>JAPVLV010000005.1:42837500-52837500 GCA_029168935.1 Oxyria digyna
ATAGGATCCTATCCCAATTTTTCTTTTGCTAGGCCCATAGCTAAAAAACCTACTTTTTTACGATTACGAGGGTTATTCGAATATGAAATCCAATCTTGGAAATATAGCATCCCACTTTTTTTTACTACCCAAGGCTTCGATACCTTTCGAAATCGAGAAATATCTACTGGAGCAAGTGCTATACGAGAACAATTAGCCGATTTGGATTTGCGAACTATTCTAGATTCTTCGTTGACAGAATGGAAAGAGTTAGGAGAAGAAGGGCCTACTGGAAATGAATGGGAAGATCGAAAAGTTGGAAGAAGAAGGGATTTTTTGGTTAGACGTATGGAATTAGCTAAGCATTTCATTCGAACAAATATAGAACCAGAATGGATGGTTTTGTGCCTATTACCAGTCCTTCCTCCCGAATTGAGACCGATCATTCAGATCGATGGAGGTAAATTAATGAGCTCAGATATTAATGAACTCTATAGAAGAGTTATCTATCGGAACAATACTCTTACTGATCTATTAACAACAAGTAGATCTACGCCCAGAGAATTAGTAAAGTGCCAGGAGAAATTGGTACAAGAAGTCGTAGATACACTTCTGGATAATGGAATACGCGGACAACCAATGAGGGATGGTCATAATAAGGTTTACAAATCATTTTCGGATGTAATTGAAGGTAAAGAGGGGAGGTTTCGGGAGACTCTTCTTGGCAAACGGGTCGATTATTCAGGGCGTTCCGTAATTGTCGTAGGCCCTTCACTTTCATTACATCGATGTGGATTGCCTCGTGAAATTGCAATCGAACTTTTCCAGACATTTGTAATTCGCGGTCTAATTAGACAAGATCTTGCTTCGAACATAGGAGTTGCTAAGAGTAAAATTCGGGAAAAAGAACCCGTTGTATGGGAAATACTTCAGGAAGTTATGCGGGGGCATCCTGTATTATTAAATAGAGCGCCGACTCTGCATAGATTGGGCATACAGGCATTCCAACCCATTTTAGTGGAAGGGCGCGCTATTTGTTTACATCCATTGGTTTGTAAAGGATTCAATGCAGACTTTGATGGGGATCAAATGGCTGTTCATGTACCTTTATCTTTGGAGGCCCAAGCGGAAGCCCGTTTACTTATGTTTTCTCATATGAATCTTTTGTCTCCGGCTATTGGGGATCCCATTTCTGTACCAACTCAAGATATGCTTATTGGGCTCTATGTATTAACGGGTGGGAATCGTCGAGGCATTTGTGCAAATAGATATAATCCATGGAGTCGACGAACCTATAAAAATGAAAAATTGAACGATCATAATTATAAGTATATGAAAGAACCCTTTTTTTGTAATTCCTATGATGCAATTGGGGCTTATCGTCAAAAAAGAATCAATTTAGATAGTCCTTTATGGCTCCGGTGGCAACTAGATCAACGTGTTGTTGTTTCAAGAGAAGCTCCCATCGAAGTTCACTATGAATCGTTGGGTACCTATCATGAGATTTATGGGCACTATTTAATAGTAAAAAGTGTAAAAAAGGAAATTCTTTTTATATATATTCGAACAACCGTTGGTCATATTTCATTTTATCGAGAAATTGAAGAAGCTATACAAGGATTTTATCGAGCCTGCTCATATGGTACTTAATCATATCTCGCTAAGTAACTCTATGATACCAACGAAATTCGGCCCGCCCCAGTTCAACTAGGATCATAGTTCGTGAATTTATACGTGAATTAAGATCTAGAAAAGGAAGTTTTCCAATCACTAACTTAAACCCATTCATTGTCGAATCCCACTCAGCGGAATATGGAGGTACTTATGGCAGAAGGGGCCAATCTGGTCTTTCACAATAAAGTAATAGATGGAATTGCCATGAAACGACTTATTAGCAGATTAATAGATCATTTTGGAATGGCATATACATCACACATCCTGGATCAAGTAAAGACTCTCGGTTTCCAACAAGCCACTGCTACATCTATTTCATTAGGAATTGATGATCTTTTAACAATACCTTCTAAGGGATGACTAGTCCAAGATGCTGAGCAACAAAGTTTGATTTTGGAAAAACACCACCATTATGGGAATATACATGCGGTAGAAAAATTACGTCAATCCATTGAGATATGGTATGCTACAAGTGAACATTTGCGACAAGAAATGAATCCTAATTTTAGGATGACTGACCCTTATAATCCAGTTCATATGATGTCTTTTTCAGGAGCTAGAGGAAATGCTTCTCAGGTACACCAATTAGTAGGCATGAGAGGATTAATGTCGGATCCATAAGGACAAATGATTGATTTACCTATTCAAAGCAATTTACGCGAAGGACTCTCTTTAACAGAATATATAATTTCTTGCTACGGGGCCCGTAAAGGAGTTGTGGATACTGCTGTCCGAACGTCAGACGCTGGATATCTCACGCGAAGACTTGTTGAAGTAGTTCAACATATCGTTGTACGTAGAAGAGATTGTGGCACCATCCGAGGTATTTCTGTGAGTCCTCAAAACGAGACGCTACCGGAACGCATTTTTATCCAAACACTAATCGGTCGTGTATTAGCAGACGATATATATATGGGTCCGCGGTGCATTTCCGCTAGAAATCAGGATATTGGGATTGGACTTGTCAATCGATTGATAACTTTTCAAGTCCAACCAATATCTATTCGAACTCCCTTTACCTGTAGAAGTACATCTTGGATCTGTCGATTATGCTATGGCCGGAGTCCTACTCACGGTGACCTGGTCGAATTGGGAGAAGCTGTAGGTATTATTGCGGGACAATCCATTGGAGAGCCGGGTACTCAACTAACATTAAGGACTTTTCATACTGGCGGAGTATTCACAGGGGGTATTGCAGAACATGTACGAGCCCCTTCGAATGGAAAAATAAAATTCAACGAGGATTTGGTTCACCCCACACGTACACGTCACGGCCATCCTGCCTTTCTCTGTTATATAGACTTGGCTGTCACTATTGAGAGTGAAGATATTATACATAATGTGAATATTCCGCCCAAAAGTTTTCTTTTAGTTCAAAATGATCAATATGTAGAATCAGAACAAGTGATTGCTGAAATTCGCGCGGGAACATCCACTTTTAATTTTAAAGAAAAGGTCTGAAAACATATTTATTCTGACTCAAAGGGAGAAATGCACTGGAGTACCGACGTGGACCATGCACCCGAATTTACATATGGTAATGTTCATCTCTTACCAAAAACAAGCCATTTATGGATATTAGCAGGAAGGCCACACAAATCCATTGTAGCCCCGTGTTCGCTCCACAAGGATCAAGATCAAACGAACGCTCGTTTTCTTTCTGTCGAACAAGGATCTATTTCTAACTCTTCAATGACTAACGCTCACATGAGACGTTCATTTTTGAGTTCGGATCTTTCGATTTCGAGTAAAAAAGGGGGGGATAGTATTCCTAATTATTCGAATCGAATCGTACGAACTGGGCATTATAATCTCGTATATCCTGACAAAAATTCCGATTTATTGGCAAAGAGGCGAAGAAATAGATTCACCATTCGATTTCAATCGATTCAAGAACGAGAGAAAGAATTAATGCCCCCTTCAGGTATCTCGATTGAAATACCCATAAATGGTAGTTTCCGTAGAAATAGTATTCTTGCTTATTTTGATGATCCTAAATACCGAAGAGACGGTTCGGGAATTACTAAATATGGGACTATAGAGGAGCATTCAATCATAAAAAAAGAGGGTTTGATTGAATATCGAGGAATCAAAGAATTTAAAGCAAAATACCAAATGCAAGTAGATCGGTTTTTTTCATTCCTAAGGAAGTCCATCTCTTACCGCGATCTTCTTCCATAATGGTACGGAACAATAGTATCATTGGAGTAGATACAGAAATAACTTTAAATACAAGAAGCCGGGTAGGCGGGTTGGTCCGAATAGAGAAGAAAAAAAAAAGATTGAACTAAAAATATTTTCGGGAAATCTCCATTTTCCTGGAAAAACGGATAAAATATCTCGACACAGGGGCATTTTGATACCGCCGGGAAGGGGACAAACAAAATCGAAACATTTGAAAAATTGGATCTATGTCCAACGAATCACACCTACTAAGAAAAGGTATTTTGTTTTGGTTCGACCCGTAGTGACATATGAAATAACGGACGAGATAAGTTTATCAACACTTTTCCCTCAGGATCTGTTGCAGGAAAGGAATAAGGTGCAACTTCGAGTTGTCAATTATATTCTTTATGGAAATGGCAAGCCTATTCGGGGAATTTCTGACACAAGTATTCAATTAGTTCGGACTTGTTTAGTATTGAATTGGGACCAAGACAAAAAAAGTTCGTCTATTGAAGAGGCGCGTGCTGCCTTTGTTGAAGTAAAAACAAACGGTATGATTCGAAATTTTCTAAGAATCAATTTCGTGAAACCCACAATTTCGTATGCCGGAAAAAGGAACGATCCAGTAGGTTCAGGATTGCTTTCTTATAATGGATCAGACCGTATGAATCCGTTTTATTCCATTTATTCAAAAGCAAGACTTCAACAATCTTTTAGCCAAAATAATGAAACTGTTCGTACATTGTTGAATAGAACGAAAGAATGCCAATCTTTTCTCATTTTGTCATCAGCCAATTGTTTTTGAATGGGTCCATTCAAGGGTCTAAAATATTACAAAGAACCCGACCCGCGAATTAGAATTAGGACTTCGCCGGGCCCTTTTGGAACAGTCCTTGAAATTGCGAATTTTTATTCATTTTACCGTTTAATAACTCGTAATCAGATCTTGGTAACTAACTATTTGCAACTTGACAATTTAAAACAAACTTTTCGAGTAATGAAATATTATTTAATCGATGAAAATAGGAAGATTTATAATACCGATCCGGTAAGTAACATTATTTTGAACCCGTTCAAATTAAATTGGTATTGTCTTCATCACAATTATTGTGAAGAGACTTCCACAAAAATAAGTCTTGGACAATTTCTTTGTGAAAATTTATGTATAGCCAAAATCGGTCCACACTTAAAGACGGGTCAAGTTCTAATTGTTCAAGTTGACTCTGTAGTAATCAGAACAGCCAAGCCCTACTTAGCCACCCAGGCCATTATGGGGAAATCGTTTATAAAGGAGATACATTAGTTACATTTATATATGAAAAATCGCGGTCTGGTGATATAACGCAAGGCCTTCCAAAGGTGGAACAAGTCTTAGAAGTTCGTTCGCTTGAGTCAATATCGATGAATCTAGAAAGGAGGATTGATGTTTGGAATGAACGTATAGCAGGAATTCTTGGACTTCCGTGGGGATTCTTGATTAGCGCTGAGTTAACTATAGTGCAAAGTCGTATCTCTTTGGTTAATAAGATCCAAAAGGTTTATCGATCCCAAGGGGTACAGATCCACAATAGGCATATAGAAATTATTGTACGTCAAATAACATCAAAAGTCTTGGTTTCAGAAGATGGAATGTCTAATGTTTTTTTACCAGGAGAGCTAATTGGCTTGTTGCGAGCGGAACGAACAGGGCGTGCTTTGGAAGAAGCAGTCTCTTACCGAGCCGTCTTATTAGGAATAACGAGAGCTTCTTTGAATACTCAAAGTTTTATATCTGAAGCGAGTTTTCAAGAAACTGCTCGAGTTTTAGCAAAAGCCGCTCTCCGGGGCCGTATCGATTGGTTGAAAGGCCTAAAAGAAAACGTGGTTCTGGGAGGAATGATACCCGTCGGTACCGGATTCAAAGGATTAGTACATCGTTCAAGCCAATATAAGATAATTTCGTTGAAAAACAAAAAGAAGAATCTATTCGAGGGGGAAATGAACGATATTTTGTTTTACCACAGAGAATTATTTAATTCTTGTGTTTAAAAAACTAAAAATTATACATCAAAACCCTAGTTTAGTTTAGGTAATTTAAGAACAGATTCCTCTTATTTATCTGTATTTCTTACGGGCATTTTCTGTTTTTTTTTAGATAAAAGATAATAAGGAATAGAAAGGAATTAGTGGTTTGGATTGTGTATCAATGGCCAATTAGCTGCCGAAGAGAAGGTTCCGTCTGAACAATTTTTTATTTTGGGATACCTCATCTCTTAAAAAAAAAGAGAAAGTGTGAGGAGAAATGACAAGAAGATATTGGAACATTAATTTGGAAGAGATGATGGAAGCGGGAGTTCATTTTGGCCATGGTACTAGGAAATGGAATCCGAGAATGTCACCTTATATTTCTGCAAAGCGTAAAGGTATTCATATTACAAATCTTACTAGAACTGCTCGTTTTTTATCAGAAGCTTGTGATTTAGTTTTTGATGCAGCAAGTAAAGGAAAACAATTTTTAATTGTTGGGACAAAAAATAAAGCAGCTGATTCAGTAGCACGGGCTGCAATAAGGGCTCGATGTCATTATGTTAATAAAAAATGGCTTGGGGGAATGTTAACAAATTGGTCCACCACAGAAACGAGACTTCATAAGTTTAGAGACTTGAGAATGGAACAAAAGGCGGGAAGACTGGCCTGTCTTCCGAAGAGAGATGCAGCCATGTTGAAGAGACAATTATCTCACTTGCAAACATATCTGGGTGGGATTAAGTATATGACAGGGTTACCGGATATTGTAATAATCGTTGATCAGCAAGAAGAATATACAGCCCTTCGAGAATGTATTACTTTGGGAATTCCAACGATTTGTTTAATCGATACAAATTGTAACCCCGATCTTGCAGATATTTCGATTCCGGCAAACGATGACGCTATAGCCTCAATCCGACTAATTCTCACCAAATTAATATTCGCAATTTGTAAAGGTCGTTCTAGCTATATAAGAAATCCTTGATTCATAATCAAAAAATGACTTTTAGTGAACTCTATAATGGATTTCTCTACTTAATAGAGTAGAGGTAGAATCAGTTAGGATTCCTTACTATAAAATAAAAAAAGATATAAAAATAACTGGGGATATTATGTGATTAGTTGGTATTATATAGGATTGAAGTAGACAAGGTGAGAGAGAAAGCAATGGTTGAATCAAAATAATATTTTTTTAAGGTGATATTTCTGTCAGAGGACAATATGAATGTTCTATCATGTTCAATCAATACACTAAATGGGTTATATGATCTATCCGGTGTGGAAGTCGGCCAACATTTCTATTGGCAAATAGGTGGTTTCCAAGTCCACGGCCAAGTACTTATTACTTCTTGGGTTGTAATTGCTATCTTATTAAGTTCAGCCGCCATAGCTTCTCGTAATCCACAAACAATTCCGACTGACGGTCAAAATTTCTTTGAATATGTCCTTGAATTCATTCGAGACGTAAGCAAAACTCAGATTGGAGAAGAATATCGTCCTTGGGTTCCCTTTATTGGGACTATGTTTCTATTTATTTTTGTTTCTAATTGGTCAGGGGCTCTTTTACCTTGGAAAATTATACAGTTACCTCATGGGGAATTAGCCGCACCTACGAATGATATAAATACGACTGTAGCTTTAGCTTTACTCACGTCAGTGGCATATTTCTATGCGGGTCTTACAAAAAAAGGATTGGGTTATTTTAGTAAATACATTCAACCAACTCCAATTCTTTTACCCATTAACATCTTAGAAGATTTCACAAAACCTCTATCCCTTAGTTTTCGACTTTTCGGAAATATATTAGCCGATGAATTAGTCGTTGTTGTTCTTGTTTCTTTAGTACCTTTAGTAGTTCCTATACCTGTGATGTTTCTTGGATTATTTACAAGCGGTATTCAGGCTCTTATTTTTGCAACTTTAGCCGCAACTTATATAGGCGAATCCATGGAGGGTCATCATTAATGCATTTTTGAAAGAGTCTTTTTTATAGGTTTCAAAAAAAAATTAGGGAACATATAAGTATGTTTCATAGTAATAGAAAAGGGATACGAGAGAGGGGGTTGGTTAGTATAGAAAGATCGAACTAGGCATATGGAATCGAATGGTTATAAGTCAACTCCTATAGATGTTTCAAGTCAAAGAGAGATTCTAGAATCCAATTGAATTTAAGGTAGAATGCTGGGTTTACGTTATGGAAGAAAGACATGTATATTGGATAGTAGATATTGACTCGTTATATATTAACTAATATTAAGCCCTACTTTTATTTAGATGGGGATAGTAATAGAAGTCTTTTTTTTTTATGGTTTTTTTTCATTTATTCATAAATAAAAAAATAAAATGAAGTATGAAAGGGTCGAAGAATTCAACGAATGGTTCGAAAGAAGAAACTCAAATTGTATAGATTCAGGAAAGACTCAACAAATAGGAACTAACAAGGAGAAGCCTTTCTGATGATCTGATAGAATATTTTTATTTTAATTTGGAGTTCTTACTGGCTTCGACTGGCTGACTCTTAGTCGATGGAATAATTAAGGCATAATTTTTTCGTTGATTGTATCATTAACCATTTCTTTTTTTTGTGTGAGGAACTTATCATGAATCCACTTGTTTCTGCCGCTTCCGTTATTGCTGCTGGGTTGGCTGTAGGGCTTGCTTCTATTGGACCAGGAGTTGGTCAAGGTACTGCTGCAGGCCAAGCTGTCGAAGGGATTGCGAGACAGCCCGAAGCAGAGGGTAAAATCCGAGGTACTTTATTGCTTAGTTTGGCTTTTATGGAAGCTTTAACAATTTATGGATTGGTTGTCGCATTAGCTCTTTTATTTGCGAATCCTTTTGTTTAATTCGAAGCCGAAAAATACGTATTTTTTTTATTTGGATTTGACTCTTGCCTTTTCGAATTATACCAAGATTTCGCTCCTACAATTACTTTGAGAAAACCGGGGGGAAGGGCTGATTTAAGGATGAGGAATTAGTGTTACCGACTCGCTTTATTCCTTCCCCTTCTTAGTCCAATGAAAGCTTTTTAGGAAATGGGGCAACAATCCCAATTTACACGAAAACCCGCGCCCGGTACCGAATCTTATTCGAATAAGTCTTATTCTTATTGAAAATATCAATTGAAAAAGAAAATCCATTGTGAAATGGAATAGATTTTGAATCTATTTTAAATTTCTAAATAAATAGGAAATAGGTCAAGTAATACAACAAAAAATGATGTTCGATTTTTTAGTCTATCTATAAGAGGAGATCATATGAAAAATGTAACCGATTCTTTCGTTTCCCCGGGTCACTGGCCATCTGCAGGGAGTTTCGGATTTAATACCGATATTTTAGCAACAAATCCAATAAATCTCAGTGTAGTGATTGGTGTATTGATTTTTTTTGGAAAGGGAGTGTGTGTGAGTTGTTTATTTCACGAATAGACTGGATTCAACCAGCTGCACCCCCTTTCGGTATAACTAGTAAAGAAAGGTGCATGATCTCGCGAATTACTTCTGAATAAATTCAGAAATCATATAATCATATGTAAGAACCATAGCATTTCGTGATTCGTTGGTAAATATACTTTGATTCTCTAGCAACCAATAATGTGGACTTATTAACATGGTTAAAGCGAAACTGTTTGAAGTTCAGCCACAGCATGGTACTCTTTCTACCACTATATTAATACTGAAAGGGTTTTCTATTTCCAAGGAATAGTTATAAATTTTTCGATATATAACACTCATATCGATAAAAATATTCGAAACCTTTATTGGTATTGGAAAGGGGTTCATCCTTTTTTCTTTTTTTACATTTTTGTTTAAATGCCAAATGCTGAGTTGATGACCTATTTATAAAAGAAGAAATTTTTGATTGAAAAAAAAACAACTTTGCTGACAATTACATATTTTTGTTTGGTCAGAAGAGTCCTCCAAATATTCCGGCCTTGGATTTTCGATTCATTTCCCATTTTGTTCGAATATGAACAAAAAGAGTAGAGGATAGGTTCATTACATTCAAAAACGATATGGAAATTGATAAAAAAAAATGGAAGTAATTGAGCGTGAGAGCCAAATGAATCGAAAGATTCAAGTTTGGTTCGGGAAGGGATCATGAAAGTTTTGAAATGAATGGAAAGATAATCTACTTTCATTAAGTGATTTATTAGATAATCGAAAACTACGAATCGTGAATACTATTCGAAATTCAGAAGAACTGCGCGGAAGGGCCGTTGAACAGCTCGAAAAAGCCCGGGCTCGCTTACGGAAAGTGGAAATGGACGCATATCAGTTTCGAGCGAATGGATATTCTGAAATAGAACGAGACAAATTGAATTTGATTAATTCAACTTATAAAACTTTAGAACAATTAGAAAATTACAAAAACGAAACCATTCATTTTGAACAACAAAGAGCGATTAATCATGTACGCCAGCGGGTTTTTCAACAAGCCCTACAAGGAGCTCTAGGAACCCTGAATAATTGTTTGAGCAACGAGTTACATTTACGGACCATCAATGCTAATATTGGCATGTTTGGCGCAATGAACGAAATAACCGATTAGTCTTTCTAGTGTGGGTAAGGTATTATTTTTTTTTGTTTCCAAAAAAGAATTCATTTAATTTAAGAAAGACTCATGACAACCATTCGAGCTGATGAAATTTATAATAGAGACGCTGCCCAGTATCCAACATCCTTCTGAACACCAGGTGTTGTTGGGTCATCCATAAACAACCACCAATTCTTTGTATTTTGATCCTGCATTATCGCAAAGCCTTTCTCCACTTGAGCTCCGTTGTACTCAGAATATGGCTTAAATGTTTCGTCCACACTGCCAAGTCCCACGCTCCTGTCAACCTGAACGAACCTCGCATCCCCACAGTCTAAGTTATAGCAACGCGTTCTGTATCCATCGTTCTGCATCCATGCAATATGTTAGCTAGGTTACGTACATTTAATGTATTCGATCCACATCAATTAATTCAATAATAATGTATGTATTCAAAGCTAGCATAGACTCACTGTATAGAATACGAAAAGTCTCGTCTCCCCGTTAACCTTTGGATCCACCTGCAATGCCAACGCCATATAAAGTTTAAGTATACGTACGTTCACCCACACAAACATATACAATATCTAGCTGGCTGGCTGCTACCTAATCAATGGAAGTCCGTTAATTACTTACCATCCATCCTGCTTCAAGTGCTTCGTAGAGATGACCACGTAAATCATTGGTGATCCAAATCTGAGCGATACTGAGATCTCCAGCCTCCACCGAAGGGTTCCAAACGTTGATCCTTGCATCTATTCCATGTATGTCCGCGCCACTGTGCCTCTGTTGAACAGCTGCATGCTGCGCAACATATCCGCAATCTTCAAATTTCAACTTCATCGGACGTACAAGTTAATTAATTTTGTTTTATTTATGTATGTACCAGATGAATGCCTCCATCATCGTTCATCCTCTGTAAAATAGAGTCATTCTTCAAAAGTCTGAGGATAGGCACACTGCCCTCTGGGCATGACCAACTTTGAAGTTGGGAATGATTGGAGGAGGATCGACTCATTTCTTCTCTCTTCCTCCACATATTTGAGCTTGGCCTCAGCTATCAAATATTATTTATTATCATTCAAATATTTATTTACAACAACCTAGGCTAGCTCCTTAGTTAGATAAACAATATATGTCTAATACTGTTGGGAAGCAAGGCTCTCCCACATCGACACCAGTGAACAACTCGAACCAACACGTGCCTATCACGTGATCATTTTCTGTTTAGTGTATAAAACAGATTTGATTCCTTTTGTAACAAACTGAACGAACTCATTCATTTTAGGGTTTCAATCTGTAAATTCAGAGCTTGAGCTCTCTTTAATGGAAGTTTGAGTTCTTCTTCCGCTTTCTTCAGATTTGTTGCTTCTTCAATTGCATCAAATCTAACAAATACAGATCAAGGATATACTATTAATTGCGACATACTTGCAACTCATGGTTCTTCAAAAGTGGATTCCTCATAGCTGGTTGTTGATAAATGTCAACACAATCTATCACTTCCCCGTGTTTTGTCTGCATATTGGAGTATATCACATCACAATTACTTCTTACAGTATTTTTTTAAGAAGAATACTTTTTTAATTCCATCGACACTACGTGTATATTCAGTTCACCCAAATTTGCTGTTGCATTAAAACTGAAATTCTTTTTTAATACAGATCAATGTAATTAATTCTTAATTATCAATATCTGCTCAATTAGCATATAGATTGGAGTATATAGTATGTACTCTGTATATAATAATGAGCTAACTAGGTACTTAAATTAATGGTGGTTATCTTCTCATATGTATATCAATTACGTACATATATACCTTAATTGTCTTCACTGTCCCTGAAGGAATAGCTGCTGAGTGTGCATCCAATTCCAGGGCCTGAACTTGATTCTGGTAGGACGCTGCGGTGACAATGACTGTTAACAGGATTGAAATCCATCCCCTGCATTCACAATTTTTGTATACATTAATTACTATTACTGTATAATATATAAAAATGCATGTGATAAATCATAAGCTATATTTATATAATTAATACTCCTAATAATATATACAGACACGTTACAGAAAACCTCATTCTTCTAATAATATATGGTGCAAATTATGTTTAAGTTGTTCTTGTAGCGGGAATGAGTACACTTTTAGTGATAGAGGTATTAATATTTAATTAAAATGTTTTTCATAATAATAATATAATGAAAGAAGAAAGCAAAACATTAAGATCGACGATCAGATTTGACAAAACTAAGACCCATAATTTTTAAAAATTGGTCAGAACAAACGATAGAAATTTCTATCAATTAGAAGCAAGCAAAGTATGAACAAGAACCACTCTCAATTACGTTGCTAGCTTGAGCAGATTGTTTCATTTTCTATAAAATTTCACAAATGAACGACAAAGGAGGCAATGAAAAAAAAAAACTAACGTGTATTTATTGTACCTTAACGCCATAGTAAGAAAAATGCAAAGAACGATAACTTCACTTTTATGAGGAGGGAAAATGAAATGGATGAAATATTTTTCTGAAGTGACTACAAGCAAGCAAGTCCCCTTTATATACACAAATCACTATGGAGAATGATTCTACCAGGCCGGATCATCTGTTACTAAACTTACTACAAATGATATGCCACAAATCAAATCCAGCCATGTGTCTATGTTTCATAATTTTCAAAAGTATAGAAATGAAAATCAATTCCCTTTCTTCTTCTTCTTTTTTTGCAAAATTACTGAGGCTATTTAACAGTGAAAGGGAATTTGATTTATTATTTTCAAAATTAAATCGATCGGATATGATCAAACAAACCAGTTGATAAGCTTCTGTTTTATTTTCTAAATATTATTTCCTGTTACAGGTGATGAAACTCTTATCAATGCATTAACATTCATTATGCTAGGCTTTTAACACAACGTTTGCTTCGCTTTGTATGAGAGTATGTGACTCAAAGGAAAAGAATCATAAACAACGGGCTTGCAGCGAGATAAGTTGATATGAAAAACACCAAAGCATGACTCCATGAACCAATCCCAAAGCGACATCACATCAGGCCATTCCTAACATTTTAGAGGTCTTGTTACAATTCTCGTCTAATAGATTAAAAAACACGAATTCTAGAAAATAACTAGTATTTCATTTCATATTATTAGAACATGCTTAATTGATTCACTCTAATAATCCAATTTAATATCACTAATGTTAGTCAGGAAAAAGTAAGCAAGATATAGTATCTCACCTGAAAATTGAAACAATTGAAAGGGATCCGAAAAAGCAAATATAACCAAAGATATTGAGACATATGCCAAAATCCTTGTTTTTGAAAGTTGACGAAAGAACATATAAAATTTGACACAGTATTCATTGTAAACCAAGTAGTTATGCTGTTAAGATATTAAATGTATGCGTTTGAATTGGGAATCAATAATAATTGAAGGAATTGAGACTGGCTTCTAGAAAAAGGGATCGAATTTGAACAAAGAAATGTAAAAATTAAACGCTCCTTTACACTTGGGTTAGAAATTTGGGCCTAAATGAAAAAAATATATAATAGAACTAAAACTAAAATAATGGGTCCTAAAATTTCGGGAATCTGTTCCGTCACTCACATTTAACCGCCTCATGCCCAACCTTGACTCACACATTACACCTGTTCGGGTCAACCAACTAGAAAACGACACTGGCCATTGAGGTGACACGAATCACATGTATCTTCACTACCTATTTAGGAGGCATCTTTCCTTGTATAAGGTAAAAACTTATGTGTTTCGTGGGGTTTAAAAAAAAAGTTTTTCATCTTACACTCACCTAAAATAATAGCATGACTTCAAATGGGACCCACCCACAAGAGTTAGACGGGTTATTGACAAAGATTATGGCCATGCTTCTTTTTTTTTTAGGTGAGTGAGCGTCTCTTAGACCGAAAAACTTGTTTTTAAAACCCCACGTATAAGAGACGCTGGTAAAATGTTGGTTAAAAAAAAATTACATGTATAAGAGACGTTGGTTTTCCCAGCGTCCCTTATACATAAGTAAAAAACAATTATTCATCTTCGGATGAGATACGCTGGGAAACTCATACGTGAAAAAATTTCAAACCTCCCCAGAGTGCCTATATCGGGAATTAGTTTCAAAACGAGTCCGATATAGGAATTTTTTCAAAAAAAAGGCCTACTTAATAAAAAAAATTCTCCACTTCCAATATACTTATTTAATGTAGTAGGTCTAAGAAATAGAGAAAAACAAAACTACATGCTTGTAGAGTTGAAGTTTTTTCAAACAAAAAGTTAATTGGCTTTCGATTAATGATTTAGACAAATTTAGCCTCGCAAACTTTCTTAGAAACACCTTCGAAATATCTTACCGTATTAGACAACTATTATCCAATTTTTTGCGTAAGTAGGCTATGTTTTTAAGAAATTCTTGATATAGGCTTGTTTTTAAACTAATTTCTGTTATAGGCACTCTGAAAAGGTTAGGAATTTTTTCACGTAAGCGTCTCTTATCTGAAGCTGAATTCTTTTTTAAAAAACACTTATGTATGTAACATTTTAATTTTTAATTTCAAAACTTCTTAAGGTTTTAAATTTTAATTTTAAAACTTCTTAAGGTTTTAAATTTTAATTTCAAAACTTCTTAAGGTTTTAAATTTTAATTTCAAAACTTCTTAAGGTTTTAAATTTTAATTTCAAAACTTCTTAAGGTTTTAAATTTTAATTTCAAAACTTCTTAAGGTTTTAAATTTTAATTTCAAAACTTCTTAAGGTTTTAAATTTTAATTTCAAAACTTCCTAAAGTTTTAAATTATTTTAAAAAAAAATCAGCGTCTCTTATACGTTAATGTATAAAAAAAATTATATGAGACGCTGGTTTCCCCAGCGTCTCATATAAAGCAATTTTTTTTTATTTGATCATGTATAAGAGCGTCTCTTATACGCGTATGAAATCACGATGAACTAGGGTATTTTTTTTAAGGTTTTGATTTAGGGTTTTGGTTATTTGTTTACATATTATTTATTTCTTGAAATAATATAAATATGAAATTGTTGATTAATAAATCTGATTAATATATATGTAAAACTTGTAGAATTCAACAAAAAAATTACATCAACTAATACGTCGTAATCCTAATCATAATCCTCGTCTTCACTCTCTCTCTCACCATCATCTTCTTCCCTAGTAGACTCCTGGACGGGTGCTAACGTCGGCTCATACCCAAACCCACAAATATTACCTTCATCCCTAAAAATAGGCCTAATGAGAGAAATAAATACACTTGAAGCACTAGTGGACATAAATGAACTTGGTGCATGCATTGATGATGTCATGTATGAATATTGAGTCGATGAAGACCATGCACATTCACCGAGATCCGATAACAACGGTGCAACAACAGGCCTTGAAGAACTAGCAAAAACTTCAAAGGACGGAAAATAGGGCGGAGGTGTTGGAGAGGCCATGGGAAGTGACCTTGGATAAGACATTGGTGGCGTAGACGCTGGCGCTGACGGAATATAGGGTGGTGACATAGTCATTGGAGGATCTGAAGTACAAGATCCTCTCCCCATATCTTGTTGGCTATAGAAGAATGATTGATCGACATACAATTGGTTTAGCACATCAATCCCTTGCGTCGTCACATGTTGTCCCTGGAAAAAAAATTATAACTATGTTTGAAATATTCAATGTAAATATTATAAATTGATGTGCTATATTTCATACTCACCACCATATACAATTCTTGAGACAATGGTTGATATTGTGCTACTGGCGGCCGAATATGTGGACTAACAAATCTACAAGTAATTGATCTGTACCAGCTCATATACCATTCTTCCACTGTTGAAGGACATGGGTCATTGAGAGGCATAGAAATCCAATCCGCACGAGTGTTCCACAATTCTATAAACTGCTTGTGAAATATGCTCCAGTTTGTCTCATGCTTCCCCCTTCTATTCACTAAATGCAACTCAACATAGTTTTCACATGCACTCGGCACATGTTGTGGAAATCCAAATTGACGCATCACACGGCCGGGTCGATGCCACTCAACTATGTCAAAACAAATCATAGGGGCTTGGGTCCTCACACATTGCATCCTAAAAAAACAAATTCTAGCAAGCCTCCCTAGTTCAATTGGTGTGTAGGACTCCCATGCAAACTAAATAAAAAATAAAATGACCTTAAGTATTTTGAATATATGTATTATGCAATTAGACATAAAAAAATACAAACCTGGTCGCTCCTTAGCCTATCCAATGCATCTCGATAATACAATAGGTCATGACTTTTACCATCATATACATAAACAGAGTTCAACCACCTAAATTAAAAATGAGATTGATAAGAACTCGCAAATATATATGCAATAATGGTGAATGTTACCTCAAAGCAAGTGAATCTTGATCCATTCAAATCCAAGCTTGCCATGAGTTCATCAATGTTGGATCAGGCTCTCCAGTCATATTTCAACTCGGGGTAATCTGCGCTGCTTCTCTAACCATGTTAACCTTAGCTATATCAGCTTCATTGACATCCTCATCCTCTGACGATTGATCGATGTCATCCTCGTGATCAAGACCAAACGCATCAACAAACGCATCCTCGTGATCATTGTTTCCCTCTCCACGTACTACCATTTGTAATCCACTAGCTACACCAGATTGAACATTTGAGAGTAATTTGGTGAATGAGGTGTCACACTGAGGATAGTTGTATCCACCTTCCATTCTATTTTTTCAAGGTGCAAATATACAAGCTATTATATTCATCCTTAAATTTAAATTTTAAAGTAATTGTGGTTTAAAATTCTTAAACCTAATTAATTTGATGGTTTAACTTTAATAATATTTAAATTTCAATCGGCTGTATTTAATTTTTTTAAATGAAATATAGCCGAATTTATTCATTCACCCTAATTACTCTACATAATTATGATTAAGCATGCAAATAACATCAACATACATATGATTATCACATAACTATTTCCAACTAAATCAGTAAAATTCAAGCCAAGTCACATTTTATGATACAAAATTTTCTTCTTAATCCTATTCTCATCAAAAAAATTCTTAAACCTATTATCATACAAAATTCGTTCTTAAATGTATTGGTTCTTAAACCTATTTTCTTCTTAATCCTTCTTAAACATATTCCAACTAAATTATCATACAAAAAATTATTCAAAAAATGGAATGGGTGTAGAAATTTCTTACGTTTTCTCTGCTGAATAACGTTCACCCACTCGTCCGTTCGCCGGTTTTCCCATTCGAACTTTGCTGTTCGGTGTGAAGAGAAAAAGAAAGTGAACGAAGAAATAAAATTAGAGAAGAAATAAAATCTGAATGTTTGAAATAATATTGAAAGAATTAAGAGAAGAAAACTTATAAGGTTGGTGTTTGAAATAATCTGAATGTTTAAACTCGTCTATCACACTTAACTCCCGAGTCCCGACCATTTATCCCACCTCCAGAAACACCATCGCTAGAGACCAACACCGTCGATTCATATAAGCCCCGACCAATCCCGACGGCGGCCTGTGGTTGGACGAGCGAATCGCTAGTCACAACCGTGCGGTGCTCGGCCCTCGTCTGGTAATAGGCCGAGAATTATAAGGTTGGGGTTTTGAGCAACGACCCATTCCGACATGGAAGAGGAAGGCGGATGAGGATTGGATTGGGTGGAACGCCGTCGTTTTGGGATTGGGTGATTGTGTTTCGTCTTTGGTCGAGGATGAACGGTGGTGCTCTTCGCCACATTTATCTCTTGAGGGTGAAGCTTTTTGGAAAACTAAACTTAAAATTGGGTGACTAGGAGAATAAATTCGATGCTCTTTTGCCGGAAAAACGGGAGAGGGGTACAATGATTAACGAGAAGGTGGCGTGAAGGGCTTGTGATGAAAATCTATGAAGAACCCTAAATCCCCAATCAAGAATCGAATTTGATTTGTAGCAGGGAACTGATCTGGTAATTTTTGTAAATAACTTAAAAAAGTAAGGGAAAAATGGTCTTTTCAAGCTTGTGACAGAATTGTTGAGGGAATTTAGTTGGGGTGGAATTTTGTAACAAACAGTGAAATAGTGGCTGATTTTAAATCAATATCAAAATAAGGGATGGTTCCATGTAAATTGGCTCAAATAAGGGATGGTTCTATGAAAAAACCTCTATCTTTTAAAAAACATTATTTAATTATTCTTTAATCACATTTAAAAAAAACAACTATTTTAATACTAATTTTTTTTTATCGATCCTCGTCCGGTGAAAAGGGCCCAAGAATGTTCAATTCTTAGATAAGACTCATCCAAGGAACATATATCAAATGTGCATATTTGACCGACAAGTCAACTGACCGTGATCATTGACCTTTGACCTTCACTATTTTTTTTTTGGGCCAATCTTTTTTTCAATGTCGATTTTTTTTCTCTTGTGCATAAAGTAGAAATATGCACATTTTTAATTAAGACTAGTCCCTCCTGCTCGTGCTACGCACGGGCCAAATGAATTTTAATAAATAAAAATTTAGTACTCTATAAATATGAATTAGAATTTGTAACATTGTCTCGTATGTTTCACTTATGTTTTACTTTGAATTCGGATAATAGTTTTTAAATCTATTATTGTGCTCAACTATTTTGTTATATCTTTAAAAGAATTAAATAATAAAGAACATAAACATACTAAATGCATACACGACACATGAAAAATATAGGCTTAAACTTTAATTGTTTAGGAAAAACTAATTAAAATATTTTTAACTTTTACCAGAAGACCAAAATGTAGATCAAACGACTTTTTTCTTTAAAAATTAAGAAGATTCAATAACAAAATTGACACGTAATAATAGTTTTATGTACGTTGGAAAACATTAATCTTCGAATTTAGACAATATTTAACGAAACGCCTATATACACGCGACTTTTTCACTATATGCACGCCAATCTGTGCGCAGTTCTTATGCGCATAAGTCTATGCGCAGTTGTTAAGCGCACGGGGGTATTTTGGGAATAAAATGAAATTGCTGGCGTCGTCTGACAAATTAATGCGCTGATGACACGCGTTTAAAAAGAACCTGTGCGTAAAACATCTGCGCACAACGTTTCGAATTCTAAAACATTATGCGCAGACGTTTTGCGCATAAGATCTGTGCGCACAGGTTCTTTTTAACCTAACCCGACGTCTTCTTCTTCTTCTCCGTTTTCCACTCCCGACGGCGGCCTTCGTTTTTTCTCTCTTTCCGATCGATTCTCTCACCTAAACACAATTTCATCAATGGATTCGCAACCCCCACATCCTTTCGTTCCCGAAGAAACCACTTTCGTCCCGATCTCGACACCTCCGGTGACCTCCGTCACAACGGAGCCACCTCCGGCGACCTTGTCCGACGATGAAGCCTTGGTGGATGGAGGCGGTCGGCGGTATGCGACTCGAGCGGCGTTGGCAGCGGCAAATGCTCCTCCGGCGACAATTCCGGCGAATATTTCGGCGAGGTTTTAACTTTTATGTTTTCTTGTTTGAATATTCAAAACAACTCTGAACAATAATGCAAATACAAATCTGAACAACAAGACGTGAAAAACTATATTGACTTGAAAACGAAATACAAATTTCAACAACAACACTACACAAAGAGATGGTGAGGAAGACCAACCTATCAAGATCCCCAAACCGATGATTGGTTTCGATGTTCGGAGTCAGCAATATGTACCAACTAATAACCAGTTTCCAAACTCTTATTAGTTCGTACATTTTGCTAAATC
This sequence comes from Oxyria digyna, assembly GCA_029168935.1. Classification (NCBI taxonomy): domain Eukaryota; kingdom Viridiplantae; phylum Streptophyta; class Magnoliopsida; order Caryophyllales; family Polygonaceae; genus Oxyria; species Oxyria digyna. The sequence goes on from JAPVLV010000005.1 coordinate 42,857,615, forward strand.
GGAACATCGAAACCAATATCGGTTGGGGATCTTTATAGGTTGTCCCTCCTCACCTTCTCTTTGTGTAGTGCTATGCTTGTTTACTAACGATTACAACAAGGACTTAACTAACGATTACAACAACCACTTAACTAACGATTACAACAACGAAAAAACTAACGAATAAAACAGCCACTTAACTAACGATTGGCAGCGAGGGTCGCCTTAAGATCGGCGTTTTCCTCCTCCAACGTACGTATCTTCGAGAATAGATCTCTTATTGCTTCCACCACACCCTTGTTACTCCTTAACACCTTCCACAGTCATATTCCAACGATCATATTTTAACGGTCTTCAACCGTGCGCTTAACACCTGCGCACAAGAAGCTGTGCGTACTCGAAATGCGCATAGAAATGTGTGCGCAGACCCAATGCGCATATAAGGCCTCCAAGGCGTTTTTGTGTTTTCGCGTATTTTCGATCAACTTTTTGTGAAGGGGAGACCTTATACACACTTTATATATGCCTAATAACACATAATTGTATAAGTTTTTGAAACATAATCAACATAGATGTACTAGATCCTTCATATCTCAACTCCTTCAACTATTTCGAAGAATGAAAGACTAGTGAAGGTTTACAAAGGAGGTGTTACTCGAAGAGTTCGAGTTTTCGACTCGAAGTTACCAACAAGGTTAAATAGCTATAATATGCATTGAAAACAGGTTTCATTGCATTCCGACGTCGTTTGGGCATCGAACCGCCTATTCTCGACCTTAACAGGCCATCAGGATCGATAAGGCGTTTTTGCATTTTCGCGTATTTTCGATCAACTTTTTGTGAAGGGGAGACCTTATACACACTTTATATGCCTAATAACACATAATTGTATAAGTGTTTGAAACATAATCAACATCGATGTACTAGACCCTTCATATCTCAACTACTTCAACTATTTCGAAGAATGAAAGACTAGTGAAGGTTTACAAAGGAGGTGTTACTCGAAGAGTTCGAGTTTTTTACTCAAAGTTACCGAAAAGGTTAAATAGCTATAATATGCATTGAAAACATGTTTCATTGCATTCCGACGTCGTTTGGGAATCGAACCGCCTATTCTCGACCTTAACAGTCCATCAGGACCGATAAGGCGTTTTTGCGTATTTTCGATCAACTTTTTGTGAAGGGGAGACCTTATACACACTTTATATGCCTAATAACACATAATTGTATAAGGTTTTGAAACATAATCAACATCGATGTACTAGACCCTTCATATCTCAACTACTTCAAACCGGATTTCATCCATGCGTCAAGGTTATGCGCACCTATTCTGTAACTTTTTCAATCTGTAACTTATTGTGCGCTATTGTAAAGTGCATATTAAGTTACCGTTAAATCCGTGTGCGCAGATATAATGTGCACACATTTTGAACGGTAACAAATTGTTGCGCAGGTATGTTGCGCACAGTTTCACCACTCGGATCCCAGTCGCCGAACTCTTTGTCTTCTAAGAAACCATCCAACCATTCGTCGTCGTTCGGGTCGTCTTCCTCTTCTTGTGATCCGCTATCCCAATCGTGTTATTCATCACTATCTTCACAACTTTGATTAATCAACTCTAACATACGAGAGTTTTGATTACGACGAGATATTTTGAATGAATTTGTTGGAAAACGAAGAGGTTTTGAATGAATTTGTTGGAAACGAAGAGATTATAGCTTTATATAGGCACATTTATGACCGTTGTGGTCCAAATGGATGGATCCTAAACTGTAAAGACCCGTGCGCTAACCATCCGCACACAAACCCAAACCCTAAAGCACCTGTGTGCAGAACCTAAGCGCACAGTTTTACATTTAACGGCTACTTTTTTCAAAAATTTCAACGGCTACTATGTTTGAATAGTGCGCAGAAACACGGCGAACAGATTTTCAACTTGTGCGCAGTAGTTAGGTGCACAAGTTGTTACAGACTCTGAAAATTTACGAAAAGTACCCGTAATACCCCGTAAAACACGTATGCGCATAAGACCTGCGCACAGACGCGTGCGCATAAGTTGCGCGCACAGAATCGCGTGCATATATGCCTCGATTCGCGTGCATATAAATTGTTTTTGGTTTATAAATTTTAAGTTAGGGCTCTTAATTTTTTATTGATTTAAAAGTTGAAATTAATTTTATCTAAAGTAAAAATAGAGATTTTTTTTATTTTTTCGTATTGTATTATGTAAATTTAGGTTACTACTAAAGAAAACTTTTTTAGGATATTTTGTTATTTATTGTCTAATGATATAATAATCATATAATTCTATTTTAGTAAAGGAGAAATATTGAAATTTATAAAAATTAATCTTTGTTAGCATAAAATATTTATTGATGAAGTTCTTTGTCATTATAGATATTTCTAGCACGGGGAAACAAATCAAATAGTTATATTAAAATATTAAATTTATATGTTATTATATCCTAAGTAGACTTGTCAAAAACTTACCAAACAATGAAGTCGTTTGTGTCAAACCTGAACCGATCCGTACTTCTCGAAACTCGTAGCCGGACCCACTTTTCACATGTTTTCTTTCTTAATAAATAAAATTATTGTTTAAATTTTATTTTCTTTATTACAATAAAAACATCTAACATATAATCCTTATAATATATAATTTCGTTTTTAACTTAGTAAAAGATAAAATATTTATTAGGAAATAGATTAATGTAGTTTCTTAAAAGATAATCTTTAATTTAATAGCATTAGATCTTGTGTGAATATTTTTCAACCCCCAAAAATATTTTTTCAATTATATAATCCTTATAAAATATAATTTCGTTTTTAACTAAGTAAAAAATAATATGTTTATTAGGAAATAGATTGATGTAGTTTCTTAAAAGATAATATTTAATTTAATAGTAATAGATTTGTTTTAAAAATATATAAGAAAATTTCTTTTTAAAATACCTTGTGTGAATATTTTTCAACCACCCCACAAATTTTTTTTCAATTATATAATCCTTATAAAATATTATTTCGTTTTTAACTTAGTAAAAAATAAAATATTTATTAGGAAATAGATTGATGTAGTTTCTTAAAAGATAATCTTTAATGTAATAGTAATAAATTTGTTTGAAAAATATGAGTGAAAATTTCTTTTTACAATATCTTGTGTGAATATTTTTCAACGACCCCCCAAAATATTTATTCAATTATATAATCCTTATAAAATATAATTCTGTTTTTAACTTAGTAAAAGATAAAATCTTTATTGGGAAATAGATTGATATAGTTTCTTAAAAGATAATCTTTAATTTGATAGTAATAGCTTTGTTTGAAAAATATATGTGAAAATTTCTTTTTAAAAGACCATGTGTTAATATTTTTCAACCACCCCCAATTTTTTTTTTTTCAATTATATAATCCTTATAAAATATAATTTCGTTTTTAACTTAGTAAAAGATAAAATCTTTATTAGGAAATAGATTGATCTAGTTTCTTAAAAGATAATCTTTAATTTATTAGTAATAGATTTGTTTGAAAAATATATGTGAAACTTTCTTTTTAAAATATCTTGTGTGAATATTTTTGAACCAGCCCAAAAATATTTTTTCAATTATATAATCCTTATAAAATATAATTTTGTTTTTAACTTAGTAAAAGATAAAATCTTTATTAGGAAATAGATTGATGTAGTTTTTTAAAAGATAATCTTTAATTTAATAGTAATAGAGTTGTTTGAAAAATATATGTGAAAATTTCTTTTTAAAATACCTTGTGTGAATACTTTTCAACCACCCCAAAAATATTTTTTCAATTATATAATCCTTATAAAATATAATTTCGTTTTTAACTTTGTAAAAGATAAAATCTTTATTATGAAATAGATTGTTGTAGTGTCTTAAAAGATAATTTTTAATTTAAAAGTAATATATTTGTTTGAAAAATATATGTGAAAATTTCTTTTTAAAATATCTTGTGTGAATATGACCCCAAAATATGTTTTCAATTATATAATGTTTATAAAATATAAGTTCGTTTTTAATTTAGTAAAAGATAAAATCTTTATTAGGAAATAGATTGATGTAGTTTCTTAAAAGATAATCTTTAATTTAATAGTAATAGATTTGTTTGAAAAATATATGTGGAAATTTATTTTTAAAATATCTTGTGTGAATATTTTTCAACCACCCCCAAAAATATTTTTTCAATTATATAATCCTTATAAAATATATTTTCGTTTCTAACTTATTAAAAAATAAAATCTTTATTAGGGAATAGATTGATATAGTTTCTTAAAAGATAATCTTTAATTTAATAGTAATAGATTTGTTTGAAAAATATCTGTGGAAATTTGTTTTTAAAATATCTTGTGTGAATAATTTTCAGCCACCCCCAAAAATATTTTTTCAATTATATAATCCTTATAAAATATAATTTCGTTTTTAAATTATTAAAAGATAAAATCTTTATTAGGAAATAGATTGATGTAGTTTCTTAAAAGAAAATCTTTAATTTAATAGTAATAGATTTGTTTGAAAAATATATGTCAAAATTTCTTTTTAAAATATCTTGTGTGAATATTTTTCAACCACCCCAAAATTTTTTTTTTCAATTATATAATCCTTATAAAATATATTCGTTTTTAACTTAGTAAAAGATAAAATCTTTATTAGGAAATAGATTGATGTAGTTTCTTAAAAGATAATCTTTAATTTTATAGTAATAGATTTGTTTGAAAAATATATGTGAAAATTTCTTTTTAAAAAATGTAAACTTTAATATTAGATTTTTATTCCGGTGGCCCAAGCAAAAGCCCAACCCAAGATGAATATATTCATGAATATCTTTGTGATTATCTTGTGTGAATATTTTTCAACCACCCCCAAAAATTATATATATTATGATGATTATGATTATGATTCGCACATTTTTGGAAAAATATGCACATTTTTACTAATTTAAGTGTTTTTTCAATTGGTAATTTTTTTCAAGGAAAATAATTTTGGCAAAGAAATTCGTTTCAACTTCAAAAATCAAATGTGCATTTTTATTAGTAAAGAATGCAATTATCAAATTAAAAGTGCACTTGTGTATTTTTGAAAAAATTTACATCCACTTTTATGTTAAATAAAGATATTCAAATTGTATACAAGCTATACAACTAATGTGTCTATTTTGTTCAGAAAATGTGCGCATATAACTTTGGCTCGAAAAATGAAAGTTTGTCACGGAAAAAAGAGCTCGCAAAAAACAAGTTCGAGATTCGTGTTTGAAAAAATATGCACGTCTTGTAAAACTATTTTGTCTATTTTGTGCAAAAAATGTGCAAATGTAATTTTCGCCCAAAAACGAAAGTTTTTCATGAAAAACGTCCTCGGAAAAAATAAGTTTAAAATTTATGTTTGTAAGAATGTGCACATGTAATAAAAATAACGTGCCTATTTTGTGTAGAGAATGTTGATAGAGCAAATGTCGTGGTTGTTAAATAAAACAAACCCTAAAATACTAACTAGAATATAGCAAGCAAGTAGAGGTCGAACCCAAGGGAATCAAAACACCAAATCAATGCAGTCAAGTGAAATATCAACTAAGAACACGTAACAATAGGGGTAGGCACAAAAAACCATAACCGAAAAATCGGGAAACCGATCAAATTCTTGGTTAACCTTACCGAAGAAAAACCGACTTACGGTTACGGTTAACCAACCGAAACATGTTACGGTTATTCGGTACTGTTACGGTTTTTAGTTTTTCTAACCTCGGTTAACCGATTAACCGAGGATATATAAAATATATTTTTAAAATTAGAACTATATTACTAAATAAGCTTAGTGTAATAGATTTAAGTATCTACTTCTAGTTTTAATTTAAAATAAGAAATAAAAAAGGAAAGGCAAAAGATCAAATTGCTTTTGCAATCTCACGATATAGATAGACTCACCCTCCCACATTCCCTTATCATCCCTTTTACTATGATATTTATTAATAAAGCTTTAAAACAGACGATGCTTAATCTTGGTTAGCCAAATCTAATGGCCATTTTTCCATTAAAGAAAACTTGCTTGACTTAGAGGAGCTATAAGAAGGTTAATAAACTCTATATATAACTTTTTAATTGATTTTTGTTATTCATGTTCACAGTTGGAATGACATGCCTAATTTACACTATTTTATTTAATTATAGGCATGAAGAATTTGATGGTGGAGGAACCAATGTTTATGATAGATAATTAACTTCTTGTTTGAAGAAGCATGCAAATTTGTTTTACCGTTGGGGTTTTTATTAAGTTTTTTATTAGCTTTTGTTGGAAGAATAATGTTAAGCTATGTTATTGTTATGCTTTATTGGTTCTTAATTACAGTTAATGCAAGTGACGTCGTTATTTAAGTATGTTAATTACAGTTTGCAACAAAAAAAATTACAGTTTTTAAGTATTTTAATATTTTGAAACTAAGTATTTTAATATTATGGTTATTTGGTTTACCGATTAACCGTACCGAAACCGACGGTTAACCGATATATGGTTAACCAACGTTAACGGTACGGTTTACGGTATGCCTAAATCACTAACCGAAAGACCGGTTAACCGAAGGTTGGTTAACCGAAACATTGGTTAACCACCCGTGCCACCCCTACGTAAAAACTAACCAAGGGGGGGTAAGTTAGGAAACATAGTTTTCATGGAAGAATAAGAGAGCTGAGAAAGATTGTTATCAGTGTATTGAATGTGTACACAATCTGTTACAATACATCTAAGTTTATACGGTTATTATGTGCTCCCTTAGATGATAATTTAGGTATGTTTTACAAATGAATTGCCTCGTTGTCAATTTTTTTTTTAAAGTACTTGTTGTTTACTTCTGTATGAAATAACTGAAAGTTGGTAGAACAAGGTGTAAAAGGCATGTATAAGTAAGTTTATATGTTAAGCTTTTTATTTGCATTGAATTCCATGCTTTTTAGCTAATTAAAACTCAAAACAATTTTACTTTCTATGTCTACACAGGAAATGGAGTCAGTGTTCTTCGCAGAGTTCCTTGTGCAACGTTCCATTTCATGACGTATGACTATGAGCAATGTAGGTCCTAGCTTTTAATCAATTTCCCTCACTTTAGACGGGACATGTTGTCGATCTTTTGGCTAGATCTGCTTAATGTGGTGGTACAACGGTTTTGTGCACATCCCCATCGGATCTGGCAAAAAATATTGCCTTGTGCTCAACTGATTTGTTTATTTGTTCAGTTTTTTTTACAAGTGTAGGCACAGAAAGCTGAAGTTTGGACAGAAGAACACTAAGGGCATGTTCGGTTCGACGAAGAAATAAATTAGCAGATGTTGTTAGTAGCTGAAGCTGAAGTGCTGTTTGTAAATTAGCTGAAGCTGAATTTCTGTAAACTAGCTGAAGTTGGTGTTGTAAGTGATTGAAAAGTGTAAAAAAAGTTAAGTGGCGTGTTCGGATCGGCAAAAAATAATCTAGTTGAACGGTACTATTACAAATGCAAAATGACCAAAAAGGACATGGATATAATTTTGTAAATAGATTTAGGTTAATGTGTTTGTGTGTTATAGTTTTGTTTTTATGAAATTCACTAGCTGAAGTTGGTGTTGTAAGCTGAAGTGCTGTTTGTAATTTTGTAAATAGCTGAAGTTGGTGTTGTAAGCTGAAGTTTGGAGGCGTGGGAAACCTCCATCCGGACTCCAATAGTTTCCAACAGATTGTGGACCGGCTCAATCTCATTGATATGGGCTTCGTGGGCCAGCAATTCACTTGGGCCCGTGGTGTCTCCACAACAACCAGGATCGAGAAGCGGCTTGACAGAATTTTTATGAACATCGAGGGTTGTCTCAGGTGGCCGGAAGCTAAAGTGCGACATCTGCCGAAGCTGTGTTCAGACCATTGTCCACTCCTCTTGACGCTCAGCCCGTTAAGGAGATGTGATAGAAGTCGGATCCCTTTCAGATTCGAAGCTTGTTGGTTATCCCACCCTAAGTTCGCAAGCTTTGTGAAGGAAGGTTGGGATAATAACTTACCTGCAAACCAAGCGCTGAGTTTACTGAAGTCTAGGCTCTTGTTGTGGAATAAGATGGAATTTGGAAATATCCAACTCAGGAAAGACAAGATTATGGCTGACCTGGACCGAATTCAGAGTGCGATAGGGGCTGGGCCCTCTGCGGCTAATCTTCATACCGAGGCACAACTTCAGGCTGATTTGGAAAAGGTTTTGGAGCAAGAAGAAATTATGTGGCTCCAAAAGTCGCGAGAACTCTGTCTCAAGGATGGTGATCGTAATACTAGCTTTTTCCATCTTTCAACCATTGTCAGGCGAAAAGGAAACAGAGCTACGGGTCTGTTTGATGATTCAAATGCTTGGATTAGTGATAAGCAAGCCTTGGAAGGCCTTGTTGTGGGTTTTTTTATAGACTTGTATTCGGCCCATCTTGATGAGCTCCATCCTATCTCTACCCTCCATAACCAGTTTCCTATTGTTAGCGAAGAGGAATGGGTTGCTTTGAGTAGGCCTTTTGAGGAGAGCGACATTTGGGCTGCGGTCAAAGGTATGGGGGGATTGAAATCTCCGGGTCCGGATGGCTTTCAACCCATATTCTATCATAAGTGTTGGGATTCGGTGGGCGCCTCGGTTTATAGGGAGGTTTTCAACTTTCTCAACTCGGCGGTTATCCCCCCCGGTATGAATGATACGCTTATCTCTCTAAATAAAATTTGTTCAATGTTTACTTTTTCCAAAAGAAAAGATTCATGATTTTTATCTTACGAATTACGAATATATGCACACACTTCTATATATATTTACATGAAAATTTTGTTATATTCATATGCACACTGCAAAATATATATATGTGTTTGATAATATATGAAAATACATGCGTGTGCATGTAAATGTAAAAAAAATGTGCATGTGAATATAAACCAGTGTACATGTATTCGTATATTCGTAGGATAACATCATTTTCCAAAAAAATTGTTCAATGGTTGATATAGTAATGCGCTCTATACAATGAAGGAGATCGATCGAAAGGATGGGGATATATGATCGGCTTAATTAAGCATCTGACAAATATGCTTAACTACAATGTCCTCGGAAGACTACAAATTATATTGGAGTATATATATCATCGTCATCGTCATCAAAACTATAAGGAGTAGTCGTCAATGCTGTTTTATTTTTCGAAGCTTGGGCCGATGAGGCGAATTGAACATGCAAGTGCCATGATAAATTTGTTATACCTGCGGCATTTGCGGCCGGATGATGATCCATTATCTGCTTCTCTTCATCTACTTGTAATAAATACTCGACCACACTCTACAACCATGTCGATTATGTCATTTTATCAATATCGTCATGATTATGATTCATATGAAATTAAAACCCACATATTTTAGAATTCAAAATGTTTCAAACAAGTCAATTGTAACTTATTGCCTTATAGACATATTATCAATTAACATAATCATGGTTCGGATGATGACAATTTTAAATTTGAGAATGACCGACGTTCATCAAAATATACATAAATGTTCATCAAAACATACTCAAATGTGCATCAAAAAATTTTATGCTTATTTTTTGAAAAAGTGATGCACATATACGATTTTTGCCTGAATGTTTTTCACTTTCTCAATAAATGTTTTTAAAAAAATAAATATTCTTCACTTTTAAATTTTTTTAAGTTTGTCAACGAATGTTCATCAAATTCGTACTAAATGTTCATCATTCTGTTTACGAGAACAAACCTAATACTTTCCGATTATTAATGATGTGGAAGCATCTAGACAAGCTTTAAAGACACTTCATGATCTATGATTGAAGTCAGAGATCGCCTTCCAAATTCAAGACGAACCAGATCCGGGCGAAGACAAAGACGAAGGTTCACACACAGGCGAAATCGCGGCCGCGGTTTCAAAACCGCGATCGCGTCCCTGCTCGCGTTCTCGTCTTCCTGCCCGCGTTCTTTTATTTGACAAAAGTCGTAGCTGATTTACTAAAACCGCGATCAAGTTATTCTAAGGGCAATCGCGTTTACGAAGTTGAAGATTTTTCGAGATTTGTCCGTTTTTAGTTGTTTCCGGGATTATTTCATTTAAGTTGTTTTTGGCTATTTTTAGTTAATACTTTTTAATTAGATTATTTCCTTTATTTTGGCAGCCTTTGAACCCTATTTAAGGTTGACTTTAGTCATTGTTTTAGGAATCCAATATTATTATTTTGAATTGAGAAATGTTATTATCTGTCCTCCAAAGAGAGATATTGTGAGAAGAGTTCTTGAGAGCATTGTTGGTGAACTCGCCTAGTTGTTCTTGTGTGTGTCAATCTCTTCCATAAGGTTGGTGCTATCAAGGCTCCATAGAGCATCCTCCAGGTGCCTTGGCCTACCATAGCCATTATGTTTGAGTGTAATCCATTGGGTTTTTTTTCATCATTCGGTAAGGTTCTTGTTTTTAAGTTCAAGGGTTTTAATGTTGTTTGATTTGGTTTCAATTGACCTATCATTCGACATATCTTTCTATCATCTTCTTATCTAATTTTGCATCTCTCCTCTGTTCGAGTTTCTATTCCAGATTTGGTTTCTAGATCAGACTACTCATCTATCGAAAACAAATGCTCAACAAGTTTGTTAGAATAGAATAACATTTTTGTATTTATATTTTTAGTATATATATATAGATTTAGGTTCCGATATAACCGGATTTTACGGTGTAACGAGTGGACTAATTTAAACCATATATATATATATATCATTTTCTCCTTAAACTTGACATTTTAAAACAATTCATATATATAGTAAAATTAACATACTATTTATTAAGTATCATTTCTAAAACATATTTTATTTAATCTATTATCTAGCAATTATTAATACATACAGGAAATTAGTATTTTTTTTACAGGTCAAACAACTTATAATCATGCAAATTTTGTTAAAATATGTGAAATATAACAGTCCCTCGAGCTCAAATTTGAGTTTTGGTCGGGATGTTTGAATTCAGGTCCTTCGGTTTCATGAATTGTTGGTCGAGTTTTTCTTTTCAAGTCAAATCGATATTTTAGGTTGAGTCAATTTCTTACAATCTGAAATCCGCATAATGCATTTTTTCATGTTTGTCGAGATATAGTAAATACAAAAGACATGTGTGTTTATGCGGATGCTAATTTTGTCTTGTTATTGTTATCTTCGTTGTTTTAGTATTCAAAATGTTAAACTTAATTATATAATAGTCATTTCAAAAAAATTCATCAAAACATATCCTTTAAAAAATGTCAATTATATTTTCGAATAAAACTATATATAAGAAAATAACTAAATTATCAATTCGTAAGTAACATAAATCCACGCATGGTGGTAAAACTACACTAGTTTCAAAAACAGAGTGTAGCCAATTCTCTTATAACACTATATACGTAATACGTCTATCTATATATATACACGTACTAGTGTAGTGGTCTGTGTCATGCACCGGAAATTCCATATTATTAATCTAAAAAATATATACTACGTATCTTTTAATCTGAATTAGTTATTAAAATTAAGTTTAACTTTCCTACCAAAACAATTTAAGTTTAACTTTCACCAAATTTAAGTTTAACTTTTACCAAAAAATTATACTCCGTATCTTCATAAAAGTTATATACGTAGTATGACTTAATTTTTATTATTGAAAATCATCGTAATTTTATCCTAAAAATAATATATTAACTTTCAATGTAATTTTTATTCTTAACGGAATAATATGTACGTTTGTTGTTGAAAGAAATTATACTGTAATTTTTAAGATTTAAATGTAACTATGAACTATACTAATAATTAAAATTAAAGATAAAAATAGTATTGTTTAAGAACTTAAACCTAAAACCACTTTAAGGGCTCTAAAAGGGTTAATTTTAATATACAAGATAGATTAATGATGTCTTGAAACTAAAGTCGGAGCAAGACGGAGAAATTCTTGCCACATGTTAATCCGTTAACGGTGTCACCTGATCCTTTTTCTTAAATAAGATGATTGGTCTCATGTATTATATAATTTAATTTTTGTAATTTTTTTTTATGAATATATTTTTCTAATTCCTAAGAGTATCTTTATCCCTGTTACTCAATATGAGTAACATAGTCTAGTTTTTTTAATATTAAATGAGTTTTCACCCACATTCATGTTACTCATATCAAATAACATGTATTTTATCTTTATTTTTATTATAAATATAAATAATATATTACATAGTCAATATGAATATTAATATGTAGATAAAAATAAATCAAAAATATTTGAAAAAGAATTACAATAAAATTTTATGTATTTTGAATGTTATAAGATATTTACAAATAACTAAGTAATATAATTTTACTATTGGTCCACATGTTGATAAGTGATTGGACAAGTGAAGTGATTTGTGTAAGAGTGAGTAACAAAGAAATGTTACTCTTGCCTTGGTTTAATCAAAATCTCTTACATTTTATTTTCATTTAACTTTAAAAAAATTCTATGTTACTTAGAGTAACATGAATGTAGATGCTCTAATATGTAGCCTATTTGATGAGGAAGCAAGGGAAGCTGAACAAATTCGATGGGAGAAGCCACCCAATGGATCAAAGTTCAGACGGATAGAGCTCTCTTGAGATCGGGTTTAGCTTCAGCAGGGGCGTGCTAAGAGATGAACGGCGAGTGGATCTTAGGTTGTATGCATAACCTTGGATCTTCCATTGTGCAGTTTGCGCCTATGTCTGAGTTGTGGGGTATTTTGGACGACCTAAAGATAGCTTGGGATGGATTTGGGACATCGCAACGTCATCACGTCATCGTAGAAGTTGACTTTAAGTTGGCGGTAATTTTGATCCTTAAGCCCATTCGCCATTCTCACCCCCTATCTGTCCTTGTTTTATGCATTCAGGGCTTCCTTCGTAGGATTTGGTTTACGCAGTCTGGCATGTGTAGCAAGAGGCAAACTTTGTGGCGGATTCTCTAGCCACTCTTGCTTTGTCCTTCTCTCTAAGTTGTGTTGGCTTAGTTGACTCCCTTTGTTGTATTGCAATTTTGCTTGAGAACGATGTTCGAGGTCTTTCTACACCCTTCGTTCCTTCTTTAACAAAAAAAAAAGTTATACCGATCAATAATATATTTTCATATTAACAAAAATACATTACTAACTTGTATCCTTTTTCTAAATTCTTTAAATTGTATAATTGGAAAAGTGTCATGTAATAATACTTGTTAAAATGATAAATGAGAATGATTGTGGACCATTGAATCAAGAGAGATCCAAGAGCCCATATGATGACACGTGGCACCCCTTGTCATGCCTTGTCACCTTCGCCGGACCTCCTCCGGACCACCACCGGACCACCACCGGACCACCGACGGACCACCGCCGGACCACCTCCGACCACCGCCAACCACCTTTGGGCCTTGCCGGAATAAAATTGCCACAAAGATGTATAAAATTGTTCACAAATATTTCAAAATTATTTATTACTAAATGTTCATCACGTTGTTCATAAATGTTCATCACAATGTTCATAAATGTTCATTTGTATATACTCTACTAAATGTTCATCACATTAGACTTTATAGTTCACCAACTGAATGTTCATCATATTCTACTTAAATGTTCACCAATTGAATGTTCATCATATTATACTTAAATGTTCACCAACTGAATGTTCATCACATTATACTTAAATGTTCATCAAATTATATTTAAATGTTCACCAAGTTTATTACACTTAAATGTTTATGTTATTTGGACAAACGGCGAACCACCACCGGACCACCACCGCACCACCACTGACCCACCATCAAGCCATCAACGGACCACCACTTATGTGAAACACCACTTTAATATAATTTCTTTTAAAAACACACTTAATTTTCAACAAAAATCACCTAAATGTTCATCATCTCATACTTAAATGTTCATCATCTCATACTTCAATGTTCACAAGAATTTAATAAAATGTTCATTACTCAAAGTTCATTACAATCGGCTTAAATGTTCATCACGTTGGTCATAAATGTTCATCAAAATGTTGATAAATGTTCATCAAAATGTTGATAAATGTTCATCAAAATGTTGATAAATGTTCATTTGATATACTCTATTGAATGTTCATCACATTATACTTAAATGTTCACCAACTGAATGTTCATCACATTATACTTAAAAATGTTCACCAACTGAATGGTCATCACATTATACTTAAATGTTCATCAAATTATTTTTAAATGTTCACCAAGTTTATAACACTTAAATGGTTATGTTATTTGGACAAACGGCGGACCACCGCCGGACCACCACCAGACCACCACGACCGCACCACCACTAACCCACCATCAAGCCACCGTCGGACCACCGGACCACCACTTATGCGGAACACCACTTTAATATAATTTCGAGTAAAAAAACACTTGATATTTATCAAAAATTACCTAAATGTCCATCATCTCATACTTAAATGTTCATCAAACATCCTTAAATGTTCACGGACATTTGTTGAAATTGATTGAAATTAACTCTTATTGTGTTTAATTAAATGCCTATGTAATATATTAATTCTGATTTGGAGTGAATAAAGATATGATAGTTGGAGAACACAAAATTATGGGTAGTGCACCTAAGGCGTTTGATAAAAAGCCAAAGTCAGTTATATGCTATGAACACCTACATAAAAAATGTGTTTACTTTCCTATCTTTTCATACTAGTTGTTAGGGAATCGACCACCTTGTATTCTCAATGACACCCACCGAAATAAAGATGTAATATTGCGGAAACGACTTTATATTATATGTGAATATACAAGAGGAATTACACGAGTAGTATGGCTTGTACCGTTCTGAAGCCTCATCGTCACGCTTCCGGTACCCTCGACCTTCAACTTCTCTCTGCCTGCTAAGTTGATGTGACCAAACTCTCCATCTTTCTTCAAGGTGTCGAATAATGCTTGATCTCCACACACATGCGTTGATGCGGCAGTATCCATCAACCACTCAGACTTGACAACCTCCTCACTCGTTGCCAAGTATACATCTTCATCACTTACGTCACTAACCACATTTGTACCGGAGTCACCACTACACGACTGCGACGACCTCTCTCGCAGCTTTTTCAAGTCCCACATGCAAATGTAGGGAGAAAGGCCACATTGGTAGCGTCATTCTTCATCATCCTCTCACTCTCCCACAAAGAGGTTATCACCTCCTCCAAAGTGAGACTATACCTTCCTACAAGCAACGTCTGCACCATAGACTTGTAGGACATCGGCAATGACGCTAGTAACAACAACGCCTGCTCCTCGTCTTTTATACTATCATCTGCATTCATCAGCTGGCATACTAGTTGATTAAACGAATTAATGTGGTCGTGAAGATTACCTCCTTCCTACATCTTCAGTGAGTACAACTCCATCTTCAAACACAACTGGTTCGTCAACGACTTTGACGCGTAAATGCTCTCGAGCTTGTCCCACAACCCCTTCGGTGTGGTCTCCCTCAACACGCTGAACTTAATCTCGGGAGCAAGTGCCAACCGGATTGTACTCACCGCGTTCTTCTGGATTTTGACCCATTCTCTCTCACTCATCGACTCAAGCTTCGGCTCCTCTAAAGCATGGTCAAGACCATTGTTTGTGCCTAAAAATACAACGAGTGTGGAACGTGTGGAAGCTACGCGTAAAAGGACATCATCCACGCGATGAGGTGAAAGAAAGATATCGTCGACGTGACGAGACGTGGCAAAGATCTCGTTCTTCTTAAGGATTAGGTCGGCTGAGTATGTTCTATCCTATTCTGTATTGTATTATTGTAATTGGTAAAAGATATGGTAAAGAATATCTTTTACCTAGTTTGTTATATCGTTATTTAGATAAAAGGAAAAGATAAGATCTCGTTTCCTAAAGATATTATTAGGGTTAGCCTATAAATAAGGGCTAACGCCTGCTTTGTAATCATCTGAGCCGTCATTCGAGTAATACCAAGCTAAAGTTTCAACCCTAATTTCCTGTCTTATTCTTGAGTGTTGAGATTATACCGTATTCTTTGATCTTTACCCTACAATTGCTTAGTTATCTTCTCGTAGGTAATTTCGCTACAAACAATTGGCGCCCACCGTGGGGCAAGATAAAAAAGGTATCGTCTTTTCATACGAAAAGAGCTTCTTTTTTGCAGGGAATCATGACAAGTCCGACCAACAGCCCGCGCAATGGTGAAGAGAGGTTCGAAGAAGAGGATCACACAACGTTTCCTCTGGCTCCGGTGAATGAAGACACAGAAAAAGGTCCCGAGAACACTCCTGACACTCCAAAGAACGGCGCCCCTACAGGACAAAAGGGGATGAGTGACGATATAGTCAACGTGACCTCTGTCAGAGCCCACTTCGACACCCTCCAGAAAGCGTGGACAGAAGCTAAAAACTCCAGCGAAGAGAACACGTCGGGACTCACCAAAGAGAATGAACGACTACGCTCCATCATAAAAAAGCTTAGGACGAAATCAGCGAATCCGCAAACCTATGTTCGTAGTCAAAGCGTCGTTCGCCGCCTAGATATGGAGCGCCCAAACACCGTTCCGTCGAGACAAGCCAAAGAGAACGGTCTCCTAAAGAGAACTTGACCTCAGACGCCGTCGCTGCGCTCGTAGCACAACAGGTCGGAGCCTTGAGGAAATAGATGATGTTGATGCCCGAGCCCCCCAAATCCATAGTCCCTGAAGACGAGTTCGGATTCGAGGAAAAACCGTTTGTTGCCACTATCACCGTCCAAAAGATCGCCAAGAATTTCACCGTCGCAGACCTCCCCGTCAACAGATCAGACGACCCGGAAGAACACGTCTTGCTCTACAAAGCTAAACTCTCCACAAGTCCGACTCTAAAAGGCCCAGCCTTGACATGGTTCATCCACTTGGCCAAGGGAAGTATCTCCTCCTACGCCGAGCTCTCCAACCAATTCCGATTGCAATTCGCCAGAAGTAAGTTGTTCGCAAAACAACCCTCAGATCTCCATAACATGCATATGAACAAGGGCGAGACCATAAGGGCTTCTTGAAACGCTTCAACGACGAGAAGATTATGATCCCAGATTGTACTGAAGCCACCCTCGCCGACGCATTCAGACGCGCATTTCCCCGAGATAGTGAACTGTACAAGGAACTAACGAAGACTCGGCCTGAATCATTCGTCTCAACTAGGTAAATGGCCATGGAAGCCATACGCCTTGAAGAAGACCTCCTAAGCCACGCTGAAGAAGAGTCTCGATCTCCACGTAGACGTACTCCTCCGCGCAGAGATTCTCCCCAGCGAAAGGATGGCGAACGTTACGATAGAAGAAATAAGCCATTTCATAGAGAACCCCCATGGTGCACAACGTTAGCGAGATCAATAGCGTCTACGCGGTCGAAAGAGGCGTATGCATGGAGTCCGACGCGTTGAGAGTCATGAACGCGATGGAAAAGCTCCACGACGTAAGGTGGCCTAAATATCCAAATCCCAAGAAGAAATCAGGATCAGGAAGAGGATACTGCGAGTTCCACAACGATTCGGGACATTCAACAGATGACTGCTACACTCTGAGAAAAGAAGTCCTACGTCTCCTAAAGTGGGGGGACCTATTAGATTTACTTTCCAAAGATGGGAGGGACGCGTTCGAAGGAGCAAGGAAGGGAAAAAGATCTGCAACACCGCCGCCTCCTTCATCAAGTCGTTCAAGAACAGTCAACCCGATCTTTAGAGGTTCCCCCATAAGCGGCTACACTGCCTCCGCCGCCAAAAGAAACATTAAAGCATTGCGCGGCGAAGGGAGTGCCTTGCCGATGTACCACATCAGGACCGTTAAGAAAGATTGTCCGATCACGTTCGAGGAACCCAACGGGAGTGTAGATCATCACGACGGGTTAGTTATCTCCTTATCCATTAGTAATTGCAAAGTTAAAAGAATCCTCGTTGATAACGGAAGCTCGGCCAACATCATCACCTTGTCCGCGATCAAAGAGCTCGGGTTATCTAGCGACGATGTGGTGAAAAAGTACATCCCTCTAGTGGGCTTCAGTGGCGAAGTCGCCGATATGCTAGGAGAAATCACTCTAACCACTCTAGCGGAAGGGGTCAATATGCAAACCAAATGCGTGGTAATGGAGGCCGAGCCTCCCTATAACATAATCCTGGGAAGGCCGTGGTTACACGACATGAGAGCTATAACCTCAACGTACCATCAATCCCTGAAGTTCCCATCTTTGTGGGGAATTCAAGAGATCAAGGGCGAACCACAGATAGCAAGGGAGTGCTACAGCATTGGAATGAAGAATACAACTAACGCGTCCCTAGAGATAAAGAGCAAGGCATAGCAATTAAAGGACCATGAAGAATATGTGAGATACGCTCTACGAAGGCTCTACGAGATAAAAGAAGAAATAGGCCGGGTAGGCGACGAGACATACGTCCTAGAAGTAAAATCATACGCCATCCGAAGAATAGAAAAGAGGAAAGCATCTTCATGGTCTGAATCATCAAGTAACAAAGAGTCCAAACGCCTGAAAACGAGGAAAAGCCACAGGAAGTCCAAGAAAGAGGATAGGGGTGGAAGAGTAAACCCCGACGCGTCAAAGAGAAAGCCATCCATGAAGCGAGATAAAGGCGTCGATAAGCACGACGCATTTCTACGGAAGCGTAAGCAAAATCTCCGAGTCCAAAAGTGGAGGAAATTTATGGCAGAAAATCCCCACTTAAGCTACATGTTCTTGAAACGTCATCCACCATAAAGGCATCATCAGGAAAGAGTTTGAGATACTTTTTATGCGTCTTTTATTTCCCTTTGCATGAGTAGGACTAAGTTTTCAATAAAAGCATGCCGTTATCTTTAGGTCAAAACGACAAGGGGTCGTGGCGATTAGGGGTAGGCATCAAAGTCAACGTTTGTTAGAGCATGATGCATCTTTTATTAATATACAAGTAGAACTTTTCTTTCCAACGTGTTAAGCATGCTGAGTTGTTTCATTTGCACGACTTGCTCTATGTCTATTAAGAGAACGTGCCTCTTGAGTACGGTGTACCAAATAAGAAGCAAGAAGGCCGCGGTGAAAATCCGCGCCGGGGGTGAATTTCGTTAGTCTACGCGTTCGAGGCTTCATCTACGCGTAGGCAACGTTAGCCGAATCGCCGACCCCGAGTCGACGCTTCCCATGATTGTTAGCGACGTGTGGCAATAGTCATGGGGAATGAATCCTGGTACCTCACGAAGCCGGCCGGATCCTCTGAGCAAACAAGGTCGAACCTATTTGACACGATCACTCTCCAGGAACGCGTCTTCACGCCTTCCAGCCCCTCTGAGAGTCATGAATCCACGGGCAAAACGCCAAACCGGCAGGGATGCGTCCACCGGCATCGTAAGTCCTAAAAATCTAGAAATCGAACGCCACACGATGAATAGGACCGTCGATTAAAAGAGTTCGACGTCGACCTAAACGATAGCGTGAGGCAACGAACCCACCTTAAAAGTAAGGGGTAACGTCACAAGCTGATAAAAATCACACGCTGACCTATGTCCGCCACTCGCTTCAGGGTTCGGAGGAAATGCTGGACCCAACCTTCATGTAAGCCGGCAACGTAACTAAAGCAGCCGCGATGACCATACCATACTACTAAGTAAGCAAAACACTCTAAACGTGTTCACTATGAGCAAAGTATCACACTAGGGGTAGAAAACCACACCCTACAAAGATAAAGTAGGAGCCAAAGAACCAACCCTACGTACTCATAAATAAGATACGTGTATAAGATCACGAAGGCCAAAAGCCAAAGGTTATGCACACACGCGAAACAAGACACGCGCACCAAAATAAAGTACATAAGATATCAAGGCCAGGTAAAGGGTAAGCTCCCAAAACATCTTCGACGTGAAAAACAACGCAAGGAACAAATGAAGCAAACACGAGAATCTTTGGTAGCTTTAACCTAGTCTACGAAGAGTCTAAGTCAAACCTACCAAAAGGGGTAGGATTACGTCAAAAAGAATAAAAGAATACTTAAGGAATAGAAACGACGCCAGAACAAGAAAGCTAGCGGCGACGGAACAAAGTCACCAAAGATATTGATCCGAATTCAGAGACAAAAGACAACAACGTTTTAAACGAGAAAGAAGCATTCCAAACTACAAGCAACGCGTACAAATACCCTAAACTAAGAAAAAGTTGATAATTACAAGGATTTGGACTCGCCCTCAGATGACCTAGGTCCGGATGCGTGACCATCACCTTCCTCCTCATCAGTCGGAGCCTCCTCTTCGTCGACGTGCTCCTCGCCTCAGCATCCGCAACATCGGGACGAGCATCCGGACGCCTCCAAGAAGGACCATCATCAACGCCTTCACGAAGTTCCGGATAAGCCTCCCTAAACTCAGCGCGTTCTCCCACCGGATCCCAATGCTTGTGCTCGCCAGCAGCATACTCCTCATAAACCTCCACTCTGGATAGCCAAGACCAATAGATCTTCGCCTCAGACAAGTCCTTATCGTGTTGCGCCTTAATCCTTTCCACATCCTCCTTCAAAGTAAGAAGATCCTTCTCCAAACCCTCGACGCGCTTGGTGATCGTCTCGTTAAGGGAAAGAGCCTCGGTAACCTTCTCTTTCGCCGTCTTCTCTGCGTCACGAGACGATTTCAATAAGCTGTTCAAACGCGCGACCTCCGACGAAGCGTCAGACGCCTTTTTCTCCAACGCCTCCATCCGTTCCGGATACCTAGACAAGAGCGTCCAAGCGCATAGCGACGCCTGAATCCCCTAAAAGAAGGAACGAGAAAAATAAGAAAAGAAGTCCGCGAGAAAGTCGTCAAGAAAATAGAAATTACAACCCTACCTGCCATTGAGCGGCAAAAGCTTCTCCCATAACGTCGGCAGGGTCCATCGACGCGTAATGGTCGAGGGACGACGAAGATCGAAGCCTCATCAAAGCCTTCATAAGTTCCCTTCCCGGAGCAAAAGAATTCGAAATCACACCACGGAACTCATCCACAGATGTGTATTGCTCCTCGGGGACCTCGATTACCTTCTCCTTCCCCTTCTTTGAACGTGTCGCCTTGGCCGGAGAAGGAGACTACGTAGATTCCAAAGTAGCCATAAGGTCGACGTCCTTTAGCGGCGGACGAACACCCTTTTATGGCAAGCTGCCTCTTCCTTGACGTCACAAGATCAGTGGCAGACTCGGTGCGAGCACGAACGCGAGAAATTGAAGCTGCATCACCAACGTAGAGCAATAGATTAGAGCACAAAAATAAGGAAATAAGCTGGCAAAAACTAAACGGGAAGAAGCCGGCGTACCAGATGGCGTCGTAGGGCCGGAACAATGACCTTCTCCATCATGACCAAAGAAAGTCCGATCAACTTCAGGAATCGCCAAAAGTGCAACTATAGCCTTTTTTGACTCCTTCCTTGTCTTGAGAGCCTCCCCGTTAACTGCAAAGCATATAAAGTTATACGTAAGTAAAGCATCGACGAGCAAAATATACGTCCGTCTGAAAAGAAAAAGTTGTTAAGGTAAGGTAACGAAACTTACTCTCGGGATTCCACTCCTCGATAAGCCAAGAGAACACATCTCCAAGGGAAGATTTCTCCACGAAGTAAAAGACCTTAGCCCAACCCCGATCGGCTGTACTCTTCTCAAAGGCTATCCTAGCCTTCTTCTGTTTAATCTTGAAGTAGACCCTTCCCGCTGAATTAAGCGAGACAGTTAAAGAATTGGCAAGATCCACCGCGATGAAATTCAAGCCATGTTTTTCAATGGCGTCGTCGAGAGCACCCAAGATGCGCCATGCCCCGAGAAGAAGTTGACCTACCGCCAGACCTAGAACAAGCATAAAAGATTTAACCAGAGGCGAGAACAGGAACCGATGCCCCGCTAGAAAAGGATACTCGTAGACCGCTATCCATCTAGGCCGATGAGCATCCGCGCAAACCCCCTCTGGAGGGATCTCAATCTTCACGTCTGGACCAAGTTCGGCAATGGTCCTTAGACGGTTAACGTCATGTGCTTGAGAGTAGTAGCGGTCCGACTCACGGAGCACCTCTCTTGGTTCATAAAGTACTGGAGTTGCCATTGGGAAAGAAGTAGATGAGAAAATGGAACAATAGGATGATCAGACGAGGAAGAGACGAAGAGAGCAGAGAAATGCTCGGGAAAGATAAAGATTCGAAGAAGCGTATGAAGAAAGAAGAGGTCTCC
This sequence comes from Oxyria digyna, assembly GCA_029168935.1. Taxonomy (NCBI): domain Eukaryota; kingdom Viridiplantae; phylum Streptophyta; class Magnoliopsida; order Caryophyllales; family Polygonaceae; genus Oxyria; species Oxyria digyna. The sequence continues at coordinate 42,879,795 of JAPVLV010000005.1, forward strand.
GCTCATTTATAGGAAGAAAATCGCGAGAATCTCAGAAGGATATTCTCTAACGACAATATTCTCCACTAGAGAAACTAGCCGTTGAAGATGAACATTATCGGCACAGATAACAAAGCTCCTCGCCGGCCACATGTAAATGATTGAAGAAGAAGGGCGATCAAACCTCTGCGACGATAATAAAAATTCAAGTGACGTAATCATCAACGCGTTCCCGGTGTAATGAAGACGTATTCCATGAAGAAAGAAGGTGTCTCCCAGCTCTACTAGACGTTAAGCCCTGTAAGACGCCTTAGGGGTATTGTTCGTGCCTAAAAATACGACGAGTGTGGAACGCGTGGAAGCTACGCGTGGAAGGACATCATCAACACGACGAGGTGAAAGGAAGATATCGTCGACGTGACGAGACGTGGCAAAGAACTCGTTCTTCTTAAAGATTAGGTCGGCCGAGTATATTCTATCCCATTTTGTATTATATTATTGTAATTAGTAAAAGATATGGTAAAGAATATCTTTTACCTAGTTTGTTATATCGTTATTTAGATAAAAGGAAAAGATAAGATCTCGTTTCCTTAAAGATATTATTAGGGTTAGCCTATAAATAAAGGCTAACGCCTGCTTTGTAATCATCTGAGCCGTCATTCGAGTAATACCAAGCTAAAGTTTCAACCCTAATTTCCTGTCTTGTTCTTGAGTGTTGAGATTATACCGTATTCTTTAATCTTTGCCCTACAATTGCTTAGTTATCTTCTCGTAGGTAATTTCGCTACAAACAACGCGTCTCTACGGAAACGCAGGCAAAATCTCTGTGTTCAAAAGTGGAGAAAATTTATGGCAGAGAACCCTCACTTAAGCTACATGTTCTTGAAGCCCCACCCACCGTAAAGACACCATCAGGAAAGATTTTGAGATACTTCTATGCGCCTTTTGATTCCCATTTATTTCCCTTTTCATGAGTAGAATTATGTTTTTAATAAAGAACGTGTCGTTATCATCAAGTCAAAGCGACAAGGGGTCGTGGAGACTAGGGGTAGGCGTTAGAGTCAATGTTTGTTATCGCATGATGCATCTTTTATTAATATACAAGTAAACCTTTCTTTCCAACGTGTTAAGCATGCTGAGTTGTTTCAATTCCACGACTTGCTCTGTGTCTATTAAGAGAACGTGCCTCTTGAGTACGGCGTACCAAATAAGAAGCAAGAAGGCGGCGGTGAAAATTCGCGCCGGGGGAGAATTTTGTTAGTCTACGTGTTCGAGGCTTCATCTACGCGTAGGCAACGTTAGCCGAACCGCCGACCCCGAGTCGACGCTTCCCATGATTGTTAGCGACGTGTGGCAATGGTCATGGGGAATGAATCCTTGTACCTCACGAAGTCGGCCGGATCTTCTGAGCAAACAAGGTCGAACCTATTTGACACGATCATTCTCCAGGAACGCGTCTTCAAGCCTTCCAGCCCCTCTTAGAGTCATGAATCCACGGGCAAAACGCCAAACTGGCAGGGATGCGTCCACCGGCATCGTAAGTCCTAACAATATAGAAATTGGACGCTACACGATGATTAGGCCCGTCGATTAAAAGAGTTCGACGTCAACATAACGCTAGCGTGAGGCAACGGACCCACCTTAAAAGTAAGGGGTAACGTCACAAGCTGAGAAAAATCACACGCTGACCTATGTCCGCCACTCGCTTCAGGGTTCGGAGGAAATGTTGGACCCAACCTTCATGTAAGCCGGCAACGTAACTAAAGCAGCCGCAATGACCATACTGTCTTATTAAGAAAATAAAGCCCTCTAAACGCGTTCACTACAAGCAAAGTATCATACTAGGGGTAGAAAACCACACCCTACAAAGAAAAAGTAGCAAAAGCGAAAACCAAGAACCAAACCTACGTACTCATAAACAAGCTACTCATAAGGGGTTAAGAAAATTAGAATCAATAAGAAAAAAGTCCTACACGTACGCAGAACAAGATATGCGTACCGAAGCACAACGCATAAAGATGGATATGAGAACCAAAGAAAGGGTAAGCTCCCAAGACGTCTCCGACGTGAAGAACAACGCACATGACACGAAGAACAAATGAAGCGACCATAAGAATCTTTGGTAGTTATAACCTAGTCTACGAGGAGCATAAGTCAAACCTACCAAAAGGGGTAGGATTATGCCAAAAAAGAACAAGAAGTGCCTAAAAGATAGCAACAACGTGAGAACAAGAAAGTTGGCAGCAATAAAACGCTATCACCAAAGATGTTGATCTGGATTCAAAAAAAAAAAAACAACAACGTTCGAAAAAGAAAGAAGCGATCCAACTACAAGCAACGCGTACAAATACCCTACGCAAAGAAAAAGATAAAAATTACAAGGACTTGGACTCGCCCTCAGACGACCCAGAGCCGGACGCGCGACCATCGCTTTCCTCTTCATCAGCCGCAACCTCCTCCTCGTCGACACGTTCTCCGCCTTCAGCATCTACGACGTCGGGATGAACACGTGCGGGAGGTTCCGGAAAAGCTTCCCTAAACTCAGCACGCTTGCCCACCAGATCCCAATCTTTGTGCTTACCAGCAGCGTACTCCTCATAAACTTCCACCCTGGACAACCAAGACCAATATACCTTCGCATCCTCCAAATCCTTGTCATGCTGCGCCTCATTCCTTTCCACATCCGCGCGCAAAGCACTGAGTTTCCCCTCCCAATCCTCGACCCGCTTGGTGATCGTCTCGTTAAGCCTAAGAACCTTAGTAACCTTGTCCTTTGCCGCCTTCTCCGCGTCGCGAAACTTCTCCAATAAACCACTTAGACGTGTAACCTCCGATGAAGCATCAGACGCCTTTTTCTCCAACGCCTCCATCCGTTCCGGATACTTAGACAAGAGCGTCCAAGCGCATAGCGACGTCTGAATCCCCTGAAAGAAGAAACGAGAAAAATAAAAAAGAAAGCTCATGAGAAAATCATCAAAGAAAGTAAGAGTTGCGATCTTACCTGCCATTGAGCAGCGAAAGCCTCTCTCATAACGTCCGCAGGATCCATCGACACGTAATGGTCAAGGGACGACGAAGAACGAAGCTCCATCAAAGCCTTCAGAAGCTCCCTTCCCGGAGCGAAAACATTCGAAATCACACCAGGAATGTCATCCAAAGACGAGTATTTCTCCTCGGGAACCTTGATCACTTTCTCCTTTCCCTTCCGTGAGCGCGTCGCCTTAGCCGGAGAGGGAGATGGCGTAGATTCCAAAGTAGCCATGAGATCAACGTCCAAGGGAGCAGCGGATGAACATCCTTTTATGGCAAGCTGCTTCTTCCTCGACGCCACGAGATCAGTGGCAGAATCTTCACAAGCACAAACGCGAGAAATCGAAGTTGCACCACCAACAAAGAACAAATAGTTAGAACGCAAAGTATGAAGGAAAAAGTCGAAGAAAGGTGACGAGGAAAACAGCCGACTTACCAGATGGCGTCGCCGGGCCACTACGATGACCCTCTCCGTCATGACCATAAAAGGTCCGATCAACTTCGGGAACCGCCAAGAGCGCAACGACCGCCTTTTTTTATTTCGCTCTTGTCTTAAGAGCCTCCGCGTTGACTGGAAAGCACATAAAGTTACACGTAAATAAAGCACCAACAAGCAAAACGTACAACCTTACGAAAACAAAAGATCGGTAAAACAAAGAAAAGAAGCTCATTCCCAGGGTTCCATTCTTCGATGAGCCAAGAACACGCATCTCCGAGGGAAGATTTCTCCACGAAGTAAAAAACCTCGGCCCAACCCCGATCGGCCGTACTCTTCTCAAAGGCTATCCTAGCCTTCTTCTGCTTAATCTTGAAGTAAACCCTGCCCGGCGAATTAAGCAAGACAGTCAGGGAATTAGCAAGGTCCTCTGCGACGAAGTCCAAGCCATATTTTTCAATAGCGTCGTCGAGAGCGCCCAAGATGCGCCATGCCCCGGGAAGGAGTTGACCCATCGCCAAACCCAGAATTAGCATAAAGATTTTAACCAGGGGCGAGAACGGGAACCGATGCCCCGCTAGAAAAGGATACTCGTAGACCGCTACCCATCCCGACCGATGAGCATCCGCACAGACCCCTTTGGAGGGATCTCGATCTTCACGTCTGGACCAAGTTCAGCAATGGTCCTCAGACGGCTGACGTCATGTGCTTGAGAGTAGTAGCGATCCGACTAGCGGAGTACCTTTCTTGGCTCGTAGAGTACTAGAGTTGCCATCAGAAGAGAAAGTAGATAGAAAAGCAGAGCAATAAGACGATCAAACGAGAGAGAAATGAGGAGAGCAGAAAGATGTTCGGGAGAAATGAAGATTAGAAGAAGTGTATGGAGAAATAAGAGATCCCCGCTCATTCATAAGAAGAAAATCGCGAGAATCTCGGAAGGATATTCTCTAACGGCAGCATTCTCCACTAGAGAAACTAGCCGTTGAAGACGAATGTTGCCGGCACAGATAACAAAGTCCCTCGTCTGCCACTTGGAAATAATTGAAGAGGAATGATGATTGAAGCTCTGCGACGATATTAAAAATTCAAGTGACGTAATCATCAACGCGTTCCTAGTGTAATGAAGACGTATTCCTTGAAGAAAGAAGGCGTCTCCCAGCTCTACTAGACGTTAAGCCCTGTAAGACGCCTTAGGGGTATTGTTTGTGCCTAAAAATACGACGAGTGTGGAACGCATGAAAAGCTATGCGTAGGAAGGCTGTGTCGACGCGATGAGAGAAGTGAAGGATGTCGTCGACGTAATGAGACGTGGCAAAGGTCTCGTTTATCTTGAAGATTATGTCGGCCGAGCATATTTTATCTTATTCCTTATTATATTCTTGTAATTGGTAAAAGATACGGTAAAGAATATCTTTTACCTTTTTTGTTATATCGTTATTTAGATAAAAGGAAGAGATAAGATCTCGTTTCCTTAAAGATATTATTAGGTTTAGCCTATAAATAAAGGCTAACGCCTGCTTTGTAATCATTCAGCCACCATTACGGGTAATACTAAGTTCAAGCTTCAACCCTAAACTCCTCTCTCGTTCAATATTGTTCTTGAGTGTTGAGATTATACCGTACTTTTTGATCTTTGCCCTACAATTGCTTAGTTATCTTCTCGTAGGTAATTTCGCTACAAACAGGAACCCTATCAGCAGTGGTGCTTCTAGTTCTTGTCGGGGTTGATGGGAACTCAGAAGTGTCGGTTGGATCATTGCGTCTCTTCTGAACTGGGGTAATGTTTTTCTGGGGATCCTTCTTTGGAACGACCGTGTTGTTGGGAACTGGGTCAGTTACTTTCTTTGCAGCGGCGTTCTCTATAGCCTTTTGGCGACTCCTTTCTATGTGATCCTGCATTATCTCATGTGGAGTCATAGGTAAAAGGGTGACACGTTTCCCATGGTAATTAAACACATAAGTGTTCAAATACCCATCATGGATAACGCGTCGATCAAATTGCCATGGACGGCCTAATAGAAGATGTGTGGCATCCTTGGGAGTTACATCACATAAAACAGAATCTTTATAATGACCAATGGAAAAGGATACAATGCACTGTTTTGCGATGGGATCGCGTTCGGATTATGAAATTCATTGGAGACCGTATGGTTGTGGATGGGGTGTCGTTTGAAGGTTGAAGTGTTTGACCACCTTTTCATTGATGATGTTGCAGCAGCTGCCACCATCTATTATGACACTCAAAGAGGCGGTTTGGACTTTGCATTTGGTGTGAAATAGATTTTCTCTTTGGTCCACCAAATCTACTTCCTTGACAGTGAGCACACGCCTAGTAACAAGACTTAGTGGGGCATAGGCATTGCTCTCATGTGGGGCACAAGCATAAGCATCCACGTCTTCCTGACTAGGGAACTCATCACTTGGTTCCTCTTCTGGTTCCTTATCTACGCAAGACTCATAGCCTGTGGCTTGGTTGAAGAATACTCTCTTGGTGTTTGGACAATCACGCTTCAAGTGACCTTGTAGCATTCTATGTCACTCGTGTGGCCAGGTTGCTGAGTTGCGGGCTTAGGCGCTGAGGGGCGATGTGGAGGTGCTGCAACCGGGCGGGAACTAGTTCCTGTCTTTGCCTGCGAAGATGAATTTTTCACTTTAGTAGAAAGGGAACTGGAAGAGTTAGAATTGTACCTGGATTGACCTGAAGTTGGCCAAGTGTTCTTCTTGCGAAGAAGCTGGTAGTAAAGTTGCATAGTCGTGTGCACCAAAGTGTCAAGATCTTTGATTGGCAAAATTTCAAGTTGATCTCGAATGGGAGCATTGAGACCACTCAAAAACTTGGTGCGTAGGGTTGTGGGAGCGGCACTGACATTAGCTTTGAAGTAGAGATCCTCAATCTTGGCGAAGAAATCAAGAGGTGTCATGGTGCCTTAGCGGAGCATAGCTATCTCCATTCGGACCTGGTTCCTATAACCAGTGGGAACATACTTTCTAATCATGACAAAGAATAGCTGATCCCAAGTAGAAATGGGTTCAAGATTGCGACGAACGCGGTCTGAAGTGAAGCGGTGCCACCAAGTTTGAGTAGCGTCTTTGAAGAGGAGAGTGGATATCTCAACTTTTTCGGCTTCCTTATAGTGACAATGCTTCAAGACATGGTCTGTATCCTGCATCCAATCAAGAAAAACAACGGGATCATATAAGCCATAGAAAAATTCAATCTTTACCTTGATATCGCGGCGAGAGGTGTGACCGGGCACGACTGGACGACGTGCTTCATAGCGGCGAGGGTCAGGTAAAGGCTCATCATATCTAGGTGCATGACGATGAAAACCACGGTTGTCATGGTTATAATCGTCAACATCCTCATAACCTTGGCGCTTTGGATGGTGCGATGTAGGGAACTGCTGGCGTTCTCGGCGTTGTGCAGGGAACTGATGTTGTTCCCTACGTCCATAGCGGGCTTCATACTGACATTTTTCACGACGTCCCTCATAACGGACGACTGGAAGAGCAGCCGGCGAAATATAATTTGGAGGGACCTCTGATGCGGGGATAAGCCGCAGTTGCCGACCTAGACACCAAACTCGAATAGGAACTCGAACAGAGAAGAAAGGCGGAATTAGAATGAGATGAAAGAAGGATAAGTCGAATGATAGGCCAATTGGAACCAAATCAAACAACGATAAAACCCTTGAACTTAAGAACAAGAACCTTACCGAATGATGAAGAAACCCCAACGGATGATTACAACCAAACACAATGACTTTGGTGGGTCAAGGCACCTGGAGGTTGCTCTATGAAGCCTCGATAGCACCAACCTTATGGAAGAGATTGACACACAAAAGCACAACTAGGGCCGGCTCAACGACAATGCACACGGGGCACTCTTCTCACAAAAGCTCTCTTTTAGGAGGAAAAAACGATAAACGCTGTATTCAATATCAAGTCGGGGGGGGGGGGGGCTAATAATAACTAGGGCAAACCTTATATAGGGTCAATAAGGTGGCCAATTAAAAGAAATAAGTAAATAAAAGTATATCCTAAAAGAACAAAACCAATTAAAAGAAATAATCCCGGAAACAATCAAAACAAGATAATCTCGGAAGTCTTCAGCAAGGAATCCGCGGGCGCGGAATTGGAGCCGCGGTCGCGGATTTAGTTCTGCGAATCAATGGAATCAGCCCGTGATCCGCGGTCGTGGATTGTAAGCCGCGGGCGCGGTTATTGAGCCGCGGGCGCGGTTATGGAGCCGCGGGCGCGGATTTGTAGACATGTCGCCGACAACTTTTTGAAACGGCTCGTTCTCTCTCGTCCGAGATCGGACTTGAGAGATTCCAAAGCCTGGAGTTTCGTCTTGAAGTCTAGTTTATTTCATCTTCACTACTTGACTTCTCATCTTGACTCGAACCGGATCTCTACGAGCTTGAATGGCTACAATACGAGCTCGGGCTACTATCAATGACTTGAATGATGGCTCATAGCGATCTTTAGCCCTAGATCCAGTGGTTAGCACATCTTTAGATTTAGGACGGGGCGTCCTTGATGATAGCTCAGATGCTCCCGCATCATTCTCCCTTTCTTGAAAAGGATTCGACCTCGAATCATATTTGACATGAATGATTGAACGATCTTCATAGGCGTCATCTTCTTTGATGCACAACTTCCTTTTGAATGTCTTGAGTGCATAGCTCCACCTTGAGGAACAAATTCGATGCTGTGGGGAATCCTTGCCTTCCTTCATTCTTTTAGCTCTTTTATCCTTGTCCTTCCTCTTGTCATACTCGTCAGGGACTTGTGAAAGAATAATAGGCGGAAGAACAACAATTCTAGCATGAGAGGGTAAGGAATGACGATTAACAAAACCATCATGGGCAACTCTCTTATCATACTGCCATGGATAATCTAATAAAACTTGACAAACTTGCATAGGCACAACATCACATGAAATATTATCATCATAATGTTCTAATGTCATGGCTTCCTTAGCATGCTTGTTCAAATTCCAATCAACACAATCATTAATCCAATGCAGTTTTAAAGGACTAGGGTAGCATAATGAAGCAATTTTCAATTTAGTATTCAATCCCATGCTAGCAATATTACCACAACAACCTTCATCAATAATCATGTTGCAATCCTCAACTTTATCTAGACAATGAGTTTCTCCTAGAATTTCAACACAATGAGCAGTTTGTACATGCAAATCCTTCCTATCAATCAATGAATCAACATGCTCATAATCAATTTCAACCTCATTATCTAAATCAGTTTTAGGATCATCAATACAAACAACATCATCAATACTATCACCTATTTCATATTCAATATCAATTTGTTCTAGGTGATTAAGCATATCAGGACATTCATTAATCATATGATTTCTACTTTGACAGTTTAAGCACAAAACATCTTCAATTTTAGTAGACAGATTAGAAGTGCTTCCTGGGTTAACTTCTTGTGATGGAGAGGCAAGCCTTAGATTCCTTTCTGGCTTCTTATCCTTTTCCTTCTTCTTGGCAGCCTCTTTGACTTGACAACTCCAACGCTCAAGCTCGGCTTCTAACTTAGCAAAGCTGTTTTTCACTACTGCTTGCACTCGCGCTTGCCATTCTTCTATAGCCTTCTCTATTTCTTTTTGCTTCTTGGCCTTTGTTCTCTTCTCAATCTTGATAGCCAAGTGCAACAATTCTTCCATGGAGGAGTAGCTATACAAATATACTTTGTTAGCTAAATAAGAGTTTAGTATATGAAGATACCTATTCATAGTAGTCTCCTCATTTTCATGCACATTAGCTCGAACCATAGCAGCCTTCATTGCATTGTATGTCTCCTCTACTGACATGGTTCCTTGCCTCAAATTTTCCAACCTTTGCCTGAGCTTACGCGCGAAATATGGAGGCACAAAGCGAGCTCTCATTAAGGTCTTCATTTGTCTCCAAGTGTTCACAACTGGATCAAGTGCTCTTCTCCTTTCTTCCTCAAGATTATTCCACCATTTCAGTGCATTGCCGGTAAATTCACGAACAACAAATCTTACCTTTTGGAATTCCATGAAGTTATGACAACTCCAAATCTGCTCAACCTTGGCTTCCCATTCCATATACTCATCCATGTCTCAACCTTCAAATCTTGGAATGTTCAGCTTGACCTTGGCAAGACCAATTTGCTCTAGCTCACGTCCTTTTCTTCTTTGGACATCTCGGCATAGTTGCCAATCTTCACTCTCCATGTACTCCTGCTGATATCCTCTTGGAGGTCTCCTTTTGGGAGAAACTAACCTGTCCATTATCAAAGAAGAGACTAACACAGAACAATGTTAAGTGAGTGTAAATGAAAATAACTCGCTAGTGTTTACTCTCGTATGTTTTCCTCTGCACTCTCTCTCAATTGTCGTTGCAACTAGCTTTTCTTGATGAATTACCTTGTATGTACCAATAACCCAATAGATTGAAACTAACAAGCTCCTAGCACTAATATGAGTGATGGTAGAGATGGAGATGGCTAGTGTAGGGACGGGGTTTCAACTTCAAGGTTCTGACTCAAAGCAAAATGACTCAATGAAAGAAAGAAACAAAGACTCAAAAGACGTTTGCAAGAATGTAAATGCAAACAACTAATACGACTCAAGTATGAACTCAAGAGGGCCAAAAGGGAAGCGTACCTTAACTTGTCCCGACTGGTGTTAATGAAGGATCGAAGATGGAGTCGGGAGGGTTAGGCAATAATTGAGGCTCGTAGCTGAAAGGAATGGAAAGTCAAACAGTGATGGTTCCGCGGGCGCGGTCTGAAGTCCGCGGGCGCGGTCTGAAGTCCGCGGGCGCGGTCTGAAGTCCGCGGGCGCGGTCTGAAGTCCGCGGGCGCGGTCTGAAGTCCGCGGGCGCGGTCTGAAGTCCGCGGGCGCGGTCTGAAGTCCGCGGGCGCGGTCTGAAGTCCGCGGGCGCGGATTTCGAACAATGGCTTCTGAGGCGGAGCCGCGGGCGCGGCCTGAATTCCGCGGGCGCGACTTGAACCGTGGGTGCGGCTACTGGGCCGCGGGCGCGGTTTCTGTCGCGGCCTGGTGGTTTCTCGCTTCCGTTCGGGCTCGTTCAACCCGATTTCCTTTGAGTTCTTCAGATCCGATTTAAACAATATCAAACTAGACTTTGACTCAACAAAACGTAAAATAAACTACTGACTTTGAGACTTTTCGATTTCTTTTTTTTTTGAATTTCTTTTCTCTTTTCTTTTCTTTTTTTTTTGAATATTTTTTTTTTGTCTCACCAAAAGGAATTACAGACTCGATACGAGATATTAATCTCAGCAAAATTGAAAATAAATAAAAATAACAACTAACTTGATTTCCCTTGTAGAAAGATAAGATTCCCTTGTAGAAAGATAAGATTTCCTTCTTTGAAGATCTTGTTTGGGCTTCAAGGAAAGAAATTCCAGCAATTCTTTAGGGTTTCTGATGGCTGCGTTTTGGTAGGGATGGATGAATTTGTGATGGGGTGATGGGATGAATGGATTTTGGGACAAGGATGCTCCAAACTCCAATCTTTCGATCTCCACCAACACTAATCGATCCAAGCTTCTTGCACACAAGCTGTAATGACTCAACAAGAAATATCAAAGCAATGGAAGACTCAAAATCAATTTCTGAAAGAAACTCACAAACAAGAAAATAAAAGCCGACTCTTTTTGTGATTTTCTGGATAGGGGGTCTCTTGATGTTCTTGTGAAGACGAATGGTGTCAACACAGCTCTGATACCAATTTGATGCGGGGATAAGCCGCAGTTGCCGACCTAGACACCAAACTCGAATAGGAACTCGAACAGAGAAGAAAGACGGAATTAGAATGAGATGAAAGAAGGATAAGTCGAATGATAGGCCAATTGGAACCAAATCAAACAACGATAAAACCCTTGAACTTAAGAACAAGAACCTTACCGAATGATGAAGAAACCCCAACGGATGATTACAACCAAACACAATGACTTTGGTGGGTCAAGGCACCTGGAGGTTGCTCTATGAAGCCTCGATAGCACCAACCTTATGGAAGAGATTGACACACACAAGCACAACTAGGGCCGGCTCAACGACAATGCACACGGGGCACTCTTCTCACAAAAGCTCTCTTTTGGGAGGAAAAAACGATAAACGCTGTATTCAATATCAAGTCGGGGGGGGGGGGGGGCTAACAATAACTAGGGCAAACCTTATATAGGGTCAATAAGGTGGCCAATTAAAAGAAATAAGTAAATAAAAGTATATCCTAAAATAACAAAACCAATTAAAAGAAATAATCCCGGAAACAATCAAAACAAGATAATCTCGGAAGTCTTCAGCAAGGAATCCGCGGGCGCGAAATTGGAGCCGCGGTCGCGGATTTAGTTCTGCGAATCTATGGAATCAGCCCGTGATCCGTGGTCGCGGATTGTAAGCCGCGGGCGCGGTTATGGAGCCGCGGGCGCGGATTTGTAGCCGCGGGCGCGGATTTGTAGACATGTCGCCGACAACTTTTTGAAACGGCTCGTTCTCTCTCGTCCGAGATCGGAATTGAGCGATTCCAAAGCCTGGAGTTTCGTCTTGAAGTCTAGTTTATTTCATCTTCACTACTTGACTTCTCATCTTGACTCGAACCGGATCTCTACGAGCTTGAATGGCTACAATACGAGCTCGGGCTACTATCAAAGACTTGAATGATGGCTCATAGAGATCTTTAGCCCTAGCTCCAGTGGTTAGCACATCTTTAGATTTAGGACGGGGCGTCCTTGATGATAGCTCAGATGCTCCCGCATCAACCTCCATGTCTTCAATAGGAACTCCCAGAGGAGCGTGAAGGTTACCAGGATTGGGAACTCCAACATGGGCGAAGTCCTCATCATCAAATTCTTCAAAACCATCTCGATTAGACTCAGGGGCTGAGCTACAACCAATAGGTGTTCTTGATCTGGGACTTTGGTGGTGAAGATGATCGTCAATGTTGAAGGGAATTGTCGAAGCAGTGTTGTGACGACGCGAGTGATACCTACCTGTGGGTTGGGAATTGTGATCTCGGTTCCTGTAGTCATTGGGTGTGGGAAAACTTGCGTCATGCTTCTTGTGGCGGCCGTGGCGCTTGTGATGGTGGCGAGTTCCCTTGCCATGTGAAGAATGGCCCGGAAACTCAACGTCGTAGTCGTCATCACGTTCGCTGGAGTCGGTGTCCTTGTGCTCGACATGGGTGCGGTGATCCCTTAGCTTTGTTATATCTTGATGACATTCAATTACAGAGGCAAGTCGTTGTGGTGGTTGAACTTGTGAAGTTGAGGCCACACCTTGCTTGCCTTTGTCACGACTAGGGAACTTGGCACTAGTGTCTGACTTTGGGAACTAGACACCGTCATCGACGTGCACTTCCGGGGTCGGATCCGATGGACTATGTTGGCTTGCGGAGTCAACTTTATCCCTTAGTGCCGTCAATTCTTGGAGAAAATGTTGTATTGTCTGCCCTTGTTGCTCCACGACTTGATCCAAGGGCGGATCTTCAAGCAATGGGGGTTGCTGGAATGGTGGAACTTGAGTCTTAGTTCCTGTTGATTTAGTTTGGGCACCCTCTTTGTCCTCTAGAGTCACGTTACCTAAAACAAGATCATTCACCATTGCGAGTATCAAGTAGCACAAGCAATATCAAAGGCACAACAATCTAGTAAAGTACGCACAACTCAAGCAAGTGACAACACTCTCGGGTTACTATGAATAGCTAGGCCGTAAGAGCGGTCTGGCGGAACTGAAGGCAATCAAGCAATATCAAGCAATCAAGATGAACAATTCAATGAATAGCAAGAGAAAATTCGAATAAGCAAACACAAGGAGAAGAAGCAAAAAGATTCAAACTTCCTAGTATGAAAACCTAGACGATGGAGAGGTAAGAAGATGGAAACTTTGACTAGTGATATCTCAAACTTACCTTATTTTGGCTTTGGATGAGATTGTTTTCGAACTCGTTTTTTTTTTTTTTTGATTTCAGATTCCCCTTTTCTGTTAGGATCCAAAAATAACTAATATGCAAAAGATATGCAAGGAAAGTCAAAGCTTTTACACAAGGAAAGAAATTAGAGTAGGGTGCAAGCAAGATCTTTTGAGCACAAGAGAGAATATTTCGGCCAACAAACAAGGAAAGAGCAAATCTTTTCTATACTATCTTTTTCCTTAGATATGAAAATCAAATAATCTCTATACTTATCAATTAAATCGCAAGCAATCGAAATTAACAATATATTGCAAGATAGGGGAAACGGCTAGCAAGATAAGGAAACAAAAATTCTCCTAGGGTTTTGAACAAGATCTGATCTTTCTGGGTTCTTAGGTGAATAAAGGTCGAAATATGGAGTATTTCTAAGGCTCTCAAAGTGATGGAGGAATGGGATTACGTAGTGGAAGAGTGACAATCACAAACAAGAGAAGAACGTGACTTACAAGATCCCTGACGCTCTGATACCAGTTGATGCGTTCCCGGCCTCGAAAAGGTCAAGAATGATTTTCTGGAGCGATCTAGATCTCGTAGGGAGTCGGTCTTCTCAAGAACTGGCTGAGTTTGGGAACTCGGAGGGCGGCGGAAGACTTGACAGTAACTGCGGAACTATATGATAGTGATGTTGTTACTTGTGGCAACAAGAAACAACGATGGAGCGAATGATTTGTAGAGATGAAGTGGATGTAAAGTGTAGGTTTACGTAGGGTTTGGTAGATAAATCCACCGGGTAAGAGGATTAGAAGTAAGAAGAAAGGATAAAGAAGTTAGACTTTGTTTAGTGACGCCTTGGGCACTAGTGGAAAAAACACCTGTTGAGGTGGGCAAAAACCCCCTTATTGAGGCGGGAAGGGGTCGCTGCAACAAGTAGGCAAAAATTATGCCTCAGATGGTCTATCGCCCGCCTCAAAAGAATGATAATGTTGAGGCGAACAGGCAATGCCCGCCTCAAAATGCTCTGAATGAAACAAAAAAAATTGCAGCGTTTTTGATATAAAACATTACACAAATAATCTTTTACCCAATATATTCAATCTCAGTAAAGAAAATTAAACAAAAACATCAATCATAAATTTGATCTCAGAAACAAAATATACAAACAAATTGAACAATGCCCATTTAATAATCGATCTGTCTACAAAAAAACCTACACCCAATCAAGATCTGGTGGAGATGGAGTTTGAACCTAAATATGATCTCAAACCTAAAATAAATTCAGATGTGATGAACGAAACCCAAAAAAGCCTAATCTCAACAAATAATCTGAACGAAACCCAAAAATTCAGATGAGATGGAGTTCAACAAATAATCTGATATAATGAAAAAAAATCTTCAACTATCTAAAAAAAGCCTAATCTCAAACTAAACTCGAATCTTCTCTGATGAACAAATCAAGATCTCTGGTGGAGATGGAGAGGGCGAAGCTGGAGCCGACAGAGATGGAGACACCGAAGCCGAAGCCAAGAGACATAGGGCGGTGAAGTGCGCTGAAGACAAGAGAGATGGAGATGGAGAAGACAAACGCTCTAGATGTGGTTTTGCTGACTTGAAGACAGGCGATGGGGACGATGAACACAGGCGACGGAGACGATCTGGGTTCCAGAGAAGACGAAGACGATGAACACAGGTGAACGCCCTAGATCTGCAACGGAGACGATCTGGGTTCGACGACTAGGGTTCGATCTGAGGAGTTGAGCAGGGAACAACTCACTGGGTCCGGTCTACAAAGAGAAACTCGCCATTGTTGATTTTGGAAGGGGGGATTGGAAGAGATATTGTGGGAGATTGTGTTTGAGATCTGATTGTGGTGTGAAATAAAACACTTGTGTTTGAGTCGTTGGATCTGATGAGTTTTTTTAGTAATCAATGGTGGATATTAGTGATCCGTGGGACATGCTTATTTAATTTGTAATTTTTTTAAAGACTTGTTGAGGCGGGCAAAGTTTTTCCCGCCTCAACAAGGGCGCTGCAACAAGTGTTTTTTCCACTAGTGGGGGATTAACAAGGAGATGCACTCGACTTTATCAATTAATCCAAAAGCTAAACGTTATAATATTGAAGAAGGCAAGTCATATATATATGCGACCCTTTACAAAGAGTATCTTGCAAAATAAGTAAAGAAAGTAATAAGGATGATAATAAAAGGGAAACTAGGGCCGACCTCTCAAGCATGAGAGTAGACACGCCCTAAACCTAATAACATATGCTAAAAATAGGAAATAATAATAACTAAGAAGATAGTCAGCCTTCACTGCTCGGAGGAGCTGGTACCAAGGGTACTGGCTTCAGGAACTAAAGTTGGAGTGTGGTACTGAGAACTGGAGCTGGAATAAGAGGCATCCATGCAAGTGAGCGAAGGCATTAAGGAACTGGAGGTTATGAACCTCAAAGAGTGCTCTGCTGGAGAGGAACTGAAGTTGGCCACGGTGCGAAGGACCAGAGATTGCGTGGCTTGACTGATTATCTTGGCTCGGGATCGAGTCATGGGTCCAAGTGAGCGAAGACTCATGGATTCCTCTTCCTCAACAGCTTTCAGCGATGACAGGGTCGCATCAATTTTGGATATGAATTCTACAAGTTCAAAACAGGTCGGGTTATTACAGGTCTATAGCCGGTTCAGATCAACCCAACAGGTCGAGTTAAACCTTTTTATACCTTTTTTATGGACATAACGTTTTATGAAATAGTTTTGTTTGATCAATTTAATTTTTTTCTTTTACAAAATAGTTATTTTATGTTGTTATTTAATCTTTTTTTACATAACCAATAAGGTATTCTACTATTCTTACATGTTAATTGTCTTATATATATCAAAGGTGGACACTTGATAAATTATGGATCGATTTGCCTTTAAAATAAAGTAATGAGGAAAACTGAAAGTATTAGTCTAATGATCTGTGAATATCCTTGACGAAAACCATTCTTACATGATCACTGTCATTAGTATTTGTGGCATAATGTTTGAAAATATTAGTATAGTTTGAAGTTACTTTAGTGATTTCTTAATTCCCTCTCATTTTCCTTAATAATAATCATAAGCACGTGAACCCTCCAAAAAACATAAAGACTAATTAAATAAAAAGGCTTGCTTATAATAAGAAAAAAAATTGAAACATCAAATCGAATTATAAGACTAAAAATAAGTAACACAATGAAATGTTTGGAGAACAAATAATGTTTGCAACTATTTGCAGTATTCAGGATGCATAAGTGCAGCTATCAGATGTTCTCCTTTCTTGCTTGCCTTCTCAAAATGTTAATTAGTTGATTATAGAGCGCGAATTGCTGAAGTGTGAAGTGTCCCTTCAGCAATCACAAAATCACAATACCTGAATCAGTCTTCTCATTAACATGATGATAGACTTCTCATTTACAGATTGTAAGAAAAGCAGGAAAAAAAAATAGCTAGCAAGTATTCATCTGCCCAATTGATTCCAATAACTTGGTTCATTTTTTCTCGTAGAGATAAAGTGATCAACAAATATTCATAAAAATAAACATCTAAAACCAGTTTGACCCACCATCCATTGTAACTTGTTAGTTTACTAAAGTAGAAGATTAGTTACTAACACACAATTCAAAAAACAACAAAATAAGCAAACTCAAAGTAAGTCAATAACCAAAAACAACTAAACAAGCTCATAATAATATGTTAGTCCTCCATCTCCATAGTCTCATCATCACAATCAATTTCCAACCTTGTAAATAGGACTTCCAATCCTTCTTCTAGATTCTCCTCGGGGGCTGCAGAGTTGAAAGCCTTGAATTAAACTCAAATATATGACTTTAAAATTGCATACTAATCTGAAACAAAATATTTACTTGCCTTCCTTGATATCCAATCCATAAATCCAAGAGCGCGTTGTCAAAAGTGCTTCAACGGTTTTATCACGAAGAGATGATCTCCACTTTGTTTTAACTCTACTTCCCATGCTAAAAGCAGACTTCGATTCCACAGTTGTAATCGGGATGGCTAAGATATCTCTTGCCATTCTAGAGACCAAAGGAAATATTTTAGAATTATCCATCCACCAAGTGAGCACATCCATACTCTTAGTAGGAATATGCAAAGCCTCATCCAAATACACCACAATTTCTGATTTTTCTAGTAAAATATCATAAGCAAATCCCTACCATACAAAAAGTATTGAAAAGTGAATCAAAGTGAAATGCAGGATATATATAATGAGTGGTAGATGCTTCAGTGTTGGTCGCATACTCTTGAAACAAGTTCATAAATTCTTCTTTCAAATGATTGTATTTTAGGGGAGCACTTTCAGTATCCAACTTCTCGAAACAATGCTTGATTAGTTGATACTTGTAACGAGGATCCAGCATGATAGCGAACGAAAGAACCAAACTATAAGAACTCCAATACTTATCAAACTTCTTTTTCATCCTATTTTCCATATTCATCAAAATATATCCTCACTAGCTACATACTTGAGTAATAGAAGCTCAACTTTCCCCACAGACTTGAAATACAAATTGGATGTTGGATATATCTTTCCTGACATAAGAGTCGCCAGTTCATCAAAAGGCCTCAAAAGATCACAAATCTTTTCAATTCTATTCCATTCTTCATCAGTTGGAATTAGGGGAAAACTAGTATCAATCTGCACCATTTTTCCACTAGAAAAAGCCAAACGACATATCAATGCCCTATTAAGCATTGTAAATGTGGAATTCCATCTTTTAGGACAGTCCATAAGCATATTTCTTGAAAAATCAATGTCGTGACAAAGCAATTTCTTTGAACTTCAAAGTTCTACGCTCTGAACAACCAACAAAACACACCATCTTCTTGATCTTTTTCACCAGTATCAACTACTTCAAGCCTTCGTGAACAATTAAGTTTAGAATGTGATCACTATGACGCACATGGACGTATTCACCACCACAAGGCAGAGAAGAATGCACAAAATGACTATCAGCTAACATGGACTGCATATTTTCATTGCATCTTGCATTATCTAGAGAGTGATATTAAACACTTTCTTATGTATTCTACAATCATTTAGAAGACTAAATAAAGTGTCATGTAAAGCTGTAGCAGTGGGGGGGGGTGGTTCTACAGTATAAAAGTTAAGAATCTTCATTTGCAAAATCCAATCATCATCAACAAAATGAGCAGTGAGAGACATGAAGCCTTGATGCACACAATAAGTCCACATATCAGAAGTGAAACAAATTCTTCTAGAAATTCTACTCATGACTTCTCTAAGCTTTTCCCTTTCTCTTTTATGAATTTTCATGACATAATTCTTGGTCGTGTGTCTACTGATTGGTTTGCAAGTTTCATTCAAAACGTTATGAACAACCCTAGTTCCTTCATGCTCAGAATGAGTAAAAGTGTAGCTATGTCTAATAACAGCACGACAAACCATTTCCTTGTAGAAAGTTTGGTCAACTGTATACATCATGTGCCCATTACTTCCTAAAACAATTTCATCCTGAGTATCACGAGTTGAGCAGCTTTCAAAATGCTTCTTGAAATTATAAGTACCTTTTTCAGATTAAGCCATAATAGGTCCACCATCACAGTACTTGCAAAATGCTCGATGCATACCATCCTCATACTTCTCCCTATTGTGTGTTTCATAATGATTCCATATTGGAGCATTCCAATTTCTTCTTCGAGGTTTCTTGTCTACAACAACACCATTGACTGTTGGTTGAGATGGGGATGAACTTCCTAAACAATATAAAATACACATCATCATTATAATTGAAATATATTAATCAAAAGTACAATGTTATGTTAAGAGAGGTACCCAAATTTGGAGAGGGTGATGATGATGCACATGTTGGGCTTGGTGCAGATACAAATATAGATTCAGATGCAAATACATTTGGAGATGGTGGAAGTAGAGGCCAAGATCGCTTTCGACTTTTAACATTAAATTTTCGTGGTGGCATGTTCAATTATGATAAGATGAAAAGTTAATAACAAAGAGTAGAAAATCATACTAAATAAAATCCGAGTACTGATTTTTAGCAAATAATATTCAATAGGACAAGAATAAGAGAATACTACAAAGCTACAAGATCGAACTGCAAACAATATATAGCTTTAAGTGTGTTAGCTTACTAACAAATTGAACAGGGTTCTGCACTGAATATGGAAGATCAAGCAAGCACTCTAATCAAGAAAGCAATTCTTGAGCACAAGCAGGCAAGAAGCTAAAGAGCTCTCCCTTAGATTAGCTGACACCTAGTGGTTCTCTCGCTTATGTCTTTTTGTTTAGGAAGCTAATTCTGATATCATCTCCTTGTAGAAACAATTTGGATATGTAAATTCTCATTTCACTTTACATGCACCGTAAATGTTCCAAAAAGAACATGAAACTAAACACACCAATCAAACAATAAAGGGGCTTGAATAGACAGAAAATATGAGCAACTCAGCAAAAGTTCTCCATATGAATTTATTGGGCGAAGGACATCTAATTAAAGAAGTATCTTCTATTATTCTATATATGAAGAAATGAATCACTAACCTGTAGCAAGCGAAGGTGATGGGAAGCACTCAAGCACAACAATCTCAGAGTGACGATCTTGCTGTTGGAGGAGCATGGCGGCAAGGTAAAGAAGGGGTTTTTACTGAAAGGAATTGTAAAATTCTAAGGATAAGAAAAAAAGAGGTAAGTAAACCCTAAAATAGAGATTAGCGGAAGATTTTCTTGCTTTTGTCTAAGCTTGTCCTTTGTAATCCCATGCCAGGGGATTACATTACAAGATCCTTGTTCTTACTCCAATTCGAGAGGGCATTCTGCTTCATGATCTGGATGATTTGAAGTGCACAGTCCATATGAGAGACTTTCCTTTGCTAGAAGATGATGGTGTTCCGAGCAGACCAAATATATTAGATGATAGTTGAGACGAAGTTGAGCTTGAATTGATGACAAAAGGTCTTGTGTTGTGTACCTAGAGAGAACCATTGAAGGCAATCCGAGATGCTAACGGACCTGAATGAAATACCCATCCATTTTCACACAGAGTCAAGGATAGAATTGGAGAAAGAACAATCAAACCAGATATGCGCTTCGGTAGCCTCCTTAGGCTATAAGTATCCTCCTTTATACTTTGCTTCCTTATGTTCTATCCACAAGCTCTTATTGAAGATATGTTTCTCCTCTTCAAGCTTTGGCCTTCAAATATTTGTGTGCCTTCCTATCAAACCACGAAAACCACGAGTAGATAAAGTTTGACTAGCTCATCGATCCATCATGTTGGATTGATCCCACGAGTTCATCACATTGATCTCGTATGTGTTCAAGACCGTGACATCATGAGTGTTTTTTTATTACCATCACGTTAGAAGCCATTGGCTATCCGGGCACCGCCGAGAGGTCAACTCGAGTTTTAGAATTCCTTAACTCCAATCCGCCAAAAAAAAGAGATCCAAATCAGATCTCATCATGAGAAGTGATGAAATATATTTGCATAAGAGATAAAAGGTACTGAAAGAATAAACGTATAACTATACACAAGTATATGGAGATGGAAGTAAATCAGTATAGAAACATGTAAAAACATGTATTCGATAATTCTAATATAAATAAAAGACAAATTATGATTTATTGACTTGCTATACAAGTCTAATTTAAACCCTTATTTTGTGAAATCCACCAGTCTAGCTTATTTTTCTGTAAAATAAAAGTTTCTCATTTAATCTTTCTAGTAAGAAATTTTAATTTATCTTTATATTAAATCTAACAATCTAAAATTTATATATATATATTAAAAGAGAATGATTTAGAGCTCTCTTATAGATTCAGTGAGATCCCACAAATATTAAAAGCAAAAAAATCTTAACAATGTATTTCAATTTTTCAGTCTCCCCTAGCCTTAATTCTAGCACCATTTTTTAAAGAAAAGAAAAGTTAATTATAATTATTTTGGTGGTCCACATCTTACTATTTATAAATTAATTAATACACATTATTAGAAGGAAGATTTAGGCTCATGTGAAACCACCTAATAGAGTGAAACCATGTTAACAATTTATATCCATTGGATGAAATTTGGATGAATGGATCAGATTCACTCACTATTAATGATTATAATAATTATACAAAATCCCAAAAAATCTTTCCTAATTGATAGGGATCGTCTTTTCTCCCTCTCTTCTCGATTCCCCTCTCTCTCTACACCAACTACCCTAACACGACCAATCATCTCCATAGCCAACGCCGTAAGTCTCCATTGCCATCTACGTCGCCGTAAAAGTCCCCGGTAAGCCTCAAATATACTCCTTCCTCTCTTTTCGATCAACGATCTCTCTACGAGTCTACCCTAACACGACGTTTTGCAGTCTTCTCCATCGCCATTATTATCATGTAGACAGAACAAGTCTTCTGAAGAACGCTGCAAAGAGTACATAGGTCCGCAAAATATTGGTGGTGTTTGGGAATTTCTCTATTCCCCTTCATATTTTCTTTATTATATGCAGGAAGTCATGTGGGACAGTCCTCCTATTCGAGAATCTGAAGCTACATGTGCCCTATTTTACTCAATATCATCAGCACAGGTGATTATTATTTTCTAATGTGATGTTTGATCAACTATGTTTGTTAGTCTCTGTTTGTAGCAAAATTACCAACGAGATGATAACTAAGCAATTGTAGGGCAAAGATCAAATAATACGGTATAATCTCAACACTCAAGAATGATATGGAAAATTAGGGTTGAAGCTTGAACTTGTGTATTACTCGTATGGTGGCTGAATCGTTACAAAGCAGGTGTTAGCCTCTATTTATAGGCTAACCCTAGTTTAACATTTAAGGAAACAAGATCTTATCTTTTTCCTTCTATCCTAGGACGATATAAAAATAAGGTAAAAGATATTCTTTCTAATATCTTTCACCAATTACATTAATAATATAAAGAAACGGGATAATATTCACTCGGCCAACCTTATCCTCAACGCAAACGAGATCTTCACCACATCTCGTTACGTCGACGTGATCGTCCTACGCGTAGCTCAAGACGCGTTCCTTACTCGTCGTATTTTTAGGCACAAACAATCTCTTATTCTCTCTATGCATAAAGTTTGCTTTGTTGGGTAATCATCTCTGTCATAGTATCTCAAGCTTAGTTACTGACGAGGCTAAAATCGTTGTGCCTATCAAAGAAAACCTAACTAACCAACTAGTATAGCAGGAAAGCAAGGGTCGAATCCAAAGAGAATCAAGTAGTCTATTCTTAAGCAAATAACTATTACCAACGAACACACCAAAGGGGGGGAAGTTGTTGTTCTATAACCTAAGACAAGTAAAAGTAACAAGTAGCAAGAGTTGTGAAAATATGATTGGGAAAGCGCTCCACCTAACAAATATCCACACAATGACATGCAAGGTTGATCATAGATATCTCTAACTCATGAAATCCTATTGTTGTTGCTATTCCTGTTCAGACATAGATATCAGCGTAACCCGCCCTGATATAACTTCCTATTAAACAAATTTGAAGACCTTCAAGACTCAATTCAATAGAAGCATTAAGCAAAGGAATATAGCAGGATACATGCAATTCAGACGACTCGTCAGATAAGCATGCAATCAATTCTCATTCACAAGTAAACACCGCGACCCGCTCATGTAAACATGTGTTTGCTACTAGATAAAGAACTCCGACCCGGAATTACCAAATCCTAGCACTATGAACAATACCAATAAACCTAGCTGGTCAAACTAGACAAATCAATAAGATTCAATCAGATAAAAGCATGAGAATCAATACAATCAATATAAAGCGAAATAGAGTTTAGAATCTCACAACCATACAGTCAAAGGCTTCAACCGTCAGGCGAAACAAAGGGAAATTAGTTCAACATCGACATGGAGGCAAAACTAGGGTTCTTCAGAGAAAACAAAGGTTCCCCTAAAAGTAAAGTGTTTTTAGGCTTAAATACTCCTAGGAAATAATAAATCCGAACTATGAAATAAAAGGAAATAAAAGAAATAAATAAAATAACAAAACATGATAAAACTCGGAAACAAATCCGGTGTTCAGCGCAGAATCCGCGGGAGCGGAAATCGGGTCCACCCGCGGCTCACCCGCGGAAATCGTACTTAACCAAATCCGCGACCACGGCTCACCCGCGGAAATCTGCATCAGCTTCGTCTTCTCTTCTCTTCAAGTCTTTTGTCGTCTTCTTACTTGGTTTCTTCAGTTCCTTGAAAGACGTCTTCAATCTTCACTAATCTTCATAAATCACTACTTCTTCTCTTCAACTCCGGATCATGCAATTACATATAAAATGGCTCCCAAATGATCCTAACCTAAGCTAATAATCACTAGATAATATGTATGAAATACTCTCTATCAGTTACGCAAAGCGATTTGTTTCCCTTTTTTTTTCTTCTGACCCTTCTTCTCTCAGCTTCTGGACATTTTGCATCAAAAGATATCTCGGCATCCTCACAGTCATACATGCACAAATACCTTATATTTGTCCTTTTTGTGACTTAATCAGGGATATTCATTTTCATTCTGAGTTTTTTTCTTTTTGTAAGTACTTCAAAGATAAAGTGTGGTAATAGTCTGTGATTGCCTAAGCTCCACTTGTTTGTCAAAATGGCAATCAGGATTGTCAGGGGTCAATCTAGGGAAATTTCTTATTAAGCGTGTTTTTGACCAGGTGAAGAAGGAAATGCCAAATATAACTGTAAGCATTTGCTAACCTTCGTGATTATAAAACTTATGAATGGAAGGTTGTGACTCTTGTTTCTTTTCTCAATTGATATGTTTTTGGTGCTATTGTACAAGTTCTGCCTGAACTAAGATTGGTTGATGGCCTTCATGCTATGTGAATCTTACCATATTTCCTCATAATCATGGAACCCGTGTTAATTTCTCAAGTCCAAATGAAATCTCTATGTTATACTGGGTTAATATTTGCTTCCACTACTTTCTTTTCACCATACAAAGATTTTGACAGTTGTTTATTCTCTATGAAGATATTTTCCACGCTTAGTCCAATCCCATGGTTCATGAGATGGCTTTTATCCAAGTTGGCATCTCACTCAAAGATTTCTCAAAAATCAACTACTGAAGTGTTAGGTTCATCATTGCAAAGTGTTGGATCTATTTTCAAGGAGAATATATTACTACCAGAGGAAGAAAAGCTACTCCAATGTGAAATTTAACGAAAGTTCCTAAAGTGAAATTTATAGTGATTATTGGTGGTGTAAAATTTAGATTGGAATCTTGAGCGAAGAAGGTGTATGCTTCTCCAATGTTTGAAGAGCCTATACCCTACATTGTTGGTTTTGGTTGCTCTTATACTTAGTTTCGCCGTTATGCAGTACTTAACTTGTAATATATGCAATTTGTTTTTTTCTTTATGCATTGTAGGGGTTCATATCAATGCTATTATGCAGTATTTATGTTGTAATATGTAGTTCGTTTTCATTTTTATGCAGTACTTTAAGTTGTAATATGCAGTTTGTTTTGTCATTATGCAGAACATTAGTTGTAATATGAAGTTCGTTTACTCCTTTATGTAATTTATAGGGTTTTGTTTTCAATGCTATTATGCAATACTTAAGTTGTAATATGCCATTCTTTTTCGCCATTATGAAATCTGATTTACTTGATATATTTTACCTAATTAATTCTGTAATTAATACGATTCAATTTATGCGATCTTCCTAGAATGATATCCAAACATTATGTATTCTCTATTTAGGGTATCAATATGATATGATCAAACCATAAAAAAATGCACTCGTTATTAGGATTTCTATCAATCATAATATGCAAAAACAAAGTTGTAATATTCATTCGCTACTCAATTTGTATTCGTCATATGTACTCTGATTCACTTGATATGCACTCATTGTTCACTTGATATGCGCTCATTGTTCATAGATATGCATTCGATGTTCATTGATATGCACTTGTTGTTCATCAATATGCACTCCCAAGACGATGGTGTTGATGTATCTGACAATAATTTAATAGACAAAGAAGAAGAGTGATTATGAAAAATGATAGCACAAACATGAACAATATATATCGAAAATAGATTATTGTATATCACAAATACATAATATAGATGATTGTATATCTCGAATGGAGATTGGGAACCCAATGCTTTTTGTTTTTGTCTTTCTCCTCAATAAAGCATTTGGTACCATATAATGCTTCTTCTTAATCATCTTACATACAATCAACGCCATTGTTTGAGGAAGAATAGATCACATCCTCAATTGGTTTCTTTTGCATACTTGAACCAGTTTTGTGCATATCAATGAACAATTAGTGCACATCCATTAATAACAAGTGCATATAAAATAAATCAAATTGCGTAACCACAAAAAAGAACTTAGGGGCGAAAGCCAACATAAATACTATATAAAGACGATTACGAATTGCATATTGATTAATTGTTATCGCATATCACCATGAATCCCTAGTGACCGATGATAAAATTCAATAGGTAAATCAAATTTCATATTATGACCATCAATTTTTATGAAATAATCTTGTGACTCTAATATGAAAGTCTAATGTCACATCCCCTTGGCTAAGAATTCGATTTAAGAGGCAAAAACCATTGTTAGAATGAATATGTATATACTGCATATCAAGTAAATCTGATTGCATAACAATGATAACGAAACGCATATGACAACTTAATTAATGCATAACAGAAACCATTGGAAACCCTAAAATGCTACTGCATAACGGTGAATATAATCTGCATATCGATTTAGCGAGTTCGCATATCAGAATTAAACCCTAGTGAAATTCAATAGGTGTTCAATTACATCAAAGCCTAATCAAATCCCTATGAATCTAATACATCAAATTCGAATTAAATCAAACCCTAGTCACATAAGGCCCCCCTTTGTTGATCATAAGATTTAAGAGGCGGAAAAATTGAAAGTCGTTCAACAGATCTAGTAAACAAAAGCATGAACCCATGAACTTTCACCGAACAAACATGACCTAGTTCATGAACACATACATATAAATTGATGAACACAAACAAATAAATTGATGAACACATACAAAAGTTTGTGTTATTTATCACAAGACACACGAGATCACACACACATTAACCAAATATTCTTGTCAATATTTTCATATGAACACATACAAATTAGTTATCCACTCAATCATCATGAATCATCGGTCATTATGAGATTCACATGCTTTTTAATAAACATGTGATTAATAACTGGAATATGGACATTGTTAGTGTTACTAGTATGAAATCGAAAGACAAATACCTTGAATCTAGACCTTGTTCGCACTACGCTTTTCCATCTTACGCTTCTGGATTTGATTTTGTTCTAGTTAGGTCAGAGGACTTGCAAACCTAGCAGAATTGAGTGTAAATTTTGAGAAACCGTGAAGAAATTCACAAATCACCGCTTCATCTCTCAGATCTGAGCAAACGACTTTGAATTGTGTTGAATGAGAGCTGAATTCGGTTTAAATTGCTAGTATATGCAACTCTCAACTCGCCTGAAGAATTAGCTTGAAATTTTATCGATGGCGAAGAAAGTGAGAGGGAGGGGGGACTTTTATAGGCGCGTGTAAATTTGATAGGAATTGAGGAAACTAATCCTTAGTCTTAACACTAAGAGACATCCTCATGTAAACCAAACTCTCCTCAATTCTAGTGTTAAGACTAAGGATTAGTTTCCGCAATTCCTATCAAATTTACAGGTTGCTGAAAGCGTGTTCATCCGATGGGGCTTCTTCTGAGGTGGTTTGCTCCAGACCGGAGAAAGATGGTATGGCCGAAAGCCGCATAAACCTACAAATCAGACCCCTATTATGTTTGTTGATCTGGACAAAACTTTCCTTCTTTTTGACACTCTGGATTGCTTGTGACTATTGCCTCTGTTTAAATAAGATTGATACATCTGATGTTTTATCTTTCTTTTTGCTTGTGAAGATTAACTATTCAGATGTCTCTAACCTCTATATCAATGATAATATGGACTCTAACTATGAGATTAGTTGGGGTATTCAACTGTATAGATGCAAAGATAAGTGTCCCTTTAGAAACTTGATGAGTCTAAATTTTACAGATTATGCTGCAATCTATATTACTCTTATCTCGATTAATTTCAAAACTGATCTAAGGCTCTTGGAGAATCAAGAGATTTATATGTTAATCTGGCATTACCCTAGGTGCTACTATGATGACATTGATATGTCTTATAATCTTCCTTCATGGAAATTGTTCAAAATATTTATTAACCAGCTTAACATGTCAAGAAGAAATGATATCCTCATAGTTTTTTTGAGACATAATTTGACAGCTTTTGAGTCTCTGTTATTTAATCCATGATGTATACAGTTATATATTGAACTCTTATCTATGCTCAGTTTGCTCACCCTTATAACTAAAATGCTGAATCAGATTTTTTACATTTGCTACTCTTCTAACATTTATTTACTTGTCCCTCTAGAGCTATGGAAATTATATGGAGACTTACATAATATTAGATTAACTATCTTGCCTTACTCATCCACTGATCCCTTAAAATTCAAAACTGAGGCTGAATTCATTTGGAAATGGATTGTTCAACCTTATCAAATCATGTCTCTTAACCCTAACAGTTACTGTCTTTCTCACCTGCTCAGTAATATTAAATCTAATACAGATGTTACCTTGAAATATTCTCGCCACGGTATTACCTCCTATTACACTCATTCATTACTCCTCATAAATGACAAACATTCTATTGCCATTCATTACTACTACTCTAATAATTTTTTTATGATAGTGATCTGTTACCCTATGAATTGTTATTTGTGTTATTTTGCTTCTGCCTATTTTGAAATCAATCCTGGAATGGGTAAAGGTCGTCTGAATCATGACCAAACTATATATCAACAATTGAACTTCATCTTTTTGCTGCACTTTCCTTTTCAGTTTAGTATTGTTATGTATCTTGAAAGTTGTATTCTGCAGTATTTGAATTCAAGTATGAACTTTTTTATATTTGGATATTTACACTTGTGCCTTACTCTATAGATTGTCGTTACATTTCATGATTATTTATCTCTTTAATACTTTGAAATTGGAAAAATATTTTCTTGGCATCTTTTAATCCAGTAAACAACTTTATATTAAAATTGATTACACCTCACCAGCACTTGTCTACCCATTTATCCTCAAACTCTAGCATAAGTTTGCTCTTCTTATCTTATACTCCTACGAAATATACTATGTTGACATTATTCTATAAATATTTAGCCTTGTGTATGATGAATTTTTTACAATTCTATTTGTTATTCAACATTGACCCATCCACAAGAATTTGATTGTGTAATATCAATTTGGTTTATTTATGAATATTGATTATTGGAATGTAAGAGGATCTTGTCGTAAAGGTTTAATCACAGAAATATCCTACATTAAGAAAAAGAATAAATTAGATGTTATATGTTTATGTGAAACTAAAACCGACTCCCCTCCCTCAACCTCGATTATTAAGCGCATGGGTTTTGATAACCTTGTCTTTGTTCCCTCGATTGGGTTTAAATGAGGCTTGTTGCTTTTGTACAATAACTCTTTCTCTACAAAATCTTTTAAACTGAATCATTATCATCAGAATCTCATTTGTATGGATTTCTCTATAAATGATACTAAAATTGCCCTTATATATATTTATGCCCCTTCTCGAGAAACTGATAAGGATGAATTTTGGGATCTTCTATATCATACCATCCCTATGCTCGATCTCCCAGTAATTATAGTA
Source organism: Oxyria digyna (assembly GCA_029168935.1). NCBI lineage: Eukaryota > Viridiplantae > Streptophyta > Magnoliopsida > Caryophyllales > Polygonaceae > Oxyria > Oxyria digyna. The sequence goes on from JAPVLV010000005.1 coordinate 42,908,966, forward strand.
GGTGATTTCAATGAGTTATTATCCCCATCGGACAAGATAGGAGGGCTTGTCCCTTCTTCTTCTCGATTCATAAGAATTCAAAAATTAGTAACTGACCTGGATCTTATAGATTCTAAACTTCAATCACTTCATCAGGAATTCTTAAACGACCCCACTAATGCTAGGACCATTAATCAAATCCGTTTTCATTCCAAGAAGTTCTCTTCCCTTATTCAATTCCAAACAGACTACCGGAGACGAAGAGCCAAGACTAAACATATCATGGATGGCGATAGAAATACTAAGTATTTCCATGCTATTGCCAAACAGAAAACTTTTAAGCAGGCTTTGATTCGTTTTTTTCTCAAAAGATGGCATATTCCTTCATGACCATGATAGCATCACTAAAGAGATCACAAGTGAACTGGCGCATCGTTTTCAAGTCAATGGCGCCACAGGTATTGATCCACATGATCTTGATATTATTCTCAATATCCATACTGATCAGGATAATTTTAATCTCACTAAAAACCCCACTGAGAGTGAGCTTAAAAAGGCTATCTTTGACCAACCTCCAGATAAGACCCCAGGACCGGATGGCTTTTCTATTGAATTCTATCAAAAATATTGGAACAACATTAAATCTTCTCTCTTAGTAGCTATTAAAGCCTTTTTTCATTCAGAACAAATGCTTTCAGCCATTAACCGCTCTTTCATAGCTCTTATTCCCAAGATAGATTCACCCACCATGATTAACCATTTCAGACCGATTAGCCATTGCAATTCTTCTTATAAAATTACCACCAAAATTATGGCTAATCGTATTAAGCCTATTCTTGAAAAAATCATCCCCCCCCCCCCTTCAAGGAGCTTTTGTTGAAGGAAGACTTATTCAAGATAACATTTTTGCGGCTCACGAAATCTTTCACTCTTTCCACAAGAACAAAAAAAGGAAATGTGGGTTGGATGGCTTTAAAACTTGATATGGAGAAAGCCTATGATAAATTAGATTGGGATTTCCTCTGTAAGGTTCTCTTTAAATTTGGATTCTGCAATAAGTGGATTAATCTTATTAATTGCCTGGATACGGCCTCGTATTCGGTTTTGATTAATAATCAACTTGGTCCAGAGTTTAAACCCTCTTGTGGTATTAGGCAAGGCGACCCTCTCGCACCTGCTCTTTTTGTTATTGGTATGGAAGTTTTGTCTACAAAACTACAATTAGAAGCTATTAGTAGTTCCCCCATGTAGGTATAGCACTTACTCGTAATAGTCAGCCTATTCCTTTTCTTACTTTCGCTGATGTAACTATCATTTTGGCAAATGCGACATGTGATAATATTATTTATATCCAAAATTTCCTTCACAACTTCTCCAAACAAAGTGGACTCTCTATTAATTTTCATAAAAGCTCAATGCAAGTCTCTATTAATGTTTCTCTTCCTTTTGCTAAATCTTTAGCGTCTCACATGAACAGCTCAATGCAAGTCCCTATTAATGTTTCTCTTCCTCACCTCTAAAATGGAAAAATACATGGGCATCCCTATTATTTAAGGTAGAGTTTGTAATGATCTTTTCGATGATGCTATGAATGCTTTGAAAAAACAAAGATCCAAATGGAAAGCAGACTCTCTCTCCCAAGCTGCTAGGGCACTCCTCATCCAAACCAATCTCACTTCCCAAGTTAATTACTTAATGCAAAGTTTTCTTCTTCCTAAAGGAGTATGCGATGAGATTGATGATATTAATAAATTAAACAATTTTTTTGGAATAAAAAAAGGAGTTCTAGCCTCTTCTCCATTGGGATAATATTTGCAAACCAAAATCCTTAGGTGGTTTGGGTATCCGAAAAGCCTGGGATAATAATAAAGCTCTTCAGATGAAACTGTTTTGGAAAATTCTTACTGAACCTGATAATGTGTGGGTTTCAATTCTTAAAGATAAATATTTCTCTAATTCTGATTTTCTAACTCTTGAACGTAAACCCAGTCAATCTTGGCAGTTTTCCCGTCTTCTTCTACTCCTAGACGATTTTAAAAAAGGTTTATTTTGACAAATTGGGGATGGCACACTATTAATTTTTGGGTTGACAATTGGATTCCAAACACTTCTGTTTCTCATTTAAGAAATGGCAGCCTTATTTCTCTTAAACTATGTGAACTCACCTCTGCTAATAGACAATGGGATAACGGAAAACTGCTTTCGGTCCTCCCACCCCTTGTGGTGGATCGTATAAATTATATTCGCATTCCTGTTACTTCCCGTGATGATCTTCTTACCTGGACTTCGGCTATTGATGGTAAATTTTCGGTTAAATAAGCTTTTCATCTAATTAAGCCTCTCAATTCGGCGACTCTGGATCTAAAAACTTTTTGGAAAACCAAGCTACCTCCAAAAATTCAAAAAATTTTGTGGAAATCTTTTTCTGATTGTCTCCCCACTACTGAACGTTTAAACCGTCATTTTCATAAAGTTTTCCTTGTCTGCAGCCTTTGTAATTATGCCAATGAAGACAAGTCTCATTTCTTCTTTAACTGCACTACTTCAATTGTTGTTTTTGAACAAACCAACCAGATTGGTCATTATAATCTAATTCTTCAGGACCTTGATAATTCTGAAAATTTCTTTTCTAATTACATTAATAAAAATGATAACCACGAGATAGGTCTCTTGGCCTGGTGGACCCTCTGAAATTTGCGTAATAATAAGATTTCTCGGGCGAATTCTCAGAGTAATGTAATTAATCCTATTGATATTGCTAAATCTGTTATTTTTCATTATTTGGAATGGAAAAATGAGTTTCTGGTTCTACAAGAACTCGATGTCCTGCATCCCGGTCCAAAACCAATAATAAAACCCACTGGACTAAACCCCCGATTAATTGTTTTAAATTAAATTGTGATGGCTCTATGCGAGCTAATTCACAATCTTTTTTGGGCTTTATTATTCGCAATCTTGCAAGTCGGCCCTCTTTTGTGGAGCAATTAGAGCTCCCTCCTTCATCTGTTCTAATCACCGAAGCTGCAGCCGTCCTTGAAGGTGTTAGAGTTGCTATTCGTCTCAATATTAAGAAGATTAGTATAGAATCTGGTAATGCTACAGTTATTAAGTGTTTCTGTAAGGATGCCTCCTTGGGAGATTCGGTCCATAATAATGTACATCAAATCGCTAGTAGTGTTTTTTTATTTTTATAGGTTTTTTCACATTTGAAGGCATTGTAATAGAGCAGCTGACTTCCTCGCCTCTCGGAACTTCAACATTGAAGATCTCCGACCAGCCATCACATATTGGAACAACGTTTCAACCAGAGAAGAGGTTTTTTCACTTCAATCACATCTGATGTTGAACAACTAGAGATCTCCCTCCATGAAAGATTTCTTCAAGATCATCCGCGAAGATGATTTAGCCTTTATTAGCTCGTAACTAGAAGCCTTTTGTTTGCTTGTTAAAAAAAAAAAATTTAATTTTCTTGATAAATTATATATGATAACTTAAGGGTGTTACTTGATGCACCCCATTACCAATTTACACAAACCGTGCTAATTCTTATTTTTCTCTTAAATAATGGTTTCTTCTCTTCTTCCAAATTAGAGTGGGATAATGGATTGAATTGCATGACTCAAATGAGAAAAAGATGGGTGGTTCTTTGTAATGCGACGAACACACATAATCTGTTGGTGGTGCTGATGAAGGCCGTCACACTCCCACACATAATCCACGCCGTGGCATCTCACAAGGTTTTGCTTCCTTTTCCGAAATTTCTTCACTTGCAAAATGATTGGATTTCATCTTAGGGTTTTGATTTTTGATTGATCTCAATCTCTCATTTGTTTGTGGCAATCTTTGAGGTGAAAAATGTGAACATTTCCTCTCTAATTTTGTGTAATTCACCAACAAAATTTGAAAATACCAGTACCTGAAATTGAATTTTTTAGTTCTTTACTTCTCAAAAAACTCAGGGAGCCACATTTAGTGCATGGTCCATAGTTTGTATAAATTGAATTTTGATCTTGTTGTTGTATTCTCTGAAGATTTATTGTGATCTTGGTTTACCAAACTCTCCCTCATTTATCCAATCAAGCAATACCATATGGCCTTATAATAGCCTTTGACATGAAGCCTTTCCACTTAGATATCACTTGTGGCTGTCATTGCATTTCATACACTGTAAGTGATGATTACTAAATCAGATAATGGTTACCCACATCTTCAAATTTTCGAACTCTTCAGATGCCACAAGAATTTTCATTACAGAGGCGCTTTCGCCTACTCGAAATTAAATTGTAGCTAAAATGCTTCAATGAACTCTTCAATGAAGAATATAATTATTTTTTTCAAAAAATACCAATTTTTCGGTATTTTTAGAGGCTGGATTCTTTGTAAAACCTAGCAGGAAGACCTTGAGACGGGACCGGAAATGGGCTATGCTGAATTCCATTCTGTGACCCTACCACATTCCAACTGCAACAACAATAACACACACACCACCAACAAAATTAATACGAGCATTTCGAGCATTTCTTAGTTTATGTGTATGCATATTTGAATTGGTACCTGAATTTGGTAACTAGATGATGGATTAGTACGAGCATTTCGAGTTTTGCCAGCTCATTTCCGGGGCAGGCATGTACTCCGCTTCCAAAGGGCATGAAGGTATTTGGTTTTGGTGCTACCTGAAAACACATTAATCATTACAGTGAATGTTTGGAGAAATTAAGGTTCAGAATTTGTGGATACCTCAAATTTTGTAGGATCAAATGTCTGAGGATCCTTGAAGAATTCTGGGTTATGATGAATGTTCCAGAACAGAGGCAGCACTTTCCATCCTTTGGGAATCACATATCCTGTTAAAAACATCAGGAAATGTCACATAACGCCATCAAAGCGTAAATAAGAGTTTGTTATAATTGGCGAATAAATGTCTTGCCTTCATATTCTACGTCTGCTACAGCTTCTCTATACGTGAAAGATATAACGCTTGCCATCCTCAGACTCTCCAAAACCACCTAATTTGTCGAAACCGTTAATTCAGGTATGCAGTTTTTCATCTTGGAAACTTTACTAAAAAGTCGTTATACCGAAACAGGATCCAAAGATTCTTTTTCGTGACGAACTGACCTTATGAGTATAAGGCATGTTTCTCGTCTGCGTCCATGTCAATTCCCTTTCGCCTTCATTATTCGCTTCATATATACCCTTCTGTTCAGTCTTCATTTAAACAAAACATTCATGCCTTAATTAGTTGCTAAATCTTAGACAGCAAATATATAACTGAACTGTAAATTTATTTAGTTAACATTACCTTGACAACTTCTAGAAGCTTTGGATTATCATGGAGGTACTTTAAAATCCATGTCATGACACTAGCTGTAGTATCTTGAGCTGCAAACAGAACTCCAATTATGTTATCAACAATCTGATCTTCGGTTAACGCTTCGCCCATCGCGTTTAGAAGATGAACCAACAGATTCTTCTCCGCTGATCTTCTCTCTTTCCTCTCATTCACAATTTTTCTTATGATTTCTGTTAGCCTCTGCCGTGCCTTCAGAAAATTACATTCATTTTTATATAAGAACAACAAAGTACACCAGTCAGTCATTTTTTTCTGTTATACATCTTTGGAATTTTAAAATATTTTGTTTTCTTACCCGCAATGCTTTCTTGTAAGGAGTCCATGGTATACTATTTGAAAATGAATTGTATCCATTCTCAACTTGAGTGTAGTTCTTCTTCAAGTCCTCCTTATATTCACCATCTAAATGACCGAAAATCGCCAAAATCCCGACCTCAAATGAGAACTGCCATGAAATATAAAGCTTGTAAGAAACTGCATTCTAGATAATGTACTTCCAAAATCTCAAAAAGTTGGTCTAGTGGTGCATGACAGGAATCAGAGCTAAGTGCTCTATGAACACTTGAGTCTTCTCTTACCGTAGAGTATGACACTATCACCTAAAACGAATTAATGTACTTGTAAAATGTGTTACCTTTTTCATCTCATGGAAAGTGTTGATGATTTTTCCACCAGCCCATGAGTCCAAAGAGGAAGAAGCAATGGATTCAATACCAGGAACCAAGGCTCGAATGGATTCGGGCATTAAAAATGATTGAACGAGTTTCCGGATTCGATAATGATAATCTCCTCCATGAAAGAACAAAGCAGAGGGACCAATTAGAGTCTCCTTACTCTTTGGGTAAGTGGGTTTAAAGAGATGAGCTTGAGTTGCAAGAACAAACTTAGCTGCATCAGGGCTAGCCAACATCACACATGGGTATCCAAGTATCTTAGTCTTGAATATATCTCCGTACCTGTAAAAATTAATCCATGCACAATTACAACATGAAAAAAAACAGTGCTGATCCCAAAAAAAGAAGAAGAAGAAATTAACCTTTTTTGTTTATTGACAAAGAAGAGAGTTGGATTTTGAGAGAAAAGCTGAAGGGTTTCTCCGATGTAAGGCCAACCCATGGAACCCGGTGGAAGCTTCAATCTTTGCATGATCTGCCATGGCTTCTTATGATCTTTGTTAAGGAAGATGAATGAGAGCAGAGCAAGGAAGAAGAAGATGAGGGCATATGCAAATATTGTGTACATTTCTTCCTCCTCTCTTGATCTCAATCTCAGCGTCTGGGTTTGAAGGATGTTTGGTGTGAGGTTTGAGAGATGGGTAAGACGGTTTTTATAGAAGATTGTGACAAGTTTTAAGAGCAAGAGATATATATTGTATTATTATAATAATTTTGATAGAATTAGGTACGTTTAGACCTCGCAAACGGGTCAAACGGGTCGAACGGGTCGGGTTCGGGTTCGGATCAATCGGGTTCGGGTTAATCGGGTTGATAAAATTTTCGGGTTGAACGGGTTCGGGTCGACCCAACGGGTTTCAAATGTTCGTTTTTCTTTATTATAATAAAGAAAATAATATTTTAATAATAAAATAATAATAATATATTATTATTTAACAAAATATATTGTTATTTTTTAATTTAAATTAAATAAAATATGTGAAAAGTGGGACCCTCCACGAGTTTCGAAAAGTTCGGGTCGAGCCGGGTTCGACCCAACGTGTTCGGGTCGAAAACGGGTCTGACCCAAACGGGTTCAAACACTAGAAATGTATACACTAGAAATGGGAAAAATTGATTTTGTTATGCTTTTATTTATTCATTTCAAGAATGTACATTGACATCTAAAATGGTTGGGATTTTGCTTAATCCAGTTACCTTGTTAATTCATTTTTTTGTATTTTTTTGGTAAAAAACTACTACTAAAAATGAGAATGGTAAATGTGTAAAATAATACCAAAATCTCTAAAAGATAAATATTCACGAACTAAAAAATAAAGGCTAGAAAGAATAATTATCCGTATGAACCGAGTATTGAAACTGATTCAAGTGAGGAAATGTTGCGAATAAATTGAAACCGTTGAATAACCGATAAATTTCAGAATCTCTAATCTAAAAACTGAATTACTTTTTAGATTTGAAAATCGTAACAGTTACTGTAATTGAATAACTAGTTAAATTTCTAGAATTTGAATGTGTTAATCAAGTAACTGAATAACTTGTTAGATTTCGGGAGTTTACATCATGATGCGTGTTCATGTTTGTATGGTCAATTGTTCGATTCACTCTTTTTAAATTGTTCAAATGATGAGTAAAGTAGCAATCATATATGAATATATGGCTAAATTTCATACATGCAATGAACAAACTTTGTATACATCACCTTAGCAAAGAACTACCAAAAATATCACCACTTAATACTACAAATTAAATGTATTACCCATGTAGCTTAACTTTTACAATTAACTGTATTACTCACTGGAACCGAAACTCGTGCTACGCGCGGGGAAATTAAATTTTTATGTACGGCAACGTTGTTAAATAGGCGTCCTAAAATTGACTTGACGACAATCATGTTCACTAACTTTCAATGAAGTAATGTAAGTTCAACAAAGTTAAATTTGTAAAAATAAAATTATAAATGATTTTTTTTCGACGAAAAAAAAAGTCACTTTATCTCCTCTAATAAGGGGATATGAATACATCAATATCCATGTATAATTTGTTTCCTTAATATGAATAGTTGAGCATCACGTCTTAAACGAAGGTTATGTAAACTTCTTAGGCTCTGTTCGGTATAATGAGCTGAAATAATAGCTGGAACTGAATAAGTAGCTGAAACTGGAGCTGGAGTTGAATGAATAGCTGAAGATGAAAATGTTGTTTAAAAAGTTGCTCGAATGTTCGGTACTTCTAGTTGAATTTGTAATAATAATAGTTAAATTGCGAAAAAGGATACAATGAATTATTTAAATTTTTATTGATAAAGGGTAATAGTGGATTAAAAATGAAATTATGTTTGTTAAGCTCCATTAATCTAGGCCGGGGGTGTAACATTAGCAAATTAATCTTCTTTAATCTACATGTGGCATTTTTTATTCAAAGAAAACAAAAAAAATATAAAAGAAAAAGAAAGTAAGAAAATAAATGAAATTGGTGAAGATGCCTTCTTCTTCCTCTCTCTCGTGCAATAGTAGAAGATGAAAATGAGTTTTAAGATTCTTGAATCTAGGTTCTTGTTCAACAATGGAGATGAAGTTGGGTCTTCGATGGGTTTCATGTTCCATATTTAAGTTCCCATTCTACCGTTCTTCTTTCTCCCCTTGTTCATGTCGAGGCCCCAATTCAAGAACCCTAAAACCTGATTTTCCCATTTCTCCAACTCACAGTTTTTTAAAGAAAAACACTTGAATGAAATTTAAATAATTTTTAAAATGCAATCTAAGAGACGGGATCATATGAGGACAACCCATCTCGTGAGGACATGAGGACAGAGATTTGACCGTTCATCTCGTTTAATCGTACGGTTCTCGTAATCCTGGTGTTTTCTTCAAAATAAAACACGGAGGGGCATTTAAGTCAATTCCAATTTTCATTTCTCCTTCTGTTTTCTCGCTCTTCCTTCGCTCGCGATTTCTTGCCACTCCACCATTATTGCAGCTTCCTTCCCCTTCAATCTGCAGAAGATCTCATGTCCTAAGGCGTCATCGTCCCTAGGTTGGTCACTTTTGTTTGAAATCTACGCACCTAAGTTCAAAATTTTATTGGTCATTTGCTGGAAGTCAATTCACTTCTGAATCTTCGCGGTTTCGTTTCTAGGGTTTTAGCTCGCGATATCGAAATCGGATTCCACCGTCGGAGGACGAAAATTGACAAGTTGTGGACGCAATCGAGGAATTAAGCTAATGTGAATCAGTAGATACTTTCTCATCCCCGTTTGAATCGTTGTTCGTTGTTGTATATTCCACTACTTTTGTACAGATCGAGCTCGTGGCTGAGTCGTCCATGTAATCGGTGGAAGTTCAGTTGTTGTACAGTATGTTCTATTGTCTTTTAACTCTTAATTACAACTTGACTGCACACAAAAAGTTATAAAAATTGAATTAGAAGCTTTCTCTATTGTACTAAAATTAGGGTTTCTGTGATATTGCTAGTTACACACCCAAGGTGTTTGCATTAATTCCTGAAAGAACATTATTGTTATTAGTTAGTTGTTTGTTGAGGGATTTGCTGGAGGTTCATGGAAATCAATTAAGCTTGATAGGTGGATAAAAGAAGGGGAGTTTGTGAGTGAGAATCAGTTTAAGTATGTTATGTTTAATGCAGGACCAAAGCTTTATCTCTGTTGTATGGCGATTCTGATTACACTTCTCATTGTGTTGCTTGTGTTTGATTTTGTTGTGACTCGGCCAAACGGCGCCTATGATGTTCCCGGAACTGTTTATTGAATCTCTTAATGTTGTGATTTTGAGTTGCTTTGATGAGAGGTTGTAATGGTTTTCATGTTTGTGATTATTGCTTCTTGTAGCTAATGTTTACATTAAGATGAAGAAGCCAGATGTTGCTATTCGAGATGCCAGTGCTGCCTTGGAGGTGATGCTTTGTTTATTTTTCATCAAATTCAACTATTTGGGACATGCCTTTATAAGTTTTATGTGACTCAGCTGGTTGTGTTCCTACTGTGACTGACATTTCATTCCGTGACTATGCTACCGTCTTATGTGACTGCCAAGATTGAATCTAAGTGTGGTTGGCTATATTACATGTTTCTTGAACCTCTATAACATTTTCTATGAACCAGAGACTGCAAAGTTGAATTTAAGTATCCACTGTCAATCTTCATGTTATGGCTTTTAGGAATTTGATATCAACGTATGAAACTTATCATAAAAATAAAAAGAGACTCGTATTGAAACTGTGTTACTGGTTCTCACTTACTGTTGTCTATATGCTTTTGTTTTTTCTCATATCGTTTGCCTTCTTTTTGTAGATTATTTTTACAAATGTTGGCAATCCTCATGCCTTAGGCCAGAAGCCATTGACGTTTCCTCGACAGGTTTGTCTTGATCATGGGCATTCCCAAATTAAGCTGTTTGTCTGGCTAGTTGAGATTGACTCTTGCCTATCTTCTGGTTTTCTGTAAATGTAATAATTTATCGCAGCTGGTTGCATTGTGCCAAGCTCCTTTTCTGATGATCCTAATGTAGGACTGATGTTCCTGACTTGAGAAAAATTTCCCGGTTTTTTTTCCTGACTTGCTTGTTTATTTAATCTCATTGGGAATTTTGTTTGGGGCAAATCCACTGTTTACATCTTGTTTCTGAATAATTGCTCACTGCAATATCTTCTATATGCAGTGGCTTCTAACTTTATATCAGCGTCTGCGTGAGAGCATTGACTATGTGCCATTTGCTTAAATAGCATTGGTTTTGTGCATCTTCTAGAGGTTGTACAGTCTATGTAAATGAGGTTCCTCCTTCCAGAGAGCTGATTGATGATGAGTTATATAGCCAGGTTGTTAGTGAGGGAAATTTTGAGGACTCAACTTGCGCAAACTAGAAAACCTAAAATTGCTTTTTTGTTTCTGACACCTGGTACTTTACCATTTGAAAGATTGTGGGATAAGTTCTTTGAGGTATTTCTTTTCTCTTGCTTGCTTCTCTATCTTGTTACTTCTCTTATATGTGAGCTGCTCTGAAATACCTGTAGAATAATATTGATTTACTGGTAACAGTGGTATGGAATGGCCATAATCAGGTAAATTTGTATTTGGTAAACCCTCACCTCAGAAAATCTACATACTGCACAACCTGTAACTATGGTCATATCCCTGCCCAGAGAACAAATAACTCAATTAACTCAGTGCATAACGAGTTTGTTCACTTAGTTAATTATTGACGTAGCTAGCTTTTCCTTTTCTTATTATCAACTAAACCACCTGTTGGACCTGATGTGTTGAAATTGGATATTTCAAGGTCATGAAGGAAGGTTTTCTGTGTATGTACATGCATCCAGAGAAAGACCATTTCATGTTAATCTCCATTTTGTTGGACGTGATGTTCGCAGTGATAAGGTATGCAAAACTTCTGGAGTATGTAAATTTGCCAGCTTTTAAGAACCAACTCTAGGGGAAAATAGTATTAAGTACATGCAGCATTCTCTCTGGCTCTGGGAAGTAACTGTCAAAAGTTATAGGTTTCATGTCCTGTTTTTATATGTTACTGGAGTGCCTATCTTTGTTCATGGGGCTAAATCATTTGAAAAATACAATACAAAGTATTAAATGCTCACCTTGAATGAGTTGCTGATTTAAATCTCTTGATGTAATTGCTCCAGACGGACTGTTTCTTCATGTGTCTAGACTTTGTGCTGGTGCATTCAAGTGCAAGGAAGAAAGTTGCAAGTTCCACATCAAAATGCAAAGCCATTTATAAATTTTCGTTACTGCAAAACCCTAAGTTTTAATTATATCATGTGGGTTCATATAATTATATGCAACTTGTTGTATGACTGCATGACTATCATGATTTATGCACATTGCATAAAATTTCATTTTGATGAAGTAGTATGACATGTTTTCTTAAATGACTACATATAATGCAGTTTGTTTATATGTGGACATTAACCCAATGCCTATTAGTCTAAAGTGTTCATAACAAAAAAAGTTGAGCTTATAAAATATGATCATGCAACACCACCTACACACCTATCGTTATGAACCTACATCTATCGTTATGAATATACATGCCTATCGATATGAACCTACATGCCTTTCGACATAAACCTAATGTTTTTTAGTTCAATGCGTTCATTAAAAAATAAACTAGGCTAAATGAACTTGCAAGGCTATCATCATGAACTTGTAAGGCTATCGACATGAACCTACACGACTATCGACATGAACCTAGTGTCTTTTAGTTCAATGTGCTCATTTAAAAATAAATTAGGTTAAATGAACCTGCAAGGATATTAACCTGAACCTGTAAGGCTATCGATATTAACCTACACGACTATCAACATGAACTTACACTTAAGTTGATGAACCTCTTAGACATATTTTCATGAACCTAAGTGTATATTTTCATGAACCTCTAGAAAAACTTTCATGAACCTCTAGACAAACTTTTATGAACCTTTAGGCATATTTTCATAAACCTCTATGCATATTTTCATGAACCCCAAGTGTGTATTTTCATTAACCTCTAGGCATATTTTAATGAACCTCTAGGCATATTTTCATGAACCTCTAGGCGTATTTTCATGAACCTCTAGGCATTCTAAAGTCTTTTACTGCAATGTGTTAAAAACAAAAAAACAAGCTTAAAAACTTCATGAACCTGCATGACTATAAGTATGAACCTCTAGGCATACTTTCATGAACCTCTAGGCCTATTTTCATGAACCTCAAGGCATATTTTCATGAACCTTAGGCATATTTTCATGAACCACAAGTTTGTATTTTCATTTATCTCTAGACATATTTCCATGAACCTTTAGGCATATCTAAAGCCTTTTACTACAATGTGTTAATAACAAAAAAATCGAGCTTAAAAACTTCATGAACATGCATGACTATCAGTATGAACCTCTAGGCATACTTTCATGAACATCTAGACATATTTTCATGAACCTCATATTTTCATTAACCTAAGTTTATTGCAATGAACCCAAGTGTATGCTTTCATGAATCTAAGTGTATATTTTCATGAACCTCTAGCCATACTTTCATGAACCTCTAGGCAAACTTTCATGAACCTCTCGGCATATTTTCATGAACCTTAGGCATATTTTCATGAACCACAAGTTTGTATTTTCATTTATCTCTAGACATATTTCCATGAACCTTTAGGCATATCTAAAGCCTTTTACTACAATGTGTTAATAACAAAATAAATTGAGCTTAAAAACTTCATGAACATGCATGACTATCAGTATGAAACCTCTAGGCATACTTACATGAACCTCTAGGCATATTTTCATGAACCTCATATTTTCATTAACCTAAGTTTATTGCAATGAACCCAAGTGTATGCTTTCATGAATCTAAGTGTATATTTCCATGAACCTCTAGCCATACTTTCATGAACCTCTAGGTAAACTTTCATGAACCTCTCGTCATATTTTCATGAACCTTAGGCATATTTTCATGAACCACAAGTTTGTATTTTCATTTATCTCTAGACATATTTCCATGAACCTTTAGGCTTATCTAAAGCCTTTTACTACAATGTGTTAATAACAAATAAATCGAGCTTAAAAACTTCATGAACATGCATGACTATCAGTATGAACCTCTAGGCATACTTTCATGAGCCTCTAGGCATACTTTCATGAACCTCTAGGCATATTTTCATGAACCTCATATTTTCATGAACCTAAGTTTATTGCAATGAACCCAAGTGTATGCTTTCATGAATCTAAGTGTATATTTTCATGAACCTCTAGCCATACTTTCATGAACCTCTAGGCAAACTTTCATGAGCCTCTCGGCATATTTTCATGAACCTTAGGCATATTTTCATGAACCACAAGTTTGTATTTTCATTTATCTCTAGACATATTCCATGAACCTTTAGGCATATCTAAAGCCTTTTACTACAATGTGTTAATAACAAAAAAATCGAGCTTAAAAACTTCATGAACATGCATGACTATCAGTATGAACCTCTAGGCATACTTACTTTCATGAAACTTTAGGCATATTTTCATGAACCTCATATTTTCATTAACCTAAGTTTATTGCAATGAACCCAAGTGTATGCTTTCATGAATCTAAGTGTATATTTCCATGAACCTCTAGCCATACTTTCATGAACTTCTAGGCAAACTTCCATGAACCTCTCAGCATATTTTCATGAACCTTAGGCATATTTTCATGAACCACAAGTGTGTATTTTCATTTATCTCTAGACATATTTTGTATGAACCTTTAGGCATATCTAAAGCCTTTTACTACAATGTGTTAATAACAAAAAAATCGAGCTTACAAACTTCATGAACATGCATGACTATCAGTATGAACCTCTAGGCATACTTACTTTCATGAACCTTTAGGCATATTTTCATGAACCTCTAGGCATATTTTCATGAACCTCATATTTTCATTAACCTAAGTTTATTGCAATGTACCCAAGTGTATGCTTTCATGAATCTAAGTGTATATTTCCATGAACCTCTAGCCATACTTTCATGAACCTCTAGACAAACTTTCATGAACCTCTCGGCATATTTTCATGAACCGTGGGCATATTCTCATGAACCATAAGCGTGTATGAAAATATGTCTGAAGGTTCATAAATATTACGCGCGAGGTTCATAAACGTTATTCTAGAGGTTCATGTTGATAATCTTACAAGTTCATGTTACTTATAAACCTTACTAATATAAACGAGAAGGTTCATAAACTGTATATATAAGGTTCATAAATATTATGTGCGAGGTTCATAAACATTCTTCTAGAGGTTCATATTGATAATTTTACAAAGAGTATGTTAGGTAATATTACAAGTGTATTAGGGTTTTTTTTAAGCCGACCTTTTATGTCGATTAATTTGTATTAGTAAATTGAACTTGAAAGCTTTAGGTTTATGTCGATAGTTTTATAGGTTCATATCGATAATCTTGTAGGTTCATGTCGGTATTACAAGTGCATCGGGTATTTGAGATGAATTATATGTGGACAGATGGACTTGAAAAACTCTAATAATAACATGTCACCTTCCAAGTTCACTCAATTCAACAAAAGCCAACGAAACTTGCAAGAAAGCATGATTAAATCAAATGAATCCTATATTGTTCTATAGATCAACAAAGATGCGCTGCTAGTGCCCACATCCTCTACTGATGTATTTAAGTCCAAGTATGTAAATACTTCTTTTACACATAACTCTCTTTTTTAAGAGAAAAAAGGCATGTATTATGTATATCCTGTAGCAAATCTCACACCAAAATACAAGCTAGAGTAACAGTTTGTTCAACACACAAAACATCAAAAATAAATGAATAATAGAGTTAGCTGTAAGAAAACCAAACCAGCAAACAACAGATAAAAGCTAAGAAATATGCAGCCTGATTTGCAACCCGACAGAAGTGTGCAAATTGACAGCAGAAGAACTCTGAAGCAAGGCATTCTAATTGATTCTGTAAGAATCCAAGGATTAGGCCCATATCCTGTGTACCTTGCAGCCTTCGAGTGAGAATCCAAGACATTCTAGGAGTGGAACTATTGAAGGTCTTACAATAAGAAAAAGCCAATTAGTATCACCAAGTAATAGTATCCGAAACAAACACCTTTTCTTATAACTTCTACTGAAGTAAATTAAAAAAAAAAACTACATACCTATGCAAGATCTACAAGTGACTTTAGTTAGACAATAGACTTTGGAGTCTTCACATTTGATTTGTCACTTCTTCTAGCATTTTTTGTTGGGTGAGGAGTACTAATCTGGACAGGACCGACCTTTGCACCTATGAACCAGCACAAAAATAAGAAGGCAAAATCCTTTTGATTACATACAAATACTTCTCTGATGGAAAAGGTTCTAGATTGCATTAACAGAATTCTTCTGAACCTTCTGAGATATGTCATCTAAGCAATTCCATATGTTTACCTTCCTAGTTATGGACCAAGCTATAGAGTCGGACAACTTCAAATGAAGAGCCCTGATGTTCTGCACTTCCTCATGTACCTAATTTCACAAATTTGATTCAAATTTCACAAATACGTTAATCTCACAAAATTACACTCCATTTCTTTGCAATTTTGTCATGAACCTAACCTAACCTATTTCGCACAAGATGTTCAACTTCTATATAATACTGATTTCATCTGTACAGTGGGTGTGGACGAACCTGATTGTCTAGGGAACGAATTAGATTCAATAGACTGCAACGATGACAAGTTCATCTTCTCTCTCCTCTTTTATTTGAATCTCTTGCCAAAATAACATCAACCCGATTGATAATCTCGAATTAGGGTTCAATTTTGAAGTGGAGACTCAAAAAAATATCAGAGTGATTGGGGATCTTTGACGAGGCTTCTTCGAGAGCGAGGAGGAGATGCTCATGGTGATGGATGAGGATGATGTATTCGTTGTCGGTAGAATCTCCAACTAGAAGCTTTGCGGCGGCGGAGGGAAGAAGGTTATGTCGCTCGCATCTTCATTCTTCAGATCCCCGCTCTTCGTTCGTGAAACAATGAGGTAGGAGACGAGGGTAAGTTCGACTTTTCAAAATATTTTGTTTCATATTTGCAAAAATGCCACCGCTTCCTCTGTCTGAGCGAGCGCGCGTGCGCCACACCCGAATATTTCTCTCTTTCAATCTGGATCGTTGATATCTTGATCTAAGGGCTGAGAAGTGTCCGCATATCCTCACCTAATCATTTGTCCTCACCCGAACCGCCCTCTGCAATCTAATCTCAATCTATATCTATATATTAAAGAAAAGTTATTTAAAATTCTCCACTTAATTACAGTTTTATTTGGCTTACTAGTCAAAGACTCGTGCCTTGCACGGGGGCTCTATTTAAATTTTTATAAATAATTTTTTTAATATTTAGAGATTGAATACATATTTGTATAACTTATTATTAATTAAATTATTTTGACAATATCATTATCTACACATAATTCTAATTCTAATTTCAACTATATATTAAAAAGATCAAACTAAAGGTGTATTTTAGTATATAATTTCTAGGTTTATATATCTTAGTAAAATTATTTTATATTTATTGAGGTTGGGAAAATAGTCTAAAATATGTACGGCATTCAAATTAAAAGTTGGAACCTTAAAATAAAAAAAGAAGTAAATAAAAGTATTTTCATATACAATATGTTATCATTCTTGACTTTTATTAGTTAATTACTCATATGAAAACCAATTATTATATCATAAGAATAATTAATTATGTTAAAACTTTTAAAATGCAAAAGGTCATGAATTTGGTTGAGATTTTGATGATAATTATGATTTTAATACATAATTAGGATAAAAAGTTAAATTAATAAATATTTGAGATTTAAAGAGAGAGGATGATTTCGGTTAAGATATTCTGAATTTTTTATTTTAATAAATCATTAGGATAATAATTGAATTATTGAATATGTGGGATTAAAATAATCATTTCTTTAATACAGACGTGGGGTGGCACCAATAGTTGATGAACACATGACGTTCATTTCTCTGCTTAAGTATTGTTAATTGATGTTATGTTATCAATCCTCTAAAATTAAATCATTAATAATATTGTGTTTTAAATTTTTTCAATAAATAGTAGTAGGTTGTTAACTATTTTGTAGCCTCTAAATTTAATCCAAAATATTGTAATTATAAGTTTAATAATTTATAAATTTTTATTTCATGGTTTGTTATGGTTGTGTTATTGATTAATAAGACATATTTACTTTATTATTCTCTATTTCTATCTCTATGTATGTTTCAGTTTTTTGGAATTTATGTTCAAGTTTATCAGTATAAAAATCTAAACTTTAGTTGAACAAAACTGTTACAAGTGAGATTAGAAAATTTATAATATCATTGATTATCGTTGTCGCATATAAATTATGTGTAGTATTACGTATAGAATTATAAAGGCTAAATAATTAGTCGCGCATGCGCGAAAAGTACACTAGTAAAAGAAAATTGATTAATTTATTCCAAGGGTGTTTCACCCTTATGAATTCTCTTTTTTTATTGGTTATTTATTTAATAAAAAATAATTTTTTTAAAAAAGAGATAACTTATAATAAAATAAAGTATTATGACAATCAATCTACTAAGAAAAGTTCCGGTGAGAACAATGGTTAACGTAGAAAAAACGAAGTTTTCGCGTTCACAGATAACAAGCTAATGTTCATAATCTGAACGCTAATGTTCACAATCTAGGCGAATTATTTTGAAGGTCATTTTGAAGAAAAAAAACCCAAAAAACAAAGTTCGCAGTAATTACAAGTATGCCACCGCGTCCCTCACTGAAAACATTCAAAAAAATTTATGGCCCGGATTATGAACATTACCATCTAGAATATGTACATTGGTTTGTAATCTGTTAACGCGATCTGTTCGTTTTTCCTACGTTAATAGTAATTTGCACCCGAACTTACCTCTCAATCTACTATATACATTAAAGCAATTCTCCATTTTGGCCACATGTCACATCCTCACAAAATACTTTAAATGAAATATATTTAAATATTAAACAATGTTTGATTAACATTTTCCTTATTAAAAATATTCATCATATTAATTCAAAAACTCTATATTAAAGAATCGAGATTTTTTACTCTAGATATTTAGGTAATAATTTAAATTAAGAAATTATTTATAAAAATTAACTAAATTTATATGAGCTAAATAATCTATAAAAAATTATTTACGCTAAATTATTTTTTTAATATTTTTAATTTATTAATTTATAAAATCTGGACATAAAATTCTATCTAAGTAGTTAGAGATAAATTTGGCGGATCCTATTTGCACTGAGATGGGACGGAAGCGGGCGGATTTAAGATTTGCCAGCTTTTCAAAGCTTAAAAGCGGACGGATTTAGGATTCGCTAGCTTTTTTAAAGTGAAAAAGCGGGCGAATTTAGGATTTGCCAGAAGCGGGCCGATTTAGGATTTGTCAGATTTTCAACCTAATTTTTTAGAAAATTTTCAAGTATTCTGGCGGGTTATAAATCTGCCCATTCCGTAACTCCGCGCGACCCCTAACTCCGCGGATTTAGGTCTGCAACCAAAAACAGTGCCCTGCCATAAATTTGGATCACTTAATTTACCTCGAATGTATTACCTTGGGAAGTGGGCTCGCAGCGGTTTCAAAAGAAAGTAGCGGTTCATGTAATTTGACCGTTCAAACACGAAACATCATTGATTCATTGTATAACAACATTTGACTAGCGAAATGAATAAATGATGAAGTGTTAATCCACTGCAATCCCCATACCTGAATTGAATAATCTTATGATTGTGTAACATACGCCATATTTGAAAGACAAGTATTTGAAATTACAGAATTCATAGATATCAAATTTAATTAATTTTCTGGCTAATCCAGAATTAGCTCATATTTCATAAAATTAATCTTAGAATGCAATAACGATAATTCGTTATTTGATGTTTATATCATAACTATTAGACCACATTTCATGGCTTCGTGCCTTTTCGAGTCTTACATATCTTTCTTCAGGATTATCGCCTACGATGATCACGGACGGTCATTTCCCTTTGAATGACGCTCTGTGCTTTGCCTTCTCAAAAAAAAATTCAGTAATCAAAATTCTCAAGAGTACAAAGAATAGGATTATGAAAGAATAAGATTAAACTAGTTACCCCACTATAAATAGGGGTAGGGGGTAGGTGTGGTGGTCCGACGACCACCCGGTGGCTGTCCGGTAGAGGTCCGGCGGAGGCCAGTAGGGGTTTGGCGGGTGCCCGGTGGCGGCTCGGTGGAGGTCCGACGGTAGTCTAACAATAAATGAAAAAGTTAAAGTATAAAAATAAATGAAAATTTAAGTTTAATTCAAATTGGTGAACATTTAAGTATAGTGTGATGAACCTTTAGTTGATTAAAATTTTGGTATAATGTGATGAAAATTCAATTAGTGAGCATGTAAGTAAAATATGATGAACATTCAATAGAGTATGTTAAACTGAACATTTATCAACATTTTGATGAATTTTATGAACAACGTGATGAATATTTAGGCCGCTTGTAATGAAATTTTGGGTAATGAACATTTTATTAAATCCTTTTGAACATTTAAGGATGTTTGATGAACATTTAAGTTTGACATGATGAACATTTAGGTAATTTTTTATGAAAACCAAGTGTTTTTTTACTCGACATTATATTAAAGTGGTGTTCCACAAAAATGGTGGTCCGGTAGTGGCTTGATGGTGGGTCAATGGTGGTGCGGTGGTAGTCCAGTGGTGGTCCGTCGTTTGTCCAAATAACATAACCATTTAAGTGTAATAAACTTGGTGAACATTCAAATATAATTTGATGAACAATCAGTTGATGAACATTTAAGTATAATGTGATGAACATTCACTAGAAAATGTCCGAATGAACATTTATCAACAAGGTGATGAACTTTGTAGCCAATTGTAATGAATTTTTGAGTAATAAATATTTTAATACATCCTTGTGAACATTTAAGGATGACTTAATGAACATTTAAGGATGACATGATGGACATTTAGACATATTTTGATCAAAATTGGGTGTTTTTGACTCGAAATAATATATATAAGTGTAATAAACTTGATGAATGCTCCGGAGGCGGTTCGATGGTTGTCCGGCGGTGGTGACAAGTGGCGCCACATGTCATCATTGTTGGGCCCAGATTTCAACGGTCCAGTTTGTCCAGGACGCCCGTAAATATCAAACCGGATATGTAGCTTCGACGACCAGCAACACGAATAGAGTTGTTGTGGTAGGATTCAAGTTGAAAGAAATCAAAGGAATCGGACTCGAATTGAAGACGTTGACGACCATTGACCCTTTGGTCCAAGTCAAGACAGACGCCCAGAAAACCCAATGTGGATACGAAGCCCCGGGAATAGATGACATGGATAGAGCCGTTAGAGACAAGGCCATGTTGAGAGGAATCACCCGGATCAGACAAGAGTTGAAGACCATGGTGATCGTTGACCATTAAACGATCAAATTCCTCCAAGGTCGCCAGAAATCTCGTCGGATATCTCTCTATTCATTACTATCAACATTATATTAGCAATCAAAGGGAGAGTCAAAGATATTTAAGATAGAATCAAGAACAATCAAGAACATTCAAGAAGGAATCAAGAACATTTATGAGGAAATCAAGATCATTCAATGAATGTTGATCCAAGTATAAATAAAGCTTTGGAGAAGCCTCAAAGGACATACAACGACACTCCATCCCAACATCAATCTCTTGTTTTCTCATTACAAAAGCTCTCATTTTATACATTTTCTTCTGTCTGACAAATTTGTCCATCCCTTCCTTTTCGACTATACATGTTGTAACTTTCTTCTTCCTCCCTTCTACCACAAAAATTACCATTTGTAATCACCTTCTCCCATCAATCTAAGTAGATTTATCATTCTAATTGCCGTGCCCCACAATTTAATGAATTCAGATCGATTGAACAAAATTCGTCCAAAACATTCATCTAGGCTCTTAGATCTTTCTTGATTCAATGCTCCACAATCATTCTCATTTATCATTTTAAGAAAGTTGATTACATGATACTTTTCCATGTTATATATGCAGTATAAACTTTCATATTTTTCATGAGTTTTTTTTTGAAAGGAAAAAAAAACTTTTTAAAATTATTACTATGTAAATATATAATTTCACATATTGAAAAATTATGAGTACAATTATTCCAAATCTCAACAAACCTTTAATGTGAAATTTGATTATTAATCTCTAATATAACTTTTGTAAATATTTAAAATAAACAGTAACATCTAGTCTAGTATGAATATACATGAATGACCATTATTTAGAATGTGTGGTTCGAATCATAAAAGTCTTGAGCATGAGAATCTGAAAATGACTTATGTTCATCAAAATGTACTTAAATATGTATTAAATCTTTTGATGCACATCTTTAGAAGAAATGATGCATATATTTAATTTTTGTTTGAATGTTATTCAATTTCTCAATAAATGTTCTTTAATAAAGAATATTCTTCTATTTTTGGATGTTTTTAAGCAACAAATGTTCACCAATTTACTACTAAATGCTCATCATTCTCTTTCGCATTTTAAAGTTTCTTATCACCCGATTATTTCCCTTATCTATATAGTTTTTTTTATAATATAATATGTGTCAGTGAGCACATTGTTAAAGACTAAAAGAGAAAAGATTTAAAACTATTTCAAAGGCAATAAACCATTACAACAAAAATAAATTGCATTTCCAATATATATCCTTCAATATATTTTACTTCTTTTATTTCAAAGGCACACATTAAAAAACCCTTCTATGTATAAACTTAGTCATAACCGCTCATCTAATCTAATCTATCTAATCTAATCTTCTAATTTCTAATCTTCTAATCTAATCTAATCTAATCTATCTAATATAATATAAAAATCGCGGAGAAAGAAAATTAAAGACCGCATTAAATATCTTTGCATTCTTATTGGTTAATAACTCTTCTCATGTTAATACTTATATTTTTCTATTTGATGAGTTTTATACATTATAATTGGATTAAACTCCATAAAAAATTGAATGTATAAAGATTTATAGAATTAAAACTTAGACCCGCGTTATGTCCCCAAAATGCTAGTGTTGTATAAAGATGTCCGTCTTGTACATTGCGACATAATAAAGTTGTAGATGCAATTTCATCCAAACAAGAGTTGTAAATGCAATTTCATCCAAACAAGAGTTGTAAATGCAATAACGAAAAGAACATGAAGATTGAAGAAGTACCATTTAAAGTGATGGAAGAAGAAACAAAATTCCGACCTCATAAAAAACTAGAAGCATTCAATAAATCTTGGCAACTGGTCACACTAAAAAGCATGTATATCATGATTATCGTACTAATTATGGTATATAATGTATGTACGTAAAGAAATTACAGTTTCCAATAGTCAAATGCAATAATGCCGATCTATTTATAAGTGATCGATTGTTTTCCATCCAAGTTCCATCGAACCTAAAATCTTTGTGACCATAATTTAAAAAATGTAAATGTTATAACCTTAGGTTTATGTAGAATCTAATTAGTATTTCACACATAAGCATAAAAAGACTTATATGTAGGGACTTGATTGAACATATGTGAACAAGGTTTAGACTTGAGTTAGTATATCTAAACCGAAATTTGAGGAATTTCTGGTAATCGGTTGGATAGGTCATTATTTGATATTGAAATTGTAATTTGAGTTTGGGCCTTAGTTGTTGGACTGTGTGTTGGGCCTCTGAAGTTGCTTAAGTGGAATGTATCCACTTGAGTGTCTAGCTCTCGATCCGCTTATGTAACCCTAGCTATATAAGCTTCTCTGATTGTTGAAGCTTGTCCTAATTCTCGGTTGATTGACAACGCTCACATTTAGAGAAAAAGAGAGAGACTTCTAAGAGAAAGAAAGAGATATCTTAGAGGTGTTTTTCCTTGGTGGTGCAGAGATTCTTGAGTTTTAGTAGCTTCTGCCTTGAAGCTACTACAATTAATTGGGGGCCGAATCTCAATCTTCTTCTCTTTCTCATCTCTTATGTTTGATCTGTGTCGATCTTGCATGTTTTTGTGTTTATGTCGTTCTTGCCTTATCTTGTAACCATGTGTGAACTCCTTGAGTATTTAGTGCATTGTTGGGGTGAGTCTCCCCACTGAGACTCCGCAAATTAGGGTTTACCGAACTGCGTGAACATTTTTGTGTGTCCCTCGCATTCAATTTCTTTAGTTTGGTTATTGACGAATCGATTGTGGTTAGAGTACTGTCGATTCTGTTGACAAACGATTGAATCAAATCGATATTAAAAAAGGTTTGATATTCACCTATTATCCATGATCACTTTCATAACTCTAAATCTTAATAGGTAAGTGACCTCAATCATTGAATATGTGTTGAATCATTTTGGACTTTAGATAGTGCTAAAAAAAGGATTTTAAATCAATTAGACTTCTTTAGGTCTTAGAAGAGTATAAATATTCTTATTTAACTTAGTTTTTGTGTGTGTGTTATTTCTCATTATATACTCTCCTAAATATAGTTTTTGTGTGTTGTTTTTCATCAGCCACCATCATAAAGAGAATGTTTTTCTAGATCTAGAGAGTGTCGCTTGAAGTCTTTGTAATCTGTCCTCCTCTAAAATATAATCCGATCTATTATACTTGTGAATATAGCTAATACAACGTTGGTGAGCCATGTAAATCTGTGTGTTCTAGTGCTATCTTGTTTTCTATCTTTTTTTGTCTCGTCCTTTCTCATATCCATCACAACATCAATAAATTACGAGAAAAAACATAAAGGCAACTCTAAACATTCATATTAGTAAAAATGAAGACAACAATTTTTAGTAACTTCGTTTTTTTATAGAGGCAAGAACCGGAGTTTCACCTGAAATCAAGTGACAACTCCTGACCATCTTGACGAATGGCCCGAAAAAAGTCCCTGTGTCCGATCATTAAATTTGATCGTAGGAATATCGGTCTCATTAATCTGATATAATCATCAGATAGTAAACGATCTTGATTACAATTAAGAATCGTTTTGATGAAATGGATATTAATATCTTGTTTGGCCAATAGATCAACAACCCAATTCGCTTCTCTAAAACAGTGGAAAAGTTTAAAATTATCAAAGGATTTCACAATATTCTGAATATCAATAATAATATTCCTAATCTCCCATGGAATTTTCCATATATCCTTAATTGATTTAATGATTGTCAAATTGTATCCTTCAAGTATTGTATTTGTACAAGAAGATCTTACCTTAAAAAGCAACAATGACTCCTAAAAAACTCCCTTTTATCTCTCACAAGAAAAACCCCCAAATCGACATTCAACCCAAAACCCACCCTCAAATCCCTAGCCCTAGAAATCGAATTCGATTCGATTCTTTGAACCATATCCCCATATTAAGCAAGATCTGTAAAGTCCATGGCACTAAAGGTTAATCCCAAACTAGAATCGAGGAAAAAATTTAGGGAAACCGAACCTTAACCCTCGGCAGACGACCTGTATCTGTCGGGGTCTATGGCTCGTCTCAAAGCCGAGGCCACCCTTGCGAAGACCAACTACAACCCTTGAAGATCCTGACACCTTTGAACCAGTCTACGAAGAAGAAGACGAAGCTTCCCCGATGCTAGTGTGATGCGTTGCGAGAGAAGAAAAGAAAAGTTTCCCGAAGAACAGATGACAGAAATAAGAACAAGAATCCCTTCCGTCAAAGGGCTTGCCACTTTAGAGGATGGAGAAGACTTTCGTATGGCGATCTCCTAAGCTGGGGCCTGTTCCAGAATCAAGAACTTATACCCAGGTGGTGGAGATGGCTTCTGGTATCCTCCTTCACCGGCTACCTTCAAACAAGGTCAGTAATCCTTACCCCTCTCCCTTTAATCTTAACAGATACTAACCCTAGATGTTTAACCAAATACTTGGAACACCAACTCTATAAAAACTGGAAGAAATCCTTTGATTTCTTCACAACTCCAACTACCATCTATAACCATCAGATTACTTCCTCTCCTTACAGCAATTTGTCCAGCATCATAAAAATTTCTAAAAAACAAGCTATAGTCAACAACAATAATATGGAGGCCAAGAATTTGACTTTTGCTGAAGTCTTGTGTTCCACCCCGAAATCAAGTTCTAACAGTGGGGAAAAGTACAATGACCAACCATCGATGTGTTTCCCAGCATACCAAAAAAAGAAGACCAAAAACCTTGGCTATTACTGTTTAGCAATCCCTACTCACACCAAGTTAATTAATGTCAAAGGTTCACTAATCTTTGCATACCAATCCATTAAATTTGTTAGCTATAAATACTGGAAACTTGAATCCCATAAACTCACTCACTCCTTACCTAATTCTGAGCTTAGTAACTTAGAAGATCCTTGTGCTTGCTATCTGAAGCCATTTTGGTTTAATAGAAAAAGAATTAACCTTTACCTCTTTGCAATGGAAGGGAAAAAGATGAGGTTTGCTGAAGTGCTATGCACGAAACCAAAATCAAACAACATCCATGGAAACAATACCAATGTTATCCATGGAAACCAAACAACAAACAATGAAACAAACAACAATGCTGAAATCAATCAATTTATACCCCTTACTGCTATAAATTCAACCAATATATACAATCATAAAATTATGAATTGGAATAATACACTGTTTATCCCATTTCTAAGCCAAACAAGGCTTGCTAATACCTACTATTATTACTCCTGTATTGGAATTCCTACTTCTAGTATGCTTGTGTTTAAAATCCCCCTATACTTGTGTAACAAAAAATCGTTTAAAAATCACTATGGGATTCATACTATTTTTCATAACATTACCCAAAACTCTTATCATATGAGCTACCAAACCCCAAGAAGGCATACTAAAATCTATCCTATAATAAACTTCAGTCATTATGCTAATTGCTGGAAGTTCTTTCTTGTTGTCTGTGCTTTAGGTATGAACAATAAGATGAGGATAAACTCCTTGTGGGCTACTGGCGCGAAGGCTCTGAGAATGAAGATGATGTATGGTCCTATAAGCCCTAAAAACAGATAAGTCATCCCAACTTTAACTGTGATTGCTATCCCATTAAATTAACTTGTAGACTTCATTGTTATGTTTCTGATCACCACTGCCTAAATGGTTGTCTCCTTCTGGTGAGAATTTGGTGTCTCAGCTATTCTCACATAGCCGCTAGACATCTTGCTTGCTATATGGTAGAACTTAATGCCTTTTATGACCAACAACTCCTTTTAAAAAGACAGGCCAAAAATCAGATAAATTCTCCTACAATTATTTACAAATATTATGCTTCTACCATAACAGTGAAGCTATTTCTCAGCAACTATAACTACTACCCTACTAATTGGTCCTACCTACTGGTGATAAATAAAACTGATAGTCTGGATTTGTATGGATTCATTCCCTACTCCTGTATTCATTTTCCTCATAATATAGATGTCTACTTGAGTAAATTGAGCCTAGGCAACAATCTTATAATAACCAACACTGAATTCCATTGGAAAATTGGATTGTTCAGTTTGTACCCATATTATCAAATTGACTTGATTAGTTGCATCTGGAATAATAGTATTAATAAATCTCTGCTGCTGCAATGGCCCCAGACTAATACTATAGGTAAACGATTTATTTGCACTAACTTCTCTACTAATGCTGGCTGCTTTGTAAAGCAAGCTCCTTCTACCAATTATACTAATGAGTATGATAGCAAATTTGGACCTCTCCACCTTTATATCTCTATCCACATTATTACCAACTGCACCAATAATCACAAGTCTTTGTTCTTATACCATATACTTTGCCAGAACCTGATCCTGCCCAGTATAAGGAGCAATAAAGCTATGACCAAATCTTCTTACCATATCAACCATTATATTATTTGTGATAAAGCAACTACAGATAGGATTTCTCATATAAGAACTCAATCCTTTCATAAAGAAAACGATCCTAACCTCACTAACATTACTATTGAACTATCTCAACACGCAGATTACTTGACTTTAACTAATAAACTGTTAGATCTTGCAGGTAATAATCTACATAACCAGCTTAGTAAGGAGGAACGAATGAATGAGACGGCTGTTTACACACAACACAGCAAGAAGATGATCCCAAAATTAGGGGATAAACCTGAAATTTCAATAGGGATAGATAATAAATATTGTATTTATAATAGAACTCTTTTGCATGTTCAACCAAAAAACTGCCTCCAGATTCTGCATATCTGGATAATCTATTGGCTACAACATGAGGTTTGGTGTCCTTACTTAGACCTTCTATACCAAACAGGTCTGAGTCTCAACAACCACACCAAAAATAACAAAACTATAACTCATACAGGGAAAAATAAACTATCAAGAACACTATATAAAAATGACAATAAACAAACAAATCTACTAGCTCCATCCATTCACGAACAAAAATATCATAGAATATATCAACAAGGAAAAGCTATACTAAGACGGATAAAAAAGACCAGTCAGGTCAGCGTAATCCTCTATGGGGACACAGAGACATCTACAAAGCAACGCCAAACAATGCTAAGGTACAACAATCATACCAATAACAACCCAAAACATGGAAAACAAATTCAACATGAGAAAAGAACGAAAATGACTAAGAATATTTCTGAATCTATTACTCTCTGTGATTGGAAGGAAAATAAACAAGGAAAGAGTTACCTCAGTAAAAAGGAATTACAACAGGAAAAAGTATATCCTAAAATTAGGAAGATAATAAGTAAATTAAATACAAAGCATCAACAATCCAGTACTAAGCTTAGCTGGGAAAAACAGAAAATGTTAATATGAAGATTAACCTTTGGAATGTTCGTGGCATCAAAAGAAAGAATGTTTGGACGGATATTGATTCTTTCTGTAATATTTACCACATACAAATGATGGGGCTGGTGGAAACTAAGTCTCCTAACCACCCAAATGAAAAAGAATGGAGAAAAGTAGGTTTTGATCATATTGCCATCTCTCCTGCTAAAGGATATGCGGGGGGGATTATCGTCTTATGGAAAGAATACCAATTGAGAAATGAAATAATCACGCTACATACGATTGATGACATATTCATAGCATTTACCTATAAGAATCTTGAAACCAACATTCAGTTCTACATTATATTTGCGTATGCCCCCCCACAAGAAAAAGATAAAGATGAATTTTGGAACCAACTTAACAATTTTATCTCGGTCATCAATGAACCCTTTATAATCATTGGGGACCTAAACGATATTCTCACCAGTGGGGACAAGGAAGGAGGTGTGGTCCCCACCAGTAATAAATTACAAAGACTAAATAAATTTGTTCAAAAGCATGATCTATTCGACCCTCCGACAATAGGTAACAGGTTCACATGGCGAAAATCAAGAACAATTACAAACACAATCAAGGAAAAACTAGATAGAGCATTAATACACCAACAAGTTACTACGTGGTACCCTAACCTAACCACAATGAATCATGCATTCACTTCATCTGACCACTGCCCAATATCCCTTGATATAACTAATGAGACTACATTCCAAGTCCAACCATTCAAATTTGAAATGATGTGGACCAAGCGAAAAGATATGAAAGTTTTGGTTCAACAAACATGGAGGACTCAAATCCCTGGAACACCCGTATACCAAATTGTCAAAAAAACCCAACTTCTAAAATCAAAAATCAAGGAATGGAATAAAACAAGATTTGGAAATATTTTTGAACAACTTAGAAAAGTAGAAGAAGAACTAATCTCAATCCAGAACATTCCTCAAGCATCATGCCTGGAGAGGAATGTAACTAAACAAAATAACCTTATTAGGAAAAAACAAGGTCTCCTTACCTTCCAAAAAATATATTGGAGACAGAGAGCTAAATTAAAACATATACATAATGTTGACTCTAATACCAAATACTTCCATAGGATTGCAACAGGCAGAAGAACTAGGAAACATATAAAAGAAATAACGACCAGTGAAGGAACGCAGATCACTGGCTTTACCAATATCAAAAATGAAATAAAAAGAGACTTTGAAAGGAGATTTACAAAACAACATATCAATATAACAAAAATGGAAAAAATGATGGAAAATATAGCACCAGAAATAACAAATGAAGATAACAGTAAATTAATGGCTAATGTATCTAATGGTGAGATTCATAAAGCACTTAAAGAAATTAAAGACGATAAAACACCGGGACCAGATGGGATGCCAGCTGGCTTCTACAAAAAGTATTGGGATATCATTGGACCTGACATTATTAAAGCCATAAAGAATTTCTTCCACTCAGGGAAGTTACTAAAACAACTAAACCATACTTTCATTACTCTCATACCAAAAAATGACAACCCCCAATCCACAAACCACTATAGACCTATTAGCCTATGCAATACAGTTTATAAGATTATTTCAAAAGTCTTAACTAATAGACTAAAATTAGTCATGGACAAAATTACACACCAACTCCAAGGTGCCTTCGTCCAGAATAGAAGCATCCAAGATAATGTCCTAATAGCCCATGAAATTTTTCACTCGTTCAAAAAGAAATTCCATTTCAGTGCTGAAATACTGTCCTAATAGCCCAAGATAATGGACCTACATATCTCTTCTATCCAACCAGAGGCTTGAGACAAGGTGATCCCCTATCTCCCTTCCTATTCATTATCAGTGCTGAAATATTGTCCAGATGCCTTCAAAAGGCATCAGAGATCAATCCAAACCCGATTGGTATCAAGATTACCAGAGGAGGTACAAAAATTCCATTTCTGGCCTTTGCTGATGATATTATCATCTTTGCAGAAACCAAGATTATAACATGCCAAAAAATCAAAACAATTATAGATGACTATTGCGAAGTTTCGGGACAAAGAGTAAACTTTGATAAATCCACATTCCAAGTCTCCAAAAATGCCAGTAATAATGCTATCCAACAACTTACCCAAATATTTCACATAAATCAATCAATGGAAATGGAGAAATATCTAGGTTGCCCAATTATTACTGGAAAAGTGGATAATAACACTTTCTTTTCGATAATCGAAAAAACATCCCACCAACTTACAAAATGGAAAGCAGATTCACTATGTATGGAGGGAAGGAAAGTCCTAATTAAAGCAAATCTATCAGCCCAACAAAACTATATGATGCAAAACTTCATGCTACCGTCCAAAACACACACAAAATTAGATAAAATAAACCGTATATTCCTTTGGAATAAAGGAGACGACTATAAACCAATGATAAAATGGGACAATATCTGTAAGCCTACCCAGTATGGTGGATTGGGAATTCGTAAAAGCAAAGATATGAACTCAGTTATGCAAATGAAACTTATATGGAAAATATTAGCCGAACCTGACAACCTGTGGGTTAGAATAATAAGAGAAAAATACCTAAAACAAATACACATCCTAGAGTACAACAAAAACCCAAAGAAAAGAGACTCTTGGCAATGGACCCAAATGTCAAAACTACTAATACAATTTAAACAAGGCCTCATCTGGAAAGTAGGAGATGGGCGTACTATCAAGTTTTGGAAAGATAGATGGTTCCCAATAGAACTAAAAGACCAAGTAATAAAACATGAACAAATCAATGAACAAACAACAGTTTCTTTCTTCTTAAATCAAGATAATTCATGGAATGAAGATAACCTTAAACTATATTTTAACAATATAACCATAGATAAACTAAAAGAATACCCAATACCAACGAATTATATACAAGATAGACTCTATTGGGAACCCAACAATAATGGATGGTTTTCTACTAAGAGTGCAATGAACATGATCTACGAAAAACGAAACCTCCCACCCTCAAGGTCTGAATGGATCTGGAAACTCGACCTAACACCAAAAATAAAATCATTCCTTTGGAGAATTTCCAAAGAAGGCTTACCAACCAAGACTAAACTTAAAAATAGGCGAATGGATATAACAACAGATTGTGTAGGGTGCAACTACCCAAATGAAGACCTAAAACATTTCCTCTTTGAGTCTCAAAGAACGAAGAGAATAATAAGAAATTTTGATAGAAAAATTCAACTAATTATCAACTCCCTTGTGCTGAGTAATCAAACCAGCACAGAATTACTAAATGAAATTAAGAGTAGGACTACCAAAAGAGAAATGGAAGACCTTGCTACTATTTGGTGGACTTTATGGTTCTATAGGAATAAACAAATATTTGACATAGATGAACATAACCAATTACCCAACATTCATCACTTCATAAAAAATCAAATTAGAGACTGGAAATTATCAAAAATGGAGGCAAGAATGGACATTGAACCTGATATACCTGTCTCCAAACAAACAAGAAGGAAAAGAAGAATAATAAGATGGACTAAACCAAAACCCAACTTCCATAAAATAAATATTGATGCCGCTTGCCCACCTAATGGAAAAGCTTCGTTTGGCTGCATCATACGAAATGAACAAGGTAAACCAATTAAAATAGAGAATGGGTCTTTAGGACACGTTTCTCCATTGATGGCTGAAGCTCTCGCAATGCGTTATGGCATTAAGGAGGCGATTCGGCTGGGTCTCACTCATGTTGAGATCGAAGGCGATAATCTTCGCCTTATTAATGCCATAAACGGCGTTTGGGACTGCCCATGGGAAATTGACTTGATTATGACCGACATCTTAATGGATCTCAGATCATTTACGGAAAATCGAGTAACCCATATTTTTCGGGAGACTAATGGTACAACAGACCTTATAGCTAAAATGTATCATTTATTACCCCGTCCTGATTTTGCAGCCTTTCCAGATCTTTCAGATCTCATCCTTTGGGATGCTCTAGGGTGGTATCATTCTCGTTAGATGTGCCCTCCTAAACGCTTTCCTCATCAAAAAAAAGAAAAAAGTATTGTATTTGTACAATTTAG
The DNA here is from genome assembly GCA_029168935.1 of Oxyria digyna. NCBI lineage: Eukaryota > Viridiplantae > Streptophyta > Magnoliopsida > Caryophyllales > Polygonaceae > Oxyria > Oxyria digyna. The sequence goes on from JAPVLV010000005.1 coordinate 42,941,376, forward strand.
CTTTATTGCCAATTTAGTACCATAAAGTGCTGCTAAAGCTTCCTCCATCAGTGGGGAGGAGCAACATATCTTTTGGTTATAAATATCTCTTATATTTCCTTTACTATCTCTTGCTACACATGCTATGTACGGATTATTAATTGATTGAAAAGAACCATCAAAATTGATCTTAATCCAATTTTCTATAGGTTTAATCCATGTTTGGTTGGTACATTTTAGTCTATTTCTATTGGTTTTGTTCTTAGGTCCTTTCATATTAGTATTAGTGGATTCCCAGAATTTAAATTGTTCCCAAGCAATTATGGCAAGTTCTTTTTGTTGTTGTTGTTGTTGTCTACCAAATATAACCGAATTTCTGTGAATCCATAAGGAATACCATAAGAAAATTAAAGATTCCATTTTGTTTTTGTGTGTATGTAAATTGGTAATAATATTTTGCAAACTATCCTTAAACGACATGTTGATAGGTATATTAAATTTAACATTTATAAGATTTTCAAATTTTTGTAACTGAGTAAGCGTGTGGTTGCATTCAAAGAATAGGTGCTCTCTTGATTCTTCTGGGTGATTACATTGCTTTCCATAAGAAGTTTTGAGACTATGGAGGTACTTTTAGGTTCCAGATCCAAGAATAAAGATTATCCCTATACTGCTGATTATTGTGATTGTTAAGTTGTCTGGCCGAGGCTGTAGTAAAGGTGCCTGAATTATTTGGCAGCCAAATCACTCTATCTTTGTTCTATTACGTGTTGAGGCAGAAGAGCATTAAACTTATTTATGTCCCATTCCTTTGAGTTAGTAATAAAATGCTCCACTTCAATATTTATAGGCCCTTACTATTTAACGCCCACCCTTTTTGCTATTTACCGCCCAGGCGCCGTGCGTCACGCATGGATTATAACCATGTGTCACGCAGGGTTTAAATCCACACGTCACGCACCGAATAAAACCATGCGTGACGCATCGACACAAACCATGCATCACGCATGGATTTGTTTACCTATAAAAGCCCAAAAATGAAACCCTACCACATTATCATCTTCCTCAACATTGTTCCACGGCGGCTACGCTCTCAAACGCACCGATTTACCCAAAAACCATCATTGTCATCATCTTTTTTGCATATAAGGTATGTAAACATTAAGATTTCATTGTTATGGTATGGTATTGATGTATATATGAGGTTTTCATGTTGTTTTGATGATATTTACTTCAAAATCCAATGTGTATGTTAATTAGTTGATTAGAAATGATTAAACTTGTAATATATGAGTGGATTGTATGTAGGTTGTTGAGAGTTTCTTGTTGAATTTGATATTTTGTTGTGTAGATAGTGTTATTAGGGTTTTGATATTGAATTAGGGTTTTGTGAATTAGGGTTATGAATTAGGTTGCTGAAATTTGGTATGGTTTTAATGAAATTATTGAAAATCTGTTAGAATTTTGGAAAAACTGTTGAGATTAGGGTTTGAAACATGGAAAAACTGTTGACGAACAATTTCTGGAATGTGCAATTCCACACGTCACGCATGGATTGAAGCTATGCGTCACGCATGGATTGAAGCCATGCGTCACGCATGGATTGAAGCCATGCGTGACGTGTGGAATTGCACATTCCAGAAATTGTGTTCTGCAGTTTCAGATTGGATTTGATGATATACTGATTGAGTTTTTGATGATATGCTGATTAAATTCAGTAAACTGATTAATTTTTTGGAATTGCACACTTTATGATGCAAATATGGATGGTGGTCGTCGACCTGGACGCGATAATCGTCAAAGAAACAGAGAACTGAAGAAAAAAGATCCCATAGTTCCAAAACCAAGGAAGAAGAAGAATAGACAAGAATCGCCTCCTCGTCGTTTAGAGTTTTCTGGTGAGATGCAACAACAGCAGCAACAACAGCAGATACAAGAGCTACAACAACAACATCAACAACAACAACAACATCAGCAACTAGCTTTGTCTGCTGCAAGTTTCGATCCCCAGGGTTCCCCTCATTTCTTTCCTGGCACCCCCATTCTGATCCCACATCAAACACTGTTTCCACAACAAACACAGTTTCCAGGCTATCCGGGCTATCCACAACAAGAGCAATCATTTGTGGAGATGATGAGACAAGCTACTGGTTCTCATAACTTTCAGAACCCTCAGACGGGTGATGACCAATACGCACTGGTTGCTTGTAGCAGTGCAGGGCCATCAGCTGGGGGTGCAAATGCTGATTCTGATTCTGATTATGAGCAGGAGCATGAGCATGAGGAACATGGTGAGGAAGAGGATCGGACATATGAGAATGTTCATGAAGAAGCGGAAGAGCAAGAGGAGCGAGAGGAACAACCCAGAAGACGACGACGACAACCTCCGGTCAAAAACATATACGTCCCTCAGTTAGAGGGGGGTACTCCTGGAGGTCCACAAATTCCGGAGCTGCTCATAAGCTTTGAAGCTCATACAGCCTTTTTTGTGCAAAAAGGAAAGGTATGTAATTAGAATTTGGTTTATAGATTCAATACTTATCATAACTAATTTAATGTTAGGAAAATGGTTGAAAAAAATGAAAAAATTACATTCAGTTCATTATTTGATTATATGAAAGATGAAGTATGTTTATTTTTATTTATGAATTGATTATGTGTTGTGATATTAAATTTGTTAATGTATGAATTGATTTGATTAAATTGATGGATTATTTGTTGAACTATTTGTAGTTTTGTTGAAAATTTGGTTAAGGTGTTCTGTACAGAATGCAGAAACTGGTTTCTTTGCATTCTGTCAAATGCAAATCCACGCGTGACGCATGGTTCATGTCCACACATCACGCATGGTTTTGTTCCACACGTGACGCATGGTTCATGTCCACACGTCACGCATGGAATTTCATTTCAAAGAATGTCAAGTTTCTGCAGTTTCTGGAATAAATTTATGCATTATTGAAATGATTTGTGTTACGTAATCAATTTATAGGACAAAGGCGTACTCCCTTACCAGACCAGACAATCACAGCTGAAAGATTGGGAACTTAATTCTGACTTGCCATGGGGTAATCACGCAGTTGCAACGGAGCTGACTCATCTCAGGATGTTGATGTACGATGTGATTGATTATCCGCTCATCTGCGCCTTTATAGAAAGGTGGCATCCTGAAACAAACAGCTTCCACATGCCATTTGCTGAGATGACAGTGACGTTGCTCGACATCAAGAAGCTGATGTTGCTTCCTATTCACGGGAAAGCTATGGTGACCGACCCCACCGCTTCAGTCGGGAGAACTACGAACAAGAACTATTTTGGTGAAAAGGGACGGCAAAATTTTCATCTTCAAAATGAACAGCTCGATAGTTATTGAATTAGAGCGAAAGAGTTTAAGGCGCACATTGAGGGCCTAAATGATCCCGTAGTTCATGGAATGGGCTATATATTTCACTTGTTGGCTTCCACAATCTTCACTGACAAGTCACAACATAAGCTCCCGGTGAGATTTGGTGCATTTCTAGGGAGTGTTGAAGAGGCAAGAAGTATGTCTTGGGGATCTGCGGCGCTAGCATATTTCTATCGCCAAATGGGCATCGCTACACGCCAAAATTGTGGTTTGATCTCATTTTGTTTCACTCTCCTTCAAGTAAGTTTTTAATTATTTAGGAACTACATTTTTTAGCAATCATAACTTATTTCTATGGTTTTAATACTAACTATATTTTTTAAATGGTAGGGTTGGATATACACATACTTCCCATCCTTAGCAGCTGGTGTTCGGCTTAATCCTGATTGGTCAGTTGATCATCCTTATGCGTTTTGGTTTCTACCAGAGGAAGCGTTGCCAAACTACGACCCTGAAGCACGAAACTACAGAGCTGAACTAGATGCAATGAGGGCGGATCAGGTATTTGTGTTGCATTTTGTTTATATTTTTAAGCCTCAGTTTTGGGACCTCAGTTTTTTTGCAATTCCATGCGTCACGCATGGATCTGTTTCATGCGTCACGCATGGAATTGCAAAAAAAACTGCGTACTATTTTTTACCTCAGTTTTGGTACCTTAAGGTGTAAAATTACTGTTTGAGTAATGCAAGACGTTGATATCGTTTTTAGGTTAATTGGAACCCGTATGGTGAAATCGACTTCAATGATCCTGCCTATGCTCCTGCTCTCTTTTTCGGGGTGCTGAGCTGCATGGACATAACCGAGCCCCACCATCCCGATAGGTCACCTAGGCAGTTTGGTAGGGTGCAGATGATTCCCAGGCCTCCAATTTCACCCCTTAAAGCCCATAGACTCATCAGCCCTAGGTCATATGTGGTGAATTATGATAGAATGGCGTGGAGTTGGGAGGGGATGGATATCCACAGGGCGACCCTTGAGCAGATGGGACCACCTGCGGAGACGGGTTTTGAAGAAGCTCCGGAGTATCTTGTGTGGTACATCCCCCACACTCATCGATTTCTGATACCCGGCAGACACGCTAGCTTGGAAGCACAGCAGGTAATACATTTATCTCATGTAACTTGAGATCTTGATTTTTCTTTAAGTTTGATTTAAGGTAAACATTATGCAAATAGCTGATTTCAATATTTTATTTTATTTGTAGGTTTTTGACAGGGTCTACGATCACTTGTCACCATATGCAACCTTGCCTGATCCCTATGATGTTTCTGCCATGCATGATGCCATAACCGAGGTCCTTCAAGATATTGAGCCGTGGACAACTATGTATCTACAACATCGGTGGTGATCTCGTTGGATTGGGTTCAATTGTTTTTTATGAACTGTTTGTTTTTGGATTTTCAGGATTGTCCGTTTTTCGTAAGGATTGTTTGTTATGACGTTGTTGAACTTTTAAATTCTGGTTAGCGTTGTTGAATTTGTTGGATTATTTGTTTAGGGTGCAAAAGACATAAATCCACATTCTGTTGGTCAAATGCAAAACCATGCGTCACGCACGGATTCATTCCATGCGTCACGCACGGTTCTCTTCAATGCGTGACGCATGGAAGTGTAAACCTAGTTTAAAATCGCCTATAAATTCACTCCCTCAGCATACCATTTCAACTCATTAATCTCTCATTTTCTCTCCCTCAGCCTGTAAGTTGATTTTTGAAGTTCTTCTTTGAAGCTCCATATTCCACATCTTATTCCTTACTTTCTCACTTGTTTTCTTACATTGTATTACAGATTGGAAACCAACATGGCATCATCCTCATCATCATCTTCAATACCACGAGAAGGCAGCACCATTCAGTGTCCAAATACGAGGTGTAGGAAGTCTATCACGGTTTTCAGCGCTAATGACAAGATGAGACCAGACCAGTATGGCCGAAGGTTTTTTACATGCCAATGTAACTTCAGGTGGGTGTTTCTTGATCCTAAGTATGACCGTCATCATCTCCGTGTTATGATGAAATTGTTGGAGGAAAGCCGGACACAAGCCATGAAACTGAAAATCTTTAACGAAGAGAAAGATTTGGAAACGGCTAAATGGTGGGTGAAGGAGCTCTATGAGGATTTTGAAGAGAAACCAGCTGATTCTGACGATGCATAGTGGTCTTAGTATTTCGTTCCTTTTAAGATGTAATGTGAAGTATCTTGGTGTTTTGTCTTCGTTATGTTCGTTTTAATTTACGTTTCAAGAATGAGTCTTTTTTATGCTGTAATGAATCTGTTTTATTTTGTAATGTATCGGTTTTTTGTTGTAACGTATCTGTTTTATGTTGTAATATATCTGTTTTATGTTGTAATTCCGATGTCTCCTTTTGATAAGACAACTCATATGTTTCCTATTGATAAGACTACTCATATGTCTCCTTTTGACAAGACAACTCATATGTCTCCTTTTGACAAGAAAACTCATATGTCTCCTTTTGACAAGACAATTCGGAAGTGTTGCTTTTGAAAAGTAAAGCTGAAATGGAATTTCTGCATTCTGTAAGAAAAATGCAATTCCATGCGTCACGCGTGGAACAAATCCGTGCATGACGCACGGTTTTGTTCCACGCGTGACGCATGGAATTGCATTTTTCTTACATAATGCAGAAATTCCAATGGTTGAAATGTGCATCAAATGATACAACCTTACAACATTAGAAGGTCATTTGAAACTCGAAATAAAATACACATTACAACATTGTCAAGACTGACAATAACTCTTGAACTAGTATTCGTCATCATCATCGTCTGGAATTGTGATGCTTTGTTTGGATGATTGATGTCCTCCTCTTTTCGGGGGTGTGTAAGCCCCACATCTTTGCCACACTTCGTCATACAAGTCCGCAGCAGATTCTTCACAATTACGCTCCCAAAGATTATAAACAGGTGGTAGTGGACATCCATCCTTCAGGCGAATCTGAGATAAATTTTATGGAATTGCATAATTAAATTTACATGTAATGCACTAGGTAAATAGCAATTGAAAAAAACATACCGGGATGAAATGTTCCTTCTGTGTAAGTAGTAATAGGCAAACAACTTGCATCTTGGCTCCAGGTTGACCATACCAAGTCGGAAGTCTAAGAGGTAGGAATGTCTGTTTAATTTGCTCGCCTAGACACACAAAGACACAATTACATGCCGAAGCCACCAAACATGCCATTTCTGGTACGGTAAGCCACTTATCCCTTGGAGCTGGGTAGTAATCGCTTTCCCATGTAAGTTGATGTATAGCGGACTCCAATGTTGGATTTACTTCTCCACCAATCCACGTGCCTTTAAGTAAATGCCAAATCTCTTTAGCCTTTCTTATCATCTCTTCTCGTATGAACTTCCAATGCTCTTGGGTCCCACCTGTTACATGACTCTCAAAAACAGATTGAGTGACGGAATATTTTGGATAAAGTGTACATTAGAGTGAAGATAATATCGGTCACCTGTTTCCATAGAAATAGATCTAAACCCGCAGTTTCCATCGGCTCTGATGTCAAACCAACCCTCCACATATGGTCGCATGCACATTGGTATCTTTCTAATGTACTTAGAAGGCGCATACATTTTTTGTGGAGCGGGAGGTGCACCAAAGGGTTTAGGAACCCTTTGCTTCTTGGGAGGTGTTTCTTCCAAAGCTCTAGACCTCATCTCTTGGTCGGTGTATTCCCATGCAGACTTCTTTCTTTGTGTAGATCTAGGCACTTTGTTAGGACCTCCTTGGGGACGACCACCGGTGTGTTTCGAAATAGGCGGCTCTTTGAGAGGTGTATCCACTTTAGCTATCTTTCTGACAGATTCAATACACTTCTCTTGATCATGTGGTGACAAGGTGTTCCATGTTTCTTCATAAAATTCATCAAATAAACGTCTTGCCACGTTTTTCTTAGTTTCAAGATGACACTGTGTATCCACTTCTTCCAAAGACAACGTACTCCAAAAAGGATGCAAAGACACAGGCTGAATTGGCATTTGTTTCTTCACACAAGTCGCAAGGTCATGAACACACAGCATCCCGTCTCTGACCTTGGTTGCACAATCGCAATATTGTGGATTGTACATGCCTTGTACACCTTTGTCGTATTCTTTAATTAAGAGCTCCATTGCCTTGTACGAAACTTTGCACTTCAAATGTACAAACAAAGATGTTTGGTGAACAAGTCTATACGTCTTTGTTAGGCTCTCGTTAAATGAACCCAATATCTCTTTCAGCTGGTTTCGTGCCATGTCACTGTATTCCTCAAACACTGTGTCGAGCCTACCTTGTCCACCACTCAAATATGACTTCAAACAGGAATGTGCTCCTTCCACTCTGCATTTTTATTAAGGTGTTCAAACAGGAATCTGCTTCTGCAGTTTCTGTAAACTTCACATCCATGCGTGACGCATGGAACACATCCATGCGTGACGCATGGAACACATCCATGCAGCACACACGGATTTAATCCACGCGTCACGCATGGATCTGCATTTTACAAAAACTGGTTAAATGCACAGAAAACTGAATATAGTTGTGTAACTGCAATTATAGATAAATTACATGTTTGTCGTGTTGCTTCCAAGAGTAAACACGTCATCCGTCCATGCCGACACACATCTTTCTTTGAAAGGACCAAGCCAACTGTCTCTAACATATTGCAGTACGGGAATATGCGCGTTCCAAGCTCTCTCTGTAGTATCCAACTTTTTTTCATATCCTTCTATGGTGGTTTCCGCGAACAAGTTGTAGTAGTCGTTGGATAAGTTTTTTCCCTTTAGTTTCGATCTCATTTCGAGCGAAGCTTTGGCCTCTATGTTTTTCCTTATATGTCGTCTACATAGAAGAAACTTTGCATTTGGAAAAAGAAGATCGGTTGCACTCATTAAAGCTTGTTCACGGTCGATGACAATGCAAGTCGGCGTTGCTCCAATTCTTCTATACATCTCTTGAAGTTGTTGCATTGCCCACAAATAATGCTCTTTAGTCTCGCCCTCAAGAAATGCCCCCACAAACTACAAAGTTCCTCCATGTAGACGTGATTCCAACAATCTCGAAAAATGGCATTTTGTACCTATAAAGAGATAATTTGAAATAATATTATTGCAATGTTATGGAAAATCATATGTAATGGTCAATAATCACACAAAACTTACTTGATTGTGGCATATGTGGAGTCCATTATAAGTACATAGGGAAATGATTTCAAGAGCTTCATTGATTCTGGGGACGCAAAGAACATATCACCAATCATAGACGCATCATCTTTGCTTGTCCTATACTCTATGAAATAGTCGCTCTGTTTGCATTTGTAGAAAAACTCTTGGATAACAGTTCTTCCTTCCCTGTTTTCGATCCTCGTCTTGGCCATCAAATTGTAAACTTGTTTTTTTTTTTGTAAGGTTCTTGGGAGACTTGTTCAGCATAGTGTAAATCTCATTTGGTTTACAATGAGCCCTAGTCATTTCAACTACTGTACACACTTCATCAGGCGTCAATCTGCCTGCAAACGCATTCCCAAACAAGCTACTACCAATAGGATGGTTGTGGGTACCTAACATTACAGTAAGTTTCCAAGCCCCTCTATGCTCCTCTCGAAGCTTTAATTCGAACCAACATCTACATTTTTTCATCTTGATGTTTTTCCTCACTCCCTTAGCTTTTGAGTAATTCACTCGTCCTCTATCACAGATAAGCTGAAGTTTTCCAGATTTTGTTTCGGTAGGTGCTCTACTCCTTCCATTGACTATGCAAAAGTTGTTGGCTTGTGCAATGTTAACGGCCCAACTCACTCCTTGTTGTCTAGAGGCGAATACCAAGTCATTTGCAAACAACTCTGAGTAATTAACAGAGACATATTGTTCTTCTTGAACTTCAATATCAAATTGTGGTGCAGTACGCAAAGGACGAAACACATTTAAGCTACTTGTGTCTGAAAGTGGCCTCATCAAATGCGAAGGCCATTGCGACAAACCGCAACCGGTTCCAAAAGATCCAGTGTTGATATCAGCAAACTGTGATTGCGGTTGCTCCCATGTTGTAAAATCAATGCCCAAATCAAACGAAGGTATGTAGTCGAGGTATGACGGAGGTGGGCAGTCATTAAGAGTAATCTTGTCTAATCCAGTAAACACAGAAAAGGTCATCTATGCACAAACACACAGATAACAAACCAGTTAAGCTTCTGTATGGCAAATCCACACGTCACGTGTGGATCCATTCCATGCGTCACGCACGGTATTTAACCATGCGTGACGTGTGAAATTGCCATAAGTCATACATTTCAAACCCCTTAACCAAAAAGTCATACATTATAATACATTTCAAACATCATAATCAACATGTTTAGTCATACAACTAATACCTTGAACATGTAAAATCCATTAAACCTAACTAATACAAACCCCTAAAACAAGTCAAAACCTTAAAAAGTAATATTATAATACATTTTAAATATCATAAATCAACATAAATTCACAAATCAACATGTTTAGTCATACAACTAATACCTTGAACATGTAAAATCCATTAAACCTAACTAATACAAACCCCTAAAACAAGTCAAAACCTTAAAAAATAATATTATAATACATTTTAAATATCATAAATCAACATAAATTCACAAATCAACATGTTTAGTCATACAACTAATACCTTCAACATGTAAAATCCATTAAACCTAACTAATACAAACCCTAAAACAAGTCAACACCTTAAAAAATATTATTATGAACAACAAATGTTACCTTATAAAGGTTGTAACTTGAAAATGGAGCTTCTCCACCTCTTTCATTGGTGCATTCCTCTTCATTCTCCATATAGAAGGAAAGGAAGAGAGTTAAAAATGGTGTTTTGCTCTAAAAAATGTTCAACAATGGTGTTCAAAGGTTTTTGACATTTGAAATATGGAAAGAAAGGAAGATAATAGGGATTAATGTAGGTGTTACGGAAATAGTAAAAATATTAATGGAGTTATTACAGTAGGTGAGACAAGACGTAGGTGCTGGCATGAGTTCTGAAAATAAAATCCGTGCGTCACGCATGGTTAATGTCTACGCGTGACGCATGGATATGCTACTTTACAAGTTAATAGGTGTTATTGGGAGTTAACCACATGGTTAAATATACCTAATAGGCATTGAAAACAAGTTTCATTACATTCGGACATCGTTTGAGTGTCGTTTCGCCAAAAACCGCCTTAAGTCCATTAAGGTGTTTTTAGTGGTTTTAGCGTTTACGTGCCTCATTTCGTGTGAGCGAGACCTTGTTTCTACTGAATATCCCTAATAAGAGTAAGTTGTATAGTATTTTCAACAATAATCACCGTCAATGTTGTAGAATATACATATTGCGACAAGTTAGAGAGTTACGACTAGTATGTTTTTTACAAAGGAGGCGGTACTTTAAAAGTTAGAAGTTGTGATTGGGAGTTACCCACATGGTTAAATATCCTTAATAGCCACTGAAAACAAGTTTCATTACATTCGGACATCATTTGTGTGTCGTTTCGCCAAAAACTGCCTCATGCGGGGATAAGTCGCAGTTGCCGACCTAGACACCAAACTCGAATAGGAACTCGATCAGAGAAGAAAGGCGGAATTAGAATGAGATGAAAGAGGGATAAGTCGAATGATAGGCCAATTGGAACCAAATCAAACAACGGTAAAACCCTTGAACTTAAGAACAAGAACCTTACCGAATGATGAAGAAACCCCAATGGATGATTACAACCAAACACAATGACTTTGGTGGGTCAAGGCACCTGGAGGTTGCTCTATGGAGTCCCGATAGCACCAACCTTATGGAAGAGATTGACACACACAAGCACAACTAGGGCCGACTCAACGACAATGCACACGGGGCACTCTTCTCACAAAAGCTCTCTCTTTTGGGAGGAAAAACGATAAACGCTGTATTCAATATCAAAGTCTTGGGGGGGGGGGGCAAAACAATAACTAAGGCAGCCTTATATAGGGTTCATAAGGATGCCGACTAAAGAAATAAACAATAAAAGTAAATCCTAAAATAATAATCCGAAAACAAATAATATCCGAAAATAATGTTTCTGAGACACTTCGCCGAGGTCCTGGCCGCGGGTGCGGTTATAGAGCCGCGGGCGCGGTTCCTGCCTCCTGGCCGCGGGTGCGGTTATGGAGCCGCGGGCGCGGTTCTTGCCTCCTGGCCGCGAACGCTGTTATGGAGCCGCGGGCGCGGTTTCCAGCCGCGGTCGCGGTTCTTCGCTGTCGTCCTCTGCTCGTTCTCGAACCTCGATCATTAGAACAGTCTTCAATGGTGGTTCTTCGTCTGTATTCAACTCCTTGGAACTGAAGAACGCTACTAACTTGTCTAGCTCTTGTTGGACTTCCTTAGCTCTCGAGCGCGTCAATGCACCTTTAAATTCAGGGACCGGAGGTGTCGGTTGTTGTCCAGATGATCCTTCATCATCCTCCCCTTCTTGAAAAGGATTCGACCTCGAATCATCCAGCTCCTCTTCTTCTTCACCCTCGAATAAAGTCAGATCTTGCACATTGAAGGTAGCACTCACTTGATAGTCGCCGGGTAGCTCTAAGACATAAGCATTATCTCCAATCCTCCTAAGTACCTTGAATGGTCCATCGCCTCTTGGGGACAGCTTTGAGTGGCGTTTGCTGGGGAAACGCTCTCTCCTAAAGTGGACCCACACGAGGTCTCCCTCCTTGAAGATGACCTTCTTCCTATTCCTGTTTGCCTTGCTAGCATTTGTAGCAGCTACTTCTAGCAATTTAGCTCTTGTCCTCTCATGAATTTCCTTGATGTGATCAACCTGTTTTACTGCATTGAAATCCACTCGCTCCTTCGTAGGTAACGGCATAAGATCAAAAGGGGTTAGTGGATTCAAACCATACACACATTCAAAGGGGCTCATCGAGGTTGAGGAATGGATGGCCCTATTGTAGGCAAACTCAACATGGGGTAAGGCTTCTTCCCAAGCTTTCAAATTCTTCTTAAGAATGGCTCTCAAAAGGGTTCCTAAGGTCCTATTGGTTACTTCAGTTTGACCATCAGTTTGAGGATGACTAGATGTAGAGAATAGAAGTTTAGTCCCTAGTTTTCCCCAAAGAGTTTTCCAAAAGTAACTTAGAAACTTCACATCCCTATCACTCACAATAGTCTTTGGTACTCCATGTAACCTAACAACTCCGGTAAAGAACAAGTCAGCCACATGATGAGCATCATCAGTCTTGTTGCAAGCAATAAAATGAGCCATTTTAGAAAATCTATCAACAACCACAAAAATAGAATCTCTCCCCTTCTTAGTCCTAGGCAACCCTACAATAAAATCCATACTAATGTCTACCCAGGGGGTCGTAGGAATAGGCAAAGGAGTATACAATCCATGTGGTTTAACTCTAGACTTGGCCTTAAGACACTCCAAACATCTTTTCAAACAATGCTCAACATCCCTAAGCATATGAGGCCAATAAAAATGAGTATGCAACATATGATATGTCTTGTCTCTACCAAAGTGTCCCATTAATCCACCCTTATGGGCTTCTTCAACAAGCAATAATCTCAAAGAACACTTAGGTATGCACACTTTACTAGCCTTAAACAAGAAACCATCAAACAAGTAAAACTTATCCAACGTCCCTTTATCTAAACATTGCTTATAAATAGCACCAAAATCAGCATCATTACGATATAACTCCTTGATGTAAACAAAGCCTAACACCTTAGAGTCAAGTTGAACAATTAAAGCATGCCTCCTAGATAGTGCATCAGCAACAACATTGTCCTTTCCCTTCTTGTATTTGATAATATAAGGGAAAGTCTCAATAAATTCCATCCACCTACCATGCCTCCTATCAAGTTTGTCTTGGCTCCTAAAATGTTTCAAAGATTCATGATCGGTATGCAAAACAAACTCTCTAGGCCATAGGTAGTGTTGCCAAGTCTTAAGTACTCTATATAACGCATACAGTTCCTTATCATAAGTAGAGTAATTTAGACTTGCACCTTTCAACTTTTCAGAAAAGAAGGCAATAGGCTTACCTTCTTGCATGAGGACTCCTCCAATGCCAACTCCGGAAGCATCGCATTCCACTTCGAACGGTCTAGTGAAGTCGGGAAGCACAAGCAAAGGTGCCTCGGTCAATCTGCGTTTTAGCTCCTCAAACGCCCTATCTTGAGCCTCCTTCCAAACAAACGCTGAATGCTTCTTAGTTACCTCAGTCAGCGGTGCAGCAATGGTGCTGAAATCCTTCACAAAGCGCCGATAGAAGCTTGCTAACCCGTGGAAACTGCGTACCTGGCTGCTGGTCATGGGTGTCGGCCATTCCTGAATGGCTTTGATCTTCTCCTCGTCCACCTGTAATCCCTGGGAGCTCACTACAAAACCAAGAAATATAACTCTATCAGTGCAAAAATCACACTTCTTCAAATTAGCATATAGTCGTTGTATACTAAGAGTAACGAGTACTTCCCTGAGATGTTGCTCATGCTCCTCTAGGGACCTGCTGTAAACCAGAATGTCATCGAAATAAACTACAACAAACTTCCCTATAAACTTCCTCAAGACATGGTTCATGAGCCTCATAAAAGTAGAGGGGGCATTAGTAAGTCCAAATGGCATAACAAGCCACTCGTAGAGGCCAAATTTGGTCTTGAAGGCGGTTTTCCACTCATCGCCTTCTCTCATTCGGATTTGATGGTAGCCACTCCTCAGATCAATCTTGGTGAAGTTTGTGGCACCGTGAAGCTCATCCAACATGTCATCCAGCCTGGGTATAGGATGACGATACTTGACAGTTATGTTGTTGATAGCTCGGCAATCAACACACATCCACCAAGAATTGTCTTTCTTAGGCACAAGTAAGACCGGAACTGCACAAGGACTAAGACTCTCTCGAACATACCCTTTATCTACAAGCTCCTGCACCTGCTTCTGAATCTCTTGACACTCCTGAGGGTTCATTCTGTAAGCTGGCCGGTTAGGTAACGACGCTCCTGGAATAAGATCAATTTGATGCTCAATGCCCCTAAAGGGCGGTAAGCCCGGTGGAATCTCATCCGGAAACACCTCAGCGAACTCATCAAGAATAGCTTGAATGCTAAGGGGTAGATCAAGTCGAGAATCGGTACCTGTCAACACAAATCTCTTGCAAAGCATCATTAAAGTAGTATCGAAGGGTAAATACTCACCTTCCAGCTCGGCTTTGGACGACAATAGGGCTCGATTCGTCACTGCAGGAACCAGTGCGCCAGAAGAATGACCCGCGGGCGCGGCTGAATCACCGCGGGCGCGGTTTGGAGAATGAGCCGCGGGTGCGGCCTCTGGGCCGCGGGTGCGGTTCTCGTGCCGCTCCTTCTGTCGCGATCTATCGTGAACCGCGGGTGCGGCATCTGAACCGCGGGTGCGGGTTTTGGTCGCTGCTGTTGTTCCTTCGTTTCTGTCAGAAACCTTTTCCTTGCCTTTGCTCCTTTCGTAAGCTTCTGCTATCTGCGCTGGAGTCATGGGTTTAAGAGTAATAGGCTTACCATTAAAGATGAATGTATGACGGTTAGTATGACCATCATGAGTAACCCTTCGATCGTATTGCCATGGTCTTCCTAACAATATATGACAAGCTTGCATAGGAACTACATCACATAAAACCGTATCCGTATATTTTCCTAAGGTGAATGTTACTTCAGCTTGTTTTAGAACTTTTAATTCTCCACATTCATTCATCCAATGCAATTTATAAGGTCTAGGGTGGAAAATAGTAGTAAACTGCAATTTAGTGATCAATTCAGTGCTAACAATATTGCAACAACTTCCACCATCGATAATCATATTACAGACCTTTCCTTGAACTAAACACCTAGTGTGAAATAAATTTTCTCTTTGATTATCTTCGCAAGGGGCGGGTTGTACATGTAAATTTCTTTTACAAATCAAAGAATCACCATGTTCATAACCAATTTCATCACTAAGATCATCCTCATCATGCATATCACCTAGGTTCTCTTCTTTTTCACTTTCACTTTCAAGTTCGCCTAGTTGATTAACAATTAATACTCTAGAATTAGGACAATCTTTCATCATATGACCCTTTCCTCTACATTTAAAACATTCAATATCCCTAGCTCTAGAAGTAGGGTTAGAAGTACTCCCTCGGGGTGGATTAGAAGGGCCAAGTGTTGTCTTGGAGGGCACTTGAGTAGTGGATGGCGGATTCCTTCGAGAGCCACTGTCTTCCTTGTTAGGGGCCTCTCGGGCTGAAGGATAGGAGTTCCTTCCTTGCTGATTTTTCCAGCCACCTGCGTTTTTGCTCCCTTGGCTCCTAATTTTGGTCTTTCTCTCCACCTTGATAGCCAAATGTAGCAACTCAGTCATTGAGTTGTAAGGGAACATCTCAATCTCACTAGACACATATGGGTGAAGGATACGAAGATATCTAGCCATGGTTGTCTCCTCATCCTCCACCAAATTAGCTCGAACCATCGCTATTTGCATAGCATTGTAAGTCTCTTCGACTCCCATTGATCCTTGCTTCAAATTCTCGAGCCGCTGAATAAGTTCCCTAGTGTAATGTCGGGGAATAAATCGAGCTCTCATCATCCTCTTCATAAGTTCCCAAGTAGTGACAGGATAATCTCCATTGGCAACTCTTCCTCTGATCAAGCTATCCCACCAAACTAACGCGTAGCCACTAAACTCCAAAGATGCCAGCTGCACCTTTTTGGCTTCAGGAAAGTTGTGACAATTCCAGACTTGTTCAATCTTGGTCTCCCACTCCATATATACGTCTGGATCACACTTTCCCTCAAAACTCGGGATCTTAACCTTTATCTTTCCCACTCCATCTTGCTCAGGCTCTCTTCGCCTTCCTTGGTAACCTCCTTGGGGACGGTGTGGTCGTCATCCCGCCTCATCTTCTTCTTCAGGCTCCTCTTCGTTATCATTATCACCTAGGTCCTGAAATGCATCATCAAAACGGTTAGCAGCATTGTATCTATTAAAGTGAGGTATAGGAGAGTTACGAAAGCGTCCTCTCCGGTCTGGTGGCAAATCGTCCCGGGGTGTAGGCCTGCGTCTGGGTTCCCGACCCATGCGGGCAGCCTCATAGGCTTCTTGCTGAGGAGGCAGGGGCCTCCGATTGTCGACTGGGGCATCATAGGAGGTTCCGATGTGCTCTCGAACCCTTGGGGACGGGGTGGATCGCTGCTGCCGCTCTATGGCGGTGGTAATGGCCGACGTCATCTCCCGAAACATGTTGGTCATAAATTCCGGGGTAAGGGCGCGGGTCTCCGGGCCTTCTTGCCTCCCATGGGGAGAAACTGACCTGCTCATCACTAAAGAAAAGACTAACACAGAACAATATTAAGGTAAGTGTAAATGAAAACAACTCGCTAGTGTTTACTCTCGTATGTTTTCCTCTGCACTCTCTCTCAATTGTCGTTCCAATCAGCTTTTCTTTGATGAATTGGCTTGTATGGATCAATAACCCACTAAGTTGAAACTACCGAACTCCTAGCAATATATGAATGATGGTAGAGATGGAGATGGCTAGTGTAGTGCGGGGTTTCGACTGTAAGGTTCTGACTCAAACAAGAGACTGACTCAATGAACGAAAGAAAATAAAACTCGAAGGCGTTTGCAAGAATGAGAATGCAAAACAGAGATATGATTAAGCTTCGAATTTCAAGACAAGCCAATAGGAAGCGTACCTTAACTTGTTCCGACTGATGTCGATTGAGGGATCGAAGACGGAGTCGGGAGGGTTAGGTAATTAATGGAGGCTCGTATCTGAAATATTTTCGAACTGTGGCCTTTGAGGTTAAGCCGCGGGCGCGGCCTGAATTCCGCGGGTGCGGGTTTTTGAGGCTAAGCCGCGGGTGCGGCTACGGTACCGCGGGTGCGGTTTCTGGCGCGTCCTGTGGTTTCTCACTTCCGTTCGGGCTTGTTCAACCCGATTTCCTTTGAGTTCTTGAGATCCGACTTAAACAATATCAAACTAGACTTTGACTCAACAAAACGTAAAATAAAACTACTGACTTTGAGACTTTTCGATTCTTTTTTTTTTTGAATTTTTTTTTTTTGATTTTTTTTTTTTTGTCTCAACTAAACAAAACAAAATTACAGACTTGATGTGAGATATTAATCTCAGCAAAATTGAAAATAAATAAAATAACAACTAACTTGATTTCCTTTGTAGAAAGATAAGATTCCCTTGTAGAAAGATAAGATTTCCTTCTTTGAAGATCTTGTTTTGGGTTTCAAGGAAAGAAATTCCAGCAATTCTTTTGGGTTTCTGATGGCTGCGTTTTGGTAGGGATGGATAGATTTTGAGATGGATGAAGGGCTGAATGGATTTTGGGAACAAGGGTGCTCCAAACTCCAATCTTTCGATCTCCACCAACACTAATCGATCCAAGCTTCTTGCACACAACCTGTAATGACTCAACAAGAAATATCAAAGCAATGGAAGACTCAAAATCAATTTCTGAAAGAAACTGACAAACAAGAAAATAAAAGCTGACTCTTTTTGTGATTTTCTGGATAGGGGTCTCTTGATGTTCTTGTGAAGACGAATGGTGTCAACACAGCTCTGATACCAATTTGATGCGGGGATAAGCCGCAGTTGCCGACCTAGACACCAAACTCGAATAGGAACTCGAACAGAGAAGAAAGGCGGAATTAGAATGAGATGAAAGAGGGATAAGTCGAATGATAGGCCAATTGGAACCAAATCAAACAACGATAAAACCCTTGAACTTAAGAACAAGAACCTTACCGAATGATGAAGAAACCCCAATGGATGATTACAACCAAACACAATGACTTTGGTGGGTCAAGGCACCTGGAGGTTGCTCTATGGAGTCCCGATAGCACCAACCTTATGGAAGAGATTGACACACACAAGCACAACTAGGGCCGACTCAACGACAATGCACACGGGGCACTCTTCTCACAAAAGCTCTCTCTTTTGGGAGGAAAAACGATAAACGTTGTATTCAATATCAAAGTCTGGGGGGGGGGCAAAACAATAACTAAGGCAGCCTTATATAGGGTTCATAAGGATGCCGACTAAAGAAATAAACAATAAAAGTAAATCCTAAAATAATAATCCGAAAACAAATAATATCCGAAAATAATGTTTCTGAGACACTTCGCCGAGGTCCTGGCCGCGGGTGCGGTTATAGAGCCGCGGGCGCGGTTCTTGCCTCCTGGCCGCGGGTGCGGTTATGGAGCCGCGGGCGCGGTTCTTGCCTCCTGGCCGCGGACGCTGTTATGGAGCCGCGGGCGCGGTTTCCAGCCGCGGTCGCGGTTCTTCGCTGTCGTCCTCTGCTCGTTCTCGAACCTCGATCATTAGAACAGTCTTCAATGGTGGTTCTTCGTCTGTATTCAACTCCTTGGAACTGAAGAACGCTACTAACTTGTCTAGCTCTTGTTGGACTTCCTTAGCTCTCGAGCGCGTCAATGCACCTTTAAATTCAGGGACCGGAGGTGTCGGTTGTTGTCCAGATGATCCTTCATCACTGCCTTAAGTCCATTTAAGCCGTTTTTAGTGGTTTTGGCGTTTTGGCATAGTTTCGAATCCCGTTTTGTATGTGTGAGACATTATTGGGACTTTATATGCCTTATAACACATTTGTGTATGAATTTTTCAAACATACGTGAACATCAATGTTGCGACAATATATATTGCGACAATATATATTGCAACAAGTTAAGCTTGTGGTGAGTAGTTTGATGTTTTACAAACAGCGTGTTACTCTAAAAGCAAAAGGTTTTGATGTAAAGTTACGGACATGGTTAAATATCTCTAATAGGCATTGTAAACAAGTTTCATTCCATTCCGATGATGTTTCGACGACATTATGGCGAATTGTGGTTTTAAAGCCTTTAAAAACAACACAGAACATGAATTATTTTGTGTGACATAAGTACAAATACATTGAATACATTGAAATGGACCACATAAGCAACAAAAAAATACATTGACATCCATGCGTCACGTATGGTGTAAAACCATGCGTGGTGTGTAGATGCATTCCACCCGTGACGCATGGTTTTATGTTGCAAAATCTTATTGTTAAATTTAGAATGCTTATATTGTTGTTATGTTGACGAATGTTCAACCTTATTATATTTCAAATTGTATATGGTGCGCCATACATATTGCGACCTCGTTTGGTTTTCAAACTATGTTTCACCTACAAAGGTATAAATTTGATTTTCAAGTTACACACATGATCAAATAGACATTATAAGGATTGAAACAAAGTTTCATTCCATTTAGATAAAGTTTCGATGACGTTTTTGTCGAATTGGGCTTTATCGCCTTAAAAAAGACAATAAAAATGTGTTTCTTTGCACACTTAACTAGAAATACATTGAATACATTGAATAACCCAAGATTCATATATGCAAATCCATGCATGACGTACGGATACAATCTGTGCGTCATGCATGGATGATATCCGTGCGTGACGCATGGATACAAGCCGTGCGTGACGCATGGATACAATCCGTGCGTTTTCTGGAATGTGCAATCCGTGCGTCACGCACGGATGAAATCCATGCTTGACGCACGGATGACCTGGGTGGCAAATAGAAAAAAAGGGTGGGCGTTAAATAGAAAGTATGTTTTTTTAGGGTTTGTATATGTGGGACGGCACGACGTCTTTTCGTTCATTTCCTCGTCTTAAACATGTCGTGGATTGTTGTTATGGGTGATAAGGTTTGTTTTGAGACATGCACTAATAATATTCTTCTCTTTTTACTATTTCATTTCACGTCAACTTTTATTTTTTGTTTTCTAACTTCTTGGCTCACAAATAAAGTGGAATATCGTATGATAGGAAAAGCTATTCCTCTCATGCTACATGGAAAACATTGCACTATTCCTTAGAGTTATAAATTTTAAAAAATTATAAACGTTAAAGAAAGTACGTTGATCGAGTTGAAAGATTTTTCAGTGCGAAACAATCTTACGACGAGAAGCACGAAGCGTTCAAAGATAACACACTCGTGTTTACGACCTGGACGGTCATGTTTATTATATGGACACTCATGTTCACAAAATAAAGAATAAAATATTTACATAAATCACAAAAGTATCACCACGTAAAATATATCACTTAAAATTTTCAACTTTTAATCTTAGCCTTTCATTCCCTAATCCATTTATCATGATTTAATTTCTCTACTTCAATAATACTCCAGTGGCCTATTTTCGTAAACGCTCTGAATATGTAAACTTGTTATAACAGAATTAGTTCAATTGTTGTGCATTGCACGAGATTCAAATTAAATTCCATTCATCTATAAATATAGGTCCTTGAAACATTCCAGATAGAAATCTACTTTTATATTGAAAAGCTACATTTTTAGTAAATCTACTTCTCTATTTAAAATAAATAAATAAATAAGGAATAAAGATAAACCGGGAAAAAGCTGAGTAAATTTTTTTTCAAAAACCCCATTATGTTACAAAAATAGTAGACCCTAAGACCTATTTTCCTATATGACGGGGGAGTATAAATTTGATTTAAAATATTAAAACTAATTCAAATTTCATTAAAAAAAATAGTTATGGGCTAAAAGCTTTGTAAATTGTGGGTTCATAACAAAAATAAGATAGTAGAAAAATTGAAAAGTGTATCATTCAAATGGACAATAAGATTTTCTATAGTAGTAAAATTAAATTAGTAAAAAAAGATACAATAACAATGCAAGAAAATTATGATACTTGGCAAAATAAATTACATATGACAAATAACAAAATTTTATTTTACTACTATAATCATATAGTTGAAGATTGATAACAAGAATGCCACTTGTCCTAGAGTAAGTCATCTAACAAATATGATTGATAACAAGAATGCCACTTGTTACTACTAATTACTCCGACTCTAATCAATTCACAACACTATAAATAGCATGAAACTAATCAAGGGATCTTTTGCAGGGTTGAGAGAAAACACATAGCAAAAGTGACTTTGTGAGCCATATTTATTTTGGAGATGTTTATATTTTTTTTTTTTTTATCGAAAATCAGCTATATAATGGGTCACAACTAAAAAGCAAGTATATTTTGAATAGTTATTAAAAGTCATTCTTATACTGTATATTGTCACTAAACCACCACACCTCTCTAACTTTTGTTTAATCTTATCTATATATCTATATAATGGATGGCTGTCCATAGCCAAAATTGAATGAAATCGGTACCGAGTCGGTTCCGGGCCGCTCATTTAATTTTTCGGGTCACGGGCTTGCTGTGTTTTAATGGCAAAATCGGATTGGGCCTGTCTATTAATGAATTCCCTTAATTTGGCTGCATAATGGGCCTGTCTATTAACATAGAAGGGAGTGGATGAGATTTTCTTCATCGTAATCGTCATTTCCATGTACCCGAAATAAACACTCTCCTCTCCTCTTCAATTGCTACTCATTTAGTCAATTTCGAAGATTTACACTTTCCTACCGTCACCAATTTCTTTCCTGGGAAGAGATTTTGTCGCCGTCACCACCGCTTTACTGCACTAACTGAACCCGCTTGCCACTGCTGATCCATTTTTACCCAGGCTATTCAAAGGTAAATTTTAGCTATTCGATTATGAAGCTTCTATATTGTGTTCATTTGAGTTAGCTACAATTTGCTTTCAGTAATGATTTGATTGAACTAAAGTTTTAATTAGGTTTAAGATCGATCACTTGGATTTTTTTTACATATTGTTTGCAAGAGAAACCTATTAAGTGGATGATATCGAAAAGAAACACCTAAAATCAGGGGGGAAATCGGTTTGGTTGCAAATTGTTACTTCGTCGGCATGTCCTTAATCAGTCTTTGATAATATAGTTTCAAGATTCAAGATTCAAGATTCAAGTTTCAGTGCTCTTCTGCTAATGTAGTTTAGCATAATCGGATACTGAGGAGATACAAAGCTATTTTGTTAATGAACTTTAGTGGTCAAGTTGTTGTTTTTGTTAACAATGCCCCTCTATCCAGTGGTATTTAATATAGCAATGAAATACAAGTATAAGATGTCTTTCTATCTGATTTTTCCCATCAAATTATTGTTTGAGAATGTGCAACCCCTCTAATTTTCTTGTGGATCTTGCAGGCAACATGCCTCGATACGATGACCGCTACAGTACACGACTCTATGTATGCCACCTGTCTTTACGAAACCGATCCCGTGATCTGGAAGATCTCTTCAGCCGATATGGCAGTTAAATGCATGCTTCAGTGCTAGATGTAGCTGTTTAATTTTGTACAATTTGCACATAGACATTCAATTTGCTTCCCGTGTGCCATTGTATTAGGCATTGAACCATCTTCAATGTTTTCATGAGGTAACGTTCTCATGCCATCTTCCTTTCCTTTCCTATTTTGTTATTCTTTTCCTTGTCTTAATGACAACGGTTTAATTTTCCTTTTAATGTCATTTATGGTTTAAATTTACCCTCTGTCTTTATGACAGCGGTTTCATTTTTGTTTTTAATGTTATTTATGGTGTTAAATTACCCGCCTTAAACTACCCTGGAATGTCTGATGTCATGGTACAGAATTAAAACAAAGTTTCTCTCTGTGTAGGTTGTGCAAAAGTTTATTGATAAGGAACTGAAGGCGATTCGTCATCCGAAAACTTTATCACTGCACATGCACAAGAAGATTTATCTGTCACTCAAGCTTCCAGGCTCCGAAAAAAGCTTGAGGTGTTGCTCCCCTTATTAATCATACTTGCAAATTATTATATATTATAAACTTTCCTTCATTATAATACTTAATTTCCTTTTCTTTGAGCTGAAAATAAGTTTGTTGCGGATCTGCTCTGTTAACAATTTGGTCGATGCAGCTTTTGACTTAATCGAGAGGATGGAGCCATGGCTGCATTTTGTGCTCTTGATCTCAAGGTAATAATAATCCATAAAGGAACTACACTTTGTAAATCTATATTGATTCATAACCGTCTGAAAAAGGGATCATGTTTCCACAAGCCATGTAAACCCGAAGAACGTATTTCTTAGTTTAACAGAAGAATTGCTATTTGGTTTCATTACAAAGTAAAGAAGGTCCTTTCTTATTCTCATTTGACTCTACACTTTGCTAATCCTAGATACTGATTACGTTTGTAACCCGCTCTTTCTTGACTGAACTGTGCTCGACTGCTTTTGATTGTTAACTGAAGTTACTGAACTGTACTATGTAGTCTAGGTTCAGGGCTCGTTTGTTTGTAGTGTTCGGAAACGGAAAGGAAACGCAAATGAATCTAGGCAATTATTAAGTGAAGATACATTGACAATTTGATTTTGGATTTTAAAATTTGTATGCCAAGAGAGGAGAAAAGATGAGAGAGAGGAGGGGGAGGTGAGTTGGCATGGAGGGGGTGGTGAGTTGGCAAGGGGATTTTGAAACCCCTCACAAGCGGAGGGTTACAAATATCCCAACATTACTACTAGGAGAAAGGGGAAAGGAAATAAAATCACAATTTTTATCAATGAACAATTCCACTAAAATGGACTAGGTTCGTTTCCTTTCCGTTTCCGTTTCCGACAATCTAAACAAACGCCACCTCAGTATGTTAATTGCACAATGTCGTGTTGCTGTTGCACAGTGCTGAACTTATACATTATTATCTATTATACAATGGGTATCCAGTACTAGGTAAGATGCTACTAAGTAAGATGTTCAATTGGAAGTTTTTGATTGAGAATTATAAAAAGTTTGATGTTCTTAGTTGCATGAATCTAAATGCTTCTCAATTAGGTCATAAGAGCGTTAACTTCCCGCTTTTGCTGCATTTGTTCATTTGAAGTCGTCTATCTAAATGAGTCTACTTGATTTTGATTTGATAATCAGGATAATCGATTTCAGAAAAAACTTCTATATAGGGGTAGTAAATTGGAGAAAGGATCTCCGAAGATTCGTTCAAATGTCCAGTTTCAACAAAAACTTGCAGTTGTCATAAGGTTACACCGAGTTCTTATATGTTCTGCACAATTCAGTGTTACTGAAGGAAACAAATAAAGTTTCGAGTGCACTATAGTCAAACTTTGTAATGTATACATAAGGGTGGAAACAGGTGGTCTGTCTGAGCTTTGTCCTACTTTATCCATGTTGTTTTCTCATTTTATATATTTGCATGTTTATGTCAGTAACTGTTCCTCCACTTATTGTTTTTGTTACATCCTTCCACAGAAAAGGTGGGAATTCTCTCGGTTCACATAAACAGGTAGTTGGCAAGTCCTGCATATTTTATATGCTTCCCTTTTGTATTCATTGTACATAATGATTAACTACACTGTGTGAATGGTGTAGAATGTAGATTGGAGACAGAGGCTGGCGGCAAAGCACCTTAAACCACTCTTGATGGATCTAGACGTAATCAACAATTCACTGATAGTCTAACCATTTTCCCTTGATGTTTTCTCTGAAGTGTAAATAGGATGATTGATGTCTTAAGTATGTTGTAGGAACATACTTAACTCTGAAAATGTTTACTCTTCTCTAGCTTCCTTGATATTTTGCCTCATGTAATGAAGTCTTAGATACTGTGTACTTGCTATATTCCTTTATTAGTTATATCACTTGCTCATCAAGTTGCTTCATTTTTTAGCCCTTTCTTTTTTCCGCTAACCCCATGTACTGGTTTGTTCAATTCCACAATGTTTCACGATATCTTGAATTTGTTTGGGATCAGCTTCTGATAGCTGTTATTTATTTCATGCCAGCTAATGTAATACTGAACAGATAGTTGTTTGAGACTCTTTGCTTAACCTAGCTTTGTACCTTAAGCGCCTAAGATTCTTTTTGGATCTTCTAAGTGTTTACAGTTTTTAGGTAATTGAGAATGAGTTTCGTTGGGCAAAGGTTTTAACCACTTGTTTGCATATCTCTCTTCTGCCTTCTCTAGAGAACAAGTCAATAGGAGGATATAGTTAATTTTCATAAAAAATGGTTAGATTAAAATCTGCAATCTGGAAAGGAACATTGAATTAACAAACATGTTTCCTTGGAGTTTTAGTTGAAGAAAATATATAAAACTTGCTCTAGATGTGAATATGGAATAAAGAAAATATATCACACTTGTTTGCATGGGCTATAGTTTTACTTCACACAAACTTATGTTTTGAGGTAACCTCTCTTTATTGGCAATACAGGAAGCGGCTGTTCAATATGATGAACGAATTGCCAACAGTTTTTGAAGTCATAACAGAGCGAAAGCCTATAAAAGACAAGCCAAGTGTTGACAGTGGAAGCAAATCTAGGGGCAGCGCAAAGGTTATTTCTTTCCCTCCAACGTATTATCATTTCGTTATATACCTAAAAATCAGTCTCTCATTTTCACTTAGTAGATTACATTCTTGTAATGCTTTCCCTTAGCAGTAATCTTGGTCAATTTTCAGCTTTACAATAAACTCAACTCCTAAATAATCCTAAATATTGAACGCTTTAAGTGGTTATTAGAAGAAAAAGGCGTCACAATAAAATTCATCATTGGTCACAAGCAGGATCAATTTAAGCAAGAATTCAATATATTTTTCTGTTTCAAGGTCATTTGTTGGATAAAATGATCCTTGGAATTATTTAGGAGTATTGCAGGTTCAGTTCGAAACTAAATATTTGTAATTTTTTAAATATGTGGGTGCAACAGTTTTCCTTTTCTTCATATATGTAGTTGTGTACCATAGTTTTATACTAGAGGAAACAAAGAATTGAGGGATCATTCTTTCGTGCAAAGTCAACTCAATCTTCTTTTTCGGCAAGAAATGGTGACAGTAACTGCAAATTTATTTATTTTCCCGTGGAATTGTTTGATTTTTGCTACTGGTTAAAATTTGAAGTTAATTGTTTAATGCTGTATTAGTTGCCAACAACTCTATGATTCACACTGGTAATTGTAGAATTCACGGTAAATTTTGTGTTTTTTTAACGGGAAAAACCCCGCACCCGTTTTTTATAACTGGCACCCGGTCTTGGGCGCATCCTGGGTGCGTCCAAAAACCCGGGTCAATATTGGGCGCATCCAGGATGCGCCCAATTTTTTTTTTTGCCGTCAAAATGCCAAAAAATTCCGGTTTAACCGAGTTTTGGAAAAATAGTTTTGGACGCACCCGGGATGCGCCCAAGACCGGGTGCCAGTTATAAAAATCCATTCGTACTTTGCTTGGACGCAAAATCAGTTATTAGAGCTTCAAACTTTGATGCTAATGGCCAACCATTCGAGGTTTTCTATTATCCACGTGTTGGTACCCCAGACTTTGTAGTCAAAGCTGTTTATTGGGTGGCCTTGCAAATTAGATAGTATGATGAGGTTCAAAATGCCTTTTGAGACAAGATTCATCTTTAATACTCCGTATGTTTGGTTCATGGGTACTATATCCTTTGTCCAAGTCATGGAATGGGCTATATATTCCACTTGTTGGCTTCCACAATCTTCACTGACAAGTCACAACATAAGCTCCCGGTGAGATTTGGTGCATTTCTAGGGAGTGTTGAAGAGGCAAGAAGTATGTCTTGGGAATCTGCGGCGCTAGCATATTTCTATCGCCAAATGGGCATCGCTACACGCCTAAATTGTGGTTTGATCTCATTTTGTTTCACTCTCCTTCAAGTAAGTTTTTAATTATTTAGGAACTACATTTTTTAGCAATCATAACTTATTTCTATGGTTTTAATGCTAACTATATTTTTTAAATGGTAGGGTTGGATATACACATACTTCTCATCCTTAGCAGCTGGTGTTCGGTTGAATCCTGATTGGTCAGTTGATCATCCTTATGCGTTTCGGTTTCAACCAGAGGAAGCGTTGCCAAACTACGACCCTGAAGCACGAAACTACAGAGCTGAACTAGATGCAATGAGGGCGGATCAGGTATTTGTGTTGCATTTTGTTTATATTTTTAAGCCTCAGTTTTGGGACCTCAGTTTTTTTGCAATTCCATGCGTCACGCATGGATCTGTTTCATGCGTCACGCATGGAATTGCAAAAAAAACTGCGTACTATTTTTTACCTCAGTTTTGGTACCTTAAGGTGTAAAATTACTGTTTGAGTAATGCAAGACGTTGATATCGTTTTTAGGTTAATTGGAACCCGTATGGTGAAATCGACTTCAATGATCCTGCCTATGCTCCTGCTCTTTTTTTCGGGGTGCTGAGCTGCATGGACATAACCGAGCCCCACCATCCCGATAGGTCACCTAGGCAGTTTGGTAGGGTGCAGATGATTCCCAGGCCTCCAATTTCACCCCTTAAAGCCCATAGGCTCATCAGCCCTAGGTCATATGTGGTGAATTATGATAGAATGGCGTGGAGTTGGGAGGGGATGGATATCCACAGGGCGACCCTTGAGCAGATGGGACCACCTGCGGAGACAGGTTTTGAAGAAGCTCCGGAGTATCTTGTGTGGTACATCCCCCGCACTCATCGATTTCTGATACCCGACAGACACGCTAGCTTGGAAGCACAACAGGTAATACATTTATCTCATGTAACTTGAGATCTTGATTTTTCTTTAAGTTTGATTTAAGGTAAACATTATGCAAATAGCTGATTTCAATATTTTATTTTATTTGTAGGTTTTTGACAGGGTCTACGATCACTTGTCACCATATGCAACCTTTCCTGATCCCTATGATGTTTCTGCAATGCATGGAGCCATAACCGAGGTCCTTCAAGATATTGAGCCGTGAACAACTATGTATCAACAACATCGGTGGTGATCTCGTTGGATTGGGTTTGATTGTTTTTTATGAACTGTTTGTTTTTGGATTTTCAGGATTGTCCGTTTTTCGTAAGGATTGTTTGTTATGACGTTGTTGAACTTTTAAATTCTGGTTAGCGTTGTTGAATTTGTTGGATTATTTATTTAGGGTGCAAAAGACATAAATCCGCATTCTGTTGGTCAAATGAAAAACCATGCGTCACGCACGGATTCATTCCATGCGTCACGCACGGTTCTCTTCAATGCGTGACGCATGGAAGTGTAAACCTAGTTTAAAATCGTCTATAAATTCACTCCCTCAGCATACCATTTCAACTCATTAATCTCTCCTTTTCACTCCCTCAGCCTGTAAGTTGATTTTTGAAGTTCTTCTTTGAAGCTCCATATTCCACATCTTATTCCTTACTTTCTCACTTGTTTTCTTACATTGTATTACAGATTGAGTGACGGAATATTTTGGATAAAGTGTACATTAGAGTGAAGATAATATCGGTCACCTGTTTCCATAGAAATAGATCTAAACCCGCAGTTTCCATCGGCTCTGATGTCAAACCAACCCTCCACATATGGTCGCATGCACATTGGTATCTTTCTAATGTACTTAGAAGGCGCATACATTTTTTGTGGAGAGGGAGGTGCACCAAAGGGTTTAGGAACCCTTTGCTTCTTGGGAGGTGTTTCTTCCAAAGCTCTAGACCTCATCTCTTGGTCGGTGTATTCCCATGCAGACTTCTTTCTTTGTGTAGATCTAGGCACTTTGTTAGGAGCTCCTTGGGGACGACCACCGGTGTGTTTCGAAATAGGCGGCTCTTTGAGAGGTGTATCCACTTTAGCTATCTTTCTGACATATTCAATACACTTCTCTTGATCATGTGGTGACAAAGTGTTCCATCTTTCTTCATAAAATTCATCAAATAAACGTCTTGCCACGTTTTTCTTAGTTTCAAGATGACACTGTGTATCCACTTCTTCCAAAGACAACGTACTCCAAAAAGGATGCAAAGACACGGGCTGAATTGACATTTGTTTCTTCACACAAGTCGCAAGGTCATGGACACACAGCATCCCGTCTCTGACCTTGGTTGCACAATCGCAATATTGTGGATTGTACATGCCTTGTACACCTTTGTCGTATTCTTTAATTAAGAGCTCCATTGCCTTGTACGAAACTTTGCACTTCAAATGTACAAACAAAGATGTTTGGTGAACAAGTCTATACGTCTTTGTTAGGCTCTCGTTAAATGAACCCAATATCTCTTTCAGTTGGTTTCGTGCCATGTCACTGTATTCCTCAAACAATGTCGAGCCTACCTTGTCCACCACTCAAATATGACTTCAAACAGGAATGTGCTCCTTCCACTCTGCATTTTTATTCAGGTGTTCAAACAGGAATCTGCTTCTGCAGTTTCTGTAAACTTCACATCCATGCGTGACGCATGGAACACATCCATGCAGCACGCACGGATTTAATCCACGCGTCACGCATGGATCTGCAGTTTACAGAAACTGGTTAAATGCACAGAAAACTGAATATAGTTGTGTAACTGCAATTATAGATAAATTACCTGTTTGTCGTGTTGCTTCCAAGAGTAAACACGTCATCCGTCCATGCCGACACACATCTTTCTTTGAAAGGACCAAGCCAACTGTCTCTAACATATTGCAGTACGGGAATATGCGCGTTCCAAGCTCTCTCTATAGTATCCAACTTTTT
This sequence comes from Oxyria digyna, assembly GCA_029168935.1. Lineage (NCBI taxonomy): Eukaryota > Viridiplantae > Streptophyta > Magnoliopsida > Caryophyllales > Polygonaceae > Oxyria > Oxyria digyna. The sequence goes on from JAPVLV010000005.1 coordinate 42,971,181, forward strand.
TTCATATCCTTCTACGGTGGTTTCCGCGAACAAGTTGTAGTAGTCGTTGGATAAGTTTTTTCCCTTTAGTTTCGATCTCATTTCAAGCGAAGCTTTGGCCTCTATGTTTTTCCTTATATGTCGTCTACATAGAAGAAACTTTGCATTTGGAAAAAGAAGATCCGTTGCACTCATTAAAGCTTGTTCACGGTCGGTGACAATGCAAGTCGGCGTTGCTCCACCTGAAGTTGTTGCATTGCCCACAAATAATGCTCTTTAGTCTCGCCCTCAAGAAATGCCCCCACAAACTACAAAGTTCCTCCATGTAGACGTGATTCCAACAATCTCGAAAAATGGCATTTTGTACCTGTAAAGAGATAATTTGAAATAATATTATTGCAATGTTATGGAAAATCATATGTAATGGTCAATAATCACACAAAACTTACTTGATTGTGGCATATGTGGAGTCCATTATAAGTACATATCACCAATCATAGACGCATCATCTTTGCTTGTCCTATACTCTATGAAATAGTCGCTCTGTTTGCATTTGTAGAAAAATTCTTGGATAACAGTTCTTCCTTCCCTGTTTTCGATCCTCGTCTTGGCCATCAAATTGTAAACTTGTTTTTTTTTGTAAGGTTCTTGGGAGACTTGTTCAGCATAGTGTAAATCTCAATTGGTTTACAATGAGCCCTAGTCATTTCAACTACTGTACACACTTCATCAGGCGTCAATCTGCCTGCAAACGCATTCCCAAACAAGCTACTACCAATAGGATGGTTGTGGGTACCTAACATTACAGTAAGTTTCCAAGCCCCTCTATGCTCCTCTCGAAGCTTTAATTCGAACCAACATCTACATTTTTTCGTCTTGATGTTTTTCCTCACTCCCTTAGCTTTTGAGTAATTCACTCGTCCTCTATCACAGATAAGCTGAAGTTTTCCAGATTTTGTTTCGGTAGGTGCTCTACTCCTTCCATTGACTATGCAAAAGTTGTTGGCTTGTGCAATGTTAACGGCCCAACTCACTCCCTGTTGTCTAGAGGCGAATACCAAGTCATTTGCAAACAACTCTGAGTAATCAACAGAGACATATTGTTCTTCTTGAACTTCAATATCAAATTGTGGTGCAGTACGCAAAGGACGAAACACATTTAAGCTACTTGTGTCTGAAAGTGGCCTCATCAAATGCGAAGGCCATTGCGACAAACCGTAACCGGTTCCAAAAGATCCAGTGTTGATATCAGCAAACTGTGATTGCGGTTGCTCCCATGTTGTAAAATCAATGCCCAAATCAAACGAAGGTATGTAGTCGAGGTATGACGGAGGTGGGCAGTCATTAAGAGTAATCTTGTCTAATCCAGTAAACACAGAAAAGGTCATCTATGCACAAACACACAGATAACAAACCAGTTAAGCTTCTGTATGGCAAATCCACACGTCACGTGTGGATCCATTCCATGCGTCACGCACGGTATTTAACCATGCGTGACGTGTGAAATTGCCATAAGTCATACATTTCAAACCCCTTAACCAAAAAGTCATACATTATAATACATTTCAAACATCATAATCAACATGTTTAGTCATACAACTAATACCTTGAACATGTAAAATCCATTAAACCTAACTAATACAAACCCCTAAAACAAGTCAAAACCTTAAAAAGTAATATTATAATACATTTTAAATATCATAAATCAACATAAATTCACAAATCAACATGTTTAGTCATACAACTAATACCTTGAACATGTAAAATCCATTAAACCTAACTAATACAAACCCCTAAAACAAGTCAAAACCTTAAAAAGTAATATTATAATACATTTTAAATATCATAAATCAACATAAATTCACAAATCAACATGTTTAGTCATACAACTAATACCTTCAACATGTAAAATCCATTAAACCTAACTAATACAAACCCTAAAACAAGTCAACACCTTAAAAAATATTATTATGAACAAAAAATGTTACCTTATTAAGGTTGTAACTTGGAAATGGAGCTTCTCCACCTCTTTCATTGGTGCATTCCTCTTCATTCTCCATATAGAAGGAAAGGAAGAGAGTTAAAAATGGTGTTTTGCTCTAAAAAATGTTCAACAATGGTGTTCAAAGGTTTTTGACATTTGAAATATGAAAAGAAAGGAAGATAATAGGGATTAATGTAGGTGTTACGGAAATAGTAAAAATATTAATGGAGTTATTACAGTAGGTGAGACAAGACGTATGTGCTGGCATGAGTTCTGAAAATAAAATCCGTGCGTCACGCATGGTTAATGTCTACGCGTGACGCATGAATATAATCTACGCGTGACGCACGGTTCTCTTCCATGCGTGACGCACAAAATGACACATGATCCCTTTGATTCTTAGTAACACTGATGTGTGCATGATTTCCAATCAAAATAAAATTATATATTGTCAAAGGTTGGACATTTAGGCCACATAAGAAGTCCAAACAAAGGATATGCTACTTTACAAGTTAATAGGTGTTATTGGGAGTTACCCACATGGTTAAATATACCTAATAGGCATTGAAAACAAGTTTCATTACATTCGGACATCGTTTGAGTGTCGTTTCGCCAAAAACCGCCTTAAGTCCATTTAAGGTGTTTTTAGTGGTTTTAGCGTTTACGTGCCTCATTTCGTGTGAGCGAGACCTTGGACAAACTTTTTCTCTTTTTAATTTTAAATAATTACATAATTTTGTCTATTTAATTATTATTTTTTAATTATATTATTTTAATATTCTCAATCTCTATTAGTAGGATAAAGTTTTTCTTTCATTAAAAAAATCTTAATTCCTTAATAGAGTAGAGTGAAATGATTCCTTTCAAAATAAAAAAAAATCTTAATCTTAAGTCTCGGAGGCTGCTGCCCTCCTTGAAGGCCTTCGGGCTGCGATTCGTCTTAACCTTAAAAATATCATTGTTGAAGGGGACAACTTGACCCTTATTGGAGTATTCGGGACTTCCGGAAAGTCCCTTGGGAAATCCGTTCTTTTGTTCTTGATATCAAGGAATCGCTTAAATTATTTGATAATTTTAGGGTGTTTCATGTTGTTAGGGAATTTAACAGAGCTGCGCACTTCCTTGCTAAGAAGGAGTTTGACATCCAAGACCTCAGAAGTGGAATTGCGAGATGGAATGAAGCTTCCCTTCCCCATCAAATAGCAAGTCTGAAGAGTGACCTTCTCTCCCCGCTTTCGAGACTTTTTCTCGTTAGGGATTTCTTCAAGATCATTCGTGTAGATGATTTAGGCGTATTCTATGTGTAATAGATGGTGTGTTGTTTGTTTGTAGAAAAAAAAAGTAGAGTGAATTGATAATATTAAGGAATTTAAATTTTGAATAGGGTCCCGAAATTGATTAGACAACCCTGAATCTTGGTAATTAATCATGTTACAATTTGAAGTATATACGAAAACTATGCATTTCTTGTCAAAAAACTATAAGGTGGAAATAAATGGACCATGAAGCCACAATGGGGAACAACCGAATATAAAGATCCCTCTGTAAATTTGACACGTACATGGAGCCAACCATGTGGTCATACTAGTATGATTATAAGATCTCGATTGAATATTCAGATTAACAGAAAGAAGATCTCGACTATCTATAAATTCCAAGTACAATTATAGTCAAAGGAGAACTTAAATAGTTCCTTTGATAGGTGTAATTTCTATTTGGGATTGTCTTGTTTGTTCTTTTGTTTCTACATATCTCGATCAAAACCTTGTAATTGTATGGCATGAGACATGTTTAATTATATGTGTAAGAGGCACAAAGTATATACGTGTAAGTCATTTTTCGAGGAGTATGAGTTTCAGGCCGGCGAGGATCACGAACGTTTACACATTGTGTTGATCATTAGTAAATTATGTACACATTGTTATAATGATAAATGAGAATGATTATAGAGCTTTGGATCAAGAAAAATCCAAGAGTCTAGATGATGACACGTGGCGCCACTTGTCACCCCTTGCCACCACCACCGGACAACCGTTGGACCACCGCCAGACCACCACCAGACCTCCACCGCACCACGACTTTACCACCACTGACCCACCATCAAGCCACCGCCGGATCACCACTTATGTGGAACACCACTTTAATATAATTTCTATTAAAAACACACTTAATTTTCATCAAAAATCACCTAAATGTTCATCATCTCATACTTCAATGTTCACAAGGATTTAATAAAATGTTCATTACTCAAAGTTCATTACAATCGGCTTAAATGTTCATCACGTTGTTAATAAATGTTCATCAAAATGTTGATAAATGTTCATCAAAATGTTGATATATGTTCATTTTGATATACTCTACTGAATGTTCATCACATTATACTTAAATGTTCACCAACTGAATGTTCATCACATTATACTTAAATGTTCATCAACTGAATGTTCATCAGATTATTTATAAATGTTCACCAAGTTTATTACACTTAAATGGAATTGTTATTTGGACAAACGGCAGACTAACACCGGACCACTACGACCGCACCACCACTGACCCACCATCAAGCCACCGTCGGACCACCACTTATGCGGAACACTACTTTAATGTTCATCATCTCATACTTAAATGTTCATCAAGCATCCTTAAATGTTCAAAAGGATTTAATAAAATGTTCATTACCCAAAAGTTCATTACAACCAGCTTAAATATTCATCACGTTGTTCATAAAATTCATAAAAATGTTGATAAATGTTCGTTTTAACATACTCTAGTGAATGTTCATCACATTTTACTTACATGTTCACCAATTGAATTTTCATCACATTATACTTAAATGTTAATCAACTAAAGGTTCATCACACTATACTTAAATGTTCACCAATTTGAATTAAACTTAAATTTTCATTTATTTTTATACTTTAAGTTTTTCATTTATTGTTAGACCACCGTCGGACCTCCACCGGGCCGCCGCCGGGCACTCGCCAACCCCCGCCGGCCTCCGCCGTACCTCTACCGTACAGCCACCGGGTGGTCGTCGGAAAGTCGCTGGGTGGTCGTCGGGAGGTCGCCGGACCACCACACCTACCTCTATCCCTATTTATAGTGGGGTAACTAGTTTAATCTTATTCTTTCATAATCCTATTCTTTGTACTGTTGAGAATTTTGATTAATAAAATGTTCATCAAACATCCTTAAATGTTTACAAGGATTTAATAAAATGTTCATTACTCAAAAGTTCAGTACAATCAGCTTAAATGTTCATTACGTTGTTCATAAATGTTCATCAAAATGTTGATATATGTTCATTTGGATATACTCTACTAAATGTTCATCGCATTTTACTTACATGTTCACCAACAGAATGTTCATCACATTATACTTAAATGTTCATCAACAAGATGTGTTCATCACGTTATATTTAAATGTTCACCAATTTGAATTAGACTTAAATTTTCATTTATTTTTATACTTTAACTTTTTCATTTATTGTTGGACCACCGCCGAACCTCCACCGGACAACGCCGGACCACCGTCGAACCTCCGCGAGACCTCCGTCGGACCGTCATCGAGCCTCTGTCGGACCTCTACCGGACGACCATCGGGTGGTCGTCCGGTAGTTGTGGTGGTCGTCGGACCACCACTACAAGGGGGAGGTAACTAGTTTAATCTAAGCCATTGGAGAATGAATCTAAGCCATTGGAGAATGAATCTAAGACATTGGAGAATGAATTTAAGCCATTGGAGAATGAATCTAAACCATTGGAGAATGAATCTAAGCCATTGGAGAATGAATCTAAGCCATTGGAGAATGAATCTAAGCCTGACGGTCGCACTTGATAGGAATGGGGAGAATACATGGAATATCAAATTCATGAAGGAGGCGAGAGAGCCATGCGAGCTCATCAGTAAGGCGTCGCATAGACCGGTACTCGACTTCCACTGAAGACAAAGACACAATAGTCTGCTTCTTAGCCTTCCATGATATGGGACAACCCCTGAATAGGACAAAATGTCCACTGACGTAGCATCTCGTGTTTGGGTGAGACGCCCAATCAGCATCACCAAAACCAAGAAGAGAAAAATCTGGAGAAACATTAATGTAAATGCCCAAATCACCATGACAAGACATGTAATTCAGAGTGTGTTGAGCTGCACTGCGATGGTCCACTGTAGGAGCATGTAAAATTTGGCTTAAGAATTGTATTGTAAATGCAATATCTGGCCTGGTGTTTGTCAAAAAATTCAGATTCCCAACAAGCTTCCTGTAAAGACTCGGATTAGAGACCAATGGAGCTTGAGGAGAAAATGATGTAGAAGAAGGCAAAGGAGTAGTGGCAGAAGTTGATGTGCAAGGAAATTCAGTGAGTAATTCCAAAAGGATTTTTCTTTGACTGAGTATGTAGCCAGCACCACACTTAAGGAACTCAATACCAAGGAAGAAAGTGTAACCTACCATGATCTTTAATACGAAAATGATTATCCTGAAAAGCGTTTAACTCATTCATGGCTTCTTGATCATTCCATGTTAAGAGTATATCATCCACATAGATAGCCAAAAACACAATAGAAGTACCAATCTTCCTTGAAAACAAAGAATAATCATTTGGGAATGCTTGTAACCTTGAGAAGATAGAGCAGTAGACAATTTTGCATACCATTGTCTCAATGCCTTCTTCAAACCATAGATATACTTGTTCAATTTGCAAACAAAAGATGAGTTGGGGACGACGAGGTGGCTTCATATAAACTTCCTCATGCAGATCTCCATGCAAGAACGCATTGTTCACATCCAACTGAGGAATGGGCCAACCCTTCTGGACAAGAACAACAATAAGAACTCGAATGGTGGTTCGGTCCGGTTCTACCCGAATGAACAACCTTACTTTCAATTGTCCCATCAGCTCTAAGCTTAATCTTATACGCTCATTTACATGTTATAGGTTTCTTACCCATAGGAAGTGGAACACGGTCCTAAGTTTGGTTCAAGGTGAGTGGTTCAAACTCCTTATCCATTGCTTCTTGCCAGGCAGGGTACCTAGTTGATTTTGCATAAGATACAGGTTCTCGAGAAACAGATAATGAAGATAATAAGAGTTGATCATGAGTAGCTAAAGATGTGGCGCAAATGGATAAAAGGGGGCAGTAGTAACACGAAGAGATGTAATAGTGTAAGAACAAGTGTCAGAAACACTAGCTTTGTTGCAAGAAATTGATGAACCACATATGTAATATTGGAAATGAGCTGGAGAATTGTGCGATCTAGTAGACCTTCGAGGAGGAGAGGAAATAAGAGAGGAAGAAGGGGCAGAGGGTGAGGATGAAGTGACATGTAAAGGAGGATGAGTTAAGTAACTGGTGTGCAGAAAGGCATCATCAGAGGAGGATGGATTTGGAGAAGGAACACAATGTGTAGGAGGAACATAATCTGGATGGAAAGGATAAAAATCTTCATAGAAAATAATATCTCTGGTGTAGAGGATGGAACGTGTGATCAAGTTCATGACTTTGTATGCCTTTTTACCATATGGAAAGCAAAGAAATACACATTCGTGTGATCTGGGTTGCAATTTGTCCTTTGCGTGAGTAGGAGTGGAAACATAATATAGACAAGCAAAAGTTTTAATGTGGAGTAAAGATGGAGATTTGGAAAATAAAGCCTGATAGGGTGAAATCCCTTTAAAAACTTTAGAAGGAAATATATTAATAAGGTATGTAGCCATCAAGACACACCCTCCCCGGAAAGGAATAGGAAGATGTGATTGAAATAGGAGATCACTTGAGGTTTCAAGGAGATGTTTGTGTTTACGCTCGACTAATCCACTTTGTTTGGAAGTGTGAGGAATGGTGGTTTGGTGTATGAGGCCTTTAGAAACTAGAAAGGGAGAAGCTTCTGAATTGGCATTGTATGTTCAAATAATTTTAGGAAAGGAACCGAATTGGGGGTGGCTAAGAAAAATGAAATTTTTAATCACATTAAAGGCATTACTTTTGTCACTGATTAGGTATGTCCAAGTATTTCTGGAAAAGTCATCTACTATGGTTACAAAGTACTTGTAACCATTGTGAGTAGGTGTATGATATGGGTCCCAAAGGTCAATATGGAGAAGATCAAACGGTTTAACACTCGATATAATGTTGTTTGGAAAAGGTCTTTTGTGCTGACGAGATTTATGACAGATCTCACAAGGGACATTATTGATTGTAGAAGAAATCAAAGACATTTTATTCAATTTAGAGAAAGGTACATGACCAAGTCTTTTATGCCATAATAAGGCATCAGAGGAAGGACAAGCAAAACATATATCACTACTAAAAGGAAGAATTCAGTCTACTAGGACATGTAGATAGAGCTTCATGTCCAACATCACTATGGAGTATAAAAGGCCCTCCTTGTGTTTACCAAGAACCAGAAGGTTCTTCACTAAAGGGGCATGCAACAAGCACTCAATATCAGAAAACAAGACAGGGTAAGAAGTTTGAGAGATAAGTTGACTGATAGATAAAAGAAATAAATTTGAAAGATGGAACAAATTAAACGGACTTGGCGAAGAGTAAGGCTTTAACAGAGCTAGAGTGAGTCACTGTTATCTGAGAGTTGTTAGGTAAAGCAATCATGCGTGGTTTGGACATTGGTTGTAAATTGAGAAAGGCTTTGGGGTTGAAACACATGTGATTGCTCGCGCCACTGTCTATGATCGAAACATTCACTGAGCTTGCTACTTTAAACTGTGCAGTAAAACTTGTATCATATAGTGAAGAGCGTAAAGCAAGAAGAGGAATACCTCACATGGAGGCACCAACAAAAGTGGGAGATGCACCAGAGTTGTTAGCTAGTATATATCCTTCTTAATTGTGCAAATTCTTTTGCAGAAAACATATTGGAAGTTCCTGAGCTACTAGCCCCCATCATCAGTGTTTTCATTTACAGTAGCTAACGCCATGCCTCTCCTTTCGTGAGAGTTTCCTTCATTTCTGGGAGGAAAACCTATATTCTTGTAACAGTTCTCTTTAACATGATCTGTCTTCTTGCAATGAGAGCAAACAAGTGGTTGTCGCTAGCTGAAAGGGTACCCTCAGATTTCCCATTCTTTTGCCAACAGAAATCCACGGTATGACCATTCTTGTGATAAAAGATGCAATGCAGACGAGGCTTATAGTCTTGCCTAGGCCTACTGGTGTGAGCATTCATGGAAGACACAAAGAAGAGACAAGTGTACAATTTGGTAAAAGATATAAGGGAAAAAGAAACGGAAGGTAGAACCGTGGTTCAAGAATTCTTCCACCAATGCAAAGAGAACAACTACTTCATGAAGTATAGGCCAAGTGAAAAAAATACTTCGATAATAGGCGACTTGTTCTTTGCTAACCCCGAATCAATGAAGCTCTTAAAGACATTTCCATATGTTATTTTGTTGGATTCGACTTATAGCACGAACAAGTAAGTATTTATCATTCTGTTTTTTATGTTATATTTTTAGATTCATGTCAAATTTATTATATGTGTTAAATAATACTCACGCGTTACGCGAGGACACCACCTCTCGCGTAACGCGAGGAATGTACTTGATTTAGTGTTTCTGCATTTTAGAAAACACAAATTCTGGAATAAAGTACATTTTCGCGTGACGCGAGAGGTGGTGTCCTCGGGTGACGCGAGAAAATGCATTACAGATGAATAATTCTGTACGATTTACTGGATTTAATGTTTCTGTATTTTGGTCAAAGGTACAATGTTCCCTTCCTGGAGATAGTTGGTTTGACTTCTACATGGAAGAATTTTGTCGTTTGCGGGGTATGGTTAGAGGCCGAGCGTGAGGAGAGTTATTTGTGGGCACAGCAGCAGCTGCAGATGATGTATTTGAGAATAGGAAACTCGCCTACTTGCTTCGTCACATACCGTGAGATGGCTCATATGAATGCCACTGACATGTTATGGCCAGATGCAAAGTTTCTCTTATGTAGACGACATGTAAGGAAGAACATAAAGGCCAAAGGCAAGAAAGCTATGGGCACACACGCATTGGGGACTAAGATTTCGAATGAATATTATGACGTCTTAAAACAAACCACTGAAGAAGACTACATCAAGAAGTTGAAGACACTTGAGAGAGAATGGGTCGCCTATCCAACCGTATTGAACTACGTGAGAGAGAATGGGCTAAACCCTTACAAGAAAAGACTTGTTTCAGCATGGACGGATAACGTCTTCACTCTCCGGAATAACACGACAAACCGGTATGTTCACTATTTTTTATGTCTACGTTCTATTATGTCAAGTTAAATTGTTTTTTCAAACATTGTAGAGTTGAAGGAGCACATTCGTGTCTTAAGTCGTACTTGACAAGTGGAAAGGTTAGGCTAGACACAATGTTCGGTGAATACAAAACAATGGCGGCGAACCAACTTAAGGAGATTAATATGTATTTCACCGAGAGTTTGAATAAGAGCTTCACTGTTGTTGAAGGGTCCGACTTGTTTAAAGTCTTGAAGTTCAAAGTGTCTTACAAATGCATAGAGGAATTGCTTAAGGAATACACGAAGGGCGAGAGATATGATTTGTACACGCCTATGTTTTGTAGCTGTGAGATCAAGATTAGAGAAAGGTTGATGTGTCTCCATCATATTGGCAAACATTGGAAAGAGCAAAGACCATTAAGAGCATCAGAGTTGCACCCTTTCTGGAGTACATTGATTTTGGAAGAAGTTGATGTTCCCGGAGTACTCGAAGTTAAGAGTAAGGTGGCAAGACGTCTTTTTCAGAGTTTCTATGAGGAAACATTTCTGAACTTGTCCGCCCATGATCAAGAGAAGTGTGCACAAACTGTTTTAGACATTGAGAGAGAAAATACTCCTCTAAAAGAGCTGGCTATTTCAAAGCACACCGGGGGTCGTCCAGTCAGAGATCCTAACAAAGAGCCAAGGTCAACGGAAAGAAGACCGTCTGCATGGGAGCACACTAATGCCGAGATGGATGCTAGAGCTTTGGAAGAAACATCTCCAAAGAAGCAAATAAATTCTTCTAATTCTACAACATTTAAGAAACCAAAAATTAAAGCGATTGGCAAGTACAAGGCTCAGGTACCTTTCTCAGTGCGCACCTATATGAATGGTTGGTTTGACATAAATGGAGATGGAAATTGTGGATATAGATCAATAGCGTATGAGACGGAGGAGAACCAACACTTATGGAGGGAAGTAAGAGATTTGATAGCTAAGGTCAAGGATATTTGGCATCTAGTTGAAGGAACTTGGATTGGACCTGGAAAAAAATCAACTTTGGAGAGCGTCGTACACCAACTTACCTGGCAAGAAATAGGAATGGCTCCAGAAGATCATTGGCTAGCAACCCCGAAAATGGGATGCCTTTTGTCATCCACATTCAACATATTGTTCGTAACGGTGGGAAAAAACGCCAACTACACTTTCCTTCCTCTACAACTTCCTACATGGTTTCAACCAGGGTGCACACTTAGCACGATCTGCTTATTATATATTGTGAGGGAGAAACATTTTGTTCCGGTAAGTTTCTAATCTTCTTTTGAATTACTTACTATTATACTTAGCCTATAATATGCAACTTCCTAATGTTGTTGTTTTATTGTAGTTGCGTCTTCAAGAAAATAGCCCATTACCTCCTGTGTTTACTCCTTGGTGGTGAAATGCGAAATATGATGCTCATTGTTTGCATGATCTTGTGGAACATCGATGTGCCGCCTTTAATTTAACGTAGTTGAATTTATGTTTTATTTACTGACTTTGTCATGTAATGTTGAACTGGAGCATGGTTTTTTCAATTCTGAAACAGGAACTGATGTAATGGACAATTTGGAAAATAAGTAAATTCTCGCGTTACGAGGGATAGGGCACCTCACGTCTCGCGTTACGCGGGGATAGTGCACCTCGCGTCTCGCGTTACGCGGGGATAGTGCACCTCGCGTCTCGCGTTACGCGGGGATAGTGCACCTCGCGTCTCGCGTTACGTGAGGTGCACTAACCGTGCCACTAACCGTGCGAGTTTACAGAGAGCGAGACATATGGATATGGCTTTCCTCGCATAGCGCGAGGGTTGTGCATCTCGCGTTACACGAGATGCACTATCGTGCCACTAACCGTGCGAGTTTATAGAGAGCTCCCATTTTTTCTATGTCATTTTTTGTTACGCGAGAAATGACATCAGGCGTTGCGCGGGACATTGATTTGACTCAACTTAAATAATCCAACAAGTTTATCCAACAACTAAAACAATCCATAAAATACAAACAATCCATCAAACTCAAACAATCCAACAAACATAGACAATCCAAAAACATAAACAATCCAAAACACAATCGAAAATTATCCATCAACTTAAAACAATCTTATTGTGGTCGGAAGGGATAGAGATCTTGAAGAGATTGTAGCATTTAAGCGTGATATTAAGAAAATTGCTATTGAGTAGCAAACCGATATCGATCCATGTCATTGTAGACCCGACCAATCACCTACACGCATGTAAACATATAAGGTATATTAATATTATAGACAAACAAAGACTAGTACACGGAAGATAAACCAAAACAAATAATATTACCTGTTTCTCAGTAATCATCCCGGGAATTGCAGGACGAATATACCTATGTGTCTTCTTGATGTACCAATCCATGTAATCCTTGGAACACTCATGTGGTAAATAGGCAATTGGCCCCATATCATCAAGTGCGATGGAGTGAACATCTCTCGCCTCCCATAGCCATTGGTTGGCGTCATAGAAAACCAAATAACTCTGAGTCTCGGTTAGCCTATGAGCTTTGAGCAGTTCAATCACTGGCCTAGGAATACGCTAAATTCGCCCAAATTTCCTCAGACCCGATCCGGCATGTGTGGTTCTATGACGTCGATGCACGATAGCGCCCCATGTAATAGAACGGGAGCGAGCTTAGGGTCGGAGAAGTCAACCGGTCCATACGGGTTCCAACATATCTAAAAACATATAGAAAATGCAGAAAGTGAAGGAAAACTTATCCCCATTTTCTCACATTTTCTGCAACACCTTTTCTCGCGTTCTGCGAGATGTGCCACCTCGCGTTCTGTAAGAAAATGCATAGTTTCTGCATTTTCTCCCTCTCTGCAGAAACTGTTGAATATGCACCAATGCATCTATTTGTGTCCAATTTCAGTAAATGAAAAAGAATAAAAAAGATTAAGATAACTACCACCTCTGCTGAGATAATATCGAGCTCGCCTCTATAGTCCCTTCCGACTTGCCTCTTCTTCAGCTTCAAATTTTGAGGCAACCAACGGTAAACCCATGGCATATCTTCCGTCCACCGAGGTCGTTGAGCAGGTCGAAATTGAGGGAAATAATTGAAGATCCATGCCTAGGAAATTTTTTTTACGTTAAATACCAATACATAAATTAGTAGGTAAATTAAATGCTTAGAAAACAAATACCTGCAGCAAGGTGTAACAAAAAGACATCTGAGCACAGTTCTGGCGTGTGCATATCCTCAGCTGCCTATACAAGTGTGCCAAAGCACCCGAGCCCCAGGAGGTGTTCAGAGCTTTGTCAAAGGTTTCCACAAAGGTCCCGTATCTAAGCCGGATCAAGTTATGGGACTTGTCGGGAAATAAGATCGATGCAGCAATATACAACACCCAACCTAATCTCTTTCGTTCTTCTCCCAGAGTTTGACAATGACTCCTAAATCACTCGGCTTTCACCCTCCGAGAATTGCATTGTCCCCAATCTATGTCAAAAATTACCACCCCAACTTGGCATAGTATGTTTTTAGTTCATCATTACCCAACTTTTGACCCAGTTTCTTTGATGGTGCCATATCTTTCCCATCTATAGCTACCCCTAATATCTTATAAACATCAAGAAGGTTAATAATAATCTCACCACAAGGGAGGTGGAATGAATTTGTCTTCGGTTGCCATCGTTCAATGAACGCTTCAATCAACAAGAAGTCAATTTCGTCGTACATCATGCTGGGGAGATTTGACAATCCAAGTGCAGCAAGAATCTCACTCCAGACAGCGTCCTCTTCTAATTGCCAATCACTGTTCTGTTTTGTCCTTTGTTGTGGCTTCATTGGACCTTTGTTCTACATGAAAAAACACATATTAGATTCTGCAGGAAAAAATAGCATAAAAATACAGTTTCTACAGAGAGGGAATTGCCAGTTATGGCAATTCCTCGCGTTACGCGAGGGCACCATTCTCGCGTAACGCGAAGTGTGACGTTACGCACAACGCGTGCCGTTACACTTTCTTCTCTGGTCATCTCCTCTCTTTCCGGCTAGTTTTCGGCGAAATTTCAAAATAAATTCAATATTTTAACTCAAAAGCTTATCAATTTAAGTAAATTACCAAATCAACATCAAAACCCTAAATAAAATGAAAACCCTAATAAAAAAACCATAACCCTAATGCATTTGTATCTATTCAATATAAAAAAAAAATTCACTCATCAACCATAATAAAAAATTATCATCTTTCATCCATTCCAAACAACCTAATACTATATAAAACCATTTCTAAATCAACATTCAATATCAAAACATCATATAATATGCAATTTCATATAGTAACAACATATATTCATCTAGAATCAACATTAGAAAGCATAAGGGAAGAAGAAACCTACCTTAATTGAAGATTTGTGTTGAAAAGAGGAAGATGAAGTAGGTTTTTTGAGAGAGAGAGTAAAAACGCGGCGGTAATGCTGTAAAAATGGGCTGAATTAAGTAGGGTTTTTTCCCTTTTATAGGAAGGAAATTCTCGCGTTACTCGAGGGCGACGCCTTCGCGTTACGTGAGATGTCCCTCCCTCGCGTAATGCGAGAGACCGGACGTTATTTGGGAAAATGTTCGGGCTGTATTTAGTAAGAGCCCAAATTAAGCGTGAATTAGTCCGATCCCTCCATACATAATCGACCACAAATATAAAATGTTATTATAAAATCATACCCTACAAGATTGTAGCATTTAGGGTTTGTATAATCATTTACAAAGTGTTTGCTTTAGGATACGTTCGTAGATGAATTCATGCAGTTGTATGAATATCAGAATATGTATGTGAGATTCAATTCGGGTATCATGAGGTGGACTTACAATCTAAATAAAACCGCTCACATGCATAAAAGTACTTACCCAGCCATGATCATTATATTCTCCCGACAAGTGCATGCGTCACATTTCGACACGTTTAACGATCGTACATATTACCACTAACTAACTACAGTAGTATGATATGACTACATTATTCATATAACATCATATGTAATTAGTTTAGGAATTAATGCACTATGACTCATGAGTCTGTATACTGTATGATTAATTATAAATTTGTGCAAGTCAAATGCCTCAATCTCTGTACATACATATGTCCTTACATATCCATATATGATATTATTATCTTATAAATAGTGCATACACACATTCGTATTGGAATGTAAATTCATTTTTGGTGATTATATAAAGCAACAAGTCGCACTTCATTACTATATTAACACTAACATTAGAACTAATATATAGTATTTAATTAACCGACAAGGTAAAGTGGGAGTGAAAGATTTGTAGAGAGCATGTTATGGTGAAAATTTCAATATATAATTGACCATTTTACTTCTTATGCAGAGGTTACGTGTTAAAAGATTGATGAGGATTTACAAGCTACACTAATAAGGGTTCCAAAATGCTTAAAACACATAACAAAGAGGCCAAAAATGAAGGACCGTCCATTGAAAGTTGGCATGGCTTGAGTTGCGAGCTTTACGGACATATTAGACATAATCTGAACAATATGTGCTCTCATTGTTTTCGAAAAAAAAAGATAACATCTTATAATAAAGATTAAAGTAATTTTATAAAAAAGATCGCATCTTATATAAAGATTACACACATACATAAATAACAATTATATTACCATAATATATACATACGTCAGAATTAAGGTCTCTAGATGAAGGAATGCGGCAATGTGCAAGTTCCCTGTTAGGTAATGAGTTATCCCTGATTAATTTATAAATTTGAAGATCTAAAAATGTTATAATATGATGATTTTGAGTAAATCTTGATAGAAAAGTAATCGTTAGCTTATCCAAAATAAAAACGAAAAAGAGTTTCATAGTAGGTCTTCTTGGTGCAGGCCACATTTCCAAATTTTGTTGGGCTCATTCTTGGTGCAGGCCACATTTCATAGTGGGCCTATTCTTCAATGCTATTGCTGTATAGTTCAAGAAAAATTTGATTTATTTTATTCTTGATGCATGTTTAATTATTTTGGGATAAAGATTCACATATATAAATGGATATAAAATAAGAAGAGAGCTCAGGTGAGGACATCTCACTCGGTGAGGACATCTCATTCGGTGATCAAAAAATCAACAATAGAGATTAAAAGGAAGAGGGGATTCAGTGCTTGGCACGCGCCCTTCAGGTATGAAGAGGTACGGTGACAATTTTGCAATTCTCAAAATTTTGAAGAGCAAACTTGTTTTTGCAACACAAATCATAACCGAAGGAAAGGAAGGAAAGGAAGGAAAGGAGAGAGAAAAACAAGAAGGAAATAGGGAGAGAAAGAGGCGACAAACCCTAACACGAGAGACGAGAGCGATTTCGATCGCCGGAGAACAAAGTCAACCAAAATTCATCGATCGTTACTAACTTTCGATCAACATTTGAAAGACGACAACAAGTTCTACTTCTGAAAGTTAAAAATCGTTGAATTTCTAAACTAGGAGGAAGTTGATAGCAGTTACCAAAGAAAAATTGCGAAAAAGAGAAGACAAGGAATGGCAATCGACAATAAGTAAGAAATGGAGAAGAGCAAAGGAGAACAATGACAACAAGCAAACCGACGCCACAGTTGGAGGTAAGTGTAGATCAAGTACAAAATTAGAGTTTTCATGCAAAAAAATGTGATGAACTACTGTGATTACTACATGTAATGTTCATAAAGGTGATGATTAATGTCTAGATGTGATTATCAAGATATATTTCAGTTTTGATGGTTGATTTGCATGAATTTAATTTTACAGTTTAACATGCTTGAGATTACTAGTATTTATGATGTGCTTTTCAAGTTCATTGGCAAATGATTTACTAGTTTATAGATGTGGTGTTGTGTTGATGAAGTTTATTTGAAAGTTAACAAAAGTTGACACAAGTTTTTCCAAATATTTGTGTTCCTACACAAGTTTACTAGAGTTTCATTTTCTTTGTAGACACTAACCGGGTACATAAAGAAGTTAGAGCTGTTACTAAACAAATTTACAAGAGAAGAGTCAGTTTGAGGATTAAATTAGCAAACACACAGACCGATGAAGACAAATCTTTACAAGAAAGACAAAGTCAAGAAGAAGAAGAAACACATGAAAAGTATGTTACAACGGAAGGGAAAAACTACAGTGATAAAGATGAAGATGAAGATATCATTCTTTAAGGTGAAAAAACAGACCATGAGACAGGTAAGAAAATATTTTTTGAATGTTGAAAAATGTTCCAATGTTACTCATAGAGATAAAGCAATAGGTTCATGTAAATACACTTAGAGGTTCATGAAAATACACTTAGGTTCAAATTCATACACTTAAAAGAAACATATCAATGAACTTGTTTTTTCTGAGTTTAAGTTTCATTTGTTAGCAGATAACAACCAAATGGAGAAAGAAGAAGATAATGTGCAAAAGAGTGTGAGAATTAAACTTGCAAACACACAAACTGGTGAAGAGAAGTCATCACAAGAAACACAAAGTGAAGAAGAGGAACAAACACAAGAGAATTATGTTACAGATAAAGATTTTCTAAATGTTGAAAAAAATTCAAATGTTGGTTTATACAGATAAAGCAATAGGTTCATGCAAATATACTTAGAGGTTCATGTAAAAACACTTAGAGGTTCATTAAAATCCAGTTGCAGGTTCATATACATACACTTAAAGGATTGATTTTTTTAATATACTTGTTTTTGAATTTGATATATCTTTGTTTTAATTATTCTAATCAGAAGAACAAACACAAGAGAATTCTTCACCAGAGCAAACTGATAAAGATGAACATGACAAAACCATTTATGAAGGTGGAAAGACAAACCATGAGACAAGTAAGATTCTTTTTCTTTCTGAATATTGAAAAAATGTTCAAATACAGATAAAGCAATAGTTTCATAGCAATACACATAGAGTAATAGGTTCATGCAAGTATGTTTAGAGGTTCATGCAAGTACACTTAGAGGTTCATAAAAGTATACGTGTAGGTTCATACATATACACTTATCACTGTGCTATTTTCCCTTGCTCGGTAACAGAAAGCGATGAAGAAAAAGAAACACAAGAGAGGAATGAAGAAAGGACTGTTGAAAAGCCTGAAAGTGAAGAAGAAAACATCAAAGAACACAAAAATGAAAAAGCAAGCCATGGGACAGGCAAGAAAGAGAGAGTTGAAATGATACAAGTTGTTAGTACATGTTTAAATCCTCGTTCATTGTATAAACTTATAGGTACATAACAATATTGATGTAAGTTCATAGAAAATACACTTGAGGGTCATATAAATTATGGGCTTTAATAACTGTTTTGTTTAGTGATATATTACTTTGAGCCCGACTACAAAATGTAACAACTTCCGATTTAAATGCTTGCAAATGGTGATGTAATTGATAATAGAAACACACAAACAGAGGGAGAGGAGAGTTAAACTAAAACAGAAAGTCAACATGATTTATATGACAAGCCTGTGGAAGAGAAAGAGAAAAGTCAGGTGGAGGAAGATGAACTTACCAGTGACGAAGACAATCAAAATCAGTACGAGTATCACATCAGTGAGTATATTCCACCAATCAAAGTGGGAAAGAAGGCAAGCATTAGCAGTGAAGTGCAAAAGTCCTCCAACAAAAAGGTAAAATGTGTTGCAAAAAGAAGAGACGCATAGGCAAAAAAAAGAAAAAAGTTGATACTTCATCTTGAAAGAGGAAAACCCAAAAAAGAATGAAGTCAGTAGAGCATGAAAACAATGTAAAGAGAAAACGAAGATCACAAAAAGGAAAAAAAGTACTAGATTTGGAGGAGGAGGAAAGGGAAATAGAGAACACAGAGAAAAACAACAAGTTGGCATGCAAGCAGAATGAAGAGAGGAAGATAGAAACAAGAAGCAGAAAGGGAAAAGCAGAATGCAAGCCAAAAGAAGATATCAAGAAGCAAAAGTAGTACCTGCAAGGAAGACAAAAGCAGTGTTGGAAGTAAAGAAATAAGTGAAATTATAAGAGATTGAGTTTGAGAGCTTCATACTGAGAAATGTTCCTAAAATATTTGTGGAAACTCTGAACAAGATGCATAAACCAGGGAAGTAAATCATAAGAAAGATTGGATTTGGAAACCTTGAACAACTGAAAGTAGAATTTATTTCTAAGAGATTATGTTTTTGGATGCTAGAGAACTATGATGAAGCAAGGAGTGCAATAAAAATGGAAGACATACCATTTATCGAGAGAAATGAAAAATAGGTCCAGCGGATACTAGGAATTCCTAGCGGGAATACACCATTTAAAAGACTGTGAGATAGTGAAGAAGACAATGCAGTAAAGGTAGAATGGAAGGAATACATTAACAATCAGAGTATAATAAGGCATGGAAATCTTCCAGAAGCCCTATTAGCAATACCTGAAGATGGTGATGTGCAGTGGTTCATTAGACTTTTTTCTAATGTTGTTCATAAGTGTGCTGGTTGAGGTGAACCAAAAAGGGATTTTTAGCCAACATTTATTGTTGTGAGAAATAAGTGATGTGCAAAAGCATAGATTGATGTCAATTTATTGTGGAAAGCTTCAGAGAAACTTTACCATACTGAAGGGAGAAAAAAGTCAGGTTCTTCAATGGATGTGTTATTGTTCCGGTGTTAAGTAATGTGTATACATTTATTTAAGTTAAAATATATATTTTTTACTTAAATACGAGGTTCATGAATAAAATCTAACTAATTTAGCTAAAATATTTCTCTTACATTAAAGTTTAACAATGTGTTCTGTTGTTGTTTGAAAATAGTTATTCTTGGTAGACAGAGTTTTCCTCTTTGGACATAAACCTACAAGAACAAATCATGTCTACTTAAGCTGGACAAATTAATGTTTTCTACAATGCCAATACAATGAAATAAGTAAAGGAGGATTTGGAAAAGGAAAGATTCAACCAGATAAGTGGAAATCTTCTATGGATAAGGAAAAAAGAACAAGTAGACAAGAGCAAGCAAAAACGACAAGGTTTTGGAGCAACCTTCCTACAAGTAAATACTAGAATATTTAAGGTTCATGACAAAAAATTAGGTCCATGATTTCTACAATTTCAGGTTCATACTATTTATTTATTCAAAGTCCATGTAGACAATAGTTGGTTCATACGTATAACACAAATGTTCATAATTAGGTTCGTGATTTCTACAATTTCAGGTTCATATTATTTATTTATTCAAAGTCCATGTAGACAATAGTTGGTTCATACGTATAACACAAATGTTCATAATTATATACTACCGGGTTCATAAAAATATATGGACAAATCTAGAGATATACAGAATGTAATGTAGTGTAAATTTTGTTTTTTGTAAATTGTGATACAAATTCAATAAAAAAAATGAAATTTGTGATTATTGTACTGACAATATTAAAAGACAGATGTACTTCCCAATACACTTTTAATAAAACAAAAAGAAAGAAAGGGTATTAGTGTTACAGTACTCCGTATATATTATTTACATCCTTCATCTTCTTCTTTCTTTGATCTAGGCAAATAAAATCGAGTTGGATGGCTGGGTGCTAGGAGGCACGATGGTAGTCGGTGGTTAAAGAGGCGACAACGGTTGGAGAAAGAGGCAACGCTGATAAGAAAAGAAGGTCATCCAACAATGGATATGAAATAGTAGTTTGGACAATGATAAATTTACTTGGATTCATTTATTTATTTGTTGAGGATGGAAAGAGGGAACACATTGTTTTTCTTTTTAAATCACCATTGTTGAGAAAAAGCCGATGAAGCAGAGGTGCAAGAAAGAGAAGAGAAGGGAGGAGAGAGGGAAAGAAAGTAAGAGAGAGGAGGATAATAAAGTAGATGGTGAATGTGAAAATTTGTGCGCCTATAGTTTCTATTGGATGTGAAGTAAGATTTCCGCCTATAACTTACATATTGATAGTTATTCCTTAAAATTGACATCACTAACAAACTCTGTTTGTTTTGTACTACATGAATGGTTGGTAGAATTCACAGAAGAAAACACCAAACTGGCAAATTCAATTCTTAAAATTGCACAAATGGTGAATCATTTGCCTAATGAATTCAGAAAGAATGAAAATGTAAAGAGCGTGATCAAGACGTCACATGGGCTGACGGGAAGGAAGAAAGAAAAAGACAAGAAACAAGCCGAATTGGATGGAATATGGAATGATAGTGTTCATCCATTCTGGTCTGATCCATATCTGATAGAATGTCTCAAGCAAGTTGAAAAGGCAGAGGCGTCAAAAGTGAAAGTGAGTTTGTCAAATGATGGTGTTGGACCATCAAACTACAGAGACAAGGAAGGCAATAAGGAAAAGGTGAATGATGTATTGAATGATTATGAAGAAGAACATGAAGCTGAAAAAGAGAAAGGCAAAGAAGTGGATAAAGAAGCTGAGATAACAAATGAGAAGGATGAAGAAAATTCAACAAAACCAACAAGCAACAAGGTGGAGAGAGTGTTGGAGAGAAGGTAAATGAGAAAGAAATGGAAAAAGAGGAAATATATGCAATAGAAGATGAAGAGGTAAAGAAGAACAAGAGAAAGACAGATCCTGAGACAAGTAAGATTTTTTTTTGAATGTTGAAAAATGTTCAAATACAGATAAAACAATAGGTTCATAGCAACACACTTAGAGCAATAGGTTCATGCAGATAAGCCTAGAGGTTCATGAAAGTACACTTAGAGGTTCATAAAAGTACACATGTAGGTTCACAATAGTAGGCCATGCGACTGGAAAGAAAAAGAGAGTTGAAATGATACAAGTTTGAAATACATGTTTAAATGTTGGTTCATGATATATACTTAGAGGTTCATAAAGATACTATTGTAAGTTCATGGAAAATACATTTGAGATTCATATGAATTAAGCGATTAAAAAATAGGATCAACATCTATTTGAAATGCTTGCAGATGGTGATGTAACTGACAATAAGAACACACAACGAGAGGGAAAGAAAAGTGTAGCTGCAAAAGAAACTCAGGATGTTTTATTTGATAAGCTTGTGGAAGATGGAGATGTGATGTACGTACGTTGGAGCCTCTCCCAGAACAACCCGTGTTGCGATCCCGTAGCCGAGCTGAAGGCCGGGAAGATGATAAGAGGCGATGCTGTCAAAGATGGGTTGGAACTAGGGCAGAGTGGACTGGACGGCTCGGGCGTCCAAATGAGAAGATATTTGGTCAGAGTATACTTCTTAGGCCTATCTTGACCGCGTCCAAAGTTGAAGCCCAACAGAGGCCCAATGAGCAAGATATGACTGTTGCAAGATCCGAACTTGTTTCTGTTCGTTTGGGCAAACGAAAGATCGGAATACGCTCTCCTTTGGATATGTTTCAGTACTTGGGCTTATCTTCGTTGTGTCCAAATTTGAGGCGCCATGATCAAAACAAGATTCAAGAGTTTAGGGCTTTTCTAGGGTTTCCTTTCTTGGGAATCAAGCAATTCAGGAAGGCTATTTATGATGTGTTTTCTAGGGTTTTAGGCAGATTAGACAAATTGAGAATTGATGTCACTTGCTTACGTGTTGAATTGAAGAAAACACTTGTCAACGACCAAGGTTCGTTCGATGTCACTTGCTTATCGAGTCCGAGTCAAGCGAGTCCTTCCTAGATCGACGGCTGAATCAAGGAAGACAACACTTGTCAACGACCAAGGTTCGTTCGATTGTCTTCCACAACAATCTCACGAAGCCGCCTTCGACATCGACTTCACTCTACCATTCCAACCGTCCGCAGTCGACTTCCGCCGTCGCCACCGCCGACTTCATCCCCTTCGTCCCTCAAAATCCTAGAAGATCTACGATCTTCATCCGACCATGTGTCATCATTTGGTATCAGAGCCAACGCTAGGTAAAAACGCTCTTCTGTTTAATTTTTACGCTTACGTGTTGAATTGAAGAAAAATTAAACCGGGTTGTTACGGGATCTACCAAAACCGAGAGCGAGAGCCGCTAGAATTTTTTCTAGGACCGTGATATCCTATGCGAGAGAGGGTCGTGAGCACCTCCACGTGGCTGGGCGTGGGTCGCCGTCTAGGGACCGCCGGCGTGGCTCGGGAAGGGTGAGAGAAAACCCTAACCCTAACCTCCTTGCCTTGAGCCGCAAGAACAAAATCTTTGTTATTTTTGTAATTAATTATTTGTTTAGATTCTCATTTTATTTTTGTTAAGATTTGATTCTCTAAAAAGATCTTGAGTGATTGAGAAGATCTTCTTTGATATCCAACTAGGATACAATCTAGAAGATCTTGTTAGCTTATCTAGGTTGTTAAAAAAAATTAAATTAAATTTTAATTAATTCCGAATTTCAGATTTAATTAATTTAATTTTCGGAATTATTTAAAAAAGAAAGAAAGAGGAATTAAGAACGTCTAGTTGAAGAGAAACCCGACTAGAGCAAAATCCGTTCTAGGCTAGTAGCCTTTAGACACCAAGATTCAAGCGGACCCCGGTTAGTAACCGTGATAAGTCCTAGAGCGTACGTCAAGTGGTACCGGGGCTAGTAGCCCCACGAGTACCCCGCTCGACAATTTCTCTAGGTAAAGCCTGGTTGTTTGTCTTGGTTGTTCTGTTCACCATTTGTGTTCTTTGTGATTTTATTTTCTTTGAAATTTAATTTCAGTTATCTAGTCAGTGATTGATCGCCCTCTTTCGTGCCTAGCCTTACCCATTTGCCTGTTGCCCTAGCTATTTCTTGCATTCAACTGTGTTGCGTAGGGTTAAATAGAATACGTTTGTGCCTTCTTTGTGCTGTTGTTTCCTTGTGAATTGCGCAGGTTTAGGAGACCAAGGGAAAACCTAAGGAGCCACTCATGGCTCGTCAAGTGTTTGACGTTGGTTGGACTCTTGATCAAACTGCCAACTGGGAGGGCATGTGCTACCCATATGACCAATACTATCCAGTGAATCACATGTCAGAAGAGGACCTCTATGGAGTCCAAGATTATGGAGCGGCATATGGAGATGTTCAAATACAGAAAAAAAGGTGAGCTTCAATGAGCAAACGCTCGTCTACCACTATGACGATCATTTATTGTGAGGATGTGCAACATCTAGAGGATCAAAGACTTGATTTTCATGATTTGAACCCACATATGAGGTACGAGCGTGAACGTTATTATTACGACTCATATAGGGCTTATTATTATGATTCCTATGATTTGTCTTCTAATTCTTTGGTGCAGCCCGAGGAAGTTCATGAATAAGATAGGACTTATTATTATGAATCCTATGGTTTTTCACCTGACTCTTTTGTGCACAGAGAGTATATGACTCAAGTATGAATTACTATTATGATCCCTATGGTTGTTCTTCTAACTCTTTTGTGCAGCCCAGAGGAGTTCATGACTCACATGAGACATTTGTTAGCACTCCTTACGACGAGGATGGTTTGGCTCTGCAACCTCGGATTCGAACACGTGACATCATATGTGTTATGTGTGGAGGAAGAGGCCACTTGGATGATATTTGCACAAATCGCGATTACATCTACGAGGATGAAGTTGATGAAACACCAACCTCAGATGTCGTCAATTCTTGTGGAAAAGATAACGTCCGAGAGGTGTCGCACATTGATGTCAAGATGGAGTTGCGTCTAAGCGCAAGGGTGTGATAAGAGAAGTAACTACAGAAGTAAGAGAAAAGGCCTTGGACTTATTCCCTGAAGAGGCTCGAGAAGCAGAAGAAGAAAAAGTAGAGGAAGAAGAAGAAGAAGAAGATGCAGATGAAGAAGAAAAAGAGGTCGATACGACTCGGGGACTCAACATCTCAGAGAAGATTTTGTTATTCCTTCATACTTTTATTTGTCCTTTACACCTTCTTTTGTGCGTTATCATAGTAGTAGCAAGTCATACCTTTTACAACGTGTTATGGCATAAACTTTCTTGTTTGCTTAGGAATGCCTATTATGTTTGTAGTGACATAATTAAGCATATACATAGGCATAAGAAGAAGATTATAGCATGTGCATGTTTGTTGTCATCTGATCTGTATAACTGTTACAAGGAAAACTCCCTTGTGACTCATGATTCTGCTGCTTATGATCTGTCTTCTGTCCATTACTATCATGCTCCGTTTAAAGACACGTCATATAAGTTGTTTCCAGATCTCCATGAAGTTTTCTTATTCCCGTATACTTATTATGTTGTTCCTAGCATGTTTGGGAATCTAATTGGGATTAGAAAGAAAGGTGGTGTAGAAACTGCATGCATCTTGGTATATCCTTTGCACTTAGGCTTAGGGTTGT
This sequence comes from Oxyria digyna, assembly GCA_029168935.1. Lineage (NCBI taxonomy): Eukaryota > Viridiplantae > Streptophyta > Magnoliopsida > Caryophyllales > Polygonaceae > Oxyria > Oxyria digyna. The sequence continues at coordinate 42,996,633 of JAPVLV010000005.1, forward strand.
CGTTCATTGGTATCCATGACTGTGCATCTTGCTTCCATAGAGTCATAGATAATCATTCATGTGCTATTTATGTGCTTATGACTCTAGAAGATAGGTTGCGCAATATGAAGGGAAGTTTTCTTTCTTTTGCAAGCATGACTTCTAGTACTACACTTCAAGCTTTGCTCGATTCAAGTAAATATTTATGTCTTGTTGTGTGTCCAGATACTTGTTACGTGGCACTCCTTTTTGCAGGTCAAGAAGATTCATGGTCGAATCTTTTCAAAGGAAGGGAGGATGATGTACGTACGTCAGAGCTTCATCAAGAGCTGGAGCATTATTCATCTTTGGCACCCATGGCTGTATGGGTGAGCTCTCAAGGGCCCAATTTTCAAGACAAGCTGAATTTGGAAGAGCAAGAGGATTCGAGGACGAATCCTTTTCAAGGAGAGGAGGATGATGTACGTACGCTGGAGCGTCTCCCAGAACAACCCGTGATGTGATCCCGTAGCCGAGTTGAAGGCCGAGAAGATGATAAGCGGCGATGTTGTCAAAGATGGGTTGGAACTAGGGCAGAGTCGCCTGGATGGCTCGGGCGGCCAATTGAGAAGATATTTGGTCAGGGTATACTTCTTGGCCCTATCTTGATCGTGTCCAATGTTGAAGCCCAACAGAGGCCCAATGAGCAAGATATGATTGTTGCAAGATCCGAACTGTTTCCGTTCGTTTGGGCAAACGAAAGATCGGAATACACTCTCCTTTGTATATGTTTCAGTACTCGGGCTTATCTTCTTTGTGTCCAAATTTGAAGCCCATTCGAGATTGGACGAGGCCGCCATGATCAAAACAAGATTCAAGATTTTAGAGCTTTTCTAGGGTTTCCTTTCTTGGGAATCAAGCAATTCGAGAAGACTATTTATTATGTGTTTTTCTAGGGTTTATAGGCAGATTAGACAAATTGAGAATGGATATCACGTTTTTAGTTTTGACGTTGTTTGACGTCGTTTTAGCTGTAGTTTTGGTTGGATTTGAATTGCAAGCGGAAACCCTTTGTATGATTTCAACTTAAGAGAACGATCTGTTGGTTTCCCATATTTTCGATCTCCAAACCTCGAAAGAACCCTAGGTGGATTCCTTAGGTTAGTTAGAGTCAAGTGAGTATTTCTAGATCGACGACTTAGTCAAGAAAGACGTCACTTGATTTTCGAGTCCGAGTCAAGCGAGTCCTCCCTAGATCGACGACTGAGTCAAGGAAGACAACACTTGTCAATGACCAAGGTTCGTTCGATCGTCTTCCACAACGATCTCACGAAGCTGCCTTTGACATCGACTTCACTCTACCATTCCAACCGTCCGCCGTCGACTTCCGCCGTCGCCACCGTCGACTTCATCCCCTTCGTCCCTCAAAATCCTAGCAGATCTACGATCTTCATCCGACCCTGTGTCATAAAGATGGAAGTCAAATGGATGAAGATGAACCTATCATTGATGCAATAGAAGATAAGGAGGTACAAAGGAAGAAGGAAAAGAAACAAATGATTTTACACCCCCAAGTTTCAAACTCTTTAACACACAAGAAATGGACAATTGGCAAACACAAAATAGTGATGGGGGAAGAAACTGAAAAAGAAGAACCAAAGGATGTGAACAACAAGGGCAAAGTTAAGACAAGTGACAGAAAAAAAGGTAGCCTTCATGAGGAACTTTTGAGAGAGAAACTCTCCGTACAAAATTTCTTGCCCTAGCCTCGTTTCGCTTTTCATGTCCTCCTCCGCCAACGTTGTGGGAGGAGACCCTGGCCTGAAGCCACCCCCTGGGTTGCCGGACCCCATGGACCAGGAGCAAACTGGGACGCCTTCCCTGGAAAATGCTACGCCGGACCCGATGGAACAAGAGCAGAACCCACCAGCGTCGCTTGCGCCTCCACCGCCAACCCAAGCGCAAGAGAGACAAGTGAAGAAACCTTCTGACAAGCAACCTTCCTGGAAGGATATGGTGGTTCGAGGGGGGGGGGGGGGGGGGGAACAACAGAAAACGATCCTTAACGATGAGTTCCTCAAAGGGCGTATTCAAATAGCTTTCCCTTCCGGTGAAGACGGCGAGGCTGTCGTGACCATCGCTGAAGAGGTTATGACTGCGCTTTCTTTCATCTGGGTGAGGTCTGTGGTTGTCAAGTTGTTGGGTAATTGTTTGTGGCTAAAAATACAACGAGTATGAAACGCATGGTAAGCTACACGTAGAAGAACCGCTCCGACGCGACGAGAGGAGTGAAGGATGTCGTCGACGTGACGAGACGTGGTAAAGGTCTCGTTTATCTTGAAGATTAGGTCGGCCGAGCATATTTTATCTTATTCTTTATTATATTATTGTAATTGGTAAAAGATACAGTAAAGAATATCTTTTACCTTGTTTGTTATATCGTTATTTAGATAAAAGGAAGAGATAAGATCTCGTTTCCTAAAGAGATATTATTAGGGTTAGCCTATAAATAAAGGCTAACGCCTGCTTTGTAATCATCCAGCCACCATTACGAGTAATACCAAGTTCAAGCTTCAACCCTAATTTCCTACTTTGTTCTTCAGTGTTGAGATTATACCGTATTCTTTGATCTTTGCCCTACAATTGCTTAGTTATCTTCTCGTACGTAATTTCGCTACAAACAATTGGCGCCCACCGTGGGGCAAGATAAAAAAGGTGTCGTCTCTGCATACGAAGGGAACAACCTCCCCCGCGGAAGCCATGAAAGGTTCTAGATCAATAAAAAATCTCTGAAACGAAGCCTTTACAGTGCTAGGAGGTCCGCCATCCCATACAACATCCGACGCTAAAAGACTCGCAAGAACTATCGAAGGACAGAACGATTTCGTTCCAACTCACCACTCCAGAGCAGCCAATGGCGATCTGCCTATCACGTTTGAAGACCCAGACGAAAGAATCAAGCATCACGATAGCCTGGTAATCTCCGTGGTGATTCGAAATTGCAACGTGAAAAGAATCCTAGTAGAAAACGGAAGTTCGACCAACATCATCACTCTCTCCGTTGTTCTTGAACTCGGACTCTCAGTCGACGATGTCGTCGGGGAGCGTATCCGTTTGAAAGGCTTCAGCGGAGAAGTCTCCGAGATGTTAGGGGAAATCACCCTCGAGACGGTGGTCCAAGGCGTCAATCTCCCGACCAGATTCGCCGTGATGGGGGCGGAGTCGCCTTACAACGCCATTCTCGGAAGACCCTGGATCCATCACATGCGAGCAGTTCCATCTACGTATCACCAATCCCTGAAGTTCCCAACGCCTTGGGGAATACGCGAAGTGAAAGGCGAACCCTATACGGCCAAAGAGTGTTACAGAATCGGGATGAAGGGGACCACGACGCCAGAAATCAAAAAAGACGAAGTAAAAGAATTTCAAGTCAAGACGCCTACTAAGTACATCAAGCCAAAGTGTCCTAAATTAGAAGACGTGATCATCGACGATTCCAAACCAGAAAGAGTCGTAAAGATAGGGACCGACGTCCCATAAGAAGTTAGAGAAGAACTAATAGCGTTCTTGAAGTCAAAAGCCAAATGCTTCGCATGGAGCCACGAAGACATGACAAGGATATCTCCAGACGTGATGCTCCACAAGCTAAACGTTGATCCGAAGTTCACTCCAGTCAAGCAGAAGAGGAGAAAATTCGCTCCCGAACGCAATAAAGTCGTAGACGAAGAAGTTAGGAATTTCCTCGAGACAGGTAAGATACGAGAAGCGAAGTACCCCGACTGGCTCGCCAACGTCGTATTCGTCCAAAAGAACAACGGGAAGTGGAGAGTATGCGTCGATTTCACGGATCTTAACGAAGCCTGTCCTAAAGATTCCTTCCCACTCCCTCACATCGACGCCATGGTAGACGCGACGGAAGGGCATGAGATGCTAACGTTCATGGATGCATTCAACGGATATCACCAAATACAGATAAACCCCGCCGATAAGAAAAGACCGCGTTCGTGACAAACCAGGGGATATATTGCTTCAAGGTCATGCCTTTTGGCCTCAAGAATGCTGGAGCTACGTATCAACGACTGGTGAATAAAATGTTCGAGGAGCAAATAGGGGACACAATGGAATTTTACATAGACGACATGCTCGTGAAGTCTAAACAGGCAAGAGATCACGTAACACATCTGAAAGAGGCGTTCGAGATCCTAGAAGAATATAGCATGAAGCTCAATCCTACCAAGTGTTCATTCGGGGTCTCTTCCGGGAAGTTCCTCGGGTATGTAGTAACCCAGAGCGGAATGGAAGCTAGTCCCGAACAGATTAAAGCCATACTTGATCTCGAAACTCCCCGTTGCGTAAAAGACATCCAGAAGCTAACAGGAAGAGTCGCCGCGTTAAACAGGTTCATCTCCAAAACCTCCGACAGAAATCGACTCTTCTATGACACTCTCCGGAAGAATGAATCCTTCTCCTGGACGGAACGCCACGAAGAAGCCTTCACGGAGCTTAAGAGTTATCTGACAAGTCCCTTACTCCTATCAAAGCCTAAAGAAGGAGAACCTTTGTTCGTATACCTAGCAGTCTCCGAAATTGCTATCAGCGCCGTTCTCGTAAGAGAAGAAGGGGAGGAGCAACAGCCCGTCTACTACGTAAGTAAAACGCTATCGTCAGTGGAAACGAGGTACTCCGCCATGGAAAAGCTGACATTGGCATTAGTGATGGCATCGGTGAAATTGAAACCCTACTTCGAATCCCATACCATCATAGTAAGAACCACGTCGCCTTTGAAGAATATAGTGAAGAAGCCAGAGCTATCCGAGAGAATGACGAAGTGGACGGTTCATCTCGGCGGCTACGACATCATCTACGAAGGAAGAAAAGCAATCAAATCCCAAGCGTTAGCAGATTTTGTGGCAGATTTCAGTCCAACCCTAGAGCAAGAAGTAATCTCACAGGTAAACAAGGTAGAATTCACAAAGTGGACCTTGCACACGGACGGAGCGATGAACCAAAATGGGGTAGGACTGGGCATCTTCTTGAAATCACCACAAGGGGATAGGGTCGTCCAAGCCATAAGGTGTGACTTCAAAGCGACGAACAACGAAGCCGAGTATGAAGCTTTGATCGTCGGTCTACGCGTCGCCATCGACCTACAGGTTCAGAAACTTGATATCTATTGCGATTCGCTGTTGGTAGTCAACCAAATTCGAGGTGAATACGCCACTAAAGATTCGAAGATGACCTTGTACCTAGAAGTAGTAAAGGTACTGTTCAAGAAGATCGAAAGTTGCCAAATCAGACAGATCCCCAGAGACGCTAACGCACAAGCTGACGCATTGGCAAAGCTAGGTTCATCGATTGACCCGAGAGAATATCAAAAGATCCTGTTCCTCCACCTCAGCAGCGCGTCTATCAATAAAGAGGCAATTCCCAAGCAAACACTCACAGTAAGGAGCCAAGATTCCTGGGTGACGCCTTATTATGAGTGGTTGCAGCACAGACGCCTCCCGGGTAACGCGTATGAAGCAAAAAGCGTCCACCTTCATAGTGGACAAGGGCCAATTACTAAAATGGTCGTCGAACGGCGTGTTCTTAACGTGCCCGACAGAGGAAAAGATCCAAGATATTCTACGCGAGATACACAACGAAGAATATGGAAATCATTCAGGAGGAAGAAGCCTGGCGGCCAAAGCACACTCGGCGGGGTACTATTGGCCCACGATGAGACAAGACGCGATGAATCACATCAAGAGGTGTGACGCTTGCCAAAGACATGCCCCGATCCCGCATCAGCCGGCAGAAAAGCTCCACTCCATAACGTCTCCTTGTCCATTCATGCAATGGGGGATGGATATAGTAGGAGCCCCTAACCCTAGGGCCAAAGACACTAATGCTCGCCGTCACAGATTACTTCTCCAAGTGGATAGAGGCCGAAGCGTTCAAGAAGATCAAAGATTCCCATGTCATCTCCTTCATCGAAAGAAACATCATCATGAGATTCTGAATCCCTCACACCATTGTATGCGACAACGGATCACAATTCATTAACAAGAACATCGTATCGTTCTGCGAGGACAAAGGGATACGTCTAGTCTACTCGACGCCAAGATACCCTCAAGCGAACGGGCAAGCAGAATCAAGTAACAAGGTCATCGTAAGCAATCTCAAAAAGAGGATAGAAGAATGCAAGGGAAATTGGCCGGACCAACTCCAGGCTGTAGTGTGGCCCGACAGAACGAAGCCTAAAAGAGCGACGGGAAGAACACCATTCTCTATCGTGTACGGTTGCGAAGCCGTCCTGCCAATTGAGGTGGAAGTACCAACAGAAAGATATTGGTCTCTCCCTGAGGAAAGAAATACTCCAATGATGACTTTCATGATAAATACGATCGACGAGATAAGAGACAACGCAACGTTGAGGATGGCGGCACAGAAACAAATCGCCGCCCGAAGCTATAACCGACGAGTAAAAGCAAGAACTTTCCAAGTAGGAGACTAGGTCTTAAGAAAAGTGTTTCCAAATACCGAGGATAAGAGCGTCGAAAAGCTCGCCGCGTCCTGGGAAGGTCCATACCAAATAGCACAAGTCGTAGGGCGAGGAGGCTACGAACTTGTTACACCGGAAGGAGTACCATTGATGCGTTCATGGAACGCGACACATCTTAAGAAATATTACCATTAGAGAACGTGATAGTTGATTTGATTTCTACTTGTTCCTATGCATATTTTAGATTTCTCATCATGTTCAAGCATGCTTTAGCGTCGAAACGACAAAGGGGTCGTCGAGACTAGGGGTAGACGTCTTAGCTCATCAGAATTCATGAAGTCTTCATTAATGCATAAGTATGCACTTTCTTGTTTGATTTGCAATGCATGCCGAGTTGTTTCATTTCAAAGTACTTGCTCTGTGTCTATGACGTAACATCAATCTTAATAAGGCCGCGGCGAAAATCCGCGTCGGGGGCGAATTTCGTTAGCATACGCATTTAAGGCTGCATCTACGCGTATGCAACGTTAGCCGAACCGCCGACTCCGAGTCGACGCTTCCCATGATTGTTAGCGACGTGTGGCAATGGTCATGCGGAATGAAGCCCGAAACCTCACGAAACCGGCCCGGTCCTCTGAGCGAAGAAGGGAAACCTATCGCCACGACCACTCTCCAGGAACGCGTACTTGTGCCTTCCATGGCCCCTCTGAGAGTCATGAATCCACGGGCAAAACGCCAAACCGGCAGGGATGCGTCCACCGGCATCGTAAGTCCTAACAATCGAGAAATCGGACGCCACACGATGAATAGGCCCGTCGATTAAAAGAGTTCGACGTTGACCTAACGCTAGCGTGAGGCAACGGACCCACCTTAAAAGTAAGGGGTAACGTCACAAGCTGATAAAATCACACGCTGACCTATGTCCGCCACTCGCTTCAGGGTTCGGAGGAAATGCTGGACCCAACTTTCATGTAAGCCGACAACATAACAAAAGCAGCCGCGATGACCACAATGATACCAGGGGTAGAAAAAACGAAACCTCGAAGTCAAAGATCGACCTACGCGTCACAAGTAAGAACTGTTTGGCAAACCCGACTCCATAAAAGATTCGAAGTCAGATTCGCCAAAAGGGGATAGTAGTCCCACCGAAGGTTAAAGATAAATGAAAGCCTTACGCAAAGAAAGAAGCAACAAACATCCAATACGTATTCAAAAAGAATTTGCCACACAAGAACGTGGCGAAAAGCTAATGTTCCACAAAAGCAAAAATGCAACAAGCAAAAAGATGAAAGTTGCCTAGACTAAGAAGGAGATACATCCTTATCCGCGAAAACGACGTCGCCATCTAAAGTTACATCCGCGTCACTAGACGCTAAGACTGGTGAACTTGAAGGTACGCGTAGAAGAGAAACCCCCTCAGGCGGAACGGGATAAAGAACAGCAAATTCACCACGCTCGCGTTCCACATCCCAATCTACGTGACGACCCGCACGAAACTCCTCCATAACCTCAATACGAGATGACCACGAATAGTAAGTACTACTCTCTCGCAAGTTCTTCTCGTACACCTTTTCTTTCTCCTCGACGTTATCCTCAAGGAACGCGACCTTTCCATTCAACACCTCGACGCGTTGCGCTAGCACACCCCTCTGTTTTGTTGTCTCCAACGTTTCCATACGAGCATCCTTCTCAGCAGCCGTAAGACGAGCGGCCTTCTTATTAAGATCTTTGATCTTCTTACCAAGATCACTCACCTCACCCTTCAAGGCTTCCTCGGACTCAGAACGCTTATGAAGACGTTCCCAGGAACAAAGCAAAGCTTGGAAGGCCTAAAAGGATCCCAACAGATAAGAAACGACATAACAACAAGAAGAAACGAAAAGATAAGAAAAAGTACACACCTGCCACTGCGCTACGAGAGAATCGCCCAAGACATCAAAGACTTGCATGGACAGATAATGGTTCCAAGAAGAAGTAGAAGTCAAACCTTGCATCGCCGGGATGAAGTTACGCGTAGGCGCTACGGAACGAGATACTATCGCAGGAAAGTCGCTTACTTCAACGTACGTAACGGAAGCTGCACCAGGATCCTTTATTTTGCACTTCTCACTCTCCTTCGAAGGATCAGCGAGAAGTTCCTCTACACCAACGTTTAGAGGCGCATCTAAAGACACTTGCACCCCCGTAACTGGTGGAGTCTCCTCCTTTACGCATGCCGGAGTAGAAACCGCCTCTTCCTTTGCAACTCTCGACTTTTCCTCTGAAATACATCTCCTCTTTGCGGTAATCAAGTCATGAGAAGATTCTTGACGAGTACGAGACGCGACGCCTGAAACAAAAGTGCGTTTAGAAGGTAAAGAAAAAACAAAGGAGGTAGAAAAGCAACATATAATTCGCCAAGAAAGCTTACCTCGAGAAGGAATAGGGGTCGCAAGACGATATCCCTTCCCGTCACGGCCGGTAAAGGTGCGTTCTACCAATGGGATCGCCATGATTTTCTTGGTAATCTCCTCTGATTCCTCTCGCGCCACAATAGCGTGGATATCAACTACGCACATAGTCACGCGCAAGAATAAGCGTCAAGGTGCATGAGTCTAAAGAAAATCATAAAGGATAAAGAAACATAATGGAAGGAGTCCATTCTTCAAGCAAGAAAGCGCAATTTTTCCCCAAGGCAGATTTCCTGATAAAGTAGAACTTATCTGCCCAACCTCGGTCGGACGAAGTTCCTTCGTTCATCAAAGGAGGAACCCCGACGCGAGATTTGATGTTGACTCTACCCGCCGAAGGAGTGGAGAGTATGCAAGAGTGCATGACATCGGCGATCGTGAACGCGATGTCGAAATTGGCTAAAATATGATCCAACACCGCCAAGCCTCTCCAAGCACTCGGAAGAACTTGCCCGACCGCGATACCCAAAGTAGTCAAGAAAGAACGAACCAAAGGAGAAAAAGGAAAACGGTGTCCGACCAAGAAGGGATACTCTTAAACGCAAACCCATCCCGGGCGTAAGGCGTCGGCAAACACGTCAGAGGGAGGAATAACAATTTCCACATGAGCAGAGAGCCCCGCTATGGAACGAAAGAACTCGATGTTGCGAGCTGAAGAAGAACGGCAGTTAGCATCATTAAGGATCATCTTGGGGTCGTAGATAATCAGAGCCATTGAGAAGAGAGAGGGTAAAGATTAGGGTTTGCAAGAAGATTACGAATGAAAAGAAGAAAGCCGGAACGTGTTTAAATAAGGAAAGAAGATCTCGTTCGAGATTTTCCAAGGATCGATTTGTTACCGTTAGGAACAAATCCGAACGTTGGGGAAATAGCCGTTGGAGCGGATACGAGTTGGTTAGCCGCATTAAATGAAGATTGGAGAAAACACGTTATTACAAAGTTGAGATTTCGGTTCGAGTGAATTATCAACGCGTTCCGAATTTGATGAAGACGTATTCCATGAAGAAAGAAGGCGTCTCCCAGCTCTACTAGATGTTAAGCCCTGTAAGACGCCTTAGGGGTATTGTTTGTGCCTAAAAATACGACGAGTATGGAACGCGTGGTAAGCTACGCGTAAAAGAACCGCCCCGACGCGACGAGAGGAGTGAAGGATGTCGTCTACGTGACGAGACGTGGCAAAGGTCTCGTTTATCTTGAATATTATGACGTGGCAAGGATCGATGATGAAGGATCATCTGGACAACAACCGACACCTCCGGTCCCTGAATTTAAAGGTGCATTGACGCGCTCGAGAGCTAAGGAAGTCCAACAAGAGCTAGACAAGTTAGTAGCGTTCTTCAGTTCCAAGGAGTTGAATACAGACGAAGAACCACCATTGAAGACTGTTCTAATGATCGAGGTTCGAGAACGAGCAGAGGACGACAGCGAAGAACCGCGACCGCGGCTGGAAACCGCGCCCGCGGCTCCATAACAGCGTCCGCGGCCAGGAGGCAAGAACCGCGCCCGCGGCTCCATAACCGCACCCGCGGCCAGGAGGCAAGAACCGCGCCCGCGGCTCTATAACCGCACCCGCGGCCAGGACCCCGGCGAAGTGTCTCAGAAACATTATTTTCGGATATTATTTGTTTTCGGATTATTATTTTAGGATTTACTTTTATTGTTTATTTCTTTAGTCGGCATCCTTATGAACCCTATATAAGGCTGCCTTAGTTATTGTTTTGCCCGGCCCCCCAGACTTTGATATTGAATACAGCGTTTATCGTTTTTTCCTCCCAAAAGAGAGATTTTGTGAGAAGAGTGCCCCGTGTGCATTGTCGTTCAGTTGGCCCTAGTTGTGCTTGTGTGTGTCAATCTCCTCCATAAGGTTGGTGCTATCGGGACTCCATAGAGCAACCTCCAGGTGCCTTGACCCACCAAAGTCATTGTGTTTGGTTGTAATCATCCGTTGGGGTTTCTTCATCATTCGGTATGGTTCTTGTTCTTAAGTTCAAGGGTTTTATCGTTGTTTGATTTGGTTCCAATTGGCCTATCATTCGAATTATCCTTCTTTCATCTCATTCTAATTCCGCCTTTCTTCTCTGTTCGAGTTCCTATTCGAGTTTGGTGTCTAGGTCGGCAACTGCGGCTTATCCCCGCATCAAATTGGTATCAGAGCTGTGTTGACACCATTCGTCTTCACAAGAACATCAAGAGACCCCCTATCTAGAAAATCACAAAAAGAGTCAGCTTTTATTTTCTTGTTTGTCAGTTTCTTTCAGAAATTGATTTTGAGTCTTCCATTGCTTTGATATTTCTTGTTGAGTCATTACAGGTTGTGTGCAAGAAGCTTGGATCGATTAGTGTTGGTGGAGATCGAAAGATTGGAGTTTGGAGCACCCTTGTTCCCAAAATCCATTCAGCCCTTCATCCATCTCAAAATCTATCCATCCCTACCAAAACGCAGCCATCAGAAACCCAAAAGAATTGCTGGAATTTCTTTCCTTGAAGCCCAAACAAGATCTTCAAAGAAGGAAATCTTATCTTTCTACAAGGGAATCTTATCTTTCTACAAGGGAAATCAAGTTAGTTGTTATTTTTATTTATTTTCAATTTTGCTGAGATTAATATCTCACATCAAGTCTGTAATTTCGTTTTGTTTAGTTGAGACACAAAAAAAATCAAAAAAAAAGAATACAAAAAAAAAAAATACAAAAAAAAATACAAAAAAAAAAAGAAGAATCGAAAAGTCTCAAAGTTAGTAGTTTGTTTTACGTTTTGTTGAATCAAGTCTAGTTTCATTGATATTGTTTAAATCGGATCTCAAGAACTCAAAGGAAATCGGGTTGAACAAGCCCGAACGGAAGTGAGAAACCACAGGACGCGCCAGAAACCGCGCCCGCGGTACCTTAGCCGCACCCGCGGCTTAGCCTCAAAAAAACCGCGCCCGCGGAATTCAAGCCGCACCCGCGGCTTAGCCTCAAAAGCCACAGTTCGAAAAAAAATCTTCAGATACGAGCCTCAATTGTTACCTAACCCTCCCGACTCCGTCTTCGATCCTTCAATCGACATCAGTCGGAACAAGTTAAGGTACGCTTCCTATTGGCTTTTCTTGAAATTCGAAGCTTAATCATATCTCTGTTTTTGCATTCTGAATTCTTGCAAAACACCTTCGAGTCTTATTTTCTTTCTTTCATTGAGTCAGTCTCTTGTTTGAGTCAGAACCTTACAGTCGAAACCCCGCACTACGCTAGCCATCTCCATCTCTACCATCAATCATATATTGCTAGGAGCTCGGTAGTTTTAACTTAGTGGGTTATTGATCCATACAAGTCAATTCATCAAAGAAAAGCTGATTGCAACGACAATTGAGAGAGAGTGCAGAGGAAAACATACGAGAGTAAACACTAGCGAGTTGTTTTTCATTTACACTTACCTTAATATTGTTCTGTGTTAGTCTTTTCTTTAGTGATGAGCAGGTCAGTTTCTCCCCAAGGGAGGCAAGAAGCCCCGGAGACCCGCGCCCTTACCCCGGAATTTATGACCAACATGTTTCGGGAGATGACGTCGGCCATTACCACCGCCATAGAGCGGCAGCAGCGATCCACCCCGTCCCCAAGGGTTCGAGAGCACATCGGGACCTCCTATGATGCTCCAGTCGACAATCGGAGGCCCCTGCCTCCTCAGCAAGAAGCCTATGAGGCTGCCCGCATGGGTCGGGAACCCAGACGCAGGCCTACGCCCCGGGACGATTTGCCACAAGACCGGAGAGGACGCTTTCGTAACTCTCCTATACCTCACTTTAATAGATACAATGCTGCTAACCGTTTTGATGATGCATTTCAGGACCTAGGTGATAATGATAACGAAGAGGAGCCTGAAGAAGAAGATGAGGCGGGATGGCGACCACACCGTCCCCGAGGAGGTTACCAAGGAAGGCGAAGAGAACCTGAGCAAGATGGAGTGGGAAAGATAAAGGTTAAGATCCCGAGTTTTGAGGGAAAGTGTGACCCAGACGTGTATATGGAGTGGGAGACCAAGATTGAACAAGTCTGGAATTGTCACAACTTTCCTGAAGCCAAAAAGGTGCAGCTGGCATCTTTGGAGTTTAGTGGCTACGCGTTAGTTTGGTGGGATAGCTTGATCAGAGGAAGAGTTGCCAATGGAGATTATCCTGTCACTACTTGGGAACTTATGAAGAGGATGATGAGAGCTCGATTTATTCCCCGACATTACACTAGGGAACTTATTCAGCGGCTCGAGAATTTGAAGCAAGGATCAATGGGAGTCGAAGAGACTTACAATGCTATGCAAATAGCGATGGTTCGAGCTAATTTGGTGGAGGATGAGGAGACAACCATGGCTAGATATCTTCGTATCCTTCACCCATATGTGTCTAGTGAGATTGAGATGTTCCCTTACAACTCAATGACTGAGTTGCTACATTTGGCTATCAAGGTGGAAAGAAAGACCAAAATTAGGAGCCAAGGGAGCAAAAACGCAGGTGGCTGGAAAAATCAGCAAGGAAGGAGCTCCTATCCTTCAGCCCGAGATGCCCCTAACAAGGAAGACAGTGGCTCTCGAAGGAATCCGCCCGCCACTACTCAAGTGCCCTCCAAGGCAACACTTGGCCCTTCTAATCCACCCCGAGGGAGTACTTCTAACCCTACTTCTAGAGCTAGGGATATTGAATGTTTTAAATGTAGAGGAAAGGGTCATATGATGAAAGATTGTCCTAATTCTAGAGTATTAATTGTTAATCAACTAGGCGAACTTGAAAGTGAAAGTGAAAAAGAAGAAAACCTAGGTGATATGCATGATGAGGATGATCTTAGTGATGAAATTGGTTATGAACATGGTGATTCTTTGATTTGTAAAAGAAATTTACATGTACAACCCGCCCCTTGTGAAGATAATCAAAGAGAAAATTTATTTCACACTAGGTGTTTAGTTCAAGGAAAGGTCTGTAATATGATTATCGATGGTGGAAGTTGTTGCAATATTGTTAGTACTGAATTGATCACTAAATTGCAGTTTACTACTATTTTCCACCCTAGACCTTATAAATTGCATTGGATGAATGAATGTGGAGAATTAAAGGTACTAAAACAAGCTGAAGTAACATTCACCTTAGGAAAATATACGGATACGGTTTTATGTGATGTAGTTCCTATGCAAGCTTGTCATATATTGTTAGGAAGACCATGGCAATACGATCGAAGGGTTACTCATGATGGTCATACTAACCGTCATACATTCATCTTTAATGGTAAGCCTATTACTCTTAAACCCATGACTCCAGCGCAGATAGCAGAAGCTTACGAAAGGAGCAAAGGCAAGGAAAAGGTTTCTGACAGAAACGAAGGAACAACAGCAGCGACCAAAAACCGCACCCGCGGTTCAGATGCCGCACCCGCGGCTCACGATAGCTCGCGACAGAAGGAGCGGCACGAGAACCGCACCCGCGGCCCAGAGGCCGCACCCGCGGCTCATTCGCCAAACCGCGCCCGCGGTGATACAGCCGCGCCCGCGGGTCACCCTTCTGGCGCACTGGTTCCTGCAGTAACGAATCGAGCCCTATTGTCGTCCAAAGCCGAGCTGGAAGGTGAGTACTTACCCTTCGATACTACCTTAATGATGCTTTGCAAGAAATTTGTGTTGACAGGTACCGATTCTCGACTTGATCTACCCCTTAGCATTCAAGCTATTCTTGATGAGTTTGCTGAGGTGTTTCCGGATGAGATTCCACCGGGCTTACCGCCCTTTAGGGGCATTGAGCATCAAATTGATCTTATTCCAGGAGCGTCGTTACCTAACCGGCCAGCTTACAGAATGAACCCTCAGGAGTGTCAAGAGATTCAGAAGCAGGTGCAGGAGCTTGTAGATAAAGGGTATGTTCGAGAGAGTCTTAGTCCTTGTGCAGTTCCGGTCTTACTTGTGCCTAAGAAAGACAATTCTTGGCGGATGTGTGTTGATTGCCGAGCTATCAACAACATAACTGTCAAGTATCGTCATCCTATACCCAGGCTGGATGACATGTTGGATGAGCTTCACGGTGCCACAAACTTCACCAAGATTGATCTGAGAAGTGGCTACCATCAAATCCGAATGAGAGAAGGCGATGAGTGGAAGACCGCCTTCAAGACCAAATTTGGCCTCTACGAGTGGCTTGTTATGCCATTTGGACTTACTAATGCCCCCTCTACCTTTATGAGGCTTATGAACCATGTCTTGAGGAAGTTTATAGGGAAGTTTGTTGTAGTTTATTTCGATGACATTCTGGTTTACAGCAGGTCCCTAGAGGAGCATGAGCAACATCTCAGGGAAGTACTCGTTACTCTTAGTCTACAACGACTATATGCTAATTTGAAGAAGTGTGATTTTTGCACTGATAGAGTTATATTTCTCGGTTTTGTAGTGAGTTCCCAGGGATTACAGGTGGACGAGGAGAAGATCAAAGCCATTCAGGAATGGCCGACACCCATGACCAGCAGCCAGGTACGCAGTTTCCACGGGTTAGCAAGCTTCTATCGGCGCTTTGTGAAGGATTTCAGCACCATTGCTGCACCGCTGACTGAGGTAACTAAGAAGCATTCAGCGTTTGTTTGGAAGGAGGCTCAAGAAAGGGCGTTTGAGGAGCTAAAACGCAGATTGACCGAGGCACCTTTGCTTGTGCTTCCCGACTTCACTAGACCGTTCGAAGTGGAATGCGATGCTTCCGGAGTTGGCATTGGAGGAGTCCTCATGCAAGAAGGTAAGCCTATTGCCTTCTTTTCTGAAAAGTTGAAAGGTGCAAGTCTAAATTACTCTACTTATGATAAGGAACTGTATGCGTTATATAGAGTACTTAAGACTTGGCAACACTACCTATGGCCTAGAGAGTTTGTTTTGCATACCGATCATGAATCTTTGAAACATTTTAGGAGCCAAGACAAACTTGATAGGAGGCATGGTAGGTGGATGGAATTTATTGAGACTTTCCCTTATATTATCAAATACAAGAAGGGAAAGGACAATGTTGTTGCTGATGCACTATCTAGGAGGCATGCTTTAATTGTTCAACTTGACTCTAAGGTGTTAGGCTTTGTTTACATCAAGGAGTTATATCGTAATGATGCTGATTTTGGTGCTATTTATAAGCAATGTTTAGATAAAGGGACTTTGGATAAGTTTTACTTGTTTGATGGTTTCTTGTTTAAGGCTAGTAAAGTGTGCATACCTAAGTGTTCTTTGAGATTATTGCTTGTTGAAGAAGCCCATAAGGGTGGATTAATGGGACACTTTGGTAGAGACAAGACATATCATATGTTGCATACTCATTTTTATTGGCCTCATATGCTTAGGGATGTTGAGCATTGTTTGAGAAGATGTTTGGAGTGTCTTAAGGCTAAGTCTAGAGTTAAACCACATGGATTGTATACTCCTTTGCCTATTCCTACGACCCCCTGGGTAGACATTAGTATGGATTTTATTGTAGGGTTGCCTAGGACTAAGAAGGGGAGAGATTCTATTTTTGTGGTTGTTGATAGATTTTCTAAAATGGCTCATTTTATTGCTTGCAACAAGACTGATGATGCTCATCATGTGGCTGACTTGTTCTTTACCGGAGTTGTTAGGTTACATGGAGTACCAAAGACTATTGTGAGTGATAGGGATGTGAAGTTTCTAAGTTACTTTTGGAAAACTCTTTGGGGAAAACTAGGGACTAAACTTCTATTCTCTACATCTAGTCATCCTCAAACTGATGGTCAAACACCAATAGGACCTTAGGAACCCTTTTGAGAGCCATTCTTAAGAAGAATTTGAAAGCTTGGGAAGAAGCCTTACCCCATGTTGAGTTTGCCTACAATAGGGCCATCCATTCCTCAACCTCGATGAGCCCCTTTGAATGTGTGTATGGTTTGAATCCACTAACCCCTTTTGATCTTATGCCGTTACCTACGAAGGAGCGAGTGGATTTCAATGCAGGAAAACAGGTTGATCACATCAAGGAAATTCATGAGAGGACAAGAGCTAAATTGCTAGAAGTAGCTGCTACAAATGCTAGCAAGGCAAACAGGAATAGGAAGAAGGTCATCTTCAAGGAGGGAGACCTCGTGTGGGTCCACTTTAGGAGAGAGCGTTTCCCCAGCAAACGCCACTCAAAGCTGTCCCCAAGAGGCGATGGACCATTCAAGGTACTTAGGAGGATTGGAGATAATGCTTATGTCTTAGAGCTTCCCGGCGACTATCAAGTGAGTGCTACCTTCAATGTGCAAGATCTGACTTTATTCGAGGGTGAAGAAGAAGAGGAGCTGGATGATTCGAGGTCGAATCCTTTTAAAGGTGCATTGACGCGCTCGAGAGCTAAGGAAGTCCAACAAGAGCTAGACAAGTTAGTAGCGTTCTTCAGTTCCAAGGAGTTGAATACAGACGAAGAACCACCATTGAAGACTGTTCTAATGATCGAGGTTCGAGAACGAGCAGAGGACGACAGCGAAGAACCGCGACCGCGGCTGGAAACCGCGCCCGCGGCTCCATAACAGCGTCCGCGGCCAGGAGGCAAGAACCGCACCCGCGGCCAGGAGGCAAGAACCGCGCCCGCGGCTCTATAACCGCACCCGCGGCCAGGACCCCGGCGAAGTGTCTCAGAAACATTATTTTCGGATATTATTTGTTTTCGGATTATTATTTTAGGATTTACTTTTATTGTTTATTTCTTTAGTCGGCATCCTTATGAACCCTATATAAGGCTGCCTTAGTTATTGTTTTGCCCGGCCCCCCAGACTTTGATATTGAATACAACGTTTATCGTTTTTTCCTCCCAAAAGAGAGATTTTGTGAGAAGAGTGCCCCGTGTGCATTGTCGTTCAGTTGGCCCTAGTTGTGCTTGTGTGTGTCAATCTCCTCCATAAGGTTGGTGCTATCGGGACTCCATAGAGCAACCTCCAGGTGCCTTGACCCACCAAAGTCATTGTGTTTGGTTGTAATCATCCGTTGGGGTTTCTTCATCATTCGGTATGGTTCTTGTTCTTAAGTTCAAGGGTTTTATCGTTGTTTGATTTGGTTCCAATTGGCTTATCATTCGAATTATCCTTCTTTCATCTCATTCTAATTCCGCCTTTCTTCTCTGTTCGAGTTCCTATTCGAGTTTGGTGTCTAGGTCGGCAACTGCGGCTTATCCCCGCATCAGATTTGTAATTGGTAAAAGATACAGTAAAGAATATCTTTTACCTTGTTTGTTATATCGTTATTTAGATAAAAGGAAGAGATAAGATCTCATTTCCTAAAAAGATATTATTAGGGTTAGCCTATAAATAAAGGCTAACACCTTCTTTGTAATCGTCCAGCCACCATTACGAGTAATACCAAGTTCAAGCTTCAACCATAATTTCCTACTTTGTTCTTGAGTGTTGAGATTATACTTTATTCTTTGATCTGTGCCCTACAATTGCTTAGTTATCTTCTCGTAGGTAATTTCGCTACAAACAGTAACCCTCTCCCCTTTCAGCTTATGGAAAGGAAGATTCGGGAACTCTGGCGCTTCAGCTCCAGGATGCAAATCCTAGACTTGACCCATGGATGCTTCCTGGTCCGTTTTGAAGAGGAGGAAGATTATATGGCAGCGTTGACCCGCAGACTGTGGATAATATTTGGTCGCTGCCTGGTCGTTCGTAGCTGGACTCCGGTCCCACTTCCGATCATCAGAGCCACTGAAAACGACTCCTATCTGGGCTAGAATTTCTGACCTCCCCTTGACGCTCTATTAGGAGAAGATCCTGCTTCATATCGCTTCAGGACTAGGGAGGCCATTCAGAGTAGACCCGAAGACCCTCTTCTCCAATAGAGGTCGGTTCGCAAGAGTATGCGTTGAAGTCGATTTCGAGAGACCACTCAAAGGGACGATTTCGATCAACGAACACATATACTATGTTGAGTATGAAGGCCTCCCAACGATTTGTTTTGACTACGGACGTTGTGGACATCTCAAAACTGTGTGCCCGTTCAGAACCAGATCGTCTAAGGAGAAGGGTATTGCGGTGGAACCAGGCAAAAAAACTCCTCAGGAAAACCAGTCCAAAGCGACACTGGAAACACCAACGGAGAAGCCGACGGACAAGGAAATATCCGGCAAGACCCACATAAGTTGGATGAAGCTAAAGTACCACTGGACCCCACGTCAGAAGCCTCAGCGCGCCCCTGCACAGGTTACCGTTGCTACTGAGGAGGTGAGTCAACAAGAAGCTCTCCCGCCAAAAAATCAGAAGGGGAAGAGTAACAGTAGCGTTGGTGTGAGCCCTGATCTGAAGCAGACAAACCGGTTCACTGTCTTTGCCCAGAAAACGAGTCCCAGGAGGAGTCTGGAGAAGGCGACAAGAGCAGACCTTCAGCTGGTTCGAGCACGATAGCCAAATATGGCAGCACCAGTGGAGGGAACAGAGGGAAAAGCCTTGTGTACAAACCTATTGTTAAGGAAAACGCCAAAACCCAATGCGAAGAGGTCAACAGGGGGAACCCTGCAACGGAGATAACATCTAACGCATTGGGCTTGGAGAGCAGGCCGGTAACGGCTATCTTAGCGAAAGGGATCTTCGAATTGGGCCCTAATGCTAACGGCCCAAGTGATAACCAGACAGAAAAAGTTTTGCAAAGGAGAAGGGCCCAACTGTCACAGAAGGACAAATTTGTCATGACACAACCCGTTCCTTTGTTTAGAAGAGATGGGCCTCAGAAAAGGAGAAGACCAGACGAATCGGACCCCAACGCTCCAGACCAACCCCCTCTTCCCCCCTGATGCTATCCGCGAGGATCCTACTGAGGTTGAAACCCCTGATTTGGGGGAGAACTCGGAGAAAATGGAAACTGAGCAGCAAGAGGAATTTTTTGACGCGATTGGTAGCGAAACCCAAGGGTTGATGGATTCCACAGCCGCAGACCAAGAACGCGAGGAAGCGCCTATGACTTCCTCCGGATCAAACCCAAATGGGTTGTAGAGAGCCCCCCTGCTCTCCCCCTTTACTCCTTTATTAGTTTCCTTATGAATATTGATAGAGCAAATGTCGTGGTTGCTAAATAAAAGTAAACCCTAAACACTAACTAGAGTATAGCAAGTAAGTAGAGGTCGAACCCAAGGGAATCAAAACACCAATAACTATGCAGTCAAGCGAAATATCAACTAACGAACAAGTAACAAGTAACCAGGGGGGTTTTGATTATATAAAACACGAAAGTAACAAGTATCAAGCAGAGAAAGTTTGGGTGAGAATAATATGCGAAGGGGTTTCACCAAGCAAGTATCCACACAACAGTCAATCAAGTTGATCATAGATTATCTTAAGTTCTTATTAATCCTAGGGAATGTTCCTATTCCAATCTTTAATATATCAGCAGGCCAACCGGTCCTGATAATACTTACTTATTCAACAATCTGGGAAACCTCTCAAGACTAGATGAAATAGCAGCAAAGGGCACATGAATCATAAGGATGCATGCAATAACTTACAACCGTCAAGTATTAACATGCAATCAATTCTCTTTTATATAAACAATCAACTACCAGATCATGCAGATATGGATGCTACAATGACAAGGAATTCCACCGTCTATTCCTAGTCTAGCAATAGAGAACTACTAATCAAACTAGGTGATCAATCTAGCAAAACCAATAGAAATCATATAGATGAAGAACAAGAGAATTGATACAAACCCAAAGGAAAAGAACAATAGTTTAGAAATCTCACAACTTAATAACTGAAGGTTTCAACTGCTAAGCAATACAATGGAGTTTAGTTCCTGCTCATGGTTGCCAAATTAAAAATGTCGATGGAAAAGATGATGACAAAAAAAACCAAGGCTGCTAGGGTATAAAAGAGTTTAACCCTAGAATCCTAAACGATATTAATAAAATAAAGGGAAAAGAAATAAATAAAACAAATTCGGAAACAAATCTTCAGCGCATTATGGCGATTGCCACCAGATTATGGCGATCGCCATCTTCATGACTTCTTCTGCCGTAGCCTCTGTTGCTCCCTGGCGATCGCCGTCTGGTCCTGGCGATCGCCGTCTTCACTTGAGTAAATTCCGAGTTCTGATGTAGGATGGCGATCGCCGGGATGAATATGGCGATCGCGGTAATGTCTCAGAACTCCACTTCGAATGTTTCTCCAATCTTCAATCTTCAATAGTCTTCACTTCTAACCTTCATTTCTTCACTTCTTCATAAATATCTCAGAACATAACAATAACTCCAAACACCTATGATAATACTCCTAAACTAATGTAATAACCCCTGGTTACGCTATACAAAGTGCAGCGTATCAAATATCATTTTCTGGAATTGTCGAGGCGCTAACAAAGCAGCCTGTCTTAGGGCTATTAGACTTCTTAATTCCCGTTTTAATCGGGATAACCTTGGTTTATTTGAAACTCACGCTTCCGGTATTAATGCAGAACATAACAATAACTCCAAACACCTATGATAATACTCCTAACTAATGTAATAACCCCTGGTTACGCTATACAAAGTGCAGCGTATCAAATATCATTTTCTGGAATTGCCGAGGCGATAACAAAGCAGCCTGTCGTAGGGCTATTAGACTTCTTAATTCCCATTTTAATCGGGATAACCTTGGTTTATTTGAAACTCACGCTTCCGGTATTAATGCAGATCGTATTTGTGCGAATTTGGGCTTCAACAAAAATTCGAGAGTGGAAGCTCAGGGACAGAGTGGCGGCATCTGGCTCTTATGGAAGGATGATCACGTAAACATTGAGATTGCCATCCTTTACCAACAATTCATTCATGCTAAGGTGGGAGAGGGGGTAACTGCTTTTAACCTTTTTGCAGTTTATGCTTGCCCCACTGCAGCCCGGAGGAGAAACTTGTGGCCAAACCTTCATCAAGCAATCAAACCTCTCCAGGGGCCCTCTTTCATTGGAGGGGACCCTAATCTGAAGCGCTACAAGAATGCTATTGATAGAACGGTAAGTCGACAAGAACTTCTTTTTAAAGAATTCTTTGAATACTATAAAATTATGACAAACTAATATATAAAATTTGGTTGTTTATGTAGTCATCTTTACTAGGAAAGGCATTGGAAAGGGAACACTTCACCAAGAGAGCGAATACAATCATTGCTGCAAAGAAAAGACCCAATTTGGTGAAGATGGCTTGGACTGAAGAAGGTGATATCAAGAACTCAGCACTGCACACCATGAGAAACATGAGAGCTAGAGATGACAAGGAAGAATAGGAAGAAGTGCTTGGTATTGCTAAGACTCAAGTATGTGCATCCAATAATTACATCGGATGTGAACATGATAAAGGATGAAGCATTCAAAAAAATCAGAAAATCTGTAATGCTGAGTTGAAATGGATGTTCTCTAGGTAGTTCACTTGACTTGGTACTTTGAGATGCACTAGTATAAAATAGACATTTCTCCGGGATTTTCTCTCAGGGGTTTTAAAAACCCATGTAATAAAAGGACACGGACAAGAGTTTTTCAAATAACGCTCGAAATATATTTTGACTTGAGATTTCTGTTTGATCTGGTACATGGAAAAAAATTGTGTTTGATTTGCTGGTTTGAATGACACGTGTGGTAAGTGTGACAGCCTGGGGGTCCACGGGCTAGAGAGCAGCGTGGACCGGTTAGATAGACTGGGGGAGTGTACACACGAGCGCATATGCGCATTAGGCCCAATAGATAAGCCCAATGAGGTTCCACCCTAAAACCAATTGACAATAAGGGGAGTAATCCATAGGCTTATATACTAGGCTTCTTTATTCCCAACTTCCGATGTGAGATACTATTCTTAACACACCCCCGCAAGTGCAACGGGCGGAAGCCCAGTTGACACTTGAACACACGGCTGTGGGTGGGCCTTCTCAGTCTCTTTATAGCCAAACCCCACAGCACAAGGGTCCAGGACAGAACCTGGCTCTGATACCATGTGACAGTCTGGGGGTCCACGAGCTAGAGAGCAGCGTGGACCGGTTAGATAGACTGGGGGCGTGTACACACGAGCGCATATGCGCATTAGGCCTAATAGATAAGCCCAATGGGGTTCCACCCTAAAACCAATTGGCAATAGGGGAGTAATCCATAGGCTTATATACTAGGCTTCTTTATTCCCAACTTCCGATGTGAGATACTATTCTCAACAGTAAGTATTGAAAACAAGGAATATATGATTGATCCAATGGAGGTTAATAAGATTTATATTGCAGGTTCATAAAATTATAAGGCATGTTCATTAATTTATTATAGGGAGGTTCATAAGTGCAAGTTATGCAGGTTCATAAGTGCAGGTTATGCAAGTTCATTGTATTGCAGGTTCATATGATTTCTAATGCATGTTCACATGTGTTTAACAACCCCTATAATTTCTTGACCATTATAAAGAAATGCAAGTTCATATGATTTCTAAAGCAGGTTCATGTGATTTCTAAGACGGGTTCATATAATTTCCGAGAATGATACATAAATTTTGAGGAACTTTGATTAACTAAAAATATGGGTTCAAAGTAAAAAAATTGCTCACAAAAGATGTTCAAAGTAAACATTCGAGGATAATGAATAAAAGAGACTCATTAATATCTATATATATATATAAAAGTTTATGGCAATGAGAAAGTAATGGTAATCGGTACCTAATAACTGCATTGAGTTAGTGTATTTGAAAATGTTGATATTGAATAATTAAGGATTTGACATAAATTATAAGAAATCAATGAAAAGAATAATCAAAGCTTGAAATCAAAGTTTATCGCCTTCTTTTAAGACGCGTTGCTCAACCATTTATATTAAGAAAACAAATTATGCATGAACATTGATGTATTCATATCCCCTATTTAGCGGAAAAAAACCGTGCACTCATCCAAATTTCACCGTACACTCACATGGGGACTACACGACGTGTAGTTGGCTTAGACCCGATTTATTTTTTGGGGAAAATAGGCTAACTACACGACGTGTACGTAGTTGGAGTAAATCGGTTTGGTTTACTCATTTATTCAAACCCGATTTAAAAATTATTTTTAAAAATAGGTTTAGAAATATAACGGGATGACGTCATCGCTGACGCCATCATAACGTCAGCAAATTCAAAATTTGTTTCTGGCCCGACTTCACACTGTGTAGTTGGCCTACACTTAATCATTTTAGTCGTTATAGTCCAACTACACGACGTGAAGTTGGCTTCTGGTCCAACTACACAACGTGCCAACTTCAGGACGTGTAGTTGGCCTTGGTGAAGTTGGCCCATTCGGTTCACCACATGGTTCGGACCGGGACGGCTCGATCCGGTTTGATCTATTTTTTTATTAAAATCTTTTTAATTTTTTAGTTTGAATCGGTTTCCAACTACACGTCGTGTAGTTGGGGTGAACCGGATTTTTTCCTGAAATTTTCCAACTACCCGTTGTGTAGTCCCCAAGTAAGTGTACGGTGAAATTTGGATGAGTGCGTGGTTAAATCGCCCTATTTAGAGGGGCTAGAGTGAGTCCTTTTTTGTCGAAAAAATCATTTATCATTTTCTTGATTGATTATGTTTATAAATTTAATTTTCTTGAGGTTATATTGTTGCATTGGAAGGTTGTGAACATAAATTGTCTCGATTCAAATTTCAAACGTCTATTTAACAACGTTAAACCGTATGCTAAAAAAACCGTAGCATGCCAAAGAGCAAAATGACTCCTATGTGTTCATAAATAACTTGTAGATTTATTACTATAAATCCAAAATAAAAAGAAAAATGCATCAAAAAATGAAATAACAAACATGTTCATAACTAAGCACATTGAGGTTCATTACTTCAATTCAAAACAAAGAAAAAATACACCAAGAATTGAAAAAAATATGTTCGTGGGTAAATACATTGAGGTTCATCAGCTAGGAAAAAAGAAACGTTTTATAACTCAAGTGATGTTTGAGCATTATACAGAAAAAGTACAGCTTCATATTTATTCTAAGGCAGGTTCATATCAATTCTAGAGGCATGTTCATAAGATTTATAGTCCATGATCTATGATTTGTAGAGGCAGGTTCATATATTTCCTACATAAAGGTTCATATGATTTTTGGTGCAGGTTCATAAATTTGATGGAACTTTCAATATATAAACAAGAATTAATTTAAAAGAAACAAGTGGTTACTAAAAAATGCAAAAATAGGAGGTTCGTAAAAAGCCAAATAGGTTCATGGAATGGGTAACATAGAGATTAAAAAATGAAATATTACAAGAATAATACAACATAGGAAAGGACACTAATAGATGTTTTTGGACATACAGAATAAACACATCAATAAGAAAAACACACTTGTAACAAAAATAAAACAATAAAAGGTTCATGCATAAACACATGTAGGTTCATAAAAGTAACAAAGAGGTTCATCAAACTGATAAATAGGTTCATAACACTAATAAAGTGGTTCTTAACAACTGAACGACATATTCTGCAACAAAAACTTAGAGATAAAATCTAACAATGTTATAACACCAGTACAAGTGCGACTGTTGTGAGTGGTAAGTTGGTGGCATTTTCTACAATGCCTTCGTTTAACATCGAGAAGGCCAATTACACCGTTGGTGGATGAAGAATTGTGTTGTCCACTTCCTTTGTTCTTAGCATGTGGTGGTGGAAGAATACTAACCCCAATAGGAACCTGGACTCTTGCATTAGTCTCCAAATGTTGTTGATTTGGTGGTAAAGAACTAGAAGAATCAACGGTTGGACTAAGGAACGACATCTTATTCTCCTCCCACATGGATCAATATTCATGCAATTGATCTGGATTGTCCTCAAGCAAACTTAGACAACTATGAAATTCGGAAATGGAAGTGTTGAGCAAAAACTTCTTCAAATCTGAAGCGACATCTTGATCAACAACAACATCATCAATAGTAAAGATTAGACTAACTGTAGAGACTTAGCCCAACGAGAAAGGATATATTTAGATGGGATTTTTGGCACAAGAAGGTTCTTAAACACACAAAACAGATGGCGACATGACAATCTAATCCTCAAGAACATCTTGCAACTACAATGATATTCATCAGCATCGGAAATTTATTCAACCTTATCTACTTTGTGATTTTCTTTCCTTCTAGAAACATATAATGTCTTACCTGCAATCATAAAAAAAATGCAATTCAAGCCTTCAAAGAATATAAAAATGAAAAGCCATACAGTTCTGCAGATTTGGTTAATGTAAAATGCACAAGGTTCATAAAAATATGAATAATGTTCATAAATATATGAATAAGATTTATAAGTCACAAACAGAAATCCTTCTGAGTGTTTTCAAGCAATTGATCTGGATTGTCCTCAAGCACAACAAAAAGATTCATGAAAATGCTTAGGAGGTGCATGAAAACATTAAAATTTTAAAAGCACAGAAAAAAAAAAATGAAACTTACCATTACTTTCTAAGATAGAAGCAAGAGTGGGAATTCCTTCAACAAAGCAATCCAGCGTGCCTCAAATTCAACAGGTTCCAATTCATGGGTCCAAACAATGGTATTGAGTTTCTTTTGAAACAAATTACTTGTTTCACCATCATATTTTGTCTTCCCTGACAATTTCCTCATGATGTGCCACATACACAAACGATGCCGAGACTCGGGGAAGACTTGCTCAATATCAAGCTTCATAGAAGCATCTTGGTCAGTGACAATATTTTAGGATCATTCCTCATAGTTACCTTAAATGTTTCAAGCAACCAAACATAGGAACCAACATCCTCTTTAAAAATTAAACCAACAAAAAACGTGACACTCCTTTTGTGGTGATCAAGGCCAATATAAGGGATGAAAATCAGATTGTACCTTCAAATACGAGAGAATGAATTTACAGATTCACATGTTCATAGATTCACATGCACTATAGAAGTGGGAAAAAAGAAGAAACCAAGTTCATAGATGAAACTTACAGGTTCAAAAAAAGTAACGAACAAAGAAATAGATTAATAAATGTACATTCTCAGGTTCATACATGAGGTTACAACTTCAAATGAAAGGTAAGGGTTCATAATGAAAACACAACAGGTTCATAAAAACTAGATTATTGGGTTCATAAAGATACACGGTGATGTCCATGAAAACAAATCAAGATTCATTATAAACTACAGAACCAAAATAGAATAATACAAAGCAATTACGACAAATGAAGGATATTTAAGTTACCTATTAGTACGATATGTCGCATCAAATGAAACTACATAACCAAAGAGTAAGTAATTCTTTTTCGATACAACATCACACCAGAAAAAGTGTGTCAAATGCTCAGTAGTATCGACATCATAATCAAAACAACAAGCAGAGAACAACTGTTTTTCTTGAAGAAGCGATCTATCGTCATTTGAGCATCTGACCCACCTATGTAAGCCATCATATCACGCCAAAAGTTCTCAAATCCACAGCTGAAGCACCCACTGATGCATAGCCACCAACAATCTCTTCAGAAAGACGGTGAGATCTAACCGGGCCAATGCTCGCCTTTTTATAGTTAAGGACAAATTTCTTTTGACCTTCATCTAACTTTCTAGAGGAGGTCATAAATCTACGATGAGAATTCATAACAAAACTGTGGGATTGACGTTCCTAAAAAAAATACTTTTTATCCAATGTGATACGAATCTGGATGACTCGTATGCCTCGGGGGATCGTGGTAGAAAGGGAAGCCGTCGTTCTTCAACTCGTCTATGGTTTGGATAAGTATTGAATCTTTCGATTCAATAAGAACTCGATGTCTTGAGAGTCCATTCAAGGGATGATCGAATTCAATAGGTAGGCTTGATGACAGTTCACTATCGAGAACAACTCCGGATCCAATCAGTGGGGTTTGACGAAGAAGCTTTAAGGGAGGAGATAACTCAACTTCAATGCTTCAACTCAAATTCAACGTCTAGAACAACAATGGGGAAAATGTCAACTTATAAGAGGGGTTGCTACTAACATTAACCCTAATTTCGCAGCCCTAAGCCGGAATTAAAAACAAACAATTAAATAAAAACGTCTAAAATGGAAAATACGGAAAACCTGGAGGATAGGCGACCGCGATCGCGGCTGACCACCCGCGGTCGCGGCTGACCACCCGCGGTCGCGGCTGCTGCTGCTGGATTTCTCTAATCTCATTATCCATGGGGGACGCCAAGGCCTAGGACTATGGTGATGTCGTTGCTAGGTCGTCCTCTTGATATCGCATCATTCTCCACTTCTTAGCCTCGAAGTGTCCTCGCTTCGATCGTGTTGGTGCAAGGGAGAGAAAGAGATCAGGCATGTTAGAGTGTCTCCCCTTCTTAAGAATAAACTCATTCGTTGGGAGCACTCCAAAGTCACAAATGTCGGGAATTGAACCCAAATGCTGCACGATGGGTGGGATGAATGGAGGTATTAGAACTCCACAAGGATTCCAATATAGCTTTGTAGGCACCATTAATGGTGAATCAGGTTCATAGTTGTCACAATTTGAGGATTCTTCCTCCTCATCGTCTTCAATGGAATCCAAAACTTGGGAACGAATCAGACCTAGAACCGACTCTTCAATCACTGACTCTTCAACTATTGAATCCAAGATTAAGACCGGTACCTGAATGAGCTCGGGTGCTTGGTTGGAATTATCTGATTCATCTTCCTCAACAACATCATCAAGAGAAGTCGACACTTGTTCGACGATGGGAACCAAAACTGACTCTTCAATTGTTGTTTCTAAGATTAAAACGGGTACCTGACGTTTTGCACACTCTGGTGTGCGCACAGCAAACCCAATACTCGGCGTCGCGTCCTCTCGACATGGTCATGTGCGCTTATTTCTGATGCAAAGTGGCGTGTCATGACATAAACAAGTTGCACACATGTTTCGACTGGTGCCCAACCACATGAACGACGGTAAGGGATGTCTTGCAACCACCAAGAGAGAGCATAGTCGGTAAGGCAATCAAGTGCAATATCCAGTTGATCAAACTCATCGTAGTCTCGTTGGGCAAAATAATAGGACATGTGTCGAGCCCAATCCATAAATATATCAGGATCATCATACCCGGAAAAATATCTACGACGTAATCTCCGGGTCCTGTCCATTGAAGTAGCCAAAAATTAGAGTTTTGTCAGCGGCGGTGCGGCGATCGCTACTTTTGTGCCGCGATCGCTGGGCTTTTTGGCAGACAACGACAAGTTCGTATTTTAGGGTTTTGGATGGGTAAACGAACTCTGATTTTGACAAATCTTATATGTATGGAGTCGTCTTGAAAATCTCTAGATGATGGTGGAGGTTTTTGTGGCAAAGGAAAAAAAATTTGGGGCCGAAATCTGGGTAGAAGTCGACGGGATTTTAGAGTTTATGGTTTTTTTTTGTGCGGAATTTGGTGGGGATGATATGGAATGGAATGAAAATTAAGAGTTTAAGAATGACTAAATGTTTGAACCGCTGGGCTCTGATACCAATTGATATGAATCTGGATGACTCGTATGCCTCGGGGGGATCGTGGTAGCAAGGGAAGCCGTCGTTCTTCAACTCGTCTATGGTTTGGATAAGTATTGAATCTTTCGATTCAATAAGAACTCGATGTCTTGAGAGTCCACTCAAGGGATGATCGAATTCAATAGGTAGGCTTGATGACAGTTCGCTATCGAGAACAACTCCGGATCCAATCAGTGGGGTTTGACGAAGAAGCTTTAAGGGAGGAGATAACTCAACTTCAATGCTTCAACTCAAATTCAACGTCTAGAACAACAATGGGGAAAATGTCAACTTATAAGAGGGGTTTCTACTAACATTAACCCTAATTTCTCAGCCCTAAACCGAAATTAAAAACAAACAATTAAATAAAAACGTCTAAAAAGGAAAATACGGAAAAACTGGAGAAGAGCCGACCGCAATCGCGGATGACCACCCGCGGTCGTGGCTGCTGCTGCTGGATTTCTCTAATCTCATTGTCCATGGGGGACGCCAAGCCCTAGGACTCAATGGTGATGTCGTTGCTAGGTCGTCCTCTTGATATCGCTTCACAATGCCCTTGGAATAACGCATACCAAGCAAAGCATTACAGCAAACCCTATTAGATACCCTATAACATATGTCTTTATTAGCTCTATCCTCTTTGGACCTTGCTCTATAGCATAATGCATACATGTATTCCAAAACACCAACTTATTTGCGCTTAGTCCCTGTTTGTAGCGAAATTATCAACGAGATGATAACTAAGCAATTGTAGGGAAAAGATAAAAGAATATGATATAATCTCAACACTCAAGAACAATGTAGGAAATTAGGGTTGAAGCTTGTACTTGGTATTACTCGAATGGTGGCTGAATACTTACAAAACTGGCGTTAGCCTCGATTTATAGGCTAACCTTGTTTGTAGCGAAATTACCTTCGAGAAGATAACTAAGCAATTGTAGGGCAAAGATCAAAGAACACGGTATAATCTCAACACTCAAGAACAAAGTAGGAAATTAGGGTTGAAGCTTTAACTTGGTATTACTCGAATGGTGGGTGAATGCTTACAAAGCAGGTGTTAGCCTTTATATATAGGCTAACCCTAATAATATCTTTAAGGAAAACGAGATCTTATCTCTTCCTTTTATCTAAATAACGATATAACAAACAAGGTAAAAGATATTCTTTACCGTATCTTTTACCAATTACGAGAATATAATAAGGAATAAGATAAAATACACTCGGCCGGCCTAATTTTCAAGATAAACGAGACCTTTGCCACGTCTCGTCACGTAGACGGCATCTTCCATTCCTATCGTCGCGTCGACGACATCTTCCTACGCGTAGCTCTTCACGCGTTCCACACTCGTCGTATTTTTAGGCACAAACAATACCCCTAAGGCGTCTTACAGGGCTTAACGTTTAGTAGAGCTGGGAGACGCCTTCTTTCTTCAAGGAATACGTCTTCATTGCACTAGGAATGCGTTGACGATTACGTCACTTGAATTTTTAATATCGTCGCAGAGCTTCAATCATCATTCTCCTCCAATCATTTCCATGAGACAGACGAGGGGCTTCGTTATCTGTGCCGGTAACGTTCAATCGTAACGGCTAGTTTCTTCAACGGCTATAATGCCGTTAAACTTTCTCCCGTATTCTTCGCGATCTCTTTGGCTATATAAGGAGGGGATCTTCATTTTCCTCCTTCTATATTTCGTCTACTCTGAATATCTCTTGCTTTCCCGTTTTCTTACGCTAAAAAAGATCATTTGCTTCTCCTTCCTTCAGATTTCTTCTTCACTCTTCCTTTTAGTCTCCTAAAATGGCTTCTTTCTACGTACCAAAATTCATCTTGAAGGATTCCGATTGCAAATCGTCAGAGTCACACGACGTCGAGAGACTGAGATCATTGACGAATCTTGGTCCCTAGGTGGAGATTGAGATACCCCCTCAAGGGGTATCTGCCGACGCATACCGCCCAGGGTGGATTATGGTATACGAGTACCCTTTCCTTACTGGTCATCGGCTTCCTTTCTCGCCGTTGACGAAGGCATTCATACTTACGCTAGGAGTTGCCATAGGTCAACTTTTGCCGAGCGTCTGGAGGATCTTTGGTGCTCTAGACAACGTGAAAGAGAAACGTGGCGTCGAGATTGTCGTCGACAACATTGCTTATTCCTTCAACATTCAAACTAAAACGGTTGGAAGAGTAGGTCTTAGATCAAGACCTAAGGCGGCTAAGATCGCCATCGAGGGAACTCAGGCTGATCGTCACTGGGCCGACTTCTTCTATTTTATCAAAAAATCGACTCTTGGTGAGCAGTGTTCTTGGTTGATCGAATGCTAGAATCCTACGAGTGAGTTTGCTTTTTCTCTTTTTTGGATCTTTGTTGTACATATCGTCAATCGTTGATGTCTTACTTTACCTTGTTGTTCCTTGCAGTTAACGCGGATGCTATCGTGGTGAGGCGAGAGACTAAGAAGGTTACTGACAGACTTCTCGAGATCCCTGAGATTGATCGAACTTTTCATGGGCACGACAGGAAGGGTCATCGTATTGCCTCTACGGCCTTGACTGGTAATGTATTCACGCTCTTTTACCTTGTTTTCTTTTTTTCTTTTTTCTTTGAGGATCTTAACCCTTTTCCTTGTTGATCTTTTAGTATCTGCGGAGCTTTCACGCGTCCGCGGCGGAGGACAATCTGCGTCTGCTCTCATCGCGTCACGAAAGAGGAGTCGTACCGGAGAGGGAACTGCTTCTGAGGTTCCTATCCTTATCACGCCAATTATTTCTCTCATCTCGTCACCATCTCCTTCTTTAATTCCGGCGAAGAAGTCACGTAAGGGTAAGGAGAAGGTTTTTGAGAGGTTGAACTTTGACTTCGAGACTGTGGACGACTTTCCGGGAGTTATCTCTCGTGTCGTCGCGTCTGGAAGGTCATTTTTGCCCGCCATGAAGGGGCTTCAAAATCCTCCATCGCTCGACTACTATTTGTCGATGGAGAAGGAGGATGTGATAGGAGAGGCTCTTGCTACGCAATGGCAGGTAGGTTTTTTTTTGCTTTTTACGCCGTGTCTCTTGTTTTCGATTCTGACCTCTTTATCTTCTCTTTTTTAGGCTTTTCAATCCTCGTTGTGCATCTATGGGCCCTTCTCTAATTTTTTCGATCGGATGAAAGCTATGGAGGCCAAGCAATCGGCCGATGAGGCGAAGATTAACGAGCTTAATGCGACGGTTGAGGCGTCGCGTAAAGCGAAGAATGAGGCTCAAGAAAAGGTTGCGGCGGCGCTTAAACTCCACGTCGATCTTGCCAAGCAAGTCGAGGATTCAAAGGCGAGGATTGCTGCCCTGGAGGACGAGAAGGCTAAGACGGAGAAGAAGCTTGCTTCCGAGCTCAAGGAGGTGAAGCTTTATTGGTCTTGGCTTTCTCGTGTGGAGGTCATTGAACAGTATGTTGCTGGTAAATACCACGGTTGGGACCCAGTGAAGGAGAGGAGGGAGTTTCAGGAAGCGTTCGCGGAGCTCCCTGAAGGCGTCGAGGAAGGGCCTACGCCTATGAATCCTCCGATGAATCCTCACGTCATGGAGGATGATGTCCCTCATCTTAACGAGGTTGAACCTAATGACGGCGTCGAAGATGACGAGGATGTCGGTGAAGAAGACGTCGTAGAAGACTCTGAAGACGAGGGCGAGGATGAGCATGTGTATGAGGACGCGGATGGCTCCTCATCGAGCTCTTCTGAGTCTGATAGTGACTCTTTGTGATTTTCCGGGGTCATTCTTCCCTTGGGCTTTTTGTAAATTCCTTTTTCTTTTTGTTTACGCGTCGCCGGTCTTCGAGGCGTTTTCTTGTAAATACTTTTGTTCTTGTCCTTCATGATGGGCCTCTATAATATAACTTTTTGGAATTTCTTACTTGTTGATGAAGACGTCTCCAAGATCTTTTATGTTTTGAGTATGTCGTTGTGATCAAGCATGCTTTTGTTGGCGATGGCGTATTTGTCCATGAGTTATGCGAGTAACTTTTGGATCTCTTTGAATCAACATTTTTTTTTCCAATTTCTTTACCTCGGGGGTGCTCCTTGATTTCCTTATCTTTCTCTTACAGGCAGGTGGTCTCGGTCTTGTTTTGACGCGTATCCTATACATTCCTTGGCTTTGGGTGTGTTTTCATGTTTCCTCGAGTGGTCCTACCCTTTTTGGTAGGTTTGACTTAGGCTCCTTGTAGGTTACGTTGGAGCTACCAAAGACTCTTGGACTCTTCTTTACTTATTGTATTTCGTACTTCGTTTCTTGCATCTTACGCGTCGTTCTTTGCGTCGGAGACGTTTTGGGAGCTCACCCTTTATCTGGCTTTGATATCTTACGTACTTCTCTTTGGTACGCGTATCTTGCTTCGCGTAGGTGTAGGATTCGTTTCTTGAGTTCTTCGATTCTATACGCGTGCCTCGTTTGTGAGTGCGTAGATTCTATCTTTGGTTTCTTGCTTTTGTTATTTTATCTTTTGGGTATAATTTTCTACTCCTGGTATGATACTTCGTTCGTAGCGAACGCGTTAGAGGGTTTTTCACTTACTAGATAGGGTGGTATGGTCATCACGGCAGCTTTAGTTACGTTGTCGGCTTATATGAAGGTTGGGTCCAGCATTTCCTCCGAACCCTGAAGCGAGTGGCGGACATAGGTCAGCGTGTGATTTTATTAGCTTGTGACGTTACCCCTTACTTTTAAGGTGGGTCCATTTCCTCACGCTAGAGTTAGGTCGACGTCGAACTCTTTTAATCGACGGGCCTATTCATCGTGTGGCATCCGATTTCTAGATTGTTAGGACTTACGATGCCGGTGGACGCATCCCTGCCGGTTTTGCGTTTTTCTCGTGGATTCATGACTCTCAGAGGGGTCGTGGAAGGCGCGAGTACGCGTTCCTGGAGAGTGGTCGTGGCAATAGGTTTCCCTTCTTTGCTCAGAGGGCCGTGCCGGTTTCGTGAGGTGCCGGGCTTCATTCCCCATGACCATTGCCGCACGTCGCTAACAATCATGGGAAGCGTCGACTCGGAGTCGGCGGTTTGGCTAACGTTGTCTACGCGTAGACTAACGAAACCTCTCCCCGGCGCGGATTTTCGCCGCAGCCTTATTAAGCTTGGTGTTATGTCATAGACAGAGAGCAAGTAATTTGAAAAATAGAACAACTCGGCATACTTTAACACGTTGGAGAAAAAAGAGTGTACTCATATATTAATAAGGAAGTGCATCATGAACTAACAAACTTCGACACTGACGCTTACCCCTTGTCGTCACGACCCCTTGTCGCTTCGACGCTAAGATAACGACGCTAAATTTATTGAAATTCTTGAAAGAAATTAATCCTACTCATGCAAGAAAGAACACAAAGAAAATAATGCTAGGAAATTCGGGAATTCTTATCACTCTTTTAGATTTATGGCGGATGGTGCTTCAGGAACATGTAGCTTAAGTTGTTAGTCTTTGCTTGGACTTTTTGCTCGTACTTACTTGGCAGATTGGTATTCTTTTGCTCGTTGAACTTTGCTTTTCTCATTATGTCGGGGATTGATTTTCCACCCCTAGCCTTTTCTCCGTGGTTCCTTGATTGATATGCTTTCTTTTCTTTACCCGACGATGTCTTAGTGGCTTTTTTCCCTCCAATTCTATAGCATTCTCTCGCGACTTGAAGCTCGCCTTTCATCTCTTGGATCCCCCATGGAGATGGGAATTTCAAGGACTGATGATACGTCGAGGGTACAGCTTTCATGTCGTGTAGCCAAGGCCTTCCTAGGATAAGGTTGTATGGTGACTCGATATCCATCACTGCAAACTTTGCTTGTATATTGATACCCCTTGCATAGGTTGCCAATGTGATCTCTCCCAACATGCTTGCTACTTCGCCACTGAATCCTACTAGAGGAACGTACTTCTTTACGACGACGTCGGTGGATAGTCCGAGCTCTTTTATAGCAGATGTAGTAATTATGTTGGCGGAACTCCCGTTGTCTATGAGGTTTCTCTTGCCCAGGCAATTGCTGACGGTGAGGGAGATAACTAACCCCTCGTGATGCTCCACCATCTCGTTCGGCTCCTCGAACGTGATTGGGTAATTCCTCCTTGTAGGACGGATTTGATAAACTCGCGTCATATCACTATCGTCGCGTAGAATCTTGATGTTCCTTCTAGCGGCGGATGCGGTGTAGCCGCTCGTGGAACAGCCTCCGAGGATGGTGTGTATAGTTCGTGTATGACCTGATGGAAGTGGAGGGGGAGTAGGGGACTTCTTTTCTTTCTTCACCCCTTCAAACGCGTCCCTTCCTTCTCTGGAGAGTAGATCTTTCAAATCTCCTCTTTTTAGCAACCTTAACACCTCTTTTCTCAGGTTGTAACAACCATCCGTCGTGTGACCCGTGTCTATATGGAACTCACAGTAGCCCTTCCCTGTTTCGGGCCTTCTTCCAGGATTTGGCTTTCTAGGCCATTGCACGTCGCGTAGCCCTTCCATCGCGCTCATGACTCGCAACGCGTCGGTCTTCATAGAGATACCTTTGTCCACCATATAGACACTATCAACTTCGCTCACAGCATGTACCGTTTGTGGTTCTCTTTGGAATGGCTTGTTTCTCCTGTCATGACGTTCCCCTCGCTCTTGATGTCGATCGTTGTGTCGACGTGGAGGAGAGTTCCTACGCGGAGGAGTTCGCCTACGTGGAGATCAAGAACTTTCTTCGTTGTATCTTAGGAGATCCTCCTCTAAGCGTATGGCTTCCATGGCTCTTTCCCTAGTTGAGACGAATGATTCAGGGCGAGTCTTCGTCAATTCCTTGTACAGATCACTATCTCGGGGGAGTGCGCGTCTGAACGCGTCGGCAGCGGTGGCTTCGCTACAATCTGGGATTGTAATCTTCTCGTCATTGAAACGCTTCATAAAGGCTCTTATGGTCTCGCCCCTGTTCATACGCATGTTATGGAGATCTGAGGGTTGCTTTGCAAATAACTTACTGCTAGCGAATTGTAATCGGATGAACCATGTCATGGCTGGACCTTTTAGCGTCGAGCTACAAAATTTGCATATCATTGCTTCCTTTAACTCTGGCTCGATCGGGCTTGTGGAGAGCTTGGCCTTGTAGAGTAAGACATGTTCTTCCGGGTCATCTGATCCGTCGTAGACGGGGAGATCGGCGACGGTGAACTTCTTGGCGATCTTCTGGGCGGCGATAGCGGCGACAAAAGGACTCTCTTGAAATTCGAACTCGTGCTCAGGGATTATTGATTTGGGGGCCCCATGCATCAACATCATCTCTTTTCTTAGGGCTCCGACCTGTTGTGCTACTAGCGCAGCGACGGCGTCCGAAGTCATCTTTTCCTCGGATTTCTTTTTCTGAATCGTTTCTCTCGAGAGGACATAACCATGGTGTTCTTGGGGCTTGTATACGTCGTCTTCCTAAACGGTTGCGTCCATATCAAGGCGTCGGACGACACTCTGACCGCGAACGTAGGTATGTGGCCCTGCGGAACCCGCTTTGAGTTCCCTGATTATGGAGCTCAGTCTCTCATTTTCCTTAGTGAGCTCCGACGCCGTTTTCTCGCTCTCCTGCATGGCTTCAGCCTGGGATTTTTCGAAGGAGTCGAATTGCGCTCGGACGGCGGCCACGTCAGTTACCTCGCCATCCACCCCTTGTTTCTCTGTGGGAGCGCTTATTTTTGGAGTATCGGGGGTGTTTTCGAGACTTTTTCCTGTGTCATCGTTCTTCGGGACAAGAGGAATCGTTGCAGGGCCTTCCTCTTCGGATCTTTCTCCATTGTTACGCGGACTGTTGGTCGGATTCGTCATGATTTCCTGCAAAAAAGAAGCTCTTTTCTTATGGAAAGACGATACCTTTTTTATCTTGCCCCACGGTGGGCGCCAATTGTTTGTAGCGAAATTACCTACGAGAAGATAACTAAGCAATTGTAGGGAAAAGATCAAAGAACACCGTATAATCTCAACACTCAAGAACAAAGTAGGAAATTAGGGTTGAAGCTTTAACTTGGTATTACTCGAATGGTGGTTGAATGCTTACAAAGAAGGCGTTAGCCTTTATATATAGGCTAACCGTAATAATATCTTTAAGGAAAACGAGATCTTATCTCTTCCTTTTATCTAAATAACGATATAACAAACAAGGTAAAAGATATTCTTTACCGTATCTTTTACCAATTACAAGAATATAATAAGGAATAAGATAAAATACACTCGGCCGACCTAGTTTTCAAGATAAACGAGACCTTTTCCACGTCTCGTCAGGTAGACGGCATCTTCCATTCCTCTCGTCGCGTCGACGACATCTTCCTACGCGTAGCTCTTTACGCGTTCCACACTCGTCGTATTTTTAGTCACAAACAACCCTAATGATATCTTTTTAGGAAAACGAGATCTTATCTCTTCCTTCTATCTAATAACGATATAACAAACAAGGTAAAAGATATTCATTCTCGTAACTTTTACCAATTACAAAAATATACAAGAAAATAAGATAAAACACACTCGGCCGACTTAATCTTCAAGGAGAACGAGATATTTCCCACGTCTCGTTACGTCGACAACATCTTCATTGCTTCTCGTCACGTCGTCGTGATCATCCTACGCGTAGCTCGTCATGCGTTCCTTACTCGTCGTATTTTTAGGCACAAACAATACCCCTAAGGCGTCTTACAGGGCTTAACGTCTAGTAGAGCTGGGAGACGCCTTCTTTCTTCAAGGAATACGTCTTCATTATACCAGGAACGCGTTGATGATTGCGTCACTTGAAATTTTAACATCGTCACAGAGCTTCGATCATCATTTTTCTTCAATCATTTATATGTAGTAGATGGGGGAGCTTTGTTATCTGTGCCGGCAACGTTCGTCCGTAACGGCTACTTTTTCTAACAGCTATAATGCCGTTGGAATTCCTTCCATGTTTCTCACGATCTCTGTGGCTATATAAGGAGAAGATTTATTTTCTTCCTACCTCTTCTACAACTCGCTTATTCTGAATACTCTGTGCTTTCTCATCTACTCACGCTCAACAGATTATTTGCTCCTTCTCTCTATTCCCAAATTTCTTCTGCATCTACTCTTTGATTCTTAAAATGGCTTCTTTCTACGTGCCAAAGAATATCTTGAAGGGTTCCGACTGTAAGTCTTCTGAGGCGCGTAGCGTCGAGAGGCTAAGGTCGCTGGCGAATCTTGGTCCTGAAGTGGAGATCGAGATCCTCCCTCAAGGGGTGTCTGCCGACGCATACCACCCGGGATGGATAGCGGTATATGAATATCCTTTTCTCACTGGTCACCGGTTTCCCTTCTCGCCGTTGACGAAAGCGTTCATGCTCGCGCTAGGAGTGGCTGTAGGACAGCTTCTGCCGAGCGTCTGGAGGATTTTTGGCGCTTTGGACGATGTGACGGCGAAGCATGGCGTCGAGATCCTCGTTGATGATCTCGCCTATTCCTTGAACGTCCAGACTAGGACGGTCAGGAGAGTAGGTCTTAAATCAAGACCTAAAGCGGCTAAAATTGCCATTGTGGGAAGTCAGGCTGACCGTTTCTGGGCCAACTTCTTCTACTTTGTGAAGAAATCGACTCTAGGCGAAGAGTGTTCTTGGCTCATCGAATGCTGGAATCCTGCGAGTGAGTTCGTCTTCTTTCTGAATCTTTACTATGTATGTTTTTAGTCATCGACGCTTTGCTTATATTGGATCTCGTTTTGCGCTTTTTTTTTTTTGTAGTCAACTCTGACGTTATCGGGGCGAGGCGAGAGACCAAGAAGGTCATTGACAGGCTCCTCGAGATTCCTGGGAGTGATCGAACTTTTCATGGACACGACGGGGAGGGTCATCGCATTGCTTCTACGGCTCTAACACGTAACGCGTTCATGTTCCTCTATCTTTTTCCCTTTTCTCTTTTGCTTTCAGGGTCTTAACCTCTTCTTTCATTGTCGTTCTTTAGTATCCACAGATATTTGTCGCGTTCGTAGTGGAAGAAAATCTGCGTCTTCTCTTATCGCGTCGCTGAAGAGGAGTCGTATCGGAGAGGGAACTGCTTCTGAGGATCCTATCCAGATCACGCCTATGATTTCACTCGTCTCATCCCCATCTCCTTCTTAAATTCCGGCGAAGAAGTCACGCAAGGGCAAGGAGAAGGTTGTTGAGAAGTTGAATTTTGACTTCGAGACTATTGACGACTTTCCGGGAGTTATCTCTCGTGTCGTCGCGTCTGGGAGAACGTTTTTTCCTGCCATGAAGGTGCTTCAAAATCCTCCATCCCTTGACTACTACTTGCCGATGGAAACAGAGGATGTGATGGGAGAGGCTCTTGCTACGCAATGGCAGGTAGGTTTTTCTAACTTTTTGCACCGAGTTTCTTATCTTTGATCTGATTCTGACTTCTTTACCTTTCCTTTCTTAGGCTCTTCAGTCTTCGTTATGCATCTGGGGACGCTTCTCCGATTTTATTGATCGGATGAAGGCTATGGAGAACAAGCAGTCGACCGACGAGGTGAAGATCAAAGAGCTTAATGCGACGGTCGAGATATCGCGTAAGGCGGAGAGTGAGGCTCAAGAAAAGGTCACGGCGACGCTCAAACTTCATGACGAGCTTGCTAAGCAAGTCGAGGACTCAAAGGCGAGGATTGCCGCTTTGGAGGACGAGATAGCTAAGGCGGAGAAGAAGCACGCCTCAAAGCTCAAGGAAGTGAAACTTTATTGGTCTTGGCTTTCTCACGTGGTGGTCATTAAGCAATATGGTGCTAGTCAGCATCATGGTTGGGACCCATTAAAGGAGCGGACGGAGTTCCAAGAAGCGTTCGCGGAGCTTCCTGAAGGCGTCGAGGAGGGACCTTCGCCCTTGAATCCTCCAGGGAATCCTCACGTCATGGAGAAGGATGCTCCTCACCTTAATGAGGTCGATCCTAACGAGGGCGTCGAAGATGACGAGGATGTTGACAAAGAGGTCGTTGTAGAGGACTCTGAAGGTGGGGACGAGCATGAGCACGAGTACGAGGATGCGGATGGTTCTTCCTCGAGCTCTTCTGAGTCTGATAGTGAATCTTTGTGATTTTACGGGGTCAATCTTCCCTTGGGCTCTTTGTAAATTTCTTTTTCTTTTGTTTACGCGTCGCCGGTCTTCGGGGCGTTTTCTTGTAAGTACTTTTGTTCTTGCCCTTCTCGATGGGCCTCTATAATATAACGTTTTGGTTCTTGGATCTTTTATGCTTTGAGTATGTCGTTGCGTTTAGACATGTTCTTCTTGCCGATAGCGTATTCATCTATGGGTTGAACGAGTAACCTTTCTGTTGGAATAGGGACCTGAGGAACTCTGGTTTCTCAATAGGTTCCTTTCCACTATTACTCTATGTTTTGACGATGACAACCTTAGCATATATTATGGTATAGTTTATCTTGATATTTCAGATGAAAAGATTGAAGATTTGAAGCTGATGAATTATTAAGGGAAATCTGAAAGAACTGTGTTACATCCGTGTTGCTTCTAACCCGAACGTGGGCGGCGAGCCGAGAAGATCTTATAGGAGATTTTTTCCTTGTTAGGATATTGCTAGAGTTGGTTGTAATACTGTCTCCAAGAAGTCCAGACCCTCCATAACTTTACCTGCTCGACCAGCTCCTGCAGATGACCAAGAGGAGGCCACCTCAGAGATTGTTGAGGAACTACGGGAAATTTTGGCTGCTATTCGTGACCTTAGCTCTGCTTTCGTCAAGCTTGCCGACGTTCTCTCTGTTAAGAGAGGATAGGGTTTCTCCAGCAGTTCCTCCGATGTAGTTGGCATAGAATTTCCTCTAGGGTGTTCTCTCTGTTAAGAGAGGATAGGGTTCTCTCTTGTTGTTCTTTCTGCTTCATGATTTCTGTTTTTTTTGTGTTTGCTTGTATGAGTCGCAGTTGTCTTTGGGATCATAAATGAAAATAATTATATTTTGGTGTCTTATGCCTTGTGAGTCTTGCACGTTCATGTTTTGCATCATTGTTCCTTATATTATCTCCATATCTTTTCGATGATGTCAAAAGGGGGAACTCTGAAATCTTGGAACCAATAGGACTGGTATCATGTTTAGGGGGAACTTGTTAGAAAATTATAAGGTTAAGGGGGAACCACTTGAAGTTATTAGTCTAAAGTATCTTTGTCCTGAGATTTATATTCATATTTGCCTATTGTCTCTGTGATTACGACTAAGAGTTTGTCATCATCAAAAAGGGGGAAATTGTTGGAATAGGGACCTGAGGAACTCTAGTTTCTCAATAGGTTCATTTCCACTATTACTCTATGTTTTGACGATGACAAGCTTAGCATATACTATGGTATAGTTTATCTTGATATTTCAGATGAAAAGATTGAAGATTTGAAGCTGATGAAGTATTAAGGGAAGTGAGAAGGAACTGTGTTACATCCGTGTTGCTTCTAACCCTAGCGTGGGCGGCGAGCCAAGAAGATCTTATAGGAGATCGTTTCCTTGTTAGGATATTGCTAGAGTTTGTTGTAATATTGTTTATGTAATATTTGGTAAATCTCGAGTTAATTAGGTTAACTTGAAAGCCATAGAGATTGTCATAAATTAGGAAAGAAGTTTGACGTATAATATATTCTTGGAATATCTTTATACGACAGGCTTCCTATATATATGATCATCTTTATGTTATTAGGGCTTATGTATTTTGACGGAGCTTGAAGTGCATCAAACTAAGAGAAGAGAATAGTGTTCTTGCAAAAGAACATCAAGTAAGTTCACTGGTATTATCATCTTAGAGTTTCTGATAGGAACTAGGTTAGTACTTAGCAATAAGTTTGTAATCTCGTTCTTCTCTAAACTCATTGATTGAATATACAAGTAGACCTTTTAAATCCTCGAAAGAGGGGTGGTTTTCATCCAAAGATAACTAGTTGGTTATCTAGGGTTTCCACCTTAAGTAATTGCGTTGATAACTTGTTATATTACTTCCGTTGTGCCTAGGAACTGGACAACTCTTTGTCACAGTTCTCTTGATACTAACATACAGATCCTACACTTTCTCTTTGGATTGTCTTGACAATATTTCTATCTTTCTAGTTTCCTCACTTCGGAAGTGCTTTCTGGCTTCCTTATCCTTTTCTTACAGGTAGGTGGTCTCGGACTTGCTTGACGCGTATCCTATACGTTCCTTGGCTTTGGGTATGTTTCCATGTTTCCTTCAGTGGTTCTACCCCTTTTGGTAGGTTTGGCTTAGGCTCCCCGTAGACTAGGTTAGAGCTACCAAAGACCCTTGTGCTTGCTTTACTTATTATATCTTGCACTTTGTTTCTTGCGTCGTGCGCGTTACTCTTCACGTTGGAGACGTGTTTGGAGCTTGCTCTTTTTCTGGTTTTGATATCTTATATGCTATACTTTGGTACGCGTATCTCGTCTGTGAGGACGTAGGATTTGTCCTTGGCTTTTCGCTTTATGCTACTTTATCTTTAGGGTGTCGTTTTCTACCCCTGGTATGATACTTTGCTCGTAATGAACGCGTTAAAAAGTTTTACTTTCTTGATAAGATGATATGGTCATTGCGGCTGCTTTTGTTACGTTGCCGGCTTACATGAAGGTTGGGTCCAGCATTTACTTCGAACCCGAAGCGAGTGGCGGACATAGGTCAGCGTCTGATTGTATCAGCTTCTGACGTTACCCCTTACTTTTAAGGTGGGTCCTTTGCCTCACACTAGCGTTAGGTCGACGTCGAACTCTTTTAATCGACGGGCCCATTCATCGTGTTGCGTCCGATTTCTTGATTTTTTGGACTTACGAGGCCGGTGGACGCCTCCCGACCAGTTTGGCGTTTTGCTCGTGGATTCATGACTCTCAGAGGGGCCGTGGAAGGCGCGAGTACGCGTTCCTGGAGAATGGTTGTGGCAATAGGTTTCCCTTCTTTGCTCAGCGGACCGTGCCGGTTTCGTGATGTGTTGAGCTTCATTCCCCATGACCATTGCCACACGTCGCTAACAATCATGGGAAGCGTCGACTCGGAGTCGGTGGTTTGGCTAACGTTGCGTACACGTAGATGGAGCCTTGAACGCGTAGGCTAACAAAATTCCTCCCCGGCGCGGATTTTCGCCGCGGCCTTATTAAGCTTGTTGTTACGTCATAGACATAGAGCAAGTAATTTGGAAATAAAACAACTCGGCATACTTTAACACGTCAGAGAAAAAAGAGTGTACTCATATATTAATAGAAAGATGCATCATGAACTAACAAACTTCGACATTGACGCTTACCCCTAGTCGTTACGACCCCTTGTCGCTCCGACTCTAAGATGACGACGCTAACTTATTGGAATTCCTGAAAGAAACTAATCCTACTCATGCGAGAAAAAACACAAAGAAAATAATGCTAGGGAATTCGGAAATTCTTATCACTTTTGTTGGGCTTGACTTATGGCGGGTGGTGCTTTAGGAACATGCAGCTTAAGTTGTCGCTCTTTGCTTGGACTTTTTGCCCGTACTTACTTGGTATATTGGTATCTTCTGGCTTGGCAAATTTCATTTTTCTCGTCGCGTCGGTGATTGATTTTCCACCCCTAGCCTTTTCTTCGCGACCCCTTGATTGCTACGCTTTCTTTTCCTTACTCACTGATATCTTAGTGGCGTTTCTTACTCCGATGTTATAACATTCTCTCGCGACTTGAAGCTCGCCTTTGATCTCTTGGATTCCCCATGGAAACGGGAATTTCAGGGACTGGTGGTACCTCGAGGGTACAGCTTTCATGTCGTGTAGCCAAGGTC
Organism: Oxyria digyna; assembly: GCA_029168935.1. NCBI lineage: Eukaryota > Viridiplantae > Streptophyta > Magnoliopsida > Caryophyllales > Polygonaceae > Oxyria > Oxyria digyna. The sequence goes on from JAPVLV010000005.1 coordinate 43,040,687, forward strand.
TTCCTAGGATAATATTGTAAGGCGATTCGATCTCCATGACTGCAAACTTTGCTTGTATATTGATACCCCTGGCATAGGTTGCCAACGTAATCTCTCCTAACATGCTTGCCACTTTGCCACTGAAGCCTACCAAAGGAACGTACTTCTTCACGACGACGTCGTCAGATAGTTCGAGCTCTTTTATAGAAGATGTAGTAATTATATTGGCGGAACTCCCGTTGTCTATGAGAACTCTCTTGACCAGGCAATTGCTGACGGTGAGGGAGATAACTAACCCGTCGTGATGCTCCACCATCTCGTTTGGTTCTTCGAACGTGATCGGGTAATTTCTTCTGGTAGGACGGACTTGATAGACTCGCGTCATATCACTATCGTCGCGTAAGATCTTGATAAAATTTGATGAGGCTAAAGTCGTAGTGCCAAATCAAAGAAATAAACTCTAAACACTAACTAGAGTATAGCAAGTAAGTAGAGGTCGAACCCAAGGGAATCAAAACACCAATCGATATGCAGTCAAGCGAAATACCAACTAACAAACAAGTAACAAGTAACCAGGGGGGGTTTTGATTGTATGAAACACAAAAGTAACAAGTATCAAACAAAGGGAGTTTGGGTGAGAATATGATGAGAAGGGGTTTCACCTAGCAAGTATTCACACAACAGTCAATCAAGTTGATCATAGATTTATCTCAAGTTCTATTCAATCCTAGGGAATGTTCCTATTCCAATCTTTAATATATCAGCAGGCCAACCGGTCCTGATAACACTTACTATTCAACAATCAGGGAAACCTCTCAAGATTTATTGAAATAGCAGCAAAGGGCACATGAATTATAAGGATGCATGCAATAACTTACAACCGTCAAGTATTAACATGCAATCAATTCTCTTTCATAAAAGCAATCAACTACCAGATCATGCAGATATGAGCGCTACAATGACAAGGAATTCCACCGTATATTCCTAGTCTAGCAATAGAAAACTATCAATCAAACTAGGTGATCAAGCTAGCAAAACTAATAGAAATCAATAGATGAAGAACAAGAGAATTAATACAAACCCATAGGAAAAGAATAAGAGTTTAGAAATCTCACAACTTAATAACTGAAGGTTTCAACCGCTAGGTAAAACAATGGCGATTAGTTCCTGCTCATGGTTGCAGAACTAAATTGTCTGATGGAAAAGATGATGATGAAAGATGATCCTAGAAAGAAAGAAACTAGGGTTCTTAAATAGAGAACTAACCCTAAAAATATATGGTAAAACATAAATCCTAAAACTAATTAAGGAAAAAGGAAAAGTAAAGAAATAACACAAAAGGAATAAAAGGAAGCTCAAATTCGGTGAACTCATGTGAATTAAATTCACAACTTGCAGCCTAGCTGCCTGCTTCCACAATGCGTGCTCCATATCCACTCTTGCACGGCCCATCTGCTCCAATCAGTCCAATTCATGTGGCCCGCAAGCATTCAGCCCAACAGCACAGCAGTCCATAGTTACCTCAATTTCTTCACCGATACGGGTCGGCCTTCTCCCTATCTTCGTGGGCTTCATCTCAAATAATCATGGTCCGACTACTGCTCAACATTCCAACAACAACCTACCCGCGATCGCCGTCGGTGATTTCTTCAAGTCTTCAACTCTTAATTGGTTTTGATCTCTATTTCTTCACTTCTTAATAAATATCTCAGAACATAACAATGACTCGAAACACATATGATAATACTCCTAAACTAATGTAATAATCCCTAGTTACGCTATACAAAGTGCAGCGTATCAAATACCCCCATACTTAGACTTTTACTCGTCCCGAGTAACTTACAGAAAAGCTACCCATACAATAAAATACTCAAAGTCTCAGGAAGTACAAAAATATCTCCTAGTGATTACATAACCAATAAGCTCCTCCAAAAATAACAACAACAATCAAGAACGATGTGGTAAAATAAGCACATACTCAGAACTACACCTTATTCCTCCAAGTGGCCTACCCGAATCCTCCTATACGCCTCCTTCTTATGCCTCCATACGCCAAGATGATAATGGTCCTAAAACACTCAATTTTTTAATAACACTCATCTTGCTTGGGCGCCCTTTCGGGTTTTCATCCCAACCACTCAATAATTGTTCCAGGCTCACAAAACTCACATCACTCAAGACTTATTTTTGCCCCAACCTAATGCCGGTCAAGCCACCTTCTTATTGCATAGAACTTGCTATCCAAGGATTTTATATGCCTTTTTTCACTTTTTGTGGCTTTTTCATACAATATATATATAATAAGCTCATGCAGATACAACCAACACCCAAATAATTACATGTGAATACATTCTCCTCCCCCATACTTAAACATTGCATTGTCCTCAATGAAATGGAAGACATAAAAACGAACCCAGGGAAGATGACAGAAGACTCACATACAAGGTCGGATGACCTTCCTCCAATAAAACTCAAAGTGTGGTAGAATGAGAAACTAGATGAGCACTAAATGTAATCCAATAATGCATGCTCATCTAAAGCAAAAGAAAGAATACCTCCAATGTAGAAAGTGACCCAAATAAATCAACTCCTTGTAAAGAACATGGTCACCAACAAGCTAAGCTCCAACGAATGTAGATCTAGAATGATAGTACCAATGAAACCAAACTTGATGTAATACAACTCCTTACTTTCTTTTCTCTCATATTTTTTTCTGCACTCTATTTTTTTTTAATCCGATATATTATTATTTTTCTCGGAATGATTTTCGTTTTTTTTTTTTTTTAGACGGGAGAGAAAACTTACAGCGAGATTGGCTACTGACTGTAGCGGACCCTAAGCTTCGGTGATTTCCTCCTGTCCATAGAAAAACTAAAAAGAAAATTAAACCGAACAAAAACAAACTCAAACCTCGGGTTGCCTTCCGAGTAGCGCCTTATTTTATGTCGTAGCTCGACATGAAACTCAAGAGATTTAACTAACGCCATTTGGCTTTGTAAAAACAGTCTCTTGTCTGAATTCTTTCTTGAACCACTCATGGAACGCTTTGAATCTCGTCCCTCTTACCTTGACCACCTTGTCTTTAGCCATGAAGGTGGTTTCATTCACTTTCTCCTCCTTGACCGTATCAGGCGGCTGTTTAAGCTCAATGTCAAGTGCCTGCACACTAGACATCAATGGTTTCTCGCCTGGCGAGGTCAGTAATGAAGGGCGATTGCCCAAAGGATGTGAAGAGAGCTTACCTTTAGGATCTGGCTTAGCCTGATACTCTGGCATATTAGTAGACAAAACAGCATCTACTTTTGGGGGCTCTAAGAGATTCTCTAAAACAGGTTGCAATTCATCCTTACAAGTAGGCTTAATCACATCAATAGCACATAGAGAATTCTTATCAATGGGATCCATATCATATATATTATATTCTACCTTATCCCCATCAAACTCCATAGAGAGAGTCCCACTATTAACATCAATTTTCGTTTGTGCAGTTTTCATGAAAGGTCTACCTAACAGTATAGGTGTGACATTATTAGCATGCTCCATATCTAATACAAAGAAATCAGCAGGAAAAATCAGATCACCAACCATAACAAGAACATCCTCAACAACCCCTTTCGGGTACACAGTAGACCTATCAGCAAGTTGAATAACAGTTCCTGCTTTATGCAAAGGTCCTAAGCCTAGTGATTCATACAAAGAGTAAGGCAAAACATTAATTGATGCACCTAAATCTAGCATTGCTTTGTCAAATTTAGTTTCACCAATCACACATGGAATGCTAAATATGCCTGGATCACCACATTTCTTAGGCATGCGTTTTTGAAACACTGCAGAAACTTGTTCACTTATTTCAACTTTCTTCTTTCCTTTCAGTTTTTGATTTCTTTTAATAGTGCAAACTTCTTTCAAAAACTTAGCAAATCTAGGAATACTCTTAACAAGTTTGAGCAAAGGAATGTTTACCTCACACCTACTAAAGGTTTCGAAGATCTCTTTGTCGTCATCCAGCCTTCGAGTATCCTTCAATGCCTCAGGAAAAGGAGCAACAGGCTTCTAAGAGAATAGAGGTGGAAAATTCGGGCGAACATAATTGTCAATGTACTCAGGGGGCTCCCGGCGATCGCCATCAACAACTGGCGATCGCGGTCGCGAAAAAATTTTCACCTCAGCTTCTGGAATGGAATGGCGATCGCCATCGCCATATGGCGATCGCGGTCGCGATGCAGATCTTGTTTTGCTCTCTGTAATCTCATGGCGATCGCCACTCAGATCTGGCGATCGCGGTTTTGGCACAGAACAGTCATTTAAAGTTTTTCCACTCCTCAGGAACACTGCACTGACGTTTTCTCTCGGGTTTCTTACCGGTTCCCTGGCCTCTAATTTACTCACAGCTTGAGCAATCTTTCCTAACTGATTTTCAATTTGGATGCTTGATTCCATTCTAGCATTTTGTTGCATCACAGTCTGAGCTAAGGACTTGATCATATCTTCAACAGTCATAGAAGTCTGATAATTAATATTATGAGAATCATACCTTGACCTTGGTTGCCATCCACCAACAGCGTTTACCTCAGCATTCGGCTCTTGGAGTTGTTGACCACCACTTTGCAGCATAAAAGTCTTCATCATATCTTTCAGTTCATTCATATCACTTTGAATTTTAGCGGGATCAAGTGAACTTACTGACTGTGTTCTTTGCCTGCTACCAAACTGCCTTGAGCTCTCAGCTAATTCCTCAAACATTTCAGTAGCCTGAGGTATAGTCAATCTTAAAAAGTTACCTCCACAGGATGCATTCACCATTCGACGATCCTCATCAATCAGGCCACTAAATAAGTACATAAGGAGATCTTGGTCAGTATAACTATGGAATGGGTAGCTTGAGCAAAGCTTCTTGAATCTCTCATAATATTCATAGAGACTCTCAGTTGAGTGTTGTTGAAGATTCGTGATTTCCTTCTTTAAGCTGCTCAGTTTTGTAGCTGGAAAATATTTCTCTAAAAAGACCTTTTTCATTTTAGCCCATGTATCAATACTCCCTGGAGCTTGATAATAGAGCCAATCATTCGCAGCGTCTTTCAGAGTAAATCCAATAGCTCTCAGCATGACCTGCTCCTCAGTAACACCTCTTGGCTTCATACTAGAACATATGGCATGGAATTGAGCCAAGTGTTTGTTGGGATCTTCTCCCGCTAAGCCATGGAAGTGTGGAAGCTCATGAATTAAACCAGGTTTTAATTCAAAATTCACACCTTCTTCAATCTCAGGAAACCTCACTGCCAAAGGTTGTTGGTTTAAGTCTGGGGCAGTGAGTTGCCTCATAGTAGGCAATGGCGGTCCATGTCGATCACCCATCTCGTTCTCTTGGTTCAGAGCTGCTCTTTGGTTCCGAAGGAACGTCCTTTCAATCTCTGGGTCAAAGGAAACAAGAGATGAATCAGTAGCACGGGTCTGAACCATAAAGGTTCACACCAAACAGTTGATAATTTCACAATTAGCACAAAATTGGAATAATTCAATTCCCCGGCAACGGCGCCAAATTTGATGAGGCTAAAGTCGTAGTGCCAAATCAAAGAAATAAACTCTAAACACTAACTAGAGTATAGCAAGTAAGTAGAGGTCGAACCCAAGGGAATCAAAACACCAATCGATATGCAGTCAAGCGAAATACCAACTAACGAACAAGTAACAAGTAACCAGGGGGGGTTTTGATTGTATGAAACACAAAAGTAACAAGTATCAAACAAAGGGAGTTTGGGTGAGAATATGATGAGAAGGGGTTTCACCTAGCAAGTATCCACACAACAGTCAATCAAGTTGATCATAGATTTATCTCAAGTTCTATTCAATCCTAGGGAATGTTCCTATTCCAATCTTTAATATATCAGCAGGCCAACCGGTCCTGATAACACTTACTATTCAACAATCAGGGAAACCTCTCAAGATTTATTGAAATAGCAGCAAAGGGCACATGAATTATAAGGATGCATGCAATAACTTACAACCGTCAAGTATTAACATGCAATCAATTCTCTTTCATAAAAGCAATCAACTACCAGATCAAGCAGATATGAGCGCTACAATGACAAGGAATTCCACCGTATATTCCTAGTCTAGCAATAGAAAACTATCAATCAAACTAGGTGATCAAGCTAGCAAAACTAATAGAAATCAATAGATGAAGAACAAGAGAATTAATACAAACCCATAGGAAAAGAATAAGAGTTTTGAAATCTCACAACTTAATAACTGAAGGTTTCAACCGCTAGGTAAAACAATGGCGATTAATTCCTGCTCATGGTTGCAGAACTAAATTGTCTGATGGAAAAGATGATGATGAAAGATGATCCTAGAAAGAAAGAAACTAGGGTTCTTAAATAGAGAACTAACCCTAAAAATATATGGTAAAACATAAATCCCAAAACTAATTAAGGAAAAAGGAAAAGAAAAGAAATAACACAAATGGAATAAAAGGAAGCTCAAATTTGGTGAACTCATGTGAATTAAATTCACAACTTGCAGCCTAGCTGCCTGCTTCCACAATGCGTGCTCCATATCCACTCTTGCACGGCCCATCTGCTCCAATCAGTCCAATTCATGTGGCCCGCAAGCATTCAGCCCAACAGCACAGCAGTCCATAGTTACCTCAATTTCTTCACCGATACGGGTCGGCCTTCTCCCTATCTTCGTGGGCTTCATCTCAAATAATCATGGTCCGACTACTGCTCAACATTCCAACAACAACCTACCCGCGATCGCCGTCGGTGATTTCTTCAAGTCTTCAACTCTTAATTGGTTTTGATCTCTATTTCTTCACTTCTTAATAAATATCTCAGAAAGTAACAATGACTCGAAACACATATGATAATACTCCTAAACTAATGTAATAATCCCTAGTTACGCTATACAATGTGCAGAGTATCAATATTCCTTCTAGCAGCGGACACGGTGTAGCCGCTCGCGGAGGAGCCTCCGAGGATGGTGTGTATAGTTTGGGTATGACTTGACGGAGGTGGAGGAGGGGTTGGAGACTTCCTTTCTTTCTTCACTCCTTCAAAAGCGTTCTTTCTTTCCCTGGAGAGTATATCCCTCAAATCTCCCCTCTTTAGAAGCCTTAATACCTCTTTCCTCAGAGTGTAGCAACCATCCGTAGTATGACCTGTGTCATTATGGAATTCGCAATACCCCTTCCATGTCCCGAGCCTTCTTCCTGGATTCGGCTTCTTAGGCCACTGCACGTCACGCAGCCCTTCCATCGCGCTCATAACTCGCAATGCATCAGTCTTCATGGGGATATTTCTGTCGACCATATCAACGCTATCAACTTCGCTCACATTATGCACCGTTGGCGGTTCTCTTTGGAACGGCTTGTTTCTCCTATCGTGGCGTTCTCCTCGTTCTTGATGGCGGTCGTTATGTTGACGCTGAGGAGAGTTCTTATGCGGAGGAGTTTGTCTACGCGGAGAATGAGAATTTTCTTTGGCGTGCCTTAGGAGATCTTCTTCTAAGCGCATAGCTTCCATGGCCCTTTCCCTCATCGCGACGAATGAATCGGGTGAGTCTTTGTCAACTCCTTGTATAGGTCACTATCTCGGGGGAGGGCACGCCTGAACGCGTCAGCGGCGGTAGATTCGCTACAATCCGGGATGGTGATCTTCTCGTCATTGAAACGCTTCATGAAGGCTCTTATGGTTTCGCCCTTGTTCATGCCCATGTTATGGAAGTCTGAGGGTTGCTTTGCGGACATCTTACTGCTGGCGATTTGTAGGCGGATTATGTTGGAGAGCTCGGCGTAAGACGAGATACTTCCTCTGGGCAAATGGATAAACCACGTCAAGGCTGGACCTTTCAACGTCGAGCTAAAGAATTTGCACATCATTACTTCCCTCAGTTCTGGTTCGATTGGACTCGTGGAGAGCTTGGCTTTGTAGAGTAGGATATGCTCTTTTGGGTCATCGGATCCGTCGTAGACGGGGAGATCTGCAACGGTGAATTTCTTGGCTATCTTCTAGGCGGCGATGGAGGCGACGAAGGGACTCTCTTGATATCCGAACTCATGCTCAAGGACTATGGATTTAGGGGCTCCGGGCATTAACATCATCTCTCTTCTTAGAGCTCCGACCTGTTGTGCTACGAGCGCGGCGACGGCCCTTGGGGTCATATTTTCCTCAGGTTTCTTCCTTTGAATTGTTTCTCTATGAGGAATATAATCATGGTGCTCTTGGGGTCTGTATACATCGTCCTCTTCGATGACGGCGTCTAGGTCGAGGCATCGAACGACGTTCTGACCACGGAAATAGACACGTGGTCCCGCTGATCCCGCTTTGAGTTCCTTGATTATTGAATTCAACCTCTCGTTCTCCTTAGTAAGCTCTAGATCAAAGAATATGATATAAGAAATTGTTGGGCAAAGATCAAAGAATATGATATAATCTCAACACTCAAGAACAATGTAGGAAATTAGGGTTGAAGCTTGTACTTGGTATTACTCGAATGGTGGCTGAATACTTACAAAACTGGCGTTAGCCTCTATTTATAGGCTAACCCTAATGATATCTTTTTAGGAAAATGAGATCTTATCTCTTCCTTCTATCTAATAACGATATAACAAACAAGGTAAAAGATATTCTTTCTCGTATCTTTTACCAATTACAATAATATACAAGGAAATAAGATAAAACACACTCGGCAGACTTAATCTTCAAGGAGAACGAGATCTTTGCCACGTCTCGTTACGTCGACGACATCTTCATTGCTTCTCGTCACGTCGACGTGATCATCCTATGCGTAGCTCGTCACGCGTTCCTTACTCGTCGTATTTTTAGGCACAAACAGTCCCATTACGTATATCAAACCCACAAGAATCAGCATAGGCCTTGTAAAAAGTTATACCTTCTTCAAATGGTTGAAGACCATTCCCTATGAAGGTTTAAGAGCATCATCACAAGAACTGTAACCACCCTGAGACATTACATTATCATTTTGTTCTTCAGAATCAACAAGCACAACTGGAACTTCTTCACAACTTGATATAATGCAAATGTGAGGTGAAGCAGAAGTAGACGCTATAATTAACACACAAAAAACAAAATCATCATTAAACATAAGTCAGAAGCAACATCACAAACAATAAGCTAGAATATGTAAGCATCAATTCAGATCTGGAAAAATTATAAGCAATGCAAAGTAAAGCAAGAATATGCAAGCATAAGGAATGATTTGAAATCTATAAGCATTAAAGCAACAATAGTTCACTATAAAAAGGAAAACATTAGGTGTGGCAAATGTAAAAAATTGTATTGTATGAATTCAGATAATGTGTTCAACCAAAATTTTAATCAATGCATCAAGATGCAAAAAGGACAGAAAAATGTATTACAGTGAATTTCAACAGGTACAGATGCAAAAAAAACAATAAACACAGAAGAATAAAGGAACAAATCCTAGGTTTACAGTAATGTTGAATAACAACATAATTGAAGTTTATAAATATCAACTAGAACGCGAAATAAGCAAACAACATCTATAAGTTGATAAACGAGAAGAATCAATAAATAACAAAGCAACAATCAAATGGAAATCGTAAAATTGGTATTAAAATCAAAACCGGAATTGAGGGTTAACGTTAAAAACGTCTATTTAAAATTGGTATTAAAATCAAAACCGTTAAAGATTTTCATATACTGAACAATTAAAGTTTGTGAGTTCAACCTCTCGTTTAAAAACGTCTATTTAAAATGCGTTAACATCGTTTTTAAATAGACGTGTTAATACCAATTTTAAATCACTCACAAACTTTACTCGTCGTATCTTTAAATAGACGTCTATTTAAAGATTTTAATAACAATTAAAGATTTTCATATACGGCTTAACGTTTTTAAATAGACGTCCTAAAATTGAATTGAGGCTAATCATGTTCACAAACTTTCAATGCAACAATGTAACCTCAACAAAGTTAATTTTGTAAACAGAATCAATCAAGAAAATGATAAATGATTTTTTTCGACGAAAAAAAAAGAGTCACTGTATCTCCTCTAAATAAGGGATATGAACACATTAATATCCATGCATAATTTATTTCCTTAATATGAATAGTTGAGCAGTGCGTCTTAAACGAAGGCTAGATAAACTTGTTGATTCCATGTAAACTTATTCATTCAAACTTTAATTCTTTTTTCTTCTCATAGATTTTTTATGATTCACTAGTTCATTATCCCTGCTTCGCGCAGGCCTAACACGTTTACTTTTATCGTATTTATATATTTCGTATTATTTTCAAATATGTATTTATGTTGTAACTTTTAATAAAAATAAAGATGTTTTTAATTAATTAAATATATAAATTTTAACATATTAATTAGTAATGAAATCTGAAAGGTATAATTACTAATTAGTGTTTTAACCAAAAAAAAAATTACTAATTAGTGATATTTTAAAATCATTATCTACATCATAACAACCTGCTGAAAGAGAATCTCAAAAGACAATCAACATGTTCATAGATACCAAATCCTTTTTAATATTAACTTTTTAATGCATTAATTCAAGGGGTTTTTGCAGGAATTTGCAGGTAACCACTCGCTATTAACGTATTTATGTTTAACCACCCAAATTCTATACTTTTCTTACATTTCACCACCAGTAAACAGTTTTCGTTAGATATTCTGTTAAAACTTGTGAAATTACACTTTTACCCCTCCATTTTTACAGAAAATAACAAGTTTGAAAGTTATAGGGCAATTTTTGTAATTTCCTTAAAACGGATTGAAAACCTAGTTCATCATCTTCTTCCCCAAATCTCAATCTCCACCTCCACCTCCACCTCTGGGGGAGATTGAGATTTTTGTAATTTCCTTAATCTCAATCTCAATCTCAATCTCAATCTCCATCTTCTTCTTCCCCAAATCTTAAAACCAAACTGTGAACAAAGATAACGGAAAGCCACACGAACCCAAACGCCGTTTCTTTAACTTTTTTGGCCCTATATTTCCGTCGCCATCATCGTCTTGTACCTCTGTCTCCTCCACCTCTCTCTACAATCTCCACACTCTGCACTTTTTCACAGCCAGAGAATAACACAAGAGTGCACATCCAGAAACCTCTCCCTCCAATATGCTTTTCCCTCGCTTTACTCCACTGTCTCGACAATGGCGGATTTCAGATCTAAGGCCTGAGGATCTTGCGGATTTGAGATCTATAATGGAGAGTTTATCGTCGGAGGACGATGAGAGATGCAGCAGCTATTGTCTCAGCGCTGATATTAGCGAGTCCGAGAGTTCCAGTAGCTTCTCGGGGACGAGATTCGAGAGCTCTATGGCGTCTTCTCCGTTAGGTTTTCGTCCGATTGTGGGGAATTGCAGCTTTCCGGCGCCGCCTGCTCTTGTTTTGCCTGCTATTGGCGGTAGGGATTGTGTTCTTTGGGATGAGAAGAGCCAGAAGTCCGAATCTGAGTTGTCTGGTAAGCCTTCTTCTTCTCCCTCTTTTGTTATGTTCTTGAAGTTATCTACTGTTAACTGTTTATGTGTCTGTTTGTAGAGATAGAGCTGATGAAGGAAAGATTTGCGAAGCTGTTGCTTGGAGAGGATATGTCAGGAGGAGGGAAAGGAGTTTGCACTGCACTTGCTATCTCAAATGCTATCACAAATCTTGCTGGTAGTTGTTCATTACATGGATATCTCTTTGGTGGAGATTGTTTTTCTGATTTTAGGATTGTTGCAAATTTTTTAGCTAGTGTATTTGGGGAATTGTGGAGGCTGGAGCCATTGGCAGCTCAGAGGAAGAAGATGTGGTGTAGGGAGATGGAATGGTTGTTGTGTGTGAGTGACTCTATTGTTGAGCTTGTTCCAGAGATGCAGGAGATTCAGGGAGTTGGGACATTTGAAATCATGGCAACAAGGCCTAGATCAGATTTATATGTCAATATGGGAGGACTTTGTTCACAGTTTGGTTTTAAGAGGGAGAGTTTGATTGTAATTTCCCAGATGTTAGGGGGAGATTGAGATTGAGATTTGGGGAAGAAGAAGATGAACTAGGTTTTCAATCCGTTTTAAGGAAATTACAAAAATTGCCCCATAACTTTCAAACTTGTTATTTTCTGTAAAAATGGAGGGGTAAAAGTGTAATTTCACAAGTTTTAACAGAATATCTAACGAAAACTGTTTACGGGTGGTGAATTGTAAGAAAAGTATAGAATTTGGGTGGTTAAAAATAAATACGTTAATAGCGGGTGGTTACCTGTAAATTCCGACAAATAGCGGGTGGTTTCCTGCAAAAACCCCTTAATTCAATGCATTAACTAAGTACCAATTATGATTACTTTGCCAAGGCTCATAAACTTTTTTATATACTAGACTCGGAAATCCGCGCTTCGCGCGGGTCTGAAACGTGTTTTTTTTAACCGTGTCATACATTTTGTGTTGTGGAGGGGTTTTAATTTATTTGTTGATGTGTTTTGAATCATTATCTATGAAATAGCATCTTATTTCAAGATTTTTTTAGAGTCAAATATAAAAATCCATGTGGGAAATGCAATAGTGAAATATTAGGCGAATATGTGACAAAATGATGCCTCCTTATTGTGCATGAAACTTCACCCGAAGAGGTTATGACATCCCTAACTAAGCACTATAGTCTATAAGCTAATGAACGCCTTTTTGCAAATGTTTGTCAAATGGAAGCCTTACATTTTTATCTAAATTATTCGTGGAATCTTATTTTATCCTATTCTATTTTGTGTATCATATAGTCATTTTTCCACGGTACGTTAGAGGGGAAAAGTAGATAAAACTGTCTAATTAATAATTCATGAGTTTCATAAATAAAATATATTCGAGCTAATACGGATAACAAATCTCTGCATCTTATAAAATACAAACAAAAACTGAAAAAGTGTCTATTACGATTTTGAAATTTTAGATACTACTACATATACAACTATTTAATGATTTATTAGATATACAATTTATATCTCATTTAATGAGTCCCGATTTCATTTACTTTTGGGCTATATCCATTAATTTTTGTATCTATATAGATAGATAAACTAATCACTGTTGTCTTACGAAAATAAAATGCTTCATGGAATAAATCAGAGTAAAAAATAGTGTGTATAATACGTGTTCAAATTCGGCTTGAATCCTAAATCCTAAGAACCCACTGTCTAAGACAACCTGCTTTGGATAGTTTTTTACATAGTAAGATTTAGTTAAACACAACATTCCATTGCAGCAAGAATCCAAAATGTGAAATAAACTTCTGACTGAGTTGTATCAATATCAATTCAGGGCCTACCTAATCTACATATATAATTTAAAATAAAATTGTTCATCAAATTGACATATTAGTTCCGGAAGCTACATTAACCGGTAAATTGAGCTATCTTAAGTGGACATTTCTTTGATAATCAAATTGAAAAGTTTAAGAACTTCTCTCACGTATTTGATGTCGACTGTCTTCTAATTGTGAAACTTGGACTCGACCGTTGTCGAGACATTCTGCTCCGCACCATCTCTAGCTCTCTCCGAGTAATAGTTTCACCTATTCCTTAGGATAAGGGTCAAGTTCAAGCACTCCCTTGACATGTGTGGTCCAGACTACAGATGATGGCAGGAGCCTGCACAAAGAAAAAGAAACCAAATATAGAGAGGTTAATTAGGTAAATAGCTTCAACAAAGTTGAGTACACATTAACAACGAGATGAATATCTGAATTGAACTAACCAAGATTTACTGTAATTCACAAAAAGCATTTCACAACCAAATGTAGCACAAAAGTTGATCTAATAAAAGTACAACTCAGAAAGATGACCTAACCTCAATTCCACAAAGAAAAAACCACTCCAATCAACATACCTCTTCCATCTTAATTATTTTTCATGCTACTTCCGAGCATTCAAGCACATCCAACACCTCTACCGCCTTACCAAAACCCATAGTACCGACTTTTCCCAATAGAGAACCGCAAACAGAAATTTATACATGGAGCTCTGCAAAACAAACAAATTTTCAGGACAATAATGATAAACAACACCTTAGCTTGAGTAGATTTCATTGATCTTGATTTTTGAGACAAAGCTGCAGGAATTCGAGGGATGCCATCATATAAATAATCACTCATTCTGTTTTGACTCCCCTTTCTAATAATATGACAGATAGAGACACTCTCTTGATCTGCATTTTCTTCGGAGTGTTTCTTGGTGTTGCGTCGCATTGGATTTGCAGCTAAACCCATCTCTTTATTTAACACAGTCTCAGCAAACCCTTGGATTTGCAATTTTGCGTCATTCAATTATACAGATGCCCTGTTTAGTAGACGCTTTATACCTAACATAGATGAATAGTCATGAAATGAAAATCAAACAACACGTACATGTAACATACCAAATTGAACGCAAAAGAGTCTTTTTCAAATGATTATTAGAATGTAATGCCAAGAATTCAACATGATTAATCAACCCCGTCACCAATTTCACCGGTCCTTGCTTCTGAAATGATTGTGTCTATAACTGTTTTGACATACACACAAAATCTTTCAGTACACAAACATCTATATAAGGCTCTGATTCGTTAAAGTGAAAATGACCTGCTCTTTATTGTCCACTATTTCAATTTTAACCTTATTTACAAAGTTATACGTAGAAAATTTTGATCATGTAGTGAAGCATTACAGAAGCCAATGTTACTTAGACATATATAAATCACATAACATTTAGGTTTAGGATCTCCATTATTAACTTGGATTATAAAGAAAAATTCATTTGTAGGAAATGAGTAGAAAATAGGTAAACTAAAACAATTTACAGAAATGATAAATGATGTTTAGTTGTTTACTAACCAACATACCACTCTACCACACCACCTTGTCCTCCAAAATCTGAAACATCAGCAACAATAACAACATTTTGATACGGAATCACATGCAAAATTTGTTTCAAATTTATAAAAAAAAATGATTGTAGTGGAAAGAGTATATAAAACATTATGATTCATTTAGTTTAACTGAGATGAACAATAGAAAACATGAGATATCATTCCTATCACAACCATCCAACCATAGACTCAACACTATCATCATCATTCGGCTATGCTCAATAATGCATGAGATAATAAAAAAAATCTAATATATCAAACAAAAATACGTTTGCAATTATGATTAATGCTAATGTATAAGTGTTTAATTACCTGTAAACCAATGCCACGACTTAGAATGGAAGGTGGCACAGGAGTTGAACTTGCATATCTTTACACATTTATGAATGTACTTGTTGACTAAACATAATGAAAAGTTTTAAGCATTTCCAATTATACGATTTCACAAAGAATCACAATTTTGTGAAAATGGAGTTAAAGTAGATTCCTAAGAAGGATAAGATAATTTGTATTCAGATAGACATATACCACTGACTTTCAACTCTTGCACATGAACCTGAAACCAACAAAATTAAAGTATTAGGATTAACATCATGGTATGTAACATTTATAGGAGAAATATGGCATCAACAAAACAGGCTACAACAAAGTTGGTTGATATATCCTGCATTTGATCAAACTGAACTTACACGGTAGTAGCGTGCATGAGAACTGCCACCATCTCTGAAGATTATGCGCATAATTTCACCCATGCTATCCAACTTACAAGAGCGGCCCTTCATTCCCTGAGTCTGATTACTTCCTATACCATTTGCATCTATGGAAAGAGCATACTGTTAAGCTGAGCAGTGTATAGGAAAAACTTTTCAAAATGGAAGATCACAAACAAAAGCAATCTGATGAAAAAATGATAGTAATTCAAATATCTCTGATCTCCCACTAAATCATTATGTCATTATCATTTACTGTATGAAGTTAAGGTAAAGCATACATGTTAACTCACCTTCCTCAAGAAGCAAAGCTGCTTCCTCAATGATGCCAGTCAGTTTACTTGCCGTCTTACTTGTTACATTTAAATCGCCAGGCAATTCATATATATATGAACCAGATTTAGTAAATCCTAATTTGTTGGAATCAATCTGCACATCAGCAATTCGCTTCTCAAGCTTCAACAAAAGCGCTGCAACAGAGGTTGTACCAGATGAACAAAACCATGTAAACCAAATACAGAATCTACACACTGTAATTATTCTATGATCAAGGTAATTGACACTCATATTCCGCACTTCGCCTTTTCTCTGACAATTAAAAAAATCTGAAAGTTTCATATAGTATAAAACGGACCACTGTTTAAAGGAGGTGAATAAAGTGGCACATAACACCAATTTTGAACTGATCTACACCAAAAACTTCAATCCTCCTAACCACTTACCTGTTCAATAATAAAATATAAACATCTCAAAGTTGGATGCATTTTGACAATATACCTCTAAGAATAGCAATAAAAAATCTTGCTTAACAAATTACACCAAGGGGCTCCTTGCTCTGTTTTGTGCAATTGCAGCACCAGCGGCCTCCTCGCCACACTTCCTGCAAATTGTTTTCGTAAATTATCACCTCGAGACGGTACAAACAAAACTGATTACAAACCCTAACCAAAGGCAGCCAAATTAATGAACAAAAATCGAAAAGAATAAAGCCTTAAGCCCTAACCCGATCCTCAGGGAAGAAAGTCCCTTTCGACGATACTCTCAAGAACCGAAGACTTGCCAGAACTCTAAAAACAAACCAATCAATCATGAAGAGGTTCTGAGAGATAAGATGGGAGATGAGATGTTGTTCAGATTCTCTACTGTATGGAGGTTGGGTGAGAAATGAGATGGAACTGTAATTCGAAAATAGGGCGATGAAAAGGAAAACGGAAGGAGGAATATGAAGAGGTTCTGAGAATTGAAGAGGGAAGAAGAAGAAGTTGGGAGACTATGAAGTCAGTGGGTCCAGGTCCCAATTGGCATTACTTCTTCAAACTCATGAATTTTTATATAGAGATAGATAGATAGATGTTTAGTTTAAAAATTGTTGATTATTGAAAAAATGTTGTCCTCGTACCAAAGAAAGTTGTATAAAACCATAAGAAGTAATTTATAAACTAAAAATCTTACCCCCTCACACTGTCACGAGTCTGCTAAGGCTCGAACCTCTGGGAGATTGATGAGATATTCTAGAGCCAATTGTGAAGCCATGTGCCAATGCATATGAGTAATTTTATTTGGATGTTCCTATTTTCACGCGTTGAATATGCTACTTAAATGCAAAATAGTGTGCCTAAATTAGATGTACAACATTTGCACGGATTGGGGCGTAAAACAGTGTTCAAGGGTAAAACTGGGATAAAAGAACACATATATACATACTAATAGCACGCCTAATATAAGCGTGTAACATTTATTATCATTTTAAAAAATATTTTATGGGAAGTTAACTAATTCTGAATAAAAAAATAAATTAAAATGTTTGCTCGCCTAATTAAATGTGGAATCTTTAATTTAACAGAAAAAAAAATGAAAGTGATTTTTGACTGCACGCCTAATTTAGGCGTGAGAAAATTATAAATAGAACACTATGCGCTTAATTTAGGCGTGCAAAGTCGAGAGAAAACTTGGTTTTTGACCAATTAAAAAATATGACCATTTAAATAATGCACGCCTAATTTAGGTGTGCAAAGTCTAGTTCATTTTGATTTTTACCGTTAGCAAAATTATGTATGTTTTAAAACAACAAAATGATGTTCTCCTACAAAATGATGTTCTCTTACAAAATGAAGTATACTAATGATGAAAGTGACAACTTGTTAGAGAGTCGGGATGACGACAATAAGAAGTCGATGAAGAATTGGACAACGAAACGAAATGTGTTCACGAAGGAGAAATTTCGGATCCGGTCGACGATATCTTCACGGTTAGGGTTGAATAAAATATCGTTTGAGTAGTTATTGTTTTAATAATACGGATATTGCACTTAATTTCTTTCGCAAACTAATTGCCTTAATATAAGTTTTCATTTAAATTAATATTTTTGTCTAAATTTTGGTAGTAGAAATAATAGGTCATTCATAGAAAAGAAATAAAAAGTTTATAGGTTATGAATTTTAGAATTAAAAATTATCTTAGTTTTCTTAATATGGATATTGTATTTAATTTCTTTCATAGAGGCATTTGCCTTAATATATTGTCTTAGTTTTGATTTAAAATAATAATTTTGTTTAAATTTCGGTAGTAGGAATGATAGGCCATTTATAGAAAAGAAATACAAAGTTTTCTGGTTATGAATTTAAGAATTATAAATTGTATTAATTTTCTTAATAGAGATATTACATTTAATGTATTTCGTAGACGCATTTGCCTTAATATATTGTCTTAGTTTTCATTTAAATTGATAATTTTGTCTAAATTTCGATACTAGAAATGATAGGCCATTTGTAGAAAAGAAATAAAAAATTTATAGGTTATGAAATTAAGAATTAGAAATTCTTTAAATAGTAGTTAGTTAGAATTGTAGACATTATTAGTATATATAATTAATAACAAATTTCAATATTATAATAGGGGGAAGATTATGTAGATAGCTTCGGTAGATGTCAAGTTTGGGATAGTTGGGACGAAATGGTTGAATGGACGAGTGACATAGAAAAAGGGTTCATGACTGTTTTGATGAAAGGTCACACAAGCGCATACGCCGTCACATTGGCATGCGATAGATTTAGTAAATTGAAACCTAGGTTACTGGGTCCAAGGATTATGTGAACATAAATCAAAGAAGTGCGGTTGTAACTTCGAGTTGCATGAGTGTCGTATAAAAAACAAGTTCAAGAAACTTACGGAAAATGGATCTTGGATATTATACATGGCTCTCACAACCACTTACTAACTAGCCTTAATGGCAATGCATTCATGGGCCGAATTTGTTATTCGTTAGCCTATGGTGGATTCGTGTAGCTGATGATGGTTGGGAGCGTGGTCGCAAACATGTCGTCACTTGGGAGCATCTCTTTTATGTCATGACACGACACTTAGCCCCGGACTTTGATCCGCTAAAGATTGTTAACATGATGCGCAATATTGTTAAAATCAAGTCAGATCACTTGGGATCATCTCTTTTATGTCATGACACGACACTTATGATCTCTTTGTATTGTTTCTCGGAATGAATGATCGATTACAAATGACTATGAATGAAAACTTGTAGAATGCTCGATGATAATGAATGAATTAACCAAAGTCCTATCTGATATATGTTGGAGCCGGTTCTCGATGGGCTCGCGAGGCCCATAGGGAATTGGGTCGGGCCCACGGAACGCGAGCTGGGTCGGTCCAAGAAGTCAGCCCAGAAGAATAAAGCGGCCCATAAACAGGTGAAGCCCATTAAGAGGATACAACGAGACTAAGTATCGAGGGGCAAATCGGTAATTGACTCGCGTGGGTCCCTGTTGGTAGTATAAAAAACGCAATTCAATGGATAAGAAAAGGAGGCTTGCACAAGAAGAAAAACGCTTGACCTTCCTCTCTAGTAACAAAAACACAAGAGTGAATCCAAGCTTGAATCTTCCAAAACATCCACCTCCTTGAAGAGTTTGGACGTGAAACACTTGCTTTATTACTCATAGCTTTGCTAGCAAACTTCTGTTGTTGTGTATTTTCTAAGTCATTCAGTTTGTTACAAGCTTTGTACTCGAAACGTTTAATTGAAAAAAGGACTTTCCTTCCTTCACTTTGTTTCTTCTTTCTTCCTCGTATACTTGCGTTGTTTCGTCACCTTTTGTTGTGTCTGACCCTTCTAGTTAGAGCGTTGGGGAGCCGCTTCCAGAGACTCTCTCTCGGTCTTGTAACGTTGGTGTTGTAAGTGTCAAGAACAAGGTGAGTTTCGAGGAAGAAGACGAAGTGGTGTTTTATAAACAAGTTGATTGTCCAGACGCCCTGTGTCACGCGAAGTGTTGTGTCGCGTGATCGCAATTTCTGGGCTCCAACAATATATATACATATCGATGACTCCGAGGTAATCAACTTGTAAATCCAGCCGTTAGGGACGTTGCTTTGATCCTGAAAATCTCGAAGGTGGTTGCACAATGCAACCTCGTCTATGTCGCTCCTTCAAACTTCCAACATTCCTTCTCCTTCAGATCTTCTGAACTTGGACCGATCATGGGCCGAAATTAGAGCCACCACTAACCCACCATTCATATAATGCTTATGTTCTTATTCTTCCTTTTTTTTTTGTTTCTTCTTTTTGTAGCTTTAGTATGTGTGTTTTCTTTCCTTTTTTGTCGAGTTGCGTGACAGCTATATAATCTTTTTAAAGTTTACAAATCAACATGAAAGCCTTCTTTTTATAACACACCATAACCTTAATTAATACATATCTCGATCAGCCACTTCCATCATGCATAATTTTATCTTGCCGATTTGCTTATCATCGTCTCCATCATAGGAAATTAGGAATTACATGCTAGCTATCTATAGTAATAAAGTACAATTTTTACCATCAATTGTAATTGCTTTTATACGTAAAGTGTATAAGCTGTTTTCCTTAGTGTTGAGACTACGAGGGTTTAGACTTTGAGCTTTAGGTGATAGTGTGCCTTGCCTTTAATCAAACAAATATAGCGCCAATACTATGGCTTCGATCCATCAAGTTATAAAAAAATGTGGCGCCAGTATTAGGGCTTTGATCCATCAATTAAATCTCACATACATTGCCACGAATTAGAAAATACTAATAAGAGGAATAATGCCACCAATTTTAGAAAATACTAATAAGTGGATAATATAAATTCATGAACACTGTACAAGAACACATACTTATCCAAAGATAAAAAAAACTTTATAAACTACTAACACACCAATGCATATCACGTACACTTCAACCCATAATATAACAACATGTTATAAATTTGGGGAAAAATACCCCGTGATCAGGATGTGGGCTTATATGAGGAATGCGGATAATGCATGTAAACGCTCAGCCCCAACTTTTGTGTACACACTTCTGGATGTTGTTCTGCATGTGTCATAGTTTTGTTTGCATTGTTAGCAGTCCTCACCTAAGCCCCATCCTAACTGGAACCGAATCCTAAAGTTTCAAACTTTTTTCAGACTAATAAATGTGATAAAGTTAACAAGATGAAGAAGGCATGAGACTCAACCTTAACGATCTTTCTCCATACCAAATTGCGCCTTGTTAATCTCATTGCTCGAGCAATGTAGATGATCATCATCAGGGCGCAACCGCTTATTACCACATGTTTGAAGAGGCACACCAAACAACTTGGTACAACCATTACTAATACTAGTATTAGCATGATTAGTTGTACTGATTATAGTACCACTAGAGTTAAAAGCACCACTCCCCATAATAACTTGAGCTTGTGACGATGACAATAATCCTTGGCTATAATAATGAGGCAACACCTTGCTAGGAGGAGCAATTGGCTTGACATGAGTTTGGACAAAGTAGATAATGTCATTGTATAGTTTCCTCATGTTGGCGAGTTCCGATATGAGCATTTTGTTTGTCCTCCTTAGCTTCTCGTTGTCTTCATAGAGCACGGTCACTTCTGATCCAGCTGGCGAGGAGGATGAGTTGTCATGCCACACTGGCGGCTTGTCATATGATGATCCACGTAGAGACAAATCATCGGTCGGTGGGAAGAAGTAGGATGGAGCTCCAAGGGGAGAGTTTGAGTGGTGTGCTTGGTTTAGTGGTTGTTGAAATGTTTTCCTCCTTTGGATCTCACATAACAAATGTTTCTCACCTCTTTTGAAGTACTCATTTGCAAACTCCCATCTATCCAGAACAATCTTCCTAAAACCCTAATATATTGATCAAAGGGAAAAAAATAAGATTATGATATCTGTCTAATTTTTTCCTTATAAAAAAATTGAAAAAGTTGGAAATTAATATTACTTACATAGGTGTTAAGTTGTCGAACAAAGCTGGAAAAGTTGTTGTGCTTGAAGAATTTAGGGAGGAGGTCACGGGAAAACTCGGGTGGTCGCCAGACGACAAAGGTGGAGTGATCTTCTCCCCAAGAGACGATGTGGTCAGTTTTCGGATCATCAACAAGTCGATACGTCTTTGTCAGAAAGGGAGCTGGGACTGATTTGTGGGTGTCTAGGGTTAGTATTATGTCTTCATAATTTCCCAACTTTGAAGCCATTTTTTTTATGTGTGTTTGAGTTGAGATGGTGTCTAGCTTGGTGTTCAAAGGAGAAAGAAACTTCAAAGTATGAAATCTTGGAAAGAGGATGAGAAAGGGGAAGGGTGAATGATTCAGGTGGATGCAGTAACATAAAAATGGTTAAAAAGGAGAGATGTGCGGAGGTTACTGTGAAACTTTTGGTAGGTGCATTTTAATAGTATGATTACTTTTTGAATGAAAGAGATATGAGTATTATATTCACTCTGTTTATAAATAATTGTCTTTTTAATCGCTTTTAAAACAATTTGTTAATTTTTAATAAAAAAGTGTAGATACTTATATCTTTTTATAATTTAGGAATGATATTTTTTGTATTTGAGAGATTTAAGAAAGTGATGAAATATTAACAAAAATAAAAAATCAAGATCATGATCATTAGAATAAATTTGATAAAAAGTTGTAGAATTATATTAAAAGACATTTAGTTTTAACAAAGGATCTATCTTATATATTAAAGCTGAGCTATTTAGAGATCTTGTAGTGATTTTAGGCTTAGTTTGTTACACAATTATTATTTTTTATCTTTAACTTCAATTATTAATAGATTGGTAATTATATTAACAAATAAATCTTAAAAAATTATCATTCCTTTCAACAACAAATACTAGTGCAGTGACCCGTGCCATGCACGGGTATTTCAAATTGTTCGTCGTAAAAATTTATACGGTTTAGGTCAAGTTTGTCTAAAAATTAAATTTAACTCTCACCAAATAAGCGAAATAAATTTAACTTTTTGTTTGTGAATACTAATTAATACATATTAATTTCATGAATGATATATAATTAAATTATATATATAAATATCTCATTATATATATATATATATCATAATTAAATTAATAATTTATTTTAATAGGATAGAATAATTTGTATTGTTTTTATGTTGAATGAAGTGATTGTTTTATAAAATTTATTTGTTGAGTTAATTATCCAATATAATTTTAATTAAAGTTAAAAATAAAAAATAAAAAAGTTTAACAACCTAGCCTAGAATCACTCTAAAGGCTCTAAAAGTCTTAACTTTAATATATAAGATAAATTCCAACTAACTGAATAAGTAAACTTAACATCAGTTTCGGCATCTTCTGTTATGTTCACAACATGATTTGGGTCACTAAAGGGATGCATTTGAAAGTAAAAGTCTTTAACAATGACATCTCTAATTTTTTACAACTTCACATCTATTAAATGTTTTCCTGCATAGCAGCTCCTCCTTTTGTTCATGGAATTTCACAATGTATCGAGTATTTGTCAAACAATCACCATTTAAAACATCTCCAAGTGATTCCCTCTTTCTGAGTAGCTTATCTGCATTAACATGAAACTATACATTAAATTTCAACCATGTAAAATGTGAAAGCTAAGATAATTCTTCTATGACAGAGATGGTCAGTTTTACTAATTTAAGATAATTTTACAAAGTGATGGAGAGTAGATTCCGATTTTCATGCATTGCAAGAACAAAAATACCTTTACAGGAATAATAGCAAAATCAAGAAGCGGATGCAGATTCCGGTGATTGAATAAAGAAGACACGCGGATCTCTTCCCGAACCAACTCCAATTGTTCGCTGTTTCGAATGAGCACTTTTTTCATAGCATATGTGCCATCATCTACACAAATCAATCAATTCCCGTATTAAATAAACTGTGAACCCTATAGAAAAGAGTGCATCTTAAAGAATACAAGGATCTTAATTAGAGTAACAAATCAAATCAGAATCTTAATCAGATTATGAAATATCAAACGATATACAGATTACACAAGCATCCATGAGGGGCCTAAAGTCAACATCAAAAATTCTACAACATGGCAGGCAAAGTTAGCAATTATATGTTCACCCAAATCTCCAGCTATGGTCACGCAAATCTTAGGGAAATAAATAATATAACTCGAATTTGCTTTAGTTCGAAATAAGAATCTCAATCTCAACAGTTGGCATGAGATTGCAAGAAGAAGAAATGGAATACAAGAAGCAGACTGAACCTGTTAAATCAGCATCAAAGAAGCTGGCACCAATTAGATCGGCGCCTTTGAAATCGGCCTGCCGCAGTATAGACTGCAAGAAGGAATTGAATTTTCAAACAAAGTCAGTACAACGTTACAATCAAAATCCGCATGGATGAAGCAAATAAAATATGGTAATAAGAGAAAACTGGCCGTCTTGAAGTCTTGCTTGATCAAAGTCTTGCCACTGAAGTCCTTCCCGGACAAATCCTGGAGTACAGTCCCCCTCCCTACCGAGAATTGCGATCAGAATTGGAATTTCCTCACGAATTCGTTAATGACTTCGAATTGCTCAGAGAAAACACCCAATGTCTGTTCATAACCCTAAACCCTAAAAATTTGTGAAGCAACCAAATTGAAATTCAGATCCCACATCCCACATTATTCAGTAAGTTCAAAGCACCAACAAAGGGATATCATACTTGTAAACCAATAATCTGAGAAAAAATCTTCACAACCGCAATATGTGACTTGCTGAACCATATGCCTGAAATTGGTTGCGTCGGTTGTGATGTTCATGGATGGATTCTTCTTCGACGCTGGAAGCTTCGTGTAGGCTATTCTGCCAGAAGCGGGAGGCGCGATTCCTTTGTTTGTGGTGGGGTGGCTTGCACGAGAATTGCTGGTTGGATTTTGCGGGGAGGGGGAAGAAGAGGAAACAGAGTGATGTTTGAGTCAAGAGAAGGAGGAACATCGAATGTGGTTTAGTGTAAAGCTGAGTAGAAATATAGGAGATGGAGAGATGTTCAGTTCCCAGATCCAACTGAGATCTCCGTAGAAGATATGGCGTCAAATCCGTCAATGGCGTTATTTGTGAAAATCAGAAAATGGGAAAGAGAATCGGTAACAGATCCAGATCCAGCCGGGAAAATGGGAAAATCACCTCATTTGTTAAGATTGTTACGAAATTAAAATAAAAAATAAAAATAATAACAACCAATGAAAATTTGACACATGGCTGGTGGTAGGGCCAGAAGCTTGAGAGAGCTCGAAAAGTCTCTGCTTTAATAGATAAGATAGATACAAGCTATTTTATTGAGAATAAATATTATGTTGAAGGTTAATATGTATTCTTACGATAAAATTAGGATTATTTTCGATAATTAAAATGATGTCAAGCTACGTACATAACCTTCATGAAATAAAATATATTTTAATAAATAGTCTTTACAAAAAAAAAGTGAATCTTAATTTTTTGATAAACTCGATTAAAAGAATATACATTTTTCATACGATAATATGGAATTTCCCGTGCATGGCACGGGTCACTACACTAGTTATGACTTAAAAAAAAAAATCTTAACAGAGGAGTAATGTATTCCCTAATTTTGATATCGGTATCAGTTAACCTAGCTAGCACGATTATGATACAAATATATACTAGAATATAAGAGAAAAGTTTCGATGAAAATAATGCTTAACGTGTAATAAAGAATTAAAAGTTTCGATTAAAATATGTACGCGGTCGTACTGAAATTATCAACAAGATTATGGAAAAAAACCAAACAAAAAAATAAAAAAATCCATACGTGACGTATGGAAAGCTTCCATACACGAAATATGGATTGATTTTTGAAAAAATGAAATCCATATGCAACGTACGGTTTTAATCCATGTGTGACGCACGAGACTGGACGATATATAGCAATTTGAGTGGGCGATGAATAGAAAGCACCTGTATAAACCATCATGGTACCATGCATATATAGATAAACAATAAGTAATCAAAATTTAGCTAGATGATACAATATTCTACACTTATTCTTGATAAAAAGCTTGGTTTACTAAGGACAGTCAACCACAAATTTCGGGTTCATTCTAAACTTCTTTTATTTCAAACTAAAAAAGTGGTGATAAAGTTTCAAAGTAATTCTGTACACTAGGGGCCTGTTCGGCAAGACACGTGTTGAAGTATGTGTTGAAGTGGAAGTAAGCTGAAGCTGAAGGTAGCTGAAGTGAGTTGAAGCTGAAGATAGCTGAAGTTGGTGTTGAAGTTGATATTTTAGGAGCTGAAGTTTGGTATGTACTGTTCGGTAAACCGAGCTGAAGCGAGTTGATGTAGTTGAAATTAGGATGTGAAATGACGAAAAAGGGTACGAGATTTGTCAAATTTTGTATGTCACGTGCATTGCACATGCACATGCTATTGCTTGATATTTTGATGCATGTGCTCATCACGTGCGTAATTTCACCCAAATTGAGCACAATCCCGGTTTTATGGTTTCCAATTCTTTCCTCGATAGTTTCTGAGAGTTGGAGAGCTCGTTCATTTCCCATGGCGATTCCGAAGGTCCAGGTATTCTCCTTCTTCTCCTTTTCTTCTTTGACTGTGTTCTTGTTCCCCATGGATATCAAAGGTACCGAAAGTGCTTCTTACACCATTCTTCCTCTTTCTCTGTTAAACATGAACTAGGGTTCAATGAAAATGGTGAACTTCTCTCAACAATAGATCGATTGGGTTTGGTAGCTTACGGTTTTCACGTAACATTTTGTTTTTCGTTTGTGAAGATTATTTTCAATTTCACTAGATGATTTGGTTAATTAGATTGTTTGTGTGTTTTTCATAATCGAAGGTGCAATTTGTTCACTGTTGTTGCTGTTTTCATTTGCAAAGTGATTTTGGGAAGACAAATTGAAGGTAATGAGCTGCTGTTTAGTGTTTATTGTATTTCATTCCATAACTTATTACCACTGTTGAGCATTGCTTACTGTTTTTCAATTTCAGTAGATGATTGCCTGATAATTAGACTGTATTTTTTATTCTATGTTTTGAAAAATAGTAGAGATGGATTCCAAAGAGAATGATAAAGATAAGGTTAAGGGAAAGGGAAAGGCAAAGGCGAAGGAAATTTTTCCTTGGACTGATGAACTTAACATCCTACTGATGAAGATATGCAAAGATTATCAATCATCTCATGGATACAATCAAAGTTTTGCTTGGAATACAATTACTTCTGATTTTGAGAAACAATCTGGGATGAAGCTTACAAGTAAGAGTTGTGCAAGAAACAAGATTGAGCATATGAAAAAATTGTGGAAACCATGGTGTGCATTAAGGAACCATGTCACTGGTGGGGGTTGGGATCCCTCTACTGGACAATTCACTATGGATGATGAATGGTGGGATAGGCAAAAGAAGGTAACTCTCAATATTTTCTGTTTTTGATAACTGTCTAGTAATATTTTAGCATGGATGTTTTTGATAACTGTCTACTGGACAATTCCCTCTACTGTTCTCTTAATTGATTACACTGTCTAGTAAATATTTATGTTCAGCCAATTTACATCAGTTTTTAGTTGATTAAAATATTTTCTATTTTTGATAACCAGTTGTGTTCAGCATGGATGATGAATTATACTGTCTAGTAATATTTTCACCATGGATGATGAACTAAGGAACCAGTTGTGTTCATCATATTTTCTCTTAATTGATTACACTGTCTAGTAATTATTTATGTTCAGCAGTTTACATCAGTTTTTAGTTACTGTCTTGATTATAATGTGTTTTTGTTTTCTTCCTTATATTCAGACAAACAATGATAAATTCTCCCAATTCAGGAAAAAAGGGGTGCACCCTGAGCTTAGTGATTTGTGGGATGATGTATTTGGCCAAATAGTTGCCACTGGAAAGCATGTTGTATCACCAAGTATGGAGCCAAGTTCTGTTCCTGTTCTTGGCATTACTCAAGATGAAACTATTGCCTGCTCAGATAAAGAAAACTCTCTTGATGCCATTTTAAGTAGAGATTTGGATGATGACAGTGTTAGCTTCCAGGCCCTTGTTGCTAGAGTTAATGTTGATTTGCCATATGACCAATACCTTGCTCAAGTTCACCAATCAGTCACAGACAATGTCAGTGAGTTACACAGTGGTCCATCAATGCCGAAAGGAAAGGCTGGCAAGATTTCCTTAGTCTCACCAGAACAAGTGGTGAAGAGGCGTAAGAAGAAAGCATCTGGTTCATCTTTGGCATTCAATGAGCACATGAAATTTGTTGGGGAAACAGGCCAGAAGATTCTGAGTATATTGGAGGGTGAGGTTGGCAGCTCAGCTACTGCAAAAGAAGTCCCTACCTACACCTACAATGAATGCATCAAGCGTCTGCAAGAGATTGTAGAGATTGGAGATCTAACTGAGGATTCTCCTATTTGGTGTTTTGCAGCAAGTCAGCTAAAGGTGGAGGCAATGCGTGAAGTGTTCATGACTTTGCCTAAGCATTCTAATAGGTTGGCATGGCTGAAGTACGAATACCAAATTGTAAACAACATATACCAACCATCTAGCAGTGCAAGTCAGTGAATTGATCTTCATTGGAGATCAATGAAGCCAGGACAATGAAGACTATGATTTAATTTTCTGCATGAGACTTTTGTTTTGATGTTTTGATGTTTTGATGTTTTGATGTTTTTGTAATCCCTAAACCTCGTGGCTGAGGCAGACTCCTTTTGTTAATGTTCAATGACGTTTTGGATTTAATGTAATTTCTGATATGATGTCCTAGTTTTCTCCCTTTGTATGAATTGTGTGCTAACACTGTTTAGGGTGCTGTATTTTTTGTTACAGCATGTAATGGATAGCACTATAGAGTCAAGAAAGAGAAGACGGGTTGAGCTGGTTAAGAAGTTAAGCCCATTAATTTATGTGTGGTTAGCAGCAGCAGCTGAATTGTCAGATGCTTATTACAGGAGGTTCATGATGAAGACACCTTGCTTTGATTCTAATTTAACTGGGTACTTTTGGATTAGGCAGATTATGGATTCTGGTTCGGATGTCAAATGCATGATTTCCTTTCGTATGGAGCGTCATGTGTTTGCAAATCTGTGTGATGAATTAGAGGCTAATTACGGGCTGAAGCCTTCAAGACATATGTGTGTCATGGAGAAGGTTGGTGTGTTTCTGTACGCTCTATCACTGTCAGCCTCGAATAGGCTATGCTCTGAGCGTTTTCAATGATCGGGAGACACAATCTCTAGGGTCTTCCACCAAGTTATGGATGCTTTTGTTGGGAGGAATGCAGGCTTCACTGGATTCGTGCGTAAGCTAGTAGAACCGCGAGATAGGAACTTCACTAATATTCCTAACAAAATTGCAAATGACGAGAGATACAACCTCTTTACGGTATTCTTCTTAATAACTTGTTTTACTTACTAGGGACTTGGTTATGCCATAGCCAAAACCCGTCTTCCATTCGTACAATCTCGACTTCTTCGCCTACACGATTCTCACGGGCCATTGATTCTC
The DNA here is from genome assembly GCA_029168935.1 of Oxyria digyna. Classification (NCBI taxonomy): domain Eukaryota; kingdom Viridiplantae; phylum Streptophyta; class Magnoliopsida; order Caryophyllales; family Polygonaceae; genus Oxyria; species Oxyria digyna. Next base: position 43,070,037 of record JAPVLV010000005.1, read on the forward strand.
GTACGTCTTACAACCTAAAATGTTCATAAAAAGTTTATTGCAGTAGGCATTAGTTATGGTAAAACTTGAAATGAGTATGAAAATGGAGTACATGTATTAAAACTGAGATGTCACCTTCCTCTTGTATATGATATGAAAATTTGGGGGATTACTAGATTAAATTTTTTCCATTTATATAGGGTATGTACAATGCCTCATGTGCTAGCTGTTGCATTGCATGCATGCAAGGCTTTCCAATAGAGTAAATGAGAACACTTCCCTAGATGCCTGCCTCAGTAACGTTCATGAAATGCTAGGGAAGGCTGTTGTTTGCATGCATGCCCCTAAAACTTGCATGTATTGTCAAATACATGCTACTGTTATAGCAATGCTGGGAAGACGTGAAGAAGAGGAAGCAATATTTCCCTACATGGACTGCATTCATTTACTCACGAAGCCAGTAAAATTTGTTGGACTGCATACACTGCAAACTGTGCTCAATTGCATTCCTGTTTGAAGCCTTCATTTATGAGACAATGACAACTGTACATATATGTATATATATAAACGTAATGGAGACCAATGGGTAGCAGTGCAGAAAACCAATTGGAGTTAATAAAAATTCATTTGTATTTCTAAAAGAAGAGGAAGAATGGCAGGTATTTATTTTTTCATTGTGTTGTGTTTACAAAATTAAAAAGTCGGTTTATTATAGCTTCAAATTATATATTTACAGGAGTTGTCCCTTTACCATGGACCGATCTTGAGAACCAGAGGTTTATCGAGGTTTTGATCGACTATCAAGCTAAGTATGGCGCGTATGAGAACTTTTCATGGGGATAGTACGTCAAGAGTTTGGTCGAGTTACGGGACAAAACTGTTGTACCACTCTTCTCAAGAACAACTATGAAAGGAACAAGAAGAAATGGAACGTATGGAAGTCATTTCAAATGGCATGCAATGTAGAGTGTGACCCTATAACGGGCGCCATCCTGAAAGACGACGAGTGGTGGAATGTGTTTTTGGAGGTGAGTAAGATTTTAAATAGCATGCAATGGAATGTTACGTTATTCTTTGAAACTTAACATATATATTTTTCACGTGCAGGACGAACCGAAGTACGTGTGAACCCGTTAAACCCGACAATGAAGAGCTTGTTATCTCAGGTCTTCTACCCTTAAAGATCGGGTGATATCGTAATATGAGCTTCGTTATGATCGAGATGCTTGCTGGAACTCTAATTTAAACTATTTACGTTATGTCAAACGAACTTATGCAAGAGACTAGTTATGTTATTGTTTTAAATCAGTATTGTATGGTGGTATTTATGGTTATGTGTATGTTTTGTTAAGCAGAAATAAGTTTATGTTTATGTGTATGTTTTGTTGGAAGTTTTAATCAATAAAGTTAGTGTGTTCTTGTTGGAAGTAATAATAACAGAATGCAACTCATAAAACAAGGGAAGAGCACAAGATGTAGTCCTAAACATCATCAGCATACCAAAATGATACCATAATGCAACTCATAATACCAAAATTACATCGAACCTGTTTCGATAATTACAAACCGAAGCATAGCAAAATGATCAACATTCAACAAAATAAAACAAACAGCACACACCAAGTTATTACAAAATGTAGTCCTAAACATGACTCACTTCCATTTACGGACCAAGTAGTTGTTAACACCAACAAGCAAGAGCACAAGAGCAAGGCTACATGAAAGAATGGTAATCTTCCTATTCCTCTCACGTAGCTTGATGTTTTCTTTCATAAGGTTGTCCCTCTGCAACGCCAAATTTACATTTGAAGTAGCCATTGAAGAAACCTGGTCAAAGAGTTCTACATTTTCATTACGGACATGCTCAATCTCATCACGGTGTTCCTGAAGCTTACATGTGAGTTCATTCACCTTCATTCTTTCACTGTGAAGGAATTCTGCATACTCATTCAAATCACTTCTCAGGTTACTAGCAGCATTTTGCATCTCCACCACCCTAGGATGGCTTTCAACTGAGTTTATAAGGGAATCAAACCTGGACACATCATATTCCTAAAGAGAAAACAAATAAATGACAGCACTTTAGGCATTTGTTATAAGCGAGGATGTGTAATTCAATGAATCAAAGTGTAGGATATAGCAATGAACTGCTGGAATGCCTAATTCAATTACTAAAGTGTAGGATATAACAAAAATGAGTGAGGGTAGATTACCCTCCATCATGGATCAGGATCCACATCACCAATGGAGCCACTGGATGTGTAATCAGTCAAGGTGCGTCGCACCTCCCTTGGAAGTCCATCAAATGGACCTGGACAATAACCAAAGGAGTCTTCTTCATTAGCTAACATTTGTTCAATGCTGTTTGGAGAATATCCATCCATGTCATACCCTAGATAATAACAAAAATTATATGCAAAACTTTGGAATTATATTTGACATTAATCAACATGTGAAAACCCATGATAAAAAAAATCAGTATACAAATCATCATTGTCTAGACAATCATACAAGTATACCAAAACCAGCAATACAAAGAAATAGCACATGATGGTATGCACAAAACCAACTAAAAGCAATGTCATATAAACCATGCTAATATCAGTATACTAATCATCATTCGGTACAAAAGCATACAAGTCTACAAATCATCATTCTGTACAAAAGCATACAAGTCTACAAAATCAACAATACAAAGAAATGACATTGACATTATATCAAACACATGGTGTGCACAAAACCAACTAAAATCTCCAATCCACCTCAGATTCAATTTGATTCAGTTCTGAAATCAAAATTTCACAACTCCTATCCCTAAAAGCTCAAAAGCACGAGATTCCCTTATTTAGACTCACGAATTTGCCTAAAAGCTCAAATACATTTTAAACACAAAAGCCCTAAACTCAGAAATTCCATAAATTAGGGTTCGAATATCAAAATCAGCCTCAATTTCTCCATGATTCAATTTCGAAGTTGAGAAAATGGAGTAAACAAACTAAATACGAACCAAAATCAAACGAAATTATGGCAGATGAAATTAGGGATTTACCTTTGCTGCAGTCCACCCCGTAGTTCCTCGTCTTCTCTTGACTGGAAATGATTGATGAATTTCTTGAATGAGGAAACCAACAGTGTAAAAGCAAAAATGTCAAGGGCAAAATCCGTAATCTGGCATCACTTGCTTCAAGTTGACGTGATTTGCTTACCCTACCCCCCGGCTTACCCTACCCCCCCGGGTAACCAAATCACGTCAACTTCAACTCCTTTTTTGATCAACTCCTATGCTTCAACTCGGGAGGAAAAATGGCCGAACAGGACTAATAATGCTTCAACGCCCATTTCCTTCCACTTCCACTGCTTCAACTCAACAAAATGTGCCTTCCGAACGGGCCCTAGGGCTGCATTCGGTAAGACATATTAAGGGAGTTGAAGGAGTTGAAGTTGAAGAAATCGCCGAGTTGAAGCAACATTAGGCTTGTTCGGAAAATTGGAAGAGGAGTTGAAGAAATGAAGTTGAAGTTGAACCTGGTTGAAGTTGAAGCAAATCTCTTACCCTTGGGGGTATAGGGGAAGCAATTTGCTTCATCTAGGAGCGTTGAAGCAATGTGGAATATTACTCATTTTACCCCTGATCTCTCCTCCTTCATTTCATCGTTTTCAATTTGGAGCAAAATTCAATTAGGGTTCTTTGCTGGTTTAATTTGGGGCCAAAATAAGGTAAGGCTAAAACCACGAATTCATGTTTGAATTTAATTTGCATGCCTTTCTGGTGCAATTCGTATGTTGTTTTGCTTATTTTGGTCTTGAATTGGAGTTGAATTTGTTTATATATTTAGGTTTTGTTGATTGTGCACTGAAGGTGTTTGATAAAATGCATCTGTTTGAAAAAATGAACAATTTTTGCAGGAAATGAAGGTTGAGGAGTTCATGCCTGGTAGATCAATCTATTTAGTTGAGTTTCTTAAAGAGCTAAATTGTATTCAGCAATTACAAACTCACTAGAATTAGCATGCCTGGTGGATCAATCTATTTAGTTGAGTTTCTTAAAGAGCTAAATTTTGTTCAGTAATTACAAACTCACTAGAATTAGCTCTTTGTTGGATTGCATAATTGATTTGTTGACTACTTCAATTTCAATGAGGGGATCTATTATGGATGAGGTGTGAATTTAACTTACTTAGAGTTAGTTCTCTGTTATGTCAAATTCATTGATCAAGGCTGAGACATTGACATCTCACCAACTAAATAATGTTTAATACTTTGTCCTGATTTGTTAGAATCACTGTATTTTAATAGGTTTTTGTCCATTGTCACTTCTTCCAACTTTGCTGGTGTTCACTCTTCTGCACACTCAGCTACTGCACAATAAGATGCTGCACAATAAGTTGTTGCACAGCCAGCTGTTGTGTTTCCTGCTGTTGGTGTTCATTTCTCCGACTTCATGTTGAATTTAGTTATGTAGATGATGCTTTTGAGCTCTTGCTTCTACTCAATATCTTGTACTCTTATTTTTTTCTTTATTATTTATGAAATTTAGTAAAGCAGCTGAAGTTACAAATCAACGCTCAATCTATGAAGTTAATGGTAATCCAATTACGAAACACAAAGGATTCTTGGTGTTCGATCAAATTTGAAGAGTATAACTGCACGGTGGAGTACTATCGTGCTCCGTTTCTATTCCTGCAGAGTCGGCCTCCTGGAGGGTCTCCTCAAAACATAAGGACGACTCTCAAACTGGATCAGATGGATTGGAATTGGGTTTATTGGAAAGATGTTTATGTGTTAATTCTGAATACAGGCCATCGGTGGAATTATGAGAAGACCATTCGAGGGTAATTGTCTCACTTTATGTTCTTCAGATTTTGTGTTGAATCATTTACTAATGTTGTAATCTGAATTGTTTCTTTCATCAGAGGCTGCTACTTTCAAGTAGGGAATGATGTGGAAATGGATATGAAATTAGGACGTGCATACCGCAAGGCATTGGATTCTGTGACCGAGTGGTTGGATAGAGAGGTCGACATGATTAAGACAAGGGTCTTCTTAATTCGCACTTACTCTCATGTGCATTTCAGGTTGGTTGATTACCAACTTCCCTTAGAAGTTCAAAGTTTAAACACTATGATTGATATCTAGCGAAAAAAGGAGAAGCAAGAAGCTAGTGTCTTTTTGCAGAAATGAAGCCTGCTAAGAGATGGGCCAATGTGGTAACGTATACAACTTGATACATTTTGTAAACTTGTATCTGGTTTTAATGTTATAGGAATACTGGAGAAGCAATGTAATTAGTCATGTTGACGATTTCTATTTGGATGTAGGAATTAACAAAGAATTTGTAAATCATTTCCGCAGTAGATTTTGAATTTGGTGTCTTGCATAATGAGAAGTCAGCTACCTTCAACTTAAAGAGTATATTTTATGTAAAAAAATTGATTTATAAAATTTAAATATATCAATTTTACGTGAGCAAAACTAAATAATAACTCATAATATTACCCTAACATACAATTCAAATACTAATTATATGCATACCCTTTTTCGTCAACTTCAGCTCACTTCAGCTACCTTCAACTTTAGCTCACTTCAGCTACCTTCAACTTCAGTTTACTTCCACTTCAACACCTACTTCAACTCGTGCCGATCCGAACGGACCCTAGCTCGCAACTTTGATTAGTGTATATAAGAGACGGATTAAAAGACATCGAGCGGAAAGAGAATATGTGTCTGCCTTTCTCTCGAGTCTCTCTACTAGCTAGGACTCTGAAAATTACAGTGTTTTCAAGATAAATCCGTGATTATAAGTATTGGTACTCAGTCACACGGTGTATTTTGTATCTTGGTGTTCATAAGCTATCTGATGAACAATTGTCGGATCAACGACTCGATACATGACGAATTAGGAAATAAGTGTAAAAGATTTTAATTATGAGTTATATTTTTTTTTGTAATGGATTTAATTCCTTCGATGTAGGAAAACCGTTTTCATTATAAGTAAACTTAATATATACCCTTACGACATAGGTTAGAAAAACCATAAATTTAATATAGTTGTCACGAAAGCGGTAAAATCTAGCTCATAAAAAACAAATTAAGAATAACATTGATAAAAACATCCTTAAATATTTAAATATTATCTCAAACACTACTAGCTATTTCAATCTTGTCAAACACACACTAATCTTTAATGCATAAACAATAGTATGATATTAGTGAATATCAAAATTAGTAGAAAGAAGAAAAACATCCATTATTATGCAAATTAAAGGCGAATGCATGGGCCCAAAAACTTAAAATGAAAATCCATGATGGTTAATTATTCTAACCACATACCCTCCTCATCATCCTCATCATATATGTCTCTGAATTAATCATCATTTCGATCTCAAAAACAAAGGGCGGTGCAAAGTGTAGGTACGGCTTTAACATCCCCACACGTTCTCGTTATGAAAATCTCAACTAATTAACTACTTTTCGGTGCTAAATATAAGGCCTATAGATACACTATAATGAAACAGTTTTTGTTTATGAAACGGTCTATTGCAACGGTTCGATCTGTTGCAACGGTTTATGAAACAGTTCAAACAATTTGCTTTTCTGTGGTATGAAATTGAAACGGTTTTTGCTTTTGAAACAACTTTTATTGTTTTTGAAACGGTTTTTGAAAAAAGTTTGAAACGGTTTTACACCTGTTTCAAAGAACCGTATCAATAGATTATCTGCTCCCGCTAAAAATTTTGGACTCGCACGCCTTTGGCAAAGTACAGTAATATAATAATAATAAAAGTAATCCCTAATTCTTTCTAAATCCTAAATCCCTAATTCTCCCTCGTTTCATTCTCTTCTTCTCAAAATTCTAGAGCAAGGACGAGTCTTACTCCATGCCAATCTGAGGCTACAAGACCGGCTACATTTCACATCTCTCACATCTTGTTCTTTGTAAAGCGTATCATTTTACTGTTCTATATCGGAGCCGGAAGTGGAGTCGCAAGCTTCGGGAAGTGAATCGTCCACCACGTTGCTTCTGTCGCGCTTTCTCTTTTTGCTTTGAGGTTCGATCATTTTACCGTTCTAGCATCATTATCGGTTGTTTTAGGTTTAATTGAAGTTGCAAAAGTTGCTAATGTGGTCAAAATGTGTAAGTTGATTGAGAATTTGTGAGGGCTTGAGTAAGATTATGTATGTTGATTACTGTAACCTAGAAATTGGACTGTTGTTGAGTAGAGAATGAGGCTTTACTGCCTATCTTTCTATCTTCTTGTCTGAGAGCTTTCGGTTAGGGCAAACTCTCTATTCTCACTCTCTCCCCCTTCTCTTACTTTGTGATGTTAGAAATAATCAAAAGGTTGGTAATAATATATAATGTAATGTATACCAAACACATGTGCAACTTAATCATCGCATGTTTCTCCTTACTTGACAGAGTTAAATTTGTTGTGTGTCAGCCCTTGGATGCTCAACTTCTTAAAACATCCCACGACGAACAATCACTAAGATATATTCTTGTTTACATTTTCCAGTTTTTTTTTTTTTCCATTTTGATGTACTTGTGTTGGGCTTAATAATTGGATAGATGAAATTTTCTACTTTCTATCATTTGGATAAACATCAATGAATAGAATTTGAATTGGATTTTTGTTCTGTGGAGTCAAATTTATCTTCAATGATATTTACTTGGTTTAAAATAGCGCGCTATTTCTGCGCCATAGCGCAAGGCGTAAGGCGCCAGCCCCCTCTGCGCATCAGCAAGGCTGGGCGGTGCGCAATTCGCAAAGCGCCCGGAATCCGACGCTTTTCGGCGCTATCTGGAAAGGCGCAAAGCGCCTAGCGCTGCGCTTTTGGGGATGCAGCGCAGGTTTGGAAAAGGGGTTAAAAGTAAAGTTAAAATTTGTATTTAAAAAGGGAAAAGGGTTAAAAGTAAAGTTAAAATTTGTATTTAAAAAGGGAAAAGGGTTAAAAGTAATACATTGGGCCCGCTTCTTCTCTTCCAGCAGCAAAAGACGCGGATTTGCTTCTCTTCCAGCAGCCATTTCTAGGGTTTGAAGGTATGCCAATTTCTTCCCTTTTCTTCAATTCTTCTCTCCTATCCTTCGGTTCTTCTCTCTTATTTCCTCTGTCTTCCTCCTTTTTCTCCTTCTGTTGCAACCGCTGGATTGAGTTGGTGTACAACATGGTTGATCTGAGCTTGCGTTTTTGTATAAACATGGAGAGATGCGGTTTTGTTGTTTTGTTAAAGTGGACTGGACTACTTGAGGATGATTTATGTATTTATAGTGGGGATTGAGTGGTTTATTTGATTATATATATATAGGGATTGAGTGGTTTGATTTGTTTATATATATATATATTGTAAACTGTGCTTGTTGTTTGCATGTAATCAATTCATATGAGTGGGAAAGTGGCAAGCAATTCTGAATTTTGTAAAGTGGACTGAATTGATCAAGTTTCTTAAATCGTTTCTGAGTTTTTTTATTTGTTTGGCTTCATATAGTTGGATCACTTGGATAGTTGGATGGTTAAGAAATGGCAAGCCATTCAAAGAAGAATGACATTGACCTCGGTCGAGTATATGGAACTATCAATCCCAACAATAGTAGCCATGTGAGGTGTAACTTTTGTTTGAAAGTATATAAGGGAGGTGTATCTAGGATGAAAGAGCACCTTGTTGGAGGTTTTAGGAATGCTTCAAAATGCGTTAAGTGTCCCGAACATGTTAGGGAAGAAGTCATAAAATATATGAAAGAAAAGGCCGAAGCAAAGTTAGCTAAGGACTTTTTTCCGGATTTCTCTCAAGTTGATGAATATGATGAGGAAGAAATGGATTGTGAGACGTTGGATAGCGTGAGGCCCTCGACTGCCTCGAGTAAGCCAAAGGGAGATGGTGCATCTCTTAAAAGGGGTCCAATGGATAAGTTCTTTCCTAGCAAGAAACAAGAAGGGTCAAAGCTCGGAGTGACTTCCGCGGTTCATAAAGCTTGTGACAAGGAATTAAGGAATAAAGTTTGTACCGAGATTGCAAGGTTCTTTTATGACGCCGGAATTGCTTTCAATGCGGCTACCTATCCTAGTTTCATATCCATGATTGAAGCAATTGGTCAATATGGTCCGGATATGAAACCACCAAGCATGTATGAGCTAAGATTTCCACTTCTAAAGAAAGAAGTTGAGGAAACCGAGAAGCAAATGGAGGATCACAAGAAAGAATGGTCACTAAAAGGATGTTCTATTATATCCGATGGATGGCGTGACTCGGTTGTCTCAAAGGATATAGTGAACTTTCTAGTTAACTCTCCAAGAGGATCCATGTTCTTAAGATCCTTGGATGTGTCCGAGGTTGTGAAGAATGCCAACCTATTGTTCAATTTGCTTGATAGTGTTGTGGAGGAAGTTGGTGAAGAAAATGTAGTCCAAGTGGTGACGGACAATGCATCTAACTATGTTAAGGCGGGTTAGTAACTTAGTATTTCTCTTATGTTTTTTTTAAAGTTCACATCATAGTTTTTTTGAATCTAATATTCTTCTCTTGTTTCTATATATTTAGAAAAATTGCTTATGATGAAAAGACCACATCTTTATTGGACTCCATGTGCGGCACATTGTATTGATCTCATGTTAGAAGATCTTGGCAAACTTTCAAGAATCAAGGGTGCACTAAAGAAATGCATGTACATGAATGCCTATATATATAGTCACATTCCTCTTGTGAACATGATGAGAAGATTTACCAAACAAAGAAACTTGCATAGGCCGGGTATGACAAGGTTTGCAACATCTTTCATCACTATTGAACAATTCTATAGGCAAAGGAGTAATTTGAGAAACATGGTGATTTCAAATGAATGGAAGGAGTCCAAGTGGTCAAAGGAAGCGAGTGGAAAGAAAATACATTCCTTTATATTGCAAGATACATTTTGGAGGAGTGTTTTATATGCACTCAAATTAGGAGGTCCTCTTATTAAAGTTCTAAGGTTGGTGGATGGAGAGAGGAAGCCTCCTATGGGCTACATTTATGAAGCTATGGATAGAGCTAAGGAGACAATTGCCAAGACTTTTGCTATGAAAGAGGAAACCTACAAAGAAGCCTTTGAAATCATTGACAAAAGGTGGAATTGTCAAGTTCATCATCCTTTGCATGCGGCCGGTTATTTCTTGAATCCGGAATTCCAATATGATAACCCGAACTCAAGTTGTAAGGAAGTAGTGGATGGCTTACATGAATGCGTTGAAAGGTTGGTTCCGGATGTGGATGATCAAGACAAGATTTTGTCGGAGTTGGAAGAATTTAAGAATGCGATCGGTGTATTTGGCAAACCTATGACTATTAGGAACCGAAAATTAAAATCTCCAGGTAATAGAAATGAATATTTCATTAAGTACTTTCATATGATTGCTAATTGTTTCTATTATTATGTAAATTAATACTTAACTTATGTTTGTTTTTCGATAGTGGAATGGTGGTCGGTGTTTGGAAATGGATATCCTATCACACAAAAGTTTGCCGTAAGAGTTCTTAGCCTAACTTGTAGTGCTACGGGATGTGAAAGAAATTGGAGCGTTTTTCAACATGTAAGTACCTTTTACATTCTTCTATTTATACAATATATTACTAGTTTGCTTAAATGATATAACTAATAAGTTCTTAATTATAATAGATTCACACCAAGAAGAGAAACCGATTGGCTCAATCTAGATTGAATGACATGGTATTTGTGAAATACAATCGGGCTTTGAAACGCCGATACGATAGTAAGGATATCACCACTCCCGTTATCTTGGAAGATATCGATGAAAGTAATGAGTGGCTACTTGGGATAATGGAGGGTAACTCTGATGATGAAGAAGATTTGGTGTTTAGTGATGGTGATGATTTGACATGGGATGTGGTTGGTAGAGCCTCCGGGGCAAATGATCCTATCTATGCTACTAGAGCATCTAGAATTGCAAATCTCACCGGATCTTCTTCTAGAGTTAATATGGGTAAAGGAAAGGCTTCTAGTGGAGTGACTGGAGTCGTGGTGTTGGACGATGATGAGGATGATGTGATTGAAGAAGATATTGGTGAAGATGATGACTATGTACGAGAGGAGGGGGATGATTATGAAGATGATGATTTGGAGGAGTAGTAGTGTTTTAGTAGTCTATTCTATATGCTTTTAAAACTTTATTTGCTTATTGTATTTTGATTATTGTCATGTTTTAGCGGTATTTTAAGACCTTCTAGTCAAGAACTATGCTTTTTTATATCATTTTATGCATTTTAATATATCATTATGGTGTTTTTAGTACCACATATTATGTATAATTATTCTAGGAGTTTTTTAGAAAAAAAGTGCGCTTTGCATACGAAAAGCACGCGCTTTTATTTGCGCTATGCGCTATAGCTCCAGGGGATCCTTTGCGCTTTGGTGCGCCTTGCGCTATTTTAAACTGTGAGCAAGCTATTTTCAAGAGAAGAAATAGGAAGGTTATTTCCATTCTTTACTGGTGAATGAGAAAGAATGAAAGAACATGAAAATAGGAAGTTCTTCCTATTTTAATGTTTGGTAAACGACGAGTGAGCTTTTCTATATAAGAAGAGAAAAGAGAAATTATCATATCATCTTCTAAACACAAAACACAAAGGAGAGATTATTCATCTGTAAGAGAGGAGATTAAACACAAAGAGAGGTTTATATTTCTTTGTGAGAATATATTCTCTTCTACGACAAGCTTGTGGTCTGTACAAGTTGTCGGATATTATCCTTCATATAGTCAAGAGTGTATCACCCCGAGGACGTAGGCAATTTGCCGAACCTCGTTAATTCTCGTGTGTTCATATTTACTTTATCGATCCATATTTGTCGAAGCTTTCCGCAGCTTTTACTCAACAATTGGTATCAGAGCCGTATCAAGATCGAAGACGGTGAAAGTTTGATTGTTGGAATCAATGGCTTCAAGTAGTGGAACCGCTAAAGTTGGGAAATATGAGATTGAGAAGTTCAATGGGAAAAATGATTTTTCCTATTGGAGGATGCAGATGAAAAATTTGCTGATATCTCAAAAGCTACACAAGGCTTTGTTGGGTAAGGATAAGAAACCTGAAGATATGAAGGATAGTGACTGGGAAGAGCTTGATATGGAAGCACGCGCTGCCATAATATTATGTCTTGAAAGAGATGTCGCATTCATGGTGGACGACGAGGGAACCGCGTCAGGTGTGTGGACAAAGTTAGAGGCAAACTTCATGACGAAGACTCTAACAAACAGAATCTATATCAAGTCACAGTTATATACTTGCAAGATGGATGAAGGAATTTCACTTCGTGATCACATCAACAAATTTGATAGGATAATTTCAAATTTGAAGGATATAGATGTGAAGGTTGAAGATGAAGATCAAGCTCTTATGCTTTTGCTTTCTTTGCCAAAATCATATGAGAATCTTGTTCAAACATTGATGCTTGTGGGTGACACATTGACCATGGATGAAACTAGAACTGCGCTTCTAGCGGATGATCTGCGAAAGGTGGCAACTAGTAATATGACAAGTGGGAGCAATGAACAAGCACAAGGTTTGTTTGCAAGAGGACGAGGTAATGATAGAGGAAATAGCAAGAGGGGAAAGTCAAGATCCAAATCTAGATCTCTAGCGGAAACTCGTTGTTACAAATGTGGTGAGCTTGGGCATTGGAAGAAGGATTGCCGCAATAAGAGGGTACAATGGAAGGACAAAAACAACAAAAATAAGGGAGATCAAGATGTGAAGCAAGAAGCTAGTATAGCTTCAGGTGAGTGGGGCGGAGAATGTTATTCCATTACGTCCGATATTCAAGCAATTGGATTCTGGATACGGGATGCTCTTATCATATGTGCCCAAACAGGAAGTGGTTCACTTCCTATAAGGCCATAGATGGTGGAACCGTTTTGATGGGCAACGACCATGGTTGTGAGACGGTGGGTATCGGTACAATCAGAATCAAGATGCATGATGGAATTGTCAGAACACTGACGGATGTAAGGCATGTCCCTGATTTGAGAAAGAATCTTATTTCTCTTGGTGTCTTAGAATCAAAAGGTTGCAAGCTAATTGGCGAGAACGGGATTCTTAAAGTTGTTAGTGGTTCTTTATTGGTGATGAAGGGGATTCGCCAAAGAAATTTGTACCATCTTGTTGGCAGTATTGCTACAGGCGATGTAGCGGTTGGAACAGGTGGAAGCAAGAGAAACCCAACAGAGTATACTAGGCTTTGGCATATGCGTCTTGGACATATGTCGGAGAAGGGTCTAAATTTGCTTGGTAAGAAGGGTTTGTTGAAGTATATGAAGAAGCCTTGCATGGAATTCTGTGAGCATTGTGTGTATGGAAAAGCACATAGGGTTTCATTTTCAGCGAGCACCCATACAAGCAGAGGGATATTAGACTATGTGCATACAGATGTTTGGGGTCCAGCGAAAGTTGCTTCTAAAGGTGGTTCCAGGTACTTTGTCTCGTTTGTAGATGATTACTCAAGATATACTTGGGTTTATTTTCTTAAGCATAAGAATGAGGTATTCGAGACATTCAAGCAATGGAAAGCAATGGTCGAGAACAGAACAGATAGAAAGCTGAAAACTTTGAGGTCCGATAATGGCACGGAGTACACAGATGGGGCTTTCAAGAAGTTTTGTGATGAAGAAGGCATTGTTCGACATTGGACGGTTAGAGACACACCACAACAGAATGGAGTCGTAGAAAGGCTGAACCGTACACTACTTGAGAAGGCTAGATGTATGCGCTCCAATTCTGGGTTAGGTCGTGAATGGTGGGCTGAGTCGGTTGCCACGGCTGCTTATATTGTGAACCGATCTCCACATTCGACATTGGATGGAGACACTCCTTTTAAGGCGTGGTCAGGAGAACATGCAGATTACGGAAGACTTAGAGTGTTTGGCTGTATTGCTTATTATCATGTCAAAGATAACAAGCTTGATAATAGGGCCAAGAAGGCAATTTTCTTGGGATATGCAAGAGGAGTCAAGGGCTATCGACTTTGGTCTTTACAAGATTCTAAGTTTGTAATCAGCAGAGATGTTACTTTTGATGAGAATTCCATGGTTGCTTTACCAAAAGCGGATGTATCCAAAGGTGGTGATGTTGTAACATCAAAATCTCAAGTAGTTGAGATAGAGGAATCTGAAGACCAACCAGATTCTATTCATGGTCAAGAGGAATCTCATGATGACACATATAGTCAAGAAAATGATGAGCTTGAGAATGAGGAGGTTCAGCAGGAAAATGCACAAGTGCTACAACAACAGCAGCAGGAGACCTTGGCTTCCACTAGGTCAAGGCGGGTTTATAAACCAGTTCAGAGGTATGGGTTCGATGAGCCTCTGAAACACTATGGGCAGGTAAACTTGTTAGAATATGCTCTCTCGGTGGAGGATGATGAGCCGGTCACCTTCAAACAAGCTATCAAAGATGTTGATAGGGAGAGATGGTTGTTTGCTATGGAGGAAGAGATGGAATCTCTCCATAAGAACAAGACATGGGAGGTAGTCCCGTTGCCTGAGGGAAAGACTGCTATTGGTTGTAAGTGGGTGTATAAAAGAAAAGAAGATTCATCTGAGCTCGGTGGTACAAGATATAAGGCAAGATTAGTGGCAAAGGGTTTTGCACAGAAAGAAGGTGTAGACTACAATGAGATATTTTCTCCGGTCGTAAAGCATACTTCTATTCGGGTGCTTTTGAGCATTGTTTCTCATGGTGATCTTGAGTTGGAACAACTCGATGTCAAAACAGCCTTCTTGCACGGAGATTTAGATGAGGAAATCTACATGTATCAACCAGAAGGATACAAAGTAGAGGGAAAGGAGAGTCAGGTATGTCACTTGAGGAAATCCTTATATGGATTGAAACAGTCGCCTAGACAGTGGTACAAGCGATTTGATTCTTTCATGTTGAAGCATAATTTCTCCAGAAGTGATTATGATTGTTGCGTTTATATTCAAAAGCTTCATGGAGGTGATTTCATTTATCTCTTATTGTATGTGGATGACATGCTTATTGCTTCAAGAAGCATGGTGGAGATAAATAAGTTGAAGGTCAAACTTGGTAAAGAGTTTGATATGAAGGACATGGGTGCTGCTAAAAAGATACTTGGTATGGAGATCAGAAGAGAGAGGAAAACTTGTCAGTTATTCTTGAGTCAGAAAGGTTACCTTGAGAAGGTTATTGATCGGTTTGGAATGAAAGGTGCAAAATCAGTGGTGACCCCATTGGCACCACATTTTGTCCTCTCTGGTAGACAGTGTCCAAGTACAAAGGAAGATAAGGCACACATGGAAAATGTACCTTATGCTAGTGCAGTTGGCAGCTTAATGTACGCCATGGTGTGTACACGTCCAGACATTTCACAAGCGGTTAGTGTTGTCAGTAGATTCATGGCAAATCCGGGGAAGGCACATTGGGAAGCTGTGAAATGGGTTTTAAGGTACTTAAAAGGTACTATTGACACAGGTTTGTACTTTGGTGGAGATACATGTCAGCTGAATGGTTTTGTTGATTCTGACTATGCTGGAGATCTAGATAGACGACGATCCACTACTGGATATGTCTTTGACGTATGCGGTGCTCCAGTAAGTTGGAGATCGATGTTACAAGCTACAGTTGCTTTGTCCACAACAGAGGCTGAGTATATGGCCATTGCTGAAGGAGTAAAAGAGGCATTGTGGTTGAGGGGTCTACTAGATGATTTGGGTATTCAACAAGATTGTGTGAACTTGTATTGTGATAGTCAAAGTGCCATTCATTTGGCTAAGAATCAAGTTCATCATGCTCGTACAAAACATATTGATGTAAGATATCATTTTGTACGAGATGTCATCGAGGATGGAGATATTTTTGTACTAAAGGTACATACAAAAGACAATCCGGCAGACATGTTGACTAAAGTTGTGGCAAGTAGCAAGTTTCAGCATTGCTTGAACTTGCTTAAGATTGGCTCATGTTAGTTTGCCCAAAAAAGGGCATGGCCCTTCGGGGCGGTATTGGGTGAGGTGGAGACTATATGAAGGACAGGTAGAACTACGATTGGCTTGATCCCGATCAACGGGTACGTAGGCAGTCATGCGTATAATGATGCAGCCCAGATGATAATAACTGTTTTGGATGCCACAGAGTGTTCTCGTTATCGTCCAAAATTTGAGGTATTTCAAATTGTGTACGAGGTGGAGAATTGTGAGCAAGCTATTTTCAAGAGAAGAAATAGGAAGGTTATTTTCATTCTTTACTGGTGAATGAGAAAGAATGAAAGAACATGAAAATAGGAAGTTCTTCCTATTTTAATGTTTGGTAAATGACGAGTGAGCTTTTCTATATAAGAAGAGAAAAGAGAAATTATCATATCATCTTCTAAACACAAAACACAAAGGAGAGATTATTCATCTGTAAGAGAGGAGATTAAACACAAAGAGAGGTTTATATTTCTTTGTGAGAATATATTCTCTTCTACGACAAGCTTGTGGTCTGTACAAGTTGTCGGATATTATCCTTCATATAGTCAAGAGTGTATCACCCCGAGGACGTAGGCAATTTGCCGAACCTCGTTAATTCTCGTGTGTTCATATTTACTTTATCGATCCATATTTGTCGAAGCTTTCCGCAGCTTTTACTCAACATAAACCAAGGATATTTATTCTTCTCTTGTTGAAGTGATTGTGCAAATCGATGGTCTGAAGATGATTTCTAATGTAAAAGGATTTCATGCTATAGTTAAGATTATGTTTATATAGGAGAAGTTAGAGATGAGTGTAATTGGGCTTTGTGTCTCATTAGGAAGAAGCTCACATACTTATTAGTGTGTTTTTATATCATTGATGAATTATCTGTGACTGTTTTTTCATTCTGCTTCTCAATTATCTGTGACTGTATTTCATTTCACTCTTTTTTATGGGATTTTTCCAGGTTCCTTGGTACTATTATATATTATTAGGATTCGTTGATGTTCAAGGAAACTATCTCGATGAGTGATTCTTGTCTATTGGATTTAGTCTTGGATAAACTAGTCTGTTATATGCTCATCAGAATACTGTTTGATTTTTGAACATGTTATACAGTTAATAAGGTGTATCAGTTTTCATCCATCAGGAGTGTAACTTTGCTGGATTGTTGGACTATCCCATGGGTGTTTATCCTGACTTGGTTCTTCATTGGCACTCGATATTCCATTTGGCAGTATGTTGGGGCAGCCATCTGCATTGTTGGCCTTGGTCTCGTTTTCCTCTCTGATGCTGGTGTTAGTGATGATGGTGACACACACTGTCTTATACTCTCTTTAATTCCTCATATTTGTCCTAGCTTTATTTTGTTTTTGTTTTATGTATGCCTGTTGATTGGTACGTACTTCACCCAATTTTAGTTCATTGTTTTATCGTTGTGATTTTTCAGATGAATCTAGACCAATTTTAGGTGATATTCTTGTTGTGGTTGGGACACTTTTTATGCTCTCAGTAATGTCGGTGAGGTCAGTCGGGCATTTCTTATTTGCCTTTTATTCACTATTTCTACATCTCATAACATTTGTTAAACCAGACAAATGAGGGACATGGACTTATGAGTTATGACTTAGAGAGAGACTATTCCTTCTGATTTGTCATGCTTTTGCATCCATTCATAATCATATATTCCATTAATTATTTTCTTAGTATGATGGTCTTGCTGCAGGAATTTTGTGTGAAAATGAAAGATCTTGTTGAAGTTGTGTATGCTTGGCGTATTTGGACTGGTAATGAGCATTGGGGGAATATATCCTTCTTTGCTGAAATATTAGGTGGTTGTCGTAGAATTATGCCTAAGATCTGTGCATAACAAACTTCTTGGAATGTGTGTTCTGTTGTTAATCTTGAATTGTCATTCCTTGACCTCTTATCAGCGCAATATTTGAGCGAACAAGCTTGGAGTCAATTGAATGGTCTACTGACATTGTGAGTATTGGTTAAGTTAGTAAAGCTAGAGTTGTCAAAAATCAATATTGGAACAGCAGCTGGTGCTGTGGGGCAGGAGCATTATTCTCATACACTAAACACAAGTTTTACTTGATTACAGATCTTAGGATTTTGTGCTTATGCTTTTGCATCTTTCTTGTTCTATGCCTTTGCTCCCTACATCCTTAAGGTTAGTTCTCTTAATTCATATAAATAATCAAGGTATAAAAAAAGTTGGATTAGCTTGAGCCTATGGGCTGAAACTTTCTCTGGATTCACACACACAATTCAGCGGAGCTGCATTGTTCCATCTCTCCCTTCTGACATCAGATATGTGGACTGTACTTGCTCGCATCTTTTTCTACAGACAGCAGGTAAGCTTCCGCTTTGTATCCTTCATCACCATCTGACGTACGTATGTGGACGAATACTCACTAAAGGCTCTCTTATGCAGGTTGGCTGGCTGTACTACGTTTCATTGGGCTCGTTGTTGTGGGACTCGTGTTCTATTCCAAAACGTAACAACAAACTAATCCTTTTTTTTTGGTTTTGTGTTTTACAAAGTGTGTCTTATCATTGAATGACCATACTATATTTTGATGTTTACCAGTCAAAAGGAAACTGCAGAGAGCATCAGCCCTACAAAAGAACACATTAATGGAGATTATCAAGTACTCGATGGACAAGAAACAGGTTCACGAAATGACAGCAATGTGTAAGCCTGAAGATGCAGCAGCGCCACGTCTTCTGCTACAATGTTGGTCTCCTTGAATCTAACAGGGTATGTAGTGTATGAAACTTCTAAATACCTTTTCTATTTGCCTGTTTGCTTGCTTGTGGATGGATGTGCAAATTTATAAGTGGTTTATTTCACATCCTTGCCTATTTGATTCAGTAATGTTGATGATCACATAGGTTGTCCCGCATAGATGGATCTGCATTTTAGATTGAGGTTTAATTTTTTTTCCTATGTGTTCTGTTATGCCTTTGTTTGTTTCAGTTCAGCTGAACTGAACAAATTTTTGGAGTTAATAATTTTGTTCAGTGAGGTTTATTTTATTAAACCAGCATACATGTGGTTTGTTTCTGTTCAGCTCAATTGTGCAGTTGTACTTTGGTTTGAAATGTAATGATTTGAGTTTAAAATTGTAGTGTGTTAATTTGTTTATGTTCAGACTGAACTGAACTGAACGAAAAATCATTCACTTGTTAGTATTTGTTTCTGCTCGGTTGAAAATAAACCACATACCCTATCGATTGTCCAGTCTTATGATTCTGTCTAGCTAATCTGTAGAGTGTAGTTAATTTGGATTGCAATTAAGAGTATGCATGTGTTCTTTTCTCTTGCAGAAGAAGTTTAGTGCAGAAGCCAAGAAAACAAGAAAACAAGAAAAGAAGTCGGTGGAAGAAGTGCAAGAAAAGAAACTGATATTTTGGTATAGGTAATTTCGGTATATGTTGCTGGGAAATGAAGAATAGAACCACTTAAGTTTTTAAACTGTAAGTTGTTAGTACTTATGTTTATGATACTTTATACATGATAAACTCATGTAATTATGTTTATACAGGTAAATTGTAATATGAAAATCGTTTTATTAAATATATATGGTCATTAAATATTGTTTCATTGAGTGATTAATTATTATTTCAGTAGGTGACAAAAAGTGGTTAATTAGCTAATGGCAAATGAAACAGTTTTTTTATATAATGAAACACTTCGTTTATAGTTATTTCACCCGTTTCATTATCTTAAATATGTGTTGCATTAAATTGAAAAAAACCGTATCAATAGATGTTAAAAACCGTTTCATTAGCTCAAACCTAATGATACGGTTTTTTCAACCTAATGAAACGGTTTGTTCAAACCTACTTAAAACCGTTTCAATAGACTATAAAACCGTTTCAATAGACTATAAAACCGTCTCATTAGACCTAATGCAACGCGAGCAGATGTAACGAACTAAAACCGTTTTATTAGGCCTAATGAAACGGTTTTTATGGCTTTAAGAAACGAAATTCCACCGTTGCAATAGGCTTTATATTTAGTAGTGTTTCCGACCTACTAATCCGTCTATAATTACCTTTATGCACTAGCATTTTGGGCCCGCGCGGGTCTATATCATTTTATATAAATTTTACTGATTTGTAGGAAAAATTCATGTTGTGTAATATAAAAGGTTATAATTCATTAGTATATTTATATCCAATAAAACTATTAAAATAAATCACTCACTCACATAAATCAAGAGCAAGATAGGGAAAAGGCGAATTTGAAATTTATCATCAAATTAATCCATTTTGAAATTCAAAACTAAAATAGAGTAATGAATTTGAGAAGAATATGGTTTTGTGTCTTTTGTTTTAATCCAAAGTAATGGGTCGTCTTTTTGTTGGACAACTCCACAAAAATATAAGACTCGTAAAAATAAGCTGCATCAGACATATATGTTTAGCAAACCATTCAAATAATAAGAGAGAATAAAAGCTCATTTATAAAGTTTGATCCATTTGTCAAAATCGTAATTTGTATATTAAATTAGATAGATTAGATTGAAAATAAAAATAATCAATGTAAGTTTTATTTGTATAAACTTTCACACATTCAATTTTTTTATAGAGTTTGATCAATCTATAATGTATAAAACTTACCAATTAGAAAGTAATAGTTATAGTTTGAGGAGTGTCATCAACCAATAAGAGAGCAAAAACATTTAATGCGGACTTTAATTTTCTCTCTTCGCGATTTTTATATTATATTAGAAGATAGATTAGTCTGTCAATCTAAAATTTAATGTCTTTCTATTTTTAGGGAATGGTTTAGGTGCGAACAAATACTACGTACTACCATACTCGAAGATTAGACAAAAAAGATTACACCAACGTTTACCGGTTCTTTCTTAATTATGAAAAGGAATTTATTCATCTATACATTTATTGGTAAAAATTAACAAGACTACTCACACGTCAAAATCGCTATAAATACTTTTTATTATTTTGAAAATCTTTTAGAAGTGGGAAGAAGATGAGATAAAAAGGACCAAGGACAAATCTATATATATGCATGTATTATGACGTATAATGAATGTGTATGCATTATATTTGTTGATGACGTGATGATGTATATACATCGGTTCGGTGAAAGATTAAATAAGTTAGCTTACTTTTTCAAGAATCTTGAAATAATTGGCAAAATAAACTAATACTCCTAGTTTAAACGAAGGAACAATTTGTTTAGCCGATCGAACAAAACCTATATACGACAAAGATTTTATTGCCAATGCGTATATGCTACAACGTTTATATATATTGTTCGTATTTATCATGTAACTATCCTCGATCAACTATCTCTAAAAGTGTACCAATATGTGGAAATGAGAAAGGAAAAGTAAATTGTGGAGAGATGCACGAGATTAAATGATTAAAGGACTGAATCTTGGAAAACTATAAGTAGAGCGGGCACCACATAAAATATGCAACGAGATTATAAATGGATTTTGTGTCCCATAATGAACAGTTTCGTTCATGCTTAATTGGTGGGATATAATCGAATATTAGAAGAATTAATGAAAAAGGGTTTTTCCAACAAAACAAAATCTTAGTTTAGCCCCCACGAGGAGACCCACCACTCACTGCCCACTAAGATCAAATAATGATTAGTGTATTGAGTTAATTAATTATTTTGATCAACCCAGGACTTAACATATATTTTACGTCTAGTATACAAAATAAAGATAATGCATGGTTTACATTTTATTTCTAACTTAGACATGCTAAAGTGTACGTAGAATTCGAATGCAGTATTAATAATTCCCATGCAAAAATGGGATTCTACTACAAAAAGATACACATAACAGAAAAGCAAAGCATAAAGCAGGGTTTATCTAGAGTGATTCACTTTATGTAATTATAAAGTTATTTAAAGCATTTATGTAAGGGAAAACATGCCCATGCAAGACGTTAAAGAAGATGATTTTAAAAATACTTTGAGCTATGCATTAAAAGAAGGGTGAGCAACAAGAGATGGCTTTCCTTCCTCTTTTTTCCTTTAATTTACTCTGCAACTTTATATAAAGACATCCTTATGAAATTTGTAAAGCATACACAGTATGATCCTTCTATATATTATACTGAGCTTTATATTCGTGATTACAATGTGTTTTTATAAAGGTTTGACTAGTTGGAGACCTTAAATTGTTCCAGTTCACATGCCCCAATTAGCCATAAACAAGTCTGGCCACGAATCTCCCATTGACAATAGCCATAAAATATATTTCCTGGCTAAAATGACCCTCGCTAAGCTTAGCCACAAACTTTAGCCATAAAATATCCCTTTGTGGCTAATTAGCCATGAAACTTAGCCAGGAATTGTTTTGTTGGAAAATTCGTATCTAAGTAGCAACAAACACTTTCATGGCCAAATTTATGTCTTTTTAGCCATAAAATATTTTGTGGCTAAATTTCTGCCCATTCAGCCATAAACTATTTTGTGGCGAACTTCTAAGCTATATAGGTTCATGGCTATAATGACATTTAGCCATAAAATATATTTGTGGTTATATTTATTGTAAAATAGCTAATTATCAAAATAATATAAATTTATATTAATAATATGAAATATATAAATTAAGCTTGTTATAGATACTCAAACATTTACTAATTAATATTAATAAGGCAATTATTACAAAATTGTGATATTCCATGTGCACTACCAAGTTCTCTAAATCATGCACATGGTATATCAACATTATTTGATACCTAAAATTCATATCACCATTAGAACATATCCAAAATACCAAAGTAAGCCACAAGAAGCTTAAACATCCAAAATGTCTACTAAGGTGTTAGTGCTTAGTTGTTAGACTTAGAGAATATCCAAAATACTAAGTCAAAAGGATCCACCTACTAAGGAGTTGGATTGGACTCTTGAGGAGAGGCAACATTTGAGGCATGATTCGACTCTTGAGAGGTTGTGGCATTAGCACCTCCATGAATTTGGAACAAACGTTGGAGCATGTCTTGTAGTAACTTGTTTTGGACTTGAACGGCTTTCATCTCATCTCGCATCTCCCTCATCTCATCCTTAAGAGGCTCCATAAATGATTGTGACTTACTTGCACTTGATGTAGGCATGCTATTGAGATTTCCAATCTTTCCTCCACGAAC
Organism: Oxyria digyna; assembly: GCA_029168935.1. Lineage (NCBI taxonomy): Eukaryota > Viridiplantae > Streptophyta > Magnoliopsida > Caryophyllales > Polygonaceae > Oxyria > Oxyria digyna. Next base: position 43,093,119 of record JAPVLV010000005.1, read on the forward strand.
TAGGGCAATCCCCTCTTCGGCTAGCCCAAAAATCCTATGATTGTGAGGTCCATTGCATGATTTTAACCATAGATCCATCTCCTTGGTCCTAGTAAGAGGTTCTGAGGATGGAAGTTCAGCAACAAGTCGATCGAACTCAGCCTTCAAAAGAAAATTAGAACAAAAATCAGCAATTCAATTTTTATAACTCATCTACTTGTAAAAAATTCAACAACTTCAACTCAAGTTTTATACAACTCAACAACTTGAAAAAATCAACGAATTCAACTCAATAGTTCAATGTACAACAATGCAGATTATAAGTGCAGCAGTCCCAAAAATAAACCAGAATCAATCCATGTACAGCAGATTGAACATAAGGTGCATAACAAAAAAAATATGCAGCAACACAACTCAGTTTTATACAGCTCAATGCAACCAAAATCTAACTAGTTTTTATAGTTTATAGACTTCTAACAGCTCATTTGCTAAAAATAAAAAACAGAAGTGAATACTTACTACAGTAGCAGCAGGTAGTGGCCCCATCCTAGTCCCATCTTTCTTCGACCATAACTTTCTTATAACTTCATAATACAATGGTCTATGACCAGTTTCTTTCTCCTAAAATTACATAAATAATTAGTTTACTCAAAAAAATACAAAAACTGAGTTTAAGTAAATTACTTTCAAACTATGCTTACCATCTGTTTTCTGTGCTTTGATATCTTTCTAGAACCCCCTAGATACGGCCCATTTTCAATTGCTCTCTTTGAAGATTTTTTTTTCTTGTTTGCATCAGATTGCTTCACCATTTTTGCATTTGTTTTTCTTTCCTTTTCCATGTTTTTCCAATGCTCCTCTTTTACAAAGAAAGGTGTTCTCCCATAACGATGACATTTGCTAAAGGTTTGGCTAATGTGCTTAGCAGCTTCGTGAATGAAGACCTTCTTCATTGCCACATCAGTAGTTGTCCAGAAGAAATATGTCTGCACAAAGGAAAAAGAATTAGCAAATACTTAAGAGCATTTCTTAAAAGCAAACAACACTGCAGCAATACATGTTGTAATGCAGAAAAAACTGAAGAGAAATGCCCAATAAACAGCCCATTAAACATTGTTATAAGTAGAGTTGCACAATTAGAGTATAAGGGAGGAACAAAAGCCTATTAAACAAAAATGCAGCAGCCGACAATGCAGAAAAAAACTGAACAGAAATGCCCAATAAACAGCCCATTAAACATTGTTATAAGTAGAGTTGCACAATTAGAGTATAAGGGAGGAACAAAAGCCTATTAAACAACAATGCAGAAAAAAAACTGAACAGAAATGCTCATTAAACATCCCATTAAACGTTGTTATAAGTAGAGTTGCACAAATTAGAGTACACGGGAGGAACAACAGCTTACTAAACAGCAATGCAGCAGCCGACAATGCAGAAAAAACCTGAACAGAAATGCCCATTAAACAGCCCATGACATTGTTATATGTAGACTTGCACAAATTAGAGTATAAGGCATGAACAACAACCCATTAAGCAGCACTGCAGCAGCGCAAAAATGCAGAAAAACTGAACAGAAAGAACTGAGCAGCGCAACAATGCAACAATACATGTTGTAAATCTTCAATAAATGCAACAATACATGAGTTCCTGCCTTAACCCGTAAAACAGCAAGGCACAAACCTCAGTAGAGAAACCCCTCAAGCTCAAAGAGTACCAACTGGCCAAAATGGTAAGCACACAAATACTCCTCTAGAAAGGTTTGGGCTGCTCATTCACAACAAAAAACAAGTCAAATAGGCAAAACACAGTAAAAGCAAATCGTCAAACAGTTGGCGTGCATTACAATCAACAACAAATTTCTCATTCCAATTTATTTATCTGTTATTATGAGCTATGGCCAAAACTCTGAAGGCGATCTCAAGCAATTAGTTACGTCATTACATGATCAAAGGAACTCTAATCTTATGGATCTTGTTCCTAGACAAAGTTATACGCTAAAAGGAGTGAATCTTCGAAATGGTATCAGGTATGTTAAACTCAAAGTTCAGAAAGGTATTTCCATTGTGTAATTATTATTTAAGAGCTGAACTAAACCGTGATTAAGTTCCCGAAAAGAATCCAGCAAGAGTAGAAAATTGATTCAGATGCACTTACCCGAATTGATTATAGAAACATGAGTTCCTGAAGACCAATGGAAATACCAATTAAAAATTTCTCCCTTTTGTTATGCAACAATAAAGAGTACAAAGAGAACGATGAAGCACAAACCTCAGTAGAGCTGCACAAACCTGCAACGAATAAAAAAATCTTATTGGAAAATCCAGGACAAAGAGAACGATGAAGAACAGATTGCAAGAAGAGAATAGATTGCAACGAACCTCAGTAGATAAACCCCTCTTCGGCTAAAGAGAACAAAGAGAACGAACCTCAGTAGATTTTTAGGCGAGAGAGTGAGGCAGAGAGTTTTGGGCGAGAGAAATTTAGGGTTAGTGAAGAGAGACCAATGAATCCAACCAGTGAGTAGTATTATTTGATTAAGAGAAAATAGAGGAAGAGAAAAGCGCCAATTTGATAAAATTGCAGAATGCCTAGCGGGAAAAAAAGATAAAAAGCGCCAATTTGGTAAAAAGCGCCAATTTGGCTGAATTGATGCAAAAAAGAATGAGGGAAATTTAATTAAAGAAAATCTATATAACTTAGGTAAGAAGATATAATTTTTTACCAAAAAATAGAGTAAGAGGATCATTATCAGAATTTGATTCATGATCATCTTGGTCTTCATCTTCTATATCAACATCCTCCTCGCTACTCTCAACATCGTAATTTCCTTGATCAAGGATGATCGGATCATTTAAATTAGCAGGCAAAGAGTGAATTGATGATCATGCAAATCCATCAATATCAAAATCATATGGTTGTAATGGTTGATCAAAACCCATTGGTTCAACAATATCCCATGTCCATCGTTGCTCTATTATTCCTCGAGGCTTTGTCTTACACACGAACCTCCAATCCGCACGACTACGACATACTCCAGGGTAGTCTACATAATAAACTTGGATGCATTGTTGAGCAAAGACGAAAGGGTCGTGATTTCTATATCGGCTCTTCCAATTTATTTCTTGGAAGCGATATTGTGGATGGACTCTCGTTCCATTAATAGAAGGATCAAACCACAAAACCTTAAACATGACAATCTTCTTACACGGCAAACCGGTGAGCTCGAAGTCTAGAATTTGTTCTACTAGCCCAAAGAAATCAGATTGAGTATCACCGTTGAAGGCTTGAACACAAACACCACTATTCATTGTTAGTTTGCCTTCTCCTCGTTGTAGAGTTTCATATTTATAACCATTGGTAAAATATGCCGGCCATGATAGAACTTTTTTTGAAGGACCTCAAGCCAAACTGCGTATCAAATCATGATCACTCTCTGGAGGGTGAAGGTTTTTCTTAGTTAAAACCTACAACATAATAAAAGTAAATGTGCGTTATCTTAACATCTCTTATGTATAATAAAATGTTGTGCATTGTAGAAAATACTTTGAGACTTACATAATCAGTAACCCATGTTGAAAAGCGATTGGCAAGAGCATTCACATCTCCTCGCCCATCTGTATTTTGAAATTTCCTACAAAAAACAAACATGAAAAGTGTGATATTAAAATATATACATATGCATGTGCATTTGTAAAGAGATATAGATATAAGCTTAGTTAACTTAATCGACGTAAGAGTCAACCTCTCTACAATTGAGTAGGATGTATGTATGCGCTACTTGAAAATCTATCCCCTCGGTCATCCATAAAACCTTACACTTTCCGATTGCACGTCCGGGATGGTTGAAAACCTTACACTTTCCGCTTGAGGATAAGTCTCACTTGCTACATCATCCTCATTCCTTGAACCTTTTCTTCTCTTGCATTGGTCTTGAGGTTCAGAATAATGTTGAGTGAAATTTGTGATCTCCTCAAATAGATATTGTTCCACTATAGAGGCCTCAACCTTTTGTGGATTTAGCATGTTACCCTTCAAAATAAATAAGAATCTTTCAAACACATACATCCATCGATATTGTACCGGACCCGCCAATAGTGCCTCATATGGTAAATGCACGAGAAGATGCTCCATGGAATCAAAGAAAGATGGTGGAAATATTCTCTCTAGCTGACACAATATGAGGGGTACATCACGTTCCAAATCCTCAATACATTTCTTGTCAAGTGTGGATGCACATATGGACTGAAAGAACAAGCTCAACTCTGTCAATGCCCCCCATACACCCACGTCTAGAAGCTCCTTAAAAGCAATCGGCAGAAGCCTTTGCATGAACACATGACAATCATGACTCTTCATCCCGAGTAATTTACCCTCCTGCAAATGCACACAACGACCAATATTGGATACATATCCATCTGGAAATCTCAATGTCATCAACCAGCTAAGCAACTCTGTCCTTTTATCTCTACTTAATGTGTATAATGCTTTTGGCTTTTGGACCTCTGTGATCGTCTTCCACTTGAAGCTCTGGACGATCACAATATAGACGAAGGTCCTTTCTTGAATTCAGGTTGTCCTTTGTCCTCCCCTTGGAATCCAGTACAGTGTGAATCACATTCTCAAACACATTTTTCTCAATATGCATCACATCAAGGTTGTGACGAAGCAAATGATGCTTCCAATAAGGAAGTTGCCAAAAGATACTTTGTTTTGTGAATTTATGAGTTACACCATAACCATCTGGTAAGTTACGTGGTGACTCCATGGCGGTTGGCAGATCTTGAACACGCTCCCACATTTGTTGACCAGACAGATAAGGAATAGGAGGATCCTTCTCAGCTCGTCCTCTAAAGAAGTGTTTCTTGTCTTTCCTGAATGCATGTTGTCTTTTCAAGAAGCATCTATGACAATCAAACCATGAAGCCTTTTTACCTTTCATTGCATACACCCTTCATCGGCTTGATGTTCAGCATGCCAACGCATCTTAGCAGCTGTTTCCTTCATTGTATACATTCTCTGCAAGCGCGGGGTTATAGGCAAGTATCTTAACACCAAATTGGGTATTGGTTTTCCTTTCTTCGATAAACAAGGTTTATACCTCGGACTATTACAAAATCTACACTCAGTTGCATTCTTGGTTTAAAATAGCGCAAGGCGCACCAAAGCGCAAAGGATCCCCTGGAGCTATAGCGCATAGCGCAAATAAAAGCGCGTGCTTTTCGTATGCAAAGCACACTTTTTTTCTAAAAAACTCCTAGAATAATTATACATAATATGTGGTACTAAAAACACCATAATGATATATTAAAATGCATAAAATGATATAAAAAAGCATAGTTCTTGACTAGAAGGTCTTAAAATACCGCTAAAACATGACAATAATCAAAATACAATAAGCAAATAAAGTTTTAAAAGCATATAGAATAGACTACTAAAACACTACTACTCCTCCAAATCATCTTCTTCATAATCATCCCCCTCCTCTCCTACATAGTCATCATCTTCACCAATATCTTCTTCAATCACATCATCCTCATCATCGTCCAACACCACGACTCCAGTCACTCCACTAGAAGCCTTTCCTTTACCCTTATTAACTCTAGAAGAAGATCCGGTGAGATTTGCAATTCTAGATGCTCTAGTAGCATAGATAGGATCATTTGCCCCGGAGGCTCTACCAACCACATCCCATGTCAAATCATCACCATCACTAAACACCAAATCTTCTTCATCATCAGAGTTACCCTCCATTATCCCAAGTAGCCACTCATTACTTTCATCGATATCTTCCAAGATAACGGGAGTGGTGATATCCTTACTATCGTATCGGCGTTTCAAAGCCCGATTGTATTTCACAAATACCATGTCATTCAATCTAGATTGAGCCAATCGGTCTCTCTTCTTGGTGTGAATCTATTATAATTAAGAACTTATTAGTTATATCATTTAAGCAAACTAGTAATATATTGTATAAATAGAAGAATGTAAAAGGTACTTACATGTTGAAAAACGCTCCAATTTCTTTCACATCCCGTAGCACTACAAGTTAGGCTAAGAACTCTTACGGCAAACTTTTGTGTGATAGGATATCCATTTTCAAACACCGACCACCATTCCGCTATCGAAAAACAAACATAAGTTAAGTATTAATTTACATAATAATAGAAACAATTAGCAATCATATGAAAGTACTTAATGAAATATTCATTTCTATTACCTGGAGATTTTAATTTCCGGTTCCTAATAGTCATAGGTTTGCCAAATACACCGATCGCATTCTTAAATTCTTCCAACTCCGACAAAATCTTGTCTTGATCATCCACATTCGGAACCAACCTTTCAACGCATTCATGTAAGCCATCCACTACTTCCTTACAACTTGAGTTCGGGTTATCATATTGGAATTCCGGATTCAAGAAATAATCGGCCGCATGCAAAGGATGATGAAGTTGACAATTCCACCTTTTGTCAATGATTTCGAAGGCTTCTTTGTAGGTTTCCTCTTTCATAGCAAAAGTCTTGGTAATTGTCTCCTTAGCTCTATCCATAGCTTCATAAATGTAGCCCATAGGAGGCTTCCTCTCTCCATCCAACAACCTTAGAACTTTAATAAGAGGACCTCCTAAATTGAGTGCATATAAAACACTCCTCCAAAATGTATCTTGCAATATAAAGGAATGTATTTTCTTTCCACTCGCTTCCTTTGACCACTTGGACTCCTTCCATTCATTTGAAATCACCATGTTTCTCAAATTACTCCTTTGCCTATAGAATTGTTCAATAGTGATGAAAGATGTTGCAAACCTTGTCATACCCAGCCTATGCAAGTTTCTTTGTTTGGTAAATCTTCTCATCATGTTCACAAGAGGAATGTGACTATATATATAGGCATTCATGTACATGCACTTCTTTAGTGCACCCTTGATTCTTGAAAGTTTGCCAAGATCTTCTAACATGAGATCAATACAATGTGCCGCACATGGAGTCCAATAAAGATGTGGTCTTTTCATCATAAGCAATTTTCCTAAATATATAGAAACAAGAGAAGAATATTAGATTCAAAAAAACTATGATGTGAACTTTAAAAAAAAACATAAGAGAAATACTAAGTTACTAACCCGCCTTAACATAGTTAGATGCATTGTCCGTCACCACTTGGACTACATTTTCTTCACCAACTTCCTCCACAACACTATCAAGCAAATTGAACAATAGGTTGGCATTCTTCACAACCTCGGACACATCCAAGGATCTTAAGAACATGGATCCTCTTGGAGAGTTAACTAGAAAGTTCACTATATCCTTTGAGACAACCGAGTCACGCCATCCATCGGATATAATAGAACATCCTTTTAGTGACCATTCTTTCTTGTGATCCTCCATTTGCTTCTCGGTTTCCTCAACTTCTTTCTTTAGAAGTGGAAATCTTAGCTCATACATGCTTGGTGGTTTCATATCCGGACCATATTGACCAATTGCTTCAATCATGGATTTGAAACTAGGATAGGTAGCCGCATTGAAAGCAATTCCGGCGTCATAAAAGAACCTTGCAATCTCGGTACAAACTTTATTCCTTAATTCCTTGTCACAAGCTTTATGAACCGCGGAAGTCACTCCGAGCTTTGACCCTTCTTGTTTCTTGCTAGGAAAGAACTTATCCATTGGACCCCTTTTAAGAGATGCACCATCTCCCTTTGGCTTACTCGAGGCAGTCGAGGGCCTCACGCTATCCAACGTCTCACAATCCATTTCTTCCTCATCATATTCATCAACTTGAGAGAAATCCGGCAAAAAGTCCTTAGCTAACTTTGCTTCGGCCTTTTCTTTCATATATTTTATGACTTCTTCCCTAACATGTTCGGGACACTTAACGCATTTTGAAGCATTCCTAAAACCTCCAACAAGGTGCTCTTTCATCCTAGATACACCTCCCTTATATACTTTCAAACAAAAGTTACACCTCACATGGCTACTATTGTTGGGATTGATAGTTCCATATACTCGACCGAGGTCAATGTCATTCTTCTTTGAATGGCTTGCCATTTCTTAACCATCCAACTATCCAAGTGATCCAACTATATGAAGCCAAACAAATAAAAAAACTCAGAAATGATTTAAGAAACTTGATCATTCAGTCCACTTTACAAAATTCAGAATTGCTTGCCACTTTCCCACTCATATGAATTGATTACATGCAAACAACAAGCACAGTTTACAATATATATATATATATATATATATATATATATATATATATATATATATATATATATATATATATAAACAAATCAAACCACTCAATCCCTATATATATATAATCAAATAAACCACTCAATCCCCACTATAAATACATAAATCATCCTCAAGTAGTCCAGTCCACTTTAACAAAACAACAAAACCGCATCTCTCCATGTTTATACAAAAACGCAAGCTCAGATCAACCATGTTGTACACTAACTCAATCCAGCGGTTGCAACAGAAGGAGAAAAAGGAGGAAGACAGAGGAAATAAGAGAGAAGAACCGAAGGATAGGAGAGAAGAATTGAAGAAAAGGGAAGAAATTGACATACCTTCAAACCCTAGAAATGGCTGCTGGAAGAGAAGAAAATCCGCGTCTTTTGCTGCTGGAAGAGAAGAAGCGGGCCCAATGTATTACTTTTAACCCTATTCCCTTTTTAAATACAAATTTTAACTTTACTTTTAACCCCTTTTCCAAACCTGCGCTGCATCCCCAAAAGCGCAGCGCTGGGCGCTTTGCGCCTTTCCAGATAGCGCCGAAAAGCGCCTTTCCAGATAGCGCCGAAAAGCGCCGGATTCCGGGCGCTTTGCGAATTGCGCACCGCCCAGCCTTGCTGATGCGTAGAGGGGGCTGGCGCCTTGCACCTTGCGCTATGGCGCAGAAATAGCGCGCTATTTTAAACCATGATATAATGGTTCTTCTGACGTCTTCAGTACATCAGAAAAACGATGGGATAAGAAAGAAGCATCGTCGTGCCCAGGACCAAAAACTGTCGTCGTTTGTTGAGCCATGTCAGGTTCTTCTGTAAACCCCATATTGTTCTCAACCTCAAACTGGCTAGTGTGTGGCTCGTGGGTAGAACCGTGAGGGTCAAACCATGTTGGTGGAACAAAACTAGGACCAACTGGATCAAAAACCATTCTTTGAGTAGGGTTCAAATTATCAAACAAATGCATACCTATCCCAAAGAAATCCATGTCATTGTGATTTCAGGAAGAGAACTCTTCTAAAGAGGTTGTAGAGGTGACTAGTGATTCTCCATGTGCATTCCACAAAAGATAATTTGCAACAAAACCCTTTTGATAAAGATGAACTCGAACATTGTCTATCTCCTGAAATCTCCGTTCTTACATTTCGAGCAAGGACATCTAATCTTATCCCCGTCCATAAAATGCACTTGTGATGTTGCAAACGTAATAAATGTTTCAACGCCATTGATGAACTCGGCCTTCCAACCACCACCACCATTAGATAACCATCTATCATACATCCAATTACGATTTTCCATATCGATACCTACAAACCATCAATTAAATCACTCATATATACAACAACCGTATCTTTGACCTTATTAAACAAGTTACGGTTAAGGAACTTATAAACTAGCTACGACTATAGCCTCAAAAAACCAGTCCGCGGCTAATGACAAATATTTGAAATAATTAACCATGAATCTAGCCTCAAACAAACCAGTTCGTGGCTAATGACTACAGCCTCAACATGTAAAATTTATGCCTTCTTTAGTTGTTTTTGTAAACATTATGAACAAGATCTTCACTTTATAATCATATTAACTATAAAATAAACTATAATTGACAAATTATTAAACTTATAAATTAGCTACGATTATAGCCTCAAAGACAATTCGTGGCTAATGATAAGTAATTAAAAATATTAAATCAATAATCTAACCATAATACAAATAACTTATGAGTGTTTGTTCATGTAAAATCTGAACTCGAATCAAAATATCATGAACTTTTAGCAATTTTGCCTTGTTTTGCATTTAACTAGATCTAAAAGTTCAAGAACAAAACAAAATCTTAGATATATGTAGTTGATTATAAAAGTAATTAAATATACACACTACTAATGATAATCGATTAAGAAATTATCTGATTAGCAGCTCTCACAATCCAAGATCTAAGATTTGTTGAATATTATGGAGAGTTTGAAGTTTGAAGCTTGGGGAGAAAATTTGTTATGGCCGGATGTTTAGAGCACAAATTGGTAAAGTAAAATGGTGAGTTAATGCATTGCTAATAAGTTGGTACCCGAAGCATTTAATGTACACTAGAATTTAGCCATGAAAATAGCTTTTAAAATAGCCACGAATTTAGTTATGGGTACATACCTTTAAAAATAGCCACAAAATAAATTTATGGCTAAATAGCTTCGACGTTAGCCACAACTTCAGCTTTGAAATTATTTTATTGTAATGTAGTTGCAAAGTTAGCGACAAATTTAAATTTTGTGGCTATATAGCCGTAAAAGTTAGAAATGAAATATATTTTATGGTAAGATGGCCATGAAATTTGTTTTATAGCTATATTTATAGCTAATAACTATAAAAGTGCCCTCAAAACATTTTGTGGCTAATCATTTATGGCTATAGCTGCGTTTTTTAGTAGTGATTGGTCTCTAATATGAGATTTTTTTTCTTCTGAAATGAGCCTTTTTTATAAAAAAAATCTCATATAGGCTCGATTTGAAACTTATTCTCAACATAGACGCTTATTGTTTGTTCGGAAACATACACGTTGGAGATACAGTGTTTTTTACAGCGTCAGAATGTATTTTTTTTTAAACACTTATGTAAGCTAGACATGCAAGCGTCTCATTTTAGTAATTGTTTTTTTTAATTGTGTATTAATCCCAAACGTACAGATCACAAAATTGCGTATTGATCCCAAACAGATCACAAAATTTTTACTTCTACAATTCAACAATATAAGAGACGTTGGTTTTGCCAGCGTCTCACATTTATTTTTTTATAAATAAAAGTGTACAAGAGACGTTGGCTTTTGCCAGCGTCTCTTATACATAGAACTAAACTAAAAAAATTGAACTTGACACGTTGTACTAAACAACATCTGATTTTAGTATTTTTGTTTTTAAATTGCATGTATAAGAGACGCTTGCAAAACCAGCGTCTCTTGTACATAAGTGTTTAAAATTAAATAAATTCTGGCTCGGTTGGGAGATGCTGCCAAAAACAACGTCTCTCCAACGTGCATATTTTCCGACCCAAAAATAAGCGCCTACGTTGGGAATATGTTTCAAATCAAGCCTATAACGAGATTTTTTTTTTGAAAAAAAACTCATTTTTGGAAAAAAAAATCTTTGGTATGGGGCTATCTTAATTGCGAAATAATGGGATCTCTTTCTCGGCGAGAAAACTGAGCAAAATAAGCATCACGATAATGAATCGTATTTCTGAAAGGGTATCAAATGGAGCTACGAGGATCTTGTTTGTAACAGAATTAACTGGAATATTGGAAATGCACTGTTGGGAAACGCAGCTATAGCCATAAACCTGTAGCCACGAAATTGTTTGTGTGAAATTTCATGGCTATTAGCCACAAACTATATTACGAAATATAATTTTATGTGTGAAATTGTTTTGGAGCTAAGTTTGTTGCTATGGTCGAAGCTATGTAGCTAAAATCTAACTTTGTGGCTAAATTTAAAGCTATATATTTAGCCTTAAATATATTTGGGGCTATACTTAGAATTTGTTTTCGTGGTTAAATCCTAGAATACATTAAATGTTTCTCGTGCTAACTTTTTACCAATGCGATTATATGTCCTTGTTCGAAATGTAAGAATGGAAGATTTCGAGTGATAGACATGGTTCGAGTTCATCTTTATCAAAACGGTTTTGTTGTAAATTATCTTTTATCGAATGCACATTGAGAATTACTAGTCACCTCTACACCCTCTTTAGAAAAGTTGTCTTCTCAAATCACAATGACATGGATTTCTTTGGGATAAGGGTGGATTTGTTTGATAATATGCACCCTACTCAAAGAATGATTTTTTATGTAGTCGGTCCCAATTTTGTTCCACCTCCATGGTTTGACCCTAACAGTTCAGCCCACGAGCCACACACTAACCCGTTTGAGGTTGAGAACAATACGGGGTTTGTAGAAGAACCTAACATGGCTCAACAAACGACAACAATATTTGGTCTTGGCCATGTCGACGCTTCTTTCATATCCGAGCGTTTTTATGATGTACTGAAGGAAGAAGAAGAACCATTATATCATGGTTCTAACATGTCACGGTTAGCTGAAGTGGGCTCTTTTATGGAGCTAAAGACCAAATACAACTTTTCACAAGTTGACTAGCGAGTTGGGATTCCACAAGAGAAGATACATCTATGCCCTAAAGGTTGTATGATGTTCTGGAAAGATGATGCAAATGCAACTTAGATTTTGTAAGAGACTAAGATATAAAGGGTTTATGAGTCACCCTTCAGATGCTGAGGCTTGAAAACATTTTGATCAAACCTTTTCATATTTTGCATCAGAAACCCGCAACGTGAGAGTATGTTTATGTTCAGATGGATTCTCCCCTTTAGGGAAGTTTGGCAAGACATACTCAACTTGGTCAGTGATTGTCACTCCGTATAACCTACCACATGAGAGATGCATGCAGACTTGTTTTCTATTCTTAAGCACTATTGTTCCCGGTCCACGGAATTCAAAGAAGCTAATATATGTTTGCTATAAAAACCTGAATTGTTAAAAACAGAGTTTCTGTAAAATAATCAGTTGTTGAATTAAATTCAATCCAACAACTGAATTTGTTGATGATGCGTTTTTCTGTTAGAAAACTATAAGTTGTTGAATTCAACAATTGAATTTGCTGAATTTTCTGTATTATAGCTAAGTTGTTGTGAAAAGTGAGTTGTTGATATGTTTTTATGTTGTTAAACTGAATTTACAGAATATGAGATTTTGAATTTACAGAATCTGAATTTTCTGGATTGCTGATATTTTCTTTTTAAGGGTGAGTTTGATAGGCTTGTCACTGAAATTCCATGAAGACCCGCTTACTAGGACCGGAGATGGATATATGGATACAAACATGCAATGAACCTCACAATGGTAGGATTTTTGGGAGGGGTTGCCCTAGTTTGTTGGGGAAGGACCTGAAATCTCAATAGCCTTCCTACATCAAGTGCAAGTAAGTCACAAATATTTATGGAGCCTCTTAAGAATGAGATGAGGGAGATGCTAGATGAGATGAAGTTCGTCCAAGCCCAAAACAAGTTACTACAAGACATACCCGATCTTTTGTTGCAAATTCATGGAGGTGCTCATGCCACTACCTCTCAAGAGTTGAACTAAGCCTCTAATGTTGCCTCCCCTCAAGAGTCCAACCCACCTTCTTAGTAGACTGATACTTTTGACTTGGCATTTTGAGGTAAATTTAGATACCATGTGCATAGTTTATAGAACTTGGTAGTGCACATGAAATATCAACAATTTTGTAATATTGTTTTATTATTGGTATTAGTAAATGTTTGATTCTCTACAATAGGCTTACTTTATATATTGGATAATTAATAGAAATTTATGGTATTATTATTGTTTTTATTATTGGTTATTCAGCAATTAATATTCCATAAATATATTTTATTTGCAAAAATCTCATTATAGTCATCTTATCTTAATCTTAATATACTATAAAATTAGGGGTTTCCCAAATTAAACACAGTCCATTTAATGCTTTATTTTTAATTTATCAGTTTTTTCTTTTTTTTTATTTTCTCATTTTTTTCCTACGTTTACGAATATATTGCTCAAATGAAGATTTTGACCCATCAACACATGTCTATAATGGATTCGTATGGAACATATCATCATCATCTACTCTTCGATTCCGCAACGCCTTATTGTGAAGTTTTATAGGACATAAAACTCGGGCGTAGCGCGGGCCCAAAAAGTCTAGTAAACCTATATAGCCGAGAAGTTAACCACAAACGAATTTATGGCTAAATAGGTAGGAATTTAGCCACAAACTCATTTATAGCTAAAAGACATAAAATTAGCCAGAAAAAAGTTTGTTGCTACTAGGAACGAATTTTCCTACAAATAATTTTGTGGCTATGTTTTCTGGCGAATTAGCCATAACATGATATTTTATGGCTAAAATTTGTGCCTAAGCATAGCCAAGGTCGTTTTAGCCACGAACTTTGTTTTATGGGTAGTTTTGATGGGAGATTCGTGGCTAACATAGTTTATGGATAATGTTATGGTTGTTATTTTGGTTATATTTGTGCTATAGCTGCGTTTTTCAGCAGTGATGATTTGAAGTGTCACTTCTCGGAAGATAAATGGTTGGGTGACGGAACCCTTAAATCACTTAGCACTAGTCTGGTTCGTACTCAACTTTTGAACAAGAGTGTGAAGGATTTATGGAATCCTGCTTCGGGATGGAATTGGCATGTTCTGCAGCACCATGTCGACAACCAACACCTGTTCAAAGCTTGTTGCAGTGGAATCCTTGATGATGTTGATTTTGAGGACCAGATTTGTTGGGGTATGCTCGAGAGATTATAGTCTCCTCAGCTCCTGGCCCATCAACCCTCGACTCCCTTTATCACTAATATCGGTGATATCTTCAAACGGATTTGGCGTGTTAAGACCTCTGAGCAAATAGGAATTTGTCTTGTTGCAAATGGTAAAAAACTTACCAATGTCGAGCATCAACGTCGACATTTGACCTCAAATGACCGTTGCAATGCATGTAATGGAGGCACGGAGTCTCTCATTCACATTTTTCGTGATTGTGGGAGAGCACGAAAGTTGTGGCAGGATCTTACCCCTAGAGACAATTACGTTATTTCTTCAATGGATGAACCACATACATGGGTCTTGAAATGCCTAAAAAATTCATATTGTTTTGAGCAATCAATGTCGCATGATGTTTTATTTCCTACGGACGGTCGTGTGGTGGCTTTGGAAGTGGCGCAATGAATGTGTGCTTAGGCGCATAACAAGTTCTTTATTCTTGACTATGTTGGCTCCTTTCACTCGGTGCTCTCGGCCACTTGCAGGGATGGTCCTCTGCGGAGGGGACATTTGTTATGTTGTTGTTGTTGAGTTATAGGGAATTTATCTTGGGTCGGAGACTGCTTGGGCCTGTAATTTGTGGTTCATGAGTTTGATTCGCAAGTTGTTGTGGACCTCCTTCATCAATCCATTCATCAAAACCACCCCTATCCAGTCTGGTTTGGCTATGCCAATGCTTTCTTCGTAGGACATGGTCGATCCGAGTCCGACACACCTTCTGTGAGGCCAACACTACGGTCGATCACTTATTTCCACTTGCTTTTGTTGTTCTGTTTAGTTTTTATAGTCTTGATGTCCCTTCCTTTTGTAATATGACTAATGTTAGGTGTTTTTCTATTACCCAGTTGGTGGAAATTTATCGTTTTCATTTATGAAATTTGTCAAAATCCAACCTCTCTTTAAAAAAAATGATAGAATCGTGGACCGTTTAACTGATACTCGTACGAGTGAACATGTGCTATAAACTCAGTATAAATGTCTACTGAAACTTCTCTAATTTATATAGTATATCTATTATAAATTTGGGTTGCCTTGAGAAAGTAATGACAATTGGTACCGGACAAATATCGGGCCAATCATTAAATTCTGGGATTTTGGGCTTTTCATCTTAATATATATAAAGATTGTCCATTGGTAATTCCTAAGACCTTAAATGTGTGGCATTGAATGTCAGCTATGGATTTCTATATTTTCTCATTCAATTTTAGGCCCTCACTTTTACATTTTTCAAAGGTCTAATATAGAAAAGAAAATGTAATAGCATGGAAAAAATAAAAAATAAGGTGCATATAAAGTATACAATACAACTAAAAAAATCATGCTCATATCGAACAAGACGTGAATATAGGCAACGTTTATTTAAAAAATTAAAAAACATAAAATTTACACCGTCGATCTACAAAGGAAACAAAACAATATGACTGCCACACACATATTTAATCACATTGAAACTGTAATAAAACATCTTAAAAATTAGGTTTTTTTACCGGAAACCACCCGTATGATGAACTATATTGCCCAAAATCACCCGTATTTTTCATTATTACCGGAAATAACCCCTATAAGTCTCTTTGTCACTCAACAACCACCCCTCTCTAACTTCTGTTAAATATTTATGCCACATGTCATATTAAATTATTACTTTATTCCAAATTATTGAAACCACCCCTTTAAAATTTTATAATGACATTTTTGACATGCCTTCAAATCTTTGGACCGTTTATATAATTTACGAAAAAGTAATCAAAACCCTAAAATTCACCATCTTTCCCCAAATTAAAATGTAAAAATTCTAAATTCCAAAACTCAACCCAAAAACTCAAATACAATCTAACTGAGAAGTAATCAACAAATCAACCCAAAAACACAACCCAAAATTAAATAAAAAAGACAGAAGAAGGAACGCACAATAGCATTCTTTTCTCCATCATACTTCAGGAGCCCAAATTCTTCCCACACCCGACCACCACCAGTCACCTGGCCGCGCCTCCTCCCGGTTTCGATCTGTGTCGTCGGCGTGCCCGCTGCTTCCCGCAACTGTAGTTCGCCTGCTGCTGCACCCTCTTCGCCTCCGACCCGCAGCCCTGCCCGTAGTTCGCCACCACCGACCACCTCGCGCGAGCCCTTCTCCACTCTCCTCATCTTTTACTTTCCCCAAATCTTAAGAGTCTAAGATATGTTCGTCTAAATGGGTGATATTTCATATTGGCTCTTTCGATTTGTGTTTAATTGCATGATTTGGGTGAATGGATTAATTAGAATTCTGCATTTTGACTTATTTTGGAAGTTTTTGGGTTGAGTTTGGAACTTAGGGTTCTTCGTTTAAATTTGGAGAAGATGATGAATTTTGGGTTCTGATTACTTTCTCATAAATTACATAAACGGTTCAAAGATTTGAATGCATGTCAAAAATGCCATTATAAAATTTTAAAGGAGTGGTTTTAATAATTTAGAATAAAATAATAATTTAATATGACAAGTGGCATAAATATTTAACGGAAGTTAGAGATGGGTGGTTGTTGAGTGACAGAGAGACTTATAGAGGTGGTTTCCGGTAATAATGAAAAATACGGGCGATTTTGGACAATATGGCCCATCATACGGGTGGTTTCCGGTACGAAAAACCCTAAAAATTAAAAAAATTCACAACAATTACCCACCAACATTCAATCCCCCCCCCAAAAAAAAAAAAAAACTGAAACATCAAAGAGAAAACCTATGATCGACACGAAAGAGGATTAACATTTGAGCCGGTATTTTTTTATTATTGAACCGAAATTTTAAACGCTATATTGTAGCGTTTTAAAAATAAATAGAAGAAATCTTTGAATGCCATGCTATTGAGTTTTATATGCCATCTCATTTATTAAAACCCTCAATGCAAAGAAGACGCCCGACACGAAATCATAACCATATAAATTGAGAAATCAACACTCCCCAAATCAGTGTTACGAGTAATCAGAAATAAAATCACAAAAAAGAACAAAAGAACTGGAATCAATATGTGATTGTTTGAGAGTAAATTACATAATTTGTCTTTAAACTTTCAATTATTTTTTACTTATTAGTCCTTTAACTTTGAATCATTCTAAATAAATCCCTTAATATATATATATATATATATATATATATTTCATGCCTTCCATCCTTCCATCTAATCTGGCGTTATAGAACCGTTAGTGAGCTGACTTGGCACGTGACATTGCAAAACAAATACATTAGTTGGTAATTGATTTTATCTTCTTAAAGAAACAAGAATACTCCATTTTGGGAGAATAATGTATAGTTTTATGGTGGCTTAACAAACCAACTTATGCCCACATGGCCCAAATGCAAGATTTAGAATAGGAAAGGCCCGATACCTTGTTGTGGAAATGAAAAAAGATTAGGGTTCATCCTCACGAGGGTTAAAGATGAGAAAATTAGAGATATTGCTTTAAAAAATTCCCAGTTTATGAGATGTAACAGTGATGAGGTCCGATTCTATTCTATTATAATCCTATTCTCAATCAAACCGTTTTGTACTATCTTCTGCTCTGATTCTATTCTATTTCACCATAGTTGTCGCAATAGCAGCTTCCGCCGCTGCATCTGATGAGGCTAAAGTCGTAGTGCCAAATCAAAGAAAACCCTAAACACTAACTAGAGTATAGCAAGTAAGTAGAGGTCGAACCCAAGGGAATCAAAACACCAAATCAATGCAGTCAAGTGAAATATCAACTAGTAACAAGTAACCAAAGGGGGGGGGGTTGATTGCAAGAACACGCAAGTAACCAGTCACAAGCAGAGGAAGTTTGGGTGAGAATATGATGAGAAGGGGTTTCACCTAGTAAGTATCCACAAAACAGTCAATCAAGTTGATCATAGATTTATCTCAAGTTCTATTCAATCCTAGGGAATGTTCCTATTCCAATCTTTAATATATCAGCAGGCCAACCGGTCATGATAATACTTACTATTCAACAATCAGGGAAACCTCTCAAGATTAGATGAAATAGCAGCAAAGGGCACAGGAATTATAAGGATGCATGCAATAACTTACAAGCGTCAAGTATTAACATGCAATCAATTCTCTTTCATAAAAGCAATCAACTACCAGATCATGCAGATATGAATGCTACAATGACAAGGAATTTCACCGTATATTCCTAGTCTAGCAATAGAAAACTATCAATCAAACTAGGTGATCAAGCTAGCAAAACTAATAGAAATCAATAGATGAAGAACAAGAGAATTAATACAAACCCATAGGAAAAGAACAAGATTTTAGAAATCTCACAACTTAATAACTGAAGGTTTCAACCGCTAAGTAAAACAATGGAGATTAGTTCATGCGCATGGTTGCAGAACTAAATTGTCTGATGGAAAAGATGATGATAAGATGATAATGAGATAGAAAGAACTAGGGTATATAAAGAGTCTAACCCTAAAAATATATGGTAAAAAATATATCATAAACGAAATAATAAAATAAGGAAAAAGAAATAAAACAAACAAAGGAAAATAAGGAAAGTCCGGAATGTCTTCGGCCTTGTTGTGGCGATCGCCATAGATGCCTGGCGATCGCGGTCTTCATGTAAAGCTTTGCCTTGTCTCTGTCGCCCCATGGCGATCAACGTAGAGTCATGGCGATCGCCATGATCTCTCGAACTCATGTAATGCTTCTGTTGTAGAATGGCGATCGCCATAGTGATGGTGGCGATAGCCGCTGCTCCGCAGAATGTCTTCAAGTCTTCATGTCTTCAATCTTTGATCCTCTTCTTCTTCGGTTCTGATCTTCATTTCTTCACTTCTTAATAAATATCTCAGAATATAACAATAGCTCCAAATAGTTGTGATAACACTTCTAAACTAATGTAATAACCCCTAGTTACGCCATACAAAGTGTAGCGTATCAAAGAGACGACCAATATTTCCAAGGGACCAATATTTCTCAACCTAAACTTGCTTTCGATGTTTTGAGGGTACGAGGTTGTACTGAAGCTGATATAAAGCGAATCTTCACTCCATCGTTGAGCAATGTTGATCTTCTTAATCTCGAATCCCAAATCGGATTACTGAGCGAATTAGAGATTAAGATGTATGTTGACATGTATGCCCAATTTGGAATTGAATTGGCAAATCAAACCTAATTTGTTGCTTTTGTCTCACCCCACTCTTATCATTCAATCGAAATTGTATGAAGAGAAGATTGATTACATTAGCTAAAACGATCCAGAAGGAGCTGGCGATTTATCAGCATTCTGGATTTTTTGAGGTTGAGATTCTTAAAATAATTGGTTGTTCACCACTCCTGATGGCATTGTCGATTGATAAGGTTGATAAGTATATGAAATTTGCGGCGAGAGAAGAGTTGAAGAGGAGGTCGGAGGGTTGTGAGATTTAGGTTGAAGATTGTGTAAGATGGATTAGGGAATAGCATTGTCTCTTTAGTTGTTTAAAAGAATAAAATCTGTTGCCAACTCATTATTACATGTCACATGCCATATAAGGTTACTCACATTAATTTAAGGTTCTAATAAACGAATAAATTCAGAAGTAGAAAGTATAATAGATTAGGGATTCAGTTGAAATGATTTGAAGTTTAGGGACTGATAAGGAAAATGTTTGAAAGTTTGAGGGCCAATCGCGTAGTTTACCCAATTGTTTGAATATACGCTTCTTTTTCCTCTTTGCTTTGTTCTTTTAGGTTTTCTCTATTCATTACTCCTCAATTTCCTTCCTTCAATTGAGAAGGCGGTTTCTCTTGTGAAATCATCGTCTTTCTAAATCACCAGTTATAATTCTACTATTGTTCATCAAAGCCGGTTTGTTTTGTATAAATTTCCTCCATTTGCTCTCTTATATTCGTCGACGCCTCTGCTTCCCTCAAATTCTTCCCTTACTTCCCTTACCCTAATTTTGTTTTCAATGTCTTCCCCCTCTGTCACGGTCAAGACATAGTCATGTGGTTTGGAATCCCCCAACTTCGTCGTGAGCAATACGTTATTGGGCAAAAGGTCTGCTACTGATGTCGGTTTTCTTTGTCCCGTCGTTTACACCCCTTTTATTGAGTTGTGCCTTGGAGTTGATGCACAGTCTGAGCCATGGTATGTCGATAATGGGATGCCATGAACAAACAGGGGCAATATATGAGCTCCGAGTTCCTCCTCTTCGATGATAAGGTATTGTTGTATTTATATTTATTCAACTTTGTTGTATTTTTAGGTTTGTTGTCTATAGTTTCTCCTTGTGTTTGTTTTGCAAGGGTGGTGTGATCCACTGTGTTGCTAGAGGTCGTATTGCGCACTGTTTTGTTGAGAAGCTGGTTGAGGGCCCCGTTTTTACAATATCAGTCACTTTTCTATTGTGCAAAACAAGCCATCATAGCGTCTTCGAAAAATAGGTATTTTATATATTTTTAGTCAATTTTTCAATGATCTTATGATGAAACACTTCTACAACTGTTAAATTCACCATAGCCATCATAAAGTGAGTAAAGTCAAAGATATGTATCAAATAATATAGATTTGGAACATCAAGGCATATATAGATGTTCAATTTAGATGAGCAAATCATAAAAATAAAACGTTACAGAATATTTTCAAGTGATTTATATTGTGTTTTAGTTTAATATATGATTATTGTGGACTCATGTCCATCCCAATAGATCCATAGACGTGCAACCAATCCTGCTTTCTGTATGCTTACTATGTTGTACATATATGTTTTTGTTCTTTATTATTGTTAGTGGTGGAAGGAATTAACGGCTAGGGTGAAAACCGAGGATGAAGAGCGTAATCAATTAGAAAATCACATCGCCTCCAGGCGGTTTGCTATTGAGAATGATAATTTGATTGACCTTCTTGCTCTGGAGCTTAAATACAATATAATGATATCAACCTCAAGGATGTTAAGAAGCTCAAAGAACAATATGCATCATGTTATGATGATGACCTTGCGTGTATGAAATCTCAGAACACATGCCCGAATGAGAAACACACTCTTCGTGGTGGCCAGGTAAAGACATTTCTTTCAATGTAGGCTAAGCTATTATATTAAAATTACAAATTCTGCTTTAGACTTACTATGTTGCTTTGTGGCTATCAGTACGCAACAAATTGAAATTTGACCGTATCAAAGTCGGTGCATTGTGTATCTAATGAGGGTTTTGCACTTTCACACCACTACACTTAGCACACATCAAAATCTATGAATTCCTCCAAAATGAATTTAATCAATCTTTATTTTCTAATATATAATTTTTTATGCAAGTTTTTTGTTAAAAAAAGTATTGAATTTTAATTAATTAAAATGAATATATATTTATACTATATGCTCCATTCTAGGAGAATTGTTCCCACGAGATGCCTATGTGCTCTTATTTTATCGAGTGAAGCTTTTTCTTAAGCCACACTATTTATTCTTTGGATTGTGGTATTTATGTTGCTTTGTCACTTAGTTCCATTGGAAATTTAATTATTTGTAGGTGATGAATACACTTTCTTTTATTGTTGGTTGGGTTGTCCTATATTTGGTTGGAACTATAATTTTTCGACACATTGTATATTTTGTAAAACTATCAGTCTACCACTTGATATGTATAATCCTTTCAAGACATGCTTTTTTTTTACTAAGTTGATTCCGATTCCGATTTTCTTTTCCTTTTAATTAAAATTTATCACGTGTATATATTAAATAGAAAATGCAAAATAGAGGACCAACACGATTTTTATCACGTGTATATTCCGATTTTTTTTTCCTATCAATATACTTGGTGTTTCCCTGAATTATATACAACTTGATTATGAAGAATTTAAATTTTGTAATTTCACAAATAGAAAATGCAAAATAGTTAATTAAGATTACAATATCACACAGTTGCATATATAAATCATAGAGGACCAACACGTAGCGCAGATATCCAGACATACGGTTCAAAATATATTTGTAGATTAAAAACTGGTATTATGAGCTCGGTTTTTTTACAACCTGTTATTTTCTATTCTCTATGTAATTTAGTTTGGTTGAATTAGTGTCACTTAAGCTACAAGATGTTGTAATTTCTCTTAGTCCCCAGAAGAAATTTTCATGGTTCTAAAATTGAAATTTTATAATTTTGCAGTTTAGGAAAGTATGACACCTATTATTTAAGTTCTCAATCAAAGTTAATTCTTAAATCACTATGGGGTCATTTGTTTGTATACCTTGGGTATAGAGAATCGGTATGAGAATGAGCTAAACCTGTTTTGTGTTTGGTAGAATAGGTATGGGTATGTGAAATGGGTATGAGTCATTCCCATACCAACAAATTACACTAGATCTAATACCCAAATAAAAATGAAGATATGACTTATACCTAAGTTTCTAATCCATCTCTCCCTCTACCAAACACTAAAGACTAAGAATCACTCAAACTCATTCCTCACATCCAACCGGATTTCTCATTTCAACCTGATTCCTACCTCGATACCAAACGAGCCCTATATATAGATGCCAATCGACTCGAGAGAGTCAAGCATACTTAAATCTTTATCTGTTGCGTATGGTCCGCCTAGATAATAGTTCGGTTCAGTCTACTTAAGTATGATTTGATTTTCAATTTTCATTGAAAAGTAGATTATGAAATGTAGTTCAAATTGCTTAATTTGAGTGGGTTAGGATAAAGTATTTTAGATAAAAAAAACTGATTTTTTTTATGGGACATAGGATTTTCGAAAATGGAATGTTGGATGATGCACACAGACAGTGAGTGATACATATAATAGAACCATGGATTATAAGAGAGTTTCACACTATGTTGACTGGAATGATCCGGATTCTTCAATATTTGTTCATGTATCCACTTCATTGTTTGTCTCGGGATTTGAAAAGCCAAAAATTTCTTTAGATTTCCCTAATTCTCAAAATGATTTACTTGCCTCACTGCGAAGATTTTTGGATGGATGGACATATATGTTTTGACACAAATTTAAGTATTTTCATAAATTTTCAGCAACATCTTAGTATCATATATCATTGTTGTCTCTATCTGGTCTAACAATTTCTCATAGGTTCTTATTTGTGGATTGTTGTCTACAAAATACTACATGTTCTCTAGCATTCCCTCCATATATCAATTTGAATAAATAGAATATGTGTTTGATGTTTCCTTTTCATTGTTTGCCCATTTGTTAAGTAGTGTTTATTTGACTACGCATTGGTTGACAACGATATACTTACATACCGTTTAATTCTTATGTGCCTATAAAAATGCAGTAGATAGGAATATGATTCTAAATGCATATGACTATCTTCATGAAAGATAAATTGCTTAAATTGTTGTATACATGATTTTGACTAAGCTTTCATATGTTTTTGATTCCATTGTTTGTTCATATATTTTTGCAGGAAGCGTCATTACAATGTAGTTGATTATAAACATTCATAATCGAATTTTTCTATATACTGATCTTCGCCACATGTAGCTTGAGTGTGTAAGTTGCAATCTGCAAGCTTTAGGGAGTTTCAATGGACAAAAGGTGGATGTGGGTCAATATAACATCAAATATGGGCAGAATATGACTCACTTACAACCATGTGGATTATAATATTGCTATATATTCAATATTCAACGTGGTTTGTTCAACGTTGTAAACCCGATATGTGATTTATATTGTGGCTTTTGGACTTCCTAAGATGCTAAACTAATAATTTGGGCATTTACCTCAGATGGAGCTAGATCTTTAATGCCCTTCCAAGCTCAACCTCAAATTCAAGCACTTCCCAGTTGTGTTATTTACCTTATAGATGGCATTATGATATTTACTGGTAATTCTGAAGCTTATTGTGTTCAAGACAGAAATAGAAACTTTTGTTGTTAATTTGTGAGTTTTTCACCTTAAGGGTTAAGCCATTGTGCAATATTATTTGTTCTTTGGTAGCTCAAAATGGTGTTACACATTTTTTTTATTGACATGAGTAACTAATACTCTTTGATCTTTGTTTCTGCAAGCCAACCTGATCAACAGAGGGCTAAAGTGACTGAGCTATCCAAGTTTAGAAGGCCTAAGCTGAAGGTAATATCTCTTTAAAAAAATATTTTGACATTCTTAAATAAAAAAATCATCAAAATCCTCTCAATAAAGGTCATAAACTCATTGACATGCAATCTTGGGTAGTGTCATTATATTAAAATTCAAAATTAATTAATTTAGATTAACAAAATTGGCCTCAATCGCCATTTGTTGATTAGACTTCTTTTATGCTTTCACGAAAAAGATTGTGAGTAACAACTGTGACTCAGTCTTGAATCCATCTCTAAATTCTCTTTTTATTCCTGAGAGGAAGATTGCCTCCTGAGAGAGTTGCTTCGAATGCTGCAAATTAGGGTGAGCACCTCATGGATTTCAAGGTTCTTCTATTTTTCCTAGATTCTTGAATTGATTTGTGATTTCATCTTCTTTTTTTAAGTTTAATGCTTGATTTTTGTCCATGTGGTTCAGTTTAATGAGCTATATGCTCAGTAAAGAATTGAGACCAAAGTCGAGAAAAATTTTGAGAAGATAAGATTTCTCAAGAAAAAGCTTCAAATTTTTTAAATCTCAAACATTCCGGAGGAGTCAGAGGAATCAAGATCTTCTTCATTGAATAATAAATCAATCTTCTTGCATTTCATTTGTAGCCTCTACAAAAGAGCCACAACTAGAAGTCATTTCCCAATCTGATGAATTAGTTCTCAACAATTCATTGGATCAAACCTCTGAAAATCCTTCGCCTTTAATTGGCAAGGGATCTGCAGACTCATAAACTCTCCCTAAGTGTGTGTAACGTCGGCAAATCTTTTATTTTCAAAATTGAGTAATTGTTTTGTAATTTTTTAATGATAAACATATATTATAATATATAAAATATAATATATCCATTGCACAGGGTGACCACACCTTTCCAGTAGTTGTTACATTTTCTTTTCAAATGAATATTTCTAATTATTTAAGTTTACATTTTATGCATGACTAAAGAGTGGAAGGTGAAGGAGCGAATTCAAATATACAGAGTATGTTATCACTAATTCAAATGTATATACATTAAGCTCTTTGAACTCTTCTCCTCCACATGTTAATACTAATGTGTAATATGGATCGTTTAGCAAGATGAACTTGAAGCATATGATATTATGGTTTTGCTTCTATATTTGTCGTGTCTGCTCATTTCTATTTTAGCTAAATGCTCCTTTTGATGAAAATAGCACTCTTGCACTCTGATGTCAAACGTACATTACTCCATCTAAAAGGACTTATAGCCTAAACCGGTCATCGTGAGTATTTGATGGGATCCAACAAGGCAGATGTTAGTCATAATAGACCCGCGTGAAGCTTAATTCCCGACTGTAGAAGAAGAAATGTGTCAAACACCGAAAATGTATGCTAATTGAGAAATACTTTACCACCCATAAGTGGCTTACTTCAATTTGAGTGCGACATAGATTTTTTCAACACATTACACCGGACTTCCCCATGCAGTTATGGACAAAACCAGTGAGGCGGTCAGATGACAAGATAGAGAGTTGTTGTGCGCCGATGATGGTCCCAAAACACATAACATTAGGTTACTCGCTAAATACGCATCAGAA
Source organism: Oxyria digyna (assembly GCA_029168935.1). Taxonomy (NCBI): domain Eukaryota; kingdom Viridiplantae; phylum Streptophyta; class Magnoliopsida; order Caryophyllales; family Polygonaceae; genus Oxyria; species Oxyria digyna. The sequence goes on from JAPVLV010000005.1 coordinate 43,119,289, forward strand.
AACCTAAAATAATAATATGAAGTTGTGTGTGTTTGAATGCGCGTATGTTTACACCATTTTATCCCCTCAGTGCACATATCAAAAGGATACGGCTCGAAAATGGATTCAACGAACAAACAAAAATGAGATGCATAAAGTCATCAAGTAACATCACCGACATATTATTCACAACTGTAGGTTTATTCACTCACAAACCATGTATACATCCCTGATTTCAATACCACAAGTATCCTGCAAACACTAGGGGGTCAGAAATCAACCATCCAGCTCCATCACAGAACCGTTACACGTACAGATGGGAAAACACATGCCTTCTGGTGGCCTCCATATTTTGGGAGAAACCAGTGCACTAGGCACATAACGTACAAAATGTCGACATATAACAAAAATGACGTTAATTTAACACCAACAAATGCACTCACCGTACTCTATGTCCAAACAAATGTGTACAAAACCACATGTATCATTGACACAATACCCAGACAAGAAAAAAGCCTCCAGTTTCTCCACAGAAAGATGAGCTGGCAAGATGGAATGATTGAGAGCTTTTGCACGTTAGAGTTTGTGGGAAATAAACACGAACAAAATTCATGTACAAAATTAAATAAATAAAAAATTGTTTTAGATACCCATATGAAGAAAACATTTGCAATTTATAATTTCAATACATATTTTCCCATGTTCGGTTTCCACGGGCCAAATTGCAAAGAAATCAACTGATGACACTAATATGGTTTCGCGCAAGGCATATACGAAACAAAAAAAAGTAAGGCCACGCTCTACAACATAATGTTGGAGATGCATAATGTTTTTAATACTGGTTTTGGCCCATGACTAACAGAGTCGCGCGGGAGACCTCCCAAACCAAAAAAAACTAGGAGTTGCCCGTAATTCTTCAGGTGTGTATGAATAGTCTTTGAGTAATAAAGTTACGCATGTATAGCCGCACAACAATGTCTTTTGTAACCGGTTTAATGATGACACTTACAGGGGTAGTAATACAATATGCGAAACTCGGATCACCGAGCTATGTTTGTCGTTTTGTGGGGACAAAATGTGGTTGGAGGAGAAGTCAAGTAAAGCCACATAATCTCAATTTACAACATCAATATGTTGTCAAGAAGGGAAGGTTGGGTTACCAAGGATACAAGAGACCCCCGAGTCGTTGAAAGGACTATTGAGTGGAACAAACCCATCATCGACTACATTTAGGGACAACATACGGATTTACAACAACTTGTTTTCATTACGTCGTTCAGGGCACGTTTTGAAGAAAAAATAACCTTACACCTTCAGCGTATCTGGACAAAATTACCACTTCATTAGTACATTGATTCCTGAGGCCTAAGCATCTTATGTATATGCTCAATTGTATTTCATTGAATCTGAAGCAGAACTAGCAAACAAAATGGGGTGTATGAATCTCACTAAATTAGACATCGACCTTGATATTGTCCAGATTCTGATAAGTATGCTTGACGAAACAAGTGTTTTTGCATAAGTCTTCAGAATGGCAAGAGAGTAATGAAACGACAGAACTCACCCTTCGGTTGATAGGTGAGAGGAAAAAGGATAAACCACAATACAACCTCCCAGCATCAGGAAAGATTTGACATGATTTTCTTGGACTTTGGAAAGGGAACAGAGCTAAGAGATGTCTACATCAAGAGTAAAAATTGACGGCCTAGCCGGATATCATGGGGAGGATGGATACCATCTAAACATCCCGTACTTAGCAAATGCTGGAACAAGACAAACAACCTAGGGAACAGTCACATGAAAGAGTTCTCTTCATACAAAATGCAGCATCGGAAATGTGATGCAAACACATTAATTTGGGGAGGACATTTGTACCACAATACATTGTAGATCTGTACACCTACATAAAAGAATCACGGTTGCATTGGATTAACAGTAATAGGACACAAATCAAATCAGACATGTACAACAACTTAGGTGATGCTGTTACAAAGGGAGATACAGAGGCAAAGTATGTTGGGCAGTGGATTGTTATTCTTTTAAGTTACACAGGAGACCCAAGATACATGATACAAAATTACCAAGATGATATGGTCGTCTGTAGGACATTCGGGAATCCAATGTTCATTAACATTTACAGTTAATCCGGTCGTGCGTAGCACGACCTATAGACCACTAGTCCCAAGAATACATGCAATTATACTAAATCAATGCTAAAACCCTCTTTTCTACTCCATTTAATCTCTTTGTTGCCCAATTCATCAAATTGACTGATTTGATATTTTCAATGACAACAAATTCAACCTCAAATGAACTATTATGTAGATAATAGTTAATTCTTCATAATTATATATTTAGAAGTTATGATAAGAGCCCCTTGGCTTAATATTCCTTTTTGCAATAATAATATGAAAGTAAAATGGGTAAAGATCAAATTAGAGACAATTATTAAAAGGAGAAATGAGAAGTAGTTTTGTTAAGAGAATTCAATGACTATGATTACACTCTTCTAGGGTTTTGACCCAACTGGTTGACCGTTGACCAGGTTTGACCGACGTTGACCGGCCATTGACCTTTTTGTTTAGGGCCAATTTTTTTAGGCCGAATTTTGTATTTACAAATTTAAGTGCTTCAAAATGCCTGAAATGTGCTACTATATGGTTGAAATATGCTATGGTTTTTTAGGCCAAAATTTGAACTTGCAAAACATGTGTTACTTCAAGTGTTACTCTATGACTGAAATGTGTTTCTATATGGCTGAATTATGCTACACTTTTGCCTATATATGCTTCTCTATGACTAGCTGAAGCTTGCTACGCTATTGCCTATATGTGATTCTCTATGCTAGGTGAAATGTGCCACACTTTTTGCCTAGATGTGTTTCTCTATGGCTGAAATGTGCTACGCTTTCGCCTATATATGCTTCTCTATGACTATCTAAAGTGTGTTACGCTTTTGCCTATATGTGCCTCTCTATGACTAGCTGAAGTGTGCTACACTTTTGCCTATATGTGCTTCTCTATGCTAGGTACTACGTTTTTGCCTAGACGTGCTTCTTTATGGCTGAAATGTGTTACGTTTTCGCCTATATGTGCTTCTCTATGGCTTGTTGAAGTGTGCTACGCTTTTGCCTATATGTGCTTCTTTATGACCAAATGAAGTGTGTTACGCTTTTTCCTATATGTTCTTCTCTATGCTAGGTGAAACGTGTTACGCTTTTGCCTAGATGTGCTTCTCTATGGCTGAAATGTGCTACGCTTTCGTCTATATGTACTTCTCTATGGCTTACTGAAGTGTGCTACGTTTTTGCCTAGATGTGCTTTCTAATGCTAGGTGAAATGTGCTACGCTTTTGCCTAGAAATGATATAGCATTTTTACTTACAAATCGTATCACTTTTGCTTACAAATCATAACACAAAAATTTGGTAGCAAAAAAAAAAAAAACATTTTTTCTTACAAAGAATAGCACTTTTACTTAAAAATCATAACAAAAAAAAATTAAAATGGAAAAATAATCCAATAAAAAAACCTCAAAAAGAAAGTCAACTGATCAACGTCGGTCAACTCCAAAGAGAAAGGAGGAAGGAATGTCTTCCTTTTCTCTTATTTCTCATCTCAAGAGAAATTCTAATGAGATTTGGACTCCAGTATAGTAATATTAATCGTAAACTATACTCCTAATAATAAGACATAAATGTGATTGAGCGAAGGTTTGTAATAGTATGGTATATAGCTTAAATAGAGGGGAACATAAAAGCTTTTCTATCACATGCACATCACTTCTTCTTTTCCTTGTGATCCTCTTCTCTTTTATTTATAGTGTGGCTGATGAAGAAAAGGATTGTTAGCATAAAAAGTATGACTATTACTAATTACACCTCTATTATCCATCCAAGGAATTTGATGATTTACTATTACTAATTACACCTCTATTATCCATCCAAGGAATTTGATGATTTACCCTCATTGAAATTGGGTCCCCTACATCAATCTTAGCATCGATCCATGCACATCAAGTTAACTAAACACCCAATTCTTAAATACGAGATGAGAACTAAAATGATGTTACGATTTTTTGATTTATAGAGTTCTTTCACAAAAGAAACATAATTTTTAACATTCGAGTTTAATGAAAGTTGTAGAGTATTTTTTGATTATTAAAGAGTAGATTTTTTGCAACAAAACTTGTACGTTGTGATATCGTCTCATATCTATTTTATATATTAAAGTTGAGCCTTTTAGAGCTCTTAAAGTGATTTTAGGCTTAGTTTGTTATACAATTATTATTGTTTTATCTTTAATTTCCATTATTAATAAATTGGACAATCATATTAACAAATAAATCTATAAAAAAATTATCATTACTTTCAGCAACAAATATACAAGCTATTTTATTTAGAATAAATATTATGTTGAAGGTTAAAATATATTTTTACGATAAAATTAGGATTATTTTCGATAATAAAAATTAAGTCAAGCTACGTACATAACCTTCATGAAATAAAATATATTTTTATAAATAGTCTTTACAAAAAAAAAGTTAATCTTAATTTTTTGACGAACTCGATTAAAAGGATGTATAATTTTCCTACGAATAATATGAGATTTCTCGTGCATGGCACGGGTCACTACACTAGTATGAATTAAAAGTTAAAACATGTCTAATACTTTATGTGTCACATAAAATAATGTTTTTCCTATTTCAAATCCACACATTTGTCGATGCAGATTTTACGTCGTTAATATCTCTTATTATATATTACTAAAAATTATAAAATTCGATATTATTAAGAGGTTTTTACCGAAAATCACCCGTAAAAGTGCCTATATTGCTCTAAACCACCCCTTTAATTGAATATTACCGAAAACCACCCGTTTAACTACTTCCGTTAGCGATTCACCACCCGTTTTCATATTCCGTTTATAATCCGTTAAGTATTTACAGATTTAGCCCGAAAACTTTATATTTTTTCATTTTTCTGCACAAATTAAAAAGTTGGGAAATAATTGTAATTAAGTATAAACTTGGGCTAAGTAAATCATCTTCTTCCCCAAAAAATCAGATCTGAGAAGTGAAAAATACATCTCCAATGGCGGTTGAATCTCATATTCGAGATTCTCGCAAGACTCGCAGCCAAATTCGTCCTCCGCTTCGAATCAGTCTCGAAATCATGGAAATCCCCAAATTTCATCTCCTCCCACCTCGCTTACGCTTCCCAGCAAGACCACAAGGTCCTCGTCCGCCGCAGCTCGGTCTCCTCCTCCTCCGATCAGCAGTTTCATATATAACTCCATGATGAAATTTGGGGAGGAGATGAGAGATTTCCATGATTTCGAGACTGATTCGAAGCGGAGGACGAATTTGGCTGGGAGTCTTGCGAGAATCTCGAATATGAGATTCAACCACCATTGGAGATGTATTTTTCACTTCTCAGATCTGATTTTTTGGGGAAGAAGATGATTTACTTAGCCCAAGTTTATACTTAATTACAATTATTTCCCAACTTTTTAATTTGTGCAGAAAAATGAAAAAATATAAAGTTTTAGGGCTAAATCTGTAAATAATTAACGAATTATAAACGGAATATGAAAACGGGTGGTGAATCGCTAACGGAAGTAGTCAAACGGGTGGTTGCCGGTAATATTCAATTAAAGGGGTGGTTTAGAGCAATATAGACACTTTTACGGGTGGTTTTCGGTAAAAAAATCTCTATTATTAAAGTACTGAATGAGACGAGTAAAACAAGATCCCGCATAACTATGTTTATTCTTATAGATTAGAAAAAATCAAGTAAATTATGTTGAATTGTGAAACAAGGGAGTATATAATTTAGTGAATTACTCTTTTTATTGTTAATTGGTTTTAGAAAGAGAATAATATAATTTATATGTACTATGCTTAAGTGCATGCATGCATTTGCTCTCGTATATGCCCGATTCCAATGCTTATCGGCCCACCGTAGTTTGACATATCTTCCCCTAAAAACAAATCTTTTGTCAAGAATAGACAACAAGGACACAATTTCTTCGAGGCAGCTATAGATTAGATCAAAAGCTTTCATCATAGGATGAGGTGGAGTTCAAATGAAGAAACCTAATGTTTCCAAGACTGAAATTAAAGATATCATTTCTCAAGAATATCAAAAGAAGTCCCTTTTATGTCCTTTAGAAATAGTGCCTATTTTAAGTAACAACCAATTCACCAACCAGTCCAAGATTACATAACAAAATCAGCCTATGACATAAAGGAGGCACGCGTGTGACAAGCTACAGAATTTGATGGAGCCAATGTTGTGTTGCATAAATTTTGTGGGTACATGTTAACGTAAAAAGTTTAAGCCGATTATTCTATCAAGCTGCAACAATACAACTACAATGAGAAATCACAGAGAACATTCATAGGCTTTGATACCATTTCAAGAGGCAGATTCCGATCGAACAATCACAAGAAATCACTCGAGAAGCGAGAAGAAATGAAGTATTTGAAAATTTATATGTACAACATCTATTGACAGTTAAGTAATTAACGATTTAACTCTAATAATTACGACACTGTCATTGCTAACAAAATTAACCCTTTAATTACAAGAATGCCACTCTAGTCAATAGTGTACGTATACAATCTCTGCTAGCTATTTGTTCTTTCGGCCTACCATGTGAGATACTCTTACACAAGCACAAGAAAAGATTATGTACGTGAGTAAGAGTAAAATGATAAAAGAGGTAAGAAAGGTAGAGGAAGAATGACAAGTAGGAGTAACCGGTGGGAGGTGGTCGGAAGTTGTGATGGAATGAATAGTAGAGAATGGTTCGAGTAGGAAGAAAGATTGACATAGGACAAACCGACGCGTTCGTGTTCACAGTTTACACATCAATGTTTTTTCTTCTGGATATTAATGTTTATAATCCAGACAGTGTTAATTTTGAATTCTTAAATGAGTCACGCGGTGACAATTTTGTAATATCTGTGAACATTTTGTCTTTGAAAATGACTGGAATGGACATGATCGTCAGATTAAAAACGTCTTTTATCACTTGATCTTTGTCATCACTTTCTAAGGCATTATTAAATAAAGTTTCAAATTTTCAAACCAAAAATGTTGAATAACTCTAGATCTCAAAATCAGAATGAAGGTTTTGATAATGTATAATGACAACCGAGTATTCTAGATTTGTTTCCTTTGTGAGAATAAACCAAACGGGCTTTAAATTACATTGTTTCGGGCCATAATTAAGAGCTGAACCGGGTCTAAGGATGTTAAAATGAAACTGGTCATGGGCCTGATACAGGCAACTTATTAAAGAACAAAAAACAATTAATGGCCCGAACCAGAAATATTTTGTAGTAGCGGGCTGGGAAATATATCCAAGGAAGAACAGAAAATACACCTTCAATTGATTAACGCAACATCCGAACTCATATCCAAAATCCTAACTAGCAAAATGCAAATTTGAACATGTCTAAGTGGAACTCATCATCAAAACTCAAAAGGGATTGAAACTTGATGTGTTCGATTGATGGTTGTAAATTGTAATAATTCAACCCAAGTGTCAGGAAAACGTTTTGCGTGCGCCTTTGCTATCCTTTTGCATGCTTCTGCCTCTTCTCCATCAATCTTCTCGTGAGCTTAAGTTCAATTATTCACAAGTACGGCGGTTTTAATTAAGTTGAGTATTAATCTCTAGGATTTATATTAACCCATTTTAACAGGCTTAATTATATCTTAATAAAGAACCATCACAATTCTACTCGTTTGTTTACTTTTCTCTTTTGACATTTAAATCACCTTCGGTCTTCACTTTGGTCCAAGTTTGAACTTGTAAATTTGTTTTGTCAAATGAATACTACAAATGATCGAAGTTCCGAATCAAATATCCAACAAGTATTTTAATCCAATGAAGAAATTTGAACCTTTGGTTTTAGGCATCTATCTCCAAGTCCAAGTCCTTGCTATTCTACATGTATTATTCCTCATAAAATATCATATTTTCTTACAACAAAGAACAAGTCATAAATTGATGGTAGTTTATAAGTTGAAATGATAATCTTCTATATTGTAGGATAATAAATAAATTTCAAAGTTTGTACGAATTGAATTATAAGTTGTATAAATACACGAGCCATAATTCTAGAAAAATGCATGTGTTGGTTGAAAACATTTTCAGGAAAGTATATAGTCTAATATAATCTAATATATAATATACAACTAGGGTGTTAGCCAAATTAAACGTCCCACCTTTAATATTTTGGGAAAAAGATCCAGTGAGGATGCCTTTACAAAGAAGGAGTGAGGATCAATCTCCACCGTCCGTCACGTTTTAATCTCGTCCGTCCGTTTTTCCCTTTCCCTTTCCTTTCTCTTTCAACGATAAAATTCAGCCGCTCTCTCCCGACCTGCTTCTCGTCGCCGACTTGCTCCTCCGTAGATCTCTCCATCACATCGCTCGAATTTGACGATTTCGTTCTCTATAGAAGAAGGAAAGCGGCGAAAATTCGGTGGAGGAGAATCATCCTCCATCACCGCCATCGTATTCTTCTCATCGAATTCTTCTTCTGCTCGTTTACTCGCCGTCATTGTTGTTCTTCGGCTGTTCCTGGTGTTCCTTAGGCGAGAGTGTGTTCGACAGTGCTCGCGCCACTGTGTTTTCTCTTTTTACGTTTGTCGCCGGCCAAATCTAGTGTCCTTCGTGATATGAATAATGTTTCTCCTAATTTAGGTTTAGATCTGTACTGTGTGTTTGATTGGTTGTTGTTTCTGCATATATATTGCATTTCATTACAGTATCAATATAATGTCTCAGATTTTTGGATTTTTACGTGATTTGTTTGAGTGATGCATCTTTTACCATTGAGTGATGCACCTTTTACCATTAAGTGATGCACCTTTTTACAATTGAGTGATGCACCTTTTAATAGACTACGATGCACCAGTTGAGAATTTTAATGATTCGTGTGCATAATGCATTAATGTTTATTGGGTGATGCACCTTTTACCTTTGACTGATGCCCCATATAATATGCTATGATGCACCAGTTGAAAACATCTGATGATTTCTGTGCATAGTGCATTAATGTTCACCGGTTGATTCACCTTTTATCTTTGACTGATGCACCTTATTTGAGGATCTGATGCACCTAATTATAAGATTGACCAAGCAAGCTATTCTACTGCCAATTTTTGAAGTAGACGGTGCAGTGTATGATTCTAGTGTTGAGATTCATGAAAGAAAGCGTTTGTTGGCCGAAGTGATGACATAAATGTATTCTTGTGTTGACATTGTTGGCGATGACATGGATAGATTGAAAGAGTTTTTAGCTATTTTAAAGGATCAAAAGACTGCATTCACAAGATCTGAAGTAGTTGATCCTTTTTCCTTAACACCAGCTAGAAACTACAAGTTTCAGAAATTTGTTGGCTCGTTACCTGATCAAGTAAATATTCATCCTCCTGAAATGGCAAAGAACAAGTTCAAGAGGAGCTGTATTAAAGAAAAGGGTTTGTAAAGAAAAGGGTTTGTAAAATTTGTAAGAGGTCGGGACACAACATCACTACTTGTCCTCAATATGTCCATTAGTTTCTCTGTGCTTTCATTATAATTAGTTATTAACCAGATATTTTGGTAATGCACCTATTAGTTATGACTGATGCACCAATTGTATCTCGGTGATGCACCAATTGCATCTCAGTGATGTACCAACTTTAATTTACAGTGCACAACACCTTGTTTGCTTGACTGAATTAGTCTTGATTTATTTTTCAATTTTTTATCCATTCATTTTTTGTAGCTTATTCATCCACTGATTATTATTGAGTGATGCACCAAATATAATTAAGTGATGCACCATTTTCAATTAAGTGATGCACCACATTTCATTAAGTGATGCACAAACTATATATCCGTTGATGAATCAATTTCGATTCCAATTTTCATCATGTGATGCACCAAAAAACAACTACTCATGCATTTTCTGCCATTGTGAGTCATCAACAACCACAAACCATTTTCATGTGCAAACCACAAATACCTAAAAATCAAACTTGTCTTACAACCTAAAAACCAAACTTGTTTTCTAAAACCAAATATGTCTTATTACAAACCAAACTGTTTACAAACATCCAAATTGTTCACATCTTCCTATTTCATCCCTACATCTTTCTACTCTTTACTTTGCACGTCCACGTCCCTCTCCACGTCCACGTCCCTTGTTGGCATGTCTCAACTTCTTCTCCACTTTCTATTATCATTAAAAAGAACACATATTAATAAAATGGCTGACAATAGATATATCCTTGATGCATGCACCAACTCTTACTAGGTGATGCACCAACAAACACTGGGTGATACACCAAAACCCATTGGGTGATGCACCAACACCCAATTGGTGATTGACGAGGCGAATTGTCGTATGCCAAGTCAAAGTAATCCTAACAAGCTCACTAACAAGTATAGTAGGCAAAAAGGGTCGAAATCCCAAGGGAGTCAAGTTATCAATTCTATAAGTAATGAAGATGATTAACTAGTGAAAGTAACCAAAGGTTTTTTTTTTATAATGTTTCAAGAACAAAGTACCGAAGGTTGATTTGGATTGTAATTTATCAAAGGGAGACGTTTCACTTGACAAATATCCACTAACAGGTTGACAAGTTGATCATTAACTCCTTTTAGTCCTATGTCGAATTATTCATATGATCGGCCTAATCCTTGTTCTAATGTAGTTATTAGTCCAACTAGTCCTAATAACCCTTACTGAACTATAACCCTGAAACTATCAAGATTCAATAATAAAGCAGATTTAAGTTCAGGAATGGATAGATACATGCAATACTGTAGACAACTAGTGAGATACTCGACATGCACTCAATTCTCTTCACAATTGACATTCATAACTAGTTCATGCAAATTGTGTGTGCTACAATCAAGTAAGATATTTCAACTAGAAATAAACAAACTCTAGCAATATGAATAAGATGATTCTACTTAGATGGCCAATCTAAATGAGAAAATCTGATTCAATGATAATACGCACAAGAGAATAAAGACAATCAAATGAATAGAACAAAGGAAAGAAGTCTCACAACTTAATCAATCTGAAAGCTTCAAATGCCAAGCAAAACAATGGAGGTTTAGCAACTCATGGGTTATTGAGAGAAAAAACTAAGAAACTTGGAATATGGAATGTAGAAGATGGAAGATGCTCCCAAAACCCCTAACAACTAAACCTATAAGTCTCTGCCCAATAAAACTGAAGCAATTACTAACAAAAACGTTATAAAAACGTTACAAAACATAAAGAAGTTTCTAAATCGGCAAATGGAAGAAAGTCTTCGCTGGCGGAATCCGCGATCGCGGTTTGGGACCCGCGGTCGCGGATTTTGTGCTGTAAAACTAGCTGGTCCAGTGGAATTTCTGCGATCGTGGTTTGGGACCCGCGGTCGCGGAAGTGGCTTCTGTGGCTTCGTCTTCATCTGCCTCCAATGCTACCCGCGATCGCGGATTTTGTGCTGTAAAACTAGCTGGTCCAGTGGAATTTCCGCGATCGTGGTTTGGGACCCGCGGTCGCGGAAGTGGCTTCTGTGGCTTCATCTTCATCTGCCTCCAATGCTACCTGTGGTCTTCTTCATGTGGTCTTCATGCAGCTTTGACTCCTCTTCTTATGCTTCAATGCTCCGTATCATCCTCTGTAATCTCATATGTAGCTCAACTCACCAAAACTCCGTAATTACAGAATACATCATAACATCTAGCATAATCCTATACAAAATGAGCTAATAACCTATAGTAGCGCTATGTAAAATACCGTTTATCAAACTCTCCCATACATAGACCTTGCCCGTTCCCGAGTAAGCTAAATGAAACTTACCCTTACTATCAGCACACACAAATCTCAGGAAGTATAGAAAAGAATGAACTACAAGTTACAAACACACTTCGCCTCCAAACACCATAGTGAGTACAATAGATATATCTAATCCTAGCTCCTATCTAGCATCTTATCCCTCCAGAGTGGCCTACCCTTTCCTCCTTATATCACCACTTCTTATGACACCTCGCCAGCAGCAACAGATGATCCTAAGACACTCATTTCACTCATTCTGCCTAGGCGCCCCGAAGGGTTTTCACCTAGCCACTCATTTCATTTTGCTAGATAAACTCACAATTGGCTCACATCTCTCAAGTCCACTTTTGCCTCAGCCTATTGCCGACCAAACTACCTGCTTATTGCATGGAACCGCCCTTTCAGGTTTTCAGCCCATCCCAGGATTTTTCATTTGCCTTTTTAACATATTTTTGCCTTTTTTTCTTTCTTTTTTTATTTTTTTATTTTTAAAATACGAAACTGAATTGAAACTACTTCTAAAGATAAGAAGTAAACTAAATCCCTCTCCCCCATACTTGAAGTACACAATGTCCTCAGTGTGAAACAAAAGACATAGAGAATAAATGAGGAAGAGAAGGGAAAAGCTCACTGATCAGGGTTGCCCGGTGGTGGAAGATCGGGGTTCTGATGGAACCAAGAACTCCTAGCCTCCTCTCGCCAGCCCTGCAACTCCAGCTGCATCCCAGTCATGGACTGCTGCAAACCTTGCATATCAGCAGCGTAGGAGGACCGGAAAGAATCAAACTGGTTGTAGCTCTGCTGCATCGTCTGATATCCTTGATGCATAGCATGCATCTCGGACTGCATCCCCTGCATCTGATCAAACAACCTCTGCTCCCAGGGAATACTGGAGCTATCAGCAGCTCCACTAGACGAACCGACGCCAAACTGTGCCTGAGCATCAGGCATCATCTCATCATCATCATCGTCTTCGTCAGCAGCAACAACAACCGGCTCTCGGATAGCAATACCACCCCATGCACGACGACCAGCAGGTGCACGAGGCGCAACAGGAACAGGTGCCAGCCTGAAAGTCTCAACAGGACCATAAATAAACTGCTGAGGCAGGGCAATCTCATGCTCATTCATCCTACCACAAACCCATACCCACTGTGCAGGACCTCCACGCAACAGATGAACGGTGGATTTCAGAAACCGCAGATCATACTCATAATGCCCAACAGAGGGATCAGCACTACCCTCTACATCAAGATCTGCAAAGTTATCAACCACCGCTCACACAATCAAGGTGATCATGCCTCCTAATGCAATCTTCCCCTTCTCTCTATTCCGGGCGGTCCGGCAAGAAGCAACAAAGAGCCAAACCCAATCAAGGGTAAGCTCACACTCCGGCATGAGACTGAAAAGATACTTGAGCACATAGGCAGGGACCTTGTTAACCTCGGTCATGCCAAAGAAATCCATGGCTAACACCTTATGCGTCAGCCTGAGACAAGGGTGAGAAAGCTGATAGTTGTAGTCATTCCCATCAGCACTCCTCGGGACACCTGTCCATGTTTGCCACATGTGAAAGTGGCGGTCACCAACACCATCCTCATAGTTATCCGAGGGACCACGTGTGATCCCCAAGATATCTCTCAGCCGCGGGGCAGAAACAGTATAATGTCGCTTCTTATAGATAAAAGTGATGGCAACAATTGTACCATCCCGACTCTTCGTCTTCAGGGTCGATAGGAATTGGAGCGACAAGTCCACATGGGAGGGCGCATAGAGGGCCATAAACCCGCCCAAACCAGCATGGTCGAGCATAGCCTGAGTACAATTCGCCATACCCAACTCCTCAAGGGTAGGTCCATGAAAGAACCGAGTGGCAATTGCCCGCCTCTGCTTAAGAGTCGCAGCATACACCTTCACCTGCTTTTGCCCCTCATCATCATTCTTATGTGGCATTGAGCGCGACATTTTCACACTTATCAAATTTCACAAACTCAGCAAACTCCACACAATCAAATTCCAAACAATCACCAAACACAAACCAACCACAACAGCAGTTTCAACACCAGCAAAGCAAAAATATGGCCCTCACAGAGGCGAAACAACCAACAAACACCAAGCTAGAACCAAAAGAGAGGAAACGAATCACTTACAGAAATGAGGGAAAAATCGAGACAGACGGAAATCCGCGGTCGCGGGCAGAATTTCGCGGTCGCGGAAATCGCTCTATCGTTCTGGTTCTCTGAGGCGAGAAACCGCGGTCGCGGCTGTTTTCCGCGGTCGCGGCTGTTTTCCGCGGTCGCGGATTTCGACTGCGAAGAGAGATCTGAGACGTCGAACAGGAATCTGGTGGCTGGTCGGAAGTCGATCTCGGTGGGGCTTGGGGGTCTCCGACGAGTTGTGTGTGGGTCGTGGGGGTGGTGAAAAGGTGGGGATTTGGTGGTGAGGGTTGTGAAATTGGGGAGAAGTGGGAGGAGGGTTGTTGGTGGTTATTGGCGGCTACGAGGGTTTTTGAAAAGGGGGTTTCGGTAGGGTCGGAGTGGTGGAGACGTGGTGGTGGTGAAAAGGTGGGGATTTGGTGGTGAGGGTTTGTAGGTGGAGATTTGGTGGTGAGGGTTTGGGGAGATGGAGGAAATTTTGAGGAGAAATTGGGGAGATAGGAGAAATTGAAGAGATGATGGGAAATTGGGGAGAAAATGAAAACGATTTTTCAGCTGATTTTTCTTTCTTTTTTTTCTTTTTTTTCTCGTTTTTTTTTCTTCGTATTTTTATAGCTCTTTTTTTTCTATACACGAAAAGGAAAAATCGTCAATTCTTTTAGTCAGCGCGAGACGCTGGGCGTCCAGGGAATACCGTCAATTCCTTCAGTAAAAGCTAAAAGACAGTCATCTTCCCGTGCTTTATTCCTACAGGTTAGTAAACCAAAGAAAACAAAACAAGCAAAAAGAAATAAAATAAAATAATATTGAAAAGAAATACCTTGGGTTGCCTCCCAAGCAACGCCTTGGTTAGAGTCGTGGCTCGACTTGGTACTCAGGTCTCAATCATCAGCACTTGGCTCTTCGAGAGCCATCTCATCAATAGATTCCTTGGTGAACCCTTCATGGTAAGGTTTTAACCTTTGACCATTTACCTTAAAAACATTGTGGCTGTCTTTGTCAAACAACTCCACGACGCCATGAGGAAAGACGCGAGCTACAACATAGGGTCCACTCCAACGGGATCTCAACTTCCCAGGGAAAAGTTGAAGGCGAGACTGATATAGCAAGACTTTATCTCCCACTTTAAAGTCTTTTCGCAATATGTTCTTGTCATGCCAAGCCTTCGTCTTCTCCTTGTAAATCACAGCATTCTCATACGCATCCCGGCGTATCTCCTCTAACTCTTGGATTTGCAACTTTCTAAACTCACCTACAACATCCATCTCCATGTTGCACTTCTGCACCGCCCACCACGCCTTGTGTTCCAATTCCACTGGAAGGTGGCAGGCTTTGCCGAATACAAGTCTGAAAGGACACATCCCAATAGGAGTCTTGTAGGCGGTTCTGTACGCCCAGAGTGCATCATCCAATCTCAAGCTCCAGTCCTTCCTATTTGGAGCTACCTTCTTTTCAAGGATCCCCTTGATCTGCCTATTGGACACTTTAGCTTGTCCATTGGATTGGGGGTGGTAAGCGGTAGAGACCCTTTGAGTGACATGATATTTCTTCAAAAGCGCACTCACCATCTTGTTACAGAAGTGAGTTCCTTGGTCACTAATTAGAGCCTTGGGTATCCCAAAACGAGAATAGATATTCTCCTTCAAGAAACCTGCTACCACTTTGGAATCATCAGTTCTGGTGGCCTTCGCTTCCACCCATTTGGAAACGTAGTCCACCGCAAGCAATATATATAGATTCCCGAACGAGCTAGGAAAGGGTCCTATGAAATCGATACCCCAAACATCAAAAATCTCGCAAAAGACTAATGGTGTTTGTGGCATCTCATTCCTTTTAGAGATTTTTCCAACCCTTTGGCATCGATCGCAGGCTTTGCAAAAGGCGTAAGCATCCCTAAAGATGTGTGGCCAATAAAAACCTGCGTCTAAAACCTTCCTAGCGGTTTTGTTCGCCCCAAAATGTCCCCCACATGCATGAGAATGACAAAAAGTTAAGACAGATTGTACCTCATTATCCGGGAGGCATCGTCGGATTACCTTGTCAACGCAATGTCTCCATAGGTAGGGGTCATCCCAAACATAGTATTGCGATTCCCGCTTGATCTTATCTTTCTGAGCTTTTGTGAAGTTCGGCGGGAACTCTTCGCGAACCAGGTAGTTCACTATGTTGGCATACCAAGGCTTGAAGGATCGGAAAGCGAGAAGCTCGTACTCGGGATCCCGATGAACAAATTCACCGTTAGGAATTCCGCGGTCGCGGCTGGATGCCCGCGATCGCGGAAAACTCCCTGTAGTCCACTCACGATCGCGGATTGGGTCCCACGGTCGCGGTTTTTCTACTGTAGATGTCTGAAACAGAGTTTCGTCCGGGAATTCACCTTGGTTCTGAGCCCTTAATTCACCATCTTCTTGCACAATCCGACTCAGATGATCAGCAACTGAGTTCTCGGCTCCTTTCTTGTCCCTGATTTCCACATTGAACTCGCTCAAAAGTAAGACCCATCGAATGAGTCTCGGCTTGGATTCCTTCTTTGTCATGAGATAACGAAGTGCAACATGATCAGTGTGGATAATCACCTTTGTGCCCAACAAATATTGTCTAAATTTCTCCGGGGCAAACACCACAGCTAACAACTCCTTCTCTGTGGTGGAGTAGTTTCTCTGAGCTCCATTCAAGGTTGTGGAAGCATAATAGATCACATGCATTGCTCTTCCAACCTTCTGACCAAGAAAAGCTCCCACCGCATAGTCACTAGCATCACACATGATCTCAAAAGGTATAGACCAATCGGGTGCCTGAATAATGGGTGCCTCAGTGAGGTGGGATTTCAGAGTATCGAATGCCTTCTTGCACTCGATAGACATCTCGAAAATAACTTCCTTCTTCAAAAGCTCACATAGAGGTGTTGAGATCTTTGAAAAGTCCTTAATAAACCTGCGATAGAAACCTGCATGGCCTAAAAAAGAACGCACTTCACACACATTAGTAGGATAAGGCAACGATTGAATGATGTCAATCTTTTCCTTATCGACCTCAATACCCCTAGCTGAAATAATATGACCCAAAACAATACCTTGTTCAACCATAAAGTGACACTTTTCAGAATTCAACACTAAATTAGTGTCTACACATCGTTTAAGCACAAGTGACAAATGGTGTAAACATGCATCAAAGCTATCCCCATGTACCATAAAATCATCCATGAATACCTCAATGAAATGTTCAATATATTCCGAGAAGATACTTACCATACATCGTTGAAAAGTCTCAGGTGCGTTACATAGTCCAAAAGGCATTCTGCGATATGCAAAAGTGCCAAAAGGGCATGTAAAGGTTGTCTTCTCTTGATCTTCGGGCGCAATGGCCACCTGAAAATAACCTGAGTATCCATCCAGAAAGCAGTAATAGGGACGACCAGCAAGTCGTTCAAGCATTTGATCAATGAAAGGTAAAGGAAAGTGATCCTTTCGAGTCACCGCATTCATCTTACGGTAGTCAATGCATACCCTCCAACCTGTTTGAGCTCTAGTGGGAACCAACTCACCATGTTGATTCTCGACAACTGTAATGCCCCCCTTCTTAGGGACACATTGTGTTGGACTTACCCATTGACTATCCGAAATGGGAAAGATCATGTCAGCTTGAAGAAGCTTAAGCACCTCCTTCTTTACCACCTCCATCATAGGTGGGTTTAATCTCCTCTGGGGTTGCCGAGATGGCTTAGCTCCTTCCTCCAGTAGGATTCTGTGCATACAGGTGGAAGGGCTAATTCCCATGATATCAGCGATAGTCCACCCAAGAGTTGTAATGTGCTCTTTCAACACCTTCACCAACCTCTTCTCTTGTTCTCCTGACAACTTACTAGAGATGATTACCGGGAGGGTATCATTCTCTCCAAGAAAAGCATACTTCAGGTGCTCTGGAATTTGCTTGAGCTCAATTACTGGTGCCTGCAAAACAGAAGGAAGGAGGTTTTCGCTCTCCAGAGTCAGTAACATGGGCCTGCCGGCCAAAGATCTACGTGACGTGTCTAGCTGAGCTAGAACCCTATGAATGTCAGGAGAAAGAGAGAGATTAACCTGTGGTGGGTGAATGATGTTGTTTTCCATAACACATTGCAATTCATCTAAGCCAGAGATATTAAAAGTATCTTGCACTATAGGATCAATCACATCAATAGAACAAATAGAAGCAGCATCTTCAATAGGGTGCTTCATAGCATCGAAGATATTAAATTGCACAACTTCCCCATCGAACTCTAAAGTAAGAGACTCACTACCTAAATCAATCTTAGTGTTAGCAGTTCTCATAAAAGGCCTCCCTAACAAAATAGGTGCAGCCTGACCATCATGTTCCATGTCTAACACAAAGAAGTCAGCAGGAAAGAACAAATTATCAACCATTACCAAAACATTTTCAACTACTCCTTTAGGATAAACAGTGGATCTATCAGCTAGTTGAATAATTATTCCGGTTTCATGAAGAGGTCTTAAACCAAGCATTTTATACAACGAGTAAGGCAGAACATTTATAGATGCACCAAGATCAAGCATAGCTCTTTCAAAGTGAGTGTCACCTATAAGACAAGGAATGCTTACCATGCCCGGATCGCTGCACTTCTTAGGCATACGCCTTTGGAATACAGCGGAGACACGCTCGCTTACCGTCACTTCTGCTGCCCTTCAATTTCTGATTCCTCTTGATGGTGCAGAGTTCCTTCAAGAACTTAGCATATCTAGGAATACTTTTAATGAGCTTGAGTAAAGAGATATTTACCTCACATTTGCTGAAGGTTTCAAACAGCTCCTTATCGTTTTCCGGCCTCCTCGTATCCTTTAAAGCATCTGGAAAAGGTGTGGGAGGTTTGGTTGAGCTAAGTGGTGGGAAGGCGGGGCGGACATAGTTGTCTTGTCTCAATCGAAAGTCGCCCCGGTCCTCGACCTCGGCCTCACCATCATTTGAAGCATCCTCCACATTGTCTTTGCTTGCAGCAATTCCGCGATCGCGAAATTTCCTCTGTTTTCCCAGAACAATTTCCGCGGTCGCGGTTCTCCATCCGCGGTCGCGGATTTTCCACTGTTTCTGATTCCTCCTTTTCAGCAGCAGAACTCTCCAACAGTTTTCCACTCCTTGTTGTCACAGCACTAACATTTCTGGTCGGATTCACTATTGTCTGAGATGGTAGAGAATTGGATTTTTGTTGTGCAAGAGTGGTCACAGCTTCAGCCAACTGCCCTATCTGTTTCTCCATGTTTTTGATACTAGATTCAGTAGTTTGGACACGGGTTGTGAAATGCTGAGTCAACGATCTCAACATATCTGCAGTTGAAGGTCCAGAATTGGGTCGTGGGGCTTGAGCTTGAGGTTGGGGTTCAGTCTGATCACGCCATCTGAAGTTTGGATGATCTCTATACCTCGGATTATAATTGTTCTGCTAATCATTTCGAGGTCGTGGAGGTCCATATCCACCAGCGGCATTGACTTCAGCAACAGTATCATCTTGAAGCTCAGGGCATGTGCCAGTAAAATGAGAAGGGTCAGAACAGATACCACATGCCTTTACCTGTTGTTGTCCTTTCTGCAGCTGAGAAATCATCTTTTTCAGCTCACCGAGCTCAGTCATAAGTGTGGGGTTTCCTGAGCTTGTGGCATTCACTCCTTTTCTAGTGTATGTCCTGCCAAAACTCCTGGTGCTCTCTGCCATGTCTTGCAACTTTTCCATGGCATCTTCCGGTGTCATGTTGAGAATGCTCCCACCACAAGCAGTGTCTACCATTCTCCTCTCATGGTTAAGGAGACCATTGCAAGCATGTAAGACCAGGTCCTCAGTATCATATCCATGAAAAGGGCAACTAGCACACAATCCCTTGAAGTGGTCAAGGTAATCATAGAGAGTCTCATCATCACCTTGCTCCACATGGGCAATTTCTTTCTTCAGTGCATTTGCCTTTTTGACTGGAAAATACTTACCCAAGAACACCTTGTGCAGCTTCTCCCAGCTATCTACGGAACCGGTAGGCAAATGATAGTACCAGGACCTAGCACTATCTTTCAAAGTGAACCTGAATGCTCTCATCTTAATCTGCTCCTCAGTGACATTTGGTGGTTTGGTTGTCATGCAGGTGTCATGGAACTGATTCAAATGCATGATTGGATCCTCACCAGGCAGACCATGGAATGTGGGGAGCAGATTGATTACCCCTGACTTGAGCTCAAAGGTCACCCCATGAGCAAGGGATGGAAGAATCACAGCTTGAGGTTGATGTGTCAGATTGGGAGTAGTACGCTCCCTCAAAGTGCGGACAACATCGCCGTCTCGTAGCGCATTTGCCTCTGGCTGCGCCTCAATCAATGCCCGTTGAGCATCAACAACTAACTGAATTTCAGCCAATTGACGTTGGGTATTAGCAAGAGCTCTTTGCTCGGGAGTCAACTGATCGCCTTCCATTGCACCTGTATCAGTCTCAGCTTTGTTCTCTCTCTGATTTCGATGGAAAGTCCTCTCGATTTCTAGTTGAAGAATGAAAAGAGACTGATTAGTAGAACGGGTGTTGACCATTCACTAGTCAACACTAAAGTCAATCAAAATAAGAACTTAAAGAACAGAAAAATTGGCTCCCCGGCAACGGCGCCAAATTTGACGAGGCGAATTGTCGTATGCCAAGTCAAAGTAATCCTAACAAGCTCACTAACAAGTATAGTAGGCAAGGAAGGGTCGAAATCCCAAGGGAGTCAGGTTATCAATTCTATAAGTAATGAAGATGATTAACTAGTGAAAGTAACCAAAGGGTTTTTTTTATAATGTTTCAAGAACAAAGTACTGAAGGTTGATTTGGGTTGTAATTTATCAAAGGAAGACGTTTCACTTGACAAATATCCACTAACAGGTTGACAAGTTGATCATTAACTCCTTTTAGTCCTATGTCGAATTATTCATATGATCGGCCTAATCCCTGTTCTAATGTAGTTATTAGTCCAACTAGTCCTAATAACCCTTACTGAACTATAACCCTGAAACTATCAAGATTCAATAATAAAGAAGATTTAAGTTCAGGAATGGATAGATACATGCAATACAGTAGACAACTAGTCAGATACTCGACATGCACTCAATTCTCTTCACAATTGACATTCACAACTAGTTCATGCAAATTGTGTGTGCTACAATCAAGTAAGATATTTCAACTAGAAATAGACAAACTCTAGCAATATGAATAAGATGATTCTACTTAGATGGCCAATCTAAATGAGCAAATCTGATTCAATGATAATACGCACAAGAGAATAAAGACAATCAAATGAATAGAACAAAGGAAAGAAGTCTCACAACTTAATCAATCTGAAAGCTTCAAATGCCAAGCCAAACAATGGAGGTTTAGCAACTCATGGGTTCTTGAGAGAAAAAACTAAGAAACTTGGAATATGGAATGTAGAAGATGGAAGATGCTCCCAAAACCCCTAACAACTAAACCTATAAGTCTCTGCCCAATAAAACTGAAGCAATTACTAACAAAAACGTTATAAAAACGTTACAAAACATAAAGAAGTTTCTAAATTGGCAAATGGAAGAAAGCCTTCGCTGGCGGAATCCGCGATCGCGGTTTGGGACCCGCGGTCGCGGATTTTGTGCTGTAAAACTAGCTGGTCTAGTGGAATTTCAGCGATCGCGGTTTGGGACCCGCGGTCGCGGAAGTGGCTTTTGTGGCTTCGTCTTCAGCTTCCTCCAATGCTACATGTGGTCTTCTTCCTGTGGTCTTCATGCAGCTTCGACTCCTCTTCTTATGCTTCAATGCTCCGTATCATCCTCTGTAATCTCATATGTAGCTCAACTCTCCAAAACTCCGTAATTACAGAATACATCATAACATCTAGCATAATCCTATACAAAATGAGCTAATAATCTATAGTAGCGCTATGTAAAATACCGTTTATCAGTGATGCACCAACACCCACTGAGTGATGCACCAAAACCAAATGGGTGATGCACCAACTCACACAGATTATTAAAAAAAATGGCAAAATGATTAGTGTTTACCATCAAATGGAGTTGTTTCTCCGTGATATTCTGATGAAGTTGATGGTATTTCCTCTTCTTCTGCCACTGTTAAACCATAGACATATATATCATTAATAAATAGCAACCAATACCTATGCATCAATGTACCAATAGACATCATTTCATGCACCAATAAACAACCACTCATGCATTTTACAATAATTATACATGCGTTTCTACAAACGTACCAGTGTTTATATGTGGTGGATAACTTAATGATTAGTGTTCCATATCTTAGCTCCTGTTTCTTTCCTACATTTTATACAAAAAAAATATTCTTGTGTGATGCTCCAACACACACTATATAATGCACCAGCACAACTTTTTGATTCAGTACATCACATACCATGCACAAATAATGCATCAAAACACAGTAGATGATGCACCAAAACAAAGTGGATGATGCACCAAAACAAAGTGGACGATGCACCAAAAGAAAGTGGATGATGCACCAAAACAATGTGGATGATGCACCAAAACACAGTGGATGATGCACCAAAACACAGTGGATGATGCACCAAAACTTACTCGATGATGCACCAAAACACATTGGATGATGCACCAAAACCTACTGGATGATGCACCAAAACACATTGGATGATGCACCAAAACCAATTATATGTTTCAACAACACATTCGATGCACCAACGCCTCATATATGTTAAAGAAAATGCATAAACATTATATCAAGTGACAACACATACAATTTCAAGGATCTATACACAGTTATTCTAGATCTATTCATGCATACTGTATAAAATCCATAAAAATATGATGAAGTGATTAACAAAAGGAGTTTACAACCAAAATTCTTAAGTCGAGTTTATACATGGGGTTCCATATGCTATTTTTGACCTCAATGTTGTTGGTTTGTTTGTTGTTGTTGTTGATTTGTGTTGTCGTCGCTGAAATCTCCGTCAAATTGCTTGGAATCGCGCTGAAATGGCTTCTTCTTCCTTCTAGGGTTTGTGAGCGAGATCGGCTCGAGAACTCGAAAGAGGAAGCGAGATTGTAGTAGAGGTGATCGAGCGAGAGAGAAAGAACATATATGAGAGAATGGCTGCCCTAGCAAGCTTTATATAGGCCCTTACTATTCACCGCCCACTCAAATTTCTATTTACCGCCAAGTTTTTGTGCGTCACGCATGGATTAAAACCATACGTCGCGCACGAATTGTTTTTTCAAAAAAATTCACGCGTCACGCATGGATTAAAACCTTACGTCACGTATGGATTTTTTTATTTTTTGCTTGTTTTTTTCCATAATCTTGTAGATAATTTCAATACGATCGCGTGCATATAAAATTCGTCCAAAACGGACATCGTTTGCCCCTTCAAAAGGCCAAAATACAAATTTATCACACATAATTTCTTGTATCAACAAGTCCGTTAAAACTCAACACACCATTTTTCAATTTTTTTATAATATGGTAGATAACTTAGCAAAGATTTTATTTAGTGATGGTAATACTTAATTTTTTTGTCGAGATGTGGTGTTCAGTGTTTAAAGATCGAAAAAAAGTGTTTTCTTCTTTAAGTAAGTTAGTTGATCGAGGAACCTCTACCCAATAGAGCAACGCCCGAGAGACGAGTTCTCCAGTGTGGACCGAAAGGGTCTCGCGAAAATAGGGCTTTCGGAGACCTTCTTCCGTCTACCCTTCGCCTAGCGGCTAAGCTCGGAGACCAAAATTCGACTAAGCGCTTTGAGACGGCCTAAGAGAATGAGTGGCTTAACGCTCTAACGGCCGGGACAAAGCCATATCTTTCAATCTCGTATCTGACGGAAGTGCCTGAACTCCTTCTTTGGTTTGGAGAAAATCCAAAACTACAATTTATAAATACGAAGTAGTAGATTTGTTACACTTAATCATAATTACTCCACTATTCTTTGTTTTTTGACTCTTTGAAGGGGCAAACGATGTCCGTTTTGGACGAATTTTATATGCACGCGATCGTATTGAAATTATCTACAAGATTATGGAAAAAAACAAGCAAAAAAATAAAAAAAATCCATACGTGACGTATGGTTATAATCCATGCGTGACGCATGGATTTTTTTGAAAAAAAAAATTCGTGCGTGACGTATGGTTTTAATCCATGCGTGACGCACAAAAACTGGGCGGTAAATAGCAATTTGAGTGGGCGGTGAATAGAAACTATGTTTATATAGTGCATGTATCAATGAGCCCCACCACAATCCTCCTTTAGTTGTTGACCCTTGGATTAAAGATCTAAGGATGGAGTAGATCCTTATTCTTTCTCTAAGGGGGCGTCCTCACCGGAATTGCGTCCAATTAATCTATTTTATTGATTTCTTTTTCTTATGCCATTTCTTTTCTTGTGTTCATAGTGAATCCACATTAAAGGTATCTCCATCTTTTACTTTTCGATTTCTCAACGTCTTGTTGTAAAGGTTTTTAAACCTTAAAATCCGCGTGTGGCACAAATCCTATTTAATTATAAAAAGAATCCTATTTAATTATAAAAAGAAATAGTGTCACTAAATAAGCATGGTTTAGTTTAATCTTCCGTCTCCCCACTCCTGCCATTATTGAATAATTCTTTTGCTTCCCACCTGAAATCTCCCCTTTGCTTTTATAGTATTATTGCCCATAAACATGAAAAATAGCCATTGAAAAACACAGATAAACATTTCCGGTGAGCCATGTTTGGATGGAAGGTGGGTTTAGCGGTTGCAGTATCAGCCTCTTTCCTCCTAATTCTCATCATCACAATCATATTCCGGCGTTATTTTAGTTCATCCAAACAAGGCACAAATTTCAGAGAAGCCACAACAGTAACAGAGAATTCACCGTCTCAAGAGATCTCCAAAACCCAGATCAGAAACAGACCAACTCACACTTTTTTCCAACGTGGATCATCCACAAAACCCTTATTCAACTGGGCCAATCACCCGTCATTGATCGCAGAAGCATTCGAGAATGGATGGTCCAGATTCGGCTTCACCAACTACACATCCTCACCTTCCACAAAATCAACTCTCTTATCTTGCACAGGTCAAGAAGACGCTCAAGTTGAGATTTCATGGGAAGTAGGTGAAGAATCAGTCGAGTTCTTACAGAAGATCAGAATGAATTCTGGGTTGAAGAAATCAAGCTGGAATTCTTCATCCATGGCGGCAAAATCAGTTATAAAATCTGCTCTGCCTCTCCCTGGCCCACTTTTGGGCGCTTCTTCTGTTTTCCCACAAGAAGCTTACTTTGAGATCACCATTTTAGCTACTTGCTCTGCTTCTGAGGATAAGAATGTGGTTGATGGTGACAAGGCTTTCCTGATCCGAAAGAACTCGGATTCGATTACCCATTTCGGTAGCGAAAACTCGAATCATAAATTGGAGGAATCGAAGCTTGGGAGCAGAGGAAGAGACAGAGGTGGTTACATGATGTCTGTAGGGCTAACTTCTTCAACCCTTGTTCCTCTTAAGGCTCCTGGAAGTTACCGTGGCTCAATTGGGTTTAACTCTGACGGATCACTTTATATTGATGGTAATTTTCACCTCTCTTTTTAACTCTTTCCCTCATTACTATATGCACATCTTTACCTCTTCTTGTTAGCTTATACAAGTAACTTAGGTATTGTTTCACTTCAGCGTCACGTAGCTAACACTCTCTTAGTGAACCACGTAAAGTTTTGGATTGCGTGAAATTTTGTGTAACCAACTTTGAGACTAATATAATAATATAATGATGAACTTAGGTACAAATATGTATATTGAATACTAAAGATCAGGGGGTGATTTGTGATAAATGTGCTATTATAAGAAGTGATTTTGCTTTTAATATCTTTATAATGATGACCTTGATCAAGTTGAAATGCAGCTAATGTCATTTCAAATCATCTCATTTCAGGAATCAAGTTGGTGTTCGGATCCGAAAAGGAAGAGTGGGGAAACAAGGAAAAGGTAATAGGATGTGGATTCAATCCATTACATAAGAAAGTGTTCTTCACATTGGATTCAAAGCTAGTCCATCTAATAAACTGCAAATCAGAGGAGTTCAGCAGCCCACTCTACCCTGTCATAGCCGCCAATGCAGACGTCACAATGCTCGTAAACTTGGGCCAGACCCGATTCTCCTATGGGCCCGCAAACGGATCAAGGACTCCGAACCCGTGTTTTCTTGGCTCGTCTATGAGCTCTCCGGCTGCATATGAGGACAGTGGAGAGTTGTTTTCTATGGGGAGGATCGATTCGGGTTGGCTTCATCATTCGACAACAAAGAGTAGTACGAATAGTGATGTTTATAGTTGGTATGGTGGAAGTTATCATAATAATTATAGGAATGGTAGGGGTAGAAGTAAAGGGAATGAGGTAGAGGATGAGTCTGATGCTGATTTGTTTGAGATTGTTTTGGATGCAAAGTCTCCCAAAGTATAGTAAACATGGAAACTTTTTACATTTAGTTTCTTGTTTTTTGTAGGTCAATCTAACCTTAATTATTCATGTATCTAGTATGTTACTAACTTAGTAATACAATTCATTTGAGCCCATGTCCAGGCTTTTAGAGAAAAAAGTTTGGATGGATTCGGTTTCGAACATCAACACCGGTTAGGACATGGTGCAAGAGTAGAAGATTACTTATAAAAGTTTTTACAAATCACTCCTCAATACAACCATGAGGTCACAAGTTTTTTGTTCTTTGACTTTAAATGAAGACTTGAATGAATTAGAGGATAATAAGGGAAGAAAGAATCAAAAGAGGATGAACTTCAAAGATGGTGGCGGGTCAACCTATGATACATGGAATATTATTTATTGATGTAGAATGGTGGTTCTAGAAGAACAAATTATTTGAAAAAGTAGTCGTTAGATGGTTAGAATAAATGTTTGAATAAGAATAGCAGATAAGCTGCTGTCATCAGAGCAAGTGTCAGCGTCAGGATGTTGAATAGTGCCAACGCACAAGACCTTTAGGATTGACCAAACTAGGATTGGCCCGCCCGGCCCGGCTCGCCTGACCTTTTAGCTTCTTGCCCTTGACACTAGGTAAAGTCATGTCAGGCCGTTAAGCCCGGCCCGTAAGGGTACGGGCCGGGTACGGTGTTGACTCTAGGCCCTAGAGGGCCGGTAGGCCCGATCCGTATTATATATAATTAAATTAAAATAAGAGATTTTTACCGGAAACCACCCTTATTTTACTTTGCTCAAAACCACCTTTTTAATTGAATATTACCGAAAACCACCATATATGTATCTCCGATAGCTATTCACAAGAAAAAAGACATTTTGTGACAAAAGTTTTTGTCGCCCAAAGCCCTTTTTTCATCGCCCAAAGATATTTGTGACGAAAAAAAATTCGTCACGACTTCGTCGCCATAGGCCCGTCGCCCTAAGTATAGGCGACAATAACTCATTTCGTCGCCCAAAACAAAGTTTTTGTGACGAAAGAGATTTTCGTCGCACAATCTTTTCGTCATGAAATGTTATGTTCGTCGGACAATCTTTTGCTGACGAAATCTGATGTTCGTCGCCTAATCTTTTAACGACGAATCAGATTTTCGTCGCCCAATTCTTTAATGACGAAACAGATTTTGGTCACCCATAGTTTTGCGACGGAACTATACTTTCGTCGCCAAATCTTTTTGTGATGGAACTATGCCTTTGTCGCCAAATCTTTTTGTGACGGAAGCATACTTTTGTCGTCCATTCTTTTCGTGACGAAACCATACTTTTGTCGCCCAATCTATTCGTGACGAAACCAATATTTTGTCACCCTATCCTTTCGCCTAAATATTATTCACACCAATTCATTTTTAACCAGTCTTTACAAAGCCCACAATCTTTACAAAGCCTGTGCACATTAAGAAAAATACATAGTAAAAAAAATCCTAATTATATTTCAAAATAAAAACCTCCAAGTTTACATAGCTATAGCTTGTACCATGTGCATACCAAAATATTATATTCTAAAGAGTCATTTTCTTTTGATCCAATTTTTTTTATGTGCAGGTTTAACATTACTATTATAAAAACTGAAGACAATTGTGACTGAAAAGCTCTTCAAGCCTTGATCTCTTGTTGAGTGAACCTGTGGTAAAATAGAACAATTAATCATAAGGCCACACACAATGTTGAATCAATCTAAAGCCATTCTCCTTATATACCTATTCCCACCAAAATAATCACATTAGCTGACAGAAAAAAATAAATCTAACAATACCAACTCAGCATTAATAATATCATCATATCTGCAAATGTTGGTAATGGCTTAGCGTAATAATTAAAATAATCAGCAGAATCGTGTTACAAGCTGGAAATAATATCATCATATCAGCAAATCTTACAGAACAAACAAAGAACTTAGTCAAGATCCTATGAACATCAAGATTGCAGTTTCAGTATCACAAAAATGCATAACAAAACCAAATTCATTCTATTCAGTTCTGTTTGTTTCTTCAGTCTCATCATTGAAAAAGAAAGGCAGTGTTGGATTAGATTTGATTTGGTGACAAACCCCTCAAAACTCAAATTGGATACTTTGTTGCTGAATCATATTGTTGTCACCTACATATAGCTAGAAATCATTGCAACAAATGTCTTTCACTTATGAGTTTCGATCTATATCACAGAGACAAAAACGAGGAACTAAAAATAAAAAATATGTATCACCACTTGATAGGGTGCTATTTTCTGTAAATCAAACTCATCAACCTGATTATATCATAAAAGCTATTGAATGTTCAAGCACTCTAGCCGTTGAAGCTAGGAGTAATGTGAGGATTGGTGTTGTTGCTACAAATGCAGTTCTTATGGGGGGTTTCTATCAGGTGAAACTAAAAAATTAGGGAACTAAATCTGCAGAAGCCAGTTCTGTTACACAAAAAATATGATCATGATTAAGTTTGGGTATATTGGCACAGTTTCAGTGGCTGAAGCTCAATTATCATCTAATCCACTTGAATTTTTGTTCTATTTTTAATAGTATGAGAATCTAGGGTCAAGTAGACTATTAGTTCACAGATACAAAATGGCTGCACGGCGCTATATTCAAAAAGCCACGGTTAAGACAGATTTATATGTGAATTCAAATACTACAGCAATGGTTATAATAGATGAAGATCTAGTTTAACAAATACTGTTAAGTATGAGGATAGCATAAGACAGTAAATAGGATTTGAAACCTTACAAGTTTTCTTATAAGGTTTCAGGCATCACTAATATTTAATTTTGCTAGAAATGAAGGCATAAGTAAAGTTTGAGTTCACCCCAGACCATGGTTTATACGAAGCAGTAGTTTCATCAAATATGTACCTTTTGCCGATAAGAAAGATTGCATTGTTGAGAGTAAGTTCCCACTTGAGACTCCTCATGATGTTGACTCATATTCCTGCATAAGTAAATGCATAAGGAATTAATGTATCTGGGCTACTGCAGGAACAAATATTCGTATTTGTAATTCATTTAAGTAAAAAAGAAGACAGTGAAGGAATGAATGAATGTATTTGTAAAAAACATCTGAGCAATCTACTTAACTCTTAAAAACTAATATTCCTACAACTGGACAATAAAAACTAATATTCCTATAACTTACTCTTACTGACTCCAAAAGTAAGCAAAACATAATGTACACCTACATTACTTGATCAACAGAAGAAAAGAGACAGAGTGCCGCATGTGAGAAGCCAATCCACATCCAGGCCTATGAGCTAGCAACACCAAGTAAAATTGAATTCTTTTTACAAGCTAGACTATTCCCATATAAAAAACAAGATTTGATCCTTGAATTCTTTTTACAAGCTAGACAAGTCTAAACCCTTTTTCCACTTGCTTTAATTGTCATCACATCAAATGTGTACAAACTTAAAGTAGCCGGAGTATGTTAAAAACTTAAAACCCAAAAGTAAATTGAAAATTCAGATCCAGTGACAGTACAATACTATTCCCATATGTCGATCGACAATGACATTCTACTCCAGCTGATGAGTTCAGTAATGAAAGAATACATTTGAGATTTCAGCATACAGATACAGTTCAGTTCAGATACAGTTCAGCTGAGTTCAGTTTAGATACAGTTCATTTCAGATACAATAATGAAAGAATACAGTTCAGTTCGGAAAGTTCAGTTCAGTTCAGAATATAAATAAAGTTCAGTTCAGATAATGATATAGTTCAGTTCAGAACTCAGACAGTTCAGAATTCAGCTTAGTTCAGATACATACAGTTCAGTCCAACCTTGATTGTTGTTTTTCCTACTTGACCTTGAGCAACCCTTAACTGGAATGTACAAAGAAGACAGTGAGAAAACCTAGACACAAACACAACATACTTGTAGTACAAATCTGACTTCAT
Source organism: Oxyria digyna (assembly GCA_029168935.1). Lineage (NCBI taxonomy): Eukaryota > Viridiplantae > Streptophyta > Magnoliopsida > Caryophyllales > Polygonaceae > Oxyria > Oxyria digyna. The sequence continues at coordinate 43,149,627 of JAPVLV010000005.1, forward strand.
AATGGAGATTTGATTTTGTGTAGGTCAGTGCAAATCTGACTTCAGCAAGCAAGAAAAATGTCAAGGGCCAGTTGGGGAGATGGGAACAAACACAACATAATCTTTCAAAGTCTAGTGCCAATTGATAAAGGGGAACAAGTAGATTAGCACGACACTAGAAGAGAGATCATGACAGAGATTTGGGTACTCATTCTAACCTAGACTACACTCCTGCGTTACCTTCGAACCAAAAAAATTGCACAAACAACAAATTTGGGTACTCACTCTGACCTAATTCATTGAAATTCCACATGTTAGGCTGGGAGGATGTATTAAGCAAACTATAAATTTCTAAGCAGCAAAATTCTCAAAACAGATGAGATTAGGACAGATTTGATCACCTTTTCGATCTCTTCTCGCTTTGTAGATGAAATTGGAAGAGATCCGTCGATGAGAGACGAAAACCGTCGTCGATGAGAGACGAAAACCGCTGTCGATGAGAGACGAAAACCGCCGTCGATGAGAGACGAAAATCGCCGTTGATCGGCGTTGAGGAGAATTGAACGAGAGGAGTTCAAGATTGTCTGCCGCGTTGAGGAGAATTGAACGATCGAGAGGAGAAGAAGAGGTCTGAGGATTAGGGCTCATCTAATTTTTGAAGTTTTGTTAAAACTTAATTATTTGATATTCCCACTAAATTTTGGCTCTCCCGCTAGTTATTAATTAGGATAGGGCGACGACATTAATTTTTTGGCGACAGAAGTCTAATTTTCGTCGCCGTAATGTTTTTGTTGACGACAAAATTTACTATACGCCGCCAAAAGAAATTGTTGTGCGACAAAACAAATAGTTTGTCACAAAAGGTCATAAAATGTGCGACGAACCGGGTTTTTGTCACAATGTTTACACAATTGGCGACAAAACATGAGTTTCGTCGCCCAATCAACACTTTGGGCGACGAATTTATATTTTCGTCGCCTTTGTTATTTTATTGCGACAAAAGGAATTTTCGTCGCCCAAAATTCCTACAATGTTAAAAGTCATTTTTGTTCATCGTCTTGGCGACAAAAGGAATTTTGTTTTTCGTCAGTAAAAGTCATTTTTGTTGTACCGTCCAAAATCGTTTGTTACAACGTTAAACGCGTGTATACATGCGAGTTTTAATATTTTTTATTCTCTTTTAAATAAAAAAATCTAATGTTTAATTCTATTTAAATAAAAAGAAAATACAAATTGCTCATCTTCTACCCGATGCCTTCTTCTTCTTCGTGCTAAAAATTCACAACTTTTTGTAGATAAATTTGAAGCACACCAGCAGCCATAACCACGTTTGATTTTGAATCTTCTACTTAGGTCAAACTAGCCTAGTTCCCGCGTCATCTGCGAGGTTATATAACTCGATATAGTTAATAAGTAGTATTATGTAATATATAATTTTATATGAAAATAAGTTGATATCTTAAAATGGTATTATATATAATTAAGTTTTAAATTTTTAAATATAATAAACAACGAATATAAATGAGTTTTTATACAAAAAATCTTATTTGATCGAATTATCATAGGTCAATTTTTAACAAATTTAAATAAATTGATCTTTTCTCTTATTTATTAAGAAAATAATCTTTTTGTGATGTGTCATATCATAATAATAAAATTATACATTTGTAAAATAACATAATAGGATATTGGGAGGTCAAAATCCAAAAAATTAACACATAAAAATCTTTTTGTAATCTAAAAAATCTTAAGCAATCTTTTTGTGATATTTTTGCACATGATTTTCCAAATTTAATCAATTTTTTAAGAAAATTACAATAAATAGTAAAAAATTATGATCAATAGAATGACGACAAGTGGATGGCCTGAATGAAGAGTATGCCACATGGCATAGCTAGAATTGGATCAGAGAAAGGTGTTTTGCTTTAGTAGGTATATAAAGATTGATCCTAGGCCAAATTCTCAATACCATTTGATTCGGGTTGCAACCGGGCAACACCCTTTTTACGCCGGGCACACACCCCTCCCCCGTTTGGAACCCCATTCCGAACGTTTTTTTTTTTAATATTTTTTTTAAAAAGTAGGGCCGTTCGGGATACCATTCCGAACGGCCCTAACTGGGTTCAAATTTTGAACCCGCTTTATGATATCGGGTTCAAATAATACAGAAAATGTATTATTTAAAAACTCGGTTTCCCCATTCCGAACGGAATTTAATTTTTTTTAATTAAAAAACGGCGTGACGTCATAAATATGGTTTAAAAAAAAATACCTTTTGGAATGTCATCCCGAACGGGGCAAATTTTTTTAAAAAACAGAGTCGTTGTATGTATAACGGCTAGTGACGTCTACATACTCCATTCGGATTGCCATTCCGAACCACACTCGAATTCACTCCCTTCTCAATCTTTCAAAAAACGCTCTCTTCTCAATCTTTCAAAAAACGCTCTCTTTCAATTCGAATATGTCTGGAACTCCTGATCCTTGGTTTTCTGATCCGACGGCTGGAGACGAAGCAATCTACGTAGGAGACGACTGGATGCGGGCTTATGGGCCGAATACAAACAACGTCGGACCCTCTGGAAGTAGTCAGAGCATCCCCATCCCCAGTTATAGTGTCCTCGAAAGGCATGAACAGCTCAGGTTTTGGGATCCGTCTCTATAGGCGGAGAAGCATCCGAGCCGGAGCAAGTCCAGGAGCAGGTCCCGAGAGCACCACGGAGACGACGGAACAACACTGAGTCGGTTAGTATTTCTGAAAACCGTAAATACCCTAAATTTTTAGAAATAGTGGAAAACGCTTAATTTCAATATTAATTGCAATGCATGCTAAATAGATAGGTTAGGAACTCTAAATTTAGGAAAGATATCCGTACGCACAATTGGACTTAAAATTCATGGTGAAATTTAGTTTTACTTGTATTAGTTTAATGCATGCTGAAATCGCATCTATACTTTCAATGTCTGGTGAGAATCACATCCATTTTAATTTGAATGCCGTTAGCTAAAATTTTTAGAAATAGTGGAAAACGCTCAATATTACTTAAAATCGCATCTATACTTTTAGTTATAATTCATGCTAAATTTGTATATATTTCGTTACAACTAGGATGTCGTTAGAAACATTTGATCCAGAGTAGGAGAAGATAGAAACGCAGGTAATAGGCGAGTGACTGCTTCTGAGAGGAGGGGGGGTAGAAGATCTCGGGGGGATAGACCTCAACAGTCAGGTTCTGCAGGGGTTAGGAACCCATCTCCTATTCCAATGCAATCAGAAGTTGCGGATCCTCCTCTTCCAGGAATCAACGAGGGGTCTATATTGACTCATTATGGTCAACACATTGCTCATCAGATTTGGGTATCTCCGAATCCCGATGAACATGTCCGTCAACTGAAGACGCAGACACGGAAGAAGGCGTTTGAGCTATGGTTGCCTTACATTCCTACGCACCTGGAGCCAGATTCCTGGTTTGCTATTGCTAAAGATTCGGGGTTGATCCACATCTTGGAGGGTCAGTTTTGGAATGTGGACCACAACCTTCTCTCTGCATTTGTGGAGAGGTGGCACCCGGAGACTAACACCTTTCATCTACCGGTTGGAGAGGTTGGAATCGGTCTCCAGGACGTTTTGGAGATTCTGAAGCCGCCTATTGACGGACATGTTGTCATCACCCCTTGGATGCATTTGGGTGTAGAGCGCGATGCTGAGGAGTGTGCAGGGTTATTCTCTTATTTGTTAGGTATTGACCTGGACAACCCGTTCGACGCAGACGAGGAAAAGATGGTGAAGTTCATAGGTAGGGGGAAAGTCTTTGAGCGTGATTTCTTTTGCCACGTGGTTCAGATGATACGTGGTAATGCGGATGTTGGGTCCACTGCAACTGGCTTTTTATGGCACCTCATTCAACAATCTCTGTTCGTGAACAAGACCACGAACCAGCTAGACACGTGCTTCTTGCCTCTGTTAGAGGATCCGAGCAGGATAGATTAGTATGCTTGGGGTACAGCTTGTTTGGCATTGCTGTATAGGCAACTGGGTTTAGCATCTAGGGAAAACTGCAAGCAATTATATGGCTGCGTCAGGCTTCTAGAGGTTTGGATTTGGACTTATTTCCCGTTTTTTCCTGGAAACCCAAACTTGCAGAGAGGCTCGGAGGAAGTTGTTGCTCGTATGTCCCGCTATTCCACAGGACGGGCCCCGCTGAGGAATCCTAGGACTATACAACAATACAGGCGCATCTTGGATGAGTACACCGCAGAAGATGTAAGTCATTCAAAAAATTTCATTCCAAGTAGTTTGTTTTTCAATATTGTTATTAATTTTTATAAGCTACTTTTGTAGGTGTGTTGGATGTCGTATCCGGATTTGGACGTGGGACTGGGAGGGCAACATAGAGTGGCCACTTATCGTGGTGGGATCCGGTGCTTTGACATAATGGAGATGTACAACTCGAACCGGTTTTGCAGACCAGGCCTATGGATGTCCCCCAGCCAGTCCAATATTTTTGTCCCGAAAAATCAATGCGCGGTGGGAACCAAGTGTACACTGTATATTATGGCCCTGAATGGGATAGATGGGACCAACGTTATGACAACCTGTGTCCGTACATCATGTCCAGCCCACCCGCTCTACTCCCCTGGGATGCCGACGATGCTTACCTCAATTGGTTTGCTCAAGTCTCACATCCATATGTCAGCTCGAACGCCCCGCAACAACGTCGACCGACACGTAACCTGATCCATGGCCTCGATTTGAACAGGGTAATTCTTATTTTATTTTATTTGTTGGTATTGTGTTTTCTATAACAATTTATTTACGATTTTTAAATTTTGCAGCATGTATCGACGACAGTCGGTGTTATGCGGACACATCGACAACAGGGGGTCGCAACTCTGGATAATTTGGACAACTACATACGGATGCTGACTATCGAGGATCCGCCTACAACTGTGGAGGTCTCTCAGAGGATGTCACATACAAAGTCGTCCAGGAGTGCAGAAGAGAGAGTCGGGCATTCTATATGGGAGCGAGCAAGGATGGGAGCGGGACAAGCGTATGAAGGTGAAATTCGACCACATTAATTATGCATAATGAAAGTATTACAAAGTAGATAAACTTGAGCATTAATCATCATCATCTTCTTCCCCACCATCTTCTTCATCGTCTTCGTCTAAATGATATTCATCATCTTCATCGTCTTCTTGTTCTTCTTCTAATTTGTCTTCACCTTCATCTTCACCTTTATCTTCATCTTCATCTTCACCTTCACCTTCATCTTCGTCTTCACCTTTATCTTCATCTTCATCTTCACCTTCACCTTCATCTTCATCTTCATCTTCATCTTCGTCTTCGACTTCATCTTCACCTTCAACATCTTCTTCATCTTCTTTGTCATATTGTCCACCATCTTCTATTCCTTCTTCAACTACATGATCGTCATCTTGGGGTATGGGATTAATATTTAGAGGCGGCATTGGTTTGTAAGGTTACGACGTTAAACAAATCCGAGACTTATAATCATATATATATAGATGAATGGCTGGAAATCCGGGACTCACCGTCACCCTATGGAAGATGCATGGCTGCCAAATGTCGGACCCGATCCCACCAGGCCCATTCGGAACCCCATTCCGAACGGTCCTGGTGGGACCCAAACACAAGCCATTTCAAACACACATTCACTATCATTCCTTTATTTTGATTTTCTCTCAAATTTCCTTCCTCAAATTTCGATATGTACCCGAATCGTCCCTCTCTATTTCCTTCCTCTTCGTCGACAATGAATCCCGGTGGGAAACAGTGTTGGTGTGAGAAAAAACTCACTGTGTAGATGTGTACCGAACATCTAGGTTCTGATAAGGTCAATTACGGCAGAAGATATTAGGGATGCCCGGATAGGTGTTGGGATTCCCTTGAAGACGAACCAGGGTGCAAATACAAACATTGGATCGATGCACCATACACAGGTCGTGCAAGGGTGGTTATAGAAGAACTAAATGCAGACAACTTGTGTAACTAGGCAAAGGCTGGAGGGATGGACGATGGGCTTGAGCTGCTGAGGATAGGAACAAAAGACTGGGACGAAGAAATAATTGCACTGAAAGCCAAAAACGCCGAGCTCATGGAGGAAAACGTTGCACTTGCTGCAGAATTGGCAGCAACACTTAAGAAATAGAAAATTAAGTGATTTTACCTTTCTTGTATTGTTAGTTGTTTACTTTCTGTGCTGCATCATCCTGTTGTTCATCAATTATGTTGTAACAGTTGTTGTTTCAATATTGTTTCTATGATTATGTTGACGACATACGGAATAAACAATCTTAAACATATAAAACAAACAAACTGATCCAAGATGTTTCGTAAACAAACAGATACATATATCATCCGAATAACATTAATCAAGTTAAGCAAAACATACTTAATACAAATAAATCACAACCATTTCAGGTCATTATTGGACTGCCACCATGAAACTCTCTCTCAGTTACATAGTTCTTGAATCTTCTCTAAAAGCATTGTTCCCATCCGTCCACCGATGGATGTTTGTAGATTGTCCACTGCCTTGGAGGGGGTGGAATTGGACAATTGTCATCAACCAACCAAATCTGTCAAAACAAAATTGTTATTGTATACTAAAAAACATATGTGAAATAAGATACAAGAGCGAAAAATATCAATGTGTATCGGTACAAAATGGTTGCGGGTGCCTACATGTGCAATGGCGAACACCGTGGTAGGAGGCTCTGAACCGGGAGGAGCAAACATCGGAAGACATGTACAAGGACCAAACCATGATAACACCACTAGTGCAACTTGAAACCTCGTGGCAAAGACCAATCCCATTGTAGGTGTGCACATCCAGAATTCACGAGAGCAGGGCGATCGAATGTAATTCACTTCTCGAATGAGTTGCGGGACAGTCTTGAAACCCTCTAGCATCTCTTAATACATATGCCCGTTTGTTTGGAGGTGCCTCGAAAGATCTAATCGGACTTCAACGTATTGTTGCTCTGGCTTACCAAGTAAGCGCGCAAGGGACCGATAACCACAATGACCGTCATCACCTACTTTCTCCACACTATATATGTATGTGAGCATGAAAAGGTCTATATTATCTATCCCCCAGTTGAAGTCTAGATAAATGAATGAATTGCCAGCACTACATTTTGATTTGGCATTTCCTTTGGCCCTCGGTGGTTTAGTTGCACTCTCTTTTCCGGTCGTGGCCCCGCTTGAAGCTCTGCTGGATGCAACCGACGATTTCTTTTGTGAATCGGCTTTCGGTGGCACAGTTGCACCCTCTTCCTCTTTCATCTCCTTTTTCCTTGCTTCTGCCTTCTCCTTATCCTTCTTAGCCTGAGACCTCTCATCCCAAACCGGATCTCGCTTTGTACCCGTCTTCTTTGCATGAATCTTAGGCCTTCCTCTCCTTGTCTCTTCCAGGGGGGGGTCCTGGATATCAACTGAAGAAGGATCCTTGCACTCACGCCACTTATCAGCCATCCTCTTCATATCGAAATCATCAACGTTACCGGAAAATACCCCTTCAAAGAAATCATCCATAAGAACCTTATCCGCAGTCAATTGCACGTCGTCATTAGAGTCAAAGTCTTTCAATTCCACTCCTTCCCACTTGATCTGCTTCCAGAAGATATCAATGTCGCTCGGCAACAATGGTGTTCCTTCCTCTACAAACACCTTAATCCTGTGTGGGCAAGGCAATCCGAGTGTTGATTCCCACCAAGGATCCTCACATGGGCCACATATCTTTCCCTCTTTGCCTTAATAACTTCTTTCAATAGCATTCTCAAACATTTGTCGGAGCACTTCCTCAATAGGCGCATGAAAATAGTCTTGATCCACTGAGGCACGTCTTGTATCTCCTTCGGGCTTGTGTGGTTCGACCTTTCCATCTCAAACCGTATTCAACGGTGCTGATCAACAAACATATTGTCAATGTGTTGCACTAAAGTGTCGAACCCTCCAACAGCTGAATCAAACGTATTCTTCAACATCGAGTGTTGACCTTCAACCCTGACAACGATATTTTACATGTTAAACATTTAGCCCAAAAATGTCATGATCATTCTCGTTAAAAACAATTTCAAATATCTTACTTGTTAGACGTTCTTCTGCTAAAATGGCATATATCATCGCAATACGCAGCTATAAGTTTTTCCTTGTGAGGAGTAAACCATGTGCTCTCAGCATATTGTACAAGATGACCATTCCTCCATGTTTTCCGGAAGTGATCAAGTCTCTCCTCACACTGCTTCTCTGTGTGAGACCGCATCACCCGTCGAACGCTAGCCGATGCACTTTTTTCGTCCAGGTTGTTCAATTTAACAAATGCCTTAACATTCCGATCAACGTGGACATGACAAAGCATATGACGCACACCAGGAAATACATGGTCAACTACCTTAATTGTTGCCAGCTCTCGATCAGACATGATGCAATCCGGTCCTCCGAGTGAACCAAACAAATACTTCACTCGTTTCAATGCTCATGCATAGTATGGGGTTGACTCATGACAAATGAACGCTAGTGCAATACAATATGTATAGTTGGTGCAATTGAATCCAACAAACTGAAGTAACGGCCAACCATACCTATCAATTTCAAATTTAATAATTATAATTCAAAAACGGTAAATGAAGTCATAATAATGAAATTTAGTGTACCTATTAGTCTTGTACGTCGCGTCCATGATCACCACCCGAGGGAACATTCTCAACAAATGTTGACAATCCGGATGAGATATGAAAAACACTGACAACTTTTTCTCCCCGGTCTCCGAATTCGTCTCGTAGTCGATGTCTTTATTATAACATCTTTGATGGAGAAAATATAATCACCATTGGGTCACGTTTAGATTTGCCAATGCTTTCTTCCTCTCCTTTTCCCTCACAGTGTACACTTGCCTCCTTGATATTGTGGAAGTCGGATCTTCTTGAAGCATCTGTGTATAAATAACCTTCGACATTGCCCCGGCCGTTGATGCAATCATTATTTTTCGTTTTTGATCTCCCGTCATCCTCGAAGCAAATGCATGGCCAATCAAGCTGCTGGAAAGACAATGGTTGTGACATGCCTTCTCAACTTTTAGTATCCACCCAGCCGGCTCAACAAGAGTTGCTCGTCGATAATATCCTTTCATCATAAAAGGACAATTGTTCTTCCTTAACCTACTAAGATTGCTACACTCTGACGATGGTTCTACTACATCACCTTCAAGATTAATCTTCTTTCGATGTTTTCTATAACTATCGGATTGCTCACAGTGCAGAAATATCCTCTTGTTGGCCATTGATGATTTCGTGGTGATAACCATACAAAACTCATAACCGACCTTCCTAACTCACTCTCTCAGAAGATCCATAGTAGGAAATCTCTCACTAGTCGTAAAATGGGCACTATAGTCGATTTTTAAATATTCCTCGTCACTACAATATCCCTATTTAAAATTACTCAAATTTCAATACATACCATATGAATAAAATAAATTCTAATTAAATGCTATAAAAAAGGTTTATATGTACTTACTTGAAAATATGTATCATCTACTGGCGCATACAAATCAACCTCCTCCTCCACCGACGTCTCACTGGAAGAACACCCCCGTCTTTCTTTCCAACTACCTGCCCTTGAAGAATTACTTGAATCGCTTCGAGACGTCATTTTTTGTGCTTTGAAAGTTTTGGTTTGAGAATTTGGCTATACAAATCCGGTTTTATAGAGGAGTCCATGAAAGAGTCGTTACCAACATTTTCGAAAAACGTAGCCGTTTTCCCGTTCGGAACCACACCACGAACGACCCGTTCGGAACTGCATCACAAACTGACCATTCGGAACGCAATCCCGAACGGGTGGGGTCACAAGGCGTGACGCCACCATTTCAATTTTAAAAAAAAATTATTCCCTTTCGGAACATGGTTCTAATTGGGATTTGAACCGGTTCGCACAATTGTGAACCGGTTCTGTAATTATTAAAAAAAAAGTGTGGGGCCCACCCGTTCGGAACCCCATTCCGAACAGAAGGGTGCTGCCAGGCGTAAAAAAAGTGTTGTCCGGTTGAATCGCCCATTTGATTTTGATAAAATTTGATTGTATTATACTAGGTCAAATTATTCCCAAGTTTATAAATCTGTCTCATCAATTACACAATAGCATCAAATTGATCTAAAAAACTTACGAAAGTTATAACTTGTACAAATATTTCCATTTTCCAATTCGATCAAATCTATTCGTTCGTAGAACTATTTACCCGACCGCAATCTCCAAACCCTAAAGTCGTCTCATCAAATACACAACAAATATCTAACACACCCACCGCCAAAGAAGAAGAGATCGAGCAATTTCCTTTTAGAATTGGATTCCAACTCATACACAATTTCCCGCAATTTACAGATCTGAGAAAAATCCTCCAGATTCTACATTGTCCGCTCCTTTGTCTTCCGTCGGCTTGTCGATATCAGATCTACAATATTGTTTTTTTGATTCAGTAAGAGCTTCGCAACCAGTATGACGGGAACATTGTACATAGTACACATAGCAATTGATTACTGGAGACTAGGGGAAGGTTTTTAGTTTCTAACTAGCCTAGTTCCTGCGCATGGCGTGGGTTTATATAACTCGATATAGTTAATAAGTAATATTATATAATATATAATTTTATATGAAAATAAGTTGATATCTTAAAATGATATTGATATATAATTAAGTTTTAAAATTTTAAATATAATAAACAAAAAATATAAATGAGTTTTTATACCATAAATCTTATTTGATTGAATTATCATAGGTCAATTTTTAACAAATTTAAATAAATTGATTTCAACATATATAAAAGTATATATTTAAAACACTACCATAACACAAAAAAATAATATTTTCTCTTATTTATTAAGAAAATAATCTTTTTGTGATATGTCATATCATAATAATAAAATTATAGATATATAAAATAACATAATAGGTTATTGGGAGGTCAAAATCAAAAAAAATAACACATAAAAATCTTTTTGTAATCTGAAAGATCTTAAGCAATCTTTTTGTGATATTTTTGCACATGATTTTCCAAATTTAATCAATTTTTTAAGAAAATTACAATAAATAGTAAAAAATCGTGACCAATGGAATGACGACAAGTGGATGGCTTGAATGAAGAGTATGCCACATGGCATAGCTAGAATTGAAAAAATGTGTTTCGCTTTAGTAGTTATATAGAGATTGGTTTGATGAAGGTGAATTATATATTTTGATTTTGAGAAGAATTCTCAGTGAGATTTTGAGTTTTATATAGGGGTAGTTTTTTAAAATTCGATAGGTGAATAAGGGTATTTTGGTCAGTTAGGGTTATTTAATTATTTTTATAATTAAAACAATTAGATAACCCTTTAATCTATCTTATTATATTAAAAAAGTAAGGGTTAAAATAGTAATTTTTCAGATTTAACAGAATTTTAAACGGAAGTTAGGGTGGGGTGGTGAATGGCTAACAAAGATGTATATACAGGTGGTTTCCGGTAATATTCAATTAAAGGGGTGGTTTCAAGCAATATAGCGTATTTTACGGGTTGTTTCCGGTAAAAACCTCTAAAAATTAATTAAAAAATATATATACCAAAAGTCTAGCGAAAAAATAAAAATTTAGTACAAGCGTCATTTGAGTCTAACTTAATTGAATTACTTTCCTTCCGCCTCCTTTCTTCACTCTCAATACAGTATTTTGGACAAGTTTATTGCAGTGTTAGGCCCTACATCCGGGCCTCGGGCTAGCCCGGCCCGTGAAAATGGGCTGGAAAAACGACCTCAGCCCGCCCGAGCCCGCATTTGGCCAGGTCTAAGGTTAACTCATGTTAAAATCATTGGATCGTTATTGTTTTTGTGACTTTGTTTATCTTCTTTTATTTTTAATAATGGCCAGAACCAGAGCCTCACCTATCAAGAAGTGACAGCTCTTGACCATCCTTGCAGATGGCCCCGAAAAAGTCAGCAAATGCAATCATCATGCTAGACTGAAGAAACATTGGTCTCATAATTCTGATATAATCATCAGATATTGATGTGTCCTCATTGTAATTAAGGACAATTTTAAGGAAGTGCATATTGACATTGGATTTTGCCAATAGGTCAACACGCTTATTTTCTTCCCTGAAGCAATGAATTTTTTTGATGTTATCAAAGGATTGGAGAATATTTTGTGTGTCCTCTAATAATGATTCAAATTTTTGTAGCTGATGAATTATGTGAGGGCATTGAAAGAAGAAATGTTATGTTGTCTCTGTCATTTTGTGACTTTGTTTATCAAAGTATCAAAAGAGATATTTAGATCTTTACTGGCTTTATTCCCGCAGCATATGCGAAATTTGCACAACGATTTTTATAACTATGTATATAATTTATATACACATAAAAATAACATTAATATAGATAAAAGTATGCATCACATAATTATATTTAATTTAATTGATAAATCAATATTATATAAATAAAAGAAATTTTTATTGATTTATAATCTTTTATATTGATATGCATTTAAATAAGGAAATGATATCAATAGATTTAGGATAATGATCTTTGTATATTTATTTTAATTGTTTTGTGTTTAAATAGGGAAATGATATCATTAAAATTCGGTTAATTATCTTTAAACATATAAATTTAGCTTTTCATTATTGAGAAAAATTACATATTTTAAATAATGACGTGACATAATTTATTGATTAGTAGATGACGTGACATAGTTTATTGATTAGTATAATATTTTGCTTAGTATTGTTTAACCGAGAATTCGTGTAAGCAAAAACTCAAAAAGCAACAAAGCAGAAGAACTAACTTATGCTTTAGGCACTAATATGATAGAAAGAACTTATATAGCATCCATTCGTATTCGAATACTAGCAAAGCTTCCAAACTTTACTGTTAACTAGGCTAAAGTTTTATATCAGTCATAATGCTTAAGGTAACTGAATACTCGTAAATACTACGTTAAAGTTTTACTGTTAAATTTTTATAGGAGACACTGGTTTTGCCAGCGTCTCATATATATCAAAGTTTTTATATTTGAACATGTATAAGAGACGCTGATTTATACGAGTTTTATTTTTTTTAAAGAATTCAAATGATGACGTTATTTTGTTAGGGTTTTGGTATCTTTTGTTAGGGTTTTGGTTTAGGATTTAGATAAATTGAGTTATTTTGTTTAAATTTTATTTATTGCTTGAAATAATATAAATACAAATTTTTTGATTAATAAATTTGATTAACATATGCGTAGACTGATAAAATTCAACATAAAAGTTTTACATCGACTAATACGTCGTAATCCTAGTCATAATCCTCGTCTTCATTCTCTCCCTCACCATCATCTTCTTCCCTACTTGGCTCCTGGACGGAACGTATGCTCAAACCCAAACCCACAAATACTACGTTCATCCATAGAATTAGGCCTAGTGGGAGAAATAAATACACTTGAAGCACTACTGGACATAAATGAACTTGGCGCATGCATTGATGATGTCATGTATGAATACTTAGACGAGGAAGTCCATGCATATTCACCGAGATCCGAAAACAACGGTGCAGCAACAGGCCTTGAAGAACTAGCAAAATCTTCAAATGACGGAAAATAGGGCGGAGGTGTTGGAGAGGCCATGGGAAACGACGTTGGATAAGACATTTATGGCGTAGACGATGGCACTGGCGGAATATAGGGTGGTGGCATAGTCATTGGAGGATCTGAAGTACAAGATCCTCTCCCCATATGTTGCTGGCTACAGAAGAATGATTGATCGATAGACAATTGGTTTAGCACATCAATCCCTTGCGTCGACACATGTTGTCCCTGGAAAATAATAATTATAAGAATGTTTGAAATATTCAATGTAAATATTATTAATTGATGTGTTATATTTCATACTCACCACCATATACAAGTCTTGAGACAATGGTTGATATTGTCCTACTGGCGGCCGAATATGTGGACTAATAAATCTATGAGTAATTGATCTGTACCAGCTCATATACCGTTCTTCAACTTCTGATGGACATGGTTCATTGAGAGGCATAGCAATCCAATCTGCACGACTGTTCCACAAATCTATAAACTGCTTGTGAAATATGCTCCAGTTTGTCTCATGCTTCCCCCTTCTATTCACTAAATGCAACTCAGCATAGTTTTCACACACACCCGGCACATGTTGCGGAAATCCGAATTGACACATCACACGGTCGGGTCGATGCCACTCAACTATGTCAAAACAAATCATAGGGGCTTGGGTCCTCCACACATTGCATCCTAATAAACAAATTCTAGCAAGTCTCCCCAGTTCAATTGTTGTGTAGGGCTCCCATGCAAACTAAATATAAAATAAAACGACCTTAAGTATTTTGAGTGTATGTATTATGCAATTAGACATAAAAAATATACAAACATGATCGCTCCTTAGCCTATCCAATGCATCTCGATAATACAAAAGGTCATGACTTTTATATACATAATCACAGTTCAACCACCTAAATGAAAAATGAGATTGATAAGAACTCGCCCGAGATATATATGCAATAATGATGAATGTTACCTCAAAGCAAGTGAATCTTGACCATTCAGAAATTGGTCATCAAATGGTGGAGGTTGTGACCCTTCAGATAGGGTAGCCTTAACCTTCCTCCTTCTATCTCTCCTCCTCGCTAGGGCATCTAGCTCCGGGTTTGAGACACCGATACACATTGGCCTCCCAATCGGCATTTGTTGCCATGCCCACAACTACAATCATGATATTAATCAACCGATGAAAATCGATAACTTTAATTTAAATAAGTTATATTATAAACCTGAAGTAAGATCAATGGACCGCCTATCTGAGAGTGATCTTTCTCTGGGAATTTGCATAAGTTGTGGTAAAGATATGCCAAAGTAGCACTTCCCAAGCTGTAGTATGTCGTAGTCTCTAGATCCTCCAGCAACGGCAAATACACTACTTTTATTTCGCCTCCAGTATAATCTGAGAAAATGAGGCCACCCATTACCATAAAAATGTATGCCCTTGCATAACACTTGACCATCTCTTCATCCGCACCATCCGACATATCACTGAAGTTTGTGCGTAGCCATGAAATTTTCAACACTGAGCCGCCGAGTGATCGACTTGGATCTTTACCGAGCATCAAATTCCTCCTCTTCATGTTTGTATGTTGTTGAACCAAGTAACTGCTTCAAGTACTTGTTTCCAACAGCTTTGTTGAAATTTCAAACAACATGGCGAACACAAAACCTGTGATATGCATTTGGCACTCTCCAACGTTGTAGCTCTCTCGTATCCTTCATGATACCTGGATGTTTGTATGATATAACACACATACCAGTGCGGTCCGTTCCTCGACGACCAATTAAATCCATCAACCAAGGCCAGCTCAAACCATTCTCACTCTCAACAATAGCAAATGCAAGAGGAAAAATTTGTTGATTTGCATCCACAACCATTGCCATAAGTAAAGTACCTTTGTACTTTCCATACATGTGAGTTCCATCAATAGTAATTAAAGGCTGAAAATCTTGGAAACCTTGAATGCTTTGCCCAACACGTTGGAAGATGGATCCACTCCCATCAACACTTGGTACCGTACTCCATTCAACAACAGTACCAGGATTGGACTGTACAACTGCAACCATAAACCAAGGCAAAATAGCATATGATTCCTCCCAATCACCGAAAATGGAAGCTACTGCCTTTTGTTTTCCACCCCCTTGCTCTTTTGTATGTAATGGACACCTGATATGAATTCTGTATTATCTGCATAATGGTCCTAGGCTTCAGTACTTTGTCAACTCGGATAAGAGAAACTATCTCTTCAGAAATGAAGTTTTGAGAGATATTACGATTATCCATATGCATGACATCTCTAACACAGCTAGGTACATGAGGCCCTTTGTATGTGCTTATTTTCCACACATTGTCAAGCTCACCGACTTTATGAGCCGATAGTTTCCATGTGCATCCTTGGTCTTTTTGCACGCAGACAACTGTATACCATCGATCTCTGTCCTTTTGCACCTTATACTCCTTCCCCTTGGATATTGAATATACTATGATTTTTCTTTTCAGCTCTTCAAGTGAGCTAAAAAGTTGTCCTTTGCAAAATTCATCTTGATTTGGGAGTGGATCCATTCCAATCCAAGTTTGTCATGAGTTCATCAATGTTGGATCAGGCTCTCAAGTCATATTCCAACTCGGGGTGATTTGCGCTAACCATGTTAAATCTAGCTATATCAGCTTCATTGACATCCTCATCCTCGGAGGATTGATCGATGTCATCTTTTTTATTCATCTTTTTCTTTAAAAATCATTAAAAACACGTTAAACATATTTTTAAAAACACGTTAAACATATTTTTAAAAACACGTTTAACATAACCGGGCTACCCGGCCCGCTATTCGGGTCGGGTATGGGCACTGTCACAGGCCCTCAGACCGGGCCTCAGGCTAGCCCGACCCGGAAATATGGGTTGGAAATTTGGGCCCGGGCCGGGCCCGGGTATGGCCAGGTTTACATGTGGGTAGGTTTGGTAAAAATGTGTAAAATTATGTTAAAACAACATCATCTAATTATATCCAAGGAAAAGGGGTCTAGGGGACCGAGATGGGTAAAACCTCCCCCCAACAAGTTGAAAGGATTATCTGAGGTGACCACAAACATAAGCTACCACAAAACTGCATAAACCTACAGCGTGACCAACAAAAAAAAAAAAAAACAAAAAAAAAACCACACCACTCAAAACGAACCACTAGAATAACCACCAAACCAAAAAAAGACCCTAGTCTAAATTAACGATGTCAGACTCCAGGATACAATTAACCTGAACTTTTGTAACCCAAATCTATTTCTCCCTATAGTCATAACTTGTGTAAGTTTAAGAAGAGAGGCGGTTTTCCGGATAACTTTCATCCAATTCGTTTTTGGGCGACCTCTGTCGCGACAAAACCCCCCAAATCAAGAATCTCACAACTGCGAACTGGAGCACTAAGGGGCCTCCTCTGAACATGTCAAAACCACTGTAGTCTCGATTCTCGTAACGTGTCCTAGTTACTAGCTACTCCAACTTTGTCTCATATAACTTAATTTCTAATCATACTAACCGCACATCCATCCGCATCTCAACTATCATAATCCTTTGCTCCTGAGCCTTAGTGATTGACCAACACTTTCCTCCATAGATCATTGTTGGTCTGTCGATCACCTTGTAAAAATTCCCCTTTAACTTTAAAGACACTTTCTTGTCACACAAAACATCAGATACACGTCACCATCGATGTCAACCTATCTATATTATGGACTTGATGTTTTCATCCACACCTCCATGTTTCTGCATGACAAAGCCAAGGAATTTAAAGGAGTCTGTATTTTGCACTGTGTTCTCACCAAGCATCATTTCAACATTTTTATTTGATTAGTCTCAAAATCAAGCTCCACACACTCATTCTAAATTTACACGATTCTTAAATAACGCCCGGTACTTTATTCAAACAACGCCGGGTCACTCGCGTTCTGCGAGGACCCGGCCACTCGCGTTCTGCGAGATTAGCAAAAAATTAGGTTAATTACATGCATGCTAATCTCGCGTTCTGCGAGTGCACGTGTCCTCGCGTTCTGCGAGTGTACGTGTCCTCGCAGAACGCGAGCTTAGCATGTCAGATTGACGTTGTTGTGCGCCATTACTACATGTCTTGTCCCCACCTAACTATAATAACTACCCCCTTATTTTAAGTATTCCGTAACACCTATTAACCCTACCCTAACACCTCTTTTTATCATCTTTCACCTCTTTCACCCTCCATTAAAACCCATTTTCAAAACCTTAAAACTTCAAAACACTCTAAAAACACCTAAAATAATGGAAGATGAAGAGGAATTCAACAAAGGAGGGAATGAAGATGGTGGTTCATCAAGTTACCATTCAAATGAGGTAATGTTCTTACTTAATTTTTGAATTTTAATTTGTTTTGCACCATTAAGAGCTAAAATGAACTTATTATGTTGTATTTCATGTTAAATCTAGTAGTAGTGGTAAGTGTTGAAGAGATGCCTTTTGCATATAATGTCAAAAACTTAGATGTGTTCATGTTTTTAGGGTTTTTATGGTTTTGAATGTAGGAACTCATGTTATGTTAAATTATCCCGTTCAGTAACTAGTTTCAGGAAATAGCAACTTCTCGCGTTCTGCGAGAGGAAGCCACTCGCAGAACGCGAGAAGTGCCTCCCTCGCAGAACGCGAGAAGTTGCACATTACAGAGTATTAACAGAAGCATTGTGTATAGGTGAATTTTTCTTTGTTCACTGGATTGAATGCAATCCAGTTGAATGACTACACCTACCCCTCGCGGAATACGGTGCCCGTTTCGCCACCGTCATTTGATTTAGGGATTGACGACTTTGGATATTATCATCAACCATCTTTATATGAACAACATGTGCCATCTACTTATGAGTTGCCCGTGCCATCTACTTGTGAATTGCCATGTACATATGAGGTGCCATCAAGCTATGATGCGTTTCATTCACAATTTGCTAACCCACCAACAAACGTAGGAGAGGAGATGTGTTTTCTTCCCTCTTTACGCACTGCACCAAAGTTTGATAGTCCCGTATGTGAGGAAGAGGTTGTTTCTAGGGATTATTCGGAATATTTCACTACGGAGCAAGTGTTTGCCTCTAAGGAGATTGGTCATTTGTGGGCTTTGAATGTTGCAAAGCAACACAAGTTTATGATCTCTATTGGAAGGACTGTACCAGCTAAACTGGGGCAAAGTGGTAAGATTCAAATCATTTGTGAGAAAGGGGGAAGCCATAGGCCTAAAGGTGTCGGTGTTAGATCAAACACAAAGAGCAAGAAAACGGGGTGTAAATTTCAGTTGAAGCTCATGGAGAACCGGGTTGAAGAGAATTGGAGATTAGTGGTTGTTTGTGGTTTGCACAACCATCCTATTGGAGATAGTTTGGTCGGGAATGCATTTGCCGGGAGGCCAACCCCGGATCAAAAGAAAAAGGTTCGTGAGATGGTACTTTCACATTGTTCTCCAAATCAGATTTACACTGAGATAAACAAGGATCCCGGAAGTTGCACAAAGAAGAACCAAGTGTACAATTTGGTAAGACATATAAGGGAAGAGGAAATGGAAGGTAGAACCGTGGTTCAAGAATTCTTTCACCAATGCAAAGAGAGCAACTACTTCATGGAGTATAGGCCAAGTGCAACGAACCCTTCGTTAATAGGCGACTTGTTCTTTGCTAGCCCCGAATCAATGAAACTCTTAAAGGCGTTTCCATATGTCCTTTTGATGGACTCGACTTATAGCACGAACAGGTAAGTATTTATCATTCTGTTTTTATGTTGTATTTCTCGCGTTCTGCGAGTGTGTCCATCCTCGCGTTCTGCGAGAAGCCACAGACTCGCGTTCTGCGAGAAAATGTTGCATAATCAAACAAATTACTGCTGCGTACTAAAAAAATGCAGAAATCCCAGAAAATGCAGAAACTTACCATCTCCGGCATAAGAATATCGAGCGCTCCCCTATAGTCCCTTCCGACTTGCCCCTTCTTCAGCTTTACATTCTTAGGCATCCACCGGTATGCCCATGGTTGCTCCGCTCTCCACCGAGGACGTTCAGTAGGTCGGAAGTGTGGGAAGTAGTTGTAGATCCATGCCTAAGAAATACAAAGTACGTTAAATATGAAAATATATACAAGTATGTAAATTAAACGCTTAGAAAGTATAATACCTGCAACAAGGTGTAACAGAAAGACATCTGCGCACAACCCTGTCGTGTGCATACCCCCAGCTGCCTATACAGATGGGCCAAAGCAGCTGAACCCCACGATATGCCCGTAGCATGGGCATAGGTTTCCAAATAAGGCCCATATCTAAGCCGAATCAAGTTCTGTGACTTGTCCGGAAATAAGAGCGAGGAAGCAGTATACAACACCCATCCTAAACCCTTTCGCTCTGGACCTAGGGTTTCACAATGCCTTCTAAACCAATCAGCTTTCACCCTCCCAGAATCTAAAGTGTGGGGATCTACTCCAAAAATTTCCGCCCCCTTCCTACCATAGTATTTTATAATCTCATCATGACTAAACTTGGCCCCCAGTTTCTTACAAGTAGTCATTGCTTTCCCTTCTATAGGTAGGCCTAAAATCATATGTACATCCAGAAGGCCAATAGTGATCTCACCACAAGGGAGGTGAAATGAGTTAGTCTCCGGTTGCCATCGTTCGATGAACGCTTCAATCAACGGATAGTCGATTGCTTCGTACATCATGTCAGGTAGATCTGACAATCCAACAGCACCGGGAATCTCTGACCAGTCATCGTTGTCCAATGGCCAGTCACTGCTTTGCTTTGTCCGTTGTTGTGGCTTCATCGGACCTTTCAACTGCAGAAAAATACAAAATTACACACTGCAGGCCAAATTTACAAAAAATACAGTTTCTGCAGAATTATCAGCTTCTGCAGAAACCAAGCATTTTCTCGCGTTCTGCGAAGAGTAACACCCTCGCGTTCTGCGAGTATGCCACTCCTCGCGTTCTGCGAGAAAATGCACAGAAATTGCATTTTCTGTGCATTCTGCAGAATTTCTGTTAATGTATTAAAAATGCAGAAAATCAATAAATTAGTAAATTACCTCCCCTTTCTGGATGTGGAACGCCACATGTGCTTCAAATCCCTTAAGCAACTCGGGATCTTCTGGACCGCCAGGTGTGGCATGAGTGAGCTCAGGATCATACTTTGGCTCATTCTTCTTGGACTTCCTCTTTCTTGTTGGTTTCTGGACCAATTCTTCTTCTTCTTCTTCTTCTTCATCATCATCATCATCATCATCACCTTCTTCTTCGTGTTCTTCCCCAACACCTTCATCCTGGTACTCTTGTTCCATCGGTTCTGGTTGAGGATTGTAAGAAGAAGAACAAGCTTGTCCACTTCCTTGACCCATGTCTTCAGGAACACTTCCCTCACCAAATGCACCTCCCCACCCTTGTCCACCGACCCAACTTTGTCCACCCCACCCTTGTCCAACTTCCACTACAGCATACTGAGGAATGAAATTGTCCCAGCTTCCCGATTGTTCATATGGAGTTGATTGTGGTGCCCATTGAGTTGACGGTTGTGCACATGAAACTGACTCTTGAGAATAAAGGTCCCAATCATCATTTCGATACCCTTGATATGTATCTGCTCGTTCTATCCCACTAGGCACAGAACAGTCTTCCCCGGCATAACTATGGACACCACTGTACCGCTCTATGGGGCGATAATCAACGTCGGGGAGCCCCTCGGGGAAGAGCTCTACCGGTGTTGTATTCTTTGCTCTCCTTTTCCCTTTTGCATTTTCAACCGGTGGATTTTCTCTCACAGCGTTCCTATTTCTTCGACGGGTTGAACGTCCAGGAAGATCCATTACCTAAAAAAATGTAAAGTAGAATCAGTATATAAATATAACATTATATAAAGTAAAATCAGTATATAATAAAAATCTGCAGAAGAGGAAAGAATTTCCAGTTTTGTCAATTCCTCGCGTTCTGCGAGTACCATGACACTCGCGTTCTGCGAGTGCCATGACCCTCGCAGAACGCGAGTATACTACACCCCTCGCGTTCTGCGTCAATTTGCACTATAATGAGTTTCCGGCAACAGTTTCCGGCGAGATTTTCCGGCGAAAATTCAATATTTTAGCTAAAATACCTATCAATTTAAGTAAATTACCAAATAAACATCAAAACCCTAAATAAAATCAACAACCCTAATCAAAAACCCTAACCCTAATGAATTTCAACATTAAACAACATCCACTCATCCACCATAATTCAAAATCATCATCTTTCATCCATTATACAACCATTTCTAAATCAACATTCAATATCAAAACATTATATAATATGCAATTTCCTATACTAACAACATATATTCATCTAGAAACAACATTAAAAAGCATAAGAGTATAAGAAACATACCTTATATGGAGATTTGTAGTGAAAAGAGGAAGAAGAAGTAGGTTGAAACGAGAGAGATGGTGAGAGGCGGCGGTAGAAAATTGTGTGTGATGTAAAAAATGGGCCGAGTAGGGTTTTTCCCCTTTTATAGGGAAAAAACACCCTCGCGTTCTGCGAGGTGACGCACCCTCGCGTTCTGCGAGGGGACGCACTCTCGCGTTCTGCGAGGGTGCGTTATTTAGGAAACGCGAGGATGCACATTAAAGCGTATTAACAGAAGCATTGTAGTTAAGTGTGCAAAATAACACATTTTTAGTGTCTTTTTTAAGGCGATAAAGCCCAATTCGGCAAAAACGTCATCGAAACTTTATCGAAATGGAATGAAACTTTGTTTCAATCCTTATAATGTCTATTTGATCATGTGTGTAACTTGAAATTAAGATTTCTTCCTTTGGAAGTGAAACCTAGTTTGAAAACCGAACGAGGTCGCAATATGTATGACACACCATATAAATAAAGAAATATAATAAGGTTCAACACTTCAAAGGTGCAACATAATAAGGTTCAACATAATAAGTAATTCTAAACAAACAACATTAAACGGAACAAGCAAACAAAGAAGGTCGATAAATTTTCAAAAGAAAGATCTAACGACGAGGGTTGAACGGCCTGAAGAGGTTCCTGAATTCTCGTGCGGTCATCCTTGGTCTAGTGGATGGTTCCCCTCTCTCCCTTTGACGTTCTTGTCTCTCCCGTTCACGTCGCTCACGTTCTTGTCTCTCCCGTTCAAGTCTCTCCCGTTCAAGCATATCAAAGTTGTCTCCAATGCTAGACACCGTACTAATATCAGAAATATCAGATTCTTGATTGGAATTGGACATCTGTATAATCACAAACCTGACCAAATTATAGTTACATACTCAATCAAATTCATAATCTATACAAACAACAACAATGCTTATAATCATAGTAGCAGATCAGCATGACCCTCGCGTTCTGCGAAGGGCATGACCTCGCGTTCTGCGAGTACCATGACCCTCGCGTTCTGCGAGGGGTGTAGCGTTCTGCGTCAATTTGCATTATCATGAGTTTCCGGCGAGAATTTCAGGCGAAAATTCAAAATCAACATCCACTCATCCACCATAATTCAAAATCATCATCTTTCATCCATTATACAACCATTTCTAAATCAACATTCAATATCAAAACATCATATAATATGCAATTTCCTATACTAACAACATATATTCATCTAGAAACAACATTACAAAGCATAAGAGTATAAGAAACATACCTTATATGGAGATTTGTAGTGAAAAGAGGAAGAAAAACTAGTTTGAACCGAGAGAGATGGTGAGAGGCGGCGGTAGAAAATTGTGTGTGAGGTAAAAAATGGGCCGAGTAGGGTTTTTCCCCTTTTATAGGGAAAAACCACCCTCGCGTTCTGCGAGGTGACGCATCCTCGCGTTCTGCGAGGATACGCTCTCTCGCAGAACGCGAGAGACCGGGCGTTATTTAGAAAACGCCCGGGCGGTATTTAGCAAGGGCCTAAATTTAGCAATTCAAAAAATTCCGGCTAGAGAGATAAGTAATCAATGATGGAGGTCATGAAATTCTAGAGCTGAGGGGGCTGGGGTTTTATTTAGGAGTGAATTTTAGGGCTTTGGGGGAAATTTGATGTTGTACGAATCTATTACAAATGAATTTGAGGTTAAATAATTTAAAATATTTATAACATGGACCAATCAAAATTCGGAAAAAGTGTTAAAAAGTAGTGAAAAAGTGTCACACAAAACAGAAGTATCAGCACCGGCGAACCGAACAGACCCTAGGGTTTCATAGTTGAGTCACCAGAAGAGAGCTTGAAGCTGTGACGTGCAACTACACGAATAACCTAATTGGCAATCACAAAATTAAACTAGCTTAATTTAAAAAAGGTTTGTCTAATGTTTGTCCATGGGCACACAATAAACAACTCAAAGAGAAAATTTATAGGCATTAGTGCTCTACACCCTCCTAAGAAAATGGGTAAATCCATCACAACAAAAAAGATATTGCATTTATAAGGTGCTTTGGACACACACTAGAAAAAATCTTTTAAAAAACACTTAAATTGATAAGCTAACTTAAATATTATGAATTTCAACGCAAAATGTACATCCATTAAATAAGTTCTCAGGCTGAATCTGAAAGGAAAGTTAAAAGTAACTAGTTGTAGTGCCCTGTGCCATGCACGAAGATATGTTTATAAAATTAATTAATAATGGATTGTGACATATTTTATATAGAATTTATATTATTTTGTATTACTACGACCTTAATAAGGTTTTATGTCAAGTAAAGTATTTTTTTTTTCAAAAGTATGTGCTTGTAAATAGTTAACTACTATATATAAGATAAAGATATGATATGATAAAAGATAAAAATCGATATTCCTTTTTGTTATATAACCTACTCCCTCCGTCCCATAATATTTGTCCTGTTTGACTTCGGCACACTTGTCGATGCACGTTTTGTATCGTCAATATATCAAATTACATGTTATTAAAAATTATAATTTTTTAATATTCTTAAAGTACTAATCGAAACGAATCAAACAAGACCACTCATGACTATGTTCTATCTTATATATTGAAAGATATTTAGAAGATTCTCTCGATTTGTGAATAGTGTCAAAATTTGAAACCAGACAAATATTATGGGACGGAGGGAGTATTAGATATCTTTTGATTTTTTTACTTATTTAATTCAAAGATATATATAAAAATATAAAGTCAGATGATGTGGAAGATGACATAGTGGATGATGTAGCATAGCTTAGATGTCGACACATAGACGAATTGAATATAAGGGCGACATGTGGTGATGCGGGAGCATCTGAGCTATCATCAAGGACGCCTCGTCCTAAATCTAAAGATGTGCTAACCACTGGAGCTAGGGCTAAAGATCGCTATGAGTCATCATTCAAGTCATTGATAGTAGCCCGAGCTCGTATTGTAGCCATTCAAGCTCGTAGAGATCCGGTTTGAGTCAAGATTAGAAGTCAA
This sequence comes from Oxyria digyna, assembly GCA_029168935.1. NCBI lineage: Eukaryota > Viridiplantae > Streptophyta > Magnoliopsida > Caryophyllales > Polygonaceae > Oxyria > Oxyria digyna. The sequence continues at coordinate 43,174,643 of JAPVLV010000005.1, forward strand.
GTACTGAAGGTGAAACAAACTAGACTTCAAGACGAAACTCTAGGCTTTGGAATCGCTCAATTCCGATCTCAGACGAGAGAGAACGAGCCGTTTCAAAAAGAGCTGTCGGCGACATGTCTACAACCGCGCCCGCGGCTCCATAACCGCACCTGCGGCTCATTCAAGTCAACCGCGCCCGCGGCTCATTCGCCGAGGCCTCCTTCTGAAACATTATTTTCGGATATTTATTTGTTTTACGGATTATTATTTTAGGATATACTTTTATTTACTTATTTCTTTTAATTGGCCACCTTATGAACCCTATATAAGGTTTGCCCTAGTTATTGTTTAGCCCCCTAGACTTTGATATTGAATACAACGTTTATCGTTTTTCCTTCCAAAAGAGAGCTTTTGTGAGAAGAGTGCCCCGTGTGCATTGTCGTTCAGTTGGCCCTAGTTGTGCTTGTGTGTGTCAATCTCCTCCATAAGGTTGGTGCTATCGGGACTCCATAGAGCAACCTCCAGGTGCCTTGACCCACCAAAGTCATTGTGTTTGATTGTAATCATCCGTTGGGGTTTCTTCATCATTCGGTATGGTTCTTGTTCTTAAGTTCAAGGGTTTTATCGTTGTTTGATTTGGTTCCAATTGGCCTATCATTCGAATTATCCTTCTTTCATCTCATTCTAATTCCGCCTTTCTTCTCTGTTCGAGTTCCTATTCGAGTTTGGTGTCTAGGTCGGAAACTGCGGCTTTATCCCCGCATCAAATTGGTATCAGAGCCAGGTTGACACCATTCGTCTTCACAAGAACATCAAGAGACCCCCTATCCAGAAAATCACAAAAAGAGTCAGCTTTTATTTTCTTGTTTGTCAGTTTCTTTCAGAAATTGATTTTGAGTCTTCCATTGCTTTGATATTTCTTGTTGAGTCATTACAGGTTGTGTGCAAGAAGCTTGGATCGATTAGTGTTGGTGGAGATCGAAAGATTGGAGTTTGGAGCCCCCTTGTTCCCAAAATCCATTCAGCCCTTCATCCATCACAAAATCTATCTATCCCTACCAAAACGCAGCCATCAGAAACCCTAAAGAATTGCTGGAATTTCTTTCCTTGAAACCCAAACAAGATCTTCAAAAAAGGAAATCTTATCTTTCTACAAGGGAATCTTATCTTTCTACAAGGGAAATCAAGTTAGTTATTATTTTTATTTATTTTCAATTTTGTTGAGATTAATATCTCGTATCGAGTCTGTAATTCCTTTTGGTGAGAAAAAAAAAATATTCAGAAAAGAAAAGAGAAAAGAAATTCATAAAAAAAAAAGAAATCGAAAATCTCAAAGTCAGTAGTTTATTTTACGTTTTGTTGAGTCAAAGTCTAGTTTGATATTGTTTAAGTCGGATCTCAAGAACTCAAAGGAAATCGGGTTGAACGAGCCCGAACGGAAGCGAGAAACCACCAGGCCGCGACAGAAACCGCGCCCGCAGCCCAGCAGCCGCACCCGCGGTTCGAGCCGCGCCCACGGCCCAGCAGCCGCACCCACGGTTCAAGCCGCGCCCGCGGCTCCGCCTCAGAAGCCATTGTTCGAAAATCCGCGCCCGCGGACTTCAGACCGCGCCCGCGGAACCGTCACTGTTTGCCTTTCCATTCCTTTCAGATACGAGCCTCAATTAATTACCTAACCCTCCCGACTCCGTCTTCGATCCTTCAATCGACATCAGTCGGAACAAGTTAAGGTACGCTTCCTTTTGGCTCTTCTTGAAATTCGAAGCTTAACTCATATCTCTGTTTTGCATTCTCATTCTTGCAAAACGCCTTCGAGTCTTATTTTCTTTCTTTCATTGAGTCAGTCTCTTGTTTGAGTCAGAACCTTACAGTCGAAACCCCACACTACGCTAGCCATCTCCATCTCTACCATCATTCATATATTGCTAGGAGTTAGGTAGTTTCAACTTAGTGGGTTATTGATCCATACAAGTCAATTCATCAAAGAAAAGCTGGTTGCAACGACAATTGAGAGAGAGTGCAGAGGAAAACATACGAGAGTAAACACTAGCGAGTTGTTTTCATTTACACTCACTTAACATTGTTTTGTGTTAGTCTTTTCTTTGATAATGGACAGGTTAGTTTATCCCAAAAGGAGACCCCCAAGGGACCCGACAACTAGCCCTGTCACCCTGCAGTTGATGAACTCCTTGGACAAATTTAATGAAAGGTTTGTTAGTGGACTTGCTACAACCATCAGACAGGAGCTTCATCATAGACGCCAACATGGTACCCCCAGGGGTGCTGAAATTCCAGCTCCAAGGGAGCGATATCACACTCCTAATGCTCCTTTACGTCATTCTAATAGATACAGTGCTACTAACCGTTTTGATAGATTTCAGGCTTTAGATGATGATGCATATTTTGAAAAGGAGTATGATGAGAATGAAGGATGGCAATCCTATTGCCAACAAGGAGGGTACCAAGGAAGGAGAAGAGAGCCTGAGCAAAATGGAGTTGGGAAGATCAAGGTGAAGATCCCAAGTTTTGAGGGCAAGTGTGATCCAGTTGTCTACATGGAGTGGGAGACGAAGATTGAGCAAATCTGGAATTGTCACAACTTTCCCGAGCATAAGAAGGTGCGACTTGCATCTTTGGAGTTTTATGGCTATGCTCTAGTTTGGTGGGACAAATTAGTGAAAGCTCGAGTTGGAAATGGAGATTATCCCATTGCTACTTGGGACTTAATGAAGAGGAAGATGAGAGCTCGATTTATTCCCCCACACTACACTAGAGAGCTTCTACAGCGACTTGAGACTTTGAAACAGGGATCAATGGGAGTAGAAGAGACCTTTAATGCTATGCAAATTGCCATGGTCAGGGCCAATGTGATTGAGGATGAAGAAGCGACAATGGCAAGGTATCTTCGTATTCTCAATTCATTTTTGGCTAATGAAATTGAAATGTTTCTATATAGTTCTATGGATGAGTTGCTGCACATAGCCATCAAAGTGGAAAGGAAGACTAAGTATAGGAATCAAGGGAATAGGAATGCACATGGTTCTTCCAACACTTGGAAAAATCAGCAAGGACGTAAGGATTCTTATTATGGACGAGATGCCTCTTCCAAGGAGCTACAAGGAGATAGGGATAGACCAAGAAGTGACACCCCTCCGGCTGCACCACGAGCCAAACTTGGACCCAAGGGAAGTACTTCTAACCCTTCTACTAGAGCTAGAGATATTGAGTGCTTGAAATGTAGAGGGAAAGATCATATGATTAATGACTGCCCTGATATGCTTATTCACCTAGAACAAATTGAGATTGAATATGAAAAAGGTGATAGTATTGATGATGTTGTTTGTGTTGATGATCTTAAAACTGATTTAGATAATGAAGTTGAAATTGAGTATGAGCATGTTGATTCAATTGATAGGAAAGATTTGCATGTACAAACTGCTCATTGCGTTGAAATTCTAGGAGAAACTCATTGTCTAGATAAAGTTGAGGATTGTAACATGATTATTGATGAAGGTAGTTGTGATAATATTGCTAGCATGGAATTGAAAACTAAATTGCAAATTGCTACATTATGCTACCCTAGTCCTTTAAAACTGCGTTGGATTAATGACTGTGTTGATTGGAACTTGAACAAGCATGCTAAGGAAGCCATGACATTAGAACATTATGATGATATTTTATGTGATGTTGTGCCTATGCAAGCTTGTCAACTTTTATTGGAATATCCATGGAAGTATGATAAAAGAGTTGCTCATGATGGCTTTGCTAGTTGTTATTCGTTTACCTTCCCTAGAAAAGATGTTGTTCTTCCACCAATGGTTCTCTTGCAGGTCACTGATAAGTATGACAAGAGGAAGGACAAGGACAAAGGAGCTAAAGGAATGAATGAAAGCAATGCACTCCAGCAGCAATCCATCGTTTCCTCAAGGTGGAGCTATGCACTCAAGGCATTCAAGAGGAAGTTGTGCATTAAAGAGGATGACGCCTATGAAGATCGTCCAATCATTCATATCAAATATGATTCGACGTCGAATCCTTTTCAAGAAAGGGAGAATAATGCGGGAGCATCTGAGCTATCATCAAGGATGCCTCGTCCTAAATCTAAAGATGTGCTAACCACTGGAGCTAGGGCTAAAGATCGCTATGAGCCATCATTCAAGTCATTGATAGTAGCCCGAGCTCGTATTGTAGCCATTCAAGCTCGTAGAGATCCGGTTCGAGTCAAGATTAGAAGTCAAGTACTGAAGATGAAACAAACTAGACTTCAAGACGAAACTCTAGGCTTTGAAATCGCTCAATTCCGATCTCAGACGAGAGAGAACGAGCCGTTTCAAAAAGAGCTGTCGGCGACATGTCTACAACCACGCCCGCGGCTCCATAACCGCACCCGCGGCTCATTCAAGTCAACCGCGCCCGCGGCTCCATAACCGCGCCCGCGGCTCATTCGCCGAGGCCTCCTTCTGAAACATTATTTTCGGATATTTATTTGTTTTACGGATTATTATTTTAGGATATACTTTTATTTACTTATTTCTTTTAATTGGCCACCTTATGAACCCTATATAAGGTTTGCCCTAGTTATTGTTTAGCCCCCTAGACTTTGATATTGAATACAACGTTTATCGTTTTTCCTTCCAAAAGAGAGCTTTTGTGAGAAGAGTGCCCCGTGTGCATTGTCGTTCAGTTGGCCCTAGTTGTGCTTGTGTGTGTCAATCTCCTCCATAAGGTTGGTGCTATCGGGACTCCATAGAGCAACCTCCAGGTGCCTTGACCCACCAAAGTCATTGTGTTTGGTTGTAATCATCCGTTGGGGTTTCTTCATCATTCGGTATGGTTCTTGTTCTTAAGTTCAAGGGTTTTATCGTTGTTTGATTTGGTTCCAATTGGCCTATCATTCGAATTATCCTTCTTTCATCTCATTCTAATTCCGCCTTTCTTCTCTGTTCGAGTTCCTATTCGAGTTTGGTGTCTAGGTCGGCAACTGCGGCTTTATCCCCGCATCAAATTGGTATCAGAGCCAGGTTGACACCATTCGTCTTCACAAGAACATCAAGAGACCCCCTATCCAGAAAATCACAAAAAGAGTCAGCTTTTATTTTCTTGTTTGTCAGTTTCTTTCAGAAATTGATTTTGAGTCTTCCATTGCTTTGATATTTCTTGTTGAGTCATTACAGGTTGTGTGCAAGAAGCTTGGATCGATTAGTGTTGGTGGAGATCGAAAGATTGGAGTTTGGAGCCCCCTTGTTCCCAAAATCCATTCAGCCCTTCATCCATCACAAAATCTATCTATCCCTACCAAAACGCAGCTATCAGAAACCCTAAAGAATTGCTGGAATTTCTTTCCTTAAAACCCAAACAAGATCTTCAAAAAAGGAAATCTTATCTTTCTACAAGAGAATCTTATCTTTCTACAAGGGAAATCAAGTTAGTTGTTATTTTTATTTATTTTCAATTTTGTTGAGATTAATATCTCGTATCGAGTCTGTAATTCCTTTTGGTGAGAAAAAAAAAAATATTCAGAAAAGAAAAGAGAAAAGAAATTCATAAAAAAAAAAGAAATCGAAAATCTCAAAGTCAGTAGTTTATTTTACGTTTTGTTGAGTCAAAGTCTAGTTTGATATTGTTTAAGTCGGATCTCAAGAACTCAAAGGAAATCGGGTTGAACGAGCCCGAACGGAAGCGAGAAACCACCAGGCCGCGACAGAAACCTCGCCCGCGGCCCAGCAGCCGCACCCGCGGTTCAAGCCGCGCCCACGGCCCAGCAGCCGCACCCGCGGTTCAAGCCGCGCCCGCGGATTCAGGCCGCGCCCGCGGCTCCGCCTCAGAAGCCATTGTTCGAAAATCCGCGCCCGCGGACTTCAGACCGCGCCCGCGGAACCGTCACTGTTTTCCTTTCCATTCCTTTCAGATACGAGCCTCAATTAATTACCTAACCCTCCCGACTCCGTCTTCGATCCTTCAATCGACATCAGTCGGAACAAGTTAAGGTACGCTTCCTTTTGGCTCTTCTTGAAATTCGAAGCATAACTCATATCTCTGTTTTGCATTCTCATTCTTGCAAAACGCCTTCGAGTCTTATTTTCTTTCTTTCATTGAGTCAGTCTCTTGTTTGAGTCAGAACCTTACAGTCGAAACCCCACACTACGCTAGCCATCTCCATCTCTACCATCATTCATATATTGCTAGGAGTTAGGTAGTTTCAACTTAGTGGGTTATTGATCCATACAAGTCAATTCATCAAAGAAAAGCTGGTTGCAACGACAATTGAGAGAGAGTGCAGAGGAAAACATACGAGAGTAAACACTAGCGAGTTGTTTTCATTTACACTCACTTAACATTGTTTTGTGTTAGTCTTTTCTTTGATAATGGACAGGTTAGTTTATCCCAAAAGGAGACCCCCAAGGGACCCGACAACTAGCCCTGTCACCCTGCAGTTGATGAACTCCTTGGACAAATTTAATGAAAGGTTTGTTAGTGGACTTGCTACAACCATCAGACAGGAGCTTCATCATAGACGCCAACATGGTACCCCCAGGGGTGCTGAAATTCCAGCTCCAAGGGAGCGATATCACACTCCTAATGCTCCTTTACGTCATTCTAATAGATACAGTGCTACTAACCGTTTTGATAGATTTCAGGCTTTAGATGATGATGCATATTTTGAAAAGGAGTATGATGAGAATGAAGGATGGCAATCCTATTGCCAACAAGGAGGGTACCAAGGAAGGAGAAGAGAGCCTGAGCAAAATGGAGTTGGGAAGATCAAGGTGAAGATCCCAAGTTTTGAGGGCAAGTGTGATCCAGTTGTCTACATGGAGTGGGAGACGAAGATTGAGCAAATCTGGAATTGTCACAACTTTCCCGAGCATAAGAAGGTGCGACTTGCATCTTTGGAGTTTTATGGCTATGCTCTAGTTTGGTGGGACAAATTAGTGAAAGCTCGAGTTGGAAATGGAGATTATCCCATTGCTACTTGGGACTTAATGAAGAGGAAGATGAGAGCTCGATTTATTCCCCCACACTACACTAGAGAGCTTCTACAGCGACTTGAGACTTTGAAACAGGGATCAATGGGAGTAGAAGAGACCTTTAATGCTATGCAAATAGCCATGGTCAGGGCCAATGTGATTGAGGATGAAGAAGCGACAATGGCAAGGTATCTTCGTATTCTCAATTCATTTTTGGCTAATGAAATTGAAATGTTTCTATATAGTTCTATGGATGAGTTGCTGCACATAGCCATCAAAGTGGAAAGGAAGACTAAGTATAGGAATCAAGGGAATAGGAATGCACATGGTTCTTCCAACACTTGGAAAAATCAGCAAGGACGTAAGGATTCTTATTATGGACGAGATGCCTCTTCCAAGGAGCTACAAGGAGATAGGGATAGACCAAGAAGTGACACCCCTCCGGCTGCACCACGAGCCAAACTTGGACCCAAGGGAAGTACTTCTAACCCTTCTACTAGAGCTAGAGATATTGAGTGCTTGAAATGTAGAGGGAAAGATCATATGATTAATGACTGCCCTGATATGCTTATTCACCTAGAACAAATTGAGATTGAATATGAAAAAGGTGATAGTATTGATGATGTTGTTTGTGTTGATGATCTTAAAACTGATTTAGATAATGAAGTTGAAATTGAGTATGAGCATGTTGATTCAATTGATAGGAAAGATTTGCATGTACAAACTGCTCATTGCGTTGAAATTCTAGGAGAAACTCATTGTCTAGATAAAGTTGAGGATTGTAACATGATTATTGATGAAGGTAGTTGTGGTAATATTGCTAGCATGGAATTGAAAACTAAATTGCAAATTGCTACATTATGCTACCCTAGTACTTTAAAACTGCGTTGGATTAATGACCGTGTTGATTGGAACTTGAACAAGCATGCTAAGGAAGCCATGACATTAGAACATTATGATGATATTTTATGTGATGTTGTGCCTATGCAAGCTTGTCAACTTTTATTGGAATATCCATGGAAGTATGATAAAAGAGTTGCTCATGATGGCTTTGCTAGTTGTTATTCGTTTACCTTCCCTAGAAAAGATGTTGTTCTTCCACCAATGGTTCTCTTGCAGGTCACCGATAAGTATGACAAGAGGAAGGACAAGGACAAAGGAGCTAAAGGAATGAATGAAAGCAATGCACTCCAGCAGCAATCCATCGTTTCCTCAAGGTGGAGCTATGCACTCAAGGCATTCAAGAGGAAGTTGTGCATTAAAGAGGATGACGCCTATGAAGATCGTCCAATCATTCATATCAAATATGATTCGACGTCGAATCCTTTTCAAGAAAGGGAGAATGATGCGGGAGCATCTGAGCTATCATCAAGGACGCCTCGTCCTAAATCTAAAGATGTGCTAACCACTGGAGCTAGGGCTAAAGATCGCTATGAGCCATCATTCAAGTCATTGATAGTAGCCCGAGCTCGTATTGTAGCCATTCAAGCTCGTAGAGATCCGGTTCGAGTCAAGATTAGAAGTCAAGTACTGAAGATGAAACAAACTAGACTTCAAGACGAAACTCTAGGCTTTGAAATCGCTCAATTCCGATCTCAGACGAGAGAGAACGAGCCGTTTCAAAAAGAGCTGTCGGCGACATGTCTACAACCACGCCCGCGGCTCCATAACCGCACCCGCGGCTCATTCAAGTCAACCGCGCCCGCGGCTCCATAACCGCGCCCGCGGCTCATTCGCCGAGGCCTCCTTCTGAAACATTATTTTCGGATATTTATTTGTTTTACGGATTATTATTTTAGGATATACTTTTATTTACTTATTTCTTTTAATTGGCCACCTTATGAACCCTATATAAGGTTTGCCCTAGTTATTGTTTAGCCCCCTAGACTTTGATATTGAATACAACGTTTATCGTTTTTCCTTCCAAAAGAGAGCTTTTGTGAGAAGAGTGCCCCGTGTGCATTGTCGTTCAGTTGGCCCTAGTTGTGCTTGTGTGTGTCAATCTCCTCCATAAGGTTGGTGCTATCGGGACTCCATAGAGCAACCTCCAGGTGCCTTGACCCACCAAAGTCATTGTGTTTGGTTGTAATCATCCGTTGGGGTTTCTTCATCATTCGGTATGGTTCTTGTTCTTAAGTTCAAGGGTTTTATCGTTGTTTGATTTGGTTCCAATTGGCCTATCATTCGAATTATCCTTCTTTCATCTCATTCTAATTCCGCCTTTCTTCTCTGTTCGAGTTCCTATTCGAGTTTGGTGTCTAGGTCGGCAACTGCGGCTTTATCCCCGCATCATGTGGCAAAACAACGTTCTGTTTTAGTATATGTATAGACTAGCGTGTGTTCTCGTACCATGTACGGGGTCGCATGTAATAAATATTTTAATAATATATATTTATATTTTGTACTATTAATTAGTTTATAGATTGTAGTTTATACTTTATGATTTATAATTTATAATTTATAATTTATAGATTATAGTTTATAGTTTCCGATTTATGGTTTATAGTTTAAGTTCATTAATAACTCAACTTAATTAGATTTATAATATAATAATAGATAAAGATATATATATAAGATAAAGATATGATATGATAAAAGATAAAAATTGATATTCTTTTTTGTTATATAACCTATTAGATATCTTTTGATTTTTTTACTTATTTAATTCAAAGATATATATCAAAATATAAAGTCGGATGATGTGGATGATGACATGGTGAATGATGTAGCATAGCTTAGAGGTCGACACATAGACGAATTGAATATAAGGGCGACATGTGGCAAAACAACGTTCTGTTTTAGTATATGTATAGATAAGCTATTTAATAGATAAATAAAATATTTGGACAATTCAAGATCTTAACCTAAAAAAATAGTAGTATTACACTTTATTAATAATTATAACATTTTTATTGGTTGTTTAATTTTTAAAATTATTAATTATTTTTAAAAATAGGTTGCTAACAACCTCCGCTAAAATCAATCTAATGGCTCAAAAAGTTCCAGTTTTAATATATAATATATATATTGGTTGTTTAATTTTTTAAATTATTAATTAACCATAAACTTGTAACCATAAACTTGTATCTTCCCATAAACTTGTAACCACTAAACTAATGCACTCCAAAATAAATGATTTCCCCCTCTAATCACCAAATATAAACTACTCTCACATAAACATACAACTACAAGTGGTACAACTACAAAAGAAGATTGCATTTGCAGTTAGCCCTACAAACACCCATGATCCATGAATCATGCATTGAAAAACCTTGGTTAACCAAACCCAAAAAAGGATCATAACTCATGACACATCAGATTGATCAACATCCAAATCAGTATCACCTTCTCCATCTCCAACCACAACAGCCTCTTTAATCTCCTGCAACATCTTCAAAACCTGCCACATCGTCGGCCTCTGTTCAACCGAATTAACACTACAAGCAATGGCAATCTCAAGCAACATAGCCAACTTATTCTCCTCCTCCCCACCATCACCATCTCCAACATCCCTAGCAATCCTCACCCACTTCACAATATCCTCCGACGTCAAATACGGGTGCTGAGCTGGTGGTTTTCCCGTCAATATCTCAAGAAGCACAACACCGAAGGCGTAAACATCCGACTTCGAACTCGCCTCGTGAATCGAGCCTCGAATCTCGGGGGCCTTGTACCCGGCTGAATCCGGGTCGGTGTCGTCCGTTAGAGTCGAGTCGTCTGCTAAGGCTACGAGGCAGTAGTCGGTTATAAGCGCCTCGAATTCCAAACCAAGGAGGACGTTTGAGGATTTGAGATTTCCATGGACTAGTCTCCATGCTTGGTGAATGTAGGACAGGCCTTGTGCTATATCTTCTGCTATCTTCAGGCATGATGTCCAGTGTAAAGGCTTGGCTCTTGCTGACTTAGACCCTGTTTTATGTCATTGTACAAATAATTAACATTTGAAAATCACTAATCAGAAACTAATACAACTAACCAATATTCTAAAAATCGCTAGCATTAATGCATTATTTGCTATGTGGGAGCTGGACAGTAAGGGAGGTTTTAGCGCCTAGACGGGGACTATACAGATTTAAATAAATGCATTAAAATATATGTATTAATGCAATATTCATGTGATTATTTGACTGTATTCTAAAAAAATCCATTTATTTTTTATAAAGCTAGTTCTAAAAAAGCTGTAGCTTTAATAACATCATCACAAACTTCTTATCTCCTAAACGACTCTAGACGGGTCATAAACAGAGGAGGAAGTTTCGCATCAAGACATGTCATAAACGGAGGATGAATGGCTAGCATCTAGAAATCTGTTGTAATCCAAACAGGCTAAAATGTTTATCATGGATAGCAATCATATTCATGTTGTTGTGCATACCTAAATTAAGAAGCATGGGACATGATATGATACACATGCCTATTCATTACTGATGATGACTCCCTAACCAATAATTCAATCCTGTTACTACTGCATGAATTTAGACTGACCATGAGTGAGGGAGAAAAGGCTGCCATTAGGCTGATAATCATACACCAGCAACCTTTCTTCCTTCTCCTGAAAAAAAGCTCGAAGCGGGACCAAATTGGGATGTCTGAGGCCACCCACTGATTCCATGTGACGCTGATACGCCTCTTTCCCTGCACCCGCAATCTTCATCGCATCGAGGCGTTTGACGCAGACGATGAGACGGTTATCGAGCACCGCCTTGTAAGTGGTCCCCATCGTCCCTCTCCCTAACAGCTCCGCCGACGCCGTCATCAGCTGGTCCAGTCTGTAAACCTGCGCCTCCCCCGCGCAGAACAGCAGCGTCCCGCTCTTGGTCGTCGTCTTGATCCCTTCCACCGCCTTCTTCAACTCCTCCTCCGTCCTCATCACCTCTGCTACCGCCGCCGCCGTCGTCTCCCCCGACACCGCAAACGCGCTCCCCTTCTTCGACTTCCGGTGTCGTCTCCTGTGCTGCATAACCGCCATTGATACACAAAACAAAGAAACGACGAAGATGGAAACTCCCAGCACAAACCCTAGAATGACAATCAAACTCCGCCGGTTCCGATTGAGCCCTACTCCTTGCAGATCCTGGCTCCTGGGAGGGCGAATCGAAGTGGGCGAAGCCGAATTGGGGGCGAAGAAGGGGAGTTTGGGGCGACATTCGCGGTGAACGATCTCCCCGCAGAGCCTAGGGTTTAAGGCGAAAGCGTCGGGTCCGAATCTCTGGAGAAGAGGGGTGATGGGGATGGGGCCTGAGAGGCTGTTGCCTGAGACGTTGAAGGTGAAGAGCGTCGACTGGTTGAGCGGCGGGAGGGAGCCGTTGAAGCGGTTGAACTCGAGTCTAAGGGAAGTAAGCCTGTCGAGATGCACAAGCCAGGAAGGGAGGGAGGCGGTGAGGTTGTTGTGGGAGAGGTCGAGAGTGCGGAGGCGGTGGAGGGAGGAGATTGACTGAGGGAAGGTGCCTGTGAAGGAGTTGTGGGTGAGGAAGAGGAATTTGAGGTTGAGGAGGGAGGAGAGGTCAGGGATGGGGCCTGTGAGGGAGTTGTTTTTGAGGCTGAGGACTCTGAGTTGGTCGAGCCGGGTGAGGGTGTCTGGGGAGAAGACGCCGGCGAGGTGCTGGGATTCGAGGACGAGGCGGAGGATTTTGTTGCTGGAGGGGAGGCATTGGACGCCGGGCCAGAGGCAGTGGGAGGTGGAGGTGTTGAAGTGGAGGTTGTTGTGGAGGTCGGCGGTGGATTTGAAGTGGAGGAGAGCTTGGGCGTCGCCGGGGAGTTTGGTGTTGTTGTGGTGGTGCTTGGAGAAGGTCAGTAGAGGGAGTGTGGTGAGGAAGATGAAGAAGATGGTTGCTCTGTCAGCCATTTTAACAGGGGGCTGGAATGTTCAGAGCATGGTTTTAGGGTTTTGGTTGCAGTGAAGGGAGGATGAAGAAGAGTGAGGAGAGTGGGTTTTGCTGTAGGGATCACGTGGCAAAGCTTTTTTGAATTTCAAACAACGGTAGATTCATGCCTACTCTACACTTGCAGCACAACTCCATTATTGGAGTATAATATTTTCAGTACTACCTGAATGAATATATTTCAAAATGTCTATTTTCTGGGCTTTCAAAGTCGAAAACCAACCGTTTTTTTGCCATTCAAAGATCCAATGCTCAAGGTTCAAATTTGGTTTCAGGTGAAATTGTGTGCTTGTCAAGTAGGTCAGTTGTTTAGGTACTGTGTCATTTTCACGTGTCACTACAATCTTGTTACACGATTTCTCATCCATTTTGTTGTTCCTGATGGTGTTTCTGAAGGTACTTTAGACTTGCTTCATATGTATGCAGAGTTGGTCTTCAGACCGTCATTTTCTCATGGCCCATTCACAAAACTAAAGACTAGTAAGAACCAAAAGATTAGATATTTGATTTTATCATTCACAAACATTGATTCAAGATGGATTCATATGTAACTTTCGGTTTGCATTGCCCAACTGTTCCTGTGTGTCAGTTACTGAATCAACATGGATTTAAACATGATTAGTAAATACAATGCTTACAGCATGGCCTATCAATACTACTTTTTCATTTTCATTTTCATACCATGTTTCTATATGAATACATGAATTATTTTCAACTTGGCTTGACAACTTCCAAACCTATAATAATAATGTAGCATTAGAGTTCTTTAAACGCGCAATCTAGTTGCAATGACAGCAAACAAGCATTGCAGTAGTAATACCAAGCTTGGGGATTCATATTCTCATGACATAAGTCACATAAATAGTCCTCCAACTCAATATCCCGCTTAAATATCATCTCAAGGTCATGTGTATGGCCGTCATGCCTGTGCTCTCTCAGTAACGCGGGCAAGAATGCACATTTAGGATAATAAAGAACATGGCAGTGTTCTTCATGGCATCGATACGCCAAATGATTTCCACGTGACCAGCAAGCCGCGCATAGGTACGAGTCTTGTCTTGAAATCGACTTCGCCTTGAAAAAGAACCAGTGGTCATGTGCAGGGTGATGCAGAATTGTCGGTAACAACTGACATTTCAAATGAGTTTCGAAGATGCAAGACTCACATTCATATGAGAACTTCTTCCCTGCCACTCTGCAACGAAGGCACGCGCGTTGTTGTGGAAAGTGATACGTCGGTTCTGGTTCAGTTTCGAGAAACCGAGGGAAATTTCCTGGAGTTAGCTCCCTGATGATACTGTAAAAGGCAGAGATATAATTTCCTTAACTGAAGATATGCAAACTGAAACAGCTAAACAAACACACCCTATAACAGACTCAATTCACTAAGCTTAATTTGTAAGATGATTTGTGGATGGCCAGAGGGCAGTGCCGACAGGTGTAGTCGTGTAGACACCGCCTGATTTGGTAAGAGAGATGAAACAAACCCCACATGAGCTCACATACTTATGATGGATTCCTTCTTCTTTGTATATGCTAATATAGTGTCCATCCCTACAGAACCTAACATCACTAACATTGGTTCCCTTCTTCTTTTTCTCCTCTGCAGACTCATATTCGGCATCACTGCAGATGGACCGCCACTTATCAAACTCAATGCTATCTCCCTTCATGGATGATGTCATGATGAGTTCCTTCACCGCATCAAGCACGCGACCAAGTGGGACGTGGTTAGTGGTATTGACGACCAACTTGTGAGGAAACAAGGCCAGAGAGAGAACAGAGAGGGGAAGAAAGTTTGTTATGATTGTATTGAATCTGTTACTTGTCATCTGTTACAGTTGTGGTACATATAGTGCTTACACAACTTCGACACCAACGGATGGATATCGATTCCATCGTCACTATAATCTTTGGTAAATGCTGAATTTACTGGCCAGCCTTGGGGCTTGTACCACTTTTTGTCATGATTAGAACCGCGCAGCTCGAACCACAACCTCCACGTGTACTGAATCTGTGGCTTGCACTCGACGATCATGAGGCTAAGGTCAGGGCTTTGTTGGTGCAAGTCAGAGAAGAGGCAAACAAGGCGGTTGAAATGGGATTGGCCGGAAAGTGGAGAGTCAATGATGATGGACAAGCCAAGAGATATCTGGGCACTTACAATTTGAGCGATGATGTCAAAAGTTTGGGTTAGGAAGACTTCAGCTTTCTTGGGAGTCGGAGGATGATTTTCGCCGCAAGAGATGATGTCGAGAATGTCTTCAAATCGGATGGTCGAACATCCGAGCTGTTTCGCCATGTAGTTGGCTACTGTGGTTTTGCCTGTGCATGGATCTCCCTGCATTGCTATTATTGCTGGTCGTTTTGTGTTCATGGTCTGTCCAATCTTGTCTTCCTGCAAAGTATATATTAAGAAGATTAGTTTAGAACTAGAGTTTTCTTTATCAGTTAGCTTGTGTAGGAATGATCGAGGATGGAGGATTGAGTTTGATGTTAATTAAAAATGTCCTGTTAGGCTCTCATTGACGAAATAAAAGCATAGGTTTTTACCGAAAACCACCCGTATAAGTGTCTATATTGCTCAAAACCACCCCTTTATTTGGATATTACCGAAAACCACCCATATAACCACTTCCGTTAGCGATTAACCACCCGTCGTCAACTTCTGTCATGTTTGTCCGTTAAGTTTGATGACACGCGCCGGGATAATATAAAATAATGTTTTTATTTAATTAACCTTTTTTAATCTACATTTTAACAAAATTACCCTAATTTTTTTAACTTTTACTATTTGGGTGAAATTCGAAATCAGATGAAATCGAATTGGGGATCTAGTGCCCTACGCGATTTTGTTCGACAGATTTGGGGGAGCTCGCGATTGAAGGGTTGCGAAGAGATATTGAGAGAGATTGAAGGTATTGAAACACATTTGGGAAGGGATTGAAACACATCTGGATTGGAGATTTGAAGGCGACTGCGAGATTTGAAGGCGGCGGCGAAGTTTTAGGGTTCGTGATTTGAAGGCGATTGCGAAGAAGGCGACAAAGAAGGCGATTGCGAAGGCGGCGACGAAGAAGGCGGTGACGAAGGCGATTCGAAGGGCGATTCGAAAGGCGATTGGAAGGGCGATTGGAAGGTCGAAGGAAAAAGAGGGCTTTCTGGGCTAATCCCCCCTCCCCCCGTCCCGTCGTCAACTTCTGTCATGTTTGTCCGTTAAGTTTGATGACACGCGCCGGGATAATATAAAATAATGTTTTTATTTAATTAACCTTTTTTAATCTACATTTTAACAAAATTACCCTAATTTTTTTAACTTTTACTATTTGGGTGAAATTCGAAATCAGATGAAATCGAATTGGGGATCTAGTGCCCTACGCGATTTTGTTCGACAGATTTGGGGGAGCTCGCGATTGAAGGGTTGCGAAGAGATATTGAGAGAGATTGAAGGTATTGAAACACATTTGGGAAGGGATTGAAACACATCTGGATTGGAGATTTGAAGGCGACTGCGAGATTTGAAGGCGGCGGCGAAGTTTTAGGGTTCGTGATTTGAAGGCGATTGCGAAGAAGGCGACAAAGAAGGCGATTGCGAAGGCGATTCCGAAGAAGGCGACGAAGAAGGCGGTGACGAAGGCGATTCGAAGGGCGATTCGAAAGGCGATTGGAAGGGCGATTGGAAGGTCGAAGGAAAAAGAGGGCTTTCTGGGCTAATCCCCCCTCCCCCCGTCCCGTCGTCAACTTCTGTCATGTTTGTCCGTTAAGTTTGATGACACGCGCCGGGATAATATAAAATAATGTTTTTATTTAATTAACCTTTTTTAATCTACATTTTAACAAAATTACCCTAATTTTTTTAACTTTTACTATTTGGGTGAAATTCGAAATCAGATGAAATCGAATTGGGGATCTAGTGCCCTACGCGATTTTGTTCGACAGATTTGGGGGAGCTCGCGATTGAAGGGTTGCGAAGAGATATTGAGAGAGATTGAAGGTATTGAAACACATTTGGGAAGGGATTGAAACACATCTGGATTGGAGATTTGAAGGCGACTGCGAGATTTGAAGGCGGCGGCGAAGTTTTAGGGTTCGTGATTTGAAGGCGATTGCGAAGAAGGCGATTGCGAAGGCGATTCCGAAGAAGGCGGTGACGAAGGCGATTTGAAGGGCGATTCGAAAGGCGATTGGAAGGGCGATTGGAAGGTCGAAGGAAAAAGAGGGCTTTCTGGGCTAATCCCCCCCCCCCCGATTTCAGGTATGTCTGAACTGGAAAACTAGGGTTTGAATTGATAAGGTTCTTATTTAAAAAATTAGGGTTTTCTAGATTTGGGGGAAAAGGTTTGAAATTCTCTTTCTGGGCTAATCCCCCCCCCCCCCGATTTCAGGTATGTCTGAACTGGAAAACTAGGGTTTGAATTGATAAGGTTCTTATTTAAAAAATTAGGGTTTTCTAGATTTGGGGGAAAAGGTTTGAAATTCTCTTTCGAGATGGTCCATGAAGATTGATAAGGCTTTGAATTGAAAAGGCTGTTAACAATTTCGATTGAATTGAAAAATTAGGGTTTTTTCTTGATTTGGGGGAAAAAGGATTAGATGCTCTCGAGATTCTGCATGTTCAAAACTGACATGATTCTTGTCTATATGTGGATCGAATATGCTTTAGTTGGTAAAGGATAAATTTTTGGACAAAATTTAATGCAAGTGGGTGGGGACAAAATTTATGTTGGTAATAGTTTATATTTTTTTGAAGCTTTATTGCTTCCTTGTTGGCAGATATGAACATTCATATCAGGGTGATGTATGATGGGCTGTTTTATTGTGGAGATAGTGGTAAAGTATTGTACAAAAAAGGGAAAGTGCAATACTATAGGGACTATGATCCAGGTATGTTGTCCAAAGTAGTAGTTGAGTCTATGTTGGCAGAAGATGTTGGGTTAGATGACATAAGGGAGATGTGGTTTTTAAAAGCTGGGTTGAATATTGATAAAGGGCTTAGGCTAATAGAAAATGACAGGGTCATTATGGAGTGTGTGAACTCGGTTGGTAAGGATAACATGATGCATGTGTATGCTGTAAAATATGGGGAGGTGAGTCCAACTTCACTTAAAAACCAAAGCCCAACATCTCAGCCCATCTCTGAATCTGGGATAACTATTAACCCTTCCTCAAATAGTTGTCGAACCCTATCAATCTGGACACCACCATCATATCCCATAAACTCATCTCCAGAAAATAGTGAAAATGAGGTGGATCCAGAAGATGATGATCCACCAATAGTGTTTGAGGATTCTGGATCTGAAGGTGATGTTGTAGGGAGTGAGAGTTCAGAGTGTGAGGAATGGTACTCTGAAAGTGAAGATGAAGATGATGATTTGTTTAAGGAGAATGTGGATCCAGAAGTTGTGGATGTGAGGTTTGGATCTGGGTTAAGAGATGGTTATTTGAATCTGGGAGGAGACAAGGAATCTGTGTTTGTGGATGAGGATGAGGTGTTAGTTGATGATTCTGATGAATTGAAGAGTCTTAGTGAATCTGATGGGAAAAGGGGCACCAAGAAGAGATATCCAGAGTTCAATCAATTGGTTGATTTCAAGAAAAAGATAGTCTTGAAACCTGGTATGATCTTTACTTCCAATGATATCTTTAGGAAAGCATTAAGGCAGTAAGTACTCTATTGAAAATGGTGGGGATTATTACTACTTGCACAATGATAAGACTAAGGTATCTGCACATTGTAAGAAGAAATGTGATTGTAGTATGAGTCACTCTAGGAAACAGTGTGTTTGCAAGAAGTTGTATTGTCAGTTTAGAGCTTGTGCAAGGAAGATGGGGAGTGATGGTACATTTCAGTTGAAGTCTTTTAGGAGTAATCATGAGTGTGGATGGCAGCATGAGAATTCAAAGTTGACATCAACATGGTTAGCAGAGAGATATCTGGAGCACTATAGGGATGATCCAACTTGGAAGTTGACTGCATTTATGTCTGCAGTGAAGAGAGACCACAATGTGCAAATATCCTACAACCAAGCATGGAAAGGAAGGCTTAGGGCAATGCTAATGACTCAAGGTGATGCTAAGGAGCAATATGCATGAGTCTGGGATTATGCGACAACTCTTAAAAAGTGGAATCCAGGATCTTCTAGCTTTGTGAAGGTTGATTTAGGGGATCCTGAGAAACCTCTATTTCAAAGGTTGTATGTCTGCTTTGATGCTTGTAAAAAAGGGTTTATGAAAGGGTGTAGGCCAATAGTAGGACTTGATGGTTTCCATCTGAAAGGTGCATACACTGGACAGTTATTTGTTGCAGTAGGAAAAGATGAGAATGACAACCTTTATCCCATAGCATTTGCAGTTGTAGAACAAGAGAGGAAAGAGACATGGGCTTGGTTCATTGATATTCTCTACAGAGAAATAGGAGCATGTAATCCTACTTTCATGTCTGACAGACAAAAGGTTAGGCTTACACTAGAGTCTTGTAATTCTTTACTCTGTTTTTATTAACATACTAATGTGAAGTTATTGTATTTGTAGGGATTAATTGAGGCTTTGGCTGAGATAGCTCCTATGGCTGATAAAAGGGTATGTGTGAGGCATATGTACAGCAACTTCAAGAAGATGTGGGTTGGAAAGACATACAAGGATGTCATCTGGGCAGCTGCAAGGGCTTTCACTGAGGCATATTTCTTGGTTGCAATAGAAGAGGTCAAGAAAGCCAACATGGATGCTTATGACTACCTCATCAAGGCAAATCCAAAGACTTGGTCCAGACATGGGTTCAGTTTCTACACTAAATCAGACATGTTACTGAACAATGTCTGTGAGAGCTTCAACTCAATGCTACTGCCTGCTAGAGAGAAGCCAGTACTCTCAATGTGTGAGTGGATTAGAAGAATGTTAATGAAGAGGTTTGTTGCTAAGCGCCAAGGAATGGTGAAGTATGAAGGAAGGTTCACACCAAAGGCAAATAAACTAATAGAGTTGTCCAAGGAAGAAGGCACAAGAAACTGTTTGTCATGGTGGGGTGGATGAGATACATTTGAGGTTGATCACTTTGGCAAGACTTTTGTGGTTGACATGAAGAGCAAGAGCTGTGGATGCAACAAGTGGGACCTAACAGGAATACCATGCCCACATGCCATGTGTTGCATAGTCAAGGAAAGACTTAAGGTAGAAGATTATGTGCATCACTACTACACCAAAGAGGCATACCTGTTGGCTTACAGTGAGATCATCAACCCAATGCCAGGAGAATCTCAGTGGGAGAAGACTGTACATACTCCACCAGGCCCTCCCAAGTATGTGGTTCAGTCTGGAAGGCCTAGGAAATTGAGAAGAAAGGAACCTGGAGAAGTACCATCTAGGAATGGCAACCCCAAGAGAATAAGGGTTGTACCAAAGGTTACCTGCTCAAACTGTGGACTTAATGGACACTACAAGACAAGTTGTAAAAATGCTAAAAGAGGTCCACAGCCACCCAAGGAGCATAACACTGGTGGAAGACCTAAGAGTGATAGAACTGTTCCTATTGGGTCTCAAAAAAGGAAGTACACTAGGAAGGTATAATGTCATCATTATTTCTCATGTTATACCTCATTTTTTCCATTCACTTAAACTTGTCTTTTTTTTATGTCTTCAGGTTCCAACTGTTCCAAATGCTAGTGGGGTGTCTCAAGTTCATCAAAGTGTTCCCAATGTGTCTCAAGACCATTCTGCAGGTGGAAGTAATTTCAGACCTTCTCAAGCATCATCTCAGGTATGCCTCATCATATTCCTTCAGTTTAATCCAAGTCTAATGATTTCACACTCTAATACTATTTTTTAGGGCACTTTCTTCACAGCCCACCATGAATATGACTCAAGGGGCTTGCAGCCAATCTAATCCTAGTGTAATGATCCCAGAAAGGCAATCAAAGAGGAAGATCACTGCAACAAGAAAGGTATTGGAGCAAGTTCTGAGAAGATCACCAAGGAAGAAAACCAGAAACTAAGCAATGTGTCTTCACTTTGGATTATGCTTAGTTTTTTATGTGTCAAATTGTAATGGTCTGTAAGATATTGTGTGTGAACAGGTTTGTGTGTTAAGACAGGTTTGTGTGTTAAGACAAGTTGGTATGCAGGTTTGGATTATGTGTATTTTGGTTTAAATGGTCAGCAGGTTTTAATGGTCAGTCCATCTCTTTTCTTCCATTTATTGTTTCCCGAAATGCATTGAATCACAGGCAAATGTTGCAGCTTGACCATCCCGTAACTCCAAACTCACCTACTACACTTAAATGCTAGAAAACATTTATAAATTTGCACCCTAATCTCACCCTATATATATACCTCTTCTCCTTCCTTACATTCCCACATTCATCCTCTCATAACCCT
This sequence comes from Oxyria digyna, assembly GCA_029168935.1. NCBI lineage: Eukaryota > Viridiplantae > Streptophyta > Magnoliopsida > Caryophyllales > Polygonaceae > Oxyria > Oxyria digyna. The sequence goes on from JAPVLV010000005.1 coordinate 43,195,842, forward strand.
CATCTCGGCCAAGTAACAACAGAAGCATCCTCCCACATTCATCCTCTCACAATGTCTGATGAAGTCATTGAGATTAGCTCTACCATTTACACCACCTCCGACACCAGTAACAACACAAACACTTACGCCACCACTTACACCACCACTAACACAAGTGCATCTGCTGAAGTGAGCTCTGGCAGTGTTGCCGCAGTTGAAACACCAAGACTCTCTGCATTTGAAAGAGCTACTAAGTGTCCATGTGACACGCCGAGAAGCTTCATTGTAGAAATGCACAAATCATTTGTCGAGGGCGATTGTCTCATTGTAAGTTAGCTCTTAACAACATATGTTAATATTCAATATTGTCACTTATATCTTCCTTACTTGCAGCTTCTACCATCTCCACATTGCAACAAGTATTTGAGGCGTTTCATCAATAAGCAAATCACACTTGTTTTCAGAAACCAAGAGTGGCCAGTACTTCTGAAATACAGTGGGAACTCATACAAGTTTGGAAAAGGGTGGAGAGCTTTTGTAGATGCTCATGGAATCAAATTTAATGATGCATGTCTATTTGAGGTGTATCATATTGGATTTGCTGAAGCTTCCTATAGGGTTATGCTTTTCAAGGCTTGGTTAATGACTGTTGGTGTTCATTTGCTCCAATCAGTTTCCTGGTGTCATTTCCTGATGTTTTGTTTTCGAGTTTACTGGTGTATCTTTGCACTTGCTTTATTTCTGCAGTTTCCTGATGTTTTCATGTTTTAATGAGCACTTTCCTTATCTTTGCACTTTGAAATCACAACTCTTGACCTCAAATGGTAGAACTGATTTCATTCATCAAATCAACAAGCTTACATTAACCACTGTCTACTTTGATAACATAACAACAACTCCAACATTCATAAACATGAAAAACACCATAAAAACTACAAGTGCAATAACCAAACCATAATCACGATCCTTAGCTTTTCTAACCATTGCTTCTGAAGCAGCTATGTACCCTTCCTTCTCCATCTGAGCAGCTTTAAAGGACTCAAGAAGCTTCACATTTTCCACTTCCAGAATTTTTTTCTCTTTCACAAGTTTGGTAATGACTTGGATCACATTGTGACTGTATTCATCATCCCTCCACAAAAAAAAGTTGCATTTCGCATTTGATTGGTACATAGGACAACCCCAGAATCTCCTTCCATAGTTAACATGGGTGTGTGCAGTCGATTCCTTGGCCAAAAGACCACACTTGCAAAGTATCTGTTGCATCTTCGAATTTTTGCTTGAAGAGCTTGAATTTGACATGGCAGACATCGTTCTTGACAATATCAAACTAAAAACCTATGAATGAAGAAGAAAGAGGGAGATTAATTGAATCTGGAAAATTAGGGTTCTTCACGGTTTCAAGCAAAATCGATAAATACCTTTGTTCCTTCAAGAATCGAGACTTCAGCCTTCAAATAACAATGGAATGACCCTCCAATTTCCACAATTTGAGATCGAATTGGCCAAATGGAAGAAATCGCAAATTAGGGTTCTTGCCCCTTTTCCCCGCGTGAGATTTATGAGATTGCACAAAATTAGGGTTAAAATGTTATATAAACACGTGTAGGAATAATGCCCACTCGCGTTATAGGCGCGTGCAAGCCAAACATGACAGAAGTTGACGACGGGTGGTTAATCGCTAACGGAAGTGGTTATATGGGTGGTTTTCGGTAATATCCAAATAAAGGGGTGATTTAAAGCAATGTAGGCACTTATAGGGGTGGTTTTCGGTAAAAACCTCATAAAAGCATATGACAGCAAAATAATACGGTAGGTAAGTGTTACTTCATTTTTTTTCCCTATAAAATTAGATTGGACCGCTATGCCATAAAAAAAAGAAGAGGGAAAGCAAAAGTAAACGGGATAATCTATGAGCTGATCATGAACAGAGCTATGTTATTCAGCTTTCCTGCTAGTTAACATGGCTTTGCCTCACAGTTTCTCTGATAGTATTCTACAGATAATGACAACTATTTACATCACTCGGCTCATCAACAGAAAAGATAAACAAAAATACAGTTTGTGACTAGAGGAATGTTTCAATTTTTGACCTTGAATACCACTCCATCTTTCTAGTTTATGTTATCTTAAGAAAATGTCAAATACTTGGCAGCTAAGCTAAAGATTTTGTTTCTTGGCCAATTGGACATTAATAAGTAATAACTAATCATATTTTGGAACTTGGTTGGATGGGTCAACAAATAGAAGAAATCTTATTATACTGATGATTGCTGTTACTTGGAATTCATTTCTGTAATTCAAGGGCTAACCCTATCTTCAAGGACATATTTACTTCAATCTTGTTGGAGGTTTAAGAGGGATGGTCATTACTGTTTACAACAACAACACCTCGCGGCCACATGATTTTCATAGGCAAACGGAAGGTACTTAATACATGATGTTTCTGAATTCTAAGAATAAGATTAACAGATTTTTTTTTTGTAACAGGCAACAACTGAGACTCCATGCCTCAAGGCAATGACCGTCCCTGATCATTCTTCTGGATGATATGAAAGAAGGATGACAAGGTTGGAGGACATGTTGGTGGAAATCAGAATAGAATGTAGGGCTACTTCAAAAACCTTTGCAAAAACAGGAACCAAAAACTTGTTGCGTCGCGGTATGTAAGCCGCTGCCTTAGAAGCGAATTCGCCCTGACCAACGGAGCACAGTTAGACAGGCGTCGCCCCCCAAGGTTATCACAGCGTCCTCCGATCGCGGGCTCTCACCAACGAAGGACTGGAATCAGACGGGTATGCTCAGAACGAAAGAGATTTTAGGAGGAAGGAAAACTGCGTTTTTCTGTGTGTTTTTCTAGCAGATTGAATCTCAATTTAAGGAGATGAAACTGCAAATCTGGAGCACTAACTTCATATCAGAAAACGTTTGCATTAAATCAGGGCAGTTACAAAACCATTTTGAAACAGTCAAAGAAGATTTTAAACACGAATTCAAAACAAATCGGAAGAATCCGATGCGCAATTAATTTACGATCGGATACTCCGAAAGCCCAAAAATTAATTTGACTCGGAAAAAGTGAGACCCACCCAACCACACCGCGCACGTGCCACGAACACGAACCAGACCAGACCGGGACGGACGGACGGCGGCGGCGGCGCGCGCAAGGGGGCCTCCTTTCTAACTCAACTAACCCTTTAAAGTAATACCCAATATATATAGTGTATAATATACTCCCTCCTAAACGGCGGGTGTCTTACGACTTGAACCAACACATAGTGAAATCAAGTGATCCCTTCACGAGAAGAGTGAACAAATCTGGAACTCTCTCGTTTAAGGATTGTTCTTAATAACACACTTCTTACCTAAAATCCAGTTGATTCCTCAATAATTTCTCTAAGATAGCCAAATCTTCCTTGGGATGCTAAAGAGTGCTCTAGAAAGATTACTCGAATACTTTCATAGAAGGTGACTAACCTTCACACTCCTGTAGGTGACTCCATCAAGTCCTGTCTCCAAAGGACCACCCTATATTGGTTATGAAGTCATTAAGAGTTAGATAACTCAACCTCTCAAATCATCGGTGAGCTCATCAAGTCCGTCTCAAAGGACCACCCATATTTTGGGCTATGAGTTCATTAAGAGCTAAAGCTCATCCTCTACATCACATGAGTCTTTTCAAGGCTTCGTTTGACCATAACGTGGATCCACCAAGAATTCCTCATCTCACGGGTTTTAGACCCATTCCCTTCGACGTGTCAAGAGCTAATCTTCTATTTAGTCCCTTAGTCAAAGGATCTGCAATATTCCTCTCAGATCTCACATACTCCAAGCTGAATACTCCTTTCGTGATCAGTTGTCTCACAGACGCATGTCTAATCCGAATGTGTCTCTTCTTGCCATTATAGGCGTTACTGTTTGCTATGCAAATCGCAGCTTGAGAGTCACAATGTAGAGATATGGGGGGAGCTGGGCGCCCCCACAGTGGTAAATCAGCCAGTAAACTTCTTAACCACTCAGCCTCTTGACTTGCTAAATCTAGAGCTATAAACTCGGACTCCATAGTAGATCTAGCTATACAAGTCTGTTTAGAAGACTTCCAAGAAATAGCACCACCACATAATGTAAACACATAACCACTAGTGGAGTTAAGTACTTTATCATCGGTTACCCAATTTGCATCACAATATCCCTCTAACACTTTAGGATAACCAGCATAATGTAAACCCCAATCCATAGTGCCTTTTAGATATCTCAATAATCTGTTAAGTGCACCCCCATGATCTTTACTAGGGTTATGAGTATACCGACTAAGTCTACTAACAGCATAAGCAATATCAGGCCGAGTACAGTTCATCAAAAACATCAAACTTCCAATTACTTTAGCATACTCACTTTGTGAAACACTATCACCTTGGTTTTTCTGTAATTGCATGCTAGAGTCAAAGGGAGTTCTTACTGGCACCACATCAAAATGATTAAATTTCTTTAACACTTTCTCTACATAATGAGGTTGAGATAAAATGAAGCCACTTTCGGTTCTAGTTACTTTAACACCTAGAATAACATCAGCTTCACCTAAGTCTTTCATATCAAATCGAGAGGATAAATATAGTTTGGTCGAATTTATAGCATTAATATGTGTTCCAAATAATAACATGTCATCAACATAAAGACATATAATCACACAATCAGCACCAAACATCTTTGAATACACACATGCATCAGATCCATTGACTTGAAACCCAAAGCTTAGAATAGTCTTATGAAACTTATCATACCATTGCTTTGGCGCTTGCTTCAAACCATAGAGTGACTTCTTGAGCCTGCACACCTTGTTCTCCAGTCCAGGAACTACGCAACCTGAAGGTTGTTCCATATAAATCTCTTCATTAAGATCACCATTTAAAAATGCAGTTTTAACATCCATCTGATGTACCAATAACTTATAGCTAGAAGCTAAAGCAAATAATGCACGTATAGTGGAAATCTTAGTGACAGGAGAGTAGGTGTCAAAGAAGTCAATTCCATATTTTTGAGTGAAACCTTTAATAACTAGTCTCGCCTTATACCTTTCTATAGAACCATCTGTTTTAAGTTTTCTCTTAAAGATTCACTTACAACCGATGGCCTTATTTCCCTTAGGTAGTTCAACTAGTTCCCATGTGTGATTTGACATGATAGATTCTATTTCACTGTTAATAGCATCTTTCCAAAAACTAGCATCCAATGATCTCACAGCTTCATCATATGTCTTAGGGTCATCCTCTAGCATATGTACACTAACAAATGTATCATTCAACACATCTAGATCATGGAGTTCAATCAAGAATGCAGTCACAAAATCAGGAACAAAGCTAGTTTTTCTTTTCTGTCTCTTACTCTTCCTAGGTTCAATTTCATGAATAGGCATGGAAGGTTCAACTTCATGAATAGGCATGGAAGGTAAAGAAGAAGAAGAAGATGCAATATTACTAGGCATAGAATCAACTTGCACGTCATTTTTCTTTAAAGGAAAAATATGCTCAAAAAATTCAGCATCTCGATATTCACACAATGAGCGATCACTCAAAACCATAAATCGATAAGCTGCACTATTTCTAGCATAACCTATAAACACGGCATCAAAAGTCTTAGATCCGATATTATCAACTTTAAAAGTAGGTAATCCCACCTTAGCTAGACACCCTCACACCTTAAGAAATTTCAGATTAGGCGCATGCCCCCCAAGGTTTTCACAGCGTCCTCCGATCGCGGGCTCTCGCCAACGAAGGACTGGAATCAGACGGGTATGCTCAGAACGAAAGAGATTTTAGGAGGAAGGAAAACTGCGTTGTTCTGTGTGTTTTTCCAGCAGATTGAATCTCAATTTAAGGAGATTAAACTGCAAATCTGGAGCACTAACTCCATATCAGAAAACGTGTGCATTAAATCAGGGCAGTTACAAAACCATTTTGAAACAGTCAAAGAAGATTTTAAACACGAATTCAAAACAAATCGGAAGAATCCGATGCACAATTAGTTTACGATCGGATACTCCGAAAGCCCAAAAATTAATTTGACTCGGAAAAAGTGAGACCCACCCAACCACACCACACCGCGCACGTTCCACGGACTGGGACAGACGGACGGCGGCGGCAGCGCGCGCGAGGGGGCCTCCTTTCTAACTCAACTAACCCTTTAAAGTAATACCCAATATATATAGTGTATAATATAGTCCCTCCTAACCGATGTGGGAATGCCAAAAAAACCAAACCCACTATTTAACTTTGAAAACAATTCCTGTACTCCTCACAGGACAACCATGTCTTCGGAGATGACTACTGAAATTCCTGATAGTGGCATCACGTAATGCGTAACTAGTATGACCAAATAAAAATGATTTAAGGCTCATAATAATAATTTCCTCACTCGCAAGGAAATTTGCCGCCTTATTTGCTTCGCGGAAGCAATGTTTGAATGAAAAATGTTGAATATGTTGAAGTAAATGCCTAATCTTCCTGAATAATCGAGTTAATTTTCCATGATATTTTTCATATTTGTTTAATGGAGTTAATAACTGTAAGATTATCACCTTCAAAGATAATGTTTTTTAAATTATGGAAAAGTGCAAATTTTATTGCATGTAAGGCCGCCAAAGCCTCAATTTGTAATATTGTGTTTCCCATTACTTTCTGATTATTGATGAAAATAATATTACCACTGTTGGTCCTACCAATGCTGGATATGTATCCTACATTTGGTGGTTTCAACGACCCATCGAAATTAATTTTTACCCAATTGTCTGGTGGCTGTTGCCAAATTTGTTTTTTTTTCTTTTTGAATTCGTACTACGAGGCCCTGTTTGTTTAATTTGTGAAGTCTCCCAGTGTTTGAGATTAATGAAAGTTAAGTCTGTCGGGTCTCTTTTGTCTGTTATTTGTTTATTGAAAATTATTTTATTTCTATTATTCTAGAGTTCGTACCAAAGAAAGTTTAATGCATTACGTATAAGCTTGTTTTGATTATTGTTATTCCTAAGTCGTTCTATAAATTGGTTAAAGGGTTGATCCATTGGTAAGTTAAAATCAATATTTAATAATCTAAATAATTTTTAATAATTTTTCCTTGTATTAAAACATTGGAAGAATAAATGTTGTGTGTCTTCTGATATATTGTTACAGAGAGAGCAGTAAGCTGGCACCCTATATATTATAGTATCTATTGAGTCTTTCAGTAGTAGGTAAATTATCAAATATAGTTTTCCAAAGAAAATTTTTATGTCTTGGAGGTAGTTTGAGACTCCAAAGCCAATCATAGACACCTGTGTTTGTATTAAGATTATTATTAATAATTAATTGTCTGGCAGAGGTTGTAGTAAAATAGGTATAAACAGTTTCATCAATATTTGAATTGATGGGATTAAAATATTGCTTTAAATTAATATTTGGTATCCAGTTATCAATCCAAAATTTTATAGTCTTTCCATCTCCAATTTTCCAAAGAATACCTTCTTGGAAAACTTTACGTAAATGTCATTATATGGAGAATTGCCATGATTGCTTTTTATTTTTCTTTTTGTAATGTAGAACTTGATCATTTTTTAAATATTTTTGAGTTATAATTTGCACCCAAATATTGTCTGTGTCCGTTAAGATTTTCCATATTAGTTTCATTTAGAGCGCATCATTTAGGTCTTTTGCTTTATGTAATTCCAAGTCCACCTAGCGACTTGGGTTTGCAGATATTATCCCAGGAGGTAAGAGGACGATAGTTAGGGTTTTCATTATTCCAGAAAAAGTTTTTGTTGATTTTATCTATTTTCGAACATATTTTTTTTGGAAGGGAAAAACACTGCATAATATGATTGGCCAATGAAAGGATATTAGATTGTACTAGCCTAGTTTCCGCGCCATGCGCGGGTTTATATAACTCGATGTAATATATAATTTTGTATGAAAATAAGTTGATATCTTAAATGATATTGATATATAATTAAGTTTTAAAATTTTAAATATAATAAACAACGAATATTAATGAATTGTTATACCAAAAATCTTATTTGATCAAATTATCATAGGTCCATACCCCGTTTTTCGGGATAAATGGGGTTTGGTGTTGTTGTGTATCATAGGTCAATTTTTAACAAATTTAAATAAATTAATTTCAACATATACAAAACTATATAATTTAAAACACTACCATAACACAAAAATATAATATTTTCTCTTATTTATTAAGAAATCAATCTTTTTGCGATATCTCATATCATAAAAATAAAATTATAAATTTGTAAAATAACATAATAGGATATTGGGAGGTCAAATTCTAAAAAAAATAACACATAAAAATCTTTTTGTAATCTGAAAGATCTTAAACAATCTTTTTGTGATATTTTTGCACATGATTTTCCAAATATAATCATTTTTTAAGAAAATTACAATAAATAGTAAAAAGTGTGATCAACAAAATGACGCCAAGTGGATGACCTGAATGAAGAGTATGCCACGTGACATAGCTAGAATTGGAGGAAGATGATTTTCTTTAGTAGTTATATAGAGATTAAAACTGTTCGTCATACTTTAGAAATTGAGTTTGCTTTCCATTTTGACAATTGTTTTATTATATTCTGAATAACATATTCAAAACATTCACTTTTTACTCTCTCTTGTATCATGAGAATACCTAAATACTTGAAGAGCTTGTAGTTTGATTAAGAGATGTTATTAATCTTGCTTTCATATGTATAGTCTTGAAACAACCCTTTCTCAGGTCCGCGATGAATTGAGCTCGCCCATTTCCAAAACTAAGAACCAAAGATTGAATCTTTTTGCTCATACACAAAAGATTCATGGTGTAATTTTTCGGCGTAGGTCTTCATTTGTCTAGTGTTGCCTTGCTCAACTGTTCTTGTGTATGTCAGTTAACTAAACCAACATGGATTTGGGTTTGTTTGGTCCAGTTGTTTATAAGCTGTTTTTGGTTTATAAACAGATTTTTTCAAAAAAGCATGTTTGGCTGCATAAAAAATATTGTTAACAGATAACTATTTATTTTTGAAAAATATGTTTGGTGATAGGTGGGTTTAGGTTTATAGATAGAACAACCGGGATTTTGACTCTTGGATCTCTAGCCACCAGCAAAAATTGCAACATTGAACTAGCCTGTAAATTCTCATCTTCTGCGAAATCTCCATTTAATTCTCATCTTTGAATTTCCCCGTCCTTTACTTGACCTGATCTATTCACCGTGTTGAAGTAGCAATGAGTTTGACCCGGAAATCTGGAATACATGATTCAGATCTGCATCAATTCGGATGTGAGGGTGCGAGCCGCTTGGAGGATGCCTGAGTTGTGCTTCAATCCGGAGAACAGTCGGAGAAGACGAGAATTTGGGGAAAAGATGGATTCGATTATCAACCCTAGTTCGGAATTTGGGGAAACAATTCCTAATCGGACACCTAAACTTACCGTCAACAGGGGAAAAGGACGAAACATCTGGGATTTGGCAAGCTACTTCTCTTCGTTAGAGGTGTCGTGTTGTTTACACTGACCGACAATGGAGAAGAGTGGAGAACGTATTTTTGCAGAGGAAGGAAGGAAGGAAGGAACAGAGGTTGAAGATAAGAAAAAAATATTTGTCTTGAAAAAGAAAATAGTTTTATTAATTACACGAATTTCAAAATTCATAAAACCAGTTTTTTCAAAATAAACCATTTATAAACTAAAATCAGATTATAACCTAGGGTGCCAAACAGAGCCTTAAACATCATTAGTAAATTCATGGATTGCAATTTCGCCTAAAATTTCACTCTTACAAAAAATTCAAAAGTAGATTTTTTTTTCTGTTTTATAAAAGAGGTTTTTGCGCCAAACCATCCTTTATTTGGCTGAATTTGCACCAAACCACCCCTTATTTCACTTTTTGCAAGAAACCACCCATTTTTGCTATTTTGTTAACATGGAACCACCCTTCCTTCAATCTGTTAAATAATCCGTTAGTATCTTTGAAATTACAAATATACCCTCACTTATTTTTAATTTTAGAGGGCAAAAATGTAAAATAGTATACAGATGAGATTTAAGTTAATGTCGTGATATTTTGACGAGAAAACCCTACTTATCTCTGAAATAAACTCTGTCGTCTCCTCCGAAACAGCCATGGACAGAATCACCGGAAACCGCCCCCTTAACCTTCTGAACAACTCTCTTCATCCTCTCACCTTCAACCTCACTCGCCCAACCAGCGTCAACGCATCTGCAATCCCCTTTCATTACGGTCCCTCTCTCAAACCCTTCAGTATAAGTCAACACTCTGCCACAATTCGAGCCACAACTCCTCTAGAAACGCCGCCTCCACACCTCGCAATAACCATGCAGCCGGAAATGTTGTCGTCGAAAGCCCTAAGAATTGCGTAATCCTTCTTCGTACCGTAGTTAACAAAGACTGCCATGGCTACCGGTGAACCAGATGGAGAGTAGGCGTGGTATGGCGTCACAACATGATCCGAATCGGAAAATTAGAAGATGTGGTTGCTAATCGGGCATGAGAGAAGAACTTGGTACATTGCCGATATTGTGGAGAGGTTTAGGGTTTCGATGTGAGTTCAGACGAAGTGTTAGATTTGGCGGGAAGCCTCGGAGCCGGCGAGGTGGGGTGGAGCGTGGGGGAGCGGAGGTAGTGGGAGATTGTGGCGTTGGAGGAGAGGGAGAGGAAGGAATTGGGGAAATTAGAGTTGAATTTTGCAGAGGAAGCTTGAGGAGAGTGGATATGGTGGAATCCGGCGAAGGTGATGATGATGAAGAGGAGGGTGATGGAGATTTTTTGTTCTTTGTATGCTGAGGAGGATGGTGATAGAGTTTTTTTTGTTCAGGATTGTTGTATGTTTTGAAATTAGAGAATGAAACTGAACCATTATCCGCTCTCTCTTCTCCGGTGGAAGATAATGATGATAAGGGATTTATGAAGGTTTATGGTAAATCCATTCGAATCTCTCGATGTTAATGGTGATGATGGATTTGTTGATACTGTGGAACAAGTAGGAGGAGGAAGACGAGCTCTATCTCGTCAAAATCTCGTCAAAATCAACTTAAATCTCATCTGTTTGCTATTTTACATTTTTGCCCTCTAAAATTAAAAATAAGTGAGGGTATATTTGTAATTTCAAAGATACTAACGGATTATTTAACGGAATGAAGAAAGGGGTGGTTCCATGTTAACAAAATAGCAAAAATGGGTGATTTTTTGCAAAAAGTGAAATAAGGGGTGATTTGGTGCAAATTCGGCCAAATAAAAGGTGATTCGGCGCAAAAACCTCTTTATAAAATGATCCACAGTTTCTGCATAGAGCTGGCCAATCATCCAGCTGCTTTTGTGTTCTTTCACTATCGTCTTCCGATTCTTGTCAACCTCTGAGTCGTCGTTATCCCCATTATAGTCATCTCTCTCCCAGATTCAGCTCCCACTCCGATCTCCATCTGTTTCGACGAAAGATATACAATAGGTCAGAATTTTCACTATATTTATCCCATTTATCCACACTCTTGTATAAACCCAGAGTGGCTGTTGCTTCTCTAGTTCTGTCTCCGATCTGAGCTCTTTGCGGATTTTGTTGATTTGTTAGCAAACCCAACAGTTATTGTTTCCTAATTACAGGCTTAAGGTTTTTAATATTGTGGGGGTTTGGAAAAATTATCTAGATTTTAGTTGCCAAGATTCTCAGTTTGATGTATCAGTTGATTTAAAGGGTCCTCGGCTCCATCAAAGACGACTATTCTAGGGTTTATTTCATCTGCTAAAGTGATCTCTCTATCCATTTTGGCTGTTTATAAACTATAAACCATCTTGGATACTCCTTTTTCTAACTTTGATGCTACATGGATAACATGTATCTCTGATGGTTGAATCCTAAATTTCACTTAGGGTGGATTGAGATTAGGGACTTGCAAATGATTTTGCATGATGTATCATAAGAACACTTCAATTTGTGGTTTTGCAGCTTGAAGCCACTTCTAATGCTGCTAATTTTGACTATACTGTGAAGAGTGTTTTGTGATCCAGAAGGTTACTCGGTTCCAAGGTGTGCTTTGAATATATGATCTGTGCTCAATTGCTCTTATACACTTACATGTAGCTTATCTGACTCTTCAATTATTACTTGTCGAACTATCTGTTCAGTTGCAACAGAAGTACCAAAGCAAACGTACTAGTTGAAAATGGATGCTCCAAAAGAGATTTTTCTTAAAGACTACAAGATGTCGGATTACAATTTTGATACTGTACGAGTTTCTTGCTTGCATGTGGTTTAATTTTGGCTAATTAACAAACGTGGATGTCATACTTAACTATGTTCCACTTTAGGTTGATTTGAAATTCTTGTTGGATGAAGATAAGACCACTGTCTTTTCAAAAATATCCGTCTCTCCCAGAATTGAAGGTAATTCGAAGGCTCCTTCCTGTAGTTCTCTTATGAGTTGAAATAAGGCTATTAATCACTTACTTCCTTTAGTTTCAGGCTCAGTTCCTCCTCTTTTCTTAAATGGTCATGATATGCAACTAATTTCACTGAAGATTGATGGTCAAGAGTTGAAGGTATGCTATATAATTTTTTTCACTACTTTTTCTTCTGATTTCAGTGTTCGAGGTTTTTGCTTCCATTTCTTGGCTTTGTAGTTTAATGATGTTTCTTACACTTTTCATATGTGGTCTTCACTTTTACTTTTTTTTTAGGCTGGAGAATATCAGTTGGAATCTCGACATTTGACAATCCTGTTACCACCTAATGGCATATTTACCCTTGAAATTGTTAACGAGATACAGCCACAAAAGAATACATCATTAGTGGTGAGGAATGCTTCTTAAAACAGTTTTATTGTTTGCTTTTAGTCTATTCTGAATACGCCTCTTTACAAAAATTTTGTTTTCTGCATAGGGACTCTACAAGTCAGCTGGGAGTTTCTGCACACAGTGTGAAGCTGAAAGTTTTCAGAAAATTACCTTCTTTCAGGTGGGAATTGAGATTTTATTATCAAGATAATTTCCCATCACGAAACATTTTGTTTTGTACCTTTCTCTATAAAAATGATATGTGTATCCTTAAATGCCAGGATCGTCCTGATGTAATGTCAGTATACACATGTCGCATCGAAGCTGACAAATCCAAGTATCCAGTTCTGCTCTCCAATGGAAATCTCATAGATGAGGGTGATCTTGAGGTGAGCTTTTCAAATGGGTTGAGATTGTGAAACCATTGATGAACATTTGCTATTTCTTACAGGGAGGCAGGCATTTTGTTGTTTGGGAGGATCCACACAAGAAACCGTGCTATTTATTTGCATTGGTTGCTGGTCCATTGGTGAGTAGAGATGACACATTTGTAACCCGATCTGGTCGAAACGTTTCTCTGCGCATATGGACACCTGCTGAAGATCTGCACAAAACTGCACATGCCATGTATTCGCTAAAAACAGCTTTGAAGTGGGATGAGGATGTTAGTTCTCTTTTCTTTCCCACTTTTAAATTAATGTAAAGAATTTCTAATTTTTTTGGTCCGGTTGTACACTTATAATTCCTTTTAGGTCTTTGGTCTGGAGTATGACCTAGATCTTTTCAACATAGTGGTTGTTCCAGACTTCTTGTAAGTTTGATTCCCTATTAGCTTGTTAAAGATCTTTTGTTCTAAGAATTTTCTCATGGATCTGGCCTTTTGATTACATTTATCTGTTTTTTTGCAGGGGAGCCATGGAGAACAAGAGCTTGAATGTAAGCCTCATGAAAATTATTTTTTATTTCATTTTATGCAAAGTGTTGGTTTGGCACCATAATCCATTCCCTCTTTCTATTTCGTGCAGATTTTCAACTCTAATTATGTATTGGCATCTCCAGAAACCGCTTCTGATGGAGATTATGCTACTATATTGGGCGTTATAGGCCATGAGGTAAGTTAACTCTAATTTAAGATTTGTGCTAGATTGCTTCTCTTATTTACAAATGGACTAACTTCTCTGAACTTCAAATAATGTAGTACTTCCACAACTGGACTGGTAACAGGTAAGCTACTTCATATGACTACTGAAAGCATAAAACCTATGTGTTGTTACTGAACCTTACTTCTTACGTATTCTTTTTTACTGTTGTTTCTACATTTACAGAGTAACTTGCCGTGACTGGTTCCAACTGAGTCTTAAGGAAGGTCTCACTGTTTTCCGTGATCAGGTATGTTACCCTTTTCACATTTTATGTGGCATATGTGACCTTGGCTCTTGGAATTGTTTCATCATATGTTGACTTCTTTCTTTTTCAGGAATTTTCGTCTGACATGGGAAGTCGTACTGTAAAGAGAATTGGAGATGTTTCCGAGCTTAGAGTTTACCAATTTCCACAGGTTTGTGAATGGAATTATATGTCTTGTTAAAAGTATATTTCCATCATACTAACTTCTTTTGGGATGCCTAATGTTTTTCAGGACGCTGGCCCAATGGCTCATCCAGTGCGACCACATTCTTATATTAAGGTAATTTTCCAATGTTTCTTGTCTCTCTTGTTTATGCCTAATGTTTTTTTTGTAGGAACTGATTCCTATTGTTCAGTGATTTTATTTTTTTGCTTTCACATAAATACTTATCTGAAAAAACATTCTTTTTTTCCTTTCCAGATGGACAACTTCTACACAAGCAAGTCTTCGTTCAATGTATTAACTGTCTTTTTTTTTAAATGCTTTCAGTAACACTGATCTTTCCCATTTGTTTGTCGTTTGCTCTGTCCCATCATATGAACGTTGTGTTGCTCACTTGATTGTGATGATGAACCTGCAGCGACGGTAGGACAAAGTTTATTTATATTTGTTGCAATACCCCTTCTTTCTAATTCTTCTCCCATTAGAAAGATTCTTATCTCCTTATTTCTGTTTGCAGGTATATGAAAAGGTGCTGATGATATATCACTCAAATTTGTTTCCTTGATATATTATCCCACTTCCAAACCCCAACCCGTTAAAGGGGAAAAAAAGTTTGATATCTTAGACCTTCGTATTCTGTACTATTGACAGGGTGCTGAAGTCGTCAGAATGTACAAAACTTTGCTTGGAAGCCAAGGTTTCCGAAAGGTAATAAAATGAACTTGTATCCTAAAACACTGCAAATATGATTTTACCATTCTCATCTTCTCTTTTCACATTTTCAGGGCATGGATTTGTACTTCAAGCGGCATGATGGGCAAGCGGTAACCTGTGAAGACTTCTATGCTGCAATGCGAGATGCAAACAATGCTGATTTTGCTAATTTTTTGCTCTGGTATGCAATATTCTCTTATCTTCTTCATCATCGCCTTCATTTTTACATACTAAACTGGAAAATTATGTAGGTATTCACAAGCTGGAACACCTATTGTTAAAACCACTTCATCTTACAATGCTGAAAGTCAAACCTTCACTCTAAAGTTCAGCCAAGAGGTGTTACCGACCCCTGGGCAGCCGACAAAAGAGCCCATGTTCATTCCTATTTCTATGGGATTGCTTGATTCGAGCGGGAAAGATATTCTTCTGACTCGTATTTACCGTGACGAGAAGCTTGAGTATGTTGGTGTTGGTAGCACCACCACCGTACTTCGCATAACAAAGGTATAATCACTATATGGAATGTTATGAATATATAAACAAATTGTTCCTTCTTCTTTTTATACAATCCTTCTTCATCATTGAAGAAACTTACTTATAAGGGGATTATAGACGAGCAGATTGAGTTTATATTTTCTTTTCCTTTCTTTATTGGGCAGAAAGAGGAAGAATTCGTGTTTGCTGATATAGCTGAAAAACCAGTTCCTTCGTTGTTGAGGGGGTTCAGTTCGCCTATTCGTCTTGAGTCTGATCTTAGTGACAATGATTTGTTTTTCCTCTTAGCTCACGACTCAGATGAGTTCAACCGGTAACCTATTATTGTCTTGTCAAATTTTTTGTCGGTATCTCTAACATAGTCCTATGCAAATTTTTTTTTATAAAGTTCTTTTTATTTCTAGCTGGGAGGCTGGGCAGTTGCTAGCAAGAAAGATGATGATTACCATGGCTGCTGATTTCCAACAAAACAAACCGCTTGTTTTGAATTCAAAATTTGTGGAAGGACTTCGAAGCATTCTCATGGACTCAAGTTTGGACAAAGTATGCATGAAATTAGTAATTCTTTTTACAAATTGACCCGGGTTTTTTCTTACATTATTTTTACAGGAGTTCATTTCAATGGCCATAACTTTACCGAGTGACGGTGAGATCATGGACCTTATGGATGTTGCAGACCCTGATGCTGTCTACACAGTCCAAACTTTCATTAGAAAAGCATTAGCATCACAGCTGAAAAATGAACTGCTAACCAAGGTATGGTAAACTTTCAAGCTCTCCCTAATTTCACTTTGCCACATTTTTCAAGCTCGTATAAACTCGACTTCCACTTTTCATTTGCTTATACAGGTTAATGAGAACAGAAGCTCTGAAGAATATGAGTTCAATCATTCCAACATGGCTCGAAGAGCTTTAAAAAACACTGCTTTGTGTAAGTATAGATTATTCATCACGTACATTCTTATGTGGTTATATTTCGGGTTATCCACCCATGACTCTATTCTATTTTATTTAATTAGCTTATCTGACGTATCTGAACGAGCCTGAGTTCACTGAACTGGCATTACAAGAGTATAAATCAGCAACAAACATGACAGAGCAATTTGCTGCTTTGGCAGCCATAGCTCAGAATCCAGGTCCAATTCGTGATGAAGTTCTTGCTGATTTTTACAACAAATGGCAAAATGATTTCTTGGTGAGTCTCATCTTTAATTTATCTTTACAAAAAATCATATTGTTCTCTGAATAAATAATTACTGTATGCACAGGTTGTCAATAAATGGTTTGCTCTCCAAGCAATGTCAGATATTCCTGGAAACGTAAAGAACGTCAGAAAGCTACTGAGTCATCCTGCATTTGATTTGGTTAATCCAAACAAGGTATGAGTGTTTAAATTACATTGTCATCTGATTAATTAAATTAGTTCTGATGTTTTAAATTAATTGTTGTCTCAACTTTTTATTAAACAGGTCTCCTCAGTAATTGGAAGGTTCAGGAATTCTCCTGTCAACTTCCATGCCAAAGACGGATCAGGATACGAGTTTCTGAGCGAAATGGTCATCCAACTTGACAAATTAAATCCCAAGGTATAGATTGAAGCAAAAAATATGAAAAAGGATTCATAAATATTATAGATGATCAAGAAAGGTTTATGTGCAATATTATCATTGTCACTTACTATTACTTGAAACATGTTGCCAGGTGGCGGCAGGGATGGTGTCGGCTTTTTCGAGGTGGAGGCGATACGATGAAACCCGACAAAGCCACTGCAAGGTAATCATCTTGTTTTCTTTATTGCAAAACTTTAGATGTATAGTTAAATTTGGTAGAAAACTCAAGATGTTGTTTAATTTGGATTCAGGCACAGCTGGAGTTGATCTTGACAACAGATGGGCTATCGGAGAATGTATTTGAGATTGCCACCAAAAGTTTGGCTTCTTAGGAAGTATCATCTTTAAGATTACTGGTTTCACTCATAAATATGTTGTTATTTGCAGGATTGTTAAGCTCAGACCTAAGAAAAATAAGAACATTGGTTTTGTTTTTACATTTTTGTGAGACATGTTGGGCTATATCCATGTGTTTGCTTTAACTTGACAACAGATATCGATTTTATCCTTTATCCTTCTGCATATATTGACAAAGTCTTTATTTGGCGCACCCTAAAAGTTTATTTAACACACCCATACATTCGTCACGAAGATATTTGGTCAGACATTCGTCACGAAGGTATATGGCCAGACATTCGTCACGAAGGTATTCGGGAGATCCGTCACGAAGGTATTCGGGAGATCCGTCACGAAGGTATTGGGGAGATTCGTCACGAAGGTATTGGAGAGATCCGTGACGAATCTTTTTTTAAAAAAAAATAAAAAATTCAGAATCTTGTAGATAATTTCGATACGAGTCCGTGCATATAAAATACGTCCAAAACGGACATCGTTTGCCCTTCCAAAAGCCCTAAAAACAAAACAGTCGTTTTTGTTAAGTTCGTAATATTTAAACATAATGCATAATTATACTTTATAATTAATAAACTAGTGATATTAAATGATAATATACAATTATAGTATATAAATTTAATTGCATGATTTTTAACTATAATATATAATTATATTATACAAATACTAAATTTATATAAGGTTTTGCTTTTACAAACTTAACGCATGCGACTATTTTGTTTTGGAGGCTTTTGGAAGGGCAAACGATGTCCGTTTTGGACGTATTTTATATGCACGGACTCGTATTGAAATTCTCTACAAGATTCTGAATTTTTTATTTTTTTAAAAAAAAAGATTCGTCACGGATCTCTCCAATACCTTCGTGACGAATCTCCCCAATACCTTCGTGACGGATCTCCCGAATACCTTCGTGACGGATCTCCCGAATACCTTCGTGACGGATGTCCTTTAAACCTTCGTGACGAATGTCTGGCCATATACCTTCGTGACGAATGTCTGACCAAATACCTTCGTGACGAATGTATGGGTGTGTTAAACACTTAAAACTACCAGTTATATTTAAGTCAGGATTTCTGAATAAGTTACATTGCAACTTTTGAGTTACGTAGTCAAAGTCAAAGCATGCATGAGCCAGCAATACATATTTGAAAGACTTGCTGATTGTCAAACCATGACCAAAATGTTATATATATTACGTACGAATGATGATATCTACCGACTACCCGTGATATACAAGGATTATAACACTATAGCTTATGTGATGATTTCATTACACTAATTAAATAGGAATGCCCATGGTAATTAATTCTATAATTAGATTATGAAAGATATCATGGGAAATTAGGAATATCATTCAAGATTTATATAAAGTTTTATGTAAGTTTTAGAATATTAAGTTTTTCAATTGTTATCGAGAATCTAATCGAATTGCTGACAAGTCCAACCGCTAATAATATTGTTTTTAAAAAGGCTTCAATGAATATTCATCAACCAAACTTATCTGATGATTATATCAGAAATTCGCATACTCAATTACAACAAGTTGGACTGTTTGTTCATTTCTCTTCCTTTATGAAAATCATCCGTTTGGATGGTTTAAAACTGCCCTCCATTTGAAAGGGATCCCCGGTCCTTACCTAAGAAAAGAAAGAAAGAAATGGTTTCATTCTTTTTCATATTTTGAAACAACTCCTCCCCTATTTTTCCGGTCTTAGTCCATGATTATTACTTGGAAAAAATTCTCCTATTTCACTCTTATGAAAAATTTACAATATATTTACGAAAATTTAATATCTCACATTATTCCGTATTTTTAACTCCCCTCTATAAATTTAATAACAAATTTTCTAAAAGAAGCTTAGAAGGATTAGTAATACTAATGTTAATTTTTATATCATATTTTATGTTGTGATGAATCTATTGTTTTCTACTGTTTTCGACTTAATAAATATTTTTTTTTAACATATCTCATAATAATATATAAATTATGAAAATTGGTCATAAAATGAAGTAACACATCCTATATAAATGTGATTTTTTTTTGTAACATATACTCCAAATGTTCAGTCGTTAATCTTGAAAAAAAAAGAAAAAAGAATGGCTCTATAAAGAATCGATCGACGATGAAATTCGTTAAAAGTCCTTCCATAGTTCAACATTTGAGACGTACGTCGACACATCCTTTTCATACGAACCTGCATCGAAATCGGAAACACTACAATTCGCTCAAATATTTCCGTCTATATATATGAGCTCTGCACCTCAAACCCAACAAACCCTAAAACCACATATATTAATTAATTAATCTTTCTTAATTCCAAAAGAAGGAAGTAAGAGCCTAAGATTAATTAGATGATGATGATGAAGAAGATGAGCAATGTTTCTAGCTTAGTGTTATGCTGCTTCATGATGATGCTTCTTTTGTTGTCCATGCAAACAAGTTTTGTAGAGAGCAGAGCACTCCGACCACCTTTCGCCGGAGATACAGTCGTCGGAGCTGACTGCAACCAAGTCTCCGGTATAGTCGACGTGTCATTCTCCGGCGACTTCAACGGCAGCAGCATAAGCTCTCTCATCAAGAATTTGGGTTTTGTATTGGCTTCTGGGCCGAGCAAAAGAGGAGCTGGCCATTAATTTTGTGTATCTTATTTTCCCATAATAATTACGGAGTAGGATTTTTTTTAATGTAGTTTAAGAATTTTTAATCTGTAGTTTGTTGAGGGATGAGGATGATATATACTTGTGTGAAAAAACGCAGTTCGATCTATATATTACAAAATTGCTTTCATTCACTTTGTCAAATATATCATTATGCCATATTCTGTACCACAATACTCATGCAATGTGTTGTGTGTATTGCATTGTTGTGATATCAATATTTATCGTAACACAACAAAATTCATGTGCATCACACGATGTGCATTATAACTCGTGTACAGAGATATTGTGATTCATATGTATAGTTTTAATCAAACACATATATAGTGTGTTTATGAAGAATAACGTGGGTGCATAAGTAATAACATGTGTGAATATCATCTATGTTTCTATCTAAATCATCACCAAAATCATCACCAAAGTACATCGAATACTTGAGTTTTAACATGTACACGAATAATAACATTTACGTACATCGTCTACATACCTATCTAAGTCATCTGTTTAGAGCGAGTCCAAATTTTCTATAACAAAGCATGAAATAAATAATGTATCAAAATATAAATTCATTTTTTTAGTTTTAAACTCTAAAGTCTATTCTCTATCCCTTAAACCCTAAATGATAAATCATAAATCCCAAAAAATAAAATAAAAATTATCTCCTAATTTTGTCACAACATTTATATATTTTTTTATTGTAGAGTATCCCATTTGCTCTCTTTACAATATGAGCATGGAGAGTTTAATATAATTTTAAATAAAAAACTTGCTAATCTTATGGCATATATACTATAAGATGAAAGTTCTGGTGCAAATAACTCTTAACCTAAGAAAAACGAACAATTCGCGTTGTTCATACTCTGGATACTAATGTTTATAATATGAGCCATAATTTTTTTTGAACCATTTCAGTGAGAAATGCGGTGACATACTTGTAATTAATACGAATATTGACTTTTTTTTTGTTTTTTTCTGACCTTAAAAAAATTCTCGTGAAAATTATGTACAATACTGCCAAAATTATAAACAATATTGCCCAAATTATGAACATAAGCTTGTTATTAACTCGAAAAACTTTTTTTTTCTACATTAAGCCTTATTATCACTTATTATCACTCGTACTTTTTTCTACACTATAAAGCGAAATTGAATGAAATAACGAGTTAGCTCCTTATACCAAGATATATATGCATGTACACATAGTGTGTGTACGAAAAGAGTTCACCAAACCATTTTCAAAGCATAAAATCACGGATCGATCGATGCCTTTTGACTTTTATTTCATAGGCCACCAAAGGGGAAAAGTGTTGGTCTTTCCTCAAGAAAGTAAAAATGTCGATATGAGATATTATAATCACTTAATATCACATTAGTCAAAACTCAAATATACAATCTATTTTTAATGGAATAAGAAAATATACATTGATTGACTTTCTTTTTAATGTTTTTTATGTAACAAATCATATTCATGAAATATGTTCAACGTTATTAGTCAAAAGATGACCGTATATAACCGTTTTACGAACATTACATAAGCAATTTCATCATCTACTCTTCCGTTCCTTAATGTTCTTCCCATCTCCATTCGACACATTTGTCGAGACAAGTTTTGTAACGTTAATATCTTTAAATACACGTTAATAAAAATTATAAAATTTTGATATTGTTAAAGTTCTCAATGAGACGAATCAAACAAGATCTTATATTACTATATCTTTTTTTATATATTGAAAGATATGTCGAAGATTCTCATGAAATGTAAATAGTGTCAAAATTCTGGATGGAAAGAACATTTACCGATGGACTAATAATCTTCTAATTCATGCCGTTTGGTAAAACAAATGCAGTGACTGTGATAGTCTTGCATTCCTTGTGGATTACGCAGTCTTTGGAACAGGTCAAAGGTGGGGGAATTTCCCGTAATTGAAATTTTAGACATTTTTCTAACCTATCCCGTTTATATTTTCTGATTTCCTTATCGAACGTCCCTAATTATTATTATTCTTTTCTTTAACACTAAATTATTTTGATCAAAATACCCTTATAAAAATCTTATATATACCCAACCCACAACAATCCAATTTACTTTCTCATGTCTCTCTTTTTCACTACATTCGACTATTATCCGAGTCATTCAATACATTCTCTTTCTTCACTTCTCTTATCTTAATATACAACTTTTACCTTTTTCTTTCCTACTTTTCTACTCTATTTCCTTCTTCTCACAATTTCCTTAATTTTAGACTAAAATAGAAATCATGAACTATATACGGGGATGAAGTGAGAATGACTTAGGACATGCATTGCTTTTTACTCCGTAAAAAATATGCATTGCATATGATGGAGCCCATATGTTCTCGACCTCTCGATCAACACCTCGCGAGGTCAGGCCAGCTATTGATACCCTTAAAGTTGTTGGAGACCTTCTTGTATGATCTGTATGTTAGTATCAAGGGAACTGTGACAAAGAGTTGTTGATACGCTACACTTTGTATGGCGTAACTAGGGGTTATTACATTAGTTTAGGAGTGTTATCACAAGTATTTGGAGCTATTGTTATATTCTGAGTTGTTTATGAAGAAGTGAAGAAATGAAGACCAGAACCGAAGAAGAAGAGGATCAAAGATTGAAGACATGAAGACTTGAAGACATTCTGCGGAGCAGCGGCGATCGCCACCATCACTATGGTGATCGCCATTCTACAACAGAGGCATTACATGAGTTCGAGAGATCATGGCGATCGCCATGACTCTACGGCGATCGCCATGGGGCGACAAAGACCACGGCAGACGCTACATGAAGACCGCGATCGCCAGACATCTATGGCGATCGCCACAACAAGGCCGAAGACATTCCAGACTTTCCTTATTTTCCTTCGTTTATTTTATTTCTTTTTCCTTATTTTATTATTTCGTTTAGTATTTATTTTTTACCATATATTTTAGGGTTATTTCTCTATTTAAGAACCCTAGTTCTTTCTATCTTTTCCATCATCTTTTCCATCAGACAATTTAGTTCTGCAACCATGAGCAGGAACTAATCTCCATTGTTTTACTTAGCGGTTGAAACCTTTAGTTATTAAGTTGTGAGATTTCTAAACTCTTGTTCTTTTCCTATGGGTTTGTATTAATTCTCTTGCACTTCATCTATTGATTTCTATTAGTTTTGCTAGCTTGATCACCTAGTTTGATTGATAGTTTTCTATTGCTAGACTAGGAATATACGGTGGAATTCCTTGTCATTGTAGCACTCATATCTGCATGATCTGGTAGTTGATTGCTTTTATGAAAGAGAATTGATTGCATGTTAATACTTGACGGTTGTAAGTTATTGCATGCATCCTTATAATTTCTGTGCTCTTTGCTGCTATTTCATCTAATCTTGAGAGGTTTCCCTGATTGCTGAATAGTAAGTATTATCAGGACCGGTTGACCTGCTGATATATTAAAGATTGGAATAGGAACATTCCCTAGGATTGAATAGAACTTGAGATAAATCTATGATCAACTTGATTGACTGTTGTGTGGATATTTGCTAGGTGAAACCCCTTCGCATAATATTCTCACCCAAACTTCCTCTGCTTGTTACTGGTTACTTGTGTGTTCTTGCAATCAAACCCCCCCCCCCCTTTGGTTACTTGTTACTAGTTGATATTTCACTTGACTGCATTGATTTGGTGTTTTGATTCCCTTGGGTTCGACCTCTACTTACTTGCTATACTCTAGTTAGTGTTTAGAGTTTTCTTTGATTTGGCACTACGACTTTAGCCTCATCAGTTGTCCAGTTCTTAGGCACAGCGAAAGTAATGAAACAAGTTATCAACACAATTACTTAAGGTGGAAACCCTAGATAACCAACTAGTTATCTTTGGATGAAAACCACCCCTCTTTCGAGGATTAAAAGATCTACTTGTATATTCAATCAATGAGTTTAGAGAAGAACGAGATTACAAACTTATTTCTAAGTACTAACCTAGTTCCTATCAAAAACACTCAGATGATAATACCAGTGAACTTACTTGATGTTCTTTTACAAGAACAACTCTCTCTTCTCTTAGTCTGATGCACTTCAAGCTCTGTCAAAATACATCCGCCCTAAGAACGTAAAGATCACCATATATATAGGGGGAAGTCTGCCGTATAAAGACATTCCAAGAATATATTATACGTCAAACTACTTTCCTAATAAATGAGGATCTCTACGGCTGTCAAGTTAATATAATCAACTAGAGATCTTTTAAATGTTACATTGACCGATTACAACCAACTAAGCAATATCCTAACAAGGGAAAGATCTTCTTGAAGATTTTCTCATCTTGCCGCCCACGCGAGGGTTAGGAGTAACGCAGATGCAACACGGTTCCCTCTCTGCTTCTCTTAATACTTCATCAGCTTCAAATCTTCAATCTTTTCATCTGAAATATCAGGATAAACTATACCATAGTATATGCTAAGGTTGTCATCTTCAAAACATAGAGGAATAGAGGAAAGGAACCTAATAAGAACCTGAGTTCCTTAGGTCCCTATTCCAACCCTTCTCGAACACAACTGGATCAACAACTTGAGACTCCACTTCTCTTTGGATCAAACTCCGTCTCTTATCACTGTTCTTCGTGTTCTTGAGCTCCAATGGTACCTGCGCAACCAAACCGAAAGGTTGAACCCTCGGATTTGACTCTCTGACGCCCAAGTCAGTAAAAGATCACGAGCAAGCAAGCACAATACACATGACAACACCAAATAAGGATCTAAACATGATAAGGAAGAAAGCCAAGCACAATACACATGACAACACCAAATAAGGATCTAAACATGATAATGAAGATGACCTTAGGTCAAAACTCGGGAGCTGGAAACCACATTCTCTTAGCTACTGCTAAGGAGGTTGACACTGCAATACAATGAAGTTTTCCTTGTTTCTTACTTGTTCCTACCTATTCTCTGCATACCACTCAAGATACACTTGATCTACCTTTTTCTATTTCTTCTTTGTTGCAGTAATATAAGGATATGTTTCAGGAAGAATCCCCAGGCTTGCCACTTGTTAGAGGAATTGAGCATCAGATTGATTTCATTCCGGGAGCGACTCTTCCCAATCGAGTCACCTACCGTACGAACCCAGAAGAAACCAAGGAGCTACAGCGACAGGTGCAAGAGCCCGTAGAGAAGGGACATGTACGGGAGAATTTGAGTCCATGCGCAGTTCCAGTGATTTTGGTTCCCAAGAAGGACGGGAGTTGGCGTATGTGTATGGATTGTAGAGCCATAAACAACATTATTATCAAGTACCGTCATCCCATTCCCAGGCTGGACGATATGTTAGACGAACTGCATGGAGCTCAAGAGTTTTCTAAGATCGACCTGAAGAGCGGGTATCACCAGATAAGGATGAAGGAGGGAGATGAATGGAAGACTGCCTTCAAGACGAAGTACGGACTCTACGAATGGATGGTAATGCCCTTCGGACTAACCAACGCTCCTAGTACTTTCATGCGTCTAATGAATCATGCTTTACGTACATTTCTAGGAAAGTTAGTCGTAGTCTACTTTGACGACATTCTTGTCTATAGTCCATCTGTTAGTGAGCATGCAAAACATCTTCGACAGGTACTAGAGGTTCTCCGAAAAGAGAAACTTTATGCTAACCTAAAGAAATGTGAGTTTTGTTCGGACCATGTTGTGTTTCTTGGATTTTTAGTATGCAGCACAGGTCTAAAGGTGGACGAGGAGAAAGTTAAGGCCATCAAGGACTGGCCAACACCGAGAACTCAGACTCAGGTCCGGAGCTTTCTGGGTCTGGCCAGTTTCTACCGAAGGTTTGTGAAGGACTTCAGCTCCATTGCAATGCCACTGACGGAGCAGACCAAGACAAAGACAATATTTCACTAGGGAGAGCCACGGGAGGCTGCCTTCTGGAAACCTAAGGACAAGCTGACTCACTCACCATTGCTGATACTTCCAGATTTCAGCAAAACCTTTGAGATTGAGTGTGACGCTTAAGGAATAGGGTTGCGAGGAGTTTTGATGCAAGAAGACAAGCCTATTGCCTACTTTAGCGAAAAGTTGAGTGGTGCTGAACTCAACTACCTGACCTATGACAAGGAACTGTACGCTCTGGTCAGGTGCCTTCATACTTGGCAACATTACCTCCTCCCAAAGGAGTTTGTAATACATTCTGACCACGAAGCATTGAAGTATCTCAAGGGTCAGAGCAAACTAAACAAGCGGCAAGCCAAGTGGGTAGAGTTTATCGAGACATTTCCTTATGTCATCCGACACAAGAAGGGGAAGGACAACGTCGTAGCTGATGCACTGTCTCGCAGGTATTCTCTGTTATCTTCCCTTGATGCTAGAATGTTAGGATTCTCTTTCATGCGTAACTTGTATGTTTTGGATGATGATTTGAAGGACAAGTTTAATGCATGCCAAGTTAGGGGTGGGGTAGACATGTTCTATTTGCATGATGGTATTTGTTCATGGGATCCAAGTTGTGTATTCCAAAAGGGTCATCACGTAGGCTCTTTATACAAGAAGCCCACGGAGGGGGCCTTATGGGGAATTTTGGCATTGATAAGACTCTAGGAACCCTTAAGGAACATTTTTACTGGCCAAACATGCAAAAAGATGTTACTCGTTTTTGTGCTTCTTGTGTTGTCTGCCTAAGGGCTAAATCTAAGCTGAACCCTAACGGTCTCTACACACCTCTACCTATACCGAGTAATCCCTGGGAAGATGTCTCCATGGATTTTGTCTTGGGATTACCCCGGTCTAAGAGAGGGAGGGATTCCATTTTTGTAGTGGTTGACAGGTTTTCTAAAATGGCTCATTTTATTGCTTGCTAAAAAACTAATGATGCTACTCATGTAGCCGATCTATTCTTCGAAGGAGTAGTTCAACTACATGGGGTGCCTAAAACCATAGTGTCTGATAGGGATGCCAAATTTCTGAGCTACTTTTGGAAAACTCTTTGGTCTAGGATGGGTACAAAGTTGTTGTTTTCTACCTCTTGCCACCCTCAAACAGATGGGAAAACTGAGGTGGTTAATAGAACTCTTGGTGCTTTACTGCGTTCATTGTTAAGTACTAACCTCAGTAAATAGGAAGAATGCTTGCCTTTTGTCGAATTTGCTTATAACAGGGCCATACACTCAGCGACAAAGAAGACACCCTTCGAGGTAGTGTACGGACGAAATCCTCTTACACCTCTAGATATGATTCCGTACACTATCAAGGAGCGAGAGAGCCAAGAAGGATTGGATCAGGCGGATCACATAAGGGATCTTCACCAGAGCACCCGCGATCGTTTGGAGACCAGAACAACTCATTACCAGAAACAAGCGAACAAAGGGCGCAAGGAGCTGCTTCTAGAGCCAGGGGATCTCGTGTGGGTTCATCTGCGAAAGGATCGTTTCCCTAAACAGAGGAACTCCAAACTGAAGCCTAGGGGAGATGGACCTTTTGAAGTTCTGGAAAAGATCAATGACAATGCTTACAAGATAGACCTCCCAGGTACGTATGAAGACCATAATGTTTTTAATGTGTCAGACCTTTCTCCTTTTCTTGTAGATGAGCTTGAGGACGACTTACCCATGGATTCGAGGTCGAATCCTTTTAAAGAGAGGGATGATGATGTAAGTACACATGTACTTACTCAAGGAGCTAGCTCAGACATACCAAGACCACCAATGACACATGCTAGACGTCGTGCTGAGGAAGATGAGGATTCAGACAGACCGGGAACCATCACTAGGAGTCGAGCCAAGAAGCTATTGATCGCCTTACAAAATGGAATGCACATCATGGAGAATACGGGGCAAGGAAGAGAAGAGTACGTCATGTTGATTCAAGCAAAAGAGGAGAAGCCGAGCTGCATGGAAAGGAGGAGGCCGGCCGGCCCATGAAGAGAGGAGACAGAATTGGGCCCAAGGGCAATATTGAGTTGGACTTTTCCCTTTGGAGTATTTGCTATTTTTAAGAGTATAAATAGATAAGTTTTTAGGGTTTAGGGCAGATTTGACAAATTGAGAATTATTATCACTTTTTAGTTTTGACGTTGTTTAGCTGTAGCTTTGGTTAGATTGAATAGCAAGTAGATTTATTGGTTTAATTCAACTTGTGAGAACGATCTGTTGGTTTCCCATATTTCGATCTCGAAACCTCGAAAGTGCCCTAGGTGGATTCCTTAGGTTTGTTCGAGTCAAGTGAGTCTTTCTAGATCGACGACTTAGTCAAGAAAGACGTCACTTGCTTATCGAGTCTGAGTCAAGCGAGTCCTCCTAGATTGACGGCTGAGTCAAGGAAGACAACACTTGTCAACGACCAAGATTTGTTCGATCGTCTTCCACAACGATCTCACGAATCCGCCTTCGACATCGACTTCATCCTCATTTCATCCAAGAGAACGTTTTTATCCTCAAATATTCGATCCTGCAGATTTGTCTGCAATCAGTTAGTGTGTTGCTACTATCTTGATGTTTCTATCTTGCCAAACGTCTTAGCGCGCGGCATACGCAAAATAGGAGAGATGCTGAGAAGTAGATCCATTTGGAATATAAAGATCATGTGATAGACAGAATAGTAGTGTATTTACAAAGCATTCGCGAACTACTGGCAAATTTTCCTTGTTTTTCTAAGAAAAGTTGATGGTATAACATGAACTGCTTGTTTTAGAGAGAGAAAAGGTCATCTAAAGTATTACGCTTTCTTCGAAAAAGCCGTGCAGATTGCAAACATACGAGCTTTTGTTAGATCGTTTGGATCACTTTTTCCATTTTTAAAGGGGTGGGTGTGATCATACCTGATCACTGCATGTGCGTTAGCCAGTGATAGGGCTTTTTTTTTTTTGCTTACATGACCTTTTCTGGTGTGCAAAAGACTCATGCATTCAGAAGTATTTGTTATAGAACTCGGGACGATATGTCGAGTTTGATATTTTGTCAACGCGTGACAGAAAATGATGATACATGGGCAAGATGTGTATGATAGCCCCAAGAGTTTTTGTGCACGGATAAGAGTTCATGAGTGTCTCATATTCCTTTCCTTCTTTTTGTCCTTGACGGCTTGCGGAATGTAGCTTCGCGAGAGAAAGACTGGGCGGTGGGAGTTTCCCAAGCCAATTCTCGCAAGAGCTTTTGTTGTAGCATCGCGGCTAACAAAATAGACTGGGATTTCTTGCTCTCGAACTAATACCACACTGACGGCTCGCGAGCTTGCTGCTAGGTACAATTGAAGTGTTTCCCCTGGGATTGGAGAGACAAGGATTGAGAGCTTAGCTAAATGATCTTTCAGACTCGCGAACACTGCTTCGCGCTCCAGCGTCCACTCAAAGTTTTTCGGCTTCCTTAGAATTTCAAAGAACGGCAAGTTCCGCTCGGCTAGCTTCACACAAAACCTTCCTAGGTAATTTACCTTCCCAACAAATCTTTGCACATCGTGCGTAGACTTTGGTGGTCGCAAGTCTAGCATTGCCTTGACTTTACCAGGGTTAACCTCTATGCCTCGAGCGCTTATCATACAACCCAAGAACTTTCTCACTGTCAAACCGAAGACACATTTATCAGGGTTCAATCTCATCCCATTTTTTCTCAAGGTCACGAAGACTTCTTCTAGGTCGAGCGCATGGTCGGACTGCTTCTTGCTTTTCACGACGATATCATCGACGTATGCCTCTACAACATCTCCGATTTGTCTATTCTGCGCGATCTACCATCCTTTGGAATGTAGCCCCTGCGTTCTTTAGACCAAACGACATCTCTTAGCATATGTTATCATTTTATATATATACTTTTTAAAATAAGTTCAAAACTGGAAATCTCAACATACTATACGTATAAAGTATATAAGTTAGAAAATTAAACTACAAATTATAAGCAATTCATCTATCTCACTAGAAACGGGAACCCGCGCTTCGCGCGAGTATATTTTGTGTTGAATTGTTGTTTCGCGCTACGCGCGGGTCTTTAACAAATTATATAAGCGGTATGTATAATACTCCAGTAGTCTCTTTTATTATAATCATAATGCATGATTTTACAATTTTTTATGTTTATTTGTATTGTGTAAGATGCGGGTATTTGTTAACAAATGTTGCTCAGGAAATTCGTACAACTTATTAAGATTTGTGAATGTTATCGTTTATATCCTTGTAAGGTTGCTATATGTGTAAATTAATTTCAAAATATATAGAATAGTGTTAAACTTGTTTTTTTAACGATTGATATGAAGGTGAAAACCCTTTCGGGATCTTTGGATAAGACTACTAAGGTTATGTTAACAAAGATATATCTTTTAGCATTTTTTTCCGAATCATCTGTTTAGATAACGTGGGAATGCTATATACTCAAAAAATATTACGTTACCATTCTTATGTAAATGCGAAAAGTTTAATTTTTTAAAATGATTGCGTTCAAAAAAAAAATTGTGTAATCATTCTTTTTTAAGTAAAAAAGTTTCATAGAAAGAGGCTTCTAGGCAAAGTCACCTTTTAATAAAGATAAAAAGAAATTAAGTTTGCAATCTATCTATCTATATCTATCTATCTATACATATACTAAAACAGAACGTTGTTTTGCCACATGTCGCCCTTATATTGAATTCGCCTATGTGTCGACCTCTAAGATATGCTACATCATCCACCATGTCATCCTCTACATCATCCGACTTTATATTTTGATATATATCTTTAATTTAAATAAATAAAAAAATAAAAAAGATATCTAATAGGTTATATAACAAAAAGAAATATCGATTTTTATCTTTTATCATATCATATCTTTATCTTATATATTTTTATCTTTATCTATTATTATTTTATCAATCTAATTAAGTTGAGTTATGAATGAACTTAAATTATAAAACATAAATCGTAAACTATAAACTATAATCTATAAATTACAAATCATAAAGTATAAACTAAAATCTATAAACTAATTAATAGTATAAAATATAAATATATTATTAAAATATTTTATTACATGCAACCCCGTACATGGTACGGGAACACACGATAGTATATACTAAAACAGAACGTTGTTTTGCCACATGTCGCCCTTATATTCAATTCGCCTATGTGTCGACCTCTAAGCTATGTTACATCATCCACCATGTCATCCTCCACGTCATCCGACTTTATATTTTGATATATATCTTTGAATTAAATAAGTAAAAAAATCAAAAAGATATCTAATAGGTTATATAACAAAAAGAAATATAGATTTTTATCTTTTATCATATTTTATCTTTATCTTAAATATATATATATATATATATATCTTTATCAATGTTATCAATCTAATTAAGTTGAGTTATTAATGAACTTAAACTATAAAACATAAATTGTAAACTATAAACTATAATCTATAAATTATAAACCATAAAGTATAAACTACAATCTATAAATTAGTTAATAGTATAAAATATTTATTACATGCGACTCCGTACATGGTACGGGAACACATGCTAGTTTATATCTGGTAATCTATGAAGAAAAATTAGCAAAAACAACACATCAGATATTTGACCAACTATATACCTCCATCAAGCTTCCTACTCAAATTCAAACATAGCCCATCTACAAATGAGAGTTGTGCTTTAGTTTCTCAAATCCATTCAAGCCTAAAAATCAACCAATTAAAATCATTTTTTTAGCTTGAACAAGCATGATGCAACTTCTGATCAATACCGCCATTAGCTTCATTCATAACCTTGAACTTGGTCGCGATCTGATCCAACGAATTGGGTGCTTCCACTTTTCATTTGTGATTTCAACAAATCAGATAAATGACCAGTTTATGCAAAGTTATACTTCAATCCAGCATCTTACTCAATCTAATGGATGAACGATATAGAATTAAATGGAAAGCTAGATTTCGATTTCAGTATAACAATCTACTCTAATGTGTGGATAAACGAATTGATGAAAAAACTTATTCTTCTTTTGATTCTGCTTACAAATACAGACTTTATTTTGACCAACATCTTTCTCTTCCTTGAAGCTTCGGATTGGTCGCACACACCGTCGCCCTATAGAATGAAAACTGTATGAACAAACAATTGAAGCAGAATAATCAATAACAACTTCGAACAAGAAAATCAGAAGGATAAATATACCTACAGATCCAAGTATCCAAAGAGAAGTAATTGGCAGAACTTCCCATTCTCGGAGTTAAAGAAAAATAATTACACCATGCAGTTGAAACACTAAGGATTTTTTTAAACTAAAAGTTTCGTAATGGTTTATGGGTAACACTTATTATATAAGATAGCTCAAACCATGATAAGAAGAAGAGAAAATAATTAGATAGGAATAACTGTAAGAACAAAGTGAGGATTTATTCACATTAAAAGCTAAGTGAAGCATGATTACTGCATTTTTCTTCAATTAGAACAAAAACATATCATAGGATGGTAAAAACTATACAAATTCAACTATAAATCTGACAACTCAACGCAAACATATTTTTGTGGGACCGTGAGGTAAAATCTCTAACTATTTACTGTGATATCAACTATGCATGCGTTAGAAAAATGGCGTTACCTCTTGATCCGAAGGAATGTGATTAAACAACAACCCAACCATTCTTTGGTGTCCTATGTTTCATTCTAATTTTTTGCCATAAGTAATGGAAGATCAGTCTGAAACCTTTTTGTTGTCGAGCTTCCTGTCATCTGCACAAATGTAAGCAATCTTTGACTTGAAATAAAATAAGAAGATGCATGAAGATCCAACGAAGATGAATTTTGGAAGATCACAAATGTAAGCAAATTCTTTCTCGAAGCCAAATCAGAAAAGACAACGGTAGAACCACCAAACCCGCGACCTTGCTTGCTCGAAGACAATCTGGATTGTCCCCGTCGGGACTTGGAACTCTTGAGAGCGTTTCCAGCGGAAGAGATTTGTAGGGATGAAGAAGAAGCCATCGCGTGGAAAGCGTAGGGACACAGAATGAAGTGAACACAAAAAACAGAATTCGAATGAGGAGGCAATATGCAAAATGAAAGATGAACACAATATTTATAGGAGCAGAAGTTGATGATAATAAGTGACAGAATAGGAATTGCAAGAAACATAAATATCAACAATTAATCCAAACGGTTACAATGCAATAAACCACAATTGAAGAATAATAACGCTACCTAATAAATGGGATGGTTAAATGAAAAAATCAATATGATGTTGTAATATACATAAACAGTTACGCCAATAAAGTCAAACGGACCAAAAACACGAAGGAGAGCCAAATATACACTCTTACGAAGGTAATGGATTGATGAAATTGTGATTTGACAAAGAATCACCTATACAATGCAGTGATTAAGACTTTGCAATGTAGATAAAGTCAAATGGACCAAAAACACTGAAGGAGAGCCAAATATACACTCTTACGAAGGTAATGGATTGATGAAATTGTGATTTGACAAAGAATCACCTATACAATGCAGTTATTAAGACTTTGCAATGTAGATTTCAAGAATATACTGCTCATAGATTGTTAAGAAAGGAAAACTGACTCATCCAAATGCAAAGGGTAGACTGTTTCCAGTTCCGAGCGGGACAGTAGCGAGTGGTGGTGGATGTGGCAATTTTAGGTCACACACAACTCCAAGAAGCCATCAAGCAGTCCTCCTGCAACCTGATTAATGATTTGCATCAGTAACATCTATAAGATTAACAGTGCAATGATCTTACTTGAATTATGGCACTACATATCAGTAATGCAGACTCACAATAATTCTCAATTTCTCCTCGGTTTTAGCAGCTAAATCGTCTCTATTTTGCTTGAGCTTCTTTATGTTATGGTAAATCCTACACAACACCTTATCTCGAGCCTCTTCCAACAGATCAACAACCTGATTCATTTTTCATGTCAGAATCAATGAAAATCCCAAATTTATCCACACTTACCTCTCTTTTGATAATAATACAGCTAAAGTTCACACCTGTTTCGAATTGAGAAGCGTCCGGTATGTTGTAAGAAGATTACCACCCAGTTGATCACCACTCTTAGAGTTCACAAAGACAACGACGGGGAACTCAGGAGTTAGGTCAGTGATTTCAGGCTCCATCTCCACCAAGTATGTAATCAGGTATGCAAAACTCTTGTATGGTGCCGCCTTTTGTCTGCTCATCCATGCCTTTGTTTCTTTATCAGCACTATCTTCCCAAGTAAAAGACTGAATTAGGAGGATGAATTTCAAGAACAAAATGCAGAAAATGAGGCAATACTGAATCTAGAGAAACTGTATTGGACAGATCAACAAGTCTAACCACAGAAATCGTCACGCAAACAAAATCTCAGAAGAGAAACACATGCAACTGTTACCTACCTACCTGTTCTGAGATGAACTTCTGAGACCTTAATTAAATTGTCAAGATTAAAAAAAAACCTTTATAGAAAGAGGAAAACGAAGGCGAATTCTGAGTTTAAAAACAAGAATTATCGATTCAGATTCAAACTTTTCCGATCACATCAAGCGGTTGACGAATCAAAGTTTGACAGGTTGAAACAAAAAATTAGATTCAATTTAACTAAGCAAGTAACACTGAAAAAGCTAAGCAAAGTTCTGCTCTCACTTACCCCTTTGATCCTCTGGGCACGTCCAAGCCCCCGCACGACTGTAACAAAGACATCTTCATCCGGAGGCGACCCAATCGAGTTGAGCATTTCGTCGAGCACCTTGTGCAAATATTCAAAGCGGCCAAAAGAGCAAATCTTGAGGATTAGGGCACGGTAGGTGGACTGATTGTGGGTGAAATTGGGGAGCTTGGTTGCCCACATGAAGGTTTGGAGAGCTTGTTGAATAACATTACGAATCTTATTAGTGTCGCCATAAGTAGAAATAGAGATTGGTCCGCAGTAATTCATTTAAGAGAGAGCAGAATTGATGTTCTGGGCGATGAAGAAGGGATCACAATGTCCCACCAGAAAGATGTCTTCGCCGTCACATACTGCAGCTCTGCGGAATCATCCGCCACCATGGTCGTCGCTTCTCCACCACTCATCGAAAGAAGCTTACTTACTATGGAACAGAGGCTGAGCCGCCACCGAGGGATTGGAGGAAGGTGAAATTGGCGGTATCGCTTGCGTCACTCTTCGTTGAATTGGCCTCAAAAGGAGTGGAAGCGGCAGAAAGCAATGGTATTCAGGAGGACATTTCCACAAGGAGTACACGGTCCACCAGACACCAAAATTTCGATATCAAGCCCTGATACATTAATTTAAGGCCCATTAATCTTCGGTCCATTGATAATCGGTACCATAAGCACAACATTTTAATGACCGGCCCGTATCAAGCCCGATACCGATTTCATTCAATTTTGGCATTGGACAGCCAATCTTTATATAGATAAGATTGACAAATGACTACTAAATAGGTGCACATATATATACGCTTAAAATTCTTTTAAGTCCCAAGCTCAGATCCTTTATCCTATGTTTTAAGGACATCTTTAAACCACATCAATAAGATCTTTAACTGAAAATAATAAATTCATCACAATAAAAATTTAAATTTTTTTAGGCTTGGTCTATATGCACACGTTTTTTTTTGCTAAATGCACACTAATCTGTGCGGTAAGAGTTGCAGTACACTTCTGTGCGTTAAGGATTACCGCACAAAAGGGCTCCGGGGCATTGTTGGAATGTTTTCTGAAACGTATATGAATCTGGTGCGGTAATTCTTACCGCACAGATATGTGCGTTAACAATTAACGCACCACGTTAATACGAGATTAACAAAAAAAAACAGATTTTGATTAACTTAAACACCTGTGCGGTAACTCTTACCGCACAAGATATATAAAATTTAAAAAAAAACATAATCTGTGCGGTAACTGTTACCGCACATGTTTTTAAACCTGGTGCGGTATTTGTTACCGCACCGGTTTTTTTAATAATTATTTGAAAATAATTAAATTAAATTTTTAAGAAAATATTAAATATAATTTGTGCGGTAACTGTTACCGCACAGGTTTTTTTTGAAAAATGCCCGTTGGAATTTTATGCCCGTTGGTGCGTTAACTATTACCGCACCAACGGGCATAAAATTCCAACGGGCATTTTTTGCTTGTATATAGAGGTTGAGCTCTCTTGTTGAAGTTTTGCAATGCACACCACAATGTCTTATAATTATGAGAGTAGTGAGGATGATGGTAACGACAATTGGATATCAGGGGTCGTGGAAGAAGAATACGAAGTCGATGAAGAAGAGGAAGTGGACGAAGAAGTCGATGAGGAAGTGGACGAAGAAGGCGAAGCAAATGTATCAATTGCATTAGACGATTGGACTCCGTTACCGATTTTGGTTAGTATATTATGAATTTAAATTTTATATTTAATTGCATGAGATTTAGGTTAATTAGTTAAAATTGCGTATCTAAGTAATGTAGTTTAATCAATATAGGAAGAAGACTTTAGACCACATTTTAGTACTGCACAAATGTGGGATAGTAAAGAAGAGATGATGGAATGAACAAAACAGAGAGCAAGGAATTTAATGATAGTTTTGGTACATCGTACATCTAGCAAATATTGCGTTGATTTTGTATGCGATAGGTTTGAAAAACCTAGATCGGGTAGGCTGAAAGTGAATTTAAAAAATCCAGAATTGCCGGTTCCGAGGCTTCGTGACCGAAAATCGAAGAAATGTGGTTGTACATTTGAGTTATATGGGGTTCCTATAAAAGAAGGGCCTTATAGTTATAAATGGAGGTAAAATCTATACGCACTACATTTTCTCTCTTTCCACACTACATTTTCATACGCCCATAATGGGCGTACGCTCGTTTCGGGCGGACAGGCAAAAAAATTTGATATACGTATAAGAACTTATACGTATACAATTTTGTAAAAAATACAAAATACATCTTGTACGCTAGAAACGGGCGTACGCCCATTTCGAACGTACCGTAATGATAATTTTTTCCCCAAATAAATTAAAAAAAAAATTTAAAAAATTTAAAAATTTCACATCTGCCTCTTTGCTCTAGTGGTAAAGAGCTGCATATATTGCTCAGAGGTTTTGAGTTCGAATCTCAACACTAACATCTCACCTTTTTTATTTTTGGGTAAAAAATAATGGAAAGAGAGGAGGGGAGAGTCAAACTTGAGACCTCATGGACATGTAATGAAGTGAAACCACTAGGCTAATGAATCATATTGATATATTTGTAATATTAATACTACAAGTTACAATCGAATTTGGGTTCACCTCATTATTTTATTACAATAACAGTTTTTTTAATCTTGGTCTCAAATATCTATATCTATAGACTATTAATTATTTTAATAATTTCTAAAAAATAATTATTTAAATAATAAGGTGTATCTTATTGACAGATATGTAATATTAATACTACAAGTGATGATCGAACTTGAATCTACCTCATTATTTATTAGAAAAACAATTTTCTTTTATTTTTGTCTCAAATATTTATTGAATTAATTACTTAATTAATTTTGAATAAAATAATAATTATTTAAATAATCACATATGTAAGCTTTTTTAATATTTATAAAATATTTTGAAAACACTTTTTATATAAGACGTTCAAGGTTGTACTTTGTGGTCTACCTATTTTGTCAACATATGGTCATGAGCAAAAACTGGTCTTGGTAGAAACAAACCTACCTGAAATTGTGAGAGAAAACAATGCTTTAATTATTGTATTTATAGGTATTTCATATCAGTTTAAAAAATATTTTCAAATAGCACATCTAAAAAATTGATATAGTGCCAAGATAGGATTCTAACGAATTGTCGACAAGATAAGGATAAGATCTTGTATATAACACATCTAACAACCAATCTTGCATAATAGTTTTACGTATTTTCGATTCAAAATAGTTATGCAAGATGAATAAAATCTTGCATAATACTTAACGTACAAAT
This sequence comes from Oxyria digyna, assembly GCA_029168935.1. Classification (NCBI taxonomy): domain Eukaryota; kingdom Viridiplantae; phylum Streptophyta; class Magnoliopsida; order Caryophyllales; family Polygonaceae; genus Oxyria; species Oxyria digyna. The sequence continues at coordinate 43,233,914 of JAPVLV010000005.1, forward strand.
AGTTATGCAAGAAATGGCGCGAAAATCGAGTAAAACGGGATTAAAACGGAAAATGACGCGAAAATCGAGTAAAACCGACTTAGAATGACTAACGGCACAAAAATCGAGTAAAACCGACTTAGAACGACTAATGGCGCGAAAATCGAAAAATGTGGATAGAGTATAGGGTATAAGGTAGGGTATAGGATATAGTGGATAGTGAATGTGGATATATAGTGGATAGTGAATGTGGATATATAGTGGATAGTGAATGTGATAAGTGGTTAGTTTGGGCCCAATTCGTTTAAACGCCTTAAAACGATAAAAATTAAAATTTTAAAATTGTAACATGATAGAAAATAAAGCCCATAGTCGTTATCAATTCTCAAAATCGGAAAAAAATAATCGAAAACGTCAACGGGCCTAATAAGGCCGAATTGAGATTTAGTGAGGCCCATTATCAAAAAATGACATAAAACGGCTTAATAAGACCTTAAACCGCAAAAAAATTGAAATGTAAAAGTTGTATTTGAGCATTACCAATATGACGGTTTCGTTTTTATAAGAAAATAACAAAATGAACACTTCGAAATATCTAAACAAGCACTTTCACCTAGTAACGAGTTAATCTCAAGTATATAAGTCGTATAGTTTTACTCATATGTGTGTGATATCACTTCATTACTCAAATAAACTTTATATAAAACTTTCATTAAATGTTACGAAACACTCAAATAATCCAAAATAATGACATTTCACATCTTTGTATTGTCGTTATTGATTGATTACTCTATATTTAATGAAAGTTTTAATGAAATACGCATACATATATGATTAAACAAGCAATAACGACAATACGAAGATGTGAAATGTCGTTATTTTAGATTATTTGAGTGTTTTATAATATTTAATGAAAGTTTTATGTAAAGTTTATTTGAGTAACAAAGTGATATCACACACATATGAGTAAAACTATACGACTTATATACTTGAGATTAACTCGTTACTAGGTGAAAGTGCTTGTTTAGATATTTCGAAGTGTTCATTTTGTTATTTTCTTATAAAAACGAAACCGTCATATTGGTAATGCTCAAATACAACTTTTACATTTCAATTTTTTTGCGGTTTAAGGTCTTATTAAGCCGTTTTATGTCGTTTTTTTATAATGGGCCTCACTAAATCTCAATTCGGCCTTATTAGCCCCGTTGACGTTTTCGATTATTTTTTTTCGATTCTGAGAATTGATTACGACTATGGCATTTATTTTCTATCATGTTACAATTTTGAAATTTTAATTTTTATCGTTTTAGGGCGTTTAAACGAATTGGGCCCAAACTATCCATTTAACACATCCACTATCCACATTCAATATCAACTATCCACATTCACTATCCACTATCCACTATCCACATCCACTATCCACTATCCACTATCCTATACCCTATACCCTATACCCTAAGTCGGATTTGCTCGTTTTAAGTCGGTTTTACTCGATTTTTCCGCCAACTCAATTTAAGTCTGTTTTACTCTATTTTCGTGTCAACTCGTTTTAAGTCTGTTTTACTCGATTTTTTGTGCCGTTACTCGTTTTAAGTGTGTTTTACTTGATTTTCGCGCCAATTGGTTTTTGTCCGTTTTACTCGATTTTTGCGCCAACTCGTTTTAAGTCTGTTTTACTCGATTTTCGCGTACTTCCCGTTTTAAGTCCATTTTTCTCTATTATCGCGCCATTAGTCGTTCTACGTCGGTTTTTCTCGATTTTCACGATATTACTCGTTTTAAGTCGGTTTTTCTCGATTTATACACCGTTTCGAGTCCGATTTCCGGTGAGAGAGACTTTATTTGGATTTTATCTTAATAAGACTAAGTTTTATATTTTTCAAACATAATTAACCATCGATGGTGTTGATATCTTTCATCCAAGTTTGTGTTGAAATTTTTCAAACATAATTTATCATTTGTCATATATTGTATAAATTTTGTAGTTTTTGTTGAAATATATTTTGTTTTATATTGAATAAGAATTTATTTATTAATATATATTATTTAAATAACAATATTAGAAATACAAAGAAAATATTTTGGGAATGATATGGATTATCATAGTTTTTTATCTTAAAATATATTATAAATATAAAAAAGCTTACACACCTGCTTATTTGAATAATTCTTTTTCCTCAAAATTATTAAAATAATTAAATCAATAAATATGTGGGAAAAAAATAAAAAATCTATTTTTCTAACAAAAACTGAGGTAGATTCAAGTTCGATCATCACTTGTAGTATTAATATTATAAATAATACCAATAAGATACACATTATTATTTAAATAAATATTTTTTCTTGAAATTATTAAAATAATTAATTTTATTGATATATGAGACTTGTACTATTAATATTACAAATAGATCAAAAAATCTGTTATTCTAATAAAATAGTGAGGTGAACCCAAATTTGATTGTAACTTGTACTATTAATATTAAAAATATATCAATATGATTCCTTAGTCTAGTGGTTTCACTTCATTATATGCCCATGAGGTCTCAAGTTCGACTCTCCCTCACCTCTCTTTTCATCAATTTTTACCAAAAAATAAAAAAGGTGAGATGTTAGTGTTGAGATTTGAACTCAAAACCTCTAGACAATCAATGGAGCTCTTTACCACTAGAGCAAAGAGACAGATGTGATATATGACCTATTATTGTTATTATATACTAACGTAATTAATTAATTTTAAAAAAAATCGTAATAAAAAAAAAATCGAAAAAAAATGTTGTACGTTGGAAATGGGCGTATGCCCAGTTCCAGCGTACTGAATTTTTTAATTTTTCATTTATTTGGGGAAAAAAATTATCATTACAGTACGTTGGAAATGGGCGTACGCCCGTTTCTAGCGTACAAGATGTATTTTGTATTTTTTACAAAATTGTATACGTATAAGTTCTTATACGTATATCAAATTTTTTTGCCTGTCCGCCCGAAACGAGCGTACGCCCATTATGGGCGTATGGAAATGTAGTGTGGAAAGAGAGAAAATGTAGTGCGTATAGACGCCACGATAAATGGATCGTGAATGTTGTAGAAGGTCGTCACAACCACACCCTTCCTACTAGTTTTCATGGGAATTCATTCGTGGGTAGAATGAGCAAAGAGGAGGAGAAAATAGCAAGGGAAGCGGGGGATGATCGCAAGACGCCAAAAAACATACTTATTCAGCTTAGGAAAAGAGACCCGCAAAATGTGACATCCATGAAGCAGATTGCCAATTTTTTGCAGAAGATCAATTTTGAAGATCGTGGTGAATTGTCAGTTACTCAGTGGTCTCTAAATTTTCAGAAAGAGAAGAAGTATTTTTGTCAACCTTTGAGGAACACGAGGACGAATGAGGTTGAAGTCCTTTTTTTCGCTCACCCGGAGTCGATTCGTTTGTTCAGGAAGTTTCCTCACGTGATTATCATGGACGCCACATACAAGACAAATAGGTATGATATGACTTTAGTGGAGATGGTTGGTTTCACTTGCACGCACAAGACGTTCAACATCGCATATGCATTCATGGCTCAGGAGATAGTAATGCATTACAAGTTTGTGATGATGTGCGTTCATGAGTTGTGTAGAAATTTGGGAGTGATGCCGAAGGCTATAATGACCGACTGTGAAAAGGCTTTGTTGAGAGCAATCAAACTTGTGTTCAAAGACACTGATGTGAAGCAACTATTGTGTTGGGTGCACATTAAGCACAACATCCAGTCACACGCAGAAAAAGTGATTAAAAATACTAAAAGGGCGGAGAACTTTGTTACGCAATGTTGGGGGATATTTTGCTCGAGCACCGAAGAAATCTACGAAGAGAGGTTGAGAAAGCTGAGAGATTCATGGAAGAAGGGCATTGTTGGTTACGTTGAAAAGTACTGGTTTACTCCGTACAAGAAGTTCATAGTTAGAGCGTGGACGGACTACACTCTTCACTATCACACAAGGACTACAAACAGGTATCTTTGTTTGTTTAGTTGTTAATTTGGACCACCATATTATTTATGCTAATGATTAGAAATTGTGTTTATTTAGGGTGGAGGGGATGCATAAGGTGTTGAAAGAAATTGTGGGTTCTAGTAGAGGAGGCTTCAACAGAGTGATCGTGAGGATCCACCATGCGGTCATAGTTCAGATGGACCTGATTAGGGCGACGATGAACCAAGCACTTACCACTCGACAAATGGTCTTTGATGACCCAACCTTTCCTCCTGGCATTCGAATGTTGTTTTCAAGGCTATTTTACCGAGTGTCAGATAGGTGTTTTCTGTTGTTGTTGGAAATGTACCAGCAAATATTGAAGGAGGAGTATTCAAATGTTTGTGATGATCATTGGGTTCGAGATTGTCTTGGGATGCCATGCGTACACGATCTTGCTAGGGCAATCTTTTCAAAGACACCTCTTGTTCCGGATGATTTTCATGACTTCTAGAAGGAACTGAGATGGGAAGATGATGCAATAAATTTGTCCTTACCCGACGACAATCGTTCAATGTCTATTCCGGAGATCAGAATGCGTGAAATGTGGGCGAAATGGGAAAGTGGAGATTTGAGGGATGGAACTCTATTCAGATTAAGTGAGTTGTACATTGATTGGAGCATCCGGAACAAAGTTCTTTGGTAGAGCCAACAAACTTGTTTAGGAAAGGAAAAGGAAGGCCGCCGGGATCAAAGAACAAGGAGAAGCAGCGAAATGGGAATTCTCCTCCGAGAGAAAAGAGGGAAAAGAGTTACCACGAGTACGTTAGAGAAGACTTAACAAATACTGAGAATGCGCAAAAAGTCGCAAAGGAGAAGGCAAATAGGCAAAGTGAACGACCAACTTGTCCTAAAAAGCAAGCAAGTCAAGTGTCGTTCGACTTCGGATCACAGTCCCAACCTGAACCATTGTTTTCAGAGACCATCGATTTAGAAGACGAAGACATGAATGCCGTGCCCCTAAGAGCTTGCTATCCAGATCGAAACGAAACAGAGGAAGGAGAAGATGAAGAAGAGATTGAAGAAGCCATAAGTTATATGGGGGTGAACTTGGGGGTGAAAAATATTGACTACTTTTGGCTTTCCTACACGACTTCTGTGAAAGATGTGCGTTCAGACGGACATTGTGGGTATCGGTCAATGGCTCTACTTACGGGTATGCAACAGAGTCAATATCGTATGATCCGTGCTGCGTTGGCAGCGGAGCTTCTTGGAAACAAAGAGACATGGGAGCCCATACGACGTGGACTACGAGTAGGAACATGGGATGATCTTATTGCTCAAGTTAACTACATGAGAAGTCCTTGTGAGAGACCATTTTGGATGGACATGCCATTTATGGGTTTGGTGTTTGCCACAGTGTATAATGTTGGTTTAGTGCAACTATCCTAGGATGCGCCGTGTTTATGCTTGCCAATAAGGCAGTCTACAGTGAGCCCTGGTCCTCCACAGAAGATTTTTGGGATAGCTCTTGTCGGATGCAGTAATCACTGGATACCGGTAAGAATCTGTGGTAATCTAAACAAACGTCATGAAACGTCGAAATCATTTATACTTATTGATTAATTTTCTTTGTATATCTAGGTTTGGCTCCGTGATGGGGCACCATTGCCACGTTGTTCCGGTTCGTGGAGAAGATTTGCAGATGACAACATCAAGTGGTAGGAAGGGATATATGCTGGCCAAGTGGACTTGTTTCGACAATACCGCTTTACTACTGGAAAGCGTATGGACTACATGACTTGATTTGTAATAGTTTAGTAGCCTTGATCTTTAGACTTCGATTGGAATTGATTTATAATATGTAATGACTTGTCTTGTCTGCTTTGAAATATGTAATGACTTGTCTTGTTTGCTTTAAATAGTGTTTTCAGTAGAGTTAGATGAGGTAGGTGAAACAGTGAAGTGAAATCAGTGAATCCATAAACTACAACACACTCAGCATAAATTAAAAAGACAACAGACTCATTAAGGAAAGACAACAGACTCATTCTTGAAATTTAAACTAAACACAGACTTAATAGAGATTCACTGATTTGATACCAAGATCCCTAATCGGAGTCACTGTCATAAAAACTAGGAACAGGGTCATTGGGAAACCTCTGTTGTATCCAGTGTTTGGCTACTTCAATACTCTTAGCCTGGTGAAAATATACCAGCTTCAACTGCTGGTCAGCTATTTCCTTCAACAGTTTTGCAATAAATCGGAGATGATGACTGTCGTATTCTGGCTCAAGATACACGATCATGTAGTTACACTGACATGTGGTATACCTTCGTCCATATGTATGGGGATTGTTCTTGTCATTACCAGTGAACACCTTGATTGTTCTTGAGCACCTTCTACTCGGGCACTGGATCTCACTGCCTTCTGCTGGAACTGGGGAGGATGAAGATGATGCCATGGTTGTTTGAATCTGTAATACAAAGTAAGAAAACATGTTAGAAACAATGAAGATATCTAACGAAATCAGTAAAAAATGAGACTTTTAATTGAAATACAGAGTAAGAACTTGAAACCTAATTATTTTACGGCGCAGTGAGAATGAGATAATAGGGTTCACTGAGGCAGTGAATTTATAACCGAGGTTTTACTAGGGTAACTTAGATTTGGGCCGATGTAGACAAAAGGTCCACAACAACAAAGGCCCAATAACGTAATTCGGTCATCCAAAAGTGACTTACAGCTGTGTGGTAGCTGTAACACACTCAAGCAAAATATGGTGGTGCGTTAGCAATAAACGCACAACTGATAACACAACTTCGTCAAGATCCAACAGAAAAATCCCAGCCCAACAAAGACGACCAACCCAACATTCAAGCCCAGCCCAGATTCTAGTGCGTTAACAATTAACGCACACAATCTGTGCGTTAGAATCAAATGTTTCTGGTGTTTGTAGGGTTTAGGGTATTAGGGTTGGTGCGGTAACTGTTGTAGTACCAACCCTAATTACATAAAAATTCATTTTTATGTTGTTTTCTTATACTATTTGATATTATAAAAAGTTTTATGACCCAAAGTAATGTTATACTACTGAAATATGTCGTTATTGAGAGTTTTGTGAATAATTTTATCAAGTTTTACTAATGTAATATGAGATTACGAAGAGTTATATGATAAAAAATCATATTATACTAATGAAATACGAGGTCAGTTGAGTCAAACGATAACAATTAAGTGTTAAACTAATGTTATATGATGAAATAAACACATTATATGAAGTTCATTTTAGTAACGAAGTGGTATCACATACATATGAGTATAACTATACAACTTATATACTTGAGAGTAGTAGCATACAAGTGAAAGTCTTCGTTTACATACTTCTAAGTGTTAAAGTTGTTAATTTCTTATAAAAAACGATAGCGTTTGATTGGTAGATATTAATGTTACATTTCTTGACTTTTACGTTTTAAGTGCTTATTAAGCCGTTTTATGTCATTTTTTGTCGTTTTTTGTGTTTGGGCCTCATTCAAAATTCATTAGGCCTTATTAGGCCCGTTGAAGTTTTCGATAATAATTTTTCGATTCCGAAAAATGAAAATAACTATTCTCCCTATTTGCTGTCATGTTACAATTTCAAAATTTCGATTTTCATCGTTTCAAGGCGTTAAAACGATATGGGCCCAAACTATACACATATGACATCCATTATCCATTACCCACTATCCATTATCCATTATCCACTATCCACTATCCATTATCCATTATCCATATTTCGATTTGGCTTGTTTTATATCGTTTTGAGTCGATTTTTTTCGTTTCTTAGTCGTTTCGAGACGTTTTGAACCATTTTTATCAATATTTGACGTACTTGGTCGTTTTTCGCCTTTTTTCAAAAAACTCAAGTTTTGCTAAGATTTGCTCAATTTGGCCATATTATGCCATCATTTTGGCCACATTTTTACAACTTGTTCGGAATTCCTTGAAATTTCGATTTGGCTTGTTTTATATTGTTTTGAGTCGATTTTTTTCGTTTCTTAGTCGTTTCGAGACGTTTTGAACCATTTTTATCAATATTTGACGTACTTAGTCGTTTTTCACATTTTTCAAAAAACTCAAGTTTTGCTAAGATTTGCTCAATTTGGCCATATTATGCCATCATTTTGGCCACATTTTTACACTTTTTTACAACTTGTTCGGAATTCCTTGAAATTTCGATTTGGCTTGTTTTATATCGTTTTGAGTCGATTTTTTTCATTTCTTAGTCGTTTCGAGACGTTTTGAACCATTTTTATCAATATTTGATGTACTTGGTCGTTTTTCGCCTTTTTCAAAAAACACAAGTTCTGCTATCAATATTTGACATCACTCCAAGTCACGACCCTCATTCCCACTACCTTGCCCACTACCTTGGCCTTCATCGTGGATTGAATGCCGAAAAAGCTGAGATTGACGAACCAGAGCTGGAGCCATCGGTGGAGCCCCGTCAGTCAAAACTCCAAGGAGACGCCTCATGAACTCATCGATATCTGCAGGCCTCCTCTCTGGTGGTGTCTCCAAGAAAGCTCGAATCTCACAAGTCACTAGCTGGGTCCGCTATATTAACAACATATCAAAACATTACAATCAAATATACTAATTGAATGAATATGACTAATAAAATTTATAATCGTACCGCAAAACTGTCAACCGAAGGTGGAATATGCAGCGGACCAACTGGACGATCGAGTCTACGTGATCTGGGATCCACCAGAGGATGAGAAACTCGATCATACCAATCGAGATAATCATCTGTGACTGCCCAATAGTACGTCGCTCGTGGCTCCCGAATCTGTATCAAAGGCCTGGGGTCCTGATCCCACACACCAAGCAGATCCTTCTCAAAGTGAACTGAATAATGCGTCAGCCTGTTGTTACGTGTCACCTGGATGGGCTCTGGGGGAGGATCTGGGATACCCTGCACATGTCCAAATTGTCGCAGCAGGCGACCTGGCTGATAGAGCTCCTCGATGTCCAGACAACGGAGAATGCCCTCAAACAAAGACGGGGCGTAATGCGGAAGTCTGAAATCCACATTTGAAAAGGGAAACCAGTTAACCTGCAACAAAACATTACAAAACAGTTAGTATAGTTCACATTCACACAATATAACGAAAGCATACATTCTTAAAATCTGACCTCCTCATAACGAACACGGTCAAGCATGCCACGAATGTCAACCAAACGATCCGTGCTCTTCCCCTGTGGCACCTCTCTGCCCTCCCTCATAGCAGTTGCGGCGTGGTCCATAGAAAGTGGATCTGTCACAAAATGTTCACGAAAATGTGGAAAATATGCCCAGATCCACGACTGCAAAAAAAGGACAATTAGAACTCGACTTCCTAAACATAGCCAATCGTATAGTTGTTTGCGTACTAACCCGCAAAAGAATGCCAGAACTCCCCATCCCCATAGCCAATCGCCTCGATGCCTGTCCAAGGTTGCGATACAGATGAGCTAACACTCCAGCTTCCCAAGCATATCGGCCAGTGCTGTCGTGGTCGGCCAAAAGAACTAACCACCAGTGCTTGACTGTTGTAGTCGACTTGTCCACTAGAACTGTAGTGCCGAGAAGCAACAGTAAGTACATAGACGCAATGAGGCTCTCATCTCTCTGTCCATCCTCCATCCGCATCATATCCTTCAATCTCTGCTGAAGATAACCCAAAGGAATGCCTCCATCCCTATACCAAGTCTTCACCAGTGCCTCCTCTACGTGAAGCATCTCAGCAACAAAAGTGAAGATCTCCTCCTTAATCAAAACTGAGCTACAACTCCTGCCATGTATAGGCAGCGACAGGATCTCAACCACATCGTGAAGTGTAGGACCAATCTCTCCAAATGGCAAATGAAATGTGTTGGTTTCTGGGTGCCATCTCTCGACGAAAGCAGAAACCAACACATGATCGACAGGACCGGACCCGATATAGCGTAGATCAGTCAATCCAGATCGCTCTGCAAGCTGAAACTACGAATCTGGACCAGGTCTCCTAAACGCCTCTAGTGGAGTGCAGTAGGCGATGTGGAAGTGAACCTTGACGACCTTCCGTGTCTGAAAAAAAAGTAAAAAAATAACACAGTTACTTCTACAGAATGCCAAAATATTTCACATATGAACATTATAGTTCAAATACATACCAAATCAAGAGGAGCCTCGCCTTCTGGAAGATCAGCAGGCTGTGGAAGATCAGCATGATCTGCAACACGTCCACGTCCTCGTCCTCCGCGTGGAGCGCGTCCACCTCGTGCTGGAGGATCAGCAACGTCTGCATCAGCAACATCATCATCAGCCTGAGCTCCTTGGCCTCCTCGCTGTCTCTGTATAAATGGAGGAAGAGGACGGGGGCCAGCTGGAATCACAGGTGCGGGAGGATCAACAACTGTAAGCTCATAAATAGCCCTGGCGATGTGCGTCTCATAACTCTTCAGCAACTCATTTGTAAAAGGACCTCCGGGCATCCAAGGTACAGCAGGAGATGGTACAGGATCTGCATCGGGAGGTGGTACAGTCGGGGGAGGTGGTACATCTGGCGTAGGAGACGAAGGACATAAATCTGTAGGAGCTGGCGATGAAGGCCCCTTACCAGCATGATCCTCTGAAATAATAGGAGGGTCGTCTCTCCTAAGCTGATATGTCGGTATCTCGGGATGAGATACAATGTAATCTGTACCTAAACCCTCACCGTCTCCCAGCATATCATCATCCAAATCAACAGCTGTATCATCGACGTCCATATCCTCCTCCTCACTCTCACTGTAACCCTCATCATCAGCAGACGGATCAACATCTAGACCACAATCCCTAACTGCCCCAGTATCTGTAAGTGCCCCAGTAACATCAGTGGGTGTCGAACTAGAAGCATTCAGCTGGTCTCGAGCAGTAGCAAAACTCTGATGTATGGACGCTGTAATCTTCGTCCTCCTAACACGCTCTGCAGCAACAGGAGCCCCCGGAACAAAACCACTAGAAGCCATCGTATCTCGCACCCCCTAATGTTGTTGTTATAGCGTAACGTTATTTTCATAGCGTTACAAAAATAACGTCAAATTCAAAAACGTCTTTTCCATGACGTCGTAACGTTTCAAACAGTTGTTGTAACGTCAATCCTAATCCAAATCATCTCTAATTTCTAAACATTTTGTTCATAACGTTACGAAATTAACGTTATAATTCGCCTAATTTCAATACTTTATATACTAATAATTCATAACGTTACAAAATAAGAGAAGAACAATGTCATATTTCATAAAATAATTAATTCATTAATTTTACAATATAGACTGTCATATTTCATAACATTATGAAATTATTATATTTCATAACGTTATAAAATTTCACTAATTTCATAACGTTACGAATAAATTAATTAATTTCATAATGTTACCAAATAATATAATTTTATAACGTTACGCAATAAATTACTTAATTTCATAACGTTACCATATAAATTAATTTCATAATGTTATAAAATAAATTAAATAAATTGATAACGTTACGAAATTAAATAACTAATTTCATAACGTTATAAATTTAATAAATTAATTAAATTAAATAAATTGATAACGTTACGAAATTTATTTAAATATTTCATAACGTTATCAAATATTATTAAAGTCATAACGTTATGAAATTAAATAACTAATTTCATAACGTTATAAATTTAATAAATTAATCAAATTAAATAAATTGATAACGTTATGAAATTTATTTAAAAATTTCATAACGTTATAAATTTAATAAATTAATTAAATTTAATAAATTGATAACGTTACGAAATTTATTTAAAAATTTCATAACGTTATCAAATATTATTAAATTCATAACGTTATGAAATTAAATAACTAATTTCACAACGTTATAAATTTAATAAATTAATTAAATTAAATAAATTGATAACGTTACGAAATTTATTTAAAAATTTCATAACGTTATCAAATATTATTAAATTCATAACGTTATGAAATTGAATAACTAATTTCATAACGTTACGAAATAAAATAATTAAACTATTTAAAAACATTACAAAAGTTATAGAATATTTAATAAAAATACATACTTGATGTAGATCTACGAGAGTCGAAAAAACTTCCGGTTGCGCCTCGGTTTGAGCCTCGGTTTGTGCATTCAACCTTCTATTTGCTCGAGTAGCGTACCCGGGACCGACGTTTTGGACGGGTCGCTTTCGGTTTCTTGGCCTCAGAGCGGGTTCGGGTGCGGTTTCTTGGCCTCTCACATTCAATCAGTCATGATTCCACTGTCTTCCCTTTTACTATGATATTAATATTAATTAATAAAGCTTCAAAAAACGCTACTTAATTTATTGTAAATACCAAGTCTTCCCATGACATGTCAATTTTACACTATTTTATTTAGTTAGGCATGGAGAATTTGAGGTTAGAGCAACCAATGATTATGATAGATGATTAGCTTCTTATTTGAAGAAGCATGCAAAGTTGTTGTACTGGTGGGATTTTTGTTTGCAGGATATTGCAAGACAATTTAGGTTGTTATTAAGTTTTGTATTAGCTTTTGTTTGGAGGATAATGTTAAGTTATGCTACTGTGATGTTTTGTTGGTTTTTTATTACAGTTAATGAAAGTGATGTCGTTATTTAAGTATGTTAATTACAGTTTTTGCACCAAAAGAAAATACAGTTTTTTAAGTATTTTAATATTATGGTTATTTGGTTAACCGATTAACCGTACCAAAATCGGCGGTTAACCGATATATGGTTAACCGACGTGAACGGTACGGTTCACGATATGCCTAAATCACTAACCGAAAGACCGGTTAAGCATCGGCTAACCACCCGTGCCCACCCCTAACTACCAGTGTTCCACTATATCCTTTGGCAGTTGCAGTAGAAGGCTAGAAGCTAGGTTACACTCGGTACAGGATATCAAAGCATTTTAAAATTGCATCCTTCGTATATCGATCAGTGATTTAGTTCAGAGGTCCGTACAAGTTCTAGCGGTCAACGATCTTTAATTACTCCCTATCATTTGTACATGCACAACTGCATGCACTACGATACCTGCTGCTCCTACTTTTTGCTATGTATCAGGCCTTTCAAATTTGTCCCTCTACATATGCTCTACACTATTGTATTACTCCTTCCGTCCCATTATATAAGCCGTATTACTCTCTCCGTCTCATTATATAAGCCGTATTACTCTCTCCGTCCCATTATTAAGCCTCATTTTAAATTCTGACACTATTCACAATTCGAGAATCTTCTCAATTTCTTCCAATATACAAGCGAAAACATAGTCATATGAGATCTTGTTTGATTCGTCTTAACGAGTACTATAACAATTTCAAAATTTTATATTTTTTACTAATATGTAACAAGAGATATTAACAAAACAAATCGCGCATCGACATCCGTGCAGGGATGAAATGAGACTTATATAGTGGGACAGAGAGGGAGTATAATATATTGGAAAAGTTAATACATTTCATCACTTATGAATTCCTAAACTTATAAGACTACTAATTTGGATGTTTGCTAGCTTTTTTTGCATGCAGGAATCATATCTTGATGATGTAGTTTTCTTATCTTGGAATAGTTATTGACCTAGGATTGATGCATATGCCTAAATGGAATCATCATAATTAAAGTACCTAGAGTTTTATCACATGTTATGAAAAATAAGATATTATTTTTGTTTCGCGATGACTAAAAGTAAGTTAGCTAAATTTTACAAAACAGTTGGATTGGTAGCCTATTAGATCAATAAGCTAGCTTAATTTTTTGATTTTGAAGGCAAAATATTTGTGTGCCGAACAGACTAGGGGGTCTCGACTTGAATACAGGCTAGGGGGTCTTATTTGGGCTTGTTTTGCGTCTTTTGATTTCTACTTGACTCGGCAGGTTATCTGGGACTAAGCCACCGTTTAGAGTAGATTAGAGCGCTACATATTGTAGGAACCTATATTTCTACAACATATAATTTGTATTTTATACAATAAATAAAACAGAATTAAGGTAAGAAAATCGAATGAACCACTAGCGAAGTCGGGCGGTAGAACTTGAACGGAGTCGAGATATTATCTCTTTCCTTAATTCTGAAAACGCCCCGTATTGTGACGGTTACCGGCGTTCCGAATCCCAGGATAAAACCGATATCACTTCTGCTTTGCACAACCCAAAAGAAGAAGTCAACAAACTCTAGACTGTGTGTACTTTCAGACTCGAGCAAAAGAAGAGGAAGAGATGATAGAGTTTAAAACCGAGTGGAGGAAGGAGAATGAGAAGCTTTCGAATGTGTGTATTTTTGAGTTCTGCAGAGCCTCCTTTTATAGGCTGCAGAGGAGAATCTGTCAATTGAATGGCCCAATTCGCGTGGATTAAATGGCCCAATCCGTGTGTAATGAATAGGCTGATCTGGTCCAAGTCAAATACGCGTGGCATTAATGCCCGAGATCTACAACATGAATGTTGTCTCTGACTTTGAACGAGGCCCATTTGAACGAAGTCCAAAAGTCATATCAGACTTTGAACTAGGCCCAAAAAGACAACCTCCTCCTCGGGCCTACGGCCCATCCAATGAGACCAAGGAGCCCACGAGCCGAGCCGATCCGAACTGCGCGCGTGTGGTCTTCGAAGGCCCAAGCCCACCAGGATAGCCTCCTCTGGCCCAATCACATCCATTACAATCCACTCCTAGTTTATATACTAGTGAGTTTTTCTCCTCCTAATCAATGTGGGATACACATTAATCCTGAAAATTCAACTTAGTTACATTAAATGTAACTCCCTTATTTCTCATTCAAACAGAACCCGAATTATACAAATGATCATACTACGAAATAGTGCTCGCGGAGACGAAGCCAACGCTCCCATTATCCGACACAAACAATGCCTGGAAAATTCGGTTCCAACAATCCCCCACATGAATAGAAATGACTCTAAAACACGTGAAAAACGACTCGTGATACGCTGCACTTTGTATAGCGTAACTAAGGATTATTACATTAGTTTAGGAGTATTATCATATGTGTTTCAAGTCATTATTATGTTCTGAGATATTTATTAAGAAGTGAAGAAATGAAGATCAGAACCGAAGAAGATTGAAGGCTTGAAGAATGAAGAAGCTTCTGCGACGCCAACCGCGATCGCCATATACGAGGTGGCGATCGCCATGAAGCATGGGAAGTTACTGCTGATTTACAAGGCGGACTAGTCACTTAACAAATTAATTAAGGTGGGCCGAACGTGGAAGAAGAGAAGCAAGGTGGGCCGTACGTGGATTAGGAAGCAAGTAGTCACCGAATTGTGTTTGTGTTATTTTCCTTATTTCTTTATTTCTTTTTCCTTATTTTCCTTTTAATTAGTTTTAGGATTTATCTTTTACCATATATTTTTAGGGTTAGTCTCTATTTAAGAACCCTAGGTCTTTCTTTCTTTTATCATCTTCTCTATCATCTTTTCCATCAGACAATTTAGTTCTGCAACCATGAGCAGGAACTAATCTCCATTGTTTTACTTAGCGGTTGAAACCTTCAGTTATTAAGTTGTGAGATTTCTAACTCTTGTTCTTTTCCTATGGGTTTGTATTAATTCTCTTGTTCTTCATCTATTGATTTCTATTAGTTTTGCTAGCTTGATCACCTAGTTTGATTGATAGTTTTCTATTGCTAGACTAGGAATGTACGGTGGAATTCCTTGTCATTGTAGCGCTCATATCTGCATGATCTGGTAGTTGATTGCTTTTATGAAAGAGAATTGATTGCATGTTAATACTTGACGGTTGTAAGTTATTGCATGCATCCTTATAATTCCTATGCCATTTGCTGCTATTTCATCTAATCTTGAGAGGTTTCCCTGATTGCTGAATAGTAAGTATTATCAGGACTGGTTGACCTGCTGATATATTAAAGATTGGAATAGGAACATTCCCTAGGATTGATAAGAACTTGAGATAAATCTATGATCAACTTGATTGACTGTTGTGTGGATACTTGCTAGGTGAAACCCCTTCGCATAATATTCTCACCCAAACTTCCTCTGCTTTTTACTGGTTACTTGTGTGTTCTTGCAATCAAACCCCCCCCCCCCCCCTTTGGTTACTTGTTACTAGTTGATATTTCACTTGACTGCACTGATTTGGTGTTTTGATTCCCTTGGGTTCGACCTCTACTTGCTTGCTATACTTTAGTTAGTGTTTAGAGTTTTCTTTGATTTGGCACTACGACTTTAGCCTCATCAACTCGACAGAAAGACTTTTGAGAGTACGGTCGAAGAATCACTGCATTTAGGCTGATAGCATTTTTAAGCCTTGAACCACCCATAGTGAGTAGCCATCGAATTTACTCGGCCAGGTAGTGAACGTGATGTCTTGAACCACCCGGACTTTGATGTAAATCTAGTCAACGACTATCACACAATTTCATCTTCTTACAGAACTAGGTTCTCCGATTGTGTTCATTTTGGCCGTGAACATCCCTGGTTATTCATGAGTGAGCTTAGAGAATTCTGCCTCTGTAAATTCTCCTAGAAACGAACCCATTTCACACTCATAAGGTGATTTTTCCATAAGTAGTATACCATGATACTTCACTTTGATTTTCAAAGCTTATGGAATCATTAAAAGACAATACTTTATGGCTTAACCTATACTTTACCAACGCACTTTTATCATCCTAGGAACTGGGAGAAGATGCTAATCTCCAAGTGCTCTTTAGATTTAGCTTGATTTCGTTGTCCCTTTGAACTTACATCTTGGGATCTCCAATCACGTAAGTTGGGTTACCATCAAACATCATCTTATGGCATAGGCTTTAAACCCATTCCTCTTGATGATTTTACAACTTGCTCTCGAGACAAACCTTTAGTAAACGGATCCGCTAGGTTGTCAGCCGATCGGATATAATCAACATTGATCACTCCGTTTGAGAGCAATTGTCTTATGGTTTTATGTCGTCTTCTAATATGACGAGACTTACCATTATACATTGAACTTAGTGCCCGAGCTATTGCCGATTGACTATCGCAATGGAGACTCATAGCCGGCACCGGTTTTTCCCACATTGGTATATCCTCTAGAAATTTTGCCATTCTGCTTCTTCTGCTGCTTTGTCCAAGGCAATGAATTCATATTCCATTGTGGACCTAGCCAGTAGAGTTTATTTGGAGGATTTCCAAGATATAGCCGCACCACCTAGAGTAAAAACATACCCACTTGTGGATTTTGAGTTCTTGGAATCTGATATCCTATTAGCATCACTATAGCCTTCCATCACTGCTGGATATCGTCCATAGTGTAACCCATAACTTCGAGTATATCGCAAGTAGTCCAATACCCTTGTTATGCCTTTCCAGTGACCATGTCCTGGATTACTAGTGTAACGACTTAAAACGTTCACCGCATGTGCTAAATCTGGTCTTGTACAATTTGTTAAGTACATTAGACTTCCAATCACTCGTGCATACTCTACTTGAGATATGCCATCACCCGAGTTTTTCTTTAAGTCGAGGTGAGGGTCCACGAGACTCTTTGCGTTATCACTTGAGTATTTCTTGAAACGTTCAAGTACCTTATCAACGTAATGATCTTGAGTTAAAATGATTCCTTCAGAATGTCTTATGACTTTTATTCCTAGAATCACATCCGCTAGTCCCAAGTCTTTCATGTCAAACTTTCCACTAAGCATGTTCTTAGTTTGTTGGATCATATCTTTGTTACTACCAATAATGAGCATATCATCAACGTATAGGCATAACAAGATATATCCTTTTGGAGTTATTTTGACATAAATACATTTGTCACATTCATTTATATTGAAACCATTTGACATCATAACACTGTCAAATTTCTCATGCCATTGTTTAGGTGCTTGTTTTAATCCATATAAAGATTTCACAAGTCTACACACTTTGTGTTCCTGTCCAGGCACAACATACCCCTTGGGTTGTTTCATATAAATTTCCTCTTCTAACTCTCCGTTTAGAAATGCCGTTTTTACATCCATTTGATTATTTCTAGATTACGTGGAGCCGCAATCGCTATTAGTACTCGAATAGAAGTAATTCTCGTTATCGGCGAATAAGTGTCAAAGAAATCTAGACCTTCTTTTTGTCTAAATCCTTGTACTACAAGCCTTGCCTTGTACTTCTCTATTGAGCCATCGGTTTTCAATTTTCGTTTGAAAATCCATTTACATCCCAGCGCCTTTGTTCCTGGGGGTAAATCCGCTAACTCCCATGTATGATTTTGCATAATGGAGTCTATTTCACTTTTAACCGCTTCCTTCCATGAAGGTGCGTCTGGCATTGACATGGCTTCTTTAAACGTCCGAGGTTCGTTTTCTAGAAGAAACGCCATTGTGAAATCTAAGCCAAATGATTTTTCCTTTCGAGCTCTCTTGCTCCGTCTAGGTTCATCATTTTCTTCTTCTGTTTCTTGGACAAAAGTACTCACTATTTCTATAGAAGTGCTTGCTTCTTGCATAGATGTGCTTGCTTCTTGAGAAGATTCGTTTGCATCTTGTTGTTCACGAGTCCTTTTGAGATATTCTTTATCCTTGCAAGGAAACACGCTTTCAAAGAAAGATGTGTTTCTTGACTCCATTATTGTATTACCATTTAGTAGTTTTCAAAAATACTAAATGGTCGAGCGGTAGAACTTGAACGGAGTCGAGATATTATCTCTTTCCTTAATTTTGAAAACGCCGCGTAGTGCGACGGTTACCGGCGTTCCGAATCTCAGGATAAAACCGATATCACTTCTGCTTTGCACAACCCAAAAGAAGAAACCAACAGACTCTCTGTCAATTGAATGGCCCAATCCGTGTGTAATGAATAGGCTGATCTGGTCCAAGTCAAATACGCGTGGCATTAATGCCCGAGATCTGCAGCATGAATGTTGTCTCTGACTTTGAACGAGGCCCATTTGAACGAAGTCCAAAAGTCATATCAGACTTTGAACTAGGCCCAAAAAGACAACCTCATCCTCGGGCCTACGGCCCATCCAATGAGACCAAGGAGCCCACGAGCCACAAGCCAATCCGAGCCGAACCGTGCGCGTGTGGTCTTCGATGGCCCAAGCCCACCAGAATAGCCCCCTCTGACCCAATCACATTCATTACAATCCACTCCTAGTTTATATACTAGTGAGTTTTTCTCCTCCTAATCAATGTGAGATACACATTAATCCTCAAAATTCAACTTAGTTACATTAAATGTAACTCCCTTATTTCTCATTCAAACGGAACCCGAATTATACAAATGAGCATACTACGAAATAGTGCTCGCGGAGACGAATCCAACGCTCCCATTATCCGACACCAATGGTGCCCGGAAAATTCGGTTCCAACACATATAACATCTTATGTTTACATATTCTATTAAAATTTGAATATCTGATTGCAACCAGTTGCTTTAACCTCTTCCTACATTGATGTAGATGTAGCCAACACAATATTGATGATCAAAACACCTTTAAAGAAGTCTGTGTGTTTTTCCCATTTTTGTCTGTTTGGTCTTTCTCGTAAAAATAGTAAGTCACACCATGGAAATGTTGTGTTTGCTAAACTAGTTACTAAAGTAGTTTAAGTTAAAGTTTGAGTTAAAGTTAGATAACTAGTTACTAAGCTAGTTTAAGTTGTTAAAAATGATAAATTATGTTTGAAAGCTATTAACTAGTTACAAGTTACTTTGGTTCTTGTATGTCATGCCATTTGTAAATTACTTACAGAAGTATAGGGTTATTTTTGTCAAAAAAAAGTGAGTAACTAAGATAAAATAGTGTGACCCCTTATTTTTTCTAGTTTATGCTTTAAACTAGTTTAGAAGCTAGTAACTTAACATTGACCTACCAAACCATGTTTAAATCAACTAATAACTAGTAGCTAGCTACGGAGTAGTTTATATGGCTTACCAAACACATCAAAACGCTTTCTGCTGCAATATTCAAATTTGAGACTCCTAAGAATGTATGTGGTGACATTCATGACCCAACCAAGATGTAGATATTCAAAATTTCTGTTTTTTTTTAGGTGATAATAATATCATATAAAAATCAAATTGACGGATCCAAGAAAATTTTACATACAGGAGCTAGAATCGATCACGAATCCCATAGATCCCATTGAAGTTAAAACTTAAAACTGAGGAAGACATATTGAATGAGTAGCATGCATGCATGCATACATATATGAGATGACATGACACAAAAATATTGCATGCATGCTGTAGTTTCTACTCTTACCCCGAATTGTCATCAAAATAAAACGAATCTCCTGATAGAATTACCCTACATATCTATGTATATCTATTTGTATTATATATTTCTTGTCTCTTTGTTTTACAATTAAAGCCGATCACTCGATCATATCAATACATCTTCTGCTAGCTGATTCTCATTTTACGCAAGCTTACACCCTGCAAAGATTCTCTTTCTTCCTAGCTTTGTACTACCAAATTCTGAACAAGAATATTGAAGGCTCCTTTTGCCACTTTTTTTAATTGTATTGTAAAAAAGAATTTATTTATTGGTCAAAAAGACAATGTATATAATGTTGCATGATGCGTATTAGCGACAGAGACAAAAGATCACAAAGCAAAAGGCCAATTTACAAGACTACAAAGAGAAATAATAAGAGACAACAAAATAAAACGATTTGATGCTCGGAATATGTAAAGTGAAACTGCTTGTATTGCTAGAGATAGCTAGCTAGCATGCAGATGGGTGTTGTGATCATCAAAAGAGATTTTTATAACTCACATTGGAATATGACCCATGATTGCTTTGGACTGCTTATAGTAGTATACAATAAAAACATGGAAAAAAAGGCTCACTATAGTGTGACGGATTTCAGGAAGATATAGAAAACAAATAAAAAATGACAAGACAACAATTAGTATACACACGTTTACATAATTTGCCAACGTACGTTGTTTTAACTACATCCTAACTTTCATCTCGTCTAAATTACGAGACAATAAAAAAGTTTATGTAATGATGTGTAATACCCAATAAGATTCAAAACCCAACTTAGTTAAGATCAAGTCACAGTTCTTACAAGTCTGTAAATCAATAGACGAAGACATACACGTATAATCTTAGATGTGCATGTAGTCCTGACATTCAGTTTTGATCTTCTAATAAATTGACAATCCATGAGAAAACAACCAGCTAAACTTATGTATACTAAAGTTTGATATCGACCAACTTTAGATACAAGGTGAACTTTCTTAGTTAAGAAAACATTTAATAATACAGGAAAGTATAAAGTGTGTAGAAAAGAGTGTTTTCCAAATGCACTAACCCACAGATTAATTCCACGCCTATCATTCACCAAACAATTAAGCATGTATGCTTCCTTGTAATTAGCCCCATGTCTCCCACGCTACGTAAACCTCGATTAATTAATCAATTAACTTTCCTCCTAATTAATTAACCAGTTGAGCTCCCCATATGTATTTCTCACGTATGATATTCAGTTTATATATATGTACTGACCAACTAAATTTATCAGCTCATATTTGCAAATAACGTATTAAACTTAAATCGGAGAACATATTAATGGCATGGATACACAATGACGTAGCCAGGATTTTAACTCTGAGGGGGCTAAATTATAAATAAACGAGATTAATTTTGATATAACACGTAAAATATAAAAACTTAATAGTCGTTGCTTTTAAATCCGAATTTTAAAGTTCTAATACGTTAAAAGATGACATTTAAAACCTTTAAAACCGGACTTTATAACCTAAAATTTTCAAAGTTGAAATATAAGGTCAATTGTAAGCACCACAAATATCATTTTAACATATGTAAAAAATGAAAACAATCGGATAAAATGTCAAGATCCAAGATCCAACTTTACAACCCAAATTTTTTGATAACAAGATGCAAAGTCTATTATAAATATCACAAAATAGTGTTGTAATTAATGCATATGATAGAAAAATCGGGTATTACAATAAGTAGTGGTATAGAAAAGGAAAGAACGGAAAGAGGTTAGAAATTAAAAATGAAAATAAAGAAGGAAAATAAAAAAAATGGAATAAAAAAAAAGAACGACAAAAAAATGGAAAGAGGAAATAACAAATAGTAGACGCATCAATGAGTTTCGAACCCCTTATATTTGGACAAAAATGGCTACACTCGACCACCTGGGCTACACTTACTTACATCTAATAGAGTCTCGGTTTTTTATGTTGGCATCACGTGGGTCCGCCACTGCATACATACTCGTATAAATCATCAGTTTAATCAATATATTTATATAAGACGTACGTCGAAGCTAGTAAGAAAAGTACTAAATTATATTACATACCAAGAAAGAAAATGAGTAACAAGAGGGAATTGAATAATGGATCAACGATTATGAAGAGGATCAGAAGCATTCGGAACTCTTCTCTTGCCCGAAGAATACACCAACCTATCTAATCCCGATCGCTTCATCTCCTTACTACGATGATGATGATGATGATGATGACGACGATGTCGGTGAGAGTGATGTTGATGATGCAGCGGCCCAATTCGGTATTTCTTGTGATGATCCTCACCAAAACCAGAACCAGAAGCGAAGGTGAATGAGACGAAGAACATAACAATAATAACAAGCACTATAACACACCCTAATTTATGTTGACAAACTCGAACTTGCATTGTTATATTTTTGAGGTAGCTCTCCAATGGAGATGAGAAATGTGTTTGAAATTTGTAAGGGAGGTGTAGAAGAAGAGAAATGTTAAAGAGTGCAATCGAGTGTATTGTCCCTGCAAACAAGGGACACATGTGACGAGGAGGAAGCTCTTTTTTGAAATAAATAAGTAAGTTTATGATAGAGTATATATATATTATCCGTTTTATATGATATACTTTCACGCTGTTTGCTTGCTAATGCAGTTCCCCAAAATGAGGGTTGGGAGGGGGCATGTTTGGGTGTAAGTGCAGTATAAAGATTTTGGACTTTGTGCTTATTTTTATGATTCTTTTGCTACAATTACAGTATATTACGGAGTACTACTATCATCATGGCTTGGAATTTGGGTCGTAATCATCTCCACATACTACTGTTTCGTGTTTTCTCCTGCATACCTTTGCTTTTGTACTACTCAATTTCTTAGCTGCGGAGTACATTATACTAACAAATCAATCATACCATATATACATGTATAAAACCACATACATACACTATATTAGTAACAATATATGCACTGTTAAGAGTCGTTAAACGAGTTCTATACAATTTTAAAATAATGTATTATTATGGTTATTTGACTTTATTTTTTAAAAAAATCATTGATTTTTCATTTGAACTTTGCTTACTTAATTATGTGATAACTAAATGGGGAATGAAGTTTATATTTTATTATAAGCCTTAATTTATAAACTTTGTTTTCATAATATGTTTACAACATTCATCATCTTCTAAAACGGTGTTATCGCTTTCACAGTGTAAGAAAATTCTTATCTCTTATACGTGTCCTTGATTAAAAAAAAAAAAACAGGCTTCAAGTTGTTGTTTGTGTGAAGAACTAATTGAGCATAGAAACAATGAAAATTGGGGGAAAAGAATGACACTCACTCAATCATAGATTATTGTTATTGAGTTTCATCTCACAGATTTGAGTCGATCTCACTTCTAAATCACATTCAATCATAGTTTGTGATTTGAATTTCTTTGATTACGAAAAATCCCCAAATCTCATGGTTTCTCTTTTGTGATAGACTTTTCTGGTAAATGGCGACTGTTTCGAGTCGAATTACCTATCTCATAAGACTTTTAAAACCATTTATACTATGTGTTAAAGTCTGATGGAGTGATAATTATGAAATTTGTACATAGACGAACACAAATGCATGAGTGCAGTGGCGCGCCCATACAGGCTCATAGTCAATGAATTTTATCGTAAAATCAAGTGATAAAAAAAATGCTCGGCAAACTCCTGTGGTTTTGAGTACAACAAACTCCATGTAGTTTTGAGAGATTTATACGACTGAACTGTGTACGAAGGTACATGTCTTGGAATATCGTTAGCCAAAATATGGATAACATATTAATAGTCTCCAAATATAGAGATATTGACGATATAAAACGTGCATCAACATGTATGTAAAAAGAAACAACATGTATGTAAAAAGAAACAAGAACAATATTATGTACATAGAGAATACGTACTAAACTAAAAGGGTTTGGGAACTTGATCAAATCAAAGGATAGAATTTGGCAAGAATGGGGTGGGGTGATTAAGAAAATGGGAGTGCCATAATTGGAGTATTCACTTTACATAGCACATGAAAAGGTGAAATTACTGTTAAATCATGTCTACAAAAAAGTTTGCAACAAGATGCAGTCTTCAAAAGGGTAGGTATTGCCTTTACTAGTTAGCTTTGTGAGGAATTTAATGCCTTGATTTAAGGAGCTTATAGTATAATATGATGATAATATGTAATATTAATATTAATATCAGCTCCATGCGTGATAATAGGTTGGGCCGAGTTGGGAAGAAATTTGGCCCATATTGGACTTTCCACCAGCCCTGTTCTTAACTTTGGATGTCTTGACTTTTGAAAGTTTTGCCAAATTGAAGTTTTCAATTAAATTTAAAACCGGTCGGCTAATTTCTTGATTTACTTCTGCATTAAGAATTGAGTTACATTAATATAAAAACTTTATATAATAATTCTTAAATAAGTGATTTGATTGGTTATTAGAAAGTTTCATAATGTCTAGAATTATTGAAGAGGAGTTGATAGATGACTAGAGATCATGTATACGAGCAAATAAATATAATAAGCCTATTTTATAAGTTTGATAGAGTTTCATGTTAAAATCAGTTTACATTTGAAAAAATAATATATCTGATGGTTCACGCTATTTCTATAATTAGCGCTAATACTTTTCACTTAAGTAGCCAGGCAAATGAAGCATCATTAACGCTCCTTAGCATGTCAACTTGCTGAGCCACAAATATCCCATTTTCTTGTCGTACAAACGCGCTAAGGAAGAAAATCACCCTTTTCCCTCCTTAGAACTTTTGACTCCTTAATTCGAAGAGTTAAGAACACGATCACGTATATGGATCTCGAGGTTTAAACTCCAAAGTCCATGTATGATAGCGTGAGTCCAGATGTATAAGCCTAAGAGATAAGATATATATGTCATTCGAGTAATATAATACAACTTCAAGTGTATTAAAGCATTGTTATGTAAGCAATGGAACTAAACATACACATGAAAGGAGCATAATGCACCATGTAAAGATCAGTCTCGCCCTTCTTCAGTATAAGATACAATTTAAGCTAGATCTATATCACGTCATTCCTAGCGAGTTAAATTACAAAAGAACAATCATAGACATACATGTCGTTCAATCAATCTCATCCATCATTAGCACGCTAGTTACAGAATATCAATCACGTCCTCTCTTCATCATGTTATTGACTTAGCTCGTGTGTTTTCATTCATATTCAAGTAGGCCGATTATCTCAGGCTCCAACTTTGCACAAGAGAATACAATACGTACGTAGTCGCTTAAGTGAAGGGCTAGACTACTTTCGTCCACGTACCTGACTCGGCAAGTTATCTATCGTGATAAGCCTATTAATTTT
Organism: Oxyria digyna; assembly: GCA_029168935.1. NCBI lineage: Eukaryota > Viridiplantae > Streptophyta > Magnoliopsida > Caryophyllales > Polygonaceae > Oxyria > Oxyria digyna. The sequence continues at coordinate 43,259,460 of JAPVLV010000005.1, forward strand.
GGGTCTGTTTGGTGAAGGTGTTTATAAACTGGTTTCAGTTTATAATTAGTTTTTTTTAATAAACAGGTTTTTAGGGTTTAAAAAAAAGTTGTGCCTATTTAACTTTTTTTTTTCTCACGAGAAAAAATATTTTTGATCGGTCTGCCTCCTTCCTTCCTTCCTCGAGTTCTCCTTCCTCCAAATTCTCCGTATCTCGTCAACGAGGAGTCCTCTCTGAGCTCGGACTGTGATTCCGATTTGGATTCTTCTACATCCACCGAATCATCGTTCTCATCTCCGACTGAATCATCGTTCTCACCTCCACCCGAGTCTTCAGCCTTCAAGAGCAAACCGGCTTTCGTCCAGGCAGTTCTTGAAGACGGCCTTGATGTCGGCATTTACAAGGTAAGGAGAGAGGAAAATGTCTGCTTACATTGTTTCAGTTTGTCTATATTATTGTCATTCGATGGATTTTTTGCAATTTGGCGATCATATCAACTATTTGGAATTTGGGGCACGAAGAAATGAGGAAATTTATCCTGTATGTTCTAAACATCATGGTTTAGTTTTAGGTATTAGGTAAACAATAAACATAGGCGCTGAAATTGGTAGAGGTACCATTTGCTCTGAATGATGCTTGTATTTTTATCTGGATTTTAAACTTAGAACTATCAGAATTCAGCACTGCAGTATCACTTGTGAATCAGTAGGAGTATTCAAAACATATCTATGAACTACTAGCCTATGCACGGTTGCATGAAGTTTGCAATTGTCTTTTCTCTTTTGAAATTTTATCACCCATGTGTCAAATTTTGGCCGAAAATAAAAAATAAGTCTGAGATTTGCATCTTAGGGCTATGCAGAATGTCATGAATCGACTTAGCTAAGTCTGAGGTTTTATTTTAATTTTACAATGGAAAATCTTTTGAATCTTTGTAATTTATCTTCCTTCAAAAGAAATTATAGCCCTCAGTTGTTACTTGGTAGTGCTGCTAAGGTTTTTTGCTTAGAAATGGTTTGATATACACTGCAATAAATAGTAATGCACCTCCACCTTTTCTGGTTTCATAAGAGAATGTCCGTTGTTTTTGTTCTTAAGTTGAAGACAACATGTTCTATTTTCTTTATCTTTCTGAACAAGAGCAACTATCATGTGCTTACCTTTTCATGATATTGATGAGGCGTCATCTTCACAACATTATATATCATTAACTGTATGGACTTGTCTGTATTTAGGATACAAAATGTCGTAATGAGTGTACATGTGAAATATACCATATAATCCATGCTTGTATGTTAAAAAGTGCTTCAGTGACTTCTTAGATTATATGGTGTATTTCACCATTGGTCTTTCTGGATTTCTAGTTTCTATCTCTGAATTGTCATTTGAAATTTGTGCCTCTTATTTTTCTGCAGCTGAAAGCAAAACCAACTACTCCTATACATATATTAGCTATTGATTCATGATCAAGAAAGGAAATCAAAAGATTTTGTTGTATGCCAGAAATGATCAGTCGAAGTCACATTCAATAGTAATATACATAATCACATGAAGACTTAAATATGTGCAGATTTTTTTTGCTTCAAAAATCTATCTCATCTTTGTCTTGAGAAGACTTAGTATGTGCATATTTTGTTTTGGTTTTTTTATGAGCCAAATAGATAATTGGTTGAAAGTTGGTTTATTTAAGAAGACTTAATTTGAATCTCTCTGTCTTGGATATGTTTTTTTTACCAGGATGATCAATAGAGTGTATATTTGGATGGATTGGTATGCTATCATGCTGATTTGCTTATTTGTTTATTTTGTGTGTTATGTACTCAATTTTTACAGAAATTTGCAATAAAAGACACATGGATGACTAGTAGCAAGGAGAGGAAGACAGATTGGGAAACAGCGTGGATGACAAACAAGAATTGAAAGAGAGATTAGAAAACGGCATGGATGACAAACAAGGATTGGAAGAGAGATTACGTAACCCTTATCTAGGATTTAGATTCTTAATTATTTGATCATCCAATTGTGAAAACTCTCATTTATATTTGATAAATGAAAATCTTCTTTGTACTATAGTGTACTATGCAAAACAGATATAATAATCTTTTCATCTCGAGTATCTTCTACCAAATTGAAAAATCAAAGATTAATCAAAATATGGAAGTTCAAATATAGTATATAAGTGTTACATATTACATTTGCATCTCTGATCAGATAAAAGTAAAAGTAGCTAGTTGTTTAATAGGAGTATCATTTGTCATTACCTATTATACAATAACAGAACACAATGTTATTACTAGCGACGGGAAACATCTCCTAGAATTGACGCAGCTATTTGATTTCGAACACCAGACATTACAACACGTTGTTCCATGGGTGCCATATCTTCTAGGGGCACTTGTTCATCATGCGGCTGTCGTTGTTCCCTATGCCGCACTTCAGCAAGCATTTGTCTAGGAAACCTTACTGCTTGATTAAAATGAGCATCATTCCTCTTGTGTAATCGTATGTAATTGTTAAGGGCAAAGCACGCCATAATAATGTCTATCTGGGTTTCCAATGGAAAAGGAGGCATCTCGTGCAATATACGCCACTTCTGCTTTAAACAACCAAAGCTACGTTCGATGCTACTTCGAAGAGAAGAATGGCGTTTGTTGAATAGCTCATGAACATCACGTGGACCTACATTTTCAAATTCAGTCAAGTGGTATCGACCATCAGGGTAAGGTGTTAAAAATCCAAGCCTGTCTGGATATCCTTTGTCTGCCACGTAGAATTTTCCTTCTGGCGCAACCGGAAATAATTGTTTGTGATTATTCAACACTTCATTAAGGACTTTAGAATCGTGTGCCGATCCCTCGTATCCCACAGCAACAAATGTGAAGTGCAAGTCAAAGTCACAAGTAGCCATGACATTGAAAGAGCACCATCCCTTCCTATTTCGATATTTTCCACTCTCGCTTTGAGGAACACAAGCTGATATGTGGGTTTCATCGATTGCACCGATACAGTTCTGTATTTATGGTTACAGTTTTTGATTAGTTAGGATATTACAACAATGTACAAGTGTTGAATTCAATGGTGGATTGAAAAAACATACATGGAAATATGGATAGTATCGTCTGTCATTCATTAGAGTACTTGAAACTGAAAATGTTGGATCGAGTGGACGAACAAAGTCTTTTACAAGCCCACTGAAGTTTCTTGACCGACCAACTATGCACTCTAGGACCTCATGAAAAACATAACTTATTGTCCATCCAGAATGTCTGAATATTGCTTGTGCATCTCGATTTGTCCGATGGCTCGCAATCACAAATAGAAATATGCCCACCTTTTCCAACGCTGAAATATTCGTATCTCTAAGGCCATAGTTATTTTTCAAGTCCTCACACAGAGATAGGAGAACAAGTGCTTCCATTCTGAAGAAATTCATACAAATGTCTTCAGGGCCATCCAAGATACTTTGCATCCATTGCAACCCCGCATCAGAATCTTCAGAATTGGATTGCCGTGGCATGAAACCTTCTAAGTATGCAACAACAGTTGCACAAAGAGTGGCTGCAACATTTCCTCCCATTGACATGAACCAGTTGGGATTTTGTTGTCTGTCCATAGGTACTCAGATTGGTCTCTGGACAAGCAAAGAAACAAAATGCAAGAGTGAATACAGAATTTGTACACAAGAATAGGTGCTTGAGAAAACAGACCCTTTATTTAATAATTTGCAAAGTGCATCCATTCAAAAAAACTACAATAGAAGATTAAGATATAAAATCTGCTAACACACATCAAGCGTAAACATTTAATGTTTAGCAAACAAAGAAACAGAGGAACACAAAGCACAAACATGCTAGTAGTAGAATGCACAAGAAAACAACTCTTGTATCTGGTTCACTTCTTCATCTGAATGTCTTGCTGAACTCACAGTAAAGCCAATCTATCTTCATCTTTAGGGATTGCCATGAACATATTCCTGTGGTTTTCGTCAAGCAAAAAGTGCAACGCATAGCCCATCAAATCACTTCCAGTTTCAATCTGACCATCATTCACCAAACGATACAATTCCTCAAGGGCATCAGCCACAGACACTGAAGTATTTGTTTTTGGAGGTGGACTGTAGCACACACTACCTGGTGGGGTGAAGGATTTCTTCGCTAAAGATAAATATTCAGCCATTTGATCTCTCAGACTGCTAATGTGATCTAGTGCAATATCTTGCTTAGAAGTGAACCTTTTCTGCCGCTTTGGTTGAGATGCAGATCCTACCACAGGACTGGACGGATTACCTTCAATAGGGGAAGAACCTTCTAGTTGACCAATCGAAAGCGCAGCGGGTGGACTTGCACCAAATTCAGTCTGATTCCCATCACCACCAGAAGCTCCCTGAGTTTCACCAATTCCTTCCATCTCAATTCGAGCATTTTCAATTCGAGCTTCTAGAGAACACGGTTGACTAACCATACCACGCATCACCAAATGTTCACCTGTAGCCATCGAGCCATCAAAAATTTGAGCATATAAATCCTCAACCTCCTTCGGGATACCAGAATTCCTAAATTTTTTATAATCTTTGTTCTCCTGCATCCATTTACCAAAAAATAAGGTTAGAATTGAAAAATATCGATATTTGACTAAGGAAATCCTATACTAACAATATATCTTACCTTTATTTTCCTTTCCCACCAAAGGGCATCTGCTTGAATGAAACCTGTGGTAGGATCTATTCCAAGACCAGTTTCACCCTTTAATAAATTTTTCCAATGACTATACTCAGTCCTCATCGTTGACAGCTTGTTGTGAAGTACGTCTTTCGTCACTTGCAGTCCAGTTTCCTTATTAAATTCTTCTACTATTTCAGGCCACTTATAGAATTGTTTTGACGAATGAGAAAACTTCCAGTTTGCTAATATGCGGAGGAACAAAAGCTTCTCTGCCTCAGTCCAAGTATGAGATTTACCTGATCTTGACCTCTTTCCAGGTGATGCCATTGACTAACAAATAAACTGTATAAACTAAATACATGAGAACAACTAGACACTATGCTATTTCATGCGTCTGATTATGTGATACTATAGAAGCTAAAAACAATACCATTTCATACCTGAAAATTATAATTATTGTTGGTAAAGACAAATAACTTCAATTATATATCCACTATACACTATCTAAGAGGAAAGAAGATGATCAGGAAAATACAAGTCAATATTGTAGAAGCACTTAAATATAATTTTAGGCAAGACAAATACAGAGTAAGATGATACTCATATGTTCAAGAAATCAAAATTTGTCAACTTACAAGATGGGGAACTGATTCTATAATATGATAACTCTGAACCTCACATATGAAATTAATGCATATCAAGAAGCAAGTATATGGTAATGATGTACATCAGGCATGATCAATATAAAGGATTGATCTTGGAGTAGTAACCAATTTTGAGTATATAGTGACCACTATAGCTACTGCACAGTTTACACGAAGTAATTTACCACTATATACCCCACTATTCCCAAATTCAATATGATTTTAGACCATTTTCAAATCCTTCCAATTCACACTGTTGCCTGAACTTATTTGCTGACTAGTTAACCTGTGTACCATTTTCAAATCTAGATTATTGTGTAAGGTGAAGTTGTGCGAAATTTCTTCTAGCAACTATACCCATTTGAGCTGCCTAGATTATACAGAAATGGAGATCTATAAACATACCCGACGGGTCGACGACGACGAGGTTGAGATCAAAACGAATTGGACTTGTGCACATGAAAGAACCGCTCCGACGAAGACGACGAGTTGGACTTGTGCTTCTGCCTATCTATGGCCTCCACGTTGGATCAAAACTCAATCCATCCTGAAATTCTTCCACCGCTGTCGCTGATTCCGTCTTGCTCAGTCGGGAGAATCGATTCCGTCTTGCACTGCCTGGAGAATTGAACACCCCTACCGCCGATGAAGCGGATAAAAATGGTTACAGGGGATAAAAATGGAGATCAACAGACAAGGATACTCAAGATGATCCTTACCTTGCAACTTGGGAGCCTCCAATCAAGAACCTTTGTGTGGTCAAAACCCTACAACTAGCTAACGAGTGTTCACCAAACATAGTTTTAAGAGATAAATAGTTATATGCTGAAAATATTTTTTTACTGCCAAACGTGTTTTTCCGAAAAAAACTGTTTATAACCTAAAAACAGGTTATAAACTATTATGCCAAACAAACCCTTTGTGGTTGCTACCGAGACGATGTCTTTATGCCCATCAAAGGACCTCGAGATGCTAATCCACGAAAAAAGATGTGAGAAATTCGAACTTATATAATTGATTTTGTTTAGTGCTAATTAATTGTAGGAACCTTAAATTCTACAACAAACAATTTGTATAAAATAGATGAATAAAATAAAATTAAGAAATAGAAAAAATGGTTGAAACCAATATCAAAACCGGATCACCAAACGATCAATCGGATTTGATGCAAAGTCGAGACGGATCTCTTTCCTTAATTCTAAAAATGTCTCGTAGTGTGACGGTTACCGGCGTTTCGAATCCCATGATACAACTGCAAACGCTTCTGATCTCGCACAACCCGTAATAACATCCAACGAACGTTTTTCTGTGTGTGTACACTCATACTCGACAATACAGAAGAGAAGAAGGAAGAGACGATACAGTGGAGGAGAGAATGATTTTCGATGTCTCCAAAATGAGAGCTCTGCAACCCCTTTTACAGGCTGCAAGAGGAGCCTCTTGAGGAAAAAGAATCTGGAGCAATGAATGCTCGGATTGCACAAAATCTGGAGCATTTAAGCTCGGAATAAAGTTGCACATCAATACACGTCGAATTGAATGTGAAGGAGGAGAATCAAGAGCCATTCAATGTTCGGATTGACTCTTCAAAATCCAAAGAAATAAATACGTTCGGTTTGAGCTAGCTCCAAAAAGAAAGGTAGCTCCTCCTCCTTGGGCCTACGTCCCATTCCACAAGACCCACAAGCCTCATGACCGAGTCGATCCGATCTGGGTGCGCGTGTGGTATTCGAAAGCCCAAGCCCACCAAGATAGCCTCCTCTAGGCCCGATCACATCCATTACTATCAACTCCTAGTTTATATACTAGTAGTTTTATGTCCCATTTTCTAACGTGGGATGCACAAAAACACCCAAAAACTCAATTTTGTTACATTACATGCAACCACCTTTGAACCCACATTTCCCATTCAAATGGAACCCGAATTGGACATATGAGCATAGAGATCGTGCTCGCGGAGACGAAGTCAATACTCTGATAATCCGGCGCCGACAGTGGCCGGAGCCCACCGAAATAGTGGCCGGAAAATTCAGTTCCAACATTAATTTCATACTTGAGACTCTATTTTAACAAATACTATTAAGAGAATTCAAACTTGTTCCTTAGTTGCTCAATATAGCTACATCTGAATGTGGGATGAACTTTCATCATTCTATTACATGTGTAAAGATGTAACGTACATCAAATTCTCTTTTAATATAGACCAAGAATACATGCGAAAGAAATCATGTAGGCATATATACACTTCTGTGGAATCAGGGGCGGACCTAAATAGAGACCAGTAGGGGCACAAGCCTCCGGTGACATGAAAAATGAACGAAATTATAGATTTTTTCAAGACGAGTCCATGCATATAAAATCTATCAAACTCGGACTGTTTGACCCTTGAAAACCTCAAAATACGAAACTCTCGCAGGTTGCAAACCACGCCGCCACAATACAAGACTAGACGATCAAAAGAGCATGTTCCGAACTATTCGAGGTCAGAGACGCAACAAGAGGTCTTCTTTTTAGTTCCTTATGTAAGGAATGGAAGATTGTGAAAAGGCTTAGTATATTATTGATTATGATACGGGTATATATATACATGGATAGGAAGATTAGCTTCCAAGGAGTATCCCAGCAATATCTCTATGATACGCACAATACAATAAAATATGGTAACAAGATATTTTCTATCCTAACATCCTCCCGCAAGACGGACGGCCGGTGAGGAGAGTCCGATCTTGGACATGAGCATCTGGAATCGAGGTCGTGCAAGAGCTTTGGTATGGGCGTCAGCTAGCTGATCGTCGTTGGCAACATGAGAGACCCTAAGTTGACCCGATTGAACAAGTTGTCGGATGAAGTGATAGTCAAGTGCAAGATGCTTCATGCGTGAGTGAAATACTGGGTTGGCCGCTAGATAAGTTACTCCAATGTTGTCACAGTAAATAACCGGGGGAGCAGGGAGTGGAACACTAATTTCAGCGAGAAGGTTACGAATCCAGAGTAGTTCAGCTGCAGTGGATCCAACAGTGCGGTATTCGGCCTCAGTCGAAGAGCGAGCAACAATGCGTTGCTTCTTCGAGCTCCAAGAGATTGGATTATTCCCAAGGTAGACAATGTAAGAACCAGTGGAGTTATAGTCACCCTTATCACCACCCCAGTCTGCGTCACAAAAGGCATGGAGAGCACGAGGAGATCGAGGAGCGTCGAATGGTGATGCCGGAGGACAGTGTGCCAGCGAGATAGCAGAATAGTCTTTTGACAGCAGCCCAATGATGGATACTTGGACGATGCATGAACTGTGATAGTCTATTCACAGCAAAGGCAACGTCAGGACGAGTCAATGACAGATATTGGAGGCTTCCAACAGCTTGACGATAGCTTGTAGGATCGACAAGTGGGTGGCCATCATCGAGAGCTAGAGGTTTGTCCGGCGCAAGAGGTGTGGCGGCTGGTTTAGCATCATTCATACCATGTCTTTCAAGAAGGTCCTGAATGTAGCGTCGCTGATTGAGGAATAGACCAAGAGATGTGGGACGGACTTCAACACCCAGGAAGTAGTTAAGATGGCCTAGATCCTTGAGCGAGAAGCGGCGAGCAAGGATGGAGAGTGTATCTTGAAGTACCGTAGGCGAGGAGCCGGTAACTATGATATCATCCACGTAGACTAGGAGAAAGAGGACATCGGAATTGCGTCGAAGGTGGAACAAAGATGCATCTGAAACTGCATTTTGGAACCCAGAGAGAAGCAAGAAGTTGATGGGCGATTGAGAAATGGATAATCATTCTCAAAGAAGGTCACATGGCGAGACACGAAGACGCGATTTGTGTCTGGGTCAAGGCAATAGTAGGCATATTGGGTTGGGGAATAGCCAACAAACACGCATGGGCGAGACTTGGGGTCGAGCTTATGAGAGGTGTGTTAGGTTTATCTGACTTAGTATTTGCTATTTAGGTTCAGTTGCTGATGTCCTCGTTTATAGGAATTTGTTTTAGTTGTTATTTGCTTCTGTTGGCAGTAGGCCTATTTCCAAGCCATCACCTTTGTGGGAAGTTATTGATTTCTGTAAGCTATTTATATAGCATTTCCGTTCAATGAAAGCTAAGTCAGTTTTGGTCTCTAGATTTGCTAACATCTGGTATCAGAGCAGAGACGACTTCCACAAGAAATTGAGAGTTTCGTGAGATTCACAAAACTGAGTCATGGCTGAAGAAAAGAATGGTGGTTTTTCGGCACCATCCATTCCCAAATTCGATGGAGATTACGATCATTGGGAGATGGTTATGGAGAATCTCCTACGATCCAGAGAGTACTGGTTCGTGGTGGAGAACGGGTACACGCTGCCCAAGGAAGGAGAAACGCAGACGGAAGCACAAAAGAAGGCGCTAGAGGACTTGAAGCTTAAGGATTTGAAGGCAAAGAATTATTTGTTCCAATCCCTGGACAAATCAATTCTGAGGACCATCACCAAGAAGGATACTTCCAAGCAGTTATGGGACTCCATGAAGATGAAGTTTCAAGGCAACAATCGAGTCCGACGTGCTCAGCTTAACCGTCTGCGGCGTGATTTTGAAGTGATGGCTATGAAATCAGGGGAGTCAATCAATGACTACTTCGGTCGGGTGATGACGATAGCCAACAACATGAGAAACTGCGGGGAGGACATCGAAGATGTCAAAATTGTAGAGAAAATTCTGCGGACTTTGACGGAGCAATGGAATTATATTGTCTGCTCTATTGAGGAAGCCAATGATGTTGATGAGCTTACAGTTGACGCATTGCAGAGCTCTCTCTGGGTTCATGAGCAGAAATTCAAGAGAGAACCAGATGAAGAACAAGCCTTGGCGGTCTCCTATGGTGATCATGGTGGTCGAGGGCGAGGGAGAAATACCACCAGAGGCGGTGGCGGTAGAGGCCGTGGACGTGGTCGTCAGAACTACAACAAGGCGACAGTAGAATGTTACAGATGTCACCAGTTAGGGCATTATCAGTTTGAATGCCCTGGCCCTGAGAAGACGGTGAATTATGCTGAAGCAAATGAGGAAGAAATGCTTCTTATGGCGCAGGTAGAAATAGATGCTGGAGAAGAACATGACGTATGGTTCTTAGACAGCGGCTGCAGCAACCACATGAGTGGTAATGCCTCTCTCTTTTGCTCCATGGAGAAGGGCTTCACTCGAAATGTGAGCTTGGGCAATCACATGAAGATGAAGGTTATCGGGAAAGGTAGTGTGCGGCTGAATTTTGAAGGAGTCAGTCATGTGGTCAAAGACGTCTTCTACGTGCCTGAATTGAAGAACAACTTATTGAGTATAGGTCAGCTTCAAGAAAGGGGCTTGGCGTTTGTTATCAAGAACAATGCATGCCGTATTTATCATCCAGCAAGAGGCCTGATTTTTGAGAGCAAGATGTCGTTGAACAGGATGTTCATTCTTCTCTCAAAATCATATGGTGAAGACAGCAAGGAGCGTTGTTTACAAACTGATGTTCAGCACGCAGCAAATTTGTGGCACTGCAGATTCGGACACTTGAGCAATACAGGTCTGCACACTTTACAAAGTAGGAGCATGGTGAAAGGGCTGCCAAATATTGGAGAAATCTCAGATGTATGCACTGTGTGTTTGGAAGGGAAACAACACCGAGAAGTGATGCCTAAGAAAGCTACATGGCGAGCCAGCAAGCCTCTAGAGCTTATACACGCAGATATTTGTGGGCCTATCTCTCCAATGTCACACGGCCACAAGAGGTATTTCCTATGCTTCATTGATGATTTTAGTCGGAAAGCATGGGTGTATTTCCTTGTCAATAAGAATGATGCATTTACTGTTTTCAAGCAATTTAAGAGTCTTGTTGAAAGGGAATCTGGTTTACTTGTGAAATGCTTGAGAACTGATCGTGGAGGAGAATTTACATCACATGAGTTCACTGCTTATTGTAGAGAGCAAGGGATTACAAGGCAACTCACCACTGCTTATACGCCTCAGCACAACGGAGTCGCAGAAAGGAAAAATAGGACGGTAATGAATATGGCAAGAAGCTTGCTCGTTGAGAAAGAAGTTCCGAGGAGTTTCTGGCCAGAAGCAGTAAATTGGGCCTTCTATGTGTTGAACAGAAGTCCGACTTTAGCTGTGAAGGATATCACACCAGAAGAGGCGTGGTCTGGAGTGAAACCCTCGGCTGGACATTTCAGGGTGTTCGGATGCATTGCACATGTCCATGTGCCTGATGCCAAGAGAACCAAATTGGACAGCAAGAGTACAAGCTGTGTCCTTTTTGGGGTGAGTGCAGAATCTAAAGGCTACAGGCTCTACGATCCTGTTGGCAAGAAGATTACGGTTAGTCGAGATGTTGTCTTTGAAGAAGACAAAGGCTGGGATTGGAGTAAGAGTCATTCTGAGCTGGTAAGGATGCAGCTTGATTGGGGAGAAGACAACTCAGGGGCTAAGCAAGGTGATGTTGCTGAACAGGGAGAAACTGATGTGACACCGGAATCTGATGGAGCTGCGATTGTAACCTCTATTATAACAGCAACAACAAGTGATGAGAATGCTGATGATAATTCTGGTGATACTGCAAGCCAGAATGATGTTGAAATAGAAGCTGAAGAAGGGGAGCTTAATGATGAAACTGAGAATCAGGCAGCAAGAGGCAGCCGGACCCAGCGAGCTCCAGGATGGTTAAGAGACTATGTGTCTAATTGCAGCCAAGTGCAACCAAATATGCAGCCAGACATGTTTGCTTTGTTCACAAGTGCAGATCCAGCAACCTTTGAAGAAGCTGTAAAGGAGGTTAACTAGAAGAAGGCCATGAATGAAGAAATCAATGCCATAGAGAGAAATGGTACTTGGACTCTAGTTGAGCTGCCACAGGGAGTCACAAGCATAGGGGTTAAATGGGTCTATAAAACCAAGGTCAACCAGCACGGTGAGGTAGACAAGTATAAATCTCGGTTGGTCGCGAAGGGGTATGCTCAACAACATGGAGTGGACTATGATGAAGTCTACGCACCAGTGGCTCGTATGGACACAGTGCGAATGATTCTTGCTCTAGCTGCACAGAGAAGTTGGGTTGTATATCAGCTAGATGTGAAATCTGCGTTTCTGCAAGGAGAGATTACAGAGGAGGTTTATGTAGATCAACCAAGAGGCTATGAGAAGAAAGGTGAAGAAGACAAAGTCTACAAACTCAAGAAGGCGCTGTACGGACTTAAACAGGCGCCTAGAGCATGGTTTAGCAGGATCGAAGCTCACTTCAAAAGGATGGGATTTGAAAAGGAGACGAGTGAGCAAACTTTGTTTACTAAGACAGATGGACAAGGAAAGTGTCTGATTGTTAGTCTTTACGTGGATGATCTGATATATACAGGGAATGATGAGGCCGTGCTGCAAAGTTTCAAACATTCCATGATGCAAGAATTTGAAATGACTGATCTGGGGCAGATGAGGTATTTTCTCGGCATAGAGATTGAGCAGTTCGAAGGTGGAATTTTCATCAGCCAGAAGAAATATGCCAAGGAGATCTTGCTGAAGTTTGGCATGTCAGATTGCAACCCGGTTCTATGTCCAATGACACCAGGAACTAAAATCAGTAAAGATGAGGATGGTGTGAAGGTGGACAACTCTCTGTACAAGCAGCTGGTTGGAACCTTGATGTATTTGACTACTACTCGGCCAGATATGATGTATGCAGTGAGCCTAATCAGTAGATACATGGCTTCCCCAACTGAACTGCACTTGATGGCTGCCAAGAGGATTCTAAGGTATGTGCAAGGGACAGTTAACTATGGTATCTTCTATCAGAAGACAGGAAATCGGGAGCTAGTTGGCTACACTGACAACGACTATGCCGGGAGCTTGGAAGATAGGAAGAGCACGTCGGGATATGCATTCATTCTCAGCAATGCAGCTGTTGCTTGGTCGTCTAAGAAACAACCCATAGTCACACTTAGCACCACAGAGGCAGAATTCGTAGCAGCGGCTGGATGTGCGTGTCAGGTAATTTGGATGAAGAAGATCTTACACAAGCTCAGCTATGCCGGAAGTGCAAGTCCAACAATTTTTTGTGATAACAGCTCTACTATAAAGTTATCCAAAAACCTTGTTATGCATGGAAAAAGTAAGCATATAGACGTTCGATTTCACTTTCTGCGTGATTTAGTGAATGACGGGGCTGTGCAGCTGAAGTATTGTGGAACTAGACAGCAAGTTGCTGATGTTCTTACAAAGCCACTCAAGCAGGATGCGTTCCAGGAGCTCAGAAGAAGGCTAGGAGTACGTGATGCTTTAGAGATAAACTAGACAGCTGTCTAGTTTAAGGGGGAAATTTGTTAGGTTTATCTGACTTAGTATTTGCTATTTAGGTTCAGTTGCTGATGTCCTCGTTTATAGGAATTTGTTTTAGTTGTTACTAGATCAGTACCCGTGCCCTGCACGGGATTTGTTTATATTTTGTATTTTTTAAAAAGTTTTAAACGTCAAGAGTTACATCTCTATATAATAAAGCCACCATTTAGATTGACATAACTAAATGACATATTATAATGGTAGAAAGAAATGCAACTCTGTCTAATAATTTTTTTAAAATAGAAGATCTTGACAACATTAAATCAAAACGGGGTAGTTAATCCCATTAGAACAATAAAAACAAAAGTATTTAAACAAAAAAAATGTAACTCTAAAAAGACAAATATACTAAGAAATTCTAGTACTGGTACAAATTACTAAAAACTTCTTTGTATACTACATTCGTTGTAGTATCAGATCTTTTGTTATTTTTGTCGCATATCAAAATCTTCAAACCTTTTTTTGCTAGTCACTCTTGACGTTCCAACATAAAACTGACCATGAGAGAAAACAGGACGTGGAAGATACAAACCAACATTAGCCAAAGATTGACCTTGACTTTTGTTAATTGTCATACCAAAACACACACTCACCGGGAATTGTCTTCGTTGAAACTTGAACGGGAATGTAGTGTCTGATGGCGTCAAACCAACATTAGTCAAGTTGTTGACTCCTTACAATTCAATTTGGTATGTTTTCCTAATTTGACTTTTAAAATTAAAGCCCATAATAAGTAAAACAATATATTATTTAAGCCTAATCAACCTAATTTTTATTTTTAAGCTTGTTTTTATAAACAGAATTTATAACATAATAGCAAAATATCATTTTTTTCCCTATCATTTTTTCAGTTTTTTCATATTTCTTTCCTTTTGTTATTTTTCTAGTTGTTTTTTGGTAAGACTGTAAGACCCAACGGGTTGACCCGACCCAACCCGTTTTTGACCCGACAAAATGTCTAGTCATCAGGTCGGGTCAAAATCGGGTTTCGGGTTTAATTTAACGGGTTAAGAGCACAAAAAATCGCGCGGGTTCGGGTCGGGTTTGCGGGTCGGGTCATATTTTCCCAGGTCTAATTGTCACACACGCAGAAACAAAGACAAAATGTTCAGTTCTTTATTTAATTTTCTATTTGGCTAGTCATTTGAAATGGATTCAACAAAATATCTAAGGGAGCAACTATACCTTGAAAAGAAGCCCATTTGTATCTTGGAAGAATAAAACATACAGTATTTCACACCTGCATTACGCCTGAACACGAACCACAAATTTGATAATCAAATACTCATCAATAACCCACAAAAGGTGACAGTTCTACCACTTTCATTAATTAAAGAAGGAAAAAAAATTACGGGCATAAAATGCAGCTAACAGTGAAAGGATAGACACGACATCAGTTTGGCAAAAAGGTTAACAGGGATTTCAAAGAAATAAAAAAAGAAATATAATGCGTGGCTAAACAAAGACAGATAAGGTTTCAAAAAAAAAAAAAACAAAGACAGATAAATACCGAAACCCTAGATGTCCATCTTCATTTCCTTTCTTCTCACTCTGCCTCACTCTCTTTCAGCTTAAATAGATCTAGGTTTTTGATCGAAATCCTCTTCCAGTTTTCCCTTGAGGCTTCTGCGCTTGTCGGCCGTTCTTCGCTCGCCTTTGATCCATGGTGAGATATGAGAGAGAGAGGGGAAGGTGGGGGAGAGAGAATTGTGCTTCTTTTCAAAATCTTCTTCCAGTCTTCGCGATCCATGGGAGATAGGAGAGAAAGGGGAAGGTCGGGAGAGAGGATGAGGTAATGGAGGAGGAGGAAGAGAGGAAGAAGCCTCTGTACAAACAGATCTAGGTTTTTTTTGAACTAAATCAGGAAGACGGTGATGGATCTGTACATCTCTTCAGGTATTTTTTTTATCTTAAGATGATTTGTTCTTGTGCCTTTTTCATCTACTCAGATCTAGGGTTTCTGTTTGATGCTTCTTTCTTTTATTTTTTGAAGATGATTTGTTCTTTAAATTTAGACTTTGTAATGCTTTAACTTGCTATAAAAATCTCGATATGTTCTTTGAATTTGTTTGCATGCTGATTTGTTAAAGTGTTTTCATTAAATATCTCGTGACTGTTTTGATATTAGACATCATTCTGATTTAGTTTTCAGATTGATGGAATAGGGGAAAAGATACGACGTGCCTTTGATTTCAAATCTTTGTAGAGGAAAGATATGTATTTAACCTGCTGAGTCACCCTCAGTACCTTCATTTGCAACTATGCTCCCTTCTGAAGTTAAGTGTATTGTTTTTGTCATCACTTGTCATGAGAGGAAGGAAATGGTGGATGGGTGTACACTCTTTCGTTTATTAATGGAGTTGATTGCTCTTGATTTTGTCTTAACTTCTGCACAGAAAATTTCATCAATCTAATTTGATCTTTCGTTTATTAATGGAGTTGATTGCTCTTGATTTTGTCTTAACTTATGCACAGAAAATTTCATCAATCTAATTTGATTGAGATTTTATAGTTCATCTATATGTGTGTGAACGTAATTGGTTGGAATTGTCAACTGCTAGATCTATTTGAGAGCCTTTTTGCTCCTTTTAAGGTTCCGTGCCTCACTCTGCAAGATTTATAAGGATCTACTTAATCAATGAAATAGAGCTTGGCTATAGGTTTCTCTTATCTTTTATGAGATATTTATCTGCAACTCTATGTTAATTTGTTCTTACTCTACCTTACTAAGACTTAAATCTTGATCATTAGAACTAATCTCAATTGTGTAACCTGCAGGTTCCTAGTGATCAAAAGCTTCCATCACTGTATCTGCTAGATAGTATTGTGAAGAACATTGGAAGAGATTACATCAAGTAATAGACATCATTAAAGTATTTTTTTATTTTCCAATATGTTTTACTAATTATTTATGTATGATATATATCCTTGGATTCTACTCGGCTTTTAACGATCTATCATTTGAGAGATTTTATGGGCTGCTTAAGTGAAAATAGTTCATTTCAGAAAGATTTAAGGAGAAAATTTGTTGATGACCTGATGAGTTTATGCTGATATCACCTTTAAGAAACCCTAAAATATGCAATTATGAGGTGTTCTCTACTCTTGCTGTATTAGTTGTCAGTTTGTCACCCGTGAAAGAGTTTGAAATGAAGTAAGTTCAGTTTAGTATGTTTTTTGCTCTATTAAAATCAAGTTGTATGTAATCATTAAATTTAAGTTTTCTTTTGGTTTTTCAATCATGACTGAAAAGCTTCAAGAGCATTTTTTTTAGTGCTAGTCACAACCCCAAATGTCCCACTGAGGTTTATCCTTATCAAGTTGCTAAAATGTAAAAAAAATCAGAAAATAGTAGAAGCTAAACATCAAACAATAAAATCTGTCAAAGAGCTCTCCATTTTATACCTAAGTATATCTTCCAATGTGGCAATATCAGGAGAGTGACATGATTTTAAGTAGCATTATTATTTTATATGTAAATTTATGCACATAACTAAATTGTTGTTTTGAATCAAGCCTTTAACTATCACTTTTACTTTATCCAAAACAAATTATTCAAATAAACCATCATACTTGTTTTGAAAGGGAAATTTTGTCAATCTTAGTGGACACCTCAATTCTTGTAAGGTTGGCCGATCATTGTTGGTAAGTCTTGTCAATCTTAGTGGTTGAGCTGAATTGTAATGTTTCTTATTATCCAGGTTATCAGTTATTGCATTATGAACAACCAGGAGATAGCAAGGAGGTATATTTAGTTTATCCGTCTGGTAATTCAGTACATTGTTGTATAGTATCACTGTGTTCTAATGTTTGTTAGTGTATTTTTGAAGGCCAATGCAAATGAGCACCAAGAAGTTAGTTGCTAGATTTACAGAAATAATCCAACCTGCGATGGAGAAGGTGATTATAAAAAATGAACTGTTCTATTTTCATTTTTAGATATGGACATAGAAAATGTTTTAGCTTTTAACATTCTTCCATCTCCAAATTGGCTAGGACATAGCATGAATAAGATAGGTGTACAAATCTGGCTTAAACTGTAAAGAGTTCATGCTTATAAGATTTCTCCATGTGTTTATTGTTACTCTTGAAAGATCTGTCTTTAACTTTCAGGTTTATTACATAAATAATGAAATGGATTTTGAGGGTGCATCACTTTTATTTTTCAACCTTTGTAATATTATGCTATTGCATTATCGTTTTATACCATGCAACTTTTTTATCCACTCACATGATGTATATTTTGTGTTTTTACATCCAGTCTCTATGCAACACTTTATGCAGCTACTACTCTATGCAAGAATGTGAGCCTTTTTAATAATTTTTTATAGAATTGCATTGCATTGTACTTCTGTAGTTACACTGCTTATTTTAGCCATTTCTTGTTCCAGTTATAGAAGCCCTAAACATGCATTTGAAGGAGTGCAGCTAGGAAGAATGCTCATTATTTGAGGTAGTGTCATTAAAAGAAGATTTTGATGTCACATCAATGTCAATAATTGTAGTATCCTAATTTTCCTAAATAAAATATCATTTGTTAATAAGTAATTTATTTAAATTAAATAAAAACGTAGAAATCTCTTTGTGTATAGGACATACATCAGAATCTAATGGCAGGGATGCTCTGACAGGTTATGTATGTTGTATTCAGAAATCAGAACTTCAAATAAAAATCTCATGTTTAAGAATAACTTCAGTAAAAATCGACCCTTTAAAAAAATTGTGTGTCTGACTTTTGAACATTCTTATGGTTCCAATGGTTGCAGGTGAGGAGGATACACCTATTGGAGCTATGCTTAGATTCTATAGACTGGGATGGAGACATGGGCTCTTAGAGGAGGTAATGACCACTATTAATTTCAACATCTCTCAGTTTTTTATTTTCCTATTAGTCTATTGTTTTATTATTTAGGAAATCCATGCTTCATATTTCTACATTTTTATGCTTCTTTATAGTAAGAAACTGAAAACTGAAACCGACTCTATGATTTTAGGGTACTAAATACAAAGTAAAAACTCTACTTTATTGTTATAAGTGAGTCTATAAATAAATACAAAGTGAAAACTCTATTCTTAGTGTTATAAGTGAGACTACAAATAAATACAAACTGAAAACTTAATTTTTTTATTTAAGTCTAAAGGTGATAAATCTTAATTTAAATACCTTACCTTGAAATAGATGGTTTCCGTAGGAATACATTGACTTGCAACGAACTTCTCACTCTTTGTAGATCTGAGAATAGACATGGCAGAGTAGTACACATATATAAGAATGAACAACTCAAAGAAACTCATATTAATGAGAGAATAGAATTGTACACAATATCTTTAGATTTGGTGTTGTTGTAGGTATGCAGTGAACATGTTATACAATATGTTAAGTAGATCTTAGGTGCTAGAAGAATGAATGAGCGTTCTATGATGTAGGGGAATAATGTCTACCTTTTTATCCATGAAAATAATGTTGGTGCTTGTGGATCCGCTTTCGTAGGAACTTTGAACACTCTTATGCAGAACTGAGACCATTGAGTGATTTCTGAATAACCAAAACACGTTCTTTTTATTGTGAATGGCTCTAGGTTTGTGATTCTCTGAAAACAAAACATCATATTTATAATGATAAATTAGAGGGAAGAATGGCTCTAGGTTTGTGATTCTGTGGGAGAGAAACATCATATTTAATGATACATTAGGTTAATAATAAATGTGCAGAATCATATCTTTTGTAATTCCGGAACTAAATATTTATGTGTCATGATTTGCTTCCAGATTTTTAATAGTGTATCTTTTGTTATGTATTATTAATTTCCTTTTTCAGGCATGGCGAATGATATTTACAGCTTATGGTGAATGTGCTGAGTAGATTCTCTGGAGGCAAGTTCTAAAGGTGTAGCTACGTTTTTCTATTATTTTTGATATAGGGTTCAGTTTTTTTATGCAGAAATAAGTGTAGTAATGTGTTCAGTTTTTGTTATATATTTTTAATTTCCTTCTTCATGCATGGCGAATGATTTTTACAGCTTATGGTGAATGTGCTGAGTTGATTCTCTGGAGGCAAGTTCTAAAGCTGGCAAGAGTACGATTTTTTTATTTTTTTATTTAGGGTTCAGTTTTTATTTATGCAGAAATAATTGTAATAATGTGTTCAGCTTTTGGTCTTTTGGGGTTTCATATTTGTGTAATTTATGCAATTTCATATCAGGTCTTTAGCTAGGTTAAAATGTAATAATGTCTTCATTTTTCATGTGTTTCAGTTTTTTTTTTGCATTACAGGTTTAAAGCACTTTCTATTTTAGTTCATATCATCAATTGGTTATGGGCGTTTTTTGTATTACAGGTTTAAAATTATGGGCGTTTTTTAAAACTAATTAGGGCATCTGTTTTCAGCCTTTTAGGTCAATTGGATTGTAGAATGAATTACCAAAAAAAGTTTCACACGTTAGCAGCATAAAACTTGCCACAAAAAACATAAATCGGTGTTATACACTTGCCAAATAGATGAAAACACAGCTGTTTGACAAAAAAAATTCTGGAAAAAAACAGAAAAACAGCGAATCGTGTAATGACACGTGGCAGCCACGTGGATAGGCCGAAAAGCCTTCTTGCCACGTGGCATAGCTAAGGTGAGAGTAAGGCATTCTGCTTTAGTAGTTATATAGTAGATTTGCTTCTGTTGGCAGTAGGCCTATTTCCAAGCCATCACCTTTGTGGGCAGTTATTGATTTCTGTAAGCTATTTATATAGCATTTCCGTTCAATGAAAGCTAAGTCAGTTTTGGTCTCTAAATTTGCTAACAAGGTGTAGGGTCGTAGCCATGGATAGCAGAGGCATCCAAAACTACGAAAATGATGGTAGTTTGGTGGTGTGGTGAAGAGGGTCTCATAGGGTGAGACATTGGATAAGGTGACGGTGGGTAGCCTATTGATGAGGTAGGCTGCAGTAGTGAGAGCATGAGGCCAGTAGGTGAGAGGGATATGGGCTTGAGAGAGCAGTGAGAGACCAGTTTCAACTAGATGACGATGACGACGCTCGGCGTAACCGTTGTGCTCGGGTGTGTGAGGAGGGGAAGTGAGGTGGGAGATGCCATGGGTGGCTAGGTATGTGGAGAGAGCTAGGTATTCACCCCCGTTGTCTGAGTATAGAGTTATGATGGATTTGGCAAAATATTTCTCAACCAAGGCTCGAAATCGAGTGAATGTAGGAAGGACATCAGATTTTTTGCCAAGTGGGTAAAGCCATATGTATTTGGAAAAGTGATCAATGAAGATAACATAGTATTTGTAGTGATCATAAGACATGACGGGAGAGGTCCAAACATCACTAAATATGATTTGAAGAGGAGCTGTGCTTGTGAGAGTAGAAGTAGAGAAAGGCAACTTGTGACTTTTATTAACTTGACAAGGATTACATGGAGAGTTATGCCGTAAAGAGAAACCTAGTCTAGTAGAAAGTAATTGAAAAACTTTTGTGGATGGATGTCCAAGCCGATGGTGCCAGGGTGGCGGTATTACGACAGTCGCAAGTGCAGTAGGCGAGGCTTCGGTCTTGTGGGGCCAAAGATAGAGGCCATCATGGGCCGGTCCGGTTAGAAGGGGCTCCTTGGTTGAGAGATCCTTGACACAATGTTGGCCTGAGGTGTTGGAGAGGACGACACTAACAGGGGCCTTCGCCAGGTTGCGTGTGCAGGATTGGGAGAGACAGCAGTCTCCATATCTTTGGGTTGATGGAGGGGCCGGATGACTTCCATCAATGAACTTGTATAGGCCGTAGCCTATAAGAACAGCTTCAACTTGCAAGATAGTTAGTGGGGGTAAGTTTTGAGATATGGGGAAACGAGATCACAAGCAATGGCTTGGTGGGTTCAACATCGTTGGGCAAGACATTAGGAGCAAGAGCATCCATGGAGGGAGGTGATTAGGGTTGGGAAAGAAAATTTCAGGATAGTGATACCATGTAAGGAATGGAAGATTGTGTAAAGGCTTAGTATATTATTGATTATGACAAGAGTATATATATACATGGGAAGATTAGCTTCCAAGGAGTATCCCACCAATATCTATATGATACACACAATACAATAAAATATGCTAACAAGATATCTATATGATACACGTAAATTCCTAGGTGTGGAATGATATACTCCGTAGTTGTTTAATGAGAAAATGGATTTGTTAATTTGAGTCATCCTACTTGTTGAGCTTGTTTGATTAGTTTCATAATATGGATAATCAAAAGGCGCTGAGTTTTGAGCAAGTAGCTCGACAAGTGTTATATTAACTACTCCGTATTACGACTTTAATCAGTCGGGTCAAGTTCAAACTCTTAACCTCCTACACAAACGTTCGAGGTGTCAAAATTTCAGAGGAATTTTAGATTTTAGATGCTCTGTTAACGGTCTACTCCCTCCGTCCCAATTTGATAGTCCCATTTAATTTTCTGACACTATTTACGAACCGAGAGAATTTTATAGATTTCTTCCAATATATAAAAAAGAACATAGTCATGTGGGGTCTTATTTGATTCGTTTTAATGAGTACTTTAACAATATTAAAAAATTATAATTTTTATTAACATATAATTAGAGATATTTACGATACAAAACGTGTCTCGACATATGTGTCAGAATCTAATAGGACTATCAAAATGGGACAGAGTATAATTAATTAAGAAGCAACATGATAAAAAAAGACCTGTCTTTTTCTATACTGAGCAATTATTTTCCAGTCATGCACATATATATCATGCTCAACCGAGTTTTGCATGGATAGGGATGGAAGATGAATGTTAGATTTGGATGGTAGATGGAGAGGCCGTACATATTGATTTGGTTCCAGCCTCTGCTTTTCTTGTCTTGGAACAAATTCCATTAAACACCATCAGAGCTTGAAATTGTAATTAAAGTTGATCCAGATGCTTCAAATATGAAGTGTTTCGTCTTCTTCTTCTTTCCTTTTTCTTATCTTTCAGCAAAAAAACTCAGTACCACAACTCCACGTACATGGTAGTGCAACATGATGTACCCTTCAATTAAGTTGACTGCTGCTTTTTCTTTCTTTTTTGTTGACAAGGCTTGGATGAACTTGTCAATCTAAAAAAACAAACTACTTACGATTTGACTTTTCCCAAGTTATACAACGTGATCTTCTACTGTATATTTCATAATGCAACTTGAATGGAAAATCCACTTACACAACGTGATCATCACAATCAAAATTAGCAACTTTTTACCATAGACGACGATTGAATTGATTATCTAGTGTGTATTTCAGTAATGCAACATGATTTCGATATGGATGCTTGGCTTTTAATTTTTGTTTTTTCTCAATCCGTTCCACTAAAGTGTATCGCATCACGAACATTCCATCCATGGCAATGGCATCCATCTAACAAGTATATAAATGAAAAATGTGCAAAATCTACATGGAAAGGAAACCCACCAATTCATACTCTCCGTCAGCCTTACGAACACTAACGACCTCCATTAATAATATCCTTTCGTCTTCTTGAAAGCTTTGAGATAAGATGAATTCCGGTGTAGCCAGTGAAGAAGAGAAGGCATCCGAATCAAATCGATTGTTGCCCTCTTCATGGGAGCCCCAAAGAATACTGAATTCAGAACACGATGGCGAATTAGAAGCGGCTTACCAATCAATCGACAAAACCAAGTCAATCACCGATCCGGAAGATTCCTCCACGGCTACGCCTCCATTCTCATGGAAGAAGCTATGGATGTTCACAGGCCCTGGATTCTTGATGAGCATCGCGTTTCTGGATCCGGGCAACTTAGAAGGCGATTTACAGGCTGGTGCCATCGCCGGATACTCACTCCTGTGGCTGTTGCTTTGGGCGACGAGCATGGGGCTTCTGATCCAGCTCTTGTCGGCGAGGATTGGAGTGGCGACTGGTAAGCACTTGGCCGAGCTTTGTAGAGAGGAGTATCCAAATTGGGCTAGGGTTTTGCTGTGGATCATGGCGGAGATTGCCCTCATTGGTGCTGATATCCAGGAGGTGATTGGAAGTGCCATTGCTATCCAGATTCTGAGCCGTGGGGTTTTGCCACTTTGGGCTGGAGTTATTATTACTGCTTCTGATTGGTGAGCTCAATTCTGAAAAACCCTTGTTCTGGAATTGTGTTGATCTCATGCTGATTGTATAAGTATTGGTGTATGTTATGGGTAATGGATATGTGTTTTCTGAAGGATCCTATCATCTTCCCAGATGTTATGTGCTGAAATTTTACAACTTGGATGCTTTGATTTTGCTTTCCTTTCACTTCATAAGCTATAAAGCTACCTTTTGTTGAGATGTCTATGGTTTCTACGTCTAGTGTTGCAGGGTTCATGTCCACTCAATGATACTGTCTATAATACAGAGAGTTTCACTAAGAAATTATCTTGAGATTTTTTTATGGCTATTGGTCAGAGTAGGTTGTGATTGTTTCTTCTTTCTCTTGTAGTTTCTTCTTCCTATTTCTTGAGAACTATGGAGTGAGGAAATTGGAAGCAGTTTTTGCCGTTCTAATTTCAACAATGGGACTTTCATTTGCCTGGCTGTTTGGCGATGCAAAGCCGAGTGGAAAAGAACTTATAATTGGTAATTTTTCTATGGTTAATCAACAGTTGCTAATTGTTCTATTTTTAAGTAATTGCATAGTTTCTTATAGTATATGCCTGTTTTTTGTAATGTTTTCAGGTATTTTGCTTCCAAGATTGAGTTCAAAGACTATACGACAGGCTGTTGGAGTTGTGGGTTGTGTTATAATGCCACATAATGTATTTCTGCATTCTGCTTTAGTGCAGTCTAGAAATATAGATCCAAATAAAAAAATTCAAGTTCAAGAGGCACTCAACTATTATTCAATTGAATCAACAATTGCCCTCTTTGTTTCTTTCATGATAAATCTGTTTGTGACAACCGTTTTTGCCAAGGGATTCTATGGAAGTAAACAAGCCGGCACTATAGGCTTAGTAAATGCAGGACAATACTTGCAGGAAAAATATGGTGGAGGATTATTCCCAATTCTCTATATTTGGGGAATTGGTTTATTAGCTGCAGGACAAAGTAGCACAATTACAGGTACTTATGCTGGACAATTCATCATGGGAGGTTTTCTTGACCTAAAAATGAAGAAATGGATGAGGGCATTGATAACAAGGAGTTTTGCAATTGTGCCTACAATGGTTATTGCTCTTATTTTTGATAAATCTGAAACTACTTTGGATGTTTTGAATGAATGGCTGAATGTGCTTCAGTCAATGCAAATTCCCTTTGCTTTGATTCCCCTTCTTACACTGGTGTCAAAGGAGCAAGTTATGGGCTTTTTCAAGATTGGACCTGTTTTGGAGGTAACTTAACTCGTCTCCTCGGTCCTGATATTGTCGTATTACTTTGCTGAGTATGCTTCTGTGTCTGCTTTTACTTTTTACATAGAACTCATTAGTTACCAATGAGTACTTAGGGGTCATTTGGTATTGATATCAGGATATCAAGTATAAGTATCGATATCACTCATACCCATATGTGTTTCATTTGGTATAATCTTGGTAAAACCCTAACTAGGACTACCTAGGCGATGAATGATAGATCAGTGGGATTTAGGGAAGAATAAATGAAGATCGTTCATTGAATCACTTAGGAAATCAAACAGGATACTTATAAGACATATTATCATTTAGAATTGTGTAAAACCTTATTTCTACCACATTTCTTATGTCAGTTCGTTAACTAGCAGAAATCATGCTTTGTTAACATTGACTATGATCACATTGTTGATAGTAATACGAAATCTCTGTCATACGTCATGGAGTTCAGTTTTTCGGTTTAGAGTTGAAAAGATTTTGACGGTTAAAGATGATTTTTCACTTTCTCAATCATAATGTTTGTTCTCTGTAAATTCTTATTGGTCATTTTTTTAATCTGGTGCAGCGAGTATCATGGGCAGTTGCAGCTCTAGTAATGGTAATCAATGGCTATCTTCTACTAGACTTTTTCATGGCTGAAGTGAACGGCTTCCTGCTCGGTTTACTCGTATGCACAGGAACAACAGCGTATGTGGCTTTCATTCTTTACCTAATTTTAAGGGAAGGTGCCCTTTGTTCAACTTGGTATACAAGTTTATGCACTACATGGAATCATCTTTACACATTGGCAAAGAAGTAAGACTGTTGCCACTCAATTGATGATTTGACACCTTTGTGTGATCATATATGGACGTCAAATATATACGAGGAGTTGAACACAGTCTAGGGCGCTGTTGCGTAAATAGTTCGTTTGTACATATACTAGCTCTTGGTGCAGGATAAATTTCTGCAGTTTTCTGGGTTCATAAGAGAAATTAGGACGAATATGAACGCCCGTTGTAAAAGCTCACATGGTTAATATTAGCTTTTCTGTTCTTGTCGTAGTGTCTGAAAGTGTTTATTAATTGTACTCTCTTAAGGATTCTGAATTGGAGGTGAGTCTTGTTATGATAGTATATGGTTTCGCTAAGGTATAAGTTGGGATAGGTTGGGCAATGATTAAGCTTAATCATGACTTCCCTCCCAGGCTTGGAAAGCAACATACATTTCCATCCAGAAAGTCGTTTCTCAACTTTGGTTTTAATCGACGCAAAAATTTGTTTCTTGGATTGGATTTCCTCACCACCGAGGGTAGGCCAAGATATTTGTCAAAACAGTCGGCCTTGAAAAATATACTCCGTATTACATTGACTGAAGAACATTAGTACTAATTTGGAGAATACATTACATTCATATTGGAGAATATTAATAGTATTATTTTGATGAATATTTAAAAGTAAACTAGAGAACATTTATTAAGAAAACATGGTTATAATTCTTTTTCCGTACAATATATATTGACAAGTGATTGCACACTATGGTTTAATGTTATAATATTAGGAAAAATATCCGTTGAGAATAAACTTTAAAATACGAACCTGAGGATGATGTTGTGGGGTTGGTGGCTATACTCGTGGTCGGTTGTGGATGGTGTTTTTTTGTTTGTTTTGGTTGTGTTTGTTGGTTACTTGGTCACGATGTAGTTTATGCGGTTTTTTATTTTCTCATGCTTGTGGGTCACTTCAGATAGGTCCTCCCAACTTGTTGGGGGTAACGGTATAACATCCTAACTCTGTCTTCCGGGATATAATGGGACATGTTGTTGTTGTTCATTGACAAACTTAAGAAACATGAAAAAATAAAGAACATTTATTGTCAAATAACTTTCAAGCAAAAATTGGGCATCAATTTTTTTGATAAACATTTTTATATTAAAAATATTTTTTGACGAACATCATTTATTCTCACATTCTAATCATAAAAACTGTTCTCTCATGAACCACATATAAAAAGCATTGCACATAATCGTCCAAACTTTAAGGATAATTTTGATGAACATCGTCTATTCTCAACAAATTTGAGGTTATCTTGTGATTTTAAAAAATGGCAGTCAAAATTCAGAGCAAAATTTGAGGGTATTTTAGTAAATAAGACGCTTCTTCAGCCAAAATCCAACATCTTCATGAGATAACCAAGCCGTCGATAGGTAGAGTGAAGACTGAAGAGCGGACGATTCCTCTGTCTTCTTACGATTGTAGTACCTTTTGATTACTTCGGCTAAATTGATTGTTTTCCGAATTATTTTGTCTTCTGCTTCAACTGTATCCCTTTTCCAATTGTAATTTCGGAGTTGTGAAGTAAGCCGAAGGGATGACGCTTTCCTCCTTCGAAGGAGTCGGGATTGGGTTCGGTATGGAAATTCGATTATCATTTCCTATTCTTATCTGAGATCCTCCATGTATTAAGTTATTCCTAATTGTATTCCTCTTGAATTTGTTTGCAGGGGTTGGAGTTGGGTGTGGATTTGGGGTCGGATGGGGTTTTGGAGGTAATAGCGTCTCCACATTTGCTCATTGTTTTTCTGTCCCTCGATTTTTATTGCTAATGTATAATCTTGCTGTCCTGCTGTTCTATTTTTACATGGACTAATTGCTCAGTAATCATGTACACATATATTATATGCTGACTGAAGTGAAATCATTAGAGGAAACATCTATATTGGTTCAAGTAATTTGGTGAAATCAAGTAATAAAAATACAACATAAGCCATTAGATTTTGTTATATGAGGATCTAGGACTGAAATGTGAAGTTTATAGACTTATATAGATGAGTTTAGGCTTCAGATTTTTTATTGCAATAAAGAGGAAGAAGTTGGCTTCTGTCTTTCTATACTGATTTGCTTTTTTGTACCCTAATCAAATGTTATATACTTTATTCTGCTAAGAAGGTTCTGCAGTGAAACAGATATTAATGAACATCTTAATTGATTGTGTTTGTTCAAGTAATTTGGTGAAATCATATTTCACATGGAACATAATGGTACTCCTTCACTCCAATTCTTGAGATACAACATCAGCCATTAGATTTTGTTTTAGAAGTAGCTAGAAGTGAAATGTGAACTTGATAGATGAGTTTAGGCTTCAGATTTTTAATTGCAAATTGCAATGATGAGGAAGAAGTTGGATTCAGTCTTTCTATACTGATATGTTGTTTTGTACACTAGTCGAATGTTTTGTACTCCATTACTGCTCAGAAAATTCTGCAATGAACCAGATGTTAATGAACTAGTGATGAAGAGTAATGGATCCTTGATTATGTTGCATTAGATTACCTGTGTTTTTCATTCAAATTTTTATTTATCCTGCAAATTACTAGCCTGAATATCTATATTTGTCTGAACTTGTAATTTTTCCCTTCAAATGTTGACATAGAAGTGTAAATCCATGATATTGTTCTTTTGCTTCCTTAGTAAACGCGCTTAAGTGCTACTAATTAGTTATTGCTCACATGACAGGCATGCCTTTAAATATCCTGGGAGTCGGGGCAGGTATCTGCATCAATCTCTATCATTATCCGTGCACGTTATGCATATAATCAATCAATTTTCGAACTGAATCACTGTTGAATTTGTATGAAGGTGGAGGGTGTGGGGTTGGAGTAGGGCTTGGATGGGGCTTTGGAGGTGGATTTGGAAGCAAGTATCGATCGTCAAAGGTAATGTTTCAAGGTATCGAGTTCAATGCCAAGGAAAGTAGTGATGATGATAGTAACAACTCAGAATCTAGTACTACTGTGACAAAGAACATGTGACGACATCCTTGAGTGAAGAACATGTTTGATCCAGATAGTGTCCTTGTTGTTGTTTGCTCTCTTGTAATGCTCTTTTAGTTTTTAAATTGTTGCATTGAGAATGAAATGTGAGGCTGATTAATGCCATTTGTGATTAGTGGATCTCTTAATGAAGTTTTGTGTGGGAACCAGCTAGGAGATATTTTTTGCTTGCGATAGGTCCCACTCCATTACCGACAGTTTAACAGTACTGAAAAAATGAACCAGTAGGCAATCTCCACGATGTCCACCTAATATGTCACATAATCTGGCGTCGGTTTCTAACCACCCAAATTACCAAAACTTTTTCTGAGCCACGTTTTAATATCTGCTTTGTCTCTCTCACCGACACACTAACTCGACCTAACTGAATACCCAATTAGTCAATATATATATCTATCATCACTTGCTCTGTAAACGGAGTCGACGCAGAATTCATGGAGAAGACAATGTTTCCCTTTCAAAGCCGACTATCAAGCTTCACATCCCGCTTCCAATTTCGTAAAACTGGTAATTTTAGCTGATCTCTGTTTATGCCCTTGTTCAAGTTTGTTATGCGTTAGTCTAATATGCTGAAACTTTTTACAGGGCTGCTGAATCTACATGAAGACGTAGAGGCGTGCGAGTACGGGGACGTGCAAATCATGTGGGAGATGGTGAAGAAAACAGAGACAGAGGTGGGTCGGAGACGGAAGAACAAACCCATATGGAGCATCTTCCGTTGGACAAGAATTTCACTTTGTCTACGCACTCCATGAATTTGCTGTCACTACATTTGAAATTTGAGAATGTCAAAGCAGTCTAGTCTAGTAGTATCTTATGTAGTACTGTAGTAGTTACTATCTTGCAATGCGTCCGGCCATAAGACATGTTTATGTGCATGTTTGTGTAAATATGTGATGCCTTAATGCAGCTGTGCTAAATTTTGTAAACTTAATTAATTAGGGATATGATTTGGTATTTTCTTTGAGTTTCAACTTTTTTCTGCTACTTTGGTTACTTTCCACTAATCACTATTTAGTGACAAATGACTCGTGAACGCCCAATTAGTATCTTGCAAGTGAATACAACTCTAAATTATTCAAAGGGCCTTGTAAATTAAGTTTATGGAGAAAAATCTTCAACAAGAGAAAAGCATAGGAAAAATATAATGTTTTTTAAGTCTTTGCAACTTTTTGTTTGTGGTGTCCACAGTTACAAGTTGGCTTTTTATGATTTCCATTAAGATTATTTTTCTCAAATGACGATGCATTATCATACTTGAATTATAAAGAAAGATTCCCAAACATTTCACCAAGCTATTTAAAAGAAAATTAGTTAACGTTACAAAAATAATAATTCATTTTTCATTTCGTATTAAGATTCTTAGGAAAGCAAACTTTAAGTAAATATTGGGACTCAGATGTTCTTCCGCGTCGTTGTGCTCGCTTCAGTATTTGGATTAATGAGCTCGAACTGATGAAATTGGGTTTTTCTGGGCAACAATGTACTTGGGATTGTGCTCGGGATCCCACCACTCGTGTTAGTGCTAGATTTGATTGTGGATTGTGTAACGTGGGTTGGAGATTTCAATTCGACATGGGTGGCAGAGAACATCCATTTGAAATGGATGGTAGAATTATGGTAAACAATGATGATGGTTACACATAATCATGATTCTAATTCGTTCATAATAAGATTCATGTACTCTCTTTACTTTATTCTTACGTTTCCTTTCTTAAATAGAAGGGTTGCTTTTCTTCTAGATTTCTTGTTCAAGATTCATAATAATGTTCTAATTTTTTTAAAGACTTAGGTAAAATGCTCTTTTTCTAGGATTTTGAGTAGACGCTTTGTTGCTCGATCGGTTCCTTGACATTCTTCAGATTTTGCACGACGATGATATCCATGAAATAGAGTAAAAGTTGTCGTAATCTTCCCTATTTTTCGTCTTAGAAGATGTCGTATAATATTATTGTTATTGTTGTTGAAATGATATATAATATTTAATTACAAACATTATGATTGCCCATGTTCTATCGTTTTCCTGTATCACAAACAATACAGACTATAATACAACTAATATTAATTTGCATGATAGTTACAATCGATACAAAACCTAAAATATCAACATTAAAAATCGCACTCTTGCTAAAACACTACCACACAGGGGACGTGCATTGCACGTGCACGACCTTCATAGGGCCAGTAATGTTTTAAAATCCAAACTTAAAAGTTGCACTTTTATGATTTCCATTAAATGACAATGCCCTTTTATGATTCACCAAGCTAGTTTATAAAAGAAAATTAGTTTTTTCTGGTAAAAATAAAAGAAAATTAGTTAACATTACATAGATATTACGTTAATATTTCATTTTTCATTCAAAATTAACATCCTAATCCTAATATATTATAAAGTTAGATGTTTAAGCAATAAATTCCACAAACCACCATTAATAACAAGGCTTAACTCACTGATTTTCCGCAATCGATAGTAGGCAGCGGAGTGTTTGGTCCAATCAATCATCGACCTTATGCCTGGCCCATAAACGAAATAAGAGGCTCTTGTTTTAGTTGGCCCATTAACAAAATAGGGAGATGTTATTTTAGTTGGCCCAACACTACTCATTCTCACCTCTCATAGCCTTATCCTCTACCTCCCATTCACTTCAGTCGTTCCTAATGACAAAATTGTTACGGGGCGCCTTATTTATGGAATGCTTTGACTTGTCGCATACTCCATGGCAGTTTTACCGGTGTCGTCCTTTAAATAGTCGGTTTAGGGTGGTGGAATCAGCTGTGTCCTCAACTTCTTTTCCTACCTTATAGAAGCCATCAAATAGATAAATCATCCCCTCCTTCAATCACATTCTATTCTATTTCATACCTAACCCTTTCAATTCTATAGCGCAAAAAAAAACCTTTCAATCTTATTCCTTCCCCGTTTCTTCTACACCGCCTCGATCTTCTTTAATTTAGTTTTCGGTGGCGGCGGCCTGATCCGAAGCTACGAGGGAGTATTTGAGGTCCTCATGATAATCTTAATGGAAATTGCATTCACGTTTGCGATTCGATATCGTTTGGCTACTAAAGGTACTTATGAACTCATAGTCATCATTGTGACATGTTTTGCTCAATTTAGTGAAATACTGAAATCAGGGGGTCAGTTGGGGGAGTCAGGCGGTCGGTGAAGGAGAGGTGGGTGTTGGGAGGGCGATTGAGGAGGATGATTGGGTTTTCATTCATATCGTTTATGCAAAGGAATAGCAATCCTAATGCATATGCCTCCTACTTACTCTTGCTGTTCTTTCTTTCAGCCACAAACATTTCATTGTTGTGAACATGAGGTGAAAGCTCCTAATATTGTGTACATATAAAGGGTCAACGTTAGATGATGGTCGTTCGATAACTGTCAAGCGGTTTAATCGGCCTCCTTAGATTGATTGCATAGTACTATTTTTATAGTGAAATGTATGATATATATGTTGTAATGTAGGAAGAATCAAGGACAAAGAGGCAGCTAAGGAGTGAGTGGTACCAGGTATTCAGTTCATTGGGAAACGTCGTATAATGTGGATAATTGAATTTTAGGACGGATCTGATTTCCTACAAATAATTGAGAGAGCTGATTTCTTTTCAGTCTTCGTTTTTTATTTCAGCTTTCGTATTGCATTCTTTATATTATTTGCAACTAGCTGACTAAAGCTGAGATTTGTGGCTTTTATTCTTGGGTCTTCTGTGATGTATCTTTGGCAACAATTTTTTTAGCTAAGATCTTTCGCTTATTGCACCACGCTCAGGACAAGTATGGATGTAGCAAGGGCATCGATCCCAAAAGGTCCAAATTCCTGCTTCCTTGATGAATTTTGATCCCGATGATGATGATGTCGAGATACTGCATGCAATTCAAAAGAGATCTGGACGATATTCTTCTAATTTTCATCTTTGTTTATAGTAGGTTTGAACAAGTTTCATGGAATTCTGATGAAACGCTAATTACATATGTTGCTTAGGATTGTAAACCCACTTTTGATCTTTTTGTTTATAAAGTTTAATCTTCTGTTAACAAGGATTATAAAAATCTGAAAAGGCGAGGGAGAATGGGAGGAAAGATATGCGATTAAGAGGCTACACACTTTTTTCCATTGATATTGTCAAGTGTGACCTCTCCTTCTTACTTATCTTAAGTCTATACTTTATTTTAAAGATATTTGTACGAATTCTTTTATGTAGTGGTGAAATGAGTTTATTTTGTCCTCATCCAAGAAAGTATAGATGCGCTAACATCTTTTTGTTTCTAGGTTGAGGAGCTTCTAAATCAAATTGTATTATATTCTAAAGTCGTCTTCAAGTAATTCTTGGTTTCTCTTTCGTGTCATTGCGGATTTCTTGGCTGTGTTATTCATAATATTTAGCTTTCTAGAGGTGTAATAAATAGAGAATGTATTTGTGTATTTTGATGCAACTAGCTTAGTGTATATTATCATTTTTAGTATTAGATGTATACCTGAAGCTTTGATTTATACCTATCCTTTGAAACATTGACAACCACTGCCCCATTGGTAGCAGATTTGAACATGTAATTTATGAGCTCAATGCATGTAGAATTGTCATCAAGTATAGATAGTGTGAGAGATTTTCATCATTTCCAAGACTGTAAATTTGCAGTCAACACAGGAAGAAGAAAAAAACCATCCATAAAATTCATTGAATTACTGTGATTGTAAAATGAAACAAAAATCAAACTCTTCCTCCCCGAATATCTAATTTTATGTGCAATTTCAATAGATGAAGCTCACAGAACTTTGTTTAGAATTTAGAAACATTAGGCTCTATAACTTTTATTCCTTGAACATAAGTCGTAGACCAACCTGAGGTACTATGTGCTGCATTGTTCGCTATGGACCAAAATTTTCTTCAAGGTGTTTCACATTATCGCGTACAAGAACAAAACTTTCATACGCTATATGTTTCTATATCATAAGAAACTGCAAAAAACACCTTATTTTTCATCTAAATCTTCGATCTTGTTAAGAATGCAAATGAGAACAAAAAGAGAGGAATGTGGTCTTTGACATTTCATAAACTTTTTCTCAAATTAAATTAATGGATCACCTGATTTTCTAAACACATTAAAAATTGAGGAACCACCTAACCTTTTTATGCAAGATGAATGTCATTAAACCAATCATACATATCTAACAATCTAACAATAGAAAAAATAAATTGCACTAAATTTCAATATTACACTTAGATTAAAATAATTTATCATTACAGTCACAAAATGCAACATTTTAGTCACAAAATGCAACATTTTATAGTCACAAAATTCAATTGCTTATTTAATCTAAATTAGTCTTATCATTATTAAAAGAAAATATAAAATCAAAAAATATTAATCTTTCTCTAAAATCCTAACATCTACTTCATTTCAAATGGAACGTGACATTAATACAACAACCACCGCCAAGTAACGATGTTGATGAAGTGTTACTGCAAGATTTGATTATAATGCTGGATTGTACAAGCGACATAGATGAATATAACAAAGATTTACCAATAATATTACAAAGCTACGTTCATTTATTGAATTATGCACTACACTTTAACAAACAAACAAAACACATCCAACAAACAAAACATTACATCACACCTAAAGACCAACGTTTAGGGCAGGCTTCAAAATCCTAGTCCTTATTAAATGAAAAAAAGGGGGTTGAATTCGATTTGGGCTAGGGCTGTTTATATTTGGGTCACAATTAGTACTTTTTGGCTACGCTTAACTTCCAATCTCCTTTCTTCTCCAATCCCGCTTTCATTCCATTGCCAAACTGCCATGAATGCTCTTGCTTGCTTGCCCCTAATTTGTGTTACTAAATATCCGCGCGAGAAAATTACGTATTTTTGTATGTGATTTATAGTTACGCATTATTTGTTAATATTTTTATTGTTGATATCAAATTTGTTAATATCTATATATCTATATAAAATTTATTGGGTTTGATAAAGTAATGGCAATTGATACTTAGTTAATGTATTGATTTTTTTGGAAAGATTAATGAATCAAGTTAATACATTAAAAAATACCACATTTAATTAGGCTGCTACAATAGTCGTCTCACGTCTGTTCGTTTCTGTCAGTTGCTCTTCCTTTCAATTAATCTTCTAATTTGGGTCTTTTAGTTATGTTTTGAGTGTATGTTCGTATGTTCGTTTTTGTATCGTATTTCACTAACCGATTTTTATTTGTTTCATGCGTATACCTTTTGAGATTCTTCATGGACATGTTGGTTGTCTTTTGAGATTCTCTTTCAGCAGATTGTTATTATGTAGATAATGATTTTAAAATATCACTAATTAGTAATTATACCTTTCATATTCCATTACTATCAATATGTTAAAATTTATATATTTAATTAATTAAAAACATCTATTCTTTATTAAAAGTTACTACATAAATACATATGTGAAAATTAATTAAAAACATCTATTTTTACATATAAATACGATAAAAGTAAACGTGTTAGGCCCGCGTGAAGCGCGGAAAATGAACTAGTTTGTAATTATAAGTATTTTCAATTTCCTTATGTTTATGTTTGAAGTAGTTTTCAAACATAATAATAGTGGGATAGGGATGTCATGAGAGAAACTTATTCAATACTTTATTTTATTTAGCAATATGTTTCTAATATTACAAACATTAATTTAATTTGTGACTTAATTAAGTTTCTAATATAATAATAAAAATAAAAAAAACTTAAATGAATTTAGAATTAATGATGATTAATTAATGAAAAATTAAATGAATTTAAAATTAAATAGGTATCGATTACCTTCATTTCGTTCCAACATCAGCTAGTCTTTATATACAGTAGCTTTATATACAGTATAAGATAAGTTACAATCTATTCTTCAGTACAACCAGGCAGAGATTGAAAATGAAAAATTCTACGAAATTTCTAGATTTTGGATTTGCATTCAACGACAAACATTTCTCTGATCGAGTCCTCCATCTTGAGGTCATATAAGAAGAGACTTCAACAATTAGTAATGACAAATCAGATTGGCTTGTCGGATACTATCCCAAAAGTCTGCACATAAGTTCTTCCATTTTAGCTGCAAATAGTCCAAGATAAATCTTTCCACTTTCTTGGTTGGTTTATATTTATTTTCTTCTATACATGACTAATAGTTGGTATTTGGTAACTTATGATATAGTTATTAAAAAACGACATGATGGAATCATCACAGAAGGATGTCACTTTGAGGATCAATTCAACTGGTATATATGCATCACTGATTTCTTGCACTCTTTTGAAATTAGAGTTTCTTAGTTAAGAGTTTTTGATGTATATATATATTGGTGAACAGAGGAGATGACTGCTTTGATGGACGTCTTGGGATTTATTTACAGCAATACCCTGAATGCAACTTCATCTTCTGATTTTTTGGCTGTGTTGATAGCTTCTGACAAGTTTTAAGTAACTTCTTGTATGAAATATTGTATTCAGTTGTTGGTGGAGATGCCCATATCACCAGATTTTGCAATTTTATTTATTGATCTTCCTCCAAGCATTTTAGAGAATGAAATAGTCTAACCATTGATACATGCATCAAAGAAGGCTCTTGCCACAGGTTACTTGGATTTCAGCAAGTAAGCCTTTTTGAACTTATGTCATCCTTTGTTAGTATTTGAGTTGTAACACGTATGTCAATTGTGTAAGCAATTTAATGATTTCTAGACATGAAATCAATCCAAATGATCTAGATTTAATATGATTCAACCCTAATATTATCAAGAGGAAGATAGAAATTAACTAACCTTGATCCATGCCTTAATTAACTTTCATCAAATCACCGTATAGTTGATCTTCTCCGTTTGCTTTCTTCCTTAATTAGTCTTTGATGGAGAAGACTGGTTTAATCTCTAACTCTCGTTTCTTTTCAGAGGAGAAGTTGCAAAACGAAAGTCATCAATAAGTAATCGTCATCTTACTTTGCCTTTCATAGTGCAATTCTCCTCATACATATATATGTAACCGTACAGGTAATTAAGAGCCTTATAACCACCTCACACACACAAATATATAATATATGAGACGAGACAACATAATATATAAACAAGGAACGAGGGTAAATTAATGTACCCGAATTTTAACGTCATTAACCGAAACCGATCCATCACGGTATCGACATTAATGTTAAAACCCAATCATATAATATGAACTTAGTCTTTATAATTAAACCGAAAGACACATAGGCCATATGAACGTATATATAATATTCTTACATTCTCTCACTTGGCCTTTGTGTCGCCTTGATGGCTTAATAACGTGCTTCTATATCAAGTTCAAATAATCTTAATCGAATCAGAACTGATTGGATCATGGCGGTCACACGTCATTATAAGAGCGACATGATTTCTTCCATGTATCACAAACCAATCCGAACCCAATATTACTTTTCATTTGAGAAACACTATAACTCTCAAACCACCACATGCCATCTAACAACCATAAGTGTATACACATACTATAATGATAACACGTCAATAAAGCAGAAACGTAACCATAAGCGAATTCAAAGTGTCACAAACATAATGAGCTAACCATAATTATAATAGCAAGGTTTTATCTATAATACTCATACGCTCTACATGGCC
The DNA here is from genome assembly GCA_029168935.1 of Oxyria digyna. NCBI lineage: Eukaryota > Viridiplantae > Streptophyta > Magnoliopsida > Caryophyllales > Polygonaceae > Oxyria > Oxyria digyna. The sequence continues at coordinate 43,296,885 of JAPVLV010000005.1, forward strand.
AATGAATGCCTTGGGTGGTAATCCCTTAGTCAACGGATCCGCCACCATCATATCCGTCCTTATATGCTCAAAGAACACTCTACGTTTCTTCACCTCCTCTTTGACTGACAAGTACTTCAACTCCATGTGTTTAACACCCTTAGAGTACTTGTCATTCTTCGAGAAGAAAACGGCTGCAGAATTATCACAATAAATTCTCAGCGGCTTGGCTATACTATCGATAATTCCAAGTCCCGAGATAAAGTTCCGCATCCACATTGCATGAATAGTGGCCTCAAAGCATGCCACAAATTTGGCCTCCATAGTGGAACTAGCAATGATGGACTGCTTTCCACTCTTCCATGACACTACCCCTTCATCTAAGAAGAAAAGATAGCCAATGTAGACTTTCTGCTATCCTTACATCCAGCATGATCTGAATCTGTATATCCAATGATCTCTAGATTATCGGATCTCCTATATGTAAGCATGAACTCCTTGGTGCCTTGCAAGTACCTGAGAACCTTCTTTGCAGCCTTCCAGTGGTACATTCCAGGATTACTTTGATATCGACCCAACATTCCTACAACAAAGCTGATATCTGGTCGAGTACATGTCTGAACATAGTTCAAACTCCCGACCACTGATGCATATGGGATTCCTTGCATTTCTTTTCGTTCCAAATCATTTCTGGGACATTGCTTTTTATCAAACTTCTCCCCTTTCTGTATAGGAACTATTCCTGCGGAGCATTTATCCATTATGTATCTCTCTAAGACCTTATTGATATAACCTTTCTGAGATAATGCTAACCATCATTGTGATCTAATTCGTATTATTTCTATTCCAATCACATAGGATGCCTCACCTAGACCCGGCAGAAATTAACCCGACCCGCAAACCCGACCCGACCCAACCCGATTTTTCTGGGTCATAACCCGTCAAATTGAACCCGTGACCCGTTTTCGACCCAACCCGATTGACCCGATTTTTTTTGGGTCAAAAATGGGTTGACCCGCCCCAACCCGTTTTTGACCCGAAAATTTAGCCAAAAAGATAAAAGTAATAAAGAAGCGGAAATTGTAAATTTTACCCAAAAAATTGTCAACACACTAGATAACTATTGTCAACAACATTAATAAACTGTCAACACGTTGGACAAATTGTCAACACACTAGATAATAAATTGCAAACATGACTAATTAATTAGTCAACACAATTAAATAAACTGTCACTAAGACTAATCAACTGTCAATATGGATAATTAAACTTTTAGAGAACTAGTAAAGTAAACTGTCAACATGGCTAATTAAATTGTCAACAAGACTAAATAAACTGTCAACAGGACTGGTTAAATTGTCAACACGACTAATTAAACTGTCAACGAGACCAATAGACTGCCAACATGGCTAGTTAAGTTGTCAACACGGCTAACTAAATTGTCAACATCATTAATACTTTGTCAACAACACTAATAATCTATCAATAACACTACTAAAATGAAGTGCCAATACCATTAATGTACAACTTAGTCTTATTAGGCATATAAAGTAAGGTCTCGCTTATTAGGCATATAAAGTACCAATAATGTACAACTTAGTCTTATTATACAAAACGAGGCTCGAAACTATGTGTAAACACTAAAAGGCCTTAAATGAGATTAAGGTCCAATTTGGCAAAACGATGTCTGAATGGATTGAAACTTGATTTCAATGTCTATTAGAGATATTTGACCATGTGGGTAACTCTCAATCAAAACTTCTTCATGTTCAAGTAACACCTCCTTTTCTAAACATCAAACTAGTCATCACTCTCTAACTTGTGGCAATATGTATGGTCAACAACATCGATGTATTATTATGATTGAAAAAATTATACAACTTATTCTTATTAGGCATATAAAGTCACATTAAGGTCTCGCTTACACTAAACGAGGCTTGAAACTATGCGTAAACGCTCAAAGACCTTTAAAGGCCTTAGATGGGCTTAAGGCCAATTTGGAAAAACGACGCCCAAACGATGTCGGAATGGAATGAAACTTGGTTTCAATGCTTATTAGAGATATTTGACCATGTGGGTAACTCTCAATCAAAACTTCTTCATGTTCAAGTAACACCTCCTTTTCTAAACATCAAACTAGTCATCACTCTCTAACTTGTGGCAATATGTATGGTCAACAACATCGATGTATTATTATGATTGAAAAAATTATACAACTTAGTCTTATTAGGCATATAAAGTCCCATTAAGGTCTCGCTTACACTAAACGAGGCTTGAAACTATGCGTAAAAGCTAAAAGACCTTAAAAGGCCTTAAATGGACTTAAGGCCAATTTGGAAAAACGACGCCCAAACGATATCGGAATGGAATGAAACTTGGTTTCAATGCTTATTAGAGATATTTAACCATGTGGGTAACTTCCAATCACAACTTCTAACATTTCAAATAACACCTCCTTTGTAAAACCAAACTAGTGATAACTGTATAACTTGGCGCAATATGTATGGTCTACAACATCGATGTTGATTATTGTTCGAAAAATTATACAAGTTACAAGAATGGACATCAACAATGACAGTGAAGATAGTCCAATGTCAATGGACATGGAAGATTGACAAGAATATGAAGAACATGTTTTACTTTCTAAGTTATGAGATTGTTATTTTTTTGCAGTTTGAATTATGTGACTAAGTTGACAGATTGTTTTCATTTTAATACTCTATCTATCTTGAGTTGCATTAAACGATGGATTGATTATGGTTGTGAAGATGTGTTTTGATTTTGAGCAACATATCAGGTCTTTATTTGCCGTCGCATTGAACCTACCGTGTTTTATTTAGTCGATGGTTATTGACTTGTCCATAGGTTGTAAATTGTAATTTATAAATGTTTTCATTCGTTTTTTTTTTCAAATATTAGCTAATCTACTAAAAGTTACTATGCCAAACTTATTCAAATAAATGAAAAGAAGGTAATGTAGTGGTGTTGCTATCGAAGCATACATTAAAATTTGCAATTAAGATTGACCCAAATTTAACATCAATATTTCGTAACGACTCAACTTGTTATGTCTCGGTAAGTTTTTACTCAAAGCGACTCGATCTGACAATAAATCCGTAACAAACGACTTGTTTGACTCCAAAATTTTCGACCCAAACCCGACCCGCCTATAAACCCGTAACAACCCGACCTGTTTGACCCGGTAATTTTAGACCCGAACCCGACCCGACCCGCCTATAAACCCGTAACAACCCGACCTGTTTGACCCGGTAATTTTAGACCCGAACCCGAACCCGACCCGCCTATAAACCCGTAACAACCCGACCTGTTTTGACCCGGTAATTTTAGACCCGAACCCGACCCGACCCGCCCATAAACCCGTAACGACCCGACCTGTTTTGACCCGGTAATTTTAGACCCGAAATGACCCGACCCGAAAAAGACCCGACCCGGAGCACCCTTAACCCGAACCCGACCGACCCGACCCGATTGCCACCATGTCTTTCATTTCAAAGTTCTTAGAGAGATACTTCTTTATATCATGTAGCATGCCCATGTCATTTGCAGCAAGCAAAATATCATCAACTTATAAGACTAATATCACAAACTTGCTCCCACTAACCTTAATGTAGATACATCGATCAACGATCATTTCTACAAAACAATATGACGTGATGGTATCATTGAACTTTAAGTACCATTGTCTGGAAGATTGTTTCAGTCCATATATTGACTTCCTCAGCTTACACACCTTGTTTTCATTACTTGTGGCCAAGAAACCTTCAGGTTGGTCCATATATACTTCTTCCTCAAGCTCACCATTCAGAAAGGCGGTTTTCACATCCATTTGGTGAAGCTCTAGATCATAATGAGCCACCAAAGCCAAAACAATTCTTAGGGAATCCTTCTTAGATACCAGAGCGAAGGTCTCTTTATAGTCAATGCCATCTTTCTGGGTGAAACCTTTAGCAACAAGTCTGGCTTTATATCTTTCAATGTTGCCCTTTGAGTCATGTTTAGTCTTAAAGACCCATTTTGACCCAACAGTCTTAGAACCCTTAGGCAACTCCACTAAGTCCCAAATTTTGTTATCACCTATAGACTTAATTTCTTCTTTCATGGCAATCAATCACTTTTCAGAATTGTCACATTCCATGGCTTTCTTGAATGAGACTGGATCTTCATCAAGGCTTAAGTCACATTCACTGCCAACAGCATAAACTACATAATCATCTGGGATGGCAGATCTTCTTTCCCTTACAGTTCACCTTAAAGGTTCACGTGGTTCATTGCTCTCTTCATGAATTATGACTGGTTCATCTACCATAATTTCATCCTGTGGGATATGGACATCATTATGATGTTCCATTGTGTCATTTGACTGTGATGCAACAGTTGGAACAACAACATTAGGAGAAATAACAGGTGAAGGAACTTCAACCTGAACCTCTTGAATGTCCACCTTTCGTGGTTCACCACTCCCACTAGTTTGACCATTTTCAATGAACCTAGCATTACCCGTCTCAACTATTCTTGTACTATGGTTAGGACAATAAAATACATACCCCTTTGACTTTTCAGGATAGCCAATGAAAGAGCCACTGACCGTCCTAGAATCGAGTTTCTTTTCATGTGGATTATATAACCTTACTTCTGCTTGGCAACCCTAAACACGTAGATGTCTTAAACTAGGTTTCCTTCCTGTCCACAGTTCATAAGGGGTCTTAGGAACTGCCTTACTAGGAACCCGGTGAAGAACATACGTTGCAGTCTTTAATGCATATATCCACAATGAAAGAGGTAATGAACAATTACTTAACATGCTCCTAACCATACCCATTAATGTACGATTCCGCCTCTCAGCTACACCATTCTACTGAGGTGTACCAGGCATTGTATACTGTGCACAAATACCTCTACTTTCAAGCAACTTTGCAAATGGACCTGGACATTGTCCACTTTCATTAAATTTCCCATAAAACTCACCACCTCTATCAGATCTCACTACCTTTACTTTTCTATCTAACTGCCTTTTTACTTCATTAATGAACACCTCTAGGACGTTCACAGATTGAGACTTTTCATGCAGTAGATATACATATCCATAACGTGAGTAATCATCTATAAAGGTGATAAAGTACTTTTCACCGCTCCATGAAGAAGCGTCAAATGGACCACATATATCAATGTGAATTAACTCAAGAAGTTGAGTGCTTCTCGTGGCTGGCTTCTTTACTATGTGCTTGGTCTGCTTGCCTTTAATGCAGTCCACACACACATCTAAGTCACTGAAATCCAATTGAGGAAGAATTTCATTCTTTACCAACCTCATTATTCTTTCCTTGGAAATATGACCTAATTTTTTATGCCACGAGAAAGCAGAACTTTCATTAGATGCACTATGTTTAATGCCCTGGCTTTCCATATGAAACAAGGAGTCAGAAAACTTAACATCAAGATTGAACCTATAAAGTGAATCAATCAAAGTACCACTACCATAATAGTAATCATTTCGATACAATGAAAAAACACCATGTCCAAACTTAACATAAAAACCTAAATTGTCCAATCTACTTGTAGAAACAAGATTTCTAGCACATTCTGGTACATAAAGACATCCTTCAAGATCTATATGACAACCAGTGTCTAAGATCAATCCATAAGTCCCAATGCCCTCAATTCGTGCCTTCATCCTGTTCCACATGAACAAGTACTGTTCAACTCCTCTTATGGGCTGGATCGAACTGAATCCCTGTTAATATGAGACACATGAGTAGTAGCACCAGAATCTATCCACCAAGTATTATTAGGCACTTTTATAAGGTTCGATTCAAAGCAAACAAAACCATAATGTGTACCTTTCTTATCGAACCAAGCCTTCCTTTTCAGACAATCTTTCTTGAAGTGTCCCGTTTTCTTGCAAAAGAAACACTTCTTCTCCTTTCGGATTTGAGCCTCAGTTCCTTTTATGAAGGCCTTATCCTTCTTCTTGTCCTTCTTACTTGGTTTTCCTTTACTGTTGCTGGCACCATCAAGACCTATGAGATGAATAGCTTGATCCTTCATCTTCTTTAATCTCCCCTCCTCTTGAACCAACATGGCTTTTAATTCCTGAAAGTCCCATTTATCCTTAATGGTGTTGTAGTTCACCTGGAACTGGCCAAACTCAAAAGGTAGAGAGTTAATGCTGAACTGAACCAAGAATGTCTCATTAACATCCATTCCCAAGGTCTTTAACTTTGCTGCCAAGTTAGACATGCGCGTCACATGATCATAGATAGGTTGAGACTAATCAAACTTTTTGTAGTTAGCTGACACATAAGGCTTCCTACAATTGACTTGTCCGCCAAATCCGACTGTGAACACTCCTTAATTATACGCATGAAATCCCTAGCATTCTCTGTCTTGGGCATAGATGGCTTAATACTTTCAGCCATCGTCATCCTCATGAGGTTTAGACTCAACCTCTTAGATCGCTCCCACGCCTCATAACGAGACTTTTCAGTAACGGAGCTTTCATCTGTAATGGCCGAGGGTTCCTCTATTAATATTGCAAGGTCTAATCTAATGCCATCATACCCAGTGTAAACCAGATCTGTTCAGACCATTCATCATAATTAAGCCCATTGAATTTTACGACAGAGTTTGCAGATGCAAACATATTTGATGAAGCTGCAAATATTAATACATGATTACCTATTAGTGTTTTGCGAACTCTAATACAGATTCAAATATAGTCATGAAATCCTTAAAGCATGCATTCAAGTAACCTTTGGGCAATACTCAAACACAGCGCTATCATTGATGCTAAAAATCATACTTTAACGATTAATCACAACGTGCATAAATCGAACAAGCATGCTATCTTTGGATACATACACTATTCAACCCGCATAGTAATGACTAAATCCTTCAGTTTTATTAACTACATTCAATGACCCGCCTTTGAGTGATCTCCTAGAATATAGGAGATAATGCAATTGATCAATCAAACTTTCATATCATTCATAGCATCCCTATAATCATGATCAATCAAATTCTACTATTATTTCCATTATCCAAATAAAGTATAACAAGGTCACTTTGGTGACTAGCATGTTATATACTATCTAGACATTGAACTTTAATGGGTAAAATTATATATAAGGTGTTAATATTACATAACACTAATTACCCTTAAATAATACATGTAAAAAAGCATATACGTATACTCATTATACCCTAATGCCAAAACGACTCATACTGCATGCATATGCCAACAACAAACCTTACGCATTAAATCAATAAACACATACATGCATATGCTCATATGTGCAATCATCCGAAATACATAATTCGAAATCATGCTACACTGTATATATACATATATACGACAATGCTAGCAAAGTAGCAATCATGCATGGCAACATTAATGACCATCACGATCAACACGAAGACGTGCTCAACCGTATTCAAAATGGCACATGAAGCAATTTCAGCGGAAGCAAAATAACCGACAATATGATTTCGTTTGAACATCTATCAATCTAATGGTGAATTATACAAGTCTAAATTGTTCTGATATCAATTATAAGCAATTTAATGATTTCTAGACATGAAATCAATCCCAAATGATCTAGACTTAATATGATTCAACCCTAATATTATCAAGAGGAAGATAGAAATTAACTAACCTTGATCCATGCCTTAATTAACTTTCATCAAATCATCGTACAGTTGATCTTCTCCTTCCTTTGCTTTCTTCCTTAATTAGTCTTTGATGGAGAAGACTGGTTTAATCTCTAACTCTCGTTCCTTTTCAGAGGAGAAGTTGCAAAACGAAAGTCACCAATAAGTAACCGTCATTTTACTCTGCCTTTTATAGTGCAATTCTCCTCATACATACATATATATATATATATATAACCGTACAGGTAATTAAGAGCCTTATAACCACCTCACACACATATATATAATATATGAGACGAGACAACATAATAAGCAAGGAACGAGGGTAAATTAATGTACCCGAATTTTAACGTCATTAACCGAAACCGATCCATCACAGTATCGACATTAATGTTAAAACTCAATCATATAATATGAACTTAGTCTTTATAATTAAACCGAAAGACACATAAGCCATATAAACGTATATATAATATTCTTACAAATTGATCTTGAAGGTCCCAAAAAAAGGCAATGCAATTGTCTCTCTCTGCATTAGTGTATGTTCTCGAGAGTGATGATCTCCAAGTGGATTCAGAAGATGACATTTTCAACTTCATCTTGGAGTGGGTTCGTGCACACTATCCAAAATTAGAAGAGCGTAGAGAAATTCTTATAAAACATTTGACACGTTTTATATGTTTTTCATACATGAGCTGCTTGAAGTTGAAGGAAGTGTTAGTCTGTCCTGACTTTGACCATGAACAAGTTTTGAAGCTCGTGTATGAGGCTTTCATCTCCAAGGTTGAATCCCCCAATGGCCAACACCTCATTGCTCCACGTGCCTACATATATCGGCTTATAAAGGAGGTCCCGCTCGAATTTCCTCATCCTCGTTGTGTTGTATACTTTAACCTAACAAAAGATGAGTGTAAGAATCTGTTTTCATCAAAACGACTCGATTCTCAGACATTTCTCCTTGGTGAAAAAACGTTGTTCCTCTGGGCAAGTTTTTTTAATTTTCTAGTAAGTATATATACGGGGGAAGAGGGTTACATTTCTAGAAAAGCAACAAGCTGCTGAACTCAAGGATCAAAGAAGCAGTAACAAAAAGAGACCAAAAACATGCTCATACTAAAACTCCACCCCTAGGAAGCAAAAGTTTCAACATATGAGCACTAATACAACTCTTGGGATGAACAATAATGATTCTGGAGAAATTCCGAGCACTAGGCGTAGATCCGTTGAAAATAATGTCATTACGAAGTCTCCATATATAGTAGACGAAGGAAGAGAAAACATCACCCACAAAGTCATAGAAGATACGATTCTTACGACGACAATGCAAAATCCATTCGAACCAATTGTGAAGGGTGGGCTCCCGGTGAGAAATCTGCAGCCAGTCAAGAATATCGCCCAGGACAGAACTGGAGAAGATGCAGGAGTTAAAAAGATGATGGCAAGTCTCATCTTCCAAGTTACATAGGCTGCATAAGGATCTAGGAAGATCAGTCCATCTTGCTATGCGGGATTTGGTAGGAAGCTTGTTGAGGAGAGCAAGCCAAGTAATAACCGAGCACTTAGGCGTGTGGAGCTTGTTCCAAATGATGGACCCCCAAATCCAGGGAGAGCCATAGTCACGCAGAAGGTTGTAGACAACGGGGGAAGCATACCTACCCGCAAAGTTCGTGAGCAGAGGAGAGATAGTAGTAATAGTCGAGCCCAAAATAAGCTTGTCGCGAACGACCAAAAGGCACCTCCAGTTCCAGCTATCAGAGGCACGGCCAACCACCTAAACCAGATGTTCGGGGCAGAATCGATTAACTCTTTGATCGACCGAGCAAAACAAGTCTGATTCCAGGACATCAACTGTTTGAATACGAGCCCCCCTTAAAATCTTTTTTGAAATCAATCTTAACAGCGCAGCTAGGGGCCATGTTTCTACGACCATAGTGCTTAAAAAGCTCCTGGAACATGAGAATATTGTGACTAATGGACCGATGAGGAACAAAAGCTCCTTGGCTATCAGAGACCATATGAGGAAGAACCTCCTTAATACGGTCAACCAGGAGCTTAGAGATGGCCTTATAAATGGTAGTGCAACAAGAGATTGGGCGAATGTCTTCCATGGTGATGGGGTTGGGAATCTTAGGAATGAGGTGAACCGAGGCATGATTAACTTGCTTGAGCAGACGGGTAGAGCAAAAGAATGAGTGAATGCCCAAGATAATATCAGCACCAACAACGGGCCAAGCGCTCTTGAAAAAGAGAGAATTATACCCATCAGGCCCGGAAGACTTGTTATCATCAATGTTGGAAAAAGCAAGTTGAATATCTTTATCAGTAAAGGGGACAAGCAAACTAGCAGAGAGCTCAAAAGAGATCAAAAACCTCGGAGAGATCATATGGTCATGAAAAGAGACAACAGTCGAAGAGGTGCCCAAGATATCACTGAAGTAGTGCACGATGTGCTGAACCAAATCCGAGGAACGATTGATCAGATTCCCATGAAAGTCAGTAAGCGACGAAATCAAATTTTTAGAACGCCTTTTCTTGATGGACTTGTGAAAGACAGCAGAGCAAGAGTCCCCATATATAAGCCAAGAGATTTTATCTTGTTGACAAAGAATAGTCTTGAGAGCATGCGAGTCAGCCAAGAGCAACTGAGTAGTCTCAAAATCCTGGGACAACAGAGAGGCACTGAAAGGATCAGAGATCAGGTTTGACTGGATTGAGAAAAGCAGGACCTTTCTAGCCTTAATGCGCAACGAGATTGCTTCAACAGAACAACAGCTAAAACGCTTAAGATGCGACTTGAGCATCCTAAGTTTATTCACCACTTGAAACACGGGAATAACCTGAACCGGAGACGACCAAATTCCAGCAACAGTGGGGAGGAACCCATTATGATTAGCCCATTGATTGCAAAAGCGAAAAGCAAACTTCTTGCGGGCGGGAATAGGCAGAAAGGAGACGATGATAGGCGTATGATCAGAGATATTAGGGCAGTCAAATAGGGTGCTACATGAAGGGAAACGATCCAACCAAGCATCATTGATAAGGGCACGATCCAATTTACATCGAATCCCATGACCATTACCCTGTTTTCCAATTAAAGTGGCACCCGAAAATCTCATGTCAAACAGACTAGTTTGAGCAAGACAACTGGAGAAAGTTTTCAGGGGGATGGACCTCATACATTCGGTCTATTTGTGTACAAGGGAAAAGGTACATAAACTTGCAATTTAGACTTTGAACTTGCAGTTATGAACAAGTAATCTAATGATTTTATTAGCAAGTTAACTGTCAAGAATCATGCTTTGGCCCATGGTTGGGGTTTACCCAACCTGCTGGGAATTTCATGGACCAACTTCATGAAAGACGACTGCAATTATTTCATTAACGACATCCTACATCTTCTGGTTAGTCTTACACTCAACAACTCTCAGGTTTAACCATGTCAACTTCCAGTCGGACTCTTCTTTGATCTTATAGATTAATGTGTTCTATTTTTTCAATTTGAAATTGTAACACTAGCTTGTGTAAGTTGTGTTATTGTCTTTCAGTTTTGTGTGTTTGTTGGTTCCGAATACCCTTTTTATTTCAAACTTGGCTTTGTACCTTCATTGCTTAATCTCAAACATCAGTTTGCAAGTTGTAAAAAGTATTCTCTGCAGCTAATAAATTTAGATAAGGTTAGATTTCTAAAAGGATTTCGTCATTTTTATGGTAATTCTTACTGTAACTGTTTGCCTCCAAGCTTTCACCTCGTCTCTAGTTTCCTTTGTTCTGTTTTATTAGGGTATGATATATCAAGTTTTTTTTTTTGGAAAAACTGATAGAGTATTAACTACTTCAGTTAGTTAGTGAGAAGCTTAGGCACGTGTAATTAAGTTGTTACAACTGTTTTCCTTCTTATCCAGTTTTTATATATATACTTTGCAATCAGCAGCAGCTCAACTCATTCAATCTAAAATCACACCTTCTCCATTTCTTCTTTTCTCTACAATGTTAACATGGTATCAGAGCGGGAGTAATCCGATCATCACTCCGACCGTTTTTTCGATCAATTGATCGTTTCTGTCTTTCTCTCGTTCTTCTGATCATCTTCTTCCTCCTCAATTTCTCTGTTCTAATTTGTTTCTTTCCTTCCAGTCTTTCGATCACGTTTTCCCCTTTCTCAACCTAGGTCGTCGATCGTGATGTCAATTCCGACGATTGATAACACAAATCCTTTGTTTGTCAATCCTTCGGATCAACCAAGCACAACGATCATCTCTCAGATCTTCGATGGGAAATTCTATGGGGAATGGAGACGTTCTGTAAAGGTTGCTCTATCATCAAACAATAAATGGGGATTCGTAACTGGTTATGTTGACAAACCAGTAGATAATCCTTATCTGCTTTCTCTTTGGGAAAGAGCGAATGATTTGGTGATAGCCTGAATTACAAATGCTCTCAATCCATAAATCCGAAGTAGCGTGATCTATAATGAACACGCAAGTGAAATTTGGGAGGAATTGGAATCAAGATTTGGTCAGACGAACAGTGCTCAGCGATTTGCCGTACAAAAGGAGTTAAATGAAGTTTCTCAGGGAAGTCAATCTATCACTAACTATTTCTCAAAAAATAAAGTTTTGTGGGATGAGTTAAGAAGCTTCAAGCAGATTCCTAAATGTCTCAGATGTGGATCTTTACAGTGTTCTACAGATGAGGAAGATGAACAGAAATTGATTCAATTTCTTATGGGACTAAATTCGTCTTATGCTGCAACAAGAGGGAGCATTCTTATGATGAAGCCAGTTCCTACTGTTCTTCTGCATTTTCAATGCTTTTGCAGGAAGAAAAGCAGTGAGAAATCAGTGCTCGAACCAAAATCTTGGAAAAAGCCTCTTCTTTATTTGCAGGAAACAGAGAATCTAACTCTCAGCAATAAGATCGAGCCAAGTCTGATCACAAGAAATCTTCTATCATCTGCAACTACTGTAAGAAACCAGGCCATTCCATTGACAAGTGTTATCGCATCCATGGATTTCCTGCAGACTTCAAATTCACCAAGAACAACAAACGTGTTGCAGCATCTGTTCAAGATTCTTCAAACAGTGAACCAACACATCAACAATCTGTCCCTGGTCTCACAGATTCTCAATATCAGCAAATCATTTCTCTTCTTCAGGCTTCCTCTTCATCAGGTTTTTGTGGTGCAGTTGGCATGACCAACACTAACACTCAGAAAGCACAGTCTGAACTCAATCTCGTTGGTATTGCTTCTAAACCAATATTTTTTGTAGGAAATTGGGTTATTGATAGCGGATCTAGCACACATATGTGTCAAGATATTAGGACGCTTAACTCTATTCGGCGTCTTAAGAATCCTATTTCTATCGTTCTTCCTAATGGAATCAGATTTGTTGTTGAATCTGAGGGAGATATTCAATTATCTTCTTTGCTTACCTTGACTGGAGTTCTTTATGTTCCTTGCTTCAAATTCAACCTAATATCAGTGGCAAGGTTGACTGAACAGTTAGATTGCGCTGTAATCTTCACTAAGACTCAGTGTCTTGTGCAGGACCTTTCCAAGAGCAAGCCTCAAGCAATTGGTAAATCTAAGGATGGGATATACTTACTGCAACAATCAACTTCATCTGATTCTTATGGTTCTTTGCACGTCTTATATGTTCCTAGTGATCCTAAGGAAGTGTACAAACTCTGGCATTTACGTTTTGGACACTTGCCTTCTTACAAATTGAAACAATTGTCTGTTTTACCATTTTTCAATAAAGATATTACTTCTTAACCTTGTGATGTATGTGCAAAAGCTAGACAGCAAAGCCTACCTTTTCCATTTAGCAGCATTAAAACTCATTGCATCTTTGAGCTTTTACATGTAGATATTTGGGGGTCGTATCACACATCCACTAGAGAAGGATATCGTTATTTTCTCACAATAGTAAACAATTTCAGTCGGGCAACATGGACACATCTCCTTTCAACCAAGAGTAGTGCCTTTGATTTTATCAAAGCGTTTATTCAGATGGCTTCAACTCAGTTTTCCTGCACTGTCAAAGTTCTTAGATCAGACAACGCTCTCGAACTAGGATCTAGCCATGCTACTAAGCAATTTCTTCTTGATAAGGGAATTATACATCAGACTTCTTGCGTTGCAACACCTCAGCAGAACGATATCGTTGAAAGAAAGCATAAGCATTTGCTTGAGACTTCAAGAACTTTACTATTTCAGTCAGGATTGCCTTCGTCTTTCTGGGGAGATTGTGTTTTGACGGCTACTCATCTCATAAACAGGTTCCCTTCTAAACTCCTTCACAATTCTTCACCATATGAAGTGTTGTATGGTGTCAAACCTACTTATGATTCTCTTAGAGCATTTGGATGTTTATGTTATGCATCCACATTGAGACATGGTCGTGATAAGTTTGAGGCAAGAGCTTCCAAGTGTATCTTCTTGGGCTACCCTTTTGGTAAAAAAGGTTACAAGCTGTTAAATCTAGAAACTAATGCTATTATCATATCCAGGGATGTGATATTCCGTGAGCATATTTTCCCATACCTCAAACGCACTTCATCATCATCTTTACCTCCTTTTTCTCCTTCATCATCATCTGAAATCAGTGATGATGTTTTTCCTGTCCCTCATGATCATGTTAATCATTCAGATGCACACTCAGATTCTCTTATTCATGATAATCATCCCAACTCCTCAAATTTCCCTTCCTCTCCTACATCATTACCAAGCTCCAATCCATTACCCCTCATCTCTCAAAATCCTCCTCAAAATAACCAAAGACCAACTCGCAGTCATAACCCCCCTGCATATTTAGCAGATTACATCTGCAACTCAATTACAACAGCATCTCATACATGCCATCACACTCTCACTTCTCTTTTTCCTCAAGTTTTTTGCCTCCTGGACTCTCTACGAATGATCCTTCAATGGTTTACAGATTACGCAAATCACTTTATGGCTTGAAACAAGCGTCACGGCAGTGGTATGCACGTCTTTCTTCCACTCTAAGATCCATAGGTTATGAACAGTCTTTGAATGACTATTCGTTGTTTTCTAAGAAGTATAATCCTTCTTCCGAGGTTTATATTGTGGTATATGTCGACGATATCCTTATAATTGGGAATGACTTGGGAGAAATACAGAATATCAAGTCACATTTGGACTCTGAATTTCGGATAAAGGATTTGGGGCAACTCAGTTTTTTCTTAGGGATTGAGTTTGTTCCCCACAGTGAAGGGATCATTCTCACTCATAGAAGATACATTACTGAACTCTTAAATGAGTTTAACTGCAAAGATCTCAAGCCTCTATCAACACCTCTTGATCTTCATTGTAAACTGAATCTTGAAGATGGAGAATTACTCTCTGATCCTACTGTCTACAGGAAGTTAGTAGGGAAAATGAACTTCTTGGTTCATACACGACCAGACATGGCATTCACAGTGCAGCACTTGAGCCAGTTCTTGCAGGCACCTCGTCTTCCTCATTACAATGCTGCTATTCATGCTCTCAGGTAGCTTCAGGGAACTGCAGATTTGGGTATTTTGCTGACTCGACACAATGATTTTCGCCTCCATGCTTATTGTGATGCAGATTGGGCATCTTGTCCCCACTCACGAAAATAAGTAAGCGGGTTCATCATCTTTTTTGGAGGATCCCCTATCTCATGGAAGTCAAAAAACCAGCAGACAATATCACTATTCTCTGCTGAAGCAGAATACCGATCGATGAGGCGCGTATGTACAGAGTTGGCTTGGCTTACTCGCTTAATTCATGAATTGGGTGTTTCCGACATAACTCCAATTCCTCTAAAGTGTGATAATCAAGCTGCAATTTTCATAGCTCGAAATCCCGTATATCACAAGCGAACAAAGCACATTGATTTGGATTGTCATTTCGTGAGGGAAAAATTACTCGAAGGACTAATTGCTCTTTCTCATGTGCCTACAAAGCTTCAACTGGCAGATATATTAACAAACACTCTCACTGGTGTTCAACATCATGATTTTCTCTCCAAATTGGGTGTAGTGTCACCTACCCACCAATTTGAGCCGGGATGATAGAGTATTAACTACTTCAGTTAGTTAGTGAGAAGCTTAGGCACGTGTAATTAAGTTGTTACAATTGTTTTCCTTCTTATCCAGTCTTTATATATATTGTAATCAGCAGCAGCTCAACTCATTCAATCTAAAATCACACCTTCTCCATTTCTTCTTTTCTCTACAATGTTAACACATGTTTACAAAATATTCTTTGGCAATAGAGTTCAGTTTGCACTTTAAGCTCAACAATAGAGTTCAATTTAAAAGTAAACTGAATTTGTGCATATTCGATAAGGAAGACAAGTATGGCATTTATTAAAACTTGATAATTTTTATTCTTCAATAATCAATATCGTACGTACGAGTAGTACGTGCAGTTTTATTCAAACCCTAACCGTGTCAAGCACGTAACCTAATAAACATAACTAACAAATTAATTAACTTAGAATTATATGATTGATCAGTAGCTTCCCACTTGCGGAATGGACTCCAATCGATTTGATCATCTTGAAGGAGACGCCATCTTCATCCGCCTTAAAGAAAAGCTCTCGACCATAAATTTGAAAAGCCCCGTACTGTGACGGTTACCGGCGTTCCGAATCACATGATAAAACCGCTAACGCTTCTGGTTTGCACAACCCAAGACAAGAAGCCAACGAACGCTAGATAATGTGTGTACTCTCAGACACGAAGAAGAGAAGAGAAAGAGGTGAATAGAGAAGAAAACGAGTGGGAGAAAGTAGAATGAGACGATCTTTGAGTGTGTTAAAATGAGGAGGAGAAGACTCCCTTTTATAGTCTTTCAAGGAGGATCCCGGTTTTCATGCAGCCCATTAAAACCGAATCTTTGACCAACTTAATTGGAAGATCAACCTATTCAAAACCAAATCAAAAGTTTGATATGATAATATTTGATAAATTTAAACCTCCACATTTGTCCACTTAGTCCACTTCAAGTAAGCCACTTTGGACCTCCATTTCTCATTCAAACGGAACCCGAATTATACGTATGAGCATACTACTGAATAGTACTCGCGGAGACTAAGCCAACAATCCCCGAATTATACTTCTTAGAAAATTCAGTTCCAACAATCCCCCACATGAATAGAAATGACTCTAAAACACGTGAAAACGACTCGACAGAAAGACTTTTGAGAGTACGGTCGAAGAATCACTGCATTTGGGTTGGTAGAATTTTTTTAGCCTTGAACCACCCATAGTGAGTAGCCATCGGATTTACTCGACCAGGTAGTGAACGTGATGTCTTGAACCACCCGGACTTTGATGTAAACCTAGGTTTTTTCTGATTGTGTTCATTTTGGTTGTGAACATCCCTGGTTATTCATAAGTGAGCTTAGAGAATTCAGCCTCGGTTAATTCTCCTAGAAACGGCCCCATTTCACACTCATAAGGTGATTTTACCATAAGTAGAATACCAATGTACTTCACTTTGCTTTTCAAAGCTTTTGGAATCATTAAAAGCCAACACTTTATGACTTAACCTATAGTTTACCAACGCACTTTTATCATCCCAGGAACTGCGAGAAGAAGTTAATCTCCAAGTGCTCTTTAGATTTAGCTTGATTTCGTTGTCCCTTTGAACTTACATCTTGGGATCTTCAATCACGTAAGTAGGTTACCATCAAACGTCATCTTATGTCATAGGCTTTAAACTCATTCCTCTTGATGATTTCACAACTTTCTCTCGAGACAAACCTTTAGTAAACGGATCCGCTAGGTTGTCAGCCGATCGGATGTAATCAACATTGATCACTCCGTTTGAGAGCAATTGTCTTATGGTTTTATGTCGTCTTCTAATGTGACGAGACCTACCATTATACATTGAACTTAGTGCCCGGGCTATTGCCGATTGACGAGGATTTCCAAGATATAGCCGCACCACCTAGAGTAAAAACATACCCGCTTGTGGATTTTGAGTTCTTGGGGTCTGATATCCAATTAGTATCACTATAGCCTCCCATCACTGCTGGATATCGTCCATAGTGTAACTCATAACTTCGAGTATATCGCAAGTAGTTCAATACCCTTGTTGTGCCTTTCCAGTGACCATGTCCTGGATTACTAGTGTAACGACTTAAAACGTTCACCGCATGTGCTAAATCTGGTCTTGTACAATTTGTTAAGTATATTAGACTTCCAATCACTCGTGCATACTCTACTTGAGATATGTCATCACCCGAGTTTTTCTTTAAGTCGAGGTGAGGGTCCACGGAACTCTTTGCTTTACCACTTGAGTATTTCTTGAAACGTCCAAGTACCTTATGAGCGTAATGATCTTGAGTTAAACTGATTCCCTCATAATGTCTTATGACTTTTATTCCTAGAATCAAATCTGCTAGTCCCAAGTCTTTCATGACAAACTTTTCACTAAGCATGTTCTTAGTTTGTTGGATCATATCTTTGTTACTACCAATAATGAGCATGTCATCAACGTATAGGCACAACAAGATATATCCTTTTGGAGTTGTTTTGACATAAATACATTTGTCACATTCATTTATAATGAAACCATTTGACATCATAAAACTGTCATATTTCTCATGCCATTGTTTGGGTGCTTGTGTTCTTATCCATCATAACATTGGACATCATAACACTGGACATCATAACACTCGTGCATACTCTATACACTTTGTGTTCTTGTCCAGGCACAACATACCCCTCGGGTTGTTTCATATAAATTTCCTCTTCAAACTCTCCGTTTAGAAAGGCCGTTTTTACATCCATTTGATGTATTTCTAGATTACGTAGAGCCGCAATCGCTATTAGTACTCGAATAGAAGTAATTCTCATTACCGGCGAATAAGTATCAAAGAAATCTAGACCTTCTTTTTGTCTAGTCCTTGTACTACAAGCCTTGCCTTGTACTTCTCTAAAGAGTCATCGGTTTTCAATTTTCGTTTGAAAATCCATTTACATCCCAGCGCCTTTGTTCCTGGGGGTAAATCAGCTAACTCCCATGTATGATTTTGCATAATGGAGTCTATTTCACTTTTGACCGCTTCCTTCCATGAAGGTGCGTCTGGCATTGACATGGCTTCTTTAAACATTCGAGGTTCGTTTTCTAGAAGAAACGCCATTGTGAAATCTGATCCATATGATTTTTCCTTCCGAGCTCTCTTGCTCCGTCTAGGTTCATCATTTTCTTCTTCTGTTTCTTGGACAAAAGTACTCACTATTTGCATAGAAGTGCTTGCTTCTTGCATAGATGTGCTTGTTTCTTTCATAGATGTGCTTGCTTCTTGAGCAAATTCATTTGCATCTCGTTGTTCATGAGTCCTTTTAGGATATTCTTTATCCTGGCAAGGGAACACATTTTCAAAGAAAGATGCGTTTCTTGACTCCATTATTGTATTAGCATGTATATCCGGTATATCTGACTTGTATACCAAGAAACGATGCACTACTATTATGTGCATACCGGATGAAAATACAATCAACAGTTTTTGGTCCAATTGAGACCTTTTTAGGAGGTGGTACTGCTACTTTTGCTAGGCACCCCCACACTTTGAGGTATTTATACGAAGGTACGTTACCTTTCCATAACTCATAAGGCGTCTTTCCAATCACTTTATGTGGTATTTTGTTGAGAATATAATTTGAGGTAAGCAACGTTTCCCCCCACATGTTCTGGGCTAACCCAGATTCTTGCAACATTGCATTCATCATTTCCTTTAGAGTTCGGTTCTTTCGTTCCGCTACTCCGTTGGATTTTGGTGAATAAGGAACGGTAGTTTGGTGAACAATGTCATGTTCTCTATAGAACGCATTAAAAGGTTCACTATACTCACCTCCCCTATCACTTCTTACGATTTTAATCGTTTTACTAAGTTGGTTCTCAACTTCCAACTTGTATTCTTTGAACTTTTCTAAAGCTTCATCTTTGCTACGTAACAAGTAGAAATAGCAATATCTTGTGCAAACATCTATGAAGGTCACAAAATACTTTTTACCTACTCTAGTTTGCACAAACTTTAAATCACATAAACCAGTGTGAATTAATCCTAGAGGTTCGGTTGTCCTCTCTACATCGGCATCATCTAGAGATACGATCAGCTTATCCTTTTTCAGATATTTGTCCAGATTCAACGTGCTCAGGAAGAAATGCATCTTCTGAGACCATATCCTGAATCCCTTCCCGTCAAACTTATCGGGGAGAACTCCAACATGAAATGCACTTGACATGCTAGCCATGTATGACCTTTCCGGTACCCTCACATGGGGCATTTGAACATCTGACAAGTCCAACAGATCGCTTGTTTGAGACAGTCCAACCGATTTCGGTACGACTTGAGCCTGGTCATCGACCGAAGGCTGGTCATTGACCGGAGTCGTTTCAGGGTTCTAAACCTGATTCTGATCCAGAGTCACAGGTGGCAGACCATCTCCAAACTGAATTTGGAGTGTCGACTCACCACTCTTAGTTGTAGCGGTAGCATCAACAACATTGTCGTTGATCATGTTTCAAAACTTATATTTTGAAAACATGTTCATGCTATAAATCTACTAATAGATTATGAACATGCTCATAAAAATTAATCATAACACATGGTTATATGCGTATTAAAAAAATTAAGTAAATTGTTGCACTTAATTAATAAGTTACACACAACATGCAATTATCTAAAATTTGACTTTTCAAATTCCAATTAGATAATATAGTAATGAATAAAATTACATGCAACACATTACCCACCAACTTAATGCCTGATATTGACTATATCAACGCGAAAGATTACCCACTTCACTTGAACTAATGAATTGTCATAACGGACCGAAAACATGCATTTTAATTAATTGATTTAATTGGTAATGGAAGATAATTCTAATACTGAATCAATGCCACAAAATTGAACAACGACTCATACCAATATATGATGCATGGTCAACATAAAATCCTTAAAGATCCACCATTAATCATCCTTTAATTGCAAATATTAATACCAATTAAAATATTAAAGTTAATAGCACAAAATGCTTAAGACCAAATCAGCTCATATGATTTGGAATATGCATTCACCTTGACAAATATATATGACACATATATTAGTAATTTATTATCAAATCATCATGCATTATAAATGTACTATTATGAATACATGGTATCAAATACAAAATAATCAAGTACATACATGCAAACGCTACCATGTATCATCATCAAATATATGGTATATAATTGTTCAAGCTTCGTAAATATACTATCATATACGATGATATCATGTATAACAAAGACTCACATATACAAGATTTCAGCATACAAATGACAAAACTAACCGAAATGCACACTTAATATCATATTCAATGACGACATCAATCATGTAATTAGTACACAAAATTCCATCATTAATATATTAATATATATGGAAATACAAGTAATGTCTACAAACATTCATCATATACATGTAGCAAGAGTACGAATATGTTAAAAATCAATCTCATCAAAAATAATACATGTTCGTATGATTTGATCAAAATGTTGAACATGATGCTAAAAGAAACATGTAGAATCCCTCGATTCTACAAAAAGATTAAAAAAAAAAATCGGAGTTTTCTCGTATAAACGAGATCAATTTTTTCCACCGACTTCGCCTTAACTTGTTTACTCAAATAAACAAATTTATTAGTCGTAGAAACGTAGGTAAAAAAAAATTCAGAATTAAGATTGTAGGAACCTATATTTCTACAACATATAATTTGTATTTTATACAATAAACAAAACAGAATTAAGGTAAGAAAATCGAATGAACCACTACCGAAGTCGAACGGTAGAACTTGAACGGAGTCGAGATATTATCTCTTTCCTTAATTCTGAAAACGCCCCGTAGTGTGACGGTTACCGGCGTTCCGAATCCCAGGATAAAACCGCTAACGCTTCTGGTTTGCACAACCCAAGACAAGAAGCCAACGAACGCTAGATAATGTGTGTACTCTCAGACACGAAGAAGAGAAGAGAAAGAGGTGAATAGAGAAGAAAACGAGTGGGAGAAAGTAGAATGAGATGGTCTTTGAGTGTGTTAAAATGAGGAGGAGAAGACTCCCTTTTATAGCTTTTCAAAGAGGATCTCGGTTTTCATGCAGCTCATTAAAACCGAATCTTTGACCAACTTAATTGGAAGATCAACCTATTCAAAACCAAATCAAAAGTTTGATATGGTAATATTTGACCAATTTAAACATCCAAATTTGTCCACTTAGTCCACATCAAATAAGCCACTTTGGACCTCCATTTCTCATTCAAACGAAACCCGAATTATACGTATGAACATACTAGTGAATAGTGCTCGCGGAGACGAAGTCAACAGATGTACATGCATTGTCAACCGTGGATAAAAAACACTATCGGATTTACTAATTTGGAGAGTAAATGATTTGAGTTGATAAAGAGATTAGATTGAAATATTTGTGTGACGATTAAGTTAATTAAAATGAAATGGGTACGGCAGGGTTATCCATATATCCAAGATCCAAAATAATTATTTTCTAAATTTATAATACTCAATGAGTCAATGTTATCTAATAATACGCATGCATTCCATAACTCATTTGTCCACATTCCCTAACTTCTTTAATTTATACTCTCGTAATGATCATATATTACAGATTTACACCTCGGTTAATTAAAAAAATGTGGGTTTTCAGTTTCGGTTAATTTTAGACAACTCTTGTTAGATAAATAAAATGATAGAATAAGGTTATGTTTTATAAATGAGATTTTTAAGTGGGCTGAATTTGTGCATATTCGGATGGGTATAATGTCTAGCTTGGTCCGATTTGGGGTAGGACACTAATTCTAAATAAGTGTGGCCCATTGGCCTAATTTTTTTGCAGCCCTCAAATTCTTTTATTCCATCCCCAATTCGAGTCTCCCTCACACACGAACACCAAAACCTGCCTTCACCCCAAAAACGGCGGCCATCTTCCAACGCGAATTGCTTCACGGTCGTCGATAATCAACTCACTAAAGGGATGCGGATTATCCGGGATTCGAATCGACAAGGAGGATTTGAGGCGCTGGTTATCCATGCCTCACTATCTCCGCCAAGCAATCGACTCCAAAGACATCGCCGCCGGCGCCGCCTCTGGATCCGCCGGAAACGACGAATCTCCTGAGAGCCCCATGGTTGTCTTCGTTAATTCCACCAGCGCTGGAAGGCACGGCCCCGAGCTTAAGAACCGCCTTCAGCAACTCATGGGGGAAGAACAGGTACTCCACAAATCACAATTACGGTGAGATTAATTGTTGATTTGTCATGCGGTGTGAGCATCTTTGTCACCTCTAAATTCGGATTGCACGTGGTCAGGATTGTATGCATGCCTGCAATGTGTTACAGGAAAAGAGAAGCCAAGCTCACATTTACTGTCTTGTGTTATCTCTTCATTAGTGCACTTCTTGGGTTAGAACAACAACTTGTTCATATTTTGAATCCGTCCTTTCTATTTCTTGTTCATGCTTATTAAACACAATACTTGTACCTTATGGGTCTTCAATTCACATCTGTTACATTCTCTAGTGCATTTATCAACATGATGCATGTATGCACTTTTCTGATGGCGTTGCTCTTCAGGTTGACGTGAATTCACAACCTGATCCAAGAATCTAGTGAACATGCAACTTCTAATTTATTAACTGGTTTGTTTTGCAGGCGGCAGGAGAAGCTGAAAGTGATGAGCAAAAGTGGCAAGGCAAAGGTAATAGGATCAGCAGTGTGCGTTGGAGGAGTGGTGATGCTGGCTCTCTACAGAGGATTTCCCTTGTCCAAAACTGACAGCTCTGTTAATGGAGGCTCAACAGAGAGCAATAGAAGGGATGTAATGGGTTCCATGCTTTACACAACCAGCATTATTTCCTGGTCTTCATGGTTCCTCATTCAAGGAAAGGTTTGCAAAATTTATCCGTGCAGGTATTCAACCAGCATTATTCAAGTAATGGGTTCCATGCTTTACACAACCAGCATTATTTCCTGGTCTTCATGAGTATAATGACACTTTTTATATGAGTTTATGAAGATAATGACATTTTTTAATGTGGTTTTACAAATGTAGTGACAAATTTAATTTGGTGCTAGGAGTGTAATGACACTTTTTAATTGTGTAATGACAATTTCTATGAATATAATGACACATTTTATTAATATAATGACACTTTTCGTGTGAGTTTGTGAGTGTAATGACATTTTTTATTCGATACATAAAAGTGTCATTTTAGACCAAAAGTGTTATATGAAACCAATATGAAAGTGTCATAAATTTGAGAGTGTCATTAATTTGACAGTGTCGTTAATTTAAAAGGGTAATTAATTTAAAAGTTTCATTTGCGTTAAAGTGTCATTAGTGTAAAAGTGTCATTAGTATAAAGTGTCATTAAAAAATAAGTGTCATTAGTATATAAGTGTCATTAATATAAAACTGTCATTAAAAAATAAGTGTCATTAGTCGGAAAGTGTCACTAAAAAAATATTATTAAAATAATTAGAAACTTGGGAAGGAAACTTGAGAGAGAAACTTGGTGGAGGGGGTTAGTTTTTAAGGGGGTTAGTTTCTTAATAAAAACATTACACAAGGGTCATTTACCCTACTCACCGTTATGATCCATTGTCGAAAAAATAATATTTATCATTTCTTATAATTATTATGATCCTATGGATATGGAATAGGGCCATGTTGGGCATAAATCTTAAAAATTAATCATGTTATATTACCTTATAATATGGATGTACATGTAATACATGACCTTTTGACTTTCCTATATATTGGCCTATAAATCGGCTTGAGATTTGCTTAGGTAAAATTATCCCCTGAAGTGGATATATATATAATCATCTCCCGAAGAGATGAATTTACGTAATTTGATTTTTTTTATATATATATTTTCCCCTGAAGTGGATATATATAATCATCTCCCGAAGAAGATGATTTTTGCGTAGTTTGATATTTTATTTCCTGAAGTGGATATATATAATCATCTCTCGAAGAAGATGAACTTACGTGATTCAATCTCGTTTTATCCCTTGAAGTAGACATATATAATCATCTCCCGAAGAAGATGAATTTCCGTGATTAATCTTGTATTATTTTTCAACTACCAGTACTTATCGAAATGAGATTATTTTTATTTTATTTTATACCGCATATAGTTTTGTATACCGATGAGTAATTTATGTTGAGAATGAAAAAAAATTAAGTTATATACTGTAAACCTTTCGTAAGGCATATTGTTCTGTATTGACTTTTGCATTCTAGGAATTATGTTCACGTTAAATTACTCACTAATGGCATATTAAAGATTTATTAGTATTAATTGACCTCACTAATGACATATTAAAGATTTTTTTTGAACCATTAAATTACTCCATCGACCATGTTTTAAATTTCTAATGTAAACGCTATTTTAGTATGTGTATTTTCGTGTATGTTTAATTTCTATTTTAGTGTATACACGTCACTTCGTCTGCCATATTACGTATACGTACATTTTGTATGTTTTTTGTAGTGTATGTGTATATGTATTAGTCATCTATTTATTTTATTGTTTTGTGTATATATATAGTATACATATAGTTATATGCGGATATATATAGTTTCAATTTCAATACCGCATGTTTTATAATGTTATTATAGATGGTTGCACATATATCTTATATGTTATTTCTCTATTTATTTATAGATGACTAATCTGGATAGACTGGAATTTACTACCCTTGATGTTACCGGAAGTAACTATCATACATGGGCCCTAGATGCTGAACTTCATCTCTCAAGCAACAAGTTGGAAGAAACTGTGAAAGAAAATTCCATCGCATCCCTACAGGATTGTGTCAAAGCAATGATTTTGTTTCGTCATATCTCCATGAGGACCTGAAAGCTCAATATTTGACACTTAAAAATCCTTTTGAACTCTGGACGAGTTTGAAGGAACGTTTTGAGCATTACAAAACTGTCTATTTACCTCGTGCAAGGTTTGAATGGATACATTTGAGGTTCCAAGATTTTCAAAAGGTCTCTGAATATAACTCTGAACTATTTCGTATCGTTTCCACATTAAGGCTATGTGGAGAGAGTATAGAAGATGGTGATTTGCTTGAGAAAACATTCTCTACTTTCCATGCTAATAACCTTGTGCTCCAGCAGCAGTACATGGCACATGGGTTCAAAACTTATTCGGAGTTATTGCCTTGCTTGATTTTAGCGGAATAAAACACCAATTGCTTCTCAATAATCATCAAACCCGACCTACTGGTTCCACACCACTACTTGACCCATATAGAGTTGCCCCTAATGCAAATGCTACCTCCTCCCGTAGAGGACGTGGTAGAGCCTGAGGGCGTGGTAATCGCCGTGGTGGCGATCATGGTAGAGGTCGTGGTGGCGATCATGGTAGAGGTCGTGGTGGCGGCCGTGGTGGCTACCATGGAAACGGCCGCGGTGGAAGCCGTGATGGAGGTCGTGGTGGTTTTGGGCAAGGGAACAAGCCTAAGAAGAAAAATCAGCAAGAAACACCAAAATCTCAATCTAGTGATACTTTATATAGGTGTGGAGGAGTTGGGCATTGGTCTCGACTTTGTCGTGCATCACAACACCTGGTAGAATTATATCAAGCCTCTTTGAAGGGCAAGGGAAAAGGTGTTGAAACCAACCTTGTTGAAGGTAGCAATTTTGCCAACACTCACCTTGAGGCAACAGATTTTCTCCAACAAGTTGATACCGACAATGGATTGCTCGGTCTGAAGTTTGGCGATTATGAGGATAACTTTGCACTCAATTAGTTTTTGGGACTATTTTAATATTTTGCATGTTTTTCTTTCATGTCATCGTTGTTGTTTTTTCCTTATATCGTCATTTCCCATTTTCGGTTGTAATAACTTTGATTGAATCCGTATTTCCCTTTATGAATTTAGTATGCATATTTTGGTTTCAATTTTTCTAATTTCCATTTTATTCATTTATTTCTTATAGAATGAATTTCAATGGTGGAGAAATTTGTCTTGTGAATAGTGCTACAACTCATACAATATTGAGAAACCCGAAGTTTTTCACAAACATGAGCATGGCAAAAACTAGTGTCACTACTATCTCTGAGATTAGCAATATTATATAAGGCTCTGGCAGAGCTTCTATCTTGTTACCTCAAGGAACAAGGATAAATATAAGAGATGCTTTGTATTCGAGCAAATCACATAGAAACTTGCTTAGTTTCAAAGATATTCGAGAAAATGGTTTTCATATTGAAACAATGAATAAAGATGGCATTGAATATCTATTCCTTGTGTTGTGTCTCATCAGACTGGCCAGAAGCAAGTCTTAGAGAAAATGAGAACATGAGCATCTGGCTTATATTTCACTAGCATCTATCTGATAGAAGCCAATAATGTTGCTAGCAAGAAGTTAGTAAACAATGATCACAAGACCGTCTACCACAAAAGTAAACGTAGAATCTCATATGTTTCTTGAACGTATTCAAGGAGACATATGTGGACCGATAACTCCGCCATGTGGACCATTTAGATATTTCATGGTGTTGATAGATGCTTCAACACGATGGTCACATGTAAGTTTGCTCTCAACTCGAAATGTTGCATTTGCAAGACTATTAGCTCGTTTGGAGGTTCTAGTAGTAAATCCAAACAAACACATAGCAAGTGATTCCCAAATACACAGAAAGCGTGGAAGACCAATAGGATGTAGAGATTTAGTTCCTAAAAAAAGGAAAGAGCACGTCAAAGTTCCAAATGACGTTGATATGTTACGTGAAAATAAGGACATAAGGTAAGTTTATGGATTATCATCGATGTACAAAATGGAATGTCACAATTACTCACACACTTTAAATTCTGTTGTCCTAAATATATAAATTAATATGTGAGGTTTACAAAAAAAACTCCAAGCATGCAAAGAATTTATGCAGCCTGCACTTTTACAGTTTAGGGTATGTAGGACAAACCTTTCTAATTAGATCGTAGTGCTTCAAAATAATAAATCTCATTCAATAAACCGGGCAGCACCCATTTTACACTCGGCACCCCCCTCGTTCGGAACCCCGTTCCGAACGGGTTCCGAACGAGTTTTGTATTTTTTTTTTATTAAAATATTCTCGTTCGGAACACCGTTCCGAACGAGAAAATTTGTGAACCCGGTCCATGGACCGGGTTTTATTTAATACAAAAAATAATCCGGTTTAAAAAACTATTCTCGTTCGGAACCCCATTCCGAACGAGAATAGTTTTTTAATGACGTCATGATGACGTCATCATTCTCGTTCGGAATGGTATTCCGAACGAGAATGATTTTTTTAAAAAAAAGCTGACGTCAGCGTTGTGTAACGGCTAGCTGACGTCAGCTTTTGCCTATATATAGTTCGTTCGGGATGCCATTCCGAACCACACTCGAATTCGCTCTCTTCTCAATCTTACAAAAAAACGCTCCCTTCTAAATCTTTCAAAAAACGCTTTCCCTCGTCTCGATAATGGCCGGAACTCCTCCTAATCCTTTTTTTTCTGATCCGACGGCTGCAGATGAAGAAATTTACGTAGGAAACGAGTGGTGGTCGGGTTATGGTGTTCCGAATGCAAGCTACGCTGGTCCTTCTGGTAGTGGTTTTTTCAACATGGACGGAGCAACTAGTAGTAGTTACAACCTCCCCACCCCCAGTTTCAGTGATCTCCAAAGGCATCAACAACACATGTTCTGGGATGCAACTGTTACAGGCGGAGCAACGCCTCAAGAAGAGCCGGAGCAAGCGGAGGAGGATGTCCGAGCAGCACGTCGGAGACGGAACACGGAGTCGGTTAGTATTTCTAAAAACCTGAAATACGCTTAATTTTGTAGAAATAGTGGAAAATGCTCAATTGTATTTCAAATGCATGCTAAAATTAGTTTATAGTGGAAAACGCTTCATTTCAATATTAACTGCAATGCATGGTAAAAAAAATTAGTTTAATGCATGTGGAAAGCGTATCAAGACTTTTTAGAAAATACCAAAAAGGTTGAAAACTACTTAAAATCGCATATATGGACTTTAGTTATAATAATCGATGGTAAATTTGTATGTATTTCGTTAAAACTAGGAGGTAGTTAGAAATATCTGATCCAGAGTTGGAGAAGACAGAAATTTGGGTGATAGGCGAATCACTGCTTCTGAGAGGAGGGGGGATAGAAGATCGCGTGGTGATAGACCGCAACAGTCAGGTTCCCGGGGGTCAAGTGCTGCGGGGGTTAGGAACCCACCTAACCCAGATGTTCCGAGTGGGTCAGGTTCTTCGCGGGGTAGATCCCGACAGACTCGGCAGTCAGGTCCTGCTCCGATGCAGTCAGAAGCTGCTGCGGCTCCTCCTCTTCCAGGACTCAACGAGGGTACTATATTGACTCGTTATGAGCAACACATTGCTCATGAGATTTGGATACATCCGAATCCCGATGAAAGTGTCCCCCGTCAGCTAAAGGCGCAGACAAGGCAAAAGTGTTTCGAGCTATGGTTTCCTAGAATTCCTACCGACCCGGAGCCAGAATCATGGTTTGCTCTTGCCCAGGAGTCGGGGCTGCTTCACATCCTGAAGGGTCAATTTTGGAATGTGGACCACAACCTCCTTTCTGCATTCGTGGAAAGGTGGCACCCTGAGACGAACACATTTCATCTGAACTTTGGGGAGCTTGGAATCGGTCTCCATGACGTTTTGGAGATTCTGGAGCTGCCTATTGACGGGGGTGCTGTCACCACGCCATGGACGCATTTGGGTCTAGATGCAGATTCAGCGCATTGTGCCCAATTGTTTTCCTATTTGTTTGGCGTTGACCTGGACAACCCGTTTGACGCTGAGGAGGCAAAGATGGTCAAGTTCATAGGTAGGGGGAAAGTCGACGAGCGGGAATTCTTTTGCCACGTTGTCTCGATGATCAACTCTCGAAGAAGATCCGATCCGGGCTCCATTGCAACCGGCTTTTTGTGGCACCTAATTCAGCAGTCTTTGTTCGTGAACAAGACCTCCAACCTGTTAGACACATGCTTCCTGCCGCTACTAGAGGATCCGAGCAGGATACATGAATACGCATGGGGTACAGGTTGTTTGGCATTGCTGTACAGGCAGCTGGGTATAGCATCCAGGGCGAGATGCGTGCAATTTTCTGGTTGCGTCAGGCTTCTTGAGATTTGGATTTGGTTACATTTCCCGTATTTTCCTGGGAACCCAAACCTGGATGTCAACTCCCAAGAAGCTACTGCTCGTGTGTCCCGTTATTCCACTGGACGAGCCCCGCTGAGGCAAAAAAGGACACTGCAACAGTACAGACGCATCTTGGATGAGTATGCACCGGAAGATGTAAGTGAATCGTCTAAATGTCATTCCAAGTTGTTATTAATATTGTTATTAATTGTTATAAGCTAATTCTGTAGGTGTGTTGGATGCCGTATCCGGATTTGGACGTGGGACCGCAAGGGCGTCATAGAGTGGCCACTTATCGTGGTGGGATCCGGTGCTTTGACATTATGGAGATGTACAACCCTGATCGGTTTTGCAGACAGTTTGGTCGCCGTCAGTCCCGGCCTTTGGATGTCCCCGAGCCAGTGGAGTATTATTGTCCGCCAAAATCAATGCGAGGTGGCCGGGAATACACTGTACGGTATGGCCCGGAATGGGATAGATGGGACCAGCGTTATGACAACCTGTGTCAGTACATCATGTCCAGCCCACCAGCTCTTATCCCTTGGGATGCTGAGGATGCTTACCTCGATTGGTTTGCTCAGGTCTCACATCCATATGTGAGCCCAAACGCCCCGGCAAGACCTCGACCGCCACGTAACCCGAACCCGATCCTTACCCTCGATTTCAACCGGGTAATTCTTATATTATTTTATTTGTTGGTATTGTGTTTTCTATATGACCCATCTCCTAATTATGTGTTGGTATTGCAGCGTGTATCGACGACACTCGGTATTATGCGGACACATCGACAACAGGGGATATTATCCATGGAGAATTTGGATTACTACATTCGGATGCTCAGTATCGACGATCCGCCTACAGCTGAAGAGGTCACTCAAACTCAACGGATGTCACAAGCAGAGTCGTCCAGGAGTGCAGAAGAGAGAGCCACACCTTCTATATGGGAGCGGGCAAGGATGGGTGCGGGACAAGGCCATCCGGAACAAGAAGCAGGGCGTAATGAATGGGAAGATAATGTGGGTCACGAGTCGGAACCATATTGGGGGATTTGAATCGTTGTATTTGTTGTTTAAGTTATAATGAATATTATTTGGTTTCCTTAAGTCGGAACCATTATGGGACCGCCACCATGAAACTCTCTCTCGGATACGTAGTTGTCGAATCTACTCTGAAAGCGCTGTTCCCATCCGTCCACCGATGGCTGTTTGTAGATACTCCACTGCCTTGGAGGGGGTGGAATTGGACAATTGTCATCAACCAACCAAATCTGTCAAAACAAAATTGTTATTGTATGCTAAAAAACATATGTGAATTAAGGTACAAGAGCGGAAAATATCGATGTGTACCGGTACGTAATGGTTGCGTCTGCCTACATGTGCAATGGCGAACACCGTGGTAGGAGGCTCTGAACCGGGAGGAGCAAACATCGGAAGACATGTACAAGGACCAAACCATGATAACACCACTAGTGCAACTTGATACCTCGTGGCAAATACCAATCCCATTGTAGGTGTGCACATCCAGAATTCAGGAGAGCATGGCGATCGAATGTGATTCACTTCTCGAATGAGTTGCGGGATAGTCTTGAAACCCTCTAGCATCTCATGATACATATGCCCGTTTTGTTGGAGGTGCTTCGAAAGATCAAATCGGATTTCAACGAACTGTTGCTCTGGTTTACCTAGTAAGCGAGCGAGGGATCGATAACCACAATGACCGTCATCACCTACTTTCTCCACAGCAGCTATGTATGCGAGCATGAAAAGGTCTATATTATCTATCCCCCAGTCGAAGTCGAGATAAATGATTGAATTGCCACCGCTACATTTCGATCTAGCATTTCCTCTTGCCCTCGGTGGTTTAGTTGCACTCCCTTTTACGGTCGTGGCCCCGCTTGAAGCTCTGTTGGATGCAACCGACGATTTCTTTTGTGAATCGGCTTTCGGTGGCACAGTTGCACCCTCTTCCTCTTTCATCCCCTTTTTCCTTGCTTCTGCCTTCTCCTTATCCTTCTTAGCTTGAGCCCTCTCATCCCAACCCGGATCTCGCTTTGTACCCGTCTTCTTCGCATGAATCTTAGGCCTTCCTCTCTTCGTCTCTCCCCGAGGGGGGTCCTGGACATCAACTGAAGAAGGATCCTTGCACTCACGCCACTTATCAGCCATCCTCTTCATATCGAAATCATCAACATTACCGGTAAACACCCCTTCAAAGAAATCATCCATAAGAACCTTATCTGCAGTCAATTGCACGTCGTCGTCAGAGTCGAAGTCTTTCAATTCCACTCCTTCCCACTTGATCTGCTTCCAGAAGATATCAATGTCGCTCGGCAACAATGGCGTTCCTTCTTCTACAAACACCTTAATCCTGTGTGGGCAAGGCAATCCGAGTGTTGATTCCCACCAAGGATCCTCACATTGACAATATGTTTGTCGACGGTGCTGATCGACAAACATATTGTCAATGTGTTGCACTAAAGTGTCGAACCCTCCAACAGCTGAATCAAACATATGCTTCAACATCGAGTGTTGACCTTCAACCCTGACAACAACATTGTACATGTTAAACATCGAGTGTCATGATCATTCTCGTTAAAAACAAATTCAAATATCTTACCTGTTAGACGTTCTTGTGCTAAAATGGCGTATATCATCGCAATACGCAGCTATAAGTTTTTCTTTATGGGGAGTAAACCATGTGCTCTCAGCATATTGTACAAGATGACCATTCCTCCATGTTTTCCGGAAGTGATCAAGTCTCTCCTCATACTGCTTCTCTGTGTGAGACCGCATCACCCGTCGAACGCTAGCAGATGCACTTTTTTCGTCCAGGTTGTTCAATTTAGCAAATGCCTTAACATTCCGATCAACGTGGACATGGCAAAGCATATGACGCACACTAGGAAATACATGGTCAACCGCCTTAATTGTTGCCAGCTCTCGATCAGACATGATGCAATCCGGTCCTTCGAGTGCACGAAACAAATACTTGACCCGTTTCAATGCCCATGCATAGTATGGGGCTGTCTCACAACAGATGAACGCTAGCGCAATACAATATGTATAGTTGGTGCAATTGAATCCAACAAACTGAAGTAACGGCCACCCATACCTATCAACGAGGGTATATTAATAATTATAATTCTATAACGGTATTTGAATTCATAATAATGAATTTTAGTGTACCTATTAGTCTTGTACGTCGCGTCCATGATCACCACCCGAGGGAACATTCTCAACAAATGTTGACAATCCGGATGAGATATGAAAAACGCTGCCAACTTTTTCTCCCCGTCTCCGGATTCGTCTCGTGGTAAATGTCTTTACGATAAGCTCTATGATGGAGGAAATCTAATGACCACTAGGTCACGGTTAGATTTGCCAATGCTTTCTTCCTCTCCTTTTCCCTCACAGTGTACACTTGCCTTCTTGATATTGTGGAAGTCGGATTTTCCTGAAGCAGCTGTGTATAAATAACCTTCGGCATTGCCCCGGCCGCTGATGCAATCATTATTTTTCGTCTCTGCTCTCCCGTCATCCTCGAAGCAAATGCATGGCCAATCAAGCTGCTGGAAAGACAGTGGTTGTGACATGCCTTCTCAACTTTTAGTATCCACCCAGGCGGCTCAACAAGAGTTGCTCGTCGATAATATCCTCTTAACATAAAAGGACAATTGTACTTCCTTAACCTACTAAGGTTGCTACGCTGCGACGATGGTTCTGCTACATCTCCTTCAAGATTAATGTTCTTTCCATGTTTTCTATAACTACCGGATTGCTCACAGTGCAGAAATATCCTCTTGTTGGCCATTGATGATTTCGTGGTGATAACCATACAAAACTCATAACCGACCTTTCTAACCCACTCTCTCAGAAGATCCATAGTAGGAAATCTCTCACTAGTCGTAAAATGGGCACTATAGTCGATTTTTAAATATTCCTCATCACTACAGTATCCCTATTTAAAATTACTCAAATTTCAATACTACTATACCAATAAAATAAATTATAATGAAACGCTATAAAAAAAAGGTTTACAAATACTTACTTGGAAATATGTATCATCTACCGGCGCAGACAAATCAACCTCCTCCTCCACCGACGTCTCACTAGAAGAACACTCCCGTCCTTCTTTCCAACTACCTGCCCTTGAAGAATTAGTTGAATCGCTTTCAGACGTCATTTTTTGTGTTTCTTCCGATTGGGTTTGATAATTTGGTCATACAACTCCGATTTTATAGACTCCGTCAAAATATAGCCGTTCACATTTTCAAAAAATTTTGCCGAATCTCGTTCGGAATGGGGTTCCGAACAAGGATTAATTTTTTTTTTAATATGACGTCAGCATCTCGTTCGGAACCCCATTCCGAACGAGATATGACGTCATATTAAAAAAAAAATTACGTCACACCTCGTTCGGAATGGGGTTCCGAACGAGATGCTGACGTCATTAAAAAAAAAATTTACTCCTCGTTCGGAACCCCATTCCGAACGAGGTGTGACGTCATAATAAAAAAAAAAAAATATTCCTCGTTCGGAATGGGGTTCCGAACGAGGATTAAACCGGTTCGCAATATGCGAACCGGTTTGGCATTTATTTAATACAAATTATTTAAATGAACCGTTTCTCGTTCGGAACCCCGTTCCGAACGAGAAACGAAATTTTTAAAAAAAAATAATTTTTCCCCTCGTTCGGAATGGGGTTCCGAACGAGGGGGTGCTGCCCGGTTGCAACCCGTTCAATAATGGATACCGAGTGCACATATTTTGTCGAGTACCTTGGACCCTGAGTGCATTTGATGTTGTGCACTAAATTATCTGATTAGATGGTAGTGCTTCAAAATCATAAAGCTCATTCAATAATGGGAAGATGGAGTGATTTATAGTAGGATGTGATTTATAGTAGGATATGCTTTACAAGTTTCTTCCTTCGATTCTAAAGTTGTTTACAGATCAACTGTTTGTTACTGCTATAGGATCCTGTTCGCGGTGTCAAAGTTTAGGTATAATCATATTTATATTGGATTCCTACTCTTGATCAAGCTAGGTTTCCTTTTTCGAATTGAAGTGAATTTGTCTCTGTTGCGGTGGTGGTTTTGGATTGAGTCTTCTGTAAAAGAGGTAGAATGGAGGATCGAGAGATGCTATAGGCTCCAACGAACTTTCTTTGATTCTCATTCCGTGTTGAGACTTACAATCTTTTTGTTTTAGATCTGGATTATTTTGTCTATATACATGCCCTGAGATAATTTCATTGTTGCAACTCATTTCTTCCTCAATTTTCAATCTGAATCAGGAGACAATCAGACAAGACCTGCACCAGAAACCATGGAATCAAGTCTTAAAGGTCCGCTTTGG
Organism: Oxyria digyna; assembly: GCA_029168935.1. Lineage (NCBI taxonomy): Eukaryota > Viridiplantae > Streptophyta > Magnoliopsida > Caryophyllales > Polygonaceae > Oxyria > Oxyria digyna. The sequence goes on from JAPVLV010000005.1 coordinate 43,332,109, forward strand.
GTAGAAGTTTCGGGGTCTTGAGGCAGAAGTTCTGAATTTTTTCCTCCTTCATCCCTAGCTAGCATCACTGCACCATCAAGTTTCCAGCCCCAATCAAATTCGTTGTTCAGTGCAGCAAGGGGCGTGAAGAAAAGGTGAATTTGGATGAATTAGTATGATAATTTTCAAATAGAAACTCCAAATTTATGATTCTTCTTCTCTTCTTTACAGTCTGTATGTATAATATGTATGTTTTCATACTCTTTTGTTACTTCATCATGTTCATCCTTTCATTATCGTAATTACAAGATGACCAAACTTAACTACATCTACAAATATAAGCCTCTTACCTTTTATATTTGTCGATTATTGATCTTTGTTGGCTCCATTAAAATATAGAATAATTGCAAGTTTGTGTGTGTACTTTTTGACTTTTAACAACTGCAAGTTTCATTATTGTTTATAAACTCTTAGCATGAATTATGCTCTCCTCTTTGCTTATTCAACTTGACCTTTGCATATAGATTGGGAATGAATACAGAATAGTACGACAAGGCATATGAGAATTGGCTGCAAGAATGATGGTTGGATGGATATTGCCGTTCATGGCTGATTTGCACGGAAGACACTGCCCTCGACCCTATGGTTACCTCTTGATGCATTTCTTGAACCTTTATATGTTTTTTTGTTCTGTTATTACAAACACTTTGTTTTTTGTGTACTAATGTTTGTTTCTTTATGAGAATCTTAATTGTTTCCTATTAGTTACCTAGATACATGAAATGATTTTTATTGTCAGGCTCCATGGTTTTATAGTAAAATATGGACTCTTGTCATGCATGAAGTTAATCTCAATATTGTCTTTGTTGAATTGTCAAATACTCAAATGAACGTTTTACTTTCTGAATCTCTGGATTATAGCTTTTCAGGATTTGCATAAATTTATATTTCCATCCTTGGCTTACCTGCTTCACTGAAATTTCTATGTTGCCTCAAATATAAAAATTGGTTAATGGATCATGATTTTTTAAATTTATATTACTATCCATTTGATTAAGAAGTTTATACATCATGAGTGGCATGTTAAAAAAAATTTATAATTTTTTAAATTCAATTTTAAATGCTAATAGATATAATACTCATAAAACAAAATGTATCAATTAACACTTTGACATTAAATCTTATCTAAGTTATCACTTATCAAAGCTTTTTTCAGTGGAATGTATATTAGAATCATGGTTCAACTTATGGGATATTAGAGATTTTATACTGATTTGAGTTGAGATTAGTACATTCTCAGCCTACATTTCGATCGACATTTTTGTTAATTTAATGCGATTTTGTGAAAAAAAACATAATGTATCAATTAATACCTTGACAGTAAACTGAGCTATCAAAGTATTTTTCAGTGGAATTTTCTAAACTTACATGTTGTGAAAATATTTTTTATTGGTTAAGCTCAAAGAGAGGTAAGAGAAAACCTTTACTAATTCCAAATCAAGAATGTGCTGATGCGTTATGTGGATGCTCTTGACTTAAAGATTGATTTTGTTGCCTTTATGAATATGGAAAGTTCCTGCTTCTCCTGTTCATCTTGCATTCTTTTCACAATAAGTTCCAGCCTTCTAGGTGTAGCATAAGATGCTCATTTTTTTCCCTAAATATTATAATTAAGTGACTACTACCCACACTTTGACATTTCTACTAACTTCTGATATTAAGGCAGAGTTGTGTATAGTAGAAAATCAGAGGAATGTGTTGGTCAAGAAGTTTTTTATTTATACGCGTTGGAGGCTTTTTGGAAGGGAGGAGGATTTGGTTTGTGAGATGGCTAATTGTAAAGATAGTGAGTTGAGGGAGTGAGTTGATTGATTCTCAAAGGTATGTTGAAAATTCCATATTTGTTAGTTGATACTGATGTAATAGTGCTCAATTGCATTAGTTCAAGAAGCAATAAAGTCCATATTCCTTATTGTTTTTGCTAGATCCACATTTTGTACATATGACCGGCTCTGTTACCAGGGGTTCTGTTATAAAGAATTCGACCGTTTGAATCATTTATGATATTGGGGCTAACTGTATGTGCCATTTTTTTTTGCAATATCATCCAGATCTGTGTAAAGGGGACAACTGCGGGATTCTTTAATCTTACAAATAAAATGGAAATTTTTGGAAGATCTCAACTATGATGATAAATTATGTCATTGTATTGCTCTCATGACATTCTTGTGTACCATATACTCATACAAGTGAGTTGGGAATTTCGGTTTCTTGATTTTACCTTCTTGCAGCCTCGGACATGCACACCAAACCATCAGCTAAAGTTGTCTCTTCCAAATAACTCTTTTAACCCTCCAACCAAAAACAATTTATACTTTAACGGGAAAAACAATAAAGGTGACTAATGCCCCTTTATACATGGTAGGATACCTTCACCCTCTTCCAATCATATTATCACACATACTGATTGTTGAAAACAAAGCCCGTCTGGAATCCACCAAAGAATTATTTTGTGCTGCTCTTGGAGACATGTCCAACATTTTAGCACTGAAGGACACTCCACAAATCTATATATGAGGTATGAAAAAGATCCACTGCAAATTGAGACTAAGCCCAAAGTAATTATTTCTTCAAAGTAAACTTAGCATATGTTCTGATTAATGCTTAGATGAAAATTTTAACTACCTAAAACAATAATATTATCACACCTACTGAAAGGTTCGTTATTGATATTCTATTGTTCTCAAATTATTAACTTTGTTGTTGTTTGTTCAAACCCAAAAAAACTCTTTCATTATCTTCCACTGCTGGTGAGCTTTAAACGCTCTCTCGATGAAACCCCAAACCACCGAAAACCCTAAAATCAAACACAGTCGCGTCCAATCTTCTTCATCCCTTGTCAAAACCCTCTCGTTTCAGATTATCTATATCTACTCAGCCCCCCTCATCTTTGTTCCCCGATTCCCAATCGATCTACCTCTCCTCTTGCTTTCCCCGATGGTGGTGTGGAGCTGGTGCATTGAAGCTTGCCTCTTCTCGAGAAGATCCATGTACGCACGACAGATACATCTCCCAAGGTACGTCTCCTTTTTCCCCTTATCTTTTCTCTCTTTTCTGTAAGTCCCAATCTGATAATCCCCCCTCCGGGTTGGGTGTCTGCTTGATTTGGGGTGTTTTGAGCGATTTGGTGTTCCTACCTAAATCCTCTTGCACGTCCCTTTTCTAGCTTTCCTCTACTCGTGATGAGGTGGTTGTGCTCGGATAGGTGACGATTGACCCGGCCTATGGCCTCCTGACCCATATAAACAAAACTCTCAATTATAACATGCTGCATGTTGGTATGGATGGAGATTTTTCCATAATCTTCTCTGTCTGCTTGATCTGGGTCTTTATACCCCACACTGGGTTGGATCTGTGCATTCTGAGATCTGATGAAATGGCCGAAAGCCACCCGAACTTGACCTTAACCCCGAACAATTACTTCTTCATCCTTGAATGTTTACAACTATATAAGGAGTTTTGCTTGATTCTACTTTCATTATGTTCTGAGTATTGCAGTACACAAATGATAACCAAGGAACCCCTTCTTATATGGCACTTTGGAGTAAGTCTTGTTATGATTGTTGACAATTTGGAAGCTGTTTGTATTTTGCTGAACTTTCTACCCCGAGATCCTTATTTTGCTATCCCCTGTGTGGGACTTGAAACTGTTAACCTGACCTATGTAATGTTGCTACTTGACTCTTGTTTTGATGGTTGTTGTTTTAGCCACAATCTACTGCTTAATATTATGATCTTTGCCAGGTTGTTTTTTTACAATGCTACTTCTATCATTAAGTCATTCTGCTGGCTCATTATCACTACATTTAGATTTGAACTTCAGATTACTACTAATTTGATGCTCGTCAGGTTTTGCAAACTAAGTATGATTAGCCTCCATAAATATTTTGATAACTCTACAGGAGTTGTTTGTCAAGCTTATGATGACCACGTAATACAACAATATGGAAATTTCAGTTATCTTATGATCTTGTTCATATTTATATTACACAATCCAGTATTCTTATCACAGGTTGTTAACATAATAAACTGGATGTCTGTTGATATTTCTTTTAACATCTATATTATGACCACATATATCTTTGTTTTTAACTCATTACTCTTGCCCTTTGAAATTTTCTTACTGTACTTCTATAAATTAGTTAACAAATGCATTGAAGACTACCGACTCACGATTAGACATTATTTTCGATCTTGTAACACAGTGACTCTGTATCTCTTAACTTTCCTCATAAATTGGTACTCCTTTCAAAGTTGTTTTTTTATGAATATTGTCTATTGGAATGTTGGGGGCACTCGGCGGAAAAACTTGCAAACTGAAATTTCTTACATAAAGAAAAAGAATAAACTTGATATTCTATGTCTTACAGAAACTAAAGTTGATACACCTCCAACGATCCGCACCATTGCTAGAATGGGCTTCGATAACATCGTGTTTGTCCCTTCGGATGGAACTAAAGGTGTCTTTGACTTCTAACCAAACAGTCTTTTAACACAAAACCCTTACTTTGAATCATATTGATACTAATTACATTTGTATGAATTACTGGATTAAAAATACTCATCTACTTCTTTTCTTTGTTTACGCTCCTTCTCGTGAACCTGACATAGATCCCTTCTGGTTGCGTCTTCAACAAACCATTGAAACTATGGGTTTTCCGGTTATTATTGTTGGTGACCTTAATGAACTTTTAACCCCAGATGATAAAATTAGTGGTTTTTACCCCTTCCATGGGTCGTTTCATCAGATTACAATCCTTTAATCATACCTTGGATTTAGTTGATTCTAGATATACTGGCTTTCCGTTTACCTGGCGAAAATCCCACGATATGCACCAAAATATTATGGAGCGCCTTGATCGGGTGCTCTTGCACTGCTCTTTGACTTCTATATTCCCAAACCTGACAACTCATCATCATCCGTTCACTTCGTCTGATCACGCACTCATAACATTTTCTTTAGGCGCGTTAACCTCTCCACCTCGCCTTCCATTCCGGTATGAACCCAACTAGTCAAACAATTCTACCTTTGTTAATCTGGTATCTAAAGTTTGGAAGTATAAGATCCATGGATCTTTTATGTTATTCGAATCTAAACTTAAACTTTTAAAACAATATGCTAGAACTTGGGTTAGAGCTAATTCCGGCAATAATTTCTCCCAGCTTAATACCACTAAAAATAAATTGTTACAACTTCATTCGGAATTTCTTAATGACCCTTCAAATGAGAGAATCATTCAACAAATCACTACACACTCTAAGAAATACTCATCCTTGCTGAACTTTCAAACTGACTACTGGAGAAGAAGGGCTAAGGTGACTCATATTAAATATGGCGACAAAAACTCAAATATTTCCACTCTATTGCTAAAGTGAAAACCTTCAAGCAATCTATTCTTCAATTTTGCACTAAAGACGGTATGGTTATCCATGATCACCATAATATTTCTCAGGAAATTACCAAGGAACTAGCTGCTCGTTTCCAGGTTAACTGTGCAGTTGGAATCTCACAGGAGGAATTAGATATAATCCCTACTATTCTTACCACCGAGGATAATGATTTCTTAACAAAACCACCAACAGAAAATGAAATCGGAAAGACGATTTTTGATCAACCAGCTAACAAAACCCCGGGACCTGATGGTTTCTCTATAGAATTCTACCAAAAACACTGGAATATTATTAAATCTTCTGTTTTGGCTGCAATCAAAGCTTTCTTTTATTCTGAACATATGCTTTCTTCCATTAATCATTCATTCATAGCTTTGATCCCAAAACAAGATTCTCCAACTACTATCAACCACTTTAGACCCATTAGCTTATGTAATTCCTCTTACAAGATTATTACTAAAATTATGGAAAAAAGACTTAAACCTGTTCTTGACAAAATAATTTCTCCCTGCCAAGGTGCCTTTGTTGAAGGACGATTGATTCAAGACAATATCCTTGCAGCTCGTAAGATTTTTCACTCTTTTCACAAAAATAAAAAAAGAAAAGTTGGTTGGATAGCCCTTAAACTGGATATGAAAAAAGCTTATGATAAACTTGATTGGGATTTTCTCTACAAAATTCTCTTGAAATTTGGTTTCAGTCAGAAATGGATCAACCTTATTCAAGCATGCCTTACTACAACCTCTTATTCAGTTCTTACTAATAACCAGCATGGACCTGAATTCAAGCCGAAGTGTGGTATTAGACAAGGGGACCCATTAGCCCCGATTGTTTTTGTTTTAACTATGGAATTCTTGGCCAGAAAATTGTCTTTAGAAGCTTCTGCGCCACAACCCAAGGTGGGAATACAATTAACGTGTCATAGTATCCCTATTCCATTCCTCACATTCGCAGATGATACTATTATCTTAGCAAATGCTAATACAGAAAACATTAGTTTCATCCATAACTTTCTCGGTCTATTCTCAAAACAAAGTGGCTTGTCTATTAATTATCACAAAAGCTCAATCCAAGTTTCTTCCAATGTCTCTCCTCAACTTGCTAAAAACCTAGCAGCACACATGAACATACCCCCTTACTTCAAAAATGGAAAGATACATGGGCATTCCGATTCTCCAAGGAGGTGTGTGTAATGATGTTTTTGATGAAGCTATCTCCAAGCTGAAACAACAAAAATCTAAATGGAAAGCTGACTCTTTACCTCAGGCATCTAGAGCTTTCTTGATTCAAACAAACCTTGTTTCTCAAGTAAATTTCCAAATGCAAAGCTTCCTTCTCCCTAAGGGAGTTTGTGAATAAATCGATGATATCAACAAAAACTTCTTCTGGAACAAAAAAACACAATCCAACCATTCTCTGCTCCACTGGAACCATATTTGTAAACCTAAGATTAAAGGTGGCCTTGGTATACGTAAAGCCTGGGATAACAATCGTGCACTGCAAATGAAATTAATATGGAAAATTGTGAGACAACCTACTAACATTTGGGTTTCTATCCTTAAGGATAAATATTTTCATACGATGGATTTTCTTTCTCTTGAACGCAAACCCTCTCATTCATGGCAATTTAGTAGACTTCTTCTTCTTCTTGAAGATTTAAAAAAAAGGCTCTCTTGGCAACTTGGTGATGGAAGGTATATTTTGTTTTGGACTGACAACTAGATCCCGGATACCCATATATCTCAATACCGTAATGATAATTCTACCACGCAAAAAGTCTTGGAGTTCATCACTCTTGAGAATCAATGGGATATGAGTAAACTCTAAGCACTCCTATCACATCATGTCTTAAATAAAATAATACAAGTAAGAATCCCCTATTCTCCTATAAAAGACACTATTATCTGGACCTCCGCTGAAGATGGCCTCTTCTCGGCTAAATCTGCTTATCACCGCATTTGTCCATGGAATGAACCACATACTACTAACCCTTTTGGAAATCAAACATACCTCCTAAAGTTCAAAATTTTATATGGAAAGCTATGTCTGATTGTCTTCCAACCACTGAGCGTCTAAATCGACATTTTCATAGAGTCTACCCTACTTGCAGCCTTTGTGACTCGACTGATGAAGATAAAAACCATTTCTTTTTTAAATGTCTCTTCATTCTATCTGTTTTTGTGGAATTAAACAATATTAGTACTCATAACCTCAGTATCAAAAACACCGACGATTTTGAAAGCTCAATAACAAATTTCTGTAAAGATAATCAGTCATTTGAACTTGGCCTTTTTGCTTGGTGGAGGATTTGGAACCATAGAAATAAACGAGTCTTTTGGCCAGACACCATCCTTCCCTCTTTTCACTATAAAGAGCTAGCAAAATCTATCCTTTTCCATTTTCAGGAATACACCTCCAGTTCAATACTACTAAAGTCCAGTCAACATAAAAAACGAAACCCTAACACTAAAACGATCTGGCATAAACCACCTATGAATGTCTTTAACGTTAATTGTGATGACTCGAAAAGAGCCAACTCATACTCTTTTATTGGTTTTATCATTCGTAATTCTGAGGCTATTCCATCCTTTGTGGAACACCTTAGTATCCCTTCATCCTCGGTTCTTACCTCGGAAGCAGTGGTTGTTCTTGAGGGTCTCAAGGCAACCACCCGCCTTCATATTAAGAATATTATTGTTGAGAGTGATAACTTATCTGTTATCAATGCTATTAAAGGTTCTTCTTCTCCCCCATGGGAAATTAGAACGATCATTTTGGATATCCGATCCATATCCGGCTCTTTTGAATCTTGCAGGTTCAGCCATATTCCCAGGCACTGCAACAGAGCGGCAGACTTCTTGGCCTCCCAGAATCTCCATATCGAAGGACTGCGCAGTTTTCTTACTTGGAATCACCGCTCCTCGACTGCAGAGACTCGTCAACTTCAGATGCTCCTAGTATCTAGGAACTCTTCTTTCTTTCCTCTGAAAGAGTTTGTAAAGATCATCCGCGAAGATAATTTAAGCAACATCTGGCCTTCTGTTTACTTGTAAAAAAAATATATATATATTTACTACAGATATCCCAATTTTTTTTAATACAAATCTAAAAATATAAGAAAAAGAAAAAGTTGTATATAAATACGGAGTACACGATCAATATTAAAAAACGAATTTAAATTTAAAATAATTAACTGTATAACCTGACAATGAGGCCTGGACGGACTATAAATCTGAAGCCTCGAATCAAATTAGGGTTTACTCATAGCCGCGGAGAGCTTCTGAAGGTGAAATCTTTGGGATCGTGATCGAGAAAGGCAAAGATGGGACACTCTAATGTATGGAATTCGCACCCCAAAAGCTACGGTGCTGGCTCTCGCCTTTGGTAAGCTCTTACCTTTTCCCACGAAATAATTTCTCGCATTTTTATCCTCTATAATCATTACAAGATGAATCGAGAGAGTAATTAGATTCGAATTCGAAACCCTAAGAGGCTGAAAAATTGCTTGATATGCAGCCGAGTGTGCGGTAACTCACATGGGTTGATCCGCAAGTACGGGCTGATGTGTTGCAGACAATGCTTCCGCAGCAACGCCAAGGAGATTGGCTTCATCAAGGTTACTCCTTTTTTTCATCTCCCTTGTGATATTACTTGGCAATCTTTAACGGAGTATTGAGTTATTCTGACTGTTGAATTGGCTAGTCCTTCCTGATCTTTCATTGCTGGAAAAGAAATAGTTCAGTTTGTGCTATATGCATATTGATAGGCCTAGATAGATTCTTGCAGTAAGAATGATTATTGTGAACTCATCACCTCAGCAAGTCAATTGACCTAAATGCACATCGTTTCTAGTACAGTAATATATCTACAGTTACATGATTGCTAAATTTAGTATGGTTCCACCTCTATCAGTGTTTGGTGGCATGCTTGTTCTTAATCAGCTGCGTCAATAGGGGCTGGAAATAACTGATATTGGCAGTTTGCTCTCAGATTTTGGCTATTTGATGTTGAATTCTCCACAAGTAATATAGTTTCTCGTTGCCCACTAAAGATTAAAGCCATAGCAATATGAACTACCAACCTTTTCATGTACTTGTAGTTCATTGATCATGTAATGTTGAGTGTGTTAGCCTTGCTGTTTTGCATTCAAATTATTAACATATTTTTTTGTTCATGATCCAGTACCGCTGAAGGATTACAGAAGTTAGCTGGAGGTCTAGGAGATGCGCTCAAAGACACCAGCTTATTATTAATAGATGCCATAGTTTTGAGAGGATTGGAATTTGTCTCGCTTCATTTTGCGGCATTTGTGTTTCTTCCCTGATGAATGATGAATATCTATAACTATTTTGCTGTTCAAATCATCTTTTGTTCTATTTCGATCACTCTGTTTTTTTTTGAGCACTCGATCACTCTGTTAGTCTGTTCCTGGTATATGGCATTATGGCACTGTTACTCCTCCATATAAGCTATGCTGCTTATGTCAATCAGACTAAGTTAAAAGGCAATGGGAATATAGAAGGAATTGAGATAAAATATCCATATAAGCACCTCCAGTTGATTTGTAATACGCAGTTACCGATTGTGTAAACTCTAGATAACATAACCATACAAACAAGTGCACAAAAGTAGAGCAGAAAGCTATACATGATGTTCTTCTCTATAATTTACCCTGAAATTTCTTGAACAAGTTTTCAGCAGCTGCTTTGTAAATTGTAGTACTAACAAAGCAGTATAAAAAGTGGCAAAGAGGGCCAAAATTCTGAAGATGTCATTTAATGCACAAGAAAATGTTAAGTGCAAGAAAAGCTCTGAGGTGCCCTCGGCCTCGGCGTCTGCAAAATTTGCACTTAAACATGCAAAATGCAGACAGCTCCGCTTTCCACCACCACCTTTGTCTGTCTCAAGCATTCACTCCTCGCCTCTTGCTTTTATAGTCGGCAACAACAAAACAAATTCTTATTAATAACTGCACTTATAAAAACAAATTATTGTGTTCAAGCCTTCAAGGTAACTTATTTTTTGTGTACATACTGTGAAACCCACATGCTTTCTTTTATTACTTAGCTACCACCATTATTACTACTGCTCTTATCAGGCATGGCTCTTTTTTGTGCTCAATCTTGCTATCTGAAAATTTCATCTTCTTCATACTTTAGTTTGTATTTTCGTAGGCTGAAGGAATTTGCTGCAAGCTGATCTGCTGGTGCTGGATTCTAGTTCCTTTCTTGGCTTTCTATGATGAAGGTGGTTTGGATCTGCATCATTTTGGCTGTTCTTGCCACTTCTGTTACTGCTGGTAAGAACTAGAATTACCTGTCTTTATCTAGGATTGAACTTTCTTGTTCTGTATTGGGTTGGATTCTTTGGCATGTTGATGTCCTTGTTCAGTTATTGTTTTCTAGTTTCCTTGTGTTGGAAATAGAATAGTTTTTCAGTTTTCCATTATTTTTCTGCTGCTTCCTTCTTCCTTAGTTACTAGCTTGCCCATAAATTCCTCCCAGTTATACAATTTATATTGGAATTTGGAGCTACTTGTTGTCAACTTTTTGGTAATAATTTCTTGTTTCAGCGTCATGTATATGTTTCTGATTGCATGAAGCAGCTGGTTTTCCTAGAATGAAGCTCAGATAATCAATTTTCATCAAGTGATTGCCTGAGTTGCATCTGTGTTTCTGTGCAAGGGAGGAAGTTGATCAATTTCTTCTCTCAGTGTCTCCTTATATTGGTTTATGATAAGATTAACTAACTCACCTGAGGTATTTTACTCAAGATTCATCAGAAAAAGTTGGACAATACTCAATACAGTTACTGCACAATATACAGATTCCGAAATCAATATTGTAAATAAGAAACCGTTTCTTTCGAATATCGTTTCAATAAATTTCGTTGGTTCATTGGTAATCAGAATCTCAAATTGGCATATAAGGTTTGAAATCATAGTAATGGATAGTATGTTGGTGTTCAGACACAAATAAACTTATCTCTGGAGAGTTTTGATGCTAGAGTTGAGCAGCTGAATATTAAGTTCATTATAACAAAGCATCTCATGCAGCTTAACATGAAAAATGAGTTGCAGGTGCCACTAGCAGCAGTGGAGCTCCAGAAGCTCCAAGAACAGCTTCAAGGATCCTGAAGGTGATAAACAAATCTTCTATTAGCCCGAAGCTATGGATTAGGATCTAACACGCGACGTTTAATTTTATATCAGGCAGGTGGGTTTCGCCCGGGGCCTCACAGGAAAGGCAATGTGGGTTTGGATGATTATACAGCGGTTGATCCAAGTCCGAGCTCAAAGGCGGTTAGGCCGGGACCGATTCAACATGGCACTCCTCTCATACCTTATATTCCTAGGCCTTCTCCCCCAAATCCACCCATGTATGCTTCCTATCCTTAATTAAGCTTTTTAGTCTTATAATCACTTTATGATATGGTGATGGAAAAATGAAGTTAGCTTTGACATTAGATTTTGAGATGACTTGTTTTTAAATCGGCATGTCTGTAAAAACCGCTGTAATGTTTACTCACTGCTTTTGAAATTTCATATCTTGCTTCTTATTAAGCCCAATGGGCTCCTGATTAGCCCAGCCCAATTAGTCAGACAACAGTCGTGAAGTTAATTACTTGCCTAACAACCATAGTAGTAGGTGATTAACTGATTGGAGCAGAAGTCAAATGTGTTAGGAGAATAACAAGATTTTGATTCCCTAACATAATTAATCACACTGATGAAGTTGATTAAGTGTGAAAGTGTCCTTCTAACTATGATTAGGTAAGTGATAGGAGAACACTTCAGAGCAATACACCGCAAATACAAGCTGGCAAATCTCATTTTCTGGTTTCAAAATCTAACCGTGAAAACAGGAATTTGGTTCTCATAGCACTAATATTATATGCTTTACACAGTCTAGCTCCACCACATTATTAGTAATTAAAACTTTTTAATTTTGTAATTAACTTTTTAAGTTATGTAGCTTTTTAGTAAATAAACAGCCTTGTACGCAACTCACTCATCCACAAATGTGTACCCCATATACTTCGTGATCTTTTGGGTTCAATATAATTACAACAACAATCTACTCGTTTTCAATGTAATAGGATCTAGAAGGTTCAAATATATGCGTTTATTCCGCGACCATGTCGAGAATATGTGTACCGAGCGGTTCAAAAAAGTTGAGAAAACAAAAAACATCCGAAATCATAATCATAATATATATAATTTTTGGGTAGTTGGAAAATATTCACACAAGATAATCACAAAGATATTCATGAATATATTTATCTTGGGTTGGGCTTTTGCTTGGGCCGCCGGAATAAAAGTCTAATATTAAAATTAATATTTTTTATAAAGAAATTTGCACAAATATTTTTCAAACAAATCTATTATTATTAAATTAAAGATTATCTTTTAAGAAACTACATCAATTTATTTCCTAATAAAGATTTTATCTTTTACTAAGTTAAAAACAAAATTATATTTTATAAGGATTATATAATTGAAAAAATATTTTTGGGGTGGTTGAAAAATATTCACACAAGATATTTTAAAAAGAAATTTACACATATATTTACTATTAAATTAAAGACTATCTTTTAAGAAACTACATCAATCTATTTCCTAATAAATATTTTATCTTTTATTTAGTAAAAAACGAAATTATATTTTATAAAGATTATATAACTGAAAAAATGTTTTTGGGGGTAGTTGAAAAATATTAACACAAGATATTTTAAAAAGAAATTTCCACATATATTTTTCAAACAAATCTATTATTATTAAATTAAAGATTATCTTTTAAGAAACTACATCAATCTATTTCTTAATAAAGATTTTATATTTTACTAAGTTAAAAACAAAATTATATTTTATAAGGATTATATAATTGAAAAAATATTTTTGGGGTGGTTGAAAAATATTCACACAAGATATTTTAAAAAGAAATTGTCACATATATTTTTCAAATAAATCATTTACTATTAAATTAAAGATTATCTTTTAAGAAACTACATCAATCTATTTCCTAAAAAAGATTTTATCTTTTATTAAGTTAAAAACGAAATTATATTTTATAAGGATTATATAATTGAAAAAATATTTTTGGGGGTGGTTGAAAAATATTCACACAAGATATTTTAAAAAGAAATTTACACATATATTTACTATTAAATTAAAGACTATCTTTTAAGAAACTACATCAATCTATTTCCTAATAAATATTTTATCTTTTATTAAGTTAAAAACGAAATTATATTTTATAAAGATTATATAATTGAAAAAATATTTTTTGGGGGTGGTTGAAAAATATTCACACAAGATATTTTAAAAAGAAATTTCCACATATATTTTTCAAACAAATCTATTACTATTAAATTAAAGATTATCTTTTAAGAAACTACATCAATCTATTACTATAAGTGAAACATACAGGACAATATTACACATTCTAATTCATATTTATAGAGTATTAAATAATTATTTATTAAAATTCATTTGGCCCGTGCGTAGCACGGGCAGGAGGGACTAGTATATATAATTTTGGGGTGGTTGAAAAATATTCACACAACATAATCACAAAGATATTTCTCATTATATTCATCTTGTGTTGGGCTTTTGCTTGGGCCACCAGAATAAAAGTTTAATACTAAAGTTTACATTTTTTAAAAAGAAATTTCCACATATTTTTCAAACAAATCTATTACTATTAAATTAAAGATTATCTTTTAAGAAACTACATCAATCTATTTTCTAATAAAGATTTTATCTTTTAGTAAGTTAAAAACGAAATTATATTTTATAAGGATTATATAATTGAAAAAATATTTTTGGGGGTGGTTGAAAAATATTCACACAAGATATTTTAAAAACAAATTTCCACATATATTTTTCAAGCAAATCTATTACTATTAAATCAAAGATTATCTTTTAAGAAACTACATCAATCTATTTCCTAATAAAGATTTTATCTTTTACTAAATTAAAAACAAAATTACATTTTATAAGGAATATATAATTGAAATAAAAATTTTGGGGGTGGTTGAAAATATTCACACAAGATATTTTAAAAAGAAATTTTCACATATATTTTTCAAACAAATCTATTACTATTAAAAAAAAGATTATCTTTTAAGAAATTACATCAATCTATTTCCTAATAGAGATTTTATCTTTTAGTAAGTTAAAAACAAAATTATATTTTATAAGGATTATATAATTGAAAAAATATTTTTGGGGGTGGTTGAAAAATATTCACACAAGATATTTTAAAAAGAAATTTCCACATATATTTTTCAAATAAGTCTATTACTATTAAATCAAAGCATGAGATCGCAACTCCTCGGATCTGGGTTTGGCCAAAATAGTTCTGTTTTCTTAACGTTTAAGTGCAACCCCATAGTAGGCCCTTCCTTAGTAATCAAATTTAAGGCTTCTGAAACTCTAGCAGTGTCCCCAATAATGGTTCCGTCATCCATGTACCACGCCATAAAATCCAAGTTGCACTTTTCATTGACCAAATGAACAAGTGGATGTAAAGTAAGTGCAAATAACAAAGGCCCTAAAGGATCACCTTGCTGAACTCTCTGGCAAGAAAACAAGGTAGACTCGTCATAGTATAACCTCGCAGGACGCATATAACAGAACTCAACCCAAGGAGAGAGTGAAGGGCAATGACGTCAGACCTCAATAAGCATAGTACTCTGGTCTATCAAGTTGAAAGCATTACTAAAATCTACAAGAAGCATAGACATGGTACACACCGTCCCTTTGGCCTCGATCAACCTATTAACAGCGTGAAGGATGGCCTCACTCCCATTAGGCACCCCCACCCCAAACTGAAAATCCTCAAGGTAAATTTTTTGGGGGTGGTTGAAAATATTCACACAAGATATTTTAGAAAGAAATTTTCACATATATTTTTCAAAAAAATCTATTACTATTAAATTAAAGATTATATTTTAAGAAATTACATCAATCTATTTCCTAATAAAGATTTTATTTTTTAGTAAGTTAAAAACGAAATTATATTTTATAAGGATTATATAATTGAAAAAATATTTTTGGGGGTGGTTGAAAAATATTCACACAAGATATTTTAAAAAGAAATTTCCACATATATTTTTCAAACAAGTCTATTACTATTATATCAAAGATTATCTTTTAAGAAACTACATCAATCTATTTTCTAATAAAGATTTTATTTTTTAATAATTAAAAACAAAATTACATTTTATAAGGATTATATAATTGAAATAATATTTTTGGGGGTGGTTAAAAAATATTCACACAAGATATTTTAAAAAGAAATTTCCACATATATTTTTCAAACAAATCTATTACTATTAAATCAAAGATTATCTTTTAAGAAACTACATCAATCTATTTCCTAATAAAGATTTTATCTTTTACTATATTGAAAACAAAATTATATTTTATAAGAATTATATAATTGAAAATATTTTTTTGGGTGGTTGAAAAATATTCACACAATATTTTCTAAAAAGAAATTTCCACATATATTTTTCAAACAAATCTATTACAATTAAATTAAAGATTATCTTTTAAGAAACTACATCAATCTATTTCCTAATAAAGATTTTATCTTTTAGTAAGTTAAAAACAAAATTATATTTTATAAGGATTATATAATTGAAAAAATATTTTTGGGGTCGTTGAAAGATATTCATACAAGATATTTTTTTAAAAAATTCACATTTATTTTTCAAACAAATCTATTACAATTAAATTAAAGATTATCTTTTAAGAAACTACATAAATCTATTTCCTAATAAAGATATTATCTTTTACTAAGTTAAAAATGAAATTATATTTTATAAGGATTATATAATTGAAAACATATTTTTGGGGTGGTTGAAAAATAATCACACAAGATAATCACAAAGATATTCATTAATATATTCATCTTAGATTGGAGTTTTGCTTGACCTATAAAAAAAGGTTTAATCAAAAAAAAAATATTGCCTTTTATAATGGAAAATATTAAAACTAAAGTATGTAATAAAAAAACGATAAATTAAATTAAGTAAAATGATATTTTTTGAACATGATAAATCATATTTTAATAGAAATAATTTTTTTTAAAGGCTCATAAAATTGAAATAAAAAACAATTCACAAATTATTTTATTAAATAAAAGAATTATAATTTTTAAAGGGTCATATAATTTTAAATAATATCAAATATATGAAAAAATAGAATTTTCTTTAGATAAAATGTATTATAAACAAAATAAGCCAACATAAATCATATCAACTAATTAAAATTACGTGTTAAGATAGAAAAAATGATTTATAAAATGTATAAATAAAATGTTTTCTAAATAAATAAATAAAAAGATATATTTGACAAACACTTTTTTAAATCTTAACCTATTCATTTTTCGGTCACATTTTTCACCTTTTATTTGATAAAGGGAAATTATATCTTGCAAACGGGTCGAGTTTGGGTTCGGATGAAAAACGGGTTTGGGTTAAGCGGGTCGACCATTGATCAAGTTCGGGTCGGGTCTCAGTGTTTTTCAAATGTTCGATATTTTTATTGTAATAAAGAAAATAAAATTTGAACAATATTTTTATTTATTTAGAAAGAAAATATGTGAAACGGGTTTGGGTTAAGCGGGTCGACCATTGATCAAGTTCGGGTCGGGTCCCAGTGGTTTTCAAATATTCGATATTTTTATTGTAATAAAGAAAATAAAATTTGAACAATATTTTTATTTATTCAGAAAGAAAATATGTGAAAAGCGGGTCCCTCGACAAGTTTTGAGAAATACGGATCAGTTCAGATTTGACCCAAACGGCTTCATTGTTTGGTAAGTTTTTGACAAGTCTACTTAGGATATAATAACATATAAATTCAATATTTCAATATAACTATTTGATCTGTTTCCCCGTGGTAGAAATATCTATAATGACAAAGAACTTCATCAGTAAATATTTGACGCTAAAAAAGATTACTTTTAATAAATTTCAATATTTCTCCTTTGGTAAAATAAAATTATATGATTATTATATCATTAGACAATAAATAACAAAATATCCTAAAAAGGTATTCTTTAGGAGTAACCTAAATTTACATAATACAATACGAAAATAAAAAAATCTCAATTTTTACTTTAGACAAAATTAATCTCAACTTTTAAATCAATAAAAAATTAAGAACCCCAACTTAAAATTTATAAACAAAAAACAACCAAATTACAATTTCAATTAAATATTTTTAATATTCGAAGATGAATGTTTTGCAACGTACATAAAAATATTATTATGTGTCGTGTTGTTATTGAATTTTCTTAATTTTTAATGAAAAAAGTCGTTGGATCTACATTTTGGTCTTCTGGTAAAAGTTGAAAATATTTTAATTAGTTTTTCCTAAACAATTAAATTTTAAGCCTATATTTTTCCCGTGTCGTGTATGCATTTAGTATGTTTATGTACTTTATTATTTAATTTTTCATATTATATTTAATTTTTCAAATTATATTTAATTCTTTTAAAATATAAAAAAATAGTTGAACACAATAATAGATTTAAAAATTATTATCCGGATTCAAAGTAAAATATAAGTGAAACATATGAGACAATATTACACATTGTAATTCATATTTATAGATTACTAAATTTTTATTTATTAAAATTCATTTGCACGGGCAGGAGGGACTAGTTCATAAATTAAAAGAGAGTAAGGCTTAAAGTACTTCTGTGACGAAGCTCAACGAAAAACTTTCTTTTATCTACGGTTTTGTTACCTTAATCTAACCCTCCAACGATTCTATCTATACCTTCTCTTAGTGTCATGTGTGTGATGTTATACTTACATCTGATACGTCTTTTGAGTGTCTTTTCGTGAACGCAATGCTCCAAAATCTAGCCCTTTCACACCTACGAACTTGCATTATTGCTAATTGGAAAACACTATACAACAATATTTTTTCTTATAAGATAAGAAATTATTGTTTATCTTACAAGAAAAAGCTGGAGTCATTGATCATGAGGCATTATATTAGAAAGTACAACACTTACACACCAATAAAGAATAACTTTAGCAAACATTTTCATCTTCTTCTTCTTTTTATGATCTGAACAAACACTGAAAAATGAACATAGAACATGTGATTGACAGTGTTGTAAATAGCAAATACTATATCATACCAAACATACCCAAATTAGAACCAAATCATGGTGTTCATATCAAATCATCAACTAAATCTGATAATAATCAACGTCAAATAGCTGTACATTACAAAAGATTAATCAGGCATTACGTCCAGTTCTCATAAATCCATTGCAACACTCAACCCTCTTGCTTTCACGCTTCGAACTCATCCGAATTCGATCCACAACTTCATGATCGATCAACGCGGTTTGGCGAATCTTCGCCTATAATCTATCTTCCTTGCTCTTGATTCTTCCTTTGTGATTAAGTTTGTACACTTAGATGTCTAGATGCTGTGCACATACACAAACTTAAGCTAACTTTGCTTCGTTTACACTTTACTGTACTGAAAAAAATGCAATTCAAATCCAATCCAATCCAATCCAATCAACCAATTGCTTAATCACCAAACATAAACCCAATTAAGAAAAAATGCAATTTCCCTATACAGATATATCGAATATAATCCCACAGAACTAATTTCAATTAACTGAGAAACGCGGCTTCTTAATCGGATGTGGGCTTTCAACTTCTTCATCTTCTTCCCCATGAAAGTCAACGCCAACGTTGACCATCTCCAATTCAGGCTTGGCCGGAAAATTTAGGTCAAATCCAACTCCATCGGACATGGGCGAGCTTCGATTAGCTCCGCCATCATAGTGCCTTCGCTTGTGTCCGCCGAGGGCTTGTCCGGAGGGGAAGCATTTGTGACAAACAGAGCACTCGTGAGGTTTTCCGGCGATGGTTGAAATTGCAGGGGGATTAATCTGGTCGGAGGTGTGTTGACGATGACTGGCTTTGTGGCCTCCTAAGGCCTGGTAAGATCTGAAGGTTTTGCTGCAAACGCTGCATCTGTAGAGGGTGACCGGAGAAGGGGAAGCGCGGTTGCCGGCGAGAGACATGAGACAGAGAGCGAGGTATTCTTCTTCGGTGGTGGGTTGGTTGTGGAAGACGGTGGTTGAGTTTAGAGTTTCGAGAGCCATGGCGGATGGGTGAAGAATTGGGGGGGTTTTCCGGTGAGGAAGGAGAGTGAGAGTGAAGAAGAAGAAGAAGAAGAAGAAGAAGAAGAAAAAAGTGGTGGGGGAAAAGAGGCGGTTTGGTTTTTATATAAAGAGATGCAGTTTGGGAATTAGGGTAAGTTGCGTAAGGATTTGTGTTCTTTTTTTATGTATTCATCATCTAATTCAATTAGTTTTATACTTTATAATAGGATTGCACGAGTAATTAGTAAATATTTTCTACTAAATTTAATATATCTGAGTAATATTTTTTATTACAAATGTCTTAACCGGCCTATGCTCTTAGAAAATTACACAAAAACTGAGTCATGTATGGATACAAAATTTGTCGGATACTAAGGAGAGTGGATACATTCGTCACTCAACATTCAACATCCCAATGTGGCAATGTATATTGTATAGCAAGTTCGTGTATCTTTTTCATGTAGATTTTGGTAACAAATGAGATTGGCCAAACTGCAAGTTTATTATGTCCTTTTTCTGCCTAGAGAAGGCCGAATCAAAATGTAGTTTACTCATTTTTTATTTTTCTGAAAATCGTTTTTTATGAATAATTCATTTTTTTAATATTTATATAATTGTAAAAAAAATCATTTGTATAGATTTTTTTAAGAATTTCATTCTCCCTCTATATGTAATAACGATTACACAAAGTTGGATGAGAGTCTAACAGTTAACTCGGCCTCAACACTCTTACTCAAGCAAAACACAATCGTTGAAAAAAAAAATCAAAAGTTAGCATTAGTCGCGTTGCTTTGAGCAACCTGTGTGACCCTAGACAAAAACCCGAGGCTCCTCAGTTCTCCAAAAGTAGAGAAGCCAATAGCAAAAAAATTGTACCCATTGTCTGTGCAATTCGGTTCATACATTTTCTTGTTCCTGACAACAACATTAGAAACAACAACTTCTAGAACAAAAGCATCAACTCCAGCTTTTGTGAAGGGGGAGACACTTTGGCATCCAAGCAAATATTTTTCCCTTTGTCCGAAGAATAGACAAGAAGATCCGCAGGTCGGAGATCTTTCCCTTCCTCAGATAGAAATCCTAGAGGCACCTCCTTTTGCACAACACCAGCCTAAGTACAGATATCACCCAACACATCTCGCCATCTCGGACTAAATTATGACAACATTTAAGGTCAATATCATCGCCACATTGCACAACATGATCACCAAAACGATCTATGATTTTGGATAAGCAACAAAGGCAAGTAAAGTCAGCACGATACATAGGAATCGCAATGCGATAACACAGAAAACACATGAACTATGTTGGGTGCATCATCTGCTCTAACCTTTCAATTGGAGGCGTTCTCGAGAAGTCCAAAGAGTGTGTTGTCCGGTTGCTAATGAGGATAGCGTTTTCTTTAGAACTTGGGTTGTACTGACTCACCGACTTTTTCTCTACCATATCAAAGTACATTGTAGCCAACTTTTTCGTAAATGAGGGGTGACATCACGACATAGATCAAGAGGATTGAAGTTGCACAAATCCTGAAAGTTGTTCAAAGCTAATTCACAGGCAGGACCTAAATCAGAGACACCACAATGGCGAAGCAATCTTTTCCGGAGACCAAGAGACTACATACGCGAGGCAACAAACACATAGTTTGAAGCATTTTGCGCGGTATAGACCCCGAAGCCACCAAATCGAAAGGGCAGAGTGGCACAACACCTATGCCAATCACCAAAGCCGGCACCCCCAGCCACAAGCTCTCCCGAAGAACCTTCCTTAAGGCATGGTCGAAGGTGAGAGGAGTAGACCCGAGCATCTGTGGGGGACAAGTCCGAAGAGAAAAGTACAACCGACTTATACACACACTACTACGCTGAAGAAGGAGCCCCATTTGGGGGTCATTAAGCCCAACAACAACCTCCATCATGCTCACAATTTTGGAAACCCTATCTCTGATCCAGCGACTGAAGAAGTCAGCATTCAAGTTGGCGGGCCACCAAGAAGCTTGACTCCATCCAAAGGGCGAGTCAAATTAGGAGGAAAAAGTACGGGATCGTAGCTCATCAAATTTCGGTTCGGCCAAAAGATTTCGGTTTTCTCACATTTAGATGTAGTGATCAAATGCAAGGCAACCGAAACCAATACAGTGTCTCCAATAATGGTACTGTCATCAAGGTACCAAACCATGAAATCCAGGTTGCATTTTTCGTTGATCAGATGGACAAGTGGATGTAAGGTAAGCGCAAACAACAAAGGCCCCAAAGGATCACCCTTGGGATGTAGTCCCATTGTCGGTCTTTTTTTATAGATTACATTTCGAATTTTGTTAAATAAAAATTCACAATTTGTTAAAATCGAAGCCTAACATACTATGTTCGGTTTGGTTTGGTCTTCAGTTCATGAATTTTTTTACTTCGGTTTCCGGTCCAGTTCGATTTTAACCGAATTAACAAACCTAGTTATTTCTAGTAGTATATTTACATGGAAAGTTAAAATAAGGTATTTAAACCAGTCTTACTAAAGAATAAAAAATAAGTGAAACTACATGAAATTTTGACCATGAACAACTAGGTGACTTTCCATGCATGAATGAGATGCATACTTGCGCCACTCAACATTTAATTGTCTAATTTGTTTAATACTATTTGTATCCACTAATGATTATTTTGTAGTGAAACTGTCTGATTTGCACTCGAAACGTATTGATTTAACATGGATTAATTATATTACAAATTTATGCATTATTTTCCTTCATGGTATATTTAGAAAAAAATGAGATGGACAAAAACAAACAACTAAAAAATGGGATTATTTTTACTAGTATATTGACATGTAAGTTAATAGAAAGTTTATAACATAGTCTTACTTGATAAAGAATAAAAACTATATGAAAGTTGGGTCATGAAAGCATAGGGGACTTGTTGAGCGCGGATAATAGTGCGTCACTCAACATTCAATATCTCAATCGATATAATGTGATTTGTATCCACGTAAGATGCTTATTCTGCAAACTGTCAAGTTTCCGCTCGAAATATATGAATTTTTTTTTGGTTTCCTTTGCGATGGATTTGGGAAGAAATGTGATTGGCAAAAGTTAACAAATGACTGAAATGAGGTGATTTCTTGTTAGTTATACCAGGGAAGTTAGAATTAATAGTTATACAGCAGACCATTTGGGCTTCCAATTATGGGCTTCTTTCCGCGGGAAGCCCAAATCCATTTTTTTTATTTACAGAAAGCCCAAATCCATTATCTGGATAATGTCGAGTCGGGTTCAAAGTTCAAACTAGCGACTTACCAGAAATGTACATGCACGTTTTTTTGACTATTGATTGCATTTAAAAATGAGATCATTCTTACTAACTTTTTGTTTGCAATTACGCGTGTGTTTATAGTCAAATTCCATGTCAAGATATGTTTAGTTTAGTACTCGGTATGTTTACCAAACCACCATATTTTGGTGAGTTGAAAATTATAAAGGCTTACCATATTATAAACGCTTCAAAGTAAACAAGGATTAGGATTTTCCTAACTTTATAGCTTGATGATCATTTTCTCATGGAAGCTTTTAATCTCCCAATATAACTTTCTTTGTAACAATTTTGGTAAATGAATTATACACAAGTGCCAAGGTGATCCATAGTCTTTCTAATTGTTAATTATAAGCCATTAACTATCAGTTTATATGTTTCAATATGTAATACAACGATTCGTGTATAAACTAGCTTACTTTTAATATAAAATTTAATCCCTTCTCGTGTGAGAATAGAATAGAATACAATCTAGGCTTCAACTTGACTCCATATTAAACTAATAGTTATTCTATAATATGGCTAAAAAATATCAACAACTCCACAAGGACTATAAACTTATACAAGAGTATATTTTTTCTGTACAATTTCGTGTTGATTATATAAAGTATTTCACCATCAAAATAATCCCCATGTTCAACTAATAAGTGTATAAAGAACGTAAATTATTCCTTCACAATTTGGCTACAACTCTCTCTTTTATACTCCTTTGTTCTTTATTCTTTGTTCTTTTTAAAAAAATAAATAAATCTATTTGCCCCTGAAATCTCAAACTAAAAATGAAAATAAGGCATAACACACAAACAAACACAAACACAAACACGTACACATCAATTCTCCCCTGGATTTGAATTGTTAGATCTTGGCTGCCGTAGTATCTCTATCAATCTCTCCGCCTGTTAATTACACCAATCAAAATTATTTATTAGCAACATAACAGAAAACTCGCCAAGCCTGATTACTGTTCAAGAATTGACTCTTTCTTTTTTGAGGTGATCGAGTCTCCTCCACTCTTTCTTTGAAACGGACTTGTCAATTCCTAACTGAAATGGGAAACGTAATCATTGCGAAAATTCCAAAACAATTGAAAAACAAAATACCTTGTTCTTGGAGCGGGCGGTGCCGGACTGAGACAACGCCACCAGCGGCGGAATCGCACCTTCACGCACCGCCATCTTCCGATACAAAACGCTACTCTCACAGATCTGCAAAAGCATCGCCGCCGATATCTCCATCTGCCGTTGCGATCCGACCTCCAAAAGCTCCACCAGCACCGGAATCCCTCCTTCCTCCACCGCCTCCGCCCTCGCCTCCTCCACCGACAACACCAAGCTCAGAACATACGCCGCCTTATCCACCATGTTAGAACCTAAATCCGCCATCAATTCGATCAAAGGCTTCACGATTCCGGCCTTCACCGCTCTCAATTTGTTCTCCTTCACTGTACAGATCGAGTACAGCGCCGTCGCCGCGTCCTTCTTCCCCCGAATTCCTCCCGTTTCCATAAGGTTTATCAACAGCGGAATGGCTCCGGATTGTCCGATTAAGATTTTGTTAGTCTCGATCTGCGATAGTCGGAGGAGAGCGCAGGCGGCGTTCTCCTTCGCGGTTGAGGTTCCCGTCCCTAGTGCTACCGCCAGCGGCTTGATTGCGCCGCAATCGGAGATCAGCTGTTGGTTTTGGTCGCAGAGCGAGAGGTTGAGGATGGCGGTGACTCCGTACTCCTGAAGAAGGAGATCTGCGGAGGAGAGAAGGGAGATTAAAGGAGCGACGGCGCCGGATCTGGCGATTTTGATTCGATTCTCGTGCCTGTTTTTGGCGAGGAGGCGGATTTCCATGGCGGCTTGCTTCTGGACGTCGATTGAGGGGGAGCGGAGGTCGGAGATCAGGTGGAGGATGAGTTGTTCCGCGGCTATGGTGTTGCCGGCGGCGCAGGAGATCCAGAGGGAGGGGGTGGTGAACTCGCCGGATCGGTCGCTGTTGCAGTCGCTGAAGGCGGTCGAAGAGTCGTCGTCGTTGTTGGTGGAATTCGCATTGTTTTCCATTGCCGGGGAAATTAGTTATTGATACTTCTGTAATGAACAGGTTTTATGTTGAGAAGAAGAAGATGAAAAAGCGCGGGGATGAAGACTGGAGAGTAGGTACAGAAGTTGCCACGTGGGTGCTTAAAAGGGACCTTTCGAATAAAGCGTCTCCTATTTTTCATTAATCACTAATTACTCCGTAATTAATATTATCTCTCAAAAGTATGTTTTTTGTAGCCAAACATAACACAAACGGCCATCGATTTCGAAATACTCCACACTTTGGTAAAGAAAGTATTCCAGACTTAACAGAAAGCGACTGCGCATTCATTTATATTCTTCGACAAGCATTACATATCGCTTTATTTTGGTCTTAAAATGTGGAAAATTCTGGGGCGGACTAGCTTTAATTTGGCATATATACACTAATTTAAGGGATAATAATGATGACAGTATAAATTTCATATTACTGATTTCCAAGTAATTGTCTCTTGCAAGAATTCAAAGCTCAATCCGATGTTACAGCATCATAAGAAAGTTGTCATACCATTTTGATCAATCAGATGAATCTAAAACTTCATCATCATCTTTCATGTACTTCTCCTGCACAGCCGCCACTGTAATCAAGCTTACGTCAAGGATGACCAGCAATAGAAAGTTTGATCCTATAAAAAATAAAATGATAATCAAGAGAAGGGCTTAGAGAAAAAGGATATCTGTAATAATCCCAATCAACATCACGAACTGCAATTTTGCTGAATTCCACTGCACTTGCATCTATGCCAGCAAAGATATACCCGTTTGTCTTGTCAATCATCATGACCAACTTTCCTACGCTTTCTTTATCCTGCAAAATTGCAAGGCCCATCAAACTCCATGGATATCAGACAGAAGCTCAAGAATGTCTGGCCTGCTAGCTTACCTGAATATCTAGTGTAGTGAAATTCACAAGACTGTAATCTTCTACAATCTCACATAGCTGCATTGTGAGCTTCCTACAATGAGATCACCATAGGTTTTTAATTATTAGGGCAGAAAAGAGCAAACACTTTTCCAGTTTTACACACCTGTATTTTGCAGCTCGTGGATCTTGATCAAGGCATTGTTGCAAGTAAGATAGATCTTGGCAATCCGTGTAGAAATCAAGGTTAAAGTCTGAAAATAGATTTTTTTGTAAGTAGAAATAAGATATAGTAGGTCATAAAACAGGAGATTTAATGGAATGTTTAGAACACACCAAGCTTTCCGTAGTTTTCAATGAGATCAATCTTTGACAGCACATTAACATGTGGAAGCTCAAAGTGAAGCATGGTTGACAACGAGAGCATCAACGCACTTGCATACTTTGAAGCATCGCTGCACAGATGAGCATCGACTAAATGCACAACAGTTAACTGCAAAAAGAGGCCCAAAGGTTTAGCTTAAGGTAAAAAAAACTCACTGCAAACTGTTATGGAGTTTGACATACCCTAAGGTTTAGCTTTTTTATGAGCTTCTCTATAACTGCCTTGGCATTTGAATGAAGGAAAAATAGTTCAACTTGGCCCGGAAAATCAAACAGAAGATAATGATCTGCAAGAAAATACTAACATTAGGTGGTTAACTCACAATTGTCTTACAAAACAACAGGTTTTTCTTTATGTTGACAAATTTCATCCAAAGAATGCTGTTATTTGTTTATTGGACTTTTGCATCCATTTAGATAGAGACGAGGAATTTAGTTCTAACTTCCCTGAAAACCAACATCACCCGGAAAAAAAATCTTAATGGAAGTAAGATATTTTCAAATTGACAGTTCACAACTGACTTTCACTAAGAGATTGGAGATTGACAGTTCAGTACCATGTTTAAACTCTTTTTGCTGAAGTCGGAGTTATCAAATAAAGGAGCGAAAAGCCACATTCGTATTTGTAAAGGAACCTAGCACGAGTACAGGTCACCAACCTTTAATAAGTGGTTTCAGTTTGGACTCCAACCAGTCAATGTTCTTTTCAAGGTAATCCATACAGTATACAAGACCTGTAAGAGATTTACAAAAATGTTAGATGCAATCTATTCATGGTCTTCATATGACTTGGAAAACCACACAAGATGGCCAAATAGCGAGCTTCAAAGCTCCTCAAACTAAAGAGCAAATTTCCTAAAACCCTAGAACAAATCCCTTAATCAACTGATAGATGCTTCAAAATGTACCCATCCAATCAAATTTACCACTTCAGAATAGAATTACGGCAATTCACATCCAATCCGATCCTCAAAATCTCAACACGAATAGATTTAGTATCATAAGGGCTGTTCCACAATTACTAATCAGCAAGTTCATTACATGATATGATCAAATTGCTTTCAGCAAGAAACATGTGCTTGAATCAAACCAGGAAGGGAAAAGGGGTTCTTTAAAAGAAAAAGGCTGAAGCAAGTAGCTACTGACCTCCATTAGGACCAAGTGAATGCTCATTCATGACATCACTAAGCTTTATCAATTCCTCTATGTTTACTGCACAGTCATAACTATTTTCACCTCTTAAGGAAAATTGAAAAGTATATCATACAGATCCTCAAAAAAGTATTAAACACCAACTAAAGAATAAAGGATACGGTAATGAATCATTGGCGGGGTCAAGATTGATAACAGCTACTTTCCTACATCACAAGGAAATGAAGGAATTGTCCATAAACCAATTGAACAGTCGCAAAAGCAAAATGATATTGTATGAGAGTAAGAGCTTAAGAATTACCGGCCGATGAGGCTGAGAAATTGAGACATGCCATTGCAGTAAGTGGTCTTACCAGACCCTGGTGGCCCGATTACTACTTGACCAAAGACCATTTATACTCTTCAACTGCCGGTGTTTCCCCTATAGCAAACTTGCAGAATTTCAGACGAAGAGAATGAGAGAGTGAACAGGGAAAACTCCAGAAAGAATTTTTCGCCAAGAAAAAGATCAACTCAATTTTATTCAAACCAATTCAAGCAAAAGCTCTTTGTTCTTTGATGGAAATGAGGTTAGCTTATGCTAGCATGGCGCCAATTCAACTAAGACAAAAAGTAACTAGTCATCACACATTCATTTCACAAACCAGGTAATCAACCGATCCCAGCACAATACATTCAGCATAAAACTGAACAGTTCAAACAATTAGTCAGCAGAAAAGACAGTATCTCAATAGGCCAAATCAGAAACCAAAAAATGTTGACTTGTTGAGATATCTCAAGTTCAGAAGTTCAGTAAGTGTAGAGTTCAACTTAGTCAAGCCAAGAGTATAACTAGTCTATTCCATCCTACTTGAAATAAATCAGAAAATATCAATGGATGCCTTAGGATTTGAACAGAACATAATCACAATCCTATATGGCGACTAGAAGAGGATAATATCTTCAAAGTTGTAGAAGTAACTCTAAATATATATATATGAAATTAATAAAGCAGCATAACATATCATAATTAACTCAGGTTTCTATAGCTGCATCTGCATCCACCCAAAACCAGAGACAAGACGGACAACTTCCATCCTCGATAGTCTGATATTTCCCCTTACACATGGCGGCAAGTATAGGACCAAACATCAAGACCATCAAATTGACATTCCTTCTCAAACACATCGCAGAGTTGATGTAAATTTAGATAGCAAATTCAACCCTAACTCCAACAAAATACAACTAAGATACAATCCTAACCGTTCGAGTTTGTTCTCGATAGCTTCGTGATCGGACGTAGACGGTGCACTGTTAGGTGGTGGTGCGTCGTCCGGCGACTGTGTGGTGATTTGTTGAGAGTGTTGGTCTCGAGCGCCGCAAGTTGAAAATTGTTCAGAGAAAAGGCGTGAGAGGGGAAAGAAACCAGAGGTTTTTGCGCCAAACTATCCTCTATTTGGTCGTATTTGCGCAAAATCACCTCTAATATTACTTTTTGCAACAAACCACCCGTTTTTCCTATTTTGTTTACATCGAATCACCCTTTCGTCACCTCGGTTAGTATTTTCCGTTAGTGTTTGTAAAAATACCATTTTACCCCACTTTATTATAATTTTTAAGGATAAATATGTATTTTTGGAGATGGTTATTTTTGTAATTACTGAAAAATTGATTAAAATGCTCATATCCTCGTCTTCTTTCCCAAATTAATTAGAACCCTAAAATTCTAAAAATTACAATCTTCAAATTAATTCACGTAACTAAAAATAGAGGTAGATAATCAATGAAAAATGGAGTTAGCATATGACTCATAATCCAACTTGTTTTCCAGTACTTGACATCTTTCCGAGAGTTTCTCATATGACTCATAATCAAATCATTAGCATATGACTCATAATCCAACTTTAATTCTTTTGCCTCCTGTAACTCTGATTCTAGCTCTTCTAACTTCATTTTGGTTTCTAGTAGTTCAAGTTGCAGATTTTCCAGCTCAACTTTCTCGGCTTCCATCTTCTGCACCTTATCTTCCAACTCAGATGCCCTACACTTAATCATGTTGAGCTCTTCCCTTAACAGACTCTCTGCTTCTTCTGATTTAGGGAGATGGCCATTTTCTGGCATAACAGCCAGTTTTTCCATTTCAAGAAAATCATCCATAAAATCAATCTTTCCAGAAGAGGAAGAAAGACTTTTACTGAGCGGCTTTTCGTTTTTGAACTGATCAAGCCACGAGTCTGACCTTGCAAGCTCACTGGACATAAAGCCACTCCTCAGAATCAAGAGAGTATGAAGAAGCTGAGTTAATTTGAAGATTGTAGATTTTGAGGATTTTAGGGTTCTAATTAATTTGGGGAAGAAGATGAGAATATAAGAATTTTAATCACTTTTTTAGTAATTACAAAATATAACCATCTCCAAAAATACATATTTACCCTTAAAAATTATAATAAATGGGGTAAAATGGTATTTTCACAAACATTAACGGAAACATTAACGGAGGTGACAGAAGGGCGGTTCGATGTAAACAAAATAGGAAAAATGGGTATGAAAACCTCACTACTAGAAACACATACCATTATCGACGCTTTTGGGTCGACACTTTACAAAAGCGTCAAAATGAGAAATAGACACGCTGCATGTGTAGACGCTTTTTCTCGACGCTTTATACTGTCGGCAGTGCTTGACGCCTAAAAACGTCGCAAATGTTACAAAAGGGTCGAAAGCTGAAGCGGTGTGTATACTTGTAACAAAATAATAAAAGGACTTGGAGATAAATCTGATTTTTAGTGCACACCGCTCGACCTCGTTCCCTTCTCAAACCCTAGGTCGATGGACTCTCTCTTTCTTTGAATCTTCTTGTTGTGATACAGAACCGGAAAAACCCTCGAGCGCTTCTGATTTCTTCCTGGTGTTTCGGATTGAGAACCCCTTCACGTTCAGGTTTTCACTGGCTTTGGAGCTGGTTGCGGTGTCGGTATCGGTGTCGGAATCCCTTTGAATTTGGGTTCAATTTCAATTCCTTCTCTTTGATTATTCCTCCTTGTCAATTTCTGGTGAAATTCGGGCTTAACTTCATTATTTTGGGGTTTTTGCTTGTTTAGTGTCATTGCTTTCCTTGGACATTGATGGTTTCTGCATTTGGGGTTTGAGTCCATGAATGGAAGGTGCTAAGGTGGTCTGTCTATTGGGTATCTTCAAGATTTTCCAGGGGTTGCTGAAAAGCAATGTGTGGTTTGAAATGGTTCAGGAACTGATCAGTAGAATTATAATTTATAGAATGTTCTTAGTGCTAAAAGATTATTGTAGTCCCTAGATTTCAGAAGAAGTTTAGTTCTTGTATATGTTGATTTAGTTAAGCTACTTCTGCTGATACACCTCTACTGGTGGATACTTGTTGTTGTGTATATATGTTCATGGTGTGGCGTTCTTATGCCAGGAGATATAGGCTTAGATCCATCATATGTTCTCCAACTTTTGTAACTTATAGTATAACTTTGAACACTTTCCAAAATTCCATAATTGGCCAGAGAATCCTTTAATTAACTCAATACTCAAATTCCATGAAATTGGTACAAGCATATCTTAAGAAATTACTAGTAGAACATTTTCTGATCAGTTGATTTAAGAAGTTCCTGTGGTGCTTGGTCCTCTTGGTGTATGTATTCTCCTTGCCTTAGTTTATGAAAGGATCTTTTGTTCCAGGTTCAATCCCTGTGCTGAAACAAGTCATGAGTGCTTCCAGTGGTGCCACACATGCCTTTTCGGGGGTTACCGGACACGTGAATCGCTCTGTATGTTATCATTTCTTTTTCCTTCTCATCTTTCAAGTATGTGTTCAGAAAATGATACATTTATAACAACCTTCTGTGCTTGATTACTATTTCGGGTGTCATTACTAGTTGAAGAAGATTGAAGCAAAGAATATTCAAGCAGGCTTAGGATGTGGAGTTGGTTTTGGTCATGGGTTTGGAGTTGGTATGTCATTTATTCCTATATAGTGACTTATGTGTGATGTTGTTCTATGAGAGTGTTACCTCACATAGATTCCACTTCCTGAAAGAGGGAAAAAAATTCTTTATTGCCTTACATTAATTGTCTTTGGCTGCTATACACATGGAGATTAATGAATGGTAAAAGCGAGTTATGCTACTCATATGATGTAAATGGCATACACTTGTAGAAGAAAGCTAAATCATGCACTTCTAGTTCATACCTCTGACCATTTGTCTTCACGCAGACTCATTTCCTCATACTTCTTTAGTATACAATCTGAAGTGTCCCTGTTTTATTTTGCTTCATGAAATCACTTCTTCATTAAGCTTAAGTCACATAGATTTTGGCATAGTCATGACTTCTAGTGCATACCTCTGACCATGAAAACTAAGATCTATCTTAAGTTCGATGTATGCATGAATAGATTTTTCTTCAACTGAAGGTACCTGGTCCTGTATCTGCTTGAGCTCACAGCAAAATTATACAAATAAACAAAAATTACAAACGACACTGCATCATTGCTGACTCCACAGTTTACTACACCTTTATCTGCCTTCTATGTTTCTCTTATTCTCTCTTGTATAATTGTATGGGTGATAATGTATTTTCCCAGGTCTTTGATGAAAGTACATGCACTGTTCTTGTGGTGCTTGGTTAGTCCTCTTGGTGTATGTATTCTCCTTGCCTTAGTTTATGAAAGTTCCGGTTAAGCTACTACTTAACCGGAAAAGCAATGACACTCTTCTTTCTGGTTTTTTGTTGTTGAAAGTTATAATTTTTGATTGCTCATGAGTAATTAATTAACCTTCAGATTTATGATTTGTTAAACACTGCTTGTTTGAGTATAGGAAAGCTGGTACTGCACTACTTTAACCATTACCTATTTACCTGTATTCTCAATAAAATTAAGAGGATAGAGGACTAAACTGAATTTTTTTCTGAAAGAGCACTTGATTTGTAGGTACTGGATGAAATTCAGTCTTCCTTCTAAGTGATTTCATCTTATTCAAGGGATCAATTTGGAGTTGGATATTCTAGCTAGATTTATACAGTACTTGCTCTCTCGTAGTTTTTCATTTGTGAATATCTCCTTGAGCACTCTATTCTGGCTGGATCTGAACTGATGTCAGTAACCTTTACAGTACTTGCAATAGTTCCATATCGAGTTGCTGTTGTGAAAATTTAGAGTACTTGCTGAATTTTGTGAATACTTCAAACATCCTTTATCGTAATTGTTGATCTGTTGATCTGAACTGTTGTTGGCTTGTTTATCTTAATTTGATAATATGAACTTGTTGACTTGCTGAACTGTTGATCTGAACTGTTGTTGGCTTGTTTATCTTAATTTTTTTATTAAATGTTTTATAGAGTGCTCAAGGAGATGAATTACAGAAGCAAAAGGACAAGAGAAAATGTTGATCAAGAGATACCATCAAACATGTCTTTACGTGCTAATGAACCTCAACCAAGAGGTTATCCTCTTTTTTCTTCTCAGGTATGTTCAGATTTGTTTTCTGCCAGATTTATACTATCTTACTGTTTTGTATGTGAGATTATGTTATACCTGATCTTTGAGAAGAAAATGGTGTGGCTTAGCTTGGTATGTCATTATGTCAATGGAGATTGATATTTTAATGTCAATGAGATTACTGATTAGACACTAGTAGAAAAAACACCTGTTGCAGCCCCCCTGTTGAGACGGTCACCTTAAAAACCGACGCAAAAAGTCTTATTCTACTATCTGTTGAGGCGGTCAGTCGTTTAGTTCGCTGCAACAGGTACTTTAGAGGCGGCCAAATATCCGTTCGCCTCAAATAATATTTGTGTTTTTGACTTGTTGAGGCGGTCAGTAAGGTGCCCGCCTCAACAGAGCCCAAAAATTAGAGGCGGGCAGTAAGGCGCCCGCCTCAAATGATGCGACGAAGATATTAGAGGCGGACAGTAAGGCGCCCGCCTCAAAATAACACAAAAATTAGAGGCGGGCAGTCATGCGCCCGCCTCAACAAATGCTTAAAAAATTTTTATCGGCGGGCGCATATTGCCCGCCTCAACTGCTTCGACTGTAATTAAGTCGACTGCGCCTCCTCCTCGAGAAAAACCCATCTCTTTCCTTATTGTTAGATCTGCACAACCCAAATCTCATCTCTTTCCTCAAGAAAAACCTAGCAGAAGCGTCTTCTTCAAAATTCTTCCTCCTCTCTAACAGAAGCGTCTTCTTCAAAATTCTTCATTCTCTCATTTCGATATCTGTCAAAACCCTAGCAGCCTCATCTCTCAAAACCCATGTAACCTTAGGCGGCGCTCTCAGATGGAGGCGGATCTCTCAAAACCCATGTAACCCTAGCAGCCTTTGTCAAAACCCTATCATTCTCTCATTTCCACTAAACCCTAGCAGCGAAGAAGAAGTTTGAAGGCGGAGATGAAGGCGGCGAATTAAGGAGCTTGAAGCAG
The DNA here is from genome assembly GCA_029168935.1 of Oxyria digyna. Classification (NCBI taxonomy): domain Eukaryota; kingdom Viridiplantae; phylum Streptophyta; class Magnoliopsida; order Caryophyllales; family Polygonaceae; genus Oxyria; species Oxyria digyna. The sequence continues at coordinate 43,365,879 of JAPVLV010000005.1, forward strand.
AGGAAGGCGGTTCGCGGAGATGAAGGCGGTTCTTGCTTCGTCGTCTCTGAGAGCCTCCAACAATTTTATATGTCGGCATCGCTCGAATCGATTAGATCTGGTGAAGGCTTCGTCAGATCTGGTGACATTGTTGTGATATATTATTATTTTCCATTTTATATACTAGATCCGTTCTTCTGCATTTTTGAAGATTTGGTGACTATGTTCTTCTTCAGATGTCAATCTCTCTCGGCTCCAGCTTCGGCTTCACCCTCTCCATCTCCACCAGAACTGGATTTGTTCATTACATCTAGATGATTCGAGTTTAGGTTTTTTTTTAGGTTGTTGAAGATTTGTTTATCAGATCTGGATTTGTTGAAGATTAAGTTTAGTTTTTAGGTTTTGTTATAATCAGATCTGGATTTTTGTACGTTTTTTAGGTTCATCAGATCTGTTCAATTTTGTGTAGTTTTTGTATTGATCATGAGATTGAATAAATTACGATTGAAGTTTTTGCAAATTTTTGGCTATTTGTTGAATATATTTGTTGTACTGCAAAGTTTCAATTTGTGGAATATATTTGTTGTACTGCAATGTTTCTGCAAAAAAAATTTTGTTTCATTCAGAGGCCTTTGAGGCGGGCACCTCTTGTTCGCCTCAACAATAAGCATCATTTGAGGCGGGCAGTGGAGTATCTGAGGCATAAATTATGGGTGTTTGTTGAGGCGGGCGCCTTTGTGCCCGCCTCAATAAGTGACTTGTTGAGGCGGACAAATGTCCGCCTCAACAAGTATTTACCTATTGCAGCCCCCTCTGTTGCAGCGACCCTTGCCCGCCTCAACAGGTGTTTTTTCCACTAGTGAGACAAAATTATGTTCTGCTGCTAATTCTGTTCTGCTGCACAGTTTTGTTCTGCTGCACAAATTTTGTTCTGCTGCACAGTTCTGTTTTGAACCTGCACTAATTTTGTTCTGCTGCACAATTCTGCTTTGTTTGATAGCACTAATTCTATTCTCTAAGATTCAGTTCAATTTCGTTGCAACCCTGGAGATTTATTTGATTGTGTCTATAGTTTGCTGAATTGAATTAATCTAAAACAAAGTGATAAATGACTTTAGTGGTGTTACGAGTGAGACTTATATATGAGAGAGTACTGCAGTGAGACTTATATTTGAGAGAGTGGTATTGCAGTGAGACTTATATTTGATTCAGTTCTGTTCTGTTTTGTTTAAGTTGACTTTAGTGGTATTGCAGTGAGACTTATATTTGAGAGAGTACTTTAAATGTGATATAAATATTATGGTGTTACGAGTCCTAGTTAATTAATACCTTTTTTGTTCATTCAAATTTATACAGGACGCCTCAACTCCAAGCGGTAACACTTAGTTGGAACAGATAGCAGATAGAAATACTTGCTGAAATTGGTTTCTCTTTAATTAGGTTTATGTTCTGGATCTTTTAATTTTTTGTTGCACATTTTGGCAAAGATAGATTGGATGATTGTATACTTTTTATTTCAGGAACTCATATATTCAGTATTTTGATATCTCAAATTGATAGTAATATTTTCTTTGAAATAACATTTTCTATAAACTGTCAAGATTGACATACGTAATGTATATCTAGATGGTTTTAAGCGTCGAGATTGACAAAGCGATAAAAAATTATGACGTTTTTTAGCGTCCAATTAATTCTTCACGACCAAAAGCGTCGAAATTGGATAAAAATACATTAATCTTTGACGCTTTATAGCGTCAAACATCATTGAACCGCGAAAAAACACCGCAATAATATTGACGCTTTATAGTGTCATAAAGTATTTCGACGGGTAAAAGCGTCGAGATATAAACATATCTCGACGCTTTTTAGCGTGAAAAATAGTTAACCGGGGAAAAATCTGCAACAATTTTGATGCTATAAAGCGTCAAAAATTATCTCGACACGTAAAAGCGTCGAGTTTTATTAAATCCCTACGCTTTTTAGCGTAAAAAAAAAGTAAAAATCTCTTTATCCCGCTCCGGAAAAAGCGTCGAGAAACGTATGTTGACGTTAAAACGCGTCGGGATTTGTGACGCGAAAAAGCGTAGACAATTCGTTACACTGAAATTCCCTATGCTTTCAGAAAGCGTCGGTAACTTAAATAACTACATCTAAAAGCGTCAAAAATGGCATTAAAAAGCGTGGAGAATGGCCATGTTTTCTAGTAGTGCCTATGTTGTAGTTTGAAGGGAGTCACCCTAAATCAATTGATGTGTTTTCGTTTCTTCTATTCGTAACTGATTTGGCTGTGATTTTGTTTATTGTGTGAACCTTGTTTCTGGCATGATTTGACGTTATTTATAAACATTACGTTTTATTTATGAACATTGGTTCTTAACATATGAACATTTTCATATTTGGGTTTCAACGTCCACATCGACTGCAATTGTTACTACTTATGATATGTCTAATGCAATTAGTGTTCCAAGTGTTGATATGGTCAGAACTGATGATGTTGATGCTAATGCTAATGTTGATATTGTTAGAAGTGATGAGATTGATGTTAATGAATATTATGAGGTTCAATTATCACCAAATGGAACGACATACTATATCCCTGTTTGCCCGGAAGCCATGAAGCCTTTAGTTGGGATGACCGTTCCGACATCGGAGGAGGCGTTTAAGTCTTATTCCCAGTATTCATTTGCTTGTAGTTTTGGAGTTCGCCACAGGATTGTCTCTAGATCAAAAGACAAGCTAACTATATGATGCATGCCACATAACTTAGCAAACTAAGAGATAAGGGCAACTACATTAGTGTCTTTCATTGAACAAGGGAAACAACCCGACACAAGTTGTAGAAACGATGCATGAAAACAAAAACCGATAAAACAAACAGCCAAGACATTTTCAAAATCCAAAAACTCCCAAACCGACCTTGGAAGTACTCGTCATTTTAAATCACATCAGAATCAGGGCGTAGCAAAATGGATCCACTGAAGTGAAGGTGGCGACGCAAGGTTCCAATCTCTAGGTATGTCGTCTCAAAACCGAAAGGTTCATACTTGATCTGGTACCTCTCTCTTGGGTCCTTAGAGGGCACGGGAGCCTTAAGGCAAGCTATGGGAAATCCCAAGGCCTCAGACAAACCTCAACATCAATTTGAATGTTATAGAAAATAAATTGCATAACTTTTTATTTCAACAATTACAATAATATCTATTATTGCAAATTAATCCTCTCTAGTAAGAAAGTCATTAGATTAGAAATCATTAATGACTAGAGATTAAAATTTACCAAATCTGAATAAAGTAGATTAAAAATAATTAAAAGTTCGACACTACATATTCAATTCATGATGTACATCGTCATCAAGTATACCAAGACGCCAAGTCTAATGTATAACAACTAAATTTGGAAATATTTACTCTGTACTAAAATTTTGACAACTCATACAAGATCATTTCAATATGGAAAATAGGTATACATCATTAAATTCAATACGGAGTACTAAAGTTTGGAGCCTCTTATGAATTCAGAACACAGAACACGTACCATTATGCCAACGTAGAGGAGGGTGGCCTAATTAATACACAAACCTACACATGTCAATAAGAGTATAAACAATGGTTGCTATTTTTTATGGATATCAATTTTTTTAATAATATGTTTCTCTTCCATCTATCTATACCCACTTATTCTCACTACTATTCAAATGGTTCTCCACTAATCTTTTGGTTATTCATTGTCTCTTTCCTTTTTTTTTTTTTTTTTTTGCATACCGCACCTAGTTTCAATAAAGAGTAACCACCCACCATACTTTCGATTTCATTTTCATTAATAAACTCATTTCTTTTCATATTTCCCATACTGCTGCAGAGAGTTTCAATAAAAAGTAACCGCCCACCACATGCCAAATCGGATAGCAGTAAAAGGGCATGTGAGTAAACATTAATTACTTGTTGCTTTTTAAGAATTTGAACGAAATGTAAGGTGTAATTATACATTTCTTAATTTGTGTGCTCTACACTAAAGCGAACTAGTATGCGATCAGAGGGAGTATTTGACTATTACTTTTGGTTCCTCTCATTTCAAGGTTGAAGATTCAAATAGAAAAGTGATCAGTTGGGGAAGATAGTGAAGAATCTGATTAATGAATTCGAAGAGGAGATTGAGAAGCTTGAGGAGTGCGTGAATTCTTAGATTGAGAATCAAAAGTATGGAGAAGTCGCTAATTTATGCGCGGGTGTGGGGTTGACAATGGCATCGGCTACGATAGAGGAGAGACGGAGAAGCTGTCAGATATAAACATGGTGACCTGAGAAAGGTGGTCTCTCTGCACAATAAATATTTGTTTGAGGAAAAAGAGACGAGGGACAAAAACGTAATAACATTTTAAATGGGCCCACCTCTATATCTATGAAATTGTATGTTTCTCAGGTTTAACTTATATATTATTTTTTAATCAATAGATTTATGTAATAAAATGGTCATTGGTTGCATCAGAAAGTATCTTTCAAATATATGTTTGTGTAGAATCTTGGCTTATACATTTTGTGTATCTGTAGCAAAGTCCAAGTTTCTTCTATTGTATTAAAAAGAGTGGGTCGATTATTTTTAGGTAGGGTAAATTAATTAAAAAAGGAATTTTGGCCTAAAGATTAAATCGATATATTTATTTTAAATAAAATCCGGTTTAAGCAAATCCAAACCAAAACCAAAATTTAAAAATAATCTAAAAAAAAACTAAACCATAAATAGTCGGTTTGATTCGGGTTGGTTTGGTTTGGTTTTAACCAACTCATGCTCAGCCCTAGAGTTATCCCACCTAAAACAGACAAAGATGTCGTAAAAACTTGTTGCATAGAAGTGATTACTTTTGACCCTAATACTTGATTAGTGTAAGACATATAGTTATGGGTTGACATTTAATTCTTTGTCTTCTTCCAATCAAATCTATTCCCTAGTTGATCACATGCAAGACTAGGCTAACACAATCTTTTGTGTTTCAAAAGTTTCTATAATTTGAATTGAATTCAAAGTAACAATTCATCCATTTGTTTTTTTACCATTTGTTTACTAGAAGTTAGAGTTATAAATAGGCTAATTTGCAAAAATACCCTACTTGGGGGTAATTAACAAAAGTAGTTCCAACAATGTAGATATCTTGATTTTATTTTAGCTTTTCCTTTTGAATTGGTAAATGAATAAAGGTTTTTGGAAAAAGGTAAAAGAAAATCCAAAAACATTATAATAATGAGCTGAGAAAGAGGAAAAAAGAAAAAGAATTTCTGACGGAAAAGAAGAAAAGAAGGAAAATCCGTACATGTGTCAGGTTTTTTGAAATGATGATATGACTATAAAAGGACATGTGTCAAGATTTTTAAAATAAATAAATGGATAATTTGGGAAAGGCGTAAGGAAAAAACAGATCAGCCACAAAAATTCTGACACTTTCGTACAATTCACTGTTCACTCGTACCAGATTAATTCCCAGCCACACATTAAGTCTTTGGCGGTACACTTTCCCGCCAAATTTGTTGTAAGCTCACTTATAGCAAATTTTTGCTCGAAAATTATTGTAATTTGTCTTATCTTAACTTCATCTTCCTCATTAATTCCGTTTTTTCTCTTCTCTGTATTAAACTCCATCTTCCTCATTAAATTTGTTGCATATCCTGCCAGCCATCTGTTTCCATCTCTTTACATTCTAATTGTCTTGATATCTCTCCACCATACACAAGAAGGAATGAGTAAGTTGGCATATTAAATGCAAACATTTTTTTGTGTTTTGGTAGCAGTAAATGACTATGTTTTCTTATTTTGGCTTGTTTAGGTCAAACATATATGCTCTCCTTAATATGTGGAGGGAAGTGGAAGGTGGAGAATGAACTTTGGGTCTATGAAGACCCTAAAAAGTCAAAGGGTTTGATGGTCAATGATGAGATCGATTATGAAGGGCTGCTGAATATGGTTGAAGAAAAACTTGCCATTGATCTTAACAGGTTTGACTTAAAGCTCAGCTACATTCCTTCAGAAAATGTTCATTTTCCTCCTTTTGATATTTCTGATAATGATGATGTAGACACATTCTTCTTCTTGAACATGTCAAACTGCAAAGATAGAATATGGTCAATTCCTTTGCATTTTGTCGTGGTGGCTAAATGTTTTGGTTCAAATGAAAACCCTAATTTAATTGCAAAAGAAGAAGAAGAGATGATGGATGTTCAAGGTAGTGCACCTCAACCTTGTTCTCAGGCTGAAATTGTTGGTGGATCTTCTTACCATGTAAGAGTCCTAAAGTGAATGTCAGATCACATGTTTAGTAACATAGTAGATGATGAGCTGAGAGAAGAAGAAAACATGTCTGGATCGGATGATAAGGTTGTCCGGACATCTATGGAGAGTGGAGAGAAAGCTAAGAAATCTAAGAAAGGCAGTCAACCTGATGTTGTGTCACTAATCAGTGACGATGAAGAGGAGGATGTTTTTATTTCTGCAACCAAGAGACAAGGTTTGGACCTTGTCAACCTTTCTGACGAAGAATTTGATGATGATCATGTCAAGGTTGAGGACTATGAATATCTGGGAGGAGATGCTGAGGAACATGAACATGGATCTTACCATTATGATGTTCCCGCTGATATTGAAAATCTGGAGGAGGAAGAAGAATTGTGCTTAAACTCTCAACCATTGGCAATCAAGGTTGGAGATGTCTTTCAAACCAAGGAGGAGGTTCAACGGTCTTTAGTCTCATATGCTGTGGAAAAATGTATAGAAATGCGTGTGAAGAAGTCTGATAAGAGCACTTATGTGGTGGAGTGTCAAAATGGTGGAGCATGTACATTTGGGTTTCGTGCTTCAACGAATGGTGGTCAAGCTACTGGTCCGTGGTGGGTCCGAAGGCTTGAACCATCTCATACATGTGGGATGCTCTTCAAGAACAATCACAACAGGCATGCCAATTCAACGTTCATTTCCAAGAGTATTCTTGATAGGTATGTATCTGGCGGGATATAATATGATGTGTGACCGGATATTTTTGAACACATGTAACAGGTTCAAAGGTCGCAAGGACGCACCAAGGGAAAAAGAGATACAAGTTATCATGAAAGATCTAGGAGTCGATACCAGTTATTCCAAAGCAAACAGAGCAAGACAAAAGGCAGAGGACATTATTCGAGGGTCTCCCAAGGAAGGTTATAGTCAACTTCTATCATGGCTTCATATGTTGAAAGAACTCAATCCTGGATCACATACAGCCTTAATATTGGATTCTCAAAACCGATTTAATTACTGTTTCTGGGCATTGGGTGCTTGTATCTGGGTTGTTCCTCATTTGAGAAAGGTAACTTTTTAAACTATATCTTTTTCCTGTCCAGATAATAGGTAGTGGGTGGAGAGATAATAACTGATGGACAGAGGGATATGATTTCAGAAGAATTGATATTATTACCTGGCGGGAGGGTGACAGGTTATATGATGTATCAGGTGATTTGTGTTGATGGAGCACACTTAGGAGGGAGATTCAATGACCATCTTCTTCTAGCTACTGCCCAAGATGGAAACAAACAGATATATCCCTTGGCTTTTGCTGTAGTAGACAGTGAGAAAGAATAAGGATTCTTGGGCCTTCTTCTTTGAAGAGTTGAAGACGACTGTTGTACCAGATAGTGTGGGTGTGGTTTTTGTGTGTGATCGTCATTTGTCTATTAAAGCCGCTCTGAGACAAGTTTACATTCTCGCACAACATGGATATTGCATTTATCATATGCTGCAAAACTTTAAGCAAAAGTGCAGTTGGGGAGGTTTGCAAGACTAGTGGCTTAAGGTTGCAAAGGCGTACACTGTAGAAGAGTATAGGACTGAGCTTGGGATCCTACAAAACAGAACTTCAGTTGTGGCAAATATGGCTCTCAAAGTGCCTCTTGAAAAGTGGTCTAGGGCATATTTCACAGCTGAGAGGTACAACATCATGACGACAAACAATGCAGAATGTCCGAACAAGGTGTTTAAAGAGGAGCGTATGTGGCCTATTGTAGCATTGGGATCCTACAAAACAGAACTTCAGTTGTGGCAAATATGGCTCTCAAAGAGCCTCTTGAAAAGTGGTCTAGGGCATATTTCACAGCTGAGAGGTACAACATCATGACGACAAACAATGCAGAATGTCTGAACAAGGTGTTTAAAGAGGAGCGTATGTGGCCTATTGTAGCATTGTTTGATGTTATATTACTTACCTTTTCCACCTGGTTTTGTGAAAGGAGGGAGTCAGCTACTACATGGTGTGAGGTGACTACTAGGGAAGTGACCAAGACCATTGATAATAGGTATGCGGCATCTGTGAGCATGCGCATCAATAGGCTTAGCGATATTGAAGCAGCGATCACAGATGGTAGGAACAGGTATGAGGTGAATCTTCGCCAACAATTTTGCCAATGCAACGTGCTTTTGAGAGATCGGATTCCATGCAAACATGCTTTGGTATTAGCAAAGGACAGGGGAGTTGATATTTCTACTCTGGTTAGTCACTTTTATACCAACAACATCTTGAAAGAAGTTTACAAGGAAACCATCCATTTGATCGCTCCACACAACCAATGAGATGTTCCACAATCAGTCTCCTCTCTGCCGTGTTTGCCACCACCATGGAAAAGGGGACCTGGACGACCAAGGTTGAATGGATATAAGGATAGGGGGGAAAGACCCTACAAACGAGTGTTCACGAGATGTGCAAGATGTGGTCTGACTGGCCATACTCACAACACCTGCTTCCGGGCTGCAAGGCGAAGACCATAGGGTACAAAGGGAGGTAATCAAGGGTAAGACAACATGGTTCTAACTTTTTGGTATATGAACAATGCTAACTTTTTGGTATGGATTTGGTAAGATTATCCCGTTACAGTTGATGTTTTATCCCACCACCCTTGGATGTTTTATCCTGTCCCAAGTATTTTTATAAGTCGTATTACTTTGGGTTGGATGTTGAAATGCTGTTAGTATGGATGTTGAAATGCTGTTAGTATGGATGTTGAAATGCTTTTAGTATGCTTTGTTAAGTTGTATTGTATTATCCCGCCACACATTCTGTTTTATCCTGTTACACATTAACTTACATCTTGACGCATTTCAATGCTACCACAATGCCTCTTTGATATGATAAGTCACACTAAAGAGAGATAATTTTTCATTATAAGAGAAGATTAAAGTGTAAAAACTAAAAAAGCCGACATCATTGCACTTAGATCACAAACTAAAACATATCCCTCCACCCTTCCCCACACATCCGGTCACCTGCATAGATTACACAACATTAGAGTCTCCATAGCATGGTATGTCGAGACGAAAGTCCATGTCCCTGGTTGGGGGTTTGAAGACACGCCTCCACCTCTTTTTCAGCTCCAAGGGGTGTTGATCGGTGACAATGAAGATTTTGATTAGAGCAACAGACCTTTCTAGATCGGCAAGGGCATGAGCATCACGTGAGTGTTGCAAGGCTCTTATAGTGTTCCTCCCTCCGTGAGCATGAACCATCTCAAAGAAATAATGTGTGTTGTTCTGGTGGTTGTTGAGGGTCCATAACTCTCCTCTTAGCCAATTGATGTCCCTCACACTATCTACCGCTGGAGCCCAATCTTCGCAGAGACCACCTTCATAAGTGTGGCTCGTGACACTGGCCATTCTTCCACTGCTGGGGACAAGGGAACCACCATAGTGAACTTCAGTATAGACTCTTGTCAAATCCATAACGCGATCCATTTTTTTGATAATTTATAGACTGAGAGAATGAACAATGGGGTATGAAACTTTGTTATTTATAGACTTCAAGGCTAACACAAATTAAAGGCGGTTTTTTTTAAATTTTAGGCGGGTTTTTTCAATTTTGAAAACTTTATCCGGACAATATTCCTTTCTCATCCTGTCAATCTGTCTTTTTTAGCACAAGGATAACTGCTTTACTTTGGCAGTTGTCACATCCTACCATTTTGAGTTGTCATAGGTGGTTCATGTATGACAATAAACTTTCATTCATACTAGAAATTTGTATGACAATAAAACAGAAATCAAACCATTGTTCAATTTTCAATCATGGCTAGACCAACATAGGTCAACAAAACCAATATTCACACAAACACACCTTAAAACTGTTCTGAAACATAACACACAACAATCAGAAATACAAATTATTCCTACTGTGTAACATCATCAACATTATTCAACCTAGTGACCCATTTCTCCTCAAACAGGCTGTTAGCAAGGTCAAATCTGTGCAAGTCGATCGTCTTGTCCGAAATGAGAGAGAGATCATTATTTCCAAAACACAACCACTCAATATATTTCACAGTGTATATACCACAATCACCACTGCAAACAAAAAAAACCATTACTCACAGATTTATAAAAGTGTGGCAGGTAAATAATAGAGTAGTGGAGGGATATATTACCTTCTTTTATTTTGTGGTAAACCATCAACCCTTCCAGTGTAAGCCAGGTCCTCCTGAGGCCTATGTGCATACTTTGTGGACAGAGCCTCGTGTTTGCTCAAAAACATGGGCACATACTTCAGGATTGGGGCCACACCTTGTTCTATGACCCGCTCTGGCTTCAAATCAGAGTTGCAGTCATACACATTGAGCTTCCAGTTCTGGAGGTCTATTTGAATGGCCACCCAATGGTTGCCTCCAACAAAGAGTGGTGCATAAATGAAGTCCACATCTTCCCAATGTTTTCCAAATAGAAATGGAAGACTTCCCTTGAAGTACCTCACAACACGATCTGAAATAACTGGTACTTGCTTCACTCTTATGTTGGTCCTTGTAATCCTCAGACCATAGACAATCCATTATGGCAGCCTTGTGATTATCAGCTGTTTTTTTCCTGAGCTCAGACCTCAAGTGTGCAAGAACCTCATCGATGTGCTGTCAACACAAGTACAAAACTATTACACTTAAGACTGAAAAAATAAATATTGAAAATTTTATCCTGTCACAATTACCAAATTATCCCACCAGTACTGTGGTTCAATAATTGACTCAAAGAAAACATTGTCAATAACAACTCCAGTCAGACCATCAAACTCCTCAGGGTTGAATCATAAAACACAATATAGGAGTATAAAATTTCATTGTAATCATCATAAAAGATATTTAGTATATTAATACACCAATTTTTTCAAGTACCTTTCCCCTTGGTACCATTGTATTGCATCTTTCATTTCTCTTACAACAGGATTATTGGTTATTGATGAGGCTAAAGTCCTAGTGCCAAATCAAAGAAAACCCTAAACACTAACTAGAGTTTAGCAAGTAAGTAGAGGTCGAACCCAAGGGAATCAAAACACCAAATCAATGCAGTCAAGTGAAATATCAACTAGTAACGAGTAACCAAAGGGGGGGGGGGGGGGTTGATTGCAAGAACACACAAGTAACCAGTAACAAGCAGAGGAAGTTTTGGGTGAGAATATTATGCGAAGGGGTTTCACCTAGCAAGTATCCACACAACAGTCAATCATGTTGATCATAGATTTATCTCAAGTTCTATTCAATCCTAGGGAATGTTCCTATTCCAATATTTAATATATCAGCAGGCCAACCGGTCCTGATAATACTTACTATTCAACAATCAGGGAAACCTCTCAAGATTAGATGAAATAGCAGCAAATGGCACAAGAATTATAAGGATGCATGCAATAACTTACAACCGTCAAGTATTAACATGCAATCAATTCTCTTTCATAAAAGCAATCAACTACCAGATCATGCAGATATGAGTGCTACAATGACAAGGAATTCCACCGTATATTCCTAGTCTAGCAATAGAAAACTATCAATCAAACTAGGTGATCAAGCTAGCAAAACTAATAGAAATCAATAGATGAAGAACAAGAGAATTAATACAAACCCATAGGAAAAGAACAAGAGTTTAGAAATCTCACAACTTAATAACTGAAGGTTTCAACCGCTAAGTAAAACAATAGAGATTAGTTCCTGCTCATAGTTGTAGAACTAAATTGTCTGATGGAAAAAGATGATGGAAAAGATGATGGAAAAGATAGAAAGAACTAGGGTTCTTAAATAGAGACTAACCCTAAAAATATATGGTAAAAGATATATCCTAAACGAAATAATAAAATAAGGAAAAAGAAATAAAACAAACAAAGGAAAATAAGGAAAGTTCGGACTGTCTTCGGCCTTGTTGTGGCGATCGCCATAGATGCCTGGCGATCGCGGTCTTCATGTAAAGCTCTGCCGGGGTCTCTGTCGCCCCATGGCGATCGCCGTAGAGTCATGGCGATCGCCATGATCTCTCAAACTCATGTAATGCTTCTGTTGTAGAATGGCGATCACCATAGTGATGGTGGCGATCGCCGCTGCTCCGCAGAATGTATTCAAGTCTTCATGTCTTCAATCTTTGATCCTCTTCTTCTTCGGTTCTGGTCTTCATTTCTTCACTTCTTCATAAACAACTCAGAACATAACAATAGCTCCAAATACTTGTGATAACACTCCTAAACTAATGTAATAACCCCTAGTTACGCTATACAAAGTGTAGCGTATCAGTTATCTTCATCAAGAAAGCTTTCGAATCACTAGTGGATAAAACCCCTGTTGAGGCGCCCTTGTTGAGGCGTACATCATATTGCCCGCCTCAACAAATTTCTATTGAGGCGTACAATACAATATACACCTCAAACAAGGACGCCTCAACAGGGTCTATTGAGGCGTACATATGAAATATGCCTCAACAAGGGCGTCTCAACAGGGTCTGTTGAGGCGAACATATAAAATACGCCTCAACAAGGGTGCCTCAACAGACCCTGTTGAGGCGAACATTTAAAGCCCGCCTCATAAAGGTCCAGATTTAAAAACTTAACATTTTTTACCCTTGAGGTTTATGCATATCCACGGATCGCCATCTCAACCGTTGAATCACTAACTATCCAATGGCTCACATAAACCAAAAACTCCCAAATAAATTAAAAAAAAAACCCTAATTTATGAATCTGAAAATTTGGAGACGTTTTTCTCCTCTTCATCAGTCTCCATCTTCATCATTCTCCTCCCTCTTCTCTGAAAACCTATCTCTCCTCCTCTCATCTTCTTCAATATCCCATCGCCTCACATATCTGTTTCTCCCTTCCCCGCCTCGCCTTCTTCGCCGTTGTCCCTCGCCAAGTCCTCCCTTCGCCGCCTCGCCTTCTGGTTTCTACAGTCACAAGGCGCAAGGTGAGCAAGAGGTTCAGAGACGAGTCAATGGTTCCTAGAAGAGCTGAATCTGAAAGAGGTTCGGAGGCAAGCCAGATCTGGAAGAATTGAGGACGGAAATGAGCGGAGACGAGCTAGGTCTGAAAGAATCGAGGGCGGAGACGAGACGGAAGCGCAGTCCTTCCTTGACTGTTCTTGGTATTAACAATATCTTCTACTTTTAAATTGTTTTGGGTTTGTGTTAGTTGTTTCACAATATGTTGTTTGTCGAGTGTTTCCGGCTTTGTTTGTTTTTGAGACGGATGCAAGAGATGCACTGAGTGGTACAAAGCAAGAACAGGATCTGAAGAAACCTAGAAGTGACTCTGGATGTAGATGAATTTTATCCCTTCAATCAGTGTTAATTGTTTCCAGATCTGATAAGATGGGATGAACTGTTAATTGTAAATATAGATGAATAAAGCTTCATGTAATTGTTTCAAATGTACGAAATTTTGATTTATTATTTCTTGTAATTATTTCACTTCAATCTGAAAAGCTCATTGTCAAATTGTGTTGCTTTGTTGGGATTTAGAGGCAGGCAAAAATAACAATCACGCTTCAGCTACAAAATTTAGAGGCGAACAAGTTACATTTTTTGAGGCGGGCAAAGAGTTTGTGAGGCATATTTTTGGCCTACTTGTTGAGGCGAACAAATGTCCGCCTCAACAAGTATTTTACCTATTGCAGCCCCCTCAGTTGCAGCGATCCCTACCCGTCTCAACATGGGGTTTTTTGCCCGGCTCAACAGGTGTTTTTTCCACTAGTGAATAGACTTCCTTCTTGTCCTTGTTGTCCTTGTTGACCTTCTTGGTGTTTTTCTTCCTGGTGGTTTTGGATGTGCAAGGAGAGCTGAGAGAAGTAGAAGGCTTTATATTACGCTTGAGAAGGATCATGCAAAACCACAGTGAACCCAAAAAATATCATATCCTGCCATTCAACACAAACTATCCTGTCATACTCCAAAAACTATCCTGTAATTTCAGAAGTTACCTTGTTTTCTGTGGAGATACCTTGTTTGGAGAACGGTCACTAACATGCTTCACCCTTTTGCCAAACACAAGTTTGGGTTTGGCAAAATCACCTGCCTTGTCCTCCTCACCTTTCTCCACCTCAGTCATTTCCACATCAACCTTGTCCTCCTCAGTCTTGGTCTCCTTTGTCTTTTCCTCCTCAGTCTTGGTCTCCTTAGTCTTTTCCTCCTCAGCCTTGGCCACCTCAACCTTTTCCTCCTCAGCCTTGGCCACCTCAGCCTTTTTCTCCTCAGCCTTTGCTTCCTCGGCCTTTTTCTCCTCAGCGGTAGCCTGCTGAGTGAGCTCTTCCCTTGGTGCATCTTCAAGTTCATTCTCTTTCAACTCATCTTGCACCCTAGGGTCGCTCTCATCCTTATCAGATGTCTTCTCAGCTAACTCAACAACAACATTCATTACCACATCTCCTGATCTTCTACCAACACCAATTAATTGAAAATCTTGGACCCCTGCAAACAATCATGTCATGCTTCAATATATATCCTCTCATTAAACAAACACTTCCTAGACACCAATAAACTAAATCATACCTCATTGTCACTCGAGTCTTTGGAGCTTACAAACTCCTCATTCAAGTTTACACAAGGAGCAACAACATTATCCACTGGCTCCACAACTTCCTCACCATCCTCAACAATTTTGTCAACCTCACCCTCAACAACAACTTCAGCAACACCATGTACATCATCCCCAACAACATTATCCTGTGGAAAAAGATGGTCCTCCAACTCCTCATTATTTTACCAAAATCAAATACTGGTTAATGGTAAATAACAAGTCCTCTTTCCTGCAATAAAAGTTTCTTAAATCCTATATTTCAAACTTCACAAACTATCCTATCATGCTTGAAACAAAATCCTGACATACACCAGAAACTATCCTGTCATACTTCACATTCTATCCTAGCATGATTTAATACTATCATGTCATGAAACCCAAATTATCCTGTCATACAGCCCAAATTATCCTGACATGCTTTAATAAAAAACTAAATGAACAAAACAATATATACATACCTCATTCTCAACTGTCACTGCCTTGTCCTCTGCTCTCTCACCTCCATCAGCTCCATCTCCACCATCACCGTTTCCTCTATTGTCATCTTCACCACTGTCACTACTTTCCACCTCAGATTCTCCACTGGCTTCATCCTTCGTTTGTGTTGTCTCCACCTTATCTTCCTCACTGTCACTGCCTTCACTAACACTGCCTTCCCCGGAAGCATCAGAACCTTCATACTCCTCTTCATACTCTTCACTCTATTCACTAGAAGCTGAAACTGGTTCCCATTGCCTACCCTTCCCGGCTGGTCTCTTGACACTCTTCCTGAATTGTCATCCTCTTCCTAGGGACCTCCTCCTCCTCATCAACAACAGCAATCTTCACTCTCTTCTTTGCCATCCTTTTCTTGGGGACCTCCTCCTCCTTACAAACAAAATTCTTTCTCTCCAGCCTTTCAATCCTCTGACAAAGACCAGCCTCCAACTTATCAATCTTCATGAACAAAGCCTTCATGACCTCCATTAGCTGACCTTGTTCCCCACTAGATTTTCCTTGGGATTGGTCTTCTTCTTTGCTAGGCTCACTGTCCTTTGTCACTGACACAAACTCATATATAATTTGGTCAAAGAAGAGGTCCTCTACTTCATCTGAGAATTTGCAACCATTAAGCAAGTTCTTCTCAGATTCATCTGCAACCAGTAGAGGCAAGACTTCCAGACCTTCTTCTTCAAAAGAGAACCTCAGTGATCCATGCTCAGGGCATTGGGTTGCAGACCAACGCAGTCCTCTAGGGATGTGGGTCTCACTAATCCTTGAAGCATACTGGACTCCAACATTCTGTACACACTGCCATATCCACACCTACACATAAACAAACAAAACCATTAGTAATCTTGTTACCCTTCAATATATATCCAGTCAGAGATGTACTACTATACCTGAAACACCACTGGCATCCCTTGAAGGCTGTATGGTATCCTTCCATCATCTGAGAGTTTCACAGACTTCTCCAAGGATATCATTCTTCTTACCATTGATTTGATCAGTGCCTTGTGCAACTCCATATAGGCAACTCTTCCCCATGGATAACTCCAAAACTTGTCAATGGTTTCCACTAACCTCACATGTTCAACTTTGACAAGCCTCTTCTTATCTCCTCCAAGAAGAATCCCTTCCACAATCAGCAACAATGCTAACTTGAACTTGTGGTTGTCTAAAACTTTGTGCTTCATGAACCTTTGATTATGGTCTTTCACCGAAATCTTAGAACCATCAGGACCACCAAAAAAATTGTTCATCACTTGGTTGTCTTGCTTCCTAGATGATTTAATCTCTTTGGGGGAGAGGGCCACAGTTCAAGCCAGTTATCAAAGCAAACTCTTCCAACGAAAATCTCAATGGCTTACCACCAATCTCATACGATGTCTCCCACTTCTTATTACACTTCAACTGCTTGAAGAGAATGGAGTGCACGGTTTGAGAAGAAAATGTCACTTGATTAACCATTTTCACAACATCCCCAAAAGGGGTGCCACATATTCTTCTCCAATCTTGGCAGGTTAGCTTGGACTCTATGTCTTTGAGATACTGCCTCCTACAGTTAATATTCACACGACCATGCAATGCATCTCCCTTGAAGAAGGCATACATCACCTACAGAAACATAACATGTCAGGATACACACTTCATATGATAGGAAACATTATTCCGAGGTGGAGAGATATGCAAACTACACATAATCTCATTAACCCATGCACAAATGAAATTCCTTACAAACTAACAATTTTCACAAAACTTCAATCCAAATACTTCCACTACATAAACTCCTAAATGCACATAAGCTACACAAAACCAAAGTTCAAGTGTCGGGACACAGAGAAGAGTATGTCAGGACACAGTGAGGAGTCTGTCAGGACACAGTGAGGAGTCTGTCAGGATAACCCTAAACAATCTAGACACAGTGAGGAGAAGAGGATGTACATCCATTGCCTGAAACTAGTTCACCCTCAATTCACCAATTTAAACTACTAATCAAGACAAAATCTTCACAATGCATATGACATGAAGTATTTTCAGAGGTGTCAGGATTCATAATACACATGAAGAAATGAAATTCCTTATAAACTAACAATTTTCACAAAACTTCAATCCAAATACTTCCACTACATAAACTCCTAAATGCACATAACCTACACAAAAACAAAAATCAAGTGTCGGGACACAGACAAGAGGATGTCAGGACACAGAAAGGAGTATGTCCGGACACAGAAAGGAGTATGTCAGGATAACCTTAAACAATAATTAAATTATTCACAACTTTGTTCTCAACTCCAATTACAGGTGCAAATGTACCTATTATCTCAAATGTACATGCATTAGCTTCATTCATGAACCCTAAATTCACCAATTTATCTCATTTACTTGAATTGAATAACATAATTTCATAAATTTCACTTACATTGTCTTTAAAAGCCAGAGGCTCGATGCTTCTCCATTTTTCCAAAAGATTCAAGACCTCCTTCTTCCTCTGGGAGACCGTGGCTTCCCCTTTGGCCTCCGACTTCGCCGACGAGCCCTTAGAAGATTTGGGGGTTTTCTCGGTTTGCCTCCTCTTTCGTCCTTTAGAGTCTCCATGTGCGTCTCTCTTTCTCTTCTGGAGTGCGGAAGCTCTGGTGACGGCCATAACTGGAGCGGAAGATGATCGGGAGATTGGGAGAGAGACAGAGAGAGAGAGAGTTGCCGGAGGTTTGGAGCGGTTGTCGGCGGTTGAGAGCTGGGGTCGGGAAGGAAGAAAAATGGTGAAAATGGTGAAAGGAGAGAAGACGAAGGGGTTTTGAACGAGAGAGAGAAAATGGGTGAATGAGACTGCTTAATGAAGGAGTTAATTAAGTATGCTTAATTAATTAGAAATCAGTTATTTTTTGTAAACCGTCATTTCAAGATGTCCTAATTTTCCTTTTTTTTTTTTTTTTTTTTTTTATTTGTTTGATTTTCCTTTTTCTTAATTTCTGAAAATATTATAATAATCATTTGAGTTAAAAAAATAAAGATAAATTAAATTATAATAAAACTTTTCTTTTTAATAGCAAAAATATTTTTCGACTATTATAACCCTCAAACGGATATGACAGTCATATTCGTTTGAAATTAGACAGTTGTGTCATTAAGGGGTCGAAAAAGGGGTATTTGAGACAATATATTTTCTTATAAATATTATAAGAAATGTTATAAAATTTTTGAGTTTAATGAAGACAGAGGTATAACACATAGTAATAATAACACAATCTCATTAAATAACGTTTTTGATACGTTACAGTTACTCTATAAGGGTATAGAAGTTGAATGTGCTCTCTTTCACTCGTGTCAACTCCATTCAACTAACATTTAATTGATTTAGTAACTTGACAGTAGATTGTAAGTCTTTTATTCAGAGATCTCGAATTTAGTTTTTCTATAAACATACGAAGAATATATGCAAAAATATTGATATTAAGAGAAATCTATCTCAACCTAGGGAAAAAATACTTTAAGAAACTTCTGGAATCAAAATCATACTAGGATGCTAAGAACAGAAACGAAAAAAAACTCATAGGGACTGCCGTTCCTATTGTTGTCAGATTTCCTCCTGTAAAACCGTTGGTCATTTCAGAAACCCCCTAATCCTTCACCAATGCCGATGCGTTGATTCCCTCACCGCCATTTTCGTCCGTTTTGAAGCTCCATTGCTAAGCCGATTTCAGTAAACCAGAACTACATCTTTTCTCAGCTACCTTGCCAATGGGGGACGCCAAAGAGAGACCTCATCCTTCTGTGCCTGCCAACTACGTCTCCTTTCTCGACCTCCGTGAGCGCTGGATGAAGCAACAACAGCTTAAGAACCAAAACGAAGAGATTCAGAAGAAGAAAGAGGTTCAAGGAAATAGTGAGCTCCTAGATGCTCAACAACTCGTGAAACCAGAAGGCGAAGATAAGGACGATGACGACGGTCATCAGAAAGAGGAGCTTCAGCCAGATCAAAGTTCACTGGTCCCCTCAAACCCTAACCCTAACTATGCGATTCGAACGCATTCTTACGGCAATCGTCCGCGACGTTGGGTCCCACTCAAACAGTCGCCCGTCGTAACTACGATTCGACCTAAGAATGCTCCGCCGATCACAACCAGCAAGCCTGAGCAGTCGAAGCCGCCTCCATTAGAGGTCCTCAAGATCGAAAGCGATGTCCAGGTTCCTGCTGAAATTGAGGTCGCCAATCGGAAGCTGAATAGTGTAGCGATGAGCAAGGCGAAGATGAGGTGCCCGAAAAGAAATCCGAGAGAGAATTTGCTTCAATCGCAACCAAATGCAGGCGTTTCGGCCACAAAAGGTGATCTAGAAGAGAAATCGAAAGCCAAGGTCTTACAGAAGCCACCTCCATCAGAGCTCGAAACAGCTATCAAGGTCGCTGGTGAAATTAAGGATTCTGATGAAGCGGTTAGGGATTCGAAACTCAACAATGGAAAGACGAAGAAGCCGAATGAAGGTGTTTTGGCCCCAAACGCTAACCTAGATATGAACGATCATCCTAGGGTTCAAGAGGAACCAAAAGAGCCTCCATCAGAGGCCATCAAGGTCAACCTTACTGTCCAACCTCAAACTCACAATTCCGATGATCCAAAGCCTCAGGTGAAGAACACTAATTCGATTAAGAACTGGAAGAGAAATCAGAAGGGGAAGAATGTAATCCAGCCGCAGCTGAAGAAAGAGACTCTACCACCAAATGATGTTGTTGAGGAGAAGAAGAATCCACAACAAGAAGTTGAAGCTGATAATTCTAGAGTTGAGACTGAAGTCAAATTGGCAAGTCTTTCAGTTACTAGTGCAGCAGAGAAAAGCAATAGCCATGGATCAATTGCTGCAAGGAACGGGCAGGGGTGGATGAAGAATGGCAGGAATGAGATATTTGAGCGCAAGATTATGGAAAAAGAGAGAGCAATAAGAGTAGGTAGCTTGATTTGGGTTAAGAAAGGTGAATCTTCACAAACTAGTGGTGTTACAGTGAAGAACTCAGGCAATAATAGGGTGTAGAATTGCCGGACATGGCAATAATGGAGTGGATCATCCTGCAAAATCTTCAGTAAGTATTGCCAAGTTTCTTACAAATTCTCACTGTTTCATCTACATATGCTAATTTAAGAGCTATTAATTGTAAGATTTGGATTTGAAATTAGGGAGTAACAGAGATCAATGTTGGAACCTGGCAAGGATCTTCTCTTGATGCTCATAAGTGATGGTACATAAATACAGGCGCACAATATCGTTAGAAATAATAATAATTGCAAGTTTCTTACAAATTCTCACTGTTTCATCTACATATGTTTGTGTACAAAGTTGCATTAACATTATTATTGAGTTTGAGAAACCTGGCAAGGATCTTCTCTTTGATGCTCATAAGTGATTTTCCTTAATGTGGAATTACAAACAGTCAATTTCTATACTTGAGGTAAGTGGGTCATATTTGTAATAACAGCTGAATTACATCTTGTTTACCTTTTGCAGGATCTCCTACCGGCGATGAACATTCTCGCGTCCATTGCACATTTTGAGTTTAGGATTTGGATTTTGGAGCTTGAATTGCTCCAAGCTCTTGATTTGATTTTATATGAGACATTCATTGTTCTAAATGTCTATAGTGTTTGTGTCTTGCTGGGTAGCTAGGAATGACAGGAAACTTGGTGCAAAAATGGGTAGACTAATCCTTTGTGGTTGTAAATGAAGCGTTGAAACGTGCATCTGGTGAGTTTCTTATGATTCTAATGGGGAAAATGGCATTTGTTTGATCTGTGGTTAGCAACAAAGAACAGAACAAAAAATAAGAATTTGCTTTGGCCTACAAAGAAAAAAAAAAAATACAAATCATTTGCTTTGGCCTTTGGCTAACCAAAAATTAAAAGGCAACATTGCAACAAAAACTGAACAAAAAACAAGCATTTGCTTTGGCCTGCAAAAACTAAGAAAAATTAAAGTTTTGCTTTCATTGAGAGTTGAACTCAAGACCTCCCGCTTACTAAACGGGTGCTCTAACCAACTGAGCTATGAAAGCTTGCTTGAATGCAAGATTAACGTACAATACTAACAATGTGATCTCCACATCTTATTGCAACTCAGTACTCAGTAGTAGTACTCACCCAACGAAGATCCGGTAGAATAGTAGACTGACGAAGCAATGATGCTAAAGTAAAATTTACACGGATCCTATGTACTGCTAAAGTAAAATTTACACCGATCCTATATACAGCCTAGCCCCGTCACTTTACCAAACACCGCCCGATTTCTCGCGTTATGCGAGAAACACGTCCCTCGCGTAACGCGAGATTAACAAAAAGTAGCATAAATTTAAAACGTTAATCTCGCGTTACGCGAGAGACGTGTTTCTCGCGTAACGCGAGAGATGTACATCTCTAGTAAAGGCCTTTTTTAATTGGTGTCCCTCCCTCGCGTAACGCGAGATACCGAGCGGTATTTGATAAAAAAGACGGGTTGTATTTAATAAGGGCCATTTAATGGCGTCTTTCAATATAACATATTCAAATTAACTAATGCTCCTTCCAATGCCCTAGTTAAATATCAACGTCATATAACTGATGAGAAATTAGAGGAGTGACCTATTATTATTGACCCAAAAAAAGAGTGACCCATTCGAAGTTTCGAACCATTTGGTTTATCAAACCAATCTATCTCTATATAAAAAGGGGATTACTATTTGACACTCCCTAAAATTTTATTTGGCACACCCTTACCTTCTCCACGAATGTATTTCACCAGAGATTCGTCACGAAGAAACTGAGGACTTCCGTCACTAAGGTTCCAAGGACATCCGTCACTAAGGTTCCAAGGACAGACGTGACGAATCAATTTTTTTCAACACAAAATCATAATCTTATAGAGAATTTCAATACGAGTCCGTGCATATAAAATACGTCCAAAATGGACATCATTTGCCCTTCCAAAAGCCCTAAAAAGAAAACAGTCGTTTTCGTTAAGTTCGTAATTGATGAGGCTAAAGTCGTAGTGCCAAATCAAAGAAAACCCTAAACACTAACTAGAGTATAACAAGTAAGTAGAGGTCGAACCCAAGGGAATCAAAACACCAAATCAATGCAGTCAAGTGAAATATCAACTAGTAACGAGTAACCAAAGGGGGGGGGGGTTGATTGCAAGAACACACAAGTAACCAGTAACAAGCAGAGGAAGTTTTGGGTGAGAATATTATGCGAAGGGGTTTCACCTAGCAAGTATCCACACAACAGTCAATCAAGTTGATCATAGATTTATCTCAAGTTCTATTCAATCCTAGGGAATGTTCCTATTCCAATCTTTAATATATCAGCAGGCCAACCGGTCCTGATAATACTTACTATTCAGCAATCAGGGAAACCTCTCAAGATTAGATGAAATAGCAGCAAAGGGCACAGGAATCATAAGGATGCATGCAATAACTTACAACCGTCAAGTATTAACATGCAATCAATTCTCTTTCATAAAAGCAATCAACTACCAGATCATGCAGATATGAATGCTACAATGACAAGGAATTACACCGTATATTCTTAGTCTAGCAATAGAAAACTATTAATCAAATTAGGTGATCAAGCTAGCAAAACTAATAGAAATCAATAGATGAAGAACAAGAGAATTAATACAAACCCATAGGAAAAGAACAAGAGTTTAGAAATCTCACAACTTAATAATTGAAGGTTTCAACCGCTAAGCAAAACAATGGAGATTAGTTCCTGCTCATGGTTGCAAAACTAAAATTGTCTGATGGAAAAGATGATCATAGCCAAACAAGGCTGCTAGGGTATATAAAGAGTCTAACCCTAAAACAATATGGTAAAAGATAAATCCTAAAACTAATTAAAAGGAAAATAAGGAAAAAGAAGTAATGAAATAAGGAAATAAACACTACTAGAAAACACTGAAATAGCAACGGCTTTAGCAACGGCTGTAGCGATGCCGTGAGCGACGAATGAGACTTAGCGACGGCCGTAGCGACGAACCCTTATCCCCATTGCTATACGGCTCGTCGCAATTAGCAACGGCGGTTAGCGACGCCGGTTAGCAACGGCTTCCTGTTTCGTCCCTGATTTCGTTGCTAATTCGACGAATCTATTGATGCGTTACAGTAACAAAATTAGCAACGGTTTTACCCCGATGCAAATATGTGTCCCTACAGGCGTCGCTATAGGTGTTGCTAAATTCGTCCCTATAGGTGTCGCTAAATATGTCGCTATAGGTGTCGCTGAATTCGTCGCTCCTGTCGTAAACTTATGCGTTGCTACCGTTGTCCCTATTTGCATGTCTACACTCGTTGGTGACGACGCATTATTCGTTGTTATTTTCGTCCGTAATGTTGTTGCTATGATCGTCGCTATGGATGTTGTTATGTTTGTCACAAAACTTGTTGCTTTGTTCGTCCTTGTTGTCGTTGCTATATTTGTTGCTCAATTATTGCTATTGTGACGACCATCCGTCAAGGTCGTTTCTATTGTCGTCACCAACTTCATCCCTATGGTCGTTGCTAAATACGTTGCAACATCCATCGATACATTCGTTACCAGGGCATTTTTAGAATCGTCTCCAAATTCGTTGGTATTGGGGTTGTTAAATCCATTTAATATTGGTTACTATTCATTACCACTCTTAATACTAGTTGATATTCATGATCAATAACATTAAAATGATAATATAAAAATCACACCATAAGTTCTTCAAATCTAAATCATATCATTAGAGTACTACAAAAAATTAACACTTAGATTCAACAAAGCTACAATAATTCATATTCTAAAATACTAAATTAAACAAAGTTGAGGATCAAACATACAATTCTAAGAGGAATTGTTAATCATCTCTTTCATGGAAGTGAAGAATGAATTCTGATTCGCCATTATTTTTTCAAGAGCTCGATCCAATTTGTTGTTGTTTTCTTGACCCTGAGTCTTAACTTCATCAACAATAATGCATATATTATCCACTTTATCCTCCACAAGCTTCACTCTTCCTCCAAATTCTTCATTCACATTTTCTTTCAGTTGCGTTAACTTGTCAAGAAAAAACGTATTGAGCTTTGCGATCTCAGAAGCTACCTCATTTCGAACATCTTCCTTAAAATGATCAACATTATGATATGTAGAAGAAGATGGCCTATCATGCATACCATATGAACTCACTTGGTCAAGGATAGTTGAAGACTCGGATCCCATGAATGGCACTCTTCCTTTACTCACACCACCCGTTGCATCGATCCACAGTTGGTACTGATCCACAATAGTCCCATTAATGTCAGCCTCTTCGTTTGCTTTCTCAACCATAGCATCAAAATTGTCCTACAACATAAAAGTCATACACAAACTTAAACAACAAAACATTTGAACAAGCCAACTGTAAAGAGGGCCATAGAGTTATTCATCCACTAATCACAATCGAAATGGCAAGCAGAGAAAGTTAAAGACCTACATCAAGTTCTGCAGATTATGGTTATTTTCAACTTCAGGATGCTAAAACTTGCAAGAGAGTTGTCCCAATATTTATTGTTAGCCTAAAATTAGGTCATATCTTGGCATACGCCATAAGCAACTAGACTGTACAATATGAAGAATATACAGCAGCACAAAATAACCATTAAATAGTTGCTCAATATGAAGAATATACAACAACACAAAATATCCATAAAAGCCAGTTGCTCATTCGCCAAAGAATATACAGCAGCACAAAATAACCATAAAAGCCAATTGCTCATTGTAATGTTGCAAACTAGAAATTGGAACAATTCAAAACTGACTTACCAAGAGATTCTTAGCTGCAGGCGTCAGAGAACCGTCTTTCTTACCGAAGAATTGTGTGAACATTTCCTTTATTGACGGTTCTACTCCAAGCTGCGCTTTCTGTCAAAACAATAATTAATGGCATTACATACCTCTAAACCAATGCAATTATATTGACAAAGTTGCAATAAAGAACAAGATATACTAAAATGAAGGGGGGAAAAGCAACATGATACATCAAGGATATGCTTGAGTAAATTCTAACGAATAGTACTTGGATTATACTCCAAATCTGAACCAAATTTATACAGCAACTCTGAACAAAATTTACAACAAATCTGAACCAAATTTACAGCAAATCCACAGCCAAGACAAAATACACAAGCAGAAGCATCAAAATGATCTCTAGTAACTTATGAATGATGATCTCTAGCAACTTAAGAATAATGATCTCTAGCACTTGAATTATACAACAAATCTTAACCAAATTTACAGCAACTAAGCACAAGCAGAAGCATCAAAACCACAAGACCAAAAACAGATAAGAAAATGATTATCTTCTTAATAAATCAAAAATATCTTACCAGTTTTTTTTTTTGTTCTGTAATACTTGAAGATCCACCATGATAGCTAGGAGTTCCTTTTTCGAGTGCAATCCCTCTATTCCGCTTGTTTACTGTCGACCTTTTTATAAATTTTTCATCAGTCTCCCAGATATGACAAAGTTTCTCCCATATTTCTTCCTTCATCCAACTAGGCTTAGTCCCACTATCTCTTGCTCTATTAAAAATTCCCCTTATATGATTACCACCTCTTGAATTAAAGACAGCAAAAACTTCCGTCTCCTGGAATAGATTTTCATCCCATTTGTACAATCGCTGTTAATGTAAGCAAGCTTAATTATTAGTATAACTAGTCAAAAAACAATACAAATATTTAGTTGAGCATTGTCATACCTTGAATGCAGTCCACCAGCCAAGGAGTGTTTTTTCTGACACATCTGACCAACAAGTATACGGTTCATCGAAATGTGAATGCACAATTTGCAATAATGAATTATTTGCAGGCTTGGAGGGAACAAAAAGTTTCCTGTCAGATAAATATGTTGTGATTAACATAAAAAACAATAAAGTACTTACAAAATAAGGATCATATCAATAAAACTCAAAGAAAAACTTACTTTTTCTTATCAATTGCAATTTGTGTCCTTTTATCAGTCGGTGGGGCAGATTCCGACATATCTGATGGACGGTTACTCTCTTCGTTGTTTTCAAATCTATCTTCATTGCCTTGAGAAGGTGAGGAGTGTAATGGTGAAGAATATCCAAAAGAGGGATGCCTCTGAGCAAGAGAGCCTAAAGGGGAAGAAGGCTGAAAAGTAGATGTAGGCGTAGAAGAGTGAGGAAGCTGGTTTGGGATTGGAGAAGGCTCAGATACTTGTGTTTCATTAATAAGCACCGGTTGAGATGGAGTTGAAGTAGGGGGAAGAGGAGGCCGAGAAGCTAAGCCTGAAAGAGTGCGTGGTGACACCCTTTTCTGGACATTTTTAAGAGAGACTCTAGGCATACTATTTGTGTAGCTCCTACAAGTTCAACCAAAGGGATCTGCAATTTCAGAAAATCAAGACAAGTGTGCAGTGAGAAATCATGCTAACATACCATAAATATGATTATTAATAGAATCCAAAAGCATATGTGATGTAAAAGAAAATAAAAAACAATAAGTCAAAATAGCTACATTTCCAGAAAAACAAATGAGTGGCAGCTGAATTGAACAACTTCAGTCACTTTTATCAGTGATATGCATAACTGAACCAGCCACTTGAATAACTTCAGTCACATAAGTAATAAAAACAGTAAATCAAGTATCCCATTACATATATAATATCTCCCTACATATATGATATATGTATGTACCTCACTAAGTAGTTGTGGGTATATGTCACTGCCTAGTTGAATAAAGGTAGTTGGCTTCCATTAGGAAAGAAGAAGACAAACAGAAAGAGGCATATATATATATAACTTACATCGGCATTAAGGGTGGAAAAAATAGAAGCAAAATCAGTGAAGGGAATAGAGCCAAGAATGGTGATTGAAACAGATGGACTTAGATTACTAAAAGATGTAGAGGAGATGAAGTCAAAGCTGCTTCAACTAGAATCAAAGCTAAGCAAGAATGTTGATAATTTTGAAGCCATGATTTTCAAATGTTTATAATGACCTTGTTAGACATTCAAAGCATGTATAATCATCCATTAGTAGTCCCTATTCATTTTCTGACCTTCACTCAGACTCACATACATCATTTTTAAGGGTAATTTTCTAGTTGGCATTTGACCAAACAGTTGGTGTGCATTACAATTTCTTAAAGATTCACAAGAGGATGTTCAGTCAAAATTCCACCTAATCAGAGACGGATCAGCCACAACAGCAATCAACAATAACCAACAACAATCAATCCATTCAAACCACACAAGAAGGTGAATCTAATTGGTATACAAGAGGAAACGGAGCACTTACTGTGTTCGCTTGCTGCAAGAGGCACGCAGTTGGTATACAAGAGGAAACGGAGCACTTACTGTGTTCCTCGATGACTTCAAGGAGGAACTCGCCAAATTGGTATACAAGAGGCACGCAGTTGGACGAGCCACCAAGGATTAGCAGATCGGAGATCGAAGAGAAGAGCAATCGTAGTTGATGACTCCAATCTATCGGAGCAAACGGAGCACTTACTGTGTTCGCTTGCTGCAAGGTGAAAGTAAAATGAGATCCTGTATTGAGGAAGATGAGATCCCGTACCAGGAGCTTGAAATGGGTGAAACACAGGGAGATAATGGAAGGTGAATCTAAGACTTGACTGGGAAGACTGCGTTGCCGGCGACCACTGATAGAAGAAGGAGGAGGTTTCAAAGAGGCGACAAAAAGCTAGGGCTTTGCATTTATATCTAATGGGAATTTTCGAGTGATTTGGCGCTAATTGAAATTTTGAGTGAAATTTGGAGCTTATTTTAGGCGCTAAATATTCCAAAAAGAACCGTTAACAGCAATTTGTATAATCTACCTTCACCTTCCATTATCTACCTTGCTCTTCCTCCTGTGTTTCACCTTCCATTTCAATTTTACTTTCACCTTTCCATTATCTCCATGTAGACCTGGCAATCGGGTCGGGTCGGTCGGGTTCGGGTTAAGGGTGCTCTGGGTCGGGTATTTTTCGGGTCGGGTCATTTCGGGTCTAAAATTACCGGGTCAAAACAGGTCGGGTTGTTACGGGTTTATGGGCGGGTCGGGTCGGGTTCGGGTCTAAAATTACCGGGTCAAAACAGGTCGGGTTGTTACGACATCATTTGGGCATCTTTTTGTCAAATTGGGTTTTAAGCCCATTTAAGGCTTTTTAGCGTTTACGCATAGTTCTGAGCCTCGTTTTGTATGAGCGAGACCTTATTGATATTTTATATGCCTAATAAGACTAACTTGTATAATTTTTCGAACAATAATCAACATCGATGTTGTAGACCATACATATTGCGCCAAGTTATACAGTTATCACTAGTTTTGTTTTACAAAGGAGGTGTTATTTGAAATGTTAGAAGTTGTGATTGGAAGTTACCCACATGGTTAAATATCTCTAATAAGCATTGAAACCAAGTTTCATTCCATTCCGACATCGTTTGGGCGTCGTTTTTCCAAATTGGCCTTAAGTCCATTTAAGGCCTTTTAAGGTCTTTTAGCTTTTACGCATAGTTTCAAGCCTCGTTTAGTGTAAGCGAGACCTTAATGGGACTTTATATGCCTAATAAGACTAAGTTGTATAATTTTTTCAATCATAATAATACATCGATGTTGTTGACCATACATATTGCCACAAGTTAGAGAGTGATGACTAGTTTGATGTTTAGAAAAGGAGGTGTTACTTGAACATGAAGAAGTTTTGATTGAGAGTTACCCACATGGTCAAATATCTCTAATAAGCATTGAAACCAAGTTTCATTCCATTCCGACATCGTTTGGGCGTCGTTTTTCCAAATTGGCCTTAAGCCCATTTAAGGCCTTTAAAGGTCTTTGAGCGTTTACGCATAGTTTCAAGCCTCGTTTAGTGTAAGCGAGACCTTAATGGGACTTTATATGCCTAATAAGACTAAGTTGTATAATTTTTTCAATCATAATAATACATCGATGTTGTTGACCATACATATTGCCACAAGTTAGAGAGTGATGACTAGTTTGATGTTTAGAA
Source organism: Oxyria digyna (assembly GCA_029168935.1). Lineage (NCBI taxonomy): Eukaryota > Viridiplantae > Streptophyta > Magnoliopsida > Caryophyllales > Polygonaceae > Oxyria > Oxyria digyna. The sequence continues at coordinate 43,395,150 of JAPVLV010000005.1, forward strand.
AAGGAGGTGTTACTTGAACATGAAGAAGTTTTGATTGAGAGTTACCCACATGGTCAAATATCTCTAATAGACATTGAAATCAAGTTTCAATCCATTCAGACATCGTTTTGCCAAATTGGACCTTAATCTCATTTAAGGCCTTTTAGTGTTTACACATAGTTTCGAGCCTCGTTTTGTATAATAAGACTAAGTTGTACATTATTGGTACTTTATATGCCTAATAAGCGAGACCTTACTTTATATGCCTAATAAGACTAAGTTGTACATTAATGGTATTGGCACTTCATTTTAGTAGTGTTATTGATAGATTATTAGTGTTGTTGACAAAGTATTAATGATGTTGACAATTTAGTTAGCCGTGTTGACAACTTAACTAGCCATATTGGCAGTCTATTGGTCTCGTTGACAGTTTAATTAGTCGTGTTGACAATTTAACCAGTCCTGTTGACAGTTTATTTAGTCTTGTTGACAATTTAATTAGCCATGTTGACAGTTTACTTTACTAGTTCTCTAAAAGTTTAATTATCCATATTGACAGTTGATTAGTCTTAGTGACAGTTTATTTAATTGTGTTGACTAACTAATTAGTCATGTTTGCAATTTATTATCTAGTGTGTTGACAATTTGTCCAACGTGTTGACAGTTTATTAATGTTGTTGACAATAGTTATCTAGTGTGTTGACAATTTTTTGGGTAAAATTTACAATTTCCGCTTCTTTATTACTTTTATCTTTTTGGCCAAATTTTCGGGTCAAAAACGGGTTGGGGCGGGTCAACCCATTTTTGACCCAAAAAAAATCGGGTCAATCGGGTTTGACAAAAACGGATCACGGGTTCAATTTGACGGGTTATGACCCAGAAAAATCGGGTTGGGTCGGGTCGGGTTTGCGGGTCGGGTTAATTTCTGCCAGGTCTATCTCCATGTGTTACTTGTTCTTGCTCCGTTAACAGCAATTTTACTTGCTCTTGCTCCGTTTGCTCCGATAGATTGGAGTCATCAACTCCGATTGCTCTTCTCTTCGATCTCCGATCTGCTAATCCTTGGTGGCTCGTCCAACTGCGTGCCTCTTGTATACCAATTTGGCGAGTTCCTCCTTGAAGTCATCGAGGTGGGTGAAACTTTCTCCTTCGCATATTATTTCTGGATTTTGATGTGCAGGAGCTTATTTCTTGTGTGGTTTGAATGGATTGATTGTTGTTGGTTATTGTTGATTGTTGTTGTGGCTGATCCGTCTCTGATTAGGTGGAATTTTGACTGAAGATGCTCTTGTGAATCTTTAAGAAATTGTAATGCACACCAACTGTTTGGTCAAATGCCAACTAGAAAATTACCTTAAAAATGATGTCTGTGAGTCTGATGTTAACTCCACACCATCTTACTCTTTTGATGTTAACTCCATAACTTAGGTCATCAGTTGAAATTTTCAGTTTGGATTTATATGGTGAAAGAGTATATACCAAGGTTTAAATTTCTTTGAGGTGAAATGGAATAGATTGTGTTGTCATTTTGTACAGTTTTCTTGCTTAATTACAGCATAGTGTATTATGTACTCTGCTAGTAATCTTCTGTCCTTGTTTCTTTATAAACATTTTGACTTTTAACTTATAGATGTAGTCTGTAAGAAACTGTTTGAGTCTCTCAAGCCGAATTCTCCCAGGTAAATCTTAAAACCTCCTCCTGATATCACTTTTCCTTGTTGTTTAAATTTCTAGCTGTGTTAAGTGTGATAATTTCCTGGAATGTGAATTTAATCTATCCTTTTCACTGCCCATGTTGACAGCCTTTAGTTCTAGTATAACATTATGATATATGATAATCTTTGCCTCGGGTTTTGGTAAGTTAAAAGTGATTATACAGGAGTTTGCAGCATATGGAGGATTGCTTTGCTGGTTGTGATAGTTTAGTAGTTTACTGTGATAGTTTACTTTGCTGAATGTGGAGGATTGCTTTGCAGGTGAGCCGCTCAAAGCAGCTCTACTTATTTTTCAATTTGAGATGCTGAATGTTTTCTGTAGGTATATAATTGACCTGAACACTGTAGCTGTGAGTTTTAGAAGCTTTATATGAGATGTTGGCAATGTAGGTAGTAAAAAAAGTCCATGGAAGTTGTTTGTTTGCTTATATATTTTGGTTTCCTTGCAGTGGGTAGCTTAAATTCCTCTATGTCATGGATAATACATCTGCGTTTATAGTACCGATTGATTAGTTTCAAAGAGACCTTTTTTTCACATATGCAGTGCAGACCAACAAGGCATAAAAATGAGCCCTATTGAAACCAGTTAGCTGACAATATTTTCTTATGACAGTATGCTGTGAAATGAAAGCTTGTGAAGAATTAATGTGCTAAATGATAGCCTATTAGCTCAACTGGTCGAGCATTGTGCTCTAGCACAAAGATGTGGGTTCAAATCCTACATAGGCTAATTTATCTTGAGTTAATTAAATGTCTCTGCTGCACACTAAAGATGAAGACTGATTCCAAAATGTTCATTTACTGGACTCATTCTCTGCACACTGTTAAGACATCCAAAGAAGGAAGATAGTGTAACTGCAAAAATTATGGGATACTCCTAAATTTGACAGAAAAATCCTGAATTTGACAGAAAACTCCTGATTTTGACACCACATAACTGAATTTTATAGCAAACAACTAAATTTGACAGCAAAACTGATTTTTTCTTGAGCAATGAATTTTGAACTAGAAAGACAACTAAACATATATCCACCTTTTTGATGCAAAAAGACAATAAAAAAATTATCAAACCAAATTTGGACACCACAATAAAGTCTAAATGACAAAGTAATGTACGATTACTCTGACTCATCGTCATCAATACTCATTGATCCCCCTTTGTCTTCTGATGTGCTATCAAATTCATCCTCATCATCATTCTCAGTGTTAGATTCATCCCCATCATCATATCCATCGTCTAATTCTACCTCGTCATCATATTCATCAAGTTCTTCCATATCCTCTTCTTCTAAACCCTCACTTGTACCTAATGGATCAGCCAAATGTTCTGACACATCTCCATTCATCATTTGTCCAAATGAGTCAGGTTCACTAGGCTGATAGGCAGGAGTTCCTGATCTCCAACGCTCTGCAATTCTATCTCTAGGAACCGTCTTACATACAGCCCACCAATTTGCGCGCTCCCGCCTAGCACCAGGGTATCCAGCATAGTAAACTTGCACTGCTTGTTGTGCTAATACAAATGGTTCATATTTCTTGTATAGCTTTTTGTGGTTGACTTCAAGGATGGGATCAACACTCACTCCTTCAGTAGGACTAAACCAACGACACTTGAACATAACAAGTTTCAATGGTCTATCCGTTAGACTGATATACTCAAGCTTGATGATTTCTTCGAGAAGACCATAAAAATCAGCTAGATCATTCTCGTACTCACATGCTTTGACACAAACTCCGCTATTCATTGTCGATTTGCGAAAACCATGATCTAGAGTATGAAACTTGTATCCATTAACAAAGTAAACAGGCCAACTCTTTGCTTTGGTGCTCGGGCCCCAAGCTAAACTATACAACAGTTCGTCTATACACAGCGAGCTATTATTTAGTACCTGCAATATCAAGGAACATCTCATGCTACGAAAAGAATTAAATATGTATAGAAAAATTAAAATTTGCTCATATTTTTAACAAAGACACAAAATCAACATTACTTACATGGTCCTTAAACCATCCCGCAAACTCGTTGTCTATTTTGTCATCATCAACTTCACCACCCAATACTTCCATTATAAACTTCCTACAACGGTCAATCATATACAATATCATGAATTTTCTTGTCACAATAAACAAAGATGGTACGATAATAAATGTATGAGGAATAAGAAGCTCACTCAATGTATTCATCCACTCTCAAACAGTTACGCAATATATAGACATGTGCAGCATTCAACTCTCTAGCATCTGTCATCCATCTTTTCTTCTCTTTTCCACTACTCCTACCAGGGTAATTGAAAATGGAAATAGGTTGGTCATCATCTTCAGAAGTTTCATTATTCCTGCCAACTTTTCTCAATTTAGAAGGAACATGAGGTTTGAAGTAATGCTCTGAAAAATTTGCTGCTTCTTCCTTCAAATAAGCTTCACATATGGATCCTTCCACACGTCCTGGCTGTTTTATTTTCTTCTTCAAATGACCCAATAATCTCTCGGGTTTGTACATCCATCGATACTGCGGCGGTCCCCCTACTCGAGCCTCATATGGAAGATGAAGTAAGAGATGTTCCATAGAATCAAAAAGAGATGGAGGAAAAATACGCTCCAACTTACATAATAGCACAGGTGCCATAGACTGCAATTGCTTCATGTGCTCAACCGACATTGACGATGAAGAAATAGAACGAAAGAAGTAACTCAACTCACATAAAGGGCCCCAAACTTTAGGAGGCAACAACTCTTTGAAGGCAATTGGAAGGAGTCGCTCCATAAACACGTGACAATCATGACTTTTCATCCCAGTTAGCTTGCAATCATCAATTTTGACACATCTACCCATGTTAGAAGCATAACCATCGGGGAACTTCAAAGATTTGATCCACTCAAGTACTTTTATCTTCTGATCTCTTGTCAACGAGTAATCTGCCTTCGGTTTCTTACCTTTATAATCCGAGTCAACCTGAAACCGAGGGCGACGACAATATATGGCTAGATCCTTCCTTGCATTCAAATTATCCTTAGTCTTTCCGGTAAAATTCATCACGGCATCGAAAAAATTATCAAAAACATTTTTTTCAATGTGCATAACATCTAGGTTGTGACGAATCAAAAGATGCGGCCAATATTCAAGTCTCCAAAAAATACTTTGCTTGACCCACTTATGAGAAGTTCCATAGCCAGCTGGTTTGTTGTTCGGGTCATCAATAATAGTGGAAAAATGACGGATACGCTCCCAGATTTGTTCCCCTGTCAGCATCGGAGGCGGTGGTTCACTTACCACCCGATTAGCAATGAAATCCTTCTTATTTTTGCGAAAAGGATGATTGCTTTCCAAGAATCGCCGTGAACAGTCAAACCAACAAGCCTTCCTACCATGTTCTAAGCGGAATGAATCTGTGTGCTCCATGCAGTGCGGACAAGCTAAATTTCCTGCAGTACTCCATCCTGACAACATAGCATAAGCCGGGAAGTCATTGATCGTCCACAGTAAAGCTGCACGCATCGTAAAGTTTTCTTTCCTTGAAACATCATAAGTGGTTATACCAGACTCCCACAACTGTTGTAACTCGTCAACTAGAGGTTGTAAACACACATCTATTAGCTGTTTTGGATTTTTAGGACCAGGAATTAAGAGTGACAAAAACATGTATTCCCTGTTCATGCACATATCAGGCGGAAGATTGTAAGGAGTCACAATGACTGGCCAACAAGAGTATGTCTTTCCTGTTGTATTGAAAGGTGCAAATCCGTCAGTGCATAAACCTAAGCGGACATTACGGGGCTCTGAAGCAAAATCAGGAAATGTTGCATCGAGCTTTTTCCATGCCTCGCCATGTGACGGATGACTCATTATTCCTTCATCTGGTACATAACGTGCATGCCAAGTCATAGCCTCAGCAGTAGGCTCAGCTGCATATAATCTTTCCAGTCGCGAGCCTAAAGGGAAGTACCATAAAACTTGATGTGGAATTCCTGAATTTCGATTGCCTATACGCTCATACCTCTCATGGCCACAATGCTTGCAGAGTATTGCATCAGAATCATCCTTCCAGTACAACATACATCCTTTAGGACACATGTGGATCTTCACCACAGGCAATTCTAAACCCCGATATACTTTCTTTGCTTGGTAGTAATCTTTCGGAACCTTATGACCTGAAGGCAACACCTCATCAAACAACTGAACAATGCCATTGAAAAGGTCTTGAGACACGTTGTATTCACTTTTCAAACTCATAAGCCTGGACACAAAAGACAACTCTGTATGTGTCTCACACCCTGAATACAAGGGCTCATCAGCCGCTTTTAACAAATCATAAAAGCGTTGAGACCCCCTAGTTTCCTCCACAGTTGGAACTGAATCTGTCAATATCTCGTCAACCGGATCAAAATTCTCCATTCCCTCAGCTTGGGTACCGTCAGTTGGCCCATAAGTCTCATTATGACCAACATTAAGCCATGATGGAGGAACAAAACTAGGCCCTGCAATATCAAAGACCATTCTTTGTTCATCGTTCAACTGTCCATACAAATTTCCTCGATTATCTTGCCTCCTACTCAAAGGAGGTACAAATGGTTCAGCCTGTTCACCGTGTGCAGTCCACCAATAATAGTTAGGCATAAACCCACGCCGGTATAAATGCTCTTGAACTTCATCCTTTGTAAAAAATTTGCAATTACGACATCTCGTACATGGACATTTTATTTTGTTCCCGTCCATAAAATCGACTTTGGCAATTGCAAAATTCAAAAAAGTGTCAACTCCATCGAAAAATTCAGCCTTGTAACTTCCATGGTCATACCTATCATACATCCATGCACGATTATTATCCATCTTTAACCTGCATATCAATCGTACATGTTTACAAATACATCATTCACAAAAATATTTAAGCAACTTTCAACACTACAATCACAAACCAATATATCTGCAATTACTAACCTCACGATTTGAATAAGCTTGGATCTAGAAATAATCGATGGATAAGTGTTTTTTAGAATACGAAGCAATTAATGAGGCTGAGGCACCGAATTATTATCAATGAAAAACAAGATACCGCAATAATTAATATTAGGGTTTTCGGAAAATAGCAACAGTGGTACCCACGGAATTTGCGACGGCCTTCCGCAATTGCCACAGCAACGACTTTAGCGACGAACCGTTTGTAACGGCAGTGGCGACGACGGCAGCGATGAAATAATCAATGTTTACGACGACTATTCCAACGATCGGAGCGACGAGTCTTATAAAGTGAATGTTCGATGATAATTTGTTTTCTAAATGTTTTGTCGTTGCTAAAGGCGTCACTATTTAGCAACGGACGATATGTCGTCGCCCAATATGTAACTAAATTGACACGGATGGTTTGACGTCCCTTTTCATTGCAAATTAGCGACGAATTTAGTAACGAATGTCATGGCCATTGTCATATTTGCAACAAGATAATTGCAGCGTCGCAACGGTCGTTGCAGGTAGCAACGACTGCATCTACGTTATTTGTTCCGTCGCGGATTTAGCCACGACTTGTGCAACAACCTCGTAAACGTTGCTATTTGCGATGGATATTACCACAAAATTTTAATTTTGTCTCTAATTTAGCAACGAAACCGGAAAGTTGTGTGTATCGGCGTCGCTAATTAGCAACGGACGGTAGTCGTCGCTAAAATGTTGTTGCTGTTTCAGTGTTTTCTAGTAGTGAAAACAAACGCAATTCGGTGAAACCAATTTAATGGATTTCACCTACTTGCTTTCGATTCACGTGCTTCTCCTCCACTTGGTCCCACCTTGCTTCCTGATCCACGTACGGCCCACCTTGCATCAGTGCAATACCCGCGATCGCGGATTGTAATCTGCGGTCGCGGATTTCATTAAATCTGCCCTCGGCTCCTCTCTGTTGATCCACCGCGATCGCCGTAGAGTCATGGCGATCGCGGTCACTGATTTCTTCTCGAATGGCTTCTGTTGAATGATGGCGATCGCCTGGATGGTAGTGGCGATCGCGGTTGGCGTCGCAGAAGCTTCTTCATTCTTCAAGTCTTCAATCTTCTTCGATTCTGATCTCCATTTCTTCACTTCTTAATAAATATCTCAGAACATAATAATGACTCGAAACACATATGATTATACTCCTAAACTAATGTAATAATCCCTAGTTACGCTATACAAAGTGCAGCGTATCAGTAATATTTAAACATAATGCATAATTATACTTTATAAGTAATAACTAGTGATAATGACCGGGTGTCGCCGAGACGCCGCCCCTACAAGAAGGTCGAGTCTTCATTCGTCTGAAGTTCAGACTCTGAACCACAGCATCTCCTCTGCCTAGGGCGTGGCTTCGTTCACCTGCATCTAATCTAGGCTTCTTGGATGCCCCGAGACGCCGCTCTCCGAGCACCTCTTCCAAGGATCGACGCCGACCTTCTTCTGTCAACTTTATTCCCTCAACTCAAATTTTGGTGAGTTTTTCAAAATTGCTAAAACCCTAACATTTGATTTCGTATCTGATGGGCAATCGATTTCCCGACATCCTTCTGCGTATTTGTTGGATTGATTAGCGTATAAAAACGCAAAGAACAAAAGTTATTGTTCCTTGATAAGTAGAGTATGCAGAAAGACAACCAATAATGTAAATCAAACATGAACACGATGATATATAGTGGAAACACCCCAAGTACCAAAAAGTCCTCGGGGCGAAAAACCACTCCTCTCTAGCTTTCACTAGAGAGAGTTTGAACGAGTCTACTTGTTGTATTGATATCTTGATTACAATAGAACTTGGATCACTCACCTAGACTTCCTAGCTAGATCTTGGATCACTCTTCTCACTTGAATCTCAATCTCACACACGTAGAACAACTCTAAACCGAGTACTAGGTTTTCGCTCTACAGAGTCTTGCTATGCTCTGTAATTCCCATACAATATATAGCACACTAAATACCTCAAACCTAACACCAATCTAGCCGTTCTAATATTACCATAAATCTCACAATATATTTTCATAAGGAAATCTCTTCCTAAAATATCTTTCACAAGGAATAACTTGTTCTCCAAGTAGTCACCATGGGGCTTACACTTCGGCGCGCCGCCTTGATCAAATAAGGAAACAAAGCGCTAAGGAAATATTCCATTCGCGTGATATTTCCTTATTTCTTTGGCAATACCCACACGCGCGTCCAATGCCCAATCCTAGGCGAGTTGCCACTTTCCTTTTTTGGCGAGATCTTCTTTTCCTTCTTTGACAAGATCTTCTTTCCTTCTTTGAAATGCATCTCTTCCATAATTCTTCAAGGTCATCCTCCAAGATATATGCGACCGATAATCTTCCTCGGATGAACTTATTCTTCACAGCTGTCTTCCATTCGACGTAACCTTACGTCTCATGGATTCCAGCAAGACTTTGCTTGTACTTCCTTTGTTCCTGCATACACACCAGTACACTTCCTTCGTTCCTGCACACAAACCGGTAACAATACCTATGCACTCAAGTAAACCATTAGTGGATGTTTGTCATTTAATCAAAACCTCATCATATCTCAACAATTTCCCCCTTTTTGATGATGACAAACATCCTTAACAATAAGAGTATAAACCTGAGACATATATACTAGCTAAGGAACAAAGACTAACAAAGCACCAAAAATCCCCCCTCAGAAAAACAACGAACTACAACTAAGTCATGGATTCCCCCTCAAGTCCTGCTATCCTCTAATTTCTCCATTTTGGCATCATCAAAAAGAATAAAATAAGTCAACTTGCACCTTAAGAGCTCATAAATCAGAACAACAAAATCATAATTCTATTAGAATTAACTAAGGGCCACACCCTCCTTACACCGCACCTCCATACAACCAAAACAAGATAAACATGCAACCATAAACGACAGGAAGCATGAACAAAGTGAAAGTGATGAGTAATTCTCAATTTGTCAAATTCTTCTCTAAACCCTAAAAACTTATCTATTTATACTCTTAAAAATAGCAAATACTCAAAGGGGAAAAGTCCAACTCAATAAGGCCCTTGGGCCCAAATCCGTCTCCTTTCTTCATGGGCCGTTCGGCCTCCTGCTTCCCAAGCAGCTCGGCTGCTCCTCTTCTTCTTGAATCAACATGACGTACTCTTCTCTTCCTTTCCCCGTATTCTCCACGATGTGCATCCCATTTTGTAAGGCGATCAATAACTGCTTAGCTCGACTCCTAGTGATGGCTCCTGGTCTGTCTGAATCCTCATTTTCCTCAGCCCGACGTCTAGCACGTGTCATTGGTGGCCCTAGTATGTCTGAGCTAGCTCCTTGAGTAAGTACAGGTGTACTTACATCATCTTCCCTCTCTTGAAAAGGATTCGACCTCGAATCCATGGGTAAGTCGTCCTCAAGCTCATCTACAAGAAAAGGAGAAAGGTCTGACACGTTAAAAACATTATGGACTTCATACGTACCTGGGAGGTCTATCTTATAAGCATTGTCATTGATCTTTTCCAGAACTTCAAAAGGTCCATCTCCCCTCGGCTTCAGTTTGGAGTTCCTCTGTTTAGGGAACGATCCTTTCGCAGATGGACCCACACGAGATCCCCTGGCTCTAGAAGCAGCTCCTTGCGCCCTTTGTTAGCTTGCTTCTGGTATTGAGTTGTTCTGGTTTACAAACGATCGCGAGTGCGCTGGTGAAGATCCCTTATGTGATCCGCCTGATCCAATCCTTCTTGACTCTCTCGCTCCTTGATAGTGTACGGAATCATATCTGGCGGTGTAAGAGGATTTCGTTCGTACACTACCTCGAAGGGTGTCTTCTTTGTCGCTGATTGTAGGGCCCTGTTATAAGCAAATTCGACAAAAGGAAAGCATTCTTCCCATTTACTGAGGTTAGTACATAACAAATAACGCAATAAAGCACCGAGAGTTCTATTAACCACCTCAGTTTGCCCATCTGTTTGAGGGTGGCAAGAGGTAGAAAACAACAACTTTGTACCCATTCTAGACCAAAGAGTTTTCCAGAAGTAGCTCAGAAATTTGGCATCCCTATCAGACACTATGGTTTTAGGCACCCCATGTAGTTGAACCACTCCTTCGAAGAAGAGATCGGCTACATGAGTAGCATCATCAGTTTTGCAACAAGCAATAAAATGAGCCATTTTAGAAAACCTGTCACCCACTACAAAAATGGAATCCCACCCTCTCTTAGACCGAGGTAATCCCAAGACAAAATCCATAGAGACATCTTCCCAGGGATTACTCGGTATAGGTAGAGGTGTGTAGAGACCGTTAGGGTTCAGTTTAGATTTAGCCCTTAGGCAGACAACACAAGAAGCACAAAAACGAGTAACATCTTTTTGCATGTTTGGCCAGTAAAAATGTTCCTTAAGGGTTCCTAGAGTCTTATCAATGCCAAAATGCCCCATAAGGCCCCCTTCGTGGGCTTTGTTGTATAAAGAGCCTACGTGATGACCCTTTTGGAATACACAACTTGGACCCCCTGAACAAATACCCATCATGCAAATAGAACTTGTCTACCCCACCCCTAATTTGGCATGCATTAAACTTGTCTTTAAAATCATCATCCAAAATTACAAGTCACGCATGAAAGAAAATCCTAACATTCTAGCATCAAGGGAAGATAACAGAGAATACCTGCGAGATAGTGCATCAGCGACATTGTTGTCCTTCCCCTTCTTGTGTCGGATGACATAAGGGAATGTCTCGATAAACTCTACCCACTTGGCATGCCGCTTGTTCAGTTTGGTCTGACCCTTGAGATACTTTAATGCTTCGGGGTCAGAATGTATTACGAACTCCTTTGGAAGGAGGTAATGTTGCCAATTATGAAGGCACCTGACCAGAGCATACAGTTCCTTTTCATAGGTCGGGTAGTTGAGTTCAGCACCACTCAACTTTTCACTAAAGAAGGCAATGGGCTTGCCTTCTTGCATCAAAACTCCTCCCAACCCTATTCCTGAAGCGTCACACTCAATCTCAAAGGTTTTGCTGAAATCTGGGAGTATCAGTGTTGGATCGATTAGCGTATAAAAACTCAAGGAACAAAAGCTATTGTTCCTTGATAAGTAGATAATGCAGAAAGACAAACAATAATGTAAATCAAACCTGACAGGATGATATATTGTGGAAACACCCCAAGTACCAAAAAGTCCTCGAGGCGAAAAACCACTCCTCTCTAGCTTTCACTAGAGAGAGTTTGAACGAGTCTACTTGTTGTATTGATATCTTGATTACAATAGAACTTGGATCACTCACCTACACTTCCTAGCTAGATCTTGGATCACTCTTCTCACTTGAATCTCAATCTCACACACGTAGAACAACTCTAAACCGAGTATTAGGTTTTCGCTCTTCAAAGTCTTACTAAGCTATGCAAGTCCCATGCAATATATACCACACAAAATAGCTCAAACCTAACTACCAATCTAGCCGTTCTAATATTACCATAAATCTCACAATATCTTTCTAAAAGGAAATCGCTTCCTAATATTTCATTCACAAGGAATTCTCTTCCTAAGAAATCTTTCCTTCCGTGTGACATTCCAACTTGTTCTCCATGTAGTCACCTTGGGCCTTACACTTCGGCACTCCGCCTAGATCAAATAAGGAAACAAAGCGCATAAGGAAATATTCCTTGAGCATAGTATTTCCTTATTCCTTTGGTACTTCTTCACACGCGCGTCCAATGCCCATCCTTGCCGAGTTGCCACTTTCCTTATTTGACGAGATCTTCTTTTACTTCTTGACAAGATCTTCTTTCCTTCTTTGGAATGCAACTCTTCCATAATTCTTCAAGTCCATTCTTCAAGATATCTTCGACCAATAATCTTCTTCGGATGAACTTTATTCTTCACAAATGTCTTCCATTCGTCGTAACCTTACATCTCATGGATTCGAGCAAGACTTCCTTCGTACCTGATTGTACTTCCTTTGTTCCTGTCTACGCACAAGTAGACTTCCTTCGTTCCTGTCTACACACAAGTAGATTTCCTTCGTTCCTGCACAAACTAGTAACAATACCTTACGCACTCAAGTAAACCATTAGTGGATGTTTGTCATTTAATCAAAACTTCATCATATCTCAACAATTTCCCCCTTTTTGATGATGACAAACATCCTTAACAATAAGAGTATAAACCCGAGACATATGTACTAGCTAAGGAACAAAGACTGACAAAGCACTAAAAATTCCCCCTTAGAAAAACAACGAACTACAACTAAGTCATGAATTCCCCCTCAAGTCCTGCTATCCTCTAATTTCCTCCTTTTGGCATCATCAAAAAGAATGAAATCAGAAGTCATAGATAGGAAATACACAAAGCACAAGAAGGCAACCGAGGTAATAACTTATAAGAACATCGGTGCTCAAGAAATCACGATATCAAGAAAAAATGAGAATCGGCATGCTAGCAACCAAGAATAATAAGTCATGAGAAAGTGTACAATAAGATCAAAGAGAAGAGGGATAATGCGGCTGAGAAAGAAGAGTGGGGTTGGAGTAATTGGAAAGTAGTCAGAGATGTTCTGTTCCCTTTGAAGAATGAGGCCAGATTACTCTGAAGTGGCGACTTTTCAAATTTTCCGAACCAAGAGATCGAATCCCAGCTGTCTTGTTAACTTTTTCACCTTCTTCTTCATGTTATTTCTTTAGAAACTTCTGTAGCTGAAGCCATTGAACCGGCCCAGCTTTTCACTGTACACGACCTTCTTGAGTGTCTCCGTTGCTTGTATGAGGGTATCAAACCTACCCGATTTCTGTGCTCTAAAGACTTCCTTCTTTAGTAACCATTCTTCCAATTTTGGTAATCTTCATCCTTAGTCATCACAATCTCGGAAACATCATTGAGAGATCCTTTAGCAACCTCACTTGTTGGGTTAGTGTCTGCAGCGGAATAGATTGATGGATGTTGTGGAGGAGAGGGTGATGAGGGCGGTTGTAGGGTTGAAGATGGAGGAGGGCGGTGATGAGTGAATGACACTTACGGAGTTGTGATGCGTGGGAGAGGGTCAATGACTTTGAGGAGGTGATTTGGAGGAAGGGGTATATATGATGGATGTAAATCGTTTCAAGTTGGAAAGAGAAAGATCCTTTTCCATATTGATAAGACCTTGGGATTTTGGGTACCGCTTCACCTTTTCCAGAACAACACCACTACTTGAGTAACTTACCAAAAACACACGGATGCTTCTTTTCATGCCATCTTGAGACCCCGCCTCCTTTCCTTCGTGAGGACCAGAACATTCATTCCACTTTCACAAATTTTCCAAAAAAAATAGAATAGTATAATGCGGGGGTGAGTTACCAAAGATGGTACAATAGAACATTATACAAAAAAAACATAGATGAAAAAGTGAATTTATTAAGTCATGATGAGAGATTCCAGATGTAGATGAATACCAGGGGCTCATAGGAATGTGCAATCATGACAAGGCTTCAGGGACGGCTGTAGAGATCCTCTATCCTTTGGGCTTATAATGAGGGTTCAAATCATCAAGAGGACTCTTTTGGGCAACAAATAAGACCTTCTCATGTAAAGAAATTATGGTGCTAGCATTTTGAATTCAAATAGATTTCAAGACTGTAGAGATTAATCAAGACACAAAGAAACAAATAACTTACACCAACGAGATACTATCATATGTTCATATAACCCTATAGATAACGACCAATTATCACTCAGACTTCAACCAGTCATGGGAGGTTCTTAGGAATAGACAGAATTATTCGAGAGAAATCATACCAAGTTCTAGACGAAGCCTTTCAAAAGGTTCCTTGTTTAGTGCCTTGGTGAAGATGTCTGCGATTTGTTCCTCAGTGCGAACGAATTCCATTGTTACTAGCCCTTTTTCAACACAGTCTCTTAGAAAGTGGTGTCTAATCTCAATATGTTTGGTTCTAGAATGCTGCACAAGATTCTTAGCAATATTTATAGCACTAGTATTATCACAAAGAATAGGTACTGAATTGAGATTGATACCGAAATCACTTAGCTGTTGTTTGAGCCATAGGAGTTGTGAGCAACAGGCTGCGGCTGCTTCTTTGATCCCCATGAGACAAGACATGGTCCTAAGAACTGAGCCATGCCAGATGTAGACTTGCGATCTACTATGTTCCCTGAGAAGTCCGCATCTGTATATCCTATGAGGCTCATGCTTCCTCCCCTGGGATACCATAGGCACTAATCATATGTTCCCCTTAGGTACCTCATCATCCTTTTGACTGCAACGGTGTATGATTCTCTTGGATCAGCTTGAAATCTTGCACATAGACACACACTGTACATTATGTCAGATCGGCTGGCAGTCAAGTAGAGTAAGGATCCAATCATTCCTCTGTAGAGAGATTGATCTTCTTAGCTGCCGCTCTCATCCTTGCCCAGAGAGTCATTCGGAGAAATTGGGGTTGCATATGGTTTGGAATTTGCTATTCCAAACTTCTTGACTACTTCTCTGAGGTACTTCTGTTGATGGACTCTAGTTCCATCATCTCCTTGTATTACTTGTAGTCCGAGAAAGAATTTGGGTTCACCCACGGTGCTCATCTCGAATTCACTTTCCATGAGTTTGACAAATCTCTCCACCAGCTTGTTGTTTGTGGATCCAAAGATGATGTCGTCCACATAGACTTGCACAACCAGGGTGTCCTTTCCTTCCCTCAGGAGAAACAAAGTTCCGTCTAACTCTCCACGTACATACCCATTGGACAACAGATGGCGAGATAGTCTCTCGTACCATGCTCGAGGGGCTTGTTTGAGACCGTAAAGAGCTTTGTCCAGTACATAGACGTGGTCTGGATGAGCTGAATCAACAAACCCAGGAGTTTGCTCCACAAAGACCTCTTCCTTGAGTTCCCCGTTGAGGAAGGCAGTCTTTACGTCCATCTGTTGAAGCTTGAAACCATGATGTGTTGAGTAAGCGATTAGTAATCTTATAGCTTCCAATCTGGCCACTGGAGAAAAGGTTCGTAGTATATCCCCTCCTATTGGTTGTATCCTTTTACCACCAGTCTTGCTTTGTTTCTTATTACCTGTCCTTTGTCATCTAGTTTGTTTCTGAAGACCCATTTTGTTTCGATTATGGTTCTGTTCCCTGGGTTAGGAACAAGTCTCCATACCTTGTTTCTTTCAAACTAATGAAGCTCGTCTTGCATAGCCTTGACCCATTCTGGATCCTTTAGGGCTTCATCTACTGTTTTTGGTTCTGCTAGGGAGACAAAAGAAGTGAAAGCACAAAACACATTAGAGGGTAAGAGAGATGACGTACCTTCGCTAGGATTGTTCGTGATTGTGTTTGAAGGTAATGGGTCTTGTATGACTGCATTACATATGTAGTCATCCAACCATCCTGGTGGTCCATTACTTCGAGAGGTGCGTCTGATTTCTGTAGCAGGTTCTTCATTGATGCACTCTTCTGCTGTGTTCCCTAGGGAGGGACTTGCATCCGGACTGTCAGGATTGTTGTTGGTTTCCTCATCACTTTCTTCCTCTGTTTCCTCTGAGTTGCTTTCTCCTGATTTGTCAGACTTTGAGGCTTGATTTGGGTCACCACTAATCGGGCTTTGTTCCCCGAGATTGGCAACTTCGACTAGATCAAAGTTATCTTCCTGAGTATAGGGTGTGCTATCTCCTTCTTGTATGGCTTCGCCAGCCATAGTGGACTCATCGAAGATGACGTGAATACTTTCTTCAATTTTTCCTGTTCGCCTATTGAAGACCTTGTAAGCTTTGCTTTGAAGAGAGTATCCCACGAATGTACCTTCATCGCTTCTTGGACAAATTTTCCGGAGTTCTCCTTCCCATTGTTCTGAACAAAGCATCTACATCCAAATACTTTAAGATGAGATAAACTTGGCTTTCTTCCATTTAGGAGCTCATAGGCGGTTTTGTTGATGATAGGTCTGAGAGTGGCCCTGTTTAGCACGTAGCATGAGGCGTTTAGTGCCTCAGCCCAGAAGTTCTTTGGAAGATTGCTGGAGATTAGGAGAGTTCTTGTCATGTCTTCCAAAGTCCTATTCTTCCTTTCCACGACTCCATTTTGCTGAGGAGTTCTTGGGGCTGAGAAGTTGTGGTTTATCCCTTTGTTCCTACACAGATAATTAAACTGAGAGTTTTTAAACTCAGTTCTGTGGTCGGAGCGTATAGAGACTAAGGAGACTCCCAATTTGTTCTCCACGGTTTTTAGCCATGCTTCAAACCCTCAAAGACTTCATCTTTTGAATACAAGAATATGGTCCAGGTGTACCTAGAATAGTCATCCACAATAACAAAAACATATCTATTTCCTCCACGGCTCTGTGTATGCATAGGTCCACATAGATCCATGTGGATCATCTCTAAAGGACGAGAAGTGCTTACCTCCCTTTTGGATTTGAAGGAGGACCTTACTTGCTTGCCTCTTATGCATGACGAACACACCATGTCTTGAATGACTTCTACTTTGGGGAGACCGGTTACCAGGTCCTTTTGGTAGAGATTTTGAAGGTGTGACAAACCTGCATGATAAAATCTTTTGTACCAAAGGAGAGAGTCTCTTTAACAGAGGTAAAGCACATATCCTCCTCAGGAATAAAGGTTGAGTCTACTTTGTAGATGTTTTTGATACATATTCCTTTTAGGAGAATCTTCCCTGAACTTAAACTCTCAACTTGACAATCATTAGTAGTAAAGACAACCCTATTCTTCCCTTTTTGACATAGTTGAGCCACGCTTAACAAGTTAAAACCAGGATTGTCTACTAGATTCACATTATTGACAGAGAGTTTGTCGGAGATACTTACCTTGCTTGTTCCTTGAACTTCTCCTTTGCTTTTGTTCCCGAAAGTGATGGAGCCTCCACCTTGGAAATTTAGTGATTGAAACCATTCTTTGTTCCTTGTCATGTGACATGAGCAAGCACTATCTATATACCAAGAATGAATAGGTACCTGGTTGGCGTCATCTTGATTATTCCCGCTTGCCATGAGACATAGGTTGTCTTTTGTTCTTTCCCAGGTTGCCATCATTGCGGATTTCTCTGGTGGTTCCTCTACTCATTTCTTGAAGAAGTTCCTGGCGAAGTGACCTACTTTTTGGCAATTATAGCAAATAATTTCTTTTGGACTTTGGTTACCTTCGGTGTGATGTGTCTCTCCTCCTCTCCATGCTTTCCTGAAGGCTCTTGTGATGAGGGCAACTGTGTCATCCTCTTCAATTTCATGGTCTTCCATCTGGGACAGATCAAAAGCCTTTTCCACCTTTAAAGCAATTGATTTTCCTTTGTCCGTATCTTTCCTTGTCAAGAGCTTCCTCTCAAGAATTCCAGAGTGACTCTTGAGACGGAACACAAGGTCTTCCAAGGAAATTTCTTTGATATCGCTTTGAGCTTGAAGAGCATTGATGAACTCGTCCCACTGGGCGTTCAGTGCTTGCATGAATTGATAGGTGACTTTCCACTGAGGGAGCTCTTCACCTAGAAATTCAATTTGAATCACATAGCCTTCAAACCTTGGATGGAAGTCTTCCAAGGATTCACCTTTCTCTTGCACATCTAGCTCATAGTCCATTTGAACAGCAAGAAGTCTGTTCCTTTTGACATCATTATTTCCAGAGTATGTCCTCTTTAGTGCATCCCAGATTTCCTTGGCGGTCTTGTACTCCAGAATCTTTCGAAGATCGCCTGGACTTAGAGCCATGTGAAGGATCATTTTGGCCATGGCGTTCTTCTCAAGGATTTTGTAGTCTGCGTCACTATAGTCAGATCTCTTTTTCTCTTTGGTTTTGTCATCATCATTTAAGTCAAGGATGGCGACATCGCCAAATTCAATACCTCTCCAGATCTGGGCGTCAAGCGACTGAGTATGTGACTCAAACTGAATAGACCACCAATCATACTCTCCTGGCTTCAGCATTGGGGGTTTCTAGAATGAATCGTTGATTGCATTGTTGGATGACATCTTTTCCTGCAAAGCTAATTGAAACAATCTAGAGACCAGGCTCTGATACAAATTGTTGGATCGATTAGCGTATACAAACTCAAGGAACAAAAGCTATTGGTACTTGATAAGTAGATAATGCAGAAAGACAAACAATAATGTAAATCAAACCTGACACGATGATATATAGTGGAAACACCCCAAGTACCAAAAAGTCCTCGAGGCGAAAAACCACTCCTCTCTAGCTTTCACTAGAGAGAGTTTGAACGAGTCTACTTGTTGTATTGATATCTTGATTACAATAGAACTTGGATCACTCACCTACACTTCCTAGCTAGATCTTGGATCACTCTTCTCACTTGAATCTCAATCTCACACAGGTAGAACAACTCTAAACCGAGTATTAGGTTTTCGCTCTTCAAAGTCTTACTAAGCTATGCAATTCCCATGCAATATATAGCACACTAAATATCTCAAACCTAGCTACCAATCTAGCTGTTCTAATATTACCATAAATCTCACAATATCTTTCTAAAAGGAAATCGCTTCCTAATATTTCATTCACAAGGAATTATCTTCCTAAGAAATCTTTCACAAGGAAATCTCTTCCTAAGAAATCTTTCCTTCCGTGTGACATTCCAACTTGTTCTCCAAGTAGTCACCTTGGGCCTTACACTTCTGCGCGCCGCCTAGATCAAATAAGGAAACACAGCGCATAAGGAAATATTCCTTGCGCATAATATTTCCTTATTCCTTTGGCGCTTCTTCACACGCGTGTCCAATGCCCATCCTTGCCGAGTTGCCACTTTCCTTATTTGACGAGATCATCTTTTCCTTCTTTGAAAAGATCTTCTTTCCTTCTTTGGAATGCAACTCTTCCATAATTCTTCAAGTCCATTCTCCAAGATATCTTCGACCAATAATCTTCTTCGGATGAACTTTATTCTTCACAACTGTCTTCCATTCGTCGTAACCTTACGTCTCATGGATTCCAGCAAGACTTCCTTCGTACCTGCTCGTACTTCCTTTGTTCCTGTCTACGCACAAGTAGACTTCCTTCATTCCTGTCTACACACAAGTAGACTTCCTTCGTTCCTGCACAAACTAGTAACAATACCTACGCACTCAAGTAAACCATTAGTGGATGTTTGTCATTTAATCAATCAGCAATGGTGAGTGAGTCAGCTTGTCCTTGAGTTTCTGGAAGGCAGCCTCCTGTGGCTCTCCCCAGTGAAATATTGCTTTCGTCTTGGTCAGCTCCGTCAGTGGCATGGCAATGGAGTTGAAGTCCTTCACAAACCTCCGGTAGAAACTGGCCAGACCTAGAAAGCTCTGAACCTGAGTCTGAGTTGTCGGTGTTGGTCAGTCCTTGATGGCCTTAACTTTCTCTTCATCCACCTTTAGACCTGTGTTGCATACTACAAATCCAAGAAACACAACATGGTCCGAACAAAATTCACATTTCTTTAGGTTAGCATAAAGTTTTTCTTTAGGTCATTGTAGCTCATTGGTTTCTTCAGGGTTCGTACGGTAGGCGTCTCGATTGGGAAGAGTCGCTCCCGGAATGAAATCAATCTGATGCTCAATCCCTCTGACAGGTGGCCGTCTTGGGGATTCTTCCTGAAACATATCCTTATATTCCTGCAACAAAGAAGAAATAGAAATAGCCAGATCAAGTGTATCTAGAGTGGTATGCAGAGAATAGGTAGGAACAAGTAAGAAACAAGGAAGACTTCCCTGGATTGCACAGTCAACCTCCTTAGTAGTAGCTGTTTGTGCCTAAAAATACGACGAGTGTGGAACGCATGAAGAGCTACGCGTAGGAAGACTGTGTCGACGCGACGAGAGAAAAGGAGGATGTCGTCGACGTGACGATACGTGGAAAAGATCTCGTTTATCTTGAAGATTAGGTCTGCCGAGCATATTTTATCTTATTCCTTATTATATTATTGTAATCGGTAAAAGATACGGTAAAGAATATGTTTTACCTTGTATGTTATATCGTTATTAAGATAAAGGAAGAGATAAGATCTCGTTTCCTAAAAGATATTATTAGGGTTAGCCTATAAATAAAGGCTAACGCCTGCTTTGTAAGTATTCAGCCACCATTATGAGTAATACCAAGTTCAAGCTTCAACCCTAATTTCCTACTTTGTTCTTGAGTGTTGAGATTATACCGCATTCTTTGATCTTCGCCCTACAATTGCTTAGTTATCTTCTCATAGGTAATTTCACTACAAACAATTGGCGCCCACCGTGGGGCAAGATCAAAAAGGTATCATCTTTCCATACAAAAAGAGCCTCTTTTTTGCAGGAAACCAAGACAAATCCGACCAACAGTCCGCGCAATGATGGAAGAAGATCCGAAGAGGAGGGCCCTGCAATGATTCCTCCCATCCCGGTGAACGAAGACGCAGGAAAATGTCTCGAAAACACCCCCAGCACTCCAAGAGGAAGCGCTCCCATAGAGAAACGAAGAGTAGAGGGTGAAGTAACCGACGTGGCCGCCGTCCGAGCGCAATTCGAGTCCTTCGAGAAAGCCCAGGCTGAAGCCATGCACGCGAGCAAGAAAACGGCGTCGAAACTCACTAAGGAAAATGAGAGGTTGAACTCCATAATCAAGGAACTCAAGGAGGGTTCCATGGGGCCACATACCTATGTTCGCGGTCAGAGTGTCGTCCGATGCCTTGATATGGACGCAGCCATCGAAGAAGACGACATATGCCAGCCTTAAGAACACCATGGTTATGTCCTCCCTAGAGAACAGGTCCAGAAAAAGAAATCTGAGGATATCTTGACTTCAGACGTCGTCGCTGCACTTGTAGCACAACAGGTCGACGCCCTAAGAAAGGAGATGATTCTGATGCCCGGAGCTCCCAAATCTATAATCCCTGAGGGCGAGTTCGGATTTCAAGAGAGTCCATTTGTTACTGCTATCACCGCCCAGAAGATCGCCAAGAAGTTCACCGTTGCCGATCTTCCCGTCTACGACGGATCAGATGACCCGGAAGAACATGTCTTACTCTACAAGGCCAATCTCTCCACAAGTCCAATTGAGCAAGAATTAAAGGAAGCAATGATGTGCAAGTTCTTTAGCTCGACGCTGAAAGGGCCAGCCTTGATGTGGTTCATCCACTTACCCAAGGGAAGTATCTCCTCCTACGCCGAACTCTCCAACCTGTTCCGACTACAATTCGCCAACAATAAGTTGTTTGCAAAGCAACCCTCAGATCTCCATAACATGCGTATGAACAGAGGCGAGACCATAAGAGCCTTTATGAAGCGTTTCAATGATGAGAATATTACAATCCCAGATTGTAGCGAAGCCACCTCTGCCGACGCGTTCAGACGCGCACTTCCCCGAGATAGTGACCTGTACAAGGAATTGACGAAGACTCGCCCTGAATCATTCGTCTCAACTAGGGAAAGAGCCATGGAAACCATACACTTAGAGGAGGATCTCCTAAGATACAACGAAGAAAGTTCTCGATCTCCACATAGGCGAACTCCTCCGCGTAGGAACTCTCCCCCACGTCGACACAACGATCGACATCAGGAACGAGGGGAACGTCACGACAGGAGAAATAAGTCGTTCCAAAGAGAACCACAAACGGTGCATGCTATTAGCGAAGTTGATAGCGTCTATATGGTGGACAAATGTATCTCTATGAAGACCGACGCGTTGCGAGTCATGAGCGCAATGGAAGGGTTACGCGACATGCAATGGTCGAGAAAGCCAAATCCTGGAAGGAGGCCCGGAACGGGGAAGGGGTACTGCGAGTTCCATAACGATACGGGTCACACGACGGATGGTTGTTACACCCTGAGAAAAGAGGTGTTAAGATTGCTGAAAAGAGGAGATTTGAAAGATCTACTCTCGAAAGAAGGAAGGAACGCGTTTGAAGAGGTGAAGAGAGAAAAGAAGTCCCCTACTCCTCCTCCACCTCCGTCAAGTCATACCCGAACTATACACACCATCTTCGGAGGCTCTTCCGCGAGCGGCTACACTGCATCCGCCGCTAGAAGGAACATTAAGATTCTACGCGACGATAGTGATATGACGCGAGTTTACCAAATCCGTCCTTCCAGAAGAAATTACCCGGTCACGTTCGAGGAGCCAAACGAGATGGTGGAGCATCATGACGGGTTAGTCATCTCCCTCACCGTCAGCAATTGCCTATTCAAGAGGATTCTCATAGACAACAGGAGTTCCGCCAACATCATTACTATGTCTGCTATAAAAGAACTCAGACTATCCAACGACGACGTCGTGAAGAAGTACGTTCCTCTAGTAGGATTCAGTGGCGAAGTAGCGAGCATGTTGGGAGAGATCACATTGGCAACCTATGCAAGGGGTATCAATATACAAGTGAAGTTTGCTGTAATGGTGATCGAGTCACCCTACAACATTATCTTGGGAAGACCTTGGCTACATGACATGAAAGCTATACCCTCGACGTATCATCAATCTTTAAAATTCCCATCTCCATGGGGGATCCAAGAGATCAAAGGCGAGCTTCAAGTCGCGAGAGAATGCTATAGCATTGGAATGAAAAAAGCCACTAAGTCATCATTAGGCAAAGAAAAGAAAGCGTAGCAATCAAGGAATCACGAAGGAAAAGCTAGGGATGGAAAGTCGGTCCTTGACACGATGAGAAAAGCAAAGTCTGACAAGCAAGAGGATACCAATCCACCAAGTAAGTACGAGCAAAAAGTCCAAGCAAAGAGCAACAACTTAAGCTACATGTTCCTAAAGCACCATCCACCATAAGTCTAAAGAAGTGATATGAATTTCCAAATTTCCTAGCATTATTTCCTTTGTGTTCTTTCTTGCATGAGTAGGATTAGTTTCTTTCAAGAGTTTCAATAAATTTAGCGTCGTTATTTTAGCGTCGAAGCGACAAGGGGTCGTAACGACTAGGGGTAAGCGTTTTCGTCGAAGTCTATCAGTTCGTGATGCATTTTCTTTATTAATATATGAGTACGCTCTTTTTTCTCCGACGTGTTAAAGTATGCCGAGTTGTTCCATTTCCAAATTACTTGCTCTCTGTCTATGACGTAACATCAAGCTTAATAAGGCCGCGGCGAAAATCCGCGTCGGGGAGGAGTTTCGTTAGCCTACGCTTTCAAGGCTCCATCTACGCATAGACAACGTTAGCCAAACCGCCGACTCCGAGTCGACGCTTCCCATGATTGTTAGCGACGTGTGGCAATGGTCATGGGGAATGAAGCCCGACACCTCACGAAACCGGCACGGCCCTCTGAGCGAAGAAGGGAAACCTATCGCCACGACCACTCTCCAGGAACGCGTACTTGCGCCTTCCACGGCTCCTCTGAGAGTCATGAATCCACGAGAAAAATGCCAAACTGGCAGGGATGCATCCACCGACATCGTAAGTCCTAACAATCTAGAAATCGGACGCAACACGATGAATAGGCCCGTCGATTAAAAGAGTTCGACGTTGACCTAATGCTAGTGTGAGGCAACAGACCCACCTTAAAAGTAAGGGGTAACGTCACAAGCTGATAAAATCACACGCTGACCTATGTCCGCCACTCGCTTCAGGGTTCGGAGGAAATGCTGGACCCAACCTTCATGTAAGTCGGCAACGTGACTAAAGCAGCTGCAATGACCATATCGCCCCATCAAGCGAGAAAAAACCCTCTAACGCGTTCACCACGAACAAAGTATCACACTAGGGGTAGAAAACCACACCCTAAAAGATAAAGTAGCAAAAGCAAAAGCCAAAGGACCAAACCTACGTACTCACAAACGAGCTACGCGTAAGGGGTCATGGAAGTTAAAAGTCAATAAGAAAAAGGTTCTACACCCGCGTGAAGCAAGATACACGCACCAAAGCAAAGTACGTAAGATATCAAGGCCAGATAAAGGGTAAACTCCTAAGATGTTTGCAACCCAAAGAATGACGCGTAAGATGCAAGAAACAAAGTACGAAATACGATAAGTAAAGAAGAGTCCAAAAATCTTTGATAGCTCTAACCTAGTCTACAAGGAACCTAGGTCAAACCTACCAAAAGGGGTAGGACTACTCGAGGAGACATGAAAACACACCCAAAGCCGAGGAGTGCATAGGATACGCGTCAAACAAGACCGAGACCACCTGCCCGTAAGAAAATAAGGAAGTCAAGGAGCACCCCCAAGATAAAGAAATTGGAAAGACAAAGGTTGATTCAAAGAGGATCCAAAAGTCACTCACATAACTCCTGGACAAATACGCCGTCGCCAACAGAAGGAAGACTGGATGCAACGACATACTCAAAACATAGAAGTTCATCGACAAGTAAGTAATTCCAAAAAGTTATATTATAGAGGCCCGTCATGAAGAGCAAGAATGGAGGTATTTACAAGAAAACGCCCCTAAGATCGGCGAAGCGTAAACAAAAAAAAAGAAAAAGGAATTTACAAGAACCCCAAGGGAAGAATGACCCCGGAAAATCAAGAAGAGTCGCTATCAGACTCAGAAGAGCTCGATGAGGAACAATCCTCGTCCTCATACTCACGTTCATCCCCGCCCTCTTCCTTAGAGTCTTCTACGACGTCTTCTTTACCAACACCCTCGTCATCTTCGACGTCGTCGTTAGGATCGACCTCGTTAAGATGAGGGACATCATCCTCCACGATGTGAGGATTCGTCGGAGGATTCATAGGCGTAGGTCCTTCCTCGACGCCTTCAGGGAGCTCCGCGAACGCTTCATGAAACTCCCTCCCCTCCTTCATCGGGTCCCAACCGTGGTATTGACCAGCAGCATACTGTTCAATGACCTCCACACGAGAAAGCCAAGACCAATAAAGCTTCACCTCCTTGAACTCGGAAGCAAGCTTCTTCTCCACCTTAGCCTTCTCGTCCTCCAGGGCAGCAATCCTCGCCTTTGAATCTTCAACCTGTTTGGCAAGATCGACGTGAAGTTTAAGCACCACCGCAACCTTCTCTTGAGCTTCATTCTCCGCCTTACGCGACGCCTCAACCGTCGCATTAAGCTCCTTAATCTTCGCCTCGTCAGCTGATTGCTTGGCCTCCATAGCTTTCATCTGATTGACAAAATCAGAGAAACGCCCATAGATGCACAACGAAGATTGAAAAGCCTAAGAAAAGAAAAGATAGAGAGGTCAGAATAGAATCGAAGACAAGGGACTCGGCGTAAAAAGCAAAAAACACTACCTGCCATTGCGTAGGAAGAGCCTCTCCTATCACATCTTCCGTCTCCATCGGCAAATAGTAGTCGAACGATGGAGGATTTTGAAGCCCCTTCATGGCGGGCAAAAATGACCTTACAGGCGCAACGACACGAGAGATAACTCCCGGAAAGTCGTCTACAGTCTTGAAGTCGAAGTTCAACTTCTCAACAACCTTCTCCTTACCCTTACGCGACTTCTTCGCCGGAATTGAAGAGGGAGATGGAGACGAGACGAGAGAAATCATTAACGTGATATGGATGGGAACCTCGGAAGTAGTTCAACTTCTCAACAACCTTCTCCTTTCCCTTTTGCTTTGAGGGTCCTAACCTCGGAAGCGACGCGATGAGAGCAGACGCAGATTGTCCTCCGCTAAGAACGCGAGAAAGATCCGCGGATACTAAAAGATCAACAAGGAGAAGGGTTAGGACCCTCAAAGCAAAAGAAATAGGAAAACAAAGTAAAAGAGCGTGGATACATTACCAGTCAAGGTCGTAGAGGCAATACGATGACCCTTCCCGTCGTGCCCATGAAAAGTTCGATCACTCTCAGGGTTCTCGAGAAGTCTGTCAATAACCTTCTTAGTCTCTCGCCTCACCACGATAGCATCCGCGTTAACTACAAGGAAGAACGAGATAAAGTAAGACATCAACGATTGACGACGTATACAATAGAGACCCAAAAAGAAAAAGCAAACTCACTCGCAGGGTTCCAGCATTCGATCAACCAAGAACACTCCTCGCCAAGAGTTGATTTTTTGACAAAATAAAAGGAGTCGGCCCAGTGACGATCAGCCTGACTTCCCTCGATGGCGATCTTAGCCGCCTTAGGTCTCGATCTAAGACCCACTCTTTCAACCGTTTTAGTTTGAATGTTGAAAGAATAAGCAAGGTCATCGACGGATATCTCAACGCCGTGTTTCTCTTTCACGTCATCTAGAGCACCAAAGATTCTCTAGACGCTCGGAAAAAGTTGACCTACGGCGACCCCTAGCGTGAGTATGAACGCCTTCATCAACGGCGAGAAAGGAAACCGATGGCCGATAAGGAAAGGGTACTCATATACCGCAATCCACCTTGGGCGATGTGCGTCGGCAGATACCCCTTGAGGAGGTATCTCAATCTCCACCTCGGGACCAAGATTCGCCAATGATCTCAGTCTCTCGACGTCGCGTGCCTCTGACGATTTACAATCGGAATCCTTCAAGATTCGCCAATGATCAAATTGCAGACGACTCCTTTGATTAGACACTAGGAATGAAAGATTGTCTCCTGTTGGGATGGTAGGGCAATCTGTTCGTCCGAGATCAACGACCTCTTGACAACACATGCCCAAGGTGTTGCCATCTCCTAAACCTGCGCAAATCACAGACAACAACAACACACGAAGGAAAATAACGTAATCTGTCTATTCCTACGTTACGAAGTTGATAACAAGAAAGGCTAGGCACATGCAGATTGGTAAAGTAAGTCACGAAAAAAGGGGGCAATTAATCAATGAAAGAAACTGAATTTATAATGAAAAGAAAAGAAAATCACAAAGAACACAAATGGTGAACAGAACAACAAGACAAACAACCAGGCTTCCCCTAGAGAAATTGTCGAGCGGTGTACTCGTGGGGCTACTAGCCCTGGTACCACTTGCAATACGCTCTAGGACTTCTCACAGTTACTAACCGGGGTCCGCTTGAATCTTGGTCCAAAGGCTACTAGCCTAGAACGTATTTTGCTCTAGTCGGGTTTCTCTTCAGCTAGACGTTCTAAATTCCTTTTTTTTTAACAAATTCCGAAAATTAAATGAATTAAATCTGAAATTCGGATATAATTAAAAAAAATTTGTTTACAACCTAGATAAGCTAACAAGATCTTCTAGATTCTATCCTAGTTGGATATCAAAGAAGATCTTCTCAACCACTCAAGATCTTTTTAGAGAATCAAATCTTAACAAAAATAAAATCGGAATCTAAACAAATATTTAATTGCTAAAATAACAAAGATTTTGTTCTTGCGAGTCAAGGCAAGGCGGTTAGGGTTAGGGTTTTCTCTCACCCTTCCCGAGCCACGCCGTCGGTGCCTAGACGGCGACCCACGCCCAGCCACGTGGAGGTGCTCACGGCCCTCTCTCGCACAGGATATGATGGTCCTAGAAAAAATTCTAGCGTCTCTCGCTCTCGGTTTTGGTAGATCCCGTAACAACCCGGTTTAATTTTTCTTGAAATTCAACACGTAAGCGTAAAAGTTAAACAGAAGAGCGTTTTTACCTAGCGTTGGCTCTGATATCAAATGATGACACAAGGTCGGATGAAGATCGTAGATCTGCTAGGATTTTGATGAACGAAGGGAATGGAGTCGACGGCGGCGGCGATGGAAGACGTCAACGACGGCGATGGCGGGCGATCTGCTGGTGGCGGCGGAACTGAGATGGTGGCGGAAGGCTGGACGGTGGCGACCGGGTAGTGACGACGGCAAGTGTTGTGTTCCTTGACTCAGTCGTCGATCTAGAAAGACTCGCTTGATTCGAAACTAGATAAGCAAGTGACGTCTTTCTTGACTCAGTCGTCAATCTAGAAAGACTCGCTTGACTCAAACTAACCTAAGGAATCCACCTAGGGTTCTTTCGAGGTTTGAAGGCAGAGATATGGGCAACCAACACTCGTTCTCACAAGTTGAATCAAACACAAGAAATCCACTTGAACTCAATCCAACAAAGCTACAGCTAAACAACGTCAAAACTAAAGTAAAGAGTAATTCTCAATTTGTCAAATTCTGCTCTAAACCCTAAAAACTTATCTATTTATACTCTTAAAAATAGCAAATACTCAAAAGGGAAAAGTCCAACTCAATAAGGCCCTTGGGCCCAAATCTGTTTCCTTTCTTCATGGGCCATTCGGCCTCCTCCTTCCCATGCAGCTCGGTTGCTCCTCTTCTGCTTGAATCAACATGACGTATGTTTGTGCCTAACAATACGACAAGTAAGGAACGCGTGATAAGCTACGCGTAGAAGGATTACATCGACGTGACGAGACGTGGCAAAGATCTCGTTCTCCTTGAAGATTAAGTCGTTCGAGATATCGTATTCTTTGATCTTTGCCCTACAATTGCTTAGTTATCATCTCGTCGCTACAAACAATTGGCGCCCAATGTGGGGCAAGATCAAAAAGGTATCGTCTCTCCATACGAAAAGAGCTTCTTTTTTGCAGGAAATCATGACGAGTCCGACCAACAGCCCACGTGAAGGCGAAAAGAGGTCTGAGGAAGAAGGCCATGCAACGATTCCTCTCGTTTCGGCGGACGAAGACGCGGGGAAAGATCTCAAGAATACTCCCAATACTCCAAAAGGCAACACTCCCATAGAAGAACAGGCAACGAACGGCGAGGTAACTGGTGTGGCCGTTCCAGAGAGATTCTCCAATCACGTTCGAGGAACCCAATGGAAGCGTGGATCATCACGACGGGTTAGTTATCTCCCTAACCATTAGTAATTGCAAGGTTAAAAGGATCCTCATCGATAACGAAATCTCGGCCAACATCATCACCCTATCCGCGATCAAAGATCTCGGACTATGTAGCGAAGACGTGGTAAAGAAATACATCCCCCTAGTAGGTTTCAGTGGCGAGGTCGCCGATATGCTAGGAGAGATCACTCTAACCACTCTGGCGGAAGGGGTCAATATGCAAACTAAGTTCGTGGTGATGGAAGCAGAATCACCCTATAATATGATCTTGGGAAGGCCATGGTTTCACGATATGAGAGCTATACCCTCGACGTACCATCAATCCCTGAAGTTTCCATCTCCATGGGGAATCCAAGAAATCAAAGGTGAACCACAAATAGCAAGGGAATGCTACAGCATAGGAATGAAGAGTACAACCAACACGTCATTAGAGAAAAAGAGTAAGGCGTAGCAATTAAAAGACAATGGAGAACGAGTAAGATATGCTCAACGAAGGATCTACGAGGTAAAAGAAGAGATTGGCCGGGTAGGCGACGAGACATACATCCTGGAAATCAAGTCCTACGCCATCCAAAAAGTAGAGAAAAGAAAAGTGTCTTCATGGTCTGAATCACTGAGTAACGAAGGATCGAAACGCCTAAGAGTACGGAAGAATCATGGAAAGCCTGAGAAAAAAGCTAGGGGTAGAAAAGTAACCCTCGACGCGTCGAAGAAAGAGTCATCCAAGAAACAAGATAAGAGAGTTGGTAAGCACGACATGTCCCTATGAAAACATAAGCAGAATCTTCGAGTTTAAAAGTGGCGAAAGTTTATGGAAGAGAACACCGACCTAAGCTACATGTTCTTGAAACACCACCCACCATAAAAACACCACCAGGAAAGAGTTTGAGAAATTTCTATGCATCCTTTGATTCCCTTTTGTTTCCTTTGCATGAGTAGGATTAAGTCTTTAAATAAGAATGTGTCGTTTTCTTTAGGCCAAAGCGACAAGGGGTCGCGGCGACCAGGGGTAGGCGTCGAAGTCAGTATTTGTTGTTGCATGATGCATCTTTTATTAATATACAAGTAGACCTTTTCTCTCCAACGTGTTAAGCATGCCGAGTTGTTTCATTTTCATGACTTTCTCTATGTCTATTAAGAGAACATGCCTCTTGAGTACGGTGTACCAAATAAGAAGCAAGAAGGCCGCGGTGAAAATGGCGAATTTCGTTAGTCTACGCGTAGGCAACGTTAGCCGAACCGCCGACTCCGAGTCGACGCTTCCCATGATTGTTAGCAACGTGTAGCAATGGTCATGGGGAATGAAGCCCGGTACCTCACGAAGCCGGCCGGATCCTCTGAGCAAACAAGGTTAAGCCTATTTGACACGGTCATTCTCCAGGAACGCGTATTCACGCCTTCCAGCCCCTCTGAGAGTCATGAATCCACGAGAAAAATGCCAAACCGGCAGGGATGCGTCCACCGGCATCGTAAGTCCTAACAATCGAGAAATCGGACGCTACACGATTAATAGGCTTGTCGATTAAAAGAGTTCGACGTCGACCTAACGCTAGCGTGTGGCAAAGGATCCACCTTAAAAGTAAGGGGTAACGTCACAAGCTAATAAAATCACACGCTGACCTACGTCCGCCACTCGCTTTAGGGTTCGGAGGAAATGTTGGACCCAACCTTGATATAAGCCGACAACGTAACGAAAGCAGCCGCATTGACCACCCTATCAAGTAAGCAAAACTTTCTAACACGTTCACTACGAACAAAGTGTCATACCCGGGGTAGACAACCACACCCTAAAGATAAAGTAGCAAAAGCAAAAGCCAAGGACCAAACCTACGCATTCATAAACGAGCTAAGCGAAAGGGGTCACAGAAGTTAGAGCCAAAAAGAAAAAGTTCTACGCGTAGAAGAGCATATAGCACATGAAACATCAAAACCAAAAGAGCAAGCTCCCAAGACGTCTCCGACGCGACAAATACACGCGCACGACGCGAAAAACAAAGTACAAGATGTAACGAGTAAAGCAAGCACAAGGATCTTTGGTAGCTCTAGCCTAGTCTACAGGGAGTCTAAGTCAAACCTACCAAAAGGGGTAGGATTACGCCAAAAGAATGAAAAGTACCTAAAAGATAGCAACGACGTAAGAACAAGAAATTTGACGGCAATAAAACGCTATCACCAAACCAGCGTAGAGGATTCAAGGAATAGAAGAACAAGTACATTGAAAAGAAAGTCTCATCAAGAAGAACGTGGATAACAACGTTTAGAAAGAAAAAGCGCCCCAACTATAGGCAACGCGTACCAGTGCCCTACGCAAAGAAAAAGAAAAAATTACAAAGATTTGGATTCGCCCTCAGACGACCGAGAGCCGGATGCGCGACCATCACCCTCCTCATCATCATTCGCAGACTCCTCCTCGTCGATGCGTTCACCACCTTCAATATCTGCGACGTCGAGATCGGCGTCAAGACGCGAGGAAGAAGGACCATCTACGACACCTTCAGGAGGTTCTGGAAAAGCCTCCCTAAACTCGGCGCGCTCGCCCACCGGATCTCAATCTTTGTAATTGCTAGCAGCATACTCCTCATAAACCTCCACTCTGGACAACCAAGACCAATAGATCTTCGCCTCGTGTAAATCTTTGTCATGTTGCGCCTTGTTCTTCTCCACGTCCGTCCTCAAGGTAACGAGGTTCTCCTCCAAATCCTTGACTTGCTTGGTGATCGTCTCGTTAAGAGTAAGAACTTCAGCGACCTTATCCTTCGCCGCCTTCTCCGCATCACGGGATTTCTCTAATTCGCCATTGAGATGCGTAATCTCCGACGACACGTCAGACGCCTTTTTCTCCAACACCTCCATCTGTTCCGGATACGTAGACAAAAGCGTCCAAGCACATAACGACGCCTGAATCCCCTGAAATAAAGAAGAACAAAAATAAGAAAGAAATCTCACGAAAAGATCAAAGAGAAAATAAAAGTTATAATCTTACCTGCCACTGAGCAGCGAAAGCCTCTCCCATAACGTCGGCAGGATCCATTGACGCGTAGTGGTCAAGGGACGCCGAAGAACGAAGCCCCATCAAAGCCTTTAGAAGTTCCCTTCCCGGAGCAAAAACACGTGAGATCACGCCAGGGAAATCATCTACGGACAGGTATTTTTCCTCGAAAGCTTCGACCACTTTCTCCTTTCCCTTCTTTGAACGCGTCACCTTAGCCGGAGAAGGAGACGGCATAAATTCCAAGGTAGCCATAAGATCGATGTCTAGGGGAGCAGTAGACGAACATCCTTTTATGGCAAGTTGTCTCTTCCTCGACGTCACGAGGTCAGTGGCAGATTCGTCACGAGCGCGAAGGCGAGAAATTGAAGTTGCACCACCAACGGATTACGAGCAGTTAAAACATAAGTATGAAAAGAGAAGTTGAAATAAGCTAACGAGAAGAAGCTGATTTACCAGATGGCGTCGCGGGAGCAGTACGATGACCCTCTCCGTCATGGCCGTGGAAGGTCCGATCGACTTCAGGGATCGCCAAAAGCGCAGCTACCGCCTTCTTCGACTTAGCCCTCGTCTTAAGAGCCTCAGCGTTGACTGAAAAGTATATAAGGTTACGTGTAACGAAAGCATCAATAAGTAAAAAAATGCTTCAAAGAAAAAGAAAAGTTGATAAGACAAAGTAAGGAAACTCACTGTTAGGGTTCCATTCCTCGACGAGCCAAGAGCACGCATCTCCAAGGGAAGATTTCTCCATGAAGTAAAATACCTCGGCCCAACCCCGATCAGCCGTTCTTTTCTCAAACGCTATCCTAGCTTTCTTCTTCTTGATCTTGAAGTAGACTCTGCCCGGTGAAGAGAGCGAGACAGTCAAAGAATTGGCAAGATCTGCCGCGACGAAATCCAAGCCATGTTTTTCAATGGCATCGTCAAGAGCACCCAAGATGCGCCAAGCCCCATGGAGAAGTTGACCCATCGCCAAGCCTAGGGTGAGCATGAAAGCCTTGACCAAAGACGAGAACGGGAATTGATGCCCCTCCAGAAAAGGATACTCGTAGACCGCTATCCATCCCGGCCGGTGAGCGTCCGCACAAACCCCCCTTGGAGGGATTTCAATCTTCACGTCCGGACCAAGTTCAGCGATGGTCCTTAGACGGCTGACGTCGTGTGCTTCAGAATAGTAACGGTCCAACTCGCGGAGCACTTTCCCTGGTTCGTAAAGCACTGGAGTTGCCATTAGAAAGAAGTAAGTAGAAGGGCGGTGTAATAGAGTGATTGAGCGAGAAAGAAATGACGAGAACAGAGAAATAGTCGGAAGAAATGAAGTTAGAAGAAGTGTATGGAGAAAGGAAGGATCCCCGCTCATTTATAGGAAGGAAATCGCGAAGATCTCGGGAAAGATACTCTCCAACGGCAACATCCCCCACTAGAGAAACTAGTCGTTGGAAGTGAACGTTGTCGGCACAGATAACAAAGCTCCTCGTCTGTCGCATGGAAATGATTAAAGAGAAACGATGATCGAAGTTCTACGACGATATTAAATATTTAGATGACGTAATCATCAACGCGTTCCTAGTGTAACGAAGACGTATTCCTTGAAGAAAGAAGGCGTCTCCCAGCTCTACTAGACGGTAAGCCTTGTAAGACGCCTTAGGGGTATTGTTTGTGCCTAAAAATACGACGAGTAAGGAACGCGTGATAAGCTACGCGTAGAAGGATTACATCGACGTGACGAGACGTGGCAAAGATCTCGTTCTCCTTGAAGATTAAGTCGGCCGAGTGTGTTTTATCTTATTTCCTTGTATTTTAGTGTAATTGGTAAAAGATACGGAAAAGAATATCTTTTACCTTGTTTGTTATATCGTTATTAGATAGAAGGAAGAGATAAGATCTCGTTTCCTAAAAGATATCATTAGGGTTAGCCTATAAAATAAGGCTAATGCCTGCTCTGTAATCATTCAGCCACCATTCGAGTAATACCAAGTACAAGCTTCAACCCTAATTTTCCACATTGTTCTTGAGTGTTGAGATTATATCGTATTCTTTGATCTTTGCCCTACAATTTCTTAGTTATCATCTCGTTGATAATTTCGCTACAAAGAACGTACTCTTCTCTTCCTTGCCTCGTATTCTCCATGATATGCATCCCATTTTGTAAGGCGGTCAATAGCTGCTTGGCTCGACTCCTAGTGATGGCTCCTACTTTGTCTGAATCCTCATCTTCCTCAGCCCGACATCTAGCACGTGTCATTGGTGGCCCTGATATGTCTGAGCTAGCTCCTTGAGTAAGTACAGGTGTACTTACATCAAAACCTGTCATCAAACGCATGCTACCCTCCTCCTTAACTCCTGTGAATGACACCTTCTTGCCATCCTTGGTGAAAGATATCCGCAAAGATTTGAAATCAAAGACCACAGGATTTTACTCCTGAAGCCAATCGTAGTCTGAATCGAGTCCACTAAGGAGGTACACCAGAAATTTTGGGTCCATGAGGGTCTGACCGGCTGCAAACAGAGAAGTGACGAGAGCCCTTGCCTTGTTGTAGTAGTTTGTAATATTGTCGCTACCTTGCCGAAGAGAGGCAAGATGGAGATGAGTTTGGACGATATGAGCTTTGGACTTTGCCTGGAAAAGCTCTTGGAGATGGTTCCAGATCGCCCCTGAAGAAGTGCGGTCAATGACTTGCACCAGAACAGATTCTGTTAGAGAGCTGGTGAATATAGCCATAATGAGTTGATCTTTCGCTATCTAGGAAGCAAAAAGTGGGTTAGCTGACCCATCTTCAAGAAGAACAAAAGGAGAGGTTTGGGAGGCAACAACAATGGAGAAGAGGTTGTGTGCTCTGAGGTAAGGAAGCACTTGTGCTTTCCATAGAGAATAATTTGTGTGGGTGAGTTTGACAGTAATAAAGCTAGAGAATGAAGAAAGAGGAGGAGTAACCATAGAGGTTTGAGCTCCGGTGACAGTGAGAGAGGAAGAGTTGGCGATGAAAGCCATGGAAGAAGAAGGAGATATTTTGTGAAAAGAGTGTTTTGGATTTTAGTGGATCAGGTAGAAAAAGGCTTTGGGAGCTCTGATACCATAGTGGATTATAGACTCTCAGAGTTAGTGGAGCATATTGCTTTTCATTCATGATCAGAGATATTACACCTTATATTGATGACAGATTCTAAGATATGAACGTTTTGGAATGGACAGTACAAATATCAATTGTTATTTACATTTCTATCCTCTCTAACGGTATCATCACTATCCTTAACTGATTTTTAAGCACATGTAAGTATATATGTAGGGAATGGAAGGGACTAAGTATTGATAACAACTTGTTCAAAAATAAAGTATTGATAACAACTTGTCCATTACAAACTTCTGAGTAAAGTCATAACGAGTAAAGACCCATACTTTAGTTCCCTGGGCTGATCTTGATATTGGCATAATGCTTTAAAGAAATGTGTTTTTGCTTCTTTTAGTTGTACAAAAATATTATTTTTGATCTGATTAATTTCATGAGCCTCTCGATGATGTTGTCTTTGTATTGATGAAGGTAGGGGAGGATGTTGTTCCGGTATTGCAGGATAGATATACGAGATTTCTTCTCTCAAAGTCGAGGAATTAATCGCCATGCACAAAGTTCAATTTATTTAGTTATGCTCTGTATCATGATTAGTAATAAAAATGTACTTGTGAAACATACAGGTTAGTCGATAGTTGATACTTGTTGGAGATTCACTACTAGAAAATATGGACAAATATGTCCATTTTTGACATATTTAAAGGCCATTTTTGACATACAGGTTAGTCGATAGTTTTGCTTCTTTCACTACTAGTTATGATACTCATGCTCTGTATCTTGATTAATAATAAGAATGTACGTACTTGTGACCATACAGGTTAGTCGATAGTTGATTCTTGCTGGAGATTGTCGGTGTAGTTTAAGTTTGATGAAATCTCCCAAGAGTGCAACTACGGATGACAATGGATCGGGTGAAAGATGGATGTACCACATCCATGATCTGATCCATGGGTTGGATAACTCATCCAATATATTCACATCCATAATGGGACATCATCCGCTCCAATTCATCCAATCATCCGCCGGTGATCGGGTAATTTCGGATGAAAATTAACAAAAAAACTATTGAAGCAAAAATGAATATAATTATGCTAAAAGAAAATAAAAAGAAATATAATCCAAATTTCAGGTCTAACAAAAAAGTAAATATTGTTCAAATACATCAAAGATCTAGTTTAGTTCATGAGAGAAATTTAAATACAAGTAGATATCGTGGTAATCTTAATTCTTCATCCACAAATCTGTGTACTCCCTAGTCCTCTCCTTCGTAACTGCTACATATATGCAAGCAATGCTTTAAGTGCATATACATAACTAAAGGCTATTATGGTACATTTTGTGAACACTTCGGGAAGCTGAGTGGAACTGAGAGAGCGATGGACCGAGGTTGGAGGAGTGGAGGACGGAGCGAGATTGTTGAGTCTGACGGGAAAGTGACCAGTGGGGACCGTGGATTGGTGGGTGAATGAGGTTGGAGGAGAGGAAGGACTAAGCTAGGGAGTGATATATACATAAACGATGGAGGTAGTCATGAAGGTTAATGAGGAGGGACCGAGTGATATATGAGAAATTAGATTTATATATGTAGGGTTTTAAACATAGCGGGTGAGCGGGTGGATGCGGATCGGGTGGGTGGTTCGTGTGATCGGGTTGGGTCGGGTGGGTGAGAGTGGTCATCCACATCTGATCCATTCACCCATCCAGTCACCCGTCATCCAAGTTTCATCCACATTTTTCGGGTTTTCATCCATTTTTTCGGGTCGGGTGATGCGGATGAAATTGCCATCCCTAAGTGCAACTTTAGATAAATGATAAAGCACCTCTCATGACTAAGAGCTCTTGTTATAGAAATGTTATGCAGCTTTGTATGTAGTAGAGATTTCTTCAGGATTATAATTTCATAATATTTATATGTTTTGATCTTCTGGATATACCTTCTTAATTTAGCATATTCTAGAGAGTCATTAAGGTTGATGAAGCCATGAGGAGTACGTTGGTTTCCTTTCTGTTGGAGCCCAGAAATTGCGATCACGCGACACAACACTTCGCGTGACACAGGGCGTCTGGACAATCAACTTATGTAATGCTATTCGTCGTCTTCTTCCTCAAAATTAACCTCACTCTCGACACCTGACACTTGCGTAACTTAACCGAGAAGGAAACCGGCTCCGGCTCTTTTAAGCTCCGATAAGAAAGATACGTAAAACCGGACACACAGAAACAACGCAAGTATACACAAAGGTAAAGAAAAGCAACGTGAAAGAAGAGTATATTATCAAAGACGTTTCACGTTTATATCTTTACAATAAACCTAGTGACTCAGATACCACTCATAACAACACTAAGGCTTTACAACGAAACTATCGGTGATACAACAAGTGCTTTATGCTTAAATTCCTCTAGGGGATGAGTGTTTCGGAAGATTGTGGTTAGGGTTTGCTCTTGTGCTTTTCTTCTTCTTCAGAGGGAAGTCTAGCGTTTTTTCCCTTATGACTCAGGATCCCTTTCCTTATCCATAGGGTTGCGTTTTTATACTATCGCCTGGGACCCACGCGAGTCTATTACCGTTTTGCCCCTCGATACTTAGTCCCGTTGTATCCTCTTATTGGGCTTCACCTGTTTATGGGCCGCTTTATTCTTCTGGGCTGACTTCCTGGACCGACCCGGCACGCGATTCGTGGGCCTGACCCAACTCTCTATGGGCCTCGTGAGCCCATCGAGAACCGGCTCCAACATCCAGCCCCCCAAGCTTTCATGCTGAATAGCTGAAGGCTTGGGCCTGTCTTCTTGAAGTCGCGTTCTCGATGTAAGCTTGGCTCTTAAACTTTGCACATTCCCATCGCGTGATAGGGTCGCGTGTATTTCTGTTTCGTTTTCTCTGGGCGACGTTTTGAATTCAAAAACTTTACGAATTCCCGCGCTGAGCGCATGTCGTCCACGTGTTGACTCATTATTGCACCCCTCTTTCCCTCGATTTTTTCTTATATATACCCATTCTCGTCTTCCTCTTTCTCTTTTCCGCCATAACTTCCACTTTCTCTGCAACTTCTCAAACCCGCCGTAACCTCCATTTTCTCTGCAACATTCTTCGCCGGTGCTTTCCTTCCTTCTCCATCGTCATCTTCGCCGTCGTTCGCAGTCGATTCTCCATGGCAGGTTAGTCTTCCGCTCTCCTTTCTCTTTTCTACTTCGTTTCTTCGATTTTTTAGGGCCTCCATCGTCGTTCCATTTCTTCTCGCCCGCAGAAACTTCACTCGGTTCTTTTGAATTGAGAGGCTTCTGAAGGTCACTTTTTATTCATTGGGTGTTTTTGCTTTGTATCCCATTTCGACTCTTATTCTTTGATGCGCTCGTTTGGGAAAAAACGTGTTTTGGTCAATTTCTGCCATCTTCGACCTTCGTGGTGTTCTTCGTGTTCTTGGGCTTGGTCCATTCTGATGTCGTTTTGGCTTCCCTTTTGATTCTTGAGTTTCAGCTTTTCCAGGGATTTCTTGTTTGTTATAGCCTCGCGTTAGTTACTTTTAGACACGCGTTGCTCCTAATTTTGATGTTCTTTTTTCCTTCTTTCCATCCCTGGAAAACTGAAACTTACTTTGCCTATGCTTTCAGGTAGCGATGATTTTTATGAACGCTCAGCTCGGGCTGAGTATTCGGGGCGTACCACATCCGGATCTGAAGGGGGTTCTGGTGATCGCGAGCCAGACTCTCGTAGACGATCTCGCGTTTCTAGAAAATCTAAGAAGAGCAAAGCGAAGACGCCCAAAAGATCCAAAACCAGACTCCCGTCTCGCGTCATTCAAGAGCGAGCCGAGACCAATTACGGTCAATTCGCTAGCTTTTTCTCTCACAAGGGGTCTTTGCCCCACGTAGTTATAGAGAAACCCTTTCTCGCGGGCCCCGGACGCGTGAGTATCCTTACAAAGAGAATTACGCATTCTCGCACCCTAGTTCCCAACACCGCCCAACGTAGCAGTCTTACCTTTGACGATCTTCGTCGCCTTGCTACGCGATATCCCTTCCCTGAGGGGACCGTCTTTGCCCTCCCCGATCTCGAAGGCACTTCCCTCGACCAGTATGGGTCTTTCTTTGCTTTGAGTAGGCAGTCTTTAGAAGCCGGCTTCCGTCTCCCTTGGACGTCCTTCCAGACTGAAGTAATGGCAGATCTAGGCTTCAGCCCTTCTCAGATGCATCCAAACTTCTGGAGCTCTCTGATTGTCTACATCATGCGATGTCAGGACATTGGGATAGTTCCTAATACTCCTCACTACGCGCTCATCAATTCGTATAAGAAGAACTCACGCGAGGATGGGTTTTACACTGCTCAAGCCAAGACTCCTAGTGCCTTCCGATTGCCTTCGAAGATCGAGGGGTGGAAAACTTGTTGGTTTTTAGTCTGTCCCCCTCCTGGCTCTGAAATTTCCGTCCAGGTACGCGAGCCCACTTCGAGAAGGGCCCTATGCTTTTTCCCCAAGGAGACTCGCGACAGATTCATTCGTGATTACAAGGATTACCCCGACAAAGCAGTTCAAAAACGTTTTGAGCTGGCTATCTCGGACTCTTTACTGGTCGCCAGGGGACTTAGTCTCAAGGCTCATGCCCTAGGTTTTTGTTCGTTTTTGTTTCGACGCTCGCGTTTATTACGATTATTTACACTATACTCACTTGTGGTGGCTTTTGTAGATGCTGACTTTTTTGCCGATCTTCCGGATCTGGGGGGGTTGGCCCTTGATGAGTCGGGCGCGCTAACAACCATCGAGGCGCCTACCCGCATGGTTTCATCCGTCCCTGATCCGACTCCTACTCCCCCAGCCGCTGCTTCGGAAACACCAACGGAGCTTGCGACGACAGTTTCTGAGGACGCTCCTCCGGTCCAGACGTCTCGCGTACTTTCGGTTCGCGATAAGGGGAAGCAGAAAATTGTCGAGAAAAAACGCAAGAGGACGACAGAAGTGGAGTTTGTCTCCTCTCCGGAGCCTACTGATACCCCTGTCGCGAACCCGACCTTCATCCATAGCTTATCCGCGACGCGTGCGTTCGTCGAGACGATACCGACCGTTTTCCCTCCCGCACCTAGCCTCTATGAGGAAATTTCGGAAAGGCCTGGCGGCTTGTCCAAACTTCTTTTCGCCGTAAGTCTCCTGTTTCTACTTATTTCTTGCTTTCTTGGGGTGTTTTTAACTTTCATTTTTGTAGGGGATGAATCTCATCGCGAGCGCGACTCAAAAGGTGCTTGCCGCTGAAGATGAACTTCAGGAGCTGAGGGCAGAGGATCAGTCGACCCGCGATTCCCACAGAGCGGCCAAGTCTAGGCTTATGGGAGAAAAGAAAGCCTTGGAGGAGGAGCTTTCGAGGGCTAAGACAACGATGAAGGAGATGGAGGGTGAGCTCGCGTTCCTGTCAGTGAAAGACGCGAGGATAAAGGAGCTGGAAGCTCAGCTTGCGTATGAGAGGTCTACTCATGTCAACATCGTCACTGAGTACAATACGCAATTGAACGACCTTAGACAGGAAAACGAGAAGCTCCACGCGACGATGTCTGAGAGAATCGCTTACGAGAGGAACATGGCGGTGGAGGAGTATTGTGGGGGTTATCGCCAGCGTGCTCGCGTCGATTTTTACAAGAATGCTGCCAACACGCTTCTCCTTTGCATGGTAAAGATGCAGATGCTGAAGTTCAAGGTTAAGGACTTCCCTTTCAATGCTCAGGACCTGTGCGGGCTTTCTACTGATCTTCCTGAGTACCAGCCCCCATTGCCCGGAACCTTCATTGATGACGGGGAGACTCCACTCGAGGCATGGGGGATTACGCGTCTTGCGCCTGAGAGGGGTATTGTTAAGGGCAAAGAGAGTCAGGTTTTCAGGCCCCCTCTCCCGAAGGTGGTCGCTCCCCCTTCGCTTGAGAAGTCAGTTCCGAGCCCTCCTTCTCCATCCCTCTCGTCTCGCAAGAGGAAGGTATTCGCGTCTGATGCCCTTCTCGACACCATTCAGCCTTCAAAGCGTTCTAGTTTAGATCAAGCGGGGGGCTCAGGTTCGCGAGTGGCTGGTGCTCGCGACGTCGTGGATCTGGATGCGGATAGTGTAGAAGACGCGGGGACTGCTGCCAAGACTGTTTCTAAGTAATGTCTTTTGTCTCGAACAATGTTTTCTGTATTTAGGAATTGTGACATTTTGTAATCAACTTTTATATATGTCGCGGGTATAATGGTCGCGACCTTTATGCTGTTTCTGTATTGTTGTTTTTGCTTTTGTTTGCTTGTTTCGTACATACTTATCTCGCCTCGTTCCCCCCGTTTTTCGCTTCGGAAAAATGAGAAAGTTTTGCGAAAAAGGAAAATGCAAAGAGATAAGTCACAACTACGGTCCATCCTGTATAGTAAGGCAAAACTGTCTTGTTACATAATTTTGTGAGTGAGCATTGCAAACTATTCTTTTGTCAACCGTTGCATGATCTTTACACGCGATCTCTAAATGACGGTTGATACTCGCGAGGTTCATCTTTAGCCTTTGTTAGCCGCGGCGCAGTAGGATAGCTTTTCCTTGGTGTGATTGTCACGGAGTGTTCTTGGTCTTTGTAAAGCATTTAGTCATGGTGCTGCTCTCGCGTAGGATACCATGCACTGCACATGTAGAGGAGCATTTAGCTTTTGGTTTTTATCCTTAGGTAGTAGCACTGCACATGATGCAAACCCGCCCATGCTTTCGCGACCAGGGGGAGTTTTCTAGCTCAGCCCTGGAAGCTGGAAACACGAGCCGTCCTTACTTTCGCGACCAAGGGGAGTTTTCTAGCTCAGCCCTGGAAGCTGGAAGTTGGACACGCGACCGGGGGGGTTTTTTAGCCCAGCCCAGCCGTCTACGCTTTCGCGACCAGGGGGAGTTTTCAAGCTCAGCCCCGGAAGCTGGAAGCACGAGCAGTCCTCTCTTTCGCGACCAGGGGGAGTTTTCTAGCTCAGCCCTGGAAGCTGGAAGGAGGACACGCGACTGGGGGGGTTATTAGCCAAACCCGGCCCAGCCGTCTACGCTTTCGCGACCAGGGGGAGTTTTCAAGCTCAGCCCTGGAAGCTGGAAGCACGAGCAGTCCTCTCTTTCGCGACCAGGGGGAGTTTTCTAGCTCAGCCCTGGAAGCTGGAAGGAGGACACGCGACTGGGGGGGTTATTAGCCAAACCCGGCCCAGCCGTCTACGCTTTCGCGACCAGGGGGAGTTTTCAAGCTCAGCCCTGGAAGCTGGAAGCACGAGCAGTCCTCTCTTTCGCGACCAGGGGGAGTTTTCTAGCTCAGCCCTGGAAGCTGGAAGGAGGACACGCGACTGGGGGGGTTATTAGCCAAACCCGGCCCAGCCGTCTACGCTTTCGCGACCAGGGGGAGTTTTCAAGCTCAGCCCTGGAAGCTGGAAGCACGAGCAGTCCTCTCTTTCGCGACCAGGGGGAGTTTTCTAGCTCAGCCCTGGAAGCTGGAAGGAGGACACGCGATCCGACTGCGTTTCCTGTGCTTTTCATGTTATAATAACCACAAGTATTGTGAGCGTACCTGAGTTTTACGGGAGGACTAGGCGTAGAAACGACGAAGTCGCATCACGTTCCAGGAGTTGGCAATGTGATTTCCAGAGTGGTCCTTGAGGCGATAAGCCCCGGGCGCGACTTCGCGATCTATAATGTAAGGTCCTTCCCAGTTGGGGTCGAGCTTTCCTCCCTCTGTTCTACGTAGCACAAGGTCTCCTCTGGCAAATCCCCTCAGTTTTACGTGCTTGTTATAATATTTTGCAACGCCCGCTTTATGATTGGCTGCTCTGATGGTGGCCAGGTCGCGAGTCTCTTCTCGCATTTGCAACTCTAGCTGCATTTTTTCGTCATTGTCGTCCGGACTATACTGAATCACGCGGTCCGTAGGCACAATGAACTCGACTGGTACTGTGGCCTCTATTCCATAAGCGAGAGCAAATGGCGTTTCTCCAGTTGCTTTCTTTACTGTGGTCCTGTTTGCCCAGAGTACTAGGGGTAACACTTCGGCCCACATGCCTTTGGAGCCTTCTAGCCGTCTTTTCAAGTCCATGACAATGCTCTTGTTCACTGCTTCTACCTGGCCATTGCAATGCGGGTGAGCGACTGAAGCAATCCTTAAAGTGATCCCTATGTCTCTGCACCATGTAAACAAT
The DNA here is from genome assembly GCA_029168935.1 of Oxyria digyna. Classification (NCBI taxonomy): domain Eukaryota; kingdom Viridiplantae; phylum Streptophyta; class Magnoliopsida; order Caryophyllales; family Polygonaceae; genus Oxyria; species Oxyria digyna. The sequence continues at coordinate 43,438,594 of JAPVLV010000005.1, forward strand.
TGCGGCGAATTGAATTGTGGTCCCCTGTCGGTTACGATCTCGTGAGGGAGGCCATACCTGCAGATGATGTTTCTCCAAAGGAACTTTTTAACTGCCGGGACGGTGGTGCTCGCGAGGGCCTCGGCTTCGATCCATTTGGTGAAATAATCAACTGCTACAATGATGTACTCTAGCTGACCAGGCGCTTTTGGTTTGAAAGGTCCTAATAGATCTAGTCCCCACATCGCGAAGGGGCAAGGGCTTGACATTATCTGCAACTCAACACCTGGTTGATGAGATGCTGGGGCAAAATACTGGCATGGCTTGCAACTCTGAGACTCGCGTTGAGCGTCTTGCTTCATGGTGGGCCAGAAACTTCCCTGCCTTAATGCTTTATAGACCATTGGTCTCCAACCCGCGTGAGTTCCGCATAATCCCGCGTGAAGTTCCCTTATCAGCACGTCACTTTCTATCTTAGTCAAGCATTTAAGCTCGCGTGGTCCGTATCCCCTCTTGTAAAGTTCTCCACGACTCATATAAAAACGTGCAGCCATGGAGACAAGCTTTCTCATTTCTTTCGGATCTGAAGGACCTATTCCGCTAGCAAGATACTGAATTATAGGGGTGCGCCAGTCGCTGACTGGCTCGCTTATCTCCATCAGTTCCACCTGATTGCTTATGGCGCTTTCAGACTTCACGAACCAAAAGTATGGGGCCTTTCCTTCTTTGATAATGGCAGTGGGACCTTCGCTAGTGCATTCTATATTTGCATACTGAGTTTGGGAACCTCGCTTCGCGAGTTCATCAGCTCGCGTGTTTTCCTCTCTGGATACCGCTTCAATTTCAAAATGCCCGAGCAACGAAATCAGGGCTAAGGCCCTCGCGTGATATTTTGGGAGATTGCATGTCCTGGCTTCGTAGGTCCCATTGATCTGATTCACGACGATCTGGGAATCGCTCATGCACTTTACCACATGTACCCCCGCGTGAACGGCTATTTCCAGCCCTGCGATGAGTGCTTCATATTCTGCTTCATTGTTCGTGGCTTTGAACCTTAGCGCAATCGCGTGATCTATCTTATCCCCAGCCGGGGAAGTCAGGACGACTCCAGCCCCGCAACCATCTACGTTTGCCGATCCATCAATGTGCATTACCCACGCGGGGTGTTCAGGAGATATAATATCTTTTTCTAGCTCTCTGAAACTTGTTTCAACTATGAAATCTGCCAAAGCTTGTGCCTTGATGGCGGGTCGCGGTCTATAGACTACGTCAAACTCTGTCATTTCAATGACCCATTTAGCGAGCCTTCCAGAGGTTGTTGGTTTACTCATAAAAGACGGTAGGGGTAAATCCGTCAGTACTTCGATGGGATGAGCATGGAAATAAGGTCGGAGTTTACGAGCGGCTGTTATTAACGCGAGCACTGCTTTCTCAACGGGTGAATATCTGGTCTCGGCCGACAAAAGTGCTTTACTGATGAAATAGACGGGGACTCGTTGTTCCTTTACTAAAACAGCGCTAACTGCACGCGTGCCAGCCGCGAGGTACAGCTGCAAGCCTTCACCAGGTATTGGGGACGCGAGGATTGGGAGTTTAGCCAGATGTTCTTTAAGACTCGTAAATGCCCTTTCACATTCTTCAGACCATTCGAAGTTTTTAGGCTTCCTTAGTATGTCGAAGAAGGGAAGGTTTCGCTCCGCGAGTTTTGCGCAAAACCTTCCTAAATAGTTGACCTTTCCCACGAATCTTTGGACGTCGTGAATGGACCTTGGTGGTTGTAGATCTATTACGGCCTGGACTTTGTCTGGATTGACTTCGATACCGCGTGCACTGATCTGAAAGCCTAGGAACTTGCCTTCGGTGACTCCGAAGACGCATTTCTCTGGATTGAGGCTCATACCGTACTTTCTCAGGGTTTCGAAGACCTCTGCCAGGTCGCGAGTATGATCCGCTTGCTTTTTGCTTTTAACCACTATATCGTCAACATAGGCCTCTACAGTGTCACCTCTTTGGTCGCTAAAGATCATGTCCACCAGTCTCTGGAATGTAGCCCCCGCGTTTTTCAAACCGAACGGCATTACTTTATAGCAGAAGGTTCCTTTGTCTGTGATAAAAGCAGTGTGCCCTGAGTCGGCTGGGTTCATCATAACCTGATTATATCCAGAGTACGCGTCCAGGAAGCTTAGAGCTTCATGACCCGCGGTGGAGTCTACCAACTGGTCGATCGAGGGTAATGGATAACTGTCCTTGGGACATGCTTTATTGAGACCAGTGAAATCTACGCACATGCGCCACTTCCCCGTCCCTTTGGGATTTTTCTCTACCATTACAACGTTTGACAGCCACGTTGGGTATTGCACTGGTTTTACAAACCCTGCTTTAATCAGCTTCGCGAGCTCTACCGCAGCTGCCGCGTTCTTTGGTCCCGCCTGTTTTCTTTTTTTCTGCCTACGCGGCTTAACCTCTGGACTAATGTTCAGGGAGTGGGTCATGACACTTGCCGGGATCCCTCTTAAATCCTTTGGCGTCCACGCGAACACATCCCGGGAGCGGGTGAGTAAGGTCTCGATCTCTTGTACGACTTTTTGATTCAGTCTCCCCCCTACGTAAAGTTTCTCCTCTTTGTTGGGGAAAGGAGTGATTACCTGTTTCTCAAACCCATCAAAATGCGGTTTATGCCCTTCTCCCTCTCCCTCAGTATCTCGCGGTCTAGGTGAGGCGCGAACTTCTAACTCAGCTTCTTCCAGGACGCGTGGCAAACCTGGAATAAATAACTGGTTGGCAAGCAAGGTCTTGGTACTGCCCTTTTCGGAGGAGACGTAGCAGATACGGCTCTCCTCTTGGTTTCCTCTCGCGACCCCTACTCCTGTCAATGTTGGAAATTTTAAACAAAAATGGCAGATCGATACGACCGCCTCAAACCTGCACAGCGTCTCGCGTCCCAGTATCGCGTTGTAGGAGGATGTTATTGGGATCACCACAAAATCTATCTTTTCTGACCTTCTTGACCCTTTCTCTTCACCCAAGATGAGATCTAGGGTGACGACGCCCAAGGCCCTTACGCTGTCACCCGCGAAACCTACCAGCGTGGTTTTAGTGGGCCTTAGTGTAGACTGATCAATTCCCATTTTCTCGAACGCGTCCCAGTATAGTATATCGGCTGAGCTCCCAGTGTCGACGAGGATTCTTTTTACCAGCTTGGTTCCTATCTGAGCATGGATGACCAGTGGATCAGCGGCCTCGACAGCCCAGGTATCTACCTCTTTGTCACTGAAAGCAAGCGTGTAAGGTTCAGACTTCGATCTCGCGACACTATAGATCGGTTTTCCCTGAGGCTTGGGTGCGTTGTTAACGAGTCTTCGCTCTCGTTTGCCCAGGGGCATGGGTTCATGGCGGCCCGCGATCGTGCCTACATGGCCGTCCATGCGAGGGAAGTTCTGGGACGGGTGGCGATTAGGCCCCTGATTCTGGTTATTTCTCGCGGGGGTTTGCTGTCTCGTCTCATTTTGCGTTCTACTGCCTCCCCCTTTACTCCACGCTCCTCTGTACGTGACGCCGTGACCTGCATCAACGCTTCCCCTCTGAGCAGTCAGGACCTCCTGCTCACTTGGGTGATGTCGTCGCGACCGACACTCCAATGTAGAGTGAGTATTCACTCCGTGGTATTCGCACCAGGTGGTAGGCCCCTGGCGGTTATGACCGCGACCACCTCTCCCCTCAACATCGCGTCGGTCGTCTTGTTCGGCCACAAAATTCTGCGATTGAAATTGATTCTGATCGTGATTTTGGCCCCTGAACTGTCTTTGACCCTGATTCTGATCTTGAATCTGTAAACCGGGTGCTCGCGAATCGAACTGTTCCTTCCCTTGATTACCCTGATGACGCTTATTCCCCCAGTTCGGGTTTTCTTTCTTATGACCCTGAGCGGGCTTGCTCTGATTATTTCCCTTCAAAGTGACTCCTGAGTGTGCTTCCACATTAATTTCTGTGTATGCTCTCTCGAGCATGCCTTGGTAGTCTAAATCTCTCTTGCGGTATAGGTATTGCTTGAAGGTGCTTCCATCATTGAGCCCGTCAAGGAACGCGACCCGAGCGGTTTTATCATGGAAATCTTCAGCTTCCAAGATCTTTTCCGCGAACCTCTTAACGTAATCCTCCAGTGATTCATGCGGCCCTTGTTTGACCCCTACTACTTCTTGCATTGTCACTTTTCTCTTCCTCGAGGAGCCGAAATGCAACAAGAAACTTTTCTCTAGATCGGCGAAACAATGGATGCTTTCTGACGGTTGGTTGAGCATCCAGGTCATGGCGGGTCCCGCGAGCGTGCCTGGGAAACCTTTGCACATTGTGGCCTCATCAGGGCACCTCGCGAGCATAGCATACTTGTAGCGTGCTAGGTGCTCGCTGGGATCTTCTTTACCATTGTACTCTTTTATGATAGGAAATCTGAAATTAGGCAGAGGGACTGACCTGACTATATGCCCCGCGAAAGCAGTCGGGCCGAACAAGAGTGTCGGGTTGACGGACGGATAGGCCTCAAAGGCTTGCCGCGGGTGGGTGGCCTGGTTGTAAAAAGGTTCCCCCTCGTACCGGCGGCGAGAAGGTCTTTGTTCGGCGTGAATCCCCTGTCCTCTTCCTTCGGTTCTCCCCCTGTAAGATTGATCTTCCGCGTGGCTCGCAGGGGGTTGATTCAAATCGAATCTACTAGGGTGACAAGGCCTTTCGCGTCCTTCGACCCTTGTTCCATGCGACACTGAAATTCCGTCGTCAGGTACGTGTTCAGCACTCTCTTCCGCGACCGACTGTTCTCGTCCGCTCTGATTCTGTTCGTGCTCGCGTGATCGATTCCTTGGTTGCCGCTGGTTTCGGCTTCCGCCCGCACTTTGTCCCATCGTCTGCAGGAAAGCACGATACTGTACCAGTGCGGGTCCTGCCAGAACAATTTCCTCCTCATGTACATGTGAAAAACGTGGTCGCGTGCTACTTATGTCTTGAGTTCTCATCTGGGGAGGGGTGTTGTCGCTTCTTTCGCCACTGGTATTCATCTTCTCAGATAGTTGTATTAGAAAACACTTCGCGAGTATAGATAGTAAGCCTTACTTGTGCGAGGAGGTCCCCACGGTCGGCGCCAGTGTTGGAGCCCAGAAATTGCGATCACGCGACACAACACTTCGCGTGACACAGGGCGTCTGGACAATCAACTTATGTAATGCTATTCGTCGTCTTCTTCCTCAAAATTAACCTCACTCTCGACACCTGACACTTGCGTAACTTAACCGAGAAGGAAACCGGCTCCGGCTCTTTTAAGCTCCGATAAGAAAGATACGTAAAACCGGACACACAGAAACAACGCAAGTATACACAAAGGTAAAGAAAAGCAACGTGAAAGAAGAGTATATTATCAAAGACGTTTCACGTTTATATCTTTACAATAAACCTAGTGACTCAGATACCACTCATAACAACACTAAGGCTTTACAACGAAACTATCGGTGATACAACAAGTGCTTTATGCTTAAATTCCTCTAGGGGATGAGTGTTTCGGAAGATTGTGGTTAGGGTTTGCTCTTGTGCTTTTCTTCTTCTTCAGAGGGAAGTCTAGCGTTTTTTCCCTTATGACTCAGGATCCCTTTCCTTATCCATAGGGTTGCGTTTTTATACTATCGCCTGGGACCCACGCGAGTCTATTACCGTTTTGCCCCTCGATACTTAGTCCCGTTGTATCCTCTTATTGGGCTTCACCTGTTTATGGGCCGCTTTATTCTTCTGGGCTGACTTCCTGGACCGACCCGGCACGCGATTCGTGGGCCTGACCCAACTCTCTATGGGCCTCGCGAGCCCATCGAGAACCGGCTCCAACACTTTCACTATAGTTGAATCACTTATTATTGACGAAGAATTCATCATCTCAGTTGAGCCAACTTTTAGTGACTTCTCTTTGCCTAGAATTGATTCTCTGGAGGTTTATGGTTGTCACTTGTCCTAAAGACGAATTTGGATGGAAAGAGAAAATGAAACCAGTGTTGGACTTAGAAGCTCATGTCCTTGGATCTAACTCTTAGGTTGGAGAATCTAGGAAGATTCACTCTGTGCAATATGGATTTGTTCATGAACAAGTAGTTGTTGATGGCCTCAAACTTCTCTCTGTGTTATACAAGAGCAAAACACATGTGGAGTTGAGGTTTAAGGATTTGAAACCAAATATGTGCAAGCTCAGGTCTAAGGAGTAGCTCCAAACAATTTTTGAAAGTGATAAGATAACCTTGTTAAAGGCCTCAACATATCAAGTTTCTGCGATTGTATAAATTTATCTTTTTACCACCAATTTTGTTACAAATATATAACTGCACAAGTACGTCAAAAATGGTTAATCAGTGCGTGTGCGACGCGCATCCCACCTAGCTTTCGTTATACTCTATTCCTTAACCTTAATCTTACTTAGCACGTTTAATTAGGAAGCCTAATCCGAGGTTAATTAGCTACATGACATGTCCAAGACCACGTCATACGCCTAATTGGATAAGTCTTCTTGTCTTACACATATCTATCTTTATTTATTTTAGTTATATTCTTAAATCCTTACGATTCTCCTATCAATATCCAAGTTCTTTTTCTGATTTCTAATTTGCCTTGCTTGTCAAGAAGAATGATTAGTTCTGCCTAATTTTCCAGGTCCCCACAAAGCACCATTAAGAAATGTAGCAAATGCTATGTCACATGGACTATCTTAATGTGCAGTGTTGGGAGCACTATACATTCAACACAAAAGAATGTACTCAAGTGACACAGCTTTCATTGAATTTCTTCGATCATATTTACACACTTTCTCATTCCAATTGATCAAGTAAAAAAATCAAGATTCATATCTCAATTAATAGTGAGAAATGCTAAACAGTAATCGCTTATCATAACTGTTTTTGTCTCTTTGCCACCAAACTTTTACTTGATAACAAACAACTCCCTCAGTCTTAAAATATAGATTTTATTTTCTTTTTTTATTTTTATCTTATTATCAATATCACATAAAATTCTAGATATCTATAGACAACGATAGTTCATCCCAATCAATCGATCTCATTCAAATCACACAAATCGATCTCCAGAATTCACCGATCAAACCTGTTCGAGCTCGTTCTCCAAACGCCATAGCTTTTACTCCTGGAAAACAATCCAATCCCCTTCCGATTCCTCTTCTTACAATCATCTCCTCCCCTCAGATTCCGAGTATCGTCATCTTCGATTTCGCAGGGCTTATCTTCTTCGATTACGGCCATTCCAACGCTGACGCTCCTCTTCACCGCCTTAGTAGAGTCGGCGATGTTCTGATTGAGTGCGGCGAGATCGAGTTTATCAGCGTAAGCCCTAGAAGAAGCGGCTCTGATAAGCTCCTTGAAATCGGCGTCGTTAGATCTGTTGGAGGTTGCGCTGAAGCTTCTGGGAAGAGGATCGGCCGCCGATGTGCCGAATCCGGCGCCGGCGTAGCAGCTTGTGTCGGCGTAGCTGTTCATGGCGTCGATGTAGAGATCTCTTGCCTTTCCAAGGATGCGTAGCGGAAATGTCAAGATGCTCTTCAGTTTCTTGTGGCTTTTCGAGTTTTCTTTCATCTTGATTCAGTTTGTTCGATTTGAAATTGAGGTTTGGAATCGTGAAAGAGAAACAGAGAAAGAGTGAAGCTGAAATGGTTTGAGAAATGGTTTTCCGGGGTGTTTTTATAAGGCAGGCTCGGTCTAGATGTTCGATTTTAGTGGAAACTGAACCGGGTTTGATTTTCAATTTCAGCGATAAGCGAGTTTCGTAATTCAATTCCAGACTTATGTACGAAAGAAAAGTATTATTCCCACAGTATTAATCCCACAGTATTAATCCCACAGTATTAATCTATCTTATATATATTAAAGTGGAGCATTTTGAGCTTTTAGAGTGAGTTTAGTAAAGTTTTAGAGTGAGTTTAGTAAAGTTGTTGGGCTATTTATTCATTTATTTTTAAAAATCATTATTAACATTTTAATAAATTACATTAAGAAAAATAAAAACATTAATTTAGAGCAAATTATTTTCTAGGTTTAAATAAACTTAATCCATCTAATTATTATTCATCTATTTTACATTTGATATATAATAAAATTTTGAAGCAGATACAAAACTATAAATATCTAACCATGTTAAGAATAACAATAAGTTAATAAAACTCAATATTAATTATATTTGTAATTATCCACTAAAAATTTGATAGTTAGACAATAAAAAAACACATAAATATATTTTATTTATTATAGATATTTTTTGAGGTTGTAGCAATATAAAATATTATAATTTATATAAAACGTATGTCAAAATCGATTATAAAATTATTATTAAGTAATTATATAAACATATCCCCGTGTATGGCACGGGTCTTGCGCTGGTTCAAATAATTTTAAATAATTTTATAGAAACTTTAAAGATTTTTTTTTCTGAAATTAGCTTTTTTATATTAAAATATTCTCATTTTTCGTTTTCATGTCAAAGTAGTTTTTCCAAATGAAAACTTTTTCTAATTTCGCAAAAAGGTGAAGAAGAGGCGTTGTTTAAAACAACACCTCTTATCTGAGCCATTATTTTTTGAAAACGAAATTCAAAAGGATGTGAGGAGCCAACATGTTTTTATTTCTAAGAGAAGAAGAGTCACCAATGTGGTTTCCTTTTTTAAAAAAGAAATTGACGTGAGGCGTTGTTCAAACAGCGTGTGATGCGCTTATTCAGATTTCCACCACATGTGCTCAGAGCTTGTAATAATTATGTACAATTGCATAATCTTAACAGAAAGGGGAAGCATGATACAGACTGGAGCAGATATCACAACCAATTTATAAGATTTGTGGAATAGGCGTGCAGATTTGATTGCCATGTCTCCTGTCAATGACCCCGATCTTTCAAGAGTTGAAGATCAATATATGTACTAGTACAGGACAATTACTCGTCGCTTCATGAGTCCACAAACTCGTCCGCCAGTAGGACAATATCAATGATTGTCTCAAGACTTGTACATGATGGTTAATATGTAATATAAACGTCGTTTTAAAATACTTAATTATCATTAATACCTACATAATTTCTTTTTCTTTTCAGGGACAACATGTGTACAGTCAGGATGTGCTAAACCGAATGTATGTCGATCAATCATTCTTCTGGAGCCAGAAACATATGGGTGGAGCATCCAATTCATCGGAATTTCGAGGCACGTATCCATATCCTTCAATGTTATGCCACCAACATGTATCCAGTCTCCGTCAATGTCCACTATGATGTCTTCTCCAATGTCTTATCCGCCTATGCCACAACCTTCATACCATGGATTTCCTACTGTTTCGATGACACATACGCTCTCGTTTTCGACATTTGAAGGGTTTGCTAGTTCTTCTACGGGTGTTGAATCATCATTCTCGGGATTTGGTGATTATTCATGGTTTTCGTCGTCAACGACAACGTCAATGCTAGCACCAAGCTGGTTCACTTCCACCAATGCTCCAAATGTATTTATTTCACCTACTAGGACAATTAGAGATGTTGATTTTAACCGCTTTGAATTTCGTCAATCTTTATCAAATGTGATGGAGCCAAGCGAAAATGAAGACGACAAGGATGAGGAGACCGACAAAGACGAGGATTATGACTTGTATAATAATATAAAATAATGAATCTTATTATATGATAAACCTGATAAAATGAAAGTATGCAATTATTTTAATTATGCAAACGAGACTAATTTTGAAATGATAAAATGAGAGTATGAAATTATTTCAATTATACATTCGAGACTGATCTCAACCACAATAACAAGTAATTTAATCACCCCTAGGCCCTAGCACATTCATATTCTTTAAATTAAGCAAATTCAAGTCGTGAGAAGATGTACGTTGGCGTTGGTGTGACGTTGTTCTGAACAACGGCTCTCCTACTTAATAATTTTATGATGGTGATAAAATGTCTATTTTGGAAATTTATTTCAGTATACACGTAAAACAAGAATTATTTCAAAAAAGTGTCCATTTTAGGAAAAAAAATTCAACCTTAAATAGCTATATTTTCAAGAATTGTGTAGAGAATGATATATTCTCCTAATATATATATTTTTTATAGTTAATATCAAAGATATTATTGTTAAAATGGTCAAAATAGCGACAATGATAATCTTTTTCATATAAGAACCGAAAGCTACAACAAAATCATTTTTAACATAGAGAAAATATATAGATTGGATAGATCATAGGTAGACCTAGAAAACGAATCGAATAGGTGGGGGTCGAGTCAAGCTGGTCGACAAAATTTTCGGGTTGGACGGGTTCAGGTCGGGTCGACCCAGCGGGTTTCAAATGTTCGTTTTTTTTACTGTAATAAAGATAATAATATTTAAATAATATTTTTATAATAAATTAAAAATAATATATTATTATTGAATAAAACTTATTGTTATTTTTTAATTAAAATAAAATAAAATATGTGAAAAGTGGGTCCCTCGACGAGTTTCGAGGGTTCGAATCAGTCTGATTTTGACCCAACGAATCTCGGGTCGATTTGGATTTAACCCAAATGGATTTTATGAATTTTCAGCGAATTTTTTCCGAATTCGTCGAATCGATTTAACGGATTGGATAAATTTTTGACGGGTCTAATTATAGGTAAATGTATTGACCAAATACCTTCTTCTTTTGTTAGTTGATTGATCAAATACCTAAAAATCAATAAATATAAAACTTAATGCTCTGATGCAATTTTATATTTTATCACATCTATAGACATCGGGTGTGATATCAACCAGCCCACTAGACTAGAAATGGAAGATAAAAAAAAGGTGAATATATAAAATAAAAGGGTTTAGAAAGTAGTCCATTCGTTAAGTATGATAAGTCTTTAAGAATTTGAGATAAAAATTAAGAAATAAAAATATGTGATTAAAATTATCCCTACATAACTACTAAAAATGTATATTATATTTGTTATAATAATAATCAGGAATAAAAGGAGGAATATGTGTCAAAAATACTTAAAAACACATTGAGTGACAAAGAATGATGATTGAAAATCTATATAACTACACTAGACATCATTATACACAGAATAGTTCGGGTGATTAACGTAAGAAAAACGAAGTTTTCGCGTTCACAACTAATTCATAATTTGGGCGGTAATGTTCATAATCTGGGAGATGAAATTTTATGAGGTCATTTCGAGAAAAAGACAAAAAAAAAATCAAAGTTCGCAGTAATTACAAGTATGTCACCGCGTCCCTCTCTAAACACGTTCAAAAAAATTAGTGGCTCAGATTATGAACATTATTATCTAGAATATGAACATTTACGTGTAATATGTGAACGCGAACTATTCGTTTTTCCTACGTTAATAGGTGTTCTCACTGGAACTTTCCTCCATATATAAAACTAACATTAATTTATTAATATTTTAATTATCGTTATTTTTAGTCGATTTTATTTACGATATGTCGACTGTTATCACTATTGTTATTGTCATATCAAATAGAGATTTATTAGTTAGATTATTTCGTTTTATTAGTGTCTTACATAATATTAATTTCAATCGATACTTTTAACATTACGTCAACTTTTATCAGTTTTATTATTGTCATATTAATTTAGTAATATAAAATTTATTAGTTAATCAATTTACATATTAAACTAGCATTTTGAGGCTTGGCTACGCGCGGATTTAATACCCCGGTCTTAAAATTTAGATACAAACGTTATTGACGTGTGTAAATATTTCACATGTTGATATTTGTAGTAATACATTTTGTGGTTGAAGACTATTTTAAAATGTCAATGTTGCAAGGTGGAATATTGAAAATGTATGTATAAATATAATAAATATATATTTGTTTTGTCCACCCTTTGCATTACATATGTTTATGAAATCAAAAGAGAGTGCTTCATTAGCTTCTGGATAATCTATTGTATATTAATATTCTCACAACAATTTTTACACTTATAATCCGTCTAATTAATATGCCTAAATTTATTTTTAATATAAAGACATGTTATAACATTTTACTATGATGGGCTTGACGAACAAAAACTATAAATTAGAAATGTAACAATGAGTCACAACACATCCATATGGCTTCATAAATTCGTAGACTTTATTGAAATTGAAGTCATTTATGAAAGAACCAGTCAAAATACTTCAAAATTAAATGCAAAGCTTTCATTTGTAAAAAACACAATTTATATACTAGTAGATTAGATAGAGTCTTATTGATTAGATTACTTCGTTGTTGGGAGAATTGATGGATTTAATGCGCGCCTTGGACAATAACTTTAGTCAAACTGTTGGATTTTGATAACGTTAGTTGAAGTATTCACAACCCAAAGATTTAAAGATAGAGAGTATTTTTAGTACTACCGCTAGGGAGAAGGCGCATTGTGCGAGCTTAATTGTGTCGACGAAACATATATAATTAATAAAAATGAAGAATCAATTATAATTGTTTCTTTCAACGGGTGATATAATCGTAGACGTTAAAGAGTTGAACCGTCGTAGACGACCTTCAAGTCTTCTACTATGTCGAAATAAGTTATAGATTACGATGACAATGACAATTTGATTTATGATGTGATTACGTGTATTTGTTACATATTAGACTTATATATTAATGGGGTATAAATTGATCCATAGATTAGGTCTCACATCCTCACAAACACAAAAAAAAAGACAATAAATGAGATGAATATTGACCAATCAAAACAAAGGTAATAAATGCATTGAGTGGATTTTGAAAGAACCTATAATTTTATATTAGATTAGATATGATCGCTGATCTCGGCTTATTGGCTGATTCAAACCTTTGACCTCGATCTTTAATGGTTATCTCTCTATTGAATACTCTTATTGGCATAACTATAATTTTATTATAAATGCGGATCAGGTGAGAATAATTATTATTGTGCGAATATGCGGATGAATGCACATTTAGGTCATTGACATGCACTTTCTTCAGTAATGACATGCACATTTAGGTCATTGACATGCACTCTGTCAGATTTGCATGTCATTGATAATATGTGAAAAGTACATGCACACACCCCGAAAGTGCATGTCAATGAAAAATTATCAATGACATGCAAATCTGACAGAGTGCATGTCAATGGCCTAAATGTGCATGTCATTACTGAAGAAAGTGCATGTCAATTGCCTAAATGTGCATTCATTCGCATATTCGCACAATAATAATTATTATATGATAATTATTACTAGTAATAACATTACATTTGGGTTGCCCTCTCATTGGCATAATTGCTTATTCTCGAGCTGAAAGTATAACATATGTATTACGTTACGTACGAATTTTTTTATTATAATGTGGTCAAGGGACTCAACTCTAGATCTATGAAAAGACAAAGGAACTCAAACTAAAATGAAATGTCATTAGACAAACTATTAGGTACGAGTATGAAATATTTTGTATAATACGAATGAAGAATATTTAGTACTTCCTCCATCACATAATGTTTGTTAATTAACATTATTCACAATTTAAGAGAATTTTTTAAATATATATATTTCAATATACATGAAAAAATATAGCCGTGAGCGATCTTATTTGTTCCGTTTCAACGAAGACTTTAATAATATCAAAATTTTATGATTTTTACTAATATATAATCAAAGATATTGACGAAAAAAACATACATCAACAAACGTGTTCGGGTCAAATGAAACTAATATTTAGGGACAGAGAGTAGAAATTTGAAGAACATTCACTAAGAAATTGGAGAATAGTCAAAACCTGAATAATATTCATTGAGAAATTGATAATTATTCAGATCTATAAGTGAATATTTATCATTATTTCAAAGAATATAGATCAAAAAATATATTTTAATGAATATATATCGAGCATTTGTATATTTACGCGGTAAAAGTTGTTCGTACGGATGTATTTACAAAATCTAAGTAGTTGACTATTTTGTATTTATTAGTCATGCTATCTATTATATAGTATGTCCATTTGTTTGAGCTACAGACCAATAAAGGCTTATACCAGATATCTGCATCTTGGCCAACTACTCCGTCTATTGTAGGTTTGGAGCATGACCATTAAATAATTTAAATGTTCGTCAGAGATCTTACTACTTAACTACTCAACTCCAACTAGAAAAAACCTTGCAGACAATTTATTAAAATGTCACTGAGTTAATGACAATTAAATAATCATATGCAAACAGTAATCCTATTGTAGCAAGAAAATAAAAGAGATTGAAGTTCTTGGATGGAGATTAAAATTAATGAAACTGACGAGCATAATGGCATACTTGCAAGTCAGAAATTGTATAAAATCAATGCCGTAAGTTTGACAGCTTCATGTGATTACATCAAATGTATAAAATTATGATAGTGACCATAATAAGTGAAAAAAAACAAGCTACGCCGTCTATGGATAGAATAATATTTTGTCATATGATTAGTAATTTTGTATATGGTATGCATGTTTAAGGAAGAAGTCAACAATATAAATTTCGTTAAAAAGATTCTTCAAAAACTTACGGATCTGTTAGGCCTAGTCATAGAGTATAATAAAAGTTTTTTCAAACTTCGACTAATACTAAGCCAGCACAAAAACTTGTAACAGTCTTAAATCTTCAAATGACTAACGGATTGAAAAAATATTTAGGTATTCCAATAATTTGAGGACGTGTAAGAAATGATTGTTTTGAGTAGGCACTTCAAAACATGTAAAATTAATTATCGAAAAGAAAAGCTAATTCCATATCTCAAGCAGGAAGGACCATTCTTATATAAACAATCCAATATCTTATCTAAGGCCAACCATTATGCAATGCTTTCCATGCCCAAAACACTATGTAAAATGTTTGATATTATAAACAAACAATTCTTTTGGAGCAACAACAACCCAGGACATTGACCTCTAATTAATTGGGATTCTATCTGTGAACCTAAAAGTGAGGGTGGGATAGGATTACATCGAGCAAAGGATCTAAATAATGCATTACAGATGAAATTATTATGGAAACATCTAACAGACAAAGATAACATATGGGCTAGATTAATAACACAAAAATACCTTAAAACTTCCTCCCTACTTTCCTATAAAAAAACCCAGCAGTCTTGATAACTCTCTAGATTACTACACCTTCGCCAGTCCTTTCAAAAAGGTTTAGGTTGGGAACTGGGTAATGTGATGCGCCCCTACCTTGCATAGAACCAAGCCTTGGCTCGCCTCAACGAGCACCTCCGGTGTCTCCTCTTTATCAAGATCATTTTGAGGTTAAGCACCATTGACGCTTCATTTCCAGCCTCGTCGGCCGCCTCGCACCTTCACGCACCAAGATTAGTGTAAAGACAAGCACCACGAGCGCCACTCCAATTCCACTGGCGCTCTCGTTGGTTCTACGAGCGCCTCATCCATGGACGACCAACCACCTCATGTGCACCGGAAGCAACCTCTTTGGCGCCGATGACGCCCACTCTAGCTACTTGCCCAACAACTTGGCGATCCAGCGCCCCATGCCGCGCCCTTGGTGACCTCCTTGGCTTGGCACTATGGAGCCTCATCAAAGCCTTAGTAACCTTGGTATGATCAAGTCATGGTTTTTCCATGCCTATCTTTTTTTATTATCTTTCATCTTTGAGACTCTTTTAACTTTTTTAGGCGCACTCAAGAAACTTACTATTTTTAGCGGTTACTATTTTTAGCATGTTGCTATTTTTAGCATGTTGCTATTTTTAGCAAGTGTTATTTTTAGTCCTCGTTTCCCTAGATAGAATTGCATTTCTGAACTTTCTATTTTTAGCAACTTTCCGTTTTTAGCAGGTTACTATTTTAGGAAAGTCTAGGTTCTTTTTTTGCTAGTGTTTTGGAACTTTCTATTTTTAAAAGGTTTCTAAATTGGGAGTGATTCAACCTTGCATGATTTGGGCCGTCTCAAATGGACTCTTGGCCATCAAGCCCAAAGAGATCCATCCTAGCAAACCCTAAACCTAGCCGCCATACTCTTTGCTTTCTAGGGTTTCGACTATCTTCTCCTTTACATGGCCGAGTGCCTCCTTTGTATTGTTTCACACTTAGTTTATTGAATCAAGAACCATTGTTGAGACGAGAATTCCTCCATCTTCTTGATTTGTGCGTCACCAATCCGAAAGGCTCTTATTTCTCATCCCCTTCACCATATCTTCTAGTCTCTTTTATCTACATCTCCCCCATAGCTTCTAACCCCTTTCTTCTACGTCTCATCTCCTTCACTCGTTTGAGCATACCTCAATCACCATCTCGAAAACCATCACCAACTAGCTTGTTGAGTCTTACTCGACATTTATATCCAATTTGACAAGGAAACTTGTCATCTATATCCAAATCTTCCGCTGCTACTCCCATCTCGACCAACCTCCACATAAAAAGACATTCACCAACACTTGCTTGATTACCATTGAAGATCCTTCTCGTGCATTATTGGTTTTCCCGGAGACCAAGGGCACATCATAATGGAAACCAAATCTTTTTTTTTTTGGACCGATAATTGGATTGAAGAGGCCAACCTTAGAAAATTCTTTGACCCTAATACTTCAACACTAGATACTAGATACTAGAGTTCCAAACTTCATATTGTCAACAAAGCAATAGGATCTTTACAAGCTCAACAATCTTCTACCTTATCACATTGTGAAGACAATTACTCATATATACATCCATGAAACCGACATTGAGAACAAAATTATATGCAAACTGAACTCAAATGGAGAATTTAACACCCATTCTGCAAGGAGGCTAAAGACTCTCCACCAACCGACAACTAATAAAGAAATATTTAATTTGCTTTGAAATTTAAAATTACTTCCTAAAATACTTAATTTCATATAGAAAGTAATTTCTGATATTTTTCCTACAACTGAACGCCTGAACATATATTATGAACATATATTATAACAGGGTCTCCTATTATTGTCCTATGTGTAATGGGATATTGGAAACAACAGAACATTTTTTTTCTTTGAATGCCCATTATCTTCGCAGACACTACACAAATTCGAACAACTAACTAATACTAACTTAATAATAAATAAATAAATAATAATTTTACAAATACTATTCTGGACTTAATAGAAATAAATAAAGGAGGTAAACAAAAAATCAAAGAAATTATTTTCATGCGGTACTATTTATGGTTATATAGAAATCATAAGGTTTTTAGGAAAGAAGATAAGATCAAGAATCCGGCTGAGAAAACTTACTTCCAATTTTATCAATGGTCGTCGCTACAAAATAAAATGAGAGGACCAAAAATTTCCAGAAAGTGTAATAGACAACTTTATAACAATCAAATATGGAAAAAACCACCACAAGAATGGATAAAAATTAATTTTGATGGCTCGTTTAGTCCCAATACTAATTCTTATATTGGCTGTATTGCTAGGAATAATGAACGTGATATTGTATTTATTGACCATAGGATGGTACTATCTACATCAGTAATTAAAACAGAAACATTAGCTGCATTAAATGTAATTAAACTAGGTTCTATATTCAATTATCAAAATATAATATTGGAAGAGGATAATCTTACTGTTATCAATTCCATTAAAAATATTTGGAATGTTCCTTGGGAAATTAGAAATATCATCATTGATATTCAAATCTATTTGAAAAAAAATCAAAATACTAAAATTGTTCATTATTTCAGAGAAGCTAATAAAGCAACAAATTTATTAGCTAAACCTATTGCAAATAGGGCGGTAATCAAACATGCCCTTTCGCTTTATCATAATGTATACATACATGATGATTATATCAGGACTATTAGAACACAGTTATATCAGGCTGGATTATATGATCACGTCATAGCCTTTACAAAGATCATTCATTTGGATGGTTTGGGACTGCCTTCTACTTCGGAAGGAGTTTCGGGTTTTACCTAAGTACAAAAAAAGAGAGGAAGAAGTTGTAAAGCTTATGCCTGAATTTGGATTTGGATTTGAATCATGAGTCCAAATAAAAAGTTTCTCTAGTTTTATGTTTAGATATCATTGAAATTAACAAAAAAAATTATGATTTCATTAAGGATGTTTCTTGGATGAGGACTCAGTACGATCCACGTAGAAGTTGTAAAAAATAGGATCAATTAACGAAAATCATCCGTCGAATAGGTTCATCTACAAGAAACCACACTTATAACAACTAATTACCAAAAATCACCCTCATAAGACACTCCATTACTAAACAACCACCCGCCCCCATGCTCCGTTTGAATTTTCGTAAAATATTTACAGATTTTAAACCCAAACTTTTTATTTTCATTTATTTTCCCCACACCTCAAAACTTGGGTAAAAATTGTAAATAAGCAAAACATTAGGGTCATCTTCTATCTTCTTCAACCTTTCAATCCATCTCCAATCGAAATCCACACCTCTTCCGAATTCCTAGGGTTCGGCCTAACATCAGGAATTCCAGTTCCCCCTAACTTCAAGAACATGATACTTGAGTAGAAATCCAATTCCCACTCAAGAACGGTATCCAGGTCAGATTCTGGGTCGGGGAAGCAAAGCTCAGCAGTCGGGCATCAAATTCGTCATTGTAATCTCCTTTCTTTTCCAGTGAAACTGAGCTTTCAAGGAGGGAGTGAGGAGTGAAATTGGACCTAGAGGGGAGATGGTGGGAGAAATTCGAATAGGATATTCTTGTGGGTTTTGAAGAGAGTGGGAAATTGGAGGTGGGTAATGAGACATGCCACTTCACCACCTCAAGACAGTAGCATTGGCACCAATCATAGTTTGCAGTGTGAGGAACAAGAGGAGCCATGCCACGTCATGAATCCATGTGACAAGTTAATCATAACAGATAGAAAGGATGCGTTAGGATTAAGTCATGACAGATGTACACCGTCCGTTCAGGAAGTGTGTTTGTTAGAATGATTAGCACCTAATTAGTTAGTTCATTCTCACATGCATATATAGTTAGAAGCACATTTTCCCTGTAATCATCATCTTCAATTTTATAAATATACTAAAAATTCCCAATTCTTCTTCTCTGTTTATGATTGTTCTTGAAGTCTTTTAATTCAGTTATACTGAATCTGTTAGTGAGTTTGTTTGGGTTGGCGAATTTGTGCCTGAATTTGTGCCTCAATGACAAGAACTATTATCAATGGAGACGATCGGTTGAGGTCTCTCAGACAATGAAGAACAAGATGGCGCTGGTTGATGGTAGCTACGAGACACCAGATCCTTCAACCACAAATTATCATCTATGGAATTGCTGCAATAACATGGTAGTTGCGTGGCTTTTACATTCTGTAGACAAAGAAATTGCAGATACCTTGATCTATTGTGATACAACCAATCAAATTCGGCATATTCTGAAATTAATATTTGCTCATCCTAGCTGCACAAGGATTCTTCAAGGGCAGAAAGATCTATTCAATGTTTCATAAGATAATTTGTCTGTGAGAACTTATTTTGCCAATTTCAAAAAACTGTGGGATGAATATCTGATGTTATTTGAGGTACCTAACTGTACAAATTGTGGTTCAGTTGATGTTATGCCTCAACTTCTCCATAAACAACAAATTATTCAATTTCTTGTTGGACAAAATGATTCTTACAATCTAGTAAGAGCAAACATTTTGATGATGGAGCAAACTCCATATGTGGATGAGGCATACCACATATCAGATTGTTTTACAAGATGAAAAACAAAGGGAATTGGAATCACCAGAAAACATTGGCACAGATAGTACAACCTTGAACTCGTTTCAAAGAAATCAAAATGGTCAAGGAAGAGGTTCAAGAAGAGGTCAAAGAAACACCAATCGAGATGAAAACAAAACTGGAAGAGATTCAGGAAAAGGAGGACAACAATCTGAAAGTAGATTCTTTTGTGATCACTGCAAAAGGCTTGGACACACCATTGACAAATGTTATAGGCTACATGGATTCCCAGATCAACGGAGTAGTCAATCCGATTCTAGACCTCCAAGAGCTTATGTTGTTACAAGAGATGAGAGCACCAACACATATAGCAGTGACAATAGAGGATCTGAAGCACCATTGTTCACTCAACAACAATACAATCAACTGATGAACTTGCTCAGTCAAGAAGCCTCTACTTCTGATGAGAATCCAGTGAGCATGATGGCAGATACAAGTTAGTGTTTCTCTATTCATGGTCAATTGGTAATATTCAACGTTGGGTCATTGATAGTGGAGCCACCCACCATATAACCCCTAATCTTTCACTTTTTCATACATATAAACCATTAAAAACTAATAGACTTATCATCATGCCTAATAAAAGTACAACTAAAATTCAACACATAGGTACTGTTTGTATTAGTCCTCAAATAACTCTCCACAATGTCCTACATCTACTTTCCTTTGCCTTCAACTTGTTATCTGTCATGCAATTAGCTAAAGATCTTTGTTCCAATATTCTTTTTACTCCATCACAATGTTTCATTGTTCAGAGCCATTTTCTGAGCAAGTCACGGGTTCTTGGTGAACTACAAGGAGGATTATACATTGCACAACATCATCTTGCAGCCAATTCCAGCCCATCTCCACAAAAATCAGACCTACCTATCAATAAAAGTGCTAATGCTTGCACTATTTCCTCTAAACTTTGGCATTATAGACTTGGACATGTTCCATACAGTCAAATGCATCTTTTTCCTTTTCTTAATACTTCTAGAAATATAAAGTAAGATGCTTGTTATATATGTCTTAAGGCTAGACAAACTAGAAATAGTTTTCCTATTAGCTCCTTTAAGAGTACATATCCTTTCCAATTACTGCATGTAGACATCTAGGGCCCTTATAAGGACCTTACCTATAATGGATTTCGATTTTTCTTAACCATTGTTGATGATTTCACTCGTACCACATGGTCTCATATTTTATCACATAAAAGTAATTTTTTTTCATGCTTAACCTTTGTTGAAAAACAGTTCAAACAATCTATCCAACCATAAGGTCAGACAATGGTTCAAAATTTCTAAGTTCTAAAGTCAAGACATATTACTCCACAAAAGGCCTTGCACATCAAACCAACTGTGTTGACACTCCACAACAAAATGGAGTTGTGGAGAGAAAACCCAAACACCTCTTAGAAACAGCCATAGCCCTCCTTTTTCAGTCTACTCTTCTAATTAAGTATTGGGGAGAATGTTTTCTACATGCCACCTACCTCATCAACAAATTTCCCTTGAGCATTATCATAAATATCTTTATGAAGCCCTTTATCACGCATTACCGTATTATTCGCTCAAGCCTTTTGGTTGCTTATGCTTTGTCAGCACTCTCAAAGCCTCGCGCACAAAATTTGATTCTAGGAGTAATCCTTGCTTGTTTTTGGGGCTTTCCACTGGTACAAAAGGACTTAAAGTCCTTATTCTTATCACTAACAAAGTCTATATATCTAGAGACATTGTTTTCCATGAAATGACTTTTTCATTACACAATACTCCTTCCATTTTTAATTCTCCTTTACCCACTGCTTTCCTCCCTGACATTCAACCTTTACCTAATCATATTGCCATACCTACCTCTACATCATCACCCACTTATTTGGACCGTCAACCTACTACCTATCTCCCCTTTACCCATTCCTCTTGTCAGGCCTACGAGACAATCCACCAGAATAACCAAACCACTTGTTCACTTGCAAGATTTCATGTAGTTGTGCAGTTCCTTAGGAACAATTTCCTTTGAGTCATGGATTTGATAAGAATTTCCCAACTCCCATTTACCGTTTTTCATCCATTCCCTCTACAACTAACTACATAGAACCTAAAACCTACCACCAAGCTATTAAGGACCCTCGTTGGATAACTTCTATGGAAAAATAAATTGTTGCTTTGCAGGATGACAAGACATGGGAAGATGTTACACTGGCTATAGGCAAGAATCCTATTGGATGTCGATGGGTTTGCAAAGTGAAGCTCAAAGCAGATGGATCATTGGAGCGTTTCAAAGAACGCTTAGTTGCAAAGGGATACACTCAACATTATGGCATTGATTTTGAGGAAACCTTAGCTTCTCTCCAGTGGTGCGTATTGATAACATGACTTTTGTGCTACATATTGACTCATCTTCACTCTACTTTCTAAATGAAAAATGCACTCTCTTAGGCAATTCAGGGGAATTTTGTTTTCTTTGTTCGATTCTCTACCTTTTTGTCGTTTTGGTTTTGTAGGAGAAATTTTGGGAGATATTGGAGCATAATGGACTGGACTTGGAATATCTCAAGCTTTGACAAGATCAAAATGAGCATTAATTAGAAGATTCGGTGAAGAAAAATGGACTTCAAGAGGATCATGAACCACCGGTGTCAGACAACACACTTGCAGTTCATGACAAGCCAAGAAAGAACATGCTGAAGCTGACACGACTGTGGTAATCATCATGACCATGGTCGTCACTGAGAACAAAATGTTTATTTTTCTCTTCTCTTGGTGGCTCATATAAAAAGAGCTTGTAATGGCATTTTGGAACTTCAAGCCATTACTCTACATCTTATCTTAGCCTCAATTTTCTAGGATTTGCATTTACTTCACTCTCGCCCTAGATTTAGCTTAGATTTCATTCTCCCACTCAAATTTGTAGTGACATTAATGCTAGTTATGAGATTTTAGTCCCCATTTTGGATTGTTGAGCTCACTTGGGTTGGAAATGCAAGGATTTGGTTGAATGTTAAGCATTTCTTACTCATTCTCTTTATCTTTTGGATTGTTCTTTTGTGTCTACATGTGTTTGATTGTTGATTTAGTTTCTTTTGTCATTTCTTTCCATATCATGAGTGAGTAGTTGATAGTGTTGGGATTGGGATTGGCCCAATGATGGTTGTGCAATACTTTGGTGAATTTACCTATTTGGTTGTACGAGTTTTGATTTACTACTCAAATCTTACACACCAAGTGTTTTTGAAAATGCCTAGCTAGGATTTTCACAATCTTGCACACCATGTGTTTGTGAAAATATTTAGCTAGTGCTTATATCAAATGTTAGATATGCATCGAAAGATGATATTTGACATTGGATCTCAAGATTTGAGCTAGGAACTTTAGGACCATGAAAGTAGGCCTAATTTCCTAGTGGTTGTTTTAATTTGTCATTAATCTTAATGCACTTAAACTTGGCATAGCTACCACGAAAGTAGGAGTCAATCTAGTTTATGTAGTCCGCTTATGCCTTGAAAGAGGGTTATAGAAACATTAGGACATTTGACCATTGTAAACCACTACTTGCAACCTTAGAGATATATTTGCTTGCAATTACATGACCTCATTAGCGGTGAACCCCAATCCTAATGTTTTATTTAGTATTTTTTACAAGTATTTCTTTGTCATTTTAGTTTTCTTTAGATATTGCTTCTTTGTTAGTTTCAATACCCAAAACACCAAAAACATATTACTTTAATCATTTGATCTGGATTAGTAGTTTGTGTGAAATTGGTGATTGACGAGTGCTCCCTTGGTTCGATAATTTTTTATACTACTTGATAACACTGTGCACTTGTGGGCTTATCACGTATGACCACAATCAGAACTATAATTTCCTTGGCTGCCACTAAAGGTTGTGTTATTCACCAATTGGATGTGAATAACGCCTTTTACAAGGAGAGTTGGCCGAAGAAGTTTACATGACTACGCAAGAAGCTATCCCCAATCCATCCAATCTAGTTTGGAAATTGACTAAGTCTCTAAATTGGCCATAACTCTGTATACTCTTGAATTTGTCCAATCTAAAGCTGATCCATCTTTGTTCCTCAAGCACCATGGTACATATCTCACTATTCTTGTTGTTTATGTGGATGATATCATCCTTACTGGCACCAATTCTACATGTATTGATTATGTAAAGCAAGCCCTTGACACTTTGTTCAGCATCAAGGATTTGGGTGGCCTCAACTTCTTTCTTAGCTTAGAAGTTACATATGTTCAAGACTAATTAATCATCTCACAAGGAAAATTCCTTCAGGAACTTCTCACTGAAGCAAATATTGACAGCTTGTCTTCCCGCGCTACACCTTTCCCTCTCAATTTCAAAGTCACAAAATGTGTTGGTTCTGATGATGACTATCTCAAAGATGCTACTCCTTGTCGGAGTTTAATTGGCAAGCTCAATTACTTAACAAACACAAGCCCAGATATCCCATTTGTTGTTCAAGTCCTCGGTTAATTCCTGCAGAAACCAAGGAAATCTCATCACGCTGCTCTGCTTCATGTCCGAAGATATCTCAAAGGAACTCCTTCTAATGGTCTTCTATTTCAACCTGGAATACAACTACAACTCCAGGCAATCTCATATTTTGATTGGGCCTTTTGTCACGTGTCTTACAGATCTGACACTGGTTATGTCCCACTCTTTGGCACTAATCTTATTTGTTGGCGCTCTAAGAAACAAACAACGGTCTCTAAAAGCTCTTCAAAATCTTAATATCGTGCCATGTCCCGCTTCTGAGGTTACATGGTTAGTCAATCTCCTCAAAGAACTTGGCCTTTCTAACCTCGCACCAGTCATGCTTCATTGTGACAATCAATCTGCATTACACATTGCTCGTAATCCAGTCTTTCATGAATGGACCAAACATATAATAATTGATGCACAATTTTACAAGAGAAAAAGTCATTGAAGATCTACTACAGTTGTCCTTTCTTCCCACACAACATCAGCTTGTTGATGTTCTCACCAAAGTTTTAACTTCTCACCAGTTGAAGACTCTTCTTCTCAAGTTTGGCATGGTCTTGGATGCTCCAGCTTGCGGGGGGGGGGGTAATGAGACATGCCACTTTGCCACCTCAAGACAGTACCATTGGCGTCAATCTTAGTTTACAGTGTAAGGAACAAGAGGAGTCATGCCACATCATGAATCTGTGTGACAAGTTAATCTTAACAGATAGTAAGGATGTGTTGGTATTAAGTCATGACAGACGTCACACCCTGGTATGGAGAGTCTCTCGACATCGAAACATTTCATGAATGTCCTTATGGTTTATCCGCTACTATTTACATAAGGAACATTAAATAAAAGACTTAAATATACTCTGTCGACTTTATCTCAAACTAGACAACGTCTTCGCACTCGTTGTTTCTCGTACCCGTCGTCTTATACGCGTAGCTCTTTGACGCGTTCACTTCCAGTCATATTTTTTAGGCACAAACAATCACCATGGTACATATCTCACTATTCTTGTTGTTTATGTGGATGATATCATCCTTACTGGAACCAACTCTTTCGATATGTTTTGGGTCGTCTCAACTTCTTTCTTGTCTTAGAAGTTACATATACTCAAGAATAATTGATCATCTCACAAGGAAAATTCCTTCAGGAACTTCTCACAGAAGCAAATTTTGACAGCTTGTCTTCCTGTGCTACACCTTTCCCTCTCAATTTCAAAGTCACAGAATGTGCTGGTTCTGACGAGACTTTCTCAAAGATGCTACTCCATGTCGGATTTTAATTGGTAATCTCAATTACTTAACAAACACAAGGCCATATATCTCCTTTGTTGTTCAAGTCCTCAGTCAATTCCTGCAAAAACCAAGGAAATCTCATCATGCTGCTCTACTTCATGTCCGAAGATATCTCAAAGGAACTCCTTCTTATTGTATTTTATTTCAACCTGGAACATAGTTACAACTCCAGGCATTCTCATATTCTGATTGGGCCTCTTGTCACGTGTCTCGCATATCTGCCACTGGTTATATCCTACTCATTGGCACTAATCTTATCTATTGGCGCTCTAAGAAACAAGCAACTGTCTCTCAAAGCTCTTCAGAAGTTGAATTTCGTGCCATGTCTCAAGCCGCTTCTGAGGTTACATGGTTAGTCAATCTCCTCAACACACTTGGCCTTTTTAACCTCACCAGTCATGCTTCATTGTGAAAATCAATATGCCTTACACATTGCTCGTAATCCGGTCTTTCATGAAACAGACCAAGCATATAGATTGATGCGCATTTTACAAGAGAAAAAGTCCTTGAAGGTCTCCTACAATTATCCTTTCTTCCCACACAACATCAGCTTGTTGATGTTCTCACCAAAGTTTTACCTTCGCACCAGTTTTCATGAACAGATCAAGCATATAGATTGATGCCCATTTTACAAGATAAAAAGTCCTTGAAGGTCTCCTACAGTTATCCTTTCTTCCCACACAACATGCCACTTCACCACCTCAAGACAATAGCATTGACGCCAATCTCAGTTTTCAATATGAGGAACAAGAGGAGTCATGCCACGTCATGAATCCGTGTGAAAGTTAATCATAACAGGTAGTAAGGATGTGTTAGGATTAAGTAATGACAGATGTACACCAACCGATCATTGTTAAAATGATTAGTAACTAATTAGGTAGTTCATTCTTACATGCATATATAGTTAGAAGCACATTTTCTTTGTAATCATCATCTTCAATTTTATCAATATACTGAAGATTCCCAATTCTTCTTTTTTGTTTCTTAATGTTCTTGAAGTCTTTTGATTCAGTTATACTGAATCTGTTAGTGGTTTGTTTGGGATGGCCAATTTGTGCCTGAATTTGGTGGTGTTGAAGCTTAGAGTGGCCATGAAAGTGTGTAAGGCGACAAGTTGGGTAACTTTGTTGTTGATGATGATACAAGGAAGAAAATTGAGAATGAAGGAACGAACCAGGAGAAAGGAAGAACGGAGCTTGCAGAATCGGAGATCATATTGAGAAGAAGATGTGTTTTTTATGAGAATGAAGAGAACCATTCTTGATGCTAGGTTTTTTTTTCCTATTCTAATTTCTAGGGTTCGTCCCCGTTTTCATTTCTCTTCCGAATTCCAGTTCGTTGAATGATGAAGAAGAAGGTAATACTCATGCAAGAATCACATCCTACACTAATCAAGGAGAAGCAAGACCTACTAGAGAGAAAACTCGGAATCAAACGAGGCGGCTAACGTGGCATTGTTGCAGGTCTAGTGAAGGAAAGTGAAATTGAGCTCTGCAAAGAGACAAATGATATAAAGGTAGAAAAGAAGGAAA
Organism: Oxyria digyna; assembly: GCA_029168935.1. Taxonomy (NCBI): domain Eukaryota; kingdom Viridiplantae; phylum Streptophyta; class Magnoliopsida; order Caryophyllales; family Polygonaceae; genus Oxyria; species Oxyria digyna. The sequence goes on from JAPVLV010000005.1 coordinate 43,465,582, forward strand.
GTAAGATGGATGAAAGACACTGAGATTTCAGTTTTGAAGAAATGGGTTGAAAGGTTGAAGAAGATAGAAGATGACCCTAATTATTATTTTTTTACAAATTTTACCGAAGTTTTGAAGTGTGGAGAAAATAAATGAGAATAAAAAGTTTTGGTTCACATGTGTAAATATTTAAACGGAAATTCAAACGAAGCATGAGGGCGGGTGGTTGTTTGGTAACGGAATGTCTAATGAGAGTGGTTTTCGGTACTTAGTTGTTATAAGGGTGGTTCCTGTCAAATGGGTCTATTAATTGACCCTAAAAAATATGTACACTTTTGATAATGTACACTATCTTTAACACATGCATACACTATGCATCATTCAAAACGTTTTTTGTGCATGAATCACAATATATGTGTATCGTCTTCATTCCTACACTAAGTTTTCACAATCAAATGATATTTTTCCTTACAAAACATTTACTGTTAAGTTTGAAATTCGAAAGATATGAAAGAATAAGTATACACATATGACATACTAACTTAGCCATAAATATGCCAGTTTTTGGGTAAGTACCCCAAAACACACATGATTTTTTAGTTTTTGCATCACATTATTAAGTCTTTAGGAAATACCCTACTATATAAGCAATTAAGAAAAAATTTAAATCAACACAATCTCATAACTCACCTCTCCCGAAACTTTTTTCTCTCCTGCCGACATTCTTCCTCCGCCGGCCGACTGCCTTCTTCCTCTGCCGGCGCCGCCTAGAGTACTCGCCGACTGCCTCCAAGCTGCTCACCGATGCTGATCGCGGCTGGATCGCAAGAATTTTGGGGATAAAGCTCTCGCCTGCAACATTAAGAATCTTCTTCTACATCGAATTGTCAAACAAAACGGAGAACAATGAAATTGTACAACAAAAACGAGCGAGGAGAAGATTGAAGATAGATTAAAAACAGAATAAGAGATTGAACAGAGATCAAAAAAAGAGGAAACGCAAAACGATACAAGCGAATAACCTTCAAATACAATGATAAGCACAGAATCTGAAAACGACACCAGCAAATCCATCGAACAAGAGGTAAAATCATGATAAATTATGATATTGAACTTATTTGATTGATAGATTATGAAAAACAACTTTTGTTGACAAGTTTAGACAATGTAGAATGTTGACAAGATATTACTGTGAATCTGTGAACGACACCACCATTTTATTGGTTGTTGACAAGATATTATTTATGTTGTTGAAATATTCAGTTAGTTGACATATATAAGTTGTTGACAGGAATATGTTTATTGATTATACTTTGACAAGTTTTGACAATGTAGAATGTTGACAAGATATTACTGTGAATCTGTAAACGATACAAGCATTTTCTTGGTTGTTGACAAGATATTATTTATATTGTTGAAATATTCAGGATGTTGACATTATATAAGTTGTTGACAGGAATATGTTTATTGATTAGATTTTATTAACACGTAAGTGAATGAAGCGCGCTACGCGCGCCTCGTAAGAATAATAAACTTACGAAGCACGTTGAGAACGCTTCGTTATAAAATACAAATATAAATTTGTACCTAATAGAATATTGCTGACAGGTAAAACAGAAATGTTTATGTTCATTAGGGAAAATGTTGACAGATAGATTAGAAATATTATCTAACAAAATTTATTGAATATATATGCAGATAAAAAAGCACATTCTGACAGTCTCCTATGACAATGTAGAATGTTGTCAACTTTGATGTTGTCAACTTGAATGCTGTCAACATCCTTGGCATTTGGAGGAGTGTCAGCAATGTCTTCTTTGCCCTCTACACCACTTCCACCAGCATCAGCCATTGATGGAATTTCATCACCTCCAGCTTCACCCAGGTCCCCTTCCCTTTCTGGAGTTTTTTCTTCCTTCTCAGAACATTTAGTTCCATCAATTTCTGAAGAAGTCACAAAGATGTCAACATTTTCATGTGTGCTGACATCTACAAAATCTTCAGATTCATATTGTGTGCTCTTATCTTGGAACAAGGCCTTGACGTTGCTCTGCATCAAACTAGATAGATCGTGCAGCTTCTTTGCGACATCAACTAACGACAGGCCATGTTCTTTGGTGGAAGATTGAACTTCAGACATGGCATCGCACAAAAATTCAATTTTTCGGCTCAACACATCAAACTGTCCACCCCAAGCTGCAGCAACATTTCCTACTATGTCAACTGAGGGACGAACAGACGATGTCCTCTCACTGTCATCAGAATCAAATGCAGGGCCAGTTGCATTTGTTTCCATGGGAACATGAATGGAAGAAGATTGTTGCTTAACTGAAGATTGTTTACCACTCTCAGATGAGGAAGGGAACTGAACAATAGGTGCAGCATCTTGGGCGGCTAGCTCTGGGATGTCAGACCATAGCTTTCTGAGAATGTTGTCAACATGAACTTGGACAGATTCGTACACAACAACGTCCCGCACAGAGTCCTGCTTTGCCTTCTTAAGTTCTGGCTCAGAACCACTAAGTTTAAATATCACTTTGGGTCAAGGAGAAGGAGGAGACTTCCTCTTCTTATTTACAACGTCGAGATTAGCAGAATGCTGATCATCTTCAACCTTACCAGCTGATCTTGTTGCTCTACTGGGATATTTTTTTGAAGCGACAGCAGAAACACCAGCAGAATCTTTTACATCTCCAACCTTCTTTGGAGACTTTGATGGTCTTTTACGAGAATTATATGCAGGGGCAGACGAAGCACCAACAGAAACCTTGTGCTTGTCGGGTTGATTGCTCTCTGATTTGCTTAGTCTTGGTGATTTCCTTGGAGTTTGTTCAAAAACTAAGACTTTCCGATCTTGTAAGGTGAGCCTACGTTTATAAGTTCTGACAACTAGAGGGGAATCTGACAACAAAGTTTAGAGAACTGTCAAAAACAGAAAAAACAAATGTCAACAAAACAAAACATGGCGAAATAGGAAAAAAGAAGAAGTTGTCAACAGCGTATAAAAATGCAAAACATATCATACCTGGAGTGCTGACATGTTGATTTCTCTTAGAAACAGCTTTTGCAAATTTTGACACATTAGAAATTAGATTGCTGACAGCTTGCTTGTCTTTACAATCACCTTTGCCCATCTCTGCAGCATTTTGAACTGAATTGCTGACAACTTCCTTCTCTGGGTTAACAGGTTCCTTATCCTTGTTGACATCGTCCTTTTCTTTGTTGAAAACCTTGACAACCTTAGCAACTTTCTGAACTGGTTCCTTTTCTTTGGTGACAACCTTCGTCACTTTCTGAACAGGTTCCTTTACTTTGTTGACAACAATTGAAACTTTCTGAACTGGCTTCCTGGCATTCCTTTTGGGAGCAGGTTTCACTGGCTTCGTGGCAACCTTCTTGGCAGTCTTAGCCGGTCGCTCAGATATAACAGTGTTAGAAACAGCTTGCTCTGAATTCTGACGAGCAGTGACAAGAACTTGTTCAACGAATGCATCAAACAAAGGATCTTCAACCTCGTCGAGAAAATTAAGGTGACAAAATGTAGAGTGTTCCTCATATGGAGACGGTCTGCACAACTAAAATAATGAAAAAACAGCAAAAGAGTTATAACAATGTGCTGTCAACAAAAAGAGTTAAATACAAAAATAAAACAGACAAGAAAAATATAAATGTAAAATAAGATAAAGAATAATACCAAAGGATGAGCATCGAAATGATCTGACACAGAATGATACCAAGCGAGCTTGTTATTATCCAATGAGAACCAGCGTTCGCCATATGGAATGGTCTTAAGACATGCAGTAGCAGCTCCAACAAACTCGTGAAACTGATGAAAATGTTCAAGCACCCAAACCTACAAAAAAAATTAAGGATTAAAAAGGAGAATATGAAAATGTATTTGAGCAACTAACTGAAAAAGAGAAATGAAAAACTAAATACCTGAAAAGAAAGAGGATAGCCATGGAGAGTATACCAAACTCTATCATTAGAAGAACCACCTCCTGTGCGTTTTGCATGGGCTGGAGCATCTTGAAAAGCCCGGAGAGTCTCTAAGTATACTTCCCTACCCCAGGGATAGTTCAAAAAAGCTTGATAATTGCTAGCGAGCTTTAGAAATTTTAATCTAACAGCAGAGCCTTTCCTCTGAGGCATCAGCACACCTTCAACAATAATAAGGTGTGCTAGAACCATCTTCCGCTCCCCTGACGAGATAGAAAACTCTGCAATTATGTCATCAAGAGTGATCTTGTTTTTGGTTCCCAGAGTACACTCAAAGACTTGATCTGGGATGACATGACCTTCAAAATCAGTACACTTCAAACCCGTGATCGCAGAAAAGTCTTGAAGTGAAAAGGACAGCACATTGCCTTGCATGTTAAACCACATCTCGTACTTTTTCTGTGTCTTAACTGCACGCATTAAAGCATAGTGAACTATGACGTGCGAGTAGTTGAGCTGCGATGTCATGCTTAGAATAGCTTTGAATACACCAGTAGCAAACAACAAATTACTGACTTCGTCTAACTGACCCTCGATCTGATCAATCACAGCAAATTTGTGGTATGTTGTAACCTTAGGAGCTACAAATAAATCTTGGGAAGCCAAAAACTGAAGCTTAGAAACATCCATGACACCTGTCAACAAAAACCAAATACAGAGTGTCAAAAAATTATCACACAAAGATATAAAAGCATAGCAAGGTGTCACCCATAAAAAAAATGTTGGAAATCTAAACAAGTTGTCAACATGAATAAGATGTCAACATGAATAAGATGTCAAACACAAAAAGCTGTCAGCATCCATATTCAAAAATGTAATATATGAAAAAGTTGTAAACATGAACAAGATGACAACAAGAATAAGATGTCAAAGACCAAAACCTGTCAGCATTCATATTCAAAAGATGTAAATATGAAGAAATGGTCAACAATAAGCTCTAGAGACACATAAAGTTGTCAGCACGCCATATTGAAGATGTCAACATTAACAAGCTGACAACAAATATGATCTCAAGAGAAAATCAGCTGTCAGCATGACATATTACACAACATAAACATGGAAAATGCCAAACAAATAGAATCTCCAGCCACAAAAACCTGTCAGCATCCCATATTCAAAAACATAGACATAAACAAGCACTCAACAATTACATATACAGACACAACAAGTTGTCAACCATGAAAAATTCAACAACAGAAGCTAAAATACAGTGAAGAATCAACAAATAAAGTGAAAAATTCATAATAAAACACAACATGACATGTTCAACACACATTTGAACAGTCCAGATGCTCTGAATCTGTCAGAAAACTTAAAAACCTAAAAATCAAACAGATAAAGACGCATGCAAATAAAAACAACCTTCAAAATCTAGGTTTCGAACAAACACGAACTCGATTTTGACTTGAAACAGAGGAACAAAGACGCAATCACAGAAATCTTCCAAAATAAACAACCGAAACAACAAATAGGAAAACAAGAGGGCTAAATACCTGATTTTATATGAGAAAGAGCCGCAAAATCTGGAAAATGAAAATGTACTGATCACAACTTGAGCAGGCGAAATCTGAGCGAAGACGAAAACGAAGACGAAATCGACTGTGGAATCGAGCGAGGCAGCAGAAGAGGAAGGAGGAGGAAGTTGAACGGTTTCAGTTTTTGATTTTGGGAGTGAAAATGAGGGGGAGAGGAAGGAGAGAATGAAAGTGCGCGTGATTTGAAAAATGATCGGGAAAGTGGAGCGCGTGAAATTGGGATGGTGGGGGTAGGGGTAGAAATTAAAGACTTAGTTTAGTGGTGCATTTGTTGAGAATATAGTGCCCAATAGGACATTGGGCACAAATCTTTCCATAATTATGAACTACTTCATAAGTGTTTTACAAATAGCTCGTAACATTACATGTTTACCTCCGAGCATGTCGTCACAACAAGCCTCCAACAATCCAAAAACTTACCAAGCCCATCAAAATAGATTTTAAAATTTGGACTGCGCCTATTTTACATTTTATGAAAGCCCAACTACAAGAGAAAAGTTACAACACTCACAGTTCTTCAAAAAACCCACAAAGGCTACAACAACAAACTGAACTTTTCTACAAAATCATCAAGCAAATAACATACATCCTTCAAATCCTGATTTCAAATCCTGCAATGAAGAGCAAAAAGAGTAAAGCAACGTTCCACTCTCATATCACTTCACCATTATCGCCCTTTGGCAAAAGACAAGGAGATCAAGCCCTGATATTTTCCTGCTCTCTTGGGTTGCCACTTTGCAACGCCTCTCCAAGTGGCCCATATGAGATGGAGCTCCATTTATGGCTCTCGCCTTTCAACCCGACTCCTAAACCCATATCAAGATTGGTTGGGGGTGGAGAATAGGAGCTCAATTGAGAAGGAACTCCAAACTCATCATTACTCCAATTTGCTTGTTGCAATCCATGATCACTTTTTTCTCCATTAAAAACAGCCCTGAAAATCAACAACCATTATTATGTCATATTGTCATATCCAGTCATGAAACAGAAAGTTTAAGGGTCTAACTTACTTGTCAACAAAGGCATTTGTTTGGTATTGGTTAATGTCAAAGGTGTTGTTTGAAGGCGGCACCAGCTTTGCAGAGGAGGAATTGTCAGTATTTTGGCCTTCCACATGCTTTCTTGAACGATGGCGGCCTCTATTCATATGCTTCTCACAATATTTTTGGCTAGTAACTGCATCTCTTGAGCACCGCCATTTCTTCCCATCAGTTCGCCTGCACCGACCTGGCTCAGGATCTGTGCTCGTTGAATAACCCAGATGGAAAGGACCCATTCCCCCTAATCACAACCAAACACAAAAATTATTCTAATATAAAACTAAGATTTCCAAAACATATGCATTATTTCATACATATTTGGTGTTTGATTTTGCAAATCATAAAGTTAGAGAGTCTTACATGAAGTGGGTCGAAAGGCGGTAGCATTGTAGCCAAATAAACCAGCAGATTCAAAGGCTTTAATGATGGGGAAGAGAAGATGAAGAGGTATGGGCTCATTTTGTTTCATGTATTTGTAGATCAAGGCTTGTTGCTCCAACTCAGACCACTGTGATGCTGTGAATGGTCCTCTTACTCCACTTACAAGATACATACCACTTGGAGAACTCAAGCCTCCTGAATAATAATAACCTGTTAAAAACAGAACATAAACACATCTTCAAGCTCTTACTTTTAGAGTACAATATAACTACAAGGCTAAAACAGACTCTAAAGTTGAAAACTTTGCGGGAAAGTTGATGGATTGAGGAAATAAATACATCTCTAGACTAGACTCTAGCTTGTTTATCATTATGGCTTTGAATTTTTCTCCATTTCCCCATGTCATGACTTTAACATTCTACGGAGTATGATGCAACCAACCACAAGCACAAAAAAGGGGAAATACTATCTGGTCAATGGTTTTAGGAATGAGAGAAATAGTATCTAAAAGGAAAGATTCACTTTGTACCAACAAGCCTTAAGAAACAAAGATCACTAAACCAACCACACACTCAGGTTGAAACACACAACCAAATAATCTCAAGTATTACCAACATATTAAGACCCACTATTACAGCCAACCCCCAAAACCAGAAATTAGTACCTCTCCCAAAAAAAGACCTTGTGACCAAAAGTACCTGCATTTTTGGTGTGTGCAGCTGCCATGTGTTGAAAATAAGGGAATGTTGAATTCTCAAACATCAGAGAACTGGAATCTGGTGAGAGATCAGCATTAGTCTTAGCCAATTTCGAGACCCTGCACTCATCACCATAAAGCCCAAACCTTTCTTGCTTAAAACCCTCGTTTCTGCTATCCCATTTCTGCTTTGATGCTTCACCATCTCCAAAAACTGAACCCAATCCACTTCCTGAACCCTGAATCCCATCCAAACCCAGATGCCCAATCTCCATTTCCCACTTAAAAATCAGAGAAAAAAGCTAAAATTAATCACACCCACCTGGTTTATAAAGGCACTGCAACTAAGAAAACAGATTGATGCATTATTGGGGAAGCAAAGAGAAAGGTAGGAGGAAGAGATGAATGAAATGAAAGCCGTACATTTTAGTGTTTATGCAACTTTTGCTTTGCTTAGCTTTAGTTGGGGGAAGAAGTGGGTGTGGGGGAAATTCCCAGATTGGTGAAGCAAGATAAAGGGTTTTTAGGGTTTGGGAATATGATGCTTTTGTTGGTGGAAATGGAAGCAAGGTCCGCAAGGAAGAAGAGATTTTTGTGGGGAGATGAGAAGAGAGGGTTAAGAAAGGAGACAAGAGTATTAAAACAGAGGGTGAGAGTGTGGGACAGAGAGGATGGAAGTGGGAGAGACGATGGTGGGAGAGACGATGGCGACGTAACTGTGAAATGGGAGGATGAGTTACTATGAATTTTATCCTTTTACAGTTGTCAAAATTTTATTTTGAATATAAAAAGGGTAAACTATAGCATATCTCATCCATCTTTTTATATACTTCCGTCTGTCCCATTTTAATAGTCCTAGGCTCCGTTCGGATTGTATAATTTGGGCTGTTGAAGGAGTGGAAGTGGAAGATTTTGGGCGTTGAAGAAAAATTTGGTTTGTTCGGCATTTGTACCCGGCGAGTTGAAGCTCATGTGTTGAAGCAATAATGCGTTGAAGTTGAAGCTTTTTTTGTAGGATAAGCATAAAATCGAGTTGAAGCAGGGATGTTTACGATTTCTACCCCTGAGAAATCTCATATATCCCATTCTCATATCTCAGAGAAGCTGTTCATCGACTGAAATTGCTTCGACTGCTTCGACTGTTCATCGCCAGAGGTAATCGCTCCTTCTTCATCTCGTTTGGTTTTCCGCAACCTGTTCTTAATTTCTCTTCAAACCTAGATAATGCAGCGAGCTGTGAGTCTTCAGTTCTTCGTTGTGTGTGACCTATTGCAGTCGAATCTTGCCTTAATTTCTCAGCTTAATCGATTGAAATCCGCATTTTCGTCATATCTCCTACAGTTACCTGATTACATTTGTTCCTGAATTGGATTCGTACTATAATTTCAGTATTGCGTGTTTCAACTTGTCCAGATATGTCAATTAGGGTTTACACTGGTTTTGTGATAATTGCCAAGTTTAGGTTTTTATGATTGGAAGCAACACTCAATTCTGCTTTAAATTGGAAGAATTTCCTATCAGTAGCACAAAATTTCATGTCTTTGGGCATATGTTAATTTGTTCACCTAGTTGTATGAAAAACTCGATTGGAAATAGATATCTTTTGCAGATGATGTTTGTTTATCTCAATCTTTGTCTAGTTGTGGATGTCCAAGCCCCAAGGTAGCTGGGTATGAGTGCTTTGGTGCAAGTCTAGATACACTGCAGTAAAATTGAATATAAGCATTGCTGCTATCAATGAATAGGGATAAACATTTATTCAAGGAATGTCTGTCAGAGGTATAATGCGTATTTAAGTTACTATAATCAAGTCTCTTCATAAAATAAAGAGAGAGGAGTCTCTTCAGATTCACAATCTGAATGGATATGTCATAGTTGCTGTTTGATTCTTCACGGTTTTGAGTTGTGTAACTGTTGATTTCACTCCAGTTTATAGAAATTTCATATCTGGTTTGTTTATGTTTCTGAATTCAGGCTTTCTGCCTTTCTGCCTTTCTGTTTGTAGAATGTTTTGTTATTTATCTTGTAGACAACTGCACAATTCTCAGAAATCTGCAAGTTAGGAAATGTCTACACAAGACGACCTTTTGTTGTGTCAATTAGATATTGGAATATTTAGCTGGTTATCTGAAATTGGAAGCAAAGAAGTTTTTGAATTTAAATGTGTTTTTCATAAAGTTCTGAAGTCTGATGAGAAAATTGGGTAATGAACTTGTAGTTCTAAATTTCAGCAACCTCAGTATTGCCATCTGAATAATGGCCTTTAATTAATCATGATGCCTGGAGATCAAGAAATAACCTCAATATCAAAATGAAGGAGATCTTCCAGACATACCAAGTGTTTTGAATCCGTATCTCAAAATGAAGGAAATCTTATAGAGTCTTGGGCACTCCACCTCATAACTTTAGAATACGTTTTAAGATGACAGGTAGGATTTATATTCACATAAAGAAGTTGGAGTTTTGAGTTTAGAACATCAGCAGAAATTATTACCAGGGTTTGATGAAGGCAACAACCCCAAGAATCAATCTGGGAACCTATCATAAAATAATTAATTCATAGCAAGGTGAGGAGGCGAATTGGTTCAATTTTTGGGGTCACACTGGTTAAGCAAAAAACCTTGTTTCAGCAAAAGAGGTAGATAGAAACATGTTTAGTACTCACAACAGTTGGACTGGAGTCAAGAACCAACCCATTCATTATCAGATATATGGTCTCGTGATGATTTAATAAGTTCACTATAATTCCAAAGTTTTGCATATAATTTTTGTTCTTATCTAGGGTATGACATGGATGGATATTCTCCAAACAGCACTGAGCAAATGTTAGCTAATGAAGAAGACTCCTTTGGTTATTGTCCAGGTCCATTTGATGGACTTCCAAGGGAGGTGCGACGCACCTTGACTGATTACACATCCAGTGGCTCCATTGGTGATGTGGATCCTGATCCATGGTGGAGGGTAATCTACGCTGAGTCATTTTTGTTATATCCTACACTTTAGTAATTGAATTAGGCATTCCAGCAGTTCATTGTTATATCCTACACTTTGATTCATTGAATTACACATCCTCACTTATAACAAATGCCTGAAGTGCTGTCATTTATTTGTTTTCTCTTTAGGAATATGATGTGTCCAGGTTTGATTCCCTTATAAACTCAGTTGAAAGCCATCCTAGGGTGGTGGAGATGCAAACTGCTGCTAGTAACCTGAGAAGTGATTTGACTGAGTATGCAGAATTCCTTCACAGTGAAAGAATGAAGGTGAATGAACTCACATGTAAGGTTCAGGAACACCGTGATGAGATTGAGCATGTCCGTAATGAAAATGTAGAACTCTTTGACGAGGTTTCTTCAATGGCTACTTCAAATGTAAATTTGGCGTTGCAGAGGGACAACCTTATGAAAGAAAACATCAAGCTACGTGAGAGGAATAGGAAGATTACCATTCTTTCATGTAGCCTTGCTCTTGTGCTCTTGCTTGTTGGTGTTAACAACTACTTGGTCTGTAAATGGAAGTGAGTCATGTTTAGGACTACATTTTGTAATAACTTGGTGTGTACTGTTTGTTTTATTTTGTTGAATGCTGATCATTTTGCTATGCTTCGGTTTGTAATTATCGAAACAGGTTCGATGTAATTCTGGTATTATGAGTTGCATTATGGTATCATTTTGGTATGCTGATGATGTTTAGGACTACATCTTGTGCTCTTCCCTTGTTTTATGAGTTGCATTCTGTTATTATTACTTCCAACAAGAACACACTAACTTTATTGATTAAAACTTCCAACAAAACATACACATAAACATAAACTCATTTCTGCTTAACAAAACATACACATAACCATAAATACCACGATACAATGTAAATAGTTTAAATTAGAGTTCCAGCAAGCATCTCGATCATAACGAAGCTCATATTACGATATCACCCGATCTTTAAGGGTAGAAGACCTGAGATAACAAGCTCTTCATTGTCGGGTTTAACGGGTTCACACGAAAGCACACGTACTTCGGTTCGTCCTGCACGTGAAAAATATATATGTTAAGTTTCAAAGAATAACGTAACATTCCATTGCATGCTATTTGCAAAAACATGACGCTCCATACGAAATGCAATCATGCATCTGACATCTGAACCTGAATCCATAATTTGTCTAATCCACATATACCCAGTCAGATTAGAATCAAAGCAAGGGGTCTTCACAAGGAATCTCCTATAATATGCATCTGACAATTCTGCTGCTGCGGCTAACCACACATATATCAAAGGGCTTAGCTTCTTAACCAACTCAATCCTTTTTCTCTTTCTTGAGGCTGGAGAGCTATCCATAGTCAGCTGTAATACAAATTCAGCACCCTAAACAGTGTTAGCAAACAAATCATCTACAAGAAAATGAAGATAAAAACATAAACATTCCATAAAAGTCATTCCGAAACAGTGCCTCAGCCATAAGGTTTAAAGGTTACATAAAACTGAAAACAGGATTCCGAAAAACAATTGTCTCATGCATAAAATAAAACCATAGAACATATTCCATTTGCGCCTCTCATCTTCAATGAGTCTTTTTTCACTGACTTGCACTGCTAGATGGTTGGTAGATGTTGTTTGCAACTTGATATTCATACTTCAGCCATGCGAGCCTATTAGATTGCTTAGGCAACGTAATGAAGACCTCACGCATTGCCTCCACCTTAAACTGACTTGCTGCAAAACACCATATAGGAGACTCCTCACTTAGATTCCCAGAGGCTACCATCTCTTCAAGAAGCTTAATGCAGTCGTTGAAAGTATATGTAGGGCTCTCTTTTCCAGTAGCTGAGCTGCTAAGTTCTCCCTCCAAAAGAGACAGAATTTTTTGACCGGTTTCTCCAACAAACTTCATGTGCTCATTGAATGCTAAAGTTGTAACTGAGGACCTCTTCTTACGCTTCTTGACCACTTCTTCTGGTGAGGACAAAGATAACATGCCAGCCTTTCCTTTCGTCATTGATGGACCACAGTCCAAATTTCCACTCACAGTTTGATGCACTTGAGCTAGATATGCATCACAAGGCAATTCAACATTTACCCTAGCAACAAGGGCTTGCAAGCTAATGGAGTCATCCTCTAAATCTTTGCTTAATATGGCATCAAGAGAATCTTCTTTATCTGAGCAAGCAAGACCATCATTTTCAGGTAAGGCAAGAGTAGGAACAGAACTTGGCTCCATGCTAGGTGATACAACATGCTTTCCAGTCGCAACAATTTGGCCAAAAACATCGTCCCACAAATCACTAAGCTCTGGATGAACCCCTTTTTTCCTAAATTGGGAGAACTTGTCGTTCTTTGTCTGTACAAAAAGAACAAAAAGGATTATTCAATAAATGCAAACACAGCAATAGAATCAGTAACTGGAAACAGAAACTGCAAAAAAGGATCATTTTATCACAACACCCTGTAAACAGATGGCAAAAACTGCAAATAACTAACTGTAATTCAGTGCAGTAACTGTAATTCATACAAAATAACTAAGTCAGTACCTTCTTTTGCCTATCCCACCATTCATCATCCATGGTGAATTGTCCAGTAGATGGATCCCAACCGCCACCAGTGACATGGTTCCTTAATGCACACCATGGTTTCCACAACTTTTTCATATGTTCAATCTTGTTTCTTGCACAACTCTTACTTGTAAGCTTCATTCCAGATTGTTTTTCAAAATTGTCATTAATTATATTCCAAGCAAAACTCTGATTGTATCCGTGAGATGACTGATAATCCTTGCATATCTTCATCAGTAGGATAGTTAGTTCATCATTCCAAGGAAATGTTTCCTTGGCCTTATCCTTACCCTTATCTTTCTCACTGGAATCCATCTCTACTATTTTTGTAACATGGAATACACATCAAAAACCAAAAATCAATTGAATGCTCAAACTATGGTAATTACTTATAAGGAGACTGTTTTACCTTCACTATTTCTTCACAAAATCGATTGAATGAGAACACAACAACTTCTGGTTCAGAATTTGCCTACAAATTGCAAAGAAAAACAAAAAGGCAATGACAACATCAGTAAACTTATCCTCCTACAAATTGCCTACAAACAACATCACTAAACTTAGCCTCCTTAATTGAACACATAACCTCAGTACAATTATTGTACGACCAGAAAAGCATGATAACATCACTACACTTAGCCCTAAACCCAAACAAATAACCTCAGTACACTTATTGAACAACCAGAAAAACATGACAACATCAGTAAACTTACATTTATGATGTATCACAAACACAAATTCTATCTCTTTCTCCAAAAGTCAAATTCACTACAACTCCAGTTTCAAGCCATAATCCGAAGGGTAAGGTGACATATATATATTTTTCCTTTGAAGAATTAATGTTTGATGTCAGCTTACATAATAACAAATCATATATACGGCAGTTTTGCCCCTTCATTCTCGTGAAAAAGTATTGACAATAACAAAGATTCCACATTAACAATGATATTCGACAACTGTTTTTGATTTGGACATAGAATGATTACGAGACCATAAAGATGTGAACTCTAATTCCGGTGAGATGGAGACTTTATCCAAGAGAAGAGAAAAACAGTAGCTAGCAATTACGCAGTAGTTCGATGCAAGGATGATATCAAAATAAACCCCAAAAAACTGCCAACTTATTTTACACATCTAGATCTATTTCGGTTTGAAGGCAAAAAAAATAAAAATAAACCAATAGCTTACTTCAAACAATTATTGGGGGTCTTCCTCACTTGAGAGTACAGTGTAGTTTTTCATCAAACTAGAGGAACAAGTGGTTAAGGTGAGAAATGGCAAACCAGGGAGAATCGTCAGAGAAGATGACGACGTTGTGGACTCCATTGATGACTATCGGGAAATATTACCTGCGAGGTGGAGGAGAGAAATCGCCAGCCGCCTCCCTGCGTTGTGGACTCCTTAGATCGATGACTATCGGGAAAGCTGAGTAATGGCAGATTTGTTGGGGAACAAAGTTTCAATTTGGGGAAGAAAAGTCACGTGAATGGCACATGGTAGCTGGTAGGATTTAGAAGAGGGCATGTGCAAGTCACGTGACAAGAAATCAGAATTTTCCTCGTACCCTTTTTCGTAATTTTACATACCAATATCAATTACTTCAACTCGTTTTACCGAACACTCCATATCGAACTTCAACTCCTAAAATCTCAACTTCACCACCAACTTCAGCTACCTTCAACTTCAGCTCACTTCAGCTACCTTCAACTTCAGCTTACTTCCACTTCAACACCTACTTCAACTACCGCCGATCCGAACGGAGCCGTATTAGATTCTAACACATATGTCGAAACACGTTTTGTATCGTTAATATCTCTAATTCTATGTTAATAAAAATTATAATTTTTTAATATTGTTAAAGTACTCATCAAGACGAATCAAATAAGATCTCACACGACTATGTTTTTTCTTATATATTGGAAGAAATCTACAAGATTTTCTCGGTTGGTGAATAGTGTCAGAAAATCAAATGGGACGGAGGGAGTACTTGTTTGGTAAAAAAGGAATAGAAAAAAGAAGAGTAGCCGTCCATGTATGTTTTTCTTTTGAATTTTTTATTTATTTTTGATAAAGAAGGCATTTAGGGGTCGTCTATCAAGAATAAAACGTCCTAGAACAGGATGAGATTATAAAGATCTAAGAAATTGTTATAAAAATAGGTAATAGTTGCACAGGGTGAGAAAAATTATTCTCATTTTAAAAACATTGACGTGCAATTTGATGCACAGTTAACTATATTTTGATGCACATTAAATATATTTTGATGCACACGAGCTATTCGCACGTTCTCATTTTAAAAATTATTCTCACCGGAACCGCACCCTTTATAATTTAGATGATCATATTTATAATTAGTGATCATGTTGGGTCAGGTCATTAAAACAAAGTTCACATAAATTTCAAAATTTTCACCGCATAACACTTAAAAAGTTCAAAATTATTATCGCCTAACTTATGAACATTGCATCAAGAATAAGAACATTGACGTGCAATTTGTAAAATCATATCCCAATAACAATCTAAAAATGACAAATTCAAGAATATTCTCTTGCAAATTATCTATACCTCCAATTCAAGTCAAATATAATAATCTTTATAGCATACTTGATGATGCGTCAAAAGAGTATAGTAAAGTTTATAAACAGAAATTAATATAGCATGAGAATGTTGAGAATTATGTTGGAAAATAGCATAATTGTAGCATTTAATACTTTCCTATAATCCTAAAATTGACGTTCCGTTTTATGTTTTCCATTTGATATGTCCTAATTCTCATTCATATATTATAATCTCAAATTTTATATATTGTTTAACACTTCAAATAAATACACGGCTTATTTTTTCTACTTAGCATTGTATGTTTGAATTATTTTTAGTTAAATGTTTGTTTTGGATAAAAGTTTAAATATTAATTTTACGCGTAATACTCTTGTTCTCACCCATTTTTATTATAAGACATTTCTAGACTTAATTTTTGGATTAATAATGATGATTCAAGATCGGAGAAGGATCGTTTGAGTTAGAGTTCGTTATCTGAATAATACGATGACTTGACGGAGGAATTAAGCAGTGACAACGAATGAAAGGTTGACAGTGGTGATGCAAGAGGAGGTGTTGGTCAGGTGGATGTTAGTGGTCACGCGAAAGTGGAGGTGTGGGTCGACAGTTGTGGTTGAAACCAAACAACTACAGCGAGTCCGCTCAGGGGTGATGGATAAGCGTTCAACAACGATGAAAAGTTAGTCAGGACCCTGCAGCCTTGAACGATTTGTTTAGGCTCTTCGAATCCACGAAGAATTCTTACAAGGTTTGAACAAATCAACAAACAAATTATGACTTCGGGTTGTTTGAGAACACATAGAATCGACATCGATTACTCTCGCACATAAATGAAATAAAATTGAATCGATACAAACCCCAATCAATCACTAGGCTAAAATTAGGGTTCTACAAAACAAGAAAACAAACGCAATACACAAAAATAAGGTTCTAGCAAATCTTAACTATTAATATTCCAAAATAGAATGTTAAAAATGAAAATTTCCAACACACATGGATTTAGGACTGAAATACTCTCTTTGGGTTGATCGGCCATATCTTTCATCTTCAAGATGTATTGCGCCAAATTCAATAGACCTTATTTTTAACACATGAAATCTAAGACCAAGAACGGACACATATCGAAAAACGACCACAAGCGAATAAATGGTTCGCCCAAACGGGTTGTTGTAAATTCGAAACTTGTAGCAACCATAACTGGTTCGTCGGTTGTCTGTTGGACTTCAGCTTTAGACAACAAGTAGTTTGGTCCTAGATCCTAAACATATCCGGAAAAAATCCAATTGGCTAAACACCGCTCTATCCTTTTTTCGGTCTGTTTTTTACACAATCTCCTCTTGTCCTAATTTTGCCTCGAGCTCATTGACGGGCTCACATCATGAGTGGCGCCGAGGATGCATCAGCGGGTCCAATTGAGATTCGGGGATTAAAGATTTGCCGAGAGAAAATACTAATGTACAATATTGTTGTGAAATATGGATGAACACGAAGGTTACATTTTGCATTTTATTTTGTCAAATTTTTGTCAAACATTATTGAGCCTCTTCCCTAGCTATTGAGTAGTGACCATCTATCTTATATATTAAAGCTGAGACTTTTAAAGCCTCTAGAGTGATTTTAGCCTAAATTATTAAGTTTTTTTTATTTTTTATTTTTAACTTTAATTAAGAATTTATTGAATAATTAACTCAACAAATAAATCTTATAAAACAATCACTTCATTCAACATAAAAACAATACAAATTAACCTATCCTATTAAGAATAAAATTAAAGTTTCATTATGATATATATATAATGAGATATTTATATATATAATAAAATTATATATTATTTATGAAATGAATATGTATTAATTAGTATATACAAACAAAAAGTTAAATTTATTTCGTTTATTTGGTGAGAGTTAAACTTAATTTATAGAAAAACTTGGCTTAAATCGTATGAATTTTTACGACAAACAATATTGAATACCCGTGCATGGCACGGGTCACTACACTAGTTAGCATTAAGCATAAACAATACGGAGTATTTGTTTTTGCTCAACTAGGTCATTTTCAGCGTTTTGCTTTGTCGATAATTATATATTTCGATATTACTTTTACGAGGAAAGTTTCGGTGCAAATAACTCTTAACGTAGGAAAAACGAACAGATCGTGTTTACATATTACACGTCAATGTTCATATTCTGGATGATAATGTTCATAATCTAGGTCATAATTTTTTTTAAACGTTTTCAGTGAGAGACACGGTGGCATACTTGTAATTACTGCGAACTTTTTTTCCCCCTCAAAATGCCTCAAAAACTTTTATCGTCCAGATTATGAACATTATCGCTCAAACTATGAACGTTATCTTGTTATATGTGAACGCAAAAATGTTGTTTTTCCTACGTTAAGCATTGTTCTCACCAGAACTTTTCCCTATTTTTGCATATGTATTCATACAGCAACTTTCAATAAAAAAAAAAAAAGATGTTCACAATTAATTAAATATGTAAATTTTAACATATTGATTAGTAACGAAATTTGAAAGGTATTATTAGTTAATTAATGATTAGTGATATTTTAAAATTATTATCTACATAATAACAACTTGTTGAAAGAGAATTTCAAAGGAAAACCGACATGTTCAAGGAGAATCTCAAAAGACAAACGTCTGGAACATGTAAAAATCGATGAGGGAAATGTGATACACAAACGAACAAACGAACATACGAACATACGCTCAAAACATAACCAAAAGGCTCAATTTAGGATATTAAATGAAGGAAAAGCAATTGGCAGAAACAAGCAGATGTGACATGACTACTGTAGGAGCCCAAATAAATGCGAGAAGTTAAAAGAAATATTTTTAAAAGAAATGAAACAAAATCTTTTTAAAAATTTATTATAAAAGAAATAGACCGGAAGAAATATTTGTGTCACATGCTTAAGAAGGTATTAGTATCTTTTTTAACCCTAGAATTGCATAATAATATTGTATTTGTCAAGGAATTTTCATGTACTATATTCATATTTGGGTCACGGTGGAAATAAGTCGCTTTCATGACTCTGTCTCTCGAATTCGTCGGGTAACGCCTCGGCATAAAACTAAAAATTGTTGCAATGAGTATTTTTTATACAAAAAAAATCCCATAAAAAATCCTACATCTGTAGGCAGTATCATCATATATGCACCTAAATCTCGGCTTCGACACCAACCACCAATTGAGCAAATCAACCAATTCACTTTTGTAGTTCTTCACGATGTATCATCAGAAGACCCACCGGGTTTGCGCTTCGAAGACGTCAGCCTACGAATCTCGCGACGAGAACTAGCGTTGAGCATGGGGCGGGCCAACCCGCAAACCCGACCCAAACCGACCCGCAAAACCCGACCCAAACCCAAACCGAATCATTCGGATCGGTCTTCGGGTTGAGCATTTTCTGAATTGCGGGTTCGGGTTTTTGCGGGTCAGAATCGGGTTGACCCCTTCTGTTCGCTTGATGGAGTTTGATTCAATTCGAGTGTTAAATTGGAATTACCTTAGTATCATCCTTTGCTCGCCCCGATTTTCGTCTCATAGGCGATTGAATTAGGAAAAATCTTCTTACATTCGTTGATGTCGTTATGATAAGTCTCCTTTGCATTTTGATGTCCATCGTATTCTTCCTCCTTGTTGTCGCCATGGTCATAATTCAGCTCTCACTTTGTCCATATGAAGTCATTATTCTTCCGGGACTTTGTGATGATAGTGTTTTCTTACCAAAAAATAGTCGTAATCCTACAATCCTGAAAGCGGGCCAATTCGGATTTTATCCCGACCCGCACCAAACCTACCTGCACCAACCCGCCATATTGCGGGTCAGATTTCGGTCCAGTTTTTTTAGGGGTTTGGGTTTGGGGTTTTGTGGGTTTGAATCAGGTTCTGGCCCGTGCTCAGCCCTAACGAGAACCACCAGAACTACTCTTCGGCCCAGATATTTTGAAAGCAACGAAAGAAAGGAGGCGGTTTAAAGTGGAGCAAAAGGCGATGAAGACAACCTACATAAGAAAGGAGGCAGTGTCTTCGTCTTCACTACTAAACATGCTTAAACTCCTCCTCGCTAAAAAAGAACACTAAATGCACCTCTAAAATTACTAAATGCTTAATTAAATGCACCTCTTAAATTACTAAATGTTTAACTAAATGCACCTCTAAAATTACCAAATTCTTATTATAAAGGTCAATTTTATATGTTTATAGATAGATAGATAGATATCGTGAGTAGAAAGTTTGGATCCACTTCGTGTAAGAAAAGAGATGGTGAAGATTGTGTAGGATGTACAAAAATGTTGCGACCTCTTTGTTCCTTTATAAATGTCATTTTAGAGTATCTTTTTTTTATTCATGTTGAATTTTCGTTTTTTCTATCTTTGACAAAATTTTGTGAGGCTTGCTCCAATGTTTTTACTAGATTTGAATTCTTAAATAATTATCATTTTAAACACTATTAACCAAGAAAATTAAATAAGGGTAATTTAGAGTAAAATTGACTTCTTAATTTGTCTGAAAAATTTATGAGGCTTGCTCCTATTAGTAATATGCAAAGTATATCTTATCCAATTGATACTTGTATTTTCATTAAGTAGTGTATCAGTTGTTCTATTTGCTTCTCTGAAACAGGGAAAATACGAATTTCATAGAATTTTTGGTGCAATGCGTGGATATCTTGCACAATTGTTTTTATTTCCAAGGTACTTTCCAAATTTTAATAACAACATTTATTTTGATCAAATTACCCTCTTTCAAAATAAGATGACTTATATTGTTTGCGACTGTCAATTTAACTACACGTAAAGCAGCTAAAGCTTCAGCATGCAAAGCATATATGTTGGGAACCTTTTGTTGATCAACGAAAATAATTTTACCATCACTATTCCTACAAATACAAGCAATATAAGCACTATTTTAAACTGTGGATGAGCCGTCAAAAATAACTTTGACCCAATCACCAGGTGGTTTAAGCCAAGTTTCAGAAATTAGGTCTGGAAATGTTGCTGACTCCCAGTTTCAGAAATAGAAAAAAGCTATATTTGAAGAATTGTTTAATGTTTTGAAATTAGGTCTGGAAATGCAGTTATTCTTACGTAAAAATAAAAAGAGATTCAATTTGATAGATATTAGACTTAATTATATAAATGGACAAAATCTCTAAAAACCGTCAATGAAGACTCCCGATCATAGTAGTCTATAGTTGAATCCAGATTGCATATGAAATTTCCTTACTTTTTTGCAATGTAAGGAAAATTCAAAGAAGAAATGATACGTAGACTTAGTTGGATTATTACATAAAGAACAGTAATGAAGAACTTTGTAGAAGTAGCGATGAAGATGTTTCGTTCTCGACAAGGAGTCAGTAAAAGCCTTTCAAAGGAAAATATTGTTTAGGTGTAATTTTTAACTTCCATAACCATTTAAAAAGATCATCGTGAAAGGATAAATTATAGACAATATTCATTTGACGGGTTGAGATAGTGGTGAAACATCCATTAGGATTCGGTCGCCAAATAATGGTAACCTCAGTACTAGAATGTGTGATATAAATTTGAATAATTCATATAACAATATGGCCATGTAAAACTCTATTTAGCTTGGGTATGTTCCATTGGTTCCCCTACATATAAGTTGCCACTTTGTCATTTATATTTTCTAGGTTTTGATTAAAAAAAAGGATGAAAGGTTTAAATTGGGGATCCACGAATTAGTCCAAAATTTAATATTTTGACCATTTTCTAACATCCATTTGACTCTTGCTGGAATATCTGACGAAGATGAAGTAATCTGGAAAATTTCCACGATTGTTTACGCTTTCCTTTTTAACTGTAAAGTTTTAAAAAACCAATATATTTTCCTGAGATAATTTTATCCCATATATTATCTTTTTCAAATAATAATTTCCATAACAACTTCATTTGAAGAATATCATTCATTTCCTTATCTGTATGCAATCACATGCCACCTTCAACCTTTGGTTTACAGATCGACTTCTATGACCGTAAAGGGCGATATGAAGAAGTATTTTTGTTCCAGAAGAGATTCTTGTTAATATCATCAAGTTTGTTACACACACCCTTTGGTAAACTAAAACACTGCATCATATGGTTTGTTTTAGATAAAATATTTGATTGAATTAGTACAAGACAACCTGCTTGCGAGAAGAAACTCGTTTTCCAGTTTGGTAATTGATTTTTCACACTTTGGATTGCGTAATCAAAACATTCATCCTTAACTACCAGATATTATAGGAATACCTAGATATTTTTCCATCGAATTAGTAATTTGCAAGTTTATTGTTGATACCAAGGATTCACTATTCTTTGAATTGCGTAATCAAAACATTCATTCTTATTTCCATTTTCCAATTGAACCAAAGATTCACTATTCTTTGGCTTCAGAAATATATGGAATAAAGCAAAGTGACACATTTAACTGTATATGCTTCTTATTTTGTGAAGTAGTAGTCAGAGTATGCAACTTTGACGCAATCTTCATTTGGGGTCACTGGAAACAACCTCCCCGCTTTCTTAACACATGGTTTGATTGCGTACATCCGACACGCCCTAACCCTGCTATAAGCGGGAACCTTTTAAGGCATTGAGTTAATGTTGTTGTGTTTGTTGTTGTATTGTTGATGCCAAGTCTGTCTTTTAAACGTTGTCAATACTCTGCAATATTTGAAAACTACTCTTATGATAGTGTATTGCTAAATCAAATAAATTAGTAAATTGCTGAAGAATTTTCTTAATGTAAATCATATTTTTTATAGATGCATTTGGGAATATAAGCATACCATCTGCAAAGCTCAAAAAAGAATTTGAGTACCAAGTTTAGTAAGTTGAATACAAACTTTATGGTTACGAAGTTGTGATTGGATTTGCAACGTACTCTGTATAGGTTAAATATTCCATTATAATAATGAAAATGAACGAAACAATAAGATCTCCTTATCGTAAACCTCATTTAGGCTTAGAAGTGGGTCCAGATTCATTATTAACCAAAATAGAAAATGATGCCGATTTAATGCAGGACATAAGCGGTTTAATCCCATTTGCATGGAATCCAAACTTTTCCAACATTTTATTTAAAAAAGGTCATTGAACTTTGAGGTTTTTATCGAAAATCACCCGTAAAATACCGTATATTGCTCTAAACCACTCCATTAATCAAATATTACCGAAAATCACCCATATTAAGCCCTCCGTTAGCGTTTCACCACCCGTTTACATTTTCCGTCTAAAAGTCTGTTAAATATTAAAATTACCATTTTAACCCCACATATTTAATAATATAAAAATGCATTAAATGGTTTTTCTGATCTTTTAGTTATGAAAATAACTAAGCAACTTGAACTGACTATAATGCCCTTAACTATCCATCAATGTTTCAAACATATGCCATTTTGAAACTCAGATCTGCACCCATTTTTGTTGCCCTCTCGGTGTTGAACCACCAAGATCTCCATCCCAATCAACCCAAAATCCATCCCTGACATGGCTTGTTTTGATTGCAGTGGAAAAATAGGTTTGAGTCTCTTTGATTTCAGTGGTAGGCGAATCGGAGTCGAAAATCGGAGTCGAAAATTGGGGGTTTGAGATGAGAGCTGACAAGCTAGGGTTTGATTCTTGTGGGGAGGGAATCCCAGAACATCTCACGAAACACGCTGAAGATGAAGATCAAGATGGCTTTTATGATGGGGCTTCCGATTCAACTTTCAGTGGTAGCAGATTTATATTTAGATTAGGTTGATCTTGGGGTTAAAGAAGAAGCTTTAATTTGCCATGGATTGGATTCCAGGGAGGAAGATGATAGCAGGGGTCACGGGAAGGGGACGTGAGGAAAAAAGTGGGCCCATATTTGTGCTTTTCATTGATTTAATATTTTGTTTTGTTTAAGATTTTTATTTTCCTTAAAATATTCAAAGAAAATAGAAGTGGGCCCAAATTTGACGGATTATAAACGGAAGCGAAGGATGGGTGGTGAAACGCTAACGGAGGGCTTAATATGGGTGGTTTCCGATAATATTTTATTAATGGGGTGGTTTAGAGCAATATACTGTATTTTACGGGTGGTTTTCGATAAAAACCTCTTGAACTTTGTCATAAACCTTTACCATATTTAATTTTAATGTCATCCATCATCATTTTCCTTTTTTACGATTGTGAAAGAAATGAAAATTTCCGTGTGATATTAGGATTTTGTCGAAAAATAGACATATCATGCACAAACGCCATTAATTTCATAATCATTTTGTAAGTTGTTGTGCAAAGACTTATAGGTCTGAAAAGATTTATAGAAATAAGATTATCAATTTTAGAAATGAGTGCAATATAAGATTGTGCACATTCAGATAATAAAATCCCACAATGGAAAAATGCTTGAACAACTTGAAATCATTGACGTTCCAACAATAGACCAATATTTTTGATCAAATTCTGCATTGAAGTCATCTGGCCCTGGAGTTTTATTATGCGGATGATTATTTTAATAAATTTAGGTTGTCGTTACCACCACTATTTCATAATAGGATGATTATTTTGACAAAATAACATGCAAAGCAGATGTGTTGGGAACCATTTGTTGATCAACGAAAATAATTTTACCACCACTATTCCCACATATACAAGCAATATAAGCATTATTTTGAATTGTGGATGAGCCGTCAAAATTAACTTTGCCCAACCAGCTAGTGGTTTAAGTCAAGTGCGGTTTTAATAAATTTTCTATTACGTTTCTTATTAACATGTGATTGTTGTTGACTCCAGTTTGTGAAATGGAGAAAAACTATTTTCGAAGAATTGTTTAATATTATGGAAATAGGTATAAAAAATGCATTTATTTTTACATAGCCATAACGAGTACCATAAAGTTAAAAGAGATTCAATTTGGTAGATATTAGACTTATTTAAATTAAATGTACAAAATCTTTTAAATTGTCAATGAAGATTCTCGATGATGGTAGTCTATAATTCAATCCAGTTTGCATATGAAATTATTTTACTTCTTGCGATGTAAATAAACATTCAAAGAAGAAATGATACGTAGACTCGGTTGGATTATAACACAAAGAACGGTAATGAGGAACTTTGCAGAAGTAGCGATTAAGACTTCTGACATCAACAAGGAGTTAGTAAAAGCCTTTCAAAGAAAATTTTGTATTTTAGGGGTAAACTTCCAGAACCATTTACATAAATCGTCGTGAAAGGATAAATTAGAGACAATATTCATCTGATGGGTCGTGACAGTGAAGAAACATTCATTAGGATTTGGTCTCCAAATAACGGTATCCTTAGTACTGGAACGTAAGATATAAATTTGAATAGTTCGTCTTACAATATAGCCATGTAAAACTCTATTTAACTAGGGTATGTTCCATTGGTTCACTCTACATAATATTTGTGACTTTGTCATTTATATCTTCTAGATTTTGATTAAAAAGGATCAAAGGTTTAAATTAGGGATCCAGGAATAATCAGTCCATAATTTAATTGTTTGACCCTTGCGAGATTAAATTCGCTTTCCATTTAGGTAATTGATTTTTCATACTTTGAATTGCGTAATCAAAACATTCATTTTTTTACCTTTACTTGATACTATAGGAATACCTATATATTTTCCATTTAATTAGAAGTTTGCAAGTTTAATGTTGATGCCAAGGCTGTCTTTTGAACGCTGTCAATATTATGCGATGTTTGAAAGCTGATATTATGATAGTGTATTGCTAAATCAGATAATTTAGTAAATTCCTGAAGAATTTTCTTAATGTAAATCACATTTGTCATAGATTCATTTGAGAATGTAAGCATATCATCTCCAAAGCACAAAAAAAAGTTCTAGCGCCAAGTTAGTAAGTTAAATATCAACTTTATGGTTACGAAGTTGTGATTGGATTTGCAACGTTAGTGTTAAATATCTATTATAATAATGAAAATGAACGGAACAATAAGATCGCCTTATCGTGAACCACATTTAGGCTTAGAAGTGGGCCCAGATTCATTATTAACCAAAATAGGAAATGATGTCGATTTATTGCAGGACATAAGCAGTTTAATCCGGTTTGCATGGAATCCAAATTTTTCCAACATTTTAATTAAGAAAGGTCATTGAACTTTGTCATACGCTTTACACTTCTAACTCGGATCCTCAACTAATTGCGGGTTTTGGGAAGAGAAGGAGGGGTTGTCCAACCCAATTAGCTTTTCTGCTCTTTCCGTCGCCGAATCGGCTCTGGTGGTCTCAGCTAGATACAGATTCTGCCATGGAGGTTTCGTCTCCTTCCAAATCTAAGGCCCTTTTGGATCAATCCTCTTAGGAGGCTCGCTCTTTCCTTCCCGTTTCTTGTGAACGTCTTAGTTTGGAACTGTAGAGGCACTACTAAAGAGGGGTTGCATAGGAAAATCTGTCACTTAGTTCGATCTAACCACGCCACTATTCTTGTGCTTATGGAAACCCATGTTTCCGGGCAAACTGTGCAGGATATTTGCGATCACTCTCCCTTCCCTAACTCTTTTCATGTTGACGCTTTGGGTTTTTCAGGGGGAATCTGGGTGTTATGGGATGATTTTTCTACCCCTCTCAGGTATTATTAATCATGACTCTAATTTTATTCATTTCTCGTGTTTTCTGCAGGGTGTGCAGAGTCATTTTGTTGCTGCTTACGGTCCTCCTACTGCTTTTCGGAGAAGGGTTTTTTGGTCGGCTCTTTCTCGGGAGTTAGCTTCGATTAACAGTCCCCTGATTTTAGCGGGCGACTTTAACTGTATTTTGTCCCTCTCAGAGCGTCATGGCGGTTTTGGGGCCTTATCTTTGAACTCTTCTAATTTCTCTAGCTCTGTCAATAGGCACGGTCTCATCGACATGGACTTCTCTGGTTCCAGGTTCAATTTGTCTAGAGGGTCTTCTGCCGCTTCTCGGATTTCCAAGTGTTTGGACCGCGCCTTCATGAATTTTGACAGTCGTTGCCGCTGGTCGGATGCTAAGATTACTCATTTGGGCAAGGATCATGTGCCCTTGCTCTGCTCTTTGTTTAGCTGGGCTCCATCGAATAAGAATCGGAGGCATTTCCGTTGTCAGGCGGATTGGTTCTCCCACCCTGATTTCTTCCACTTCGTGCGCTTGGTTTGGCAGAACAATACTCCTGCTGATGTGGCTCTTGCGGGTCTGAAGGCTGAGTTGTTGTGTTGGAATGTTAGTACCTTTGGTAACAATTCAATCCAAGAAAGTTTCTTTAAGCTCTAAGCTTGATATCCAACGTAAGGGCGACTCCAGGTGGTCCAATCATCTTATTGTCAAGGAGCAGCAAATTTAGCATGATCTCAATCTTGTTCTTGAGCAAGAAGAAATCTTATGGTTTCAGAAATCTCGTGAGCAATGGTTGGTCTCGGGGAATAGAAATACTGCTTTCTTCCATGCCTCTACGGTCATCCGTCGTAGCCGTAACAGGATTGATAGGCTCAAAGGCTCGGATGGTGCTTGGATTTCTGACCCTAAGGCCCTTGAGCATCTAGTTCTTGACTATTTCAGATCTTTGTTCTAATGGCATGTGCATGATATGGTCCCGATTAACATCTCGCGCCTTGGTTTCCCGACCTTGCCTCCCGCTGATTGGACTGGTCTTGAGCTTCCTTTCTCCGACCTTGAGATATTTAAGGCCATTAAGGGCATGTCTGGTTTCAAGTCTCGGGATCCGGACGGTTTCCAGCCAGTGTTCTATCATCGTTGTTAGCATGTGGTGGGGGACTCGGTCATTAGGCAGGTCAAAGGTTTCTTCGAGTCTTGTGTTCTCCCTCCCGGTCTTAATGCCATCTACATCATTATCTTGGCTAAAGTTTCAAACCCGGACTCGCTGGGGAAATTTCGGACGATTAGTCTTTGTAACGTCCTTTACAAGACGATTACTAAGATCATAGTTAACCGTATTCAGCCGCTTCTTAGCACTCTGATTGGCCCTACCCAGGGTAGCTTCTTCCCTGGTCGCGTCATCATTGATAATATTGTTCTCCTTCAGGAAGTGGTTCATTATATTAGGTGGCGTGTTAGGGGTAAGAGAGGTTGAATGGTTATCAAGCTGGATTTGGAGAAAGATTTTGATCGTCTTCGTTGGGATTTCGTCTCTGACTCTCTCCTTGTTGTCGGATTCCCGAGCATTTGGGTGGATTGGATCTCTGAGTGCATTTCGTCCTCTTCTCTTTAGGTTGTTTAGAATGGTGAGGCTACTGATGCTTTTTGTCCTGAGAGGGGTATCCTTCATGGAGACTTCCTCTCACCCTATCTTTTCATCCTTTGCATTGAGAGGATTAGTCACCTCATCCTTCGCTCTGTCGATTCGGGTAACTGGAAGCCTATTAAGCTCTCTAGGTCATGTCATCCTCTTTCCCACGCCATGTTCACGGATGACATTATTTTGATGGCCGGGGCTTCAGTTTGCCAATTGAAGGTTATTTTTGTTGTCCTGGATTGTTTCTGTAAAGCCTCCGGGCTGAAAGTTAGCATGGCCAAGACTAAGATCTTTGTCTCTCTGAATGTCAGCGATGCTCTTGCCTCTTATCTCCATCGGATAAACGACTTTGAGGTGACTTCTAACCTTGGTAACTACCTTGGTGTTCCCGTCCTTCACAAAAGGGTTTCGAAAGTTACTTTCAGACCTCTTTTAGATAAGATTTCGAAGAGGCTTTTAGGTTCGAAAGGGAAGTTTCTTAGTTTCGCCGGGAGAGTCACTTTGACGAAATCGGTGCTTGCATCCTTACCCGTTTACTCCATGGGTTCTATGATCATCCCAAGTCCATTTGTTGCAAGATTGATAAAACTTGTCGCTCCTTTATTTGGGGTGAATGGGATAACAATAGGAAAATCCATCTCGTGGCATGAAAGGATATGTGCTTGCCTAAAGACGATGTGGGTCTTGACCTTTGTAGGACGCAAGTCCTCAACCTTGCTTTAATTTCTAAGCTTGGTTGGCCTTTCTTGAATGGAGACGACAAGCTTTGGGTGAAAGTTCTGAAAAACAAATATATCAAAGTGGGTGGTCTCGATACTAGTTCTCCCTTGTCTCATGTTTGGCGTGGCTTGAAATCTGGTATGGAGCGTGTTATTACACAAGGTACTAAATGGTTGATTGGCGACTGCTCGTACGTCCGTTTTTTGCTGGATACTTGGGTGGAGGATGTCCCCCTTATCCGTTGGAAACAATTTTTGATCCCTCCGTCTTTGATGAACCTTAGTGTTAGTGAGTTCTGGTCTCCTGACCATGGGTGGAAGTGGGATCTTCTCTCACCCTTTCTCTCACTCAGACTTCCCTGAAACTTGCATCCATTTCTTGTGATGTTTTTGGGGACTCTTTGACTGGAGTTCTTGGCGTGATTCGCCCTCAGGTATGTTTTCGGTATCCTCGTCTTTCAAGCTTATTACTGACTCGTCGTCCTTTCATTCGGTGGATCTGCAGGTCGTCAGATCCATTTGGAAGTTGATGGTACCTGAGCGAGTCCGATCTTTCTTGTGGCTGGTGTTCCGAGGAGCCATCCTCACGAACGAGGAGCGTGTCCGGAGACACATGGCTCTTGACTCCTGTTGCAGTTGTTGTCCTCTTGTTTCTGAATCTTGCATCCATATCTTCCGCGATTGTAGCTCTCTTGGGGATTGTTGGCAGTGGCTTTAGGCTCCTATGAATCATGTTGATTTTTTCGGGGTTGCTTTTCCTATTTGGTCCATGGCCAATTTGGTGGACTCGATGATCTTGCCCAATGGCCTTAAATGGTCTTCTGTTTTTGCTTTTTCTCTCTTCTGGATGTGGAAATTGCGTAATAACAGGGTTTTCAGGGATGACTCTTTTGTTCCGGACAAGGCTCATTTTGTCATTGATTGGACTGGAGGGTTTCTTCGTTCCAGGTCTGTCAGGTCTTGCTCTGGTCCCATGGTGCTACGCAAGCCTCGCTGGATTGCTTGGGAGTTTCCTCCTTCTGGCATTTTAAAGTCAACACCGACGGTGTTGTGGACGCTTCCGGTAATGCTTCGGCTGGCAATATCATTCGTTGTGACAGGGGGGCTGGAAGTTGGGGTTCGTCCTTAACATCGGTCTTTGTACCGTCCCGAAAGCTGAACTTCTGAGAGTTTTTCATGGTCTCAAGATGGCTTGGAATGACGGTTTTAGAAAGGTTATCCTTGAAACCGATTCTCAAGTTGTTGTGAGCCTTCTTCTTTTTGACCCTCCGCCTCACTACCCTCTCGTTGGCCCTGTGTCCTCCTGCCAAGGTTAACTTCGTAGGGATTGGATTAACCAATTCCGTCACGTCTACCAGAAAGCCCATTTTAATTTTTAATACGCTTGCGGATGATGTTCGAGGATTGGCTAAACCTCGTCTTGTTTTAGCCAAGTTTTCTTCTTTATTTATGCATCCAAGCCCCTGAAACCGTTGAAGCATTATCATGTTTGCAAAATTGGATGAATGATGAGTTTGCAGGTAATAGTTCTCACTTTCTAGTCAAAATTGATTAAGTGCTTTGGTATCTTTTGTTTTATGCTCTAATTGAAATATTATATTTGATAGGTTTGAAAATTGATAATCCTAAACTTTTGTTACTTGTACCGATGATGAAGAAGACACGATGTCTTCAACAATTAGTGAAGTTGTCAATGTAAGAGAAGTTTTAAATGTAGCTTAATCATCTCATTTACATATATATATAGAGGGAGGCTCCGGTAAGACCACTTTTATAGTAAAACGGAGTTAACGAATAGGAGACATAAGATGAGATTAGATGAAGGGCTTAGATTAGAAGTCTTGTAATTAAAAGAAAATAAGGAAAAAAATATCATAACCCCTTCCTTAATTTACGGCAATCAACTATTCTCTCTCTCTCTTCCATCAACTCACGCTGCCTCTCTTCCATCGTTCTTCTCCTCCCGTTTTTTCTTCCCGGTAACAATAGTTGATTGATACAACACCACACAAATCTCCATGGAAGAAGGTTAGTATCGAGATATTCATAGGAATTAGATTAGGGTTTGATTAGGGTTTCATTAAACGTCGACTTTGATATATGCATCAAACTAGGGTTAAATAAGGTTTCGTTCTGATATGCGGCAACAATAAAACGATATGCATCAGATGATTCGGTGGTATGCAGTAGCAATTTAGGGTTTCACATGAATTCTGTTATGCAGTAAAATGGTTGTCGTATGCGTTTCGTAATCAGTGTTATGCAACCGGATATACTTGATATGCAGTAGATACGTTTTGATTCTAACAATGGTTTTCGCCTCTCAAATCGAATTCTTAGCCAAGTGAATGTGACATTCGACTTTCATATTAGATTCATAAGATTCTTTCATGTAAATTGACGGTCATGAGGGTGAGAAATTTGATTTACCTATTGAATTTTGTATACCTATTTAATTTTACGATAGATTGCTAGGGTGAGATTTGATTAGGGTTTGATTATATTCGACTTTGATATATGCACCAAACTAGGGTTAATTAGGGTTTCGTTCTAATGTGCAACATTAATAAAACGATATGCACCAGGGATTCGGTGTTATGCAGTAGCAATTTAGGGTTTCACATGAATTCTGTTATGCAGTAATAAAGTTGTCATATGCATTTCGTTATCATTGTTATGTAACCGGATTTACTTGATATGCAGTAGATACGTTTTGATTCTAACAATGGTTTTCGCCTCTCCACTCGAATGCTTAGCCAAGGGGATGTGACATTCGACTTTCATATTAGATTCATAAGATTCTTTCATGTAAATTGACGATCATGAGGGTGATGAAATTTGATTTACCTATTGAATTTTACTATAGGTTTCTAGGGTTTCATCCTGATATACAAAATGTGTCACTGACACCGAAGATAAACACACAAAGCATTGGGTTTGGTATGCATGAAGTAGTAATTAATATTTGTCTCGTCGTTGTAGGGTTTCATATTGCCTTAATATGACAATATGCAAAAAATCTAAATTGATATGCATTTTAATCAATTTTTGTATTGTTGGGTAGAGTTATGTATTCTCCTTCTGATATGCAAAAACAGTGAATCGATATGCACCAAATCTGCAGCGATATGCACCAAATCTGCAGCGATATGCACCAAATCTGCAGCGATATGCACCAACTCTGCAGTGATATGCACCAAATCTGCAGCAATATGTACCAAATCTGTATAGATATGAACCAAATTCGTAGCGATATGCACTAAATCTGTATAGATATGCACCAAATATACAACGATATGCACCAAATCCGTAGCGATATGCACTAATCGTTGTTCATCAAATTCATCATATTAAGAATGCACTTCAAAAAAACTACAAAAGATGACGTCATGTAGTATTCCTTGGACGATGATGCCGATGTATCTAATGATGTTGTGTCAAACGAAGAAGAAGAATATAATCAAGCTTAGAAAGCCAACATAGATTACGAAGGCCACGAAACTCATTTGCATACAAACAAATTTGTAGTGATATGCATTAAATCTGCAGCGTTATGCACTAAATTCGTAGCGATATGCACTAAATCTGTATAGATTTGCACCAAATATGCAGGATATGCACCACATATGTATAGATATGAACCAAATTTGTAGCGATATGCACTAAATCTGTATAGATATGCACCAAATCTACATTGATATGCACCAAATCCGTAGCGATATGCACCAATCGTTGTTCATCAAATTCATCATATTAAAAATGCACTTAAAAAAAACTACATACAATTTGCATAATGTAAGAAGTAGTGTGCATATCACACACAAACAAGTGAATACAAACGCACTATATGTGAATATTATACTCATACCGTTGCATATCATATATATAATGAATATGCATTAGACTATAGATGATATGCAGAACTTGCTAATGCATACACACTATACTATAGCCGATATGCAGAACTCGATAAGGCATATGCACTAGACTATAAACGATATGCAAAATTCGCTAAGACTAACTCGATTGAATTGATCAACTTTTTTAGTAAAGAATATGCAGAAAGCTATTGATGATATTCATATCGTTGGTATTGATATTCATTAAACGGATATGAACTTTGTTTGCATTTTGTTTTTTTTTTAATATCGATTACGTTAGTTAATAGATATGCACTTTGTTAGTATTGATATTCCTTGTTCACTAAGTGATATTCAAGATTTCACCTATACAAGTTCATGAATATATCTCAACATACAATCTGCATAACATAAAAAGTAGTATGCATATCATATTCAAATAAATGATCTTTAAATAAGTGAATCTCATGTTTAATAGACCTCAAACAAATAATATCTTAAAAATCAACTGTCCATAATTTTCAGCTCCCTGGAACAATATAGAAATATACTGTGTATTGATATTCATTAACGACAATTGATTGATGATATTCCCTGGAAAGCTATTAATTGAATCCAAGTAGACTACTTTTCTCATAAATCATATCCGTGATGAATAGTCTTTCGTTTCCGTCATAGATAATCTTCTGTTTCTTGGCCCCTGGATAAGAAATACTGCATATCAATAACGACAAGGCCAATAACATAATAAGCATTGAATATTGTTAGAAAATTATGAATATAAATCTATGAAGAGTGCTCGTCCTACACTCAAACACAAAGCAAAATCAGAAGACTTGACAATTTAACTCTAGCATTACTGATTTTTCAATTTATTACCATAAGAACAATATAGAAATATGCAAAATTGTTAAGACCATATGCTAAAGCACCACTTGGATTCAATTACCAATTCCATTTTGCCTTCTCTCTAAATCATGTATTCAATGCCAAATCATGTATTTAATGCCAAATCATATAAACAAAAACACAAATCAGAAAAAACAAGGGATTAAAACGTATATATATAAACAACCATGTATCACCAATAACATCCTGTAAAGCTACATATCCAAACTTACACACAAACCAACTCAAACACCACTACACCAAAATCACAATTGAATGGATATTATAGATATTGGGAAAAAGAAGAAACTCACATGATAAGTCATCTTCACTCTTCAAAGTATTGTAGAAAAACATGAAGACAGAATCATAGAAGATTTGTGACCACCACTAAATTTTATGATGGTACAACACTCCCGGATACAATTGACATTGAACAAAAAAAATACAAAATAAGAGTCATGAGTAGGACTTTGACACATTAAGAACAATATTTAATATATTTTACCGTATAGAGCTTATACTACTCCATAAAAAATATATAAAATCTCAAGCATGAATTCAATTAATTAATAAGTCTATCCTAAACTCAACTAGGTCGGTATATAACAAATGAAGAAGGATATGAAATCAAAGTGGACAGGTTTTTGGGAAGTATAGCATTGTCAAATAAAAATTTGCATGCTCTTAGTTGACTAGCTAACTGTTGCTACTAACTAAATAATATAAGTAACTCCCCGGTGTTGTCTTGAACTAAAATGTTCGCTCGATTGACTATTCATCACCATAACATACATTTAATTTTCTATGCAAATCTAAACC
Organism: Oxyria digyna; assembly: GCA_029168935.1. Lineage (NCBI taxonomy): Eukaryota > Viridiplantae > Streptophyta > Magnoliopsida > Caryophyllales > Polygonaceae > Oxyria > Oxyria digyna. The sequence goes on from JAPVLV010000005.1 coordinate 43,499,841, forward strand.
ACAGATCCATCAAGAAATCTTTCGACACTTATACTAAGGTCAATTGACAGAAAAATTGAACAAAAACCCTAAATATTGGAAATTAAAATCCAATCGTAAAAATCAACCTCCAAATCTGCAAATTAGACCTAGGTTTGACGAATTTCAACTGAAAGGTGCCAAATAGCATAGGAAGAGAGAAATAGAGGACTAACCTGATGCTTGGGCTCGGGCTAATTGGAACTGTGGAAAAGGAAGAGGATGCGTAGTAAACAGTCTCGGGCTTGGTCCGACAACGGGAGAGATTCGATGTTGAAGATGATAGCAAGAAAAAGGTTCGTGTGCGGGAGAGAGGCGGTAGCAAAACGGCTCCGGCTCCTTAAGGCAGCAACGATGGAGAAGGCTGCTAGGGCAAGGAGCAAGGAGAGACAGAGAGAGGAAGAAGGGAAAGACGAAAGATGAGAGAGGGATAAAAGAGATCCCGTTCATTTAGGAATTTTTAAGATTTTGTATAATTATTATGATTATTGGTAATTAAGAGTTAATCTGAACCATTCATCTAAATTTGATCCAACGACTTTAAGTCGTTAACTCCGTTTCACCCTAAGAGGTGGTTTCTCAGGAGCTTAAATCTATATATATATTTGTTGAATTTGAACTTATAGTATCATCTTTGTTTTATGTATGAAAGGATACACTATTTCATTGAGTACGAAGGAGAGGACTGAGGATTACACGGATTTACAGAAGAAGAAACAAGATTACCACGATAACCACTTGTATTTCAATTTCCTTTATGAACTATGTTTACTACTTTGTTTGATTTGAAATTTGGATTATATTTTAGTATAATTATATCTCAGTTTTTCTTTTATTTTTTTATATAAATTCCACCCGAAATCACCAGTTTCACCCGATCACCCGCGAATGATTGAATTACTCATCAAATTTATGGATTGGGTGATGGATGTGGTTCATCCATCTTTCAACCGATTCATTGTCTATCCCTAATCCGAGAGTTTCGCCCCTCCTCTTTCACCAAAAAATAAAATAAAATGAAGGGTTATGGACGGCAGTGGTGGATATGCTAAGCTGGCCTGAAACTAAATTTACACATCCGACCCTGTTTTTTGGCATATTAACTCATGGTGCAACTATTACACCAGTTGCAGCAAATTGTACTGGCACTACGAGTGAGTAACGTCATTTTCTGGTGCATACTGAGTATTATTGTGAATTATTTGTACCTTACTTACTTGCTACCTATTGCATTGAAGTTACAAGATTCGACATTCTTCCGCCATATCTTTTTTTATCTTACCATATCCAATGTACGGAACCTTTTTTTTAATCTTTGAATGAATCGATCGATTGTGAATAATGATAATTGAGAATTTTGAAAGTGAAAGATCATTAACTACATGAATAATCTTTGTGCTAGTCATTCCAATCATAGAAAGCCATCATTTATATTGCTCAAGCTTTACAGAATCTATAGATAAGAACTTGTGTAGGTATAACCAAAAATACCCTGTAAATGTATTGAAAATCTACAATTTTTTTACGTGGGTGGTGCTAAATTATGTAATTAGGGTGAGAAAATAAAATAATGAGATGAGTATGTTGATAGATAGAGACGTATGAGAAAGGGGGTGGGAATGGGAGTCTGGTCCAGGAAATGGGGTCACCATCCTCTGTTATCTGCTGCTGCTACTGCTACTGGGTGTCCAACAACACCAACTACAATAAGTAAATATGGCATATTTTGTACTTTTTCATATGTTTTTTTTTTTAATTTTAAAACAGTTTTACACACTAGTGCTCAAATGCTTATTTTTTAACCCCTCGTATACATAAAAAATTTTAAAAAAAATATTTTTAGCTTCGGACGAGACACATAAAAAATTTCCGAAGCTGTGAGAAGTGTCTATAATGGGAATTTGTTTGAAAAGGAGCCTACGTCGGGAATATTTTTCGAAAAAAGAGGGATTTGAGAAAAAAAATTCAAAGATTATATGTGGATGAGTTTGGTATAGATGTTAAAAAGCAAGAGAGATGGATTAATGGGTGCATTATACGGAGTAGCTTCCTCTGTGGCGACATGCAGGAATCCTCGTGGTAGTGGGGTCCACTCGGAGCGGGTGAGTTGTTGCCAACTTGCACACGTCACTTCCAAAATAAAACTTATCTTCTACGTAGGTACTATCAAAACCTACCCACATACTACCTCCGTCTCAAAATATCTCAAAATATAAAAGACACACACTATTTACTAGTTAAGAGAATCTTCTCGTTTTCTTCTAATATGTAGAAACAAATATAAGCATGTCATATCTTGTTTTATTCGTCTCTACCACTACTTTGACAATATATAAAAATTATAATTTATGTCATCCCATATTTAGAGATATTAACGTTATAAAACGCGTCTCGACAAACGTGTCAAAATCAAATGTCCCTTATGTTATGGGACAGAGGGAGCTTTGTCCCCTTTTATAAGCTCCATTTGCTTTTTCAGCACTATTCACAATTCGAGAGAATCTTCTCGATTTCTTTCAATATATAACAAAAAATATGGTCATATGGGGTCTTGTTTGATTCGTCTCAGTAATTACTTTAACAATATCAAATTTTTATATTTTTTACTAATAAACAATTAGAGATATTAACGAAACAAAACGTACATCGACATCCGCACCGAGGTCAAATGAGGCTTATATAGTGAGACGGAGGGAGCATAAGACATTCTATATCAAGAGGTTGAGGAAACGAGCAACGAGCTATATATGCTCAAACGTTACTATATATGAAACTAATTCATCTACCATATATATCCTGGTTTGTAATTGTATGTTTAGACTTCTAGAACTTCAGTTCCTCTATTTCTTTAGTTTTAACGATATTAAACACTTACTGTACATTCTAATAGACATGTTAGTATTTAAGTTGCAAATACAAAAATAAGCGAACTACGCACGAACATATATCAAGGGAATTGGATGAGAACCGAGTTAACGAATCTTGAACGAAATATTTGGAGCATAGATGTAGTGTCCGTCTTATCTCATAATATTAGCAATCATTATAATTAGGTTAAGAATAGATCAGGTTGTTTAATTAAATTTGGTAAACAACATAATAATGCATATCTTTGTATTTGTGAAATTAAAAATTGCTCAAAAATATCTACAGCGAGATATGCTTGACAATTCGGTTCTATAAAGGCATGCATTGATACCACTTTTTCCCCTTCATGCATTTTGTGACACCTCGAGTGCATCGGTGAAGAAAGAAGAAGTTTTCTTACTCAAGATCGAGAAGTAAGTCTTTTGGTTTAATTATTGTCTTGTGATTGTTGGGGAACTAGGTTAACTCTTAGAGTGCATATGACTTTAATCGAGATAGTTCTTAAGGTTGTAATTCAATGTAAATATACAAGTTGACAATTCAAAAACTCGAAAGAGAGGTGATGTTTATCCCAATTAACTAGTTGGTTATCAAATGTTTTCACTTTAAGTAAATTGTTCTTGATAACTTGTTTATTTGTCTTCCGCTTCACATATGAAATGAACACATCCGTGTCTCAGTTATGTTGATACTAACACATCCCTGATTCCGCTAACACATGTGTATTACGTTTGTTACAATCTCTCATTTTTGCGCTCTCAGTATCATGTGTTGTGCCTGACAGGAATGAGAATTGTTGTAAGCCCCCAAGCCTTAGAAGCGTTATCCCATGTCAACGTGGGAACTTCTCAGGAGGTCACCCATTTCAGGACTACTCGCAACCTAGCACGCTTAACTTTCTAGTTATTTGTCTTCACTCGAACCAGGAAAAGCAAGAGCTCTTGTTGACATGGGTAGCAATCTAATCCATATTAAAGATTACAAATACGAGATGTTACAATTGTGGCTCCAAAATTTGGCGGGTCGGTTCAATGGACAAGTTTTTTTCATGGTCCTCTCGCCGACCAACATCACTCCAAGTGGGCACGGTTCCTTGAAGTGCATGGAGAGTATTTAGTTCTTAGCACGCTCAGTAAGGATATATAACCAAAGATTGTATATTGTGTCACACACTGTTGTACCCTAGTACTCCCTCCGTCCCTTAATCTCCCTCCGTTCCTTAATGATCTTCCTATTTACTTTTGACACATTTTTCGAGACACATTTTGTAACGTTAATATCTCTAAATATACGATGATAAAAATTATATTTTTTTAATATTCTCAAAGTACTCATTGAGACGAATCAAACAAGATCTCACATGCCTATACCCTTTTATTTTTCATCTCTTTCTAACAAAGAAATAAGGAAGCGAGTTAACCAACAAGAGAATCGGCCTCTATATTGATATAATAATATACACACTAAATACAACACCGTATAATGTATCTTTACAATTTTGCGGCGTTTTACTACATTCGCTTAGCGCGTTGTCGCAACTTTTAAAGCCGTGGGTAGATCGGCGGTTCCTATTGTGTTGCAATTTGCTTCTTATTCATTTTATAAATCTCTTTCTAAGTTAGTTCTTTAGTATAGGTTCAATGTTTGGCTAGCTAAAAAACGACCACAAAAGCAAGAAATATTAAGGAGAAATTGTAGCCGTTCGCGAGGTCTTTGAGTTGAAGTAAACAATCACCACCATAGAGATAAAAGTAGAAAATTAGGACGGCAAAACTACATGAACAAGTGGACCATTGAATGCACTTGAGTGTAGTGCTCTGCATCTAGTTGATTTTAAGCTTTTTGGGACGATTACAATTGTGTTTTCATGGGCTCCAAGGCAAAATAAACGGTTGCGATTGATAAGGCTAAAGTCGTAGTGCCAAATCAAAAAAAATCATAAACACTAACTAGAGTATAGCAAGTAAGTAGAGGTCGAACCCAAGGGAATCAAAACACCAATCGCTATACAGTCAAGCGAAATACTAACTAACGAACAAGTAACAAGTAACCAAAAGGGGGGTTTGATTGCAAGAACACACAAGTAACCAGTAACAAGCAGAGGAAGTTTGGGTGAGAATATGATGCGAAGGGGTTTCACCTAGCAAGTATCCACACAACAGTCAATCAAGTTGATCATAGATTTATCTCAAGTTCTATTCAATCCTAGGGAATGTTCCTATTCCAATCTTTAATATATCAGCAGGCCAACCGGTTCTGATAATACTTACTATTCAGCAATCAGAGAAACCTCTCAAGATTAGATGAAATAGCAGCAAATGGCACATGAATTATAAGGATGCATGCAATAACTTACAACCATCAAGTATTAACATGCAATCAATTCTCTTTCATAAAAGCAATCAACTACCAGATCATGCAGATATGAGCGCTACAATGACAAGGAATTTCACCGTATATTCCTAGTCTAGCAATATAAAACTATCAATCAAACTAGGTGATCAAGCTAGAAAAACTAATAAAAATCAATAGATGAAGAATAAGAGAATTAATATAAACCCATAGGAAAAGAACAAGAGTTTAGAAATCTCACAACTTAATAACTGAAGGTTTCAACCGCTAAGTAAAATAATGGAGATTAGTTTCTGCTCATGGTTGCAGAACTAAATTGTCTGATGGAAAAGATGATGATAACAATAGAAAGAACTAGAGTTCTTAAATAGAGACTAATCCTAAAAATATATGGTAAAAGATATATCCTAAACGAAATAAGGAAAATAAGGAAAAATAAATAAATAAAAGAAAAGGAAAGAGCAAACTAATGGGTTGGTGAACTCAACAGGTGCTTGCTTCAAATAATTCGGTGGTCCACGTGAGATTATGTAAATTAATTTCACTGCTTCCAATTGTGCAGCCCAGCTGTCTGCTTCAAATAATTGGGCCAGCCCATCAGCTCCAGGCCCAACTCTTGCACGGCCCATCTTCAATCACAATACCCGCGATCGCGGATATTAATCCGCGGTCGCGGATCTATTAAATCTTCTCGTCTCCTCTCTGTTGCTCCACCGCGATCGCCACCATATCACCCGTGATCGCGGTCGCTGATTTCTTCTCGAATGGCTTCTGTTGAATGATGGCGATCGCCTGGATGGTAGTGGCGATCGCGGTTGGCGTCGCAGAAGCTTCTTCATTCTTCAAGTTTTCAATCTTCTTCAGTTCTGATCTCCATTTCTTCACTTCTTAATAAATATCTCAGAACATAATAATGATTCGAAACACATATGATAATACTCCTAAACTAATGTAATAATCCCTAGTTACGCTATACAAAGTGCAGCGTATCAAATACCCCATACTTAGACTTTTACTCGTCCCGAGTAACTTACAGAAAAGCTACCCATACAATAAAATACTCAAAGCCTCAGGAAGTACAAAAATATCTCCTAGTGATTACATAACCAATAAGCTCCTCCAAAACACAACAACAATAATCAATAATCAAGAACAATGTGATAAAATAAGCACATACCAAGAACTACACCTTATTCCTCCAAGTGGCCTACCCGAATCCTCCTATACGTCTTCTTCTTATGTTTCCATACGCCAAGATGATAAAGATCCTAAAACACTCAATTTTTTTTTTTTATAACACTCATCTTGCTTGGGCGCCCTTTCGGGTTTTCATCCCAACCACTCAATAATTGTTTCAGGCTCACAAAACTCACAAAACTCACATCACTCAAGACTTATTTTTGCCTCAGCCTAATGTCGGTCAAGCCACCTTCTTATTGCATAGATCTTGCTATCCAAGGATTTTGTATGCCTTTTTTCAATTTTTGTGGCTTTTTCATACAATATATATTCAATAAGCTCATGCAGATACAACCAACACCCAAATAATGACATGTGAATACATTCTCCTCCCCCATAAAAACGAACCCAGGGAAGGAGACAGAAGACTCACATACAAGGTCGGATGACCTTCCTCCAATAAAACTCAAAATGTGGTAGAATGAGAAACTAGATGAGCACTAAATGTAATCCAAGAATGCATAGCTCATCTAAAGCAAAAGAAAGAATACCTTCAGGTAACCCAAGCAAATCAACTCCTTGCAAAGAACATGGTCACCAACAAGCTAAGCTTCAACGAATGTAGATCTAGAATGATAGTACCAATGAAACCAAACTTGATGTAATACAACTCCTTACTTTCTTTTCTCTCATATTTTTTTTTCTGCACTCTATTTTTTTTTTTTTAAATCCGATATATTATTTTTTTCTCGGAATGATTTTCGGTTTTTTTTTTTAGACGGGAGAGAAGACTTACAGCGAGATTGGCTACTGACTGTAGCTGACCCTAAGCTTCGGTGATTTCCTCTTGTCCATAGAAAAACTAAAAAGAAAATTAAACCGAACAAAAACAAATAGAAACAAACTCAAACCTCGGGTTGCCTCCCGAGTAGCGCCTTATTTTATGTCGTGGCTCGACATGAAACTCAAGAGATTTAACTAACACCATTTGGCTTTGTGAAAACCGTCTCTTGTCTGAATTCTCTCTTGAACCACTCATGGAACGCCTTGAATCTCGTCTCTCTTACCTTGACCACCTTGTCTTTAGCAATGAAGGTGGTTTCATTCACTTTCTCCTCCTTGACCGTATCAGACGGCTGTTTAAGCTCAATGTCAAGTGCCTGCACACTAGACATCAATGGTATCTCGCCTGGCGAGGTCAGTAATGAAGGGCGATTGCCCAAAGGATGTGAAGAGATCTTACCTTTAGGCTCTGGCTTAGCTTGTCACTCCTGCATGTTAGTAGATAAAACAACATCTATTTTGGGGGGCTCAAAGAGATTCTCTAAAACAGGTTGCAATTCATCCTTACAAGTATGCTTAATCACATCAACAACATCAACGAATGTGCACCAAATTAGTACTAAATGTTCACCAATTTACTACTAATATGCATCATTCTCAGGTTCATATTTTAAAAGTTATTCTTATCCGACACATTCTCTTGGTATATTCCTATGTCTATCCACCCTATCCACCGATGTAAGTATGATAGAGGGCATAATAGAAAATAAGGGGAATATAGGGAAAAGAGAAAGTTTAATGGTTTAAGTGTAATTTCCGAAAAGAGTATGAGACGCCGAAACGATGCGTCGTGGGGTGGCATTGCAGGACTTGTTCTCTCCCACCGGCGAGGCGAAAACCAGAACCCCTTCCATACACACCAATGTTTCGAATCGCCGCCAGGAAGCTCTCCTCCTCTTCATCATGGAGGTCGGCGCAAGCCTCCACCACCGCCTTCTCTAAACCTCCCCTTTCTTCTGGACCAGCGGATTCCACCTCCAACAAATCTCTTCTCGGATCCTTCCAATCTTCGTCCCTAGGTGTTCAGTTTCATATCCCGAGCCGAGGTTAGGGTTTTTTATTGCTGTTTTGATCTATGCTACCTTCTTATGATAGATTTAGGGTTTCCTTCCCTGTTTCCTGTTCTTTGATTAAGGAACTGCATCTAAAATGAATTTTTATGCTGTTTTAAACTTATGATTTGCAAAATCAGAATTGCATAACAGATACAATTGCAGCTGCTAATTGCGTACTGATTAGCTTTTCACCGCTATAAAAACTGGTAGTAACTATGGATACGAATATTTGGAAAATAGAAGGAAAAGTGTGTTCTCTTTCTGTGACTAGTAGGGAGAGAAATAGAGAATAAGCTTAGATGACTCTTATCACATTCCATTTTTTGTATTGCAAATTTAGCTGCCATATCCTGTATGCTATATTTTTGTTTGATTGTCAAGGCAAAATACGTGTTTGGATATGGAGATTTTAGTTGGGGAATTAGGTGGATACACTGTTTTAGAAATCATTTTTTGTTCCATAGTTTTCTAAGTGGAAGTTAATTCTACTCTAGTTTGGTGCTTTCTACCCTTGTAGAGCGACTACTGGATTCTGTGAATATCTAGTATATCTTTGGTGATACTAATTAAGACAGATTAAGTCACTAGAAGGAATTGGTTGTGAGTTCTGATAAATACACTTTTTGATGCAGTTGTGAGCATGTGTTCATGGATCATAAGAATTATTGGTTTTTAGAATCTTAGGTTCTTCCTTTTGCATTCCATGGGTACTAACTAGACTTTTGCTTGTCTCGGATGCTCTGCTTTTTAAGTCTTGGAAATACTGTTTTGCTGGTGCTTGGATGTTATGTGTGTATTGCGAAGTCTTAATAATCTCCAAAACTCTTCTTGCGTGAAATTTTTCCATAAAATCTTACATGGCTTATTGTGAGACAATCTATGTTAGCAAATCGTTTTCATCTTCTTGTTTGAATTGAACAATACTCCGTAATTACAATATGATTGTCCTCATATAATGGATCTCACCTTTTGGCTGTTAAACTTATAGTTAACTGGTGTTGTATCAGTTGGCATAAGTTATTTCTAAAAGCATCAGTAGCTGTTATGTTTTGTTCTGAATGTTTTTGATAATGGACTCCTGCAGATTGTAAGTCCCCATTCTTTACGGGAGTCGGAAGTGCTCGTGCATTTAGTGTTGATTCTTCAGCCTGTCCGGACATTAAAGATCCCGAGATTTTAAATGTCTTCAAGGACTTCATGGCTTCAAACTGGGATGATCTCCCAGACGTACTCTCACATGACGCAGTAAACGTTTAGTCCAAGGACACTGAGGACACAGCTGGAAAACTAACCTTGACAAATGTCTTCCGTGCTGCTGAGGCAGTTGAGGAGTTTACAGGAATTCTTGTTTCCTTGAGGATGGAACTTGATGACAGTCTTGGGATTAGTGGGGAGGTACTTAGTAACTCAGATTCTCGTTTATTTGATGGTCACTCTTATTTTTCCTTCACTTTTGGCTAAAATGTATTCATTTAATTTTTTAGAATGTGAAGCCGCTGTCGAATGAGTTTGCGGATGCCATTCACGTAGTTTATGATCGCTACAAGACATATTTGGATTCATTTGGCCCTGATGAAACATATTTGAAGAAGAAAGTAGAGATGGAGTTGGGAACAAGGATGATTCATTTAAAACTGAGGTGCAGTCATATCGGCGCCGAGTGGGGGAAGGTATGAAATAGCTTTAGAATGTTTTAATACCTTATGGCTGAGATTGATATAAGTGTTTTATGGGGTTGTAGGTGTAATTGGTCAACTAAGATATCTTCTCTCGACATGCAATTTGTATGTGCATTTTTATCATTCAAGGCATCTAAATTTTGATTTTAAATGCAGGTCACCGTCTTGGGGACGTCTGGAATTGCTGGTTCTTATGTTGAGCAAAGAGGATAATAATGACGAGTCGTGATCTTTGGTGTTGTATCTTGATTGGCCTTGCACAGAGCAAATCGATGTGAATTATTCTCCTTACTCCTTAGACAATTATCTTACCTTCAAGCTGCAAAGCATTTTTAATAAGTGGAAAAACTGCAAGCATTTTCAAGTTTCAGATTGAGTTTATGGTGCCCCGTTTCAGGTGTTCTAGGCCTAATGGCCTCTCCGCAAGGGGTGTTTTTGCTGGTTTTGTTCTTAATCTTTGGATGTGTATGTAAAAATAATAGTTTTTTTTTCCACAAAATCACCCGTTATTTGACCAACTTTGCACAAAACCACCCTTTGTATCAATAGTTATTATAATTAACCCCCTATTTTCTTATCCCTGTTAACAAAACACCACCTATTCTCATATTTCGTCCAGATTGTTGTCAACTTGTATAAAATTACCCATTTGCTCTCATTTTTAATTCAAATTTATATGGTTTGACACGTTTAATTTAATCCGATTATCACGATTTTTTGACTATTTTCAAAATCTCAATTTTTTACCACTCACAATTTTTCAAAGTAAACCTAGGGTTTCTGCAGATTAGGGATCTAGTCAATTTGGGGAACTTGGCGATTTCGGGTGCGATTGAGTTGATTGTTCATGTCTATCTCCATTCCTAGTCAATTTGGGGAACTTGGCGATTTCGGGTGCGATTGAGTTGATTGTTCATGTCTATCTCCATTCCTAGGTGATTCAAGGGTTTTGCGAGTTCATTTTTGATGTGTATGGTTGTTTGGGAGTGATTTTCGGGATCTAGGGTCTTTTCGAGTGGATTTGGGGATCTTGGGTTGGCGATTTGGAGAGTGATGCAACGGTTAGCTGGGTGATGCAAGGGTTTGCGAGTTGACATTCCAAGTAATGCGAGTGGATTTGGGCATCTAGGGGTGTTTGCGAGTGGATTCGGGGATCTAAAGTTTGCGATTTTGAGAGCCATTAAGACGAAGCTGGAGAAGAAGGCTGGATTCCATAAAGAAAAATTTATAAATGATGTTTTATATTTTTCAAGCACATTGTGTCAAAAGCTGTTTGGCTAACACTTATCCCTTCATCACCGTAATCTCAGGCAAGCAAGGTATTCCAACCATTTCTTTCGTAGCTAGCTTCACCGTATCTATCTCTGACCCGCAACCTTTCTCCACCGACATCAAGAACCACTAATTCACCTCTCTCTTTCTTTCCCCTCTCTCCTTACTGTTAAAACCCCCGATTTCTTGTTCGTGTGAAGGATTTGAGCACAGAAACTATCTAATAAGAAGATAATGATGATTGAATTAAATGAGTGAATGAGCAAGATTACAATCGGTTTTTTATACAAGGAAGCATACAAGCTTCTGTAACAGAAAGGAAGCACGTGAAATACACATGACTTAACTAACACATATCTAACACATTTACAACAGAATCACACGTCTTTGCACGTGACTTAACTTTCCCAATACCTCCCTCAAATTGGGGGTTCTGGAAGAAGCCCTAATTTGGGAAGAACCGAGTTGTGATACGGTCCAGATAAAGGTTTCAAGAAGATGTCTGCAAGGTGATTTCCATGATATGGGAGATGAACCAAGGAGAATAAAATATCCACTTACATACCGTCTTGTACATACACAACTAGCCCAATCTGAATCACAATATGCTTGAAGAGTGAGATTTTGTGAGGCAGATAATAGCAAGACATAATTTAAAGTGCCTTTAAGGAATCTGAGTGTGTGTAATGCAACCTTGAAGTAAATATTTGTTGGACTGTGCATGAATTGACTGAGATGTTGAACATCAAAGCTTATAACTGAACTTGAATTTGTCACAAAATTGATCTTTCCAACTAACCTTCTATAAGAGGTAGCACCTGGAAGGAATACACCTTTAGAGTTGGATAACTTGATGGATGGATCTAAAGAACTGGAAGTAATGGGATCATCTTCTGTGTCAAAGTCTTTTAATATTTCCATGATCAATTTCTTCTGTGACATCACAATTCCTTTGGATGAATGTAAGAACTCAGTGCCTAAGAAGAAACCGGGTGTGCCTAGATATTTGATTTTGAATTTTCCATTGAGATACTCTTTGATGTTCTTCATTTCCAATTCATTAGTCCCTATAAGTAAGATATCATCTACATAAACAGCCAGAAAGACTTGTGAAGTACCTTGTTTCTTGTAAAATAGAGAGTGGTCATTTGAAGATTGTTGATAACCTTGTGATATTAAGGCCTCATATAGCTTGGAGTGACATTGTCTTGATATTTGGCGAAGACCATAGAACGACTTGTTTAGTTTGCAATCCTTTCCTGGTGAAGCTTCAAGACCTTGAGGAATTTTCATGTAGACTTCCTCTTCAAGATCACCATGCAAAAATGCATTGTTTACATCAAGTTGAACTAAGGGCCATGAATTCTTTACAGCTACTGCAATGAGGCTTCTTATTGTTGTCATTTTCATAACTGGTGAAAATGTTTCTGTGAAGTCAATTCCAGCTTTCTGAGTACATCCTTCGATGACCAATCTTGCCTTGTGGCGCTCTAGTGATCCATCTGCTCTATACTTGAGTTTGAAGACCCATTTTGAGCTGATAGGCTTCTTTCCTGGTGGCAAAGGAACTATATCTCAAGTATGAGTTGCAACCAAGGCAGCTAGTTCCACATCCATTGCTTTCCTCAAATCTTCAGAAGTATATGCACTTTCAAAATAAGTTGGTTCTGTTAAAAGAAGACCTGAGAAGCAAAGGCTTGTCTTGTCACAGAAAGATCTTCAAATGTGACAGTGGATGATGGATCCAACTCAGAATAAAAAACATTGTTGCGGGATGCATTATGACAAATAAAGTCATTTAAGTATGTAGGCTCTTGTCTTGTTCTTGATGATCTTCTAAGAGACTCGTCTGGGATAGGGAGATCAACAACATTGTTGTTTGATTCCTGTGAGCAAGCATTGTATGTTATAATAACAGAATTGTCATCCCAAGATGAATAATTTAATATAGGAAAGATTGTTGTAGAAAAATCTTTTATAGAAGAGAATGGCATAATATTCTCATGGAATGTGACATCTTCAGAATAGAAAACTTCTTTAGTGTCAAGATTGAGAAGTTTATAAGCCTTCTCTGTTGATGGATATCCAAGGAATAAGCATCTTCTATCTCGAGAAGAAAAGTTGTGTCTTCCAGCTATCAATGTGGAAGCAATAACAAGGCAACCAAATACTGTGAGATGATAAATAGAAGGAGGCATAGAAAATAGAACCTCAAATGGTGATTTATCACTTAACACCTTTGTTGGATTCCTATTAATCAAGTAAGTTGCAGTAAGAATTGCTTCTCCCCATAAAATCAAAGGTAATTGAGCTTCAAACATTAGAGCCCTAGCAACCTCAAGTAGATGCTTATGCTTTCTCTCAACTACTCCATTCTGTTGAGGAGTATAAGCAAAAGAAGTCTGATGAACAGTGCCTTTGGAAAGATAAAAATCAAAAGCTAAATTTTTGCCTCCCAATTCCATTGCATTATTTGATCGAATGATCTTTACATTTACATTAAATTGAGTCCAACCATTGAAACAAAAGACTTAAGTATTGAGAAACTACTAGCCTTGTCTCTAAGAAGATGAACCAAAGTGGCTCTAGAAAAATCATCAACTATTGTTAAGAAGTAACTAAAGCCATCATGAGTTGTTTCTCTAAAGGGTCCCCAAGTGTCTACATGTATTAATGCAAAAATAGAAGAAGTAGAACTATTTGTGAAGGGCATCCTATGTTGTCTACTTTGTGCACACACATAGCAATGTGGAATGTCATCCTTTGATAATGAAACTCCAGTGATGTCCTTGAGTTTGTAATATGGAAGATTACCATGTCTCTTCTGTGAAACAGTAAACTCCTTTATTGAGGTTGCTTATTTGTTGAATCAACAGTAATTGCATTTGAAGATACTTGAGGTTGTGGTTGACTACCAGATTTCAAGCAAGTAAAGATTTGTGGACTTCTTACCAAGGGTTAGAGGTCTGTGTAGAGCAAGCATCTACAAGCAACAATGAAAATCAGAAAATATGGCTAAACATTTCATATAAGCTACCAATTTGGAATTTCTCTCTCTCTCTCTCTCTCTCTCTCGAGAACGGTGGAATTTGTCTGTGATGTACTCATGGAAGGGAAACAAAATGGAGAAGGGGAGATGTGCCAGATCCAAACATGACCTGCTATTTCATAAATCTTTTTTTCAGATAAAGCAATTATGCTTTATAAATTAAGGGATCCAAACGGGGCCTAACTTTCTATAGAAGGAAACAAGAACAATTTTTTGGGCCAATAAATATAGTAAACCAAGCCTTATATTTAGGGACGGAGGGAGTACTACTTCAGATAAATTTATACGACTCTTATAACTGAGTTATGAAACTGAATGATCCGGTTATGCAGAGTGATCATCTTGTTAACAGATTGTTGAAATAGGAACTTTAGGAACTTCAGTACCCTTTGAGTTCCTTTCCTTGGTTTCTCTAGTTTTGAAGATGACAATTACATTATATATTATGTCAAGTATTATCATAAAGTTTCAGGTGAAAAGATAGAAGAAATCAAGATGTCAAAGTCCAAGGGAAATGGAAGGGGAACCGCGTCTCCAAGGCTGTCACAAAAGTGACCTAACGTAGGCGGCAAGGAGATAAAGATATTGTGAAGATTTTATCCTTAATTAGAATATCTTATGAGTTGTAATTAGTTGTTATTAAACATAAAAGATCTTGAGTTTATTTAGTTAACTCACCCACGTAAGGATAAATATTAATATGGTATAAAGATCTTTGTGTAATATATTCTAACTGATATTTTTACACATGATCTTCATCCATATAAATACCTATTCAGACGACCTTATCACTTATGCATTTTCATAGAATAGAGAGTGCATCTTGCTAAGGAGAAAGAAAGAGTTGTTCTCACAAAAGAACATCACGTAAGTCTTATTGTGTTTCTGTTTTAGAGTTTCTGATAGGAACTATGTTAGTACTTAGAAATAAGTTTGTAATCCAGTTCGTCTCTAAAGTCATTGATTGAATATACAAGTAGACTTTTAATCATCGAAAGAGGGATGATTTTCATTCAAATATAACTAGTTGGTTATCTTGGGTTTCCACCTTAATTAATCGTGTTGATAACTTGCTTACTACTTCCGCTATGCCTAGGAACTAGAAAACTTTGTGTCTCAGTTCCCTTGATACTAACATAGAGATCCTACAAAGTATATTTTTCTTGTGACATGCATAATATTCGGATCATGATTCCTTACAAGATTAGTTGGCATAATTGTACTTCTTTGGACACAAAATAATCAATCTGGTGTACTGAACTCTCAATATAAGCCGAAATGATGATTATTAGGCCCTCCCTAGCTTGGCTTACCTAGACGATTCTTGTGAGCACATTTCATGATAACCCACATCTGGTGTCTAGGCTAGAGTCTAAATTGCCCTCCCTTATTTCTTGCTTTTGGATGTATACTCGTGTTATTTTGATATACCTATTACATAAATGCATCCAAAGCCCTCCATTCCAACTACTGAAAGAGGAACTGATAAGGGAACTGCAAATGTTTTCTCCTTGAGCCGCCTACGTCTGCCTCGGAAATACGCGAATCTCAGCAATGATGATCTCTGGCTCTAGTTCCTTGTGCCGATTTTTGCAATGTAATGATGGGAAGTTTATAAGTGGTCTTCAAAGAAAATATGAACGTTGGGCGATGTTTTTGAGGAAGAGAATTTGGAAATTTTTTATATTTTGTGGCCAAAATTTATGGAAAATCTTTGTGACCATTTGAAGAGAAAATCTTTGTCGATTTTTAGGGGAAGTTAAACCCTAATTTGCTCCACCGTTCTCTGTTATCTCATATCTTCTTCTCGATTGATCTCTAACCTTAGATTCTCTCATCCTCTACTCTCCAAATTTCAATGGCTCACAACACCATCAACATCGCTCTCTTTGCAAACGAGCTCCACCTCTTCGAGCTCTTCAAGCTTCAACAGCAAAGAGCCTCTCAACAAACTCAAGAGCAAAAACCCTTATCGTCTCAAGCCGTCGCCACTCCTCTTCCAGAAAACTCCACCCTGGTGTCTGGGGAAGTTCCTCATCCCAATACGGCACCCATGGAAGTCACATCCCATGTCAAAGACTCCACCTTGCCCACAAAGGAGGTAATCACTTCCACTCCCCAAAAACTTAACCCGTTCCTCTCTCTGTAGCCAAAATACTCCATCCCTCAGCCTCCAACCCCCACAAAAGCAACTCCCTCCCTAACTCAACCCATGAGAACCACACAACTCCCCTCCATCCCTACAAAAAGCGCCTCCTCCGCCCATTCCCCGGTGAAGTCGCATCAACAATCCTCTCCATCGACTCATGAAAAGAAAACCGAGCAGGTGGCTGGAGTGTATGTCGAACCAAAGTAACCGGGTAGTGTGGGCAACGTGTTCCTCAAACGGATAAGGGAATCTTCTGATGACGACGAGCCCAAAGTGGTCAAGACCACCACTCATGGTGGTCGTCGGGCAAAAAAGCCAAAGGTCACTAATGTTGTCGGCCGAACTCGCTCTGCCAAACCTGCAGTGCCGTCATCTGGTTCCCTTGCCACTGCTTCTGCATCCCTTCGTCCAAAATTTTCCGATAGAAAGATCAGTGGTCTGTTGTTTGTGGACCCTTTTCTATGGGAATCAGAGTAGACCGAGGTAGATCAGTTATGCACGTTGTTGGCTACACAGAATTGGGAGGAGTTGTTCACAGTTCCCCAGAAGGTCAATGAAGAGGTAATCGGATCCTTCTACTCCTCCATGTCCTTTGTTGCAGTCTCTGAGATTGAGGACCCGCAATACATTGTGGTCACTCTAAATGGAAGGGTGTATAAGATCACCACTGAGATGATCTATGCGGTGTTGGGAGTTCCCACCGGATTTGGGTACTTCGCCATCCACAAGAAACACTGGCCGACCAATAAGAGCGACTTCGCCAGGTCCGTGTTTGGAAACTCGGGTCTAAAAGACTTCAACGCCAAGTTTCTCTCTCTCTCTCTCTCTCTCTCAATGAAATTGCTTCATGCCTTTCTCGTCAACAATGTTGTCCCTCGCCAAGAAAAGTGCAATACTGTCTTGATAGCGATGTCGTGTTACAGGATAAGATCGTCTCTGGTGAAGTGTTGGATCTTCCCAAGATCATCATGCATCATATGCAAGCTTTCCATTCCCATCCATCCCACTCTCTGCTCTCCCCTACAATGATCAAGGCCCTCTTGGAGCGTCTTGAAGTTTATTCTGCTACAAAAGAAGAGATGCGGTTCTCTCACATGATGGATGGCTCCTACATCAACAGTCTCAAGGTTGACGAGATTGTCCCCAAGAGGTCTAAACCCTCCCACTCTATTCCTGTTAAATCAGTTCCTACTGAAGAAAAAGAGGAGGGCCCCTAAGAGATTGTAGAGGAACTACATGAGATTATCAGCTTATGTTCATGACTTGTGTGTTGAATTCAAAAGAGTCGTTGACGTTCTCATCGCTCAAAGAGGATTGATTTCCTCTTGAAGTTTCTCTGATGTAGTTGGCTTATCCCTAGGGTTCCCCAACACATCAAGCTTTCTGTTCTTTTTGTTCTATCTTCTTCATAACTATGTCCCTTTGAGTTCCTTTCCTTGATTACTCTAGTTTTGAATATGGCAACTACATTATATATTATGGCAAGTATTATCATGAAGTTTTGGGTGAAAAGATAGAAGAAATCAAGATTTCAAAGTCCAAGGGAAATAGAAGGGGAACTGCGTCTCCAAGGCTGCCGCAGAAGTGACCTAACGTAGGCGGCAAGAAGATGAAGATATTGTGAAGATTTTTTCCTTAATTAGAATATCTTATGAGTTAATCAGTTGTTATTGAACAGAAAAGATCTTGAGTTTATTTAGTTACCTCACCCACGTAAGGATAGATATTAATATGGTATAAAGATCTTTGTGTAATATATTCTAACCAATATCTTTACACATGATCTTCATCCATAGAAATACCTATTCGGACGACCTTAGCACTTACGCATTTTCATAGATTAGAGAGTGCATCTTGCTAAGGAGAAAGAAAGAGGTGTTCTCACAAAAGAACATCACGTAAGTCTTATTGTGTTTCTGTTTGAGAGTTTCTAAAAGGAACTAGGTTAGTACTTAGAAGTAAGTGCGTAATCTCGTTCGTCTCTAAACTCACCGATTGAATATACAAGTGGACTTTTAATTTTGAAAGAGAAGTGATTTTCATCTAAAGATAACTAGTTGGTTATCTAGAATTTTCACCTTAAGTAATCGTGTTAATAATTTGCTTATAACTTCCGTTGTGTCTAAGAACTGGACAACTTTGTATCTCTGTTCACTTGATACTAACCTACAGAGGCGTTTTATTTAAATAAAATCCAGAGAGTAGAAGTACTATATTGTTTCACCAAAAAATCATTAGTAGTCCGTGTACTTTATTAGTGTTAACGTAGAAACCAAGCAATATGTTACCCTCTTAACCAAAAAAAAAAGCAATATGTTACCCACATTATGATGATTGAAGAGCAAAAATGAAAAGGAAGCAAGATGCATGCTTTTTAGGTTTAGGGCCCAACAAAACGCGACGCTCGAACGAGGAAAAACAATAATTTAATGCCCACTTTTGTACACATGACTTGGGAATGTAAGAAGCTAGCTCTATCTTTGAATACAAAATTACATAACCATGTGCACAGTGCAACATAACACCTAGAGATATGCACATCACGTAAGTCAAAAATACTCCAGAGGAGGTAATCTTGCCTGCATCTATGTTTAATGTTTTCTTTCTACTTACTTCAATTAAGAAGCTAGCTCTTACTTAATTCTCCACACTGCTCTTACTAATTTTTTCTATATCCATCTCATGCTTATGTTGGTATCTCAACCATTTGACCAGCTGATTAAGTTTTTATACTATATGACACAAATTAAGTAGTTCATACTCCATTCAGCAACAATATCCGTTATTTTATGCCAGCCCACATTACTAGACTTCATTATTATTTGTTGTATTAACAAAAAAGTTAGCTAGTGCACTAGAGTCCTTACTTGGTGCGATGTGCAGGTACAAATGATTATTAATCTATAAATTAATTATATAATATACAAGTATAAATACATTCATATACTACATGTTAGAATTCAGAAGTATATATATTTAAAATCTATGTACATGTATTTATGTTTGTGTCTGAAGTTAATTTATATTAATGTGCATGGTTGATGAGGCGATTGTCGTGATGCCTATCAAAGAATACCTAACTCAAATCCACTAGTATAGTGGGAAGCAAGGGTCGAATCCCAAGAGAGTCGAAATACAGTTTAAATCACAATTTTGTTCCTAACAAGTAACCAAATTGGGGGAGGTTTGTAGTAATTGAGATCAAGGAAGTAAACAAACACGCAATTGTTGAGATTAAGTAGTTTGATGGAAAGAAGTTCACTTCTCGGTTATTAGCACATCAATCATGCAAGGAGAATTGATCATGGAAACCTAACACCATATATTCATACACATTCAATTGGTTTATCCTACTCTTTGTTCATATAAAGTAACTAGTCCAACAAGTCCTAGAAACCCTTATTTGATTATAACCCTAGAACAACTAAGATTCAATAACCAAATAGCATTGAGCGCAAAGATATGTAGGCTTGTGCAATACCATTGGCGACAAGCCGATACTTGACACAAGTTTATAATCTCTACCCTATAAACACTCACAACAAGTTCATGTAAATAAGGATTGCTACCAAAAGACAAGACTCTTCAACAAGAATTATCAAGTCTAGCAATATGAAAGATAGAAATCAAACCTAGTTGCGCACCTAGATAAAATCAATATCTCTCAATAGCAAATTGAGGCACAAGAGATTATAAAATAAAACCACAATTGAAATAGAATATAAGATGTAGGAAACTCACAATCCTCCAATGAAAGAAGGCTTCAAACCTCAAAGTGAACAATAGAGATTTAGTTACACATAGTCATGGAAGCTCTCAACAATGGAGTTTTCTTACTAAAAACCAAGATAAAAAAAACTCTAGGGAGAAGGAGAAGAGTTTATATAATTTCTCCCTAGAAAAACCAAGAAAAATAAATAAAAACCAAGTCTTAATGCAGCAAATTAAAGATAAACATAACTTGTTTTTGGAGTTACAAATCAAATGGAGAGAGGAAGGTCTAGCATCCAATGCCATCAATTCAATGCTGACTCCGGGTAGAAATCTCGACCGAGATGTTGGAAATCTCGACCGCGATTTGCACATGCTGACGTGGAATGACGTAGAATCAACAGAATCTCGATGCTGGAAAATGGCAAAATCTCGACCGAGATTTTGGGATCTCGACCGCGATTTCTTGTCTGCAGCTTCTTCTCTCCGTCTTCTTCTGGTCTCGAGGCAGCTCGGCTTCGCCTCTCGACCACTCCTCTGGTGCAAGTGTGGTGTGTACTCCTCCTAAGCTCCATCCCGCAAGTACCAATGAAGGATACAAGCGGAATCTCCTAACTCCACCACCAAAATCGCTTTCGAGCTTCCCGCAAATCCATAATAACAACTCCAACCGGATTCCGGAAATAACACTCGACAAGCACCTAAACTCCTCTAATCCTATGCTAATAGTCGCTAGTTATCACCATATAACATGCTCCTATCAAACTCCCCCATACTTAAACCTTGCTCGTCCCCGAGAAAGCAAAGTGATGCTAACTCCTCCAATGAGCACAAAGGTCACAAAAGCATGGGAAAGCTTGCTAGCGACTATACTCCAAACTCCGTGTGTAAGCAAGTAACTCTAATCCTAGCTCCTGACTAGCTTCTTATCACTCCGAGGTGACCTACCCAATTCCCTCCTTATATCACCACTTCATATGACGCCACTCCAAAATAGTAACCAATATCGAACCAAGTGACGTGCAATAAGCACAAGTGGACTCCTAATCTCCTCTAAGGCTAAGGGAACAAATAATGGGCAATAATAAAAAAAATAAAACCGAGTCACCCACTCGCTTAACACACTTCTTATTCCTCCTCTTCTTTTGATGTCCTAAACCACTACATAATATCCAATCAACTCATCAACCACCAATCCTAAAACAAGAAATCTGCATAGTACAACCCCAACAATATGCATCAAACTCCAAGAAAAGAACCTAACCCTAGAGCTATCACAACCGCCAAAGATGTACCAAAACAAATCTCAAATCAAAGAAAGAGATAGTAAAATGATCATGGGTATGCAATAAAGATCAATGAGAGAAAAAGAAGCAAATCTAACTCCTTATCCCTCCATGGTGAATCCTAAAATCCGAGACCATCCTTCTACTCCCTTCTTATGTCTCCAACGCCATAAAAGTGCAAATCATTTAACAATGAAGTCAAACAAATCACAACACATTAAGTTCGGCGCCCTTTCGGGTTTTCACCTCCCTTCTCAAGACATCAATTTTTTTTTTTTTTTTTTTTTTTTTTTGTTTTTTTCGAAAATAAGATAAACAAGATAGATAGATAGATAGTCTAATCTCCCTTCCAAGACAGAACAATCATGATAGAGGCAAGGAAGAAAAGACTCACAACCACTAGAAGAACCGACAACCTCCCCCATACTTGAACGAAACATTGTCCTCAATGTGTAGCGGAGGACCTCTAATGGTGGGGACGAACCGGGTCATCTAGTGATAGGTGGAATGGTAGTGAACCGGCAATGTGGTAGACCGGGAAAAGTAACCATGAAACGGAATGGGGAATCGAATGTGTGACACTCGGGATTGCAATGAGCAACGATCCGAGTGACATGGAGGTAGAGGATGAGGTGACGTCGTCGGCGCTAGATCGATGTTACTCGGGGAGGCGACGACGTTTAGGTATGGATGAAAGAAGCGGAATGGTGGAGTGATAGTGAAATGGAGGTGATAGAATACCAAAAGCACGATTTCTTTTTTTTTTCTTTTTTTTCTTTTTTTTTTTTTCGAAAGAAAAACAAAAGACTAGAAAACTACCTCGGGTTGCCTCCCGGTCAGCGCCTTAGTTACCGTCGTGGCACGACGTCTATCATCTCACCCGTACTCTATAGGTCCCCTCGGAACCTCGGCCTTCATGATCTCATTCTTGAACCACTCATGGAAAGGTTTGAACCTTAGACCATTTGCCTTCGTCACTCTCCACACCTTCTTGCACGTCTTCTTCTTCTTTTTACCTCCCCCATACTTAGAGTCAGGTGGGGAGCGTTTGGGCTCTTTCGGTACAACCTGCACAAAAGAACTAGCAGGTATCTCGACCTGAGACGTAAGAAGAGTGGGGCGATTGCCCAAAACAGTAGTGGAGAGAGTGGTCGTGGTATCCGAGTACAAATCGGGAGGGTCAACCACCTTATCAACAATATTGACATCAAGAGTCTCCTTCATAGGAGGTGAAGCAATATCAATCAAACAAACAGAAGGCAAGTGAAAAGAGTCGACGTCATGGATATTATGTTCTATTAGATCACCGTCAAACTCCATAGTTAATGTTCCACCAAAAACATCAATCTTAGTCCTAGAAGTTTTCATGAATGGCCTACCTAACATAATAGAGGCCGTAACATTATCACTTATATCCAAGACAAAGAAATCAGCGGGGAATATCAACTTATCCACTTTCACCAAGACATCCTCTACTACTCCCCTAGGATACACACAAGAACCATCAGCAAGTCTTATATCAATGTCAGTTTTAAGCAAAGGTCCTAATCCTAGTGATTCATAAATTGATGTAGGCAAAACATTGATAGAAGCACCCAAATCAAGCATAGCCTTATCATATCTAGTGTCACCAATCACTATAGGGATAGTAAATATACCTGGATCCTCACACTTCACCGGTATCCGGTGTTGAAGGATCGAGGAGACTCTCTCGCTTACTTGCACCTTCTTCTTGCCCTTCAACTTTTGGTTCCTCTTCATGGTGCAAAGCTCCTTCAAGAACTTGGCGTACCTAGGAATACTTTGAACAAGTTTTAGTAAAGGGATGTTTACCTCGCACTTGCTAAACGTCTCAAAGATCTCTTGATCGTTGGCGGGCCTTCTTGTGTCCTTGAGAGCTTCCGGGAAGGGAGCGGGAGGCTTCTCGGAGTATAAGGGAGGGAAATTGGGGCGCACATAGTTCTCTTGCCTCAAAGCAAAGTCTCCTCTATCCTCGTACTCCTCCTCGGGCCTTGGATGTGTGGTTTTAGGCTTAGGACCCCCTCCATGCAGATCTCGGTCGAGAATGTCACCAACAGGTCGAGATTGACTTCCAGAACAGAAATCTCGACCGCGATTTTCAACATCTCGACCGAGATTTTCAACATCTCGACCGAGATTTTCAGAACAGAAATCTCGACCGCGATTTTCAACATCTCGACCGAGATTTTCAGCATCTCCTCCAGAACGCAAATCGCGCCCGCGATTCTCAATTCTCGACCGCGATTTCTGTTCTGCGGCATTCCTGTCCAACTCAGCTTGGACTTCGGGACTCGCTCGGCCTTCCACCCTCTCCTCATCTTCCAAATTGCCCTCAAGAACCTTTCCACTACGCAAATGAATAGCACTTACATTCGCTCTTGGATTCACCACCGTTTGAGAAGGCAAGGATGACGAGATACGCTGTTCAAGCCTAGTTACCGATTCCGCCAATTGCCCGACTTGGTTCCTAAGATCCCTCATGCCGGACTCAGAGGTTTGGACATGAGTGGTGAAGTGTTGGGTCAAGGACTTCAGCATATCCTCGGTGGAAGGGCCTTGAGGCTTGGGTGCATAAGGAGCTCGGTTTTGATTGAAATTCTGAGCACCTGCCGGATCACTCCATCGGAAGCCCGGATGATCATTCCCTCGTTGATTATAGTTGGTGTTGTTCTGATCATAACGAGGTCTAGGAGGTCCGTAACCTCCCAAAGCATGAACTTCAGCAATAGCGGGGTCTTCTAGCTGGGGGCATTGGTCAGTATGATGCCCTTCTTGAGTACATATCCCACAAACGACCCCCGGCTTTTGATTGCCAAGAGTGAAACCTTTGATCATGCTCTTCAACTCAGCAATTTCCTCTTTCAGCTCGGTATTCTCGGAGCTCACTGCACTTGCTCCTTTCTTTGTATAAGTTCGCCCGAAACTTCTTGTTCCCTCCGCAATCTCATGGATCCGGTTTCGGGCAGCAGTAGGAGTCAAATTCAAGACGCTTCCATTGCAAGCGGCGTCTATGAGCCTCCTCTCATGATCTAGTAACCCATTATAGAGGTGGGTCACCAAATCCTTCTCCTCAAACCCGTGGAACGGGCAGCTAGCACACAACCGGGCGAAACGCTCACAATAGTCATAGAGCGTTTCATCATCAGCCTGCTCAACATTAGCAATCGCTCTTTTCAAAGCAACCGCCTTCTTCGATGGGAAGTACTTCTCAAGAAAGGCCTTATGCAGCTTGGCCCAAGTGTCAATAGTCCCCACCGGAAGCAAATAGTACCACCTTCGAGCCCCATCTTTCAAAGTCAATCCGAAGGCCCTCATCTTCAATTGCTCCTCCGTGACATTGCTCGGCTTGCTACAATTGCAAATGTCGTGGAACTCCCTCAAATGCATGATTGGGTCCTCACCACACAAGCCATGGAACTTCGGGAGCAAATTGATGAATCCTGTTTTGAGCTCGAAGTGAACTCCTTCATTAAGGGCAGGATAAGTGATCCCAAGATGTTGGACATTCAAATCCGGATCGGTCAGCTGCCGCAAGGTTTGATTTTCAGCCATGTTTTCGATCACAATCTCGTGAATAGCTTCTCGGAGATTCCGCCGAAAAGTTCTCTCGATCTCTGGATCAAATGCAAATAAAACTTGATTAGTAGAACGGGTGTGGACCATACGAATGATCCACACCAAGGTTAGAAACAAAAATGAGACAAAAACTGTAAGTTTGACTCCCCGGCAACGGCGCCAAATTTGATGAGGCGATTGTCGTGATGCCTATCAAAGAATACCTAACTCAAATCCACTAGTATAGTGGAAAGCAAGGGTCGAATCCCAAGAGAGTCGAAATACAGTTTAAATCACAATTTTGTTCCTAACAAGTAACCAAATTGGGGGAGGTTTGTAGTAATTGAGATCAAGGAAGTAAACAAACACGCAATTGTTGAGATTAAGTAGTTTGATGGAAAGAAGTTCACTTCTCGGTTATTAGCACATCAATCATGCAAGGAGAATTGATCATGGAAACCTAACACCATATATTCATACACATTCAATTGGTTTATCCTACTCTTTGTTCATATAAAGTAACTAGTCCAACAAGTCCTAGAAACCCTTATTTGATTATAACCCTAGAACAACTAAGATTCAATAACCAAATAGCATTGAGCGCAAAGATATGTAGGCTTGTGCAATACCATTGGCGACAAGCCGATACTTGACACAAGTTTATAATCTCTACCCTATAAACACTCACAACAAGTTCATGTAAATAAGGATTGCTACCAAAAGACAAGACTCTTCAACAAGAATTATCAAGTCTAGCAATATGAAAGATAGAAATCAAACCTAGTTGCGCACCTAGATAAAATCAATATCTCTCAATAGCAAATTGAGGCACAAGAGATTATAAAATAAAACCACAATTGAAATAGAATATAAGATGTAGGAAACTCACAATCCTCCAATGAAAGAAGGCTTCAAACCTCAAAGTGAACAATAGAGATTTAGTTACACATAGTCATGGAAGCTCTCAACAATGGAGTTTTCTTACTAAAAACCAAGATAAAAAAACTCTAGGGAGAAGGAGAAGAGTTTATATAATTTCTCCCTAGAAAAACCAAGAAAAATAAATAAAAACCAAGTCTTAATGCAGCAAATTAAAGATAAACATAACTTGTTTTTGGAGTTACAAATCAAATGGAGAGAGGAAGGTCTAGCATCCAATGCCATCAATTCAATGCTGACTCCGGGTAGAAATCTCGACCGAGATGTTGGAAATCTCGACCGCGATTTGCACATGCTGACGTGGAATGACGTAGAATCAACAGAATCTCGATGCTGGAAAATGGCAAAATCTCGACCGAGATTTTGGGATCTCGACCGCGATTTCTTGTCTGCAGCTTCTTCTCTCCGTCTTCTTCTGGTCTCGAGGCAGCTCGGCTTCGCCTCTCGACCACTCCTCTGGTGCAAGTGTGGTGTGTACTCCTCCTAAGCTCCATCCCGCAAGTACCAATGAAGGATACAAGCGGAATCTCCTAACTCCACCACCAAAATCGCTTTCGAGCTTCCCGCAAATCCATAATAACAACTCCAACCGGATTCCGGAAATAACACTCGACAAGCACCTAAACTCCTCTAATCCTATGCTAATAGTCGCTAGTTATCACCATATAACATGCTCCTATCAATGGTATTTTTTGTACGTGCAGAATTTATTTTGTGTGTACAAATCATTGGACATTTAAATATTTGTACATTAATATATATTTGTATGTGAGTCTTTTTTGTTAATATTTAGATATAACTATATAAGTGATATCAAACTAAATAACAACAAAATCATAATATTTTTTTTAATAAAGGGAAAGTTATTGGGTGTGAATAAATTTTAAAATGTGAACATTTAGCACTAAATTGATGAACATTTAGTATTAATTTGGTGAACATTCGTTGACAAACTTAAAAACATCCAAAAATGAAGAACATACATATTTTAAAGAATATTTATTAAGAAATTGAAGAACATTCAGGCAAAAATCGTATATGTGAATCACTTTTTAAAGGATGTGCATCAAAAAATTTAATGAGCATTTGAGTGCATTTTGATTAACATCAGTCATTCTCATGTTCTCACCCTAAAAATTGTTCTCACCCGAATTGCACGCTTTAATATATAATAAGTTTATTGAAACTATCAATTATTCACTCATATCTATAATCGTATATGATAGCTTTATCTCTAGGGGCCTCATCAGTTGGGTAAGGTTCTTAGAGTGAGATATGAGAGAATATATATTCATTAATAGATTGGAACTATCCAAGGGAAATATATCAAATATGCACATTGGACCGACCGGCCAATTTTTTCTTTTTTGTCCAATTTTTTGTTGTGCATAAAGAAGAAATATGGACATTTTTTCGTTAAGATGCACACTTTTTATATAAAAAATGTGTGCATATTAGCAAATTTAAGTGCTTTTTCAATCGGTAATTTTTTTCAAGGAAAAAATATTTCGTAAAGATATTTGTTCCTACTCCAAAAATAAAATTTGCACATTTATTAGTAAGGATGTTTAATTTTTCAACTTAAAAAATGTCTTTGTGTCTTTTTTAATAGATTTGCATCCACTTTGATGTTCAATTTGCACATTTATTAGTAAGGATGTTTAATTTTTCAACTTAAAAAATGTCTTTGTGCCTTTTTTAATAGATTTGCATCCACTTTGATGTTCACTAAAGATATCCACATACTATACAACTAATGTGTCTATTATGTGCTAGAAAATGTGTACATATAACATTTGTTCGGAAACGAAGTTTTGTCATTGAAAAAAAGGGGGAACAAGTTGAAAAATTGTGTTTGAAATTATATGCACATTTTTTCATGTAATTTTGGCCCAGAAACGAAAGTTTGTCATGAAAAAAGTGCTCGGAAAAAACAAGTTTAAAATTTTTGTTTGAAAAAATGTGCACACCTTATACAATTAACGTGCATATTCTGTGCATAATATATGCAAATGTAATCTGGCCCAGAAACGAAAGTTTGTCTTGGATAAAAGGCTCGGAAAAAACAAGTTCAAATGTGTGTTTGGAAAAATTGTGCACACCCTATACAACTAATATGCATAGTGGTGTAGGCATAATGTCATTACCCACAGATCATGAGTTCGACGTCATTACCCACAGATCATGAGTTTGACGTCATTACCCCCAGATCATGAGTTCGACTCATAGGGGCAGCGCATCTCACCTTTTATGGGTGTGGAGTCTGACTTGATAAAGGGGTCTTGTTCCTTGCATGTCCAAAAAAAACTAATGCATATTTTATACTGAAAAAATATACAAATATAGTTTTGACCCAGAAAATGAAAGTATGCTTATGGAAAAAAGGGCTCATATAAAACAAGTTCAAATTTATGCTATAAAAAATGTGGACATCATATAGAATTTATGTGCATCATATAGAATTTATGTGCATCTATGCTCTTTGTTGTAGTGTATTGTATAGGTAACAAACGAGTTCAACTAAATTACAATGTTCCTTCATCATTTTAATGGGCGGAGGAGCTATCTTTTTGGGCTATTAAAAGCCCATCATACCAGGGGCTTTCATTTATGAGCCTTATAAAATTATGATGGATTTCTGCTTTCTCATGGCATGTGAGGTAAGAAAATCACCTCCCAATCCCATACTACCAGACGACCGACACAAGACTTTGATAATTGAGTTGCTATTATTGAACGTATGATAACTGCACAAACAAATAAGATGTTCTTTCGTGTGTGATATTTTATACGGAATGACACTCTTTATTACTCCCTCCGTCCAATATTATAGATCTCGTTTGTTGTTATCGAGTTAAATTAAGGAAGAGAGAAAGAAAATTGGAGATGAGAGAGATTGTGAGTGGGTGTGGATTTTTATGTAGGAAAGAGAAGATAAAAAAGTGAATTGGTGTGAGTTTTAATGTAAAAAGGAGGAAAGAGAGTGTAGATTGATAATAAGATAAAAGATAAAAAAAGAAAGTAAGATCTATATTTTGGGACGTCCAAAATGGAAAACGTGATCTATAATATGGGACGGAGGGAGTAGTTAGAAGTTTTAGGTCGGCAATTTTGGAAATAGATACAACTACAAGTCAAGATTCTATTATATCTATCTAAACTCTTCTAAGAAACCAAAAGAATTACACAAGCCAGACATCTAAGTTGTGAGTATTAATTTTGTACGGATTGGAAAAGCCACCCATGTGAGCCAACCACAACATAGACCCAAATTATGGACCCTAGAAATAAATTTGAGATTGCTTGATTACACAATTGGCAACTACAGCCAATTCATACACCAACTTGTTTTGTATTCCCCACGTTCTCCCTTCTTAAAAATCTCACATGCATTTGTTCCCTTCTTCTCCATCTTAAGTAACCTCCTCGATTAAATTTTGTCTTAGATCTACTACATTAATACAATTAAACAACATATTGTATTACTCAAGCAAACTAGAACAACAAGCAATGAATATGTTTTCGTGACTCAACTCAAACACCTTGACCTCGATTCGAAAACAGAAAGGTGATCAGAGAATACACTACAGATGCATCCATTGAATTGGATAGAGAAGAACAAGCGAAGCTTGGATTGAAGGAGTGAGCTCACAAAACATAAGGATTACACTAAGTTACATTAAATGGGAAGATCTAAAAAAACTCTTTGTACTTACTCACCAGCAAAAGGAAGTTTGCATTCCAAATTCCATAGAAGCATTAGTTGACAATAATACTCCATTCAAAGGCTTCCCAAAATGTGAAGCAACAACTTAACTTATTCATCTCTAAACCACAACTATTTCTTCTTACCCAAAAGAATAGACCCAGAAGCAAAAAAGAAAAGAATGATACAAAACAAAGGAAAAAAGCATTATATTCTCTATACAAGGGAGGAGTTGGTTCATCATCTCATTCAGATGACCTCCCTCTTCTTTTGCATTAATCTCAATCCCCTTGATATAACATTATCATTTACATAACTCGTCTCATCAAATCTGATACCCGGGGCAAATCCTCGTTATTGGAGCCTTCCTCCCCTCATCTTTGGTATCGTACTCGTATTATATTCGTATTAAATCCTACAAACCCAGACTAAATTCTTCATCTTGATTCAATCAACCTGCTCCCCAATCAAATCTAGACCAACAAGGAGAAATGAGACTCCCTGAAAGAGCAGAAAGTAGAAATGAATACCCTGAGCAGACAGCAAACTTCTGGTAGCAGCTGTCAGCAAAAGAAAAGCAAGAGACAATTCCTTCATGTATATCCTGTTATGCTTCTTCTTCTTTATCTTCTTGATACTGTTCATCTTCTTCAAACCCTTTTCTTCAACCTCAAGCAGATCAGATTCAGACGAGCTTCTCTGACGAAGAGACGTCTCTTTCTCAGCAGCTGCAACGAGAGACACGAGATCGCCCTCAGAAGACCGACCGGATTTTTTTGTCACAACCCACTCATATGCACTCCCGAGCTGGAAAAGACCCGAAATCATGGCGTTGAATTTGGTCACTGACATTGTGTTCTCAAATAGAAGATAGGGGACTATAAATGGGAAGGATTTAGGGGCTGGTATTATATTGAGGAATGACATTGTTGCTGGAATGTAGCAGACAACCCAAGCTGGGAGTTGTGCTTCTGGTACGAACATTGTCATTGGTAGGATTATGCAGAATAGTGTGAATGAATAGAATGGCAGGATCAGTTTTCTTAGGAGGAAGAACAGGAAGATCAGATTCGCCTTCTTCCAAACACTAATCTGTAAGATATAGAATTAGAAATTTGAAAATAGGGTTTTTGACATCTTTTAAAGTTAATGAGTAAGCTTATGAGTACCTTTGATTTGAATATTTCAGGCAAGCAAAGGCGGAATAGCTGCATAGGGCCAGAATGCCATCTGTGTTGTTGTTTCCTATACGCTTCATATGATTCGGGCAACTCACATTCGCACTAAAAAGCCATATCAAAACCAAAGATGGAAAATTAATACTAAATCGGTAATAATTAACTGATCCAAGTGATTAAATGCAGTGAAATGCAATTCTTAATACCTCCACATCATTGAGATAGACGAATTTCCATCCGTGAAGATGAGCGCGAACTGCAATGTCCATATCCTCTACTGTGGTCCTCTCCAACCACCCACCAGACTCCTCCAATGCCTTAATTCTCCATACACCAGCAGTGCCATTAAACCCAAAGAAATTCAGGAATATGCCATTTACTTGTTGCTCCACTTCAAAATGGAAGGTTAAGTTTATGTTTTGTAGCCTTGTAAGCAAGTTCTCATCCTTGTTTACAAAGGACCACCTAGCTTGAACAAGACCAACTTCCTCATTGTCCTGCAATGTGGTTCAAGTAGCTAAATTTAAGCACATGAACAAGACCATACACACTTTCATTGCATTGAAATAATTGAATCAAGATAACACCACATGTGAATACACGTGAAGAGTAGTACTATGATCAAATTACCTTGAAATGGATGACAGTTCTGTTGAGAAAATCAGGAGTAGGCTGGAAATCAGCATCAAAAATAGCTACGAATTCGTAGTCCTTGACGTAACTACAATTCATGGCTGACTTAAGATTACCAGCTTTATACCCATCCCTAATCACTCTATGACGATATATGATGTTGGCTCCCTGTGCTTTCCACTTAAACACCTCCTCCTTGATCAGCATTTGTGTAGTGGGGTCATCTGAATCATCCAAAACCTGAATGAGAAGTTTTGATTTTGGCCATTGCAGATTGCAAACTGCAGCTATAGACATCTGATAAACCTGAGAATCATCATCACATCACAAACAATCAAGATCTACAAATTCACCAAACAAACAACAACCAAGCTGAATTGAATACTACAGTAGAAAATGTACCTCTCTTTCATTGCACATTGGGATCTGAACGAGAACCATGGGGAAGTAACCTTCACCATCACCCGATTCAACATCTGCAGAGATCTTGGGTTGGGGTTTAATCTTCTTAATCCGGATCCAGAAACAACCCAAGCACAAGATGAGTCTATCCAAACTCTGAATCAAGAAGAGCACAATACAAACAGTAGTCAACAACTGAAGCGGCGGAGCCAAATAATCGACCCGAATGAGGACCCATTTGGCGTAAACCCAATCGAACATTCCTCGAAACCCTAGCGGCGTCGAAATCACGCGATTGAGCTGCAAATTGGGGGCGGCGAAGTCCCATCCTTTGAAGTAAGCCACAAATTCGAATCCAAGCAAGAGTAAAGAGAGTGCGAGAAAGGCTTTGATGAAAGTGTAGAAGCAAGCCCTAGCTCGACTGCGTCCGTTGCCGACATCCCCGGAGTCGGTGCGACGGGACCTTAATCGGCGGGCGACGGCGGAAGCGAGGAAAGAGAAGCAGCCGGCTGCACGATGGACTTTGAGAAGGAGAACCCACGTGTGCTGCCTCGCATTTTTTCCCCTTCTCTTATTAGCTTCGCCAGTAGTGGTGAATTCTGGAGATTCGATCTCGGAAATCGACCAATTAGGGTTTTCCATTTTGATTACCACGGGAGTCCCCCTTTGCTTCTGCTCGCTCTTACCACCTAACCAGCTAAATGGCGCCATGTATTGTGCAACCCAAATTGATGAGATTCAGCCGAGAACAACTCACTGGGTCGGGTCTACAAAGAGAAACTCGCCATTGCAAATGTGGAAGGGGGGGATTGGAAGAGATATTGTGAGAGTTGGGAAGGAATGGGGATTTATGAAGTACTCCTCCCTGTGTAGTCTGTAGGATGGATGAAGGTGACGTTGAAATACAGCTTGCAGAAGCAGGTGTTGAGAAGATTGGTACGACAGTTGGACAGAGAATTCGGTGGGGAAAGGGAGATGAAAGAGATGGTAACAG
Source organism: Oxyria digyna (assembly GCA_029168935.1). Classification (NCBI taxonomy): domain Eukaryota; kingdom Viridiplantae; phylum Streptophyta; class Magnoliopsida; order Caryophyllales; family Polygonaceae; genus Oxyria; species Oxyria digyna. The sequence goes on from JAPVLV010000005.1 coordinate 43,532,730, forward strand.
CTAAACACGTCTTTCATTTCCGGAATGTATGTGTAATTATGTTTTTTGGTTATTCAAACCTCCAATATTATTATGTTTCTTTGTTTATTGAAATTTAATATATATTAATAATTTATTTTTATTTTTAATTAAAACAAACAATTACAAAAAGTTGGATATGAGCCTAGCAACTAACTGTTGTTATATTAACTAAAAATATTTATATTACTATTAATATGATACAAATCTAATGTTGTCGTTATTATCCAGATCCAAAAAAATTGCGAAAAATTGTTAACGTACATATACATTTTCTCATATTCGTACGTATTTTTGAATGTGTGTGCTACTTTGCTTCTGAATTTTGCTTTTAAGAATGCGTGTTTTAAATTTTGTAAGTCAATGTTAATGTAAGGGAATGACATGCATTCGAATAATTCATCTATATATATGTTAAAATTATTCTCAATGAATATTTTAATATTATTTAAAAAATACATACAAGAAAAGGGTGTGGTTCAGGTGAGAATAACTTTTAAGGTGAGAACATGAGAATGACTGATGTTCATCAGAATATAATAAATGTTCATCAAAATGTACTCAAATAGTCATAAAAAAATTTGATGCATTTTTTGGAAAAGTGATATACATATACGATTTTTGCCTGAATGTTCTTCAGTTTTCAATAAATGTTCTATAAAAGATAGTTGTTCTTTATTTTGGGATTTACTATTAAGTTTATACGAATATTCACCAAGTTAGTAATAAATATTCAAATACTAAATATTCATCATTCTTACGTTTGTATTTTAATGGTTATTCTCATTCGATACTTTTTCAAAAGAAAAATCTACTCATTTTCAGCCACATGACACTTTAACATTAGTTTTGTCACACAACGTTATTAAACATCTTTCGCCACTTGTCATTTTTCCCATTTTTACTTTTTTAATAAGTAAATTACTCCCTCCGTCTAGCAATATAAGTCCATGTAGCCTTTTGCATTTGTTACATAATATAGGTCTTTGAAGTTTTTTTACCCAAAATTTTCCAACTATACCCTTATTCTTCTAATTAAGTAGTATAATGAAAAATATGTATAAGGAAAATTATGTGAGTATCCCTAAATAAAAGATATGCTAATATCAGTATAAGTCTAATTAGGTAAATAGTAGCCTAATTAATTAAAAAGGTGAATTATTGAAAAGGGAGGAAAGTAGGGATAGTTTTTACATATAATTTTCAGTGTTAATTTGTACCTGAAATGTTACAGTGACTTTTATTCCTAGACGGAGGGAGTATATAGAAACTAGCTTAGTTTCATGTGTCTTGCACGAGGTTTATAAAGTAATAAATTTAATTAAAATAAAGAAATAACTTAGGTTAAAATATCTTACCAAATTGATTTAGTTCATTTACCTACCTCATACAAATTTAGTATAATTTTTAAAAATAATTGCTTCATTCAAATTATTACCTAAATAGCTAAAGTAAAAAGATAAGGAAAAGATTCAGGCGATAATAATTATTATTGTGCGAATATGCGAATAAATGCACATTTTGGCCATTGACATGCACTTTCTTCAGTAATGACATGTACATTTAGGCCATTGACATGCACTCTGTCAGATTTGCATGTCATTGATAGTATGTGAAAAGTACATGCACACACCCCGAAAGTGCATGTCAATGACAAATTATCAATGACATGCAAATCTGACAGAGTGCATGTCAATGGCCTAAATGTGCATGTCATTACTGAAGAAAATGCATGTTAATGACCTAAATGTGCATTTATTCGCATATTCGCACAATAATAATTATTCTCACCTGATCCGGATTCAAAAGATAATCAATTATTTAATATAGAATTTTTGAATTAGTATTATAAACATTTTTAATAAAGAGGGGGTTAATCAAGCATTGTTTAAATATTTAAATAATTTTAATTTTAATTATTTAATTTTTAAAATTATGAGATTAAATATTTTTCTATGTAATTATTACATAACTCTTTGTTTATTAAAGCACATAGAAATATGGTTTATAAAAAGGTTAAAGGTATTAATAAATAAAAATATTATTTTACAAATAATAATTATCCTAAAATAAACATATACACATATTTATAATCTTTCTTTTATAAGCACGATTCTTATAACGTGTGATTTATAATATAAAAAGAGAATTCTTTATTTAAGCGTCACGTGTCGATGTATTATTAAGAGAAGAACTTGATGAATTATTGCCATGGTGAAAGAAAAAATGTCATGTGACAAAAAGAGAATTTCTTTAATAGATATATAAATTTTCACATTCAATCTCTAAGTAATCATTTCATATTTAGAAATAAAATTAAAATTTAAAATTATCATAATCTTACGCTTGCCTTTTTAGCACATATTTATTCTAAAATAAATAGAAAGATTATACGGAGTATCAAATTGATAAATAAATTAAACTATTTAATTATAAATGTTTAATTACAAAATTAAATTATAATAATAAATATATTATTTTAACATTGTATAAAATCGGTGCAACGCACGGGAGCTAAACTAGTGTAATTTATAATAAATATTCCGTAGTGATTAAGAAGATCAATGATTTCATACGGAGGGAGTATTTTGTGATAGAGAGGGAAGAAATTCAAAGATTGCAACAGGTATAAAAATACCAACAATCGTGGCATGATTAGCTCTGGAAAACGTGGGATTAAAGTTGAATGGAAAACAGGGTTTACACAACCAAACCAAACCAAACACAGAGGAAGTTGCACATCATGAACAGGGAAAACACTCGGAACATATATAGTGCGCTCACCAAGTACAATTCCTCACCACAACATATAGTTTGACCGCTGTGTGATGCGACGGACTCCCAACAATTTTTCAAATTTTAAGGATGTGTTTAGACTACGTGTTTAACTTAGTACGTTCATAATCGATTTTGACATATATTATATGTGTCTGTTTGATGACTAACTATTAATTTTTTAAAAATAAGAAAATAAAAAACTAAACTTTCTTTTTTGGCAAAAGAGAGACGACACTCTCTGACTATTTATTCAAAGTAACGAAAGCTAATTCACAACTAACCGGAGATAGTAAAACTCCTTACATCATCCAATAAAATAGAACTAACAATGCTAGGAACATTATGCAAAAAAATCGAAACTTAGACTAAGTAAGTATGCATAGTTCGTCAATCCATCAACAAGACGATTGGTCTCCTTATACACATGAGTAACCCAAACTATCTAGTCCCTTGTCAAAAAGTCATAGCACATACGTACCAGAAAACAGAGAGGGTGCGGAGCCACCACCCCTGTATTGAGTAAACTCACCACCAATTCCGAATCAACTTCCACAAGAATACGACGAAACCCCAACTCCCAAGAAATATGCAGTCTGTAATAAACTCCCCATAATTCGGCAATCGGCGTCGTGCAAATTCCAATATTCAGCGCAAATCCTCCTCTCCAAATTCCATCCTCACCTCTAATAACCCCTCCAGCCGCCGTCAATCCTGGGTTTCCCTTAGAAGCTCCATTCGTATTCAGAGTCACCCACTCAGCTTTGTGTTGAGTCCAACGAATGCTACGTTCGATCCTCTCTCTATTGATCCCCCCGTTCTTCACTTTCATATTCCCATAATCCCATCCCAATATTCCTTAGCCATTTTCCGAATAAATTCCAATTTATCCTCGAATAACTAGAGTCATTAAAATCCCTCTCATTTTTCCACTTCCAAGCCCACCAAACAACAGTTGCAAAAATACTCGGCCACCTACCCTCCGCCCCGAAGTCATGGTCCACATTCAGGTTCAGAAACACCCATTTCAGCAGAGAATTTTGTCACTTTAGTCGGCTCCACCGGTATTAGCCAAACCCAGGAAATCTTTGTGCAATCTCTAAGAACATGTAGCAAACTTTCACTGCCTTGTCTGCACACAGCACACTCATCACTGTTGCAAATCCTTCGTCGAGCTTGTTCCCTGTTAGTGAGCACTCGTTCATGAACAGTCAGCCAGAGACAGACTCTCACCCGTTTAGGAACACACAGAGTCCAAACTCTTGTAAATAAACGCTCCCATTGTTGACCCTCATACTCATCCTTGCTAATTAACTCATACGCCGACTGAACTGAAAACTTGCCATCCGAAGTCATGGTCCAAGACAGCTGATCCACATTCTATGTGAAGCCATCGATCGCCATAGCAACAATTCTTAACCTTGTCTCTTCGTCCAAATTAATCTGCAAAACAGTCATGTCCCAACCAATACCCAGAACCCACATATTCGCAACCTTCATATTCTTATCATAATGCAGTTACAGGTTCAACTTCAAATTATTCAAGCTCTCCTTGCCCAACCATCTCTCCGTCCAGAAGCAAATACTCTACCCATCTCCCAGCACCCACCCAATACCTTTCGCAATCACCTCACAAAAGCTCTCCACACCTCAGATGAGCCGACCTTCCCCTTGGCATTAGAGAGATCATGAATGTCACCCACACCATACTTACTTCTCAACATGCGAGTCCATAAGCTTATGTCATCAAGGAGATGCCGCCAACCCAACCTGTCGATCATAGTAAGGTTCATGTACTTCGGGCGCCTAATACCCATGCCTCCAGCCTTCTTGGGTTTACACATCTTATGCCACAAGATTAAGTGCATTCTTCGTCGTTCCTCCGTGCTTCCCCAGACAAAATCTCGACTAATCTTATCAAGAGCATTCAACGTGCTAGTGGGTAGCAAGATCGACCCCATTGAATGAATGGGAAACGCAGACAACACCGATTTCGTCAACGTAATTCTTCCTACTAAGCTCAAGCATCTACTCTTCCACCCCGTCAGTCGAGCAGAGACTCGTTCGATCGTTTATGGAAAAGTATCATTATTTAGTCTCTTATGTAATATAGGCATTACGAGATAACGCCAAAGATCCTGAGTGTAAGGAATACCACTCTCATTGCTAATACTAGTACACAAATCTCTATCAACATTCCGTGAGAAGAAGATTTTTTACTTTTCAAGACTTACTTTCTGCCCTAACGCATTACAGAAGTCAGCTAGAACTTTACACAACACTCTAATCTGAGATATTGAGGCTTCAACGACCAAAATAAGATCATCAACAAAGCACACATGCGAGAGTTCAGGCCCAGAACGAGAAAGCTTCACTGGTTTTCACTCTTTGTTCTTAACAAACCTTTCAATCAAGTGACATAATCGTTCCATACACAGCACGGAAAGTTAAGGGGAGAGGGGATCACCTTGCCTAAGCCCTCGTTGTGGAGCAAATTCCTCCGTACACTCCCCATTCCAAATCAGACGCATCTCGGGAGACTTAACACACGTCATGACCCACGTAATCCATGCTTGCGGGAACCCATCAGCCACCAATGTATCTTCCAGGAAATCCCATCTAATTCCGTCATAGGCTTTTTCGAGATCAAGCTTCAACAACATCCACCCCCACTTCCCTTTTTTCCTTCTCCTCGAATGAACTGCTTCTTGAATGATCACAATATTATCCGTCCTCAGTCGCCCATGGATAAAACTACTCTGAGTTGGGCCAACTAACTTCGAAATCACCTTCTTCATGCAGTTCACCAATGTCTTCGTAATTGTTTTAAACAACATGTTACAAAGACTGATCGGGCGAAAATGCTCAATCTTCTCCGACTATTAACCTTGGCAATGAGGACCAGGAATGCATCATTAGCATTAGGTGGGATAACGCCGCTAGCAAAGATGTCCATGATAAACCTAACAGCCAAATCTCCCACCACATCCCCACACCGTTGGTAAAAGACCAGTTGAAAGCCATCCTGCTCGGGTGCCTTGTACGTACCCATGTCCATCACAACCTGCTTAATCTCCATGCTGGAAAACAGACGAATTAGATCATGAATCTCAATATCCGACAACGCTTGGAACCCTTCCCGCAGCAAAACAGCGCCTGAACTCCCCGACTGATCCAGCAGAAACAAATTCTTTGATGAAGGATCATCTGGACAGCAACCGACACCTCCGGTCCCCAAGTTTGAAGGTGCATTGACTCGCTCGAGAGCTAAAGAAGTCCAACAAGAGCTAGACAAGTTAGTAGCGTTCTTCAGGTCCAAGGAGTTAAATACAGACGAAGAACCACCATTGAAGACTGTTCTAATGATCGAGGTTTGAGAACGAGCAGAGGACTGCAGAGAAGAACCGCGACCGCGGCTGGAAACCGCACCCGCGGCTCATTCGCCAACCACGCCCGCGGCTCCATAACCGCGCCCGCGGCCAGGAAACTCGGCGAGTTCATTAACTTCGCCGAGGCTTCCTTTTGAAACATTATTTTCGGATTATTACTTTAGGATATACTTTTTATTGTTTATCGTTTTTCCTCCCAAAAGAGAGCTTTTGTGAGAAGAGTGCCCCGTGTGCATTGTTGTTGAGCTGGCCCTAGTTGTGCTTGTGTGTGTCAATCTCTTCCATAAGGTTGGTGCTATCGGGACTCCATAGAGCAACCTGCAGGTGCCTTGACCCACCAAAGTCATTGTGTTTGGTTGTAATCATCCGTTGGGGTTTCTTCAACATTCGGTAAGGTTCTTGTTCTAAAGTTCAAGGGTTTTATCGTTGATTGATTTGGTTCCAATTGGCCTATCCTTCAACTTCCCTTTCTTTCATCTCATATTTAATTCCGCTTTTCTTCTCTGTTCGAGTTCCTATTCGAGTTTGGTGTCTAGGTCGGCAACTGCGGCTTATCCCCGCATCAAATTGGTATCAGAGCGAGGTTGACACCATTCGTCTTCACAAGAACATCAAGAGACCCCCAATCCAGAAAATCACAAAAAGAGTCAGCTTTTATTTTCTTGTTTGTCAGTTTCTTTCAGAAATTGATTTTGAGTCTTCCATTACTTTGATAATTCTTGTCGAGTCATTACAGGTTGTGTGCAAGAAGCTTGGATCGATTAGTGTTGGTGGAGATCGAAAGATTGGAGTTTGGAGCATCCTTGTCCCAAAATCCATTCATCCCATCACCCCATCACAAATTCATCCATCCCTACCAAAACGCAGCCATCAGAAACCCTAAAGAATTGCTGGAATTTCTTTCCTTGAAGCCCAAACAAGATCTTCAAAGAAGGAAATCTTATCTTTCTACAAGGGAATCTTATCTTTCTACAAGGGAAATCAAGTTAGTTGTTATTTTTATTTATTTTCAATTTTGCTGAGATTAATATCTCATATCGAGTCTGTAATTCCTTTTGGTGAGACAAAAAAAAATTATTCAAAAAAAAAGAAAAGAAAAGAGAAAAGAAATTCAAAACAAAAAGAAATTGAAAAGTCTCAAAGTCAGTAGTTTATTTTACGTTTTGTTGAGTCAAAGTCTAGTTTGATATTGTTTAAGTCGGATCTCAAGAACTCAAAGGAAATCGGGTTGAACGAGCCCGAACGGAAGCGAGAAACCACCAGGCCGCGACAGAAACCGCGCCCGCGGCCCAGTAGCCGCACCCGCGGTTCAAGCCGCACCCGCGGAATTCAGGCCGCATCCGCGGCTCCGCCTCAGAAGCCACTGTTCGACATCCACGCCCGCGGACTTCAGACCGCGCCCGCGGAACCGTCACTGTTTGCCTTTCCATTCCTTTCAGATACGAGCCTCATTTATTACCTAACCCTCCCGACTCCGTCTTCGATCCTTCAATCGACATCAGTCGGAACAAGTTAAGGTACGCTTCCTTTTGGCTCTTCTTGAAATTCGAAGCTTAACTCATATCTCTGTTTTGCATTCTCATTCTTGCAAAACACCTTCGAGTCTTATTTTCTTTCTTTCATTGAGTCAGTCTCTTGTTTGAGTCAGAACCTTACAGTCGAAACCCCGCACTACGCTAGCCATCTCCATCTCTACCATCATTCATATATTGCTAGGAGTTAGGTAGTTTCAACTTAGTGGGTTATTGATCCATACAAGTCAATTCATCAAAGAAAAGCTGGTTGCAAAGACAATTGAGAGAGAGTGCAGAGGAAAACATACGAGAGTAAACACTAGCGAGTTTTTTTCATTTACACTTACCTTAATATTGTTCTGTGTTAGTCTTTTCTTTAGTGATGAGCAGGTCAGTTTCTCCCCACGGGAGGCAAGAAGCCCCGGAGACCCGCGCCATTACCCCGAAATTTATGACCAACATGTTTCGGGAGATGACGTCGGCCATTACCACCGCCATAGAGTGGCAGCAGCGATCCACCCCGTCCCCAAGGGTTCTAGAGCACATCGGGACCTCCTATGATGCTCCAGTCGACAATCGGAGGCCCCTGCCTCCTCAGCAAGAAGCCTATGAGGCTGCCCGCATGGGTCGGGAACCCAGACGCAGGCCTACACCCCGAGACGATCTCCCACAAGCTCGGAGAGGACGCTTTCGTAACTCTCCTATACCTCACTTTAATAGATACAATGCTGCTAACCGTTTTGATGATGCATTTCAGGACCTAGGTGATAATGATGACGAAGAAGAGCCTAGAGAAGAAGATGAGGCGGGATGGCGACCCCATCGTCCCCAAGGAGGTTACCAAGGAAGGCGAAGAGAGCCTGAGCAAGATGGAGTGGGAAAGATAAAGGTTAAGATCCCGAGTTTTGAGGGAAAGTGTGATCCAGACATATATATGGAGTGGGAGACCAAGATTGAACAAATCTGGAATGTCACAACTTTTCTGAAGCCAAAAAGGTGCAGCTGGCATCTTTGGAGTTTAGTGGCTACGCTTTAGTTTGGTGGGATAGCCTGATCAGAGGGAGAGTTGCCAATGGAGATTACCCTGTCACTACTTGGGAACTTATGAAGAGGATGATGAGAGCTCGATTTGTTCCCCCACATTACACTAGGGAACTTATTCAGCGGCTCGAGAATTTGAAGCAAAGATCAATGGGAGTCGAAGAGACTTACAATGCTATGCAAATAGCGATGGTTCGAGCTAATTTGGTGGAGGATGAGGAAACAACCATGGCTAGATATCTTCGTATCCTTCACCCATATGTGTCTAGTGAGATTGAGATGTTCCCTTACAACTCAATGACTGAGTTGCTACATTTGGCTATCAAGGTGGAAAGAAAGACCAAAATTAGGAGCCAAGGGAGCAAAAACGCAGGTGGCTGGAAAAATCAGCAAGGAAGGAACTCCTATCCTTCAACCCGAGAGGTCCCTAACAAGGAAGACAGTGGTTCTCGAAGGAATCCGCCACCCACTACTCAAGTGCCCTCCAAGACAACACTTGGCCCTTCTAATCCACCCCGAGGGAGTACTTCTAACCCTACTTCTAGAGCTAGGGATATTGAATGTTTTAAATGTAGAGGAAATGGTCATATGATGAAAGATTGTCCTAATTCTAGAGTATTAATTGTTAATCAACTAGGAGAACTTGAAAGTGAAAGTGAAACAGAAGAGAACCTAGGTGATATGCATGATGAGGATGATCTTAGTGATGAAATTGGTTATGAACATGGTGATTCTTTGATTTGTAAAAGAAATTTACATGTACAACCCGCCCCTTGTGAAGATAATCAAAGAGAAAATTTATTTCACACTAGGTGTTTAGTTCAAGGAAAGGTATGCAATATGATTATTGATGGTGGAAGTTGTTGCAATATTGTTAGTACTGAATTGATCACTAAATTGCATTTTGCTACTATTTTCCATCCTAGACCTTATAAATTGCATTGGATGAATGAATGTGGTGAATTAAAAGTTCTAAAACAAGCTGAGATAGCATTCACCTTAGGAAAATATACGGATACGGTTTTATGTGATGTAGTTCCTATGCAAGATTGTCATATATTGTTAGGAAGACCATGGCAATACGATCGAAGGGTTACTCATGATGGTCATACTAACCGCCATACATTCATCTTTAATGATAAGCCTATTACTCTTAAACCTATGACTCCAGCGCAGATAGCAGAAGCTTACGAAAAGAGCAAAGGCAAGGAAAAGGCTTCGGACAGAACCGAAGCAACAAAAGCAGCGACCAAAAACCGCACCCGCGGTTCAGATGCCGCACCCGCGGCTCACGACAGATCGCAACAGAAGGACCAGCACGAGAACCGCGCTCGTGGCCTCGAGGACGCGCCCGCGTCGCACTCGCCTAACCGCGCCCGCCGTAATTCAGCCGCGCCCGCAGATCCTTCTTCTGGCGCGATGCTGGTTCCTGCATTGACGAATCGAGCCCTATTGTTGTCCAAAGCCGAGCTGGAAGGTGAGTATTTACCCTTCGATACTACCTTAATGATGCTTTGCAAGAGATTTGCGTTGACAGGTACCGATTCTCGAGTTGATCTACCCCCTAACATTCAAGCTATTCTTGATGAGTTTGCTGAGGTGTTTCCGGATGAGATTCCACCGGGCTTACCGCCCTTTAGGGGCATTGAGCATCAAATTGATCTTATTCCAGGAGCTTCTTTACCTAACCGGCCAGCTTACAGAATGAACCCTCAGGAGTGTCAAGAGATTCAGAAGCAGGTGCAGGAGCTTGTAGATAAGGGGTATGTTCGAGAAAGTCTTAGTCCTTGTGCAGTTCCGGTCTTACTTGTGCCTAAGAAAGACAATTCTTGGCGGATGTGTGTTGATTGCCGAGCTATCAACAACATAACTGTCAAGTATCGTCATCCTATACCAAGGTTGGATGACATGTTGGATGAGCTTCATGGTGCCACAAACTACACCTAGATTGATCTTAGGAGTGGCTACCATCAAATCCGAATGAGGGAAGGCGATGAGTGGAAGACCGCCTTCAAGACCAAATTTGGTCTATATGAGTGGCTTGTTATGCCATTTGGACTTACTAATGCTCCCTCTACTTTTATGAGGCTTATGAACCATGTCTTGAGGAAGTTTATAGGGAAGTTTGTTGTAGTTTATTTCGATGATATCTTGATTTACAGCAGGTCCCTAGGGGAGCATGAGCAACATCTCAGGGAAGTACTCGTTACTCTTAGTATACAGCGACTATATGCTAACTTAAAGAAGTGTGATTTTTGCACTGATAGAGTTATATTTCTTGGTTTTGTAGTGAGCTCCCAGGGATTACAGGTTGACGAAGAGAAGATTAAAGCCATTCAGGAATGGCCGACACCCACGACCAGCAGCCAGGTACGCAGTTTCCACGGGTTAGCAAGCTTCTATCGGCGCTTTGTGAAGGATTTCAGCACCATTGCTGCACCGCTGACTGAGGTAACTAAGAAGCATTCAGCATTTGTTTGGAAGGAGGCTCAAGAAAGGGCGTTTGAGGAGCTAAAACGCAGATTGACCGAGGCACCTTTGCTTGTGCTTCCCGACTTCACTAGGCCTTTCGAAGTGGAATGTGATGCTTCCGGAGTTGGCATTGGAGGAGTACTCATGCAAGAAGGTAAACCTATTGCTTTCTTTTCTGAAAAGTTGAAAGGTGCCAGTCTAAATTACTCTACTTATGACAAGGAATTGTATGCATTATATAGAGTACTTAAGACGTGGCAACACTACCTATGGCCTAGAGAGTTTGTTTTGCATACCGATCATGAATCTTTGAAACATTTTAGGAGCCAAGACAAACTTGATAGGAGACATGGTAGATGGATGGAATTTATTGAGACTTTCCCTTATATTATCAAATACAAGAAAGGAAAAGACAATGTGTTGCTGATGCACTATCTAGGAGGCATGCTTTAATTGTTCAACTTGACTCTAAGGTGTTAGGCTTTGTCTACATCAAGGAGTTATACCGTAATGATGCTGATTTTGGTGCTATTTATAAGCAATGTTTAGATAAAGGAACTTTGGATAAGTTTTACTTGTTTGATGGTTTCTTGTTTAGGGCTAGTAAAGTGTGCATACCTAAGTGTTCCTTGAGATTATTGCTTGTTGAAGAAGCCCATAAGGGTGGATTAATGGGACACTTTGGTAGAGATAAGACATATCATATGTTGCATACTCATTTTTATTGGCCCCATATGCTTAGGGATGTTGAGCATTGTTTGAAAAGATGTTTGGAGTGTCTTAAGGCTAAGTCTAGAGTTAAACCACATGGATTGTATACTCTTTTGCCTATTCCTACGACCCCATGGGTAGACATTAGTATGGATTTTATTGTAGGGTTGCCTAGGACTAAGAAGGGGAGAAATTCTATTTTTGTGGTTGTTGATAGATTTTCTAAAATGGCTCATTTTATTGCTTGCAACAAGACTGATGATGCTCATCATGTGGCTGACTTGTTCTTTACCGGAGTTGTTAGGTTACATGGAGTACCAAAGACTATTGTGAGTGATAGAGATGTGAAATTTCTAAGTTACTTTTGGAAAACTCTTTGGGGAAAACTAGGGACTAAACTACTATTCTCTACATCTAGTCATCCTCAAACTGATGGTCAAACTGAAGTAACCAATAGGACCTTAGGAACCCTTTTGAGAGCCATCCTTAAGAAGAATTTGAAGGCTTGGGAAGAAGCCTTACCCCATGTTGAGTTTGCCTACAATAGAGTCATCCATTCCTCAACCTCGCTGAGTCCCTTTGAATGTGTGTATGGTTTGAATCCACTAACCCCTTTTGATCTTACGCCGTTACCTACGAAGGAGCGAGTGGATTTCAATGCAGGAAAACAGGTTGACCACATCAAGGAGATTCATGAGAGGACAAGAGCTAAATTGCTAGAAGTAGCTGCTACAAATGCTAGCAAGGCAAATAGGAAGAGGAAGAAGGTCATCTTCAAGGAGGGAGACCTCGTGTGGGTCCACTTTAGGAGAGAGCGTTTCCCCAGCAAACGCCACTCAAAGCTGTCCCCAAGAGGCGCTGGACCATTCAAGGTGCTCAAGAAGATTGGAGATAATGCTTATGTCTTGGAGCTTCCCGGTGACTATCAAGTGAGTGCTACCTTCAATGTGAAAGACTTGACTTTATTTGAGGGTGAAGAAGAAGAGTAGCTGGATGATTCGAGGTCGAATCCTTTTCAAGAAGGGGAGGATGATGAAGGATCATCTGGACAGCAATCGACACCTCCGGTCCCCGAGTTTGAAGGTGCATTGACTCGCTCGAGAGCTAAAGAAGTCCAACAAGAGCTAGACAAGTTAGTAGCGTTCTTCAGGTCCAAGGAGTTAAATACAGACGAAGAACCACCATTGAAGACTGTTCTAATGATCGAGGTTCGAGAACGAGCAGAGGACTGCAGAGAAGAACCGCGACCGCGGCTGGAAACCGCGCCCGCGGCTCATTCGCCAACCGCGCCCGCGGCTCATTCGCCAACCGCGCCCGCGGCTCCATAACCGCGCCCGCGGCCAGGAAACTCGGCGAGTTCATTAACTTCGCCGAGGCTTCCTTTTGAAACATTATTTTCGGATTATTACTTTAGGATATACTTTTTATTGTTTAATTTCTTTAGTTGGCATCCTTATGAACCCTATATAAGGCTGCCTTAGTTGTTGTTTTACCGCCCCCAGACTTGGATATTGAATACAGTGTTTATCGTTTTTCCTCCCAAAAGAGAGCTTTTGTAAGAAGAGTGCCCCGTGTGCATTGTTGTTGAGCTGGCCCTAGTTGTGCTTGTGTGTGTCAATCTCTTCCATAAGGTTGGTGCTATCGGGACTCCATAGAGCAACCTCCAGGTGCCTTGACCCACCAAAGTCATTGTGTTTGGTTGTAATCATCCGTTGGGGTTTCTTCAACATTCGGTAAGGTTCTTGTTCTAAAGTTCAAGGGTTTTATCGTTGATTGATTTGGTTCCAACTGGCCTATCCTTCAACTTCCCTTTCTTTCATCTCATATCTAATTCCGCTTTTCTTCTCTGTTCGAGTTCCTATTCGAGTTTGGTGTCTAGGTCGGCAACTGCGGCTTATCCCCGCATCATTCTTGTAATAATTAACTGCCAACACCTCAAGCCTTTTCGAGTCAGATTTGCAGCTGCCATCAGATCGACGAAGGGCCTCAATACGATTTTTACGCCGCCTAATCGTATTCGAGGTCTGTAAAGAAGTCGTGTTGGGATCACCAAGTCCGACCCACTTCTCCCTAGACTTCTAGTACCACATAAGTTCTTCTTGTTCCATGATCAAATCTAACTCCTTCTAAAGTTTCTCCTCCTCTTTGAATAAACTCACATCGTTGCTGCCAACAATCAGATTCTGCACCTTTGAATCCGACTCACAACCTCATCTTTGCGAACCTGAATAATGCCGAAAACTTTTATGTTCCACTGTCTAAGCTTGCTACTCAAACTTTTCAGGGCTTCAGGTGTAGTTAACGAATGGTACCAAGAAGCTCTAATCATTTCTTTGAAATTAGGATGCGATAGACATCCATCTAGCCATAATACAAAACGGACGCCTCGAGGGATCGCAACTTCGTCCCGGTTTCAACTACAAATATAATGGTGCGTGATCCGAGCACATAAAAGGGAGATGTGTGACTCTCGCTTCTTGCCATTCCATACGCCCCTGAGCATTACAAAGAACCCGATCAAGTAATTCCATATCGATCCAAGGGAGTGTTGGAAGCGAATTTTCCGGGCACCGTTGGTGTCGGATAATGGAAGAGTTGGCTTCGTCTCCACCAGCACTATTCGTAGTATGCTCATTTGTATAATTCGGGTTCCGTTTGAATGAGAAATAAAGGAGTTACATTTAATGTAACTAAGTTAAACTTTTAAGAAAATGTGCATCCCACATTGATTAGGAGGAGATAAAACTCACTAGTATATAAACTAGGAGTGTATTGTAATGGATGTGATTGGGCCAGGAGAGGCTATCCTGGTGGGCTTGGGCCTTTGAAGACCACACGCGCGGTTCGGTTCGGATCGTGGTCTCATTGGTCTCATTGGATAGGCCGTAGGCCCGAGGAGGAGGTGATCTCATTTATGCCATGTGGTGAATCCGGGCATTGAAGTCACGCGGGTCAGCCCATTAAATCCACGCGGATTGGGCCTTATCTCTCCCCAGACGCTCCACCAGCAACCTATAAAAAGGCCTGCAAAGCTCTCAGTTTAACACAGCTTCAACAACAATCTCATCTCCTTCCTCCACTCGTTTTTCTCTATTCCCATCTTCCTCTTCTTTTGTTTGAGTCTGAGAGTACACACTATAAACTAGAGTTCGTTGGCTTCTGTTCTTTGAGTTGTGCAAATCAGAAGTGTAGAAGTTGTATCTTGGGATTCGGAATGACGGTAACCGTCACACTACTTGGCGTTTTCAGAATTAAGGAAAGATATTCCAATCTCGACTTTGCTTAAGTTCGACCGTACGGTTTGGTATTGGTTCGACTGTTTCTTCTCTTCTCCTTAATATTGATTTATTCTTGTGTTTTATATGTGTTTATAAGTTGTAGAAAATAGTTTTCTTACAATCTTAATTCTGAAAAAAAAAATTACCTACGTTTCTACGAATAATAAATTTGTTTCTTTGAGTAAACACGTTAAGGCGAAGTCTGTAAAAAATTTATTCTCGTTTTTGGGACGAGAAACTCCGTAAAAAATATATTAATATTTATTTTGAATTTAATCTGAATTGATTAAATAATTTATATATTTATTCGAGTTGAATACATTGAAAAACGATATTTAATTTATTTAATTAAATTAAATTCATAAATAATTAATTAATTTAAATTCGGTTAATTAATTAATTAAATAAAATCGGAAATAATTTGTTATTTATTTCCTATTGTTTCGTTTTTGCATTTGTTCTAATCTGTTTTAATTTTATTTGGTCTAAGATTGTGAAAAATGACTAACATAAACAACAACGTTGTGGATGGTACCGCTTCAATTAAGAGTGACGAGTCAACACTCCAGATTCAGTCTGGAGATGGTTTGTCATATGTGACTCTGAATCAGAATCAGGTTCAGAACCCTGAAACGACTCCGGTCAATGACCAACTTTTGGTCGATGACCAGGCTCGGGTCGTACCGAAACCGGGTGAACAGTCCCATATAAGCCATCATTTGGGCTTGTCGCATGTTCCACTGCCCCATGTAAGGGTACCGGAAAGGTCGTACATTGCTAGAATGCTAAGTGCATTTCATGCTGGAGTTCTGCGCGATATGTTTAACGGGAAGGGATTCAGGATATGGTCTCAGAAGATGCAATTCTTCCTGAGCACAATGGGTCTGGACAAATTTCTGACGGAGGAGAAACCAAAGTTCTCCCCGAACAACACTTATGCCCTTGTTGATTGGGTCGGGGGGGGGGGGGGGGGGGGCTACTCATGTAGAGGCTATGTGAAGTGCCACATGATAGACTCGTTGTACAAAGTCTATTGCAACCATGAAACCGCCAAGGAATTGTGGGACGCACTGGAAAAGAAGTACAAGACTCAAGACGTTGGCTCAAAGAAAGCAGTAGTGGCAAAGTTCTTGAGCTACAAAATGGTAGATTCAAGGTCGATAGTGGAACAAGTTGAAGAGCTTCAACTAATTGTCCATGAAGTGCTCTCCGAAGGCATGAACATCTATGAGACGTTCCAAGTAGGTGCTTTCATTGAGAAGCTTCCTCCATCATGAGAACAATTCAAAGTCTACTTGTTGCTGAAGCAAAAGACAATGAGGGTTGAAGACTTGATTGTGAGGCTCCGGGTTGAGGAGAACAATAAGAGAGCCAATGGATATGGACCTTCGAACAGGGCGAACCTGACAGAGCATCAGGACAAGGGGAAGAAAGGGAAGTTTCAACCCCAAAACTCCAACAACTTCACGAAGCAAGGGGATAAGAAGTTTAATGGAAAATGCCACAAGTGCAACAAAGTTGGACACAAGGCGGATGAGTGTCGAAGCAAAGTCGACACAAAGAAGGACAAAGGCAAGTCCCAAGCCAACCTAGCTGAAGGGTCGCTCACAGCGGATGACCTGTGTGCGGTGATGACTCAAGTCAACATGGTTGGGAGCAACCCAAAGGAGTGATGGTATGACACCGGTGCAACTAGGCACATATGCTCGGATAGGGGTCTCTTCACAACTTATAAGAAGAACCACATCGAAGAGCAACTCTTCATGGGAAACTCCGCCACTTCCAAGGTTGAGGGATATGGGAAGATCGTGCTGAAGATGACTTCCGAGAAGGAGTTGACACTGAACAACGTCCTTCATGTGCCGGATATTCGCAAGAACATGATTTTGAGAACTCTTCTCTCCAAGAACGGGTTCATGATCAAGTTCGTGTCTGACAGGCTGGTTCTCTTTAAGAAGGGGGTCTATGTGGGTAAGGGTTATGTATAGGATGGACTGATCAAAATGAATGTAATGACAGTCCTCCCAAATGCTATTGTTACCGATGTTTCAATGAATAAGAATTACCCTATTGCTTATGTTGTTGAGTCTTTTAATATTTAGCATGAAAGATTGGGACATGTTAACTATAAATCTATAAGTAGATTGATAAGTTTGAATATGATTCCAAAATGCAAAACGAGTAAAGACAAATTTGAAGTATGCGTTTAAGAGAAACTCCCAAAAACAACCATCACCCCATGTAGAAAGGACAACCAAACCTCTAGGATTAATTCAGACTGATTTATGTGATTTAAAGTTTGTGCAAACTAGAGGAGGTAAAAAGTATTTTGTCACCTTCATAGATGATTGCACAAGATATTGCTATGTGTACTTGTTACGTAGCAAAGATGAAGCTTTAGAAAAGTTCAAAGAATACAAGTTGGAAGTTGAGAACCAACTTAGTAAAATGATTAAAATCGTAAGAAGTGATAGAGGAGGTGAGTATAATGAACATTTTAATGCGTTCTGTAGAGAATGTGGCATTGTTCACCAAACTACCGCTCCTTATTCACCAGAATCCAAGGGAGCAGCGGAACGAAAGAACCGAACTCTTTAGGAAATGATGAATGCAAGGTTGCAAGAATCTAGGTTATCCCAGAACATGTGGGGGGAAGCGTTGCTTACCTCAAATTACATTCTCAACAAAATACCACATAAGGTGACTGGAATGACGCCTTACGAGTTGTGGAAAGGTAACGTACCTTCGTACAAATACCTCAAAGTGTGGGGGTGCCTAGCAAAAGTAGCAGTACCACCTCCTAAAAAGGTCTTAATTGGACTAAAAACCGTTAATTGTATTTTCATCGGGTATGCACATAATAGTAGTGCATATCGTTTCTTGGTATACAAGTCAGATATACCAGATATACATGCTATTACAATAATGGAGTCAAGAAATGCATACATCTTTCTTTGAAAATGTGTTTCCTTGCAAGGATAAAGAATATCCCAAAAGAACTCGTGAACAACGAGATGCAAACGAATTTGCTCAAGAAGCAAGCACATCCATGCAAGAAGCATGCGCTTCTATGCAAATAGTGAGTACTTCTGCACAAAAGAAGAAAATGATTGACCTAGACGAAGCAAGAGAGCTCGAAAGGAAAAATCATTTGGCGTAGACTTGACAATGGCGTTTCTTCTAGAAAACAAACCTCAAACTTTTAAAGAAGCCATGTCTACGCCACACACACCTTCATGGAAGGAAGCGGTTAAAAGTGAAATAGACTCCATTATGCAAAATCATACTTGGGAGTTAACTCATTTACCCCCAGGGACAAAGCCGCTAATATGTAAATGGATTTTCAAACGAAAATTGAAAACCGATGGCTCAATGGAGAAGTACAAGGCAAGGCTTGTAGTACAAGGATTTAGACAAAAAGAAGGTCTGGATTTCTTTGATACTTACTCACCGTTAACGAGAATTACTTCTATTCGAGTACTAATAGCGATTGCGGCTCTACGTAATCTAGAAATACATTAAATGGATGTAAAAACGGCTTTTCTAAACGAGGAGTTAGAAGAAGAAATTTATATGAAACAACCCGAGGGGTATGTTGTGCCTGGACAGGTACACCAAGTGTGTAGACTTGTGAAATATTTATATGGATTAAAAGAAGCACCTAAACAATGGCATGAGAAATTTGACAGTGTTATGATGTCAAACGGTTTCAATATAAATGAATGTGACAAATGTATTTATGTCAAAACAACTCCAAAAGGATATATCTTGTTGTGCCTATACGTTGATGACATGCTCATTATTGGTAGTAACAAAGATATGATCCAACAAACTAAGAACATGCTTAGTGAAAAGTTTGACATGAAAGACTTGGGACTAACGGATGTGATTTTAGGAATAAAAGTCATAATTTTGAAGGAATCATTTTAACTCAAGATCATTACGGATAAGGTACTTGAACGTCTCAAGAAATACTCAAGTGGTAATGTTAAGAGTCATGTGGACCCTCACCTCGACTTAAAGAAAAACTCGGGTGATGGCATATCTCAAGTAGAGTATGCACGAGTGATTGGAAGTCTAATGTACTTAACAAATCGTACAAGACCAGATTTGGCACATGCGGTGAACGTCTTAAGTCGTTACACTAGCAATCTGGGACATGGTCACTGGGAAGGCATAACAAGGGTATTGAACTACTTGCGATATACTCAAAATTATGGGTTACACTATGGACGATATTCAGCAGTGATGGAAGGCTATAGTGATGCTAATTGGATATCAGACTCCAAAAACTCAAAATCCACAAGCGGGTATGTTTTTACTCTAGGTGGTGCGGCGATATACTGGAATTCCTCCAAACAAACTCTAATGGATAGATCCCAATGGAATCTGAATTCATTGCCTTGGACAAAGCAACAGAAGAAGCAGAACGACTTCGAAACTTTCTGAAGGATATACCAATGTGGGAAAAACCGGTGTTGGCTATGAGTCTCCATTGTGATAGTCAATCGGCAATAGCTCGGGCACTAAGTTCAATGTATAATGGTAAATCTTTTCATATTAGAAGACGACATAAAACCATAAGACAATCTCTCTCAAACAGAGTGATCAATGTTGATTATATCCAATCGGCTGACAACCTAGCAGATCCGTTTACTAAAGGTTTGTCTCAGGAGCAAGTTGTGAAATCATCAAGAGGAATGGGTTTAAAGCCTATAACATAAGATGACGTTTGATGGTAACCCTACTTACGTGATATGAGATCCCAAGATGTAAGTTCAAAGGGACAACGAAATCAAGCTAAATCTAAATAGCACTTGGAGTTTTACATCTTCTCCCAGTTCCTAGGATGATAAAAGTGCGTTGGTAAAGTATAGGTTAAGTCATAAAGTGTTGGCTTTTAATGATTCCATTAGCTTTTAAAATCAAAGTGAAGTATAATGGTATACTACTTATGGTAAAATCACCTTATGAGTGTGAAATGGGCCGTTTCTAGGAGAATTTACAGAGTCTGAATTCTCTAAGCTCACTCATAAATAACCAGGGATGTTCACGGCCAAAATGAACACAATCAGATAACCTAGTTCTGTGAGCAGATGAAACTATGTGATAGTTGTTGTCTAGTTTTAGATCAAAGTCCGGGTGGTTCAAGATATCACGTTCACTACCCGGTCGAGTAAATCCGATGGCTACTCACTATGGGTGATTCAAGGCTGAAAAAATGCTACCAGCCCACATGCAGTGATTCTTCGACCGTACTCTCAAAAGTCTTTCTTTTGAGTCGTTTTCACGTGTTTTATATAGAGTCATATCTATTCATGTGGGGATTGTTGGAACCGAATTTTCTGGGCACTGTTGGTGTCGGATAATGGGAGCGTTGGCTTCGTCTCCGTGAGCACTATTTCGTAGTATGCTCATTTGTATAATTCGGGTTCCGTTTGAATGAGAAATAAAGGAGTTACATTTAATGTAACTAAGTTAAACTTTTAAGAAAATGTGCATCCCACATTGATTAGGAGGAGATAAAACTCACTAGTATATAAACTAGGAGTGTATTGTAATGGATGTGATTGGGCCAGAGGAGGCTATCTTGGTGAGCTTGGGCCTTCGAAGACCACACGCGCGTGGTTCGGTTCGGCTCGTGGCTCGTGGGCCTCATTGGTTTAAGAGGTGATCTTTTTGGACCTCGCTCCAAAGTTTTTCAGACTTTTTGGGATTCGTTCAAATGAGTTTGTTCAAAAGTCAAATCTGACGACATTCATTACACGCGGACTGGATTAATGGCACGCGGAGAACCCATGGCATTTATGCCACGCGGTGAATCCGGGCATTGAATCCACGCGGATCAGCCCATGAAATCCACGCGGATTGGGCCTTATCTCTCCTGAGAGGCTCCTCCAGCAGCCTATAAAAAGGCCTGCAGAGCTCTCAGTTTAACACAACTTCAACAACAATCTCATATCCTTCCTCCACTCGTTATTCTCTATTCCCATCTTCCTCTTCTTTTGTTCGAGTCTGAGAGTACACACTATAAACTAGAGTTCGTTGGCTTCTGTTCTTTGAGTTGTGCAAATCAGAAGTGTAGCAGTTGTATCCTGAGATTCGGAACGCCGGTAACTGTCACACTACGGGGCATTTTCAGAATTAAGGAAAGAGATTCCAATCTCGACTCTGCTTAAGTTCGCCCGTACGGTTTGGTATTGGTTCGACTGTTTCTTCTCTTCTCCTTAATACTGATTTATTCTTGTATTTAATTTATACATGTTTATAAGTTGTAGAAAATAGGTTTCCTACAGGGAGCACTCATCGATCACCAATTTCACACAGACTACTAATCTAGATCAAATGATTAAAGTGATATGTTTTTGGTATTGAAACAAACAAAGAAACAACATCTAAAGAAAACGAAAATGACAAAGAAATACTTGTAACAAATAAGAAATAAAAGGTTAGGATTGGGGTTAACCGCTAATGAGGTCATGTAATTATAAGCAAATATATCTCTAATGTTGCGAGTGGTGGCTTACAATGGTCAAATGTCCTAATGTTTCTCTTATCCTCTTTAAAGGCTTAAGAGGACTACCTAAACTTGATTCACTCCTTCTATCATGGTAGCTTGTCAAGTTTAAGTGCATTAAGATTAATGACAAATTTAAACAACCACTAGGAAATTAGGCCTACTTTCGTGGTCCTAAAGTTCCTAGCTCAAATCTTGAGATCCAATGTCAAATATCATCTTTCGTTACATATCTAACATTTGATATAAGCAAAAGCACTAGCTAGACATTTTCACAAACGCTTGGTGTGCAAGAGTGTGAAAATCCTAGTTAGGCATTTTCACAAACACTTGGTATGCAAGATTTGAGTAGTAAATCAAAACTCATACAACCAAAGAGATAAATTCACCCAAGTATCACACAACCATAATTGGGATAACTCCAATTCCAACACAACCAACTACTCACTCATGATATGCAAAGACATGGCAAAAGAAACTAAATCAACAATCAAACACATGTAGACACAAAAGAACAATGGAAGAGAATGAGTAACAAATACTTAACATTCAATCAAATCCTTGCATTTCCATTGACATCATGGGAGAAAGGTGAAAGCTTACTCCTTTTCCAAGTCTTCAATCACAAGTGAGCTCAACAATCCAAAATGAGGACTAAAATCTCATAACTAACATTAATGTCACTATAAATTTGAGTAGGAGAATAAAATCTAAGCTACATCTAGGGAGAGAGTGAAGTAAATGCTAACCCTATGAAATGGAGATTAAGATAAGATGTAGGGTTATGGCTTGTTTTTCCAAAATTCCATTACAAGCTCCTTTTATATGAGCCACCAAGAGAAGAGACAAATAAACATTTTTGTTCTCGGTGACGACCACGGCCGTGGTGATTACCACAGTTGTATCAGCTTCAACACGTTCTTTCTTGTCTTGTCATGAAGTGCAAGTGTGTTGTTCGACATCGGTGGTTCATGATTCTCTTGAAGTGCATTTTTCTTCACTGAATCTTCTACTTAATGCTCCTTTTGATCTTGTTCAAGCTTGAGCTATTCAAAGTTCAATCCATTATGCTCCAATAGCTCTCAGAAGTGCTCCTACAAAACCAAAACGACAAAAAGGTAGAGAATCGAACAAAGCAAACAAAATTCCTCCAAAATGCATAAGGGGTGCAATTTTCATCTAGAAAATAGAGTGAAGATGAGTCAAGATGTAGAACACACATCATGTTATCAGCCCTCTCCTCATTGTCACGACCTAAATTCTCATCAGATATAACCACAATCTCAGTACATTCGCGGTCCAAGTTTATATCTTCCACCCTTGGCCTTTTTCCCGGTCAACTTAACCCCTAAATTCTCTTTACCGCCCGGCCCAATATCACACCCAACCAGTGGCGGAGCCACTTTATGCCCAGAGAGTGCTGAAGCACCCTCTGAGATGCTAAAACAAAAAACCGAGAATAGAATATATACAAAACAGTGTAGCTTAGGTGGTCAAGTGCAGGAAATCCAATCCAAATTCACAGGTTCGAAACTCACGGACCGAATTCAGTCGCGGATGCTGGAAGGAAGAGGAAGTTCGAAACTCACGGTTTGCATCAATTTTCTTTTTCTACCATTTCCATTATTTTCCTACTTTTCTCTCTACCCTTCTTTCATTTTATTTCCTTCTTTCTTTTCTACCATCTTTCCCTTCTTTTATTTTTATTATTTTCCTTCTTTATTTCCTACACCACTATTTATTATAACTCTAATTTTAGCGATTTTGACTTTTTACCCGATTTTTGTAATCTTATGCATTGGTTAAAACACTATTTTGTGATATTTATAATAGACTTTGTATCTTGTTATTAAAAAATTCGGCTTATAATGTTGGATCTTGGGACTTAACTTTACCCGGTTTTTTTTATTTTCACATAGGTTAAAACGATATTTGTGGTGTTTACAATAAATCATACATTTCAATTTCGAAAATATAGATTATAAAGTGAGGTTTTAAATGTCATCTTGTAACGTATTAGCGCTTTAAAATCCGGATTTGAAACACTCGGATTATAAAGTCACAGTTCAACAAAAAAAATTAACGTGATAATATTTAAACATAGTGTGAAAATAAAAAAACGGCTTAAACGAAACCTCATTCTATTAATTAAAAGAGACGACTATTATGTTTTTTATATTTTATATGTTATATCAAAATTAATCTCGCGTATGTATAATTTAGCCCCCTCAGAGCTAAAATTCTGACTACGCCACTGCACCCAACAACCCGGTAATGCTCTTTACTCGTGGGCTTCAAACTCTCCTTCTGGGCCATATTATTCAAACTCTCGATTGCCATTGATGTCCCATCCAGGTTCCAACCGTCTTCGCCTTATCAGTCACCGGATTTTGCTTATCTGAATTATTTTCCGACGTAGAAGCCACACTTTTCGCCTTACCTTTAGGATTCTCCAGGGCAACAATAGAATCCTCCTTCTTGTTAACATCTTTTCTTAATCGATTCGGACAATTTGCAATCAGATGGCCATGTCTCCTAGAGGTGTAACAAATAACAGACATGCCCTCATAAGTCACATAGTAACAAAAGACGTTGTTTGGAACAACTTCTTTTTTGTATTTTTTTAAAAAAAAAACGTGGTTCGAATGGGATGTGTATTTTTTTTAAATAAAGTCTCTCCATCTTCAAATTTTTACGAAGCAAAATGTGGTGCCTATTCCAGAAAATATATTTGAAATGAGCCTACGTCGAAAATATTTTCGATAAAAATGCCTACTTAAGAAAAAGACTCTATAGACATGTCTTTATATCCATATTGACAATTCATATCTTTACGCCAATTCAATATTTGATTTTTTTGCACATTTTAATACACTTTAAACTAATTTTGACTTATTAAAATGTTTTTTCTAACCTATGGCGCCCTTATAACAAAAAATAATAATATAAACTCTTGGAAACTATTTCTATACATGGAAAAACTATAACTAAAAATTGAAATATACTCTAATTTTTTTCATTATATGTTCCTATCCTCTAATGATATAGGTTAGAAAAATCGTTATTAAAATAATTTTTACAAAATATTTCCGCGCACTACAACATATATATATGATCATTTTTTATAGTCTTCATCTACATTTTTTTATGGAGTGAAAAAAGTGTTGCGGGAGTTCATCTATCTAAAATGATACTGTCCTAGAACATTCCGAAAAATAAGATAAAAAAGATCTCAAAATGTTGCAAATAGGGGGGGGGGGTGGCTTTAAGTGCATTTCGCGACAAGGTCGGGCACATCATTAGTTTCCCGAAAAATATAGGAGATGTGACTCATTTTTTTAATTTATCGAAGATCAATTAAAATGTCAGTCATATGTCGTCTATGATATTAATAAAATGGAGAATATCATTTTCAATCTGAATAAATGAGATACTTATAGCTACTCTAAGGTCATCTCTCGTGGCTTGGTTGTTTTCATCCTTTGATGTTTATTTTTCTTTTTCCATTATAAAGTCTGGACGTATTTGTCTAATTCTATTGAATATATTTTCTCATTATACTTGTCTATGTCAGATTATTTTATAGTTACATCGTCTATTATGGATCTTGTTATTGTTAATCTTCTTTCGGTTGTGTTTGTTCCCTCCTCTATTCTATAGAGCCATATATAATGTATAAATAATTTATAAATGATTTTATGTAATAGTAATTATGCAGTTCATATGTTATTGATATTGTTTATTTAATATTGTCTACAAGTTATAATGACCAATTATATGTTACTTTGATTAAAATCAAATTAAAATTTAATTAATTCTTTAACACACCATTGAATATTTTATTAGACTAGATTTTGATCATCACGTTTCACGCGAGGCTGTAGCGTATTAGAAAGTAATATTTAGATATATAGATATAAGTAATTATCTTTCGTTTTTTTCGAGTCTTATATTATAATATCTATATACGATATTTATATTTAACTTTATATTCATTGAGCGAATGTCAATCCGACCACATATATTTTATAATATAGTGATCATAGTTGACAAGTTAGTAGGTAATTAAATAGTGGCATTGAGGTTGTTACATGTATTTGTATCTTTTGGTTTGATATGGTTGTCGGGTGATTTTTATGTATTGTGATTATAGATGTTAATCAGGTCAGCTAAGTTGCGTTTAGATTGAGAATGGATTGGATCAATTTAGATTATTGGTCAAGACGGGTTGGTTAATGATATCTGATATAGATTTATTGTGTTCGAATTAGGTTTCATTTGACGTGATCATGTTGTTTTTACTTGGATGGTTATGTTTTGACTACGAGCATCATCATTTAGAGAGATTAAAATTAGCAAAAAAAGTTAAATTATCTTTTGACACCACATTAATTGATTTAACATTAATTAGGTATCAATTACATTTATTTTCATCCAAATGTTATTTCCTAATTTCTACCGTTTGACTTAACCCAAGCCGTCCCCAAAAACTCATGAAATTCGTTGGATCAAACTCGAAACCGTTCCGAATTTCTTGAAACGTTGAAGGACACCCCTTTTGCATATTTTATTTCATCTAAATAAAAAATAATAATAAAATTTATTAAATAATACTCCCTCCGTCCCCTTTTGATCTTCTCATTTTAAATCGGCATATTTGCCGATGTACGTTTTGTTTCGTCAATATCTCTCGTTACAACTTAGTTAAAATTGTAAAATTTTGATATTGTTAAAGTACTCATTGATATGAATCAAACAAGACCACTCATGACTATATTTTACCTTATACAATAGTTAGAAATCGAAAGATTTTCTTCGACCGTGAATAGTGTCTAAAAAGCAAACGGGTCTTATATTTAGGGACGGAGGGAGTAGTATTATTATTTTATTTATTTTTAAAACATTTTTTATATTCTATTTTATTTATTATGAAAAAACTTGATAAAGCATGACCCAAGAATATTCACTTAAAAATACAACAATCAATAAGTTAAGTAGACACATGGGTACTACTGAGTGGATCTGATAAATGGGTCGGACGAGTTAGGTTTGGATTCAGATCAATTGGGTTTGGGTCAAATTGATCGACAAATTTTTTTGGATTGGACGAGTTAGGTTTGGATTCAGATCTATTTCCTTAGAAGGAGTAGAGTGTAGATCTTTTCTCTTTTAATTATTTATTTTGTGTTTATAAACACACATTAAAGAAACTCATTACTAACGATACTTAGTTTAATTATGATGTTAGAAATATAAATTACACGTGATTCAAACAAGTGTTAAGAGTTTGACATTCTAAATGTCCGTTAGCTAGTAGAATAAATTAAAATCTATCGGTTTGAAGAAGTAAAAACAACATTTACCTAATAAATGCTACTCTAATATTTTAATTTTTTTTTTTACCAAAAAAAATATATTTTAAATCTTTTTCCTAATTACTTATTTTCTTAAATGTTAATTTCATCATCAACTAAGAACACACCATCTTCGTCTCCTTCCTCTATCACAATCTCCAAATTCATTCTCATCTCTATCAGGTTCATCGATTCCTTCGTTTCATTCTGACGCCTAATCCTTCCCCGATTAAAAATGAATCTGAATTAATTAGATATTTTTAATCTATATATTGACAACACCTAAGATTGATTCATATGCATGACCTCAGTAAAACATGAACATCATATACATACTTTATGTCGCAGATTTCGATTGCAACCACTGTTGCAATAGTTGTATTTGCATTTTACGAGTTTGTAGAATTGAATTATATCACCGTTCACTCATTTTAAATTTATGACATGTTTAATAACTAACCGCAAATGAAAAACTGTGATTTTCCCGCGCGAAGCGCGGGTTTCCGGATCTAGTCGTCAATTAAAAGAGCTAAATATGGCATTTTGACAATAAGATGATCGACATTTAATTCTAATTTCATTATAACAGTACGAGACAATCAAAGCTAGACGGTTAGCAATAAAGCGCCTTTCATAAGTACGTGCTTAACAAGATTGACACACGATACTGTAATGGAGAAATATCTCCTCCAAAATACCCTCGGATTTCTTAAACTACCGACACATTTTTGCGGCTTAAAATTACGGATTTTCCGTTGCCGTTTCTTCCTTATTTCTTTTGGTATGCTTGTCGAGGACTAGCATTTGTTACATTAGCTTATTGTAAGTTTAATAATTTGAAAAAATCATGACAAATGTAACCTTTATACTAATCAACAGCAATTAAGGATATTCTGTTCTTGGATGTGAAAAAAGAATATGCTTTTCTCTCGGTGTGTTTGTAGGGTAGAGCTTAGAAGATCAAGTTATCACAAGTCCGATCTATGAATTAAATACACCAAAGGTACCTTTACAGAGTTTATGATCGAATGAAGGGTATGTATATTACGATTTACAGCTTAGGTAAAGAGATCATAGTATATGCAATAAAATATTTGTGATGTGTAACAATTTCATTCTGATATGATATACTACGTGGGTCCATACAAGTATGAGGGGTCAATTGATGTGTAAAAATGTCCCATGTTTAAAGCAAGCATGAGTGCATGACAGGTTAGGAATTCCTTCTTTCATTGTTTATGTAAGAGCGTATACCTAACACGAATACATATATCAATGTATAAAATTAATAAACGTTGATCATTAATACATACAATGATACAAACATATATATAGACTAAAAACCGTACACGTATAAATAAAATTTGTTAGCACGTATCAATATAAATAGATGCACGTATAATCATCTTAACCTCCATTTTTTAATATAAAATCCTATATAAATCGTTCTTGTAGGAATATTGTATGTAAGAGAGGGAATAATAAGTTGTTTCTCAGGCAACAAAATAGTAAAATAAAGCAATATTCAAGTGTCAATTAGTCCCCTTACAGAAAACCTCTACTTATAGGTCTTTAACCTAGTTGAATTTGAACCGTGTACGTATATTATTAATGAGACTGTTACAAACAAGTCATCTTTCTCAACCTAAATTCGTTAAAGGTATTCAAGCTACTCTTACATGTAATTCCTAGTCTCTCAATAATATAACTCACACTCTCAAATTCTATCGAAACACTTACAAGATCATGAAACACTTCTGTTACGTCTTTGGTCGATTTCTTCAATGAACACTTGGTTCTTCTTCACTCTTGACTTCGACGTCGACAACCATGAACAGAGTACGTAGTCCACTATTAATTCTCAAACTAACAAACCCTAGAAAACGCTAAAATCTAAAGCTCAAACAAGATCTAAGATATGTTCTATAAATACATTAAAATGAAATAAGGAAAAATATAAAATAATCTCAACGAATCATCCTTGGAGGGCAAGGTGAGAGTGAAGATCTTCTCCAAGACAATCTTTCCATTTTGTCCATGAAGTGTGTCACCTTCTATTTCTAGAAAGTTGTTTCGCAACCCTAGGCAACATTTCTCAGTTTTCTTCTTCTGACGCGTTGATTCGCTGGAATTCAAGTGTTCTTTTCTCCAACTTTTGTTTCCTTCACTATTTTGTTCTAGTTTTTGTGTCATTATTTACATTTTTACTTTGATTAGACTTGTCTTAATTCTTGTGCATATTACAAAATGAGACACACATTTAGGGACGGAAGAAGTATAAGCTAGTATTTTTATTTAGTATTGTATGATAAAAGTAAGGGTATTACGTATTAGGACAAAAAAGAGAGGAAAATGTGAGATGAAATTTAATGTGGTAGGGGATGTGGTAGTGCATGCAGTCGATTAGATTCTCATTTATAATTGTCGTTCCTTTCTCGTGTGGATTTTGTAGTTGCTCAAGTCATTTACACATTCAATGAACATTTTAGATATAAGTTACGGTGCGTGTATATGAAGTGTATGTTTCAAAAGTTACATTGTTTTAAAAGAAGCTTATTACTTCTAGAAGTAGAGGTTAGGATCAGTGAGGTTAGGATCAGTGAGATTAGATTCAGAATAATCGCGATCAATAATGTATTGTATGGCATTATTGGTATAAAAATTCAGTTTAAGATAACACAATCCACAATAAACCCATATTAACCAATGGGAGATCAGTATATAAGTCCCACTGATTGAGGATTTTCCCTATTTAGGTTTATAAATACAATTAGACAGAACAATTTGTTCTTAACACCCAAGATTAATTAAATTCTAAAACTACTCTAAAACAGAGGAAGAAAGAGAGCTAAATAGAGGAAGAAAGAGAGCTAAACAGAGGAAGAAAGTGAGGAATTAAATTATGCATCATTGCCTGCCTGTTGTGAATGACTTCATCATTTAATGGAGAAGATGCTCAACCTCTAGAAGATGGAAACAACCAAGATGCTGACGAGATTTGGGGCACAGGGGAACATGCTCTTCTTTTTTATTTGAACCAGGCACCAGCTAATGAAGAAGAACATTATTAAAACTAGAGATCTGATATCATAAAGATCGAATGAATCAGAGGAAGAAAGCACATGAGAGAGTACGAGAGAGAGAGCAACATTTGGGAAATTTTGGTGTTTCTATAATTGCTTTCTCAATCAGTAAAAGGAAGCTGATTGAGGCTTATATACAAAGTTGACTTAGTCAACAACCAACGAAACATTGCCACATCAGTGACACCTATTTACAATATATATATATATACATTCTTACAAACATGAACCTTTTGAAGCACAACATCAATATCAAGTTCCTCGCCAACCAGAAGTAAAGCATCAGAGCATCAGACAGGGGCAACTGGACATCATCAGCCAACACGCACGAGGCTCAGCAGTGAACAAAAGATGCAGGTCATTCACTTTCTTCTCAACTCAACAATGGAGGGACATCTTCTAAAAGGTGCAATCAATGCAACTGCAAACAAGTTCAATGTGTCAAGATTCACCATAGGCAGAATATGGAAAATAGCTGAGCAACAACTAAGATCATTCCAAAATGTTAATGTGAGCACAAAGTATCACAATTGTGGTAGAAAGAATTGAGCCAGAAGCAATCATATCAATAGGCATGGGGGACATATCATGTATAAGATATTTAGCAACCTAACTCAATATATCCAAAACCACGGTTCACACAATGGTCAAAAGAGGAGTACTGAAGCCACATATCAATCCACTTCACCCTGGATTGAAAGAGGAACACAAGATATCAAGATTGGATTGGTGTTTAAAGCTACTGCAAGGGGACAGTGCAGGGACTAAGGAGTATTATCCTATGTTTGACTTTGTTCATTTGGATGAATAATGGTTCCTCCTAACCAAGAAGTTACAAAAAGTCTATCTAGAACAGAGTGAAAGGGGGAAATATAGAGCTGCTAGCTCAAGCAAGTTCATCCAAGGTCATGTTTACTGCAGTGGTTGCAAGACCTAGATTTAATTATGAGGGACAATGTACTTTTGATGGAAAGATAGAGATTTTTCCTTTCACATATCAAGAACCAACAAAGAGAAAGTAAAAAAAAAACAGAGGCAAGGGGACAATCATCACCAAGCTAGTTGAACCAGTCAACAAACAAGTAACAAGGGACATGCTCATAAGTCAGATTGTTCCAGCTATCAAAGCAAAGTGGCCAAAAGATGGGACAAGCAAAGTAATATTCATTCAACATGAAAATGCAAAGCCTCACATTACACAAGAAGATGCAAAGTGGCAACAAGTATTCCAACAAGTGGGTTTACTTTCATTTTAATTCGACAACCACTAAATAGTCCAAATTTAAATATATTAGATCTAGGATTCTTTAGAAGCATTCAGTCTCTTATTCATAAGAAAAAGCTTATAGATGTTGATCACATACTAAAAGATGTGAATGAAGCTTTTTATGAGATAGACCCCAAAACTCTAGCTAATGTTTGGATGACATTACAATATGCGATGAATGAGATTCTGAAATCCAAAGGAAAAAAAGATTATGACATGCCACATCATAACAAGAAGAGATTAGCAGCTCAAGGGAATCTACCAAGAGAAGTAAAAGCACCAATGTGGGATGTCATGGAGGCATTGGACATTGTTCATAATAATCCACAAGTTTCACATACACAACAAGAAGAACCAACTCAAGGGAGTCAAGCAACAAACGGGGATGAAGACAGTCAAGATGCAATCATTTGAAGACGGTCAAGATGCAATCAGTTGAAGACAGTCAATGGGACATTATATGAAATGTATCCATATAATGTGCCCTTGACTGTATTAGCAAGTTTTGTAATCAAGCATGTATTGTGGACCTTTAATATAACAGAGGAAGGTGTTTTTTTTTAAAAAAAAAAACTAATCTCAGGTATCCCCTTAACCATTGATAGGACAAAAACCTACCCACAAGCGTATGGGATCAGTTGTAGCTTTTCAAGTGTCGTTCCCACGAGGACAATGTAGTATCTTTTGTAACTAAACCGGTAAGCTAAGTCGTAGAAAGATTTGGTTGATTAAACTAAGATTAAAGTATTGCAAATATGAAGAAATTCAATGAGAGGATGTTATCTAGAATCAAGGATCCCCACAACAATGCCTTGGTAACTCGTATGTGTTTATCAGAATCTAGCATAAGCTCATATGACGGTAAGTTATCTGAAATATCAACTAACTCCTTTCAGACGATAGTAGAAGTATCTAGGCTTCAACTAGCAATCACTTTCGCACATCACTAGTCAAAGTCTAGATCCTTTAGGCGCTTAGAAACTAATATTAGACCGAGATAACATCCACTTTCGTGCTCCGCTAAATTCGGTCTAACCTTGGGTTTCTATGATAACTTACTATTCCGCGAGAACAAACGAATTCATTCAAGTTCAATTCTAGTAATTCCAACAATAGTAATCTCCTTTCGGACTCATACCATGTCTAATTGTTCATTAGATATCTCCTTTCAGACTCAACCTAATTGAACACTAATTGATAAATTATCAATTGCAATAAGAACCCTAGAATTGAATCAATCATGAACTCATGCTATCAAATTAGATAAACACAATCATCAAGTTCACCAATTCATTGTTGGGATTTCCCCAACCCTAGATAATGGGGGTTTAGCCTAGCATGCTTAGGAAATCAATCATAAACATTGTAAGAATCAGGAAAATCATTCAATTAGATGAGAAGAAGAGAAATACTTGATCGAATCCAAGAAACAACCTTCAATCTTCAACAATCTTCAATAGGAATCTCTCAAAAACATAACTAGGGTTCTTTTCAGTACTAAAAACGATTAGGATAGCATAACCCCCTGCAAATCCGGTCTAAAAACTTATATATACTCCCCCAAATAAAGAAACGTCGGAAGAAACGAAAAGACACATTAACAGCGTTTCCGCACGGTCCGTAACAAATAGGCACGGTCTGCAGCAAACCGTGCCGCTTCACTGGACGTCTTCCACATCTTCTGCTGATCTGCACGGTTTGCAGCAATCCTGCACGGTTTGTAGCAAACCGTGCCGATTCACTGGACGTCTTCCACATCTTCTTCTGATCTGCACGGTTTGCAGCAATCCTGCACGGTTTGTTGCAAACCGTGCAGAACCATTTTTCTTCTTTTTCCTCGCTCGTTGCGTCCCTCGTCGAGTCCTTTAGCTCCCCTGTTGCAAGATATCATCCAATACACACCAATCCGCATCCGAAAGTCCGCAAATCCACCTGTAACACGCATAAAGTTGTGTAGACATCAAGACTCAACAAAACAATGAAACTAACAAGAAAACTATGCAAGAACACCATAAAACGACACATTCTAACACCTAAATGCATGTCCTAAGGTATATGAATTGGATGCTATCAACCATTATAGACACAATTCAATCTCGAAAAACCTTACCATACTTGACCTCATTCAGTCACACCTATCACTGGTTTCCTAGAGCATGCTAAGGCAAAGCTTAACATACAATGGCATGCCAGAGTGATAGTTGTGACTGGTTTCCTAGAGTATGGTAAAGAAATGAGAATCCACAAGAATTGCATCTCAGTATTAAAGAACTCATCATTGATTAAAAAAAAAATTCAGGTGTCCCTATAGGCATCATAGACAATATTCAATCTCGA
The DNA here is from genome assembly GCA_029168935.1 of Oxyria digyna. NCBI lineage: Eukaryota > Viridiplantae > Streptophyta > Magnoliopsida > Caryophyllales > Polygonaceae > Oxyria > Oxyria digyna. The sequence continues at coordinate 43,566,486 of JAPVLV010000005.1, forward strand.
AAAACCTTACCATAGTTGGCCTCATTCAGTCACACCTATCACTGGTTTCCTACAACATGCTAAGGCAAATCTTAGCATACAATGGCATGCCAGAGTGATAGCTGTGACTGGTTTCGTAGAATATGGTAAAACATTTGAGATTTCACAGTGAATTGCATCTCAGTTTATAAGAACTCATCATTGATAAAAAAATTACCACAGTCCATAAATCCACCAAAAAATTACCAGAGTCCATAATCCATAAACATAAAAACAGAGTCCATATTTGATAAGCAAAATCACAAGCAAAGATGGGACAATATCATAATTCCAGAAAAAACTGAGGGAGAGAGACAGAGTGCGAGTCGGTAATCACAATGATCTATGGGTCGACATATCGACATCAAAGGAAACCTCTGGCGTCGAAGTGTCTGTGATCACTATGACCTCCCGAGGAGGAGATAAGGCCTCGTTTTCATAGAGCTCTGACGACCACCTCATCTCCATCGATTCCTTCTTCTACTCCGACAACCACTTCATGTTGCTTGGTGTCTCCTCCGGCGGCACATAGCTCAAGGTATGTTCTCCTACACAATCTGGATCCCAGTTGCAGGGCGGGGACAAAGAGAAACCAGATCGACTGATGTCTGTGGCAGAGGGATCGACATCGGTCAAATCTTTGAAAAACTCATTCAAAGAATCTTTTGAGTCCTAGTTCATCAGGTTTTCAGAGATGGATGGAGATCTAGGCTCAGCAAAGAGAGGTGAGCTCGGATTTGAGACAGTAAGGGACATCATGCCAGTGGACACGGGAGGGGTTCCGCTTTGGGTGAAGCTCTAAGATGGGCGGGCATTGCTAGAGTTGTCCATCTGAAGCAGATGAGGCGAGAAAGAGGTTGAAGGAGATAGGGTTAGGGTTTCGGGAGAGAGATGGAGGCGAGAAAGAGATGCAAATCGAAAATGAGAGAGATGTGAGGGCAAGTTAGGGTTTTATCGGGGTAGGAATTGGGCTCTGGTTTTGGGCTGGATTAGGGCTAGATTAGGTTAAATTGGGTTTGGGTTAAATTATGTTAGTGGGTTGATCCCGGTTTTAAAAACAATCTGAAATAATTAGGCTTTGTTAAGGTTAATTAAGAAATTGCTTATGTAAAAATGGAAGAAGTTTAATGGAGATGAATGTGGTTGATGAATTAATGGTGAAAATTAAATGAAAAAGATGATGTAGATGGTTGATTTGATTGATAAAGTGTTGTAAGGATATGAATAAAATAAATTTGAGTAAAGGTATAATGAGAAGAAATTTATGGATGGAAATTGATATGTTGCAAATATTTTAAGACACCTGAAAAGAAAATGTTGCAAACATTAAGGGACAAAGGGATTATAAAAACCGTATATAGAGCTAAAGACATTGGAGTATTCAATAAAATCTAAAAGTATAAGGTCACACGTTATACTTGTTTTTTATGGGAAAAGATCTCATAAGGATGAATCTTTAGATAAGGACTAAGGATGATGCACAAAAACTCTATAATTAATGCACACACATGTTATAACTCATGCACACAATATTTTGTGATGCACACAATCTATTACACATGCACACAATGTGTGAATTAGTTATATTTCGTGTGTGCATGAGTTATAACGTTTGTGTGCATCATCCTCAGTCCTCATCTAAGTAACTATCCTCACCGGAACCAAACCCGTTTTTTATGCATGAAACTTCTTGATATATGGACATCTTGTCTTCATACATATACTTTCTTTTTGGTCTAGCACTTATGTTTAACTAGTAAGTTCAACAAACATTATAAATTATAATAGAGTTTCTAATTATTATTTAATGTGTAATGAATTAACAAAGATCTTTAGTATTTATTTTTTGAATGTTAAATGACGACTAACACTATATAAGTTCTAAACACTAAGTAATATAAACTTTATAATAAATCATGAGAATGGTTTCAAAAACACATTAGACAATATTAATAAGGGTCAAAATCTGGTCATAAACAGCCCTTAAGTGATAAATGAGAATGAACGGGGACCGTTCATTCGAATTGATCTAACGGCCCAGATCTCTCTCACTTCCCACACTGGCAACTTCCTACTCGCTAGCTTTTTGTGTGAAAGACACGCGCTACATCGTTCCAACAAGATTCAAAATTGGAGCGAAAACGTCTCTTCCCATTCTTCTCAAAACTTCCACAAAAAACCTCTCTCGCAAAGGCGATCAAACCCTAACCTCCTACTCGCTTGCTTTTTCTTCGATTTCTCAACGAAATCACTTCATTTTCTCTCGCCGATCATCAAAAACAACATACTCCTACAAATTTCGCGATGTATAGCTCACAGAAGAACAACGAAGGAAGAGGTATGGTGTTTAATCCCTAATTTTAGCGTATACGATGCTTTTTCCTGTGATTTCTCACTGATTTCTCTTCATTTCACTCCGTCGTTCACCAAAATCCATCAACTCGCTACTAAAAATGGCAGGATCTCAGAGAAGCCAAGTACCAAAAGGTATGGAGTATAATCTGGTATTTGGAGTTAGGTTTTTGCTTCGACATGTTAGATTTCGCTACATGCATGTTTGATTTGAATGTATTGAGTGTGAAAAGTATATTTGTATGAGTAGATCTACTATATTCGGTGTGAAATGTTCATTTGCATGTACTGAGTGGTCATTATTTGATCATGACTGTGTTTTTACTCTATGTTCACCAGATCTTGTATATAAGTTCATCAAAGTTCCTAACAAAGTTCATCAAAATACATGTTCATCACAGTACATCTAAATGTTCATCAAATATCTTGTATTTGTTCATCGTATCTTGTATATACGTTCACCAGATTTCTTTTCAATGTTCACCAAATTTTTTGTGATTGTTCATCTCATTGCCTATAAAAGTTCATCATATGTCTTAAGATTGTTCATCAAATTTCTCTTATCTGTTCATCATAAATCTTGTTATTGAATGTCCAAGAGGTATGAATATTATCTTCTTTATAAACTTTGTATTTTTGCACAATATATAACTTTTATGTTCCATATTACAGAGATAAGAAGCAAAAAAACAAATGACAGATCACAAAGAAATTTGACATCCCAAGAACAACAACAACAAAAGGAAGAAACAGTTCATGGTAACTAATGTTCATCAACTCTTTTTTCTTTGTTCATCACAATTCTTCATAATGTTCATCAGAATGTTTAATAATGTTCATCATTCCTCTCATATATAGTTCATATGTATGTTTAATAATGTTCATCATTGTATTTCAATATGTTCACCATCTTACCGGGCACTTTGAACATTATGTGCCACATGCAAAAACGATGAACACTTGAGCTAAAAACCTCCTCAACAACAGCCTTGACAGCAGCATCTTGATCAGTCAAAATAATAAAAGGTTCATGTCCCATTGCCTTTTTGAAATGATCAAACAACCACACATAAGATGGAATATCTTCGTTCAACAATAAGCCAAATGCAAAGGTGATTGAGCACTTGTAGTTGTCAACTCCAGTGAAAGGAACAAACACCATATCATACCTGAAAACAAAAAGCAAAAACTCATAATGTTCATCAAAACTGTATTATTTGTTCATCAAATGATTGAACAATGTTCATCATTACTGATAACAATGTTCATCAAAACTGGGATAAGAATGTTCCTCAACTGGTATGAATGTTCATCAATAAATCTAACAGTGTTCATCAAAACTTGTATGAATGTTCATCAATAAACTAGCAATGTTCATCAATAAATTTTTATATGTTCATCTATAAATAAAAAATAGTTCATCACAACTACAATGATTGTTCACCAAAACAAATAGGAATGTTCATTAATAAATTTAACATTGTTCAACATAACTACTTAGAAAAAATCTCCTAAACAGGTAAGAATGTTCATCAACATACCTATTTGATTTGTATGTTGCATCAGCAGTCACTACATCACCAAAGAATGAAAAACTCTTGCGTGCAATCGGATCAGCCCAGAATAAACGAGTTAGTTGATTATGCTCATTGACATAGTATTCAAAATAGAGAGCCTCACATCTCTCTTTCTTGCAAAAAAGGCTATCAATTACCATTTGAGCATCACAACCAACCATATACGCATTGAGATCTCGGTTAAAATTCTTGAAGTCAACCAGCGAGGCACCAACATTTGCGTAAGATCCAACAGAATTCTTGAACATCTTAAATGCTTTGCTAGTCCCAATATTGGACTTGATACAATTAATAATAAAGTCTTCATGGAATGCAGTCAATTTCCGGTTACTCCTGGCAAGATGTCGTTGTGATTCATCAACCATATAATGTGTATGACGCTCCTCAAAAATCTTAACAGAATAACCATCATGACTAAGATAGCGAAGTGCTAATTTAGCAACACAACCACATCTATCTGAATTCCTCTTCCTTTTTGATGAAGTGGAGTCATCTGCAGTATTTCCATCTACTTTCATATATCCCTGCCTACTGCAACAAAGATACTTCCAAATTGGAACTTGTTCACATCTTTAGTGCTAGTCCCTGACATGATACGTACACTAAAGCCTGCCCTGATGACATATTTTTTTATAGAATTCAATACCATCTTCAATTGAAGCAAACACTTGACCAACATATGGCTTGTAAGAATCTTCACATAATGGTAAAAAGTATTTCGTATTTCCAGGAGAAATAGAAACTACACCATTGGCATTGGATTGATCAACACCTAGAAAAATGTTCATCAGATATTAAACATATGTTCATCAAACTACTTATCAATGTTCATCAAACTACTTATCAATGTTCATCACAAATCCTGTAAATGTTCATTACACATTAAAATGCTGTGAATGATCATCACATCTAGAATAAAGTTCATCAAATCAGTATTAAAAGTTCATTAAGACTGCATTCAACGTTCATCACATGTTTTATAAAAGTTCATCACAAATATTGTCTATGTTCATTATATGTCCAATATAATGTTCATCACTTCTATTACTGTTGTTCATCAAATCCGTTATAAATGTTCATCAAATCCGTTATAAATGTTCATCAAATCCGTTATAAATGTTCATCACAATTCTTCTAAATGTTCATCACATCACTAAAGATTCATCTTCAGTTTTTTAAATGTCCAATATATGTTCACTAACAGTCTTATTAACGTTCATCATATGTCTTGTACATGTTCATTAATTACCTCGGAAGTATGATATTAATCTTTTTCAAAGCTTAAACATAATCAACAATAGTTCATCGATGATGTTGATCAAATTTGAGATAAAAACTGCTTCATTATACACGAATCATCGTAATACTTCAACATATAAGCTCAAATTGGAGAGAAACAGGGGGATGAACTGGTGAAACAAAGAAAATAGAAGCAAAACCTAGATCCATAGGTAGAATGAAGGAGAAACAAGCTAACGAATGATAATCGATGTGTTGGATTAGAGAACAGAGCAATCAAGAGAACAAGAACACCTGAATTCAAAAAATCAACAAAATTAGCTCACGCAAAAACAAAGGATATAGAAACGTAAATAAGATGAGGAAAACAAAATTAAATACGAATGCGAGAAGAAGAAGAAGAAGGAATTACGCAACAGAGAAAACTTGGGGGAAAAGAAAACGAAGGCGAGAAGAAGAAGAAGGAAATTTACGAGATCTGCTGAACGCGCTTGTACACGCGCCCAAAAGTGAATTATCCACATCCGTCCGATCTGGCGAAATCAAACGGCCCATAATCATTCTCATTTATTACTGTAGCAACTATTATCACCAGACACTTTTCCATATAATAAATGATAATAGAAATAGAAAATTTATAATTGAAGCTCTTCTTTTTACTTGGTATTATTTATGGCTTTACAGAAATAATTGCGTATTGGTTTTACAAAATTTACTGTGTATTCAGATATTCAAACAATAATCATACATCACCGGCAGAAATCCCTTTTTTCAATTCCAACGGTGGATGAGCACACATAACCAAATGAAAGTACCAACACAAACTAGAAAACGAAATAGAAAATTAACTAGCTTTATCCCAACGCAATGCCCGGAATTTGTACAACAATTTTTATACCTATATATATAATTCGTAAATACATAAAAATAACATTAATATAAATAAAAGTATACATTATATAATTATATTTATTTTAATTGATTTTTAAATCAATATTATATAAATAAAAGGAATTTCAATTGATTTATAATCTTTTATATTGATGCATTTAAATTACGAAATGATATCAATAGATTTATGATAATGATTTTTGTATATATATATATTCTTATTTATTTGTGTTCAAATAAGGAAATGATATCACTAGAATTAGGTAATTATCTTTAAACACATATTTATTTTTTTATTTTGAAAAAAATGACACGTGTCTGATGACGTGACATAGCTTATCGATGTGTAGATGACGTGACATAGCTTATTGATGAGTATAGTGTTTTGTTTTAGTAGTTATATAGAGATTAACAACCAGATATGGAAGGCCCCACCAAAGGATTGAATCAATATCAGCTTTAATGCTTCTTTCAATGGGTCAAATGAATATTTTATTGGATACATAGCAAAGAACACTTATGACGAGTTCCTATTTGTTGATAACAAAATAGTGAGGACTTCGTCGGTACTCTTGACTGAAGCGCTAGCTTCTCTTAATGTAATAAAAATAACTTTTTTATTTAATTTTAAAAATATCATTGTAGAAGGTGATAACCTTAGAGTAATTAATTCTATAATTAGATTATGAAAGATACCATGGGAAATTAGGAATATCATTCATGATTTACATGAACTTCTCTGTATATTTTATAGTATTAAGTTTTTCCATTGTTACAGAGAGGCTAATCGAGTTGCTGATATACTGACAATCTCAACTACTAATAATATTGTTTTTAAAAAGACCTTGATGAATATTCATCAATCAAACCGATGATTATATCAAGAATTCACTTACTGAATTACAACAAGCTGGACTACTTGTTCTTTCTCTTTCTTTATGAGAACCATCCGTTTGGATGGTTTGAGATTGCCCTTCACTTGGGAGGGAGTCTCGGTCCTTAACTAAGAACAAAAAAAAATCGACGATTACAAACTTGAAAGAAATTGGAGTATTTTTACCTCTACAACACGATATAGAGCTAAAACCACTATTTTAAAATAGAGGAGAAGATGAATTAGAGGAGAAAAGATTAAAAGAAGGTTGCATATTGAGAAATATAGAAAAACCTATGGAAATGGCTGAAGAAGTGGGAAGAGTTGTGATAAGCGGTGTTTTACATACCGCAACTATGGATTATTAGCTAGTTTTGTATAGGATTATGTTATTTGTTTCTATGTAATCTGTATCATGGAGCTGTTCGAGAGAAGATTTACATACGAGATTCCAAGAGATGATACAAGCATTGGAAGAATTGAAGCATAAGGAAGAAGCTGCTGAAGACGAAGACGAAGACGAAGACTTGAAGAAATCAGCAGGTTCTGCCTCAGACAACAAAGCCGCACCCGCGGGTCTCAAGCCGCACCCGCGGGTTTCATCCTCAGACAAAGATTCGAGAAAGCCCAAGCCGCACCCGCGGGTATCAAGCCGCACCCGCGGGTCTCACCTTCAGCCAAAGCTTTCGAGAAAGCTCAAGCCGCGCCCGCGGCCCTCTGCCATCCAGAGAAGCTGAAGAAACCCAAAACCGCGCCCGCGGCTCTCAACCCGCGGGTGCGGTTCCTCGACAGAAGAATCAAAATGATGTCTTTGCCATTTGAAGTAATTTGTGTTTAATTCTGTAACTTTCCATACGTTTTTTAGGACCTTAATTCGGCTGTTACATCAGCTGATACTATATAGGTAGTGGATGATCATCCTTGATCATCTAACCTTGGTTTTGCTTAAGTTTTTGGAAGAGTTTTCACAAACTTATGAGTTGCTAAAGTTCCTTTGTTTCACTTGGCGTTTGAAGCTTTTGGATTCAACAAGTTGTGAGTTTATCCTTTCCTTTTGTCTACTCTTTGATTGTCTCAACTCTCTTGTTTGTATTGTCAATGAACTAGATTTACTACTTTAGATTGATCACCTAAGTTAGTTGTGTCTTGTTCATATTGCTAGAGTTTGATACTTCTAGTTGAATTATCATACTTGTTGTGTAGCACAATCTATTTGCATGAACTAGTTGTGATTGTTATTAGAGAAGAGAGTTGGGTACATGTCAAGTATCCGACTAGTTGTCCATGATATTGCATGTATCTATCTATTCCTGAATGCATTGCTACTTTGTTATTGAACTTTGATAGTTTCGAGGTTATAATCGAGTAAGGGTTATTAGGACTAGTTGGACTAATAACTATTCAAGAACAGGAATTAGAACGATCACTTGAGAACTTGACATAGGGATAAAAAGGATTTTCAGATCAACTTGTTAATCTAATTGTGGATAATCGCTAAGTGGAACACTTCGCTTAATCTTGTTATAACCAAGTTGACATTCGATACTTCGTATCAAAACCACAAAAACCCCCCTTTGGTTACGTTTATTGGTTAGTCATTGTGATAACTTAAGAATTTGATAAACTGATTCTCTTGGGATTCGACCCTTACTTGCGCACTATATTACTTAGTTTGCATGTTAGGATTACTTGACTTGGCACACGACAAATTCGCCTCGTCAAATTTGGCGCCGTTGCCGGGGAATCAAATTTTCTTATTTTTAAGTTCTTATTTTGACTATCTTTAGTGTTGACTAGTGAATGGTCAACACCCGTCCTACTAATCAGCCTCTTTCTAGTCTTGATTCAGAGATCGAGAGAACTTTTCATCGGAATCGAAGAGAGAACAGAGTCGGGACTGAGACAGTAGAAATGGCCGATCAAGAAGCTCTTGCTGAAGTGCAACGTCAATTGGCTGACATGCAGTTGGTCGTTAATGCTCAACGAGAGCTAATTGAGACAAGGCTACTAGGAGGTGGTGTTACTCGCACTTTGAGAGAGCGGCAAACACCGAACCTGACACAGCAACCTCAAGCTGTGGTTATTCCACCCCTTGCTCATGGGGTGACTTTCGAGCTCAAGTCGGGGGTGATCAATTTGCTCCCAAGTTTCCATGGTTTGGCTGGTGAGGATCCAATCATGCATTTGAACCAATTTCATGACATTTGCATGACAACCAAACCGCCAAACGTCACGGAAGAGCAGATTAAGATGAGAGCCTTCGGGTTCACTTTGAAGGATGGTGCTCGTTCTTGGTATTACCATTTGCCAACCGGTTCGGTTGATAATTGGGAAAAGTTGCACAAGGTGTTCTTGAGCAAGTATTTTCCAGTGAAGAAGGCAAATGCTCTCAAGAAGGAGATAGCCCATGTCGAGCAAAGTGAAGACGAAACGCTCTACGACTACCTTGAACGCTTCAAGGGGTTGTGTGCTTCGTGCCCTTTTCATGGGTATGATACCGAGGATCTTGTGCTTTACATTTGCAATGGTCTCCTTAACCAAGAAAGGAGGATGGTTGATGCTGCGTGTGGTGGGAATATTCTCAACATGACGCCGGAGGATGCCATGGAGAAATTGCAACATATGGCTGATAGCACAAGGAGTTTTGGTAGGATATACACCAAAAAGGGAGTGCACGCAGCAAGTTCAGGGGATCCCGCTCTTGTAGCTGAGCTTGTAGAGTTGAAGAAGATGGTCTCTCAGTTGCAAAAAGGACAACAACAACAAGTAAAGGTATGTGGTATTTGTTCTGACCCTTCTCATTTTACAGATAAATGCCCTGAACTTGAAAGTGAAGATGTTGCTGAAGTCAATGCTGCTGCTGGTGGGTATGGACCCCCACGACCTCGTGGTGATCAACAAAATAACTACAACCCGAGGTATAGAGATCATCCCAATTTTCGATGGCGTGACCCAAATGAGCCCCAACAACAAGCTTAAGGCCCTCGACCCAATGCTGGACCATCTACTGCGGAGCTGCTGAGATCCCTGACTCAACACTTCACAACTCATGTTCAAACGACTGAGTCGAGCATCAAGAACATGGAGAAGCAAATTGGGCAGTTGGCTGAAGCTGTTACCACCATTGCACAACAAAATTCCAATTCTCTACCGTCCCAAACGGTGGTGAATCCAACCAGAAATGTAAGTGCAGTGACAACAAGAAGTGGTAAGCTTTTGGGGAAACCAAAAACGTTGTCGAGGCTTCGGCAGAAATATTGGATTCTGAGGACAGCCGAGAACCGCGCCCGCGGGTTGAAAGCCGCGCCCGCGGCTCCTCCACTGCGCCAGAAGTCAATTTTCCTGAAGAACCGCGCCCGCAGGTTGAAAACCGCGCCCGCGGCTTTTCCACTGCGCCAGAAGACAATTGCTCTGACGAGCCGCGCCCGCGGGTTGAAAACCGCACCCGCGGCTCATCCACCGAGGTAAATATTCCAGATTTTCCTTCACAAAATGCTGAACTCGAAGTGGAGGATCGGGGGGATTTCCAGTTGAGACAGGACAACTACGTTCGCCCCAACTTTCCACCTCTCGACTCCACCAAGCCTCCCGGCCCGTTTCCCGATGCCCTTAGGAACACCAAAAGGCCGGAAAACGACAAGGAGTTGTTTGAGACGTTCAACAAATGTGAGGTAAACATCCCCTTGCTCAAGTTAATTAAAAGCATTCCTCGATATGCAAAGTTTTTAAAAGAACTTTGCACAATCAAGAGGAATCAAAAGTTGAAAGGGCGACAAAAGGTGACGGTAAGCGAGCGTGTCTCCGCTGTATTTCAAAGGCGAATGCCTAAGAAGTGCAGCGATCCGGGCATGGTCAGCATACCTTGCCGTATAGGCGACACACATTTTGAACGAGCCATGCTCGATTTGGGTGCATCGATAAATGTGTTGCCTTACTCTCTCTATAAGATTCTCGGGTTAGGTCCACTTCATGAAACCGGAATTGTTATTCAACTAGCCGATAGGTCCACCGTATGTCCTAAAGGTGTAGTTGAAAACGTTTTGGTTATGGTGGATAATTTGTTCTTTCCCGTTGATTTCTTTGTGTTAGACCTGCTCCTATTTTGCTTGGGAGACCCTTCATGTGAACCGCTAACACAAAGATCGATTTGGCTAGTGGATCTCTTACTTTAGAGTTCGATGGGGAAATAGTTCAATTTAACATTTTTGATGCTATGAAACACCCCGTCGAAGATGCTGCGTCTATTTGTTCAATTGATGTAATTGATCCTATAGTATTAAAACACAGCATCGTTCACTCACCAACACTTGATTTGTCTCTTCCACCTGAGATTCAAAGTGTTCTAGCTCGTCTAGACGCTTCGGGTAAAATTTTGGCCGGTCGGCCCATGCTACTAACTTTGGAGAGCGAAAAGCTTCTTCCTTCTATTGTGCAGGCACCGGTTGAAGAGCTTGAAGAGATACGCCGGGATGCGTATGAGAATGCGGTGATCTACAAGGAAAAGACGAAGGCTTGGCATGACAAGAACATCTTGAGGAAAGATTTCAAGGTGGGAGACAAGGTCTTGCTCTACCAATCTCGTCTTCAACTTTTTCTGGGTAAGTTGCGATCCCGGTGGAATGGCCCGTATGTTGTCGCTCGCATCTTTCCTCATGGCGTCGTGGAGTTGTTTGACAAAGACAACCACAACGTCTTCAAGGTGAATGGTCAAAGGTTAAAACCTTACCATGAGGGATTCACCAAAGTGTCTTTCGATGAAATGGCTCTAAAAGAGCCAACTTTTGAAAATTGAAGACGGGAAACCAAGTCGAGCCACGACTCTAACCAAGGCGCTGCTTGGGAGGCAACCCAGGGTATTTTTCTTTTTCCCTTGAATTTCATTTTCTTTTTAATTGTTTTGTTTTCTATTTTCTAGGAAGTCAAGACGAGAAGACGATGGTCGTTTGCTACTAAAGGAATTGACGGTTCTTCTTTTCGTTTATGAAAAAAAAAAAAAAAAAAAAAGAAAAAAAGAAAAGAAAAAGGAATTGACGGTTCATTTTCTACCCTTCTCCATATCAAATTTCATTCTCTATCCCCACCCCCACATAAAACTCTCTCACCAAACCCTTCTCTCTCCCAACACCAACACACTCCCACCACATCCTCCTCCGCACACGCACCCGCACCCGCACCCGCACCCGCACCCGCGCCCAAATACAACCGCAACCGCGGCTCAAAAGCTACCACCCGCAACCGCACCCTCACCCTGCCCAGAAATTCTGTCACGACGAAACCGCACCCGCGGCTACAAACCCGCACCCACGGCCTCGCCCTGCCAAGAAATCTCCAGCTCGCACAAACCGCACCCGCGGCTCCACAACCGCGCCCGCGGCTCCCTCCTCGCCAGAAATCAGACGAAGCAACAACCGCACCCGCGGCTCACGACCCGCACCCGCGGCTTTCACCTCTGTCGTCCACTGCTGATTTCAGTAAGTTTTTTGACAACAGCCCTCATCGTTTTGATTTTCTTACGCCTCGGGGAGGGCTTTTTGCTATTGTGCTGCTGCTGCTGCTTGGTATATTTGTTGTGTGCGGATTTGTGGTAGCATTTGTTTTGCGTATACACTTTGATGGCTGCAGCAGGAACATCCCGAGGCCACAAAAATGATTTGTGGCAACAACAGGTTCAGACCAACTTAGCTTATTTAAGGGCTAAGCAGTGTGTAGCCACGAGATTTTTTCATCCACGTACCCTCGATGATTTGGGTATGACAGCATGCACTGAGGCCATGCTTGAGCACGCAGGGCTGCAGGGTTTCTTGTACAGGTCAGCTCCTACTCATGCCGAGGCTACCTATCAGTTTCTGGCAAGCCTCAAGTCCAAGAACGTCTCGGAGACCACCTTCATCTCGGCCATCCAGTTCATTTACAATGGACGGTCCTTTACAGTTCAGGCCGAACAGCTGCGCCACATCTTGGGAATCTCTCAGGTTCCCTCTGCAGATTATGACACTACAGTTGGCGACAGCCCGACACAGGTCTGGTACACATGGATGGGACAAGTTCGGGACACTCATGGTAATGACTATAATGCTAAAATGTCCCATCCATGTCTCCGCCTGACACATCGGGCCCTCTCTATGGCCTTCTTTGGGCTTTCTGAGGTGAACAAGGTGCCTGCCTACCAGCTGAAGTATTTATATGCTCTTATGCCGGAATGTCAGGTAATTCCGGATTGGCTCTCACTTTTTGTTCACTCCTGTAAGATAGCCCGCTCAAAACCAAGGGGGCAGATTGCTTTGGGTGGCATGATCACCCTCATCTTAGAGGCTGTCGTCCCCGACTGGGAGACGCTTGACTGCATAGGTAGTCCGGACCCCTCAATGGGTCCCTATTTGCTGGATACCACATTTCTGCAAACCCGACTTAGGTGGCTCAAGTCGGTTACAGTAAATGAAGACGAGCGGATGTGGGTTTGGCTCGGTCCTCCCGAGATTGCTCTCACCGAGGATTTTGCTTATGGGCCAGCCCATACTTTTAGGCTCAACCCAGCACCCGCTCCCCCTCGTGCAGCTGCTCGACGACGAGCTCGCGGTGGGATCAGCATCCAGGAGCCGGTTCCGCAGCTGGATCAGCAGCCAGCTGACCTTGATGATGATGATGATGATGATGACTTCCAGGAGCCTGCCCCTCGTTTTCAGCCTCAGAGGCAATGGGGCGAAGGCTCATCATCTGCAGCTCCTGCTGACATACCTTGGGAGCAGCGTCTTTTCGAGCGGATTGAGTATGTCTACCAGTCGGTTCAGACGGTGAACCAGAATGTTGAGAGGCTGCAGCAGTCGGTGGATGACTTATGGCTCGACATGCATGCTCGTTGGCCCGAATATCCAAAACGGGATGACCCGGATCAGTGAGCTTCTTTCTCTCTTCCTCATTATTTTTCTATGTCTTACACACTGAGGGCATTGTGCACTACAAGTATGGGGGAGGGAAATTAGTTCATTGCTTATCCTAGAGTAGTTTCATTTCCTTGTTATTTCCCTTCGGTTTTTATTTTTGTTGTACTTTGCATGGAATTAAAAACAGAAAAAGCCACAAAAATACGAAAAAAAGCAAATGAAAATCTTGGGATGGAAAAATCCATGCAATAAGCGGGTAGTTCGGCTTGCATTAGGCTTGGCAAAAAAGGACTTGAGGGCGGTAAGGAATGGTGAGATTGAAAATGAAATGAGTGGCTAGGTGAAAACCTTTCGAGGCGCCTAGGCAAAATGAGTGAAATGAGTGTCTTAGGACAAAATGTTTTGCATGTTAACCACTATAGAAGACCAAAATTGATAGATTTCTTTCTCATCATATTGTTTGTAGACTAAATGTGTTAGTGATTTGTAGTTTCTTTCTTTTTCATACTTCCTGAGATCTTTGAGTGATTATTGTAAAAGAGTAAGTTTCTTTTAGCTTACTCGGGGACGAGCAAGGTCTAAGTATGAGGGAGTTTGATAAGCGGTGTTTTACATACCGCAACTATGGATTATTAGCTAGTATTGTATAGGATTATGTTATTTGTTTCTATGTAATCTATATCATGCAGCTGTTCGAGAGAAGATTTACATACGAGATTCCAAGAGATGATACAAGCATTGGAAGCATTGAAGCATAAGGAAGAAGCTGCTGAAGACGAAGACGAAGACGAAGACTTGAAGAAATCAGCAGGTTCTGCCTCAGACAACAAAGCCGCACCCGCGGGTCTCAAGCCGCACCCGCGGGTTTCATCCTCAGACAAAGATTCGAGAAAGCCCAAGCCGCACCCGCGGGTATCAAGCCGCGCCCGCGGGTCTCAAGCCGCGCCCGCGGGTCTCAAGCCGCGCCCGCGGCCCTCTGCCATCCAGAGAAGCTGAAGAAACCCAAAACCGCGCCCGCGGCTCTCAACCCGCGGGTGCGGTTCCTCGACAGAAGAATCAAATTGATGTCTTTGCCATTTGAAGTAATTTGTGTTTAATTCTGTAACTTTCCATACGTTTTTTAGGACCTTAATTCGGCTGTTACATCAGCTGATACTATATAGGTAGTGGATGATCATCCTTGATCATCTAACCTTGGTTTTGCTTAAGTTTTTGGAAGAGTTTTCACAAACTTATGAGTTGCTAAAGTTCCTTTGTTTCACTTGGCGTTTGAAGCTTTTGGATTCAACAAGTTGTGAGTTTATCCTTTCCTTTTGTCTACTCTTTGATTGTCTCAACTCTCTTGTTTATATTGTCAATGAACTAGATTTACTACTTTAGATTGATCACCTAAGTTAGTTGTGTCTTGTTCATATTGCTAGAGTTTGATACTTCTAGTTGAATTATCATACTTGTTGTGTAGCACAATCTATTTGCATGAACTAGTTGTGATTGTTATTAGAGAAGAGAGTTGGGTACATGTCAAGTATCCGACTAGTTGTCCATGATATTGCATGTATCTATCTATTCCTGAATGCATTGCTACTTTGTTATTGAACTTTGATAGTTTCGAGGTTATAATCGAGTAAGGGTTATTGAGACTAGTTGGACTAATAACTATTCAAGAACAGGAATTAGAACGATCACTTGAGAACTTGACATAGGGATAAAAAGGATTTTCAGATCAACTTGTTAATCTAATTGTGGATAATCGCTAAGTGGAACACTTCGCTTAATCTTGTTATAACCAAGTTGACATTCGATACTTCGTATCAAAAGCACAAAACCCCCCTTTGGTTACGTTTATTGGTTAGTCATTGTGATAACTTAAGAATTTGATAAACTGATTCTCTTGGGATTCGACCCTTACTTCCGCACTATATTACTTAGTTTGCATGTTAGGATTACTTGACTTGGCACACGACAAATTCGCCTCGTCAAGTTGAGAGAGATCGACAACGGTTTCTCAAAGACTGGAAAATATTGCTTTTGAATTAAAGTTTAGGACTGTAAAATATTGCTTCGTGACTGAAAGTGTTAAAAGACAAATTTACCAGATTTCTTCCACTTCATTCTCAACACCAAAAAACAGAGAAATGACTTTCTTGTAATGATTGACCACGAAGCACTGAAAGTGTAATAATATTTTTGGGCCCAAATAAAAGACCAACAGCCTAAAGAGCTCCGACCACACTAAATTGAAAATAACCGGCCCAATATTCCTTTGATGACAATTTTTGTGATGTTTGTCCTTAATTAATATATTTAATATCTTTTGACCTATTAATTTTCCGTATAATTTTTTTTTTATCATCATGATAACTTTTTTTCTTTACTTAAATAAAACCGCCGTCAAACACCTTAATGAAATTATCATTATATTTTAAAAATCCAATTAATAAACTAAAATATTTTTAGGATTTGGAAACACAAAACAAACTCTTATCAAAAGATTACTTATCCCAAAGAGACCCTCACTAAAAGGCTCCCACTAATCATTTCTCCCCCTAGCTAATGTGAAACCTGAACGTTTATAACACATTAACACCAATTTAAAATTGGAAAAGATTCAGGTGAGAATAATTATTATTGTGCGAATATGCGAATGAATGCACATTTATGTCATTGACATGCACTTTCTTCAGTAATGACATGCACATTTAGGCCATTGACATGCACTCTGTCAG
The DNA here is from genome assembly GCA_029168935.1 of Oxyria digyna. NCBI lineage: Eukaryota > Viridiplantae > Streptophyta > Magnoliopsida > Caryophyllales > Polygonaceae > Oxyria > Oxyria digyna. Next base: position 43,583,044 of record JAPVLV010000005.1, read on the forward strand.
ATTTGCATGTCATTGATAATTTGCCATTGACATGCACTTTCGGGGTGTTTGCATGTATTTTTCACATATTATCAATGACATGCAAATCTGACAGTGCATGTCAATGGTCTAAATGTGCATGTCATTACCGAAGAAAGTGCATGTCAATCGCCTAAATATGCATTCATTCGCATATTCCCACAATAATAATTATTCTCACCTGATCCAGATTCTTTAAAATTATGGATTATTCAAAGTCTTACACTTTATATACTTCTTGCAAATTACCTTAAATATTTTTTAATTGGCTAAATTTGATGAAATTCACATCCATTAATAATTGTGAATTTGTAACGTGAGTGAGCAGAACACTAGCTGTACGTACAAGTGTACATATCTTAAAATACATCCACCAAACTACACATGCATGTAATTAGCATGTACGTCAAATGGTTCAACACAAACAAATTCAGTATACACCACCTAGAACTAAGATAAACAGTTTAGTTGATATTAATCTATACTTTCTATAACTAAGAGTGGAATTAGTTTCGATAAAACATATAAACCAACTAGAATTCCTATGTGCTGATAACTTATAAGCTATAATAAGTCTTTCCTAGGTGCATATGATTTGCAAAAATACCCTCTTTGGAGTAATTAACAAAACTAGTTCCACCAATGTGGATATTACTCTAATATTCATATTTGATTTTATTTTATCTTTTCTTTTCGAATTGGTATGAAAAAAGCTTTTTGAAAAAAGTAAAAAAAAAATCAAAAAACATTATAATAATGAGCCGGTGAAGAGAAAAAAATAAAAAGAATTTCTGACGGAAAGAAGAAAAGAAGGAATATGTACACGTGTTAGGATTTTTAAAATAAATAAATAGATAATTTGGGAAAGGCGTCAGAAAAAACAAATTAGCCACAAAAATTCTGACACATCCGTACAATTCACTGTTCACTCGTACCAGATTCATTCTCAGCCACACATTAAGTCTTTGGCGGTACACTTTCCCGCCAAATTTGTTGTAAGCTCACTTAGAGCAAATTTTTGCTCGAAAATTATTGTAATTTGGTTTATCTTAACTTCATCTTCCTCATTAAGTCTGTTTTTTTCTTTTCTCTGTATTAAACTCCATCTTCTTCTTGAACATGTCAAACTGCAAAGATAGAATATGGTCAATTCCTTTGCATTCTGTCTTGGTCGCTAAATGTTTTGGTTCAAATGAAAACCGTAATTTAATTCCAAAAGAAGAAGAAGAGATGATGGATGTTCAAGGTAGTGCACCTCAACCGTGTTCTCAGGCTAAAATGTTGGTGGATCTTCTTACCATGTAAGAGTCCTAAAGAGAATGTCAGATCACATGTTTAGTAACATAGTAGATGCTGAGCTGAGAGAAGAAGAAGACATGTCAGGATCGTATGATAAGGGTGTCCGGATTTATATGGAGGGTGGAGAGAAAGCTAAGAAAGCTAAGAAAGGCAGTCAACCTGATGTTTTGTCACTAATCAGTGACGATGAAGAGGAGGATGTTTTTATTTCTGAAACCAAGCGACAAGGTTTGGACCTTGTCAACCTTTCTGACGAAGAATTTGATGATGATCATGTTGAGGACTATGAATATCTGGGAGGAGATGTTGAGGAACATGAACAAGGATCTTACCATTATGATGTTTCCGCTGATATTGAAAATCTGGAGGAGGAAGAAGAATTGTGCTTAAACTCTAACCCATTGGCAATCAAGGTTGGAGATGTCTTTCAAACCAAGGAGGAGGTTCAACGGTCTTTAGTCTCATATGTTGTGGAAAAATGTATAGAAATGCGTGTGAAGAAATTTGATAAGAGCATTTATGTGGTGGAGTGCCAAAATGGTGGAGCATGTACATTTGGGTTTCGTGCTTCAACGAAGGGTGGTAAAGCTACTGGTCCGTGGTGGGTCCAAAGGCTTGAACCATCTCATACATGTGCGATGCTATTCAAGAACAATCACAACAGGCATGCCAATTCATCGTTCATTTCCAAGAGTATTCTTGATAGGTATGTATTGTTTATGTCTTGTTGAAATATTTAACCTGGAGGGATAGATTATGAAGTGTGACCGGATGTTTTTGAACACATGTAACAGGTTCAAAGGTCGCAAGGACGCACCAAGGGTAAAAGAGGCATAAGTTATCATGAAAGATCTAGGAGTCCATACCAGTTATTCCAAAGCAAACAAAGCAAGACAAAAGGCAGAGGACATTATTCGAGGGTCTCCCGATGAAGGTTATAGTCAACTTCACTCATGGCTTCATATGTTGAAAGAACTCAATCCTGGATCACATACAGCCTTAATATTGGATTCTCAAAACCTATTTAAGAACTGTTTCTGGGCATTGGGTGCTTGTATCAGGGTTGTTCCTCATTTGAGAAAGGTAACTTTTTAAACTATACCTTTTTACTGTCCAAATAATAGGTAGTGGGTGGAGAGATAATCACTGATGGGCGGAGGGATATGATTTCAGAAGAATAGATATTTTTACCTGGCGAGATATATTATAGAGGGTGACAGGTTATATGATATATCAGGTGATTTGTGTTGATGGAGCACACTTAGGAGGGAGATTCAATGGCCATCTTCTTCTAGCTACTGCCCAAGATGGAAACAAACATATCTATCCCTTGGCTTTTGCTGTAGTAGACAGTGAGAATAAGGATTCTTTGGCCTTCTTCTTTGAAGAGTTGAAGACGGCTGTTGTACCAGATAGTGTGGATGTGGTTTTTGTGTCTGGTCGTCATTTGGCTATTAAAGCCGCTCTGAGACAAGTTTACATTATTGCACAACATGGATATTGCATTTATCATATGCTGCAAAACTTCAAGCAAAAGTGCAATTGGGGAGGTTTGCAAGACCAGCGTTTTAAGGTTGCAAAGGCGTACAATGTAGAAGAGTATAGGACTGAGCTTGGTATCCTACAAAACAGAACTTCAGTTGTGGCAAATATGGCTCTCAAAGTGTCTCTTGAAAAGTGGTCTAGGGCATATTTCACAGCTGAGAGGTACAACATCATGACGACAAACAATGCAGAATGTCTGAACAAGGTGTTTAAACAGGAATGTATGTGGCCTATTGTAGCATTGTTTGATGTTATATTACTTACCTTTTTCCACCTGGTTCTGTGAAAGGAGGAAGTCGGCTACTACATGGTGTGAGGTGACTACTAGGGCAGTGTCCAAGACCATTGATAATAGGTATGCGGCATCTGTGAGCATGAGCATCAATAGGCTTAGTGATATTGAAGTAGAGGTGACAGATGGAAGAAACAAGTATGAGGTGAATCTTCGCCAACAAACTTGCCAATACAACGTGTTTCAGAGAGATCGGATTCCATGCAAACATGCTTTGGCATTAGCAAAGGACAGGGAGTTGATATTTCTACTCTGGTTAGTCACTTTTATACCAATAACTTCTTGAAAGAAGTGTACAAGGAAACCATCCATTTGATCCCTCCACCCAACCAATGGGATGTTCCACAATCAGTCTTATCTCTATCGTGTTTGCCACCACCATGGAAAAGGGGACCTGGACGACCAAGGTTGAATAGATATAAGGCTAGGTGGGAGAGGCCCTACAAACGAGTGTCCACGAGATGTGCAAGATGTGGTCTGACTGGCCATACTCACAACACCTGCTTCCGGGCTGCAAGGGGAAGACCATAGGGTACAAAGGGAGGTAATCAAGGGTAACGTTCTAACTTTTTGGTATATGAACAATGCTAACTTTTTGATATGGATTTGGTAAGATTATCCCATCACAATTGATGTAGTATCCCGCCGAACATTTTGTTGTATCCTGTCACACATGTTTTTAGTTTCCTTGTGTCGTTTTCCTTATGGTTTTTTTCTTCATGTACTTGTATTATGTTTCTGTTTGGTATGGATTGGTACGCTTTCTTGTTTGGTATGCTTATTTTTTATGTGTTATCATTACGTATCTTTGTTAACTTCTGATATCCCACCACAATTTACTGTAATACCCGCCACACATTAACTTACATTCTGACGTCGTTCAATGCTACCACAATGCCTCTTTGATATGATAAGTCACACTAAAGAGAGATAATTTTTCATTATAAGAGAAGATTAAAGCATAGAAACTAAAAATTCCGACATCATTGCACTTAGATCACAAACTAAAACATATCCCTCCACCCTTGCCCACACATCCTGTTGCCATACATAGATTACACAACATTAGAGTCTCCATAGCATGGTATGTCGAGACGAAAGTCCATGTCCCTGGTTGGGGGTTTGAAGTCACGCCTTCACCTTTTTTTCAGCTCCAAGGGGTGTTGATCGGTGACAATGAAGATTTTGATTAGAGCAACAGACCTTCCTAGATCGGCAAGGGCATGGGCATCACGTGAGTGCTGCAAGGCTCTTATAGTGTTCCTCCCTCCATGAGCATGAACCATCTCAAAGAAATAATGTGTGTTGTTCTGGCGGTTGTTGAGGGTCCATATCTCTCCTCTTAGCCAATTGATGTTCCTCACACTATCTGCCGCTAGAGCCCAATCTTCGTAGAGACCACCTTCGTAAGTGTGGCTCGTGACACTGGCCATTCTTCCGCTGTTAGGGACAAGGGAACCACCATAGTGAACTTCAGTATAGACTCTTGTCAAATCCATAACGCGATCCATTTTTTTGATAATTTATAGACTGAGAGCATGAACAATGGGGTAGGAAACTTTGTTATTTATAGACTTCAAGGCTAACACAAATTAAAGGTGGTTTTTTTTTAAAATTTTAGGCGGGTTTTTTCAATTTTGAAAACTTTATCCTGACAATATTCCCTTTTCATCCTGTCAATCTGTCTTTTTTATCTTGCACAAGGACAATTGGTTTACTTTGGCAGTTGTCACATCCTACCATTTTGAGTTGTCATAGGTGGTTCATGTATGACAAAAACTTTCATTCATACTAGAAATCTGTATGACAATAAAACAAAAATCAAATCATTGTTCAACTTTCAATCATGGCTAGACCAACATAGGTCAACAAACCAATATTCACACAAACACACCTTAAAACTGTTCTGAAACATAACACACAACAATCAGAAATACAATTATTCTTACTGTGTAACATCATCAACATTATGCACCTAGTGACCCATTTCTCGTCAAACAGGCTGTTAGCAAGGTCAAATCTTTGCAAGTCGAGAGAGAGATCATTATTTCCAAAACACAACCACTCAATATATGTCACAGTGTATACACCAGAATCACCACTACAAACAAAAAAACCATTACTCACAGATTTATAAAGTGTGGCGGGTAAATAATAGAGTAGTGGAAGGATATATTACCTTCTTTTATTTTGTGGTAAACCATCAACCCTTCCAGTGTAAGCCAGGTCCAAGCCTATGTGCATACTTTGTGAACAGAGCCTCGTGTTTGCTCAAAAACTTGGGCACATACTTCAGGATTGGGGCCACACCTTGTTCTATGACTCGCTCTAGCTTCAAATCAGTGTTGCAGTCATACACATTGAGCTTCCAGTTCTGGAGGTCTATTTGAATGGCCACCCAATGGTTGCCTCCAAGAAAGAGTGGTGCATAAATGAAGTCCACATCTTCTCAAGTTTTTCCAAATAGAAATGGAAGACTTCCCTTGAAGTACCTCACAACACGATATGGAATAACTGGTACTTCAACTCCACCTGCTTCACTCTTATGTTGGTCCTTGTAATTCTCAGACCATAGACAATCCATTATGACAACCTTGTGATTATCAGTTGGTTTTTTCCTGAGCTCAGACCTCAGGTTTGCAAGAACCTCATCGATGTGTTGCCAACACAAGTACACAACTATTACACTTAAGACTGAAAAAATAAATATTGAAAATTTTATCCTGTCACCCTTACCAAATTATCCCACCAGTACTTTGGTTCTATAATACACTCAATGAAATCATTGTCAATAAAAACTCCAGTCAAACCATCAAACTCCTCATGGCTGAATCATAAAACACAATATAGGAGTATAAAATTTCATTGTAATCATCATAAAAGATATTAAGTAGTATATTAATACACCAATTTTTTCAAGTACCTTTCCCCTTGGTACCATTGTATTGCATCTGTCATTTCTCTTACAACAAGATTATTGGTTATCTTCTTCCAGAAAGCTTTCAAATAGACTTCCTTCTTGTCCTTGTTGTCCTTCTTGGTGTTTTTCTTCTTGGTGGTTTTGGATGTGTAAGGAGAGCTGAGAGAAGTAGAAGGCTTTATATTACCCTTGGGAAGGATCATGCAAAACCACAGTGAACCCAAAAAATACCATATCCTGCCATTCAACACAAACTATCCTGTCATGCTCCAAAAACTATCCTGTAATTTCAGAAGTTACCTTATTTTCTGTGGAGACACCTTGTTTGGAGAACGACCACTAACATGCTTCACCCTTTTGCCAAACACAAGTTTGGGTTTGGAAAAATCATCGACCTTGTCCTCCTCAGTCTTTTCCTCCTCTGCCTTGGCCACCTCATCCTTGGCCACCTCAGCCTTGGCCACCTCAGCCTTGGCCACCTCAGTCTTGGTCTCCTTTGTCTTTTCCTCCTCAGCCTTGGCCACCTCAGCCTTTTCCTCCTCAGCCTTGGCCACCTCAGCCTTTTTCTCCTCAGTTGTAGCCTGCTGAGTGAGCTCTTCCCTTGGTGCATCTTGAAGTTCATTCTCTTTCAACTCATTTTGCACCCTAGGGTCGCTCTCATCATTATCAGATGCCTTCTCAGCTAGCTCATCAACAACATTCATTACCACATCTCCTACTCTTCTACCAACACCAATTAATTGAAAATCTTGGACCCCCTGCAAACAATCCTGTCATACTTCAATATATATCCTGTTATTCAACAAACACTTCCTAGACACCAATAAACTAAATCATATCTCATTGTCACTCGAGTCTTTGGAGCTTACAAACTCCTCATTTAAGTTTACACAAGGAGCAACAACATTATCCACTGGCTCCACAACTTCCTCACCATCCTCAACACTTTTCTCAACCCCACCCTCAACAACAACTTCAGCATTATCCTGTGAAAAAAGATGGTCCTCCAACTCCTCATTATTACCAAAATCAAATACTGGTTCATGGTAAATAACAAGTCCTCTTTCCTGCAATAAAAGTTTCTTAAATCCTATATTTCAAACTTCACAAACTATCCTGTCATACTTGAAACAAAATCCTGACATGCTCCAGAAACTATCCTGTTATACTTCACATTCTATCCTAGCATGATTTAATACTATCCTGTCATGAAGCCCAAATTATCCTGTCATACTCAAATTATATCATGTCATACTTTAATAAAAAACTAAATGAACAAACAATGTACACATACCTCATTCTAAATTGTCACTGCCTTGTCCTCTTCTCTCTCACCTCCATCATCTCCATCTCCACCATCATCGTTTCCTCCATTGTCATCTTCCCCGCTGTCACTGCTTTCCACCTCAGATTCTCCACTGGCTTCATCATCCTTTGTGTTGTCTCCACCTTATCTTTCCCACTATCATTGCCTTCAATGACACTGCCTTCCCCGGAAGCATCAGAACCTTCAGACTCCTCTTCATACTCTTCACTAGAAGCTGAAATTGGTTCCCTTTGCTTACCCTTCCCGGCTGGTCTCTTGACATTCTTCCTTTCCATCCTGTTCCTAGGGACCTCCTCCTTCTCACAAACAAAATTCTTTCTCTCCAGCCTTTCAATCCTCTGACAAAGACCAGCCTCCAACTTATCAATCTTCATGAACAAAGCCTTCATGACCTCTGCTTGTAGCAAAATTACCAACGAGATGATAACTAAGCAATTGTAGGGCAAAGATCAAACTTTACAGTGCAAACACTTCATCTAGAAAACACCATTGATAAAAGAGAGAGAGAACTCGAGATACTTGTGTACTACTTGGGGAAACAACCTTCTTTACAATGATAAGGGAACCCTTTATTTATAGGCAAACCCTAGTTCAATCTTTAAGGAAAGAATCTTATATTTTTCCTTATATCTTTAACATAAAATAAAATATGGTAAAATATATTATTTCTAATATCTTTTACTATTTTCATAATGAATATTAAATAAAAGACATAAATACACTCAACCGACTTTATCTTTATCTCGACGACGCCTTCATACTCGTTCTTTCTCGTACTCGCTGTCGTCTACGCGTAGATCTTCTCGTCGACATACTTAATCTTCACGTAGGTGACCTTGGGAACTCGTAGTTGATCTCGTAGGTGATCTCGTAGATGATCTCGTAGAGGAGTTCATCTATCTCGTAGACGATCCCATCTATATCGTAGATGACCCCATCTATCTCGTAGATGACCCCATCTATCTCGTAGATGACCTCACCAATCTCGTAGATGGCCTTATCTATCTCATAGATGATGTCGGGGACCATGTTGATGGTGTCACGATGATGAATGACCTTGGGAGTCTCGTTAAAACCTCTTCTTAGGAAAACCTCGTGGGAAAAACCATGAAAAGAGTAAAAAGAGTACTCTGTGCTGACCTTAGTGATGTCGACGATCATGTTACTTGCTTGAACGTCTTCTATTGGTCTCCCCATTTTCATGTACATTCCAACGCGTTGACCTTACGAACACGTCGCAACCGTAGTGGTATTTATCGGCACAAACAATACCCCTAAGGTGTTTTGCTGACGAAATCCTTAAGTCAGGGAAACGCCTTCACTCCTTCAATGCCTTCTCTTAATCTCAACGAATTGTTGCTATAACTTGATTCTCAGAACTCTATTGCTTCATAATTAGCTCCTTGAACTCGTCTTCTACGTTTGAACATGTCTTTTCTTTCTAATTGGCGATAGGCGATCTGGATCTTGGGATTCTTACGCCTTCTTTGGAGAGAATCAACTTCGTGCTAATCGACTATGAAATGTTCGCGGGACGAATCTGAAATCATGGCTAATGAGGACTTCGTAAGTGAAGTCGTTGCTTCACCATAATCCTCAGCTGGGTTACTTGGATCATCCTGTCTTCAAGCAAATTTTTAGATGGCGATTTACTTCTTTCTTGTAACATATCTCCTTATTGGACCTTTGCCGCATGTTTGGATTCTCAACGTGGTACTTCGAGCATCTTCTGCTCCTTTTTCTAAGGACATCACTTTTGGAGGAAACTACTACTTCGTCACGGACGAGAGAAACAATCGACTCTTTCAACTTCTTTCTCTCTTTGCTACTGCATACTCAGATCTTTTTCTCTTACGCTTGTTCTCGACCAATCAATGCTTTTACTCAGGGAAGTTTCATGGGGATATTTTGTCGCTCGTTCTTAGACTTTGTGGAGACTCTACTCATCACCCCTAGTTTGGGTGACGTGGAACTTTTCAGCTTTCTTTACTTCTCTCCTTACGCATTTGCTTAGCGTCGAGGTACTCTTTTTTCTCTTTGGCGATTCTACACGTTCTCACTTTCAACGCGTCTGTTATAGCACCTCGGCGTGTTCTTACTTTCAACATGTCTCTTATAACTACGTCACCCCTTGCAGATGGGTGTTGGCTTCTATTGCCTGTAGTCTTACTAGAAGTTGGAAAGAGAGATAGACTTGCTCGAGGTGAAGATTGTAGACGAGCAGTGGAGATACATGAAGAGGAATAACTAAGTAGAAGGAGGTTTTGAGCAACGTACTCGAGATGAATAGATTGTGCTTAACAGTTTAGGAAAGTGCAGTCATTCTTGCTCTAATGACTCAAGGATGCCGTGAACTGTCTCGTTAAGGGTCGAGGACGTCTCAGATAACACATTGTGGAGATAACTTAGAGGACGCATCACTTATATGGCGTAGAAAGTAGACCCTTGAGGTTTAGTTTGGAGACGAAGTCGTACGCATACTTTCTTGCTCTGATGGCGATTATGTCATAGGTCCGATACCTGGTGGCGTTATCATGGCGGCACAACTTGATCTTCATGCGATGCTCTTAGATTGCTTCGAGTGTTAAGGAGATGTAAAGATAATGTTCTGGAGAACGTGTCGGGAGACGTCTTTGGAGAACACGTTGCACATCTGGGAACACGTTGGCTATGACACCTTGTGTCGACTACACTGACTTTTACTTAATACTTTTGGCAGCACTGCTTCTCTTGAATGTTTTTCTTAGACTTGTTCGGCGATAACTTCGACCTCGTTGTGCTTGTAGTCGTACTAATGCTTCTCGTGACTAAATCATGCTTGGTTCTCTCAGGAGGGTTCTTTGAGATGCTTTTATTTTCTTACGGAGGTGAAATTTTATTATATTCATTGCGATGCTTTTGATCATGTTCTTCCTCTTCTGGGTGTTTTAGGCGTTCTCTACGCGTTGAATTTGGGTGATCTTGGCCAACTCGTGATTGTCGTTCTCATTCATATTCTAGCTCTTGGATTTTTTATGAACTCTTGCTTTCGATCGAGATTCCTTTGTCTCGTCTTTCTTTGTTGCAAACTCTTCCTTTTATCTTGCGTGACGTTTTCGACTTCACATGATCTTCTTTGGCGATAGCGTATTCGTCTATGGGTTAAACGAGTAACTTTTTTCTTTGGATCGTCTTACCAATACTTATATCCTTCTTGTTTCCTTACTTCAGACGTGCTTTCTGGCTTCCTTATCTTTTTCTTACAGGTAGGTGGTCTCGAACTTGCTTTGGCTTAACGCGTATCTTATGCGTTCCTTGGCTTTGGATGCGTTTGCGTGTTTCCTTGAGTGGTCCTACCCCTTTTGGCAGGTTTGACTTAGGCACCCGTAGACTAGGTTAGAGCTACCAAAGACCCTTGGGGTTGCTTTACTTGTTATATCTTGCACTTTGTTTCTTGCGTCGTGCGCGTTATTCTTCGCGTCGGAGACGTCTTGGGAGCTTGCTCTTTCTTTGGTTTTGATATTTTATGTGCTTATGCTTTGGTACGCGTATCTTGCTCTGCGTACGTGTAGAACTTTTTTCTTTTTGACTTTAACTTCCATGACCCCTTACGCGTAGCTCGTTTGTGAGTGCGTAGGTTTGGTCCTTGGCTTTCGCTTTTGCTACTTTATCTTTAGGGTGTGGTTTTCTACCCCTGGTATGACACTTTGTTCGTAGTGAACGCATTAGAGAGTTTTACTTACTTGATAGGGTGGTACGGTCATTGCGGAGGCTTTTGTTCTATTGCCAGCTTACATGAAGGTTGGGTCCATCATTTCCTCCGAACCCGAAGCGAGTGGCGGATGTAGGTCAGCGTGTGATTTTATCAGCTTGTGACATCACCTCTTACTCATGGTGAATCCTTTACCACACGCTAGCGTCAGGTCGACGTCGAACTCATTTAATCGACGGGCCTGTTCATCGTGTAGCGTCCAACTCGTGACTGTTTGGACTTACGATGCCGGTGGACGCCTCCCAGCCGGTTTGGCGAGATGCCCGTGGATTTATGACTCTCAGAGGGGTCGTGGAAGGCGCAAGTACGCGTTCCTGGAGAGTGGTCGTGTCAATAGGTTTCCCTTCTTTGCTCAGCGGACCGTGCCGGTTTCGTGAGGTTCCGGGCTTCATTCCCCATGACCATTTCCCACACGTCACTAACAATCATGGGAAGCGTCGACTCGGAGTCGGCGGTTCGGCTAACATTGCGTACGCGTAGATGGAGCCTTGAAAGCGTAGGCTAACGAAATTCGCCCCCGACGCGGATTTTCGCCGCGGCCTTCTTGTACTTTGTATACGTCATATACACAGAGCAAGTAATTGGAAACGAAACAACTCAGCATGCATTGGCATATTGGAGAAAAAGTGCATACTTATGCACTTAAATATTCATGATGACTCGACACGATGACATTCTAAAGCTACCCCTAGTCTTTCATTTCGGTGTTTCCCAACACTCTTATCCTTAGGAGTTTTTCATTTCGCTGTTGGAAGATTCTTTTCTCAACTATCTTACTTGGAACATTTTTGCTTTTGGTGTTTCGATTGTAACTTCTTGTGTTGCTCTTTTCGGCGAATTGCTTTTTCTTTGTGAACTTGAGGAGGATTACTTCGATCTTACGCTTTCTTTGGCGTGGTCTTTAGCTAGCGCCTTGAGACACAATCTTTCTTTTTTCTTTCAACTTAATGAAGTATCTTTTTCTTTTCCTCAGATTAAAGTAAGATCCGAAAGGCTTAGGTTCCATAGAGAACTTACTTGGTTCGTATTTTGAATGGTAGCTTTGGAGATCATATAATGATGGAGTTCTTGATTTCACGTCTAGAAACGTTGGAGAAGGATGTCGTTTAGGACGTTGTGTCCGTCATGCGCGTTTAGGAGAAGGCGTCGCGTTGAAGGGCGACGTTGAAAACTTTCTTACACTATGGACGACTGACTTCTATTGACTTTTCATCTTTGGCATCATGCTTTGCTCTTTATCTTGCAAACTTGAGAGCTTCTGTTGCCTTGTTTCTTAATGATGACTTGGGTATCTTATCCCCCCTTGTGATGATTTTAGGATGGTGTTCAGAGTGAGATTATCACATAGTAATCCAAAGTCGTCATCTTGCCTGACACCGTCACTCTCTTTGTTGTTCTTTTATTTAGCTTGAACAATAACAATTCTGAAAAGCTTATCCAATCAAGTGTGTTTTAGATCATAAAGACTTTAAGGAAAGAGCTTAACAAAAGACTTAGGAGGTTATCTCATACTTGACATGCAATTCTTTTACTTCTCAGTCTATGAGCGTAAATAAAGGTAGCATGCATCTTTATGCTAATTGAATCTTATTTATCATGCACGTTCAGGTGAGATATGATCATGGAAACTTGGTATTTGAATAAAGATATAGAATAAATAAGTAGAGAACTTAGCTTATGAGCTCTTGTTTGCTCGTGATTAGATCGAGATGCATCATCTATCTTTAGCCTTTGTAATTGGCTTCTTGGATGTCGTGTTCCTTAGACATTGTCGTTTGTGCCTAAAAATACGACGAGTATGGAACGCTTGGTAAGCTATACATAGAAGAATTGTCTCGACGCGATGAGAGGAGTGAAGGATGTCGTCGACGTGACGAGACGTGGCAAAGGTCTCGTTTATCTTGAAGATTAGGTCGGTCGAGTGTATTTTATCTTATTCCTTATTATATTATTGTAATTGGTAAAAGATACGGTAAAGAATATCTTTTACCTTGTTTGTTATATGGTTATTTAGATAAAAGGAAGAGATAAGATCTCGTTTCCTTAAAGATATTATTAGGGTTAGCCTATAAATAAAGGCTAACGATTGCTTTGTAAAGATTCGACCACCATTACGAGTAATGCCAAGTTCAAGCTTCAAACCCTAAATTCTTCTCTCGTTCTAAATTGTTCTTGAGTGTTGAGATTATACCGTATTCTTTGATCTTTTCCCTACAATTGCTTAGTTATCTTCTCGTAGGTAATTTCGGTACAAACAATTGGCTCCCATCGTGGGGCAAGATAAAAAAGGTGTCGTCTCTGCATACGAAGGGAACAACCTCGCCTGCAGAAGCCATGAAAGGTTCTAGATCAATCAAAAATCTCTGAAACGAGGCCTTTACCGTGTTAGGAGGTCCGCCATCCCATACAACTTCCGACGCTAAAAGACTCGCAAGAACTATCGAAGGACAGAATGATTCTGTTCCAACTCACCACTCCATAGCAGCCAATGGAGATATGCCTATCACGTTTGAAGACCCAGACGAAAGAATTAAGCATCACGATAGCCTGGTAATCTCCGTGGCGATTCGGAATTGCAACGTGAAAAGAATCCTAGTAGATAACGAAAGTTCGACCAACATCATCACTCTCTCCGTTGTTCTTGAACTCGGACTCTCAGTCGACGATGTCGTCGAGGAGCGTATCCGTTTGAAAGGCTTCAGCGGAGAAATCTCCGAGATGTTAGGGGAAATCACCCTCGAGACGGTGGTCCAAGGCGTCAATCTCCCGACCAGATTCGCCGTGATGGGGGCGGAGTCGCCTTACAACGCCATTCTCGGAAGACCCTGGATCCATGATATGCGAGCAGTCCCATCTACGTATCACCAATCCCTGAAGTTCCCAACGCCTTGGGGAATACGCGAAGTGAAAGGCGAACCCTATACGGACAAAGAGTGTTACAGAATCGGGATGAAGGGGACCACGACGCCGGAAATAAAAAAAGACGAAGTAAAAGAATTTCAAGTCAAGATGCCTACTAAGTACGTCAAGCCAAAGTGTCCTGAATTAGAAGACGTGATCATCGACGATTCCAAACCAAAAAGAGTCGTAAAGGTAGGGACCAACGTCCCAGCAGAAGTTAGAGAAGAACTAATAGCGTTCTTGAAGTCAAAATCCAAATGCTTCGCATGGAGCCACGAAGACATGACATGGATATCTCCAGACGTGATGCTCCACAAGCTAAACGTTGATCCGAAGTTCACTCCAGTCAAGCAGAAGAGGAGAAAATTCGCTCCCGAACGTAATAAAGTCGTAGACGAAGAAGTTAAGAATCTCCTCGAGATAGGTAAGATACGGGAAGCGAAGTACCCCGACTGGCTCGCCAACGTCGTAGTCGTCCAAAAGAAGAACGGGAAGTGGAGAGTATGCGTCGATTTCACAGATCTTAACAAATCCTGTCCTAAAGATTCCTTCCCACTCCCTCACATCGACGCCATGGTAGATGCGACGGCAGGGCATGAGATGCTAACGTTCATGGACGCGTTCAGCATATATCACCAAATACAGATGAACCCTGCCGATCAAGAAAAGACCTCGTTCGTGACAAACCAGGGGATATATTGCTACAAGGTCATGCCTTTTGGCCTCAAGAATGCTGGAGCTACGTATCAACGACTGGTGAATAAAATGTTCGAGGAGCAAATAGGGGACACAATGGAAGTTTACATAGATGACATGCTCGTGAAGTCTAAACAAGCAAAAGATCACGTAACACGTCTGAAAGAGGCGTTCGAGATCCTAGAAGAATATAACATGAAGCTCAATCCTACCAAGTGTTCATTCGGGGTCTCTTCCGGGATGTTCCTCGGGTATGTAGTGACCCAGAGAGGAATAGAAGCCAATCCTGAACAGATTAAAGCCATACTTGATCTCGAATCTCCGCGTTGCGTAAAAGACATCCAGAAGCTAACGGGAAGAGTCGCCGCGTTAAACAGGTTCATCTCCAAAGCCTCCGACAGAAATCGACTCTTCTATGACACCATCCAGAAGAATGAGTCCTTCTTTTGGACGGAACGCCACGAAGAAGCCTTCACGGAGCTTAAGAGTTATCTGACAAGTCCCTTATTCCTATCAAAGCCTAATGATAGAGAGTATTTCATACATATTATCTAGTGATTATTAGCTAAGGTTAGGATCATTTGGGAGCTATTTTATATGTAATTGCATGATCCGGAGTTGAAGAGAAGAAGTAGTGAACTATGAAGATTAGTGAAGATTGAAGACGTCTTTCAAGGAACTGAAGAAACCAAGTAAGAAGACGACAAAAGACTTGAAGAGAGGAGAAGACGAAGCTGATGCAGAAATCCACAGGGAGCCGCGATCGCGGATTTCTGAGCTCTGTGGTTGTGCCTCAGAGTTCTTTATTTAGTAGCAAACACATGTTTACATGAGCGGGTCGCAGTGTTTACTTGTGAATGAGAATTGATTGCATGCTTATCTGACGGGTTGTCTGAATTGCATGTATTCTGCTATATTCCTTTGCTTAATGCTTCTATTGAATTGAGTCTTGAAGGTCTTCAAATTTGTTTAATAGGAAGTTATATCAGGGCGGGTTGCGCTGATATTTATGTCTGAACAGGAATAGGAACAACAATAGGATTGCATGAGTTAAATATATCTATGATCAACTGTGCATGTCATTGTGTGGATATTTTTTAGGTGTAACGTTTTCCCAATCATATTCCCACAACTCCTGCTACTTGTTACTTTTATTTGTCTTAGGTTATAGAACAGCAACTCCCCCCCCCCCCCCTTTGGTGTGTTCGTTGGTAATAGTTATTTGCTTAAGAATAGACTACTTGATTCTCTTGGAATTTGACCCTTGCTTTCCTGCTATACTAGTTGGTTAGTTAGGTTTTCTTTGATAGGCACAACTATTTTAGCCTTGTCACCTAAAGAAGGAGAGCCTTTGTTCGTATACCTAGCAGTCTCCGAAATTGCTATCAACGCCGTTCTCGTAAGAGAAGAAGGGGAGGAGCAACAACCCGTCTACTACGTAAGTAAAACGCTATCGTCAGCGGAAACGAGGTACTCCGCCATGGAAAAGCTGACGTTGACATTAGTGATGGCATCAGTGAAATTGAAACCCTACTTCGAATCCCATACCATCATAGTAAGAACCACGTCGCCTTTGAAGAATATAGTGAAGAAGCCAGAGCTATCCGGAAGAATGACGAAGTGGACGGTTCATCTCGGCGGCTACGACATCATCTACGAAGGAAGAAAAACAATCAAATCCCAAGCGTTAGCAGATTTCGTGGCAGATTTCAGTCCAACCCTAGAGCAAGAGGCAGTCTCACAGGTAAACAAGGTAGAATTCGCAAAGTGGACCTTGCACACGGACGGAGCGATGAACCAGAATGGGGTAGGACTGGGCATCGTCGTGAAATCACCACAAGGGGATAGGGTCGTCCAAGCCATAAGGTGTGACTTCAAAGCGACGAACAATGAATCCGAGTATGAAGCTTTGATCGCCGGTCTACTCGTCGCCATCGACCTACAGGTTCAGAAACTTGATATCTATTGCGATTCGCTGTTGGTAGTCAACCAAGTTCGAGGTGAATACGCCACTAAAGATTCGAAGATGACCTTGTACCTCGAAGTAGTAAAGGGAATGTTCAAGAAGATCGAAAGTTGCCAAATCAGACAGATCCCCAGAGACGCTAACGCACAAGCTGACGCATTGGCAAAGCTAGGTTCGTCGATCGACCCGAGAGAATATCAAAAGATCCCGTTCCTCCACCTCAGCAGCGTGTCTATCAATAAAGAGGCAATTCCCAAGCAAACACTCACAGTAAGGAGTCAAGATTCCTGGGTGACGCCTTATTACGAGTGGTTGCAGCACGGACGCCTCCCGGGTAACGCGTATGAAGCAAGGTTATTGAAGCAAAAAGCGACCACCTTCATAGTGGACAAGGGCCAATTACTAAAATGGTCGTCGAACGGCGTGTTCTTAACGTGCCCGACAGAGGAAAAGATCCAAGATATTCTACGCGAGTGTTGGGCCAGATTCCGGCCCACGTTCAATAGATACCAGGAGGGAGCCCATACGTGTGAGATGGGTGAAGTAATGGAAAAGAGATGTTGCAATCGGAAGGCTTAAGATCTGGTCCATCCGAGCCATTAAGGACGTAACGGTCAGAAGGGAGTAAAATTAGGAAATCATGTAATTATAGCTAGTAACATCTTTGACTAGGATAGAAATATAAAAGGGAATTTCCCATATTTGTAAACACACGCTCTCAGTACTGAAAATACTTGTAAACCAATAATCCATCATCAATCAAAGGAAAAAAGCAAAGTGATTCGAGTGTTCCTGATCCAAACCCCTTCGTCTCAAGTTCATTGTCTCTCGATCCATATCGTTGTATTGCTTCGGTGATCGTAGTGTTTTTACTCGATTCGGTTGTTTTGCCTCGCTAAAAGGCATAAGAATTCTTTGAGATTATTTGCCCAAAACAATTTGGCGCCCACCGTGGGGCAATCGATTGATTTCGGGTTTAACTAAGATATCCTATAGCTAACAACAATGGTGAACGAAGACGCTACCGCTCCAGGTTCAGGCCCTATGGATCTCAATCCCGAGGGAACTCCAATCGTGGAAACTCCAATTGTGGAAATTCCAGGCGTGGAAATCCCAGGGTCAACCGATGAAGATCTGGCAACAAAATTTGTCGGCGACGTTGTCTCAGGGGACACGGTGCAAACAACTCGTGAGGAGATGCATCTCAAGCATCAATCCATGGAATCCTTGCGCAGAGAAATGGATGAACACCGCCAACGTTACGAGGCGATATCCGCATCCAACACTAGACTAATGAATGAGAATTCTGTTCTTAGAGCGCAGGAACAGTCCGTGGGATCTAACGCGGCAAGGACACTGGGGGCCAATCAATTGGCCCACGTCCGAACTCGGCTTACCATGGAAGACGTGGACATGACGCCAGCGATGGACCGTCGAGCGTCAATCGGTAACCCTGAACCTAATGTCGAAATTCCAATTTCCGCTAACACAGTTACCTTTGCCACTCCAACCGGTCCCATCGAGGACCGAGCAATTGGAACGCAGGTTCAGCCTGTAGGCAACATCCAGATGCTCATCGATCAAGTTCTTGGCGAACGTCTCAAGGCTCTGGACGATCGATCCGCGTACATCCCGAGGGTACCTCGACCCATCGAGAGAGAGGCCCCGGATGGCTTCGAGGATTCTCCATTCGTTGAAGAAATTGCCCGATCCGAAATCCCAAAGAAGTTCCACTTGCCCAATATGGCTAGTTATGATGGGACCAGTGATCGAGACGACCATGTTTATACAAGCAAAAGCCCATGGCTATCTCGGTTCCTCGTGGGAGCCGAGAGACAGTCATGTGCAAAATCTTTGGCACATCGTTGTCTGGACCAGCCCTCACGTGGCTCATGAATCTTCCGCGAGGATCTATTGCGTCCTTCGCAAAATTGGTGGATTCATTCAAAAATCAATTTGCTAGCAGTTGCAAGTTGGAAAAATAATCGAGGGATCTGTATTATGTGACCCAGAAAGCTAATGAGTCTTTGCGTGATTATTTACACAGGTACAACAAGGTCAAGGTGTCCATCCCACACTGCGACCCTCAGACCTCGATCCAGGCATTCCGTCGAGGTCTGACGAAGGGAAGTGAACTCTACCGGGAACTGACGAAGTACCCGTGTCAGACGTTCGAAGATGTACAAGCAAAGGCAATGGCCCAAGTCCGATTGGAGGAAGATGAGGCTCCACGTAATAGTCCAGACCGAGTCGAACGTAGATCTCGAGAGGATAGCCGGCGCGACCATCGCAGTCAACCATATCCTCGAGAGAGACGAGACCGGGATAGGGCAACGCCAAGCAGGGAACGTGGGACTGAATGGAAGGATCACCCATCCCTTCCTCCGAAGGTTCAATCTTACAACTTTAGTGTTTCTGTTGCAGAGTTGGTGAAAACTTTCGATCGGTTCGGAAAAGATGTTAGATGGCCGAGGAAAAGCGACAAACCCGAATCAAAGAAAGACGTGAGCAGGTGGTATGACTTTCACGCCGATCATGGTCATTACACGGATGAGTGTGTCGCCCTTCGGAAGGAGGTCGCTAGGTTGTTAGCGCAAGGTTTCTTAAAAGACGTCATATCCGAACGCGCGAAGGCAGCGCTCGACCGGCGTGACAAATGACCCGACAACCGTCCTCCATCGCCAGTCCCAACTAAGATTATCAATTGTATCTCGGGTGGTTCGGAGTTGTGTGAAATATCATACTCGGCGGCCAAGAGACAGGCTAAGTGTTGTGCCCTCGATTCACCTCCACCATCGGAATCAAAGGAGAAGAGGGTAAGTGATCTGCCCTCTATCACCTTCGACGACGCTGACGCATGTGAGGTGGAGCATCACGACGGTTTTGTTATCTCTCTCTCTATTGGAAACTGTCTTATACGTAGGATCTTAATCGATACGGGTAGTTCTAGAAATTTAATGAACTTATCAACATTGAAACAAATGGGATTAGGGGAGGACGATGTCAGCCCTAATTGTATTCCCTTGGTCGGTTTTAGTGGTGAGGTAAAGTATACGGTTGGGGATATCGTCCTAGCCGTGTACGTAGGAGGCGTGAACCTCCAGGTGAGGTTCAACGTCGTGGATTGCAAGTCCCCCTATAATTGCATTATTGGGAGGACATGGATCCATGCGATGAAAGCCGTCACCTCAACCTATCATCAAACCATAAAATTCCCTACTAAGTGGGGATACAAGAAATTAAGGGAGAACAAAAACTAGCTAAGGAGTGTTATATGGTGTCCATGAAAGAGGCAGTCGAGGACAAGTCTGCATAGTAGTCAGAGGACGGAGAGAGATCGAGCCGATACGTCGAACCTCAGACAGAAAGGTTGGACGAAATTGCACTCGATCCCTCTTCGCCCAAACGAACTGTCCGGATAGGGGCTGACCTTGACGGTGAGACAAGGATATCTTTATTACAATTCTTAAGACTAAATTCAGATTGTTTCGCATGGTCCCACGAGGACATGGTGGGCATTTCACCAAGTATAATGACCCATAAGCTTAACGTAGATTCGAGTTTTCCTCCTGTCAAATAGAAACGCATGAAATTCACAGCTGAACGTAACAAAGTCATCAACGAGGAGGTGACGAAACTCCTTGAAACAGGCAAGATCAGGGAGGTCGCATACCCCGACTGGTTGGAAAACGTAGTGGTCGTAGAAAAGAAGAATGGAAAGTGTCGAGTCTGTGTCGACTTCAAAGACCTAAACAAGGTGTGTCCCAAAGATTCATTCCCACTTCCGCACATTGACGCTATGATAGACGCAACGGCGGGGCATGAGATGTTGACCTTCATGGACGCATTCAGTGGGTATCATCATATTCAAATGGATCCGGGGGATCAGGAGAAAACAACTTTCGTGACTAGTCAGGGAACCTATTGTTACAAGGTTATGCCTTTTGGACTCAAAAACGCAGGAGCGACGTATCAACGGTTGGTTAATAAGATGTTCAAGGATCAAATTGGAGATACGATGGAGGTCTACATCGACGACATGTTGGTGAATCGAAACAGAAGAAAGATCACATAGAACACCTACAGGAGGCATTTGAAGTACTCAAAAGGTATAGCATGAAATTAAATCCTACTAAGTGTTCTTTTGGTGTGTCGTCAGGGAAATTCCTGGGGTACTTGGTCAATCAAAGAGGAATTGAGGCCAGTCCAGAACAGATCAAGGCGATTATGAATTTAAGGTCTCCCAGGTGCGTCAAGGACGTACAAAAGTTAACAGGACGCATAGCAGCCCTTAACAGATTCATCTCAAAGTCATCTGACAAGTGCAAACACTTCTACGACGCACTAAAGAAGATCAAATCCTTCCACTGGGGCGCAGAGCACAAGATGGCATTCCAGGATCTCAAGACATACTTATCCAACCCTCTGCTGTTCGCCAAGCCCAAGGTTGAGGAAGCATTACCTCTTTATCTGGTGGTGTCAGAATCATCGATAAGTGCACTCCTGATCAGAGAAGAAGATGGACAACAACTCCCCATCTATTACGTGAGTCGATCCTTGCTACCAGCTGAGACGAGGTATTCGTCGTTGGAAAAACTCGTGCTTTCTCTGGTCATGGCGTCCAACAAGTTGCGTCCTTACTTCGAGTCTCACACGATCGTCGTAAGGACCAATCATCCTTTGAAAGTCGTGTTGAGGAAGACAGAATTCACAGCGCGCATCACAAAATGGGCTATACATTTGAGTGGGTATGAGATAGAGTACGAGCCACAGACAGCAATCAAATCTCAAGCTTTGGCCGACTTTATAGCTTATTTCAGTCCCACCTTAGAAGAAGAAGCAGTGAAAGAATCGTCGGAATTATCTGTCACAGATCAGAAAGGAACGTGGGAAGTTTTCACAGATGGGGCATCGAACGTCAGGGGCACAGGTCTCGGCGTCGTACTGAAATCACCACAGGGGGATAACATAGCCCAAGCCGTGAGATGTGAGTGGGATGCGACGAATAACGAGGCTGAATATGAGGCACTCATATTTGGGTTACATTTGGCAGTTGACATGGGCATAGAGGATCTTAAGGTCACGTGTGATTCATTACTCATAGTTAATCAGGTCCAGGGATCGTATGCTACAAAAGATGACAAAATGGCTGCTTACGTAGTCGTCGCTCGAGGATTAATGGAAAAGTTCAACACATTTGAAATATGCCAGGTCCCAAGGGAACAAAACACTTAGGCAGACGCACTGGCCAATTTGGGGTCAGCTCTGGATCCCAAGGAGTTCCCTGTCGTGCCTATCGTCCATGTGTCGACTCCTGCTATATCTAAGACAAAAGAAATTTTGGTCAATGAGGAGGAACGCAGTGGGGAGAAAATGGATGATCCAGTGGAAGTCTGAACTACGCCACTCCTAGACTACATGGTCAGGGGCACCTTGCCGGCTGACAAAGCGGCTGCCAAAAGACTCAAGGTACAAGCACTCTCTTATGAATTAATTGACGGTTTCCTTTTCAAACGATCTGTCACAGAGGCAAAGCTCAAATGCCTAGCACCATCCGAGGCGCAAGAATTATTGCATTCAATCCACGATAGTGAGTGCAAGAATCACGCTGGAGGTCGAAGCCTAGTTTGCAAAGCAAGACGCCAAGGGTTCTTTTGGCCGACTATGAACACGGACGCGCTGAACCACGCAAAGAAGTGCGACGCATGCCAGCGACATGCGCCCGTCCCACATCAACCATCTGAGTTGTTGCATCCTACGATAGCTCCATGGCCCTTCATGAGATGGGGAATGGACATCGTCGGTAAACTTCCCCTAGCACCGGGGCAAAGAGTTTTCTTTTTAGCTATGACAGATTATTTCTCAAAATGGATTGAAGCTGAAGCCTATAGAGAGATAAAAGAAGCACAAGTGATATCTTTTATTAAACATAACATTTTGTGCAGATTCGGCATACCCTCAGAGATTTTCTGCGACAATGGTTCCCAGTTCATAGGGGGCAAGACCAGGGCCTTCTGTGCTCGATGGAACATAAGTTTGGTCACTTCTACCCCTAGATATCCACAGTCTAATGGCCAGGCAGAGTCCAGTAACAAGATCATCATCAACAACTTGAAGAAGAGGTTAGAAGGAGCCAAGGGACGATGGGCCGACGAATTATCCTATGTCCTATGGGCAGATTGCATGATGACTAAAAACGCCACAGAACAATCCCCCTTCTCATTAGTATATGGGTGCGAAGCAGTAATCCCTGCGGAAGTTCTCCTTCCAACCATCAGGTACGGGTTGCAAAACTTTGACACAAACGATGAGGCTTTGTCACACGATCTAGACACCGTCGGAGAACTCAGGGAGAAGACTAGGGTCCGGATGTTTAAATACCAGCAACAGGTCGCAAGGAGCTACAACAAGAACGTCAAGATTAAAGTGTTTAAGTTAGGAGATTGGGTCCTGAGGAAAACTTTTCAGAACACCAAGGATCCTAAAGATGGAAAATTGGCTCCATAGTGGGAAGGACCATATAGGATCGTCGAGGTCGTAGGACAAGGGGCATATCGACTGGAAAGCATCGACGGATATCCCATTCCTCGAAGCTGGAATGCGACCCACCTAAAGCTGTATCGTTTCTGAAAACCTCATTTATTCCTCAAAAAACTATAAATTTGTTATCTCTTGAAAACAGATACTGACACTAGTATAAAAGGGTAATAGCGTCGTACGACCCATTACCACCCAAAAATACGTTTGTCCTATTTTCAAATAAATGCAGGTGTGACAACAAAGGTCTAACAGTGAGCAAGTGGATCCACACAGACACACACTCATGAGCTCATGCATACATACAGACACGATCGATCAAAACACGAAGGATTACAAAGGCACGTCGTACCCTGTTCGCCTTATGACAAACAATAAGGTACGATCGTCATACATTACGCAAAACACTATTGCTAACTCATCCTTCGGACGTACGTCATGACTCTAATACTTTTACATTCACATTACAGGCCATCTCTCCCTGCCTTGAGAGCAGCCGACATCACACAGATCCACATAATCCTTTGCTGATGGACGAATCAGGCGCCTGGGTCAACGTACCCTGCGACCTTGTATACGTCACAAGGTACAGGATTTCTTGTGACCAACAAAATCGTTTTGGACAGGTCGTCATAAAGAAAAGACGGGTTATGCATTAAAAGAGCCTATACGGCCAGAATCCTTATAGAAGTGGGATGCAATCCGCGATGGGGGACGGATTGCCAAAACCATTGTCTTACAAAGCCTGCGACCCACGATGGAGGACGGGTCGCCAAAGCAAACCAAGAAGTTCAACAAAGTCAGCAAGAAAATATCGAAAGCTAGAGGGAGAAAGAAGAGTCATTCGCCGGTCTTGGAAGCACTTTCCTTAGACACACAGTCGCCAGGAGCTTCGGTCCGACCCGAGCTCGACTTGGCTTCACCAGCATCATCTTCGGGCCTAGGGACGGCATACAGGTACTCCGCGTGAGGGTAACCATCGGGAAAGTCGGCCAGCAGTCGAGCCTTAGCGTCATCCAAATCCCAAGCCACATGCTGTCCCTTGGAGTACTCCTCCATGATCTCAATACGGGACGAGGCACCAAAGTACAAACCAATGACGACCGCCTTCGACCCATAAGCATTCTTCTCCTCCTCCAGAGCCTTGTTAGCTTCATTCAGACGATTGATCAGCTCAGCCTCATTCTTCTCAGCTTTCTCCGGCATGTTCTTCGAGTCCTTTACACGTCCTTCAGCAGTCTCTGCCCTGTACGTCAGGTCATCAATAGCTTTGACGAACTTGTCATGACTTTCCCGGACGTGCTGAACAGCCTGCGACAAGAGAGATACATTGTAAAAAGCAGAAATAAAAAGAAGAAAAAGACTCACTGAAGTAGACTTGCCATCCACAGACTGTCACTAGCGAAGGCCACGTTCTCTTGAAGACTTTTTAGCTTGACGTCCACAGGAATGACGACGTCCGAGATCGTAGAAATGCCCGTCGCAGCTTCAGCACTGAGTACATCCTTCGAGAGGTCAATGATTTCAGAGGACTTCCGCTTCTCACCGGATTTGGGTTTAGGAGGCAGAGCTTGGGACGAAGAAGCTTTCCCTTTTCCTTGCACAACCCTCAGGTCCTTGAAGGAAAGACGAGCGCTGGAACGTCCTGCGCGAGTGCTCGTCTCTGCCATTACAACATGTCCCCACCGTAAGCAATCACCAACAAAACACAATACACACAAAAAGTAAGATCCGGGACTTACACTTGGAAGGGGTAGAGCTTGGTCCCATGTCGCTTGAGGAGATTGGCTTGTTGATAGTAGAGTTCTGGAAGGTGCGATGAACGACCGAGAACGACAAGATCCTCTTCAGTTTAGCCTCAATCGCAGGGTCACTAGGACGATCAATGTCTTCAGGAACTGTCAAAAAGGAAAAGTAAGACGAAGTTAAAGGAGTACAAAGAAGATCAACCACAGGAACAGTACATACCTCGACGCAACCACCGAGTCCTCATGAAACCGCAAACTTCCACCATGCCAAGCGTCGCTATCTGTGCAAAAAAGTACCGTTTTTTCCAACCTCTGTCATTGCAACTTTGACCTAAGGCTATGGGTTTGTAACCAGGGCGAGCCGAAAAACAGTACATATGGGATTTGATGGTCATGGGTTGGTGAAGATATTCAAAATCGGCTAAGTTGAAGTGGAGATCAGGGTATCTTTCATTAAAACGGTCAAGAATCCGGAGCAATCTCCACCCATGAGGCATAATTTGGAAACATGCAAGGTCATATCGAGCTAGGATGTCACGGACTAACTTAGAGAATGGGAAGACATGCCCTATTTTAAAGGGGTACTCAAAGAAACATACCCACTCATCATCCTAGTCGTCGGCTCGTTGGTATTCATCTGGTTTTCGAAGAGTCGACTGAGGGGGGAAATCATAACATAGGCGGAAGAGCTTTAGGTCTTCCTCGGAGAGCTCGCTGGGGACGACGTCTTGAACGCAGAGACACGGTGAAAGGTCGACGGCTTCTATCTGAAGATGGTTCGCCATGGATGAAGGATGGAAGAAGATGAAGAAAGGAAACGAAGGAGAAACCCACCTAGGGACTCGGAGACGGAAGAAGGGAAATGATGGCTCTCCAGGCAGACCGTCCTCTCAATTTAAAGCCCAAAAGTAACTGCATGAAACGAATCAAACCATCCGCTCGTTGGGAGGCACGTGTAAGGTCGGGTGAGAAGAAAAGCAACCGTTCATATCCCCAGTTGGGCCTCATCAACGCTTCCTTTTGGGGCAAATTGTTGGGCCAGATTCCGGCCCACGTTCAATAGATAACAGGAGGGAGCCCATACGTGTGAGATGGCTGAAGTAATGGAAAAGAGACGTTGCAATCGGAAGGCTTAAGATCTAGTCCATCCGAGCCATTAAGGCCGTAACGGTCACAAGGGAGTAAAATTAGGAAATCATGTAATTATAGCTAGTAACCGCCTTGACTAGGATAGAAATATAAAAGGGAATTTCCCATATTTGTAAACACACGCTCTCAGTACTGAAAATACTTGTAAACCAATAATCCATCATCAATCAAAGGAAAAAAGCAAAGCGATTCGAGTGTTCCTGATCCAAACCCCTTCGTCTCAAGTTCATTGTCTCTCGATCCATATCGTTGTATTGCTTCGGTGATCGTAGTGTTTTTACTCGATTCGGTTGTTTTGCCTCGCTAAAAGGCATAATAATTCTTTGAGATTATTTGCCCAAAACAGCGAGCTACACAACAGAGAATATGGAAATCATTCAGGAGGAAGAAGCCTGGCGGCCAAAGCACACTCGGCGGGGTACTATTGGCCCACGATGAGACAAGACGCGATGAATCACGTCAAGAGGTGTGGCGCTTGCCAAAGACACGCCCCGATCCCGCATCAGCCGGCAGAAAAGCTCCACTCCATAACGTCTCCTTGTCCATTCATGCAATGGGGGGTGGATATAGTGGGACCTATGCCCCTAACCCTAGGGCCAAAGACACTAATGCTCGCCGTCACAGATTACTTCTCCAAGTGGATAGAGGCCGAAGCGTTCAAGAACATCAAAGATTCCCATGTCATCTCCTTCATCGAAAGAAACATCATCATGAGATTCAGAATCCCTCACACCATTGTATGCGACAACGGATCGCAATTCATTAGCAAGAACATCGTATCGTTCTGCGAGGACAAAGGGATACGTCTAGTCTACTCGATGCCAAGATACCCTCAAGCGAACGGGCAAGCAGAATCAAGTAACAAAGTCATCGTAAGCAATCTCAAAAAGAGGATAGAAGAATGCAAGGGAAATTGGGCGGACCAACTCCAAGCTATAGTGTGGGCCGACAGAACGACGCCTAAGAGAGCGACGGGAAGAACACCATTCTCTCTCGTGTACGGTTGCGAAGCCGTCCTGCCAATTGAGGTGGAAGTACCAACAGAAAGATACCGGTCTCTCCCTGAGGAATGAAATACTCCAATGATGACGTTCATGATAGATACGGTTGACGAGAGAAGAGACAACGCAACGTTGAGGATGGCAGCACAGAAACAAATCGCTGCCCGAAGCTATAACCGACGAGTAAAAGAAAGAACTTCCAAGTAGGAGACTGGGTCTTAAAAGAAGTATTTCCAAATACCGAGGATAAGAGCGTCGGAAAGCTCGCCGCGTCCTGGGAAGGTCCATACCAAATAGCACAAGTCGTAGGGCGAGGAGCCTACGAACTCGTTACACCAGAAGGAGTACCATTGATGCATTCGTGGAACGCGACACATCTTAAGAAATATTACCATTAGAGAACGTGGTAGTTGATTTGATTTCTACTTGTTCCTATGCATATTTTAGATTTCTAATTATGGTTCAAGCATGTTTTAGCGTCGAAACGAGAAAGGGGTCGTCGAGACTAGGGGTAGACGTCTTAGTTCATCAGAATTCATGAAGTCTTCATTAATACATAAGTATGCACTTTCTTGTCTGATATGCAATACATGCCGAGTTGTTTCATTTCAAAGTACTTGCTCTGTGTCTATGACGTAACATCAAGCTTAATAAGGCCGCGGCGAAAATCCGCGCCGGTGTAACATCCGCCACTTTGGGCCGGCCCAATCCCAAGGGTTGCAACCCATACACTCCAACCCATCCTTGGTAGCTCCACTTATTAATAAAGCAGCTATTTCACAAGAGGTTGTTAGTGAGGCTCGAACCTGAGACCTTCACCCTTTACCAAGTGGCAGCGCTACTTGGTAACCAACTACACTTATGCACATAATTAATAAACCTCGAGCGCACTTAGCCAGTGCCATTATTCTGGTTCTTTTCCATTAGGTATCCTTCGAGGAAGATATGGTTCAAAAGTTACAAACTGGAATCTTTCACTAAATATCCTGAGAGGAAGACGTGGATTAAAAGCTTATAACGTTAATATATATGTTTTGAAAGTAAATAAGATAAGTGTCGGATGAGCACATAGTTAATTATAGCTCAAGCGAGGAGTACAACTTGGAAACCGCTCATTCTCTAGATTAAGAGGGTCGTCTTTTCAATCTGAATTCGCACAATACGTATGCGGTGAGGTTGATCGGACCCGGTTATTCGAAGGAGTTCTAATGTGTGTGATGTTTTTAAAACGTTCCCAAATGAATCATATTTTATTCCCATAATACCCACCTTCGTTTCGGGTATTCTCTTGTTGCATATTTTTTTGGTCTATCCTCCCTCTTCAGTGGAAGTATTTAGTTATATATCGTCTTTCGGCTTTAACTCGAGAGACTACGATAGTAGCTTAGTACAACCACATAGAACCTCACATAAATTCCACTTGCATAGTCTTTCATTAGACTAACCAACCGTTTTCTTTCCTTGCATGGTTGACTGGTGTCATCCGTCCCTATACGGCACATCAGATGGTAGTTCCTCTTAAGTGAAGAATCAAGTTCCCGACGTTGAAGGCAGCTGATAATGTTTTAGAGTTTCTATTTATAAGATTAAGATTTTGAGGTTAGTAATAGAGTTTAAGACCTATTCTGTAATTCCAATATTTTAATTAAGTCTTCCGCTGTAATCTCTATAATAAAGTATAGAATTTTATATTCATTATTATAAAGCTTCCGCATTTGTAAACTCGAACAAGTATTTTAATAATATAATTGCATTTCAATTACTATTTTGTATTTGCGATGCATACTGAAAAGCCTTGGGTGACTTTGGACATTTAGTCTGGGGTCAATGGCGGTAATATTCCCAATGTAATTTGGGGGTGTTACAGCCGGGGGCAAATTTCGTTAGCATACACGTTTAAGGTTGCATTTACGCGTATGCGACGTTATCCGAATCGCCGACTCCGAGTCGACGCTTCCCATGATTGTTAGCGACGTGTGGCAATGGTCATGGGGAATGAAGCCCGACACCTCACGAAACCGGCACGGTCCTCTGAGCGAAGAAGGGAAACCTATCACCACGACCACTCTCCAGGAACGCGTACTTGCGCCTTCCACGGCCCCTCTGAGAGTCATGAATCCACGGGACAAACGCCAAACCGGCAAGGATGCATCCACCGGCATCGTAAGTCCTACCAATCGAGAAATCGGACGCCACACGATGAATAGGCCCGTCGATTAAAAGAGTTCGACGTCGACCTAACGCTAGCGTGAGGCAACGGACCCACCTTAAAAGTAAGGGGTAACATCACAAGCTGATAAAATCACACGCTGACCTATGTCCGCCACTCGCTTCAGGGTTCGGAGGAAATGTTGGACCCAACTTTCATGTAAGCCGACAACATAACAAAAGCAGCCGCGATGACCACAATGATACCAGGGGTAGAAAGAATGAAACCTCGAAGTCAAAGATCGACCTACGCGTCACAAGTAAGAAATGTTTGGCAAACCCGACTCCATAAAAGATTCGAAGTCAGATTCCCCAAAAGGGGATAGTAGTCCCACCAAAGGTTAAAGATAAATGAAAGCCTTATGCAAAGAAAGAAGCAACAAACATCCAATATGTATTCAAAAAGAATTCGCCACACAAGAACATGGCGAAAAGCTAATGTTACACAAAAGCAAAAATGCAACAAGCAAAAAGATGAAAGTTGGCTAAACAAAGAAGAAGGAGATACATCCTTATCCGCGGAAACGACGTCGCCATCTAAAGTTACATCCACGTCACTAGACGCTAAGACTGGCGAACTTGAGGGTACGCGTAGAAGAGAAACCCCCTCGGGCGGAACGGGATAAAGAACAGCAAATTCACCACGCTCGCGTTCCACATCCCAATCTACGTGACGACCCACACGAAACTCCTCCATAACCTCGATACGAGATGACCACGAATAGTAAGTACTAGTCTCTCGCAAGTTCTTCTCGTACACCTTCGCTTTCTCCTTGGCGTCAGCCTCAAGGGACGCGACCTTTCCATTCAACACCTCGACACGTCGCGCTAGCACACCCCTCTGTTTTGTTGTCTCCAACGTTTCCATTCGAGCATCCTTCTCAGCCGCCGTAAGATGAGCGACCTTCTTATTAAGATCTTTGATCTTCTTACCAAGATCACTCACCTCACCCTTCAAGGCTTCCTCGGACTCAGAACGCTTATGAAGACGTTCCCAGGAACACAGTGAAGCTTGGAAGGCCTAAAAAGATCCCAACAGATAAGAAACGACATAACAACAAGAAGAAACAAAAAGATAAGAAAAAGTACACACCTGCCACTGTGCTACGAGAGAATCGCCCAAGACATCAACGACTTGCATGGACAGATAATGATTCCAAGAAGAAGTAGAAGTCAAAGCTTGCATCGCCGGGATGAAGTTACGCGTAGGCGCTACGGAACGAGATACTATCGCAGGAAAGTCCTTACTTCAACGTACGTAACGGAAGCTGCACCAGGATCCTTTATTTTTCACTTCTCACTCTCCTTCGAAGGATCTGCGAGAACTTCCTCTACCCCAACGTTTAGAGGCGCGTCTAAAGACACTTGCACCCCGGTAACTGGTGGAGTCTCCTCTTTTACGCATGCCGGAGTAGAAACCACCTCTTCCTTTGCAGCTCTCGGCTTTTCCTCTGAAATACACCTCCTCTTCGCGGTAATCAAATCATGAGCGGATTCTTGACGAGTACGAGACGCGACGCCTGAAGCAAAACTGCGTTTAGTATAGAAGATAAAAAAAAAACAGCGCATAACTTGGCGAGAAAGCTTACATCGAGAAGGAATAGGGGTCGCAAGACGATATCCCTTCCCGTCACGGCCGGTAAAGGTGCGTTCTACCAATGGAATCACCATGATTTTCTTGGTAATCTCCTCTGATTCCTCTCGCGCCACAATAGCGTGGATATCAACTACGCACAAACTCACACGCAAGAATAAGCGTCAAGGTGCATGAGTCTAATGAAAATCATAAAGGATAAAGAAACATACTGGAAGGAGTCCATTCTTCAAGCAAGAAAGCGCAATCTTTCCCCAAGGAAGATTTCATGATAAAGTAGAACTTATCTGTCCAACCTCGGTCGGACGAAGTTCCTTCGTTCATCAAAGGAGGAACCCCGACGCGAGATTTGATGTTGACTCTACCCGCCGAAGGAGTGGAGAGTATGCAAGAGTGCATGACGTCGGCGATTGTGAACGCGATGTCGAAATTGGCTAAAATATGATCCAACACCGCCAAGCCTCTCCAAGCACTCGGAAGGACTTGCCCGACCGCGATACCCAAAGTAGTCAAGAAAGAACGAACCAAAGGGGAAAAGGAAAAGTGGTGTCCAACCAAGAAGGGATACTCGTAGACACAAACCCATCCCGGGCGTAAGGTGTCGGCGAACACGTCAGAGGGAGGAATAGCAATTTCCACATGAGCAGAGAGCCCTGCTATGGAACGAAAGAACTCGATGTTGCGAGCTGAAGAAGAACGACGGTTAGCATCATTAAGGATCATCTTGGGATCGTAGATAATTGGAGCCATTGAGAAGAGTGAGGGTAAAGGTTAGGGTTTGCAAGAAGATTACGGATGAGAAGAAGAAAGTTGGAGCGTGTTTAAATAAGGAAAAAAGTTCTCGTTCGAGATTTTCCAAAGAATCAGTTTGTTACCGTTGGGACAAATCCGAACGTTGGGGAAGTAGCCGTTGGAGCAGATATAAGTTGGTCAGCCGCATTAAATGAGAATCGAAGAGAAGACATTTAATGCGGCTCCCAGCTCTACCAGACGTTAAGTCCTGTAAGACGCCTTAGGGGTATTGTTTGTGCCTAAAAATATGACGAGTATGGAACATGTGGTAAGCTACGCGTAGAAGAATTGTCTTGACGCGACGAGAGGAGTGAAGGATGTCGTCGACATGACGAGACGTGGCAAAGGTCTCGTTTATCTTGAAGATTAGGTCGGCCGAGTGTATTTTATCTTATTCCTTATTATATTATTGTAATTGGTAAAAGATACGGTAAAAAATATCTTTTACCTTGTTTGTTATATCGTTATTTAGATAAAAGGAAGAGATAAGATCTCGTTTCCTTAAAGATATTATTAGGGTTAGCCTATAAATAAAGGCTAACGCCTGCTTTGTAAAGATTCGGCCACCATTACGAGTAATGCCAAGTTCAAGCTTCAAACCCTAAATTCTTCTCTCGTTCTAAATTGTTCTTGAGTGTTGAGATCATACCTTATTCTTTGATTTTTGCCCTACAATTGCTTAGTTATCTTCTCGTAGGTAATTTTGCTACAAACAATTTTCATGGTCGTACCAAACTTGTGGAGATATTACCCCTTGTCATGGAGACGCGAATAAAGCAATGCGGTGTTTCTTGTCTTTGGAGAGGAGTTCGTCTGACGTTGTCTTTCACGTCTCAGGAACGTGTTGTTCATGACGTCTTAGCGCCTTGATCGTCTTCTTGGAGGGTCTTACATGATCTTTTTAATCCTTAGCTGATTTGCTTAGTCTCTTATTGGCTCTTAACGATTCGCTCATCGTTTATAAACGAGATATGGCGTAGTCATCGTATGCATGTAAAAACGATACGACATGCGTAGGTAAATGTATACCATGCTTAATCAAGGTACAAACTTTATGAACTTCTACTTAACCATAAAATTCTGATCTTTTTAGATTCTCATGCTATAATTTTGAATCTCAAATAAGAATAAGAAAGATTTAATCTTTAGATCAAGTCTAACATGCTTTTCTATGGTGAATATGCAAATCTAGATATGGAAATCTCATGATAATGAACTTAAGAATTTTCCTTTAGCATGATTTCTATGCAACTTATTCTGAATTAATATGGATATAATCAAGTTGAACCTTTTAGAACTCAAAGGAAGAAGATTATGGATAGATATTACCGTTTTGGTTAAAGAGAAATCTTTCTTGGAGAACAATCAACTTTCTGGATTCTGCAGTCGTCTTGTTTATGTCGGCCTGCTCTGTAGAAAATTTTGAATTGCATGATTCCAAGGTCATTCGACCGATATTGAAGTCTACTTTAATCCCTCAAAATTTCATCGAATTTGGACATCGGACGGGAGAGATACGAGTTTTCAAAAATGTGTCACAGACAACTACGTAAACCGGGAATGATTTCGGATTTTGATCTTCTTCTTTGATCTTTGAAGGCTCGTTAGGTTTTGGATTTTTTGTGAAGAAAATATGGTTTCTTTTGATGAAAAGAAGGCACTTTTTTTATCATGCCCCACCGTGGGCGCCAATTGTTTGTAGCGAAATTACCAGCGAGATAATAACTAAGCAATTGTAGGGCAAAGATCAAACTTTACGGTGCAAACACTTCATATAGAAAACACCATTGATAAAAGAGAGAGAACTCGAGATACTTGTGTATTACTTGGGGAAAAAGCCTTCTTTACAATGATAAGGGAGCCATTTATTTATAGGCAAACCCTAGTTCTATCTTTAAGGAAAGAATCTTATTTTTTTCCTTATATCTTTAACATAAAATAAAACATGGTAAAATATATTCTTTCTAATATATTTTACTATTTACATAATGAATATTAAATAAAAGACATAAATATACTCAACCGACTTTATCTTTATCTCGATGACGCCTTCATACTCGTTCTTTCTCTTACTCGCTGTCGTCTACGCGTAGCTCTTCTCGTCAACATACTTAATCTTCACGTAGGTGACCTTGGGAACTCGTAGTTGATCTCGTAGGTGATCTCGTATATGATTTCGTAGGTGATCTCGTAGATGATCTCGTAGATGATCTCGTAGATGATCTCGTAGATGATCTCGTAGAGGAGTTCATCTATCTCGTAGATGACCCCATCTATCTCGTAGATGACCTCACCTATCTCGTAGAAGGCCTCATCTATCTCGTAGATGATGTCAGGGACCATATTGATGGTGTCACGATGATGAATGACCTTGGGAGCCTCGTTAAAACCTCTTCTTAGGAAAACCTCGTGGGAAAAACCATGAGAAGAGTAAAAAGAGTACTCCATGCTGACCTTAGTGATGTCGACGATCATGTTACTTGCTTGGACGTGTCTTCTATTGGTTTCCTCGTTTTCATGTACATTCCAACGCGTTGACCTTACGAACACGTCGCAACCGTATTGCTATTTATCGGCACAAACAACCTCCATTAGCTGACCTTGTTCCCCACTAGATTTTCCTTGAGATTGGTCTTCTTCTTTGCTAGGCTCACTGTCCTTTTTCATTGACACAAACTCAGATGTAATTTGGTCAAAGAAGAGGTCCTCTACTTCATTTGAGAATTTGCAACCATTAAGCATGTTCTTCTCAGATTAATCTGCAACCAGTAGAGGCAAGACTTCTAGACCTTCTTCTTCAAAAGACAGCCTCAGTGATCCATGTTCAGGGCATTGGGTTGCAGACCAACGCAGTCATCTGGGGATTTGGGTCTCACTAATCCTTGAAGCATTCTGGACTCCAACATTCTGTACACACTCCCATATCCACACCTACACATAAACAAACAAAACCATCAGTAATCCTGTCACCCTTCAATATATATCCAGTCAGGAATGTACTACTATACCTGAAATACCACAGGCATCCCTTGAAGGTTGTATGGTATCCTTCCATCATTTGAGAGTTTCACAGACTTCTCCAAGGATATCATTCTTCTGACCATTGATTTGGTCAGTGACCTGTGTAACTCCATATAGGCAACTCTTCACCATGGATAGCTCCAAAACTTGTCAATTGTTTCCACTAACCTCACACGTTCAACTTTGACAAGCCTCTTCTTATCTCCTCCAAGAAAAATCCCTTCCACAATCAGCAACAATGCTAACTTGAACTTGTGGTTGTCTAAAACTTTGTGCTTCATGAACCTTTGATAAAGGTCTTGCACCGAAGTCTTAGAACCATCAGGACCACTAAAAAAATTGTTCATCACTTGGTTGTCTTGCTCCCTAGATGATTTAATCTCTTTGGGGAGAGGGCCACAGTTCAAGCCAGTTATCAAAGCAAACTCTTCCAACGAAAATCTCAAAGGCTTACCACCAATCTCATATCATGTCTCTCACTTCTTATTACTCTTCAACTGCTTGAAGAGAACGGAGTGCACGGTTCGAGAAGAAAATGTCACTTGATTGACCATTTTCACAACATCCCCAAAAGGGTTGCCATATATTCTTCTCCAATCTTGGCAGGTAAACTTGGACTCTATGTCTTTGAGATACTGTCTCCTACAATTAATATTCACACGACCATGCAATGCGTCTCCCTTGTAGAAGGCATACATCACCTACAGAAACATAACATGTCAGGAAAATATTAGTAAGATGTCAGATGCACACTTCACATGACAGGAAACATTATTCAGAGGTGGACAGGTATGCAAACTACACATAATCTCATTAGCCCATGCACAAATGAAATTCCTTACAAACTAACAATCTTCACAAAACTTCAATCCAAATACTTCCACTACATAAACTCCTAAATGCACATAAGCTACACAAAACCAAAGTTTAAGTTTCGGGAAACAGTGAGGAGGATGTCAGGACACAGTGAAGAGGCTGTCAGGACACAGTGAGGAGGCTGTTAGGATAACCCTAAACAATCTAGACACAGTGAGGAGAACAGGATGTACATGCATTGCCTGAAACTGGTTCACCCTCAATTCACCAATTTAAACTACTAATCTAGACAAAATCTTCACAATGCACATGACAGGAAGTATTTTTATAGGTGTCAGGATTCATAATACACATGAAGAAATGAAATTCCTTAAAAACTAACAATATTCAGAAACTCAAATCCAAATACTTCCACTACATAAACTCCTAAATGCACATAAGCTACACAAAAACAAAATTCAAGTGTCGGGACACAGACAAGAGGATGTCAGGACACAGAGAGGATGATGTCCGGACACAGAAAGGTGTATGTCAGGATAACCCTAAACAATAATCAAATTATTCACAACTTTGTTCTCAACTCCAATTACATGCGCAAATGTACCTATTATCTCAAATGTACATGCATTGACTTCATTCATGAACCCTAAGTTCACCAATTTAACTCATTTACTCGAATTGAATAACATAATTTCAGAAATTTCACTTACATTGTCTTTAAAAGCCAGAGGCTCAATGCTTCTCCATTTTTCCAAAAGATTCAAGACTTTCTTCTTCCTTTGGGAGACTATGGCTTCCCCTTTGGCCTCGGACTTCGCCGACGAACCCTTAGCAGATTTGGGGGTTTTCTCGGTTTGCCTCCTCTTTCACCCTTTAGAGTCTCCATGTGCGTCTCTCTTTCTCTTCTGGGGCGCGGAAGCTCTGGTGACGGCCATAACTGAAGCGAAAGATATTACTGGAGCAGAGATTGGGAGAGAAGAGAGAGTTGTCGGAGGTTCCGAGCGGTTGCCAAAGGTTGAGAGAGGTTGAAGGCGGTTGGCAGCGGTTGAGAGCTGGGGTCTGGAAGGAAGAAAAATGGTGAAAATGGTGAAAATGGAGAAGACGAACGGGTTTTGAACGAGAGTTTGAAAATGGGTGAATGGGTTGAGAGAGAGCTGCGTAATGAAGGAATTAATTAAGCATAAGCAGTTACTTTTTTTAAACCGTCATTTCAAAATGTCCCAATTTTCCTTTTTTCCTTTTTTTTTTATTTTTTATTTTTTTATTTTTTATTTACTATTTTGATTTTCCTTTTTCTTAATTTATGAATATATTAAAATAATCATTTGAGTTAAAAAAATAAAAATAAATTAAATTATAATAAATCTTTTCTTTTTAATAGCAAAAATATTTTTTTGGACTATTATAACCCTAAGACGGATATGACAGTCATATCCGTTTGAAATTAGACAGTTGTGTCATTAAGATACGAAAAGGGGTATTTGGGACAATATTTTCTTTTATAAGATATTGCTCATAATGCAAGCAGATCATCAAATATTATGTTACGCAAGATATGATTCTAGCTTTAGTATCATATTTAAACTAGCTTTCATGATCTATTGTTTTTTGGACATCCCACAATCAACGTCTATACTATACGAAGTATATTATATCATTATTCTTATCCCATAATATACACCTACGTATTCAATATCTTATAAAAATATTCTGAATCTAAAGATTTTATATCTAATTTATTATTTAGAGAGTGTAAAATGTTCTCTTTAAAGCTGTTAATTAAGAAAGCTAAACTCAAGTAGTTTTTATTAAAAAAAACTATTTTTTGGATTTCTCTTTTTTCTTTCGGGGAGGGGTTAGTTTCTAAATGAGTCATTTTCATAATAAAAACGTATAAAATGATTATTTACTCAACTCATCGTCTAATTACTTACCGTTTTGAAGTTACATTAAATAACAATCTATCTTATATATTAAAGGTAAGACTTTTAGAGTCTCTAGATTGATTCTAGGCTGGGTTGTTAAGCTATTTTTATTTTTTTTATTTTTAACTTTAATTAAAAATATATTAAATAATTAACTTAACAAATAAATCTTATAAAACAATAACTTCATTCAACATAAAAACAATACAAATTATTATATTAAGAATAAATTTTAAATTTAATTATGATAAATATATATAATGAAATATTTATATATATAATGAATTTATATATATAATGAAATTATATGTCATTCATGAAATGGATATGTATTAATTAGTATTAACAAATAAAAAGTTAAATGAATATATAAACCATTCGCTGATTTTGTGAGAGTTAAACTTAATTTTTAAATAAACTTAGCTGAAATCGACTTTTACGACGAATAATCTTCTATGACACATTTCAATAAAATATTAATCTTAATTTCAACCTGTCATTTTAATCTAGGCCTCTCTTAAATCAAAGTTGCTGATGAGTTGTACAGTACTAGTTCATAAAAACGTGATTTCTCTCTGAATGCTTCTCGCGCTTTGCCTCCCAATTCCACCTGCATCCAACTCAAAATTCGTTCAGCTTCTTCCCGTTTGAATTTTCTGGTGTCGCCACCTTTGAACGGCGTTTTCCGGTTGCTTTAAAATGATAGGTCAGTACATTGTGGGAGCGATCATCGCCTCGCTGTTTGCCTCGGCGTTTTTGTGGAATTTCTTGTTTCGAAGAGGAGATAAGGATTCGGCGGAGATCGGAAACCATGGATTGAAGAAAACGACGACGTACGCTGGAGAATGCGGATCCGGCGAAGGTGGACTCGGAGCTGATGTTATCATTGTTGGAGCTGGTGTTGCCGGTTCTGCTCTTGCTCACACCTTGGGGAAGGTCGGTCTTCTTAATCTCTGCCGAATTTAATTCTTCCCTTATTTGAGTGTAGAATCTGTTCTTTCGCTTTCACCGATTAATTTGTTTCATAATAGGAATCTAGGGCGCGGATTGGCATTCGAAATGAATAGATTTACCTACCTTACATTTTGTTGCTTGTTTCAAGTGTAAATTTCCATTTTTAAGTATGCATTTACCAGGTTTCGAAAATCCAATGTATTACTGAACTTAGAACAGGAATGTATTGGATGAACTGCGGATTTGGAGTGATAAATTGATTGTAGATAGCATTTTCAAGGTGAAAGGAACTATCTAGGGTACTCTATGGTATCATCTCTTCTTGCAGCCATTTTCTGTGGATGCTATTTTTAGTCAACGCCTTTTTCCCCATCTATTTTGGTATTTTTTCAGTGATGTTGATAGACAACCTAAATTGAATTCATGTTAAGCTCTATTTTGCTGGTATGTGACTAAGTTGTGATGCAATTGCAGGATGGACGGCGTGTACATATAATTGAAAGGGATTTGGCAGAACCTGATAGGATAGTTGGTGAACTTCTCCAACCAGGAGGATACCTCAAGTTGGCTGATCTGGGGCTTGAAGGTCAGAACAAAAAGAAAAAGAAAAACTGTTGATTAAGATGCCAAGTTTCATGCTCATATTAGCTGTATAAATGTGCATTACAACTGAATACTTGTCTTTCTAATTGACAGACTGTGTTGAGGAAATTGATTCTCAAAAGGTGTTTGGATATGCTCTTTTCATGGATGGAAAAAATACCAAACTTTCATATCCTCTAGAAAAATTCCATGCAGATGTGTCTGGACGGGGATTTCACAATGGTCGCTTTATCCAAAGGATGAGAGAAAAATCTGCATCTCTCCCAAAGTATAATGCTTCACTATTTGTCATTCTGTTCAATTAGTATGACATACTGGTATTAGTTATAATGATTACTTAAATTATTCTCTACAATAAACTCACATATTCTTAGTTGTTTTTTAAAATGTACTGTCATTTCAAAGAAATGTCTACGACTGTGTCTGCTGTAATTTTAGGCTTTCAGTAGATGTTTCTGTTTCTTACTTTTACCCGTTGGGTGAAGTCAGGCCCTTGAGAGTTCTAATTAAGGATTTTGTTTGGAAGTTCATATAGTTACCATCATATAACTGTCATAATTTGGGTAGTAGCTGTTGGCTGGTAATGTTATGCTACCTTAGTATAAGCAACTGTTGCTACATACTCATACTAAACATGCTTATAATTTCAGCGAATTTTGAGCTTGTATTGACTTATGTCTGTCAATAGGCAATGGATTTGCTTGACAATCTGTATCTGGAAGTGTCAATAGCTCACTAAGGGTTTCCCATTACTGTACAGTACACTACATTTTACATGTTTTTAATCTTGACTCTTCCTGAAACACTTCTTTTCGTTCATTATAATTGATAATTCAACCTTTATCTCTCTTCAGCGTGCGACTAGAGCAAGGAGCAGTCACTTCACTTCTTGAAGAAAATGGTGTCATCAAAGGTGTCCATTACAGGAACAAAAATGGTGAAGAACTGAGTGCATATGCACCTCTTACAGTCGTTTGTGATGGCTGTTTCTCAAACTTACGCCGCTCACTCTGCAAACCCAAGGTAACAATTTTTTACAAATTTGTATTATTGATGATCAAATGATAGCACTTAGCTTATACTATGTTTTTCCCCTGCTTATTGTATTTCAAAATTTTATCTATTACAGATAGACGTCCCTTCATGTTTTGTTGGTCTGGTTCTGGAAAACTGCAATCTTCCATATGCAAATCATGGGCATGTCATTCTTGGAGATCCATCACCTGTCTTGTTCTACCCAATCAGTAGCACAGAGGTTCGTTGCCTTGTTGATGTACCAGGACAAAAGGTCCCTTCTGTTTCAAATGGTGAACTAGCCAATTATTTGAAGACTGTCGTTGCTCCTCAGGTACACGTACACAATCATGATTTTTTTCTTTTTTCATATTTCTTTAAATCAAACATAACGCCAAATTTGTTGCCATTTTCAGGTCCCTCCTCAAATCTATGACGCCTTTGTGGCGGCAGTTGACAAGGGTAATATAAAATCTATGCCAAATAGAAGCATGCCAGCTGCTCCTCTTCCTACACCAGGTGCACTCTTGATGGGTGATGCATTTAACATGCGCCATCCTCTAACAGGCGGCGGAATGACTGTTGCTTTATCTGATATTGTTGTCTTAAGGGATCTTTTAAGGCCTCTGAAGGATCTGAATGATGCATCTAAGATTTGTAGATATCTTGAACCCTTCTACACCTTGAGAAAGGTAACTTCTTTTTTTGTACATTTTTTTCCTTGTGGTTTAACTTTATGTTGTACTAGCTTTATTCTCGCGCCATGCGCGAAATTTTGCACAACGATTTTATAACTATATATATATTAAAAAATACATAGAAATAGCTTTAATATAAATAAAAGTATGCACTATATAATTATATTTATTTTAATTAATTTTTAAATCAATATTATAAAAAGAAAAGGAATTTCAATTGATTTATAATATTCTAAATTGATATGCATTTAAATAAGGAAATGATATCAATAGATTTAGTATAGTGATCTTTGTATATATTTTAATTGATTTGTATTCAAATAAGGAAATGATATCATTAGAATTAGGTTAATTATCTTTAAACATATATATTTATTTTTCATTTTTTTTAAAAATGACATGTGTCGATGATGCGGCATAGCTTATTGATGAGTAGACAACGTGACATAGCTTATTGATGAATATAGTGTTTTGCTTCAGTAGTTATATAGAGATTTGCATAAATGGTCAAATACCGAAAACCACATGTAGAAAGGGGTATATATTGCCCAAAACCCCCCGTTTTTTCACGTTTTAATTTATCTGGTAATAAGTTCATATTGTATATGCATAAATTAATTGTCATTTGCAGCCGGTTGCCTCTACAATAAACACACTGGCCGGTGCCTTATACACGGTATTTTGTGCTTCACCTGATCAAGCAAGAAACGAGATGCGTGAAGCCTGCTTTGATTATTTAAGTCTTGGAGGAATCTTCTCATCAGGACCAATCTCTCTACTCTCGGGTCTAAACCCTCGTCCATTAACCCTAGTTCTCCATTTCTTTGCTGTTGCAATATACGGTGTTGGGCGCTTACTTCTCCCCTTTCCTTCACCAATGCGCATGTGGATTGGAGCCAGATTAATTTATGTAAGTAAAACTCCTTCAAAATTATGATTTGCACAATACTCAGGACTTTGAAATGGATGATGTGGGTTGACAGGGGGCGTCTGCTATCATCTTCCCGATCATCAAGGCAGAGGGCGTAAGGAAGATGTTTTTTCCTGCCATGGTTCCAGCATACTACAGAGCTCCACCAGTAAAATCATAGAAGCAACAAGCTTAAAAATATAAGCAAAAGATTGCGTCTTTATTCGAATGGGAAGCAATGTCCAGTAATCCAGTATATATGACAGCTGATGATTTTTGGTTGCTGTACGTTAATGTATCTTATGTTTGTTATAACATTGGATTACTTAACATTTGTTGTTATGTAAACACCATTATATATGGGAAGCAAGGGCCTAGAATGGGAAGCAACTGTCCCATTCGATGTTATGTAAACACCATTCTTCAAAAAATCAGTTTTTTCACATTTCCTGCGTAACCGTTATTATTACGCTTTGCGGTTGATTCGTGTTTGCACATCGGCTTTTAGGGTATCATGACAAATTTTAACATTTGTTGTAGGAATTAGTTGGCTTAATATAGAATCTGCTGCAAAGTAAAACTTGCTGTAGTTTTAGATGTCATGTCATTTTCAGCTGCCTTTACATGCGCCAAATCACTACCATAAAACTTCAGCAAAGGTTACATTCTCACAACTGCAGTATTCGGTAACAGCTGAAACCATACAAAATATCCACAACATTCTGATTCTCCCACTCCATAATTTTCACTGCACACCAAGAATTTCCTTCACTGAATTTCGCCATAACCACAAAACCTGCAACAGCCCGCCATTTGCAACATTGACAGCAAACACTTGTCCAAGAACAGGAAGACGAGTAGACAACACCTTGAGAATAAGACATAGACAACCGACACGAGCAAGGTGCTCCGGCGCCTGCATGATCACATTATCAGACAACAAAATCAAGAATCACAAAGAACTCATCATTATAAAAAAAAATCACCTTTGAATGAGGAAAAAGCTCCAAACTCGTCTCCTTGACAAAATCAGTCAACAAGCAGCCAGCAAAAAGACCCAAAGGCATAATCAACTCTTTGCTCACAGAAGCTGAATAGATGAAATCTGAAATGCAGCTCAAACCGAACCACGCAACGAACAACCATACGAGTGTTTTCTTTCCATATAAAGCCAACTGATGCTGTAAAACATCTCCTGCTTTCTTCCATTCTAGGCCCTTGACTGAATCAGGTACAGATTGCCATAGCTTCTCCTTCATTGTATTGAATTGTGACTTAGCATCATCAGGAACATTCAACTGAGCTCTCGCCAGTTTTCTAGAGGGTTTGTAAGATGTAAGGAGATTTTGATTATGCAAGAATGTTGAATGTTGAGGTCTAAACGAGCAAGTGAGGAACATCCGTGTCTGCAGGAAAGCCATATTCAGAGGATTTAAAACTGGAATTTTAGTTACTAAAAAGAACATTCCAGAATCAGATAAGGTAGCAGCGATTATACAATCCTTATCTCCTACTGAAACGAGCAATTGAAGAATCCAATTGCATTTGAAGAGATTAACAAATTGATAATCACCGGATCTGCGGAAAAGAAATGAAAATTGAGGAGTGAATGAAGGAGACACAGACCTGAAACGCCGGAGAAGAAAGCATAGACGTGAATGTCGCCATTAGCCGGCGCCGATGAGCCTTCGACGTCAGATGCCGCTTTCAGAGGAGGCTTTCTACCTTTTAATGGGCTTCATCGTGGCCCATTACTAAGAGTTTTTGGGCCTTAATTTATTCTTTTAATGGTCTTTGTTGTGGCCCATTACTAAGAGTTTTAGGCCTAATATTCTTTTTATGAAAAGGTTCACCATTTTCAGCTCGTATAAATTAAAATTTACTGAACAGTGAACATACTCTAAATTCAGTTATAAACCTACTTTAATACTAATATTTTTTTTTTCTTCCAAAAATTACTGAGTTGAAATTTAAGGAAAACTCGAGAGGTTATCTCAAACAGATATTCATCCAGTAGGAAATTTCACAAAATCTGGCCCAAAATCTATTTCCCACACTCCACTTAAAATTTAGACTAGTGATTTCAGATTTGCTTCCTTCCTTGACAGCACGTTGATGTAAGCCTATAGATCAGAAAAGATGGCTCATGAGTCATGATTCTGAT
Organism: Oxyria digyna; assembly: GCA_029168935.1. Classification (NCBI taxonomy): domain Eukaryota; kingdom Viridiplantae; phylum Streptophyta; class Magnoliopsida; order Caryophyllales; family Polygonaceae; genus Oxyria; species Oxyria digyna. Next base: position 43,626,893 of record JAPVLV010000005.1, read on the forward strand.
GCAACAAAACGATTGGGCAGTCTGAGAATTTCATCTCAGTTGGTGAACCCTAATTTTCTGATTCATCTTTCCTTTTCCTCTTCCATTTGTCTTGCTTGTTAAAGCTTCTTCTTCCTCCTCTCCCTCTGTTTTTGTATCATCCACCAACCTCTTCCCTTTAACTCCATTTGGAGACACCACATTCCATTATTTCCACCTCCATAATTGACCATCTTCTCTTACTATTTTCAACACAAATTCAAATGGGAATCCAAACCAAACACCTACTCATTTCCTTCGGCTTTCTCTTGATTTCTAGCTTCACCCACAAATCATTCATGGCTCAAGGTAATTATCAAGGTCCCACTTCAATCATATCTCCATTATAGCAAACTTCTCTTAACTCTTTTCCATTTTCTTGCAGGTAGATCAATACCTAATTCAGCTGAACTCTTCAAGGTACCAAAAACATGTCCAGCTACCTCTTTTTTACCAAAAACATGTCCAGTTTGAGATGCTAATAATTTGTTAACTTTGCAGGAAAAGCTAGCTAAGATCAGAGAAAGAGTGCTCATAGGATCAAGACCTCCAAGATGTGAAAGAAGATGCAGTTCATGTGTTGAATGCATAGCAGTCCAAGTGCCCATTTCTCCTCGCATGAAACCCACATCAAGAATCCAGTTTGTGGCTTCTAACAACAGAGAAATCTTGAATTCCAGAAGTGATGACTTGTCTAATTACAAACCCATGTGCTGGAAATGCAAGTGTGGTAACTTAATCTTGAATCCTTGATGTATTTAGGAATCCTCTATGCTTGTGTAAATTTGTCTCTGTTCAAAATTAATTAATGCTAAATCTTGATTAGTAGGGGAGTGATGACTTCTTCTTTCTTCTTCTTTTTTGCATTTTGAAGAGCGTGTGCTGTGTGATCTGATCTTCTTTAGTATCGTACAAGACAGAGATTACGTGGGCATTATTGTTATCAGAAATGACAGCAAGAAATAACACAAAAAGCTGATGCTAAACAAATTTCAGAAAAGGAAGAAAGAACTTTGCAGATGCAGAAAGCTAATCCTAAACCAAATGTGTTTAATACAGATTTAATTACATGGATGATCCTTAATCCTGTAATTAATTACGTGGGCATTTTGTTTTTGGTTAAGATGATCCTTACTCTTCACTCTCTATAACCTTTACAAAAAAAACTAATAATCTTTTTTCCAACATAGTACTCCAGTAGTCCAGTGAAAGATTTCGAAATTATTGAGATGCTAATAATAATGTATACTCCGTCCCATAATTATCTTTCTGTTTCTCTCTCCTGACATTATTCACTATTAAAGGGAATCTTCGTAATTTCGATCAATATATAAACAAAAACATAGTCATGTGTGATCTTGTTTGATTCGTTTTATCGAGTACTTTAATAATATTAAATTTTTATAATTTTTACTGATTTATAATTAAAGATATTAACGATACAAAACACACATCGACATATGTGCCCAAAAGAAACATGGGAGGGAGGAGTAGTATAGTAAATTTGGGTTTGCTCGTATTTGACCATACGAGCTGAAAATGGCAGGGTCACTCCCTCAGAATCTTCAGAAAAAGCTTATTAACTTTACTGTGCCAGCTTTGCAATCTATTTTGGACTATTTACTCTCTTTTTCAGCGTTATTAATTAATAATAATATCACGAGAGGCAGAATTTCCCAGCTTCAGAAAATATCGAATGCGTGCAACAACAGACAACAGATCCCGGCAATCTTCATTTTCTGATCTTGCAGTATGATCGTTCATCAGTTGCCAGGAATAATTGCATCTTTTATTGCCTCTTAAAAAAACTTTATACACATCATACACGCATTCCATGTAACATTTCGGTATTTTTTTTTTCCAGTTAAATGGTTGATTTTTCTTTCCCAAATTTTTACGTGACATTTTTTAAGTACAAGTAGAGATAGAATATTTTCTATTAAAAATATATTTTTGTGTTATAAAAAACATAAACCTATGTATATTCTAAAATTATCCTTTCAAATTTGTAACCTTATATTTTTTTTCAATTCTCTTTCATATACGCCGCTTTCATCAGCTAATACTCCGTAGTATATCATGGGCAGAAAGCGAAGAAATGTGAAATTGTGAAAGGCGGAAAACTAGTAGGTGACACAATAATAAATGTGTTGAATTTTGATGATTACCAACCCAAAACCAACATTAAATGCTTTGCTTGTAAAGAACAACTGACAGTGGCAACAACGCTAGACTTTGTGTATTTCTGATTTTTACAGCAGCAGTAAACCGTACGTTTACCACTTCTAAGCAAAATTACAAACACAGTCACACTACTATGTTCCATGCTACTGTGCTGCACAATGTGTCAATGTAAATGGTAGGGAGCTTTAATTAAAATATCTAAGAAAATCTTGTAGTAATTAGTAAATGCGTGGAAAAGAATTTAACTTCTTGTAAACTGAAGTCATCTATCTTTATTGAGCCAGGTAGCAAACCATTTATCACAAGACACATCCAAATGACTCTACTATCACTAAAATCACTTATATGTATCATACTAAATAACTCTAATTTCTTGAAGTCGATAAACCCGAAAATATGTCATTATGAACATATTCTTTTTGCTACTCCCTCCGATCGAAATTATAAGACGTTTTAGACTCAATTTTTTTTATTAGACTCTATTTCCATGTCATTATCAAGAGTTTGAGATGAGAAAAGAAAACAACTCATAAATGGATAAACAAATCACCAATACAAATATAATACGAGTATTACCTCTGTTGAGCAATACTTGTCATTTACCATTTTGCACCTATTAAGAAAAATAATGATAAAGCTAAAATCATACTAACTTTTTCTCAGATTTACAAAACATTATTACCCACCTCATTTTCTACTAATCAATAAAATGACTTTACATAAATTGATATTTATGACAAATATTTCTTAACAAAAATGGAAAGCTAAAATGCCACATAAATCTTAACCGAGGGAGTATATGCATTTTTCAAATTTTTGAGAAGCAATAATGGTCTTTCAGATATAAATAGCTTCTCTTTTTTTCCGTAAGAAACATAATTTAACCCAAAGAAACATAAACACATTGATAAATAGATATTTGAACATATTTGACACCAAAGAAACATGAATGTGATCAATGGCCGTCCATTCTCTGCAGGATTTAAATGTCAGGGTGCGTGGGGCTCTGTTGAATGCCAACTTGCTACCATTTCCATACTACATTCAATTCTAATGCACAATTTAATTTCAAAAGTCCTGATTTATTCTGATGTTTTAGCTAAATCCGCTTTTTTTTTTTTTTTTTTTTTGATAATGGTTAGAACTAGAGTCTCACTGAAGGCGAAGGCGACTGTCCTGGTGTTAAAAAAATCAAAGGTCAAAAATATATTCTGATGGCTGAATTCCTGCTATAAAAAACATTTCCATCATATTAAATTATCTCTTGCTGTTAAAATGGCTTTAAATAATGTAGTATGTTGCAAGATTGGGAAACTCATTTATAACAAAAAAAAAGAAAGAATGCTACTATTACATCTTTCTATTCAAAAATAATTTATTATGCCGACTACAAACGGTTTTTGAGGTGAATAATGATCCACACCATGTGAATTTTATCCTTCACAAAGACCCCAGAAAGCTAAGATAACAAAACGACGTCGTTCACCTGATCCCACATTTCAAATACATTTCCCACATGATCTCACAAATTCACCCACACTCCCCACAAACCCACTTCACATTAATAATGCCTGCAACTTCCATCAAGTTCCATGATTAGCTTCCATGAACAAGCAAGCAGAGGAGCATTTCCCATGAACATCACCAACCACTTCTTCATTATCAGGTACCTCATGTCATCTCTCATTCTTTCCACCATTTTCCTTAACTTAGAACAAAATAACACTAAATTCCATCTGCAATTCAGATATCATAAGATGCTGAGTAGAAATCAGAATCAGAGGTACAAGGGAATCAAGGTTAAAATCGGAATTCGAACATGGCTGGCGCTGGCAGTCGCTGTCTGGATGATTTATCAGCTTAGAGTATTCTTCAATCATAAGCAATCAAGTGAAAATCTTTTGTCTGTTAAGGAAGAGATTCAGTCTGAGAAGTTGAAGCTGGGGAGGAAAGGATTGCTTAATAAGGAAGATGAGGAAAATGGCGGGCAAAAACTGGAAATTCAGATGGAGGAAGAACAAGGAGAGGATTTGGTTGATGGAAAGGAAAAAAGTGGGGATGATGATGAGGAGGAGATAGATACCGTACGATTTGATGATCCAATGGATGAGATTGACTCCCTGAATGATGATGGTGAGGTTTATGATGATGATGATGATGGAAGTACTGATCATGTTGGTGAGGAAGAAGTTGACAGTCCTTTGGAGAGGCTGAATGCAGACAGAGTTGGTACCTAAATTCAGTGAAGTTATAGGTAGATACTAACAAAAATGACAGCTTGCAAGAAACATCAAAGTTCATAGTCAACTGATGGAATGTGAATTCAGAATTATTATTGGAATATGATATTGAAGCTCAAGCAGGTTAGAGAGAAAGCTTACGATTCTTTAGTTATAAAGAATCATGTCTTGGTTTTAGCAGAATAATTCATAATGTATAGTGTTATATATAGGATACAATTTGTACCTTGCTTTTTTTAATGTCTAGAGAGATATGATAGGCTAAGAACATGCTTCTTTAGTGAAATATAGAGCCATTCATATGGAAGGAATAAAATCTGAAGAGAAAACACAAATCGATCACTTCCTGCCTATACAATGCAGATATGACTTAATGACGATAAATTATTTACACCATAGTAGTCGTAGTATGCTCGTTTCAACAAGTAGCAGAAATAAAAGCTTCCACTTGAACATGGCAAAAAACTATTGGCAGTAAGATAGCTTACCCTCATCTGAATGTGAAGAATCTAGAGTTGCTTTGTGCTCAAAGTTCTGTTTCATGTTGAGAGTCTTTGCTGCTACTAAAAGAGTCAGGCGAACGATCTGATCTGATGCGTTCAATATCACCTACTTGATCATTTTCAGGAGTCTGTTCCATTTGATCGTTTGATGTTGCTTGTTTCCTAAAGGCTCTCTCAAAATCTTTGGCATTCTGGGAATCAATATATAATTTACCAAGCTTTTCCCCCTGTCATAATAATAACAATGTTATCAAACAATAGATTACCCGACGTCTAATATTAGCTTTGCACAAGCACAGGCCAAGAAATGCAATACCAATATCTAAACCTGCCTGTTATATCGCCTACCACAAATTGAAGAAAAGTATAATGCACTTTTAAAAACTCATCTTAAGCAACAAAAAACTGTTATTATTTGCCCAAAATCTCACCAAAGTTTCTTGATAGGCATGCATGTTTTGCTAGCTATGTATTAATACAACACCTTAACACCTATGACCTAACAACATTCAGATTTCAATAGAATAAGTGAATCTTAAAGTTTGACCTAACAACACCTTAACACCTATGTATTAATACGGAAAATTAATTCTTTGATCTTCAGGGAGCTTCCCGGGTTCCCATCTCCTACTCTTTATTGTCAATAGGAAAAGTGGTGAAGGTGAAGAATTTACCTTCTGAAGTGCTTCCAACTTTTTCTGCATTGCCTCGTGTTCAGCTTTAATACGAAAAGGAACACCATGCTTTTGGTAAACATTGGTTTGAGCTCGGCCTTCATCAATATCGCTTGTAGTGGTTGCAAAAGGATGATTTGCAGGAATCCACCTGATTGTTTCAGGGTCAATATCAGGTGGAATAGCATCTCCTTCTTTAAGAAAAACCGTTGGTCTCTTCCACTGATATGCTCGCGACCTCCTTTTCTGATGAGTACTTCTCTGCTCTTCAGTAAGAGTAACAGGGGCCATGCGGTAAACCTTTCCACACATCTCTAACGTAGAGTTACTATTGCTAGATTTCACTAACGGATTATTGAATGGATCATCATATTTCATAGGTTCAGAGCTGTTAATGGAAAAGTACGATTATACACAGTACAACAACATAGTTACACAAAAAATTGTTTCATGACTTGATTATTCATGTAGCATGATATGATAAGGATATATTAGTTTTAGCATTAGTGGTGACAGTTGTTATTAGTAGGCAATTGATGTATTCAACAATAACAAGCATGTTGAGGTATTTAAAGTGTTTAGAATCATACATGCCTCTTCTATCAGATCTGAGCTGGCCACGTCTGACAAGATCTGCTACAGTGCCAGGATCATTATACCTTGTCCTCCTACCCAGGTATATTTTGACAGCAATGATCAAGCAAACGGAAGCAGCAAAAAAACCAAGCAGGAAATCCACTCCCGGTTGCCTTTGTATCTGTATTAATAGCAATTAGCAAATAAATAAAGCAGAGTTCAAATGAAGCATAAATGGAGAATCGGGGAATAAGCACTGCGTGATCGAAGTAAAGACCCATTTATGAAAAATGAAACTGCAGAGGATCAATTTTTCCTAGTGGCTTCACATGCCAGAACTGGGGTTTATTAAAGAGAAGAACAATAGGATGAGTGTGTCGTAATATGAAACATACTTAACAGTAGTACATTGTTGGGAGAACAAAAACAAAATGATATTAGGAGAAGTACGAGAGAACTGACCATGAATGCAGGAGGAGGAGGAAGACTGCTGACAATTTGACGTAACCTGCTAACAGATTTGTGGAAACTTATGGAGGGATTAGGGGGAACATCGCTGACAATTCGACGGATCAGGCTGACAGATTTCTGGAAACTTAAGGAAGCATTAGGGGGAACATCACTGACAACTTCACGGAGCCTGTTGACAGATTCATCCACACTGAAGGAAGAATCAGGAGGAGGTGGAGGCTGGTTGTCACTGTTGACGGTATCAGTAGAAACATCATTTTCGACAGCAGCAGCAGTGAGCAGAAGATGGCGTTTGAAATTTGGTAGAGAGTTAAATTTGCAAATTCTGAGATTAAGTCCATAGGTAGTGGCAGAGCTGCATCTGGATTAGTGAGAAGCAAGGGTTAACACTAAACAGCTAGCAAAATCTACACTTGACAAATGAAGTGGAAAGGGTATCATGGCTACTCTTTACTTCTCCAATATCCGATAGCCTTGACAGGGATGATCAATAATACTCATCACCTTCTTCAGGGTGAATCTGGTGGATCCTTTTTCATATCTGAATAGCATGGTTCAGAATTCCAAAATGGATATCTGAATAAGGTCTGATGAATGTATTGAATTGCTTATCTAATGATAGAAGTTCCTAATTTTAAGCTTTCTCTGTAAAATTAGGCGATATACATAATAAAAAAATGATGCAAAAACTAATCCTATCACAATAGTTACCCTTAGTCATCATCAACAGAAACTGGTCATATAGAAATTGACACCGAGTTTACATTTCATGGTGAACATCATGATCAAACACCCCGAATTTACAAACAGAGACACAAAAGGCAGGTTCAAAGTTCAAACAGATAGCAATCCGAAATTGGCATAAGATTTGATTAGTTAAGAGAGAAGATTTGTACCGTTGAGGAGAAGGGGAGAACCCGAGATTGACAATGTGCCTCGTAGCAAGCCAAGAGGATGAGAGAGCAACAGGTACTCGTGCTAGGGTTTAGAAGAGGGAAAACAGAAATTCAGTTGATTGGCTATATTTTTGGAAGGGATTATAGATAAGAAGTTGATAGGAGAAAGGAATCACCTGCATTTGAGTTTGCAGTCGCCATTCAAGAGAGCAAATACATCAATTTCGACCTCGTCGACGAAGGAATCAACACATGGAAACAAATTCAGCAGAGACATAATTGAAGCAGCTTAAGGTTGAAGATAAGTAACAGAAGAAAATCAGGCCCCTTCCTTCAGGCTGCCAGTGTAAACAGCCCGGCCCATCTCCGTAAACACATGTGCCTCTTTCTTGTGGCCCAACATTTCAAAGTTCTAGGATTTGAGTTTATGACCGTGTAATTTACTAGAAAATTTCATATTATTCTTTTGAAAATTTTATATATTTTAATCAAAATTTAAGTTTAACTTTTAAATACTAAGAGAATTATGTTTATTTGTATATGTAAATCTTATATATGAAAATATGCAGAATTTGTAGACGAAAGGGTATAAATAAGAAAAAAATAAGGTATACGTAAATCCATATGCTAAAAAAAAGGCCGATGCGATCGAAATGAAAGAATGAACTATAAATAAAAGCGAGTTCAGAATTCAGGTTCGAATTCCGTTGCTACTATATATGATATGGGATTTTCTATAATGATAGAAAATAAAAGACTTTCTACCTACAAATTTTTGTTCATTGACTTGCTATTTTAAAAATAGATTGGTTTAACTCAACCATTGAAATTGAATAAAAGAAATAGAAAAAAGAAGAAATAAGTAAACAATTGAATTGGATTCAATTGTATTATCCCAACAAAATTGAGTGTTAACTCCCATTTCGTAGTGAATTAACCGATCAACTTGTTATCGGACATTTCTTTTTTTTTCATTTTCGAAAAAAAAAATTATATAATAATATTAATTAAATATAATATTTTTTAAGTTTATTTAATATTATTTTGACTTTATTCCTTTATAATTATGAGAATCAATCATACTACTTCTAGTCCTGGGGTTTCCACACTTGAAAAAAATAACTTGGGGCGTGTCGCTCAAATCATTGGTTCAATTCTGGATGTATCTTTTCCGCCAGGCAAGATGCCTAATATTTACAACGCTCTGGTCGTTAAGGGCCGAGATAGTGCCGGTCAACCGATTAATGTAACCTGTGAGGTACAACAATTATTAGGAAATAATCGCGTTAGGGTTGTAGCGATGAGTGCTACAGACGGCCTAACGCGAGGAATGGAAGTGATTGATACAGGGGCTCTTTTAAGTGTTCTGGTGGGCGGAGCAACTCTCAGACTTTTCTTGTAAAGACTTTTAATAAAAATATATTTAATTTCATAAATATTATGTATATAGTTTGACTTATTTTTTATTATCGAAAATCAACCTAATTTTATCCTAAAAATGATATATTAACTCTCATAGTAATTTTTATTCTTAAGGAAATAGCTTGTATATTTGTTGTTGAAAAGTTTTTGTTAATGTAACAATGCAATATATTAAGTATTAATATTAAAGATAAAAATAAAAATTGTTTAACAACTTACCCTAAAATTATTCTAAAGCTCTAAAAGGGTTAACTTTAGGCAATGACTATATGCACGCGATTCGAGGCATATATGCACGCGATTCTGTGCGCGCAAATTATGTGCACGCATCTGTGCGCTCTTATGCGCATACGTGTTTTACGGGGTATTACGGGTACTTTTCGTAAATTTTCAGAGTCTGTAACAACTTGTGCGCCTAACTACTGCGCACAGGTTGAGAATCTGTGCGCCGTGTTTCTGCTCACTACTCAAACATAGTAGCCGTTGAAATCTTTGAAAAAATTAGTCGTTAAATGTAAAACTGTGCGCTTAGGTTCTGCGCACAGGTGCTTTAGGGTTTGGGTTTGTGCGCGGATGGTTAGCGCACGGGGATTTACAGTTTAGGATACATCCATTTGGACTACAACGGTCATAAATGTGCCTATATAAAGCCATAATCTCTTCGTTTCCAACAAATTCATTCAAAACCTCTTCGTTTTCCAACAAATTCATTCAAAATGTCTCGTCGTAATCAAAACTCTCGTATGTTAGAGTTGATTAATCAAAGTTGTGAAGATAGTGATGAAGAACACGATTGGGATAGCGGATCACAAGAAGAGGAAGACGACCCGAACGACGACGAATGGTTGGATGGTTTCTTAGAAGACGAAGAGTTCGGCGACTGGGATCCGAGTGGTGAATTTGTGGTTAGTATAATATGTTATAATTTGAAACATATGGTAGCGTAATTAGTTTCAAATTAGTTTCATATGCTAGCGTAATTAGTTTCATATGCTAGCCTAATTAGTTTCTTATGCTAGCCTAATTAGTTTGTTATGCTAGCCTAATTAGTTTCATATGATGGCCTAATTAGTTTCATATGATGGCCTAATTAGTTTCATATGCTAGCCTAATTAGTTTCATATGATAGCCTAATTAGTTTCATATGATAGCCTAATTAGTTTAAAGTAATGATTCGTATTTTGCCTTGTTATTTTGGTAGAAGTGTAATTGTCGCTCTACAATTACGTATAGGGGAAAGATTATTCGGATTATTTTAGAACCGCACAATATTGGGATACTCCGCAAGAATTGTACGAGTGGGCGAGAGATAGAGGAAATGAGTTAGTGATAGCTTTGGTAACGCGTAATTCAAGTCCGTACCAAATAAGTATTGTGTGCGATAGATTTGGAAAACCAAGATCTGGGAGGCCAAAGGTGAACAAAGAGAATCCAGAGTTGGCTGTTCCTAGGCTTAGAAAGTCGAAGTCGAAGAAGTGTGAGTGTAGATTTCAGCTACTGGCAGTGCGAAAGAAAAACATTCCCGGGGTCGCAGGAGAAAAATGGATTTTAGGTGTAATAGAAGGTCGGCATAACCATGTGCTACTTGCTAGTTTTCATGGGAATGCATTCATGGGTCGAATGACGGAGGAGCAAGAGCTTTGTGCTAGGCGGTGGGGAAATGGAACTGGACGCAAGACGCCAAAAGAAATTATCTCTAAATTGAGGGAGAAGTACCCTGGTAATGTTACTTCAAGGAGACAAGTTGCAAACTTTTTGCAGAAGGTGAATTACGAAGATCGCGGAGAGCTAAACGTGACACAGTGGTCGCTTAAGTTTTTGCGAGACCACGACTACGTAGTTCACCCACATAGAGACACGACAAACGGCGAGGTTGCAATATTATTCTTTGCTAACCAAGAGTCGTTGCGTTTGTTGAAGAAGTACCCGTACGTGGTAATTATCGATGCAACGTACAAGACAAACAAGTAAGTCTCTACAATACCTTGGTCGATATTTAGTTCGGATAATGATATATGTTCTGTAGTGATATATGTTAATGTTTCAATAGATATGAAATGCCGCTCGTAGAGATCGTTGGATTCACCAGTACACACAAGACGTTCAACATCGCGTATGCATTCACTAAAGCGGAAAGGATTTATCATTACACATGGATAATGATTCAATTGAAGTCATTATTCATATATTTGGGAGTGATGCCAACGGCTATAATGACAGATTGCGAAGACGCGCTGATAAAAGGGATAAAGACTGTTTTCGGGAGCGAAGTTCAACATCTGTTGTGTTGGGTGCATATCAAACACAACATTGAGGCACATGCTTCGACCATCCTAATGAGACAAATTAAAGTGGAAGCCTTTGCAGGACAATGTTGGGGACTATTTTGCTCAGCTACTGAAGAGACCTATGAACTGCGGCTCGAACAGTTGAAGAGATCTTGGAAGAGCGGCCTTGTGGGATACGTTGAGAGAACATGGCTTAATCCTCACAAGACAAGTATAGTGAGGGCTTGGACAGATCATAAGCTTCATTTCCTTACGAGGACTTCAAACAGGTAAATATTGATATTTTTTAGTTAAAGACGATTATATCATAACGGCGTACTTTCTTAACTTACCAACTTAACTGTTTTTTAGAGTTGAAGGGATGCACAAGGTTTTGAAAGATATTATTGGTTCCAGCAGAGGGGGCTTTAACAGAGTGATCGTACGGATCCATCATTCAGTACTCCTTTAGATTGATTAAATTAGGGCGAGCATGAACATGTCTCTCTCCAAACGACCAACTGATTTTGATGATCCAAACATGCATCCTCTTGGAAGGGCTATTTTTTCCCGACTATTCTACAAAGTGTCAGACAGGTGTTTTGATCATTTGTTGGATACTTATGAGATCATGTTGACCGGGAAATTTCCTGAACAATGCACCGACCATTGGGTGAGGAACTGTCTTGGGTTGCCGTGCGTCCATCAAATTGCACACGCTATCATTTCAAACACACCCCTGATTGAGGATGACATTCACCCGTTCTGGAGGGATTTGCATTGGGATTACACTCCTGAAACAGAAGACGTCCCAAATCTGAAGGTCCGAATGAACATTATAGAGTTGCGACTCCATGAAATGTTCACCAAGTTGGAACTTGGAACCTTGAAGAAAAGCACGGCATACCAGCTAGGTGAGTTGTATCAGGACTTGGAGCATCCTGAACTAACTACCTTGAAAGAACCGACAAATGTGAGAAGAAAAGGCAGGCCAAAGGGTGCAAAGAACAAGGATAAGGAGGAGGTTGACAGTGAAAATGACAAGGAGGATGACATAAAACAAGAAGATATGGAGCAGTATGAGATGGAGGAGGCAAAGCAGAAATCAAAAGGAAAGAAGAGTACAGGAGCAAGACGGCCAGGTCGTCCTAAAAAGGAGGAGGATGACAGTGAAAATGACAAGGAGGAATCGAGAGAGAAGAGTTATTTTGAGCACAAACAAGAAGAGCTGGAGAAGTATGAGAAGGAGGAGGCAAAGCAGAAATCAAAAGGAAAGAAGAAGGCAAACAATACAGGAGCAAAACGACCAGGTCGTCCTAGAGAGCAAACAACGACATCACTTCCCGTGGTCATTGAGGCCGAGGAGTTGCATTCTCAACCCATGCCCGACCTATCACGGCCTGAAGGATCAAACTACACTGACTTCGATCAGTGCCCTGAAGAACTTGGTGTTCCTCTCATTCATAGGGGGGTTGACTTCGGCATTGACAATTTGGATGATTTTTGGGAGACACGATATTCGACGCTCGAGAAAATGATTCTTGCTATTGGTCATGGCGTCGCACAAGCTGAAGCCATACTTCGAGTCCCACACAATCATTGTCCGCACAAGTCATCTGTTGAAGGCGGTAATGAGGAAGACAAAGGTAGACGCGTTTGCACATTTAGGATGCTCAGGCAAGACCTAGCAATCGACGACATCAAGGTAACGTGTGATTCGTTACTCATAGTCAACCAAGTCCAAGGGATGTACACAACAAAGGACGACAGAATGATAGCATACCTCGCTCTGGTTCATGAAACGATCAAGAAATTTTCAAAATTCGAGATCAATCAAGTCCCCAGGGAACAGAATGCTCAGGCAGATGCGTTTGTACATTTAGGATCATCCCTGAATCCTGAAGAGTTTCCTAGCGTCCCAATTGTCCACGTCGAAACATCAGCGTTAGCAAAGGCGAATGACCATCCCAAGGAGGTCGTTGTACTGGAAGAAGAGCCAAATCCAACGACGGACGCCAGTGACTGGACCAAACCAATCATCGACTGGTTGACAAGGAAGATACTCCCAGACGACAAAGACGTCGCCAAACGACTTAAGGTACAAGAATTGTCTTTCGAAATGATAGACTCTTTTCTGTTCAAGAGATCTGTTACAAGACTCAAGCTAAAGTGTCTTAAACCGAACGAGACACTCCAAATGATGCAATCGGTCCACAACGGAGAGTGTGGGAACCACACCGGTGGACGAGGTCTGGCCTGCAAGCTACGTCGAATGGGCTATTTCTGGCCTACCCTGAACAGCGACACGTTAGCATACGTGAAGAAGTGTGATGCCTGCCAACGACGCTCGCTCGTCCAACATCAACCTTCAGAGCTACTTCACCCGACGTTGGCTCTGTTTGTGCCTAAAAATACGACGAGTAAGGAACGCGCCATGAGCTACGCGTAGAGTGATCACGTCGACATGACGGAAGAGAAAGAAGATGTCGTTGGGATGAAGATAGAGTCGGCCCTCCCAGCCGCCCTAAAATTTGGGAGGATACGGGTAAAAGATTTTACCCAAAAGGGTCGGCCCTGCTCGGCCTTTTTTTAATACGGGATGATATGGTATCGAAGTATGGCCCTGAGGGCCGGCCCTACTCGGCCCATATTATATTTAATATTATAAATATTATTAATATAATATTATAATTTTAATTAAAATTTAATAAATAATACAACTAACTCTAAATACTAAAGAAAAAGTAAAAAAAATCAGCCTTACTCTTTGTAAAGCTAGTTTCACGTTTTTTTATGATGATGAGGATGGATGTTGTGTTTGTTGGCTATGTTAATGGTGATGATGATGGATATTCTGATGCGAGAACTATTACCACGGCATAAATTTACTAGAATTTGTATTTTTTTTATTATGCGTTTTTTGGATTGTTATGTTGAATTCTGTTATGAGAATTCTTATGTAAGCATGCATTTGGACGTTTTTAGTATGCGTTTTTGGATGGTGAATTGCTATGTAAGCACTAAACACATTTTGAATGTGTTAGTAACACGATTTAACCCGATTCTGAAATTAAATTTCTTTGTGTAAAAAGTTGAGGGTCGCCCTGAGGGTCGCCCTGCCCGCCCTGAGGGCCGCCCTGCCCGCCCTTCTGGGAGGATATGGGCAGCGAAATTGACCCATTTTAAATGGGAGGGCTTGTCCCGGCCCTGGTAAATGGGTAGAATTTTGGATTATGCCCTGCCCTGGCCCGGATCAAGCCCTAGTTTCGTCAGGTCTACTTTACACTTGCTCCTCTAATTGTTGTTCTATTCATTGCTTTAATGATGCAAAAGGGATGGAGCTTTACTGCCCAAGTAATTCCCTCTTTCCGGGAAGCGAACACTTGATCCGTTTAAAAACATCTGAATAATCTCTAGAAACCGCAATTTTCTCCTCTACGGGAACATCAAACTTCGGCATAGTTCGCAAAGAAGGAATGGATAATAGCGATTCTACTACATTTGAAACCGATCTGACCATATGTGACGACCATTCTAGGTTTCCATACCCCATTCTGTATGAGTCCGTGTTAATTTTAGCAAACTGTGAAACGACCTCTGTATAGGTTGTTGGTACTTCATATCCAGATGGCGGAAAATCTATTCCAAGTCCCAGATCAAATGAAGGTAGCCCAAAATCCGATCACCGATGACTTAACGGATGCTTAGGCACATTGTAGTCATTCAGTGATGTATTGTTTAATTCAGTGATATATTGTTTAATCTAGTGAACAAAGAGAAGTTGACCTATACACAAGGTGTTGAGGGGTAAAATTTCATGAAATTTTAAGCTTTTATGATTATACATTTAGTCATAAAAATTGATGTTAAAAAAAAGATTTATTTATATACACTAGTGGACCTTTCATATATTCTTAGTTCTTAACTATTCACATAATATATGTGACATGTCTACTAAGAATTATATACACCTCTTTATAAAATAAGTTAGGGTGATTAAAATTATCTTAATCATGGCCTAATTACTAGCATTGTATTAATGGGTAAAAATAATAAAAACACCCAATGCCACGTACGGTTACATTAGGCTGAAGATTTGACCAAATTAAGGTGCATTAAGCACTAATTACATTTAAAAGAGGCGTTGAGCCTTATGAAGTTTTGAAACGGGAGATTTAACTCCTCCATCAAGTGACAAATCCTTGTAAAAGATGGGAGAGGGAAGGTCTAAATGGGGTTTCTCTACTTCATATATATATGAGGCTTCGGTGAATATATAGAGGCAGAAGCTTACGGGTCTTCACCACACAAAAAAAACCTCAAAAATTAGCAGATATAGAAGCAAGAGTATAAACCGAGAGGAAAGAATATTAAGGAGATCAACCTAGGGTATATCCTTTTTCTTTAATCAAGTTCTCTCATATGTTAATCAGCTTGTTCTGGATCGAGCAAGAAGATGTCCACCGTATAAGCTTCGCTACATGAAGAGACTCAAAGAAAAGATTCTAATAGATCCAAAGTCCTTATATCAAATTGAAATAGAGATGTTTCTCATTGAATTTATGATGTTTTGCTAACGCGAAACAAAGATTTTTCTAATGTGAATTCATGATGTTTCACCAAATTGAAACGTGTTCGTTTCACAAACCGAAACAGAGATGTTTCTCATTAGATTTATGATGTTTTGCTAACGCGAAACAGAGATTTTTCTAATGTGGATTCATGATGTTTCATCAAATTGAAACATATTCGTTTCTTCAAATCAAAACAGAGATGTTTCTATATAGATTCATGATGTTTTGCTAATGCGAAACAGAAATGTTTTTATGTAGATTCATGATGTTTTCTCATACCGAAACGGATTCGTTTCTCATACCGAAACGGGTTCGTTTTCTCATACCGAAACGGGTTCGTTTTCTCATACCGAAACGGATTCGTTTCTCATACCGAAACGGGTTCGTTTCTCAAATCGAAACGAATTCGCTTCACATATCAAAGCGACTCTATAACGAACCTCAAAATTAGACCTAATGATAATCCGTATGATGCTATATATCCAACAATTGTTACGTAGCCTATATAATATCTTAATGATAATCTTATAGTCATATAGTCGGCTTGATGATTTGAAAATATAGTGCTGAACAAATTAAAAAGATAAATGCTATCAAAAAGGTCATTTGTCATTTAACGAAGAACATATATATACAAGTAAAAAACCCATATATATGGTCTAAGTTTGAAATTAATTTGGTTCAGCCATCGGTAACTTATATATATAATATATATGATGGTTGTATAAGTTACTTAAGCAAAGGACGTATGATATATATAGATTTTTGAACTACGAGGATTTGATTTCACTATATATAAGTGGATACGACGTTCGTTACAAAAATAAAATAAAAGAGTAATGGATTCAATCATATACCCAAACTTAAGAACAAAAACAAAAAAACGGTTCTTTTTCTAGAACTACGTGTGATTTGATCCCTTTTAAAAGGGTACGTAGGAAATTCGATATAAACCTATCGCTCATCGAGTTCAATCACAACCAAAAATCAAATAAAATTCACTAAAATGTTATAAACATATATAGTGAAAAGTTAGACAACCCTTCCTAGAATGTGGGTTTAATCTCTTTCACGACGTACAAATGATAGTTGGATCGCATCTAGGAAACCCTTCCTAGAAGGTGGGCTTAGACTCGCTCCTCTGATGTACGGGAAATAAATCTTTCTGAACTACGTAAGGCTTGATCATTCTTAAGAAGGTACGTAGGCAACCCGTCATAATCCGGGTGCAACCCAAATCATAAAACAAACCTATAAGTGTTCAACGTATCTATATTATTAGAAGTGTAAGGATATACAAATAAGGGTCGAACTAAAATAAAATCAAATAAGATGTGTTTGTGCATGTTAGTAAATTGAATTAATCCCCCTTGTATTTCTCTAGCATTAGTCCACGTTCCCAATCCCATTATGTTACTCAATTAAGTTAGTGGTTAGAATGGAGATATGTTAGGATGTTGTTAGATAATATCTCTATTTCCCTATAAATAGCTTTTGTTTAATTAATAAACATTCATCCATTCATTGGATCAAATCTATTATGGTATCATGAGCCTCAAGATTCTAGGCCATAAAACCTTCTCTTCCTCCCACAAAACCTACATCTTTCCCCCTTCTTCCTATCCTTTCTTTTCATGGAGAAATGAGGCTAACAAAACCAAAGATTAGCAGAACTCCCGCTTCTCTTAAACCCGCTTACAACGACTTCTTCTAAAAGTCTCGTCAATTGTCTTAGACCAATTTCATGAGCATTGTACGCTCACACCTCCACAATCCATCAACAACCATTTTATGCTCCCGCCTTAATCAACCACACAAACTTGTCTCTCTCTTTTTTTCATACAAAATTATGGTTACAAATCATACCTTACTCAGTCTTAACCCTCCTTGTTCATACAACAAGGCTAGACCAACCTCCACAACTCCAACATTACTCAAGAGCGGTTCCATCCGACTCTAACAAACTCGAGATCGGCCTAGTCCGACTTCAACAACCTCAACATCGGTTTTAACCCTCCTTGTTCATACAACAAGGCTAAACCGACCTCCACAACTCCAACAACCCCAAGATCGGCAACCCGACTTCAACAGCCACAAGATCGGCAACCCGACTTCAACAACTTCAACAACGGTTCAACCCGACTCCAACAAAGTCAAGATCGGTGCAACTCGACTCCAACAAACTCAAGATCGGTGCAACCCAAATTCAACAAAATCAAAATCGATTCAAACCAAACAAACTTTCAAGTTGAATCTTTCCCATCGGACGATTAACTTGAGGGAGAATGTTAGTAAATTGAATTAATCCTCCTTGTATTTCTCTAGCATTAGTCCACGTTCCCAATCCCATTATGTTACTCAATTAAGTTAGTGGTTAGAATGGAGATATGTTAGGATGATGTTAGATAATATCTCTATTTCCCTATAAATAGCTTTTGTTTAATTAATAAACATTCATCCATTCATTGGATCAAATCTATTAGTGCATAGTTGTTTTCTTTTAACAATTTTTGCCTAACACAAGGAAATAAACACAATCACATTCACATTCAAATTTTGTAAACATAACCCATGTGTAATGTGTGGGGTGACATTATGCGTAACGCATTGAATGATTTTGCATTACGCACGGGTTTACACATTATTTTTTCCAGATTTTTACGCGGTCATTCTCAACCTTAAACCATAATCATACTAAAATAATCTCAATTTTCACTCAACACATAATTTATCATCACCACACTCACAAATTCAACAAATCCAACCCTAAATTAACAACATAGAACTAAAAACTTCATAAGAAAGCATTCTCCATAATAAAACATCTCCCAAAACAAAGTTTTACATCTCCCAGAAGAAAGCACTCTCCCATAATCTGGTGCGAGCCACTGTCGGCACCGGATTATGAGAGTGTTGACTTCGTCTCCACGAGCACTATCACTATCTTGTAGTATGCTCATACGTCAAATTCGGATTCCATTTGAGTGAAAAATGAGGGCTCAAAGGTGGTTGCATGTAATGTAACAAAGTTGAGTTTTGGGGTGTTTTTGTGCATCCCACAATGTAAAATGAGAGATAAATCTACTAGTATATAAACTAAGAGTTGATTGCAATGAATGTGATTGACCTAGAGGAGGCTATCTTGGTGAGCTTGAGCCTTCGAAGACCACACACGAGTGGTTCGAACCAGATCGATTCGGGCACGGGCTCGGGCTTGAGGCTTGTGGAATGGGTCGTAGGCCTAAAGCTACATTTGTTTTTGGAGCTAGCTCAAACCGAACGCATAGACTGCTTCAGATCTCTTTTTAGAAGAGTCAATTCGAGCATTGAATGACTCCGAATTCTCCTCCTCCACATTCAATTCAACGCGTTTTGACTACCATTAATCCGAGTAATAATGGTTGGATCCTTCATTGATGTGCACCATTATTCTGAGCTTAAATCCTCCAGATTTTGTGCAATACGAGCATCTAGTGCTCCAGATTCTTCTCCTTCAAGAAGCTCCTCTGAGAGTGGCAAATCTCTCATTTTGAACACACCGAAAATCTCATTCTTCCCTCCACTGTCTAAGTCTCATAGCCTCTTTCTCTTCTTTCTTTTTTTCATGACTAAGAGTACACATAGAAATAGCGTTGGTTGGCTTCTACTTTTGAGTTGTGCAAAGCAGAAGACATAGCAGTTGTATCCTGAGATTCAGAACGCCGGTAATCGTCACATTGCGAAGCGTTTTCAGAATTAAGGAAAGAGATATTCATCTCGACTCTGTCTTCGTTCGAATAATCCGATTTCGGTATTGGTTCAGTCATTTCGCTTTTCCCTTAATTATGTTTTATTTCATTATATTATACAAATTGTATGTTGTAGAAATTACGGTTCCTACACAAGTCATCTTCATATCATTTCAACTACTATATTTAACATGAAATACAACATAATAATGCAAATGTAGCTCGTAAATAAACAAATAAATATTAAAACTCAAGATTTTAAAGTAAGACCATTACTTCATCAACATTGTAACTTGATGAACCATATTTCTCCATTCCTTCCTTTGTTGAAATCTTCTTCCTATATTCTCCGTGTTTTTAGTGATTTTAAAGGCTTGAGAATGAATTTTGATGAAGAGTTAAAATACGGAAAAAATGATGGTGAAGAAGATTGTTATCTAATAGTTAAAATAAATGATAGTTAATATTATTTGGTGCGGATAAAACGTTCATTCAATTTTGTTTTCTAAACACTTACATTTAATGTGTTATGCATCATAAAATACCATATAATACGCATCACACAATTCTATGTCACAAATTGTTTGTTACGTAACGCATGACGTTGCGCATAGAATAGTGGGAAGATGTTAACTAATGTGGAGCGCAAGAGACAACATCTTACGAACTGTGACCTTTGTTCGGCTTGCAAACGAGCCCCAGAATCTCCTATCCAGATTTTTCGAGACTCCGAGAAGGCTGCCAATCTTTGGAAGCTGCTGATTCCACCGACGAGCTGCGCGGGCTTTTTTGGGGATGACCCGACAACCTGGATTCTTCGCAATCTAAAATGTAGCTATAATTTTTGTCTTTCTATACCTGATGACATCATGTTTTCTACCACGACCTGGTGGCTGTGGACGTGGCGTAACGTCAGAGTTTTCGGTAACACTCTTGACCAAACCTATAACCACTTCTTTATCCTGGATCAAGCCAATGCTTCCCACTCCACCTTGTTTGCAACATTGCGCCTGTTTAGAGGAAAGATTGGATTGCTTGGGAAAAACCGATGACCTATTGGATCAAAATTAACACCGATGGGGCTCGTAGAGGGGAACTGGGTTGTGCTGCGGCAGGAGGCCTCATCAGGGATGCCTCAGGAAATTGGATTAAGGGGTTTGTTGCAAATTTGGGAGCTTGCTCGGTGCTCACGTCTGAATTGTGGGGTATCCATTATGGCTTAAGTATGGCTTGGACCTTGGGATGCAACAATGTCATCCTGGAATCAGATTCAAAAGTTGTTGTGGACCTTATTGCTAACACCATCCATCCTCGTCATCCTCTATTCAGCCTGGTCAGCACCTGCCAAAGCTTTCTTCATAGGACCTGGACAATCTGGATCTGACATGTCTTCCGAAAAGCCAATTTTGCGGCTGACCATCTCGCTTCTTTTGCTTTTAATTTTCCTTTAGGTTATCTTGTTTTAGATATGATCCTCCTTCTTGTATCTCGAATGTTTTAGAGAATAATGTAAGGGGTACACGTTTTTGCTAATTAGCGTTTTTTCAATAAAATTACCCGAAAGTGCCGCTCTCCTCGACAAATTAAAAAAACAAAGTCTTTATTTGACACACCCTAAAAGTTTATTTAACACGCCCATACATTCGTCACGAAGGTATTTGGTCAGACATTCGTCACGAAGGTATATGGCCAGACATCCGTCACGAAGGTTCGAAGGACATCCGTCACGAAGGTATTGGGGAGATCCGTCACGAAGGTATTGAGGAGATCCGTCACGAAGGTATTGGGGAGATCCGTCACGAAGGTATTGGGGAGATCCGTCACGAATTTTTTTTTAAAAAAAATAAAAAATTCAGAATCTTGTAGAGAATTTCAATACGAGTCCGTGCATATAAAATACGTCCAAAACGGACATCGTTTTCCATTCCAAAAGCCCTAAAAACAAAACAGTCGTTTTTATTAAGTTCGTAATATTTAAACATAATGCATAATTATACTTTATAAGTAATAAACTAGTGATATTAAATGATAATATACAATTATAGTATATAAATTTAATTGCATGATTTTTAACTATAATTAATAATTATATTATACAAATACTAAATTTATATAAGTTTTTGCTTTTACGAACTTAACGCATGCGACTATTTTGTTTTAGAGGCTTTTAAAAGGGCAAACGATGTCCGTTTTGGACGTATTTTATATGCACGGACTCGTATTGAAATTCTCTACAAGATTCTGAATTTTTTATTTTTTTACAAAAAAGATTCGTCACGAATCTCTCCAATACCTTTGTGACGGATCTCCCCAATACCTTCGTGACGGATGTCCTTCGAACCTTCGTTACGAATGTCTGACAATATACCTTCTTCTGACCAAATACTTTCGTGACCAATAGGGGTGTGTTAAATAAATTTCTAGGTCTCCTAAACAGTAAGCTAATAAAAAAACGTATCGAAGTGAGATACATTGAAAATTTGGATGGACGATGTAACCATGTGAGCGTCTCACCGGCTGCTGTTAGCTTCGCCCGGTTCACTCCGACAGCGACTTCTTCTTCCCTCCACTTTCCGCTGCCCAATCCACTGTAAGCTCCTCAACTCCCCCAGATTCCTCGAACGTTCCTTAGCTTTCTACTTTTCCCCCTTTTACCTTTCTATTAAACCCTAATTCGCCGTCTGTTAATTGGACACCCCGTCTTTCTATCCACACCCACGCTGACTTACTTGTGTGCTTGTGATTCTCATGATCTCATCTGGGTTAGTGTTATTTCACTTCAGTTTTAGCTGATCTTTTCTGGGTTATCATCTGTATCCTTGTTAATGGGTAATTAGAATTGCTAGTGATTGTTCATTACCATAACTCTGTTGCTTGATTAGCTTGTTCAATTAGTCATGGATTCCCAATTTGAGGGTTCTAAGGATTCTGTTAATGGATACCAATCTGTCAATGAAGCCATGTCACCCGGTTCTGAAGAGCCCTTTAATTATGCAAATTTCTTCAACTACAAAGACCCATCTGTTGATCTGACCTCTGTTCATTTTCCCACCCTGCAACCTCCTGATGCTTTCCTTGCCAATTTCCCTTCGTCTTCCTCATCCTCTGGTGCGAGCAACCATGAGGCTGGCTCTCCCGATGACAATGATTCAGATTCTGTTCTTAAGTATATTAGCCAGGTTTTATTGGAGGAGGACATGGATGAAAAGCCTTGTATGTTCCATGACTGTTTGGCGCTTCAAGCTGCTGAGAAGCCATTCTATGATGCCCTAGGAAAGAATTACCCTCTTTCACCTGATCAGCCACCACTCTCAGATCATTATGTCCATAGCCCAGATGATTCAATACAGAATCCTATAGCTGATATCAGTAGTCAGCCATCTTCGGTTTCACCATTGTCTTTCACCTCCTTTTCTACTGGTGTTAGTGTACCTGTAGATTTTAATTTATTTAGTGATAAAGAGTCCATGATACAATTTCAGAAGGGGGTGGAGGAAGCCAGTAAATTCCTTCCTAAAACTAGTAACCTTGTTATTGATCTTGATAATATGACCTACCCTGAAGAACGGGAGTACGTTCCTCCAGCTGGGGTGAAGTCTGAGAAAGAGGGCCACTTGCCTGAGAGGTCGAGAATTAGAAGGATTCATTATCGGGATGATGAGGATTTAGAGGGAGAGAGGAGCAACAAACAGTCGGCTATAACTGTTGAGGATGCTGAGGAGTTGTCTGAGATGTTTGATAAGGTTTTGCTCCCTCCTGCAAAAAATGAGAATGGTTGTTATATATGCTCTGATGCACCTAAAGGAGAACATTGTCTTCAACCACACGACGACAGCAAAAATGTGGTGGATTTAAGGACATTGTTGATCCTTGGAGCACAAGCAGTTGCATCTGATGATCAGAGAACTGCTGCTCAGCTGTTACAAGAAATAAGGCAACACTCTTCTCCATTAGGTGATGGGTCACAGAGATTGGCCCATTATTTTGCAAATGCCCTAGAGGCACGTTTGGCTGGAACCGGTTCACAGATTTATACTGCCTTGTCTTCCAAGAGGACTACTGCTGCTCAAATATTAAAAGCTTACCAGCTCTTCATTTCTTTCTGCCCGTTCAAGAAGATCTCAATCATGTTTTCCAACTTTAATACCATAAAAATGTCCAGAAATAGAATGAAGCTTCATATTATAGATTTTGGCATCCTTTATGGCTTCCAGTGGCCTGCACTCATTCATCATCTGTCAGAACGATCCGAAGGACCTCCATTGCTTCGTATCACTGGAATAGAGCTTCCTCAGCCTGGATTTAGGCCAGCAGAGCGCGTTGAGGAAACAGGACGTCGCTTGGCAAGGTACTGTGCAAGGTTTAAGGTGCCGTTTGAGTTTCATGCAATAGCACAAAAGTGGGAAACAATTAAGTTGGAGGACATCAAGTTAGAGAAGGACGAGTTTGTTGTTGTGAACTGTCTATACCGGTTCAAGAATCTTCTTGATGACACAATCGTCGTGGATAGTCCGAGAGATGCCGTCTTGAGCTTGATTAGGAAGATAAAACCTGATCTTTTTGTGCATGCAGTTGTTAATGGGTCCTTTAATGCTCCCTTCTTTATGACACGGTTCAGGGAGGCTCTTTACTTCTACTCGACGTTGTTCGACATGTATGATACAAATGTTGTCAGGGATGATCCAGAGAGGTCAATGTTTGAAAGGGAGTTCTATGGGCGAGAAATCATGAATGTTGTTGCTTGTGAGGGAACTGAGAGAGTCGAAAGGCCTGAAACTTACAAACAGTGGCAGGTTAGAAATATGAGGTCGGGTTTTAGGCAGCTTCCTTTGGATACAGAGATCATGGAGAAAGCGAGTTACAAGATGAAATGCTACCACAAAGATTATTCTCTAGATCTGGATGGAAATTGGGCATTGATGGGATGGAAAGGGAGGCTAACTTTCGCAATATCAGCTTGGATTCCTTCTTAACAATCTTATATTATATCGGACCTATGTCTTGAACATCTTCTGGCAAGGTTCAACGAAACAAAGAACTTGAGGTACCAAGTCTTTCTGCTGTTTTCTTCATTACAAATTATTGCAAAGTGAGTAATTAATTAATCAAGCCTGTACCATGAAAGCCACTTTGCAGAATCTTGGTCAGATGACTCTTTCTGTGACAAGATCTTTGAAGGAGATTTTTTAGTTGTCAGAGAACTTGTATGTACTTCAGAGCTATGTATGTTTTGCATCTAGGAAATCTGCATTGTAAACTATTTCCACCTGCTTTGTTTGCACCTAGAAATAGATCCCTGATCCATCCTGGTATCAGTTGATTTTGTAATTTATTCAAGGAACTTTCTTATACAAGCTTTGATGTGTAAGATAAACATGCGCTTTCGGATGTATTATTTTGACACTTGAAATGAATAAATATATGTTTATAATACTCCATTCTCGTCTCCTTTTCTCAATGTTCTTAACTTCTTATTCTCATACTTTTTGCCTGACAGTTCTGTTATTTAAGTAGTTCAGCTAATTTTTTACTGAACTCAATTTTCTTGTACTTGATCTACTTATGTTCTTTGATTTAATGACTAGTTTAGATATCCGATTTTTTATTTTTAAGATTGTCTATGAAAAAACAAAATTTTAATGTTAGAGCGTATTACCTAATCGGGTGATCAGGATTTTCAAAGCAAACCACTCAAATTCTCAGAATCCAATGGTTTCTTGCTTTGAAATATATTGAGATTAGCATTGTTAACAATTGAGATTAGCACTGTTAACTTCAAAGCAAGTAATCTGGTGATCCGATTTCTCATTTCAGAGATTGAGCATGAGTTCAATATATTGAGAATAGCATTGTTATCACTCGTCATCTCACGGATATTTTCATTGAGATTCTAATGCATGTGGTAAATTTTGATACTTGAAGATACAGTGTTCTCAATCTTTTGTGCTAACCATAAGTTATTGTATGGTTGAAACATGGTTCAGATTTTCAAAGATGTGTTGGTTTACAGTTGGCAAGAAAGCTGCTTAGGCATTGTTTTTGCCTGCTCTGTGGCTGCGATTAGGTAACTCAATATATGTAGGGTCCTGATTCTGTCCTGCTTGTTGACCACTGATTTTGAATGCATGCATTTCATTTCATAATGTTTTCACAAATCATCAAGCTTGTTGTCCTTTTCTTGGAGTGGATGAACAGGGTATGCCGGTATGGCTATTAATATTCATGGTTTATTTTGTTCCTTCAATTATGTCAAATCCACATCATCTCATACCTTTGTCTTTGTCTTTCTGTTTTTGTCTTGCCTGTACATGTCAGGCATCTTGCTAAGATACTTAGTTCCATATTAGCTTAAGACTTACTCCCTCCGTCCCCTTTTATAGTGTTCATTGTTGCTTTTGCACGGGAATTAAGGAATTGAGAGAATTAAAGTGAAAGGGAGAGAGAATGTGAGTGGGTGTGGGTTTTTATGTAGGAGAGAGAAGATAAAAAGTGGTTTTATGTGAATTTTGAGGTAGAAAAGTGTGTAAGAGAAGAGAAATGAGTGTAGTTTTTGAGGAAAAAGTAGGATAAAAATGGAAAGAAGGGGGAATGAGAAGAACTTTTCGGGACACCCAAAATAGAAACGGGAACTATATAATGGGACGGAGGTAGTAATTTTTTTTAGTTAATCCCCTATATCTGAATGTCCTTTTCATTGTTATGACAATTTGGTTGTTCGCTTTACTCTACTCTTGACCATTGATTATTCCCTTTGAATTTTCTTGATGACTGATATAAGCTGTCTTTGAATATTCTAACTTTTGTTTTCATCCACTGTCAGTTTTCTCATTAGGTAATAGTAATAGTGATTACTGTGTACTAATCGTTAATGTCAAAGTATATACTGAGAAGGCTGTTGAAAACAAACACAAAAAGGTAAGATATTTTATTCTGAACATCATTACAGTTCACACACCTCTTTCCAAAGGGTGTCTTGCTTCTGAGTTTTGTCAACAACTGTGCATAATAGATCAACATCTACTAATTACATCAAGATTCATGAGCCATCATGGAAGAATAAAACAAGGAGAGCCAACTAACTCCCTCTGAAAAACCCCTGAGGATTTTGGGGGAAAAAAAACACACCTAATATTCAACCAAAAAAAACTTGCTGGCTATGAACTTGCTGGGGTTAAAAGACTTCCCATGGAAACTGTCATTGGAGGAACTTCTCGGTATGAACATTCCGAGAATGAACTCTTATTGGCAACCCATGTTTTGGAACAGGGAAAGGACCGTATTGGATGCCATCATCGTCTCCGACGACTTCCCACCTGCATAAAAACACAGTTATAGACACATGCTAATTATACTATATAGTTGTATTAGCATGAAGAGCCTATGGTGAAAATGTATGTCTTCCTGATTCCTTGTTACTGTAAGTTAAATACATAATAAGAAAGTTATCTCGCGAATTAATTTCCCATAATTATAATTTCGACGTTCAACCAAACAAGCACTAGTCTATTTTCAGGCGGAGATATAACTCCTTTAAATGCTTGTAAAAAACCCAATTTGATGTTGGTTTCCTTGTAAAGATTGCTGTAATCATGTGTGGATATATGTTAGCCTATTTGTTGTATACATATTTGACAGATGGAAGCAAGGTGGGAGAGGTGACCTGAAAGAGGTGGTGAGATGGTGAAGAAGAAGAAGCATCTCGAGCTTCGCAAGCCCACTTCCTGGACACGAATGCACTCCCTTCCCAAATGGCATGTACGTGTTTGCTCCAGGTGCTACCTGCATTTTCATCATCTATATATTACGTGACTGATCATAGACAGACAAACAAACAAACATTAGGGTCACGTGAATCCTCCCTCTACACTTATAATGAGATATGCTCTGCTATGTAACATCAAGCAAATCTTGGTTGTCATGAAGATACTTGATGACCCAAGTGAGTGCACTAGCTGTGGTGTCATGAGCTGCGAAAATCACACCAATGATGTTGTCGGCGATTTGTGAATCACTGAGGCTATAGTCATAATCTTGTTGAGGTTTTTGATGTGTTGAGTTGAGAAGAACTCCTAGCAAGCCTCCTTTGAACTCTTTCTTTGCTCTCCTCTTTGTAATTAACTTCTTTAACGTCTCATTCAGCAACTTCCGCGCCTACGTAACAAATTAAATCATCAGTTGGTTGGTCCAGCGGTATGAGAACTTATTATAGTTGTAAGATCGATGTAATCCTTGACATTTTTGGTAAGAGGAAATCTGAATTAGTGCTAAGCATAATTAAGCAAACCTTGAAGGAGTTGTGGAAAGGAGTTCCGGGGAGATTAAGGGGCATGGAATTGTACCCTTTCTCCAAACAATGATACAACTTCTTGATCTTCTCCACCTCCACTTCTCCTCTACTCTCTCCAAACACCGCCATCATCGCCACCTCAAATGCGTACTACAAGCAAACTAACAAATTCATTCACCATATCAATCTTGTATCAGACAAGCTTAGTGAACTACTTGTAATCCTATTGAGCTTATCTGTTGGACCTGACTGTACATACCTTCTTCATCTCTTGAAGGGTGTTGACAGTTTTGTCCTTCCAAGAAGGAAGGAAGCCATGAACAATAGCGTCTATTTGGGGAACGAAAGCGGAGAGGGAAGACGGGAGGAACGAGGAGAGAAGGAGCTTCTTGAGGCGGGAATGGTAGGGCCCTTGGTGGAAGAAGAGGGCATGGGGTCCAATGAGAAGCTCCTTGCTTGGAGGATAGCTTGGCTTGAATAGATGAGCTTTTGACACTAACACTAGCTTTGCTGCTTCTGGACTTGTTATCATCACACATCTGCATCCTAATATGTGTGTCCTGAATATCTCCCCATACCTATACACATATATATATCATCGTGTAAACACAATGCATCAAATTATGTACACTATGCAACAAACTAAACAACACATTATGAGCTCATTTGGTGCATTGGTGGATTGAGTTAGCTTTAGTAACATTGTTAACATGAGTGAAACATATACATGGGCGGTTTCGGTGAACGTTCCTGTTATGGGTCGTTTGATATCCATTCTCTTAGAATGAGGAACGAGAATGACTGATTCTAGAATTGTTTTCACAAGACATATCAATTAAGCTATAGATACAATTGCACCAAGCTAAGAATAGTTGGAAATTCTATAGCTAGATACCTCTTTTGTCTAGTGGAGAAGAAGGAATTGGGATTTTCAGTGTAGAGTTTGAGGGTTTCTCCCATGTAAGGCCATCCCATGGATCCCGGCGGGAGCCTGCGGTGCTCGTCTTTGGGCTTCCACCATTGCCGAAGCAAGTACACCACCACAAACAACAACAATATGACAATGGGAAGTAATGGAGTTTGTAAAGCGTGAACTGATGCTGAATAAGAAGAAGAGATTGAAGAACTAATATGCATGATGGTTTTTTTAATAATCTAATTGAGGGAGGGGGGTTAATTTAAGGTGGAAGAAACTTATAGTAGAGGTTTAAAATTGATGCTCTTGTGGGTTGGAAAGGGTAAGGTTTATATAGATAGATTGGGGGCAGCCCCATTTGAGGGTTGCATGACAAGCGTCGCTTTGCATGTCACATTTGCAATATCATTCACAACTTACAACATTTGGATATATAAATATATAATTGTTAGTATGCCTTGAATCTGATTTGGCCTTCTTGCCATTTGACAAACGGGTCAACTCAGACCACACCATCATGGCGAACTAAACTCAAACTATCGGGATCGTGCATACAAGCATATAACCGTATACGAGCTCATAAACACATTAAGTCCATCATACAATTATACAAACCCATGGACACTAGCGGACCCAGGATATATATCCAGTGGGGGCCTGTTTTGCCCAAAAAAAAAATCTACTATAAGAGAAAAAAAATCCGACGTTACGAATTTTTTTACATAAACTCTCTCAAGAATCTATCTGGTCCATAAGAAAATTACATTAACATAATAATTCATGAGATCATCTGTTAGTCGACATAAATCTTACAATAACATTTTTCGAGGTGTCATGTTCTGAAATCTCAAAAGAACCTCTTTGATACCATCAGATCTAGCTAAATTTTTTTCAATGTAAGAAATCAAACAATCATTCATTAGATCATCTCCTAGTCTATTGCGTATTTGAAATGAATAGTTGAAGCCCGAAATAAATCATATTATTTTTGATAAAATAAATAATTTTATTATTTTTAAAAAAAAATTCCCCCACTAACACTGGGTCCGCCAGTGCCCATGGAGTTAAATCCTAAATCAATTGTCAATAGTAAAAGTAATTCATAAATTTATATAGTGGGCTAGTGTTATCTGGTGGGAGCCTCTTCTAACGGTTTATCAATTGTGTTGTGACGAGGACAACGATGTCCAAATGTGTACAAACGAATATGAATCTAAAAATTATGAATGATCACTTTCCTTGCACAACTTTGGCAATGTTAAACTACTAAGCGAATTATTTTTTATGCTTGTAGTATGTGTTAACCAGGGTCGTTCCTAGCATTTTGGAGGTCCTGCTACAACTCTTAAAAAATATAAATCATAAAAAATATAAATCATAGAAAATAAGTAGTATTTCATTACATATTAATTAATTAAGCATGTTTAATTGCTTATCATTCTAATAATCGAATTTAATATCAGTAATATTAGTCAGTAAAAAGAAGGAAGTTAGTACCTCACATGAAAATTAAAACGATTGAAAGAGATTCGAAAAAACAAGAATAACAAAAAAAAATGAAAATCAGCAGCCCATATGCCAAAATTTGTGTCTTTGAACGTTGACGAAGGAACATATAAAAAACCCAAATTTATAACAAAAAATTTGACAAATGATTCATTGTAAACTAGTTATGCTTTTAAGATATTAAATGTATACGTTTGAATTGAGAATCAACAATAATTGAAAGAACTGAGACCGATTTCTAGAAAAAGGGATCGAATTTAGACAAAAAGAGGTAGAAATTAAACCTCTTAATTTTGGAGATATAAATAAAAAATATATAATAGACCTAAAACTAAAAGGGTGCGGTTCCGGTGAAAACAATTTTTAAAATGAAAACGTGCAAAGGGCTAATGTGTATCAAAATATACTTAAATGTGCATCAAAATATACTTAAACGTGCATCAATTTTTTTGATAATCCTTTAAAAAAGTGATGCACATATACAATTTTTACCTGAATTTTCTTCGGTTTCTAAAAAATGAATGTTTTTCAAATTTTGGATGTTTTAAGTTTGTCAAACTAATGTGCACCAAATTAATACTAAATGTTCACCAATTTACTACTAATGTGCACAATTCTCACGTTCATATTTTAAAAGTTATTTTCATCCGACACTTTTTCAAACTAAAATATGGGGCCCCGAAATTTTAGAGGCCGTGTTCGATCACCCACTTTTAACACCCTAATGCCCGGCTATGGTGTTAACAATCGAGATACCGGAGGATATTGATAAGTTAAAATTGTGGGGGGTTTATCCGACATTTTGGGATCCGACGTTCTGCAAGTGTGATGTGGGCGGCTGGCTCTGCAATTCTGCATCGAATCGAACTAACGCTGCAATTAATTAATCCATCAACTGCATGCATGCATGCAGATGCAGCCGCCTACTATCTCCCTCACTTCTTCACTTTCTTGAATAAGGATTCATATCGATATTATTGGGTGTCATACTCAAATGTCATTTCTAAGTGTGCATGTTGTGCTCGGTAGAGATCTCTCTTATCATTTGTATGTGTTTGGGCCTCATTATTGTAATCCAATTGGTGAAATATCCGTGTCAACCACGGAGTTAATATAAAAATATATTTTTTAAAAGTAATTTTCTATTATAACATAAATAAGGTAATGTTTTATTATAGATTAAATTATTTTTATATTTAAAATGAAGATATCAAGTAGTTTATACTCCTACTTACGTATAAGTTTTTATAGTAGAAACATATTGAGATGATTTTAAAATTTTATTTATTTATTGAAATCAATTGTTGGAATTGTATAAACTATGTACAGTATAATTTTCAAATACTAAAGCTCCAAATCAATATTAATAATTTGAACAAAATTTCAAGAATTATTATTCTTTAATTGCAATCATTAAAAGGATAATTTTAAAATTTTATTTGATAAAAATTATACTGTATATATAACTTTTATTAACACTATTTTTTGGAATTTATAATTAATTTTGTTTAATAAATTACAAATTTAACAACCCACTCTTAAAACACTTTTAGAACTTAAAAATGCTTAATTTTAATATATAAGATAGATTTGTTATCTCTCCTGACTTATATCGCCAAATATCGAGATGTTCACGAAGATATTGATGTTGATAGAGTGGCTTTGTTTGAAAATATTAATTGTCCAACTGTATAACCAAAGATAATGTATGAATGAAGTTACATAAAATAACGAGCATATCCATTTTCGTTTGATTAACTTCATATGTACACTGGGCCTTGCCATAGTTTCCGAAGTGGCTAATGGGCCCGTTTTAGGCCCATTATGATTGAGAGCTTTATAAGGGGTCCCCACATTGGAGAAAAAACCCGCACCCACATTTTTATAACTGGCACCCGCCTTGAACGCAACTCGGATGCGTCCAAAACATTTTAAAAAAAAACCCGGTTCACTTAAACCGAATTTTTTTAACTTTTGACGGCAAAAAAAAAATAAAAAATTTAAACCAGAGCAAGACGGTTGCGAGTTATAAAAAAATGCGTGCGGTTTAAACGGCCCCCACATTCGAAGGCAAGCAAAGATATAACCACTTTAGAATGGTGGTGGTCAGTGTCACGAACGTAATTATGATAATTAATAGTATAATAATGAAATGGGATGATGTCCAGAATCTTGTTCTACTTGCATAATCTTGTTCGAATTTCTAAGATTGCAATCTTAAGCTAATGATTTTGCTCCATCTAATTAATTAAGCATATCTTAATTCTAAATCTTATCACTAACCCCCCTATAACAGTGGGTTTATTCCCAGTAGCTTCATTTTAATTCAGCTCCAACTCTATAAATTAATCAACTTCTTCTCCCCTCACTTATCAACTGATTAACTCCTCATCCCAACTACCATCTACCTAGGGTTTCGTGAGACAATAGTCAGTTAACACAGATGCAGCTTCATCAAGATTCACATTAAAAGATTAGATTAAGGCTAATTAAGCCTTAATGATGTTGATGAGAATCTTGATGATGCTGCTTCAGTGCATACATGACTGCCAAGTAGAGTCATCAGAGGTCAAATTATATGTGTGTACATATATATATATATGCAGGTGATTACTTCCCTATATTTAAATATACGTACATATATGTTTGATGTTTGATCTTTCATCTTTGACCTTCTACGTACGCGGGTTCGATATGATTAATTTTCATAATTATTTATGTTTTTTGCAGTAGCTATATATATATGCTTGCTAGTTAAACCATCAATGTTGTAACACGCTAAGTGTAGTAATTTCATACACTTTTACCAACAAGTATTTGGTCGGGTGGTAAGGGACCTCAACTACCCAACATGAGGTCTCGAGTTCGAGACTTTATGGAGGTTAAAAATTGTTTATTGAGAGAGTCACCCACACAGCTCGAACTCTAGATGTAAAGGTAGTAGGGGAGAGTACCCTAACCGCTGAACTAGAGTGGGAAACCAAAAAAAATTTGATAGACTTTTACTAATGAACGGAGTATCAATTTAGCTATATGTAATGAAAAAAGTACGCACGATGTGTTATTGATTTATATATATTGGCATGTGGGATTTAACGAGAGAGTATCTCAATGACCCGTTTAAAGTTTTTAATTAGAAAAACTAGTTTCAAGTAGTTTTTATTTGGGTTTCTCTATTTCGAGATAGAGGGTTAGTTTATAAAGGAGTCATTTTTTAATAAAAACGTACAAAAAAGTTATTTACCCAGCCTACGTGTACATTTTACTTATCATTTTCGTTTCTTAACATTCATTTTCACGGGATCCAACCATATTGAATTATTGATCGATATATCTAGTGATTTCTTTCGTATTTTTGTACGTCGACAAAGGATCTCGTACGTTTTTTCTCTGCAGAGTCAAGATTTGGTTGAGTTAGAAAAAAAATGGAATTACACAGATCAAGCAATTTTATGTTGGGAACGAATTCAAGTCTCTGCAGATTGTGATATCTCAGCAGAAAGACGTGACCACATTAGTGTAAAACCTTATCCCTTAAAACTTGTACTTGGTGCATGTTTATCAAAACTGTAAAAAAAAAAAAACAATTAAATCCTATTATTTTTGTAACACATCTTGATTC
The DNA here is from genome assembly GCA_029168935.1 of Oxyria digyna. Lineage (NCBI taxonomy): Eukaryota > Viridiplantae > Streptophyta > Magnoliopsida > Caryophyllales > Polygonaceae > Oxyria > Oxyria digyna. The sequence goes on from JAPVLV010000005.1 coordinate 43,660,777, forward strand.
ATACACACCTACAGACACGTATTTCTAGATTCAAAATTAATCTAATTAATAATACGTACATAGTAAAATTTCATATTAACGACATACTATAGAAACTAGAATGAAGGCCAATTTTCTATAATGTTGGGTGTAACAGAATAATTTTGTTTTGCTACATTATATATACTGAGAAGCATTTAAACTTGTTCAGTATTTGACCAGTCAAAGACTTAGCCGCGGGACCATAATTTTAAATGTTAGTCTCTCCATATTTTTTTGTTTTCAAAGTATTCTGCGGGCTGTCAGATTTCACATATGCATAAACTCCACTTTGTCATCTTTAGCCTAAGATGTATTATCAATCACATGCCAATTCTTAACCTATTCAATGTATTTAGATCACCATCTTACATTCTTACTGCATTCTTTCCGTTTATTACTTCGCTTGCATATATTGTAGTCGTATTAAGCTTTTTCAGTGGCAATGTTCTCTTTGAGTTGTATAAGTTTTTTTGTGACGAAGAAGGGAGTATCCACTGAGGTTGAAATGTTAGGTGAAGACTTTCGATGTATAACCTTATTTATATACACAAAAAATGCAGTGATACGTATATATTTTTAACAATGCATATACTCCATCCGTCCAATATTATAGATCACATTTTTCATTTTATGCGTCCTAAAATATAGATCTTACTTTCATTTTTTATATTTTATCTTATTATCAATATCACATCAATCTACACTCTCTTTCCTCCTTTTTACATTAAAACTCACACCAATTCACTTTTTTATCTTCTCTTTCCTACATAAAAATTCACACTCACTCACAATCTATCTCCTCTCCACTTTTCTTTCTTCTTTCCTTAATTTACCTCGATAACAACAAACGAGATCTATAATATGGGACGGAGGGAGTATATTTTAGCGCATGCTATCAATATTAAACCTTTATTAATATAGAAACTTATATAAATAAAAATATATTAACAAATTCTATCATGGTTAACCTCTTCTTTGAACATACCAAATTGTTGATTTCATAATTCCAAGAAGTACATAAATATATTAATATTAGAGCTAGATATATAAATAAAAAAACCTTGGTACATTGTATATGGATGGCCTAATGATGTTTAATGCTCATCTACCGTATGGTGACTACACGTTTAATTAAATTCACATAAAACACGAATTAAGTTAATTAAAGTTTGTTTATGAGGACCTCCATGGATCCATAGTCTTGATTATAGGTTTACTACTCTATATGTCTTGTCCTCGTGATTTTCTAGGATTAAAATTAGGCTTTGTTATCAAAACCTTTAATTTTAATTGATAAGTACACTTTCTTCTAGGAAAAATGTATTTACATATCAATAAATACCATATCAAACAAAAATTGAATTAGGTGGGAAATAATTGTTAGGTGCGAAAATGTCAAATAATAGTATAGGTTAAAAAACTTATGCACATAAATTTACAATTTGTGCATATTTTAAATGTAGATATATAGACTTGAATTAATTTGCATGTGTTTAAGCTTTCATCTACTTAATTATACATATGCATAACCATCAATCATCACTACAAGAGAACTTGGGTTTAACCACACAAAAAAGTGATAGTGTTAGCACCACTTATTTGCTTAGTGTTGATAAAACCAATACTTAATTTTGTATAGAGAAAGTGTGAGTATAGGGACGGTGGGTAAATAGTGCACATTCAAAAGTGTAGAAGACATCCACACTTTTATATGTCATAAAAAAGTTACAAAATTTAGTGTTGCAAATTTTCACACTTGAATTAAATATTAAATTATTATAAACTAGTAAATATATATAATGGAATCATTAAATACATAAATATTTCTTATTCTTTTTTCCTAATTATTATAAATGTCTTTATTATTTTATTTCTTATATATGGATAATTTGAATTTATAATTAAACTAGTTATGCTACTAATAGAATTTTATAACGTATACAATGAAATAGATACAATAAAAATAATATCACTTGTATTACAAATACATTTAGCAGCAGCACACTACAACATGATGTAATGGTTAAAAAATTTGGGCATTCATTAAATAGAGTAATTTAGAGATGGGTGTTTTGTAAACGTTTATGTACGTGGAGGAGAAGCCATTTGTTGCTACTCCGTAGTTAGTAACCGTTCCACCGTAGATGATGCGTCTACCTCCGCCGGCCTCTGCTGCATATATTCCATCGGGCATTTGTCTAAGATCCTTGACGTCGGCACCCCGCTCCCCGTACTTGTGCTTCGCTGCATGCCGTGTCGTCGGCACAATGCATCTGCCTCCCTTCCAGTCCGGTGGCGAAACAAGAGGATTTCCAGAGGAGTTGATAGCAGCAACCGCCTTGTCTCCGCCGCATTCTGCCGCCAGAGAAACCACATATCTGAAGACAACTTCTCCTCCCGAGCTCCTTCTCTTGAGCGCGTCGTCCTTCATCACCACTTTGATCTCATGTGCTTCCCTCTTCAAGATTCACGTGCTCGAGAGCGGGGGAACTGCTTGGTATTATTGCAAATGGTGGAGACTGGGGAAGAAAGCAACGTATGTTGGAAATTCAAGAAATATATACCAAGTTAGCTAGATGGCAGTTGAAGAACGTGGGAGGGTGCTAACTTACCTCTCATCATGGCCTTGTAATACGGGAAACAAGTTGAGAACAAACCCCGCCTTCATAATCACTTTCTATAAATTCTTATTTTTTTCTACTAATCATTATATTCACCTAAATAATCCACCAGACAATTATCAATATTCAAAAATGTGGGCATATAGCGTGGCTAGTTTTACTAAACACTGTTTCAAGTGTTGGAATTGAAAATATGAGTTCTGCCACACTCAATCAACACTTTTTAATATGAGATGTAAAAATCAACAAAATAAAGTGTAGAAAATTGGCCCTATACTTCTTTGCGTTGGAAATTCTAGTGTGGGGAAATAGAAGTTCTCTTGTAGTGCATCTTATCTTATCTATATAAAGATTGACTATCCAATGCCAAAATTGAATGAAATTGGTACCTCATAAATGTTGCTCCCTCCATTGATAAAATTTTTATTTCACTAAATAAATTTACATCAACCATTTTTTCTAATTTAAAAAGATGTCCAAAAGATCAAAACGAAGCGTTTTGCTAAAAAATTAAACACCCTCCTTTTTTTTCTTTCATTAGATCCGTGGTAAAACTGTACAACGGTTAAAATTTTCCAAACTAGAAATTCAATTGTTTTAAATTTTAAGTAAAAATGTGATATACTGATTATACTCCTCTCGTTTAGTATCATATAAGTAGATAGCTTTTTAATATATATTTTTAAAATTCAATTTACACAACGGTAATTAATTATTAAGTAATTAATAGAATTACATGAAGTTGGTTTGATTTTATTTTTCATGTAATATAACGTAAGTCATTTTAGCCTTTTAATTTTATACACAAACTAGACTAGGTCTCGCGCCATGCGCGGGTTTATATAACTCGATATAGTGAATTAGTAGTAAGGAGTATTATGTAATATAAAATTTTATATGAAAATAAGTTTATATCTTAAAATGATATTGATATATAATTAAGTTTTTACATTTTAAATATAATAAACAACGAATATACAAAAATCTTATTTGATCAAATTATCATGGGTTAATTTTTAACAAATTTAAATAAATTGATATCAACATATATAAAAATATATAATTGAAAACACTACAATAACACAAAAATATAATTATTTCTCTTATTTATTAAGAAATCAATCTTTTTGTGATACGTCATATCATAAAAATAAAATATATATTTGTAAAATAAAATAATAGGATATTGGGAGGTCAAAATCTAGAAAATTAACACATAAAAATCTTTTTGTAATCTGAAAGATCTTAAGCAATCTTTTTGTAATATTTTTGCACACGATTTTCCAAATTTAATTAATTTTTTTTGAGAAAATTACAATAAATTATAAAAAATCATGACCAATGAAATGACGACAGGTGGATGGTCTGAATGAAGAGTATGCCACGTGACATAGCTAGAATTGAAGAAATGTAATTTTCTTTAGTAGTTATATAGAGATTTTTTCTATTTTATTCTTGAATTTTGGTAAGAAAAGTAAGAGGTGTGTCAAACAGAGAAACATGATTATTAAAAATGTCATTTTTACATACAGAGTTTTTATATTTTTAATATCTATCAAACTCACTAAATATCGGTAATATTAGAGAAAAAGAATAAATTTTATATGATATTTCTATGTACAAGATATTTATTTGATGCAAGCATAAAAAGTAGAAGAATATTTATTATTGATTTTACCACAAATAAATTAAATTAATTTAAAATTTAAATGTGGGTTAATATTATATTGAATATGTTTAAATCAAATTGATAATACTCAAGAAAAAGAGAACATAATTTATAATCTTAATTCTAATACGAGCCCTCACGGTAGAAATTTTCTAGATCCGCCACTGCCGATAACCCCCAATTCCTCGATCCCCACTCTCCCTTTCAAATTCACCGATCAACCTCAATTTTGATTGTGGTAATTTTCTTCTTACATAGATGACAGTGAATGATGTCTACTTGTCTTTTCTCCCCCTCGCGCACATACTTGACCGTATAATTGTGGAGAAAAATCCCGCACTCGGAAAATTTTAACTGGCACCCAAACTTTTTTTTTAAAACCCGGTTCAGTTTTGGGCGCAACTAGAATGCGCCCAAAACTAGATCGAATTTTTGAGCATTTTGAAGGCAATAATAAAAAGAAATTTCATTGCAATCACTCTTGTACACATGAAATTCAATGCCTTAACATCACTCAATGTTGTATGTTTTCATTGACTCTTTTTTTCATGACCTCTTGTAATTAAGATTAGTCAAATTAATTTGAGTTTCTGATTTCAAAAACTGAATTATGTGCTATCAGTTTGTGTTTTCAGATCGAATATAAATATAAAATGCAAAGAAAGATGTTTGGACAAGAAGCTTGTGATCACATGAGATGGGCTGCTAACATTGTTGTTGGATTAGATATTGGTGTTCCATGGTTAATGTGCAAGGAAGATGACTCTCTTGATCCCGTTATAAGTTTCAGTGTTCTTCTTGACAATCTTAATTCTTTTCAAAATAAATTTTTTAATAGTTAATGATCTTATTGTGACAGATTAATATACTTGCAACGACTTTTACTGTTATGTGTTTACTAAAACAGACCTTACAAACCTCTCATGTGGACAGAGGTTTGGAGTGGATGATATGATTTTGCAGTAATTGACTTTATCATTAGATTAATAAAGTAAAAAGTAAAAAGCCAGATCAATAACTTTTTTCAAAGTTACACATGAAGGCTTTAGTAAATTATACTCCCTCCGTCCCAAAATATGAGTCTCATTTTCCTATTTGGGCGTCCCGAAATGTTAGTCTCATTTATATTTTTGTCCATAAACTTCTTCCAATTATACCCTTACTCATATTATTTTAATATTTTACATTCATTATTTCCAATGCACTTCTGTACTTTTCATTTGTAAACTCTTCTCCCAATGGTTAATGAATTATTTTAATATTTTACATTCATCATTTACAATACACTTATGTACGTTAAAGCATTTGCCTTAGTCCAAGATATTTTTGTACAATGAGACTCATATTTTGGGACGGATGGAGTATATATATATATACAAATAATATGCAGGTTTACAGAGTTTAGAGGACCGACTTACCAAAGAATCTAAATTCCCTATATTCAATTCATGTATCATGTGTCTTTGTAAAAGGATTTAACTTTTGCAATTACTAAATTTATACAAAGAGGGAGATCTGTTGTGAACTATATGATATGCATTTTTTCCTCTTTCAATTTCTTTGTGCTTGAAGTGTTTACTTTTTACTTATCATAAACTACATTTTTCGTCATTAGTACCAAACTTTGAGCCCTTATCGGAGGCCGTTTGCATCTAATTTTAGTAATTGTAAACAATATTACATATTGCAATATGCTAGCATGTTGTTTTCAAACATTTACACTCAGTTTCCAACAAGCATGATAATTTAGTAAACACGTCAAAAATGTATACAATGGGGAAATGACATTTAATAACTGGTCCTCGAGTTTATTCAATTGTAATGAGTTATAGACAGAAAAATAGATCATATATTCACCAACTTGGCTATTAATAAATCAAAATAGATTACCTTATTTTATATACCAAAATCTGTGGAGTTGGTAATAATACTGCAAACAAGACTTGAACAAAAATTTAGCATATAGAGCATTGAAGAAATTGCATACGCAAATAACATATATTTAAAAACTTCTGTCCTGTACATTACAAGAATATTAAAAATCATATTTTTAAAAACTTATGTCCCGTATATTACAATAATATTACAAAATGATATAACAATTTGGCGAATTGAGAGAAGAGGTACAAATCATCAAACTCATTTGATTATATGATATAATATCATTTCAATATCTATTATGAAACATTTAAGAAATTATAATTACGCAAGACCCGTACGCGGGTTTCAGTCTGTTGATTTAAGCCCTAATAAAATAGAAACACCAGTACACGAGCTAATTGTTTGGAAAAAAAAAAGCAACCGAGCTAATTAGGTAATGTGATGATTTTAAAGGGAGAGACGAATTCATAGGTAGTTGTGTGTCAATTGCTAAAATGATTAATAAAACATTCAGAAAAAACATAATCACTAATTAAACTTTTTTCTTTTTCTTTTTGATAGAATAAATATTAGAGACTGCTTTGTCGAGGTTAGATTCTATATATTCCCTTGTAGTACCGTAACCCCTCCATCGTTGGCAGGGTTGTGAATATAATTAGCTCAATCTAATTTTAGAACGCCTATTAAACAACGTTAAATCATATTAAAAACTGTAATTTTCCCGTGCGTAGCGTGGAGGCCCGTTTCTAGTTGCTTACAAATACGTGTATGAAAGTTATAAGATAAAAGAGTCACCTCACCTCCATCAAATTAAAATATCACCGCAGTCCATCAAACAAACCCTAAATTAAAAGCAATATTTCATAAAATTGACGACCTAGTTGCTTCATTTAGTGATCGAGTTCTTACATGTCAGATTAAAACATGAATATTTTAACCGAGTCAAAATACCGTGTGCCATGTGGTCAACAATTTGTGCATGTGCTTCCATGGACGGCAACCTCCATTAATACCAGAACAAACCCTAAAAACTTCATCCTCAAACACACAAATAAATTAATTATAAAAAACTTGTCTGTTCTCTTGTCCTCTTCTCATCCACCACACTATATTATATCAACTACCTCACACACAATAACTCCATTTCATCACATCTTCTTCTTCTTCTTCTTCTTCCTCCATCACCAAAAAAACCTCTCATGGAATATTATTACGACGACCCAGATTTCTTCCTCCACAAGAAACCTTCATCTCTCTCAAAAAGCTCCTCCGTCAGAGTCCCCAACCGGAGCTCCTCCTCTCCGACCAGTCTCCGGCGAAGCTCGTCCACGTGTCCTCACCGGAATTCATCCAAGAAAGGCTCGACTTTCACAAGAAAATGCTCGTCTTTTGCTAAAGAGCAAAAGGCTCGATTCTACATCATCAAACGCTGCGTTTCGATGCTCGTTCGCTTCCGCAACCACCCTGATTCTTAGCTTTATTATACAATTTGTTTTGCACATATCTAGTGCTAGCTTTTTAATTAGTTTGCATGTAATTTGTAATATTCCAAATACACATTTTATCAAAGTTGTTCATCTTGTACATATCTAGTGCCAGAGAGATTTTCTCTGTTTTTCTCTGCAGATGTTGGGACAATAAATTTTGTTTTTATTTAATGTACACAGAATGCATGTGAGGGTGTCAACACTTTTTTTTTTTTTTTTTTCAGTTGAATTAAATAGTTCCAAGTAAGTGTATTTTGTTTTGATTTGGGTGGTTAAAAAATACTCCATGTAGTAATCATCATCGTCTACATCTTCATGTGAATATGAGAGCATTCAAGGTTTGGATCTCTGATACACCTGGCAGGCTGGAATGGAGACAGAATATGAGTAGCAGATTTTTCTGTTTTTTAGTTTACTTGTTTTTATGCTTAAATCTCTCATGGATGACAACGGGCAACAGCTAGCATTACCATGAGATTTCGATGCCCAATTTGTTCTCTACTTCTGTCTCTGTGGGAGATGCTTCTACTTTTGTTCTTACGCAAAAAAGAAAGAATTTCTTTATGGATGGGCCTTAGAGGCCCATGAAGCCCAAACATCTTTGTTGAACAAGAAAGCCCAATTCATTCAACTTGACTAAAAATAGGCACTATATAGACATGTTCATTTATCTGGCCAATATAGTTTTCTTGCCGGGGAGACAGATCACGGACAACATTGTCTTGGCTCAGGAGGTTATGCACTCCATGAAGCGGAAACAGGGGAAGAGTGGCTGGATGATTCTTAAGATCGACTTGGAGAAAGCCTACGATCGTCTGAGGTGGGATTTCATTATTGATACCCTTCATGATGCGGGTTTCCCGGACGAGTGGGTTCGCTGGATTGAGACGTGCATCTCTTCTTCATCCTTGGATGTCTTATGGAATGGGGAGCGTACGGGGAAGATCTGGCCGACTAGAGGCATTCGCCAAGGGGATTCTTTATCCCCCTATCTGTTCGTCCTTTGTATCGAGAGGCTGAGTCACTTAGTCTTGGATGCTGTGAGTAATCGCAGTTGGAAGCCTATCAGATTATCTCGCCGTGGTCCTCCTCTTTCTCACAACATGTTTGCTGATGCCCCTTCTGCTTATGGGTGAGGCTTCTGTTGTTCAGATTTTGGAGATCAAGAGAGTTTTAGATGTTTTCTGCAGATCGTCTGGTCAGAAGGTGAATCATGACAAGTCTAAGCTATTTATCTCGCCCAACGTTGATGAGGGGTTGGTGGCTTAGATTCAGGCTGCTAGTGGTTTTCAGGCGACGACTGACTTGGGTATCTACTTGGGGATCCCTTTACTTCATAAGGCTATCAACAAAGATACTTTTGCTCCCACTGTCCAGAAGATGAAGGATAGATTGTCTGGTTGGAGAGGTAGACACCTCAGTCTTGCGGGAAGGGCGACGTTAGCTAGATCGGTTTTGAACTCGATCTCTGTCTACTCTATGGCTACGTTAGAGATTCCGCTGGAGACCCGTAAACAGATGGACAGGATTACCCGTTCCTTTGTTTGGGGCAGCTCGGATGGCACTAGAAAGATGCACCTGCTTCACTGGGATGAGATTAGTAAGCCCAAGTCTCTTGGGGGCCTTGGTCTGAAGAGGATGGAGGAGTTGAATCTGGCTCTTAACGGGAAACTTGCTTGGAGATTCCCGCGTAGTGAGAATGGTCTTTGGGCTAGGGTTCTTCGGGCTAAGTACATTCGCCCATCTCTTGTGGAGCATAGTGCCCTTCCCCTGTTTGGAATTGCATCAAAAGGGGTACTCACTCGGTCATTGTGAAAGGGTCGGGGTGGCAACAGAAAGACCATTAGATTTTGGCTTGATCTCTGGATTACTGATAGACCCCTCGTGGAGTGGGCTTCAGCGCCAATTCCTTCGACGACCATTGACCTGAATGTTTGTCACTACTGGAGTGATAGGGATGGTTGGTGCTGGCATGTTTTGGATCGTTTTCTCCCTGCTGAGGTTCGGGTGTGCTTGGCGGCTGTTGTTGTGGTTATGGATGACTCCCATCATGATGTGTTGTGCTGGAAGAACTCTAGGGATGGTAATTTCTCTGTTTCTTCGGCTTATAAGTTGATGCACGAAAGGAGTAATGAGATCTCTATGGACGATTGGGCCTTCAAGAAAATCTGGCGCATTCAGGCGCAGGAGCGGGTTCGTTCGTTTATCTGGCTGGCTTTTAGGGGCGGTATTCTTACAAATTTTGAGCGTTTTCGTCGTCACATCAGCTCTAGTGACGAGTGTGCTTTCTGCCCGGGTACATCTGAAACTCCTTTACACTTGTTCCAGGACCGCGTGAAGAATCGGGAAATTTGGCAAAGACTCAAACCCCCTGCTAGGTCCGACTCTTTTGCGCAATGGATGAGAATGAACCTCTCTTTGTCTGGGGTTGGTGATGGTGGCGACGCTATCCTTGACTGGAATGCTACCTTCTCTACGGCGCTTTGGTACATTTGGAAATGGAGGAATGGTTTGGTCTTCTCTAATGAGGATTTTTGCGGGGATAAGGTGGAGTTCATTGTGAGACAAACTAAAGAGTACAAAGTTGCGGTGTCGAAGGAGACGTGGCTTGGTAGGCGTGATATGGGATCGATTAATGTTGCTTGGAACCCTCCGGTGGCGGACTGGGTTAAGCTTAATACAGATGGAGCTGTTAGAAGCGGAGTTGCTACGGCGGGTGGTGTCTTTCGTGACTGTCATGGTAACTGGTTGGTGGGTTTTATACATCATATTGGTCATTGCTCCGTCCCGTGTGCGGAGCTCTGGGGTATCGTCTCGGGATTGAAGATTGCGTGGGATCGTGGGTACAAGAGGATTTGTGTGGAGTCTGATTCACAGTTGGTGATCTTGCTTCTTCACAAATCTGTGGATCGGAGTCACCCGTTAGCCAGCTTGCTTGCTGTGGCAAGAAGCTTCATTCGTAGGGAATGGACTATCCATTTCCGTCATATTTTCAGGGAAGGAAATAGGGTTGCGGATTTTCTCGCTTCTCTTGTGTTTTCCTTTTCTTTTGGTGTTTTTTTGTTGGATGACTCGCCTGATGGGGTATCCCGTTTTCTTTCGGACGATGTTCGGGGGGTTTCTTTACCCCACCTTGTTGCATTGTAATTGTTTTCATTTATGATATCGGGGGCTTTGCTCCCTCCTTTACACCAAAATAATAATAATATGATTATATAGTTACAAATAATTAAGTATGCAACTAGAAAAGTGTCTTCCAACTACATAAGACATATATTAATCGTGCAACCAAGTTTCCTAAATGGAAATCTTTATTTGCTTGAACCTACAAAAAGTTTAAAACTATATAAAGGCAATGCAATCAGGCATTCTACATCTCATTCTCTCAATCTTCTCTTCTTAGTTGTTGTCTTAACATTTGATCAAATATGGCTTTTAAGAGCTCCCCCCTCTTGTGTTCTATGTTTTTCATGGCTTTGGTAGCCCTTGCGTCTGCTGACTATTATGGATACAGTTCTCCTTCTCCGGTTTATAAATCACCAGTCTATACACCGTCTCCTGAATACAAATCATCACATGTTTATACCCCGTCTCCATACTACAAGAAACCGACATACACTCCATCAGTATACCACAAGCCAACTTACATGCCTAAGCCTGTGTACTCCCCCTCACCAAAATACTACAAGTCACCTGTATATTCTCCTTCTCCCGTATACTACAAATCACCTGGGTATACTCCTTCTTCGGTGTACTACAAGTCTCCTGTCTATACTCCTTCTCTCGTTTACACGTCTTCTCCGGTGTACTATAAGTCTCCTGTTTACACTCCTTCACCAGTGTACCACAAGTCTCCAGTATACTCTCCTTCCCCAGTATATTACAAGTCTCCTGTCTACACTCCTTCTCCACTGTACTACGAGAAGCCCGTCTATACTTCTTCGCCGGTATACTACAAAACTCCAATTTACACTCCATCTCCTGTTTACTATAAGACTCCCATCTACTCACCAAAACCATACTACAAGAAGTCAGTCTACACACCATCTTACTACAAGAAGCCTGTTTACACTCCATCACCGACCTACACGACTCCTTCCCTAGCCTACAAGGCACCTTCTTACACTCCATCTCCAACCTACAAGACCCCGATTTACACCCCATCACCAGTTTACAAGGCCCCCTTTTACAGTCCATCTCCTGTATACAAGGCGCCTACAGAATACAAGAAGCCTGGATATGGATACTAAGCAGAGTTGTGAAACCATACTATAACCCTTCATATACTTATTCAAGTTGTAATATGTAATTGATCTTTATTGCTTGAAATTGTTATTCTTACTTTATATTTGTACTACATATATGAATGAAACAATTAAATATTTCTGGATCAACTAACATAGAGGATTCTTATTATTCCTTTCTGACCTATTTACCTTATCGATAAGAGAAAATGAAGTGTTTTATGAATACATTATATGAAATAATTGAAAGTCGCGTCTTTCCAGTCTAACCTGTAAATATGATATTTGGTGACTATTAGATTGTGTATCAAATGTATGTAACCAAATTGTGTATCTTTGTATTTTTTATCAAAATTAAAGGAAATGAGAATCACATTTAGGTTTTAGTGTTTAATAAATTATCATTTCCTTTGCTTTTTACAAGGATACATAATTTAGTCTCACATATTTATTACAGCTGATTTCCATTCATTAGATTGCAAGTTTCAAATTTTCTCCTACAGTATGTTATAATGACGTTGTGACTTCCATGTATAAAAAATGAAATAATTGAAATTACAAGATCAAGAAGCAACCATTAACCTTACTTCAAGATTCGAGCCTATGTAGGCGGCCCATTTACGTGAAATTTTGATGTTTATGCTTTGGCCCAAATCATGTCAGGAATATCAATCTAGCTCCATCCTATTATTCATTTTCATCATACATTTGCCTATCTGTTCATAATTATCCACAAACAGAATATCCAAAATAGTACTCACTCCGTCCCTTAATATAAGGCTCATTTGCTTTTTCGACACTATTTACAAATCGAGAGAATCTTCTCGTTTTCTTCCGATATATAAAAATAAATATACACATGTGAAATCTCGTTTGATTCGTCTCAATGAGTACTTTGACAATATAAAAAAGTTATAAATTTTATCATTGTATATTTAGAGATATTAACGTTATAAAACGTGTCTCGATAAATGTGTCAAAATCAAATGAGATATTTAAGGGAGTGAGGGAGTAGTATATATTAGTGCAAGACTGCAAGCGACTGTAAATCTATGACGATATGCCTATATAAAAATATCTAGTCTGTTTCATGAATGGTGCTTATGACGTGCAATTAATATTCAAGTAATTAGAGTCATGTTGTTACATGATCGCTTGGGCCCTGCTATACAAAGACTTCTAGCATAAATAGAGTCCCAAGTCTTATCTCTATAAACCTTTCTTTATTTAGCTTTACCCTAATCACGTTCAATAAATAAATCAAAAAAGAATACCCAATAATTTTAAACATTAAAATATCAATTCTACGTGTCCTCTTTCAGAATGTATGAAGCTGATGTCAAATCTCCAGATTCTCTCATATACATTACGAAAAATTGATTTTTAAAAATTAAAATAAACGAAAATATACGTCAAAAATATTGAAAGTAGATGAAAATCTGTGGGCTTTTTCTGCCTGCAATTTCTTTCATTCTGGTAAGTTTTTTTTTTTTTTTTTTTTTGTGATTTTCAGTCCATGAAGTAGTTAGCTCGTGGTCAATTTACCCTAATTCATCGGCAGAATTTTCCTATTGGATTGTAAAATTTGCCCTAAAAATAGTTATTTTATTTTTACTTTTCAGAAAACCTAAAATAAAAGCAAGCTGTTGTTCAACTCTCTGCAGTCTGGTGACTTCCCTTCTGATCACTCTTCTACCTCCAAACCAAACGCTCACAAAAAAACCCTAATCTCTACTAGCCGCCGGATTGATCTCACCTTTTAATCTTTTTCCAACGATTCCTTTACGTATTGTTGTTCTTCTTCTTCATCCTCTGGCTCCGTTTCAGTTTTACCTTTACATTCATGGCAGCTACTTGTTTTTGTGCAATGTGAATGATTATCATGGAAAATATTCTTATTTGACGATCGAATCATTAAAACTGAGAAAACTTTGGTGAATTAACAGTCCCCTTTGATCGAAATGATATTCTGATTACAAAGAAAACACCTTTTTTTTCCCTCTGGTATTTTAATTGTGAATTTCAGCAGCTCATAGCTGTTTGTTAGGGCCTGTAAATATAGGCTTCTTTTTGCTAGGTGGTATTACTGTTCTTGAATTTGAGGTAGAGGTTGTGAGAATCAGAAAATTTAGGAATTAAGGAAATGCTGTCTGACATGGGGAGGATGCCTATGATAGGTGGAGGGGGGAATGAAAGTTCATTTGGGGATGAATTTGAGAAGGAAATTGGATTGCTTCTTAGGGAACAAAGGCGACAGGTGGCGGATGATAGAGAGCGTGAGCTGAATCTGTATAGGAGTGGCTCTGCACCTCCTACAATTGAGGGTTCCTTGAATGCTGTTAATGGTTTGTTTGCAAATAGTGGCTTCTTGGATTTTTCTGGGAGTGATAATGGAAATGGGGTTATATCAGAGGATGAGTTGAGGTCTGATCCTGCTTATTTATCATACTACTATTCTCATGTGAATTTGAATCCTAGATTGCCACCTCCTCTTCTTTCAAAGGAGGATTGGAGGCTTGCACAGAGATTGCAAGGAGGCGGTCCTGTGGTGGGCGGGATTGGGGATAGGAGGAAAGTGGTCAAAACCGAGACAAATGGGCCTGATGGGAGGTCATTGTTTTCAAAGCCTCCAGGGTTTGGTTCTAAGAATGGAGAGAGGGAGATTGAGTTATCTTCAGCTGAGTGGAGTAATGATGGACTTATTGGCTTGGGGAGTAAGCAGAAGAGTCTCGCTGAGATATTTCAGGTATTCGGTTTTCTTGTGTGTTTGTTTTTGTTTGATTATGTTGGTTATCTTAGTATTCAGCAAGACCTTTATCTGGATATTTCCTGCTATGATTAGTCCTTAAAATCCTCTTAGTCTGATACAACTTTGAGCTCAGCTAAACACTAATACAGCCTTTTCAGTTGGTATTTATCTGACTTTTAACTCAGCAATGAATATTGTTACATTTTTATGTGTTACTTCATTCATACTTGATTATCAAGTTATGGATTTGATTCATTTAAGCAATCAGTTGGGATCCATACCGTTTTTTCTTACTGGGATGTGTTTGATTCTTTTATCTACAAAGCTTCTTATCGTTTGTCAAAGAAGTAGTGCCCAGATTGCAAGTATTATTCACAAGTTCCATTGTTTTTTAGTTTCTGATTCTTATGATGTATTGTTTCACCTATTCTTGTATTCAGTTGTTTGAATCTTTTTTCTTGTAGGACGACCTAAGCTCTTCTAACCCAAACTCCAGACATCCTTCTCGTCCGGCTAGCCGCAATGCATTTGATGAAAATGCTGATGGATTAAGTAAGGCAGAAGCTGAACTAGCAAATTTGCGCCAAGACACAAATTTTCAGAATTCGTCTACAGTCCAGAATGTATGTGCACCTGCATCATATTCCTATGCTGCTGCTCTCGGTGCTTCATTGTCAAGGAGCACCACTCCTGATCCTCAACATGTGCCCCGGGTTCCTAGTCCATGTCCTATTCCTATAGGAGGAGGGAGAACAGGCACTTCTGAAAAGCGAACAATTGCTAGTCAAAACTCATTCAATGGTGTAGTCTCTGGCATGAATGAATCTGCTGATCTTGTGGCCGCTCTGTCTGGTATGAACCTTTCCAACAACGGAGGCGTTGATGGTGATAATATTTTGCCTCAAAATAATAGTCAAGATGCTGGAGGTCATCACCATATGTTTCAACATAGTAGCCAAGCCCATAAGAACAATATTTTACCTCAATTCACTCGTAGGGGTAGTTTCAACGGGTCCGAGCTTAGAAAACCACAGGTTGAACGCCCCAAAGCTTCTCTTAAATCCGGGAACACAGTTTTTAAGGGACCGTATGGCTTATCACCTCATCACGGATCCTTGGATGGAACTAAATCATCATTTTCCAACTATGGATTGGGTGGATATTCTGTGAATTCACCTTTGTCACCTATGATGACAGGCCAACTGAATAACTTGAATCTGCCTCCACTCCTTGAAAATGTTGCTGCTGGATCATCTATGGGAATGGGAGGTGGTTTACCGTGGGGCCAGAATCTAACTACTCACTCTGAACCTCACAATTTAAGTAGAGCTAATAATCAGATTCTTGGGAATGGTCTCCCGGGCACTTTTGTAGATCCAATGTACCTTCAGTATCTGAGGACAGTTGAATATGCTGCGCAGCTTGCAAGTCACAACAACCACTCTCCAAATGGATATATTGATTCACTTCAGAAAGCTTACATTGACTCCCTTTTATCACAGCAGAAGTCAGAATTTGGTGCTCCTTTATTCAATAAATCTCACCCTAATCAAGGATATTATGGAAATCACGCTTTTGGAATTGGCATGGGATATGATGGGAGTCCATTGGGCAGTCCTGGTTTTCCAAATTCTCCTGCTGGACCTGGTACATTCCGTAACTCGAGCGGGGGTATGATGAAACCTTGGTCCATTGATGGAAGCTTTGTTTCCTCTTTGTTGGAGGAATTTAAGAGCAATAAAACCAAGTTCTTTGAGCTTGCCGAAATTGCCGGTCATGTTGTTGATTTCAGGTAAATAATAATGCTCATAGTCTTCCCTTGGTTACTTTTCCCCCCTTCTTTCTAATTCAATTATATTTATTAACAGTATGGATCAGTACGGGAGTCGCTTCATTCAGCAGAAACTTGAAACGGCAACAATTGAAGAGAAAAACATGGTGTTCCAGGAGATTTTTCCCCAAGCCCTTGCTCTCATGACTGATGTGTTTGGTAATTATGTAGTACAAAAGGTCAGTATTCCTCCATTCATCTTCTTACTTATGTACTGTTTGATTCTTATCAAGTAATTTGTGTTTCAGTTTTTTGAGCATGGAATGCCAGATCAGATCAGAGAACTTGCTAACAAGCTGGTTGGTCATGTCCTAACACTTAGTCTTCAAATGTATGGTTGTCGTGTGATTCAAAAGGTATTTCCATTTTGCTTTCATTTTGGTTTTCATTAGTTTTATTATCATCCTGTACTTTAATTTGTTGGCATTAATGAAGCCTTAAGGATCTCATTAATTTCTCTTTTGCAGGCTATTGAAGTTGTTGATCTGGATCAAAAAATTAAGATGGTGAAGGAGCTTGATGGTCATATTATGCGCTGTGTACGTGATCAAAATGGAAACCATGTCATTCAAAAGTGTATTGAGTGTGTACCTGAACAATCTATTCAGTTCATTGTCGTGTCCTTTTTTGATCAAGTCATCACTCTAGCAACCCATCCTTATGGCTGCCGTGTAATTCAGGTTTGTAAGCTAATATTTGCTCCATACCCTTACGATATCATAGCTGTTACTTCATAGAAATAGGCAGGAAATAACTAATAAATTAAACATTCATTATTGATATCCTCTATGGCAGAGAGTCCTTGAACACTGCATGGACCAAGACACTCAGATTAAGGTTATGGATGAAATTTTGGGATCTGTTAGCATGTTGACTCAGAATCAGTATGGAAATTATGTTGTTCAGGTGCGTCTTTATTAACCTTTTAAGCTTTAATCCATTTTGCAAATTTAGATGTTTTTAATAACTGTCCTTTAACTTATTGTAATGCTTTTCTAACAAACTCAAACTTCTGGCAGCATGTGCTGGAGCACGGGAATCCACACGAACGCTCAACTATAATCAAAGAGTTAGCTGGAAACATAGTTCAGATGAGCCAGCAGAAATTTGCATCCAATGTCATCGAGAAGTGCTTAACTTTTGGAGGCCCTGATCAAAGAGAACTCATAATTAATGAAATGCTCGGCACTACTGATGAGAATGAGCCTCTTCAGGTGGCTAATCTTTCCTTCAACCAGTTATTTTCACCAAATAACATGGTAATTAGATTTACTGCATAAATGCTCACTCCACTTCTCTTTTTAAAATGATTCAGGCAATGATGAAGGATCAGTTCGGGAACTATGTCGTACAGAAAGTGTTGGAGACTTGCAATGATCAGCAGAGAGAGCTGATCATGTCCCGTATCAAGGTCCACTTGAACGCACTGAAGAAATACACTTATGGAAAACATATTGTTGCTAGAGTAGAGAAGCTTCTTGCTGCAGGAGGTAAAATCTTTACTCAGACTATCCAATTTTAGGTTATTTGGGTCATGTGCCACCAATTAAGCCCTTTTAGTCAGGAAGTTCTGTTTTTGATTAGTGTTCTTATATGTATACAGAAAGGAGAGCTGGAATGTCACAAAACCCTGCAGCATAGGTGGAAATCCAGTTGTACAGCTAACTTGAGCTTCCAACTTAGGCTGTGTTTGGATTCCAAATTTAATGTATTAAAATGCATTATTTTGCATTAAATCTCACCTTTAATGCACAATGATGTATCAAAATCCATTAAGTGTGGAGATCCAAACACACCCTTAATCATTTTCTCGTTGTTCGTCTTTCGTCTTTTCAAGATCTATAGCGCCTTTGATCTGCTCATCTTGTCAGGTAAACAGCAAGGACTTCATTCCGAATAAAAGAACTGTACATTGTCGTTGTGTAGTATTAAGGTCAATACATAGATAACGCTACCATGCGTTTTAGTCTGCTACAGAGACAATGATCAAGTCTCCTAAGATTGTAAAGAAAGAAAAAAGAGAGGGTATGTTTAGTTGTTTTTCTTCTAGCTTAAGCGACTGTACAAAAATCTGCCATGTCCAGAGCTGTTAATCCTTGTGGAGTTAGGTCAAAGAGATCACTTATGTATGGTATTCTGAGCTTCTTTTTTTCCTATCATAATAGAACTTTTTGTTTCCACTTCTAAGAATCTCTAATTGTTTGTTTACTTCTTCTTTCTGCGTATCTTTTCTTATTTCTTGATTTTGTTACAGCTAAGGGTCTTCTTGGATTACATGGATAATGTAAGTTTTTGGACAATGGATAACTATGATTTCTAACCTACATTAAACTCTAGGTCCACCACCAACCAAGTAGACCATTAACAAAATTATTCTTACCAAATAACAATCTCTAGGTAAAGATTTCATTTTTAATATCAACTTCATAAGATATTTCTGATATAAAAACCCTTTTCAAATTTAAAATTTACAAGGTAATTAAGCCAATAGGCTGTCCTTGAGCAATTTTCCACAACCAACTGTATTAAGACTGTCTTCTAAAAACAGTAACAACCTACTACCAGATAACAACTTAACCTAAACCAAAAAACGTCTTCTTCTGTCACTTTCTTGACAACTCACTGAATAACCTGGAAAAAAGGGCAATTTAATGCACTATACTAAACAACACTCTGAGCCCCTTCTTAATTTAACCCATTGTCTTCAATCATAAATACCAAAACAGAAAACCTTAAGATCTTTCATCTCTCATTTCCATCCCATGGCTAAACACTTACAAAAACTCCTGTTCTTGATCAGTTCTTTTTTCACCTTACTGTTTTCGGGTTCGGGTCAACCCAAGCAGTTCATCTACAATGGCTTCAAGAACGCCAATCTTTCTCTGGATGGGACTGCTAAAATTCAAGCCAATGGCTTGTTGGAACTCACAAACCTAACAGAGGAACAAAAGAGTCATGCCTTGTATCCATTTCCTCTAAAGCTAAGTTCTTCTCCTTTTCTTTCCACCACTTTTGTTTTTGCAATCAACCCAAATTACAAAAACAAAGGAGGCCATGGCCTTGCCTTTTTAATCTCATCTTCCAAGAACTTAAGCCATACTTCTGGAAACGTTTATCTCGGGATTATTAACAGTACGATGAATGGTAATAGTTCGAGCCGTGTGTTCGCTGTCGAGTTTGACACTTCTTGGAATCCTTCAATGGGAGACATAGACAACAATCATGTGGGAATTGATGTTAATAGTGCGAGGTCAAATCCAGCAACTTCAGCTAGCTACTATTCTGAGAAGAAAAAAAAGAATGTTACGTTGAATCTAATTAGTGGAAAGCCAATGCAAGTATGGATTGAGTATGATTCAAGGAAGAAAGAAGTTAGTGTTGTTGTAGCTCCATTAGGAAATCCAAAACCAAGCAAGGCTTTATTATCAAAGAAAATAGATTTTTCTAAAATTCTCTTGGACACTATTTATGTTGGGTTTTCTGCAACAACTGGTCAGATCTCAAGCAACCATTATATTCTTGGATGGAGCTTCAATCAAAGTGGGCAAGCAGAAAGTTTTGATCTTTCGAAACTTCCTTCGGTACCTAGGCGAAAGAAGTCGGTTAATCTTCCATTAGTAATTTTACTACCAATTGTATCAGTTCTCATATTTGTTGTTCTTGGCATGGTTTATGCCATAAGAAGGAAGAAATTTGAGGAAATAATGGAGGATTGGGAAGAAGAGTATGCAGTTCAAAGATTTTCTTACAAGGATCTTTACAATGCAACAAAGGGATTCAAGGAGAAAGAGCTTCTTGGATCCGGAGGTTTCGGTAAAGTTTATAGAGGCACGCTTCGATCCACCAACACACAAGTTGCTGTCAAGAGAATTTCACATAATTCAAGGCAAGGGATGAAGGAGTTTGTGTCTGAGGTGGCTGCCATGAGACGTCTGAGACACCGAAATTTGGTGCCATTGCTCGGATACTGTCGAAGAAAAGGCGAGCTCCTTTTGGTGTATGAATACATGCTCAATGGAAGCCTTGACAAGTTCCTCTTCAACAAGGTAATGGAGTTTCTACATCCGGATTCTTATCAAATATTTAATGATCTAATTTTCTAATTTTATCCAAATACAAGGAAACACCAACACTATCATGGCAACAAAGGGTTAGCATAATCAAAGGAGTGGCATCATCCTTACTTTATCTACACGAAGAATGGGAGCAAGTCGTCTTACACCGAGACATAAAGGCGAGCAACATCCTCTTAGATGCCAACATGAACGCTCGTCTTGGAGATTTTGGGCTTGCTCGATTATATGATCACGGAACAAATCCTCAAACAACTCACATAGTTGGTAGTGATAACTTAATATCATCTTTATCTTATTACACTGCATAGTCTTGCAATCTCTTAAATAACATTCACAACACAATTTCATCATTATCTGTACAGGGACAGTTGGGTATCTTGCACCCGAGTTTTCAAGAACAGGGAAAGCAACACCTAGCACTGACGTATACGCCTATGGATCGTTTGTGCTGGAAGTGGTATGTGGAAGAAGGCCTGTAGATACCGAGTGTCTTCCTCAAGATGTGATTCTTGTTGACTATGTATGGGAATGTTGGAAGATGGGGAAATTAGTGGAAGCAAGTGATCCTAGATTAAAGGAGGATTATGATGGATTAGAGATGGAGTTAGTTATGAAGGTGGGTTTGTTATGTGCTCAACCAAGGCCTGAAGCAAGGCCAAGTATGAGGCAAGTAATGAAGTTTCTTAATGGTGATGCTAACTTGCCTGAAATGCCTATTGATATGGATGAAATCGGTTGGTTTGCGAAAAGCGCGGGAACTACATCCTCGTTTTCGGAGAAAGCCTCTACTGGCATGAGTATGAGCATCTCCTATACTACTACTGATTCAAATCTGAGGCATGGGCGTTGACAAACTGTAGTTTGTAGTGCCTCTATGTTTTCATATGGTTGTGGTGTTATGTAGTAATAAAATGTGTAGAAGAGTCTTATTTCATAAGATTATGTGAAAGTTATGTTTTGAAGCCATGTGTCATTTAATTAGTGAAGTTTAAGATGTTGGATTGAATTGATTTGAGTTCAGTAATTCTTCATTCTTTTGATGCAAGATAATACAAGTGTTTAGAAATCAAGTTGAAAATATAGCAACTAAACATTACCAAACCCATTTCTTGCTTTTGTAAACATCCAATCATAAGAGAGTAATCAGGTTCTATGATCAGCCAGAAAAGCAAATGTTGATATTTTTTAACAGATAATCAAATCTTAAGATATGCCTTGATTTCAAGAGAGTAGAAAGTTTCAAAGAAGCATCTCAATTCTCAACCACCCAAGGACAAATAGCCATCAAAATAACATAATAATTCAACCTACTACCATTTACTTCATTACAGCTACTGATTTTTTTCATATCCAGTGTCGTTATCAACAATTAATCTCTACAAATAAGGTAAGTAATTTTCATATCAGGTTCAAATGCCAGATTCAGTCTCCCAAATTGTAAAATGGGTTTGTCTATTGTCTTCATAATCTTGAAGTGAGTTCTTATCTCTGCTGCAACTTTTGTAGCTCAGTTTCAATTATGTTGCCTACATTTCCACTCCAAATAAGTCATCAGCTAATTTTAGCCAACATTTGTGCACTGTACTCCACATACATTTTATTGCTTTTCTATACTACTAAGGAAAATGGGATGTAGGCTTGAATAATTGATGTTAAGTCAGCGTACATTAGGTTAAAAACATTCATTAACAATGAGAGCACATTTACTTAGAGTCCAGGAGGGGGCAATACTTCTCATTTTTATTGTTGTTGCAATTATAACGTTTACGTTGTATTTTTCTCTTTATGTAATTTTGTAGTTTGTACGCTAAAAAATTCTGTATGAAACATTATTGGCACATAACGGTCATTGACATCAAGTTGTACCTGCCTCAGCAGAAATGTACCTTCATCTTCTCCACTACAAGAGGTCGTGCTACACCAGACTCCCTAAGATGTTATTCTAGAAGAATCCCTAGACAGTTGTCATTGTAATCTGATATTCCTCTATATAAACCTTGTAACCTTCCTGAGATTGTAATAAATGAAAATATCTATTCTCTCTATCATACTCTAGCTTGTCTTTCTATGGTATCAGAGCAATGATAGCTAACACCTAGCTTAACCAGATCCTTCAATGGGTGATACAAGAGGAGCCATAGTAGTTGTACCTATGCAGCAGAACCACTCTTTGCCTTCTTTTTCTTCATTTATCACTACTAAGCTTACATCTGAAAACATTCCCTTGTGGAAAGCGCAAGTCTCTCCATACTTGCGGGATCACAACCTTTTATTTAGTGTGTTGAAAGTTTCATTAATCTGTCGTTGACAGTTTGTTTAGTATATTAACAATTTTATTTTGTGTTTTGACAGTTTCACTTATTTGACTACATCTGGATTGCACTTACACCTTGAATATTACAATCTTAGCTTCTATACACCATAACATGTATTTACATCATTTACACATAAAATAAATTGTCAATACACAAAATAAAACTTTCAATATACAAAATAAATCTCTCAATGCAAAATATATTTTGCATATAGCGATTATCATGATTATGAGTTTAAATCGTGATTTACACATAAAATAAATTGTCAATACACAAAATAAAACTTTCAATATACAAAATAAAACTGTCAACGTAAAATATATTTTGCTTATAGCGGTTATCATGATTATGAGTTTATATCCTGAAATGCATAGAATGAAGAAAAATATTTGTTCATTCAAGGTGTCAAGGAAATAAAACCAGAGCTTAAAGAATAGACATATTTAGGTGGCGTATGTTACATCATTTTGGAAAGAGAAAGGAAAATAAATGAATGTAGACAACATTTAATATTGTGATTCATAGATTAAAATATGTAGTGAGGTTGATTATTTAGAAAGAGAGGCTCCAAATAATCGAAGGTTATCCGAAAGAATCGAGTTTGTTCGAATGTCTGAGGTCACGGGGTGGTGCCGTGGTGGTGGTTATAGTTAGGGTTCACCCGAAGTTTTTCGTCCTGGATTCTTTCTCTAGTCTCTAGAGAGAGGTGGGAGTAACTTTACTTTCTCTGATTTTTTATTATTTTGTTTTCTAACCGTGATACTCCGTACTAAATATTCTCTAGATACATTTTGATTCATTATTCCTTTCCGGAGCGGTGTAACAAAATAGCAATAGGTAGAATGGAGGGGGGATCACTTCGTCAGCAGGAGTGGGGAGGGGGAGAGGGAGACAAGTGCGTCAGTGAGGGAAGGGGAAACCTCTAGAAAATCCATACAAGATCAGATAGGATTAGGAATGAAGTTATCGGAGACAATTCGGAGTGGCTAGTATTCAGGATAAGCTGTGAGAATCTAGATTTCGGTGTTCGGGCACATGTAGAGAAGGCCAGTTAGTGCTCCAGTTCGCAGATGTGAGGGTCTAGCCTTGGGAAATTCCAGACAAGGTAGAAGTTGCCTGAAAAAATGTTGGATGAAAGTTATTCGGAAAGATCTCTCCCTGTTTGGACCTCACATAAGTTATGACACAGGACATAGCTTACGTGTTACGAACTCCGGGTGGTTTGGTATTGTTTGATTTTGTTATGTTTTTGTCTTGTTTATGTTCATTTGTTAAATTTTATGTGCCTATTTTTAGATTTGCATGCCTCTGGATCATTTCGGTTACTTTCCTCTCAATTTGTTTGGGGTAAGGATTTAACCGTTCTGAATTCCAGACCCTTTACCGGGATATAATAATGGAGTTTTTTATTGTTGGGTTAGGATTTGAGGAGAAAATCCTGAAATTTCGATTGGCTTCATTCCGCTATAAATAGAACTCCAATAGATAACAATTCTTTTAACCAAAAAAAAAGGATAGCAATTCTCCATTCAAATAAATGTTTCGATCTTCTTTCTCTGATTTTTCTGGTGCGTTCTGTTCTGCGAGTGTTTGGCCTGTCCAGCAACTCCTCTCCGCTGATTGTACCATCAGGTGGATGATTTCGTGAGCCTATAAGACAATGTACCCCGGGTCCAACTGCTATGCAGGAGCTCTGCTTTGGGGTTCCCTCCCGCTGCACCGATTGCTACGTGGAGTGGATACAAGTGGTCTGGCCAAGGGTGAGCTGTTTTTGCATGAGGTGCTTTCGTCTCCCACTCGTTCAACTCATCGTACCTTCAAACCATAACAACAAATCAAGATCACGTACTGGTTCATTTGTGAAACAACTAGCAAAGACTATACGTACCTTTGATTAAGAAGTGCATCATGAAGCCAAGTATCGAACTCACCGGCCCATGCAACGGGAGTGGGATCATCATGCGAAATCTGAGAATTTCTCATATTCAGATTATGAGTGGCGCTCCCAGAGCCAAACACAAGAACACCTTCATTCAGCAAAGGAGCCAATGCCTTTCCCATGGTATAATGGTAAGTTGCATCTCTTCTAGTTTGAACTGACACCTGGCAGACCGGGATATTTGCTTCTGGATACATAAGCATCAGGGGAATCCAAGCACCATGATCAAGCCCTCGTTTTCTTTCCACGTCAACTCTTTCCATCCCTCATTTTATAAGAACCTCTTTTACCCTTTCTCCCAACTCTGCTGCTCCACGAGCTGGATACTTTATCTAGAATGCATAATATATAATGGTAGAAAGGATTAGGAATGCATTACCTACATCCACAAACCACATAAGACCTAAATACAGATAAGAGATTATATACTCTACACTTCCAAAAAACTCGTTTATAGCCATGCCATGGTAGCCACGACCAGCTACGAACCAGGTATGAAAATAGTCATGAATAGGCCATGTTTGGCGGTCTGCCAAGGATTTTGGGGACGGAGAGCAAAAACATGGCTATATCGGTCATAGAAAACTGTGGGGAGGTTCCGTCCGTGGTTATGGCTATGGGCCTATGGCTATAAATTTTAGGGACAAATTTATGAAGATATTAAATGGTTTAATTATTAGTCACTGACGTGGTATTGTATAGATTAGTAAATAGTATAAAAGTTGAGAGTTAGTTACAACAGACTTTAGTTTCTGTAACAAATTCCCATCACGCAATAATATTTTCTCAAGCTTCCCTTTCATTCTCTCTTCTTCCTAGTTGATCTAGGTCTTCTTGATCACCATTCATGATGAATCTTGATCTTATACAGATATTTTACATGGTATTAAAGCACATGGTGTTCGATTTGTTGTATTGAGTGATTTTCTTGTTGTTTCTTAGAGAGAGAGGTTGTTTTTTTGGCGATCGATGTTCTTCACTCGATCGAGTGAAGATCAGAAGTCTTTTGCGTTCTTGTTGAGTTTTCTGATTCACTTCTGTCGTTGTTGTGTTTCCTTGTTGTTGTTCATCTAGCTCAGCTGATCAATGGCTCATATTGATAGAGACGGTCTCAGTCTGGATCCGAACGAACATTCTAATGGCAATTCCAATGGAAATTACTCAGATCCTTTGTCTTGTCAAATTCTAGCCATCCAGGTACAACTTGTATTTACACACTTTAATGGATCTAAATATCACAGTTGGAGTCATAATATGCACATTGAGCTAGGATCTAAGAAGAAATTAGGGTTTATAAATGGAAAGTTTCTAAAACCATAAAGAAATTCACTAGATTATGATCGTTGGGAACGATGTGACTTTATGGTCATGAGTTGGTTGATCAATTCCATGGTGAGTGAGTTGAGTGATAATTTCTTACACGTACGTTATGCGAAAGAGCTTTGGTATGAGATAATTGAAAGATTTGTAGAATCCATTGCACCACTGATTTTTCAATTGCAGAAAGAATTGGTTAATATGAAATAGGGGAACCTATCTGTGGTGATGTATTACAGTAATATGAAAAAGATATGGGATGAACTGCAAGCTATTGATGGATTGCCTCTGTGTGAATGTGGTACTATGGAAGGATGTTCTTGTGTTCTGTTTAAGAGACTGATGATAAAGAATCCACTACCAGGTTGTTGCAATTCCTTATGGGATTGTCAAAGACTTATGAACACCTAAGAATCCATATTCTATATATTGATCCATTACCTACATGCTACAGTTATCAAGGCTTTTCATATGGTTCTTCAAGTTGAAAGGAGCAAAGGGATCACTATGGCTTTACCAAGTCAACATTGATTTGAAGAAACTTATGTCTCCTATTAGAATTGGCTTGCCAGATGTTACAACACAGACTGTTAAGAAGTGTGGAACAGTTCCTTTATTTGATTATCATGTTCTACATAATGTGTTGCCAACTTTTAAGCACAACCTATTGTCAATCACTAGGCTGCTTACTGATGCAAATCGTCTTTTCATTTTTTGGGATGGTGGATGTTTGTTACAGGACCGTTGCACTAGTCAAACTATTGCTCATGGTGTGAGGACTAGAAGCTTATACAGATTAGAGCCTAGTGAACATAATACTGAATTGGAGCCTAGTCTCCCTTTTGATAAAAATGTGTTATCTTCCAAGATAAACATGACTTCTGTTTGTAATAAGGTAGATCAATTGAATACTTTACATGCTCATTTAGGGCATGTCTCAGCTACTAAGATGAAACATTTGGAAATTTTTAGTGGACATGATTGTTCTTTATCTGACAGTGATGTGTGTGGTCTTGCTAAGCATCACAAGTTACCTTTTCAGAGGAGTTTATCACAGGCTTCTAAGTGTTTTGAGTTGGTTCATGCAAACTTGTGGGGACCTTAATTATAAGTCTCCAACTCTTTGTGTAGCTAAGTTTTTTTATCACTATAGTGGATGATCACTCAAGGGCTACCTGGACTTACTTGTTAAATTCAAAGGAACAAGTTCCTTCCTTATTGATTCAGTTTGTTGCTTATGTAGAAAATCAATTTGCTATCACTGTTAAGATCGTGCGTACATATAATGGAACTGAGTTTGTTCAACAACATATGTCTACTTTCTTATCTACCAAAGGTATAGTCCATCAAAGGTCTGCTCCAGGGAACGCAAGGATAGACATCTTGTTGAGATGGATAGATCTCTCAGACTTCATTCTTCACTTCCATCAAATTCTGGGAGAATGTATTCTTACTGCTACCTATCTCATCAATCTTCTTCCTTCTTCTTTCCTGAAGTGGAAAACTTCTTTTGAGATCCTTTATTCCTAGGTTCCTTCTTATGATCATTTCATATTATGGGATGCTTGTTCTTTGCTCTAATTCCTAAATCTTCTCGAGCAAAATTTGATCCCACATCAAGGAAGTGTGTCTTCCAGGGATATCATTCTCAGCAAAAGGCTTACAAGGTATATGATCTATCTACACATAAGGTGTTCACTTCAAGACATGTCATTTTTCATGAATTTGTCTTCCCATTTCATACTAAATCATATACTTCTATTCAACCATCTTCTTCCTTACCTCTTGTCTCTCCATCTCCTGATCTTAATTTCATATCCACCTCCATCCCTCCAACTTTTTCCACTCCATTTTCCCCTCTTCCAGTGTCTATGGAGACACAATCCATGCCCACACCTGTCCTACATGTTATACCTGCAGTAGTGACAAAAGAACCATCCTCCTCCATAACTCCCACAACTACCACAATTGCTCTTCCCATTCCTATTAGACAATCTTAAAGGACTGTTAGACCACATGTGAAGTTACATGATTATGTGTGCCCAACCATTTCTTCCTCATCAGACTCCAATTCTTCATCAAATATCTTATCCTCAGTGTTATTAACTAATTGTCAATCTTATTTTGAGGATTACATTCATTCCTTATTCAATGCTTTCCAAGTATATGAGCCTACTTCCTATGAGAGAGCCAAGGATGATCCTGCATGGGTGGAGGCTATGAAAAAGGAATTGCAAGCTTTAGAACAGAATTCCACTTGGGAACTCACACAACTCCCTCAAGGAAAGAAACCCATTGGCTCTAAGTGGGTGTACAAGGTAAGTTTAAAGCCAAATGGAGAGGTTGAAAGATTCAAAGCCCGACTAGTTGCTAAAGGTTACAATCGAGTGAAAAGTAAGAGTTATAAGCATACTTTCTCATCAGTGACAAAATTCACCACAGTTAGAGTGATCATGGCACTTGCTGCAACAAAGTCCTTGCCACTTCATCAATTCGACATCAATAATGCATTTCTACATAGGTTTCTTGATGAAGAGGTTTAAATGATTCCACCACTAGGATATTCAAAGGTTGTCCCTCGTCAAGTATGTCATCTCAAGAGGTCTTTGTATGGACTGATGCAGGTTAGTCGGCAGTTGAACATTGAGCTCACAGAGTTGCTTGTCAAGCAAGGCTACACTCAATCCAACCATGATTATTCACGATTTGTTAAGTCATCTTCTGGACATATGACAATTATCTTAGTCTATGTAGACAATATGATCCTAACTGGTGACTGTCTATCTGAAATTGTAGCAACCAAAGCAACCCTTGATCAAGCTTTCACCATCAAAGATTTGGGTTTAGCCAGGTATTTTGTAGGCATCGAAATCAGTAGAAATGATTTTGGAATTCAGTTGAACCAGGGGATATACATTCTTGACTTGCGGAGCTCTCAGTTCAACACACTGAAACTCATTCTCTCTTCTTCTCCTCCACGTTTGTCTTCATTTCTTCCTCATCTTGTTCATCGAGTCTGAGAGTACACACAATAATAGAGTTCATAGGCTTCTGGTTTTTTTAGTTGTGCAAAACAGAAGGTGTAGAAGTTGTATCATGGGATTTGAAATGCCGGTAACCGTCACACTACAGGGCGTTTTCAGAATTAAGGAAAGAGATTTCGTCTTGACACTGCTGTTGTTTGATCAAAAGTTAAAGTCTAATTCAAATTGGTGAATATTTAAGTATAAGTTGATGAACATTCAGTTGAGTATGTCCAAATGAACATTTATGAACATTTTGATGAACATTTTGATGAACATTTTGATGAACATTTTGATGAACATTTATAAGAACATTTAAGTCAATTGTAATGAACTTTTCAGTAATGAACATTTTAGTACATCCTTGTGAACATTTAAGGAATGCTTGATGAACAATTAAGTATGATATGATGAACATTTAGGTATGTTTTAATGAAAATCAAGTGATTTTTACTCAAAATTATATTAAAGTGGTGGTCCGTTAGTGGCTTGATGGTGGACCGGTGGCGGTTCGGTGGAGGTCCGGTGTTGGTCCTTCGTTTGTCCAAATGACATAAACATATAAGAGTAATGAACATTTGAGTAGAATTTGATGAAAATTCATTTGAGTATGTCAAATGAACATTTATGAACATTTATAAAAAAATTGATGAACATTTATGTCAATTGTAATGAACTTTTCAGTAATGAACATTTTAGTAAATCCTTGTGAACATTTAAGGAAGGCTTGATGAACATTTAAGTATGACATGTTGAACATTTATGTATGATGAAAATCAAGTGTTTTTTTACTAAAAATCATATTAAAGTGGTGTTGCACATAAGTAGTGTTCCACATAAGTGGGGGTTAGGCGGTCCATTGGTGGCTTGATGGTGGAACAGTGGTGGTTCGGTGGAGGTCCGGTGGTGGTCCTCCTTTCGTCAAATGACATAAACATTTAAGTGTAATAAAACTTGATGAACATTTAAGTATAATTTGATGAACATTCAGTTGAGTATGTTAAATAAACATTTTGATGAATATTTAAGTCAATTGTAAGTAATAAATTTTTTATTATATCCTTCTGAACATTTAAGGATGACTTGATGAACATTTAAGGATGGCTTAACAAACATTTAAGGATGGCTTGATGAACATTTAAGGAAATTTTGATAAAAATCAAGTATTTTTTACTCGATATCATATTAAAGTGGTGTTCCTATAAGTGATGGTCCGTAGTGGCTTGATGGTTGGGCCAGTGGTCGTTCGGTGGAGGTCCGGTGGTGGTCCTCTTTTTTTTTCCTATGACATGTATACTTAAGTGTAATAAAACTTGATGAACATTTAAGCCAATTTTAATAAACTTTTGAGTAATGAAAAAAAATTGTACATCATTGTAAACAATTTTGTACATCTTTGTGAATAATTTTATTCCGACGAGACCCAGAGGTGGTCCGACGGAAGTCCGGCAAATGGTTCCTAGTGGTGACGTGTCATCATCTTGGATCTTGGATACTTCAATCTAAGGCTTTACAATTATTCTCATTTATTACTTTAGGAAGTATTATTATAGGATACTTTCTATTAAAATTTAGTTTACTTTTAGAAATAGGGAGTAAACAATTAGTATTCGGTATAATCTAATTTTTTTTGTTTACTTATTTGAATGTAAACATGTTGTATACTTGTATATAAATTGATTTAAATTGATTTAAAGAACCAAATCATTAACCATCACATATATTTTATTTACATACGGAGTATAAAATCTTTTATACTAATAAATTTTGCAAAGTACTCTCTCTTTATAGTATAAGTCTTATTTTTTTAGCATGTATGTCGATGCATGTTTAATATTCGTTAATATGTCTAAGTGTATGTTAATAAAAATTATAATTTTTTAATATTGTCAAAGTAATTATTCTGAAATAAGATCTCACACAACTATGTTTTTCTTATATGTCGAAAGAAATCTACAAGATTCTCTCGGTTTGTAATAGTTTCAAAAAAGCAAATGAGATTATGAAAGGGAGAGAGTAATGAAATTGAGATTATTTATGAATTGATTTATAGTAGGTGTGATTATGAAATTGAAAGAAAGATGGAAAGAAAGAAATGGAAAATGAATAAATTGACCTGGTACATAGGTTCGGGGAAGCCATTGAAATCATAGATTGTGTGAAGAGGGCCATGAATTTGGTTGACAGAGGGGAATTCAGTCTCCCAATGGCCGGAGATAACAAGGATTGCTTTGGGGATTTGGGTAAACACCTTCGTCTTCCATCCCTTGAGAAATTCTCTCGCTGGAAGTGAGTCGTCAATCGACAACGTCGGCGACCCGTGTGATATGTAGAATGTCTCCATCATCTCCATCTCCCTATCATTCAACCAGGCCAATTACCAGGCCATATTTATTTTATATATACCGGCCCTTGTAGTCATTTGAAAACAACCATTCCATGTACAAAATTTGATCCATCTGTTAGTCAATCATCATACGTACCTAATACGTTTCCAAGGATAAACTAATCCCTTATTTTGTTAGGCCGAGCCACGTGTCCAGCTAACAAATATACATATACATTGAACATACACGGATACACCAATCAACATTGAACAACCAAAATAGAATCATCAGAACTCTTAAGTATGATTGTAATAAAGTTGTTAGAGCTAATTGTTGTTAGTTAGTTAGTCTGATTAAGTGTATGACGTCAGCTTATGTCATCCTCTAACAGACTATATATTCTGTTATTTCCCTCTTCTGTAAACTCATCTTTCAATGTTGATTTTTCCAGTTTGTGAGCCTTTGCTTTCTCTTCTCTTCTCTGAGTGAAATTTTTTGTGTGTTGATCATTTCTAATCAATCATCATGGTATCAGAGCACCGGATTGATTGGATTGATCTTGTTCTTCTGCGATTATAATCGCTTCTCTTAGGTTGGAATTCTCTCAGCAGATTCTCTACTATCTGTGTGTTGGAATTCTTGATCGGGATTGTTCTTGGAATTGTGCTTCAATTCCATCGCCAGGCATCTCTGTTGATCTGTCTTCTGGTTTGCGCTGAGAGAGTAGCTTTCTGTTTGAAGCTTCATCCATGGTGACACCAGAAGATCGCGCAGAGAGAAGAAGGGATTTTATCACCTCTGTTGATCTCCAAAATCCTCTTTTCATTCATCCTTCAGACAACTCTGGTATGATTCTTACCTCTATCCAACTTGATGGTGAGAATTATAAGAGATGGCGAAAATCTTTCATCAAAGCCTTATCTGTCAAAAATAAGGTTGGATTAGTGGATGGCTCTATACCTAAAACTGATGAGAATGCTTCCCAGTGGCTTAGATGTGATAATATGGTCAGTGGTTGGATTCTTAATACTATGTCCAAGAACATTTATGCAACGCTGGATGAATTTGATACAACCAGGGAAATGTGGTGTGATTTGGAAGAAAGTTATGGTCAAAGAAATGGGCCATTAATCTTCCAGAACAAGAAAGAAATTCAAGACTGTCGTCAAGGAGACATGACAGTCACTGAATATTTCACCAAGCTAAAAGGTTTTTGGCAACAGTTATCAGGATTAACTAATCCACCTAGGTGCAATTGTGGCAAGTGTGTGTGCAATCTAAATGAACAACTTGAAGCTACAGATAATGGGGATAAGTTGATGAAGTTCTTGATGGGACTTGGTGATCAGTTTAGTGCTCCCAGAAGACAATTTCTACTCTCAACTCCTATGCCCTCAGCAAGTCATGTACATTCTTTACTCTTGCAAGATGAGCTGAGCAAGAAACTTACTGATGTTAGTCTAAAACCAGATGCCACTGCTCTAGCTGCTAAGAGGCCCTATGACAAAAATGATAGGCCTAAGAAAGAATGTGAGCATTGTAAAGGAAATCACTCTGCTGAGAGGTGTTGGGAGATAATAGGCTATCCTAGTTGGCATTCCAAGAGTAAGTATAAGCCACAGAGTTCAGGCAGGTCTAGGAGCAAAGATCACCAAGGTTACAAGGCAAATGCTAGCCAACAACTCTTTGAGGACAATCAACAATTAATGGGTGCTTTCTTGAAGTTCACGGAGCAACAAAAAGGTACCCTATCTGAGGCACTTTTGGCAGGTAAGTTGTTATGTTGTAATGCTTCTCATTCTTCCTTATGGATTTTAGACAGTGGTGCTACAGATCACATGTCCTGTGACATAAATTTCTTTGATAAACATAATCCAATCACTAAGCCTACATCCATTCATCTACCAAATGGTAATATCTGTCCTATCTCATACTGGATCTATCAAAATATCTCATAATCTTACCTTACAGGATGTACTGTATGTCCCAAATTTCAAGTTCAACCTTATCTCTTTAAGCCGTCTCATAAAAGACATAAATTGCTTCATTTTTCTTACCTCAAACTATCTTGTGATTCAGGATCAAACCAGGAAGAAGGTGATTGCAGATGGTAAGGAACTTGGGGGACTATACTACCTCATACCTGAATCTGAGCTGGACTCCTTAATGACTACAGGAATGTATGACACTTTCTGTGCTACATCTCCATCTCTACCTATGTTTCTTCCTAGTCAGGACTTGTGTAAAGACAAGAATGTTCTCTGGCATCTTAGGTTAGGTCATGCACCTATTGAAAAACTTTCTCATGTTAGTTCCATCTCTTGTGACATAAATAAAACTATGAATTTTCATTGTTCTGTCTGTCCTCTTGCTAAACAATCTAGAAAATCTTTTCCTTCCAGTACATCACATGCTAACAAAAATTTTGATCTTTTACATTGTGATCTTTGGGGACCTTATGATACTCTCACCTATACTGGTCACAAATTCTTTCTCACTATTGTTGATGATCATAGTAGAAGTGTAAGAGCTTATCTAATGAAGTCCAAAACTGAAACTAGTGCCTTCCTGCAACACTTTATCTCTCAAGTTGAAACTCAATTCTCTACAAAAGTAAAGACTGTGAGAACTGATCAAGGAACAAAAATTTTCAACTCTGAAACCATCTCTTATTTTCATACAAAAGGCATTGTGCATGAAAGCTCTTGTACTGCCACTCCCCAACAAAATGGGAGGGTAGAAAGAAAACACAGATACATATTAGATATGGCCAGAGCCCTTAGATTTCACTCATCCCTACCTATCAAATTTTGGGGGGACTGTGTGTTAACAGCCACTTATCTGATTAACAGATTACCTTCACCTCTTCTTCATCAA
Organism: Oxyria digyna; assembly: GCA_029168935.1. Lineage (NCBI taxonomy): Eukaryota > Viridiplantae > Streptophyta > Magnoliopsida > Caryophyllales > Polygonaceae > Oxyria > Oxyria digyna. Next base: position 43,695,154 of record JAPVLV010000005.1, read on the forward strand.
AAATCACCCTATGAACTTATGCTCAATAAGAAACCAGATTACTCCTCTCTCAGAGTATTTGGCTGCCTATACTACATTTCTACTTCTACTGTAGCTAGGAAGAAATTTGATCCCAAAGTTGATCCTTGCATATTTCTTGGTTACCCCTCTGGATTCAAAGGCTACAAAGTTTACAATATTAAAACTCAAAAGACTCAAGTTACTCGTGATGTACATTTTATTGAATCATGTTTTCCTTATGCTAATCCTATGTCTGAGAAAGTTGATGCCACAAAACCTCAGTCTGTCACTGAATTCATAGAGGATGATATCTTGTCTACTACTCTTCCTCTTTTTCAACCTATTGAACCATTATACAATCCTGATGGCACTTCACTTAATCCTCCTACTCATACTGAATCCTTGGCAGACTACTCTCCTAGCCCTGTACCTGCCATATTTGACCATCTTCCTCAAGAACTACCAACACCAAACCCTCCTCCTCTTAGACAATCCTCAAGAGTGTCCAGACCACCTCTTAGACTACAGGATTATGTGTGTATGACAACCACGTTACCTACTGATGCAACATCTTCTTCTAAAGGTAAGAACTGTCTCTACCCTATGCATTGTTTCATGGCTTATGACAATATTTCCGCTGCCTACAAAGCCTTTATTAACAATGTAGTAGCATTGTCTGAACCTAAAACTGTTAAAGAAGCTTTGCAACTAGCACCTTGGTGTCAAGCTATGTTAATTGAGTTGCAGGCCCTTGAAAACAATCACACATGGAGGTTGGTGCCACGACCTCTTGATCAAGCTGTTGTTTCATGCAAATGGCTATTCAAGACTAAGCTCAAGGCTGATGGAAGCTTGGATAGGCACAAGGCACGACTTGTTGCTCGAGGATTTTCACAAATAGAGGGAATAGATTATGCTGAAACATTTGCTCCAGTGGCTAAAATGATTTTTGTGAGAACTTTGCTAGCTGTTGCTGCTATTAGAGGATGGAAGATCAGTCAGATGGATGTTACAAATGCTTTTCTTCATGGAGACTTAGAGGAAGAAGTGTTTATGGAACTACCTCCAGCCTATGACTTTCTCAAAACCTATTATGCTAGGACTCAGAGGGAAACATTAACAGAAGACTCCAAGCATCATCAAGCAGAAGTCAAGTCAGAGAAATCCAAGCTGGTATGCAAACTTGACAAGTCTCTATATGGCCTAAAGCAAGCTCCAAGACAGTGGTTTGCAAAGTTTGCTCAAGTAATCAAAGAAGTTGGATTCACTCAATCCAAAGCAGATTATTCTCTATTCTACAAAAGCTCAGGGAAGTCTTATACTGCTCTTCTGGTCTATGTAGATGATATGTTGATAACAGGAGATAGTGAAGAAGAGATACAGAATCTCAAAGCACATCTATGCAAGAATTTCCCAATGAAGGATCTGGGGAACCTCAGATATTTCCTTGGCATAGAAGTAGAGAGAACTGAAGAAGGCTTCCATCTGAATCAAAGGAAGTATGCCTTAGAGCTCCTGGATGAAGCAGGGATGACAGAAGCTAAGCCTGTAGCTACTCCATTTGATACTAGAGAGAAGTTAACTCTAAGTGGAACTAGAAATGAAGTTGATCCAGTGGCATACAGGAAACTGGTTGGGAAATTGATCTACTTAACAATCACTAGGCCAGACATATGCTATTCCGTGCAAGTGCTAAGTCAATTTATGCACAATCCTAGTGATGATCATTGGAGAGCTGCAAAGAGAGTGCTGAGGTATATCAAGAATGCTCCAGGGCAAGGCTTGCTCCTTTCAAGCAAAGCTGAGCTAAAACTCAAAGCTTTCAGTGATGCAGACTATCAGAGTTGTGCCATGACCAGAAAGTCTCTCACATGCTTCTGCATTTTATTGGGTACTTCTCTGATTTCATGGAGAACTAAGAAACAAGGGTATGTTGCATCCTCTACTGCAGAATCAGAATACAGAGCTATGGCTATGACCTCTTGTGAAGTAACTTGGCTTGTTAAGTTGCTTACTGATCTGGGAGTCTCATTAGGACCAATAGAGATGTATAGTGACAATCAAGCCTCCATACATATTGCAAGGAACCCTGTCTTCCACGAGAGAACCAAGCCATTGATGTTGATTGTCACCTGGTGAGGGACAAGGTGCTCAACAAAGAAATTGCCCTTAGCTGCATCTCCACCTATGCTCAACCAGCTGACATTTTCACTAAGGCTGTCACCAAGGACCAATATACAAGGAACTTGATCAAGCTTGGAGTTGTAAACATGTTTACAACTACAACTTGAGAGGTAATGTTAAGTATGCTTGTAATAAAGTTGTTAGAGCTAATTGTTGTTAGTTAGTTAGTCTGATTAAGTGTATGACGTCAGCTTATGTCATCCTCTAACAGACTATATATTCTGTTATTTCCCTCTTCTGTAAACTCATCTTTCAATGTTGATTTTTCCAGTTTGTGAGCCTTTGCTTTCTCTTCTCTTCTCTGAGTGAAATTTCTTGTGTGTTGATCATTTCTAATCAATCATCAAGAAGAACGTGTCAAAACAATTGAAGCAACATGGTAGAACCTCGTATTGAGCTCAACCTCATTGGGGAAAATGCAGTAGCAAAAATTCAAAATTTGTGAAAAATACAACAACAAAAATTCAGAAGTTCTGAAATCTGAATTTTGTTGGACTGCATTCTCTTCTTCCAGATGAAATTCTGAATTTCAGATGAATTTCTTGCTGCACTGTTGAATTTTCAGATTTCAGAATTTTCATAACTGAATTGAAAATCTAGCAACAACATTTCACATGAAAAAATCAGAATGTAATTCAGTAGTCTCAAGAAAAATTGAGCTTTGTTAATCCTTCTACAAAGGTTTACATAATTCAGAATTAATTCAGCATGAGCAGCCTTTCACATGATTCAGATTCAGGATTCAAAAATTCTTAAGGAAATTCAGCAACAACCTTTCTCAATAATGAAAATCCAAGATGATCCAAAATAACCTGAGCTTATATATGTAGTACAACAACCCAGTATTAATCATGGTTGACCAATATCTTGATCCTCCTGCAACAAAACAATACACAAAAAATGAGATATAATAGCTAAAAGTTCATAGGTTTACATTTGAAAGTTCCTAGAGTATAAGTAGGACTTCATCTGAAGTAAAGTCCTCCTCATTAGCAGGTGAACTTCAATTGATTCACCAACTTGGTCATCATCTCTTAATGTGGTGATGAAGTGTGGACTTGGAATATCTATCTCTGGATATTTTTCTTTCAGTTGAGATAAGATTTTTGAAGTAATCTTTCTCCAGATGTTTTTCAATACTCTCCATGTACTTTGAAGGAAGTATGTAAGGGGGGTTTGCCCACAGTTTCCTTCAACCTTGTCTTAGTCTCACACACTACAAAAAAAAGCATAGATAACCATGGATTTAGCCATGGGCTAGCCATACCATTAGCCATGGTGCAACCATGGATTCTACACGTACATCACCCATGTAGACTCAATCGTCCATTATGTTCCTTCTTAGTGAGAACGTCATGATAGGGATCACCTGTTTCCAGTCCTATCTCCTTAAGTTTTTCCTAAATGAATGAAATTAAAAAGTGTACATGTGTAGAATTTAAAGAAAAAATTATTGACACTTTCATCCAACATATTTCAACTCACAGTGTTTAGCTGAGATGACTCAGGATCTGTCTTGTATGTACGTCCAAAAGCCTTTTTTCTTGATTCAATATAAAACTCAGCTTGTGATGGAAACTTGTTTTCTGGGTTGTCTTCCCTCTATCACATTCAATAATCTATGTTAAAAATCATATCACCACTGCAATAGGAAAAGACAAGAAAAAAAGATACAAAGTTGGATGTAATTTTTTGAGTTATTTTTTTTTTTATATAAAAAAGTTCGGTTTAACCGAAACGAAACCGAATTAAAATTGAACTGAAAACAGAGCTCTCGAAAAAATGACGTACGAAATAATTTGTTTTACGAGTTTGATTTTCTACATCTTTATTAATGACGTACGGAATCCATGGGTACAAAAGAAAACATGACTTAAACAGTTAAGTGTTAAACGGTAATCAGCTTCAGCTAATGAACTAATGCCATTTTCAATCACATGTAAGTAACAAACAACCTTAACCTTAAGATCGTTGGCAGCTACTTAATTGAAAGTCGAAAAACACATGGTAGGTTTGAAAGGAACATATTTGGTTGTAATAATGGTTGAATAATATGAAGATCCATCAAAGTTTTGACCTCGTCAAAGAATGCACCAGAACCATTAATAAGTTGCCCCACCGGCCACCATGTACTCATTGTACATTAAGAAAACATTTTGTGAAGACAGTAAAAAATGTGTTCGGATCTACGTTGCACGGACATGGCACCTCGACACGGATACGATAGTACATTGAAAAACGGCCAATCTAAAATATACAAAAGTAGATCACCGCCACACATTTCAATATTATATATATCATTTAAAGCTATTGTAATGAAGATCACATTAAAGTTAAAGTGACGAGGGCGAGCTACTACTGAAACGGCAAGGCCGAGCTACTACTGAACTCAAAAATGTTGGGTTTGAACTTTGAAGAAATTATGTTTCTCTTCCCTTTTCTTTTTTATTATTTTATTAATAAAACATATAAATTATTATTTTTTCACTATTCAAAATGTTGTATTGCGTGTCTCGCCGAATCGTTGACCGTGTTCCTCCGTATCTCACCGTTTTCCGAAGTGTCCATGTGTCAAACACCCTACTTCAGACATTACAGAGGTATCCGTATCCGTGCAATATAGTTGATAGGTTGGGATTCCTTTGGAAAATGGATTTTCTAGGAAATTCAAGCACATCCAAACATTTGTCACGTCTTTTTCAGTCTACTATCAATGTTATCACCAACAAGTAGAACTGTAGAACCCTACAATCAATTTATAAAGGTGTTCTAGAATGGAGACCACATGATATATAGTCAAAAAGATCAGCTATAATAATATTATGTTTTCTTATTATTATCATCATCAACTACCTCAATTATATTCAACAATGAAGTTCCCATTCAACTTAATCAAGATTTCTTTTTCAACATCGACCCACTTTAGCAATTGCAAAGTTTTGCAATTGCAAAGTTAATGAATACCCAAACACCAACCACAAATGTCTCAAACCTTAGCATCAAATTTCTCCTATCCCGCCATGGATAGACCTCCAGAAAAAACAAACATCACAATATTCTTCTTCCTCATCTCACAAACTCTCATCTCCATCACACTCGCCGAAGATTTTATCTACAATGGATTCAAAGGAGCCAATCTTCATATTGATGGAGCCACTAACATCCATTCAAATGGCCTATTGCAACTAACCAACTTCACATATCAACAAATCGGCCATGCTTTCCGCCCACTCCCTCTAAATTTCAACACTTCTCTATCATTTTCCACCACTTTCGCCTTCGCCATGTACCCTCAAGTTGCAGCAATCACAGGCCATGGAATCACCTTTGTCATAACTCCATCAACAGACTTCACTAATGCAACAAGTGGTCAGTATTTCGGTATCTTCAACTCGTCGAGCAATAACGCGACGTCGAATCATATATTCGCGGTCGAGTTAGACACAATTCAGAATCTTGAGTTTGGAGATATTGACAGCAATCATGTGGGAGTTGATGTTAATGGATTGACATCAATTGACTCTGCTTCAGCATCTTATTTTTCTGACAAGGAAAATAAAAATCAGAGCTTGAATCTCACTAGCGGATACCCGATGCAGATATGGATCGACTATGATCACGACAAAACCCATATCAACATAGTAATGGCTCCTTTAAAAGAGCCGAAACCAAGTAAGGCTCTTATTTCAACACACTTGAATTTGTCCGGTGTTCTGTTGGATTCAATGTATGTTGGATTCTCCTCGGCAACTGGGTCAGTTGCTAGCAAGCATTATGTACTAGGATGGAGCTTCAGTCAAGAAAAGGAAAAAATGCAAAGTCTGGATTATTCGAATCTTCCTAAGCTACCTAGATTTGGAGGCAAAAGGAAGCTAAGTCCGGGCTCTATATCCTTGTTGGTTATATTTTTGTCCTTGTTGATAGTGATTGTTGGAGCGGGCTATGTTGCGTGGAAGAAGAAGTACGAAGAGCTTCTAGAAGATTGGGAGGAAGCCTATGTTAGCCAAAGGCTGTCCTACAAAGATCTTTACATAGCAACAAAAGGTTTCAAAATCACAGAGTTAATAGGTGAAGGAGGTTTTGGGAAGGTTTATAGAGGAATCCTACCTTCTAGAAACATAGAAGTTGCAGTGAAGAGAGTGTCACACGAATCAGGGCGAGGAATGCAGGAGTTTGTGGCGGAAATCGCTTGTATGAGCAGAGTAAGGCACAGGTAATGACAAACAACTCTAAAGTAAAAACTATTTAAATTCAAACTGAATATATAATCTGTTTCTTATTTTTGATAATAGGAATTTGGTGAGATTGTTGGGATATAGCAGGAGGAAGAAAGAGCTTCTTTTGGTGTATGAATATATGCCTAATGGAAGCCTAGACAAGTTTCTATTCAGCAACGAAAAACCCCCACTCAGCTGGAATCAGAGATTCAGAATCATCAAAGGAGTGGCATCTGCACTTTTATACTTACATGAAGGATGGGAGCAAGTGATAATCCACAGAGATATAAAATCAGGCAATGTTCTACTAGATGCTGATATGAATGCCTGTGTGGGTGATTTCGGTTTGGCAAAGTTGTATGATCACGGTACTAATCCAAGAACAACTCATGTGGTAGGGACAGTTGGGTATTTAGCACCAGAGCTTGCAAGAAAAGGGAAGGCGACAACCGGAAGTGACGTTTTTGCCCTCGGGGTGTTCTTACTCGAAGTGGCGTGTGGAAGGAGGCCGGTTCGTTTTCATGGATTAGAGCATGAGATTTTGGTTGACTGGGTTCATGAATGTTGGAGGAGAGGAGCCATTTTTGAGGTTTGTGATTCGAGATTGGGCGGGAGCTACGAAACCGAAGAGATGGAGCTTGTATTGAAGTTGGGATTAATATGCACACATTTTAGGGCGGAAATGAGGCCTAACACGAGACAAGTGAACCAGTTTTTGAGTGGAAATATTGATTTACCTGAAGTTGTTCTTGGGAGTGCAGGAGTTTGTGTGTTGGACTCCTCTGGTAATCAATCCTCATCGTCTTTTCCTCTTTTCTCGACGTCGTCTTTTGCAAAACTTGAAGATACTTCATTGTATAACACGACCGACAGTGTTCTTCAGCACGGTCGTTGATTCAGCTCCATCACTTGAGTTTCTGCATAGAAGATGACTGATTGCACTGCTAGCCTATGATCTAACAATGGTGAAGTTGTAGAATATCAGTTGAGAACTAATATCCTATCCCTTAGTTTGAATATATATGTTCTTAAAAGTAAGTGTGAAAGATCTTGTGATTGAAATAATGTTGTTGTCTGAATCCATATGGTGTGAGTTTCATATGCATTGTAAATACTCCCTACATTACAATATATGTCATTCTGTAAAAATAATTGTCAAATCATTACCTTAAACAAGAAATATTGAAGCCTAAATGACATGTAGTAGAAGATTTATGTATTTGAAATAAGAAACAGATGGTGTGAAATTTCATGAGCAGAACTAAACTGCATGCATCAGAGCACGATGATATCTCTACAAACAAAGGAAGAAACCAGTACAGAAATAACTTAAATCCAAACTACAAAAAAAATCCATAACTGATAAAAGATGCATGAAAGTCTGTTGATATGCCTTCATCTTATGCATTTATCCAGTCCTTGGTGTCGCCCATTCGACCCTCAAGATGAGATTATCATACCCATATCCATTAAGTTTCTTGATGGCTTTCTCAGCTTCATCCCTGCTAACAAAGTTGACAAATCCAAATCCTCTGCTAAGACCCGTCTTCTGGTCAATAGCAACATAAACCCTAGAAATATTACCAAACGGCCTGAAAAGCTCGTGCAGATCAGCCTCACGGGTATCTTCAGAAAGATTGGTAACACGAACGGAGTTTTCGTCGTTCCTCCGTCTCATATCGGTCCCTGTTCTTTCTCCGCCTCTCGGGATGGGAGGAACGTAAACTCCTCCTTTGGAGGCGGTTGTAGAGTCTGCTGGCTTGTCCACAAAGGTGTCAGTTGGAGTTGCAAGATCCTTGTAGGGACACTTTGATGTCCAATGGTCACCCTTTTTACCACAAGTCCTGCAAACCATGAGAACCGCTCCTTTGTTTGCTCCAAAGGGGTCTGTTGCACTCTTTTCTTCTACTTTGGTGCCTACTCAATCAGTTTTAAATTGTGTTAGGACACTAAATAGCTACAAATAATCCAAAGGTATTAGGCTGTTAGCAAGGGCCATTATGTCAGCTTGTTATTAGTATATATATGGGAATATCCTTACACCAGAGATATCCAGAAAAATAATTAGGTGGTTGCCTTCAGCTCTTTGGGAGTGGGAGTCCTTCCTAGAGATTAGGCTCACTTATCGCTTGTTGTCCAGCTTATGTTCTATATATCTTGTGATTGTGAATGAATCTGTGTTTAATTGTGTTTGTGAGTGTTATTCCTGATTTCTACTCTATCAAAGTATTAGCAGAAGTAGAGAAAACAATGTTTCGGTTAGAATGCAAACAATTTCCTAACGAGGACCCACAATCATGATGATAGCTACAGTGATCTTAGTATCTACTAGTCTATTACAGTTATCTCATCAAGGGATTAAGAGAATGAAGTCGCTCAACCTTGAGTTCAAAATAGTTATATGTTAGATCTACTGAGTCTGGAAAGGGCAACATGAAAATTAGTGAGTATTCAAGCAAGATTTCAACATTTGAATTTGATGTGGGCTCTGCATATTCAAGCACAATACAACGTATTAAGAATTTTTAGCTTGCCCAATACACTGAATCAGGTTAGAGGGGGGAAAACAAGGATACAGGCAGAAAGGAGATCCTTATTATGATGTGAGAAGATGGTACAGATATTGTTCTATGATTCTATTCTGCAGTATGAGTAAAAAGAGAATAGAGAATAGAGAATAGATGAGATACAACTTAAGATCATGAAGCTGGTAATCTTTTTGTAGGAACCTTACACTACACTAGATCATGAAGCTACAACTTAAGATCTACACAGCTACTAGACCATTTCACACTTTTTTAATGAGCATATAAAAAATGTTTCAAGCATCTCGACCAGTTCATAATCTTGTTGGTATCAAATATGGCACCAGCAACTCTTTCTCAGTAGTATACCCACCAGGTAATCCAGATATGATAAACAAACTCAAAAGAAGAGCAACTAAGACAGGAAAGACCAAAATCAGATTATCAGATAAGTATAATTAGGGGGATAGTGCAAAGCAATAGAATTTACCAAAAGTAAGATCTAATTAAACAGACCCCAAATTTCCTAAGCAACAGCGCCATATTTCAATTAAACATCGAAAGAGTGGATACAATGGATGAAAGACAATACCTGGAGGCCTAGGGCGCTCAAGAACAATCTCTTCAGTGGAGACCATGGTGAGGCGAGCGCCAACATCCTCATGAACAGCATCGCCGAATTTGGGCCAAGAGCGGCGCTCAACTGCGCGCTTGGAGAGGTGAGCTTTGGCGAGCTTGCGAACCCTAGTTGTGGTGGTGATCTTCACCTTATTGCCGTCTTCGTCAAATTTGTACTCAATCACCTTTTTTAATCCGTTAGCATCGGGGCCGATAACCTGCTTGGGTGGGAGGAGGAAGTCCAGATCCTCGGCATCGTCCTCCTCTAACTCTCCCCATCGGACCTTGTTCGTTGCCATCGTCGGAGAAATCGCTTCGAGATCGTCTTCTTCGCGCAAGAGAGAGAGGCTGTGAAATTAGGGAAGAGGCCTTGTGTTGTGAGAGAGAGAGGATAGGGTTTGCCGGTTTGGTGTACTTTTTAAATATATTTAGACCGGAAACCGGAATTTTATATTTCAGGTTTTTTTTCGGTCCGGCTTTAGACCGGAATTTTCTATATTTTATTTTATGGGTGGAATCACTCGCTATTTGTCGAAATTTGTAGGTAACCACCCGTTATTAACCTATTTATAATTAACCATCCAAACTGTAAGTTTCTTACAATTTATCACTCTTTGACAGTTTTCGTTAGAGTTGTCGTCCATGAGTGTGAAATATCTATTACCCCTTGTTTTTTAACCAAATTACCGGATTTGACCAACCGATTCCAACTCGGTTTCAATATATCACGATATTTTGACGATATAATGTTTTAACCTAATTCCATTTTTTACTTCTTTACACATTCAACAAAAGTGGCGCACCATGCAAAATTGGGATCTAGGGTTTCATTCGATTTCTTGGTGATTAAGGTGGATTTTGTCGAGATATAGAAGGGAGATAGGTTGTGCGAGCTCGGAATCCATTGGTTTTGGGGTTTAGGTGTGTTTCGCTGGGTAATTTGAGTGAGAAAGTGAAGAGCGATGAAGATGGCGTTTTAGGGTTTCAGAAGCCAGAGATTTAGGGTTGCGATTGAGGAAGAAGACGATCGTGAATTTGGGTTTAGATTGCAAAGGGAAGAGTTGGGATTTAGGGTTTGGCTAACAAAGCAAAGTCGACCGCGATTTCTGGAGAGAGAAGGGAAGTCGATTGAGGGAGAAGACGATCGCGATTTCTGGAGAGAGAAGGCAAGGTGAGGTCATTTCACTACAAGAAAAAACGTTTTTGGCAACGACCTTTCGCAACGACAAAAAATTGTCGTTGCGAAATCACCTTTTTAGCAACGACAATCTTGTATCGTTGTTAATACTGTTGCGATAAATAAAATCACCTTCGTATCGTTGTATAAAATTTTGCGTTTAATTTTTGCAACGGGTTTGTCGTTGCGAAAAATAATGAATAGGAATGACAACGAAAGTTGTCGTTGCAAAAGCGTTTTTATAACAATTGCAACGTGCAGGTCGTTGCTAAAGAATAGGTAAAAAGGAGCCAAATTGGTGAAGTCATTATCTTCTCCCTCGATTTTCCTGAAACCCCACCCTACCAGCTCGAGCCTCTCCCTCCAGCTCTCGCCTCTCCCTACCAGCTCGCGCCTCTCCCTCCAGCTCTCGCCTCTCCCTCCAGCTCGCGCCTCTCCCTACCAGCTCGCGCCTCTCCCTCCAGCTCTCGCCTCTCCCTCCAGCTCTCGCCTCTCCCTCCAGCTCGAGGCCTCTCCCTCCAACGACTTTCTCTTCCCCCACCTTCATCTCCGACGACCTTCTACTTCGGTCTGGGGTCCCGACAACTTCGCCTCTGCAACCGCTACTCCCTCAATTCCCCATCAGGTAGGTCGTTTTCGTACCAATTTTTAGGGTTCTTATGCACCTCGATTTTATCTGCAATCTCCTACCGATTTTCGTTCCTATTTCATCTGCAATCTTCTTCATTCCGTATAAATTAGCAATTGAAAAACCTAACCCTACCGGACATTTGCAATCTTCTGATTTTTTTAGGGCTCTTCATCCCGATTTTTTTGGGCTCTTCATCTACTTTTCTACCTGGATCGCAGATTTCATCTTCAAAATATTAGATTGTAGAGAATTAAGTATAAAAGAGGATGAGGAAGGAGATATTAAGGGTTAGACATACCGCTATGGAATATAGTGTCGGTTAACTTTTGAATAGCAGACTGATATGAAAAAATATAAGGTGTTAGTTGGATTTACTGTCACTAATTTATAATTCATAGTGGTCAGTTAATTGATTCATTAGCACTTATTAGTTTCCCTATTTAAGTCCTAGTCTCCTTTGGGTAAGATCCTTGCTCAAAGTGGTTTCCTTAGAATGAGATTCTTGCTCTAAGTGATTTATATCACAGACACTCTCTAAGTTTGCTGGAATCCAAAAACGTTCAATACAAATAGGAACGCTAATATATGTACAGTCGATTTGCTCTTCACTGACTTAAAACACTAAATGCAAGTCACATACTTGATTTATAAGTAAATGTTTATACAATATGTATGAAGTTTTCTTCGATAGTAATGGTTCATGTGAATGCACATATATAGTCCCTATTATCATTTACTGATTGAACTTCTGATTATCAAAAAAAAGAAAAATCATATGATCAGAGAGATGATATCAAGTAGAAAAATTCAGATAAAATAAACTGGAGGAAAGGAACTAAAACATCAAGTTGTCTTTTTTTTTTGAAGGACAAATATTTGAAGTCAATGCTGTAACCACATCCAGGAGAAGCCATCTGACAATTGTTGTGATCAGCAATCAAGAAGTAAGTACTATTACCTAGTTTATGCACATGTCAATATAAATAGTACCTCACAGTTGAACCCTCTTTGTTGTCTTAACATTACTAGTCACATCATGTAAAAACAAACATGTATAGAATTTTACTGGTCATTTGTGCATCAGCAATGGATGATTGCTGATTTGTTTTGTTGGTAATGGAGTGAATTGTTGCTAAGTCAATTGCTTTTGTGCTCCAGTTGGTATTGATTGTACATTTGGTAGAGATGAATGTATATTTTGCCTTCAGATGATTTGAGCTGTAAGCTTTATATGATGCAACAGCAATGAGTTTACTGAAGCGAAAACGAGCATTAGGAAGCATAAGGAAGGAACTAATTTGATTCTTACATTCTGCACTGCTAACAATTGAATCCCTCTTTGCCTTTTCAAAATTACTAGTCACATCATGTATAAAAAAAACACTCTTCAGAATTTCACTAGCCACTTGTACATCTGCAGTGACCGATTGCTAATTTGTTTTGTTACTAATGGAGGGAAATATCGTGTTAAATCAATTGCTTTCGTGCTGCAGTTGGGATTGGTTGTAAATTTGGTAGAGATGAATGTATATTCTGCGGATTTGGACTGTAGTCTTATGTTAGTTGCTCAATCTTTTACTTGCTTCTCCTAGTCCTTTGATCTTCTGTAAACCATTCTTTAGAAAAACGTTATAGCCCATGCAATTTGGAATGCTCAGGGATCTCTTTTCTTTGCACTTGCTGACACATATGTATTTTGCTGATTATAATCATTATTCTTGTTATTATAGTTTCATATAATATTGTATATATGATACAATTGAGTTATTTATGAAATCTTCATTAGAATATGTATCTTAGTGGACGATGTTTTCTTTTCGCAGGTTTTTAATTTTTTAATTTTTTGCGCATTAGAATGTGGATTCTACTACTTATACTTAATCTTGAGATACCTTTCTTCTTCTTAAAGTTCTGCTGCTGATACTTTTTCTGTTTTTCCTTATTTTCCTTTCTACTGTTGACTGAACAGGAATTAGACATCATTGAGGGAAATTTGAGGGCTGAATTGGAAAATGCTCTAGATATATCTAGCTCAGGCAAGGGGGATCCATGTTCTTTGGAACCAGGAAGTATCCTGTATAAAGAAGCAGGTGAAGATGCTTCAGAATCTACCCTATTACTGGAGTTGGATAGCAAGCAGAAAGAATTGGTTTGTTGCTTCTCTTTCTTTTCTTTGTATGCATAGTTTCTTTCCTTTCACCTCATTCTTATTAAGGTGGGTGGAGGCTGAGGGATAACTGGCAGGATAAATTAATTAGCCTTCTCTATGAAAAATTAATGGGCCACTTATTAAGGTGGGTGGAGGCTGAAGTAATCCGAGAGTAATTAGGTTCCTTAGACCAAAAATGACCATTGTTATTACGTTTTGTATTGTTTTTTTGGCTGGACTATTCAATATTTGTGTAGCATTGTTGTAAAATTGTTATCTTGTGCGTCTCTCTGGATTTTGGATCCTTGTATTATCAATATAATTTGCCACAATCATCAGTATTTCTGCATCTCTATCATTCGTGGTGGTTAGCAGTAAATTGATGCATTGAGTATTATTCCTGAACTGAATATTATTGGTCAAAGAAATTTTGATGTTGTTATCTTGTGATTGTAATTCAGCTGAAAGAATATTATTGCAGTAAATTAACTCAGCTGAACTTATTTTTATCTTATTGGATTACTGCAACTGATTTATACATTATGGTGTTGTGCTTGTTGAACTGAATATTATTGCCACTTGAGTGCTTTGTTTTTATTTATGGATGAACTGAATTTGTTTCCGTTTCTTTGTAAACACTAATTCTGAACTGAACTGAACTTCTGTTTCTGAATTATTTCTGTAATTTGAGCTGTCTGTAAATGGGTTTTTTCCGAACTGAACTGGTTCAGTTTAGAAATTTGCTGAACTGGTTCTATTCAGAAATTTGTTGAACTGGTTTTGTTCAGACATTTTGCTGAACTGGTTCTGTTCAGAAACTTAGTTGAACTGATTTCAAACTGAACTGAACTGAATTGTTTTCGTTTCTTTCTAAATACTAATATAGCTTGTTGTTTTTTTGAATTTCTGTTTCTGGATTGATAAGCTGAACTGATCTGGTTCTGTTTTTGGATGTTTCTGAATTAATAATCTGATGTTTTTTTTTGACCTGATGTTTCTGGATTGATAAGCTGAACTGAAAAATGTAGTTGACCAGCTTCTGCAATCTCAACCCTAGCTTGCCTAATTCGGTCACTGCTCTCAAATTGACCAGCTTCTGCAATGTTACTCCTCATCGGAGCATCGCGGGATTGCGATGGAGCACTTCGAGGTCGACTGTTGTTCGCTGTGAAGCTTCTCCTAGCGGAAGGGTAGGTTTCTTGCTCATTCAGTCCAAATCGTAATGTTTAGGTTTTGAGTTGACGGATTGTTTGATTGTATGATTTTTGTAATGTAGATTACTCAGCAAGATTATACGGAAATGGCATGGCAAGCGATTGTGGCTTCTCCGGAAGTGGCCAAGGAGAATAAGCATCAGATTGTGGAGACCGAGCATCTGTTGAAAGCTCTGTTGGAGCAGAAGAATGGACTTGCTCGTCGTATTTTCTCCAAGGCTGGGGTTGACAATACCCGCCTTTTAGAAGCAACTGACAAATATATACAACGTCAACCTAAGGTATTTTTAGCATAACAAATGTGGAAGCCCGTTGTTCCTTACACTCTTTTGTCAAAATATAGTGAAAATGCCACAGTACTTGATCTTCAAGAAGCTACTTGTGGCCCATATGAAATGATTCATTTCTAGTTACATGGCTGCCTCAATCTGGTCTGCTTATCCTTGTATTTTTCTCATGTACCAGGTTATCGGTGAATCTTCTGGTTCTATGTTAGGAAGAGATTTGGAAAACCTGATCCAGAAAGCAAGGGATTACAAAAAAGAGATTTGGCAAGCAATTGTTCAAGGAATTTCAAATTACAGAGAAGGCTTTAAAATCTGCAGTACCGGCTATTAGGGGACGACAATCAGTTCTTGACCAAGGTAAATTATCAGTTGCTATCATTTTTCTCATTATTGCTTGTGGTTTATTTAATCCAAATAGAGTGTGTTGTTTACCAGTTTATACTTCACCACAATCAGACTGTGTGTAGGTCATTTTCCTTAGCATTTTGTAATCTAAGTCATTTCTTTTTTGTTTATAGATCCTGAAGGAAAATATGAAGCCTTGGAAAAGTATGGTAAAGATCTGACAGCAGCGGCTCGGGAAGGAAAGCTTGATCCTGTCATAGGTAGAGATGACGAGATACGGAGATGCATCCAAATCCTTTCGAGAAGAACAAAGAACAACCCTGTATTGATTGGTGAGCCAGGTGTTGGTAAAACTGCAATTGCCGAAGGGTAGGTCATAAATACTGATGCTTGCGTTTTAATCTTGTTTGACTCCTGAGCCTACATTTGAATCTCGGCTGACTGTTGAGCTTACATTTGAATCTCGGCTGACTGCTGAGCTTGCATTGCCACACATGACGCATTTTCTAATAAAGATAGCTATAGTTTAAAAGTGGTTGCCATGTGAGTATGATCCATCATGATTCTTCCTCCTTTATAACCGTAGGATTTGAGACTTGCTTATAGCGAGTCGAGATTATGTGCAATTGTGCTCTACTTTCTACTAGTTACTGAAATACTCATGCTATATTGTTATTGTCTTGGTGACAGGCTTGCCCAAAGAATTGTTGAAGGTGATGTGCCTCAAGCCTTGATGAACCGCAAGGTATATCTTCTCTTCTTCAATATATTGTAGAGATGGGTGGCTGGAATATGCTTGACTTTGAGCATTTAAACTCTGTTGATAATGAATCTAGGAGTTTCGTAGCACTTAAAGTTGTAAAGGTGCTGAAGAATTTAGAAAATTGTGGAACATGGCTTCATGTGCAATTACGTTCAAAGCCGGATTATGGTTCTGGCTGCATCTCTTATTATCTGCATAGAATTGATTTTAATATTGTTATTTGCAGTTAATATCACTTGACATGGGTGCACTCATAGCTGGAGCTAAGTACCGAGGAGAATTTGAAGACAGGCTGAAGGCTGTATTGAAGGAAGTCACAGATGCAGAAGGACAAACAGTTCTTTTCATTGATGAGATCCACACAGTTGTTGGAGCAGGTAATATATTTATTACACTTATTTCTATTGATGAGTACCTTGGAGATTATAATATTTTGGTTTATTACTCGGAACAATAGCTCTATTTTTCTTGGATACTATACTTCAAAGCAGTAGAGCTAACGTAGTGTAAAAATTCTTGATTCAGGTGCTACTAGTGGTGCAATGGATGCTGGTAATCTTTTGAAGCCCATGCTTGGTCGTGGAGAATTGCGATGCATTGGTGCAACTACATTAGATGAATATCGTAAATACATTGAAAAAGATCCAGCTTTAGAGATAAATTGTAAGTTTTTAGCCTTGTTTATATGAAATTTTTTATTCAATGGTGCAGGGAAACAAGTAGATGTCGAAGGATGATTTTGGGATATTGTGGATGACACAAATATTATGAAATGATTTTGGTTTTATGATTCGGGATGTAGCTAAGTTGGCAAATTAAATACTTGAATGTTAGACATGTTTTTGGTACAAGTTGTAATTTGAACAAGTTTTTGAAGGTTATATAGTCGAAGTTATTGTGTTTATAATTTTGGATACAGGTTGGTTGAATGTGAAGGGTAGAAACAGGTATTGACAAGAGGATACTGTAATGTCGTTGCAAAACATCAGATATGTATTGCAACGACAAAATGTCGTTGCAATACTTTAATAGGTATTGCAACGACAAATGTCGTTGCAATACGTTGATATGTATTGCAACGACATTAGCGTTGCAAAAGATGTGACGAGTTCGGACTGTTATAGCAACGACAATTAATTAACAACGACCAAAGTCGTTGCGAAAAATGTTTGTTTTGGCAACGGAAAAAGTCGTTGCAATAGCCTTTCACTACGGCGTTACCGGCAACGACCTAGCAACGACAATTGTCGTTGCCAAAACCCGTTTTTGCAACGACTTGATATGTATCGCAACGACAAAAGTCGTTGCTAAAAACGGTTTTTCTTGTAGTGTTTCTAGAGTTTTGAGCTCCGATTAAACAACTTCAACAACCAAGCGTGTTCTGCAGAAGGTAAGTCTCTCTCTCTCTCTCTCTCTCTCTCTCTCTCTCTCTCTCTCTCTTTGGAATAAAGTTTAGGAGGTTGTTCTGTTGACCGAATTGAATGGTTGTTGGGTTAACCCTCTTCAGAAATTTTCAATTAGGGTTTGCTTCGGAAATTAGGGTTTTGTGTTGATTTATCAGATATGGATGGTTGTCTGTAGATTTGGAATAGTTGTTGTGTTGACTGAATTGAATGCTTTGGATATTAGTGGTTATGGAATATGTATGCATGTGATCGATGGTCCCATTAGGCCAATTTTTGGAATCTTTTAGCAGCTTTGAATGATGTATGCATAAGTGATGTGGATAATGAATTTTTTTATGATATTGATATATGTGCCACTAAACTATAAACAATTCATGAGAGTTTTTACTTAGTTATTATAATATAGATATGGAGTTATTCAGGTCTCTTGTTTATTCTTTGTCTTATGGCCACAAATGAGTGTGAGCATCAAGTTCTTTTATAATGGGACCTTTTATTTGGGTCCAAATATATCTCAAGACAAATTGTCTTATAGGATAAAACTGATTTATAAGAAGGATAACGTAGATCCTGATTTAATTTCTAAGATTGAACTAGAGGATTTTATTAAGGAGGGTGTGGGAATTGAAGATGTTAGAGAACTATGGTATGCAAGGTTTGATATGCCGCTGCAGAAGGAGATCAAACAGATAAAAGTAGATAGTGATATATTGCAGTGGTGTGCATCTGTTGGGAATTATCATACTTTGGAAGTGTATGACATTCATGGGGGCAGATGATAGTCCATTAACTCTAATGACCCAGGCTTCAAATATGTCTAGTCCATCAAGGAGCTATGGAAGGCCCATCACTTAGCCCAGCTGAGAACCCTACTTCATCCCCAATTGTTGATCAAGCTCCCAAATTCACCCAAAGCCAAGTATCCTCTCGATCTACACAAGCCCTCTAGCCACAGAAAGCCAATTTACCACAAGATCTTCCCCTTTTAGCAACCCTTTCCAAGTCCCTTTTGAAACCAGATATGTTGAAGATGATTCTGAAGATGATTCTGAAGATGATGCTGATGCATAGCTGTTAGGAGAAGAATCCTCAGATGAAGATGGTGATGTGGTTTATGAGAAGAACATATTTGGGGATTCTGATGAAGATGATGTTGCATTTGAAGCAAATGTAGACAAGGATGCGTTTGATGAGAATATCAACACTGAGGTTGGTGCATATCATGGTGAAGATGTCTTTGACATCATAGCTGATGAGGATACCTATGTAAGCTCCAGTTCTGATGAAGAAGAGGTACACAAAGCTAAGTATCCAAAGTTTAATCATCTGGTTGATTTCAAACATAAAATATGTTTCAAGAAACAAATGACATTTGCATTTAATGAAGTCTTTAAAAAAGCCTTAAAACAGTTTACCTTGGAGAATGGATTTGAATTCTATTACTTGCATAATGACAAGTCTAAAGTTTCTACTTATTGTATGAATAAGTGTTAGTGTGGGTTCAGACATAGTAGAAAAAATTGCAAGTGTACAGAGACACTGTGTGGGTTCAAAGCAACAACAAGGAGGATGGGAACTGATGGAAGTTTCCAACTAAAGACTTGGAGTCCTGAACATCAGTGTGGTTGGCAGGATAAAAACACCAAGATGGATTCCATTTGGCTTGCTCAAAGGTACCTGGAGCATTACAGAGAGGATCCACAATGGAGGATCAAACAATTCATCATCACAGTTAAGAGGGAGCACAGTGTTAACATATCATATCACCAGGCTTAGGGACATCATGTTGACACAAGGATTTGCACCAGAACAATATGCAAGAGTATGAGATTATGTAGCAACTATTATTAAGTACAATGAGGGGAGCACAGTATATGTTAGACCTGAGCAGAATACAAAGCATCTTGAGAAGCCTATTTTTGAGAGATTCTATCTTTGTCTCCAAGCTTGCAAAAAAGGATTTAAGGTAGGTTGTACACCAATTATAGGACTCGATGGGTGTCATTTGAAGGGAGCTTATACTAGACAAGTGTTGTCTGCAGTTGCACAAGATGGAAGTGACAACATATTTCCAATTGCTTATGCGTGGTGGAGTCAGAGAAGAAATCTACATGGTGTTGGTTCCTTGAAAATTTGCTAAGAGATATTTGGGTGAGCCATTGACTTTCATGTCAGATAGGCAGAAGGTAAATGATCAATGCAATGTGATTGATGTGTTTTGACTGAAAATGGATCATAGTTTGTCATTTTATTTGATATTGCAGGGATTGTGTTGAGATGTGATGAGTTTTGATTATGACAAACATCTACTAATGATTTACTTGAGTGTATAGGAATGTTACTGTGGTTGCAGGATGCAGAGAAATGCTTGCTGGATTTCATGAGACGTAAGGTTACGTCGAATGGAAGCCAGCTGTGCAGTGTAGGTCCATCCGAGGAAGAATATTGGTCGAGATATTTTGGAGGATGGCCTTGGAGAAATAAGGAAGAGTTGACTCACAAATAAAGAAAGAAGATTTCTCAAATAAGGAAAGAGACAACTCGGTGGAGACTTGGTCTTGAGACGCGCGCCCATTTGATTCATTGAAGAAATAAGCAAATAATATATATAAGGAATATTTCCTTATACATAAAGAAGCAGTGTGCCTATTGAAGACTTAAGTTGAAAGACTTGGAGATCAAGTTGGAAGATTACACGGAAGGAAAGTATGGAAATTATATCTAAGGAAGGGAATTCCTTAAAGATAAAATTTACCATATATTTGATGAAGATTTATGGAAAGTCGGATTTGAAGTCTTGGAGAAAAAGATAGAAGATTATTTTGGAAGGAACGAATGATATTTTATTTAAGGAAGAGATTTCCTTATAGAAAAGATATCATATCTTTGGTTAAGCTTTATGGTAATTCAGATTGAAGACTTGGAGCACAAGAAGACGTCTAGTTAGGGTTATTTAGTTTGCTATATATTGTGAGGGATTCATGTAGTTTTAGCAAGTCTTTGAGAGCCAAAAAGAACTAGAGCGTTGAGAGTTGTGAAGAGAGAGACTATGAGTGTTAGAGATTGAGTTCAAGTAGAAGAGAGATCCGAGATCTAGGTGAGAAGCTTAGAAGAGTTATCCAAGTTCTTATTGTAACAAGAAATCAATAACACAAGTAGACGATTCAAACTCCTTCTAGTGAGAAGCTAGAAGGGAGTGGTTTTGCCTTGAAATACTTATTGGTATTAAGGGTTTCCACTATATATCCTCGTGTTCAGGTACGATCTCTCCTGTGTTATTTTAATTCCGCTGCATTACGTTCCAGGGAACAAATCTTTGTTCTTTGGTATTTTACGCTAACCGATCCAACAATTGGTATCAGAGCCTGGTCTCTAGATTGTCTAAGTTAGCTTTGCAGGAAAGATGTCATCCAACAATACAATCAACGACTCATTCTGGAAACCCCCAATGCTGAAACCGGGAGAGTATGACTGGTGGGCGATTCAGTTTGAATCCCATACTCAATCCCTTGATGCTCAATTGTGGAAGGTTATTGAATTCAGAGATACAATTATTCTTGACCTTTTCGGGGAAGACAAGACTAAGGAGAATAAGAGAATCGACTACGACGACGCTGACTACAAAGTCTTAGAGAAGAATGCTAGGGCCAAGAAGATTCTTCACATGGCACTTAGTTCAAGTGATCTCAGAAAGGTACTAAAATACAAATCTGCGAAAGAAATATGGGGTGCACTTAGCAGAACTTACTCAGGAAGTAGCGATGTGAAGAGAAATCGCCTCCTAGCGGCACAAAAGGACTATGAAAAGGCTCTCCAAGAAAAGAACGAATCTTTGGAAGATTTTCATGCCAGATTCGAAGGATATGTCAGCCAAATAGAGTTTCTCGGTGAAGATATCCTCCAATGGAAGGTTGTGCACCAATTCATGCAAGCTCTAAATTCCAAGTGGGATGGATTCATCAATGCTCTACAAGCACAAAGTGACATCAAAGATATATCCTTAGAAGATCTTGTCTGTCGTCTCAAAAGTCATTATGATATTCTCAAGCGAAAGTTGTTCGCAAGGAAGGAAGCAGACAAAGGCCAATCAATTGCTCTAAAGGATGAAAGGGCATTTGATCTATCACAGATGGAGAATGTTGAGATTAATAATGATAATATTATTAATTTATTCGCAAGGGCTTTCATGAAGGCTTTGGAAGGAAGCAAAAACGCCCCCCGTTCCTCAGAAAGACACACAGATTCAAAAAGGTGACATGCTATCATTGTCAGAAGACGGGGCACTTTGGGAGAAATTGCTTTAAGAAGAAAGGTAAAGAATTCTTTGTTCCTGAGGAAAAACGTGCAATGACGGCCATATGGGGAGATTCAGACTCCGAAGCTGAAGGAGACAATGCTCGAAAGGAAGTATGCCTCATTGCTGACAAGGACTCAACCGAGAACAAGGAAAGCCAATCCTATCTCCTCAATAAATTGTAAGGTAAAACCAATGCTCAATTAATTTCCATTGTTAATGCTCTTGGTGAGGAAATTGGGAATCTTCACGGTGAGTTGGAGGTAAAGAAGGAGGAACTATCTAACATGGTTGACCAAAATAGACTCTGGTCTAAAAAAGTCACCAAACTTGAAAGTACTGCGTCCTCTATATCCAACTCGTGTAGGATATATCCTAAATTCAAGTCCTGTATTAGCACTCTTGAAGGTAAAGTTACCAAGCTTGAATCTAAAATTCTTTCGCCTTCTGTGAGTAATGAAAAGCTTGGTAATGAACTTGTTGACTTCAAGAGGAATGAGGATCGAAAGAAGAAGTGGTGGACAGAGATGAGTATGTTACTTCCAAGATAGAAGGCTTAAAAACCGTTCTCACTAATCAATTTGTGTAGTCTCATTTTGGATTTGGCTTTTGTATGCCCAACTTCTCAAAAACTCATGTACCTCCTAAAATAGAGCTTGAATCCCCTAAGGAAACACAACATGAAGATCCCCATTATGGGTGTAATCTATTGAAGGCAAGGGAACATGGTCTGATGGGAAAAAGGCTTACGGGATTAGTCATGTCCAGAATACCAAACCGACACAAATTGACTTTTAATCAAGGAAAGTTAACATACTCATCCGGACACAACAAAGTAAGTACGTTGACCCTAAGCAACATCGTACTTGTTGGCATTGCGGTAACGTGGGGCATTACAAGCATGAATGCGAACTCAAAAACCAAGTTGAGGAAAGGTCACGTAACTCTCATCGGTCTCATGTTAATGGTCAACCTGAGGGTATGCCAAGAGCACGGGTTGAGGTTAATCAACCCAAACCTAAGGTGGCGCCTAAAGGTCAACCCAGTGGTACCCCGAGGGTAAGGGTTGAGGTAAATCAACCTAAGCTGTTAACTCAGCCTCCTCGTGGATGCTAAGATGTTCTCGGATCTAGATTCAAGGTGTGAAGTTCTGTTGTTTGGCTATGGACGAGACGTTGGACAAGGTTGAGTGTTAGCGGAATTGGGTGGATAGTTGGTGTAAGCGGAAGACTTTGGATAAACAAGACTTTGAAGGTGATTCAAAGGCTTGAGAAGGGTTGGAGGTTTGTGTTTAAAGAGGGACTCGAACCACTCAAGAAACAAAGGGAAAGATAGTGTTTTTGACGCAAAAATTACAAAGGAAGGAGAGACTCTCAACTTAAGCTTTGTATTCAAATTCAACATGCTTTACAATGACAGCCTTGTGAGGCTTTTATAGGCATGAAAATGTCCTTGGGCTGCAAGCCAAGGATCACTCTTCAAATCAAGCATTAAAGAGGCTAAAATCTAGGAAATAAATGCTAACTGTGAACAAATCAAAAGGAGGGATCTAAGGGATTATGCTAGACACTTATTAGGATGATCCAATGGTTGAGAATGGTGATCCTTGTGATCCTCACACGGATTGATCACATGGCAATTCGGCTTGGAGGATTTTAAGAGATCACATTGAATGCTTGATGGCGCAAAACGGGGGATTGTGTCTCTCCCGGGTCCGAGGCCTTTGGTACGCGCCCTTGGACCTTATCTTGACTCCTTGGGTCCATTTAGGACCTATGGAACCATATGCGCCGAGCCAATGTGGCTGGAAGGGCTCGGACGCACACAAGCCTTCTTTGACGCGTAGGCGGCGTCGGGCGTCAAGTATGGCCTTGGTCACTTTGAACTTGTGAGGCACTTGTATGGGCGTTCTTGACCTTATTGGACTCCTTTGATTCCTTTGAGTCCAATGGTAGTGGCTTGATGGGATTGAACCCCATGGTGAGATCACATCATTGCCCTCCTCTTGGATGTGAAACGTCCCCGTTTCACGCTTAGAGAAGTGTTCCCAAGCGTCCTTGTGCATAGATCCTGGGCAATGTTGATCTTTTGGCTTGAGAAAGCCTTTGGATTTATAGGGCCAATGGAGCTCCACCTTGGGTGTCATAGTGAACGACAAGTACCAAGGCGGCCCGAAATTTGTGTTGACCACTTCTTGAGCCAAGCATTGAGGATGGCTTGATGTCGAACTCAGGAACTCTCCTAGGAAGCAAGCAAAGGCTGAAGAATGTTGCAAGGCACAATGATTGTTGGTCACTTGGCCATGCTCGTCCTCGATGTGATCCTGGGAGACAAAAGAAATAACATAAGGGAGATCAACTTGTTCTTGCTTTGTAATATGAAAATGTGGAATATCAAATAAGAGACAAGTAATACTTCCCTGAAAATATGGAGTGTTTTCTCTTGTGTACTCCAAAATGAGCCGGGCGTTGATGTTGCTTGCCATATGAAGGCGTGGATTACTTGTCCGGACATTTTTCAGTTTTGCCCGAGCATCAAAGCTTGTATCTTCATCATTTAAGCATTTAGGATGATTTCTCGAGGTAGAATCGGATTTGGAGGCCTGGAAATGGTTGAACGTCGTAGTCATATGTTGTTCTAGGGCGCCGACGCTTGGTTTTTGGACCGCGTTCTCAGTTGGTTGAGCACTTCATGAATTTTCTCGTGCCAAATTTTTCTGAGATGCAAAACATGGCAAAATAATCGAATGCTCCGAAACAGAAAATGGAAAATATGTACCTTCAAGCAAATGGCGAGGCAAATGTGGATTTGGCTTATCAAAGGCATTGGTCGTCAGAGCTTTATTAGCAATACTTGGAATTTTTGAGCCATTCCAATTGCTTTGGTCTTCTAATGATGATTCTGACCTTTTGTCAAAATTTAGTTGCATTTGGCCAAGTTTGGATTTTTGACCTATGAGCAATGCACCAATGTTGTCGCTATGGCTTTGAACTCCAGAATTGTGAGCTACACTCAGATTTTCTTGAGCAACCTTTGGACCAGGTGTAGACACTTCAATTTCATGAGTATGGCTCGAAGCAGAACTTGATTTGGATGAGCCATTTGCAATTCGGCTCAAATTTGCCTTAGCGACACTATTTGTGTCCTTGGTGGAGAAATTGGAACCAGTTGTCCGAGCACTTGACAACTTTACTTGAGCTCCACTTTGAGGACAGATTTGTACCCTATTTTCAGGAAGAGGGCCCAAGACAGAACTGGATTTTCCTGACCCATTTGAGAGGTGGCTCAGTTTTTCTTGCACATCATCTTCTTGGTTTCCCTTCTCGGAAACTTGGGTTCCTTGGAGATTTTCTCGAGCACCCTTTTGTCTATGATTATATTCCTGCATTTTCAAGGGAGTACTCGAGTGAGAATGTCTAGCTCCCCCATGAAAAGGCTGGGGTACCGATGAACCATTTGAGGTCCCGGTGCCGCGAGTCTTTTCACCGGAGCTAGCGCCAAATGGTGGGGTACTCGAAGACAAGTCTTGAGCACCCCTTGTAGACTCATCTAGGAGAGGACTGAGTGGATTTTGTTGATGTAAATGGTCCTCTTCAATGAAAGGAATTGGACTTACCTCTCTATGGCGAGAATGGTGGCGTGATGGACGCCTAGAATGCTGCTTTGAGTGATGGCTTTGGCGAAGGTGTCAGAGCGCCTCTCGCTGCTCTTTTTGGGCTTGTTCGAGCACAATTTGCCAGCGCTCCCATTCTTCTTCTTCTTTTGTCATTCTATGATGATGCCTTGATCGATATGCGCTGGTGGAAGAGGAATAGCGCCTAGTGGAGTAGCCTTGATCGCTCTCGTCGGTGCTTGAGGGCGAGTGGTGTCGGCGCATACATGTCTTCTCCTCCTTTAGGCCTCTTCTATTGTGAAGGAAGTTCTCCTTGATTGTCGGTGGAGAATGGTGTCGATGTGAAGAGTAGCGCCTCTCCGTTGTGACATCTCCACTGTCAATGTATGGTTGAACATGACTTGTTTGCTTGATGGGTGGCCATGGCGGTGGAATCCAATCAGGATGCCTTTGAGGCACATTGTAACTCCACAACTCCTCTTCGTCCTCATAGCTCCATGGAGGACGCCAGTCGGAGTGTCTCCTTGCCATGGTACCTATCATAATATGGGACATGCACGAGGATCAAAGCGCACAAGAAATATGCAAGAGTACGGCAATGAAACAAGATAAGACACACTTGAGAATCAAACAAGCACTTAGGGTATAAGGCTGATTCTTTTTGTGATTTTGGTCAAGTGTTTATCAAATCCAAGTTCAATTGCCGTCAAAGATTTCTTTAGCAAAATTAACTCAAAGTTGCATGCAATATTGAACTTCTAAGATTGAAAAGCTTCAGTTATCATGCAATCAAATGAAAAGAATAACTTTGCAAGTGAGAACTAGACGATGAGAGATAGGGAAATGGAAGAATGCTCAAGTGAATGTCAAGTACGTTACCTTATTTTGGCTATGGTCTTGACTAGAAAGAAGGCTTTCCTTATTTTGACTTTTCCCCTCTCAAGTTTTCAGATTTCTTTTTTTTTTTGATTTTGTGCTCAAAGTCGAGAGCTTTACTAAACTTGAACGTGAGCAAAGATAAGCATGCAATACTATTGATGCGAGAAGAAATAGTTAGACAAAGGGATCTCGTCTTACTAGTTAATCCTAATCAATTTCATGCAATAATTCAATCCACTATAATCTCACAAAGAAATTCAAGATTAAAAATGCACTTTAAATTGATCTTACAAAGAAAAAATTTCAGCAATTTAATCAAGGATAAGATGTCGAAATTTGTGGGATTGATGGAGTGATTGGTGGATCGGTCAAGATGTGATTAATGGGCGGGAAGGGTGGGATTAAATGGGGCGAAATTTGTGGATCTTGACTGATTTTGATGATGGTGATGGTGATGGTGATCGAATTCTTAAGGCTTCAACAATGGAGTTTTAGCCAAAAACGAGATGGAAATGTGATAAGTGCTTGAATGAAAAACAAGATGACTTACTTGAATCCTTAATGCTCTTGATACCAAATGTTAACTCAACCTCCTCGTAGATGCTAAGATGCTCTCGGATCTAGATTCAAGGTGTGAAGTTCTCTTGTTTGGCTATGGACGAGACCTTGGACAAGGTTGAGTGTTGGCGGAATTTGGTGGATAGTTGGTGTAAGTGGAAGACTTTGGATAAACAAGACTTTGAAGGTGATTCAAAGGCTTGAGAAGGGTTGGAGGTTTGTATTTAAAGAGGGACTCGAACCACTCAAGAAACAAAGGGAAAGATAGTGTTTTTGACGCCGAAATTACAAAGGAAGGAGAGGCTCTCAACTTAAGCTTTGTATTCAAATTCAACGTGCTTTACAATGGCATCCTTGTGAGGCTTTTATAGGCATGAAAACGTCCTTGGGCTGCAAGCCAAAGATCACTCTTCAAATCAAGCATTAAAGAGGCTAAAATCTAGGAAATAAATGCTAAGTGTGAACAAATCAAAAGGAGGGATCTAAGGGATTATGCTAGACACTTATTAGGATGATCCAATGGTTGAGAATGGCGATCCTTATGATCCTCACATGGATTGATGACATGGCAATTCAGCTTGGAGGATTTTAAGAGATCACATTGAATGCTTGATGGCGCAAAACGGGGGATTGTGTCTCTCCCGGGTCCGAGGCCTTTGGTACGCGCGCTTGGACCTTATCTTGACTCCTTGGGTCCATTTAGGACCTATGGAACCATGTGCGCCGAGCCAATGTGGCTGGAAGGGCTCAGACGCACACAAGCCTTCTTTGACGCGTAGGCGGTGTCGGGCGTCAAGTATGGCCTTGGTCACTTTGAACTTGTGTGGCACTTGTATGGGCGTTCTTGACCTTATTGGACTCCTTTGATGCCTTTCAGTCCAATGGTAGTGGCTTGATGGGATTGAACCCCATGGTGAGATCACATCATAAGCCTAAGGTGGTGCCCAAAGGACTGCAAAGGCATACACCAAGGGTAAAGTTTGAGGTTAGTCAATCCAAGCCTAAGGTAGTATTCAAGGATCAATTTGCTCTCATCCCAAGCAAGCCTAAGCTTGCTTG
Organism: Oxyria digyna; assembly: GCA_029168935.1. Classification (NCBI taxonomy): domain Eukaryota; kingdom Viridiplantae; phylum Streptophyta; class Magnoliopsida; order Caryophyllales; family Polygonaceae; genus Oxyria; species Oxyria digyna. Next base: position 43,723,073 of record JAPVLV010000005.1, read on the forward strand.
GGTTCGTAAAAAGTAACCTCTTTTTCAGGGTGAGGCGAGGAACTATTCTCAGCACGTAACAACACATAACTAGGAACAAAGGATGGTTTCGCTCACTTCATCAGCACACCGGAGGTTCCATTACCTTTGGCAACAAGAGTAAGAGAGAAGTTGTTAGGCACGAACCAGGAATCTGCATCAACAGTGTGTACAAAGTCGGCTCGACTTTCGTCCCTGAGGAGGAATGCTACTTGAATGTTGCAGGTATGACTCCCAGTCAAGAGCTCTCAGCTTATTCTGGATCCAATCCAGGGAGAACACAAGAAACATCTGAGGGAGAGACTAAGCACAACACTGGCAAGGAAAGTAACGATCCTTTAGAGAATATAGATGATAGTTCCCTAATAGGGAACACACAGGAGAAAGTCGTTGCCCAAATAACCATTACAAAATCTTGTAGTGCGGACATTCCAGGATGGGCCAATATTCATGTTTGCAACATTGTCATTCAGGTAGACAATGCCTCATCATCTCATTCCATTGATGATGACTCCAGTGAAGTAACACTCCCTCCATCTCCTTCAAATGAATTTTGTGCTTTCACCTCTTTTGTTTACTTGGCAGAACCAAAGGCTGGTGGTGAAGGACTACAACCAACAAGAAGGAAAGAGTACACTGGTCATGCAAGTGTATCTAGATGATATCATCCTCGACTCCACAAATGGCTCCTTGGTGAAAAAAGGTGTGGAGCTCATGGAATGCGAGTTTGAAATGAGTATGGTGGGGGAACTCATGCTCTTCCAAGAGGGCAGGTGTTTCACGAGGCAGCAACACGAGCCCGGTAGGATACACGGATGCTTACCTCACAAGGAACAAAGTTAATCGCAAGCATGTCGTAGCTGTCGTTTGTTGCTCACAACTCCTATGGTTACAACAACAACTAAGTGATTCTTTTTGTCGTCTTGATTATGTTCCTTTTCTTTGTTACAACACTAGTGCTATAAATATCTTTAAGTATCTCATGCAGCGCTCAAGGGCCAAACACTTTGAGATAAGGCACCACTTTCTTCGTGATTGTGTTGAGAAAGGGTTGGTGACTATGAAATTCGTAAGAACTGGAGATCAAGTCGCTGACATCTTTACCGAGACACTCAACAAGGAACCCTTTGAGAGACTTCGACTAAAATTTGGTATGATTTCCCTTTAATGATTGTGCCTTCCTTATAGAACCCCCAATGACTGGTAGAAACTAGGAAGCTTACTTATTATAGACATGATCTTATAGAGCTCTACAACTCCTCTTTTTCATTATTTGTTTTGAGCGTCTTGTCTAGTTGAGCCTACGTCCATGATAACTGAATTGATTATGATTGCTTGCTCTATTTGTTACTTTGCATGAAAAGGTTTTATTTTCAGCCCAAAAGAGCCCTCTTGATGATTTGAACCCACACCATAAGCCCAAAGGATAGAGGGTCTCTACAGTCGTCCCTAAGCCTAGTCATGGTTGCACATTCCTATGAGCCAGTTTTATTCATCCACAACTGGAATCTCTCACCATGATTTAAATCATATGAATTCCATGAATACATTTATTGTTTTGTGTGTGATGTTCTTTTGTACCATCTCTGGTAACGATACCCAAACCATGGAATTGGCGACGATTTCTCTTACTGGATGGGGAAGTGTGTCTCAACATGGAATTATTGCAGTGAATCGATAGGCGCCGCAGTGATGGAGAGACAATAATTACAAGAAAGAAAGAAAGAAAGAAAAAGGGAAGGAGAATGAGATGGCGTTCTTTACATGCTTGGATGAAAGTATCTTGAGGAAAATGGAGTTTAGAAGATATAAAGATGCAGATTGGATTAGGGCTCAGGAGTATGAGCAAGTTGATGACGTTGAGGAAATGGCATCTGAGAGCCTTGCAAGGGAACAAATGAAGAGCTGAATTTGATCAATGAAATGAAGAACAAAATGAAGAATATGGGAAACTAGTTGGTTGTTTAAGGCGATGGGTGGTGAGCTTTGAGAAGGAGACGTCCTTTGTAAAGGACATGTTATAATCTGTGGGGACTGCATTGAGCTGTTAGCATCTCAGTCCACTTCTTCTGAAGGAACATAGCACACCTGACCTGATTCCATGGCCTTCCGACCCCACTTTTGTTCCCTAGCCGCATTATCTAATCTTCTTTTGTGTTTCTTTGTACTTTTTCTTGCTTGGTTCTGATTTTGCTTGTCTTTTATTTTCTTTTTAAGTGTTATGGACGTATGGTGTCTACAGGGCTAGGTGCTTTTAATATTTAACGAAAAATTTGCATTAGTTGTGTTGTTCTATGAGCTCTAGTGTCTATGACATTTAAGTCTTCCTTTTTGATGATGCCAAAAGGGGGAAAATAAAGAGGATAACATGAACTGAGGGGGAATTCGTATTCTTGTTTTAGTAGTTGTTAATCTGAGGGGGAATAGAAGCGTTGAAGTAAACTTTCGTCCTTAGCTAGTACATGGATCACTGGTGATAGAACTAATATAAATTTTGGACAGACAACTGGTTACAAAACATTGATTTAAAACCCTACTTTGAAATGGGAATGGCAATTCCACCCGCACCCGATGGACACCCGAACCGAAAAGACGGGTGAAAACCCGGAAATGATATGTGATGGACGGGTGTGGGTGAAGGTTTTTCAAATGCCACCCGACCCAAATGCACCCGAAATATATAATATTTTATATACTCTTAACATAAAAATCACAATTATTTATGTTTTCTAATTTTCATTCTTTTGTTGTTTATATATTAAAATATATTTTACATCTTCTAATATAGTTAATAACAATAACATATTTTATAAACGATGTGTAAAATTACATAAAAAGAATACTTCAATATATAAAATTATATTTTTCAATCACCCATGGGTGCACCCGACCCACCGGTCACCCAATGGATGGCGGGTGGGTGGACTCGAAAAGGCTAATGGGTGAGTGATGAAAGTACTTCACCCGCTCATCACCCGACTCATTGTCATCCCTAACCCCAAATACCTAATATATATGATAAAGTAAGTAGTTTTAGTGCCTGTTCGGCAACATTAAATTTACTCTTCATTTCAAAGGAAAATAAGCTAGCTTATTGAAATAATAAGCTAGGATTTCAAGCTTTTTGATAAAATAAGCTAGCTTATTTTCCTTACTCCCGAACAGAGCATTATAACTACAGAACGAAAATGGGATATCCAGAGATTCACTAATGTTCTGCCTACACACATAGTCAACCGCATCAAATCTACTTATATAGCAGAGACTTCTATTCATGATAGAGTGATACGGAACTTGAGTGCAAATGAAGATTTTACAGCAGCTCACCTCTTAAAACCTCACAACAAATTAATAATTTGGATAATCTTTATAACTGGTTATGGAAATTACATGTTCCAGCTAAGATGAAAAATTTCATTTGGAAAGCTTTATCCGATATTTTACCCACCACATAACGATTAAATCGATACTTCCATAAAGTACCCTCATATTGCTCCATGTGCAATAATCTTACAATAACTATGGAACATTTCTTTTCCACATGTTCTAAAACACAACAAAGCCTGCATAAATTTCAAAGAGTTTTGGGTATCCAATTTTCGATATAAAATTATCTCCCTTTTTCTCAATCCCTCGGTAATTTAATTAATACATGTAAATCAAACAATAATAAAATAGAATGTTTACTAATTTTATGGCATGAACTATGGAATTATAGAAACACTAAAATTTTCAGAAGAGATTATAATAATAACCACGACCCCGTTGATATTGCAGTTTTTCATTTTAGATAATGGAAAACGGCAAGCCGATCATAATAAAGGTTCTAGATATACCCATAAGAAAATCGAACACATAAGAAACATACTACTTGGATTCGTCCTCCTGAAAGACATTATAAAATAAATTTTGATGGGTTAGTAAATTCTTCTAACGAGGCGTATATTTCTTGTATATGTAGAAATACAGATGGAGAAATTATATTCGTGGATAACAAGAAAATTTGTCATAAATCAGTTCTGAAAACTGAAGTTTTATCTGCTCCCAATGCTAATACATTATCTCATATGCATAATATTAATAATATTATTTTCGAAGGTGATAATCTTACGTTATTAACTTTATTAAACAAATTAGGAAAATCCATTGGGAGATTAATACTAAAACTCAAGATATTGACAATAAATTCCAAACGTTTTCTAATTGTAAGTTTCACCATTTCTTCTGCGAAGCAAATCAAGCAACGGACTGCTTCACATCCAAAAATGTTAATATAATTCTTTTAAAATTATTGTTGCTCGGCCATTCAAATTGGCCAATACCTAACGATAATATCGGAAATTTGAGATATAAAATCTACAAGTCTGGTTGTTCTTCTACAACTATGACTTTCTTTAGGGATTGCCCCCCTAACTGGATGAAACTTCATTCCTTGCCTCGTTTTCACAAAAAAAAAAAAAAACTTTTTTGAAGTGGTCCAACACGTGCCGACTCAATTGATATATACTGGAGTAGTTATTATTTCATTTGAAAGATTATGTTTGTTTATTGAATTTTCGTTAACAACTAGATGAAGGACCCCACGCTTCGCGCGTGTCAAACGCCTTTTTCCCCATTTTTTGCTTTGTATTTTAAGATATATTACGCATTACTGACATATTTAATTATCGAATCTTTTGAAATATTATTCACTTATAGTATTATCTTTTGAACTTATTGTAATATTGTTGGTCAACTATCCAGTAATTTGTATACGAAAATATTACTTTATTGTCTTGCCATATACTCAGTGTAATCAATAGGGAAACTGAAATATGCCTTTTTCGAAAAATGAATGTTTAGATATTATTCTCTAAGTTATTTATCCAGTGATTTATATGGCAAACTAGCATTTTGAGGCTCGCGCTATGCGCGAGTATAATACACAGGTCTTTAATTTTAAATACAAACGTTATTGATGTGTAAATATTTTACATGTTGATTTTTATAGTAATATACTAGCGTGTGTTCCCGTACCATGTACGGGGTTGCATGTAATATATGATTTAATAATATATTTATATTTTATACTATTAATTAGTTTATAGATTGTAGTTTATACTTTATGGTTTATAATTTATAGATTATAGTTTATAGTTTACGATTTATGTTTTATAGTTTAAGCACATTAATAACTTAATTTAATTAGATTGATAACATAATAATAGATAAAGATATATATAGAGAGAGAGAGGTGAGTTCCGGTGTAACGAGTAATTACTTGTATCAATATAGGGTAGATATTCAACTAAATAAACATGAACAAATAGCGTAAAAGAATGAATAGAGGCACAAACATATGAGAATGTGATTAGTGCATATATAACCTAACAAACCCGAATATCATTGAGGATGAATACTCGTTACACCGTTACACCGTAAGAGGTGTTACACCGAAACTTAAATCTATATATATATATATACGATAAAGATATAATATGATAAAAGATAAAAATCGATATTTCTTTTTGTAATATAGCCTATTAGATATCTTTTTAATTTTTTTACTTATTTAATTCATAGATATATATCAAAATATAAAGTTGGATGATGTGGAGGATGACATGGTGGATGATGTAGCATAACTTAGAGGTCGACACATAGGCGAATTGAATATAAGGGTGACATGTGGCAAAACAACGTTCTGTTTTAGTATATGTATAGATTTTGTGATTGAAGACTATTTTAACATGTGAATGTTGCAAGGTGGGATATTGGAAATGTGTGTGTATAAATATAATAATATACATTTGTTTTGTCCACCCTTTGCATTACATATGTTTGTGAAATCAAAAGAGAGTTCTCCATTAGCTTCTGGATAATCTATTGTATATTAATATTCTCATAAAAACTTTTAAACTATAGGTTACAATCTGTCTAATTTATATGCCTAAATGTTTTTTACTATGATGGGCTTGACGAACAACAACTATGAAGAAGGCCTACAAGAATGAGTCACAACACATACATATGGCTTCATAAATTCGTTTATTGAAATGGGAAATTGAAGTCATTTATGGAGGAGTCAATCAAAACACTTCAAAATTGAATGCAAAGATTCCATTTTGTAAAAAACGCAAATTATATAGTAGACAAGAAAGATTTTAAAGGGGTGATTTCAATAATTTCGAATAAAATAATAATATATTATGACACGTGGCATAATGATTTGACGAAAGTTAAAGAAGGGTGGTTGTTGAGTGACGGAGAGGCTTATAAGGGTGGTTTCGGTAATAATGAAACATACGGGTGGTTTTGAGCAATATAGTCCATCATACGGGTGATTTCCGATAAAAAACCCTATTACATAAGTTGATATATATAGACATTATTTGTAATTTTTACCAACTTCTGGAATAATCTCTAAGGCAAAAATTTGTTTAGCTCGAGATGATGATTCCATCCACCTAGTCATTGAAGAAACAATGCTTCATTCATTAGTATATTTATACCCAACAAAACTACTAACATAAATCACTCGCTCACATAAAAATAATCAATTAGAAATCAAAATTTTAATTCTATAAATCTTCACACATTCACTGTATAAACCCATCAATTAGAAAATATAAGTATTAAGTTGAGGAGAGTTATTAACCAATAAAAATGCAAATGTATTTAATGCGGTCTTTAATTTTCTCTCTCCGCGATTTTTATATTATATTAGGTAGATTAGATAGATTAGATAATATTTACCCATCTCGATAAAAAATTACTAGTATATTTTATCAAACCAGATGGTGATTAGCTCAAAACTTATATTCCGTATAAAGCTTAAATTATTCCTAAAGTTTCCTAATTTTCATAATGACAATAAACAAATGTAAAACCCCAATGTTCAATTTTGTCATAAGAACGCCCAAACATCAGCAAAACCCGCCAACAGCTCCCAGAAATGTACTTTTTAGGGCGTGCAACATAAGTAACCACCTTCGTCTGAGCTCACCTGCATTTTCTTTATTAGATTCATTTTCTCACCATCAATATCAATATCAATATATCTCTCTCATATAATCACAAGAAGAGTTATATAGATCAACTTCATTGTCAATTAAACTTTGAAAGGGTGAACTGATACGATGTAGAGAAAGTCTTCAATGATTAAATAAGAAAGAAATATTTCAATGTATACAATACTAAATTCAGGCCAAGGCTCTAGTAGCCAAATGGTAAGGGGTTTGTCCCTTTGTCCACACATCGGGACTCCCACTAATGGCATGCTCCCCTTATATATAGGGGTGTGGGGCCTGCCCTGATGAAGGGGGCCCCATTCCTAGCTTGTTAAAAAAAAAAATACTAAATTCAGATAATGGGCTTTCAACTGTGGTTGATTTCCATAGCCATTAAAATACACGGTATTCTTTTCTCCACTTAAAAAAACAAACTTTTTTTTTTGGTTTCCCACTCTAGTTCAGCGGGTAGGGGACTCCCCTACTACCCTTACATCTAGAGTTCGAGCTGCGTGGGTGGCTCTCCCAACAAACAATTTTTAACCTTCATCAAGTCTCGAACTCGAGACCTCATGTTGGGTGGTTGGGGTCCCTTGCCACCCGACCACATGCTTGTTGGTAAAACAAAACAAACTTTTTCTTCCATAAAAAATTCAGACAATTTCCAAAATTTGACCAATATAAGGTTATTTTTGCAGAATTGTCCATATAAAGGAAATTGACCAATCTACTATATAATTACTAAAGCAAATCCCCTTACTCCCACCCCAGCTAATCCACGTGTCAAGAAGGCTTTTCAGCCACTCCACCTGTCATCCACGTGTCCTCCCGCTATTCGTTGCTTTTTAAGTTTTTTTTTCAAAAAATAATAATTTATCAGTTGTATAGTTGGTATTTTTTTGACTTTTTTGGCAATATTTTGGTAACAGTATCACACGGAATTTCGGAATTCTTGGCAATATTTTCCTAAAGGATACGTTTACCTTTTTGATGACTTGATTGCAATATAACAGATTTTTATTTAGGTCATAAATATCACAAGTAATCCGAAATTTTATACAATCCATCTTTACCCATTTCCTGTACCCATTTTTTAATTTTGTGTGAATGACATTATTAACGTGCTAGTATCATTTCCTGAACCCTAATTTTTAAGTTGAACTATATATATGAACCTATAAAGCAATAAATGAAACCCTAAAGCAAAAATAGAAAAAACCCTAATTACTATTACAAATTTTTCTGCATATATGATATGAACCTGTAAACCAAAATAAAAAACTAATCTGCAAAATAAAAAACATACAACAGAAAATATATCATAAAAAACTCTAATTACTGCAACCAACATGCCATATTTTCTAGAAAGGATACTCTTGCTAAATATCTGCAACCAAATTTGCATAAACCTGTACAACAAGAAAAAGGAAATTAATGATATTTTATACGCAATCTGCAAGCTGTTTAAACAAGGAGAATATATCATACATGAATCGAATCATGGATGATATCTTTTACCTAAATTATAACAATTTAGTTCCAGAAATAAGACGCAGCAGTATTCTGCCCAAAAATGAAACCCTAAAGTTTCATTATAAAATTGACGTTTTGCCCTATTCTCATCTTCCTATCATAAACCTAGAGTCATTCTTCCTATCATAAACCTAGAGTCATTCTTCCTATCATACACCATGGGTTTAACAAACATCACATACCCTACATAATTTCTCATTCTTCACATGTTCTGTTCGATTTCACATCTAAGGTCTATCTTCCTTCACTAATCAATATTCTTCACTGCATTTTTAGTTCTCATCTATGATTGTTGATCTATGCTATTATTTATGCTTTTTTATAAATATAATGACAAATCAGATCCAAGATATCAAGGATATCTAAAGCTTCGAGTCAAGAGTTGCTTCCTTGCATTCCTAGCTGGAAAAACCCATACACAGGTCATAACCATCACTCTACTCCCTCTCTTATACTTTAATCTCTATTTTAAGTGAATGAGTTTCAGATATTCATTGTAGAGTAATTGTATTCATATCCCAAATCTACAAAGACTACGAAGTTGGACGTGGAATTGCAAGTTATCAATGGTTTAGTAGATTGCAAGAAATCAATGGTTTAATAGTTTGGAAAGAAGTTATGTGTTTTCATATCCTAGAAAAACCGACTATTTCAAGGTATCTCAGAATAAGACTTGATACCTACAAATGTTTTTAAGTTAAATTCCCTAATTAGTCCCCTGTTTAAACTTGCATATCTATTAGGATGATCTGTGGATACCTATAGAAATCGTTGTAGACAAGGTATGTGATTTCAAAATCTGTGTGAGACATTTTTTTTATATACTAATATGTGACTCATAGATTCTGTGTATACTAAGGATATAACAAGAATTTAGTCTATTCTATAATGAATTAATAATTATGCAAACTTCACATGCTAGACAATAAAACTTACTTTATTATGAATAATTTAGTTTAATTTGGAACAACTAACCTTTTTAATATTCTTTTCCTCATACTGTCATAACAGAATGAAACTCAACTTTTTGCCTTTTTCGAGATACTGTTAGTTGATTGTAGCTCCAACGCTGCAGATGCACACATATGTCACAATTAGTAAACAGATAGAAAACATAGGATTTTTAATTAGGCTACCTACATAAGTTTCCCAAAATACAAATTTATATATAATCTTTTCTTAAAGAAGTCTGAAATTTGAAACCACAAACAAGCAGAAAAATATTAGGGCCTGGAATATAAATGTTTTCTGACACCACAATCGTACTAAATTATTTGTGCATCATCACAATTTTCATCTTGCACAGAAATTATGTATGACTATGTTATATAAAGAATAGATTGATACAGTAATAAATTGTGCAAAAAAATATATATATATTGATAGAGACCAGCTTACATGAATAACCTCTTTAGTCAGTCTTGGTCTTACGTTTTCATCAGGAAATGTTTATGACTTCAGCATCATCACAATTTTCACCTTGCACAGAATTGAAAATGAATATGTTATATAAAGAAGTAATTGCTACAAACTGTTGCACAGAATTGAAAATGAATATGTTATATAAAGAAGTAATTGCTACAAACTGCTTAAGAAATAGATTTAGGAAAATCTATAAATACATGGTAATGAGTCTAGATCTTACGCTTTGTATACTGGAAAAGGATAATCACTGTTGCACTTAAATATATATGTGACCTTAGCTGTTTGGGAACACATTTCCTTCGTATATAAACAGCCATGTAAACAATAGAACATATAGTGATATTAGCAGGGGGAAACATTTGAGGATTTTTTTAACACTTATGCTATAAATTAGCGCATGATACGGAGAATGATAAACATCCAGTAAAAACATGTTTTATCAAAAGAATTAGAAGCAAATCAACTAACACTAATGCATTGTATCAATTTCTCAAAATCTAAGTGCATTAGCTTCATTCTTCCTCCTTTAACAGATTAAAATCAACAACACTACTAGACAAATCATCCTAAGATGTTTATTCAAATAACAGATCGAGATTGTACCTTTAGCTAAAGCATTACACAGTCTGAATTTAAGAACAAATCATCTTAAAAAAAAAGCATTACCTAGCAGTACAACATTCCAGGTTTTCCATTTCCCTGCAGCATCTTACTCATTTCCTTCTTCTTTCCTGGTGATATGACCCAGTTTTCCATTTGCTTGCAACATACATGACATAAAAAATAAAGAGTGAATAATCAATTTTGAAGTTTATATTTCTAAAAGTGACTAATCAGTAGATACACTTGACTTACTGAAAACACTTATGCTATAAAAGAAAGAAGCAGTGACTAATCAGTAGATACACTTGAGAAACCGAAAACACTTATGCGCTAAAATTTACCCATATGAGAATGATAAACATCCAGTTAAAATCATGTTTTATCAAAAGAATTAGAAGCAAATCAACTAACACTAACTAAAACTCTATCAAATTCTCAAAATGATAAAATAGCTTCAGTCTTCCTCCTTTAACATATACATAATCAACAACACTACTAGACAAATCATCCTAAGATGTTTATTTAAATAACAGATCGAGATTTTGATGTTTACTAAAGCATTACACAGTGTGAATTTAAAGAACAAATCATCTTCAAAAAATAAAAGCATTAGCTAGCAGTATAACATTCCAGAAAAATAAAGGTTTTCTCCTCCCATAAATATAAATTAGTAATGACTATATGTATGTAACACAACAACATCAATTTTGATCGAAAATGTGCCTCCTCTACAGGAAAAATTATTATTGTAAACACAACAATTTTGATCAAAGCTTCTGAAAGAAGAAACAAAGTTTACACTACATAAAATTCATTATTTGTTTCATGTTTTTTGGGGAAGATCCCCCCTAAAACAAAATAGATTTTAAGCCTTAAAACCTCAAGTCAATAACATAACAAAATTACAAACAAGAGATGCATAGGTACAAATGGTTTTACCTTTTTCTCAAGAAAGTCACATTTACCCTCAAGAGATTGTATCCTCTGCACCAAAACATATGTTCATCATACAATTATGCTTCACTTCTAATCATAGATAAAACCAGGTAGAAAATAGTATATTATACCTTTTGTGATGATGCTGAATGCACAAGAACACGTGACCCATAAATCCTCCTAACATCCTTCATCGTGCATTTGGAATTGCATTGAGGACATAATAATATAGCATTCAACAGGTCAGTTTCCATCAGAAAATCAAAATCAACAGAGTTGCAAAAAAAATATCAACGAGTAAACATCCATAGAGATAATACCTTATTTCGATTTCGCCGCAACCCATTGTAACACCGAAACCACTTCTTGATACAGGACCAAACTGTATGTTGTCATCTTCAAATAATAAAAGAGTCGAAGATCAAACGGAAACCCTAGATCTGAGAAGATGAAAAACTAAGATTAAAATCATCTTTTTGAAATAAAAAACTACCTGATGAGAAACCCAGATCCATCACCTCTTAGTTGTCGATTTAGCACACAAAAAACCCTAGATCTGAACATTTTGCGAAGGCTTCTTTTTCACTTACTCCTCCATTACCTCATCCAATAGAAGCCACTTTCCCCTTTCTTCATCTCCGGATCTGATGAAATTGAGCAGGATGAAGCGAGGTGTTTTTTGGCAAGATCGATTCGGGGTTTTGTACGGGGTTGAAGAGATATTTCTCAGGTAGTAGAAAGGGAGTGAAAGATAGTGGAAAAAATGAAATGAAGATGCAGATCTAGGGTTTGGTCCAACTTTGATATATTTTATTACCTGGTCTTTGTTTAGCCACGTAGTATTTTATTTCTTTTTTCTTTTCATTATTTATTACTAGCATATAATTAATTAATGCTATTGTATGTTTTCATTATTTCTTTAATATAAATTTCATTATAATTTTAGTGAGCATATTATGGATAACTCAACCAAACGTACTAAAGTTGCTACAAGCAATGCACGCGGAGAATGTTCAAGTTCAAATCAATCCGGTAATATTGGTTTTTTGTTTGTGTTACCAGACTTCATAATGTATAATTTGAAAAACAAATTAATATAATAAAATTATATATAAAATGTAGCAGTTGCAGGATCTATTCTTGGAGTTAGACAGAAATTAGTATTTATTGAACGTAGCCCGTTATCCGACATTTCTAATGATTAGTAATGTCCTATGTTATAATCCAAGTTTGATTTTAAAATTTATATATCACTGTCACTAATTATGAAGTGTAACTTATTTTATTTAGTTTGTCATAATATTTAGTAATGTTTAATGAATATTTCCAAAAATGAAACGTCTTGAATTTTTTTTTGTATTTAATAAGAATTAGAGATTTTTAATTGTTCTATTTTTATAATGTTTCCAGTTTTTTATGTTATTATGATAATTAATTATATAAACTTTTATGCACGGGTACTAAGCTAGTTGTATACAAAAAACAACATCTTCAAAATCAAGTATAGTTTTTCCATTAAAGAGCAACATTCATTAATTTTACTAAAAAATGTCAGTAAATCAGAAGCACACAATTCGGGGTCAATAAGTAGTTATTTATCCATAGATCCCCAAAAGTGAAAAGAATGATGTAAGTTGTAAAGATCCATTTGTTCAAGCAAGAAAGACAAAATAGAAGCGAGGAAGCAGTTCAAAAGAAGCAGAGTTTGAGCATCATTAATGAGAGATACATAACAGGAACTCGAGGAGCATGATTTGTATCCCAGCTGAAGCCAAATTGCTTCCTCTGATGCCTCAAATTGTGCAATTCATCATACCCAATACTCACGATAGGAGAAAATGCATTGTATACCTCCAGCCATAGCTTTGTCTTTCCTTGGACATCACAACATCTAAAAGTCTCCATCTTCTTACTTGAATACACTATCTTTGTTCCTTTCTCTAAAAGTTTGGATACAGTCGACTTCCCAACAGAAAATTCCAAGCTGATGTTATTTTTGTTGTCTATTAGAGATTCAGAGCCTTTATTTGCAGCTTTGAACCTCCTCTAGGAAAGAAAATGAAGAAGATTAATTTTAATGAAAAATCAGTCAAGAAAAGTTCATAATATAGATTGCTACTTAAGAACAACAAATGCTTGCTCAAGACTTTGATGTAAAATATCATGGTCATGCATATAGCCTAGACTGTCTACTCATATTCAAAAGGATTCCATAATTGTGTTCTATCCTTAATCGCTGTCATTTTCTCATTGGAAACTCTAGATTAATCTGGCTATTGAAGAAAATATAAGAAGATTAATCGTGAGTAGAATCCACATACTGGAAGCTATAAAACACACTTAAGAACCTGGCTATAACACTCGGAGGAATCAAATTGAATCCCCTCATGATCAGAGGGCAATGGAACATCATCGTTTAACACCTTGGCAGGGTCAAGCAACCCTCCAAGTTTCTCAAATCAAACATTTCTCTTGCCATTATAGATTAAATCAATTCAAGCAAAAACTCAAAATGGGTTCATAGATGAGGAAGAAACTAACACAATCAATCTTGCCATTATAGATTATCAACCCCTCCAACTGGAATCATTGTATGGCTCTCTAAAACCTTGTTTATTTTAATTAAAACATATCGAGTCTGAGTTCTACTAAGACATTATTGGATTGATCTACTCAAAATGGGTTTCTTTCTAGCAAAAACTCAAAGTATAGACGTCTAACCTTTGTAAGCCCCATTACTTAGCAAAAAATCACAGAAAAATATAACAAAAGACTCATAAATTATTAATAGCTAAAATGTCTAACCTCTGTAACCCCATTACTCCTTCTGAAAGCATGTGGAAGATGACAATGATTTCATAGATGAGGAAGAAACTAACACAATCAATCTTGGCATTACAAATTAGTTGTTTTGCAGGTATTTGTTCCTGAAATTATGCTCATCCGAAGACCTACAAGCCAAGCAGATATCAATAAATTCATGTCTGAAATTAATGCCATCTTTTCTGGTTTTGTGCAACCTGATATCTTCTTGTCCCTTATATTGTTGACTCTGCAACATCTTCAACTACACATGAATAATAGATGGAGGTTCAAGCAAAACAAGCTTATAGAAAAGTGATATAATAATTTATTTTTTACCGTCATCTTGATGTATATATATAATACATACATAAGTTTAACATTTCAACAACATTATAAAGAAGACACTTGGTTGTATTATGATTGATTTAATACTCAAGAAAAAGCCCAAACCATCCAAATCCCCGTATCATGGGACAACTTTGTAGTTTTACTTCACATCACCATAGTGCCCTAAGTGTGAACTGGTAGGTGAATCGGTATAAGAATCTATCAGATTAGAGAGCATAAATTGCCAAATGAACAATGTTCAATACTTCAGGTTATATTCAATTCTTTCCTAATATGTTGAAAACATTATTTTTGCAATTTCCTTTAGAATCTAGATAAAAACCTTAGTTTAGAAGACGAAGCTAATATTCTAATACTATGCATCACAAGCAATCCTTCAAAATGTAGAAACTATAATTGAATATGAACAATTCAGAATCAACAACATAAAATGGATTTGACAAAGTGCAAAAGTTTGGGCAGAATATAGCAGAAAGAGAACCAAGACTTGCTTTATTTCATCAATTCTTTACAAAACACCATATTCCCAGCCTTTTGACTCTGGATACCTTTACAATTCAAAAAGCAAGTCTATTAATGTGAAGATAAGCATACAGAGAAGGAAATAGCAAGGTAGAGGAGGAACATGGAAGATAAGAATTCCCTTGTTTTGCATTTAAATGACAAAACTAAGAAACTAGAGATAGAAAAAATTTACCCTAGCGATTCCATCTGAAGGGTGACCTTTGTTAGCACCATATGCAAGTTGTTTCCACTGCTCACTTTGAACAGATGAGAACCGATTTGGTAAATAAAAAATTCAACAACAATTATATTCAAGTCTCAAACCAAACCAAAATGGAAGACACTATCTTTTTCTTCATATATAAAAAAGTAAGCAACCTAATGTGAACGACCGCCAAATTAGGTTCATAGACTTGTTGCTCCAGTTAGGGTTTAGATTGGGGCAAGAGCTCAATCTGAAGCGGTATGTCGCTTCTTAGAAGTGAAATTGGATGTCACGCTACCAATTTTTA
Organism: Oxyria digyna; assembly: GCA_029168935.1. Classification (NCBI taxonomy): domain Eukaryota; kingdom Viridiplantae; phylum Streptophyta; class Magnoliopsida; order Caryophyllales; family Polygonaceae; genus Oxyria; species Oxyria digyna. The sequence goes on from JAPVLV010000005.1 coordinate 43,738,746, forward strand.
CTATATGCACTAGACCGATGAGGTAATCCAACCGGCCAAAGAATGACCAAGTCGACGACACAGATTTAACCTTCTCGAGGAGGAGGAGGAGAAGCAGTAGTGGAGAACAATGACACTGAACGAATTAGAAGAGGAATTCGAAACCATCGCAACAAAAAAAATGGCAAGAAAAGAAATCGATCAAAATCACAAAGAGGTCTTACACGAAAATGCAAGAGTGGAACTGATGGCGGAATTCAAGACAAAATCTGAAACGGTAAACGCCAGAAACCCTAGCGTCCTTCATGGTAAACTCAATATCAGACTCGATCAGAAATTCCTTCCTAACGCAATGAAGAAGCCGAAGAACAATCAGCAGACACAAAACAAAAAATTCAGCAAAACGACGCCCAAAACCCAAGACTTAAAATGACATGCCCGATATGGCCCGATATCGGTTGTCATTACTTTGTCAAATCACCAAATTTAATATAGATATAGATGTTAGGGTCAGGCCAAAAACGTGCCCCGATCAATATCGATGATCATAGTCGAGCCCGTAAACGATGATTGTATGCAAACAAGTCTACAACATAACCAACTCCATACTTGATGATTGCCGTGTTCATTGACATCTTATACATCAATTTTGATGGTGATATTATACGTATTTAATAGCTGATAATTGATTACTTTTATTCTTTTTTAATTTTTTTTTCTTTTGATGGGGAAACAATTTAGGGTACATCTATCTATAATGATACGGTTCTATGACATCTCGAATGATAAGATTTGAAAATGTTGCAAAATTTGGTGCATTTTGGCTATAAGATCTCAGATCTGCTACACCATTAGTCTGCTGAAAAAATGAGAAATTTGACTAGTAAATTAAGATATTTGTCATGATCAGATCAATTTCCGAAGGACAGTCCCAAACGACATTTATAAAATCAACAAGGCGAAGAATGTCGCATTGGATCTTAATATTCGTGAACCTAGCTGAATAGTTGTCTTAATACTAAAACGCATCACAAAGACCTCAACAAGAACTCAGAAATGAAAACGGTTCCGATATTGTCACTTGAGATTTTAATTGGTTTTGGTTTGAGTTGTCTCTAATCTCTCAGTAGTAGACCTGACAATCGGGTCGGGCGAGTCTGGTTCGGGTCAGAGTGTCCCGGGTCAGGTATATTTTGGGTCGGGTCATTTCAGGTCTAATATTACCTGGTCAAAATGGACGGTTATAACGAGTTTATAGTCGAGTCGGGTTCAGGTATAGGTTGGGTAGTTACGGGTTTTTTGTCGGGTCGCTTTGGGTCAAAACCTACCAAAAGATCGGGTTATTATTGGTTCACTTTTCTGTTTTTTTATTTTTTTTATTTTTGGCCCAATTTTTCGGGTTAAAAACGGGTTAGAGCGGATCAACCCGTTTTTGACCCAGAAATTACGAGTCAATCGGGTTAGACAAAAAACGAATCACAGGTTCAATTTAATGGATTATGACCCAGAAATTTCAAATTGGATCGGATCGAATTTATAAATCGGGTTATTTTCTGCCGGTCTACTAGTTGGCAAATCATTGTACAAATATTTCATAATTAACAATTCAACAACCCGACCCCAGCCAATCGCATACATGACAAATATTCCTCCCCATTGTAGTCTTCTGTAAATTCCATCTCACAGCCAGCGGATTTACCTTTTTATTATTTTCCCGGCACATATAAATATTTATTTATTTCTCGACAAAACAAATTCATTTCTTCCTCTCCTTCTTCATATTTGGCTGTTACGAACAATTCTTCCTCTCACGATCGTTTCCTCCGGTTTCATATCACCAGTTTCTTCGCCAATTAGGTCAGTCATCATACATTTCCATATTTACATTTCATTAGGTTTTCTCCGATGAATTTTGTTTGATCTTGTTGCGGTTGTTGTTGTTGTAAATTTTTTATGATCGATCGACGACTTTGAATCTGAAATTCTGTTTTGTTTCAGATCTTGTAGAGATCTTAATGGCGAATAGAGCAGATAACGAATACGATTACCTGTTTAAGATCGTCTTAATCGGAGATTCCGGTGTTGGAAAATCCAATATACTCTCTAGGTTTACAAGGAACGAGTTCTGTTTGGACTCCAAATCCACAATTGGGGTTGAGTTTGCTACTCGGACTTTGCAGGTCAATTTCTCATCATCTCTATTGCATTTCTCTTTCTTAATTTCGGTGTAATTGTGGCGGATTGCTTGCAATGGTGCCGTTGACTAATTCTCTGGTATTTGATGGCATGATAGAGTTTTTTATTTGATCCATTGGATTGTGGATTAGGTTTCTGAAAGTGCTGAAGAATTTCTTATGTTCAATAGATATGTTAACAGGAGATTCACTTGCTCGTGCTTTTAGTTTTTTCTGTTGGGTTTGATTCTGATGTATTATGATGTGATCATCTATGGGGAATTAGCCTGATTATCACAGTCCATAAATTTATATAATCCATCTTTATCCTTATTATTTTATATAAGCATGAAAATGTTAGATGTTTTGCCTCTCACTGTCTATACTTTTCGAAGAATTCTAGTCATTTTGTATCTAGCTTGAACTCTGTTATCGTGCTTGGCTGAGTACACACAAGAGATACATTGTTGTCTCTTTTGTCCCACATATAAGATATAATGTTGGAGCATATGAAGGATTTCAATATATTATGCTACAGTTGAGATTTAGGCGCCCAAAATTGTTACTTTCGTTAACCAATTGCAGGATGCTGTGCATATTGCTTAGGTGAACCCTTAGTTTTGGTAACCATTTATGTACATCTTGTCATGCTTTCATCTCACCTTTCTCAGTGCTACTAAAAATCTGAGCTTATAATAAATGGTGAGAATACTGTAATGGTGAATTCTAGACCAACTTTTACTGGAAAAAGACAAACCATCTCCCATTTTCTCTGTTGTTTTTGTTATCTCATAGCTTTGTGAATCATGGTTTAAGGAGTTCAATTAGTTTTGGTTAACCACTCATATATATCTTTTCATTCTTTCACTCACCTTTCTTGCTGCTACTAAAAGTCTGAGCCTTATAATAAAAGGTGAGAATACTGCACTGCTGAATTGCTAAACCAAGTCTACAAAAGAAAAATCATCTCCCTTTTTCTTCTGTTGTTTTTGTAGTCTCATGCCTTAATAAATCATGGTTTAAGGAGTTGAATTAAATCCTGGTTTAAGGAGTTGAATTAAATCCTGGTTAAATTATTCTTATGTTCTCTGAATAAAGGTCGAAGGAAAGACGGTAAAGGCCCAAATATGGGACACAGCAGGTCAAGAGCGATACCGAGCCATAACAAGTGCCTACTACCGAGGTGCAGTGGGCGCTCTCCTCGTCTATGACATAACCAAAAGACAGACATTTGATAATTGTTTAAGGTGGCTTCGTGAACTAAGGGACCATGCAGATTCCAACATTGTCATCATGATGGCAGGAAATAAGTCAGATTTGAAGCATCTTAGAGCTATCTCAGAGGAAGATGGCAGATCATTGGCTGAGAAAGAAGGGCTGTCGTTTCTAGAAACTTCTGCATTGGAAGCTGTTAATGTCGAGAAGGCGTTTCAGACTGTGTTGACAGAGATTTACCATATTGTGAGTAAGAAGGCATTGGCAACTCAAGAAGCTGCTGGTAATTTTCCTGGGCAAGGAACTGCCATTAATGTTGCTGATGCTTCAGGAAATCAGAGTGGCTGCTGCTCTACTTAATTGGATTTCTTTTTATTCAATTTCTATTCCGGCTGTTTTAATTTTTTTGTTAAACTTTTCATGAGTACTGTAGATTATATCAGTTGGTGTGCTGATAAGTTACACATTTTCTAGCATTATTTTTGGACTACAACAAACACTCACAGGTATGATTCCTTGATTTCATGATACGATTATTCCTTGTTAATATTATATTGACAGTTTCATTAAAAGCAACATTTTCATTGACGACAATTTTTATTATAGTGTGTTATAGATAGATAAATTTCAGTCCAATACTAAACAAGCCGACGCCGGTGCTCGAATTGGGAGTATGATGTTCTCCGTCCGTCACAAACAAAGATAAATGGTTCGTCAAGGACCAATCTATTATGTTTGTGACGGACTTGAATCTATGTTAAATAGCAAAACAACCATGTGCCAAATAGAAATGGCTTATATGTAAATATGACCGCTTGGGATATGGAATATGTGCTTGTAAGTATTTAGGCGGCGAGGGTTTGCACCCTGATTCGGATGTTTTTCAGAGTCTCATTGCTGATTATGGTCTTATTGACATGGGCTTCTCGGGTCAGAATTTCACTTGGTCTAGAGGTAACTCGGTTAAAAATCTGATTTCTAAACGCTTGGACAGGTTTCTGATGAATATGGAGGGGTGTCTCCTTTGGCCGAATGCGGTGGTTCGCCACTTGCCTAAATTTGGCTCGGACCATACCCCGCTCTTTCTCCGGTTGGCGCCTAGGGTCGCTTTTGATAGAAACCGCAGGTCGTTTCGATTCGAAGCTGCCTGGGCTTCTCATCCTGACTTCCTTGAGTTTATTAAGAATGCTTGGAGCCGTGAATGCCCTGCTAATATTGCTCTTGCTAACCTCAAGTCGGCTCTTTTGGAGTGGAATAAAACCTGTTTTGGTAATATCTTCGAGAAAAAGAGGCGTCTTATCGAGTTATTGCATAAAACTCAGATTGAGTTGGCGGTTAGACCGACTGATGAGCTTATTAGAGTGGAGAGATGCATTGCCAAGGATCTCGATGTGGTTCTTAGCCAGGAGGAAACTTTATGGAGACAGAAATCTAGGGAGACTTGGCTTTTGGAGGGTGATCGTAACACGACTTTCTTTCCCGCCTCGACTATTGTCAGACGTAAGAAAAACCGTGTGAAAATGTTACTTGACTCCAATGGTGAGTGGATTGAGGAGAAGGCTGCGTTGGAGGGATTGGTTGTTGAGTTTTTCCAATCTCTGTATACTCTTCCTTGTCAGGAATTTTTTCCTATCTCGACCCCTCATGGCGGCTTTCCTGTTCTGGATCAGTTGAGATGGGCGGAGCTTGGCGCTGAGTTCTCGGATGCTGAGATCCTGTTGGCCATCAAGTGTATGGGTAGTTTGAAGGCGCCGGGACCGGACGGGTTTCAGCCGTTGTTCTTCCAAAAGTGTTGGTCGACGGTGGGTGCTTCTGTCATCAAATTGGTTCGGGAGTTTTTCTGTTCTAGTAAGCTCCCGGCCGGTTTGAACGACACCCTTATCACGCTCATCCCTAAGGTTGCCAATCCCGACAAGGTTAGTTTTTTTCGTCCCATTAGTCTCTGTAATGTTACTTACAAAACTATCACGAAAGTGCTTGTGAGTAGATTGCAGCGTCTTCTTCCGGATTTGATCGGACCTACGCAGAGGAGCTTCCTTCTGGGGCGTCTCATCACAGATAATATTGTGCTTGCTCAAGAAATTGTGCACTCTATGAGATTCAAAGGTGGAGCTAAGGGGTGAATGATGCTGAAAATCGACCTGGAGAAAGCCTATGATAGGCTGAGATGGGATTTCATTGTGGACACTCTCCATGATGCAGGGTTCGATGATACTTGGATTGGATGGATTTCTAAGTGTATCTCCTCGACTTCTTTGAATGTTCTCTGGAACGGAGAGCGGACAAAGGATATTGTGCCCACTCAGGGTATCCGTCAGGGAGACTCTATATCCCCTTATCTTTTTGTCTTGTGCATTGAAAGATTAAGTCATATGATTCTTAATGTTGTTGATGATCGCATGTGGAATCCGATTCAGCTTTCGCGTGGTGGGCCGAGATTGTCTCATCTGTTGTTTGCTGATGATATTCTCCTGGTTGCGGAAGCTTCTGTTGAGCAGATTGTTGTTATCCAGAGCATTCTTGACATTTTTTGTCGTTCTTCGGGGCAGAGGGTGAACCGGGACAAGTCGAAACTCTTCATCTCTCCTAATGTGCAGTAGGGTGTGATAGATGATATACAGAGAGCTTGTGGTTTTTCTCTTACCACGGATCTTGGCATGCCTCTTCTTCACAAGCCGATCAACAAGAATACTTTTAATCCCCTTCTTGAGAAGATTTGTAACCGTCTCATGGGTTGGAAGAGTAGACGTCTCAGTTTTGCTGGACGTGTGACTCTTGCTAAATCAGTTTTACACTCTCTCCCTGTTTATACGATGGCGTCAATCAACCTTCCGGCGTCTACTTGTGAGAAAATTGACCAAATCACCCGCTCTTTTGTTTGGGGGAGCTTGGGTGAGCAGAAGAAGATCCACCACCTTCATTGGGATGAAATCTCTAAGCCTAAGGATTGTGGTGGTTTGGGTTTGAAGAGTATGGAGGATATGAATCTTGCGCTCACGGGTAAACATGCTTGGCGTTTTCTTAAGGACGAGTCCAGCCTTTGGGGCTCCGTTTTGAGAGCCAAGTATATCCGTTTGTCTCGGGCTATCCATGGGCACCCTTCGCCTGCTTGGAGAAGTATACAGAGAGCGAATTCGGAGGTCATTGCTCTTGGATCTAAATGGCTGGTTGGCAATGGTAAGAGAATCAGGTTCTGGAAGGACAAATGGTTACTTGATATTGAGTTACTTCAGGTTGCTAGGAGGCCTATTCTGGGTGCTCATGCGGATGTGTTGGTGGAACATTTTTGGTCTCATGATGATGGGTGGCTCTGGAGTCAGCTGGATAGACTGTTGCCGCATGGGGTTCTTCTGAAACTTGCTGGCGGTTTGGTCTCTAATGAGGATGAGCAGGTGGATGTCCAATCTTTGGGTCTCTCGAGTGACGGAAATTTTAGCGTGTTGTCGGCGTATTCTCTTATTCATCCCAGATGCTCTCTGATCGACCTGGATGCCTTGGTCTTCAAATCCATATGGAAGTTAGGGGTGCAGGAAAGAGTAAGGTATTTCTCTAGGCTCGTTTTCCGGGGTGGGATCATGACTAATATGGAGAGGGTTAGGCGCCATATCAGCTCCTGTGATGCTTGCCCCCTCTGCCGTGTTGCTCCGGAATCTCTGTTGCATCTGTTCAGGGATTGCCCTGCTGTCCAACGCATTTGGTCGGTTCTCCAACCCCCGTTTGCCTGGGATGTATTCTTTGGTTGGAATTGGGCGCAGTGGGTGCGTCACAATTTTTCTGATAATTCTGTTCTGGCTGGCGGTCAGCGGTGGGCGTGCATTTTTGCTAATGCCATCTAGAGTATATGGAAGTGGCGTAATGATTGGGTGTTCAACAAAAATATTTTTGGTAGAGATAAAGCGTCCCATATCTTACAGCTTTCTGAGGAGTATGAGCTTGATGTATCTCGCACGCTGCGTCTTGGGTAAAAGTTAATGCTGATGGGTCGGTGGTGGATGGTCGGGCCTCTGCTGCTGGTGTCATTCGGGACGAGAATGGTTTGTGGATTGGAGGATTTGTTCAGAACATTGGTATGTGCACTGTTCCTATGGCGGAGATCTGGGGTATTGTTTCGGGTCTCAGGCTTGCCTAGGAGAGGGGTTACAGGAGGGTTGTTTTGGAAACTGATTCGCAGTTGGCGGTCCAGCTTCTCAATAAACCTATGGATCGTTGTCATCCCCTTTTCAGCCTCGTCGCTCTGGCGTTAGGCTTCATTCGTAGAGACTGGGATATTCAGTTTCGGCACATTTTCCGTGAGGCTAATACGGTGGCTGACCGTCTTGCTTCTCTTGCTTTTCATTTTCCTCGTGGTTTTCATTTTATTGCTATTCCGCCCGATTGGGTGTCTCTTTGTATTTCGAACGATGTTAGAGGTTTCGCTACACCCCGCCTGGTGGCCAAGTAGGATTTTTTTATAAAATTCTCGAGAGTGTTGTCTCTCTTTTACCCAAAAAAAATAAATATTTAGGCGGCGAGGTGAGGCATGAGAAAATAGAGAGGTTGGGGATCACATTAGTTAATACATTACTATAACTTTATATAATCATATCTTCCATGTGGATAAGCCATCTTTAACTCATAATTGTATAGACAAACATTGCCAATTCGCCATGGAAGTTTGGTGGAGTAGAAAGGGTGGGTGTCTTTTGCAACTAGTGTCAAGTTAATGCGCAATTTTAAAATGACCATCATCATCTACTTATAAAGTAGATGGATATGTGGGATCATCCATTACATAATATATAATGTTATCAAATGGGAGGATATGTGGGAATTTTCAGAGCATCTTACATATATACATATATTAATTGTAGGTTCATGCAAGTTGATTGAATAGGGTTTGATCAAATTCGATCACTTTGAAAGATACATATCTTCGACAATTGGATTAATATCATGCAGTCAAAGGACGATATAAGATTTGAATATATATATATATTCCCCTGCAAAGTATATAGATCGATCTAGATATGTTATGGTTAAGCTTAGCTTTTTCGTTATATGTTTTCACGAGGAGAATACCGAAATAATATGTTACACAAGTTTTTATTCCTTTATTTTCGCTACATACCTACACATGCACTACTAGCTAGTCTACTGCTATTTCAATGAAACTGGTGGAACTCTATAAATTAAGATCAAGAAAAAATCTGCAAGATCAAATGTGATTTTACTATATACTAATTAAATATATATTAAAGCAGTTGGATCTGGTAAGAATGGCCTTATCCTACGAATATACGAATATATACACACCCCTTTATGTTCACATGCACATTTCTTCAAATTTACATGCACATGCATACATGTAAATGTATTTTTCATGAATTGTCAAAGAGATGCACATGCAACTACAAATGTGCATGTGAATATAAAAAAGTGTATATGTATTCGTAATTCGTAGGATAAAAATCATCTATATATATAAAAGTTGGTTGGTTTTGGCAGAAAGTAATGATAATTAGTACTAATTAATGATGTAGGTCTCATTTCTTTTATTTCTTACCCCTAAAATCATTATGTGTTTTGTCATTTTCTTGATTGATTACGTTTATAAATCTAACTTTGTTGATATTACATGCAATATTAGAAGATTGCAGATATGATTAGTCTCAATATAATTTTGGGATATATATTTAACAACGTTGAATCATATAAGAAATTCTTAATTAACTTTGTTGATATTACATGCAATATTAGAAGATTGCTAGACCCGTGCATGGTATACTTATAATAATTATTTTTACAATTAATTTAGTAAATTACTAAAATAAGAATTGATATTTTTATTATAACTTATTAAACTACTAATGACTTTATATTGATTTATAATTTTATAAAAAACCCTAAAAAAACAATTATATATCAAATGATATAATATTTCTCATTTAAAAGAAATTCATGAACCAAACCGAGAAAACAAAGCTCACAATTATATAAATTAAATACTAATAAATAATAAATTCTAATGCAACTTCAAAAAACTTATTTCCAAATAAATATTAGTTTAGAAGTTAGTTTGAACAAATTTTATAAGTGATTCTCATATATTTTTTGTTGAAATGTTCTCATACGTTAAGGCTTAGCTTTAATAGATTATATAGATTTTTATACTAATAATAATTATTTTTTATAATTAATTTAGTACATTACTAACATAAGATATGACAATATTTTATTTTAGTAGTATAATTTGTAGTCATATTTGTCAGGAGTTATGTGTATGTATATATTTACCTATAAAAGTGATTATAAAATAATGTTTTATTTTAAAACAAAAAGAAATATAAAAATATTTAAAAGAGAACCAATAAAAAACTGCCACATGGATGTGGTAGGGTCAGAATCAAAGAGAAGCCTTGAAAAAACTCAGCTTTAATAGATTATATAGATAGATTCATGAACCAGATCGAGAAAACAAAGCTCACAATTATATAAATTAAATACTAATAAATAATAAATTCTAATCCAACTTCAAAAAATTTATTTCCAAATAAATATTAGTTTAGAAGTTATTTTGATCAAATTTTATAAGTTATTCTCATGTAGTTTTTGTTGAAATGTTCTATACGTTAAGGCTTAGCTTTAATAGATTATATAGATTTTTATACTTATAATAATTATTTTTATAATTAATTTAGTAAATTACTAACATAAGATATGACAATATTTTATTTTAGTAGTATAATTTGTAGTCATATTTGTTAGGAGTTATGTGTATATATATACTCCCTCCGTCCCATAATATAAGGGACATTTCTATTTTGGGCGTCCCAAAAAGTTCTTCCCATATTACATTTATAACTCTTCTTTATCTTCTCCCAATACATTTTCTATTATTTCTCTTTCCCACATCTCAACACTCTCTTCTCTTTCTCTCTATCTCTCTCCTTTAATTATTATACATTTCATTTTCTCTCTCCTTTTTCCATCAAATCTACAATTTTTCACATTCGTCTTAAACTCCGCGCAAATGCCCAAATGTCCCTTATATTTTGGGACGGAGGGAGTATATATTTACCTATAAAAGTGATTAGAAAATAATGTTTTATTTTAAAACAAAAAGAAATATAAAAATATTTAAAAGAGAACCAATAAAAAACTGCCACATGGATGTAAAATCAAGGAGAAGCCTTGAAAATGCTCAGCTTTAATAGATTATATAGATTAATGATGTATGTCTCATTTCTTTTATTTCTTACCCCTAAAATCATTATGTGTTTTGTCATTTTCTTGATTGATTACGTTTATAAATCTAACTTTGTTGATATTACATGCAATATTAGAAGATTGCAGATATGATTAGTCTCAATGTAATTTTGGGATATATATTTAACAACGTTGAATCATATGAGAATTCCTTAATTAACTTTGTTGATATTACATGCAATATTAGAAGATTGTTAATATGATTATCCCCAATCTTATTTTATGACATATATTTAAAAACATTAAGATGTATACGAAATCCGTAATTGTCCCGCGCGAAGCGCGGGGTCCCGGGTCTAGTTATCATATAAATCTTTTCCTTTATTAAATGACCATCTAACATAAATATTCATTACATTTTTTAATAAATTGAAAAATATATTCAAACTATTTTGTAAGTTGGAATGATTAAATCCACAAAATATAAAAAATGAAAGGTATAAGACAATATTTAATTATATGTTTATAAATTATGAAGGAAGATCCAGTGAAAATAATTCTTACGGTGCGAAATGCGAACTGTGAACATTACTACCTTATATGTAAACCTATAATATTAATTCACATATAAAGGTTCGATCACAAATACTTTTATAGGTGAGAGAAAAGTTTCGGTGCAAATAACTCTTAACGTAGGGAAAACGAACATATCGCGTTTATAAATTACATATCAATGTTCATATTCTGGATGATAATGTTGATAATTTGGGCCATGAATATTTTTGAACATTTTTAGTGAGGGACGCCGTGGCATACTTGTAATTACTGTCAGCTTTGTTTTTTTCTCTTCTCCAAATGCCTCAAAAACTTTTATCGTCCATGTTATAAACATTATCGCTCAAACTATGAACATTAATTTGTTATATGTGAACGCAAAACTTCGTTTTTCCTACGTTAAACCTTGTTCTCACCAGAACTTTTTCCTTATAGGTGAACCTTAATTGTTCATAGTTAAAGTTCACATAAAAGATAGTAATGTTCACATTTCACATATAAGATGATAACGTTCACATATAAAACAGTATTGTTCACAGTTAAGGTGAGTTCACATTTCACACGTAAGATATGTTTTCACCGAAAACCTTCTCATTAAATTATATTTATTATTAAAATTGTGTATATCTATTATTATATTTGTTTGCATGAGTCATAAGTGTATTGTTAATCGTCGTTGTCTAATAATTTAAACCAATTGAACGTAAAGAATAAGATGTGAAACCTCTATTTTGGCGAGGAAAGAATTTAATCTCACGTGAAATGAGTCCAAACCTTGCATATCTCATTGGATGGAGTTCAAAGTTACATATAATTATTTTATCTTTTTTTATGCTAAAGTGTAGTCAAAGATATGGACCATTTGTGTGTGGGAAAATTAATCTATATGGCAAAATATAAATTGTAGAAGAAAATAAAATTAAATGATAAGCCAAGTTGCATAGATTGGTCGGAGAACTAGATATACAAGAAGATATCACGATTTGAAGTTACAAGAGAAGATAAGATATGATTCTTGTTAAAGAAATAAATCCAAAAATCACTATCACTTAGTCAAGCTAAAGAATTTTCTCAATAATAGTACAAATCAAAACATAACGCAATTTTGACTTAAGATTCACGATGTCAACATTTACCAAAGAAGGGTTGACAATTCTAAGAAAGGTTTTGGGGACATTTGAGAAAATAGTTCAACCTTCTATTGTATAGTACTCCCTCCGTCCCAATATTAAGTGTCCGTTTGCGGTTTCCGAGGAAAATTAAAGAGGTGAGAAAGAAAAAGTGAAAGAGAGAGATTGTGAGATGGTGTGATTTTTTATGTAGGAGAGAGAAGATAAAAGGTGATTAGGTGTGGAAATTGATGTAAAAAAAGAAGAAGAGAGCAGGTAGTTGTATGTGGATTTTTAGAGAAGTGATTTGATGTGGGTAATAAGACGAAAGATATAAATGAAAACAGGCACAACATTTTGAGACGTCAAAAAAGGAAAACATACACTATATTATGGGACATAGGGAGTATCATTTTTCATCAACTTGTAAGACTTCCAAACATTATGGGATGATGATCTCATATTAAATACTCCATCAATTTTAAAAAAAACTGTTGACTTATGGTATTTATATTCACTAATAATGTCAGAAAAAAAATGAAAATATCTTTTTGTTTCAAAAGGTTTTAGAAAATATTATATTTCAGTAATCATTACAAGCTACCCCCTCCGTCCCATTATATAAGCCTCATTTCATTTTCTAACACTATTCACATTCCGAGAGAATCTTCCCGATTTCTTCCAATTTACAAGCAAAAACATAGTCATGTGGGGTCTTGTTTGATTCGTCTTAACAAATACTATAACAATTTCAAAATTTTATATTTTTTACTAATACGTAACTAGAGATATTGACAAAACAAAACGTGCATCGACATCCGTGCGTGGATGAAATGGGGCTTATATTGAGGGACAGAGGGAGTACTCCATATGAAGCTAATATTGATAACATATTTACATATTCTGTTATTTATGAATTTGTTTCCTTTAAACCTCGTTTCTAAATGTCATGATTTTTTTTTTTTTTTGTTAACATGAAAGAAGCGGGGTCTTATCCAAAAGGATGACTATCCCTGACCATCTTCACCCATGATCCTAAAAAACGGCCGGTACATCGGGTATATAGGGTCAGCCAAAAGATGTGGCCTAATACCATTTAGGTATTCAGTAGACAGACTAGAATCAGGATTGCAATTCAGAATTGCTTTAATGAAGTGAGGATTGACCTCAGGATAAGCCAGAAAGTCTGCTGCCCTATTAATTTCACGAAAACAATGAATTGTACGAACTTTGGTTATGGCTTTTAGGTTTATAAGTGCATCATTAATAATGTTTTTTATTTCCCAAGGAACTTTCCAAGTGGGGTTTGCTAAATTAATAACTGTTAGGCTATCACCTTCAATAATAACATTCCTTTCTCGTAATTTTATTGCTAATTATGTTGCCATGAGAAAAGCTATCGCTTCTGTTTGCAGGGCTGAAGTAGCTTGGCAATGTTTACTGTAGATATCTATGACATGTCCTTTACTGTCTCGTGCAATACATGCTGCCACAGAATAACAATCCTCTTTATATGACCCATCAAAATTTATTTTTATCCAGTCTTTGGGGGGATTGATCCATTTTTTATTATGTTTCTTATTTCTGTTTCTTTCGGTTTTAGCTTTAGGGCCTTTTGAGATTGTGCAAGCATTATCCCATTGTTTAAAGTATGTGTAAGCAGTTTGAGCTATATCATTCTTATCAACAATTTCATTTCTAAAAATAATAGCATTTCTTTGTAGCTATGATACCATAAGAATGAAAGCATTTCTATTTTATTTTTTTCATTCTTATACATTTGAATAATATGTATGAAGGTATCTTCAAAATTATTTTGCATGTAAAAATTATACTTTTATCCCGTCATTCGCTCATATTTCTGAATTTGTGTTTTAGTATATAAGCATTCAAACAATAAATGATCTCTTGTTTCTAATGGATGATTGCAAAGTGAACAGTATGGTGGAACTCTGTTATAATATCTATTTAATCTTTCCGTAGTGGGAAGATTATCCGAGATAATTTTCCATAGAAAATTTTGTATTTTTGGTGGGATGTTAAGATTCCATATCCAGTTATATAATTCCTCATTTTGTGTTGGTGTTTCATTTGAATATAATTTTCTAGCTGAGGTTGTACTGAAATTTCCATCTGATGTTTGATTCCAAATTATTTTATCTTCTGTATCGTTTTCTGGAATGTATATGTTAGTAATTCGTAAGATAACATGAGGAGGAAATATTCCACTAAGCTTTGTGATATTCCATTTTTTATCAGGCGTAATGTATTCTGAAACAGTTTCATTGTCATTTATATTGTTCACTTCTATGAGTTGTGCCATGTTTTTACCATTAATCCATTTATCAGTCCAAAATTTGATTTGCTTACCATTTTCCAAGTTCCATTCTATTCCCTTTTCAAAGTCTTTTTTTAAGTGTAATAATCTTGAGAATTGTCAGGATTGTTTAGTCTTTTTCTTATATTGGAAAATTGTTTTTTCTTTTAAATATTTTTTTCTTTATAAGTGTAGCCCATATATTACTCTTATCCGTTGCAATTTTCCAAAGGAGCTTCTGTTGTAATGATTTATTAATATTTTCTGTTTTGTGGAGTCCTAGTCCACCACAGTTTTTGGGACGGAAAATATTATCCCAGTTTGTAATAGAGTGGTAACCCGGGTTTGAATTATTCCAAAAGAATTTTTTGTTAATTTTATCCATCTCGTTGCAAATTCCTTTCAGAAGATAAAAGCATTGCATTAAATGGTTAGCTTTAGATTGGATATTGGATTGTATTAATATAGTCCTTCCGGCTTGGGAAATCGTATTTGCTTTCCATTTTGATAATTGATTTTCCATACTTTGAATAGCATATTGAAAAGTATCGTTTTTAACTCTGCCTCTGACAATTGGTATCCCTAGATACTTTTCCATGGCCTTGGTTGGTTGTAAATTCATGACAGAAGCTAGTGTTTGTCTCTGGCTGTTTGATATATTTGTTGATGTTTGAAAGGAACTTTTATTGTAATTAATTGCTAAGCCAGATAAATTTGTGAATTTTTCTAATAAGTTTTTGATGTAGATCATATTTTTCGTATTTGCATTAGCAAATATAATAGTATCATCTGCAAAACATAAAAATGGAATGTGCATTCCGTTTCTAGTAATTTGTATTCCAACCTTACGGTTTGTTTTTTCTGTTTCTTTTTGCAAAGTTCTGGCTAAATATTCTATTGCTAGAATAAATATAAAAGGGGCTATAGGGTCACCTTGTCTTAGACCTCATTTTGGTTTAAAGATCGGTCCTGGTTCATTATTAATTAATACTGAAAAAGAGGCTGATTTTATGCATGTCATTACTAATGTAATCCATGTGTTATCAAATCCAAATGATTCTAGAACTTTAATAATAAAGGGTCATTGTATTTTATCATATGTTTTTTTCATATCTAATTTTAAGGCCATCCAACCTCTTTTACCCTTTTTACGAGAGTGGAATGAATAAAAAATTTCATGGGCAATAAGAGTGTTATCAAAAATTTATCTATTTTGAACAAAAGCCCCTTGGCAGGGGATGTATTAATTTATGCAACAAATTTTGTAAACGATTTGCTAATATTTTTTTATTATTTTATACAGAGTTGTACATAAACTAATAGGTCTGAAATGATTAATCGTAATTGGATTATCTATTTTTGGGATAAGCGCAATAAAAGATTGGGCACAATCTGACAACATAATACCCGAGTGGAAAACTGATTTGACTGAGCTAACAACTGAAGGACCCACATTTTTCCAAAAGAATTGGTAAAATTCTGCATTATAACCATCTGGGCCTGGAGTTTTATTATGTGGGAGCTGAAATACTACATTTTCTATTTCTGAATAAGTAGGAGATCTAAGTAATTCCATGTTATGTGATTCAGTTATAAGTTTCGGAATAATTTTGAAATCACGATCATTTAGTTCTATGGTATGTAAAGGTAAATACCTTGTTTGAAGATCTTTGGTTAATTGGTCTTTCATTTCTTCTTGATTATAATATTTTATACCTTGTAATGATTCGTAACAAAATATTTTTTGTTTAAACGTCCTTATTTTGGCAGCCGTTTGGAAATATTTAGTATTCTTGTCCGAGTCTTTATAATGTTTAATTTTTGCTCGTTGTTTCCAGTATGAATGCTGAAAATCTAATAATTTGTTATATTTTGTTGTTAAGCTATTATAGTGTTCCATAATAATTATATTATTGTTTTGAAAACATTCATTTTCTATTTTCTTTAATCTTTCTTCTGTTGTTTTTAATTGTTGAAAAATATTATTATCATGTGTTTTTAGCCATTTTTTCGTTTCCATTTTTAGTTGTTTTTGCTTCATAAAAAGTTTAAAACTATGAGATCCATTATAATGATATGACCATATTCTTTCTACCAATTGTTTATAACTATCATTATTAGCCCAATTATTTTCAAACCTAAAAGGATAGTTTTTGGTGTATATTTTTTCACCTAGTTGTAATATAATATAACAGTGATCAGACTTAGTGAAAGGAAGGTGTAGTAGTTTGTCATGATTTTTTTTTAATAAAAACAAATATAGTACAAGTAATAGTATATATTTATAAAGACGTGTTTCTTCGAAATGAGGACCAAATAAATGTCTCCATACCGCCTCCGGCTGCTAATCCCGTGGGAATATTAAGGGGATAAACTTTGATATGGGTCAACATAACCATTGTATACATAACAAACATGTGAAGAATATACCGATGGAGTAAATGAAAAATCATAAAATACATGGGAATGAGATTCTCACATGGAAGCCTAATGAGGATGAGTGTGCGAATATAATATTTACCCCCACAAACATAAAAGATTAACACGAATTTGAGTCCCCAAAGCTAAAATCAAGAGGATGAGTGTGGCAAAACGTATTCCTACTTGTGGTTTTGGCTTAGCTCTCGTTTGATTATTATTTAATTCTTGTTTGATTACTTACTTAATTTTTAGAAAATATAAATTTCTGGGAAGGGCAATACTTTTTATTTGTTTGGTTGGTTTTTAAAATTTGAGAGGCTAGGAAGTATAGTTTCATAGAAAGTTTCAATTCCTCCAAAATATATGAAATTCTCTTACCTTGACATGACTTTTTAATAACAAAATTATTAAATTATCTTTTTTTTTAATTAAACGGTTTTCTGAATTGAATTGGTTATGTTTAATAAAGAGTGTTATAGTAAAATTAAGTGATATCTATGAATTTGTTAAGTTGAACCAAACAAAATGCAGGATATATTTTAATTCATGAGATATAGATTTGAACCAAACATGTATTAGTACTTTCCGAGAGCTCCAATTCATGAAAATTAACTTCCAAGGGACTTACTTTCTGAAAAATTAAATTCCTACACTGAATCAAACAAGGGCTTAGCTTGACTCCATTGTGTAACATAAATGCATAAGCAAACACTTTTATTTTTAATCAAAATAGTGATAGAGTGAAGAATCACTCGAAGGCTACACACAATGAGGGTTGCATAGATTATTCTAATATTTTGTTGCATAGCAAAAAGTGTTTTTTGTTATGCAACTCAGACTATTAGCCATGGAGATTGCATTATTTGTGTTGCATAGCTTATTTTTTGGCATTTATTTTTATTTTTATATTATATAAGATTAAAAAACAGTATAAAATTTACTACCAAATAAAAAAAGTGGGATGCAACTCTAATTTAGGTTGCATGATAGCAAAAAGTGTTTTTTTCTATACAACCAATTATTAAAATAATCTATGTAATCCCCATTGAGTTGCATGATATACAACCCAAATGAGAGTTGCATCTCATTTTTTTATAACTACTTTTATAATATTTTTTAATTCTATTTAGTATAAAGATATAAATAAAAACAAAAAAATAAGTTATGTAACCCAAATCATGCAACCCCCATTGTTGATTGTTGATAGTCTAAGTCTGATAAGATCATATTAAACAATGGAAAAAGATCCACTGAGGATGCCTTTACAAAGGAGTGAGGATCAATCTCCACCGTCCGTCATGTTTTAATCTCGTTCGTTCGTTTTTCCCCTTTCTCTTTCCCTTTCCTTTCTCTTTCAACGATGAAATTCAGCCGCTCTCTCCCGACGTCTTCTCGTCGCCGACCTGCTCCTCTGTAGATCTCTCCATCACATCGCTCGAATTTGACGAATTCGTTCTCCATAGATGAAGGAAAGCGGCGAAAATTCGGTAGAGGAGAATCATCCTCCATCGCCGCCATCGTATTCTTCTCATCGAATCCTTCTTCTGCTCGTTTACTCGCCGCCATTGTTGTTCTTCGGCTGTTCCTGGTGTTCCTTAGGCGACAGTGTGTTCGACAGTGCTCGCGCCACTGTGTTTTCTCTTTTTACGTTTGTCGTCGGCCAAATCTAGTGTCCTTCGTGATATGGATATTGCTTCTCCTAATTTAGGTATAGATCTGTATTGTGCCATGAACTATGTTTCTGGTTTATGCACCTTTTAATCATTGAGTGATGCACCTTTTACCATTGAATGATGCACCTTTTAAAAGACTATGATGCACTCTCTACAAATTTTAATGATTCGTGTGCATAATGCATTAATGTTAATTGGTTGATGCACCTTTTACCTTTGACTGATGCACCTTATAATATGCTATTATGCACCTTATAATATGCTATGATGCACCAGTTGAAAACATTGATGATTTGTGTTCATAGTGCATTAAGTTCACTGGTTGATGCACCTTTTAGCTTTGACTGATGCACCTTATTTCAGGATGTGATGCACCTAATTATAAGATTGACCAAGCAAGCTATTCTACAACCAATTTTTGAAGTAGACGTGCAGTGTGTGATGCTAGTGTTGAGATTGATGAAAGAAAGCGTTTGTTGGCCGAAGTGATGACATAAATGTATTCTTGTGTTGACATTATTGGTGATGACATGGATAAATTGAAAGAGTTTTTAGATATTTTAAAGGATCAAAAGGTTGCATTCACAAGATCTGAAGTAGTTGTTCTTTCTTCCTTAACACCAGCTAGAAACTACAAGTTTGAGAAACTTGTAGGCCCGTTACCTGATCAAGTAAATATCCATCCTCTTGAAATGGCAAAGAACAAGTTCAAGAAGAGGCGTATTAAAGGTGGCCAAGAAGTTGGAATTGAAAATTCCTAGAAGAAGAAAAGAGTTTGTAAAATTTTTAAGAGGTCGGGACACAACATCACTTCTTGTCCTCAATATGTCCATTAGTTTCTCTGAGCTTTCATTGTAATGAGTTATTAACCAGGTATTTTGGTAATGCACCTACTAGTTATGACTGATGCACCAATTGTATCTCAGTGATCCACCAATTGCATCTCAGTGATGCACCAACTTTTATTAACAATGCATAGCACCCTGTTTGCTTGACTGAATTAGTCTTGATTTTATTTTTCAATTTTTTATTTATTCATTTTCTGTAGCTTATTCATCCACCGATTATCATTGAGTGATGCACCAAATATCACTAAGTGATGCACCATTTTCAATTAAGTGATGCATCAATTTCGATTCTGTGATGCCCCATTTGTCATCATGTGATGCACCAACAAACAACTACTCTTGCATTTTCTGCCATTGTGAGTCATCAGCACCCACAAACCATTTTCATGTGCAAACCATAAATACCTAAAAACCAAACTTGTCTTACAACCTAAAAACCAAACTTGTTTTCTAAAACCAAATATGTCTTACTACAAACCAAATTGTTTACAAACATCCAAATTGTTCACATCTTCCTATTTCATCCATACATCTTTCTACTTTTTACTTTGCACGTCCACGTCCACGTCCCTTGTTGGGATGTGTCAACTTCTTCTCCACTTTCTATTATCATTAAAAAGAACACAGAGACAATTAATAAAATGGAAGACAGTAGATATATCATTGATGCACCAACCAACACTGGATGATGCACCAAAACTCACTGGGTGATCCACCAACACCCACTGGGTGATGCACCAAAACCAAATGGGTGATGCACCAAAACAAATGGGTGATGCACCAACTCACACAGATTATTAAAAAAATGGCAAAATAATTAGTGTTTACCATCAAGCGGAGTTGTTTCTCCATGGTATTCTGATGAAGTTGATGGTATTTCCTCTTCCTAGCTTCCACTGTTAAACCATAGACATATATCATTAATAAATACCAGCCAATACATATTAATCAATGTACCAATAGACATCATCCCATGCACCAATAAACAACCATTCATGCATTTTACAATAATTATACATGCGTTTATACAAACGTACTAGTGTTTATATGTGGTGGATCACTAATGATTAGTGTTCCATATCTTAGCTCCTTGAATATTGCATTATCATTCTGTTTCTTTCCTACATTTTATACATAAAAAACATTCTTGTGTGATGCTCCAACACACACTAAATAATGCACCACCACAACTATTTGATTCAGTACATCACATACCATGCACAATAAACATTCGATGCACCAAAACACAGTGGATGATGCACCAAAACAAAGTGGATGATGCACCAAAACAAAGTGGATGATGCACCAAAACATAGTGGATGATGCACCAAAACCTATTGGATGATGCACCAAAACACAGTGGATGATGCACCAAAACACAGTGGATGATGCACCAAAATACAGTGGATGATGCACCAAAACCATTTATATGTTTCAACAACACATTCGATGCACCAACACCTTATATCTGTTAAAGAAAATGCATAAACATTATATCAAGTGACAACACATACAATTTCAAGGATCTATACACAGTTATTCTAGATCTATTCATGCATACTGTATAAAATCCATAAACATATGATGAAGTGATTAACAAAAGGAGTTTACAACCAAAATTCGTAAGTCGAGTTTATACATGGGGTTCCATATTCTATTTTTGACCTCAATGTTGTTGTTTTGTTTGTTGTTGTTGTTGATTTGTGTTGTCGTCGCTGAAATCTCCGTCAAATTGCTTGGAATCGCGCTGAAATGACTTCTTCTTCCTTCTAGGGTTTGTGAGCGAGATCGGCTCGAGAACTCGAAAGAGGAAGCGAGATTGTAGTAGAGGTGATCGAGCGAGAGAGAAAGAACATATATCGCTGTCGATCGAGAGAGAAATCGAGTGAGAGAGTTGCGAGCGAGAGAAAACTGAAGAGGTTTTTGGAGAAGACGAACAATTTTTATTAGCGAGAAAGAGAGAATGGAGTACTTTCAAATCTTATATAACGCGTGTATCAATAAGCCCCACCACAATCCTCCTATAGTTGCTAGTCATTGGATCTTACTATATGCTACAGATGAAATAGATCCTTATTCTTTCTCTTAGAAAGTATCTCACCGGAATTGTGTCCTTAGACAATAAAGTTTTCTCTACAAATTTATTACAACTGCATTTTCAAACTCCAAACTCAAGACCTATAATTGTGCTAAAACAGTCCCTTACTATCTAAGCTACGTAGTTGAGGTTGAGGAGTATGGAATATAATGGAATATAATATATGTTTTAGTTTGTTAGCCTGTCACTGATGTGGCACCAGTAGCGTAGCTGTATATATTGTTTTCTTTCTCCCTCTTGTCAGTTAGCGCTTTTGTAACAAACTTTCTGTTAATATCAAAAGCTCTCCAATGGAGTTTTACTCTCAGATTTCTTTCTCTCTTGTTACTTGAGGTTTCTATACTGAAACTCTTCATGGTATCAGAGCGATCACGGTTGCGATCCTCTCGTTGATCTCCGATCTCTGTGTTCGACCTTTGGTAGCTACGTTTTCTGTTTTGCTGGTTTCTTGATCCAGTTCTTCTTCTTCTCTAGCTCGTTTCTCGTTCGATCTGCTTTTTGA
This sequence comes from Oxyria digyna, assembly GCA_029168935.1. Classification (NCBI taxonomy): domain Eukaryota; kingdom Viridiplantae; phylum Streptophyta; class Magnoliopsida; order Caryophyllales; family Polygonaceae; genus Oxyria; species Oxyria digyna. Next base: position 43,760,822 of record JAPVLV010000005.1, read on the forward strand.
TTGGTTGATTCAAGATGCCTGATCAAAGACCAAATGTTTCAGAAGAAGTCGAGTCCAATCGCGATGCTCGTTCTGATCCTGCGCGAATGAATCAAAAAATCGGTGATTATTCAGATCCACTTTTCCTTAGCAATTCAGATCATCCAGGTACGCAGCTTGTATCTACTAAGTTCAATGGATCGAATTACCATAGCTGGAGTAGGCAAGTTACTATTGCGCTTGGTTCTAAGAAAAAGCTAGGGTTCATAGCTGGTAAACGCTTGAAACCTGATAAATTTTCGCCTGATTTGGATCGCTGGGAGCGATGTGATTTCATGGTTATGAGTTGGTTGATTAATTCCATGATATCTGAAATTGGAGATAATTTCTTACATGTCTTGTCTGCTCGTGAGTTGTGGAATGAGATTATAGAGAGATTTGCTGAGTCCAATGCTCCTCTAGTATTTCAATTACAACAGGAACTCAGTAATACAAAGCAAGAAAATATGATTGTTGCTGCTTATTATAGTAAGATCAAGAAGATATGGGATGAACTACAGGCTATTGATGGATTGCCTTTGTGTGAGTGCAATGCTTTAGATACTTGTAATTGTGCTTTGTTCAAAAGATTAATGGATCGGGAATCCACACAGAAACTTATGCAGTTTCTGATGGGACTTTCTGATGCCTATGAGCATCTCAGAACCAGTATTCTGTCTCAGGATCCTCTACCTACTATTAATAAGGCTTTTCACATGGTTCTACGTGTGGAGAGACAGAAAGGGATCACTATGAATCAAACTGTTAATCATGATGCTTTAGCGGTGAATAGACATGGTGGACGTGCAGGAAATCAGTCTAATTCTGGACATAACCAGTATAACTCAAGCAACTATGGGAATAATCCTAATCACAATGGTGATAAGAGGGATTACAAGAAGCAGAAGTTTGACAGGAAATGTGACTATTGTCATGAGATTGGACATCTCAAGGATAGTTGTTTCAAATTGGTTGGTTATCCAGAGTGGTGGAAAGGTCCTAAAGCTCAGAATGGAGGGAATAGCAAGTTTGCAGCAAATGTTCAAGACATGTTCAATTCACCCATTGACCATGATGAACAAGATTCTCCTCAGTCTAGACCTGATGCTTCCTTGGTTAATGCAGTTTTGCAAGAAGTGCTGAAAGCAATAAAGGGAAAGAGTCCTTTTGATGAAACTGGTGGCCAGGGTGGATCAATTAATTTCTCAGGTATGTTGTATTCTGCTCCTGTTGTTCATACTTGTCAGATTGGACAGTGTACTTTGATTGTGGATTCAGGTGCTACTGACCATGTGACCTATAACAAAGCTCTTTTGTCTGAGGTGAAGAATTTGATCAAGCCAATTGGTATTGGTTTACCAGATGGAACTATTCAGATGGTAGAACAATATGGTTGTGTCAGATTATCAGAATCTTTGGTTCTTCAGAATGTGTTATATATGCCAGCTTTCAAGCATAACCTCATGTCTGTGTCCAAGTTACTTACTGATGATAATCTTGTGTTTGTTTTCTGGAACACTGGATGTGTTCTTCAGGACCGTTCAACTAAACAAAACATGGCCAAAGGAGTTAAAGAAGGTGGCTTATACAAGTTGTCCAGTCAAGTAGCTGTTGAAGATGGAGAACTTCCACAATTACATAATACTACTGCAGTTGATATTGAAATGCAGACTTCTAATGTTTTACAGTCAGTTTGTAATAAGCAGGATGAAACACATGCTTGGCATGCCAGATTGGGACATGTCTCTCTTTCCAAAATGCAACATTTATCTGTGTTTTCAGGGATGAGTAAAAATTCTTTTGATTGTGAGATTTGTGCTCTTGCAAAGCATCATCAATTACCATTCAGTAAGAATTTATCCTTGGCTGCACAGAAGTTTGAGTTGATACATATGGATTTATGGGGCCCTTACAAAATTTCTTCTCTCTGTGGAGCAAGATATTTTCTTACTGTCATGGATGATCATACCCGTGCTACTTGGACTTTCTTATTAAGGTCTAAGGAGCAAGATATTTTCTTACTGTCATGGATGATCATCACCAAATTTGGATTGATTGCTCAGTTTTTTCTGTATGTGGAGAATCATTATCAAACTACTGTTAAGTTCCTTAGAACAGATAATGGGACTGAATTTGTCCAGAAGAATGTGTCTACTCTTCTACTACAGAAAGGGATCATTCATCAGAGATCTGCCCCTTATGTGCCTCAGCAAAATGACCGGATAGAAAGGAAACATAGACACTTAGTTGAAATGGCAAGAGCCCTTAGGCTTCAGAGTGGTCTGCCTATGAGATTTTGGGGTGAGTGCATCTTGGCTTCTACTTATCTCATTAATCTACTTCCTTCCTCTGTTCTTCATTGGAAGTCACCCTCAGAATTACTCCATGGGAAGCTGTCTGTTCTGGATCATCTCAGAGTTATTGGCTGTCTTTGTTTTGCCTTGGTTCCTAAGGGTCAAAGGGCAAAGTTTGAAGCTACGTCTAGAAGATGTGTTCTGCTAGGATATCCTAGCTCTCATAAGGCATATAAGGTGTATGATTTGGAGACTCATACTATTTTCATTGCTCGCCATGTTATTTTTCATGAGAAGACTTTTCCTTTTAAGTCTAGAGATCATTTGTTCATTACTTCTCCACCTTCTAGTATGCTTCCTCTGGTGTCTCCTTCACCAGATGAAGATTTTTCTTCTTCACCAACTGTAGTGCCTACCACTCAGTTGCTACCTGAAGAGGCACTTCCTTCTGTTCTTACTCCCGAAGTTATTCCCTCACTTCCCCTTCCTACATCCCCCACTCATGTGACAGTTGTTGAGCCCTCTATTCCTCCACGCAGATCTGCTAGAGCACATCAACCACCAGCCAAGCTGAATGATTATGTTTGTCCTAGCTTGCCTCCTACATCAGTTGTGCCAGATCCTTTTGCTTATGCTATTACCATAGAAGATTTACACCAGCATTCCACTGACTACATTGCATCCTTATTCAATGTTTTCCAAGTACATGAACCAACCTCTTATGACAAAGCTAAGGTTGATCCTGCCTGGGTGGATGCTATGGCCAAAGAGGTTCATGCTCTGGAGGAAAATGAGACTTGGGAACTGACATCTCTTCCTCCAGGAAAGAAAGCCATTGGTTCCAAGTGGGTTTATAAGGTGAAGTATAGACCAAATGGTGAGGTTGAGAGATTTAAAGCTCGGTTGGTTGCTAAGGGATATAGTCAGATCAAGGACAAGGATTATAAGCATACCTTTTCTCCTGTAGCCAAGTTCACCACTGTTAGAACTTTGTTGGCTATTGCTGCAAGTAAAGATTGGCCACTTCATCAACTAGACATTAACAATGCCTTTCTTCACGGATTCCTTGATGAAGAGGTTTTCATGATTCCACCACTGGGGTATAAGGCTAAACCAGGTATGGTATGTAAACTAAAGAGATCCTTGTATGGTTTGAAGCAGGCCAGTCGACAGTGGAACATAGAGTTGACAAAGCATCTCCAAGACCTTGGTTTCAAGCAATCTCAGCATGATTATTCTCTGTTTGTCAAGACAGATAGTGATCACATCACTGTTGCCTTAGTCTATGTAGATGATCTGCTCTTATCTGGTAATGATTCTGCTGAGATCCTTGCCACTAAGCAATCTCTGGATAAAGCCTTTACCATAAAGGACTTGGGTTTAGCAAGATATTTCCTTGGTCTTGAGATCGGTAGAAATGCTTCTGGATTACAACTTTATCAGCGCAAGTATATCCTGGATTTGCTTAAAGATGTGAATATGCTTAATAGTAAATCACCTGCTTTTCCTATGCAAAGTGGTTTGGGTCTCGAACCTCACATTGGCATTCCTATTCCTGATCCAGAGGTGTACAGAAGGCTCATTGGGAAGCTTCTTTATCTCACAATTTCTCGTCCAGATATTGCTTTCCCTGTTCAGCACTTAAGCCAGTTCCTTCAGGTCCCTCGCGCTCCTCATTTACAAGCTGCTATGTTTCTTCTGCGCTATCTAAAGGGCACTTTAAATTGGTCTTTGACTTATCCTGCGGGTACTGCCTTCAACCTTCGTGCATATTGTGATGCTGACTGGAGCAAATGCAATTTCTCTAGTCGTTCTGTCTCAGGCTACTGTGTTTTCTTAGGGGATTCTCTAATTTCCTGGAAGGCAAAGAAACAACGTACTGTTTCTAAGTCCTCTGCAGAAAGTGAATACAGGTGCATGTCTTACACAGCCAGTGAATTGGTTTGGCTTCAAGGCTTGCTTGGTGATTTTTGCCTTGCCATTCCTCTTCCTATCCCTCTTCACTGTGACAACAAGGCTGCGCAACAATTGGCTGCTAATCCTGTTTTCCATGAACGAACGAAGCATATCAGGATTGATGCTCATTTCATCAGGGAGATGGTTGGTGATGGCTTCATTCAGACCATTCATGTAGCTACTTTTGTGCAGCTGGCAGATTTGTTCACAAAACCCCTTGGTGCTCAACGACACATGTTCCTTTGTTCCAAGCTTGGTCTTGTGTTTCGTCCACCAGATCAAGCTTGAGGGGGGTATATGGAATATAATGGAATATAATATATGTTTTCGTTTGTTAGCCTGTCACTGATGTGGCACCAGTAGCGTAGCTGTATATATTGTTTTCTTTCTCCCTCTTGTCAGTTAGCGCTTTTGTAACAAACTTTCTGTTAATATCAAAAGCTCTCCAATGGAGTTTTACTCTGAGATTTCTTTCTCTCTTTTTACTTGAGGTTTCTATACTGAAACTCTTCGAGGAGTAAGCATAGTTTAAAGTATTATTACGCCCACCCAAGAAAGTTTTTGTACAAAATTTTAACTGAATTTTCTCATACTGTGGTACAAATCCAATCAAACATCGGATACCAGATTTTTCTTTTTACCGCATATGAGTATAAAATTTGTTATGTTTTAGATTCTTTTACCTGCATTTTTTATGGAATGGAAAAATCATGGTGCTTCTATTACAAAAGTGGGTGCTTTATTAAATAAAATGAGTCGGTAGTTCAGACAAAAAAATATCTAATCTCATATAAAATTATATTCTCTCCGTCCCAATTTGATAGTCCCATTTGATTTTCTAACACTATTCACGAACCGAGAAAATCTCGTAGATTTCTTCCAATATATAAAAAAGAACATAGTCGTGTGAGATCTTATTTGATTCGTCTTAATGAGTACTTTAACAATATTAAAAAATTATAATTTTTACTAACATACAATTAGAGTTATTAACGATACAAAACGTGTCTCGGCATATGTGTCGGAATCTAATGGGACTATCAAAATGAGACAGAGGGAGTAGGTTCTTTTAAAATCCACTTAATGCATTTATTACCTTTGTTTTGATTGGTTAATATTCATCTCATTTATTGTCTCTTCTTAGTGTTTGTGAGGATATGAAACTTAAACTACATGTCAATTTGTAACTCATTAATATATAAACCCGATATGAAACTAAGACATACAATCACATCACAAATCAAATTTTCATTGTCATCGTAATCTATAATTTATTTTCACATAGTAGAAGACTTGAAGGCCGTCTACGACGATTCGACTCTTTAATGTTTGTGATTATAAAACAATTATAACCGATTCCTTCATTTTTTTATTAATTATTATGTTTCATTGACGCAATTAACCGCGATGCGCCTTCTCCCTAGTGATATCATGAAATTTAGAGGTCGAAATTTGGCAAAATGAAATCATAAAGAACATCACTTAAAAGCTTAAGCTTGTAAAATAATGCGCAGACTCGTAGTTTGTCAAATTCCTGCATTGACGCATATTCGAGAAATCGCATCTTAATCGACCCTTGCGGGTAACGAATTATGAACTCGTCTTTTCGAATCCACTAGAGCTCATAATTTTCAACCCCTATAAATTCCGTATCCTTGTCTCCCAGTTTCAATCACAAAACAATAAACTCTCAACTGCCTTCTTCTCCTTCAATTCATCGATCACAAAACCCTATTAGAACAATCTGTTACTGGATATGGAGAACAAGAGACAATCCGGCCCTTTCCCTTCTGAATTGTTCGGGAAAAAAGAACCAAATTCAAACGACGTTTTCGCTTCCATCTTCCCGCCTTCCAAGGTAATTGAATTCTCAATTTAAATGGGTTTGTTTCGTTTTCCTTCGATTTTAGGGCAAAACGCATGAATTGAATTAGGGTTTCTGTTACAGCCCAGGAGGTGTAAAAATGGTGGGCAGATGCCTTATTACAATCCCTGCCAAATGCAAATTTTGATGTGATTTCTGAATTATTTCAGGGAGTGGCAAGGAATTCGGGCGGTTCTGAGATGATAGGATGTACCAGAAGAGGTAATTTCATTTCAAGTTGATCTTGATTAAAGTGATTTTTTCCTTTCTTTTAGTATTATAGTTTTAATCATGCAATAAGCTAGTATTATGTTGATAAAGTTTTAGGATCTTATCCAATCCTTCCTAATAGTGTAAAGTTGATTGTTTTTAAATGTAGATTTATGCTTCAAAGTGAAGTTTCTTTGTAAGGTTTAAGAGTTATCAACAGCCTTCTTTTATACTTTCTCCTTTCCACATTGTTTACCAAAATCCCCTTCTTATTATGTAATGTGTTAAAGTTCAGTAAGTTGGATAAGAAAAAAAATGATGCTCTTCAAACCACATACAGCTTTTAAGCTTGAGAATTCTGCTTTTTTTTTCAACTCTGAGAATATTCTTGGTGTGTTTGAAATATATGAATATGGTTAGCATGAGTTTGTATTCTTAAGCCTTTGCTTTCATCTTAACTCAGATGATGTGGACAAGAATGGTCAACAACCATGTTACATGAGCTCATCTCTCTATTATGGTTGCCAAGAATCAAATTCTCAGTCACAATCTTCTCAAACTTCTGGATCATACACCACAGTAAGTCTCTATCTTTTTTTCATAGCATATAATCAACCACAAAAGTCAAACATAAGCAAATCTTAAACACTGATTAAATTTTTCAATGTATTAGTACAATAAGGATGCTGGTGAAAACGATCCAAACGGTGCTTCGAGGGGAAACTGGTGGCAAGGATCTCTGTACTATTGAGAGTTTGTAGAAAATGGATGGAAGCTAAAGTTTATAACAAGTTTGGGACTATATTTTGAGAAGAATAAGTGCAAACAGTATAGTTGGGACAGAACTAGTATTATGTTCTCTGTCATTAGTTTTTTATGTTATGATCTCCAGTTTGTAATGAGAGTTAGTAGCAGAACTGAAATCCTTAAAGGATTGAGCAGTTGGAGATTAGTGTTGTTCTAATTCTAAGTAAGATGTATGTAATTGATGCCTTATTAGTCAGTTTGTGTGTCGGCTTACAGTTTATGCTCTGTTCTTCAGATTTGTACTTGGCAAATCCTTGAAATGAAATGTCCAATTTAGAATTCCTCCTTTTTTTTACATTTTTGATTTATTTCAGTCAACTATGAAAGAGAGCTCCACCTTTGGCGCGAAATGATCTGGGATGGATTTGTAACTGAATGCAAGTTGAAATCTGGTTGACTGTGTTTTTCTGTGCCCTTCTCTGTACAAAACTGTGGTACGCAGCAGTTTTTGGTTATCGCATTGAAGTGATTATTTGTCAATATAAAAATGAGTTTATTTTTCATATAGTCGCTCCTTATTTTGAAGTTTTTGCATATAATCACCTCTTATTTTGATCAATTTTCATTGAACTACTCATTATTACACTATTGATTTAAAAACACTCATTATTTCACTTTTTATTAAAAAATCTGGTTGTGGTCCGGTCCAGTCCAAAAAATCGGTAGACCTGGATTTTGCTCTACCTCCCACCTCACCTAAACCATAACCAGTCCCTCCTTCCGCCTCCCTTTTTTTCCCTCACCCACCGGCGAGCCTCGAACCCCAGCCCGTTGCCTGAGATGTTCAAGGTCAAGAGCGTTGACTGGTTGAGCGGTGGGAGGGAGACATTGAAGCGATTGAATTTGAGTCGTAGGGAGGTAAGCCAGTCGAGGTGCACAAGCCAGGTGGCAGTGAAGTTGTTGTAGGAGAAATCGAGAGTGCAAAGGCGGGGCAAAAGAAGGAGTTTCGGTTGAGAGTGAGTGTCTCCGGGGAGAAGACAACGCCGAGATGGTAGGATTCGAGGTATAACCGGAGGATTGGGCATCGACGACAAGCTTGGTGTTGTTGTGGTGCTTGGAAAAGAAAAGCAAAGCAAAGTGAATGTGGAGAGGTAGATAATAAGAGATGTCTCTCAAAAGTCATGTGTTCACTAGCTCCTGAATCAATGATCCACTTGGTATTCCCTAATTTCACACTTTGCTTAATATTGCTAGACAAGCAATGAGATAAGGCAGATGTTATACCAGCAAAATTGGCAGAAGTTGGAGCATTCTGGTGTTGATTCTTAAGTCCATCAATAAGAGAAAGAAGTTGGTTATACTGATATTGTGAAATAGATGAGTTTCCTGAGATCTGAGATGTGGTTGGTTCCTCTTGAACCTCAGCATTGGAAGCCACTCTTCTTCCCTTGAAATTCTTGAAATGAGGAGGGAAACCAATCAATCTATAACACTTCTCTTTAGTATGACCTTGCTTCCTGCAATGCTCACAAATAGCTACATTCTGAGTAGTATGACCTTCGCTTTGATTCTGTGTGTTTGGATTGTTTGTTCATACGCATTACTGACTGGGCGTCGGAAAGCCAAATCCAGAGGTTCACACCTTCTGATTTTGGTTGTGCAGGTGAAATTGGGAGCTCAAGAACAAGTAAAGAACATAAAAAAGAATGGTTGTTTGATCCAGAAGAAGAGAAGTTAAAGTTGTTTGTCCAAAAGCAGGCGGAGGTCTCCGTCAAGCATCAAAAGGGAAATTCATCTGCTTTACCTCGCGAGGTCGAATATACGAGATCCAACAAACATAATTTGAGGTGGATGCTCACTTTGACATGATTTGTGATTGTTGATGCTCAGATTGAATCAATTTGACATAATTTGTTGCTTTGAGGTGGAGGTCGGAGGTGTCATCATATCAATTGGAGGTGAATGCTCAATTTGATCTATAGGGTTTAGTTTTCCCCCAATTTAGAGGTAAAAATATTGTAAAATAAAAATCAATTTGTGGTAATTAATTAAACAGGAAATAGTAGGTCAATAATATCTGGTAGTTTTTGTAAATAATTCAAAAAATCAAGGGCAAAATAGTAATTTCATGATTTTGACGAAAATGTTAACAGAAAGCGAAATAATGGGTGATTTTTAAATCAATAGTGAAATAAGGGGTGGTTTCATGCTAATTGGCTAAAATAAGGGTTGGTTCTATGTAAAAATCTCTAAAAATAATCCTTTCAGACAGTACTCATGTATCATGATTTTTTTTTAAAAGCTTAAGAAAAATAATCGAATTTGAATGTAAGTTCGACCAATCTGATTTAAAATACCAATAATTCGAATTTGTGAAACTTTAATTTAATCCGAAAATAATATATGAATTGAACTAGTCAACGAAAAATCATAGAATATTGTAAGATAGTTAATAACAATTTTGCTTTCCAATTTATTTTGATTTATTTAATAAAAAAATAATAATTACTTTATTGTTTATGTAAAATAAAACCGATGATATTAGCATTTTAGCTAATTTTAATCACCCACTAACGTATGATCTTAGCCTGGGAGAGCTACTGGTTCAAGAAAGTTCACGTTTAGATCGGTGAAGGACATTATTCGAGAGGACGAGAATGTAGCTGAGGAAGCAGTTTGGATGAAAATTATTTGTGATCATGTTGGTGGCCTTATTCGGATCGCAATGGAGTTTTTTGTAGGGGATTTGTGGCAAAAAAGGTCAGAAATTTAGCCTTCCAAGCAGAATTCTAGGGCTATTTCATGGTCTTTCCTTTTCTAAGTCGGAAAAATAGCTAAATAGAAGCAGAAATAGAATCTCTTGAAGTCTTGGAGCATATGAGCAATGAGGAGAATCCTATTGCGCTCTCCGAAATTACATCCTCAACTTCAAAACCTTCCTTGTTGATCCCTCTTGGAGGGTGATTCTGAAATATGTTCCTCATCTCGACTATTAGGCCGCAAACTGACTTTAGTGAATTAATACAAGTTTTCAATCATGAATTAAAAAGTCATAACCCTCATTTACACCGAAAAACTTATTATCTAAATTGATGTATTCGTTACCAACACAAATCTGAATTGACCAAATCTAAATTCAAATCCGACTTAACCAAATCCATTGACAACTTTATTTTCCATCGATGTTCAAATATCGCCATGTTTATTGGTTGTGTGACAATCTGGGGGTCCACAGGCTAGAGAGCAGCGTGGACCGGTTGATAGACTAGGGGCGTGCACATACAAGCGTATATGCGCATTAGGCCCAATAGATAAGCTCAATGGGGTTTCACCCTAAAACCAATTGGCAATAGGAGGAGTAATCCATGGTATTATATACTAGGCTTCTTTTTACTCCCAACTTCCGATGTGGGATACTATTCTCAACACACTCCCGCAAGTGTAACGGGTGGAAACCCAGTTGACACTTGAACACATGGTTGTGGGTGAGCCTTCTCAGTCTCTTTATAGCCAAACCCCACAACCTAAGGGTCCAGGACAGAACCTGGCTCTGATACCATGTGACAATCTGGGGGTCCACGGGCTAGAGAGCAGCGTGGACCGGTTAGATAGACTGGGGGACGTGCACATACAAGCACATATGCGCATTAGGCCCAATAGATAAGCTTAATGGGGTGTCACCCTAAAACCAATTGGCAATAGAAGGAGTAATCCATGGTATTATATACTAGGCTTCTTTTTACTCCCAACTTCCGATGTGAGATACTATTCTCAACAGGTTGCATTTTCTCATTAGTCTATTGAACGGTATGAGCCAATATGATGTCTCGAGATAGAAAACCTAAGATAATGCCCAGTGGCGGATCTAGAACAAAATAATTGAGGGGGCTAAAATTTTTATAAAGTATAATCAAACGAGGTTTACAAAAATAACAACATAAAAAAACGTATGATAAAACATTGTCACTTTCTACTCTTCAACCTATAAAAGAGATAAACCCATCATACGAGTTTTCATATTTTGAAAATGTTGAAGTATAACTTCATTATCAATGTTTTGGAAAATGTCTTTCTCCATATAGCACACTACAGAATCGTGAGAAGCTCATCTCCCATTTTGTTACGCAAATCTGACTTGATGATCTTCATTGTTGAGAAGGCTCTTTCCACAGTTGCAGTCACAACAGGTAACACTAAAACTAACTCAATGAGACGATATACCAAGTGAAAAGCTCCATGAATTCCTACCTCAACCATTTTCTTTGCAACAGCTGCAATATTTGGCAAGTTTGAAATTTTTTCATTCCGCCTCATTTCATGAATCCACAAATCTAGTTGTCCTTTAAGCTCTGTTGGATCGCACTCTAAAAAGTCTTGTGGATATAACTCTGCAAGTCGGAGTAGCTTTGTTTCATTGTAATGGAAGAATGAATTCTTTGGATCAAGGCATGCTACACATGTAAGGATTTCCGTACTCGACTCGCTGAAACGGCTATCCATTTCCCTAACAATTCGATCAATAACCTAAAAAGTAGCATAATATTAGTTTAGTTCCCGAATAGGAGAACTTAGTTAAATTTTTTTATAAAGAGATAATAAAGTACCTGGAGGAATATATCATGATGAAATCTTTGATAACATGTAGTAGTAACACGTCTAGCAAAGAGAGATGGCGTTGGATCATCCATCTTGAGAACGTCGATCTTATTCCGATCACAAAAACTTTTGACAGTTTCTAATAACTGATCCCATTTATGGACCTTTAAGCATATACGCTCTCCTCACATCATCTATCATCCGAGGAGGTAAGTCATTGATTGGCTTTCGTAATGCCCGATCACTCACGATTTCCTTTTCACACGCAGTCTCCATTCTAGCTCTTTTAGGACTAGATCCACTTGATTCACCCAAATTCGTATCAGTTTGAGGCTCACTCGATCCAGCAATATTCATATCAACTTGAGGCTCACTCGATCCAACAATATTCATATCAACTTGAGGCTCACTCGATCCAGCAATATTCATATCAACTTGAGGCTCACTCGATCCAACAATATTCATATCAACTTGAGGCTCATTCAATTCACCCGCACGAGTGACATTCATATCAACTTGAGACACATTCAATCCACCCACGTTCGTATCAACATTAGTTGAATTTGACATTGTTGTGCTTCTCCTCTTAGTCCGAATAACAAATTTATCCATTTTTTCTGTATTGTAATTCCTAAACATATACAATTTAATATAAACAACATTAATAAAAATATTTCAACAAATTAATACGGAGTAAGTTCCAAGAAAAGCTATGCTAAGAACAAATATTCCAATAATCAATAGCACTCCTTTTGTCCCCTTTTATAAGCCCCATTTTATTTTGGCTTGGTCTATATGCACACGTTTTTTTTGCTAAATGCACACTAATCTGTGCGGTAAGAGTTGCAGTACACTTCCGTGCGTTAAGGATTACCGCACAAAAGGGCTCTGGGGCATTGTTGGAATGTTTTCTGAAACGTATATGAATCTGGGGCGGTAATTCTTACCGCACAGATATGTGCGTTAACAATTAACGCACCACGTTAATACGAGATTAACAGAAAAACAAAACAGATTTTGATTAACTTAAACACCTGTGCGGTAACTCTTACCGCACAGGATATATAAAATTTAAAAAAAAACAAAATTAAAACCAGGAATTAAATAATGAATAAACCTGGTGCGGTATTTGTTACCGCACCGTTTTTTTTTAATAATTATTTGAAAATAATTAAATTAAATTTTTAAGAAAATAATAAATATAATTTGTGCGGTAACTGTTACCGCACATGCTTTTTTTGAAAAAATGCCCGTTGGAATTTTATGCCCGTTGGTGCGTTAACTATTACCGCACCAACGGGCATAAAATTCCAACGAGCATTTTTTGGTTGTATATAGAGGTTGAGCTCTCTTGTTGAAGTTTTGCAATGCACACCACAATGTCTTATAATTATGAGAGTAGTGAGGATGATGGTAACGACAATTGGATATCAGGGGTCGTGGAAGAAGAATACGAAGTCGATGAAGAAGAGGAAGTGGACGAAGAAGACGAAGAAGTCGATGAGGAAGTGGACGAAGAAGAGGAAGAAGGTCAAGCAAATGTATCAATTGCATTAGACGATTGGACTCCGTTACCGATTTTGGTTAGTATATTATGAATTTAAATTTTGTATTTAATTGCATGAGATTTAGGTTAATTAGTTAAAATTGCGTATCTAAGTAATATAGTTTAATCAATATAGGAAGAAGACTTTAGACCACATTTTAGTACTGCGCAAATGTGGGATAGTAAAGAAGAGATGATGGAATGGACAAAACAGAGAGCAAGGGATTTAATGATAGTTTTGGTACATCGTACATCTAGCAAATATTGCGTTGATTTTGTATGCGATAGGTTTGGAAAACCTAGATCGGGTAGGCTGAAAGTGAATTTAAAAAATCCAGAATTGCCGGTTCCGAGGCTTCGTGACCGAAAATCGAAGAAATGTGGTTGTACATTTGAGTTATATGGGGTTCGTATAAAAGAAGGGCCTTATAGTTATAAATGGATCGTGAATGTTGTAGAAGGTCGTCACAACCACACCCTTCCTACTAGTTTTCATGGGAATTCATTCGTGGGTAGAATGAGCAAAGAGGAGGAGAAAATAGCAAGGGAAGCGGGGGATGATCGCAAGACGCCAAAAAACATACTTATTCAGCTTAGGAAAAGAGACCCGCAAAATGTGACATCCATGAAGTAGATTGCCAATTTTTTGCAGAAGATCAATTTTGAAGATCGTGGTGAATTGTCAGTTACTCAGTGGTCTCTAAATTTTCAGAAAGAGAACAAGTATTTTTGTCAACCTTTGAGGAACACGAGGACGAATGAGGTTGAAGTCCTTTTTTTCGCTCAACCCGGAGTCGATTCGTTTGTTCAGGAAGTTTCCTCACGTGATTATCATGGACGCCACATACAAGACAAATAGGTATGATATGACTTTAGTGGAGATGGTTGGTTTCACTTGCACGCACAAGACGTTCAACATCGCATATGCATTCATGGCTCAGGAGACAGTAATGCATTACAAGTTTGTGATCATGTGCGTTCATGAGTTGTGTAGAAATTTGGGAGTGATGCCGAAGGCTATAATGACCGACTGTGAAAAGGCTTTGTTGAGAGCAATCAAACTTGTGTTCAAAGACACTGATGTGAAGCAATCAAACCGGTTTGGTCACGGTCCGGCGGTTAACCGAAACCGCCGGTTTTTAAAAAATAAAATAAAATAAAGAACCGGCGGTTAACCGGAACCGCCTGTTTTTTTAAAAATAAAATAAAATAAAGAACCGCCGGTTCCAACGGCTAGAAAACTAGCCATTTGCCGGTTAACCGGCGGTCCTAACGGCTATTTAGCCAAAATAGCCGTTAGGAAATTAAAAAAAAAAAATTAATTTTTTAATATTAAAATAACCCATATCAAACCCCTATAAATATCATACCATACAATCTTCAAATCACACATCCAACAACAACAATCTCTCTTCTCTTTCTCAAATCTCAATCTTATAATCTCTCAAATTCCATCAACAATCTCTCTTAATCTCTTCCTTTTAATTAGCTTTTGTCTTTCAATATTTTATTGCTTTTACATTTTTAATCACATTATTATATTGTTCTAAGTTTTATTGTATTATTGTTTTATTGTTTTATTGTTTTAATTGTTTTATTGTTTTAATTGTTTTAATTGCTTTTAATCATATTATTTAATTGTTCTTAATCATATTATGGCGGAACATTTTGACACCCAAGAAGAGAGTGATAATGTCACTTCTTATCCCTCGGTTCCCACTCCCACCTCCCAAGTTAGGTCCAGTAGGGGTAGGACCGCTAGGCCACAAGGGCAAGCTAGCGGTTCGAGGCCGGCTAGGGGTAGGGGGGGCCCGGGGGGGAGGTCCGGGTCCTCCGGGAACCAATCCCGGAAACTAACATCTCCTATTTTTGTAAAGTGGTTTACTAAATTAGAACCCGGTCTCGAGGAACTCGAGGCCGAGGATTATGATCCCGATCTAATTATTGTTTCTTGTAACTTTTGCGAGGCGACATTCCAATGGAAGAAAAGTGGAGGATATGGAACCCTTCAACGACACATGGAGCACAAACACGTCGCCGAGATGGGAATGCTAGGGGGACAAACACAAATTTCCGGCGGATTTGCATCTTCTACTAGCGGTAACCCTTTATTTCGTTTTGATTATGAAGCTAATAGTGTAGCATTAGCCGAAGCTATTTGTGTTGATCATTTAGCATTTCGATTTAGTGAAAATGTAGGATTTAATGAGTACATTAAAGATCCTACACAACCCGCTTTTAAATCCGTATCTAGGAAAGTGATTAAGAAAAACATAATTAAGGCTTATAAAAGACGCAAGGCCGAATTAGTTTCTTATTTTTCGCAAAATGATATGCATGTTTCTATTTGTAGTGATATATGGAGTGATAATACTCAAACCCATTCTTACATGGGTGTTACATTTCATTTTGTAGATCATCATTTTACAATGCAAAAACGTTTATTGGCATTTAGAGTCTTTGATGATTCACATACCGCACAAAATATTGCTATGATGATTCGTGCAATTTTAGAAGAATATATACTACTTAATAGAGTTTTTTCAATTGGATTCGACAATGCATCTGCTAACACCGCATCTATTAGAGATTTACAAGAAATGTGTCAACCTATGTTTGGTGGGAAATTTTTTCATATTCGATGTGCTTGTCATATTTTAAACTTATGTGTTCAAGATGGTTTACGTGCTATGAGTTTTCATTTTGAGCCAATTAAGAACGTTATTAAGTATATTTGGGGGCATCCTAAAGTTACAAGAGATTGGATGACCTTTTGTAAAACTAACGAGATGCACCCAAAACGTTTTTCAAAAGATGTGGGTACCCGATGGAACTCTACTTACATATTACTATGTGAATGTATACAATATAAACAAGTTTTAACGTCTTTTGTTTCTCAAAACCTTTCTGGCTCTCCTTTCTATTTTAGCGAATCAGGTTGGGATATATGTCAAAGTATTGCAACGTTTTTAAAATGTTTTAATGATGCAACAAAAAGATTTAGTCATGTTTATACACCAAGTAGTAATGTTTTTGTCTTGGAAGCTTGTAATGTTATGTGTGGTTTAAGTGAGGGAGCTAAAATCCCCGGCATTGAGGAATCCGTTGCAAGCATGAGGAGTAAGTGGTTGCTCTACTATAGATATATTCCCGATTGTTTTCTTGTTGCTTGTGTTTTAGATCTCAAACTTAAATTATCCGGTTTACACGCTCTTTTAAATGACTGTTATGCATATATTTTAGCCGAAGGTGAACTAGAGGATATTTTAGGTATGGTTTCTAGAACTAGAACAAACATTGAAAGTTTATTTACTCATTTTTGTGATTCTCCGACTACTTCACAATTACCTCCGACTTCTTCGAGCTCTACTAGCTTGGGGGCCTTTGGAACTAAGTATTTTAGTAAAAGACCAAGAGTTACAAACACGAATGCGGAAATTGATAACTATCTTAACACCAACTTTGAGTTTGTTAGTTGTGAAACTTTAGATGTTTTGAAGTGGTGGGAGGATCATAGGAGCATGTTTCCAACGCTTGCGAAGATTGCGGCTCAAGTTCTTGCCGTCCCCGCTTCAACCGTGGCGGTGGAACAAACTTTTAGTGCAGGAGGCAACACTTTAACGAGGAAGAGATCAAATTTGGCACCAGAGTCATTGGAGGCGCAATGTTGTGTTTGCGATTGGAAGAGAGCCGCAATTAGGCAACAACGTAACATTATCGAGTCATCGGAAGACGAGTGGATTGGAGATTCTACTACGATACGCACCGATTCATCCGCCGAAGATTCGACTTAGGTAACGGGTTTTGAAAAATGGTAAAGAACTACGTGGGCTTTGATTCCTCTAACCCGAGAGGATACGTAGGCAACCTAACAAGTAAGTCACTGTTAAGTGCAAGCCCAATTTTTTTAATTTTTTTGTTCCTTCATATTTAATCATTTTTTTAAAAGTTTTTTTTAAAAGTTTTTTGTTATGTTTTTTAAACTTAAAAAAAATGACAAAACATTCTTTTTAATAGCGTTTTTTTATAATCATTTTTTTTAAGTTTAAAAATTAGTTTAAGTTTTTTTTTCAGTTTTATAAATTTATAAAATTATTTTTTAAAAACAAAACCGCCGGTTAACCGGCGGTTTTGTTTTGTTTTTTTAATAAAAAACCGGTCCGGTTCAGCCCGAACCGGACCGGACCGGAACCGGAACCGGAAAAACCGGTTTTTCCCGGTTCCGGATTCCGGATTCCGGAGGACCGGAACCGGACCGGGAGCCATGCCTACTATCCACTATCCATTATCCATTATCCATATTTCGATTTGGCTTGTTTTATATCGTTTTGAGTCGATTTTTTTTCGTTTCGAGACGTTTTGAACCATTTTTATCAATATTTGACGTACTTGGTCGTTTTTCGCCTTTTTCAAAAAACTCAAGTTTTGCTAAGATTTGCTCAATTTGGCCATATTATGCCATCATTTTGGCCACATTTTTACACTTTTTTACAACTTGTTCGGAATTCCTTCAAATTTCGATTTGGCTTGTTTTATATCGTTTTGAGTCGATTTTTTTCGTTTCGAGACGTTTTGAACCATTTTTATCAATATTTGACGTACTTGGTCGTTTTTCGCCTTTTTCAAAAAACTCAAGTTTTGCTAAGATTTGCTCAATTTGACCATATTATGCCATCATTTTGGCCACATTTTTACACATTTTTACAACTTGTTCGGAATTCCTTCAAATTTCGATTTGGCTTGTTTTATATCGCTTTGAGTCGATTTTTTTCGTTTCTTAGTCGTTTCGAGACGTTTTGAACCATTTTTATCAATATTTGATGTACTTGGTCGTTTTTCGCCTTTTTCAAAAAACTCAAGTTTTGCTATCAATATTTGACATCACTCCAAGTCACGACCCTCATTCCCACTACCTTGGCCTTCCTCGTGAATTGATTGCCGAAAAGGCTGAGATTGACGAACCGGAGCTGGAGCCATCGTTGGAACCCGTCAGTCAAAACTCCAAGGAGACGCCTCATGAACTCATTGATATCTGCAGGCCTCCTCTCTGGTGGTGTCTCCAAGAAAGCTCGAATCTCACAAGTCACTAGCTGGGTCCGCTATATTAACAACATATCAAAACATTACAATCAAATATACTAATTGAATGAATATGACTAATAAAATTTATAATTGTACCGCAAAACTGTCAACCGAAGGTGGAATACGCAGCGGACCAACTGGACGATCGAGTCTACGTGATCTGGGATCCACCAGAGGATGAGAAATTTGATCATACCAATCGAGATAATCATCTATGACTGCCCAATAGTACGTCGCTCGTGGCTCCCGAATCTGTATCAAAGGCCTGGGGTCCTGATCCCACACACCAAGCAGATCCTTCTCAAAGTGAACTGAATAATGCGTCAGCCTGTTGTTACGTGTCACCTGGATGGGCTCTGGGGGAGGATCTGGGATACTCTGCACATGTCCAAACTGTCGCAGCAGGCGACCTGGCTGATAGAGCTCCTCGATGTCCAGACAACGGAGAATGCCCTCAAACAAAGACGGGGCGTACTGCGGAAGTCTGAAATCCACATTTGAAAAGGGAAACCAGTTAACCTGCAACAAAACATTACAAAACAGTTAGTATAGTTCACATTCACACAATATAACGAAAGCATACATTCTTAAAATCCGACCTCCTCATAACGAACACGGTCAAGCATGCCACGAATGGAAACCAAATGATCCGTGCTCTTCCCCTGTGGCACCTCTCTGCCCTCCCTCTTAGCAGCTGCGGCGTGGTCCATAGAAAGTGGATCTGTCACAAAATGTCCACGAAAATGTGGAAAATATGCCCAGATCCACGACTGCAAAAAAAGGACAATTAGAACTCGACTTCCTAAACATAGCCAATCGTATAGTTGTTTGCGTACTAACCCGCAAAAGAATGCCAGAACTCCCCATCCCCATAGCCAATCGCCTCGACGCCTGTCCAAGGTTGCGATACAGATGAGCTAACACTCCAGCTCCCCAAGCATATCGGCCAGTGCTGTCGTGGTCGGCCAAAAGAACTAACCACCAGTGCTTGACTGCTGTAGTCGACTTGTCCACTAGAACTGTAGTGCCGAGAAGCAACAGTAAGTACATAGACGCAATGAGGCTCTCATCTCTCTGTCCATCCTCCATCTGCATCATATCCTTCAATCTCTGCTGAAGATAAGCCAAAGGAATGCCTCCATCCCTATACCAAGTCTTCACCAGTGCCTCCTCTACGTGAAGCATCTCAGCAACAAAAGTGAAGATCTCCTCCTTAATCAAAACTGAGCTACAACTCCTGCCATGTATAGGCAGCGACGGGATCTCAACCACATCGTGAAGTGTAGGACCAATCTCTCCAAATGGCAAATGAAATGTGTTGGTTTCTGGGTGCCATCTCTCGACGAAAGCAGAAACCAACACATGATCGACAGGACCGGACCCGATATAGCGTAGATCAGTCAATCCAGATCGCTCTGCAAGCTGAAACCACGAATCTGGACCAAGTCTCCTAAACGCCTCTAGTGGAGTGCAGTAGGCGGTGTGGAAGTGAACCTTGACAACCTTCCGTGTCTGAAAAAAAAGTAAAAAAAATAACACAGTTACTTCTACAGAATGCCAAAATATTTCACATATGAACATTATAGTTCAAATACATACCAAATCAAGAGGAGCCTCGCCTTCTGGAAGATCAGCATGATCTGCAGCACGTCCACGTCCACGTCCTCGTCCTCCGCGTGGAGCGCGTCCACCTCGTGCTGGAGGATCAGCAGCGTCTGCATCAGCAACATCATCATCAGCCTGAGCTCCTCGGCCTCCTCGCTGTCTCTGTATAAATGGAGGAAGAGGACGGGGGCCAGCTGGAATCACAGGTGCGGGAGGATCAACAACTGTAAGCTCATAAATAGCCCTGGCGATGTGCCTCTCATAACTCTTCAACAACTCATTTGTAAAAGGACCTCCGGGCATCCAAGGTACAGCAGGAGGTGGTACAGGATCTGCATCGGGAGGTGGTACTCTCGGGGGAGGTGGTACATCTGGCGTAGGAGACGAAGGACATAAATCTGTAGGAGCTGGCGATGAAGGCCCCATACCAGCATGATCCTCTGAAATAATAGGAGGGTCGTCTCTCCTAAACTGATCTGTCGGTATCTCGGGATGAGATACAATATAATCTGTTCCTAAACCCTCACCGTCTCCCAGCATATCATCATCCAAATCAACAGCTGTATCATCGACGTCCATATCCTCCTCCTCACTCTCACTGTAACCCTCATCATCAGCAGACGGATCAACATCTAGACCACAATCCCTAACTGCCCCAGTATCTGTAAGTGCCCCAGTAACATCAGTGGGTGTCGAACTAGAAGCATTCAGCTGGTCTCGAGCAGTAGCAAAACTCTGACGTATGGACGCTGTAATCTTCGTCCTCCTAACACGCTCTGCAGCAACAGGAGCCCCCAGAACAAAACCACTAGAAGTCATCGTATCTCGCACCCCCTAATGTTATTGTTATAGCGTAACGTTATTTTCACAGCGTTACAAAAATAACGTCAAATTCAAAAACGTCTTTTCCATGACGTCGTAACGTTACAAAAAGTTGTTGTAACGTCAATCCTAATCAAAATCATCTCTAATTTCTAAACATTTTGTTCATAACGTTATAATTCGCCTAATTTCAATACTTTATATACTAATAATTCATAACGTTACAAAATAAGAGAAGAACAATGTCATATTTCATAAAATAATTAATTCATTACATTTACAATATAGAATGTCATATTTCATAACATTATAAAATTATTATATTTCATAACGTTATAAAATTTCATTAATTTCATAACGTTACAAATAAATTAATTAATTTCATAATGTTACCAAATAATATAATTTTATAACGTTACGCAATAAATTACTTAATTTCATAACGTTACGCAATAAATTACTTAATTTCATAACGTTACCATATAAATTAATTTCATAATGTTATAAAATAAATTAAATAAATTGATAACGTTACGAAATTAAATAACTAATTTCATAACGTTATAAATTTAATCAATTAATTAAATTAAATAAATTGATAACGTTACGAAATTTATTTAAATATTTCATAACGTTATCAAATATTATTAAATTCATAACGTTATGAAATTAAATAACTAATTTCATAACGTTATAAATTTAATAAATTAATCAAATTAAATAAATTGATAACGTTATGAAATTTTTAAAATAAATTTCATAACGTTATCAAATATTATTAAATTCATAACCTTATGAAATTAAATAACTAATTTCATAACGTTATAAATTTAATAAATTAATTAAAATAAATAAATTGATAACGTTACGAAATTTATTTAAAAATTTCATAACGTTATCAAATATTATTAAATTCATAACGTTATGAAATTAAATAACTAATTTCACAACGTTATAAATTTAATAAATTAATTAAATTAAATAAATTGATAACGTTACGAAATTTATTTAAAAATTTCATAACGTTATCAAATATTATTAAATTCATAACGTTATGAAATTGAATAACTAATTTCATAACGTTACGAAATAAAATAATTAAACTATTTAAAAACATTACAAAAGTTATAGAATATTTAATTAAAATACATACTTGATGTAGATGTACGGGAGTCGAAAAAACTTCCGGTTGCGCCTCGGTTTGTGGATTGAACCTTCTATTTGCTCGAGTAGCGTACCCGGGACCGACGTTTTGGACGGGTCGCTTTCGGTTTCTTGGCCTCGGAGCGGGTTTGGGTGCGGGTATCGGAGCGGGTTTGGGTGCGGGTATCGGGGCGGGTTGGGCTGCTGGTATCGGGTCGGGTCGGGCAACGGGTATCAGGTCGGGTCGGGCTATGGGTATGGGATCGGGTCGGGCTCGGGATTTTGGCCGGTTCCGGGCACCACCATTGTAAATCAGTGGCACATCGGCTTCCTCCTCGTCTTCATCCTCCACAGCCAGCCACGGAGTCGCCGCAGGAACGACCGTCGTCGCCGCAAGAAGAGCTGTCGTCGGAGGGAAGCTTGGACCCTCGTCTCCGGCCAGATTTTTGGGCCCAGAAGATGCGGCTTGCTCGGGGGAGCTCGAATCCATCATCAATTTGTGGATTTGGTGGCTTAATCGACGGAAAAATGGACGGAGGAAGAAGGACGGTGGCGGAGGGAAAAGAGAAGAAGGACGGAGGACGAAAGGTTGGGGAGGGAAAATTTTGGTTTACAAATAACCTAAATTGGTGCGGTAATTGTTACCGCACAAATTTATTATTTTTTAAATAGATAAAACTGGTGCGGTAACGATTACCGCACCATATTTTATATTTTTTTTATATATTAAACCTGTGCGGTAATTGTTACCGCACAAGATATTATTATTTAAATACTTTTTAAAAAAAAATTATTAATTAAAAAAATAACAAATCCTGTGCGGTAACTCTTACCGCACAGGTGTTTAAGTTAATCAAAATTTGACCATATTTTTTCTGTTAATCTCGTATTAACGTGGTGCGTTAATTGTTAACGCACATATCTGTGCGGTAAGAATTACCGCAGTAGATTCATATACGTTTCAGAAAACATTCCAACAATGCCCCAGAGCCCTTTTGTGCGGTAATCCTTAACGCACAGAAGTGTATTGTAACTCTTACCGCACAGATTAGTGTCCATTTAGCAAAACAAACGTGTGCATATAGACCAAGCCTTTATTTTTCAGCACTATTAACAATTCGAGAGAATCTTCTCGATTTCTTCCAATATATAATGAAAAATATGGTCAAATGGGGTCTTGTTTGATTCGTCTCAATGATTACTTTAACAATATCAAATTTTTATATTTTTTACTAATAAATAATTAAAATATTAATGAAACAAAATGTGCATCGACATTCGCACCGAGATCAAATGAAGCTTATACTGAGGGAAAGAGGAGTACAATTTTACGGTATTAAAACCCCTAAAATAAGTGAGTTTATGGAGTAACTTACAAAGTTTGGCCAAATTAAATAAAGTGGATGGATGATGTATTGATGTGACCGGCACTTGTTGCAGAGTTTGGATGGTGTGCCACTTTTGAATTTGAGAATTGAACAGATTCCGCGAAGGGAGAATTGCACAGAGAGGTATAGCATGGCAGCCTTTATAATTTTAAAAGGGCTAAATAAAAGCCTAGACCCTACTTCTATCTTTTTGTAATTAGTTTTTGGGTTTCCTTTATTAAAAAACAGGGTTTTTTTGGACTGTACAAAACGACAACGTTTGATTAAATGAAGAATTAGAAACACAAATTAATGTTTGAGTCGTCTTCTCCATTGTTCACCCGCTGGCCGCTGAACTTTCCAGGTCCTTTAATGGAAAATTTTAATCTAGCCGCCGGGGGCTCGTATCTAACACTAGGGTATTCGTTGGAGGTCCCTGGGTGCAGCCGCTCTGTAGATCCGCCACTGCTAATGCCTACTACTGAATCTGATCAATGCATGGTTGAGGATTGGTCTGACATAGAATATCCGAAAATAAAATAAAAATGTCACGCAACTTCACATTTGACACTATATGATGTAGGAAGTGGACCCATTGGCCAAACAATAAATTCCAAAGAGTCGTGCCCTATAAGTTCACATTGTTAAGTTTAGTGGACGTCGAATTCATTCTGAGCGTGAATCATAAAATGTTCTCTCGACATGCAATTGATGAAGACGACCCCACATTTTATTTTCATAGGATTGATTCCAATTAAATGGTTGCGTCCATACGCGTGATCGACATAATTCAATCTCATTAATCAATCAAAATTCACAAAATCTCTGCTGAAAATAGTAGCCAACATATATTTGAACATCACTTAGATTAATAGGTGAGATTACCATCCTGATTAGCACAACATAAATCCTAAACAGAGAAATAAAATAAAATCAGACAACTCAACAATGTAAACCATTAGAATTGTCCTTCTCCAACCCATCTTCCCCACCAGACTTCCTGAGAATCCTCTCCCTGAAAATCAAATAACCAAGAGCATGTCCAGCAACAATCGCCAGAAAAACACCGCCATTAAAAGACATAATCGCAAGCATCACAAGATAAGCAAGCCCAACCCTAACAGTATGAACTCCAGTTCGAAGCATCCCCATCGCAACACGACGGCGATCTCCATTTCCGGCGATCTTAATCCTGGAGATCCACTCGAGAAGAACAGCTAGAACGAACACCAAGATCAGAGAAAGAATGTATTGTCCAGTACCTTGAATTCCAGGCCAATCGTTGAACAGAACTTCGGTTACAGTTCCCCAGAAGAACTCCATGTGCATCACGATTCTCTTCTTGGGTCGCATCGGAATCGGAGGAGGGGCCATGTTCATTCCTGCCATGCCGTCCATTTTTGGGGGTTAGGGTTTTGGAGAGATGGGATTGATTGAGGGGTTTTATAAAGGAATTGGATAAATGGGTTTTGGTGAGAGATACTCCAGTACAGAGGATGGATGGTACTACACAGTCTGCACTATTGCATTTATGATTTATGTGTGTACTCTGTTTTGTGTGAGCGGTTACAGAGTTGAATTTGCATGTAGTCCACTAAAAAATAAGTACTAATATTCTTTTTTAAGTTAAAATTAGTGATCAATATTTTGAAATTGCAAGATTCGATTGTTTTCCAACTCAGAATGAGCCAAACTTGGGAATGGAATCATTTAATTTAGATGCGTGGAATGGTTTTGGCCATATGCATGAATGCCATCTATGTAGATTTGGAAGGTGGAATTATAATTATAAATTGATCGCTATATAATTACAAAAGTAAAATCAATTTTTCTTATTCTATCTATATCACATATGTCACATATCCAACCTTTATTAGAATAACTTACTTGTCGGTTTTCTATTGATTATTTTTTTTATTTTTAAAATAATATATATTAAATTTAGGAAAAAACAAACAAACAATATGACAATAAAATATCTCACATATAAAAAATTAGAACAAACAAATTTCAAAATGATATTGCATGCAATTATGTGCCAAAATTGGGGCATTATCTTATTAATTCAATAAATAAAGAAATATAAATATGTTACAAATCTAATGTGATTGACTAGAAGAAGAGAGTAAGAGAGTAGAGAGAAAGAGTGTATGTTCTCCTTTGCATAAGAAGCCTATTTATAGGCAAATACATGAGAAGACCATAAGTCATGTAGTTACATGTACATCCATAACATAAGGTAATATAACACTCCCCCTTGGATGTACATAACTGACTGCCTCGTTAAAAACCTTATCTTGGAAAAACCCATTGGGATAAAAACCAAGACTAAGGGAAAAAAAGTGCAGTCGTACTCCCCCTGAATTATCATACATCCTTTAAACGACACATCCCGATGCCACGAACGAGTTCCTTGAAATCTTTTGTCGGTAATGCCTTTGTAAACAAGTCTGCTAAGTTTTTGCTTGATTGAATTTGACGAACATCAACCTTTCCTTCGACTTGAAGCTCGTGAGTAGAGAAAAACTTTGGAGCTATGTGTTTCGTCCTATCTCCTTTGATGTAGCCTTCTTTGATTTGAGCAATACAAGCTGCATTGTCTTCATATATCACTGTTGGAATTTGTTTGCTTGATTCCATCCCACAAGATGTCTCAACGTGGTGGATAAATGATCTCAACCACACACATTCTCTTCCGGCTTTGTATAGAGCAATCAACTCTGCATGATTTGACGATGTAGCTACCAAGGTCTGTTTTGTTGATCGCCATGAAATTGTTGCTCCTCCATACATGAATAAGTAACCCGTTTGTGAAACGACCTTATGTGGATCAGACAAATAACCCGCATTTGCATAACCAACCAATGGTTTGTTTTGTTCACCATCTGTTCTTTTGTAAAATAATCTCATATCACTTGTTCCACGCAAATAACGTAGAATATGCTTAACACCACTCCAATGCCTCTTAGTAGGTGTTGAACTATACCTTGCAAGCAAATTTACTGCAAAAGATATGTTTGGCCGGGTATTGCTGGCGAGGTACATTAGTGCGCCAATTGCGCTAAGATAAGGTACTTCAGGACCTAAAACCTCTTCTTTTGCTGACCGGGGACGAAAGGGGTCAGTTTCTATATTTAGTGATCTCACTACCATTGGAGTACTTAATGGATGTGCTTTATCCATATTAAAACGTTTTAGGACTTTTTCAGTGTAATTTGACTGATGGATAAATATTTCATTATTTGTATGTTCGAACTACAGGCCGAGACAATACTTGGTAGTCCCTAGATCTTTCATCTCGAACTCCTTTTTCAAGTAATCCGCTGCTAATTGAATCTCTTCTGGAGTTCCAATTATATTTAGATCATCAACAAAAACAGCTATGATCACATAACCAGATTTTGTCCTTTTTATGAAGACACATGGGCTTATTTGATTGCTTACAAACCCTTTTGCTAGCAAATATTCACTAAGACGATTATACCACATTCGACCAGATTGTTTCAACCCATATAATGACCTTTTCAGTTTGATGGAGTACATATGCCGGGATTTACTTGTAATGCTTCAGGCATTTTTAATCCTTCTAGGACTTTCATGTATATGTCGGTATCTAATGACCCATACAGGTATGCGGTGACCATGTCCATGAGTTGCATTCTAAGCCGTTCAACAACTGCTAAAGCAACTAAAAATCTGAGTGTTGTTGCATCCACCACTGGGGAATATGTTTCCATATAATCCACTCCAGGTTTTTGAGAAAAACCTTGCGCAACTAGTCTGGCTTTGTATCTTACAACTTCATTTCGTTCATTAATGTGCTTGAACTAGAAGAAGAGAGTAAGAGAGTAGAGAATGAGAGACTAGAGAGAAAGAGTGTATGTTCTCCTTTGCATAAGAAACCTATTTATAGGCAAATACATGGGACGACCATAAGTCATGTAGTTACATGTACATCCATAACATAAGGTAATATAACAAAATATAAATATTACAAATTAGTAAATAATTGATTATATTTTGTTAATAGTTTTAAATAAGCTAAAAATAATAATTAAAAAGTAACAAATATTGCAAAATGGTAACCAAAACATTGAAAGGTAAAAAAATATTATATAGTTTATTTTCAATATACATTATTATTTTTTATTTATATATTTCTAATGATAATATATTTTATCAATTTATAAATTTTATAATAGAAATTTATCTTCCTAATCTTTCTAGATTGTATACATAAATCATAAATGACATTTTTAATTTCTGATCGAAAATGCTCAAAACCAGAAATTATCAAACTCGAACTAATACGAGAATATGCACCCCGAATCTGACTTGATTAACAAAAGTATGTTCATATAATTATTTAGCAAATTTATTTATTTTGTAATAATTTTTTTTGTTTTAATAAAAAAAAAGTAGTGTTGTTAACCTGAGTTGTCGGCTAACCTGTATTGACAGACCACGCTAGCTTGACTCATTACCAGAATTGACCCTATATGTTCTCAATTTGAACATGGAATGATCGAATCCAACTTGACCGATTTGATTGACTATTTTAAATCTAATTGGATTAAACCACCGGGTATATAGACGATATTATCTCAAACCACATGTTCTATTGAAAGTTATTTTTGCCACATATAACAAGGGGGCGTTTTATGGAAAAGGTTGATAGTGACGATGGTGGTTAATTGTTTAGTAAGTTATTTTTATGGGTGGTAAAAATTAATTTTTCAATAAAATTGGTAGTTTAGGGCTATATCGTCTATATAACGGGTGTTATTTAATCAAGTTTTTGCTAAATAATTAATTGTATCAATTGTTAAGATAAAATCTAATATAAAATTTCTTAACACTTTAAGAAATTATACAAATCTCGTATACGGTAAAATTAATCTAGTTGTTTGTATAGCAACTATGGTTTACTTAATTAAAAAGTGAGGTTAGTGTATTTATATTACTGAAGAAATATTGGCGTACAAGTAACTACATCTCCTCGTGGAACACTATTTTTGTTTTCATATTTTACATTTTGTTTATAATTAAATTTATAAGAATGTGTAGGCGAATATGATTAGTGTAAAATTGTGTAAAATATTATGAGATGTGTGATCGTATAAACAAATAAGACTATATTTAGGTTGTATATAATGACATAAAAGAGATTGTGCATACTAATATATCTAGTTTTTTATCATTAGGAAAAGGATTTGGGGGATCCATTATCGCGTAGTGGATCGCCCTAGGACATCCCGAAGGATGTGATCTTGAAGATCTGGATAAGTTATATAATCGGGTAATCACATCATTAATCTCAAGAAAATTGTAGGGAATGTGACATGAGTGAAACAAATGGTGTCAACGAATAATGTGTGTTCCACTCAAAGGAAAAGTCTATCAAGGAAGCTTCTATCTCGTCACTAAGACAAAAGTCACGGGAACAGTTCTATCAAATTCTTTGGTAGTTCTTTTGGTTCCCAACTCCTTCCTTCTCCACAAATGGTGTTCTCCATTATAGTCGTCTTGAATATCTTCCCTCTAATGCCAAGACTACTCCAAGAAAAGAAGACATATGTGCAACTCATATTCTTTTCTCTTATAAAGAAGGGACATCGGCTGAAGGTGATTGAAGTCGATACATTGAATAAGTGTCTCACTCTGAATGTTTTGGGTCATATTCAAATCAAATGCTCTCTCAAAACAACCTAAGTGCTACAATAACAGATTCATGTATCTGAAGTGTCTCTCTCGTGTGAAGATCTCGCAAATATGATGCACACCACTTACACATCATGGAAGTCAAAGCTCTCTTATGCACTCAAAGGCCATTGCATTTCTGCTCTCTGACTCACTCTCATTCTTCCGAGACACTTCATTCAAGGTATCCTAGGCGGTCTGTTACATATGAAGGATCAAGGTATGTTTTCTGGAACCCTTCCTGGATAGTCTCAAGTGTCACTCAAAAACTACAAAGCCCATATCTTCTTAAGAATATTGACATTCTTCTTCATCTTCTATGTGAAACTGATGACAAATGCCCAATGATGATAAATCTTTGAAGGAGTCGTCTTCTCTTTGCTAATATGTTTTCTCAATGCACTCGACATAAAGCCTTTCAAACATATGTGGTTGTTCCATGACATAGTCGCTTTTCTAGAAGGAATTTTACTACCACTATTCCCCCAATGCTTGGCTAAATTGCTTACTTAATTTGGTGCTTATCATGCATAAGAGTGTATATTGTTGATTTGACTAGTTAGCTACTAGGTCTTTCTCTGCTTTGTGTTTGTGCTTCATGATATCTATACAAGGAGTTTTGCATATACTTGTTACACTCTTTCTTTTCAGCCCAAAACACCCAAATTGACATATTTGAACCCGCATTACAATCCCGAAAGATAAATGGTTGTACAACCTATCCTAAGCTACATATTAGGTAAACGCTTCTCACGAGTCTTCTCTATTTACCCTATATATGGGAATAATTACCAGATTTAATGAAAATTTTCCTTGCATGTTAGTATTGGTTGAACTACATTTATTTTATATCCCCATGTGTCCAAACCGGCCTTTCTATTCCACTCAAGTTTGGGGCTCAGGAACAAATAATGGTGTGTTAATATGAAACAATAGTGAGCATGGATCAGTTACTCTAACATTAAAGATTTTGGTTGACTCAAGGCACAAATAACTAGATTTGTGATTTGATTGAAGAGTTGCAAAGTGAAACGACTAGAAATTGAATTATGATCAAGAAAATTGTGAAAAGTGATTGTTGAGGATCTGTTGCGCTGACGATATATTATTTTGAAGCGGTGATTTCTCTGATTGACAACGCCGCCAATTAGAGAAATCACCGCCTCTTCCAAAGGAGAAGGAACATGAAGAAAGCTCCAACACCAAGAGGACGGTGTTGCATGAGTTCTATATCATCGACGACTTTTTCACCTCCAATCCTATCTTTGTGCACGTTAAGGACTTGCTCAAAAGATCAAGGGCGGGACAAACTATTTCACTCAAAGTTTGTCGTCAACGATAGGGTTAGAGAATTATTTTATGATTTTACCCTCATCAAAAGTAAATCTGGTGCTCTCTTCGCCTCCTCTTTTGTTGAGGGGGGAAACAATTATTTTGTCCTATAAAGACTTTGGCATATATGCTTGTTGTTCCGACGACTAGGTTCTGTGATCTCCCGTATGATAAGCCAACAACTGAACATCAACAACTGAGGGACAAGAGTTGCTTGGAATGGTGATTCCGCTGGTTGGAACAAAAGATCTGACACGCTTCTAAAGGGTGTGTCACACTGTGCTGATAAAGGGGGTTGTTCGGCATCAAGAGCGTCGCACCTCAGTGACTAATGTAGATTTGTTGCTCCTGGACCGGTTCATCCACAAGGAGCCTATTGACCTGCACGGTACCATTTTCATTCATACAAGCAAGGTCACGACTCCCTCTGGGAAAGGGAAGTCTCACTCGTTGTCATATGCGAGACTAATAAAGAAGTTTTTGATCCATGAAGGGGTCTATGACAATTCCACTGAAACTTCTTCTGTCTGGGAGCTCGTTGGTCCTCTCGTTGGTCCTTTTGTTGTTCCTTCTCCCACGGAGAGTCGCCCGACTCCAAAGATCTCAATTTTTATACAACATGAACAGTTGATAGAACTGCGGTTGATAAGTTTGGCCCTTGGTCAGTTGGTGTCCATCACTGGTATTTTGAAGAGGCTCATGTCTGAGATGTTAAATACCTTTCTAGACATGTCCTACCAGCCTCAACCTTGAGTGGAACTCCCTCCATTTCCCTAGCACAACTATTTATGTTTTTGTTCTATTTGTTTGTGCTACATGTTTTTGTTCTTTTGCCTTATTTAGCCTCATTTTTTGCATGTTTCATTTAGAATTTGTAAATTTTCTATGTTTTTAATGAAATCAATGAAATTCTAGTATGCAAACTTCTGTGATTCTCTGATGTTTCTTGTACTCGTTTGGGGATGCCAAAGGGGGAGGGGGGAGTGTGTGGAAAATGTGAGATGAGCTTATGTAGACCAAATAAAGATGTATCAGCTCAAGAGCTGACGGGTACATTGAAAGCAACTTGAAGGTAATTTTTCTATGCTAAATCTGAGAGGGGAAGAATGTCTATCTTTATGACTTAGAACTTGCATGATGTTTCTTCAATACTCTTAGCCTCTCTAGCAAGTGCACACATTTTCATATACAAGTTTGTCAACACCAAAAAGGGGGAAATTGTTGGAACAATGTTTATGGTACCTGTTTCATACAAGTATCTCATTAGGTTTTGGTGATAACAAACTTCATTGCACTTATGTCTTGTAGTGTTTCCTTAGTATACCACAAGTATAAATGTTTAAAGAATCAACGAGGACAAAAAAGTGAAGGAAGCAAAAGATAAGGAGAGGAACAACTCTTATCTAGTGGATCAATGCGCCCAAAATGGAAAGGAGAAGCAGCGCGTCGGGGGTTAACAACCTTCTAAAATTGGAAGGTGGAACACCAAAGCAAGATCGAATCATACCCTTGGAAGAGAATAGTTGATCTGATATGCGTTTGGGCCCCAAAGAAAAGATCCGCTAGAATATTTTTAGTTATTTTCTTTTAACATTTTGATGTATTTTTGG
Organism: Oxyria digyna; assembly: GCA_029168935.1. Lineage (NCBI taxonomy): Eukaryota > Viridiplantae > Streptophyta > Magnoliopsida > Caryophyllales > Polygonaceae > Oxyria > Oxyria digyna. The sequence continues at coordinate 43,792,714 of JAPVLV010000005.1, forward strand.
GATAAACTCTAGAGTTAACAACTTAGGCGAGAGACAAGTGATATTTCATGATTTATGAGTGTTAGTATAAGTATCAGACTACGTCTTCTACATCATTTGACCAAGTTGGATGCAAAGAAGAAGAAGAGCTCATTGAAGATGATGATTGGTGAAACAACGAATTGCATGTCTGAGTAAGTGTTGTTTAGGATTGTGAACAAATAGTTATATTGTTACGGCTAGTAATTACAAGTAAGGTATATATACTTGACGCGAATTCAAATCGAGAGGAAGTTGACTTTCTTGTAACGGTCAATATTAATAATATAAGTACACGTTCAAATCTCGCTAGACTAAAAACCTAGAGATCTAGTTTTCTTTTCCTTATGGCACTAATTGATCACTTAAGTGTTTCTCTTTAAAAAACAATATCATCTATTTATTTTTACAAATTATTATATTCGATGTCCAAGGAATACCGACTATTCCTTGTCTAAGACGTATACGTTCCTCCAATTTGTTTTATGTAGGCGGTCGCAGAGTTAAATTTGCATGTAATTTAGTCCACTTAAAAACGGAGACCCTATTTTCACTCAAAAAATGGACTTTTTACACCCAGGCAGTCTCACACCCGCATTGCGGGACCGGGAAAAATCGAATGGGTATCCGAAACTTATTAAAAAAATCAATTTTTGTCCCGCGCTCGCATTGCGGGTGCGTGACTATTGTTTATAATTATTTAAAATTATTATTTTTTATTTAAAAAATTGTCACGCTCCCGCATTGCGGGTGCGAGACTATTTTATAGTTTTTTTTTAAAATATCGGATATTCGTTCGATTATCCTGCTCCCGCAATGCGGGTGCGTGACGGTTTGAGTATAAAAAGCAAAAAAAAAAAAAAAAAAAAAGTGCAACTACCATCCCCTTAAAAAGTACTACTCCCACTCTAAAGAGTGGACCAACACACTCCCAACTTTGTAACCGTCTATACAACTCATCTATAAACCCAATAACAAACTTCAACGCCAAAACTTAAGCAATGTACTGCGTATAATTAAGTATGTTTTTTTTTTAAATTTGGGATCAAAGCACACAATAAACAACTAAAAGAAGAATGTATTACATTGAAAATATAATACATTTTGTTGTAATGTGTTCATCCTATTTTTCTAGAAGAGAAAAGACCTAGATCTTTTATATTTTAGTTGTTTATTGTGTGTCTATAGGCACACATTAAACAAACACATTAAGTATTGTTGTTTATAATTAACTCGTACAAACAATCACTGGATTAAATGTCCAAACATAAGCAATATACCAAAGATAAGTAATCAATGACGATAAACACATGTTATATTGTTATAAGTAATTCACAAAGAAATTGTAAACAATACTCATAATTTTAAGAACACAATCTATATTGCATCCGCATATTATATACTCCTTCCGTCCCATCCGTCCCATAATGTTCTTATTTCATTGTGATACATATGTCAATGCACATTTTATGTCGTGAATATCTCTACTTAAACGTTCTAAAAATTATAAAATTTTGATATTGTTGTATTAATCAATGAGACGAATAAGACAAAATCTCACATGACTAAATTTTATCTTATAAATTGGGATCAATCAAACAAGTTACGTTAAATTGTGAATAGTGTTGAAATCTCGAATAGAAAGAACATTATGGAAGTACGTTATTCACAACGTGTGCAACCTTCTAATCTCACGTCGACTAATCGTTCATTCTCACGTCAAATTTTTCTTACTTTAACATATAAAATACACGAAGTAAAAAATCTTTCAATTTTTTGAATATATGTATACATGTAACATGTCCATGAATATAACCCAAAACATTCATGTCCATGAATATGCATGTACATTCACCCTCTCTAATTACACGCACCTAAATTTAATGATTTGTTTCCAACCTTGGCTCATTCTTAGTTGGCAACTACAGAAATCATAGATTAGGGGTTTTTTAGTGGACTAACCCACACTCCGAACTTTGTAACCGCCTACAACTCATCCCTAAACCCATAAAATTAAATGACAAGACTTCAGTGCAGTACAACATTACTCTATCGTATAATGTACTACATAAAATCAAAACCCCTCTTATAAATCCCTCTTTATCAATCTCAACTCACCACACCTCAAAACCCAAAAAGAAGAAAAAACATGTCAAACATGACGTCAGCACAAGCGCCGTTACCGTTCCGTCATCAGAAGAGGCTGATAATGCACATGGAGTTTTACTGGGGAACAATTGCGGGAGTTTTGTTCGACAATTGGCCTGGAATTAGAGGTGGGTTTCACTACACATTATCCCTGATTTTGGTCTTTGTTTTGGCTGTTCTTGCTGAATGGGTAGCCAAGATCCAGATTGGGAAAACGGGTAAGGGTAATCGGAGCTTAAATGTGTTGCTTAGAACGGCCGTTTATACGATTAGGGTGGGATTAGCTAATCTTGTTATGCTCGCCGTTATGTCTTTTAACGGCGGTGTGTTTCTGGCGGCTGTTTTTGGACATGCGGTTGGGTTTATGGTTTTTAATGCTAAGGTTTTTAGTAAGAATGGTGGTGGGGGAAATGGGTCGGGTTATGATGAGAATAGTGGGTTACATTGTTGATAGAGTAGTTTGCTTTGTTTGGTCGGAGTTAAGGTTGTGATCGATTCATCTATGTTGTCTGAATTGTTTTGTTAAGTTTTATCCATTGGTGATTTGGAGGAATAATGTCGTGCTTTAATATGTTACTATTAATATATTGCTCCCTATAACATTGGGATGTATGGGTTGAATGGTTTGACTTTTCACCAAACAATGTTTGACTATGATTTACTTCGCATCAGATCGAGTAAAATGTAAATAGATCACTCGATCCCTTAATGCGGGTTTTGGAAATGCGGAGTACGTACACTATTTTATAAGAAAAGAATTCAACGTATCAGACAAGCCTAGGTTGAGAGATCGAGAAAAATTCGACAACGGATAAATCGTCACACAAACACAAACTATAAACAAATAAGAAGAATATAATGAAGCAAAAAAATCAGGACATTGAACCAACTTCAAATCCTGGTATTCTAGGTAGAGATGGCTGAACCGGGACCGGACCGGCGGTTCGAACCGGAACCGGACCGGGTCAAAACCGGTCAAAACCGGGACCGGACCGGAACCGGACCGGAACCGGTAGGAACCGGTTTTGACCCGGTCCGGTTCCGGTTCGGGAAATTAAAAGTTTCGAACCGGCGGTTATTTATTTTTTTTTTTAATTTTTTTTAACCGCCGGTTAAACCGGTTAACCGGCGGTTTTTTAAAAAAAATAAAAAAATAAACCGGCGGTTAACCGGTTAAACCGGTTAACCGCCGGTTAAAAAAATTTAAAAAAAAAAATACAAAACCGGCGGTTAACCGGGAAAACCGGTTAACCGCCGGTTATAACGGCTAGTAAACTAGCCGTTGCCGGTTAACCGGCCGAACCGCCGGTTAACCGGCGGTCCTAACGGCTCCTAGCCGTTAGGAAATTAAAAAAAAATAAAAAAATAAATTTTTAAATATTAAAAAATCCATATCCAACCCCTATAAATACCATACCATACAATCTTCAAATCACACATCCAACAACAACAATCTCTCTTCTCTTTCTCAAATCTCAATCTCATAATCTCTCAAATTCCATCAACAATCTCTCTTAATCTCTTCCTTTCTTAATCTTCCTTTTAATTAGCATTTGTCTTTCAATATTTTATTGCTTTTACATTTTTAATCACATTATTATATTGTTCTAAGTTTTATTGTTTTAATTGTTTTTAATTGCTTTTAATCATATTATTTAATTGTTCTTAATCATATTATGGCGGATCATTTTGACACCCAAGAGAGTGATAATGTCACTTCTCCCACTCCCACTCCCACCTCCCAAGTTAGGTCCTCCGCTAGGGGTAGGACCGCTAGGCCTCAAGGGCAAGCTAGCGGTTCGAGGCCGGCTAGGGGTAGGGGGGGGAGGACCGGGACCGCCGGGTCCTCCGGGAACCAATCCCGGAAACTAACATCTCCTGTTTTTACAAAGTGGTTTACTAAATTAGAACCCGGTATCGAGGAACTCGAGGCCGAGGATTATGATCCCGGACTAATTATTGTTTCTTGTAACTTTTGCGAGGCGACATTCCAATGGAAGAAAAGTGGAGGATATGGAACCCTTCAACGACACATGGAGCACAGACACGTCGCCGAGATGGGAATGCTAGGGGGACAAACGCAAATTTCCGGCGGATTTGCATCTTCTACTACCGGTAACCCTTTATTTCATTTTGATCATGAAGCTAATAGTGTAGCATTAGCCGAAGCTATTTGTGTTGATCATTTAGCATTTCGATTTAGTGAAAATGTAGGATTTAATGAGTATATTAAAGAGCATACACAACCCGCTTTTAAATCCGTATCTAGGAAAGTGATTAAGAAAAACGTAATTAAGGCTTATAAAAGACACAAGCACGAATTAGTTTCTTATTTTTCGCAAAATGATATGAATGTTTCAATTTGTAGTGATATATGGAGTGATAATACTCAAACCCATTCTTACATGGGTGTTACATGTCATTTTGTAGATCATTATTTTACAATGCAAAAACGTTTATTGGCATTTAGAGTCTTTGATGATTCACATACCGCACAAAATATTGCTATGATGATTCGTACAATTTTAGAAGAATATAGACTACTTAATAGAGTTTTTTCAATTGGATTCGACAATGCATCTGCTAACACCGCATCTATTAGAGATTTACAAGAAATGTGTCAACCTTTATTTGGTGGGAGATTTTTTCATATTCGATGTGCTTGTCATATTTTAAACTTATGTGTTCAAGATGGTTTACGTGCTATGAGTTATCATTTTGAGCCAATTAAGAACGTTATTAAGTATATTTGGGGGCATCCTAAAGTTACAAGAGATTGGATGACCTTTTGTAAAACTAACGGGGTGCACCCAAAACGTTTTTCAAAAGATGTGGGTACCCGATGGAACTCTACTTACATATTACTATGTGAATGTATACAATATAGACAAGTTTTAACGTCTTTTGTTTCTCAAAACCTTTCTGGCTCTACTTTCTATTTTAGCGAATCAGGTTGGGAAATATGTCAAAGTATTGCAACGTTTTTAAAATGTTTTAGTGATGCAACAAAGAGATTTAGTCATGTTTATATACCAAGTAGTAATGTTTTTGTCTTGGAAGCTTGTAATGTTATGGCTGGTTTAAGTGAGGGAGCTAAAATTCCCGGCATTGAGGAATCCGTTGCAAGCATGAGGAGTAAGTGGTTGCAATACTATAAATATATTCCCGATTGTTTTCTTGTTGCTTGTGTTTTAGATCCTAGACTTAAATTATCCGTTTTACACGATCTTTTAAATGACTATTATGGATATATTTTAGCCGACGGTGAACTAGAGGATATTTTAGGTATGGTTTCTAGAACTAGAACATACATTGAAACTTTATTTACTCATTTTTCGGATTCTCCGACTCCTTCACAATTACCTCCGGCTTCTTCGAGCTCTAGTAGCTTGGGGGCCTTTGGAGCTAAGTATTTTAGTAAAAGACCAAGAGTTACAAACACGAATGCGGAAATTGATAACTATCTTAACACCAACTTTGAGTTTGTTAGTTGTGAAGCTTTAGATGTTTTGAAGTGGTGGGAGGATCATAGGAGCATGTTTCCAACGCTTGCGAAGATTGCGGCTCAAGTTCTTGCCGTCCCCGCTTCAACCGTGGCGGTGGAACAAACTTTTAGTGCAGGAGGCAACACTTTAACGAGGAAGAGATCAAATTTGGCACCGGAGTCATTGGAGGCGCAATGTTGTGTTTGCGATTGGAAGAGAGCCGCAATGAGGCAACAACGTAACATTAACGAGTCATCGGAAGACGAGTGGATTGGAGATTCTACTACGATACGCACCGATTCATCCGCCGAAGATTCGACTTAGGTAACGGGTTTTGAAAAAAGGTAAAGAACTACGTGGGCTTTGATTCCTCTAACCCGAGAGGATACGTAGGCAACTTAACAAGTAAGTCACTGTTAAGTGCAAGCCCAATTTTTTTTAATTTTTTTGTTCCTTCATATTTGTAAAACATTCTTTTTAATAGCGTTTTTTTATAATCATTTTTTTTAAGTTTTTTAAATTAAATATTTAAACTTAAAAACAATGACAAAACATTCTTTTTTAATAGCGTTTTTTTATAATCATTTTTTTTAAGTTTTTTAAACATAATTTTTAAACTTAAAAACAATGACAAAACATTCTTTTTTAATAGCGTTTTTTTATAATTATTTTTTTTAAGTTTAAAAATTATTTTTATATTTTTTTATTTATTTTTTTAAAAAAATTATTTTTTTTTAAAAACCGGTCCGAACCGGTCCGAACCGGTCCGAACCGGACCGAACCGGATGAACCGGTATGAACCGGAACCGGTCCGGAACCGGATTGAACCGGACCGGACCGGACCGGAACCGGAACCGGAACCGGTGGAACCGGTTTAAACCGGTTCCGGTTCCGGTTCCGGATTCCGGAGGACCGGAACCGCCGGTTCCGAACCGGAACCGGACCGGACCGGACCGGGAGCCTACCCTAATTCTAGGAGGCTTGGTACTCGAACACAAATTTGAATATTCCTTTTTAGAGAGCATTCACTACGTTACTTACTAAGAAGTATAAATAATTGAGGAAGAGGTGATGCGGGAGCATCCAGACAAGCTTTAGAGACGCTTCATGACCCCCATTGAAGTCAGAGATCGCCTCCCAAGTTCAAGACGAGCCAGATCCGGGGGAAGAAACGTAACAGAAGCAAAACCGCGACCACGGGTATTCCGCGCCTGCGGAAATCAATCCGCTTCCGCGGGTCTCAACTTTATTCATTTAATTCCCCACTTCTAGAGCAACGCACCGGTTCTTGTTCGTAAGTTCAAGGGTCTTATCATTGTTTGATTTGGTTTCAATTGCCTATCATTCGACTTATCCTTCTTTCATCTCATTCTAATTCCGCATATCTTCTCTGTTCGAGTTTCTGTTCGAGGTTTGGTGTCTAGATCGGACAACAACGGCTTATCCCCGCATCAAATTGGTATCAGAGCAGGTTGCATCCTCCTTTGCTTGCATCTTGCTCTTAATCACCATAAGAGCTTGACTTTGCTTCCCTAGACCAATGACCTGTGGTGGAGATGCCTTGCCTTTCGTTCCTCCTTTCTCTTCTTTCTCCTTGTCCCTTTCCTTCACCTTCTCATAGGCCTCAACGATCTGCATAGGAGACATAGGCTTTAAAACAACATCCTTGCCATTGAATGAAAATGAATGCTTATTAGTATGACCATCATGCATGACCTTCCTATCATATTGCCAAGGTCTTCCTAACAAAATATGACAACCTTGCATAGGAACAACATCACATAAAACAGTATCCTCATAAGGTCCTATAGTGAAGGTGATACTAGCTTGCTTTTGAACTTTCAATTCACCACATTCATTCATCCAATGCAATTTATAGGGCCTAGGGTGATAACTAGTAGCAAGTTGCAATTTAGAAATCAATTCGGTACTAGCAATGTTGCAACAACTACCTCCATCAACAATCATATTGCAAACCTTTCTCTGAACCAAACTTCTAGTATGAAATAAATTCTCTCTTTGGTTATCTTTACAAGGGGCGGGTTGAACATGAGAAGTCCTCTTACATATCAATGACTCACCACGCTCATACTTAATTCCATTTTCAGAGTATTATCTAGGTTATCCTCTTTTTCAGTTTCACTTTCATATTCACCTAGATGATTAACAATTAAAACTCTAGAATTAGGACAAATCTTTCATCATATGACCTTTCCCTCTACATTTGAAACACTCAATATCTCTAGCTCTAGTAGAAGGGTTAGAAGTACTCCCTTTGGGTCCAAGTTTGGCTTGTGGTGCAGCTGGAGGGGCGTCACTTCTTGGTCTATCCCTATCTCCTTGTAGCTCCTTGGAAGAGGCATCTCGTCCATAATAAGAATCATTACGTCCTTGCTGATTTTTCCAAGTGTTGGAAGAACCATGTGCATTCGTATTCCCTTGATTTCTAGACTTAGTCTTCCTTTCCACTTTGATAGCTAAGTGCATCAACTCAACCGTAGAACTATATGGAAACATTTCAATTTCATTAGCAAAAAATGACCTGAGAATACGAAGATACCTTGCCATTGTCGCTTCTTCATCCTCAATCACATTGGCCTTGACCATAGCTATTTGCATAGCGTTGTAGGCCTCTTCTACACTCATAGTTCCTTGCCTCAAGTTCTCAAGGCGCTGTCTCAATTCCCTTGTATAATGTGGGGGCACAAAGCGAGCTCTCATCATCCTCTTCATTCGATCCCAAGTAGCAACGGGATAATCTCCATTCCTAGCTCTTTCCTTTACCAAATTGTCCCACCAAAACGGAAAGCCCGTGCGTTGCTCTCGAAGTGGGGAATTAAATGAATAAAGCTGAGACCCGCGGACGCAGATTGTATTCCGCGGGCGCGGATTGTGACCCGCGGTCGCGGTTTTGCTGCTGTTACGTTTCTTCTCCCGGATCTGGCTCGTCTTGAACTTGGGAGGCGATCTTTGACTTCGATGGGGGGTCATGAAGCGTCACTAAAGCTTGTCTGGATGCTCCTGCATCACCTCTTCCTCAGTTATTTATGCTTCTTAGTAAGTAACGTAGTGAATGCTCTCTAAGAAGGAAGATATGAAATTGGTGAATAATCAAATACATTTGTTGTTATGATGTGATTATAGTGACTTTTGTTCAATCTGGAAATTCTTTTTTAGGTCCGGATGGGCCAAAACATGTCCGGATATTCTCGCAACTAGAACAAAAATGTACTCCATCTGTCTCCTATTATAGTTCTCCTTTTCCATTTTGGGCGTTCCGAAATATAATTCCTATTTTTTTTTATATCTTTTGTCTTATTATCTGCATCACATCAAACTACACTCTCTTTCCTCCTTTCTTACATCAAAACTCACACCAAATTATTTTTTATCTTCTCTCTCTTACATAAAAATTCACACTCACTCACAATCTCTCTCATCTTCACTTATCATTCACTTTTTCTTAATTTACCTCGATAATGACAAACGAGAAGTATAATAGGGGACGGAAGGAGTAATGTTTATCCTCGGTATTTACGTTGTCGAGTTCGGGTATAAAGTATAAACTATAAACCCATAGAGCCCGAACAATAATATCCGGGTCTTCAAAGGATGTAAGTTCAGATGGGTGAAGGAAATGCGCTGGTCCAGCTGAGGAATTGGGTTGTGCTTCGGCCCAACTTTGTGATCCTAACTCTCCTTTCTCTTAAATTATGCAAGTTCTCCAAATCTTGTTAACTTTTCATTTCAAAGTCTTAAAAAAGCCCAATTCATATATTTGAATAACGAAATCTTAACATTTCTTAAATACCACTGTAAATAGTACAATTTGAAAGATTCTAATAAAACAAATGTGAATAAAGCCGGTTTTTGGGTAAATACCCCAAAACTGTTATGTTTTTTAAGTTTTTGCATCACTTTTTTAAGTTATAAGTAAATACCCCTTTGCTGACGTGGCAGAGCTGTCAACAAAAAATTTAACAGAGCTGTCAACAAATTTTTTAACAGAGTTGTCAACAAATTTTTTAACAGAGTTGTCAACAAATTTTTTAACAGAGTTGTCAACAAAAAATTTAACAGAGTTGTCAACAAATTTTTTAACAGAGTTGTCAACAAGAATAGTAAGTTGTTGAGTTGTCAACAAATTTTTTAACAAAGTTGTCAACACGACTAAATAAGTTGTCAGCACGACTAAATAAGCTGTCAACACAACTAAATAAGTTGTCAACCTAACTAAATAATTTGTTTAACACCACTAATAACTTGTCAACAAAACAACAAATGAGTGTCAGCACTACAAATAAGTTGTCAACACGACTAAATAAGTTGTCAACACGACTAAATAAGTTGTCAACCCAACTAAATAAATTGTTTACACGACTAATAAACGGTCAACAACATACAACACGAATAATATTACAAAATTGTAAACACTTTACAAAACTTGTCAACACCAATTAATTACATTGTGAACACACTTGTCAACACTGTCAAATTTGTTTGAAATATGCAGCATCAACACCCTTCATCTCTCCATTTCTGCATACATAGAACAACGATCATTCAACAAAATTAAGAACAATGGGCAATGTTACTGATGTTTACAGGAAATAAAGTATCAACCTATTTGTGCCTACTCCACAATTTCAACTAGAACATGATAACATATGAAGATGTTACTTGGAAAGTTTGCTAATCAAATTCATTTTAGAAAGAAGACGATAAACTTTTCATTGTTCATTTAATCAAGAAACTTTCTGCAACTGATGTTTTGAAATACCAGAAAGATGTTACTGATGTTTTAATCAAGAACACATCAACTTCAAACCAGATCAGAAACTTTCTGTTCTTGATTCACAATAACAATTAACAACAATAAACAACTTGCAGAAATAGAAAAAACATCAGTTGCAGCATGGGATTCAGCTTGACTCAATTGACAGTTCAAGATAATCATGAACATTCACAACTTTCAGCATAAAACATTCAGAGAAGTCAAGTGTTGCGAGTAATAGTTTTTTGTTACCAGATTCCTGAATTCGACCAGTAGCTGTCAACAACATATAACAGGCCTCAGAAAGAGCTACTCGGAGAGAATCAAAGAGAGAGGTGAAGCTATCGGCGATCGCTAAGGAGTCCTGGTTCCATGAAATCAAATCTCTGCAAGTGAATCAAGAAAGAGACACATAGTTCGGATCTGATCGCCTCGCTGGCTCGCCGTGGGAACGAGCTCGTCAGGGCGCCGCCTTCGATCTCGTGAATCGAGCTCCAGATCTCCTCTTCTCCGCCTCCGATCTGTTGAATCGAGCTCCAGATCTCCTCTTCTCCGCCTCCGATCTCGTGAGTCGAGCTCACTGCATTGTAGTTCCCAGCCTTGTGGTCGCCTTCGATAGCAGAAAGAAGAAGGAGATCATCGCTGCTGAAGGAGCTCGCCGGACTCCGATGCTGATGCCATAGGTGGAACTCGACGACAATTTTGGAGGTCGGAAAAGTGAAGTTGGATCGGAGCTTAAAGGCGGCGGTGTATATGTTGCGGGAGTGGTTGTGGAGGGGTCTTTTGAAGTAGAGATGTGCAGGGATTTGAGGGCGGAGAGCTGGTTGGGCTCGAGAGAGGAGGCGCCGAAGGTGAGAGGAGTCAGGAGGAGGAGGATGAAGAAGTGGAGCATTGGATCCATTTGCAGAAGGGAGGTTGGATGGAAGGAAGGAGAAAGAGTGGGGAAGAGGAGGAAGACGGACAAAGAGAATGGAGAGCGACATGTATGGGGTAGGGTTAGGGTATTGACTAAAAGTTTAATACGGGCGATGTAGAAGCTTACATTAAAATGGAAGAAGGTGTATTGGACACAAATAAGTCGTGAATAAAGGGTTTGGTATATGGGCATAAAAGTACAAAGCCCATAAAACGTTGGATTTAACTTGGCCCAAGATAACTGGGGCTAGACGCACAAAGCCCATAATAAGTTCAATCGATCAATAAACGGAGAGCAACTGCACACTACCAAAAGCGGGTTGGTATAAGGCTTCCAAGAGATTTATCAAACATTCCTCCACGGTAAAACATATATTACATGTAAGCATCAGTGTATAAATGAACACAAAATATGTATGATTAAAAGAATGCAAACAGTGACCAGGTGTATCAATGACATTTACAACTCTGGTGTTGGTTGGGGCTCTGTAGAGTAGGCATGGCTCCCGGATTCCGGTCCTCCGGAATCCGGAACCGGTAAAAACCGGTTTTTCCGGTCCCGGTTCCGGTCCGGTTCAATCCGGTTCTGGATGAACCGGACCGGTTTTTTATTAAAAAAAAAAAACAAAACCACCGGTTAACCGGTTCTAACCGGTTAACCGGCGGTTTTGTTTTTAAAAAATAATTTTATAAATTTATAAAACTTAAAAAAATGACAAAATATTCTTTTTAATAGCGTTTTTTTATAATCATTTTTTTTAAGTTTAAAAATTATGTTTAAACATAACAAAAAACTTTTAAAAAAAAACTTAAAAAAAAATGATTAAATATGAAGGAACAAAAAAATTAAAAAAATTGGGCTTGCACTTAATAGTGACTTACTTGTTAAGTTGCCTACGTATCCTCTCGGGTTAGAGGAATCAAAGCCCACGTAGTTCTTTACCTTTTTTCAAAACCCGTTACCTAAGTCGAATCTTCGGCGGATGAATCGGTGCGTATCGTAGTAGAATCTCCAATCCACTCGTCTTCCGATGACTCGATAATGTTACGTTGTTGCCTAATTGCGGCTCTCTTCCAATCGCAAACACAACATTGCGCCTCCAATGACTCCGGTGCCAAATTTGATCTCTTCCTCGTTAAAGTGTTGCCTCCTGCACTAAAAGTTTGTTCCACCGCCACAGTTGAAGCAGGGACGGCAAGAACTTGAGCCGCAATCTTCGCAAGCGTTGGAAACATGCTCCTATGATCCTCCCACCACTTCAAAACATCTAAAGTTTCACAACTAACAAACTCAAAGTTGGTGTTAAGATAGTTATCAATTTCCGCATTCATGTTTGTAACTCTTGGTCTTTTACTAAAATACTTAGCTCCAAAGGCCCCCAAGCTAGTAGAGCTCGAAGAAGTCGGAGGTAATTGTGAAGTAGTCGGAGAATCACAAAAATGAGTAAATAAACTTTCAATGTTTGTTCTAGTTCTAGAAACCATACCTAAAATATCCTCTAGTTCACCTTCGGCTAAAATATATGCATAATAGTCATTTAAAAGACCGTGTAAACCGGATAATTTAAGTCTGGGATCTAAAACACAAGCAACAAGAAAAAAATCGGGAATATATCTATAGTAGAACAACCACTTACTCCTCATGCTTGCAACGGATTCCTCAATGCCGGGAATTTTAGCTCCCTCACTTAAACCAAACATAACATTACAAGCTTCCAAGACAAAAACATACTACTTGGTGTATAAACATGACTAAATCTTTTTGTTGCATCATTAAAACATTTTAAAAATGTTGCAATACTTTGACATATATCCCAACCCGATTCGCTAAAATAGAAAGGAGAGCCAGAAAGGTTTTGAGAAACAAAAGACGTTAAAACTTGTTTATATTGTATACATTCACATAGTAATATGTAAGTAGAGTTCCATCGGGTACCCACATCTTTTGAAAAACGTTTTGGGTGCATCCCGTTAGTTTTACAAAAGGTCATCCAATCTCTTGTAACTTTAGGATGCCCCCAAATATACTTAATAACGTTCTTAATTGGCTCAAAATGAAAACTCATAGCACGTAAACCATCTTGAACACATAAGTTTAAAATATGACAAGCAGATCGAATATGAAAAAATTTCCCACCAAACATAGGTTGACACATTTCTTGTAAATCTCTAATAGATGCGGTGTTAGCAGATGCATTGTCGAATCCAATTGAAAAAACTCTATTAAGTAGTCTATATTCTTCTAAAATTGCACGAATCATTATAGCAATATTTTGTGCGGTATGTGAATCATCAAAGACTCTAAATGCCAATAAACGTTTTTGCATTGTAAAATGATGATCTACAAAATGACATGTAACACCCATGTAAGAATGGGTTTGAGTATTATCACTCCATATATCACTACAAATAGAAACATGCATATCATTTTGCGAAAAATAAGAAACTAATTCGGCCTTGCGTCTTTTATAAGCCTTAATTACGTTTTTCTTAATCACTTTCCTAGATACGGATTTAAAAGCGGGTTGTGTATGATCTTTAATGTACTCATTAAATCCTACATTTTCACTAAATCGAAATGCTAAATGATCAACACAAATAGCTTCGGCTAATGCTACACTATTAGCTTCATGATCAAAACGAAATAAAGGGTTACCGCTAGTAGAAGATGCAAATCCGCCTGAAATTTGTGTTTGTCCCCCTAGCATTCCCATCTCGGCGACGTGTTTGTGCTCCATGTGTCGTTGAAGGGTTCCATATCCTCCACTTTTCTTCCATTGGAATGTCGCCTCGCAAAAGTTACAAGAAACAATAATTAGATCGGGATCATAATCCTCGGCCTCGAGTTCCTCGAGACCAGGTTCTAATTTAGTAAACCACTTTACAAAAATAGGAGATGTTAGTTTCCGGGATTGGTTCCCGGAGGACCCGGACCTCCCCCCCGGGCCCCCCCTACCCCTAGCCGGCCTCGAACCGCTAGGTCTCGAACCGCTAGCTTGCCCTTGAGGCCTAGCGGTCCTACCCCTACTGGACCTAACTTGGGAGGTGGGAGTGGGAACCGAGGGATAAGAAGTGACATTATCACTCTCTTCTTGGGTGTCAAAATGTTCCGCCATAATATGATTAAGAACAATTAAATAATATGATTAAAAGCAATTAAAACAATTAAAACAATAAAACAATAAAACTTAGAACAATATAATAATGTGATAAAAATGTAAAAGCAATAAAATATTGAAAGACAAAAGCTAATTAAAAGGAAGAGATTAAGAGAGATTGTTGATGGAATTTGAGAGATTATAAGATTGAGATTTGAGAAAGAGAAGAGAGATTGTTGTTGTTGGATGTGTGATTTGAAGATTGTATGGTATGGTATTTATAGGGGTTTGATATGGGTTATTTTAATATTAAAAAAATAATTTTTTTTTTTTTTAATTTCCTAACGGCTAATTTGGCTAAATAGCCGTTAGGACCGCCGGTTAACCGGTTTTCCCGGTTAACCGGCGGTTCTTTATTTTATTTTATTTTTTACAAAACCGGCGGTTCCGGTTAACCGCCGGTTAAAATTTTATTTTACATTTCGTGAACCGAAACCAGACCGTGACCAAACCGGTTCCTACCGGTTCCGGTTCGAACCGGCGGTCCCGGTCCGGTCTGGCCATCCCTACTGTAGAGGTCTCAGCCGATTTATGTATAAACATATATATATATATATATATATAAGTCCATTAGATAAAAGCAGGTGGCCCATTAAAAAAACAAGGAATTTGGCCCAAACACCCATGTGTATATATACAATAGTTGGTGGCCCATTACAAAAACAATGCATTTTACATGTAAAGTCACACTTCTTGCTCCGCACGTTTCTTGTATTTTTTATTCTTATAATTATATATATAATAATAGTATTAGAGTAGTATATATCGACAAAGTAGTGTTCCATGTGTATGTATAAAGAACACTGGTCTACCCTTCTTCGTGTGTACTAAGGTCGTGTGCATCCCGCATTCCGCTTGTAATCCAATTTGCTCAAACCGTTTAAGATATTTAATTAAAGATTAAATTATTTGTGCTTCGTTTTTGTTTTGTTTTTTTGCTTTTTTATTGTTGTTACAAATATTTTGTTTCCTTCCTACAAGTTACACACATAGATGTTCAAAACAAATTTATACATACGTAACTTGTTTCAAATAATAATTTAATTTTGTAAACTTATTATATCCTCAAACTCACGCATGATCTTAGACTTGACATCCTCCAATTAAGAAATGCAACCATGAGTAGATATAGAACTCACAAAACAATGGAAACATGTCCAAGTATTTGGTTTTATTCATAAAAATAACACCAATTTAACATATGACAACCTTTAATGTTGACTCTATATTCCTTTCTTTTCAGGTTATTTGCTCTTCTTGTGTGTCATAACTCATAAGTCACTTGAATATCTCTTCATTTCATTGTAATGGATTGTTTCTACTTAATTGGAGACCCTGTTGAGATCATTGGGTCGGAACGTGCTATGCTAGACTCCATGTATGAGGCAACCATCGTTGGTCATTTTTATTCTAATCACTACGAAGTTGAGTATTTAACACTACGATACTAGAACTGTACAGAGAAAACGTGAAATTTTACCCTACTGCAAGATTTGTGTGCCTCCTACAATTCTATTTCAAGAGGAATATAGTCTGAATGATACGGTTGATGTTTGGCATGAGAAAGGTTGGTGGATAGGTCACGTTACCTTGGTTCGAGCTCCAGAAGCAAAATATGAGGCGTATCTTTCTTTTGGAAAGAAGACAGTTACAACCAAGTGTTCGAAAATGAGCCCTCATTTTGAATAGACGCTTCATCTGGAAGGGTTATGTGTGTAATGTTTGTTTTTGTACTTTTTTTTATAGACTGTGTGTTTTTTCCATGTGTGTATAATGCGAAATGTAATTGATGTGTTTGACGTGTAACTATCGTAATTTTACTTCAACATCCTTTTTGTTCTAATAAAAATATATTTGTATAAAACAATTTGTGTACCCCGTGTGAAGCACGGGGACCGGAAATTAGTGTTATGTAAACATATAAATACACACATTTCTACCACTGTAATAACTAGCTGTCATAATATTATACACAGTTCATCACATTCAGTTATATTCTAGCATGGTATTAGGCTAGTACTCGATCTTCCGCTTCTTCGATTTTTTTCGATCACCTTACTTTCTGATCTTTCTTTCTTTTCGTTGTTTTTTCTATTCGATCTACGATGCCTCAATCGAATCAATCTCCGGCGCGAAATGCTAAGAATTTTCCTCTAAATCCTTGGAGTCAATCGCAGATGGATTTCCATGATCCGTATTTTCTACATCCATCTGATGGACGTGGTCTCGTTCTTTTCACCAAGTTGTTTGATGGAAAAGGATTTTATGCTTAGCGACAGTACATGGTGATTGCCTTATCCACCAAGAACAAGTTAGGGTTTCCTCAACCTTATCGATCTCTTCTGATTTACCGGCGCTAGGAGAGAGTCAACAACATGGTAATCGCATGGCTTCTCAATTCCATGGTTTCCGAGATAACCGATACTTTTATTTTGTCTTGAGAGGCTCGACATATATGGATTGATGTTAATGCTCGTTATTCTCAGATCAACAGTGCTCAAAAGTATGCAATTGAAAAACACATTGCAAACATTTCTCAATCCTCTGATAATGTTGTTGGATATTTCAATCGAATCAAAGGTTTATGTAATGAACGAGATTCTATGAAGAATTGTCCTCCATGTTCTTGTGGTTTGGCAGAGGCTGTCTATAAGCATCAAGATTCTCAGAGATTATTATAGTTTCTTATGGGGTTGAGTGAATCTTTTTCTACTGTTCGAGGCACAATCTTGATGATGGATCCAACTCCTTCCATTTCTCATGCATACTCGATTCTTCTTCAAGAAGAACGACATAGTGAGCTTTATTCTTCCTCTTGCATTCTTCTTGAATCATCTTTCATTACATGTTGCTTCTAATGTACCTGCTCAATCTGTACCTCCACCATCTGGTTCCAGATTGCCCTCTGGATCATCTGGTTCCACTTCTAATAGAGGCAAACGATCATATTTTTTGCACTCATTGCAAGCGTAGTGATCATTCTGTTGAGCGTTGCTATAAGTTAAATGGTTATCCACCGAATCACATATCTTCTCAGGCACATTCTGTTGCAGACATTGAAAGAGTCCCTTCATGTGATTCTTTTGTTGGTCCTTCCTCTTTTGGCATACAGAGTTTGAGAAGTGATCAACATTCACAACTCATCAACCAACTACAGAAAACTTCCACGGGATCTCAATCTTCCTCTATGGCACATTTAGCTGGTATAAAATCTTTATCCATGTCTTTAAATTCTGCTAGGACTTTGTTTTATCAGAATGATTGGATAATTGATATGAGGGTCAGTGATAATATGACTTATAAGACCAAAAATATTTTACTTTGGCACAAACGTTTAGGTCATTTGCCTTTGTCTAAACTCAGTTTTTTAGTACTTGTTGATTGTAATTCTGTTGACATTTCTTCATGTGAAATTTGTGCTAAAGCAAGATTACAAAGGAAACCTTTTCCTACTAACAATATATCTACTTCTTATGCTTTTGAGATGTTACATGTGGATACATGGGGAACATTCAAGACTGAAACACGTGATGGTCATAGATATTTCATCACAGTGGTTGATGACTATACAAGAATGACATGGACACAGCTTATGCAGACTAAGAGAACTGCATTTTCATTGCTTCAAACTTATATTGCTTTGGTTCAGAATCAGTTTGGGAAGAGATTCAAGGTTGTTCGTTCTGACAATGCTTTTGAGTTGGGTTTGAGTCATGATGGGGTTCAATTATTCTCCTCCAATGGCATCATTCACCAAAGAACTTGTGTGCATACTCCCCAACAGAATGTTGTAGCAAGAAGGAAGCACAAATACCTCTTGGATGTTACAAGATGTAACGTCCGCCGCTTTGGGCTAGCCCAATCCCAAGGGTTGTAGCCCATACACTCCAATCAATCCTTGGTAGCCCCGCTTATTAATAAAGCAGTTATTTCACAAGAGGTTGTTGGTGAGACTCAAACCTGAGACCTTCACCCTTTACCAAGTGGCAGCGCTACTTGGTAACCAATTACACTGCAGTTCCGCGTTTCATTAATTCTTTTGAGCCATTAAGAAAGTTTGGGTAACTTCTATAAGTATCAGAAATTTATTTAGGTCAATTCGTAACCGTTTTCAAAATTTGGATCTCTCGCTTAATTTAAAATAAGTTGAGTGTAAATTTTTAATTATCATTGAGTTTTTATAGGTATATAAGCCTCATATTCTTTCTCCTGAAACCCTAGCCTCATATTCTTCTTCTCCAAACCCTAGCCTTTATCTCTTTCGTTTATCCGCTCAAACCATATATTCGAGCTCGTTTTTCTTAAATCCGACTGCATATTTGGAATCCTTGACTCCAAATTAGTTAAGATCGATTCTTGAATCATCGAAATCCGTTACCGTACGACATCAAATGGACTCCGAGAAGTGTAAGTCGTTCTCCTCTATGTTGCTTAAGCAACGTACTGTTCTAAGTATTTTACGGATGATTTATTCCATCTTTTTCTGTGATTCTTGATCCTATATTGTATAAATTTTCGATACGAAACCAACGACACCGACCACGTTCGATTTCATTGTCGTTTGACCCCTGAACGAAGCAATCGAATTTAGGTATGCTGTTCGTTCCCTGTTTTCCGATTCCGTCAGTTTTTAAGCCTTATCCGGAGTTATAAGCCATCTTTTTCTAAACTTCTTAATCTTAGAAATAAGCCCTCGACGTCACGAATCCGCAGCCTCTGACCCTTCGCGGTTTGGTTCCCGATTGAGTACGTACAAGCAGGTTGAAGTCGATGGCGCAACAGTGTCCTGTTTCTGCGACCTGCTTCTGTAAATCGGGTAATCCGGCCACGTTCGACCACCAAAGAAGACGAATCCGGTACCCAGAGAAGCGTATTGAAATCACGGACCCATAGCCACTGGTACCGAGTCATTTGGAGCTCATACGAGACAGATACAAGCGTTTTACTGAGACGTGTCAAACCAGATCCGTGGAGACGAGTCGAGAATGTTTTTCGTCGATCCTTTTGAGCGTGAACATCGTTTTTCCGACAAAACGATATAAGGCAAGTGGCGGTTCGCTCTCTCTCTTTTCTTTGCATATTTAACCGACAATTATTATTGACATTAATTGTTGAATAATTGGGTAATTTCTAAAAGGATAGTGTCGGGTGAGAATAAGTTTTAAAATACGAACGTGAGAATGGTGCACATTAGTACTAATTTGGTGCACATTTAGTACTAATCTGGTGCACATTTGTTGACAAACTTAAAAACATCCAAAATTTGAAGAACTTTCGTTTTTAAAGAACATTTATTGAGAATTTGAAGAATTTCCACGTGAAAGTGTATACATGTATCACTTTTTCGAAGAATTTGCATCAAATTTTTTGATGCACATTTAAGTATATTTTGATGCACATTTAAGTATATTTTGAAGCACATTATTCATTCTCACGTTCTCATTTTAAAAATTGTTCTCACCGGAACCACACCCATTTCTAAAACCTAATTAATTTGTTTCGGGACACTTGTGTGCTAAATGTGTTGTATCTAAGTTGTTAGATATTTTCGATACCTATATTTAGTTATAAATATTAGGTTGATTAACGTCTTACGACAATGTGTGTGACCTTTGTGTGCTATGTGTGTGAACTTCTTTATAATCTTTAATTTATAACTTAATAAACAAGAATTTGCATAGGAGCACTAATTAACCGTGCGCGGTGTAGTTGTTTCTTGATAACAGTGTTAGGAGGTAATATGCCGTAATACTTTGATTGGGTTATGACCGTTTCACTTATCCGTGTGTAAGTGGAGGTGCACTTAGCCAGTGCCGATATTATGGATCCATTCCCACGAGTATCTCGAGTGGATCATATGTGATATAAAAACATATAAGATAAATATTAGATTAGCACGCGTATGCGTAGGAGCACTACATGCCCTGCGGGAGGGTAGTTGCTTCTCGATAATATAAGGGATGGGATCAGAAATGTCCTATTGCCCTTCGATTGGGTCATAACCGTACCGCTTATTCGGATATAAGCGGAGGTGCACTTAGCCAGTGTCATTAGTTTGGTTCTCTTCCATTAGGTATCCTTCGAGGAAAATATGGTTCAAGAGTTACAAACTGAAATCTTTCACTAAGTATCCTGAGAGGAAGACGTGGATTAAAAGCTTATAACGTTAATGTATATGTTTTGAAAGTAAATAAGATAAGTGTCAGATGAGCACATAATTAATTATACCTCTGAATTCGCACAGTACGTATGCGGTGAGGTTGATCGAACCCGATTATTTGAAGGAGTTCTAATGTGTGATGTTTTTAAAACGTTCCCAAATAAATCATATTTTCTTCCCATAATACCCACCTTCATTTCGGGTATTCTTTTGTTGCATATCTTTTGGTCTATCCTCCCTCTTCAGTGGAAGTATTTAGTTATATATAGTCTTTCGACTTTAACTCGAGAGACTACAATAGTAGCTTAATATAACCACATAGAACCTCACATAAATTCCACTTG
Organism: Oxyria digyna; assembly: GCA_029168935.1. Taxonomy (NCBI): domain Eukaryota; kingdom Viridiplantae; phylum Streptophyta; class Magnoliopsida; order Caryophyllales; family Polygonaceae; genus Oxyria; species Oxyria digyna. The sequence continues at coordinate 43,813,716 of JAPVLV010000005.1, forward strand.
CATAGTCTTTCATTAGACTAACCAACCGTTTTCTTTTTGCATGATTGGCTAGTGTCATCCGTCCCTATACGACACATCAGATGGTAATTTCTCATAAGTGAAGAATCAAGTTCCCGACGTTGAAGGTAGCTGATAACATTTTAGAGTTTCTATTTATAAGATTAAGATTTTGAGATTAGTAATAGGGTTTAAGAACTATTCTGTAATCCCAATATTTTAATAAAGTCTTCCGCTGTAATCTCTGTAATAACGTTAAGAATTATGACTTTTAATGTAATCGCTTCCGCATTTGTAAACTCATTATATTATTTAATAAATGTATTGCATTTCAATCACTATTTTGTTTTGCGATGCATATTGTAAAGCCTTGAGTGACTTTGGATAGTTAAGTCTGGGTCACTGGCGGTAATATTCTCAATGTAATTTGGGGTGTTACACAAGAGCTCTCCCATTTCAGTCTAAGGTGCCAATTCAGTACTGGGGTCATTGCTTGTTGACTGCTACTTTCCTCATAAATAGGTATCACTCTTCTACTCTACAAGGTATTTCACCTTTTGAAAGGCTCCATGCCTGACCTCCTCTTTATCATAGTTTAAAGAATTTTGGATGCCTAGCTTATGCTTTCACTTGTACAGCAGGGAGAGACAAATTACAGTCAAGGGCTAATACTTGTGTATTTCTGGGATATCCTTTTGGGACTAAAGGATATAAACTTTTAGATATGGTCACAAAGAAAGTCTTCATCTGTTACTTTTCATGAGGATATTCATCCTTTTTCCCAACACCTACTTCACCCATTATTTTATCCATACTTTCCTCTAACGATGACCATTACTCTAATTATCTACACACTCCTATACCACCTACTCCCTCTTTATCAATTCCACTGAGTCCTACTTTACCTCATCCTTCTCCTCTTCCGTTAAGGAGAACTACAAGAATTGTTACCTAACCAACATATTTGCAAGACTATTTATGCAATCATGTTTCTTCTGAACTCCATCATTTTCCTACAACTTCTTATTCCTTTACTGCCTTATCCTTTCAAAGTCAATCCCTTCTTTCTTTCATTCATCATTCTATTGAACCTACTACTTATGAGGAAACATCTCAATCTCCATAATGGATGCAACCTATGAGCCTAGAGCTTCATGCCCTTCAGAAAAACAATACTTGGGATATTGTGAACCTATCTAAGGGCAAGAGACCAATAAGTTCTAAATGGGTGTACAAGCTGAAATTTAAGGCAGATGGTACACTAGAAAGGCATACGGCTAGGTTGGTTATCAAGGGATGTACTCAGAGGGTTGGTATAGACTACAATGAAACTTTTTCCCTTGTGGTCAAGATGACTAACATAAGGGCTCTTATCATTATTGCAGTTAAAAATGGTTGGTTTATGTCTCTCCTAGACATAAACAATGTCTTTCTTCATGGTGACATAGATACTGAGATATATATGAAGGTGCCTCTCGGATTATCTCATTTGTTCCCCAACCAAGTGTGCAATCTCAACAAATCTTTGTATGGCTTGAAACAAGTATCTCAACAGCGGTACAGTATGTTGTGTGATGCTCTTATTTCTCAAGAATTTATACAATCTTTGAATGATTATAGTTTGTTTTCCAAACGATCATCTACTTCGGTTATGTTTTTGGTCATCTATGTTGACGACATATTAGTAGTTGGTAACAGTCAGACAGAGATTACATCCTTCAAAGATTTCTTACATGACACTTTCAGCATTAAGGATTTGGGTTCTTTGGGTTACTTTCTAGGAATGGAGTTTCTACCTACTGCTTAGGGTATGGTTATTACTCAAAGGAAGTTCATTCAAGAATTATTACATGATTTATGTCCTTCAGATTCAAAGAGAGTATCCTCTGGATAATTCAGTCAAGCTCAAGTAGGGATGGCAATTTCCCCGCATTCGCGGATATTCGCATCACCCGACCCGAAAAATGGATGAAAACCCGAAAAACATGGATGAAAGTTGGATGACGGGTGACTGGATGGGTAAATGGATCAGATGTGGATGACCACTATCACCCACCCGAACCAGTCCACCCGATCCGCATCCACCCGCTCACCAGCTATGTTTAAAACCCTACATATATAAATCTAATTTCTCATATCTCACTCGGTCACTCCTCATTAACCTTCATGACTACCTCCATCGTTTATGTATATTCCACTCCCCAGCTTCGTCCTTCCACTCCTCCAACCCCAGTCACCCACCACACGGTCTCCACCTGTCACTTCCACGTCAGACTCAACAGTCTCGCTCCATCCTCCCCTCCTCCAACCTCGGTCTATCGCTCTCTGAGTTCCACTCAACTTCTTGAAGTGTTCAAAAAGTTTACCATAACAGCCTTTAGTTAATGTATATGCACTTAAATCATTGCTTACATATATGTAGCAGTCACGAAGGAGAGGACTGAGGAGTACACGGATTTGTTGATAAAGAATCAAGATTACAACGATATCTACTTGTATTTAAATTTCTTCATGAACTAAACTAGATCTTTGATGTATTTGAACAATGTTTACTGCTTTGTTAGACTTGAAATTTGGATTATATTTCTTTTTAGTTTCTTTTAGCATAATAATATCCATTTTTGCTTCAATATGTTTTTGTAAATTTTCACCCGAAATCACCTGATCATCCGCGGATGATGCCCCATTACGGATAGATTGGATGAGTTATCCAACTCATGGATCCGATGATGGATGTGGTTCATCCATCTTTCACCCGATCCATTGTCATCCCTAAGCTCAAGCCTAGTGATGGAATACCTCTTGTTGATCCAACACCTTACAGAAAATTAGTTAGCAAGGTGAATTTTCTTATCAACAGTCGACCAGATTTAGCTTTTTCTGTCCAATATCTATGTCAAAATATGCAGGCTCCTTCCTCCACACATTGGCTTGCTGACATTTAGCCTTCGCTTATTTTTGCCTTCTTCCCCAGATTTTAAGCTTGTGGCTTATTGTGACTCAGATTGGGCTTCATGACCAACTACTAGGAGATCCATTAGTGGTTTCCATATCAGCCTTGGAGGAGCACCTCTATCATGAAAGTCCAAGAAACAAGTGACAGTTTCTTTGTCTTCTGCTGAGGCGGAATATAGGTCTCTCAGACGTGTTATAGCTAAGTTGGCATGGCTCACAAGATTATTGCATGAGCTGGATGTTCCCAATGTTCAACTTGTTCCAGTAAAGTGTGACTCTCAATCTGCAATCTATATTGCCAAAAATCCGATTTTTCATGAACGCATGAAGCATATAGAATTAGATTGTCATTTTATTAGGAAAAAATTTTTAGATGGTTTGATTTCTCTTGAGCATGTTCCCACAACTTTACAACTAGTTGATGTTTTAACTAAAGCTTTGCGTGGTTCAGTTTATAGTAGTGTTCAGTCCAAGTTGGGTTTTGATTCCTTTGAATCAACCTCCAACTTGAGAGGATGTAAACTATAAATACTTACCACTGTAATAGCTAGCTGTCATAATACAATATACAATTTATCACATTATGTTATTTTCCTCTGTTCCCTTCCTCGTATTTTAGCATGTTAATTTTTTTCTTTAATCAATATTGTGTACAAGTGCTCTCTCTTCTTCTATACAATAAATCATTTCAAACTCAATACGGGACCGGTATAACTCTCTGATATCCATATAATTCTTTTAGGTGCTCATTTATTTCAGTTAAGCATAGTCAATCATCCATGTTTCAAACTTAGGGACCCCTTTGCCATGAAAAGAATAAAATGATGTGATCATTTCATTACTTTGGATGCTAATAAGCTTATCTTACTCTTGAACACTTAAACAATACGATCTACTATCAATTTGTGATCAGTTAAGTTTGATTTCCCATGATTGACTTCTTTAACCACACATCCCTAAGAGAACTTTTACATTATCGAAGATTAAGAATTTCTGAACTCAAGTTGAAGATACTCAACTTGATCGAAATGGGCATGAATCTGATGAGAATGAATGTATCATTCGGAAGTAAAAATGATGTGTGTACAAGTAAATACTTATATGTACCGAGAAGCATGTGGTCGGGCGGTGAGAGACCACAACCATCTAACACGAGGTCTCGAGTTCGAGATTTGGTGGAGGTTAAAATATGTTTGTTGGGAGAGTCATCCACACAGCTCAAACTCTAGACGTAAACGTAATAGAGAAGTACCCTCAACCGCTAAACTAGAGGGAGAAACCAAAAGAAAGTAAATATTTATATGTATATAACAAGACAAAAGTTTTAGAGTTTGAGAATACACACGTATGATACATACATACATACATACATAGTATGTATGATACATACATACATAGTATGTATGATACATACATACATAGTATGTATGATACATACATACATAGTATGTATGATACATACATACATAGTATGTATGATACATACATACATAGTATGTATGATACATACATACATACATAGTATGTAATATACATACATACATACATAGTATGTAATATACATATGATACATACATACATACATAGTATGTATGATACATACATACAAAATCTTATAAACCCCTAAAATCTATTCACATTATTTGTAAGTAAATAATATTTTGCATGTTACATGCACAAGGGTTTGTTCACATAACAATGATGCTTTCCGTAGCAACCGTGAACATAGTCTCTTGGGTTCATGGTCATGAATATCATGAACATTAAAAAGACCCCTTACTAGAAAAAACGTCAGGGGACAAAATTTATACATATTAAACGTGTATAATTCGGTAATAATTCGACACGGCCAAGTAATTTGTTAGTTTAATGAAAATTTAATCTCATTTTCTGTTTTTTTTTTTTAATCTTAAAAGTGAAGATTGATTAGTAGTTGACTCCTAAAGAGTGATTCTCCTAGGAACTACTAATTAATTGACATAAACTTGACTCTATCTGCAAATTAAGTTTTTCCAAAAGAACTCTTCGAAAGTAGGTTGTATATATATATTTATAGTTGTGGTTACCGTGAAAGCTAGGTTCGTCAATCGTCGTTTTGATTGTATTCCATATATGCATGCAGCTTCCATCGGATTGTCAGGATTCATATATATCTTATGAGCAAACAAACAAAAGACAAGGCCCCAAATCTCACATGCTATGATGCTTCTTTGCAACTTCCTTCAAGCTTCTAATTATATACAGTACTTACATTTTATGATTTCTTGTTTTTTGGATTCACCATCAATCTCAATCGGTCAGAAACGATCCGATAACTCGTCCTCCATATATTTTACGATCCGAAAATGAAGTCCAATTTACTTTCTTAGATAGATCATTTAGTTACACTAAAGTTTGGAAAATTATACTATATATACAGAATCTTTAACATATAGACGTTTTTCATTATGTTGTAACACTTTTTGGTCCTTATATATAATATATTTTGTCCCCTAAAGTCTTGATCATGGGGAAGTCGAGGAACATATATATTTTCAATGAACTCTCCGTGTGTTCACATTTTTCACACGCAAGTGATGAATGTATAATGTACTACTCCGGAGTACCAAGTAACATGCGTCCACTGTGGAAACTGACACATGTTTAATGTATAAGATATATACAGTGGTTTCTCGTACACTAAGACTTTGTTGTTGTGTTTGACTGCTTGTGCTTTCTAGTCAAGAAGAAAAATCCATGTATGTGAGTTCCAAATCTTATATACGGATTAATTACAATGTTTGTAAGTCAATAAATATAGCAATTAACTTATAGATTATCAAACTTTTTTTGACTATGAGATCCATACCTCTATGTAATTGTTGGAGCCGGTTCTCGATGGGCTCGCGAGGCCCATAGGGAATTGGATTAGGCCCATATAACGCGAGCCGGGTCGGTCCAAGAAGTCAGCCCAGAAGAATAAAGCGGCCCATAAACAGGTGAAGCCCAGTAAGAGGATACAACGAGATTAAGTATCGAGGGGCAAATCGGTAATTGACTCGCGTGGGTCCCTGTTGGTAGTATAAAAACGCAACCCAATGGATAAGAAAGGAGCAACTTGCACAAGAAGAAAAATGTTTGACCTTCCTCTCTCGAGTAAGAAAAACACAAGAGCGAGTCCAAGCTTCAATCTTCCTAAAACATTCACCTCCTTGAAGAGTTTGGACGTGAAACACTTGCTTTATTACTCATAGTTTTGCTAGTAAACTTCTGTTATTGTTGTGTATTTTCTAAAATCATTCAGTTTGTTGTAAGCTTTGTACTCGAAACGTTTAATTGACATAAAAGACTTTTCTTCCTTCACTTTGTTTCTTCTTTCTTCCTCGTATACTTGCGTTGTTTCGACACCTTTGGCTGTGTGTGATCCTTCTTGTTGGAGCGTTGGGGAGCCGTTTCCGGAAACTCTCTCTCGGTCTTGTAACGTAGGTGTTGTAAGTGTCAAGAACAAGGTGAGTTTCGAGGAAGAAGACGAAGTGGTGTATTACGAACAAGTTGATTGTCCAGACGCCCTGTGTCACGCGAAGTGTTGTGTCGCGTGATCGCAATTTCTTTGGCATTGAGTTCTTACATTGTGATAAAGGCATCATTTTATCACAAATGAGGTTTATCTTTGAGGTTCTTGGTGACTTTGACCCTGAAGATTCTTCACCAACACACAATCCTCTTGATCCTAGTTTCTATCAAATTTTCCATTACTACTCAATATTTTCTTCCTGATGTCACAACTTACAGAAGATTAGTGGAAAAAAAAAATCTCCTCTAACACCAACATGGACATGACATGAGAAGTTGCACAACACAGTAGATATTTGTTCTTGTGGTGGTAACAAAATTCAACTTTCTCGTGGTGATAATTTTGTAATTTTTATGATTTTTTTTCCATTATATACATGACCGTCTAGATTGTGAACATTAGTTTGTTATCTGTGAACGGGAACATTTCGCTCTTCGCATCGTAAAATTACTTCGCACCGGAACCTCCCTATATATATTAATACATGATTTTTGTTATGTGTTTGTACTTGTATATCCATACGTTATATATTCCGTATTATATATGTGATTCAAGCCCTTTATACATATCAAACATATAGTAACATCTAAAGGCTTGCTCTTGCTTTTGGGAACTCCATATCTCCTACGGAGCGTGACACATTTTGAGCATAACAATGATAGTTAAACAACAGAACATAAATTTTATAACAAATAGTATAGGCTTATTTGGTTATCACTTGTTCAACACTCGACCGGCCTAACTCTGCTGTCCAGCCTATACAAAAAAGCAAAATTATATTTTGCGATGCAAAAGTCCAATCTGAACGTGCGTCGCACGTGGGTATTGAATTTCAGGGTCTTTAGAGTTTAGATATCAATCATATCATCGATACCCAACCCTAACTCTTTTTTTCCCATCAAACCTATCTCATCCCTTTTTTTATAAATTATCTTGCGTGCCTCAACTTTTCTTTGATTAAATTTCATGTCCTCCATGATGAATTTTCACGTGCTTTCTTTTTGCATTTTCATGTTCTTTTTTGAGTATATACTTTGACGCATATTTATGTCCGGCTTTATGAAAGCGTCAAAGTATATCCATTATCTTGCCATAAAGAGGGTCACAACAATTGTTAGTACTGTACTAGCTTATACTAATACAGACTATTAAATTAAGCTGTCCGGCGTTACGTATGATTTATATAAAACTCATACTCCTTACTCCCTCCGACCCATTATATAAGCCCCATTTGACTTCGGCACGGATGTCGATGCACGTTTTGTTTCGTTAATATATCTAATTGTTTATTAGTAAAAAATATAAAAATTTGATATTGTTAAAGTAATCATTGAGACGAATCAAACAAGACCCTATATGACCATATTTTTCGTTATATATTGGAAGAAATCGAGAAGATTCTCTCAAATTGTAAATAGTGTTGAAAAAACAAATGGAGCTTATAAAAGGGGACATATGAAGTATAATGGAAGCATCCTATTATTAGTGGATAGTTTTTCATCGATGCAAATAAATCAAGTGTCGAAGACTTTTCACTCGATAGAATACTTAGGGAAATCTAGGGCCAAACACTAGGTGTCTGTTCGGTATTTGGCCTTATTTATTTGTTTCATAAGCTTAAAATAGTAGCTTATTTGTTCCATAAGGTAGCTTCATTAGGCAAAATAAGGCAAATATTAATTTATAGTACCGAACAGAGCCTAGATCAACATTCAACCTTAACGAGTCGGTTAAGAAGTATGGCGAAATATTATTTTATTATTTGATTAAGTCTATTGGAATCTTTTCATATCGATGGTTTGTGAAAATATTTAAGGGTAATGTTTATAAATATAATTCCGACTTATACCTTGCTTCATACGTCTCATTAGTAATTTACTGTATTTAACCGGGAAAAGATTCACGTGCGAATAATAATTAACGTGTGAATATATGCGAATGATAAAATTCACATGCATATTTAAATTATTGACATGCACATTTAAACCATCGACATGCACATTTGATAGATTAACATGTCATTGATAATATGTGAAAAGTACATACACATACCTGCATGAGAATGAAATATTCGTACAATATTCATTCGCACCAAATCCGAATTCATTTAACCATGAATAAATATACATAACAAGAAAATAAAACAAAACAAAAACTCTGATGTAGTACGTACTAGCTAGATCTAATGTTATCATTTTTACTGGTTCGATGTTTGGTTCTGGTTATTGCCTCAGTACTTCACTTATTCAGTTATTCTGGTGGGAATTAAATTTCTAGTATTATTCGTATTGCATCATTTAGTATTTCTTGCTTCTTCACCTCAATTATTGCAATCTGCATTGCGCAATCCACTGTCTCCATTACGCCGTACTACTTTATCAGGATTTGATATATGCCAATTATGAATACATTAATAGATCCATATGATTAATGTCTTAATCACCTACTCCCTCCGTCCCAAAATATAAAGGACATTTGGTTTTCTGACACTATTCACTAGTTAAGAAAATCTTCTCGTTTTCTTCTAATATGTAGGAGCAAATATAGGCATGTCATATCTTGTTTGATTCGTCTCAACGAGTACTTTGATAATATATAAAAATTATAATTTTTGTCATCTAAATAATATTAACGTTACAAAACGCGTCTCGACAAACGTGTCAAAAACAAATGTCCCTTATATTATGGGACATAGGGAGTACTTTTTATATGCCAATATAAATCACACTCCATATCATTAACATCCTAATCACCTACGCATGTCTCAAACATATTTTTATATGACAACAATATACTCCATCCGTCCCATATTATAGATCACGTTTTTTGTTATCGAAGTAAATTAAGGAAGGGGGAAAGAAAAGTGGAGATGAGAGAGATTGTGAGTGAGTGTGGATTTTTATGTAGGAAAGAGAAGATAAAAAAATGAATTGGTGTGAGTTTTGATGTAAAAAGGAGGAAAGAGAGTGTAGATTGATGTGATATTGATAATAAGACAAAAAATAAAAAAAGAAAGTAGGATCTATATTTTGAGACGTCCAAAATGGAAAACGTGATCTATAATATGAGACGGATGGAGTAATATTGAGTGACTCCATTCACCTTGCATTTGATCAACTAAATTTCCACTAATGCGTTTTACTTAGTTCTTTGTTTTTATTTTGATTACTGATTTAATAAGTCAAAACTGTTTTTTTTTTAATAAATTAAACGTTAGATTCGTCTGAATATTACTAGTAATATTTTCACTATTAACCTTTTGCTATGTTTTTGGCTCCATTTACCTTTTGTTAATTAAAAACACAAAAGTACTTGGGACCAAACATAAAAGTTGCAGTATTTGGAGAAAAAATAAAGTGACCAACGGACACATTTAAAACCATAGTGGGCAATTTTGCCAATTTGGGCTACAACTACAACCTAGAGTCGCAAATAAACTCCACTTATTTTGTTCATAGTTACTTAAGTACAATAGAATTATACACGCATCTTAATTTCGTTTGTAAATAATCTTTACTACAATAGACAACACACTAAATATTTATTTTTAAATAATAAGACAATGAATTATTAATTTTATTCACTATAAAGAAAAGTAAGAGAAAGAAAGTCGAGGTTGTGGAATCAAACGTAGCGGAAAAATCGAAACGGGAAACGATGGACAAAGACGTCTAACCTTTCATACGGTAACGCTATAATCAACTACATCCGGTCCCACAGTTGCATAAGCCTCGCGCCCTTTTTGATGCTTCTTGATATCGCATCTCAGCCGTCCATTTCATCGCCCCATCGCTCTCTTCTCTGCTCTGCTCATATTCTCACATTTTTGGAGAATAGTCATTTGGGATCAGAAACCAGATTCTCCTCTTTATGCGCTCTCTCTTTCACTTCGCCATTTCTGTAATTGCTAACACTCCTTCAAAGCTCTCGTTGATTCTTCTCCGCCGCCGCCGACAAAGCCGTTCTCTGCTACCGGAGTCTTGTCTTTCTTCTGTGCTGAGTGTGTGAGTCGCTAATTCATCGATTCTTTGCTATTTTTACTCTCCCTCCTTTCATTACTTCTCCTAGACTCTCTAATTTGCTGTTTACATTTATGTTGCGTCGAATTTTGGTACTAATTTGTGTTTCGTCTAAGCGGCATTTTTGCCTTCTTCCCGCTGTTTTGATTTTGGGTTAAAGGTGTTTCTTAATCCTTCAATTTTAGTATATGAACGAGCGACATTCCCTTTTTCTGTCATAATATGTGATTAGAGAGCTAAAGATTTGAGGTTCACCGTAAGCTACTTGATTATCTCTGGATATTTTTGTTTCCCGTATTCAACTGTAGTTCAACTAATTTTTTTTATCTTACAAGTGCTGTAGGTATAGGATGAAAGTGACCTTGAATCTATCCTGCATAACCGTAAATTGGTTTCTTTAATAGCCTTCTTCTTCCCGTTGTTTTCCATCTGACTCTTAGATTTTTCTTTTGCTTCAGTTTGGGAATGGGGAGAAGTACTGTTGTGTTAGCTTGAAAGTTTGGTCAAAGGTGTTTTTTCTACCTTGCAATTTGATATGAAATATCAAGAAGTCACATTCACTTTTGTCTGTCATAATATAATACGTATGTGATTAGTTAGAGGAACGAAATATTTGAGCTTCGCTGTAAGCTACTTGATTTTCTGTATGTATTTGTTTTCAGAATCAGATTTATCTATTACAAATCGAAATTGGCTTCTTTAAATCCGCTATTGATTTTAAAATTTGCTTAAACATGCTCAGTAGTCAGATTTATTGTTACTAATCGCACTGTTGTAAGTTCCCATGGACCACAAAATGTTCTGTCCCTTATCTTTCTGGACTCTATCGATGTATTGTGGCCTTGTGGGGGTACTTGTCTTCTTGTGTGCAGTTCTGTAGCAAGCGTTTTTTTATTGATCTGATATTTTTTGTGTGAAATAGCACTACTTGGGTTTGTAAGAGCTTTTGATAATCTGGAGGATTTGCTTGTCCCTATATTAGAAGGATGTGGTAGCAAAATTTTCATGATTAGATAGAATAGTGGTTGCCATATAATTTTGTAATTTATGAACTGCATTTCTGTAAGTTGTCAATTATGATTGTTGTTTCTTGTGAATGACTTCGAATTTTGGTACCATGTGAATCATATGTTTGTGTAATGAATTGTGCAGCTGGGAGCAAGATTGTAATTTCCACCATTGGTTGTTAACATGCTACGTTAGTGCTCAACCTGTCAGAAAAGCATAGGATTGATGGAGTTCAGTGAATATAGAAATTGTCGAATGGACCGAAATCTCTTAGGGGTGCCAAATAACAGTGCAGCTTACCGCTCTCGGCTCAGCACAAAGTTGCAAGAGATTTTTATGTCAGACAATCCAACCTTGTCCTATGCTGATTTCCACCGCCAGTTTACAAGAAATGCAGACAGTGATTTTTCCAAGTCTCCCTCAATCCAACAAAGCAGTGCAGTTGAGCGTGAGGCTGAAGAAGACGAGCTGGTCAGATACATGTCAAAATTGCCGAGTTATTTGGAGAAAGGCAAAATTTCTCAAGAGAAACCTCTGAATATCGGTGTTCTTGATTGGAGGCATTTGGAGAATTGGAAATGTAACAGCGATTCAATTTCTCATGAAAGTGGTGATTTTAGTTCCACTAGCAGGTCATCTTATTTGTCAGCTGAGGGATCAAGTTCTCATAATTGTTATCCAGGAAGACGTTACAGTCATTCTCCATCCCGTCAAAGAACTTACCATCTTGTTCCACATTCTCACCATCAAAAGGTATTTCCCTGGGAAAGTCAGTCTCGGAATTTGTGTCGTACTACTCGAAACACTGACAAGTTTGAGGAGATGTTGCCCTCCGCTGCTTATCATAGGATTACAGAAAAAGGTTTTTACCAAACAGATAAGACCGGTAGTAGAGGCCAATCAGGAGTTAGGATGGAAATGTGTGACAGAAAAAAGACGAGAATGGGAGAAAATGAACCGAAGGAACATAACAAAGTGGTGTTACTGGTGCCAAGAGATTCACCAATGAAAAGGGGATTAAGTCAGTCATCTGCTTCAGCAGTGTCTGCTAATTTGATGCTAAGAGATTGTGGTCGGAGAATGAGCGCCTCTAAAAAGGATAATCATAAGGAGCCTCGTGCTTCATCTCTGTCTTCTTATTCCACAAGCACCCAGAGATTAGAGAGTCCTGCAAGAAGGAGAAATACTGAAGACATGAAGTCAATTTTTGTGCTTAAGAGTCCAAGCAAGTCCAGCACAGAATTCAATGCTAAAGCAAGACAATCTTCACCTATTCGTAGATTGAGTTCTGCCATGGGAAATATTATCAGGAGTGCTGGATCTAGAGATAATTCTCCTTCACGCAGATCATGCTCAAAAAATCCTGCTACAGGATCTGGTACAGATAGAGCTGCTGTTTTAGCAACCTCAGAAACTGACACATCACCTGCTAGTTGTAGAGCTAGAACCAGTCCTCTAAGAAGATTACTTGATCCACTAATCAAGACCAAGGCATCAAATGCTCGTGAATCGTCTGAGACACCCAGGAAGAGTTTTGCTTCAATAACTCGGCCCTGGAAGTCATCTGACGACCAGTTGGATCTTTCGAAAGCAAAATCCTCAAATGTAAAAAAAGGATCTTCCCCAATCCGTGCTCTCTTGCAGGTAGCCGTCAACAACGGGCTTCCTCTCTTTACTCTTGCTGTTGACAATGACAATGACATTCTGGCAGCTACACTGAGGAAGTTAAATACTGCTGAGAAAAATTGTTCTGGCTGGATTTATACGTTCTTTACTGTTCAGGAAATGAAGAAAAAAAATGCATTGTGGCCGAATCAAGGAAGCAAAGGGAATGGTCATTTTGTGCCGAATGTCGTAGCACAAATGAAGGCCACAGTAAACGGTAGAGAGTGCAATAACAGAGAGTTCACTTTGTTTTCTGTTGATGTTGATCAGGTTGATCAGAATGCTACTGAGTTTCAACCAACTGATGAGCTTGCAGCTATTATTGTCAAGCTTTCTAGGCCTAGTGACCCATCTCACATAATTTCCCAACCCAACTCCAGCAATATTTCTTTGAATACCACTGTGATTTTACCAGGTGGTGTTCATACTGTACCCAGTAAAGGATCCATATCAACTCTGACTCAGAGATGGAGATCCGGTGGAGCTTGTGACTGTGGAGGATGGGATTTGGGTTGTCAACTTAGGGTTTTTTCAAACCTTGGTGAATCCCAGAAATCAGTAATGCCATCAAAAACTTCGAAGAATCCAGATGAGTTTAAGCTTTTCTGTCAGGTATAGATTTTTTCCTTACATCTAGAAATCATTCCCAAAAACTCTAGAATTACAAATAGTTCTCTACACAATGTGAAGGCGAAAAGTTTTTCCATTGTTGTGCAGGTGGGACAGGAAAGACGACTCGTTTTGAGCATGAACCCGTTTAAGGAGAATATATACTCGGTTGAATTCGACTCGTCAATATCACTTCTACAAGCTTTTGCTAACTGTGTGGCGTTCCTAGATTGCAAAAGGCCATCTGGGCTTTACAGTAAAAGCAATTCGTTTGAACGAAGATCTTCAATATCTGGTGTTCGTGCTCAAATGAAGTCGCCACATAATCAGCTCCACACAGAAGCTTCTGCAACTGCAAGCTATGTCTCATATCCACATCAATCATCTGTTGAAAGAGTGTAGTAATTTATATAATTAAGCAGGTAAAACTTATAAACTAGAAGCATAATGCAGTAAGTAGATAGTCTTCATTCATCAATTGTACTTTGTTAATTGGGTCGTTCGAGGATACATTCCCCCGACTATTATCGGGGTTCGGATGGACCCATTCCCAAGACATCCGTCTTAGACGGGTCAATCGAGTGGGTTGTTGTTGTTGTTGTTAAATGCATGAAAGTTGTGTTCCACTAAAAACACTTTAGGCAGTGCCTTGTGTTTGTACTCTTTTCTTTTTTCACTAGTGGTTGTTGCAAATGTATGGACTTATTGTTTGACGTTGTTTGCATGAAAGAGGGAAAAATAGACAAAGAAGAATAATGTTTACATTAGACCGATAAGTAAATTTTGAGTTCAATTGTCTAGTTCAAAGATAGCAGACAGCACAGAAGAATAATTGGCTGGTTGGCCTGTAGGTTCGCTGAATGTCACGTGATTAACATCGAAGCATTTCTATTTTAGCATTGACGAAGAAACCCTAAAATGATGCGAAAGTCTCTGTTATTTTAACTAAGTGCTTACGTATATACAAACTTAATACTGTAATTTAGAAGTGCTTGGACAGAATCTAGACGTGACGGAGCATATGTTCATGTGATTATTTAATCAAAATTATGTCCAGAAAAAACACTTGAATCTGCTAGAGACGAGAGTTTAGACATGATCATTCAATCAAGATTAAGTAATCAAATGGATCATCATCACCGAACCAAGAAGAGAATAAAGAGAGTATTTGGAAAATTTTCTGATGTAATAAATTGCTCAACTGTAGAAAGAAGTAGATGAGGCATTATATACAAAGCCTACAGATCTCTAACTAGCTGCCTCATCAGTGACTACACTATACAATATGTATACTATATCAATACACCCCCTCAAGTTGGACTTCGGAGCAAAAGACCAAGCTTGCGAGATAGGAAAACATGTTGCTGAGCTCCGAGTGCTTTAGTCAAAATATGGGCTAACTGCAGATTAGTACGCACATGTAGGATGTTGATCAATCCCTCAGCAATGAGCTCACGAGTCTAATGACAATCGATACGAATATGCTTCGTACGCTCGTGAAACACGGGATTTTCGGCCAATTGTTTTGCAGCCATGTTATCGCAGTGCAAAGGAATTGGTTTAGGTATTACAACCTTTAAATTCTGCATTAAGCCTTCAAGCCAAACCAATTCACTTCCTGCATTGAACATGCTGCGATATTCGCTCTCCGCAGATAATTTCGAGACCACTTTCTGCTTCTTTGCTTTCCATGAAACTAGAGAAGCTCCAAGGAATACACTGTAACCCGTTACTGATCGACTGGAATGATGGAAAGTACTCCAGTCTGCATCACAGTACGCAACTAGGCTAAGGGAAGAAGTTGTTGGATAGAATAAAGAAGCATTAATCGTCCCACGCAGGTACCAAAGAAGGAAGATAACAACGTGCATATGTGGAGCCCTGGGAACATCGAGAAATTGACTTAATTGCTGCACACTGTAGCTGATATCTGGTCGTGATAAGCACAAGTATAATAGTTGTCCCACAAGACGTCTATAAATCTCAGGTTTAGGAATAGGCTTGCCTTTGTCTGGGTGAAGATGCAAATTCCTCTGCATTGGATTTTTGGTAGGTTTGCAATTCAGCAGCTTTGCATCGGTAAGCAGATCAAGGACGTAACTGCATATGTGGAGCCCTGGGAACATCGAGAAATTGAATTAATTGCTGCACATTGTAGATGATATATGGTCGTGATAAGCACAAGTATAATAGTCATCCCACAAGACGTCTATAAATCAGGTAGGAATAGGCTTGCCTTTGTCTGGGTGAAGATGCAAATTCCTCTGCATTGGATTTTTGGTAGGTTTGCAATTTAGCAACTCTGCATCAGTAAGCAGATCAAGGACGTATTTTCGCTGATTCAACTAAATCCCAACACTGTTGCGACTCATCTCAAGTCCTAAGAAATACCTTGCCAACCCCAAATCCTTAATAGTGAAAGCTTGATGCAATGAATGCTTTGTGGCTGTAATTTAGTTTCATCGTCCCCTGGCAAAAGCATATCGTCAACGTAAACTAAAGCAACAGTCATAGACGAGGGAGTGCTTTTGACGAAGAGAGAGTAATCATGTTTGGACTGAACATAACCCAGTTTCACCAAGTGCTTTGTTAGTTCCACATTCCATTGTCGACTGGCTTGTTTCAATCCATAGAGGGAGCGACGAAGCCGACAAACTTGTCCTGGTTGTGCAGAGGCATAACCTAGAGGAGGATCCATATAAACTTCTTCATCCAGAAATCCATGTAAGAACGCGTTGTTTATGTCCAATTGATGCAGTGTCCATTTTTTGATGGAAGCTAAAGCAATCAAAGAACGAACAATAGTGAACTTAGCCACATGGGAGAAGGTATGCTTGTAGTCTTTCTCCTTTATTTGATTAAAGCCCTTCGCCACCACTCTAGCCTTTTGTAGCGCTCCACCTCTCCAACTGTCTTGAATTTAATCCTATATATCCACTTCGAGCCAATAGCGCGTTTTCCAGGAGGTAGAGAAGTTAAATCTCAAGTGTGATTACGATCAAGTGCATCGATCTCTTGATTCATTGCTTCAATCCAATGAGGGTGATCTTTAGCCAAGGCATATGTGGATGGTTCAACCTCATTGAATACATCGAACAATGAATAAATGTAATCATTGGAATGATTATGAAGATCTTGCAATGAAACAATGTGAAATGCTTGAGCAAAAGAATCTTCAATAGCATCTTGAGGCATGGCTCGAGAGGGAAGTTGTATGCAAATAAAATCACCATGCTTGAGAGGTGGTTTTACTGCCCTAGACAATCTCCGAGGAAGAGTAGGTTGTGTGATAGGTGGTGATGGAGAATGAATAGAGGTGGAGGGTATATTAGTTTCAATACCTAATTCAACAATTGGAAGAGAATGCTCAGGAATAACGTGTTCAGTAGAAGGCCCAGAAGAAGGACTAGTGGAGCTGTTGGGCCTATCACTGTCATCCAGCCCATAGGATACTAGTGGTAAAGGTGATGGTTGGGATGAATGTTTAATAGGTTGAGCCATCTTGAATGGAAATATGTCTTCATGAAATAATACATGTCTAGCAGTGAATACTTTTCTTGACTCCAAATCATATAAAGTGTAAGCCTTTTGATCAATCGGATACCCGAGCATGATGCAACGTCGACTGGTTGCATCAAATTTGGCCCTTGAATGGTGAGGTTGCAATGCGTAGCATAAAGACCCAATAACACGAAGATGAGAATAATTGGGTTGTGAACCTCATAGGCAAAAATACGGAGTTTCCCAATTTATTACTGGAGAGGGAAGAAAATTAATAAGGTGTGTGGCTGCAAGAACGCACTCACCCCAAAAACGCAAGGGAAGACCAACATGTTAACGTAACGCTCGAGCCATCTCAACAAGATGTCGGTGCTTACGTTCAACGCGACCATTTTGTTCGGGCACCCCAGGAGCAGATCGTTGATGAACTACTCCTTTGCTATGTAATAAATCTGAAACACGTTGATTTACGAACTCGGTACCATTATCCGTATGATTCTGTTTGATGCCGACCCCAAACTGAGTCTCAACATAGGAAAAAAACTGAGATATATGGCGGAAGACTTGGGCTTTATTGTTCATCAAAAAAAATCCAAACCCCCCTTGAAAAGTCATCCACCACTGTGAGGGAAAATCTTGCCCCAGAAAGAGATGGCATTCGATATGGTCCCCACAGATCAAAATGAACCAACTCAAGAATACGAGAAGCCATAGAATTACTGATAGCAAATGGAAGCTTGTGAGGTTTAGCTAGATCACATGTATCACAAGCAAAATTTTCCAAATTATTACAAGTAATACCAAGATACTTCATCTTGGATATAGAAATGTGTCCTAATCGGGTATTTTTCGCAGCTCAAAATCACTGCGCTTATTACAAACAGAGCTAAGAACTTGAGAAACCAAGGTAGAATGTACTTGAGGACACTTCAAATCACCCGAAACATCAGCCAATTTTCCATAATATGTAAAGACCTCCATCTTTGCGACCAACTGCAACTATCTTACTAGTGATAAGGTCCTTTAATGCACATCCACGTGCCCCAAAGATAAAAGTAAGAGCATCATCTTCAAGTAAATGAGAAACTAAGAAGGTTGTGCTTGAACTTTGGTATAAACATCACATTGGTGATTCTGAGGTCAAGTGAAACAGTAACTGGCCCATATTTCTCAACCAACTGAATTGATCCATCTGGTAAACCTATTTGAATTGGTTTACTCAAATCCATCAATTCATTAAAGAGATTTTGATCGAAAGCTACATGAACTGTAGCTCCTGAATCAATAACCCAAGTGCAAGGATATCCCAATGAACTAGGATCATGGGAGAAGAGTGTAAGAGTACCAAGATTACCTGCAAAGTGGTTATGCTTCTGGCCATGACTAGTTCCTTCATCACCATTGGTCCTAGCTTGAATTTGCTTTAAAACTTCAATAATTACAACATTAATCGGAGATGATTCTGGTTTATTCGGACCAGATTGTTGGGCATGTCATCATTATCCAACGGATTTCCATAATCTCCCATGTCCTGGACATTGGCAAGCATCTTGCCAGACACATCAGTTTTATTTCCATTCAACCAATCGGGATAGCCAACCAATTTGAAACAAGTTTCCCTAATATATATGGCCTGATTCATTACAATAGGTACACTTTCGATTGTCAAACCTTTGTTTCTTACCTTCTCTATCATATTTATAACCACCAGAACCTGAGTAATCTGGAGCAGAATTCGAACCATAGCCATGTCCACCATCATTAGAAGGATTCTGCCTATTATTCTGCATGGATTGATTGTTCCTAGCAATAGCAAGAGCATCATGACTGTTATTTTGTCCCTTTCCTGTAATTTCTTGTTGTCTTTCTATCCTAAGGACAAGGTTGTAAGCCTCATTCACATTAGAAGAGGCTCAGAGGAAAGGATGGAGCTCCTAATAGTCTCATACGCCTCAAATAGCCCCATGAGAAATTGCATCACCTTTGTTGTCATGTCACGATCAAACATTCTCTTAAGAAAAACACAAGAACACTGTGCTATCATACCACATGTGCAGATAGGAATTCCATCAATATTGTCAAGCTCATGCCATACATGTTTGAGCTTTGCATAATACATAGAAACAGATAGATTTTCCTGCCTAAAGTTACATAGTTCCCCGCGTAACTAATATATCATAGGCGTATTGGACTCAACATACCGTTCTACAATCTCATTCCATAGTTCAAATGTTGTATTAGAAAAGGAAAAAGTCAGCGAAATTTCCTTAACCATAGAATTTGTGATCCAAGCCATAACAATGGAGTCACAACGCTCCCAAATTTCAAAGAGATCATCAGTAATAGAAGGTTTTTCAAGAAGTCCATTGATAAAACCTAATTTCATCTTAGATCTCAATGCTATCTTATGTGCTTACTCCAACTCAGAAAATTAGATCCATCAAAGTGAGCAAATACTAAAGGCATGCCATGATGATCAGAGTTAGAGAGATATAATGGATCAAACCTCTTGCCTCCAGGAGGCAAATCTCCAAGCGAAGCACCGTGAATTCCAGATTCAGCATCAACAATCACCATTGCAATAGAAGAATAAGAGATCTCGCACCAGATATGAGCCAACGAAGAGAAGAAATAAGCAGATTACCGCAGCGGAAGAATAGACGTCAATCGAAGCGAAGAACAATCGAATCGGTGAATCTAGTACCAATAAGAAGCAAAACCAATACAACGAGCAAGGCGAAGCATCGAGAAGAATCAGATACGAGCGATCGAACAATAGATCGCCGGAGCTGAGACGTAAGCACGGACCAGTAGAAAACCCTAAGTTTTCCGATCAGATCTGTAGACGAATCAAACACCATAATCGAGTGGCTCTGATACCATTTTAACACTTGAATCTGCTAGAGATGAGAGTTTAGACATGATCGATCAATCAAGATCAAGTAACCAGATGGATCATCATCAACGAACCAAGAAGAAAATAGAGAGAGTATTTGAGAAATTTTCTGATGTAATAAATTGCTCAGCTGTAAAAGGAAGCATATAAGTTATTATATACAAAGCCTACAGACCACTAACTAGCTGCCACATAAGTGACTACACTATACAATATATATATATATTTAAGTTCAAGTGTATTGTGTTTTGTGGTGTAACAAGGGGATTAATTAGGAGCATTGGATTTGTTCTAAATCAATGGCCTAGATTTAATCCCGGAAGGTACATAGAAGATTATACTCTTGCACACACCGGATCCCCTCCTATTTGCCGAAATTGGTGGAAATAAAATAAAAACAAAAACACAAATCGTCAAAAATCTCCCCAGAATCTCACTCGACTCTCTTCTTCTCGCTTCTGCCGTTTCTCGCTTCTGCAAAATCTCCCTCTCGACTCCATTGATTAAATCTCTCGAACTCCCCTCTCTCGACTCCATTTCTCCCCCATAATCTCCCTCTCGAAATCCCCTAAACTCGAACTCCCGCTTGGCAGGAACTCGGAACTCGGAACTCGCAGCCGACGAAGACTCTCTCAACAAAATTCCGCCTCGGAGTCGACGATTCCGCCACCATTCTTCATCTCCTTCCTCAATTCAAGCTCCAAACATGTAAGTTTATGGTTTGATTTAAAGAATTTTGTGCATTTCCAAAAAAAACCTAGTAGTTGAAAAACCCTAATTTTGGAGAATTAGATTCCTTGGGTTATGTTGATTTTTTTTAACTTATCAGTTTCTTCATCTTTCAAAGGATCAACCTTTTAAATCTGGGTTATGTTGAATTTTAGTTGCCGGATGCAATTGAGTCTCATAGGAATTGGCCTTTTGGTTTATGTTGTTTTTCAGAAGTTGCTACAGAATGAGAAACTGATAAGGCTAGTTGTTTGGATAAATGTGATCTAGATGCTTGTGGTAAAATAAACTGATATTCTTGAACCAAAAAAATAAAATAAACTGGTATTAATAAAACTCTACCAAACTGATATTTTGGTTTGTTTGCTTTGTGCATGACCATTGAACATTATTAATGTAATTTCAGGAAACTCAAGATCTCACCAAAGAAGATTGTAACCAAGCGTAAGAAGCTGGTTAAAACAAGTGATTTACGCAGAACAGAGGAGACAACCACATCATCTCACATAGTTGTTTATGGCTCGGAAAGCCCGTCTAGAGTTGCTGTGGAATAAAAGTTGAACATCGGAATATCGTCGACCACTTTTTACCTGGGAAAAAAGTAGAACACTTATAACTGAATATTCAATAGTATACCACGAATAACAAGGTTGAATATTGGAATATCGTCTTCTTTCGTAATGGAATAAAAGTCTTACATAATGGAAACCCTAAAACCTAATATATCATAGGAAGAACACGAATAACAAAGTTGAACATCAGAATATCGTCTTCTTTCGTAATGGAAACCCTAAAACCTAATATATCACTATTGGAACAACCAGAGAAGATGAATATCTCACATTAGAATACGAATACAAAAACTGTACTGAATATCGAATAGTAGAACACGAATAACAAAGATGAACACCCATATAACCTAATACATCAGAGGAAGAACACGAATAACAAAGAAAAACACCAGAATATCGTCTTCTTTATGTTTTCATTAATTTCTTTTATAATGGAACTCCTATAACTGAATATTCTACAGTCGAACACGAATAACAAAGATAAACATCAGAATATCGTCTTCTTTATGTTTTCATTAATTTCTTACATAATGGAACTCCTATAACTGAATATTCTACAGTCGAACACGAATAACAAAGATAAACATCAGAATATCGTCTTCTTTATGTTTTCATTAATTTCTTTCATAATGGAACTCCTATAACTGAATATTCTACAGTCGAACACGAATAACAAAGATGAACAACGGAATATCGTCTTCTTAATATTGGAATAAAAGTCTTTCGTAATGGAAAACCTAAAACCTAATACTTCAGAGGAAGAACCGAATAACAAAGTTGAATAACAGAATACTGTCTTCTTTCGTAATGGAAACCCTAAAACCTAATATATCACTATTATAACTGAATATTCTACAGTCGAACACGAATAACAAAGATGAACAACGGAATATCGTCTTCTTAATATTGGAATAAAAGTCTTTCATAATGGAAAACCTAAAACCTAATACTTCAGGGGAAGAACCGAATAACAAAGTTGAATATCAGAATACCGTCTTCTTTCGTAATGGAAACCCTAAAACCTAATATATCACTATTATAACTGAATATTCTACAGTCGAACACGAATAACAAAGATGAACAACAGAATATCGTCTTCTTAATATTGGAATACCGTGTTCTTTCGTAATGGAAAACCTAAAACCTAATACTTCAGATGAAGAACAAGAATAACAAAGATGAATATCATAATACCGTCTTCTTTCGTAATGGAAACCCTAAAATCTAATATATCACTATTAGAACACCCGGAGAAGATGAATATCTCACATTAGAACACGAATACACAAACTGTATTGTAAACATGAATATCGATTAATCAAAATCGAATATTTCTTGCGCAACATAAGCCATTGATTTTTGCAGATTTCGTCGAACAACAAAGTAACCATAACTGAATACTAAGAAACCCTAATTCTCAAGAACTAACCTTTACGATCAACTTCTTCCGTAGACATTGTAAATTCATGCGTCAATGGAAAAAGAATTAAAAACTTCAAGAAGAATGAAGATCTGGAAGAAGAGCAAGAGCGTTAATGTTGTGAACATGGATTCAGGCTGCAATGGAGAAAATTAAATCGTCATTCTATCTCTCTGTTTAACCGTCATTCTATCTCTTTCTCTCTCATGTTTAACGTTTAAAATTTAAATCAAAAAATCAAAAAATCCTATAAATACGTCAACTGCTAACAATTACATACTCTCTCTCCTATTAATTTCTTTTTCTTTTTTTTCCACCATTAATCATAGCCATTGATTTAATCTCATCCAACGCTCCTAATCAATCCACTCGTTACACCATAAAACTCGTTACACCGGAATCAACCTCTCTCTCTATATATATATATAGATTTAAGTTCTGATGTGATGTAACAGCCTCTTACGGTGTAACGAGTATTCACCCTCAATGATATGCAGGTTTGTTAAGGTTGATATTCAACTTAATTTACCTATACCAATATAGGGTAAATATTCAACTAAATAAACATGAATAAATAGCGTAAAAGATTGAATAAAGGCACAAGCATATGAGAATGCGATTAGTGCATATATAACCTAAATCTACATAAAGTTGAATATCAACCTTAACAAACTCGAATATCATTGAAAGTAAATACTCGTTACACCGTTACACCACAATACTTGTTATACCGGAACTTACCTCTCTCTCTATATATATACTATATCAATAAGAAAAATATTACGACTTTTTATATTTGCCATCTTTACAATATTACCACTTTTACAACATCACAAATATCTTATTTCTTAGACGACCTAGACGGAAACCTTCGGAGTAGTAAATAGTGTACATGTGTTATCTGTGAATGGGGATACAATGATGTTTCAGATTCAAAGCTTATTCCTTAACTAAATAAGATTATGCTTGAGACTTGAGAGAGACGTGCCACTATTCTTTGTTTGACTAATTA
Organism: Oxyria digyna; assembly: GCA_029168935.1. Lineage (NCBI taxonomy): Eukaryota > Viridiplantae > Streptophyta > Magnoliopsida > Caryophyllales > Polygonaceae > Oxyria > Oxyria digyna. Next base: position 43,837,652 of record JAPVLV010000005.1, read on the forward strand.
TGCTACACTTTTATTCCCTTGAGTATAATTGAAGTACAAGCTCATTTGTAAGATTCACTTAAACCATCTAGAAAATGTTACTAAACTAACTGGGGTTGGTGGCAACCTAATAGTTGAAACTTTTATACGTAACGTATATAATTTCAGTTGGGGTCAAAAAGAATTTGGTTTGACTTCATCGTACTTAGTAGTCTTTTATACTACTATAATCCGAGTTAACAAAGTTTGCACACTATAATCATCTTTATTTGGCGTTGAAATTCACAAATTTCAACTCAAATTACAAACATAAATCCCTAATTTTCTCTCTGAAGCGCGTTTAGGTGGATCTATATATCATCAATATCTAGTTCTTGGACCTTAATTTACTCGTACCATTGTAAAGGACCCAAAATATTTTTCAAACTCCAACCCATCTTAACTATAAGAGCATACACAATAATTGTCTGTTTTGGTGTGGATATCAAATATTTTAATAATATCTTTTTTTTTTCTTTTGTTAATATCCATTTTTCATATCCATCTATCCCCGTAATACTCTCAATGGTTGTCCATTTATTTATGATCATTTATTTTTCTATAAGACACATCAAATTTATTTATGTATTTTAGCTTAAAAGTGATGTAATCTTGGGACGCATGTCAAATTTAGGTGAATGTCCATTTCCTTCACCATAGCGAAGAGAATGCTTATTTTTTGTGTGGGTATTGTTTCTCTTTCCTCCAAAATTCTACTTTTTCATATTATTTTGGGTTTCTCTTTCCTAATACTCATCATCGCAGGTGGGCAACCAATGGGTATGGTCTTAAACTACACAAACTGCTACGTGTTGTATTTGCATTCGCACGTTCACTGCACGCTCAGATATTTGATATCAACAGTCAAAGCTCTCTTGCTCTAGAGATGGGAGAACGATAAGTTAGCCAATTTGTAAATTTATAACAATGTTTAAAACATGTAAAATATGTCATATACTGATGTAGTCATGTAGATGATATACCATGAGTACTTCATAATTAATGAACTGCATGAGTCATAATTCAAGCTTGAAATATATTTTCTTAATATAGAAGGTATATTTGTTTATAATAACATAATAAATAGGAGTATGTGATAATTGTGGTCTACGGCCGGCCAAAACATACCCATTTAAGTTGTTACTGTGTATGATATTCCCATAGTTTGTGACACAAAGTTTAATAGGGGTTGACACGAGATTTCTACACTGTGCCATGCTTATTTTGAGGGTTGTTTTATGCATTTCAGTAAAAAGGAAAAAAAAACCTGGCTAGAGATGAAAATGAGAGCATGATGGGATGGAGTCTGAGCAAGCACTCAACGGCTCATATATACAGAGAGAAGGGGGAAGATAAACAAGTAAAGAACAGTAAGTTATTGAGAGGGAGAAAAATCTCTCTCCTCTTTCTGATTAAACTAAGCTGATGCTTCTTGTCTTGATCTCTTTCTCTCTCCATAATTTCTTAATGAAAACCCTTTTGGATCTTCACACCCCATTTTGAGGAGGTGAAGGAGAGAGAGTGTGTGTGTATGTGACCTAGATATCTGATCTGAGATTTCTCCATCTTTGTTTCTCTCAATCAGAGCTGTTTTAGTTAGCAATGGGAGGTAAGTTTTCACACTGCTGGGGTTCTTCTCATAACATCAAGTCCAATATCCAACACTCCTCTTCTGATCTGGGTAACTCTAAAATCCTCATTCAATCTTGTTTATTCAGCTGATTTTGAAATTATTTGGTGTTTAATTCATATGGGCAAGTGTTATTTTTTGATTTTGTAGATAGGAATGGGGGAAAAGGTGAGGCTGGTGGATTGCCATCTTTTACTGAGTTCAAATTAGATCAGTTGAGGTCTGCAACTTCTGGATTTTCGCCAGACAATATTGTGTCAGAGCATGGAGAGAAAGCTCCCAATGTTGTTTACAGAGGGAGGATGAATGATGGCCGTTGGATTGCTGTCAAGCGGTTTAACCGCTCTGCTTGGCCTGATACAAAACAGTTCCTTGTATGGATATTTTCTGTTCTTCTCAAAAATTTGATTTTTGTTTGACTTGGTCATTATTGATGAATTTGTGCTGAAATTGGAAATTGAGAAGCATATGCCATTGTATTTTAGGATGAAGCAAAGGCGGTTGGGCAGCTAAGAAGCGACCGATTAGCTAATTTAATCGGGTGTTGTCATGAGGGTAATGAGAGATTGCTAATTTCTGAGTTCATGCCTAATGAAACTCTTTCCAAGCACCTATTCCATTGTAAGTATCTTATGATATTCATGTGATTCATATTATTGATGATAATTTGATGGAATTTCATGCTTAAATGTATATTGGTTGACTCATTTTAGGGGAAAATCAGCCTATGAAATGGGCAATGAGGCTGAGAGTGACTTACTATCTAGCTCAAGCATTGGAGTACTGTAGTAGCCGAGGACGAGCATTGTACCATGATCTTAATTCTTACAGAGTTCTATTTGATCAGGTATATTATATATACATTTCTTTGTTGCAGCTTTCCTTGTCATCATATCTATTTCTAGTACTCTTTGTCGTGACGGCGTTCTTGACAGGACGGTAATCCTAGACTTTCAACCTTTGGCCTTATGAAAAATAGCAGAGATGGGAAAAGTTATAGTACAAACCTGGCTTTTACTCCTCCAGAATACATGAGAACAGGTAAGAGCTCTTGCCGTTTTGCTCCTTTTGACATAGTCTGCTATATGTTAAACCTCCATGTTTGATATAATGATGAAATTCTAAGCTTAGATTAAATTATTTAGTGTATCTATAAATTCCACAGGTTGCTATGAGAAAATTTCTAATGTTTGTGTTTGGCAGGTAGAATATGTCCTGAGAGTGTTGTTCATAGTTTTGGAACTTTACTACTTGATCTCCTCAGTGGCAAGCATATTCCACCAAGCCATGTAAATTTTCTTTCCTGATCACGTAACTTCTGCACTAAGCATAGCTTATTGAATTTAGCTTCGCATATAACTTTCCAATACTGCAGATCTGAATTATTTGATTAGGTTTGGTTCTGTTGACACCATATTTTCTTGTCCATTTCTTGACTAGTGCTGAAAAACTGCAACTTTTCGGCATCCATTTCATCATTATCTTGAATCTAGTTTTAGTGTACTGGATGATTAGGCTTATTCTGTATGTATAATGGCTTGATTATTGCTAAGTTTTAATTTTTCAATCTCCCAGGCACTTGACATGATACGGGCCAAGAACTTTCAAATGCTTATGGACTCTTGTTTGGAGGGCCATGTGACAGATGATGACAGAACCGAATTAGTTCGGTTAGCTTCACGCTGTTTACAGCATGAACCTCGTGAAAGACCCAACTATAAATCAATTTTAGCATCATTGTCTTCCCTTCAGAAAGAAACCGAGGTATAACTTCACTGTATAGAAAACGAATCAACAAATGTTTAGTTCTGCTATTACTATGTCTAGTGTTTAAGGAACCGATAACAAAATACAGGGGCCCGTGTAGGAAGCAGACATATTATTCTTCTGTTTTAAGTTTTGTCATCTTCCATATGCTAAATTATTGAGTTGCACTGAGCCAAATCTCAGCATTTCATTGATTAATCCTAATGGTATGTGGCAGGTTCCATCACATGTTCTGATGGGAATTCCACAAGGAATTGAGTCACCAAAAGAGAAGCAATTATTAACACCACTTGGTGATGCTTGTTCAAGATTAGATCTCACTGCCATCCATGAGATTTTGGAGGATATTGGTTACAAGGATGATGACGGGATTGCGAATGAGGTTAGACTCTTTCATTGGATCAATAAGTGTTTGAAGTGATGTGTGGGCCTGTAAATTTATCATAGTAATACCATTTAAGCACCTATTGTCTAAGTTCATGATGAGGGTATCTAAAAACTATTCTTGACTGGTACCATAGCTTTACTTTTTGACTTGTGTTGTAAGAAACTTATGCCAAATCTCATGTTAATTACTTCACATCTCAGTTCTCACATAACCACCTGTTACAGCAGAAATTACCGCAAACCACACGTTAAATGCATGTTGTCTATGATCTCCACACATCCAATGTATTCCGTTATAATCCCATTAACTTTTTAACAATATTTTAAAATATTGTAAGTTAGCATTAAAATATAACTTTGCATTTTTTTGATGGCTGGTTTATTGCAATTGGGTATTACATTGAGAACTCACCAAAGACCCCTTCTGAATTTATTGCAATTGATAAATATTCAAATTTATCAAATGTGGACTGGTTTATTGCATTTATTTCAGCTTTCATTTCAAATGTGGACTAATCCAATTCAAGAAACACTCAACTTCAAGAAACACGGCGATTCTGCCTTCCGCATCAAGGATTTCGCCACTGCTATTAGGTGCTATACTCAGGTAAACTCAATCACTTCACAATGCAAAAAATAACTACGGTTTTAGGATAGCAGTTTCTTTATTAAGCTAGCTATATCTTAGCTAGTTTATCAACTTGTCATGCCAAACACACCCTAAAGTGATACAATCCTTATTCACACAAATGCAGTTCATTGATGACGGGTCTATGATTTCCCCAACGGTATTTGCAAGGCGATGTTTGTCTTACTTAATGAGCAACATGCCTCAAGAAGCCTTAGGCGATGCAATGCAGGCCCAAGCGGTATCCCCAGAGTGGCCCACTGCATTCTATCTTCAAGCTGCAGCTTTGTTCAGCTTAGGCATGGACAATGACGCTAAAGAGACACTCAAAGATGGGACTTCGCTTGAAGCTAATTGGAGCAGACGCTGAAAAAGAAAAGAGGTTTGTATAGATTTCTGAATCCTTAGCCTCCCTTTTCTTGAATATACTTGTATTTATCTTTGATTCGGGATTGGCGAATTCAAGAGTATGGTTTTACTTCTTGGGTATTTGCTGGAAGCAGCAGCAAGAAGAAGCTGTTGGAGCCAATCAGCCAAAACCAGCTTCTTTTTCATACAAATGGTTGGTATTTGGTTTGCTATTCTTGGCCTGCTTGTGTTTTTTTTCTAATTTTTTTCCATAGCTATGGTAAAGATTGCCAGTAAACTTAAGGGTATGTGTATTAGTGAATTTTGAGTTTATAACAATCTATTGTCTATGTTGTTTACTATAAAGTTGAGCATTTCTAGATACCTGATATCTGTGGAAGAAACCTCACTAGTCTTATTTACTAGGCTTATGGCGCCGATGTGCTCTTATGTGCGCAACACCCAGTCTATCGGGCTCATTGACTTTAATATCAGACAATACAAAATGATGAACGAAGATGAGGAAAATAAACTAGAAATGTCATGTATACTGATAAAGAAAATCAGTAGATCATGTGATGATTGAGAAGTGCAGTATGAGATAGAGCTCCTAGCTTGTGAGCAAAAAGTGGAGAAAAATGAAGTCTCAATAAGAGCTCTTAACATTTTTGTACATTCTCTTCTTCTGCATTACTGCATCCATGTGAATCAACTAAAAAATGGGAAAAAAATGAAGAGAAACACATATTCACAACATGACCATTTCTAAAAACACGTTATCTCGGCCCCGATAGCTCATCGTTTGGGAGATTGTACGTGGAGTCGAAAACAAAGTCTCCTTTTGGAAGGTCGTTGAGGTTGAATTCATGTCGGAACATGTCATCCTTCTGCAGAATTTCCCACCTCTCAGCCAAGCCTTCACCATCTCAGACATCTTAGGTTGTTCGACTGGCGAGCTTTGCGTACAAAGAAGTGCGATTGGCTTAGTTCTTCAACCTCTTCTTCAGTATAGTTCCCTTGCATGTCGGCATCTACCTTTCAACAATCTGAATCTTATGAATTCAGACAATCAAAGTAAAAAAGAACACTCTAAATTTGAGAATTTTATGTGTATTGATTAGATAGATAGTTACACATCAGTGTAGGGTATATATAGACATAAGAGAAAGCTATGTACAAACTGTATATTAAGGCGTAACAGAATAGTCAACTAGTCAACGCTGGTGCCATGTGACTTCACGTGGGAGTAGCTGATGTGGCACTGACGTGGACAAGTTACACATTCTCATATCCCCCCTTCAAGCTGGACGTAGTGAGGAAACAAGTCCAAGCTTGCCACACAGAAACTTGTGTTGGTAACCTCCTAGGGCTTTAGTGAAGAGATCAGCCAACTGCATAGATGAGCGCACATGTGTGGTTGAGAGAAAATCTTCTTGTACTTTGTCTCGGACAAAATGACAGTCAATGTTGAGATGTTTTGTGCGCTCGTGAAATACTGGATTCTCAGCCAGATGTTGTGCCGCTCGATTATCACAATGCAAAGGAATAGGCAGAGGGATCTTAATGCCAAAATCCCGAAGCAAACCTTCTAGCCAAACCAATTCACTAGCAACATATGACATAACTCTATATTCACTCTCAGCAGAAGATTTGGACACTGTCTTTTGTTTCTTAGCTTTCCAGGAAATCAGGGATTGTCCTAAGAAGATACAGTAACCAGAGATGGAACGACAAGTATAGGCACAAGTACCCCAATCTGCATCAGTGTATCCTTGCAATTTTAACTCAGCATTGCTAGGATAAGAAAGAGTCATATCTATAGTACCTCTTAAGTACCTCAATAAAAATAGAGCAGCTGCCATGTGTGGCTGACGTGGACAGGCTAAGAACTGACTCAACTGTTGAACACATGAATTGATATCAGGGCTGGTTAAGGTCAAATATATCAATCTTCCTACTAACCTTCTGTAAGGTTCAACATCAAGCAATGGATCTCCCTGCATAGGAGTTAATTTCAACCCTCTCTGCATAGGGAAGGCTACTGCTTTGCAATTCAACATGTTCATATCTGGTAATATGTTGAGCACATACTATCTCTGATTTAACAACAAGCCATCTGCATTTCTAGAGATTTCAATACCAAGAAAGAATCTAGCCAATCCTAGATCTTTGATGGTGAAAGCTGTGTCCAAAGCACCTTTAACAGTAGCAATCTCTGCTTCATCAGTCCCTATAAGGAGCATGTCATCTACATATACCAAAGCCACTGTCATATTAGAACCAACTCTTTTGACAAACAAAGAGTAGGGTTGTCTGGACTGCACAAAACCCATTCTGAGCAATAATCTGGTCAACTCTACATTCAACTGCCTACTAGCCTGTTTCAAACCATACAAGGATCTTTTTAACAGGCAAACTTGTCCAGTAGAAGCTTTAGTGTATCCCTGAGGTGGATTCATGTATACTTCTTCATTAAGAAAGCCATGCAAAAATGCATTATTGATGTCAAGTTGATGTAGTTTCCAACTTTGTGCTGAAGCTAAAGCAAGAACTACTCTGACAGTTGTGAACTTAGCAACTAGGGAAAAAGTGTCCTTATAATCATTCCCTTCAACTTGATTATACCCTTTATCCACTAGTCTTGCCTTATATCTTTCCACTGATCCATCCTGCTTGTATTTCACTTTAAAAATCCATTTAGACCCTATGGCCTTCTTGCCATTAGGAAGAGGGGTTAGAACCCAAGTCTTGTTCCTTTCAAGAGCATCTAGCTCCAAATTCATAGCATCCACCCACTTCTGATCTTAGCATGCTTGGGAGTATAAAAAAGGTTCAAAAACCTTAATAGTATTGCATAAAGAATGCACATAATCTGAGCTCATGTGAGAAACATCTCCTATAACAGTGGAAGCAAGTCTGCTAGGCATTTGTCCACACACATAATCACTCAACCTTGTAGGCCTCTTCACTGTTCTTACTGGTCTCTGTGCAGGAGCCAGCATATCTACAGGAGGAGCTGGAACAGGTGGATCCACTACTGTAGTTTGATCTCCAGCATCTTGTGTTTGTTGTAGAGAGGGGACAACTGGTACCATCTGTGCAACTGGCTCAACAGAAGGTAATATGGATACAAAATCCTCATCACCACAAGGTGAAACCAAAGGCGAGGGTGTAGTTGTCATCCTAGTAGGATTAAGAGGAATCTGTTTATAAGGAAATACAGATTCTCTAAACACTACATGTCTGCTGGCAAAGAACTTCTTTGTAGTCAAATAAAAAAGCTTATAAGCTTTCTGTCTTGGAGGATACCCAACAAAGACACATTGCCTTGTAGTTGACTGAAACTTATCTCTAAAGGACTTAGGAATAAGGGAGAAGCATAACCATCCAAAAGCACGTAGCCCATCATACTTTTCCACTGTAGCATTGAGTAACTCAAAAGCTGGAATCTTCCAGTTTAATACAAAAGAGGGTAGAAGATTGATCAAATAAGTGGTTGTCAACACACACTCTCCCCAAAAGGACAAAGGCAAACCAGCTTGCAAACACAATACTCTAGCAGTCTCAATAAGATGTCTATGCTTGCGTTCTACACTGGCATTCTGTTCAGGAACATAAGGTGTTGACCTCTGGTGTATAATCCCTTTCTGATCTAGAAAAGCTTTCAATATGTGTTGTACAAACTCACTCCCATTATCATATCTCAAGACTTTAACTGAAGCATTATACTGATTTTCCACATAGGCAAGAAAGTTGGACAAGAGACTGAAAACTTGATCTTTACTTCTCATTAAAAAAGTCCAAGTACATCTTGTATGATCATCTAAAATGGTGAGGAAATACCTATCGCCACATATAGAGTCTACTCTGTAAGGACCCCATACATCAGTGTGAATCAAATCAAAAGACTTAGAAGCTACTGACAAACTCCTAGAAAAAGGTATTTTGTGTTGTTTAGCTAACACACAAATATCACATTTCAACTGTGCTATATCTTGACCCTTACAACAAGGAAAGTGAGCCATCTTAGACACGGAAGAATGTCTTAATCTTGAGTGCAGCAAGTTTATTCCATCTATCTTATTGCTTCCTTGACTGTCTTGAATGACAATTTCCTCCACTGCATTGTGTGATCTACCAGGATATAAGGAGATAGGCAATCTGTAGAGATCTCCTTGCCTATTAGTAGTCCCATATATTCTTTTACTGATAAGCACCTGTATCACACAAGCATCTTGATGAAAGAAAACTCCCACATGTGGCATATCAAGCAGTTTTGGCACAGACAACAAATTGTGCTTAAAATCAGGCATATACAAAACATTGGTAATCAACAGTCCTGGAGCTAACTGTATATTCCCTGAATGAGTTACTGTCTTAGTTGTACCATCTGGAAGACCAATAATCACCGCCTTATCCAATGGTTGCAAAACAGTAAACAAGTGCTCTAAAAAGGTTATGTGATCTGTAGCACCTGAATCTAGAATCCAATTATCCTTAGCTTCTCTATCTACTTTCTTTTCTAATGGCAACCCCAGTACTTTACGAGCCAGGAAAGGTGCTCCGCGAGTCGGATCGCTACTACTCTGAAGCATACGACGTCAGCCGTCTGAGGACCATTGCTGAACTTGGTCCGGACGTGAAGATTGAAATCCCTCAAAGGGGGGTTTGTCCGGATGCTCATCGGCCGGGATGGATAGTGGTCTATGAGTATCCGTTTCTGGCGGGGCATCGATTCCCGTTCTCGCCTTTGGTCAAGGCCTTTATGCTTACTCTAGGCTTGGCGATGGGTCAACTTCTCCCCGGGGCCTGGCGCATTTTGAGCGCTCTCGACGATGCTATTGAAAAACATGGCTTGGACTTCGTTGCGGCGGATCTCGCCAACTCTCTGGACCGTCTCGCTCTCCTCTCCCGGTAGAGTTTATTTCAAAATTAAGCAGAAGAAGGCTAGGATAGCCTTTGAGAAGAGCACGGCCGATCGGGGTTGGGCTGAGGTCTTTTACTTCGTGGAGAAATCTTCCCTCGGAGATGCGTGCTCTTGGCTCATCGAGGAATGGAACCCTAAGAGTGAGCTTCTTTACTTTGTCTTAGCAATCTTTTCTTTTCACGGGAACGCATGTTTTGCTTGTTGATGCTTTACTTACGTGTAACTTTATACGCTTTTCAGTCAACGCGGAGGCTCTTAAGACAAGGGCGAAGTCGAAGAAGGCGGTAGCCGCGCTCTTGGCGATTCCTGAAGTTGATCGGACCTTCCATGGTCATGATGGAGAGGGTATCGTAGCGGTCCTGCGACACCATCTGGTATGTCGGCTTCTTCTCGTTAGCTTACATTGACTTCTTTCTTCATACTTGTGTTCTAAGTGTTTGTTCTTTGTTGGTGGTGCAGCTTCAATTTCTCACGTTCGTGCTCGTGACGAATCTGCCACTGATCTCGTGACATCAAGGAAGAGGCAGCTTGCCATAAAAGGATGTTCGTCTGCTGCTCCATTGGACGTTGATCTTATGGCTGCCTTGGAATCTACGCCGTCTCCTTGTCCGGCTAAGGCGACACGTTCAAGGAAATGAAAGGAGAAAATGGTCGAGGTTCCTGAGGAAAAATACATGTCTGTGGATGACTTCCCTGGCGTGATCTCAAACGCTTTTGCTCCGGGAAGGGAACTTCTGAAAGCTTTGGTGGGGCTTCGTTCTTCATCGTCCCTTGACCACTACGCGTCAATGGATCCTGCCGATGTTATGGGAGAGGCTTTCGCTGCTCAGTGGCAGGTAAGATTGTAACCCTTATTTTCTCTTTTGATCTTTTCGTGAGCTTTCTTTCTTATTTCTCTCATTCCTTCTTCCAGGGGATTCAGGCGTCACTATGCGCTTGGACGCTCTTGTCTACGTATCCAGAACAGATGGAGGCGTTGGAGAAGAAGGCGTCTGACGCCTCGTCGGAGGTTGCGCGTCTCAATGGCTTGTTAGAAAAAGCCCGTGACGTGGAGAAGGCGGCGACGGATAAGGTTGATGAGGTTCTTGCTCTTGACGAGACGGTCGCCAAGCAAGTCAAGTATTTGGAGGAGAATCTCGTTACTTTGAGGGTGGACGTGGAGAAGAACAAGGCGCAGCATGACAAGAATGTGGAGGAGGCGAAGGTCTATTGGTCTTGGTTGTTCTAGGTGGAAGTTTATGAGGAGTATGTTGCTGGTAAGTACAAAGATTGGGATCCGGTGGGCGAGCGCGCCAAGTTTAGGGAGGCTTTTCCAGACCCTCCTGAAGGTGTCGTAGATGGTCCTTCTTCCTCGCGTCTTGACGCCGATCTCGACGTTGCAGATGCTGAAGGCGGGGAACGCGTCGACGAGGAAGAGCTTGCGACTGATGAAGAGGAAGGCGATGGTCGCGCATCCGGCTCTGGGTCATCTGAGTGCGAGTCCAAATCTTTGTAATTTTTTGTCTTTTTCTTTGCGTAGGGCATTTGTATGCGTTGCCTATAGTTGGGGCGCTTCTTTCCTTTTCAAACGTTGTTATCCTTGTTTTCTGCCGTTGGGCTTTCTTTTTAATATACTTGTTCTTCTGCTTTCTTGAATCCTCTACGTTGCTTTGGTGATAGCGTTTCATTGCTGTCAACTTTCTTGTTCTTACATCGTTGCTACCTTTTAGGTACTTTTTATTCTTTTGGCGTAATCCTACCCCTTTTGGTAGGTTTGACTTAGACTCCTCGTAGACTAGGTTAGAGCTACCAAAAATCCTTGTGCTTTATTTTTCGCGTCGTGTGCGCGTATTCTTTACGTCGGAGACGTCTTGGGACCTTGCTCTTTTTGGTTTTGATGTTCCACGTACTTTACGCTTTGGTACGCGTAGAGCCTTTTCTTTTTTTTATTTTAACTTCTGTGACCCCTTACGCGTAGCTTGTTTTTTGAACGCGTAGGTTTGGCCCTTGGCTTTTGTTTTTGCTACTTTATCTTTAAGGTGTGGTTTTCTACCCATGGTATGACACTTTGTTCGTAGTGAACGTGTTAGAAGGCTTTATTTACTTGGTGGTATGGTCATTGCGGCTGCTTTCGTTACGTTGCCGGCTTATATGAAGGTTGGGTCCAGCATTTCCTTCGAACCCTGAAGCGAGTGGCGGACATAGGTCAGCGTGTGATTTTATCAGCTTGTGACGTTACCCCTTACTTTTAAGGTGGGTCCGTTGCCTCACGCTAGCGTTAGGTCGACGTCGAACTCTTTTAATCGACGGGCCTATTCATCGTGTAGCGTCCGATTTCTCGATTGTTAGGACTTACAATGCCGGTGGACGCATCCCTGCCGGTTTGGCGTTTTGCCCGTGGATTCATGACTCTCAGAGGGGCTGGAAGGCGTGAAGACGCGTTCCTGGAGAATGATCGTGTCAAATAGGTTCGACCTTGTTTGCTCAGAGGATCCGGCCTGCTTCGTGAGGTACCGGGATTCATTCCCCATGACCATTGCCACACGTCGCTAACAATCATGGGAAGCGTCGACTCGGAGTCGGCGGTTCGGCTAACGTTGCCTACGCGTAGATGGAGCCTCGAACGCGTAGACTAACGAAATTCGCCCCCGACGCGGATTTTTACCGCGGCCTTCTTGCTTCTTATTTGGTACACCGTACTCAAAAGGCACGTTCTCTTAATAGACATAGAGCAAGTCATGAAAATGAAACAACTCGGCATGCTTAACACGTTGGAGAGAAAAGGTCTACTTGTAAATTAATAAAAGATGCATCATGCAATAACAAACACTGACTTTGACGCCTACCCCTAGTCGCCGCGACCCCTTGTCGCTTTGACCTAAAGATAACGACATGTTCTTATTAAAAATGTAATCCTACTCATGCAAAGGGAAATAAAAAGGGAATCAAAGGACGGATAGAAATTTCTCGAACTCTTTCCTGATGGTGTCTTTACGGTGGGTCGTGTTTCAAGAACATGTAACTTAGGCCGGGATTCTCCGCCATAAATTTCCGCCACTTTTGAACTCGGAGATTTTGCTTATGTTTTCGTAGAGACGCGTCGCGCTTATCGGTGCTCTTATCTCGCTTCTTAGATGATTCTTTCTTCGACACGTCGAGGGTTACTCTTCTACCCCTAGCTTTTTTCTTAGGCTTTCCATGACTCTTCCGCATTCTTAGGCGCTTCGATCCTTTGTTACTCGGTGATTCAGACCATGAAGATGCTTTTCTTTTCTCTACTCTTCGGACGGCGTAGGACTTGATGTCTAGGATGTATGTCTCGTCGCCTACCTGGCCAATTTCTTCTTTTACCTCGTAGAGCCTTCGCTGAGCATATCTTATTTGTTCTCCATGGTCTTTTAATTGCTACGCCTTACTCTTTTTCTCTAGGGACGCGTGGGTTGTACTCTTCATTCCTATGTTGTAGCACTCTCTTGCTATCTGCGGTTCACCCTTGATCTCTTGGATTCCCCATGGAGATGGAAACTTCAGGGATTGATGGTACGTTGAGGGTATGGCTCTCATATCGTGTAACCACGGCCTTCCCAAGATTATGTTATAGGGTGACTCTGCTTCCATCTCCACGAACTTAGTTTGCATATTGACCCCTTCCGCCAGAGTGGTTAGGGTGATCTCTCCCATCATATCGGCGACTTCGCCGCTAAAACCTACTAGGGGGATGTACTTTTTCACCACGTCGTCGCTAGATAATCTGAGTTCTTTGATTGCGGATAAGGTGATGATGTTGGCCGAGCTTCCATTATCGATGAGGATCCTTTTAACCTTGCAATTACTAATGGATAAGGAGATAACTAACCCGTCGTGGTGATCTACGCTTCCATTGGGTTCCTCAAATGTGATTGGACAATCTCTCCTAACAATCCTGACGTGGTAGATAGGCAAAGTACTTCCTTCGCCGCGTAACGCCTTGACGCTTCTTTTGGCGGCGGAGGCGGTATAGCCACTTATGGGAGAGCCTTCGAAGATTGTGTTGATTGTCCTTGAACGACTCGACGGGGGAGGTGGTGGCGTTGGAGATCTTTTCCCTTTCCGTGCTCCTTCGAACGCGTCCCTTCCCTCTTTGGAAAGCAGATCTAACAGGTCGCCTCTTTTCAGGAGGCGTAGCACTTCTTTCCTCAGAGTATAACAATCATTCGTCGGATGTCTCGAGTCATTATGGAACTCGCAATACCCTCTTCCCGATCCTAATTACTTTTCCGGATTTGGCTTTTTAGGCCACTTCACGGCGCAGAGCTTTTCCATCGCGCTCATGACTCGCAGCGCGTCGGTCGTCATGTACACACCTCTTTCAACCGCGTAGACGTTATTGATCTCACTCACGTTATGCACCGTGGGAGGTTCTCTCTGGAACGGCTTGTTTCTTCTATCATAATGCTCGCCACCTTTCTGCTGAGGAGAATCTCTACGCGGAGGGGTTCGTCTACGTGGAGATCGAGACTTTTCTTCAGCATGCCTTAGGAGATCCTCTTCAAGGCGTATGGCTTCCATGGTTCTTTCCCTTGTCGAGACGAATGATTCAGGGCGAGTCTTTGTTAGCTCCTTGTACAGATCATTATCTCAGGGGAGTGCACGTCTGAACGCGTCGGCAGCGGTAGCCTCGCTACAATCGGGGATTGTAATCTTCTCGTCATTGAAACGCTTTATGAAGGCCCTTATGGTTTCGCCTTTGTTCATACGCATATTATGGAGGTCTGAAGGTTGCTTTGCAAACAACTTACTGCTGGCGAATTGTAATCGGAATAGGTTGGAGAGTTCGGCGTAGGAGGAGATACTTCCCTTGGGTAAGTGGATAAACCACGTCAAGGTTGGACCTTTTAGCGTCGAGCTAAAGAACTTGCACATCATCGCCTCCTTTAACTCTGGTTCGATCGGACTTGTGGAGAGCTTGGCTTTGTAGAGTAAGACATGTTCTTTCGGGTCGTCGGATCCGTCATAGACGGGGCGGTCGGCGACGGTGAACTTCTTGGCTATCGTCTGGGCGGCGATAGCGGCGACAAAAGGACTCTCTTGAAATCCGAATTCATGTTCAGGGATTATGGATTTCGGGGCTTCGGGCATTAGCATCATCTCCTTCCTCAAGGCGCCGACTTGCTGTGCTACGAGCGTTGCAACAGCACTCGACGTCATGGCTTCTTCGGTTTTCTTTCTTGGGATCGTCTCTCTTGACGGGATGATGCTTTGGTGTTCTTGGGACTCATAGATTTCTTCCTCCTCAGCGACGGCGTCCATGTCTAGGCGTCGCACAACGCTTTGACTACGAACATAGGTGTGTGGTTTCGCCGCTTCCGCCTTAAGCTTCTTTATCTCGGAACGAAGTCGCTCGTTCTCTTTGGTGAGTCCTAGCGTGTTTTCCTCGCTGGCGTTTTTGGTCTCCACCCATGTTTTCTGAAGGGTGTTGAAGTGTTCTCTGACTGCGGCCACGCCGGTTACCTCGCCGTTCGTTCCCTATTCTTCTACGGGGGCGCTGTCTTTTGGAGTACTCTCGAGATCTCTCCCTGCGTCCTCGTCCACCGGAACGAGAGGAATCGTCGCGTGGTCTTCTTCCTCGGACCTCTTTTCGCTGTCACGTGGACTGTTGGTCGGATTCGTCATGATTTCCTGCAAAAAGAAGCTCTTTTCGTATGGAGAGACGATACCTTTTTGATCTAGCCCCACGGTGGGCGCCAATTGTTTGTAGTGAAATTATCAACGAGATGATAACTAAGCAATTGTAGGGCAAAGATCAAAGGATACAGTATAATCTCAACACTCAAGAACAGTATAAGACGAGAGAAGAATTTAGGGTTGAAGCTTGAACTTAGTATTACTCGTATGGTGGTTGTATGATTACACAACAGGCGTTAGCTTTTATTTATAGGCTAACCCTAACGATATCTTTAAGGAAAATCAGATCTTATCTTTTCCTTCTATCTAATAACGATATAATAAATAAGGTAAAAAATATTATTTCTCGTATCTTTTATCAATTACAACAATATTCAAGGGAATAAGATAAAATATGCTCGACCTACCTATTCTTTAAGGAGAACGAGATCTTTTCCACGTCTCGTCACGTCGACGACATCTTCCTTTCTTCTCGTCGCGTCGACGTAGTCCCTCTACGCGTAGCTTACCACGTGTTTCTTACTTGTGGTATTTTTAGGCACAAACAGTAATTATAATAAAATTGAGATACACTAATTTATTTGACATGACACAGTGAAGATAAGAGCTTCACATGGAAACATGCATCAACCAAGCACATGAACACATACCTCTGTTTGTGACCTATTCTGATAACAAAAGAAATTGAGATTTCTAAGCATAAATAGAAAGAATCAACCAATTTATAAGCTAGGTTCCATTCTCAGCAGAACATTAATTTTTTGAATAGGTCACAAAAAAAAACAAGTAATGGGAAACAACAGAAAAGTTCTCACATGGATTTCCAATGCTTACTTTTACTACATGTATTACATATATAGAAGACATCAACAAACCTTGAATCAGATCTAGGGATTTCATCTCTTTTGGAAACACTGGTTAGTAACGGCTATAGCTCATTCACTACTGGTGCTCAAAACTGTCACATTCAAACCGAAAGCCTTGCAAAATTTCAGTGAACCTTCCTCTGTTAGTTTCGTCTTCCTCCTCTTCAAACTCCTCCTGGCTCCACTCTGTGAAACCCATAGTCATAAAAGTTCTCGCCACCCTTGGTTTGGAATCGGATCCGAACGAATCGACGTTGTTTTCCACCATCAACTCGTTCCTGGAGCCGGAATCAAGGGACTGCCTTTCGCAGATCACGGGACGAAAACGATATCAGAGGCCATGATCGCAGGATGAATCAGATCTAGGGATTTCATTGCTCGAATGAAAGAAAGGGGTCTAGTTTGAAAAGATTAGTGAGATTGGATTTCAGATATGAAAAGAGGAAAGAGAAAAGAAAGAAAAATTTAATAAAATATTTAATTAACAGCTCACCTTCCACTTCATCATTTTACATACACTTGGCCTGATGATTCATCAGGGTTTTTTACCCATACGGTATGAAACATCATGCATATCACACATACAAATTGCATATTATTAAATTGCACAAAATGAATAACAACAAAAAATAAAATTCATATAATCCAATAAAACAATTCCGGCAAATCAGTCTATACAGAATGCACATCAATTTACTCTAGATACACCTCGAGACGGAGATGATCATAGAGAAAAGACATTCTAAAATTATTTGCACATAGCTAAGCCATGATTTTCAGTAGTCGTACCAGAACTAATCGATGATTTGAAATACAAATAAGAAGGCAGGCGGTGGTAGGGATGCACAGCCGGTCCGGAATTTACCGGTCCGGAAATTTTCAAACTCTTGGACCAGAGACCGGGTTTTTTCTATATAAAAATAAAAAAATCCAAATTATTTAACAATTTTTTTTCAAAAAACATTATCCGGGTTTTCATGGACCGGACCGGACCGAAACCCGAAATTTCTGAAATATGTGGACCGGGGATCGAGATTTTCCGGTCCGGTCCGGTTTTCATGTCCGGTCCAAATGTGTGCATCCCTAGGCGGTGGCAGAGGAAATAAATTATTATAACCCACACCAGAAAGTATTGTCCTTTTTATTTTAGATGTACACTAAATCTCTATATTTTTATAAACTAACCAAACCAAATTTCTACACTGGAGTATATAATGAAGCCCAAGAGTTTCAACTCAGCCGGCCAAGCAATTTAACTAGGAGAGAAAAAAATTGTCAATGTTTTAGAGACGAAGTATAACGCCCTTAAAACTCTTAAGGAACGCTGGGCCTTGAAAGCTAAGCTAGACTCCAAAAGCTTAAGCTAACAAGTCAGCCACTCGAACTTACTCACTCGAAGAACACAGGGAAAGAAAGAAAATGTAGGAAAGCTCTCTATATTGATGTGGAGAATGTTGAGTACAAGATGAGATGAGAAGTGAGCATACAAGTGCTCTTATTTATAGTGCTAGAAAGTGGAAGGAAAAGAATCTAGAGTTACATTAAATGTGGTAGTTGGAAGTTGGTGGAAGATTGTGGAAGATGGTGGAGTTTCCTTGAAGACTCTAGAATCCTCTAGTCTTGGGCTTGAGCTTGGGCCTTATTTGGATTGCACCTCCTTCTTGGTCTTGAGCTAGATTGGGCTATAAAATTTGGGCTTGAATTGATGGTTTGTTACATGCTCCCCCACCAAATCTAGCGACGCCCTCGTCGCCGACTATTGCTCTTGCAGAACGGTTGCCTTATTTGCCAAGTACTTGTTTATCTCCTCCTTAAACTGCCATAAGTCTTTCTCTTTCTCCCAAGACGACTCCTCCCTCGGTAGCCCCTCCCAATGGACCAAGTAGTCGGTTGTGCACGGTACTCCTCTCTTCCTGATCACTCTGTTGGCTAGAATCTCTTTGATGCCTCGCTCATATGATTGAAACATCAAAGTAGGAGCTAGTGATGACTCCCCTCGACTTGGCTCGTCCAGATCATGATGGTATGGCTTGAGCATACTCACGTGCACCACTGGATGGATCTTCATGTTATCGGGTAGTGCCAACTTGTATGCTACCTTGCCCACCTTGGCAAGGATCTCGAATGGTCCCTCGTATCTCCAAAGTAGCCCCTTGTTGACTTGGCGAAGGGACTTAAGTTGTTGCAGAAGTAATTTCATTATGGCCAAGTCTCCAACTCTGAACTCTAATGGGCGCCTTCGGGTGTTGGCCCATTTCTTCATTCTCTTTCGGGCCTTGGTTAAATGTGAGCGCGCTAACTCTACTTGTTGCCTCCATGAGTCAGCCAGCGCCCCAGCGGCTGGGCTTGGTGACTCCTCCTCGAACGGTAGAGTGTGTGGCGTCAACGGTTGCCTACCAGTTGCAATCTCGAAAGGACTCCTTCCTGTGGACTCAGATTGCTGCAGGTTGTAGGAGAATTGGGCGATGTCAATGAGCTTCGCCCAATCCTTCTGATTGGCGCTCACAAAGTGTCGAAGAAAACACTCCAACAAGGAATTGATCCTCTCTGTCTGGCCATCGGTTTGTGGGTGGAATGCGATGGAAAAGTGCAAATCCGTACCAAGGATCTTGAACAACTCCGTCCAAAGCTTGCTAGTGAACTGGGAGTCTCGGTCGCTCACGATGCTCCTTGGAAGTCCCCAGTGCTTGACGACGTTCTTGAAAAACAGCCTTGCCACCTCGGTAGTTTGGCATCCTCCAGGTGTTGGGATGAAGAAAACATATTTCGAGAAACGGTCCACAACCACCATGACTGCCCCCATGCCTTCTGATTTGGGCATACCACATATGAAATCCATGTTGATGCACTCCCATGGTCTCTCCGGGATTTGTAGTGGCTCTAGTAGCCCGGCTGGCAGCCGGCGCTCGCTCTTGTCTTGTTGACATACCAAGCAAGTCAGTACATACTGGTTGATATCATCTATCATCTTCGGCCAGTAGTACTTCTCCTCCACCAATGCTCGGGTCCGCTTTTGTCCTGGATGTCCCGCCCAAAGTGTGTCATGGCACTCTCTGATCATGGCCTTCCTCAAACCGACACGTTGCCCTTTAGTGTAAAGCAGGCCATCCCTGAGCCAAAGCTCTCTCGTCCCACCTTCTTCGGCAAGCTTCTTCAAACTCTTTGCCACCGGGTCAGCTTCAAGTCCTTCCTTGATAGTCTCGACCAGGTTCGTGTGGGTTGTGGTGATGGCGGCCAGCTCCGCCTTCCTACTGAGTGCGTCTGCCACAACGTTGGAACGTCATGTCTTGTACACCAACTCAAAATCAAACTCAGCTAGAAAGTCTTGCCACCGTGCTTGCTTCGGGCTCAACTTCTTTTTAGTCTGAAAGTATCGAGTTGCTATGTTGTCGGTGTAGACGGTGAAGTGATCACCGAGAAGATAATGCCTCCAAGTGCGGAGACAATAGACCACCGCCGTCATCTCCTTCTCCTGCACCGTGTAGCTGTTCTCGGTCTCATTTAACTATTGGGTGTCGATCCTGCATCAATACTCCGCCAATAGCAAAGTTAGAAGCATCTGTAACCTGAAATACCTTGGTGAAATCTGGAAACACCAGGGTTGGCTCCTTGCTCACAGCATCCTTCAGAGCCTCGAATGCCTTCTGGGACTTGTCGGTCCAATCCCACTGAACCTCCTTCTTGAGCATGTCCGTCAGTGGGGCCGCCTTGGCCGAGTAGCCCTTGATGAATCTCCGGTAATAGTTGACTAGGCCAAGGAAAGATCTGAGCTCAGGTACCTTCGTCGGTGGTTCCCAATCAACTATCGCTTGTATCTTCGCTGGATCCATGCTCAAACTCCCTTTACTGATGATGTGTCCAAGGAAGTGCACTTGTTGTTGCGCAAAGCTACACTTCTCTCGCTTGACCCATAGTTGGTTGTCCCTCAACACTTTGAACACCACCTTCAAGTGCTCCAAATGCTCCTCCAGTGGCTGGCTATAGACCACAATGTCATCAAGGTACACCACCACAAACTTGTCTAGATAAGGATGGAAAATCTTGTTCATCAAGGTGCAAAACGTGGCTGGTGCGTTCGTCAAACCGAATGGCATCACCAACCATTCGAAAGCTCCATAGCGGGTTACACATGTGGTCTTGGGCTCATCTCGGGCTCATCTCCTTCAGCTATACGGACTTGATGGTACCCGGATCCCAAGTCCATCTTGGTGAACCACTTTGCCTTTCCCACTCTGTCAAACAAGTCATCAATCAAAGGAATTGGATACTTATTGTTGACGGTTACATTGTTAAGCGCCCGATAGTCGATGCACAATCTCAACGACCCATCATGCTTCTTCTGGAACAACATTGGGGCTCCGTACGGCGCCTTGGATGGCCTTATGTGTCCAGCGCTTAGTAGTCCATCAAGCTGCCTCTTCGGCTCCTCCAGCTCCGGGGGTGCCATCCGATAAGGTGCCTTAGTTGGTGGCACCGCACCTGGCTCCAACTCGATCTTATGATCCACCTCTCTCCTAGGTGGAAGGGTCAGCGGCAATTGGGCGGCATCACGTCCTCATTCTCCTTGAGAACAACCTCGATCTTCGGCGGTACAACCTCCTGGTCGCTACTCTCACTCGAACTCATGGCAACTAGAAAGGTTTGCTCTCCCTTCTTGACTCCCTTAATCAGTTGCATTGCTGAGAGCATCGGTGTCTCCATTGCCTTAGTCTTCGTTGACACCAAGCACGGGGTGTTCTTTTCCATGACGACCAAGGAACTAAGGTATGGAAGAGGCACGAAATTGTTGCGCCGTATCCCGTCCATGCCTAAGACCAAAGAAAAATCGTCCATGGGTGCAACTGAAAAGTCAAGGTTTCTGATCCAGTTACCTATCTCAACGGGGACCTCTTTTTCCACTTGAGCGATCGGTTGCGCCTCGCTTTCACCGTCTTGATGCTCCCGATTCCCTTGGCTAGCTTCAACCCTAGCTTCTTGGCTAAGTCGGGGCGCATGAAGTTGTGGGTTGCTCCCGTGTCGATGAGAACGTCCACTGAGCGTCCGGCAATGGATATCTCCACGAACATTAGCCCCCTTTGTGTTTGCCCCACCTCCTTCTGGACGGCGCCTAGGAGCTGAAGGCATCCCATCCTCCCTTGCTCGTCCTCAGTGGACTGTGATTCCTCCAATCCCTCTTGGATTGCAGCGAGCTTCCCATACCGAGGGCAATCCTTCATTCGGTGGGGACCTTTGCATAGGAAGCATCCGGTCTTCGGGCCAACTTGCTTCTTCTCCTCATTTTGCTGTCGCTAGTTGCCTTGGCCATTCGGCTTCCTTTGCTCCCGATCCGGCCGATTTCCCTTCTTCTTCTGGTCGACTCCACGCCCCTCGGACATCCCTTTCTTCAAATCAGGCATATAGTAATCGGCCAAAGATTCCACTACAGCCACGACATCCTTGATGGTCCTTACTCCTTGCCGCCTAATG
Source organism: Oxyria digyna (assembly GCA_029168935.1). NCBI lineage: Eukaryota > Viridiplantae > Streptophyta > Magnoliopsida > Caryophyllales > Polygonaceae > Oxyria > Oxyria digyna. The sequence goes on from JAPVLV010000005.1 coordinate 43,859,332, forward strand.
TGTGCCCAGTTCTGAAGTCCTTCCATGAAGAAGAAGAGGAGCTCGTCGGCATCCATAGCGGAGATCTGAAGTTCGAGATCATTGAACTCCTTCACATAGTCTCGAATGGATCCGGTTTGCTTGAGCTCCCTCAGCTTGCGTCGTGCTTCGTACACGACGTTTTCCGGATATTACTGAGCCTTGAACTCAGCTTTAAACTGCTCCCATGTATCAATTGTGATGTTACCTCGTTGCACCTCAGCGTGCGTGCGTCTCCACCAAAGCATTGCAGTATCGGCGAGGTACATCATGCCTAGGTTGATCTTGTCCGACCCCTCGGTGATCTTGACGGCGTCAAAGTATCGCTCGACTTGCCATAGGTAGTTTTCCACTTCCTTGGCGTCGTGCACCCCCTTGAACTCCTTCAGCTTCGGGGTCTCGATGCATGGGGCGACGGTAATGTGCGGTGTAGTTGACTCTACGTGGAATGGAACCTGGCCGTTGGTCAAGCGTCTCACCGCCTCTTGTAGCGCTCGAACCTGGCCACGTAGTTCCTCGAAGCTCTCCTCATGACTCTTCCTACCTTCCTCCATGGCAAGCACTGCCCCATCCAACACGTCCCTCATCTTGTTGAATCTCTCGTATGAGTCTCGCTCCAACGAAGTCATGTTGCCGGAATAAGACTCGACTTGATCCGCTAATGGGTCCAAGATGTTCTCCACTTGGGTGAGCTTCACTTCTAACACCTTCACCCTTCCCTCCAACGCTTGGCCTGGGTCTGCAAACTTATCCCGACTCTTCCTTCCTCCCCTGGTAGCTATCTCCCTACCTCGGACTGCATTTGTGTTGTCTTCGACGTTCGCCATGGCTGGATCTCGGAACTGCTACTCTGATACCACTTGTAACGCCCTTAAAACTCCTAAGGAACGCTCGATCTTGAAAGCTAAGATAGACTCCAAAAGCTTAATTTAACAAGTCAGCCTCTCGAACTTACTCACTCGAAGAACACAAGGAAAGAAAGAAAATGTAGGAAAGCTCTCTATATTGATGTGGAGAATGTTGAGTACAATATGAGATGAGAAGTGAGCATACAAGTGCTCCTATTTATAGTGCTAGAAAGTGGAAGGAGAAGAATCTAGAGTTACATTAAATGTGGTAGTTGGAAGTTGGTGGAAGATTGTGGAAGATGGTGGAGTTTCCTTGAAGACTCTAGAATCCTCTAGTCTTGGGCTTGAGCTTGGGCCTTATTTGGATTGCACCTCCTCCTTGGGGTTGAGCTAGATTGGGCTATAAAATTTGGGCTTGAATTGATGGGTTGTTACACGAAGGCAATTCTTGGGGTATATTCAAAAGCAAGGTTAAAAATTATAGGGAGAGAGGAAACAAGGGAAGATGCAGAGATCGAAAAAACAAAAGAGAATAGATGAACGAATACCTGGTTTAGTTGATAACGACGATGATAAGAAGCAAGATCGTTGGTGAGAAAAAGAGAGTTTTGCGGCGAGATCGGGAGAGATGGTGGGCAGCAACGAAAAGAGCGTTTTGATTGCTAGGGTAGAATAGAGACGATGGAGCATAGAGGAGAGAGAATAAGTAAGAGAATCCCTTTAAATTCTATATGGTAATTTTTGTAAATTATTAATAATTTTAATTAAATCTGATCCATTCATCTAGATTTGATCCAACGGATATAAATCGTTAACATGGTTCACTCTAAGAGGTGGTTTCGCTAGAGCCTAAATCTATAATCTTATATATATATATATATGAATTTATAATGTTGCTAAACAAATGCTTTATGTATTATATATATATGTACACCTATTATAGTATCTATCAACTTATAAACACATACTCCCTTTGTCCCATTTTGTTTGTCCCGTTTCCTTTTCGAGCATCCCCTTTTGATTGTCTCATTTTCATTTTTAACCATAGATTTCTTTCCATAATACCCTTACTCATATTATTTTACTCCCTTACAGTGTTATTCATTTATACTCCCAATAACACTTCATCAATCAAATCAACCATCTACATCATTTTCTCCATTAAATCTCTACTCCATTAATTCATCCAACTAACTTCATCTCCATTAAATTTCTTCAATATCTACCTAACCCATTTTATAATTAAGAAAAATTAACACCTAAACCCAAATTAAACTCTAAACCCAAATTAACACCCGGTCTACTAAACACACCCAAACCCATATTACCCTAATCTATCCCAACCCAATTCAGCCCAAAAATACTCAGCCCAAAGCCAGAAACCCTAATCTCTCCCTTTAAATACCCATTTCCCCCCGCCTCTCTCTCTCATTCTCACAGCCTCTCTCTCTCTCTCAGAAACCCTAATCTCTCTTCCTCACTCTCGCTTCTGAATTTTTGCCGTCGGCGACTTGTCCTCTTCAAACACCATGTCCTCTTCCTCACAAAGTCATCCCTCACAAAGCTTTACCAAAAGCATAACTCCTCCCTCCTACGAGCAGGGAGTCCAACCTCCCTCTGATCCTGAGCCATCGAGCACCCCCTCGTTCATGCGGGAGTCAACGCTGACTGAGGAAGAGGAATCGTCGACGGTGAAATCTACTTCTGACGAACAAGATTTCTCCACCCCTCTTCATGGCGGTTGCTCTCTGTCTCCGCCTTGCAAAAAGGGTCCCCTTTGCGACGGAAACCATTCTTTCAGTCTCAATCTGCCGGAGATCACACCGACTGAAGTCTTAGGCTCGGACCCGGAGAGGCAGTCTGTGGAGATGCAGTGGTCGCCGGAACTGTCAGAGAACGAGGCGATTTCTTGGCCCCGGGAGGTGATCGTGATCCCCGACATGCCTACACCTAAGATGAGGATCCCTGACGTCGCCACACCTGAGCTAGTGCTCTCCGACGACTACATGGAGTTTGAATTCCCCCCACCGAAGATGCTGCGGGAGGATGATAATGCCCCTTTCGAGATGTTGCCGCTGGATATTGATGCCCCTCTTTCCCATGAGCTGATCGTCATTTCTGACAGCCCCTCCCGATCGGATGAAATCTAGCTAAGTCCCTCCTATGGCATATAACCTTTGTTCTGTATTTTGGACTATGTTTTGGTACTTCTGGACCTTTTGTGTTGTTCCCGGATAATATTTGCTCCGTTCCCGGATAATATTTGCTATGTTTTGGATGTTGGCTTGTGGACGAAATCATACATAGGAAAATACTCCTTTTTGTTGTCTGTTGTGTCCCCTTGAAGTAGGTTTAGAACCCATTTGAGCCTTGTGATCTTGTGCATTTCTGACAGTCCTAGATGTAGGGCATTTGAATGTGGCTTCATGTCTCCTTTTTTAATCATTCTATGACATGTTGCTTTGGATATGGATAGAGAACTTGTTAAGTCTCTAACGCAAGTCCTAGCCCCCATGCTTATTGCCTTGATTGCCTCTTAATCTATTTGAACTCTTTTCCTTCCACAGAGGTGAAATCTTGGACTCAGGTTAGGGGTTTGATGTTGCTCTGTCTGTTGTTTTGCTTTATTCCATAATCTGCTTATTGTCTTACGTGTTGTGTTGAAATGTTGTGCAGCTTCATTGATGGCACCTTGTGGTAGCTTCCCGTCTGATGTCCTTGATACACACGATATCTTAGTGTGTAAGTATGGTGTTTTAGGGTGAGATTACTGAGTTTTAGGAGCGTCTTGGAGCTTATTCATGCATTTGGAGTGAAGACGACGTATGGAGCTTTATGTTGATATTAGAGACTTATTACAGAAGAAGAAGAGAAGCCAGCAGAAGACCGACGAGAAGATAGAAGAAGATGAAGACTATTACTGGTGGCAACCGCCGCCAAACCTACGGCGATCGCCGCCCATCTACGTGAAGAATCTGAAGTCTTGTTCTGGCGGCGACCGCTGCCTCTGTCAGATCCGGAATTACAATCTAATTTTCCTTTGTTTTTGTTATTTTTCCTTATTAGTTTAAACTCGTTTTTATGTTTTATTTTTAGGATATCTTTTATATAATTAGGTTAGAGAAGAGCATGTTCTTCTCTAACCTCGTTTACACTTTTCTTTTCATCAGCAGACATTTGTTATGAAGAACTAAGCCCTTTTGCTTAGTCAGACAATTGAAGCATTCGTTTTGATTAAGTTGTGAGATTTCTCGATCCTTATCAATTGCTTGGAATTAATCTATTCTCTTGCTTGAATCTATTATGATTAATATTGATTGTTTCTAGCCTGATCATCTAGGTATCGTCTTTATTGAATCTATTGCTAGAATTAGATTGTTACTGGTTGAGCATATCTAATTCGTAGTAGCAACTGCATCGTGCTAGTATCTGGTTGTGCTAGTTTTATGTAGAGAGAATTGATTTACATCTAGGATAAAAGCTGGTTGTTTTATGCTGATGTATCCTGATTATATTCCTGGTCTTAATGTTGCTATTAAACTGAATTTTGATAGTTTCATGGTTGTTTAATTAGTTAGAGCTATTAGTATTTGGTTGTGCTAATAGCTAATTCAGAAAAGGAATAGGAATTTCCATTGCATGAGATATTGAATGAGTTATCTAGGATCAACTTGTCATACGAAGTGTGGATATTTGTTTGGCTAAGCTATTTCCCCAATTACTGATTTCATCATCTTTTACTTGTTACTATTTGCATGCTTGGTTACTTAAGACAAACAAAACCCCCCTTTGGTTACTTGATTGACACATATATTTCATACAGAACTAGAATCTGTCTCCCTGAGGACTCGACCCTTACTTGCCTAGGACTGCATATTAGGTTTGTTTGGATTACTTGCATAGGAACAATTAGCACGACAAATTGTTGTTATCAGTCCTCTCGAGAAGATAACTCAGTATTGCCCATTTCTGATCCTTGATGAGCCTGCGTGTGGATGTCTGATGATGTGATGATGCCTCTGTTGTTGCCTCTGGTTCTGAATGATGACGCTCAGGTGAGAAGTTAAGGTCAAATGGTAGCTCAATGTCCCCACTTGTTTTTCTGTCTTGTGACCATTCTCCCTCCATTTCTTATCTAATGACGTCATCATATGGAGCTTTATTTAAATCAAAAGCTGAGGACATCCCCACTAGGCAATGATGCTGCGTTAAGTAAAATTGAATGCTCTGTTTTTTACTTCTGCGCTGTGTTTTTTTACTTGTAATGGTGAAAGCAGAAAGTGGAAGTAGATAGGGATTGTACAGGGAAAGAAGAAAGAATGTTGTAAGGGTATTTTGGGTAGTGAAAAAGGGTGGTCCGTGTGCTCTAAATGAAGCAATCTGATTGTTTGTAAAATTTGGATACTTTGTTCTGATTGGTTTAGAATAAATTTTTTTTTTTTTTATCTCTCCTTACTTTTTACCTCTGCTGTCCTTTTTTTTTGCCTTAATCCAAGTGAAATTTATCCTTTGAGACATTCAAAACGGGACAGAGGGTATTACAATACTAATCCCCCATTCCCAGAAGAAAAGAAAGAAAGTAAACTACATATGTGAGCACGTACTTACTACTCTCTCCGTCCCATTTTATAGTTCTCATTGTTGAATTTATACGGGAATTAAGAAATTGAGGGAAGTGAAGTGAAAGGGAGTGAGAATGTGAGTGGGTGTAGGTTTTTATGTAGAAGAGAGAAGATAAAAAGTTGTTTTATGTGAGTTTTGAGGTAGAAAAGTGTGTAAGAGAAGATAAATGAGTGTAGTTTTTCAGGAAAAAGTAGGATAAAAATGAAAAGTGAGAACTATATTTTGGGACACCCAAAATAGAAACGGGAACTATATAATGGGACGGAGGGAGTACTTACCAAAATCAGGTTTTATTCTCCATCCTTCGATCACAATGCTAATCTACGGCTAACATCTTGATCTGAGGCTTTTTATACCAACTAATTAATCCGAATTTTTTCCAGAAATGGGCACTTTTTTGGAACAAATTCTCGTTGTAGGCGTAGTTTGAAACAAATTCCCAATATAGACACTTTTATCAGGTTCGGAATTTTCAAACGAAGGAGAGGCGCGCCTCTCCCCGAACCAAGGTTTTTTTTAAAAAAAAAAACCTTTGTGACAGCGCCTCATACGAGGGCCAAATCTACTACTCCCTCCGCCCCGTTATATAATTCTTGTTTGTTGTTATCGAGGAAAATTAAGGTTACTAGTGTACTGACCCGTGCCATGCACGGGTCGTTTGAAATCATAATCGAGCGAGAGACATATCTGGTGAAAGTTGCGGTCAATACGGACCCAACGAAATTGGTCGTGATCGATTCCGATTTTGAACGAGCCCATACGAGCCATCCGAACACGCATAAGTCTAATGCAATAATATATATATATATATATATATATAACATTTTGAAAAAAAATTTGAAAAAGCAAACCAAATACTATTTTTTTTCAAAATTTTATGTGTAAGAGACGCTGGCAAAAGAATTATAAAAAAATCTGTTTTGGTTGAAAGCGCCTATATTAGAAATAAGTTTCAAAACAAGCCCAAATAATTACTTAAACAAAAATTCTTGTAAATATATTGGTACTGTTATAAATTCACTAAACATAGAGAGATTAGGAAGAGGAGAAGAGAGTAGAGAAAAGAGTAGAGATAGAGAAATATCTCTCTTGTGTGTTTCTTATTATCAACATAGAAGCTTTTATATAGGCAAATGGTTACAAAGGAGGTATAAATGTAGGAAGACCAAATATTAGATGTTACATCCACTAATGTATTGTAACACTCTCCCTTGAATGTACATTCTTTAGACTACGAACTACCTCGTTAAAACCCTCAACTGGAAAAACCCAATGGGATAAAAACCAGAGCATGGGAAAAAGAGTACAGTTATAAGTCTATGTCTCAAGCCAACATAAGTCCTTCAAATGGTGAACCCCAATATCGTGAATGAGCCCTTGGATGTACATAATAGACTGCCTCGTTAAAAACCTTATCTTGGAAAAATCCATTAGGATAAAAACCAAGACTAAAAGGGAAAAAGAGTGCAATCGTACTCCCCCTGAATTATCATATATCACATCCCAATGCCACGAACGAGTTCCTTGAAAACGTTTTTCAGTAATGCCTTGGTAAACAAATCTGCTAAGTTTTTGCTATATTGAATTTGACGAACATCAAACTTTCCTTCTACTTGAAGCTCGTAGTAGAGAAAAACTTTGGAGATATGTGTTTTGTCCTATCTCCTTTGATGTATCCTTCTTTGATTTGAGCGATACAAGCGGCATTGTCTTCAAATATCATTGTTGGATTTTGTTTGCTTGATTCCATCCCACAAAATTTCTCGACATGGTGGATAAATGATCTCAACCACACGCAAGCCGAGTCTGTAGATAAAACCGTGCATCACATACACATTATCAAGTTGATTGTATATTGGGATCTCTTCTGGAGATCTGAATCAAAGGTTACACAAACTATCTCATTAAAAACCTTGCCCGGAAAAACCCAATGGGATGAAAAACCGAAGCTAAGGGAAAAAGAGTGCAGTGAGAACAACAAACTCCCCCTCAAATGAACATTTACTCTCCATATGGTCAAAACATAAGATTTTGTTCCTGCATAGGATATGGTACTTCTGGACCATTCATAACATTATCTCACATCAAAAGACATTTTACTTTAATCTTCCGATTGTCAAATCCTTTTAATGAACTAACAAGTCGATTTATTAGTTTTCTAATGGTCTCTGCTGGAGCACCAATTTTTACCACTTGACTTGTTTCACTTTTCATAAATTTGTGACAATCACAATATTCACAGCTTTATGAGTAATAGCTTTCACTACAAGTGAATATGTCGTCTTTAGCTAAAGATATATTAACAAAATTCACTACAGGTGAATAGGGTTTTATATCTAGTCTAGACTTTTGCACTCATAAACAACAATGCATGTGTGTCTAATTTCATACTTTCTGGTGTTGAAACTATTGACCCAAAATGTACCCTGCATTTACAAAAATTAGTTTCCTCATATTTCCTCATTGCAACTTATGCAATATCATAATTACAACATAGACGTTTTTGTTTGAGGATCAACATTATCCGCTAGGCACTTTTAGTGTCTTCTTAATAACAAGGAGTCTACAAAGAACGTCTTTATTGATACTATTCATAACTGGCTCTCGGCGCAATATGTGACTTGTCACACTATAACAATAATAGATTTGATAACATGTACATTGATCACCCATTAAAGTTGGAATTTCCACCTTGTCAAATTGGTAATCTTAATACCGAGCAGTACATTGATCACCCATTCACAAGCTCTATGTATTAATAAACGATAAGGAACATTACCTCTCGTATATTTCCAACTTTTCATGTGGCATTACTTTAATATATCGAGGGAGGTAAGAGGGTGTATACCACATATTTGTATAATATTTTGCTCTCTTCTGGAGACAATTTTCAAGTAGGAGAATTGTAAACAGTCGGTTTTAGTCGAATTTATTTCTCGACATCCAAAGTTTATGATTTGATATGATCAACGACTCTACCAGGTCGTGTACGTCATATATTAGCATTCTCCAATGCAAGCATATACCTAATGACATTACCTAGCCATTTGTTACCTTTTTGACTGTATAATAAGCGACACTACTAGGTCGTTTTCTTAATGTATAGGAGCTACAAGACGCTCAACTAATACACAAATTAAATAATCACATCTTCCCCCTTAATTTGTGTAGCCAATGTGTTGAGGCATCAATCAACATCATACAATATATGATTATTCTCATCGGTCTACATGCTAGTATACTCAATCCTCATTTATCTCTTGAACTAAGTAAAGGATCATAGGAAACTTTACATACATGGCCACCCTTATCCCTTAGGAGATGAAACTTCAGGTTTCGGGAGCTTCAGGTCCTTTACTTATTAAGGTAAATATCAATGATTATGTGTATTGTTCACATGGGTAACCAAGTTTATCATGCCACATAATATTCTATCATGAACTTAACTTTTGGTTAGTTGTATTAACAATTCAATAGGTGTGCAAGTAGGCATAGTCTATGAGATAAATACTCGAATATGCAAACATGCTTAATTTGTAGTGAATATCATCATATGACAACCATTTTGTCAAATATATCTTTATATCTTCATAAATTCTTGTATCTTCAGGTAACAAGGTAAACACTCTTCTGGAGTCATTTATGATATTGTTCACTGAGAACATAATATCCACACCGAAACTTTTTAATTTGCATGGTAGTGGAAAACTTCCAGTTTCCAATTAAAATAATTAAATTGAATGACATCATCGACAAACATAATTGTCTACCATCGAAAATCCGCACCTGGGTGATCCATTAATAATTTGGAAGATCATCAACTCAAAATTAAATAAGCCTTATATTTGATTTCGTGAAAAAATGATGCCTCGAGATGGGTGCATTCAGAACTAAATTGCGTCTTCAAGACATTCGTATGGAACCATACATATATAGGTTCGAGTTGGTAATCATTATCATGACTTACGGTTGTGCGCTTAACCGTAACCTCTTTCACACCCTCTTCTAGAGGAGACATGCGGCATGCGAGAGGCTGTCAAAGTATAATTAATCTTCGTATACTAGACCATGTTTGATGGTCATTGATAAATTGTTCTGATTATGACATAAATCCCATTATTATTGTACTACTACTAGAGTACATGATTTGTTAGGAGATCCTGTAACTCTTCCGGAGCATATAATGATCCCAAATTGTCAATATCGAATATGCAAGATCTCGTATAGTTGATGAGAATTAAGTTCATGCATAAAACATTTCTACATGAATTTTAGTACTGCATGTTTCTCCCAAATTTTTCTAAACTCATATCGATCAAGTTGTTTCTTCTGGAAACACTTAGAGTGTGTGAATTAAAATGCAACAATCATAACAAATACTAGACATTTTTTCATATTCATCAAGAATTGAAATCTCTATAAATCTCAATTGTCAACTTCGAGTGACAAGTAGATATAAGATTCTTTCATTGATCATTTACTATAGGAGATGATATCCCAATAATTTCATTGATAATATATTCACCTTCTTCAAGAGATGATATATTTCTTATCACTTACTTCTAGAAGTGAAATTATATATTAGTCCAATTGAAGGAATAATATTCCTACAATTTGTAAATACCTCTTCAAAGGTTTACATTTTAGAGAATAACAAAAGCTTCATGTCAACTTCAGGTGACAAGAAATCAACGACAAATTACCATATTATTTTATCTTTTACTATAAAAAATGAGATTCATCTTTATATTTCAGAAAGAAAATACTATCATGTGATAATACATGCATATATAATATAAACTATGATAAGAGGTCACATAAAAAATATGCATGTAAAACCATGAACAACTATATAAAAGTGATGAATTATGTGTACATATATATGTATATACGTATATACATGAATGACATAATATTTTCATGAAAAAAATATATAACATTGAAAGGTAAACAGTCTCATTTACTTAATCATCAATACTATCATAAATATATAAAAGGAAAAAGTTCCTTACCATACACTACTTACTTTACATGACATGAATCTCTACCACTATACCTACCATTACATGATACTAATCTCTACCATTTCATAAGTGTTACATATCAAATGGTCAAATATATAATTAATTGATTAATTTTTTTTAATATAAATAAATATTTTAATATATTAAAAGTTGGATGGAAGCCTAACAACTAACTGGGCTGTTCAAAGCAAAACACAACCTCTGAAAAATAAAAGAGCGAATATTAGCATTAGTAGCATGATTCTGAGCGGCCCATGTGACCCTAGACAAAAAATCAAGAGCATCACCCCCAGTTCTCCAAAGGTAGAAAAAGCAAAAGCAATGAAACTGTATCCATTGTCAATGCACTTGGATTCGTACTAGTGACAATATTAATGGCAATTAAAACATAGGTATTATGCGATTTTGGGCTTTGCTCTAACCGAAGCGATTGCATTGTTTGCCCTAATGATGGCTTGTCAACTTGCGGTAAGAAGAATATAATTAACCATATATGACTAGCTACATATATACATGTGGTGACAAAATTAAAGCTATATATATATCCTCATATAATTATATGTATAATACATATACACAAAGTATAAAATATATAATTAAATGAATAAAAACTTACTAAAAAAAACAATCAATGTGTAAGAGGAGCAATAACGTACAAAATGTCAAAAAAAACGTATGGAATTTAAATGTAAGCAGTATTGAATTGAAAATTACCATACCTGTTCTCATCACACACAAAAAAACGTATAGGAATTTAAGTGGTTTGACTAATTAATTAAATTGCTATTAATCCATATTCTCTACGGGAGAATAATATAATAATAATCAAAATTCATATAAACTATATTATTAAAGGGACAACGTCTTTTAAAGGCGCTGTCCCTTTAATAATATAGTTTTATAAACGTCAAAAACAAATTGAACTACTTATATTGACATGATATTAAATATTCTATAGTTTATATTGCTACGAAATCTTATAAACTTGCATAAATATTATAAGCAAATGCACAATCGTGTATCTTGTTCTGATATGTGATAAGTTCAAGGTTAATACGTCATATGAAATGAAATTTATGCAATAAATATTTTTTTAAATCGGTCTGTTTTTTATATTAGCTTCTATTCGCTCAGCCGTCCATCTAGGGGTGTCAACACTCCGGACAATTGTCTTGAAACCAATTCTCTCAACTCTCCATACCAGTTGTGCAACAACATTCCTATCATTGTAAACCTACAAGCTAAAGTAGCAAAAGTGTTATTTTTTTAATCGTACTCCATTATGACATTATTTGGATCATTTATCAGAATCTGGCAATAAGGACATAAAATAATGAAAAAAGACTGAAAAATCACTATAATTAGGCTATTAGTAGTGGGGATTAAATGATTGAGTTTACACTACTTATTTTATTGTTTTTACTTATTAGTTTGTATTAGATAAGATTTTTTTATAAAGCTAGCTATCAAATAAAAAAAAGTGGGATGTAACCCTCATTTTGATTAGTATGAGTTAAATAGCAAAAAATACTACTAATGTAACCAATTATTAAAATATTCTATATAACCCTCATCATAGGTAGTGTACCCCGTGGTAGAATTTGATATGATATTACGTCGATGAGGATGTATCAGGAACACAACTTTTTTCTAATAATGAATTTGGTAAATTATTATAAAGAAATTTTGGTTAAGGAAAATTTTAATTATTATCTTATAAATATGTTCTCGTTTATACACATAAAAATAAAACATGTGGAAGTTGTCAGAAAACTGTGAAAGAATACTGGAAGAAAAGGAAATGAAACTCAAAATGTATCATCAGATAGAGTTGTTATTAGTTGAATGGTCGTTTGTATCACCCTTTCATATATGTTCCTTAGTTAATTCATTCAATTTTCAAACTCATCTGTCAGTACAAATCCAAAGACACTCTAAGTCAAAGTTAAGGAAGATAGCTATGAGGCATTTATCCAATTTCATAAGTTAACGAATTTCAGTTATCTAATGCATGTATCTGGAATATACCTTAAATCATGGTTATAGAAAGTTGTATTTACAAAATAGAAATCAATCATGTAAGGAAGAAAAGAGATTCAAGATTGAAGTTTACCTAGGGCATGATACACAATTTAATAGCCATATAGGGCTTGATCGAAGCAGTAGGTTGGTCTCGGAATTGGATTTGAAGTAATTTGTAAAGTGTTCGAAGAAAATATTGAACTCCATGATACACAATTTAATAGTCATAGTGCTTGATCGATTATGGAGGGAGGAGGTGGTGGAGAAGATGGAAGTTGAATGGAGATCGAGTTTTACAAGGTTATAAAATAAAGAGATCGGTGTTTAGGGTTAAGAAAATGGACTTAATTTGTATTAAGTATTATATTATTAATCAAAATTTTATCTAAATACATATAATTTTAACACCTTCTAAGTTGGATTATTTTAATTATTATTCCCAACGCAAAAAAACGTATAAAATAAAATAATAATAAGACACAGAAAAGACTTAAAAAGAGAAATACGAACATGACCGTAAAATATTAAACGGTCGTATACATATCTGTGTCGATTTGCCGAATACGAAGCAAGGTATAAAAAACTTTACACCTATATTAAATGTGAAACCTGTAACAAAATTCAAATTTGATTATATTTGATACATATACATTTGTGCTCTAATTGGGTTCAGATTATTGGATTACTAATCCTAACAGAACAAAATTCACTACCCCCAACCCAAACTTGTAACATATCAAATCTCTACTTTTCTCAATACATTAGTTGGCAGTCCAGAAATAGACAAAAGAAATAAAACACAATAATTAAGTAGCAAACGTTCTACTTCTTTATACCAAATGGTGTTTCAAAGACCTGTAAATACAAATAGACAGCATTTTTTCTCAGAAGTTTATTGTTGATATATATATACCTTACAAACCTTCTACTCAGACATATCAAGCAATAAACTATAACATATAGTTCAAAACAGATATAGACAACATTTTTTAGAAGCGGAAGAAATATAATCATGTAGCCAGAATAACTAAGTAGCATAAACTTTATCTTTGGGCCACCAAACTTGTATTTTGTAGCCAACAATGTACTCCTTTATACCAAATGGTGTTTCAAAGACGTGTAAATACACATTAAGATACAAACCTGTAAGTTCAATCCATATCATATTAAAAAGAAGTAAATTAGAGCAATCTCCAGACAAAAGGATCAAGTTCACCATCAATATCTAGTACATGATATACATTATAATCGAGTGTAAGATAGCCTTGTATAAACAGGTTAATAAGAAATGGCGAAAAATATGTTACTTAGATCATGTTGGACGACAACGACATACCAAACAGATGGCATATGCATCAGAAATTGACTGAGATTGATTTTGAGCTGAACAAAGAGATCATAAAGTTGGCATAAAATCAGTTGCATTTCTATGGGATTAAAGAACAATAAGTCTTACATAAGGATTCTTGAGGTAGAAGGCTTCAGTCTTTTCCCTCTTATAGTGTGAATCACATAAACTTAGGACGGTAAGAAGACTGAAATGAAATGAGCATTTTGATAATGTACCTTAAGTTTTGCGGGTGTTTTCTTCAATGTAAGTAACCCTCTCTCTAAGCTTCTGCAAACTTCATCTCTTAGGGCCATGAAAGGGCACGAGAAGCTCTCATCACCACCAGTAACATGATATCAGTTGTGAGGCGGTTTTTAAAGGCTCGTGTTAGCTTCAATTGCATCGGGTCTTTACTTTCTACAACTCCCCCATACCAATTTATATGTGAACGCTTGCATCACTCAGACATTTCGGAGTAAAAAGATCATAAAACCACTCTAATTAGTTTGACATTGCCCATTCAAGTATTCAACTAACCTGGTATGACCATTTATACCATGTCAGGTCTATCCTTCCCTTGTCAACACCACGCAGCATGACAGGACCCATCACTCCAGTGTTCCATGCTTCGAAATGCGATCCTAAGTTCTTCAAGAAGACAGCGAGAAAAAAACCTTAACAGAAGATTAAATAGAAAAAAAATCTTGGACTACTGCTTCATTTATGCAGTAAAAAACCTTGAGGAGAGCAATGGACTAACTGGTAAACCACAAGCGACACTTAGCAATGCAACTCTGTTCATTCCTGCACGGAAATTGACTGGTTGGTCAAATTTAAAGCACCTATTCTCTCTAGTTCTGTAACCAGATCCTGCAATTAATACCATAATACAAGATTAATGTGAATTCTTGAGATTTTAACCCACTGGAGAGAATGTAAAAATTACAGCACTTGATAATTTTCCATTAATGAAAACATGCAGGGCGTTTTTCCTCCGAGTCATTTTTGCAGGGAGTTTTTCCTCCATGCAAAAATGACTCGGATGGGTTGATTTCGACACTGAGGTAGACAAAAGACCAAGAGTTAAATCTTTCTTTCATTAACAACAAAATACTTTAGCCTTTAGGCGAGATTTTGTGAGTGAATTTTGTTGGTTTTGTCTCATTTGGGACTTGTTCAGTGCATGGTGTTTATAATATAGTGGGTTGATTCTTGTTAACAACTGAAAATGCAGAAATTATGTAATAATGTTTACCTAGTCATGTACCAAAGATAGTCACTACTATCTCTTGTAACATTAACCTGCTCAAGGAGACCAGTCATGCTCATTGTCGGTGTATCCTCCAAAGACGAGACGTCTTTAAAATTGTGTAATCTCTAAACGGAAATCCCTGAACAAAACCAACATGAATCATACCTGTAACATTTTCTTGCAGCTTTTTGAATTCCTTGGGATAATACGACTACCCACCACCAAGAATAGATGCATTTCGACTGTGATCTCCACTCGGTTTCCATACATGGTCATCTTTCCTCACAGTCATTACGACGTGCACTGCAGACTGCTAATTGTCTACATTTCAAGAAATATTCTGATTAAAAATTCGAAATGACAATCCTAGAAACCTCAACATCTAGACAACAATTGAAGTAGCTCGCAAAATTTGAGCCCAAATTTATGTGCAGACTACCTTGGTTCCACTAAGTATACATCGGTTTCTCAAAGACGTATCCTTCTTTTAATTCAATTTATCATACCCAACTTCCAACTATTAGAATTCTAAAAGAAATAACACAATTTCTCTCCTAGACATTTTGTCGAACATATTGTATGTAGTAGATGATTCAACGAAATTCACCATAGATAAGAAAATGATAATAACACTTTCATTTTAAGAAGAAGCAACAACAAAAACTACAAAATGACCAAAATTGGAAAACGAATGATGGAGAATTAGGGGAGAAACCTGAAATCAACAATGCAGAATGAACCCTAGCGGTGAAGTTGGTGATAGAAGTGGTCTTACTGGTGGAGGAACTGTTGCAAATTGTGTGAAGGAGGCGATCGTGAAGGAGACGGTTTCTCGACTAAGGCAGATTTGGTGAAGGAAACGGTAGCTTATTTCTTTTTCTTCGAGTAATCCATTTGCAGCAATTAGAGGAGAATCAACAACTGAGAAGTGATTTTTTACTGTAATTTGGGTAGAAAATTAGGGTTTTGAGATGAAGATGAATGAGAGGAAAAAAGATTCAAAGAAGGCTGCATATTGAGGTTAAATAGTGAGTATACTGAGCAGTTGAAGGCGGTTGATGGAGGAGTGAAAGTAGTGGGGGAGAGGGAGAGAAGACGCACTTGCTGAGAGTGGGTGGGAAGTTGAGAGCGAAGAAGACGGGCAACTGGTGAGAAAAAAAGAGCACGTGTAAAATATGAGGAGGGGCTGTAAAATTGGGCTGGAAAAAAGCTAATTTTAATTATTTTTTGGGGCCTGTAAGAGCCTGCCACATGGCTGCAAGATAGAGCCCCTTGAAGGGGCTTGCTTTAATCTTTTAGTAGATAATATATATCCACTTTAGGAGATAATACGAGATTGAATCTCGTAAATTCATCTTCTTTGAGAGATGATTATATATATCCACTTCAAGAGATAATAAAAGATCAAATTACGTAAATTCATCTTCTTTGGGAGATGATTATATATATATATCCACTTTAGGGGATAAATCAATATCAATCGTCCAAATTCATCATCTTCAGGAGATAACAAAATTAAGCATGCAACTTCATGTTCTTCGAGAGATGATTGTATATATAATATATCCATTTCAGGAGATCGATCATACAAATTCATCTTCTTCGAGAGATGATTATATATATCTACTTGAGGAGATAATACAAGATCAATCACGCAAATTCATCTTCTTATGGAGATGATTATATATATCCACTTCAAGGGATAAAACTATATCAAATATGCAAATTCATCCTCTTCGAGGGATGAAAAATACCACTTTAAGAATGATATATGCACACAAATTTGTTTTCTCCCGTTGATGATTTTAACACTTGTATATAACCACTTCAAGGGTTTAAAAAATGACCGCTTTAGGGATTGATAGACTAATCCTCCAGGATTGAAAATTGATCGCTTCAGGGATCATTTAAAAACTTAGATCGCTTCAGGGATCGATTAAAACTAAGATCGCTTCAAGGATCGTTTAAAACTTAGATCGCTTCAAGGATTGATTAAAATAAGATCGCTTCAGGGATTGTTTAAAACTTAGATCGCTTCAGGGATCGTGTTCTTGTGCATAAGATCAATTAGAATAGAATAGAATAAAATCTCTTCTTACCGTCTCCTTGTGCATAGATGATTATGCGAGGTGCATATATAATGATACAAGATGTGAGTGATCTTCCAATGTGAGTGATTCGTGCTGATAACGTGTTATAAATTCACTAAACATAGAGAGATTAGGAAAAGAAGAAGAGAGTAGAGAAAATAGTAGAGATAGAGAAATGTCTCTCTTATATGTTTCTTATTTTTAATATAGAAGTCTTTATAGAGGGGAATTCCTGTACGAACTCTATTACGGTAAGAAAAGCGAAGCTTTTTGAGCGATTTGATTGAACAAACCAACGGGTCAGATTAGAAGATCAAATAACAGTGTACTGTTCACAAACGGTGACATTTTTGTAATTACCAACAAATTAGAAGGGATAGATAGGACTTTTCACGAAGCTTCCCTTCTGATTCTCTTTCCCTCTTGTGCAGAAGCGTTGCTCGCCCTTGCCAATTCGCGAAGAGCTCCGCTCGCCTTTTTCAGTTCGTGAAGCTTTGATCCATGCTATCTCCTTCCTCACAGCTTCCTTTGAAGATGGATCAATGGCGGAAAAGCGATGATGAGCTTTACAAACCATCTGATGGAGGTAATCACCACAACACTCGTTTCTCGATTTTTAGGGTTTTTCGTTTTTTGTTGGTTGATTTTAGGGATTTGTGCAATTTTATGTTCCAGATTGAAGTTCCATGGTTCAATGTTTACTATTCATTGTTCTAGGGTTTCAATTTCGTATTGATTCACTTTCTAGGGTTTCTTGCTGTTCTAGGGTTGACCATGGCTTGATGTTCGTTGATATAGGTTTAATGTTCATTGATACAGGCTTCATGTTCATTGATATAGTTTGTATCCTCACTATTATATGGCTTCATGTTCATTGATATAGGTTTAGTGTTCATTGATATAGGCTTCATGTTCATTGATATAGTTTGTATCCTCACTGTTATATGACTTCATGTTCATTGATATTGGGAATTGACTAAATATTCTCATCAAGTTATTATATATGTTCATCAAGTAATTAAATATGTTCAACAACTAAAGCATGACGTTCATTGATATTTTTTATTACTAGATGTGGCTAATGTGTAAAAGTGTTGAATGTGGTAGAAACAAGAGAAGTTGATCATGGCACTAGTGATAAAGCAGATGAAGAATGTGAGGTTGATAGCATGAATGAGTTTGTTAATCCACCACCAAATGTGAAGAGCACAGTCTACAAAGAAAGTAAAGGATAGTCCAATTCAAAGAAGAAGCTTGTCGTAACAAAGAACTTAGTTGTCAAGGGTCAACAAACTATGTCTTTGTTCATGGAACAAACTAATATGATGAAATAAATTTTTTTTACTTGAATTTCTATTCTGGTTCGCATCTTGTGCTTTTAAGTTCAAGGATTGACTTAAAATGTTCACTAAAAAGGCAACGAAAGATGGCAACTCTTCTAACCAAAACCACAACAAACAAATGCATACTAAAAATACAAAAAACCAGCTTGTAAAAAAAGATTCATAGAGTACGTGACTTTGAAACTTCATACATGGACACATGAAAGCCATTACATGAAAGCCAAGTAAAACTCCGTGTAAAACAGATTGTTCATATACTGAAGATAGTCTTCATTGTGTGAATATTTATGTTCATTGTTTGAAGAGTTATGTTCATACATGATAGCTACGGTAAAATGAATTGAAATAAAGCTTAACAAGACATATGGACCTCTCATGATGAAACAACCGAAGTGATTGATACCAAACATGAGCTAAAGCTTGTTGATTGATACCAACTTCAGTGGCTCGAAATCGATTCAATTAGAAACTTGGCTGCTTGAAATCAAGTTGTACGAATGATGGGGTTTAAGAAGTTCTTATTTTAAACTACAAGAATGTTCACATCTCGTCTGTAAATGTTCATATGTTGTCCTGCAAAGTTCAAATATTGTATGATAGTGTAACGACCTTTAAATAACTATTGATGTACATGTCAGGTGAAGGTATACACAAATATTCATATTATGAAGTTCACAAATAATAACTAGAAATGTGACTCAAGTCATTGCGAGAGTCTTATCAGCCCATTCATACTCATACTCTCTTCTAAGCATTTTGTCGAACACCTCATGGGCATAACCAAAATCAACCACATCGATCCCCAATCTAGAAATCAATAACAACAACAAAATAAAGATGATAAGTTTGTGGAGCACGATAGATAACAACCACCAACAACCAAAATAGAAACGAGATGAAGAAACGAGACTATGGTGATGAAGAGACGAGATGACGAAATGAAGAATTGATGGCTGAAACGAAGAATTGATTGTCGAGATGAAGAAACGAGATGGTTCAAGAAGTAAGACGAGGTGATTATTGATGATAGACGAGCTCCAATTGCAAACAAAGATGAACCCTAGAAGCTTCAATTGGGAACAACAATGGTGAGAAGAGGGGTGCAATCTTAATCCGATGAATTTCATGTGAACAGTAATTTGTTGAGGGAGAAGACTCCTATTATTAAGAGGAAATGTCTGAAATACCCCTACTTCATTAAAAAGATAAGAGGAATAGCGTGTCCTACTGTGGCCCTAGATTTGTTCCATCCGACGGTCCTTCGCATTTCTTATTTTAAAGTCACTTTGCAACTGATCCGTTCTCGTCATCTATCTATCTATCTAATCTAATCTAATATAATATAAAAATCGCGGAGAGAGAAAATTAAAGACTTAGCATTAAATTCGCCACATTTTGATTGGTTAATTCATACTCCTCAATTCAATGTTGCTATCTTTTTATTAGCCACATTTTATGGATCAAGATCCATAAAATAAAACTTGAATATATGAAGATTTAATTAAAACATAGATGGATCAAGATCCATAAAATTAAAACTTGAATATATGAAGATTTAATTAAAACTTACTCTTTGCAAGATGATTATTTTCTTTTTCATAAAAATAAAGGAGAACTTTTATCCTAACCGATTCAAACTTCAATTTATTTATATAAACGATGTTTAAAATAACATAACTTCAACATATATATATGTCACTTTTCAAATAAGATGTAATTATTTATAAATAAATAAAAGCAATTCTTTTGTAAATTCTACTAAGAAGAATTAATCCAAAATCATATATAGTTGAAAAATATATATAATGCAATACAAATAACATATTTATAGCTTCACAATTTGAAATAAATATTCACCTCTATTACCTATAAATGCAAAATTCAAAAAACAATTATACACTTTGATACATAGTCTTAATTTTTTTTTAAACATATTATTTGTTACAAAAGAGATATAAATATAGCAAGATCAAATATTAGATATTACTCCCTCCGTCCCTAAATGATAGTCCCGTTTCCGTTTTGGGCGACCCCTTTTGTTAGTCTCATTTCCATTTATATCCATAAATTTCTTCCCATTATACCCTTATTTAATTTATTTTATTCATATTCTAATATCACTTTATCAATCAAATCAACCATCTACATCATCTTCTCCATATAATATTTCACCATTAACTTCATCAACCACCCAAAACTCCATTAAATTTCTTCCATTATTACATAACTCATTTTCTCATTAGCCTCTAAAATTTGTAATAAACCCATTTTTATCTCTATAATCCGGTTTAATTAAACCTAATTAAACCCAACTACACCTAATTAATCCAAAAACCCAACTAATCTTAGCCCAAAACAGAGCCCAAAACGAAGCCCAATTCCACACCCCTAAATACTCAGCTTCCTCACAAATCTCTCATTTCCACTCACAAATCCTAACTGCCTCCTCTCTCTCCCGAAACCCTAACCCTAACCCTAACCTCAACTGCCTCCTCTGATGGACAGCTCCACCAACACCCGACCCTCACAAAGCTTCACTAAGAGCGGCACCCCTTCCATGGCTAGTGGTCGGAGATCGATTACTGTCTCCGATCCGAGTTCCCCGGATCCCAGTTCCCCACTTATCTCCGAACATGGAGATTCTGATGCCGATCTTGATGAATTCTTCAAAGATTCTGATCTGTCGGCCACTGTAACCCCTAGGGAGGGGTGCTCGCTGTCCCCGCCTTGTAACTGGGGCTTGGACTGCAAAGGCGAGCACACTTGGAGTTTTGTCCGGCCGGAGGAGACCCCGGAGAACATGAAGTGGTCGCCGGAGCAGAAGAAGGAATCGGTGGAGATGGCCTGGTCCCCTGAGCTTTCGGAGAATGAAGCCTTGTCTCGGACACCCCGACGATGGATTTGGGGATGCAGACCCCGGAGACGTCTGACGCTATAGATATGCCGACACCGGAGATAGTTGCTCCTCTCTCCCCGGAGTTGATCATCATCCCCGACGAGTCCTCTGTCTGTGACTCCAATTCCCGCTCTGATGAAATCTAGCTAAGTCCCCTGGGCGGCTCTGTTTTTTTACTCTCTTTGTTTTAATTAATCAATTGTTATGGACTTGAACTTGGTACTTGGTTTTTTGCTGATGGATGTTGACAGATTATAGAATCTGTTTTTTGCTGATGGATTTTAACAGATTATGGAATCTGTATATTTTGTTGGATGTATGTTTTGCTATATTATGGTATCTGTATATTTGCTTGGCTCTAGATTGGTTCAACTGTTGATGTTGAACTTTGACAGACTGTTTGCTTGGTTCATCTGTTGATGATGAACTCTGACCTTGATTATGTGTTGATGCACATTGGGACTACCTTCTGTTGATGATGAAATGTGACCCTGCATTATGTGTTGATGCATATTGGCTCTCTGTTGAGTTAAGCATTGTGCATATTGATCCTAGTTGCCTTATCTCTGAAAGTGTCAATGATGAAATTTGTTTTTCATGGTCTGAGATTAAGTTTAATTCTATATCTTTTATGTGCCATAGGAACACAGTATATAATGTCTAGATTGATGCCTATCTGGAATGTTTAGGTTAGTGTTTAGGGGCTTGACATCAATGAGGGAATTGGGACATCTGTTATAAGTAATTAATGATGAAAATGTCTATGCTGAGATGCAAGCCCTTAAGTATCACTACCTGGATGTGCCATAGGAACACTAGATGTTTTTACTGATTGATGCCTATCTGGAATGTTTAAGTTATAGGATTAACTAAGAAAAAAATCAATGATGATCATGGGGACACCTGAGACCATTATGTTGCCTTAATAAATTTGTAGTTGGATCTTATGTATGTTGCCTTAACCACCAATATTCATCATCACGTAATCTGTTTGGTTACAAAAATATGACTAGTGTAAGCATGCTTACAAAAAACAGCTAGTCTATGCATGCTTACACTTGTCATATAGTCTTGGCTAAACCCAAAAACCAGTTAGGCTATGATACCTTACCTTACATTAGTATGAAATTATCTAAATCTTCTTTACTGTCCCCTAAATCTGCTTGGGTCTCTGTTTCATCATTTGCTTGGGTCTCTGTTTGATCATTTGCTTGGGTCTCTGTTTCATCATTTGCTTGGCTCTCTGAGTCATCTGAATCCCCATGAACAATGTCCCATGCTTCCATAACAGCCCAAGTAGGTGTCTTGATAATTTCTGGTAACTGACCTTGTGCCCTTAATTTCTTCTTGTTAACATGAGGCATATCATAATCATTCCCTCCTTTGACTCCTAACACTTGGTTCATAACATATTGAAGAGTAATCCAAACATCTCTTAGAGTAGTGGCATCCAACTCATAAAAAGCATTGTAAACTGCTTGTAACATTTCATCAACATTCTTTGGCATTTTTTTGTGCATCAGTGACTGTATGCTCCTAAAAAATCCTAGGTCTAATATGTTTAAATCAGGACTATTAGCTGGTTGCTGAATTAGAATAAATGTGAAACCATCTTGTTTGTGTACCTCTTGCCATTCTGGATCTTGTTGATTGATGTGAGGTCTTGCATTGTCTTGTTGGATGTATATGACTCTTTGTGCTCCTTCTGGCCATTTAGCTTTGATTGCTGGTATTAGTTGATCAATAAGCATTCTGCGTGTAACTTGCTTGTTAATTGACTCAACAAGCTTTGTTACCATTGTCCCCTTTGGTCTCTTTACTAGTTTTCTTTTAGCTGCTTCTTGATATGTGAATGGAAAGATACCAATCTTTCCATCAAAAGTACATTCTCCATCTGAATTGAACCTTGGCCTTGCAACTGCTGCCATAAACATAACCTTAGGAATGAACTTACTTGAATTAGCAGCCCTGTACATGCCTCTTTCATTTTGTGTTAGATATACTCTTTGTGTCTTCTTTGTAAGGAAGAACCGTTTTTCATCAATATGCAAAAAATCATACATTGGATGATAACCTGTCTTTTCCAGCACTGTGTCCCCTGATATTAGATTGAGAATCCAGTCCATCCTTTTGATCTTGTGTGCTTCACTCAATCCAGGATGTAATGCATTTGAGTGTGGCTTTATTATCTTTTGCTTGATCATTCTATGACATACTGACTTGGTAATGGTGAGCTTGCTTGCTAAGTCTCTCCGGCATGTTCTGTCCCCCATGCTAAGTGATGTTATTGCTGCTTGATCGACTTGAGTTCTCTTCCTACCAGCATTATGATATCTTGTGCTGACATTGTAGCTTTGATTTTCTTGTTGTTGTTGCTTGGCTGCTCGCCAGATTCTACTAATTGTTTTTCTTGTTACCTTGAACAGCTCTGCAACTTCCTTCACTGCTCCATATGGAAGTCTCCCCTTGTCCAGTTTGGTTAGAAGATGACTGAGAATATGCAACTTCTTCGAACTGCTGAGTCTGGGAGTTGGTTCATGATGTCGTGATGCCTTTCCA
The DNA here is from genome assembly GCA_029168935.1 of Oxyria digyna. Classification (NCBI taxonomy): domain Eukaryota; kingdom Viridiplantae; phylum Streptophyta; class Magnoliopsida; order Caryophyllales; family Polygonaceae; genus Oxyria; species Oxyria digyna. The sequence continues at coordinate 43,883,337 of JAPVLV010000005.1, forward strand.
TGATCTTCTGCTTCTGATGATGGTGGCGTCTGGTTCAGATCAAAAGAAAATCCAGGTAACTCTCCTATGTCCCCTAGCTCCTCAGTATTTAAGCCGTCATCATCAAGAGGTGGAAGATCATTCAAATTGAATGTTGAAGTCATTCTCCTCAGACACTCATGCTCTGTTCTCCTGTTTTTTTTTTAAGTTTGTTCAGTTTAGCAGTAAATGCTTCCTTAAATTGTGGGTTGAGGTTATTTATAGACTGAAAATTATATCTGATTTTCTTTAGGGGTATTTTAGTCCCCAGAATTTGCAATTGTTTGACAATCCGTGTGTTAGGAATAAAGGCTTTTGATTGGCTCTTAAAAATGTAAGGATGCTTTTCATTGGTTTAAAAATGGATTTGCACACATTTACAAATGTAATCATCACTTCTTACTTATTCAGATTTTGCGTTAATTAATGTGTATAGAGACTAATGTATCGTAACAGGTACTTCATTTACTAATGTGTTGGTTTACTCTTCCTTCCACAGTCCAGTCCACTACTCGTGCTTGCTTTCCAGGTTTCTCGTTTTCTTTACTTACTCTCCCACCCACAACAACTAAAGTCCACGCCGCTGACTCTCCGGCCACCGGACTCCATGGTTTCACCACCATGACTCTGAAGCCCAAGCCCAGCCGCCTCTCCCCCTGCCGTCTCCATCCTCAACAACCTCTCACTCCACTCTGCGCCCCCTGTCTCCGCGAACGCCTCTCCCTCCTCAATCCCTCCTCTTCTTCCTCCTCCTCCCTAACCTCCACCACCTCCTCCTCCTCCTCCGCCGCCGCATTCCCTGAGCTTCGACGCTGCAACACATTCTCTGCCGACAACTGCCACCGCCTTTCCCACGAGCCTCGCCGCAGATCCTGTCAGGTTAGGACTCTCGAGGATCTCTTCTCTGTCGACGATTCCAATGCTAATGCCGTTGAATCCTCCAATCTAGGGCTACGGACAGGTACCTATCCCGTCCCTGACCTCAGAGAGGAAGAGGATCCAGATGACGACACTGACTCTGAAATTAGGGTTTCTGCTCATCGTAATGTTGATGATGGAATTGAGGATTCCAGGACAATCAAGGAGTTTATTGACCTCGAATTGAACACCAACAAGCCTGCTAGTGCTAGCAGCTTCTGGATTGCGGCCTCTGTCTTCAGCAGAAAGCTGCACAAATGGAAGCGAAAACAGAAGACAGAAAACAGACCACCTGAGGTAGGCGATTGCGGATTTGGAAGGAGATCATGTGACACGGATCCTAGGGTTTCCATTGATCTAGGTCGAGCATCTATCGATGGAATTGGAAAGCGATTCTTCGATACAGATCCAAGGTATTCACTCGATCTCGCCAGAGCCTCAGTTGACTGTAGCGGATTGCGGATTAAGGAAACGTGCTTTGATCCTCCCAGAGCTTCGTGGGATGGCCGGACAAGCGTATCGGTTATTGAGAATGCAATGGCAACTGTTTACGGCTTCGACACTGTCCAGAAACACAAGATTCTTATAACAGAGAAAGAATTGATGAACAATTCAAAGAGGCATCCAACTGCAACTTTGTCTAACAAGTCCAACAGGTGGGGAAGATTCTTGAATATCTGGGGCCGTTTAGGTGCCAAAAACCAACACAAATCAGTTGATGAAGATGGTGGTGGTGATCACAAGTTTGATGGAAGGAAAGGAAAGTGTTCAATTGGAAAAAGTTCTGGTGGTGTACTGGATCGAAATCCAAGTGTTAGGCATTCGTCACATGAACACGAGAATGGCACATTAGGGTTCTATCTGACGCCATCAAGGAGAAGCAAGAACAGGTAAAATGCAGTATAGGAAGATTAACTCTCTTTTGTGTCATCTTATTAGTGTTTTTATGACAAAATTTGTATCTAATTATAGTGTTTCCATGTTATAGCTTCTTGTAAAATGTAGCTCCACAGGATGTAGTTTGAAGACACTTGTGTTTGATTGTTGTTTAGGGCTAAACTATCTCTACAAGTGACTTGTATGCACGCAAATAAATTTCTGTTTTAACCCATTATTAGTATATGGTGACCACTTTAATGATGACAGAAATTTGTTAATCTCAAACGTTTTATTGGGCCTCAAAATCACAAGCCCACTTCGCAGATTGACTATAAGGCCCAGAATGGGCTCTTGCGGTCGCTTACATCTTTCCTTCCCAAACTTGTAGATATTAGAGAGTCTGTTATAAGGTCAATATTTTTATTTTATTTTTGGGTTTGAAGGTCATAAGGTTGTAATACGTATGGATAGATTTGCACCGACAATGAACATAAAATAAATTTATGGGAGTTTATATTTTATGACAATGCTTATATTAGGTATTTGACATGACATCGCTTTACTAGTTATTATTAGTCTCTATGTGACAAGTGAAAAGTGATGACTAAGTTGTGGTTAGTATTAAGTCTCTTATTATCTCACACTAATAAAGCAACGTCTTTTTCATTTGTCTTAACGTTTTATTTACTTCTAACAAGTGTGCAAGTCCGGTTTAACAAGTATCTTCCCAAACACATCCTTGTCTCAAGGTTAGCTACCGACATTGATCACCCAAATAGTCATTTTCATTAAAATTCTGATTTGATTCTACGAGTTTTTTTAATATTTTGACATAAAACTAGTAAAATACTGTATACAACAACAACAACATTCCCCATTTTATCCCGAAGAACGGGATATGGGGTGGTCGGGATTGGTATTTCCTTACCCCAACAAGTTGGGAGGAAGTAACCGATATGACCTAAAAGAACATGAGCCTGCAACAAGACCATAAATACATAGAGAAACAAAGAAAATAGAGAAACAGTGCACGACTCCTAGCCCGAGAAACGAGGGTACAACGCTCCAGGGACTCCAGGTCAAGCTTCCAGAACTCGGATCTTTTCCCTCCACAAAGCTTTGTCTTGAACAACGTCTACTGAAAGCTCCAAGGCGGCGAGGTCTTTTTGGATGACCTCCATCCAACTTTTCTTTGGTCGCCTTCTACCACGACGGTAGTCCCCCAACGCCAGAACCTCACAACTGCGAACTGGGGCATCAAGTGGCCTCCTCTGAACGTGCCCAAACCACCGGAGTCTAGATTCTCGCAACTTATCTTTAATACTAGACACTCCGACCTTGCCTCGAATAACTTCATTACGGACCCTATCCAATCTAGTATGACCACACATCCAGCGTAGCATCCGCATCTCAGCTACCATAATCTGTTGCTCCTGAGCCAGAGTAACTGGCCAACATTTACCTCCATAGATCATCGCTGGTCTGACTACCACCCTATAAAATTTAACTTTCAGCTTAAGGGGGACGTTCTTGTCGCACAAGACTCCAGATGCCTATCTCCAACGATGCCAACCTATCTGAATCCTGGACTTGATGTCCTCATCCACTCCTTCATCTCTCTGCAAGATCGAGCCTAGGTATTTAAAGGAGTCTCTCACGCGCAACGAAGTCTCTCCAAGCAACAACCCTACATCCCTGTCTGATGAAGCTCCAAAATCAAACTCCACATACTCGGTCTTGGCTCTACTCAGCCTGAGGCCCTTTGGTTCTAATGTTGCTCTCCAATCTTCCAATCTGTTACAGACTCCCTCTTTGGACTCGTCAACTAACACAATATCATCCGCGAACAACATGCACCATGGGACCTCCCCTTGCAAGTCACCTGTAAGCACATCCATCAAAACCGTGAAAAGGAAAGGGCTTAGAGCGGATCCTTGGTACAACCCAATCCGCACCCCAAAGAAGTCTGTATCTCCGCTCGGCGTGCAGACGCTTGACTTCACATCCTTGTACATATCCCTCAGAATTCTAATGTACGTCCCTGACACACCATTTGCTTTCAAGCACTCCCAAAGCAGTTCCCTAGGCACTCTGTCATAAGCCTTCTCTAGGTCAATAAAAACCATGTGTAGACTCTTCTTCCTCTCTCTGTAACTCTCAATGAGACGCCTCATCACATGAATAGTTTCCACAGAGGACCTTCCCGGCATGAAACCAAATTGGTTTCCAGAAACTTAGACCATGTTTCTTAACCTCAACTCAATAAGTTTCTCCCAGATCTTCATAGAATGACTAAGGAGTTCGATTCCCCTGTAATTACCACAATCCTGCACATCTCCCTTATTCTTATAAACAGGAACCAACTTACTACACCTCCACTCATCCGACATTTTAGCTGTTATGAGGATTACGTTAAATAGAGTTATAAGTCAGTCCAAACCTCTTACCGTAGACATTTCCAAGCTTCTGTAGTAAAATACTGTATACAAGACGTATTTATGAAGTTAATGTCTATTTTATATACAGTTTTGAGCTAGGCATTGGAGGATTGGAGGTGCAGTAAGCAAAGGTAAAGACGTGGTGGCATGGAATATTCGAATCATGTGGGTGCTAATTAAAGTAACCATGCGGAAATTCATATTTAACTACTGTAATTAGGTATGGTATATTATTAATTATATTGATTTATGTGGGAAAATGATTGACTTTTAATACTTTTGCAGGCAAAGTACAGTATAGCATACTCCCTCCGTCCCAATTTGATAGTCCCATTTGATTTTCTGACACTATTCACGAACCGAGAGAATCTTGTAGATTTCTTCCAATATATAAAAAAGAACATAGTCATGTGAGGTCTTATTTGATTCGTCTTAATGAGTACTTTAACAATATTAAAAAATTATAATTTTTATTAACATATAATTAGAGATATTTACGATACAAAACGTGTCTCGGCATATGTGTCGGAATCTAATGAGACTATCAAAATGGGACAGAGGGAGTATGTGTTTTCATTATCATAGTGTTATGAGACTCGCAAGTAGACCTGGGAAAATATGACCCGACCCGCAAATCCGACCCGAATCCGCCCGATTTTTTGTGTTCTTAACCCGTTAAATTAAACCCGAAACCCGATTTGGACCCGACTTGATGACCCGACATTTTGCTGGGTCAAAAACGGGTTGGGTCGGGTCAATTCGTTAAGTCTTACACTCTTACCAAAAAACAACTAGAAAATAAAAATAGGAAACAAATATGAAAAAATCAAAAAATTGATAGGAAAAAAAATGATATTTTGCTGCTATGTTATAAATTCTGTTTATAAAAACAAGCTTTAAAATAAAAATTAGGTTGATTAGGCTTAAATAATATATTGTTTTACTTATTACGGGCTTTCATTTTAAAAGTCCAATCAAGAAAACATACCCAAATTGAATTGTAAGGAGTCAACAACTTGTATCAACCTTATATACACATTTAGAGCTTCATGTTTTTCCATTTGGTCGATGTGGTACGGATTGGATTTATGTAGCAAAAAATGCAAGGTTATATAGAAGATTGAGACAATGATCCATTTGCTAGTTCTCGATGTGGAAAATGAGGGTAGACAAGTTTTATACATACAAATTTAAATAGAGTCACCAACCACTTAATTTTTAATGAGATTTATTAACATGAGATTTATTACAATGAGATTTATTACTTCTTCTAGTTATTTTTTAAATGTTTAAATTTTGTATAACCATCATCACTATTCACTAGTTTACGATATTCTAGCCCAATATTAAATGATATTGTGAGCTATAATTCTAGCTTGTATGGATTGTTTAATAATTGTTTAGTGTTTACATAAATTTTATTATACGGGATACTTTTTAATAATTAAGAATTTATATAAACTAGAGTTTATGTTGGAGACTAAAATTTATGGATGATTATTTAATAAAGTATAATATACTTTTATATACTTACATCAGAAATTATATGGTTATTGATTGAACATTATACTTTGTTATATGTCTGTTAGTTTGAACAACATGACACAAAGTTCAAATATAAGAAAATAAGTCATTTTATTTTATACCGAAACTATGCGTAAACCCTAAAGGCCATGTGGGTAACTTCTAACTTTTCAAATTGCATCTCCTTTATAAAAACCAAACTAGTGATAACTCTCTAACTTGTCACAATATGTATGGTCTAGAACATCGATGTTGATCATTGTTGAAAACATTATACAACTTAGTCTTATTAGGCATATAAAGTCACAATAAGGTCTCACTCACACAAAACGAGACTCGAAACTATGCGTAAACGCTAAAATACCTTAAATAGGCTTAAAAGCCCAATTTGGCAAAATATTCATTGAAAAAGTATATAGAAGAGATAAATGTTCAACGATTTGTTTATCCATTGCAAACTTATTTATAAATAAGTATAAAAAGGAATAAAAAAATTGCGCAATCAGACTCGATGGGTTGATCCGAACCGAAGATAAACTCGTCCTAACCCGACCTGTTTTGACCCGGTAAATTTTAAACCTGAAATGACCCGACCCGAAATATACTAAACCCGATGTACTCTGACCCGAACCCGACTCACCCGACCCGTTTCCGAGGTCTACTCGCAAGTCAATAATACAGTACTAGTCTGTGTTGTTTCGAAAGAAAGACAATATCTAGAATATATGTACTAATGATATTATATGGGGTTAATCTTAATCGGACTCTTAAGCCTATCAACAATGGATTTGCATGATTTAGGTTTGACGATTTTTATTTATTTACATATTTATACTAGATAAGATTAAAAAATATTATAAATATAACTACTAAAAATAAAAATGGGATGCAATTCAAGCATATCATGTAGCTGAAGCATGAGATTTTTGTTTTACAACCCTTATTATAGGTAGCCTAACAACATAAAGTAAAGTAGTACTCCGTAATTAATAAATCAAAACCTTATGCAATTAAAAGGTTACAACAAAAATAAAACTCTAATCGGTAAAGCATATGTTACTCGACGCTTGAAATCATAATCGAATCTTGTTCAAAATTGGAATTGCCCGATATGAGTTTCGAAATTGTTTTAAGTCCACGATTCTACTATTTCGAATTACCGTAGGCGTAATCATTATAATTTGTACTCATTTTAAAATATATCAAATTATTCCTGTATAAATTGTGAATATATCAATAATAAAGTATATATTAATATTAAGTTCAAACCGCTTTATCTTTTCTTATAGATTTTCTTACAATTCTCTTATAGGTCTTTTTTTTCAAAAATTATCGTGCAATAAAAAATGCAAACCTAAACAATTAATGTTATTCTTTCTGTTATATTATGTTCATTTATTTATTTATTTTTGAAATATTATGTTTAACTTTGATTAACCGCAACATTCCAAAACATGCCAAAATTAACCGTAACCAAAACCAATAGAACCGCACAAGTCCAATTTTGGTTTCGGTTTTCTTATGAACGGAACCTTGGTCAAAATCGTAATCCTAACTTAAGTAGGTACTTAACTGTAACCAAAACTGCTAGAATTGACCAAGTCCGATTTTAATTTATGTTCATAATTTCTTAGAATCGGAACCGGTGGTTTCAAAACCGTAAACATATCTCCCCTATCGGAAAGGGATAAAAAGTAAACAATCCAAGAAGAGAACAACAATGTTGATCTATGATTTGCAGAACATATATCATGCATCAATAATTTATTAGAGTATACATCGTTAATTAATACGGAGTATACACATTTATCTGTCGACACTTTGCCCTTTAGGTGATGGATTAAGCCATATCGATACTCTTTTTGTTGGGACAATAGTGGTCGACCAATAGCTCTTCCTTAGCTGTATTTCATCCATTAAATAAATGGACAGATCGTTAAGGGAATTAAAGCTCAAATTCTTAGTTTAGTCAATTTATGTTTATAATAATTAATCAACTTTTAATTTCGAATGTTATATAGTTAAATACTCCTACCCCGACCACAAGCTTATGTATGTGGCAAGATAAGAAAAAAGGAAATCAGCACGCGTCAAATTATAGATAGAGTTGAATTTTAAAACTATATTATAAAATGTTCAAAGAGCCAATAGAGAGATCATAGGTCAAATTGGCCAAGAAAAATGTCATTTTCGGCCCACCAAACTCAATAGCGAATTTTCTATGATCTTCATGCTCATTAAAGGAATATTAATTTGATTGAAAACCAATGGCTTTTCTTAGAATTGATTCTAGTTTGACAAATGTTTTGCACCTACATTAGTTTTCTATACCAACAACTCTTATACTTAATTCGGACAAACGATATGCATGTTAGAGTTTGCTTCTTCAAGTCTATGCTCGAGCCGACTCGCATCTAAACGATGGGTGTACCAGCTTGTGATCATTTCACATTCGATCCGACTGATTAATTTTTTAGTGATTCTTCTCAAGAAAAAATTATCGCTTTGTTAGGGTTCCGGTTATCTTGGAAGTGAGATTTGTGTGTGACTTTTACCGGTAAGCACTTACTAAACCTGATTTTAAGGGATGGAAATGGATCGGGTGGTGGGTGGACTTACCCATACCACCATCTTACCTGTATAAACTTTTATCATCCAACCCATCCGTCATCCACGAAACCCTCAATCCATATCCAATCCATCGGGTTCATGGATGGATCGTGTGAGATATGCGGGTTGTCTTATTTTGTATTCTAAAACGTATATAGTATATAAAATAACAAAAATATAAGCATACGAAAGAGGCACGATGAATTGAACATAGAGTCGAGGATCAGGGGAGAAGAATTGATCAAGAGAGGAGATGAGAGAACTCAGAACCAAAAATCACCTAGTGTTTATGGCGTTGGAGAGAACTATGAGAACATGAGATAAAACATTAATGTTACAATTAAGTTACAACTTAGAAGAGTTTTTTTATTTTTTTATCATATAAATTATATATTATAAAATTTTAAGAAATATAAAAAAATTATATGGGTTATACGGGTAGGATCGGATCGCGGATCATGGATCAGATCGTGGGTTGGATGAACCTCAATCCATATCCGCTCCATGACTCATCCATCAATCCGTTGATCCATCAACATCCGTCTATCTTAGGATTTTAATTCGTATATGAATCGGGTTCGTGGATGGACCGGACATCCGTTGACAATTTTCATCCCTACTTGTCACCAAATGGCTTCCATAAACCATTTGCACCTTAATTAATTAATACATAATCAACCTAAGTCAAGGTACATAGTTTAGGATAATTTTGAAACACACCCGATAAAACAACAAGTTCAAATAGGTGTTGATATTATATTGTAGGAGGGATATTTTTTACTGGAACGATCATCGCAATCAGCAACTTCATTTTCAGTATCCTTGATTGTACCCTATAGTGTGGTGTGATTTAACTCTTCCAAGAACGTAGACATGTGAATTTAACATGGTGGCATAGCCATAGGGGTAGGGTTGGCGTTTTCTTAGGGCTAGAGGCTTGTCGAGTTTAGGATATGTACTTGGAGTCTTGGAACATTAATTGCCCATGTTTTTAACTCCAATGGAATGAAAACCGATCCGGTATTTGATTATAGTGAAAAGTTAAAGCAACAATGTAAGTAGAATATTTCGGAATTCCACTAGGAGTGCTTTCGTTGCTACGCTTGATTGCAAGCTCGAAAATAGTTGGCTACATCAGGGCTTACTATTTTTAATATTAACAAATAATACAGCAGCGAATCAGGAGAGTACGCGTATTAATATAGTGCAGTGCAGACGCCATTATGTCGGAGGCTAACCAATCAGAGGCGAGTCCCATACCGAATCAGGCCCACCAATAAAAAGGAAAAATTAAATAAAGCGCTCTTCGCTCCTTGTTTCGTGTTCGTCTTACGTCGCATTCTCCTCCCCTCTTTTTTTTTTTGCTTTTCATATTGACCCACTCAAATTGTTATTGATCGGGCAGTCTTGTGCCTCACGTATGCATTAAAATCATACATCGCGTAATAATTGTATTTTTTCAAAAATCAATCCATACGTCGCCTATGAAATGGTTCCATACGTTAAAACTCAACACACCATTTTTCATTCGTCTAAAATGGACATCGTTTGCCTCTTCAAAAGGCCAAAATACAAATTTATCACACATAATTTCTTTTGTCAACAAATCCGTTAAAACTCAACACACCATTTTTCATTTTTTTTATAATATGGTAGATAACTTAACAAAGATTTTATTTAGTGATTGTAATACTTAAATATAATTCATAACTACAATTTATAAGTAGTAAATTTGTTACACTTAAGCATAATTACACAAATGTTCTTTGTTTTTTGACTTTTTGAAGGGGCAAACAATGTCCGTTTTGAACGAATTTTATATGCACGCGATCGTATTGAAATTATCTACAAGATTATGGAAAAAAACAAACAAAAAAATAAAAAAATTCATACATGACGTTTGGAACCATTCCATACACGACGTATGGATTGGTTTTTGAAAAAATGCAATCCATACACGACGTATGATTTTAATCAATGCGTGACGCACGAGACTGGGCGGTAAATAACAATTTGAGTGGGCGGTAAATAGAAACTATGTTTTTTTTCATCTCTATTTTTCATGAATGTTTTTGGTAAAAGTAAAAATACTCCAAAACAAATGTTAAAAACTAAAACATGATATGAAATGCATTAGAGAAAGGTAGTGAGAAATAGAATCTTCCTTGATTTCATTGAATGAACAGTGATTACAATATATAGGCTGAGCCAAGAGGCTCCCCTAGGACAGCTGTACATTAGGTGAACATTCTAGAATTCTATTGCATAAATATCTTCCATAAATATCCTATGCTCTATTACCCCCCCTCGATTCAAGCGAGAGCAAGTCGAGTTTGGATCGATGCTGCAAAAACGGGACGGTTGCCAGAGGTTTGGTCATGATATCGGCGGTCTGGTCTTTAGAGGAGACAAACGCCACTTTGAGAGACCCATTTTTAACCCTTTCACGCACAAAGTGGTAATCAAGGCTTAGGTGCTTGATCCGATGGTGGAGAACCGAATTGACGGCAGGGTAAGTGGCGCCAATGTTGTTGCACCAAAGGACCGGTGGATCGGGAAGAACAACACCGATGTCTGAGAAAACAGATTGGAGCCAGAGAGCTTCACATGTGGCATTGGCGACGACACGATACTCAACTTCGGTAGAGGAACGGGATACCGTTGACTGTCGTTTGAAGGACCAAGAAATCAGATTGGAGCCATGGAAGATGCAGTAAGCACCAGTGGAACAACGAACTTCACCCTTATGTCCGCCTCAGTCGGAGTCACAGTAAACAAAGAGATTGTGATCGGAGTGGGCGAAAATGAAGAATTTGAGGTCGGAAGTGGCGTTGAGATACCTCAAAATTCTCTTGACCCCTTGCCAGTGTTTTTCATCGGGGGAGTGCATAGCTTGGCACATACGGTTGACGACGAAGGAAATGTCCGGGCGAGTGAATGACAAATACTGCAGGCCACTGTTTGTGCCTAAAAATACGACGAGAAAGGAACGCGTGGTAAGCTACGCGTAGAAGGATGACGTCGACGCGACGAGAAGCAATGAAGATGACGTCGACGCGACGAGAAGCAATGAAGATGTCGTCGACGTGACGAGACGTGGGAAAGATCTCGTTCTCCTTAAAGATTAGGTCGGCCAAACATATTTTATCTTATTCCCTTGAATATTATTGTAATTGGTAAAAGATACGAGAAAAAATATCTTTTACCTTATTTATTATATCGTTATTAGATAGAAGGAAAAGATAAGATCTGATTTTCCTTAAAGATATCGTTAGGGTTAGCCTATAAATTAAGGCTAACGCCTGCTTTGTAATCAATCAGCCACCATTCGAGTAATACCAAGTTCAAGCTTCAACCCTAAAATTCTTATCTCGTCTTACATTGTTCTTGAATGTTGAGATTATACCGTATACTTTGATCTTTGCCCTACAATTGCTTAGTTATCATCTCGTTGATAATTTCGCTACAAACAATTGGCGCCCACCGTGGGGCTGGATCAAAAAGGTGTCATCGCTCCATACAAAAAGACCTTCTTTTTTGCAGAAAATCATGACGAATCCCCCTACCTTCATTTTGGGTGGTTGGGGTGTGGAGCTTGGTCACGAGGTCAAAGGTTCGATCCCCCTACCTCCATTTTGGGTTAAATATTAAATACTTGTTTAATATTTTAACTCTCAGAATAGATTAGGGGTAATTGGGTCCTTTCACGTCTTTTTGTCTGAATAGCTTAGGGGTAATTGGGTCCTTTCACATCTTTTAACGGAATATTAGACAGATTCCGTCCATGGGTGATTAATTGTAACTAAACGTAAATATTTGGATGGTTTAAAATAATTATCGATATAAAGGGTGGTTTCCTGCAAATATCGACATATAACGGGTGATTTTCTGCAAAAACCCCAATTAAGAATCCAAGTTTTTCTCCAAATTACTCTTATTTAATTTTTTTGATTAGTAATGTTTAAATGATAATTATTTAAGATTATAAATCTAGTAATAAGTATAGGGTGCGGTTCCGGTGAGAACAGTTTTTAAAATGAGAACGTGCGAATGCCTAATGTGCATCAAAATATACTTAAATGTGCATCAAAATATACTTAAATGTGAATAAAAAATTTTGATGCACATTCTTTGAAAAAATAATGCACATTTATAATTTTTACCTGTTCTTCAGTTTCTTAATAAATTTTCTTTAAAAAATAAATATTCTTCAAATTTTGGATGTTTTTATGTTTGTCAACGAATGTGCACCAAATTAGTACTAAATGTGCATCAATATACTACTAATGTGCACCATTCTCACGTTCACATTTTAAAAGTTATTCTCACCCGATATTTTCCCATAAGTATGTGGGCAAATCTGACAAAATCGTGTCAAAATAGCTAAAACGACAATGAAATAGGAACAAGGAAAACAATATAGAATAACAATTAAAAAGAAACAGAGGCAGTATTAGCTGAATATGTAATAATAATGGAGTAAAATTACAAAAGTTTATAATAATTTTTTAAAATATTTTATTGATAAAAAGTAATTATGATATTTTAATCTATATTAAACTTATTAAGCTAAATGAATGCTACTTAATTGAACACTGAACAGCTTGATAGACAAAAATTAAGCTTCATTACAGTGAAAAAAAACTCTGTGAAACGAAGCCTACATAGCGGAAAAAGTCATTGTGATAAACATAGGGGCTTACTATTTGGCACACCCTAAAAGTTTATTTAACACACTCATACATTTGTCACGAAGGTATTTGGTCAGACATTCGTCACGAAGGTTCGAAGGACATTCGTCACGAAGGTATTGGGGAGATCCGTCACGAAGGTATTGGGGAGATCCGTCACGAAGGTATTGGGGAGATCTGTCACAAATCTTTTTTTTTTTTAAATTCAGAATCTTGTAGAGAATTTCAATACAAGTTCGTGCATATAAAATACGTCCAAAACGGACATCGTTTGCCGTTCCAAAAGTCCTAAAAACAAAACAGTCGTTTTTGTTAAGTTCGTAATATTTAAACATAATGCATAATTATACTTTATAAGTAATAAACTAGTGATATTAAATGATAATATACAATTATAGTATATAAATTTAATTGCATGATTTTTAACTATAATTAATAATTATATTATCCAAATACTAAATTTATATAAGTTTTTGTTTTTACGAACTTAACGCATGCGACTATTTTGTTTTGAAGGCTTTTGGAAGGGCAAACGATGTCGGTTTTGGACGTATTTTATATGCACGGACTCGTATTGAAATTATCTACAAGATTCTGAATTTTTTTTGTTTTAAAAAAAAAGGATTCGTGACGGATCTCCCCAATACCTTCGTGACGGATGTCTTTCTAACCTTCGTGACGAATGTTTGGCCATATACCTTCGTGATGAATGTCTGACCAAATACCTTCGTGACGAATGTATGGGTGTGTTAAATAAACTTTTAGGGTGTGCCAAATAAAGACTTATCTCCCCGTCTGGAATTCGGGTGATGTAAGTTACTATGGCTCATTAATCAAATTTGTAGGTGTAAACTAGTCTCCCGAAAATGAATTAGAACATGTTATATATAAGGGGTTTTTGCAGGAAACCACCCGTTATTTGTCCAAATTTGCAGGTAACCACCCGCTATTAACCTATTTATTCTAAACCACCCAAAATGTTAAGTTTCTTACAATTAACCACCCCTTGACATTTTCCGTTAGATGTTCCGTTAAAACTTGAGAAATTACACTTTTACCCCTCCATTTTTACAGAAAATAACAACTTTGAAAGTTATGGGGCACTTTGAAAGTTATGTGTGCATGTGTAATAGATTGTGTGCATCACAAAATATTGTGTGCATGGGTTATAACGTGTGTGCATTAATTATAGAATTTGTGTGCACCATCCTTATTCCTTATCTTAAGATTCATCCTTACGACATCTTTTCCCATTACATAATAGTTTAAGCTACTAAGAAACTTCTAATTTTCCGTATATAAAACATTGAAGCACTAACCTTATACAATATTTATTTGTGAAACCGTTCTAGTCTCCGACTAAGAAAATGACGTTACTAAAACACAATTTCCTTTCAACATGTCCTATTCTTGATGGAGGGGAGGCTGTTATTTATTTGTAAACAACCGTCCTCAAAACTAGAAGTGCTCATAAAATACTGAAAGCTCAATCATTAGCATCACCGTCTAAAAAATAAAAGTACAAAACACAACAAATTTCAATTCCCCCCTAAATTTACAGGTATTATTAAATTAAATCTCAAATTTCAACCAAAAAAATTATTATTTGTGTACTATTTTCAACCGAAATTTATAGGACTGCCCTTGAGCTTGAGCATGACTAGTAAGAATTATTATTTTATCATTATGTTATAAAGCATTAAAAACTTTTCCCCACTTTCTATTTAAGTTGCAGAATCCATCAACGCCCTATTCCTCCCATCACAAACTCACCAACTAACTCGGCGGCTAAGCCACCATAACCGCCGCCTCTTTCAGCCTAGCTCAGCCCTTCCTGCAACCCTCAAATCGAGATCTTCAATTCTTGAACTGTTTTCAATTGATTTTCTTGTCCTTGTAGCTCAAATCTCAAGGAATAAAGGGTAACCAGATCCTTTTTTTCCTTCCCCTTTCCCTTTCCTCCTGTTTGCTTTCAGCCACCAGAATCTAGCAGTTTTCTTACACAGGTTCTTTTCCATTTTCAGATTCTTACTTTCTACACGCCTTGTTGTTCAAATTGTTGAGATCTGAGTGTTGCATAATTGAGCTAGTCCTAAAATCACCATTTAGATTTGATTTGCAGAGATTTTTCTTCTTCTCCAACTTGGGTGGGTCTTTTCCAGATTCCTCAAGAGAGATAAGCCAATAAACACAAAAAAGCAGGGAGTATTATTCTATTCCTCCCTCTTCTGATCCGGTCTATTCTGAAATTTCCACCTCTGCTTTTGCATCTTCCCCTGTTTCATCAAAATCTCACATAAAAGCTCAAGTTCCAACCTCCAATTCAGAAACCAACCTCAAGAACCGATCTGAGTAGCCTTCAAAATCACACAAAGAACTCATCAATGGAAGTTCTCTCTCCAGCATCCTACCTATCAAACGCAAGCTGGCTGATTGATGAGAGCAAGAAAACTGGGTGGACCCACGCTGAGAACAAGCTCTTTGAAGATGCTCTTGCTCTGTATGACAAGGATACCCCTGACAGGTGGCAGAAGGTGGCTGATATGATCCCCGGGAAGACGGAGAATGACATCATTAGGCAGTATAGAGAGCTCGAAGATGATGTCTGTAAGATCGAAGCTGGGCTTTTTCCGGTTCGCGATTATACCACCTCTCCTCTGTTTTTGGATTGGGTTAATCACCATTGTGGCGGCAATGGGTTTGATAAGTATAGGGTTTATAGCCCCGGTTCGAAGCGAGGCCATGGTGTGAGGCCATTGGAGCAGGAGAGGAAGAAAGGTGTTCCATGGACTGAAGAAGAGCACAGGTAATTAAGTCTCTAAAATTAAGTGATTTAAGTCTAATTTTGTATATTTTATTTACTTAATAGCTTTGGAATCTAGCTTGATAGTCAAGCCCAGCACATGTCAACTAAGTACATTTTGTTCATTGTCCGCGCTTGAACCCAAAAAATAACACTTTTGTTAGAGATAAGGTTTTGAATCTTGATGGTTTCCATGGGGATGCCTGGTTATCATACTTTAATGCTATGTTAGTCAACTCAGGGCCTCTCTAGCACATGTCGACTAAGCAGGCTTAAGTTCGTTGTCTTCGCTTAAACCCGAAAATTAGTCATTTTTGTTACACATAAGGTTTGAGGATATGGATGCATCTTGACATGGATGGTAATGGTCAGCAAGCAATTTTTCCACGTACCAATAGGCTTTTTCTTAACTAATAGGGAATTGGGTGGCAATGGATTAGTGAGTAATGACTCATAGTTAGTGCGTGTGATCTTAACTAAGATGACAATGATCTTTGTAGGCTATTCTTGATGGGCCTGAGGAAATACGGGAAGGGCGATTGGAGGAACATTTCTCGAAACTACGTAGTGACTAGAACACCAACTCAAGTAGCCAGCCATGCCCAAAAGTATTTCATAAGGCAGGTTTCGGGTGCTAAGGACAAGAGAAGAGCTAGCATCCATGACATAACAACTCTCACCTTAGACGCTCAACCCTGTAACCCTACACAAGAAAGCAAGAAAGCCGAGTTGCCATTTCAGCAAGCATACAACCACCAGGCACATGGAAATGCACCGACCTCGGCTTTCAATGCAATGCAGATTGAGGGGACCGACTTCGGGTCCCAATATGGCGTGGGCCCGTTCGAAATGAAGATGCAGGGCCAGCATGGGCACATTATTGGACACCATCTGAACATGGGTTTTCAGATGCAGCAGTAGTACCCTCATGGCTGATGAATTTTACCTACTTAAGGGAAGGTGAATTTGATTAGGATCTTAATGTTGTGGGTCCTACATAGGATAAATCTCCTACCGTTTACCGTCTTATAAAGAACGTAAAACGGGGTGAGGATGGTGCAGATAATAACCCCTCTTGCCCCATTCCTATGTTAATGATGTTTCTCTTTGGTGTACGTCTTTGGCTTCTTTTGGTGTTTTAAGACTAGTTGTGACTTATGCTTTGTGCCTTGTCAATATATGTGTGTTATCCGGATCTGGGAATTAAGAACCAGCCTGAACCAAGCTTGATTGTGATGCACCCGTAAAATGTTCTCCTTGTTTTGTTCGCTAAACCACTTTGAGATTCTCCTTATCTTAGATCAGAATATCAGAGAAGATAAAAAGATGCTCCTTTAAATCAGGCATGAGATTATTCTATTATGATTCGATGGATGTCAAACCTGAATTCTAAGCCAATCATCTTATCAACCTGCTATACTCTATACTATAACCTCATGTCTGAACCACAATTGTCTATGTATTAAAAGCACATCCATCTTAGCAGTACCTAACAAACTTGAGATGAAACTGATAAACAAGAAAGAGGACTGACCAGTTCATTGGTGCTTCATGTTGGGTAGATAGCTGAGTCACAATGCACTTAAGAACCTGTAAATAACTTCCTTGATATGATCGATATATTTAAGGCGATTCAATCGGGCACCACTTTTTTTACACCGGGCACTCCGAACGAGATTGTAATTTTTTTTTTTTTAAATTCTCGTTCGGAATACCATTCCGAACGAGATTAACCGGGTTCAAATTTTTGAACCCGGTTTAAGAAACCGAGTTAAAAAAAATCGAAAAAAATATCCGGAATTCTCGTTCTAAACGCCGTTCCGAACGAGATTTTTTTTTAAATTTTTTTAATGACGTCAATATTATTTATAAATAATTTGTTTTTTTGGATATCCGCATCTCGTTCGGAATACCATTCCGAACGAGCAGCGTTTTTTTTTAAAATAATAACGTAAAGGTCGAGAATAGGCGGTTCGATGCCTAAACGACGTCGGAATGCAATGAAACTTGTTTTCAATGCATATTATAGCTATTTAACCTTGTCGGTAACTTCGAATCGAAAACTCGAACTCTTCGAGTAACACCTCCTTTGTAAACCTTCACTAGTCTTTCATTCTTCGAAATAGTCGAAGTAGTTGAGATATGAAGGGTCTAGTACATCGATGTTGATTATGTTTCAAAAACTTATACAATTATGTGTTATTAAGCATATAAAGAGTGTATAAGGTCTCCCCTTCACAAAAAGTTGATCGAAAATACTCAAAAACGCAAAAACGCAAAAACGCAAAAACCGGGTAATCTCGTTCGGAACGCCGTTCAGAACGAGATTTATGACGTCATAAATATTTTAAAAAAAAAAAAAAAAAACTCGTTCGGAACCCCGTTCCGAACGAGTGTCGAACCGGTTCATAAATTACGAACCGGTTCATAAATTACGAACCGGTTCGGCATTTAATAAATGAAAAAATCATTTTCCAGACCATTCCGAAGGAGAAATTTTTTTTTAAAAATAAATAAATTCAGGGATTCTCGTTCGGAACGGTGTTCCGAACGAGATGGTGTTGCCGGGTGTAAAAAAGGTGCTGCCCGGTTGTCACCCGTATATTTAATTTAAAATAAACGAAAAAGGAAATAGCAGATGAAAGATAAATCATGGATCAACCTCAGTCAATGTTAAAACAGAAGACCCAGATAAACAAAGAGCACATCCCACTACCCTAAAGCATCTCATGCTTCAAATCCCATATTTCTGTGTTTTTTGATCTTCTCGTCTTTTGCAAGCTTTCAATTTCGCATCCTTTTCATTATTCAAGGAAGATCCTCCTTCTAACGAGATATGGTTGTGTGGCACTGGTTAATGTTTCTTAGATTGTGAGGATATACTCTGATAACACTTATTTGTTTTAATTATCTACATGTCTTCAAGCAACTGATGACTGCCTCATGATGAATGTGAGAAATTCCTTTCTGCACTAAACATTTCTTGATCAACCACTTCCTTGATAGTGTTTTATGATCCATCTACCATTGCTAACCATATTCTGATCTATATCTAAGGGTTCAAAACTTGAGTTTACGACATGTGGTGTTAACACCTCAGCTGCAGTTCAAAAAATTTGAGGAAGCTACCTAGCTTTGTTCTTCAGTTAGTGTAAGACAACAAGCTAAACGTCAATCAAGTGATAGAATGCATGATTTTCCTTTTTTAAAAATCATGCATTCCTTCTTGCAACTTGCATGAGAAAAGCATCCTCTCCTATGGCTGCTTTATTCTAATGTGTGCTCCTACTTGGTAAATTTATTCCAGCCCTACACATATTATCAGAATTATTTCATACTTTTTTCCATTTTATCATGTT
The DNA here is from genome assembly GCA_029168935.1 of Oxyria digyna. Lineage (NCBI taxonomy): Eukaryota > Viridiplantae > Streptophyta > Magnoliopsida > Caryophyllales > Polygonaceae > Oxyria > Oxyria digyna. The sequence goes on from JAPVLV010000005.1 coordinate 43,902,577, forward strand.
CTTTATGTCTACTCTTCCACAAAGAAATAATAACAAGATAAAGCTAGAGTCATGAAATGGATCAATGCGTCTACCTTATCAAAAACATATGAGAGGAAAAAAGGAATTAGAATCCAATCCTAATTTAATGATCAATCATCTCAACAGCTTAAACTGTTCAATGAACTTCTGTAATTGGATTTGTAATCTGGTAGATAGGAATATTACAGAGGGATGATCAGTAACCCCTTTGGAAATAGTAGCATATTTACAAAGAAAACTTTGACAACTTGTCAGAGAAATTAAATGAAAAGAAAACACCAAGAAAGAAAGGACAAAGTAGGAGACATAGCATGGGGAATTACCAGGACATGACAGAAGGCCCAAAAATTTAAACTTGAGTTTCACTGCCTGTTGCTGCAAAAGCCTTAAAGCTTGAGTCACTTTATACTGTGTTATGGTCCTGTGAATTTAGCGAGCAAATTTATAACCACAGGGTTAGGCTCATAACTCATAAGCATTCTGAAGAAGTTTTTTGTCCAATATTACTTCTAGAGAAAACGTATAGACATCTAACAATACTCATATGTTCCTCGAAAAACAAAGAGTTTTGAGCATAACTCAAACTAAAATTAATAACCAAATCATAAAATAACTTTAGCTGCAGACTGTATGGCCCAATTCCAAATGTGCATATCGATTAACAAGTCAATCCACCATATACTCTCTCCGTCCCTAAATGATAGTCCCATTGTTGTTTTTGACACTATTCACAATTCAAGAGAATCTTGTAAATATCTTTCAATATATAAGAAAAAATATAGTCATGTGGGATCTTGTTTGATTCGTTTCAATGAGCACTACAATAATATCAAAATTTTATAATTTTTACCAACTTGTAGTTAGAGATATTAACGATACAAAACGTGCATCGGCAAATGTGCCGGAGTGAAATGGGACTATCATTTAGGGACAGAGGGATGATGGAAAATGACATCTCTCCGCTGAATATGCAAATTTTGTCTTCAGTAAGTTTTTCTGACTCCACTTATTCATCTGACCTACTGCTTGGAGATGACCTCTAGCTAGCAAAACATAGTTCATAAACAAACTGTATTTTGAAATGGTTGTCAGTTGCCACTGACTATAGCTAATGCAGCGAAAACGTTCGTAAATGAGATAAACCTAAATTATGAAATTCTAGCTCATCAGCTCCATCTCTGGAATTTTGATCCACGTTTGTCAAATCACAAGAAGTTTAGACGAATACATGTGCGTTAATTACGCTCAGTAATAGTACCGATTATCGAACTCATCATCGATGGTTTCACTTGCGATCTAAATTTTGGAAACGAACACGAAAACCTAGAAATTTGCTTATCAATTGAGACCTGATGTGCGAACAATGCCGTTGACCAGTACGATTCCTACTCTGTTCGGATCCAAATCCACACCATCGGCAGCATTTCTGAGATTCCTCCAATTTGGCGGGTGAAATGGGGGAAGAAGACGAACGCGAGGGAGAAAACTTAAAACTGGCACCATCCACGAAGAAGAGAGCCAGAAGTTATCATCGTCTCTTAACTGAACGCCTCCTAAGGCCCAATAAGCCCAATGGGCCGATGACTAGTGTTTGGCTCACTAAGCCAGGTTCACCCACCATTTATTATTAAGGGTTTGTCTAACCATCCACCATTTATTAATGTGGGCACATTAAAAAAAAACCTTTTTATATTTTATTTTTTTTGGTCACTAGAACCGGACCCCCGCGCTACGCGCGGGCCAATTACGGTTTTTTCTATATGGTTTAACACTTTAACGTTGTTTAATAGACGTCTCGCAGTTTGATCGGACTAATCATATTCACAATCTCTTCAATTAAAAAAAAGTAACCCCAACAAAGTAAAATTTATAAACAACGTGAATCAATTCATTCAACATAACGACAGAGGACATAATGACTTCTTTCAGCGGATAAAAAGAAGTAATTTTAGCCTCCGTAAATAGAGAATATTAAAAATGTTGAAGTGAGGCAAACACAACTTTTTGATGTTAACCTCGTTCCTCTTTCACCGAATGAGTTAAAATACAAAATAGTTCAGTTTCTTAATTCTTTTAGCATTTCAAAATTGTCCTATTAGAAAAGTATATCCCAATAAAAAAATAAGTGGTTGTTACCCCTTCTCGTAGTTATCTTGATGTAACCTCAGCAGTTGCAAACTTGCAATTGCTCTTATCTGCATCATTATAGATATATAATAGTAGATAGATTAAAATATCTAATTAACCAATATTAATTTTTAACTAAAGAAGGAGACGAAGACGAACGGGGGGAAGGAGACGAAGACGATGTGTTCTTAGTTAAATCGTTAGTGATGAAATTGGAATTTAAGAAAATAAATAATTAGGATAAAAATTTAAAATATTAACATTTATTAGGTACAAATTGACATTACTTCACCAAACCCAACAATTTATATATATATATAGATGAAAGAGGGCATTAGCCCTTGCGAGATTAAATAGATTACTGAGAATGGTTTTGCTCCAAAGGAGCTACAATATCAGAAGACAAAAAATTAAGAATGCAGGAAGGAGGTGCTGAAATAACAGTAAAAGGTTCATTAAGAGACACAGCTAGGGACGCTAGCGCATCAGCCACTGTGTTCGCCCGTCTGCTGATGTGTGACAACTGCACAGTCGACGTGCTTCTGTTCAGGCGGCGCTTGCAGCGGGAAATCAAGTGGAAGTCTGGGTGAGAACAGATACAAACTCCGTTAATGAGGGAGCATGCCTGTAAGGAATCAGATTCAATGTAGGCATCAATGAGGGGAAATCCGTCCAGCAGCTGAAGACCATAATGGATAGCCCATATTTCTGCAGTTAGGACTGAACAAGAGCTGCATGAAAACATGAAAGCGCGAATGAACTCGCCCATGTGGTTCCTGACTACTCCCCAACCTCCTGCGGATGCACTGTCGCCCTTAACAACGGCGTCAACATTTAGCTTAATGGAAGACGGTTGCGGAGGCTGCCAAGTAGGTGACCGAATTACAGCTGGCTGAGAAACAGTGGCACTGTTACCCAAAGGGAGAGAAGCATAGCGAGTAGCCCGGTAAGACAAAACCACATTTGAGACCACCAGAGAGAGCCTCGAGATCTCATCCACCCCAGTAAATGACAATGTATTCCTAACCTTCCAAGAATGCCAGAGCATGTATCCAAAGACTGTTGCCCAGTGATCTGCATTCTTTATGTTGATCGTGATCCATTCCTTTATATCAGTGCAGGAAAAGAAATTCGCAGGGAGCGAGTTGCCGCTCAGGGCGAGCCATACGTCCCAGATTTCAGCACAATCCCTTAGTACATGAAAACAGGATTCGGTCTCAGTGCAGCGAGGACAAGCGGCCGAAGCTGCCATATGTCTGTGAGCTCTGATCTGATTGCAGAGAAAGACCTCATGGGCAGCTATATGGAGGAATTGTTTAACACGTTGCTGCGCCGGGAGCTGCCAAATAAGTTTCCAGACCGGGAACGCAGGAGTGGGCAACTCATTGCGAAGCAGATGGAGAGCAGATTTGGTCGTGAAGGACCCGCTGGGAGTGCACCTCCACGAGAAATTATCAGTTGCGTCAAGATCATTAGAGAGATGGACTGCTCTCAGCTTACGACATATAGGATCTGATAAATAGGGGGTGATGAGCTCCCATCGCCAGTCAGCGCCATTCCAGAGTTCTACCTCGGTTGCTCCAACTTGATCTAAAGGGATGGGCAAGGATACAGAATCAGAGAGGGGAACGCCTAGCAGCCAGACGTGATCCCAAAATAAGGTTGAGACCCCATTCCCGACTGATTTCTTCAACCCATCTGTGAGAACCTCAGAGCCATGGATGACACCTCTCCAAGTGGGAGACGGCCGATCTCCCTTGACAAACATATCAACATCCAATCGGCCATTACAGTACTTGCCCCAGAGAACTCTTCTCCACAAAGATTGAGGCTCCTGAAGAACCCGCCATCCCAGCTTGGCTAAAGAAACTGTGTTGGCTTGTCTCATAGACCGGAAACCCAACCCGCCTAGATGCTTAGGCCGAGCTATTTTTTCCCATGCTAGAACATGCACCTTGCGTTTTTCTGAAGTCGAACCCCAAACAAACCCACGTACCTGCTTATCGAGCTCATCACAAGTTTCACGAGGCACCATAACTGACTCCATAACATATAAGGGGATAGTGGAAATAACCGAATTCGCCAGGACCACTCTTCCCGCCATCGACAAAGTTCGCGCCTGCCAACCCCTAAGCCGAGTGGTCACTCTGTCTAACAGGAAGTCGTACCGATTTGTAATCATACGTCTGAATGCTACTGGGACGCCCAGATACTTTCCAAAGTCAGAAACTTCAGGGATGGCTAGACGGCTACTGATGATCTGCCTCAAGGATGGACGAACATGTTTTGAAAATATCATACTACTCTTATCATAGTTCACAAGTTCACCTGACAATTCGCAAAACTGATTCAAACAAGCTTGAATGACATCTGCCTGACTCGAAGACGCCTCAACATACAACATAAGGTCATCGGCAAAAAAGAGGTGCGAGAGCTGAACCCCCCCCCCCTAGCTCGACGGGATTCCATCTCCCTTCACTGACAGCTGATTGAATAATGTGCGAGAGGAATTCCATACAAAGAACAAACAAGTATGGGGACAAAGGGTCTCCCTGACGAACGCCCCGGGACGGAAGAAAAGAGCCAGCTCTCCCGCCATTCCACAACATCTCCATCTTCCCGGAAGACTGACAGGTCATGATGATCTCCATGAGGTGCGCAGGTAGATGGGCACGTTCCAGAATGACTCGCAGAAAGGACCATTTAATACGGTCGTAGGCCTTTGCAAGATCAATTTTAAGTATCATCCATTGTGTAGTTCCCCTTGGGGCTGACATAGTGTGGAGGACTTCCTGAACAATCACTACATTATCTGTGATTTGTCGACCCGATATAAAGCTGGCTTGAGCAGGCGAGACAATGTGGGAAAGGACCGGATTGAGCCGCTGGACGAGCATTTTCGTAGCAATTTTGAATGCTACGTTAAGCAAGGAAATGGGCCTGAACTGAGTCGGGCAAGTAGGAGAATCCACCTTCGGGATAAGAACCATAAATGCATCGTTCCATCCCTCAGGCAAAATTCCATCGTTGAGAAGTTAAAGGACAACCTTTGAAACCTGAGCGCCTACTGTAGTCCAGTTACGCTGGTAGAAGATCGCCGGGAAGCCATCGGGCCCCGGTGCTTTGTAAGGTCCCATTACCTTGAGAGCCAACCACACGTCACTATTAGAGAAGGGTTTATTCAGGTCCTGTAGCATCTCCGGCAGCAAAGGCGGGAAGGAGTTGGGAATCATAGGAACAGAGGTGCTCTGAACCGAGTTCTCCTCAGTGTACAAACCCGTAAAAAACTGTAAGACCAAAGACTGAATAGCGGCTTGATCCGTAACCCAGGTACTAGTATTATCCTGAAGAGACATGATTTTATTCGCCCGTCTCAGGATCACAGTAGATAAGTGATAAAATCTCGTGTTACGGTCTCCATCGAGAAGGAAACTTGCACGTGATTTCTGAAACCATAAAGTCTGCTCCTGGAGCAGCACCAACTCGATCTCACTCCTGAGGTTTGCAATCAGATCAATCAGAAACTGAGAAGGAGCAGCCGAAATCTTCCTCTGAGCACCAGCAAGTCTCGTAAATAACTTTCTTTTTTTGTAGAAAATATTTTTGAACGTTCTGTTGTTCCAGGTGTCAAGGTCCGTGGCCAATTTCTGAAGAGTTGCAGGAAGGTGACCTGCACTTGGCCAAATCGATTGCAGAAAACCGGATAATTCTTCATGGAGCAACCATGCCGCTTGGAACCGAAAGGGACGAGAGTCAACAGCTGAGGAGGACTCATTTTCCAAATTGACGAGGATAGGAAGATGATCCGAATGGGAAGCTGAGATGTGATTCACAGTAGCCTCAGGAAAACGAAGGCGCCAAGTTTCAGAGAAAATCCCACGATCAAGACGACTTGCTTTAAAGAGCTGCGTCGTTGTTCCCCTGGACCAGATATGAAGAGGACCAAAGAAACCCAGATCGATGAGTTGAGACTCGTCGAACCATTCAGCAAATTCAGAAGTCGCCCTTTGGGCGTAGTCAGAGTCATAGGTTCTTTCTCCAGTAGATAAAGTAGCATTGAAATCTCCCGCCAAGAGCCACGGTCTGTTGTTAAGCTGAGCAAATCGACCCAGATCATCCCATAAATCAAGACGTCTGCGGTGATCCGAAGAGGCATAAATCGCAGACAACACCCATGGATCCTCCCCACTTATTTTGATTTCAACTATAATATGCTGTCTGTTCAAGGAAATAGGGGTTACAGTTACGTCAGTGGTCTTCCAGAAGAGCCAAATACCACCAACAAAACCTTCCGCCTCAACCCGAAGGAGACCATCAAAACCAATGACTCGACCGATCTAATCAGCACGAGTGCCACTGACACGAGTCTCAACGAGAGCTAAAACACTAGGATTCCGGGAGCGAACCAGGTCCTGAATAGAGCGTTGAAAGTTTGTGCTACCAGCGCCACGAGTATTCCAGAAGATGAGGTTGATGTTCTTCATGGGGAAAATCAAGTTAAAGAGGTCCCGGATAATGGGTGATGACATAGAATCAATAGAGTCTGCAAAAGCTTGAACAGCTTCAGCAAAACGTCTGACTGAATTAACTGTTCTTGGCGTCAAGGACGCCCTGCATAAAAGAGGCTGATGAGTTGTTACCAGTAGAAGCATCTCCAATAGTACTCTGTTGGCGAGGACCGGGGTCACTATCTCGAAGGGGCCCGTCCGGTGGTTTGAGAGCAGTAGACTCGTTCTGTCCATCAGGTTTCGGGATTCCTGCAAGACAAGCGACGGCTCCAGTGGGAGTGCCATCGGGACAGATGGCGGGAGTGGCTTGGGGATTGAATGGACGGATTGGGACTGGCGTGGATGTCGTAGTTGAAGAACCTGGGTTTCCTGCGGTTTGGATGATTATGGCATGATGAGTGAATTTAGGGGTAAAGTTATCTTTTAAAAGATTAGGATCACGTAAGATAACATTAGTGGCTGCTAAGGATATTTTCTGATTTACTTTTCCTTGGGATTTGTTTTTAGCCGCCAAAGCAATATCTCAGATATCTTTTATGTTCCTTGTTTTCTTACTCTTTCCTGAAAATCTAAGATCAGTTGGTTGTTCCTCACTTCCCGGAAGCGAGGCGGGCCCCTTGGACTTTGAGGCTAGAACAGTCTGTTCCAATTGCTGAGAAATCGCAGCAGTAGTTGCGGTGGTTGTGTCCGGGGAAGCCTCGACGTCAACGGAGTCCCGTTGAAGCAGGTGGAACCTGGACCCATTAATGGTAGCCTGCGGACCCGGGGGTGTCATGGGGGCTTTCCCCTGTCTCTATTTCGGGGCAGAATTTTCCGGACCAGACTCCCTAGAGGTAGGAATGGTAGTAGGTGTGGAACTATGATTGGGGCGTCGGTTTGGTTTGACGACCTTATTCCAAGCGCCAAGTCCGTCGGGGGTCTCAGCCAGATGAAGATTAACCACAGTTTCTGGCACAAAGTTTTCTGCCAAAGGACATTTCTCAGCAGTGTGCCCGATCTTACTACATTCACAGCACAATTTTTTATCCCCTCATACTGAATGACCCAAGAGCGACCTCTAAACTTGAACTTAGGGAGCAACGTTTTTGACAGGTCAATTTCCACTGCTAGACGAACAAATTGGCCACGGTCAGCTTTAATCGTGGTTTTATCAATCCGAACAACCCGACCTAGGAGGTTGCCGACTTTTGTCAGGAAGCCCTCATGGAAGTACTCTAGATTGAGCCCTGGAATTCTAACCCAAGCCGTAAGGATTTTTGCCTTGTCGTTGAAGGGGTCGAAATCCGGAATCCAACGACGAATCATCAAGTAGTTGTCCCCGATCATCCAAGGCCCTTGAGTAAGAACGAATTGATAGTCATCCATGTTCGTGAACTTGGCAACATAGTAAGCGTTCCCAATGTCCACTAAATTGAAAGCTCCCTTCAGTGCCCATTTTTGCTCAAGCTTCCTGCGAATCTGAATGTAGCCTGGGCCTTGTCGAAGAGATTGACAATTAGGGAATGAGCCCAAGGCTTCCTTAAGTCTCGTTTCTCTGCAGCAGAGAGTTTCAGAGCAAGATGTTTTGGGTCCGGATCATCATCGTCCGGGTCGTCATCGGTATCGTAGAGGTCATCTCTACTGTCCCATTCCTTTTTCCCATTGACAGAAGCAACAACAGTCGTTTCAGCAGCCATGATTTCCTTAAAAGATAGTACCGGGACAGCAACAGCAGTCTGGGATGGAAGATTCATGATAACAGGGGGAGCTAGAGGTGGATTGTGAGTGACAGGATCAAGATCCATCGAAGATGCGTCAGTCGGGGGTGAGGCCATGGCCGGAACCGAGCCCGACTAGGGCAGAGATTGGATGTTAGGGAGGCGCGTCAGGCGCGTACTTAGAAAAGAGAATTAAAATTGTTGAAAAACACAATTTTTTGTTACCCTTTTTATATATATATATACAGTATAATCTATCTATCTATATATAAAAGTTGATGGGTTTGAAGAATTAAAAGCATGTACCTAATAAATGCTACTCTAATATTTTAAATCTTTTTTTTTACCAAAAAAAATATATTTTAAATCTTTATCCTAATTACCTATTTTCTTAATTCATTCTCATCTCTATCAGGTTCATCAATTCCTTCGTTTCATTCCGACGCCTCATCCTTCCCCGATTAAAAATTAATCTGGATTAATTAGATATTTTTAATCTATATATTGACAACACCTAAGATTGATTCATATGCATGGCCTCAGTAAAACATGTAACACGTCAAACAACATTGGCCTCAGTAAAACATGAACATCATATAAATACTTTATGTTGCAGATTTCGGTTGCAACCACTGTTGCAATAGTTGTATTTGCATTTTACGAGTTTGTAGAATTGAATTATATCACCGTTCACTCATTTTAAATTTATGACATGTTTAATGACTAACCGCAAACGAAAAACTGTGATTTCCCCGCGCGAAGCGCGGGTTTCCGGATCTAGTCTATATATAAAAATTGATGGGTCTTGACAAAGTAATGGTAATCGGTACCGAGTTAATGATGTTTGATGTATTCATATTCCCTATTTACATAGTGTCTTTTTCTTTTATTGAAAAAATCATTTATCATTTTCTTGATTGATTCTATTTACAAGTTTAACTTTGTTGAGGTTAAATTGCTGCATTGAAAGTAAGCATCAATTCAATTTTCGACGTCTATTTAACAACATTAAGCCGCATATAAAACTATTAGCCATTGAGAAAGTTATGACAACCGATACCTATTCAATGCATGAACTAATTCTTTTTCATCAATTCCTTCTCATCTTATTCATGAATTTTAATCAAAAACCTTTATCTTCTCTTAGTTGCAACCAATACAATTAGAGCTGTCAAAAGTTAACCGAACCCGAAAAACCGACCGAGCCCGACCGAGCCCGACCGAAAAATTCAGGGTTAAAACCCGAAAAATTAAACCGAAAACCCGAATAAACCCGAACCCGCTCAACCCGTAATTTTTTGGGTTCGGGTCCGGTTAACCCGGCAGGTCAAGGAAATAGCGCGCGGATGCCCGGGAATTGGGAAAGGAAAGCGCGCGGATGCCCGGGAATTGGGAAAGGTGAAATAATTGGGGATAAAATCTGAGAAAGCACAAAACCCTAAAGCAAGGCACCCCCCTTCGTCTTCTCTGAAATTTTTGTGAAATTTCTGAGAAAGCACACGGCTCTTCAATCTCACCTCAATACCTCATCCATGGCTTCTCTGAAATTTCTGTACCTTTCCCTTGTCTCCCCCCTTCTTTGAGTCTCTCTACTGGAATCCTTGACCTCTCAAGCAAGGCACCCGGAATCTCGTATTTTCTCTAGCGCTTGCATCCAGGAGTCATTCAGTCTTCGTTGTTGTTCGATCGTGTTCATCGCTTGCACCAAGGGTTCACTCTTTAATCCGAGCTCTCCAACCTTCACGAAGGAGTTGTTTGATCGATTAGGTACTTTCAACTAAATCTTGTTCGATCGTGTTCATAAGTCTGAATCTGTTTATGTGTGAGATTGGTTTAGGATTCGACAACCACTTCTTTGTTGTGTTAATTTGGGCTTTTGTTAGCTTTGTTTCCGCTTGCTGATGTGAAAACAAATAAAAGATGGATTTTTTGGATCTGGATTCCGCTTGCTAATTAGGGCTTTTGTTAGCTTATATCCCTGTCTCCAGCTCCAAAAAATTTGTCAAGTGAAGATAAAAACATAAAACACACAAATTCACTGTAAAATTGGTAAGTAACTGAGATAAAACACAAAACACACCAGCATGATTTTAGGCTATTTTACTTATCAAGTACTGTGTAAAGCCACTGATGTGAAAAAGCTACTGAGCTTTGGGTAACCAATCCTTGAAGAATCCATAGCATTCTGCATCTGCCCTCGAGAGGGCGCTAAGAGGAGTCACTGCAATCTAAAAAAGAACAAAAGGAACAAAATTTCAATCAATATTAAGATGTAAAAAGCACAAGAAAATCAAGTTATAAATACACAATCTCTGAAAGTTGTTACATACATAGCCTTGTTTAACAGCTTGTTCATCAGAATCATCAGTTTCATATTCCACCAGACCAATCGACATCTTTGGCTACACAAACAACATCAAGAAACTATAAAACTTATTTACATATGTGCATTACTTCAACAGTAAGAGTTTGGAAGTAAGAATAAGTGAACCTTTCTGCTGAACAATCTTTGTCCAGGAAATTATGCTGTTCAGTTTGCCTTAGGACTTTTTAGTGAGCTTTCTTTTGGCTTATGTCCTTACTTCTTATGGAACCCCTTAAATGCAGGTACAGTTAGAGGTAGCCAGTAGATCTACAGCAGCAGCAACAACCGCCTCTGCAGCTGCAGCTGTAGCAACAGCCACCGAGTAAGCATGCTTGTCCTGGTTTCTCTCCTCAACTTCATAGAACTTTGTTTCCTCAATGGGTTGAGGATTTGTGAGAGGAGGAGGTCGCCTGTTACTGCACTGCTTGACCACCACTTCGCCCTTCCTTCTTAAATCTTACTCTTATTAAGTTAGTCCAAGAAAGAATTTAGTGCATTTTCTGATTGTTTTTGTATTTATTCAGGTTTTCATATATATATTCTCAACTAAGACATGCCACGAAAAAATCGAGCCCCTCGTACTTCAGAAATATTGCCGTTTCTGCCTGGATGTGGAATTGCTTCTGTTTCCTTACCATCATCTCCATCATCAGTTGCACAAGGTACTTATTATTTTATGAAATTCTTTTTTGTTAATTCAGATGCTTTATATTACTCATTTAGTTGTTACTCACCTTTAGTTCTCAATAATGATTTGCAGTACCATCTTTGTATTCATCTACGAATCCAGCTGAAGATGAGTATGTATCTCCAACACCTTCTGCTACTTTAGAGACCCGAAAAAGGAAGTGGAATGCTGCAATCTGGAAACAGTATGATACCTATGATGGAGACTTGTTTAAGGATGGTGTGCCAAGGGCAGTATGCAAGTATTGTAAGGGAGGACCAATCAAAGCTCCTTCTAAAATCGGTACCTCTAATTTCATAAGACACCATGAAATTTGTGAATTTGTGGATATACTAGAGTCTAGAGATGGGGTTTTGCAACGAAAATTTGATAAGCATATGTACAAGGAATTGGTTTCACTTGCTATCATCAGACATGGATACAGTTTTATGACTGCAGAACATGAGGGGAATAGGAATATTCATAGGTTCTTGCATGAAGGGTGTAAACCAATAAGTAGAAATACAGCAAAGAACCATATTATGAAAATCCATGCAAGAGAGAAAGACGAGCTTAGGAAGTTTATGCTGAAAGTTTATGGAAAGGTTTGTTTGACTTCTGATATGTGGACATCTGCAGTAGATCAAGGGTATATTTCTCTCACAGCACATTTCATTGATGATGAATGGAAATTGCATGCAAAAATTTTAGACTTTTGTCATGTGGAACCACCACACGATGCAGCTAAGTTACATGATAGGTTGATGTGTCTCTTGAGTAGTTGGGAAATTCAGAACAAAGTGTTTTCTATCACACTAGACAATTGCAGATGCAATGATAATATGCAGGCCATGCTAACTAGGAGTCTTTCTATGCAAAATTCTTTGCCTTGTAGTGGTGATTATTTCCATGTGCGGTGTAGTGCTCATATTCTGAATTTAGTTGTTCAAGAAGGTTTGAAAGTGATTGATGCTGCAGTAAATAAGGTAAAAAAGTTAGTGGTCTGGACAGTTGGTTCAGAACGTAGAAAATTGAAGTTTAGAGAAACTGCTGTTTATGCTGGAATTGATTGTTCTAAGGGTTTGTTGCTGGATTGCCCTACTAGATGGAATTCTACATACAAGATGTTGGAAGGGCAATAATTTATCGCGCTGCATTTGAAAGAGGTGTGGACAGATCTGACTCTAGTTATCCTCCGCTTCCACTTAAAGAAGAATGGTGTAGAATAGAAAAGATCTGTGATCTTCTAAGACCTTTTGATGAGCTTACAACTCTTATGTCTGGGAGAAACTATCCTACAACCAATCTATATTTGAAGAGTGTCTGGAATATTGAGCTTTTACTGTTGAAATACACTTCAAGTGAAGATGCATTTCTGAAAGATATGGCATTGAAGATGAAGGTGAAGTTTGACAAATACTGGGAGTCGTATAGCCTTATTCTTTCATTTGCTGCAATGTTGGATCCTCGTTATAAGTTCCAGCTTGTTCTATATTGCTTTCAAAGTTTGGATGCTACAACAACCATCTCTAAGGCCAACCATGTCAAAGCTGAATTCTATAAGTTATATGATGAGTATGCTATGAAATCTGGTACACAACAACGAGCAAGCTTGAGTGAGGGTAGAGAACGAGGCGGGGATGCTCTAAAGGTAAGCTACAACTAAGTTTTGAAGTTTTCTTATTTTAATTTTTGGATTTCTGAATTTATGAAGTGTTTGGACTTTGAATTGTTGAATTGATAATTGGTTCTTTACATGATATATAGTATAATCTGTACAGTTTTGCTTACTTGCTCGAAATGATATTTCTGAGGATAATTTGAATGCAGTAATAGTTGTTGAATGCTGGCTGATTTGAATGAAGTGATTTTTTATTGTTGGCTGATCTGTACAGTTTTGAAGTTTTACTCTTTTAGGGCTTTTGAATGGAGCAATAATTTGATATCACCAGTTGGATTGCTGGCTGATTTGAATGCAGTAATAGTTGTTGAATGCTGGCTGATTTGAATGAAGTGATTTTTTATTGTTGGCTGATCTGTACAGTTTTGAAGTTTTACTCTTTTAGGGCTTTTGAATGGAGCAATAATTTGATATCACCAGTTGGATTGCTGGCTGATTTGAATGCAGTAATAATTTGATTTTGTTATTAACAAATTTGGTTTTCTTTGTAGGGCTTTTACTCTTTTAGTGATATTTCTGAAGATAAGTCAGACCTAGATGCGTATTTAGAAACAGGTAGGATAAGCCCTACACAGGAATTAGATGTGCTCATTTGGTGGAAAGAAAATGCAATCAATTATCCTATAGTTTCTCAGATGGCAAAAGATATATTAGCCATTCCCATCACTACGGTAGCATCAGAGTCGGCTTTTAGCATGGGTGGAAGAGTCTTAACAAAATGGAGACCTTCTCTTGATTGTGATACCGCAGATGCACTCATATCAACCCGCTCTTGGTTATTCGGATTTGATTTACCAGACGGTAACTTTAATTTAGTTTTTTGTGGACTATTTTCCAAGTTCTAATTTACAATGGTTTATTAACATGTTCATATAATTGAGCAGATGCTGCAAACCAAGAAATACATGGACTTGAAGTTCCACTTTCCATGGACAAGGACAACAATGAAGGTGTAGAGCTGGAGGACTGAACTTGGAAGAATCGAAAGAGTTTCAAAATGTTGTATTTTTGCTTATCTAGGACTAGGAATCTAGAATGATAAACAGTTGGTATTGTATTTTCTTTTGTTGGCTCTAGTGTCAAATCTGTCTCTGTTTGCAGATGTTTTTGGATGTCTAAACTAGTGTGTTGGCTTTGCTTGTACTATTTTCTGGTGCCATATTTTTGGCTTTTCTCTTATGTTAAATCAGGTTGTTTGCTGGTGTTGCTCAGATATTACGTTTTGATCATTATATGCAGGAAATCCATCAATTTGGGCAGCTCCAGTAATCATATTCTACAAGCCAAGTAAATACCATTAATGTCCTGATTTTTGTTCAAAAAGAGAATTGATTTATATATTGTAAGTTTGTAACACTTAAAATAGTAAACACAAAAAAAATGAACACAAAGTTAAAAATAAAATTGACGTTAAAAACCCGTTGGTTAACCCGAACCGCTCGCTAACCTGTATGACCCGACCCAACTTGACCTGCTACCCGAAATTACCAAACCCGAACTCAACCCGAACCCGAGATAACCGAACCCGAACCCGACCTGACCGACCTGTTTGACAGCTCTAAATACAATTAATATCTACATTTCTTCATATTCTTAACCTTTATAATATCAAATTTAGTTAATGAATGCATTAAATTAATAAATTTTTAACACTAAAAAATTGTTAGTATTTATTAATAAAAATTAGTGTAACAAAATATATCTATATCGAATTGGCGAGAATCTTAGTCGAGAAGTTTTAATTTAGCAAACAATTGAGACGAGGATCATAATGCTAAAGGTACCGCTGGAAAATTCGACGGTCTAGAATTAAACAGACGGTTTGACACTTGAAATAAATATTGAACCAGACGATCCACAGGAAGTCTTTCCATCCTTCACACTCTTCACCGTCAAGCTCCTGAAAGAGACTTCTCCGTTGCGGTTCGATTCTCAATCGCTCTCTCTTTCTTCGCATTCTATATTCCATGCATAAAATCTATTGAGAGAAAGCAATCTTGCTTTTCTTTGACTGAATCTTTGAGGATAATTCTTCACCTTTTCTTCTAGGGTTCCAAACAATGCCGGCAATTGAAACATTAAGGCCGCCAATTCATGCTAAAATGTATACAATTCCGTGCTGTAGATCAGAATTTCGCAACAGATTAAGCTTCTTCCATGCCCGCTCTGGGATTCCCAGCCATGTACACAGTGTGAAAAACTCAGTTTTGTTCCCTGTCTACAGAAATGCAAAGAATTTGGGGATGTATGTGAAGAACCAGGGTTGGAGGGAGAGTCTAATACGAGCGAAGAGCTCGTGCGAGCATGATACGGATTCGACAACTAGCTCTTCGGAAAATACGGAAGCGAATGCTGGAGATTCGGAACAAAATCCGGCAAATTTGAAATCTCCTTCCTCTTCCAAGGGGGAGAAGCAAGGGAAGAACTGGTTCGGTGTCGGGAAATGGGAGTGGAAACCGTTAATTGAGTCGGATGAAATTGTTGGTTTGCTTAGGAAACTAGTGATTTTTGTATTCGTCTCGAGGTGGCTGGGGAATGATATTTCACTGCCGGGGTCGGAACCTCAAACTCCGATAACTATCATAAGCGTCTCGTATAGTGAGTTCTTGGATAAGATTAAGGATAATCAGGTGAACAAGGTGGAGGTTGATGGTGTTCATATAATGTTTAGATTGAAGAATGAGGAAGGAAGTAGTGGCAAGAGTCAATTGGAGATGGAGAGGGGGAACAAATTTCATGATTCTGAGGCATTGTTGAGGAGCTTGGCACCGACAAAAAGGATAGTTTATAAAACAGTCAGGCCAATAGATATTAAGACTCCATATGAAAAGATGTTAGATAATCGTGTTGAATTCGGGTCCCCGGATAAGAGATCGGGTGGTTTGTTCAGTTCTGCAATGGTATGGTATCCTTCAGCATTGGACATATGGACTCAAATATATAAAAGAGACTGTCTTTTCTGCAAATTATCTAGTTGGATGTCTTATGAATTGCAGTTTGAGTAGCTGAAAATATGTTCTATCATGCTAAGATATGTGGGTTGATAACATTCCTCCTTTTTATGCATAACTAGGATTACGATGTTCAAGCACAGTTGTGATGATGCGTTAGGTTAATATGCATCATGTATATGTCAATAGATTAAAGGAAGTTAATTATTAGTACATGCTGTTTGTTTAAGAATTGAACATTCTTCTAACAAAATAGCTTGAAATGAGAAGGAATAGGCTGTGTCCTTGTATAGTAGGTGTGGAGAGAGTGGTAGCCTTGGACTAGGAGAATTAGAAGATGAAAAAATGTCTTTGTGAATTGTGATACACATGTTGGAACTGGGAGACATAAGATGGATTTATAGTGCTGGGTTAGATTTGGTAAAGTCAAGAGGCTTTTGACTTTTGGACTACGCAAAAAAGATGGAAATTATGAAATTTTGGATGGCTAATTGTTTTGTATCATCATTAAGCTGCTAGTTACCCTACTTTTAATTGGTGCATATTGTGTCCAAATCTTATCATTTGTGTTGTATCATCATTAGTCTGCTTGTTTTCTTGATCTATAATGTTTATATGCATAAATCTTTTTTAAGGTTGCACAAATTTAGCTTCGGTGTTTGCTTTGCAGATAGCCTTGTTTTTCGTTACCGGGCTAGCTTGGCTTCTCCAACGATTTTCCATTAGCTTCTCACAGGTTTGAAACCCTGTCACAATTATCCTTTACACTGCTTTCTTGTTTGATTTTTACGAGGATTGTGGTTACAGCTTACACCTGGCCAGCTCCAAAATCGCAAGCTTGGAAGTTCTAGTGGGGACAAAGAACAAGGGGAAACTGTTAGATTTACTGATGTTGCTGGAGTGGATGAGGCTAAAGAAGAGCTGGAAGAGATTGTGGTATGTTCCTTGGTCATATGTAATATGATATATCATCATTGGACAATGAAATATGTATTCTCTTGTGTTCATTTCCAGGAATTTTTGAGAAACCCTGATAAGTACGTGAAGCTGGGAGCACGCACTCCTCGCGGAGTTTTATTGGTGAGTCATGTCCAAAGTGAATATGATGTTTAACAATCATTCCAGTTTGCTCCTGCTTAGCGGGAACCAACTGGGTTGATTGCTGTTGTATATTGTGAAGCGGTGTTTCATTATGGTGTTCTCAGCAGATCATCTCTGATGCAATCATCTGTTATGTAAATGTTCTTGATTGCCAACTCGACATAAATCTGATTCTATTATTAATATTTACAGGTTGGTCTCCCTGGAACAGGCAAGACTCTTCTGGCAAAGGCTGTCGCAGGTGAAGCTGAAGTACCATTCATTAGTTGTTCTGCAAGTGAGTTTGTAGAACTCTATGTTGGTATGGGAGCTTCCCGTGTCAGAGATCTTTTTGCACGAGCAAAGAAAGAAGCCCCATCAATCGTATTTATTGATGAGGTATCTAAGAACTTTGTTTATTGCATCATAATATTCCTTCTCCAACACTCTTTACTAGATCCCGTTGAATTTTAGTCTTGTAATCTTAATGTTGCAGATAGATGCAGTTGCAAAAAGCCGTGATGGAAGAAGCAATGATGAACGAGAGCAGACATTAAACCAACTGCTAACTGTAAAGACTCTTATTGACCCAAATTTCTATTAAGCCTTTCAGATTCGTGATTAACCCTTGATTGTGAAATGTCTAATTTGCAGGAAATGGACGGATTTGATAGTAACTCTGCCGTCATTGTACTTGGAGCAACTAACCGTGCAGATGTCTTGGACCCAGCTCTTCGCCGTCCTGGTCGGTTTGATCGGGTGGTTATGGTTAGTTTTTAATATCTACTTAAATATGCTAACATAAGATATTGATGACAATGTAGTTATAAGGGCTTTATATGAGCGTTCTTTAATTTGGTTCACAGGTGGAAGCGCCGGACAGGATTGGAAGGATAGCTATTTTAAAAGTACATGTTTCTAAGAAAGAACTTCCTCTAGGAGATGATGTTAATCTTACTGACATTGCGTATATGACTACGGGTTTCACTGGGTAGTTCTTACTCTCCATATTGTTCATCTTTTTCCATTGAATTTAGATTATCTCTCATTGTAATAAATGCATTTGGGATTAATTATATTGCAGGGCAGATCTTGCCAACTTGGTGAATGAAGCTGCATTATTGGCTGGTAGACAAAACAAAGTTGTGGTTGAGAAAATAGACTTCATCCAAGCAGTGGAAAGATCAATAGCGGTATATCGCTTTGCCTCCTTGCGACTCTGCCTCTTCAATCTTCTTACAGTAGTGAATAAAAAGTGCTTACAAAAAAAAGGAAAAGGCTCATAGACTTTATTTGCCAGTCTCTTTCTGTTAATTAGAGTTTTTTTGTGACAGTAAATACTATAGTATTTGTATGGCTTAGTTGCATAGATCAATCATTTTTGAATTTTTTTGCTAGCATGGAATTTGCATGTTTAATTGTTATTTTACATTTTGGTGCATTCTCTCCACTATTATGAATCTCAGCCATTTTGCCTAAACAGGGAATTGAGAAGAAGACTGCCAAATTAAAAGGAAATGAGAGATCTGTTGTTGCACGTCATGAAGCAGGGCATGCAATTATTGGAACTGCAGTTGCCAACCTTCTTCAGGGGCAGCCACAAGTTAAGGTTAAGTTCTACTTATACTCTCTCCACCCTCTATTGGGCAAGTCAAATCACTATATAATAGTAATACTACACATGGTATTTTTTCTTTTGATAAGTGCAGCTTTTCATGGAACTTCTAACTGCAAATGTAAAGAACAAATTAATTGAAGAACTTGGCATTTGTCCTTTTATTTACTTTCTTTGGTAATTATTCATCAGAAGTTGAGCATATTGCCAAGGACTGGAGGTGCACTGGGTTTTACGTACACTCCTCCTTCCACTGAGGACAGATATTTACTTTTTGTGGATGAATTACGTGGAAGATTAGTGACCCTTCTTGGAGGACGTGCAGCAGAAGAAGTTGTATACGCAGGTCGTGTTTCAACGGGTGCACTTGATGACATACGCAGAGCCACTGACATGGCATACAAAGCTATAGCTGAGTATGGTCTAAGTCAAACCATTGGTCCCATTTCACTTTCTACTCTTTCTGGTGGTGGGATTTCTGGTTCCGGTGCCTCTCCTTGGGGAAGAGATCAGGTCCTGCTATGAGTTCTATTTTATATGGTAAATAACTTTATTTGTGCTTGTTATTGTGCAAGATACTTATGTAAACTTTTGGTAAACAGGGGCATCTTGTGGATCTTGTTCAAACAGAGGTCAAGATTCTTTTGCAATCTGCACTTGATGTGGCCTTATCTGTTATACGTGCAAATCCTGCAGTTTTGGAAGGGCTTGGTGCATACTTAGAAGGTAATTCTGGGTATATTGAATAATATTCTCTAATTCTTTAAAAATTATTGTGTAGAAGTATAATTGTTCCAACCTAACTTATCCTAATGATCTGCAACCTGTAGATAAATCAATTAGACAGGATTAAGTTGCTTATTTATTGAAGTTCATAGAACTTCTAGTTCAATATCCAAATTGTAAATTCTGATATGAAGACCCTAGCTCTTTTGGTTGTCTAGATAGTAATTTGTGCTAATTTTTCTGCATAAACCCCCCGGGCTTTATTCCCCATCCTGGTCCTCAAAACTTAAATTTTTTCAGACAAAGAGAAGGTCGAAGGGGAAGAGCTAGAAAATTGGTTGAAACTGGTGGTGGCTCCAGATGAACTTGCAGTCTTCATTAGTGGAAGACAAGAAGAATCCATTCTCCCACTTCAAACATCCACATCACAGCTACAATCATATTAATATGCCGCTCTCTATACATATAATACAGAGAAGGTAATGGTAATGAACATTAGGATCGTCGGATCTAAATTCTCGGTTTCTTTGATGCCTTCTTCATCATCATCCTTAGAGATTAAAATTCGCTGTACATGATCTACGTATTTTTTTGCAAGTATTTGTATAGATATTAGATTAGAACCTCTTTGTCGAAAAGTATTAAAATAGCAATTATGCTTCTTCTGTATAAAAATGTTATTGGTAAATTTTGAATGTCTCTTCAGTAAGCAATCTAGTGAACCCTCAGCAATTCCTATTGCACTATTTTCATGGTCATGTATTAATGTGATTTTCATAACCATCTTCTCCAATTTTCCCTCTTAAGCTCTTGACCCGGTGAAGGTCCCTTTTACATTGTTACTCTTTCTGGCTTATATCTAATTTGGCAAGTACCAACTCACATGCCATTTATAGTTTCGGCGACATTTTCCGAGCTTTGGTAAGTAGAATAGCAATTTTGTGAGCTCTATACTTTTACTCTTTCATTTGTGGGTTTCTGGTATTTGGTTATGGAAGTTTCAGGCATACAGGGAAAGCAGGCAAGGAAAGTCTACCCCGTTAAACCGACCAAACGAGTTGATGGAAGCATAGTGAAATACAAAGACGGTGACTCGCACAAAGGATGTACGTTTGCGAGATTCATGAAGTGTTTTTGGAGTATGACAACAGGTTCTTGCTTGATTGTCCCCCGGAGGAAGAAACCTCCATCTGAGGTATCTGTTCAAGGTACGTCAAGTCCCATTAATGGAGCGGATGAACTTAGAGATGAAATTATGAAGGATTGCATTGAGTATATTCACTCTTGTTCTGCTTTATAGGAAGTCCATTTTTGAGCATCTCACTTGAGCTATGGTTCAAGATAGGGATTTATGGAGAGAGAAGAGCCTTGTTTCTAAGGCTTGTACTAGGTCTACTTAGAGATTAGGGCTATAGCCTAGGGCTTTCATTAGATATCTGTCTCTCTTGTAAGGGTGTTTTGACTCTTATTTTGCGCATTTGTGCTCCGTGTGTTTTGCTTTTACTGTCGTCTTTCTGTTACTCTGCTATCTTATTTTGACTTCTTTATGCATTAGCTCTATCTGAAAACATCCTCCCAACTTTCTCGGATAAATGATGAGTACGCCCTGACCCCCTAGATCCCTTTCAGTCGGGTTTTACATCAAGTGTGTTGTTTTTGTTGTTGTTGAACCTCTGCTCATTCTCAGGTGATATCATTCTGTTGTAAAATTTGCCAGGTTTTGAGCCAATTATCCTAATCATTCTTAACCTTTCATACTTTACAAAGATCCTTAGGCAAAGGCCGCAAAGCCCATAGGTTCTCACCTCTGAGGTTTACTGTAAGTTAACTGCTTTTTGTAGATTGTTTTATGGTCATTCTTAGCCCTTGACCCTTGTTGTTGGTCAGAGGCTATATTTTGGCTCCTCAACAAGAATATGCCACAGAAATTTGGAATCTAGTCGCTGATGTGTATAAATATCAGGTTCTTCAAAAAAAAAAAGATTAAAATTCTAGTCTATTATCATCATGGATGCGTGAAATATAAATCTCAAGGTTGGGTTGGTCTAATGGAGCATAACACCAATCAATACGATGTTTTCTTTTTGGTCTTACTTCAAGTTGAAGCCATAGTTAGCCCTTGTGAATTATGACCAGTGTATCTCAAACATGCCCAAAAGTGGCCAAGCTAACAATAACAATCAATGAATAATACTTTCATACAAAACAAAACATCAAGTTACACAAATGAATTAACATTAGCCAACAAATTGAAACTAATGAAAGAAGCTTCTGTGTTGAGGATGGTACAACAACACCTCATCCCAAATCAACTCCCTGACCTTCTTCTCATCCACCACACACCCATCTTCATCGACTTCCAACTCCACAACAGACGACACATCAACCTCCATCTTCATAGCATCATAAACACCTTCAAAATACGGATGCCTTAGCGCCTCCTTAGCGGTTATCCGCTTCGTAGGATCAAGCCGCAACATCTTCTCAAGCAAGTCGACCGCCGCCTCATCCGCCTCGGGAAACAGCCCACGCAACCCTACACCCAAAACCCTATTGATGACATCATCTCCAGTAAAGACCGGTCTCGAGCCGAGCATGTGACCGAAAACGCACCCGACAGACCAGATGTCGACCGCGCTCGTGTACCGGGTCGACCCGTGTACAAGCTCCGGTGCCTTGTAGCACGTGGTCCCCACGTGCTCCTTGATGGGCTGTTTTGTCGTCTTGTGGAGCGTGCGCGCGTGGCCGAAGTCGCAGATTTTGAGGTGGTTTTTCTTCCCCAAAAGTAGGTTATCCGGTTTGATGTCGCGGTGGATGACGTCAGCGGAGTGGATATGGCTTACTCCGAGGAGGATTTGGAGGAGGAGACGGCGGCAGAGGGAGGCGGGGATTTTGACCGACGACTCGAACACGTGTCCTAGGTCGAGGGCCATAAGCTCGTGCACCAAGTAGACGCTTCTCGAGTCGGACGAAAGCATGACGTCATGGATTGAGATGACGTTGTCGTGATGACGTAGCTGTCGGAGAATCTGCATCTCTCGGAGCGTCATGATAGAGGGTTTGTTGATCTTTTTTATGGCCACGTGTACGCCTTTTTCGACGTCGAGGCAGGAGCAGACAAGGCCGTTTGCGCCTTTCCCGAGGACGTCTTTCGGGATATACTTCATGTCGACTTCGAAGGGCTCGCCGTACATCTTATAAGTGTGTTTCTTCTTCTTCTCCCACTTCTTTTTCTGCTCTAGGATGAAGGAATTCTTAGCAACTAGGGAAGCTACGGCCATTGTCTTGAGTTGAGTTGTGGAAGCTTGAGATTTGTTGCCACTATTTATCCAGGGTTAGGTTTCCATAAATAAGATGTAAGGAGTATTATTTTATTTTATTTTATTTGAAGAATGGAAAACTTGTTGTGAAAGTTATCGATATATGTTGAAGATTGAATAGAAAATATCCCACACAGAACATTAAGAAGTAGGAAAGCTTGAGATTTAGATTTGTTGTGAGTATTTATCGGGATTGAGTTTTCCATAAATAATATAGATATTATATTATTTAATCCGAAGAATAGAAAAACTTGTTGCGAAAGTTATCCCATATATATGTTGAGGATTGAATAGAAAATACACCGACACCAAAACAACATTAAAAAGTAGGAAAGCTTGAGATTAGTTGTGAGTATTTACCGAGGGCTGAGTTTTCCATGTATAACGGAAATCAACTAAGGAAAGCTTGAGAAAGTTATCGTATTTTTTAAATCTTTTTCTTAGCTAAGGGAAAATCAATTAATATTTTATGTTTTAAATTAGCTTATTTATAATTTGTATAATCAATTTTATAATTCTATATAATTTATAAAAATTAAAATTAAATTTTTTAATTGATTTATATAAATAAAAGAAAATTATAAGATTTAAAATTCATTTATAATATTTTCAATTGATATGTGTTCAAATAACTAAATAAGAAAATAATATCTATAGATTTATGATATTGATCTTTATATATATTTTATATATATTGTATTGATTTCTCTACAAATGAAAAAATGATATCAACTAGACTTTCCCGTGCCCCATGTCAGAGTAAATTTTAATCACAATATAGGAATATATGTTAGTCATGATGACATTCTTGTAATATAGTCTCAAGGATAGACTATAAATATCCTAACTGAATTCTGTTATTACTATTCACACAGATTTAATAAAACTTCAGAGCAAAGCTCTCTCTCCTCCTCCTTTTCTTTCTTTCCTCCATGTTCATGGTGATTGATCAGTGAACATTAACATGGTATCAGAGTCAGCAATGGTTCTCTTCTTCTTCCGCACTTCTCTTCAGCTCGTTTGTCTGTTTTTCTGGTTTCTGGAATTTTTTCCCCAAATTCTAGGGTTTATTGGTTGATTTATGGATTCTGATTAATTGAATCAATCATGGCGCATACTCCGATTACTGATCTAGGTGATCCTCTTCATCTATATTCATCAGATAGTCCGAGAATGATTCTCGTTTCCAAACCTTTTGATGGCAAAGGTTTTCTCTCTTGGAGACGATCTGTTTGGGTTGCACTTGGCGCCAAGAACAAGAATGCATTTATCGATGGAAGTTTTCCTCGATCTTCAGAGTCTGATGAGACTCGACTTTGTCTTTGGGATCGTTGTAACAATCTTGTTATCTCTTGGCTACTGACTTCTCTTGACAATAACATTGCGGATTCAGTGTTATTTGCAACTACTGCAAGTGCTATATGGTCTCAGCTGAATTCTCTCTTTGGAAGAGCAAATGGAGCTCAGAAGTTCTCTATACAGAAGGAGATAGCATCGATCTCACAAGGTACTGAAGATATCACTTCTTATTTTACTAAAATCAAGAAGTTATGGGATGAGTTTGATTCTTTACGCATTGTTCCACCTTGCTCTTGCAATTCTGGCATGATTACTAGAGTTCTTAAAGAAGAAGAACGTTTATATCAGTTCTTGATGGTATTGAATCAGACTTACTTTGCTATTAGAGGCAATATCCTAATGATGGATCTTTTGCCTGATGTTGATAAAGCATATTCTATCTTGGTTCAAGAAGAACAACAGAGGGAAATAGGTTCTGCTAGTTCTTTCAATGTTAATTCTCAGATTAATCCTCCAAATCCTAGCAACTCAGGAAATTCTGGAAACAATGGAGGCACATATGTTCAGAGATCAAATTACAAAGGCAAGAATCCAAGGTTTTTCTCTAATTGTAAGAAGCCAGGGCACACTGTGGACAAATGCTATAAGATCATTGGCTATCCAGCAAACAATAGGCAAAGCTCAGGAAATTGTGCTGACAATCAAGGAGATCCAGAAAATTCTTCTACTGGATTCACAGAATCAGAATTTGCTCAACTTAGGAGTTTGCTTCAGAATTCCTCTTCTGCCAATGCTTAGGTCTACAACAATCTAGTTGGTAATAAATCCTTTCTTTTGCTGGAATTGGTAAGACTATTTCAGATCAATATTGGATCATTGACACAGGGGCCAGTGATCATATGTGTCATGAATTGAGTTTCTTTCTTGATTATAGTTCTCTGAGCTCTCCTATATTTGTTAATCTCCCTAATGGTTCAGTCATAAATGTTACTAAGAGTGGCCGAGTTCAATTGACTCAAGACATCATTCTGGAGAGGGTTCTCTACATTCCTTCTTTCAAATTCAATTTGCTATCAGTAAACAGATTGGTTTCTCGGTTAGGCTGTCATGCTACTTTTTCTGATCAGTTCTGTATGCTGCAGGGCTTGACCAAGCCAGTAGTCCTTGGTAAGGCTTCAAATGGACTCTATCTTCTTGAGCAGCTTAATTCAGCCACAAAGATGTCTTGTTCAGTTTCAAATAATCAGAGGCTTTCATCTTCTTCAATGCATACAATGGAAAGATTTTTGTTAATGAATAAGAGATTAGGCCATTTACCATCATATAAGCTAAAGCTTCTCTGTAATATGGATATTAATGCTAATATTCCACCTTGTGATGTGTGTGCTAAATCTAGACAACACAGATTAGCTTTTCCCACTAGTTCCATTTCTTCAACATTTGTATTTCAAATGATTCATGTAGACACTTGGGGACCTTTTAAAGTGAATACACATGATGGATTTAGATATTTTCTTACCATTGTTGATGATTTTTCAATAGCTACTTGGATTCATTTACTGAAAGATAAGGCTAGTAGCTTCATTGCTCCCCAACAGTTTATTGCAATGGTACAAAGACAGTTTAATAAGGATGTTCAGGTTGTCAGGTCAGATAATGCCTATGAGCTGGGTTCTAGCAGTGTTGCTTCTCAGTTTGTCTTATCCAAAGGGATAATTCATCAGACCACTTGTGCTTACACACCACAACAAAATGGTGTTGTGGAAAGAAAGCACAAACATCTCTTAGAAGTAGCTCGAGCTCTTTTATTTGAAGATCATCTTCCTTTGCAATATTGGGGTGAAACTATTTTGAGTGCAACATTTCTCATTAATAGATATCCAAGCAAAATTCTTCAAGGGAAATCACCATATGAGATTTTGTTTTCTAAATCTCCTTCTCTAGACATTCTCAAGACATTTGGCTGTCTTGCTTATGCTTGCACCTTGCCTTCTGGAAGACATAAGTTCATGCCAAGAGCTACTAAATGTGCTTTTATAGAATATCCAGCCACAAAGAACGCCTATAAGTTGCTGGACTTGACAGCAAAACAAGTTTTTTATTCCAGAGATGTGGAATCTATGAACATATTATGCCTTTTGCTGCAGATATTCCTTTCTCTTCAGGCACTCTACCTGTTTCTATTCAAGATTTTGATGATCAATTCTCTATTCAACCTATGGAAGCTCCACTCTCAGACTCTTTATTTGAGTCTGCACTATCATTTGAGCCGATTATGGAGGATATTCAACAACCTCTCAATCCTGCTACTTCTGAGCCTAGGAGATCAGCGAGAAGTTCAAATCCTCCAACCTATCTCAAAGACTTTGTTTGCAATAATGTCAGTTGCAACAATGTTGTAACTACTTCTGCTTCTCAAGTGATTAGTTTTGCAGCTCTTTCTACTACAAGCAACATATGGTGGCCCAGGTTACCTCGATAGTTGAACCTTCCAGTTTTGAAGTAGTTAATACCATTCCTGAATGGCAAGAGGCCATGAATAAGGAATTGGCAGTTTTGGATGCAAATCACACATGGGATCTAGTTGACTTACCCAAATGAAAGAAGCCTATTAGCTCCAAGTGGGTCTACAAAGTCAAATATCATGCCGATGGCTCTCTAGAAAGGTACAAGGCAAGATTGGTAATCGAGGGTTGCACTCAAAAAGAGGGCATTGACTACACAAAGACTTTTTCCCCTGTAGTCAAGATGACAACTTTGAGAAGCTTGATTGTAGTGGCTGTTAAGAAAGACTGGACATTGTCACAACTGAATGTGAACAATGCCTTTCTCCATGGAGACTTAGAAGTATATATGAAGATTCCTCAAGGATTGCCTTCTTCTCCTGGTCAAGCTTGTTTGCTAAATAAATCTCTCTATGGTCTCAAGCAAGCTTCTCGCCAGTGGCATTCCAAACTCACCGAATCTCTTCAATCTCAAGGTTATATTCAGTCTCCTAATGATTATTCCTTATTTTTTAAGAGAAAAGGCACTTCTATTACCTTTCTAGCAGTTTATGTGGATGATGTGCTACTTACTGGTAATGATAATCAAGAGATTACTGCTGTTAAGGCATTTCTTGATAATACCTTTAAGATCAAAGATCTTGGTACTCTCAGCATAGAATTCCTGCACACAGAGAAAGGAATTGTTCTTTCTCAAAGGAAGTTTATCATGGATATTCTCAGAGATTTTGATACAGATAATATGTCTCCTACCAGAAGTCCTTTAGATCCTTCTATCAAGCTCACAAATGCATCCAAAGACTTCATGCCAGAAGCCACTACTTACAGAAGACTTGTGGGCAAATTAAACTTTGCAACAACTTCAAGGCCATATATTTGTTTTGTTGTGCAACACCTCAGTCAGTTTATGCAGTCTCCCACTCATTTGCATTTTCAAGCTGCAATGCACACTCTCTTATTTTTGAAGGGCACTTTACATTCTGGCCTACTTCTCAACAACAATCCAGACTTCACATTGAAAGCTTTTTGTGACTCGGATTGGGCTTCTTGTCCTTGTTCCAGGAGGTCTGTTAGTGGTTATATTGTCCTTCTAGGATCTTCTCCTATCTCTTGGAAATCCAAGAAACAAACTACAATCTCACTGTCATCTGCTGAAGCTGAGTACAGATCAGTGAGAAGGTTGACTGAAGAGTTAGCTTGGTTGACCAGGTTGCTTGTTGAACTAGATGTTTCTTCCATCAAGCCAGTGCCTATCAAATGTGACAGTCAAGCCAGTGCCTATACACATAGCAAAGAATCTTGTCTTCCACGAAAGAACAAAGCACATCGAGATAGATTGTCATTTTGTAAGGGAAAAGCTCTCTCAAGGACTTATTTCCTTGTCTCATGTGCCAACCACTTCTTAGTTGGCTGACATTCTTACAAAACCCTTAACTGGTCCTATTCATGGCTCTTTTCTTCCCAAATTGGGTTTCCATTCTGTACCTCCAATTTAAGGGGGGATATAGGAATATATGTTAGTCATGATGGCATTCTTGTAATATAGTCTCAATGGATAGACTATAAATATCCTAACTGAATTCTGTTCTTACTATTCACACAGATTCAATAAAACTTCAGAGCAAAACTCTCTCTTCTCCTTCTTTTCTTTATTTCCTCCATGTTCATGGTGATTGATCAATGAACATTAACACACAATAAATAATATTTTTTAAAATTGAATAATTAAGTGTAATATTATAGATACTAGTAGTAGTCTGAGCTCGTGCGATGCACGAACCTTTTTTAGGTTATTTTGTAGTTTATGATAGAGTTTAAAATTGATATTTCACCTTTAATAAAAACAAATTAAACATAAACTTGTTAAAACTTTATTATAAAAGTAGACCGGAAAAATATTTGTGTCACAGTCTTATAAATGTATGAATATCTATTTTAGCCCTAGAATTGCTTAATAATATTGTATTTCTCAAGAAGTTTTCATGTATTTTTCATGTACTATTTTCATATTTGGGTCACGGTTGAAATAGGTCGATTTCATGACTTTGCCTTTCGAATTCGTCGGATAACGCCTCGGCATAAAACTAAAAATTGTTGTCATGAGTATTTGTATTACTAAAATAGAAATAAATCATACAAAAAAAATCCTAGATCTGTAGGCAGTAGCATCAGATGAGCACCCAGATCTCGGTGTCGACAACAACCACCAATTGAAACAAATCAATCTATTCACTGTCGCAGTTTTTCACGCTACTATCCTTAGAAGACCCGCCAGATTTGTGCTTCAAAGACGCCATCCTACGAATCTCACGCGGGAACCACCGGATATGCTCTTCGACCCGGACATTTGAAAGCAACGAAATAGAACCATCTGCAGGGAGACGCATGTTACATAACACAACCACGACCCCTAGGTTGCCCAAGTTAGTTGTTAAAAAACAAAATCCACCACATAAACACATCAATACCGGTTAAAGCGGAGCATGATGCAATGAAGACAACCTACATGGTGTTACGAAAGGAGGCACCGTCTTCGTCTTCACTTCTAAAGATCCTAAAACACCTCCTCACTCAAAATGCACCTTTAAAATTACTAAATACTTAAATGCACCTCTAAAGTTAGTAAATGCTTATTCTAAAGGTTAATTTTATATATTTATATATATTTAGTTCGTATAACCTAGACTTATAGTTTTGTTAAAATCCATTAAAACCGTAAAAAAGATTAGTGAGAATGACCTTGTTTGAATTTGTAATGTTATATACTCATTGATAACGAATGTCGTTCGTATTAATCCTAATTAAATTAGAAAATCTCAAATTATATACGGTTTTTATCCTATGCCCTAATGACATAGATTAGAAAGATCGAATTATATATACGGTGAAAATCCAAGATCTCTCTCAATATAATAAGTAAAACGAATACCTATACTTATCAATTAGCTATTTCACTTCATCATTCGACATATGTTATTTTTTTAAATCAAAATTTAATATATAAGAATATTCAAATATCACTAATCTAATTCTATTCATATCATTTTCCTATTTAAACACAAATCAATTAAGATATATACAAAAATCATTATCTTAAATCTGTTGATATCATTTCCTTATTTAAATACATACAAATTAAAAAATTATAAATCAATTATAACTTTCACAATTTCCTTTATTTATATAATATTAATTTTAAATTAATTAAAATAAATATAACCATATATTACATAATCTTAATCCATAAAAATCTAGAAAGACATCTATTGGGAGCGGTGAGCATGGGTGATTAACCGGTGTTTCGGTTAACCGACCTTCGGTTAACTAGTCTTTTGGTTAGTGATTTAGGCATACCGTAAACCGTATCGTGAACGTCGGTTAACCATATATCGGTTAACTGTCGGTTTCGGTACGATTAATCAGTTTATCAAATAACCATAATATTAAAATACTTAAATAAATGTAATTTTTTTGGGTGCAAAAACTGTAATTAACATACTTAAATAAGGCATCACTTGTAATTAAAAACCAATAAAACATAACACTAGCATAACTTAACATTATCCTCTAAACAAAAGCTAATAAAATACTTCACAACAAATAAATTGCCATGCAATGCCCTGCAAACAGAAACCTCATCAGTAAAACAACTTTGCATGCTTCTTCAAACAAGAAGTTAATCATCTTCCATAATCACTCGTTGCTCCACCGTCAAATTATTAATGCCTATAATTAAATAAAATAGTGTAAAATAGACATGTCATATATTCCAACTGTGAGGCGACTGTGAGCTTCGACTTTAGACAAAATAAAAGGGAAAGACTTGGCATTTTACGTTTTTATTATTATACAATAAATTAAGAAGCGTTATATTAAAGCTTTATTAATTAATATTAATTTCATAGTAAAAGGGAAGATAAGGGAGTGTGAGAGTGTGAATTTGTCTAAGATCGTGAGTTCACAAAGCATCTTTTGCCTTTTTTTATTTCTTATTTTAAATTAAAACTAAAAGTATATACTTAAATCTATTACACTTAACTTATTTAGTTATATAGCTCTAGTTTTAAAAATATATTTTAATATCCTCGGTTAATCGGTTAATCGATTAATTGAGGTTAGAAAAACTCAAAACCGTAACTGTATTGAATAACCGTAAAATGTTTCGGTTGGTTAACCTTAACCGTAAGTCGGTTTTTCTTCGGTACGGTTAACCAAGAATTTGATCAGTTTTTCGGTTACGGTTTTTCCGATCCCCGGTCCAAGATTTTTCTTTATTTCGGTCCAGTCCAAAATCCGGAAAAAAACGGATTCGTCCGGACTGGACAAATTTGTTATTTTTTATTATTTTAAATATAAATAATATATAATAGTATTAAAATTTGTATTTTTAAGAAAATTAAACTATTAAAAGTGTATACTCCATAAGGTAAGAAAAAAAGAAGGAAGATGTGCCTCACGCGCGTGAAATTTGAGCGACTGTGAGTGTTATGTGCGAAGCTAGGGTTTCTCCCTCCGATCGTCGTTCAGCTGTCCGTAGCCGTAGGAAGAAGCAAGAAGAAATTGCCCATGCCTCAGATCGACAGAAACAACAGACTAGGAAAATCTCGGCTATCATCTCCTCCAAAATCCCTCCCCTTGTCAATTCCAGTGATGGAGAAAACAACCCGTTCTGTTGCATCCCGGAAGGCCTTATTGTCACCAACAACGCTAGTTTTTGTATCTCTGACCTACCCCTCGCCTCTGAACTTGCCCTGACTCTGTTATTGCCCCTTCATCCTCCTCGCAACCACTCGCCATCTGCTCTGAATTTGCTGATGTTGTGACTCTTTCTAAGGCTCTTGTGTTGTTTTATGATGTTGACGCTAAGTTTCCCTCCCTTCATGGCTCGAATTACACGTCTGCTCGTCCTGCTCTTGGTTGCCATAGTCTCCTTGCTGCTGCTATTGTTGTCCCTGAGATTGCCTCGTCTTCTGCTATTGAAATCGTTTCTGGGATGGATACCCCTAAATCACCCTCTCCTGCTGCTTCCATCTCCCTTGGCCCAACCTCGTAGTGCTGCTAATTAATGTGGACTTGCCAGCTCCTAACCACCCAAGCTCCTCCTCTTATGCCCTTTTTCCCAAAGATTAAATCCACCTGCACCATCTTCCAAACCAAAATAAATGCAGCTTTGCAAACTGGTTGTGTTACCCCACATATTATTGATACTAGTCTCACCACCCCGAGCTTCGCGCGAGCCAATTACGAATTTCGTATGCGGTTTGACGTTATTAAATGGACGTCCCAAGATAGAATTTGGGTGAATCATATTAAAAACCTTCCAATATATAGTAAATAAAGAAAAACTCTAGTCTTTGTAGCTTTATACACATAATCAATCAAGAAAAAGATAGAGGCTAGGTAGACATGATTACTTCATTTGACGGTGAAAGAGAAGTCACTCTAGTCTATATAAATAGAGAATAAGAATACATTAATATTCATAGATAATTTATTTCTTTAATATCATTATTATCTTATCATTCTCACTTAATATTTAACAAATTTTGATGTAGTAAACAACTTTTATGACCATGCGCTCTCCAACAAATCGGATCGTTGAGGGAGATGACAAAGAACAACCGCTTCAACAATTAGTATTAGTACAATATAATTTAGTAGTTGTGTCAATTTTAGTTATTTAAATCAAATATGATTACATCGCTTGAATTAGGGTTAGTACCTTATATAAGTCAAATAGGATTAGTTGCTTATAAGGATTTATATGGAAAAGCCCATATGATTGACCCATAAACCATCATAAATAATTGGCCCGTTATCAGGCCTAGTATCGGTTACATTTACTTTTGGCTAAGAGCAGCCATTTATATATATATATATATATATATAGATAGATAGATTGTAACCTTACTTGGATCAACAACTCAACTTTGGTTATCATTGATCGGAATTTCCACATGCCTATGCACTTACGTTAAATGATATACTCTGCGTCACTACGCCTATAAACCTATGCCTTTATCATGATGGTTTCAAGTTGTCATTCAAAGCACCTAAAGGTTTTAGCCTCCCACTTGCACTCATCCTATTTTTTCTATCATGTTCTCTGCACATGCCTGCATTTCTGCTATGTTTTGGCGGTGATGTTTGTTTTTCCATGCGTTCCAAGGCGTAATGAATGGTTGCGATCAATATTGTATCCTTACCTTGATTTATGTATCAACTATGGTTACCGTGGGCCAGAAACTACGCATGTCTATGCACTTGCATTAAATGTTTGCATATCTACGTCTATAAGCATGTGCCTTTATCAAATTGGTTTCTAGTTGTCATCCAAAGTACCTAACGGTTTCAGCCTTCACTTGTATCTGACACGCACCTCCACCATTAATAAATACTCGATTCCTTGAGAAGCCGACGTTGCAACAACTCTGAATTCTGAAGGGAAAAGACTCCGAACATATTGAATTGAAATCCTTGTCTTTCCTTCGAAAGATCTCCACTTTGCACCCCCTTCAAAAATCAATTTCTTAATTGAATTCCTCTTTTTACGCCCATCCCCTTTTGATGAAAAAGGGACGTATTTTGATCTCCCCATTTAAACACATTTTCTTTGGACCTCTATCTGTAACCACACCGCTTCCTCTTGTCTCATCAACGCCCTCTCCCTTGCCTTCAACTCCCTCCTTTCCCTAACCAGATCACCCCTCATTCCTTGAACCCCTAAGGAGCACAACTCCTCCTGAACTCGTCTCAACTCTCTATTAACGTTTCCAAAAACAGCAAAATCCCAAGCTTTCAAATCTGCACCGCAACGTGACACTTTACCCATTACACCCAAATTCGAATGAGAGCTCCCCGGGTTCAACCATGCATTACTAACAATCTCCACACAAGAATCCTTATTTAACCACATTTGCTCAAACCGATATGGATGTTGTACATTGCAAGGCACCTCCAAATCAGTCGATTTAAGAAGGATCTTAATGGGAATATGATCAGATTCACACCGATCAAGGTGAATGACTAAAGCCTCCGGGTAAATATCAATCCATTTCTCATGCACTAGTTATCAAATGTAGTCGTATCTTGATAAGATGCACATTGTTGTAAGTAGTAATAGAACTATTTAAAAGTGTCACATTTTTCCTTGGGTATATCTTAATTAATTACTTTAGTAGCTGTAAACTGATATTTTCTCAATTACTTAAACAATTAATTTATCGTCATTATTCTTGATTTTCGTCATATTTATCTCTCCTAATCATAATCTTCTACATTCATAATAAGTTTGTAAATAAAATACACTTAACATGTGTTCTATGCTAGTATATGATCAATATGAAAATTTATATAAATGTACATTATGTAATTTTGATAAAACGCATATTGTTATAATTAGTAAGAGTTTTACATTTTTCCTTATGTATATCTGAATTAAATATTTAAGTAATTTCAAATTGAAAATTTCTCAATTACTTAATAAGATAAAATTTCGTTATTCTCTGATAAAATTATAATATTTCATATAAGAAACAATTACTTAAAAGAACTTGGTGAATTTATGTCACAATTATCTCCCCCATCATAATCTTCTACATTCATACAAACTTTGTAAATATAATATACTTCACATGTGTTCATATACTAATTGTTCCCTCAACACAAATTGAGTAAATGTACATATTAGTGTCATCTTGAAAAGATGCATATTGTTGTAAGTAGTAATATGGAACATTTTTAAGTGTCACATTTTTCCTTTTGTATATCTTAATTTATTAGTTAAATAATTGTAAATTGTAATTTTCTCATTAAACGGTTAATTTATAGTTGTTCTCTCATAAATTTATTATATATGAAATAAACAGTCACTTAAAGAACTTGGTGAATTCCTGTCACATTTATCTCTCCTTATCATAATTTAATGCATTCATAAAAACTATGTAAATATGATACTTCACATGTGTTTTGCTAGTATGATCAATCAACAAGAAATTATGCTATTAGCATATTTATATCTATCATTAAGGAAATATACATTAGTGTAATCTTAATAATTGTTTTGGATTTAGTGAAACAAAAAATTATGGTGAAATTAGAGTATTAATCTAGAGCGTTCAATGAGTTTAATCCAACGATCTTGATTGAATATTTTTAAGTGCATAGTAAGATTAAAGAGATGTTGTACTTGATTACTTCCATATCCTACTTTTTGGGGATTCTTTATCTAATTTAATTTTTACTCTTTACTTCCCAAATAAATTCTATACTTCTGCTAACAAAATTTCTCTCGTAAAAGATGTGATATCTCTCTCCTCTGATTAAAAAAATATCTTCTCTCTCATTTTTTCCTACCCAGATTCAATTATCCATTGAAGTAGTTTCTTAGACCTTCCTCAAGTCTACAGTTTGTAGCTTTCCTTATCTCCCTCAAAGTTCTTAGCGTCAATGTGCCAGTCCCGTCGTCACTCCCTCGCGTAACAATTGTAGAAGTTATTCAATATGTCATGATTGTTGTTTATTTTATTACGTAAAATATAGTTGTACGTTGATGAATATCTACCAAAATTAACGAATTTAGCTATCATATTAATATAGTTTGTTTGAAAATCAGAGCGTCCAAATGAATTCCAATGCAATTTCGTTCAAGAACACACAAATTCATAATCAAACCCTAAAATAGGGTGGATTCATAACTAAAGTCATTCAAACCTACGGTTATGGAATATCTACAAAAAATTAATGAACAACAACATCATGTATATCCAGGCAAAATACACGAATATCGTATTGAATAACTATAATGAATTGATCATCACAAAATGAAGTTATTCAATATATCATGCTTGTTACTGAACCTTGTGCATTTACGCTTACCCTTGTTCGTTTCTTCCAAAGCCTTCTCCCTCCCATGTTTGATCATCCGACTACTCTTATTCTTTGCTTAAGCTGGTGGTTTTACGACTATATCGGCCTGATCTGGTACATTGATTCCAGCAAAATCCTCAACCATTCTAGATTGGATGTCACGATCATCATCATGAGGGGGACAGTTCTCCTTTGTGGTGGTCAAGTTTCTCATCCTGAACTGGTGTTCATTTTATTTTAGGAATGCAATTATACGTGACGAATACCTACAAAAAATTAACGAATATAACTACCACATTAGTATAGTTTGTTTGAACATCAGATGAATCTCATGAATATGAGTGCAATTTCGTTCAAGCAAACACAAATTCAGAATCTAACCTCAAAATATTTTGGATTCTCAGTTAAAGCAACTCAAACCTACTATGAACGAATATCTACAAGAAAATAATAAACAACAACACCATGAATATTTAGGAATAATGCATGAATATCATATTGACTAGCCATAATATATAAATTGATCATCACAAACTGAAGGTATTCAATATATCATGTATGTTATTCACTCGAGCTTGTAAAAAACTAATACCCTAACAAATATCTACTCATCTTAATGAATATCTACACATTACTAAAACAGTACGTTTGAATATCAAACCGGTGTTCATAAATATCGAACCAATTTCGAAATTTTATGTTAAACGAAATTGGTTTGATATTCATGAACAAAAATTTGACATTCAAACGAATTATTTTAACTTTCGAACATTTGCATTAATCTTAATCTTTCTATATTATTTGTCTATGCATTACTAACTTTCGATCATCATCCTGAGGGGCATAGTTCTCCTCTTTGATTGTCAGGTTCCTCATCTTGAGTTGGTGTTCATTTTTTTTAGGAATGCAATTATAAGTGACGAATACCTACCGAAAGTTAACGAATATAACTACCACATTACTATAGTTTGTTTGAATTTCATATGAGTGTTAATGAATATGAGTGCAATTTCGTTCAAGCACACACAAATTCATAATCTAACCTCAAAATATTTTGGATTCTCAATTAAAGTAACTCAAACCTACTATGACCGAATATTTAAAAGAAAATTATGAACAACAACACCGCAGATATTCAAGAATTATGCACGAATATCGTATTGGCTAGCCATAATATATAAATTGATCACCACAAACTGAAGTTATTCAATATAACATGTATGTTATTCATTCGAGCTTGTAAAAAACTGTAATACCCTAACGAATATCTACTCATCTTAATGAATATCTACACATTACTAAAACAGTACGTTTGAATATCAAACCGGTGTTCATAAATATCGAACCAATTTCGAAATTTTGTGTTAAACGAAATTGATTGATATTCATGAACAACAATTTGACATTCAAATGAATTGTTTTAACTTTCGAACATTTGCATTAATCTTAATCTTGCTACATTATTTGTCTACACATTACTAACTTTCGATCATCATCCTGAGGGGCATAGTCCTCCTTTGTGATTGTCAAGTTCCTCATCCTGAGTTGGTGTTCATTTTATTTTAGAAATGCAATTATAAGTGACGAATACCTACCGAAAATTAACGAATATAACTACCATCTTAATGAATATCTACGCATTACTAAAACAGTACGTTTGAATATCAAACTGGTGTTCATGAATATCAATCCAATTTCGAAATTTTGTGCTAAACGAAATTGGTTTGATATTCATGAACAAAAATTTGACATTTAAACGAATTGTTTTAACTTTCGAAATCGAAGTAGAATATTAACGAATATCTATGCAACATCAAAATTGTTCATTGGAATATCAAATTGGTGTACATGAATATCAAATATGGTGTGTACATTAATGCATTTATGAATATCGATCAAACATTAACGAATATCTATGTAACATTCTTACTGTTCTTACAAATATATCAGAAGATTGTATATGAATATCATCAAAGTTTCGTCGGTTTATAAACTGAGTTTGATTTTAACAAAGAAACCCTAAAATATGGTGCGAACATGCTAATTCATAATTAAAAAAATCGAGAATGCAACACAAACTAATATTATAAATTGAATCAAAATCGAGTAAAAAGAGTAGGAAGAATAATTAAACATTTTTCCATATTCAATGAACAAAAGCTAAATCAAAATTAAAAGATGAAGATCGTCTGATGTTGGAATGAAGAATGAAAAGAGAGAGAGACGATAGACGAAGAATGAAACGGGAGAAAAGACGATAGACGACAGAGAGAGAAGACGATCTATTTTTATGGTAACAACTCTTTCTTTCTGTTTTTTGGTAACCGATAATATCTTTAATAATCTTCTTTTTCTTTAATATATCTAACTGATAATATCTTTTGTATTCATCCAACCGTCCATCACATCTAATATAACGCCTCTCATTCATACACTCGTTTCACCCTAAATCTTGTTTTACTCTAACCTCCCCCCTTAATAAAATGCATATTGTTGCAAGTAGTAATAGAACACTTAAAAGTGTCAAAATTTTCATATCTTAATTAGTTAGTTGGGTAATTGCAAATTGAAATTTTCTCAAATTAAAGTTAATTTATCATTATTCGATCTCTTGTAATATCGTTATATTTCATATAAAAAATACTTACAGAACTTGGTGAATTTCTGTCACATTTATCTTTCCTTATCATAGTTGTTTGTATTCATAAAAACTTTGTAAATATGATATAATTCACATATGTTCAACCAACACGCTATTAACATTGTACATTAGTGTAATGATAAGATGCACATTGTTGTGAGTAGTAAAATAGCACATTTAAAACTGTCTCATTTTCCCTTCTGTGTAATGATAAGATGCACATTGTACGTTGTGAGTAGTAAAATAGCACATTTAAAACTGTCTCATTTTCCCTTCTGTATATCGTAATTAAGTAATTGTAAATCAAAAGTTTCTCAATTATTTAAACGGTTAATTTTCCGTTATTTTCTTATTATTTCATATAAAAAAAGCAGTCACTTAAAGAACTTGGTGAATTCCTGTCACATTTATCTCTCCTTATCATAATTTACTACATTCATAAAAACTTTATAAATGTGATACTTCACATGTGTTTTGCTAGTATGATCTATCAACAAGAATTTATGCTATTAGCATAATTATCATTAAGGAAATGTGTATTAGTGTAATCTTGATAAGATGCATAATTGTGCAAGTAGTAATAGAACATTTTCAAATTTTTCATATCTTAATTAATTAGTTGAGTAATTGCAAATTGAAATTTTCTCAAATTACAGTTAATTTGTCGTTATTTGATCTCTTATAATATTGTTATATTCCATATAAAAAAACACTTATAGAACTTGGTGAATTCCTGTCACATTTATCTTTCCTTATCATAGTCATTTGTATTCATAAAAACTTTGTAAATATGTTACACTTCACATATTTTCAACCAACACACTATTAGCATGGTACATAAGTGTAATCTTGATAAGATGCACATTGTACGTTGTGAGTAGTAAAATAGAACATTTGAAACTTTCACATTTTTCCCTTTTGTATATCTTAATTAAGTAATTGCAAATTAAAATTTTCACAATTATTTAAATAGTCAATTTGTCTTTATTTCTTAGTATATTATTTTTTATATATTATATATAAAAACAGTCACTTAAAAAACTTGGTGAATTCCTGTCACATTTATCTCTCGCCTTATCATAATCTTTTACATTTATAAAAAACTTTCATAATCTTCTACATTTGTTTAAGAAACTTTGTAAATATGATACACTTCACATGTGTTCATATAACCAATCAACACGAATAAAGAAAATTCACATTCTCTAATCTTTATCAGGCCTTTTTTATATGACTCCTAAATTAGATATAAAAAACTGAAAACATGTAGCACATGGATTTTTGTGAAGTACTCAGATATCATATTAATCCACAATCTTGTAACACTTATAACATCCTTACAACCATGCAAATCATGTCAAATGTGTCCGGCCTGACAAAGCTAGAAATAAGAATGATCAGTAAACAAGTTAAAAAGGTCTTAACTCTTAACAAAGACAAACTATGACATAGCATTATAATCAACCAAGAATAACTATGACATTAAATCCTAGTTTAACAAAGAGAAGAAGAAACCAACTCACTCAAATCCTCCTTCTTTTCTTGATCACCTATCATTCCAACTCCATACTCATCACCATTAGCCTCTTGATCTCCAATGAAACTATGGCTTGAAACTCCGTCGAAATAAGAGAAATTACTCGGCCTTGAAAACATCGTGTGGTTGTCGTCTAAGGAAAACAACGGTGGAGGAGGCGGTAGTAACCCTAGTGGCTGGTGATGAGTACCATTTTCAAAGAAGTCTAGCATAAACCCTAGCTCTTCTCCAATAGCTGGTTCATTAATCAAGGAAGCCGAATACTCGTGTGACTCATACTCGTTATCAAGAAGCTCCAAAGGCAGAGTCAATGTCGAAACTTGTGACATAGGAGTGGCTGGAACTAATGGTGTTATGTTGGCAATGATTTGGTCTTCATTTTTCTTGGAGGGTTTGTTGTTACCATAGAGATTGTTTTGCATTATGTAGTCTTGTAGCAACGAAGAGGGTTTTGTACTTCCTTTGTTTTTCTTGCCTCCACTTTCTTGCCTTCGCCTTCTCTTGGCGGCGTTCCAGTGGTTCTTGACGGCGTTTTCTGT
The DNA here is from genome assembly GCA_029168935.1 of Oxyria digyna. Lineage (NCBI taxonomy): Eukaryota > Viridiplantae > Streptophyta > Magnoliopsida > Caryophyllales > Polygonaceae > Oxyria > Oxyria digyna. The sequence goes on from JAPVLV010000005.1 coordinate 43,942,723, forward strand.
TCTACCCGGAATCCTCCGAGCGATCTCCGACCACCTGTTTCCAAGCTTCTTGTGTGCTTCTAAAAATGCCTTCTCCTCTTCCTCGTTCCACGAGTCTTTCTGTACAAATTTTGTAAATGGCACGTTACGGAATTTCAGATAAATCATTTGTAGAATAATACAAAAAAATAATCTACAATTTCAGTTTGCAAATAGCACGTATCATTTCGTTAGCATAGTATCTTAGTGGGTAATTTGCAAAATAGAAAATATGATAACTTTTTCAATTAAAATTAGAAACTAAAACCATAACATTGAAGTTTTAAGCACAAAAAAGATTATACACATATAGAAATTATATTAAGTAAGAATCAAAGATAAAGACTAAAAGCTCGATCAACGATGAAATTTATAAACCTATTATGGAAGTACGAATTTGAAATTTGTGCTAAGAGTCATATTATGCAAAATAGTTTTTGGTAAATTCTTGTTTATTTGTTGTAGTAAATCCAAATCTATCGCAAGATATTGTATGAAATCCAATATTTCACTTCTAAGATTGTGTTTTGTGGTAGCAAATTTACAGAAACAGAGTATAAAATTGATGAAAACAAATTGTTACTCGTTTGTAATTAAAAAGAAAATTTGTAGAAACCTTGATGTCTGGACGAAGATGATTTTGCCAACGCTCTCTACACTGCTTTGCAGTTCTTCTATCCAACTTGTTAGCAATACAAGCCCATTTCTTCATTCCATACTCCGTCACTAACTTCACCAATGCCCTAATTCAAACCCAAAAATCACCATTAAAATATTTAATCATACCCTAGTACAACGTAAAAATCATGATATAGTATTATAAACTTACCTATCTTCTTCATCTGACCATTTTCTTTTAACCAGAGTTGAGCAAGATCCTCTTCTCCCTTGTAGGAACGTCTTCGCACCCGAAATCGCGCCATTTTCGAGATGATTTTGGATGTTGTAGTTACCTTGACTCATCATTTCATGAAAACTATGATCATAGCATCTAGTAGTAGAATAATCTCCTTGTAAATCAGGAAGAAGCCAAGGATTCGGAAGCCCGTGATATCGATCTTGATATTGATCATCACCAAAATCACCAAACTTGGTTTCCATTTGGTTGTCATTAGTGTTGGTTTGAACTTGTAAGTTTAGAGCTTGTGATTGACCTGTCAAGAATCTCTCTAGGGCAGAAAATGGAGGGTTTGGGGAGTAAAACTGTAACTTTTCATGGCCAAATCCCATGGTGAAAGGCTTTGAAAAGCTAAGATTTTGAACGAAATAGGAGAGGAGAGGGGAGGAAAGGAGAGTGAAGAGATAAGAGTTTTTCTTTGCTGAATTGTCGTCTTCATGAGCATAATTTATGCTTAAGAATTTAAGCAAGATTTTAACATTTTCTTTTTCTTTTTATTTTGGAGACAAAAGAAGCTTAAGCTTAGCCTTGTGGTCTCCTCGTCTATCCTTGCTTGTCATTAAGTCCATTTTTTTGACTAATTAGTAATTACTATTTACTACCCTCTTTAATTTTGAGCGAGGCTAAAGGGACGTTACGTTTTTACCATATGAATTACAAAATGAATGCTGTCTTAAGGGTCAGACTTGCGAGTCTTTTCTTATGCTTCTTCAATATTTTTTTATATATTTAAAAATAATTCTATCTAATTGTCTTCTTTTTAAGCTTATTATTGTGATGACTTGGGAGTGCTAAGATTCAGAATCCCACATACATACATACATAACATTAATATTCGTAGACCAATTTTAATAAAAGACAAACTTGAATAAATCATTTTATTTATTGATGTAAGAGCTTCTTTATCATCATATAAGAAAGAAAATGGTTGTTTTGTTTTGTTAAAGGGGAAAGTGTTACCTATCAGTGGTTAGTAAAATGAGAATCGAGAATAAATTATGGATTGTTTTGGTTTGGTTTTTGGCTTATATGTTTAAGAATTTTGACTTCCATCTTGAGAATGTAGAATAAATTATGAATTATTTTAGTTTGGTTTGGTTTTTAGCTTGTATGTACAAGATTTTTGACTTGTATAGCTGTGTGTATATGAGTTTTCTTACTTGTATTTATATGGTATGTAATTCGTATTAGGTAGTGTATCAATTCCTACTTATATGTCACTACTACATTTTGGAGTTTTTGTAGCGGTCAAAACCGTTGCTTAAGAATGCAAAACCGCTACAAAAGACCTATTGTAGCGGTTTTGACCGCTATATTTGCTGCCGCTACCTAAAGTCTTCTGTAGCGGTTTTTAATATTTGCGATGGTTTGTTCTTTTTTCGTAGCGGTTTTATACTAATGTCACAACCGCTACAAAAGCATAAATAAACCGCTTCTTCTAAGAGTTTCTGTAGCGGTTTTTATTTCATTTTGTTATAATTTATTGTGGCGCAAATACACCTATATAGTGGCGGTTTTTATTTGAAAAACATTTTGTTGCCTCATATTTTGCTCCTATTTAGAGGAGTTTCAAACAATTCCTAAGCTGTACTTTACCAAGAATAATATAAATAAATGTATTATCAGAAACTAATAAGAAAACTAAAATATATTTAATATTAATAAAATAAGAGTACCATATACAATATACATATAGAACATATCATAAGAGTGATAATTTTAGCTAAGCGTGTAGGAATTTAATCACAGTTACATTAATCTATAAGTAGACATGGATTACAATGTCCAACTATCTCTATCTTAACTACTGCAAAATGGCTTTTCTAGCCTCTTAACACCGTTGCACTTTCACAAAATTTCCAGCTTCATTATCTGTTGTAATTACACCACCTAGACGATAAAAAATTAACAAAGTAAGGTATAAGAAATACAGAGTGATATCGAATAAATAAAATATTTTTACATTCAAATAATAACATGTAGCAGATGAGAACAAGAGGACTGGTTTAGTGAAAATTAAAAACGCAAGTTATAATTACACATGTATGTTGCAAATAGGCCAAACCCTGCAGTTCTACAAATATGCATGTCAATTCACCATTATCAGGGTCAAGCAAATACTTGTTACACATAGATTTACAAATGAACAAATAACTAGAAATTTCTTATTTAACCTAAGAGGGGTAAAATCGAACAAAGCTAAAATTAAGATGCTTCTTTTCTTTACTGAAAAGTATGTTGCTAAAAATTGGTTAATGACACTACAAGCTTATCATAAAATAGCATACTAAGGACTCAATTCCATCTAAAGAGCACAACACACATATCACACAAGTGTAAATATTCAGGAACTTATGTTTGATGTCAAGACAGTCATGCGAAGATCATCTTTTCAGATTAGCTTACGAGTAGCTAAAACTAAAGATTTTCAGTATTTCCAAGTTCTTACTTGCAATAAGTATTTCCAAGTTCTTCATCTTGCCTGTTTTAAGACTTGTAATTTATTGAAGGCAAGGTTGCAATTATATGAATCTGCTATGAGTTCTAACTACTTCACCCAAAGCAATCAATTGTTGAGCAATGATGCAATAGAAACATAGTTAGCAAATTCCTCTAATGACTCCAAGTAAATTTAAACAGCTGTATTTACCTCATAGGAAAGTTCATCCAAATATAATTTTTCCTCCTATAGAGAGAAGAAAACATTATCTATTCATACCCAACAAAATTACTTTACTCAATGATAGTGAAGGAAGAAAAGTCTTACTCTTGAAGCCTTCTTCTAAGCATATAACGCAAATAGTTATCAGTTCCATATGGTTTGATAGCCATATATTTGCACATATTTACCAAGCGAGGCCTGTAATAAATAGCTACAAATTAGATAAATGATAATGTGACAGAAACACAGGAAATAATATAAAATATGAAAGGATAGAATCACCAACCTGCTAATGTTATCCAAAGTCAATTCGTCATTGAACAATTCAGCAAAACCTAACAATTCTTTATTTGAAACAGGAGCACCTCTTCTTACCTATTTAAATTATTAAAGTTATATTGTCAAACATCTATTCTAGTTGATGGGTTTGATGAATACTTTGATGATACATTAAATTCATAATTTACTTTATTCATGAACTCATCTAGTTGTTCAACTGTCTTCTTGATGTCTCCGCTTCGTGAATTCTGAACTTCCTTGCCATTTCCTTTACTGTATCCTGAAGAAACTTTGCATACTCCATCCTAGCATTTATTCTCCTTTTCAATTCCTCCTACAAGAAGTCAAAAGTATCGTTGGTCCTGCCTATCACCATATAAACTAGAAAGTACTTCTCAAACTTTCCATATTTAAAAGTCTCTACCACATTTCTTCAGCTTCCACCAGTACAACTATTTACAACAAATCTACTAAATCTTTCATGAGTGAGCTTTGCATTTTGAGAAGAAGACAAACAGTATTGCCATTATACATCATAAGTCGGTGATTTACATCTGAATCATGAGTTGACTGATTCGTAAAGGCATATAAATTTTTTTTATAATCATGAACTAAATTAAGAAACAACCAGAGAAACAATGATTAAAATTGAAAATACCAGCATGTCATGTGCAACCACAAATTAATTACCTGTTCTTTCATCTTGTCCTTGAATATAGATGGAAGCATGTTAGGAAACAATTTAAGAGCTACTGCAACAATAGCTCCATTCATGGGACTATGATGAAAACTACAAAAGGAACTAGCCTGAAAATGTCCACGGTGGTGCGAATAAGTTGTCGTCTCTCTCTCCTTGACAAACTCTTCCCATTTCCAAATTTTAATAGCTGTCGTAAGTTGATTCTAACATCAGCCCACAACAATTTTGTGCCTTGCCAATAGTGTTGCAGTGTAGACTTAAATTCATCCTTCCAATGATAAAGTTTATTAACCTAATCCTCCCTGTTATATGGAAAAAAATTCAAGATAACTATGATAATACTCATGTCAATTGAAACCCGCCGGTAGAAAAATAAGGAAATAAGGACATTTACCTGCTCATTGAAGCAATGGCCCTTAAAGCAGGACCGATCCCCAAAAGTGTAGCCCAAACTCTTCTGTAGCAAAATCAGCTCCAAATCAACCAAAAAATTGAAACCCTAGTCTTCCTAAGAGACACAAATTGGAAGAAATCATCCCCAACCCGACCAAAAATTGAGTATATATCCTGATTTTTTAGTCACACTTACCTCAAATTTTCTGCGCGAAGATTGAAAATCTTACTCGAACGACTATCAAACCACATCCTCAGTGAACGCCGTACGAGCGGGGGGGGGGGGAGAGGTCGGACGAGCGAGCAAGGTGAGTGGCTGGACGAGTGAGATGAGAGCTTGGTTGCGGTGGAGAACATGGACCGATCGAGCGGAAAGAAACCCTAGTCTTCCTTTTTGGTTAGTTAGCTGGTTCGAATATAGAAAGAAGTAGATGCAATATATTATACCATAAGAAACCGCCACAACAGGTCTAACATCCTCTGCTTAAAATTAACGAGAACCGCCACCTAAGCTCATTACATGTTAAACACTTATGTATATAGTAAACCGCCACAACAGCCGCCACAGTAGTGTAAACCGCTACAACAACCGTCACAGTAGTGTAAACCGCTACATGCTTCGCCACAGTACATAAACCGCCACAAAAAACCGCTACAGTAGCACGGAAATGTAGATTCTAGAAACAAAAATATATTGAGAAAAAGACACAAATGTCATTATAAAATAACTCAGCTGGTGTAACATTAAAATTGTAATGATTTATTTATGTGTTATCATATACGGAGTATAAGTTAAGAAAATGGTGGAATATATCCATGTATTACAATAGCTAGGCAAAGGTATCGGACTATGATTCTATAGTAACGGCAAGATCTAATGTAATAGTTCTTGTAACTAGTGATCTATAATTTATATATATTTTTTATGATATTTTATAATATATTAAATAATAATAATACAGAGCAAGATTGATCATATTGACGCACATAATTAAAATATTTGAATTTGAATTCTTGATGGTGTGTTGAACCAGGATCAAAAGTAGTAAGCTTCCACCTCTTCTAATTTTCTCTCCTACACATAATGTTTATTTGAAATTCAATGAAAAGAATAAACACTTATTCGGAAATATAAAAAATATGAGATTAGCATGTAAAGCCTAGTTTTGACACTTGATAATTTTGTTTTACATATCCTTGTTCATTTATGGAGTACAAACACGTTAATTACTCTATTACTTGCATATATGGAGAAATAAAAAAAGTGAGTATAGCAAATATAACACTCTAAAATGCACCTAACATGAAAAGAAGAAACAACAATACAACAAATATTACATCTCATGCTTAATTAATAAGCAAAACAATAACAAATAGAGTAGTGAATACTTGAAGATAAATAGTTTTAATACTTTAAAATCAACACTGGAGTGAAGAAATAAACCAACTTAATTGTTTTAGGATTTACTGGTCGATTCAAATAAAATCAATTAACTATTTTAACCTGTTAATCTGTGTCTTAGTGTTGCAGTATTTTCCGTAGGCGTTTAATGAAAAAGGAGAACTAAAACACCGAAATAAATGTGAATAAGTTAAACGAACAGAGGGGAGAAGGTTGTGGCTTACCCACTATCGGTGACGAATGGAATGAACGTCTTTAGCAACAAAATCTCGGAAACTATCAAGACCTTCTTTGAACTCTATTCTGTAAGCTCTAAAGCTTTTGGCAAATCCAATCTGGTAAAAGTCAGGTTGATGTGATATATAGGGTGCGAGATTTCCTCATTGAACTTGATTGTTTTAGGATTTGTGTGTGTAATTGTTAATCGATAACCATTTCCCACTTTGTAAGGGAGGAACTTCAGTTTTCTTGCGTAGTTGAGTTTTGCATCGATTTACTGATGTTAATTTGATTAAGAAGGTAACATTGGGAATTTGGTTTCATAATTTTATTTACTGTCAGACAACTTTATTAGTGTTGATGATAGATTACTAATAGTGCAGACATTCATTTGTTATGTTGTTGACAAGTTATTAATAGTGTTGACATATTATCAGTAGTGTTAACATTTCATTTGTGTGTGGTTGACAAGTTTATGTGATGTTGACAAGTTATTCATGTTGACAAATTAATATTTGTGTTCACGGTTTAGTTACATCATGATGACATTTTAATCTTCCGTGTTGACAGTTTAATTATCCGTGTTGTATGTTGTTGACAAGTTATTATTTTTGTTGACACATTAGTGTTCGTGGTTACATTTTAATCTTTCGTGTTGAAAATTTAATTATTTGTGGTGTATTTTGTTGACAAATTATTAGTGTTGTTGACAAATTAGTATTCGTGTTGACAATTTAATTATCCGTGTTGTATGTTGTTGACAAGTTATTAGTGTTGTTGACAAATTATTATTCGTGTTGATAGTTTAAATATTTGTGTTGTATGTTGTTGACACTTGACAAGTTATTAGTGTTGTTGACAAGTTACTATTTGTGTTGAAAATTTAGTTACATCGTGTTGACAGTAAAATTGCTCTCATTGATAGATTATTATTGTTGACAGATCATTCATGTTGACAGTATAATTACTCTTGTTGACAGTTTAATTACATCGTGTTGAGAGTATAATTTTAAGTAATTGAAGAAAAAGTATAAAAAATCATTACTAGTTATTTTAATATTTACTTATCACTTCATTTCAAATAAAACAAAACGAAAAAAAGAAAATAAATTATTCACCTCAAGAATAAAAACGCCTGGCCCGGATGACTTCTCTATTGAATTTTATAAAAAAAAACTGGAATATCATTAAATTATCTCTTCTTAATGTAGTTAAAGCCTTCTTTTACTCAGAACACATGCTCTCTTCAATAAACCACTCTTTTATAACCTTAATTCCTAAAAATGATACCCCTAGCACTATAAGGGCCCGTTTGGTTGTATATCTTTGGTATCAGGAATCGGGTTAGGAATCACCCAAACCCATATTAGTGTTTGTTTACAAAAAAGTATGGGAATGGCTCATTCCTGGAATGGCTTGTTCCTGAAAAATATGCTTAAGCTCATACCCTACTCAAATATTAGTGTGTGCAATTCCTCCTACAAAATCATCACTAAAATAATGGCTAATAGACTTAAACCTCTTCTCAACAAACTCATCACCCCCTTTCAATGTGCTTTTGTTGAAGGTCGCCTCATTCAAGATAATATCTTGGCAGCTCATGAAATTTTTCACTCTTTTTACAAAAATAAGAAAGGTGTCACTGGTTGGATGGCCATAAAATTGGATATGGAAAAGGCATACGATAAATTGGACTGGGATTTCCTCTGTAATATACTCGCCCGTCTTGGATTCTGTACCAAATGGATCAACCTTATTAAAGCTTGTCTGCACACTGCTACTTATTATGTACTTGTCAATAATCAACCAGGCTCAGAATTTAAACCTTCTTGTGGTATTAGACAAGGGGACCCCCTTGCTCCTGCCCTTTTTGTCATTGCTATGGAATTTGTAGCAAGGAAACTTACAACAGAAGCCCTATCCAGTAATCCGCATGTGGGGATTAAGCTTACTCGTAACGGTACATCTATTCCTTTCATGACCTTTGCTGATGACACTATTATTCTTGCCAATGCTACGATGGATAATATGCTCTTTATTAAAAACTTCCTTTCTCTCTTCTTTAAACAAAGTGGCCTTTCTATCAATTTTCATAAAAGCTCTGTACAAGTTTCTAATAATGTCTCTAGTACTTTAGCCAAAATGTTAGCTTCCCACATGAACATCCCCCTTACTTCGAAGATGGAAAAATACCTGGGTACCCCTATCCTTCAAGGCAAAGTTTGTAATGAGGTCTTTGATGAGGCTATCTCAGCGCTTAAACAACAAAGATCACAATGGAAAGCTGATTCTTTATCCCAAGCAGCTAAGGTTGTTCTCATTAAGTCCAATCTTACCTCGCAAGTTAATTACTTAATGCAAAGCTTCCTCCTTCCTAAGGGAGTTTGCGAAAAAATGGATGATGTCAACAAGAAATTCTTTTGGAACAAGAAATATCCCTCCTCCCATTCCCTTATACAATGGAAGTTTCTATGTCAACCAAAAGACCAAGGTGGACATGGTTTCCGTCTTGCCTGGGACAACAATTGTGCTCTTCAAATGAAACTTCTATGGAAAATTCTTACTCAGGCTAATAATATTTGGGTCTCAATTCTTAGAGAAAAATATTTTGCCACTACTAATTTCTTAAGCCTCCAACGCAAACCTAGCCGATCATGGCAGTTCATCCGCCTCCTCCTGCTCCTTGAAGATTTTAAAAAGAACCTATCCTGACAACTTGGGGATGGATCAACTATTCGCTTTTGGACTGATAGTTGGATCCCTAATTGCTCTCTATCTTCACACCAACCCACCCATAATGGTTCCGCTACGGTTGCTGAGTTCATTACTCTAGATAAATGTTGGGATATCTCTAAGCTCTCTCATTATCTCCCCCCCTTTCTAGTGGAGAAGATCATCCAAATTCGTATTCCTGCTACGTCCTTTTCAGATAAGATTATATGGCAAAATGCATCTAATGGTAAGTTCTCGGTAAAATATGCTTACACATTCGACCTAGTAGCAATCCCACTAATGATACCAATATTTTCTGGAAAACTAAATTACCTCCTAAAATCCAAAATTTCCTATGGAAAGCCTACTCTGTCTGTCTTCCTACCACAAAACGTCTTAACAGACATTACCATAAAGTTTACTCCCTTGTAGTTTGTGTGATAATCCCATTGAAGACAAAAACCACTTCTTTTTTCATTGCCCATTTACGCTTTCCGTTTTCCGAATAGGTAATTATAACTTAAACATCCAATTCTACAACAATTTTAAGACCACAATGAAAACTTTAAAACAAAGCAATAGCTGCATAAACATTGCGTTCTTTGCCTGGTGGTCCCTTTGGAATCATAGAAATAATTGCATCTTTCGAGCCTCTCAGTCAAATCCTCAAAAATCCTCCGAGGAGTTAGCTAAATCCATTATTTTCAACTTTTTAGAATGGAGCGCAGAGTTTGATGACAACGATACTAAAAAATCCACTTCTAAACCAAATACCACAAAACATAATTCAAGGTGGACTAGACCACCTCAAGACTATTTTAAACTCAATTGTGATGGCTCGGTCAGAGTCTCTGTCGGGTCTTTCATTGGTTTCATCATTCGAAACTCGAATGATAATCCTTCCTTTGTTGAACATCTTCGTATTCCTGATTCTTCGGTCTTAATCACTGAAGCAGTGGCCATACTTGAAGGCATTAAAGCGGCCCTTCGTCTGAATATAAAAAATATCTTGATTGAAAGTGATAGTCTTAATGTTATTAACTGTATTCATCACAAGTCAGACCCCCCTGGGAAATTGGATGTATTATAACGGATATTTTATCTCTTGCAACTAAATTTGATTCCTGGAGGTTCTATTTCGTCCGTCGACACTGCAATAGAGTAGCTGATTTCTTGGCTACCAAGGTCTCCTCCATTGAGAGTTTAAGAGAGATCATTGTCAAGTGGAACGATACCACTTCAAGTTCCGGAATTTTGGAGCTCCAGAGACTTCTTTTTACTAGGAATTCTCCTTTCTTTCCCATGAAAGATTTCTTTAAAATCATTCGTAATGATAATTTAGGCTTGATTTGTTTGTAAATAATGAGCTTTTTGTTTGCTTGTTATAAAAACAAAAAAAACGAACAGTGGGAAGTGTGGGGACCATCCTTGAATTGAAAAAAATTGGGGGCGTCAGAGAGCTGGTGCGTGTGATTAAATTGAGGGACTATGTACCACATCAGCAAGTTTATACGGAGTATAAATTAGGGTATTTATATAACTTAATAAAGTGGTGTAGAAACCAACAAAATAATTCAGTTTTCGTGCATTATACGAGATTTGGATTAAACTTATTAAAAAGTTGTAAACTTATTTTAAAATAGTAAAATTAGCTTTGCAAATTGTGAATTGGTAGGAATAAACAAAAAAAAAGAAAAGAAAGTATTTAAAAATATATATTATCTTTCAAATCAAGAGAGAAGAACAATAATGAGAAATTAGTAAAAATGAGAAATTATGAACAATTGACACATGAATTGCTAGAAAACTATGGCATGTGTCAAATTGAATTACATAGTGCACATGACACAAATGGAGGTTTACTTTAATAGTTATATAGTAGATTAAGCTTCATTGACATCCAATTATAAAAGTGCTCTTATTTGAAGTTTCAAATACATTGTTTTTTTTCAAAAGTTTCAAGCTGATTAAGCCATTTTTCACTCTGAAAAGATAGAAAGCCAGAAACGATACTTTCACACGCTTTATTGAAATAAAAATAAGAAATTAGGACCCGGTTGAATTCCCGCGATAATGTCATTATAACGCCAAATCTGATATTATAATGTCAGATTTAAGGCCAAAGTTGACATTATAACGACATTACGAGTATTTAGAAATCCAAAAAGACGCTTACATACGATAAGGTAAGATAATACCCCACAAATCATCCAAAAGGAAAGATAAAACAATACTACTAGTATCATCTAAATACTTTTGTTATTTGAAAATATTTAAAATTTTCGAAAACAGAGACGTTTCAGAAATGAGAAAACGACAATCTCATATTTAATAAAAAGGAAACGGGGAAACGACAACATAAATTATATGTTATTTTAAAGATAAGAATGTATAGAGTATATATATATATACCTTTGTATAATGCATAATGTAATTACGCTCAAGCTATTCAATCAATTATAACAAAAGTACGATAAATAAACATGAGAGTTGAGTAGTTTATTAATATCGTACTTACTAACAAAATAAGAAAATTAAAGTTATTTTTTTGGGTCAAAATATGAAAATTAAAGTTGTAATTTGGAAACAAACAACATATGAATGAAGATATGAATGAAGTTTAAAATGAGACTGTAATAACTAAAAACCTAAATTAAAGTTTAGTTAAAGTTTAAAGTTAAAATGTAATAACTAAAAACCTACAATTAAAGTTTAAAGTTCTTAAAATAAGATGTGCTTTTGATTAAAAAGAATGGTAAACTTTTAAAAATGATTTCATAAACCGCTAAATAAATTAAGATAGCGTCGTTAATGAGAACTGATTATGAAATAGGTACATGATTGAGTACTATTTAGTTTACGATTTAATTTCGGGGGACTGGTTTGCATCGATTTTTTTAATCTTTTTTTGGTTTCCCACTGTAGTTCAGCGGTTAGGGTACTCCTCTACTACCCTTACATCTAGAGTTCGAGCTGCGTGAGTGGCTCTCCCAACAAACAATTTTTAACCTCCACCTTCGAGATCTCATGTTGGGTGGATTACCTGCTTGTTCGTGATTTTTTTAATGTTTGAGCCGAAACATCTGCGTTTTACTAGTATTAAGTTTTCTCTGATTTTTTTAAGCGCTATAACAGCGTTTAAAAGTCCGGTTTAGAAATGGACATTGTTAACGCTACTATGCAGCGTTTAGAGTTTGAAAGAAATTTGTGAAGAGTTTGTATTCATCATCGTCCTCGACTAACCCTAAAGCCACACATATCCGAAAATTTGCGGTGAGATGTCGGAGGAGGGAGCTGTTGGAACTGATTTTTGACTGGACTTCCGGGCACTTTTCTGGTGGGCTGCGGTCACCGGTTGTGCCGGATTATGGGAGCGTTGGCTTCGTCTCCGCGAGCACTACGCCGTAGTGTACTCACACGTCAAAATCGGGTTCCGTTTGAATGAGAAATGAAGGCTCAAAGTTGGTTGCTTGACTAAGTTCAAGGAACAATTTTGGATCTGAATTTACATGTGGGTTTTGTCCCACATCGAAAATTGGGGTGGGAATATGAAGGGTTTATATACCCCAAACCCCATACCCTTGGTAAGCCCTTGGGAGAGGTATGGAGAGAGGACACGGGGGGCCCTCGCGCGGTCCGTCCGTCCGTCCGTCCGTCCGGTCGTGGTCCGTGGCTCGTGGCTCGTGGCTCGTGGCTCGTGGCTCGTGGTCGTGGTCTTGTGGAATGGGCCGTAGGCCCAAGCAGCAGCTTAGCTTCTTTTTTTGAAGTGGGCTGGATCTGGAAGTTGGGCTTCCAGATTGGGCTGTGAACTGCCTCGTTGGGGACGCCCAACTGAGTCAGCAACAACCTCCACGATCTGCTCCACTTGCTCCACAACTGACTCCACCTCGTTGGTGTCGTCAGATCCGAATTCTCCTCCTCGGTAACAACCCAGACTCTATTTAAGAGAATTCTGGTTCTCATTCTCTGGTATCCGAAATTACACAGTCTCCCATCTCTTCTCTTCTTCTCCTTCTCTGAGAGTACTGCACAGTAACTGGTTCGTTGGCTTCTGCATTTTGATTGTGCAAACCAGAAGTGATCGTAGTTGTATCCTGGGATTCTCAACGCCGGTAACCGTCACATATACGGGGCGTTACAGAATTAAGGAAAGAGATTCTTTCTCGATTCTACGCAGCAGATTCGTCTACAACACTTCGGTAAAACTCTTTCTTAATTCTGTTCTTTATTTAAATTCTTTACAGATTGTTATTCTGCGGAATACAGGTCCTACAATCTTAATTCTGTACCGCTGCTGACGCTGGAAAGGTCACTGGGTCGCCCCGAATTCAGTTTGGGACTGTGCCTCTCGATCAGGCTCAGATACTTGATAGGGATCAAGTTCAGAACAGTCCGGGTCATGAGAGTCCGATCAAGGAAACCCCCCCGGTTGTCCAACTGGATCTGCCACCAGTGCCTATTCATTCGGCTGAACCGAGTCATCCGGCTGAAACGAGTCATCCGGCTGAAACGAGTCATCTGGCTCAACCTCTTCATCCGGGTCAAATGAGCCATCCGGTTCAAATGAGTCATCCGGGTCAAATGAGCCATCGGTTCAAATGAGTCATCCGGGTCAATTGAGCTATCCGGGTCAAACAAGTCACCCAGGTCAAACGAGTCATCCAATGGATCTGCCTGATGTTCAGTTGCCTCATCTGTATGTTCCCCACAGACCGTATGTGACAACTATGCCGAACACAATCCATGATGGGATCCTACCCGAAAAATTTGACGGGAAAGGGTTCAAAATATGGTCTCAGAAGATGGAGTTCTTTCTGAGTATGCTGGGTTTGGACAAGTTCTTGAAGGAGGGGAAACCTAGGTTCTCCCCACATGACACTGATGCCCTATCTGATTGGGCGAAAGGGGACTATGCATGCAGAGGGTATCTTACTCATCGCATGATTGACTCGCTGTACAAGGTCTACTGTAACCATAACACCGCTAAGGAATTGTGGGATACTTTGACAAAGAAGTACAGGACACAGGATGCTGGCTCAAAGAAAGCGGCAGTAGCAAAGTTTCTGAACTACAAGATGGTAGATTCAAGGTCAGTCGTGGAACAGGTTGAAGAACTACAACTGATCGTCCATGAAGTAATCTCGGAAGGAATGACCATCTGTGAGGCTTTCCAGGTAGGTGCCATCATTGAGAAGCTTCCTCCATCCTGGGAGCAATTCAAGGTTTACTTGTTGCTGAAACAAAAGGCAATGAGGATTGAAGACCTGATCGTGAGGCTTCGGGTCGAGGAAAACAATAAGAGGGCAAATCAAGTTGGGCTCTCTAACAAGGCAAACCTGGCTGAGCATCGAGACAAGGGGAAGAACAAGAAGTTTCAACCTCAAAACACCACAAACTTCAAGAAGCAAGGAGCAAAGAAGTTCAGTGGAAAATGCCACAAGTGTGATAAGGTTGGTCACAAGGCAGACGAGTGTCGCAGCAAGCCCGACAACAGAAGAGACAAAGGGAAGACGTCTCAAGCAAATTTAGCTGAAAACTCGCTGACAGCAGACGATCTGTGTGCGGTGACTGAAGTGAATTTGGTTGGGAGCAACCCAAAGGAGTGGTGGTACGATACAGGTGCCACTAGACACATCTGCTCGGATAAGGGATTGTTTACCACTTATCAGAAAAGCCGAACAGATGAGAAGCTCTTCATGGGAAACTCTGCGACATCCAAGGTTGAAGGTATTGGGAAGATCGTGCTCAAGATGACTTCTGAAAAGGAGCTGACTCTCAACAATGTGCTTCATGTGCCAGACATTCGAAAGAATCTGATCTCGGGGACTCTTCTCAACAAGAATGGGTTCTGTATCAAGTTTGTGTCTGATAAGTTAGTTCTTTCTAAGAATGGGATTTATGTGGGGAAGGGTTATGTGAAGGATGGGCTGGTCAAAATGAATGTAATGACAGTCCTTCCCAAAAAGGTTGTAACTGATGTTTCAGTGAATGAGAATAATCCTATTGCTTATGTCGTTGAGTCTTTTAATATTTGGCATGAAAGATTGGGACATGTTAATTATAAATCTATAAGTAGACTAATAAGCATGAACATGATTCCAAAATGCAAAACAAGTAAAGACAAATGTGAAGTATGCGTACAAGCGAAACTCACAAAAACGCCATCACCCCATGTAGAGAGAACAACCGAACCTCTAGGACTAATTCACACTGATTTATGTGATTTAAAGTTCGTGCAAACTAGAGGCGGTAAGAAGTACTTTGTAACCTTCATAGACGATTGCACACGATATTGTTATGTATATCTGTTACATAGCAAAGATGAAACTTTGGAAAAGTTTAAAGAATACAAGTTGGAAGTTGAGAACCAACTTAGTAAAAAGATTAAAATGATCCGAAGTGATAGAGGAGGCGAGTATAGTGAACCATTTAATGCATTCTGTAGAGAACATGGAATCGTTCATCAAACTACTGCGCCTTACTCACCTGAATCTAACGGGGTTGCGGAACGAAAGAACCGAACTCTCAAAGAAATGATGAATGCAATGCTGCAAGAATCTGGGTTATCCCAGAACATGTGGGGGGAAGCGCTGCTAACCTCCAACTACATTCTCAACAAAATACCGCATAAGGTGACTGGAAAGACGCCTTATGAGTTGTGGAAAGGTAATGTACCTTCATACAAATACCTCAAAGTGTGGGGGTGCCTAGCAAAAGTGGCGGTACCACCCCCTAAGAAGGTCTCAATAGGACCAAAAACCATTGATTGTATCTTCATCGGGTATGCACACAATGTATGTCTGATATACCAGACATACATGCAAATACAATAATGGAATCAAGAAATGCATCCTTCTTCGAAAACACGTTCCCGTGTAAGGATAAAGAGAATCCGAAACGGACTCGTGAAGAAGGCGAAACAAGCACTTCTGTTCAACCAACAGAAGAGGACAATGATGAACCTAGACGTAGCAAAAGAGCTAGAAAGGAAAAATCATTTGGTCCTGATTTCGAAATGGCTTATCTTTTGGAAAATGAACCTAGAACATTCAAAGAAGCCATGTCAACACCAGATGCACCTGCTTGGAAGGAAGCGGTAAAAAGTGAAATCGACTCCATTATGCAAAATCATACATGGGAGTTAGCTGAGTTGCCATCCGGTTCGAAAGCTCTTGGGAGCAAATGGATTTTCAAAAGAAAATTAAAAACAGATGGCTCAATCGATAAGTACAAGGCTAGGCTTGTGGTGCAAGGATTTAGGCAAAAAGAAGGCTTGGATTTCTTTGACACCTACTCTCCAGTAACGAGAATAACTTCAATAAGAATGCTAATAGCCATTGCAGCTATACGCAATCTAGAAATACATCAAATGGATGTAAAAACAGCTTTTCTAAATGGAGAACTAGAAGAGGAAATTTATATGAAACAACCTGAGGGTTATGTTGTCCCTGGACAGGAACACAAAGTGTGTAGACTTGTGAAATCCTTATATGGACTTAAGCAAGCTCCTAAGCAGTGGCACGAAAAATTTGACCAAGTAATGATGTCAAATGGTTTCAAAATAAATGAATGTGACAAGTGTATCTATGTCAAGGAAACTGCAAAAGGATACATTCTGTTGTGCCTATATGTGGATGACATACTCATCATAGGTAGCAACAATGACATGATCAAACAAACCAAGAACATGCTTAATGGAAAGTTTGACATGAAAGACTTGGGACTAGCGGATGTGATCTTAGGGATCAAAATATTTAGACATTCAGAAGGAATAGTCTTGTCTCAACAACATTACGCCGAGGCGGTACTTGAACGATTCAAGAACTATTCAAATGGGATTGCAAAAAGTCCGGTGGACCCGCATCTCAAACTGAAGAAAAACTCGGGTAATGGCATATCACAGTTAGAGTATGCTCGTGTGATAGGAAGTCTTATGTACTTGACAAATTGTACAAGACCAGACTTAGCACATGCTGTCAACGTACTGAGTAGATATACCAGTAATCCAGGACACAATCACTGGAAAGCAATAACTCGAGTATTAAACTACTTACGACATACTCGGAGTTACGGGCTGCACTATGGAAGATATCCAGCCACTCTGGAAGGCTATAGCGATGCTAACTGGATATCGGATTCAAAGAACTCAAAATCCACCAGTGGGTATGTATTCACGCTGGGTGGTGCAGCTGTATCATGGAAATCCTCAAAACAAACGTTATTGGCCAGATCCACAATGGAATCTGAGTTCATTGCTTTAGACAAAGCAGCTGAAGAAGCAGAATGGCTTCGAAACTTTATGGAGGATATTCCTTTGTGGGAAAAACCAGTGCCAGCTTTAGGTGTACACTGTGATAGTCAATCGGCTATCTCTCGGGCACTGAACACAATATATAATGGTAAGTCTCGCCACATAAGACGACGACATAAAACCATAAGACAATTGCTCTCAACTGGTGTAATCTCAATCGATTATATCAAGTCAGCTGACAACTTAGCAGATCCGTTCACTAAGGGACTGTCAAGAGAGCAAGTTGTAAAGTCATCTAGAGGAATGGGTTTAAAGCCTATGACTAAAGAGGATGCTTGATGGCAACCCTACCTAAGTGATTGGAGATCCCAAGAAATAGGTTCAAGGGGAAAACAAATTCAAGTCGAATCTAGAAGCGCACTGGGAGATATTATATCTTCTTCCCCAGTTCCTAGGATGATAAAAGTGCGATGGCAAAGTAGAGGTTAAGCATTTGCTTTTAATGATTCCATAAACTTTGAAAGAACAAAGTAGGGTATTGGTAATACCATTTATGGTCAATCACCTTATGAGTGTGAAATTGGGCCGTTTCTAGGAGAAAGAAGAGAGGCTGCTTTCTCCAAGTTCACTCATGAATAACCAGGGATGTTCACGGCCAAAATGAACACAATCAAGAACCTAGTTCTGTGAGAAGATGAAACTGTGTGATAGTTATTGTCTAGGTTTACGTCAAAGTCCGGGTGGTTCAAGACATCATGTTCACTACCTGGTCGAGTAAATCCGATAGCTACTCACAATGGGTGGTTCAAGGCTGAAAAACGCCACCAGCTCAGATGCAGTGATTCTTCGCCCGTACTCTCAAAATTTCTGTCTGTCTTGTCTAAGCACGTGTAATAGAATCATTTCTATTCATGTGGGGGATTGTTGGAACTGATTTTTGACTGGACTTCCGGGCACTTTTCTGGTGGGCTGCGGTCACCGGTTGTGCCGGATTATGGGAGCGTTGGCTTCGTCTCCGCGAGCACTACGCCGTAGTGTACTCACATGTCAAAATCGGGTTCCGTTTGAATGAGAAATGAAGGCTCAAAGTTGGTTGCTTGACTAAGTTCAAGGAACAATTTTGGATCTGAATTTACATGTGGGTTTTGTCCCACATCGAAAATTGGGGTGGGAATATGAAGGGTTTATATACCCCAAACCCCATACCCTTGGTAAGCCCTTGGGAGAGGTATGGAGAGAGGACACGGGGGGCCCTCGCGCGGTCCGTCCGTCCGTCCGGTCCTGGTCCGTGGTCTTGTGGTCTTGTGGAATGGGCCGTAGGCCCAAGCAGCTTAGCTTCTTTTTTTGAAGTGGGCTAACTGGTTCGTTGGCTTCTGCATTTTTATTGTGCAAACCAGAAGTGATCGTAGTTGTATCCTGGGATTCTCAACGCCGGTAACCGTCACATATACGGGGCGTTACAGAATTAAGGAAAAAGATTCTTTCTCGACTCTACGCAGCAGATTCGTCTACAACACTTCGGTAAAACTCTTTCTTAATTCTGTTCTTTATTTAAATTCTTTACAGATTGTTATTCTGCGGAATACAGGTCCTACAGGAGCTTGGGTGAACGGTAGGTGGGTGGATAGGCGGCCGGGGGTTCTGGAGGAAGAAATCGCACCGGAGCCGGAGGTAGTGATGTCGTCGGAAATGCCGTCAGAACCTCTGAGGGGAGATGTGA
Source organism: Oxyria digyna (assembly GCA_029168935.1). Taxonomy (NCBI): domain Eukaryota; kingdom Viridiplantae; phylum Streptophyta; class Magnoliopsida; order Caryophyllales; family Polygonaceae; genus Oxyria; species Oxyria digyna. The sequence goes on from JAPVLV010000005.1 coordinate 43,961,977, forward strand.
TTTTGCCAGAAAATTTATCGGAAAGAGTTCCGGAATCATCAAACCGGCAGGGTAGTAGGGCTCAAGAAAAACGATGTTCTTCAGGAATGCACGATCCAAACCCAAATCTATACGGGTATGTGTTCTTGTAGAGTTTGGTTCATGAGAATTTTTCCCAACTTTGAATCTTGAATGCTAAAACCTGAGACTTTGGTTTAGTAGATAGGAGGATTAGTGTAATTCAATTGAGTCATTTTCATGATTTGGTACAGAAAATAGTTCTTGAAATATATCAAGAGATAGGGCTACCTTAATTGTTGCAATTGACTGTTTTCTACAAATTAGTCTTGGACCTCTTGGTACTAGTATCTCTGGAAAACTAGTAGTATCTCTGAAAAAACAAAAGCAATAACTTGTAGTTTGTTGTAGGGCTGTAATAGACCAGGAACACTTGAGGCTCTTGATTCTTGTAATCTTCAAGTTACAGAAATAAATGACAGTGACAGTGGCTGATCTTACATTTACTGAAATTCAGATTCATATTAGGATTTACTCTAAAATCTTCACACTTTCTGATAATGTTTCTTTCTAGTCCTTTATTTATTAGTCCTTTAGATTGACAGTGACAGTGGCTGTTTCTTTCTTTCTAGTCCTTTATTTTTCTCTCTTAGCAAGCTCAGTTAGAAGCTCAAGAAAAAACTCCATTTCTTGCTAGGTGAATCTATGCTGATGTCTTGTAGCAAAACTGGCAATTGGTTATTCATCATAAAATAGCACCCTTTTTGTACTGTGTTTAAAAAAATCTTTCATATAGTTTTCGATTAAAAAAATACAAGGCAAAGAGAAAATTAAGTTCATGACTGTGAATCTGTGATGTATAATTGGCACAACAATTAATTAAGGCTTGACTGAACACACTTAATTAAGGCTTATTCTAGGTTTAATAAGATCCATTCATTTTCTAGCTACTGTTTTTGTTGGTTAGTTCTTGCCTTTTTTTAGCTAGCTAGTAACCTTGTTTTAATGTCTAGCTTTGTAACCTTGTTTTGGTATTCAGGATTCATGTAATTCTTGTTCATTTTCTTATATTTAGACACTAATATTTTGCATTTGGTAATTTCATTATTCTAATCTTTTCTTAAATCAATTTCTCTAAACAGGATATCGTTGAGGGGTTTCGAAGTCAGTTTTTCCATTCTGGACGTGACGCGGTTAACCGTCAGATTACCACTTCTGCTCGCAAGAAGAAGGCAGATATGAATCCCGCCGCTAAGAAGAAGAAGAGGAAGAAGAGGAGGACGAGGTTATGATAAGACATTCAGCGCCGAGAATGGACGACATCACACAAGAGGATATTGTAGACGCTTCTTCTAGCCAAATCGATCCCATCATTCCCCCTTTACAGCAACCTATTATAGATTATGTTGATGTTGCTGATATCCCTCCCTCTGTCCAAGATATACCCAATACATCCGAGCAGCATGTTCCCGAGCCTCAGCCTGCACCCACACCCACACCCACACCCACACCCACACCCACACCCACTACTTTCGGTGTCGGACAATCTTCACTTTTGGGTTCTTTTCATAACCACATAGCTCAGAAGATATGGGATTATCCCAATGCTGCTCCTCGTCGCTTGAAGGCGTTTACACGGCCCCTAGACTTCAACCGCTGGAAAAACCTTATTCCGAGAGGACCAGTTGTCGAGGGTAGTTGGTGGCACTATGCTACATTAAGTGGATTCACAGGACTACACAAGTTTGAGTTTGGACGTGTGGATCATGTTTTAATTTCTGCATTTGTCGAGCGTTGGCATCCTGAGATCAACAACTTTCATTTTCCCTGGGGTGAGATGACGATTACGCTGCACGATGTTGAGAAGATTTTTGGACTGCGTATAGACGGTTCCGACTGTAGTCCACATCTAGAGGGAGCTCCGTTGTTTAAGTTGTGGGAGGATTTATTTGGTTATCCAGCGGACGAAGTGCAGAAGTGTGTTGCTTCATCTGGCATATTCACCTTTGATTTCATGGTATATTTGATGCTTATGATCTCGCAGTACGAGGGTGCCTTAGAAGACTCGAGGTCTATTGCGGCTGGATATTTATTCCACGCTATGGGGTCCAGTTTGTTTGTGAACAAGTCTACAAACAAGCTGAAGTGTGGTTTGTTGCCGTTGTTTGTGGATGAAGAGCGTACTTCACGGACGACATGGGGAGCTGGCCTTCTTGCCTTCATGTATAGGCAGTTAGGGGAGGCTTCACGGATGAGATCTGGTGGTATAGGCGGTTGTTGTCTTCTACTCCAGGTATTGTTCTTTTAATGTTTGCTTATGTTATCTTCCTTTGATTTTGTGAAAGTTTCTAATCAGATGTTCTGGTGAAAATCTAGGATTAGTTGCTTTTTTTTTGTGACAGTTTAGGATTAATAATTGCAATTAGTAATACTGACTCTCAGCTTTTTACAGATGTGGATATGGATGTACTTTCCATACTTTCCGGGAAACCCGCATCCACAACCGAGTAGAGTAGACGACGAGCGACGTGCAGCTTGGTATAAGGTTTTGAAGAACCCCCCCACAAGATTCAAAGAGGATTAAGCAGTATCGTCATGTCCTAGAGATGAGTATCGCCTAGAGGATGTAAGTATCATAATTATATTTTATCTACTTAATGAGCTAAATTTTATTGAGTGAGCTAAATTAAACTTTGCTGCACAATGAGCTAAATGAAAAATCATACTATCTGAAATATGAATATGTAGCTGTAGCGGTAGCAGTAGCAACCGTTTGTAAGTATCATAATTACTCCCTCCGTCCCATAATGTTAGTCCCATTTCTTTTTGTGACACTATTTACAAACCGAGAGAATCTTGTAGATTTCTCCTAATATATAAGAAAAAACATAGCCATGTGAAGTCTTGTTTGATTCGTCTTAATGAGTACTTTAACAATATTAAAAAATTATAATTTTTATTAACATATAACTAGAGATATTAACGATGCAAAACATGTCTCGGCATATGTGCCTGATTGAAATGAATTCCTATTAGTTTCTCACTTATATGAAGTCATTCTAACTTACAATTAGACCACAAAATGAGTGCCTTGAGAGAGCCTAATTCTTCTTCTAATTTGATTCCCTTTTCTTCTTGTGGAATATCTGAACCTAATTGATATTAGCCATTTGTTTGAATATACTCTCCCTAAGAGTGCTAGGGCTTCCAGAATTTCAACATTTTCATAGTATTAGTCATACTGATGTTTTTGTGTTTTGCTATCTTATTTTGTAATATCATAACATTTTTCAGCAAGAATTCAAAATTATTTGCAAACTTCATAACATTTTTATGATATTCTATGGGTCCTTGTTGTAGGTGCGCTGGATGCCACACGGTGAACTGGATTTCGTCTCGAAGTATAGAGCTTCTACATACCGAGGCACGATCAGATTCCAGAGGATTGTAGAGCCTTACATGCCCGATCGTGTTGCACGGCAGTTTGGGAGGCAGCAGAGAAACCCACTTGACCCGATTCCACCACTAAAGGCTGCACGCCCCCCTTCATAAGAGGGAGGTGTGCATACAAACTCGAATTTGCCGATCATTGGGACCGTTGGATCGTAGAGATGAACATGTGTGTGCTGAGCTCTTGGCATGTCCACATGCTGTTCATGATTATGATATGCACGAGGAGTATCTCGATTGGTTCCTTCCTCTTTCACATCCATATATTAGACGTGAAGCTACAGAGCATCCTCGTCCAAGACGCCATGCTGTTCCTGCTGTGGACGCTTGTCGAGTATGTTTTCCCTTAATCTCGCTTCAATATAGTATATTAGATATCTTTATTTAATTTGTTTTCAAAAACATTATATCTTTGAATTACGGCGGTTGACCATGGTGAGGAATATTGTCCAAGAGGTTATGTAGCAGGGTAGTGGTGGAATGGAGTACTTGAAGAGGCTTCAGAAAATTGTGAAGGACGATGTGATTCCTGTTGCTGAACCACCAATACGTGCTTCACAGCGACAGTCGCAGAGCCAGACCCATGGTGGTGCTACATCTGATCATGGAGGATCCTCAAGGACACCAGCTGAGCACGATGAGGCTATGCAGGAGGCCCGCTCTCGGAATGATTAGTCCGCACTTTAGAATGAAGGTGGAATTATGATGGTTTAGATTTTGACTTTATGCTTCAGATTGCTTGTAGTAAGAACTGTCAGTATCTGTTTACATGTAATTAACCCTGGTAATGTAGATGTTGCGTGTTATTGTTCCTCTTGTGGGAGAAATTCTACTTCAGGTACAAGAATTTATTTTGCATCACTATCTGGGCCACCCCTGTTCATAACTGGGCAGCAGAATTGTGTTTTTTGCTGGGACGTAGCTAGTATAGAAATTCTGCTAAATAAGCTAGATAGCTTAGCTGATTGAAAATCACATGAATCTAACAGCAACTCATTTTCCTGCACAAAAATTCTGCACAAACAAGCTGAATTTCCTGCACAAGAAATCTGCACAAACAAGCTGATCCTTCAATCGTCCTCCCCTTCAATTCTGCACAAACAAGCTTTCATTGGATACTTTTGGAACCTTCTTAGAGACGCGGGCTTTCCTTTCATTGGACACTTTTTGAACCTTCTTCGACATCTTGTGTATAATGAACTAAGAATTAGGAGATTTGGACTGAAGTTTTGCCCTTGCTGTTGCACTTTTATGGATGCCTCTGTCGAAACTTCTCTCTCTGATCTGGAGTAATGCGTTCTGAGCAGTACTTTGTTATCACCTGAATCCATATAGCCACTTAAAATCAACTACAAATAGGCCGTAGTAGATAATCATAAAGCTTTAGAAACAACTTGATGCTTTTATTTAGGTTTAGGATTTACTTTGTAACACTTTTTATGAGTTTAATGAATTTGTTTTGATGTGAACAAGTTGACAGATCGACTTGAGTCTTGCAGGCACAAATTGGAAGGTTTGTCCGAGGAAGTGAGGCTTCTTCCAGTGAAGATGAAAGTTGCGCTCTAACTCGGTCAAGGGTTGTAATGTGCCTCTAGTATGAAAAAGCAAATTAATCATGGTTGATCTAACAGGTTCAGAGCGTGTTCACAAGTCAGTGTATATGTGACTCTGTAATTTGAACTTGATGATGCTCAACTGGATGGAAGTAGAGGTTCTGAAGAACCTTCTTTTGGTCCAACGTCATGGGAGCCCGAGAGTGGAAGGAAAACAACCAGCTGGAAGGATGCAGGTGTTTGCTCAAACCAAAGAACTTGCAGCTTGCTCTGCATCTTCCAACTGAGGAGAGTTCATTGACGTTCGGGAATGACCTCAGTGCAGTTCCCAAAGACTCCCTACTGAGGAGAGTCAACAACCATTCATTTTCAACTTGTCAGGAACAGTTATAGCACTTGCAGCACCACGAACCAGTCAATTCACACAAGCAACATATGCTGGAGTATATAGTTGTCCACCTTCCAAACTTACACAGGTACATGAGTACATCAAATAAGAAAACAGAAATACCAAAGTCTCAATCCTGGATACCAACACTGAAGTACTAGAAAACATAGGCTTCCCGTCTGGTCGAAGGACTTCCGTGGAGGCTCGTAGCCGAAGTACTAGTCTCTCAGAGCGTTGAGTCCGGCGAGTGACCTCTTCCATTAGAGAAGCTCGGCGCTTGGAGGTTTATCGCAGCAACGATGGAGCTCCAACAAAGGTGTAGAGATGATTGATGCGATGGAGCTCCAACAATGGTGTAGAGATGACGACGAATATGTTTACATACTTTCTATTTACCGCCTATGTTTTTGCCCGGCCAGTCATCTGTGCGTGACGTACAGATTGCACATTCTAGAAAACGCACGGATTGTATCCATGCGTCACGCACGGATTGTATCCATGCGTCACGCACGGATTGTATCCATGCGTCACGCACGGATTGTATCCATGCGTCACGCACGGATTGTATCCATGCGTCACGCACGGATTGTATCCATGCGTCACGCACGGATTGTATCCATGCGTCACGCACGGATTGTATCCATGCGTCACGCACGGATTGTATCCATGCGTCACGCACGGATTGTATCCATGCGTCACGCACGGATTGTATCCATGCGTCACGCACGGATTGTATCCATGCGTCACGCACGGATTGTATCCATGCGTCACGCACGGATTGTATCCATGCGTCATGGTTGCATATATGAATCTAGGGTTATTCAATGTATTAAATGTATTTCTAGTTAAGCGTGCAAATAAACACATTTTTAGTGTCTTTTTTAAGGCGATAAAGCCCAAATAAACACATTGTTAACGAACAATTTCTGGAATGTGCAATCCACACGTCATGCATGGCTTCAATCCATGCGTGACGCATGGCTTCAATCCATGCGTGACGTGTGGAATTGTACATTCCAGAAATTGTTCCTCAACAGTTTTTCCATGTTTCAAACCCTAATCTTAACAGTTTTTCCAAAATTCTAACAGTTTTTCAATAATTTCATTAAAACCATACCAAATTTCAACAACCTAATTCATAACCCTAATTCACAAAACCCTTTTCAATATCAAAACCCTAATATTACTATATACACATGAAAATATCAAATTGGTCAAGAAATTATCAACAAAGTACACAATCCATTCATATATTACAAGTTTAATCCTTCCTAATCAACTAATTAACATACACATTGGATTTGGAAGTAAATATCATCAAAACAACATGAAAACCTCATATATACATCAATACCATACCATAACAATGAAACCTTAATGTTTACATACCTTATATGCAAAAAGACAATGAGAATTGTTGAAAATAGGGTAAATCGGTGCGTTTGAGAGCGTAGCCGCCGTGGAACAATGTTGAGGAAGATGATAATGTGGTAGGGTTTCATTTTTGGGCTTTTATAGGTAAACAAATCCATGCGTGACGCATGGTTTGTGTCCGTGCGTCACGCGTGGTTTTGTTCTGTGCGTGGCGTGTGGATTAAAACCATGCGTCACGCACGAATATAATCCATGCGTGACGCACGACGCCTGGATGGTAAATAGCAAAAAGGGTGGGCGTTAAATAGTAAGGGCCTATGTTTACTCTGTTGCAGAGACGAAGGGGGGAGGTGGACCGAGCTGTGGGTATTTGCATAGTGTTTAATAATTAGGTTTAGTAACTTAAGATTTAGTCCTCAAAGGTGTATTGGACACAAATAGTTCCTTGAACGGTTCTACCTGAACCCTGAGACTAGTCGGGTGGATGTTTCCTCGAACGACCCACTAGAAAGAGCGAGAGTGAAAAAATGAGTATAAAAGATGACGAAATAGAGAAATACATGTAGAAGAGATGAGATTCAAAGCGACACATGAATCCCGTGCTCGCCTACCCCTGTGGAATGTGAATTCTATCCCTCCAAAAAGACCGAAAATGAGTCATAGACTCAGTGAGAGATAAACATGCGAGATCTTTTCTAATGACTTGCATCCAATTTTTTTTAGGTTTTCCTCTGCCCCGACGAAACTGTATTGTAGTTAACTCCTCACATTTACGCGCATGCGCATTACAAGGCCTTTGTTGCACGTGCCCAAACCAACCTAGTTTAGATTCCCGCAATTTAACGTGAATAGTAGTCACTCTAACTTCCCTTGAATAAATTCGTTCTCGATTCTATCTAGGCTTGTGCAGCCACACATCCAACGTAACACCCTCATCTCTACTGCCCCCAACATCTGCTCATGCGCCTTAGTTAAGACTTAAATTATATTAGATATATGTAGGATCTGTATGTTAGTATCAAGAGAACTGCGACAAAGAGTTGTCCAGTTCCTAGGCACAGCGGAAGTAATGAAACAAGTTATCAACACAATTACTTAAGGTGGAAACTCTAGATAACTGTTTGTGCCTAAAAATACGACGAGTAAGGAACGCGTGGTAAGCTACGCGTAGGATGATCACGTTGACGCGACGAGAAGCGATGAAGACGTCGTCAACATGACGAGACGTGGCAAAGATCCCGTCTACCTTAAAGATAGAGTCAGCCGAGTATATATTATCTTATTCCCTTGTATATTGTTGTAATTGGTAAAAGATACGATAAATAATATATTTTTACCTTATTGTTATATCGTCATTAGATAAAGGGAAGAGATAAGATCTCGTTTCCTAAAAGATATCATTAGGGTTAGCCTATAAATAAAGGCTAACGCTTGCTTTGTAAGTCATTCAGTCACCATACGAGTAATACTAAGTTCAAGCTTCAAACCCTAAATTCCTATATCGTCATATATCGTTCTTGAGTGTTGAGATTATACCATATTCTTTGATCTTTGCCCTAAAATTGCTTAGTTATCATCTCGTTGGTAATTTCACTACAAACAATTGGCGCCCACCGTGGGGCTGGATCAAAAAGGTATCGTCTCTCCATACGAAAAGAACTTCTTTTTTGCAGGGAAAATCATGACAAGTCCGACCAACAGCCCGCGTAATGGCGAAAAGAGGTCTGAGGAAGAAGACCCTGCGACGATTCCTCTCGTTCCAGCGGACGAAGACGCAGGGAAAGATCTCGAGAATACTCCCAGTACTCCAAAGAGAAACGATCCCGTAGAAAAACAGTGGGTAGACGGCGAAGTAACCGACATAGCCGCCGTCCAAGCACAATTCAACTCCTTCGAGAAAGTCCAGGCATAAGCCATGTACGCAAGCGAGAAAACGACGTTGGAGCTTACTAAGGATAACGAGAGGTTGCATTCAATAATCAGGGAACTCAAGGCGGGATCAGTAGGACCACACACCTATGTCCGTGGTCTGAACGTTGTTCGACGTCTCGACCTAGACGCCGCCGTCAAAGAAGACGACGTATACAGACCCCAAGAGCACCATGATTACGTTCCTCGTAGAGAAACAGTTCAAAGGAAGAAACCTGAGGAAAATATGACCCCAAGCGCCGTCGCCATGCTCGTAGCACAACAAGTCGGAGCTCTAAGAAGAGAGATGATGTTAATTCCCGGAGCCCCTAAGTCCATAGTCCCTGAGAATGAGTTTGGATATCAAGAAAGTCCCTTTGTCGTTGCTATCGCCGCTCAGAAGATAGCCAAGAAATTCACCGTCGCTGATCTCCCCGTCTATGACGGATCCGATGATCTAGAGGAGCACATCCTACTCTACAAAGCCAAGCTCTCCACAAGTCCAATCGAGCCAGAGCTAAGGGAAGCAATGATGTGCAAATTCTTTAGCTCGACGTTGAAAGGCCCAACTTTTACGTGGTTTATCCACTTACCCAAGGCGTGTATCTCTTCCTACACTGAGCTCTCCAACATGTTCGGATTACAATTCGCTAGCAGTAAGATGTTTGCAAAACAACCTTTAGATCTCCACAACATGCGCATGAACAAGGGCGAAACCATAAGAGCCTTCATGAAGCGTTTCAATGACGAGAAGATCACGATCCCAGATTGTAGCGAATCCACCGCCGCCGACGCGTTCAGACGTGCTCTACCCCGAGATAGTGACCTATACAAGGAATTGACAAAGACTCGCCCTGATTCGTTCGTCTCAACAAGGGAAAGAGCCATGGAAGCTATGCGCTTAAAGGAAGATCTCTTGAGACACGCCGAAGAGAATTCTCGATCTCTGCGTAGACGAACTCCTCCGCGTAGGAACTCTCCACAGCGCCGACATAGCGACTGCCATCAAGAATGAGGGGAACGCCATGATAGGAGAAACAAGCCGTTCCAAAGAGAACCACAAATGGTGCATAATGTGAACGAAGTTGATAGCGTTTATATGGTCGACAGAAATATCTCCATGAAGACTGATGCGTTGCGAGTTATGAGCGCGATGGAAGGGCTACGTGACGTGCAATGGCCTAAGAAGTCGAATCCAGGAAGAAGACCCGGAACAGGGAAGGGGTATTGCGAATTTCATAATGACACAGGTCATACTACGGATGGTTGTTACACTCTGAGGAAAGAGGTATTAAGGCTGCTAAAGAGGGGAGATTTGAGAGATTTGCTCTCCAGAGAAGGAAAGAACGCGTTCGAAGGAGTGAAGAAAGAAAGGAATTCTCCCACCCCTCCTCCACCTCCGTCAAGTCATACCCGAACCATACATATCATCCTCGGAGGCTCCTCCGCGAGCGGTTACATTGCATCCGCCGCTAAAAGGAATATCAAGATCTTACGCGATGATAGTGACATGACGCGAGTCTATCAAAATCCGTCCTACCAGAAGAAACAATCCGATCACGTTCGAGGAACCAAACGAGATGCTAGAGCATCACAACGGGTTAGTCATCTCCCTCACCGTCAGCAATTTCCTGGTCAAGAGAATCCTCATAGACAACGGGAGTTCCGCCAATATAATCACTACACCCACCATAAAAGAGCTCGGACTCTCTAACGACGACGTCGTAAGGAAGTGCGCTCCCTTGGTATGATTCAGTTGTGAAGTGGCAAGCATGTTAGGAGAGATTACGTTAGCAACCTATGCCAGGGGTATCAACATACAAGCAAAGTTTGCAGTTATGAAGAACGAATCGCCTTACAATATCATTCTAGGAAGGCCTTGGTTACACGACATGAAAGTCGTACCCTCAATGTACCACCGGTCCCTGAAAAATCCGTCCCCATGGGGGATCCAAGAGATCAAAGGCGAGCTTCAAGTCGCAAGAGAATGCTATAGCATTGGGGTAAGAAACGCTACCAAGGCATCGTTGGGTAAGGAGAAGGAAGCGTAGCAATCAAAGGATCACGAAGAAGAAGCGAGGGTGGAAAGTCAACCCCTGACGCGACAAGAAAAACAAAATTCGCCAAACAAGAAGATACCAATCCACCAAGTAAGTACGAGCAAAAAATCCAGGCAAAGAATGACGACTTAAGCTGCATGTTCCAAAAGCACCACCCGCCCTAAATTAAGCCCAACAAAAGTGATAAGAATTTTCAAGTTTTCTAGCATTATTTTTTTGTGTTTTTTCTTGCATGAGTAGAATTAGTTTCTTTCAAGAGTTTCAATAAGTTAGCGTCGATATCTTAGAGTCCGAGCGACAAGGGGTCATGACTCGTGACGATTAGGGGTAGGTGTCAACGTCAGAATTTGTTAATCTATGAAGCATCTTTCTATTAATATATGAGTACGCTCTTCTCTTCTCCAACTTGTTAAGTATGCTGAGTTGTTTCGTTTCCAAAATTACTTGCTCTATGTCTATGACGTAACACAAAGCTACAAAAGGCCGCGGCGAAAATCCGCACCGGGGAGGAGTTTCGTTAGTCTACGCGTTCAAGGTTCCATCGACGCGTACACAACGTTAGCCAAACCGCCGACTCCGAGTCGACGCTTCCCATGATTGTTAGCGACGTGTGGCAATGGTCATGGGGAATGAAGCCCGGTACCTCACGAAACCGGCACGGTCCGCTAAGCAAAGAAGGGAAACCTATTGCCACGACCACTCTCCAGGAACGCGTACTCGCGCCTTCCACGACCCTTGTTTGTGCCTATAAATACCACTACGGTTGCGACGTGTTCGTAGGGTCAACGCGTTGGAATATACATGATGACGAGGTGAGCAATAGAAGACGTCCAAGCAAGTAACATGATCGTTGACATCACTAAGGTCAGCACAGAGTACTCTTTTTACTCTTCTCATGGTTTTTCCCACGAGGTTTTCCTAAGAAGAGGTTTTAACGAGGCTCCCAAGGTCATTCATCACCGTGACATCATCAACATGGTCCATGACATCATCTATGAGATAGATGAGGTCATCTACGAGATAGATGAGGTCATCTACGAGATAGATGAACTCCTCTACGAGATCATCTACGAGATCAACTACGAGATCAACTACGAGTTCCCATGATCATCTACGAGTTCCCAAGGTCACCTGCGTGAAGGTTAAGTACGTCGACGAGAAGAGCTACACGTAGACGACGAGTACGAGAAAGAACGAGTATGAAGGCGTCGTTGAGATCAAGATAAAGTCGGCTGAATATATCTATGTCTTTTATTTAATATTCATTATGTAAATAGTGAAAGATATTAGAAAAAATATCTTTTGCCATGTTTTATATTAGGTTAAAGATATAAGGAAAAATATAAGATTTTTTCCTTAAAGATAGAACTAGGGTTTGCCTATAAATAAAAGGGTTCCCTCATCATTGTAAAGCAGACTTTTTCCCCATGTAATACACAAGTATCTCGAGTTCTCTCTCTTTTATCAATGGTGTTTTCTAAATGAAGTGTTGACACCGTAAAGTTTGATCTTTGCCCTACAATTGCTTAGTTATTATCTCGTTGGTAATTTCGCTACAAACAATTGGCGCCCACCGTGGGGCATGATAAAAAAGTGCCTTCTTTTCATAAAAAAAACCCATCTATTCTTCACAAAAAATACAAAACCTAACGAGCCTCCAAAGATCAAAGAAGAAGATCAAAATCCGAAATCATTCCCGGTTCACGTAGCTGTCTGCGACACAATTGTGAAAAACTCGCATCTCTCCTGTCCGATGTCCAAATTCAATGAAAGTTTTAGGGATTAAAGTAGACTTCAATATCGGTCGAATAGCGTTGGAATCATGCAACTCGGAATTTTCTACAGAGCAGGCCGATATAAACAAAATGACTGCAGAATCCAGAAAGTTGCTTGTTCTTCAAGGAAGATTTCTCTTTCACCAAAACGGTAATATCTACAATAATCTTCTTCCTTTGAGTTCTAAAAGGTTAAACTTGATTATATCCATATCAATTCAGAATAAATTGCATAGAAATCATGCTAAAGGAAAATTATTAAGTTCATTATAATGAGATTTCCATATCTAGATTTGCATATTCACCATAGAAAAGCATGTTAAACTTGATCTAAAGATTAAATCTTTCTTATTCTTATTTGAGATTCAAGATTATAGCATGAGAATCTAAAAAGATCAGAATTTTATGGACGAGTAGAAGTTCATAAAGTTTGTACCTTGATTAAGCGTGATATACATCTACTTAAGCACGTCGTGTTGTTTTTGCTTGCATATGATGATAACGACACCTATCTCGCTCGTAAACGTCGAGTGGACTATTGAAAATTTTCAAGAAATCAAGGAAATCAGATAAGGATTAAAAATTCACCACAAACAAAGTGTCATACCAGGGGTAGAAAACCACACCCTAAAGATAAAGTAGCAAAAGCGAAAGCCAAGGACCAAACCTACGCACTCATAAACGAGCTACGCGTAAGGGGTCACAGAAGTTAAAGTCAAAAAGAAAAAAGTTCTACACGTACGCAGAGCAAGATACGCGTACCAAAGCATAGCACATAAAACATCAAAACCAAAGAAAGAGCAAGCTCCCAAGACGTCTCCGACGCGAAGAATAATGCGCACGACGCAAAAAACAAAGTGCAAGATATAACAAGTAAAGCAAGCCCAAGGGTCTTTGGTAGCTCTAACCTAGTCTACGGGGAGCCTAAGTCAAACCTACCAAAAGGGGTAGGACCACTCAAGGAAACACACAAACCATCCAAAGCGAAGGAACGCATAAGATACGCGTTAAGCCAAAGCAAGTTCGAAACCACCTACATGTAAGAAAAGGATAAGGAAGCCAGAAAGCACGTCTGAAATCAGGAAACAAGAAAGATAAAAGTATTGTCAAGACGATCCAAAGAGAAAAGTTACTCGTTCAACCCATAGACGAATACTCTATCGCCTAAGAAGATCATGTGAAGTCGAAAACGTCACGCAAGATAAAAGGAAGAGTTTGCAACAAAGAAAGATGAGACAAAGGAATCTCGATCGAAAGCAAGAGTTCAGAAAAAATCCAAGAGCTAGAATATGAACGAGAACGACAATCACAAGTTGGCCAAGATCACCCAAATTCCACGCGTAGAGAACGCCTAAAACGCCCAGAAGAGGAAGAACGCGATCAAAGGCATCGCGACAAGTATAACAAAATTTTATCAAGATAAGAGATAAAAGCATCTCAAAGAACCCTCCTGAGAGAACCAAGCATGCTCTAGTCAAAAGAAGCATTAGTACGACTGAAAGCAAGACGAGGTCGAAGTTATTGCCGAACAAGTCTAAGAAAAACATTCAAGAGAAGCAGTGCTCCCAAAAGTATTAAGTAAAAGTCAGTGTAGTCGACACAAGGTGTCATAGCCAACGTGTTCCCTGATGTGCAACGTGTTCTCCAAAGACGTCTCCCGACGCATTCTCCAGAACATTCTCGTTACATCTCCTTAAGACTTGAAGCAATCTAAGAGCATCGCATGAAGATCAAGTTGTGCCGCCATGATAACGCCACCCGGGGCCGGACCTATGATATAATCGCCATCAGAGCAAGAAAGTATGCGTACGACTTCGTCTCCAAATTAAACCTCAAGGGTCTATTCTCTACGCCATATAAGCGATGCGTCCTCTAAGTTATATCCACAATCTAAGACATCCTCGATCCTTAACAAGACAGTTCACGACATCCTTGAGTCATTAGAGCAAGAATGATTCCACTTTCCTAAACTGCCAAGCACAATCTAATCATCCCGGGTACGTTGCTCAAGACCTCCTTCTACTTAGTTATTCTTCTTCACGTATCTCCACTGCTTGTCTACAAGCTTCACCTCGAGCAAGTCTATCTCTCTCTCCAACTTCTAGTAAGACTCCAGGCAATAGAAGCCAACCACCCATCTGCAAGGGGTGACGTAATTATAAGAGACGCGTTGAAAGTGAGAACGCGTAGAATCACCAAAGAGAAAAAAGAGTACGTTATGAAAAAAGTATGTCGAAGTGGACACGGAAGTTAAGAAGTAGCATCATAAAAAGAGACGCCAGAACTCAAAGTATGTACCAAAGAAGAAGAGCGCATCGCCATCGCCCGTTGTGATCTCCAAAGAATACCTCGATGCTAAGCAAATGCGTAAGGAGAGAAGTCAAGAAAGCCGAAAAGTTCCATGTCACCCAAACTAGGGGTGATGAGTAGAGTCTCCACAAAGTCTAAGAATGAGCGATGAAGTGTCCTCATGAAACCTCCTTGAGTATAAGCAACGATTGGTCGAGAACAAGCGTAAGAGAAAAAAATCTGAGTATGCGGTAGCAAAGAAAGAAAGAAGTTGAAAGAGTCGATTGTTTCTCTCGTCCGTGACGAAGTATTAGTGTCCTCTAAAAGTGATATCCTTAGAAAAAGGAGCAGAAGATGCTCGAAGTACCACGTTGAGAATCCAAACATGCGGCAAAGACAGGAAGATCCTAGTAACCCAGCTGAGGATTATGGTGAAGCAACGACTTCACTTACGAAGTCCTCATTAACCATTATTTCAGATTTGGCCCGCGAACATTTAACAGTCGATTAAGCACGAAGTTGATTCTCTCCAAAGAAGGCGTAAGAAGCCCAAGATCCAGATCGCCTATCGCCAGTTCGAAAGAAAAGACATGTTCAGGGAACTGATTATGAAGAAATAGAGTTTCAAGCATCAAGTTATAGAAGCAACGCGTTGAGATTAAGAGAAGGCATTGAAGAAGATGAAGACGCTTGTTTGTGCCTAAAAATACGACGACTGATGAGGCTAAAGTCGTAGTGCCAAATCAAAGAAATAAACTCTAAACACTAACTAGAGTATAACAAGTATGTAGAGGTCGAACCCAAGGGAATCAAAACACCAAATCAATGCAGTCAGGTGAAATATCAACTAGTGAACAAGTAACCAAAGGGGGGGGGGGGGTTGATTGCAAGAACACACAAGTAACAAGTATCAAGCAAAGAAGGTTTGGTTGTGAATATGATGAGAAGGGGTTTCACCTAGCAAGTATCCACACAACAGTCAATCAAGTTGATCATAGATTTATCTCAAGTTCTATTCAATCCTAGGGAATGTTCCTATTCCAATCTTTAATATATCAGCAGGCCAACCGGTCCTGATAATACTTACTATTCAACAATCAGGGAAACCTCTCAAGATTAGATGAAATAGCAGCAAAGGGCACATGAATCATAAGGATGCATGCAATAACTTACAACCGTCAAGTATTAACATGCAATCAATTCTCTTTCATAAAAGCAATCAACTACCAGATCATGCAGATATGAGCGCTACAATGACAAGGAATTCCACCGTATATTCCTAGTCTAGCAATAGAAAACTATCAATCAAACTAAGTGATCAAGCTAGCAAAACTAATAGAAATCAATAGATGAAGAACAAGAGAATTAATACAAACCCATAGGAAAAGAACAAGAGTTTAGAAATCTCACAACTTAATAACTGAAGGTTTCAACCGCTAGGTAAAACAATGGAGATTAGTTCCTACTCATGGTTGCAGAACTAAATTGTCTGATGGAAAAGATGATAGAAAAGATGATAGAACTAGGGTTCTTAAATAGAGACTAACCCTAAAAATATATGGTAAAAGAATATCCTAAAACTAAATAAGGAAAATAAGAAAAAAGGAAATAAATAAAAGAAAAGGAAAAATAAATAAATTAAACTAAAGAAAACAAGCACGAAGTGCTCGGCTAATATATTCAATATGTGCTGCTTGCTTCCTCTAATTCAATATGTGGGCCGGCCTGCTTACTTCACCCCACAACCCGTCTCGCGCACGAAGGGGAATTCAGCATATTATCCGCGCACTAGTGGAAAAAACACCTGTTGAGGCGGTCAAAAACCCCCCTGTTGAGGCGGTCAGGGGTCGCTGCAACAGGGGGGGCTGCAACAGGTCATGAGCTGTTGAAGCGGGCAGAGCCCGCCTCAACAGAGGGGTCTGTTGAGGCGGTCGGGAGGGTGACCGCCTCAACAGATGCACGTTTTCTACCTCTGTTGAGGCGGGCAGAAGGGCGCCCGCCTCAACAGAGGGGTCTGTTGAGGCGGGCAGAAGGGCGCCCGCCTCAACAGAGGGGTCTGTTGAGGCGGGCAGAAGGGTGACCGCCTCAACAGACCCCCTCTGTTGAGGCGGTCGCCCTTCTGCCCGCCTCAACAGAGGTAGAAAACGTGCATCTGTTGAGGCGGTCACCCTCCCGACCGCCTCAACAAGTGTTTTTTTTTTTTAAATATTCGGTTTGAATTTACAGTAACCAGCCTGTACAGAGGTAGCTAGAAAACCTGATTCAATCATTCTGAACGTCTAGTTCCACTTGCAGATACATTTCACATACAATATGTGTTCAGTTTCAACAGAATATATGCAAGTACAAAACCTATTATTCAAATATCCAAAACATACGCTTAAACTATAATAGATATTTGGTTGTAAAGAACTTAGCCCATTGCTCACGAACAACATCGAGTTCCTCACTTGTATAAGGCGCACTCCTCTGAACATAGACCTTCAAAAACATATAGTACATCGTCTTAGTCAAGTAATTAACATGAAAAAAATTAGATTTTACATATATGAAATGAAAGGATAACTACCTTATCTAGTGAAAACGTATATAATCTGTGATATGTATAACTTGAAAGGATAACTACCTTATCTAGGATAACTACCTTATCTAGGATAACTTAGATAAAAATTGAAAACGTTATAAGAATATATCACGATTTATAAACTCAGACGTTGTGAAAGATGTATATAATCTGTGATATGTATAACTTGCAATACATGCATATTGTGTAAAGTAACTACCTTATCTAGTCGCTCATTAGACTCTTGATATGTCGTGACAATCTCCAACATGAACTTCATAACGTAATATCCACACTCGGTTCCGCCACTTTGTTGAGCGCACTAAAATAACAATATAATACATCGTCTTAGTTTTAAGATCAATAAATATAAAAAATAAAGAAAAAGGTAATTTATGATGGTATACCTCTATATGAATGGGTCTCCAAGACTTGAAATTAGTCGTTTTACTCGGACGCACCCCACCATTAAACTTATACACTTGGTATGTCCTATAAAATAAACAACATACAAGTCAAAAATTCTGATTTTGTAAATATTTGAAAAGACAATTTTTAAGTAAAAAACTTACAAACTCAAGATGCCCCATACATCATACTCTTTGCGTGCTGCTTTGAGAGGATCGAAAATATACACAAGGCCTTTACGTAGGTCTAGTACATATAGAATCCAATGATTTCTGCGTCATTTATAAAAGATATTGTATAACATCAGAAAACAAGTCAAAAAATGTAGTCAGAACAAGAAAAAAGGATTGCTATATCACACTTACTCTTGATTATATGGAAGCAAAAACCATTTGGTTATGCTAGGATCATTCATCTTCTCCTTTTGAATTTCAGCAACGAAAATCTTTTTTAAATACTCTGTTGGGACATTAGGATCAGCCTTGATTCTAGTGCTTGACATTGTCTCAGGACATAAGAATCCAATCTTAGACGACATTTCAAATGCCCAGCTGTGATCATGCAATAAATACCTACAAAATATGCAAGATTACACTATTAGTATCTGTAAAGTAAAAATCTCACAGATAGAATAATTAACAACTAAAACATAAAGATTGATGAAAATGTTTACAGTATGTAGACTTGGATCACTGAAATGTTTAAGCACGCCCCTCTAAGGAACTCTTCAACATCAGACTCAGTTACGTATGTATCTTGATCTTGCGAATAATGCCAAATCGAAGCATCCAACTTGATGGGAGTACTATCGTATATTTCGCCGGGAGCCGAAGAGATGAAAAAATGCAAATATTTGCATTGCGGGCCAAGACCTTGAATTGCATCGTTTGCAAAATTCGCTTTCTTGCTTTTGGCGGCTGACTCTTGAGTTTTACGATCACAACTACCCACCACCTCTTTGTTTGACTTAGACTTCATTGCATATGAAAATAATAACAAAATGTAAGAACAAAAATATACCTGGAGTGACTTAGACTTAGACTTCTTTATCATAACTAATAAACAAGAAAAATTGCAAATAGAACATATGTCATGAATAACTGTAACAACAATGCAGAAAAATAAGAACAACATTCAGCAGTGCATTACCATAACTAATAAACACGCCAGAAGCTGCAAATAGAACATATGTCATGAATTAAAAATACAAGTTCTAGCTAATCATATACCTGGAGTGACTTAGACTTAGACTTCTTTATCAGGCGTGGAGTGAACTCCTACAAAAATATTACATGAGCAAGATTGAGTAGACAATTAGATGTAGCAAATGCTTGCATTATCATATTCGTTCAAAACATTCATACCTCGTCGTCTTCGAAAATCACTAAGTGGATTGGCCATTGTACAAAACTACCCTGAGCACCGCCTAAGTTAGTTAAACCATCTCCAGTAGGTACCGGAAGAATATCATCAACATGCCCTTCGTAAACAAAATCAATTTGGACTTTATAGTGGCCAGGCTTCATTAATCTAAAATGTTGGGTCAATGCACCATCTGAGGGTTGTACCATACCATCCGCCACAATGACTTTGTTACCGGAAACTTCATCCTCAAGGGCAAGATGACATGGAACCCTTTCCTGCATAAATAATGAAATTGATGCAAATATACTCTTTTTTGAATGAGCGATTATAACAAGATTCACTTGATTACTCTAACAAGATTCAGTTTTTTAATAGACATGGAACCCTTTCCTAGCTACTCTTCATATAATGAAGCTAATGTGAATTATTCTAACAAGATTTACTTGATTACGAGTAAAAGAATGTAATATATTATTTTTAGCCAACATGAGACTAAATTGTACCTTTAGCTCGCGTGGTTGAGGGGCAGAATCATGTTCAGCATGTCCATAGAAATCATGTACAGGGTTGGAAGTGGAGGCATACTGGCCCATATGTCCCATGGCGGCTAGTTGCTTTTGGAGGGCCTCTTGCACTCTTTTCTCCACTATTCTATCTAGGTCGTCTTCAAACTCCTTTCTCATTGAAGCTCTAATTGATTCAATTACATCTGAAGAAGCTTCACTATGAGCAAATTTATTTTGTCTCTTTCTCGGACCAAAAGCAACTGTATGACAAACATTTCCACCCATTGCCTTGACACGCCCACGATGATCTTTTTTCCCCATAGCTTTGGTGAGGGCATCCTCTTGATCTTCAAAAACAAGATTACCTTTTTCTTCTTCTTCAATGTACTCCATCTATGTCAATTAGAAAAGTAAGAATTAGTTCATAATTTATAATCAAAGAAAATAAACATTACTTAGATATCACTTCTTACAGTTTTTTTGGCAATTTCTGCAATTTCCTTATCATTTGGGTCAATTTCCCACTCTCCATCTTTATTTAGAACTTAATGAGCCAATATCCACTCCTTTGATCTAAATTTCTTAACTCTAGCTAGCGTTGAGGTGACAGAAGAGTTCACCGAGGAACTACTTGAGAAAGTTAATGCTGCTTCTGGTGGAAGTCGTCCATCATCTATCCATTCAGGTCGTTTTCTGATATAACCCTTCTGGCCAGTGCGATGATGGCTTTTGTTGAATGACGCACTGTTCCTTGCCTTTTCACTACGAGCCTGTCAAAAAGGATGTTAAAGATGCACATAAAAATTATGAACAATACACACAGATGCACATGAAAATTATAATTCATTTACAAAGAGTTACTCAATATGCATATCACTAAAATTATATGTATGAATCAAACTTGTGATCTATTATGCTCATCTGTCATGGATCACATAACTATTAACAAGTAACCAAGCTATATTACCATACAAGAGATTAGGGGCATTAAAACAAGCTTTAAAAAATACGACAAAATTATGCAAAACACAAATGAGGTGATCGAAGGCAAGTGAAAGTATGAAAGGGACAACACCTCAACGTCAGAATCATTGCCAGCACAGATTGAATTACAACCATGCATCTCATTTTCTGATAAATACATTTTAACCCCCATATTCCCACTAATTTATGGTTTTGGGTCCTTCTTTCTACCTTGTACACTTGTTCAAACATGCATGAATGTTTACTTCTTAGCACACGTATAGTTTATGAACTACCCTTTTCATGCACTTAATTAACCCTATGCATGTCCTTTTCTAGATATATCCTTACGTTATTACCAATGATGCATAAGAAACCATTTGTACATGATGCATAAGAAACCATTTGTATAAAAACAATAACTTACCAATGACTCCGGCATGAAGTATTGTTGAACAAATGTGTTCCAATCTTCCTCTGTGATGTGGTCATAGACTTCCCAAGGCATCTTGGATGACTGTGTCTTCGGCATCCTTTCTTTTTTAGTGATCCATCGACGCACCAACTTACTCTTGAAATCTCGAAATCGTTTTGCCACACCATGGTGAAAATATTTTTCCCTTGAATTACTCGAATCATCATAAATGTGGAACAAAAGCTGCCAATTTTCAGAAACTGTTAAATTATGAACATAGTATATATTAAAAACATGTGAAATCATATCCAACGTTTTACCTTGGTCTCCTCCCAAAACCCCTTCCTTGTTTGCTCATCTATCTTTCGGTATTCTTTCTCATTAATATTAATTCTAGCAGCACAAGTTCCAACTTGCTTCCCGTATTCCGCCGACCACTTTCCATCAGGGATATTAAGCTCATTATACTCAAGGAACATAGCTTTTTTTGCCTTGACTCCTTTGGATCGACCACGGACAATCTTTGTAATCGTGCTAGCATCCAGTGATTCGTCACCTGTTGTAGGAGGAATAACTGGATCACTGTCACCTTCCGAATCACTTCCAGCAACAAATTGGTTATGCATTTTAACACTGACAAATACACTCCTGCATCATAAGCAAGAAAACAATGAGTATACATAAAGATTAAAGATACTAAATATACATTAAAGATTCTAGCAGCACATCATATTTCAATGATAGATAAGATGGGAAACAAACCAGAATCAAGGGAAGAACCGAAGAAAAACTGAAGCACGCCATAAGCAAATCAGAATCATACCAGAATCATATCAGAATCATATCAAAATCAGATCAGAACCGAAGAAAAACTGAAGCACGCCAGAAGCAAATCATAATCATATCAGAATCATATCAGAATCATATCAAAATCAGATCAGAACCGAAGAAAAACTGAAGCACGCCAGAAGCAAATCATAATCATATCAGAATCATATCAAAATCAGATCAGAACCGAAGAAAAACTGAAGCACGCCAGAAGCAAATCAGAATCATACCAGAATCATATCAGAATCATATCAAAATCAGATCAGAACCGAAGAAAAACTGAAGCACGCCATAAGCAAATCATAATCATATCAGAATCAGATCAGAAGCAAACCGGAATCAGATCAGAAGCAGAGTCATCTTATTCATTTGCGCTTTGAAACCCATATTCCTTCCCTATGATCTGTGCGCATGTGATTAGTATTATTTGCATCTTCCTCCTCTGGTAATGGTTGAACAACAGTTGATAACAGGGGTGAGTCATCGTAGTTGTCATACTCATCTTCATCCAGAACATCATCAATACCGAGAATATGCCTTTTCCCTTGTGCAACTGCACGCCATCTAGGATCAACATTGTCTACGATATAGAAAATTTGCTTAGCTTGTGACGCTAGAATGAATGGCTCGTCACTCTCACTTAATCGGTCAAAGTTTACCAACGTTAAACCCGGGTAAATATCATCTTGTTTCACCCCATTATGGTTGTTGGCCCACTTGCACCGGAAAACAGGAATCACAAAACTGCTGTAATCAAGCTCCCATATTTCTTCGATTACACCGTAATACGATTGTGTCGCATCAACCGGTCTTTTATCCTTAGCGCTTGCATAGACCCTAGATGATGCAACAACCTTCACTCCACTATTCTGCACCACACTCTTTTCATCTTGTCTTGACGTGTAGAATGTGAACCCATTGATATCATACCCTTCATAAGACCGAACACATAGACGAGGACCTCGAGCTAACCACTTGACTGTATCAGAAACATCATGCCCTTTCTTTAGTTCCTCAGCTACTTCCTTCTTAAACCAATCAACGAATGAGCGATTATGTTCCCGCATCAATGCCCTTTCATTAAATTTAGGATTATTATGTTGCAATTCAAGCACATGCTTATCTACGTAAGGACTGACCTCTGTAAGATGCTGCAACACACAAAGATGTGCCTTATTCTTCCTTTCAGAAGGAGGCGAGATTACTTTTTTACCAATTACTCCCACCCCTTCAAGCCTCCCTACATGACGAGATTTCGGAAGGCCTATTGGCTCAAGCCTCGACAAAAATTCAGCTACGTATTCACATATCTCTTCATGAAAGATTCCCCGAATTATACTACCCTCTGGATTCGCCGGATTCTTTGCTTTGTCTTTTAAAGACCCAAAATATCTCTCAAAGGGATACATCCATCTTAAGAACACCGGGCCACATAACTTGATTTCTCGCACTAAATGGACAATTAAATGCACCATTATATCAAAGAAAGAGGGCGGAAAGTACATTTCAAATCGACACAAAGTTTCAACGATATCATCTTGCAGACTATCCAGTTTCTCTGGATCAATCACCTTAGCACATATCGAACTGAAAAACACACACAGTTTTGTTATAACATGCCTCACGTGTTTCGGCAATATCCCACGAAGTGCAATTGGCAAGAAAACATTAAGCAGTACATGACAATCATGAGACTTCATACCGATCAACCTCAGGTCTGAGAGAGAAACTAGACGTTTTACATTAGATGAATATCCCGATGGCACCTTAATGCCATGTAAGCACTCGCAAAACGTCTTTTTCTCCTTTCTTGACATTGTGTAACACGCCGGAGGAAGAAAAGTCCTTTTACCATCCTTTTTTTTCACGGGCCACAAATCTGGACGCATATTCCTCTCTTTCATATCTTTCCGAACTTTCTTATTGTCCTTAGTCCTTCCGGGAATGTGTAGCAAAGTCCCAATAATAGCATCACACACATTTTTTTCAATGTGCATCACATCGAGACAATGACGAACCGACAAATCTTTCCAATAAGGAAGATCCCATAGTGAAGATAATTTCTTCCATAAAACACCCTTTTTAGACTTGGGCTTCATGAACTTGCCATATTTGGTTTCAACATTTTTAATACGTTCATAAACCTGCGATCCCGTTAAAGGTGCACGAGCCACTCCTTCCTCGGTGTGACCATTTAACTCTTTCTTCTTCTTACGATAAGGGTGATACCGACTAAGGAACTTCCTGTACTTTACAAACACATTTTTCTTGTAATGTTTCAAGTATGTGGGTTCCATGTCTTCTTCACATATTGGGCATGCTTGTTCTCCTTTGGTTTTGTACCCAGACAAGTTTCCATATGCTGGAAAATCATTTATGGTACAAAAAACCATAGCTCGCAGTGTGAAGTCTGAGTTGGTGTGTGCATCGTACATTGAAACACCTTCATTCCACAATAATTTCAAATCCTCTATGAGTGGCGCTAGATACACATCTATGTCATTTCCAGGTTGCTTAGGCCCCGAGATGAGGAGTGATAACATGATATTCTTGCGCTTCATACACAACCATGGAGGAAGATTATAAATCGCAAGAAGAACCGGCCATGTGCTGTGCTGAGTGCTTAGAGTGCCATAAGGATTCACACCATCTGTACACAGAGCAAGTCTCAGATTTCTAACCTCCTTGCCAAATTCAGGATATTTCTTATCGATATTTCTCCATTGAGGAGAATCAACAGGATGTCTAAGGAGTCCATCTTTCTTCCTCCCTTCTGCATGCCATCTCAGATTTTTTGCTTGTTTCTTTAATGAAAACAAACGCTTAAATCTATCTATGATTGGAAGATACCACATAACTTTAGCCGGCGGCCCCTTCTTAGCGGAATTTACCCCTTTACGCTTGTAACGAGATACACCGCACTTTGGACACTCATCCAAATTTTCATGGTCTTTTCTGTAAAGAACACAATCGTTTGGACAAGCATCTATTTTGACAACCTCTAAGCCAAAGGGACACATCACTTTCCTGGCATAATAGGTAGAGGTGGGCAACTCATTGCCTTCCGGCAAAACTTCACTTAACCACTCCAATAAGGTCGTGAAACTCGAATCAGTCCAGCCACTCTTCGATTTCAAGTTGTATAGCATTGACAAAGCTTCTAACTTGGTAAATTTTGTACACCCAGGATACAAAGGCGTCTCAGCAGCCTTTGTTAGTTGTTCTAACACCTTAGGTCGTTCATCCAAGCGATCTCTCACCCCATCCATCATCTCATTCATTTCATCCTCTTGCTCATCATCATCATCATCATCCATCTCATAATTCTCAGAAATGTTATCATCACTCTCATCACTGTCTACCTGAAGATCAAATTCGTTTACACTAGAACTTGGACGATCAGGTATTGTCTCTCCATGCCAAAACCAAACATGATAATCTTGCTTAAACCCACGACGAAATAAATGATCCTCAATCTCATCAATGTCTGCTAACCTCCTTACATTGTTACAATCACGGCAGGGGCAATAGATTTTTTCGGCTTTTGTACTCTGTTGGTTGGCTAAAGCACATCTAATAAACTCCCCAACCCCACTCAAATATTCAGCTGTAGTATGATCACCGTACATCCAACGACGACTCATTTCTAATAACTAGAGAAAACTGTAGAAAGACCAATACATACATAACATTGAAAACACTCATTGAAATAAAATAAAATTATTTGGATATCTAGCTAACAAAACAATATCTCATGCAAAACTCATTAAAATCACTCATCGACATATTTCATTTGCTTTCCTACAATTTTTATCAAGTCATGCTAAAAAGTGACAAAATTAAGTTTAGTTAAATGAATTGACTATATAGACAAGAGGTAGAGCATAATCCTAAACATACATGAAAGGTATTAACAAGAACTAGTAAAATTGACAAGATTAAGATTAAATTTTCGTTTAGGCATTTTACCGAACACTTGGAGTGCATCAAAATTTCCTAAAGAACCAAAACAACATAATCAATCAAAATTCCACCAAATAAGGGACTAATCACCCACAACAACAAAAATCAACCATTCATACCACAAAAGGAATCAACTCATGCACATCAAAATCCGAAAACAATTTGCAAAGGAGGAAGTTTCACCTACCTCGATGACTCGAAGGACGAAAGCTGGAGGAGGAGGAGGAGGCGGCGAGGCGAGGAGGAGGCGGTGAGTTGGAGGAGGCGGCGAGACGTGGAGGAAGCGGCGAGGAGGAGGCTGCGAAGAGGAGGAGGAAGGAAATGAAGCTGCGCAGTCGACTGAAATTAAACGAAGGAAATGAAGCTGCAGTACGTTCGCGCTAATTAATTTCAGAAGCAGTTGAGGCGGGCAGTCATGCGCCCGCCTCTAATTTTTTTTAACCCTCTGTTGAGGCGGGCGCATGACTGCCCGCCTCTAATGTTTTTTACGCGGCATCTGTTGAGGCGGGCGCATGACTGCCCGCCTCTAATTGTTGTTATATTTTGAGGCGGGCGCATGACTGCCCGCCTCTAATTGTTTTTACGCATCTGTTGAGGCGGGCGTCTTACTGCCCGCCTCTAATGTTTGGGCTCTGTTGAGGCGGGCGCCTGACTGACCACCTCAACAAGTCAAAAACACAAATATTATTTGAGGCGAACGGATATTTGCCCGCCTCTAAAGTACCTGTTGCAGCGAACTAAACGACTGACCGCCTCAACAGATAGTAGAATAAGACTTTTTGCGTCGGTTTTTAAGGTGACCGCCTCAACAGGGGGGCTGCAACAGGTGTTTTTTCCACTAGTGGCGATCGCGGATTTATTAAATATTCTCGGCTCCTCTCTGTTGCTCCACCGCGATCGCCGCTGATCCATGGCGATCGCCGTCGGTGATTTCTTCAAATCTTCAATATTCTTTGGTTCTGATCTTCAATTCTTCACTTCTTAATAAATATCCCCGAACATAACAATGGCTCGAAACACATATAATAATACTCCTAAATCAATGTAATAATCCCTAGTTACGCTATACAAAGTGCAGCGTATCAAATACCCCCATACTTAGACTTTTACTCGTCCCGAGTAACTTACAGAAAAGCTACCCTTACAATAAAATACTCAAAGCCTCAGGAAGCACAAGAACATCTCCTAGTGATTACATAACCAATAAGCTCCTCCAAAACACACAAAACACAACAACAAATAATCAAGAACAATGTGATAAAATAAGCACATACCCAGAACTACACCTTATTCCTCCAAGTGGCCTACCCGAATCCTCCTATACGCCTCCTTCTTATGTCTCCATACGCCAAGATGATAATGGTCCTAAAACACTCAATTTTTTATTTATAACACTCATCTTGCTTGGGCGCCCTTTCGGGTTTTCATCCCAACCACTCAATAATTGTTCCAGGCTCACAAAACTCACATCACTCAAGACTTATTTTTGCCCCAACCTAATGCCGGTCAAGCCACCTTCTTATTGCATAGATCTTGCTATCCAAGGATTTTGTATGCCTTTTTCTCAATATTTTTGGCTTTTTCCATTTTTTAATTTTTTTGAATTTTTGATTTATAACATGCAAAATGAAATGCTAGGAAAGTAAATATGTACAATTACTCATATCATCCCCTCCCCCATACTTGAATGAGACATTGTCCTCAATGGAAAATAAAGGACATACAAATGTAAATGGGGAAGCAAGGATAATACTCACTGTGGTGATGGTGGTGGATGGTGTGGATAGTAGGGGTTTGCACCCCTAAAGAACTCCTCCTGCCTCTGTTGCAACGTCTGCATGGTCTGCTCAATGTTGGTGAACCGGCTGTCATAGCTGCTCACTGTTCGGCTCACCTCAGCTAGCTATGTCCCGAATGCCTGCTGCTGAAGAGACATACTCTCCATCAAGTTGTACATCCGCTCATAATCAAATCCCGGGGCAGCAGCCTGAGGACCGCCCTGATCAGCCCCCGGAGCACCATCATGACCTCCCATGTCAACTTCCATCTCCACCTCCTCGTCAGACTCCTCAGCCTCAGCACCATCAGGCAATAGTCGAAAATCCCTTGCAAGAGGACCAAAGGGAATGAATCTAGGTAGACGCATCTTGTGTGTGCCCTCATGCTTGGACAACCACGTATAAATATCCCGGCGCACATCTAGAAGCAGTGCACGCCTCAGCCCTGGAACATCATAAACATAGTTGGAGTTGCTGCTACCACTAGGGATAGCATCATCTCCTAAACAGAGTCGGGCAATAAACTCTAAACACTAACTAGAGTATAGCAAGTATGTAGAGGTCGAACCCAAGGGAATCAAAACACCAAATCAATGCAGTCAGGTGAAATATCAACTAGTGAACAAGTAACCAAAGGGGGGGGGGGTTTGATTGCAAGAACACACAAGTAACAAGTATCAAGCAAAGAAGGTTTGGTTGTGAATATGATGAGAAGGGGTTTCACCTAGCAAGTATCCACACAATAGTCAATCAAGTTGATCATAGATTTATCTCAAGTTCTATTCAATCCTAGGGAATGTTCCTATTCCAATCTTTAATATATCAGCAGGCCAACCGGTCCTGATAATACTTACTATTCAACAATCAGGGAAACCTCTCAAGATTAGATGAAATAGCAGCAAAGGGCACAGGAATCATAAGGATGCATGCAATAACTTACAACCGTCAAGTATTAACATGCAATCAATTCTCTTTCATAAAAGCAATCAACTACCAGATCATGCAGATATAAGCGCTACAATGACAAGGAATTCCACCGTATATTCCTAGTCTAGCAATAGAAAACTATCAATCAAACTAGGTGATCAAGCTAGCAAAACTAATAGAAATCAATAGATGAAGAACAAGAGAATTAATACAAACCCATAGGAAAAGAACAAGAGTTTAGAAATCTCACAACTTAATAACTGAAGGTTTCAACCGCTAGGTAAAACAATGGAGATTAGTTCCTGCTCATGGTTGCAGAACTAAATTGTCTGATGGAAAAGATGATAGAACTAGGGTTCTTAAATAGAGACTAATCCTAAAACTATATGGTAAAAGAATATCCTAAAACTAAATAAGGAAAATAAGAAAAAAGGAAATAAATAAAAGAAAAGGAAAAACAAATTAATTAAACTAAAGATAACAAGCACGAAGTGCTCGGCTAATATATTCAATATGTGCTGCTTGCTTCCTCTAATTCAATATGTGGGCCGGCCTGCTTACTTCACCCCACAACCCGTCTCGCGCATGAAGGGGAATTCAGCATATTATCCGCGATCGCGGATATTAATCCGCGGTCGCGGATTTATTAAATATTCTCGGCTCCTCTCTGTTGCTCCACCGCGATCGCCGCTGATCCATGGCGATCGCCGTCGGTGATTTCTTCAAATCTTCAATATTCTTTGGTTCTGATCTTCAATTCTTCACTTCTTAATAAATATCCCCGAACATAACAATGGCTCGAAACACATATAATAATACTCCTAAATCAATGTAATAATCCCTAGTTACGCTATACAAAGTGCAGCGTATCAACGACTATGGAACGTGTGGAAGCTACGCGTAGAAGGAAGGCGTGGACGCGACGCGAAGGAGAAAAGATCTCGTCGACATGACGAGACGTGGCAAAGATCTCGTTTACCTTAAGGATTAGGTCGGCAGAGTATTTCTTATCTTGTTCATTATTATATTATTGTAATTGGTAAAAGATATGGCAAATGGATATTTTTTGGCTTGGTCTATATGCACACGTTTTTTTTGCTAAATGCACACTAATCTGTGCGGTAAGAGTTGCAGTACACTTCTGTGCATTAAGGATTACCGCACAAAAGGGCTCCGGGGCATTGTTGGAATGTGCGGTAATTCTTACCGCACAGATATGTGCGTTAACAATTAACGCACCACGTTAATAATTAACGCACCACGTTAATACGAGATTAACAAAAAAAAAACAGATTTTGATTAACTTAAACACCTGTGCGGTAACTCTTACGCACAGGATATATAAAATTTTAAAAAAAACAAAATTAAAACCAGGAATTAAATAATGAATAAACCTGGTGCGGTATTTGTTACCGCACCGGTTTTTTTTAATAATTATTTGAAAATAATTAAATTAAATTTTTAAGAAAATAATAAATATAATGTGCGGTAACTTTTACCGCACAAGTTTTTTTTGAAAAAATGCCCGTTGGAATTTTATGCCCGTTGGTGCGTTAACTATTACCGCACCAACGGGCATAAAAATCCAACGGGCATTTTTTGGTTGTATATAGAGGTTGAGCTCTCTTGTTGAAGTTTTGCAATGCACACCACAATGTCTTATAATTATGAGAGTAGTGAGGATGATGGTAACGACAATTGGATATCAGGGGTCGTGGAGGAAGAATACGAAGTCGATGAAGAAGAGGAAGTGGACGAAGAAGACGAAGAAGTCGATAAGGAAGTGGACGAAGAAGAGGAAGAAGGCGAAGCAAATGTATCAATTGCATTAGAAGATTGGACTCCGTTACCGATTTTGGTTAGTATATTATGAATTTAAATTTTGTATTTAATTGCATGAGATTTAGGTTAATTAGTTAAAATTCCGTATCTAAGTAATGTAGTTTAATCAATATAGGAAGAAGACTTTAGACCACATTTTAGTACTGCGAAAATGTGGGATAGTAAAGAAGAGATGATGGAATGGACAAAACAGAGAGCAAGGGATTTAATGATAGTTTTGGTACATCGTACATCTAGCAAATATTGCGTTGATTTTGTATGCGATAGGTTTGGAAAACCTAGATCGGGTAGGCTGAAAGTGAATTTAAAAAATCCAGAATTGCCCGAGGCTTCGTGACCGAAAATCGAAGAAATGTGGTTGTACATTTGAGTTATATGGGGTTCGTATAAAAGAAGGGCCTTATAGTTATAAATGGATCGTGAATGTTGTAGAAGGTCCTCACAACCACACCCTTCCTACTAGTTTTCATGAGAATTCATTCGTGGGTAGAATGAGCAAAGAGGAGGAGAAAATAGCAAGGGAAGCGGGGGATGATCGCAAGACGCCAAAAAACATACTTATTCAGCTTAGGAAAAGAGACCCGCAAAATGTGACATCCATGAAGCAGATTGCCAATTTTTTGCTGAAGATCAATTTTGAAGATCGTGGTGAATTGTCAGTTACTCAGTGGTCTCTAAATTTTCAGAAAGAGAACAAGTATTTTTGTCAACCTTTGAGGAATACGAGGACGAATGAGGTTGAAGTCCTTTTTTTCGCTCACCCGGAGTCGATTCGTTTGTTCAGGAAGTTTCCTCACGTGATTATCATGGACGCCACATACAAGACAAATAGGTATGATATGACTTTAGTGGAGATGGTTGGTTTCACTTGCACGCACAAGACGTTCAACATCGCATATGCATTCATGGCTCAGGAGACAGTAATGCATTACAAGTTTGTGATGATGTGCGTTCATGAGTTGTGTAGAAATTTG
Source organism: Oxyria digyna (assembly GCA_029168935.1). Taxonomy (NCBI): domain Eukaryota; kingdom Viridiplantae; phylum Streptophyta; class Magnoliopsida; order Caryophyllales; family Polygonaceae; genus Oxyria; species Oxyria digyna. The sequence continues at coordinate 43,993,303 of JAPVLV010000005.1, forward strand.
GGAGTGATGTCGAAGGCTATAATGACCGACTGTGCAAAGGCTTTGTTGAGAGCAATCAAACTTGTGTTCAAAGACACTGATGTGAAGCAACTATTGTGTTGGGTGCACATTAAGCACAACATCCAGTCACACGCAGAAAAAGTGATTAAAAATACTAAAAGGGCGGAGAACTTTTTTACGCAATGTTGGGGGATATTTTGCTCGAGCACCGAAGAAATCTACGAAGAGAGGTTGAGAAAGCTGAGAGATTCATGGAAGAAGGGTATTGTTGGTTACGTTGAAAAGTACTGGTTTACTCCGTACAAGAAGTTCATAGTTAGAGCGTGGACGGACTACACTCTTCACTTTCACACAAGGACTACAAACAAGTATCTTTGTTTGTTTAGTTGTTAATTTGGACCACCATATTATTGATGCTAATGATTAGAAATTGTGTTTATTTAGGGTGGAGGGGATGCATAAGGTGTTGAAAGAAATTGTGGGTTCTAGTAGAGGAGGCTTCAACAGAGTGATCGTGAGGATCCACCATGCGGTCATAGTTCAGATGGACCTGATTAGGGCGACGATGAACCAAGCACTTACCACTCGGCAAATGGTCTTTGATGACCCAACCTTTCCTCCTGGCATTCGAATGTTGTTTTCAAGGCTATTTTACCGAGTGTCAGATAAGTGTTTTCTGTTGTTGTTGGAAATGTACCAGCAAATATTGAAGGAGGAGTATTCAAATGTTTGTGATGATCATTTGGTTCGAGATTGTCTTGGGATGCCATGCGTACACGATCTTGCTAGGGCAATCATTTCAAAGACACCTCTTGTTCCGGATGATTTTCATGACTTCTGGAAGGAACTGAGATGGGAAGATGATGCAATAGATTTGTCCTTACCCGACGAAAATCATTCAATGTCTATTCCGGAGATCAGAATGCGTGAAATGTGGGCGAAATGGGAAAGTGGAGATTTGAGGGATCAAACTCTATTCAGATTAAGTGAGTTGTACATTGACTTGGAGCATCCGGAACAAAGTTCTTTGGTAGAGCCAACAAACTTGTTTAGGAAAGGAAAAGGAAGGCCGCCGGGATCAAAGAACAAGGAGAAGCAGCGAAATGGGAATTCTCCTCCGAGAGAAAAGAGGGAAAAGAGTTACCACGAGTACGTTAGAGAAGACTTAACAAATACTGAGAATGCGCAAAAAGTCGCAAAGGAGAAGGCAAATAGGCAAAGTGAACGACCAACTTGTCCTAAAAAGCAAGCAAGTCAAGTGTCGTTCGACTTCGAATCACAGTCCCAACCTGAACCATTGTTTTCAGAGACCATCGATTTAGAAGACGAAGACATGAATGTCGTGCCCCTAAGAGCTTGCTATCCAGATCGAAACGAAACAGAGGAAGGAGAAGATGAAGAAGAGATTGAAGAAGCCATAAGTTATATGGGGGTGAACTTGGGGGTGAAAAATATTGACTACTTTTGGCTTTCCTACATGACTTCTGTGAAAGATGTGCGTTCAGACGGACATTGTGGGTATCGGTCAATGGCTCTACTTACGGGTATGCAACAGAGTCAATTTCTAATGATTCGTGCTGCGTTGGCAGCGGAGCTTCTTGGAAACAAAGAGACATGGGAGCCCATACGACGTGGACTATGGGTAGGAACATGGGATGATCTTATTGCTCAAGTTAACTACATGAGAAGTCCTTGTGAGAGACCATTTTGGATGGACATGCCATTTATGGGTTTGGTGTTTGCCACAATGTATAATGTTGGTTTAGTGCAACTATCCTGGGATGCGCCGTGTTTATGCTTGCCAATAAGGCAGTCTACAGTGAGCCCTGGTCCTCCACAGAAGATTTTTGGGATAGCTCTTGTCGGATGCAGTAATCACTGGATACCGGTAAGAATCTGTGGTAATCTAAACAAACGTCATGAAACGTCGAAATCATTTATACTTATTGATTATTTTTCTTTGTATATCTAGGTTTGGCTCCGTGATGGGGCACCATTGCCACGTTGTTCCGGTTCGTGGAGAAGATTTGCAGATGACAACATCAAGTGGGGGGAAGGGATATATGCTGGCCAAGTGGACTTGTTTCGACAATACCGCTTTACTGCTGGAAAGCGAATGGACTACATGACTTGATTTGTAATAGTTTAGTAGCCTTGATCTTTAGACATCGATTGGAATTGATTTATAATATGTAATGACTTGTCTTGTCTGCTTTGAAATATGTAATGACTTGTCTTGTTTGCTTTAAATAGTGTTTTCAGTAGAGTTAGATGAGGTAGGTGAAACAGTGAAGTGAAATCAGTGAATCCATAAACTACAACACACTCAGCATAAATTAAAAAGACAACAGACTCATTCTTGAAATTTAAACTAAACACAGACTTAACAGAGATTCACTGATTTGATACCAAGATCCCTAATCGGAGTCACTGTCATAAAAACTAGGAACATGGTCATTGGGAAACCTCTGTTGTATCCAGTGTTTGGCTACTTCAATACTCTTAGCCTGGTGAAAATATACCAGCTTCAACTGCTGGTCAGGTATTTCCTTCAACAGTTTTGCAATGACTCGGAGATGATGACTGTCGTATTCTGGCTCAAGATACACGATCATGTAGTTACACTGACATGTGGTATACCTTCGTCCATACGTATGGGGATTGTTCATGTCATTACCAGTGAACACCTTGATTGTTCTTGAGCACCTTCTACTCGGGCACTAGATCTCACTACCTTCTGCTGGAACTGGGGAGGATGAAGATGATGCCATGGTTGTTTGAATCTGTAATACAAATTAAGAAAACATGTTAGAAACAATGAAGATATCTAACGAAATCAGTAAAAAATGAGACTTTTAATTGAAATACAGAGTAAGAACTTGAAACCTAATTATTTTACGGCGCAGTGAGAATGAGATAATAGGGTTCACTGAGGCAGTTAATTTATAGCCGAGGTTTTACTAGGGTAACTTAGATTTGGGCCGATGTAGACAAAAGGTCCACAACAACAAAGGCCCAATAACGTAATTCGGTCATCCAAAAGTGACTTACAGCTGTGTGGTAGCTGTAACACACTCAAGCAAAATATGGTGGTGCGTTAGCAATAAACGCACAACTGATAACAGAAAAATCCCAGAAAAATCCCAGCCCAACAAAGACGACCAGCCCAACATTCAAGCCCAGCCCAGATTCTGGTGCGTTAACAATTAACGCACAGAATCTGTGCGTTAATTGTTAACGCACCAACCCTTTTACCCAGAATCAAATGTTTCTGGTGTTTGTAGGGTTTAGGGTATTAGGGTTGGTGCGGTAACTGTTGTAGTATCAACCCTAATTACATAAAAATTCATTTTTATGTTGTTTTCTTATACTATTTGATATTATAAAAAGTTTTATGACCCAAAGTAATGTTATACTACTGAAATATGTCGTTATTGAGAGTTTTGTGAATAATTTTACCAAGTTTTACTAATGTAATATGAGATTACGAAGAGTTATATGATAAAAAATCATATTATACTAATGAAATACGAGGTCAGTTGAGTCAAACGATAACAATTAAGTGTTAAACTAATGTTATATGATGAAATAAACACATTATATGAAGTTCATTTTAGTAACGAAGTGGTATCACATACATATGAGTACAACTATACAACTTATATACTTGAGAGTAGTAGCATACAGGTGAAAGTCTTCGTTTACATACTTCTAAGTGTTAAAGTTGTTAATTTCTTATAAAAACGATAGCGTTTGATTGGTAATGCTCAAATATTAATGTTACATTTCTTGACTTTTACGTTTTAAGTGCTTATTAATCCGTTTTATGTCATTTTTTTTCGTTTTTTGTGTTTGGGCCTTATTCAAAATTCATTACGCCTTATTAGGCCCGTTGATGTTTTCGATAATAATTTTTCGATTCCGAAAAATGAAAATAACTATTTGCCGTATTTGCTGTCATGTTACAATTTCAAAATTTCGATTTTCATCGTTTCAAGGCGTTAAAACGATATGAGCCCAAACTATACACATATGACATCCATTATCCATTACCCACTATCCATTATCCATTATCCACTATCCACTATCCACTATCCATTATCCACTATCCATTATCCATTATCCATATTTCGATTTGGCTTGTTTTATATCGTTTTGAGTCGATTTTTATCGTTTCTTAGTCGTTTCGAGACGTTTTGAACCATTTTTATCAATATTTGACGTACTTGGTCATTTTTCGCCTTTTTCAAAAAACTCAAGTTTTGCTAAGAATTGCTCAATTTGGCCATATTATGCCATCATTTTGGCCACATTTTTACACTTTTTTACAACTTGTTCGGAATTCCTTCAAATTTCGATTTGACTTGTTTTATATCGTTTTGAGTCGATTTTTATCGTTTCTTAGTCGTTTCGAGACGTTTTGATCCATTTTTATCAATATTTGACGTACTTGGTCGTTTTTCGCCTTTTTCAAAAAACTCAAGTTTTGCTAAGATTTGCTCAATTTGACCATATTATGCCATCATTTTGGCCACATTTTTACAACTTGTTCGGAATTCCTTCAAATTTCGATTTGGCTTGTTTTATATCGTTTTGAGTCGATTTTTTTCGTTTCTTAGTCGTTTCGAGACGTTTTGAACCATTTTTATCAATATTTGATGTACTTGGTCGTTTTTCGCCTTTTTCAAAAAACTCAAGTTTTGCTATCAATATTTGACATCACTCCAAGTCACGACCCTCATTCCCACTACCTTGCCCACTACCTTGGCCTTCCTCGTGGATTGAATGCCGAAAAAGCTAAGATTGACGAACCGGAGCTGGAGCCAGTTAACCTGCAACAAAACATTACAAAACAGTTAGTATAGTTTACATTCACACAATATAACGAAAGCATACATTCTTAAAATCTGACCTTCTCATAACGAACACGGTCAAGCATGCCACGAATGGCAACCAAACGATCCGTGCTCTTCCCGTGTGGCACCTCTCTACCCTCCCTCATAGCAGCTGCGGCGTGGTCCATAGAAAGTGGATCTGTCACAAAATGTCCACAAAAATGTGGAAAATATGCCCAGATCCACGACTGCAAAAAAAGGATAATTAGAACTCGACTTCTTAAACATAGCCAATCGTATAGTTGTTTGCGTACTAACCCGCAAAAGAATGCCAGAACTCCCCATCCCCATAGCCAATCGCCTCGACGCCTGTCCAAGGTTGCGATACAGATGAGCTAACACTCCAGCTCCCCAAGCATATCGGCCAGTGCTGTCGTGATCGGCCAAAAGAACTAACCACCAGTGCTTGACTGCTGTAGTCGACTTGTCCACTAGAACTGTAGTGCCGAGAAGCAACAGTAAGTACATAGATGCAATGAGGCTCTCATCTCTCTGTCCATCCTCCATCCGCATCATATCCTTCAATCTCTACTGAAGATAACCCAAAGGAATGCCTCCATCCCTATACCAAGTCTTCACCAGTGCCTCCTCTACGTGAAGCATCTCAGCAACAAAAGTGAAGATCTCCTCCTTAATCAAAACTGAGCTACAACTCCTGCCATGTATAGGCAGCGACAGGATCTCAACCACATCGTGAAGTGTAGGACCAATCTCTCCAAATGGCAAATGAAATGTGTTGGTTTCTGGGTGCCATCTCTCGACGAAAGCAGAAACCAACACATGATCGACAGGACCGGACCCGATATAGCGTAGATCAGTCAATCCAGATCGCTCTGCAAGCTGAAACCACGAATCTGGACCAGGTCTCCTAAACGCCTCTAGTGGAGTGCAGTAGGCGGTGTGGAAGTGAACCTTGACGACCTTCCGTGTCTGAAAAAAAAGTAAAAAAATAACACAGTTACTTCTACAGAATGCCAAAATATTTCACATATGAACATTATAGTTCAAATACATACCAAATCAAGAGGAGCCTCGCCTTCTGGAAGATCAGCAGGCTGTGGAAGATCAGCATGATCTGCAGCACGTCCACGTCCACGTCCACGTCCTCATCCTCCGCGTGGAGCGCGTCCACCTCGTGATGGAGGATCAGCAGCGTCTGCATCAGCCTGAGCTCCTCGCTGTCTCTGTATAAATGGAGGAAGAGGAAGGGGGCCAGCTGGAATCACAGGTGCGGGAGGATCAACAATTGTAAGCTCATAAATAGCCCTGGTGATGTGCGTCTCATAACTCTTCAGCAACTCATTTGTAAAAGGACCTCCGGGCATCCAAGGTACAACAGGAGGTGGTACAGAATCTGCATCGGGAGGTGGTACAGTCGGGGGAGGTGGTAAATCTGGCGTAGGAGACGAAGGACCTAAATCTGTAGGAGCTGGCGATGAAGGCCCCATACCAACATGATCCTCTGAAATAATAGGAGGGTCGTCTCTCCTAAGCTGATCTGTCGGTATCTTGGGATGAGATACAATATAATCTGTACCTAAACCCTCACCGTCTCCCAGCATATCATCATCCAAATCAACAGCTGTATCATCGACGTCCATATCCTCCTCCTCACTCTCACTGTAACCCTCATCATCAGCAGACGGATCAACATCTAGACCACAATCCCTAACTGTCCCAGTATCTGTAAGTGCCCCAGTAACATCAGTGGGTGTCGAACTAGAAGCATTCAGCTGGTCTCAAGCAGTAGCAAAACTCTGACGTATGGACGCTGTAATCTTCGTCCTCCTAACACGCTCTGCAGCAACAGGAGCCCCCAGAACAAAACCACTAGAAGCCATCGTATCTCGCACCCCCTAATGTTGTTGTTATAGCGTAACGTTATTTTTATAGCGTTACAAAAATAACGTCAAATTCAAAAACGTCTTTTCCATGACGTCGTAACGTTACAAACAGTTGTTGTAACGTCAATCCTAATCAAAATCATCTCTAATTTCTAAACATTTTGTTCATAACGTTATGAAATTAACGTTATAATTCGCCTAATTTCAATACTTTATATACTAATAATTCATAACGTTACAAAATAAGAGAAGAACAATGTCATATTTCATAAAATAATTAATTCATTAATTTTACAATATAGAATGTCATATTTCATAACATTATGAAACTATTATATTTCACAACGTTATAAAATTTCATTAATTTTATAACGTTACGAATAAATTAATTAATTTCATAATGTTACCAAATAATATAATTTTATAACGTTACGCAATAAATTACTTAATTTCATAACGTTACCATATAAATTAATTTCATAATGTTGTAAAATAAATTAAATAAATTCATAACGTTACGAAATTTATTTAAAAATTTCATAACGTTATCAAATATTATTAAATTCATAACGTTATGAAATTAAATAACTAATTTCATAACGTTATAAATTTAATAAATTAATTAAATTAAATAAATTGATAACGTTACGAAATTTATTTAAAAATTTCATAACGTTATCAAATATTATTAAATTCATAAAGTTATGAAATTTTTAATAAATTATTTAAAAGCATTAAAAACGTTAACAAATATTTAATAAAAAATACATACTTGATGTAGATCTACGGGAGTCTCAAAAGCTTCCGGTTGCGCCTCGGTTTGAGCCTCAGTTTGTGTATTCAACCTTCTATTTGCTCGAGTAGCGGGCCGGGGACCGACGTTTTGGGTGGGTCGCTTTCGGTTTCTTCGCCTCGGGGTAGGTTGGGCTGCGGGAATCGGGGCGGGTTGGGCTGCGGGAATCGGGGCGGGCTGAGGGCGGATCGGATCCGATCCGATTGAAACCGGATCGGGCACCACCGCTGTTCTTCGTCGGAGCTCTCTCCGGGCACCACCGTTGAACGTCAATGGAACCTCCTCTTCCTCCTCCATAGCAACCCAGCAAGCCACCGTCGACGGCGCTTCCGCCATTATTGGCTGCTCCACAGTGGGGGGGGGACGACTCCGGCCGGAATTTTGGGCCCAGAAGAACCGCCTTGGCCGGGGCAACTCGATTCCATGGTCAATTTTGCTTCTTGGTAGGGGTAAACGTCGGGAAAGTGAAGAAAGTGGGCGGCGGAAATTAGGGTTAGCGACGGCGGTTTTGGGGAAGAAGAGACGAAGAAGAAGGGTCGGGGGAGGGAAATCTGGGGTTTTCAATTTGTAAATCTGGTGCGGTAACTTTTACCGCACCAATTTTATTTTTTTAATTTTTTTTTTATCCTGTGCGGTAACAATTACCGCACAGGGTTTAAGTTAATCAAAATCTTAATTTTTTTTTTTAATCTCGTATTAATATGGTGCGGTAATTGTTACCGCACCACCGTCGTATAGGTTTCAGAAAAATTTCCAACAATGCCCCGGAGTCCTTTGGTGCGGTAATCCTTAACACACAGAAGTGTACTGTAACTCTTACCGCACAGAATAGTGTGCATTTAGCGCAAAAAACGTGTGCATATAGACCAAGCCTATTTTTTACCTAGTTTAATATATCGTTAGTTAGATAGAAGGAAAAGATAAGATCTTATTTCCTTAAAGATATTATTAGGGTTAGCCTATATAATGGCTAAAGCCTGCTTTGTAAAGGAAAAAAGTCATTCTCGAGTAATACCAAAAGCTAAAGATTCAACCCTAATTCTCTCGTCTTGTTCTTGAGTGTTAAGATTATATCGTCCCCTTTGATCTTTGGCCTACAATTGCTTAGTTATCTACTTGTAGGTAATTTCGCTACAAACAATTGGCGCCCACCGTGGGGCAGATAAAAAAGGTATCGTCTTTCCACACGAAAGGAACTTCTTTTTTGCAGGAAATCATGACATCCCCAACCAGCAGTGATGAGGCTAAAGTCGTAGTGCCAAATCAAAGAAAACCCTAAATACTAACTAGAGTATAGCAAGTAAGTAGAGGTCGAACCCAAGGGAATCAAAACACCAAATCAATGCAGTCAAGTGAAATATTAACTAGTAGCAAGTAACCAAAGGGGAGGGGGGTTGATTGCAAGAACACACAAGTAACCAGTAACAAGCAGAGGAAGTTTGGGTGAGAATATTATGCGAAGGGGTTTCACCTAGCAAGTATCCACACAACAGTCAATCAAGTTGATCATAGATTTATCTCAAGTTCTATTCAATCCTAGGGAATGTTCCTATCCAATCTTTAATATATCAGCAGGCCAACCGGTCCTGATAATACTTACTATTCAGCAATCAGGGAAACCTCTCAAGATTAGATGAAATAGCAGCAAAGGGCACAAGAATCATAAGGATGCATGCAATAACTTACAACCGTCAAGTATTAACTTGCAATCAATTCTCTTTCATAAAAGCAATCAACTACCAGATCATGCAGATATGAATGCTACAATGACAAGGAATTCCACCGTATATTCCTAGTCTAGCAATAGAAAACTATCAATCAAACTAGGTGATCAAGCTAGCAAAACTAATAGAAATCAATAGATGAAGAACAAGAGAATTAATACAAACCCATAGGAAAAGAACAAGAGTTTAGAAATCTCACAACTTAATAACTGAAGGTTTCAACCGCTAAGTAAAACAATGGAGATTAGTTCCTGCTCATGGTTGCAAAACTAAAGCGTCTGATGGAAAAGATAGAAAGAACTCAGGTTCTTAAATAGAGACTAGCCCTAAAAATATATGGTAAAAGATATATCCTAAACGAAATAATAAAATAAGGAAAAAGAAATAAAACAAACAAAGGACATACCCAGAACTACACCTTATTCCTCCAAGTGGCCTACCCGAATCCTCCTATACGCCTTCTTCTTATGTCTCCATACGCCAAGATGATAAAGATCCTAAAACACTCAATTTTTTTATTTTATTTTATAACACTCATCTTGCTTGGGCGCCTTTTCGGGTTTTCATCCCAACCACTCAATAATTGTTCCAGGCTCACAAAACTCACATCACTCAAGACTTATTTTTGCCCTAGCCTAATGACGGTCAAGCCACCTTCTTATTGCATAGAACTTGCTATCTAAGGATTTTGTATGCCTTTTTTCAATTTTTGTGGCTTTTTCATACAATATATATTCAATAAGTTCATGTAGATACAACCAACACCCAAATAATTACATGTGAATACATTCTCCTCCCCCATACTTAAACATTGCATTGTCCTCAATGAAATGGAAGACATAAAAACGAACCCAAGGAAGGAGACAGAAGACTCACATACAAGGTCGGATGACCTTCCTCCAATAAAACTCAAAGTGAGGTAGAATGAGAAACTAGATGAGCACTAAATGTAATCCAATAATGCATAGCTCATCTAAAGCAAAAGAAAGAATACCTCCAATGTAGAAGGTGACCCAAATAAATCAACTCCTTGCAAAGAACATGGTCACCAACAAGCTAAGCTCCAGCGAATGTAATGCAACTCCTTACTTTCTTTTCTCTCATATTTTTTTCTGCACTCTATTTTTTTTAATCCGATATATTATTTTTTTCTCGGAATGATTTTCACATTTTCGGTTTTTTTTTTTGAGACGGGAGAGAAGACTACAGCGAGATTGACTACTGACTGTAGCTGACCCTAAGCTTCGGTGCTTTCCTCCTGTCCATAGAAAAACTATCAAGAAAATTAAACCGAACAAAACAAATAAAAACAAACTCAAACCTCGGGTTGCTCTAAGATATTCTCTAAAACAGGTTGTAATTCATCCTTACAAGTAGGCTTAATCACATCAATAGCACATAGAGAATTCTTATCAATGGGATCCATGTCATAAATATTATACTCCACCTTATCCCCATCAAACTCCATAGAGAGAGTCCCACTATTAACATCAATTTTCGTTTGTGCTGTTTTCATGAAAGGTCTACTTAACAGTATAGGTGTGACATTATTAGCATGCTCCATATCCAACACAAAGAAATCAGCAGGAAAAATTAGATCACCAACCATAACAATAACATCCTCAACAACCCCTTTCGGGTATACAGTAGACCTATCAGCAAGTTGAATAACAGTTCATGTTTTATGCAAAGGTCCTAAGCCTAGTGATGCATACAAAGAGTAAGGCAAAACATTGATTGATGCACCTAAATCTAGCATGGCTTTGTCAAATTTAGTTTCACCAATCACACAAGGAATGCTAAATATGCCTGGATCACCACATTTCTTAGGCATGCGTTTTTGAAACACTGCAGAAACTTGTTCACTTATTTCAACTTTCTTCTTTCCTTTCAGTTTTTGGTTTCTTTTAATAGTGCAAACTTCTTTCAAAAACTTAGCAAATCTAGGAATACTCTTAACAAGTTTGAGCAAAGGAATGTTTACCTCACACCTACTAAAGGTTTCGAAGATTTCTTTGTCGTTCTCCAGCCTTCGAGTATCCTTCAATGCCTCAGGAAAGGGAGCAACAGGCTTCTGAGAGAACAGAGGCGGGAAATTCGGGTGAACATAATTATCAAAGTACTCAGGGGTCTCCCGGCGATCGCCATCAGCTCTTGGCGATCGCGGTCGCACAAATTGGGGTTCTGCGGGAGACCCGCGATCGCGGGTATCAATCCGCGGTCGCGGATTGTTGTCGAAGTCTGATGCAGCTTCTGGAGTGGCATGGCGATCGCGGTCGGGATGCAGATCCTGTTCTGCTCTCTGTAATCTCATGGCGATCGCCACTCAGATCTGGCGATCACGGTTTTGGCACAGAACAATCATTTAACGTTTTTCCGCTCCTCAAGAAAACTGCACTGACGTTCTCTCTCGGGTTTCTTACCGGTTCCCTGGCCTCTAATTTACTCACAGCTTGAGCAATCTATCTCAACTGATTTTCAAGATTTTGGATGCTTGATTCCGTCTTAGCGTTTTGTTGCATCACAGTCTGAGCTAAGGACTTGATCATATCTTCAACAGTCATAGAATTCTGAGGTCTTGGTGGCTGATAATTAATATTATGAGAATCATACCTTGGTCTTGGTTGCCATCCACCAACAACGTTTACCTCAACATTGGGATCATGAAGAGAATCACTTTTCAGCATAAAATACTTCATCATATCTTTCAGTTCATTCATATCACTTTGAATTTTAGCGGGATCAAGTGAACTTACTGACTGTATTCTTTGCCTGCTACCAAACTGCCTTGAGCTCTCAGCTAATTCCTCAAACATTTCAGTAGCCTGAGGTATAGTCAATCTTAAAAAGTTACCTCCACAGGATGCATTCACCATTCGACGATCCTCATCAGTCAGGCCACTAAATAAGTACATAAGGAGATCTTGGTCAGTATAACTATGGAATGGGCAGCTTGAGCAAAGCTTCTTGAATCTCTCATAATATTCATAGAGACTCTCAGTTGAGTGTTGTTGAAGATTCGTGATCTCCTTCTTCAAGCTGCTCAGTTTTGTAGCTGAAAAATATTTCTCTAAAAAGACCTTTTTCATCTTAGCCCATGTATCAATACTCCCTGAAGCTTGATAATAGAGCCAATCATTCGCAGCATCTTTCAGAGTAAATCCGAAAGCTCTCAGCATGACCTGCTCCTCAATAACACCTCTTGGCTTCATACTAGAACATATGGAATGGAATTGAGCCAAGTGTTTGTTGGGATCTTCTCCTGCTAAGCCATGGAAGTGTGGTAGCTCATGAATTAAACCAACTTTTAATTCAAAGTTCACACCTTCTTAAATCTCACGAAACCTCACCGCCATTGCCTACTATGGGGCAGTGAGCTGCCTCATAGTAGGCAATGGCGGTCCATGTCGATCACCCATCTCGTTCTCTTGGTTCAGAGCCGCTCTTTGGTTCCGAAGGAACGTCCTTTCAATCTCTGGGTCAAAGGCAACAAGAGATGAATCAGTAGCACGGGTCTGAACCATAAAGGTTCACACCAAACACTTGATAATTTCACAATTAACACAGAATCAGAAAAATTTCAATTCCCCGGCAACGGCGCCAAATTTGATGAGGCTAAAGTCGTAGTGCCAAATCAAAGAAAACCCTAAACACTAACTAGAGTATAGCAAGTAAGTAGAGGTCGAACCCAAGGGAATCAAAACACCAAATCATTGTAGTCAAGTGAAATATCAACTAGTAACAGGTAACCAAAGGGGGGGGGGGGGTTGATTGCAAGAACACACAAGTAACCAGTAACAAGCAGAGGAAGTTTGGGTGAGAATATTATGCGAAGGGGTTTCACCTAGCAAGTATCCACACAACAGTCAATCAAGTTGATCATAGATTTATCTCAAGTTCTATTCAATCCTAGGGAATGTTCCTATTCCAATCTTTAATATATCAGCAGGCCAACCGGTCCTGATAATACTTACTATTCCTCAATCAGGGAAACCTCTCAAGATTAGATGAAATAACAGCAAAGGGCACAAGAATCATAAGGATGCATGCAATAACTTACAACTGTCAAGTATTAACATGCAATCAATTCTCTTTCATAAAAGCAATCAACTACCAGATCATGCAGATATGAGTGCTACAATGACAAGGAATTCCACCGTATATTCTTAGTCTAGCAATAGAAAACTATCAATCAAACTAGGTGATCAAGCTAGCAAAACTAATAGAAATCAATAGATGAAGAACAAGAGAATTAATACAAACACATAGGAGAAGAACAAGAGTTTAGAAATCTCACAACTTAATAACTGAAGGTTTCAACCGCTAAGTAAAACAATGGAGATTAGTTCTTGCTCATGGTTGCAAAACTAAAGCGCCTGATGGAAAAGATAGAAAGAACTCGGGTTCTTAAATAGAGACTAACCCTAAAAATATATGGTAAAAGAAATATCCTAAACGAAATAATAAAATAAGGAAAAAGAAATAAAACAAACAAAGGAAAATAAGGAAAGTCTGGAATGTCTTCGGTCTTGTTGTGGTGATCGCCATAGATGCCTGGCGATCGCGGTCTTCATGTAAAGCTCTGCCTTGTCTCTGTCGCCCCATGGCGATCGCCGTAGAGTCATGGCGATCGCCATGATCTCTCGAACTCATGTAACGCTTCTGTTGTAGAATGGCGATCGCCATAGTGATGGTGGCGATCGCCGCTGCTCCGCAGAATGTCTTCAAGTCTTCAATCTTTGATCCTCTTCTTCTTCGGTTCTGGTCTTCATTTCTTCACTTCTTCATAAACAACTCAGAATATAACAATAGCTCCAAATACTTGTGATAGCACTCCTAAACTAATGTAATAACCCCTAGTTACGCCATACAAAGTGTAGCGTATCAAGCAGCCTCCACAGCGACGGAGAAAGATCCGAAGAGGACAAACGGGCAACAGACCCCGTCATTCCGGCGACTGAAGGAACGGAAAAATGTCTCGAAGACGTCCCCAATGCTACGAAAGAAGACGCCCCTACAGGCCAGAAAGACGCGAGTGACGATGTGGCCAATGTAATCTCTATCAGAGCCCACTTCGACACTATCCAGAGAGCTTGGATAGAAGCTAAGAACGCCAGCGAGGAGAACACGTTAGGGCTCACCAAAGAGAACGAACGACTACGTTCCGTCATCAAATAACTCAGGTTAGAACCAGTGAAACCTCAACCTTATGTTCGCAGCCGAAGAGTCATCCGCCGCCTGGATATGGACGCCGTTGCCGATGAAGGAGAGAATCATAGACCCCAGGAACGCTCGAGAACCGCACCGTCGAAAGAAGCTCCCCTTGAAGAACAATCCTCCAAGCAAAATTTGACCCCAGACGTCGTCGCCACAATCGTAGCTCAACAAGTCGGAAGAAGAGTACGCGTTTGAGGAAAGCCCTTTCATTACCAACATCGCCGCCCAAAAGATCGCCAAAAAGTTCACCGTCGCGGATCTTCCCATCTACGACGGATTAGACGATCCTGAGGAACATGTTTTACTCTACAAAGCCAAGCTCTCCACGAGTCCGATCGATCCAAGGTTAAAGGAGACGATGATGTGCAAATTCTTCAGTTCGACGTTGAAAGGTCCCGCCTTGATGTGGTTCATTCACTTGCCAAAGGGAAGCATCTCCTCATACGCCGAACTCTCCAATCAATTTCGGCTGCAATTCGCCAGCAGCAAGTTATTTGCAAAGCAACCCTCAGATCTCCACAACATGCGCATGAACAGAGGCGTAACCATAAGAGCTTTCTTGAAACGCTTCAATGACGAGAAGGTTATGATCCCAGATTGTACTGAAGCTACTGCCACCGACGCATTCAGGCATGCCCTTCCCCGAGATAGAGAGTTGTACAAGGAATTAACCAAGACCCGCCCCGAATCATTCGTGGCAACTAGGGAAAGGGAAATGGAAGCCATATGCCTTGAAGAAGATCTCCAAGACCACGCTGAAGAGAGACGTCGATCTCCACGGAGACGCACCCCCCCGCGTAGGGACTCTCCCCAACGACGAGATGGTGAACGCTACGATAAGAGGAATAAGCCGTTTCACAGGGAGTCCCCTACGGTGCACAACGTCAGTGAGATCAATAGCGTCTACGCATTTGAAAGAGGAGTGTGTATGAAGGTCGATGCATTAAGGGTTATGAGCACGATGGAAAAACTCCAAGACGTGAGATGGCCTAGAAAGCCTAATCCCGAGAAGAAATCAAGATCAGGAAGAGGATATTGTATATTCCATAACGATTCGGGACATTTGACGGACGACTGTTATACCCTGAGAAAAGAGGTCCTACGCCTCCTAAAGAAAGGCGACTTGCTAGATCTACTCTCCAAAGAAGGTAGAGATGCGTTCAAAAGAACAAAAAGAGGAAGTAAATCCATGGCGCCGCCTCCCTCATCAAGCCGTTCAAGGGTGGTTAACACAATCTTCGGAGGATCCCCCGTAAGCGGCTACACTGCCTCCGCCGCCAAAAGAAACACTAAGGCGTTACGCGGCGAAGGGAGCGCTCTGCCAATTTACCATGTCAGGGTCGTCAAGAGAGATTGCCCGATCACGTTCGATGAACCCAACGGGACTGTAGACCATCACGATTGGTTAGCTATTTCCTTAACCATTAGTAATTGCAAAGTTAAAAGGATCCTCGTAGATAATGGAAGCTCGGCCAACATCATCACCTTGTCCGCGATCAAGGAGCTCGGACTATCTAGCGACGACGTAGTAAAAAAGTACATCCCCCTAGTAGGTTTCAGCGGCGAGGTCGCCGACATGCTTGGAGAAATCACCCTAACTACCCTGGCGGAAGGAGTCAACATGCAAACCAAATTCGTAGTAATGGAAGCCGAATCACCCTATAACATAATCCTAGGAAGGCCATGGTTACACGACATGACAGCTATACCCTCAACATACCATCAGTCCTTGAAATTTCCCTCTCCATGGGGAATCCAAGAGATCAAAGGCGAGCAACAAATATCCAGAGAATGCTATAGTATAGGAATGAAAAGTACAACAAACGCGTCCTTAGAAAGAAAGAACAAGGCATAGCAACGAAAAGACCATGAAGAACGCGTAAGATATGTTCAACGAAGACTCTACGAGATAAAAGAAGAAATAGGCCGAGTGGGCGACGAGACGTATATCTTGGAAGTGAAATCATACGCCATTCGAAAAATAGAGAAAAGAAAGGCATCTTCATGGTCCGAACCGTCAAATAGCAAAAAATCCAAAGTCCAAAAAACAAAGAAAAGCCATAGACAGTCTAAGAGAGAAGCCAAGGGTAGGAAGGTGAACTCCAATACGCCAAAGAATGATCCACCCATGAAGCGAGATAAAGGCATCGATAAGAACGACACATCTCAACGGAAGCATAAGCAAAGTCTCCGAGTTCAGAAGTGGAGAAAGTTCATGGCAGAGAACCCTGACCTAAGCTACATGTTCTTGAAACACCATCCACCATAAAAGTCGTAATCAAGAGAAAGATCGAGATACTTTTTATGCACCCTTTGATTCCCTTTTGTTTCCCTTTGCATGAGTAGCTTTAAGTTTTCAATAAAGGCATGTCGTTCTCTTTAGGTCAAAACGACGAGGGGTCGTGGCGACTAGGGGTAGGCGTTAGAGTCACGTTTATAGCATGATGCCTCTTTTATTAATATACAAGTAGACAATTTCTTTCCAACGTGTTAAGCATGCTGAGTTGTTTAATTTCCACGACTTTCTCTATGTCTATTAAGAGAACGTGCCTCTTGAGTACGGTGCACCAAATAAGAAGCAAGAAGGCCGCGGTGAAAATCCGTGCCGGAGGAGAATTTCGTTAGTTTACGCGTTCAAGGCTCCATCTACGCGTAGGCAACGTTAGCCGAACCGCCGACCCCGAGTCGACGCTTCCCATGATTGTTAGCGACGTGTGGCAATGGTCATGGGGAATGAAGCCCGATACCTCACGAAGCCGGCCAGATGCTCTGAGCAAACAAGGGTTAACCTATTTGACAGGATCATTCTCCAGGAACGCGTCTTCACGCCTTCCAGCCCCTCTGAGAGTCATGAATCCACGGGCAAAGCGCCAAACCGGCAGGGAGGCGTCCACCGGCATCGTAAGTCCTAATAATCTAGAAATCGGACGCTACACGATGAATAGGCCCATCGATTAAAAGAGTTCGACGTCGACCTAAACGCTAGCGTGAGGCAACGGACCCACCTTAAAAGTAAGGGGTAACGTCACAAGCTGATAAAAATCACACGCTGACCAATGTCCGCCACTCGCTTCTGGGTTCGGAGGCAATGCTGGACCCATCCTTCATGTAAGCCGGCAGCGTACCTAAAGCAGCCGCGATGACCATAAAAATCCACTAAACAAGTAAACGCTCTCACCAAGCTCGTAATAAAGCACAACATCATGCTAGGGGTAGAAAACTACACCCTACGAGGAAAAAGCGTCAAAAAGAAAAAGGGAGGAAGCAAGATCTACGCGTTCACAGGCAAGCTATATACGAAAAGTTGAGAAAATCAAAGTCATTAAAAGAAAAACTACTAGTAGAGCACGAAAGGTATCAAAGCAAAGCAAAAGACGAAGACCTAGAACATCTCCAACATAATAAAGCACGAGAAAAAAGTAAAAACGCGAAGAAATCTTTGGTAGCTTTAACCTAGCCTACGAGAAGTCTAAGCCAAACCTACCAAAAGGGGTAGAGATACACCAAAGAAGAAATGAAAAAACGCCAAAAGATAGCAATGACATAAGAACAAGAAAATAGGCGACAGAGGAACAAAGATGTTGATTCAGAGGAAAAGGCTACAACGTTTTAAATTCAAAGAGGACGTACGACGCTAGAAGCAACGCGTACAAATACGCTACATTAAGAAAAAGTTGATGAATTACAAGGATTTGGACTCCCCTTCAGATGACCCAGATCCAGACGCGTGACCATCACCTCCTTCCTGTTCGTCAGTCGGAGCCTCCTCGTCGTCGACGTGCTCCTCGCCCTCAACGTCCACATCGTCAGGACGAGCATCCGAACGCCTCCAAGAAGAACCAGAGTCAACGCCTGCCGGAAGCTCCGGATAAGCCTCCCTGAACTCAGCACTCACCAATTGTCGTGCAATTGTCGCACTCACCAGCCGCATACTCCTCGTAAACTTCAACCCTGGACAACCAAGACCAATAGATCCTCGCCTCGGCCAAATCCTTGTCGTGGTGCGCCATCTTCCTCTCCACATCCTCCTTCAAAGTGCGAAGATCTTCTTCCAAACCCTCAACGCGTTCAGTAAACACCTTGTTTAGAGAAAGATTCTCGACAACCTTCTCCTTCGCCGCCGTCTCTGCACTACGAGACGCCTCCAAAGCGCTACTCAAGCGAGAAACTTCTGAGGAAGCATCAGCCGCTTTCTTCTCCAGCACCTCCATCCGTTCCGGATACTTAGATAACAAAGTCCAAGCGCATAGTGATGCCTGAATTCCCTGAGAATAAGAACAAATAAGGTAAGAAAAGAAATCATGAAGGAAACCTCCAAACAAGACATAAGCTACGACCCTACCTGCCACTGAGCAGCAAAAGCCTCTCCCATAACATCGGCGGGATCCATCGATGCGTAGTGACTAAGAGACGACGAAGATCGAAGTCCCATTAAAACCTTCACGAGTTCCCTTCCCGGAGCAAAAGCGTTCGAGATCACGCCGGGAAATTCACCTACAGAAGTGTACTGCTCCTCGGAAGTCTCGACCACTTTTTCCTTCCCCTTCTTCGAACGCGCCGCCTTAGCAGAAGGAGGAGACGGAGTAGACTCCAAACTCGCCATAAGTTCAACATCCTTAGAAGAAACGGACGAACACCCTTTTATGGCCAGATGCTTCTTCCTCGACGTTATTAGTTCAGTGGCAGAATCAGCGCGGGAACGAACGCGAGAAACCGAAGCTACACCACCAACATGAAAGAAATAAGTAGAATATCAAGAGTAAGGAAATAATCTGGCAGGAGTTAAGCAAAAGAGAAATCAACTTACCAGATGGCGTCGCAGGGCCACAACGGTGACCCTCCCCATCATGACCAAAGAAAGTACGGTCAACCTCAGGAACCGCCAAAAGCGCGGCTATAGCCTTCTTCGAATCTTTACTTGTCTTGAAAGCCTCCCCATTGACTGCAAAGGCGTACATAGCTATGCATAAATAAAGCGTCGACGAGCATAATATACCCCCATCTGGGAAGAAAAAGTTATTACGATGAAGAAAGAAAGACTTACTTTTAGGATTCCATTCCTCGATGAGCCAAGAGCACGCATCTCCGAGAGAAGATTTCTCCACGAAGTAAAAAACTTCGGCCCAACCCCGATCAGCCGTACTCTTCTTGAAAGCTATCCTAGCCTTCTTCTTTCTAAGCTTGAAATAGACGTGATCCGTTGAATTGAGCGAAAC
The DNA here is from genome assembly GCA_029168935.1 of Oxyria digyna. Lineage (NCBI taxonomy): Eukaryota > Viridiplantae > Streptophyta > Magnoliopsida > Caryophyllales > Polygonaceae > Oxyria > Oxyria digyna. The sequence goes on from JAPVLV010000005.1 coordinate 44,012,992, forward strand.
CGCCATGGAATTAGCAAGATCTGCCGCAACGAAGTTCAAGCCATGCTTCTCGATGGCATCATCAAGGGCACCTAAGATACGCCAGGCCCCAGGGAGGAGTTGACCCACAGCCAAGCCTAGAACGAGCATGAAGGACTGCACCAGGGGTGAAAAAGGAAACCGGTGCCCCGCCAGAAATGGATACTCGTAGACCGCTGACGCGGCTAATTTGTCGTGTGCCAAGTCAAGTAATCCTAACGTGCAAACTAAGTAATATAGTGCGCAAGCAAGGGTCGAATCCCAAGAGAATAAGTTTATCAAATTCTTAAGTAATCACAATGACTAACCAATAAACGTAACCAAAGGGGGGGTTTTAATGGTTTTGATACGAAGTATCGAATGTCAACTTGGTTATAACAATATTAAGCGAAGTGTTCCACTTAGCGATTATCCACAATTAGATTAACAAGTTGATCTTAGAATCCTTTCATCCCTATGTCAAGTTCTCAAGTGATCGTTCTAATTCCTGTTCTTGAATAGTTATTAGTCCAACTAGTCCTAATAACCCTTACTCGATTATAACCTTGAAACTATCAAAGTTCAATAACAAAGTAGCAATGCATTCAGGAATAGATAGATACATGCAATATCATGGACAACTAGTCGGATACTCGACATGTACTCAATTCTCTTCTCTAATAACAATCACAACTAGTTCATGCAAATAGATTGTGCTACACAACAAGTATGATAATTCAACTAGAAGTATCAAACTCTAGCAATATGAATAAGATAAAACTAACTTAGGTGATCAGTCTAAAGTAGTAAATCTAGTTCATGGACAATACAAACAAGAGAGTTGAGACAATCAAAGAGTAGACAAAGGGAAAGGATAAACTCACAACTTGTTGAATCCAAAAGCTTCAAACACCAAGTGAAACAAAGGAACTTTAGAAACTCATAAGTTTTGTGAAAAACTCTCCAAAAACTTAAGTAAACAAAAGGTATCCCCTCAAGGATGATCATCCACAACCTAAATAGTCATCAGCCATTGTAACAGCCAAATTAAGGTAATAAAAACGTGTGGAAAGTTACAGAATTGAACACAAATTACTTCAAATGGCAAAGACATTAATTTGATTCTTCTGTCGAGGAACCGCACCCGCGGGTTGAGAGCCGCGGGCGCGGTTTTGGATTCTCCAGAATTTCAGGATGGCAGAGGGCCGCGGGCGTGGTTTGGGACCCGCGGGCGCGACTTCTGCTTTCTCGGATCCTTGGCTGAGGGTGAAACCCGCGGGTGTGGCTTGAGACCCGCGGGTGCGGTTATGTCGTCTGAGGTAGCAGCTACTGATTTCTTCAAGTCTTCGTCTTCGTCTTCGTCTTCGTCTTCGTCTTCGTCTTCGTCTTCGTCTTCAGCAACTTCTTCTTTATGCTTCAATCCTTTCAATTCTTCGTATCATATCTTGGAATCTCGTATGTAAATCTTCTCTCGAACAGCTCCATGATACAGATTACATAGAAACAAATAACATAACCTATACAAAACTAGCTAATAATCCATAGTTGCGGTATGTAAAACACCGCTTATCAAACTCCCCCATACTTTGACCTTGCTCGTCCCTGAGTAAGCTAAAAGAAACTTACTCTTTTACAATAATCACTCAAAGATCTCAGGAAGTATGAAAAAGAAAGAAACTACAAATCACTAACACATTTAGTATACAAACAATATGATGAGAAAGAAATCTATCAATTTGGTCCTCCATAGTGGTTAACATGCACAAAATTTTGTCCTAAGACACTCATTTCACTCATTTTGCCTAGGCGCCCCGAAAGGTTTTCACCTAGCCACTCATTTCATTTTCAATCTCACCATTCCTTACCGCCCTCAAGTCCTTTTTTTGCCAAGCCTAATGCAAGCCGAACTACCCGCTTATTGCATGGATTTTTTCATCCCAGGATTTTCATTTGCCTTTTTTCGTATTTTTGTGGCTTTTTCTGTTTTTAATTCCATGCAAAGTACAACCCAAATTCAAAAAAAAACCGAAGGGAAATAACAAGGAAATTAAACTACTCTAGGATAAGCAATGAACTAATTCCCCTCCCCCATACTTGAAGCTCACTGAACCGGGTCATCCCGGTTTGGATAGTCGGGCCAACGAGCATGCATGTCGAGCCGCAAGTCATCCACCGAATGTTGCAGCCTCTCAACATTTTGGTTCACCGTTTGAACCGACTGGTAGACAAACTCAATCCGCTCGAATAGACGCTGCTCCCAAGGTATGTCAGCAGGAGCTGCAGATGATGAGCCTTCGCCCCATTGCCTCTGAGGCTGAAATCGAGGGACAGGCTCCTGGAAGTCATCATCATCCTCATCATCAAGGTCAACGGACTGCTGATTCTGCTGCTGAACCGGCTCCTGGATGCTGATCCCACCTAGAGCTCGTCGTCAAGCAGCTGCATGAGGGGGAGTGGGTATAGGGTTGATCCTGAAAGTATGTGCTGGCCCATAAGCAAAGTCCTCTGTGAGAGCAATCTCGGGAGGACCGAGCCAAACCCACATACGCTCGTCCGCATCGACTGTAACAGACTTGAGCCACCGAAGTCGAGTCTGCAGAAATGTGGCATCCAGCAAATAGGGACCCATTGAGGGGTCCGGACTTCCTACGCAGTCAAGAGTCTCCCAGTCGGGGACGACAACCTCTAAGATGAGGGTGATCATCCCACCCAAAGCAATCTGACCCCTTGGTTTCGAGCGGGCTGTCTTGCAGGAGTGAACAAACAGTGAGAGCCAATCCGGAATCACCTGACATTTCGGCATAAGAGCATAGAGATACTTCAGCTGGTAAGCAGGCACCTTGTTCACCTTAGAAAGCCCAAAGAAGGCCATAGATAGAGCCCGCTGTGTCAGGAGGAGACATGGATGGGACATCTTAGCATTATAATCATTACCATGGGAGTCCCGAACCTGTCCCGTCCACGTGTACCAGACCTGTGTAGGGCTGTCACCAACTGCAGTGTCATAATCTTCAGAGGGAACCTGAGAGATTCCCAAGATGGTGCGCAGTTGTTCAGTCTGAACCGTATAGGATCGTCCATTGTAAATGAACTGGATGGCTGAGATGAATGTGGTCTCAGAGATGGTCTTGGACTTGAGGCTCGCCAGAAACTGATATGTGGCCTCGGCATGAGTGGGAGCTGACCTGAACAAGAAACCATGCAACCCTGCGTGCTCAAGCATGGCCTCAGTGCACGCAGTCATACCCAAATCATCGAGCGTACGTCGACGGAAAAATCTCGTGGCGATACACTGCTTAGCCCTTAAAAAGGCTAAGTTAGCCTGAAACTGTTGTTGCCACAAATCATTTTTGTGGCCTCGAGACGTCCCTGCTGCAGCCATCAAAATGTCTAAACAAACCGAATTCTACCACAAATCCGCAACACAACAAAGATACCAAGCAGCAGCAGCACAATAGCAATAGCCCTCCTCGAGGCGTAAGAAAATCAACAACGATGAGTGTGGTTGTCGGAAAAGCTTACCGAAATCAGCAAAAATTGACGACAGAGGCTAAAGCTGTGGGCGCGGGTTAGGAGCCGCGGGCGCGGTTTTTCGCGTTTTCTGATTTCTGGCGAGAAGGGAGCCGCAGGCGCGGGTTTGGAGCCGCGAGTGCGGTTTCTGCGAGGCGGAGAGCTTCTTGGCAGGGCGAAGCCGCAGGCGCGGGTTTGGAGCCACGGGAGGGTCAGATCCCGGCGGTGGTCGCGGTGGCCGGAGGTGTGGTGCGGAAGAGAGGGAAGGTGTGGTGGTTTTGGTGTTGGGAAAGAGAAGTGGGAGGATTTTATGTGGTGGGAGGTAGAGAATGGTGGAAGTGGTAGTTAGGGTTTTATTGGTGGGGATGGGAAGTGGGGTACGTAGATGGGGTAGAAAATGAAATCTGAGATGGAGAAGGGTAGAAGATGAACCGTCAATTCCTTTTTCTTTTCTCTTTTTTTTTTTTTAGATAAACGAAAAGAAGAATCGTCAATTTCTTTAGTAGCAAACGACCATCGTCTTCTCGTCTTGAATTCCTAGAAAATAGAAAACAAAACAATTAAAAAGAAAATGAAATTCAAGGGAAAAGAAGAATACCTTGGGTTGCCTCCCAAGCAGCGCCTTGGTTAGAGTCGTGGCTCGACTTGGTTTCCCGTCTTCAATTTTCAAAAGTTGGCTCTTCTAGAGCCATTTCATCTAAAGACACTTTGGTGAATCCCTCATGGTAAGGTTTTAACCTTTGACCATTCACCTTGAAGACGTTGTGGTTGTCCTTGTCAAACAACTCCACGGCGCCATGAGGAAAGACGCGAGCAACAACATACAGGCCATTCCACCAGGATCGCAACTTACCCGGAAAAAGTTGAAGACGAGATTGGTAGAGCAAGACCTTGTCTCCCACCTTGAAATCTTTTCTCAAGATGTTCTTGTCGTGCCAAGCCTTCGTCTTTTCCTTGTAGATCACCGCATTCTCATACGCATCCCGGCGTATCTCTTCAAGCTCTTGGATTTGCAACTTCCTAAAGTCGCCTACCTCATCCAACTCCATGTTGCATTTTTGCACCGCCCACCATGCCTTGTGCTCTAACTCCACGGGAAGGTGACAAGCCTTCCCAAACACAAGTCAATATGGGGACATTCCTATTGGAGTTTTGTAGGCGGTCCTATACGCCCAAAGTGCATCATCCAACCTTAGACTCCAATCCTTCCGATTAGGAGCCACCGTCTTTTCCAGAATCCCCTTGATTTGCCTATTGGACACCTCAGCTTGTCCATTGGATTGGGGGTGATAAGCAGTTGAGACTCGTTGAGTGACATGGTACTTCTTTAAAAGTGCACTCACCGTCTTGTTGCAAAAGTGAGTACCTTGGTCACTTATAAGAGCCTTTGGAATCCCAAAACAAGAAAAGATATTCTCCTTCAAGAAACCTGCTACCACTCGGGAATCATCAGTTCTGGTGGCCTTCGCTTCCACCCATTTGGAAACGTAGTCCACCGCAAGTAAAATGTATAAATTCCCAAACGAACTAGGAAAGGGTCCCATGAAATCAATACCCCAAACATCAAAAATCTCACAAAAGACTAATGGTGTTTGTGGCATCTCATTTCGTTTAGAAATTTTCCCGACCCTTTGGCATCGGTCGCAAGCTTTGCAAAAGGCAAACGCATCCCGAAAGATGTGTGGCCAATAGAAGCCGGCGTCCAATACCTTCCTAGCCGTTTTGTTAGCCCCAAAATGCCCCCCACATGCATGAGAATGACAAAAAGTAAGGACAGACTGTACCTCGTTATCCGGGAGGCATCGTCGGATTACCTTGTCAACACAATGTCTCCAAAGGTAGGGGTCATCCCAAACGTAGAAACGTGATTCCCGCTTGATCCTATCTTTCTGAGCTTTGGTGTAGTTCGGCGGGAATTCTTCGCGAACCAGGTAGTTCACGATGTCGGCAAACCATGGTTTGAAAGACCGGAGGGCGAAAAGCTTGTATTCGGGGTAAATTTCTGCAAATTTTGTATAATCTGCATACTCTGCTGTCAGAAAACCGCGATCGCGGTTATCGAGACGCGGTCGCAGTTCTCCTTGTACTGAGAATTCTGGCAAACACAAACCGCGGGCGCGGTTTCCGAGCCGCGGGCACGGTTCGCCTTTTTCCGAGAATGTTTGAGAGCACAAACCGCGGGCGCGGTTTTCGGGCCGCGGGTGCGGCTTGTTCTCAGCAGAAGCAGAATTTACAGAATAAATTTGATACAAGTTTTCGTCCGGGAACGTACCTTGAATTTGAACCTATAATTTACCGTCCTCTTAGAGAAGTCCTTGATAAACCTGCGATAAAAACCTGCATGGCCTAGGAAAGAACGCACTTCACGCACATTAGTAGGATAAGGCAACGATTGAATGACGTCAATCTTTGCCTTATCGACCTCAATACCCCTAGCTGAAATTATGTGCCCCAATACTATCCCTTGTTCAACCATAAAATGACACTTTTCAGAATTCAATACTAGATTAGTATCTACACATCTTTTAAGCACAAGTGACAAATGATTTAAACATGCATCAAAGCTATCCCCATGTACCGTAAAATCATCCATAAAAACTTCTATGAAATGTTCAATGTATTCCGAGAAGATACTTACCATACATCGTTGAAAGGTCCCAGGCGCGTTACATAATCCAAAAGGCATCCTACGATATGCAAAAGTGCCAAAGGGACATGTAAACGTCGTCTTCTCTTGATCTTCGGGTGCAATAGCCACCTGAAAATACCCTGAATACCCATCTAGAAAGCAATAATACGGACGACCGACAAGTCGTTCAAGCATTTGATCAATAAAAGGGAGAGGGAAATGATCTTTTCAGGTTACCGCGTTCAGCTTGCAGTAGTCAATGCATACTCTCCAACCCGTTTGAGCTCGGGTAGGAACCACCTCACCTTGTTGATTCTCTACCAATGTTATGCCCCCCTTCTTAGGGACACATTGAGTTGGACTCACCCATTGGCTATCCGAAATGGGGTAGATCATGTCATCTTGAAGAAGTTTCAGCATCTCCTTCTTGACCACCTCCATCATAGGTGGATTTAATCTTCTTTGGGGTTGCCTAGAGGGTTTAGCACCTTCCTCAAGAAGGATCCTGTGCATATAGGTGGAAGGGATAATTCCCTTGATGTCAGCAATGGTCCACCCAAGAGTGGTAATGTGTTCTTTCAACACCATCACCAACCTTCTCTCTTGTTCACATGTCAAATTGCTCGAAATGATTACCGGGAGGGTATCATTTTCCCCAAGAAAAGCATACTTCAAGTGCTCGGGTAATTGCTTGAGCTCTACAACCGGTGCCTGCACAATAGAAGGAAGACTTTGAATCTCAGGTGGAAGAGACAAATCAAGTGTTGGTGAGTGAACGATGTTGTGTTCTAATACACTTTGTAATTCATCCAAGCCAAAGATATTGAAAACATCTTGAACTATAGGATCAATTACATCGATTGAACAAATAGACGCAGCATCTTCGACGGGGTGTTTCATAGCATCAAAAATGTTAAATTGAACCACTTCCCCATCGAACTCTAAAGTAAGAGACCCACTAGCCAAATCAATCTTTGTGTTAGCGGTTCGCATGAAGGGCCTCCCAAGAAAAATAGGAGCAGCTTGCCCATCATGTTCCATGTCTAACACAAAGAAATCAGCGGGAAAGAACAAATTATCCACCATAACCAAAACGTTTTCAACTACACCTTTAGGATACACGGTGGACCTATCGGCTAGTTGAATAACAATTCCGGTTTCATGAAGTGGACCTAACCCAAGAATCTTATAGAGAGAGTAAGGCAACACATTTATCGATGCACCCAAATCGAGCATGGCTCGTTCAAAATGTATGTCACCTATATGGCAAGGTATGCTTACCATGCCCGGATCGCTGCACTTCTTAGGCATTCGCCTTTGAAATACAGCGGAGACACGCTCGCTTACCGTTACCTTTTGTTGCCCTTTCAACTTTTGATTCCTCTTGATTGTGCAAAGTTCTTTTAAAAACTTTGCATATCGAGGAATGCTTTTAATTAACTTGATCAAGGGAATGTTTACCTCACATTTGCTGAACGTCTCAAACAACTCCTTGTCATTTTCCGGCCTTTTGGTGTTCCTAAGGGCATCGGGAAACGGGGCGGGAGGCTTGGTGGGGTCGAGAGGTGGAAAGTTGGGGTGAACGTAGTTGTCCTGTCTCAACTGGAAATCCCCCCGATCCTCCACTTCGAGTTTAGCATTTTGTGAAGGAAATTCCGAAACATTTGACTCAGTAGAGGAGCCGCGGGCGCGGTTTTCGGGCCGCGGGCGCGGCTCATCAGGAAAATCGATTTCTAACTCAGTAGAGGAGCCGCGGGCGCGGCTCTCGGTTGTCCTCAGAAATTGACTTTTCTGCAGAAGCCTCAACAAGGTTTTTGGTTTCCCCTAAAATCTTACCACTTCTTGTTGTTACTGCACTTACATTTCTGGTTGGATTCACCACCGTTTGGGACGGTACAGAATTGGAATTTTTTTGTGCAATGGTGGTTACAGCTTCAGCCAACTACCCAATTTGCTTCTCCATGTTCTTGATGCTCGACTCGGTTGTTTGAACATGAGTTGTGAAGTGTTGAGTCAAGGATCTCAGCAGTTCCGTAGTAGATGGTCCAGCATTGGGTGGATTACCTTGAGCTTGTTGTTGGGGCTCATTTGGATCACGCCATCGAAAATTGGGATGATCTCTATACCCCGGGTTGTAGTTGTTTTGTTGATCACCACGAGGTCGTGGGGGTCCATACCCACCACCAGCAGCATTGACTTCAGCAACGTCTTCACCTTCAAGCTCAGGGCATTTATCTGTAAAATGAGAAGGGTCAGCACAAATACCACATACCTTTACTTGTTGTTGTTGTCCTTTTTGCAACTGAGAGACCATCTTTTTCAACTCTACAAGCTCAGCTACAAGAGCGGGATCCCCTGAACTTGCTGCGTGCACTCCCTTTTTGGTGTATGTCCTACCAAAACTCCTTGTGCTCTCAGCCATATCTTGCAATTTCTCCAGGGCATCCTCCGGCGTCATGTTGAGAATATTCCCACCACACGCAGCATCAACCATCCTCCTTTCTTGGTTAAGGATACCATTGCAAATGTAAAGCACTAGATCCTCGGTATCATACCCATGAAAAGGGCATGAAGCACACAACCCCTTGAAGTGTTCAAGGTAGTCATAGAGAGTTTCGTCTTCACTTTGCTCGACATGGGCTATCTCCTTCTTGAGAGCATTTGCCTTCTTCACCAGAAAATACTTGCTCAAGAACACCTTGTGCAACTTTTCCCAATTATCAACCGAACCGGTTGGCAAATGGTAATACCAAGAACGAGCACCATCCTTCAAAGTGAACCCGAAGGCTCTCATCTTGATCTGCTCTTCTGTGACGTTTGGCGGTTTGGTCGTCATGCAAATGTCATGAAATTGGTTCAAATGCATGATCGGATCCTCACCAGCCAAACCATGGAAACTTGGGAGCAAATTGATCACCCCCGACTTGAGCTCGAAAGTCACCCCATGAGCAAGGGGTGAAATAACCACAGCTTGAGGTTGTTGTGTCAGGTTCGGTGTTTGCCGCTCTCTCAAAGTGCGAGTAACACCACCTCCTGGTAGCCTTGCCTCAATTAGCTCCCGTTGAGCATCAACGACCAACTGCATGTCAGCCAATTGACGCTGCACTTCAGCAAGAGCTTCTCGATGGGCCATTTCTACTGTCTCAGTCCCGACTCTGTTCTCTCTTCGATTCCGATGAAAAGTTCTCTCGATCTGTGAATCAAGAATAAAAAAAGAGGCTGATTAATAGAACGGGTGTTGACTATTCACTAGTCAACACTAAAGTTAATCAAAATAAGAACTTAAAAATAAGAAAATTTGATTCCCCGACAACGGCGCCAAATTTGACGCGGCTAATTTTTCGTGTGCCAAGTCAAGTAATCCTAACTAAAAACTAAGTAATATAGTGCGCAAGCAAGGGCCGAATCCCAAGAGAATCAGTTTATCAAATTCTTAAGTTATCACAATGACTAACCAATAAACGTAACCAAAGGGGGGGGGGTTTAATGGTTTTGATATGAAGTATCGAATGTCAACTTGGTTATAACAATATTAAGCGAAGTGTTCCACTTAGCGATTATCCACAATTAGATTAACAAGTTGATCTTAGAATCCTTTTCATCCCTATGTCAAGTTCTCAAGTGATCGTTCTAATTCATGTTCTTGAATAGTTATTAGTCCAACTAATCCTAATAACCCTTACTCGATTATAACGTTGAAACTATCAAAGTTCAATAACAAAGTAGCAATGCATTCAGGAATAGATAGATACATGCAATATCATGGACAACTAGTCGGATACTCGACATGTACTCAATTCTCTTCTCTAATAACAATCACAACCTAAATAGTCATCAGCCATTGTAACAACCAAATTAAGGTAATAAAAACGTGTGGAAAGTTACAGAATTGAACACAAATTACTTCAAATGGCAAAGACATTAATTTGATTACTTAAGTTCATCTTAGAATCCTTTGGAGAGATCTCGGTCGGTAAGCGTCCGCACAGAGGGATCTCGGTCTTGACCTCCGGACCGAGCTCGGCGATGGTCCTCAAGCGATTGGTGTCGCGCGCAAGAGAAGAATAACGGTCTAGGTCGCGGAGTACCTTCCTTGGTTCGTAGAGTACTGGAGTTGCCATTGAATCAAGGAGTAGAAGAGAAAATAGGGCAGTGGATTGATTGGACGAGAAAGCGATAAAGTGTTCGGAGAAAACAAAGATTAGAGAAAGTGTACAAAAGAAGGAGAGATCCCCACTTATTTATAGGGAGAAAATCGCGAGAATCTCGGGAATATACTCTTCCAACGGCAACATCTTCCACAATAAAACTAGCCGTTGGAAATGAACGTTATCGGCACGGATAACGAAGCTTCTCGCCTGCTACATGTAAATAATTGAAGAAATATGACGATCGAAGCCTTACGACGATATTGGAAATGCAAGTGACGCAATCATGAACGCGTTCCTAAAGTAATGAAGACGTATTCAATGAAGAAAGAAAGCGTCTCCCAGTTCTACTAGACGTTGAGCCCTGTAAGACGCCTTAGGGGTATTGTTTGTGCCTAAAAATACGACGACTATGGAACGAGTGGAAGCTACGCGTAGAAGGAAGGCGTTGACGCGACGCGAAGGAGAAAAGATCTCGTCGACGTGACGAGACGTGGCAAAGATCTCGTTTACCTTAAGGATTAGGTCGACAAAGTATTTCTTATCTTGTTCATTATTATATTATTGTAATTGGTAAAAGATATGGCAAAAGGATATCTTTTACCTAGTTTAATATATCGTTAGTTAGATAGAAGGAAAAAATAAGATCTTATTTCCTTAAAGATATTATTAGGGTTAGCCTATATAATGGCTAACGCCTACTTTGTAAAGGAAAAAAGTCATTCTCGAGTAATACCAAAAGCTAAAGATTCAACCCTAATTCTCTCGTCTTGTTCTTGAGTGTTAAGATTATACCGTCCCCTTTGATCTTTGCCCTACAATTGCTTAGTTATCTACTCGTACGTAATTTTGCTACAAACAATGCTTCCCAGATCTGCATGGCAATAAGATCCGTAAAACGCCTTAGGGGTATTGTTTGTGCCTATAAATACCACAATGGTTGTGATGTGTTCGTAGGGCCAACGTGTTGGAATGTACATGCAGACGGGGTGAGCAATAGAAGACGTCCAAGAAAGTAACATGATCGTTGACATCACTAAGGTCAGCACGGAGTACTCTTTTTACTCTTCTCGTAGTTTTTCCCACGAGGTTTTCCTAAGAAGAGGTTGTAACGAGGCTCCCAAGGTCATTCATCACCGTGACATCATCAACATGGTCCATGACATCATCTACGAGATAGATGAGGTCATCTACGAGATAGATGAGGTCATCTACGAGATAGATGAACTCCTCTACGAGATCACCTACGAGATCAACTACGCGTTCCCTTGATCATCTACGAGTTCCCAAGGTCACCTACGTGAAGGTTAAGTACGTCGACGAGAAGAGCTACGCGTAGACGACGAGTACGAGAAAAAACGAGTATGAAGGCGTCGTTGAGATCAAGATAAAGTCGGCTGAATATATTTATGTGTTTTATTTAATATTCATTATGTAAATAGTGAAAGATATTAGAAAGAATATATTTTACCATGTTTTATATTAGGTTAAAGATATAAGGAAAAAGATAAGATTTTTTCCTTAAAGATAGAACCAGGGTTTGCCTATAAATAAAAGGGTTTCCTCATCATTGTAAAGCAGACTTTTTCCCCATGTAATACGCAAGTATCTCGAGTTCTCTCTCTTTTATCAGTGGTGTTTTCTAGATGAAGTGTTGACACCGTAAAGTTTGATCTTTTCCCTACAATTGCTTAGTTATCATCTCGTTGGTAATTTCGCTACAAACAGCCCCTCTGAGAGTCATGAATCCACGGGCAAAACGCCAAACCGGCTGGGAGGCGTCCACCGGCATCGTAAGTCCAAAAAATCAAGAAATCGGACGCTACACGATGAATGGGCCCGTCGATTAAAAGAGTTCAACGTCGACCTAACGCTAGCGTGTGGCAAAGGATCCACCATAAAGTAAGCGGTAATGTCACAAGCTGATAAATCACACGCTGACCTTTGTCTGCCACTCGCTTCGGGTTCGGAGGAAATGTTGGACCCAACCTTCATCTAAGTCGGCAACATAACAAAAGCACCCGCAATGACCATACCACCTTATCGAGTAAGTAAAACTCCCTAACACGTTCATTACGAACAAAGTATCATACCAGGGGTAGAAAACTACACCGTAAAGATAAAGTAGCAAAAGCAAAAAGCCAAGGACAAAACCTACGCACTCACAAACGAGATACGCATTAGGGGTCACGGAAGTTCAAGTCAAAAAGAAATAAGTTCTACACGTACGCAGAGCAAGATACGCGTACCACAGTATAACGCATAAAACATCAAAACCAAAGAAAGAACAAGTACCCAAGACGTCTCCGACACAAAGAACAACGCGCACGATGCAAGAAATAGACTGCGGGATATGACAAGCAAAGCAAGCCCAAGGGTCTTTGGTAGCTCTAACCTAGTCCGCGAGGAGCCTAAGTCAAACCTACCAAAATGGGTAGGATTATGCCCGAAGAATCAAACCAAAAACAACAACGCCATTGCATAAGCAACAAGGAACTCATACGAGAAGAAACATCGTCGCCAAGAAGAACATGTCTAGGCGTAACGTCGACGTACTCAAAGCGTAAAAGATCCAGGAATAAAAGAGTTGTATTATAGAGACTGTTTGTAGCGAAATTACCTACGAGAAGATAACTAAGCAATTGTAGGGCAAAGATCAAAGGATACGGTATAATGTCAACAGTCAAGAACAAGACAGGAAATTAGGGTTGAAACTTTAATTTGGTATTACTTGAATGACGACTTAGATGATTACAAATCAGGCGTTAGCCTTTATTTATAGGCTAACCCTAACAATATCTTTAAGGAAATGAGATCTTATCTTTTCCTTTTATCTAAATAACGATATAACAAACTAGGTAAAAGATATTCTTTACCATATCTTCTACCAATTACAATAATATAATACAAAATAGGATAGAATATACTCGTTTGACCTAATTCTTAAGAAGAACGAAATCTTTGCCACGTCTCGTCACGTCGACGATATCTTCTTTTCGTCTCGTCGCGTCGATGACGTCCTTCTACGCGTAGCTTCCACGCGTTCCACACTCGTCGTATTTTTAGGCACAAACAATACCCCTAAGGCGTCTTACAAGGCTTGACATCTAGTAAAGCTGGGAGACGCCTTCTTTCTTCAAGGAATAAGTCTTCATTAAATTTGGAACGCGTTGAATACTTGTTCAATCCAAAAGTCTAACTCTGTAGTGACGTCTTTTCTTCGATTCTCATTTAATGCGGCTGACCGACTCACGTCCGCTCCAACGGCTACTTCCCCAACGTTCGGATTTATCCTTAACGGTAACAAATTGATTCTTGGAAATCTCGAACGAGATCTTCTCCTATTTAAGAACGTTCCAGCTTCCTTCCTTTCACTCGTAATCTTCTTGCAAAACCCTAATTTTTACTTCCTCTCTTCTCAATGGCTCCGATCACCTACGATCCCAAAATGATCCTTAGCGATGTTAACCGTCGTTCTTCTTCGGCTCGCAACGTCGAGTTCTTTCGTTCCATAGCAGGGCTTTCTTCTCATGTGGAGATTGTTATTCCGCCCTCTGACGTATTCGCCGATGCCTTACGCCCGGGATGGGTTTGCATCTAAGAGTATCCTTTCTTGGTTGGACATCGCTTTCCTTTTTCCCCTTTGGTTTGTTCTTTCTTGACTTTTTTGGGTATCACGGTCGGGAAAATTCTTCCGAGTGCTCGGAGAGGCTTGGCTGTGTTGGATCATATTCTGGCTAATTTTGACATTGCGTTCACCATCGCCGACGTCATGCATTCTTGTATCCTTTCTACCCCCTCAGCGGGTAGAGTCAACATCAAATCTCGCGCTGGTGTTCCTCCTTTAATGAGCGAGGGAACTTCGTCCGACCGGGGTTGGGCAGATAAGTTCTACTTTATCAGGAAGTCTACCTTGGGGAAGGATTGTGCTGTCTTGCTTGAAGAATGGACTCCTTTGAGTACGTTTCTTTATCCTTTATGATTTTCTTTAGGCTTATGCATCTTAACGCTTATTCTTGCGTGTGACTTTGTGCGTAGTCGATATCCATGTTATTGTAGCACGGGAGGAATCAGAGGAGATTACTAAGAAGATCCTGGCGATTCTGTTGGTACAACGTACCTTTATCGGTCGTGACGGGAAGGGATATCGTCTCGCGACCCCTACTCTTTCTCCGGGTGAGCTCTCTTGGCGGATTACACGTTGCTTTTTATGTTCTCCTTTGTTTTTTCCTTGTCTTCTAAATGCATTCTCGTTTCAGGCGTTGCGTCTCGTACTCGTCAAGAATCTGCTCATGACTTGATTACTGCAAAGAGGAGATGCATTTCAGAGGAAAAGTCAAGAGCCGCGAAGGAAGAGGTGGTTTCTACTCCGTCATGCGTAAAGGAGGAGATTCCGCCAGTTGCAGGGGTGGAAGCGCCTTCAGATGCGTCTCTACGCGTAGGGATGGAGGAATTACTCACGGATCCTTTGGAGGAGAGCGAGAAGGATAAAACAACAGATCCTGGTGCGGCTTCCGTTACGTACGTTGAAGGAAGTGATTTTCCTGCGATAGTATCCCGTCCTGTAGCGCCTGCGCGTAACTTCATCCCTGCGATGCAAGCTTTAAGTTCTACTTCTTCTTGGAATCATTATCTGCCTATGCAAGTTGTGGACGTCTTGGGTGATTCTCTCGTAGCAGAGTGGCAGGTGTGTACTTTTTCTTATCTCTTCGTTTCTTCTTGTTGTTATGTCGTTTCTCATCTGTTGGGATTCTTTTAGGCCTTCCAAGCTTCGATGTGTTCCTGGGAACGTCTTCATAAGCGCTCTGAGTCCGAGGAGACCTTGAAGGGTGAGGTGAATGACCTTAGTAAGAAGATCAAAGATCTCAATAAGAAGGTTGCTCGTCTCACGGCGGCTGAGAAGGATGCTCGTATGGAGACGTTAGAGACGGCGAAACAGAGGGGTTTGTTGGCGCGACGCGTCGAGGTGTTGAATGGAAAGGTCGCGTCCCTTGAAGCTGACGCCGAGGAGAAAGCAAAGGTGTATGAGAAGAACTTGCGAGAGACTAGTACTTACTATTTGTGGTCATCTCGTATTGAGGTTATGGAGGAGTTTCGTGCGGGTCGTCACGTAGATTGGGATGTGGAACGCGAGCGTGGTGAATTCGCTGTCCTTTATCCCTTTCCACCCGAGGGGGTTTCTCTCCTACGGATGAAGCTGTATCTCTTTCTTCTTAGTAAAAGAGTTTCACCTTTTTGCTTGTTGCATTTTTGCTTTTGTGGAACATTAGCCTTTCACCACGTTCTTGTGTGGCGAATTTCTTTTTTGAATACGTATTGGATGCTTGTTACTTCTTTTTTTGTGTAAGGTTCTCACTTATTTTTAACCTTTGGTGGGACTACTATCCCCTTTTGGTGAATCTGGCTTCGAATCTTTTATGGAGTCGGGTTTGCCAAATATTTCTTACTTATGACACGTGGGTCGATCTTTGGCTTTGAGGTTTCGTTTTTTCTACCCCTAGTATCGTTGTGGTCATCGCGGCTGCTTTAATTACGTTGTCGGCTTATATGAAGGTTGGGTCCAATATTTCCTCTGAACCCTGAAGCGAGTGGCAGACATAGGTCAGCGTGTGATTTTATCAGCTTGTGACGTTACCCCTTACTTTTAAGGTGGGTCCGTTTCCTCACGCTAGCGTTTAGGTCGACGTCGAACTCTTTTAATCGACGGGCCTATTCATCGTGTGGCGTTCGATTTCTAGATTGTTAGGACTTACGATGTCAGTGGACGCATCCCTGCCGGTTTGGCGTTTTGCCCGTGGATTCATGACTCTCAGAGGGGCCATCGAAGGCACAAGTACGTGTTCCTGGAGAGTGGTCGTGGCGATAGGTTTCCCTTCTTCGCTCAGAGGACCGTGCCGGTTTCGTGAGGTCTCGGACTTCATTCCCCATGACCATTGCCACACGTCGCTAACAATCATGGGGAGCTTCGACTCGGGGTCGGCGGTTCGGCTAACGTTGCGTACGCGTAGATGGAGCCTTAAACGCGTATGCTAACAAATTTCGCCCCCGGTGCGGATTTTCGCCGCGGCCTTATTAAGCTTGGTGTTACGTCATAGACACAGATCAAGTATTTTGGAATGAAACAACTCGGCATGTATTGCATATCGGACAAGGACGTGCATACTCATGTATTAACGAAGATTTCATGAATTCTGATAAGCTAAGACGTCTACCCCTAGTCTCGACGACCCCCTTGTCTCTTCGACGCTAAAACATGCTCGGACGTAATAAGAAATCTAAAGTAAGCATAGGAACAAGTAGAAATCAAATCAACTATCATGGTTTCTAATGTTAATACTTCTTAAGATGTGTTGCGTTCTATGAACGCATCAATGATACTCCTTCTGGTGTAACGAGTTTGTAGGCTCCTCACCCTACGACTTGTGCTATTTGGTACGGACCTTCCCAGGACGCGGCGAGTTTTCTGACGCTCTTATCCTCGGTATTTGGAAATACTTTCCTTAAGACCCAGTTTCCTACTTGGAAAGTTCTCGCTTTTACTCGTCGATTATAGCTTCGGGCAACGAATTCTTTATGTGCTGCCATCCGTAATGCTGCGTTGTTTCTTATCTTGTCGACTGTATCTATCATGAATGTCATCATTGGAGTATTTCTTTCTTCGGGGAGAGAACGATATCTTTCAATTGGTACTTCCACCTCGATCGGCAAGACTGCTTCGCAACCGTACACGAGAGAGAATGGTGTTCTTCTCGTCGCTCTCTTAGGCGTTGTTCTGTCGGCCCACACTATAGCTTGGAGTTGATCCTCCAAATTTCCCTTGAATTCTTCTATCCTCTTTTTGAGAATGCTTATGATGACCTTGTTACTTGATTATGCTTGTCCGTTTGCTTGAGGGTTGAGTAGACTAGACGTATTCCTTTGTCCTCGCAGAATGATACGATGTTCTTGCTAATGAATTGTGATCCATTGTCGCACACAATGGTGTGAGGGATTTCGAATCTCATGATGATGTTTCTTTCAATGAAGGAGATTACGTGGGAATCTTTGATGTTCTTGAACGCTTCGGCCTCTATCCACGACCATTTTAGTAATTGGCCCTTGTCTACTACGAAGGTGGTTGCTTTTTGTTTCAACAGCCTCGCGTCGTACGCGTTACCTGGGAGGCGTCCGTGCTGCAACCACTCGTAATAAGGTGTCACCCAGGAGTCTTGACTTCTTACTGCGAGCGTTTGTTCGAGAATTGCCTCTTTGTTGATAGACGCGTTGCTGAGATGGAGGAACGAGATCTTTTGATATTCTCTCGGGTCAATCGATGATCCTAACTTCGCCAACGTGTCGGCTTGCGCGTTAGCGTCTCTGGGGATCTGTCTGATTTGGCAGCTTTCGATCTTCTCGAACAACTCTTTCACCACCTTCACGTACAAGGTCATCTTCGAATCTTTAGTGGAGTAATCACCTCGGACTTGGTTAACTACCAACATCGAATCACAATAGATATCGAGCTTCTGAACCTGTAGGTTGATGGCGACGCGTAGACTAGCGATCAAGGCTTCATACTCAACTTCGTTGTTCGTTGCTTTGAAGTCACACCTTATGGCCTGGACGACCCTATCCCCTTGTGGTGATTTCAGGACGATGCCCAGTCCTACCCCGTTCTGGTTCATCGCTCCATCCGTGTGCAAGGTCCACTTCGCGAATTCTATCTTGTTTACCTGTGAGACTGCTTCTTGCTCTAGGGTTGGGCTGAAATCTGCCACGAAATCTGCCAATGCTTGGGATTTCATCGCTTTTCTTCCTTCGTAAATGATGTCGTAGCCGCCGAGATGAACTGCCCACTTCGTCATCCTCCCGGGGAGTTCTGGTTTCTTCACTATGTTCTTCAATGGCGATGTGGTTCTTACTATGATGGTGTGAGATTCGAAGTAGGGTTTCAATTTCACCGACGCCATCACTAATGCCAACGTCAGTTTTTCCATGGCGGAGTACCTCGTTTCCGCTGACGATAGCGTTTTGCTCATGTAGTAGACGGGTTGTTGTTCCTCTCCTTCTTCTCTTACGAGAACGGCGCTGATAGCAATTTCGGATACTGCTAGGTATACGAACAAAGGCTCTCCTTCTTTAGGCTTCGATAGGAGTAAAGGATTCGTCAGATAGTTCTTAAGCTTCGTGAAGGCCTCCTCGTGGCGTTCCGTCCAAGAAAAGGACTCGTTCTTCCGGAGAGTGTCGTAGAAGAGTCAGTTTTTGTCGGAGGCTTTGGAGATGAACCTGTTTAACGCGATGACCCTTCATGTTAGCTTTTGGATGTCCTTCACGCATCGTGGAGACTCGAGGTCGAGTATGGCTTTAATCTGTTCCGGACTAGCTTCTATTCCTCTTTGGGTCACTACATACCTGAGGAACTTCCCGAAAGAGACTCCGAAAACACTTGGTAGGGTTGAGCTTCATGCTATATTCTTCCAGGATCTTGAACGCCTCCTTTATATGTGTTACGTGATCTTTTGCACGCTTAGACTTCACGAGCATGTCGTCTATGTAAACTTCCATGGTATCCCCTATTTGCTCCTCGAACATCTTATTCACCAACCGTTGATATGTAGCTCCGGCGTTCTTGAGGCCAGAAGGCATGACCTTGTAGCAATATATCCCCTGGTTTGTTACGAACGCGGTCTTTTCTTGATCGGCGGGGTTCATCTGTATCTGATGATATCCGCTGAACGCGTCCATGAACGTTAGCATCTCGTGCCCTGCCGTCGCGTCTACCATGGCGTCAATGTGAGGGAGTGGGAAGGAATCTTTAGGACACGCTTTGTTAAGATCCGTGAAGTCGATGCATACTCTCCACTTCCCATTCTTCTTTTGGACGACTACAACGTTGGCGAACCAGTCAGGGTACTTTGCTTCCCGTATCTTACGTGTTTCGAGGAGATTCTTGACTTCTTCATCTACGACTTTGTTGCGTTCGGGAGCGAACTTCCTCCTCTTCTGCTTGACTGGAGTGAACTTCGGATCAACGTTTAGCTTGTGGAGCATCACGTCTGGAGATATGCATGTCATGTCTTTGTGGCTCCACGCGAAGCATTTAACTTTTGATCTAAAAAACGTTATCAGTTCTTCTCTAATTTCTTTAGGGACGTCGGTTCCTATTTTTACGACTCTTTCTGGTTTGGAATCGTCAATGACGACGTCTTCTAGTTCGGGACACTTTGGCTTGACGTATTTAGTGGGCGCTTTGACTTGAAACTTTTTCACTTCGTCATTCTTGATTTCCGGCGTCGTGGTTCCTTTCATTCCGATCCTGTAACATTCTTTAGCCGTATAGGGCTCGCCTTTGACTTCGCGTACTCCCCAAGGCATTGGGAACTTCAGGGATTGATGATACGTAGATGGAACCGCTCGCATATCATGGATCCATGGTCTTCCTAAGATGGCGTTATAAGGCGACTCTGCCTCCATTACTGTGAATCGAGTTGGGAGATTGACGCCTTGGACCATCGTTTCGAGGGTGATTTCCCCTAACATCTCAGAGATTTCTCCACTGAAGCCTTTCAAACGGATACGCTTCCCGACGACATTGTCGACGGAAAGTCCAAGTTCGAGAACAGCGGAGAGAGCGATGATGTTGGTTGAACTTCCGTTATCTACCAGGATTATTTTTACTTTGCAATTCTGAATCACCACGGAGATTACCAGGCTATCGTGGTGCTTGATTCTTTCGTCTGGACCTTCAAACGTGATAGGCAAATCGCCATTGACTGCTCTGGAGAGGCGAGTTGGAATGGAGTCGTTTTTTCCTTCGACAGTTCTTGCGAGCCTCTTAGCGTCGGAAGTTGTGTAGGACGGAGGACCTCCTAACACGGTGAAGGCTTCATTTTGGAGATTCTCGATCGTTCTAGAATCTTTCATGGCTTATGCAGGCGAGGTTGTTCCCTTCGTATGGAAAGACGATACCTTTTTTATCATGCCCCAGGGTGGGCGCCAATTGTTTGTAGCGAAATTACCTACGAGAAGATAAATAAGCAATTGTAGGGTAAAGATCAAAGGATACGGTATAATCTCAACACTCAAGAACAAGACAGAAAATTAGGGTTGAAACTTTAACTTGGTATTACTTGAATGACGGCTTAGATGATTACAAAGCAGGCGTTAGCCTTTATTTATAGGCTAACCCTAACAATATCTTTAAGGAAACGAGATCTTATCTTTTCCCTTAATCTAAATAACGATATAACAAACTAGGTAAAAGATATTCTTTACCATATCTTCTACCAATTACAATAATATAATACAAAAAAGGATAGAATATACTCGGCCGACCTAATTCTTAAGAAGAACGAAATCTTTGTCACGTCTCGTCACGTCGACGATATCTTCTTTTCGTCTCGTCGCGTCGATGACGTCCTTCTACGCGTAGCTTCCACGCGTTCCACACTCGTCGTATTTTTAGGCACAAACAGAGACCCATCAAGAAGGGCAAGAACAAAAGTATTTACAAGAAAACGCCCCGAAGACCGGTGACGCGTAAAAAAAAAAGTAAGAACAAACTTTATAATATAAGCCCAAGGAGGAGAATGACCCCGAAAAATCACGAAGATTCACTCTCAGATTCAGAAGAGCTCGACGAAGAACCGTCTGCGTCCTCATTTTCATGTTCGCCCTCGTCCTCACCTTCAGAATCCTCCATGACAACCTCCTCGTCGACACGATCGTCATCTTTGACGCCTTCGTTGGGATCGACCACATTAAGGTGAGGAACGTCTTCCTCCATGACCTTCACTTCCGCCAGAGGATTCAAGGGCGAAGGGCCCACCTCGACGCCTTCAGGAAGCTCTGTGAACGCCGGTTCGAACTCCCACCGCTCTTTCACTGGATCCCAGCCAAGATGTTGACCAACACTATACTGCTCAATAACCTCCACTCGGGAAAGCCAAGACCAGTAGACCTTCACTTCCTTGAGCTCTGAAGCATGCTTCTTCTCCCGTCCTAGCTATCTCGTCCTCCAAAGCAGCAATTCTCGCTCTCCGCCTTACGCAACGTCTCGATCATCGCGTTAAGCTCTTTGATCTTCACCTCGTCGGCCGATTGTTTGTCTTCCATGGCCTTCATCCGATCAACAAAATCGGAGAAGCGCCCCCAAATGCACAACGAAGACTGAAGAGCCTAAGAGAAGAAAGGTAAAGAAGTCAGAATCAAAGCAAAGGCAAGAAACTCGGCGGAAAGATACAGAAAACTTACTTGCCACTGAGCAACAATAGCTTCTCCCATCACATCCTCCGTCTCCATCGGCAAATAGTAGTCAAGCGCTGGAGGAGTTTGGAGCCCCTTCAAAGCAGGAAGAAACGATCTCCCGGACGCGACGACATGAGAAATAACTCCCGGAAAGTCGTCGACGGTCTCAAATCCAAACTTCAATTTTTCAACGACCTTTTCCTTGCCCTTGCGCGACCTCTTCACCGGAATTGAAGAAGGAGATGGAGATGAGACGAGAGAAATTATAGGCATGATTTGGATAGGCGCCTCGGAAGCGGTTCCCTCCCCGATATGACTCCTCTTCCGCGACGCGATAAGAGCAGACACAGATTCTCCTCCGCTACGAACGCGAGAAACGGAAGCGGACAGTGAAAAACAACGAAGAAAATTTAGAATTCTCAAAGGAAGAAAGAAAAGAAAACAAGATAGAGGAACGTGAACGCGTTACCTGTCAGATCCGTAGAAGTAATGCGATGACCCTCCCCGTCGTGTCCATGAAAAGTTCGCTCACTCTCAGGAATCTCGAGGAGTCTATCGATGACCTTCTTGGTCTCTCGCCTCGCCACGATAACATTTGTGTTAACTACAAAAAAGTATAAGACAAGATCCCATATAAGTAAAACATCGACGACCGATGACATGTATAGTAAAGATTCGGAAGAAAAAAAAAGGTGAACTCACTCGTAGGATTCCAACATTCGATAAGCCAAGAGCACTCTTCACCAAGAGTCGATTTGTTTACAAAGTAGAAGAAATTGGCCCAATAACGGTTAGCCTGACTTCCCTCAATGGCAATTTTGGCCGATTTAGGTCTTGATTTAAGACCTACTCTCCCGACCGTTCTAGTCTTGATGTTCAAGGAATGGGCGAGATCATCGACGACGATCTCGACGCCATGCTTCGCCGTCACATCGTCCAGAGCGCCAAAAATCCTCCAGACACTCGGCAGAAGTTGTCCTACAGCTACTCGTAACGTAAGCATGAACGCTTTTGTCAACGGTGAGAAGGGAAACCGATGACCAGTGAGAAAAGGGTATTCATATACCGCTATCCATCCCGGGCGGTATGCGTCGGCAGACACCCCTTGAAGGGGTATCTCGATCTCCACTTCAGAACCAAGATTCGCCAACGACCTTAACCTCTCGACGCTACGCGCCTCCGAAGATTTATAGTCGGAACCCTTCGAGATGTTCTTTGGAACATAGAAAGAAGCCATTTCGAGAATCAAGAAATAAGTGAAGAAGAAATTTGAGAAAAGAGTGAAGGAGCAAATGATCTGTTGAGTGTAAGTAGATGAGAAAAGCAAGGAGTATTCAGAGTAGATGAGTTGTAGAAGAGGTAGGAGGAAAGTGAAAATCTTCTCCTCATATAGCGACGTAATCATCAACGCGTTCCTAGTTTAATGAAGACGTATTCCTTGAAGAAAGAAGGCGTCTCCCAGCTCTACTAGACGTAAAGCCCTGTAAGACGCCTTAGGGGTATTGTTTGTGCCTAAAAATACGACGAGCAAGGAACGCGTGGTAAGCTACGCGTAGGATGATCACGTCGACGCGACGAGAGGCGATGAAGACGTCGTCAACATGACGAGACGTGGCAAAGATCTCGTCTACCTTAAAGATAGAGTCGGCCGAGTATATATTATCTTATTCCCTTGTATATTGTTGTAATTGGTAAAAGATACGATAAAGAATATCTTTTTACCTTATTGTTATATCGTCATTAGATAAAGGGAAGAGATGAGATCTCGTTTCCTAAAATATATCATTAGGGTTAGCCTATAAATAAAGGCTAACGCCTGCTTTGTAAGTCATTCAGCTACCATACGAGTAATACTAAGTTCAAGCTTTAAACCCTAAATTCCTATATCGTCCTATATCATTCTTGAGTGTTGAGATTATACCATATTCTTTGATCTTTGCCCTACAACAACCAACTAGTTATCTTGGATGAAAACCACCCCTCTTTCGAGGATTGAAAGGTCTACTTGTATATTCAATCAACGAGTTTAGAGATGAACGAGATTACAAACTTATTGCTAAGTACTAACCTAGTTCCTATCAGAAACTCTTAGATGAGAATACCAGTGAACTTACTTGATGTTCTTTTTCAAGAACAACCTTTTCTCTTCTTAGTCTGATGCACTTCAAGCTCTGTCAAAATACATAAGTCCTAAGAACGTAAAGATCATCATATATATAGGGGGAAGTCTGCCGCATAAAGATATTCCAAGAATATATTATACATCAAACTTCTTTCCTAATATGTGAGGATCTCTACGACTGTTAGGTTGACATAATCAACTCGAGATCTTTTAAGTGTTACATTGAACGATTACAACTATCAAAGCAATATCCTAACAAGGGAAAGATCTTCTTGAAGATCTTCTCATCTTGTCGCCCACACTAGGGTTAGGAATAACGCAGAAGCAACACAGCTCCCATTCTGCTTCCCTTAATACTTCATCAGCTTTAAGTCTTCAATCTTTTCATCTGAAACATCAAGATAAACTATGCCATCGTATATGCTAAGATTTTCATCTTCAAAACACAGAAGAATAAAGGAAGGGAACCTAGTAGGAACCTGAGTTCCTTATGTCCTTATTCCAACAATTTCCCCCTTTTTGATGATGACAAACTCATATTAGTATAATCACAGCGACAATAGGCATAATGGAGTTTAAGACTCTGGACAAAGATACTGAGTATAAAATTTTCAAAGAGTTTCCCCTTAACCTTTGAATTATCTAACAAGTTCCCCCTAAACATGATACCAGTCCTATTGGTTCCAAGATTCTAGAGTATATTCCCCTTTTGACATCATCGAAAAGATTGCAAGACAATATAAGGATCAATGATGAAGGCATGAGTAAGCAAGACTCACAAGGCATAAAACAACCAAATAATTATTATTTATCATTCATGATCCAAAGACAACGCGACTCAGACAGACAAGCACAAAAAGAAAGAAAAATCATGAAGCAGATAGAACGAAAGAACAAAAAGCTTGATAAGTTGGGGAACCCTAGGGAAGATCTATGCCAACTACATCGGAGGAACTGCTGGAGGAACCCTATCCTCTCTTTGAAGTGAGAGCTTCAGCGACCTTGAGAAAATCATAGCTGAGGTCACGAACAGCGGCTGAAATCTCTCTTAGTTCCACAACAATCTTAGAGGTAGCCTCCTCTTGATCATTTGCAGGAGCGGGTCGAGAAGGTATATGACTGGAGGGCTTGGAATTCTTGGTGATAGTCTCTTCAACCTTGAGGTTTTTGATGTAGGAGCCATCCATAGTGTGGGAGAACAACATCTCTTCCTCCTCTGCAGCCGGGTAAATTTCAAGTCTCTCCAGAAGAGCCTTGATAACAGTGGGGAACGACAGAGAGTGGGATGGATGGCTGTGGCATGCGATGCATGATGATCTTTGGCTAGTCGAGGAGCTCCCCAGTGACAATCTTATCCATAAATACAACATCAGCAATCAGGACAGTGTTCCTCTTTTCCTGGCGAGGAACCACATTGTTGATGAGAAAGGCGTGGAGGAATTT
The DNA here is from genome assembly GCA_029168935.1 of Oxyria digyna. Classification (NCBI taxonomy): domain Eukaryota; kingdom Viridiplantae; phylum Streptophyta; class Magnoliopsida; order Caryophyllales; family Polygonaceae; genus Oxyria; species Oxyria digyna. The sequence continues at coordinate 44,038,067 of JAPVLV010000005.1, forward strand.
CATGGACAAGGAGAGGAACCTGGTGTTGAGTTCCCTGAGGTTGGGGTTCCCAAAGACAGACTTGGCATAATCACTCTTCTTTGTGGGCCAATGCTTTTTATGGATAGCAAAGAACCCTTTTCCCGTCGGGATCCCCAGGACTGAGGAGATCATCTGTGTGGTAATCTTGTACAGCTTCCCCCGGATGTTGACAACTATATCTTGAGGATCTTCCACTTCTGACACTTGAACAAAGGACATGGAAGAGTAAAAAGATCGAATTACCTCTTCATTGACTCTCAGGGAAGCAATGAACAGAGTTTCCCAGCCCTGTGTAGAGAGGAGAGCACGGAACTGGTCGACTTCAGCTAGTTCAGAGATCCAAAGCTTTGGGTCCACAAACAGAGGACCTATGATCCTTCGCTCAGAAAATCCTGGTTTGAGAGATGTGGAGGCAGTGGCGAGGGAGCTTGACGACTAGATGGCCGACTTGGCAGAACAAGTGCGAGCAGCGACCGAGTTGGGTTTGGGTCTCTTGGCTTGGAAACCACCGTGAGTGGTGGTCTTGGTGATGCGAGGTTCGTCTTTGTCCGAGGCATCGCGCAGCCGTTTCAAGAAAGCGTTCCCAATGCTCTCTGGTTCCTTGACGTCAGCAGGGGCCAAGTGTTCACCGTTGGAGTGAGGCAAGGAGTGTTGTTGGGATTTTAGTGGGGAGTGGGTGGATGAGTCGCTTTTTGAGGGGCTCGGGATAGGCTTTGTCGAGCTTTCTGGAGGGGGAGGAGAGTTGGATGGAGGAGCAGGAAGAGTGAATGAGGTGTAGGGAATGAGGGCCATGGTGATGGGGTCAGGGGAGGGAGATGTGTTTTTAGGAGGAGAGGCTGGTGTAGTGGTGGCGATGGGAGTGGAGGAAGAGGTGGGAGGCTCTAAAGGTTTCACTTCTTCAGAAGGCAAGGTGGAGGAGGAGGGGATTTCCTTTTCCACCGTGAGCATGAACGGCTTGAACAACTCCATCTGCTCGGGGGTGATTTTGACATTCTTGGTTTGGTCAGCCATTTGAGAGTTGTGGAAGAGTTTGATTTTGAGAGTTTGAAGGAGTTTTGAGGAAGGAGAGAAGAATAAGAGAGCAGGGAAGAAGGATTTAGGGTTTACCTTCCCTTAAATAGGAGTCCTCAATCAACATACTTCAAATGGTCACAAAGATCACAAATATATCCTTCCCCAATTAACGCTGCTTCAAACGGTCACAAGATCCCTTAAAATTCAGCCACAATTACCATAATCATAACCTTCTCCAAGGTCATATTTATCGTCAATTTTCACCACAAGAAAACCATCATTGCCCTGCAAAATTGGCACAAGGAACTAGAAGCAATAAGCAGCGTGACAGCGGCAGCGCGTATTCCCGAGGCAGAAAAACATACGACAGAGGGAAGAATTAGGAGTTCCTTTCACAGTTCTGTTTCAGTAGTTGACAGGAGGGTTTGGATTCATTTAAGTGATAGGTAATAAAATAATACAAGAGTACACATCCAAACAATAAAATCATGGGAAGGCCAATTTTGACGCAAACATAAACAAGTTCCAGTAGTGGTGCTTATAAGAAAAGGATCATAGGAACAGTTTATGTAAGCCAAGCTAGGGAGGGCCTATAATCAATCTTCTTTTCGGCTTATAATGAGGGTTCAGTAGATCCGATTGATTATTTTGTGTTCAAAGAAGTACAATTTTGCCAACTAATCATGAGTGAGAGCAAAGTCCGTATATTATGCACGTCACAAACATAATAACATCATTTATGAAGAATATGACAATAGAATCAAGAGTCATGGAGTCATGAAAGGAACCAGAAAAATCAAGCAAACATGAACTAATCAATACAGGGAAATATGCAAGGGAACTCATAACCGCTATTCAATGGCAATCATGCTCATGATTAACCTAAAATATTCAAAAGGTTCTCTATTTAGGGCTTTAGTGAATATATCAACTATTTGTTCCTCAGTATGACAATGTTCCATGAGAATGATACCCTTTTCCACATTATCTCTAAGAAAGTGGTGCCTAATGTCAATATGTTTAGACTTAGAGTGAAAGAAAGGATTCTTAGATATATTGATGGTATTAGTGTTATCACAAAGAATTTTGAGAGGACCATACGACTTACCAAAATCGGCTAGTTGTTGTTTGAGCCAGAGAAGATTTGCACAACAGGCGGCAACTGCAATGTATTCCGACTCAGGGGTGGAGAGGGAAATAGAGGTTTGCTTTTTGGAAGCCCATGACACCAGACATGGACCAAGGAATTGATCCATCCCTAAAGTGCTCTTCCTATTTTTAAGATACCCTGCATAGTTAGCATCAGTTTAGGATAATATTTCAAAGTTATCACTTTTTGGATACCATAAGCACAAGTTCTCAGTTCCCTTCAGATATCGAAGGATTCGTTTGAATGCCGCCAGATGTTTAACTCTTGGATCAGCTTGAAACCGGGCACACAAGCACACGGAGTACATGATATCTTGTCAACTGGTAATCAAGTAGAGAAGGGAACCAATCATTTGCCTGTAAAGAGATTGATCCGCCTTTATATATGTGTCCACCAGGGTCAGTTTGGTGGTGGGGGAAGTGGGAGTAGGAAACGGCTTTGAGGAGCTCATCTGAAATCTTTCCAATAGTTCTTTGACATATTTCTGCTGATGGATTTGATTTCCTTTAGGAAGTTGATTTATTTGAAGTCCGGGAAAGAATGTGAGTTCCCCAATCATGCTCATTTCGAATTCACTGCTCATGAGTTCCTTGAATTTCTCTACAAGGGACAAGTTAGTGGATCCAAAGATAATATCATCGACATAAACCTGAGCAACCAGGATGTCTTCATTTTGTTCAAGGAGAAAGAGAGTTTTGTCAATCAAACCTCTTCTGTATCCATTAGATATCAGGAACTGAGCTAACTTGTCATACCACGCACGTGGTGCTTGTTTAAGTCCGTGGAGAGCTTTGTCGAGGAAGTATACATGATCAGGTATACTTTTGTCCTCAAAGCCAGGGGGTTGCTTGACATATACTTCTTCTTGAAGATAGCTGTTCAAGAACGTTGTCTTAACATCCATTTGGAATAACTTAAAACCCTTGTGAGTGGCAAAGACAATCATAAGACGAATTGCTTCCATGCGAGCGACAGGAGCAAACGTCTCATCATAGTCAATACCTTCTTGTTGACAATAACCTTGAGCACCTAGTCTGGCATTTTTTCTAGTGACCATCCCTGAGTCGTCAAGTTTGTTCCGAAAGATCCATTTAGTGCCAATGATTGTTCTGTCAGAGGGATGAGGAACCAGCCGCCAGACTTTGTTCCTTTTAAATTGGTGGAGTTCCTCATGCATGGCATGGACCCAGTCAACATCATTGAGAGCTTCCTTGTATTTCTTGGGCTCGAGGACAGAGAGAAAAGCGGTGAAGGCACAAAAAAATTTCAGAGACGATCTAGTAGGGGGACGTGTCTTGTCAAAGGGAGTGAGAATCTGATCAACTGGATGAGAGCCCTTGTATTTGTAGTTAGCCATTGGAATGGATGATGAGGAGGATATGATCTGGGGATCATCACTGACATCATTCTCGCCAGAGTCCAAGTTCCCTATTAGAGGAGCTGAGACTGAATATATGGGACTAGGAACAACGGGAGGGGACTCTTCATTCTGCACAGGGGAGCTTGAATCGGAATTACTAGGGACAGCAGCTTCCTCACGGTTTTCAACCAAATTCCCTGTAGGTTCCAAAGTGAGTTCTGGTAGCGAGGAATGAGATGAGCTTGATGGAGCTAGATCTTCTTCTTCATCAGCATTACTATCACCAACAAGGGGTACCTGTGAGGACACATGAAAAGCAAATTCATTGAAAACAACATGAATAGATTCTTCAAACTTTGAGGTCCTTGTGTTGAACACTTTGAATGCTTTGCTGTTTGGAACATAACCCAAGAAGATCCCTTCATCACTTCTGGGCTCAAACTTCTCTATAGGAGTCTTGTCGTTGTTGTGAACAAAACACTTGCATCCAAATACTTTGAGATGAGATATATTGGGAACTCGTCCATGAAGGAGTTCATAGGAAGTCTTTTCAATTTGGGGACGAAGCATGGATCTGTTGAGGATGTAGCATGCAGTGTTGACAGCCTCAGCCCAAAATCTTTGAGAAAGGCCTGCTGAGATGAGCATTGTGCGAGCCATATCTTCAAGTGTCGTGTTCTTTCTTTCAACCACACCATTTTATTGGGGAGTTCTGGGTGCAGAGAAATTATGAGTGATCCCCTTTTCCCTGCAAAAAGTTAGAAACTTTGCATTCTGGAATTCAGTTCCATGATCGGAACGAATAGCCTTAATTTTGTGACCCAGTGACATTTCGAGAGTGGGAACTAGATCACAAAATCTATCAAACACAACGTCCTTAGATTTTACGAATATAGTCTAGGTATATCTCGAAAAGTCATCAACAATAACAAGAATGAATTTGTTCCCTCCAATACTCTGAGTGCGCATGGGACCACAAAGATCCATATGAATCAATTCCAGAGGTTTGGAGGTATTGATGATAGTTTTAGGTTTGAAGGAACTATGTACCTGTTTACCTCGAATACATTCAGAACAGAAATCGGATTCATCTACCTTGATGGAAGGAAGACTATGGACAAGTTCCTTTCTTTGAAGTTTGTGTATGAGGTTGAGACTTGCATGGCCAAGTCGTTAATGCCATAAGGTAGATTTGTTTGTCATTGTAGCGAGGCAGATCTTTTCTTGAGGAAAGAAGTTGTGGTCGACAATATAGACATTGTTGAACCTCTTACCTTTAAGGAGAGTCTTCTAAGACTTAGAGTGAATTACAAAACACTCAGAGGGAGTGAATAGGACATTGTTCCCTTCTTGATCACACAGCTGTGAGACACTTATTAGATCAAAACCAAGATTATCGACAAGGTGAACGTCACTTACCTTGATGTTTTCAGATAGGTCAACAGTTCCAGTTCCCAGTTTGGCTCCTTTCTTTTTGTCACCGAAGGAAATCTTTCCTCCGTTGTATCTCTGAAGCGAATGAAGTTGCTCTTTATTACCTGTCATATGGCACGAAGCACCACTGTCTATGTACCACATAGCAACATTTGTCACTTCAGCCTGCAAGGGAAACATTAATTTTTACGAACCCAGTCCAGCCAAGCTTTTCTGTGTAAGTTAGTCTTGCAGTTCCCTTGTTGGGCAGTTCGGCCATTTCTATTAGATTTTGAGCCAGCATTTTCATTTGAGATATAATATTGAGGGTGATTAATGTCATTAACCTGAGTCTTTCCCTGTCTAAACCTTTTAGAAGCCTTTTCTTCTTGTTTCTTCCTTTTCTCACAATCATAGATAAGGTGTCCTTGGTTCCCACAGTGCCAGCATACGCGGTTAGCGGGAATCCACTGATACTTGTCTTTGGTTTTGTAGTGAGATTTCTTTTACCTAGATCAATATTTTTCCTAGGAGTATTTCTAGAATTTCCCTGTCCCATTTTTTGTACATATTATGGATGTGGGGACTGAAATAAGGGGCACAGGGAGGTTCCTTAGAAGGAGAACTTTCAATCACTTTAATTCTTTGTTCCAGATAATCATTTTTGCTTTTGGAAGTTTAGAGAGCTAGATCAAGTCTTTAATTCTTTAATTCTTAGTGATTTCATCAATGTCAGCATGAGAATTGCAAGGAGGATCAGACACATTGTGGGGTTTATAACCTAGGCCTTTACTAGGTTTAACAAAAACACTCTGAGTAACAGTTTTCTCATGAATGCATTCAGTAAGAGAGTCAAGTTTCTCAATAATAGATTGAAGCATGGATTCAGAGGAATTTTGAGAGGAGTTGTTTCCTAAATTCAATTTTTCATGCAAATCATGGGTGGTGCAAGTAGTGACCTTTTCAGATATGATAGCATTTTCGTATTTCTTGCATCAAGCATCGCTTTCATTAGGGTACATAGAAATTTCTTCCTCATTTTCAGCTAGTTTTTCTTGGAGGCTACTGTTTTCTTTACTCAAAGATTTGATAAGTTTAATCAGTTGTTTCTTATAATACTTGAGAAGAGTTTTAGATAGTTCAGAGAAGGAGGATACCTCAATGCTGGGAGACACATTTTCAGGTTGAGCCATGAGACATACTTCGTTCATGTCATCCTTGTTTGTAGCGAAATTACCTACGAGAAGATAACTAAGCAATTGTAGGGCAAAGATCAAAGAGTACGGTACAATCTCAACACTCAAGAACAAGACAGGAAATTAGGGTTGAAACTTTAGCTTGGTATTACTTGAATGACGGCTTAGATAATTACAAAGCAGGCGTTAGCCTTTATTTATAGGCTAACCCTAATAATATCTTTAAGAAAACGAGATCTTATCTCTTCCTTTTATCTAAATAACGATATAACAAACAAGGTAAAAGATATTCTTTACCGTATCTTTTACCATTTACAATAATATAATACAAAATAGGATAGAATATACTCGGCCGACCTAATCCTTAAGAAGAACGAGATCTTTGCCACGTCTCGTCACGTCGACGATATCTTCCTTCCATCTCGTCGCGTCGGTGACATCCTTCTACGCGTAGCTCCCACGCGTTCCACACTCATCGTATTTTTAGGCACAAACAATACCCCTAAGGCGTCTTACAGGGCTTAACGTCTAGTAGAGCTGGGAGACGCCTTCTTTCTTCATAAAATACGCCTTCATCAAATTTGGAACGCGTTGAATACTTGTTCAATCCGGAATTCTAACTTCGTAATAACGTCTTTTCTTCGATTCTTATTTAATGCAGCTGAACGACTCGCGTCCGCTCCAACGGCTACTTCTCCAACGTTCGTATTTATCCCTAACGGTAACAAATTGATTCTTGGAAATCTCGAACGAGATCTTCTCCTATTTAAGCACGTTCCAGCTTCCTTCCTTTCACTCGTAATCTTCTTGCAAAACCCTAATTTTTACTTCCTCTCTTCTCAATGGCTCCGATCACCTACGATCCCAAAATGATCCTCAGCGATGTTAACCGTCGTTCTTCTTCGGCTCGCAACGTCGAGTTCTTTCGTTCCATAGCAGGGCTTTCTTCTCATGTGGAGATTGCTATTCCGCCCTCTGACGTATTCGCCGACGCCTTACGCCCGGGATGGGTTTGCGTCTACGAGTATCCTTTCTTGGTCAGACATCGCTTTCCTTTTTCCCCTTTGGTTCGTTCTTTCTTGACTTCTTTGGGTATCGCGGTCGGGCAAATTCTTCCGAGTGCTTGGAGAGGCTTGGTTGTGTTGGATCATATTCTGGCTAATTTTGACATTGCGTTCACCATCGCCGACGTCATGCATTCTTGTATCCTTTCTACCCCCTCAGCGGGTAGAGTCAACATTAAATCTCGCGTTGGGGTTCCTCCTTTGATGAACGAGGGAACTTCGTCCGACCGGGGTTGGGCAGATAAGTTCTACTTTATCAGGAAGTCTACCTTGGGGAAGGATTGTGCTTTCTTGCTTGAAGAATGGACTCCTTCGAGTAAGTTTCTTTATCCTTTATGATTTTCTTTAGGCTTATGCATCTTGATGCTCATTCTTGCGTGTGACTTTGTGCGTAGTCGATATCCATGCTATTGTGGCGCGGGAGGAATCAGAAGAGATTACTAAGAAGATCATGGCGATTCCGTTGGTAGAACGTACCTTTACCGGGCGCGACGGGAAGGGATATCGTCTCGTGACCCCTACTCTTTCTCGGGGTGAGCTCTCTTGGCGAATTTACACGTTGCTTCTATATCTCCTTTGTTTTTTCCTTATCTTCTGAACGCACTCTCGTTTCAGGCGTCACGTCTCGTACTCGTCAAGAATCATCTCATGACTTGATTACTGCGAAGAGGAGATGTATTTCAGAGAAAAAGTCAAGGGCTGCGAAGGAAGAGGCGGTTTCTACTCCGTCATGCGTAAAGGAGGAGATTCCACCAGTTACGGGGGTGCAAACGTCTTCAGACGCATCTCCACACGTAAGAATGGAGGAATTACTCGCGGATCCTTTGGAGGAGAGCGAGAAAGGCAAAACAACAGATCCTGGCGCAGCTTCCGTTACGTACGTTGAAGCAAGTGATTTTCCTGCGATAGTGTCTTGTCCTGTAGCGCCTGCGCGTAACTTTATCCTTGCGATGCAAGCTTTAAGTTCTACTTCTTCTTGGAATCATTATCTTCCTATGCAAGCCGTAGACGTCTTGGGTGATTCTCTCGTAGCACAGTGGCAGGTGTGTACTTTTTCTTATCTTTTCGTTTCTTCTTGTTGTTATGTCGTTTCTTATCTGTTTTGATTCTTTTAGGCCTTCCAAGCTTCGCTGTGTTCCTGGGAACGTCTTCATAAGCGTTCTGAGTCTGAGGAAGCCTTGAAGGGTGAGGTGAATGACCTTGATAAGAAGATCAAAGATCTCAATAAGAAGGTTGTTCGTCTTACGGCGGCTGAGAAGGATGCTCGTATGGAGACGTTGGAGACAGCAAAACAGAGGGGTGTGTTGGCGCGACGCGTCGAGGTGTTGAATGGAAAGGTCGCGTCCCTTGAGGCTGACGCCGAGGAGACAGCAAAGGTGTATGAGAAGAACTTGCGAGAGACTAGTACTTACTATTCGTGGTCATCTCGTATTGAGGTTATGGAGGAGTTTCGTGCGGGTCGTCATGTAGATTGGGATGTGGAACGCGAGCGTGGTGAATTTTTTGTCCTTTACCCCGTTCCACCCGAGGGGGTTTCTCTTCTACGCGTACCTTCAAGTTCGCCAGTCTTAACGTCTGGTGATGCGGATGTAACTTTAGGTGGCGACGTCGTTTCAGCGGATAAAGTTGTATCTCCTTCTTCTTAGTAAAAGAGTTTCGTCTTTTTGCTTGTTGCATTATTGAATCTTTTGTGGAACATTAGCTTTTCGCCACGTTCTTGTGTGGCGAATTTTTTTTTGAATACGTATTAGGTGCTTGTTACTTCTTTCTTTGCGTAAGGCTTTCACTTATCTTTAACCTTTGGTGGGACTACTATCCCCTTTTGGCGAATCTGACTTCGATCTTTTATTGAGTCGGGTTTGCCAAATATTTCTTACTTATGACATGTAGGTCGATCTTTGATTTTGAGGTTTCGTTCTACCCCTGGTATCGTTGTGGTCATCGCGGCTGCTTTAGTTACGTTGCCGGCTTACATGAAGGTTGGGTCCAGCATTTCCTCCGAACCCTGAAGCGAGTGGCGGACATAGGTAAGCGTGTGATTTTATCAGCTTGTAACGTTACCCCTTACTTTTAAGGTGGGTCCGTTGCCTCACGCTAGCGTTAGGTCGACGTCGAACTCTTTTAATCGACGGGCCTATTCATCGTGTGGCGTCCGATTTCTAGATTGTTAGGACTTACGATGCCGGTGGACGCATCCCTGCCGGTTTGGCGTTTTGCCCGTGGATTCATGACTCTCAGAGGGGCCGTGGAAGGTGCAAGTACGAATTCCTGGAGAGTGGTCGTGGCGATAGGTTTCCCTTCTTCGCTCAGACGACCGTGCCGGTTTCGTGAGGTGTCGGGCTTCATTCCCCATGACCATTGCCACACGTCGATAACAATCATGGGGAGCTTCGACTCGGGGTCGGCGGTTCGACTAACGTTGCATACGCGTAGGTGGATCCTTAAACGCGTATGCTAATGAAATTCGCCCCCGGCGCGGATTTTTGCCGCGGCCTTATTAAGCTTGATGTTACGTCATAGACACAGAGCAAGTACTTTGAAATGAAACAACTCGGCATGTATTGCAGATCGGACAAGAAAGTGCATACTCATGTATTAACGAAGATTTCATGAATTCTAATTAACTAAGACGTCTACCCCTAGTCTCGACGACCCCTTTGTCGCTTCGACGCTAAAACATGCTCGGACACAATAAGAAATCTAAAGTATGCATAGGAACAAGTAGAAATCAAATCAACGTGGGCCAGTAGGGCAAAGATCAAAGAGTACGGTACAATCTCAACACTCAAGAACAAGACAGGAAATTAGAGTTGAAACTTTAGCTTGGTATTACTTGAATGACGGCTTAGATAATTACAAAGCAGGCGTTAGCCTTTATTTATAGGCTAACCTTAATAATATATTTAAGGAAACGAAATCTTATCTCTTCCTTTTATCTAAATAACGATATAACAAAAAAGGTAAAAGATATTATTTACCGTATCTTTTAACATTTACAATAATATAATACAAAATAGGATAGAATATACTCGGTCGACCTAATCCTTAAGAAGAACGAGATCTCTGCCACGTCTCGTCACGTCGACGATATCTTCCTTCCATCTCGTCGCGTCGGCGACATCCTTCTACGCGTAGCTCCCACGCGTTCCACACTCGTCGTATTTTTAGGCACAAACAATCCTCAGAGTCACTTTCTCCCCATGTAGCTTTTGACTGCGAGACTATCATGAGGCAAAGTTGTGAGGAGTTTAGATCAAGTTCCTTGTCGGAATCACTATCACCCCAATTGGTGGTTGCGACAAAAGCCTTTTTCTTAGTTGGAACCTCTTCATCTTTGGGTTTCTCTTCATTTTTAGGACAATCTCTAGAATGATGTCCTAGTTGATCACATTGATAACATCTCAGTTCCCTTCTTTCCTTTCGATTTTCATTTCTGGGGAACTTGCCTTTATGAAACTTTCTTATAGTGCTTGTCGGTAAGGTCGTCATCTCATCGTCGTCGTCATCAGAGTCAGCCCCAGTGGAGAGTCTTTCCAAGACTTTAGTTAAAGCTAGAGCAATACCTGCTTCAGTGGAGCTCTTCTCATTTCCCTTCATTTTATCTTCATGGCGTTGAGCTTGACCAACCATTTCCTCTAAGGGAAGTTCTCTAATGGAGGAGGTCTGAAGCATGATATCTTAAGTGACGGCAAACTTGGAGTTTAGTCCATTAATGAACACCATGGATTTTGACCATTCTTCAAGCTTTACACCACAGGCTCGGAGTTTGTTGTAGAGGATCTCCAGACGACCATGATAGGCAAAGACATTTTTCAGTTTCAAGCATCTTGAATTTATGATATTCTCCTTGTAGATCAAACTTTACGCTATTTTGGAGATCTTCACTTCCCAGGTTGAATGTTTCAAGGGCTTTCCACATTTCTTTTGCATTGTCGATGCCCATGACCTTGTCCTGATCCGACTTGGAAAGAGCATTCAGAATGTATTGTCTTGCTTTGGCATTTTTCTCTTGTTGAGAGAATTGTTCAGTAGTCCATCGCTTGAAGTCGAGTTCTGACTTAGGATCAGCCGGATCCCTTGGAATTTCGTAGTTCCCGTGCTCAACTATTTTCCAACATATCATGTCATTTGTTTGGAAGAAACCTGTCATTTGTTCCTTCCACCATTGAAATTGACCAGGTTTCAACATATATGGTTTGTTTGTTGAGATACCTAGTTCTGGTTCACTTGGACGAGACATGTTGATAACCTGCGAGTAACACACAATCTAGAGCTCTCGCTCTGATACCAATTGTAGGATTTGTATGTTAGTATCAAGGAAATTGTGACAAAGAGTTGTCCAGTTCCTAGGCACAACGGAAGTAATGAAACAAGTTATCAACACAATTACTTAAGGTGGAAACCCTAGATAACCACCTAGTTATCTTGGATGAAAACCACCCCTCTTTCGAGGATTGAAAGGTCTACTTGTATATTCAATCAACGAGTTTAGAGATGAACGAGATTACAAACTTATTGCTAAGTACTAACCTAGTTCCTATCAGAAACTCTTAGATGAGAATACCAGTGAACTTACTTGGTGTTCTTTTTCAAGAACAACATTTTCTCTTCTTAGTCTGATGCACTTCAAGCCCTTTCAAGATACATAAGTCCTAAGAACGTAAAGATCATCATATATATAGGGGGAAGTCTGTCGTATAAATATATTTCAAGAATATATTATACGTCAAACTTCTTTCCTAATATGTGAGGATCTCTACGGCTGTTAAGTTGACATAATCAACTCGAGATCTTTTAAGTGTTACATTGAACGATTACAACTAAGAAAGCAATATCCTAACAAGGGAAAGATCTTCTTGAAGATCTTCTCAGCTTGTATCCCACGCTAGGGTTAGGAGTAACGCAGAAGCAACACGGTTCCCATTCTGCTTCCCTTAATACTTCATCAGCTTTAAGTCTTCAATCTTTTCATCAAAAACATCAAGATAAACTATGTCATCGTATATGCTAAGATTGTCATTTTCAAAACACATAAGAATAGAGGAAGGGAATCTAGTAGGAACCTGAGTTTTTTAGGTCCCTATTCAAAATATATATAATTTAAATTATGGAAATGGTCTTGAAAACACCTAATATGCAATTTAAATAACAAGAAATGCTTTTGGAAACGAGGAGTTTCCTTTTTATGGTGAAAGAAAAACGGGAAACGGGTCTTGAGAGACGTTTTCGAGAAGTTTCTGAGTGTCTAAATTTCCGACACAAGAAACCATACCATTTAGAAATTTCAGAGTATCATGGTAGTCAACCTAAGGAAAATCAACCTAAGGGAAAGTGTCGGGTGAGAATAACTTTTAAAATACGAACGTGAGAATGGTGCACATTAGTAGTAAATTGGTGCACACTTAGTACTAATTTGGTGCACATTCATTGAAAAACTTAAAAACATCTAAAATTTGAAAAACTTTAATTTTTAAAAGAACATTTATTCAGAAATTGAAGAACATTCAGGTAAAAATTGTATATGTGCATCACTTTTTCAAAGGATGTGCATCAACAAATTTGATGTACATTTAAATATATTTTGATGCACATTTAAGTATATTTTGGTGTACATTAGTCATTCTCACGTTCTCATTTTAAAAATGGTTCTCCGGAACCACACATTTTTTATAAATATGATGAATTTGGACAATTCATGCCCTCATAAGAAGGCTCAAACATGAAGTGTTATAACTAGTAACTTTTAAATGGATCAACTATTAATAGTTGGTTAAGAAAACAGAGTTGTAAGAGATAAATTAGCAAATCTTGTAAAGCAAAATCAATTTGCAACCAAGGGACCCACCAAAAGAAGTTCTTTGCTTCTTCATAGCTTCGAACCTTGTTACTATATGAAGTACATGGTATTCAAGATTCCAACCTTGTTATGAAGTTCTTTGCTTTTTTCATAGATTCCATATAATATTTAAGTGCCCTCTTTCACGTCAACGTCTTATTCACTCATTCACTCTCTATTAAATGAATGCCTTGATTATTTACAGACCCACCAAGATTCTTGCAAAGGTATATGGAGAGAAACCATTGACCTTATCTTCAAGAACATCGTCTAAATCTTTGAATGGGCCATGCCTCAGGCTTGTTTCTTCCACCTTGTTATGTCGCAAAGCATGTCGTTATCTTCGATCTTCAAACTCTGAGGTTGTCTTCTTCTCAAATCTTGCACAAAAATCTGTTTTTTTCTTCTCAAATCTGATGTTCTTGGTTTTTGCTTGAACTTGGTGGAAGGCTGCAAAAACAAAAGTGCCACAAGAAGGTAAAGAGTTATGCTAATAAAGTTTTGAGATACGCATTAATCAACAGTCATCTCCTTTCACAAATAATAGTTACTTTTGATTATTTTGTAGATGAATCAAAGGTAGCTAGCTTGAGATTTGAGTTGAGAAAAGAGTGTCAATATGGAGAACAATTTCTGGTTGTTGGAGATGATCCAAATCTTGGTTCATGGAACCCTTTAAATGCTGCACCACTCAACTGGTCAGATCGCCACAAGTGGACAATTGATCTGGTAAGGCTAAAAAAATCCTTGTTTTCCTATGTGGAGCTTGTTATGTAATTTTTCCTCAAGAATAGGTTTGGTGACTAAGTTGAGCTATAATTGGTAGGAACTTCCTGTTGGAGAAACTATACATTACAAGTTCATATGCAAACTGAGTACAGGGGATATAGTTTGGCAACCGGGTCCAGACAGAACCATCTGTTTAACCGAAAGACAAAAGCTTGTTATAGTTGCAGAGGATTGGGAAAACGCCGCAACAGAGAAGATTATCAAAGAAGAAAACCCATTTGTTGATAGCCCGGAAACTGAAACAAGTGATCCTTTTGGAAGGTCATGTACAACGAAGATGAAGGAGGGCTTATTAGAGCTAAAAAGCAAAGAAAAAAGCGAGGAAGAAAACTTGGTTATCTATGATGAGGGATGTGTTCTTGTTCCAGGATTGACATTACAGGTCATAACTGAAGAAGGACTTGCAAAGGAGTTACAGAACACAATTCTAGCGAGTTCGTGTTACGGAAGTGAAGGGGATCGTTTGGTCGAGTATGATGAAGGTCGGAATCTGATTTCAGAAGCACCTGGAAAGAAGACGAAGAAGGTGGTGCTTAATAGTATTACTGGAGATAATAAATCAGTGAAGAATAAGGAAGAAGATGTGCCACTATAATGCACAAGGCCGTGCTTAGATAATACTCTTAGAGCTTAAGTGAATAAGATGAAGTGATGAACAATTAGAAAGAAGAAATCATGTGCTGTGCGCATCCTGATACAAGTTCTAATTATGTGCAATAATCTGATAAAAGCAACATTTAGATTAAGCACTTAATGCTTTTAGGGGTGCATTTAAGGCTTTTTTTTGGTGGTGAAGTTAATTCAAGTTCACTATTCAATTTTCTCCCCTTTGAAATCTCTTCCTCTACCCCCAATCAATTAGGGCTTATCTTTGTGCGTATTGAAGTCACCTCTCCCTCTTCTGCGTTGGATTCACCATTCTCTCCTCGTCCTTTTGCAGTCTCTTCCTCTCCCCGTTTGGTAGTAATGCCGCTATATTCAAGTTTTGAATTCGTAACGGTGACATTTGATAGCATGGACGTTGCTTTTGTGCTATATAAGGATTTTTTTGTGGGAAGGAGGGAAACGATCCTCTCCGATCATTTAATTTTGGTTTGTTCCTCCCAAATGGCCTGCCAACAGAAGTAGTTCCTCTGTTACCCGTCACCATTCCCAAAGGCTCACCTCTTTCATGTCCAGTTCCGGCGGGTCTTCTGATGATAGTAGCGCGGAGAAAAGGTAAGAAAACTGAAATTAATTAATTCATTGCCCAAGCAACGCGTATTGCACTGGCTCGCCGTTCGGGTCTCCCACCAAAATTTCAATAGACGGGCATAAGTACAACACCCCCCCCCCCCAACCCACCAAATCGTCTCTATCAGAACACAGACAGATACAATCATACAACTTGCAGATGCAAAGAGTATTAGTTTGGCAAGACTCGAAAGCAATAATCAACTCCCCATCTCTCTCCCTCGACAATGCTAGAAATTGAGATGAATGATCTATCAGACGATGCCGATTACGCAACTTCAAGAATCAAGCCTTTATTTAATTTGTAATTTTTATATATAATATATCATCTTGATAACATGCCCTGACTTCTATCTCCTGTTGGGCTTGTAAACTAAAGAATGTTGTATGTGAAGCTCAAAGTTAGCTTATTATTCACTCTGGATGATGAGATTGATGTTGTCTTGCAGACAGACTTAAATCAGGATATTCAGATTATATCGTATTATGCATCATCGTCTGACCCAACTCAGATTAGGGGGAGGACAGTTTATTTGCAATACTCTAACAAACAACAACAACAACATCAATCCCCATTTATCCCGAAAAACGGGGTATGGGATGGTCGGGATTGGTATTTCCTTACCCCAACAGGTTGGGAGAAAGTAACCGATATGACCAAGATTGTGTCAAAAGTTGCATAGTCTGACTACTACTTCACAGAATAGGAAGCATAGACAGTTAAATGAGTCATTTTGCTTTATTCCATATAATTCTGAAGCCAAAGAATAGTGAATCTTTGGTTCCATTGGAAAATGGAAACGACCTGAGCAAGTCAACATTGATGTTTTGAACTTGGTAAGTTGAGGGTTTGCTCTTCATGTTTTGGTAAGATATCATCTTATGTTCAACTTTTTCCTCTCAATTCTGTTAGTTTTGTGGTGAATTTGTTGGTTTATACGCCTGAGAACAGCAGCCTACAATTTGATGTCCCTTCAAGAGGTCTTATGCCCACCATTTATTTATGTTTATATATTTCACCTCCTGCAAATGGTTTCTCATCTGAACTTGGACCTTATTTTTTGAAAAGAATGCTCCCATACAACATGTAATCTTAGATCAGTTAAATGCCTTTGATCAAGACCTTAATGTATGAAGAAAGAGTTTTTGATGGCTATGAGCAGCAGTTAACAATTTTCAGTTGTTGTGTTTGTTTCGTGTCAGAGCTTGTAACTTATCTTGGTTGGGCTTAATCTTCTTCGATCATGTAGGCTGAAGTGACGTGAACCTTGTTGTCTGAATTATACTTGTTGTGTTTCAATTTCTTTTTTATTGAGAAAATTTAAACTCCCTCAACAGTTATGTTTTACCATTTACAGGAACCAAAGAATAGTGAATCTTTCAGGAACCCAAAGGCTCACCTCTTTCAAGAACCAAAGAATAGTGAATCTTGCATAGCCATATGTACGATCTGAGCATTAAAAACAAACCCTACCTCGAAACGAAGTACAGAAATGGCCCAACTCACTGAAAAGCCCAAACGGCCCAAAAACAAAAACATGAATAACACAGTACCAAAAAACAACACAACCAAGGGAAAAAAACGTTGTATTAAGCGTGATTTTATTTAAATTAAACAAATACAACATACAAAAAACATGCACAATAACCCGTAACAAATGAATTCATCAAATAAAGGTCGGACACACAGAATAACATGAGATACAACTACAAAAACTGCAAAAGTATATATTCACAAAGCTCGGGAACGAGGAAAATGACATTAAAAAACAAACCAACACACAGACAAAACAAATATACACCATTAACAGTGGGTAGACCATAAACAAACACAAAACAATTACCAATACAATAAAGCACACACAAGTTATTGTTGCTATCTACAACGAACACGGGTAGTACTTTGTTAAAGCTTAACGTTTAACCCCACTACAATTTTTATTATCTAGGTAATTTTTTATACTGTATTATTTTTCGTAATAATATATTTTCATGTTATTTGTAAAGCTGTATAGTAAAATAAAACTTTGGAGATAGTATAGTGTATATTATTTTATTTTATAATTTTGATTGAGTTTTTAATCTATTTTTAAACATTACAAATATAAAATTTTATTTCATAATAAACTAGTTATTAATTCAATCGAACTTTCACAAAAATAAAAAAAATCCAATAGAATACATCTCGAAACGACGCCGTACTGGCATCGGATGGGCACCTTAACTGGTGAATAAGGGGGCCACGTCATCTCCCGCCAAGTCCCAGATGGAAATGTCTGTTTGACCCTTAAATAAGTGAATAGCTTTGTTAGGTTGCAAGGATAGATGAGTCTTTTACATTTGAAGTCGGTTCGCTTCACCTTCTCTCTTTTATTTCGTTTTGCAATTTCGAAACCTGCTTCACAGTTTTTTTCTCTTCTTCTTTTACCTCCGATTACTGCTTTCGGTTTCACGGCAATGGCTCCGCAAACCCGAAATATGTTGTCAGTTCCCAATTTGGTAGTGGAGAGGTCGTCGGACGGCGAAGAAAATTCTTCGTCGGAAGACGAGGAGGAGCAGCTTGAAACTGAAGAGGAAGAAGAAGAGGAGGAAAGGGAGCATGAAATGGAGGAAGAGACTGTGGAAACGGAGACGGAGGCGAGTGAGGAGAAGAAGAGGAAGAAGCCCATCACTATCAGTCTCAAGAAAGTTTGTAAAGTAATGAATCGTTAAACCCCTCTGATCAAAATTAGGTTTTTGAAAAGCGATTTGTTTTGATTACTAGTGGTAGTGATTGATTTTAGGTGTGTAAGAAGAGTGGTCATCAAGCGGGATTTCAGGGTGCTACCTACATTGATTGCCCTATGAAGCCTTGTTTCCTATGCAAAATGCCTGGTGAGACTCTAAATTTTCTCTGGTTTTGCTAAACCAATTGACCCTTTTGGAATTTTGATTTCAATTGCATTAGGGTTCACATATAACAGCATTTTTACTCAAAAATCTTATGTATTATTTATTGAAGGGCATACCACATTGACTTGCCCACATAGAGTGGCCACTGAACATGGTGTTCTTCCGGCCCCTCGAAGGAACACCCGTCTCTTAGTGGATTATGTCTTCAAGCGCCAGCAGAAGGATAAAATTCCATCAGTGAGCTTATTGCCCAACGTTGCTTGCATAATAAGTTTATTGCATTATAAATAACAAAGTCACTATTTGCTGCATATGTATCATAAAAGTGAAAATGAAGTAGTGTCATAGTTTTATTTGCCTGATTGTATCGGAAGAATGAGTAAGATGCTCATTTAAAAGGTTCATTATAATCTGACATTGTCTAAATAGCCTTAAATTAATAATTCTTGACACTCCATGGTTTGAAATGTTGCAAGAGATTACCTGCTTTTTCTAACATATGCAGGTTTTCAGGGCAGGGTATATATGAATGTATCCTTGCTTATATAACTTAAATGTATATGCTGAAATTTCAAAGTAATCCTTTAGGTGAATGTTTTTTCTTAAGAGATCAATATATGAAGTAATAGGTTGTAAATGTCTTTGCATTTAGTGTGTGTTTCCCTAAACTGATGGGTTTGAGCTTTCAATGAGTTGATAAATTTTGATATTACAATCAAAAGTCCACTATTTCTAACTTATGGATTTTAGCATCTTATTTGTGCGATTTACAAGAAGTTTAAACTCATGCATATTTTTTTAGAAGAAATCTTTTGAAGGAGATAATGAGGGATGATTTGCTTTCTCTTTCTGTTGGTGTCACAGTCATCGGTTTGTTCTCCAACTAAAAAAAGTATGACTTATCTCGTGCTTTACATATATTTCCCATTAGGTGAAGTCTTCGTTTGTGATTCCAGATCATCTGAGTTGTGGGGTTCTCAAATATCATTCTAGACGGGTTACATGTTTAGAGTTTCATCCTATAAAGGATAATATTCTTCTATCAGGAGATAAGGTGAGAGTGACAGCTTACAATGTCAAATGTTGTGTTTTTTCTGATATTTGACATATATCTCATTATGTTCATACTATGCATTCAGAAAGGGCAACTTGGAGTTTGGGACTTCCATAAAGTATCTGAAAAGGTTGTCTATGGAAGCATACACAGTTGTATCCTCAATACTATGAGGTATTTGTTTTTGAAGAAAAACTATGATACCTGCAAATAATTTATGATGTTTTGACTTCTGACAAACTGAAAGCGTTGAATACATTGGATTTTTGTGCAGGTTTAATTCAGTCAATGATGGAACCATTTATGCTGCATCTTCTGATGGAACCATCACTTGGACTGACATTGAGACTGGAATCTCACAGCCAATGATGAATCTTAATCCTGACGGGTGGCATGTATGTAATATCTTATATTAAACTTTTCATGAGTATAAGTTTTTGCAATCCATCAGTTCGAAACGTCCTATATTTCTTATTTTTGTTCGATTATCTTATCCTACATGTTATGATAATATCTTGATATCATACTAACTAGTATATGTATAAATTAAAATGTATATAGGGCCCTAGCAGTTGGAAGATGCTTTATGGGTTGGATGTCAATCCAGAGAAAAATCTAGTTCTTGTTGCAGATAACTTTGGGTTTCTGTACATGTGAGTAACTTTATTTCCAGTTACCTTTGGTTGAAGCACTCATCTAATGTTTTGTCTGCTGCTTGCTTGTTCATGTTGGTAGCATGCCTTAGTTTCTCACCACTTTACATCTTCTAATTTACTACGAGTAGTAAAAAGTCACTTTGTAAGCACCTGATTTTCTGATACTTATCAGTTATCACATATTTTTTCATCGGGAGTATACAGTCTGATCTGTGCAGTTTTATCATAGATCACTCTTAGAAGTTTCGGATTTTTTTAGTTTTGTGATTTCCATTTCCATTAATCTTATATAATTTTAAGATGATAGGTGCATATTAAGAAAATTTTGTCTATTACTTTTATGTAGGCATCGAATGAATAAACAGAATGTATAATATGTTACTACATTCGTCAAGACTTACCATCTGATAAATGCAGGCTAGATACTCGGAGCAAAAACAAAACCGGGGAGGCACTCTTGATTCATAAGAAGGGAACAAAGGTCGTTGGTCTTCATTGCAATCCTCTTCAACCTGATCTATTTTTGAGCTGTGGCAATGATCACTATGTAAGTTATACTCTCGAGTCGATTTGAATTATATATACATCTTTTTCATTGTTTTTTGGGGTTATGTATAACTTCCAAGCTTTACTATTTCTATAATTTTCTTCCTTAGGAAATTTTCTTGCCTTTGGATGCTTGACCGTCTACTATTTTTTTTCACATATCAGGCACGATTATGGGATGTACGTAAATTACAACCCGGAGGCTCTCTATCTGATCTTCAACATCGCCGTGTTGTGAACTCTGCATACTTTTCTCCTCTGACCGGAAGCAAAATCATCACCACATCCCAAGACAATCGTATCCGTGTTTGGGATTCAATCTACAGAAATTTAGATACCCCAAGTCGAGAAATCGTCCACAGTCATGATTTTAACAGACATCTAACTGCTTTTCGAGCTGAATGGGACCCAAAGGTTTTAATGCTTCTAAATTTCTAAATAAATTATTTTTACAATAAGATTAAAGGGTTTCTTTTATGATGTGTAAACAGGATCCATCAGAATCCCTCGTGGTTATTGGTCGGTATATAAGTGAGAACCATAATGGGGTGGCGTTGCATCCCATTGATTTCATAGATGTCACTACAGGGCAGCTGGTTGCAGAAGTGATGAACCCAAATATTACCACCATCAGTCCTGTAAACAAGCTACATCCCAGAGATGATATTTTGGCAACTGGTAGCTCAAGGTTTGCCCTAATTATCCTCTCATTTCCTTGTTTTCATTGCAATAATATTTAAACTAAGATCCAAATTTCGGTTGTGATATTGAATAATTATTCTACATCATTTAGATCTCTTTTCATCTGGAAGCCAAAAGACAAATCTGAGCTCCCACAACAGGATGATTCAGCGAAGAAGATTATCGTGTCTGCTAATGCAGAAAAGAAGAAACCGGGAAAACGCTCCAAGAATGAAAGTGACGAATCTGATGATGATATGTTTACCACCATCAACAAGTTGAAAGGCAAAGGAATCAAATCGAAATCAACTCCCACGAAATCCAGGAGGTGACGAGTATTTGCTTTTTTTTATATGTATTTGGGATACATAGTCTCCGAGCATGGGCATTTTGAACAGAGTAACCCATCCAACTAGATCTTAAGTTTTTCTTACACAAAACATCCCAAGTTTTTACTTTAGTGGCCAAGTTATGTGTATATGTAGGCAATGTGTTGTTTTTTTGGGGCAGGATGCTGCTGCTGATGCAAAATTTTCACTATCTGTAGAAAGTATTGCATTTGCAAATGCTTGTGACTATGAATATGTTAGCTGTAGTAACTAAACTAATGTATTTTCTCCACATGATCCTCTTCTGTTCTTCACTTGTTAGTCCATCAAATGAATGACATCTTTTGCTATAATGGGTTTTAATGAATTCATCCCCATGCATTGACTGACATCTTTTCCATTTGGTTGAGACGTTTGAATTCATCCCCATGAACACACTAAGAACCTATATTTAGAAGTAAATATAATTATTTAATAGTTTAATCACCTTCAGAAAGAAAACTTGTTCAAACTTAACCTCCTTATTAAAATAAGTCTTGGTCATCATATATTATGTGCGCACAAGATCAACATAGAGTTTCTAGTACAGTAGTTTGGTGTGACTATTTAAAACCTATTGTCTAGTTAGAGGCTGAATATTCTTCATAACCAAAGAAGCAACAACCTCTTACAATTACAGTACACACAAAAGGAAACTACAAATGACTTTGCTTTTCGGTTGTTGCAGTGAGAGCATCTACCAAGTTGATTTCAAAAGCACATATTCTCTACATACTTAGCAAGCAATTCCAAAGTCATTCCTTACAAGATTTCAGCAAGGAATTAAACATGAAACTCATATATATATATACTCCCTCTGTCCTCCCATATTGATAGTCCCATTTGATTTTTGTACACTATTCAAGAACCGAGAGAATCTTGTAGATTTCTTCCAATATATACAATAGAACATAGTCATATGGGGTCTTATTTGATTCGTCTTAATGAGTACTTTAACAATATTAAAAAATTATAATTTTTATTAACATATAATTAGAGATATTTACGATACAAAACGTGTCTCGGCATATGTGTCAAAAGCAAATGGGACTATCAATATGGGACAGAGGGGAGTACTATATAATGCTACACAGAACTTTTCAAATGCATCACCGGAAATCTAATCAGTCTGAATTAGATATGTCAAGGTCACAGGATTTCAAGTTCTGCTTCTGCTTCAAGCGAATGTTCAAGCTGGCGGGGCCGGAACCTCCAAAGGATGTGAAGGAGGTATTTGATCAGTACTCGGAAAATGGAATGATGTCGGTTGATCAGCTCCATTATTTCCTAGTCGAATCCCAATGCGAAAATGAAGCCACATTGAAGGATGCACAAGCCATCTTCAACAGTCTTAAGCATCTTAATCTCTTCCAAAGACGAGGCCTTCACCTCGACGCCTTTTTCAGATATCTTCTTGGTGATCTTAATCTTCCTCTTCCTACAAAGGTAAAGTTTGTCTAAAGACTAAGTCCAGTTATTCAGACTAGTTGGATTAATCTTGGGTGTAAGGATAATTGAGCGTGTGAGTGTAGGTACACCAAGACATGAGTGCACCATTGGCTCACTATTTCTTATACACCGGACACAATTCCTACTTGACGGGAAACCAACTGAGTAGCGATAGCAGTGTCAATCCGATTATTAAGGCGTTGAACAGAGGAGTTCGAGTGATCGAGTTGGATCTGTGGCCTAACTCAAACAAGGATGGTATTGAGGTTCGTCATGGAGGGTAAGTCAAATCGAATTGTTATATATCTTGGGTATCTCAATTATGACCTCTAATGTATATTTTTGTTGTTGCAAATGCAGGACTTTGACATCTAGTGTGGAGTTAAGTCAGTGTTTGGTTGCCATAAGGGAAAACGCGTTTGTTTCTTCAGAACACCCGGTTATAATCACATTCGAAGATCATTTGAATCCGAAACTCCAGGCTATAGTTGCTGAGGTATATATATCTTATTAGATCAAGAGACCGTGTAGTCGAGCTCAATCAACAAAACACTAAAGTACATAGACAATGTATATTTGCTATTTTTGTGCAGATGGTTCATGGAATCTTTGGATACATGTTGTATTGCCCACATCCCGATCTACAAGAAGTTCTTACACCAAACAAGCTTAAGAATAAGATCTTGATATCCACCAAGCCACCCAAAGAGTCCGAGGAGAAGGAAGAGCGCGCACATCAAGAAGTAAAAAAATTATGATAAAAGATGTGTCAAATTATACAAGATCTTGATTACTTTTTCTGCTATCAATTGGTTTTAAAATGAAACTTTTATTATTGTAGGATCTTGACGAGGATGGGGACGAAGAGAGAGTAACCGTCGAGTATAAGAGTTTAATCGCCATTCATGCGGGGAAGAAGAAGGGTAGCATGAGGGCGACATTGACGTCTGATTTCAACATGTTTAAGCGACTGAGCCTTAGTGAGCCTCAATTAGTTGAAGCCATTCAAGATCATGGGCCTGATATTGTCAAGTAAGAACATCTATTAACATATATGGGAGAATCAATCACTAAAATAGTATGGCAGTAGTTAACATGCCGGTTGACATAACATTAATAGTATCTCTGCTTTGGAGAGTATGTTTAAAATGCTACTAAATGAGAAACACTACCTCTACCGCTACTTTTCAAAACGTTAGTTTTTGGCCTTGCCAAACACACTCACCTAGACGGGTTTGGTTCCGGTGAGGATGTGTTGTTAGATGAGGACGGAGAATGTTGCACACAAACGTTATAACTCATGCACAAATATGTTACAGATGGTGTACGTGCATCACCAAGTACTATGTGCATGAATTATAACGTATGTATGCATCATCATCATCAGTCCTCATCTAAGGATCCAATGATCTTTTCCCAGCTAGGATTCTGTTGTGTATGTAATCATGGAATGTCACACAGGTTCACACAAAGAAACTTGCTAAGGATTTTTCCGAAAGGTACGAGAATTGGGTCGTCGAATTTCAACCCTATCACTGGATGGACCCATGGAGCTCAAATGGTAGCTGTCAATATGCAGGTGATGAAGCAACTCTTGCATTGCAATTCCTCATATTGCATTAGCTTAATGAATAATTAGTCTAATTAATTGTTGTAGGGTTATGATAAGTACTTATGGATCACACAAGGGATGTTTAGGGCAAATGGAGGATGTGGGTATGTGAAGAAACCAGAATGCCTTTTGAAAGTAGGTCCAAACGGCGACGTTTTTGATCCTGAAGCCTGGCGACCCGTTAAGACCGTTTTAAAGGTGAAGATATACATGGGAGATGGTTGGCATTTGGATTTCTCTCGCACTCATTTTGACCAATTTTCCCCTCCTGATTTCTTCACCAAGGTACGTACTAAGTATAACTTTGAATTGTTAGCTATTTATCATATAATTGTCAAGTCTAGGGCATGATATCCATATCTAGATATTCGGTATACCAAACACACTCTAGGAGAAAATGATTTCAAAACATTAGTTGATATCAAAATTTGATATACAAAACTATTGGGATGTAGATCATATCCATATCCATACGTAGATCTCTAAAAAGCTTATCCAACCCGACCCGAAAAATACTCGGCCCAACCCGACCCAAAAAGTGTGTGAAGCCGTTTGGGTTTAATCCGTTTTCAACCTGATTGACCCAAACCCGTTTGACCCGAACCCAATTGACCCAAACCCGTTTTTGACCCAAGCCTGATTGACACGAACCCGAACCCGAACCCGACCTGCTCGACCCGTTTGTCAGGTCTATCCATACGTGATATTATATCGAAATAATGGGGAACCCTAGCTATTTAAATAGTATGGTAGATTCATATAGTAATTAAAAGTATGATCGAAGAGTCAAACTAGCTCGAATAAGTATTGTGATCAACTCAAACTTAACGTAGTAGATCACTAGATCTAGTTGACCGTTCTATCTACCTAGAATATATGATCAAAAGATGAATGTTTTAACTGTTTTAACTGTCAACAGATTCAAATCTTGGGAGTTCCCGGTGACAAAGAAAAAGGGAAAACACATCCTATAGAGGATCAGTGGACGCCAATATGGAACCAAGAGTTCGAATTTCCTCTTACTGTCCCTGAACTTGCATTGCTAAGGATTCAAGTTCGAGAGTTTGACACCGATAGACGACATGCTTTCGGAGGCCAAACTTGCTTGCCGGTGTGGGAACTTAAGACGGGCATTCGAGCGATTCCGTTATATGACAAGAGAGGGGATCGTTACAAGTCCGTTAAGCTTCTCATGCGATTTCAGTTTGTTGACGGAAATGAATTTGTGATCTAAGTGTACGTCCTGTACGTGCATTTGTGATTTATGTGTGCATGCATGTGTGTGTTTTGGAAGAGTTTATGGCGAGTTGCATGTGAATAAAAGTGATGAATTGCAATTTATGGAAATGTTTGTATCCCGACATTTTGGTTTGACAAATCCTCTCCTCTCTTTTTCATGTTTCTTGTATATACTTCAAACTTTCTAAACCTGATACCCCAAACTCTCGAATTTAATCCCGAACACTATAACCCTGATTTCTAAACCCTTAAACTTGAAAAGAAGCACATCTATCTCCTCTTCTACCGCTGCGTCCATGTCGAATCTACGCGCTATGCTTTGATCTCTCACGTACGTAAATCTCGAAGTCGGGGGTGCTTTCACCGGGGCTCTGGAGGAGCGAAGGACTTCATTCTCTTGGGATAGTTCTGTCATTCCCTTCTTCGTGGCGATCTTGTACGCGTTCCAAGCTTCCTCGAACGACTCCAATCTGGCGTGTACTTCCTCCGCCGTTGGGACTTCGCTTTCTTCCATGACTTGCTTTCCTTTTCCCAAGTTAAGATCTTTGGGAGTTGTACGTTGGGGACTTGCGCTGATTCTCCTCTTCCTCTGTCTCTTCCACGTCGGTCACTAGCGAGAGTTTCTCGACGGGATCCTCGGCTCTCTTCTCGTTCATTGTTTGGGTATCATCTTGTGGGTTAGTCATGCTTTCTTAACGGAAAAAGGTGCTATTTTTTTTTGTTTAAAAGGTGATACTTTTTTTTATCTAGTCTCACAGGGCCATTTGTTTGTAGGAAAAATAATTACGAGTAGAAATTTAAGCAAAAATGTGGGTTAAAGATCAAACGAGATGGTATTAACTCTACGCTCAAAAACATGATGGTAAAACTCATATTACTTGTATATTGATTGGGGGTCTCACAGGCGAACCCTAGTTCTATCTTCATGAAAAGAATCTTATATATTTCCATATATCTCTATATAATATAAAGTAGGTAAAGAGATCTCTTTACCATATACATAATTTCCACGATATTAATAAGGAAAGCCCTAACTATATTCGGCCACTCCTTTTACTCGTAGAATAATCCTGCTCATCATCGTTTATCTTCCTACGCGTAGCTCTCTTGAACGTGTAACGGCTTCAGTGGTATTTTTAGGTACAAACAACAATCATTGTGGATATCGATCCCTAGCATGGCTTTTGGGGCTGGAAGAGGAGCATGCATGGAAAGATGTGCGAACTGCGATGGTGAAAGAGGCACAAGATAAATACAAATTTACTCCAACATTGGTCCCACATTCCTAACACTAGACCAACTGATCCATCGGATGAGTTTTTTAGGGCAATGTTCTGGTCAAGAGTTTTGGATGAAGATGTCGTATTGCGGATTCATAGCTGTCATTCTACGCCAACGGTAACGTCGGGCCGACAGAAGTTATCGCTATTGCTTTGGTTGGAAATCATGATATTCTATACCGGTAAGTACATTCAGTTTTATATGTTTTGTGAATAAGTAATGATATTTCATTTATCTTACTTCAAATTTATGTTTCCAGATATGTTTAGCACCAAATGCTCCAATTCTCCCACTTGTAATAAATTGAAGGGATTACCATCATTTAAGTGTTGATAGGTGGGAACCTCAATTTCAAAATCATATAAACCATTTCCAATATCTACGACAATAAAATGGAAGGTATCAACTGTAATGGAACATTTGACTTAATTTAATGTTTGTTCTAAATGTTTAATGGAATCTCTTGGATCGTTCACATGTTAACGACAACATTTTCTTAACAATTACCAACCAACAACATTGGATAAATTACACTGAGATTAAATGAAATAACAAATAGCTTGCATAAATTAGAATGGAAAAATATTTAGGTATCCCGATTGTTCGAGGTAGAGTTAAAAGTGTCTATTTTGAGTACGTTCTGCAAAATATGACAAAACAACTTTCTAAATGGAAAGCTAACTCCATATCCCAAGCAGGACGTGCTATACTTATCTAATCTAATATCCTTTCAAAAGCAAATCACCTCATGTAATGTTTTTCACTTCCTACTAATATTTGTGACAAGATGGATAAAATAACTAAACAATTTTTTTGGAATAAAGACAGCTCTTCTTACCGCCCATTAACCTCTTGGGACAAAATCTGCAAACCTAAATCACAAGGTTGTCTTGGTCTATATAAATCTAAACATATGAATGATGCCTTGCAAATGAAACTTTTATGGAAACTATTAACTGACCCTGATAATATTTGGGTGAAAATTATTACACAAAAATATCTCAAAGATGATTCACTTTTAACATATTCAAAAAGAAATAGGAAACGATCTTGGCAATTTTCGAGACTATTACATCTCCGCAAAGTTTTTCAGGAAGGACTCCTTTGGCAAATTGGAGATGGTAAATCTATAAAATTCTGGACTGACTATTGGTTACCTAACATAGACTTAAGGAGTTATCATAACCTTGCTTACGCTGATATTAATGAATCTGTCAATACTTACATCACTGATGATAAAAAATGGAATATTCAACGGCTGAATACTTTATTACCTAACCACACTACATACCAAATACAAAGCATTCATATTCCAAAACATCCACAAAGCGATTTTTTAATTTGGAAATTAAATACCTCTGGTGAATTTACTACTGCTTCAGCTAGATCACTGTGTGAACGTACTAATTTAGATCAATCTAATATTCTTTTCGACTGGTTATGGAGGCAAAATTTATCACCTAGAATTAAAAACTTTCTCTGGAAAGTCATTTCTGACAATCTACCAACTACAGAAAGGCTAAATAGATATTATAACAGGGTTCCGTCATATTGTTCAGTTTGTAATCACATTCAAGAGGATACTAATCATTTTTTCTTTCAATCTCCAAATACAACGAAGAACTATAGAAAATTATTTTGTTTACTCAATATCCAATTTCAAATACCTGAGGATAAACCTTTTACACAATTCATTACAGAACTCATGGCTTATTCAAATTACAAAAATCTAATTAAACCACTTATTTTCACTTGGTATGAATTATGGATTTATAGAAATAATATTGTCTTTTCTAAAGATAAAACAGATAACAGACTTCCGGCAGATATTGCATACTTTAAATTTCAACAATGGGAGAATATGAAAACCAATGAAAAAGGTCCTAAACAATCACAAAAAAGAAATAGATCAAAGAAAAATAATCGAGTGTGGAAACCACCTCCACACAACTGGATTAAAGTAAATTTTGATAGATCATTAAATAATGGTAATGAAGGGTTTATATCTTGTATAGCTAGGAAAAATGGTGGAACTATTACGAATCTAATGTACTTAGACTAGAAGAAGAGGGTAGAGAGTAAGAGAGTAAGAGAGTAAGAGAGTAAGAGAGTAAGAGAGAAAGAGAGAAAGAGAGAAAGAGAGAAAGAGTATGTCTTGTTCTCCTCATTTCTAAGTAAACTCAAGCCTATTTATAAGTTAATACATGGGAAGACCATAAGTCATGTAATTAGATGTACATCCATAACATAAGGTAATATAACACTCCCCCTTGGATGTACATAACTGACTGCCTCGTTAAAAACCTTATCTTGGAAAAACCCATTGGGATAAAGACCAAGACTAAGGGAAAAAGAGTGCAGTCGTACTCCCCCTGAATTATCATACATCCTTTAAACGACACATCCCGATGCCACGGCCGAGTTCCTTGAAAACTTTTATCGGTAATGCCTTTGTAAACAAGTCTACTAAGTTTTCTTCGCCTTGAAGCTCGTGAGTAGAGAAAAACTTTGGAGCTATGTGTTTCTTCCTATCTCCTTTGATGTAGCCTTCTTTGATTTGAGCGATACAAGCGACATTCTCTTCAAATATCATTGTTGGATTTTGTTTGCTTGATTCCATCCCACAAAATGTCTCGACATGGTGGATAAATGATCTCAACCACACGCATGTTCTTCCAGCTGCCTCATTAAAAACCTTGCTTGGAAAAACCCAATGGGATGAAAAACCGAAGCCAAAGGAAAAAGAGTGCAGTGAGAGCAACAAACTCCCCCTCAAATGAACATTTACTCTTCATATGGTCAAAACATAAGATTTTTGTTCCTGCATAGAATATGGTACTTCTGGACCACTCATAACATTATCTCACATCAAAAGACATTTTACCTTAATCTTTCGATTGTCAAATCCTTTTAATGAACTAACAAGTCGATTTATTAGTTTTCTAATGGTCTCTGCAGGAGACCAATTTTTACCACTTGACTTGTTTCACTTTTCATAAATTTGTGACAATCACAATATTCACAGCTCTATGAGTAATAACTTTCACTACAAGTGAATATGTTATCTTTAGCTAAAGATATATTAACAAAATTCACTACAAGTGAATAGAGTTGTATATCTAGTCTAGACTCTTAAACCTTTAAGAGATCGCTCTATCTTCAAATCACAATATCATTGCACTCATAAAAACAATGCATGTGTCTAATTTCATGGTTTCTGGTGTTCACCGAAAACATACCCTGTCATTTACGAAAATTGACTTCCTTACATTTCCTCGTATTAATGAGGAGTCTACAAAGAACTTTTTTTTATTGATACTATTCGTAATTGGCTCTCAGCACAATATGTGACCCGTCACACAATAACAATAATAGATTTGATAACATGTAAGTTATACATACATTGAACATCTTGTTCATTCATTTGAACTTCTAGTTCATTTCATCACTTGAACTTCTGGTTCGTTCACTTGAACTTCTGGTTCATTCACTTGAACTTCTGGTTCGTTCACTTGAACTTCTGGTTTGTTCACTTGAACTTTTGGTTCGTTTAACATGAACTTCTAGTTCATTTAACTTGAATTCTTGACATATTAAGATTGTATACCATACAAGTTCTTAGATAGTAGTCTTGCTTCCTTCTCCCCTTAAAGTTGGATTTTTCACCTTGTCAAATTGGTAATCTTAATACCGAGCAGTACATTGATCACCCATTTATAAGCTCTAGGTATTAATAAACGATAAGGAACAAACCCTCTCTTATATTTCCAACTTTTCATGTGGCATTACTTTAATATATCGAGGGAGGTAAGAGGGTGTATACCGCATATTTGAATAATATTTCGCTCTCTTCTGGAGACAAATTCAAGTAGGAGAATTGTAAACAGTCGATCTTAGTCGAATTTATTTCTCGACATCCAAAGTTTATGATTTGATATGATCAACGACTCTACCAGGCCGTGTACATCATATATTAGCATTCGTCAATGCAAGCATATACCTAATGACATTACCTAGCCATTTGTTACCATTTTGACTGTATAATAAGCGACACTACTAGGTCGTTTTCTAAATGTATAGGAGCTACAAGACGCTCAACTAATACACTAATTAAATAATCACATCTTCCCCCTTAATTTGTGTAGCCAATGTGTTGAGGCATCTATCAATATCATACAATATATGATTATTCTCATCAGTCTACATGCTAGTATATTCAATCCTCATTTATCTCTTGAACTATGTCAAGGATCATAAGAAACTTTACATACGTGGTCACCCTTATCCCTTATGAGACGAAACTTCAGGTTTCAGGAGCTTTGGGCCCTTTACTTATTAAGGTAAATATCAATGATTATGTGTATTGTTCACATAGGTAACCAAGTTTATCATACCACATAATATTCTATCATGAACTTAACTTCTAGTTAGTTTATCATGCGTATTGTAGGCATCTTCTCATTAGACTTTCTTCAGACTAGTCTATGAGATGAATACTCGAATATTTGACTCAAATGCAAACTTGTAGTCAATATCATCATATGACAATCATTTTGTCAAATATATCTTTATATCTGCATAAATTCTTGTATCTTCAGGTAACAAGATAAACACTCTTCTGGAGTCGTTTATGAGAATGTTCACTTAGAACATAATATCCACACCAAAACCTTTTAATTTGCATGGTAATGGAAAACTTCCGGTTTCCAATTAAAATAATTAAATTGAATGACATCGTCGACAAACATAATTCTCTACCATTGAAAATCCGCACCTGGGTGATCCATTAATAATTTGGAAGATCATCAACTCAAAATCAAATAAGCCTTATATTAGATTTCTTGAAAATTGATGCCTCGAGATGGGTGCATTCAGAACTAGATTGCGTCTTCAAGACATTCGAATTGAACCATACATATATAGGTTCAAGTTAGTAATCATAACCATGACTTACGGTTGCACGCTTAACCGTAACCTCTTTCACACCCTCTTCCGGAGGAGACATGCTTCTGGCATGCGAGAGGTTGTCGTATGTATACTAGACCATTCCTGATGGTCATTAATAAATTGTTCTGAATATGATATAACCCCATTGTTATTGTACTACTACTAGAGTACATGATTTGTTAGGAGATCATGTAACTCTTCCGGAGCTTATAATGATCCCTTATTGCCAATATCGAGTCTGCAAGATCTCGTATAGTTGATGATAATAAAGTTCATGCATAACACAATTTCACCCAAATTTTAGTGTTGCATGTTTCTCCCAAATTTTTTAAACTCATATCAAGTTGTTTCTTCTGAAAACACTTAAAGTGTGCGAATTAAAATGCAACAATCATAACAAATATTAGACATTTTTTCATATTCATCAAGAATAGAAATCTCATGAAATCTCAATTGTCAACTTCGAGTGACAAAAGGAAAGCTTTTATCAACTACCACCACGAACTCCATCACGGCTTCCACAACGGCCGCTTCCACGGTAGCCACCACGGCCGCCAGCACGACCTCCACCATGATCACCACCACGACGATTACCACGCCCTCGGGCTCTACCACGTCCTCTGCGGGAGGAGGGAACATTTGCAATAGGGGTAACTCTATATATAGTGGTGTGGAACCAGTAGGTCGGTTTGATGATTATTGAGAAACAATTGGTTATTTTCTTCTGCTAAAACATACATATAATGTATATGTATTATTACAGGCGAAGTGACGTGCATACACTAAAATAAAAATAAACATACACTAAAATACTAAAATACACGTACTAAAATTGCAATATTTACATAAGAAATTTAAAACATGGTGAATGGAGTAAAATAAAATAAATACTAATAACGTGTGAGCATAACGTGTGAACATAATGCCATTAGTGAACATAAATCTTTAATGTCATTAGTGAGGTCAATTAATACTAATAAATCTTTAATATGTCATTAGTGAGTAATTTAACGTGTAAACATAATTCCTAGCATGGAAAAGTCAATACAAAACAATATGTCATACGAAAGTTTTACAATATATAACTTAATTAATTTTTTTTATTGTCAACATAAATTACTCATCGATATATGAAACAATACGCGATATAAAATAAAATAAAAATAATCTCAAATCGATAAGTACTGATAATTGAAAAATAATACAAGATCAATCACGGGAATTCATCTTCTTCGAGAGATGATTATATATGTCCACTTCATGGGATAAAACGAGATTGAATCATGTAAATTCATCTTCTTCGAGAGATGATTATATATATTCACTTCAGGTGATAGTTTGAGATTAATCACGTAGGTTTATCTTCTTCAGTAGATTATTATATATATACACAAAACGTATACAAAACTCTACGGGAGATTAATAATCAAGTTCATCTTCTTCAGGAGATAACAAAATCAATAACGCAAATTCATCTTCTTCCGAAGATGATTATATATATCCACTTCAGGGGATAAAACTATATCAATCGTGCAAATTCATCCTCTTCGAGGGATGAAAATTACCACTTCAAGAATGATATATGCACACAAATTTGTCTTCTCCCGTTGATGATTTTAACACTTGTATATAACCACTTCAAGGGTTTAAAAATGACCGCTTTAGGGATTGAGAGACTAATCCTCCAGGATTGAAAATTGATCGCTTCAGGGATCGTTTAAAACTTAGATCGCTTCAGGGATCGATTAAAACTAAGATCGCTTCAGGGATCGATTAAAAACAAGATCGCTTCAGGGATCGATTAAAAATAAGATCAATTAGAATAAAATAAAATAAAATCTCTTCTTACCATCTCCTTGTGCATAGATGATTATGCGAGGTGCATATACAATGATACGAGATGCATCAGTATAGTTTCCTATGTGAGCGATTTTCCTATGTGAGCGATTCGTTCTGATAACGTATTAAGAATCTAATGTACTTAGACTAGAAGAAGAGAGTAGAGAGTAAGAGAGAAAGAGAGAAAGAGTATGTCTTGTTCTCCTCATTTCTAAGTAAACTCAAGCCTATTTATAGGCCAATACATGGGAAGACCATAAGTCATGTAATTACATGTACATCCATAACATAAGGTAATATAACACTCCCCCTTGGATGTACATAACTGACTGCCTCGTTAAAAACCTTATCTTGGAAAAACTCATTGGGATAAAAACCAAGATTAAGGGAAAAAGAGTGCAGTCGTACTCCCCCTGAATTATCATACATTCTTTAAACGATACATCCCGATGTCACGAACGAGTTCCTTGAAAACTTTTGTCGGTAATGCCTTTGTAAACAAGTTTGCTAATTTTTTGCTAGATTGAGTTTGACAAACATCAACCTTTCCTTCGACTTGAAACTCGTGAGTACAGAAAAACTTTGGAGCTATATGCTTCGTCCTATCTCCTTTGATGTAGCCTTCTTTGATTTGAGCGACACAAGTTGCATTGTCTTCATATATCATTGTTGCAATTTGTTTGCTTGATTCTAGCCCACAAGATGTCTCAACGTGGTGGGTAAATGATCTTAACCACACACATTCTCTTCCGGCTTCGTAAAATGCAATCAACTCTGCATGATTTTCCGATGTAAATACCAAGACTTGTTTTGTTGATCGCCATGAAATTGTTGCTCCTCCATACATGAATAAATAACCCGTTTGTGAAACGGCCTTATGTGGGTCAGACAAATAACCCGCATCTGCATAACCAACCAACAATTTTTTTTGTACACCATCTGTTCTTTTGTAAAATAATCCCATATCACTTGTTCCACGCAAATAATGTAGAATATGCTTAACACCACTCCAATGGCTCTTAGTAGGTGTTGAACTATACCTTGCAAGCAAATTTACTACAAAAGATATGTCTGGTCGGGTATTGTTGGCGAGGTACATTAGTGCGCCAATTGCGCTAAGATAAGGTACTTCAGGACCTAAAACCTCTTCTTTTGCTGATCGGGGACGAAAGGGGTCAGTTTCTATATTTAGTGATCTCACTACCATTGGAGTACTTAATGGATGTGCTTTATCCATATTAAAACATTTTAGGACTTTTTCAGTGTAATTTGACTGATGGATAAATATTCCATTATTTGTATGTTCGAACTGCAGGCCGAGACAATACTTGGTAGTCCCTAGACCTTTCATCTCGAACTCCTTTTTCAAGTAATCCGCTGCTAATTGAATCTCTTCTGGAGTTCCAATTATATTTAGATCATCAACATAAACAACTATGATCACATAACCAGATTTTGTCATTTTTATGAAGACGCATGGGCTTATTTGATTGCTCACAAACCCTTTTGCTAGCAAATATTCACTAAGGAAATTATACCACATTCGACCAGATTGTTTCAACCCATACAATGACCTTTTCAGTTTGATGGAGTACATTTGACGGGGATTTACTTGTAATGCTTCAGGCATTTTTAATCCTTCTGGGACTTTCATGCATTTTAAGCCGTTCAACAACTGCTAAAGCAACTAAAAATTTGAGTGTTGTTGCATCCACAACTGGGGAATATGTTTTCATATAATCCACTCCAGGTTTTTGAGAAAAACCTTGCGCAACTAGTCTGGCTTTGTATCTTACAACTTCATTTCGTTACGCTTTCGTACGAACACCCACTTATAGCCAACTGGTTTTACACTTTGTGGTGTTGGAGCTACAGGTCCAAAAACACCACGTTTATTCAAAGAATCCAACTCCGCTTGGATTGCCTCTTTCCAGCTCTCCCAATCATTTCGTTGTCGACACTCTTCCATTGTATGTGGATCATTGTCATCTTCATTTATGACTCCCAAAGCTACCGAATAGGCAAAGATATCATCAAGAACTACATTATCTCGATACCACCCTGTACCAGAGCTTGCATAATTAATCGACATCTCAAAAGTGTCGTTGATATCTTTGTTTTCAGATTCCTTAGATAAACTCTCTTCGGGGGGTTTATCGTTTTGTGTAGCCAACATGTCAACGTCATTTGGAACTTTGACGTGCTCTTTCCTCTTCCTAGGAACTAAATCTCTAGATCCTATTGGTCTTCCACGCTTTCTGCGTATTTGGGAATCACTTGCTATGTGTTTGTTTGGATTTACTACTGGAACCTCCAAACGAGCTGGTGCATTTTCAGCAGGTATATGTGACTTTGTCACTCTTTTGGCATTTGTAAACGCATTCGGTAGTCTATTTGCTACACTTTGCAAATGTATAATACGTTGAACTTCAAGTTCACTTTCATTCGTTCTCGGGTCTAAGAATGATAAAGAAGATGTATTCCATACAATCTCTTTATTGACTACCTCTTCTTCTCCCCCTAAAGATGGAAATTTTGATTCATCAAAATGACAATCAAGATACCGAGCTGTGAATAGATCACCTGTCAATGGCTCTAGGTATTTAACAATTGATGGGGACTCAAACCCCACATATATTCCCAACCTTCTTTGTGGTCCCATTTTAGTGCGTTGTGGAGGAGGGATAGGGACGTACACCGCGCAACCAAATACTTTCAAGTATGAAATATCAGACTCTCTTCCAGAGATAAGTTGCAATGGAGAATATTTATTATATGCGGTTGGACGAAGTCAAATTAGAGCCTCGGCATGCAACACTGCATGTCCCCAAGCCGAGGAAGGTAATCTTGACTTCATTAGCATCGGCCTTGCTATTAATTGCAACTGTTTGATCAACGACTCTGCTAGGCCGTTTTGTGTATGTGTATGAGCTACTGGATGCTCCACCACAATACCAATTGAGAGACAATAGTCATTAAAAGACTTTGATGTGAATTCTCCTGCATTGTCTAACCTGAGTCTTTTTATTGGTTGATCAGGAAAACTACCTCGTAATCTAATAATTTGAGCTAATAGTCTTGCAAATGCAACATTCCGAGTTGAGAGCAAGCTTACATGTGACCATCGTGTTGAAGCATCTATCAACACCATGAAATATCTAAATGGTCCACATGGCGGCATTATCGGTCCACATATGTCTCCTTGAATACGTTCAAGAAACATAGGAGATTCCGCGTTTACTTTTGTGGTAGACGGTCTTGTGATCAGGTTTCCAAGTGAACAAGTCGTGCATGTCAGATCACCCGTTGAGAGGATCTTCAGGTCCTTAAGTGGGTGTCCATGTGAATTTTCAATAATCCTACGTATCATTGTTTCACCTGGGTGACCGAGCCTATCATGCCACAAAGAGAATAGTTCATTGTTTACTAACTTCTTGCTAGCAACATTATTGGCCTCTATCGGATAGATTCTAGTGAAATATAAGCCAGATGCACATTATATTTGTTGATAATTTAAAAATTCATCATCATTCTCCTCTTTGTATTGAAGAATTGGTTGCTTTTCATGCTATAAAAACAGCTAATTTGTTTCGTCTTAATAACGTTATTTTTGAAGGTGATAATCTTACACTTATAAACTCTATCAAACAACAATGAAAAATTCATTGGACAATTTCATCAATTATTTCCGACTGTCGACAATTACTTCAAAAGATTAATTATTTTCAATTATATCACTGTTTCAGAGAAGCGAATCAGGCCGCTGATTTCCTTGCTAACAAGGATGTGAACATCCTTGCTTTAAAACTGGCTATGTTTTCTAGTAGCCTGTCTTTACCCGATGTTAATATTAGGAACCTAAGGAGTAATTTTGGATTACACGGTTGTAATCCATCCTTTCGGTCTTTCTTAAGGATCATCTCTCGGGATGATCAGCGACTGCCGGTGTCCTGAGACACGGGGTCTATGTTCTTGCCTAATATAAAAAAACAAAAACAAATAGCTTGAATAAAACAACACTTTGACTAAAAATAAAAAACATCATTGCTAAAAAACGACAACAACAACAACTCTCTCTAACACCTCGAAGAGCCGAAAGTGCACCGACCACCTCTTGCTGTTGGCAGAGACAACTCACGTGAGATGAACAACATCAGTAAAAAACAAGGATAATCGTAAAATTCCTAATAGAACTGTTTTCCTTAGTTTCAACTAGACGCTCTTGCTCAACCTCCTCTCTAACAACGTGAACAGATCTGTTTTCCTTAGTTTCAACAGCCATTTCGGGTACTAGACCTCTCGGATGAAGCCTGCTTTCAATAACTTATATGTTTCCGCGAGGTTCCCCATTCCTTTTTCCCCGACCTGAGTTCTCTTCTTCTGCCGGCGTGGGGTGCAGCTTGGGTCAATGTTTAGGGAGTGTGAGATAAAACTAGTTGGGATGCCTTTCAAATCTCTTGGTCCCCATGCAAAAACGTCTTTCCCGGAAGCTCTTCGATTCTGACTTGAGTCTCATCTTTCAAAGTGGTGCCCATGTACAACTTTTCCTCTTCTTTGTCAAAAGGGGCGATCTCCCGCGCCTCTCTTGTTCATTGAGGGGGAGTTTGTCCCTTCTGGCCTCAATGTCGATCTCCTCAGAATCATCCTCTGGTTGAACTGTTCCCACAAAATTCACCTTCTTGCTCCGCGTCTCCAACTCAAGCAGGTAGCATTTATGACTTTCTTCTAACTGGCATGTGGCTGTGCCTTCTCCCTGTTCTATTGGAAATTTGAGGGCGAAATGACATATAGAGAATGCGGCCTAAAACTTGCAGCTTGTGGTTCAACCCAAAATGATGTTGTAGCTTGACTAGAACTGTAAGACGAGGAAGTCTATCTTCTCTGATCTCCTCGGACCATCACTATCGCCCAGGATGAGGTCAAGGGTGATCACCCCCAAAGGCCTGACCCTCTCTCCGGCGAACCCGACCAACGTACAATCAGTTGGCCCCATTGCATCCGGGTCCAAGCCCATTTGTTTGTAAGAATCCCAGTAGAGAATGTCCGTTGAGTTTCCAGTGTCCACCAAGACTCTCTTTATTATATTTCTTTGTACATGCGCATGAATCACCAGAGGATCATAATTCATCATAGCTCAAGGTTTCTCCTCAATGTTGTTGAATGCCACTAAATAGGGCACTTTTGGTGGTACTCTCGCAACATTCATCACGGGCATTCCGAGGGGGAGTTGCGCGTTCATCATTCTCCTTTTTTCTCGATGTCCATGGTCTTTAGGGACATGTTTCCCGATGATTACTCCGATCTGGCCATTCGCAGGTGGGAACCGCGGAGGGGGTGCTTGATTTGGCGGAGGTGTGCAATTTTTGTTGTTCTGTGGAGGTCCCCAGCTATTGTTGTTGCTCGAGGAGGTCCCTATTGACGTTGTTGACTTGTTTCTGATCGGTTGACCATGTTATGCCGGTGAGAATTGTGGAAAGAGAAATATTTTCCTCCCCGGCCGCCGCGTACCCCGCGGTGTCCTCCTCGATCTCCCTCTCTAGAGTTCATCTCCACAGGAAACAGCTGCCCTTGCGGAGGCCTTTGTGGGTCCTCCGGCCTTGTGTCTCTTTTGTTGTTGTCATTCTTCCTCTGAGCCTCCGCGGACTTGTTCTTGTTTGGGTCCGCGAGGGCTCCTCCTTTGGCCAGTTCTTCCCCTAATATGGATTTGTTTGCCTTCTCCAGTACCTGCAGATAGGTCAGACCTAACTTTGAACATACTTTTCTCTAAAAGGGAGAACCTCTTGTTGTCGTAGTCGTAAGCTTGCACGCACATGGGGGTGAACCTCTTCACGTAAGATGCGAGGGACTCATCCTTGCCTTGAGTGATGACAAACTCGATCTACATACAAACCTTCCTTGACTTTGTTGACCCAAAATGGGTCAAGAAAGAGCTATCAAGAGCCTGGAAGCTGGTGATGATCCCTGCGGGGAGGTTGAACATCCAGGTTAGAGCGGGTCCCATGAGGGTGCTAGTGAAACTCTTACAGAGCGTTGGTTCATCCGCGTGGCTCATGAGCATTGCGAAACGGTAACAAACGAGATGCTCCCTAGGGTCATGTCCCTCTCTGGAGATGTCCTTCACGGATGGGAGTTTAAACCTCTTCGATGTCGGGGAAGTGATAATATGCGCCGCTAAGGGCGTGGACCCATACAACCACGGGTCTACGTATGGCTGTGCGGGCTCCGGGTAGTATCCAGGCTAATCGTAGTTGTATTCTTGTTTCGGTTCCGCCTCGTACCTTTGCGAGTATCTCGGCACCACGTATGACGCACGAGGGGCACTCTCCCCGCGCATCTCATATATGTCTTGTCCCCGGTCGTGGTATGTCGCTCCGCGGGGAGGGCTCAGTTCCCTTATATTCGGCGCTTCCTTTGCCCTGGATCGTTGGTCGGCAAGGGTAGCGTCCCTTTGCTCAGACACGGCCGCAGCCCGCAGCCTCTCCGTGGAGGTTCTGTTGTTGACCCGACATTCCTCCCTTCGGCCCTGTGACCTGTCCTCTTTGCTCCCTTCGCGCGATAGCGCGGAAGCGCTCTAACTCGGACTAATCCTCGTCCGAGACAAAACGTCCCCTTCTTGCCTAGGGTGGAGGGTTGTCATGTTGGATTCCACGAGGGGGGGTCCTACTGGATCTCGTGGGTGGCCTCCGGCTGGATCTCGCGAGCAGTGTTTTGCTCACCCTGTTGGTTCATGGTAGATGGCTTGACTCGACGATCGGTGTGCTTGTGCGATTCTAGTTGCGCAAGGACCTCACCACGGTCGGCGCCAGTGTTGAAGCCCGGTTTTGAGGATCCAGTACAACACCTAGGACCAAGGGTGATCTTCTCCTTCTCTCTTCCACCAGCTTCGGAGGAGACCCTCAGTTGAACGTCTTGCTGCGTTGATGTTGAACTCCGGATCCAAACCTTCTCCTCCTTGAGCTCTCTCTCGACTGGGATGGCTTCTTCGTCACCTGAAAAACCCAAAGGGAAGCACCCATTTGGGTAGACTCTCTGACGCTTAACATTAGTAGGGGTTCAAATTGGATGAAAAAGGGATTAGAAGAAAAGGGAGATGAGGGGAAGAAGGATCGGGTAATAGATTGCTCAGATTATATGGTAATGGAAGGGTAATGGATGGTTTTAGAGCTCAGATGGTTAAAAATGGTGAAAAAGTTTTTCTCTATCTTGGTTGTTAGGATAGTGTGTATGCTGAAAGAGGAAAGAGAAAAAAATCTATTTTCCAAATATGATTTGGGGTATATATAGATATTATCTCCTCGAAATTACCTTTATGTCTTACATTACTTGGAGAGTCGGCTAGAGTGGTTAATGGGTTGGTCATTCTTTCGGTCCACATTCGTGGGTCTCATACTGCTCTTTTGGCCCTTCTTCCCACTTTAGGCCCATTTAGACCATATTTAAATCTAGACCCAATAGTCATAAAATCGATTGATTGAACGAAAACAATGTGAAATAGTTCACAAATCAATCCAATTCGAAGAATCAGGAATTAAATGAAGTAGCAATTGTAATAGTAAGCTCACCGTCGTAAACTGGAAAGCAATCAGTGATCTGAGAGTGAGAGAGACGTAAGTGGACAGAGCGATCGAGTGGAGGAGCAGAGGGGGTCGTTGGTGGGGTGGATTAAAAAATTCAGAATCTTGTATAGAATTTCAATACGAGTCTGTGCATATAAAATACGTCCAAAACGGACATCGTTTGCCCTTCCAAAAGCCTCCAAAACAAAATAGTCGCATGCGTTAAGTTCGCCTATGTTAGGCGAGCAAAAAAAAAATTAAAAAATTATTTTTTTATATTTGTGTTTCATAATCATGTAGAGCATTTCGATACGGTTCTGTACATATAAAATTTATCTAAAACGGACATCGTTTGCCCCTCCAAAAGACCAAAAAACTCAACTAGGCCTTTTAGCGTTTACGTATAGTTTCGAGC
Source organism: Oxyria digyna (assembly GCA_029168935.1). Taxonomy (NCBI): domain Eukaryota; kingdom Viridiplantae; phylum Streptophyta; class Magnoliopsida; order Caryophyllales; family Polygonaceae; genus Oxyria; species Oxyria digyna. Next base: position 44,079,678 of record JAPVLV010000005.1, read on the forward strand.
CTCGTTTTGTGTGAGCGAGACCTTATTGGAACTTTATATGCCTAATAACACTAAGTTATATAATTTTTTAAAACATAATCAACAACGATGTTGTTGACTATACATATTACGACAAATTAGAGAGTTATAACTAGTAAAGTTTTTACAAAGGATGTGTTACTTCAAAAGTAAGGGCTTTTGATTCGGAGTTACCCAAATGGTTAAATATCCCTAATAGGCATAGAAAACAAGTTTCATTCTATTCCGACATCGTTAGGGCGTCGTTTCGCCAAATTGGACCTTAAATCCCCTTAAGGCCTTTTAGCGTTTACGTATAGTTTCGAGCCTCGTTTTGTGTGAGCGAGACCTTATTGGAACTTTATATGCCTAATAACACTAAGTTATATAAGTTTTTCAAACATAATCAACAACGCTGTTGTAGATTATACATATTGCGACTAAGTTAGAGAGTTATGACTAGTAAGGTTTTTACAAAGGATGTGTTACTTCAAAAGTAAGAGGTATTGATTCGAAGTTACCTACATGGTTAAATATCCCTAATAGGCATTGAAAACAAGTTTCATTCTATTCCGACATCGTTAGGGTGTCGTTTCGCCAAATTGGGCCTTAAAGCCCCTTAAGGCCTTTTAGCGTTTACGTATAGTTTCGAGCCTCGTTTTGTGTGAGAGAGACCTTATTGGACCTTTATATGCCTAATAACACAAAGTTGTATAATTTTCTCAAACATAATCAACAACAATGTCGTAGACTATACATATTACGACAAGTTAGAGAGTCTTGACTAGTAAAGATTTTACAAAGGGTGTGTTACTTCAAAAGTAAGGGGTTTTGATTGGAAGTTACCCACATGGTTAAATATCCGTAATAATCATTGAAATCAAGTTTCATTTCATTCCGACATCGTTAGGGCATCGTTTCGCCAAACTGGGCCTTAAAGCCCCTTAAGGCCTTTTAAGCCATTTTAGTGTTTACGTATAGTTTCGAGCCTTGTTTTGTGTAAGCGAGACCTTATTGGAACTTTATATGCCTAATAATATTTAGTTATATAATTTTTTCAAACATAATCAACAACGATGTTGTAGACTATACATATTGCGACTAAGTTGGAGAGTTATGACTAGTAAGGTTTTTACAAAGGATGTGTTACTTCAAAAGTAAGGGGTTTTGATTGGGAGTTAACCACATGGTTACATATCCATCATAAGCATTGCAACCAAATTTTATGCCAAATTGGGCCTTACAGTGTGTTACGTTAGAGGACTTCGTTTTTTGGGCTTTTGGAGGGGCAAACAATATCCGTTTTGGGTAAATTTTATATGTACAGAATCGTATCGAAATTCACTACATGATTATCAAAATAAATTTTTAAAAATAATTTTTTAAAAATTTTTTTTGCTCGCCTAATTTTTTTTTGCAAAAAAACTAAATTATTGTACGCCTAATATTCCTCGTCTACATTAGGCGAGCAAGGTTTATAAAAAATTACAAATCCCAGATTTTGTAATTTTTTGCTGAAAAATTTGCTTTTTGTTAAAATGTGTTGCTCGCCTACATTAGGCGAACTAAAGTTGTATACTTCCAGAATTTTACAATTTTTCCTATTTTACCCCTGAATTTGGTTGTTCGCCTAACTTAAGCGAGCTAAAGTTGTTCGCCTAAGTTAGACGAGCTATTTGACGTGTAGACAGCATGTCAGACGCGTGAGAATAGTAGGATCCTAAATAAACTTTTAGGGTGTGCCAAATAAAAACTTTGTATATATATTTGTTTTTTTTTTTGTGTTATTTTTACAAAACCGAATCGTATCCGAATATCACATAAGAACTGAACTAAAATTTTCGATGTATAGAAATTGACAATATCCGAGCTGAACCGACAAAAATGTGCGGTCCGAGTCGGTTCTTCGTTTCCTAAGATACATAATCCCGGTTCGATTCTTGGATTCCACGGATACAAAATCTCAGCCCTAGATATATATCTCATACGGGCCGATACGGAGCATATGGACTATCCTCTAAAAAAAAAATTATATACTTAGTATATACTCCCTCCGTCCCTTAATGTTTGCAACATTTCCTTTTCGGGCGTTTTAAAATGTTTGCAACATTTCTTTTCTATCCATTAATTTTTCTCCATAATACCCTTACTTTATTTATTTTATTCATATTCTAACAACACTTTATCAATCAAATCAACCATCTATATCATATTTTCTATCTAATTTCCAGCATTACTACCTTTACTCAATATTTTATTCTTCTTTTTTATCTAAAAATATTTTATCAATCACATCAACCATCTACTCAACTTCTTTTTTCTTCTTCTCTCCACTCATCTCACTTTTCAAAAAATTGTGTTATTCGTTTAATGTTTGAGAGGGATATACATACTCACCACATTGAAAATCGAGAAGCTTTCCTCTGATTGTGTTGCGATTGACCGATCATATCTAGGTCAAGGTAAGGTTGCTTCTCTTCGTCTTCTTTTGAGTTTATCTTTGTTGGTTTCGCCTTCCCATTCAAATTATCTTTCTTGGTTTGTCAAGCAATAAGACCAAAACAAATATTTGTTGGATGAATCTTTCTGAATGAGATAGAAACCCTAATCAATCCCCCTAGAACTTTTTTGTCTTTGAATTTGTTATTGAATGATTTTGTTGTGCAGATATGGTTGCATTGATTGTTGGAGTTTGATTCAAGTTGCAACCGCAGAATGTCGAATATGAAGGTGATGGATCACGAAGATTTATGTGTAGAGGTGTTGAAGAGATTACCAATCAAAAGGCTTTGCCGATTCCGAAGTGTTTGCAAGTCCTGGAATTCTTTCATCTCATCCACTTCCTTTATCAACTCTCACTTGTCCTTGACCAATAATTTTTACTCCACTCATGACCTCATCAAACCCTACCTTGATGTGCGAACATCGCCACAACTTAGAGAACGTGTTGTTGATTGTAACTCCTCCCACCTTACCGTTGGTTTATTACTGCATTACCCCTTTAGGGTTAAGGGCGAGGAGATTCCTTATGTAACCTTCACCTATGTTGATGTCATCCATGGCGTAGTATGCATCTCATTTTCGCGATCAAAATGGATAGATGACTTCGGAGAAGAACCCCCAACAATCCCTGGATTGACCCTCCTTTGGAACCCGATAATTCGCAAGTATCTCCCCCTCCCTCGTCCTATTATTCCTACACAAGAAGCTCATGACCATGTCTTTCATGCCATAGGATTCGGTTACAACTCTACCAAGAATGACTTCAAAGTTGTCATGATTGTAACCACTTCTGGAAAGATGTCGTATCACGTATACTCGTCTCGACAAGGCGTATGGAGAAACTTGGTGACAACAATCGCGAGTGTTGAATCATTGGAGTCCGAAAAAGGTTGTTTCTTGAATGGGACTATTTATTGGTTCGTATCTCACGTACAAGAAGATGGGAAGTACAAAGTAGATTTGTTGCTCATGTTTGATTGTGAGAGCGATGAATTGTCAATGATGGAGCTGCAGCTGCCCGAAGAGTACTTTTGCTCGCCATTGAGGACAAACCGACACGTGCTTTTTCGGTATAGTGGCATGCTTGCGGCATTGTGCATTGAAGACTACATGGAAGAATGTGCGGATTTGTGGGTGATGGACGAGTATGGCGTGTGGAACATGTTATATAAACAGATTCAAGACCATCATTGGACTTTTGGGTACGTCGGAGACGAACCCATGCCCCACGATGGTTTTGAATCTGGCGAATTAACGATATACAAACCCAACTTGGCCAGTCGCGATGCTAACATGCGGTGGTTCGAATCTTATTACTCTAAAGACTTGCTTGATGGGAAGATACTGCGTCACTATGTGTATGAAGAAACAATGTTTTTGATGGATCATCCAAAAGCTCAATCTTACATGGAGGACGAGTTGGTTCTTATTCGTGTCCCTATTTAAGCTAGCCCGAAGGTAAGTGATGTTATTGTCAATTCTTTGTATTTAACTCTCTTCGAGATTATCTATGCCAAACTTATTTAATTATATGTTTTGTGTATAATGAGTACATCTTCTGTAAGCCCCCGTTTCATATGCTATCTCGAATTGGAATGGAACCGAATCAAGGATCGAATTAAATCATGCAAATAGCTCGCTGTTTTGTATGTTGTCGAAATTAACAATTCTTGCAATTGTTATATTTATTAGTTAATCTAATAATTATTATTTATATTATTAATCTTAGCTATAATGGAGTAACTAACAATAATTATAATCATTATTACTAAAATTAAATACTCGATAGTACTTATTGATTATAAAAAATATTTATATTCTTTAAAAAAATTGATATTTTAATATTTTTTAAATATATTATTATAAACAATTATTATTATTATTACTCCGTACTATTTATTAAAATGATTTCTCTTAAGTTTTTTAGAGTAATCAATAGCTTTATAAATTTTGAAATCAAATGGTGCCTTTTAATGGTATTTTTCCAATACGAGCATTAGATTATGAAAAATAGCCATTTTTATTTCTCAATCTAATTTTTCACTCTCTGTAAAATCGTATCAAACGAGCCTTAAATACGTTTTGAAAAAAGATTGTGTAAGGGTAAGAGATAAGTCATATGGATATTGAAAAAACATGTATCGCAAATGAACATAAAACAACTTTCTCTCTACTCCATATTTGTCAGATGCATCAGGACGATACCAAATGAGCAACCTTCTCGTTTGCTGCAGACAGTGGCGGAGCTAGAATATTTTTGAAGGGGGGCTCAATCTCATATATTATTGGCGTGATTAACAAGTAGTAACAGTAATATTTTTAGGCAATGACTATATGCACGCGATTTTTTCCCTAAATGCACGCGAATATGTGCGCATAACTTGTGCGCACAAGGTTTTACACTGTAAAGATCTGTGCGCGTATGTTCTGCGCACAGATTCGCGTGCATTTAGGGGGGGATCCCGTGCAAATAGGTCGGGCGTATTTTTATTATTTTTATTAATTATGTACACTTGAAAAACTATAGTAAATTAAGTTTTAATTTATTCATGTAGAAAAGTAGTTATGTAATAATTCTCAAATTAAAATCTTACAAATAAAATAATATTAAAAAACAAGCCTTAAGTTATTCTACACTGAATTGTTAGAAAATTTAACAAGTAAACAAATTTGTTAGGTATCCATGACATGCATAACAGTATAACACATAAAAAAAAGGCCAACTGGAATGGGTTATGGAAGATTCAAACCCTAGAGAGAGGCACATGAGAGAGGCACATGTGGAAAAAAGTAGTGCTTATCAGTTAAAGTAATAAAACGACATTGTTTTGTTACTCATTTAAAATAGAAAACCATAAAGTAAACTCGTCATATCTTTCAAATGGTAGCCGACCCTAAAATTGTTGCAGGTGCTCTAATGGAGTTTCTTGAAAAACAAAGGTTACTACCACCACTCTCGGCGGGTGAAGGGGGTGTTGGAGCACTCTCAAGCACCCCCTAGCTCCGCCACTTGCTCCAGATTTGCCCACATAGCAAACTAACTACCTTCCCACATAGACGCTGCTGATCCCCCTAGCTCTGAGGAACCGACTTGGTGAGCATATGAGAAGGAATATCAGCACTACCTACCTTCTTCACTCGATCCTCTTCTCACCCATATGACTAAGCCTCATATTGCATAACTTAGTACAAAGCTCATATGCACTCAAGATTGGGTCAAAGAAGATATTAAGTCCCGCGAAAAGAAGCAGACTATATGGGATGAAGTTGAAAATTTCTTTGAGACGGAAAAGGTTTCAGAAGGTATATGTTTATCTTATTTTTGTACATGTAAAGTCGTAGAGGTCTTACTTTTAGTTCTGTTTAAAGTTTCAACTATTAATGTTTCAATTTGTTTATTAGATTTGGGTAATTTGTGACTATAGCTCTCTAAGTGATTATCAAAGGGGGGAAAAGTTCTATTTGTTTAGGAGAAGGTATATTTGTATTACTATTGTTCATTCTGTTAATGCTTTTAATATTAGTTAACTAATATGGTGTTTGTGCTACTTTTTATTTGTAGGGATTGTGGAGTGTGGTACTGTTAATGCTTTTAATATTAGTTAACTAATATGGTGTTTGTGCTACTTTTTATTTGTAGGGATTGTGGAGTGTGAGTACCATTTTGTGACGATTAGTATTCGGTGTAGGAATTAGGAATCATGAAATTATGAAAGAAATTTGTCTTTTGAATCTTTGGTTCGACGAATTATTAGTCGTGTTTATGTTGTATTGGCATTTATCTGTTTTAATGGTTTTACTAATTCACAAGTTACGGGGAAATAAGCCATACAAAGGTAACATTTCAAAAAACATTACTTTTTTTATAAAAAAAAGTTTGGTTATTTCAGTTAAAACTAAACCGATATAGAAATTAACCGAACCGAAGTTCTTATCAATTAAAAATATATCCAAGTTCGGTTATTGGTTCGGTTTGCTTTTTAGCGAATGAACATGCCTAATTGAAATGGACGAGGGGAAGAAGAAGCAAGTATATATTTTGATACATTGTAATTTGTAATGCAATATACTAGTAGCTTATGTTGATGACTTCTATTCTTACAATATTAATGACTAGGGATTGGGCCTGTGCAATGCACCGGGAAAATCAGTGTATTTATCCACTGACATGATGCTATTTTTGATTTGTGAAAGGCACGTCAACGAAGTTCTCAATCACAACCAAACAACTGACATTATACAAGACCCAAATGGCAACGACATTACACAAGACCATGATAGAAAAACATAACCAATAACAAATTATAGGAGGGGTCATGGAACGTGTTCAATGCGTTTACCCGCCGCAAATTATTTATAATACGTACGACAGAAATGAGGTGTCACATATCGATGAAATGAACGTGATTTTAATTTTAGAGTCGTTTATTCTTGTTTATTACGATAGAGAAGTTTCTTGTGGGATTAGGATCTTTATTAGAAGTATAGAATAAATTCACATCAGCTAGGTAGGCAAAACTTATCACAAGCTCTTATGCTCAGCCTTTTCATATCCTACCGCGTTTTTATTTATTTTTATACTACAACACAGGTAATAATTGCATAAATGACATCGCAAAACATAACTGATAACTGAATTACATTCCAGTGAAGTTCTGAATGACAACCAAACAGCCGACATTCCCAAATGTCAACGAGCTATACACGTGGCAAATCTGCCACATCCCACAAAATCCGTTAAACTCAAAAGACTAAAAGGGAAAGCGAGGCATGACATCACAAACAGAGTTGAATCCCAAAAGATAAAAAGAGTATAACATCAAGCCTACTCAACAAATATATAAGAAAATAATCCGCCTCGAGCTGATAAAGAATAACAAAGGATTGCACAAAAGTCATGGCTCTTCTCCACCTCCAATCATCACCCTGCTAGAAATACTTTGATTTCTTCACAAAGGCTACAAAATTTTCCCAAGTGATTCAGTAGGTGCCCATTGGCGGCATACCGAAAGGCGGCATTGGCGGCATTCCCATGCCTCCCATTTGTTGTGGTGGAACACCATAACCACCACCCATCGGACCGGGCATGCCCGGCATTGGAGGTGCTGGTAATGCAAGAGGAAGCAATTGAGCATACATGTTCTGCTGAGCAACGAGATCCTTCTCCTCTTCCTTCTTTGATTTTTCTTCAATCTGGGCTTCGATTTTGTCTTTGATAAGTTCGTCTACCTTGCCAGTGTACTCTCGGATGAACTGTTGTTAAAAGTAAGGTAGGTTTAGAAACAATCAGAGACTAAAAACTAACGGGAGTGCATTGTAAAAGGAATTCACCTGCAATAGATAGGGGAAGGCGAAATCTATCATATTGTTCATCCAAGCCAGTTCCAGAGCGACGTCAGCACGGATTAGTTCATAGCAAACGAATAAACATGAAGCAAAGCACTCTTTCTTCCCCTGCAAAATATCCAACAGATAAAAACCGCAACATCAGATGATGAAATACAGTAACAAATATTATACACACGAATATATTCTCATTTAGTTACTACTGGAGCAAGGACATTTCATTTAAAGCATACCTGTTCAATGAAGTACACAAGCAACTCCTCTGCAAGTTCACGGTCACCAGACTGTGATGCTGTCTCCATAGCATCTTTGTAAAGGTTATCCTTCTTTGACAGGGCAATTGATTGCTTCCATCTGCCAGCCTTCTTGTAGATATAAGCAGCAATACGCCTCATCTCAAGGAGTTCATGTTTCTCAACCTATTCATGATATTTTATGGCAAGAGATTAATCACTATTTATAACTAATAACTACTATAATAGCAGAACTCAGAGAAAGGTGTAAATTAGCTAACCTTTTGTGCAAGACCAATCTGATCGAAGTTATCATGCATATCAATTGACTCACGGAGTCTGTCATAGTCCTCCTCTTCAAGATAAATTCCATTCAAAGCTTCGTTGACAGCAGCAACATTGTTGCTTTGGACTGCCACCATGTATGGTTTCACAAGGTGCAGGTGACCAGCCTAAAAAATGAAATAAATAGTTAAATGAGAACAAAATTTTATTTTAAGAATCAATATCGATAGAATAAGATGTGGCAAATTACCTTTCTCATGATATCAACCACTCGAGTGTGGTCCACACGAAGGGCAAGGACATTAAGAACATCGTTGATGAGATCAGGATGTTCTTGTAAGTAGAAGTGTACAGCCTTGTAATAAAGCTCAACATTTGCAACCTTGACCACTATGTCCTTAAACTGCATGTGGTCCCACGCTTCAGGAGAATGATTCATCACAGTAGTTGCAGCGTTGTCAAACTCATCATACTGGATGTACAAGAAGGTAAGTTCTTTCCAGTGCTGTTGTTCGTCGCACGCCCTTATCAACTTGGGGATGTTGAGGCGGGTGGAGAACAACTTAATATGCTCCATAAGCTTCTCAGGACGGTACCTTGCATATAGAACTCCCAACTCAGTAAAGATGCCCATATGTGCACGCTCAAGTCCCAGACCACTTTCCATGAGAGATATAAGCTCATTGAAGCAGCCCCGGTTCTGATAGTACTCACTCACCTCCTCTAAGTCATCCACCTTGTATTACAAAACAAAACACACAGGTAAGAAAATAGCAAAATAACATACACACAGTTCACATCAAATATTGAAGCCAAAGCTCATGTCATCAAGAGTGGGGGGTAAGCACCTGAATGATGACATTGAGCCCACAAATCTGAGCCAAGCGGAACTCCTCGGCATCAACACAAGCAAAGCAAACTTCTTTCCAGGTCTTTGAGCTGTTTGCCTTCCTTGCAGCATCAACAGCGCCTTGAAATTGTCTCAGCTTCACAAGGGTACAAGCGAGCTTAGCCCAGTTGGAAATAAAAGCATATATGATCTTTGCAGCCTCATACAAAGCCTCATCATACAGCTTGTCCCCAACGTTTTGGAGGTTAGCAACATTTGGCATGAGGATGAATTCTTCAATATCACCAAGTCTATCAATCTTTGCATATGCATAGATAAGCTCACTATCGACCTTGGGCTCTTTCACCTTCTGCCTAACCATCAAAAGATACCTCACCAAGTCTTGGTACACATCTGCGTCCTCTGCAGCACGGATGACTTCTAAGAACTGTGTAGCATCGTCTGCACGAATGAAGGACTCAATAGCATCACTCACTAGCCCTTCTTTGAGCTGGGCCATTGCCACCTGGCTCCAAACAGCATCCTCTTCTACACGGAATGCAAACTCTACAGCTCGGTTAATGTCTCTGATGTTCTCTAGTAGCACATTGACAGCTTGGACATTTAAGTTGAACTTCTTAAAAATAGCAAAAGCTTCTTCGAACAATTGTGCCTCAACAGCTACCTCACCGACAGCAGGTCCATCAAAGTTATCCAATCTATTGATGTAATCCATGACTCTTGATGGATCAGCCTTAATTGCAGTGAGTATAAGCAGGTTTTGTAGATTGAAATTCCCACTGAATGCAGAATTCTGAAGAACAATTTTCTCCAGAAGTTCAATGAGCTCATGTGGAAGATCAGCAGTCATGAAAGCTTTAACAGCTGCAGAAACCTGCTCAGGACTCTTGCTCTCAGGCAGAGCAGTAGAGACAACTTGATCTATTAATTGCCTTCTGTACTCATTTTCAGGTGTGAGAACCTTCTCCCAAAGATCACCCTCCATTCTCTCCACGACGTACCTACATACAAATTGAATAAGCTTGAGTAGAGAAATATAGTTTAACTATTCAATAAAGAAATAACTGAATTAGAAAAATTCAATGAAACACATGGTAGGATAGATACCTGGCCTGCAGTTTGAACAAGGAATTCTTATTTGTGACATTAATAAGCTCATCATCACACAAACCCCTGCGATAAGCAACGACTGCAAGAGTGGGATCTCTTTTCTCACAATATTTCCCCACAACGCGGGAATCGTAGTATGGGTTGGTGGTCAAGAAGTGCTCTGCATTGTTGCCACTGTCTATGATGATTTTCCCTAAAGCATTGTGAACATGTACATCTGTGCTACCTTCACTCACCAGATGCTCCAAGAATTGTGTTAACAAGCGAAGACGATTCCTATAGGTGGAATTACAGAGTTATGTCAATGTGACGGACAGCTGATATTATACAAGATATTGGTTACAGAAAGCAGCAACTAACCTTTTTTCACACTCCTCGACCAGAGGCTCCACTGGAAGAAGAGAACGAACAGAGAGAATGAGACCTTTGATAAAATCTTCAGGACATTCATCATCCAAAAGCTGACCAACAACTAGCGGAGCATTGGCCGGGTTAACCTGCAGAGCAAAATGCCAAGTTATAGATGTTTAGCAAAATTTATAAGCATAAGGAAAGAAATAGCAAGAAAATAAATCATGGAAATAACCAGATGAACAATAATCACCTTTTGTACATAACCTTCAATATAACGAAGCATGTTGTTCCTGTAAAGATAGTGCGTTAAGTCTGGCACAAAGCCAAAACGATCACAGACATTGATCAGAGGCCTTGCATCTGGAAGTTTGGCTTCCATTAAAAAGTTCTTTGTCTTCTCTGCATCATAGAAGTTTGATTCCCTAGTTACACGCTCAACCTCCTTAATCTGCCCAGTCTTGGCAGCTGCCTCAATGTACTTGAAGTGCAACTCAGGATCCTCACTGCACACAAGCTGAATATTTAGCACAGTCCAAATAGTACATATTTAACATACTAATACATTCTCTCAAAAAAGAACTATAACCTGGAGCTCAAGAATGAACCCAAAAAGAAATACAATCCTTCATAAGACTTGAACTGCTCAAACAATTTTATGCAGCCATCTATACCCAGCTGCTCAGAGTATTCTTTTGCAACCTGCACAGCAATGTGTGTAAGTCTTAAAATGAAAACCAAGATAAACCTGCAGATGCTCATGTGGTCATGTGGAGCATATACCTGAACGATTATCTGAAGGTTTCCTCTGAGATTAACCAGTAAAAGATCTTTCATGCACTCAAGAGCCCATTCTTTAGAAAGGGTTCCAAAGAACTCCACAAGGGCCTGGAAGAAAACCACAACTTTAAGAGATTAGTTCTAATAAAAGTTAAATTCAAAGTAAAGCCAACTCAAATACTCTAGAATTATAAACCTGTGGTTCGATTGCATGCGTGTTGACTATGACACGCTTAACATCAGGCAGCTCACTGTAGTGCTGTACAGAAAACAAGAAATTAAGATGTAAAACCAATCTAAGCTTCCAATAAGAGAGTTGATTATCAGCATAAATTTCTAAGTACCCGAAGAGCCTGCAGATAAAGGCCAGCCTTTTCACATAATTGGGCAACACGAGGACGATCGTAGTGACTGAACATGCCATTAGCTAATATGGCATCTGCTACATTGGGAAAGGTCACCAGATTGATTTCCAAGACCTGTTTAAGAAGAATGAGGGGATGAACAACGACCAAAACCCTAATCTGAAAGCAATAATTTGAAGAAAGATTGTGAAGCGCTTAACCTTTGTTTGAAGGAAACCATGTTCTTGCAAATTGGGCTTCAGCACATCCAGCAAAAAGGCTGTCGCTTCACGGATCAAGTTTCTCTGAGAGAAAATATAGGAATTAGTTTATTTTGGACAGTCTACCATTATAATGATTACTTTGTCATGAATAGTGTTCTGAATATGCAACAAAAGAAAAGACATGAGAAGTTAAGGAGAACTGTCTTGCACCTGAAGGAAAAGATCTGTAATTGTATTGTAGTCAATTGGGCAACCTCCCTCCATTTGTGACATCATCAAAGCAAAGTTAACAGCTCCCTGTCACACAAATTAACTTGTAAATCTTACCAAATATCCATTATTACACTGCAATTCAGGTTTCAGACAATGCCTCACCTGTGGATCTGCACGCAGAATTGTTTGCAGAAGGAACAAGTAGTCGGGTGTGTATCCAACCTGTGCCAGTAAAGACAACCACAAAGTTCATTAATAAATACTGATTGGTGATATCTTAAAGTGCCAAGGCCTATAAAATCTATGAATGCACACAAATCAATCCAACAAGAAATTGAAAGGAGATCAATGCCCTAGCAAAAGAATAATACTTCACCTGTTTTGAGTATATCAAGATTTTATCAAATTCCCTCCTCTCAGCGAATGCAGCCACAACCTTAGGAGTTGCCCTGGCTTTAATAAATATTTTCAGTGCAAGATCATTATCCACAGTCTGCAAAGTAAACAAAGATAAATATAGAAATCAGAGAGCCGAGTATACATTCTAATTAAAATTAAGATGGACTTATAAAAAATCAAAGAGGAGAACATGCTTAACAATGACAGTAGCTATTATTCAGATAATAGTAATAATTTGTCATACATTGACAAATCAACATTCTGAATACTAACCTTAACAAGATCCCCAAGTTCCTCACTACATTCAAGCTTGTCCTCAGCCAACCAATTTTCCAAGAGATTCTTCTTGTTCTGATTTACAACCAAACGAGACAACTCCAAGGATTCAAAAGCATTCAACTTCCCTCTAGTCAACAATGTCCCGAAGTATTGCAACAATGGTGGTGTTTGCCCAGATTGTACAGGGACACTCTGCAATATGAGTTATAGGATGTGAGAAATGTGACACAGCCAGAACGGCACAAAAGATTCTCTACTTGAAGATTGAGGAAGCCAGCCATAACCTTGAAAAATGAACTGAAGATAGGTAATATCAAGTCATACAGAATATGGTACCTGAAACTTCGCAACTGTATCAGGAGTTCGGAGTATACCCTGAGGAGATTCTGCTGCAAGCTCAGCAGCCTCCTTGTACTTCGTCTGAGCAAATAATTCTTGAAACCGCTGGACAACCTAATCAAAAGAAACATAACAGACCCAGTATAAGAAAATAAAATCAAGTCAATTTTAGTCAATTAGGAAGCTCGCATAGCTAAATAGTAATTTTGAAGACTCAGTGGGTTCATTTCTTTCATCCATTTGTCTGTTCACCTTTCACAAGCACATAACAATGAGAAGACGAATTACCTACGGAGTATTCAACATAACAAGTTTAACTGTTCATATAAATTATGATTCCTTTTATAATCATAAGCCATCCAAGAGTGACTAAGAATGCAGACAGCCTTTTTTTTAACAGAGAAGAAACAGAATATCACTCAAACTTGCTGTTCGTGCCTGAGAACCAAAACTATGCAAAAGTTCAAGTTGTTGGACTCAACTACTAAATTTTACAAGCCACCAAGAATAAAAGAACGCTAGCCAGGGAAACAACAGCAGAAGAGATTTTTCTCACCAGATTTTCAGCACCGGGCAGGTTTCCTCGCTTTGCTAGATTGACAGCCAGCTCAAGATTGTTTAACTGCGAACAATCCAATAACTTAGAATCATCACTATACACAATAATTTTTTATTAGACGTAACAAGATTTATTTATTTTTGTGAGAGCCGATCAGAATATACAGAAGAAACCCACCTGGCCACTGATAAAAGGTATGATTGTGGCTTCATTTACTGTGGCAAGTAAAACCTGCCCTCGTCTGTTAACGGCATAAAATCCACCTACTGATGTGGCTTCTGATGTCAAAAATATGGGATCTGGACTGATTCTGTTTCTGTAAACTGCAGTAGCTGTCTCCAAATCATATACAAAGAGAAGGCCCAACTTTGTGATCACATATATCAAACCATACTTTTGGGATATCTGCATACAAGATAAATATTTGTAAACATTCCTCACCATGAACATGTGAAGGTTTAGTTAAATCACTACTCAAGGTCAAACAGCTACCTGCATTGACACCGGAAAGTCATCTGCAAAATCTGGAGGGAAGAAGAGATCTGCTTGCTTCTTAGTAAACCCCGGTTTTCCTGATAAGCATATTTACCATGTAAATATGAATGAAGTGAACAAAATGATGCCTAGAAGTTCTTGCATAAGTATTGTCAAAAGTTCACTGGATATTAAAATAAAAAAACATCACCAGACAAACCGCAAAAAGCAAGAAGCTGAACTATATGTATATCATTTTAGTTAGCCTTAGTTATAATTTACTTACTGCTAAAGAGCTACAAAGATAACAAAAATAAAAGCAATATAACCAGCAAATACTTAACACACCTGGCTGAGCACCAAGTTCTATCACATGTAATTTTGACGTAATTTGCCCAGCATTGAATGACTTTGTAGCAAAGCATATCAGAGTTGAAGGATTTTCATTTCCTGGAACCTGTCCATAACCCATCGAATCACAGCAAATAAGAAATTTGGCAAGTCCTCTCAAAACCAGCACTCTCTAAGAGAGAAATAAAAATGTTAGTCTAGAGGTGATACTGAAGTTTTACTTTGAACTGTGCAAATGATGCTGCATGAGCTTCAAGTGCTTGACTTCTTTGCTGTTCCACAGAGAAAAGCTGCATACTTCCTTTCACCAATTGTGGTCTCTGCAAAATACAAATAAAATTTAGCTCGAAGTCTCTGTCAATACTGTCATATTAGCAAGCTATTTATTTCTCATCCGCCCAGCAGCCTTCAGTTAAATGAGTTCTAACTTCTCGTTGGCCAATATTGAATAGAAGGAAGAAAATCAGAAGCTATACTAAGCATTTTCCGATATCACTTCAAGATAAAGTTCTCATGTTTTAAAGTCACCAATCAACAGTTCTGAGAGGATGAACATTCTTTTCGAAGACAAAGCAGAAAGAAAAGTCCATATTTTCTGACTTAGAACCTAACCACCTATATGAACATTTGACAGTTGTGACCATGTTATGTTAAAAACCTACGAATATTTCCTTTACATCAACATTAACTCCTTCTCCACAGCCTTGCACATAATTGTGAGCGGAAACAAGATGTCTAAAGAAGTCAGAAGGAAAGAAGGAACATTCAGCTTGCAAATGCACATAAGTAAAGCAACGAACGAATAAATCATCTTAAGGTACATACCTCTGCTGAACCAGGTGCAATGCCAATCAAAACCAACCACTTCTCTGAAGGATCACAACGATAGTTAATTATTTGATTGTTTGCAAGGTTTGCTGCTCTCTCAAACATCTTCACAGGCTCCGATTCACCTAAGTTCAGCAAGTCAAGGAGAAGATAGTGAGCGGATTCCAATGTTATTCACCCATAGACAATTACCAGAACACAATTAAATGGCACACATGTTAAGTGTTTTACCTTCAATTGACCAATGGTATACTGAAGTCTGTGTGACCAAACCCACCAACTTAGGAGTGATCCATTTCCAGAAAACAACCTATAAATATAGAGAAAAAATGTTACAACCTATATAAGAAAATTTCTAAGGCATCTTGTGACATACTAAATTAGCAAATTGAATGGAATAAACAAATGAAAGAGAATACAATATAAACTCCAGCTTTTGATTTCTATACTACTATACTAGAGAGATATAAGACCTGCTCAGGCATTTGGTGAGACTTCAACTTTGCTTTAGCCTCAATATTGAATATCTGCAAGTGATCCTGAGTGGTACCAGGAAGTTGAGCTTCACATACACCATCATATACAACAGATTAGTTTGCATTTCCCGAAGAAATAAGAGCAGGTTGACAAAGGTAAATTATCTAATATACACATAATGCCATATTTCCACAGATGAATTTTTTTCACTTGGTTCCAAAGATTTCGTGAAGTACATACATACAAGATAATTCTCACTATGAGCTCCCAGTCTCGAAACCAAGATACAAAAATTTAAATCTTCTCTATTGAAACAGAACAAAAATGATCTGGTAAGCCATATTACCACATCCAACATCAGAGCTTTATAATCCTAGACAATTCGAATATTTTATTCATTATGAAAGCTAAAACCATAAACAGAGATGGTCTCACTTCAAAGGTAGAGGAGCTAAGTATCTAAGTCACATAAAATAACTCAGCATGCTAACAGGTGACGCAGCAAAATTAATCTTACCCTTAAGAGCTAGAATTCTATTATTGGGGTTCATCAATGCCGAGTCAGCAGTAATCGGCCTCCTCAAGGGCTGCATGGGCATGCTCATGTCAACGATGACAACACTGTTCTGTGGTGAGGTTTCTCTTACACATATGTACTTATCAGACTCCATGGTCACATGGGTGAAGGTTATGAATTGTGGATTGATCCCAATGCTTGGAAGCTACAATTAACAACTTTGCATTACATAATTGAAATTGCAGAAGCTTGAACTAAATACTAAAATGCAATAATGTATGTGCAAATGTGATCAAGTAGATCATACACAAATTCAAATCTCGCACACTAGCAGAATACAGATCAGATCGTAAAGTAATTTAAAATCTTACAAATCAAACAAGACCAGCTAAAAATCAAGTCAATCTTAAGAGTATGTCACGCTAGACAACAAATCTCACAGAATTAAAATCAAATAGACGCAGTTCATAAGAAGCCGCTCAATCTCAAATAAGAAAGTATAATCCACGCAGAGATCTGGACAGATCCAACACCTAACTAAACGAGTTCACAAACATTTCATCGCCAAATCCGCTACAATTCCAAATCGCCCTAATTCTACACGAATCCGATCAACTTTTAGCTTCCGCGAACCGTAAAGAGACAGAATTGCAGTGCAAAAACTCTTATGAACGGCGATAGAGGGAGAGGGAAGAACTCACCGTCAAGGCTTCCTTCATGACAATAGGAGCGTTAGCCGCCGCCATGGTGGACCAGATCGGCGATCAGAAGCGCTAGCGAAGGCCGACTTTAACCCCCAGGAGCGAGGGTTCGAAGGCGATTGCGCACCAGAGAGAGAGAGGGAGAGGGTGAAGAGCTCGGGTTGGGGTTTGAGGGAAGGAAGGAGAAGATCTAAAAATGTATCAGACGGTGTGAGGAGAGATCTGAGAAATGAGACCACTTAAAACAATAGAAAAGACTTTTGAGAGCAAAAAAAAAAGTGTTTATAGACTTGTCTTTCTAAAGCATGGTGTTTTTTCTGCTAGGAGTTGTAAACTTGGCAATTAAAGATTTTCTGGAAGTCGGAATAAGTAAGTCTCGTATACTTAGCTCTCAGTTAAGAAATACTTATCCTCAAGCAATTTTAGAAAAGAATTTATTTCTTTTTCTTTTTTTTTGGTAAAAGGCAAGAACCGAGGCCCCATGCTCTCAGAGCAATGGCGGCCCCTGTGGCGGAAATGAATATTGAAATGACATGTGACGATATGAATATTGAAATGACATGTGACGATATGAATATTGAAATGACATGTGGCGGAAATTGAGGATTGCTTTAATAGTAGATTTTACACCCTTTTTCCCAAAAATAAATTCTTATAGTTTAAGTAATGACATAGAAAATAAAGGAAAAAATCTATATAATAACTTTTGGGAAAAAGGGTGTAAAATCTACTATTAAAGCAATTCTCAATTTCCGCCACATGGTCACCTCTTTACAAAAATCGTCACATGTCATTTCAATATTCATTTTGTCACATGTCATTTTCCAATGATTTTTCTTTTTAATAAAAAAATCATATAATAGAGAAATTATAAATATGTGTAAATGTTTATTTTAGGAAAATTAAGATATGCAAGATATTATGCTTCTTTATTTATATTTTTAAAGTTCTCCAAACCATATTTTATATACTTTAATATACAAAGAGTTATTTAATAATTATATAGAAAGATTCCATCTTATAATTCATAAAATTTAAATACTTTAAACTAAACATATTTAAATATTTAAACAATGTTTGATTAACACTCTCTTTATTAAAAATGTTTATCATACTAATTCAAAAACTTTATATTAAAGAATTGATTATATTTTTACTTTAGCTATTTAGGTAATAATTCAAATTAAACAATTATTTTTAAAAATTAAACTAAATTTGTATGTGGTAAATGAACTGAATCTATTTGATAAATAATTTAACCTAAGTTATTTATGTATTAAATAACTTGGGTTAAATTATTGAGCAATAATTCAATGAATTTCATAATGCCTTATGGAGTTCTGGAGTTCCGAATACTGAGCAAGATTCGCTAAATTTTACAAGCCAACCAACAAGGATCAAATGCGGTTTAAATAATGATGTTTTTTCTGTCAGAGATTCCATATAATTAATAATGAACGTATTTAAGCATTAACCTATGTCCCTAGATTAAGCAGAGCCAAAAAGGAAACTATTACCCTAAGTAATAACACATGAACCCGTCACAAGAATAATTTAAAATTTATACTATATATATACGAAAAATTCTACAAAAGAATTTCTTAAAAGATGTTCTTAGATTAAAGTCACAAATGAGATATAAAATTTGTACTTATATTTAATTTATTTAAAGCTATAAAACATTGACGTAAAAGTAAATATCTGAGTCCATCACAAAAAGTAGAACCCTAATTATTACTTAACCATAACTCTTTAAAATGAACATCCGATTTAATACCCCCGGTGAAAGTTATAAAAAACGTTTGCGCATAAAAAAAGTCAAAGAATTTTTTTATAGTCTTCAACATATTTTGCACGGAAACGAAAAACAACAGTTGGAAACGGAAAATGACAGGACACCGGAAAGAGGCAAACCTAAAATAAACAAATATAGGAAACGGTGATATATTTTTAATATTATATATCATTTTAAAAGTATTGTAATGAATAATACATTAATATTACTGAGAGGCACATAAAACATAAGTAATTTAAGTCTTTAACATAATCCTAGTTTATAAAAAACAAATGTGGCATAAACATAGAAAATCAAGTCTTAAACCTAAATCAAATGTGAGG
The DNA here is from genome assembly GCA_029168935.1 of Oxyria digyna. Taxonomy (NCBI): domain Eukaryota; kingdom Viridiplantae; phylum Streptophyta; class Magnoliopsida; order Caryophyllales; family Polygonaceae; genus Oxyria; species Oxyria digyna. The sequence goes on from JAPVLV010000005.1 coordinate 44,098,955, forward strand.
GTTGAGAACATGAAAGAGAAAGGGTTAGGGGGCTCGGTTTTCCTATTTTCAATTTTTTTTATTAATAAAAAATATATATATTTTTCTATTTTTTCACTCATCAAAACATTTCCTCCTGTTTCCTCGTACGTTTCCTCCAGTTTCTTCAAATGTTTCCCGGCGTTTTCAAAATGTTGACCGTTTTCCAACATTTCCTTGACCGTTTTCAGACAATTCTAGGTTTCCCACACCAGGCTTTGTACCCCATGAGATGTTTCCATAGTCTTAAACAGATGATTGATTTCAAAAACTCTAACTAAAAGTTATTTATTTGAAACACACAAAAACAATGAAGTAGGAAAATAGTATCAATGTTTCCTGAACATTAGAAAGTAGATAATGATTTAAAAACAAAACCTTACATATTGTTTTGGAAAAAATATTAGTTAATCGGTTTGCTCAAGGGTTGTATAGTTGTAAATGAGCATGTTCATGTCAACAAGGACAAAAGTCTTTTTATGGTGAGATTTCTCTTACACATACAAATGTACTTATCAGACAACATGAATGATAAAACACATACAAATGTACTTATCAATCTTTATGTAGTGTCGCGACATCTGGGGAAAACTTAACTTTCTCAAATGCAGCTTCACCACGCGGCTCACCGGCCTACATCGACTCCCATTCGCTAGAAAATGCATAGAAAGGGCCTCAACATCGCCTTGACTTGTGTGCTCTTCAAAGTAAATGACGAAATTGATGCTCAAGTGTTCATCATTTTTCTTTGTTGGTTGCAAATTTGAAAAGACGCAACAAGCATTCATGAATGACTACTTTGGACAAGTCAAGACAATACTCAAAAGCCTTCATGGTGTACTATCACTTTTTATCCAAAGGAGTGGGAGTTACTCATTATTTTTCAAGAAACAAAGCTACAAAACTTCAGACATAACCTCATCAAATTCAATGAATTTCATAATGGCTTGTGGAGTTTTGGAGTTCCGGAGACTGAGCAAGATTCGCTAAATTTACAAACCAACCGGGTTTAAAATAATGATTTTTTTTGTCAAAGATTTCATATAATTAATAAGGAACGTATTTAAGAGTTAATGTATGTCCCTAGGTTAAGCAGAGCCGAAAAGGAAACTATTACCCTAAACAATAACACATGAACCCGTCACAAGAATAACTTAAAATTTATACTATAGATATATGAAAAGTTCTATAAATGAATTTCTTAAAAAGATGTTCTTAGATTAAAAGAACATGTGAGAGATAAAATATGTACTTATATTTAATTTATTTAAAGCTATAAAATACTGGCATAAAAGTAAATATCTGAGTCCATTAAAAAAATAGAACCCTAATTATTACTTAACTATAACTCTTTAAAATGAACACCAGACTTAATACCCCTTGTGAAAGTTATAAAAACCGAATGCGTATAAAAAAAATCAAAGAATTTTTTTAGTCTTCAACCTATGTTGCACGCAAATGGAAACGGGAAATGAGAGGACACCGGAAAGCGGCAAGCCCAAAAGAAATCAATATAGGAAACTGTGATATATTTTTAACATTATATTATAACTATTGTAATGAATAATACATTAATATTATTGAGAGACACATAAAACATAAGTAATTTAAGTCTTTAACGTAATTCTAGTTTATAAAAACCAAATCTGGCAAAAGTATAGAAAATCAAGTCTTAAACCTAAATCAAATGTGAGGGTTGAAAACATGATACAGATGAAGGGTAAGGGCTCAAATTTCTTATTTTCAATATTTTTGATTAATAAAATATTTATATTTTTCTATGTTTTCACTATATTTCCTCCCGTTTCCTCATACGTTTCCTCCCGTTTCTTCAGACGTTTCCAAAATGTTGACTGTTTCCAAAATGTTGACCGTTTTCCAGCGTTTCATTGACCGTTTCCAGCCGTTTCCCGACATTTCCAGGCTTCATACCTCATGAGAGGTTTCCATCGTTTCTATTTTTTTGATTAATATTTTTTTTTTGTAGAATGCAAGAAACGAGGTTTCATCCCAGAGGGAGTGAGAACCCCTGACCATCAGACGCGATGATCCGAAAAAGGGGCATGTATGGAGTAGACAGAGTCCAAAAGAGTGGGACGCATAATTCTAATATAGTCATTAGATAACAAGTGGTACTCATTACAATTAAGAATGACCTTAACATAATGGGCATTAATATTGGGTTGGGCTAAAAAATCGACAGCTTTATTAGCTTCCTTAAAACAATGAGATATTTTAATGTTGGCAAAGTTTGGGAGCAGAGTTCTATCGTCCATAATGATATGATCAATTTCCCACGGTATTTTCCACATGTTATTCAGAGAGTTGATGATAGTGACACAATCCCCTTCAATGATTATGTTTCTATTTTTGAATTTTAATCGCATTTTGATAGCATGTAAGAAAGCAAGAGCTTCGACCATGAGAGGATTGTTTGCATTGACTTATTTATTGTATACATCTAATACTTTGCAGGTATGATCTTTAACAAGACAAGCAATATTAGAAGTTGAATTAGCTAAGAACAAGCCATCGAAGTTTATTTTAATCCAATGGTTTGGTGGATTTTTCCAGCATTGTTGTTTTTTATTATTCCTATTCCTCTTTCGAACATTTTTAGGTCCTAGACTTGCTTTTGGAGTTGATTCCCACTGTTTGAAATAGGAGAAGGCATATTGTGCTGCATCATTCTTCTGTGTTTGATTATTTCTAAATATAACATAATTTCTATGTATCCAAATTTGGTACCAAAGGAATATTAAGGCTTCAATTTTATTATACTCATTCTTGTTATCTTGTATTAATTCCATAAGGGCATCTTGTAAAGGTTGGTTATTACGCATTTGTTATTGTTTTCCTGAAATATGAGAAAATTTATATACCTGGTTTAATGTATACGGGCATTCCAGAAATAAGTGTTCCAGTGTTTCTGTTGGGTTATTGCATAGCGAGAAGTAGTGAGGTACACGATTATAGTATATGTTAAGTCTTTCTGCGATGGAAAGATTGTCTGAAATGATCTTCCAAAGGAAATTGGGCAGCTTAGGAGGAATTTTTAAGTTCCACAACCATTTATAAAGGTGTGAAATGTTGGAGACGTTATGATTGTTCATTAGATTCCTAGCTGATGCAGTACTGAATTTATCATTAGTATTGAGTATCCAGACAATCCGGTCTTGAACCGGTGTTAGTGGGATGTAAACCCTAAGGATATGAGAAATTATATGGGGGGTGGAAGAATAGTCTGAAGTTTTTGTAGGTCCCATTCTTTAGATTGTGTTATGTAATTAGCCACTTTTTCATTCATGTTAGCATTGGTTGGGTTGAAGAACTGTAATAAATCGATAGACGGTACCTATTTATCCGTCCAGATATTAATAGTCATTCCGTTTGCTAGGTTCCAAGCAATATCTTTTTGAAAATCCTCACGCAAGTGTAGTAACCTAGAAAATTGCCACGATCATTTTTTATGTTTTTTCTTTCAAAAAGTGAAGATATTATTTGAATGCAAATATTTCTGATAAATAAGTTGTATCCAAATATTGTCTTTTTCAGTAGCCAGTTTCCATAGCAATTTCTGTTGTAGAACTTTGTTAAGATTTTCCATTCTATGTAACTATATTGTTTTGGTTTACAAAAGAAATCTTTGTTTATTTTGTCCACCTATTTACACACACCTTTAGGTAGATAGAAACATTGCATAAGGTGGTAATTTTAGACTGTATATTTGATTGAATAAGAATAGCTCGACCCACTTGTGAAATTGTATTTGCCTTCCATTTTGATAATTGCTTTTGCATGCTTTGTATCGCATATTGAAAGCACTCGTTTTTAACTCTTTCCTTAACTATCGAAATCCCTAAATATTTCTCCATGGAGTTGGTGATCTGCAAATTTAGGATTGTTTCTAAAGCTCATAGTGACTATAAGTTATTTATTTTAAACACACAAAAAGGCATATAGTTGTGTAGTTGTAAATTGACATATCCAGTATTAATTAATCGGTATGCTAAAGAGTTGTATAGTTGTAAATGGGCCTGTTCATGTCAACGAGGACAAAAGTCTTCTATATATAGTGAGATTTCTCTTACACATACAAATGTACTTATCGGACTCCATAAATGATAAAACACATACAAATATACTTATCAGTCTTTTATGCAGTGTCGCGACATCTGGGGAAAACTTAACATTCTCACACGCAGCTTCACCACGCGGCTCACCAATCAACATCGACTCCCTACCCGCTAGAAACTGTATAAAAGGGGCCTCAACATCTCCTCGACTTGTGTGCTCTTCAAAGCAAATGCCGAAATTGAAGCTCAAGTATTCATCATTTTGCTTTGTTGGTTGCAAATTAGAAAGGACGCATCAAGCCTTCATGAATGACTACTATGGACAAGTCATGACAATACTCGAAAACGTGTGTTCATCGTTTTTTACCTAGAAATTTCGGGTCATTTGGATTAGACGAACAACGTAGGGTTATGACCTCGAAATTTTCTAAGATATCTACTCTTAAATGTATAGTCGTTACTTTTGTAAATCTTTTTCCGTTCAATATATCTTACCGTAAAAATTTCAAAAAACAAAATAATCCATACTATTCAAAATATTAAATGGTTGACCAGGGTTGATATTTATCCGCAGAATATTTCACAAAATATTATGGATCTTCTTATTTTTAAAATTTAATTAATTGTGATTCTCTTTATTTTTTGGATAAAGTAAGAAATATTGAATTATTTGAAAGAAGTACAACAGTGGATTGTTTCTTTGAATTTGGCGGTAATCCAAGAACCAAATGAGAACAGGTGAATTTCTGAAATATTCCTTCACTGGTAAGTGGTAATCCATACTAAAGCTGCACAACCAAAAAAGGTACAAATTGATCCGCAAGATTCAACCTTGTCCAATCTCCGGCTCACTACTAGTACAAATACATACATTCCTAGGGTTTGTTCATCGCATAATCTCATCAGCAACAATGGAATCCGTCAAAGAGCAGCAAAATCCTCCCGATGACAGAAATCGTTCTTCTCCGCCGCCTTCGCGCAGGGGAAAAGAAAGAGACTACAAGCGGAGGTTGAGCCCTAGCCCTCCTCCTCACCATAAACGATCGCGAAGGGATGATGGTGACTACGATCGTAGGCGTCGGAGCCCAAGAGGATATGGAAATGACAGGAAGTGAGATGCCATTTCTCGATTTCAAGAATCTGAAATTGTTGTTTTGAACCAGCGAATATGGTTGCTTACTTGCTTTCTTTTCAGGTCTGGGTATGAAAATCGTGGTGGAAGACGTTATCTTGGGGATAGGCATGATGAAAGATACTCTGGTAAGTGGTAATTGCAGCTGGTTATACAAGTCTTGGCATCCTGATTGATTTCTGTCAAAAACTGAGTAGATTGGTGATATTTGCAAGATCTGGGTTCATCGCCATTTAGAATCTGCAAAACATAACTTAAGTGGTTGCATTTGTTCTTGCAGATTTGGATTCTGGACGTGGTGGTTATACTCATATGTCTAATATGGGGAACAGTGAAAGGTATGTGATGGAACCATGCATCTATCTCTTTTCAATTAATTCGTATGATGTTGCAATTGCCTTGTAGCGCTAGTTAGATTTATGTATTACTAATTATAGTATTGATTTCACTCTGAACTATAAATGATCCTCACTTTTTGTTACTACGACTTTATGATTGGAGAAACTTCCTTCAAGACAGCGAGTTCTGATTCGTGTGCCAAGTACCGATCTACATAATCTTGGAGGATTATCGGAAAGCTAATCTGTGTTCTTTGTATACAATTAGTCTCCAATGGAAATTGGGAAATATCAAGTTCCATGTTTGGCTGTTTAATTATAGTTTGTCTTCTTGAAATAGATAAAATGTCTTTTTCACCCTAGACTACTCTTATTATAAAGTAAATGGTGGATATTATAGACGACGAAATGGAAACTGCGACTAAAGGACACAAGCGAACGACATGCACTACCTTAATTTTGTATAGACCAGCCGTTATTAAGAGTAATTTCAGATTTTAGTCTTCTTTTGGAACTCAATTTCCTCTATCAAACTGTAAAAATAGACTGGAAATTGTTTCCTTTGACGACAGGGAGGGCCTGCTGGCATACAAACAATTCATGCAAAGGCTTGATGATGATGTGACAGCATATGAAGCTCTCCTTAGGTATAAAAGAAGTTGGTTTTCGTATTTTGACTCTAAAGTGTTATTTTATCTGCACCAGTGACTGACTATATTTCATTCCATAGATACGAAGAATATCAGACTGAGTATATCACAAGCCAAAAAAGAACTTACTTTGAAGCTCACAAAGATGAGAACTGGTACTTCAGTTTGTGTCTTATTATTTTATTTTTGTATGCTTCGTTTGAATGCCTTCTTTATATTTTCGTTTATGCTTTGTCAATTCAATTCTATATAGGTTGAGGAACAAGTATCATCCGACAAATTTGCTTTCCGTCATTGAGAGGTATCTTCCAACTTAATAGCTTGCTATTAATTATTAAGTTACCATAAAATTTCTCTTTCATTAATTTCAAATACTTATGCTTGTCACTTCTTATCACTCAGGAGGAATGAGCTTGCTCACAAGACTTCAAAAAATTATCTGCTTGATTTGGAGAGTGGAGGGTTTGACTTGTAATACTTTTAATATAACACTGACTTCCTTTGCTTTCGTGTGACATACCGTCATTAATTTTCATGTTTGTCACAGAGTACCTACTGCAAATACAAACAAATCAGAGCAAACAAGTGAATCAAACCCAGTGAAGGAAGCTGAGCTTTCTGCTGCTCCTAAGGCACACCCAATCAGTTCTAAACCACGGAGAATTCAGTTAGATATTGAACTAGCACTTGAACTCACCAAGAAACTTGACTCTGAAAAGGGGATTGATGGCCACTTCCTTGTTATGCCTGATAAGGACATTAACAACAGATTAATCGTCAGTATACGGGGTTTAACATTTCAAAGGCACCTTGTGGGCGTTGAGCTTCTTGATACTCTCCTAACATACCTCTGGCTTGTTCATGGTGTGGATTATTATGGTATGATTGAATTAACCGAGCCGAAAGGTCTGAGGCATGTGAGAGCTGAGCACTGGACTTCTGAAGACTCTAAAAGCGCTACTAACTGGGAAAAGAAAGTTGATTCTTGTTGGAATGATAGATTGGACTGTCAAGATTCTTTGGAAGCTATGACTGCAAAAGATGAGATAGATGCAGCTGCTGATAAAGCTCTAAATCCTTATGTGACTAAAACTAAAGATGAAAAACATGGCTGGAAATATGGCTGTGGAGTCGAGGGATGCACAAAAAATTTCAAAGCTCCTGAATTCGTGTACAGTCACCTTAAGCTTAAACATCATGATCTGGTGATGGACCTCACTTCTGAAATGCGCGAAGATCTTTATTTTCAAAATTACATGAAGTATGATGCCCATTCCCTTTGTTTACATTCCTTATGCATGTAGTCATTTGGATATAGATTAGTGATTCTCATTTAACTTTGCAGTGATCCAAAGGCACCTGGAAGCCAGCCTGTTATGCAACAAGCTTTTAAGGTACGGAGTATATGATTTCGGTGTTCTTTGTTCTCTATTTTTTCACATAATAGCTGAGATTGTGCATTTGATTACTCTTTTTTGCAGAATGACAGGCGTGGGCCCTCTCTAGAAGATCGCTTGGAAGATGATAGAGGCGGGAGTAAAGATAGAGAAGCTCAGGAGAGTGCCAATGATAAATTCAAAAGCTCAGATAAGGGAGATTTTCGGTCTAGCAAGGATGATTCAGAGAAGAGTAATGCTGATGAACCAATGTTTGATCACTTTGGTGTTCTGGTGCCTATACCAGGTGCTGGGTATGTGTTCGAGTTACCTGCTTCAATTCCAAAAATTATTCAAATGAAACTTCATTCGTAATTTTGTTCTTATATACTATTGTCGTTGATGCAGTCCTCTAGGACCTTTTGTTCCCGCCATGCCAACTATTCGACAGGATCCTCGGAGTTTAAGGAGGTAAGTTTGACATATAATGTAATTTCACTTTCTCTTGTGACTCCTATCAAATATCTCAGTATGTTGTGTTATGTGTGTTGTTATAATCTTCCATCAGCTATCAAGATTTGGATGCACCAGATGACGAAGTGAATGTAATTGATTACAGAAGCTTGTAGATTTGGAATATAGATGAAATGCAGTCCTCATTCCTCTTTGGTGCTTGTATACTGACAGACTTTACTCGGATACTTGAGTGGAACAATGGATAATGATATTACTGTATAGATTTGAGCTGATGCAAGTTATATTTGGGTTTTTTGGGATCCTGGCCATTACAAATGTATGAATTTTGCTGCTTCTATGGAGGTGAATTGGGATAGTGATACTGTAACCCCGTTAAGAAGTCCTTAGTTCCGTGACAAAGTGGGTTAGATTTTTTTTAATGGTTGAAAGAGTCTTGGAACTGGTTATATCGGATTAATTTCTATTCGGTTATAGCACATTGTTGAGCTGTGCAAGTATTTAGATTGTTTTTCGTTTTGATTGCTGTCAGTTTTGGATCAATTTGTGGAGCTCTGCAAGCGTTTGGACTGGCTTTTAATACTGCTGATTTTCGTTGTGATTGCTGCCAGTATTGGCTCAATCACTGGGTCGATCATATCCTTATAATTTGAAATATTTCAGGTACACACAAAATATTCAAGCAATTTAAAAAAAAAATTATATTCGTTTTAAAGAATTTTGATAATATTAGTTTGGTACAGATTTAGCAATTTTTTTTTATTTTTTGCCGAAACAAAAATTCTTTTTCGCATATAAACTGGATTGCTATAAATTCACAAATTAATTGAATAAATTGATTAATAATGTTCTTGTGTCACCAGTCACCACCACTTAGCGATCATCTTGGAGCGGTTGTTGGATCTAGGATAATCTCAGGTTGAGTACAATCGTTTAGTTATCATGTTAAAACATATATTAACAGATTAACCTCCAAATTCAGTAAATTATCAACGTGAATACAAGAAGAAATATCCCCTACTTCAACCCACAAACACAAGCCACATTTATAATAGCTCACTTTTTTCGATCATGTGAAAACATGAATTCTGAGACTGCAAGTGATTTGAATGACAGATCAAGGATTCTAAATCATTAGATCAACTTGAACAATGTACAAATATTCTTGAGTGATTTCAATGAACATTTTGTATGTATGCAAGATATCCAAAAATCAAGCCCCAAATACGGATCAGCTAGAAGAGATGAGCCATTTTTAGGCTTGTAAACGGTGAAATAGAAGCTACACTTCAGATGTTCAGAATACTTTATCTCGAAATTACAAATTAAGGTCTCTACAAAGTTCATTGTCAAGAAATACCCTTTATCTCAACTTTTTTCTTTACAGCTAACAGGGCTGAAACTTTTTCCAAACCCAACAACCGGACTCACTGCATACTTGTAACTTCTAGTTTACTGCATAAACATTAGACACAACCACCCTGAGATCTCTCTACAACAACTATTCCTATGAAATTGAAACTTCCCGGGTTTAAAGCAGTTTTTTCATTCATGTAAGAATACAAGAAGTTCTTATGACGATATAGCCCAATTTACCCCTTACTTACAACCACAATCTTGGTTTTATATTACCTGTAAACACTAGGTTCTCTGTCTAACCCTTCTTCCATCAGAATCGCCACCGTCTGAGAGCTGGGCCCACACACTCCTAGATTTCCCGCCTCCACTCACGCAATCCTCCTCACAACCAGCAACAATCTTCAAGAGCTCGGACTGTAGTGCTGCACAGTTTTCTTTCAGATTCTGAAACCCGTCTGATCGCATGACGGCTGAAAACAGAAGAGCCACAAATGACAGTGAGAAGATGCAACTAAAACCCTAAAAACCAATCATAGAAAAAAAAGGAACCCTAATAATTTACAAATTCTTTCCAAATTTAGGGCCTTATCCTTGCCAAATTTGTATTATTATTAATAGCACCGAAAGTCCAAATAGTCATTTTCCACCTTATACTTTGATAACCTATGAAATGTTGATTATCTTAAATTTGTTGGGAGATGGGAAATAGAGAACCTCTTAATTGTATTCGTAAGTCTATTGGGATCTGAAACTAGTTTTGTCTTGTGTTGTTGTCATTGCTAGGACTTCTAAGAGATTACAACAAAAAAAGATATAGATAGAAATAATAGAGAGCAGAAAGGAAACCTGCAAGGTTTTCAGCAGCAAATCTTAGGCAGACAGCCTTCAATTCAGTGGCATGGTAACGATCAGCCAGAGATAGAACCTGGGCGACTGAACTCACTGATATATCTGTGCAGAGATGAGACTCACAAATCCGTTTTAATCTTGCCAAATCATATTTATCTGACACAGCCAACAATTTTGCTACCAAAGAATCTGATATCCACGAGTTGCCCATAGAGCTGGATGGAATCAGGCCGACATCTCCTATGAGGGCATCTTTGTATATAAAGTGCAGCATAATCTGTTGGTTATAAGAAAATAGTACATTGAAAGAGCATTAAATATGAGAACTCATGCTTATGTGTTGCATAAAGAAAGCATTAAAGAGAGGCAGTCACCTTAAACACCTCAGGCTCTACATCTGTCACTAGTATTTCTTGTTTATCAACCGATTCAACCTCCGTCTTCTCATAAAAATCACTACGAAACACAGGTGACCGAGCGGCCAATACCAACTTATGAGCATGGAACTTTTCTCCACCCACATTGAACACGATATCAGAACACTGTTGATTTTCCAGTAGCATGCCGAAATGTGTCCCTATATCGGACTCAGGGACCGGATCTGGACGAAGTCTGGAACAGTCCATTCCAGAAACTACAACACCTACAGTACACTCAAACTTAAGGCAGTCATTCTTGAGATAATCCGAAGTCTCAAGAGCCGTTCGTTTGAAAAAACGCTTGTAACCCCTGCATAAAGCATACACTAATGCAGTTAGTCAAGATACTCAAAGGATCTTAAAGTTTACATGCATATACATACATACATGATATATGTCACAACAGTCATCTGGTCAGATAATGGGTTTGTTTGGTCTAGTAGTTTATAACCTGTTTTTGGTTTATAAACACATTTTTTCAAAGAAGTATTTGGCTGCATAAAAAATATTGTTGACAAATAATTATTTATCTTTGATAAATATTTGGTGGTAAGTAGGTCTAGATTTATAGACTGAACAAATATCTGGGTTTTGACTCTTGAATCTACTAAACCCAGCAAAATTGCAGAGCAATAACTAGCTGTACTATGGCTTTTCTTCTAGATCTTCATCAAATTCTTAATTGTCTTTGAATTTCCCCATCCTCCACTTTACCATATCTATTCACATCATCCTTGTTGAAGTAGCAAGGAGTTTTGACCCGGAATACTGATTCAGGTCTGCTGAATGGGACCACAATTAGGCTCTGAGGGTGCGAACCATTTGGAGATTCCTGGGCTGTGCTTCAATCCGAACAATAGTCGGAGAAGACGGGAATTTGGGCAAAATAGGGATCGTTATTGAACCCTAGTTTGGAATTTGGGAAGGCCGAGAAGCCAGGGGCAAGCTAATCCTCATCGGTTGTCACATTGTTTATGGTGGTGATAATGGAGAACAGTGGTTTGATGATGAAGGAAGGACCGAAGGAGGAAACAAAGGTTGAAGATGAAAAATAATATTTTTGTCTTAAAACAAGGAAATAGTTATATTAGTGGCACAAATTTCAAAATCTATAAAACCTGTTTTTTCAAAATAAACTAGTTATAATCCAAAACCAGTTTATAACTTAGTGGGGCAAACAGACCCAATCTTAATAAAATCATACCACAAGTAAACCACAATTATGATCAGCCGTTCTTGGTACACTCTACAGAGGAACCTTGAAGAAGCAATATATACAAAATTCAACAACCAGGGAACCTCAGACCCTTACACTCAATGACCTACCTGGGCCTTACAACTTTCTACCAAAAAAAACTGGGACTTCCAACAGAATTGAACTTCTCCCTCTAAGACCATGTAAAATCCTGGTAAATTAGTGACCCTTTATCTTAGTTCAATCGCACACCGTCATAATACCTAGTCTTTACCTTTTGAACTTTCCACATTATGTAATTCATCTATAGAACAATATTTACATGAAAGCAATTTCACACAGAAATAGTATAGTTGATGGCAGGCCCGTTATTAATCTTCCATCTGCCCATTATATCTTACCAAAAGCAGAAACAGCAGAGTTAAGAAAAATTGTGCATTTCCTGAATAAATCTCCTCAGGGACTATGGACCAATGGAATACTCCCAAAACAACTTTGGAAAGAAAGCGACAAGTTGAGAATGTTACTCCTACTTATGATCCCTATTCCAATAATGTGAATAAGAAAACTGCATTATTGCTATTTTATTTATTGAAAAAAAAACACATGCAGTAGACCAGTCAGTCAATACAATTTTAAATGTGACCTAAAAACGATAAAAATAACGGAAGATAGTGTAGCCATAGCCAAACGTCTATTAAATGTTTTCATCAAAAGCAAAATCAGCAGGGTTACTAAATACATTTCCTTTGTAATCTATTTGTGGTTTTCTTATAATGTGGTTAAATATATAACCTACAAAGAAATTTCCTAACGGTAGCTTCAGTTGCACCGGATTTATCCACAAACAACATAAACATCTTCCTTCTCTTATGAATTAAACTTCTTCTTCCGAACCGGACTTCAAGCAAATCATTTTCGGTCTATTAGAAACATCATTCTCTTCTCCCGTGTGTTAATACACATAATTATTCTGGTTAGTTGCGAAGTAGCATTCAATCTGCCTACACACCGTAAATGTGGAAAACAGATATCCCCTTATCCTGCTCTATGGCAAATTGCATACTTTGCCATCATTTTTTTGTTATATGTTAGAAATAACTAAAGTTTACAATTAAGCACTAGTAATTCAAGTCTCAAAAACATCTTAGTTATACAGGGAGATGGAAGATACAAGCAAGATACAAGCAAGAAAGCAAGCAAATTGTTCTAATGTCAGTCATAAGCAACAAATCATCCATACGATTTTCCATAAATAAATCGATCTTCTCATCTAAATCAAATCCAGGAGAGATTCCGAAAACTTACCACATGCTACCGCGATATTTCAATGTGTACGGGCCACTCTCGAGCGAACGATCAAAGTGGGTATGGACTTTGTGCCTCCCACTCCCGCTCTGATCAACCAATGTGAGCTCGAACAAAGCCCTAACATCGTTCCCTTCGCTAGCCAAAGCGATGAACACAGAGACATACACCGAGTTGTCTTCTGGATTCTTGCCATCCGGATAGAAGTAGATCGCCCACTGGTATCCTCCAACGCTGAAATTATCGCTAGCAATGTGCTTTCCCACCCCCATTCCTTTCGCCAGAGAGTAGCCTTCGATTATGAACTTGTGAGACCCGTTCATCGTTTGAGTAACGGAAAGAGAGCTCGTCGGAGATCGTACTGGGGGACCTCGCTCCGTCCCGGAATTCGAAGCCATAGGCCAAATTGAGGAAAGAGGAAGTGGTGAATGAGCTAGTGCATACGTTGGAGCTCAAATCGGTGAGCTTGGATTTGAATGGGACGGGAGATTTTTCGGGTGAATTCAGAGAGAGAGAGAGAGAGCTGTGGGTGATTCTTGGAATCGAGGAAACTGGATTTGAAAGAAAAGAGGGGCTAGGGTTCTTTCTTTATTTTATTTTATTTTGGCTGGAAAGGGAATTGAGCTAAGCATAGAAGAACAGTCCTTTTTCCACACAAAATATGAATTTTCTATAAATTAAATCATGTAAAATTTATTATATCAAACTCTACTCTTTTCATATTTGAATTAAATTAAAAGTAATAATTGTCTTTTTTATATACATGTTTAAATTAAATAATTTAATTTAAGATATTTTTACTAAACCTTTAACTTTAAAATTTATGATTATAAAATTAAATTATAATAATATAATAATATAATATTTTTATAAAATTGTTCAACGCACGAAAACTAAGCTAGTCCAAAGTACGAGATAATAAGATTCGCATTCTACAACTGGTTACCTGTGTATTAATCTTGAAAAACCTACCGATAGGATTACATAATTACATTTATAATTAATGAGACCCACAACATTAAAGTTACTCTTCTACCATCTTCTTCAAAACTTACTCATGTGTTTCGGTGTTCAACAACAACAACTCATAAAGTTACCCTTCGTCTTGAATTCATCAACAATCCCTATAACCCTAAAACAATTGAGAGCATTGTCATTCACTCTCGAAAATATAATCAACTTCTTAATTTTCAAACGGAATGTTGGAGAAGAAGAGTCAAAATTAAACATTTGGTTAATGGTGATCGGAATACCAAATATTTTCATTCAATTTCTAAGATTAGAACTTCAAAAGAGGCTATTTTGTCTTTCCAAACCAAGGATGGTTTCACAATTCATGATTAAGATAATATCTCCAATGCTATTTCGACTGAACTAGCAAGCAGATTCACCAAATCCCCCCTCACCAATGTCAAAGTAAAAGATTTAACCATCATCCCTACTATTATTTCGGAAGAAGATAGTTTTAATCTTACATAACCTCCTACAAAAGCTGAGCTTAGAATAGTCATCTTTGATCAACCACCGAATAAAACTCCAAGACCTGATGGTTTCCCCCATTGACTTCTACCAAAAATACTGGAACACCATCAAAAAAGCACTCCTTTCCGCTGTTAAAGCATTATTCCACTCTGGTCAGCTTCTCTCCGCCATTAACCACTCCTTTATTTCTCTTATTCCGAAAAATGACTCTCCCATCTCTATAAATCACTACAGACCCATTAGCTTGTGCAACCCCTCTTATAAAATTATCACAAAAATTATGGCTAATCGCATAAAACCATTGCTCTCTAAACTCATCTCTCCCCCATCAAGGCGCATTTGTTGAAGGTCGCTTGATCCAAGACAACATACTTGTTGTGCATGAAATTTGCCATTCTTTTCATAAAAATGCTAAAGGTAAGGTAGGCTGGATGGCCCTCAAACTAGACATGGAAAAAGCCTATGATAAACTAGACTGGGAATTCCTTTGTAAAATCCTGGAGAAATTTGGCTTCTGCCCTAAGTGGATCTGATGAGGCTAAAGTCGTAGTGTCAAATCAAAGAAAACCCTAAACACTAACTAGAGTATAGCAAGTAAGTAGAGGTCGAACCCAAGGGAATCAAAACACCAAATCAATGCAGTCAAGTGAAATATCAACTAGTAATAAGTAACCAAAGGGGGGGGGGGTTGATTGCAAGAACACACAAGTAACCAGTAACAAGCAGAGGAAGTTTGGGTGAGAATATTATGCGAAGGGGTTTCACCTAGCAAGTATCCACACAACAGTCAATCAAGTTGATCATAGATTTATCTCAAGTTCTATTCAATCCTAGGGAATGTTCCTATTCCAATCTTTAATATATCAGCAGACCAACCGGTCCTAATAATACTTACTATTCAACAATCAGGGAAACCTCTCAAGATTAGATGAAAAAGCAGCAAAGGGCACAAGAATTATAAGGATGCATGCAATAACTTACAACCATCAAGTATTAACATGCAATCAATTCTCTTTCATAAAAGCAATCAACTACCAGATCATGCAGATATGAGTGCTACAATGACAAGGAATTCCACCGTATATTCCTAGTCTAGCAATAGAAAACTATCAATCAAACTAGATGATCAAGCTAGCAAAACTAATAGAAATCAATAGATGAAGAATAAGAGAATTAATACAAACCCATAGGAAAAGAACAAGAGTTTATAAATCTCACAACTTAATAACTGAAGGTTTCAACCGCTAAGTAAAACAATGGAGATTAGTTCCTGCTCATGGTTGCAGAACTAAATTGTCTGATGGAAAAGATGATGAAAAGATAGAAAGAACTAGGGTTCTTAAATAAAGACTAACCCTAAAAATATATGGTAAAAGAAATATCCTAAACAAATAAAGAAATAAAAGAAAAGGAAAATAAAGCAAAAGGAAAATAAAACACAACTCGGTGAAAACTTGCATCCGCTGCTTCTCTTCTTCCACGTGGCCCACCTCCAATTCTTTGCACGGCCCAATTCAAACACAATACCCGCGATCGCGGATATTAATCCGCGGTCGCGGATCTATTAAATCTTCTTGGCTCCTCTCTGTTGCTCCACCGCGATCGCCGCTAATCCATGGCGATCGCCGTCGCTGATTTCTTCTCGAATGGCTTCTGTTGAATGATGGCGATCGCCTGGGTGGTAGTGGCGATCGCGGTTGGCATCACAGAAGCTTCTTCATTCTTCAAGTCTTCAATCTTCTTCGGTTCTGCTCTTCATTTCTTCACTTCTTAATAAATATCTCAGAACATGATAATGACTCGAAACACATATGATAATACTCCTAAACTAGTGTAATAATCCCTAGTTACGCTATATAAAGTGCAGCGTATCAGGATCTCTCTAATCTCTTCCTGTCTCACTACTGCGTCTTATTCAGTTCTAGTGAACAACCAACCTGGACAAGAATTCAAACCCTCGTGTGGTATTAGACAAGGAGACCCTCTGGCTCCAGCTTTGTTTGTCATTTCAATGGAATTTCTAGCACGAAAACTCTACATTGAAGCTGCCCAACCAGATCCAAAAGTAGGTATTTCGCTCACTCCCAATGGACAACCTATACCTTTCTTAACCTTTGCTGACGATACTATCATTCTGGCAAACGACAACCATTCTAATATGTGCTATTTACTGGAGTTACTTGATAAATTCTCAAAACAAAGTGGATTGGCGATTAATTTCCATAAAAGCTCGCTCCAAGTTTCTAGAAATATTTCTAAATCCTATGTTGTCGCTTTGGCATCTATTATGAATATCCACATCACTTCGAAAATGGAAAAATAACTTGGTATCCTCATTCTAAAAGGACGTGTCACTAGCGATCTTTTTGATGATGCCATTATGGATCTAAAGAAACAACGCTCTAAATGGAAAGCAGATACCCTTTCCCAAGCAGGACGTGCAATCCTTATCCAAAGTAATCTTTGTTCGAAGGTCAATTTCCTCATGCAAAGCTTCCTTCTCCCAAAAGGAGTTTGTGATGAGATAGATGATATCAACAAGAAGTTCTTCTGGAACAAGAAAAGCTCCTTTAATCGTAGCCTGCTTCAGTGGGACTCCATCTGCAAGCCGCAATCCATGGGTGGCCTGGGCTTTCGGAAGGTGATGTAAGTACACCTATACTTACTCAAGGAACTGGCTCAGACATACCAGGACCACCAATGACAAGTGCTAGACGTCGGGCTGAGGAAGATGAGGATTCAGACAGACCGGGAGCCATTACTCGGAGTCGAGCCAAACAACTATTGATCGCCTTACAAAATGGAATGCACATCATGGAGAATATGGGGCAAGGAAGAGAAGAGTACGTCATGTTGATTCAAGCAGAAGAGGAGCAGCCGAGCTGCATAGAGAGGAAAAGGCCGGCCGACCAAGAAGAGAGGAGAAGGAGTTGGGCCCAAGGCCCATTTTGAGTTGGACTTTTCCCTTTAGAGTATTTGCTATTTTTAAGAGTATAAATAGATAAGTTTTTAGGGTTTAAGGTAGACTTTGACAAATTTAGAATTATTCTTCCCTTTAGATTTTGACGTTGTTTTTGACGTTGTTTACCTGTAGCTTTGGTTGGGTATTGAATTGCAAGCGGAAACCCTTGGTTTGATATCAACCTGTGAGAACGATCTGTTGGTTGCCCATATTTCGATCTCCAAACCTTGAAAGAACCCTAGGTGGAATCCTTGGGTTAGTTCGAGTCAAGTGAGTCTTTCTAGATCGACGATTGAGTCAAGAAAGACGTCACTTGCTTATCGAGTCCGAGTCAAGCAAGTCTTCCTAGATCGACGACCGAGTCAAGGAAGATAACACTTGTCGAAGAGCAAGATTCGTTCGATCGTCTGTCACAACGATCTCTCGAAGCCGCCTCAACGTCAACTTCACCTTACCATCTGTCCGCCGCCGACTTCCGCCGTCGCCACCGTCGACTTCATTCCCGTTGTTCATCCAAATCCTAGCAGATCCTCGATCTTAATCCGACCTTGTGTCATCATTTGGTATCAGAGCCAACGCTAGGTAAAAACGCTCTTCTGTTTAATTTTTACGCTTACGTGTTGAATTCAAGAAAAAAAATTAAACCGAGTTGTTACGGGATCTACCAAAACCGAGAGCGAGAGCCGCTAGAATTTTTTTAGGACCGTCATGCCTTGTGCGAGAGAGGGCCGTGAGCACCTCCACGCGGCTGGGCGCGGTCGCCGCCTAGGCACCGCCGGCGTGGCTTGGGTTGGGTGAGTGAAAACCCTAACCCTAACCACCTTGCCTTGACCTTCAAGACAAAATCTTCTTGTTTTGGCAATTAATTATTTGATTTGATTCTGATTCTTATTTTGTTAAGATTTGATATCTTAGGAAATCTTTGAGTGGTTGAGAAGATCTTCTAGTAACCAATTTGGTTAGATTCTAGAGATTTTGTTAGCTTATCTTAGGTAGCAAAAAAAAAATTTAATTATTTTTTTATTTAATTAAATCCGAATTTCAGATAATTATTCTTTTATTTTTGGATTTATTTATTTAAAAAAAAAGAAAAGAAGAAGAGGAAAACAGAACGTCTAGCTGAAGAGAAACCTGGCTAGGGCAAAATCCGTTCTAGGCTAGTAGCCTCGAAAGCCGAGAGATTTAAGCGGACCCCGGTTAGTAACCGTGAGAAGTCCTAGAGCGCACGTCAAGTGGTCCCCGGGCTAGTAGCCCAGGAGGACCCCGCTCGGCAACTTCTCTGGGGGACGACCGGTTGTTTCCTTGAATTTTTGTTCACCGTCTTTTGATTTGGTTTGCTGTCTTTTCTTTCATTATAATTTCAGTTTCTTTCATTGATTGATTGCCCCCTTTTTCGTGACTTGCTTTACCATTCTGCCTCTGCCTTGCCTTTCTTGTCTTCAACTGCGTAACGTAGGAATAGACAAATTACGTTTTTTTCCTTCGTGTGTTGTTGTTGCTTGTGATTTGCGCAGGTTCAGGAGATGGCAACATCATGGGCATGTGTTGTCAAGAGGTCATTGATCTCGAATGAACACATTGCTCTACCGTCCCAACGGGAGACAATCTTTCATTCCCGGTGTCTAATCAAAAGCGTCGTCTGCAATTTGATCATTGATGGAGGATCTTGCTGCAACATCATTGATCGTACAGTGGTGGAGTGCCTAGGATTACCAACAACGCCCCATTGTCAACCCTACAGCCTGAATTGGCTTAATGCTGACTCGCCACTACGAGTCACTGAGCAAGCCAAGTTGGTCTTTGCTATTGGCGGATACACAGATGAGGTTTTGTGTGATGTGCTTCCTATGACTGCTTGTCACCTATTGCTCAGGAGACCTTGGCAACATGATCGGGGTGTTATGCACAACGGTGTTACAAACGAATACTCGTTCTTTATGAAGGAGAAGCGTTATACACTACTTCCTATGACACCAACCGAAATCATGACGGCACATATGGAGGACGAGCAACGAAGAGCAGCTAAAGAGAAGGAAAAGAACTTGACCAAGGCAAAGAAGATGACCTTAGGTCAGAACTCGGGAGCTGGAAACCACATTCTCTTAGCTACTGCTAAGGAGGTTGACACTGCAATCCAGGGAAGTCTTCCTTGTTTCTTACTTGTTCCTACTTATTCTCTACATACTACTCCAGAAACATTTGATCTGCCTTTTTCTATTTCTTCTTTGTTACAGGAATACAATGATATGTTTCAGGAAGAATCCCCAGGACTGCCACCTGTTAGAGGAATTGAGCATCAAATTGATTTCATTCCGGGAGCGACTCTTCCCAATCGAGCCGCCTACCGTACGAACCCAGAAGAAACCAAGGAGCTACAGAGACAGGTGCAAGAGCTCATAGATAAGGGACATGTATGAGAGAGTTTGAGTCCATGCGCAGTTCCAATGATTTTAGTTCCCAAGAAGGACGGGAGTTGGCGTATGTGTATGGACTGTAGAGCCATAAACAACATTACTATCAAGTGTTTTGGGCAAATAATCTCAATGGACTAAATCGCCTTAGGATGAGGTCAATCAATCGAGACAAGACTAAAAACTAGGACGTCCTAGACAATTTAACCAGATAATGATGGGACGAGAGTAGGATGAGTTTAACTAGACTAATAAGGATTACAAATAGATGATGGGTCGTAGGATTAACACTTCCGTCGGTCGGATATCCTCAGGGACCTCGATATAACTTAAGTGATTGCAGTGTTTGTAAAGATTACAAAGAGATAAGTGATTTCGTGGAGAGTTGTTGGGTGTGGTTCTCTGTCTTGAGGCTTCTCCCAAAGTCCTATTTATACTTGAATCAACCTTCCTAGAATGACCTTGATTTGCTCATAAATGCTCTTGATTCCGTCTTTAATGCTCTTGATTGTGCTTGATTCTCTCTTAAATGTCTTTGACTTTCCCTTTGATTGTTGATATAATGCTGATAGCAATGAATTGAGAGATATCAGGCGAGATTTCCGGCGATCTTGGTGGGATTTGATCATTTAAGTTTTCTGGGCGTCCGTCTCGACTTAGGACCAAGTGGACTATGGTCGTCTCGACTTAGAACCAAGTGGACTATGGTCGTCTTGACTTAGGACCGAATGGATTGTGGTCGTCAACGTCTTTAATTCAAGTCTGATTACTGGACCGGCGAAATTCGGGCCCAACAATTGCCCCAAATTCATCTTAGTCATTGTTGCGAGGCGATGGATGAGATGAATTTTCAAATCTCTGTGGACGATGTCTCCTGGTGATTGAAATTGTATGTGTTGTCTAGTTGTGATACGTTTGGTGAGTTGTGTGTAAGTTATAGCCATGTAAGGCGTTTAACTTTGTAAGTACGTGTTGCGCAACGTTGTTTTGTAGTTAGGTACCGTATTTAGGGTTTGTCACCCGTATCGTGTGTTTGTCATGACGTGTTCATCCAGGGGAGAAAGCAAGTTGTTTTTTGCGTAGTTGTAGGTAGGGTGTCACACGTACCGTATGTATTGTTTAAGGCAAGCGGTGTGTCGTTTTGTTCTATCCCCTGTGTCCAGTCGACTGTGTATGTTAGCGCTTTGATGTAGACCGAGGAGGAAAGCAGTTTGTTTGCTGCGTATTTGTAAGGTTGTTTCCATTGTGTAAGATGGTAAAACCGTATGTCATCTCCTCGTGTACCGATCGATCGTGTAATGTAATGTAAAGGGTCGTCACCCGTGTATATGTAAATGTAACGTGACATGTCTAGTCGATTTGTTTGAAGCTGATTTTGATGGCTTGTGTGCGTCAAACTGTGAAGAATCTTCATGTACCTCGTAAGACAAAAAAGACATGACAAGACTGGTGCTAGTCTTTTTCGTTAGTCCTCCAATTGTCACATTAGTAAAACTTTGCAAGACCATATATTATATTTAGAAATGACACTCATGTGATTGTAGGTTGACATGTAAAGGTCAATTATTTTGTAATTCAGAAAGCATAATTCATGTAACGAGTGCAAGTAGTAAATAAAAACGGTAAGATGTAATGAATTACTTAGAAATGATATGGATGAAACCTATTATCCCTTCGATGACGGGTTGTCCTTTCATGGTCATCTTCATCGTGCCCCTGCGCTATCTGTCGCATCTCCTCCCAGGTTGACTGGGAGATTTCCTCAGGGACGAGGTAGTCATTGGACTTTGTCACCAAATCGTCCTCAGTTTGGCCAGGTGTCTCCACAATCGGAGTGCCATCGGGATTGGGAACCACAGGGGCCAAACTTAGGACGGGAGTCTCGGAGATCTCATTCACCATCTTGATTGATTGCTGGATGACTTAGTTAAGACCTGAAAT
The DNA here is from genome assembly GCA_029168935.1 of Oxyria digyna. Classification (NCBI taxonomy): domain Eukaryota; kingdom Viridiplantae; phylum Streptophyta; class Magnoliopsida; order Caryophyllales; family Polygonaceae; genus Oxyria; species Oxyria digyna. The sequence continues at coordinate 44,120,945 of JAPVLV010000005.1, forward strand.
CGATTGATTGCCCCACGGTGGGCGCCAAATTGTTTTGGGCAAATAATCTCAATGGACTAAATCGCCTTAGGATGAGGTCAATCAATCGAGACAAGACTAAAAACTAGGACGTCTTAGACAATTTAACCAGATAATGATGAGACGAGAGTAGGATGAGTTTAACTAGACTAATAAGGATTACAAATAGATGATGGGTCGTAGGATTAACACTTCCGTCGATCGGATATCCTCAGGGACCTCGATATGACTTAAGCGATTACAGTGTTTGTAAAGATTACAAAGAGATAAGTGATTTCGTGGAGAGTTGTTGGGTGTGGTTCTCTGTCTTGAGGCTTCTCCCAAAGTCCTATTTATACTTGGATCAACCTTCCTAGAATGGCCTTGATTTGCTCATAAATGCTCTTGATTCCGTCTTTAATGCTCTTGATTGTGCTTGATTCTCTCTTAAATGTCTTTGACTTTCCCTTTGATTGTTGATATAATGCTGATAACAATGAATTGAGAGATATCAGGCGAGATGTCCGGCGATCTTGGTGGGATTTGATCATTTAAGTTTTCTGGGCGTCCGTCTCGACTTAGGACCAAGTGGACTATGGTCGTCTCGACTTAGGACCAAGTGGACTATGGTCGTCTTGACTTAGGACCGAATGGACTGTGGTCGTCAACGTCTTCAATTCAAGTCTGATTACTGGACCGGCGAAATCCGGGCCCAACATCAAGTACCGTCATCCCATTCCCGGACTGGACGATATGTTAGACGAACTGCATGGAGATCAAGTGTTTTCTAAGATCGATCTGAAGAGTGGGTATCACCAGATAAGGATGAAGGAGGGTGATGAATGGAAGACTGCCTTCAAGACGAAGTACAGACTCTACGAATGGATGGTAATGCCCTTCGGTCTAACCAACGCTCCTAGTACTTTCATGCGTCTAATGAATCATGCTTTACGTACATTTCTAGGAAAGTTTGTAGTAGTCTACTTTGATGACATTCTTGTCTATAGTCCATCTGTTAGTGAGCATGCAAACCATCTTCGACAAGTACTAGAGGTCCTCCGAAAAGAGAAACTTTATGCTAACCTAAAGAAATGTGAGTTTTGTTCGGACCATGTTGTGTTTCTTGGCTTTGTAGTATGCAGCACAGGTCTAAAGGTGGTTGCGGAGAAAGTTAAGGCCATCCTGGACTGGACAACACCGACAACTCAGACTCAAGTCCGGAGCTTTTTGGGTCTGGCCAGTTTCAACCGAAGGTTTGTGAAGGATTTCAGCTCCATTACCATGCCACTGACGGAGCTGACCAAGACAAAGACTATATTTCACTGGGGAGAGCCACAGGAGGCTGCCTTCCGGAAGCTCAAGGACAAACTGACTAACTCACCATTGCTGATACTCCCAGACTTCAGCAAAACATTTGAGATTGAGTGTGACGCTTCAGGAATAGGGTTGGGGGGAGTATTGATGCAAGAAGGCAAACTCATAGCCTACTTTAGTGAAAAGTTGAGTGGTGCTGAAGTCAACTACCCGACCTATGACAAGGAACTGTACGCTCTGGTCAGGTGCCTTCATACTTGGCAACATTACCTCCTTCCAAAGGAGTTTGTCATACATTCTGACCACGAAGCATTGAAGTATCTCAAGGGTCAAGGCAAACTGAACAAGCGGCATGCCAAGTGGGTAGAGTTTATTGAGACATTCCCTTATGTCATCCGACACAAGAAGGGGAAGGACAACGTCGTAGCTGATGCACTGTCTCGCACGTATTCTCTGTTATCTTCCCTTGATGCTAGAATGTTAGGATTCTCTTTCATGCGTAACTTGTATGTTTTGGATGATGATTTTAAGGACAAGTTTAATGCATCCCAAGTTAGGGGTGGGGGTAGACAATTCTATTTGCATGATGGGTATTTGTTCAGGGGATCCAAGTTGTGTATTCCAAAAGGATCATCCCGTAGACTCTTTATACAGGAAGCCCACGGAGGGGGGCTTATGGGGCATTTTGGTATTGATAAGACTCTAGGAACCCTTAAGGAACATTTTTACTGGCCAAACATGCAAAGGGATGTTACTCGTTTTTGTGCATCTTGTGTTGTCTGCCTAAGGGCTAAGTCTAAGCTGAACCCTAACGGTCTCTACACACCTCTACCTATACCTAGTAATCCTTGGGAAGATGTCTCCATGGATTTTGTCTTGGGATTACCTCGGTCTAAGAGAGGGAGGGATTCCATTTTTGTAGTGGTTGACAGGTTTTCTAAAATGGCTCATTTTATTGCTTGCTGCAAAACTGATGATGCTACACATGTAGCCGATCTCTTCTTCGAAGGAGTAGTTCGACTACATGGGGTGCCCAAAACCATAGTGTCTGATAGGGATGCCAAATTTCTAAGCTACTTCTAGAAAACTCTTTGGTCTAAGATGGGTACAAAATTGTTGTTTTCTACCTCTTGCCACCCTCAAACAGATGGGCAAACTAAGGTGGTTAATAGAACTCTCGGTGCTTTACTGCGTTCACTGTTAAGTACTAACCTCAGTAAATGGGAAGAATGCTTGCCTTTTGTTGAATTTGCTTATAACAGGGCCATACACTCAGCAACAAAGAAGACACCCTTCGAGGTAGTGTACGGACGGAATCCTCTTACACCTCTAGATATGATTCCGTACACTATCAAGGAACGAGAGAGCCAAGAAGGATTGGATCAAGCGGATCACATAAGGGATCTTCACCAGAACACCCGCGATCGTCTGGAGACCAGAACAACTCAGTATCAGAAACAAGCGAACAAAGGGCGCAAGAAGCTGCTTCTAGAGCCAGGGGATCTCGTGTGGGTTCATCTGCGAAAAGATCGTTTCCCTAAACAGAGGAACTCCAAACTCAAGCCTAGGGGAGATGGACCTTTTGAAGTGCTCGAAAAGATCAATGACAATGCTTACAAGATAGACCTCCCAGGTACGTATGAAGTCCATAATGTTTTTACTGTGTCAGACCTTTCTCCTTTTCTTGTAGATGAGCTTGAGGACGACTTACCCATGGATTCGAGGTCGAATCCTTTTCAAGAGAGGGAGGATGATGTAAGTACACAATGAACTAGCTCAGACATACCAGGACCACCAATGACACGTGCTAGACGTCGGGCTAAGGAAGATGAGGATTCAGACAGACCGGGAGCCATTACTCGGAGTCGAGCCAAGCAACTATTGATCGCCTTACAAAATGGAATGCACATCATGAAGAATACAAGGAAAGGAAGAGAAGAGTACGTCATGTTGATTCAAGCAGAAGAGGAGCAGCCGAGCTGCATGGAGATGAAGAGGTCGGCCGATCAAGAAGAGAAGAGAAGGAATTGGGTCCAAGGCCCATTTTGAGTTGGACTTTTCCCTTTGGAGTATTTGCTATTTTTAAGAGTATAAATAGATAAGTTTTTAGGGTTTAAGGTAGACTTTGACAAATTGAGAATTATTCATCCCTTTAGATTTAGCTGTAGCTTTGGTTGGGTATTGAATTGCAACCGGAAACCCTTGGTTTGATATCAACCTGTGAGAACGATCTGTTGGTTGCCCATATTTCGATCTCCAAACCTTGAAAGAACCCTAGGTGGAATCCTTGGGTTAGTTCGAGTCAAGTGAGTCTTTCTAGTTCGACGACTGAGTCAAGAAAGACGTCACTTGCTTATCGAGTCCGAGTCAAGAAAGTCTTCCTAGATCGACAACTAAGTCAAGGAAGATAACACTTGTCGAAGACCAAGATTCGTTCGATCGTCTGTCACAACGATCTCTCGAAGCCGCCTCGACGTCAACTTCACCCTACCGTCCGCCCGCCATCGACCTCCGCCGCCGCCACCGTCGACTTCATTCTCGTCGTTCATCAAATCCTAGCAGATCCTCGATCTTCATCCTACCTTGTGTCATCAGAAGGCATGGGATAATAATGCCGCCCTCTAACTTAAGTTACTTTGGAAACTGATAACACAACCTGCTAATATTTGGGTCAAGATAATTACTGAGAAATATCTTCACTAGAGTGATCTCCTTTCCCTTGATTGACACCTTAGCCAGTCCTGGCAGTTCAGTAGACTGCTACTCCTTAAGGATTCTTTCAAGAATGGGCTCCAATGGCAACTAGGGAATGGTAAATCCATTCATTTCTGGTCTGACCATTGGATCCCTGGCGTGGATATTAACCACCTTAGGGGTTCAGCTTCGCTTGATCAAAAAGTTTGTGATTTTATTACTACGGATCTCCGGTGGGATTTCCTCAAGCTATCTGAAATGCTTCCTCACAATATTATTGCAAAGATAGCTACAATTCGTATCCCGATCACCATGTTCAATGATCATGTTATCTGGACCCCATCCCCCGATGGGACCTTCTCGGTCAAATCAGCCTATAAAATGACGCGGCCTATTACTAATCTAATTATTGATACTAGTATCTTCTGGAATAAGAATCTTCCTCCGAAAATCCATAATTTCCTTTGGAAAGCTTTCTTAGACTGCCTCTCTACTACGGAGAAACTAAATTGCCATTTTCATAGAGTCTACTCAACCTGTAGCCTTTGTGAAACCTCGGATGAAGACTCAGACCATTTCTTCTTTAACTGCCCCTTTACTCAAGAAGTTTTCAACACCATTTCTACCTCTCTTGCTCTAAATTGGAACTTCCCTACTTCAGATTTCAAAACGTCTATTAAATCTTTGGTGGATTCCTCATCTTCCAGCAATTTGGCCTTTTTCAGTTGGTGGAATATCTGGAATGCTAGAAACAACCGTATTTTTAGAAAAGACCAAAAAAATCTTTGTCTCTCTACTGAACAAATTGCTCGTTCTGCATATGCCCAATTTATTGACTGGGAAAATGCCTCAAAGCCTAAGGCAAAAAAGTCTCTTCCTTTTAAGAAAAAAAAGGAACTTTGTGTCCTGGACCAAACCCCCGGATAATTTCTTCAAATTAAACTTTGATGCCTCTAAAAAAACCAAGTTCGACATCCTTCATTGGCTTTATTATTCGTAATCACCTAGGAAAAGTCAGCTATGTTGATCATACTAGAATTCCCGACTCATATGTGGTTGTGTCTGAAGTTACTGCTTCCTTGAAGGTCTTCGTTCCACTGTTAGATTAAATATTAAAAATCTTATTATTGAAGGAGACAATCTTACTATTATTAGGTGTATTCAGGATTCCTGGAAAATTCCGTGGGAAATTCGTTCTTTTATTCTTGATATCAAAGAACTTCTAAAGTTCTTTGATTGTTTCAGGGTGTTTCATGTGGTTAGGGAATGCAACAGAGCAACGGACTACCTCGCTACTAAGGAATTGGATATTGAGGATCTTCGCATTGGAATTTTATGTTGGAACAATGCAACTCTCCCGCATCTTATTGATGGCCTGAGATGTGACCTCCTCTCCCCGCAATCGAGATTGTTTCTTGTTAGGGAGTTTTTTCAGATCATCCGTGCGGATGATTTAGGCTTAGTCTATGTAAAGTAGATAGCCTTTTGTATGCTTGTACAAAAAAAATAACAACTCCTTGTCCTTTTTTTTACGTTAACTTAAGATCCACTTCTTCCTTTTATCGATGGAACCTTGAAAAAAATAGGTAGAGGTGGAGGAGATCTTAACTACACGTGTTAGCGAAGGAAAGGCGCCGAAGACACATGATTAGTACAAGTACTCGAACGACTCCGTCTACGTGCGAGAATACCCGAGAAGGTTATAAATTATAATAGCCTTCAACTCTGACACCAATCTCATCTACTTACATAGTTTCAACTCCAATTTCAGCCCGAACAGAGACTTATTAATCAATTAAACTCAAAGGCCCAAGCCCATCGGTTTAGATTCCTACTAGAACAATTCTTAGCGTAGGAAGTAAGAAACTAAATCATGAGTATTGATTAGGGAATAGAGGACTGTGATTAGAAGTTGAAAATTTTAAGGGCATACACAATGGAGAAACACAGAGTTTCTTATCTTAAAAATTAGAAAAGATAAATTAAAATTTATATATCTTTGTGTCAGAAATTTCAGGAAAAAGTGTCCTTGAAACTAGTGTTCAGCTCTTCTTCAAGAACTCCATTTCCTATTTCTTGTAATTATGATTTGAAAAAATCATGACAAACACTATTACTATTTTAATTTTCTTTTATTTATTTCAAAAGATAAGAAACTCATTTTTTTGGATGAGGAAAGAGTTTAGAGGGGCACATCTAACGAGAATGATACCGCCCTAGGGCATCCCAAAGGATGAGATCAGAAAGATCTAGAAAGGCTGCAAAAATGGGTTGTGGTTTTAAATGGTGCATTTTGGCTATTAAGTCAGCTACACCATTAGTCTCCTGAAAAATATAGGAAATACGACTATCAGAGAAGGATCGCAAATCAGCTAAGATATCTGTCATAATCATTTCAATTTCCCATGGGCAGTCCCAAACGCCGTTTATGGCATTAACAAGGCAAAGATTATCGCCTTCGATCTCCACTAATTAATGTGAGACCCAGCTGAATAGCCTCTCTAATGCCATAATGCATCGGCAGAGCTTCAACCATGATTGGTGATACAATACCTAGTGTTCCATTTGATATTTTAATCGGATTCCCATTTTTTCATCCCTAATAATGAATCCAAATGAGGCAGCGTACTCCAAAAAGGATGCAAAAACGAAGACTGAATTGGACTTTGTTGCTTCAAACAGCTCTCAATGTCACGGACACGCAACATTCTGTCTCTCACCATGATTGCACAATTGCAATATGGTGGATTGTACATGCCTTCTACACATTTCTCAGATTCTTTAATTAAGAGCTCCATTGTCTTGTACGAAACTTTCCACTTCACATGTACAAACAAACCTTAATGATGGACAAATGTAAAACTCTTTGTTAGACTCTCGTTAAAAGAACTCAATATCTCTTTTAGCTGGTTTTCTGCCATACTATGGTATTCCACGAACACTGTATCGAGCCTATCTTGTCCTCCACTCATATATGATTTCAAACAGGAATGTGCTCCTTCCACTCTGGAATTTTCTTAAAGGGTTCAAAATCCAGCACAGTTGGAAACTGAGATTCTGCCCAGTCTATAAAATGCACATCCATACGCCGCGTATGGATTCTGCACATGCGTCACACATGAATGTGCTTTTACAGAACACGCATATGAACGAGTAAAAATGCAAATAACATGTACTGGTTTTCATACGTCGTGTATGGATGTGTTCCATACATGACGTATGAATTTTCATTTTTACCGAACTTGAGGTTGAACGTGGTAAATTGAATAAAAGTGTACAAGTGTAAGTACAGATAAAGTACATGTTTGTCGTGTTGCTTCCAAGAGTGAACACGTTATCGTCCATGCCGACACACATCTTTTTTTGAAAGGACCAATCCAATTGTCTCTAACATATTGTAATACAAAATAACGCGCCCTCAAATTTGTATCAATAGTATCCAACTTTTTTTCAAATCCTTCTTCATTGATTTCCTTGAACAAGTCGTAATAGTTGTTGGATAAGTTTTTTCCCTTGACTTTCGATCTCATATCTTTTGAAGCTTTGGCCTATATGTTTTTCGTAATATGTCGTCGACATAGAAGAAACTTTGCATTTTACCATAGAAGATCTATTGCATTCATCAAAGCTTGTTCACGGTCCATAACAATGCAAGTCGGTGTTGCTCCAATTCTTCTATGCATCTCTTGAATTGTTGCATAGCCAAAAAATAATGTTCTTTAGTCTCACCCTCAATAAATTCCCCACAAACAACAAAGTTCCTCCATATAGAAGTGATTTATACAATCTCGAAAAATGGCATTTTGTACCTATAAAGAGGTAATTTGAAATAATATTATTGCACTGTTATGAAATATCATACTTGATGGTCAATAATCACACAAGACTTACTTGATTATACTATATGTGGAGTCCTTTAGAAGTGCATACGGAAATTCCTTTAGGAGCTTCATTGATTCCGGACTAGCAAAGAACATATCACCGATCTTAGACGAATCTTCCTTGCTTGGCCTATACTCCATGAAATAGTTGTTCTCTTGGCATTTTTGGAAAAACTCTTGAACAATAGTTCTTCCTTCCTTTTTTTCGCTCCTTATCTTGGTCATCACATTGTACACTTTTTTTGTACGGTTCTTGGGAGACTTGTTGAGCATAGTGAATATCTCATTGGTTTACAATGAGAAGTTATCATTTCAACTACAATACTGAATGCATCGGTCATCATTCTCCTAACAAACACATTCCCAAACAGGCTACTTCCAATAGGATGGTTGTGACTACCACTAACTACAGTAAGTATCCAACCCCTTTAGGCTTCTCTAGAAGCTTTAACTGAAACCAACATCTACATTTCTTGGTCATGGTGTTTTTCCTTATACCCTTTGCTTTTGAAAAATTATCTCGTCCTCTATCACAGATAAGCTGAAGTTTTCCAGAATGTGCCGGAGTAGATGCTCTACTCCTTCCATGGACTATGTAGAAGTTATTGGCATCTGCAATCTTTCATGCCCAATTCACTCCCTTTACTCTAGAGGCGAACACTAAATCAGTTGTAAACACATCTGAGTAATCCATAGACACATAGAGTTCGTCTTCTACCGGAAGATCGAATTGTGGTGCAGGTATGCAAAGGACAAAACACATTTCCAATCATTGTGTCTGAAACTGGCCTCACTAAATGCGAAGGACATCCTCCATTGTGTGTACTCGTAACTGGTTCCAAAAGATCATGTGTTGATATCACCAAACTGTGATTGTGGTTGTTCCCATGTTGTTGCAATTTCGGTCCCATATTGAGGTTGACCTATTTTTTCAATACCCAAATCAAAAGAAGGTATGTTGCTGTTCATACATTGTTGAGGACATTGTATGTACTCATTAAGAGATATGATGTTTAATCCAGTAAACATAGAGAAGTTTACCTTATGAGAAACACATGGAAAACAAACCAGTGCAGCTTCTGTAAGGGAGATCCATACGTCACACATGGATACATTCCACACGTCAAGTATGAACCGCATTCATGCATGACGTATGGATATACATATTTTGCTTCACAAAGAAATACTCGATTATGTATGTTTATGAGACTAAATTTGTCTAAAATAACTAAATAAAAAAATCCACATTCACTAAAGTTAATAAAAATCCACAAATAAACATCTTTTATCATACTACTAATACATTTAGCATGTAAATCCCATAAAACATAACTAAATCAAACCGTAAAACAAAATAACACTTTAAAACTCAATATTCTAGAATGAATATTACCTCATTAAGATTATAACTTGAAAATGCTTCTTCTCCACCTCCATCATTGGTGCAATCCTCTTCATTCTCCATATGAAATTAGCTTCTTTGGGAGAAAATGGTGTATTTGGAGCTCAAGATTGTTCAACAATTGGGTTTAATGGGTTTTGGATTTTGAATTTGGAAAGAAAGATAGATAATAGGGTGTATTAAAAGGTATTGATAGTTGTTACGAAAATGGTTAAAAAATTGAGAGAGTTATTTCAGTTTGGTGAGACAAGACGTTCCTGCAGGCCATAGCTTCTGAAAAGCAAATCCATACGTCACACATGAACTCTATCCATACGCGACGTGTGGAATGTGTTTGTGCATGATGTGTGGATTACGTTCATACATGATGCTTTGAAGATTATTGGTATTTTATATGCCTAATAAGACTAAGTTGTATAATTTTTTCATACATAATAAATATCGATGTTGTTGATCATACATATTGCGACAAGTGTTACTTGAAAAGTAAGAAGTTGTGATTGAGAGTTACCCGCATGGTCAAATATCTCTAATAGCATTGAAACCAAGTTTCATTCCATTCTGACACCGTTTGAGCGTCGTTTTTGACAAATTAGGCCTTAAGGCCTTTTAGCGTTTATGCATTGTTTAATGCCTCGTTTTGTGTGAGTGAGACCTTATTGGTAGTTTATATGCCTAATAAGACTAAGTTGTATAATTTTTTCAAACATAATCAACAATGACGTTGTAGACCACACAATTGCGACAAGTTGGAGAGTTAAAACTAGTAAGGTCTTTACAAAGGAGATGTTACTTGAAAAGTAAGTAGTTTTGATTGGGAGTTATTCACATGGTCAAATATCTCTAATAGGCATTGAAAACAAGTTTCATTCCATTCCAACACCGTTTGGCCGTCGTTTTTTCAAATTGGGCATTAAGGCCTTTTAAGGCTTTATAGCGTTTACACATTATTTCAAAACTCACTTTGTGTGATCGAGACCTTAATGGTATTTTATATGCCTAATAAGACTAATTTGTATAATGTTAAACACAATCAACAACGATGTTGTAGACCATACATATTGCGACAAGTTAGAGAGTTATGACTAGTAAGGTTTTTACAAAGAAGGTGTTAATTTAAAGGTAAGAAGTTGGAATTGGGAGTTACCCACATGGACAAATATCTATAATAGGAATTGAAACCAAGTTTCATTCCATTCTGACACCATTTGAGCGTCGTTTTCCAAATTGGGTCTTAAGGCCTTTTAGCGTTTACGCATTGTTTCAAGCTTCTCTTTGTGTGAGCGAGACCCTATTTGTAGTTTATATGCCTAATAAGACTAAGTTGTATAATTTTTTCAAACATAATCAACAACGATGTTGTAGACCATACATATTGCGACAAGTTAGAGAGTTATGACTAGTAAGTTTTAACAAAGAAGGTGTTACTTGAAAAAGTAAGAAGTTATAACTGGGAGTTACCCACATGGTCAAATATCTCTAGTATGCATTGAAACTTGGGCATTAAGGCCTTTTAACGTTTACGCATTGTTTCAAGCCTCGCTTTGTGTGAGCGAGACCTTATTGGTAGTTTATATTCCTAAAAAGACTAAGTTGTATAATTTTTCAAACATAATCAACAACGATGTTGTAGACCATACATATTGCGACAAGTTAGAACTTACTAGTCATAAGGCCTTTTAGCGTTTACGCATAGTTTCGAGCCTTGTTTTGTGGGAGGAAGACCCTATTGGTTCTTTAAATACCTAATAAGACTCACTAGTGGAAAAAACACTTGTTGCAGTGCCCTTGTTGAGGCGGGCAAAACTCTGCCCGCCTCAACAACCTCAAAAAATCGGACTTGTACCTTTGCCCGTCTCAACAGGTCTTGACTTTTTGAGGCGGGCAAAGTTTTGTCCGCCTCAACAAGTCCGATTTTTTAAAATAAAAAAGCCTAATTATATTTCGACCATTGGATCTCATCTCTCGTTTTTAATCCATACCGTTCATTTTCATCCCCATAAAAAAACCCCTAAAAAATCTCTTATCCTTTAAAAAAGCGGCGCCTCCCTTCTAACCCTAACCCATTCCATTTTCTCCTTCCTTATCTCGGATTTGTTCATTTGCAGTCGAACAGATCGAATCTCCCCACAACCTCCTTATCTCCTTCCTTCTCCATTCCCTCTCAAAACCCTAACCCAGATTTGCAGTCGAACGCCATTGGAGCTTCCTCCATTAATCTTCCACCATTGAAGCTAGCTCCCTACGTGCTCTTCTTCAACGAGCTCAGATTTGCGCCGCTGCCATTGAAGCTTCCTGCGTGCTCTTCTTCAACGAGCTCAGATCTCGCTCAGATCTGCACCGCCTCGCTCGCCTCAACGTCTTCACGACATCGGCTTGCCTCGCCTCGCCCAACTCACCTCGCCTCATCATCTTCTCGAAATCGGCCATTGAAGCTGAGATCAGATCTGCACCAACTGCAACCCTAATCCGCCATTGAAGCTTCGATTTCTTCATTGTCCTCGCTCCTCCCTCCTCGCTCAGATCTGTTCATTTTTCCTGTTGTAAATGAGTGTTATTGTAAAGTTTCAATGATTGAAACCTGATTTGTTCATTTGTTCATTGAAGCTTCGATTGAAGATGAGTGTTATTGTAATTGTTATTGTTTTTAATGGCTGAAGATAAGTTTCAATGATTGAAGATAAGCTTCGATTTGTTCATTTGTTTTGATTCGGGTTTCTAAAATTTTAAGCCGTCCTGTTTCTTTGGTTGGAATTTAGAGGCGGTCATTTGCTGATTTTAGAGGCGGGCGGCGCCCTGTTCGCCTCAACAGAGCTATTTTTTGAGGCGGGCAGTGCCTTTTTTAGGCATACTTTTGCCTACTTGTTGAGGCGGAGATTATTTTGACCGCCTCAACAAGTCACTTGTTGAGGCGAACAAATGCCTGCCTCAACAAGTATTTACTTGTTGCAGCCCCCCCCTGTTGCAGCGACCCTTGCCCGCCTCAACAAGGGGGTTTGTCCGCCTCAACAGGTGTTTTTTTCCACTAGTGACTAAGTTGTATAATGTTTTCAAACATAATCAACATCGATGTTGTAGACCATACATATTGCGACAAGTTAGAGAGTTATGACTAATAAGGTCTTTACAAAGGAGGTGTTACTTAAAAAGTAAGTAGTTTTGATTGGGAGTTACCCAAATGGGCAAATATCTCTAATAAGCATTAAGAACAAGTTTCATTCCATTCCGACGCCGTTTAGGCGTCGTTTTGCTAAATTGGGCCTTAAGGCCTTTTACGTCTACGCATTGTTTTGAGCCTCGTTTTGTGTGAGCAAGACCTTATTGATACTTTACATGCTTAATAAGACTAAGTTGTATAAGTTTTTAAACTTAATCAAGCAACGATGTCTTGATTTGAAGTTACCCACATGCTAAAATATAGGCATTGAAACCAATTTTGAATCTATTCCGACCCGTTTGGACGTCGATTTGCTAAATTTGGCTTTAAGGCCTTAACACGTCATTGAAATTGACTTATTCTCCACACATAACAACAAATACATTGAATACATTGAAGTTCATTACATATATGTCACTTAACATATGTAATTTCATACGTCACGTATGCATTGCATCCATACGTCGCATATGGAACTAAAGCATACGTGAGGTATGATTTTTTTTTAAATGTTGCAATCCATACACAAGGTATGAAACTGGACGGTAAATAACAAAATGGGTGGGCGGTAAATAGAAAACATGTATATATAGGCCGTGTTCGGCTTCCATCTCATTATTCTTTATAATATCTTATAACATATTATCTATCTATATATATAAAAATTGTTGGGTTTGATGAAGTAATGAGAATTTGTACCTAATAAATGCTAATATGTTAAATCTTTATCCTAATTACCTATTCTCTTAAATGCTAATTTCATCACTAACTAAGAACACATCGTCTTCGTCTCCTTCCTCTACCACAACCTCCAAACTCATTCCCATCTAATCCCGTTCGTCAATCCATTCGTTTTATCCTGACATCCCCTCCTTCTTTGGTTAAAATTGAATATGGGTTAATTAGATATTTTAATCTATCTATATATTGTATATCTATATAGAAATTGATGAATTTGAAAAAGTAATGTCAATCTGTATCGGGCCACCGTAATTAATCAATCGGGCCTAATTGGTTTATTGGGTTAAATTTGATTTATCGATTAGGCTTTATTTCTTCCGTTGATATTCAACCCTTCTTCTTCCCTTTAGCCTTTCATCTTCCCACTTGATTGCTGAATTGAAGGATGATTTTACTTAGGGTTTTTTTCGGTATACATATGTCTTGCCTATTACATTATCTAAACGCCTTCTCGAGTTTTTCATTCTTGATTTCGGTTGTAACCACTGTTGCAATAGTTGTATTGCATCTTACGAGTTTGTAGAATTGTATTATATCATATTTCACTCATTTTAAATGTATGACCTATTTAATAATTAACCCCAAATGAAAAACAGTTATTTCCCCGCGCTAAGCGCGAGATTCCGGATCTAGTCATCATTAATACATGTTCGGCTTTTATCTAAATTAATACTTATTTACCATTTTGATTCAAAATTCCATTATTACCCCTATCCTCTTCATTAGCAACATCAAGTCATCAACCCTATGTATCTTTATTTTACCTTTACAATTCAATCCCTAATCAGTAAAAACATTTTCCCCAACTGCCTCCAAAGAAGACTCTCAGACGACGACGACGATCCTTGGGCCGATGACTAGTGGTTGTACATCGTATTTATTGTCCATCTCTTCTTCACCTTGAAAACTACATAAACCCTAGGTAAGAAGAAGTTCAATCATATCTTCATCTTCGGCCTTGTTTTGTGCACTAGGAAAATGGTATTATGGATATAGTTTGTCTTAGAAGTATGTGGTGGTTTAGTTATTAAATTAGCACTTATCCTACTTGTTTTGTAGTTGCTTCAGTGGCTTGTGTCTAGATAATATTTAAGGTTGAGTTCGATATATTTGCTCTAGTTACAGTATTTTCTAGTTTTCTTTATTATTATGATTTAACTTTTTCACAGGATTAGATATGTTTATTTTTTATGAAATTCATGTCTACTAGTTAGTCAATGTAATCTATGTCTATAAATTAGTCAATTTCAATGCTATGTTTTATATATGCTTTTGTGTAATGGTTGCTTAATTACTCAGGATATTTATGCAGTGCCTTGTTTGTCCTGACATTTATATTCTTTACACAAAAATTGTTAGTGGAATACTGGAATGGCATCACCAGGAAAGAAAGGAAGAGCTTGTGGTAATGAAGTGACTTCACCGAAAAACAAAGGAAGGGGTGGTGCTAGTGAGAGTGAAATAGATTCAACAAAAAAAGGAAGAGGGGTGTCATTTGGTTGGAACGATTATTTAAGGTTGGCTTGCTTGAAATATGTTTAGCCTTTCAAGAGAGACATGGCATAGTCGTTTGTATAAGTGGAAACATATACTCCCTCCTCCGTCCCTTTTTTATGTTCCCATTTCCCATTTTGAGTGTCCCAATTTGATGTTCTCATTTCTATTTTTAACCACAAATCTTTACCAATATACCCTTATCAAAACCCATTAATTTCCCCCAAAACACAACAATCCAAAATACACTTTAATTTTTCTCTCTCCTATTATTTTCTCACTTAATCTTAACTCTTTAATTTCTCATCTCTCACTATTCTCTCATCCCAATACACTCTCTCTCCTATTTTCATCCCTCTCTCTCCTCTCTTCTCTTCTCTCCTTAATTCTCGTGCAAAGAAGGGAAATGAAAACATAATTAAGGGACGGAGGGAGTAGTTTTCAATTTTGAGGAGCATACCGGAGAAAAAAACCAATAAAGAGGTCCTACGCAACAAACTCGATGTAGTTAAAAGAGATTGTGGTCGTTGGAAGAAATTGCTAAGATTGGAAATAGGATTTGAAGCGATATCAGGATGACGATCTAGCAACGACATCACCATTGAGTCTGAGGCCTTAGCGCCCCCATGGAAAACGAAGTTACAGGAGCCCCGACCACGACCAAGCCGCGACCGTTGCCAGCGACGCGATCACGTCAAGGAGGTACGCGACCGCGTCCCAAGAATAGAGAGCAACACTAAGTGATCGAGTCAAGACGCAATCGCGTCCTGCTGTTTGCTAAACTGTCCAATTTTTGTTTTTATGACGTTTAAGTTTATTAATTTCGGGTTTTTATGACTTTCTTTATTTGTTTGGCTGAGAAATTAGGTTTAGCAACCGCCGTTTTAATTCTTTTTTTTCTATGTTTTAATTTTTTGGAGTTATCAATATAAGGAGCTCCATTGTTTACATTGTTTTTGGACATTGAATTTAATAGCAAAGCTTAAGTTTGAGATAATCTCCTTCCTTTGCTTCAGCGTCATCCCACTGATTGGATCTGAAGTTGTTCTCGTTAGCAAACTAATCACCAAGCCAACCAATCTGATATTGTCCATCCCTTGAGTGGATTATCAAGTCATCAATCTCTTGTTGAATCGAAAGATTCAATACTTATCAAACCCTGAAGAGTTCTAGAGACGACGTCCCTTTCTACCACGATCCTCCCGAAGGCATACACATCCAAGCGGATTCGTATCGATTGGTATCAGTTTCCGGGTTCAGAGGTGTAGTCATTCTTAAACTCTTATTTTCCATTTCCTTCCTTTACCACCAAATTCCGCACACAAATCACCATGAACCCTAAAAATCCCATCGACTTCTACCCAGATTTCGACCCTAATTTTTTTTTACTTTGCCACAAAAACCTCCACCTTCATCTATATATTTTCAAGACGAGTCAATCCATATAAGATTTTTCCAAATCAAAGCTCGTTTGCCCATCCAAAACCCTAAAATACAAAACCGCCGCTGTTTGCCAACACCGTAACCGCGATCACAGGTCATTAAGCCGTGACCGCGTTTTTGCTGCCGACAAAACCCAAATTTTAGGTTTTACCCAACCCAACCCTAGTTTCCCCTATGACATATCGTCAAACCACAGGACGGTTCGATGATTACTGGTTTGATGACGAGGATGAAGAGTGGGACGACTACGAACAATTCGGTGGTATGAGCCCTTACGCCAACATGCCTCCCGGTTGGCTCCCACCTCCGCGTCCTTTTAACCCCCCCCCAATGCTACAGACAACCTCCACAATGCTGCAACCCACCCCCACAACGCTACAGCGCACCTCGGCAACGTCATCCTCCAGCAAAGGCTCCCAAGTCACGTAAAAGGAGCGAACTCTATCTGACGTAGAAGCTGAAATTGCTAGACTAAAGGAATCAATGTCGAGGATGCAACAAACTCTTGATGAAACAACTTCTTACAATCAACGAGCTCAAAAGCTCATTAAGGTACAAATTCTAAATTTGAAATCAATAATTGAAGAGTCAGCGATTGAAGAGTCAATTCCAAATCTGATTCCTTTCCAAGTTTTGGCTTCCATTGATGACGATGAGGGGGGAGAGTACTCAGATTGCAACTATGAATCGAAGGCCCCATTGATGATCGTTATGGCCTCCCCATTGATGGTGCATACAATCTCCACACCAAAGCTTTCTTGGACGCCTTCTGGTGTTCAAACACTTGAAGATATGACACCATTCACCACAACACCTTTGGTTTCAGTTCTCATCAGTAGTGCCTTTAGAGTGCTCCCAACAGATGAGTTTGTTCTTAAGAAATGGCGATGCTCCATGTTACTTGATATCTTTCTCTCCCGTACACCTACACGATTGAAGCGAGGACACTTCGAGGCCAAGAAGGGGAGAACGAAGCGATATCAGGATGACGATCTAGCAATGACATCACCATTGAGTATGAGGCCTCGGCGTCCCCCATGGAGAATGAAGTTACAGTGGGGACGCGACCGCGTCCCAACAACAGAGTGCAAGACTAAGTAACCGAGTCAAGACGCGATCGCGGGTCCTTTGGACGCGATCACATCCTGCTGTTTGCTGAACTTTTCATTTTTTGTTTTTATGACGTTTACGTTTATTAATTTTGGGTTTTTTTTATGACTTTCTTTATTTGTTTGGATGAGAAATTAAGTTTAGCGGTCGTCGTTTTAATTCCTAGGTTTTATTCCTTCTTTTCTATGTTTTAAGTGGTTGGAGTTATCTATATAAGGAGCTCCATTGTTTACATTGTTTTTGGACGTTGAATTTAATACCACGATCCTCCCCGAGGGCATATGCATCCAAGCGGATTCTTATCAGGATTGAGGTTCGATCGAAGCACTGGACAAATCATTGCAGACTCGTTGTGGTGAGAAAATAAGATCAAGGTAAATTAAGCGCACTAGTTAGTGATACACTGCACTTTGTATAGTGTAACTAGGGATTATCACACTATCTTTAGAGTTGAATTTTAAGGTTTTGGAGTTATTTCTACTACTTGGAATATATGAGCTGAAATGAAGACTTAGAAGATTGAAGAGTTGATTTGAAGACACTTAGGAGAAGACTCTCGATGAAGATATGCTGCAGAAGACGTGACCGCGTCCAGCCAAACGCGACCATATATGAAGATAACGCGATCACGTCCCTATTACAGAGAGCAACAACAGGTTACGCAGTAACGCGATCACGTCCATCATATGGCGATCGCGTACTGAAGATAGAGACCAACAGAAGAGTACGAGGGATAACACGATCGCGTCCCATTATATTACGATCGCGTTTTTTGGGCTGACTTGAAGAATCAAATTTTTCTTTTGTATTTTGTTTTATTATTTCGTTTGGAAGACTTTCCTTTTATGTTATTTCGGTTTTATTTAGGGTTAGACTCGTCTTTGTAAACCTAATTCTCATCTTTACGTTTTTTCTCTTCCATCTAGAAACTTTAGTCTGTCAAACCATGAGTAGGAACTAATTTCGTTGTTTTGCCTAGCAGTTGAAACCATCAGTTGATTCAGTTGTAAGATTTATAACTCTTGTTCTTTTCCTTTGGGGTTGTATTAATTCTCTTGTTTCTGTCCATATGATTTCTATTGGTTTTGCTAGATTGATCACCTAGTTTGATTGACAGTTTTCTATTGCTAGACTAGGAATAGACGGTGTAATTCCATGTTATAGTAGCATCCATGATTGCATGATCCGGTAATTGATTGCTTTTGTGAAAGATAATTGATTGCATGTTCAATACTTGACGGTTGTTAGTTATTGCATGCATCCTTGTGATTCCTTTACTCTTTGCTGCAGGAGGTCTCTTAGGTTATTGAGTAGTAAGTATTATCAGGATCGGTTGGTCTGCTGATATACTAAAGATCAGAATATGAATATTCCCTAAGATTGATAAGAAATTGAGATAATCTATTATCAACTTGATTGACTGTTGTGTGGATACTTGCTAGGTGGAACCCCTTCATAATCATATTCTCAACCATCGTTGATTTGCTTGTTTCTTATACCCTTTACTTGTTCGTGAGTTGATATTTCGCTATTGCATAGAATTGGTGTTTTGATATGTTATTTACGTTTGTCGGGGGCTGGTTTTGAAGGATCAACGCACACCTATAAGGTGTTAAACCATGCATTAGAGAGCAACGTCTCCCCCTTAGCTCCACGAGGTAAACGACTGTGTATTTACAAGTTTTTTTTAATTTATGTAGATTCATTTTTTTCCATCTTGTAGGGAAATACTATCTTGCGGATAAATGATATGCAGATCGAGAAGGGTTTCTTATTCCTTATCATGATGACCGCTACCATTTGACTGAATTTAGTGAGATAGCTCCTCAAAGTATATGTGAGGTTTTCAATCACAAACACTCTTCACTAAAGAGTTGCATTGAGCGAAGTTTCGGAGTTTTGAAGCAGAATTGGTGCATACTAAGCTTCATGCCGCCATATAGTGTCGAAACACAAGTCGATATAACCTTGGCTTGTTTCGCACTCAATAACTTCATACGTCTGCATACCATATCCGACCATCATTCCATTATGCCACTAATTTTCCAAATGCAGTACCACAAGATCTTTTCCTAATCACTTACAAGCACCCGTGGCGCAACGTAGCACAATGAGCGACACTCGTAATCAAATTGTCAGTAGGATATGGAATGGCCATCGACGTAGATAATCACGTAGGCAGCAATTGTTTGGCTACTTAGCCAAAACAGTTTGTTGTATTGGAAAAGCTAAGTGAAATATGTTAGAATTTGTTGTTAGGATGTAGCTGTAGTAGGCATGTGAACTAATGTATTTGTTCTCGTATTGTTACGTTAACTACAACATGTTAGAATTCATATTTTTTGAGTTCTAACCTTAATAAGCAACAATATGCAGAAAGAAATCACAAGCAAATCAAGCTGCAGTAGACATCAGCAAGGGTACCATAAGTGCAGCTCAACATCAGCAAAAGGGGCCGAAAACACTCATCAGAACACCACCAACTTTCCAACGCAGTGGTACAACTACACCATCAGCACATAGTGCAAGGGAAAAGTGACTTTCAGACCCAAATAACGTACAATATAAAGTAAAAGAACAGGTTGAGAGCACCAGGAACAACTGATATAAAAACCATCATTGTTCAATAATACTTCACTAATATTTTAAAGTGGGAAGATCGTTGTGCTATAGCACGTTATACTACACCTCTAAGTAATTGGCAGCCCGTCGACTCCGAAAACTTCCTTCTGGCAGTTTCTTCCACATAGCACAAGAATCTAAGAGGGTCACAATTTGCGGAAAATGCAACAGAACCTGTTCAAGTAGCCATTCAATGTGTCACTGAAAAAGCTCCTGTAAGCACGACCTCAGTATCTTATACCCAGCTCCAAGTTTAGGAGATGTCCAAGTAAGTTGTCCTTTGAATGTTATGCATCTACCAATGACAGCAATTATCTTAGAACTCCTCATGATTATCACACAAGATGATGGATAAAATTTATCCTAACAAGGCTGCATTTTTAGTTGTAGTTAGGCTTTCAATTCATTTGTGAAATTACATCTGAACAGAAGAATTGAACAAAAAATATAATTGTTTCAAAGATTTGGCAACATGTCTTGACAAAGTTTGAAAGATTGAGAGATTTGGAGAATTTCCTTGTATTGATCTGTGCCTAGAAAGGCTGAATATATACTATACATGGAGATCTTATAGATAGATAATATAAACAGAAGATAAGATTGTATCTACAACTAAGATAGTATTCATTATCTTCTAACACTCCCCCTCAAGGTGGAGCATGAGGGTCCGAAATGCCCAACTTGGACGAGAGATAGGTGAACTGCGGCTTGGCTAGAGGCTTTGTGAAGATGTCAGCAGGTTGGTGAGCCGTCGGAATGTGAGAAGTGACGATTTTGCCTGCTAAGATGAGATCTCGAACATAATGACAGTCGATTTCGATGTGTTTAGTCCGCTCATGGAAAACTGGATTTGCCGAGATGTGAAGTGCCGCCTGACTTTCACAGAATAGACGAACCAGAGATGGATGAGAAACGCCAAGAGAGGCGAGTAACGAACGAAGCCATACTATTTCACAACAAACAACAACCATTGACCTATATTCGGCCTCAGCGGAAGAGCGTGAAACAGTCTGTTGCTTCTTTGTGCGCCAAGAAATGGGAGAAAGGCCCAACCGTACGAAGTATCCTGTCACAGAGCGGCGAGTAATTGGACATGTCGCCCAATCTGAGTCGCTATATGCTGTAAGACGCAGAGCACTGTCACTAGAGAGGTGTAATCCTTGCCCTGGATGACTCTTGAGATAACGGAGGACCCGTAGAGCAGCAAACCAATGTTCTTGTTTTGGCACTTGCATAAAACTGGACAAAGTGTGGACAACAAAGCACAAATCCGGACGAGTTATCGTAAGATATATAAGACGGCCGACTAAGCGTCTATAAGCTTCGGGATTAGCAAGATTACTCCCATTTGCGAGAGCAAGATTATGATTAGGATCCATAGGTGAATCACACGGTTTGGAGCCAAGAAGACCGGCGTCGGCAATCAACTCTAGAGTGTATTTGCGTTGAGAAAGAAAAATGCCCGAACTGCCACGGGCTATTTCTAAGCCAAGAAAATACTTCAGCAAGCCCAAGTCTTTCATATGGAAACACTTGCTTAAGTATGTTTTGAAGGAAGAAATGGCTGAACGGTTATTCCCGGCAATCACAATATCGTCGACGTAGACGAGAACATGGAGGTCTGTACCGTTGCGATGAAGAGAGAACAAAGAATAATCAGCGTAACTATGCTTAAATCCGAATGCCCGGAGAGCCGTGGCTAGTTTCGGGAACCATTGTCGAGGAGCTTGGCGAAGGCCGTAGAGAGATTTTCGAAGCCGACATACACTTCCGTGCTGAATTCCGACTGATCCTGGAGGAGGTGTCATATAGACGTCTTCGTTGAGATCACCGTGTAGGAATGCATTGTGACCATCCATTTGATGCAGTTCCCATCCCTGAATGACTGCGACTGAGAGGAAGACCCGTACTGTGAGCATCTTGGCAACCGGTGCGAATGTTTCCGTGAAATCAATACCTTCAACTTGGCGGTTGCCGAGCACAACAAGACGAGCCTTGTACCGTTCTATGGAGCCATCTGATTTGTATTTGATCCGGTAGACCCATTTACACCCGATTGTTTTCTTTCCTGGAGGTAATTCTGATATCTCCCATGTGCGATTGTTGGCCAAGGCAGCCAGCTCATTTCGCATTGCCTCTCACCAGTGTTCGTTCTCAACTGCCTGTTTGTAGGATATGGGCTCATGGTCGACAGTAATAGAAGCTAAGAACCTAGTATGGTTAGGAGAGAATTTATCATAAGAAACATGAGCAGCGATAGGGTATTGCATACCTGAGGACGGTGACGGTGCGGGTGTCGAAGAAGGAGGGGGGTCTTGAGAGATGAGAGTGTGGCAAACAAAGTCTCGCAGCAGGACTGGAGTTTTCTTTGCCCGAGAAGTTCGACGAGCCTCTGATGTTGCTTCGGAATCACGTGTTGGAGGTTCTGCAGAAGTAGGCGTCGTAGAAGCCGGTGGCGGAGGGAGCGCAGGTGACACGGAAGGTGGAAGTGTGTCGATTGTGGAAGAGGCGGCGTCATAGATCGCCGGATGTGGTCGGTCTGGTGTCGACACTCCCCCTATCGTGGAGACTATGGTTGAATCAAAGGGAAAATTTTCTTCATAAAAAACCACGTCTCTGGATATAAAGATGCATTCTTTTTCAAAATCGAATATACGCCAACCCCGTTTGCCTTGCGGGTAGCCAAGGAAGACGCCTCTGATGCTTCTAGATGCAAATTTATCGCTAGAGCGAGGTTGGCGAGCAGCGTAACATAGACACCCAAATACCCGGAAGTGTGAGTAAGAAGGTTTATGACCATGGAGAAATTCATACGGAGTGCGATTGTTGAGAAGCGGGGTAGGTGTCCGGTTGATTAGATAGCACGCCGTAAGGATGCATTCTCCCCAGAATCAAATCGGAAGAGACGCCTGGAAACGAAGAGCCCTAGCCACGTTCAAGATGTGACGGTGTTTGCGTTCAGCCCGTCCGTTTTGTTGCGGAGTGTACACACATGAGCTTTCAAAGACGATTCCTTGAGTGAGAAAGAACGGCTGCAGCGAGACGAATTCTGCCCCGTTATCCGAACGGATGCGCTGAATTTTTCTATTAAATTGCGTGTGAGCTAGCGCACATAAATTTTTGATGATGGTTGCAACGTCGGATTTTGCCCGCATTAAGAACACCCAAGTCGATCGAGAGTAGTCGTCTACGAAAGATAGAAAATAAGTTGCTCCCGTGCTAGAAGGAACACTATATGGACCCCAAATATCACAATGAACTAACTGAAAAGACATATCTGCTTTATTAGAGCTTGAAGGAAATGAATTTCTAGTTTGTTTTGCTTTGAAACAAATATCACATGGAGTTTTATTGTGTAAATCTATAACTGACTTGTCTAAGTTAGGTAGACTAGATAAAACTGATAAAGAGGGGTGACCCATTCGTTGATGCCAGATGGTTGCCGAGACTGTCGATGCAGAGAAACAGACTTGAGAAAGTTGCGGACCGAAACTGCGTAGCCAATATACTCCTCCTCGTTGTTCACCCACACCAATCATTGTCCTCGAAATGCGTTCCTGTATGATACAAAGCTTATCGGTTAGGGTCACCACACATTGAGTATCAATAGCAAGCTGAGCAAGAGAAATTAAATTGCAATCCAATTCAGGAATATATAAGACGTGATTAAGTCTTGTGCTTGAGGAGAACACAAGAGAGCCTTCTTGTATAGAAGTGGCGAAACGATTATCTGGCAATTTAATTGGCACCGGTGGAATGGAAACGAGATCCTGGATGAGTGCCATGTTCCCTGTCATGTGTAGGGAGGCTCCAGTATCTAAAATCCACATTGTTGACTTACCAGACGATGTTTCCTGGTTGCTCTGCTTTGCATTGATAGAGTTGAAAACTTGAAGAACCGTATTCCATTGATCTTGTGCGATAGAGGAGCCGAGGGTTGTACGATCTGCAGGAGTGAGAGTTGTGGTGTTGTTGGAGGAAGCCGGTTGTTGTGCAGCGTTGGCGACGACGGAACCACGTCCCCTTCCACGTCCAGCACTAGAAGAAGATGTGCCAGATTGAGAGCCGCCGCCACGCCCGGAATTTCGAGGTGCAGGTGGTGTGTAGCCTTCGGGATAGCCATGGAGTTTGAAGCATTTGCTGATGTCATGACCCATACGACCACAGTGAGTGCATTGAGGGCGAGGCGGCCGTTGGTCGGTCGGCCGTTGAGCGGCGAGAGCCATAGGATCACCTTTAAAGTCACGATCTTTTGCCACCGTTTTGCGCCTTTCTTCTTGAACGGCCAACGAGTAGACTCGATTGAGGGGAGGCAGAGGTTCTTGAGCCATGATGTTTGAACAAAGAGTATGGTAATCTGTATCTTCTAAGCCATTGAGAAACTGATGGATTTTTTCTTCCTCCCGTTCTTGAGAAATTTGGGCTGTGATGTTGCATTTGCAGAGACCGCAGGTGCAAGCTTTTGGTGGTACATAGGTGGCGAATTCATCCCATAATTTCTTGATGATGCCATAGTATGCAGAGACGGATTGTCCGGCCTGACGACACCGAGAGATATCGGCTCGAAGTTGAAGAATTATTGGTCCGTTACCGATCGAGAATCGTTGCTTGAGATCAGCCCATAGATCATGAACTGTAGGAAAGTAGGAAACTGATGATCGAATGGAAGAATCAATCGAGTGAATAATCCATCCTTGAAGCATTGCGTTGACGTTGTTCCAATCCTCTTCTTCTTCTGGTGTGATTGGTTTAGCGATCCGACCTTCAAGGAATCCGAGTTTGCGTTTGGCGCTGAAGGCGTTGAGCATGGAGGTAGCCCATTCTTGATAGTTATCCCCCTTCAAGGAAACCGAGCAAATTGACAGGCCCGGATGATCAGAAGGGTGAAGATAGTAATTTGATTCAACGTCGTTAATAGGACGTTTGTGTTTGGTTTCAACCATCGTCGGCTATGGATGGAGGATGAAGATGGTGTGTGTGTGTGTGTGTTTGGTTGATGGGAGGGGATTTGAGAGAGAAAAAATTAGCAGTTTAGAGAACCTGCTCCGATACCATGACAAAGTTTGAAAGATTGAGAGATTTGGAGAATTTCCTTGTATTGATCTGTGCCTAAAAAGGCTGAATATATACTATACATGGAGATCTTATAGATAGATAATATAAACAGAAGATAAGATTGTATCTACAACTAAGATATTCTATCTACAACTAAGATAATATTCATTATCTTCTAACAGTCTCACCAATTAAGATAATATTCATGACTACACCAGAAAAGGCTTTATATTCCATAAACTGAAAATGACAAGTTGAAATCGATGATGACTTCTAATAAGAAATAGTATTCCTTTTTGCTAGGTAAAAAGTTTATTGAAAAATCACAGCAATTGCAAAATCAAGACAAAAAACACCTTAGATAGTGAACAATCAGAAAAAAGAAGAAGAAGTTGATCCTTACCTAATCGAGCCAAGCTATTGACCTAACGAGGAATGGGTTTTTCTGTCAACTGAGTGAACACGTCGTTGCAGAAGTGATTGCAATTCTTGGAGATAAGATGATACATGTGTAGGACCTGTAATCCGCGATAATAACAATCTGTAAAGAGTAAATGAAAGAACAGAATTAAGGTAGAAGTTTACTGAAGCTTTGTTACGAAATAGGTACGCAGAGGCGAGATTGAATCTGTATCCTTAATTCTGTAACGCCCCGTATATGTGACGGTTACCGGCGTTGAGAATCCCAAGATACAACTGCGAGAAGAAGAAGAGAAGGGAGGAGGATTGCAGATTTTCGGATATCTGAGAATGAGACTCAGAACTCTCTTAAATAGAGCCTCTGAGTTTGTTAGAGGAGAATATCTCGGAACTGACGACACCAACGAGGTGGAGTCAGTTGTGGAGCAGATCGTGGAGGTTGTTGTTGACTCAGTTGGGCGTCCCCAAAGAGGCAATTCAAAATTCAATCTGGAAGTCCAACTTCCAGATCCGGCCCACTTCAGCAAAAAGAGAAGCTTAGCTGTTGCTTGGGCCTACGGCCCATTCCACGAGACCACGAGACCACGGACCGGACGGACGGACGGACCGCGCGAGGGCCCTCGGGTCCTCTCTCCATACCTCTCCCAAGGTCTTACCAAGGGTAGGGGGTTTGGGTTATATAAACCCTTCAACTTCCTCCCCAATTTTCGATGTGGGACAAAACCCCACATAAATTCAGCTCAAAAATGTCACTTATACTTAGACAAGCAACCAACTTTGATCCCTCATTTCTCATTCAAACGGAACCCGATTTCGACGTGTGAGTATACTACGGCGTAGTGCTCGCGGAGACGAAGCCAGCGCTCCCATAATCTGGCACAACCGGTGACCGTAGCCCACCGGAACAGTGCCCGGAAGTTCAGTCGAAATTTAGTTCCAACAATCCCCCACATGAATAGAAATGATTCTATTACACGTGCTTAGACAAAACAGACAAAATTATGAGAGTACGGGCGAAGAATCACTGCATCTGAGCTGGTGGCGTTTTTCAGCCTTGAACCACCCATTGTGAGTAGCTATCGGATTTACTCGACCAGGTAGTGAACATGATGTCTTGAACCACTCGGGCTTTGACGTAAACCTAGACAATAACTATCACACAGTTCCATCTTCTCACAGAACTAGGTTCTCTGATTGTGTTCATTTTGGCCGTGAACATCCCTGGTTATTCATGAGTGAACTTGGAGAAAGCAGTCTCTCTTCTTTCTCCTAGAAACGGCCCCATTTCACACTCATAAGGTGATTGACCATAAATGGTATTACTTATACCCTACTTTGTTCTTCAAAGTTTATGGAATCATTAAAAGCAAATGCTTAACCTCTACTTTTCCATTGCACTTTTATCATCCTAGGAACTGGGGAAGAAGATATAATATCTCCAAGTGCTCTCTAGATTCGACTTGAATTTTTTTTCCCCTTGAACCTATTTCTTGGGATCTCCAATCACTTAGGTTGGGTTGCCATCAAGCATCCTCTTTAGTCATAGGCTTTAAACCCATTCCTCTAGATGACTTTACAACTTGCTCTCTTGACAATCCCTTAGTGAACGGATCTGCTAGGTTGTCAATTGACTTGATATAATCTATTGAGATTACACCAGTTGAGAGCAATTGTCTTATGGTTTTATGTCGTCGTCTTATGTGATGAGACTTACCATTATATATTGTGTTCAATGCCCGAGAGATAGCCGCTTGACTATCACAGTGTACACCTAAAGCTGGCACTGGTTTTTCCCACAAAGGAATATCCTCCATAAAGTTTCGAAGTCATTCTGCTTCTTCAGCTGCTTTGTCTAAAGCAATGAACTCAGATTCCATTGTGGATCTGGCCAATAGCGTTTGTTTTGAGGATTTCCATGATATAGCTGCACCACCCAGCGTAAATACATACCCACTGGTGGATTTCGAGTTCTTTGAATCTGATATCCAGTTAGCATCGCTATAGCCTTCCAGAGTGGCTGGATATCTTCCATAGTGCAGCCCGTAACTCCGAGTATGTCGCAGGTAGTTTAATACTCGAGTTATCGCTTTCCAGTGATTATGTCCTGCATTACTGGTATATCTACTCAGTACGTTGACAACATGTGCTAAGTCTGGTCTTGTACAGTTTGTCAAGTACATAAGACTTCCGATCACACGAGTGTACTCTAACTGTGATATGTCATTGCCCAAGTTTTTCTTCAGTTTGAGATGCGGGTCCACCGGACTTTTTGCAATCCCATTTGAATAGTTCTTGAATCGCTCAAGTACCATCTCGGCGTAATGTTGTTGAGACAAGACTATTCCATCTCAATGTCTAAAGATTTTGATCCCTACGATCACATCCGCTAGTCCCAAGTCTTTCATGTCAAACTTTCCATTAAGCATGTTCTTGGTTTGTTCGATCATGTCATGGTTGCTACCTATGATGAGTATGTCATCCACATATAGGCACAAAAAGATGTATCCTTTTGGAGTTTCCTTGACATAGATACACTTGTCACATTCATTTATTTTGAAACCATTTGACATCATTACTTGGTCAAATTTTTCGTGCCACTGCTTAGGAGTTTGCTTTAGTCCATATAAGGATTTCACAAGTCTACACACTTTGTGTTCCTGTCCAGGGATGACATAACCCTTAGGTTGTTTCATATAAATTTCCTCTTCTAGCTCTCCATTCAGAAAAGTTGTTTTTACATCCATTTGATGTATTTCTAGATTGCATATAGCTGCAATGGTTATTAGCATTCTTATTGAAGTTATGCTCGTTACTGGAGAATAGGTGTCAAAGAAATCCAAGCCTTCTTTTTGCCTAAATCCTTGCACCACAAGCCTAGCCTTGTACTTATCTATCGAGCCATCGGTTTTCAATTTTCTTTTGAAAATCCATTTGCTCCCAAGAGCTTTCGAGCCTGATGGCAACTCAGCTAACTCCCATGTATGATTTTGCATAATGGAGTCGATTTCACTTTTCACCGCTTCCTTCCAAGCAGGTGCATCTGGTGTTGACATGGCTTCTTTGAATGTTCTAGGTTCATTTTCCAAAAGATAAGCCATTTCAAATTCAGGACCGAATGATTTTTCCTTTCTAGCTCTTTTGCTACATCTAGGTTCATCATTGTCCTCTTCTGTTGGTTGAACAGAAGTGCTTGCTTCACCTCTTCACAAGTCCGTTTCGGATTTTCTTTATCCTTACACGGAAACATGTTTTCGAAGAAGGATGCATTTCTTGATTCCATTATTGTATTTGCATGTATATCTGGTATATCAGACTTATATACCAAGAAACGATACGCACTACTATTGTGTGCATACCCGATGAAGATACAATCAACGGTTTTTTGTCCTATTGAGACCTTCTTAGGGGGTGGCACCGCCACTTTTGCTAGGCACCCCCACACTTTGAGGTATTTGTACGAAGGTACATTACATTTCCACAACTCATAAGGCGTCTTTCCAGTCACCTTATGCGGTATTTTATTGAGAATGTAGTTGGAGGTTAGCAACGCTTCCCCCCACATGTTCTGGGGTAACCCAGATTCTTGCAGCATTGCATTCATCATTTCTTTGAGAGTTTGGTTCTTTCGTTCCGCAACCCCGTTAGATTCAGGTGAGTAAGGCGCAGTAGTTTGATGAACGATTCCATGTTCTTTACAGAATGCATTAAATGGTTCATTATACTCGCCTCCTCTATCACTTCGGATCATTTTAATCTTTTTACTAAGTTGGTTCTCAACTTCCAACTTGTATTCTTTAAACTTTTCCAAAGTTTCATCTTTGTTATGTAACAAATATACATAATAATATCGTGTGCAATCGTCTATGAAGGTCACAAAGTACTTCTTACCGCCTCTAGTTTGCACAAACTTTAAATCACATAAATCAGTGTGAATTAGTCCTAGAGGTTCGGTTGTTCTCTCTACATGCGGTGATGGCGTTTTTGTGAGTTTCGCTTGTACGCATACTTCACATTTGTCTTTACTTGTTTTGCATTTTGGAATCATGTTCATACTTATTAGTCTACTTATAGATTTATAATTAACATGTCCCAATCTTTCATGCCAAATATCAAAAGACTCAACGACATAAGCAATATGATTATTCTCATTCACTTAACCATCAGTTACAATCGTTTTCGGAAGGACTGTCATTACATTCATTTTGATCAGCCCATCCTTCACATAACCCTTCCCTACATAAATCCCATTCTTAGAGAGAACTAACTTTTCAGACACAAACTTGATACAAAGCTCATTCTTATTGAGAAGAGTCCCTGAAATCATATTCTTTCGAATGTCTGGCACATGAAGCACATTGTTGAGAGTCAGCTCCTTCTCGAAAGTCGTCTTGAGCACGATCTTCCCAAGACCTTCAACCTTTGATGTCGCGGAGTTCCCCATGAAGAGTTTCTCCTCTGTTCGGCTCTTCTGATAAGTGGTAAACAAGCCCTTATCTGAGCAGATGTGTCTAGTGACACCTGTATCGTACCACCACTCCTTTGGGTTGCTCCCAACCATATTCACTTCATTCACCGCACACAGGTCGTCTGCTGTCAGCGAGTTTTCAGCTAGATTGGCTTGAGATTTCTTCCCTTTGTCTCTTCTGTTGTCGGGCTTGCTTCGACACTCATCTGCCTTGTGCCCAATCTTTTCGCACTTGTGTCATTTTCCACTGAACTTCTTAGCTCCTTGCTTTTTAAAGTTTGTGGTGTTTTGAGGTTGAAACTTCTTGTTCTTCCCCTTGTCCCGATGCTCAGCCAGGTTTGCCTTGTTAGAAGGTCCAATTCCATTGGCCCTCTTATTGTTCTCCTCGACCCGAATCCTCACGATCAAGTCTTCAACCCTCATTGCCTTTTGCTTCAGCAACAAGTAGACCTTGAACTGCTCCCATGATGGAGGAAGCTTCTCAATGATAACACCTACCTGGAACGCCTCACAGATGGTCATTCCTTCGGAGATCACTTCATGGACGATTAGTTGTAGTTCTTCAACCTGTTCCACGACCGACTTTGAATCTACCATCTTGTAGTTCAAAAACTTTGCTACTGCCGCTTTCTTGGAGCCATCATCATGCGTTTTGTACTTCTTTGTTAGAGTGTCCCATAATTCCTTAGCGGTATCATGGTTACAGTAGACCTTGTACAGCGAGTCAACCATGCGATGAATAACATAACCTCTGCATGCATAGTCCCCTTTCACCCAATCAGCTAGGGCGTCAGTGTTATTTGGGGAGAACCTAGGTCTCTCCTCCGTCAAAAATCTGTCAAGATTCATCATGCTTAGGAAGAACTACATCTTCTGAGACCGTATTCTGAACCCTTTTCCGTCAAATTTGTCGGGCAGGACCCCATCATGGATTGTGTTCGGCATAGCTGTCACATAAGGCCTGTGGGGAACCCTCAAATGAGACAACTGAACATCAGCCAGGTCCATAGGATGACTCGTTTGACCCGGATAACTCGCTTGAGCCGGATGACTCGTTTCAGCCGGATGACTCGTTTGAGTCGGATGAAGAGGCACTTGTGGCAGATCCACATGGACGACCGGGGGGTCTCCTCGATCGGACTCTTCTTAGCCGGACTCTTCTGAACCGGACTATTCTCAGCTAGACCCCTCTCAGTTATCTGAGCCTGATCGAGAGGCACAGTCCCAAACTGAATTCGGGGCGACTCACTGGCCTTTCCAGCGTCAGCAGCAGTTTTCTCACTTCCGTTAGTCATTGTATTTGTTCAATAAAACAAACAAATATTAGTATGACTTAGAAGAAATTCTGCAATACAGATTTTGGAAATCTGAAAAATAAACACAGTTTTTCCGCAAACTGTAAATGCAGAACCAGACATCTGCGAACTGTAAAAAACAGAACCAGAATATGCGAATCTGTAAACGCAGAAACCAAAAATTTGTGAACTGTAAAAAAACAGAACCAGAAATCTGCGAATCTGTAAACGCAGAAACCAGAAATCTATGAACTGTAAAAAACAGAACCAGAAATCTGCAAATCTGGAAACGCAGAAACCGGAAATCTGTGAACTGTAAAAAACAGAACTCGAAATCTGCGAATCTGTAAACGCAGAACCAGAAATTCACGAACTGTAAAACAGATTTGAAAACTGCGAACTATAAAAACACAGAATTCTGCAAACTGTAAATACAGAATCAGAATTCTATGAACTGTAAACACAGTTTTTCGGTTCTTTAATACAACAGCAACCTCAGAATTATCGAAATTTAATTTTTGTTTTTACTCGAATCTGAACACAGATCCGAAACTGTACGCAGTACTGACAATTTTTTTCGGGATGCAGCAGAAACCAGAAATCTGTGAACTGTAAAAAAACAGAACCAGAAATCTACAAATCTGTAAATGCAGAAACCAGAAATCTGTGAACTGTAAATTACAGAACTAGAAATCTGTGAACCTGTAAACGCAGAAACCGGAAATCTCTGAACTGTAAAAAACAGAACCAGAAATCTGCAAATCTGTAAACACAGAACCAGAAATTCACGAACTGTAAAACAAAACTGAAAACTGCGAACTGTAAAAACACATAATTCTACAAACTGTAAATACAGAATCAGAATTCTATGAACTATAAACACAGGTTTTTGGTTCTGTAATACAACAGCAACCTCAGAATTATCGAAATTTAATTTTCGTTTTTACTCGAATCTGAACATAGACCCGAAATTGTACGCAGTACGGACAATTTTCTTCGGGATGCAACTTTCTGTTCCTTAAAAACTCAGACAGATTGTTAACGACAGGATAAAATTGTACAGAATTAAGATTGTAGGACCTGTAATCCGCGATAATAACAATCTATAAAGAGTAAATGAAAGAACAGAATTAAGGTAGAAGTTTACCGAAGCTTTGTTACGAAATAGGAACGCAGAGGCGAGATTGAATCTCTATCCTTAATTCTGTAACGCCCTGTATATGTGACGGTTACCAGCGTTGAGAATCACAGGATACAACTGCGAGCTCTTCTGGTTTGCACAATCAAAATCAGAAGTCAACGAACCAGTTACTGTGGTGTACTCTCACAGAAGAAGAAGAAGAGAAGGGAGGAGGATTGCAGATTTTCGGATATCTGAGAATGAGACTCAGAACTCTCTTAAATAGAGTCTCTGAGTTTGTTAGAGGAGGAGATTTCGGAACTGACGACACCAACGAGGTGGAGTCAGTTGTGGAGCAAATGGAGCAGATCGTGGAGGTTGTTGCTGACTCAGTTGGGCGTCCCCAACGAGGCAATTCAAAATTCAATCTGAAAGTCCAACTTTCAGATCCGGCCCACTTCAGCAAAAAGAGAAGCTTAGCTGCAGGCCCATTCCACAAGACCACGGACCGGACAGACGGACCGCGCGAGGGCCCCCCGGATCCTCTCTCCATTCCTCTCCCAAGGTCTTACCAAGGGTAAGGGGTTTGGGTTATATAAACACTTCAACCTCCTCCCCAATTTTCGATGTGGCACAAACCACATAAATTCAGCTCAAAAATGTCACTTACACTTAGACAAACAACCAACTTTGAGCCCTCATTTCTCATTCAAACAGAACCCGATTTCGACGTGTGAGTACACTACGGCGTAGTGCTCGCGGAGACGAAGTCAACGCTCCCATAATCCAGCACAACCGGTGACCGCAGCCCACCGGAACAGTGCCCGGAAGTTCAGTCGAAATTTAGTTCCAACAACATGTTGCCCAAGTATTCTTTAGAGAGCTTCTCTATTAAAGAATGGACTTCTTTTGGACCTAAACCTGTTCTGCCTACCAATATAGATTTCCTTAATGTCAACCCAGGACACAGCTTCGGCTCTACTTCATATATCCCGGTTGTTCCATGATCATGTGCACCAAATCCATATTCAACACTATGCACTGTAAAGCAAGTATACATACCAGCTTTAAATCCAAATCACAGTAAAAAAGAACATTCAAAACTCAAAAGAAAAAAGATAAGGATATTTCAAACAGGGAAAACCACTTCAGATAAGTTCCGACCTTCATAGGATTGTTAATATTTTGAATCAGACATATATGACCAGCTAAAATGTGCATTATGAGGACACTGAATTTGGATTGCAGGTAGCTCAAAGACTGCACTCATAACTTAACTGCGAAATAAAACACATTGAATTTGAGCAATGATTGCTTAAGTTATGATTCTACCAAAATCCCCAAATTAAGCATCCTCCGTTGAGATTAAACATCAATCTGTGATCTACATAATCTATGTATCCAGTGTGTCCATTCACGAATAAATCAACCTTGAACGCCGGAATGGTAGACACCAAGACCAAGCCAGTAAGCGTAGCCATTGATGGAATTGAGATCATAGATGTTGAGATACACTGCCATCGCTCCTGTCCTCCTCCTCTTCGGTATAATTCGGCACAACATTATCAATCTCTGAAACTAATTTGGGCGTTTTGAGAGTGGGAATGAAGCAGATTCTCGCCTGAGAGTCTGACACTCGATGGAAGGTGAGAGATAGTTTTGGAAGTCGCCTGAGACTCGATGGCAGGCGAGAGGGAAGTCGACCGATCATGGCTGCTTTCGTTGAGCGAAGTTTTAGGTTGGATCTTTTATGAAGAGTGCCGAACCCGGATTTGAGGAGATAATAAATTACTTGTATAATATATATTATGTGAAGCAGACATAGTGGCATCAAGGAAGAAGAAAGAGAAAAGAGAAAGGAGTCCGGTAGGGATGAAATTCAAAGCGTACCTGACAGATGGGGGAATCTCTCTACTGGAGAAGCGGCTCCTTCCTGCAATCGAAAAGGTGGGGAAAAGCTGCCATGTTTACCTGAGCCGAGAGCACGCGATGTTCCTCCACAACCTCCTCCAAAACGACGGCGTCCAATGCATCGCCCAGATCGAGGTGGAGTCTCTGTTCTCCGACTACCAAGTGTCGAGCAACAACTCAGATCTGATCGCCTTCTCTGTGGACATCTCCCTCTTCCTCCGCGCCCTCCGCAGTGCCTCCTCCATCTCGGCAGCCTCATCCGCTTCCTCCCGCCGCTTACAACTCAAGCTGGTGAAGAAGCTCCCTCCCAATTCCACTTCCCCTTCCCCTTTCCTCACTTTCGAGACCAAAAGCCCCTTCTCCGCTGTCGTCCAAGATGTCCCCATCTCCAAACCCCTTTCTAGGGCACAGCTCTCTGATCTCCAATCAGCGCTCGACGCCGCTCAGGATCTCCCCCGCACGCTCGTCGGTGTCCAAGGCACCGAGCTCTCCCGCATCTTAAGTCTCGCTGAGCGGATGAAGCATCTCGGTGACTCTGTAGACGTCCTTGTCGCCGGCGGAGGGGATCTGCATCTCAAGGTCTCCAACAGTCTGCTCTCCATCGGGGCCGAGTTTAAGAGCCTCGCGGTTGTAGGAGAAGGCCAGGGAGGGGGAGGCGCCGTTCAGGTCGCCCTCAGGCATTTCGTCAAGACGCTACAATGTCATCTCGCCAAGCCTGATTATGCTTTCTATGGCGTTGGGGCTCATTCTGGATCTCTGACTGTTGTTTTCCAGTTCTTTCTTCCAGGAACTACGCAGACCAACAAGTCCATCAGCTTGCATTGTCGTCTTCCTGTCCTCGATCCTGGTTCTTAGCACCTTCAACTTCTCTGCTTATTACTGCTTTATCTTTACCTTTTGCCCTAATTACAATCCTGGAATTACGGTTGTTCAGCAGTGATCTTAGCTGTAGACTCATTACATATGTCCTCGATCCTGTGTGCAGTCTTTACTCTTCTTGATTACAATGAATACAAGCACTATGCATGAACTCTTTAGTCTGTAAATATCTGCTATCCGTTCACTGACATTCGGCAAAATATGTTGGAGCAAAAATGAACAGAATCCTGCATTAGACTCTGCTGGTAACATCTTTAGGAGATCTGAGATGAAATTTTCTGTCGATCTTTCTTTGTTGCTGAACAGATAAAAGATGTGTTTTGGGCAAATATTCTCTGAGAATCAAATTGCCTTAAAAGTGAAACAAATTAGTCGGACGAATAATTAATAGGACGTCTAGGACAATCGGAACAGAATGACAGTAAAGAAATAAGTAAGAACAAGCTTAGCTAATGCTTCTTTCAAGTCTAAGGCTAAACATGTGCGATCCATTTCGTCTGGTGGTCAAATTCGCCGATCTAATGATGCTAGTGTCGTAGGGTTTATTGATTTGGTTCCTATATCAACTCAGAATACTGTTTCCATGGTATGCCCTCGATGGGATGCCACTAATGTCAGTGGGAAATATATTAGTACTGAATTCCTCCTATGTGATCCCACGGTAATAATGTTGTCTTTTATAAGCGTAGTAATTTTCGTCCTAGCCGACTTCTAATTGTTGCTTTCTGTTTTTTATTTATCTTAGGGATGTATCATGTACTGCATTGCTCGGAACGATATCGCAATTGTTTCTCTGGCCCTCTACTTCAGGGAAAAAGTTATGCTATTAGTAAATTCTCTTTGGTCCGTAATAAAATTTTGTATTGTGTTCGAAAAGATGATGTCCACATTATTCATTTGAAGTGGAATTCAACTTTCAAAAGAATTGATTGTGCATCAGAGTCTTTTGTGCGCCATCCTTTTGATCTTATTCCTATTGAAGAAATTGAGTTGACTGGAAGCAAATTCCTAATAGGTAAATTATCATCTATGCCTATGATTTCTGGTGTTTATATGTTTGTCCTTGATATTCCTATGATTTCTGTGATATAATGCAAGCAAATTCCTAATAGAAAAATTATCATATATGCCTATGATTTCTGGTGCTAAAATGTTTGTCCTTTGATATTCCTATGAAATGTATTGAAAGAAATCATTTGAAAACGCAATCCTTTGAAAAACCGTGGAAGATTTTTGCAACTGTAACTTTAGTAGTATTATATAGATAACTGTGTTTATATTTGTGTGGATCATTTTCCCATTCTCTTCGGCCACCTTACGAGGTTTGCAATGATAGATGACCGATTTGACCTGAAAGTTGTTCGAACAAAGCAATCGAACCACGCCCATGAGATCCTTACAAAGTATTGACCTCTGATCTTCCGATTTAAGCATATCAACTGTTCTAGGTATCTTTGGATTTCTACTTTGTCTAATTTAATTCGTTTAGGCACTTATGGAATTTGTGTTGTGATGGTGCTATACTCTATTGTATATGGGGAATATTTAGAGTGAGATAAATATTTGTCTAGGTTTTTGTTATTGCCTAAGACCTCTGTTTGAATTAATTTAATTTTATTAATTATTGCATTACGCAATTGTGCTTAAATATAATAGTCATTTCTTGATTCCATTTCTCCAACAAAGAACAAAACTAAGACAATATTATGTGGTAATTAATTATATCAATACTTTCAGGGGTAACTAAGGAATGTTAGCCCAAATGAGTTGTAATAGTAGCATTAATGCTTTGGTGGTTTCGGTTCTGTTTTGAAGGGTTGGGTTGATGAGAATTCATGTGCAACTTTTAAGCCTGAAACATGCATTGTTGTTGTTGTGAAGACGCTTAATCAAGAAAGCTTCCAAGATCATAGGGAATGGTTGGTAAGTTCTGTTTGCACTTGAAGTTTTGAATTCATTTACAGGCATTGTTTTCATCGCAATTGTTTAGTCAACCATCCAACAACAATAGCCACAAGAAATGTATAAAATAACCACATCTTTGAATGCAATTCAAAGATGGTTGAATATAGGTTTCTACATGATCTTTTATGCAATGCTTCAGTCTATAATAAATACCTTTATTTCTCTACTTACTTAAAAGTCCAGCCATCTCTAATGAATACGGAGTAATACTTTTCATATAAATAGTGCATTTCCAGTCCTCTCCCTTTATTATTATCTATTTAGTTCAGTTTCTCGTGCTTCGCACGGGTTTTATAAAATAATATATTTAATTTTAATACATAAATAACTTAGGCTAAATTATTTTTTCAAATAGATTTAGTACATTTACCAATTACCACATACAAATTTAGTTTAATTTTTAAAAATAATTGTTTAATTTAAATTATTACCTAAATAGCTAAAGTAAAAAGATGACCCGTTCTTTAATATAAAGTTTTTGAATTAGTATGATAAATATTTTTAATAAAGAGAGTGTTAATCAGCATTGTTTAAATATTTAAATATATTTAGTTGAAAGTATTTAAATTTTATGAATTATAAGATGAAATCTTTCTATATAATTAATAAATAACTCTTTGATATTAAAGTAAATAAAATATGGTTTCGAGAATTTTAAAAATATAAATAAAGAAGCATAGTATCTTGTATATCTTAATTATCCTAAAATTAACATTTACACATATTTATAATTTTTCTATTATATGATTTATTTTATAAAAAAGGAAAATAATAGAAAAATGACATGTGGTAAAACGAATTTTGAAATGACATTTGGCGGTTTTAGTGAGGAGGTGACGTATTGAAAAAATTGAGGATTGTTTTAATAGTTTAACTAGTGTAACTCTCGTGCCATGCACGGGTTATGTTACTGATGTACAATATAGTTTAATCAAAAGATAGCTATTTCACTAAGTTAGCCAATATCCAGTTTTGAATACACTTGAAGCAAAATAATAGAACTGTTATTCATCACTTGTGAATTAGTTGCTGAAACTATACATGAATAAAAACTCCAGTAAGATTAGTACATTTGATTAAAGAAAGCCAAAATTGTAGCTCAACTTCAGCTCCTTGTTCAACCTACCTGTAACATAATTAATACTCCGTACTAGACAACAATTCTCCATAATAGAATACACTATGTATTTTGTTTGACATATCAAAATCTTACATTGTTTGTTTTAGAACTTGGATCAAACACATGTATTGACTGCAGGAGTATAAAAGAGAAGGATAAACCATCATTGCATATGTACCTATATGGATCATCATTACAGATAATAAAAGGGTGTGGATGGAAATAGATGTTTGGGTAACAATCCACTTCTTCTGAAAGGATATCATCACGGTTAAGATAATTTGACATAAAAAGGACAATGCTTCTGATGGGTCTTCAAATCAACTATGTTTGCCTGTACATAGTGTTTTAACAATAAAAACTACTCCCTCCGTCCCCTTTTGATCTTCCCATTTCAAATGGACATATATGCTGATGCACGTTTTGTTTCATCAATATCTCTCGTTACAAGTTAGATAAAATTGTAAAATTTTGATATTGTTAAAGTACTCATTGATATGAACAAACAAGACCACTCATGACTATATTTTACCTTGTACGGGCCTTATATTTAGGGACGGAGGAGGGAGTACTCCGTAATATTCCAACATGTTGTCGGAAAACAAAGTGTTGATGTCGGAGGAGACATTGGCGATCCGACCTTGAACACCAGGTCTCCTTGGCAGTTTAAGCCATTTGACCTCAGATCCAATGTAACGGTATCCTTGAAAGCATGGACGCGTCTTGCTTCAGATTATACATGAGCAACTCTCTACACATTTTAAATTAAATAATAGAGCATTAATGAGCATTTGCATGCATGATTAAACAGATAAACAGACTTATACGTTATACACATGATATTGGTGATTCCAAATTAGAGTTGTCAGGCAGAGATATATTTTAATGGAACTGTTGTTTATACACATACTTGTCAGGTTCATACAGGAACAGGATAAATAAGGAAATAATGATGTACAATGTTAAAAAGATATATTACTACCGAATTTGAGCCACATATAAGCACGTGCCACGAAGTATCAACTCACAACTAATACTAACAACCAAAAATGCTCAAGAGAAATTCAACAATCCTAAGGCTTAACATTTTCAGCAAAAGTAAATTACAAGCAAAAAACTAAATTCCATGTGGAAAATATATACCTAATGCAGCTTATAGTGCTTTGCTGCTTTCAGCACGGCCAAGGAAGTAGGAGAGTTGCTTAATATGGATCATGGATGTCAAACTTTCATTGGTGATTTCCTCAATTTCTGCAACTCTATATGGTTCCTGTTTCAAAATCTCCTGACAAAATAGAAAGTCACATTAGTGTACAGAAATGCTACCTTGACAGAAAGTTTAATATCATCAATTTTCCACTATTTCAATATTCTTATGGTGGATATATACCATCACAGCAACTACTGGGCCAGAAGATCCAAGACTACTTGCATGAGTTAAACAAAGACCCTCAACATGTGAAAGAGTGTTCACGCTGGAGTGGAGATAGCCTCTTCACGATTCATACCGAGTTTTATTGCTAAGACAAGCTAAAGCATCACCAAAGTTTTGTGACAAACAATGAAAAGTTAATTATAATGTCAAACTTATCCCATGGACACTAAAGTCTTCATCATCAACAACTTCGTCACAAGAAAATGGTCGATATCCAATTGGCTTTTTGGGTTTCACAGTTGCACTCGAAGCAGCGACGGTCCTGCAGCGGGTCGGAAATCCAAGCGGCGCCTCCGGAATTGATTGAATGTAGTGCCTTAAGGCAGGCATTGTTGCCAACCTGCAAATTAGGTTTTTAAGGAAGATTGAGGCCACAAAGAAGGTGCCAACCGCCAATGATGAGGAAGTTCTTGTTTTTTCTGTAGGAGGAAAGATTAATTAAATGCAAATTTGCAAAAATACCCTAGGGGTAACTAACAAAAATGCCTAAAGCACTGCAATATCCAAAATGGAATTTCTTTTGCCTTTTCTTTTTGAGTTGGAAAATGAAAAAAGAATTATGGAAAAAGGTAAATGAAAATGCAAAAACAATATAATAATCAGATGAGAAAAGAAGAAAAGAAGAAAGAAATTCGAACGAAAAAGAAGAAAAGAAGAAAAGAAGAAAAAGTGGCAAAATCCGTAAATGTGTCAGGAATTTTTTGAAAAAAAACGGCTGAATTGGAAAAGCTGTCAGGAAAAATGAAGATCAGACACACAAAATTTCTGACATCCGTACGAAAGACTGTTCACTCGTACCAGAATCAATCTCAGCCACAAAAAAAGTCTTTGGCGCCAGTTTTTCCCGCCAA
Organism: Oxyria digyna; assembly: GCA_029168935.1. NCBI lineage: Eukaryota > Viridiplantae > Streptophyta > Magnoliopsida > Caryophyllales > Polygonaceae > Oxyria > Oxyria digyna. The sequence continues at coordinate 44,161,316 of JAPVLV010000005.1, forward strand.
ATTTGATGGAAGCTCACTTAGAGCAAAATTTTGCTCGGAAATTATTGTAATTTGGCTAATCTTAACTTCATCTTCCTCATTAAGTCTGTTTCTTTCTTTCCTCTGTATTAAACTCCATCTTCCTCATTAAAGTTTCTTCATATCCTGTCGGCCATTTGTTTTAATCTCTTGCTTCATTAAATTTTCTTCATATCCTGCCATATACAAGAAGGAAGGAATGGGTAAGTTGGCATATTAAATGCAAACGTTTTTTTGTGTATTGGTAGCAGTAAATGACTATGTTTTCTTGTTTTGTCTTGTTTAGGTGAAACATATATCCTCTCCTTAATTTGTGGAGACAATTGGAAGGTAGAGAATGAGCATTGGGTGTATGAAAACCCTAAAAAAACAAAGGCTTTGATGGTCAATGATGAGATGAAATATGAAGGGCTTCTGAAAATGGTGGAAGAAAAGCTTGTCATTGATCTTAAGAGGTTTGACTTAAAGCTGACCTACATGCCTCCACAAAACCAAAATCTTCCTCCTTTCGATATTTGCGATAGTGATGATGTAGATGCTTTTTTTCTTCTTGAACATGTTAACATGCATAGATAGAATATGGTCAATTCCTTTGCATTCTGTGGTGGAGCCTAAATGTATTGGTTTAGATGAAAACCCTAATGTAATTCCAAAGGAAGAAGAAGAGATGATGGATGTTGAAGGTAGTGCACCCCAACCTTGCTCTCAGACTGAAAATGTTGGTGGACCTTCTTACCATGTAAGAGTCCTAAAGAGAATGTCAGATCACATGCTACACAACATAGTAGATGATGAGCTGAGAGAAGAAGAAGACATGTCAGGATCTGTTGATAAGGGTGTCCGAATATCTGTGGAATGTGGAGGGCAATCAAAGAAAGCTAAGAAAGGCATTGAACCTGAGGTTGTGTCACTAATCAGTGACGATGAAGAGGAGGATTTTATTATGTCTGCAACCAAGCGACAAGGTTTGGACCTTGTCAACCTTTCTGATGAAGAATTTGATGATGATCATGTGAAGATTGAGGACTATGAATATCTGGGAGGAGATGATATGAGGAACATGAACAAGGATCTTACCACTATGATGTTCCTGCTGATATTGAAAATTTGGAGGAAGAAGAATTGTGCTCTAACTCTCAGCCATTGGCAATCAAGGTTGGAGATGTCTTTTCAACCAAGGAGGAGGTTCAACGGGCTTTGGTCTCATTTGCTGTGGAAAAATGTGTAGAAATGCGTGTGAAGAAGTCTGATAAGACCACTTATGTGGTGGAGTGCAAAAATGGAGGAGCATGTTCATTTGGCTTTCGTGCTTCAACGAGGGGTGGTAAAGGTACTGGTCCGTGGTGGGTCTGAAGGCTTGAACCAAACCATACATGTGCGATGCTGTTCAGGAACAATCACAGCAGACATGCCACTTCATCCTTCATTTTCAAGAGCATTCTTGATAGGTATGTATTGCTTCTGTCTTATTCAAATATTTAACATGGAGGGATATAGTGTGAACTGTATCAGGATGTTTTTGAACACATGTAACAGGTACAAAGGTTGCAAGGACGCACCAAGGGCAAAAGAGATACAGGCTGTCATGAACGAGCTAGGAGTCGATACCAGTTATTCCAAAGCAAACCGAGCAAGACAAAAGGAAGAGGACATCATTTGAGGGTCTCTGGAGCAAGGTTATAGTCAACTTCACTCATGGCTTCATATGTTGAAAGAAGTCAATCCTGGATCATATACAAGCTTAATCTTGGATTCTCAAAACCGGTTTAAGTACTGTTTCTAGGCATTGGGTGCTTGTATCAGGGTTGTTCCTCATTTGAGAAAGGTAACTTTTTAAACTATATCTTTTACCTATCCAGATAAAGGGTAGTGTGTGGAGGGATAAACACTAAGGGGTGGAGGGATATGATTTCAGAAGAATAGATATAATTACTTGTCGGGATATATTATAGAGGGTAACAGGTTATATGATGTATCAGGTGATTTGTGTTGATGGAGCACACTTGGGAGGGAGATTCAATGGCCATCTTCTTCTTGCTACTGCCCAAGATGGAAACAAACAGATCTATCCCTTGGCTTTTGCTGTAGTAGACAATGAGAATAAGGATTCTTGGTCCTTCTTCTTTGAAGAGTTGAAGACGGTTGTTGTACCAGATAGTGTGGATGTGGTTTTTGTGTCTGATCGTCACCTTGCTATTAAATCCGCTCTGAGAAAAGTTTACCTTCTTGCACAACATGGATATTGCATTTATCATATGCTGCAAAACTTCAAGCAAAAGTGCACTTGGGCAGGTTTGCAGGACCAGTGGTTTAAGGTTGCAAAAGCGTACACCGTAGAAGGTTGCACTTGGGCGGGGTTTTTTCAAAATTTGAATTTTTTTTACAAGTTTGAAAACTTTATCCTGACAATATTCGTTTTTCATCCTGTCACTGTACAACTGGTTCACTTTGGCAGTTGTCACATCCTACCATTTTGAGTTGTCATAGGTGGTAGGGGTATGACTAGAAACTTGCATTCAAACTACAAATTTGTAGGAAGTGTAACACAAAATGAAGGCGGGATTTTTTAAAAATTTGAAACTTTTTTACAAGTTTGAAAACTTTATCCTGACAATATTCGTTTTTCATCCTGTCACTGTACAACTGGTTCACTTTGGCAGTTGTCACATCCTACCATTTTGAGTTGTCATAGGTGGTAGGGGTAAGACTAGAAACTTGCATTCAAACTACAAATTTGTATTACAATAAAGCCATTGTTCTAGACCAACATAGGTCAACAAAACCAAACCAATATTCACACTAACCAAACCATTATTCAGAAACATAAAACACTTTTGCTTACCAACTCATGACCACATCACCTTCTCTTCTACCAACACCAACCAACTGAAAATCTTCGAGACCCTGCAAACAATCCTGTCATGAATCAATATATATCCTGTCACTCAACAAACAGTTCCTAGACACCAATAACCTAATCATACCTCATTGTCACTGGAATCTTTGGAGCTTACCAACTCCTCATTCACATTTACACAAGGCGCAACAACATTATCCACTGGCTCCTCAGCCCTTTTCTCAGCATTCTCAACAACAACTTCCTCAACATTGTCAACAACATCTACCCCCAACAACTTCCTCAGCATTATCCTGTGAAAACATTTGGTCCTCCAACTCCTCATTATTACTAAAATCAAATACTCGTTCATGGTAAATAACAAGTCGTCCTTCCTGCAATATCATTTTCTTAAATCCTAGATTTCAATCTTCAGAAAATATCCTGACATGCAACATAACTTATCCTGTCATGATTCAAATTATATCCTATTATGATTTAACATTATCCTGTCATGCAGCCCAAATTATCCTTTCATGCTCAAACATTATCTTGTCATGCTTTAATATAAATTAACTAAGCATAGTGTACATACCTCATTCTCAGCTGTCACAGCATTTTCCTCGGCTTTCTCACATCCATCATCTCCATCTCCACCATCATCATTCCCTCCATTGTCATCTTCACCATTGTTACTCTCTTCTTCCTCCTCAAATTCTTCACTTTCTCCATCATTTCCCACTGTTGTAGTCACCTTTTCTTCCCCACTGTCACTTTGTTCACTACCACTCTCTTCACTTTCAGACTCATCTTCATACTCATCACTCTCTTCTTCACTCTCTTCACTAGAACTTTCAACTTCAACTTTTTTCTTACCCTTCCCGGCTGGTTTCTTGACACTCTTCTTTGCCATTCTCTTCCTAGGGACCTCCTCCTCATCAGAAACTACATCTTTATTCACTCTCTTCCTTCCCATCCTTTTCTTGAGGATCTCCTCCTCCTCTGCAACAAAGTTCCTTCTCTCCAGCCTTTCAAACCTCTGACAAACAGCAGCCTCTAACTTGTCAATCTTCATGAACAAAGCCTTCATGACATCTCTGTTAAGACCTTGTTCCCCAACGGATTGTCCTTGAGGTTGTCCTAGGGATTGGTCTTCTTCTTATGTAGGCTCACTGTCCTTGGTCTTTGACAGAAACTCAGATGTAATCTGGTCAAAGAAGAGGTCCTCTACTTCATCTGGGAATGTGCAACCATTAAGCAACTTCTCAGATTCATCTGCAACAAGTAGAGGCAACACTTCAAGACCTTCTTCTTCAAGAGCCAGCCTTAGGGATCCATGCTCAGGGCATTGGGTTGCAGACCAACGCACTCCTCTAGGGATTTGAGTCTCACTAATCTTGGAGGCAAACTTCACTCCAACAGCCTGTACACACTCCCAAATCCACACCTACACAAACAAACAAAACCATTAAATATATATCATGTCACCCTTAAATATATATCCTGTAATAAATGTACTACTATACCTGAAATACCACTGGCATCCCTTGAAGGTTGTATGGTATCCTACCACAATCTGAGACTTTGATAGACTTCTCCATGGATATCATTCTTCTTGCCATTGATCTGGTCAGTGCCTTGTGCAGCTCCATGTACGCAACTCTTCCCCATGGATACCTCCAAAACTTGTCAATTGTTTCCACTAACCTCACATGTTCAGCTTTTACAAGTCTCTTCTTATCACCTCCAAGAATTATCTCTTCCACAATCAGCAAGACTGCTAACTTGAACTTGTGGTTGTCCAAGGCTTTGTGCTTCATGAACCTTTTATAAAGGTCTTGCACTGAAGTTTTTGAACCATCAGGACCACCAAAAAAATTGTCCATCACTTGGTAGTCTTGCTTCCTAGATGATTTTATCTCTTTGGGAAGAGGGCCACAATTCAAGCCAGTTATCAAAGCAAATTCTTGCAGTGAAAATCTCAATGGCTGACCAGCAATCTCATACCATGTCTCCCACTTCTTTTCACTCTTCAACTGCTTGAAGAAAACTGAATGGATGGTTTGAGAAGAGAAGGTCACTTGATTGACCATCTTGACAACATCCCCAAAGGGGCTGCCACAGATCCTTCTCCAGTCTTGGCAAGTTAGCTTAGACTCTATATCTTTCAAATATTTCCTCCTGCAGTTGATATTTACACGTCCATGCAATGCATCTCCCTTGTAGTAGGAATACATCACCTACAGAAACATAACATGACATGAAAATATTAGTAATATGTCAGGATCCCAGGAAAGAACTGTCAGGACACAGTCAAGAGTCTGTCAGGATAACACATAAGCTACACAACCAAAGTTCAAGTGTAGGGAAACAAATTAGAATATGTCAGGACACAGTGAAGAGTCTGTCAGGATAAAACTAAACAATCTAGAAAAAGTGAGGAGAAGAGGATGTACATGCATTTCCTTAAAAACTGTCAATATTCAGAAACTGAAATCCAAATACTTCCACTACATAAACTGGTTCACAATGCACATGACAGGAATTATTTTAAGAGGTGTCAAGATTCATAATACACATGAAGAAATGAATCTACATAAACTGGTTCCACTCCTGAATGCACATAAGCTACACAAAAACAAATTGCAAGTGTCGGGACACAGACAACAGGATGTCAGGACAAAGATAACTGTATGCCCGGACACAGTAAGGAGTATGATAGGATCACCCTAAACAATAATCAAAGTATTCACAACTTTGTTCTCAACTCCAATTACAGGTGAAAATTCCTCTGGGAGAATGTCAAATTTACATGCATTTGCTTTAGTCAACCCTAAATTCACCAATTTCACTCATACACTCGAATTGAAAATCAAAATATCACAAATTTCACTTACATTCTCCTTAAAAGGCAGAGGCTCCATGGTTCTCCATTTGTCCAAGAGATTCAATACCTCCTTCTTCTGGGAGACTGGTCTTTCCACTTTCGGCGCCGACGCACTTACATTCTCCTTAAAAGGCAGAGGCTCCATGGTTCTCCATTTGTCCAAGAGATTCAATACCTCCTTCTTCTGGGAGACTGGTCTTTCCACTTCCGGCGCCGACGCACTTACATTCTCCTTAAAAGGCAGAGGCTCCATGGTACTCCATTTGTCCAAGAGATTCAATACCTCCTTCTTCTGGGAGACTGGTCTTTCCACTTCCAGCGCCGACTTCGCCGACGACCCCTTCTTAGATTTGGGGGTTTTCTCGGTTTGCCTCTTCTTTCTCCCTTTAGAGTCTCCTTGTGAGTCTCTCTTTCTTTTCTGGGATGCGGGGGGTGCGGAAGCTTTGGTAACAGGGGCCATAACTGTAGCGGTTGCGAGGGAGAAAGAGGGAGAAAAAGGGAGAAAGACGGAGATAGACAGAAGCGAGGCTGTGAGCCTCGATTTCGTTTGAGAAATGGTGAGGCTGAAAGTTGAACGAGAGGGAGAGAGTGAAAATGGTGAAATTTTGAAAATTTGGTGAAATGAGGAAGAAGACTCAGTGAAAACGAGAGAGAAGTTGAAAAGAAAATGGGTGAAATGATTGAGATGATTAATGGAAGTTAATTATGCTTAAGAAAGCAGTTAACCTTTTTAAATTTCAAAACCGTCATTAACTTTTTCCCTTTTCTTTTCTTAATTTTTCTTTTTTATTAATTTATTTTTCCTTTTCTTTTTTTTAAAGTGTTTATTATATAATTTAATTTCCTTTTATTTTTTATTTATTAATTTCATTATCCTTTTTCTTAATTTCAAATAATATTAAAATAATCATCTCAGTTAAAAAAATAAAGATAAATAAAATTATAATAAATCTTTTCTTTTTAATAGGAAAAATATTTTTTTAGACTATTATAACCCTCATATGGATATTAGTGTAATATCCATATGAAATTAGGCATATGTGTAATATTGGTAATGGGTATTTGCTACATTATATTCTTAATTAAATTATCCAATTGATTCAGGAAGCTGAATTGATTTGGAACTGTACATACATACATAATTTGTTCAGTTGATGAGGGGGAAACAGAAGCACAAAAAAGAGGGAAATAGAAAGAATTTGTTCAGAATTTTACCAAGCTTATGCCAATTGAAGTCCTGTAACTCCATCTGTTACTGCTTGCGTTCACATTTGTGTTGTTGTTGTTGGACCCGGGTAAATAGAAGCCCAAAGTCCATTTGGAAATAGGCCCAATATCAGATCTTAGGTCAGAAGTGATGGTATATATATAAATGAATAGTGATAAGAAATGGAGAGAGGCACAAATCGGAAAAAGAGGGAAGGTAGAGGGCAAAGGAAGGGACATACAACTTCCTCTTCAACCTAGCACCTCACCCTTCATCCCTTCAACCATTAATGGCAGAAATGGAGTTCGACCATCACACAAACAACCTCGGCTAGGACACGCGAGAAGCATTCAAGGCTAATAGACCAATGTCGACCCCCGACTGAGCTATATCTCGGCTCGTGAGCACGTCCTGGACTTCATCGCCACTCCCCTAAACTCTACTGTCGATCGTCCCGTCTTAGTTGTCGCATACGGGCACTTCCGGACAAATTCCGTCACCGTCATGGTCTCGTATTTTCCATCGCTGACCAACAAACCGATGCCGAGCTTCGGCGAGTCAAATGTGACCTCCTGGTATGCTCATAACCATTACTTACTCCAGGTTTGGTAAGGTTCTTCAATTCTCCACCCCTTAACCACATGTTAAGTATATCCCTAATTAGCATTACAACAAGTCCAAATTGATACAAGAGTTTGGTACGTTTCTGGCAATTGATTAATGAAATCATGGATTGAAGCCATCAATAGGGTGTTTGGTCTAGATATACATATATACAGGTTGATGGGAAGATTTATATGCATAATACTTAGCTTGCTGGCCTTAAACGCATGATTATTGATAGTCTGAATGATTAAGGTAAAGTTATGATTGAATGAAATGATGAAATAAGCACAGATCGAGATCTAGTCTCGGATGGTGGAGAATCACAAGTTCCTTGAGCATGATTTGGGTAAATGCATGCTTATGCAGATGACTTGGCTGATTAGGCTTTGCATATATGTATTTACGGGTTAATAGGTTATGCCATGTAATAATGGTTCACATTGTTCATGCTTGGATGATATATCGCCCGTTACATTACTAATTAGTAGATGAGTATATTTGATCTATAAGGAGGTGAAATCCCTTCTAAGGTATGTCGTTCACACCCGGACACTTGATCTCTCATGACTCTTTATAATTGCTCGTTTGCCTAATACATTATTTATATGATCACTAACTTGAGCGTCGGAGTGCCCTTCCCGGGGAGTCCCAGCTCCGGGTCTGGCTTTTGCAGGAACCTGGAGACATCTCCTCTTGAAACAAGAGAGTCTTGGAGGTTCGTGAAACTGATCGCAAGAGAGCCTTGAGAGCTTGTGGAAAGAAGAAAAGACAGACTCGGGAATCCGGAGTGTTGCCGGTTTTCCCTTCCGTTGGAACGAGGTTCCAACAAATCCGAGTTCCAACACTGGCGCCGTCTGTGGGAAATTTCCTCACACAACCAGTTTGACATTCGTCATGACGAGAGATTTCTATTCTCGCTCTATGAAAAACGAATCACAAGATTAACAAAAGATAAAAGGCAAAGGGCCAGGTGAGTCCCGCTAGACTCGTACTTTGTTTTACGGAGAGTCCATTCATTTTAGTCTTCCATGAATGATAATACTTGACTAGTGGATCATGCTTCAATTTGCTTTACAGAAAGTCCTTACATTGCACCTTGTGTGACTTTTGCCTTACTTAGGCTTTCTTCTGTTTGATGAGTCGCTTACAATTAGCGGCATCGGGATAGTACCGAGTACGCGATAAGTGGCATCGGGCTAGTCACCGGGCACGCAAAATATACCGTGACCTAGGTGAGATGTACACTCACCTAGGCCATGAAGCCGTGACGCTGGAGCTCGAGAGGCAAGTATTCTCGCTCAGGTCGCGAAGCCGTGTCACCAGGCTGGGCTATAAGCCCTCCTGGGCCGCGAAGCCGTGACACTAGGATGAGTGTACACTCACCTAGGCGCGAAGCCGGGACGCTGGAGCTCGAGAGGCAAGTATTCTCGCTCAGGTCGCGAAGCCGTGTCACCAGGCTGGGCTATAAGCCCTCCTGGGTCGCGAAGCCGTGACACTAGGATGAGTTTACACTCACCTAGGCGCGAAGCCGGGACGCTGGAGCTCGAGAGGCAAGTATTCTCGCTCAGGTCGCGAAGCCGTGTCACCAGGCTGGGCTATAAGCCCTCCTGGGTCGCGAAGCGGTGACACTAGGATGAGTGTACACTCACCTAGGCGCGAAGCCGGGACGCTGGAGCTCGAGAGGCAAGTATTCTCGCTCAGGTCGCGAAGCCGTGTCACCAGGCTGGGCTATAAGCCCTCCTGGGTCACGAAGCCGTGACACTAGGATGAGTGTACACTCACCTAGGCGCGAAGCCGGGACGCTGGAGCTCGAGAGGCAAGTATTCTCGCTCAGGTCGCGAAGCCGTGTCACCAGGCTGGGCTATAAGCCCTCCTGGGTCGCGAAGCGGTGACACTAGGATGAGTGTACACTCACCTAGGTGCGAATCCGGGACGCTGGAGCTCGAGAGGCAAGTATTCTCGCTCAGGTCGCGAAGCCGTGTCACCAGGCTGGGCTATAAGCCCTCCTGGGTCGCGAAGCCGTGACACTAGGATGAGTGTACACTCATCTAGGTCGCGAAGCCGTGACACTGGAGCTCGAGAGGTAATTATTCTCGCCCAGGTCGCGAAGCCGTGGGATCGAGGTTGAGTGGCAAGTATTTTCACCTGAACCATGAAGTTGTGTCACTAGGGGGAGTATACCCTCTCCTAGGTCGCGAAGCCGTGACGCTGGAGCTCGAGAGGCAAGTATTCTCACTCCCGTCGCGAAGCCATGAGACCAAGGCTGAGTGGCAAGTATTCTCACCCAGACCATGATGTCGTGACGCTAGGATGAGTATTGCACTCACCTAGGCGCGAAGTTGTTCTACCCGCACCCGAGATCAGGTATATGAGGTTTAACAAGTATTAACACCCATACACATGGATGTCATTTGTGTGGCGAGAGTTTCTAACTTTCATTAAGCTTTGTCTTCACTCTTATTAACCACTTTTATAAGACTTTACTCTCTCTCTCGCTTCATTTTCATGTGCAAAGCTTTGCCTTCACTCATGTTGCTTAATTTCTTGAAGCCTTGAACTCACTCGACTTGTTTCGTGAGGTCTCGATTCGCATCATGAAGTATTTACTTGCTTAGTGTTGTGAAGTACCAGTGTTAATTGCTTTGCCCGTCTTTGTGAAGCATCTTTCTCAAGAAGCATTGACTTCACTTGTTTCACTCACTTTTACCTCGTTTCAATTAGCTTGTTTTCTTTAGCTACCGTTGTGCAATGAGAATTCCTTGTTCCGTGAAAGGTCACAAACTTAAATCACCTAAAAACAGGTTGCGTTGTTGAAAAATGGATTGTTCTCAACACTTATCAATTCGAGTGTTAAACATATTCACTAATGAGAAACATCGTAAGGATTTGTCACTTAGAAAATAATGTTTTCATGTAAATCCTCACACTAAGGCATTTCCTTGCTAAGCTTTATACTACTCTTTCGTTGAAGGAAATACCCTTGTAGTAGAAAACCTACCTTTAAGGCTGGTGTCTGGCCCTGTTTGGTCGCGAGGCCCTTAAAGTTTCATACATCATCTTCTATTATGTAGATATTCCTTCGGGTACCTCTCCCAAACCTCACTCATGAGTAATGTTTTAGCAAGGATTACAACTTGTATTCTGCACTTCACGAAGGTGTTAGAACCAACAAAATAGAGACACCACCATCATATCTCTTCCTATTCACCTCACATAATTTATGTTAGTTTGAATTGAAAGAGGCAAGGGGAGAGATGTGGTGTCGACTCTATCGGGGTTTTATGACCTCGTTATTAATATTCTGACTAGTCTTCTCTCTCTTTGCATCCGATCTTTTAAGCCTTGAGTTAAATCAAGTTGAGAGCGAGAACATACATAAAGCCTTTTGTGTGATGAACGACACAAAAGAAGAACGAGATCGTGAGAATAATAGTATGAAGCTTATATAGAATTTAGCTTCCATACACATTTAAGAAAGACGTATTGAGCAAAGTTAAAGCAACACTCATTAAGAGATTTGAAAATACTCGCGAAGTCTTTTCACGAGATCCGGGAGTGCTAAGTGTTGAGGCTCCCCACCTCTCCTATGACCTTTTTTCATTCGCGAGAGTCAAACTTGTTCATCATCTCTTCGCGAGCGTTTAAGGCAAAGACTACTTTTATGTTTTCTTGTCATTGGGTTTTCCCCTTGACAAGCTCGCGAGGTTGAGTTTACTCTCGAACTCTAAGGTGACACTTAGGGCTTCATGCCTCATGGCTTGTGGCTGGGACACATGAAACCAACATTTGGGCTTGAAAAGAATTTAGAACCTATGCACGTGATACAAGATCATCGGTATGATGCATGGGAAAAATAACACTCAAAGAGTTTGTGACGAGCGAAAGAATCTAGAAAGCTCGCGAGGTTGAGTGACAAGTATCCTCATCCGGACCATGAATCCGTGTCACTAGAGTGAGTATACACTCACCTAGGTCGCGAAGCCGTGACTCTGGAGCTCGAGAGCCAAGTATTCTCGCTCAGGTCGCGAAGTCCTTTTATTCATACGCTAGAGTGTTCGCGAGCGGTAAAACTTAGCAAAAGCTAAGTTGATTCCTCGCTTAAGCTCGGGAGCTTCCCTTAGCCTTTGCTTATTTTCATTAGGCTTGGAGCTTCCCTTAGCTTTGTTTACTCGCAAGATCGCTCGCGAGGCTAGCAAGTCTAGGGTGTCTCTTCCCTTAAGCTCGAGAGCTTCCCTTAGCCTTTGCTTATCACATTAGGCTTAGAGCTTCCCTTAGCTTCATTTATTCGCAAGAGAGCTCGTGGGATTGACGGCTAGAGAGCCAAGAGAGTTCTCTTCTCGAGTCTCATCTTAGAATAAAATAAATAAATAAAGAGGCTATTAGGTGTGAAAGAGGAAAATCGAGGGGAGGTTGGACGCGATTCATCCTCAAGATCACCATCTCGCACTACCGCAACCAAGCTCAGATAATGAAATCATTATTCTAAAGAAGTTTAAAAGCACTTTGAATTCTTCAGAAAGCTCTCTCGCGAGCCCTGAAAAATCTAAAACGTTGGAGCTCTATCCCGTAAGCCTGTGTTCATTCGTGGATGATGTATATTTTAGATGGTTTCTCCACGAATGCTAGGAATGAAGGCCATATCCCTTCTTCCTCATTCTTGGGATTCACTCCCTTGTGAAAATCTTTCACAAGTTGTAAAGAGTTGAAATTAGGACTATAAGTGAACTAGAGTATAACTAATGATGCATGAGATGCAAGGTTGAGAGCAAAAGTATAAAGAGCATACAAACGACTATCTAATAAGTTTGTTCTTGTTCTTCGAGTTCATACTCGAACTTCAGAAAGTTAGCTTTTGGGGCTTTCGCACCCATTCGTTAAATTCATTTTCAAAACTCTAAAGTAGTTTCTAAGACTTAAAGCCTCGGGTACGCGAAACTCGAGTACTTTTGTGACTTTATACAAGTTAGTTATATGTATGAAGTAGTCAAGCGAACGACCGATAATATATACTCGCGAGGTCACTAAACGAGTGTAAGACCTACTACAGGTCCAATGAACCAAGCCTTCGTTGAGACAACGAAGAGCTTGGGGAGCTGTGTTGGACCCGGGTAAATAGAAGCCCAAAGTCCATTTGGAAATAGGCCCAATATCAGATCTTAGGTCAGAAGTGATGGTATATATATAAATGAATAGTGATAAGAAATGGAGAGAGGCACAAATCGGAAAAAGAGGGAAGGTAGAGGGCAAAGGAAGGGACATACAACTTCCTCTTCAACCTAGCACCTCACCCTTCATCCCTTCAACCATTAATGGCAGAAATGGAGTTCGACCATCACACAAACAACCTCGGCTAGGACACGCGAGAAGCATTCAAGGCTAATAGACCAATGTCGACCCCCGACTGAGCTATATCTCGGCTCGTGAGCACGTCCTGGACTTCATCGCCACTCCCCTAAACTCTACTGTCGATCGTCCCGTCTTAGTTGTCGCATACGGGCACTTCCGGACAAATTCCGTCACCGTCATGGTCTCGTATTTTCCATCGCTGACCAACAAACCGATGCCGAGCTTCGGCGAGTCAAATGTGACCTCCTGGTATGCTCATAACCATTACTTACTCCAGGTTTGGTAAGGTTCTTCAATTCTCCACCCCTTAACCACATGTTAAGTATATCCCTAATTAGCATTACAACAAGTCCAAATTGATACAAGAGTTTGGTACGTTTCTGGTAATTGATTAATGAAATCATGGATTGAAGCCATCAATAGGGTGTTTGGTCTAGATATACATATATACAGGTTGATGGGAAGATTTATATGCATAATACTTAGCTTGCTGGCCTTAAACGCATGATTATTGATAGTCTGAATGATTAAGGTAAAGTTATGATTGAATGAAATGATGAAATAAGCACAGATCGAGATCTAGTCTCGGATGGTGGAGAATCACAAGTTCCATGAGCATGATTTGGGTAAATGCATGCTTATGCAGATGACTTGGCTGATTAGGCTTTGCATATATGTATTTACGGGTTAATAGGTTATGCCATGTAATAATGGTTCACATTGTTCATGCTTGGATGATATATCGCCCGTTACATTACTAATTAGTAGATGAGTATATTTGATCTATAAAGAGGTGAAATCCCTTCTAAGGTATGTCGTTCACACCCGGACACTTGATGAGTATATTATAGGTTCGAATGATCCTGGATGGCGACTCGATTAAGAGATTTGACTGCTCCTGGTGACTGCAGAAGAAGCCAGCGGAGACAAATTTCAGAGGATGATGAACAATGATAGCTTAAATCGACATCGGATTTACTGAACCATGGTTGGTTGTCGAATTTGGAAACTAAAGTCGATGATGGAGTCGGTGAATAGAAGGTCGCCGCCGTCTTCACGGGTATAACAATGACTGGATCCGGTGAAGAAGATGTCGCCACCAGAAGGAGAGTGTGGCCAGGCGTCGCTCATAGGAGCAAACCCTAGAAACCGGCGAGAGGAGATCGAGCGATGGAGGAGTTGAGCACAAAGAAAACAGAACCAAGGAAGACGGGGAATATTTTTTTAGGAGGTAGAAGAGGTCGACGGTTATGGAGCAATTTCGTTGGCTTGGTAGTAATCGAAGCTTTGCTTCCCTCAAATTCCGGTGGCTGACAGAAGCACTCCAGGATTTCGATTCGGTTGAAAAGAATTAGGGGAGAACTCACTAAATATATGTGATGCAGTTGAGAGAAGCAGTTGAGAGAAGCAGTTGAGTAGAAAGAAGAACATGGTGGTTTTTGAAGGAGTGGATCGAGGGAAGCGCTTCTGCAATTGAGAAGTTAGAGAGGAATTAGGGATCACGTGTCAATCAGATAGGAGAAGTTGGAGAGGAATTAGGGATGATGGGTCAATCAGATAGGCTATCCATATGTTAAGTAAATAGGCTGTCAAGTGGCACGTTTTTTAACATAGACTTTTTCTCTGCTTTAATATTTCAAGGCAGATAGTAGATTTCTGATTATTTCTCCTTAATTGGTGCGGGTCAAAACTATGAAGTGAACCCTTGATCATTTTCTTCCGCCATGTTTCAAATTGCCTTCGTTGGTGCTTGCTGCTGTCTTTCAAGTTTGAACAAAGCGATTAGCTCGATCAAAAGATGTCATCGTCGTCAACAATGGTGGTTCTTCTCTCGCTCCTCTCGATTGTCGCCTTGATGTCCACCGACTACCTTTACTATCAGAATAAACGGGAAATTAATACCTAAATTCAAGTAAAAGAGGGGTTCTCGGAGAATCTAAAATCTATGGGTACGCTCCTTGTTATGAGGCACTTCCTTTGCCTATGATGAGCAATCCATAATTTTTGGTTATCTTACCGCCTTGCCATAGATTTAGAGATTTTTATCCCAAAAATATCATAGATGTTGTACTGATGTGTTGATTGTTTTTTATTATTATCTCTATCTTATACAAGTTACTTTGACATTACAACTTCCAAAGATTAATTGTGCAGTTCTTAACAATTATTTATGGCTGCTTTAAAACCCTACCCTGTATGGTAAAAATTGGTGTACTTAGCTATTTTTGTTGATTGCATATAGTAGCTCCCTTATTAAAAATAAATCATGAGACTGTGTTAAGATGCAAGACATGATCTTATATTATGATATTAGGCTTATTTTGCTGCACGTATTTAGTAGCTACATGTCTGCATTCTTCAAGCACATTAATAATGTAAATTATGCTAAAAAGTGTGTGTTTGTTAGGATTTTCACCGGTATAATCAAATTCATTAATACTAAAATTAACAAAATTGTACATAAGTGTAAAAAACACATCTTTAGGATAGAAAGATGGGCATGAAGACTATGAATAATTTTGTTAAACTTCACACTTCATAGTTGCCTTTATATTTCTTAATGGATCTTATATCTTAAAAACCCTTTCCCTTAACATAGTTATACTATCACAACAAATGAAGTCAGTTGTTTATTGTTTACATAACAATGTGTTTATAGAGGTGAGCTTGGTTGAAGTAGCTCAAGACAAGATTAGGAGACATGTGGATTGCTCGAAGGACAAGTATTGTGATCTGTTCGAAAAGAAATTAAATAGATTGGAAATGCAAGAGCGAAAGTGTTTGTCAAGAAAAGTGTAGTTCATGTGGTGGTGTTTTTACTTGCACTGATCATCATATATACTACATTTTCCAAACTCAAACCTAAGTCAAAATCTTGTTGATCAACAAGTTATATCTGACCACTAGAATCTTCGAAGCCTCTGGTTCGCATTTCAAGCTTTTCAACAACAACACTAAAGTCTTTGAAGACTTTGGTTGAAAATGAAGGTTATATAGTTCTAAAAGTAAAGTACAAGTAATCGCCCAATGTAAAGGAATTTCAGAAAAACATAATGAGAAAGTTTTTTTTAAGCTCAAGAGGATATCCTTTTCAAGATGAGATTTCAGTCAATGATGTCAGTTGACTTTGCAATAGTTTGATTCATATAGAGATAGATCAATTTTCTTATTGATATGATGGACTTGGGATTTAACTTGGTGTTGATTGAATGTTTTATTGAAATACCCTTTTCTGGTTTATTAGGTTTATTATGTTTTGAAAGCGGAAAACGTGATTTATTTTGTATTTGCATAATATAGTTTTCTTTATTAGCCTTATTTAGTATGAATATTTATTGTCATTTTATCTGTCGGCTTCCAGCATATTTAATTTGTTCAATTTTTCATCTTTAAAGCTTAATAAAGTCAGTGATTACAATGATGTTATGCGATTTTTTTAGATAAAAAAGCAAAGACGTATTACTAATAATACTATTACTACTACTGATAACTCTTTCGATGTCGTGTGTTCTTGTGTTTATGGATCAGTTAAGATACAAATCAATTCTTATTTATGCTTAGGATGTTCGTGTCTCAAAATGCGAGAAGTAGGAAGTTGTGTTTACCTTGTGTTAAGCTCATATACACTTAATAAATTTTCAAGATACTCGGTTTCGTGTACATGACATTGATAAACACTTAAAAGAGATTCAAGTTCGTCAATCCCGCGTGCGCTTGTGCACGCGCCTTCCTACTGGTCATTTTAAATATGGAATTTGATTGCTTTTCAGTAAGTTTTTAGGAGGTAGGGGTCACTTTTAAGTATGTTACCTGAAACGGTTTTCCTTTCCTTTATGATTGGCTTGAATCCCGCAATCCGGGAAGAAGACACACAAAAGAAAGTGCAAATACACACAATCTAAGAAGAAACTGCAATTCTCTTACGGTTGCTCTGGTTCTGAGGGTAAGATATTAGTGGTTTGGTCCTCAATCTTCTTCTTTATGTTCTATTTCTTTTTAAACAAGCTCATTTGATCATTTCTTGGAGAAATTTGTAGATGTAAAGAAATTCATAATGGGGGAGAACCTTTTGAGCATAAGCCTTCATATGAGCCTTTATGTACCCTAGAAATCAAAGTGATCGGGGGTGGCGAGAATTCCAGTGATAAGGATAACGATGCTAGCATCGCTTCCTCTTACAATGATGATATGACATAAATTTTTCATTTTCCAGGTTGCTAGACTTTTGATGTTGTGGATGTATCACAATTTTCTATGGTGAGGAGACATCAAACAGAGGGCTGAATTTTGGGGAGATGGCACACGAATCTGCTCTTTACCGGATTCATTTTTAATTCTCCCTTATGTTCATCTCTTCCACATGCTTATTGTTTCTTTACTTATATACTACTCTATAGAATTAAACGGTGACAAATAGGTAAATTAAGCTTTGCTTCATGTTACACTATAAATAAGCTTTGCACATATTTAACCTCGGTGGTCAAGAATACTGATTCATTGAGTACGTGAATAATTAATCTGTTTTCTTCTTTTCAAAGAGAGACTACTCTTAGAAAATATCATAGAAGTTGTTTTCTTCTAGATCATAGAAGCTGTTTTCTTCTTCTTCTTTTCAAAGAGAGACGACACTCTTAGAAAATATCATAGAAGCGGGCTAAAGTAAAACGGAGGTAGCTCTCCTAACATCGTCAAGCAAAAGCGAAGAAATACATTCTTCTAACAGAAGCACTGGATGCTAATTTACGTGACTTGGTTCTATTGTTGACCAATGATATATTATAATAATATTATTAGAAGCTAAAAAGATAACTGTAACTTCAGTCACTAATTTATCAAAAGGGAAAAAATATTTTAATTGATTAGATAATATCATATTGCAAAGAATAATATACGAGACAAGTATAAGACCCGCGCGAGTTCTTTGTTTTTCGTGATATGACATTTGTTCTTATATCTGTATTTTTCTTAGGGATTTGTCTCTTCGTTTGGAATTTTGTTTCTCTTTTGTTTGAGCGTCTGAGATTGTGTGTAGGTTTTTTCTTTTGGGTCATTTAAGGTCATTTCTCTCGACATGTTGGGGTAAGGAATTACCAATCCCGACCCCCCCCCCCCAAACCCCGTTACCGGGATATAATGGGGATTGTTGTTGTTGTTGTGTAGCCCAATCCAATTTTGAGACGTCATTTAACTAACGTTAAATCATATACGAAATATGATATATTTGAGACGTCCAATTCTAGTCTATATCTATATAATAATTCATAGGTTTGGTGAAGTAATGGTAAATTGTACCGGGCCCGTTCGGGCCAAGTCATTAAAAATTCGGGCTTTCGGGCTTCTCATCCTTTAAAGTTAGGTTTTGACCGAGTTATATCTATCCTTTTCCTTCTGCTGCCCCCAAATTTCCTAAACCCTACCCAGTTTGCCTCTCCAATTCTCCTCTGCCTCTCCTCTCTCCAGCAATGGTAGCAGAAACTGCTCAACAAGCCGCCGCCTCCGTCGGAAGTGACCTCTGCAAATTGATCGAAGTCGCAGTGGAGCACCATCGTTGTCGTCATCTCTGCGAGTATAGCCGCTTCCAGCTCAGGAAACCGTCGATGAAAGAAGAAGCGGCTGCTTTGGAGGCGGTGGAGAGGGTGGTTGTTGCCGTAGGGCTATTCATTCCCCCGCTGAACTCAATCGCAAGAACATACCTTTCTCTCATCTTCTTTCATTCACACTAATTCATCTCTTTCTCACATCGAATTCATCACCTTTACAAGTAAGTTCCTCTATTTTCCCTTTTGACACTGAATTTGGTTTCAAGTATTTACTGAATTTTTTTGTTCTCCGATTAGATTAGGTATCTGGAACGGCTAAATCCTTGAATTAGAATCTGGGGAGATGAAGGACGTTTCCAACGGATGGAATCTCTTTGATCGATGAACGTTTCTCGCTTGAATTGTATTAGGACTGGCCGCCATAGCAAAATCAAAGCATCAAAATTAGGAGATTTTGTGGTGGGATTTTTCTGAGAGATTGAAAAAATAATTACGATGAACTAGCAAAGGAAAGCGTGGCAGGGGTAACTCGTCTTCGAGTTCACGCCGTCCTACTGATGTTCCTTCCGATGTCCTCTCTTATCATTAATTATGGTTTCATGTTTTTTCCTGCAGAGTTACGACTCGGGTTGATGAAGTTGGTATCAATGTGTCCCCTGATGCCGAGGAACCGATTCTTCCCTCCATTCCCAATGAGAATGAAGTCCGATATGGTGTTACAGATAAACCAGGTTTTGGTGAGATTTCTTCTTCAGTTCTAATTGACTCTATATAATGGAATGATGTTCATTTTGTTATTGCCCTTTATGTAATGTAATTTAGTGAAGTTTCATCTATTAATCTGTTCATTCTTTTTTAATTGGTTCTTTTTTGGTATAAATAATTCATTAATTTAAGAAGCATTTATCTGGACAAAATCTAGCTGTTAATGTGTAAACACTAAGCCTTGCTTTCTTACAACCTCATCCGGTTAAAAATTACCGACCAAAAATATAATGTTTGCATACTGTGCAGAACTCTGTAGATATTGATATATAAGTGGGAATCTATTACATTTAAATTTCATTTGCTAAGAAATAAAATGAGTTGTGGTAGATTGGACTTGGTGTGTTCTCTCTAAATCAGGATATTAGACATCAATATGCAATTAAATTATAGGGGTTTTTGCAGGAAACCACCCGTTATTTGTCAAAATTTGCTGGTAACCACCCGTTATAAACGTATTTATTCTAAACCACCCAATTCTATACTTTTCTTACAATTCACCACCCGTAAACAGTTTCCGTCCAAGTTGCCGTTTCAGTCTGTGAAATGACCATTATACCCCTTATATTTTAACGAAATGAAGGGCAAAAATGTCAATGTAATATCCGATGAATCTGACGAGAATTTGTAAGAGATTTTCAATTTCTCGTTTCAGTCGTCAATTTATCTTTAAGTTAAAAAATTAGGGCTTAGTCGTTAACATTAGGCTTAGTCGAAGTCGAAGAGAGATTTGGAAACCTGCGTCGATTGGCGATTGGAGATTGATCAAAGGGAGTTCCGAGTAGAAGATCGAAGCTTTCCTATCAGGAATCGAAGATCGAAGTTGTCCTCGCTGGAGTCGTGGTAAGTCTTCAATTAGGGAATGAATTAGGGCTTAGTCGTTAACATTAGGCTTAGTCGAAGTCGAAGAGAGATTTGGAAACCTGCGTCGATTGGCGATTGGAGATTGATCAAAGGGAGTTCTGAGTCGAAGATCGAAGCTTTCCTATCAGGAATCGAAGATCGAAGTTGTCCTCGCTGGAGTCGTGGTAAGTCTTCAATTAGGGAATGAATTAGGGTTTTGATTCTAATCCGTAATTCGATTCGAATTAGGGTTTTGATTCGAATTAGGAATTCGATTCGAATTAGGGATTGGATTCGAATTAGGGATTTATTATGAATTATGGATTGGATTCGAATTAGGGATTTATGTCATCTCATAATGTGCAGGATCATGTCATCTCAATCTCAATCCCAATCCTATTCGTCAAACAATGGTAGCATATTTTGTGATTGCAATTTGAGGCCTGTAATTCTTACAGCTTACACTGTAAAGAATTATGGAAGGAAATTTTTAAGATGTCCATCAAGATGCTGCAAATTTTTTCAATGGATTGATGCTCCATTGGAGCCGAATGTGAGTGAGATAATCCAGAAATTGGAAGAGAAGAATCTGCAGCTCAAAGCAACAGTGAAGGCCAAAGATAAGCAGATTGGGAGGTTGTGGTTGCTTGTATTTGTATTGGTTGCTGAGATTGTATTTTTTAGGTTTTATAAGTAGGGCTAATGTGTTATCTTAGTATCTTTGAGACATGACAAAATGTTGTATGAATCTTATTTGTAAGTCTTATCTAAGTTTCAATTTATGAATTATGTAAGTCTTAATATTGCATCAGATTGCAAGTTTGAATTTGGCTTATAAAATGGTACATTGGTTGCATGAAAAGGTACACTGGTAAGCTGCAGGTGCATTGGGTTTTGCTTGGTCAAAAGTAGGTTAATACACACATACTGATGTTCAGGTGCATTGGTTATTGTTTGACCAAAAAATAGTTAATGCACATTTGTAACCCTAGTTGTTAACTATATATAAGGAGTCTTCCTACAGTTTGGTTTCATTGTGTGACTTGTTCGAACAAGCTCAAGGGGAAGAGAGGTTGGGTTTGCTGAAGTTTTTTTGAAATGGCTCAAAATGTTGATCCTGAGGTGATTGTATTGAGTTCAAACAATTCATCATCTGATGAGTCCTCTGATTGGAGTTCAACAGAGGAGTCTTCTGATGTCGAGGAGATCAACAATCCAGAAAATCGACATATAGTTGAAGTAGGAGGTGGAGGCGAAGCAGCACTTGAAAGAGCACGCAGTTGCCCATGTGACAAGAAGAAGAGTTTCATTGTTTCAATGAAGAAATCATTTGTCGAGGACGATTGTCGACTAGTACTTTCTTATCTCTTGTCTTATAAATTGGTGTTATACTTGTTTGATATTGACATTATTTTGTTGTGTGCAGCCACTCCCTTACAAGCATGCAGATAGGTTTATGAAGAGATTCAAAAAAATCAAGCTATCAAATGGTTATCATCATTGGCCTGTACTTGTGAAACATAGCAACAATGCGTATAGGTTGGGAAAAGGCTGGAGGACTTTTGTTGAAGAAAACAACATGCGCAAGGATGATGCGTGCCTGTTTGAGCTATTGGGCATAGGACATGACGGTGCTGTCTATGATGTCAAGATCTTCAAGTCTTGAACAATTGGGTGTTCTATCCTTCTAGGTGTTTCTCTGCTTGTTTTTAAGTGTGCTTTGTTAGCAACAATGGTTTGTTTATTTAATGTAAGCTTGGTAATGCAACAATGGTTTGTTTTCAATGTCAATGCAAGAATCCGACAGTCATGATATACCAAAATGAGCAATCAAAATGTTGATTTAATGAAATATGAAACCCTGAAGTTAATACCCCATAATTCACTTGAAACAAAATGACATAGATAGTAGCGTTCAAGTGGTAGTCTAGCAATGTATTCCAGATATTTCACCTAATCAAACCAAAATGACATAGAAAGTAGTCTGACATAATTCAACACTGAAATTTTTTCCAAACTAAGATATGGTCATTTTGTTCCACGTGAGCTTGATCTTGTCGATGTGCCAACTTGTGATCTTGTTGTAGTTCCAGACCTGGATGCAACTTGTGATCCTGTTGTAGTTCCAGTGGTAGGCTTCTTAGAATGTCTCGTAGGATGGAACTTCCTGGCAGTAGTAGGTCTTAGAGCATCAACCTGCGATAAATAAGTAGGCCTCAGTAACAATGAAATAAGTAGGAAAATCAGTGCAAAATTCAAAATGGCACTCACATTATTAGAAGTTGGTGCTTGGGATGACTGTGTAGATGGAGGTTGTGTCATCTCTTGGAGAAGGAGTGCATCCTGCCAAAATAAAATGAAGTAATGGTCAACCAAAACAATGAAGTATTGGGAACCATAGTAAGCAATGAAATTACCACATCATAATCTTCAACATTTCCCATCTGCACTGTTTCATCAGGGACTGGAGTTGCTCTTGCAGGTGATGCTGGATCTAGCCTCAGCTATAACAAACAAAAATCCCTCCAGTGTGTTAAGAAACATTATACATTCAAAAATTTATGAAATAATCCCAGATCAACCAACATTACCTGCTTCCTGGTGTACTTTCTTTTCCTTGGATTAACAGGGATGGCATTATTACTTGGTGGTCTTCCTCCAGTGTTTCTAGCCCTAGGAATCTCAGTTGAAGGTGGTTTAGGTGGGTTTTTACAGGTCTTCCTGATGTGGCCTTCTTCTCCACAATTACCACACTTATTTTTCCTAGTCCTTAATCTTGTCTGTTTTCCAGTCTCTCCAGGTTCTTTGTTTCTGGATGAAGTGGTGGGTAAACTGTCTTCTCCCATTGGTCTTGTCCAGGCATAGGATTCACAGATAAGTTGTATGTCTTCATGTAGGTCTCTTTTGTATAATAATGTGACACATAATCTTCAAGCTTGTGTCTCCTCTTTAAAATGCACGAAATAGCATGTGTACAAGGCATGACAGATATGTCCCACATGTTGCATCCACAACTCCTCCTTACCAGATCAACCACATATGTCTTTCCACCACAGTCCACTTCATAGCAATCTGCATCCCCATAGCATCTGCACCTATACAAACTATCAGTTCTAAGAGCATTCAGCCTCTTTGCAACTTCTGGAGTTAGATATCCCTGGTGTGCATTCATTTTGGCTCTCTTGCTTATAAACATCTTCATGAGTTTTCTCCTAATCCACTCACACATACTAAGGATAGACATATCTCTGGCAGGCAAGATACAACTGTTAAATGACTCACATGAGTTGTTGAGTAGCATATCTGACTTCACATAATGCTTGAAGCCATGTAGAGACCATGTACATGGGTCTTGTCTCATAAGGTAGTTATATGCCTTCTCATCCATGTCTTTTATCTTCTCCATTTCCATCTCAAAATCAGGTAGAGTGGCAGCCTTTGCAGCTGCACCAACAGAGTCTCTGTATGACTTCCCAGGTCACTGTTGGGCAAAGTTTTTTTGAAGATGTCTAACACATACATGTGTGTCAGCATTAGGAGCAACCAACTTCAATGCCTCAAGCAAACCCTGCAATATCAAATACATAATCAGTTATGATGTTCCTTTATTTTTAAAAATACCAAGAAAAATAAAAAGAATGATCATTTACCTTCTGCCTATCTGACATGAAAGTCAATGGCTCACCACCAATATCTCTTAGCAAATTTTCCAGGAACCAACACCATGTAGATTTCTTTTCTGACTCCACCACTGCAAAAGCAATTGGAAATATGTTTTCATTTCCATCTTGTGCAACTGCAGACAACACTTGTCCTGTATAAGCTCCCTTCAAATGACACCCATCTAGTCCTATAATTGGCTTACAACCTGCCTTGAATCCCTCTTTGCAAGCTTGGAGACAAACATACATCCTCTGAAAGATAGGCTTCTCTGGATTCTTTGTATTCTGCTCAGGCCTTACATACACTGTGCTGCCCTCATTGTACTTAATAATTGTGGCTGCATAATCCCATACTCTTGCATATTGTTCAGGTGCAAAACCTTGTGTCAACATGATTGCCCTAAGTCTAGCTCTCCAAGCCTGGTGATAAGAAATGTTCACACTATGCTCCCTCTTTACTGTGAGGATAAATTGTCTAATCCTCCATTGTGGATCCTCTCTGTAATGCTCAAGATATCTCTTAGCAAGCCAAATAGCATCCATCTTGGTGTTCTTATCCTGCCAACCACACTGATGTTCAGGTTCCCAAGTCTTGAGTTGGAAACTTCCATCAGTTCCCATCCTCCTTGCTGCTGCTTTGAACCCACACAATGAAACTTTACACTTGCAATTTTCCTACTATGTTTGAACCCACACTCACACTTATTCAAACAATAAGCTGAAACTTTAGACTTGTCATTATGCAAGTAATAGTAGTCAAAACCATTCTCCAAGGCATACTGTTTTAAAGCTTTTCTAAAAACTTCATTAGATGCAAATGTCATCTGTTTCTTGAGACATATCTTGTGCTTGAAATCAACTAAATGATTAAACTCTGGAAACTTAGCTTTGGGAACCTTATCTTCATCAGAACTGGAGGTCACATAGGTGTCCTCATCAACTATGATGTCAAAGACATCTTCTCCATCATCTGCACCCACCTCAGTGTTGATATTCTCATCAAAGACATCCTTGTCTACATTTGCTTCAAAGGCAACATTGTCCTCATCTGAATCCCCAAAGATATTGTTCTCATAAACCACATCATCATCATCCGAGGACTCCTCTCCTAACAGCTCAGCATCATCATCTCCTGAGTCATCTTCAACATATGTGGTTTCAAAAGGGACTTGGAAAGGATTCCTGAAAGGGGCAGATCTGGTGGTAAATTGGCTTTCAGTGCCTAAGGGGGCTTGTGTAGCTCGAGAGGATACTTGGCTTTGGCTGAGATTGGGAGGTTGATCAATAATTGGGGATGAAATAGGGTTCTCAGTTGGGCCAACACTGATGGGCCTTCCATAGCTCCTTGATGGACTACCCATATTAGAAGGCTGGGCCATTACAGTTAATGGACTTAAATCTGCCCCATGAATGACATACACTTCCAAAGTATGATCATTCCCTACAGATTCACACCACTGCAATATATCATTGTCTCCTATGATCTGTTTGATCCCCCTTTGCAGTGGCATACCAGACCTTGCATACCATAGTTCCTTAATATCTTCAACTCCCACAGCCTCCTTAATGAAATCCTCTAGTTCAATCTTAGAAATTAAATCAGGATCTACATTATCCATCTTATAAATCTTATTTCTCCTATAAGACAATCTGTCTTGAGACATATTTGGACCCAAATAAAATGTCCCATCATAAAAGAACTTGATGCTAACACTCATCTGGAGCCATAAGACAAACAATAAACAATTAACATTTAATAACTATACATATCTATACTATAATAACTAAGGCATAGGATTTCCATGATTTGTTTATACTATATTGGCACATATATCCGAAAATATTCCATAACCACTAGTATCCAAAACATTGAATTCAGTCAACAACCATTCCAACAACCATTCAATTGAAAATTTCCGAAACAAACCCTAAATTACAACATTATTCAACTCTGCAAACCCTAATTTCCAAAAGAGAGAGAGAGAGAGAGAGAGAGAGAGAGAGAGAGAGAGAGAGAGAGAGAGAGACTTACCTTGATGCGGGGATAAGCCGCTGTTGTCCGATCTAGACACCAAACTCGAATAGGAACTCGAACAGAGAAGATAGGCGGAATTAGAATGAGATGAAAGAAGGATAAGTCGAATGATAGGCCAATTGGAACCAAATCAAACAACGATAAAACCCTTGAACTTAGGAACAAGAACCTTACCGAATGATGAAGAAACCCCAACGGATGATTACAACCAAACACAATGACTTTGGTGGGTCAAGGCACCTGGAGGTTGCTCTATGAAGCCTCGATAGCACCAACCTTATGGAAGAGATTGACACACACAAGCACAACTAGGGCCGGCTCAACGACAATGCACACGGGGCACTCTTCTCACAAAAGCTCTCTTTTGGGAGGAAAAAAACGATAAACGCTGTATTCAATATCAAAGTCTGGGGGGCCTCTAAAACAACAACTAAGGCAACCTTATATAGGGTTAATAAGGGTGTCAACTAAAGAAATAAACAATAAAAAGTATATCCTAAAATAACAAAACCAATTAAAAGAAATAATCCCGGAAACAATCAAAACAAGATAATCTCGGAAGTCTTCAGCAGGGAATCCGCGGGCGCGGAATTGGAGCCGCGGTCGCGGATTTAGTTATGCGAATCAATGGAATCAGCCCGTGATCTGCGGTCGCGGATTGTAAGCCGCGGGCGCGGTTATTGAGCCGCAGGCGCGGTTATTGAGTTGCAAGCGCTGTTATGGAGCCGCGGGCGCGGATTTGTAGAATGTCGCCGACAACTCTTTTTGAAACGGCTCGTTCTCTCTCGTCCGAGATCGGAATTGAGCGATTCCAAATCCTGGAGTTTCGTCTTGAAGTCTAGTTTATTTCATCTTCAGTACTTGACTTCTCATCTTGACTCGAACCGGATCTCTACGAGCTTGAATGGCTACAATACGAGCTCGGGCTACTATCAATGACTTGAATGATGGCTCATAGCGATCTTTAGCCCTAGCTCCAGTGGTTAGCACATCTTTAGATTTAGGACGAGGCGTCCTTGATGATAACTCAGATGCTCCCGCATCATTCTCCCCTTCTTGAAAAGGATTCGACCTCGAATCATATTTGATATGAATGATTGAACGATCTTCATAGGCGTCATCCTCTTTGATGCACAACTTCCTCTTGAATGTCTTGAGTGCATAGCTCCACCTTGAGGAAAGGATGGATTGCTGCTGGAGTGCATTGCTTCCCTTCATCTCTTTAGCTCCTTTGTCCGTGTCCTTCCTTTTGTCATACTTATCAGTGACCTGCAAAAGAACCATAGGTGGAAGAACAACATCTTTTCTAGGAAATGTAAACGAATAACAACTAGCAAAACCATCATGAGCAACTCTCTTATCATACTGCCATGGATATTCCAATAAAAGTTGACAAGCTTGCATAGGCACAACATCACATGAAATAGTATCATCACAATGTCCTAATGTCATGGCTTCCTTAACATGCTTGTTCAAAATCACATCAACACAATCAATCATCCAATGCAGTTTTAAAGAACTAGGGTAGCATAATGAAGTAATTTGCAATTTAGTATTCAATTCCATGCTAGCAATATTACCACAACTACCTTCATCAATAATCATGTTGCAATCCTCAACTTCATCTAGACAATGAGTTTCTCCTAGAATTTCAACACAATGAGCAGTTTGTACATGCAAATCCTTCCTATCAATCAATGAATCAACATGCTCATAATCAATTTCAACCTCATTATCTAAATCAGTTTTAGGATCATCAATACAAACAACATCATCAATACTATCACCTATTTCATATTCAATCTCAATTTGTTCTAGGTGATTAAGCATATCAGGACAATCATTAATCATATGATTTCTACTTTGACAGTTTAAGCACATAACATCTTCAATTTTAGTAGAAAGATTAGAAGTGCTCCCTGGGTTAACTTCTTGTGATGGAGAGGCAAGCCTTAGATTCCTTTCTGGCTTCTTATCCTTTTCCTTCTTCTTGGCAGCCTCTTTGACTTGACAACTCCAACGCTCAAGCTCGGCTTCTAACTTAGCAAAACTGTTTTTCACTACTGCTTGCACTCGCGCTTCCACTCGCGCTTGCCATTCTTCTGTAGCATTCTCTATTTCTTTTTGCTTCTTGGCCTTTGTTCTCCTCTCAATCTTGATGGCCAAGTGCAACAATTCTTCCATGGAGGAGTAGCTATACAAATATACTTTGTTAGCTGAATAAGAGTTTAGTATATGAAGATACCTATTCATAGTAGTCTCCTCATTTTCATGCACATTAGCCCGAACCATAGCAGCCTTCATTGCATTGTATGTCTCCTCTGCTGACATGGTTCCTTGCCTCAAATTTTCCAACCTTTTCCTGAGCTTACGCGCGAAATATGGAGGCACAAAGCGAGCTCTCATTAAGGTCTTCATTTGCCTCCAAGTGTTCACAGCTGGATCAAGTGCTCTTCTCCTTTCTTCCTCAAGATTATTCCACCATTTCAGTGCATTGCCGGTAAATTCACGAACAACAAATCTTACCTTTTGGAATTCCATGAAGTTATGACAACTCCAAATCTGCTCAACCTTGGCTTCCCACTCCATATACTCATCCATGTCCCAACCTTCAAATCTTGGAATGTTCAGCTTGATCTTGGCAAGACCAATTTGCTCTAGCTCACGTCCTCTTCTTCTTTGGACATCTTTGTATGGTTGCCAATCTTCACTCTCCATGTACTCCTGCTGATATCCCCTTGGAGATCTCCTTCTGGGAGAAACTAACCTGTCCATTATCAAAGAAAAGACTAACACAGAACAATGTTAAGTGAGTGTAAATGAAAACAACTTGCTAGTGTTTACTCTCGTATGTTTTCCTCTGCACTCTCTCTCAATTGTCGTTGCAACCAGCTTTTCTTTGATGAATTGACTTGTATGGATCAATAACCCACTAAGTTGAAACTACCTAACTCCTAGCAATATATGAATGATGGTAGAGATGGAGATGACTAGCGTAGTGCGGGGTTTCGACTGTAAGGTTCTGACTCAAACAAGAGACTGACTCAATGAAAGAAAGAAAATAAGACTCGAAGGCGTTTTGCAAGAATGAGAATGCAAAACAGAGATATGAGTTAAGCTTCGAATTTCAAGAAGAGCCAAAAGGAAGCGTACCTTAACTTGTTCCGACTGATGTCGATGGAAGGATCGAAGACGGAGTCGGGAGGGTTAGGTAATAATTGAGGCTCGTATCTGAAAGGAATGGAAAGGCAAACAGTGACGGTTCCGCGGGTGCGGTCTAAAGTCCGCGGGCGCGGATTTCGAACAGTGGATTCTGAGGCGGAGCCGCGGGCGCGGCCTGAATTCCGCGGGTGCGGCTTGAACCGCGGGTGCGGCTACTGGGCCGTGGACGCGGTTTCTGTCGCGGCCTGTTGGTTTCTCGCTTCCGTTCGGGCTCGTTCAACCCGATTTCCTTTGAGTTCTTGAGATCCGACTTAAACAATATCAAACTAGACTTTGACTCAACAAAACGTAAAACAAACTACTGACTTTGAGACTTTTCGATTCTTTTTTTTTGAATTTTTTTTGAATATTTTTTTTTTGATTTTTTTTTTGTCTCAACTAAACAAAACGAAATTACAGACTTGATCTGAGATACTATCTCAGAAAATTCGAATTTAAAATAAAAGAAACTACTAACCACCTTGATTTCCTTGTAGAGAAGATAAGATTTCCTTCCTTGAAGATCTTGGCTTGGGGTGCAAGGACTGAAATTTTTAGCGACTCTTCTAGGGTTTTGACGGTTGCGTTTTGGGTAGGGATGGATAGATTTTGTGATGGATGAAGGGTTGAATGGATTTTGGGAACAAGGGTGCTCCAAACTCCAATCTTTCGACTTCCACCAACACTAATCGATCCAAGCTTCTTGCACACAACCTGTAATGACTCAACAAGAAATATCAAAGCAATGGAAGACTCAAAATCAATTTCTGAAAGAAACTGACAAACAAGAAAATAAAAGCTGACTCTTTTTGTGATTTTCTGGATAGGGGGTCTCTTGATGTTCTTGTGAAGACGAATGGTGTCAACACAGCTCTGATACCAATTTGATGCGGGGATAAGCCGATGTTGTCCGATCTAGACACCAAACTCGAATAGGAACTCGAACAGAGAAGATAGGTGGAATTAGAATGAGATGAAAGAAGGATAAGTCGAATGATAGGCCAATTGGAACCAAATCAAACAACGATAAAACCCTTGAACTTAGGAACAAGAACCTTACCGAATGATGAAGAAACCCCAACGGATGATTACAACCAAACACAATGACTTTGGTGGGTCAAGGCACCTGGAGGTTGCTCTATGAAGCCTCGATAGCACCAACCTTATGGAAGAGATTGACACACACAAGCACAACTAGGGCCGGCTCAACGACAATGCACACGGGGCACTCTTCTCACAAAAGCTCTCTTTTGGGAGGAAAAAAACGATAAACGCTGTATTCAATATCAAAGTCTGGGGGGGCTCTAAAACAACAACTAAGGCAGCCTTATATAGGGTTCATAAGGGTGCCAACTAAAGAAATAAACAATAAAAAGTATATCCTAAAATAACAAAACCAATTAAAAGAAATAATCCCGGAAACAATCAAAACAAGATAATCTCGGAAGTCTTCAGCAGGGAATCCGCGGGCGCGGAATTGGAGCCGCGGTCGCGGATTTAGTTCTGCGAATCAATGGAATCAGCCCGTGATCCGCGGGCGCGGTTATTGAGCCGCAGGCGCGGTTATTGAGCCGCAGGCGCTGTTATGGAGCCGCGGGCGCGGATTTGTAGAATGTCGCCGACAACTCTTTTTGAAACGGCTCGTTCTCTCTCGTCCGAGATCGGAATTGAGCGATTCCAAATCCTGGAGTTTCGTCTTGAAGTCTAGTTTATTTCATCTTCAGTACTTGACTTCTCATCTTGACTCGAACCGGATCTCTACGAGCTTGAATGGCTACAATACGAGCTCGGGCTACTATCAATGACTTGAATGATGGCTCATAGCGATCTTTAGCCCTAGCTCCAGTGGTTAGCACATCTTTAGATTTAGGACGAGGCGTCCTTGATGATAACTTAGATGCTCCCGCATCATACCTTCTGTAGAACAGGCTTGCTTGTTGTAGTTGTTCAATCGAAGCTCAAACCTCCAGAAATGGCCTCGCCTTGCCTTCTCTCTCCGGAATTCGCGATCGTCTTCTCTTCTCCCTCAATCGACTTCCCTTCTCTCTCCAGAAATCGCCATCGATCGACTTTGTTAGACAAACCCTAATTCCTAACTCTTCCCTTTGCAATCCAATCCCAGATTCGCGATCGTCTTCTCCCTCAATCGCAACCCTCAATCACTGGCTTCTGAAACCCTAAATCGCCATCTTCATCGCTCTTCCCTTTCTCACCCAAATTACCCAGAGAAACACAGCTACACCCCTAAATCGACAGATTCCGAGCTCGCACAACCTATCTCCCTTCGTAATCTCGACGAGATCGAACGCCAAGAAATCGGATGAAACCCTAGATCCCCAAATCGATCCCCAAATCACTTCTCCCAGAAAAACACGGTAAATTGTAAAAAGCAATTTTGAAATTAGGTTAAAAGTTTCAATCGTCAATTTCTCGCGATATAATGAAACCGGGTTGGGAATGGGTTGGCAAATCCGGTTATTTCGTTAAAATATAAGGGGTATAATGGTCATTTCACAGACTGAAACGACAACTTGGACGGAAACTGTTTACGGGTGGTGAATTGTAAGAAAAGTATAGAATTTGGGTGGTTTAGAATAAATACGTTTATAACGGGTGGTTACCTGCAAATTTTGACAAATAACGGGTGGTTTCCTGCAAAAACCCCTAAATTATATTATGACATCAAAGCATTGACCTATCTATCAAAAAACTAGAGTTTGGTAAAATATCATCAGATTGTCTTATCAGTTCATTATAAATTTATAACTGTGTGTGATGAGTATCTGTTTTGAGAAGTATTTTATGTCCAAGATCTTACTGTCCCAAGGATTTGTTTTGCTAAACATGGATATTATAACCTTACTGTCATATCTTTTCTCCAACTTGCAGCCCTGCTTTGCTATTACAGCATCCAACATTATTTATCAATTTGTTTATTTTGTTCTTCTAATATCCTACTTCTCTGTATTTGTTTGACTGAATTTGCTTTGTTCCATAATTCCTTTTATCTATTGTTGATTTGGTTTTGCTATGCTGCCAATTTAAGTGTTATCTATTACTCCCTCCGTTTATATATGTATGTCGTTTGAACATGATTGTCATGTTTGTTTATGTAAGTCGTTTGGAATATAAAATTAATTGTAAATGCTTTTGCAGAGATAGGTGTAAGAGTAGGTTGTTCAACTTTTATGGGTCAATTCAAAAAAGGGCTTCTTTTAATATCTGAAATTGAATTTACTGCCCCCGTTGAAGAGTTTTTTTTAATTTTATCATTATCTCATCCAAATAAATTAAAAGTTAAAAAGGGAATATTGCATTGGTAAGTGAACATCTGATTTAATTATTGACTATGCAGTAACTTTACAGTTTTCTTAATATTTGTATACAAGCTTGAAACGACTTACAATTATAAACGGATGGAGTACATTGATTTGGTTTTGCTTTGACAAGTTTTCTGATTTTGTATGAAAAGCATGAATTTAGCTAAATTTAGTTGATATGCAATTCTGATTGATGAGCAAAAACAATTTGTCATGATATATTTTGTAGGCAAGAAATCTTAGAGGCAACAAAACTAAGTCTGCAGTTGAAATTGGAGTTTGGAGTTCTTCCATATGCAGATATGGATGTAGTAGAGTTCACACATCCAACATTATTGAGAAGAAAATAGGTAGTAGGTAATCATTGAATCATAATCATTATGTGCAACATTTTTATGTGTATAATTATCACTGATTTTCTATGCCATGCATGTTTAGGATAGGAGACTCTATTTTTTCCCAAAGGGATGCAGAGTACATCATGTGTACCAAGAAACTATCCTCAGTTCATCATCATCATCTTCCCCCGCCCTGCCTTCGTCTCCATCCCTTAATTCATCGTTTTGAAATTTTGGACGACGTGACTACAAGTCTTGAAGATATTCAGGCTCTCTATCTTTCTTGAGGGTGTTGCAATTTTTCCATGTTAGCTATTCTGCTCAGGAAGAAGTTTTGAATCTGCTTTACAAAGAAACTATCCTGGTTTGACACTCCTTGGAGAATGATTTGTTGGCATAATTAGCTCTGGTAATGGTTACTGTTTAATAAGTATCCATGTTTTGTATTATAATATTTGGAGTTTGTGGATAGATTAGAAACCATAATTAGCTCTTATTTTTTCTTGATGATTGATCACAGGGCTGATGATGGAGTTTGTAATCATTTTTGTCATGTTGTGGGTTACTGAATCTGGCTGGACTTCTGACTGAGAACCGAAGGCTTGCTGCTACACACGGGTCTTTAAGACAACAACTTGCGTCTATAGAGCAGGAGCAACAGTCAATGGAAGCTCGAGTAGGGGCTATTAAATCAGAAAGAGAACAAGAAATGAGGGCCCTTAAGGAGAAAATTGGTAAAATGGAAGCTGATATAAAAATAGTTGATTCTGTAAAGACTGAGCTCCAAAAGGCACATACTGAAGCCCATGGCTTAGTAAAATCAAGGCAGGAACTTATATCTAAATTTCAGCAATTGACCAGGATCTTCAAAAAGTTCATCCACAACTGGCTCAGTTACCGGCACTGATGTCCCAGCTTGACGGCGGCCTAAGGCTCGAGTATCAGCCTTGCAGGTTATTTTTTTCTCCTGGAACTGCAAATTATGTTTTACCCTCCCCATTAAGTATGAGTTTGTGAGTTTAAGACTTTAAGGTATTGCTTGATATTTATACGCAGCACGGCTGTTTATGAATCTGAAATGAAACTTGACAATGACCATCTTGAATCTCTGAAGTCCATGGAGAAGAATTATAACACCATGGCTCTAGAGGTGGAAAAGCTTCAGGCTGAGTTAAATAATACCGTTGGTGCCGATAAAAGAGCAGGTGCTTTCTAATTCAGCAACTTTTTAGTTCCATTTCTCTCCGAATATCTAGATCATTCAGTATTCTACAGAAATAGCTCATGTGATTAGTCATTTGTTAGACCATAAGACTCACCGACAGTTCTTCACTTATTTTCGGTTTTATTTGCTCTTGAAATGATATATCTGTTCTGTTTTAATATATGTAATCATTCCTGGAATAATCATTTGATACAGAGATTGGAGACAAAATATTCTTCAGATCCAACCCAATATAACGAACTGTACACCATGGTCAAAGAAGAGGTTGAAGCTAAGACGCAAAGGGATCATCCAGCTGTACTAATGGTCTGCTTCGGTTAACAAGGTTTGTGGCATAATACCCAGTTATAATCTTGACATAATGTTCATGTTTGCGATGTCGGGATTCATATTTAAATTTGAAAGCAATTTATTTTAGCAGCCAACATATGATGATGCTATGTTTTCCTTACTCAGAATCTGCATAGTTGGTTTTGGTAGGAATTTATTTTATCTAGATTGATGTTTCGTTGTATCCGTCCACCATTGGTTGGCCACATGTAATGCAAATGTTGCGTTTCTGCATAATTTGTTGTTTAATTTAGATTCCAACCCCATTATCATATGCAACGTTAATATATTTTGTAAAACCACACACTGCAGCTTGGTCCATTTCTCCCCATCTTATGTCTCCACACTTCTTCTGTGCATTCTTCATTTAAAAAACATGTACGAACAGAAGTCCATCTTAGATGGGTACGTTTCCTTGCAATTTTGAATTATATGTCTACTATTGACTCCTATCTAAAATTATAATATTAATATTGTTGATTTCGCACCCACTATTGACTCCCATCTAAAATTAAAATATTAATATTTTTGATTTGGCACCCGCAAAAAATTAATACACACAGTTATTGTGTATTACCATTTAAACCGAGAACTACCTAATATACATTGTCTCATTGCAATTGTAGATATGTTTCTCATTAAATCAGAGGTGCAAAATTACGATCACTATAATACGACAAACATTGGAGTTTGAATCAAAAAATATTTATTAAATTGATTTGACTACATCAAAAATTAATGCATACACTAATTGTCTATTTCTATTAAAACTAGGCACGGATTGCTCTGCTACGCAGAGCTCAGTTTTTTATTTAAATAAATTTTTGCTATGATATATTGTACTAATTATATATGAAATGCAATAATTCATATAGATTTATGGATTTATCAAGCTTCATGTTCGCGCGAGAAAATTATAGATTTTCGTATGTGATTTAATGTAATTACACATTATTTTTAATATTTGTGTTGTTGTTAATTATCTAATTTGTCAATATTTGTGGTTATAAGTATTTTTGATTTCCTCATATTTATGTTTGAAGTAATTTTGGAACATAATATTGGTTCATATATATAATTTTATAGAAATGACTCAAAAGTCTCAACCTTCAACGATTTGCGTGCAATCAATGAAATTTGACAACATAAATTTTACAATACAAATAGGATAAAAGTTAAAAATTACATTGGTGAAGCTTTATTTCTAATATAATAGTCATTCTTTTTTATCATTACAAATCGAACATGCAAAAAAATTTTTTTATGAGAACCATTAGGGTTTAAGAATGAAATATTAGGAGTATTGATTGTGGTGGAGATAAGTATCAATTACATTAATTTTTAACAAAAGACAACCAACCTTTTAATATATATAAGAAGATAAGATTTTATATATTAAATTAAATGAGAAGAATTAAAATAAGATAATTAATAATGAAAATAAAAAGACTTACTTGGATTTAGAATTAATCAACAAGACTTAAATGGATTAGAATTAATGATAATTAATTACTAAAAATGAAAAAAACTAAAATAAATATAGGATTAATTAGGTACCAATTTCATTCAATTCGGTCATTGGACACCCAACTTTTATATAGATAAGATGGTAAACTATCTAATATTCACACTCAAATTAAATTAAAAGTAGTATCTTTACCTTCCATTTCAATCTCAACACTATTACAATAGCCTCAATAATTTATGGCATC
The DNA here is from genome assembly GCA_029168935.1 of Oxyria digyna. NCBI lineage: Eukaryota > Viridiplantae > Streptophyta > Magnoliopsida > Caryophyllales > Polygonaceae > Oxyria > Oxyria digyna. Next base: position 44,197,187 of record JAPVLV010000005.1, read on the forward strand.
AATTATATATAAATGTACTATGCATGACCGTTTGAGACACCACAATCTTCCCTTTGTCTTCCTCTATTCAACAACATATTGAATCAACACAACAGATAGGCCGAGCATGAATCCGGGCGAAGGGGGGTCGTTCACTCCAATTACGGGGCTGTTCCGATCAGTCTGGGCAGTGGTCCAGGCAGCAATACTGTCTAGTACACTCAGTAGAGGTTGGTTTTCAAAAGTTAAACCTTTTTAGAATGTGTGGTTGGATGTTACGTTTCTTATCCAAATGTTGCACTACAATAAATCAGGGGATGAAGCAACATTGGAATCAAGATCGCATTGGGAGTCTATAATAATGAGTGGTGATTTAAGGCTAAATTCCCTTTTGCTGAAACAGAGCAGGATAGGCACCATGCTTGATGACAACATGGAATCCAACAATGACGATAATCGAGAAAAATTGGCAGAGATATATTTGTGTTTTGGGAGAACTAAATTCATTCACCATATTGGTTGTGATATGTTGGTTTACTCTTATTGCATTTGGAGAGCACTCTATTTCGGACTGTAGCATAAATTGATCACATGTATAACGATGGACGTGTTTCATTAGTGTTCTGAAGGGCCAATCTACGTAAAAAGTCAAGAGAACATTAATTTAAAATGCAATGCTAAATAAGAATATGAATGTAGTCTGCTCATATATATTATCGATCATATGAAACCATCAATGTGAGATACATATATATAATGAACCGTGTTTTATTTTTCTCGATTGAAATGATACCATTACGGAGACACACAGGCATACAAAAATACCCAGTGTGCTGACATTCGGAATTGATAACCTTGCCCTCAAAACGATTGAATTTAAACAATTGCCTTCAAACAAACTTCACACACAACCGTATAAAGGCGACTAGGTGCAGTAGCGTACGCAATACTATCTGATATGTACAGTTCTTCGACACCCCCTTTTCCCCCTACTTATTCTCGAAAGCCTGCTAGATTCACAGGTTTATTTGATGTCGATTTAAGTGTGTCCCCCTTTGCTTGCCACAAACTAATGAAACCAAAATCAGCCCATGTATGTGTTTCTGTGGTTGTTGGGTCTTTTTTCCGTGAAGAAATCCCGGATTGACCAGTAGCTCCAGGTCATACCAATCACCCAGATTCAGGCGGTTTACTCGGTTCCCTGTCAATGTCTCAGAAACACTCCTAAGCTCTCCAAGTGTTTTTTTTTTCCTGAATGAGATCACTGTGATATTAAAGTGTGAGTACGGGATAAAGAGTTGGTTAATGAGTCAAAATCTATATCATAGTCCATATAATAGCATGACCTTTCCTGATGTTTGACAATCAAATTTCAATATTTCTTATACCTTTCCATGTGGCAGTCAAAAAACCATTTTCGGTATTCAATATCTACATTATTGTCATATTAAAAATGCATTTGGTACGGTTGTTTCCATATGTGATGCAGACGTCCTGTAGTAGTACAACTCTGTCATTGGCGTGAGATATTGTCATCTCCAACAGTTGAGTCTCTTTGCTATTCTACACACCAAAGCAGACTCGATAGAGGCGTGGAAGATCATTGACCGTTGACACGGAGCGTCCTCTAAGAAAACATGGGCAGACGAAAAGCGTGTGCAACTACAGGTTGGGTTAGACATTGTGTATTTCCTTCTTCTTTGTTTCCCACCATTCAATATCTTTATAATGTGCAGAACGCCTGCACAGCTTCGGGGGATTTAACTTCCCTCTGCACATAGGAACATCACGCACTGTAGGGGAAGACGGAATGACACGCAGTCTCTGTTGTTTGCGCATGACATCAACAGGTATGGCTATGTTATTTAAAGCACACACAGTTTCCGCCAAACCTGGATTACTGTCACGTTTGCATCTAATTCACTAGATTAAAGTGACTTTTCGGTTTCGGTGTTGTCCACTGTTTTTACACAGGAGCACGAGCCAAGCCGGTTCCTACTGGGAACCTAAAAAATAACAGAAAAAGGAAAGCAAATGGTACGCCCACAAATGTGCATCCCTAAAGTTGTGCATAATTTGTTCAATTCATTTGATAGGTCTTTTTTTACATCTTATATTACACCAAATACATTCTGCAGCTGTGTTAGGTGACGCAGAACAAGGTAATGTTCTCTACAGAGTACATTCTTAAATAGTCTACACCCACCTACTACATATTTTCTTCACTAATTTGACAATTGACAAGCAAAAGAAGGACCGGCCATACTAGAGGAGCAACCAATATCGTTCAAATCACGAAATGAACTTCTTCTTTTCACTTTCGAATTGTTAATTATAAGGTGTTATAAAAGACAGTACGAAGTGACATTCGTAAATTTAATAGTACTACATCTATAAATTAACCAACCTTTGGAATCTACAAAAAAGAAAGAGCATGCATCTTAGAAGCCCCACGCCAGTATAGGGAAAAACAATAAGAGTACTGATAAATTACACCAGCATAGTGAAAATCGAATTGCATAGCTCAAAAACAGGCAGATAACAATCATCAGCGAAGAGCAGTTCTTTGGAGTCACGAATTAAAAAGTTCTGTTTGAAAAACACAGAAACGTGCACAACTTTTGTCTCAATAAAAACACAGGGAATCTACTATTGTATCGGTAATTATATTAGAATGACAACAATGGAAACATTGGTAAATTTTATAGTCGATTTCAATATGCCCAAATTTAGACAACATCACAGTGGAAACTCAGTTAAAAAGCATACAACAATAAGATAAGACGTCGAACACCACATAACACAGCAACATCCCTAGAAATACACTCACACAACATAGTACAGTGAAAATCACAATGACAGCAAACCAAAAAAGACGGGAAAATATCATAAAAAAACCAACACACCGGGATCACATATGCGCAAACCAAATTCAGCCTGAACATTGACTTTAGATTCACACATTTACAATGACAAAGGAATAAGTGGGAGTAAACACAAGAAACCAGGAAGAGCTAGGGCACATAACAACAACATATTTCATATAGATTCACATACCTATAAACACGCAGGATCTCGAACAACAACAAGAAGCGGATCTTTTAAGCTACAAATTCAAAACTTCATTTCGAAAAAATCAGCAAAGTGAAAAGCACCACACCAAATAAGAACGAACCAGAAAACCCTTATGTTGGGATATTTATATGGGAGTGAACATAAGGGGTAAATTGGTAAGTTATAAGCAAACAAAAAAATGTACGGAGTGAGACTACAAATCTGACGGTATTCTTTATCGAAGATTACAAAAATTACAGTCCAAAAAAAAGAGCACACAAAAAGTAGATACGACTTGAGAAGGATAAGAGACAAGAGCAATTAAAGTATCAAAAACAGACCAACGATCTAAGAGGACCAAAAGAGATGACAATGACAACACAATGCAAATGTGCATGGATTTTATAGTAGTTACCAAACAAAAAAACGGACCCAAGAGAAAAGATACACGTTAACCCACATAACTATTTGAAACTATATACCCAAAACCAGTAAACGCTAATCACAAAATAAATGAAACGTAGTTAATAAGAGATTCGGCTAGAATTAAAATAAAAAACCTCCACATTTAACCCCCACTACATTTGCTCATCATATATTTTGAATATTTGTATAGATTATAAAAGGGTTAGCCAAAATAAGCATAGGCTACCATTAAATGCAAACTAAAAGAGATGTGTACACTGCATTAATTCAATTCCTTAATTAAAATTTTTAACCCGCACATCCTAATTAATGATTCAGAAAGAAGAAATACTACATAACACATACATGCATACAAGTTCCTTTGCGTACCAAACAATTCATACTCAATTCAAACAAACAAAAAAAACACAGGTATTTCCAAAAAACCTGCAAAGACAAACAACATAGTCAAGGAACATCACGGTTCAACGTCTGCCAATCACTTTACTAAACGAAAGCGTCTTCAAAACTTAGTGTATTACCGAAACCCAATTGTAGTGACCAAGATGAACAACAATACAAAGTAGGAAAACGTATGTGTAAAAAATAATGCAACTTCAATGCTTATCTATTACTCCATATGGAAAATTAAAAAAACACCATAACATCTTGGACCCGATGCCCATGTTTGTTTTGTTTCGTTATTAACTAAAATTCTTAATCAGAGAAAAAAATAAAACAAATGAAAATGGTAAAGTAGTTATTCGGCCAAAACAAACAAGCCTATCTAACATCCAAATATATATACAGTCTATGCACTTTGACATTACAAGACTACAAGAAAACAATTTAAGCGAAAGCTGAACGAAAGAAAATACAACATTCAGTAATAGGCAAATAAACATATAAGGAAAACTAACAAACCAAACAAAACGTTGAAATACGTAACAAAAAGACAAGTCTTCAAACGCGGATGACCGTTAATGATATCAAATGGAAGGAAAACAAAGATTAACCGTTTCGCGCGGGTTTCCGCGTCTAGTTTCTCTTTAATAATGATTGTGATTACTCAGATTTGCATATATACCCCATCACAACAATAAATGATTTGCATGAATACCCAAATTATTTTAGAATTGTAAAAATACACCAAATATGATATATTTGCAAATGAATAAGTACAAAAGAAAAAATGTCGGAATTATTAATAAAAATGTCGATTTTATTAAATAAAATGTCAGGATATATTTGCAAATGAATAAGTACTGAAGAACTTATTCAAATAAATAATGCATATGTTTTAACTCTTTACTTACTTTTCGTTATTTGTTGCGTCGGTCGAAGAGACTCAGTCGTCAAACGCGTCTTTATACTCTAAAAAAAATACGTGACATATGAAACCGAGCGATAGATAGTAAAATGGAAGATAAATAGAAACTATGTAAACAAAATGAAAATTTCAAACTACTTTCCCTCTTTTTCTAATTCCGCAGAATATTTTTTTTTTTGTTTTTTTTTTGTTCTTCCCCACTCGTAGATCCAAACACCCGCCATTGGAGAACCACTCACCACTGAGCACTCACATGCTTAAACAACATTCAAGATTCTGATTTGTGAATCTAGCCAGCTTCCAAGGCGTTTTCGATTGCTTAAACCATTTAGCGATGCGGTCGACAAGCTGGAGACAAACAAAACCCTAGTTCTTCAACCCTAATTTAGTTCCCAATTGTTTTCTGAGCAACTAGCAATGGCGGTTGAATCGAGCTTCAGCGCTTTGTCTCAGAAGCTGAAGTTGGATGATCCGTGGCTTCCTCCTAAACCCTGGGAATCCGTACCTTCCGAAAGCGGCAGAGTCTGTTCTTCGTCACTTCCTAATCCGTCTTCTTCTAATTATGATATCTCCTCCGTCTCTGTAAGTTCCCCTTTCAAGCATGAATATATGCCAAAAATGTATTAAATTGAGAATTTTCCAGTTTAAACATTGCCGTAATTATTTACAGGAGGCAAGTTTGGTGCGACTTGTGATGTATGCTTTGCAAGGTTGTGAATCATCTCTTGTAAGTATTGAGAACATCTCCGAATCATTTTGCTCTGATCCTGCTGACAGATCAGCCAATCAAATTCCATCTATGTGGACACGATCCTCGAGTACGAATGCATTAGGGAAGATGCTGAAATCTATTGGTTCTATAGGCTCTGTTGTGTTACTTCTCCATAAGTTTGTAGAGTACTTTACCTCTTTGAATTTTGATAGTATCAGTATAGAGAAACAACAAGATAAAGAACATGCTGCAAGAAGAAGCCTTGTCAATCAGGCATTTGCAGTTGCTGTAGGAAAGGTTTTACAGGGATATATCAGTGCAATCAGTACAGTGAACGCTTCAGCACTTTTGAGACGTTCTAGGAGTGAGGTTAAGGTGTCGCCAAAATCTTCTCTAGAACTGGGAAATCTCACAAGCGTCGTGCATTCTGAACTTACCTTGCTGGAGGTTTATCTTCACACAGAAGAAATGCGAACCCAGATTCAGGCCCTTGGAAACATTTGTTGTCTACACGAGGCGACTTGTCGGTTCTCGTTGACATCTTTAAAATACTCAATTACTAAGGCAGCTGAGGTGTTCTCCACGTTTCCTACTGGAGCGGATCTGCTTACATATTTGTATCATCAACTATTGGTGAGCTAGTTCTCAACTTCTTCAGCATCTAACTTTTTATTGCATAGCTATTTTCTAGATTATTATATGAGTATCATCATAGTGTTTAATGTGAACTTCGCTTAGATTTTGATGTCTAAAGTAATCTTCATTGATTTTGGTCTTTTGTCCCACACCTTTTGTATCTCATGACATTTAGATTTTTTTAGCTCTCCAAGGCTACCATGAAAATCTGCATTCAATTTTTTAATTGATCCATTTATGTTGTTTTCTATTCTCATTCCTGTGGAATTAATGATACAACATACTGCATATTGTTTTCTTCCCTATCTTACCTTGCAATTCTTGTAAGTAAACTAACAAGAAGTGAAATTTAATTGTTTTGATAATCTTTTTTCCTCTGGCAGTTTGACTTTGAATTGTTTTTATTTTGAAGACCTTGGCAGGCGTATAATTTAGTGTCTTTCTTCACCCCCCTCATAATTACCTTTTCTTGATGGATATCGTTATTATTAATTTCTTTTATATATTGCTTGGACCCTATTCAAACAATTGTTATTTATTAGCATTTAGCAATACGAGTCTTATTGGTTCCTGATAACTTTTTTATTATGTTGTTAGGTGGCTGATCCAGTTCATAGAGCTCTTCTCAAGTTTCTTTTTCACCGTTCACTTGAACCATATTGCAGTTTTATTCGGTCATGGATCTATGAAGCAAAAATAACAGATCCTTATGGTGAGTTCACAATAGAATATGAAGAGAATCTGACACCTTATTCACACGGTGACGCTGGCATGCCTGTTGATTTCCCTTTTTCTACCATTAGGGTAATGCCTTTCTTGTATAACTTGTTTAGATCTAGAGGCTTTTGATTAGAACAAATGGGTCTTTTTTTCAACGTAACAAATTCTATCCCAACTCCCTGCAGGTGCGCGATGGAATTTCCGTCCCTAGCTTTTTAAAAGATTCTACAATTCCACTGCTGAGAGCAGGTCAACAGCTGAAAGTAGTGCTTAAGCTTCTTGAAATATGCAAGCACATTACCACTGGAGAGTATACTTTTGAAGATGTTCTTCCTGGATGTGGTGTTTCACCAGCCATTGATTTACTTTATGCATCTACATTAAGTTTTAGCAAGAAGGAGATAGAAGACAAAGTAATTTCAAGAAAGAAGTTTTACAGAGAGATGCTGGAAAAACTTGAACTTGTGATGAAGAACTTTACAATAAAATATCATCAGGTAGTTAGTTTCTTTTTTCTTTCCTCCAGTAAGCACAGTAATATTCTTTTCAGATTCTTTTTGTCTTACCATCATTGTTCAATGGTCCTGAAAAATAATCGATGCTTTAAGTGTGCATAACTTTGTTCAAAGGATGATTTTCGATGCTCATTTTCTGAAGCAATCATATATTACTGTGTCATGTAAGCTGATTTATAATTTATAATTTAATACTCGTAGACAGATAAGGAACGCGTTCCTTACTGTGTCTTGTAAGCTGATTTATAATTTAATACTCATCTGTTTGATTACATGGTTGAAAGATAAATAAAAGCATAAGTCATAACAGCATTGATATTTATACGTGATACAAATGTGTAAATACTATCGGCTTGGAAAACTGTGATTGTGTAAATACTAACCATATGTAGATTTCTAAGGGCATTGCGGTGTTTTTTTCTTTGTAGGTAACTCTGCATCATGCACTCAGAGCTAGCACCGACAGTGGAGGAATTCTAGATATGCAACCTTCACTTATATTTGATGGAAAATTGAATCTTTCAGCTACTGGGGAAAGGGATCTGAATGGGTATCTCTATCACTTTCTCTCACGGATATTGCTTGTACTATTAGTGCAAAACTTGTTTGGTCTTGGTGTGGGTAGTAGGAAGTCATTCCATAGCTGTAAAACTTGCACATCTTATGTTTCTTATTTGTTGGTTTGTTTAGCTTCACCTTAGACCATAACCTGCTGCTAGATGCTCATAATTGTTTTCTCCTTACTTTCAGGACTTCTCAAGATGTGGATTCTGATGCCTCTAGCATGGCTGATGAGTTATCATATTCACTGGAGTCTTCTGAATATAGTTCTGATGAGTTAGATGATTGTACACAGTCAAATGAGCTTCTTAAAGTTTTGCCCACACCAAAGCTGAATCATTTTTCTGCTTTATCCTTCTCCTCTATAAGCATCGTTGGTGGTTGCACCCAAGAATTCTTACCAACAAAGAAGACACACCATGTCGGCCATGATCTTCCTAAAATTTCAGAAACATCTAAGCTATCAGGTCTTCAGTTGGATCCTTGTCAGAACCGAGTAATATCAACTGGTGATCCTGAATTCTGTAGTGAGCTCTCAAATACCTCAAAGCCATGGGTATCTAAAATGCAGTATGCAGATCAAGGTCCTAGTCTTGGATGGCCATTAGGAAGTCTACAGAAAAATCCTTTGGAGAAGTGGATGTACACGATGGATGCAAGGTTACAGAATTCTGGTAGTCATCAACATGGTAGTACTTGTGATCCTGACATCTCAGAGGACAATGGTTCAACTAATGGATCACCCAATTTCTTTTCATGTGTTGACACTTTCCATGATGAGCTGGTAGCCAAAACAAATTCCTCATCAAGTTCATACATTTTGCAGTCTTGGAATGCAAAAACGCCAAACAATCTCCTCAGCATGAATCCTATGCTGAATAGAAACATCTTTCAAAACATTTTGTGCAAGACTGGAAATGTAGAAGCTTCAAAAATTAGCAAGATTTTCCCTTACTTCGAATTCTCATCTGCAGAGGACCCTCTTCAGCTACACAGAAGATGGTTTTCACCTATTTCTGAAGATGAATCCAGAGTTGCAAGTTCTGTTTCTGCAACTGTGCAAGCCGAAAATGGTTGCTTAATGAAGGAGTATATTCAAAATGACAGTACAACGAACAAGGATGAAACACTCTCTGACTACTTGAACTTTAAGATGGCAAGTGCCCAGGGTATGGACGCCACATTGAAGGATGCTCCCCGAGGGAGTGCTTGGGCAAGTTCACTACATACACGAATTAGAAGTATCAATGAAAATAGCCGAAATCGTGAATGTACTTCTGACCCTCTCTTTGAGATACCGCTTGATTTCATCATCAATAAATGCATACTGCAGGAGATTTTATATCAGTATCCTTACCATTTCTGAGGCACATTTCATTCTTCCCTCTTTTTTCCTCCTTTATAGTAGATTTTTCATGGTTTAGTTGGCAATTCTATAATACTGCTACAACCTGAACTTGTTTTTTGTGGTTTTTGTATGTTGCACTTTGATACTTTCATATGCGTTACATTTCCTACCAAATTCAGATCTGCAATTCATTTCCCATGAAATTTAACAATGCTGAGACTTTGGTTTCATATCTACATTTAGCTGGTGTCATCCTTAAATAATGATATCAGATATAATTACATAAGCAGGTTTGCAATCAAATTGCTTGAAGAAGGATTTGCTTTGGAAGAGCATCTCCTTACATTGCGCCGATATCATTTCATGGAGATATCAGATTGGGCAGATTTATTTATTAGATCCCTTTCACATCATGTAGGTTACCTTGCGGTACATGTTTTAGTTTTATGCTGGTTGATCAGTAGTCTTATAGTTTGTTTCTTCTCTGAAAACCAGAAATGGTGTTTTGCGGCCGATCAGGGGATTGGAGATATTCAAGGATTACTAGAGTCATCGATTCAGAGGTCTTCGTGTGAACAGGACCTGAACAAGGATCGATTGTATATTTATGTCAAAGATTCTCATGTGGTCTCCTCGCCATCTTTTCCAACAGGTATGGCTTTTACCTTTTAACTCTTCCAGCTGCATTCTCGTAGCTGGTATAATAGTTCTCCAACTGTATTCTCGTAGCTGATATAATAGTTCTCCAACTGCTAGATGTGTGTACCAGCCAGTGATGTGTTTCCTTTCTATTCACAGGAGTTCATTCCTTCAACTTCATTGGTCTAGGTTACAGAGTGGAATGGCCTATAAGTATAATATTGAACTCCAGCGCACTGAAAACGTATGCTCAGATATTCAGTTTTCTCATACAAGTTAAACTTGCTGCTCAATCATTGACTGATTTATGGTGTCTAATGAAGGTAGTCTTTATTTGGATTGCATCAAATTTCTTTGTTCTAGAAGAAGCATATATGTCTTCATATAACTTAATTGCAACTTAATGGGAGTGAATGAGTGATGTTTCCTGTCTTATTTTTTTTGATAAGTTATTTCCGCGATCTGGATGTTAACTTAAGCTTAGTTTATTTTCTTTGGTTAGAATCTTGGTGCAAGTACCAATATCCGGATACTTAAATAGTGCTTATTTGCTAAAACAGTGATGAGTTTCATGGGTCCCAATCAATTTACAGCTGCTTCCAATATTCTTTCTGGTAGGATTTTGGGCATATCTACGGTCAGAATTCCAAGCAGCATGGAGTGTCATGGAGCTATTATAACCGTTTGATCAAGCTAAGGCAAGTAACCATCAGAAACAATCTTGTTTTTGTCATCAGGGTTTTCAACCCTTTGGTATTCTTTTGTTATTGCTTCTATGTTCCTGACATGCCCGCCGGAATCATGTTTCATAAATAGACGACATGCTACTGTTTCACACTTTGTTAACCTTTCTAAAAGTCTGTTTTCACTTCTATGATCTTTAAACGTTACCAGATCCTCCCATCTGATATGACCCTCAAAGAGTATGGCCATTTTTTATTGATGATGTTAGTACGCTATCTCTTATGGTTTGCTGTAAATTTACATTTCACAATGATCCTTTTTTTTTGTTTATTCTTTTAGAAATGAAAATAAAAATAATTATATGTGCTGAAGGCAGGTTGTTAACATTGATTCGGCTTGACCAACATTTATAGCTGTTTTATCAATTTTATAAACACCTGCTGCACATGCAAACTTTAACAGCTGTCTGTTTTCGTGTCCTATTTTCAGGCACCAAGTTCATCATTTTGTATCAACATTGCAGCAGTATGTTCTTTCTCAGCTATCTGATGTGTCCTGGTGTAGACTCGTCCACTCCCTTAAGCATCAGGTATACATGCTACGCTGCAAGATACATTCTTTGTACTTATTTATTAGGTTTTATACGATCAAGAAAAAATGGTTTATAAGCTGGAGATGTTTGATTGGAGTAGTTTCTCACAACTGTGATTGATTTGGTTGTGAGTTTGTGACTCTGAAACCTTTTCAGTCTTTTGGTTGATACTGATCAGAATGATCTCTTCTTTTGATTATACAGGTTAAAGATATGATTGATCTTGAGTCGGTTCATATGTCTTACCTATCCGATTCATTGCACATGTAAGTTAGTGCTCCCCCCCTCTTCTGAATTTTAGTGAATGCTACATGTATGAACAATTATTGGTGATCTAGTTAGTAGTTCATGAACTGACATTATCCCCGGCAACATAGATTTATATAAATTTCATTTACTGATGCTGTTGCTATTATTTTGTAGATGCTTCCTATCAGATGAAATAAAATCCACATCAAATACTATCCAGGGGATTTTGCAGTGTGCTCTTGACTTCCATTCTTGTCTGGTTAAAGATACCAAGGCAACTGACAGTGACAACCTCTTTCAGATCAATAAGTCCCAGGTAAAACTTTCATCTGTGCATGTATAATTTTTCTTCTTGCTTCTCCGGGAAGTCAAACTGTGTGTTCATCTTTGTTTATACTTTTCCTGTATTTTAATTCTCACAGTTACTGTGTATAAAGAAAAAGTTCGAGGAAAGCATGAAAGAATTGCATAGTCAGTATCTCAAATCTCCCAAGCATGGAGAGTTCAGCCTTTCCCGGTTTTGGAGTTGCCTCAACTATAACGAGTATTACACAAATGCATTTAACAAGGAGATGCCCTTCTATGATCTTTCATTATAATCATCTTTTCTAGTGTGATTTTTCTTGTGCCAAGAAAACTGCCATCCGCCTCTATCCATGACATGACACACGCTGAGATATTTATCGTCTTGGTAGGTTGCCTAATTCCTGCAGCTGGCAATGAGTTTCATTTTGCTTTATTTCTGGAATGATCAGAACTGCGGTTTACCATTCAGTTAGTCTTTTGCTGGTGTTGTAACATACCGGACCTACTATGGCGGGATCATACTTGGCCGATTGTTCTTGGCGCTGTAACATTTCGATGATCTTTCTTTGTGAGGATTTGTACATGAAATGTCAATTAGGGATCTTTTTTCTTCAACAGTTTATAAATAAGGCAGTGATGCAAAAGCATTGTGATTTGTGATATGGTATGACTGTATGAGGTACTCTTGTATTTTATTTTCTTTGGGTTTGATTTTTTTTTTTTGCATTCTAAACTTTTGGTGCGAAGGGAGGATTATACCCGTTTATTCATGTAGAATTCAAACCTTACATATTTTCACTAACAAATAAATCAGCGTCTAAAATGCTAATTATACCATCCGGTGGGGTAGTCAAACGAGTGAACTCGCCTACACAAGATATGCTAAATTTAGCAAGCCAGTCCGCCGCGCGATTGCCAAGCCGATGAATGTGTTTGATAACGATTCTCCGGCGAGGGTTAGGTAGTGTTCATAAGAGTCAATTTCCACCTCCAATCGGTCCATACTCATCAGCTTGGCAAGGTAAAGACCATGAAGCAATCCCAAAAGTTCAGCATGAAAGGGTGAATTACCATCCCTTAGCATTACGTATCAAACCCCCAGGCATATATCTTTTTTCCGCCCGGCAAGAATGACCCATCGCAGTTCAATTTACACCAGCCAGCAGCTGGTCTGTTCCAGCACGTTGGCGCCCCATTGAACCCACCAGAACTCACGCGCCAAGCTCTGTCAAGAACAAATCTCGAACGACTCGAGCATTGCGCCACCACCATATCCACCATATCCCAAAGGAGAAGATAGTCGGCCAATTACCCGCACATCCAATGAGAAATTTTGAATGTGTATATATTTGTGTGTTGCCATTTTTTTCTCTATATTTGTGTGCTAACGAATCGAACGTTTTTTTATATTTGTGTGCTGCATTTTCCACCATTCTCATTGGATGTGCTTGTTTGTATCATCATTCTTTGTTGATGTTACATGAACCATATAAATCAAACTTGGAAAGAGGTTTGAAACTAATTCATTCTAGATTTGTTGCCCTTGTAAACAAAAAACCAATGTCATTCATCGTAACAAAATTTCACAGCCAACTTGTAGAACAAAGAAAACAATGCAACAAAATTAAGAAGCTACATCACCTTCAGCTTTAGCTATTTCAATCAAACAAGCAACTGGTCCACAGAGCCTCCCTTGCAAAACCAAAGAAGCAACCACCCTCTCAACAGATTTCAACTCCTGGTGAAACTTCGAGTGCAACACCAAAGTCGAAAACCACTCATCCAAAACCACAGCAAGAGCCTCTGCAACAATCTCAACACTAGGCACCCAAACACAAGCCTTTGATTCCGGGCAAGGAATCGCCTGTGGAAAACTCTCATACTTGCTCAACCACTTGCTCAAATACCTAATGAGGCACAGAACCTCTTCCAAACTCAGCTTGCTAATGGCGCCTGAGAAAACTATATCATCTCCTGCCGCCTTGGTTGATGACAGCAAGTAGTGGAGGCAAAGCTCGGAGGAGGAGAAGCCATCATATGCCACCATTAACAGTATTGCAGCAGCCTCCTTTGCCGCCTTGCCTTGCTTCTTCTTACTCTTTTCACCTGCTAACTTAACAGCAAGCAAAGCCTCGTCTTCCCATGATTTTCTGACGCTAGCCATGGTCAGACGTCCTTCTTTGGTCGGAGAAAGGAAATACCTTAAAACTAAGAGCAAATCCGACCAATTGAGGTCGTCGGAGAAGCTTCTGACACACGCGCAAATCAAATCAGAGCGACTCTTCGCGATCAGCTTGGAGAGGAGTTGAGATTGGAAGCCGCCTACAAGCTTGCTGGAAATTAGGGTTTCCAATATCCCCCAAATCTCGAGAGAAACACAGGCATCAATCAGCGCTTGGATAACATCGCGGGACAGGAAATCCCCGACGGATACGATAAGATTCGCGGCGTCCTCGTCCTCGACTGAAACGCCAGCTTTAGAGGCGATCTGCTTGAGTGAAGAGACAATCAGTTCGGTGAATCCATTAGCGGAGGACGATGAGGAGGATTTGAGCTTGTTGAGTAAGCGAGTGTTGGCGTCTGCAACAGCGGCGGAGTTGGAGTTGGAGATTTGGAATCCATTGACGGGCTCGACGAGGGAGAAGCGGTTGTCCGACCTCGGTTCGGGTTTGAGTTTGGGGAGAATAAGATCCGGGTGGAAAGGGAGAGGAAACTTCGAGGGAGTCGCCTCCTTGTTGCCAACCTCTTCGTTGCCTCCGGCGGCTTTGGCGACAACCTCCAGAAGCGTCATGGCGGCGGCGGCGGCGGCGGAACCCTAGACGGAAGGAAGAAGATGAAGAGATAGACAAGCAGACTGAGAATACGCTCAAACACTCCCTTTTTTAACCTATCTTTCAAATATTTACATTTCCAATAATACCCCTAAACAAGACCAAATTTATAAAGTTGGCCTACTACTTCGTTATGTTTGTGGCTCAAGTTCGAGTTTCGACGAAGATGTAACCAGACTTGCGACACATGTACATGAATCACTGAATATGTGCATTGTTAAAACAGTACGTATGATAGCGGTTTCAACACAGAATCAGCTGAGTGATACCAAAACAGAGCCAAAGTTGAGCGATCGAGGATGGAGGAGATCAAATGCAGGAATTTGGTGTTTGCTGTAAATGGGGAGCGGTTTGAAGTCCCCAAAATCCATCCTTCGACAACACTCGTTGATTTCTTGCGTTCTTCTACTCGTTTCAAGAGTGTCAAGCTTGCCTGCGGCGAAGGTAATCATCTTTTCAAGATAAAATTTGTGCTTGTTTATGTACTCTGATTTTTAGTATTTCTGATCATATGAGTTTCCCTTAATTTGAATCTTGTTCTAGACTATAATCTATCTTTTGTTTATCTTGCTCTTGTATCTATTTTTGGGGGGTTGAATTATGTTTCATGTATTGTGCTTATGAAATTTAGTTGTTTTGAACTGTTGGCAATGATGGGTATTTCCTTTATTTTGTGTGGGGTGTGGATCCATTTGCAAACACAAAGTTAAAGTTCCTCTTGCAAACCCATCAGATGATTATAATAAAATGTGAAAATCTGAGTAAATCAAGATTTGAGTATCAATTGATACTTCCCTCTAATAATGACATTTCTTTCTTTTCTTTACAAAAAATCTTATAATACTCTCAATCTTATTAATAAAGATGATGTTAATATCTGTCATTTTTATGTGTTTTTGTCAAACAATCTTTACAATCAGAGGGACGGCTAGTGTTTAACATACCTGATCCTTACAACTTCAATTGTTATGTGATCTTTGTAGAATTATCTTTCTTGGAAATACTCTGATGACTGGATTGGATTCTTCTGAGTTGTCTTCTCTTTAGAGTATTGAAGCTTTCATTTCGTTGGTATTATGTAATTTATGTTAATATGTTTAGATCTTGTTAAATATGAAGGACTACTATAACTTCTGCATAACTTTTGAACATGTTTCACTAGCTTAGTATGACCAGAGATTGTTGGGAAGCAAGGCTCTCCCACATCGACACCAGTGAACAACTCGAACCAACACGTGCCTATCACGTGATCATTTTCTGTTCAGTGTATAAAACAGAATTGATTCCCTTGTAACAAACTCAACGAACTCATTCTTTTAGGGTTTCTGTCTGTAATTTCAGAGCTTAAGCTCTCTTTAATGGAAGCTTGAGTTCTTCTTCCGCTTTCTTCAGATTTGTTGCTTCTTCAATTGCATCAAATCTAACATGGTATCAGAGCTGGATCTTTGATTCACGCTGTTCTTCTTCTCAGATCATCTATTCTTCTCGTTTTCTTGAAAAATGGAGAATGGAGCACCTCGTCCAGGTCAAATGGATAGTTCCAATCCATTATACCTCTCGAATTCGGACAATCCAGGTGCGATCATTGTCTCGCAGGTATTTGATGGAAATTCAGGATTCAATTCTTGGAGAAGATCTGTGTTCATTGCTGTTTCTGCGAAGAACAAGGAAGGCTATCTTGATGGATCATATGTTAGGCCTATCGATGATCCTCTGCAAAGCAAGGCATGGGATAGGAATAACAGTATGGTGATTTCTTGGTTGCTGAATGCTCTGCAGAAGGATATTGCAGATAGTGTGCTCTATTGCAACACTGCACATGACATCTGGAAAGAGCTGGAAGAGCGTTTTGGTCAAGTCAATGGCGCAAGACTCTATCAAGCTCAGAAGGAGGTTGTCTCTATATGTCAAGGATCAGATAGTATTACTGTTTACTATACCAAGCTCAAGAGGCTATGGGATGAAATCGGGAGCATGCTTGTGTTTCCACCTTGTAATTGTGGCAATAGGGAAGCTTTGATCAAGATTGATCAAACTCAGAAGCTGATGCAATTCTTGATGGGGCTTAATGAGGTCTACACCTCGGTGAGAGGTACTATTCTCATGATGATGCCATTGTCTACTGTCACTCAGGCTTATTCTTTACTCATTCAAGATGAGAAACAAAGACAGATGCAGGCTGGATCTCAGTTCTTGAACAATTCCTTGTCACTCAATGTGTCTTCTCAAGACAAGAACAAGGAGCATCAGAGGGATCAACAAAGGAGATACACACCTACTCAGAATGTTGCTATTTGTGAACATTGCAGGAAGCAAGGTCACACTAAAGAGAAGTGTTACAGATTGATTGGCTTTCCACCTCATTTCAAGAATTTCAGAGGAAGAAGAGTAGCTTCAAATGCTGAGGTTCAGGAGGAGTTTTCCACATCTCAAATCTCAGGAAATTCATCTATTTCACAAGACCAATACAATCAACTTCTTTCCCTCATTGATGGTCTCAAGACTCAACACCAGAATGCTCCTACTTCTGCCAATTTTGCTGGTATAACATCTGCCTTATCTCATTGCTTGTCTAGCAATATTAAGAAAAGTGTGAAATTAGGGAATAGCAAATGGATCATTGATTCAGGAGCCAGTGAACACATGACTTTTGAGAGGCATCTCCTAAGTAATATTAGAGATCTTATTTCTCCATGTGTGGTTTCTCTTCCTAATGGTTCTAAGATGACAGTTAACCAGTGTGGTGATGTTAGAATCACTGGTGATTTCTGCTTACAGAATGTTCTTTTTGTTGAGAGTTTTCATTACAATCTCTTGTCCATACAGAAATTGTGTGTTCAACTCTCTTGCCAGATTATTTTCTCAGCTGATAAGTGTTTGATGCAGGGCCCTTCTCTGAAGAGCCCAGTGGAACTTGGTAGAGCTTCTGGTGGTCTGTATATCCTCTCCCAAGTTACTGAGAATAATTGCAAAATTGCAAGGGAGAGGTGCAATTCTTCTTCTGTTTTTGATTCAGTATTATGGCATCATAGACTAGGCCACATACCTAGTTCTAAGCTGAGTAAGATTTTTCCTTCTCACAAGTTGAATAATAAAGGAGCTTGTGAGGTGTGTCACAAAGCAAGGCAGCACAGATTACCATTTCCTACTTCCAGTAGACAGACTACTTCTATATTTGACTTGGTGCACATAGATGTCTGGGGTCCTTATCATGTTCCTACTCATGGCAATCACAGATATTTTCTAACTATAGTTGATGACTATAGTCGAGCCACATGGACTCATTTGATGAGTTCTAAAGCCTCTGCTTTTGACCTTATTAAGGCTTTCATTGCTTTGGTGAAGAATCAATTTGATACTAATGTAAAATGTATCAGGACTGATAATGCTTTTGAGCTTGGTTCCAGCATTTCAGGAAGACAGTATCTAGCCTCTCAAGGAATCACACACCAAACTTCTTGCTCACACACTCCTCAACAGAATGGAGTTGTGGAAAGAAAACACAGACATTTACTTGAGACATGTAGAGCTCTTCTGTTTCACTCAAAGTTTCCTATCAGTTTCTGGGGAGATTGCTTGATGACTGCTACCTATCTCATTAACAGATTTCCTACTTCTATACTGGGTGGTAAGTCTGCTTATGAAGTCTTATATGGCACAGTTCCTTCTTTTGACCATTTAAGAGTGTTTGGGTGTTTGTGTTATAAAGTCATTGTTGGACCAGGAAAAGATAAATTGCAACCCAGAGCAGTTCCTTGTGTGTTTGTAGGATATCCTACTGGGAAGAAAGCCTACAAGGTTTTTGAACTAGAGTCCAAGAAATTCACTGTGACTAGAGATATTATCTTCCATGAGCATATTTTACCTTTTCATCATAAATATTCAGACATTTCTTTACCTAATTCTCTTCCTTTCCCTGTGCACATGGAAAAAGATGATAATCCTGATTTACCTCCACAAAACTTACCTTTACCTCCACAAGATACTGTTTCCTTACCTCCACAAAATAATCCTCCACTAAGAAGATCCACCAGACCTTCACATCCACCATCCTATCTACAAAATTACAGTTGTGCAGCTATTTCAAACCATGACCATTGTTGTTTTCTTGCACAGATCACACCTTCTAAACAATTAACTATCCATGACCTTTCCCCCAAGAATCAGGCTTTTGTCATGTCAGTTACTCAACACAAAGAACCTTTTTCTTACTCTGAAGCTGTTCAGGATTCCAAGTGGAGAGAAGCAATGGATCTTGAATTTGCAGCCCTTGAGTCAAATGAAACTTGGAAAATTGTTTCCTTGCCTGCTGGGAAGAAGCCAATCTCTAGTAAGTGGGTATATAAAATCAAGTACAAGGCTGATGGGGCAGTTGAAAGATTCAAAGCCAGATTGGTTGTCAGAGGGAATACTCAGAAAGCTGGCCTGGATTACAATGAGACATTCTCTCCAGTTGTCAAAATGACAACAATTAGATGTATTCTAGCAGTAGCAGCTAAGAAGGGTTGGCCATTGTTTCAATTAGACATTAACAATGCTTTTCTTCATGGTGATCTACATGAAGATGTGTATATGAAGCTTCCTTTAGGCTATACTGTGCCTGCTTCCTCTCAAACTGAAGGCACTCTTGTTTGTAAGCTTAGGAAATCTTTATATGGTCTCAAGCAGGCCTCTAGGCAATGGTACTCCAAACTGTCTTCTGCCCTGCAACATCAAGGTTTTCATTACTCCAAGAATGATTATTCTTTGTTCATCAAACAGGTTGGTTCCTCTATTACCATTGCAGCTGTCTATGTGGATGATATATTGCTTACAGGCACTAATCAGGATGAAATCAATGCTCTGAAGAGTTTTCTTCACAAAGAATTTAAGATCAAAGATCTTGGTTCATTAGGCTATTTTTTGGGGATGGAGGTTCTGTTTGAAGAGGATTCTATTATTTTGACACAGAGGAAGTTTGCTCATGAACTCCTAGAAGAGGCTGGTGTTAATGATCTTCCTTCCACAGTTAGTCCTTTGGAGCTCAATATTAAGCTCCTTCCTGAGATGGGTGACTTGTTCCATGATCCTCTCCTCTATAGGAAACTTATTGGTAAGCTCAATTTTCTTACAAATACAAGACCAGACTTAGCTTTCACAGTTCAATTGCTAAGTCAGTTTATGAAGACTCCTCGGATCCCACATTATCAAGCACTCCTTCATGCTTTAAGGTATCTTAAAGGCTCTCCCTCTCTTGGTCTTGTCTTCTCCAAAGCCACAGATTTCTCTTTACAAGCATACTGTGACAGTGACTGGGGTGCTTGCCCTTCTTCTCGAAGGTCTGTGAGTGGTTTCTATGTGGTTCTAGGATCTAGTCCTCTTTGTTGGAAGAGTAAGAAGCAACCTACAGTTTCCCTTTCTTCAGCTGAAGCTGAGTACAGATCCATGAGGAGGGTGGTGTCTGAATTGACTTGGCTATCTCGACTACTTCATGAACTCACAGTTCCATCTGTGGTTCCTATTCCTCTTCTATGTGACAATCAAGCAGCAATTTATATTGCCAAGAACCCGGTATACCATGAGCGAACCAAGCATGTTGAATTGGACTGTCATTTTGTCCGAGAGAAGTTGAATGATGGTCTTATTTCTCTTCACTTCACTCCTTCGGCCACACAGTTAGCTGATGTGTTCACCAAGCCTTTATCCGGTCTTCAACACAAGCAACTCACTTCCAAGCTCGGCATGATTCCCACATCCTCGAGCTTGCAGGGGGCTGTTGGGAAGCAAGGCTCTCCCACATCGACACCAGTGAACAACTCGAACCAACACGTGCCTATCACGTGATCATTTTCTGTTCAGTGTATAAAACAGAATTGATTCCCTTGTAACAAACTCAACGAACTCATTCTTTTAGGGTTTCTGTCTGTAATTTCAGAGCTTAAGCTCTCTTTAATGGAAGCTTGAGTTCTTCTTCCGCTTTCTTCAGATTTGTTGCTTCTTCAATTGCATCAAATCTAACAGAGATAAATAAAAAGAATGTCAAGTCTAAAATTCAGAGCATTTTTACTAAGCTCTCAATTCTGTAACTGTAATATCCCTGTATGAAATCAGAAATCATGATGGAACATGATCAAGATCGATCGAAGAGAAGAGAGGGAGCTGGAAGCTTGAGAGAATATTATTGATGATTGGAGTTTGTTACACAAGCTTAGCTGTAATAACAACTTTCTCTTCAACTTTATACTAAGCATCTAACTAACTAACTAATGCCACGTAAGTGAGAAATAACATTAAGCCACATATACTTCATAGTAACTTACTTTGCCAAGAAAAGAAACTTATATGACACCTTTGTTTCATTTCATGCAGGTGGTGGTGGCTCATGTGTTGTTCTAGTCTCGAAATACGATCCCGTGCATGATCAAGTGCAAAATTACACAGTAAATTCATGCCTTACACTTCTATGCAATATAAATGGTTGTTCAATCACAACAGCGGAAGGAATTGGCAACACGAAAGATGGATTCCATCCAATACAACAAAGATTTGCCGGTTTTCATACCTCACAATGTGGCTTCTGCACACCTGGCATGTGTATGTCACTCTTCTCAGCTCTTGTGAATGCTGACAACACACATCAGTTGACGGTTTTTTGAAGCCGAGAAAAGTATTGCAGGAAACCTTTGTCGTTGCACTGGATACCAACCCATTGGTGATGCGTGCAAAAGCTTTGCATCTGATGTCGACATTGAAGATTTGGGACTGAATTCTCTTTGGAAAAAAGAGAATAGTAAATAATTAAGGAAAGTAAATTGCCTTCATTAACTAAAAAAGATCGAATGTGTAAGTTTCCGGATTTTTTGGAGGAATTGCCTTTGAGTTCGAAAGAATGTTCTTGGTATAGTCCTACGAGCATAAAGGAACTTCAAGATTTGTTCGTGTTGACTGAATCAAATGACGAAAAGGCCCGTGTGAAGTTGGTTGTTAGCAATACTTATAAAGGAAATTGATGCAACAAGAATTACTCCATAGAAGGAGCTTGAGGAGGAAGAACAAGAGAGAGTTTCTGTTATAAACTTAATTTGTTACAATGGTTTGAGTTAGCTTAAATAGGAAGAGTTAGTGAACCCGGTTTATATCATACCGGTTCATTTACATTAAGCTAACTTAACTAATTACATTACTACACTTCCATATCCCCCTCAAGCTGGATTTGGTGGAATTTCAACCAATCCAAGCTTGAATGAGAGTGTGTTGTGTTGATCTTCACCAGGGGGCTTGGTGAGGATATCAGCTAATTGATTTTGTGAGCTGACATGTGTAGTAGCAATGAAACCATCATCAACTTTCTCTCTAACATAATGACAGTCGATTGTCAAATGTTTTGTTCTTTCATGGAAGACTGGGTTAGCAGCTATGTGCTCTGCCGCCTTGTTGTCACAAAACATGGTGATAGGCAGAGGAACTGAAAGGCCAAGATCACTTAACACATCATTCAACCAGACCACTTCACTAGCACAGGCAGACATACTTCTGTATTCAGATTCAGCACTAGACTTAGCCACTGTAGTTTGCTTCTTAGTCTTCCAAGATACTAAGTTCTTCCCTAAGAAAGCACAATATGCTGTAAGAGATCGAGTAGTGAACTTACAATTAGCCCAGTCTGCATCACTATAACAAATCAAATTTGTATCACTGTCAACAGAGTAAAACAATCCCCAGTTCAAAGTGCTCTTCAAGTACCTTATCACATGATATGCAGCTTGCAGATGGGGCTGCCTAGGAGCACTTACAAATTGACTCAGATGTTGTACGACATAGGAGACATCTGGCCTAGTAATGTTCAGATATAATAGGCGACCAACTAACCTTCTATATATCTCTGGATCTTTCAGAATAACCCCTTCATCAGTTGACAAGTTCAGCCCTCTTTGTAAAGGAAAAATGGCAGGCTTACAGTCTGTCATATTAGTGTCCTTTAAAATATCTAAGATATATTTTCTCTGACTCAGAATAGTACCTGTGGCTGATCTAGCAACTTCAATCCCCAGAAAAAATCTCACTGGCCCTAGATCCTTAATTGTGAACTTCTGGTGTAGGCCTTCTTTAGTCTGTATGATTACCTTGTCATCATTCCCTGTCAATAACAAATCATCCACATATACCAGGGCTATAGCCATGAGTCCATCTTTGTTTCTTATAAACAAAGAATAGTCATGCATTGATCTCTTGTATCCTAGGCTGAGCAAAAAAGTGGTGAGTTCCTTATTCCATTGCCTAGAAGCCTGTTTGAGTCCATACAAAGACCTCTGTAGCTTGCAAACCTCTCCTGCTTTGGCCTTATTGTATCCTTGAGGAGGTTGCCTATATATCTCTTCATCTAAAAATCCATGTAAGAAGGCATTATTCACATCAAGTTGATGAATATGCCATTTCTTCACTGTTGACAAGGCTAAAAGGATTCTGACTGTGGCAAGCTTAGCAACTGGTGAAAAAGTGTATGTATAATCTTTCCCTTCAACCTGTGTGTATCCCTTTGCTACCAGTCTGGCCTTATGTCTTTCTACTGAACCATCTTGCTTGTATTTCACCTTGAATACCCATTTTGAACCAATAGTTGTTTGTCCTGGTGGCAAAGTAGTTAATATCCATGTCTGATTGGACTCTAATGCATCTATCTCTGCTTTCATAGCCTTTTCTCAGCACTCTATCCCTTGTGTTTGCTTATAAGTGGTTGGCTCTACCATTTTACATACATTGTAAAATGATGCAACATATTCAGAAGAATAGTTAGACAGGTCTAAGAGACTTTCTGCAGTGCAACTATATCCTTGTAATCTAGTAGAAGGAACTCTTATCCTGGTAGATCTTCTGGGATTGATTTCAGCTTCTGATGTAACTTGTTGTTGCTCAGAATAAACAACAATTTCTTGTTGGGAAGTGACATTCTCTGTATTGTTATCTGAAACTGAAATACTCCTCAAATTTGTGTCAACAGGTGCAGCTGGATTGACTAAAGGTAAGCTATCATCTTTGACAATAACTTCTCCCTTTTCCTGAACAGATTCTTTGAAAGGAAATATTTGTTCTTTGAAGCAAACATCTCTGGATACAAAGATCGACGAACACCCTAACTCCAGGTGAAGAAATTCAAGCCATCCAGGCGAAATTGAGTTAATTGCGCACCTGGATTGTCTGAGTTGGACTGCGCCATAGGATCGCAACCAACCAAATTCTCCATTCTTGCTCCAGAAGCACCACCAGTCCCTGAACCATTCTCCATTGCAACAGACGAAGAACGAAATGCGGAAGACAACTAGCAACGATCGAATCAACAAAGATCGACACCGTGCAACTTTGATACCATATAAAGGGAATTTATGGAACAAGAATTACTCCATAGAAGGAGCTTGAGGAGGAAGAACAAGAGAGAGTTTCTATTATTGTCAGAAAACTTAATTTGTTACAATGGTTTGAGTTAGCTTAAATAGGAAGAGTTAGTGAACCCGGTTTATATCATACCGGTTCATTTACATTAAGCTAACTTAACTAATTACATTACTACACTTCCATAATACTGGTGTAAGTTTCTACAAGGAGTTAGAAATTTATGACAAGTATATTGATCTGAAATACATTCCTGAATTATCTGTGATTCGGATAGATGAAGAAGGGGTGCATATAGGAGCTGCAGTGACAATTTTCAAAGCTATTGAATTAATGAAGGGAAGCGGGTTATTGCTAAGAAAAATTGGTGATCATTTTGAGAAAATTGCCTCAAAATTTGTTCGGAATTCAGCAAGCGTCGGCGGAAATTTGGTGATGTCACAGAGAAATGGTTTTCCGTCTGATATTGCAACCTTAATGCTCGCTTTCAATGCAAAAATTGATGCAATTACCGGGTTAGAACGAAAAATTATCACATTCGAAGAGTTCTTGGAAATACCTCCTCTGGAATTTAGTGGCTTACTAGTGAGTGTTCATATACCGAGTTGGAAGCCATTGTCCTCATCTTCTAAGCTACTATTCGAGACATACAGGGCAGCGTCTCGACCCTTAGGAAATGCATTGCCTTATTTAAATGCAGCTTTTTTGGCTGAAGTTTCTCAAAAATATGTGATGAATAATATCAGTTTGGCTTTAGGGGCCTATGGTAGTGAATTAGTGATCATGGAGTTCGAGCTAGAGATGTCGAAGATTTTCTTATAGGAAAAACACTAAAATATGATGTTTTGCTTGAATCAGTCAAGTTAATTCAGGCATTTATTGTTCCTAAAGATGGTATTCGATATTCTTCCTATCGGTCAAGCTTGGCTGCTGGTTTCCTTTTTGAGTTCCTTCATCCCTTGATGGAATCTCATAACGAGCTTTCTCGTGCCTCCCTTAATGACAATTTTCCAATGTTATCACCAGCAAAACAAATAATTGGATCAAGTAGAAAATTTCATCCGGTTGGAGATTCTATTGTGAAGACCGAAGCCGTTCTTCAAGCTTCAGGGTTTTTTTTTTAAATATTTTTGTTCATGGATTTGAAATTTATTGGAAAATTTCATATCTGATGTAAAGACTTATTGCAGGTGAAGCTGTGTACGTAGACGACATTCCTTCCCCACCAAACTGTCTCTATGGAGCTTTCATATGCAGCACAATGGCACGAGCGAGGATCAAGAACGTGAAATTCAAGTCAAATTCATTTCCTGATGGAGTTGTTGAAATTATATCTGTTGGAGCCCAGATGTTCGCGATCTCGCAATCAACACTTCGCGAGATCTGGCCTTCTAAGAATCTTCAAGTATTGGAGACCTTCCTTACGCAAACTGGAGCAACAACTTGTAATACACTGTCATCTGGATCAAAACGTGCTATTCTCTTCTGTTCTTTATGTTCTTCAATCCCTTCGGTACCTGCACAACCAAACCGGAAGATTGAACCCCCTGATTTGGCTCTCCGACGCTCAAGTCAGTAATAGCTATAGGTAAATGAACACAATGCCTCAATAACAACAACAAAATGAAGCAACACAAAGAGAGGATAGCGACCAAAGTAATGACTAAAACAATGAAACCTCGTGAGCCAACTCAATGAAACAGTAAATGATGAAACTCAACCAGTCGTGACGAATCAAACCTCAAAAGCACGATGACGATACCGAGAGTCAGGATCCAGGTACCGATCATCCGATTTCCTACTAAAAGAGGTAAATCGGGAACGAAGAGACGAGCTCGGAAACGAGTAATCGCCCTCTGTGTTTTCTCTCTCTCAAGGGGGAAGAAGATGCTCTCAGTCGACTGCCCCTTTCTCTCTCTTTGCCGTTAGGATTTATAACCAGATAGTGGGTCCCACACAATCTGATATCGCTCTCTTCACCTATTGGGCTTCTTAATGGGCCTCTCATTCTCGATCCAATTTCTGTCCTTATGGGCTCGCGGCCTGCTCCTCGGTCGCGGACCGGGTTTGCGTTATTAGAGTCGCGAGAACCGGGTCCACGTTATTGATCGCGAGAACCGGGTCCAACAGCCAGCCCCCCAAGTCTTTGTCTTTGCGAAGGCAAAGCTTGGGTAAGAATTGAAGCCGGGTTCTCGAGGAGTCCCATGGAGATTATTCGCTCGCGACGCCTCCTCATTCCATCGCGCTTGTTTTGAATTTCGAATTTTAAATTCGAGACGTTTTGTATTCCCGCGTTCTGACACCTTTCAACACGTGGCTCCCTTTTGGGATTTTTATCTTCTTATAAAAGGCTGTCAGACCACATTCTTCTCTTCTTCTTTACTTCAACCGCTCATATTCCTCTGTAAAACCCATCCTTAATAAAATTTCGAGAAATCTTCATTCGTTCAGACGATCTTCGAATTACAAATGGCTCGTAAGTTCTATCTTGAATTCGTTTTTCATTTGTTGATTTCTATTGCTTCTACACATGATTTCGATATTTCTGTACCTCCGCTATTTCTTGTGTTCTTTCGAAGCTTTTACTGGTTTTCATGGCGGTCGGGCGATTTTTCACCGTACCTCTACTGGTCATTTACTGGGCGGTGCCTCCTCTTCTTTCTTCTGTTCGATGGGCATTCCTTTTTCCCTTAAAGGTCATCTTAGACTGTTGAAACCTTCACTGTTCTTCAAAGTCAATTCTTTTTTCCGCTCATGGCTTCTGAACTATTCATATCACCATTTCTTAGGGTTTTTACCAGAAATCTGTTTAACTTCCCCTTAGATCTTATATTTTTTTGTTCTCCAGGGTTTTCTTTGTTTTTTATTCCCATGGCTCGTGAAGCTTCCTTCTAGCCTTCGCGTTTCGTGTTCTTTCCCTGGAAAACTAACTCTCGATCTTTTTCTTCTTGATCGTCCACATGAAACTCTATTAGACATAACGACGACGAAGTTCCGTCTACCTCGCGACCAGATGCAGGTTGTGGCAATAAAAGTCCTTCTCAGGAGTCTGAGGACATAATAATCGGTCGCGAGGACTACGAGAAGTTTTACTCCTGGCGAGGTGATCTTCCTCGCGTGGAAATCGAAGATATTTTCCATAACCCGGCGGGCCGTGTACAGATTCTGACTCGCCGCGTCCATCATAAAAAGGTCAAGAACCTCGGGAACCCATTTACGGCCCTCCCTTCTGATCTTACCCTTCGCGACCTTTTTACCGTCGCGGATACCTATCCTTTTCCAGAGGGTACAATTTTTGCCCTTCCATCTCTGGGTGGGACTTCTCTTGACGAATATGGCACTTTCTTTCCTTTGAGTATGTCGTCCCTTAAATTAGGCTTTAGGCTCCCCTTCTCCAACTTTACTAAAATGCTCTTGAGAGAGCTGACCTACAGCCCAGCTCAGATGCATCCTAACTTCTGGAGGGCCTTGGTTATTTATGTGATGAGGTGCCAAGACATCGGGGTAAAACCCAATCCTTGTCATTTTCTCCTTATGTTTTCTACGCGAAGGGCTCCTGAGGAAATGGGGATGTTTACAGCTGTAAAAAATGGCAAGTCGGAGTGGGATGGTCCTCCCCGCCTACCGAAGTGGAAGGTTGACTGGTTTTTGGTACGACCACCTCCGGGTTCTGGGGTCTCGACTAAGATATCAATGCTCGCGACTCAACCTAAATCTGGTAACTGGTCTCAGCCTAAGAAAGATTGTCTTTACCGTAAGTTCCATAGTTTCCCTGATCTTGTTTCGACGCGCATATTCCTGAGGTGTATTACCCACGAGGTGCTAGCCCAGCGTGGACTTAGTCTTAAGCACCATTATGGTATTTCTTATGTCCCTCGTCCAATGGTTTTCTTGTTTATTGTTACTTATCCTTTTTTTTTTTTATTGCTACGTACTCGCGATGTCATATGCTTATGGATTTTTATTATATACTTATTATTATTATTTTTTATTTGCAGAGACAGGATACTTTTCGCGTCTCGCGACTATGGAGGGTTCTGACGACTCTTTTGACGAGGAAACTATTGATGAGCAGGTTCCCGCCCCACAGAAGAGCAAGCGCCGAAAGCAGCTGGCGAACAAGAGCAAAAATCCCTCCAAAAAGAAGAAAATATCTGCTGGCGGTATTAATATCTGCGAGTCCGTGCTTCAATCTGTGGAGACCGAAACACGCGCGCCCGAGCCTCTAGACGACCAATCCCCGATTGGTTCGACAATCCCCTTAGGGGCCGGCGGGTCTCCTTCCTCGCACCGAGCAACCCCTGCAGGGAGGGCCTCGGAGACTGCCAAGGGTAAGCAGCCCATGACCCTTGAAGGTGGTCAAGATACCCCTTCTCAGGATCTGGCTGAGCTTTTTCCCGAGGAAGAGGCAGTGAGAACGTTCTTTCATCGCGATCGACCTGGTTTCCCAGAGATGCCTGGATTTTTAGAGGGCATTGTTCGGGGTAAAGCAGGGCTCGCGAGACTCAATCTGGCGGTGGGTTTCCTTTATTTTCTTCCTGAATGGTTTTCTTCCTTCTTGTCGGTAGGTGATTTTAACTAACATATTTTGCTTATTGTAGTCGCTTCTTCTCAACGAGGCATCGGGGCAATATTCCATCGCCCTTGAAGATGGCTATAATAAGATGGAGGGAGAATATAACCAGATGGTCGATTTTGCTCACAAAGCACAAGATGTTAAGGAGGCCGCGAAGAAAAAACTAAAGGAGGAGCAAGAGAGGAATGCTGACAGGGTAAATGAGCTGATGGCGAAGATAAGTGACTTGGAGCTTTCGGCCAGGACTACGGAGCGCAATCACCATGCAGAGCTATCTTTGCTTCGACAAGAGAAAGATCAAGCTTTTGACAAGGGTCGTCGCGAAGGTGCCAAGCAGTATGCTTCTAGCTATCGCGAGAAATGTCGTATTGATTTTATCAGTTTGGCTCGCGACACCCTGGTGATTACTGCACTCAAGCGTCAGCTCAGAAAGCACAAAGTGGCTAACTTCTCTTACGATCCTACGGATCTTTGCGGTCTTCCTGCCGAGATCCCTGCGTATACCTCTCCTCCTCTTGGGACTTTTATTGACGACGACGCGAGCCTTCTTGAAGGTTGGGCCGTCGAACCCTTCTTGCCTGAAGGTGAAGGAGTCGTCAAAGGGATGGAGTGTCACATTCCTTTAGTCTCAGTTCCTAAGGTACCTAAGAAGGTAATTTACTCGGAGGAAAGGATGAAGAAAGCAGCGGACTCCTCGATTCGTTCTTGTGCTAGGTCGTCTGATGCAGGTGATGGGAACAATGTTGTGAATGTTGACAGCGAGGAGGCTGCTGCCGAAGAAAACATCGCGTCGACAAAGGACGTTGGTGGTGCGAGGGGGGCTCGCGATTCTGCACTGGCTGAGGCTGACGGGTATCTGGACCTTCCTGACGAAGTTTGACTCCTCCTTTTTCATGTGTTTGTGCAAACTCTTGGGTTGATGCTACATACAATTGTTACTTGGTTCTGTGGCTCGCGGATCGGCATGTGATCGCGAGCCTAAATATTGTTTTTTTTGGGGTCTCGTGAGGAGACCGTACAATTATTCCCCTGCATGTCTTTGCATTTATTGCTTTTGTTCTCCCAACTACTTTTCTGCTTTAGTCATTCAATGCATTAAATGTGGGTTAGGTGATTTTCTTTTATAAATGGCGTTTCCTGCCTTCTTCTTCCATTCCTTCTTTTTTCAAAGAATTCTGATATGGCCAGGACACGACGAACTCGAGAGGGGTCTCTGCATGAGTCTTTTACCATTGTTATGGATTCTTCTGCCATTACTGGCGGATGTTTGGTAATAATCTTTTACTTTGTCTTTCTCTGCTTATTTGTTTCTTAGATCCCTCTTTTCTACGTATAGCGTTTTCCAAAGGAACATTGTGATCAATACCTTAGCCATTTCGGTGGTAAGGGTCTCGTCCTTTGCGCTAATTTCGAGTCTTGGGATGTGACTCTGGACAAGGTTGGGAGCTCCTACTTTCTGGGCGAGGGCTGGAGTGAGTTTGCGTATGAAAATGATCTTTGTGAGGGAGATGAGGTGACTTTCACAATGTGGCGTGCTTCTCCACCTGAAGTTCCCGTTCAGACTGTGGTGTATCAAGTGAAGGTCGTCGTTCCTCTCCGGGCTTAGTGTTATGCCTTTTTATTCTGCGTTTGTATGGTGATTTCTCCTCCTCTTCCCCTCCCCCCATAGTGTTTGTGAGGATGTTTATAGCCTCGCGAGCGCTATGTGTTAAGAAAGGAGGGAGAATGAACGAAGGTTTATGAATAAATTAGACTGGGATTATCAGGGAAACTTTGGAACTTTAAAAATGTAATGTGCATCTCAGTGTCGTCGCGATTACAAGTATGTGTCTCTTTAATAGACTTTAGAACTTAAAAATGTTTTTAAAATGAGAATACTTAATATTATAAATAGGTCACTCTTCAACATCTTTCGTCTGGAAAGATTCTTCTGTTGGTCTCACGAAAAACCCTGCGAGAAAATCGATCGCGTAAGTATAGATTATTCATATGTCATGACCTGTGATGCGATAAAGAGTGTGTTCTCACCTGACTACTGCATGCGTATGAGCCAGTAGTAGGGTTTTTCGTGCACCTATGAGTGTCTTTGTGTTTGAGAATGTGATTTCCTATAATGAATTGGAATCAGATTCTTTGTTCTTGTGACAAAACAAAGTAGCTTGCGTGTTTATCTCATCATACCTTAGCTGAGGTATTCTTGATGCCTTGGGAAATCCATGCTCGCGGATAATTGGAGTTTTAGCGCCTGTTTCCTCACAAACTGCCATTCTCTGTTTCGTTCGCGATCATGCCTATGATCGTTTGCTTCTTTAGTGTAGGAGTGTCTGTCAAAACAGATGGGGATCTATTAGCGTTTTGCATTGCATATTTCCATGCTAAGTATATAGTTTCATGATTGACTTTTTTCAGGAGTGTCACTCGTCGAGCTCCATGCCTTGATGGGTTGTTATCCCATCAAAGTCAGGGCTTCGTGGTCGAGGTGGGTGGGACGAATGTCGTTACTCACTCTCGGACGGTCACGACTTCGCGACGCGGGTGGGTGCTCTTGGCCCCAGCCCAGCGTTACGGCTTCGCGACCTGGGTGGGTGCTCTTGGCCCCAGCCCAGTGTCACGGCTTCGCGACCTGGGTGGGTGCTCTTGGCCTCATCCCAGCGTCACGGCTTCGCGACCTGGGTGGGTGCTCTTGGCCCCAGCCCAGTGTCACGACTTCGCGACCTGGGTGGGTGCTCTTGGCCCCAGCCTAGTGTCACGGCTTCGCGACCTGGGTGGGTGCTCTTGGCCCCATCCCAGTGACACGGCTTCGCGACCTGGGTGGGTGCTCTTGGCCCCATCCCAGTGACACGGCTTCGCGACCTGGGTGGGTGCTCTTGGCCCCGGCCAGGTGGGTGCTCTTGGCCCCAGCCCAGTGTCACGGCTTCGCGACCTGGGTGGGTGCTCTTGGCCCCAGCCCAGCGTCACGGCTTCGCGACCTGGGTGGGTGCTCTTGGCCCCAGCCCAGCGTCACGGCTTCGCGACCTGGGTGGGTGCTCTTGGCCCCAGCCCAGCGTCACGGCTTCGCGACCTGGGTGGGTGCTCTTGGCCCCAGCCTAGCGTCACGGCTTCGCGACCTGGGTGGGTGCTCTTGGCCCCAGCCTAGTGTCACGGCTTCGCGACCTGGGTGGGTGCTCTTGGCCCCAGCCCAGCGTCACGGCTTCGCGACCTGGGTGGGTGCTCTTGGCCCCAGCCCAGCGTCACGGCTTCGCGACCTGGGTGGGTGCTCTTGGCCCCAGCCCAGCGTCACGGCTTCGCGACCTGGGTGGGTGCTCTTGGCCCCAGCCCAGCGTCACGGCTTCGCGACCTGGGTGGGTGCTCTTGGCCCCAGCCCAGCGTCACGGCTTCGCGACCTGGGTGGGTGCTCTTGGCCCCAGCCCAGCGTCACGGCTTCGCGACCTGGGTGGGTGCTCTTGGCCCCAGCCCAGCGTCACGGGATTTATGCAACATTCTGATTTCTCGAAATGTGCACGTACCTTTTATTCTGAGATTACGTCCCCCTTTGTGGCGAAAGTATTTATTCCTCTGATAACCCGATGATAGACTCTTGCTAATGTTTAGTTTCAATCGGTTCTTTCGCCTGCATACAGCTTGTTAGAACGTCTTATATCGCGATTTTATCGCTTTCCATGAAATATTCATCTAAAGTATGTAGACATGTTACGAAAACGCGGGAATTCATACCTGTGTGGGGGAGTAGGCTAGGCGTAATAGCGGCGTAGTCGCATCACGTTCCAGGAATTTGCAACGTGATTGCCAGAGCTATCCTTCAGTCGATAGGCCCCTGGGGCGACTTCGCGATCCACTATGTACGGCCCCTCCCAGTTGGGATCGAGTTTTCCCCCCTCTGTCTTTCTTAGGACCAGATCTCCTTTCACGAAACCTCTCTCCTTGACATGCTTGTTATAATACTTCGCGACGCCCGCTTTGTAAGCGGCCGCCCGAATAAGCGCCATCTCTTGGGTTTCTTCGCGAAGTTGGAGTTCCATCCTCATCTTTTCGTCATTGGTTTCCGAGTCATAGTGGAGGAGTCTTTCGTTTGGGAACAAAATTTCTACTGGAACCACGGCCTCTACTCCATACGCGAGGGCGAAAGGACTCTCCCCTGTTGCTTTTTTCACTGTGGTTCGATTGGCCCAGAGAGTAAGTGGTAGGACCTCCGCTCATCTGCCCTTGGCGTTATCTAGTCTTTTCTTCAGATCTGTGGCAATGCTCTTATTGACGGCTTCTACCTGCCCATTGCAGTGTGGATGTGCAACTGAAGCAATTTTTAACTTAACTCCCAGATCGCTGCACCATGCCATCAGCTGGGGCGAGTTAAATTGAGGGCCACGATCGGTTACAATCTCGCGTGGCAACCCATAGCGGCAGATAATGTTCTTCCAAAGGAATTTTTTCACTACAGGTACTGTTGTCGACGCGAGTGCTTCCGCTTCAATCCATTTTGTGAAGTAGTCGACTGCAACAATGATATACTCGAGCTGACCTGGGGCCTTTGGTTTAAAAGGGCCAAGAAGATCCAACCCCCACATCGCGAAGGGGATGGGGCTTCCCATGATCTGAAGCTGGACTCCTTGTTGGTGGGAGGCAGGGGCGAAATACTGGCATGCCTGACAAGCTCGCGTCATTGCTTGAGCATCTTGTTTCATTGTGGGCCAAAAATGCCCTTGGCGCAAAGCCTTGTACACCAGGGGTCTCCACCCTGCGTGTGTCCCACACAACCCAGCATGTAGCTCTTCGAGGTAGGCTTTTGTCTCGTAGTGACCCATACACTTCAGCTCGCAAGGGTCACCTCCTCTCTTGTAAAGCTCGCCTCTGCTGATATAGAAACGTCCGGCCTTTCTTTTTAATTGTATGAGCTCCTTCGGGTCAGTTGGACCGCGACCATATCTGAGGTAATCAATGAATGGGCGACGCCAATCTTCGGACGAAGTGTTGATCGCCATCATCTCAATCTCGCGACTGATGGCGCTTTCTTCTTTCACAAAAAACAGATATTTCGGGGGTCCCCCCTTTGACACCATGAACCCTGATCTTCGCTCGCGTTCTTCTTTGGGACCTTCCCATCCGGCTCCCATCTTCGCGAGTTCATCTGCTTTCTTGTTCAGTTCTCTCGGGATTGCCTTTATTTCGAAATGCATAAAAAGCGAGGTCAATGTCACGACCCGTGCATGGTACTGCGGGAGGTTCCCTGTTCGTGCTTCATAAAGCCCCTGTACCTGTTTTACCACAACCTCTGAATCGCAACAACATGATAGCACAGAGATTGAAAGGCCAATGGCTAATTCTAACCCTGCGATTAAGGCTTCATACTCAGCTTCATTGTTCGTGGGTTTGAACTTTAGTGCAATGGCGTGGCTTATCTCGTCTCCCGTAGGCGACGTGAGTATCACACCTGCGCCACACCCCTCATCGTTCACAGCCCCGTCAGTGTGCATTATCCACATCATCTGTTCACCATATGGATTCACTACTTCCCCTTCTCTGAAACTTGTTTCGACGATGAAGTCGGCAAGTGCTTGTGCTTTGATAGCTGGCCTGGGCCGATATACTACATCGAATTCTGACATTTCGATGACCCATTTCGTGAGCCTCCCTGCAACGGTTGGTTTTGTCATGAAGCTATTCAGTGGCAGGTCTGTTAGGGTTTCAATCGGGTGTGCATGGAAATAGGGTCTTAGTTTGCGAGCAGCTGTTATCAGTGCAAGTACAGACTTCTCAACCGGGGAATACCGTGTCTCCGCGGGCAATAAAGCTCGGCTGACAAAATAGACTGGCTTTTCTGACTAGCGAACAAGGACTGCACTTACCGCCCTTGAGCTGGCCGCGAGATACAATTGGAGAGTTTCTCCCGGAACCGGGGAAGATAGGATCGGGAGCTTTGTCAGATGTTCTTTGAGGCTCGCGAATGCTTGACCACATTCTTCAGTCCACTCAAAGTTCTTTGGTTTTCTCAAAATTTCGAAGAAGGGGAGATTTCGTTCGGCCAACTTGGCACAGAATCTCCCCAAATAATTTACTCGGCCTACAAACCGTTGGACCTCATGGGTAGACCGCGGTGGTTCAAGATCGAGAACGGCTTTGACTTTATCGGGATTTACCTCGACACCGCGAGCACTAATCATGAAGCCCAAAAATTTTCCTTCTGTGACCCCGAACACGCACTTGTCTGGGTTTAGACTCATCCCGTACTTTCTGAGCGTCGCGAATACTTCCGCCAGGTCACGAGCGTGATTACTCTGCTCCTTGCTTTTCACCACAATGTCGTCAACGTAGGCCTCAACTGTATCTCCTATCTGATCACTGAAAATGCGGTCTACCAGTCTCTGGAAAGTGGCCCCCGCGTTCTTAAGGCCGAAAGGCATCACTTTGTAGCAGAAGGTTCCCTTGTCTGTTATGAAAGAGGTATGTTCTGAGTCAAGGGGGTTCATCATGACTTGGTTGTATCCCGAGTATGCATCTAAAAAGCTGAGTGCCTCATGTCCTGCAGTGGAGTCTACAAGCTGATCAATAGAAGGTAGTGGGTAGCTGTCTTTCGGGCAAGCTTTGTTTAAATCTGTGAAATCTACACACATCCTCCATTTTCCCGTTCCTTTCTTCGCGACCATGACGACATTAGCCAACCATGTCGGGTATTGTACCGGTCTAACAAACCCAACTTTTAGGAGTTTCGCGAGCTCTGCGGCCGCGGCCTCATTTTTCGGACCCGCTTGCTTTCTCTTTCGCTGTCTTTTGGGAAGGATATCGTTGCTAATATTTAGAGAGTGAGTGATCACTGATGGGGGAATTCCCTTCAAATCTTTGGGGGACCAAGCGAAGACATCTCGCGATTCTGATAGCAAGTTTTCAATCTCTACCATCACCATAGGGTCAAGGTTACCCCCTACCGATAACTTCTCTTCTTTGTTTACAAAAGGAGTGACTTCCTGCGTTTTAAATCCGGAAAACTTTTCTCTGTCCACATCCCCCTCAGAATCCTGATGTCTAGGGGGCTCGCGAACATCTAACTCAGCTTCCTCTTCAACATTAGGCATGCCCGGGACAAAAAGTTGGTTCGCGAGCAGAGGCGTTTCTTCTCCCTTTTCAGACTTGATGTAACAAGAGATGCTCTCCTTTTCCACACCCGTCGCGACTCCAGTTCCGGATGGTGTGGGAAACTTTATGCAGAAATGGCTCATGGATACTACGGCATCAAACTTGCACAACGTGCCTCTCCCGATGATCGCGTTATAGGAAGAGCTTGTCGGGATGATTACGAAATCAATCTTTTCTGATCTTCGTGGCCCTGTCTCATCTCCCATCACAACATCTAAACTCACCACTCCTAGAGCAGTGACTCTTTCTCCCGCGAAGCCTACTAAGGTTGTTCGTGTCGGTCTCTTCATTCGTGGATCAACCCCTAGCTTTTCGAAGGCATCCAGATATATTATGTCGGCAGAGCTGCCCGTGTCAACCAGAATACGGCTGACTAGTTTCGTGCCAATTTGTAGATGTATAACCAATGGGTCACCAGAAGAGACTGCCCACTCATTGATCTCTTCGTTAGAAAAAACTAGTTGATATGGTTCTCTGGGAAGGGGCTTCGCGATGCTCATAACTGGGAGCCCGCGAGAAAGCGGTGCGTTGATCATCTTGCGTTGCTCACGCCTGTTCGGGGGTATAGGGACATGCTTCCCGGCTATGGTCCCTACATGACCGTCTGGTCGCGGGAAATCTTGGTTGCGTTGAGGTGGATGAGGATCATTCGCGTGCTGCTGATTGCGCCCCCTTCCTCGCCCACCGTTGTTGTTTCCCCCTCTGAATGGCCCCCGGCCAGGGTTTCTACCACCCCTGCCTTGATGGTTTCCCCCGCCTCTCTGATTCATGAGGACGGCTCTCTGCTCGGGTTCGTTGTCCATCCTTGGGCCACTCCGGCACTCATCCGTGTTGTGAGTAGTGGAGTTGTGGTTGGCGCACCACATTCCATCGCGACCGCGACCTCGGCCTCCATTGCCTCGGCCGCGACCTCTGTAGCCGGAGTGGTCATCCCTCTGGTTCATTAAATTCTGCTCCTGAAATTGGTTCTGGTCCGTATTCTGTCTGTTGGTACTGATTCTGATTCTGACGCTGAGTTACCAAACCTGGAGCTCGTGAATCACTCTGCCCCTGGTCAAATTGCTGTCTTTTGTTCCCCCAATTCTGATTACCCTTTCTAGAGTTCTGGCTCTGGTTCTGCTTGCTCTGACCTCCACCCCCTGCGGGTGCGCTCGAGTGAGTCTCAACTTGTATTTCGACGTAAGCTCTTTCTAACATGGCTTGATAAGATCCTTCCTGCTTTCTGTATAGGTGTTTTTTGAATTCGCTTCCGTCGGCCAGCCCATTTAAGAACGCGACCCTGGCGGTTTTATCATCGAAGTCGTCAGCTTCTAAGACC
This sequence comes from Oxyria digyna, assembly GCA_029168935.1. Classification (NCBI taxonomy): domain Eukaryota; kingdom Viridiplantae; phylum Streptophyta; class Magnoliopsida; order Caryophyllales; family Polygonaceae; genus Oxyria; species Oxyria digyna. The sequence continues at coordinate 44,234,133 of JAPVLV010000005.1, forward strand.
ATTAGCAAGAATCTTTTTACATACTCTTCCAGGCTTTCACCCGCTTTTTGTTTGACCCCGACCACTTCTTGCATGGTGATCTTTCTCTTCTTCGAGGAGCCAAAATGCAACAAGAATCCCCTTTCAATATTTGCAAAGCAAGAGATACTCCCGGGTGGTTGATTTAACATCCATGTCATGGCGGTGTCCGCGAGTGTTCCTGGGAATCCCTTGCAAAGGGTGGCCTCATCCGGACCCCTCGCGATCATAGCGTACTTGTACCGGGTAAGATGTTCTTTGGGGTCTCCCTTACCAGTGTATTCCTTGACAGTCGGGAATCTAAAGTCTGGCAGCGGTGGGGCTCTGATGATGTGTTCTGCAAAAGCTGTGGGGCCAAACATTGTTGAAAAGTCGAGAGGAGGGTTCTGGGACGCCTCGCGATTGTAGTAGGGTGTTCTCTGATACTCGCGTTGTTCCTGCGCAGGGTAGTATGCGCGGCCTCTTTCGTCGTAACGAACATCATGTTGAGAGTTGTAGTGCTCCTGATGACTCATTGGGGCCTGGTTCAAGTCGAACCGTCCCCGACCCACGTCGCGAGTGTCATTTTTCTCCCTCGGCCTTCTAGAAACCGAGGCTCTGTCATCCGGGACAATTTCAGCTACTTCTTCTCGATTAATTTCTCTCGCGTCGCGATTGGTCTGGTCATTGAGAGGTTCGACCCTTTGGTTAGCTGTATTTGGGATAATCGGGGCGCCTTGCGCTATCCAGGCAGCAAAAAGCTCATTCTGCTCCCGAGGGATAGTGATAAGCTCGGGGGTTTCCTCTTCGACACGAGGGAGTGGTGGGGGATTGAGAGTGTTTTGATTGAGGTGTGATGTGGTGGCGTTTACTGTTCCGCTTCTGCCAGTTTCAACCATGATTCTACCCTTCGCGAACTGACTCTCGAGATTTCAAAGGGAGCTAGCTGCGCGAGGAGGTCCCTACGGTCGGCGCCAGTGTTGGAGCCCAGATGTTCGCGATCTCGCAATCAACACTTCGCGAGATCTGGCCTTCTAAGAATCTTCAAGTATTGGAGACCTTCCTTACGCAAACTGGAGCAACAACTTGTAATACACTGTCATCTGGATCAAAACGTGCTATTCTCTTCTGTTCTTTATGTTCTTCAATCCCTTCGGTACCTGCACAACCAAACCGGAAGATTGAACCCCCTGATTTGGTTCTCCGACGCTCAAGTCAGTAATAGCTATAGGTAAATGAACACAATGCCTCAATAACAACAACAGAATGAAGCAACACAAAGAGAGGATAGCGACCAAAGTAATGACTAAAACAATGAAACCTCGTGAGCCAGCTCAATGAAACAGTAAATGATGAAACTCAACCAGTCGTGACGAATCAAACCTCAAAAGCACGATGACGATACCGAGAGTCAGGATCCAGGTACCGATCATCCGATTTCCTACTAAAAGAGGTAAATCGGGAACGAAGAGACGAGCTCGGAAACGAGTAATCGCCCTCTGTGTTTTCTCTCTCTCAAGGGGGGAGAAGATGCTCTCAGTCGACTGCCCCTTTCTCTCTCTTTGCCGTTAGGATTTATAACCAGATAGTGGGTCCCACACAATCTGATATCGCTCTCTTCACCTATTGGGCTTCTTAATGGGCCTCTCATTCTCGATCCAATTTCTGTCCTTATGGGCTCGCGGCCTGCTCCTCGGTCGTGGACCGGGTTTGCGTTATTAGAGTCGCGAGAACCGGGTCCACGTTATTGATCGCGAGAACCGGGTCCAACAATATCCTTTAAAGATATTCCAAACGGAGGGAAAAATTTAGGATGCTTCACTCCATTTTGTGAAGAGCCCTTATTTGCTGAAGATATCACAAGCTGTGTTGGTGATCGCAATGTTGTTGTGGTAAGACAGATATTTTTGTTGCTGATTTTTTTTTGCAGTTTCATGAGCAATATGAGTTTATATGTAGCTTGCAGAGACACAAAAACAAGCAGATTTGGCGGCAAATATTGTCGTGGTTGAATATGACACTGAGGGACTAGACCCACCAATTTTGACATGTGAGATCGATTGATGACAGGTCGAACCAAGAATACACACAGGTAATCTTAAGAACACAGGGAAATGTTAACGAGGTTCGGACTCAGCCTACATCCCCGTGGCCTCAGGATAGGAAGCCAAATTCACTATGTAAAGGTGAAGGTCTTACAGAGAGCATACAACGTATAACAGATCCAAACACAAAGGCTTACAACTACAGAAACAAGATGCAAGCAAGAGATAGAAGAACCCCCTTTCGCAGTCACCGGCAAGACTTCGAACCCTAGCCCCCACTGAGGACCCGAGGTCGCGATCTCAGAGCTTCTCCACTAGCCAAGACCACCGTCTTCAAGCTTGGACCACCAACAACAAGAGATTTGCTTCGGCGAAGAAGAAGAATCAAGCCAACGTTGATCTCCCTCAAGAACTCTCTCAGATCTCTCTCTCTCTCTCTTTCTCAGATGAACATTGACGAAGCAAGTAAGAAGTGAGGCGAGAGAATAGGGTTAGAAGCTTATATACCCAAGCTTCTAACAAGACACGCGGAGCCCCGATTTCCTCCAAGCGGGCCAGGTCGAGTCTTGGGCATCTGTTACAGATATGGGTCTGTCCTTCTACTGGACCAACACAAGCCCATTACAACATAATCGAGTTTCCTAAGTAAGCCTAAGTACACATGATCTGATAAATGGCTAATAACCAAACTAATGGAAATTACCCTTACAATATGCCCTCTTAATTTCCAACACCTTTACAAAGCCTAACTCTAACTGTAGAACACAACCATTTGTTGAGAAAGGAGCAGATTTGCAACTACCAACCATCGTCGACCAATGCACACTTCAACACTCATCAAGGAACATCCCAGATATGAAGATAGTCCCTGCAAAATGAAAACTTATCACCTGTCACAATTTTTGTACCATAATTAGCAGGATTAAGATCACCCTTAATCTTACTAACTACAATTTCCTTCTTCTCTAATTTATCACGAATGAAATGGTGCCTCACATCTATATGTTTGGATCTCTCATGATACACAGGATCCTTACACAAATACAAAGCACTTTGACTATCAACGTGTAAAGTAGGAACATAATTAACAGACTGAATCTCATTCAAAATTCCTGTCAACCAAGTGGCTTCTTTAGCTGCTTCAGTAGCTGCAATATACTCAGCTTCAGTAGAGGATAAAGCAACCACAGACTGTTGTTGAGATTTCCAAGATATACAATTACCAGCCCAAGTGTAGAAATAAGAAGTAGTAGACTTCCTAGTGTCTCTATTACTAGCAAAATTAGAAAATCCATGTAACTCATCTCTACTAGTATGCTCAGAAAACACTAATCCTAAGTCCTTGGTACCACATATATATCTCAGGGTATACTTCATAGCAGTCCAGTGATCAACACCAGGGTTTGACATGAATCTACTTAAAACACTCACAACAAAAGCCAGATCAGGTCTGGTACACAACATTGCATACATAATAGAACCAACAGCAACATCATAGGGTACACTAGACATTTTATCAATTTCTTCTTGACTGGTGGGGCAACTATCCTTACTGAGTTCTAAGTGACTTCCTAAGGGAATAGAAGTAGATTTAGAATTTTTCATGTTAAATCTATCCAAGACCTTTTTCAAGTAGTCTTTCTGAGATAACCACATCATTTTCTTCTTCATATCCCTAAGTATCCTAACTCCAAGAATCATTTGAGCAGGACCAAGATCTTTCATATCAAAATGCATCTTAAGATCTCTTTTAACACCAGAAATAGTCACTTTAGAGTTACTCATCATAAGAATATCATCCACATAAAGTAGAACATACACAGGAGAAATAGAATTCACATTTTTGAAATATAAGCAAGTATCATAACTGCTCCTATGAAAACCCATTTTTTTCATGCAGGAATCAAATTTTAGGTTCCATTGTCTAGGTGATTATTTCAACCCATAAATGGATTTATTTAATAAGCAAGCATGATCAGGATTTTTCACATCAGTAAAGCCCTTAGGCTGTTTCATGTAAATAGTCTCATCTAAGTCCCCATGTAAAAAGGCTATTTTAACATCCATTTGTTCTAACTCCCAATCAAACACAGCACACATAGCAAGTAATAGTCTCATAGTTTTATACTTGACAACAGGTGCAAAAATGTCATTGTAATCCACCCCTTCTCTTTGGGTGAAACCCTTAGCTACTAACCTAGCTTTAAATCTAGGTGGATCCATCTTACTGTTACCATCTTTAATCTTATAAATCCCCTTACAATCAATAAGTCTGGCTTTGTCTGGTTTAGGGACAAGGCTCCAAGTCTTATTAATTTTCATGGATTCAATTTCTTCATGCATAGCTTTTATCCATAGATTAGCATTTTTGCATTTCATGGCTTGCTCATAAGTGTCAGGGGTGTAGGAGTTATCAATCACATTTGTTGTAATGAAGGCATAATCAACTAAGCTGACAACAACCAAGATAACATGCTCAACATTATTAGAAGCAAACTTCTTATTAGGGATCTTTACCCTAGGAACTCTATCCCTAGCTAATTGATAATTTTCTAAGTCATGCATTTCAGTTAAAGGTTCAAACACCACATTGTCATTCACATTATGCATATCAGAAGACTTGAAAATATTAGAACTAGAAGAGTTAGAAGTTTCTTCCCTGTTTTCTCCTCCCCTTAATTGTTGTGCATTGTTATTTGCACCATTTCTTTCACCACTTTCTATTTCCTGCCCTCTTGAGCTATTGACATCTGTCTCCCTTGAGCTAGGCATCTCTTCACTTGTGCCTTCATTTGACTCATGTTGACTGAGGGACAGTTGACCAATGTCAAATTCTTCTTCATCTGGGGGCAGTGGCTCGGTGGGAGTGTAGAAATGTCTTGATGGAGCTTCATCTCCATCACTATCTTCTGAGGTACATGTCACCTTGGTAGCAGCAGTTAGATTATTCTTAAAATGAAATTTTGTTTCATTAAAGGTAACACTCCTTGACACTATAACTTTTAAGCCATGAGGTTGTAAAACAAGTAACTTGTACCCTTTTACACCCTCTGGGTATCCTAGCATCACACACTTAATGGCTCTAGGTTTCAGCTTACCTTGAGAAATTTGAGAGTAAGTTGTGCAACCAAAAGTTTTTAAGTGTGATAGACTATAGGTTTTCTACCCAACCACATCTCTTGTGGAGTTTTGAAGTTAATGACAGAGGAAGGAGACCTATTAATGAGATAGGCAGCAGTCATAACTGCATCACCCCAAAATGAATGTTTCATTCCTGAGCTAATTAGCACGCATCTAGTTTTCTCAAGCAATGTTCTATTCATTCTTTCTGCAGTACCATTTTGTTGAGGAGTTCCAGGCACAGTTAAGTGTCTTTTCACTCCCATTTGGTGACAATATTCATTGAACTCATGATTGCAAAATTCTAAACCATTGTCAGTCCTAAGACATCTAAGCTTTTTACCAGTTTGAGTTTCTACTGATATTTTCCATTTTTTGAAAGCATTAAAGGCCTCATCCTTAGTTCTAAGTAAATAAAGCCAAACTTTCCTAGAATAATGATCAATGAAAGAAATAAAATATCTCTTACCTCCTACTGTGCTTACCTGTGCTGGAGCCCATAGGTCAGAGTGCACATACTCAAGAGGAGCACTAGCAACAAAGGAAGATCTAGCAAATGAATCATTAGTCTTTTTACCAAAAACACAGTCTTCACAGAAACTCAAATCACAAGGTTTTTTATCAATTAAACCAAGCTTATGTAAATGGTTTAGGCATTTATTACCAATGTGTCCCATTCTGCTATGCCACACCTTGGTTTGTTCTAAGGTAAGATTGTTATTATCAAAACTTGAGAAATTTAATTCAGGTGAAATGACAACATGATACAAACCACTTTTCTTAATTCCCTTTATAAGAGTAGTCCCATTTTTAATAACTTCTCTTATTCCATTTTGAGTGACAATTCTACGCTTAAGATCATCCAAGACTGACTCAGATAGCAAGTTTCTCCTAAGGTCAGGTACCCACCTAACATTCTGTAAGGTCCTAACCACACCATCATGCATACATAAGGGAACATTACCTATCCCTCTAATTATCAAAGCACTATGATCACCTAACATCACTTTACCCCCATAAGATTCAACTAGAGAGCTAAAGCAAGATTTATTAGGAGTAGCATGCATGGTACATCCAGAATCAAGTATCCAATCATCATCCAGAGGAGAATCAGAGCACATCAGTAATTTACAATCATTGTATTCCTCAGATTCAAACACAGCAGCAGTGTTATCATTTCCAAATTTATTGGCATCATCCTTTTTCTTTTTATGGCAATCTTTGATAAAATGTCCTACTTTGCTACAATAGAAGCAGGTTTTCTTCTTATCATTACCATTATTAGATCCTAAGGACTCCTTCTTATCCTTATACTGCTTAAAATGTTTCTTATTTTTGTCATTAACCATCAACACCTCAGCTTTAGAATCAACTTTCTTGTCAGAGTTTTTACCCTTAAACACCTTTAGGGTTTCATTCTTTTCAGTTAAGGACTCAATGATCTTGTGTTTAGTTAAAGATTCATTTCCAAACTGAATAACATCTTTAAAGTTGTCAAACTGAGCAGGCAGGGAGTTAAGAAGAATAACAGCTTGGTGATTCTCTTCAATTTTCTCATTACATCTTTCTAAGTCCTGAGTCATCCTAAGAAACTTATCTAAGTTATCATTCAAAGTCTGATTCAAATCCATTTTATAGGTAAATAATCTGCACAGTAATGATATCCTAGAAGGCATGGACTTAGTCAAGTAAAGAGATTCTAAACCTTCCCATAAAGATTTAGTAGTTTTGAAATTTACCACCTGTCGAGCAACATCATCAGACAATCTGATCATGATTTCTGAATGGGCAATTTCATCCATCTCCAGCTGCCTAGCAGTTGAAGTCTCAGCCATGTAATCACCTTTAATGGCTTTGGACACCTTTTCCTTGATCAATATGGCCTTCATTTTCACTTGCCACATTGCAAAGTCAATGGTTCCATCGAATGGCTTCATCCTTATGTTATTGTCTGTCATTGGTACCTGAGTCAACACACAAGTTAATCAAAGCACTTTTCAGCAGACAAAACAAGATATAGCACTTCAGTGATTCTTGAATTAACACAATAATCCAAGAAATCCTCAGGTAACTACTCAGATAGACTTAGTAATAAAAATATCACCAAGTTATCCCAAGTTACAAAGCAAGTAGACTAGATCTTACACAAAAGACCTAGACAGAACTACAAGCAAGACAAGAAATGATCAGTCAACAATATGTGAGCGGAAGCAAGATACCAGAAATCAATCAACGCAACAAAGATCCTTAGAGATGAACTTCTAAGATCACACAAGATCCAGAGAGACACAAAACAAGGGAACCTGGCTCTGATACCAATCTGTGAGATCGATTGATGACAGATCGAACCAAGAATACACACAAGTAATCTTAAGAACACAGGGAAATGTTAACGAGGTTCGGACTCAGCCTACATCCCCGTGGCCTCAAGATAGGAAGCCAAATCCACTATGTAAAGGTGAAGGTCTTACAGAGAGCATACAACGTATAACAGATCCAAACACAAAGGCTTACAACTACAGAAACAAGATGCAAGCAAGAGATAGAAGAACCCACTTTCGCAGTCACCGGCAAGACTTCGAACCCTAGCCCCCACTGAGCACCCGAGGTCGCGATCTCAGAGCTTCTCCACTAGCCAAGACCACCGTCTTCAAGCTTGGACCACCAACAGCAAGAGATTTGCTTCGGCGAAGAAGAAGAATCAAGCCAACGTTGATCTCCCTCAAGAACTCTCTCAGATCTCTCTCTCTCTTTCTCAGATGAACATTGACGAAGCAAGTAAGAAGTGAGGCGAGAGAATAGGGTTAGAAGCTTATATACCCAAGCTTCTAACAAGACACGCGGAGCCCCGGTTTCCTCCAAGCGGGTCGGGTCGAGTCTTGGGCATCTGTTACAGATATGGGCTTGTCCTTCTATTGGACCAACACAAGCCCATTACATCATAATCGAGTTTCCTAAGTAAGCCTAAGTACACATGATCTGATAAATGGCTAATAACCAAACTAATGGAAATTACCCTTACATGACAGTTAAAGAGGCAGTGGAGAAATCCAACTTCTATGAAATCTCGTCTTCTCTTGATAGCGAACAAGTCGGAGATTTTTCAAAGGGCATGGAACAAGCCGATCATAAGATTCTTTCTGCAGAGATTAACCATCTTTACTTAGCATTTAGAATAATCTTTCAACCGAGTCTTTGTTAAATGATATGCAGATGACTCTGCCATAACAATACTACTTTTATATGGAGACACAAACGGCTCTTGCCGTCCCAGATGAAGATAATTGTATGGTAGTTTACAGCTCCACTCAAAACCCTGAAGATTTAGTAGAATATCAGGATATCATTTGTAAATATAACAAACTTTACCGTTATATCTAGCCTAGTATTCTAGACCTTTCCTGATGTACACCTTGCATTGTACTATGCCATGCTCCACTACTATATGTAAGGCCTACGGGCTCTCATCAAATCAATCAGAAAACATTTTGATTCTTCTGCTCTTTACTCTCTAAATTCCTTTATGGTATCAGAGCCTCTAGGGCCAACGCCCACATAGAGCTCCCCACCTATCCTTTCTCTTTGCTGCACAAAAAGCCATGGCGCCGCCAACAGATACTCTCACTGTCACCACTCAAAATCACCACACAAATCCTTCTCTTCCAGCCTTTTCCTCTTTCATTACTGTCAAACTTTCCCAGGAGAACTTTTCACTTTGGAAAGCTCAGGTCTGCCCTTATCTCAAAGCTCATGGCCTTTTCTGCCTTGTCGATGGAACTTTTCCTTGTCCTTCGGCTTCACTTGCAGGCGCGCCCAACCCAGCGTTTTCAGACTGGAACAACAAAGACCAGTTGGTCATGGCCATACTTACCTCTTCTCTCACTGAGGGTGTTCTTGCCCAAATCCTTGAGTGCAGCTCTTCCATGGAGATTTGGAGCAATCTCCATGACATGTTTTCAGCAAGATCCAACGCTCAGCTTGTCCACACTCGCTTGCAACTAGCCTCGCTGAAGAAAGGAGGTGACAACGTCACTACATACTACAACAAAGCTCGAGCTCTTTCCCAGATGTTGGCTGCAGCAGGGCACTCTGTTTCAGACATGGAATTTATCACTTACCTCCTTGCAGGCTTGGACAGCAGCTACGACTCAGTCGTTACAGCCCTCTCCACTCAAACCCTCCTTCCGTCTCCCTCTCAGGTTTTGTCTCACCTTTTAACCTTTGAGTCCAGGCTTTCTCTGCAGACCACCATACTCAACTCAACAATAGGAATCAACAATACTGAGGTGAGCAACCCTGAAGCACACAACACATTTTTTAGAGGAGGCAACAGAGGTTTTCAGAGGCATAGCAGGGGGTATCCCAGAGACAGAGGTGGTGGAAGAAATGGTGGACGAGGCAGGGGACCACCAACAAACTTTTCTGGCACTCGTGACACTCGTCCTATATGCCAGTTGTGCTCCAAACCAGGCCACACAGCCATCCGATGTTGGCACAGGTATGATCAGTCGATGCAGGCTCCTCCACCACCCTCATTTCAGGTGAATCACACTGCGCACCACTCCACCTCCTGGTACCCTGACACGGCTGCTACGCACCACTTCACCCCGGACCAGACAAATTTGCGTCTAGACAACTACCACTACGAGGGCTCGGACTCCGTCTCTCTTGGCGATGGATCACATATTCCAAAATCTCTAACCACGGCTCCGGCTCCATTCATGCCCCCAATCGTATATTCAAACTCTCAAATCTTTTACATACTCCCTTGATTACAAAAAATCTACTTTCTGTACAAAAATTTTGCGCTGACAACTTTGTTTTCTTTGAGTTCCACTCATCCTTTTTTGTTGTCAAGGATTCGCAGACTCTTCAAGTGCTCCTTCAAGGTCCGGTGAAAGGGGGCCTCTATGAACTCTCCAGTGTCGTGTCTCCTCCCTGTGCTCCGCCGCAAGCCTGCCTCACCACCGTCGAAACTGCTGCCCTTTGGCACAACCGATTAGGTCATCCAGCCTATCGCCTATCTTCTTCAATTTACCAGTCAATTTCTACTTCTCCTAAAATTGGCCCTATCGGCCCACAAAAATGTCAAGTGTGTGACTGGGCCAAGGCCCACGCCCTTCCCCATCAGCCTAGTCCATCTACTTCACCTAGTCCACTGTTCTTATTGTTTATGGATGTATGGGGTCCGGCCAACGATATCACTTTGAATGGAAATGTTTATTATTTGGCAATTGTTGATGACTTTTCTAAGTTTCTATGGATTTTTCCTTTCGCTACAAAGAACCTCGTTCCCCAAATCGTCTCCACTTTCATTACCTTCGTCACAAAATTCTTTCAAACCAAAATATCATACATCCAAACCGACGGAGGAACCGAATTCAAACCACTCAAATCCACTTTTCAATCTCTCGGGATCATCCACCGCATCACTTGTCCTTATTCTCATCAACAAAACGGGAGCATTGAAACCAGCCATCGACGCATTGTCGACTCCGGCCTCACTCTTCTCAAACAAGCCTCCTTGCCCCTCAAATATTGGGATTATGCCTTCCAAACCGCCACATACCTCATAAATCGCCTTCCCACTCCCATCATTCAAAACAAAACCCCGCTTGAACTCCTATTCAACCAAAAACCCGATTACAAATTCCTACGAGTCTTTGGGTGCCTTGCCTTTCCAAATCTTCGCCCATATCGCTCCCACAAGCTCTCATTTCGGTCCACACCCACTATTTTTCTTGGCTATGCTCAAAATTATCGGGGCTATATTTGTTATGATTGGGTCGAGGACCGTGTCTAAATCTCTCGGGATGTCTTCTTTCATGAATCCACTTTTCCTTTTACCACACCTATCCCACACTCTAACCCATCTCCACATAATCTGCCTCCACTTGCAACCCTTCCCCTCATTCCACAAATGCTGCCGGCCCAAACTCTTTCAAGTTCCCAGCCTACCACCACAGAAACAGAAGCCCATTTACCATCTCCTACTCCTGTTCAAGTCCACACTCAAACACAACCCAGTCCATCTCCATCCGAATCCATTCCGGATCCCACTACACCATCTGCACCGGCCCATCACATGCAGACCAGGTCCAAGTCTCAGATCTCAAAGCCCTTGATCCGCTCTGACGGAACGGTTCCATGGCCCACATCCGATCCCAACTGCCTTCACACTTCACTCATTCCGGACGAACCCACATCCTACACCCAAGCATCCAAATTCCCGGAATGGCGTGCCGCCATGGAAACCGAATTTCAAGCCTTACTCTCCACAAACACATGGACCCTTGTTCCTTCCTCCACCTCCACGAATGTCCTCGGTGTCAAATGGGTGTTCAAAACAAAACGTCATGCCAATGGCACAATTGAGCGTCGGAAGGCTCGCCTTGTTGCAAAAGGCTTTAATCAAGTTCATGGCCTCGACTATGGTGAAACATTTAGCCCCGTAGCCAAACCCTCCACCATTCGCCTTCTCCTATCCCTTGCGGCAAAGCACAAATGGGTGACACGGCAACTCGACATTCAAAATGCTTTCCTCCACGGGACTTTGAAGGAGGACGTCTTCATTTGCCAACCTCCTGGTTTCTCCCACAAAAATTTCCCGCACCACATATGCAAATTGAACCGTTCCCTCTATGGCCTCAAGCAAGCGCCCCGCGCTTGGTTTGCTCGCCTTAGTGACGCTCTCATCACTATGGGTTTTACTCCTTCCAAATCCGACACATCTCTCTTCATCCATCGTCAAGGACCGGACCTCGTCTTCGTATTGGTATATGTTGATGATTTGCTTATTTTGTCTAACACTGAGACCTTATCTGCATCTTTTGTGAAGCACTTGTCCTTGCAGTTTCCAGTGAAGGATCTCGGGCCTCTCAATTTTTTTCTCGGCGTTGAAGTCAAGTGCACAGCTGCAGGCTTCTTCCTCTCTCAATCCAAATATATTAAGGAACTGGTGCAGAAGACCAACATGTCAAACTCGAAGCCGGTTAAGACTCCCATGGCAACTGACTTCCTGTCTTCAACCGATCACTCCACTCCCTTCTCCGATCAAACTCTCTATCGGAGCATCGTCGGTGGCCTGCAATATCTGGCTTTTACTCGCCCCGACGTCTCTTATGCTGTCAATCGGCTCTGTCAAGCGATGCACTCACCTCTGGAACGGCACTGGCAGGCTGTCAAAAGGGTTCTTCGGTACTTAAATGCCACTCCTGATCTCCAGTTGTTTCTCTCCTCTGCTGAAAATGAGTCCCTCTCTGCCTACTCAGACTCATCTCCGAGCGATCCCCTGGAAGCATTCTCGGACGCAGATTGGGCTGGTGACCCCGTTGATCGCCGTTCCACTGGCGCTTACTGCATATATCACGGTGGAAATCTGATTTCCTGGACCTCCAAGAAACAACAAACAGTATCCCGCTCCTCCACAGAAGCAGAGTACCGAGCTGTTGCTTATGCCACTTGTGAATTGCTCTGGATTCAAAGTATCCTCGCTGAATTGGGAATGCGCCTAAATCAACCTCCCACTCTTTGGTGTGACAACATTGGGGCAACTTATTTGGCGGTCAATCCGGTTCTTCACCATCGCATCAAGCACTTGAGCCTTGATTATCACTTCGTACGGGAGCGTGTTAACAACAAATCCTTGATCGTGGCATTTGTCTCATCCAAGGATCAAAAGGCAGATCTCCTCACTAAACCGCTTCCTTCGGCTCGCTTCATTGAAATGCGCTTCGAACTCGGTCTTCGACCACTTCGAAGCGAGGGGGGATAGTAGAATATCAGGATATCATTTGTAAATATAACAAACTTTACCGTTATATCTAGCCTAGTATTCTAGACCTTTCCTGATGTACACCTTGCATTGTACTATGCCATGCTCCACTACTATATGTAAGGCCTACGGGCTCTCATCAAATCAATCAGAAAACATTTTGATTCTTCTCCTCTTTACTCTCTAAATTCCTTTAATATTGTAATTCCATGATTGCAAGATGCCTAGGTCTTCCTGATCATAACATTCGTGTAACCACGAGAAGAGTAGGAGGCGGATTCGGTGGCAAGGCCATGAAATCCATGCCTGTAAGTATTCCTAGATAGAATTGAAAAGACACAATTGGAGAAAATATTTTTTTGATAAATTTTGTCGAATTTTTTCTCAATGCAGACTACTGCAGCTTGCGCGTTGGCAGCTCACAAGCTTAGTCGTCCCGTAAGAATGTACATAAACAGAAAAACCGACATGATAATGGCGGGAGGGAGACATCCTATGAAGATAACATATGATGTAGGATTCAAGTCAGATGGGAAAATCACATGTCTGCACCTTGATGTACTAATAAATGCAGGAAATGCTGAAGATTTCAGCTCAATGATGCCGTTTGTCATCACTGCTGCAGTAAAAAAGTACAACTGGGAAGCGTTGTCGTTCGACATGAAGGTGTGCAAGACGAACCACATGAGCAAATCGGCTATGCGGGCCCCAGGGGAGCTACAAGGATCATTTATAGCTGAAGTTGTGATTGAACATGTGGCAGCTAGTCTTAACATGGATGTGGATTCAGTCAGAGAAAAGAATCTGATTCATTTGAAAGCTTAAAATTCTTCTATGGAAAATGCTTGGGTGAAGCTCATGAATATACGCTACCCTCTATTTGGGACAGGCTTGATGAGTCTTCAAGCTATACTGAACGGACAAAATTGGTGAAAGAATTTAATAAATCTCATGAATGGAGGGAAACAGGTATCTCTAGAATATCGATAATTTGTGAGGTGATGGTGAATCCTAATCCAGGAAGAGTTAGTATTTTATGGGACGGGTCGATTGTTGTTGAAGTTGGAGGAATAGAGCTTGGTCAAGGTTTATGGCCTAAGGTCAAACAAATGGCGGCATTTGGTCTAAAGCTTGATCGAATGTGTGGGACCGAAGATCTTGTTGATAAAATACGTGTTTTGCAATCTGATTCATTGAGCTTAGTTCAAGGAGGAATGACGGGAGGAATTACTTCATCTGAAGGTAGATGTGAAGCAGTTAGAATTCGCTGCAGTATCTTGATTGAGAGTATGAGAATGTAATGAACATTAGTTAAATTTTGTTATTAGTGACGTATGTGTGACGTCATCAATTCTGGTATAAATACCAGATTCTGTTGTAACAGATTTCTAACTTTTCACAAACTTTCTGTAATGAGAGTTTGCTCTCTTTGCTTCAATGGAGTTTACTCAATTCTCCCCTCTATTTTCCATATGGTATCAGAGCAAACGCTCACTTTCGTGAGAGATTTCGCATTCCTGTGAACTCAGATTGGGGATTTTCTTTCCTAGGGTTCATATTCTGGTTTTTCTGGGAGATTTGGGTGCAACCTTGAGCAATGGCGACCGATTCGATTCCATGTATTCGACCTCAGGATCTCAATCATCAGGGAAATGCCTCCAGTGATCCGTTGTCTTTATCAAATTCCGATCATCCAGGTGCACAATTAATCGCACTTCAGTTGAATGGTATGAACTTCTTGAATTGGGGTTACAATGTGAAATTGGCCCTTGGTGCGAAGTCGAAGCTTGGATTCATTGATGGATCTTGCTTGCGACCGGTTCCTGGATCCTTTAATTGTAGCAGGTGGATCAAAGCTGGTTACATGATTCGTTGCTGGTTGTTAAACTCAATGGAATCATCCATTTCTAGCACATTCATGAGAGTTGAATCAACTAAACAACTCTAGGATGAACTTCTGGAGCGTTTTGGCCAAGAAAATGGGCCAATGTTGTATCAATTGAAGAGAACCTTGTCTTCTCTTCAACAGGGATCACAATCTGTTGGTGATTACTATTGCAAGCTTAAAGGTCTTTGGGATGAGATAAGTTGTCTCGAGTACTTTCCTCTCTGTGAATGTGGCTAACTTGCAAGATGTGGTTGTGAGATTATCAAGAAACTTCAGGAGCAGGAGTCCAAGAATCGAGTGATTCAATTCTTGATGGGGCTAGCTGAAGATTTTGATGGCATTAGAAGCAGTGTCTTGGCCATGGATCCTATTCCTAGTGTCAACAAAGTTTTCTATCTTGTGCAACAAGTGGAGAGGCAGAAGATAGTTTCTGGCACTTTGGGAACTCAACCTATTGGTGAAGCATGTGCTGTCAAACAATCTCAACAAATGCAAAGATATCCACAACAAAGAGATACCAACAGATCTGGGAAAGGTGATAGAAAGTATGATCACTGTCATCTAAAGGGACACACTAAAGATCAATGCTATAAGCTGGTGGGTTATCCACCTAATTGGAAGTCTAAGCAACCTTCCTACAGGCGAGCCAATGCTGCAGATGGAGAATATGATAATCCATTGGAGAGAGGTTCCAATCAGAGTAGTATCATGGATCCTGCCATGATTAATGCTCTTTGTCAAGAAATGTCAAAGTTCTTTCAGGCAAAGGAGAATGGTGCTTCTTCTAGTGGAAACTTTGCAGGTAAATTGGCTTCAGTTTTCTCAGTCAATTCAGAATTACTTAAGACCAGATGGATTGTTGATACTGGTGCTACAGATCATATGATTTTTTATTCCAGTTTATTTCAGGATCAAAGGACATTAGTTAATCCTATTAAAGTTGTTTTACCTGATGGAGAGGTAAAGGTTGTTGATACAGTAGGATCTGTCAGAGTTAATTCTCAGTTAGTGCTTGCTAATGTGCTTTTGGTTCCTGGCTTTAAACATAATCTGATGTCAGTCACTAAATTGCTTCATGATCTTGGTTTGCTTGGTCTGATAAAAGCTGATATAATATCATTCCAGGACCCTATCACTAAGGATACAGTGGTTAAGGGATTGAGAGCTGGTGGCTTGTTTGTTGCTCAGAGTGCAGCTGCTCAGATTCAAAAGGAAGTTGATGCGTGTGTTGATAGTAGTTCTTCAGTTTTAATGTATGCTAGACTGATTCATAATAGGCTAGGACATTGTTCTAAGAGCAAGTTGAAACACTTGACTATTCCTGGTCTTATTCACAATGATGATTTGTTTTGTGACAGTTGTATTTTGGCTAAACATTGTAAGGATTCTTTTATGAGAAGTGAATCTTTAGCTACATTGCCTTTTGGTCTTGTGCATTTTGATCTGTGGGGACCTTACAGGACACCAACTATGACTGGTGCTTCTTATTTTTTGACAATACTTGATGATAGCACTAGATACACTTGGATTTATCTAGTGAAACACAAGTATCAGGTTCCTGATATTATTGAATCCTTCATAGCATATGTGAGAACTCAGTTCTCTACCACTATCAAGATCATTAGGAGTGATAATGGACTGGAGTTTGTCCAACACAAATGTAGCCAATTGTTTGCAAGCAATGGCATTATTCATCAAAGAAGCGTACCAGGCAATCCACAACAGAATGGTCGAGTTGAGAGGAAACACAGGCACATTTTGGAAACTGCTAGAGCTATGAGATTACATGCTAACTTGCCTATTAAGTTCTGGGGAGAGTGTGTTTTGGCTGTAGTTCATACTATCAATCTGTTGCCTAGTTCTGTTTTACAATGGAAAATTCCTTTTGAGGAATTGTTCAAGGAGAAGGCAGATTATGCACATCTGAGAGTCTTAGGCTGTATTTGTTTTGCTAAGACTTCTATTGTCAAAAGGGATAAACTTGGTCCTCAGTCTAGAAAGTGTGTTTTTGTTGGTTATCCTGCACAGCAGAAGGGTTATAAATGCTATGATCTTGATTCTCACACAGTTATTGTTTCCAGAGATGTGATCTTCAAAGAAGATCAATTTCCTTACAAAGTGAATGAGGAATCTCATTCCACTCCATCTCATATTAGCAACTTGCCAATGGTTCAATTTGAGGATGACACACCAGCAGTCTCACCTTCTGTTGAAAATACTGAGATGTCAGGTATTTCTCCATCTATTCCAGATTCAGTAAAGCCTGTTATTATTCCTTCACCTCCTAGGAGATCTACTAGGACAAAGGCATTACCTGCTAAGCTACAGGATTATGTTTGTGCTTCTGTAAGCAGGACCTCACCTCAGGGTTCTCCTCTTGTAGCTTTTGATGATTTTTCTTCAGAATATGTGGCTTCTTTCTTTAATGCTTGCTCCACATATGAGCCACAGTTTTATCATCAAGCTAAGGGCATTCCTTGTTGGGAGGAAGCAATGAATAAGGAGTTGCAAGCATTGGAAAATAATAACACTTGGGAATTAACCACTCTACCCCCAGGGAAAAAGGCAGTTGGTTCCAAGTGGGTGTACAAGGTCAAGTACAAGCAAGATGGCTCTGTTGAAAGATATAAAGCAAGATTAGTTGCTAAAGGATATAATCAGGTAGAGGGCACAGATTATAAGTACACCTTTTCTCCTGTGGCCAAACTTGCTATTGTAAGAACTCTCATAGCCTTATCTACTGCTCAGAAATGGGATATCTTTCAGCTAGATATCAATAATGCCTTCCTCCATGGGCATTTTGGAGGAAGAGGTATACATGTCTCCTCCTTTTGGATATTATCAGGCTAAAGAGGGTCAAGTCTGTAAGCTTACTAAGTCTCTTTATGGCCTTAAGCAGACCTCTAGGCAATGGAATATTGAACTTACTAATCACTTGCTCAGATTAGGATATATTCAGTCTAAACATGATTACTCATTGTTTGTTAGAAAAGATGGAGACATGATGGTTGTTGCATTGGTCTATGTTGATGATCTATTGCTCACAGGAAATGACACTGAATTTCTAATGAAGACTAAGCAGGGTCTTCATGATGCTTTCACTATAAAGGATCTATGTTTGATCAGATTCTTCCTTGGTATTGAAGTAGCTAGATCTACTAATGGCACTGTTATCAACCAGAGAAAATATATCCTAGATATTTTGAAGGACACTGAGATGCTTGAGTGCAAGCAAGCCAACTTTCCTCTTCCTAAAGGTCTTGGTCTCTCCAAGGACAAAGGTGTGTTACTAGATAACCCAGAGCTCTATAGAAGACTTGTGGGTAGACTGTTGTATCTGAATATTACAAGGCCTGACATTTCCTATTCAGTTCATCATCTGAGTCAATTTGTTAGCACACCTAGAAAGCCAGATTTCCAAGCAGTTTTGCACATTCTCAGATATCTAAGAGGTACACTTAATTGGGGGTTATTTTATCCTACTAAGAATACTCTCCAAGCCAGTTGTTTCAGTGATGCAGATTGGGGTAAACATGGATCCCTCACTTCCTATTGTGTCTTTCTTGGTGATGCTTTGGTCTCTTGGAAGACAAAGAAACAGAAGACAGTTAGCAAGTCTTTCCACAGAATCTGAATACAGGAGCATGTCAGCTACTGCTAGTGAAATGGTGTGGTTCAATGCTTTGCTCAAAGATCTTCATGTCAATGTTCCTCTTCCTATTACCATGTACTGTGACAACAAGGCAGCTCAACGCATTGCAGCTAACCCTGTCTTTCATGAGAGGACGAAACACTTAACCATTGATTGCCACTATGTGAGGGAGAAGGTCACTGAAGGCTTTCTGCAAACAGCTCATGTCAAGTCCCAACTCCAATTGGTTGATATTCTAACCAAACCCCTTGGTGAAATACCTCATAAATTTCTATCCTTCAAGTTAGGACTAGTTGAATCCTCCCCAAATCCAACTTGAGAGGGGGATATGAGAATGTAATGAACATTAGTTAAATTCTGTTATTAGTGACGTATGTGTGACGTCATCAATTCTGGTATAAATACCAGATTCTGTTGTAACAGATTTCTAACTTTTCACAAACTTTCTGTAATGAGAGCTTGCTCTCTTTGCTTCAATGGAGTTCACTCAATTCTTCCCTCTATTTTTCATAGAGAGATTGAAGACAGTTAAGGCGAGGCTTCAGTAAAATACCGACTCGGTTGATTGGAAGACTCTAATCTATCAGGTTTGGTTAAAAATGCTTCTTCTTATAGGAATTGATGTGAAAAAAAATAAAAAAATAAACAATTTATCTGAAATAGAGTTCAATTGAAATGCAGGCTGAGCTTCAGTCAGTTAATTTGTCAGCAAGCAGTTACTATGTGCCTGAGCCCAATTCTAATCAGTATCTAAATTATGGAGCAACAATTAGTGAGGTAAGTTACTCTCATTAATGGGTTAAATTCATTTTGAAAGAGATTATACTATACATAAATAACATTTACTTAATGATGATTTTTTCATAGGTGAATCCGATGACAGGCGAAACGACAATATTAAGATCATATATCATATACGACTGTGGACAGAGTCTCAACCCTGCAGTTGACCTGGGTCAGGTTAGTTAATACCTAAAAATATCTTATGAAGAACTCATACCATATGTAGTTAAAAATAATATTGAAATTTATTTTTCAGATTGAAAGAGCATTTGTTCAGGGAATTGGATTCTTCATGACAGAAGAATACTTTAGTGATCCAAATGGAAGGGTAATAACTGATAGTACATGGACATACAAGATCCCAACAATCGACACGATTCCAAGACAATTAAACGTGGAGATATTAAACAGCGGTCATCACCAAAACCGGGTTCTTTCATCGAAAGGTAAAATTAATTACTAAACATTAGCACTTTGTGATTGAATTCATGAATTAGCTTATGGTTTGAGAATTTGCAGCTTCTGGGGAGCCGCCATTGTTGCTAGCAGCGACCGTTCATTGTGCAACGAGAGCGGTTATCATTGAAGCAAGAAGACAAGTGAGATCTTGGGGAGTGAAATTGTGTGATTCTGATCATCTTTTTCAGTTAAGTGTTCCTGCTATCATGCATGTTGTGAAGGAGTTGTGTGGACTTGATATTGTGGACAAGTATATTCAGTATAAGATGGCCTGTGAGTAAGAAAATTAAACCTTAAAGTAGAGTTGAAAGTGTGACGTGTAATGATATAGCAAGTGTGATAGCTTGTTAACTATTTGTGTAATTGGTTTGAGCTGGTTAGTTGGTTGATTGTGTTATTATTGAGTTTTACTTGTAATATACACAGACAATAAAACTAGATGTGGACACATTTGGGTATATGCTTTGTTTCCCAGGGAATATGGATGTGATTAAATTGCAAAACAGAAAAATTATAATGTACAGAAAAATGTGGTAAAAATTCACATTTAATTTTAAAGAAAAGTTTAGTAAAGGTCAATAAATAAGCCAAAATATAAAGTAAGACTAATCTGTAGTATTTTTAATTTATGGGTATAAAGTTGAGTGATGTGGACCATTTCTCTTCACAACGATATTGTATGGCTAGTATGCAATTTCATCGACATGCAGGTTTGGACCCATTAGATTATTTAGATCTTGATATGCTTGTCAAACTTTAATTATTTATACTTACAACATGCCACATATTTATTCAAATTATTTAATCCTGTAAAGATATCTATCTCCATTATTGTATGAGTCTCATATACGAATGACAATTTCACCAGCATCACCCGATTCGAAAAAATGGATGAAAACCCGAAAAACGTGGATGAAAGTTGGATGATGGGTGACTAGATGGGTGAACGGATCGGATGTGGATGACCACTCTCACCCACCCCGACCCAATCACTCGAGCCACCCCACCCGATCCGCATCCACCCGCTCAACCGTTATGTTTAAAACCCTACATATAAAAATCTAATTTCTCATATCTCACTCGGTCACTCCTCATTAACCTTCATGACTACCTCCCTCGTTTATGTATATTTCACTCCTCAGCTTCGCCTCTCCACTCCTCCAACCTCAGTCGTCACTACTCCACGGTCTCAGGCCCGACCCAGACGGTCTAGGGCCCAAAGAATTTTTAGACCCCACATTCTTATATTTTAAGTACCTATAGTAGTGTGTAACAACGAATTTATATAGCCCAGTGGATAAGTTTTGGCTTGGTCTAAATGCACACGTTTTTTTTGCTAAATGCACACTATTCTGTGCGGTAACAATTGCAGTACAGAACTGTGCGTTAACTCTTACCGCACCAGAAGACTCAGGGGCATTGTTGGAATTTTTTCTGAAACCTATTCGACGCTGGTGCGGTAAGAATTACCGCACAGATCTGTGCGTTAACAATTACCGCACCAGATTCCCAGATTAAGAAAAAAAAAACAGATTTTCATTAACTTAAACCCTGTGCGGTAACAATTACCGCACAGGAATTGTATTTTTTTTAATTAATAATTTTTTTTTAAAAAGTATTAAAAAAGTATTAAAATAA
The DNA here is from genome assembly GCA_029168935.1 of Oxyria digyna. Lineage (NCBI taxonomy): Eukaryota > Viridiplantae > Streptophyta > Magnoliopsida > Caryophyllales > Polygonaceae > Oxyria > Oxyria digyna. Next base: position 44,255,489 of record JAPVLV010000005.1, read on the forward strand.
TATTAAACCTGTGCGGTAAGTGTTACCGCACAAAATGGTGCGGTAATTCTTACCGCACCAGGTTACAGCTTTAAAAAAAAAAAAATCCTTCTCCCCGACCTTCTTCCCCCTTTCTGCAAAATTCCGCCGCCGCAAACCCTTATTTTCGCCGCCGTCTTCTCTCCCTTTTCCCACCTATTAAACCATCAAAAGCTTCAATCGACGATGGATTCGAGTTGCCCCGACCATGGCGGTTCTTCTGGCCCCCAAAAACCGCCTGAAGTCCTCCCAGCAGAATACCCGCCGTCCTCTCTTCCGTCGACGACGACGACGACGACTCCGACGCCATGGCTGGCTGTGGAGGAAGAAGAAGAGGAGGAAGTGGAGGTGCCACTGAGGTACAGTGGTGGTGCCCGGATCCCGCCAAAATCCCGAGCCCGACCCGACCCGACCCGACACCCGATGCCCAACCCGACCCGATACTCGATGCCCGACCCGACCCGATACCAGCAGCCCAACCCGCCCCGATACCCGCACCCGAACCCGCTCCGAGGCCAAGAACCCGAAAGCGACGCGTCCAAAACGTCGGTCCCGGGTACGCCACTCGAGCAAATAGAAGGTTGAATCCACAAACCGGGGCTCAAACCGAGGCGCAACCGGAAGTTTTTTCGACTCCCGTAGATCTACATCAAGTATGTATTTTTATTAAATATTCTATAACTTTTGTAATGTTTTTAAATAGTTTAATTATTTTATTTCGTAACGTTATGAAATTAGTTATTCAATTTCATAACGTTATCAATTTAATAATATTTGATAACGTTATGACATTTTTAAATAAATTTCGTAACGTTATCAATTTATTTAATTTAATTAATTTATTAAATTTATAACGTTATGAAATTAGTTATTTAATTTCATAACGTTATCAATTTATTTAATTTGATTAATTTATTAAATTGATAATGTTATGAAATAAGTTATTCAATTTCATAACGTTATCAATTTAATAATATTTGATAACGTTATGACATTTTTAAATAAATTTCGTAACGTTATCAATTTATTTAATTTAATTAATTTATTTAATTTATAACGTTATGAAATTAGTTATTTAATTTCATAACGTTATCAATTTATTTAATTTGATTAATTTATTAAATTGATAATGTTATGAAATTAGTTATTTAATTTCGTAACGTTATGAATTAAGTAATTTATTGCGTAACGTTATGAAATTAAGTAATTTATTGCGTAACGTAATTAAGTAATTTATTGCGTCACGTTATAAAATTATATTATTTGGTAACATTATGAAATTAATTAATTTATTCGTAACGTTATGAAATTAATGAAATTTTATAACGTTATGAAATATAATAATTTCATAATGTTATGAAATATGACATTCTATATTGTAAAAGTAATGAATTAATTATTTTATGAAATATGACATTGTTCTTCTCTTATTTTGTAACGTTATGAACTATTAGTATATAAAGTATTGAAATTAGGCGAATTATAACGTTAATTTCGTAACGTTATGAACAAAATGTTTAGAAATTAGAGATGATTTTGATTAGGATTGACGTTACAACAACTGTTTGTAACGTTACGACGTCATGGAAAAGACGTTTTTGAATTTGACGTTATTTTTGTAACGCTATGAAAATAACGTTACGCTATAACAACAACATTAGGGGGTGCGAGATACGATGGCCTCTAGTGGTTTTGTTCCGGGGGCTCCTGTTGCTGCAGAGCGTGTTAGGAGGACGCAGATTACAGCGTCCATACGTCAGAGTTTTGCTACTGCTCGAGACCAGCTGAATGCTTCTAGTTCGACACCCACTGACGAGGCTCGTGCACTTACAGATACTGGGGCAGTTAGGGATTGTGGTCTGGATGTTGATCCGTGTGCTGATGATGAGGGTTACAGTGAGAGTGAGGAGGAGGGTATGGACGTCGATGATACAGCTGCTGATTTGGATGATGATATGCTGGGAGACGGTGAGGGTTTAGGTACAGATTATATTGTATCTCATCTCGAGATACCGACAGATCAGCTTAGGAGAGACGACCCTCCTATTATTTCAGAGGATCATGCTGGTATGGGGCCTTCATCGCCAGCTCCTACAGATTTAGGTCCTTCGTCTCCTACGCCAGATGTACCACCTCCCCCGACTGATGATGTACCGCATCCGGCTGCTGCACCTCATGTACCACCTCCTGCTGTACCTTGGATGCCCGGAGGTCCTTTTACAAAGGAGTTGCTGAAGAGTTATGAGACGCACATCGCCAGGGCTATTTATGAGCTTACAGTTGTTGATCCTCCCGCACCTGTGATTCCAGCTGGCCCCCGTCCTCTTCCTCCATTTATACAGAGACAGCGAGGAGGCCGAGGAGCTCAGGCAGATGATGATGTTGCTGATGCAGACGCTGCTGATCCTCCAGCACGAGGTGGACGCGCTCCACGCGGAGGACGAGGACGAGGACGAGGACGTGGACGTGGACGTGGACGTGCTGCAGATCATGCTGATTTTCCACAGCCTGCTGATCTTCCAGAAGGCGAGTCTCCTCTTGATTTGGTATGTATTTGAACTATAATGTTCATATGTGAAATATGAACGACATTCTGTAGAAGTAACTGTGTTAATTTTTTACTTTTTTTCCAGACACGGAAGGTCGTCAAGGTTCACTTCCACACCGCCTACTGCACTCCACTAGAGGCGTTTAGGAGACCTGGTCCAGATTCGTGGTTTCAGCTTGCAGAGCGATCTGGATTGACTGATCTACGCTATATCGGGTCCGGTCCTGTCGATCATGTGTTGGTTTCTGCTTTCGTCGAGAGATGGCACCCAGAAACCAACACATTTCATTTGCCATTTGGAGAGATTGGTCCTACACGTAGAGGAGGCACTGGTGAAGACTTGGTATAGGGATGGAGGCATTCCTTTGGGTTATCTTCAGCAGAGATTGAAGGATATGATGCGGATGGAGGATGGACAGAGAGATGAGAGCCTGATTGCGTCTATGTACTTACTGTTGCTTCTCGGCACTACAGTTCTAGTGGACAAGTCGACTACAGCAGTCAAGCACTGGTGGTTAGTTCTTTTGGCCGACCACGACAGCACTGGCCGATATGCTTGGGGAGCTGGAGTGTTAGCTCATCTGTATCGCAACCTTGGACAGGCGTCGAGGCGATTGGCTATGGGGATGGGGAGTTCTGGCATTCTTTTGCGGGTTAGTACGCAAACAACTATACGATTGGCTATGTTTAGGAAGTCGAGTTCTAATTATCCTTTTTTTGCAGTCGTGGATCTGGGCATATTTTCCACATTTTCGTGGACATTTTGTGACAGATCCACTTTCTATGGACCACGCCGCAGCTGCTATGAGGGAGGGCAGAGAGGTGCCACAGGGGAAGAGCACGGATCGTTTGGTTGCCATTCGTGGCATGCTTGACCGTGTTCGTTATGAGGAGGTAAGATTTTAAGAATGTATGCTTTCGTTATATTGTGTGAATGTAAACTATACTAACTTTTTTGTAATGTTTTGTTGCAGGTTAATTGGTTTCCCTTTGCAAATGTGGATTTCAGACTTCCGCAGTACGCTCCGTCTTTGTTTGAGGGCATTCTCCGTTGTCTGGACATCGAGGAGCTCTATCAGCCAGGGCGCCTGCTGCGACAGTTTGGACATGTGCAGGGTATCCCAGATCCTCCCCCAGAGCCCATCCAGGTGACACGTAACAACAGGCTGACGCATTATTCAGTTCACTTTTCCGAGGATCTGCTTGGTGTGTGGGATCAGGACCCCAGGCCTTTGTTACAGATTCGGGAGCCACGAGCGACGTACTATTGGGCAGTCACAGATGATTATCTCGATTGGTATGATCGAGTTTCTCATCCTCTGGTGGATCCCAGATCACGTAGACTCGATCGTCCAGTTGGTCCGCTGCGTATTCCACCTTCGGTTGACAGTTTTGCGGTACGATTATAAATTTTATTAGTCATATTCATTCAATTAGTATATTTGATAGTAATGTTTTGATATGTTGTTAATATAGCGGACCCAGCTAGTGACTTGTGAGATTCGAGCTTTCTTGGAGACACCACCAGAGAGGAGGCCTGCAGATATCGATGAGTTCATGAGGCGTCTCCTTGGAGTTTTGACTGACGAGGCTCCACCGATGGCTCCAGCTCCGGTTCGTCAATCTCAGCTTGTTCGGCATTCAATCCACGAGGAAGGGCAAGGTAGTGGGCAACGTAGTGGGAATGAGGGTCGTGACTTGGAGTGATGTATAGTTTGTTTGGATACTATGTTTTGGTAATGTTTGGTTCACTTTTGCTTATTTATTTTGGGCTTTTCTTAAAAACGCGAGAAAATGGTCACAATCGCAAAAAATAATTAAAAACTACTAAACGTCAAATATTGATAAATGGTTCAAAACGTCTCGAAACGTCTAAGAAACTTGACTTTTTTGAAAAAGGCGAAAAACAACCAAGTACGTCAAATATTAATAAAAATGGTTCAAAACGTGTCGAAACGTCTAAGAAACGGAAAAAATCGACTCAAAACGATATAAAACAAGCGAAATCGAAATATGGAGGATTTCCGAACAAGTTGTAAAAAAGTGTAAAAATGTGGCCAAAATGATGGCATAATATGGCCAAAATGAGCAAAGCTTAGCGAAACTTGACTTTTTTGAAAAAGGCGAAAAACGACCAAGTACGTCAAATATTAATAAAAATGGTTCAAAACGTGTCGAAACGTCTAAGAAACGGAAAAAATCGACTCAAAACGATATAAAACAAGCCAAATCGAAATATGGAGGATTTCCGAACAAGTTGTAAAAAAGTGTAAAAATGTGGCCAAAATGATGGCATAGTATGGCCAAAATGAGCAAAGCTTAGCGAAACTTGACTTTTTTGAAAAAGGCGAAAAACGACCAAGTACGTCAAATATTAATAAAAATGGTTCAAAACGTGTCGAAACGTCTAAGAAACGGAAAAAATCGACTCAAAACGATATAAAACAAGCCAAATCGAAATTTGTAGGAATTCCGAACAAGTTGTAAAAAAGTGTAAAAATGTGGCCAAAATGATGGCATAATATGGCCAAATTGAGCAAATCTTAGCAAAACTTGAGTTTTTTGAAAAAGGCGAAAAACGACCAAGTACGTCAAATATTGATAAAAATGGTTAAAAACGTCTCGAAACGAAAAAATTCGACTCAAAACGATATAAAACAAGCCAAAACGAAATATGGATAATGGATAATGGATAATGGATAATGGATAGTGGATAATGGATAATGGATAGTGGATAATGGATAATGGATAGTGGATAATGGATAATGGATAGTGGGTAATGGATAATGGATGTCATATGTGTACAGTTTGGGCCCATATCGTTTTAACGCCTTGAAACGATGAAAATCGAAATTTTGAAATTGTAACATGACAACAAATACGGCGAATAGTTATTTTCATTTTTCGGAATCGAAAAATTATTATTGAAAACGTCAACGGGCCTAATAAGGCCTAATGAAATTTGAATGAGGCCCAAACACAAAAAACGACAAAAAATGACATAAAACGTAAAAGTCAAGAAATGTAACATTAATATTTGAGCATTACCAATCAAACGCTATCGTTTTTATAAGAAATTAACAACTTTAACACTTAGAAGTATGTAAACGAAGACTTTCACCTGTATGCTACTACTCTCAAGTATATAAGTTGTATAGTTATACTCATATGTATGTGATACCACTTCGTTACTAAAATGAACTTCATATAATGTGTTTATTTCATCATATAACATTAGTTTAACACTTATTTGTTATCGTTTGACTCAACTGACCTCGTATTTCATTAGTATAATATGATTTTTTATCATATAACTCTTCGTAATCTCATATTACATTAGTAAAACTTGATAAAATTATTCACAAAACTCTCAATAACGACATATTTCAGTAGTATAACATTACTTTGGGTCATAAAACTTTTTATAATATCAAATAGTATAAGAAAACAACATAAAAAATAAATTTTTATGTAATTAGGGTTGGTACTACAACAGTTACCGCACCAACCCTAATACCCTAAACCCTACAAACACCAGAAACATTTGATTCTGGGTAAAAGGGCTGGTGCGTTAACAATTAACGCACAGATTCTGTGCGTTAATTGTTAACGCACCAGACTCTGTTGCGTTAACAGAAGATGTGGAAGACTCCAGTCAAGCGGAACGGTTGGATACAAACCGTGCAGGATTGCTTCAAACCGTGCAGATCAGCAGAAGATGTGGAAGACGTCCAGTTAAGCGGCACGGTTTGCTTCAAACCGTGCCGATTTGTTACAAACCGTGCGGAAACGCTGTTAATGTGTCTTTTCTGTTGGATCTTGACGAAGTTCTGTTATCAGTTGTGCGTTTATTGCTAACGCACCACCATATTTTGCTTCAGTGTGTTACAGCTACCACACAGCTGTAAGTCACCTTTGGATGACCGAATTACGTTATTGGGCCTTTGTTGTTGTGGACCTTTTGTCTACATCGGCCCAAATCTAAGTTACCCTAGTAAAACCTCGGCTATAAATTCACTGCCTCAGTGAACCCTATTATCTCATTCTCACTGCGCCGTAAAATAATTAGGTTTCAAGTTCTTACTCTGTATTTCAATTAAAAGTCTCATTTTTTACTGATTTCGTTAGATATCTTCATTGTTTCTAACATGTTTTCTTACTTTGTATTACAGATTCAAACAACCATGGCATCATCTTCATCCTCCCCAGTTCCAGCAGAAGGCAGTGAGATCCAGTGCCCGAGTAGAAGGTGCTCAAGAACAATCAAGGTGTTCACTGGTAATGACAAGAACAATCCCCATACGTATGGACGAAGGTATACCACATGTCAGTGTAACTACATGATCGTGTATCTTGAGCCAGAATACGACAGTCATCATCTCCGAGTCATTGCAAAACTGTTGAAGGAAATAGCTGACCAGCAGTTGAAGCTGGTATATTTTCACCAGGCTAAGAGTATTGAAGCAGCCAAACACTGGATACAACAGAGGTTTCCCAATGACCCTGTTCCTAGTTTTTATGACAGTGACTCCGATTAGGGATCTGGGTATCAAATCAGTGAATCTTCGTTAAGTTTGTGTTTAGTTTAAATTTCAAGAATGAGTATGTTGTCTTTCCTTAATGAGTATGTTGTCTTTCCTTAATGAGTCTGTTGTCTTTCCTTAATGAGTCTGTTGTCTTTCCTTAATGAGTCTGTTGTCTTTTTAATTTATGCTGAGTGTGTTGTAGTTTATGGATTCACTGATTTCACTTCACTGTTTCACCTACCTCATCTAACTCTACTGAAAACACTATTTAAAGCAAACAAGACAAGTCATTACATATTTCAAAGCAGACAAGACAAGTCATTACATATTATAAATCAATTCCAATCGAAGTCTAAAGATCAAGGCTACTAAACTATTACAAATCAAGTCATGTAGTCCATACGCTTTCCAGCAGTGAAGCGGTATTGTCGAAACAAGTCCACTTGGCCAGCATATATCCCTTCCCACCACTTGATGTTGTCATCTGCAAATCTTCTCCACGAACCGGAACAACGTGGCAATGGTGCCCCATCACGGAGCCAAACCTAGATATACAAAGAAAATTAATCAATAAGTATAAATGATTTCGACGTTTCATGACGCTTGTTTAGATTACCACAGATTCTTACCGGTATCCAGTGATTACTGCATCCGACAAGAGCTATCCCAAAAATCTTCTGTGGAGGACCAGGGCTCACTGTAGACTGCCTTATTGGCAAGCATAAACACGGCGCATCCCAGGATAGTTGCACTAAACCAACATTATACACTGTGGCAAACACCAAACCCATAAATGGCATGTCCATCCAAAATGGTCTCTCACAAGGACTTCTCATGTAGTTAACTTGAGCAATAAGATCATCCCATGTTCCTACCCGTAGTCCACGTCGTATGGGCTCCCATGTCTCTTTGTTTCCAAGAAGCTCCGCTGCCAACGCAGCACGGATCATACGATATTGACTCTGTTGCATACCCGTAAGTAGAGCCATTGACCGATACCCACAATGTCCGTCTGAACGCACATCTTTCACAGAAGTCATGTAGGAAAGCCAAAAGTAGTCAATATTTTTCACCCCCAAGTTCACCCCCATATAACTTATGGCTTCTTCAATCTCTTCTTCATCTTCTCCTTCCTCTGTTTCGTTTCGATCTGGATAGCAAGCTCTTAGGGGCACGGCATTCATGTCTTCGTCTTCTAAATCGATGGTCTCTGAAAACAATGGTTCAGGTTGGGACTGTGATCCGAAGTCGAACGACACTTGACTTGCTTGCTTTTTAGGACAAGTTGGTCGTTCACTTTGCCTATTTGCCTTCTCCTTTGCGACTTTTTGCGCATTCTCAGTATTTGTTAAGTCTTCTCTAACGTACTCGTGGTAACTCTTTTCCCTCTTTTCTCTCGGAGGAGAATTCCCATTTCGCTGCTTCTCCTTGTTCTTTGATCCCGGCGGCCTTCCTTTTCCTTTCCTAAACAAGTTTGTTGGCTCTACCAAAGAACTTTGTTCCGGATGCTCCAAGTCAATGTACAACTCACTTAATCTGAATAGAGTTCCATCCCTCAAATCTCCACTTTCCCATTTCGCCCACATTTCACGCATTCTGATCTCCGGAATAGACATTGAACGATTGTCGTCGGGTAAGGACAAATTTATTGCATCATCTTCCCATCTCAGTTCCTTCCAGAAGTCATGAAAATCATCCGGAACAAGAGGTGTCTTTGAAATGATTGCCCTAGCAAGATCGTGTACGCATGGCATCCCAAGACAATCTCGAACCCAATGATCATCACAAACATTTGAATACTCCTCCTTCAATATTTGCTGGTACATTTCCAACAACAACAGAAAACACCTATCTGACACTCGGTAAAATAGCCTTGAAAACAACATTCGAATGCCAGGAGGAAAGGTTGGGTCATCAAAGACCATTTGCCGAGTGGTAAGTGCTTGGTTCATCGTCGCCCTAATCAGGTCCATCTGAACTATGACCGCATGGTGGATCCTCACGATCACTCTGTTGAAGCCTCCTCTACTAGAACCCACAATTTCTTTCAACACCTTATGCATCCCCTCCACCCTAAATAAACACAATTTCTAATCATTAGCATTAATAATATGGTGGTCCAAATTAACAACTAAACAAACAAAGATACCTGTTTGTAGTCCTTGTGTGAAAGTGAAGAGTGTAGTCCGTCCACGCTCTAACTATGAACTCCTTGTACGGAGTAAACCAGTACTTTTCAACGTAACCAACAATGCCCTTCTTCCATGAATCTCTCATCTTTCTCAACCTCTCTTCGTAGATTTCTTCGGTGCTCGAGCAAAATATCCCCCAACATTGCGTAACAAAGTTCTCCGCCCTTTTAGTATTTTTAATCACTTTTTCTGCGTGTGACTGGATGTTGTGCTTAATGTGCACCCAACACAATAGTTGCTTCACATCAGTGTCTTTGAACACAAGTTTGATTGCTCTCAACAAAGCCTTTTCACAGTCGGTCATTATAGCCTTCGGCATCACTCCCAAATTTCTACACAACTCATGAACGCACATCATCACAAACTTGTAATGCATTACTGTCTCCTGAGCCATGAATGCATATGCGATGTTGAACGTCTTGTGCGTGCAAGTGAAACCAACCATCTCCACTAAAGTCATATCATACCTATTTGTCTTGTATGTGGCGTCCATGATAATCACGTGAGGAAACTTCCTGAACAAACGAATCGACTCCGGGTGAGCGAAAAAAAGGACTTCAACCTCATTCGTCCTCGTGTTCCTCAAAGGTTGACAAAAATACTTGTTCTCTTTCTGAAAATTTAGAGACCACTGAGTAACTGACAATTCACCACGATCTTCAAAATTGATCTTCTGCAAAAAATTGGCAATCTGCTTCATGGATGTCACATTTTGCGGGTCTCTTTTCCTAAGCTGAATAAGTATGTTTTGTGGCGTCTTGCGATCATCCCCCGCTTCCCTTGCTATTTTCTCCTCCTCTTTGCTCATTCTACCCACGAATGAATTCCCATGAAAACTAGTAGGAAGAGTGTGGTTGTGACGACCTTCTACAACATTCACGATCCATTTATAACTATAAGGCCCTTCTTTTATACGAACCCCATATAACTCAAATGTACAACCACATTTCTTCTATTTTCGGTGACGAAGCCTCGGAACCGGCAATTCTGGATTTTTTAAATTCACTTTCGGCCTACCCGATCTAGGTTTTCCAAACCTATCGCATACAAAATCAACGCAATATTTGCTAGATGTACGATGTACCAAAACTATCATTAAATCCCTTGCTCTCTGTTTTGTCCATTCCATCATCTCTTCTTTACTATCCCACATTTGCGCAGTACTAAAATGTGGTCTAAAGTCTTCTTCCTATATTGATTAAACTACATTACTTAGATACGCAATTTTAACTAATTAACCTAAATCTCATGCAATTAAATACAAAATTTAAATTGATAATATACTAACCAAAATCGGTAACGGAGTCCAATCGTCTAATGCAATTGATACATTTGCTTCGCCTTCTTCCTCTTCTTCGTCCACTTCCTCATCGACTTCTTCGTCTTCTTCGTCCACTTCCTCTTCTTCATCGACTTCGTATTCTTCTTCCACGACCCCTGATATCCAATTGTCGTTACCATCATCCTCACTACTCTCATAATTATAAGACATTGTAGTGTGCATTGCAAAACTTCAACAAGATAGTTCAACCTATATATACAACCAAAAAATGCCCGTTGGAATTTTATGCCCGTTGGTGCGTTAACTATTACCGCACCAACGGGCATAAAATTCCAACGGGCATTTCATCAAAAAAACCTGTGCGGTAACACTTACCGCACAGGTTTAAAAAAATATTAAACCTGTGCGGTATATATTAAACCTGTGCGGTAAGTGTTACCGCACAGGTATAATATTTTTGGCTTTTTTTAATACTTTTTTAATACTTTTTTAATACTTTTTAAAAAAAAATATTAATTAAAAAAAATAAAATTCATGTGCGGTAATTGTTACCGCACAGGGTTTAAGTTAATGAAAATCTGTTTTTTTTTTTGCTTAATCTGGGATTAATCTGGTGCGGTAATTGTTAACGCACAGATCTGTGCGGTAATTCTTACCGTACCAGCGTCGTATAGGTTTCAGAAAAAATTCCAACAATGCCCCTGAGTCTTCTGGTGCGGTAAGAGTTAACGCACAGTTCTGTACTGCAATTGTTACCGCACAGAATAGTGTGCATTTAGCAAAAAAAACGTGTGCATATAGACGCAGCCTAAGTTTTGCATTCTCAACATGTTAAAATTGAAATTTATCTATTGATGTATTTCACCGCTTCGTCTCCCTTTTTCGCTCTTTTATCTCCCTTCTTTTTTCTATTAATTAAGGATTCATTTTTTCCATTAATTAAATTTACAAACTCTTTATTTGGCACACCCTAAAATTCTATTTAGCACATCCTTACTTTCGTCACGAAGGTATTTGGTCAGACTTTCGTCACGAAGGTATTTCAAAAGAGATTCGTCACGGAGAAACGAAGGACTTCCGTCACGAAGGTTGCCAGGAGTTCCGTCACGAAGGTATTGTGGAGTTCCGTCACGAATCGTTTTATGAAAAAAAATAAAAAATTCAGAATGTTGTAGAGAATTTCAATACGAGTCCGTGCATATAAAATACGTCCAAAACAGACATCGTTTGCCCTTCCAAAAGCCCTAAAAACAAAACAGTCGTTTTCGTTAAGTTCTTAATATTTAAACATAATGCATAATTGTACTTTATAAGTAATAAACTAGTGATATTAAATGATAATATATAATTATAGTATATAAATTTAATTGCATGATTTTTAACTATAATCTATATAATCTATTAAAGCTGAGACTTTTCAAGGCTTCTCTTTGATTCTAGCCCCACCACATCCATGTGGCAATTTGTTATTGGTTCTCTTTTAATTGTTTTTATATTTTTATTTGATTTAAAATAATTTTCTAATCACTTTAGTAGGTAAATATATATATAAACATCATTTCTAACAAATTTGACTACAAACTATACTACTAAAATAAAACACTACTTAAACATTTGTTACATTAATGTGTCATATCTTATAATATACACATATTTTCACTTTTTTTAAAGTCCTCACCAATTTTAGCCTTCTGACAAATCGTAAACTGAATGATTATAAATTGATTTAATAATTATTTTTTACTTAAGTTATTGTTTAGTAAATAGATATATCAATTTAAAAAATAATCTTAATCTATTTTATATATCTATCTAATATCTCTACATGTATATTTAAAGAAAAGGGTGCTTAAAAAATATTAAAGAAAATGTATTTAATAGCTTCATCAATTCTATGTGCCAAGTACTCCTTTTGTTATTAAACCAATATATTTTTAACATTTTCTAAATGTTTAACAAATACAACTTGGCTTCTTGATTTATTATCGATTTTTAAGTCTCTAAGATGATTTTTTAATATTTTATGTTGTGTTTTATTAACCGAGTTTTCCAACAAATAATAAACTTAACGTATGAGAACATTTCAACAAAAACTATATGAGGAATCACTGATAAAATTTGTTCTAACTAACTTCTAAACCAATATTTCTTTGGATATAAGTTTTTTGAAGTTGCATTAGAATTTATTATTTATTAGTATTTAATTTATATAACTATGAGCTTTGTTTTCTCGATTTGATTCATGAATTTCTTTTAAAGAAGAGATTTTATATCATTTGATATATAATTGATATATAATTTTTTTTCTTTAGGTTATTTTATAAAATTATTAATCAATATAAAGTTATTAGTAGTTTAATAAGTTATCATGAAAATATCAATTCTTATTTTAATAGTTTACTAAAGTAATTATAAAATAATAAGTAGTCTCGATTACCCCTGCATGGCACGGGTCTATACACTAGTTAATAATTATATAAGTTTTTGTTTTTACGAACTTAACGCATGCGACTGTTTTGTTTTTAGGGCTTTTGGAAGGGCAAACGATGTCCGTTTTGGACGTATTTTATATGCACGGACTCGTATTGAAATTCTCTACAACATTCTGAATTTTTTATTTTTTTTCAAAAAAAATTTCGTGACGGAACTCCTCAATACCTTCGTGACGAAACTCCTGGAAACCTTCGTGACGGAAGTCCTCCTTTTCTCCGTGACGAATCTCTTGTGAAATACCTTCGTGACGAAAGTCTGACCAAATACATTCGTGACGAAAGTAAAGGTGTGCCAAATAGAATTTTAGGGTGTGCCAAATAGTAAGCCCCTAAATTTATCCATCCATTTTTTTTGGTAAAGTATCCATCAATTGTTGTACTTCACTTGATCACAGTTTATCTTATACTCCCTCCGTCCCTTAATATAAGGTTCATTTAATTTTTCGACATTATTCACAAATCGAGAGAATCTTCTCGTTTTCTTCCAATATATAGAAATAAATATAGGCATATGAGATCTCGTTTGATTCGTCTCAATGAGTACTTTGACAATATAAAAAAATTAAAATATTTATCATCGTATATTTAAAGATATTAACGTTACAAAATGTGTCTCGACAAATGTGTCAAAAGCAAATGAGAAGATCAATAAGGGACGGAGGGAGTATATTAAAGCTAAGACTTTTAAAGCCTCTAGAATGATTGTAGGCTAGGTTGTTAAGGTATTTTTATTTTTATTTTTTAACTTTATTAAAAATATATTGAATAATTAACTCAACAGAAAAATCTTATAAAACAATCACCCATTTCAACGAAAAAACAATACAAATTATCCTATCTTATTAAAAATAAAAATTACCTTTAAAATTAATGTGTATTTTTATTATTCAACTATTTTAAAATTAATTATGATATATATATATAATGAGATATTTATATATATAATTAAATTATATACTAATGAAATGAATATGTATTAATTAGTATTCAGAATAAATAGTTAAATTTATTTCGTTTTTTTGGTGAGAGTTAAACTTAATTTTTAGACAAATTTGGCTTAAATAATATAAATTTTTACGACGAACAATCTGAAATACCCGTGCATGGCGCGGTCACTACACTAGTGAATCCTTAATCTTAATCAATTTCTCCCATTTGTCTATTTTTTTTTAAAATTAAAATTTACCTCTTAAACAACTATATTTATATATATACACTTGACCTTTTTTTATAAAAGTACTATAACAAGTAATAATTATACTAAAATAAGTAATTTTTATAGGGGACCCAAAAAATATTTCGCCCCAGGCCTCTAAAATGTCAGGACCGACCCTGCACGGTTTCCACCGGTTACTTTCCCGTCGGAACTCAACAGTCTCGCTCCGTCACTCCTCCAACTTCGGTCCATCGCTCTCTCGGTTTCACTCAACTTCATGAAGTGCTTAAAATGTGTACCATAGTAGCATTTAGTTAATGTATACGTATTTAAGGCATTGCTTACATATATTTATAGCAGTTACGAAGGAGAGGACAGAGGAGTACACAGATTTGTGGATGAAGAATCAAGATTACCACTATTTAAATTTCTTTCATGAACTAAACTAGATCTTTGATGTGTTTGTACAATGTTTAATGTTTTAGACTTGAAATTTATATTATATTTCTTTTTATTTTTTTTAACATAATTATTTTCATTTTTGCTTCAATATTTTTTCCAATAATTTCTATCCGAAATCATCTGGTTTACTCAATCACCCGCGGATAAAGCGGATAATGTCCCATTACGAATGCGGATAAATTAGATGAGTTATCTAACCGATATATCAGAAGATGAATGTTATCCATCCATTGCCATAGAGGCTAAAAATTAAGCTTGTTTTGGGTCTGGGATAAGAATTAAGTTAGCAAACTCAACTGCTTACACGTTTTTTTATTAAAATCTTCATTTAGAACAACCATCACGCATAAACAATTGTCAATCACACATAAACAATTGTCAATCACACACCTAACATACGCGTTTAATAGCACTCCGTATTTGTTTTAGTTGCATCAAGATTCAAGACAGATTTTATAAAGAGAAGTATACAGCTAACCATTTATAATATAATGAGTTGATGACCAAATAAGTGCAAACAAAAAGTTCCATAGAATATGAAAGTATGACCAAGACCGACGATAGCTTTTATATATATATAGACCATGAAAACTGGCATTATCTCAATTACCTTATGTTTGTCCCATCGTTGAATTGGACCATTCTATATGAAAATGATGTTCAAAGGGAAAAAAAATCTCTACACACAGAATTTCATATATGTTACAATTTCTGTTTTATTTTTCATATTTACCGAGATACGTTTTGTAGCATCAATATCTCTAACTATATGTCAAGTGAGAATAATTATTATTGTGCGAATATGCGAACGAATGCACATTTAGGCCATTGACATGCACTTTCGGGGTGTGTACATGTACTTTTCACATATTATCAATGACAGAGTGCATGTCAATGGTCTAAATGTGCATGTCATTACTGAAGAAAGTGCATATCAATGGCCTAAATGTACGTTCATTCGCATATTCGCACAATAATAATTATTCTGACCTGATCCGGATTCTATGTAAAAACCCTTACTTATACACGTCAAAAAAAATTATTATCAACATCTGGCCAAAAAAACATTATCAACAGACTAGAATGACACCGATGCCATATAATTTGGCTTTTAAAATGCTGTAGCCCGTTGAACTTGGAAATCTTCGCCAATGCCATCTTCCATACTCAATAAACTGATAAGATAACTCAGAAAATCGACGGAGAGACGTGCAGGATAGTAAAGTTGAATTTCATCTTCAACCTCAGAAGAGAAGAGTAGTCCTACAATGGAAGCTTCAGATTTAAGCAGAAATATTGTTTTTGCTGTTAATGGAGAAAGATTTGAAGTGCCCAAGATTCATCCTTCAACAACTCTTCTTGAGTTCTTGCGCTCTTACACCCGTTTCAAAAGTGTCAAGCTTGCCTGCGGCGAAGGTAAATAAAATAATTCAGCACAATTTGAAGAATTTAGATGCAAATTCAGCTGATTAAGTTTCATCTTCTTTTTTTATATATAAGGCCACAACTGAACTCCTCCCTAGGAAAAATTCGCTCTCAAATTATCACAACCGATATGATTTTACCGAATTTGTCATAAAACTTGTAGTTAGTGAATCCTGAACTCACGTCTACAAGTACTTAGATGAGTATCAGATATAGATTGTTGCTGAGAAGCTGAAGTTTCAGATTCTTTTTTTTTTTTTTGAGCAATTCAAATTCTTTTTTGATTTACCACTAATGATCATATATGAGTTTTCTTGTGTCTTTTATGCATTTTGCTTGAAGAATTTTAAAATCCAAGGAATTTGATTGATATGCTCATAAAAAATCATCAATTGCGCCCGTTTCTCTACTGACGCTTGTTCATTATGAGTAGTATGTCTTATCGACACAGAACACCTAAATGATTCGTTATGATCATAGCAATTTACGTCTCTTGAACCATCCTCTCGACTTGTTCGGGATATAGGTGTCTACATTTTGAGTTTTGCGGGATTATACTGGGTTAATTCTAGTATTAGATTATCTGGGATTTTCTTTTGAAATGAATGGAGACCTTGTAGGATATCTGAATCTGCGTAACTAATGCATTAATTTGTCTGCTAAAAGAATGAACAAAACTTCAGTAAGAAAAAAACTCAGCAGTTGCTCTGTATATTGTTGTCTTTTTAACTAATTCTTGATTTATGAGCATATTTTCACTGGTGTAACATCAGCAACGAAGCTAGTTTGAGCTTCTTGATGAAAGAATTAGCCATAAGTCAACATTATCGCCTTTGTTAATGAATCAAATGTAGGTGGATGCGGTTCTTGCATGGTCCTGGTTTCCAAATACGATCCCGTGCAGGATCAAGTAGAAGATTACACAGTTAACTCATGCCTTACTCTTCTCTGCAACTTAAATGGTTGCTCAATCACAACATCTGAAGGTCTTGGAAATACAAAAGACGGATTTCATCCAATTCAACAAAGATTTGCGGGTTTTCATGCCTCACAATGTGGCTTCTGCACACCTGGCATGTGTATGTCACTCTTCTCAGCTCTTGTCAATGTTGACAACACCCACCAGTTGACTGTTTCTGAAGCCGAGAAAAGTATTGCAGGAAACCTTTGTCGATGCACTGGCTATCGACCCATTGCTGATGCATGCAAGAGCTTTGCATCTGATGTCGACATTGAGGATTTGGGATTGAATTCCTTTTGGAAAAAAGAGGATGGTAAGGAAGTGAAGGAAAGTAAATTGCCTTCCTTAACTGAAAAAGATCGAATGTGTAAGTTTCCAGATTTTTTGAAGGAGGAATTGAAGTTTTCTGCGCCATTAAATTCAAAAAATTGTTCTTGGTACAGTCCTACAAGTATTATTGAGCTCCAAGAATTAATCCTATCAGATGAAGGAGAGACTCGAGTGAAGTTGGTTGTCAGTAATACCGGTGTAAGCTACTACAAGGAGTTAGAAAAGTATGACAAGTATATTGATTTGAAATACATTTCTGAATTATCAGTGATTCAGAAAGATGAAGAAGGGATGCATATAGGAGCTGCAGTGACAATTTCTAAGGCAATTGAATCATTAAAGAAATTTGGAAACAGTAATGAGGAAACGGGTTTATTGCTAAGAAAAATTGGTGACCATCTTGAGAAAGTTGCAACAAAATCTGTTCGGAATTCAGCAAGTGTTGGTGGAAATCTGGTGATGTCACAGAGAAATGGTTTTCCATCTGACATTGCTACCTTAATGCTTGCTGTCAATGCAAAAATTGATGTAATTACCGGGTTAGCACGAAAAATGATCACATTCGAAGAGTTCTTGGAAATGCCTCCTCTTGAATTTAGTGGTTTGTTAATGAGTGTTCATATACCGAGTTGGAAGCCATTGACGTCTTCTTCTAAGCTACTATTTGAGACATATAGAGCAGCACCTCGACCTTTAGGAAATGCATTGCCTTATTTGAATGCAGCTTTTTTGGCTGAAGTTTCTCCCCAAAATGTGATAAATAATATCCATCTGGCTTTTGGTGCTTATGGAAATTCTCATGGAGTTCGCGCTAGAAAAGTCGAAGATCTTCTTATAGGAAGGACACTCTTACACGATGTTCTTTATGAAGCAATCACGCTAATTAAAGAGTTTATTGTACCGGAAGATGGCACTCGACATTCTTCTTATAGATCTAGCTTGGCGGGAAGTTTTCTTTTTGAGTTCCTATATCCCTTAATGGACTCTCATAATGAGCTTTCTCGTGTTTCTATAGATGGTTATGTTGATCATACTATATTGTCACCTGCAAAGCAAGAAATCGGGTCGAGTCAGGAATTCCATCCTGTTGGTGACTCTATTGTCAAGACTGGAGCTGTTCTTCAAGCTTCAGGTTTTCATTCTTGTTTGAAGATTTTGTATGTTATTTACTCAAAATATATTCTGAATTGGATTTTTATTTACAAATTCTTGCAGGTGAAGCTGTGTACGTTGATGACATTCCTTCTCCTCCAAATTGTCTCTATGGAGCTTTCATATATAGCACAATGCCACGAGCGAGGATCAAGGATGTAAAATTCAAGTCAGGATCATTTCCTGATGGCGTGGTTGAAATTATCTCCTTTAAAGATATACCAAATGGAGGAGAAAATATAGGATGCCTCATTCCACTTTCCCAAGAGCCCTTATTTGCTGAAGATGTCACAAGTTGTGTTGGTGACCGCATTGCTGTCGTGGTAAGGCACACATTTTTACGAGCTTGTTTTCGTGTGTTCGGATTCTGTTGTTATTGTTTCATTAATAATGTGCATTGTTTTTATGTGTAGGTTGCAGAGACACAAAAACAAGCTGATTTGGCAGCAAATCTTGCAGTGGTTGAATATGATACAGAAGGACTAGACCCGCCAATTTTGACAGTTGAAGAGGCGGTTGAGAAGTCGAGCTTTTTTGAAGTTCCTAGCTTTCTTAATCCAAAACAAGTTGGAGATTTCTCAAAGGGTATGGCTGAAGCAGATCATAAGATACTTTCTGCTAAGGTATGTTTTGTTTTGTTTTTTTGCCTCTCCTACAACCAAAAAAAATATGAACTGGTTTTTTTGGTATTTAGATGACTCTTCCATCACAATACTACTTCTACATGGAGACACAAACAGCTCTTGCGGTTCCAGATGAAGACAACTGCATGGTAGTTTACAGTTCAACTCAAAACCCCGAGTATTGCAATTCGACAATTGCAAGATGCCTTGGTCTTCCGGAACATAACATCCGTGTAATCACGAGACGAGTTGGAGGGGGATTTGGTGGAAAAGCCATGAAATCAATGCCTGTAAGTATTGATGAGCTACACAGTATGTTATTGAAAATTGCATATATTGACACGTTTTATGCAAATTTCTATACTTATTGGTTAGAAATGAGGTGGATAATTATTACTTTTGTATATTTTTCTAAAACATTGTAGTGTTTTTTAGCTTAATGATTTTATTAGAAGCTAAATTTTCATAAAGAAGGATTTCATTCTTAGAAGCTAAAGTTTGTTGATGAATTCTCTTTGCAGACTAGTGCAGCTTGCGCATTGGCGGCACACAAGCTTAGTCGTCCAGTAAGAATGTACCTTAACAGAAAAACCGACATGATAATGGCTGGAGGGAGACATCCTATGAAGATAACATATGATGTAGGATTCAAGTCAGATGGGAAGATCACAGGCTTACACATTGATGTACTAATCCATGGAGGATTCACCGAAAATTTCAGCCCATTGATGCCAATGTGCATTGTTAATTCACTAAAAAAGTACAACTGGGGGGCTTTGTCATTCGACATGAAAGTTTGCAAGACGAACCACACGAGCAAATCGGCTATGCGGGGTCCAGGGGAGTTACAAGGTTCATTTATAGCTGAAGTTGTCGTTGAACACGTGGCAGCTAGTCTTGACATGGATGTGGATTCAGTCAGAGAAAAGAATCTGCATTCGTTTGAGAGCTTAAGTTTTTTCTACAACAAAGGTGCAGGAGAAGCTCATGAATACACATTGCCTTCAATTTGGAAGAAAGTTGCCGAGTCATCAGATTTTGATGAAAGAAGCAAAATTGTGAAGGAATTTAATAAATCTAATATATGGAAGAAAAGGGGAGTTTCGAGATTACCGGTAGTCATGGAGGTGTCGCTACGAGCGTCTCCTGGAAGAGTTAGTATTATGTGGGATGGGTCTGTTGTTGTTGAAGTAGGGGGTATAGAACTTGGTCAAGGTTTATGGACTAAGGCCAAACAAATGGCTGCATTTGGTTTAAGTTTAATAAAATGTGATGGAACTGAAAATCTTGTGGATAAAGTTCGAGTTGTGCAATCCGATACACTTAGTATGGTACAAGGTGGCTTGACAGCTGGCAGTACGACGTCTGAGTCGAGCTGTGAAGCTGTTAGAATTTCATGTAACACTTTGGTTGAGAGATTGAAGCCATTAAAAGAGAAGATTCAGGAAAATACAGGTTCAGTTGATTGGAAAACATTAATTTATCAGGTAAGTGACTGATTATTAGTATTATTATTTGGTGGATTTATGATAATTGTATCCTGCAAATAAATAATTAATTGTAACGCAGGCTGAGCTTCAGTCAGTTAATTTATCAGCAAGCAGTTACTATAAGCCTGAGTTCAGCTCTAACCAATATCTCAACTATGGAGCTGCAGTGAGTGAGGTAATCATCAGAATTATTAACAAAGATTAATTATAATTATTAGAAGTATAACTAAAAAGATTTACAATATTACAGGTAGAGGTAAATCTCCTAACAGGAGAAACCACGATATTGAGATCAGATATCGTATACGATTGTGGACAGAGCTTGAACCCTGCAGTTGATCTTGGACAGGTTAATTTTCCTAACTAGGTCCTACAATAATTGAATTTTAATTGTTTGAAATAATTTTTTCTGATATGATTTTTACAGATTGAAGGCTCCTTTGTTCAAGGAATTGGATTTTTTATGACAGAAGAGTATTTATCTGATTCAAATGGATTAGTGTTGGCTGATAGCACATGGACATACAAGATCCCGACAATAGACACAATTCCAAAGCAACTAAACGTCGAGATAATCAACAGCGGTCATCACCAGAAGCGTGTTCTTTCATCTAAAGGTAAATTTAAATACCAAAGATCACAATTTTGTTATTGAATTTACGAATTAGCTTATTTTTTGGAGTTTTGCAGCTTCTGGGGAGCCGCCATTGTTGTTGGCAGCGACTGTTCATTGTGCAACGAGAGCAGCGATTAAAGAAGCAAGAAGACAAGTGAGATCTTGGGGAGTGGAGTTGGGTGATTCTGATGATGTTTTTCAGTTGAATGTTCCTGCTGTTATGCCTGTTGTGAAGGAGCTATGTGGAATTGACATTGTTGATAAGTATCTCAAGTTTAAGATTGATTGTGGCAGAGGGGAAATTAAAGAACAAATTACAGTTGAAGGATAGTGTTTATATTTGTTACAGAGCATGTTGAGTTGAGTTTGAAGATTGTAAAATTGAATGCAAACTGAAGCGAAATAGATATATGAGTTGAATTTTCTCATTACTGATTGTTAAACAACATTATCATATAATGCACATTATCATATAATGCACATTATCATATCATGTAATTATGAAATTATGTTTTGCTAATTGGAGTGGATTGACAGTGTTCGTAAGACCTGCACATTATCATACCATGGAATTAGGCAGTTGTTTAGCAATTTTTTATTTTTTTGCACCCGTTAGAAGCTAGTACATTTGCAGTGGAATTTAGCATAACCCAGATTTTTAACACCCGGGTCAAAAAATCAAAATATTTTACAATTGTTTTCAATATAAGCTTCTAATCCTAACATACAAGGTTAGAAAAATCGTCAAAAAACGGAAGTGTACTTGGGGAATTTATTCACTGACATATATGAAACAAGCAGAAGAGCAAAATATGAAGTTAAAGTAAAACGTTTAGGTATCAAGTTTTCGTGTAAGCATAATCATATAACTAATCACAAGAGACAATAGCTAATAACAGTTAACTATATATCATTCATCTACAGAAACAAATTCTAAAATGTATCTAATTCATCCATCTGATAGAAAACCAAATACACATCAACTGCAGTCACCAACACAACCACCTGAAGTAAGAAATGAAAAAAAACCAAATAACCGAACTCAGATAATCATGCAAAAGACTTGTTTAAAATCCGTATGGAATTTTAGCTATCATACCTCACTCGACATTATGAGACTGATCATGCTCGATGAAGTCCAAAGCCTCGTCCCTCGAGACACAGTTGACTTTGCTGACTCTGTTCTTGAGGGTTACCCCATAAATCCGATCAGCGACTTTTACAAGCTCTTGACGAAACGTGGTTGTAATAAATTGAGTACTTGCTTGGTCAGCCAACCGACGAATCATATCTACTCGGGTTAAGGAATTTTTAACTAACAGGTTCTTTTTATTACGTTTTTTTTGGTCAACTGGGCAAGGAAAAGCACGTGCCAGTTATCATATAAGGATTTGTTTGGATCTCCAAGCTTATTGCATTATCTTGCATTAAATGTGAGATTTAATGTAAAATAATGCATTATATTGAAATCCAAACAGAACCTAAATCTATATTCCTTGACCAAAAAAAAATTTATGCGTCTGGAATACAAGAGCTGAAAAGGATACGTCCAACGGCAGTTCGGTACTGAGGATCGAGGGCTGCATCTATTTCATCAAAAAGATAGAACGGTGCAGGATCACATCGCTGTATGGCGAATATAAGACCGAGTGCAACAACAGTTTTCTGACCACCTGATAGCTGCTTCATGGATTGCGTCTCCCCTTGCCCGGTAAAAGAAACCTGATATTGCATGCACCAGATTGAGAAAGAATTACTCAATAAACGGCATTATACATAATATTTCAAGATAATAGTCCTTTCAAAACAAATTGGACAGCCATTTGGGAAAAAAAGTATTGCAAAATAGAGTCAAGACATGCCTTCACTTTCACACCAATGTATTTTTCAACTCTCCCTTCTGCTTCGGCTTCTTGAGGCCCGTCGTCATCGTCGTCGTCGTCACCTTGGTCACCATCCTGCACAAACCAAAGATACGATTAGATATTTGACAAGAAATCAGATATATGTGCAATAATGTCATATTTCACTTCAGTATCATATGTGAACAATGATAGTGTCTGGGTACACTGTTATATCATATATACAAAATAAAGCTATCAAAATTCGGATCAATCCAACTCCCAAATCTTAGAACCACTCAAGACGGACATACTAACCTTTTTCTTCATCATAACTAATAAGCCTTTACCACCCTGCACAAGTTCAGAGAATACTTCTCGAAAGTTCCGAGCAACACCCTTGAAAGTACGTTCTATAGATTCATCCTTCCGCATATCCAATACATTAATAAGCTCCTTTATTTTCTGAAAAAATCACATTGCTCATTAATAAACAGAAAAGTATTTAACAATAGAAGGTCATTATCCCCAAAAAAATATGAGCTCATTATAACATCCACCGGCATCGAATAAGTAATACCTCGTCACCTGCATCCATCTCAGCTTGCCTTTTCTGAAGTTCTTCACGTTGCTCTGTAAAATTTACATACTGATCAAGTGCTTTTTTGTTTACATGACTGAACTGTTGGAGCTGCTCATTACATCTATGAAGGGCCTTCTGCAACTCCTTGACACTTTTCCTTCTATACCTGTTAATTTCAGTAAAAGACATTATATATAATGCTACAGGCTTTCTCATAGATCAAGAAATCCAAGATCAAACACAAGAAGAAAGCATTACAATACATACATCAATTCTCTAGTCAGTGATTTATTATAAACTAGCAATTCAAAAGCTACATGAAACTATGTATAAGGTACATGTAAAGACTTCATGGTAACAAGAAATTCAATGGGTACGATGTCACACATCCAAAATGGTTTCAGAATGAAGAGGAAGGGATCTTGTTGCTATAATAGACTTGATCAATGAACTCAGAGCTCGGACTTACCTAGTAGATCTGACCTAACTCAGATCAGATTTGTCAGGGAAGATCTACTAATCATCCATTTATTAACAAAGCCTAAGCTGACATGTGGTCACACACAATTGGCGATCAAAGAACATGTGTAGGAGAGAGTAATAGAGAAGGGAGGAAGAGAGGAGAAAGAACACAAAAAGATCAAAGGCAGTAACAAAGTACAAGATGGTAACTGAGCAATTTTAAGGTGTACAAATATCTCTTTCTTTTTTGAGTAATTGTCATAGCACAGAAAGGAAAAGACTAGTATCAACACCTCTTTTTCTTTCCTCACTCTACCATAAAATGCAAAAAAATCCACTTGTGATTTTTCAACTGCCTAAGAAAAGAATAGTCCCTAAGCAATTGCTAACAAACACATCTCTCCTAAAAAAATTTGAGAGCAAAAAAAAAATTAGGAGATGTATTCCGTAGCAATTGCTATAGGGACTATTCTTTTCTAATTGACCATTTCAAGCTAAAGAATGGCACAGGTATTAAAGTTAGAGCGGGAATTTTACGTCTCAAAAGCATCTGAAGACAGCGCGCCTAGATCTCGAATCTTCTTTGAATATTCCTCCTGTTTGGCACGGAACATATTTTGTCTACTTATCAGTTGTTCCAGTTCTTTGCCTTCCTCGTTAAGGGTTCTCTCATACTTCTCTTCCATAGCCTGTGTTCAGAGTAAGCAATCAATACCCACTACGAATATCAAGACCAGATCACTTGAGATTGATTTTACCTTTAATTTGTCCTTCTCATCTTCATTCTTCTTAATTTCTTTGTTGATGGCATCCATTGACCCCGTAACCCCTGCCAGAAGGAACATTAGAATATATGACAGAAATTTTAGCGTATATTACTTGTAAAGAATAGACCCCACAAGCACCTTTAAGTTTTTCCGTTAACTCTTCAACTGCAGCTACAGCTTCATCAAACTCCTTCTCCTTCAACTTAGAATCATCTTGTAATGACTCGTTTAGTATAGAATCTCTAATAGCTTCTAACTCCTCTTTGCGTGGATATAGATTAGTTGAAAGATTGGTCTCCAGTTCAGCTATCTTTGATTCAGCCTGAGAAATGAGCATGTATTGAGGAATACACATAAGAAGCAGAGACACATCGGCATCAGTAGAGAAAAATAATAACCTCGACACGGTCAGTCCTGCACGCAATCAGTTTCTCTTTCATCTCTCTAATTTCAGGATTTAATCTTGATAAAAGATCTCTTTCCTCCGGTGCCAATTGATCAACAAGATCAGTGCCCATCTCATCCTCTTTAGCGGCGATATTTGCTCTAAGCTGAGCAATTTGAGCTTGAACATTTGAAAGCAACTTCCCCTGCAAGGAAAAAATTAAGAAAAGCATCAACCATAGTTAACTCAAAGAAGATACAAAGGAAGTAACATCAAACAAGAAATCAACTACAACCGCTAACTCACCTTCTTGTCAAGTGCAGTAAAAGTAGATTTCTTGCGCCTATTAGCATCAACAATGTCCTGACGAAGCTGCTCTATTTGTGATCTATCATGAGCTCTTTCAGCATCAATTTTCTGCTGCTCAGTAATAAGTTCGGTAATTTTCCTATCTATATGTGGGACATGTTAAGAAAATCAGGGAGGGATTGAACTTGACAGGACTAAGAAAGGGGACTACAAGCCTTGAACACAACTTAGAGAAGTAATTAAGAACACAGATGAAAGGCATTGATGCACTATGTTCGCCTTGCTTGATAAAACAGGCATTAGATATTTGGATATCATTAAAGTTTCAGCAACAATCTTATATATTTAAGAAACCCCACACATCCAGAATCAGCAAATAAATCACAAAGACGACACCAACAGTCATTAAAAGGATATTGGAGCCGCAAACATTCCCTATATTCAAAATCCATCTATAACCTAAACCATTGGATTCAAATTCACATGTCTAACTTGCAAGCTGTATGTTATGTGAAGGATATCTTGAAGTTCAGCCTTAACTTTTTCCAGTTCCTGCTTCTTCACCGTGACAGCTACCTCATTCTGCTTAATGATATTCATGAACTTCAGCTTTGAGCGTCTGTGATCATAAAATCCTCCAGTCATGCCACCTTTCTTGCTTACTTGGTCACCTATCAAAGTATGAAAGCACTTGAGACCTAAAACAGCAACACCAGCGTAACCAAAAATGACAACCAATATGAGGTTCTAACCAACCTTCAAGAGTTATGCAATCCAAACCCTCATTACGAGCAACCCTTGCAGCGACATCCAGGTCTCGGCATACTACAGTTCTAGCAAACACCTGAGAAAGAGAATGATTGATATTTGTAGATAGAGAAGTACTGATAATGCAACACGAGAAAATGATGCAGTACAGTGTACACACAAAAGTGAAAACAAGCTAAAATATAAGACCCTCCGATGATTAATATGGAAGCGGGTAGCCTCACATAAGAATAATCCAATTTTTTTAATGTACATAAGAAATTATTCATTTTCAAGTTGCAGAATATCTGACATTGAAGTACAAACCAATTTAGTAGAAACTGCTCCTTCTCTTTGGGTAATATATACCATCCTTATTTACTCATGAGGTTCGCAAACATTTCATACACCAGTATGTTCAATAAGAGTGATAGTGATACTCCATCCAACGTCCTCTCTATTACTACATATTAATGGAAACAGATTTCATGAATCAACCATGCATAGTTCCTTTCAAAATGTGAATAAGAGGGTCACAGATCCATTGCATTTGCAAACTATTCAAACAAGTATTATTTTATAATCTGGCAAATTCAAAAAGTGATAAAAAAAATATGAAGATGTGGAAACTACTGATTTCTTTGCACCATTCACAATCATAAAATAAGGAAAATGCTAACCTGGGCAAAGGCTTTGGAATATTCTTCAGAAAACTTAAGTTTTTTCAACATGGGTATCACATCAGGGCTCTGTGGATATGTAACATGAGGAGGCCTGACCTTATTAAGAGGTATAAATGTCACTCGCCCACCTTTCCGTGCATTGAGATCTCTAATAATCCTTGTTGCTGTTTCATCCGAATCAACTACCACGTGAAATAAGCTGAGGGATGGAAAAGTAAAAAGGGCTTCAATAAAGCATAAACCATTCTGACACCATTCCAGATGGAACTTGAAAATGCGTACTTCAGCATGTATAGCAGGAGATAGTCATGCACTCATGTCATGACAGGTCAGTAAAGATAAGTCATGAGAAATCCAACTTAATACCTATTTCCAGCAGTTACTTCCACCGCAGTAAAGAATCTCTCATCGCACTCGAGCAAATCAATAATGGAACCAAACATTCCATTAATTCTCATTTCATTGCAAATCCTACGAACAGAACCCAGGCCTCTTCGGACATCCTGTATGATTTCAAGGACTCAAGCTCCATATAATAAGAATATAAAACAAGAAAAGGGTTCCGACAAAAGAAAGATACAGGGAAGTCAGGAACTACTTTCCGATCAAAGGTATGTAAAATGATAAAATATATAAATAATTTAACACCGTTTAATCATGCCCCCCTCACCAAAGATAATACGCAATCAAGCCTCGAAGTGTCAGAGCACAAGAGGAGCAGTCAATATTTAACTAGAAACAAGCCATCTCTACATTACCAGAAATTTCATCAGCAGGCAGTAGACTTTCACAAAGCCTAGCATGTGTAAATAAAAATACAAATTCTATGTAGGATGTTCATGAAAGAAAAGAAGACAAACAGTAACACTCACACCGGGAGTACATTGATCAAGGTTCTTCTGAGCCTTCACTTTTTCTAATTTCAGCTTATCAATTTCGGCAGAAAGCTCATTTTCCTGAGACCATAAGGACCTGAAATGAAGGAAATAAATCATCATATATCATTCCATCCCAAATAATTTACAGGGAAAACATGTGGGACACAAAAGAAATTAAGGTAGTAAGGTTGAGTTTCCTTCTCCTTTCTTCAGTGTTAAAAGAAAGTGGTAGCCAAAAGCACAACTTACTTGCGTTTGTCCTGCAGCTTATCTCTTTCTGCCTTAAATCTGGTAAGCCTCTCATTTGTCTGCTTAATGTTGTCTTCTAATGCAGCTACACTAGTCTGGCGTCTTTCGATATACTCATCCTGCTGCCTAAGTTGAGCATTCAGCTGATCTGTTTCATCTTGAAGTTTCTTTTCCTGAAGCACACAAAAGTGAGTGAAGAGCCAAAAAATGCAGTCCTAAAGATTAGCCCCAATGTTTGAGGCATCATCACAAGTGATTCAGATTATCCAAAATTTAACAACACCTTTCTAGGAGTTGCATCTCATGTATTCCTACCACAATATAAAAACACCAACTTCTCAATGTTGCAGTTTTTACTTCTAGAGAAAGAAGATGTGAAGCTACCTGAGATAAATTGGTAGAAAGAACAAGCTCAAGATCATCAATTTCCTTCCTCAGCCATTCATCACGAGCAGCTTTACTTGAAAATTGTGTTGCACGACCTTGTTTTTGATAAAGAATACTAAGCTGCTTTTCACGCTCCATTATTCTACCAAAATTCCAAAAAGAAGGGAGAAAGATGATATTGGCTTATTGCAGGAATAGATCCAAGCTACAACACTTAAGTCTAACTCCAGAGAATCTACTGCATAGCAAACTTGAAAGCATAAAATACGTTCAACGTAAAAAGAGAATTAATAACTGAAAAAGTATAGAAATTACCCCATTGACAATTTCTCCTCCTGTTTCAACTTTTTTTCATAAGAGGGCTTCATACTTTCTAGTTCTCTCATGGATTCTGCAATTTCCCTCTTTACAGAGTCCAGCTGCCTTGCTGCACCTTCCTGAACATAGATACAAATGGATACAGCATGGCATACTCAGTACCTTAGTTCATAATGCTTTGCTTACAAAGTCGAATTGACTATAATTACCCTTGCACTAATGTGCTCTTTGATCTTGTCATTTATATCTCGGGAATCAAGCTCAAGCTGTGTCCTGCTCTTTATGGCTTTTTTTCGCCGTTTCTCCGTCTCTTCTTTCTCTTTGATTTTTTCTTGAAGATCTTTTTTCAGCCTCTTAAATTCCTTGTCCAGGTCCTTGAACCTTTCTTGGGACTTAAGCACACTATTATACATTTCGGTTGATTTCTCAGAAACTCTTGCACGAGAATCTTCTAGCTACAAAAATTTAGATTGCCTTTAGCAATGGGTGAAATCCTTTAATAAAGGATATAAACCATGTAGTTCTCTAGATCCAATTAACGAAGAGTATTCAACAGCTTTAGAAATTTATGTTGCAACTTAAACCAAATAGGAGATTGATGGTAGCCCATTGCCCACATCATGAGGATATAATAGAAAAACAAGCAGTAATCAAAAAGAGAAAATTAACCTATGTTAAATGCTAACCTCAGCCAACTTCTGTCGAGCATCATATACAGAACTTTTATGTTGCAAATAATACAGATTTGGACATTTTGTATACTAACTTATTAACAGATTAGCATATTTCAGCATCCTTACTCCAGCAAGGAAGAGAACAATGATAAACATACAAAGTTTAAAGAATGCTAACCTCAGCCAACTTCTGTCGAGCATCAACAAGCTCTTTATCATACATAGTGTATTCTAGCGCTTTCCTCTGCTTGTCAAGCTGCTGATACTTTTTCAACTCCTCTTTCTCTTCATCAAGCTCTCTTAGTCTCTCATCCAGGTACTGAACAACTTGAATTATCTGCCTTCTTTTATTGCCTAGAAAAAACAAATTAGAAAGATAAGACGAAGCAAATTGGTATTCCTTTTTTGTGTAACATATTGGTGATCACTTGCCAGTTTCTTGCATGATTTTCAGACTCTCACGACGCCTTTCCTCATAAACTCGGGTGCCACCAATTTCCTTCAGCAAATCCAGACGTTCAGCATCTTTCATCAATGTTAATGATGCTATCTACACAATAATTAAGACAAAATAAACAGGTCAGCAGTTAAATTAAAAAGCAGCACCTGACAATGAAACCCTTACATCGAAACTTAAAAGGTTGAAAAAATGACATATACATGGATATCCCGAAGATTACCTTTCCTTGTTGCACAACATAATAAGGATTTGAACGAGAAAAACCAGCACTTTCAAGAAGGTTCATGACTTCATTTTTTCTGTTAATTATGGCACACTAATTAGTTAAACAGGCATGAATAATGAAAAGCACATGAGTATGGAGAGTTCAAATCAATATTTATGCATACTCACGTGATATGCTTTCCATCCAAAAAGTACTCGTCTTTCTTTAGTCCAATTGATCTTCGCAAGCGAACCTCCTCCTTATCCACCTACATGAATGACAAACATACAGGACAATGAAGTCATGAATAAGCACAATCAACTCAACTACCGGATAGGCAACTACTAAAGAGCAAAAGACTAATCAGTATTTTCTTTACTTCACAAATAAAGGAGGTGCAGATAAATGTTACCGGAATACGATTATCTGAGTTGTCAAATACAATCTCTACAAATGCCGATAATACTTGGTTGCCTGCACCCTCCTATTAAATATAAGCATGTAGAAATAAGACCACTGAACAATAAAATATTACACCAAATTTCAAGGAGTTATGCAAACATGCAAAGGCATACATGAAGTAGTGCATGTCTGTCTTCACTCCGAAGATTTTGGAAAAGATCGCTAAGCACAAATCGAATTGCTACAAAAGTAAAACAAAAAAGCTGAAAGCATTAGCAAAAAAAAATTAGAGTAAAAGAACAATAAACTGTAGACAAGCAAGAATCACCATGGAAAAAGTTTGACTTTCCAGACCCATTAGCTCCAACTGCACATAATCAAGGGGAAACGCAGTATGTAAGAAAGTTGCCATAACTTAATCATCCCAGAGAAGGCTAATCAAAAAGCTAGTGAATATATTTAAGCGAGAAATTTGAAGCATTTACAAATGAAGAAAAATAATGAAATTCAATATGCAAGATTTGTTCTGCTAACATTGCAACATGAGCCAAACTTATAGAAATGCAGTCGAAAAGCCATACCACCTCATAACATAACCCAGCCAATCTTTACAATGATGAGTCATAAATAAGGGTTAGGGCAGCTATGTCATACATACTAACATAAATGTAAATACAGTTGACCAACCCATGTTACCCATGTCAAAAGCACAGCTTAAAAAAAACATAATGTAGATAATAGTAGCTCCAAGAATACACAAACTATGTAAATGTTTATATGATATATAACCAGGAAGGAAGTGATAAGTTCACAGGAGGATCCTATACCAACACAGTTAACTTTAGGGCTAAAAGGTTCTGTTGCAGTCTGCTCTCGATAACTTTTGAATCCTTCAATAATAACCTGCATACAAGAATAAATAATATAAGGTCAAAAACCATCTAGAACATCATTGAGCTGAATCTTACCTAATTAGACATCAACTTACAGTCTGAAAATACACTGACTAAGATTAGTGTCAGCTTCAAGTCATATTATATACTAATAGTTCTGGGATACATGGAAAAAGTATAGAACTCTAAGGGTGTGTTTGGTAAGCATGTATCACTGTATCCATTATCTTGCCAGCTATTGTTCACAAGCATGTCTAACGAACACACCCTAATCCTGAATTACTTGGGATCTAAAAGCATGAAGTAAGCTTTATATCCTAAACCTGAACCTCACTCAAATTGGGACATTTTACATTAGAAGATTTTGTATTGCTCGTCAAAAAGTGCTCTAGCTCTAAATGTGACGTTATCATGTTAGGTGTGTCAAGTTATTGGGTCAAATTGAGATTTTACTGGAGCGGATATAGAAAGAATACTTCATTTATACATCCAAAGAGGGTGTACATTCCAGACGCGAAGACATGTTTAAGCCTTACCAGCTTTATATACATGTTGGTAGATCCAGGTTATACCACCAAGTCTGCAAAAGGAACAAAGGGAAACAAATTTTTAACAACCTTGAAGAGTGAAATGTAGCAGTCTACAAGACCTAGAGCTAAATACATAATTAGTGAATCTATAGCTCATAAACCTTGAACAATAAAATAAAGTAAACTCAAACTGCCAGAAAATATCGAGAAATAAAAAAAAAAACACGAGTCTTAGAATCACATTCAGAATTCCAGAAACAAATAACCGCTTGGAGTTCGAAAGAGCAAAACCTAAAATTCGACTTAACATATACAAACACAAAATTTGGGTAGGGTTTCACTGCAGGACCACAATTAGTTCCTTGCGCCAAATCTTACACCAGCAAGGGTGTTCCCAATCCCTAAAACGATACATCGTAACTGATTTAACAGCAGAATTTGAGTCTAGGCGTTCAGCAAGCATGACTGAAGAACATAGAAGTCAACTGCAAGTTCGAGAGCTTAATACTTACTGTAGAATTTGATCGGCAGAGAGGAGGAAGGATCCGTATGCAGTTGCAGACGAGTATACACGAGATGGAGCCGGGAAAGGAGTAGATTCCAGTAAGGAAAAATGCAAAGAGCGCGAGAAGTCTTATTTTTTGGGGGAAATAGCGCGAGAAGTGTCTTCCAATTATTTCGGTCCTTCTAATTATATGTGATATTGTTTAAGATTCATATATACTAGACTACTAATTCAATTTCCGAGTGTGATTTGTATTAAACTTATTATAAATTATAAATTTATTTTAAAATAGTAAATTAATTCAATTTTTATTAGAAACATTTAGGTTTAGTTTTAAAAACTTTGTAAATTGTGAATTGGTAGAAATAAACAAAAAATAATAGGAGATTTAAAGAGTATGGTACCTTTCAAATCAAGAGAAGAACAAAAAAAAAAAAAGATTTTCCATAATCACAAATAAAATTAGTAAAAATGACAAATCATAAAAGAAATGACACATGGACAATGCTAGAAAATTATGACATGTGACAAATTGAATTATATGATGATACATGACATAAATGGAGGTTTACTTTAATAGTTATATACTAGTAGATTTTATTGTGATGGGTTTATTCTTTTCAATTTAAGATTCAGTTTCATTAATGGTGTGTTTAACATGTGCTCTTAGGGCATCTATATCTATATAATAACTAGTTCATTCCTCGCGCTTTGCGCGGGCGTAACATGTTTACTTTTATCGTATTTATATATTTCGTATTTTTTTCACATATGTATTTATGCTATAACTTTTAATAAAAAATTAAATGTTTTTAATTAATTAAATATATAAATTTTAACATATTGATTAGTAACGGAATCTGAAAGTATAATTACTAATTAATGATATTTTAAAATCATTATCAACATAATAACAACCTGCTGAAAGAGAATCTCAAAAGACAACTGTGGTCCAATGAGAATCTCAAAAGACATACGCATGAAACATATAAAAATCGATGAGGGAAATACGATACATAAACGAACATACACTCAAAACATAATTAAAATACCCAAATTAGGAGATTAAATGAATGGAAGAGCAACTGGCAGAAACGAACAGACGTGAGACGACAACTGTAGGAGCCTATTTAAAAATGATATTTTTTTGATGTATTAACTCAATGCATTAACCTTTCAAAAAAAAATAATACAATAATTCAATGCATTAAAAGGTATCAATTGTCATTATTTCATCAAACACAACAATTTTTATATAGATATAGATATATAGATTCATGGGTTTGCAGAAGTAATGGTAAACTGTATCGGGCCGTCCACGGGCCAGACATTGATTTCGGGCTTATTGGGCCCTAAGTAATGTTTTGATTTCTGAAGTTTCCTCTGTTGATGTCGTTGCAATTCCACCCGTTTCTTGCCCTTTCGTCTCCGCCACCTCAGATGTGCAATGAATTCCATCAGCAATTGCAGCCATCAATTAGTGTTTGTCTTCGTTCTTCTTCCCGTTTGTGTTCTCACCATTAGTGGTGCTTCCGATCTCTTCCAAATCTCCAATCCAATTCCTTCCAACAATGGTCGGTTGCACCCCTCCCTTCTCCCGCCCCCCCCCCCACGCACATCCACCTCCCCCAATTTCCTGCGTCGGATCCACACCAACGCACCCGGATTCGTCCAACTATTCCGGATCCTAACCCTAATCGTAACCAGCGCCATTCTCCTCCTCTTCACAGGGCTAACAATCACAGCCTCCGTCCTCACACTCATCTTCTTCGCACCAATCATCATCCTCACAAGCCCGATCTGGATCCATGTTGGAGTTGTCGTTGTGTTCGTCGGAGGTGGACTTTACTGAACTTTTGGCTCTGCTTCATCCCTGCTTTGTCTAGACTTTACTGAACTTTTGGTGTTACTGTTACTAAGCATGTAGCAATTTACAACTTCTTACCCATTATTTCAGGCAGTGGTTGTGAGCTAGATCCTTGTCGAGTGTATGTCAAAGACTCGAAAGATGTGGAATTGAAGACTCTAAAATGATCAAATCCAGGTACAAAAAAAATAACATTGCCAAAATATTGTGCTTCTTTGCTTTTCCACCTCTTTGTATCAAATGATCCAATAAGGAGAGGTAAAAATGTAAAAAAACTCTAAGCGTGACTTTTAATTTGTCAGGGCCCAATGGAGAAGAATATGCCCGATACCTTCTCTGGCCATGGATGCCAAATCGACCCCCATTTACAGTGACTAGGGTTTGATTTCATTTACTGTGATTTGTATTTCAGGGTTTGATTCTTTATCTTAACAATTTTCTTATTGAGAGATAAAGAATGAATAAATCTGACGAACACTAGCGAGAAGAACACTAGCAATGGATTTTCCAAATTAAGCTTTCCGAAAAGAAGTGGACTTGATGAAGAATGCAGAGTGAGAGGTGAAGATGAGTTACGACGGCAGCGACAACTAAGTGAAAGAATTTGCAGCTTTCCAGGTTTGCATATGCATGAATTTGATTTTTGATTTCGGTGTTGAATTGAAAACCTCTTTCCATATTAACTATTCTAAGCCCTAAATTTGAGTTTCTGATTTGCTCTACACCTTATTCTACGGGATTTTGTGTTTCGTTTTTATATTTCTATTGAGTTATTTTGGTTGATTGTTCTGTTTTATATTTTAAGAATATTCATTTAAGGGAATTTTAAGGAGGCGGGATTTGCACTACATAGATGTTTCCGAATCAGCACTGTTGAATGAGATTTGATGCAACGAGCTTTGGCAACGTGGATTTGGCTGTCCCTGCATCAACAAAGCTAAAGAACTTCATTACTTGACGGAGCCAGCTTTTGGTCATGTCTAATGCGAAGAAGGACTCATTAATATATGGTAAATTCTTCACTTTATATACATTCAAACTAATCAAACTATTTCCTTGTTATATTAGTATGAATCAAAAGTTCTAGTTGAGCTGCATTAGAATGTGCACTTACTTTCCTTATTATTGTTGCATACCTAGACTTTCCAAGAGATTAATAAGATTACATTTTATGTTATATGCAACTGTGGGTTTATGGGCAAATCAATCGTATATACTATTCAAGGTTTGTATGTAAGAATGTTAACCATAAGGAATCTCCGTGACAACGAAAAAAGAATGAATGGTCCATTCTTATTTACCTATATCCAAATGAGCACATACTGGAAACCATCATTCAAGATTTGTTGTCAGTTTTAATAAAAGTGTAAACAGAGAGACATAGGTTACGATGATTGAAATTCGTATAGAATGCATACACATGAAAAATAGTGCATTGAATAGATGATTTTGGAGTCATTATATTGTGGATTATAATTGGTTTTACATATAGAAGATGATGGACTGGACAGACAAGGTCAAGTAATAGTAGAACAATGGTAACTTGTGAGGTGTCGTGTTTGATTGTTGATAATTACAAAGGTTAGTCATGTTTCATACAAAATTTCTACTCTTTATTAGGGATTGATCTCTTTGTGATGCTAATTTTATCTTATATCTTTTTGCTAGTTGGTAATTAATTATTCTCATATTCATAGTTGGAGGGCATGAGAAGATTGGGCTCATGTGTACTGACATGATGTACTAACGATGGAATCAATATTTTTTTTAAATGGGCCTCCATGGGAATTTTTTTGTCGCTTTCGACTTTAGCAAAAACAAGTTTGGATGCCTTCAGTTTCCCCTGCTCAAACCAACTATGGTCAGAACTTATTTTTTTCACCTCCGTTCTTAATCATTTTCCCGTTGTACTGAACATGATGTTTCCTTTTCAAATTCAATTTTCAAATTATTAGGAAAATTTGCAGGACCTCTTCCAAGGTTTTCATCGGCTGTGAGGTTTAGGTTAGTCGGTTGGATCATTCACTTCCCTCCCCGTTGTACTTAATACCAATTTTAAGTTTGTCGACAGGCTTAACAACTCTACTGCCGAAAATCCATGTCTTTATCACTATTCTCAAACTAAAATTCATGTACACTTCGTCGAAATCTCTGTGTAGAAAGGAAGTAAAATTAGTGAATTAGAATGGCTGACTTCCAAGTTTGAATCTGAGTTGAAGGTAATTTATCGGATTTTGTATTGCAGGACGGTATTAAGGGAGTCAGCTTCAGGGGGACGAGATGCATGGGTATCAAGCTAAGGCTAGAGATTCATGTTCAGGTAAGTGAAAACAAACATTTACTTTGTTATCTTATCCTACATTTTATAAAGATCCTTCTTTTTTTGAATGCAATAGTTTATAAAAATCAAAGTTCTCTGTTATATTATCCTTGGAATCTCAAATTCGGATTCACTGTATGGTAATTTAAGCATCTTATTGATGATACTATAAAAAATGTTGTCTCTAATACGACAGGGTTACAGTTATCATGCATGCTATGAGAGAAATAAGAGTTGTTTTGGTGATTGTGAGGATTGTGTTGATAAGCAATTATATGGTTGGTATGGATATTTTCATAGATTTTTGCAAAGGTCACTATATCAAGTGCAGTATATTCGCTCTGCTAAGAAAACATTTTGAGCTTTTCTTCTTCTTTTTATGGGTAAGCTAGCTGAATGCCTTTTTATCCTCTTACAATTTGAATTCATGTGAGTTTCATCACACGATTATTCATACATTTAGTTTAACAATTATTATTTTCTGCATCAAACCTGGACTTCCAATTTAGCATTTTTGGTGTGACTTCATGATCCTATTGTTGGTTTCAGTTTTGTACACTGCTTTCGTATGGTAATTATATTCTGATTTTGATATGGAATATCTGATTTGGTTTCTTTGCTTCCCTGCATTTTGCCAGGAAAACTGTAATTTGAGGCTAAGGTACAAGGTTGCAGGACCTGAATGATGAACTAGAATAAAATGGTGGTTTTACTGTTGTATATTGAGGTGAGTTCTAAATTATTCCTTCGGTCGTGATTCTAATGTGTCAATGAAACTTGCAAATTTTAATGATGCGAATAATATAGTACAGTGACACTTCTTGCTATACCAAAAAAAAATTGTACAAGGGAGACATGTCTGAAGTGTATGGGCATTGGGTTGAATGTGAGTAGAATTCTTATTTTGTAGAATTCTATAAAAGTGTTGTATATAGATATTTGATCGATTGGATTTGGGTTTCTTAATTCTTTCCACTGCAGTTTACAAGATTAAAATCATCGACTTAACAAGTTTTAAGGTGTATTTTTCATGTTCTTTGTGCTTCATTTTTGTTTGTTTATTTGGATAGGATAAGCCGTTGCATTTATGGAGGTTGTGGATAGGAGGTTTGAGTTCCGGGATTTGCCGACAAGTATTTTTTTTGTTGATTGGCTCGATTTTGGATGCAAAACCAGTGCAATTGTCGTTCTACTTTGATAATTTATGTGTTTGGTAAGAAAGATCTCTAAACTTCTGGTTGAATTTGAGCATGAGCTGAGCATCTAACCACATTGTTGATTTAGTGAAATTTATTGTCTTTGCTATGTTGGAATTGGATGTGTAAATGATTATTGTGCTTGAATTTGTACTCCCCAAGGTTTGAACACAAAGGTTGGAAGAATAAGTGATATTATTTTTGAAAACATCAGTGTTTTTCTTCTCTTTTGTTGTCTCATTGTTTCAATGAAATAGGTAGTGAATTAGTCAAAGCCTAGCACCAATCCACAACGCCAACTCCGACTGGGTACGGATAGAAAATTTTGTATAATTAACTAGATTTTATTTGATGTTATGGTGGATTAATGTATTTATAAATGTGATAGTTCAACGTTGGTGTGGATGGCAAAAAACTGGAACCTGAGAGTAATGTTCTCTTGGCCTCTATTGAGAACATGCAGTATCATGTGACCTTTGATGTTTTACACGGTACAAGCAACTCAATTAGCTGATTTTATAATGAAATGCATGTTTTTATAATCAAATGCATCCTCAAGTTTTTAGGTCTTATCGGCTTTTGGACGTGTGCAAAAGATTGCTATGTTTGACAAGAATGGAGGAGTTCATGCTTTAATTCAATATCCAGGTGCGTGGATGTTGCAAGAAGATTGCTATAGTTTTGTATATTTAGCACCCCCTATTTCTAGAAGTTTAACCATTTAGTGGTTAAATCTTGACAGATGTCCAAACCGTCGTTGTTGCAAAGGGAGCTCTCGAAGGACACTACATTTATGATGAGGGATTTTGTAAGCTTCACGACACACTGATCTGAGTATTAAGGTATACATTCTCTTTCCATGAAAAGATGTTCTGTCAGACTTGCATAATTTTTTTATGAGAAAGTACTGCAAATGATGTTGCTGAAAGTTACCATGCTGAATTGGTTCACTCAAGAACTTCTCAACATTCAAATACTTCCGTGGCTTCCCACAGATGGCATAAAT
This sequence comes from Oxyria digyna, assembly GCA_029168935.1. Taxonomy (NCBI): domain Eukaryota; kingdom Viridiplantae; phylum Streptophyta; class Magnoliopsida; order Caryophyllales; family Polygonaceae; genus Oxyria; species Oxyria digyna. The sequence goes on from JAPVLV010000005.1 coordinate 44,294,429, forward strand.
GTGTTGAAGCTTCAGTTTATCTCTGTACCGCGTATCTTTCAAGCGGATGATGCAAAATGTTCGGTCCTGAAAAGCACTTCATGCATTGATTGTTTGTTTGATTTGTTTTGGGTGGAAGATCTGAGAAACCTTATGCTTGGTTATATTCTTGACCTTATGAATGTATTGTTTGTAGTTAATATTCTCATCGTTTTTTCATTCTACTTGGCTATTTTGTGTTTTTACTTTTCTGATGATTTGGCTATTCTGCATTATATATTTAGATTGTTCCTCTCTTTGTACGCGAGTTTGATCCTCTTTCCGGACTTGAAAAATGTTAGTTCAAGGACAGTTTGATCCTCTAACATGTTAAAATTTATATATTTAGTTCAAGGACAGATTGCATTCCCAAGCTCAGCCTCGATCTCGCGCTAGGCCGCCTCCGCCAAAGGTTTGCCAAATTGATAGCTTCTTCCACAATTCAGAAATCCCCGCCACAGAGAAGAGATTGAAGAATCTGAGCAGCAACCATGGTGAGTGGTTCTATGGTCTCTCTCTTTTTATGGAAATATAAGTTAATGGGTTTTTCTCTGTTTGATCAAATTGCTTATGTATTTACCCGTTCTTAGTCGATTTTCCGAGTGCATAAATTGTTTATTTCTTGCGTCATATCTGTTTTAAATTTTGTCTTTTGGTGGGTTAGAAATGATGTGAAATAAGGTTCTATACTTCACGTTTTGCTTTTTATTTGAATAATGTTGTTGGTGTTGAGAACTACGAATATTTTTTGTTTGGCTGGAATGTTGACTAAATTCAAGAATAAGAGCAATAGGATGAAAGGGTTGAGTTTTCGCCCCAAGCGACCATGGATCCTTGCAAGACTTCACATTGGACTAGAGTGATCCAGTTGTGGGATTACAGGATGGGCACGCTGATGGCAGACGAATCTGCAGGATCGAATATAGATGGTAGAAACACTCTCTTGCGGGTGATTATGAAGAAGTAGATGTTGAGATGACTTCGAGAGATCGTGGTGGAAGACGATCTATCGAACCTTGGCCCTCGACAAGTGTTATCTTCCTTGACTCAGTCGCCGATCTAGGAAGATTAGTTTGACTCGAACACGATAAGCAAGTGACGTCTTTCTTGACCCAGCCGTTGATCTAGAAAGACTCACTTGACTTGAACTAACCCAAGGAGTCCACCTAGGGTTCTTTCAAGGTTTGTAGATCGAAATATGTGTCAACAACAGATCGATCTCACAGGCTAATATCAAACCAAGTGCTTTCGTCTTGCAATTCAATACTAAAACCGAAACTACAGCTAAAAGACGTCAAAACAGAAAAACGTAAATCTCAATCTCAATTTGTCTAATCTGAGCAACAAGCTCTAAAAACCAACTTAAATAGTAAAAGTCTCAAGGGTAAAACAGGAAAGTCTTCTTAGCCTTCTTCTTCTTGGGCCTTCTCCTTGCTAAGCCCAAAAGAGCTCTTCTTCTCATCTTGGACGGCCGGCCCGCCAGTGTGCAAGTCTTGTGTTGTTCCTTCTTCTTCAATGATATCCGTGATACGAGCTGACGTAGTTCTGCGTACATCATCCTCCCCCTCTTGAAAAGGATTCGTCCTCGAATCTGCAATAGTAACCGAAACAAACACAAAGTAACATGTGTCGTCGAAAGTACCCCAGTACTTGATGCTGACTGGTAGTTCGGCAGGGTCTAGCTGACGGCTCGAGTGCACGAGTAAAATCTGTAACGGGCTGCGGTGCTTCAACTTCACCATATCTCTAGCGGGAACACTCGTGAGAATTATCTTGGAAAACTTTCCCAAGACGGCACAAAAATAGAAACCAGCAATCCGACCAAGAGCAATCATAGATGACAATGTGATACCAAGTAAGGGAGTGTGTGTAGGTACCTCTGGAGAAAGGGGAGACGCATGGAAAAAGTCGTGAGGTAGAGGAAACTTACGTCGGGGCTGCGCAATGCATCGTACCAGGTTGACTCCTGCTCCCTCCAAGATCTTACTCATCATGAGAAACACAGAAACATCCTTCTTGCTCATAGGTGATAGACGATATCGACCTCCATTGTGAAAAACATTGTGCTGATTGTGGTGACCATCATGCAGAACATACCGATCAAATTGCCATGGACGACCCAATATTACCGTAACATCATCAATAGGCAAGATAACACACCGAATTCTGTCAGAATATCCATCTAGGCGAATATCAAACTCGGCCCCCTCACGCACATCCAAACAGTATTTGTGACAAATCCAACCCGCTGATATTTCCTCCATCAAATGGTAAGTAGGAATAGATAGCTTATCAACAACAGCTCTGCTCACTATGTTACGCTCACATCCTCCGTCTATAATAGCAAGAAAAGGAGATGAATGCTTACCAATGAAGATCTCGTGGTAAAAGGCGTTGGTACGCTGTGTCAGATTAGTTGGTGGGACGTCAACTTGCTGATCAATTCTCTCCATCTCCCATTCCATGATCTCTCCCACCAGTTCTCTAAATGATCTCCATTATCTCCCATGCCCTCCTGCTGATCCCTGCTGATAGCCGTGTCATCGACAGAGTCCTCTTCCGTGGAGTCGCTAGTAAAATCCAGAGATCCTTCAAAGGGTACAACCATGCAAAGGAAGGATTCTCCCTTAACATCAGCGGCTGCAAAACGGATGTCATCCACCTGTACCTGTGGTTCTTCCTGTGCTTCTGCTTCATCAGCTGACTCATACCCGCCGTTTTCGTTCAGCAAAACGACTCGCTGATTAGGACAACTGCGAGCCATATGTCCTTTGCCACTGCACTTGTAACAGGTGATATCCCTTGCTCGAGTTCCTTCCTTAGGCAGTTCGTCCGGGTTGGTAGCCGACTTCACTGCCTGAACCGATGGCCGGCTGCCCGACGACGGCGCTGACCAACTATTGTTACCTCCCTGTTGTCGTCTCTTAGGCAGAGACTCATAAACTTGGGTAGCATAGTGCATGACACTCTCAATAGCAGCTTCAGGACCAAAGTACTAATTTCGAACAACAGACCCGACATCATCATTCAAGCCATTAATGAACTTAGAAACGACATACCTCTCAGGGAAAGTAACGTTGGATCTGGCAATAAGTTGCTTCAACTGATTGAAATATTCTGCCGGCGAAAGAGCTCCCTTCTTGAGTCGTTCTAGCTGACCCTGAACGATATCAACATAGTTGCCTGGAATGAATCGTTTTTGCATTCCCTGTTTCAGTTCTTCCCAAGTTTCAAACGGTTGTTCAAAACGATTTGCTCTTTCTACCTGATCCGCTCTCCACCAGGTCAGGGCGAAGTCTGTAAAGTGAATAGTGGCCATAGCCACCCTAACATGCTCCGGGTAGTCACAAAACTCAAAAATCTGATCAGTTCGGGACTCCCAAGTGATATAGGCTTCCACATCTGACGTACCTGAAAAGCGGTCTATTTGCACCTTTGCCTGAGGAAGTGTTGTTGGCCGTTCCTGTTGCTGATTGAAACCCTGTTGTGCCTGAACTCCACGTCTGGGCTGAAGATAACCAGAATTTTGTTGTCTGATTGGACCACGGTAATCTCCTTCCCGACCTGTATGCTGAAAAGGTGCTCTCGGTTGCATCTGCCTGAATTCTGGCTGCCCGAATGTGCGAGTACGCTGAACAGGAGTGTGATGAACGGCTTGTTCGTCCTGAGTAGGGTATGGTGTAGACTGCCTTGTCTGAAACACTGTACGGTCGTCCCTGTTATGTCCACCAACATCGTTCAAAGGCTCATAGAACATAGCTCCATTCGAACCGCCTACCTGCTGCTTTCCTTGCCTGCGGTCGATTGCTTCCAAAACAGTAGCACTGATTCATGCTGCTAGCTCCTGCTCCATCTCGTGGACTACCTCTCTTATTGTTGCTTTCATCTCAGAGGTGACTGGAGAAGCCTGATCATTGTCGGAATCAACCATGTCTGCCTGGAAAAGAAAATTGAACGAAGAGGAAAAGAGAGGGGGGGATGTTCGGCCGGCTGTAGGGCTAGGGTTGTGCTTCTCCAAATTTTCTTGCCTCCCAAGAATAATATCCTACAAGATAAGAGAGAGAAAATGAAATAAAATCTAGAGGATCTTTTAAGGAAATAAATAAAAGAAGAAAAGAAATTAAGAAAATAAAAGAAAATCTTATTTGGTAAGATAAGATTTTACCAAATTGGTAACAACTTATCCTACAAGGAAAAGAATATCTTCTATTTTCCTAAAATAAAGGAAAATCAAACAAATAGCTAGATGTGGTAACAAGAATATCTTCCCTTTTATTTGAATTTGGAAGGAAAGATTTGAAGATGGATGGGGATGGACCCGCTCGGCCGGCCCTAGGGCCAGCCCACTTGGCGCGGACGCGCGCGCCTCGGTGTGCGTGCTCCCGCCTCGGTGGGTCCCGCCTTGCCAACTTGGCGTTTCTCCTCGTACTCTTTTCCTGCGAGACTGTTAGCCCACTTGAAATAAAAGAGACAAAATTAGGGTAACGTTTTTATTTTCGTAGCCCTAGGCTCGAAATTTCTCACGCTTTCCCTTTTTAGAAAGTCTCTCTCGGTTTTGGCTCGGGATGAGGTTTTGGCTAAAACAGGATCTTCCAAAATTCCAAAGAAAGCTCGGTTGAAAATATTCTTCAAGAAATTTCTAACAAAAAATTTCGTAGAAAAACGAAAAATGCAAGAATTAACTTGAAATTTCCTAGAGCCGCCCCCGGGCGGAAAAGCGCCGGGGTGGAGTTCGAGGCTACTAGCCCGACTCACTTGGCTTGACCCCTGGGACTTCTCAAGGCTACTAGCCCGGGTCCTGCTCAACCTTAAACAAACAAGGCTACTAGCCTAAAACGTTCTCGCCTTAGCCGGTTTTCTCTTCGGCTAGTCGGGATATTGAAAACTCATTTTTTTTTAAATGGCCTTCTGGCCGTGTGGGGTAGGGAGCGTGAAAACGCTTCCCGCTCGTGTGCCCTTTTCAAAATTCGAAATTAAAACAAGATTTTTCTGATTTTCTTCCAAAAATTAGTTGCCAAAAAATCTTAACAGAAAATCTTCAAACCTGATTCTTCCCTTGAATAATGGGTTGGATAGGGTAAGAAAGGGGTTAGGGTTTGGGCTCTCCCCTGGCCGTCCGCCGTCCCTAGGCTAAGACGCCGCTCGCTTCTCTCGGTTACACTCTCCTCTCCGGCGCTCGTCACACGTTTTGACGAGGATTTGGCCGAAAAAATTTCTCACCCTCTCGGCTTAAGGTAGATCTGAACAAATGCACCCGAGTGAGTAAACTTCAAGCAAAGGGAATACGAAAACTAGAACGTTTTACCTCGTTTAGCTCTGATATCAAATGATGGCAGACGAATCTGCAGGATCGAATATAGATGGTAGAAACGCTCTCTTGGGGGTGATTATGAAGAAGTAGATGTTGAGATGACTTAGAGAGATCGTGGTGGAAGACGATCTATCGAACCTTGTCCCTCGACAAGTGTTATCTTCCTTGACTCAGTCGTCGATCTAGGAAGATTAGCTTGACTCGAACACGATAAGCAAGTGACGTCTTTCTTGACTCAGCCGTCGATCTAGAAAGACTAGCTCACTTGACTCGAACTAACCCAAGGAGTCCACCTAGGGTTCTTTCAAGGTTTGGAGATCGAAATATGTGTCAACAACAGATCGATCTCACAGGCTAATATCAAACCAAGTGCTTTCGTCTTGCAATTCAATACTAAAACCGAAACTACAGCTAAAAGACGTCAAAACAGAAAAACGTAAATCTCAATCTCAATTTGTCTAATCTGAGCAACAAGCTCTAAAAACCAACTTAAATAGTAAAAGTCTCAAGGGTAAAACAGGAAAGTCTTCTTAGCCTTCTTCTTCTTGGGCCTTCTCCTTGTTAAGCCCAAAAGAGCTCTTCTTCTCATCTTGGACGGTCGGCCCACCAGTGTGCAAGTCTTGTGTTGTTCCTTCTTCTTCAATGATATCCGTGATACGAGCTGACGTAGTCCTGCGTACATCACACACTCATTGATCGGTTTGACGAACATGAGGGCCCGGTCCGTGGTGTTCATTTCCATAATTCTGAGTCGTTGTTTGTGTCTGAAGGTAAATACTTATTCGATTTTTTAGCATGAACTTCTGTTTTTAGCTTTTGTTTTTAGGCTTCAATTTGCATGAACTTCTGTTTTTAGCTTTTGTTTTTTCTTTTGTATTGCAAGAACTTCTATTTTTTTAGCTTCTTATCAACTGTGAGCAGGTAAAATCAATTTCTCTTTTTTCCTTTCAAAATAAATCATCTAGAACAAATAATACATTGGCCGGGAGTGTAGTTGTCTAAGTTAATCTGTCTGTTTCAACTGTGAGCAGGTAAAATCAACTTCTTTTCGTGCATTGTTAGTCATTGTTCTAGATTTTCATACTTAAGCATGAATCCTTCTCAAGCATTCATATAATATCTTAGTTTTGACTTAGGGAATGAATCTTTCTCAAACATTCATATAATATCTTAATTTTGACCTAGAGACTCAATTGTGAATTTTGAGTTAAATTTCTTTAACTGAACAATAGGGAATGTGGATTGTAAACTGGTTAGCTTATTTTTTTACTTAAAATACATAGTTGGTCATTTGAGGGCTAAAATCCTACTTTTCATATTGTAGTTGTATGATGATTTGGCGAAAGTTGAGTTGTATCAAAAGGTTAAAAGCTTACGTTTTCCTGTCAGGTTGCCATTAAAATTCAGGTTAGTGATCATATAGAGAGCTTAGCTGATTTTTCTTCTTCTTTTTGACAGGTTGAGTAGTTTTGCTACATCTAGAGGGTGGGTGCTTTAAAGATGACATATGGAACTCATGATGATTTTACCTTTTGTCAAGCAAGTCACAATTTTTTTTTTGTCTTTGTTTTGAATTAACATGGGCTCTTTATGAAGTTGAAGAGAAGTTAATATGTCTGTTTCAAAAGTTGATAGTCATAAGATTTAATCTCCATAGCATTAATAGTCAGTTTCATATCAGTAGGATATGTTTTAATTTGGGTGTAAATCATTTCATAACAAGTCACTTCACCCAAAAACTTTGCTTCTTATACCTATTAAGTATTTCATATAACCGTTTTGTCTTTTAATTAGGCTGAATTTGCTTCACTGACACGTAGGTTCAAGGACAAATGTGTGACAAAGTGAAGCCAACCATATATATGTTTAGAATTCAGGGAGTAGCACTATAAACAATATACAATAAGAATTCATCTCAAAAGTAAATCCAACCAATAACAATTAGAATTAAATGAGATAAGAATTTATCTCTAAAGTAAATCATTACGTAAGGATCCTGCACAAGAAGCCAATATAGTTTATCAGGTTCATTCGAAAGCTTCTTAAACATCCAAATCTCACATTCTTGGGAAGCCAACTGTAGAGATGATTAGAATTTAATGAGATAGTCTAATAGGTCAATATCACAATAGCCTACGAGATTGTTCTTGGAGAGTCTGTTTGTCTGCATTACATAAAACATGTTTAAGGATTAGTCATAACAAGTAAAAGTCAGTCGAGAACAATCTGATTTAATAAAGATGAAAATACAAGGTTACAAACTTATTATATGCTCACTAGTTGATTTCATACATTTAAAGGAATTAAAAATACATGAAAATTTAGGATATGCATACCTCATACCCTTGAACTCTTAGAACATGTGGGTCTGCATTCAATTCTAATTTTACTTCTCTTGCCTACAATGAAGTTATAATACACCGACGTTCATACTCAAAACCATCCAATTAACGAAAAAATGGTAAGATTACGCGTTTCATACCCGCGCTTCGCGCGTTTCCGAGTCTAGTAAGATAGAAAAATTGTTATGAAAAAACAAATTATGCAATTTGCTTAAGTGTAGTTATGGATAGATTTAAGTTCGGGTGAAACAATGTCTTATGGTATTCGTTAGATTAGAAATTGATAAACGGTTGAGATTTGTCAAAACTTGTATGCATATTAAGAAGGAAAAACAAATTTCCGCAGTTTTCGAATTTTCTGAAATCTTTCTTCAATTTATTTCCTAATATCCAAATCAAATCTCTACCAAATCTCAAAAATCACGTAACCTCTCTCCACTAATTACCAAATCAATTTATTTCTTAATTTTCACCAAAACTTCCATTGAAGACTGGAGAGTTGTTTCACAAGAAGTGGTATCGTCGATGTTCATCTTTTTACAAATTTGGTTTTTTTATTCTTCAAATTCTAGTTTCAAATTAGGTTTGTTTGCTACATCATCTCTCACATCCGTTTCTACATGTATTCTAATAAATAAAGTTGCATAAGGAGAAGATCAAGGAAACAACTTAGTATCTTATAGAGGAAGAGAAAAATTGTGACCTTGTCGCCACGTCTACTTTTCCGACGAAGTTTAATCTAGTGATGATTGTAGGCTTCTTAACAATTTTGGACAACGGAATCTTGATGTCATATAAGAGTTGTTGAAGGTCGTCACAAGTAGAGTAGTCAAATGATTACAAAATTGGGTATGTGATGGGGGAGTGATTTAGATACCTATTTATCCCTTCATTTCTATTGGTTTAAGATTTATTTTGATATATTTTCTAACTCTTTTAAAAAAGGTAAATCTTTCACTTTAAATTCTTTGACCAATTAAGGATAATACTCTTCACGAGGGTATCTATCCACTAGGTAGATGAATCATTTTATGTATGTGATATAGGAAAAGGAATAAAGCAAGCCATGTGTCTAAGGGGTTGTTAGAAAATTGTTAGAAGCTTTAAATAGTTGTAAGAAACAGTGATTAAGCATTCAGAAATCATCTTGTAATCTTTCCGCAATTCTCTAATGGAAACTTGTTATTCCTTGCTCGGTCGTCTTTCTCAATCATCAAGGTGATCCATGATATTAGTTTTGAGTTGTTGTTTTATGGAAATCAATTCATTTTATCAATTCTTAAATTCAATTTGTTCTTAAGATACAAATAAGTTGTATCATTGTGATAACATCGGGTAGTGATATTCGTATAATTAGGTGATGATGTTCAAGTAATTGACTGGTCGATATTCACAATTAGGGGGTTATATTCATGTAATTTTACATGTGATATTCATAAAAAACAAATTGATGAATTGATATTAAAGAGTTTGATATTCACATAATTGATTATCATATTCTTCTTATTGATGGTGTTTTACGTAGTGATACTTTTGTCTTTATAAATTAGTAATTCATATCGTTAATAGATATATTCATATAGATATAGATGATATTTGAAATGAGTGATCTATAATTGATATCCTCAAACAAAAGAAAAATAGTTATTATCTTGATATTATCTTAATGAATATTTATCCAAAATTAACGAATATATCTAAAGTGCGTTTGAATATCAGATGAGTGTTCATGAATATCAATGTAATTTTGGTTAAGCACACACAAATTCATAATCAAACCCTAAAATAAGGTTGATTCTTAATTATAGTCATTCAAACTTATGGTGACAGAATATCTAAAAAATTTAACGAATAACAACCCAATATCTCATGATATATATGAAGTTATCCAATATTAGTGCTTTCGAATATCATCCGTAAGTTATACTTACATGGTGGATTCTTAGTGCTTGTTTGGTTGGAGTCTAAAATCATAGGAAATGAAAATGAATATTTGTGTTTGGTTTGAAAAAAATTCTGTGAAAATCATGGGATTTTGATTTCCTGGTATTTTCAATTCCTCCATTATGTGGGAATTGATCTTATCTAGTCCCCCTAGGTAATTCACTTTCCCCCATTTTTACACATGAAATCTTAAATTCCCTTATTTTGATCTATCTACTGCAAATTTTAACCAAACACATTTTCACAAAATCCCCTATATTACAAATCACCTTTATTCAATTCCCATGAATTCAATTCCTGTGATTTACAATTCCCACATTCAACCAAACGAGCACTTAATCATCACGATATGGAGTAATTCGATATTTCATGCTAGCTATTCATTCTAGTTTGTAAAAATACAATAATTCGTTCATGAATATCTACCCAATATTCATGAATATCTACGCAACATCAAAAGAATTCGTTTGAATTTCAAATTGGTCTTCATGAGAATATTGTGGTACCCAATATTTTGAGTTTCTGTCTTTTGGGTCAATAATACACTCTGTACCATATTGAAATTCAGTTTCTTCTTCATTGTTATGTTCATCATCGCATACATTAATATCTTCTCCACAACTACCAAAGATTTTATCATCGCTAAAATTATCCATTCTTATATCATACATACAACAAAAATTATAAAGAATATCATATAATTGAGGATAACGAACATAAATTATTCAATATTTCATTATTATTGTTCATTTCATTTTAAAAATGCAATTACAAGTTGATGAATATCTACCCCAATTAACAAATATAACTACCACATTAAGGTGACGTTTTTTTAGATTGTCGAAAACGAAAACGAAAACGAAAAGGAAACGAACTTAGTCCATTTTAGTGTAATTGTTCATCGATCAAAATAGTGATTTTATTTCCTTTCCCCCTTATCCTAGTAGTAATGTTGGAGTATTTGTTAACCTCATTTTGGGGTGGGTTTCAAAATCCTCTCCCCAACTCATCTCTCTCTCCTTGCCAACTCACCTCCCCCTTTTCTCCCCCTCTTTTCTTCTCTATTGGGATACAAATTTTAGAATATAAAACCAAATTGTCAATGTATCATCAATTAATAATTGTCTAGATTCATTTACGTTTCTTTTTCGTTTTCGAACCCTACAAACAAACGGGCCCTAATATAGTTTGTTTGAATATCGGGTGTGTATTCATGAATATTAGTGCAATTTCATTCAAACACAAACATATTCAGAATCAAACCCCAAAATATGGTGGATTCATAATTAAAGTCATTCAAACCTATTGTGATGAATATCTACAACAGCAAAACAATTCATTTGAATATAAAATTGGCGTTCATGAATATCAAATATGGTAAATACATTAATACGTTGTTGAATATCTATGAAATATTAACAAATATCTATGAAATATTCTCAATGCTCTTATGAATATCACATGATTGTGTATGAATATCATGGAGGTTTCGTTCGGATTAGAAACTAAATTTGATTTAAACAAAGAAACCCTAAAATATGGTCCGAACATGCTAATTCATAATAAAAAAAATTGAGAATGAGGCACAAACTAGCATTATAAACGAAATTAACTTCAAGTAAAAAGAGTAGGAAGAACATTCAAACCTTTTTCCATATTCAGTGAACTTAAGCTTGAATCAAAATTTGGAGATGAAGATGGTCTTATATTGGAATGAAGATGGTAGAGAGAGAAGATGATATGGAGAGAAAAATACTGGTTCGATTTTTATGATAACTGATATCTCTCGATGTTTTTGGTAACTGATATTTTTAATAATTTTATTTTTCTTTAATATTACTACTTTTTTAAAAGATATACTGTGCACTCATCCAACTATCCATCAGCTCTAATCTAATGTCCCTCATTGATACACATGTTTCACCTTAATTCTTGTTTTACTTGAGGTGACCCATTTAAATAAAATAAAAACACTCTAATTTTCAAAATTTTATATTGATTCAAATAAATTGTCTAATTAAAATAGGTATGTTATATTTTCTATTTTGTTTGGTGACAATAAATATACATATTATGAGGGAGGATTAGATCAAAATAATTCATACGATGTGAAATGCGAAATGTGAACATTACTACCTTATATGTGAATTTATAGTACCAATTCACATATAAGGTTCACAGTTAACCTTAACTATTCACAATTAATGTTCACATATAAGGTAATAATGTTTACAATTCACATATAATATAGTAATGCTCACAATTAAGGTGAATTCACATTTTACATTGTAAAATATGTTTCACCAGAAACCCCCTCTAGATATTATAGGCTAATGTCATTCACTCCACATTGGGGTTCAATTGGCTTTTTTTCTTGACTTTGTTCTTATTTTCGTATATGTACGTGAGTAATGTACTAATCTATGTATCTATGAACTATTTATTTAACTTGGTTTATGAGGTTATATTGTACATTCTTTAATTTAAGCGATACTACCATCATTTTGTAGATTATACAGTTTACTAGTCGGTATCTGAGAGTGTATAACTCCATATTGATCAAACACTATGAAGTAAAAACGCTTCATAGAATAAAACGATTTGAAAGTTTACCATATTTCCATCCTCTTCAATCAAATTTTAGTTGATATGGAGGGGACTGAATTTCCTTTTAGGCTTTTTATAACTACGTATTAATGGAAACATATTTCATGAATCAACCATGCATAGTTCCTTTCAAAATGTGTATAAGAGGGTCACAGATCCATTGCATTAGCAAACTATTCAAACAAGTATTATTTTATAATCTAGCAAGTTCAGAAAGTGATACAAAAATATGAAGATGTGGAAACTACTGATTTTTTTGCACCATTCACAATCATAAAAAAAGGAAAATGCTAACCCGGGCAAAGGCTTTTTTACATTCTCGTTGGCTTTTTACATTCGTCCATCTTTGTACTTATGATTAACTAGTTAAGGTGCCCGTGCGCGGTGAACATTTGCACAGTTGTAGGGGAGTTGCACAGTTGTAGGGGAGTTGAAGCTCTAAGAAAGCAACTTTGATATATAAAAATAAAAGGAAATGATACATTTTTGGTCCATGTATACACATGTGGCCTACTGAACTACTCTTCTCATTTAACCACAATTTACATCATCATGTAATCCCATTGTTACAGCAAAATCAAGAAATCCTACAAGAAACATTCTATAGTAGTTCAAATTGAAAAGAAAACATCAATACCTTATATAAGTTCAAACATATGTTTTAGTTCATCTATATTTTATAGAAAAGAAGCTACGTAGCCCAAACATTTCAAAGCATTATTAATAGAGTTAGATTATACATTCTAAATGCATCAAGTGTTTTTTCTCACAAGAATTTGAAAAGCATGTACAAAAGCTTACTCTTGGAGTTCTCTCTTACCCGTCCACGCCAACAGTTTTACAAGTATTTCACCCTCGGCTCTTTTTAGGCCTGTAATTTATTATTAGCCCATCAAGCAACTCACCATTTTCAACAACATCAAGAAATGTTGAGAGATATCCCCTTATCCTGAAACAAATTCTGAAGCTCTAAAGTTGACACAACTTAATATGATCATTCCGTTGAGGAGGTCTGATAGATCCCTAAGGAGATATTGCATTTGCAACCTTCCAATTCCTGATGTTCAATGATTTCCCATGCAATACCTTCATGTTTACAAAAATAAAACAATAGAGGTAAGCAACTTTACCTTTTAGCTGAAATGAGTACAAGAGTAAAACAATTTCAAGTGCTGCTAATACCTCAGTTGCACTTTTCACTTGCTCTTCAGCTTCAAAACTTACAACCCTAAATAACAAATTCACTTGTCGTCAAATAATACTGTTACAAAAAGGAATGGGGCCAATCATCATTTCCCATAAGAAAAAACATTGAGTTTAAGAAATAAGAAAGACATAAAACACAATGCACTGATTCTGAGAGACATTAAAATTCAAATTTCTAGCATGCATGATCTTAGCAATGTAATAAAATGCACATCCAGTACACGGCGAGAGCAAGAAATAAACTCTATGTTAAATATATATTTTACTATGTAACTTCTTTAAAACATGATCATTATTTCAAGTTCATATTCCTACTTTATATAACTTACAATAAGTTTTTTCCCAACAAATGAAAAGTCTAGAAGCAACCATTTATGTACAAGTATAAGACCAGGTGCACTGGTACTAATTCTTCCCCATATCTCAGTCTCATAGGTGAATTCTCAACTAGTTAGTCCAATTATTAGAAGTCTAAAAAGATAAAATCAAGTATCAATGTCAATAATTGAAATAAAAAAATGTTGGAATATCAAAACTTTGACAAGAACAAAATTGAAGCATCTATTGTGATCTGACTTCATAATTGATATACATGTCTGGAAAATTACAAACTTACTCCTTTATTAGGTTCTGAAAATTCAAAACATCAGCCTACAATTTCTTAAGAAAAACTAAACAACTATTATAGCATGTTTACAACATTTCACATGGAAAGACCATAAATTCTTAACTTGTTCATAACTTCATTACAATAGAAAAACCTTTATAAAGATTAACTAAACCTTTAGCAACTTATCTATTTAATAAATACCGCTTAGAAGAAGATTCAGAAATATGATTGGTTACTACTCAAACTGTGATTATGACCAACACCGAGACCAAATTCATTGTAGAAATTGAGAGGATAAAAGAGCATATGACGATACACATCATACATAGAACAAACTTGAAAAGAAAGGTTGAAGAGCTCTTACCTTAATTCCCCACATTATTTAGAGAGAATGGAAGAGAGTGGTCTATCAATAGCTCATTAAGCAACAATTCATCAATTACGACCCCGTCAACATGCCATCTCCAAAGTTTTACATGCCTAGCCATGAACTTGAATTGTCTCTCCATGTCATTCAATATGGCCATCATGTGTATACTTTCCACACATCCTCTATGATAATCTGAAGATTCTAACAACAACACGGTGAATATAAAGATTCAAAGAAGTTAATGTCCTAATTTGTAACAACATAACATCTGCAAGAAGCTGAAATATAACCTAAACACCAAGCAACAAAAAGTCAATTTTACAATGTCCTAATTCCATTTCCAAAACAATATTACAACTCCTTAGATGGTAACATAATCCTTTTGCCAAAACAGTATGAAAAAGGAAACGAACAAAGAAGCATAAAACATGAAGAACTTGAGTCTTACATTAGATTCACCGCCGTATTCCAATTTGAAGACGTCCCCAATAGCCTCGACGGAGGCGCGATGTCTGCGCTGATGTCATTCATCCAAACCAAGACGTTCTTCGTCCGACTGATACCGATCAACATCAACTACATCTTTCCATCCTTGTCTTCCTCATCGTATCCAATCGCGGAGATTAGGGAAAATGTATGAGGAAGAGAGAAGGGGTTTGTGGTGACGCTCTAACCTGGTTAGGGGGTCGATTAGAAAGAGGATGGGGAAAAGGTGAAGCGGTGGTTGAGGCAGAATGCGGAGAAGGGACGAATTTTAGTACGAGAGAGAGGAATCCGAGGGTTGAAGAAGATGATTGAGAGATAGAGCATGAAACACAACAAGCACCAACGAAGACATATTGACACGTGGAAAGGAAAACATGTGAAGCGGTAAGAAATCTCTATATAATTACTAAAGCAAAGCACTATACTCATCAGTAAGCTATGTCACATCATCTACTCATCAATAAGATATGTCATATCATCATTTGATATATGTCAGTTTTTTCAAAAATAAAAAATTCAATATATACATTTAAAAATATTAACCTAATTCTAATGATATCATTTCCTTATTTGAATACAAATCAATTAAAAAAATATATATACAAAGATCACTATCCTACATCTATTGATATCATTACCTTACTTAAATTCATATCAATACAAAAGATTATAAATTAATTAAAATTCCTTTTATTTATATAATATTGATTTAAAAATCAATTAAAACAAATATAATTATATAATGCATACTTTTATTTATATTAATGTTATTTATTTATGTTTATAAATTATATACATAATTATAAAAATGATTGTGTAAATTCCGCGCATGACACAGGAATAAAGCTAGTTCAACAAATAAAGATAAAGAACAAAAAAAAGAAAAAAATTATTGAAGGAGAGGGCAATAATGGAAATGTTCATTAGAAGGACCTTCACTTTTAATAGTAGAGAGATGTATGGATTTTTTTAGTATTTAATCAACTTGGTTTCTTCTAGTCGTTAATAATTTGGTTATTTGTTTTTTTGCTCAATATTTAATTATAGTATGATTGAAATCTGTATTGTTGTTTATCAAACGACCCAACATTTTGGTCCATATTATATTTCCTCATTTCGGTCTCAAAACACTAGGAGGTCATATGATCGTTATCTCAAAACATTAGAGATTATTAGTTGCTCTAAGGGGGAAACATCTGAGGCAGACGAGAAGTCTGCTTATTTGGCATTGTCATGGTGTGTTTGACAAAATCTTAGGCAAAAGAGAAGTATAGTACATCTGACATTGTTATGGTGCATCTGGTACATCTATGTTTGAAAGATTCAAGTCAAGGTTGAGGTTTGTTGAATATGTTTCAAATCAGTTTGAGCTTTAGGGCCATTGGACTTCTCTCGGTATGAAAATAGTATATATAGGCCCTTACTATTTAACGCCCACCCTTTTTGCTATTTACCGCCCAGGCGCCGTGCGTCACGCATGGATTATAACCGTGTGTGACGCATGGTTTAAATCCACACGCCACGCACTGAATAAAACCATGCGTGACGCATGGACACAAACCTTGCCTGATCCCTATGATGTTTCTGCAATGCATGAAGCTTTGGCCTCTATGTTTTTCCTTATATGTCGTCTACATAGAAGAAACTTTGCATTTGGAAAAAGAAGATCCGTTGCACTCATTAAAGCTTGTTCACAGTCGATGACAATGCAAGTCGGCGTTGATCCAATTCTTCTATACATCTCTTGAAGTTGTTGCATTGCCCACAAATAATGCTCTTTAGTCTCGCCCTCAAGAAATGCCCCACAAACTACAAAGTTCCTCCATGTAGACGTGATTCCAACAATCTCAAAAAATGGCATTTTGTACATGTAAAGAGATAATTTGAAATAATATTATTGCAATGTTATGGAAAATCATATGTAATGGTCAATAAGCACACAAAACTTACTTGATTGTGGCATATGTGGAGTCCATTATAAGTACATAGGGAAATGATTTCAAGAGCTTCATTGATTCTGGGGACGCAAAGAACATATCACCAATCATAGACGCATCATCTTTGCTTGTCCTATACTCCATGAAATAGTCGCTCTGTTTGCATTTGTAGAAAAACTCTTGGATAACAGTTCTTCCTTCCCTGTTTTCGATCCTCGTCTTGGCCATCAAATTGTAAACTTGTTTTTTTTTGTAAGGTTCTTGGGAGACTTGTTGAGCATAGTGTAAATCTCATTTGGTTTACAATGAGCCCTAGTCATTTCAACTACTGTACACACTTCATCAGGCGTCAATCTGCCTGCAAACGCATTCCCAAACAAGCTACTACCAATAGGATGGTTGTGGGTACCTAACATTACAGTAAGTTTCCAAGCCCCTCTATGCTCCTCTCGAAGCTTTAATTCGAACCAACATCTACATTTTTTCGTCTTGATGTTTTTCCTCACTCCCTTAGCTTTTGAGTAATTCACTTGTCCTCTATCACAGATAAGCTGAAGTTTTCCAGATTTTGTTTCGGTAGGTGCTCTACTCCTTCCATTGACTATGCAAAATTTGTTGGCTTCTGCAATGTTAACGGCCCAACTCACTCCCTGTTGTCTAGAGGCGAATACCAAGTCATTTGAAAACAACTCTGAGTAATCAACAGAGACATATTGTTCTTCTTGAACTTCAATATCAAATTGTGGTGCAGTACGCAAAGGACAAAACACATTTAAGCTACTTGTGTCTGAAAGTGGCCTCATCAAATGCGAAGGCCATTGCGACAAACCGTAACCGGTTCCAAAAGATCCAGTGTTGATATCACCAAACTGTGATTGCAGTTGCTCCCATGTTGTAAAATCAATGCCCAAATCAAACGAAGGTATGTAGTCGAGGTATGACGGAGGTGGGCAGTCATTAAGAGTAATCTTGTCTAATCCAGTAAACACAGAAAAGTTCATCTATGCACAAACACACAGATAACAAACCAGTTAAGCTTCTGTATGGAAAATCCACACGTCACGTGTGGATCCATTCCATGCGTGACGCACGGTATTGAACCATGCATGACGTGTGGAATTGCCATAAGTCATACATTTCAAACCCCTTAACCAACAAGTCATACATTATAATACATTTCAAACATCATAATCACTAAAGTAAAAAAAAATTCACAAATCAACATGTTTAGTCATACAACTAATACCGTGAGCATGTAAAATCCATAAAACCTAACTAATACAAACCCCTAAAACAAGTCAAAACCTTAAAAAGTAATATTATAATACATTTTAAATATCATAAATCAACATAAATTCACAAATCAACATGTTTAGTCATACAACTAATACCTTGAACATGTAAAATCCATTAAACCTAACTAATACAAACCCCTAAAACAAGTCAAAACCTTAAAAAGTAATATTATAATACATTTTAAATATCATAAATCAACATAAATTCACAAATCAACATGTTTAGTCATACAACTAATACATTCAACATGTAAAATCCATTAAACCTAACTAATACAAACCCTAAAACAAGTCAACACCTTAAAAAATATTATTATGAACAACAAATGTTATCTTATTAAGGTTGTAACTTGAAAATGGAGCTTCTCCACCTCTTTCATTGGTGCATTCCTCTTCATTCTCCATATAGAAGGAAAGGAAGATAGTTAAAAATGGTGTTTTGCTCTCAAAAATGTTCAACAATGGTGTTCAAAGGTTTTTGACATTTGAAATATGGAAAGAAAGAAAGATAATAGGGATTAATGTAGGTGTTACGGAAATAGTAAAAATATTAATGGAGTTATTACAGTAGGTGAGACAAGACGTACGTGCTGGCATGAGTTCTGAAAATAAAATCCGTGTGTCACGCATGGTTAATGTCTACGCGTGACACATGGATATAATCCACGCGTGACGCACGGTTCTCTTCTATGCGTGACGCACAAAATGACACATGATCCCTTTGATTCTTAGTAACACTGATGTGTGCATGATTTCCAATCAAAATAAAATTACATATTGTCAAAGGTTGGACATTTAGGTCACGTAAGAAGTCCAAACAAAGGATATGCTACTTTACAAGTTAATAGGTGTTATTGGGAGTTACCCACATGGTTAAATATACCTAATAGGCATTGAAAACAAGTTTCATTACATTCGGACATCGTTTGAGTGTCGTTTCGCCAAAAACCGCCTTAAGTCCATTTAAGGCGTTTTTAGTGGTTTTAGCGTTTACGTGCCTCATTTCGTGTGAGCGAGACCTTGTTTCTACTGAATATCCCTAATAAGAGTAAGTTGTATAGTATTTTCAACAATAATCACCGTCAATGTTGTAGAATATACATATTGCGACAAGTTAGAGAGTTACGACTAATATGTTTTTTACAAAGGAGGCGGTACTTTAAAAGATAAAGAGATTTAATTAGATCGAAAGTATAGAGGAGTTTAATTAGCTATTGGATATACTTCTTATTCTATTTTACATAAATGATGTAATTCTTCCCAAAGAAAAGAATTAAGGTAAGAAATTAGGGTTACGTTTTTGGCCCATAATTAATTTTCTCAACAATCAGAAAAGAAATTAGGGTTACGTTTTTGTTTGCTGTTCAAGGTTACAATGAATCAGTTTCATCCTTTTTCAAGGAGAAGCTTTAGCTGACTTCGCTAACTGTGTTGATGTTGATGCATATAGTCATTTGACTAGTACTCTAGCATATGAGATATGCACTGAAACTAATAATTTGTTGACCACTTTGAGTAATGAGCCTCTGATCTTGGTCATCCCGCGAGCTCACGTTTAATCCCTCACTCAAAGTTCACACAGTTCGTCCCTTATTGAGTGAGCATAAATTTGTTACCACAACTAGCCTAGTCCCCGCGCCATGCGCGAGTTTATATAACTCGATATACTTAATAAGTAGTACGTAGTATTATGTAAAATATAATTTTATATGAAAATAAGTTGATATCTTAAATAATATTGATATATAATGAAATTTTAAAATTTTAAATATAATAAACAACGAATATAATGAATTGTTATACCAAAAATCTTATTTGATCAAATTATCATAGGTCAATTTTTCATAAATTTAAATAAATTTATTTCAACATATATAAAACTATATAATTTAAAACACTATCATAGCACAAAAATATAATCTTTTCTCTTATTTATTAAGAAATCAATCTTTTTGTGATATGTGGTATCATAAAAATAAAATTATAAATTTGTAAATAACATAATAGGATATGTCAAAGTCTAAAATAATTAACACATAAAAATCTTTTTGTAATCTGAAAGATCTTAAACAATCTTTTTGAACATGAGTTTCCAAATATAATAAAAAAAATTACAATAAATAGTAAAAATCGTGAGCAATGAAATGACGCCAAGTGGATGGCCTGAATGAAGAGTATGCCACGTGTCATAACTAGAATTGGAGGAATGTGATTTGCTTTAATAATTATATAGAGATTTGAAACCCTCATTCAATTCTTTCATCCTAATCCTAATCTTAATCCTAATCCTAATCCTATATATTATAAAGTTAAATGTTTGAGGCAATAAATTCTAAACCCCAACATTCAATGTCATACCATTAATCACAAATCAACAATACAAAACTAGATCTTTCACATGAGCTAAATTTTGACACTTTGTATATGGATTCATAATAGGCTTGAATTTGAACTCTAAAATTTCTAATATATAGTTGAATCATGTGTTAATAAGAGATACCAATAATTTAGTATATAGTCATTTTTCACTAATAATTAGTCTTTATTAATATTAATATTCACGTATCCTTCAAATACAATCAGTTTCAAGTTTTTAAATTTTATCTGCATTCAATCTTATCAGTTTCAAGCTAGCTTATTGTTACAATAAGCTAGCTTATAAGCTACATAAACCAAGGCTAAAACTACACTAGCCGAACAGGCCCTGCATCTTCAATCAGAACTCCCTTTCACCACACAATTATCACTTCAAACAATTTAATCTTTAATTGTGTTCAATAAATAAAAATGCTTACACATTCTAAGGACATTTACTAACTACTAGGATACTCACTGACTCATAAAACTCCAATGTTAACCATCCTTAACAAAGGCTCATATGCAGGTCCAGCCCGGGCGCACAAGGGATCATATTGAGCGCAACCCTAAGGTTGCCGACGAGTCTGGACACAGCGCCCTGGTAGCCCTTCTTCGCGCCGAGATTGTCCGAAGGTGAAGTTCATTTTGGGAATTGTTGTCTCAAACAATTGTTGTCTTTATTTGAGAATTGTTGTCCCTATTTGCATTTGTTGTCTGTATTTGGGATTTGTTGTCTCATTCCCATGTTTGGAGACTTTCCATTTTTAGGAAGTTGTTAAGCTCGAGATTTGCTAGTGTTTTAGAACTTTCTATTTTTAGAAAGTCTCTAAATATGGAGTGGTCCAGCCTTGTATGGTTTGGGCCGTCCTAATGGGCTCTTGGCACTCAAGCCCAATCACGCCCGACCCTAGCACAACCCTAGCCATCACATCCCTTTGAAACCCTAGTCGTCTTCCCTTGTTTTCCTTTATATTGGCTTTGCCACCATTGTAATCACTTACGCTTAGAATAATTGAACCAAGACTTTGTTGAGACGTATTTCCTCCTCCCTTGGTCTGGATGTCACAATCCTGCGGCCTTTGTCTTCTCATCTCCTTCCCCATAGGCTTCTAATCTCTTCGTCTACATCCCTAACCCAAAGTTCCCATATCTCTAGTCCCTATCTTCTACATCTCGTCCCCTTTTCCTTGTTTGAGTAATCCTCAATCACCATATCCGAACCCCTCACCAAACTAGCTTGTTGAAACCCTCAACATTCATATCCCAATTCGACAACTCTTGTCGTCTATATCAAGTTCTTCCGCTGCAACTTCCATATCGACCCTCATCCCTCAAAAGACAACCCCCAAACACTTACTTGATTCTCGAACAAAGGTCCTCAAGAGCACCATTGGCCTTCCCGGAGAGCACATATTTTTAATAAAGTTGACAATTCATTGATTGTGTTGTTGACAAATTATTTTAATGCTGACCGCTTATCTGGTTGTGTTGATGGAAAATTATTGATTGTGTTGTTGAAAAATTATTTTAATGTTGACCGCTTAACATTAAAATAATTTGCCATCAACACAACCAGATAAGCGGTCAACATTAAAATAATTTGTCAACAACACAATGATTGAATTGTCAACTTTATTGAAAATATGTGCTCTTGATGACACTTCATTTGTATGTTGTTGACAAATTATTAGTTGTTGACAAATTATTAGTTGTGTTGAAAGATTATTAGTTGTGTTGACAATTAGTTTGTGTGTTATTGAGAGTTTATTAATGTTGTTGACAAATTATTAGTAGTGTTGATAGTCATTTGTTGTGTGGTTGACAGTTTATTAATGTTGTCGACAATTTGTTAGTAGTGTTGATAGTCATTTGTTGTGTGGTTGAAAAGTTATTAGTGATGGCAAATTATTAGTGGTATTGACACTTCATTTGTCTGTTGTTGACAAGTTAATAGAGATGTTGACGAATAGTTTGTGTGTTGTTGATTGGTGGTGTTGACAGATTAATAGTTGTGTTGACACTTCATTTATATATTGTTGACACGTTATTATTGTTGTTGACTGTTGACAGATTAATAGTGTGTTAATACTTCTTTTCTATATTGTTGACAGGTTATTATTGGTGTTGACTATTGACAGATTTATAGTGTGTTAATACTTCATTTCTATATTGTTGACAAGTTATTAGTATTGCTGACAGATTAATAGTTGTGTTAGTACTTCATTTCTACGTTGTTGACAAGATATTAGTAGTGTTGACAGAAAATAAGTTGTGTTGATACTTCATCTGTATGTTGTTGAAAAATTATTACGGTTGTTGTCAGATTATTAATAGTGTTGACAGTAAAATTAGTGGAGTTGACGGAATAATCATGGGTGTTGACAGTATAATCATTGGTGTTGACAGATTAATCAGAGATGTTGACATATTAATCAAGAGTGTTGACATGTTAATTAGAAGTGTTTACATTTAATTATAGACAATCATAGTTTAGTTAGTGTTGTTGACATATTTATTTATAGCTAGGAGGCGCAAGAAAGAAAAGGGTATCAGAAGAGGTGGGTTTTCATCTTTTTTACCCTTAATTAGTGGTGTTTAAAGTTTAATTAGGGATGATGAGTTTGTCTTTATCATTTTGGCAATTAAATTAGTCGTGTTGACAATTTAATAGTCGTATTAACAATTTAATAGTCGTACAATATAATTGTCATGTTGACATTTTGATTAGTCATGTTGACAGTTTATTATTCATGTTGATATTTTCTTAGTGATTTTATATAAAGATCCATTTATTTATTTTAAAAATTCTATTTAGTTTCATAATTATAAGTCTCCAATTTAATTAATTGACTGGCCCGTATTATATACAAAGAATTACTAAATATTGAAATGGATGAACATACGTTTCTTGTTAACAAAGTATTTGTACATGGATAATTCTGGGGTAAGGGCGGGGGGAGTGGGGACCGCTGTTGTGGATATTTGTGTATGGGCTACCAATTCATCCCGCTGAACTTTCCGGACTCGTTATTATGACGTTTGGTTTATTGTTTTCGGGTTTTTTTTATGACTTTCTTTAATTGTTAAGGTTGAGAACTAGGTTTAGAAGTCGTCACTTAGTTTCTTTTTTTCGAACTCCTTCTTTATATGGAGACTATTGTCATTGATTACATTTCACGTTGAATTGAATAGCAGAGCTTTAAGTTGAGATCATCTCCTTCCTAATTCCTTTGCTACAGCGTCATCCCACTGATTGGATCCGAACTTGGTCCCGTTAGAGAACTAATCACCAAGCTTACCTATCAAATTCGTTCATCTCTTGAGGGGATTCTCAAGACCTTGAATTCTTGTTGAGTTGCAAAACTCAATACTTATCAAACCCTGAAGAGTTCTAGAAGCGACGACGATTTCTTTCTACCATGATCCTTCCCAAAGGCATACAAAGTCAACTGAACTCGTATCATAAGTGTTCATAATTTAAGGTAGATATGTGCTGTAAATGAAACTCGGTTAGATTCTAATCTTCTCTTATTGTTAATGTTACTATTATACTTCACATAAAATACTGAATTCTTTGTCCTTGAATTTCAAGGTTTTCTTTTCCTTTTCCATCTTGTATTTTTCTGTTCACTAGATTATACTTTTTTTCTCATATACATTTAATTCATCCATGGTATCAACACGCTAAATAAAACTAGGTAATTAGTATTGTTGATTGTGTTATTAGTGAAGTTGACAATTTTATTACCATTGTTGACAACTTTATTATTGTTATTGACAATTTGAATAGTGGTGGTGACATATTTATTAGTGGTGTTGACAGTTCTATTAATCATGAAAGTTTAGTTGTCATATTGAGAGTTTAATTAATCATGTTGACAGTTTAGGTACATGCTTTGACAATTTATTTACATTTTTTGACACTAATTAGATGTGTTGACAGTTTAATTAACCGTGTTGACCATTTTATTAGGCGAGTTGACAGTTTAATTTAGTGTGTTGACAATTTTTGTAATGCGTTGACAATTTTATTTAGTGTGTTTACAATTTTATCTAACCTGTTAATAATGTAATTGGTTGTGTTGACAATTTATTAATTATGTTGATAATTTTGTAAGCGATGTTGACACATTTATCATTTCTGCTGCCAATTTTATAAGTGAAGTTGACATATTTATTAGTGTCGAAGAGTTGTGTGACAATATATTTAGTCGTGTTGACAAGTTTATTTAGTCGTGTGTTCACAATATTTGGTAGTTAAAATAGTTGTGTTGATAGGTAAATTAGTCGTGTTGACAATGCATTTAATTATGTTTACAATTTATTCAATCATGTTGACAGACAACTCAATGGATCTTGACGATAATGATGTTGACACTTGACAATTTAAATAATTTGAATATCCCACTATGCATCCTTGACTTAAAAAGCTACAAAAAAATCAAGCACAAAAAGTGTAATTAAAATAACCATTGTTAGACTTCAAGAAATCCCTCTGTCTGAGATGGAGGTGCCTGCTTATATATTGCAACTTGTTTATTTACAATGTTAATGATCTTGAAATTAACTGCAACTCCCCTAAGGAGTAACTAAAAAATTGAAGGTGGGAAATTGAAAGCATACATCAAATCAAATCAAAAAGCAAGAAATTGTAACTAAATAGCGTAGTAATTTCCTCTTCTTCCTTTAGAATAGAAGCAATGGAACACACCTTCATAAACAAATCATCACCAGGTAAGAGAGTGTCTGTTGATCAGCCCAGAATTAAGTTCATTACTTGGCAGAAACCGGACCGGGGTTGGGTTAAAGTGAACTCGGATGGCTTTGTCCGGGGTGCTCTGGGTTATGCGGCGACTGCGGGGGTCATTAGGGATGATTCCGGTAAGGTCCTGTCGTGTTTTGTGTCGAACCTTGGCAGTTGTTCTGTTATTTCGGCCGAGCTCTGGGGTATCGCCCTTGGCCTCCAACATGCGTGGGACTTCGACTGCAGATGTGTTATTCTTGAGGCTGACTCTTTGTTGGCTATTGATTTTTTGACCAAATCCATGCCCAACCATCACCCTTTACTTAACCTCGTGTCTAGATGTCAGCATTTGATCCGTAGGGACTGGGTTGTCCAGTGCCGTCATATTTTTAGGGAGGCTAACCGTGTAGCGGATCGCCTAGCCTCCTTAGGATTAGATTTCCCTTTTGATTTGCATTTGTTAGGTGATCCGCCCAATTGTATTATGACTCCTGTTTTGGACGATGTAAGGGGAGTGGCTACCCCGTGTTTTTAATTTAGCCACCTTTTATGCTAGAGTGCGAGAGTATTGCCTCTCCTTTTGACCAAAAAAATAATGCCTAGTTGGGCATTGAAGTGTTCCCCTGATGTCAAAAATTTATCGTTCTAGATACTCTTAAGACGTGTTCCACTATGTATGATTCACTGAAGTTTCTACTATCTCATGATCCATTATGGATATTCTTTGAATTATTCTACTTTATCTTGAATATGTGCATCTATCTTATCTAGATTTGTATAGCTTTTACACGATTCACAAGGCTTTATTGTCATGCTCCATTAAAAAAATCTGAAAGGTGTCACAAGAATTTCTCTCAATTCATTCAAACTGGGACATTGTTGTCAATGAATGTGTCTTCATTCCGAGAAGATAAGTAGGGAAAAACATCTTTTGCGTTGCTGTGTCATCGGATAATGTGTGAAAAATGCAAAGGAGTCAATGTCTCATCTCCGAGACAAAAACTAAGGAAAATGTTCTATCAAAGTTGCTTGATAGTTCTTCTGGCTCCCATCTTGTGTTCTCATGAAGAATCCATGTTGATCGCTGTCCTTCTTCATCCATCCTCTTCTAGGGCAACTCCAAGGAATGTGACATCTACAATTTGTGTCCTTCTCTCCATCTAAGGTATGTTTTTTATCTCCTTGGTTTCTCCTTGTATGTAGGTCTTGAAGATCTTTTCAAGGAACTGTAAGGGAAAATATTTGAAGACTCCACATAAGCCAAATGAATCAACCTTGATGACTTGATGTTTTGTTACGCTAAAATCAATTTCTCCTCATCAAGACATCTCAAGTGCGGAAAGAAAATGTCCATCAATCGAAAGAGTCTCCCTCACATAAAGATGTGTCGTCCCTTGCTACATCCCTCCCATCTCATGTGACAATGGTTTGTCTAAGCAACTCTAAGAAGTTTGTGATGGAACTAAAGTTGAGTTCTATGCATGGCACATGTAGTCTCACCAGATTCTAACTGAAAATCTTAAAGGAAATCTCTGTGTCAAGTAATCTTTTGGAACACATGAACTGATCGATTTATCCTAATGTGTCCCTCTTGTATGAAGATTACTCCCTCTGTGTTCCATGTGCTATCATCAAAATTGGAGAAACAAGAATCTTCGTTGATAGAGCAAATGCCGTGGTTGCTAAATCAAAGAAACCCTAAAATACTAACTAAAGTATAGCAAGTAAGTAGAGGCCGAACCAATGAGAATCAAAACACCAAATCAATGCACAAGTGAAATATCAACTCAAGAAAAAGTAACAGGGGGGTTGATTGTATAAAGACTAACAAGTAGCAAGCAAGGCAACGATGGTTGAGAATATTATGCGAAGGGGTTTCACCTAGCAAGTATCCACACAACAGTTAATCAGCACGCCAACCGGTCCTGATAATACTTACTACTCAACAACCTTGGAGACCTCCTAGGTTATATCAGATAACTGCAAAGAGCACATGAATCATAAGGATGCATGCAATAACTTACAACCGTCAAATATTAACATGCAATCAATTCTCCTTAATATAAGCAATCAACTACCAGATCATGCAAATATGGATGCTACTATGACAAGGAATTCCACCGTCTATTCCTAGTCTAGCAATAGAAAACTATCAATCAAACTAATAGAAATCATATGGATAAAAGCAAGAGAATCGATACATACCCAAAGGAAAAGAACAAAAGTGATAAATCTTACAACTTAATCAACTGAAGGCTTCAACCGCTAGGCAAAACAATGGAATTAGTTCCTGCTCATGGTTCACAAGACTAAGGTTCTAGATAGAAAAGACGATAAACAATAGAAGAGAATTAGGGTTCTTAAATAAAGTCTAACCCTAAGGAAATACCGAAAATAACTAATGAAAGTCTTCCAAACGAAACAATAAAACAAAATATAAAAGGAAAGTCTGAAATCTTCATTCCGGAACACGTAGGCGATCGCCAAGTGTGCCACGCGATCGCCATATTGTACGAATTCTTCAATCAGCTTCTGACGTCTTCCACGCGATCGCCAAGCTAGGATGGCGATCGCCATCTTCTTCGAGTCTCTATTCTTGGCTTTTGTTGTGATATGGCGATCGCCATATATTCCAGGCGATAGCCATCTAGACTCCAACAACTTCATTCAACTTTGTCTTTACTCTGTCTTCAACTCTTCTCTTCAAAACTTCTAATCCCTAGTTACGCTATACAAAGTGCAGCGTATCAAATACCCCCATACTTAGACCTTTACTCGTCCCGAGTAACTTAAAGAAAAGCTACCCTTACAATAATGTGCTCAAAGGCCTCAGGAAATACAAGGATATCTTCTAGTGATTACATAAATCAATAAGCTCCTCCAGACATACAAAACGCAACAACAAGATAAATAACAATGTGATCAAAATAAGCATAAGACCCAAGACTACACTTTATTCCTCCAAGTGGCGTACCCGAATCCTCCTAAACACTGTCTTCTTATGTCACCAAACACCAAAATGAGATTCAATCCTAAAACACTCAATTTTATTTATTTCACTCATCTTGCTTAGGCGCCCTTTCGGGTTTTCATCCTAACCACTCATTAATTTATTCCAGGGCTCACAAATTCACATCGCTCAAGACTTATTGTTGCCTCGGCCTAGTGCTGGCCAAGCCACCTTCTTATTGCATAGAACTTGCTATCCAAGGATGTTGTATGCCATTTTCTCAATATTTTTGGCTTTTTCAAACAAATTTCTCTTTAAATTCATGCAAATACAACCAACACCAAATAAAGATATGTGAATACATTCTCCTCCCCCATACTTAAACATTGCATTGTCCTCAATTAAATGAAAGAAATAATATCGAACCCAGGAAAGGAGACAAAAGACTCATAGACAAGGCCGGATGACCTTCCTCCAAAGGAACACATGGCGGGGTAGAGCGAGAAACTAGATGGGCACCAAATATAATCCAACAATGCACAACTCATCTAAGACAAAAGAATGAAAGAATACCTCCAATATAGACGGTGACCCAAAAATCAACTCCATGCAAAGAACGTGGTCACCAACAAGCCGGACTCCAACAAATGTAGATCCATAGAAGATAGCAATGATGAACGATGAAAGCAATACTTGATGAAATATAAACAACTTCCTTACTTTCTTTTCTCTGATTTTTTTTGCGCTCTATTTTTTTTAATCCGATTTATTGTTTTTTTCCCCAGATGAATTTATGATTTTATTTTATTTTTGATAAGGAGAGGACTTACAACGAGGAAACCGCGATCACGTCCAAAGGATGGCAATCGCGGTTTGGCTACAGAATGTAGATGAACTTGTGCTTCGATGCTTTCCTCCTGTCCATAAATGCACTAAAAAGAAAATTAAACAGAACAAAAACACAGAAAACAAACAAAACAATATAAAACCTCAGGTTGCTTCACGAGTAGCGCCTTATTTAATGTCGTGGCTCGACATGAAACTCAAGTGATTTAACTAACACCATTTGGATTTGTGAAAAACCGTTTCTTGTCTGAATTCTCTCCTAAACCACTCATGGAATGCCTTGAACTTTGTCCCATTGATCTTAACCATCTTGTCCTTAGCAATGAAAGTGGTTTCCTTCTCTCTCTCATCCTTGATTGTATTAGGCGGTTGTTTCAGCTCAATATCAAGTTCCTGCACACTAAAAACTAATGGTATTTCGCCTGGCGATCTGATTGTATAAAGACTAAAATGTAACAAGTAACAAGCAAGGCAACGATGGTTGAGAATATTATGCGAAGGGGTTTCACCTAGCAAGTATCCACACAACAGTCAATCAAGTTGATCATAGATTATCTCAAGTTCTTACCAATCCTAGGGACCTCATAGGTTAAATCAGATAGCAGAAAAGACCACATGAATCATAAGGATGCATGTAATAACTTACAACCGTCAAGTATTAACATGCAATCAATTCTCCTTCATATAAGCAATCAACTACCAGATCATGCAAATATGGATGCGAATTCCACCGTCTATTCCTAGTCTAGCAATAGAAAACTATCAATCAAACTAGGTGGCCAGTCTAGCAAAACTAATAGAAATCATATGGATAAAAGCAAGAGAATCAATACAAACCCAAAGGAAAAGAACAAGAGTGATAAATCTTACAACTTAATCAACTGAAGGCTTCAACCGCTAGGCAAAACATGAAATTAGTTCCTGCTTATGGTTCACAAGACTAAGGTTCTAGATAGAAAAGATGATAAACAATAGAAGACAATTAGGGTTCTTAAATAGAGTCTAACCCTAAGGAAATACCGAAAATAACATAAGGAAAGTCTTCTAAACGAAACAATAAAACAAAACACAAAAGGAAAGTCTGAAATCTTCATTCTGAAACACACAGGCGATTGCCAAGTGTGCCACGCGATCACCATATTGTACGAATTCTTCAATCAGCTTCTGACGTCTTCCACGCGATCGCCAAGCTAGGATGGCGATCGTCATCTTCTTCGAGTCTCTATCCTTGGCTTCTGTTGTGATATGGCGATCGCCATATATGCCAGGCGATCGCCATCTAGGCTCCAACAACTTCATTCAACCTTGTCTTTACTCCGTCTTCAACTCTTCTGTTCAAAACTTCTAATTCTTCACTTCATCACAAATGCTCCATAACATAGAAATACCTCCAGACCCATACGAATCCACTCCAAATACAATGTAATAATCCCTAGTTACGCTATACAAAGTGCATCGTATCATTCGTTCTCTTTCTTTCGTTTCTCTCACTGAAACTTCTCATTCAAGGTATTCTTGTTGTTGTGTTTCAATGGAAGAAGCCAGATACGTTTCCTTGTTGCCCTTCAATTCTTTGATCATAGTATGTGTTACGCTCTAGCCTCAAAGAGGTGTTTCTATAAGAGCATAGACTATTCGTCTTCATACTCTATTTGATATCGTGACTAAAGCCGAATGATGATGAATATTTGCAGAAAACTCCTTCTCATTGTTGATATGTTCCCTCAATCCACTCGACATAAAGCCTCTTAAAACAACCTAAGCTGTTCCATGACATGATCTTTTTGCTAAGGAATTCCACTCACTATTCCCTCAATTCTTGGCTAAATTGATTACTTGATTCAATGTTTATCATGCATAAGAGTGTATACTGTTGATTTGACTAATTATGTGCTAGGTGTTTCTATGCTAAATGCCCATGCTTCATGATATACATACAAGGGGATTTGCATTTGCATGATACACTACTTCTCTTTGGGCAAAACAAACAATTTATCATATTTCAAACCCGCATTATGGATTAGGCAAACGTTCCCTATGAACTCTCTATTGCTAACTCTTATCTGGGAATAATTGCATGATTTTGTAAAAATGTTCCTTGCCTATTATTTTTGTTTGGACTGCATTTATTTTTATGTCCCTATGTGTCCAAACCGGCCTTTCTATTCCACTCAAGTTTGGGGCTCAAGAACAGGTAAAGTTGGGTTGGTATGAAACAACCATGAGTATGGATCAGTTGGTATAACATTAAATTTTTGCTTGATTCAAGGCGCAAACGACTCGTTGTGTGATTTTATTGAAGAGTTGCAGAGTGAAACAACTAGATAATTAATCCGGGTCTTGAAAATTGTGAAAAATAACCAATGTGGATTTGCTGCATTGACGAAGTGATGATGATGTTAAGGCGGTGATATCTCCTACTGGGTAAGATTTGGTTGCTTTATTATGAAGATTTGTGTGTTCTATATAAACTTTCATATCTCCTCGCAAAACCCCTTCCGGAATTTCCTGATATTCTCTTGCCTTACCAAGCTAACAAAAGATCTCCCAAATCTTTATTTCCCTCCTCACCGACTCTCGTAACCTTAATCCTTTCTCCACTCCTCAAATCTCACCCAAGCAACACAAATGGCCTCTACATCCAACACCAACTCTCCCTCTGCCTCCATCGACAATGAGATGGCACAACATAAAGCTCAGATGAAATCTCTCAAGAAGAGACAAGCCGAACTCTCTGCCTCCTCCACCAAGTCCTATGACATTCCAATGGAGGCCTTGAGCATTGTAAGAGATGCTTCCTCAAAAGCGGATAATTCAATTGAGGAGGAAGCAGAGTAGAAAAAAGAAGGGTCTCCTGGAAAACCCTCATCGCCCAACCACAAGTCTCCTTCTAAGGAGGGAACGCCACCAAAAGGGAATGGCGAAGAAGAAGAAGTTGCATCTCCTCCAAAAGAGAAGGACCAAGAACAAGCTGAACTGTCTTCTCTATCTCCTCCAAAAAAAGAAGGAACGGGAGGAATCAATCAAGGCTACCTCTCCAACTATTTTCAAGAGCAAAAGGAAAGCTCATGTCATAATGGGTGAAGAGATTGATGAAGAGGAAACTGAAACAACCACTCCTCCAAACGTCTCCTACTTCTCCACCCTGACAAAGCCTTCAACCATAAACCGTCTCTACACCCTCCATTCCACCACTAAACTCTCCACTGAAAAGCCCAAAATCTCCCCTTCCACCCATGAGGAAGTTGCTCATGAGAGCTCTGACACCAAGAGGAAGGTGTTGCCGGAGTTTTACATTGTCGAGGACTTATTCAACATCAATCCGTCATATCCTGAGTTGAAGAGTTGCTCAGAGCTCAAGGGTGGAGCAAGTTGTTTCGCTCCAAGGTCTCGGTCAATGAAGATAAGGTCAAAGAATTCTTTTATGATTTTATCTTAATAAATAGCAAGTTTGGCGCTCTCTCTGCCTAAACTTCTGCTGGGGGGGGGGGGAACAATTATGATGTCTTCAAAGATTTTGGGAGAACTACTTGGTGTTACGGTGTCTGTTTTTTTGTCATCTGCCTTCCGACAAGCCAATAGTGGAACAACAACAACTCAGGGATTAGAGTTGTCAACGACTGATGGGAAAGGTGATCCCATTGGTTGGAACAGATGATTTGACAGGTTCCAAAGGGTGTGTCATACAATGCTGATATAGGGAGTTGTTCCTCGACAAGATCGGCGCACCTCATTATCGAATGTCGATCTATTGCTCTTGGATCATTTCATCCACAGGGAACTCATCAACTTGCCCAGAACCATTCTAATCCATATGAGAAAAAGTCACTTCTCCCTCAGAAACTGGGAAGTCCCACTCGCTGCCATTTGCGGAACTCGTGAAGAAGCTGCTGATACATGAAGGTGTCTATGACAACTCTAGTGAAACATCTGGAATCTGGAAGCTCACTGGTCCTCACATTGCACAAATGAAGTGCAAAGAAGATGTTGAGTTGGAACAACAGTAGTAGTCACAACTTCTCCCTAAAGTCCTTTTCGTTGTTCCTCGTCCTCCTCCTGAAGGTCGTCCTCTGCCGAAGACTTCTATCGCTGCACGCTTTGCAGCTGGAACAACTGTTGGAATTGCGACAAATTAGCTTGGGGACCGGTCAGTTGGTTTCCATCATGGATGAGTTGAATGATTTGATGTCCCACATGCTCAACACTTATCTGGACATATCCAGGCCTGCTTCAAAGGACCGCCTCAACCTTGAGTGGAACCCCCCTTCGTTTCCCTAACACATTGTCCTCTGTTTTTGTTGTTTTTATTTTTTGTTTCTTGTTTTTGCTTGTCTGTCCTGATTTAGTGTTGTGCTTGCATGTTTCATGAAGTATTTGCAAATATCCTTTGCTCTTAATGAAATTAATAAGACTTTAGTATGCGAACTTGGTGATCTTCTACTATTTCATGAACGTGACAATCTCTAACATGAACTTCATAACGTAATATCCACACTCGGTTCCACCAATTTGTTGAGCGCACTAAATGAATAATATAATACATCGTCTTAGTTTTAAGATCAATAGATATATAAGACAAAGAAAAAGGTAATATATGATGGTATACCTCTATATGAATGGGTCTCCAAGACTTAAAATTAGTCGCTTTACCCGGACGCACCCCACCATTAAACTTATATACTTGGTATGTCCTGGAAAATGAACAACATACAAGTCAAAAATTCTGATTTTGTAAATATTTAAAAAGACTATTTTTTAAGTAAAAAACTTACAAACTCAAGATGCCCCATACATCATACTCTTTGCGTGGTTCTTTGAGAGAATCGAAAATATACACAAGGCCTTTACGTAGGTCTAGTACATATAGAATCCAATGATTTCTGCGTCATTTACAAATGATATTGTATAACATCAGAAAACAAGTCAAAGATGCGAGTCAAAACAAGAAACAAGGATTGCTATATGACACTTACTCTTGATTATATGGAAGCAAAAACCATTTGGTTACGTTAGGATCACTCATCTTCTCCTTTTGAATTTCAGCAATGGAAATCTTTTTTAAGTACTCTGTTGGGACACTAGGATCAACCTTGATTCTAGTGCTTGACATCATCTCAGGACATAAGAATCCAATCTGAGACCTTTCAAATGCCCAGCTGTGATCATGCAATAAATACCTACAAAATATGCAAGATTACACTATTAGTATCTGTAAAGTAAAAATCTCAAAGAAAGAATAGTTAACAACTAAAACATAAAGATTGATGAAAATATTTACAATATGTAGACTTGGATCAATGAAATGTTTAAGCACGTCCCTCTAAGGAACTCTCCAACATCGGACTCAGTTACGTATGTATCTTCATCTTGCGAATAATGCCAAACCAAAGCAACCAACTTGATGGGAGTATTATCGTATATATCACCGGGACCTGAAGAGATGATAAAATGCAAGTATTTGCATGACGGGCCAAGACCTTGAATTGCTTCATTTGCATAATTCGCTTTCTTGCTTTTGGCGGCCGACTCTTGAGTTTTACGGTCACAACTACCCACCACCTCTTTGTTTGACTTAAACTTCATTGGATATGAAAATAATAACAAAATATAAGAACAAAAATAATACAACACAACAAGTGAACATAAAGTGTGCTTCTAGTGTTAATAAATACATACAACAATGCAAAACGGAATAAAAACCAGAAAACCAGTGAAAACTGTAACAACAATGTAGAAAAATCAGAACAACATTCAGCAGTGCATTACCATAACAAATAAACAAGAACAATTGCAAATTGAACATATGTCATGAATAAAAGTTCAAGTTCTAGCTAATCATATACTTGGGCTAATTCCGTGGTCTTCTCTTTGACCACCAATACTGTTGTCTTCTTTTTGGAGCTATGATCCACCTCTTGAGAAACTTTAGACTTAGACTTCTTTATCAGGCGTGGAGTAAACTCGTACAAAAATATTACATGAGTAAGATTGAGTAGGCTCTAAGGAATTGCATTATGAAACTGCAGAATAGCAAGAATGCAGTTTCAATAAAAATTCCAGAATGCGGTTTCAACACTTAATCATATTTTTCAACAAAAAAACTTTATCAATTCAACTAAATCAATCCATACAATACTAAATTCAATATCAAAACCCTAATTATACAATATAATCATAAAAATAACCAAATCATCATTGCATACTCAATAAAATTCATAATCCATCCAAACAAGAACAATTTCATGCTTTCTAATCAAGTAATTGACATATATTTTCAATTTCGAAATAGATATCATAAAAAAACTATCAAAAAATCATATTTACTTCGATATCATACCATAACAATACAAGGATGATGTTTACTAACATTTAGATGACAATGAAGTTGAATTAGAGCTTGAAATAGAAGAAAGAAGAGCAAATTTTTACGTCAATGAAATTGCTATAAGGATGGCGCCGCAGAGTTGTGAGGAGGAAAATGTGAAAGTGATTAGAATTTCTGAAATTGGCTTTATATACGCGACTTAAAAAGGATGGACGCTGAATAGAAATTTGAAGTGGACGTCGAATTACAACGACCTATAAATACTACTCCTCCGTTCCCCATTTATAGTTCCTGATTTCTTTATCGGGCGTCCCTTATTGTTGTTCCTCTTTCCTTTAATAGCAAACTAGTGATCGTCCCGTACCACTTACGGGTAATGAAACAATTATTCTACAACATAATAAATTATAAATATGTTAGTATATAATAATTAATCATCTAAATCATATAATCAAAAATAAACTTTCGATATTGTTTTGGTTTTATTATGTGCATAATATGCACGTATATATATTAGATATATGTGTTTATAACTTGTGATTTAAGAGATAAAGAGTCAACACAAATTATAAGGATATCTTTTCAATAGTAAAGATCCTATATGAATAATAAGATAAAAGTTAATCGATTTGATATCATAATTTTTTTTATCAAATTGACGTTGTATTGTGTAGATTAAACTTTTTGCTTACAATCACATTTATGTATTGATTTATATATCATTAAGTAGAGGTTTCATGTATATTAATTGGATGAATAATAAAATAACTTAAATCATGCATTTGTAATATATTTAAAAAAAAAGAAAAATTAGCAAAAAGTGGACACATGCTCCACTCAAATTTTGCCAAATGACGCAATTTTTTGTGAAGACGTGACTTTAACTTTAAGAGCATCTACATCCATGTTATTTGAGGTAACAAAGTCAATTTAAAAAATGAAAAATAAAATAATGTGTCATACTATCTGATAGAACCAATGTCACGAGTGGAGAGAACTAACATAGAAGTGTTACTCATCTAAGGAGTAACACTTACACATTTTGCTAAGTGGTTTTCTACCATTGGTTGGTAAATAGACCCCACAACTAAATCAACAATTTAACCAATCCACAATAAAATATAGATGTATGAAACTTGAGTGAAATAACACCATTGTAGGACTAAAATAACAAATATTAATATAAAATATTAAAAAATTAGTTATGTTACTCAAAATGGGTAACACCAATATAGATGCTCTAATATTGTATATAGTAGATTATTTTGATCAAAATACCTCTATGACAATCTTATATTACATCTCAACCCACAACAATACAAACTACTTTTTCATCTCTCTCTTTTCCTATTACCCTATTAGTATCCCAACCATCCAATACACTATCTTTTTTTAATTCTCTTATCTCAATACAATTTTTACCTTGTCTTTCCTCTACTTTTGTACTCTTTATTTTTTTTCACCCACTTCCTTAATTTTAGACTAAAAAGGAAACTAAGAACTATATACGAGGACCAAGAGAATACCATAAATAAAATTTCATTGATTTTTTCGGCCGAGTTTTGACTAGATAACTATCCGCCGACGATCCACAGTTTCTCATACTTGCCGACAGCAGATCTCTCTTTGGCAGCGGCTCAAGTGCCCACCCAATAAATTATATGTTCGAGGTTCAAAAAATGATAATACTCCCTCCATCCCCGTTTATAGTTCCTCGTTTTCTTATCGGGCGTCTTTTATTTTTGTTCCTCTTTCCTTTAATAACAAATTATTTTGACTAAAATACCCCTATGAAAATCTTATATTACACCCCAACCTACAACAATCCAAACTACTTTTTCATCTTTTTTTTTCCACTATTACCCTACTATTATCTCAATCATTCACTACACTCTTTTTCTTCAATTATCTTATCCCAATACAATTTTTACCTTTTATCTCCTACTTTTCTACTTTCTTTCCTTCTTTTCACCCACTTCCTTAATTTTTGACTAAAAAGGAAACGAGGAACTATACTCGGGGACGAAGGGAGTACGATTTATTTGACTCGGAAAATAACCAAACATTAGTAAATCTGATATTTTCATCGTAAATACTCCCTCCGTCCCACTATATAAGCCCCATTTGACCTCGGTGCGGATGCCGATGTACGTTTTGTTTCGTTAATATCTCTAATTGTTTATTAGTAAAAATATAAAAATTTGATATTGTTAAAGTAATTACTGAGACGAATCAAATAAGATCCCATATGACCATATTTTTCGTTATATATCGGAAAAAATCGAGAAGATTCTCCCGAATTGTGAATAGTGTTGAAAAAGCAAATGGACTTATAAAAGGGATACACGCGAGTATAAGTAAACTGGACTGGAGAATCAGTTTGTGTATCAGACTTGTTGGGTCAAATTTTATGTATCACTTTAGTAGGTTAATGTTTTTTATTATCATTACTAAACCATGTAAACGTTATTATTATCATAATCCGTCATTCAATTTTCGAGAACGCGTATAGTTGGTAGTAAATCATTTCATTTATTTTTCTTTCAGAATAATCATTTCGCTTTAATTGGACAAATGGTTCGATTCGGGCAATGATAAACGTTTGATTAATAAACAAAGATATGAATATATTATTTAGATAACATTGTAATATACGGATCGAGTACTAATATATTGGTGGTTGCATGCCTTTATTGTATATAGATGATGAGTTCAACCAGATACTAATATTTAGCGCTGTAGGGACAAAAATATTTTAGTTCTTTTTTCCTCCCATTAAATTAAATTGAATCTAAACTCTTAGAAAGTGCATAAAAAACATAACGCCGGCCTTATTCAGCTAAATCAACTGATAATTGGTTATAAAATATTTTAGTAATCTATATGATAGACCTGGACCAAGTTACCCCCGCTGACAAGCTAAGCATAACAAATCCGTTATTCCAACCATCGGGAGCACCAGGCCCGGTCTCTTTCAAAGAGATTATGGCCTCTGAGACCGTCCTAGCAACGGCTCCCTCGACGTCGACTGGTTGGGAAGAACGTCAGGAACTCTATGACACAGATGATGATGCTGAAGAGACGGATCCAGACCCTAAATACCCGACGCTGAAACTCTCTGTCCTGGAGAAAAAGGAACCTCGTAGGCCATGGGCACATTCCCTCATCATCAATCTTTTTGATAAGGGCCCTGGGTATACTAAGATCCGGAGAAAACTAGAGCAAAAATGGGCTTTGAAAGGTGCATTTGACATGGTAGATGTTGGCAATGCATACTATGTAGCTAAATTCTCAAACGCCGACGACTACAACTTCGTCATGACGCAGGGACCTTGGATGATTGGGGATAATTATTTGATGATTCGTCGTTGGGTGCCGGACTTCGACCCCTTCATGGACAAGGCAAAAATTCTGACTGCGTGTCTAAGGATCCCGGGTCTCAGCCTGGAGTATTTCCACGAAGGCTTCCTTACCAAAGTTGGCAACTTAGTTGGCAGAGTTGTCCGTATCGATAAAACCACGATCAGGGCTGAGAGAGGACAGTTTGTTCGCCTGGCGGTGGAACTAGAATGGACAAAAACAATCTTGTCGAAGTTTAAGTTCTGTGGTCCCTCGTGGGTTATTCAATATGAAGGAATCCGCAATCTATGCTATGACTGTGGGAAAATTGGCCACACAGTAGAGAAGTTCCCATTGGCTGAAAGCTTTGTTCCTGAGCCGGATGTTGTTCAACACCCTGCTAACGTCCCTGATGGAATAGGCGAGTGGAACAAGGTTGTCAAACCTGCCCGACGTCCCCAGCAAGCGAGTCAGCCCATGCAAAAACAGACCCACATGAATCAGCACCCAAGCCAGCACACTGAGTCTGCACACGCAAAACAGAACAGTTAGAGGAAGGGCAAGGGCATTGCGCATCACATGCCGGTCCAACCCAGTTCCAGCGGCTCAAGATTCAATGTGTTCAACTCGGACTTGGCCGATGAAGATTCAGATGAGGTTCAACCGACGATGGCGGCTATGACAATCGCTCAGGGAAAATCCCAGCAGAATCCCAACGACGATTCTTCTGATCCTAGGGGGGCCGCAAAAGATACGCCCAAGCGGGTTGTTACGAAGAATATCCGGGCTGCGATTCAGAAAAACAAGGAAAAAAGAGATTTGAATGAGGTGGCATTATCTTTTAGGAGGAATAGAAAAGGGAAATTTACAAACAAGATATCTGTAGCGCAAAAAAGTGCCTCTATCCAGAACACCAAGCCCGATATTAAGGATTTCGTTTTCCCTGTTTTAGAAAACCCATGCCCTACAAAGCACTCAAAAGTTGCGCCTTTACTCCCCAACACGCCGACTCTGCCCCAAACACTCCCAACACCACGAGTTCGTAGGCTTCTCGCCCTACGACTTGTGCTACTTGATATGGGCCTTTTCAGGACGCGGCGAGTTTACCGACGCTCTTATCCTCGGTGTTTGGGAAGACTTTTCTTAAGACCCAGTCTCCTACTTGAAAAGTTCTTGCTTTTACTCGTCGATTATAGCTTCACGCGGCGATTTGTTTCCGTGTCGCCATCCTTAATGTTGCGTTATCTCTTAGCTCGTCTATGGTATCTATCATGAACGTCATCATTGGAGTATTTCTTTCCTCAGGAAGAGACCGGTATCTTTCTGTTGGTACCTCCACTTAAATTGGCACGACGGCTTCGCAACCGTATACGAGAGAGAATGGTGTCCTTCCCATCACTCTCTTAGGTGTAGTTGTGTCGGCCCATAATATAGCCTGGAGTTGATCCGCCCAATTTCCTCTGCACTCCTCTATCCTCTTCTTGAGATTACTCACGATGACCTTATTACTTGATTCTTCTTGTCCGTTTGCTTGAGGGTATCTTGGCGTCGAGTAGACTAGACGTATACCTTTGTCTTCGCAGAACGATACGATGTTCTTGCTAATGAATTGTGACCCGTTGTCGCATACAATGGTATGAGGGATTCCGAATCTCATGATGATGTTCCTCTCGATGAAGGAGATAACATGGGAATCTTGGATACTCTTGAATGCTTCGACTTCTATCCACTTGGAGAAGTAGTCTGTAACGGCGAGCATCAACGTCTTTGGTCCTAGGGTCAAGGGCATGGGTCCTACTATATCCATCCCCCACTGCATGAACGGCCAAGGAGACGTTATGGAGTGGAGCTTTTCCGCTGGCTGATGTGGAATTGGGGCGTGTCTCTGGCAAGCGTCGCATCTTTTGACGTAATTCATCGCGTCCTGTCTCATCGTGGGCCAATAATATCATGCTGAGTGTGCTTTGGCGACCAGGCTTCTTCCTCCCGAATGATTCCCATATTCTCCGTTATGCAGCTCGCGTAGAATA
This sequence comes from Oxyria digyna, assembly GCA_029168935.1. Lineage (NCBI taxonomy): Eukaryota > Viridiplantae > Streptophyta > Magnoliopsida > Caryophyllales > Polygonaceae > Oxyria > Oxyria digyna. Next base: position 44,335,147 of record JAPVLV010000005.1, read on the forward strand.
TCTTGGATCTTTTCCTCTGTTGGGCATGTTAAAAACATGCTGTTTGATGACCATTTTAGTAGTTGGCCTTTGTCTACTATGAAGGTAGTTGCTTTTTGCTTCAAAAGTCTTGCTTCGTACGCGTTACTCGGGAGGCGTCTATGTTGCAACCACTCGTAGTAAGGCGTTACCCACGAGTCTTGAATTCTTACTGTGAGTGTTTGTTCTGGAATGGCTTCCTTGTTGATGGACGCGTTGCTTAGATGAAGGAAAGGGATATTTTGATATTCTCTTGGGTCGATGGATGAGCCTAGCTTTGCCAACGCGTCGGCTTGCGCGTTAGCATCTCTGGGGATCTGTCTGATTTGGCAGCTTACAAATTTCTCGAACAAGTCTTTTACTACTTTGAGATACAACGTCATCTTTGAATACTTAGTGGTGTACTCTCCTCGAACTTGGTTGACTACCAACAATGAATCACAGTAAATATCGAGCTTCAGGACTTGTAGGTCGATGGCGACGCGTAAACCGGCGATTAAGGCTTCGTATTCGGCTTCGTTATTCGTCGCTTTGAAGTTGCATCTTATGGCTTGGACAACCCTATCCCCTTGTGGCGATTTTAGGACGATGCCTAGTCCTACTCCGTTTTGGTTCATTGCTCCGTCTGTATGTAATGTCCACTTCGCGAATTCTACTTTGTTTACTTGTGAGACTGCCTCTTGTTCCAGAGTTGGACTGAAATCCGCCAGAAAGTCTGCTAGCGCTAGGGATTTGATTGCTTTTCTTCCTTCGTAGATGATGTTATAGCCGCCTAGATGAACTGTCCATTTCGTCATTCTTCCTGACAGTTCTGGCTACTTCACTATGTTCTTCAAAGGCGACGTGGTCCTTACTACGATGGTGTGGGATTCGAAATAGGGTTTCAACTTCACTGACGCCATCACTAGTGCCAAGGTCAGTTTTTCCATGGCGGAGTATCTTGTTTCTGCTGATGACAACGTCTTGCTCACGTAGTAGACGGGCTGCTGTTCTTCCCCTTCTTCTCTTACGAGCACGACGCTAATAGCTATCTTAGAGACTGCTAGATATATAAACAAAGGCTCTCCCTCCTTAGGCTTCGATAGGAGTAAGGGATTCGTCAGGTAATTTTTGAGCTCAGTGAAAGCCTCTTCATGTCGTTTCGTCCAGGAGAAAGATTCGTTTTTCTTGAGAGTATCGTAGAAGAGTCGGTTTCTGTCGGAAGCTTTGGAGATGAACCTGTTTAACGCGACGACTCTCCATGTCAGCTTTTGGATGTCTTTTACGCAACGTGGAGATTCGAGATCGAGTATGGCTTTGATCTGTTCGGGACTAGCTTCTATTCCTCTCTGCGTTACCACATATCAAAGGAATTTCCCGGAAGAGACCCCGAAGGAACATTTGGTAGGATTGAGCTTCATGCTATATTCTTCCAGGATCTCGAATGCTTCCTTCAGATGTGTTACGTGATCTTTTGCTCGTTTAGACTTCAGAAGCATATTTTCTATGTAAACTTCCATCGTGTCGCCTATCCTCGAACATCTTGTTCACTAGCCTTTGATACGTAGATCCAGCGTTCTTGAGGCCGAAAGGCATAACCTTGTAGCAGTAAATCCCCTGGTTTGTTATGAACGCGGTCTTTTCTTGATCGGCGGGATTCATCTGTATCTGGTGGTATCCGCTGAACGCGTCCATGAATGTTAGCGTCTCGTGCCCTGTCGTTTCATCTACCATGGCGTCGATATGGGGAAGTGGGAAGGAGTCTTTAGGGCAAGCTTTGTTAAGGTCCGTGAAATCTACGAATACTCTCCACTTCCCGCTCTTCTTCTGGACTACCACGACGTTGGCGAGCCATTCGGATCGCCATTACTCTGAAGCTTACGACGTCGGCCATTTGAGGACCATTGCTGAACTCGGCCCGGACGTGAAGATTGAGATCCCTCCAAAGGGGGTTTGTGCGGATGATCATCGGCCGGGATGGGTAGCGGTTTATGAGTATCCATTTCTGTCGGGACATCGATTCCCGTTCTCGCCTTTGGTGAAGACCTTTATGCTCACTTTAGGCTTGGCGATGGGTCAACTTCTCCCTGGGGCCTGGCGTATTTTGGGCGCTTTTGACGATGCCATTGAAAAACATGGCCTGGACTTCATTGCGACGGATCTCGCCAACTCTCTGACCGTCTTGCTCTCTTCTTCAGGTAGAGTTTATTTCAAGATTAAGGAGAAAAAAGCTAGGATAGCCTTCGAGAAGAGTACGACCGATCGGGGTTGGGCCGAGGTCTTTTACTTCGTGGAAAAATCTTCCCTCGGAGATGCGTTCTCTTGGCTTATCGAGGAAGGGAACCCCGAGAGTAAGTTTCTTTACTTTATCTTAACAACCTTTTTTTTATAGGGACGTATGTTTTGCTCGTCGATGCTTTACTTACGTGTAACTTTATATGCTTTCCAGTTAACGCGGAGGCTCTTAAGACAAGAGCGAAGTCAAAAAAGGTTGTACCCGCTCTCTTGGCGATTCCCAAAGTTGATCGGACCTTCTATGGTCATGACGAAGAGGGTCATCGTTGCGGTCCTGCGATGCCATCTGGTAAGTCGGTTTCTCCTCGTTTAGCTTTCATCGACTTATTTCCTCACACTTGTGCTCTAATTGTTTGCACTCTATTGGTGGTGCAGCTTCAATTTCCCGCGTTCGTGCTCGCGACGAATCTGCCACTAATCTTGTGACGTCGTGGAAGAGGCAGCTTGCCATAAAAGGATGTTCGTCCGCCGCTCCTTTGGACGTCGACCTTATGGCTACCTTGGAGTCTACGCCATCTCCTTCTCCGGCTAAGGCGACACGTTCACGGAAGGGAAAGGAGAAAGTGGTCGAGGTTCCCGAGGAGCAATACTCATCTGTGGATGACTTCCCCGGTGTGATTTCAAATGCTTTCGCTCCGGGAAGGGAACTTCTGAAGGCCTTGATGGGGCTTCGTTCTTCGTCGTCCTTCGACCATTACGCGTCGATGGACCCTGGCGAAGTTATGGGAGAGGCGTTCGCTGCTCAATGGCAGGTAAGAATGTAACTTCTATTTTCTCTGATGATTTTCTCGCGAGCTTCCATTCTTATTTTTCTCGTTCCTTCTTTCAGGGGATTCAGGCGTCGCTATGTGCTTGGACGCTCTTATCCACGTACCCAAAACAGATGGAGGCGTTGGAGAAAAGAGCGTCTGATGCTTCGTCGGAGGTCGCGCGTTTGAACAGTTTGCTGGAGAAGTCTCGTGACGCAGAGAAGACGGCGAAGGACAAGGTTACCGAAGTTCTTGCCCTTAACGAGACGATCACCAAGCGAGTCGAGGGTTTGGAGGAGGATATCAGTACTTTGAAGGAGGACGTGGAGAGGAACAGAGCGCAACATGACAAGGATTTGTACGAGGCGAAGATCTATTGGTCTTGGTTATCCAGAGTGGAGGTTTATGAGGAGTATGCTGCTGGCAAGTACAAAGATTGGGATCCGGTGGGTGAGCGTGCTGAGTTTAGGGAGGCTTATCCGGAACTTCCTGAGGGCGTTGATGATGGTCCTTCTTGGAGGCGTTCGGATGCTCTACCCGATGTTGCGGAAGTTGAAGGTGGGGAACGTGTCGACGAGGAGGAGGCTCCGACTGATGAAGAGGAAGGCAATGGTCGCGCATCCGGCTCTGGGTCGTCTGAGGGCGAGTCCAAATCCTTGTAATCTTCATCTTTTTCTGTGCGTAGGGTATTTTTACGCGTTGCTTGTATTTGGAGCGTTTCTTTCTTTTTCAAACGTTGTTGTCCTTTTTCCTTGAATCCAGATCGACATCTTTTGTGATAGCGTTTTATTGCTGCCAGCTTTCTTGTTCTCACGTCGTTGCTATCCTTTAGGTAATTTTTATTCTTTTGGCTTAATCCTACCCCTTTTGGTAGGTTTGACCTAGATTCCTTATAGACTAGGTTAGAGCTACCGAAGATTCTCATGTTCGCTTCATTCGTTCTTTGCGTCGTGTGCGTTTTTCTTCATGACGAGGCTAAAATCGTTGTGCCTATCAAAGAAAACCTAACTAACCAACTAGTATAGCAAGAAAGCAAGGGTCGAATCCCAAGAAAATCAAGTAGTCTATTCTTAAGCAAATAACTATTACCAATGAACACACCAAGGGGGGGGGGGGGGGGGGAGGGGGGGGGGGGGAAGTTGTTGTTCTATAACCTAAGACAAGTAAAAGTAACAAGTAGCAAGAGTTGTGAAAATATGATTGAGAAAGCATTCCACCTAAAAAATATCCACACAATGACATGCAGGGGGGGGGGGGGAAGGTCTCGAAGAGATCTTTGTCGTTCTCCAGCCTTCTAGTGTCTTTTAACGCCTCAGGGAAAGGAGCTGGTGGTTTTAACGAGCTGAGTGGAGGTAGATCTGGGCGAATATAAGAATCTGTCATTTCTGGGACAGATCCGCGGGCATCCACTTCGGGCCGCGGGCGCGGAAAATTCTCTGTATCCGAGCCGCGGGCGCGGAAATTTCTCTGCAGGATTTTCAGGGTCAAATCCGCGGTCGCGGATTTCCAGGCGCGGGCGCGTAAAACTTTCTGTTGAATGCTCGGCTGTTTCCTCAGTATCGGATCCGCGGTCGCGGATTCTGTTCGTCTCCCTCTTCTGTCTCGTCTTCAGCCCTTGTTTCAGCTACGGGTCTAATTTCCAATTGCCTACCACTCCTTAGAGACAATGCACTGACGTTTGCTCTCGGGTTTTCTCCCGTTTGAGATGGTAGCTTCCCCAAATCTCTTGCTCTAAACTCATTAAACGCCTGAGCCATCTGTCCAACCTGCACTTCAAGATTTTGAATACTCACTAGTGGAAAAAACACCTGTTGAGGCGGGCAAAAACCCCCCTGTTGAGGCGGACAGGGGTCGCTGCAACAGGGGGGGCTGCAACAGGTCAGTACTTGTTGAGGCGGACAATGTACGCCTCAACAAGGGGGGTCTGTTGAGGCGGGCACATAGGTGCCCGCCTCAACAAGTCCAAAAACGCTTAAGAAATAAGGATCTATTGAGGCGGGCGCATGAGTGCCCGCCTCAACAAACCATGCCTTTTGAGTCGTGCATTACACTTGCCCGCCTCAATAGATGTACTTTAGAAATTAAAAAAAAAAATGAAAGCGCCTTCCAATTGAGGAAGTCCGCCTCAACAAAAGAAATGGACGCCTCAAATCTGAGATTGAAATTAATATTTAAATACAAACAATTTCCAATAACGGTTCCACCAAAGTTTGATATGGCTCTTGCTCCAACAATAGAAAGACTAAATTAACACTGGACTAAATTAACACTTCGAACGACTAATAATACGAACAATTTCTAATTGCTTCAACAAGAGCCCTCTAGACGACAATTTTCCGGCGAAGCCCCCTCAACGACCTTCCGATTGTCAAATCCCGCCTTCGGTTCCAGTATGAGCACAACCACCGACTCATTTTGGATCTTGCTCGTCTTCAGATTGCTTATTTGACAATAGTCGATCATATATGTGAATTATTTGACAATGTATGAAACAAAAGGGAGAAGTCGACGAGTACTTACTCAGGGAAGATGTGCCTTTCATTCAGCCTTTTCAGCATTTCCATATGCCTCTCGTTCCGCTGTACAAGTATGTACCAAATCAGATCAAACATTTGTATGTTTTGTAAACAAGCACTCTGATAAAACAGAAAGCTTCATATGAGCTCGCAGGATCCAGTACATAAAATTTCCAATAAAAGAACTTTGCTTCATATAAAATATGAAAGCAAATTCTACGGAAGCAAAATGAAGAACTAAATGAGGCATTTACCTGATTGGTGTATCAGCTCGCCAGCACAATGGCAATGAAGCATCTGATGCATCTTGACCTAGTTTTCCCTCTAATAAATTTTTAACCTACATTGATGAATACTTGATGAGTATTGTTGTTTATTTAGTAAGTTGGAACTGAACTTTACTGGTACGAAGAAATACATACAGAGAGAACAAGATCAGCATAGGCTTGCTTTGGGAAGTAAGTATAAGAGTTGCCACTATCAAATACCACTCGTCCCTTGACATCACCTGACTGAGCTAAGCTGATGTTCTTGCCTCCATAACTTATTCTTGCAACCTCAGTCTCAATCTCTACCGCACAATGGCAATGAAGCATCTGATGCATCTTGACTTAGGTTTCCCTCCAATAGAGATGATTTTTTTACACCAAAATACCTATGGGTCTCAATCTCTACCGCAATTGATAACTCATCGAAATAATGTTCAAAAACTGATCATGCACATATCAATCACAATATGATAGATCAGTTCTGCAAACATATCAGCTAGTAGGATATAAATTGGTTTAAGTACCTTCAAATCGAAGATAAAATTTACCATAGCATGAGTATCAGGTAGAGAATACAATAATGAACTGTCCTATCCATCGTAGAAAACTAAACTATTCAAAAAAAGGATTTGAACGAAACAGTGACAGCTGACCTCAACATCTCGTTCTTTTCTCAATTGTTCATAAGCTTCTACTGCGAAAGGATCTCCAACACCATATATAGGGCGATGCAACCGTGTCATGCCCCAATCAAATAGCTGCTTATCTGGATATGCACAAATAAGGCGAAGCCAATATTCCTCACTTACATGAGCCCGAACTTTCCTCTGCAACCCTGCCAGCTGAACACAAGATTAAAATATATTATATATGTCATCACCCACAATGGACATTCTCAAACATCAAAATATAAGCATAACAAACACTGCTAAATTGCAAAGTTCATTTCATGTGCAAGCACCAAGGAGAAAATGTTAGAATCAGCTATCTACTTTATATTTAAGTAACAAAATTATATTGTATAAATTACAAAATGAGCTCAATTTTATAAAGCATGTAGTTAACTTTCTTAGGCTTAAACATTGCTCTTTAATGTGATACTGCAGTAGCAATTAATGCTCCTGATGGACTTTCTATGTTAGATAATTGCACATCTGCACATCTCTTATGAAGATTTCTGCTGTAATACAAGACATAGAAATTGGAATACAGATATAGGAAGTGACACCTTTAAGCCATAGAGCTCGAGCAAGCACTTGGACTGCAAATCCTCACCTCTACTTGATGGTAGTTCTGTCTTGGCAAAAAAGAAGAAGTTAATTACAGGACTAGAAATAAATAAACAAATTATAGCAATATAGACTTTTTCGGTGAATGAAGTTGAGTGTAGCCACTTTGTGAAAAATTCTAGGTTAAAATTTGTGAAAAATTACTTCAACGAGGCAAAACCATCAAACAGAAAATTACTTCAATGAGTACCTTACATATGAAATAGTTCCTCTGCATAAAAAAGTACTTCTGTAGATGTCCTTTGAAACTAGGGTATTATCATTGTTAAAATCCCCATTTTCAAGGCCTGGTTGAAACCATTCACCTAGAAATTCTAAAAAGATTTAACTAAACTTCCTGAGAAAAACTTGAACGATAGTTTCAAAGACTTCAAATGGCTATAATTTAAGGAAACAAACTCGGGAGGAACACAAGAAAAACATGGTTATCCATGGAAATATAATAAGCTTAAGCATAAAAAAGTGCAAGCTAATAAGTTTAAGTAGCCTGTATTTAAATAATTAACAGAGTATACATGCAATCTAAAATAGTCTAACTAAACTATATCCAGTGACCTTACAATCTAGGAGGAACAAAAGAGTAACATGATTATACATGGATATATAATCCAGAACATAAAACTAGACTTCTCTAACCTGCAATTTTACTTCGAATTTATTGCAGGAACTGATAACCTCTCTACTTCTAAACCAAGGTAGGCATTTTCCACTAATTATGAAATAAGTCAATGCATTTATCAATAGGGTGATCTTAACAGCTGGGAGAGAAAACGAGACTTACAGGATTCATCATAAGCTCCTCTTTATATCTCCTATACTGAGACCGCTTCTTAGACAGCTCAGACTGCCAGGAGCTACGATCACTGGGCAAATACCCTAAAAGAAGATGCCAAAACCACCATGCAACTCAATTTGGTAACAATGATCACAACAACAACCAGCATTTGCCTCTTAATTTAGTAAGAAGCAAAATGTGTACCTTCCAGACAGTAGCTCGAATGTCAGCGCCATCAGGAATGCCCATGGATGCGAGCCTCCTGACTTCCCGCATGTCAACCATCTGCTTCGATAGCTGAAATCCAAAACCGATTGAATAAAACGCCTAAAAGAATAACACAAAAGAGCTGAAAAGAGGGCGCAAATTGACCTCAACCAAAAGCTGAGCTTGGCGAGAGATGTCATCAGCAGAAAGCAGCGAAGAGGTGGAGGCGCCATTGGGAAGCGGTTGTTGAGAACATGAGATCTGAGGGGTAGAGGCGAGAAAGATACGGTGGCGAGGAGGTGGGAAGCGGAGGTGTAGAGGCGAAAAGAGAGGCTAGGGTTTTTGTTGAGCGGGTTAACTGGAAGAATATGTGAGAGGGCCGTGATTTTGAGTTATGAGATTGCGATATTTAGAGGCGAACACCTGCCCGCCTCAAAAACTTCCGTTGAGGCGAACAAAACCTCGTACGCTTCAACAACTTGTACCATTTTGAGGCGAACGTCAATATGCCCGCCTCTAAAAGGTCTGTTGAAGCGAACTTCTTAAGTGTACGCCTCAACAAGTCATGAAAAAACATTTTTTGAGGCGTTTTTATATATGTACGCCTCAAAAGACTTGTTGAGGCGGGCGAAACTTTGCCCGCCTCAACAGATATTTGTTGAGGCGGGCAGAGTTTTGCCCGCCTCTATTTTTGGGTTCTGTTGAGGCGGGCGCCTTACTGACCGCCTCAACAAGTCAAAAACACAAATATTATTTGAGGCGAACGGATATTTGCCCGCCTCTAAAGTACCTGTTGCAGCGAACTAAACGACTGACCGCCTCAACAGATAGTAGAATAAGACTTTTTGCGTCGGTTTTTAAGGTGACCGCCTCAACAGGGGGGCTGCAACAGGTGTTTTTTCTACTAGTGACTCGACTTTGTATCCTTTTGAAATTGCATGCAATTCTGCTGTAATTCTACTTGGCTTGCAGCGAGTTTCTCAACCATTTGTTGAAGGAATGAGGATGAACCTTGGGCTTGTGGTTGTGGTTGTTGCTGAGGTGGTGGTTGCAAGAGATGAGGGTTTTGCACATTTTGATTGTTCCCCCACCTGAGATTTGGATGATCTCTTGTCCCTTGATTGTACGTATTAGCGTGGGGATCATATCTAGGTCTCTGCTGCCACCCTCCTATAGCATTTACCTTAGCGTTTGGATCTTGAAGTTGTGGGCAAGCATCAGTAGGGTGTCCTGTATCAGTACACAATCCATATGCGTTTACTTGTTGCTGAGCACCACTCTTCACCATTAAGCACTTCACCATATCTTTCAACTCTTTCATCTCATTTTCCAGCCTAGATGTTGATTGAGACTCTACTGCCCTGACACTCTCTCTTCTGCTGAACTTTTTAGAGCCCTCAGATAACTCATGGCAAATCTCTTTAGCTTCGGTTGGGGTTTTATTCAAGATGTTACCCCCACAGGCTGCATTCACCATACAACGCTCATCATCAAGCAAACCATTGAAAATATAGAGGATGAGCGTTTCATCTGCATACCCATGGTATGGACAACTCGAACATAACCTCTTGAACCTCTCATAATACTCATAGAAAGTCTCAGTAGCATGTTGCTCGATGGTAGCAATATCTTTCTTCAAAGTGTTCAGCTTAATAGAAGGGAAGTACTTTTCTAGAAATACCTTTTTCATTCCAGCCCATGTAGTGATACTTCCTGGAGCTAGATAGTACAACCAATCATTCGCTGCATCTTACAAAGAGAACCCAAATGCTCTCAGCATGATCTGATCATCAGTTATACCCATTGGCTTCATACTGGAGCAAACAACATGAAATTGAGCCAAATGTTTATTCGGATCTTCTCCTGCCAAACCATGGAAGTGGGGCAATTGATGAATCAGGCCAGACTTCAGTTCAAAGTTCATACCTTCTCCCAAGTCGGGAAAGGTGATGGCTAGCGGCTGTTGAGTCAGGTTTGGGGCAGTTAACTGCCTCATAGTCGGTGGTACGACAGCCATCTCACGAGTTCCTCTTCGGTTGCGGCTAATGGTTCTTTCAATCTCTGGGTCAAGAGCAACAAGAAGCGAATCAGTAGTACGGGTGTGGACCATACAACAAGTCCACACAAAGGTTGGTAACAATTAATCACACAAAAACAGAAAATTTGATTCCCCGGCAACGGCGCCAAATTTGACGAGGCTAAAATCGTTGTGCCTATTAAAGAAAACCTAACTAACCAACTAGTATAGCAAGAAAGCAAGGGTCGAATCCCAAGAGAATCAAGTAGTCTATTTTTAAGCAAATAACTATTACCAACAAACACACCAAAGGCGGGGGGGGGGGGGGGGGGGGGGGGAGTTGTTGTTCTATAACCTAAGACAAGTAAAAGTAACAAGTAGCAAGAGTTGTGAAAATATGATTGGGAAAGCCTTCCACCTAACAAATATCCACACAATGACATGCAAGGTTGATCATAGATATCTCTAACTCATGCAATCCTATTGTTGTTCCTATTCCTGTTCAGACATAGATATCAGCGCAACCCGCCCTTATATAACTTCCTATTAAACAAATCTGAAGACCTTCAAGACTCAATTCAATAGAAGCATTAAGCAAAGGAATATAGCAGGATACATGCAATTCAGACAACCCGTCAGATAAGCATGCAATCAATTCTCATTCACAAGTAAACACTGCGACCCGCTCATGTAAACATGTGTTTGCTACTAGATAAAGAACTCCGACCCGGAATTACCAAATCCTAGCACTATGAACAATACCAATAAACCTAGCTGGCCAAACTAGACAGATCAATAAGATTCAATAAGATAAAAGCATGAGAATCAATACAATCAATAGAAAGCGAAATAGAGTTTAGAATCTCACAACCATACAATCAAAGGCTTCAACCGTTAGGCGAAACAAAGGGAAATTAGTTCAACATCGACATGGAGGCAAAACTAGGGTTCTTTAGAGAAAACAAAGGTTAACCTAAAACTAAAGTGTATTTAGGCTTAAATACTCGTAGGAAATAATAAATCCGAACTATGAAATAAAAGGAAATAAAAGAAATAAATAAAATAACAAAACAAGATAAAACTCGGAAACAAATCTGGTGTTCAGCGCAGAATCCGCGGGCTCGGAAAATCGGGTCCACCCGCGGCTCACCCGCGGAAATCATACTTAGGCAAATCTGTGTGCTGCAAATCCGCGACCGCGGCTCACCCGCAGATTTCTGCATCAGCTTCGTCTTTTCTTCTCTTCAAGTCTTTTGTCGTCTTCTTGGTTTCTTCAGTTCCTTGAAAGACGTCTTCAATCTTCACTAATCTTCATAAATCACTACTTCTTCTCTTCAACTCCGGATTATGCAATTACATATAAAATAGCTCCCAAATGATCATAACCTAAGCTAATAATCACTAGATAATATGTATGAAATACTCTCTATCACTTCACGTCGGAGACGTCCTGGGAGCTTACTCTCTCTTTGGTTCTGATATCCTTTTTTATGCGTTGTGCTTCGGTACGCGTATACGTATAGAACTTTATTGATTCTAACTTCCTTAACCTCTTACGCGTAGCTTGTTTACGAGTACGTAGGTTTGGTTCTTGGCTTTCGCTTTTGCTACCTTATCTTTGTAGGGTGTGGTTTTCTACCCCTAGTATGATACTTTGCTCGAAGTGAACGTGTTAGAGGGCTTTATTTACTTAATAAGATTGTATGGTCATTGCGGCTGCTTTAGTTACGTTGCCGGCTTACATGAAGGTTGGATCCAACATTTCCTCCGAACCCTGAAGCGAGTGGCGGACATAGGTCAGCGTGTGATTTTTATCAGCTTGTGACGTTACCCCTTACTTTTAAGGTGGGTCCGTTGCCTCACGTTAGTGTTAGGTCGACGTCGAACTCTTTTAATCGACGGGCCTATTCATCGTGTAGCGTCCGATTTCTAGATTGTTAGGACTTACGATGCCGGTGGACGCATCCCTGCCGGTTTGGCGTTTTGCCCGTGGATTCACGACTCTCAGAGGGGCTGGAAGGCGTGAAGACGCGTTCCTGGAGAATGATCGTGTCAAATAGGTTCGACCTTATTTGCTCAGAGGATCCGGCCGACTTCGTGAGGTACCGGGCTTCATTCCCCATGACCATTGCCACACGTCGCTAACAATCGTGGGAAGCGTCGACTCGGAGTCGGCAGTTCAACTAACGTTGCCTACGCGTAGATGAAGCCTCGAACGCGTAGACTAACGAAATTCGCCCCCGGCGCGGATTTTCACCGCGGCCTTCTTGCTTCTTATTTGGTACGCCGTACTCAAGAGGCACGTTCTCTTAATAGACATAGAGACAGTCGTGGAAATGAAACAACTCAACATGCTTAACACGTTGGAAAGAAAGGGCTACTTGTATATTAATAAAAGATGCATCATGCGATATCAAACATTGACTCTGACGCCTACCCCTAATCGTCGCGACCCCTTGTCGCTTTGACTTGACGATAACGACGTGTTCTTATTAAAAACTTAATCCTACTCATGCAAAGGGAAATAAATGGGAATCAAAATACACATAGAATTATCTCAAACACTTTCCTGATGGTGTCTTTACGGTGGATGATGTTGCAAGAACATGTAGCTTAAGTCGGGGTTTTCCGCCATAAATTTCCTCCACTTTTGAACACGAAGATTTTGCTTACGCTTTCGTAGAGATGCGTCGTGCTTATCGACGTCCTTGTCTCGCTTCTTAGACGGCTTTCCCTTTGACGCGTCGAGGGTTATTTTTCTACCCATGGCCTCTTTCTTAGACTTTCCATGACTTTTCCGTATTCTTGAGCGTTTTGACTCCTTACTATTCGGTGATTCAGACCATGAAGATGCTTTCCTTTTTTCCACTCTCCGGATGACGTGGGATTTGACTTCTAGGATGTATGTCTCGTCGCCTACCCGACCAATTTCTTCGTTTACCTCGTAGAGCCTTTGTTGAGTGTATCTCACTTGTTCTTCATGGTCTTTTAATTGCTACGCCTTGCTCTTTTTCTCTAGGGACGTGTTAGTTGTATTCTTCATTCCTATGCTGTAGCACCCCCTTGCTATCTGTGGTTCGCCCTTGATATCTTGAATTCCCCACGGAGATGGAAACTTCAGGGATTGATGGTACGTTGAAGGTATAGCTCTCATATCGTGTAACCACGGCCTTCCCAGGATTATGTTATAGGGTGACTCGGCCTCCATTACTAAGAATTTGGTTTGCATATTGACCCCTTCCGCCAGAGTGGTTAGGGTGATTTCTCCTAGCATATCGGCGACTTCGCCACTGAAACCTACCAGAGGGATGCACTTTTTCACCACGTCGTCGCAAGATAATCCGAGCTCCTTGATCGCGGATAAGGTGATGATGTTGGCCGAGCTTCCGTTATCGATGATGATTCTTTTAACCTTGCAATTACTAATGGTTAAGCAGGTAACTAACCCGTCGTGATGATCTACACTCCCGTTGGGCTCTTCGAACGTGATTGGACAATCTTTCCTAACGACCCTAACGTGGTAGATAGGTAGAGTACTTCCTTTGCCGTGTAACGCTTTGACGCTCCTTTTGGTTGCGCAGGCGGTATAGACACTTATGGGAGAGCCTCCAAAGATCGTGTTGACTGTCCTTGATCGACTCGACGAGGGGGGTTGCGGCGTTGGAGATCTTTTATCTTTCCTTGCTCCTTCGAACACGTCCCTTCCTTCTGTGGAGAGCAGATCTAATAGGTCGCCTCTTTTCAGGAGACGCAGAACTTCTTTCCTCATAGTATAGCAATCATCTGTCGGATGTCCTGAGTCGTTGTGGAACTCGCAGTATCCTCTTCCTGATCCTGATTTCTTTTCAGGATTTGGTTTTTTAGGCCACTTCACGTCATGGAGCTTTTCCATCGCGTTCATAACTCTCAAAGCGTCGGTCTTCATGTATACACCTCTTTCGACCGCGTAGACGCTATTGATTTCGCTTACGTTATGCACCATGGGAGGTTCTCTATGGAACGGCTTGTTTCTTCTATCGTAACGTTCACCATCTTTCCGTTGGGGCGAATCTCTGCGCGGAGGGGTACGTCTACGTGGAGATCGAGACTTTTCTTCAGCGTGACTTAAGAGGTCTTCTTCAAGGCGTATGGCTTCCATAGCTCTTTCTCTCGTCGAGATAAATGAAGTAGGACGAGTCTTCGTTAATTCCTTGTACAGGTCACTATCTCGGGGGAGTGCTCGTCTGAACGCGTCGGCAGCGGTGGCCTCGCTACAATATGGGATTGTAATCTTTTCGTCGTTGAAACGCTTCAAGAAGGCCCTTATGGTTTCGCCCTTGTTCATACGCATGTTATGGAGATCTGAGGGCTGCTTTGCGAACAACTTACTGCTGGTGAACTGTAATTGGAACAGGATGGAGAGCTCGGCGTAGGAGGAACCATCTCAAAGCTGGACCTTTTAGCGTCGAGCTGAAGAATTTGCACATCATTGCTTCCTTTAACTCTGGCTCGATCGGGCTCGTGGATAGTTTGGCCTTATAGAGTAAGACATGTTCTTTCGGGTCATTTGATCCGTCGTAGACGGGGAGGTCGGCGACGGTGAACTTCTTGGCGATCTTCTGGACGGCGATAGCGGCAACAAAAGGACTTTCTTGAAATCCGAACTTGTGCTCAGGGATTATGGATTTGGGAGCCCCGGGCATCAACATCATCTCTTTCCTTAAGGCTCCGACTTGTTGCGCTATGAGCGCAGCGATGGCGTCCGCAGTCAAGTTCTCCTTAGATTTTTCTTTCTAAAATCGTTTCTCTCGATGGGATAGCGTTTCGATGCTCCTGGGATCCGTAATCCTCTCCTTCTTCAGCGACAACATCCATATCTAGGCGGCGAACGACGCTTTGACTACGAACATAGGTGAGTGGCTTCGCTGACTCTGCCCTGATGGAGCGTAGTCGTTCGTTCTCTTTGGTGAGTCCCGACGTGTTCTTTTCGCTGGCGTTTTTAGCTTCTGTCCACGCCTTCTGGAGGGTGTCGAAGTGGACTCTGACAGAGGTCACATTGGTCACATCGCCGCTCGTCCCCTGCTCTTCTGTGGGAGCGTTGTTCTTTGGAGCGCCAGGAGTGTTCTCGAGATCTTTTCCCGTGTTTCTTCCACCGGAACAAGAGGAGTCGTTACGTGATCTTCTTCTTCGGACTTTTTTTCACCATCACGCGGACTGTTGGTCGGACTCGTCATGATTTCTTGCAAAAAAGAAGCTCTTTTCGTATGGAAAGACGATACCTCTTTGATCTCGCCCCACGGTGGGAGCCAATTGTTTGTAGCAAAATTACCTATGAGAAGATAACTAAGAAATTGTAGGGCAAAGATCAAAGAATACGGTATAATCTCAACACTCAAGAACAATATAGAACGAGAGAGGAATTTAGGGTTTGAAGCTTGAACTTGGTATTACTCGTAATGGTGGCTGAATCTTTACAAAGCAGGCGTTAGCCTTTATTTATAGGCTAACCCTAATAATATCTTTAAGGAAACGTGATCTTATCTCTTCCTTTTATCTAAATAACGACATAACAAACAAGGTAAAAGATATTCTTTATCGTATCTTTTACCAATTACAATAATATAATAAGGAATAAGATAAAATATACTCGGTCGACCTAATCTTCAAGACAAACGAGACCTTTGCCACATCTTGTCACGTCGACGACATCCTTTTGTTCTCTCGTCGCGTCGACACAGTCTTCCTACGCGTAGCTCTTCACGCGTTCCACATTCGTTATATTTTTAGGCACAAACAAACGCTATCAATTCTTCTCTTATTTCTTTGGGGACGTCGATCCCTATCTTTACGACTCGTTCTTGTTTGGAGTCATCGATAATCACGTCTTCTAATTCGGGACACTTTGGCTTAACGTACTTAGTTGGCGTCTTGACCTGGAATTCTTTTACTTCATCTTTTTTGATTTCCGGCGCCGTGACCCCTTTCATCCCGATTCGGTAGCATTCCTTGGCTGTATAGGGTTCGCCTTTAACTTCGCGTACCCCCCAGGGTGTTGAGAACTTCAAGGATTGGTGATATATGGACGGGACCGCTCGCATATCATGGATCCAGGGTCTTCCTAGGATGGCGTTATAGGGTGATTCCGCCTCCATCACGACGAATCTGGTTGGGAGATC
Organism: Oxyria digyna; assembly: GCA_029168935.1. NCBI lineage: Eukaryota > Viridiplantae > Streptophyta > Magnoliopsida > Caryophyllales > Polygonaceae > Oxyria > Oxyria digyna. The sequence goes on from JAPVLV010000005.1 coordinate 44,351,416, forward strand.
GATGCCTTGGGTTGTTGTCTCGAGGGTGATTTCCCCCAACATATCTGCAATTTCTCCGCTAAAGCCTTTCAAACGGATATGCTTCCCGACGACATCGTCGACAGAAAGTCAAAGTTCAAGAACGGCGGAGAGGGTGATGATGTTGGTTGAACTTCCGTTGTCTACCAGGATCCTCTTTACGTTGCAATTCCGAATGACCACGGAGATTACCAGGCTATCGAGATATTTGGTTCTTTCACCTGGGTCTTCGAACGTGATAGGCATATCGCGATTCGTCGCTTTAGCGTGGTGAGTTGGAGTGGAATCGTCTTGTCCTTCGATAGTTCTTGCGAGCCTTTTTCGTGTCGGAGGTCGTATAGGACGGTGGACCTCCTAAAATAGTGAAGGTTTTGTTGTGAAAACCTTCGATCGATCTGGGATCTTCCATGGCTTCTGCGGGAGAAGTTGTTCTTTTCGTATGTAGAGACGACACTCTTTTGATCAAGTCTCACGGTGGGCACCAATTGTTTGTAGCTAAATTACCAACGAGATGATAACTAAGCAATTGTAGGACAAAGATCAAATAACACGGTATAATCTCAACACTCAAGAACGATATGGGAAATTAGGGTTGAAGCTTGAACTTAGGTATTATTAGAATGGTGGCTGAATGAATACAAAGCAGGCGTTAGCCTCTTTTTATAGGCTAACCCTAATAATATCTTTTAGGAAACGAGATCTTATCTCTTCCTTTTATCTAATGACGATATAACAATAAGGTAAAAAGATATTCTTTCTCATATCTTGTACCAATTACAACAATATAATAAAGGAATAAGATAATATCTACTCGGCCGACTTTTTCTTCAATGTCGACGACATCTTCATTTCTTCTCGTCACGTCGACGTGATCATTCTACGCGTGGCCTGTCACATGTTCCTTACTCGTCGTATTTTTAGGCACAAACAGTAACGATTACCAATCGTTTACTACATTTGCTACGTTTGCTTCGTCGACTTTGTCTCCTTCGTCTTCTTCATATGCTTCTTGCACGACCCCCGAGATCCAATTTTTGTTACCTTTGATGGTACCTCATTTGACACGCTTGCTTCTAAACCTCAACCGCGCTCTAATCAAAGGAGTCGAGGAAGCAACGATGCAATACATTAAGGCGTTAACCAACCTACAAAGGGCGGTTAAAAAGCTCGAGGTCGAGACACGAGCTAGTACTAAGCCATAGTCATCGCGGTAAAGGCCGCATCCCTCGACAAAGAGCCAAGAGGTGAACCTCGAATCAGACCAAATCATTGAGGCATGAAACCAAGTTCTGAACATCAAAACCAAAGACAAGACGTCCAAATACGAGATCATGGCAACCCCGATACATCAAGACTTTAACAAACGCGGCATATGCATGATGGAACGCGTTAACTCTTACAAAATGGCACATGTCATCTTCAATCTTCGCGTATACAACGAAAGCATGGACTTCGATTAAAGCACGACAATCAAGTTGGTTATGCAAGCTGCTGATACATGCAGCTGATGCAAGCAGGTGATACAAGCACGATACTAATGCAACCAGGTAGCTGACAAGAAGTTGGGCGTAACTTAGCCTAATAGGTTTGCTCCCTCTATTAATAGGCATGTATAGCGTTTATTTACGGGATCTTCGGCCCGACTCTGAAATATCGACTTAAGGCCGGAGATTTGTGAAGGTCCTCGAGCATATTCAAACTCGTTGGCTTGTAATCTTTTCGATTCAAATCAATAAAGAGCGCGGTCTTTTCGATAACCAAGGCTAATTAGATTCAGTTCGACCAGGTTGCATAACCCGGGTTCCATCACTGGCGCCGTTTGTGGAATCTTTCTAACACCTGGGTGGCTTGGCTATCATTGGGCGCAAATAAACATCAAGTTGAAAACATGGAGAAGTTTTTTTATTCACGAAGAGGAGTTTGTTCGATCATTTGAGGAGCTTGTTCGATCTTTTGAGGAGCATGTTTGTTCGAGTGAGGTGTTTGTTTGTTCAAGACAGCAGCCATGGACTAGAAATGCATTTTTGCAAGTGAAGATAGCAATGAAGCTAGAAGAAAGCACGTAGTACGACGTGAAGATAGCAATGGAGCGCGTGAAGATAGTAATGCATTTTTTTCTTGTACTGGATTTCACGGTTTCATCGGTGCCAATAAAGGACCATAGAGGAGGACCGCGTTGCAATTGTCAAGGGAGATCTAGAGATATGCTATACGAGGGAAAATGATATGACTACAACATCAGTAATTTCTCTACTTCTTGATCTTTCCTCCAATCTTTTTGGTTGTTTGAGATATAGACGAGGCTGGAACGCAAGGTCGGAACGAACACAAGTGAACTTCAGCGAGTTGTTAAGTGTAAATTCAGAGAAGATCGCACAATAGAAAGGGTAAGCATGAGGGGTTTACCAGATGAACTGCACCACAGCAACACAACATCAACGCGCAGAAACAGTTGACATTGACGACGTCGAGTTTGGAGGGCTCGTCTGGGCTCGTTCGGAAGCGGAATCGAACGCCGTCGGCGGATGCGGATTCGTTTCGTCCAGCGCTTAATTTTAAGATCAAGAAGTGTAGAAAAATATGGCTTGTAGCTCTGGATAAACCACAGAAACAGAGTACGTCAGAAAACCAGGGAGAAAACAGCATACCCTGTTTCACATGCCTCGTTCAGAGGTCAAACGGAGACGAAATTGGATGTGGTCGGTGGCATTGGCTTCGTATAAAAAATCCCTACAACATAGGATCAAGAATCGCAGAAAACTATGGCCTAATTCAGCGGGAAGTTACATTAAACAGTAAGCAGCGCTGGGAGGAGGACTTTCAGCATGAAGCATGGATTTGACGCGATGAAATCAAGCTAGCAAGGCCGAGACATTCATGGAGGGAATTCAACATGCTGCCAGAAGAGTAAGATATTCATGGAGGGAAATTAACGCGTTGCACAACATGTGAAACGTTGCAAAAACAAGTTACCGCGGTGCAAATCGTGGACTCGTTTGGAATCGGAATCAAGCACCGTCAGCGACCACGGCTTCGTGTTGTCGAGAGCTTGATTTTAAGATAAAAAAGTTTAGAAAAGTACGGCCCATAGCTTTGGGTAGAGCACAGGAACGGAGTGCGTCGGAAAACCAGAGAGCAAACTGCAGACCACGTTTCAATTGGACGCGGTCGGTGGCGTTGGCTTCGTATCGAAGAGGTATACAATATAAGATCAAGAATCGCAGAAAAAGAAGGCTTAATTCATCAGAAAATCATATCAAACAACGCGTTACTGAAGCAATGAGGGGTTGGGACTGCAGATTGTTTTCGTGTGATGAAAATGGGAGGGAATGAAGACCAGGTTTAACGCGATGTTTTCAAGCTAGCACGAGAGGCACTCAGGAGAGTTTAACGCACTGCAATCAATCTAGCAGAAGATCAAGACATGAATGAGGGGATTGAACGCGCTGCAACAACAACAGCGCAACAGCAACGCGGACAATCAGCTGACGTTGACGACGTCAAATTCGGAGGGCTCGTCTGGGCTCGTTTAGAATCGGAATTGATCCCCGTTGGCGGCTACGGCTTCGTATCGAAGAGCTCTACAATATAGGATCAAAAATCGCAGAAAAAAATGACGTAATTGAGCAGGAAATTACATCAAACAGTGCGTTCCAGAAGCGACATAGGAAGGACGACTTACAATCTTCGGAGTCGAATCGATGTCGTTCGATTACGGATTTAGACGATTCAAGAGTCAATATCAACTAATTTGGATGCAAGGAATCCAAATCTGGAATCAAACTGGAAAAAAAGAGCTCGAAGTTGTCATGGTTGCTGCTCCTGATCCATATGTCCTTTTACTCGGGAGATTCCTTGCTGGTTTGGGCATTGGAGTTGCTTCAGTTACTGCACCTGTTTATATTGCAGAAGCATCTCCTACAGAAAGGTCCCAGGAACTTGGCGAGGGATGTTGGGCGTGTCAAGTTAGAAGACGAAGTCGATCATCCTGCTACTGCTAGTAAATCAATCTCAAACTCTCTCGTCTTTCTCCCTCCATCTTAACATGGTATCAGAGAATGGAAGATTTTGCTCTCGATCTCTTCGTTCTCAATTGGATCTTCATCTCTTCTGATCCGTTTTGATTCTTCTTGATCTTTCTATTCCGCTTCATCATCATCACCGATCATCTCTTTTCTTGATCGACTTCTTCTTCCCTGATTCTTCTCTGGAATTTGGGGAAACTTCGCTCACTTCTTGATTTAGGTCAAGTCTTTCGATCATGCCGAATTATTTCAATGGAGCTGATGGAGCTGGAATTGGACACGTCTCTGCGATTGACAACAACAATCCTCTCTACGTGAATCCATCTGATCATCCAGGTACTCCTCTCGTCACTTTGATTTTCGATGGGAAATATTTCAATGAATGGCGTAGGCTAGTCAAAGTTGCACTGTATGCTAAGAACAAATGGTGTTTTGTTGATGGAACTCTTGAGAAACCTGTGAATGATCTCAGAATGCTTCGTATGTGGGAGAGATGTGACAATATGGTCATGTCTTGGCTCACTCATGCTGTAAGTCATGAAATTAGGAGCAGCGTAGTATACTGTGAATCTTCCAAGGAAATTTGGGATGAATTGATGTCAAGATTCAATCAATCCAGTGTTGCACATATTTATTCTGTTCGTAAAGAACTCAATGGTATAACACAGGGAAACAACACTGTTAGTTGCTATTACACCAAGATCAAGGTTCTTTGGGATGAACTTCGTAGTTTGCAAAGGCCTAACTGTTGCAATAGATGTGGTGCTACTCAGTGTTCTTCTCAGGCTGAAGATGAACAGAAATTAATGCAGTTATTGATGGGGTTGAATGATGCCTATGGAACTATTAGAGGCAACATTCTAATGATGAAGCCTATTCCCACAGTTTCTGAGGCCTTCAACATCTTGATGCAAGAGGAAAAGCAGAGGGAAATTGGATCACAGAACAAGTTACTTAGTGAAGCATCCTCTTTGTTTGCTGGTGGAGATCACAAGGAAAATTCAGTCCAACATTTGAGTCAATTCCTACAGAAGCCACGCGTTCCTCACTTCACTGCAACAATTCATACCTTGAGATATTTGAAAGGTACTGTAAATATGGGAATTCTATTGAATCATCACTCAGATCTTCATCTTCAGGCGTTTTTTGATGCCGATTGGGCCTCGTGTCCTCTCACTCGTCGCTCTGTGAGTGGATTTGTAGTACTCTTTGGTGGATCACCTATCTCTTGGAAGTCCAAGAAGCAACAGACCGTTTCTCTTTCGTCGGCTGAAGCTGAATACCGCTCAATGCGTCGCATCTGTGCTGAGTTAGCCTGGCTAACACGTTTGCTGTCTGAATTTGGTGTCACAGAGATCACTCCAGTTGCTTTGAAGTGTGACAATTTGGATTCCATCCACATAGCCAAAAATCCCGTTTATCACAAGCGCACTAAGCATGTCGAGTTAGACTGTCATTTCGTCCGAGAGAAACTCCTCGAAGGCCTTGTCTCTCTTTCACATGTACCAACTAAACTTCAACTGGCTGAAATTCTTACAAAGCCCTTGACAGGGATTCAACATCATGATCTATTGCGCAAGCTAGGAGTGGTGTCTCCACCTCTCCAGCTTGAAGGGGGGTGATAGGAGTCATGATATTCAGTTAGTTGTTAGTTAGTGCCAGCTCAGCTTCCAGTGAGTGTTAGGAGTTATTAGTTACACTCCTTACTATATATGTTTTGCTTCTGTAATCAGTAAAATTTTTCATTCAATCACACAGTAAATCAATCTCAAACTCTCTCGTCTTTCTCCCTCCATCTTAACACTGCTTTGGAAGAAGAACATAACTCCAAGAAGTCGGTTAGCTACATGGAAGAATATGAAGGAAGAAATGGGTTGGGCTTGCATGAGGTGGCTACAAACCAACAACAATACAAGAGGATGAAGCTAGTAAACAAGGTAGTTGGTGTGCAAAGGGAACGGGTACTCAACATGCATGGATTAAAAGACATGAGTTCACCACACTTCTAAAGGTACATATCTTAACCCATCGCGTTGTTTATCTCGCACCAGGGGCTCACAAAGGATGTGGAACCCCCAAGCCTAGCTTGGGGCTGCAATCGCGTTGTTTATCTTGCATCAGGGGATCACAACGGATGTGGAACCCACAAGCTCGGCTTGAGGCTGCCATCGCGTTATTAACCCCCTAGTTCACAACGAACGATGCTCCCAGAATCCCACCGCGCTACATCAAGAGGGTGTTGACCCACGAGACAACTCTTGGGGCAGCCATCGCGCTACTTCAAGAGGGTGACGTCCCTGGGTTGTCGTTGCGCTAACTCCGTACTTACGATGTCTCCCAAGCTTGTTCTTGGGGTTGCCGTCTTGTTTGTTACAAGCTTCATCGCGCTATTTCAGACATGCTCAACCCTTCATGTGGAACGTAAGTGAAAAGAACTTATTCTGTCGTCATGTAGCGCGTTTACAAGCATTGGTTAAGTACTTCGAGCTCACGATCGAGACACTTAATCAACACTTGGAAACATTTTCTTTGAATTCTTGCAGAAAAAAGAAATAAAGACCGAGAAGATAAAAAGATGAGAAGATGGATCCTCAAGAAGGAGAGGTCAAGCGCATGCAAAACTTCAGCCGCCATTTCGTGAATGTCTTACGCATAATGTCATCATGGGTAAGCCACGAAGAACGCATACAAGAACACCACCTACCCACCAGGGAGCGCGGTGAATCATCGCCTAGTCGAACCGAAAAAGATAGAAGAAGCAAGCATGTATTAAATCTCGGTCTCCATTCTGAATAGTCCACCCATGAACATTCACGGATGGACCATGGGGCTGTGATGGTACCTCATTTGACACGCTTGCTTCTGAACCTCAACCGCGCTCTAATCAAAGGAGTCGGGGAAGTAGCGACGCAATACATTAAGGCGTTAACCAACCTACAAAGGGCGGTTAAAAAGCTCGAGGTCGAGACACGAGCTAGTACTTAGCTATAGTCATCACGGTAAAGACCGCATCCCTCGACAAAGCGCCAAGAGGTGAACCTCGAATCGGACCAAATCATTGAGGCATGAAACCAAGTTCTGAACATCGAAACCAAAGACAAGACGTCCAAATACGAGATCATGGCAACCCTGATACATCAAGACTTTAACAAACGCGACATATGCATGATGGAACGCGTTAACTCTTACAAAATGGCACGCGCCATCTTCAATCTTCGCGTATACAACGAAAGCATGGACTTCGATTAAAGCACGATAATCAAATTGGTTATGCAAGGTGCTGATACATGCAGCTGATGCAAGCAGGTGATACAAGCAGCATACTAATGCAACCAAGTAGCTACCAAGCAGTTGGACGTAACTTAGCATAATAGGTTTGCTTCCTCTATAAATAGGCATATATAGCGTTTATTTACGGGATCTTCGGCCCGACTCTGAAATATCGACTTAAGGCCGGAGGTTTGTGAAGGTCCTCGGGCATATTCAAACTCGTCGGCTTGTAATCTTTTCGATTCAAATCAATAAAGAGCGCGGTATTTTCGATAACCAAGGCTAATTAGATTCAATTCGACTAACCTGCTTAGCCCGGGTTCCATCTACCATCTTTCTCACTATTGTCATAATTGTAAGACATTATATAGTGGATTGCGAAACATGAATGAGAGCCTCGATTATATACAACCAAAATATGGCCGTTAGAATTTTATTATCGTTGGTGCATTCAATTTTACCGCACCAACGATAATAAAACTCCAACGGCCTTTTTTTTTTGAAATCAGATACGGTGCAGTGTTCCTGGAATGTCTTCCTAATTTTTCACCACTTCCAGAAATTAACAAACAAAATAGTTCTGATTCAAATACTTTCAACCTTCGGTGTGGACATTGCCTTCAATTAAACGTATCAAAGCTCGAAATCTATTAGGGAAGGATACATTATAAATTTGAACCCTAATTTGGGACAAACAAAAATTAGCCCTGAGAAAGCACCCAATTACAAATCGGACTATCTCGCATTCTCGCCATCATCGAAGTCCTAAGCAACCAAAAATAGTACTTTCCGACATGAATTACAGACGGACTATTGTCACTGACCATGGCACCACCAATCAGTGTTGACTCTGACGAAGCGCAGTAGAAAGAGTTAGGTCATAAAATGTCGGAACCTCACCTCTTTGTATGAGATGACTAATTATATTAGGCGTATAATAGGAAGTTTAACCTTAGGTGACATCTAGCCTCACTCTAGAAATATTGTGGCTTTCTTTCATATATCGAGTTATTGTGTGAATTGACCTTTCCACCCATAACAAAGAATTAAATACGTACACTGATGAGGCTAAAGTCGTAGTGTCAAATCAAAGAAAACCCTAAACACTAACTAGAGTATAGCAAGTAAGTAGAGGTCAAACCCAAGGGAATCAAAACACCAAATCAATGCAGTCAAGTGAAATATCAGCTAGTAACAAGTAACCAAAGGGGGGGGGGTTGATTGCAAGAACACACAAGTAACCAGTAACAAGCAGAGGAAGTTTGGGTGAGAATATGATGAGAAGGGGTTTCACCTACCAAGTATCCACACAACAGTCAATCAAATTGATCATAGATTTATCTCAAGTTCTATTCAATCCTAGGGAATGTTCCTATTCCAATCTTTAATATATCAGCAGGCCAACCAGTCCTGATAATACTTACTATTCAGCAATCAGGGAAACCTCTCAAAATTAGATGAAATAGCAGCAAAGGGCACATGAATTATAAGGATGCATGCAATAACTTACAACCGTCAAGTATTAACATGCAATCAATTCTCTTTCATAAAAGCAATCAACTACCAGATCATGGTTGCAAAACTAAATTGTCTGATGAAAAAAATGATTGAAAAGATGATTCTAGCCAAACAAGGCTGCTAGGGTATATAAAGAGTCCAACCCTAAAGATATATGGTAAAAGAAATATCTTAAACGAAATAATAAAATAAGGAAAAAGAAATAAAACAAACAAAGGAAAATAAGGAAAGTCCGGAATGTCTTCGGCCTCGTTGTGGCGATCGCCATAGATTCCTGGCGATCGCGGTCTTCATGTAAAGCTCTGTCGTGGTCTCTATCGCTCCATGGCGATCGCCATAGATGCCTGGCGATCGCGGTCGCTGATTTCTTCTCGAATGTCTTCTGTTGAATGATGGCGATCGCCTGGATGGTAGTGGCGATCGCGGTTGGCGTCTACGAAGCTTCTTCATTCTTCAAGTCTTCAATCTTCTTCGGTTCTGATCTTCATTTCTTCACTTCTTAATAAATATCTCAGAACATAATAATGACTCGAAACACATATGATAATACTCCTAAACTAATGTAATAACCTCTAGTTACACTATACAAAGTGCAGCGTATCAAATACCCACATACTTAGACTTTTACTCGTCCCGAGTAACTTACAGAAAAGCTACCCATACAATAAAATACTCAAAGCCTCAGGAAGTACACGAATATCTCCTAGTGATTACATAACCAATAAGCTCCTCCAAAACACAACAACAACAATCAAGAACAATGTGATAAAATAAGCACATACCCAGAACTACACCTTATTCCTCCAAGTGGCCTACCCGAATCCTCTTATACGCCTCCTTCTTATGTCTCCATACGTCAAGATGATAAAGATCCTAAAACACTCAATTTTTTTTTAATATGCACTCATCTTGCTTAGGCGCCCTTTCGGGTTTTCATCCTAACCACTCAATAATTGCTCCAGGCTCACAAACTCACATCACTCAAGACTTATTTTTGCCCCAGCCTAATACCGGTCAAGCCACCTTCTTATTGCATAGATCTTGCTATCCAAGGATTTTGTTTGCCTTTTTTCAATTTTTGTGGCTTTTTCATACAATATATATTCAATAAGCTCATGCAGATACAACCAACACCCAAATAATTACATGTGAATACATTCTCCTCCCCCATACTTAAACATTGCATTGTCCTCAATGAAATGGAAGACATAAAAATGAACCCAGGGAAGGAGACAGAAGACTCACATACAAGGTCGGATGACCTTCCTCCAATAAAACTCAAAGTGTGGTAGAATGAGAAACTAGATGAGCACTAAATGTAATCCAATAATGCATAGCTCATCTAAAGCAAAAGAAAGAATACCTCCAATGTAGAAAGTGACCCAAACAAATCAACTCCTTGCAAAGAACATGGTCACCAACAAGCTAAGCTCCAGCGAATGTAGATCTAGAATGATAGGACTAATGAAACCAAACTTGATGTAATACAACTCCTTACTTTCTTTTCTCTCATATTTTTTTTTTGCACTCTATTTTTTTTTAATCCGATATATTATTTTTTCTCGGAATGATTTTCAGATTTTCGGATTTTTTTTTTAGACGGGAGAGAAGACTTACAGCGAGATTGGCTACTGACTGTAGCTGACCCTAAGCTTCGGTGATTTCCTCTTGTCCATAGAAAAACTAAAAAGAAAATTAAACCGAACAAAAACAAACTCAAACCTCGGGTTGCCTCCCGAGTAGCGCCTTATTTTATGTCGTGGCTCGACATGAAACTCAAGAGATTTTAACTGACACCATTTGGCTTTGTAAAAACAGTCTCTTGTCTGAATTCTCTCTTGAACCACTCATGGAACGCCTTAAATCTCGTCCCTCTTACCTTGACCACCTTGTCTTTAGCAATGAAGGTGGTTTCATTCACTTTTTCCTCCTTGACCGTATCAGGCGGCTGTTTAAGCTCAATGTCAAGTGCCTGCACACTAGACATCAATGGTATCTCGCCTGGCGAGGTCAGTAATGAAGGGCGATTGCCCAAAGGATGTGGATAGAGCTTACCTTTAGGCTCTGGCTTAGCCTGACACTCCTGCATATTAGTAGACAAAACAATATCTACTTTTGGGGGCTCTAAGAGATTCTCTAAAACAGGTTGCAATTTATCCTTACAAGTAGGCTTAATCACATCAATAGCACATAGAGAATTCTTATCAATGGGATCCATGTCATAAATATTATACTCCACCTTATCCCCATCAAACTCCATAGAGAGAGTCCCACTATTAACATCAATTTTCGTTTGTGCTGTTTTCATGAAAGGTCTACCTAATAGTATAGGTGTGACATTATTAGCATGCTCCATATCCAACACAAACAAATCAGCAGGAAAAATCAGATCACCAACCATAACAAGAACATCCTCAACAACCCCTTTCTGGTACACAGTAGACCTATCAGCAAGTTGAATAACAGTTCATGTTTTATGCAAAGGTCCTAAGCCTAGTGATTCATACAAAGAGTAAGGCAAAACATTGATTGATGCACCTAAATCTAGCATGACTTTGTCAAATTTAGTTTCACCAATCACACATGGAATGCTAAATATGCCTGGATCACCACATTTCTTAGGCATGCGTTTTTGAAACACAGCAGAAACTTGTTCACTTATTTCAACTTTCTTCTTTCCTTTCAGTTTTTTATTTCTCTTTATAGTGCAAACTTCTTTCAAAAACTTAGCAAATCTAGGAATACTCTTAACAAGTTTGAGCAAATGAATGTTTACCTCACACCTACTAAAGGTTTCAAGTCGTCATCCAGTCTCCGAGTATCCTTCAACGTCTCAGGAAAGGGAGCAACAGGCTTCTGAGAGAACAGAGGGGGGAAATTTGGGCGAACATAATCGTCAATATATCCAGGGGGCTCCCGGCGATCGCCATCAACAACTGGCCATCGCGGTCGCACAAATTGGGGTTCTGCAGGAGACCCGCGATCGCGGATTTGTGACGAATTCACCATCAGCCTCTGGAGTGGCATGGCGATCGCCATGGCCATATGGCGATCGCGGTCGGGATCCAGAACCTATTTTGCTCTCTGTAATCTCATGGCGATCGCCACTCAAATCTGGCGATCGCGGTTGTGGCACAGAACAGTCATTTAACGTTTTTCCGCTCCTCAAGAACACTGCACTGACGTTCTCTCTCGGGTTTCTTACCGGTTCCCTGGCCTCTAATTTACTCACAGCTTGAGCGATCTGTCCTAACTGATTTACAAGACTTTGGATGCTTGATTTCGTCTTAGCATTTTGTTGCATCACAGTCTGAGCTAAGGACTTGATCATATCTTCAACAGTCATAGAATTTTGAGGTTTAGGTAGCTGATAATTAATATTATGAGAATCATACCTTGGCCTTGGTTGCCATCCACCAACAACGTTTACCTCAGCATTGGGATCATGAAGAGAATCACTTTTCAGCATAAAAGACTTCATCATATCTTTCAGTTCATTCATATCACTTTGAATTTTAGCGGGATCAAGTGAACTTACCGACTGTGTTCTTTGCCTGCTACCAAACTGCCTTGAGCTCTCAGCTAATTCTTCAAACATTTCAGTAGCCTGAGGTATAGTCAATCTTAAAAAGTTACCTCCACAGGATGCATTCACCATTCGACGATCCTCATCAATCAGGCCACTAAATAAGTACATAAGGAGATCTTGGTCAGTATAACTATGGAATGGGCAGCTTGAGCAAAGCTTCTTGAATCTCTCATAATATTCATAGAGACTCTCAGTTGAGTGTTGTTGAAGATTCGTGATCTCCTTCTTCAAGCTGCTCAGTTTTGTAGCTGGAAAATATTTCTCTAAAAAGACCTTTTTCATCGTAGCCCATGTATCAATACTCCCTGGAGCTTGATAATAGAGCCAATCATTCGCAGCGTCTTTCAGAGTAAATCCGAAAGCTCTCAGCATGACCTGCTCCTCAGTAACACCTCTTGGCTTCATACTAGAACATATGGCATGGAATTGAGCCAAGTGTTTGTTGGGATCTTCTCCTGCTAAGCCATGGAAGTGTAGTAGCTCATGAATTAAACCAGCTTTTAGTTCAAAGTTCACACCTTCTTCAATCTCAGGAAACCTCACTGTCAAAAGTTGTTGGTTTAAGTCTGGGGCAGTGAGTTGCCTCATAGTAGGCAATGGCGGTCCATGTCGATCACCCATCTCGTTCTCTTGGTTCAGAGCTGCTCTTTGGTTCCGAAGGAACGTCCTTTCAATCTTTGGGTCAAAGGAAACAAGAGATGAATCAGTAGCACGGGTCTGAACCATAAAGGTTCACACCAAACAGTTGATAATTTCACCATAATCATAAAAATTTCAATTCCCCAGCAACGGCGCCAAATTTAATGAGGCTAAAGTCGTAGTGCCAAATCAAAGAAAACCCTAAACACTAACTAGAGTATAGCAAGTAAGTAGAGGTCGAACCCAAGGGAATCAAAACACCAAATCAATGCAGTCAAGTGAAATATCAGCTAGTAACAAGTAACCAAAGGGGGGGGGGGGTTGATTGCAAGAACACACAAGTAACCAGCAACAAGCAGAGGAAGTTTGGGTGAGAATATGATGAGAAGGGGTTTCACCTAGCAAGTATCCACACAACAGTCAATCAAATTGATCATAGATTTATCTCAAGTTCTATTCAATCCTAGGGAATGTTCATATTCCAATCTTTAATATATCAGCAGGTCAACCGGTCCTAATAATACTTACTATTCAGCAATCAAGGAAACCTCTCAAAATTAGATGAAATAGCAGCAAAGGGCACAGGAATTATAAGGATGCATGCAATAACTTACAACCGTCAAGTATTAACATGCAATCAATTCTCTTTCATAAAAGCAATCAACTACCAGATCATGCAGATATGAGTGCTACAATGACAAGGAATTCCACCGTATATTCCTAGTCTAGCAATAGAAAACTATCAATCAAACTAGGTGATCAAGCTAGCAAAACTAATAGAAATCAATAGATGAAGAACAAGAGAATTAATACAAACCCATAGGAAAAGAACAAGAGTTTAGAAGTCTCACAACTTAATAACTGATGGTTTCAACCGCTAAGCAAAACAATGGAGTTTAGTTCCTGCTCATGGTTGCAAAACTAAATTGTCTGACGGAAAAGATGATTCTAGCCAAACAAGGCTGCTAGGGTATATAAAGAGTCCAACCCTAAAGATATATGGTAAAAGAAATATCCTAAACAAAATAATAAAATAAGGAAAAAGAAATAAAACAAACAAAGGAAAATAAGAAAAGTCCGGAATGTCTTCGGCCTCGTTGTGGCGATCGCCATAGATTCCTAGCGATCGCGGTCTTCATGTAAAGCTCTGCCGTGGTCTCTGTCGCTCCATGGCGATCGCCATAGATTCCTGGCGATCGCGGTCGCTGATTTCTTCTCGAATGTCTTCTGTTGAATGATGGCGATCGCCTGGATGGTAGTGGCGATCGCGGTTGGCGTCTACGAAGCTTCTTCATTCTTCAAGTCTTCAATCTTCTTCGGTTCTGATCTTCATTTCTTCATTTCTTCACTTCTTAATAAATATCTCAGAACATAATAATGACTCGAAACACATATGATAATACTCCTAAACTAATGTAATAACCCCTAGTTACGCTATACAAAGTGCAGCGTATCATACACACCCATTGTTTCATATTTTAATTTTAAATTCAATACGCATGCCAACTTAGAGCGTGGGCGTGACTTAATTTTTTTTTTATAGATTTTCATTATTGTCCTACAAATGCAACACGCACGCATGTGATTTATATTTTTAACGCTCTTCCTGTTTGTTTGGTCGTGTACCAACGCCCACGTCTCCTAAATGTGTGACCCAATGAGTGTATATAGCAAAAATATTTAGTGTATTTAGTCGATGCGTTTTATTATCCTGTCGTTCTTCACTCCATGCTTATTGTAAATGTAAATAGACGTGATCTGCACTTGGTCTTCTGACCTAAAATAATTTCTAGGACAGTCTAACCCTCTCGCCTCCTTCTTCAATTTCCTCTTCGTTTCTACGCCTCCCAAATGCGTGACCCAATTAGCGTATATATAAAAGAAAATGAGTGTATTTAGCCGATGTGTTTTATTATCATGTCGTTCTTCACTCCATGCTTATTGTGAATGTAAGGAGACGTGGGATCTGCACTTGGTTTCTACATCCTCTCGCCTCTCGCCTCCTTCTCCAATCTCCTATCTCCTCTTCGTTTCTACATCTCCTTCCTCTACCACATCCTCCAAAACCTTTCTGAGGAGAAGTCGCTTTGTCGAGGATCACCTTCAAATCCGTCGTCTATCTTCTTACCCAGGTTGTCTGGTTGTTGTTGAAAAGAGAAGATTTCTATGGGTTGAAGCCAAGGACTGTACCGGTAAGTTCGAAACATTGGCGTCTGTTTTCGTTTGAATTTTCTTTTCATAGTTTCTATCTTTTTCCTTGGATTTTAGATGAGTTTGTATGGGTACGATCAATCATTTTTAGGGTTAAGCTTCTCTGATCTGTTCGCCGAGACTATAGCCTAGAATTTTTCCTGTTTTTATATTGGAATTTATGTCAACGACTTCTTTAGATGGTTGTTCGGAGGCAGGATTTACATCCCATGCCTCTTGAAAGTGTCAGCAAGTACTCACTCATTCGTTACTCCTTTTTGTTTCATTTTTATTTATCAACTATTTCTTATTTGTTTGATTTATTTATATTTGCTGGTGTTGGTTGATTTTGATTTGATGCCTATGATTTGGTATTATATTGCTGTGATCCTTTGTTGGGTTGATTAGAGTGGAAACATGGTTTATTGATTTTCAACAGTGAAATCATTTATGTTCTATCTACGAGGAGCTTGAGTTAGTGGTTGTAGTATAATTTGGATGTAGAACTCGTGCAGTGTGCGATTTAAGCTCTTTTCTTTATTACCTAATCTAATATAAGAATAGCATCAGAATTCCAAGTTGTTATTCACATATAGGTTTCGACTAATGTATGGAAATGTATGTTCTATTTGTTAGTTGAAACATGAAACACGGAAATCTAGATTTACTAGATAGTGATTCTTAATTCCTGGATTATCATTTTATGTCTATAACATAATATACTCTGCTTTGGTGTTTTGCACATTAAATCTTGACTTCTTATCACATTTACTTTGCTCACTCAAACATTTATTTGTGTGTGTCATGTGATGTCGTATAATTTGCCTTGATAGAAATTTCATCCGAGTCCAGAAGCATGCTGAATTTCTATCTATAACTTTGCTTCTGTTTGGATCTCTTCACTTTATAAGTGTGTGGGCGGGGAACTACAATGTCTTTGATTTGTGAACTTTGGTATTCTAGCCCTAGAAAATTTGTTACAACCTGAGGTAAATTCCCATAGTGCATATTGGTTTCCTGTCCTTGAACTTTCAATATTTTTCAGAATGACGAGGATGTGATAATAGAAGTGGCCTAAAAACGCATTGCTAATACTCTCTTAACCAAGTTGTTGCACTTGGTCTTTTTGCCCTTTTTCTCTTTTTTGGTGTTGCTTTTGTACAAGTGAAAGGGATGTGTTCTCCATGCTGCAGAAGTTTGTTGAGTTATTTGTTTAAAAATGTGAAGATATTTGCATATGAACATGACCAATTTTTATATTTCATAATGGTTTACATCAATTTGAATTATGTGTGGTTTTCGGTTATAAAATACATGTTTTGATTCTCCTATTATGGTAAGGATTTATGAATTAGACATGAAATATACAAACTGGGTGGTAGAACAGAGGCATGTTTCTGAGCTGAGGGTGTGTTTGCATGGTAATAAAACACAAGCAGAGCTAAGCATTCATGTGGAAGCCAACATGAAGCACTCTCACATGTTTACGTAATTTCTAGCATGTGGAAGTGGCCAGGTTGTTTTTTCTTCTTTTGGATAGGAGAATTAAACTTGATTGAAAGTATAGGTTGGGTAAGGGGGCGGGTGATCGATGACGTCTTATTTCATTTGCACACATTTATATACTCTTACCACTTATCGAGCCCTTCATGAGTAAATAACATATGGATCGCGCAACTGTGTCAACAAGCGGAGGATGTACTCTCACAGGGAATGGATAGACTTCAACACAATTTAGTTAGCTTTGTGACACAGGTAATAGTTATAAATCTTTGTATCCTCTCCTCACCCTAAACTTTATCTTCTTCATTGTATGTTTTTGTGAGCTTTGTGACCCTATGTTAATCCCATAAATAATGTCACAAATGTTTATGGTTCATTTCCACGACATGGATGTTGTCATTTTATTTTTTGCAAAGAATCAAGTGTTTATGTGTTGTCTCTTAATAAGTGATATTAAATCGTCCTCCTCCACCTCTAAATTGTTGTGCATTTTGTAATCCTTCACATTGGAGCTAATGAAGTGGATTAAATTATAGGTGGTGCGTATTTCAACAATTACATTTAATATATTGCTACATTCATTCATTGGTTTTAAGTCGCAAGTGCTTCCTAATCCATAAGTCGAATTGTGCCTCTCAAAGGTAACTGTTGAGCAATTACATATTTGTTATATTTTTAGCTATTAAGTTTATACGAGACTTGATGTAAGATAGATGTTATATGTTTCAGGCTAATGTTCAGAATTGTGAAACAATTTCATGTACCGTAGTCATTGTATTAGATCGGCTGAGGAACATTGATTGCACTCCTCTTTTTTATTTGATATTCGTATGCGGCGATTTAGAAATCGATGTTGTGCACTTTTATCTCAAAACTCAATGCACATTATATGGGAAAAAAATCATGTCCTTACTTCATGTTGCGGAAAAAAAAAATCAACGCTATTCAACTTCTCGATTTATCATCATTTGTGTATTTGCCAAGGTTAGTCTAATTTCTATTGAGATTTCAACAGCATTCAATTCATATTTGCTTATGATTTTAAAAAATCCGTGCAAGAACCTCTTTACAGAAGCTTCGGATTGTTGATTGTTGAGGCTAAGCTTCTCGCCTCTTCATTGTTAGGGATTTGTCTATCAGTTGTACTTACTATCATGCTTAATTGCTTCTGTCCTGGATCAGGTGAGTCTTCTTTTGCATTCTCTTGATCTCCATTGTTAGGGATTTAACCAATCGCCTTTAATGACAAAAATTGTTGGCATATCAGTACCTTTTATCTAGAATGATAGGATACATGATGAAAATTTGTGAAGTTGTATCTATATATTCTTTGCATTGTCAGTGTCAACCTAAAAGCACTATAATCTCATCCATAAGATCAAGTGATTAAGAAAATTGCTTATGATTCACAAGAAATCTATCTTCTGCCATGTGGAGTTCCTATATCCAACTATTTTAGGCTTTCTAATTTCTTAGAGATGATTGGTAATTCAAGTTCTTTGTGTTGATTTGTTTTTTCCACCACAATTTTTGCTTGAAGCTAATCTCGACGGCTTTCGTGTTCCACCTTTGTACATCTGCGAGTGGCCAAATGTATTCACATGGAGGAGAAGAGAAATTACATGTTTTTAAGAGGAATTTTCAAGAATTTCAAGCGATCTAGGGTTTGGAGGACGATTAGGGACGGTCAGAGGAGTAAGATCAATATCAATTATGCTTATTGTGGATGTAAGGAGATGTGAGATCTGCACTTGGCCTTGGCGTGTGTGTTTCTGGTTACCATGACAATGGTAAGCCGGTGGTTAGGGCCTACGTCTGCGAGAATGGACATGTCTATGGTGCTTGGACTGATCTTCTTCTCTACACATAATTTAATCGAGTCCAGGTATTTTGTTTATCTTTATATGATGATTTGCTTTGATATTGATTTCTTATGCAATTATTAAGTCTAATTTGGGTGCTAATTAGGGATTATTATGATGAGTTTATATAACGAAGTTAAGCAATAAGATTGATCAATATGTTAATTTTTCAAAAAAACATGTTATTTTTTCACACATTGGAAAACATCTAATCTAATATCTATCTAATCTAATACGATTAACCTTAAATTAGGGCTGAAATTTGGAAAACAATGTCGACCTGACGAACGCGAAGTGAGAGACGCAAATGCGTTGCGGTGGTGGCGGCTACGATGAGGAAAAACTTGCAGCTTCTGAAGTACATGAAGCTAGGAAAAGAGTAGTTTATTCTTATTTTTTAGATTAATAGCTAAGGATATTTTGCTATGTTTACATATTGCAAAATCAGTGCCCCGAATCTGCTTTCCTTCCGATCTTACAGGATAAAAGATGGCGATGTTTATTGATGCCTTTCTTAAAAGTGATAAATTACATTAAAATGTTGTGCGATATAGGCTTCTAAAATTGCATTTTCATTACATACGTATATGATATAAACTACGTTGCATTATTACATGATTTATTTACTTCATCGCTAAATGGTAACCTCCACCTTTGTTGAATGCAAACCGTAACAAAATATTGGTGCTACAGATCACGGACCAGTTGAGAAGTTTCAACCAAGTGGCCCAGGTGTGTTCAAGTTCAATGAGGAACAACCTGACTTTTACAAGATTGGATTTTCCAGAAGCTTTAGAGCTTACAGAATAGAGTTCAAAGAAGGCCCTGATGGTTTCCGAGATTTTGCTGCTAAAGACGTTCAGTCTATGCGTCGCCGGTAGTGGGTAAGCCATAGCCTTCTCCAGTTTGTTAGTTTAAATCATTCACATTTATTTTTGTGTTTTAGTTCTCCTTTTTCATTAAATGCCTACGGGAAGTACCGCAACACTAAAACATCGATGAATAAGTTAGAATAGTTAATTAATTTTATTTGAACCGACCAGTAAATAGTAAAGCAATCAAGTTGTTTGATTTCTTCACTCCACTACTGATTTTGAAAGAAGAAATCTATTTATCTTCAAGTATTCACTCCTCTATTTATTATTGTTTTGCTTATTGAGCATGAGATGTAATATTTGTTGTATATTTGTTTCTCCTTTCATGTTAGGTGTGTTTGAGATTGTTGTATTTGCGATATTGACATTTTTTATTTTTCAATATATGCAAGTAATAGAGTAACTAACGTGTCTGTACTCCAACAAATGAACAAGAATGTGTGAAACGAAATTATCACGTTTTAAAATTATGCTTTGCATTCTAACCTCATTTTTTTTTCTTCGAATGAGTACTCGAGTGTTTATTTTTTCACTAAATTTCAAATAAATAATGTCTATAGGAGAAGAAATTAGAAGAGGTGAAAGTTTAATACTTTTGATCCTGGTTCAACACAACATGAAGAATTCAAATAAAAACGTTTTAATTATGTACGTCAATATGATCCCTCTTACTCTATAATTTAATTTATCGATCCTACGATTCGATTGTAGAGAAGTAATGGTACATGGCTTAAACAACTTGTGAATGAAGTAGTGTACTCCGTAAAAGCAAAGGTTGGAGACATTTTTGTGATAGGGTGTAGCCCACGGGGAGCAGACCAAGTCTCTGAATAGTCAGCCCAATCACAACACCCAGACGTCAGGAAACGGAACCGACAGTTTTACCAAACCGCTGTTATCATTTTATTTTTTGATTGAGCATCACTCTCCTTGCAATTATTCGGAAGCAGGCACTTACAATACAATACCAAAAACTCCCCCATGGCTGTTTCTGCTAATTCCCTCATCAATGTCGTCCTCTTGTTCCTCCTCATCTGCCCCCAATTGTGCCTCTCAGTACCCTCCAGCGAGATCAAGTCGAACTCGATCCTGGTGGCCCTCCTGGACTCCCGCTACTCCGAACTCTCGGAACTCATCGAGAAAGCCCTCCTCCTCCCAATCCTGGAAGAAGTAGTCTCAACCCGCAACATCACCATCTTCGCCCCCACCAACGACGCTCTCGACCCCTCCTTGAAGCAATTCCTCCTCCAACCCTCCAATCTCAAAACCCTCCAAACCCTCCTCCTCTCCCACATCGTCCCTTCCAATCTCCACCCCCCACACTCGATCACCATCCTCCGCCCTAACGACATCCTCCGCCCCGACGGCGTCATCCACGGAATCTCAAAACTCATCCTCCCCATCTCCCTCCAAAACGACTTCAATCGCCGCCGCTCCCTCTCCGCCTTGCTCCCCACCGCCGCCCCCGAGGTCGATCCCCGGAGGAAGAAACAGCCTCCTCCGTCACCAGCTGGCTCCTCTCCGTCTCTCCCGATTTACGACGCCATGGCACCGGGACCCTCCCTCGCACCGGCGCCGGCCCCGGGACCGTCCGGCGCGCACGGACACTTCCACGGAGAAGCGATGGTGAAAGACTTCATCCACACGCTACTCCACTACGGAGGATACAACGAGCTCGCCGACATTCTCATGAACCTCACGTCCCTCGGAGCAGAGATGGGGAAGCTAATCTCCGAGGGGTACGTAATTACGGTTTTAGCCCCCAACGACGAGGCCATGGCGAGGCTTACAACCGATCAGTTGAGCGAGCCTGGTGCGCCCGAGCAGATAATGTACTACCACATGATCCCCGAGTATCAGACGGAGGAGAGCATGTACAACGCCGTTAGGAGGTTTGGGAAGGTGGGTTACGATACTCTCAGGCTGCCGTTTAAGATGACGGCGGAGGAGGCTGACGGCTCTGTTAAGTTTGGGCAAGGTGACACGTCGGCGTATTTGTTTGACCCGGATATTTATACTGATGGCCGGATCTCTGTTCAGGGGATTGATGGTGTGTTGTTTCCCTTGGAGGAGACGAAGACGGATACGGGTTCATCCCGACCTGCTAAGATTGTAACCAAGGCCAGAAGAGGTAATTTGATTAATTTGGCACATTCCATTTGTTCTTAGTTGTAGGTAGAAAGCATGTGGTGGTTAATATTAACTGTTTCCAAGAAGCATGTTCTTAGATTAAGTATGACAAAAGTAATGATTATTAATGGGTTAAACTAATGAGGATTGATGCAAAAACGTGCAGGAAAGCTGCTGGAAGTGACTTGCTTGATGCTGAGAAAATTAAGACAGGATTCTCGCTTCGTCAGTTGCCAATGAAAGAAAAATGAAATCTGAAGATAGTTACAGTTAGGCATGATCCAGAGAAAAAAGGTAAAAATATGTTCTTACCATGAGCTCTAGGGTCCGTTTGAATTCTCCATATAATGTCATTATAATGTTAAATTTGGCATTAAATTGTCAAATTTCATATTATAATGACATGTGGAATCCAAATAGACCTCTAATATACACTAACTTTGAGCTGATATTTGTCGGTCGAATTGGTAGTTGGTGTAGATCTTTGAATGTCATTTCATTAATTATCATTATGAAATTTTGGTTGGGAAGTCGTTTTCTGAGTTGGTGTATTGAATTTTATGTCATTTTCATATTAATGTTCATTGTCTGTGTGAAGTAGTCCTTCTACCCTTCTATGGAATAGTGTTTTTTGTTGATAATATTATAAATTTTTGAATTGCATATTGCTTGCACATGCATGTAATTTATATCTTGGAGCTCAAGAATGGCATATGTACAACTCTTTGGTTGTCATTACACCTGTTGCTGCGGTTGTTGAGTTAGATGGGATAGTATTTTATGAGTTTTAAGTTGCTTGATGATATTAAAATTTTGGCTGGCCATGAACTCAGCTCAATTCATGTTCAATTAATTTTCAGTCAGATTATTTTATGGGATTTGGATTTAAAAGAATTCCTGAACTACTATATCAAGAAAAACATAACAACAATAATTTGTTTGTTTGATTTAGAGCTGAAACTCGTCATTTTTATGCTGTTCGCAGGTGTAAAAAGATGAGAAAAAAAGAATAACAACACAGCTTCAGATCCATGGATGCAAGTATATGCAACCCACAATGCACATAAATGAGGAAGGGAGAAAAGGGAGAGCTATAAATATAATATATAGATTGTTAATTTAAAAATAGATTATTTGTATTTATGATTTTGAGTATAATGAGATTGTCGGTGGCGATCTGGCGGGGAAATATTCACAAATAGCCTATTTTGATTAATAAGAATATTCACAAAATGTGAATTTCTTAATAAAGTACTCCCTCCGTCCTATAATGTTAGTCTCATTTCTTTTCGTGACACTATTTACAAACCGAGAGAATCTTGTAGATTTCTCCTAATATATAAGAAAAAACATAGTCATGTGGGGTCTTGTTTGATTCGTCTTAATGAGTACTTTAACAATATTAAAAAATTATAATTTTTATTAACATATAACTAGAGATATTAACGATGCAAAAGATGTTTCGACATATGTGCCTGATTAAAATGAGACTAATTCTTATTCACAATATTTCGTGAAAATACTTGTCCATGGAAAAAATGCACCTACTCCGTATATGATTTACTTTATCTGATTTCATTTTGTCTGTTTCTCACGTACTTTTAATTATACTGATTTTTCAAATGAATTATATGGGTGATGAAATAGCAATAGCATCATCTAAAGAGTAAAGTCCATGTTAGCACTCAAAAATAAATAAATCTAGATTCCCTTGATTTGTTGTTGTATTATTGATGATTGATATTTGGTATCATATCATGTTTTTATTTTATATTGCCTAATGCTTTTGTATTGCTTTTCTATATTAGGTTTAAATTATTATGAAGTGCTGGTATACTGTAACAATTAAGATAGTGTCTTGTATAAATTGCAACAGATGGTATAAAGATTGGATCTCGTACACTTTGTATTTGAAAATACTACTCCATTTAATATCAATCCTTCACGGGAAAAATAGGGTGAAGGAAAAATAGTTGTACTTTGTAGAATATAAAGATTTGTCACGAGCAGCACAGGCCCAAAATAACTGCATTGCTGCACAGCTTGCAGACGACATATGAAATGGTAAGGTTACAAATGAAGAGATTGGATCAATACGAGGACAAGTGATTCAGCAAGGACATGAAGACACAATTACAACCGTTAGATTGTCTTGATCCGAAGGCTGGGATTAAACGCAATAATTCCATCCATTTATGTCACAAAGGGTATTTTGGGATTTTTACTTCAATGGCAATTCTGTTGATCTCCCTCAGGAGCTTTCTCGCGGCGTCTTCCTCATGTGGCCTCCCTCCCACGTCTCCCTCCTGTCCTCCCAGAGTCTTCCTCCCAGTTTCTGCCTCTGTCTTCTTCCTCCCGACATTTCTCACACCCCTAATTTACGTTAGTTAGGGTTTTTGCGCTGCAATTGGGGTTTTACTTAATGCCAACAATTGAAGTTTGTGACTTTCTCAAATGATGAAGAAGAAGAGGTGGAGAAGCTTTGAGTATGAGGCGAGATGGATCACAATCTACAAATCGACTTTCAGGGATTCTTTCTGCTCCGGTTGTGATACTGCTCACATGTCACAAGCGACGAGTCTTCCGCTCAGCAAGTAATGTATAGACTGTGATGTTTAGTCATAGTAATGTTTAAGTTTGGTATGATTATGTTGATTTCTGTAACTGATGAAAACTTTCCTAATTGTTTGTTGATTTATGTCCTGCAAGTTGTTTGTTGAATTGCTTCTACGGAAGATGATACATTCTGCTTAAAAAGATGCAGATGAGAGTAAATTTTTGGGTTCTAATGCAACTGCAACTCCATTTCCACTAGTTGTTTCTTCAATGCTTCAGTTCTTCACTGCAGTTTCTGTTTTAATGGAATTAACCATCAATAAATGATATTAACTATGCTTTTTTTTTATAACTGAGGAATTCTGAGTTGCTGCAAAACTGAAAGGTTGTCGACCTTCAAATGGAGTGGCAACCCACGAAGATAAAATCCGGATCATTGTTTGATCTTGCACATATATGTTTGATTGTGAATCCAATATTGAGGACTAGTGCAGAACAACATGATATTTTTTATCTATGTTATAATAATATTAGAAAGGAGCATCGTCATGTTCACGCAACATAGTTTCAGGCTAAAGCAACTATAATTGTAAGGTTTTTAGTATCTAATGTTTAGTTTGTAATTTCTTGTGAGTTGACCAACATAAAGAGACGAAAGAGGTCTCAGGATATTAGCCTTCTTGTTGCTAATTGAGTTGGGATTTTTTTCAGTGTGTACAAAACTAACTATGCTGACATGAAGAAAATAAAAATCAAGGTTAAAATATTCGACTATGTGCTCGATTGACCATTCGAAAAGCATAATTTTAGATAATGACTTTTGTAGCTATTATGGTATGCATCTTCTCAAGTGACAATTCAGGGGAGCCTTGGGCTTGTTCAAGTGTTGTTGTCGGATCTGAGTGTTGCAGGTATGATCTCGGCTACTGTAAGGATGTATGTCAAGGAAGGAAGGCGACCGAAGCCTCCCATTGGAGTCAGTAGATGTGATATCTTCTGAACTGATTGATGGTGTAAGAGAACACATACCGCACCTACAACAATGTGCATCACTACCAAAAATGTCACTTTTGGTTTTGAATTTGGATTGGTATGACAGGAAGAAGATGGAGACTCAAAAGGCTTATGACTAGTCTGATGTGAAGTCAAATGGAGTGCCCTTACCCAAGACTGTTTGCTTCCACTTCAGGAGGATAAAGTGAAACACAATTAGAAATTCAGCATTGCTTAGCTGCCTTCTGATATACACGATTATGTTGTGTATATAGACGGGGTTTTAGCATTGTTTTAGTGGTGTTTTAGGATGCATTTGAGGTGTTATGGAGCATTGGCGAGGAGTGGCTGAAGACGCATTATAGGAGTTCTTGGAGCTGAAGAAACGAAGATGTTGAAGATTCTGGAAGGCAGCGCCAGCCGCCTGCGTCGAAGTCAACCGAAGCTTTTTCCATTTCTGCCTTATTACGTTTTTATTTTTGCATTTATGTTTTTTTCAGTTTTTAGACTTGATTATGGACGTTTTGTGTGAGTATTTAGAGTTAGAGAGAAGGTTGTTTCTTCTCTAACTTCACTTTCATTTTTCATCTAGTTTTTACACCATTTCCATGGAGAACTAAGCTACCATTGCTTAGTCCGACCGTTGAAGCTTTCGTATTGAACAAGTTGTGAGTTTTTCATTCCTTATCTATTGCATGGATTTTATCTATTCTCTTGCTTGAATTGCCTATGGTTAATATTGATAGTTTCTAGCTTGCACAACTAGATATTGTCTCTATGAATCTATTGCAGATTTAGATTGTTATTGGTTGAGCATATCTATTTCAAAGTAGCAATTGCATCGAACTAGTATCTGGCTGTGCTAGTCATATGTAGAGAGAATCGATTTACATTCTAGGATAAAAGCTGGTTGTTTTATGCTAGAATTGTATCCTATCATATTCCTATCCTTACTGCTACGGTTAAACTGAATCTTGATAGTTTCATGGTTGTTTAATTAGTTAGTTCTAATAGCGTCTGGTTGTGCTATTAGTTACTTTAGAAAAGGAATTGGAATTTCCATGGCATGAAGTCTTGAATGATTATCTAGGATCAACTTATCAAACGAATAGTGGATACTTGTTTGGCTAAGCTATTTCCCAAATCATATTTACAAACTTCACTTTGTTAGTTATTGCATGCTTAGGTTCTAAAACAAGCCAAACAACCCTTTGTTACGTAAGATTGACATAAAGCTCATACTAAAAGGCATAAATTTGTCTCCCTGTGGATTCGACCCTTGCTTACTAAAGACTATAGTTTTGAGTAGGTTTGGATACTTGCATAGTAGTAATTCTTACGACAAATTGTTGTTATCAAATTGGCGTCGTTGCCGGGGAGGCAATAATTTATCTTTTGTGTGATTTTTGTGCCAATCTTGGTGTGAACCTATCTTATGGTTCACACCCGTGTTACTAATACTTCACCTCTCGTTTTTGATCCAGAAATCGAGAGAATGCTATATAGAACTCGCAGAGTTGCGCGAGCACTACTACAAGGGATTGCAACAATGGGTGATCGTATTACGCTTGAGTCCTTGACAGCTCCTGACTTGGAGCAACCAAATCGAGCTATAGAATTTCCACCACTTGGCAATGGAGTTAAATTTGAGCTTAAGACGGGAGTAGTCCATCTACTACCAAAATTTAGTGGAACTCCGCTTGAGGATCCTATCCAACACTTGGATGAGTTCCTTGAAGTCTGCACTAGTATGTGTCCATCTGACGTTACTGAAGATCAGATGAGGATGAGAGTCTTTTCTTTTTCTCTGAAGGACTCAACTAAGGACTGGT
Source organism: Oxyria digyna (assembly GCA_029168935.1). Lineage (NCBI taxonomy): Eukaryota > Viridiplantae > Streptophyta > Magnoliopsida > Caryophyllales > Polygonaceae > Oxyria > Oxyria digyna. Next base: position 44,378,416 of record JAPVLV010000005.1, read on the forward strand.
TTCACTCTTTACCACCGGGAAGTGTTACCACTTGGGTGAATTTGAAAAAGGTGTTCCTTGACAAATACTTCCCAGCAATTAAATCCAATCGGCTCAAGAAGAAAATCTGCAACATAGAGCAACTTGCTAATGAGTCTCTCTATGACTACTTTGAGCGCTTTAAGAAACTGGTTAAGTGTTGTCCATATCATGGTTACGCTAAACATGATCTGATTCTTTATTTGCATGGAGGACTCCGTGAGGATGATCGTCGGATGGTAAATTCTTCTTGTGGTGGTAACATTATGAAAAGAACTTACGACGAAGCTCTAGAAATCTTTGCCACACTAGCGGATGACTCTAGACAATATAGTGGAAGAGGCTCCCAAAGTTTGTCTGTTGCTAGTTCTCAATCTAAAATTGATCAAGCTGATTTTGATCTGCTGAAAGAGGAAGTGAGGCGTCTGAAATTGAAGGGTACACCCCATCAGGCTAAAGCATGTGAGATTTGCCTTGATGACCTGCACCCTACTGACTCATGCCCTACACTACAAGAGGAGGTGAATGTAGTTGGAGGATTCCAACAGAGACAAAGGTATGATCCCTATTCTAACACATACAATCCAGGTTGGAAGGATCACCCCAATTTGCGGTGGAGAGATCAAGATCCAAATCAACAAGGTAACCCTCCACAAGCTAGACCACCTACACCAAGGGCTCAAGGGCAAAGCTCTAACTCATCTCCTTCTGTGGATGAGTTGTTAAAGATGTTGATGCAAAGTAATGTCACCACCAATGAGAACATTGCTAAGATGAGTCGAAGTCAAGTACAATTCCAAGAAACTACAATAGCTAGCATCCATAACTGGGAAAGGCAGGTGGGTCAGATTTCTCAAGCGGTGAGTAAACTTGAGGCAAAAGATTCTGGAAAGCTTCCCTCTCAAACTGAGACAAATCCGAACATTCGGAATGTCAGTGCTGTCACTTTAAGGAATGGGATGAATCTGGAACGGAGCAACACAGACGAAACAAAAGAAAAAAGTTCGGAAAGTGAAGAAGCTGAAGGCGGCGACAGCTGCCAAGGCGGCGCCCGCCGCCCAGGTGACTTTACTCTCGGAAATTGTAATCAAAATGGCAGCGACCGCCGCCCAGGTGACCTGCTTATCGGTGATTCTGAAGAAAACGGCAGCTCCCGCCGCCTAAATGGAAGCGCCCGCCGCCCATCTGAAGAAGCTCACGACGCTCCGAAAGTGTCTGAAACACCTGTTTTCCCGGAGTACAAGTCTGTTGCTCCATTCCCATCTGCATTGCAGCGTACCAGGCCACTTGTACAGGACAAGGACATGTTCGAGATGTTCAGAAACGTCGAGGTAAACATTCCTCTTCTTAATTTGATCAAATCTGTTCCTCGTTATGCCAAGTTCTTGAAACAGATGTGCACTACGAAGAGAAATCAAGACATGAACAGTAAGAAGAAGGTGAAGGTAAGCGAACAGATTTCTGCAGTCTTCCAAAAGTGCTTACCTAAGAAGTGTGGTGATCCAGGTATGTTTACCATCCCTGTCACTATTGGAGGTACTCGGTTTGCTAAAGCTATGTTAGATCTCGGTGCCTCCATCAATGTTATACCCTCTTCTCTCTGTGATTCTTTGAAACTAGGACCTTTGCATGCCACTAATATTTCCATTCAGTTAGCTGATAGATCTAATGTGCGTCCTGTAGGAGTCGTAGAGGATGTTTTGGTTACGGTTGGCGAGCTTGCTTTTCCCGCTGATTTTTATGTGCTTAATATGGAACATGATAAGCATGCCGCCCCTATCTTGTTAGGGAGACCTTTCCTAAAAACAGCCAATACTAAGATCAACGTGAGCACTGGCTCTTTAACCATGGAATTCGATGGCCAAATTCTTAACTATAACATCTATGAGGCCATGAAATATCCATCTGATGATCTCTCTGTTTATGCTATTGATGTACTTGAGCCGGTAGTGCAAGACGTTTTTGATGAGAACCACCTAGATGATACTCAATCTATTATTGTTGACTCTAGTTTGGATTTCACTTTATCAACTGACATGCAGGAAGTTGTCAATGAGTTGGATGCTTACTATAAGCTTCCTCTTGAGCGACCAGGTAACTCACCTTTACCACTAACCCTGCCTAGCGAGAAGCTCTTGCCCTCTATTGTGCAGGCACCTGTGGTTGAATTGAAACAACTCCCGGACCATCTCAAGTATGTATTTCTTGGAGATAAGGAGACATTGCCAGTTATCATCTCCAACAAGCTCACAAAGGATCAAGAAGAGAAGTTGGTGGTGGTTCTCAAAGAGCATAAGGCAGCGACAGGCTGGACTATAACTGATATAAAGGGCATCATCCCTACCACCTGCATGCATCGCATATTGCTGGAAGGAGAGGAGAAGCCATCTAGGCAGCCACAGAGGCGTCTAAACCCACCTATGATGGACGTTGTGAAGAAAGAAGTCTTGAAACTCTTACAAGCAGGTATGATATTTCCTATTTCTGACAGTAAATGGGTTAGTCCTACACAGGTTGTCCCGAAGAAAGGAGGGATTACAGTAGTGGAAAACCAGCAAGGAGAGCTAGTCCCTACAAGACTGCAGACAGGTTACAGAGTTTGCATTGATTACCGTAAGCTGAATGTGGTCACTAGAAAGGATCGCTTCCCTCTGCCATTTATTGATCAAATGCTTGAAAGACTTTCTGGACATGTTTTCTACTGATTTCTAGATGGGTATTCGGGTTATTTCCAAATAGCCATTGCTCCTGAGGATCAAGCTAAGACGACCTTCACTTGTCCATTTGGCACTTTGGCCTATCGTCGGATGCCATTTGGGTTGTGCAATGCCCCAGGGACCTTTCAGGGGTGTATGGTAAGCATCTTTTCTGAGTACATTGAGAATTTCATTGAGATTTTTATGGATGACTTTACTGTGCATGGAGATGATTTTGATGCATGTCTAAATCACTTATCACTTGTGCTCGGTAGATGCGTTGATACTAATCTAGTGCTTAATTCTGAGAAGTGTCATTTCATGGTAGAACAGGGTATTGTTTTAGGACATATCATGTCGTCTAGAGGTATTGAGGTCGATAAGGCGAAGATTGAAGTAATTCAGTCTTTGCCCTATCCTACTAATGTTCGTGAAGTTCGTTCTTTTCTAGGCCATGCAGGTTTCTATCGCATGTTTATTAAAGACTTCTCCAAGATCTCTGCACCTCTGTGCGAATTGCTGAAAAAAGAGATGGGTTTTGAGTTCTCAACTGATTGTAAGGCAGCCTTTAATGACTTGAAGGCTCGCCTGACAAGTGCCCCTATTATTCAGGCTCCTGATTGGTCCAAGCCCTTTGAGATCATGTGTGATGCAAGTGATTATGCTATGGGGGCTGTGCTAGGCCAAAAGGAAGCAAGAGCTTCTTATGTGATTCAGTACGCATCTATGACCCTGAATGATGCACAAAGAAACTACTCCACCACAGAGAAGGAGATGCTTGCTGTGGTGTTTGCTCTTGAAAAGTTCCGGCAGTACCTCCTTGGTACAAAGGTCATTGTCTATACTGACCATGCTGCCCTGCGCAATCTGCTGACAAAGAAAGAAGCAAAACCAAGATTGATTCGATGGATCCTTTTGCTCAGTGAATTTGACATTGAGATTAAGGATAAGAAGGGTGCTGAGAACCTTGTTGCTGATCATCTCGGCAGAATTGTGTCTAAGGAATGCACTCCACACAGTCATATCCAAACAAACTTTCCTGATGAGTCTCTTTTGAGGCTAAGTACTATAGAGCCATGGTATGCGGACTTGGTGAATTTCCTCACCACAGGTGAGTTCCCTCCACCTTTCAACAAGGCTCAGAGAGAGATCGACTGAGTGGCTCATCTAGATTCTTCATCTGGGATGACCCTTACCTATGGAAGCATTGCTCTGATCAGGTAATCCGCCATTGCATTCCAGAAAATGAGGTAAATTCTCTCCTTACTTTTTGCCATTCAGAAGCATGTGGTGGGCATTTTGGAGGACAAAGAACCGCAAGAAAGGTACTCGATGCAGGATTTTGGTGGCCTTCCATCTTTAAGGATGCACATAACCACTGTAAATCTTGTGATAGTTGCCACCGGGTTGGAAATTTGTCTAGGAGGGATGAGATTCCACAAACAGGCTTGATTTTTTGCGAAATCTTTGATGTTTGGGGCATTGACTTCATGGGACCTTTTCCAAACTCTTGTGGTAATATGTATATTTTGCTTGCGGTGGACTACGTTTCCAAATGGGTGGAAGCGAAGGCCACCAGAACTGATGATTCTTAGGTTGTGGAAGATTTCTTGAAGTCACACATATTTGCCAGGTTTGGGATTCCAAAGGCTCTGATCAGTGATAGGGGAACTCATTTTTGCAATAGAACAATCACTGCATTGTTGAAAAAGTATCATGTCACACAGAGAGTTTCTACTGCCTATCATCCCCAAACGAATGGCCAAGCTGAAGTGTCAAACAGGGAGATTAAATCCATCTTGGAGAAGACAGTATCCCCCAATAGGAAAGACTGGAGCCAAAGACTTGATGATGCGCTATGGGCGTACAGAACAGCTTATAAAACACCTATTGGGATGTCACCCTTTAGGTTGGTGTTTGGTAAGGCTTGCCACCTCCCCGTTGAGCTAGAGCACAAGGCCTATTGGGCCATTAAGAAGTGAAATTTGAAGCTTGAGGAAGCTGGAGAGCTTCGTAAGCTTCAATTACAGGAATTGGAGGAGGCAAGGATTGAAGCTGATGATAATGCCATTCTCTACAAAGAAAGAACTAAGGCATGGCATGACCGAACCATTTTAAAGAAGGACTTCCGCATTGGTGACAAAGTCCTCCTATTTCAATCCCGCCTTAGGCTCTTTCCTGGTAAGCTGAGATCGCGTTGGGCAGGGCCATATGTTGTTGCTAAAGTTTTCCTTCATGGCTCAATCGAGCTCTATGATGAGGGAACACACACAATATTCAAGGTAAATGGCCAGAGAGTGAAGAAGTACCATGACGGATTCACTAAGGACATTGTAGAGGAAACAATCTTAACAGGGCTTGACGCTGACAACTGATGTATTGGCATGACGTCAAGCCACGACGGTAAATAAGGCGCTTCTTGGGAGGCAACCCGATGTAGGTATAGGTACATTTCCTTCCCTTCGTTTAGCTTATTTCTATTTATTTTGTTTGGTTTTCGTAGTTCTGTCTCAAACTAACCCGTAGGAAGCTCGGAAGAAGTGAAAATAGTGAGGCAAGGACCTGCTGCCCATCGCTAAAAATGGAGTTGGCTACGGCCTAAAGGCAGAGTCGGCCGCCTAAATGGCACCGCCCGCCGCTCACTCCAGAAATGAGGCCTCGCTACGGCAAATGGCAGCGGCCGTCGCCTAAATGGCAGCGGCCGCCGCCTTTTCAGGTTCGGACACTTCCCTTTACGAAAAAAATAAAAAGAGAAAATAAAAAAATAGAAAATGAAAAGGAGAAAGGGAAAATAGACAAGAGAGAAATCTGCAAAGAAGAGAAAGAGAAAGAGAGAAAAGAAAGAGAGGAGAGAAAGAGAAAAGAGAAAGAGAGAAAAGAAAGAGAGAAGAGAAAGGGAGAAGAGAAAGAGAGAGAAAAAAAGAGAAGAGAAAGGGAGAAGAGAAAGGCAGCGCCCGCTGGCGACCTTGCCCGCTGCCTCGGCGACGACCGCCACCCGTTTTTCTGCAGTTCTTGTTTGAATACTCAAGGCAGCGCCCGCCGCCTTCAAAGCAGCGCCCGCCGCCTTCAAAGCAACGCCCGCCATCTTCAAGGCAGCACCCGCCGCCTTCAAAGCAGCGCCCGCCGCCTTGCATCCGGGTGATTTTTCTGAAATTCATTACTCTTTACGGTTGTTTTGTGACTCAGTTATCAATTATGAATATCCTCCGTAAGCGTAAATCTGAATCCGGATATGGTCCTAAGTATTCCCGTGAGCATAAATCAAGGCAGAAATTTGTAGACGGAAAGCAAATGCTTTCTACATTGTTTTATGATCCTGCTACTATGAGGGAGCTGGGTTTAGAGGGTTGTACTCAACAAATGTTGCAGCATTGTGGGTTGGGGAACTTTTATGAAATGTCTGCTCCTACTTTTCCTAGGTGGACTAGGGAATTTTTGATCACTTTGGATGATGAGCCTGATGAGGAATGTATTCGATTTAGTCTGGCTGGATCGATGTTTACTTTGAGTTACAATGATCTTGATACTGCACTTGGTATTACCAAGCAGTCTTCTTCTGCTGCTGTTTGGAGTAAGGCACAAGAACAGCTTGATTTCTGGGTTCGATCCACGCGTACCAGGAGTTTTGACCCTAAGGCTAGGGAATATAATTATAAGTGGTCTCACCCTTGCCTGCGTTTAGCTCACAAGGTCATTTGTATGGCCTGGTTGGGCCAATCTGAGATTAATAAGATTCCTCATCTTGACTTAGAGGCCATTTGGAGTATGACACCCAAGTGTAAGCTAGTACAGGGGTGGCGAACCCTCTTCCTTGCTTCCTGCAAGAAGATGCAACGAGATAACAAGTGCAAGATTGTGGTTGGGGGAATGGTGTCATTGATTGCTCGTTTCTTAAGTCTTGAGTTTCCTGATAGGTCTCAGCAACTCTCTTCCATTTTTACATATGACATCGGGCAGTTGAAGCAGGTGGGGGTATTATCAGAGCAGGGAGATCATAGCTACTGGGTATATGGTGCTAGAGGTTGCTACAAGATTCCCTTACCTCTTGCTATTGAGATGCCCTTCGGACCCGAGTATGCTGATTTTGATCTGAGTAGGTTCCGGGTTGGGTTTGAAGGTGCTAGTTCTTCCTCTGCCGCTCCTCGTACAACTGTTGAGGAAGATTCTGATGATGAGGAAGAGGAAGGCTTTGGGGATGATAATGATGTTGAGCATGAGGATATTGATATGCCTCAAGCTCATACTACTGTTGAGCCTCAGTTTGACTATCAGAGGCAGATTTGGGAGACTGTCCAGCGCATGGACACTCGTCAGCAGACTTTGGAGACAGACTTCTACAGCTTCCGTGATACCACCAGAGACTTCCAGACCTCCCAGACGACCATGATGGAGCAGCATGCCGCCAACATGAGGGCCATGCAGGAGCAGATGAGGCAGTGGAACCTATTCATGGGTTCCCAACATCCTGACTTTCCACCACCTCCACAGTAGTGGTACTTCTTCTACTTCCCCTATTTAATTCTATCTTATTTCATTGAGGACAATGTTCACTACAAGTGTAGGGGAGTTGATTATGTATTACTTTACTATTCTGAAAAAAAAAAAAAAAAAACAACAAATGAAAAAGCCAAAAATATGAATAAAAAGGCATATAAATCCTGGGGTGGACTGAAAACCTGAAAGGGCGGTTCAAGTAATAAGAAGGTAATCTGGCGGGTATTAGGCCTTGGAAAAAATAGATTTAGAGTGTTGTGAGGTGGTGAGTTAAAAAAAAATGAAAAGAGAGTGTTAGGTGAAAACCTGCAAAGGCGCCTAAGTAAAAAGAGAAAAAAAAATTGAGTGTTTTAGGACTATCAATTTACCGGCGATGGCGACATAAGAAGGGAGTATAGGTGTATTTTGGGTAGGTTTTCACTTGGAGGGATAAGTTGTAGTAATATTGATGATTATCATTCTCTTTGATGATTTGTGTGGTGTTGGATTGTGGTGGTGTGTCTGCTGGTGTTGATCATTTAGGTTAGTGCTTGGTTGAGGTGCATATCATATACATTGGTGTATTTGCTGTGGGATGTATGATGTGGATGGTTGGCTGATGTGTTGAGGTGCATATCATGTATGTTGGATGGTAGGTAAGATTTTGAGCTTTCATGTGGATGCTATTGTTCTTGTTGAAAGCTCTTATCCATGGTTGATGATCTAGTGTGTTTATTGATGATGGGTGGTTGTTCTATATCCACTCGAGACGAGTAGAGATTCAAGTGTGGGGGAGTTTGATATACACGATTATGTTGTGTATATAGACGGGGTTTTAGCATTGTTTTAGTGGTGTTTTAGGATGCATTTGAGGTGTTATGGAGCATTGGCGAGGAGTGGCTGAAGACGCATTATAGGAGTTCTTGGAGCTGAAGAAACGAAGATGTTGAAGATTCTGGAAGGCAGCGCTCGCCGCCTGCGTCGAAGTCAACCGAAGCTTTTTCCATTTCTGCCTTATTACGTTTTTATTTTTGCATTTATGTTTTTTTCAGTTCTTAGACTTGATTATGGACGTTTTGTGTGAGTATTTAGAGTTAGAGAGAAGGTTGTTTCTTCTCTAACTTCACTTTCATTTTTCATCTAGTTTTTACACCATTTCCATGGAGAACTAAGCTACCATTGCTTAGTCCGACCGTTGAAGCTTTCGTATTGAACAAGTTGTGAGTTTTTCATTCCTTATCTATTGCATGGATTTTATCTATTCTCTTGCTTGAATTGCCTATGGTTAATATTGATAGTTTCTAGCTTGCGCAACTAGATATTGTCTCTATGAATCTATTGCAGATTTAGATTGTTATTGGTTGAGCATATCTATTTCAAAGTAGCAATTGCATCGAACTAGTATCTGGTTCTGCTAGTCATATGTAGAGAGAATCGATTTACATTCTAGGATAAAAGCTGGTTGTTTTATGCTAGAATTGTATCCTATCATATTCCTATCCTTACTGCTACGGTTAAACTGAATCTTGATAGTTTCATGGTTGTTTAATTAGTTAGTTCTAATAGCGTCTGGTTGTGCTATTAGTTACTTTAGAAAAGGAATTGGAATTTCCATGGCATGAAGTCTTGAATGATTATCTAGGATCAACTTATCAAACGAATAGTGGATACTTGTTTGGCTAAGCTATTTCCCAAATCATATTTACAAACTTCACTTTGTTAGTTATTGCATGTTTAGGTTCTAAAACAAACCAAACCCCCCTTTGTTACTTAAGATTGACATAAAGCTCATACTAAAAGGCATAAATCTGTCTCCCTGTGGATTCGACTTTTGCTTACTAAAGACTATAGTTTTGAGTAGGTTTGGATACTTGCATAGTAGTAATTCTTACGACAAATTGTTGTTATCACCTTCTCATTCAAGGTAATGTACTTGTTGGTTTTGACCGAGTACGCTTGTGTCTAGTGACTTGGTTGGCTGAAATTTTGGTATGCATTCTTAACATCTGTATGTAGCTGACTTCTTAAACTTTTCGTAAGTGGCGAAACAGAATTAAGTATGGAGCTGAAAATAGAGACGTGATGTTTTTGGAATGAGCTTTTACACTTCAATTGAACTATTTTTCAGCTGAACAATCCTGCTTTTATGAAGAATATTGGTTTAGCTTTTTTTTTTCAAGAACTTTGGTTTGTTATAAAATAGTACTTTGCTGTTATTGTTAAAATTATGAATTTCTAGTATGTTAGTGCATTAAACGAGTAGGTTGATGTGTAGCTACGAGCAGGTTCATGGATATCAACGAGCATGTTCATGGGTATCAATGAGCAGGTTCATGGGTACGATTCCTTACAATAAGGTTTATGAACTCGCAAGACAATTCGCATGAACCTATACTATTCGTATGACTCCTTACAATAAGGTTTATGAATATACATTTAGGATTTATGAATCTCTCATTAGTACAAAATTACTATGATATTTATGAAAATTTAGCGTAAAATTTATGAACTTCTTGCATTAACTTTGTGAACCTATAAGGCTATTAACATGAACCTGCAAGGCCATCGAAATGAAGCTGGAAGACTATCGACATGAACCTACACGATTATCGGCATGAACCTAAGGCCTTTTAGTACAATGTGTTAACAAAAAAACTAGGCTAAAAAATCATGAACCTGCAATGCTATCGGCATGAACCTGCAAGGCTATTAACATGTACCTACATTAATATCGGCGTGAACCTAATGCCTTTTAGTGAATAATTAACCTACATATTTTCATGAACCTTTAGACATATTTTCATGAATCTGAGTGTATTGCTATGAAATAAAGTGTACATTTTCATGAACCTAAGTGTATATTTTCATAAACTTCTAGGCATATTTTCATGAACTCCAGACATATTTTCATGAACTTAATTGTATATTTTCATTAATCTTTAGGCATATTTTCATGAACCTTCAGGCATATTATCATGAACCGGTAGGTATATTTTCATGAACCCCTAGGCATATTTTCATTAACCTAAGTGTATTGCTAGTGTATATTTTCATAAATCTAAGTGTATATTTTCATAAATCTAAGTGTATATTTTCATGAACCTCTAGGCATATTTTAACGAACTTTTAGGCATATTTTCATGAACCTCTAAGTATATTTTCATGAACCTAAGTTTATTGCTATAAACCTAAGTGTATATTTTCATGAACCTCTAGGAATATTTTCATGAACCTCTAGGAATATTTTTATGAACCTCTAGGAATATTTTCATGAACTTCTAGACATATTTTCATGAACCTAAGTTTATTGCTATGAACTTAGGTGTATATATTCATGAACCTTTAGGCATACTTTCATGAACCTCTAGGCATATTTTCATAAACATCTATGCATATTTTCATAAATTGAAGTTTTATTGTTATGAACCTCTAGGCATATTTTCATGAACCTCTAGGCATATTTTCATGCACCTATGTTTATTGCTATGAACCTAAGTTTATTCCTATAAACCTTAGTATATATTTTAATGAACCTCTAAGCATACTTTCATGAACCTCTATGCATAAATTCATGAACCTCTAGGCATATTTTCATGAACCTCTAGGCATACTTTCATGAACCTCTAGAAATATATTCATGAACCTCTAGAAATATTTTCATGAACCTCTAGGCATATTGCATATTTTCATTAACCTAAGTTTATTGTTATGAACCTCTAGATATATTTTCATGAGTCTCTAGGCATATGTTTATTGCTATGAACCTAAGTTTATTGTTATGAACGCAAGTGTATATTTTCATGAACCTTTAGGCATACTTTTATGAACCTCTAGACATATTTTCATGAACCTCTAAACATATTTTCGTGAAATGTAAAAACTACATATTCTACAAGATTACAAACAATAGAGAGAAGCAAGGATTTGGTCTCAAAATCCTGTATTGGTGTATGAGTTGATATACCAACAAGAAAACCATCAAAATTCATAATTGATACGGCCCAAGTGAAGGTTCAACTGGTTCAAGGAGAGATCGACTCCCATACTCTATTTGGTGGTTGTGTGATGCTTCATCAGTGTTGTCGGGCAACAATTCAAGGAATTGAGTGTTTAACGAAATGGGATATGTAGTGGAACTCTCGGATATACTCACCAATAATTCCACCGGGATGTGTCGAGAAAACGAGGATGATCACACTAGTCTTCAAACTCACCAACTAAAATGACGTAAATAAGCTTGGACTCGACAAAATTGCTTGTGAAAAACCTTGAAAAGTTGAAAGCTAGAAACGTGCCCAAAACAAATGACAAGATGACTTATTTATGCTAGGAATCAAACAAAATTTAATGCAAGCTAAACTCCTCTGCAGCAGCTCAAAAGTTCATTTATTGATGTGTAACTCTTAATGCTCTATCTTGAATTTCTATGAGACACCAGCATGCCCAACGTTGCCTTGAGAAAGCTCACTAACTTGGTTGAGCAATGTCACTTATTCACGGGTCTGCTGGATTGGTACGTCGAGCCCTTTTAGTCCATCATGAAGGCCCTTGCAGTGAATAAAAGGGCGTTGGGCGACCCTGGGCGGTGAGCCCTCCCGGGCGCGCCTAGGGTCGCATAGAACATGAGAACCTTTTGTGCATAAACCTTTGTGAGTGTTTCTCGCAAAGTCAATAGTTCTTCCGCTTCCATCATACATTCTCCCGTTGATCCTTCATGAAAAGAACTAGCGGGTTGATGGATCATTACCCTGATGATATAACAAAAAGAAGGTTCCTCCATCTCGCATGATGAGGCGAAGAAAAAAGATAGGGAATAACAATAAACTTGAACAACCGTACGTGCATCTTTTGCTCATTGCATACGGCTCGCCAGTGGAATTTACTTTTCTCTTCCATCGAAGAAAAATAGAACCGATCAGATCCAGATCACTAAATCATCCAATTACCACCCTTCTTTTCGTGAGTTCAAAATACTATGATGGCTCCGTTGCTTTATATATAAATTTCGTCTGTAATTCAGCAATCCCAAAGTTTCTTTTTGATCCTAAATAAAGGGACTATGTTGAGCAGAGGAGGAAGTGAATTGCAGGAGGAAGTGAACGTGAAATAGAAGAAGAGGAAGGATCTGTTTATGGAAGAAAATCATGCAATATCATTGAAAAATACAGAAAATATTTAATGAAATCATCATTATCTAATCTTGGAAGTTGTAAGGATATCAGTTTACCCGTTTTTACAGCATATCTATTTAATCTAGGCAATTAAATTTGGCCAAAATCCCAAACCCAGCCCTTTTTTTAATTTTAAAGGGAATAGGCAAGCGCCTAACCCTAATCTCGCCCAGAGCGCCAACAGCCGCCTAGCCCGTCCAGAACCCGCCTAACCTTGAAGGGTTCGCCTGAGCCCAATTAGGCACTGGCATGGGTGAGACTCGCCTAGGCGTCGCCTTTTTATTCACTGGGCCCTTGAGTAGCTTCTTGGCCTGGGATCGAGTAATGACTCGGTGTGGTCGATCGTTGTCCATGCCGTCAACCTCCCGATTGTGATGAGCCTTAGGAATCATATCGTCTAAAGATAATGGGAATATTTTCAATGTCGATATAACTTACAAATTGATCAATGTCAAATGGGAAGAACAAGCTGTGCAGGAGCACATATGACCACACATGCAGTAGAAACATGAAAACTTGCTCAACATAAGAAAAAAGAGGCAACTCAAGACAAAAAAAACAGCAACTAAGCACCAAAAAATACAGCATCTCAGAACACAAAAAAAACAGCAACTCAGCACAGCAGCAACTCAGCACAACAACAACTCAGCACAGCAGCAACTCCGCACAACAACAACTCAGCACAGAAAAAACAGCAACTCAGCACAACAACAACTCAACACAACAACAACTCAGCACAAACAAACAACAACTCAACAAAAACAAACAACAACTCGATAACTTTACTCAGCACAAACAAAATCGACTCAACGCAATATCAGCAACAAAATAGCAACTCAACACAACATCAACAACTCACCGAAATTCAACATCACCAACACAAATAACAACAAAAATTTACTCAACGCAACATCAACAACAAAATGAGGGTTGTTTCATACCTTGTATTGAATCAGGAAGTTTCAGCACATGGGCGACGATGGAAAAGATAGGAGGAAGCCGGAATAGGAGGTCGTTTATGCAAAAGGAAGCTGGAAGTTTCAGCACAGCATGTCAGCAACGTCATGTTCAAGCACAAGAGCAATATTTTGAATCGGGGTAAACAGTAGAAATAAAAACCTTAAAAATCACTTTTGGAATTCCATCTTAGGGTTGTGAAACGCCGCTGAGATTGCATCCTCTGACAGTATTCTGAGAAGTCGATGCACAAGCCGCTGAGATTGCAAACAGATAATGAATGAGCGGACGCACTCAGTAGCTCTCCCTGAGTGGGCGTTGTTGGTTCATCATTTGCACCTGAAATTTCACCCAAAACCAATAGCCAACAACAGCAATTGAAAGTAACATAACCAGTAAATATGGAAACAAAACATTAGGAAAAAGAAGGAACAACAACCGCAATTCAAGAAAAAGGAATCGGAGGAAACACTTTTAGTCTCCTTTCTCTAGAATCATTCAATCTAGAGGGATTGAGAAGAAATACGAAGAGACTATACGCACTACATTTTGAAACTTTTTAAACTACATTCTCGTACGCCCATTTTGGGCGTACCGTGCAATTTTGTCGAACATACGTATACGTATACGTATACGTAGGAAAACTGAAAAATGGTATGTACGCCCAAAATGGGCGTACGCCCAAAATGGGCGTAGCACTTCAGACGAGAGGAGGAAGAAGAAGAAGCTGGAGTTTTAAATCCTGGGCGTACGCCCAAAATGGGCGTACGCCCATTTTGGGCGTACGCCCAGGATATAAAACTCGAGCTTCTTCTTCTTCCTCCTCTCGTCTGATAGTGTACTGTTCATACGTAACCCTTAAAAATCGCCGTCGTCCAATCTTCTCCCATTTCACTCGTTTTCTTCCCCAAATCTATCCCATTCGACTCGTTTTTCTCATACAATCCAAATCCCTCAATCAATTTCTTCAATTTCACTCGGAATCATGCAATCCGAAGAAACGCATAAAACTGTGGAGGCGGCGACGGTGGAGGCTGCGGCGGTGGTGGAGGCGACGATGGAGGCTGCGGCTTCGTCTGTTCTCCCTCCCGTCCGTATTTGTGCTGGTGGCGCAAGGGTGCGAGGTGGAGGAGTAGGGCGGAAGAGGAATCCGGCGACAAAAAAAACGCGGGGTGGTGGTGCTGCGGTGGTCGGTGGCGAGGGCTCTGGTGGTGGAGGGGAGGAGGTTGGTGGCGCCGTCGAGGTGGCTGGAGGTGAAGCTGGTGGAGCTGGTGGTCGGGGTGGTGGTCGGGGTGGTGGTCGGGGTGGTGGTCGGGGTGGTGGTCGGGGTGGAGCTCGGGGTGGTCGGGGTGGTCGTGATCGGGGCGGTGCGGAAAAACGGGCCCGTTCGATATCGCCGGAGAAGACGCTCTCGATCCACGAGGTACGTTAATATTATTTGTTATTTATTAATAAATTATTAATTAGTCGTTATTTATCGTTTAACGTTTAAATAACGATTAAAAAAAGATTTATTAATGAATTATTAATATAATATTATTTGGTCGTTATTTATCGTTTAACGTTTCACGTTAATCGATAAATAACGATTTAAAGAATAAGATTAATTAGTAAATAATATTTATTAATATAATATTAGTTAGTCGTTATTTATCGTTTAGGTAAAAGAAAATAATATTATATTAATAAATAATATTTATTAATATAATATTATTTGGTCGTTATTTATCGTTTAACGTTTCACGTTAATCGATAATTAACGATTTAAAGAATAAGATTAATTAGTAAATAATATTTATTAATATAATATTAGTTAGTCGTTATTTATCGTTTAGGTAAAAGAAAATAATATTATATTAATAAATAATATTTATTAATATAATATTATTTGGTCGTTATTTATCGTTTAACGTTTCACGTTAATCGATAATTAACGATTTAAAGAATAAGATTAATTAGTAAATAATATTTATTAATATAATATTAGTTAGTCGTTATTTATCGTTTAGGTAAAAGAAAATAATATTATATTAATAAATAATATTTATTAATATAATATTATTTGGTCGTTATTTATCGTTTAACGTTTCACGTTAATCGATAATTAACGATTTAAAGAATAAGATTAATTAGTAAATAATATTTATTAATATAATATTAGTTAGTCGTTATTTATCGTTTAGGTAAAAGAAAATAATAGTTATTAATATATTATTAATTGGTCGTTATTTATCGTTTCACGTTTTACGTTAATCGATAAATAACGATTTAAAGAATAAGATTAATTAGTAAATAATATTTATTAATATAATATTAGTTAGTCGTTATTTATCGTTTAGGTAAAAGAAAATAATATTATATTAATAAATAATATTTATTAATATAATATTATTTGGTCGTTATTTATCGTTTAACGTTTCACGTTAATCGATAATTAACGATTTAAAGAATAAGATTAATTAGTAAATAATATTTATTAATATAATATTAGTTAGTCGTTATTTATCGTTTAGGTAAAAGAAAATAATATTATATTAATAAATAATATTTATTAATATATTATTAATTGGTCGTTATTTATCGTTTCACGTTTTACGTTAATCGATAAATAACGATTTAAAGAATAAGATTAATTAGTAAATAATATTTATTAATATAATATTAGTTAGTCGTTATTTATCGTTTAGCTAAAAGAAAATAATATTATATTAATAAATAATATTTATTAATATATTATTAATTGGTCGTTATTTATCGTTTCACGTTTCACGTTATTCGATAAATTAGTAATTAATACATTATTAAATATTTAAAAGAAAAACGTCAAATAATATAAAATAATAATTCGTAAATATGAAAATAGGCTTTAGAGAAGGCTATTGCTCCGACGGGTGGTTCTGTTAGAAAGAAGAAGAAGGGCCCTCGTCACCCTAGCGCACGCGGGATCACAGCTTCCCGACGTCGTGGATCTCCTGCAGACATTCCAGGAGTGCATATAGGAGATACAGGGAAAGATTTGATGGATGATTTGGATGTTAGTGAGGCGGAGGAGTTTTCAGAGGAGGTGGCGGAGGCAACCGAGGTTGCAGATCAGCCAGAGGTTGCAGATCTAGGAGATTTGGAGGCGCAGATGCATGATGATTACTATGAGGGATCACCTCTGCGTGAGCCATCTCCAGTTGGATCATTGTCTCCTTCTGCAGAGGATCATCAGCAGGAGATTCAGGATCAGCCAGACCTCCAGGAGCCCATTCAGGATCCTGTTCAGGAGCCTGTTCAGGAGCCTGTTCAGCACATTGATCCGGGCTTAGCTGTACCGGTTCCAGGGGATGCAGATTATGTGGGGCATCCTGGAGGTCCTCTCAGTTCACGGCTTTTGGTGGATTACAGCACCCACATTGCTCCGGTGATATGGACTGAGACGTCGTCTCTTGCAGAGCGTATTGAGCATGACCCGGCTTATGTGATACCGCCCTCATCGAAGGTATGCGTTGTTTTCTAAATGAATTTGTGAGGTAAAACGATCCACACGCTTTTCTAATTCATTAATTTCTCTTTCGTACATCAGCTGAAGAGGGTGTTGGATATATACACCCGCAAGGACTTCTTCAGGGAGTATGATAGGCATAAATCTAATGTGCCTGGGTCATGGTGGCAGCTCGTTCAGCGGAGCCACTTACATGTCCTTGCAGATCCCCGGCTCGAGTACAACAGCATCGATCCGATTCTGATTTCTGCATTTGTGGAGCGTTGGTATCCAGAAACCAACACGTTTCACTTTGCATTTGGTGAGGTTGCTCCTACCTTGTTAGACGTGCTGAAGATTCTGGAGCTTCCGATCCATGGACGAGCTGTCAGATCTGCTGAGGCAGACATAGATGGGTTTGTGCATCCTCATGTGCAACGGATGTTCGGGTTTGCTACGATCGAGGAGGCTGCTGCGCTATGCTTACGTACGTAGAGTCTATTTTATTATTTATATTTGATTCCATTTTTTAGTTGATTCAATTAAATATTTATAATCCGTGATAAATTATCAGATGGGGGTTTGAACATCCACGGCAAGATAGGCATCACGACGATCCACACCCGACTATTACAGATGTTTGATATACGGGACAGGTAAATTATCGTATATTATAAGAATTTCTCATAATTTCTCGATTAACGTTACTAATTCATTTGTTGTTATTAATTGCAGGACTCCTCAGCAAGAGAGTGATATTGCTTCGCTCTACTTGTTGTCTCTGTTAGGCAGTACGACATTTGTCGACAAGTCTCGGATGAAGGTGAAGCACAAATACCTTAGCATCCTCGTAGATCACAATGAGACAGGGTCCTATGCTTGGGGGACAGCCGTCTTGGCTGAACTGTACAGACAGTTGGGTCAGGCCTCCCGTGCTCAATCGAAGGGGTTTGCTGGTTGTCCGCTCCTGCTGAAGGTAGTTTTCGTTTAATGTTTGTTTTTTTTTTCGTGTATATTTTGCTTATGTATAAAACATTATGAAATTCTGGTATTTGTAGGCTTGGATATGGGCGTATTTCCATGGTCTTCGGGGTCATGCTACGCAGGACTTGACATCCATGAATGCCTCAGCGGCGGCTATCCGGGAAAACAGCAAAGTCAGATACCATAAGGATCCTGCTCGACTAGTTTCCCTCAGACAGGTCCTTGACCAGATCACATATGCAGAGGTAAGTACTATTTAATTAGTAATTTCATCATATGTTATGCAATTATTATTTTTAAAAATACGTTTGTCATTTAAAAAAAACATAGGTTCAGTGGAACCCCTGGGGCAAGTTGGATCTCAACGACCCCCAGTATAGGTTAGGTCTATTTCGGGGGCCTCTAGAGTCCTTTGAGGTCAGGGAGTCGCACCATCCTGACCGATGTTTGCGACAGTTCGGGTATGTGCAAGGCATACCCGAACCCCCGATTACACCACCTACTGCGATCAGAAATGATTCTGCATCGGGGTACACTGTCACATTCGGGGATGAGGACTGCACTTGGGCCCCAGAGACCCTGTCGGATCGATTGATCACCTTAGACGAGCAGGATCGACGAGGACTTCGAGAGTATGCATGGGATTGCAAGGATGGATACCGGACATGGTTTAATGCCATGTCACATCCTTATGTTGATTCCAGATCACCCAGGCAGGACCCACGGGCACCGTTTGACCACCGTGCCGAGCACATACAGATACCTGCGACAGCCTCTGTAGTTGTGGTACGTATTTCAATCAATATCGCTCAAGTAATAATTATAATCTATTTTATTCTACTTATATTTACATTTTGAAAATGTAGCGGGGCAACATACTCGCCTCTGAGATATCCAGTTTCCTACGTGCATATGGTGACACTCTGCCTTCAGGACAAGCGAGGATGATGAGGGGGTGGATCAGCATATGGACTGGTGATGTAGTACCAGAGGAGGATGGGCCTGTGCAATGATTTGATTGTGTTCAGTATTATATTTTGGATGTTTGTTTGATGTATATTTTGATGTATATTATTAGGATTTTCGCACTTAAAACGGGCTAAGACGAGAAATGACACGGAAAACGAGGAAAAATGACTTAAAACGGGCTAAGACGAGAATTTGTGCGAAAACCGAGAAAAAACGACTTAAAACGGGCTAAGACGAGAATCTGTGCGAAAACCGAGAAAAAACGACTTAAAACGGGCTAAGACGAGAATCTGTGCGAAAACCGATGAAAAACGACTTAAAACGGGCATGGACGAGAATTTGTGCGAAAAACGATGAAAAACGACTTAAAATGGGCTAAGACGAGAATCTGTGCGAAAACCGATGAAAAACGACTTAAAACGGGCATGGACGAGAATCTGTGCGAAAACCGAGAAAAAACGACTTAAAACGGGCTAAGACGAGAATCTGTGCGAAAACCGATGAAAAACGACTTAAAACGGGCATGGACGAGAATTTGTGCGAAAAACGATGAAAAACGACTTAAAATGGGCTAAGACGAGAATTTGTGCGAAAACCGAGAAAAACGGGCTAAGACGAGAAATGACGCGGAAACCGAGGAAAACCTAGCTAGGGTATAGGGTTTAGGGTATAGGGTTTAGGGTATAGGGTTTAGGGTATAGGGTTTGGAGAGTGGATAGTGGATATTGAATGTGGATAGTGGATAGTAGATAGTGAATGTGGATAGTTGTGTTTGAAATGGATAGTTTGGGCCCAGTTCGTTTAAACGCCTTAGAACGCTAAAACTCAAAATTTGAAAATTGTAACATGATAGAAAATGAAGTCTTTAGTCGTTATCAATTCTCGGAATCGAAAAAAAATCAACGAAAACGTCAACGGGCCTAATAAGGCCGAATTGAGATTTGGTGAGGCCCATTACCTAAAAACGACATAAAACGGGTTAATAAGACCTTAAACATTGAAAAACTTGAAATGTAAAAGTTGTATTTGAGCATTACCAATATGACGGTTTCGTTTTTATAATAAAATAACAAAATGAACACTTCGAAATATCTAAACAGTCACTTTCACCTTGTAACGAGTTAATCTCAAGTATATAAGTCGTATAGTTTTACTCATATGTGTGTGATATCAATTCGTTACTCAAATAAACTTTACATAACACTTTCATTAAATGTTATGAAACACTCAAATACTCCAAAATAACGACATTTCACATCTTCGTATTGTCCATATTGTTTGATTACTCGATATTTAATGAAAGTTTTAATGAAATACGCATAAAATTATGATTAATCAAGCAATATGGACAATACGAAGATGTGAAATGTCGTTATTTTGGAGTATTTGAGTGTTTCATAACATTTAATGAAAGTTTTATGTAAAGTTTATTTGAGTAACGAATTGATATCACACACATATGAGTAAAACTATACGACTTATATACTTGAGATTAACTCGTTACAAGGTGAAAGTGACTGTTTAGATATTTCGAAGTGTTCATTTTGTTATTTTATTATAAAAACGAAACCGTCATATTGGTAATGCTCAAATACAACTTTTACATTTCAAGTTTTTCAATGTTTAAGGTCTTATTAACCCGTTTTATGTCGTTTTTAGGTAATGGGCCTCACCAAATCTCAATTCGGCCTTATTAGGCCCGTTGACGTTTTCGTTGATTTTTTTTCGATTCCGAGAATTGATAACGACTAAAGACTTCATTTTCTATCATGTTACAATTTTCAAATTTTGAGTTTTAGCGTTCTAAGGCGTTTAAACGAACTGGGCCCAAACTATCCATTTCAAACACAACTATCCAAAGTTTTTACTATATACCCCTTCCTTTTCAAATTTTTCAAGTTTTTTTGGCTAAATACCCCTTGCATTATGAAAACTATTTCTTTTTGCTAAATACCCTTTTCTTGTCATTTTTCGTTGTACGACCCTTCATAAACTCGATTTTCGCGCCGTTTTTCGTTTTAATCCCGTTTTACTCGATTTTCGCGCCGTTTTTCGTTTTAATCCCGTTTTACTCGATTTTCGCGCCGTTTTCCGTTGTAATCCCGTTTTACTCGATTTTCGCGCCGTTATTCGTTTTAATCTCGTTTTACTCGATTTTCGCGCCGTTTTTCGTTTTAATCCCGTTTTACTCGATTTTCGCGCCGTTTTCCGTTGTAATCCCGTTTTACTCGATTTTCGCGCCGTTATTCGTTTTAATCTCGTTTTACTCGATTTTCGTGCCATTTTTCGTTTTAATCTCGTTTTACTCGATTTTCGTGCCGTTTTTCGTTTTAATCTCGTTTTACTCGATTTTCGTGCCGTTTTTCGTTTTAATCTCGTTTTACTCGATTTTCGTGCCGTTTTTCTTTGTAATCCCGTTTTACTCGATTTTCGCGCCGTTTTTCGTTTTAATCCCGTTTTACTCCATTCATTGGGCTTGGCTGGGCTGAATTATTTGGGCTTGGCTGGGCTGAATTATTTGGGCTTGGCTGGGCTGAATTATTTGGGCTTGGCTGAGCTGAATTATTGGGCTTGACTGAGCTGAATTATTGGGCTTGGCTGAGCTGAAATATGTTCGGCTGATGGTTTGAATTGTTGGGATGAATTCTACATCTAGCATACAGCTGGATGTCACTTATATGAAAATGAATGTGTTACAGCTACTACACAGCTGTAAGTCACAGAAGTCACAGCTGGATGACATAATTTTAAGTTATTGGGCCTTTGTTGTTGTGGGCCTTTTGTCTACACCGACCCAATTTTTCCCTAACCCTAGTAAAACTTCGGCTATAAATTCACTGCCTCAGTGAACCCTTTCATCACATTCTCACTCCGCCGTAAAATCTTAATTGTTTCAAGTTCTTACTCTGTAAGTTTCATTTTTTACTGATTTGGATAGATATCTTCATTGTTTCTAAAATGTTTTCTTACTTTGTATTACAGATTCAAACAAGCATGGCATCATCTTCATCCTCCCCAGTTCCAGCTGAAGGCACTCAGATCCAGTGCCCTAGTAGAAGGTGCTCAAAGACACTCACCGTGTTATCTGCTAATAACAAGGACAATCCCCATACGTATGGACGAAGGTTTGTTACATGTGATTGTAACTGGAGGATCGTGTATCTGGAGCCAGAATACGACCCTCATCATCTCCGAGTCATGGCCAAACTGTTGAAGGAACACGCTGACATGGAGCTCAAACTTCGTATTTTTCACAGGTGGGACAAAGAATCAGCCTTATTCCACCTTGGAGTTCTGTTTCCCAATGAATATGGCCGTGGTCCTCCTTCCCCTGATTCCGATTAGGATGTAATGTTGTTATGTGTCTTGAAAGTTGTTACGTCTTTGCTAAGTCTGTTGTAGTTTCTGGAGTGTCTGTTTTAATTTAACAAGTAATCCCTTGTAGTGAATTCAGAACTTGTTTCATTTAACCCATCTAAAACATTAAAAAATAACAGACAAGACAATACTATAAAAAAGGAGTCAAGATATTAAAAGCATAACAGACATACAACAGAAGTCATCAACTAGAATTTCAAAAGGTGAAACATTCAACACATCCGAATTCACTACAGATCAACATCTATACTACCATAATTAATGCGATAGTCCTTCCATTGTTGCATCCTCAGCGCGAACCCGCGATCCAATTCATTCGCACTAGGATCCTTGAACATGCGCCAAACTCCAGGTACAGATGGTACCGGACAGTCTTCTCTAAGGCACACCTAAATTACAAAACATAAATACCATGTTAAGCATTAAGAAAATTGAGTGAAAATCACAAATACTTTAGTGAAAATCATACCGGTATGTAGTGGTTTGCTAAGCCCACACGAGCCATTGCATAAATTTTCAAACCATGACTGGAGCATTGTTGATACACCTTCATCGGTAAGCACAAATATGATCGGACTTTGGATAAGTATATCAAACCAACCTGAAACTTAGTGGCAAATGCTAATCCAATCATGGGCATACTCATCCAGTATCTTTCAGGACATGGTGATCTGCTATAGTTGACCTCTTGAACAAGAGCGTCGAAGTTGTTTGCCAAATCCGGGCGTAGTCTGGTCATGACTCGTCTGTAGATATCACTGTTCTCTAACAGCTCCGTAGTCAGTTCCATGCGAATGCGAGGATATTCTTGTTGGTGATGCCCCAACAACATGGCTAGTGACCGATATCCACAGTGTCCATCCGCCCTTACGTCTTGTGCATCTACAATGTATGGAAACATGAAGAGATCAACATTGTCAACCCCGAAGTCTACCCCACATTTCGTCATTGTTGGCTGAGGGAACTCATCTGTAAGAGTGCAACCTGATAATCCGAACCCCTCTCCACCAGTGCCACTTGAATGACCAAACGCCTCTGCCGCAGTGCACCCAGCAACTTCAAACTCCCTCATTATAGTAGGCTCGTTGAAAGTAGGTTGTGCCGCCGTTGCTTTTCCCTTTCCCTTTCCTCTAACCGTCTTATTCTTCGCCTTCGCAGCATCATTTTTCTCTAATTCTTCCCTTGCGTACTCAAACGCGCTCATCTCTCTCTCGGTTCCCCACTTCTTTCCTACCGCTCCTCTTGGTCTGCCAGGATCCTTGATTCCCGTCGGCTCCAACGCAAGACTTTGATGTGGATACTCCAACATTGTGTACAAGTCCGCTATCTGAGACCACTGACTTTCAGGAAGTTCCCCCTTTTGCCATCTATCGTTGAGCTCAATGAATCTCAACTCCCGCATGGTCTGAGGTACACCAATCTCTACCTCCCCGTTATCAAGTTCAATCCTATCCCATTGTAGCTGCCTCCAGAATCTGTGAATCTGATTGAGCTTGAATGGCTTCTTCTGAATAATATGTTGCACCATCTCGTGGATGCACGGTAGGCCTTGACATTCTCGCATCCAGTAATCTTCGCAATGTTCCTCATAATTCTTCGCCTTTATATCCTCCCATATATCCCACAACTTATGCAACGCTCTATCAGACACATTATGGAATAGATGCCGAAATATCAATTTCACTTGTGGATTCATTCGTCTGAAAACCCCGGGTGTCTTGATCCGATCCTCTTCCATGGTGGCCCTCACCTTCACAATCTGGCCCTCGATGGCTGCATGGATCCTCACAACCATTCGATTAAAACCGCCTATACTTGAACCGATTATTTTCTTCAACACCTTATGCATTCCCTCAACCCTATGTTTTATTCATTCAATGTCGCGTTTAAGTAAAACAACTGTTACATAATCAAACTAATAAATAAATCGGAAACGTTTAAGTAAGTTAAAAAAAAATTACCTGTTTGAGGTCCTCGTGAAGAAGTGAAGATTGTGTTCCGTCCATGCGCAAACAATGTTTGTCTTATAAGGGATAAGCCACACCTTTTCAATGTATCCGACGACGCCGCTTCTCCAAGATGTTCTCAATCCTAGCAGTCTTTCCTCGTATCGTTCCTCCGTTCTTGATAGAAAAAGTCTCCATACTTGCGAGCACAACCTTTTCACCGATTCCTTATTTTTCAAAATTCTGGTAGCGTTTACCTCGATGTTGTGCTTGATATGAACCCAACACAAGAGGTGTTGAACCGGAAGATCTTTGAACACATATTTGATTGCAGTGATGAGAGCTAGTTCTCGATCGGTCATTATTGCAGTCGGCATTACTCCGGCATCCTCAAACAACTTTCTAAGCCTCTGAATTATCCACAAGTAGTGCATTGTTTCCTCCTTACCCGTGAATGCATATGCAATGTTGAATGTCTTATGCGTGCAAGTGAAACCGACAATCTCCACAAGAGGCATTTTATACCTGCATAATATATTTAAATAATGAAGGAAGAGGCATATGCAATATATTTAAACAAAATTTTTTTGATATACAACTATTATGTACCTATTCGTCTTGTATGTGGCGTCAATAACCACGACGTACGGAAACATCTTCAACAAGTGCAACGAGTCTTGATGGGCAAAAAACAAGATTTCCACCTCGTTTGATTTCTTCTTGCAGAGGGGATGCACTACATAGCTGCGCTCCTTCAAAAACTTCAGGGTCCATTGTGTAACAGTCAAATCTCCACGATCCTCAAAATGCATCTTCTGAATAAAGTTGGCGATTTGTTTTGTGGATGTTGTATTCCCTGGAAAGGCCGCACTCAACTGAGTAGCAATAACAGACGGCGTAGTCAAGCTGTTCGCACATACCGTCACAAATTTCACCTCATTCGGCGTCATTCGACCCATGTACGGATGGCCAATGAAGCTAGTGCAAAGCTTATGATTGTGTTGTCCGTATTTTACCTTCACATACCATCCATCTCTCGCATCCCTCGCCCTGAACCTATATCCTCGGATCTCAAACTTGCAATCCGACTTCTTATCCCTACTATCCCGCTCTGTATTAACAACCTCCTCTGTTTCGCCATCCTCTCTTTTCTTTTTCCCTGATCTATACACTCCAGCATGCGAGCACATTATATTCATTTGACGCTCATTGCTATGGCGAGTCACTAATACCATCATAAGTTGTCTACCAATACTCTGAACCCAACGCCTCAAGTGTTCCTTAGTAGGAAACGTTTCTTCGGTATCAAACGAATCATAGTAATCCATACCCTATAATTAATAAAAACTACCATATTTATCACAACTAAAACTTAAAACTACGAGTCCACATCAATCTAAACTATCACTTCTACAAATTATTTGCAACTAAATAACGTAAATAAATACGAAACGATTCTAATTAATTACTAACCGAAAAATCTCCGGCGTCGAAGTCTCCTCCTTCTTCGTCGGTATCGTCGTCCCACATCCCGTCGTCGGGTTCACTAAAATACTCTTTCTCATCCACGATCGCATCGTCTTCGTCACTCCCATGCTCGTTCTCTTCAACATACTCGTTCTCTTCACCGCTCCCATACTCAATCTCCGTCACATATTCAAACTCCTCACCATCACTCAAATTTGTAACTCTCCTATTTGACATTTTTGACTTCAACAACCATCCGAAGTTCCTACATTTATACACATACTACATCCCAAACGGTCATATTCTGAAAAAATAGCCGTTGGGATAAAAACAATCGTACGCCCATTATGGGCGTACGCCCATAATGGGCGTACAGGCAAAATATACCCCAACGGTCACTTCTGAATTTGGACAAATAGCCGTTACACACAATTTTTTTCTCGTACGCCCATTATGGGCGTACGCCCATAATGGGCGTACGAGTAAAAAATTGTATTTCCCCAACGGCTATTTTCAAACGGCTATATTATTAAAATTTATACTGTACGCCCATTTTGGGCGTACGCCCATTTTGGGCGTATACATAATACCGTATTTTGTATTTTGCCTCACATTCGATGTTGGGATTTTGCACTGTCCGCCCAAAACCAGCGTACGCCCATTTTGGGCGTACGAAAATGTAGTGTGGAAAGTTGCAAAATGTAGTGCGTATAGCTTTTGCCAAGAAATATGATGACCACCAAAACAAGTTGACCCAAATCGGAATCTGCACAAACAAGAAACTACTCGTTGTGGGCTCATATTTCATTGGACATTAGAGAAGAAGTATATATGATAGTTTGAACATAGCACAAACAAGAAACTACATTTAGTAACCTTTAGTATTGAAAAACAACATATACCTGAGCTTTTAGGTTAATTATTCTAAAACATACATTTTATAAATTAGTTTTTGGTTTATAAATTAGATATGAGACTAATATTTTTCGAGAAATAAATAGTTTATAATCTAAAAACTATTTAAAAACTATTTTCCAAACAAACACTTAATGTGTTAAAGGTATAGCCGTATAGGTTATGAATATATATATATATTAGAATGAAAAGAGCCGATAAATATATTAATTTTAGAGGACGGTTCGGATGTGAATGAGTTCTCTTGAAGAGAATAACAAACGTTATCGGACGGCTGGGATAAAGCATCCAAATTGCAGCTTTATCACTCCACGCGCCCCCTAAGTCGCTACGCGCGCAGCGTGCGAAGCACGTAATAAATACGGACAAAAATAGGCGGTTTAACAATCGTCATTTCATCTTTCCTGGGAGAAAATTCTCTCTCAGTGAAAGGTGATAGTAAAAAAACCCTAGACCTACGTTCGAAACGAAAACACTGCTCAAAATTCTCTAGATCGAAGAAAATGGATGCCTCAAACAAGGATGTAGCTCAATCCATAGGTATAAAACTCTTAATCGCTCTTTTTCTCGCACCGTCACATGCTCAATTTTGCAAAATATTGACGAATTTTACAGTTATTAAGTGCGCTTTATATTGTTGTTGTTTGATTGTAGTGTAATCACAGATTTCAAACGGTTTAATAGAGGAACATGATTATGTTGTTTAATACTCCCTCCATCTAGTAATATAAATCTTTAGAGCTTTTGAGATAGAAATTAACAATTATAATTTAAGACTAAATTATCCTTCATTTAATTACCTAATTTAGCAACATCCAATATATATATACTTACTCTAAGTAGAATTTCTCCATAAAAAATAAGGGTGAAATAGGAAAATTTTGTCAAAAAAACCTAGAAAGACCTATATTATGTTACAAATGCAAAAGGCTCCAGGGACTTATATTACTAGACGGGGGAGTATCATATAATGATGATGATTCTGCTTGATGATGATGGTTTTACATCGTGTGCGAGTTCTCAATGTGTCAAAACATTGCATGTCAACAAATTTGTAGGAATATGCATCAATTTCTATAGAATGTGCATCAATATCATTGGAATATGCGCATCAATGTGTCAAATATTTGAGTTTCAATGTTCATCAATATTATTTTGTATGTTCACCAATGTTCACTAATATGCTCTGTATGTGCATCAATTGTATTCTGAATGTGCATTAACATTTGAAATTTGTTCATCACTATATGCATCGATTTTATTCTGAATGTGCATCAATATTATTTTGTATGTGCTTCAGTGTCATTAACAATGTTCACCAATTGTATTCTAAATGTGCATTAACATTTTATATTTGTTCATCACTCTATGCATTAACTGCATTTTCTGTTGTCTTGGAACAGGCAATAAAAAGATACAACACCTATAGTAATCCAATTTCCAAACGCAG
This sequence comes from Oxyria digyna, assembly GCA_029168935.1. Classification (NCBI taxonomy): domain Eukaryota; kingdom Viridiplantae; phylum Streptophyta; class Magnoliopsida; order Caryophyllales; family Polygonaceae; genus Oxyria; species Oxyria digyna. Next base: position 44,406,306 of record JAPVLV010000005.1, read on the forward strand.
TTATGAGGATTGGCAATGAAGTACAAGAGAATCGGTTGCCACAGAGATACGTTCAAAGAAGTTGAATGATAAAGGTTCAAATGAAGGTGCCTACTCTTGAATTGTCTTTTTGTATGTGCATCAATATGATTTGAATGTTCAACAACTTGTTGTTATATATGCATCAAAATACTTCATGTTTATTTGTGCATGAATTTACTTTCTAATGCGCTTCAATTTACTGACTAATGTGCATTAATATACTGACTAATGTGCATCATTATCATACAGCTCATGCTCCTTCTTAAAGAAAGAAGACCACAACAAACAAACAAATAAATTATACAAGTTAGAAGTTCTCCAAGTTTAAACAAAGGGAAGGAGAAGATGAGTCAAGAAACAAATAGTGATGATATACCGTTGTAGCGAAGAGGGAACAAAATGAGGTTGGCGCAGAAGCCATGAAACCTAGTAAAAAAGGAACTAGAACATGTTGCAAGTTCAAATCAAAAGAATGAAGTTGTTGTGATGCAACCAAAGAAGAAAGCTAAAATAGGGATGTGAGAAAAAAAGGACTTCAAAACTTTGAAGTGTAGAAGTTCGCCAGTTTGTCTAGTTGAAATATTTAAGTCTATGAATACAAATCAACGTCAATGTGTTAGAGATTGTGGTTTTGGTCACTTGATAGATTGAAAAATGGATAAACTTCCAGGGAATCTTAGCAATTGGCTTCTAGAGAACTTCGATCCAGTATCTTATTATTTGAAGTTGAGTACAACTGGGGAAAAGCACAGAATCACAAAATATGATGTGCATGGCTACTTGGAATTACCAGTAGGTGGAATACCTATTAATCTAAGTCGGATTACATCTGATGAAGAAGATATTCAGGAACAAGAACTTTTAGAGGAATTCATTGACCAATTTGGAGAAGTTGAGGATAAAAATACTGGAGAAATGAGGCCAATTGAATTCGACAAAATTCATCCATCAAGTATTGTTGGGAAACTTCTGAGTTGCAGTGTACCCGATGAATGGTTCAAGAGGAACCTTGTCATTTTTACCATTAACACTATCATGGAGAGCCATGATAGTGCATCAATGTTCTACAATATAAACAGAAATAAATTTCAAGAGTATGTACATGTTTGACTTATATGTCGCATCAGCTGACACAACATCACCAGAGAATGAAAAACTCTGAATTTTTTTCTGAAATGGGCTTTTTTTCAAAAAAAAATTACCGACGTAGGCTCTTTTCAAAAGAAATTCCCAATATAGGCACTTATGCCAGCTTCGGATTTTTTTCATGTGCGAGAGACGCTGGTAGAACCAGCGTCTCTCGTCCGAAGCTGGTAAAACCAGCGTCTCTCGTCCGAAGCTGGTAGAACCAGCGTCTCTCGTCCGAAGCTGGTAGAACCAGCGTCTCTCGTCCGAAGCTGGTAGAACCAGCGTCTCTCGTCCGAAGCTGGTAGAACCAGCGTCTCTCGTCCGAAGCTGGTAGAACCAGCGTCTCTCGTCCGAAGCTGGTAATTTTTTTTGAATTTTTTATGTATAAGAGACGCTGGCCCGACCAACGTCTCTTATACGTTAAAACATTTAAAAAAAAAATTTATATGAGACGCTAGTTCGACCAACGTCTCTTATACAGATTTGTATTTTTTAATTCCCCCGTGTAAGAGACACTGGTTCCGACAACCCCTCTCTCTCTCTCTTTCCCTTTTTATATTCAAACCCGTCGGTGCCGCCTACGTCTGCACCGCCTCCCTCCACAACCACTCCTTCTCCGGCGGCTTCTCCTCCTCCGCCGCCGACTACCACTACCCCCTCTCCTCCTCCATCCTCTTCAACAACAACATCTCTTCCGCCTCCTCCTTCTTCATCTTCACCTCCGCCTTCTGGATCCACTTCCTCCAAATCTTCCCCGCCTCCGTCTTCCTCCGCCTCCGTCTTCCACATCCTCTTCCTCTGGTTTGTCCACAGGTGTGGTGGCTTGTTATACAAATAATTTTTTTTTTAAACATTTTATGTGTAAGAGACGCTGGTTCGACCAACGTCTCTTACACGGGGGAATTAAAAAATACAAATATGTATAAGAGACGCTGGTTCGACCAGCGTCTCATATAATTTTTTTTTTTTATGTTTTAACGTATAAGAGACGCTGGTCGGGCCAGCGTCTCTTATACATAAAAAATTTATCAGCTTCGGACGAGAGACGCTGGTAAAAAAAATCCGAACCTGGCATAAGTGCCTATATTGAGAATTTTTTTTGAAAAGAGCCTACGTCGGGAATTTTTTTTGAAAAAAAGCCCATTTCAGAAAAAAATTCGAAAAACTCTTGCGTGAAATAGGATCTGAATAGAATAGTTTGTAAGGTTGATTTTGTTCATTCCTTCATAATCAAAGTAGAATGACTCACATCTCTCCTTTTTATGAAACAAATTGTCAATAAGCATAGCACCCACATTTGAATAAGAACCAACTTATTTCTTGATTAACTTTTACGCTTTGCTACTACCAATATTGGTTTTTAAGCAATTGATGATGAAATCTTGATGAAAAGGCGTGAGTTTTCTATTCTCGGGTGCAAAATGTCTCTGTGAAGGAGGTAACAATGGATGGTTGTGACGTTCTTTAAACATTTTAAACAGAAGCCATCTTTTCCTGCTTGCCGAAATAATAAAATGTTTTGAACAACCACAACGATTAGACATCATCTTTCGCTTAGGCTCACTATTTTCACCATTAGCAGAGACATATGGACACAAATGTCCTTGCCTATTGCAAACAAGATATCGCCACAATTTAGTACTATCTTTCGCTTTTGTTCCATCTTCCCTTCTCATAGTGAAACCTACTTCAAGAGAGTAAGATTTGTAAGAGGATTAAGCTTCATCATAGGTTGCAAACATTTGCCCCTCGTATGTCTTGATATCATCACAATAGATCAGAGCGTAATAATTTGTATTATTCAACGAAACAGAAACAACAACTCTATCTTGATCTCCTATAGTTATAAAAAAAAATAGTCAAAGGAGTGTTAAATATATGATTAATGTGCATAATGTTCACCAATATGCTAGTAATGTGCATCAAATATGTGTCACAATGTTCATGAGTACCCATACTACAAAAACATATACAAACAGTGTGCAACATTATAGCACACATTGTGCATCATTATACCAAAAATGTGCATCAATATTATTAAGAATGTTCAAGTTCATCAAAATGTTTACCATTTCACTAATATAGCATTGATTTGAGTATTTTTCAGCATACAAATGAACAACGACACATATTAATTGCAAAATTCATACAAAACCGAACAATTATGGACGACTACATACAGAGAAAATCAAAGCAGAAAAGAAGACGAGATTGATGTTCTAGGTCTTCTAAAGTCCGAAGAGAGGTTGGAAGAAAAGAGAGAAAGCGAGAAAGTTTGAACTTGCTATGACAGAAAGGAGAGAGAAGGTAAAAAATTATTCTGACACGTGCATCCACACACGCCCACAAGATTCGTTTGATTGCTTCATGATCAACGATAGAGGACAATTCCCACTTGTCACAATACAAATTGTTCTCACGGGGCCCTTTCCCCCTTAATTTTAGTATTACTATAAATATTTTGTGGTGAGTTTATAGATTTTCAATTTAGGAAAACAATTAAAACAAAAAATTTAATTTATACTTCAAGGACTTAGGTTAAAAAACCGCATAGATATATACCAATATTTGTTTTATCAGTGTACCATTTTTTTTGTCCCCTATAACATTGCGGACATAAAACTGACGAAAAATCTGAGAATCAGATTTCTATATTAGACTCCAGTCCGGTGAGAGGGAACCTAAACGATCCATTAAACATTACTCATGATGGAGGACAAAAAAACAAATAAAATCTACTACTAATATGCACACTAAATATACCAGATGTGTAGTCCTCGTTTGGTGCATTTCCATGAAGTAGAACTTATTCATTAAATAATTTTTTTCTTCTCGTGTTTGGTTCAATAAAAAAACGCAGAAAACGATGTTGTAATTCTCCCCAAAGCATAGGGATAGCTCTTACCAAAATTCTTAATTTCTGCATTAATACAAATTACATCAATTTGAAACAAACATAATTTCTTATATTGTGGTAATTTACTATTCTTGTCGGGAAACTTAAATTCTCAAGTTAATTAACTGAACGAGGGCTAACACATGCATTAACACCCTACATAAACATTGTCAATTCGAATTGATTTCCTTGAGTCAGCGGCAATCCAGCATCGTGATACAAGTCAACAACTACAAGCATTGGGTTTGTTATGTTCAGACAAGTGTTTAACATGTATGATAAGCTTCTTATAACTACCGCTTTATCTTATAAGCAACAATGACATACACATAACTCCAACTACATGAGATCAGGATCGAGAAAGTGAAAGGAACATTCAAGGTTGACTCTTTTTTTTTTTTTTTTTTTTTTACGGAGTTCAAATCAAGATCTTCGCTATTCCAGTGTTAAGTCAAAACCTCTGGAAAGAACGCTTCAGATCAATATAGTTTAGATCTCGAGATCAATCCTCCCTCATTTTTTCTAAATCAAAGACATTTTTTATTGACCTACATGTAGATTGTAGACCTGACAAACGGGTCAAACGGGTCGGGTTCGGGTCAATCGGGTTGACAAAATTTTCGGGTTGAACGAGTTCGGGTCAACCCAGCGGATTTCAAATGTTCGCTTTTCTTTATTATAATAAAGAAAATAATATTTTAATAATAATATATTATTATTTAACAAAATATATTGTTATTTTTTAATTTAAATTAAATAAAATATGTGAAAAGTGAGACCCTCCACGAGTTTCGAAAAGTTCGGACCGAGCCGGGTTCGACCCAACAGGTTCGGGTCGAAAACGGATCTGACCCAAACGGGTTCAAACACTTTTCGGGTCGGATTTGGATCGAGTATTTTCGGGTCGGGTTGGGTCGACCCAGCGGATCGGGTCAGCTTTTGACAGGTCTAGCTACATGTATATGGTATTATGGTATATAGTTTCTTCAAGAATCGGGATTTACCATGAAAGAGAAGCCGACTGCAAAGATCGTCGTGCTGTCTCTATTAACACGAAAAACAAAAAGAATAAATGTCCATGTATGATTTATAGGGGTAAACAATTTCGTTGTCCATGTCCCTTACCTGAAGATCAATTTCAATTTCATTGTATAACAAATTTAGCACTGAAAATGAATTTTGGGAGCATCACGTCAAGGAAGAGAATACCCCTTTCATCATCATTGTCATTGTAGTTCTACAAAAACCCAGCAATTTGGATTCAATATACCCATGTTGTACTCACCTGCACCATTTTTGATGATCATTGTACCAAAAATGTTGCCAGATACGAAAGAATGTTGAATTTTCAGTGATGAATCAGGAATCACTTGAAGAACAAACCAACCAATTTGTCGGTAAAATCCAGCTTAGAGTGTTGTTGACGGTTAGTACCAAGCAGATGCTTAGACTGTTATGAATCTGTGATTCTTCTGTAAAAAAGGACATAAGCAGCTGAAGTTTTTATCCTGTCCTTGCTGATGGGATAAACATGGCTATCATCAAAGTCGTACCATTGGCCACCGCCATGCTACATAAAGTAAAATTTTAGATTAGTCTCATTTAACCAGATGATATACATATCAGTCTTAACTACTCATAATCAAGAACATTGTAATTTATTCTATTCTCAAATCATCAAAGCTATATTTTCAGACAAGTGATAGAGCAAAACTCTCCCGATCATACATTCATATGCATGGACCGGAAAATTTAAGGAAACTGAAAAATGCAAACTTCAAGACGAGAAAAAAAAAACTGTGGTGCTCTATTAATCCTTCCAACTTCCATTAAGTGAAAAAAAACTCTAATGTGAAAGCCGCAGGTAAATCCTAAAAGTAAGAAAATAGTTTAAGAAAGATCAGTGACATGGTATTTATTTTGCAGGTAAATACATGCAGATGCACCACTTACATGGACAAAAGCAGTATAGTGACCACCTCCCAAGCTTCCATAATGATTGCTTATTGCATAAAGCATGTAGCGACAATTTGTGTTGGCATCCTTACTGGCAATGTAATTCGCAAGATCAAGGTCATCAATAGGGAAGTCGACAAATGTCTCCAGTTTATTTTTTGTGTATCTGCTGTACGAAAATCTTTTCAAATGAATGACCAAAATTTCTGGTAGTTTCCAGAGATCCAATTTTTTAGTGGCCTGACGGTGCTCCTTACATTTAGGACAAAACCTACACCAAAAAAGCAAGCAACAATCACGCACAACTTTTTTTAAGGATATGTACAGAATAAGCATTACAAGACAAATTCGTCTGCAGTAAGTATTCTTCTTTCGATGGCAACCTCAAAATCTAATATGAAAAGCTTTGCAAACTTAATTTCCTTAATTTCTTGTAATATAGTCTTCTTTTTGTTAGAAGAGAAAGGATAAGTTAAACTTTGCAAGATGACAGTAACATCAAACACTGGAGAAATGTACTCTTAAATACCAGAAAAGCATTAAGATAATAACCAACAGACAAACCCAAACACAATGGAAAAAGACTAACCACATATCTTCTGGTCCAAGGGGCTCCTCCTTCAAGAATGCTTCAACACATCTGTACAGGGATATAGGCTCTTGTGGCTTCTTTACCAAGAACCCAGACTTAAATACTTCAGGCTGCCTGCTTAAAATTGCAGTATCATAAAACTGAAGCTTTTTCTCGGGCCAACGTACAACCAAATTCAACTGTCTTGGCATGCCAGTTTTTATTGGTTCAAACATTTCTATCTTGGTGTCCTGAACATTTCCCTTCTCATCTGCTAACAAAAATTCAAAATCATGGTCCATGGATGAACTAACTTCATTTGAGTCGGGTAACTTTACATCTGCACTACACTCTGAAGAGATGGTATTCTCCATCTCAGCAGACTTTTCAACTGCACTGCTTTGAGAAGTATCTTTATCATCAAAGTCATCTTCACTAGGCATGAGTAAAGGATTCAGCAATTTAAGATACAATTCATGGATGTCAGATCCAGTTGTCTTATCATGTACTGTCACCAAAAGAGGAATCCCAAATGCCTTCCATGTTGAACTCTGCTTCCCGAGGAAATTATGCCTGAAAATGCAAGATGACATTAGAGAAATAAACACAGTAGGGTAAAAAGGCTAATAGAAGTATCTTTTAGGTGTATTAAATTCGAATTTGCTACATAATCACAACAAAAGTGGCATTTTGAAAATTGATTAACAAGCATATGCATGAAAAGGAAGGACTGAAGGAGTATAGAAACTCTTCTACTAATGAAATTTACTTTCTCGAGTGAGTAGAAAGGAGCTTCTTGCATTAAAAATTCATTAGTAGACATGAAGGAAAGTCACTTTTGAGGTTCAGTAAGAGCTTCTTGCAACAATAAATTTTAGCCAACTTTCAGTCCAAACTTGAAAATAGAATTCCTTCATGATAAAAAAATACCAGGCATAATGTACATTACGGGACAGCATATAACTGGCCCTATAAATATATACTCCAATCAAACTTCAATCTTAAGTAGAATACTGCAAAGTCCAAACTAAAGCTTATCAGGAAGGATACTATACTAAATGATTTAAGAAATAGGACAGTCCACTCACTCTTCCTTGTGCTGATGTGTAAACACAACTAAAGACGATTTATCTGTATCTTTTGGCAAGCGGAATGCAACCAAACGATCCTCGTCTCTAATTAAGGACAATGAATCAACAGGATCTTCAAGAAACCGTATGATGCTGTGGTTGTATATCTGCAGAGAAACCATTGTTTGAGAAATTTAACCAAAAAGGGTGCAACAAACATCTGATGTGTAACAAAAGCTGCTATTTAGACAAAAAATATTTACTTCAGCCACCAAAAACATCTCATCATCAGATAAAGAGCAAGCAACACGCAAGGCCTCAATAAGGTCTTCCAATCTTCCACTTTTGGGCACAGTAACAGTGACAGGAGCTGGCAAACAACTACCATCAGTTGACATGACTGTCAAAGTCATACTCCGCATTGCGGAAGAAGGCAGCGGCAGTGTCAGGTACATGAATGGATCAAAGGTGACAGACACCTTTCTGCAGATAGGGCAAATTAAAGTTGACTTGTATTGACCCTGCAATAATTATAGAACATTACTCAAAATCCGAAGCAAAGGGATTAAGTCTCATATGAATGATATCACTTAACAACAACCAAATATCTAAACAATAAGAGGGATAGAAGAGAAAAGTTTACAAAAAGTTTAAATGGCATAACAAATTTACAACCTATGTTACTTGGACTCTTCATTTTACCTCAAGTACCCGTGTCGGATCCTCAACACTCGGACATGGGTATGAACACTTCATTTTAGACCAAAATCATGAATTTTTTTCACAGAATAGCCGAGTCGGACACTTGGACATGTACCCGTGTCCGACATGGGTACCCAAGTCCAAGTAACATAGATTACAACCCTTTCTGAAAGATCTAATTTGGTGGAGTAAAAGAATTGATCCAATTGTGATTTGAAATTTCTTACTTGACAAACATCAACAATGATGGAATCATTGCGAGCAAGGTGGTTTTGCCAATACTCATCAGCAACCTCCTCATCTGGACGCCCCTCTGCATCTTTTGCTTCAAAGTAAGGCTTAGACTTCACACGATTAAGGTCTTCATGGAGCCCATCCAACAAGAATGCAAGTAATTCCTAGGATAAACATGCATCCATCAGTTCTCACACAAAACATTCATTCAAGTGAGTACCAGAGAAATGGAACTTCCACCTGAATAATATTGATTCGAAAGAATTAGCAATAATGAAGCTACTAATAGGGTGCACTTCTTCACTAACCTGTGAATCATGTTGATTGAAGCCACTAAATTGAGGGGCAAAACGGGCAAGCTTTGACTTAAATGTTCTTGGTGGAACAGGACTTGCTCCAGGAGCCCATAGTTTCCTGATAAGCTCTCCAAAGGCTGAAGCGATCTCCCCCTGCCAGGCCAAATGTCCAATCTCCATCAAATATTCAAGATCATTTTGTAAGGGAAAAGGTGGCCACTCATGAAACTAATATATGAACCTGAAAACCCAACACACGCCCACAATATAAACCAAGTCTTAACAGGAAAGTACAAGAAAACATCAAAAGACGTACATCCATGCCGAGTGGATTTTTATGATTAATTTCTTGACTGTAATCACCAAGAAAGTAGTCAGTGAGCTTCGGCGTGTGTGCTAAGCACTGAAGGGAGCTATTCATGAAACACGTATTGCCAAGATTTTGTAGGCCAGTCAAGCCCAAAGACCCAGACTGAAAAGAGATACTCATTAAAGTAGAAGAATTAGTCCGAGGAAAACTGTAGCCGTTGGTAGTGCTTCCGTTGGTTGTACTGGAAGCACCAGTTCCTGAATTAGCATTTTGTAATGAATAGTCATCTTTCTTCATTTCTCTGCAACTGATTGAATCCGATAAACCATATATTTGCAATTCCAAGAGAACCTGCAGGAACAGAGACAACCTTAGTACGCAGATCACAGGACAAGAATCTATATTACAAGTCTGATGCTAAAACAAACAACATTTAAGAAAAGGAACCGTGACTTTAAAATCAAGTTGCAATGGATAACTTATAATTTATTGTTTATTACATGCAAGAAAAAGAAAAATCCATTTACGGGTTTATTAGGAAGATTTCGTGCTCATATAATTGGTTTGGACCCATGATTAAATTCGTTTTTCCAACTGAATAATAGTAATAATATCACTTCCCAAATTACTGCTGTTTCCTTCTTGACCCAAAAAATACCTTGTTATAATAGATTATTCCAAGCAGTGTGGTTCTACTCCTAGGTTGATGAACTTGTCTTGCTATGAAAGAATATAGTATTCTCTGGTACAACAAGTGCCTTGACAGTTCTCATTGGAGCGAGTTCTTTGTTTAGCTTCTTCAAATAAAGAAACCCCGCTAACTCATATAAGCTTTACTTCCTAGCTTCAAATTAAAAAGGGAGATACCAATTAAACTCAACGACTTACCTCCTGATCAGATTGCGTCTGAAATTCACTTTTGTTCAGAGAAAACATGCATATTCTCCCAGAAAAATCCCATATGTGTAGCTGTCAAAATTGAGACCATCAGGGTGCAATTCATCTCACCAGAGATAATATAGTTTTGAGATACAGGCATACATATCAAAACATCAAAATAGAAAGACTACTCACAGGATCAGATTCAACATTGAAGATTTTGCAGGCCCTTTTGTACAGCTCAACAGAATTGTCCTGGTCATAGAGCACATAAAGTTAATTGTATGGTAAGTGATCTAATAGCATGATATAGAGCACGTGAACTGAAAAGAAATAAAATCTATCACGAACATATGAAACTCAACCAGGTTAGGCTTGATTTTCAATCAAGAACTGAGGTCAGAAACAATGAAACATCTGTTCATTTGAATGTATGAACACCTCTTCGCAGAACCTTATTTTCACTATGAATTAAAAATATTTCTTGTTACTCTTGTATCATAGTAAAGCAACATACTGAGATAAACATCTTAAGTAATCAATAAATGTAAGAGGTGCAGAACTCTAAATATTACAGCAATTCGGGAGAAAAAGTAAGATTACAGAATTAAACATAGTACAATGCATTAAAGATAAACTTAAAAAATGCTACTCCCTCCGTCCCATAATATAATTCCTGTTTTTCATGGGCACATTTGCCGATGCGCATTTTGTATCGTCAATATTTTTTATTACGTATTAGTAAAAATGATAAAAGTATTCATCGAGATGAATCAAACAAGACCCCATATGACTATGTTTTTCTTTATATATTGACCAAAAATTAGAAGATTCTCTTGAATGGTGAATAGTGTAAAAAACGAAAACAAGAATTATATTATGGGACGGAGGGACTATAATTTCTTCCTGCTAGTTGCTACTTAGTACTTGTGTGAAACTACAACAAGAATTAGCATTAGAGGCCCCAAGGGACACAATAATCATGACACCCATTCAAAATAATAGATTTGAGTCCCCAAGCTACATTCACTTCAAACACTCAGATTAACAGCATCTAGCAGATCATTATGAAAAAATTAAAAAGCTCAAACATTTACCTTTTTACTTATCTTTATCCCTGATGAGTTGGATTCCTGCAAAAGGACCAGCCTGAGCTGCAAAGGATAGACGTCTCCCATATCTATTTCCCCCGCTGTGAAACTTCCAGAACGCTTCATTGCAGACTTAGAATCACTATGCCTAAAAAGTAATATTTCAAATTATATAATCATAAGTTTATAGAGATCTACTAAACATTTTCAAATGTCATCAATTGCAGAAGCATCATTTTAAATTGGATTAGACCCCACGCTACAAAATTAGATATCCAATCACTTTCTCCTGGTCAAATATAAATTAAAATTGAAGACAAACTACCTAACATCTTACCATTTGAGTGCTTGCAACCACATTTCACCCGAAACTAAAGCATATTCGCGTCTGGATACCCCTACCTCACCATTAGAAGTCTGCACCAAACCCTCATCTCTTCTCAAATTGAACAAAAGATCAGAACTGAATATGTTGTTGATAAGCTTCATAGGCCCAGCGTATGAGGATGCTTGTGACGCCATGTACAAATCTCCTCTCTTCCCATCCAAATCACTTGAAGAATCTTGCGCCTCCATCCACCACCTTCACATTTCAAACCCAAACCCATTCAATCAAAACCCAAAATTGACAACGCAAATTAATTGCAATCCGGATCTCCGAAATCAACAAAGCATCGAACAGATTCAGAAGTAATAAATCACTGTTCTTGAACTCATGTGATGCACTAATCTGCTCTTAACCCAAAAAACCCAATACGTATGCAAACCAAACGAGAGAAAAGTACCTGTATGGAACTAAGTAAACTCTCTGATCGTCATCTGGGATAGGAGATTGAGCCACATCTGAGGAATATTGGGACAACGGATTCTCCATTGCCTACGAAGAGAGATGATGCAAAATGCAGATTGCTACGTTGCTGAAATCCAGTTGAGAGAAGAAGATACAGCTATGGCGGATTTGGAGATGTAGAACAAAAAAAAATGTATTTAAATTTTACTGTGAACGAGAAAGTGCACAAAAATGGGTGTGGAGCTTGCACTTGCATGTGACAAGGGATTCGAGGGTTACAAGGTCTGAAAAGATAAGCACGGAGAAAAAATTGGCAAAGTTACGCATTTTCTTTTTTTTCGGTTCAAGTAATTTAATCACTCCTAATTTGGGTGAAGTCTTAGTTAAGTACACGTTACTTTGAAAATGATAGGAAAATCTTTTTTTTATCATTGGTAAATAAATACCCATTACTTCACTTTTAAATTTTAACTAGCGGATAATTACGATTTTTCGTCTCAAAATTAGATTGGGCTAATTATATATTTACAACCTTTTCTGGGCATAACTAGCATGTGTTCCCGTACCATGTACGGGGTCGCATGTAATAAATATTTTAATAATATATTTATATTTTATACTACTAATTAGTTTATAGATTTTAGTTTATACTTTATGGTTTATTATAGATTATAGTTTATAGTTTACGATTTATGTTTTATAGTTTAATTTCATTAATAACTCAATTTAATTAGATTGATAACATAATAATAGATAAAGATATATATATATTTTTTTACTTATTTAATTCAAAGATATATATAAAAATATAAAGTCGGATGATGTGAAGGATGACATGGTGATTGATGTAGCATATCTTAGAGGTCGACACATAGGCGAATTGAATATAAGGGCGACATGTGGCAAAACAACGCTCTGTTTTAGTATATGTATAGATTTTATCCAAAGTAAATCTAACATGCAGATCAAGACATTAATACAAAAATAAACGAACAATAGAAGTGATAAATATAACAAATTGATTGGTTTAATTACAAATTGGCAATAACCATGAGTAACGGCGAAATACAATATGCAGAGGAGTAACGACGACTTGATGAGAGAATTCAATACGAAATCTCAGTCGGAAGATCAAAAATTGAAATTAGAAGAGGAATTCAAGAGGTCACATAGTAATGACGACTTAATGACAACTTTCTAGGTCATTATCCGTGTTTTGCGCTAGCCAAACATATTTTATTTTTGTCTGTATTCATATACTTAATATATTTTTCATATATGTATTTTTAGTAAATTATAATAAAATAAATTGAATATCTTTTATATATGTACCAAAATCACATTATGTTGCTCGGATGGCTCTTCATCGTCATATGGATTGGAGGTGAGCCAAGAAAAAAGATGAAAATGGTGGAAATACTAAGAGATGGAAAGAAAAAGGAAAAATTAGATTTAAACATTAATGAGTCTCAATTGACATTACTTTCTCAAACTCATGAATTTTTATATATATAATTATATATTATATAATCTTATCTATATAAAAATTGGTTGTCCATTGCCAAAATTGAATGAAATTGGTACCAATTTAATGCATTACTCATTTCTTAATCACCTCCTATTGGACTTTTGGGCATGTATTTAAATATCTTTCTTATATCCCTATATTATATTTATTTATAGTCTACTTGATTAAGTCACAAATTAAATTAATGTGTGAGCTTCTCTTATGACAATGCAAACTTATTCTAATATTATGTTTTAAAACTACTTCAAACATAAATATAAGGAAATAAAAAATACTTATATTTACAAATATTAATAAATTTGATAACAGCAACAACATATTAACAAATAATGTATAACTATATTAAATCACATACAAAAATCCGTAATTTTCTCGCGCGGAGCGCGAGGCCCGTATCTAGTATATTATAAAGTTAGGGGTTCCCCAAATTAATTACACTGCATTTAATGCTTTGTTTTAATTTATCATTTTCTTGATTTTTTTTTCTTTTCCAATCTATCTATATCTAAAAGTTGATGAGTTTGAAGAAGTAAAAGCAACATGTACCTAATAACGGTTACTCTAATATTTTAAATCTTCTTTTTTACCAAAAAATATATATTTTAAATCTTTATCCTAATTACCTATTTTCTTAAATGTTAATTCCATCATTAACTAAGAACACACCATCTTCGTCTCCTTCCTCTATCACAATCTCAAAATTCATTCTCATCTCTATCAGGTTCATCAATTCCTTCGTTTCATTCCGACGCCTCATCCTTCCCCGATTAAAAATGAATCTGGATTAATTAGATATTTTGAATCTATATATTGACAACACCTAAGATTGATTCATATGCATTCCCTCAGTAAAACATGTAACACGCCACATGTAACACGCCAAACAACATTGGCCTCAGTAAAACATGAACATCATATAAATACTTTATGTTGCAGATTTCGGTTGTAACCACTGTTGCAATAGTTGTATTTGCATTTACGAGTTTGTAGAATTGAATTATATCACCGTTCACTCATTTTAAATTTATGACATGTTTAATGACTAACCGCAAACGAAAAACTGTGATTTCCCCGCGCGTAGCGCGGGTTTCCGGATCTAGTATATTATAAAGTTAGGGGTTCCCCAAATTAATTACACTGCATTTAATGCTTTGTTTTAATTTATCATTTTCTTGATTTTTTTTCTTTTCCAATTTATTTCCCACGTTTACGAATACGTCGCCCAAATGAAAATTTTGACCCACCAACACATGTCTATAATGGATCCGTATGGAACATATCATCGTCTTTTACTCTTCGATTCCGCAACGCCTTATTGTGATGTTTTATAGGCTGTAAAACCCGCGCGTAGCGCGGCCTCAAAAATCAAGAAAATGATAAATTAAAATCAACAAAACATTAATGAGTCTCAATTGACATTATTTTCTCAAACTCATGAATTTTTATATATATACTAGACTTTTTGAACCCGCGTTGCGCGCGGGTTTTACGGCCTATAAAACTTCACAATAAGGCGTTGCGGAATCGAAGAGTAAAAGACGATGATATGTTCCATACGGATCCATTATAGACATGTGTTGGTGGGTCAAAATTTTTATTTGGGCGACGTATTCGTAAACGTGAGAAATAAATTGGAAAAGATAAAATCAAGAAAATGATAAATTAAAACAAAACATTAAATACAGTGTAATTAATTTGCTTGTATTTCAGAGGTTGTGAGCATGAACTTGCATCATGCAATTAATTTGCTTGTATTTCAGAGGTTGTGAGCATGAACTTGCATCATGCAAAATAAATTAAATATGACTATGTTGGGCATCATTACAAGTAATAGTCTAGTTTGTTGGCAGAAATCGGACCCTTTCATGTAAAGCTAAAGAAAATCTTGTCAAGAGTGAGGTTCATAAGAGTAGGTTCTTCTGAATTGACTTGTTTGACGCATCATTTCAGGTAAGGTTTTTATGATGAGTGTTTGAGGAAATATGGAAATGTTAATGTCTGTGAAGTGAACTCGTATTCGCTCGAATCTACCTCAATCGTCCTAGATCTAGTGCAAGTGAAGTAATGAAACAAATGTAAAGCAGTTTTGAACACAAGAGTTGTTGACGCAGTTCGGATAAATATCCTACATCTGCGGAGCCTCAAGAGAGGGAGACTCACCCACTCCACTAAGCAACAAAGGCTATGAACAAGTTCAGTTACAAGCAAGCACACACGGGCGGCAAAAACTAAAGACAAACAGCTCAGAGAGCAACAAGGCACACAAGCCAGAAAGAGAGCAAGGTAGAGCAGAGAGAAGTCCCCTGGATGGACAACCTCGAAGCTTTCAGCAAAGCTTCGAACCAATGTCTCAAGAGCTCACAAGCTAACTTTGAAGTTCTCTCAAAGATTCAGACCAACAACTCAAAACGCCATGGATGCACCAGAGAATAACTCACAGAAGAGCTCTCTAGGGTTAGCCATGAACATCTGAGGGAGAAGGAAAAAATGCGGCGATTAGGGATAGGAAAAGAGTATAAGTACTCTCAGTGAGAAGCCTCAAAACGCTGCGCTTCAAGTTCTGGAGGCCAGCTTCAGCAGACAGTGGGCCAAGCATTAGAGGCCCAATATCAACACCAACATATCTAAGGCCCAAAACACAAACTCAGCAAAGCATGTCCAACATAACAAGAGCCAGAGCCAAATACCAAACGAGAACCCATTTAGCCAATCATGGCTCAATGGTTCAAGTGGCACTACAGCTCAATGGATCGAGCCACATGGTCAAACCTGTCAAGCCATAAGTCCCTAAGTTTCTACCTAGCCTAGTGTGCTTGCGATAGTAAACTGAGTAACATAGTTCATACTTTAATACAACAACTTAGGATTAGAATACATAACACTCTGGAAGCATTTCACTGACCTTTTTGATTACTTACCTTTAACTACCCTTATTGAGAGCCAGGTTTAAGCTGTGTATATTTTTCCATATTACTTTGACTTATAAAATCTAAGTATCTGAGAGTTGTATCCCTCTTTAATGCAGATATTTTGTTTAAATGGAGGACTTTCCCCTTCTTTGGACACTTTGGACAATATCCGAGCCTTAGATCGTATACAGGAGGTTTGTTGTTATGTTTTGGTTTCCTTCACCTTTGGTGTAGCCTTTGAAATTACATTCTAATAATTTAGTCATATATTTTCTTGATTCTAGTTATTGACGTTTGTGGGTACCTTGCCCTCTAAAAACTACTTCATATTCCAGTCTTCTCATTTTTTCCCACAAGAGTCGCACCCTCTGCAAAATCAATGATGAGATTGTAAAATCAAGTCGCTATGGTTTGGAGAAAGTATAATTGAGTGTTGAGGAAAAGATTAGGAAAATATAGGAGATAACAAAACAAAATGTAGTTGAGTGGTTTTATAGGATCTTGTTCAGACTTCAGGGTAGCATTTCATACTTTCTTATTACTCTTGCATTATAACCTCACATTGTGTTCAATCTAGCCTGTTTTAAATTAATACCCTTCTCTAGCTAGTTCATAACATGAATGTTGCAAATTACTTGTAGGTACATTGGTTTTTATGTAGTGGTTCATCAAAACTAACTTGTAGGTACATTGGTTTTCATGTAATGGTTCATCAAAAATTACTTGTAGGTACATTGGTTTTTATGTAGTGGTTCATCCAAACTAAGTTCCGGCAAATCAATTCAGATTTTTTGTAGTTGGTAGATGGTTCAGATATGCACATTTTTATGCTTTTTATGTTTAGCCTGCCTCTTTAGTTCGTTTGGTTATATCATGTTAATAACTTATGTTTCTATAGACTAGTATCAAGGAAAATTGATAATTTTTTTGTAGAGTAGTTGTCCTTATATTAACTTTTAATTTTTAATGATGAAAATCACTGAAATGATGTTGGTCCTTCACTTTTAATTTTTGTTGGTCCTGAACTGTAAAGCTGTGCGGTAAGAATATTTTTGTTAATCATTTCCCTTCTATATTTCTGTCTTCTGAGAAGTTTTCTACATAGATTAAACAAGACAAAACCACTTGAAGAACTATGACAAAATCCCCTGAAGCTAATGTGTTTGTATCTTCTTTTCTACTTTGTCTGGCTATACTAGCTTGTTGTAACATAAACGAAACGAGAACAATAAACGCAAGAAAGACACAGAGGTTTACGTGGTTCACCAAATTTGGCTACGTCCACAGGAGAGGGAGATCAGATTATACGGAGGCGGATTACGGTTTCGGTACAATTAGGGTTTACACATAAGCCGCTATATATAGCGCTAAATAACCCTAAGCCTAACAACAAAACTAATAGGCCCAATAGAGCTCATACAACAGATATCGTATACCGTTTGGCCCGGGGGCGACTCCACCCCCCGGTCCCCAGGCCAGAGGGCGCATCACCCCCCTGGACCCCCGACTCGCTGACCGGTGCTACATGTCGCAGTGTGTAATTCGGATTCAAGAGATACTAACATAGCTGATATTAAGTTCCATCTGTCTGCTTGATTTTCAGGGTAGTGGCACACTGACTAAGGGAAATGGTATGCTTATTAGCACAAGCAGATAATATCAAGTTGTAAATTGTAAATGCCTATTCTATCCCTATGATAGTAGTCTAGAATATTCCTAAGAGTGTATAAGTGTCATCTAGCCTAGCTCTATATATACACGATTCTTAAATAACGCCCGGTACTTTATTCAAACAACGCCGGGTCACTCGCGTTCTGCGAGGACCCGGCCACTCGCGTTCTGCGAGATTAGCAAAAAATTAGGTTAATTACATGCATGCTAATCTCGCGTTCTGCGAGTGCACGTGTCCTCGCGTTCTGCGAGTGTACGTGTCCTCGCAGAACGCGAGCTTAGCATGTCAGATTGACGTTGTTGTGCGCCATTACTACATGTCTTGTCCCCACCTAACTATAATAACTACCCCCTTATTTTAAGTATTCCGTAACTCCTATTAACCCTACCCTAACACCTCTTTTTATCATCTTTCACCTCTTTCACCCTCCATTAAAACCCATTTTCAAAACCTTAAAACTTCAAAACACTCTAAAAACACCTAAAATAATGGAAGATGAAGAGGAATTCAACAAAGGAGGGAATGAAGATGGTGGTTCATCAAGTTACCATTCAAATGAGGTAATGTTCTTACTTAATTTTTGAATTTTAATTTGTTTTGCACCATTAAGAGCTAAAATGAACTTATTATGTTGTATTTCATGTTAAATCTAGTAGTAGTGGTAAGTGTTGAAGAGATGACTTTTGCATATAATGTCAAAAACTTAGATGTGTTCATGTTTTTAGGGTTTTTATGGTTTTGAATGTAGGAACTCATGTTATGTTAAATTATCCTGTTCAGTAACTAGTTTCAGGAAATAGCAACTTCTCGCGTTCTGCGAGAGGAAGCCACTCGCAGAATGCGAGAAGTGCCTCCCTCGCAGAACGCGAGAAGTTGCACATTACAGAGTATTAACAGAAGCATTGTGTATAGGTGAATTTTTCTTTGTTCACTGGATTGAATGCAATCCAGTTGAATGACTACACCTACCCCTCGCGGAATACGGTGCCCGTTTCGCCACCGTCATTTGATTTAGGGATTGACGACTTTGGATATTATCATCAACCATCTTTATATGAACAACATGTGCCATCTACATATGAGTTGCCTGTGCCATCTACTTATGAATTGCCATGTACATATGAGGTGCCATCAAGCTATGATGCGTTTCATTCACAATTTGCTAACCCACCAACATACGTAGGAGAGGAGATGTGTTTTCTTCCCTCTTTACGCACTGCACCAAAGTTTGATAGTCCCGTATGTGAGGAAGAGGTTGTTTCTAGGGATTATTCGGAATATTTCACTACGGAGCAAGTGTTTGCCTCTAAGGAGATTGGTCATTTGTGGGCTTTGAATGTTGCAAAGCAACACAAGTTTATGATCTCTATTGGAAGGACTGTACCAGCTAAACTGGGGCAAAGTGGTAAGATTCAAATCATTTGTGAGAAAGGGGGAAGCCATAGGCCTAAAGGTGTCGGTGTTAGATCAAACACAAAGAGCAAGAAAACGGGGTGTAAATTTCAGTTGAAGCTCATGGAGAACCGGGTTGAAGAGAATTGGAGATTAGTGGTTGTTTGTGGTTTGCACAACCATCCTATTGGAGATAGTTTGGTCGGGAATGCATTTGCCGGGAGGCCAACCCCGGATCAAAAGAAAAAGGTTCGTGAGATGGTACTTTCACATTGTTCTCCAAATCAGATTTACACTGAGATAAACAAGGATCCCGGAAGTTGCACAAAGAAGAACCAAGTGTACAATTTGGTAAGACATATAAGGGAAGAGGAAATGGAAGGTAGAACCGTGGTTCAAGAATTCTTTCACCAATGCAAAGAGAGCAACTACTTCATGGAGTATAGGCCAAGTGCAACGAACCCTTCGATAATAGGCGACTTGTTCTTTGCTAGCCCCGAATCAATGAAACTCTTAAAGGCGTTTCCATATGTCCTTTTGATGGACTCGACTTATAGCACGAACAGGTAAGTATTTATCATTCTGTTTTTATGTTGTATTTATCTTACTGTATTTTGGTTCCAGGTACAATGTTCCCTTCCTGGAGATAGTCGGTTTGACTTCTACATGGAAGAATTTTGTTGTGTGCGGGGTATGGTTAGAGGCTGAGAGCGAGGATAGTTATTTATGGGCGTTGCAGCAGCTGCAGACGATGTATTTGAGAATAGGAGCATCGCCTACTTGCTTCGTCACTGACCGTGAGATGGCTCTTATGAATGCAACAGACAAGTTATGGCCAAATGCAAAGTTTCTATTATGTAGGCGACATGTAAGGAAGAACATAGAGGCGAGAGCGAAGATAGCTATGGGCACACAAGCATTGGGGGTTCATATTTCAAATGATTATTATAACGTGTTCGAACAAACCACTGAAGAAGATTACAAGAGTACTTTGAAGAAACTTGAGGACGAATGGCGAGCTTATCCAACCGTATTGAAGTACGTGAGAACGAATTGGCTAAACCGTTACAAAGAAAGACTTGTTTCAGCATGGACGGATAATGTCTTCACTCTCGGGAATAACACAACAAACAGGTATGTTCTGTTATTTATGTCTACCTTCTACATATGATAAAAAGAGCTTCTGTAATGCACACCTCGCAGAACGCGAGGGCATACCAACTCGCAGAACGCGAGTAAATTCCTTGATTCAGTGTTGATGCATTTTCGAATGCAAAGATCCTGGAACAATGTATGAACTCGCAGAACGCGAGGTGTACACACCTCGCAGAACGCGAGGAGTTACACATTACAGAAGGATCCACAGGTTCTGATTTGTATTTGCATTTTATTGTTTTTCGAACATTTTAGAGTTGAAGGAGCACATTCATGTCTTAAGTCATACTTGTCAAGTGGAAATGCTAGGCTAGACACAATGTTCAAAGAATACAAAACAATGGCGGAGAACCAACTTAAGGAGATTACTGTGTCTTTCACCGAGAGTTTGAATAAGAGCTTCACAGTTGTTGAAGGGGCCGACTTGTTTAAAGTCTTGAAGTTCAAAGTCTCTTACAAATGCATAGAATTTTTGCTTAAGGAATACACGAAGGGGGAGAGATTAGGTGCGCACTTTAATATGTTTTGTAGCTGCGGGATCAAGATTAGAGATGGGTTGATGTGTGTTCATCAGATTGTAAGACATTGGAAGGAGCAAAGACCACTAAGAGTATCAGAGTTGCACCCTTTCTGGAGTACTTTGAGTTTGGAAGAAGTTGATGTTCCCGGCATACTGGAAGTTAAGAGTAAGGTGGCAAGGCGTCTTTTTCAGACTTTCTATGAGGAAACGTTTCCGAAATTGTGCCCCCATGATCAAGAAAAGTGTGCACAAACTGTTTTAGACATTGGGAAAGTAAATACTCCTCTAAAAGAGCCGGCTATTTCAAAGCACACCGGAGGTCGTCCAGTCGGAGCTCCTAACAAACAACCTAGGTCAACGCAAAGAAGACCGTCTGCATGGGAGCACACTAATGTTGAGATGGATGCTAGAGATTTGGAAGAAACACCCCCAAAGAAGCAAAAAAATGCTTCTAATTCTGAAACATTCAAGAAACCAAAGATTAAGGTGATTGGCAAGTACAAGTCTCACATACCCGCGTCAATGCGCACCCATGTGAATGGTTGGTTTGAGGTAAATGGAGATGGAAATTGTGGATTTAGAGCAATAGCTCATGAATTGCATGACAACCAACACTTATGGAGGGAAGTAAGAGATTTGATGATAGCTAAGGTCAAAGAGATTTGGCACCTAGTTCAAGGAACTTGGATTGGACCTCCACAACAACCAACTTTGGAGAGCGCTTTACACCAACTTACATGGGAAGGAATAGGAAGGGCTCCAGAAGATCACTGGCTAGCTACCCTGGAAATGGGATGCCTTGTGGCATCCACATTCAACATAGTGTTCGTAACGGTGGGAAAAAGTGCTAACTACACTTACCTTCCTCTACAACGTCCTACTTGGTTAGAAGATGGTGACACACTTCCGACGTTCTGCTTATTCTATATTCAGAGTGAGAGACATTTTGTTCCGGTAAGTTTTTGGATCTACTTATGAATTACTATCTAATATGCAACTTCCTAACGTTGTTGTTTTCTTGTAGTTGCGTCTTGAAGAAAACTGCCCATTACCTCATGTGTTTACTCCTTGGTGGCGAAACGCTGAAAGAGATGCTTTTTCTTTGCACGATCTTGTGTCACATCGATGTGCCGCCTTTGAAATGTAATGTTGAAGTTATGTTTTATTCGCTGAATTTGTAATGTAATGTTGAACTGGAGATGGTTTTTTAAATTCTTAAACTGGAACTAATGTCATGGACATTTTCCAGAAAATGTTATTCCTCGCGTTCTGCGAGGATGGTGTCACTCGCAGAACGCGAGTAACACCAACCGTGCCACAGACCGTGCATATCAACTGAGAGCACCTTGTTTCTTATAGGGCAGACTCGCGTTCTGCGAGTGGTGTGCACCTCGCGTTCTGCGAGGTTATGCAAAAAACGAACAGAATTGAAGCAACACCAACATATCCCTAAACATAATCCAACAAAATTATCCAATCAACAAAACACCTAAGAAAGCAATCCAAAACACAATCCAAAACACAAAACGAAAGGCTACTCGTCTTCTCGTGGTCGGAAGGGAGCGAGAGTTGACATACTTAGGAGCATTTGGGCGTGATATGAATCAAAATCCTCTGGAGTGGCAAACCGATACCGGTCCATGTCATTGTACACCCGGCCAATCACCTATACGCAAGTAAACATTCATTCTATGTTAATATTCGAGACAAACAAAGACTAGAAACGCAAGATAAACCAAAACAATTAATATTACCTGTCTCTCAGTCATCATCCCAGGGATTGCAGGACGGATATACCTATGGGTCCTCTTGATGTACCAATCCATGTAATCATGGGAACATTCATGTGGTGCATAGGCAACTGGCCCCATATCATCGAGAGACAAAGAGTGAACATCTCTTGACTCCCAAAGCCATTGGTTGGCGTCATAAAAAACACTATAACACCTAATGTTTTTCAACCTATGAGCTTTGAGCGGTTCGATGACTGGCCTAGGAATACGCTGCACTCTCCCAAATTGTCTGGGACACCTATCAGGCATGTGTGGTTCGGTGATGTCACAGCAAGATAGCACCCTGTGAAATAGAGCGGGAGCAAGCTCAGGATCGGTGAAGTCTTGTGCTCCATACGGGTTCCAACATACCTAACAAAATGACAGAAAAACGCATGGTGAAGTCTGTAAAACACCAGAAACTGCAGAAACTAGGACTAAATGCAGAAACTTGCATTTTCTCGCGTTCTGCGAGTGTGTCCATCCTCGCGTTCTGCGAGAAGCCACAGACTCGCGTTCTGCGAGAAAATGTTGCATAATCAAAGAAATTACTGCTGCAGAAACTTACCATCTCCGGCATAAGAATATCGAGCGCTCCCCTATAGTCCCTTCCGACTTGCCCCTTCTTCAGCTTTACATTCTTAGGCATCCACCGGTATGCCCATGGTTGCTCCGCTCTCCACCGAGGACGTTCAGTAGGTCGGAAGTGTGGGAAGTAGTTGTAGATCCATGCCTAAGAAATACAAAGTACGTTAAATATGAAAATATATATAAGTATGTAAATTAAACGCTTAGAAAGTATAATACCTGCAACAAGGTGTAACAGAAAGACATCTGCGCACAACCCTGTCGTGTGCATACCCCCAGCTGCCTATACAGATGGGCCAAAGCAGCTGAACCCCACGATATGCCCGTAGCATGGGCATAGGTTTCCAAATAAGGCCCATATCTAAGCCGAATCAAGTTCTGTGACTTTTCCGGAAATAAGAGCGAGGAAGCAGTATACAACACCCATCCTAAACCCTTTCGCTCTGGACCTAGGGTTTCACAATGCCTTCTAAACCAATCAGCTTTCACCCTCCCAGAATCTAAAGTGTGCGGATCTACTCCAAAAATTTCCGCCCCCTTCCTACCATAGTATTTTATAATCTCATCATGACTAAACTTGGCACCCAGTTTCTTACAAGTAGTCATTGCTTTCCCTTCTATAGGTAGGCCTAAAATCATATGTACATCCAGAAGGCCAATAGTGATCTCACCACAAGGGAGGTGGAATGAGTTAGTCTCCGGTTGCCATCGTTCGATGAACGCTTCAATCAACGGATAGTCGATTGCTTCGTACATCATGTCAGGTAGATCTGACAATCCAACAGCACCGGGAATCTCTGACCAGTCATCGTTGTCCAATGGCCAGTCACTGCTTTGCTTTGTCCGTTGTTGTGGCTTCATCGGACCTTTCAACTGCAGAAAAATACAAAATTACACACTGCAGGCCAAATTTACAAAAAATACAGTTTCTGCAGAATTATCAGCTTCTGCAGAAACCAAGCATTTTCTCGCGTTCTGCGAAGAGTAACACCCTCGCGTTCTGCGAGTATGCCACTCCTCGCGTTCTGCGAGAAAATGCACAGAAATTGCATTTTCTGTGCATTCTGCAGAATTTCTGTTAATGTATTAAAAATGCAGAAAATCAATAAATTAGTAAATTACCTCCCCTTTCTGGATGTGGAACGCCACATGTGCTTCAAATCCCTTAAGCAACTCGGGATCTTCTGGACCGCCAGGTGTGGCATGAGTGAGCTCAGGATCATACTTTGGCTCATTCTTCTTGGACTTCCTCTTTCTTGTTGGTTTCTGGACCAATTCTTCTTCTTCTTCTTCTTCTTCTTCTTCATCATCATCATCATCATCATCACCTTCTTCTTCGTGTTCTTCCCCAACACCTTCATCCTGGTACTCTTGTTCCATCGGTTCTGGTTGAGGATTATAAGAAGAAGAACAAGCTTGTCCACTTCCTTGACCCATGTCTTCAGGAACACTTCCCTCACCAAATGCACCTCCCCACCCTTGTCCACCGACCCAACTTTGTCCACCCCACCCTTGTCCAACTTCCACTACAGCATACTGAGGAATGAAATTGTCCCAGCTTCCCGATTGTTCATATGGAGTTGATTGTGGTGCCCATTGAGTTGACGGTTGTGCACATGAAACTGACTCTTGAGAATAAAGGTCCCAATCATCATTTCGATACCCTTGATATGTATCTGCTCGTTCTATCCCACTAGGCACAGAACAGTCTTCCCCGGCATAACTATGGACACCACTGTACCGCTCTATGGGGCGATAATCAACGTCGGGGAGCCCCTCGGGGAAGAGCTCTACCGGTGTTGTATTCTTTGCTCTCCTTTTCCCTTTTGCATTTTCAACCGGTGGATTTTCTCTCACAGCGTTCCTATTTCTTCGACGGGTTGAACGTCCAGGAAGATCCATTACCTAAAAAAATGTAAAGTAGAATCAGTATATAAATATAACATTATATAAAGTAAAATCAGTATATAATAAAAATCTGCAGAAGAGGAAAGAATTTCCAGTTTTGTCAATTACTCGCGTTCTGCGAGTACCATGACACTCGCGTTCTGCGAGTACCATGACCCTCGCGTTCTGCGAGTAACATGACCCTCGCGTTCTGCGAGTATACCCCTCGCGTTCTGCGTCAATTTGCACAATCATGAGTTTCCGGCAACAGTTTCCGGCGAGATTTCCCGACGAAAATTCAATATTTTAGCTAAAATACCTATCAATTTAAGTAAATTACCAAATAAACATCAAAACCCTAAATAAAATCAACAACCCTAATCAAAAACCCTAACCCTAATGAATTTCAACATAAAACAACATCCACTCATCCACCATAATTCAAAATCATCATCTTTCATCCATTATACAACCATTTCTAAATCAACATTCAATATCAAAACATCATATAATATGCAATTTCCTATACTAACAACATATATTCATCTAGAAACAACATTAAAAAGCATAAGAGTATAAGAAACATACCTTATATGGAGATTTGTAGTGAAAAGAGGAAGAAGATGTAGGTTGAAACGAGAGAGATGGTGAGAGGCGGCGGTAGAAAATTGTGTGTGATGTAAAAAATGGGCCGAGTAGGGTTTTTCCCCTTTTATAGGGAAAAAACACCCTCGCGTTCTGCGAGGTGACGCACCCTCGCGTTCTGCGAGGATGCGTCACCTCGCAGAACGCGAGGATGCGTTCCCTCGCAGAACGCGAGGGTGCGTTATTTAGGAAACGCGAGGATGCACATTAAAGCGTATTAACAGAAGCATTGTAGTTAAGTGTGCAAAATAACACATTTTTAGTGTCTTTTTTAAGGCGATAAAGCCCAATTCGGCAAAAACGTCATCGAAACTTTATCGAAATGGAATGAAACTTTGTTTCAATCCTTATAATGTCTATTTGATCATGTGTGTAACTTGAAATTAAGATTTCTTCCTTTGGAAGTGAAACCTAGTTTGAAAACCGAACGAGGTCGCAATATGTATGACACACCATATAAATAAAGAAATATAATAAGGTTCAACACTTCAAAGGTGCAACATAATAAGGTTCAACATAATAAGTAATTCTAAACAAACAACATTAAACGGAACAAGCAAACAAAGAAGGTCGATAAATTTTCAAAAGAAAGATCTATCGACGAGGGTTGAACGGCCTGAAGAGGTTCCTGAATTCTCGTGCGGTCATCCTTGGTCTAGTGGATGGTTCCCCTCTCTCCCTTTGACGTTCTTGTCTCTCCCGTTCACGTCGCTCACGTTCTTGTCTCTCCCGTTCAAGTCTCTCCCGTTCAAGCATATCAAAGTTGTCTCCAATGCTAGACACCGTACTAATATCAGAAATATCAGATTCTTGATTGGAATTGGACATCTGTATAATCACAAACCTGACCAAATTATAGTTACATACTCAATCAAATTCATAATCTATACAAACAACAACAATGCTTATAATCATAGTAGCAGATCAGCATGACTCTCGCGTTCTGCGAAGGGCATGACCTCGCGTTCTGCGAGTACCATGACCCTCGCGTTCTGCGAGGGGTGTAGCGTTCTGCGTCAATTTGCATTATCATGAGTTTCCGGCGAGAATTTCAGACGAAAATTCAAAATCAACATCCACTCATCCACCATAATTCAAAATCATCATCTTTCATCCATTATACAACCATTTCTAAAACAACATTCAATATCAAAACATCATATAATATGCAATTTCCTATACTAACAACATATATTCATCTAGAAACAACATTACAAAGCATAAGAGTATAAGAAACATACCTTATATGGAGATTTGTAGTGAAAAGAGGAAGAAAAACTAGTTTGAACCGAGAGAGATGGTGAGAGGCGGCGGTAGAAAATTGTGTGTGAGGTAAAAAATGGGCCGAGTAGGGTTTTTCCCCTTTTATAGGGGAAAAACACTCTCGCGTTCTGCGAGGTTACGCACCCTCGCGTTCTGCGAGGAGACGCTCCCTCGCAGAACGCGAGAGCCCGGGCGTTATTTAGAAAACGCCCGGGCGGTATTTAGCAAGGGCCTATATATATCATGTACACAACACTTAATAGAATCAAGCAGACATTTTCCATTATCTGTCTTCTCTCTATTTCAGAGCATTTGCTCCACTAATGCTGTTGGTAGTCTTTCCTACTTCTTTTTGGGCGATCCTATTTGCACTCAGATGGGACGGGAAATCAGGGCGAATGACCGTTCTGATTTTCCGGCGAATCTGAGCTCCGCGCGGAGCTGAGCTTCGCTCCGACCGACCCGGCGGATTTACAATCCGCCAGATTTATCCACTCGCTTTTCAAAGCTAAAAATCGGGCGGATTTAGGATTTTCCAGCTTTTCAAAGCTTAAAAGCGGGCGGATTTAGGATTTGCCAGCTTTTCAGCCTAATTTTTTACAAAATTTTCAAGTATTCTGGCGGGTTATAAATCCTCTCATTCGGTAACTCCGCGCGAAGTCAAACTCCGCGCGACCCCTAGCTCCGCGCGGATTTAAGCCTGCAACAAAAAGCAGTGCAAATAGCCTCTTCGTTCTTTTTCCTTTTCCTTTGTATTTGATCTTTCTAATCTGTATTTTGGATCTTTTGGTTTTCATAATGGTATATTAAATATTTGCATTGGTGAAGAGCATAATACGAGAGTGTAACTAGTTAGTTATGGTGAATAGCAGTTTAACATAGTTGCTTGCTTTTAGAAATGTTGCATTGGAAAATTAAAAATAAGTTCTTATACGAAGAGGTGCTATATTCACTGCATGCAACTTGAGATTATAGTTGTCAGACATGATATCTCGTTTTATTGACACTGGGACAACAGTAGCTCATGTTGGCTTTTCCTTAGCAGACTACTTGTGTTGCATGTTCTCCAAGGACTTGATTTTGATTGAAATATAATACAGCCATGCTTATTATTTCAAAGTTCACAATGATACACTGATGCTTATTATTTCAAAAGTTCAAACGCTGGTGGTTTAAGCAAAAAGCTTTATTTTAATGCAGTTTTGTCAAATTACTTTATTTTCCATGAACTAATTGCAACTACAAGACCCTTCATGTGCAGCGTCTGTGCAGTTGACATGTCATCGGTCGTTCCGACTTTGAAGAAGATTAAAAGCATTAAAATCCAAAAATGGAGGTATCTTATTCTTCTGTCTTTTGCTGCACAAAACAAAAATCTTTGGAAAAATTATGCTTGAACTGAATCATCAATTTTGCTTCACTTGTGCATCAGTGAGGTGAAGCTCTTTGGTGAAGACGGAGGATAAAAAGGAAGGGGAAGCTGAAATTGGCAAGGTCAATGAAAATAGATAAAACTGTTTACACTGTTTACTCTTGGCCTAATGCTTCATCATGTCATGCTCAACTTTTTCATCTTCTTTAATGCTAATAGATAACACTGTTTACATTGTTTATAGAAAAGAATGTTCACTTGCTCTGCTCCTCCTGGTGATCAAAACAAGGTTAATGAGGATACAAAAATCTTGAGCGTTCGACCATGTAGAAAAGCTACAAAATCATAGCAATAAATTGATTTTTTTTTGTTTATAGATGGGTCATTAAATTTGTCTTAGAGATTCACTATATGCTTCTCATGTGTTCTTAGGTTAGTTGGTCTTTTGGTTGTTGTTTGGAGGAGTATGTTGTGTTTGCATAGTGTGGTCTTTTGCTTGCTGGTTGGTTAGTACATTATGTGGTCTTTTGGTTGATGTTTGGAGGAGTATGCTAAGTTCAGAGCTTACTCATAGGTTTGATGATAAGTTCAAGTGTTTGCATAGTGTGGTTCATGTGTTTGCATAGTCTGGTACATTATGTGGTTCTTCTGATCAAATTTCACTAGAATCAATTCTCTTAAAATTGTTAGTATTTTGTTCTTTCATTTTTTTGTTGTCGTTCGCTTTTGCAGATTGGAGCAGATTTTGGAGTTTCAGACGCGAAAGAAAATGAAGCATGTATTGTTCTTTAGATCTTTAAGATAAAAAATATTCTCTAGTTTATGCCTTTTTCCGTACTTACTTACTTGAACTTTGTTTCGGTTGTGCATAGACGAGAATAACATCTTCTCATCAGCATCAAACGAAGGGGAACAAGAGGACGACAATCCGAGTCTATCAGATGGGTCTAGTAGCTCAAGAAGGGAATCTGGATCATCTTCAAGTGGTATGATTTAATAGATAAGTGTGTTAGCATGCTACTCGTCAAAATCATTTTAAGACCAATTTTAACTGTTGGTTATGTGTTTATGCAGGAGCTGATTCGGATAGCTCGTCATCCTAAATATTTGAAACAGTTATGGTGCTTCACGGTGTTAGAAAGAGCACTGTCTGAAATTCGAAGATGCCTTCGTTAATAACTTAGTTGGTTCTTTCAATATTATCAGTGTTTAACATATACTCTTCTTTCAGTTGTTTCTATCAAAAACAATACTCCCTCTGTCCCACTATGTTAGTTCCATTGTTAAAAAATATCTTGGATTAAGGCAAGAGGTGAGCATTGGAAATGATGAAAATGAAATAATAAATTAATCCATTAGCCAATAAGAGAAGGATTTACAATTTACATCAGCCAATCAAAATGCAGTATTAAGAGCACACAAATCACCATCTTTTTACCCCAATAATTTCCTAAACTACCCCTGAACTCTAAACCAATAAGAATGCTGTAATTTACAAACAAAGCACTTGTTCACTGCCACTTAAAACCACCATTACAGATCAAAACAGAGCATTACAAAGAGAGAAAAAAAAAAGAGAAATACAGAGAGAATAACAGAGCATCACTGCTCAGTGGACATGCCTTCAGCTTTCGACTTAAATGAGGTGCCATTCCTGGATGATGAGGGCTTCAGTGATGCAGAAATGGGAGAAAACGACACCTAGTCAGAGGAGCCATTTGGGGACATAGAAGGTAACATACCTTTTGATCTGAACTTCGAGCCAAGCCATCATCATCAGCCAGAAAATGAGCCTCCAACAGAGAACAATTTGCATCCCCAGGCATTGCCCACCAAGCTCAGCACAGAAAGAAAAATGGAGATCTTGAATGCTATGCTTCAGAAATCAGCAGCGGGAAAGCTTCCATATGGCACCATCAATGAAACTGCACAACAATTTAATCTGTCAAGGAGAACAATTGGAAGGATATGGAAAGAAGCACGAAGGGAACTACTCAACCATGGCAAATACAATGTGAGTACAAAATACCATAACTGTGGTAGGAAAAGAATTCAAGTAGAGCAAGAAGATATTGAAGCACTGAATATGGGTGACAGAACATGCATTAGAGATTTGGCAAGCAAGCTTGAAATTTCTAAGTCCACATGTCACAGATTGGTTAAGAAGGGGATCATGAGGCCACATTCAAATGCACTAAAACCAGGTCTAAGTGAATACCATAAGGTGACCAGAATGCAGTGGGTATTAAAGCTCCTAATAGGGGACACAGCACATCAAAAGACAACATACTATCCTATGTTTGACTTTGTTCACATAGATGAAAAGTGGTTTTATCAGTCAAGGAAGGCACAAAGGTATTACTTGGGCAAGAATGAAAAAGGAAAATACAGAAGTGCAAGCTCAAGCAAATTCATCCCTAAGGTTATGTTCACAGCAACAGTAGCAAGACCAAGATTCAATGATCAAGGGGAATGCACATTTGATGGAAAGATTGGCATCTTTCCATTTACTTACAAGGAGCCAGCAAAGAGGCATTCAAAAAACAGAGGCAAGGGGACACTTATCACAAAGCTCATACAGTCAGTCAACAAGACAGTGACAAGAAACATGTTGATTAATGACATTGTTCCAGCAATAATGTCAAAATGGCCAGATGATGAAGGTCACAAAACCATATTCATACAACAAGATAATGCCAGACCTCACATCACTCAACAAGACAAAGAATGGCAGCAGGTATACCAGCAAGAAGGGTTCACATTTATTTTAATACAACAACCAGCCAACAGTCCAGACCTTAACATTTTGGACCTAGGCTTCTTTAGGAGCATTCAGTCACTTATGCACAAGAAGATGCCCAAAAATACAGATGAAATGTTGAATGCAGTCAATGAAGCATTTTATGAGTTGGATCCACACACTCTAGGTAGTGTGTGGATGACTTTACAGTATGTGATGAATGAGATTTTACAGTGTAAGGGAGGTAATGATTATTACATTCCACATGTCAACAAAAAGAAGTTATCTCAGGCAGGAGTTCTACCAAGAGAAATCAGAGCACCAAGGCATGCAGTTTTACAAGCTTGGACATTAACTCATGCAACTCCAACAAATGAAGGGACAACAACTCAAGGAAATGCAACTCAAGGGACAGAAGATCAGGAAAATGCAACTCAAGAGACAGCAACACAGGAGACAACTAATTAGGACACACTTGTTTAAGTTACAATCTTAAGTAATGATATAAGATTGTAAACTAAACATATTTGTAAGCCTATTAAGAGCACACTGAATATTTTGTGTTTTGGTTATCATATTTTGTCTACAAATTGTCTCAGGTGTCCCCATCCCATCACTGATAGACATGCAAGTTCATAACTTAAACATTCCAGATAGGATCAGACAACATATATTAAAATCTGTGTTCCTATGGCAATCTTAAGTCAGTGATAAATAAGGGCTTGCATCTCAGCTTGTGCCTTAAAATAATCATCATAGATATCACAGATGTCCCCATTCCCTCATTGACACAAGCCCCTAAACACTAACCTAAACGTTCCAGATAGGCATCAATCAAACTTAATTAGTTGTGTTCCTATGGCAATTTTAAGTCAATCAAATGCACTCACATCTCAAGAATGTAAAAAAAGACTTCATCCTTGACAGACAAATACCATGACATAACCCAAACAACTCTACAGATCACATGAGCAACTCAACAGAGAGTTAATCAACTCAACTCAACAGATACTCCACTCAACAGATCAATTGATCAACTCAACAGAGAGTTACTCAACTCAACTCAACAGATTTCTCATGAACTCAACAGATTTCTCATGAACTCAACAGAGTTCTCATGAACTCAACAGAGTTCTCATGAACTCAACAGAGTTCTCAACAACTCAGCAGAATTCTCAACAACTGAACACAGAATTAAATAGCAATATCCAAGTACCAATATCCAAATATCCAAATATCCAAATACCGATACTTAAATACCAGTACTTAAAACATAATGTCCACAATACCAACAGTCCAAAATATGTCCAAAATATGTCCAAAACAGTCCAAAATATTTCCAAATTTACATAATCAGAGTCTTAATTTCACGAAGGGATAGAGAAACTTAGCTAGATAGTGGTGGAGTGAGAAGGGCTGTCAGGGATTATCACAAGCTCCGGGGCTTCCATCTCCGGCGTTCCTGAGGACTCTACCATCTCAGCATCAGCAGCAGCATCATCAGGGAGCACAGGGACTGGCACGGGCTCAGGTGAAGGCGTGTCAGGGATCACAATGATCTCCCGGGGACGAGAGATAGCCTCATTATCCGACAGCAACTCCGACTGCGCCGGCGACCTTTGCAAATCCACTGAAACTTTCTCCGTCTCCCACCATTTGTCAACGGTGCGAGTTCTTTGCCGGCGTATGGGACTGAAAGTGTGCCTCCCGTCGCAAAAACCACCCCTTTCGCAAGGGACAGAAAGTGAGCACCCGGGACAGGTGTAGATAAGCTAGCGTCGCCGGTCACCGTCTTCGCCGCCGACTCAACCTCCTCCTCGGTCTCCTCCTCCGTTGGGTTCGGATCGTCCTTGAAGAAACTGGGGGTAGACGATGGCTCCTCTTCCGATGGGAGTTTGAAATTCCTCTCATACGAAGGAGGAGAAATGCTTTGAGTGAAGGACTGGGAGGGACGAGTCAGTGAATCACTCGACATCACCGGAGGAGAGAAAGAGGAGGAGAGGGAGTCGGCGAGATTAGGTTTAGGGTTTGAGAGAAAGAGGAGGAGAGCGGCGAGAGCAGAAGTGATGAATGAGATTTTTTTAGGGTTTAGGCATATATAGGGTAGATTTTGGGCTGGGTAGGTAAGGGTTAATCGGGTTTAATTAGGAAAACATAATTAAGAGCGTTAATCTGGGTTTTAAAAAAATATCTGGGTTGTTTCAGAATTTTTTATGTTAAGTTTAGATGTAGATTAGGTGAAAACTTGAAGAAATTTAATGGGTTTGAAGGTAGTTGATGATAGTAATGGTGAAAATGTAGTTGGAGAAGATGATGTAGATGGTTGATTTGATTGATAAAGTAGTGTTAGGATATGAATAAAATAATATGAGTAAGGGTATAATAGGAAGAAGTTTATGTCCAAAAATGGAAATGGGATTAACATTTCGGGACGCCCGAAATAGAAAATGGGACTAACAAAATGGGACGGAGGGAGTATTTGACTGAAAATGAACTTTGAATTGTACCACTATAAATGAAGATCTGAAGAGATGGATGCAAACAGTGTAAGGCGAGCTTCAGCTTGTGTTTGATAGTTTCATTTGTATTAGTAAGTTGTTGAACTTAGGAGTAAATGTTTGAACTTGTATGAGTATATTGTTGAACCTCTAGCATTAAATTATTGAACCTGTATGAGTAAGTTGTTGAACCTGTAACAGTGAATCAATGAACTTGTATGATTACTGTTTGTAGCGAAATTACCTACGAGAAGATAACTAAGCAATTGTAGGGCAAAGATCAAAGAATACGGTATAATCTCAACACTCAAGAACAAGGCAAGAAATTAGGGTTGAAACTTTAGCTTGGTATTACTCGAATGACGGCTCAGATGATTACAAAGCAGGCGTTAGCCCTTATTTATAGGCTAACCCTAATAATATCTTTAGGAAACGAGATCTTATCTTTTCCTTTTATCTAAATAACGATATAACAAACTAGGTAAAAGATATTCTTTACCATATCTTTTACCAATTACAATAATACAATACATAATAGGATAGAATATACTCGGCCGACCTAATCCTTAAGAAGAACGAGATCTTTGCCACGTTTCGTCACGTCGACAATATCTTTCTTTCATCTCGTCGCGTCGATGATATCCTTCTACGCGTAGCTTCCACGCGTCCCACACTCGTCGTATTTTTAGGCACAAACAATACCCCTAAGGCGTCTTACAGGGCTTGACATCTAGTAGAGCTGGGAGACGCCTTCTTTCTTCATGGAATACGTCTTCATTACACCGGGAACGCGTTGATGATTACGTCACTTGAATTTTTATTATCGTCGCAGAGCTTTGATCGTCCTTCTTCTTCAATCATTTACATGTGGCAGGCGAGGAGCTTTGTTATCTATGCCGATAACGTTCATCTTCAACGACTAGTTTTTCTAGTGGAGAATATTGCCATTAGAGAATATCCTTCCGAGATTCTCGCGATTTTATTCCTATAAATGAGCGGAGACCTCTTTTTCTTCATACGCTTCTTCTACTCTTTATCTTTCCCGAACATTTCTCTGCTCTCTTCGTCTCTTCCTCGTCTGATCATCCTATTGCTCCATTTTCTTATCTACTTCTTTCCCAATGGCAACTCTAGTACTTTATGAACCAAGAAAGGTGCTCCGTGAGTCGGACCACTACTACTCTCAAGCACATGACGTTAACCGTCTAAGGACCATTGCCGAACTTGGTCCAGACGTGAAGATTGAGATCCCTCCAGAGGGGGTTTGCGCGGATGCTCATCGGCCTGGATGGATAGCGGTCTACGAGTATCCTTTTCTAGCGGGGCATCGGTTCCCGTTCTCGCCTCTGGTTAAATCTTTTATGCTTGTTCTAGGTCTGGAGGTAGGTCAACTTCTTCCCGGGGCATGGCGCATCTTGGGTGCTCTCGACGACGCCATTGAAAAACATGGCTTGAATTTCGTCGCGGCGGATCTTGCCAATTCTTTAACTGTCTCGCTTAATTCAACGGCCGGGGTCTACTTCAAGATTAAGCAGAAGAAGGCTAGGATAGCCTTTGAGAAGAGTACGACCGATCGGGGTTGGGTTGAGGTCTTTTACTTCGTGGAGAAATCTTCCCTTGGAGATGCGTGCTCTTGGCTTATCGAGGAGTGGAATCCCGAGAGTAAGTTTCGTTACCTTATCTTAACAACTTTTTCTTTTCAGACGAACGTATATTTTGCTCGTCGATGCTTTACTTACGTATAACTTTATATGCTTTGCAGTTAACGGGGAGGCTCTCAAGACAAGCAAGGAGTCAAAAAAGGCTATAGCTGCACTTTTGGCGATTCCTGAAGTTGATCGGACCTTCTTTGGTCATGATGGAGAAGGTCATCGTTGCGGCCCTGCGACGCCATCTGGTACATCGGCTTCTTCCCGTTTAGTTTTTACCGGCTTATTTCCTTATTTTTGTGCTCTAATCGTTTGCTCTACGTTGGCGATGCAGCTTCAATTTCTCGCGTTCGTGCTCGCGCCGAGTCTGCCACTGATCTTGTGACGTCAAGGAAGAGGCAGCTTGCCATAAAAGGGTGTTCGTCCGCCGCTCCTTTGGACGTCGACCTTATGGCTACTTTGGAATCTACGCCGTCTCCTTCTCCGGCCAAGGCGACACGTTCAAAGAAGGGGAAGGAGAAGGTGGTCGAGGTCCCCGAGGAGCAATACACATCTGTGGTTGAGTTCCCTGGTGTGATTTCGAATTCTTTTGCTCCGGGAAGGGAACTTCTGAAGGCTTTGATGGGGCTTCGATCTTCGTCGTCCCTCAACCATTACACGTCGATGGACCCTGCCGACGTTATGGGAGAAGCTTTCGCCGCTCAATGGCAGGTAGGGTTGTAATTTCTATTTTCTTGACGACTTTCTCGCGGAC
This sequence comes from Oxyria digyna, assembly GCA_029168935.1. Taxonomy (NCBI): domain Eukaryota; kingdom Viridiplantae; phylum Streptophyta; class Magnoliopsida; order Caryophyllales; family Polygonaceae; genus Oxyria; species Oxyria digyna. The sequence goes on from JAPVLV010000005.1 coordinate 44,442,594, forward strand.
TTCTTTTCTTATTTTTCTCGTTCCTTCTTTCAGGGGATTCAGGCGTCGCTATGCGCTTGGACGCTCTTGTCTAGGTATTCGGAACGGATGGAGGCATTGGAGAAAAAAGCGTCTGACGCTTCGTCGGAGGTCGCGCGTTTGAACAGCTTGTTGAAAACGTCTCGTGGCGCAGAGAAGACGGCGAAAGAGAAGGTTACCGAGGTTCTTTCCCTTAACGAGACGATCACCAAGCGCGTCGAGGTTTTTGAGAAGGATCTTCGTACTTTGAAGGAGGATGTGGAAAGGAATAAGGCGCAGCACGATAAGGACTTGTCCGAGGCGAAGATCTATTGGTCTTGGCTATCCAGAGTGGAGGTTTACGAGGAGTATGCTGCTGACGAGCACAAGGATTGGGATCCGGTGGGCGAACGCGCTGCGTTTAGGGAGGCTTATCCAGAACTTCCTGAAGGCGTTGATGATGGTCCTTCTTGGAGGCGTCCGGATGCTCGTCCCGATGTTGCGGATGCTGAGGGCGAGGAGAACGTCGACGAAGAGGAGGCTCCGACTGATGAGGAGGAAGGTGATGGTCACGTATCCGGATCTGGGTCATCTGAGGGCGAGTCCAAATCCTTGTAATTATCAACTTTTTCTTAGTTTAGGGTATTTGTACGCGTTGCTTGTAGTTTGGAACGCTTCTTTCTCGTTTAAAACGTTGTTGTCTTTTGTCTCTAAATTCGGATCAATATCTTTGGTGACTTTGTTTCGTCGCCGCTAGCTTTCTTGTTCTCGTGTCGTTGCTATTCTTTAAGTATTCTTTTATTCTTTTTGGCGTAATCCTACCCCTTTTGGTAGGTTTGACTTAGACTCTTCGTAGACTAGGTGAAAGCTACCAAAGCTTCTCGTGTTTGCTTCATTTGTTCGTTGCGTTGTTTTTCACGTCGAAGATGTTTTGGGAGCTTACCCTTTATCTGGCCTTGATATCTTATGTACTTTGTTTTGGTGCGCGTGTCTTGTTTTGCGTGTGTGCAAAACCTTTGGCTTTTGACCTTCGTGATCTTCTACGCGTAGCTTATTTATGAGTACGTAGGGTTGGTTCTTTGGCTCCTACTTTATCTTTGTAGGGTGTGGTTTTCTATCCCTAGTGTGATACTTTGCTCGTAGTGAACACGTTTAGAGTGTTTTGCTTACTTAGTAGTATGGTATGGTCATCGCGGCTGCTTTAGTTACGTTGCCGGCTTACATGAAGGTTGGGTCCAGCATTTCCTCCAAACCCTGAAGCGAGTGGCGGACATAGGTCAGCGTGTGATTTTTATCAGCTTGTGACGTTACCCCTTACTTTTAAGGTGGGTCCGTTGCCTCACGCTAGCGTTTAGGTCGACGTCGAACTCTTTTAATCGACGGGCCTATTCATCGTGTGGCGTCTGATTTCTAGATTGTTAGGACTTACGATGCCGATGGACGCATCCCTGCCGGTTTGGCGTTTTGCCCGTGGATTCATGACTCTCAGAGGGACTGGAAGGCGTGAAGACGCGTTCCTGGAGAGTGATCGTGTCAAATAGGTTCGACCTTGTTTGCTCAGAGGATCCGTCCGGCTTCGTGAGGTACCGGGCTTCATTCCCCATGGCCATTGCCACACGTCGCTAACAATCATGGGAAGCGTCGACTCGAGGTCGGCGGTTCGGCTAACGTTGCCTACGCGTAGATGAAGCCTCGAACGCGTAGACTAACGAAATTCACCCCCGGCGCGGATTTTCACCGCGGCCTTCTTGCTTCTTATTTGGTACACCGTACTCAAGAGGCACGTTCTCTTAATAGACATAGAGCAAGTCGTGGAAATGAAACAACTCAGCATGCTTAACACGTTGGAAAGAAAAGGTCTACTTGTATATTAATAAAAGATGCGTCATGCTCTAACAAACGTTGACTTTGACGCCTACCCCTAATCGCCACGACCCCTTGTCGTTTTGACCTAAAGATAACGACATGCTTTTATTGAAAACTTAGTCCTACTCATGCAAAGGGAAATAAAAGGGAAATAAAAGACGCATAAAAAGTATCTCAAACTCTTTCCTGATGATGCCTTTATGGTGGATGACGTTTCATGAACATGTAGCTTAAGTCGGGATTTTCTGCCATAAATTTCCTCCACTTTTGAACTCGGAGATTTTGCTTACGCTTCCTTAGAAATGTGTCGTACTTATCGACACCTTTATCTCGCTTCATGGATGGCTTTCTCTTTGACGCGTCGGGGTTTACTCTTCCACCCCTAGCCTCTTTCTTGGACTTCCTGTGGCTTTTCCTCGTTTACAGGCGTTTGGACTCTTTGTTACTTGATGATTCAGACCATGAAGATGCTTTCCTCTTTTCTATTCTTCGGATGGCGTATGATTTTACTTCTAGGACGTATGTCTCGTCGCCTACCCGGCCTATTTCTTCTTTTATCTCGTAGAGCCTTCGTTGAGCGTATCTCTCATTTTCTTCATGGTCCTTTAATTGCTATGCCTTGCTCTTTCTCTCTAGGGACGCGTTAGTTGTATTCTTCATTCCAATACTATAGCACTCCCTTGCTATCTGTGGTTCACCCTTGATCTCTTGAATTCCCCACGGAGATGGGAACTTCAGGGATTGATGGTACGTTGAGGGTATAGCTCTCATGTCGTGTAACCACGGCCTTCCCAGGATTATGTTATAGGGTGACTCGGCCTCCATTACCATGAATTTGGTTTGCATATTGACCCCTTCCGCCAGAGTGGTTAGAGTGATTTCTCCTAGCATATTGGCGACTTCGCCACTGAAGCCCGCTAGAGGGATGTACTTTTTCACCACGTCGTCGCTAGATAACCCGAGCTCTTTGATCGCGGACAAGGTGATGATGTTGGCCGAGCTTCCGTTATCAACGAGGATTCTTTTAACTTTGCAAATACTAATGGTTAAGGAGATAACTAACCCGTCGTGATGATCTACACTCCTGTTGGGTTCCTCGAACGTGCTCGGACAATCTTTCTTAACGGTCCTGACGTGGTAGATCGGCAAGGCACTCCCTTCGCCGCGCAATGCTTTAATGTTTCTTTTGGCGGAGGAGGCAGTGTAGCCGCTTATGGGGGAACCTCTGAAGATCGTGTTGACTGTTCTTGAACGACTTGATGAAGGAGGCGGCGGTGTTGCAGATCTTTTTCCCTTCCTTGCTCCTTCGAACGCGTCCCTCCCCTCTTTGGAAAGTAAATCTAATAGGTCCCCCCTCTTTAGGAGACGTAGGACTTCTTTTCTCAGAGAGTAGCAGTCATCTGTTGAATGTCCCGAATCGTTGTGGAACTCGCAGTATCCTCTTCCTGATCTTGATTTCTTCTCGGGATTTGGCTTTTTAGGCCACCTTACGTCGTGGAGCTTTTCCATCGCGTTCATGACTCTAAACGCGGAGGAGTACGTCTACGTGGAGATCGAGACTTTTCTTCAGCGTGGCTTAGGAGGTTTTCTTCAAGGCGTATGGCTTCCATGGCCCTTTTCCTAGTTGAGACGAATGATTCAGGGCGAGTCTTCGTCAGTTCCTTGTACAATTCACTATCTCGGGGAAGTGCGCGTCTGAATGCGTCGGCGGCGGTGGCTTCATTACAATCTGGGATCGTAATCTTCTCATCATTGAAGCGTTTCAAGAAGGCCCTTATGGGCTCGCCCTTGTTCATACGCATGTTATGGAGATCTGAGGGTTGTTTTGCGAACAACTTACTGCTGGCGAATTGCAATCAGAATTGGTTGGAGAGCTCGGCGTAGGAGGAGATACTTCCCTTGGGCAAGTGGATGAACCATGTCAAGGTTGGGCCTTTCAGCGTCGAGCTGAAGAACTTGCACATCATTGCTTCCTTCAATCTTTGTTCGATCGGACTTGTGGAGAGTTTAGCTTTGTAGAGCAAGGCGTGTTCTTCCGAGTCGTCTGATCCGTCGTAGACGGGGAGGTCTGCGACGGTGAACTTCTTGGCGATCTTTTGGATGGCGATAGTGCCAACAAACGGGCTTTCCTCGAATCCGAACTCGTCTTCAGGGACTATGGATTTGGGGGGCCCGGGCATCAACATCATCTCTTTCCGACCTGTTGTGCTACGAGCGCAGCGACGGCGTTTGAGGTCAAGTTCTCTTTAGGAGACCATTATCTTTGGCTTGTTTCTCTCGACGGGACGATGTTTGGGCGCTCCTGGGACCCGTAATCCTCTCCTTCTTCGGCGGCGGCATCCATATCTAGGCGGCGAACGACGCTTTGACTACGAACATAGGTTTGCGGCTTCGCTGATTCCGTCCTAAGCTTTTTTATGATGGAGCGTAGTCGTTCATTCTCTTTGGTGAATCCCGACGTGTTCTCTTCGCTGGCATTTTTAGCTTCTGTCCACGCTTTCTGGAGGGTGTCGAAGTGGGCTCTGACAGAGGTCACGTTGACTATATCGTCACTCGTCCCCTTTTGTCCTGTAAGGGCGTCGTTCTTTGGAGTGTCAGGAGTGTTCTCGGGACCTTTTTCTGTGTCTTCATTCACCGGAGCCAGAGGAAACGTTGTGTGATCCTCTTCTTCGGACCTCTCTTCACCATTGCGCGGGCTGTTGGTCAGACTTGTCATGATTCCCTGCAAAAAAGAAGCTCTTTTCGTATGGAAAGACGATACCTTTTTGATCTTGCCCCACGGTGGGCGCCAATTGTTTGTAGCGAAATTACCTACGAGAAGATAACTAAACAATTGTAGGGCAAAGATCAAAGAATACGGTATAATCTCAACACTCAAGAACAAGGCAAGAAATTAGGGTTGAAACTTTAGCTTGGTATTACTCGAATGACGGCTCGGATGATTACAAAGCAGGCGTTAGCCCTTATTTATAGGCTAACCCTAATAATATCTTTAGGAAACGAGATGTTATCTTTTCCTTTTATCTAAATAACGATATAACAAACTAGGTAAAAGATATTATTTACCATATCTTTTACCAATCACAATAATACAATACGGAATAGGATAGAATATACTCGGTCGACCTAATCCTTAAGAAGAACGAGATCTTTGCCACGTCTCGTCACGTCGACGATATCTTTCTTTCATCGCGTCGCGTCGATGATATCCTTCTACGCGTAGCTTCCACGCGTTCCACACTCGTTGTATTTTTAGGCACAAACAATTACATTGTTGAACCTAAAACTTTACATCATTGAACTTGTATGTGTAAATTTTTAAACTTGAATTTGATAAAAAATTGAATATGTATTACAAAATTAGTAAATGTCATATACAAAATTAGTGAACTTCTAGTATAAAGTGTGTATTCTAATGATTTTTCGTATATACAAAAATATGTTTCTTATCATCTTCATTTACAAACAAAATTGAAAAAAATCATGAACTTAAAGACACATTTTTGTTTTCATGAACCTAAGTAATATTAGAATATTTTTGACGGAAAACAAAAAAAATGGTTTATAAAAAATCAATGAACCTGACATTGAAACTCATGAACCCACAAGTGATGATTGTATATTGGTTGCCTTAGGTTCATGGTTATTTAAACTAAGTTTCATACGAAAGAGAAAAATATGAACATAAGTATAAGTTCGTGTGTATCAACAGGTAGGTTCATGCATATTAACGTGTTGGTTCATACCGTTTTTTTATGAACCCGTTGTATTTTTTTATGAACCCTGGGTTTGAAACTTTGAATGTTACGAAACCTAAATACATATTCATATGTTTAAATGAGAGGTTCACAAAATTAACGGGTAGGTTCATGTGTATCAACGTGCAAGTTCATTCTTTTCTTTTCTTTTTATGAATATATTCCAAAATAATTACGAACTTAGAGTTTAATCTTAAATAGGCTAGAAAAGTGAAAATATAAACCTCATTGAAGATTCATATATTTTAACGGGAGGGTTCATGTGAATTAACGAGTAAGTTTATTTGTATCATCGTGCGGGTTCTTGTTGTTTTTGTATGAATCTATGGTAATTTTGTAATGAGCCCAAAGTTCGAACCTTCCATAGACTACAGAGTTAAAATATGAATCTAGTTAAAGATCCATATGCTTTAACGAGAGGTACATATGTGAATTAACGGGTAGGTTCATTTGTATCAATGTGCAAGTTCATGTTACTTTTGATAAATCTGTGAAAAAAAATTAATGAACTCGAAGTTCAAATCTTACATAGGTTACGACATAGAAAAATACGAACCTAAGTACAGGTTCATATGTTTTATCAAGAGGTTCATGTGTATTAATGTGCAGGTTCATGGTGTTATTTTATGAATTTTTTGTAAGTTCTTAATGAACCTGAAGTTCAAATCATTGAACCTCTTGAATTTTACACCTTTTGATTTACAATTAGTATACCTCTAGTATAAATTAGGTGAATCATAAATGTAAAACTAATGAACCTCGTCTATAAACTAGTGAACCTACAAATGAAAACTAATGAATCTGTAAGTAGAAATTCATTACCTTAAGAAACATTTTTCTTTTCGTGAACCTGACGAGTATTAAAGTACTTTTGATGAAAAATAAAAAATGAGTTATATAGAAACTAATGAAGCTGCAAGTGAAACTCATGAACCCAAATATAAAAACTAATGAACTTGCAAATAAGAAATACATGAACTTAAGATACGTTTTTCTTTTTATGAACCTGAGGGTTGTGAGAGTAGTTTTTATGAAAAAAATAAAAGAAGTTATAAATAAACTAATAAACTTGTTAGTCTTGAAATAAAATAAGACCAACCCCATGTTATAAAATTTCTTTACAATTTAGATCACCTAATTATTACTGAGCAGCACACTTTCTCCCCTGAGGAATAATCTTCAGTGTCTTCCTTTGTGATTTTGGTAATTGGAATCTTTTCTATCAAATCTCCTGACAAACCCTTGGATCCACCAATATCGAAAATATTGGTAATGTCTTCATATCTAGATTCAACAGCACAGCACCCATCTGATCAACCAGATTAAGTTTCATGCATCAGTGTGTACTCAAACCATCAAGTACCTTCGAGAGGTACATCTGAACAAAGTATGGCTCGTTTACTCTCTGGGTAACTCCACTCGGACAAGTTTTTCACCTGAAGAAAACGTTGACATCTTTTCTTCAATATATTATTCATAAATCTGAAAATAGTAGCTGCCATTTGTTTGGTAGTTAATTCCTTTAGACAGATGAATATTCAAATTCAATACCATGGATAGAATTTTTAGTCAATTTAGTTCTTATGATAAACAAATTTCTCCTGCCTTATATGAAAATGATATGAAATCCCTGCTTTTCACAATGCTTTCTTCTCAAAGTTTGCTGTTAAATTTCTGTTCAGCTACAGCCTAGCTCATTCTACTCATGTAAAAGGAGCCCAATTTTCATTTCTAGGCCAGTCGGGTTGTTCACTAAGAGAAGACATAAGGTTTCAGCTGCATTAAGGATGGCGGATGGACAGTCTGATGAATCCTCGAAGCTAAGCCTGGATGAGATGATGGATCAGGCTAAGAAATACTGGGATAAATTTCCAGAGCCTGTCAAAAGTTTCCCATGGAATATAGCATTGAAGAACTTCATTCAACTCATTCTAGATCTTATAGCCTCAGTTATCAAGTATTTATCTGCACCTTTGTTGGCAGTTACTGCTCTAAGTGAAATGTCGTACTGTGCACAAGAAAAGAAACTTCGTCTTGTCCCGTTGATCATTGGGTTTGTCTTGGCTGGAATCTTAAGAAACACAGCCCTAGAACTCACTCCAAGTCTAAAGGTTGATTTCTATACTATATCTCCACTTTAATCTGTTTTAATTCATCTACGTTTAACTATAGATCATATATTTATCAGGATTCAGAGGTTCCTTGGCACTTACTTGCAATTTCTACTTTCTTCATTCTCCTGAAGTTACTTGGGCCATATTACCCTTATTGGGGACGTATATTTATTCCACATTTCAATATAAAATTGATAAGAGACCATGAAATGATGGATACTATTTGGATTACGAAACCGAATAATTATTCGAGGTACGAATGATTTCCCTTGATTTACATACTCATTTTGTGTTACAACTTGCAAGTTCTGCTGACTAAAAAATAATTAGTTTCCTTCAAAATACAAGCTTATCTGTTGTTCTTTATTCCCACTTGCTATAGAACACTTGAACCATTTTTAGGGATGGAAAATAGTTTTATACATTTATTGAGACTTAATTTATGCTCAGGAACATAATTATTGTGCTTGTTAAATGTACAGATTTTTTATTCACCTATTCACATTACAGAAGCTGAATTCATTTTCTGGTTTATGAGCAGAATTTATGTTATACCTGGCTCTGCACAGCACTCATCATGGCTGGGCCAGTCCGTTCTCGGACCAATCTCCCGCTCAAAAGGCTAGCAGCAAGTACATCATTCTGTAACAATTTGAAGCAAAATAAGACCTTGTTCAGCAATGAACATAATTGTTTACTCTGAAATCAGGCAATATGAATGGCAGACGATTCAGTATAGATTAGTACCAAGTAAAGGAGACAGCCAATTCCAGATTCATCAGATCACCAAAGAATGACAGATAGCTACAAGGTAGTAATGCCTTAAAAATGACCATGAAAGTTATCAATTCTCTAAAATTAGGTTAACCATCGAACAAACCTGATCATGTAAATCAAATTTCAGAGCAGCGGCGGGATTGCAATTTGTAGATTTTCCATAGAATTTTAACTCCAGAATTGAGCAGTCTGCAACGTGAAACCCAGTTGTATGTCAACTGAAGAGAACAATCTTGGTAACATCAAAGAAAATTCATTTGCTTCTGTCCCGGAGTTGGTAAAAAAACAACCTAAATCACAGCAAACTCAAAACTCAATTTCAAAGACATTTCACATCAGAGATGATGGTAAGTGTTTACAACTTACCTTGAGATCTCCAGCCATTTTATTGGTGGCTTCAGAAAAATCAACAATTGTAGGATTAAGATCCAAGATAGTTGAGTGATGCAACTTATCCATTTGTTTAATTAAAGCCAAACTAAAAACTGAGCAATACAAGTTGGAGCTTAATTAAAAAACTAAAGATGACAACTTAATTGGAGCATGATCTTCCTCACTCACATAAGAACTCGGTTTTGCTGAAAAGCAGCTTTCCATTTTCATGCAGCTCAGAGACCTGCAAAGAAAAGTTCATTAAATCACTTACCACCAAGACCTAAGTAATCATTTGTCATACAATATAGCAGTTGTAGCAACAAATATACCATTTTTCATGTATATGAGAGATGCCAAGATCCATCTCTTCTGAGCCTGCAATGTTCACTTCATCCTATTTCAGAATTACAATGTCTACATATTGTCCCTCAGACATATGATAATACTCACAATATTACAGCTTTATGCAGTTCAATTCAGATCAAAAGCATTGCATAAAATAGTTGTCATCATTTATACCGAAAAAATGTGACAAAAAAGAAAATCGCCACTGACAGAATCAGTGTTTATGAGTACATTCTGATGCCTATGTGAGCATCACAATTTTCCAACCAATGCAATAACTTACTACTTCGCCAATAATAAACTGTTTATGATGATATTGCTATCTCATTGGATTATCACATTGTTGCAACTAATAAAAGCATACCGACTGGACATCTTCCATGTGTGTCTGATGTGCATCGGTTAATAAACACAGGCTTTAGGTGGGATCGTCTCCATCTCATCGTCCAGTGTGTTCATGTGAACTGGTCTGTACTCTAGCCGAACCTTCTCGTTCTCCCAGTATCTGCACACGAAAAAACACAGCTCATCAGTATCAGCAAACAAACACAGTAGTAGGTAAAATTGAGAAATGTGAGTTGAGTTACCCTAAAGTATGCTTCATTCCGTTGACATCATCTCTTGTCTGTAAAACCGGAATGTTTGCAATATTAGTTATTGCAGAATAACAATAATGCAAGAGGGTAGACTCATGATAGTATGAAAAAGTATACAGACCGTGAAATCTTCACGGGCATGGGAACTACTCGCCATTTCGTTGGTTTTAGCTTCGTTCATGAAATACCTGAGCGTGACATTTGGACCACCAATCACTATTTCTCCTCGAGGCAAGATCATCAGCACCCTAAGGCCTAGTTGGAACACCAACCACAGGTTCCAATATGGTTGACCAGATCTTCATCACCTTATCTAACTGCTCAGTTGTACAAACTTCTCCACATGAATACTTTATAAGCTGATATAAATCCTCATGGATGTCTGGATCCATATACTCAAATTCCATGTGAGGAATAAGAGGTTGTCTGTTTCCAGCATCAAGTGCAAGAAGTTCTTCATCATCCAATAGAGTTTGCTCACTGATTTCTCTAATCTCTGCAAGAAGGGTTGTACAAAGAAGAAAATACAAGTCAATTTTGGAAAACTATTAGTGTCTGTGAAATCATCAAAAAATATAGGATAACTTGGTGATTTATGGTAATTTTTAGCATATATTTCAGCCCATACTTTATTGAAATCAGCATGGCATCTAGCCCATTCTTCTTGCTTTTGCTTCAGGCGTGTTAATATTATTGGCAAAGAAAGGGTTGCATTCTTCTTCAACACATCCATGACATCAAGACCATGGTCACCATACAAATGCTCAATGCATCGCAGATTAAGAGATGTAAAGGAACAGAGAAGAAAGAAGATATTATATGATATAATCCTGGACGGCAGAGTAAGAATATATAGTAGATAACTTTCCATGATCTTTGAATTTTTTGACTGAATTACATACATGTAAAATACTCTTCTATACGAATTGGAAAATCTATTTTGTTATTGTTGCCGTTCATCTTGTCCAGAAGATCTTCAACGCGCTTTATAGTTGTATTCACAGATTCTAACAGAATATCTAATTCAAACCTGAAAAACAAAGAATTGGAAAATCATATTTAATACAGAAGTGATTGGGTTTCATACAAATCTAAAAAGGAAAAGTCATAATGAGAAAATTCTCAAGAGATGAGATGAGTTGAGAAAATATGGAACAAAGTTAAAATGAATTGAAGAAGCAAAAGTATACTTGTTGCTGGATATAAGGTAGCCCACAGTCAATCCTCTGCAAGGACTTGAGCTCCACTTGGTTGATTTACCAATGTACTCTTCCCTCCACTAATATAGTCTACCTAGTACAAAACATCAGAAATCCATTGTCATAATTAACAGATATTTGAGAAAATGAAACTAAATTTGGATATAGCCAATCTTGAAGTGGATTTCTTCTCTCAGGCAAAATAACAAACACCTTGCAGGCAAAGTTAAATAATCAAAATTTTCATTCAGTATATAAGAAGGAAATATGATGCAAAAAAAATTGGAGAATTATAATGAACGTGGAAAAACTGGATTTACAGAGAGATAATTAACTGAAAATTTCTTACGTTTTCCTTTGGTAGAGAAGTTACAACTCCTGGTGAATCAACATGCCAAACTATGCTGGAGTTTCTTAACAGCGGCATCTTCTCTTTCTCCATAATCAGATGAGTCAACATCTAACATTAGTAGTGATCAACGAACCAATTCTGAAGCACCATCAAGAATTCATCAAAAACTGAAGAGAAGTAATCAGTAGATGGATTATTCAACAATTTTAGAAAGAGATTGGGATCTTACCAGTTTAACGGTCTCTGTCAGCGGTGGAAGATTGTCGACTATGGCTGCTTTCTCCAACCCCCGTTCTGATAGCTACTTTCGTTTCTAATAGAAGTCACCATCTGTTTGACTCAAAGACATAAATCAAACGGAAATTCAAACCTTTGAAACTTCAAAGCCCTGAATTTATATAAACCCTAAATCTGAGCAATCTCTAAAATCAATCAAGAGAAACCAATGATGGTTAGAATAATACCCCGAACCAGTAAGGAAGAAGGGTGCGTCGTCGCAGCCTCGAGCATCCTTCATTCACCACCGTCGAGTAGACCGAGTAGAATTTTGAGTTGAATTGGAGCAAAACAGACATGGAAACGGGGGGCAATGACATCCATGGGTTGAAGGTTATATATAGGTTGTCCTTATTTCCACTCCAAAATGTAACTTTTGTCCCTACATTTTCTTAAGTTGAAAACAGGCAAAAACAAAAAAATCATACGTGAAGCAAAATACGGAATACGTGAATTGGATAAAAAAATACGTAATTTGTACAGGTATAATTTGAAAAAGTAGCCGTTAAAAAAATAGCCGTTGGGAAAAATAGTTGTTGGGGAAATTTTAGCCTGTACGTTGGAACCCAACGTATGTTGGTGTCCAACGTACAGTCTAAAATTTCCCCCAAAAAATAGTCGTTGGGAGAATTTTACACTGTACGTTGTACGTTGGGTTCCAACGTACAGGCTAAAATTCTCCCCAACAGCTCTTTGGGAGAATATGACCGTTGGAAAAAGCCTATTTATACCCCCACTTGGTTGTGTTTTTCATTCGAGTCATCCGAAAATGTAAAATAATAGAGTTACAAACTTGGGTGATGGTGAGGAGATTGAATATGTGACGGAGATTGAATATGAGAGCGGCGAAGAGAACGAGTATGTGGGTGGCGACGATGGTGAAGGCGACGACGACAATGTCGATGCGATCGTGGACGAGAAAGAGTATTTCAGTGAACCCGGAGACGGGATGTGGAACGATAGCGACGAAGAAGAAGGAGACTTCGACGCCAGTGATTTTTCGGTTAGTGATTTATTCTGTATTAATTGTTTTCTCTCTATTTAGGTGCATATAAATTAGTAGAATTGGTAGTTGTGATTCATGTGGATTAATAAGATATAGATGCGATTATTATTGTAGTTTCGATTAATTGGGGTTAGCCAAAATTAATTATAGGGTTTGGATTACTCGGAGGCGTTTGAATCCGAAGAAACGTTTCCTACTAAGGAACAGTTGAGGCATTGGGTTAAGAGTACTGGTAGAGAGCTTATGATGGTATTAGTGACTAGTCATAGTAATATACGTAAGATGAACATTATGTGCGAGCATTCTGAAGTGTATAGATTACGGAAAAAGAAAGTGGAATTAGAAGATGGAACGGTGGTTGTTCAGACACAGCGGGAGACTAGGGATATGAGGACGAACTGTAAGTTGGAGGTCAGAGGTTATAAGTTCAAGGATAGGGATTCCAGAGATGGATGGTATTTGAAGGTAAAACACGGACAACACAATCATAAGGTTTGCACTAGCTTCATTGGTCATCCGTACATGGGTCGAATGACGCCGGATGAGGTGACCTTAGTGACGTCGTTGGCAAATGTATTCACTCCGCCGTCTGGTATTAGTCGTGAGTTGAAAAAGAATTTTCCCGGGAATGTAACATCCACAAAACAAGTTGCAAACTTTATTCAGAAGTTGCATTTTGAGGATCGTGGGGATTTGAGTGTTACACAGTGGACCTTGAAGTTTCTGAAGGAGCGCAGCTATGTAGTGCATCCCCTTTGCAGGAAGAAATCACACGAGGTGGACATCTTGTTCTTTGCCCATCAAGACTCGTTGCACTTGTTGAAGATGTTTCCGTACGTCGTAGTTATCGACGCCACCTACAAGACGAATAGGTATATAATAGTGTACGTATGTCTCATTGTTTAATGTCACATTGCGTCCTTTTATAACTATATTATTCATATATAAGATGCCTCTTGTGGAGATTGTCGGGTTCACCTGCACGCATAAGACATTCAACATTGCGTATGCATTCACGCGTAAGGAGGAAACAATGCACTACTTGTGGATAATTCAAAGACTTAAAAAGTTGTTTGAGGATGCTGGAGTAATGCCGACTGCAATAATGACCGATCGAGAACTAGCTCTCATCACTGCAATCAAGATAGTGTTCAAAGATCTTTCGGTTCAACACCTCTTGTGATGGGTTCATATCAAGCACAACATCGAGGTAAATGCTACCAGAATTTTGAAAAACAAGGAATCGGTGAAAATGTTGTGCGGGCAAGTATGGAGACTTTTTCTATCAAGAACGGAGGAACAATACGAGGAGAGGCTGGTACGGTTGAGAACATCTTGGGGAAGCGGAATCGTTGGATACCTTCATAAGGTTTGGCTTATCCCTTACAAGACAAACATTGTTTGCGCGTGGACGGAACACAATCTTCACTTCTTCATGAGGACCTCAAACAGGTATGTTATACATAAACATTTCACATTTGTTTATTAGTTGATTAGTTAATTGCTGTCTTAAATAAACACGCCTTTGAATGAATAAACCATAGGGTTGAGGGAATGCATAAGGTGTTGAAGAAGATAGTGGGTTCAAGCATAGGCGGTTTTAACCGAATGGTTGTCAGGATCACTGCAGCCATCGAGGGCCAGATTGTGAAGGTGAGGGCCAGCATGGAAGAGGATCGGATCAAGACACCCGGGATTTTCAGATATATGAATCCACACGCCAAATTGATCTTTCGGCATATATTCCATAATGTGTCGGATAGAGGGTTGAAGAAGTTGTTTGCGATATGGGAGGATATAAAGGTCAAGAATTTTGAGGTACATTGCGATGATTACTGGATGCGTGAATGCACGAGATAGTCCAACATATTATTGAAGAAAAGCCAATCAAGCTGAACGAGATCCACAGATTCTGGAGGCAGCTACAATGGGATAGGATTGAACTTGATAGCGGAGACATAGAGATTGGTGTACCGAAGACCACTCGGGAGTTGAGATTCATTGAGCTCAACGAGAGATGGCAAAGGGGGGAACTTCCGGAAAGTCAGTGGTCTCACATAACGGACTTGTACACAATGTTGGAGTATCCGCATCAAACTACTGCGGTGGAGCCGACGGGCATCCAGGATCCTGGCAGACCAAAAGGAGCTGTAGGAAAGAAATGGGGAACCGAGAGAGAGAAGAGCGGGTTTGAGTACGCAAGGGAAGAATTAGATAAAAACGATGTGGCAAAGGCGAAGAATAAGGAGGTTAGGGGAAAGGGAAAAGCAAAGGCGACACAGCCTACTTCCACTGAGCCTACTATAATTAGGGAGTTTGAAGTTGCTGGGTGCACTGCGGGAGAGTCGTTCGGTTATTCAAGTGGCACTGCTGGAAAGGGGTTCGGATTATCAGGTTGCACTCTTACAGACGAGTTCCCTCATCCAACAATGACAAAATGTTGGGTAGACTTCGGGGTTGACAATGTTGATCTCTTCATGTTTCCATACATTGTAGATGCGAAAGACGTAAGGGCAGATGGACATTGTGGATATATGTCACTAGCTGTGTTGTTGGGGTTTGACCAACAAGAGTATCCTCGCATTCGCATTGAAGTGGCATCAGAGCTGTTACAGAACAGTGATATCTACAGACAAGTGATGACCAGACTACGCCCGGATTTGGCAAAGAACTTCGAATCTCTTGTTCAAGAGGTCAACTATATCAGGTCACCTTGTCCCGAAAAATACTGGATGAGTATGCCCATGATTGGATTAGCATTTGCCACTCGGTTTCGGGTTCGTTTGATATACTTATCCAAAGTTCGGTCCTATTTGTGCTTACCGATGAGGGTGTATCAACAAAGCTCCAGTCAGGGTTTGAAGATTTATGGAATGGCTCGTGTAGGCTTAGCAAACCACTACATACCGGTATGATTTTCACTAAAGTATTTGTGTTTTTACTCAATTTTCTTAATGCTTAACATAGTATTTATGTTTTAACATTTAGGTGTGTCTTAGAGAAGAATGTCTGGTACCATCTGTACCTGGAGTTTGGCGCATGTTCAAGGATCCTAGTGCAAATGGATTGGATTGTGGGTTCGCGCTGAGGATGCAGGATTGGAAGGACTATCACATTAGTTATGGTAGTATAGATGTTGATCTCTAGTGAATTCAGATGTGTTGAATGTTTGTGGCTTTTGTAACTTTAAAGGACTTGTCTTGTATGCTTTTGAGATTGTAGTTGATGACTTCTGTTGTATGTCTGTTCTGCTTTTAATGACTTGTCTCTTTTCGACAGAGGTATTGTCTTGTATGTTATTTTTTAATGTTTTAGATGGGTTAAATGAAACAGATTTTGATAAACTACAAGGGATTACTCGTTAAATTAAAACATACAACCCAGAAACTACAACAGACTTAGCATAAATTAAAACAGACACTCAAGAAACTTCAACAGACACTCAAGAAACTTCAACAGACTCAGCATAAATTGAAACAGACTCATTAGAAAATAAAACAGACTCATTCTTGAAATTGAAACTAAAAACAGACTTAACAGAGACTAAACAGCTTTCAAGACACATAACAACATTACATCCTAATCGGAATCAGAAGCAGGAGGAGGAGCATATTCATTGGGAAAGCTCTGTCTTATAAAGAATTTGGCTGAGTCCACCAGACCTGTTAAAAATTATCAGTTTTCGCTCTTGGTCAGCGTTTTCCTTCAACAGTTTCGCCATGACTCGGAGATGATGACGGTCGTATTTTGGTTCAAGATACACGATCCTTAAGTTACAGTCGCATGTAACATACCTTCGGCCATACGTATGGGGATTTGTCTTGTGTTTAGCACTGAACACCGTGATTGTTTTTTAGCACCTTCTACTTGGGCAAATAATCTCACTGCCTTCTGCTGGAACTGAGGAGGAGGAAGATGATGCCATGGTTGTTTGAATCTGTAATACAAAATAAGAAAACATGTTAGAAACTATCAAGATAGCAAACAAAATCAGTAAAAATGGGAGTTTTAATTAAAATACACAGTAAGAACTTCAAACCTAATTCTTTTACGGTGCAGTGAGAATGAGAGCTGAGTGAGAATGAGGCAGTGAATTTATAGACGAGGTTACTAGGGTTTTTCATATTTGGGCCGACAACAACAAAGGCCCAATAACGTTATTCGGCCCATGAAACTTAGTCCAGAAGTGATTTACAGCTGTGTGCTAGCTGTAACACACTCAAGGCAAATAAGTGACTTACAGTTGTGTGCTAGCTGTATAACACTGAAGCCCAGAAGTGAGTTACAGATGTGTAACTTAGCATTGAGCCAATGTACAGCAAAGGCCCAATAACGTTATTGGGCCTTTACTGTATCTGAAATCGGAAGATTTATCAAAAGAAAAGCATTTCAGTGGCATTGGAAAATGTGGTCACTCGGAAGATTTGATGCTTTGAAAAATGTGGAGGATAAAGTTGTAAACATGGTTAGTCTACAAGACCTAGGATGGAGGATGAAGTCAAATCAATGAGAACTCGAGAAGTCTATGGGTCTGACATTCTATCGAGTAAAACGAGATTAAAACGAGAAATGGCGTGAAAATTGAGTAAAATGGGATTAAAACGAAAAACGGCGCGAAAATTGAGTAAAACGGGATTAAAACGAGAAACGGCGTGAAAATCGAGTAAAACGGGATTTAAACGAGAAACGACGCGAAAATCGAGTAAAACAGAATTAAAACGAGAAACGGCGCGAAAAATCGAATAAAACGGTAATAAAACGAGAAATGGCACAAAAATCGAGTAAAACGGGAATAAAACAAGAAATGGTGCAAAAATCGAGTAAAACGAGAAATGACGCAAAAATCGAGTAAAACAGGATTAAAACGAGAAATGGCGCGAAAATCGAGTAAAAAGGACTTAAAACGAAAACTGACAAGACAGGGGTATTTATATGCCTTCTCAAATTCTTGCCAAAATTTTCAATTCACTGCACCACAGCCCCAACTGATCCATAATTTACATATTTTCGTGAAGAAAACTTTGGTGTGCGAATTCAGTCCGTATGTAGGAAAGGTAGCCGGTGGAAAAAAAAATACTCTCTCTGTCCCCTTTTGATGTTCCCATTTCAAATGGGCACATTTGTCGATGCATGTTTTGTTTCGTCAATATCTCTTTTACAAGTTAGTTAAAATTGTAAACTTTTGATATTGTTAAAGTACTCATTGATAAGAATCAAACAAGACCACTCGTGACTATATTTTATCTTATACAATAGCTAGAAATCGAAAGATTCTCTTCGATTGTGAATAGTGTGAAAAAAGAAAACGGACCTTATATTTAGGGACGGAGGGAGTAGTTGATGGAAGGTGGTATTTAGCAAAAAAAAAACTTAAAAAAAAACTTGATAAGGGAAGGGGGTATTAGCAAAAAAACTTGAAAAATAATGTGATAAGTGGATTGTTTGGCCCAAATCGTTTAAACGCCCTAAAACGATTAAAATCAAAATTTCAAAATTGTAACATGATAGCAAATAAAGCCCATAGTCGTTTTAATTTCTCGGAATCGGAAAAAAATCATCAAAAACGTCAACGGGCCTAATAAGGCCGAATTGAAATTTAGTGAGGCCCATTATCAAAAAAACGACATAAAACGGCTTAATAAGACCTTAAATCGCAAAAAACTTGAAATGTAAAAGTTGTATTTGAGCATTACCAATATGACGGTTTCGTTTTTATAAGAAATTAACAAAATGAACTCTTCGAAATATCTAAACGAGCACTTTCACCTAGTAATAAGTTAATCTCAAGTATATAAGTCGTATAGTTTTACTCATATATGTGTGATATCACTTCGTTACTCAAATATAGTTTATACTATAAAACTTTCATTAAATGTTATGAAACACTCAAATAATCCAAAATAACAACATTTCACATCTTCGTATTGTCGTTATTGCTTGTTTAATCACATATGTATGAGTATTTCATTAAAACTTTCATTAAATATCGAGTAATCAAGCAATAACGACAATACGAAGATGTGAAATGTCGTTATTTTGGATTATTTGAGTGTTTCATAACATTTAATGAAAGTTTTATATAAACTTTATTTGAGTAACGAAGTGATATCACACATATATGAGTAAAACTATACGACTTAGATACTTGAGATTAACTCGTTACTAGGTGAAAGTGCTCGTTTAGATATTTCGAAGAGTTCATTTTGTTAATATCTTATAAAAATGAAACCGTCATATTGGGCTTCTCTTTTTTGGTTTATCATGGACATTTTCAGCCGACCCGCATGTATAACTGGTCGACCCATGTCTTTAGCTTTATCAATTTATCGTCTCCACATCAGCTAGTCACCATTCCGTCAGCGCCCAGTCAACACAAAAGTAAACGCCACGTCATCCTGAATATCCACGTCATTATTATTATTATTATTATTTTATTTTTTTTAAGACGGGAGAGAAGACTTACAGCGAGATTGGCTACTGACTGTAGCGGACCCTAAGCTTCGGTGATTTCCTCCTGTCCATAGAAAAACTAAAAAGAACTTACCTGCACACTAGACATGAAGGTGGTTTCATTCACTTTCTCCTCCTTGACCGTATCAGGCGGCTGTTTAAGCTCAATGTCAAGTGCCTGCACACTAGACATCAATGGTATCTCGCCTGGCGAGGTCAGTAATGGAGGGCGATTGCCCAAAGGCTATGAAAAGAGCTTACCTTTAGGCTCTGGCTTAGCCTGGCACTCCTGCATATTAGTAGACAAAACAACATCTACTTTTGGGGGTTCTAAGAGATTCTCTAAAACAGGTTGCAATTCATCCTTATAAGTAGGCTTAATCACATCAATAGCACATAGAGAATTCTTATCAATGAGATCCATGTCATAAATATTATACTCCGCCTTATCCCCATCAAACTCCATAGAGAGAGTCCCACTATTAACATCAATTTTTGTTTGTGCAGTTTTCATGAAAGGTCTACCTAACAGTATAGGTGTGACATTATTAGCATGCTCCATATCTAACACAAAGAAATCAGCAGGAAAAATCAGATCACCAACCATAACAAGGACATCCTCAACAACCCCTTTCGGGTACACAGTAGACCTATCAGCAAGTTGAATAACAGTTCATGTTTTATGTAAAGGTCCTAAGCCTAGTGATTCATACAAAGAGTAAGATAAAACATTGATTGATGCACCTAAATCTAGCATGGCTTTGTCAAATTTAGTTTCAGCAATCACACATGGAATGCTAAATATGCCTGGATCACCACATTTCTTAGGCATGCGTTTTTGAAATACAGCAGAAACTTGTTCACTTATTTCAACTTTCTCCTTTCCCTTCAGTTTTGGATTTCTCTTGATAGTGCAAACTTCTTTCAAAAACTTAGCAAATCTAGGAATACTCTTAACAAGTTTGAGCAAAGGAATGTTTACCTCACACCTACTAAAGGTTTCGAAGATTTCTTTGTCGTCATCCAGTCTTCGAGTATCCTTCAATGCCTCAGGAAAGGGGGCTACAGGCTTCTGAGAGAACAGAGGGGAAAAATTCGGGCGAACATAATCGTCAATGTACTCAGGGGACTCTTGGCGATCGCCATCAACTCTCGGTGATCGCGGTCGCGGATGATTTTGCACCTCAACTTCTGGAGTGGCATGGCGATCGCCATCGCCATATGGCGATCGCGGTCGCGATGCAGACCCTGTTTTGCTCTCTGTAATCTCATGGCGATCGCCACTCGGATCTGGCGATCGCGGTTTTGGCACAGAACAGTCATTTAACGTTTTTCCGCTCCTCAAGAACACTGCACTGACGTTCTCTCTCGAGTTTCTTACCGGTTCCCTGGCCTCTAATTTACTCACAGCTTGAGCAATCTGTCCTAACTGATTTTCAAGATTTTGGATGCTCGATTCCGTTCTAGCATTTTGTTGCATCACAGTTTGAGCTAAGGACTTGATAATATCTTCAACAGTCATAGAATTCTGAGGTCTAGGTTGCTGATAATTAATATTATGAGAATCATACCTTGGCCTTGGTTGCCATCCACCAACAACGTTTACCTCAGCACTCGGCTCTTGGAGTTGTTGACCACCACTTTGCAGCATAAAAGACTTCATCATATCTTTCAGTTCATTCATATCACTTTGAATTTTAGCGGGATCAAGTGAACTTACTGACTGTGTTCTTTGCCTGCTACCAAACTGCCTTGAGCTCTCAGCTAATTCCTCAAACATTTCAGTAGCCTGAGGTATCGTCAATCTTAAAAAGTTACCTCCACATGATGCATTCACCATTCGACGATCCTCATCAATCAGGCCACTAAATAAGTACATAAGGAGATCTTGGTCAGTATAACTATGGAATGGGCAGCTTGAGCAGAGCTTCTTGAATCTCTCATAATATTCATAGAGACTCTCAGTTGAGTGTTGTTGAAGATTCGTGATCTCCTTCTTCAAGCTGCTCAGTTTTGTAGCTGGAAAATATTTCTCTAAAAAGACCTTTTTCATCTTAGCCCATGTATCAATACTCCCTGGAGCTTGATAATAGAGCCAATCATTCGCAGCGTCTTTCAGAGTAAATCCGAAAGCTCTCAGCATGACCTGCTCCTCAGTAACACCTCTTGGCTTCATACTAGAACATATGGCATGGAATTGAGCCAAGTGTTTGTTGGGATCTTCTCCTGCTAAGCCATGGAAGTGTGGTAGCTCATGAATTAAACCAGCTTTTAATTCAAAGTTCACACCTTCTTCAATCTCAGGAAACCTCACTGCCAAAGGTTGTTGGTTTAAGTCTGGGGCAGTGAGTTGCCTCATAGTAGGCAATGGCGGTCCATGTCGATCACCCATCTCGTTATCTTGGTTCAGAGCTGCTCTTTGGTTCCGAAGGAACGTCCTTTCAATCTTTGGGTCAAAGGAAACAAGAGATGAATCAGTAGCACGGGTCTGAACCATAAAGGTTCACACCAAACAGTTGGTAATTTCACAATTAACACAGAATCAGAAAAATTTCAATTCCCCGGCAACGGCGCCAAATTTGATGAGGCTAAAGTCGTAGTGCCAAATCAAAATAAACTCTAAACACTAACTAGAGTATAGCGAGTAAGTAGAGGTCGAACCCAAGGGAATCAAAACACCAATCGCTATGCAGTCAAGCGAATTACCAACTAACAAACAAGTAACAAGTAACCAAGGGGGGGGGGGGGTTGATTGTATGAAACACAAAAGTAACAAGTATCAAGCAAAGAAGGTTTGGTTGTAAATATGATGAGAAGGGGTTTCACCTAGCAAGTATCCACACAACAGTCAATCAAGTTGATCATAGATTTATCTCAAGTTCTATTCAATCATAGGGAATGTTCCTATTCCAATCTTTAATATATCAGCAGGCCAACCGGTCCTGATAATACTTACTATTCAGCAATCAGGGAAACCTCTCAAGATTAGATGAAATAGCAGCAAAGGGCACAGGAATTATAAGGATGCATGCAATAACTTACAACCGTCAAGTATTAACATGCAATCAATTCTCTTTCATAAAAGCAATCAACTACCAGATCATGCAGATATGAATGCTACAATTGACAAGGAATTTAACCGTATATTCCTAGTCTAGCAATAGAAAACTATCAATCAAACTAGGTGATCAAGCTAGCAAAACTAATAGAAATCAATAGATGAAGAACAAGAGAATTAATACAAACCCATAGGAAAAGAACAAGAGTTTAGAAATCTCACAACTTAATAACTGAAGGTTTCAACCGCTAGGTAAAACAATGGAGATTAGTTCCTGCTCATGGTTGCAGAACTAAATTGTCTGATGGAAAAGATGATAGAAAAGATGATTAGAACTAGGGTTCTTAAATAGAGACTAACCCCAAAAATATATGGTAAAAGATAAATATCCTAAAACTAAATAAGGAAAAAGGAAAAGAAAAGAAATAAAACAAAAGGAATAAAAGGAAAATAAACCAAACAAACAAACAAAAAGGAAATAAATCGAGTAACAAGTGCTCGATACTAATGCATTTGAGCTGGTTGTGTCCAATTGTGCAGCTGCTTCCAGTGGGCCCCATCTGCTTCTTCATTAAATGGGCCAGCATAAATCACGGCCCAGCTCGCGCACGAAGGGGAATTCAGCATAATACCCGCGGTCGCGGATTTATTAAATATTCTCGGCTCCTCTCTGTCGCTCCACCGCGATCGCCGCTGATCCATGGCGATCGCCGTCGGTGATTTCTTCAAATCTTCAATATTCTTTGGTTCTGATCTTCAATTCTTCACTTCTTAATAAATATCTCAGAACATAACAATGACTCGGAACACATATGATAATACTCCTAAACTAATGTAATAATCTCTAGTTACGCTATACAAAGTGCAGCGTATCAGTAATGCTCAAATACAACTTTTACATTTCAAGTTTTTTGCGATTTAAGGTCTTATTAAACCGTTTTATGTCGTTTTTTGATAATGGGCCTCACTAAATTTCAAATCGGCCTTATTAGGCCCGTTGACGTTTTCGATGATTTTTTTTCGATTCCGAGAATTGAAAACGACTATGGGCTTTATTTTCTATCATGTTACACTTTTGAAATTTTGATTTTTATCGTTTTAGGGCGTTTAAAGGAATTGGGTCCAAACTATCCATTTATCACATCCACTATCCACATTCAATATCTACTATCCACATTTACTATCCACTCTCCACATTCACTATCCACTATCCACATTCACTTCCACTATCCACGCCCACTATCCACATTTACTCGATTTTCGCGTCATTAGTCGTTCTAAGTCGGTTTTACTCGATTTTCGCGCCATTAGTCGTTTTAAGTCGGTTTTTACTCGATTTTCGCGCCATTAGTCGTTTTAAGTCGGTTTTTACTCGATTTTCGCGCCATTAGTCGTTCTAAGTCGGTTTTACTCGATTTTCGCGCCATTAGTCTTTCTAAGTCGGTTTTACTCGATTTTCGCGCCATTAGTCGTTCTAAGTCGGTTTTACTCGATTTTCACGCCATTAGTAGTTCTAAGTCGGTTTTACTCGATTTTCGCGCCATTAGTCGTTCTAAGTCGGTTTTACTCGATTTTCGCACCATTGGTCGTTGTAAGTCGGTTTTTGTCGATTTTAAGTCTGTTTTGGCCTAAGGTTTGCTAATAACATATAAATACATATACAATCCAAAATACTGCGTAAATAAAAAAATATATAATCTGCTACACATGTTGATCCTCATCTTCTGCAGGTGCTACTGGTGCCTGAGGATCAACATCAGTCAAAGCAGTCATCCAGCCTCTCATCATCGTCGCTAAATCTGGATTGACCGTGTCACCATACCCCCTCAAAAAAGTTGCTATATTGCCGGTGACGAGGTTACTCCTCTACAAGTTAATAAAATACAATATAATTATACACAAATAAAATAACATTATAACATTAGTACTACAATATCAAATATTGAAAGAAATACTTACCATAACTAGATCGGCTCCCGCAGGTAGCTGCACGAGCTCAACACGATGGGCAAGCGATCTATGTGGATCCTGTCTCAGAGATCTCGAATCCATGTAAGGATGTGACATCAGATCGAACCAAGGCATATAGTCTTCCTTGCAGTCCCATGGATAGTCTCGAAGTCCACGTCGACCCCGCTCGTCTAACTCAATCAAGTTTCCCGGCATGTGTAGATCATTCCAAGTGCAGCTCGCATCCTGGAACTCCACCTTATATGTCGAGGCTTTATCCTTCCTAACAGCAAGGAAGGGGATAATCGGGGGTTCGGGTACGCCCTGTACATACCCGAACTGCCTAAGAAATCGGTCAGGGTTATACCTCTCCCGAATCTCAAATGCCTCTAAAGGCCCCCGAAAACGAGCCAGCATATACTGGGGGTCGCTGAGATCCAACTTCCCCCACGGGTTCCACTGAACCTATTTTGATTTGTTTAAAGGCAAGACATAATTAAATTTAAATTGCATAACAAGACATAAATTAATTTGCTAAATATTACTTACCTCTGCAAACGCTATCTGATCCAAAACGTGACAGAGAGACACAAGACGAGTTGTGTCCTTGGCATACCTAACCACGATGTTATCCTTTATAGCAGCCGCCTGGGCAGTCATGGAATCCAAGTCCTGTGTCGCATGGCCTCGAAACCCATGGAAGTACGCCCATATCCAAGCCTAAAACATAAAGGTCGAAATGTTATAAAATTTTAAATATTATTTTCAAGTCAAGTAATAATACGATTATTACCTTAAAAAGGAGTGGACACCCAGCAAACCCCATGGACCCTGAACGAGATGCCTGACCCAACTGTCGATACAGTTCATCCAAGACAGTTGCACCCCAAGCGTATGTGCCTGTGTTGTTGTGGTCGAGTAGGATGCTGAGATATCTGTGCTTCACCCTCATCCCTGACTTGTCTATAAGAACGGTACTGCCCAACAAAGAGAGCAAGTACAGCGAAGCAATATCGCTCTCCTGCTGAGGAGTCCTGAATTGACAGAGAAACGATGATTTGTTAACGTCAATACATAATTACAATGTGATTCATAAAGGTTGGGAAGAAACAACTTTTTTACCTGTCATGTATATCAAATAACTCCTCCAGTCGGTTGTGGATCGTCGTAATGCCGCGAGCTCCGTGGATAGTCAGACCACCCTCTACAAATGTAAATAAGTAATAAATTCTACGTTATTAACATTTAATCAAATTAACTAAATGAACATTAATTGTATAAGTAATAAATTATACGTACGTCCGCATAACAGCCTGGCATCCCCGCATGTCTGCAACCTGAAGATACGCTGAACCTGGTCATAGACAAATGTATCTATATCCCGTTCAGTAGATTTGACAGTGACGCCATGGATCGGTAGCTCAAAGATCTTCAGGACGTCGATCAGTGTGGGAGCCATCTCACCAAAAGTGAAGTGGAAGGTGTTGGTCTCGGGATGGCAACGCTCCACAAACACTGAAATCAGAACCGGGTCTATAGTCTTGTACTCCAGTCGAGGATCTGCAAGGGTGTGCAAATGGCTCTGCCGAACGAGCTGCCACCATGAACAAGGAGCATCTGTCTTGTGCGTATCAAACTCGCCAAAATAACACTTGCGCGTATATAACTTAAGCACCCTCCTCAGCTGAGATGCGAAACAGAAAAACAAATCAAAATATTAAAAACGACTTTCATAAAATATTTCGGTTAATAATTTATTAAGGGGAATAGGAATACCGACGATCTATCAGGTATCACGTATGCAGGGTCTCTCTGTAGTGCCTCAACAAGACGCTCTGTCTCGGTCCATATGACAGGAGCAAAGTGAGTGTTGTAGTCCACCAGAAGTAGCGAACTAACTGGACCTCCAGGCTCCCCCAAATAATCAAGATCTCCTGGAGCCGGAACACGTAGACCATGAGTAGGCTCCTGAGCGGCCTGTTGATCGTGATCCTGATCGGCCTCGTGAGGTATATCCTGATCGACCTCCTGAGCAACCTCCTGATAAGGCTCGTCCATATGCTACTCAGTATCCTGTGGAGGCGGCGATCCATCTAGAGATGGCTAAAGTTGTGGAGACCCCTCATAATACTCATCAACCATCCGGGCCTCCAAAAGTCCAACATCCAAAACTGTCTCTAGATCAACTTCGGTCTCTCTCTCTCAACTGCAGTCTCTGTCGCTGCTACAGTCTCTGTCTCTATATCAGCTCCAGTCTCTGTCTCAACTGTTGTCTCTGTCGCAGCTACAGTCTCTGTCTCAACTGTTGTCTCTGTCGCAGCTACAGTCTCTGTCTCCTCCTCAGCGATATCAAGTTGTTACTGCTGAGACCCATCTCCTATGTGAACTCCTGGAATGTCCAGAGAAACAACGACTCCAGCAGTCCTACTTCGAGATGAAGCGGTGATCCCCCGCACATCAACATTGCGGGGGCCCATGTGCTTCTTTCTAATAGAACAAAGGGAAAGGGCCTTATCTAACGCCTATTTTCGTAATTAATATAATTATTTATATATTTTAACTAATTATAATCTAAATATTTTAAAATTTACAATTATTTATATAATAAAAAACAAATCAAACATTATTTTAATCGTTATTTCTCGAATAACGTTATTTAATATATTATTTATTAAATCATTTTCTTTTATTCGTTATTTCTCGATTAGCGTGAAACGTTTTAATCAAGAAATAACGAATAATTAAAAACAATTCAATATTATTTTAATCGTTACTTCTCGAATAATTACGAGAAATAACGATTAATTCTATTTAATATATTATTTATTAAATCATTTTCTTTTATTCATTATTTCTCGATTAGCGTGAAACGTTTTAATCGAGAAATAACGAATAATTAAAAACAATTCATTATTATTTTAATCGTTATTTCTCGAATAATTACGAGAAATAACGAATAATTATATTTAATATATTATTTATTAAATCATTTTCTAATTATTCGTTATTTCTCGATTATCGTGAAACGTTTTAATCGAGAAATAGAGAATAATTAAAAACAATTCAAGATTATTTTAATCGTTATTTCTCGAATATTTACGAGAAATAACGAATAATTATATTTAATATATTATTTATTAAATCATTTTCTAATTATTCGTTATTTCTCGATTAGCGTGAAACGTTACTCGAAAAATAACGAATAATTAAAAACAATTCAATATTATTTTAATTGTTATTTCTCGAATAATTATGAGAAAGAACGATTAATTCTATTTAATATATTATTTATTAAATTATTTTCTTTTATTCGTTATTTCTGGATTAGCGTTAAACGTTTTAATCGAGAAATAACGAATAATTAAAAACAATTCAAGATTATTTTAATCGTATTTCTCGAATAATTACGAGAAATAACGAATAATTATATTTAATATATTATTTATTAAATCATTTTCTAATTATTCGTTATTTCTCGATTAGCGTGTAACGGTAATCGAAAAATAAAGAATAATAAAAAACAATTCAATATTATTTTAATCGTTATTTCTCGAATAATTACGAGAAATAACGATTAATTCTATTTAATATATTGTTTATTAAATCATTTTCTTTTATTCGTTATTTTTCGATTAGCGTGAAACGTTAATCGAAAAATTATGAATAATTAAAAAACAATTCAAAATTATTTAATCGTTATTTCTCGAATAACGTTACACGTTTTACGAGAAATAACTATTAATTCTATTTAATATATTATTTAATAAAACGCTAAAATACGTACCTGGTAAATTGTGCTCGGTTGTTCCGGCGATTCCGACGGAGCCCGTTTCCGGGACCCGCTAGCATCCCCCCGACCACCTGCAGCCCGACCCCGATCTCCGGACCGACCCCGACCCGCTTGCCCAACCGCATCCTCGCCTCCAGCAAAGCCTCCAGCACCTCCGACCACCTCCTCTGCAACTCCAGCCACCTCGACGCCAGCCCCTCCGGCGACCTCCTCGACGGGATTTGAAGAGCCAACACCTCTGCTTGCACCGCCAGCACCTCCGCTTGCACCGCCTCGGACTCGAACGCCACCAGCCAGTCGCCGGACCGCCTCCTCCGTCGTCGATTTTGTTTTTTTGGATTTAGGGTTTTTGATTTTTGGAGCCATTTTGATGCGGGATTCTTAAGATTTATAAGGGAATTCCGATTGGAATTGAAAAACGATGAAGATTGGATGTGGAACGAGGGAAAATGGTAAGGTAATGGAGAATTCCGATTGGCGGCGATTTTTTTAGGTTACAGTCGCGAGGAAGAAGAAGAGAGGAGGAAGAAGAAGAAGATGACGCAGGATATTTAATATCCAAGACGTACGTTAAGTTCCAACGTACAGGTATAAATTTTTTTACGTACTTAAATTTTATACGTATACAAATATTCAATACGTATACCAAAATTTGTGCCTGTACGTTGACTTTCAACGTAAAAAAATGTAGTGCCAAAAGTTACATTTTGTAGTGGAAATAGGCGGAACGATATATATAGTGGGAAGGAAGTGGAAAAGCAAGCGTTAGAGATAAAACGCAAGTCGATAGCCTTTCTTTGCAAGCAAGTGTGTCATAATTGAAGGTGGAGGCAGAGAGACATGGTTAATCGTCTTCAACACTAATATTACTTCAATTTTAATTTCGGTGACTTCAATTCTGCATCTAAATTCATTAATTCCTTAAATCAGAGGTCAATTTTATATGTCTTTTGATGTTATAGACTAACCACCGACATTCCAACATATCTACATAAACTTAGTGATTTACTCATCCAAGTTCACGAGCTTATAACCTAAAGTTCATAAACTTAGAAATGAAAGTTCATAGATTTTTTTGAAAGGTCACTAATTTCAAATTTATTGTTCATGAAGAATGTACCAGAAGTTGATAAAAAAGTAATATGAAGTTCATCGATTTTATTTTGAAGGTTGCATAAATTTTTCTTCTTCTTGATAGTGTGTTGGCGTTCTTTTTCATTTGTGGTAAGGCTCTCGTGATTACGTTCCCATGTAATTTGAAAAGGCAAAAGAATTAAATTGTATCAACCAGAGAAATGAACCTGCATACAAACTATTATGAACTTGCATCCAAAGTACTATGAACTTTTCATTATTTTATCTTGATAAACTAAATTCTTATTAATTACTCCATGAACTTGGATCAATACTAGAAAACCTGCAAGTGAGAGTGATAACAGCAATTTGTCGTAAGAATTACTACTATGCAAGTATCCAAACCTACTCAAAACTATAGTCTTTAGTAAGCAAGGGTCGAATCCACAGGGAGACAGATTTATGCCTTTTAATATGAGCTTTATGTCAATCTTAAGTAACAAAGGGGGGTTTGATTTGTTTTAGATCCTAAGCATGCAATAACTAACAAAGTGAAGTTTGTAAATATGATTTGGGAAATAGCTTAGCCAAACAAGTATCCACTATTCGTTTGATAAGTTGATCCTAGATAATCATTCAAGACTTCATGCCATGAAAATTCCAATTCCTTTTCTAAAGTAACTAATAGCACAACCAGACACTATTAGAACTAACTAATTAAACAACCATGAAACTATCAAGATTCAGTTTAACCGTAGCAATAAGGATAGGAATATGACAGGATACAATTCTAGCATAAAACAACCAGCTTTTATCCTAGAATGTAAATCGATTCTCTCTACATATGACTAGCACAACCAGATACTAGTTTGATGCAATTGCTACTTTGAAATAGATATGCTCAACCAATAACAATCTAAATCTGCAATAGATTCATAGAGACAATATCTAGTTGCGCAAGCTAGAAACTATCAATATTAACCATAGGCAATTCAAGCAAGAGAATAGATAAAATCTATGCAATAGATAAGGAATGAAAAACTCACAACTTGTTCAATACGAAAGCTTTAACGGTCGGACTAAGGAATGGTAGCTTAGGTCTCCATGGAAATGGTGTAAAAACTAGATGAAAATGAAAGTGAGGTTAGAGAAGAAACAACCTTCTCTCTAACCCTAAATACTAAAACAAAACGTCCATAATCAAGTATGAAAACTGAAATCAACATAAATGCAAAAATAAAAACGTAATAAGGCAGAATTGGAAAAAACTTCGGTTGACTTCGACGCAGGCGGCGGGCGCTGCCTTCCAGAATCTTCAACATCTTCGTTTCTTCAGCTCCAAGAACTCCTATAATGCGTCTTCAGCCACTCCTCGCCAATGCTCCATAACACCTCAAATGCATCCTAAAACACCACTAAAACAATGCTAAAACCCCGTCTATATACACAACATAATCGTGTATATCAGAGAGCTAAAGAAACGGTAAGTTAAAACTTATGAATTCGCAATTGAAAACTAATGAACCTGCAAGTGAAAACTAGTGAACCTCCAAGTGAAAACTAATGAACCTGCAAGTGAAAACTAGTGAACCTTCAAGAGAAAACTAACGAACCTGCTATAAGTCTTATTATTGTGAGAAAGTTTCTTGTATATTGGATTTACGATGACTTTGGAATCATTTCAATATGTATGTTTATTGACTACGGAAATTTGCAATTAAGAGCAAACACATCCTCATGAGTTCATTGATTAAGCTAGGCAGGTTCATTAGGGTATCAATGCAGGTTCATGAAGTAAGCAAAATTTCAATAAAAAAGAATGAATCAATCACATGAACTTTGATATTTAAGTGCATTTTGTCCAGAAGAATAGCAAGAAAAAAGTTGGGGATAAAAATCTCATGAACCTACAAGACTACCAAAAACCTGCAAGGTTATCGGCATGAACTTGCAAGGCTATCATCATGAACATGCAAATCTCTCATCATGAACTAGCGAGACCAACAATATGACCTTTAGAATAGGATCCATGAACCTATAATTAGTATAAAGCTAGCATTAATTTTATGAATCACCCGCTAATGTTCGTAAACCGACAATATAAAGTGATGAACCAGTATGCCTAAATTAATGAACCTACAAGTATCTCTCATTTATGAATGTCGTGTGTAGTGTTTACGAACCTCCTTTTGTATTTGATCAGATTCATGATATATTTTTAATAACTTATGATAAATTTCTCATGAACTTTGATATGTAAGTGCATTTTGATCAAAAGAATAACAAGAAAAGAATCGAGTATAAACAAACTCATGAACCTAGAGTCTGAATCTTACATATGTTTCAACGACACGTTCATTGAATTATCGGGTAGGTTCATGAGTATCAACGTGCAAGTTCATTCTTTTTTTTATGAATAAATTGCAAAAAATTTACGAACCTAGAGTCTGAATCTTACATAGGCTAGAAAAGTGAAAATATAAACTTCACTAGCTAGGAAAGTGAAAATATAAACCTCACTGAAGATTCATATCTTTTAACAGGATGGTTCATGTGAATGAACGAGTAGGTTCATTTATTTCATCATGCGGGTTCATGACGTTTTTTTATGAATCTATTGTATTTTTTTAATGAGCCCAAAGTTCAAACCTTACATAGTCTACAAAGTTAAAATATGAACCTAGTTAAAGAGCCATATGCTTTAACAAGAATACATGTGAATTAACGGATAAGTTCATTTGTATTAACGTGCAATTTCTTGTTCCTTTTGATAAATCTGCAAAAAAAAATAATGAACTCGAATTTTAAAGCTTACATAGGTTACGAAAGAGAAAAATACGAACCTAAGTACATGTTCATATGTTTTAACAAGAAGTTCATGTGAATTAACATACAGGTTCATGTGTATCAATGAACAGGTTCATGGTGTTTTTGTATGAATCTATTGTAATTTTTTTTAATGAACTTGAAGTTCAAATCATTGAACCTCTTATATTTTACACCTTTGATTTACAATTAGTATCCCTCTAGAATAAATTAGTTGAATCGTAACTGTAAAGCTAATGAACCTCATTTATAATGTTATGAACTTCATTGGTAATGTTTATGAACCTCTACATGTATGAACTTGCAGTAAAAAAAACCATTTGACTTTGTAAGCACTTAAACTTGTAAAACTATGAACCTACGAACCTATGAACTTACAGTAAAAAAACATGAACATGTAAGAAAATTTCATGAACATGTAAGAAAATTTCATGAACCAGTAAGAAAATTTCATGAACCAGTAAGAAAATACTCATGAACGTACATGAAGATAAAACATATGAACTTACAAAGTTAAACTCGATGAATATAAAAGGAAAATCTTATGAATATGCAAAAGAAAATGATGAACACGCTTGGAAAACACCATGAACATGAAAGCAAAGTAATGGAAATCTAATGGAACTGACGTAAGCATTATTTAGTTGAGCCTCCAATTTTTTGTAGGTACTTTTTCCAATTTTATTTTGAAAGGTTTTTTTGTAGGTACATGAGTTACACTTGCAGGTTCAAAATTATTTTCTGTAGGTACATGATATTACACTAATAGGTTCAAAGGTGTTTTTTTGCAGGTTCAATAATCTTTTTATAGGTTCATTAGTTTTGGTTTGCACGTTTAATATTTTTTTTGTAGGTTCATTTCAATAGTCTTTAAGGTTCAAAAAATTAATAGAGGTTCATGTCAAACCAATTTCAGAGTCATGTATTGCAAGTTTATGATCAATGCACCACAGGTTCATTATATATGTATATTAGGTACTTTTTTTTGTAGGTACATGAGTTTATACTTGCAGGTTCAAAATGATTTTCTGTAGGTACATGATATTACACTAGTAGGTTCAAAGGTGTTTTTATGCAGGTTCAATAATCTTTTTGCAGGTATATTAGTTTTGGCTTGCACGTTTAATAATTTTATTGTAGGTTCATTTCAATACTCTTTAAGGTTCATAAAATTAAGAGAGATTCATGTCAAACCAATTTTAGAGCCATGTATTGCAAGTTCAGGATCAATGTACTGCAAGTTCATTATATATGTATATTAGGTTCACATCAAATGTATTGCAGGTTCAGTAAAAATGTACGATGATTCGTGAAAAATGTAAAACAAGTTCATGTCGAATGTATTACAGACACATAGAAAAATGTACGAAAAGTTAATATTGAACTCCTTGCAAGCTATTGTTCTCGTAAAATTAAAATGTGCTTTCTTAGAGATTCATCAGTTTTTCGTTGAAAGTTCATAAACTTGATCTATAGTTTCATTTTTGGGGTTCATAAACTTGATCTATAGTTTCACTAATATGTAAGTGTCACTACACTAAGCTGGCCTCCAGCCTTATGTGTTTGGTACTTCGTGCGGTCGTGACGGGCTTCGTGCCCAACATTTTGTTGATATGTTGGGTGGTGCTGCTTCTGTTGTTGCCGATGATTTGTTGGGTTCCATCACTGGGGTTGTCAACCTGTTCCTCAGTGGAAAGTGCCCCTCCCAGTTAGGGGGGTTTATTGCTAGTGCTCCTTTGACTCCCTTGGCTAAGACAGGGGGAGGTATACGCCCTATTGTTGTTGGCACGATGTGGAGGAGGCTTGTCTCCAAGGTCGCTTCTTCTTCTGTTGGTAATTCAATGAATAATTACCTGCAAGATTTTCATTTTGGTGTGGGTGTTCCTGGGGGCTGTGAAGCTGTTCTGCATTCCGTAATCAGACTCATTGAATCTAAGGGGGGCGTAGTTGGGCTTTCTATGCATTTGGTGGATTTTAAGAATGCTTTCAACCTTGTCGACACGACTGTAATGCTTCGGGAAACAAGGTTGCGATGCCCATCTATTGCTCTGTGGGTTGAGTTTTGCTATTCTCAACCCGCTAGACTCTATTACGATGATGCTATCCTATGGTCTTGTCAAGGAGTTCAACAAGGTGATCCCTTGGGTCCTCTGTTGTTTGCTCTGACTTTGCATCCTTTGGTTCAGACCATTAATCGTGTTTGTGAGCTTGCCCTTCAGGCTTGGTACCTTGATGATGGAACTATCGTGGGTGACACTCTTATGGTCGCCAAGGCGCTGGATATCATCAAGGTTGATGGTCCAGCTCGTGGTTTGTTCCTAAATGTTGACAAGACAGAACTTTTCTGGTCTATTGAGGACCCTAGAAGCAGGATGAAGGGTGTTTTTCCAAAAAATATCTCTCGCCCACACGATGGTGTTAAACTTCTTGGTGATTCCGTCAGTTATGGAGGTTGGTTTCTGTCGTGATCTAGCTTTGAAAAGGGTCTCCAAAACTATTGAGCTAATGGAGGCGGTCAACAGACTTAATGATCCACAGTGTGAGCTTCTCCTACTTCGTAATTGTGCCGGGGTTGCTAAACTGTCTTATGCTTTGAGAACTTGTTCTCCCTTATCTTTCTTGGATGCTCAAGCTCATTTTGATCAAGCCTTGCGCATCTCCTTGGAGAAGATTGTCACTGCTTCAGGGCCGGGCTTTGGGGATTGGCAATGGCGGCTTGCCACTCTCCCAATTAAGTTGGGCGGTCTTGGTATCTTATCTGCAGAAGATGTAATGCGCTATGCTTTTCTTGCTTCTCGCCTCCAAACGAGTTCGCTGCAGGACAAGATTCTGGTCAACACGGGTATTGTCTCTTCTGGCTCTTCTTTTCAGCATGCTCTTGATGTTTTCAATGCCTTTTGCAACGTTGATGCTCTCTCTCTCACTATTGGTATAGTTGCCCCCCAAATGATGAAAACCCTGGCAAAGTGTTACTTTGGTGTTATGGAGAAAAATCTTGTTGCCAAATTCATGCTTAGTCCAAGGCAGGTTGATGTTCTCAGTTCTATTCGTGCCCCGCATGCTCAAGATTATCTGTTTACTATTCCTATTGATGGCTTGGGGTAGCGGATGAACCACCGCCAATTCCGTTCTGTGTTGTGCTACAGACTCACTATACCTTTGTTCTCTGAAGGTAGTCTTTGCCCTAGTTGCAATGCCCCCAAGATGGATTGTTAGGGAGATCACGTTGTTCATTGTTCTAGTGAGGTGGGTGTGAAGTACAGACATAACTTGGTGCGTGACATCCTTGTTGATATTTGCTCCAAAGTTGGGATCGCAGTACGCAAGGAGGCCCCCATGGGGTTTCTTTCAGATGTTGGGAAGGATCTTAGGCCTACAGACCTTTTACTGTATAATTGGTTTCAGGGTAAGGATGTCTGTTTGGATGTGACTGGTATCTCTCCCTTTGTTGGCATTGGTGTGAGTTCCTGGGCTCCTGGTGTGGCTTTGCACAATGCAGTGGAGAAGAAGAAAAGGAAGTATGCATCTAAGTGTGAGGAGAATGGGTACAAGTTCATCCCATTTGCTTTCTCCACCTTTGGAGAGTTGGACAAAGAGGTATTGGACACACTTTCACGTATCAAGACCCTTTCTATTAGTCACTCTAACAATGCTAGGAACAGTACATATGTAAGAGACACATAGGAGAAAAAGGAACCAAATATGATTGGCTTTTTTATTTGGGTCCATAAGAAGCAACAGGCTGTTATAACGGTCACGAGGTATGATGCCTGCCAAATAATTTGAGAACACTTGATTAATCTTTGATTTTCTAATTTCAATTTGATTCATATCTTTGTTCTCATGACTTTGCATTATAACTCTGCTAACCAGCTAAAGAAATACATAAAATAGCAGTTAGCACTTACCACCACACATTTTGATAGAAGAAATTAATTGTTTGCTGAGTACAGAAGTGCAAAACATTCATGAAAATACTTATATGGAGAGGGAAAGAATGCATTGTTCCCATACTGACTTCTCATTTGTGTTTTGAAATTTTTGCTTAAGTTTGTCAGATCTCATGCCGTAGACCTTTAATTGTAGCTTGGTTTTTAGTTGATGCATCTGTTCTTAACATTTTTCAATCAAAACTACCATGTAAGCATTACACTGTAAGTAGTGAAGCTTCCTTCAAATGTTTTTTAAAACAAAGAAAAAGGAAACTGATCCCCTCGTGTATTCAGATGCAGAAGAAGCAAGTGACTCTCACTTGTAATTGTTCCTCTTTGGCTGCTGCTTCCTCTCCTCCTTGCTTTGAGCTTCACTTTCATAGATATATACTGTAGTTCCTGTCAACCAAAACTGGGATCAAAAGATTACTAAGGCTCTTGTTATCAAACTTATTCGACCACATCTCAAAAGTTAGCAGCAGAATGCATCCAATTCTCTCACAGCATTTCCAAGTGTATTTTACTAGCAACTTCCAACTAAGGCGTTTGTTTAGACGGTAGAATGCTAGCAGCTCCTAGGCATATTTTCAGGCGCCTGGCTTCTAATTAAGAATCGTTACAAGCTCTTTCATTGGACCTTTAAGCCTAACTTGTTGAACCTAGTAATTACAGTGTTTCACAAATGTCTTCCCCTGTACATAAACAGAAATGAAGTTGTAGCAAAGGGAAGGACACAAGAGAAAGATAAGCTGTAGGAAAAAAGAAATGAACTTCGTAAAAAAAAATATAGGTAAATATAGGCAGCAGCAAAGTGGCCTATTTTGTAATGTACCTTTCAAGCAACCAGTGTCTTTGAGAGAACTTCATCTTCATACAAACTTTCTCTGCAAATAATTTTGAAGTTAAGAATCAAAACTCAAAAACCAATAAAACAAAGGTACATCAAAGCAAATTCCAAATGTTAGAAGAACCAGAGAAGACATTGCACAAGTGATACATAAAATCTAGATTATAAAAAGGTTTGTAGCAAAAATTGTACATGGTGATTTGCCTGATCGAATTCAGCAGCAAAGCAAAACCACTTGGTAACATTTGAATATACAATTAAAGTACATGGATGAAATTCAATAATACAATTGTGCTGCCACCATTTCAGGATTTTAGAATTAGAATCTCAAAAACAAGTCCCAAATTCTCTCAATTGGAAAGATTGAACCCTTAATCAGCTTAAGCAGAAACTATTCAAAGCATGCAACATTCTTGTGTACAGATTTAAGTTCAAGAACCCTAAAAAAACTAATCTCACACGTACGGACTATAATCAAGACTCTTAGAACCCTAATTTGTGAACAACAGAGCAAAAGGGTGCAGATCTAACCAAACAAACCGCCGGAAATTCTCAAACCGAAGAACACCGATTGAAAAAAAGAGAATAAGCAGAAGAGTAAAGAGAAGTACATTAGAAGTGCGGGTTGCAACCGGGCAGCACCTTTTTTGCGCCCGGCAGCACCCTTTCGTTCGGAACCCCATTCCGAACGAGATTGACGGATTTTTTTTTTTTTTTTTAATTTTGTTTCTCGTTCGGAACCCCGTTCCGAACGAGAACGGTCCATTTAAATAATATCCATTAAATAAATGCCGAACCGGTTCGACACTCGTTCGGAATGGGGTTCCGAACGAGGATAATTTTTTTTTTTTAATATGACGTCATATCTCGTTCGGAATGGGGTTCCGAACGAGGAATAATTTTTTTTTTTCATATCTCGTTCGGAACCCCATTCCGAACGAGGAATAATTTTTTTTTTTTAATATGACGTCATATCTCGTTCGGAATGGGGTTCCGAACGAGATTACCCGGATATTTATGACGTGTCGTTACCTGTTCGGAACCCCATTCCGAACGAGATTCGGCTATATTTTTTGAAAATGCGAACGCCTATATTTTGACGGAGTCTATAAAATCGGAGTTGTATGACCAAATTATCAAACCCAATCGGAAGAAGCACAAAAAATGACGTATGAAAGCGATTCAACTAATTCTTCAAGGGCAGGTAGTTGGAAAGAAAGACGGGAGTGTTCTTCTAGTGAGACGTCGGTGGAGGAGGAGGTTGATTTATTTGCGCCGGTAGATGATACATATTTCCATGTAAGTACATGTAAACCTTTTTTTATAGCGTTTCATTAGAATTTATTTTATTGGTATAGTAGTATTGAAATTTGAGTAATTTTAAATAGGGATACTGTAGTGATGAGGAATATTTAAAAATCGACTATAGTGCCCATTTTACGACTAGTGAGAGATTTCCTACTATGGATCTTCTGAGAGAGTGGGTTAGGAAGGTCGGTTATGCCTTGTGTATGGTTATCACCACGAAATCATCAATGGCCAACAAGAGGATATTTCTGCACTGTGAGCAATCCGGTAGTTATAGAAAACATCGAAAGAATATTAATCTTGAAGGAGATGTAGCAGAACCATCGTCGCAGCGTAGCAACCTTAGTAGGTTAAGGAAGTACAATTGTCCTTTTATGTTAAGAGGATATTATCGACGAGCAACTCTTGTTGAGCCGCCTGGGTGGATACTAAAAGTTGAGAAGGCATGTCACAACCACTGTCTTTCCAGCAGCTTGATTGGCCATGCATTTGCTTCGAGGATGACGGGAGAGCAGAGACGAAAAATAATGATTGCATCAGCGGCCGGGGCAATGCCGAAGGTTATTTATACACAGTTGCTTCAGGAAAATCCGACTTCCACAATATCAAGAAGGCAAGTGTACACTGTGAGGGAAAAGGAGAGGAAGAAAGCATTGGCAAATCTAACCGTGACCCAGTGGTCATTAGATTTCCTCCATCATAGAGCTTATCGTAAAGACATTCACTACGAGACGAATCCGGAGACGGGGGAGAAAAAGTTGGCAGCGTTTTTCATATCTCATCCGGATTGTCAACATTTGTTGAGAATGTTCCCTCGGGTGGTGATCATGGACGCGACGTACAAGACTAATAGGTACACTAAAATTCATTATTATGACTTCAAATACCGTTATAGAATTATAATTATTAATATACCCTCGTTGATAGGTATGGTTGGCCGTTACTTCAGTTTGTTGGATTCAATTGCACCAACTATACATATTGTATTGCGCTAGCGTTCATCTGTTGTGAGACAGCCCCATACTATGCATGGGCATTGAAACGGGTCAAGTATTTGTTTGGTACACTCGGAGGACCGGATTGCATCATGTCTGATCGAGAGCTGGCAACAATTAAGGCGGTTGACCATGTATTTCCTAGTGTGCGTCATATGCTTTGCCATGTCCACGTTGATCGGAATGTTAAGGCATTTGCTAAATTGAACAACCTGGACGAAAAAAGTGCATCTGCTAGCGTTCGACGGGTGATGCGGTCTCACACAGAGAAGCAGTATGAGGAGAGACTTGATCACTTCCGGAAAACATGGAGGAATGGTCATCTTGTACAATATGCTGAGAGCACATGGTTTACTCCCCATAAAGAAAAACTTATAGTTGCGTATTGCGATGATATACGCCATTTTAGCACAAGAACGTCTAACAGGTAAGATATTTGAATTTGTTTTTAACGAGAATGATCATGATACTCGATGTTTAACATGTACAATGTTGTTGTCAGGGTTGAAGGTCAACACTCGATGTTGAAGCATATGTTTGATTCAGCTGTTGGAGGGTTCGACACTTTAGTGCAACACATTGACAATATGTTTGTCGATCAGCACCGTCAAATACGGGCCGAGATGGAAATGTCCAACCATACTAGCCCGAAGGAGATACAAGACGGGCCTCGGTGGATCAAGACTATTTTCATGTGCATATTGAGGAAGTGCTTCGACAAGTGTTTGAGAATGCTACTGAAACAAGTCCTTAAGGCAAAGGAGGGAAAGATATGTGGCCCATGTGAGGATCCTTGGTGGGAATCAACACTCGGATTGCCTTGCCCACACAGGATTAAGGTGTTTGTAGAAGAAGGAACGCCATTGTTGCCGAGCGACATTGATATCTTCTGGAAGCAGATCAAGTGGGAAGGAGTGGAATTGAAAGACTTCGACTCTGACGACGACGTGCAATTGACTGCAGATAAGGTTCTTATGGATGATTTTTTTGAAGGGGTGTTTACCGGTAACGTTGATGATTTCGATATGAAGAGGATGGCTGATAAGTGGCGTGAGTGCAAGGATCCTTCTTCAGTTGATGTCCAGGACCCCCCTCGGGGAGAGACGAAGAGAGGAAGGCCTAAGATTCATGCGAAGAAGACGGGTACAAAGCGAGATCCGGGTTGGGATGAGAGGGCTCAAGCTAAGAAGGATAAGGAGAAGGCAGAAGCAAGGAAAAAGGGGATGAAAGAGGAAGAGGGTGCAACTGTGCCACCGAAAGCCGATTCACAAAATAAATCGTCGGTTGCATCCAACAGAGCTTCAAGCGGGGCCACGACCGTAAAAGGGAGTGCAACTAAACCACCGAGGGCAAGAGGAAATGCTAGATCGAAATGTAGCGGTGGCAATTCAATCATTTATCTCGACTTCGACTGGGGGATAGATAATATAGACCTTTTCATGCTCGCATACATAGCTGCTGTGGAGAAAGTAGGTGATGACGGTCATTGTGGTTATCGATCCCTTGCTCGCTTACTAGGTAAACCAGAGCAACAGTACGTTGAAATCCGATTAGATCTTTCGAAGCACCTCCAACAAAACGGGCATATGTATCATGAGATGCTAGAGGGTTTCAAGACTATCCCGCAACTCATTCGAGAAGTGAATCACATTGGATCGCCATGCTCTCCTGAATTCTGGATGTGCACACCTACAATGGGATTGGTATTTGCCACGAGGTATCAAGTTGCACTAGTGGTGTTATCATGGTTTGGTCCTTGTACATGTCTTCCGATGTTTGCTCCTCCCGGTTCAGAGGCTCCTACCACGGTGTTCGCCATTGCACATGTAGGCAGACGCAACCATTACGTACCGGTACGCATCGATATTTTTCGCTCTTGTATCTTATTTCACCTATGTTTTTTAGTATACAATAACAATTTTGTGTTGACAGATTTGGTTGGTTGATGGCAATTGTCCAATTCCACCCCCTCCAAGGCAGTGGAGTATCTACAAACAGCCATCGGTGGACGGATGGGAACACCGCTTTCAGAGTAGATTCGACAACTACGTATCTGAGAGAGAATTTCATGGTGGCAGTCCCATAATGACCTAAATCTTGTATTAGTTTGATTAATGTTCTTATTCCGTATGTTGTGGATGACTTGATTAATGTTTGTTGAATTATATATGTTTGTTTAATGTTTTGGGGGATAATTTATAAATGTTTGAGTAATGTTTTTTCAGAATGATGTCAACATAATCATAGAAGCATTAATATTGAAACAACAACATAATTGAAAAACAACAGCACGAGTACAACGCAGACGGTGAACAACTAACGATACAAGACATTAAAAATACTTAATTCTCTATTTGTTAAGTGTTGCTGCCAATTCTGCAGCAAGTGCAGCGTTTTCCTCCATGAGCTCGGCGTTTTTGGCTTTCAGTTCATCTATTTCGTTGGCCCATTCTTTTGTTCCAATCCTTAGCAGCTCCATCCCTTCCTCAATTCCTTCAGCCTTTGACCAGTTGCATAAGTTGTCTGCATTTAGTTCTTCGATAACGACCCGTGCACGACCTGTGTACGGTGGATCGATCCAATGTTTGTATTTGCACCCTTTCTCTTCCTCTTCTTCAGTAAGAGCATCCCAACATGCATCCGGGCATCCCCAAAATCTTCTCCCATAGTTGACCCTGTCCCACTCTATTTGTTCGGTACACATATGCACCGTGGGATTTTTCTGACACCAACACAATTTCGGACCAGGATCCATTGTCGAGGAAGAGGCTGGAAATAGTGTTGGACGATTTGGATACATATCGAAATTTAAGAAAGGAAATTACAGAGAAAATAAACGGGCATATGTATAAATAATATGGAATGATAGTGAATGTGTGTTTAAAATGGTTTGTTTTGGAGGCATTTATAGACGAAAAGATAAGAGGTGTGTTTGGGAAATACCCGACCCGGTCCCACAAAGTCTCATTCGGAACCCCATTCCGAACGAGATGTTGACGTCATCGTCTCGTTCAGAACCCCGGTCGGGTATTTCCCAAACACACCTCTTATCTTTTCGTCTATAAATGGTAGCCATGCGGGTGAAGGTGAATCCCGGATTTTCATCTATATATATGTCCCCGGTTTGTTTAACGTCATAACCGTGCAAACCAATGCCGCCTCTAAATATTAACCCGATACCCCAAGATGACGATGATGACGATCATGTAGTTGAAGATGGTGGTGAAGACGATGAAGAAAGCGAAGGTGAAGA
Source organism: Oxyria digyna (assembly GCA_029168935.1). Classification (NCBI taxonomy): domain Eukaryota; kingdom Viridiplantae; phylum Streptophyta; class Magnoliopsida; order Caryophyllales; family Polygonaceae; genus Oxyria; species Oxyria digyna. Next base: position 44,484,738 of record JAPVLV010000005.1, read on the forward strand.
CGACGGTCAAGACGAAGGTGAAGTCGAAGGTGAAGACGAAGGTCAAGACGAAGGTGAAGTCGAAGGTGAAGACGAAGGTGAAGACGAAGATGAAGACGAAAAGATAAGAGGTGAAGACGAAGATGAAGACGTCGGTGAAGACGAATCGGAAGAAGAACATGATGATGATTATGATGACGTTGAAGAAGATGGTGGGGAAGAAGATGATGATGATGATTAGTAATGCTCACGTTTATATACTTTGTAATACTTTCGTTACGCATAATTAAAGTGTTGAATTTCACCTTCATACGTCTTTATAACATTAAATCAAAACGTAAGGAAACCAAATAATATTCATTATAACTTAAACAACAAATACAACGTTTCAAACCCTCCAATAAGGTTCCGACTCGTGACCCAAGTTATCTTCCCAGTCATAACGCACTGCTTGTTGTTCCGGATGGGCTTGTCCCGCACCCATCCTTGCCCGCTCCCATATAGAATGTGTGGCTCTCTCTTCTGCACTCCTGGACGACTCTGCTTGTGACATCCGTTGAGTTTGAGTGACCTCCTCAGCTGTAGGCGGATCGTCGATACTGAGCATCCGAATGTAGGCATCCAAATTCTCCAGAGTTGCAATCCCCTGTTGTCGATGTGTCCGCATAATACCGAGTGTCGTCAATACACGCTGCAATACCAACAAATAATTAGGAGATGGGTCATATAGAAAACACAATACCAACAAATAAAATAATATAAGAATTACCCGGTTGAAATCGAGGGTAAGGATCGGGTTCGGGTTACGTGGCGGTCGAGGTCTTGCCGGGGCGTTTGGGCTCACATATGGATGTGAGACTTGAGCAAACCAATCGAGGTAAGCATCCTCAGCATCCCAAGGGATAAGAGCTGGGGGGCTGGACAGGATGTACGGACACAGGTTGTGATAACGCTGGTCCCATCTATCCCATTTCGGGCCATACCGTACAGTGTATTCCCGGCCACCTCACATTGATTTTGGCGGACAATAATACTCGACTGGCTCGGGGACATCCAAAGGTCGGGACTGACGGCGACCGAACTGTCTGCAAAACCGATCAGGGTTGTACATCTCCATAATGTCAAAGCACCGGATCCCACCACGATAAGTGGCCACTCTATGACGCCCTTGCGGTCCCACGTCCAAATCCGGATACGGCATCCAACACACCTACAGAATTAGCTTATAACAATTATTAACAATATTGAAAACAATTAATAACAATATTGGAATGACATTTAGACGAATCACTTACATCTTCCGGTGCATACTCATCCAAGATGCGTCTGTACTGTTGTAGAGTCCTTTTTTGCCTCAGCGGGGCCCGTCCAGTGGAATAGCGGGACACACGAGCAGTAACTTCTTGGGAGCTCACATCCAGGTTTGGGTTCCCAGGAAAATACGGGAAATGTAACCAAATCCAAATCTCAAGAAGCCTTACGCAACCAGAAAATTGGACGCATTTCGCCCTGGATGCTATACCCAGCTGTCTGTACAACAATGCCAAACAACCTGTACCCCATGCGTACTCATGTATCTTGTTCGGATCCTCTAGTAGCGGCAAGAAGCATGTGTCTAACAGGTTGGAGGTCTTGTTCACGAACAGAGACTGCTGAATTAGGTGCCACAAAAAGCCTGTTGCAATAGAGCTCGAATCGGATCTTCGAGAGTTGATCATCGAGACAACGTGGCAAAAGAATTCCCGCTCGCCGACTTTCCCCCTACCTATGAACTTGACCATCGCTTCCTCCTCATCGTCAAACGGGTTGTCCAGGTCAACGCCAAACAAATAGGAGAACAATTGGGCACACTGCGCTGAATCTGCATCTAGACCCAAATGTGTCCATGGCGTGGTGACAGCACCCCCGTCAATAGGCAGCTCCAGAATCTCCAAAACGTCATGGAGACCGATTCCAAGCTCCCCAAAGTTCAGATGAAATGTGTTTTTCTCAGGGTGCCACCTTTCCATGAATGCAGAAAGGAGGTTGTGGTCCACATTCCAAAATTGACCCTTAAGGATGTGAAGCAGCCCCGACTCCTGGGCAATAGCAAACCATGAATCTGGCTCCGGGTCGGTAGGAATTCTAGGCAACCATAGCTCGAAACACTTCTGCCTTGTCTGCGCCTTTAGTTGACGGGGGCACTTTCATCGGGATTCGGATGTATCCAAATCTCATGAGCAATGTGTTGCCCATAACGAGTCAATATAGTACCCTCGTTGAGTCCTGGAAGAGGAGGAGCCGCAACAGCTTCTGACTGCATCGGAGCAGGACCTGACTGCCGAGTCTGTCGGGATCTACTCCGCGAAGAACCTGACCCACTCGGAACATCTGGGTTCCTAACCCCCGCAGCACTTGACCCCCGAGAACCTGACTGTTGCGGTCTATCACCACGCGATCTTCTATCCCCCCTCCTCTCAGAAGCAGTGATTCGCCTATCACCCAGATTTATGTCTTCTCCTACTCTGGATCGGATGTTTCTAACTACCTCCTAGTTTTAACGAAATACATACAAATTTACCATCGATTATTATAACGAAAGTCCATATATGCGATTTTAAGTAGTTTTCAACCTTTTTGGTATTTTCTAAAAAGTGTTAATACGCTTTCCACATGCATTAAACTAATTCTTTTTACCATGCATTGCAGTTAATATTAAAATGAAGCGTTTTCCACTATGAACTAATTTTAGCATGCATTTGAAATACAATTGAGCATTTTCCACTATTTCTACAAAATTAAGCGTATTTCAGGTTTTTAGAAATACTAACCGACTCAGTGTTCCGTCTCCGACGTGGTGCTCGGACATCCTCCTCCGCTTGCTCCGGCTCTTCTTGAGGTGTTGCTCCGCCTGTAACAGTTGCATCCCAGAACATGTGTTGTTGATGCCTTTGAAGATCACTCAAAGTGGGGGTGGGGAGGTTGTAAGTACTACTACTTGCTCCGTCTATGTTGAAAAAATCACTACCAACAGAACCACCGTAACTTGCATTCGGAACACCATAACCCGACCACCATTCGTTTCCTACGTAAACTTCTCCATCTGCAGCCGTCGGATCAGAAAAAAAAGGATTAGGAGGAGTTCCAGCCATTATCGAGATGAGAGAAAGCGTTTTTTGAAAGATTTAGAAGGGAGCGTTTTTTTGAAAGATTTTGAGTGTGGTTCGGAATGGCATTCCGAACGAAATATATATAGGCAATGCTGACGTCAGCTAGCCGTTGGACCAACGGCTAGCTGACGTTAGCATTTTTTTAAAAAATTATTCTCGTTCGGAATGGTATTCCGAACGAGAATGATGACGTCATCATACAGATTTAAAAAAAAAAAATGACGTCATTAAAAAAATTATTCTCGTTCGGAATGGGGTTCCGAACGAGAATAATTTTTTAAACCAGGTTTTTTTTGTATTAAATGAAACCCGGTTCATGGACCGGGTTCACAAATAACCTCGTTCGGAACATCGTTCCGAACGAGAATATTTAAATAAAAAAAATACATAACTCGTTCGGAACGGGGTTCCGAACGAGGGGGGGTGCCCGGTGTAAAAAGGGTGCTGCCCTTAGAGGAATGATATTGTAAATCGATCAGTACACATTAAGCTAAGCTTAATGATTGTTAACAGAATCTGATGTTCATAAACAAACAACAAACTCACTTGATTCAGCGCGGGATTCAAGAGGTAGAATAGAATCCGAACAATTGAATCTTGATAGAACACATTTGAGATAGATGAGAGAAGATAGGAAGAAGGAATAGGATTTTCATTAGCTTTGATCGGATTACAGCAAGGGTATTTATACAGACATTGAACTCAATAAAGGCATAACGACCTAACAGAATTGAGTAACAGACTCGCGTGTCTAACACGCGCCCCTAAATGACACTTAAGTCATTTATCCGTATCAAATCTCCCCTCCTTAGAGAAACTTGTCCTCAAGTTTCAATCTCAGGGTATTTCTTACAAAAGTCAAAATAGTATTCCCAAGTTGCCTCATCTTCTGGTTGATGAAGCCATTTGACTAAAATCTGAGTGGCAGCTTTGCCCTGTCGATTAACCATCCTCCTTTGCAAGATTTCTTCAGGTTCCTTTGAAGTCACTCCAGGAAGAATAGAGGGCAGTTGGTTACCAGTGACAACATCACCCACATGTTCTTTAAGTTGAGAAACATGAAAGGTGTTGTGAATTCTTGAGTTGGTGGGAAGATCCAACTTGTATGCCACTGCTCCACACACATCAATTATCTTGTATGGTCAAAAGTATTTGGGAGCTAGCTTGTTAGAAGTCGTCTGAGCTACACTTTGTTGCCTGTAGGGTTGAAGTTTGACATACACCCAGTCTCCAATACAGAATACTCTTTTTGATTTGTGCTTGTTGGCTACTTGAACCATCCTGTTTTGGGCTCTGAACAAATGGAACTTAATTAGCTCAATCATATCCTGCCTTTCCTGCATACTTCTTGCCACAACTTCTACCTTAGACTCACCTGGAAGGTAGGGAAGATAAGATGGAGGAGTTTGACCATATACTAGCTCATATGGGGTCTTTTGTGCAGAAGAGTGAAAGGTGGTGTTGTACCAAAATTCAGCAAGAGGAAGCCACTTGCTCCACATCTTAGGTTGTTCACTACACATACACCTAAGATATGTTTCAAGACATCACACTTGAGCTATGGAGCCATTGTAAGATAGCATTCCTTAAGGTTGGATCAGATGGAATAACCAGTCTATTCTTTCTTCTTAGAATCCATGGAGAAATCTGGTAATGCCAATACTGGTGCTTGACACAGAGCTACTTTGAGTTCCTCAAAAGCTGTTGCAGCCTCAGTATTCCATAGAAAGGCATTCTTCTTGAGTAATTGATTCAATGGCCGAGAAATTACTCCAAAACCTTGCACAAATCTTCTGGAGTAACCAGCTAGGCCTAAGAATCCTCTCAATTGCTTAAGATTCTTAGGGCCACTTTTTGACAACCTTGAGTTTATTAGGGTCAGTAGACACTCCTGCTGCAGATATAAAGTGCCCCAAGTACTCAACCCTATCCACAACAAAGTGACACTTGCTTTCTTTAGCAAACAACTGATTCTTTCTCATTTCCTGAAACACAAATTGGAGATGTCTGATATGCTCTTGTAGAGATGAACTATAGATGAGGATGTCATCAAAGAATATAAGCACAGACTTCCTCAAAAATTCTCCATGCATTCTCACTTGATGGTAGCCAGCTCTGATCAATCTTGGAGTATATTTGAGACCCCCCTAATTCATCCATTAAGTCCTCAATTAATGGAATTAAGAATCTATCTGTAATAACCCTCATTTTAATAAGGGTATTTTCGTAATTTTTCCATAAAAATAATTTTCTTATAATTATGTTAATTAATTATGAGGACTAAATTAAAACTTGTTACATAGAGTTGTACAAGTAATGTCACACATAATTTAAACTTATATAACCTAGAATATTTAAACAAGATTAACAAATTAATGTTAAGGTTTAAATATAGTTAAATCAATATAAATTTTGATTAAATTATTTTAAGCTAATTTATAATCAATTTAGCGTTAAAATAATTATTATAATTCATCTATATAGTTTGGGTAAATTTCCATAATTACTTAAAAGTTGATGAGGGCACTCTAGCCACAAATCAAAACAAAGGGGTAAGTTCTGTAATTACCCATAAAGTAATTAAATGAAAAATAAAACAAATCGGGACATAAACCCAATTCAGTGTGCACTCTCAGGAGTCGTTAGCAAATCTCAACAATCAGATTGGTTTGTTGAAATTTATCCCCCGTATCTCGCACGTCAATAAGCAGAACGAGTTTAATTCTAATCTCAGCCATATTAAATAGGGATTGCCCTTCGTTCATTCTAAACCGAGAACAAACACATTCCTAAGCTTTCTCTGTTCTTTTTTTCAAAACCGAGAGCATTTCAAACCAGTCCATCCCCAGTCTTTTCCTTTTCTTGCTCGTTTCATCTATTGACAGGATACCGAGAGTGATCGTTCGTTCTCTCTCATCGGTAAGAACACCCTCTTCCGTCTGTTTTCCCGTACGAACCGAGAGCTCCATTTTTACCCCATTCATTCGTTCGGTACTTTAGTCCGATAAATCGAAGCCCTTGTTCGTCCTTGACACTAGACGATTATCCCCGTTTTGATTCTGAGTCCAATCGTTCACATATCGGTAAGTTTCGATATCGTTTTCGATTCCATTTCGATTTTATTTCGGGTTCGATAAACCACGGTTTAACTCCGTTCTTGTATAGGAAGTCTCGCCGGAGTCGTTTCTTTTCCCATCGGAAATCATGTCGTCGTTCGTTGTCGTAATCGCCGAGGTGGGTTATCCCTCCCCGCCATTGATGGAGCTTGATGCTCCACTGTGTGCGTGAGGAAGATGATTGCCATCATCTGTAGGTTTGGATTGGTCAACAGTCAAATTGGGCTTGAGCCAATTTGATTCTTGTTGGGCCAGTCATTTTATTTAAGGCCCAATTTCCGTTTAAGAATTGTGTTATATTAAAGCCCATTCCGAATTATTAACGCATTATATTAAAGCCCATTCCGAATTATTTAAGGAATAAGATTTTCATTAGCTTTGATCGGATTACAAGAAGGAAGGGTATTTATACAGACATTGAACTCAATAAAGGCATAGCGGCCTAATACAATTGAGTAACAGACTCGCGTGTTAGATGTCACTTAAGTCATTTATTTGTATCAAGGAAAGTGGTGGAAATCTTCGGCCAGAAAAAGTGAGCAAAAGTGTTGATGTTGGGAAGAGCGTGAAGCTTGAGAGCAGGATGATTTTCGCCGAGCATCGCCAAGCTCACCATCGTCGCCATGATAGCTTCTGTATTTCAGATTCCGCGCCGAAATTTCATTGATTTGATGATTGGGATCGAACACAAGTCGGGTTCGCCATGGATTCTCCAGCGCCATGGCTTCCGTTCTTGAGAGACCTCTGATTTGGGTATTTTGAGGGTGAGGGTATAAACGTCTAAATATTATATTTTTTTCGAAATAAAAAAATTGCCACCGTTTCTTTTTTTCCCTTCTAGTATGATTTACAAACAATATGAACCGTTGATAAAGTAGATCTAACAGTTTAGAAAGAGTTTTCATTTTAAAAGTGGTTCTTATCTTAAGATGAGTTCCTATTTTAATCCTTCCTCATATTTAGTGTAATACTAAATATATTCGTTCATGACATGTTCTTAGTGAAAAGCAATAAACATATATTTTTTTAAAACAATAATATTTAGACGTAAAAGGACATTTTATTATGACAGTGATGAACAAAAAATATTGCCATGTTATACTTAAGAGACGGTTACTGAAAAAGCTTTTACTTGGATAAAATCTTAATAAGCTTCGTGATCTTGAACATCAGATTTGCTTAAACATATGTAAACACAAACACATTGCATCAATGCAGATGCAAAAACTAAGCATCACAATATTTCAACGGAGTTCAAGATTGTTGCTGTGCACATTGCACCCTCTGGGCCTCTTGCTTCCTCGTATGCCTCACCAGTAGACTCATTCGCTTGCTTCGTCCTCGTCTCTTCTTCAATATTAACATTGTACATCGTTGTCTCCTCGCACTCCTCTAACTCCATATCAGTCATGACGTACATGATTTTGGCGGGAGTATAGCTTCCGGCCTTCACCTGATCAGGATTCAGCTCATCTGGAAATTAAACTGTGAAGTTAAGGATTACCCTTCATGAATGACTTACCGTACATGGGCAATCCCTCATCTTCTATCGCCTTATATTCATCTGCTCTCCGTCAACAGTCAACACAAAGAGATCATCTCCCTCTCTCTTGAACCTTGAATGTTCTTTCTGCTGTAAAACAAAGACGCTATCTCCTGTAATTTGTATCATGCTACGGAAAACAAACTACTGTTAAATCAAACACTTTTTAAGTTTCACAAAAGAGATTGAGTCAACTCTCAGCTTCATTGGCCTCTCCAGAGAAAGTGATCTTCTGCCCATCTTTGCAATTGGATAGTGATCTTCATTGCTAATTGCTTCGCCAGTACCCTTGCACTCATTGCAAGGATGGTGCATTTATCTGATAGAGACTTGGGTTATCAAGGTATAGTTACAACCAATTCAAGAATAAAGATCACTCACAGGCTTGTATTCAACATCGAAGAATTTGCAAGATCTTTTGTACAGCTCAATTGTATTATCCTTTTTTATAGCTGAATACATTATCCTGATAACTGAATCGGCAACTGAACTGATAATAGTAGGCTATATAACACATAATTTACACGTGAACTGACAAAAATAATCCCTCACAAATAGAAACTCCACACAGGCTCGGATCACTTTTGAAACAAGAGCTGAGGTCAGAAACAATGAAACATGTGTTCCACTGTATGCATGATCACCTGATCAGATAACCTGGTTTCCACTTTGGATTGAAACAGTTCTGGTATCACAGTAAAAGAGCATATTGAAACAGATTACTTGAATAGTCAACAGAAGTAAGAGGGGCAGAGAACTGTTGATGAGATGTTACAGCATTTCAGGAGGAAAAAAATCAAAGATTACAGGATTAAACATAGAAAAAGCATCAGGTAGTAGTTAAACTAGTAAAGTACTTAAGTAAGAAACTACAACAAAAAAGGCTTATAGAGGCCAAGCAAATCAATAAGTAGGATAACCATCCAATTAGCTTATGTAAGAAATTACAACAAGAACAATCTTAAATTAATCTGATCTCAAGTGTCAACTAAAGACAAGCTAGGAGGATCATGCAGAATACAAATTGTGTCATACATTCCGCAATTTGTAAATCTATTTTGAACAATACCAAGCTTAAAGACTTTATTAATGTTTTTCTTGTAAATAATGCAACTTTCTTTGTAACTGTGGATATAGTGCAAATTAGTCTGTTAACAAGTGATCTAGCAAGATTAATAAATAAACCTGTTCTAGCTACTTATCAGGCTTGATAATTTATCCCCAGTTTGACTTTGATGAGGAGATGACATCCAAATGGGTTGATATGAACCGGGATCCAGAAAGGGCCTCATTAAGAGATAGTCTGTGTGCTCAAAGAAGGGATCACTGCCCGTTGTCTTAAACCTGGAATGCTCTTTCAGCTATAGCTACATCTCCTGTTATTAGTATGGATGGCTGCCAGACGAAATGGACGAAAACATTATAGGAACTAATCAAAGACCAAAAGTGTATACATTGTCTTGGAAAAGAGAATAAGTAATTGATCAACTCACAGCTTGATCAGTCTCTCTCCAAGGAAATTAATCTTCTGCCCAAGTGCCGATGTTTGACACCCTTCTTAACAATTACTTTCATCTCTTGAAGAATTTCTCGCTTTTTCATCCTAGTATACGCGTTGATGGTGAATCAACCAACTAGAACACAAGTTCAACCAACTGGATAAGCAGAAAAAACAGCATGCTCCAGCCTCAAAATTTCACTAAAACTGTTTTAACAGAAAGAGAGTCTCCAACCTGCTTGTCACCCAGCAGTAGCACAACAATCCATGTAAAATATCCAAATTAAAGTCAGTATATCATTGAAATATGTATGGTGACCAAATCCCTAGAGTATATATATGAAAAAGGGCATGTGTAGTAGTAGAGGAGAAAATTAAACTGTTTTAGTTTTTTTTTTTTGTATGAGACAACCTTTTGTTGAATTTTCAAGACGACACAACAATCACTGTTGATGGTGGAAGAATAAAAAGAGGGTAAACATCATTTCCAAATGTACATATCCTCACTGACTTTAGTTCTAAGCAATCGACATTCAAGACAAGAAGGGTAAAACAGAACATGCAATAGGAATGTTCAGAAGTAAACATTACTGCACAGAGCAAAAAATTGCCACTCAGGAGGGACTACATTTGGATGTTATTTAGCATCGTCCAAGTATCATACACCCAAAGATCTTTTTCCACTTTACGTAAAAACAGCCGCTTTTCCATAAGTCTACAGTCTACAAAACATGTTTTCACAGATTATGCAAACTTGTGTTAGTTATTCTGATGTCCAAAGACTCCAAACTCAAAGAAATCATGGAGGTAGGGATTCAAATCATCTGTTAAATCTTAATGGAATATGAAGATCATTGCAAGCTTCTTTTGGTTGTATTCTCAACAGAATATCCACAACTAATGCTTAGATACCAGTAAAATGCAAATGAGATTATGGCAGACCAAGGTATGCCAAAAAGTTCCAACACTAGTTTTAGATAACCCAACTTTCAGCTTCATCAACACCTCACTTTCAATCCAAAAGAATAAGCGAATAAGAAGAAAATTATGATTAACATTCTATCCACACTTTTTACTGACAGTGAGCTCCCATATAGACCACAGAAACCATTAAAGCTGTTCCACCAACTCTCTAAATAAAATTGAGTTTACAAAGGAAGGGTGATAAACAAAATCAGCCATTTATTAAGGGAATGGAGGAAGTAGATGATTAGCTTCCAAAGACAAGAAACAGAAAGTGTTGCCTGTGTGATCCATTCTAGTACACTAACAAAAGTGGAAACTCTTTTTATTATTATTTTGGAATGGGTAAACATACTAATAAAACCTAAGTTACACAAGGTCATTCCCTCTAAAGAGCTAACCAAGCAAGAGAAGTTTTTTTTTCTTGGAATGATGCTATAAACTCTTCAGCATTGTAACTCTTAGGTGAATTGTTGGTTTTATATGTAAACGGACTAAAAGGTGAAGTAAATTAGAGTATTTAAGGCTAGGAACCTGGATTGACACACAACAGAAATCTTTCTTGTACAGCAACAATCAATTTGACAAGGCAGCATCTGAGAGTTTGAACTAAATCCAAAATTTGATAAAGCTAAGCCAGTCAGTTCAACCGATATTTATTTATTGTTATATATATATATAGCCACTTACAATTGGACAGCAACAAAATTGGCAACACAGGTTCACAAAATTTGATAGTAAAGCACATGACAGTGATGGAAACAATCAATTTAGAAGGTTACAGGATGGAGAACCAGGGCTGAATTAGGAGTCGGAGTCAGCAATCGATCCATCCAAAATCAATCCACTTATATGAAAACTGCTTTGTTTAAAAGGGCGAGGGTGTAGATGCGCGTCTTGGTCAAAGATCTGGTTACCCCTTTCAATATCCGGACGCGGACAGAGATAACCGCTGGCATGTTGGAGTCTTCTTCCATTCTATCACCACTGTATAGCTTGTACATCTCAAGATCGAACAGACTTTTGTAAGCCTGGACAGCTTCTATAAACTGAGTAGAGATATAATAAAAAGGTTAAACCAAACACCAATATGGATACGAGTGATATTTCATTCCTTAAGATCTTCTCACTACAAAGCAAACTAGGAGTGCGTCCAAACTGAAGGAATTACCTTATCTGTATCCCCACCCTTATCGGGATGATGCTTTCTAACAGTATCCCTGAATGCCTTCTTCAGCTGCTCAAGATTAGCATTTTTCGAGATCCCAAGAATCTCATAGTACCTCGATTTATGGATCCTCTTTGCCATCCTCTTTGTCATCATCCTTCTTTTTGCAACAGGATCTGTGAGGAAGGCCTTCGATAGCGAAGTGGGAGCGAAGGAGAGAAGTAGAAATTTACGGTGTGTTTCGATGAGAGGATTAGATTGTTTTTTAAAGGGAGGGAAATGGAATGGGGTTGTTTTTATTATGAATGGAGGAGAAGGGGGGCATACCCATACGGGAAAAAATTTGGATGTAACAGCGGCTGTTTTAGTCGTGCGAAACGTCTCCGTCACTTTTCATCTCCATTTTTTTATTACAAAAATACTCAAATTAAGCCGTCCATACCGGAAAAGATAAACTAGGTTATGCTTTATCTAAAACAAGGCAAAATGTGCAATAGCCGAACAAGTCCTAAATCTAATCTATCTATATCTATATATTTATATAAAAATTGATGGGTTTGATGAAGTAATGGTAATTTGTACCTAATAAATGCTAGTATTTTGAATTTTTATCCTATTTATCTCTTCTCTTAAATATTACTCCCTCCGTCCCATTATATAGTTCCCGTTTCTATTTTGGGCGTCCCGAAAAGTTCTTCCCATTCCCCCCTACTTACCATAAATAGCTTTTGTCATTATCTACAACTCATCATCTTCTACATTTATAAATTTTCATATTATATTATCACACCATTAATCTTTCAATTACCCAACCAATCTCCATTAATTAACCCTTCTCTCTCTCTCCCTTATTTAATCAAACCCTACCATCTCTTCCTCACACCGCCGCTCCCTTATTTAATCAAACCCTAGCATCTCTTCCTCACACCCCCGCTCTCATTCTCTCGCTCTCTTTTTTCACGCTTCCCTTTCTCGGATAGCTCTCTCCTTGTATGAAATCGCTCTCTCCCGATCTCGATCGCTCTCTCCCTTTCTTCGTTGTCCTCTTTGGATCGTTGTATTTGGTGCCTTTTGCTGGTGTTCTTGGGCTAGGGTTTTTTGTCCCCTTTTGAACCCTTTTCAGATCTGGTTCCTTTGTCCCCTTTTGAACCACAAGATGAGTTTGGATCCGGATTCGGTGTTTGGTCATACCTCTGAGCCCTCCTGTCCTTATGCATGCACCGATCCTTGTAAGTGTGATAAGGGTGAAGCTTGTGATGGAAATCATTCCTACAGTCTCTGGAGGCTGAGACCCGAAGAGGATCTTGAAGACGAGCCATCTGTGGAGGGAAAGCAAGAGTCTGTGGCTGCTGAGGTGGTCAACCAATCTGATGGAAAGGAAGAAGCGACCCTCGTACTCGATTCAAATGATGAGGTTGAAGAAGAGACCAATGTCCTTCAATCCGTTGATAGCTTTAATGGTGGAACCAAATCTGGGGACGACTCTGACGATCTTCTTCATGGTCGGAACTCCTCTGGTGATGAGGTCGACAGTGCTGCATCATGTAGCTAAGTGTCTCTTACATTCTCTGTAATTTAGAAAATTATGAACTTGTCCCGTGAATGATGCTTCTGAATGATGATCTGAATGTATGTTGTTGGGTTGTTGATGTTGTAGTTTCAGATTTGTCCTCTGTATTTGGTTGGATTGAAGTTATGATGTTGGAAATTATGATATTTTGTCCCCTGTTGTTGGTTAGTTCTCTGTTTTTGGTTGCTGGAAATTATGATGTGTGTCCCCTGTTGTTGGCTGGTCCTCACAATGAGAACTATTTTCCCCTGAGATTGTTTTTGCTTATATGTGTGATCAATGATGAAGTCTTTCAGTCTGAGTTGTTTTTTCTGATGAATCTTGCCTTAAGGTGCCATTAAGAAACCAGGTTAAAATCTGAAGAGGCTTTTTGGGTATCTTTTGGCATGGATTAAGGAAAAATAACAATGATGCATGGGGACATCTGAGATTGTTGTTGTTTTTATTCTTATGTTTGATCAATGATGAAGTTTTTCAGTCTGAGTTGTTTTTTCTGATGAATCTTGCCTTAAGGTGCCATTAAGAAACCAGGGTAAAATCTGAAGAGGCTTTTTGGGTATCTTTTGGTATGGATTAAGGAAAAATAACAATGATGCATGGGGACATCTGAGATTAATCATACTTTCATCTTATATTGCATCTTAAGTGTCCAAAATTACAGAAGCTCGATCAAAATAAAGCTTATACACTTCACATTACTTGCAAGTTATGTGAAATGTAGAAGCTTTCACAAAATGACATACCTATGTACTATGTCCTCTAGTTGTTGCTTGGTGTTGCTTCATTGTCATTTCCTGTTGCCTGAGTGTCATTTCTTGTTGCTTGAGTGTCCCCATCATTTGTTGGCTGTGTTTCTTGTGGCCCATTAACATAATCCCATGCTTCTTGGACTGCAAACATTGGTGCCTTGACAATTGGATCCAAGAGACCTTGAGCTTCTAATTTCTTCTTGCTCACATGGGGAATATCATAATCATTTCCCCCTTTGTTTTTGAGTATCTCATTCATGACATGTTGTAATGTAATCCATACGTAGCTTAATGTTTTAGGCTCTAATTCATGAAATGCCTCTTTCACTGCCTCTATCATGTTATCCACATCTTTTGGCATCTTCTTATGCATTAAGGACTGGATGCTCCTAAAAAACCCTAAATCAAGAATGTTTAGGTCAGGGCTATTCGGTGGTTGTTGCACTAATATGAATGTGAAACCATCTTGTTGATGAACTTCCTGCCATTGACTGTCTTCTTGAGTGATGTGTGGTTTGGCATTATCTTGTTGAATGTATATCACCTTAGAAGTCCCATCTTGTGGCCATTTGGACTTGATTGCTGGAATTATCTGATTAATGAGCATGTCTCTTGTAGCTTGTTTGTTCACTGATTCAATAATCTTTGTGATTACTGTCCCCCTTGGTCTGTTGATTGAATTCCTTTTAGCTGGCTCTTGATATGTGAATGGGAAGATGCCAATCTTCCCATCAAAGATACATTCTCCCTGTGAATTAAATCGTGGCCTAGCTACACATGCAGTGAACATTACTTTAGGAATAAACTTACTGGAACTGGTTGCCCTATATTTGCCTCTTTCTCCATGTGCTAAGTAGACCTTGTGTGACTTCTTGGTTAGATTAAACCATTTCTCATCTATGTGAACGAAATCATACATTGGATAGTATTGTCTTTTAGTCTCTGGTGTGTTCCCATGTAGCAGATTCAATATCCATTGCAATCTTGTTCTTATGTTTGATTCCTTTAAAGATGGATGCAGTGGATTTGAATGTGGCTTAATACCTCCCCTTTTCACCATTCTGTGTACTGCACTCTTTGACATACCTAGCTTGGAAGCTAAATCTCTAATACATGATCTGTCCCCCATGTTAATTGCCTTGATTGCTTCTGTTGGCACCTCGATCCTCTTTCTTCCACAGTTGTGAAGCTTAGTTGTGACATTGTATCTTTCATTATTATCTCTCTGTTGCCTTGCTTTGCTCCATAATGCACCGATACACCTTCTTGACACATTGAATTCTTGTGCAGCAGCATTAATTGCTCCATATTCAAGATGTCCCCCTGATGACCTGTTAAGCAACCACAACAATATCTGAACTCTTTGTTCACTGCTGAGCCTTTGCCTAGGTGGCTGATGATGACTATTGGATGGTACATTATGCTCTGTTTCTGCTGAATTTGGAGACTGGTGATGATTGTTGTCTGGCTCCATGTTAAGATCAGGAAGAAAGTCTTCTTCCATGTCCCCAGCTGGCTCGTTCAAGTCGAATGGCATAACTGTTGGCTCTACTTGTGAATCTTCTTGGACAACATCATCGAAGTCATCATATTCTGGAAACTGAGCATCATTTAAGTTTGGTTCTGAAGCCATCAATGGTTTGGGCAATGATGCTTTCTCTCTCTAAATTTGGGTTAGTTTCAGTTGTAGGAAATAAAATGGGAAGAATGTTCCCTTCTGTTTTTTACTGATGTAAACTCTTGGACAGGAATGAAGCAATTAAGCCACAATCCGTGTGACTTCAATTGTTGGATTTCTATTGGTTGTTGTAATTTGGTTTGTGTGTTTAAATTGTTTTAATAATAGAGATAGTTGGCTGTTGAAAAACTGCAGAGTTTAATCACTGAATTCTGCAGCAGCCCTGCCCTTCCTTTTTCTCTCCTTAAATCCTGTGCCAAATTCACAATGGGAAGTATAAAACGGGACAGAGGGAGTAATTTCATCACCAACTAAGAACACATTCTTTTCGTTTTCTTCCTCTACCACAATCTCCAAACTCATTCCCGTCTTTATCCCGTTCGTCAATCCCTTTCTATATCGAATTGGTGAGAATGTGAGGTGATAACCACAATCTCCAAACTCATTTCCGTCTTTATCTCGTTCGTCAATCCCTTTCTATATCGAATTGGTGAGAATGTGAGGTGATAAAGATAAATGCTAATATTTTGAATTTTTATCCTATTTATCTCTTCTCTTAAATATTAATTTCATCCCCAACTAAGAACACATTCTTTTCGTTTTCTTCCTCTACCACAATCTCCAAACTCATTCCCGTCTTTATCTCGTTCGTCAATCCCTTTCTATATCGAATTGGTGAGAATGTGAGGTGATAAAGTTGTAATTTATCCATATACATAATTGTTGTTTCGTATACATGCCACATTTTTATTAAAATAAATGAAAAGAAAAAATTAAATTAAAGAAAAAAAGTTGTTCATCGTTACCCTCCTTCGTCCGAATATCTCTGTTTTATCTTCATCTCTACTGTCGTCCGCCGCCTATCTACACCCTAAACCGCCTATTTACAACACTATACCGTATACGAAAAATCGTAATTGGCCCGCGCTACGCGCGGGGGTCCGAATCTAGTCTAAATCTAAATCTAATATAAAATTGGTATGGTATAAAAAAAGTTGAATGCTCCTCGATAATCATACTAATTCAGTCTCCGGTGCATCGCACGAGTTTTATAAAATATAAGTTTAATTTAAATATAAAAATAGTTTTGGTTAAAATATTTTACGAAATTTATTTATCTTATACAAACTTAGTATAACTTTTAAACATAATTGTCTAATTTAAATTATTATCTAAATAGATAAAGTAAAAAGATATCAATTCTTTAATATAATTTTTTTGAATTAGTATGATAAATATTTTTAATAAAGAGAGTGTTAATCAAATATTTTTTAAATATTTAAATATATTTCAGTTTAAAGTATTTAAAATTTAATTATATAATAAATTTTCTATATAATTATTAAATAACAGTTTTAAAGGAAACTTGTGGTTTGTAGCAAGGCAATACAGAGATTAGGAAATATCGTGTGTTTTAAAATATAAAAAAGGCAATACAGAGATTATGATTAAGGCTTGTCACGTGGCGATCTAAGAAATTAGGAAAAAAATTTGAAGGCTTGTTGAAAGAGGGAATGCCATGTGACAAAAAAAGAGGATTACTTTAATAGTTTAATAGTAGATTTATTGAAGCTCAAATTCTTTCTTCTTCGTTTTTTCTCTTTCTCCTCTCCTCATTTAAATGCAACTCTATCTTTTTAATGTTAATTGACCTATTAATTGACAATTTTATAGGGTAATAAAAATTTGATCACCTCTTTTGTCCAAATATTTTTGATACAATTCAAAGATATTATACAAACAATAAACTCCATTCATATATCAAACTAAGCATAAAATTAGGACATTTTAAAATTGAATATATAATATCATATCTTATACTGTCAAATTGTCGCACGTAGCGCGGCGTTTAAATTCCAGTAAACATATAAAATTGACATTTAAAATAAGCATTCACTCATTTTGAGGGGTGTAATTGGGGATTGAATTTGTGGGATTGAAGAGGTGTATTCAAACATAGTTTCTATTCACCGCCCACTCAAATTGCTATTTACCGCCCAGTTTTTGTGCGTCACGCATGGATTAAAACCATACGTCACGCACGAATTTTTTTTTTCAAAAAAATCCATGCGTCACGCATGGATTATAACCATACGTCACGTATGGATTTTTTATTTTTTTGCTTGTTTTTTTTCCATAATCTTGTAGATAATTTCAATACGATCGCGTGGATATAAAATTCGTCCAAAACAGACATCGTTTGCCCCTTCAAAGAGTCAAAAAACTAAGAATAGTGGAGTAATTATGATTAAGTGTAACAAATCTACTACTTCGTACTTATAAATTGTAGTTGTGGATTTTCTCCAAACCAAAGAAGGAGTTCAGGCACTTCCGTCAGATACGAGATTGAAAGATATGGCTTTGTCCTGGCCGTTAGAGCGTTAAGCCACTCATTCTCTTAGGCCGTCTCAAAGCGCTTAGTCGAATTTTGGTCTCCGAGCTTAGCCGCTAGGCGAAGGGTAGACGGAAGAAGGTCTCCGAAAGCCCTATTTTCGCGAGACCCTTTCGGTCCACACTGGAGAACTCGTCTCTCGGACGTTGCTCTATTGGGCGGAGGTTCCTCGATCAACTAACTTACTTAAAGAAGAAATCACTTTTTTTTTCGATCTCTAAACACTGAACACCACATCTCAACAAAGAAATTAAGTATTACCATCACTAAATAAAATCTTTGCTAAGTTATCTACCACATTATAAAAAAATTGAAAAATGGTATGTTGAGTTTTAACGGACTTGTTGATACAAGAAATTATGTGTGATAAATTTGTATTTTGGCCTTTTGAAGGGGCAAACGATGTCCGTTTTGGACGAATTTTATATGCACGCGATCGTATTGAAATTATCTACAAGATTATGGAAAAAAACAAGCAAAAATTAAAAAAAATCCATACGTGACGTACGGTTTTAATCCATGCGTGACGCATGGATGTTTTTGAAAAAAAAATTCGTGCGCGACGTATGGTTTTAATCCATGCGTGACGCACAAAAACTGGGCGGTAAATAGCAATTTGAGTGGGCGGTGAATAGTAAGGGCCTATTCAAATTGTTCACTATTTTCACACGGTGGAATTGAATTTTCGGTGTTTTGATCATCATTCTTTTCCTCTTCCTCTTTAGGTTCCAGCTACTTCAGTGGCATTGATGGCGTCTCTCTGTTTTATCCATTATAATGAGGCGTTTCAAGAGGAAGAGAAGGGTGTTCAGAGGCGATTAGGAAAGCTGACAAGAGAAACTATATTGGGGCCTGAACTCCTCTGTAATTGACTCGCTCCAGCTCTTCACCTTCGCCTCCGTCTCTTCAATTTGAGTGATAATTTCATAATTTTACACTTAGTTTTCACCTCCCATTTCCTATGGCTGTAACATGCAATTTGTCAGTTTGATTCCCTTTGGAATCTGCGAATCAAGCCACAGCTGTTGGACCCGGTTCTCGCGAGTCGTGACACAAACCCGGTTCTCGCGATTTATGATACGAACCCGGTCCGCGACTGAGAAACAGACCGCGAGCCCATAAGGTCGAATAACTAAATCGAGAACGAGAGGCCCATTAAGAAGCCCAATAGGTAAAGGGAGCAACACTAGATTGTGTGGGACCCAACGCCCGATTATAAATCCTAACGGCAAGGAGAGAGAAAATCAAGGCGATTAAGAGCATCTTCCTTCCCCTCTTGAGAGAGAGAGAGACAAACACATAAGGCGATTACTCATTTCCCGAGCTCGTCTCTTTGATCCCGATTCACCTCTTTTAGTAGGAAATCGGATGATCGGTACCTGGATTCTGACTCTCGGTATCGTTATCGTGCTTTTGAGGTGTGAATCATCACGATTGGCTGAATTTCACCATTTACTGTTTCATTGAGTTGGTTCACGAGGTTTCATTGATTTGGTCATTACTTCGATCGTTATCTTCTCTCTGTTTACTTCATTCTATTGTTGTTGGCGTTGTATTCATTTATCTGTATCTGTTACTGACTTGAGCGTCGGAGAGCCAAATCAGGGGGTCCAACCTTCCGGTTTGGTTGTGCAGGTACCTTGGGAATTGAAGAACGTAAAGAACAAGGGAGGATAGTACATTTCGATCCGGACGAAGGCGAGTCGTAAGTTGTTGCTCCAGTTCGTGTGAGGAAGGTCTCCAGTATTTGAAGATTCACTGAAGGCCAGATCTCGCGAGGTGTTGATTGCGAGATCGCGAATATCTGGGCTCCAACACTGGCGCCGACCGTGGGGACCTTCTCCCACAGCTAGCTCCCTTTGAAATCTCGAGAGTCCGTTCGCGAAGGACAGCATTATGGTCGAAACTGGCAGAAGCGGAACAGTAAACGCCACCACGTCACACATCAATCAAAACACTCTCAATCCCCCACCACTCCCTCGCGTCGAGGAGGAAGTAACCGAGCTTATCACTATCCCTCGGGAGCAGAACGCGCTTTTTGCCGCCTGGATAGCGCAAGGCGCCCCAATCGCCCCAAATACAGCTAACCAAAGGGTCGAACCTCTTAACGACAAGTCCAATCGCGACGCTAGAGAGATTAATCGAGAAGAAGAAGTAGCTGAAATTGTCCCGGATGACAGGGCATCGATTTCTAGAAGGCCGAGGGAGAGAAATGGTACTCGCGATGTGGGTCAGGGGAGGTTCGACTTGAACCAGGCCCCAATGAGTCATCAGGAGCACTACAACTCACAACACGATGTTTGTTATGACGAGAGGGGCCGAGCGTACTATCCTGTGCAAGACCAGCGCGAACGTCAGGGAGCACTCCATTATAATCGCGAGACATCCCAGAACCCTCCTCTCGACTTTTCAACAATGTTTGGCCCCACAGCTTTTGCAGAGCACATCATCAGGGCCCCTCCACTACCAGATTTTAGATTCCCGGCTATAAAGGAATACACTGGAAAGGGAGACCCTAAGGAACATCTTACCCGATATAAGTATGCCATGATCGCGAGGGGTCCAGATGAGGCCACTCTGTGCAAGGGATTCCCGGGCACGCTCGCGGACACCGCCATGACATGGATGTTAAATCAGCCACCCGGGAGCATCTCTTGTTTTGCAGATATTCAAAGGGGATTCTTGTTGCATTTTGGCTCTTCGAAGAAGAGGAAGATCACTATGCAAGAAGTGGTC
The DNA here is from genome assembly GCA_029168935.1 of Oxyria digyna. Taxonomy (NCBI): domain Eukaryota; kingdom Viridiplantae; phylum Streptophyta; class Magnoliopsida; order Caryophyllales; family Polygonaceae; genus Oxyria; species Oxyria digyna. Next base: position 44,505,279 of record JAPVLV010000005.1, read on the forward strand.
GGGATCAAGCAAAAAAACAGGTGAAAGTCTGGAAGAGTACGTAAAAATATTCTCGCTGATGGTCTTGGAAGCTGATGACTTCGATGATAAAACCGCCAGGGTCGCGTTCTTAAATGGGCTGGCCGACGGGAGTGAGTTCAAAAAGCACCTATACAGAAAGCAGGAAGGGTCCTATCAGGCCATGTTGGAAAGAGCTTATGTCGAAATTCAAGTTGAGACTCACTCAAGCACACCCGCGGGGGGTGGGGGTCAGAATAAACAAAACGAAAACCAAAACCAGAGCTCTAGAAAAGGCAATGGGAATTGGGGAAACAAGAGACAACAGTTTGACCAGGGGCAGAGTGATTCACGAGCTCCAGGTTTAGTAACTCAGCGCCAGAATCGGGATCAATATCAGGATTACAGACAGAATACGGACCAGAACCAGTTCCAGGAACAGAATTTGATGAACCAGAGGGATGACAACTCCAACTACAGAGGTCGCGGCCGAGGCAATGGAGGCCGAGGTCGAGGTCGCGATGGAATGTGGTGCGCCAACCACAACTCCACTACTCACAACACGGATGAGTGCAGGAGTGGCCCAAGAATGAACAATGAACCCGAACAGAGGGCCGTCCTCATGAATCAGAGAGGTGGAGGAAACAATCAAGGCAGGGGTGGTAGAAACCCTGGCCGGGGGCCATTCAGAGGGGGAAACAACAATGGTGGGCGAGGAAGGGGACGCAATCAACAGAATGCTAACGATCCTCATCCACCTCAACGCAACCAAGATTTCCCGCGACCAGACGGTCATGTAGGGACCATATCCGGGAAACATATCCCTATACCCCCAAACAGGCGTGAACAACGAAAGATGATTAACGCACCGCTCCCTCGCGGGCTCCCAGTTATGAGTATCGCGAAGCCCCTTCCCAGAGAACCATATCAACTTGTTTTTTCTAATGAGGAGATCAACGAGTGGGCAGTCTCTTCTGGTGACCCATTAGTTATACATCTACAGATTGGCACGAAACTTGTCAATCGTATTCTGGTAGACACAGGCAGCTCTGCCGACATAATATATCTGGATGCCTTCGAAAAGCTAGGGGTTGATCCACGGATGAAGAGGCCGACGCGAACCACCTTAGTAGGCTTCGCGGGAGAAAGGGTCACTGCTCTAGGAGTGGTGAGTTTAGACGTAGTAATGGGAGACGAGACAGGGCCACGAAGGTCGGAAAAGATTGATTTCGTCATCATCCCGACAAGCTCTTCATATAACGCAATCATCGGGAGAGGCACATTGTGCAAGTTTGATGCAGTAGTATCCATGAGCCATTTCTGCATAAAGTTTCCCACACCATCCGGAACAGGAATCGCGACGGGTGTGGAGAAGGAGAGCATCTCTTGTTATATCAAATCTGAAAAGGGAGAAGAAACGCCTCTGCTTGCGAGCCAACTTTTTGTCCCGGGCATGCCTAATGTTGAGGAGGAAGCTGAGTTAGATGTTCGCGAGCCCCCTAGATATCAGACTTCTGAGGGAGATGTGGACAAAGCAAAGTTTTCCGGATTTAAAACGCAGGAGGTCACTCCCTTTGCAAACAAAGAAGAGAAGTTATCGGTGGGGGGTAACCTTGACCCTATGGTGATGGTGGAGATTGAAAACTTGCTATCGGAATCGCGAGATGTCTTCGCTTGGTCCCCCAAAGACTTGAAAGGAATTCCTCCATCGGTGATCACTCACTCTCTAAATATTAGCAACGATATCATTCCTAAGTGACAGAGAAAGAGAAAGCAGGCAGGTCCGAAGAATGAGGCGGCAGCCGCAGAGCTCGCGAAACTCCTAAAAGCTGGGTTTGTTAGACCAGTACAGTACCCGGCTTGGTTGGTTAATGTCGTCATGGTCGCGAAGAAAGGAACGGGAAAATGGAGGATGTGTGTAGACTTCACAGACTTAAACAAAGCTTGCACAAAAGACAGCTACCCACTACCTTCTATTGATCAGCTTGTAGACTCCACCGCAGGGCATGAGGCACTCAACTTTTTAGATGCGTACTCGGGATACAACCAAGTCATGATGAACCCCCTTGACTCAGAGCATACCTCTTTCATAACAGATAAAGGAACTTTCTGCTACAAAGTGATGCCTTTCGGCCTTAAGAACGCGGGGGCCACTTTCCAGAGATTGGTGGACCGCATTTTCAGTGATCAGATAGGGGATACAGTTGAGGCCTACGTTGATGACATTGTGGTAAAGAGCAAGGAACAGAGTAATCATGCTTGCGACCTGGCAGAGGTCTTCGCAACGCTCAGAAAGTACGGGATGAGTCTAAATCCGGACAAGTGCGTGTTCGGAGTCACAGAAGGAAGATTCTTGGGCTTCATGATTAGTGCTCGCGGTGTCGAGGTAAATCCCGATAAAGTTAAAGCCGTTCTCGATCTTGAACCACCGCGTTCTACCCATGAGGTCCAACGGTTTGTAGGCCGAGTGAATTATTTGGGGAGATTTTGTGCCAAGTTGGCCGAATGAAACCTCCCCTTCTTCGAGATTCTGAAAAAACCAAAGAATTTTGAGTGGACTGAGGAATGTGGTCAAGCTTTCGCGAGCCTCAAAGAGCATCTGACAAGGCTCCCGGTCTTATCTTCCCCGGTTCCGGGAGAAACTCTCCAGTTGTATCTCGCGGCCAGCTCAAGGGCGGTAAGCGCAGTCCTTGTTCGCGAGACAGAAAAGCCGGTATATTTTATCAGCCGAGCTTTATTGCCAGCGGAGACACGGTATTCTCCGGTTGAGAAGTCTGTGCTGGCGCTGGTAACGGCTGCTCGCAAACTAAGACCCTATTTTCATGCACACCCGATTGAAACCCTAACGGACTTGCCACTCAATAGCTTCATGACAAAACCGACTGTAGCAGGGAGGCTCACAAAATGGGTCATCGAGATGTCAGAATTCGATGTGGTATATCGGCCCAGGCCGACTATCAAGGCACAAGCGCTTGCTGACTTCATTGTCGAAACGAGTTTCAGAGAAGGGGAAGTGGTGAGTCCGTATGGCGAGCAGATGATGTGGATAATGCACACTGATGGGGCCGTGAATGACGAGGGGTGTGGCACGGGTGTGATTCTCACATCGCCTACGGGAGATGAGATAAGTCACGCCATCGCACTAAAGTTCAAACCCACGAACAATGAAGCTGAGTATGAAGCCTTGATCGCAGGGCTAGAATTAGCCATTGGCCTTTCAATCTCTGTGCTATCATGTTGTTGCGATTCAGAAATTGTAGTAAGGCAGGTACAGGGGCTTTATGAAGCGCGAACAGGGAACCTCCCACAATACCATGCCAGGGTCGCGACATTGACCTCACTTTTCATGCATTTCGAAATCAAGGCAATCCAGAGGGAACTGAATAAGAAAGCAGATGAGCTCGGGAAGATGGGAGCCGGTTGGGAAGGTCCCAAAGAAGAACGCGAGCGCAGATCAGGGTTCATGGTATCAAAGGGGGGGCCCCCGAAATATCTATTTTTTGTGAAAGAAGAAAGCGCCATCAGTCGCGAAATTGAGATGATGGCAATCAACACTTCGTCTGAAGATTGGCGTCGCCCATTCATAGACTACCTCAGATATGGTCGCGGTCCAACTGACCCAAAAGAGCTCATGCAATTGAAAAGGAAGGCTGGACGCTTTTATATCAGCAGAGGTGAGCTCTACAAAAGAGGAGGTGACCCTTGTGAACTGAAATGTATGGGCCACTATGAGACAAAGGCCTACCTCGAAGAGCTGCATGCTGGGCTGTGTGGGACACACGCAGGGAGGAGACCCCTGGTGTACAAGGCTTTGCGCCAAGGGCATTTCTGGCCGACAATGAAACGAGATGCTCAAGCGATGACGCGAGCTTGTCAAGCATGCCAGTATTTCGCCCCTGCCTCTCACCAACCAGGGGTCCAACTTCAGATCATGGGAAGCCCCATCCCCTTCGCGATGTGGGGGTTGGATCTTCTTGGCCCTTTTAAACCAAAGGCCTCGGGTCAGCTCGAGTATATCATCGTCGCAGTTGACTATTTCACAAAATGGATTGAAGTGGAAGCACTCGCGTTGACAACAGTACCTGTAGTGAAAAAATTCCTTTAGAAGAGCATTATCTGTCGCTATGGGTTGCCACGCGAGATTGTTACCGATCGTGGCCCTCAATTTAACTCGCCCCAGCTGATGGCATGGTGCAGTGATCTATGAGTTAATTTGAAAATTTCTTCAGTTGCACATCCACACTGCAATGGGCAGGTAGAAGCCGTCAATAAAAGCATCGTCACAGATCTTAAGAAAAGACTAGATAGCGCCAAGGGCAGATGGGCGGAGGTCCTGCCACTTACTCTCTGGGCCAATCGAACCACGGTGAAAAAAGCGACAGGGGAGAGTCCTTTCGCCCTCGCGTATGGAGTGGAGGCCGTGGTTCCGGTAGGAATTTTGTTCCCAAACGAAAGACTCCTTCACTACGACTCGGATACCAATGACGAAAAGATGAGGATGGAGCTCCAACTTCGCGAAGAAACTCAAGAAATGGCGGTTATCCGGGCGGCCGCTTACAAAGCGGGTGTCGCGAAGTATTATAACAAGCATGTCAAGGAAAGAGGTTTCGTGAAGGGAGATCTGGTCCTGAGAAAGACAGAAGGGGGAAAACTCGATCCCAACTGGGAGGGGCCGTATATAGTGGATCGCGAGGTCGCACCAGGGGCCTATCGACTAAAGGATAGCTCTGGCAATCACGTTGCAAATTCCTGGAACGTGATGCGACTACGCCGCTATTACGCCTAGCCTACTCCCCCACACAGGCGAAAGGACCGATTGAGACTAAACATTAGCAATAATCTATCGTCGGGTTACCAAAGGAATAAATACTTTCGCCACAAAAGGGGACGTGATCTCAGAATAAACGGTACGTGCACATCTCGAGAATTCAGGATGCCGCATAAATCCCGTGGCGCTGGGCTGGGGCCAAGAGCACCCACCCAGGTCGCGAAGCCGTGACGCTGGGCTGGGGCCAAGAGCACCCACCCAGGCCGCGAAGCCGTGATTGTCCGAGAGTGAGTAACGACATTCGTCCTCCTCACCTCGACCACGAAGTCATGACCCTGATGGGATAGCAACCCATCAAGGCACGGAGTTCAGCGAGTAACACTCCTCAAAAATGTCAATCATGAAACTATATACTTAGCATGGAAATATGCAATACAAAACGCTAATGAATCCCCATCTGTTTTGACAGACGCTCCTGCACTAAAGAAACGAACGATCATGGGCACGATCGCAAACGAAACAGAAAATGGCAGTTTGTGAGCTGGCGCTATAACTCCAATTATCCGCGAGCACGGATTTCCCAAGGCATCAAGAATACCTTAGCTAAGGTATGATGAGATAAACACGCGAGCTACTTTGTTTTGTCACAAGAACAAAAAATCTGATTCCAATTCATTATAGGAAATCACGTTCTCAAACACAAAGACACTCATAAGTGCATGAAAAACCCTACTACTGGCTCATACGCATGCAGTAGTCAGGTAAGAGCACACTCTTTATCACATCACAGGTCATGACATATGAATACTCTATACTTACGCGATCGATTTTCTCGCAGGGTTTTTTTTTCCGTAAGACCAACAGAAGAATCTTTTCGGAAACATTTTCGTTTCGAAAGCACCCTGACGAAAGATGTTGAAGAGTGTCCTATTTATGATATTAAGTATTCTCGTTTCGGAAACATTTTTAAGTTCTAAAGTCTATTAGTAAGACACATACTTTTAATCGCGATGGCACAAAGGTGCACATTACATTTTCAGTTCCAAAGCTTTCCCGATAATCCCAGTCTAATTTATTCATAAAACCTCGTTCATTCTCCCTCCTTTTTTAACACATAGGGCTCGCGAGACTGTAAACATCCTCATGAGCACTATGGGGGGAGGGGAGGAGGAGGAGAAATCACCATACAAACACAGAATAAAGAGACATTAAAAAGCACTAAGCCTAGAGAGGAACGACGACCTTCACTTGATACACCACAGTCCGAACGGGAACTTCAGGTGGATTAGCACGCCACATGGTGAAAGTCACCTCATCTCCCGTACGGAGATCATTCTCATACGCAAACTCACTCCAACCTTCGCCCAGAAAGTAAGAGCTCCCAGCCTTGTCCAGAGTCACGTCCCAAGGTTCGAAATTGACGCAAAGGACAAGATTCTTACCACCGAAATGGCTAAGGTGTTGATCACAATGATCCTTCGCGAAACGCTATACGTAGAGAAGAGGAGTCTAAGAAACGAACAAGCAGAGAAAGGCAAAGTAAAAAGGATATTTACCAAGCATCTGCTAGTAATGGCAGAGGAATCCATAGTAATAGTGAAAGACTCATCCAGAGACCCCTCTCGAGTTCGTCATGTCCTGGCCATGTCGGTATCCTTTGAAAAAAAAAGCAGACAAGGAAGGAGAAGGCAGGAAACGCTTTTATAAAAGAAATACACCTAACCCACAGTTAATGCATTGAATGATTAAAGCAGAAAAGTGGTTGGGAGAACAAAAGTAATAAACACAAAAGACATGCAGAGAAATAATTGTACGGTCTCCCCACGAGACCCAAAGAAAATCGTCTAAACTACATTTAGGCTCGCGATCACATTCCGATCTGCGGGCCACAGAACCAAATAACAAATTGTATTTAACACCGACCCAAGAGTTTGCAGCCAAACGCATGAAAAGGAGTTAAACTTCATCAGGAAGATCCAGATACCCATCAGCTTCAACCAGCGCTGAATCGCGAGCCCCTCTCGCACCACCAACGTCTTTGGCTGACGCGATGTTTTCTCCAACAGCAGTCTCCTCGCTGTCAATATTCACAACATCGTCCCCACCATCCACATCAGACGATCTAGCACAAGAGCGAGTCGAAGAGTCCGCTGTTTTCTTCATCCTTTCCTCCGAGTAAATTACTCTTTTAGGCACTTTAGGAGCTGGGACTAAAGGAATGTGAGACTCCATCCCTCTAACGACCCCTTCGCCTTTAGGCAAGAAGGGTTCGACGACCCAACCTTCAAGAAGGCTCGCGTCGTCATCAATAAAGGTCCCAAGGGGAGGAGAGGTATACGCGGGGAGCTCGGCAGGAAGGCCACAAAGATCCGTAGGATCATAAGGAAAGTTAGCCACTTTGTGTTTCCTGAGCTGACGCTTGAGGGCGGTAATCACCAGTGTGTCACGAGCCAAACTGATAAAATCAATACGACATTTCTCGCGATAACTAGAAGCATACTGCTTGGCACCTTCGCGACGACCCTTGTCAAAAGCTTGGTCTTTCTCTTGTCGGAGAAAGATAACTCTGTATGATGATTGCGCTCCATAGTCCTGGCCGAAAGCTCCAAATCACTTATCTTCGCCGTCAGCTCATTTACCCTGTTCTCCAAAACAACATTCCTCTCTTTCTCCTCTTTTAGTTTTTTCTTCACGGCCTCCTTGACATCTTGGGCTTTATTAGCAAAATCGACCATCTGGTTATAGTCCCCCTCCATCTGGACGTAACCATCTTCAAGGGCGATGGCATATTGCCCCGATGCCTCGTTAAGAAGAATCGACTACAATAAACAAAATATGATGATTAAAATTAGCTACCGACGAGAAGGAAGAAAACCACTAAGAAAGAAAAGGAGGGAAACCCACCGCCAAATTGAGTCTCGAGAGCCCCACTCTACCCCGAGCAATGCCCTCTAAGAATTCAGGCATTTCTGGGAATCCTGGTCGATCGCGATGAAAGAACGTCCTCACCACCTCTTCCTCGGGAAAGAGCTCAGCCAGGCCCTGAGAAGGGGTACCTTGGCCACCTTCAAGGGTCATAGGCTGTTTACCCTTGGCAGTCTCCGAGGCCCTCTCTGCAGGGGTTGTTCGGTGCGAAGTAGCAGTCCCGCCGGCCCCTAAAGGGATTGTCGGACCAATCGGAGATTGGTCGTTTAGAGGCTCTGGCACGCGAGTCTCAGTCTCCACAGTTGGAGGCACGGACTCACAGATGTTAATACCACCAGCAGAGGTTTTCTTCTTTTTAGAAGGAGCCTTGTTCTTGTTCGCCAGTTGTTTTCGGCGTTTGCTCTTTTGTGGGGCAGGAGCCTGTTCATCAATAGGCTCTTCGTCAAAAGAGTCATCAGAGCCCTCAATGGTCGGGAGACGAGAAAAGTATCCTGTCTCTGAAAATAAAAAAAATATATAATAAAAAATCCATAAGCATATGACATCGCGAGTCCGTAACAAAAATAAACAAAAATGATAATAACAACATGCAAGAAAATCATTAGACGAGAGACGCAAGAGATACCATAATGATGCTTAAGACTAAGTCCACGCTGGGCTAACACCTCGTGGGTAATACACTTCAGGAATATGCACGTTGAGACGAGATCAGGGAAATTGTGGAATTTACGGGAAAAACAATCTTTCTTAGGCTGAGACCAGTTACCAGATTTGGGTTGGGTCGCGAGCATCGATATCTTGGTCGAGATCCCAGAACCCGGAGGAGGTCGTACCAAAAACCAATCGACCTTCCACTTCGGTATGCGGGGAGGACCATCCCACTCCGACTTACCATTCTTTACGGCTGTAAACATCCCCATCTCCTCAGGAGCCCTTCGCGTGGAAAACATAAGGAGAAAATGACAAGGATTGGGTTTTACCCCGATATCTTGACACCTCATCACATAAATAACCAAGGCCCTCCAGAAGTTAGGATGCATCTGAGCTGGGCTGTAGGTCAGCTCTCTCAGGAGCATTTTAGTAAAGTTGGAGAAAGGGAGCCTAAAGCCTAGTTTGAGAGACGATATACTCAAGGGAAAGAAAGTGCCATACTCATCAAGGGAAGTTCCACCCGAAGATGGAAGAGCAAAAATTGTACCTTCTGGGAAGGGATAAGCATCTGCGATGGTGTAAAGATCGCGAAGGGTAAGATCAGAAGGAAGGGCCGTAAATGGGTTCCCGAGGTTCTTGACCTTTTTATAACGGACGCGGCGAGTCAAAATCTGTACGCGACCCGCCGGATTATTGAAAATATCTTCGATCTCCAAACGAGGAAGATCGCCTCGCCAGGAGTAAAACTTCTCATAGTCCTCACGACCGATTATTACATCCTCAGATTCCTGAGGAAGAAGATCTTTATTACCATAACCCGCATCTGGTCGCGAGGTAGAAGGAACTTCATCGCCACTATTTCTAATAGGGTTCCCTGTGGATGATTAAGAAGAAAAAGATTGAGAGTTAGTTTTCCAGGGCAAGAGTACGAAACGCGAAGGCTAGAGAGAAGCTTCGCGAGCCATGGGAATGAAAAACAAAGAAAACCCTGGAAAACGAGAAATATGAGATCTAAGTGGGAATCAAACAGACTCCAGGCGGGCGCTCTAAGGAATGGCGAGATGAGTAGTTCAGAGGCCATGAGAGAAAAACTGATTTTAAAGAATGATGAGAATTCCGACAGCCTAAAATGGCTTTTTAAGGAAAGAAGAGTGTCCATCAAACAGGAGAAGGAAAAAAGGGGCACCGCCCAGTAAATAACCAGAAAAGGTGCGGAGAAAACCCGCCTGACCGCCATGAAAACCAGTGAAAGCTTCGAAAGAACACAAAACAGCGGAGATGTAAAAATACCGAAATCATGTATAAAAGTAATGAAAGAAAACAACAAATAAAGAGCGAATTCGAAATAGAACTTACCAGCCATTTGTAAATCTGAAGATTGTCTGAACGAGTGGAGGTTTCTCGAAATTTTATTAGAAATAGGATTTTACAGGGGAACACGAGCAGTTGAAGTAAAGAGGAAGGGAAGAATATGATTTGACAGCCTTATATAGGAAAGTGGAAAAGAAATCCCAAAAGGTCACCACGTGTTGGAAGGTGTTAGAGCGCGGGAAGACGAAGCGTCACAGATTTAAAAAGAAATTCAAAATTCAAAAGAAGCGCGATGAAATGAGAAGGTGTCGCGAACAAATTATCTTCAAGGGACTCCCCGAGAACCCGGTTTCAGTTATTACCCAAGCCTTACCTTCGCGAAGGCAAGGACTTGGGGGGCTGGTTGTTGGACCCGGTTCTCGCGAGTCGTGACACAAACCCGGTTCTCGCGATTTATGATACGAACCCGGTCCGCGACTGAGAAATAGACCGCGAGCCCATAAGGTCGAATAACTAAATCGAGAACGAGAGGCCCATTAAGAAGCCCAATAGGTAAAGGGAGCAACACCAGATTGTGTGGGACCCAACGCCCGATTATAAATCCTAACGGCAAGGAGAGAGAAAATCAAGGCGATTAAGAGCATCTTCCTTCCCCTCTTGAGAGAGAGAGAGAGACAAACACATAAGGCGATTACTCATTTCCCGAGCTCGTCTCTTTGATCCCGATTCACCTCTTTTAGTAGGAAATCGGATGATCGGTACCTGGATTCTGACTCTCGGTATCGTTATCGTGCTTTTGAGGTGTGAATCATCACGATTGGCTGAATTTCACCATTTACTGTTTCATTGAGTTGGTTCACGAGGTTTCATTGATTTGGTCATTACTTCGATCGTTATCTTCTCTCTGTTTACTTCATTCTATTGTTGTTGGCGTTGTATTCATTTATCTATATCTGTTACTGACTTGAGCGTCGGAGAGCCAAATCAGGGGGTCCAACCTTCCGGTTTGGTTGTGCAGGTACCTTGGGATTTGAAGAACGTAAAGAACAAGGGAGGATAGTACATTTCGATCCGGACGAAGGCGAGTCGTAAGTTGTTGCTCCAGTTCGTGTGAGGAAGGTCTCCAGTATTTGAAGATTCACTGAAGGCCAGATCTCGCGAGGTGTTGATTGCGAGATCGCGAATATCTGGGCTCCAACAACAGCAATCTGAAATTAGGGCACGAAACCACAAGTATCACCTTCATCTTGCATCTGGGCATTCAATCAAGGCTCATAAATCAGGGAAATGGGATTGTTTGCAGTTATCGGCGTGTTGTCGCCTTTTCCATTCTACTACTGGCTATGGCGATTCCCTCAATCCTGGGCAAATCCCTGCGGAAAAGGTCGCTCCCACTCAAAATCAACCAGAGACTGCACATATACCGATTTCGAAGAAGCGGAAATGTTGAAGGCGAGAGATCTACACCAGGTTTGTATTAACGAGTGATTGAACGAATTTATACACCATGATCATGTGAATTGCTTTTGGTTTTTGTCACAGGATATAAATCAATTTCTGGATGGATTTCATCTGAGAGGGTTATGATTCTGAATTTTTTATTTATCGCTAATCTATATTGGAAGAGCCTGCTTGAGGAATTGTTTTCTAGAGTTTAGAAAATGAGGGGGAGAACTGATGGACGACAAAAGAAGCGCATGCTCCCTGCTTTGGTTGTCACTGCAATCTTCTTTGGCTTCGTATATGTGTACCGTGGATCAATTTTTGGAAATCAAAGTAGTGGTGCAACAGCTCTAGAATATGGTAGTGGATCTTTGTGAAAGTTGGTGATGAAGGATCATCCGGACATCAACCGACACCAACGGTTTCCGAGTTTGAAGGTGCATTGACTCGTTCGAGAGCTAAGGAAGTCCAACAAGAACTAGACAAGTTAGTAGCTTTCTTCATGTCTAAAGAGCTAAGTGTTGAAGAGGAACCACCATTGAAGACAGTTATGATAATTGAGGTTCGAGAGCACTCGGAGCCAAACGACGAAGGCGGCGGAGACAGTGGCAAATCCGCGACCACGGCCATGCCACCCGCGACCGCGGACGTTTCCGCGACCGCGGACGTTTCCGCGACCGCGGACGTTTCCGCGACCGCGGACGTTTCCGCGACCGCGGACGTTTCCGCGACCGCGGACGTTTCCGCGACCGCGGACGTTTCCGCGACCGCGGACGTTTCCGCGACCGCGGACGTTTCCGCGACCGCGGACGTTTCCGCGACCGCGGACGTTTCCGCGACCGCGGACGTTTCCGCGACCGCGGACGTTTCCGCGACCGCGGACGTTTCCGCGACCGCGGACGTTTCCGCGACCGCGGACGTTTCCGCGACCGCGGACGTTTCCGCGACCGCGGACGTTTCCGCGACCGCGGACGTTTCCGCGACCGCGGACGTTTCCGCGACCGCGGACGTTTCCGCGACCGCGGACGTTTCCGCGACCGCGGACGTTTCCGCGACCGCGGACGTTTCCGCGACCGCGGACGTTTCCGCGACCGCGGACGTTTCCGCGACCGCGGACGTTTCCGCGACCGCGGACGTTTCCGCGACCGCGGACGTTTCCGCGACCGCGGACGTTTCCGCGACCGCGGACGTTTCCGCGACCGCGGACGTTTCCGCGACCGCGGACGTTTCCGCGACCGCGGACGTTTCCGCGACCGCGGACGTTTCCGCGACCGCGGACGTTTCCGCGACCGCGGACGTTTCCGCGACCGCGGACGTTTCCGCGACCGCGGACGTTTCCGCGACCGCGGACGTTTCCGCGACCGCGGACGTTTCCGCGACCGCGGACGTTTCCGCGACCGCGGACGTTTCCGCGACCGCGGACGTTTCCGCGACCGCGGACGTTTCCGCGACCGCGGACGTTTCCGCGACCGCGGACGTTTCCGCGACCGCGGATCCAGACCTGTTGATTTCGCCGAGAATTCTTGTTTTATTTCGTTTTCGGGATTTAATGCCTTTTATTGGTTTGTTATTTTAGGAAACACTTTTATTGTTTTATTTCTTTTAATTGACATCCTTATGAACCCTATATAAGCTTTGCCTTAGTAATTGTTTTAGGTTACCCAGAGTTTGATATTGAATACAACGTTTATCGTTTTTCCTCCCAAAATAGAGCTTTTGTGAGAAGAGTGCCCCGTGTGCATTGTTGTTGAACTCGCCCTAGTTGTACTTGTGTGTGTCAATCTCCTCCATAAGGTTGGTGCTATCGGGACTCCATAGAGCATCCTCCAGGTGCCTTGACCCACCATAGTCATTGTGTTTGGTTGTAATCATCCGTTGGGGTTTCTTCATCATTCGGTAAGGTTCTTGTTCTTAAGTTCAGGGGTTTTATCGTTGTTTGATTTGGATCCAATTGGCCTATCATTCGACTTATCCTTCTTTCATCTCATTCTAATTCCGCCTTTCTTCTCTGTTCGAGTTTCTGTTCGAGGTTTGGTGTCTAGATCGGACAACATCGGCTTATCCCCGCATCAAATTGGTATCAGAGCTGTGTTGACACCATCTGTCTTCACAAGAATATCAAGAGACCCCCTATCCATAAAATCACAAAAAATGAGTCAGTTTTGTTTTCCTGTTTGTCAGTTTTCTTTCAGAAATTGATTTTGAGTCTTCTAGTACTTTGATCTTTCTTGTTGAGTCTGTTTCAGGTTGTGTACAAGAAGCTTGGATCGATTCGTGTCTGTGGAGATCGAAAGATTGGAGTTTGGAGCACCCTTGTTCCAAAATCCATTCATCCCATCACCCATCACAAATTCATCCATCCCTACCAAAAACGCAGCCATCAGAAACCCTAAGGAATTGCTGGAATTTCTTGCCTTGGAGCCCAAACAAGATCTTCAAGGAAAGGAAATCTTATCTTCTCTACAAGGAAAATCAAGTTAGTTGTTATTTTTATTCATCTTAATTTTTGCTGAGATTAATATCTCATAGTCTGTAATTTTCGTTTTGCTGAGACAAAAAAAAAAAAATATATATATATATATATATTCAAAAAAAAAAAAAAAAAATCGAAAAGTCTCAAAGTCAGCATTTTATTTTACGTTTTGTTGAGTCAAAGTCTAGTTTGATATTATTTGAGTCGGACTTCAAGAAATCGGAGGAATCGGGATTGTCACGAGCCCGAACGAAGACGAAGGAGTTTTGGCCGCAGGACGCGACCCGCGACCGCGGAATCTCACCCGCGACCGCGGAATTCCACCCGCGATCGCGGAAATCACCACTGTTTCTCCAGAACTTCAATTCGCGAACGCGGCACCCAGAATCGCGACCGCGGAACTTCTGCTGCCTTATTTTGCCCTATTTCTACAGCTACGAGCCATCCCTAATACTACCTAGCCCTCTCGACTCCGTCTTCGATCCTTCATCGACACCAGTCGGGACAAGTTAAGGTACGCTTCCTTTTGGCCCTCTTGAGTTCAAACTTGAGTCATATTAGTTGTTTGCATTTACATTCTTGCAAAAGTTTTGAGTCTTTGTTTATTTCTTTCGTTGAGTCAATTTTTTTGTTTTGAGTCAGAGCCTTGAAGTTGAAACCCCGCCCTACACTAGCCATCTCCATCTCTACCATCACTCATATAGTGTTAGGAGCTTGATAGTTTCAATCTATTGGGTTATTGGTACATACAAGGCAATTCATCAAGAAAAGCTTGTTACAACAACAATTGAGAGAGAGTGCAGAGGAAAACATACGAGAGTAAACACTTGCGAGTTGTTTTCATTTACACTCACTTAACATTGTTCTGTGTTAGTCTTTTCTTTGATGATGAGTAGGCCAGTCTCTCCCAGCGGTAGGAGGAGAACCCCGGAGACCAGCCTCGTCACTCCGGAATTCATGATGAACTTGTTTCGAGAGTTTATACAAGAGTTAACCGCAGGAACTGCGTCTGGAGTTACCACAGCCATCCGGCAGGAGCTTCACCCGACTCCACCTCCAACGGCTGCGGGGCATATTGGGACTTCCCAAGGCGCTCCCGCAGACGCTCTACGGAGGCCCCTCCCTCCCCAACGGGAAGTCTATGAGGCTGCCCAAATAGGTCAGGAAGCTAGAGGCAGGACCACACCCAGAGCTGACAACCGTCAAGCTCGAAGGGGGCGTTTTCATAACTCTCCTATACCTCGCCTTAATAGATACAATGCTTCTAACCATTTTAATGATGAATTTCAGGATCTAGGTGACCATGATTACGATGAGAAGCCTGAGGAAGAGGATGACGAAGAAGCAGCAGAAGCAGTATGGCGACCCCCTCGTCAACAAGGAGGGTACCAAGGAAGAAGAAGAGAGTCTGAGCAAGATGAAGTTGGGAAGATCAAGGTGAAAATCTCAAGCTTTGAAGGTAAGTGTGATCCAGATGTCTACATGGAGTGGGAGACGAAGATCGAGCAAATCTGGAATTGCCACAACTTTCCCGAGCCTAAAAAGGTGCAACTTGCATCTTTGGAATTTAGTGGCTATGCTCTAGTGTGGTGGGATAGTTTGATATGAGGAAGAGCTGCTAATGGAGATTATCCCTTCACTACTTGGGATCTCATGAAGAGGATGATGAGAGCTCGATTTGTTCCCCCACATTACACTAGGGAACTCATACAGCGGCTCGAGAACTTGAGACATGGATCTATGGGAGTAGAAGAGACCTTCAATGCTATGCAAATAGCCATGGTTCGAGCCAATTTGGTTGAGGATGAGGAGAAAACAATGGCTAGATACATCTGTATCCTTCACCCATATGTGTCAAGTGAGATTGAGATGTTCCCTTACAACTCTATGACTGAGTTGTTGCACTTGGAAATCAAGGTGGAGAGAAAGACCAAGATTAGGGGTCAGGGAAGCAGAAATACAGGAGGATGGAAAAATCAGCAAGGAAGAACTTCCTACCCTTCAGCCCGAGAGCCCCCTGCTAAGGAAGATAGCGGTTCCCGAAGGAACCCACCACCTGTTGCCCAAGTGCCTTCAAAAACTACACTTGGCCCTTCCAATGGACCCCGAGGGAGTACTTCTAACCCTACTTCTAGAGCTAGGGATATTGAATGTTTTAAATGTAGAGGAAAGGGTCATATGATGAAGGATTGTCCTAATTCTAGAGTATTAATTGTTAATCAACTAGGTAAATATGAAAGTGAAAGTGAAAAGGAGGAACACCTAGATGAAATGCATGATGATGATGATCTTAGTGATGAAATTGGTTATGAGCATGGTGATTCTTTGATTTATAAAAGAAATTTGCATGTACAACCCGCCCCTTGTGAGGATAATCAAAGAGAAAATTTGTTTCATACTAGATGTTTGGTTCAAGGGAAGGTATGTAATATGATTATTGATGGAGGAAGTTGTTGCAATATTGCTAGCACTGAATTAATCTCTAAATTGCATATTGCTACTATTTTCCACCCTAGGCCCTATAAATTGCATTGGATGAATGAATGTGGTGAATTAAGAGTTCAAAATCAAGCTAGGATAACTTTCTCCTTAGGGAAATATGAGGATACAGTCTTGTGTGATGTCGTTCCTATGCAGGCTTGTCATATATTGTTAGGTAGACCATGGCAATATGATAGAAAAGTTGTTCATGATGGTCACACTAACCGTCACTCATTTATTTTCAATAATAAGCCTATTACTCTTAAACCTATGACTCCAGCACAGATAGTAGATGCATATGAGAAGAGCAAAGGAAAAGAAAGATCCACCGATGAAACTGAGGTGCTGGCGCAACAAAGCCAAAACCGCGACCGCGGCTCGAAACCCGCGACCGCGGAAGTTGGCGCAGGAGCCCTTGTTGGTTCGACTACTCCGCCTCGCGCTCTTTTGTCCTCCAAATCCGAATTGCAAGGTGAGTACTTGCCATTGGACACTACCTTAATGATTCTTTGCAAGAGATTTGTGTTGACAGATACCGATTCTCGAGTTGATCTACCCCCTAGCATTCAAGATATTCTTGATGAGTTTGCTGAGGTGTTTCCGGATGAGATTCCAGCGGGCTTACCGCCCTTTAGGGGCATTGAGCATCAAATTGATCTTATTCTAGGAGCTTCTTTACCTAACAGGCCAGCTTACAGAATGAACCCTCAGGAGTGTCAAGAGATTCAGAAGCAGGTGCAGGAGCTTGTAGATAAGGGGTATGTTCGAGAAAGTCTTAGTCCTTGTGCAGTTACGGTCTTACTTGTGCCTAAGAAAGACAATTCTTGGCGGATGTGTGTTGATTGCCGAGCTATCAACAACATAACTGTCAAGTATCGTCATCCTATACCAAGGTTGGATGACATGTTGGATGAGCTTCATGGTGCCATAAACTTCACCAAGATTGATCTTAGGAGTGGCTACCATCAAATCTGAATGAGGGAAGGCGATGAGTGGAAGACCGCCTTCAAGACCAAATTTGGTCTATATGAGTGGCTTGTTATGCCATTTGGACTTACTAATGCTCGCTCTACTTTTATGAGGCTTATGAATCATGTCTTGAGGAAGTTTATAGGGAAGTTTGTTGTAGTTTATTTCGATGATATCTTGATTTACAGCAGGTCCCTAGGGGAGCATGAGCAACATCTCAGGGAAGTACTCGTTACTCTTAGTATACAGCGACTATATGCTAATTTGAAGAAGTGTGATTTTTGCACTGATAAAGTTATATTTCTTGGCTTTGTAGTGAGCTCCCAGGGATTACAGGTTGATGAGGAGAAGATTAAGGCCATTCAGGATTGGCCAACCCCCACGACTAGCAGCCAAGTCAGAAGTTTCCATGGATTGGCTAGCTTCTATCGGCGTTTTGTGAAGGATTTCAGCACCATTGTTGCACCCCTAACTAAGGTAACAAAGAAGCATTCGGCCTTTGTTTGGAAGGAGGCTCAAGAAAGGGCGTTTGAAGAGCTAAAACGCAGATTGACCGAAGCGCCATTGCTTGTGCTTCCCGACTTCACTAGGCCCTTTGAAGTGGAATGTGATGCCTTAGGAGTTGGCATAGGAGGAGTACTCATGCAAGAAGGTAAGCCTATTGCCTTCTTTTCTGAAAAGTTGAAAGGTGCAAGTCTAAATTACTCTACTTATGATAAGGAATTGTATGCATTATATAGAGTACTTAAGACTTGGCAACACTACCTATGGCCTAGAGAGTTTGTTTTGCATACCGATCATGAATCTTTGAAACATTTTAGGAGCCAAGACAAACTTGATAGGAGCCATGGTAGATGGATGGAATTTATTGAGACTTTCCCTTATATTATCAAATACAAGAAGGGAAAGGACAATGTTGTTGCTGATGCACTATCTAGGAGGCATGCTTTAATTGTTCAACTTGACTCTAAGGTGTTAGGCTTTGTTTACATCAAGGAGTTATATCGTAATGATGCTGATTTTGGTGCTATTTATAAGCAATGTTTAGATAAAGGAACTTTTGATAAGTTTTACTTGTTTGATGGTTTCTTGTTTAGGGCTAGTAAAGTATGCATACCTTAGTGTTCTTTGAGATTATTGCTTGTTGAAGAAGCCCATAAGGGTGGATTAATGGGACACTTTGGTAGAGATAAGACATATCATATGTTGCATACTCATTTTTATTGGCCCTATATGCTTAGGGATGTTGAGCATTGTTTGAAAATATGCTTGGAGTGTCTTAAGGCTAAGTCTAGAGTTAAACCACATGGATTGTATACTCCTTTGCCTATTTCTACGACCCCCTGGGTAGACATTAGTATGGATTTTATTGTAGGGTTGCCTAGGACTAAGAAGGGGAGAGATTCTATTTTTGTGGTTGTTGATAGATTTTCTAAAATGGCTCATTTTATTGCTTGCAACAAGACTGATGATGCTCATCATGTGGTTGACTTGTTCTTTACCGGAGTTGTTAGGTTACATGGAGTACCAAAGACTATTGTGAGTGATAGAGATGTGAAATTTGTTACTTTTGGAAAACTCTTTGGGGAAAACTAGGGACTAAACTACTATTCTCTACATCTAGTCATCCTCAAACTGATGGTCAAACTGAAGTAACCAATAGGACCTTAGGAACCCTTTTGAGAGCCATTCTTATGAAGAATTTGAAAGCTTGGGAAGAAGCCTTACCCCATGTTGAGTTTACCTACAATAGAGCCATCAATTCCTCAACCTCGCTGAGTCCCTTTGAATGTGTGTATGGTTTGAATCCACTAACCCCTTTTGATCTTATGCCGTTACCTACGAAGGAGCGAGTGAATTTCAATGCAGGAAAACATGTTGATCACATCAAGGAAATTCATGAGAGGACAAGAGCTAAATTGCTAGAAGTAGCTGCTACAAATGCTAGCAAGACAAATAGGAAGAGGAAGAAGGTCGTCTTCAAGGAGGGAGACTTCGTGTGGGTCCACTTTAGGAGAGAGCGTTTCCCCAGCAAACGCCACTCAAAGCTGTCCCCAAGAGGTGATGGACCATTCAAGGTGCTTAAGAAGATTGGAGATAATGCTTATGTCTTGGAGCTTCCCGGTGAATATCAAGTGAGTGCCACCTTCAATGTGCAAGATCTAACATTGTTTGAAGGCGAAGAAGAGGAGGAGCTGGATGATTCGAGGTCGAATCATTTTCAAGAAGGGGAGGATGATGAAGGATCATATGGACATCAACCGACACCAACGGTTCCCGAGTTTGAAGGTGCATTGACTCGTTCGAGAGCTAAGGAAGTCCAACAAGAACTAGACAAGTTAGTAGCTTTCTTCATGTCTAAAGAGCTAAGTGTTGAAGAGGAACCACCATTGAAGACGGTTATGATAATTGAGGTTCGAGAGCACTCGGAGCCAAACGACGAAGGCGGCGGAGATAGTGGCAAATCCGCGACCGCGGCCATGCCACCCGCGACCGCGGACGTTTCCGCGGTGTAACAAGAGACCTACTTTTAATTGTAAAGAGAACATGAGTGTTTTGGATTAGAGATTGCTGAACGGGATGTGGAAGGTTTCGCTCTTCCGTTAACAGATTTAGATGTTCGGTTTTGATCTGTTTGTTTTATTGAAAGTTTGACCATGTAGTGTTTTGTTCAGGCAACTGGGGATGAATATGGAGAAGGTTTTGAGACTTTTCGTAAGGATGGACTCTTTAAGGTTGATGGGGTTAAGATTCAATCCAATTTTTCTATATGTTGGTTTGTTTGGAAAGTCTCTTCTTGCTTACGTGTTTGTTTGTTATTTTTATAGGATTTTCTAAATAAGAGCTTGCAAGAGGGTTTTCTACAACAGATTCTATATGCTACGAAACCTGATGAAGCTTTTGGTCTTATTTCTCCTGGGATAATGTGGTGGTAATGCTCATTCACTTTGGTCTTTGTTCCTTTCAGTTTTCAGCATAATCTTGAATCGTATTGGATAAGAATTTTGGGATCATTGATGAAAGTCTATGGTTCACTGGAGTAAGTTGAAGTGATGGATAAAGTATACTGCATTATAATTCCCTTTCTGACTCTGTTGATGCTAGAGCAAGCCTTAATATCCAAAAAAAAAAAAAAAAAATCCAGCTGACCTCTTGCTCAGAGTTGAGTTTATGAATTGATGGCTGTTTGTGCCGATAAATACCACTACGGTTGCGACGTGTTTGTAAGGTCAACGTGTTGGAATGTACATGAAGACGGGGTGACCAATAGAAGACATCTAAGCAAGTAACATGATCGACGACATCACGAAGTTCAGCACGGAGTACTCTTTTTACTCTTCTCATGGTTTTTCCCACGAGGTTTTCCTAAGAAGAGGTTTTAACGAGGCTCCCAAAGTCATTCATCGCCGTGACACCATCAACATAATCTACGAGATAGATGAAGTTATCTACGAGATAGGTGAACTCCCCTACGAGATCATCTACGAGATCATCTACGAGATCACTTACGAGATCAACTACGAGTTCCCTTGATTATCTACGAGTTCCCAAGGTCACCTACGTGAAGATTAAGTACATCGACGAGAAGAGCTACGCGTAGATGACGACGAGTACGAGAAAGAACGAGTATGAAGGCGTCGTCAAGATCAAGATAAAGTCGGTTGAATATATTTATGTCTTATTTAATATTCCTTATGTAAATAGTAAAAGATATTAGAAAGAATATCTTTTACCATGTTTTATATTAGGTTAAAGATATAAGGAAAAAGATAAGATTCTTTCCTTAAAGATAAAATTAGGGTTTGCCTATAAATAAAAGGCTCCCTTATCATTGTAAACCAACCTTTTTCCCCAAGTAATACACAAGTATCTCGAGTTCTCTCTCTTTTATCAATGGTGTTTTCTAGATGAAGTGTTGACACCGTAAAGTTTGATCTTTGCCCTACAATTGCTTAGTTATCATCTCATTATTAATTTTGCTACAAACAATTGGCGTCTACCATGGGGCATGATAAAAAAAGTGCCTTCTTTTCATAAAAAGAAACCATCCATTCTTCACAAAAAAGCCAAAACCTAACGAGCCTTCAAAGTTTAAAGAAGAAGATCAAAATCCGAAATCATTCCCGGTTCACGTAGTTGTCTGCGGCACAATTTTGAAAAACTCGCATCTCTCCCGTCCGATATCCAAATGCCATGAAATTTTGAGGAATTAAAGTAGACTTCAATATCGGTCGAATGGCGTTGGAATCATGCAATTCCGAATTTTCGACAGAGAATTACGACATAAACAAGATGACTGCAGAATCCAGAAAGTTGCTTGCTCTCCAAGGAAGATTTATCTTTCACAAAAACGGTAATATCTATCCATAATCTTCTTCCTTTGAGTTCTAAAAGGTTCAAATTGATTATATCCATGCCAATTCAGATTAGGTTGCATATAAATCATGTTAAAGGAAAATTCTTAAGTTCATTATCATGAGATTTCCATATCTAGATTTGCATATTCACCATAGAAAAGCATGTTAGACTTGATCTAAAGGTTAAATCTTTCTTATTCTTATTTGAGATTCAATATTATAGTATGAGAATATAAAAAGATTAGAATTTTATGATTAAGTAGAAGTTCATAAAGTTTGTACCTTGATTAAAGGATGATATACATCTACTTAAGCACGTCGTGATGTTTTTGCTTGCATATGATGACGACGACGACGCCGTATCTCGCTCGTAAACGTCCAGTGAACTATCGAGAGTCTTCAAGAAATCAAGGAAATCAGATAAGGATTAAAAGGATCATGTAAGACCCTCCAAGAAGACAATCAAGGCGCTAAGACGTCATAAACAACACGTTCCTGAGACGTCAAAGACAATGTCAGACGAACTAATCTCCAAAGGCAAGAAACACCGCGTTGCTTTATTCGCATCTCCATGACAAGGGGTAATATCTCCACAAGTTTGATACGACCATGACGATGTCTAAGGAACACGACGTCCAAGAAGCCAATTACAAAGGCTAAAGACAGATGATGCATCTCGATCTAATCACAACTCATAAGCTAAGTTCTCTACTCATTTACTCTATATCTTTATTCAAATACCAAGTTTCCATGATCACATCTCACCTGAACGTGCGTGATAAATAAGATTCAATTAGCATAAAGATGCATGCTATCTTTATATGCGCTCATAGTTTGAGAAGTAGAAGAATTGCATGTCAAATATGAGATTACCTCCTAAGTCTTTCGTTAAGCTTTCTCCTTAAAGTCTTTATGATCTAAATCACGATTGATTGGATAGGCTTTTCAGAATTGTTATTGTTCAAGATAAATAAGAGTACAACAAAAAAGTGACGGCGTCAGGCAAGATGACGACTTTGAATATGATTACTATGTGATAATGTCACTCTCAACACCATCCTAAAATCATCACAAGGGGGGATAGGATACCCAAGTCATCATTAAAGAAACAAGGCGACAAAAGCTCTCAAGTTTGCAATATGAAGAGCAAATCGTGACGCCAAAGATGAAAAGTCAACAGAAGTCAGTCAGCCACAACAAGTTTTCAACGTCGCCCCTCAACGCGACGCCTTCCTCTAAACGTGTCTGATGGACACAACATCCTAAACGACACCCTTCTCCAATGTTTTTAGACGTAAAATCAAGAACTCCATCGTTATATGATCTCCAAGCCATCGTTCAAAGTATGAACTAAGTGGAATACAAGAATGCGACAGATCAAGAAAGTCTCAAACTCGGACACGACGCTAAGAGTCACCTAAGGAAGTACAAAGTGCAGCAAAACCAAGTAAGTTCTCTATGGAACCTAAGCCTTTCAGATCTTACTTTAATTTGAGGAAAAGAAAAAGATACTTCATCAAGTTGAAAGGGAAAAAAAATTGTGTCTCAAGACGCTAGCTAAAGACCACGCCAAAGAGAGCATAAGATCGAAGTAATCCTCCTCAAGTTCGCAAAGAAAAAGCAATTCACCAAAAAGAGCAACACAAGAAGTTACAATCGAAACACCAAAAGAAAAAGTGTTCCAAGTAAGATAGTGAGAAAAGAATCTCCCAACACCGAAATAAAGAACTCCTAAGGATAAGAGCGTTGGGAAACTTGACGCATCCTGGGAAGGCCCGTAAGAACTCCATTGATTGTTAGCTAGTTGAAGTGCATATTTACCAAGTTACGCATGTCTAAATAAGTTTAGTTTCTGCATAATCATGTCATCGCCATAGCGTCGAGGCGGCAAGGGGTCGCGTCGATTAGGGGTAGCTTTAGAATGTTATCGTGTCGAGTCATCATGAATATTTAAGTGCATAGGTATATCTTTTCTCTCTAACGTGTTAAGCATGCTGAGTTGTTTCGTTTCCACGACTTGCTCTATGTCTATTAAGAGAACGTGCCTCTTGAGTACGGTGTACCAAATAAGAAGCAAGAAGGCCGCGGTGAAAATCCGCGCCGGGGGAGAATTTCGTTAGTCTACGCGTTCAAGGCTTCATCTACGCGTAGACAACGTTAGCCGAACCGCCGACCCCGAGTCGACGCTTCCCATGATTGTTAGCGACGTGTGGCAATGGTCATGGGGAATGAAGCCCGATACCTCACGAAGCCGGCCGGATCCTCTGAGCAAACAAGGTTGAACCTATTTGACACGATCATTCTCCAGGAACGCGTCTTCCCACCTTCCAGCCCCTCTGAGAGTCATGAATCCACGGGCAAAATGCCAAACCGGCAGGGATGCGTCCACCAGCATCGTAAGTCCTAACAATCGAGAAATTGGACGCCACACGATGAATAGGCCCGTCGATTAAAAGAGTTCGACGTCGACCTAAACGCTAGCGTGAGGCAACGGACCCACCTTAAAAGTAAGGGGTAACGTCACAAGCTGATAGAAATCACACGCTGACCTATGTCCGCCACTCGCTTCAGGGTTCGGAGGAAATGTTGTACCCAACCTTCATATAAGCCGACAAATAACAAAAGCAACCGCAATGGCCGTACCACCCTATCAAGTAAGTAAAACTCTCTAACGCGTTCACTACGAACAAAGTATCATACCAGGGGTAGAAAACCACACCCTAAAGATAAAGTAGCAAAAGCAAAAGCCAAGGACCAAACCTACGCGTTCAAAAACAAGCTACGCGAAAGGAGTCACAGAAGTTAAAGTCAAAAAGAAGAAAAAGTTCTACGCGTAACCAAGCGTAAAGCACATGAAACATCAAATCCAAAAGAGCAAGCTCCCAAGACGTCTCCGACGCGAAGAATAACGCGCACGACGCAAGAAACAAAGTGCAAGATATAACAAGTAAAGCAAGCCCAAGGGTCTTTGGTAGCTCTAACCTAGTCTACAGGGAGCCTAAGTCAAACCTACCAAAAGGGGTAGGACCACTCAAGGAAACAAGAAAGATAGAAGTATTGTCGAGACGACCCAAAGAGAAAAGTTACTCGTTCAACCCATAGACGAATACGCTATCGCCAAAGTAGATCATGTGAAGTCGAAAACGTCATGCAAGATAAAAGGAAGAGTTTTCAACAAAGAAAGACGAGAAAAAGGAATCTCGATCGAAAGCAAGAGTTCAGAAAAAATCCAAGAGCTAGAATATGAACGAGAACTGCAATCACGAGTTGGCCAAGATCACCCAAATTCTACGCATAGAGAACGCCTAAAACGCCGAGAAGAGGAAGAACAAGATCAAAAGCATCGCGACGAATATAATAAAATTTCATCTCCGTAAGAAAATAAAATCATCTCAAAGAACCCTCCTGAGAAAACCAAGCATGATCTAGTCACAAGAAGCATTAGTACGATTGCAAGCACGACGAGGTTGAAGTTATCGCCGAACAAGTCTAGAAAAAAACATTCAAGAGAAGTAGTGCTCCCAAAAGTATTAAGTAAAAGTCAGTGAAGTCGACACAAGGTGTCATAATCAACGTGTTCCCAGATGTGCAACGTGTTCTCCAAAGACGTCTCCCGACGCGTTCTCCAGAACATTCTCGTTACACCTCCCTAAGACTCGAAGCAATCTAAAACCATCGCATGAAGATCAAGTTGTGCCACCATGATAACGCCAACAGGGGTCGGACCTACGGCATAATCGCCATCGGAGCAAGAAAGTATGCGTACGACTTCGTCTCCAAACTAAACCTCAAGGGTCTACTCTCTACGCCATATAAGCGATGCGTCCTCTAAGTTATCTCCACAATCTAAGACATCCTCGATCCTTAACAAGACATTTCACGGCATCCTTGAATCATTACAGCAAGAATAACTGCACTTTCCTAAACTGCTAAGCACAATCTATTCATCCCGGGTACGTTGCTCAAGACCTCCTTTTACTTAATTATTCTTCTTCACATATCTCCATTGCTCGTCTACAAGCTTCACCTCGAGCAAGTCTATCTCCCTCTCCAACTTCTAGCAAGACCCCAGGAAATAGAGGTCAACACCCATCTGCAAGGGGTGACGTAATTATAAGAGACGCGTTGAAAGTGAGAATGCGTAGAATTGGCAAAGAAAAAAAAGAGTACGTTATGAAAAAAAAAGTTTGTCAAAGTAGACACGGAAGTTAAGAAGTAGCATCATAAGAAGAGACGCAAGAACTCAAAGTATGTACCAAAGAAGAAGAAAACTACGAAAACGAGAAAAAATAGAACGCGTCGCCATCGCCCGTCGTGACCTCCAAAGAGTACCCCGACGCTAAGAAAATGTGTAAGGAGACAAGTCAAGAAAGCTGAAAAGTTCCACGTCACCCAAACTAGGGGTGATGAGTAGAGTCTCCACTAAGTCTAAGAACGAGCGACGAAATGTCCCCATGAAACTTCCCTGAGTAAAAGCATCGATTGGTCGAGAACAAGCGTAAGAGAAAAAGATCTGAGTATGCAGTAGCAAAGAAAGAAAGAAGTTGAAAGAGTCGATTGTTTCTCTCATCCGTGACGAAGTAGTAGTTTCCTCCAAAAGTGATATCCTTAGAAAAAGGAGCAGAAGATGCTCGAAGTACCACGTTGGGAATCCAAACATGCGGCAAAGGTCCAATAAGGAGATATGTTACAAGAAAGAAGTAAATCGCCATCTAAAAATTTGCTTGAAGACAAGATGATCCAAGTAACCAAGCTGAGGATTATGGTGAGCAACGACTTCACTTATGAAGTCCTCATTAGCCATGATTTCAGATTCGGCCCGCAAACATTTTCAAAGTCGAGGGAGCACGAAGTTGAATCTCTCCAAAGAAGGCGTAAGAAGCCCAAGATCCAGATCGCCTATCACCAGTTAGAAAGAAAAGACATGTTCAAACGTAGAACACGAGTTCAGAGAACTGATTATGAAGCAATAAGGTTTCAAGCATCAAGTTACAGCAGCAACGCGTTGAGATTAAGAGAAGGCATTGAAGGAGTGAAGGCGTTTCCCTTACTTAAGGATTTCGTCAACAAAACACCTTAGGGGTATTGTTTGTGCCGATAAATACCACTACGGTTGCGATGTGTTTGTAAGGTCAACACGTTGGAATGTACATGAAGACGGGGTGACCAATAGAAGACATCTAAGCAAGTAACATGATCGACGACATCACGAAGTTCAGCACAGAGTACTCTTTTTACTCTTCTCATGGTTTTTCCCACGAGGTTTTCCTAAGAAGAGGTTTTAACGAGGCTCCCAAGGTCATTCATCGCCGTGACACCATCAACATAATCTACGAGATAGATGAAGTTATCTACGAGTTAGGTGAACTCCCCTACGAGATCATCTACGAGATCACTTACGAGATCAACTACGAGTTCCCTTGATTATCTACGAGTTCCCAAGGTCACCTACGTGAAGATTAAGTACATCGACGAGAAGAGCTACGCGTAGATGACGACGAGTACGAGAAAGAACGAGTATGAAGGCGTCGTCAAGATCAAGATAAAGTCGGTTGAATATATTTATGTCTTTTATTTAATATTCCTTATGTAAATAGTAAAAGATATTACATGTTTTATATTAGGTTAAAGATATAAGGAAAAAGATAAGATTCTTTCCTTAAAGATAGAATTAGGGTTTGCCTATAAATAAAGGGCTCCCTTATCATTGTAAACCAGCCTTTTTCCCCAAGTAATACACAAGTATCTCGAGTTCTCTCTCTTTTATCAATGGTGTTTTCTAGATGAAGTGTTGGCACCGTAAAGTTTGATCTTTGCCCTACAATTGCTTAGTTATCATCTCGTTGTTAATTTCGCTACAAACAATGGCCAGAGTTGTAGGGTTCTAAAAGAAGATCTTTGTTAAACTTATATTAGAATGCCAGACTTTTGCTACTTGAACTTCAAATGCTTAGTTAAAAAATGACGAGTACAAGAAGTTCTTGGTATTTCTGGCATTAATAGGTTCATCTAGGTTGAGCATTAAAATATCTTCTTTTGTAAAGCCAGAGGCTATCTGCACTATGCATAGTTAAAATTTTCTCCTGGTTAGGAATGTAGTACGTGAAGGAACAAAACTATCTTAGCACTTCTTAAAGTTCCTAAACAATGCTTCCCACATAATCACACATGCCTTTGGATTAGCCATTTCCTTATTTTGGAGGGGAATTTAGGGAAGAATTTATGGCTCCATTCATTTTCCGTGTGTAGAAATAGCAAATCTATCCAATTGAAAACCAACCGCTCTTTTAGGAAGGTTGTAACGTCTGTTTGATTGGGTTCCTCATCTCATCCTCTTCTGAACTTTGCTCAACTTCGCCTTTCATGGGGTTTTGCGGTCGATGCGCAGTCCATGAGTTGTTTTTACACTCATATTTCTTTTCATCGAAACAGGAAAAAGGCAGAAAACTGCAATTTTCTATGCCGAATACCAAGCTCTGCCACGCCACAGTTTCCTACGCCGGCACTTCCTCCATAGAAGGAAACCTTGCCGAATTTGTACTTAAGTGGGAGCTAACTAGAGATTTCCCTTTGCCTCATGGTGATCTAGGTATATCTTCTACTTTATAAATTCTGAATTCTTTTGCTTTTTTACTCAAGTTGAAGTTGATGATGAATTTTTATCTCAATATTTTGTCATTTGCAGTATATAAAAAATGAAGACGGAATTAGGATATCTTGGGGATTAGTCAGCTTTCAACGGAAGATGGTGTAAGTTTTTTGATTTAATCTTTGAAGCTTACAATGGTTCCAGTCCCATATACTTACATACATCACCTACTTCAAATCTTTGCGTGCTCCATGTTGATTAACATATAGGATTCATTTAGGAAATTCAGTTTTTCCCGGAGCTTATTTAATCTTCTTGAGACAAAAAAGCAGGCTAGATTTGAATTTATCATAGTTCACCAAATTTAAGACACTACTGGTTCTGATATCATGCTTTTGAAAGAAATCAATGGTTTGTGAAGATGACAAGTCGTATATATTGCCTAAAGTCTTCACCTGTTGATTTGTTTTTATTTTCATGTGCCAATTACTAAAGGAACAAGAGTTATTTTGCACTACATGATTCTTTATGAATTATCAACATATACATGTCAGATTTTCCTTGATTTCAGTTGAGCAAATTTTTAGTGTTGTGTCTCAGTTAGCACTTTGCTATCCTCATCCACTGCCATCAACTGTAAAAATTGAACTCTTAGTCTATGAGAAGATTATGTAAAGAGAACTACTAATTAACATGTACTTGAATGTATTATCCGTCCATATTGATTGTTTAAATTGTGTACATAAACCAGTGTCGGGCATTGAATGAAAGAATGTTATGGTTCCAGAATCACAAGGCAAGTAAGAGACATGAGAACACCTTCACTAATTCCACTTCTAACATTATCACACACACATCTTCAGGTATCAACGAAATCTATACTTTTAGGCTGCGTCTATATGCACACGTTTTTTTTTGCTAAATGCACACTATTCTGTGCGGTAACAATTGCAGTACACATCTGTGCGTTAACGCTTACCGCACCAAAGGACTCAGGGGCATTGTTGGAATTTTTTCTGAAACCTATACGACGCTGGTGCGGTAAGAATTACCGCACCAGATTAATCCCAGATTAAGAAAAAAAAAACAGATTTTGATTAACTTAAACCCTGTGCGGTAACAATTACCGCACAAGAATTTTATTTTTTTTAATTAATAAATTTTTTAAAAAAGTATTAAAATACTAATAAATTGGTGCGGTAAGAGTTACCGCACCGTATTTTTTTGTTTTTTTAAAAATAAAACTGGTGCGGTAACGTTTACCGCACCAGTTTTATTTTAAAAAAAACAAAAAAGTGGTGCGGTAACCCTTACCGCACCGTATTAGTTTTTTTTTTTTTAAATAAAACTGGTGCGGTAAACGTTACCGCACCAGGTTTTTTTTGAAAAAATGCCCGTTGGAATTTTATGCCCGTTGGTGCGGTAATAGTTAACGCACCAACGGGCATAAAATTCCAACGGGTATTTTTTGGTTGTATATATAGGTTGAGCTATCTTGTTGAAGTTTTGCAATGCACACTACAATGTCTTATAATTATGAGGAAAGTTTTGTCAGTTACTCAGTGGTCTCTAAATTTTCAGAAAGAGAACAAGTATTTTTGTCAACCTTTGAGGAACACGAGGACGAATGAGGTTGAAGTCCTTTTTTTCGCTCACCCGGAGTCGATTCGTTTGTTCAGGAAGTTTCCTCATGTGATTATCATGGACGCCACATACAAGACAAATAGGTATGATATGACTTTAGTGGAGATGGTTGGTTTCACTTGCACGCACAAGACGTTCAACATCGCATATGCATTCATGGCTCAGGAGACAGTAATGCTTTACAAGTTTGTGATGATGTGCGTTCATGAGTTGTGTAGAAATTTGGGAGTGATGCCGAAGGCTATAATGACCGACTGTGAGAAGGCTTTGTTGAGAGCAATCAAACTTGTGTTCAAAGACACTGATGTGAAGCAACTATTGTGTTGGGTGCACATTAAGCACAACATCCAGTCACACGCAGAAAAAGTGATTAAAAATACTAAAAGGGCGGAGAACTTTGTTACGCAATGTTGGGGGATATTTTGCTCGAGCACCGAAGAAATCTACGAAGAGTGGTTGAGAAAGCTGAGAGATTCATGGAAGAAGGGCATTGTTGGTTACGTTGAAAAGTACTGGTTTACTCCGTACAAGAAGTTCATAGTTAGAGCGTGGACGGACTACACTCTTCACTTTCACACAAGGACTACAAACAGGTATCTTTGTTTGTTTAGTTGTTAATTTGGACCACCATATTATTAATGCTAATGATTAGAAATTGTGTTTATTTAGGGTGGAGGGGATGCATAAGGTGTTGAAAGAAATTGTGGGTTCTAGTAGAGGAGGCTTCAACAGAGTGATCGTGAGGATCCACCATGCGGTCATAGTTCAGATGGACCTGATTAGGGCGACGATGAACCAAGCACTTACCACTCGGCAAATGGTCTTTGATGACCCAACCTTTCCTCCTGGCATTCGAATGTTGTTTTCAAGGCTATTTTACCGAGTGTCAGATAGGTGTTTTCTGTTGTTGTTGGAAATGTACCAGCAAATATTGAAGGAGGAGTATTCAAATGTTTGTGATGATCATTGGGTTCGAGATTGTCTTGGGATGCCATGCGTACACGATCTTGCTAGGGCAATCATTTCAAAGACACCTCTTGTTCCGGATGATTTTCATGACTTCTGGAAGGAACTGAGATGGGAAGATGATGCAATAAATTTGTCCTTACCCGACGACAATCGTTCAATGTCTATTCCGGAGATCAGAATGCGTGAAATGTGGGCGAAATGGGAAAGTGGAGATTTGAGGGATGGAACTCTATTCAGATTAAGTGAGTTGTACATTGACTTGGAGCATCCGGAACAAAGTTCTTTGGTAGAGCCAACAAACTTGTTTAGGAAAGGAAAAGGAAGGCCGTCGGGATCAAAGAACAAGGAGAAGCAGCGAAATGGGAATTCTCCTCCGAGAGAAAAGAGGGAAAAGAGTTACCACGAGTACGTTAGAGAAGACTTAACAAATACTGAGAATGCGCAAAAAGTCGCAAAGGAGAAGGCAAATAGGCAAAGTGAACGACCAACTT
Source organism: Oxyria digyna (assembly GCA_029168935.1). Taxonomy (NCBI): domain Eukaryota; kingdom Viridiplantae; phylum Streptophyta; class Magnoliopsida; order Caryophyllales; family Polygonaceae; genus Oxyria; species Oxyria digyna. The sequence continues at coordinate 44,536,348 of JAPVLV010000005.1, forward strand.
GTCCTAAAAAGCAAGCAAGTCAAGTGTCGTTCGACTTCGGATCACAGTCCCAACCTGAACCATTGTTTTCAGAGACCATCGATTTAGAAGACGAAGACATGAATGCCGTGCCCCTAAGAGCTTGCTATCCAGATCGAAACGAAACAGAGGAAGGAGAAGATGAAGAAGAAATTGAAGAAGCCATAAGTTATATGGGGGTGAACTTGGGGGTGAAAAATATTGACTACTTTTGGCTTTCCTACATGACTTCTGTGAAAGATGTGCGTTCAGACGGACATTGTGGGTATCGGTCAATGGCTCTACTTACGGGTATGCAACAGAGTCAATATCGTATGATCCGTGCTGCGTTGGCAGCGGAGCTTCTTGGAAACAAAGAGACATGGGAGCCCATACGACGTGGACTACGGGTAGGAACATGGGATGATCTTATTGCTCAAGTTAACTACATGAGAAGTCCTTGTGAGAGACCATTTTGGATGGACATGCCATTTATGGGTTTGGTGTTTGCCACAGTGTATAATGTTGGTTTAGTGCAACTATCCTGGGATGCGCCGTGTTTATGCTTGCCAATAAGGCAGTCTACAGTGAGCCCTGGTCCTCCACAGAAGATTTTTGGGATAGCTCTTGTCGGATGCAGTTTTCACTGGATACCGGTAAGAATCTGTGGTAATCTAAACAAACGTCATGAAACGTCGAAATCATTTATACTTATTGATTAATTTTCTTTGTATATCTAGGTTTGGCTCCGTGATGGGGCACCATTGCCACGTTGTTCCGGTTCGTGGAGAAGATTTGCAGATGACAACATCAAGTGGTGGGAAGGGATATATGCTGGCCAAGTGGACTTGTTTCGACAATACCGCTTCACTGCTGGAAAGCGTATGGACTACATGACTTGATTTGTAATAGTTTAGTAGCCTTGATCTTTAGACTTCGATTGGAATTGATTTATAATATGTAATGACTTGTCTTGTCTGCTTTGAAATATGTAATGACTTGTCTTGTTTGCTTTAAATAGTGTTTTCAGTAGAGTTAGATGAGGTAGCTGAAACAGTGAAGTGAAATCAGTGAATCCATAAACTACAACACACTCAGAATAAATTAAAAAGACAACAGACTCATTAAGGAAAGACAACAGACTCATTAAGGAAAGACAACAGACTCATTAAGGAAAGACAACATACTCATTAAGGAAAGACAACATACTCATTCTTGAAATTTAAACTAAACACAGACTTAACGGAGATTCACTGATTTGATACCCAGATCCCTAATCGGAGTCACTGTCATAAAAACTAGGAACAGGGTCATTGGGAAACCTCTGTTGTATCCAGTGTTTGGCTGCTTCAATACTCTTAGCCTGGTGAAAATATACCAGCTTCAACTGCTGGTCAGCTATTTCCTTCAACAGTTTTGCAATGACTCGGAGATGATGACTGTCGTATTCTGGCTCAAGATACACGATCATGTAGTTACACTGACATGTGGTATACCTTCGTCCATACGTATGGGGATTGTTCTTGTCATTACCAGTGAACACCTTGATTGTTCTTGAGCCCCTTCTACTCGGGCACTGGATCTCACTGCCTTCTGCTGGAACTGGAGAGGATGAAGATGATGCCATGGTTGTTTGAATCTGTAATACAAAGTAAGAAAACATGTTAGAAACAATGAAGATATCTAACGAAATCAGTAAAAAATGAGACTTTTAATTGAAATACAGAGTAAGAACTTGAAACCTAATTATTTTACGGCGCAGTGAGAATGAGATAATAGGGTTCACTGAGGCAGTGAATTTATAGCCGAGGTTTTACTAGGGTAACTTAGATTTGGGCCGATGTAGACAAAAGGTCCACAACAACAAAGGCCCAATAACGTAACTCGGTCATCCAAAGGTGACTTACAGCTGTGTGGTAGCTGTAACACACTCAAGCAAAATATGGTGGTGCGTTAGCAATAAACACACAACTGATAACAGAACTTTGTCAAGATCCAACAGAAAAATCCCCAACCCTAGGGTTCTTTTCAGTACTAAAAACGATTAGGATAGCATAACTCCCTGCAAATCCGGTCTAAAAACGTATATATACTCCCCCAAATAAAGAAACGTCGGAAGAAACGAAACGACACATTAACAGCGTTTCCGCACGGTCCGTAACAAATCGGCACGGTCTGAAGCAAACCGTGCCGCTTCACTGGACGTCTTCCACATCTTCTGCTGATCTGCACGGTTTGCAGCAATCCTGCACGGTTTGTATCCAACCGTGCCGCTTGACTGGACGTCTTCCACATCTTCTGCTAACGCACCAGAGTCTGGTGCGTTAACACTTAACGCACAGATTCTGTGCGTTAATTGTTAACGCACCAACCCTTTTACCCAGAATCAAATGTTTCTGGTGTTTGTAGGGTTTAGGGTATTAAGGTTGGTGCGGTAACTGTTGTAGTACCAACCCTAATTACATAAAAATTCATTTTTTATGTTGTTTTCTTATACTATTTGATATTATAAAAAGTTTTATGACCCAAAGTAATGTTATACTACTGAAATATGTCGTTATTGAGAGTTTTGTGAATAATTTTATCAAGTTTTACTAATGTAATATGAGATTACGAAGAGTTATATGATAAAAATTCATATTATACTAATGAAATACGAGGTCAGTTGAGTCAAACGATAACAATTAAGTGTTAAACTAATGTTATATGATGAAATAAACACATTATATGAAGTTCATTTTAGTAACGAAGTGGTATCACATACATATGAGTATAACTATACAACTTATATACTTGAGAGTAGTAGCATACAGGTGAAAGTCTTCGTTTACATACTTCTAAGTGTTAAAGTTGTTAATTTCTTATAAAAACGATAGCGTTTGATTGGTAATGCTCAAATATTAATGTTACATTTCTTGACTTTTACGTTTTAAGTGCTTATTAAGCCGTTTTATGTCATTGTTTGTCGTTTTTTGTGTTTGGGCCTCATTCAAATTTCATTAGGCCTTATTAGGCCCGTTGACGTTTTCGATAATAATTTTTCGATTCCGAAAAATGAAAATAACTATTCGCCGTATTTGTTGTCATGTTTCAATTTCAAAATTTCGATTTTCATCGTTTCAAGGCGTTAAAACGATATGGGCCCAAACTATACACATATGACATTCATTATCCATTACCCACTATCCATTATCCATTATCCACTATCCACTATCCACTATCCATTATCCATTATCCATATTTCGATTTGACTTGTTTTATATCGTTTTGAGTCGATTTTTTTCGTTTCTTAGTCGTTTCGACACGTTTTGAACCATTTTTATTAATATTTGACGTACTTGGTCGTTTTTCGCCTTTTTCAAAAAAGTCAAGTTTCGCTAAGCTTTGCTCATTTTGGCCATATTATGTCATCATTTTGGCCACATTTTTACACTTTTTTACAACTTGTTCGGAAATCCTCCATATTTCGATTTGGCTTGTTTTATATCGTTTTGAGTCGATTTTTTTCGTTTCTTAGTCGTTTCGACACGTTTTGAACCATTTTTATTAATATTTGACGTACTTGGTCGTTTTTCGCCTTTTTCAAAAAAGTCAAGTTTCGCTAAGCTTTGCTCATTTTGGCCATATTATGCCATCATTTTGGCCACATTTTTACACTTTTTTACAACTTGTTCGGAAATCCTCCACTTTTTTACAAATTGGTGCGGTAAGGGTTACCGCACCACTTTTTTGTTTTTTTTAAAATAAAACTGGTGCGGTAAACGTTACCGCACCAGTTTTATTTTAAAAAAAACAAAAAAATACGGTGCGGTAACTCTTACCGCACCAATTTATTAGTATTTTAATACTTTTTAAAAAAATTTATTAATTAAAAAAAATAAAATTCTTGTGCGGTAATTGTTACCGCACAGGGTTTAAGTTAATCAAAATCTGTTTTTTTTTTCTTAATCTGGGATTAATCTGGTGCGGTAATTGTTAACGCACAGATCTGTGCGGTAATTCTTACCGCACCAGCGTCGTATAGGTTTCAGAAAAAATTCCAACAATGCCCCTGAGTCCTTTGGTGCGGTAAGCGTTAACGCACAGATATGTACTGCAATTGTTACCGCACAGAATAGTGTGCATTTAGCAAAAAAAACGTGTGCATATAGACGCAGCCTACTTTTATATAGGCTCTAAGTTTGTTAATTTGCATGGATTGCATGAAAACAACAAAATTAATCAATTGCCTATACACACTATATAATTAGTGATCGAATTAAATTAAGACTAGATCACAGTAGTGAGTTAGTAAGTATCAATTACTTCTTCAAGATCAGGTACTGAAATTTCTTCTGCAAATAAAGGAAGTCATGTTTTTAAAGACTTCCGATAACATTTCATACAAATTCAACAAAATGAAGTTTGATTACCTTGATTTGTGCTTTTCCTGGCAAGGATCTTGAAAGAAAAACACACTCCCTCAAACCTGTTTTTCATAGAAATTGACATTCTGTTTTTTTACTAATTTGGTCGGGTAACTTTGTCGCTGTAACATCTTACGGTTTAAAGCATTTAAATTGAGTTTCATGAGCATTGTAACACTATATTTAGTTGTTTCTTCATGTTGATTGTATATTAAGAAGTGCTGATGTTAAAACTCTGATGTTAAAGCAGAGTAGGCGAGACAAAGTAAGTCATGTATAAAGCTCTTATAGGAAGGTGAAAATGAAGTTAGTGCATCTAAAAAAGAAGACAATGGTAGCCTTTGTCATGATATTGCTTTCTTCCCCTTCGTTCACACTTTTTTATTGGAATATTCACTATTTGTTGTTGTGCAGTAAAGTAAACTATTGAAGTAAAAGTGCAGATGTAACTTGCAAACTTCCGGACACCAAGATAATGTGGGTGCTGGCTGTAATTTACAATCTTCTACTACAAACCAAGATCAAAAGAAGGTAAGATGCCACCTTTGTTTCAAACTTTTTGACGTCTCTATAAATAGCTTCATTTTTGCTTTTTGCTAGGTTCAACTTGGAATACGTTTATGGTCATATGTTAGGGAGGAGGCGTTTCATGGCAGGGTAATGTTGACATTTTATATTCAATAATTGATTGGAGCTGCTTATGGAATTAAGGTAGATTGTTGACATAATTCTTTCATCTACATGCCTCTGCTGATGAAATACTGTGGTAGTGATCTAGAATATTAAGCTAGAGAAAATTGAAGTGCATGTTAAACAATTTGACAAAGTTCTTATTTAAAATAAATTGTTGTGCTTAATTTTTAGGGAAGTAATGATTGTGCATGCATTTTATGTTTATATGCATTGTTAAACAATCTTGGTAATAAGGTCTTCACTGTCCTCCTTCAAGGGATACCAGTGCCAGATCCTTTGTCTTCTGTCTAGCTCTAGAAAAATCCACAATGTTTACTTCATTCTATATTTTTTGAATGACTTGCATCATTATTCATATAAGTAGGTATTCCCATTTCCAAGTTACGTATTACACTACCTTATTGAGCACATGGCCTACGTTAATGAGACTTATGAATTTTGACGGTGTCATTAATCATGTATTAACTACTTTGCGTTTCAGATTTGCGTTCAAAGTTGTGGATCCTACATTATGGAAATCATAGTTCAATGTAACAACCATTCATAAGGTAAAGGTAAATGGGGTTAAGTTTGTAGATAAAAACATCGATAGATTTTATAAAGTTGATGACTGTAACTGTGTGATGCATAAACATTTACTATTCAAAAGAATTGTAGAAAATGGTGTTGAATTACATGTGAGGATGTAGGTGTATCCCAGATTGATTATATGAAGGGATTGAGATTGGGTCGTTCAGGTTGAGTATGCGCCAGGATGAGTTCATCCTTTCATGTTTAAATGTGATAAAGAGATATAGAAATTGCTTAGTAACGTGAGGTGACGGTCCTTATAATATCTGATGGATTTAAATGGTTAAACTATATATCTTTTATAGGATGTGAACACTTTTTATCCTCCTAGATGTACATCTGGAAAATATCTAGTTTTCCTGGTAGTGCTCAAATAAATTCTTTATGCTCTATTTTTTGAAGTTCTGTTTTTATTGCTTAGTTTGTCGTTACTTAATTGGAAATAGTTTCAGCTTATTAACTTTTGGTATTTTGGAGGATTTATTGTTGGGAGTAACCTATTTATTCACCTTAAATTGAACTAAATAGGATCTAACATCTAAGATTGATGCTGGCCCATTTGTTTTGGTTTCAGATCTGACCGAAAGAGTTGAATTCCTCAGAGTAGAGAGGAACTATTGAATGTTGAGGTTACAAATTTTATATTTGCAGAATTTTCAATTGTTTCAGTTGAGATATAGTTGCTGAGATATAATTTATTTTCTATCATGTTCTATCTTTGAGTTGTTGAGGTATAGTTGCTTAATAAACTATGAGAGTAGCTTCATCTAGCATTATTTTATTCAAACGCTTCTGTTTACAAATTCTCTAATCTTTTGTCTCTAGCAGTTTCCTTCTGCGCGCACCAGGAGGTCATTGGAGTAGGTATGAAACTTATTTAAGCTTTCTTATTTAGGCGATCTTGGAAGAGGAAACAATGAGCTATTACCGTTTCTCTTTAATTCAATTAAAGAAACTCAGATTTGACTTTCATTTTTGTTGTGTAGGGAGTCATTAATAGTTTGTAAGGTAAGAGCGGTTTTGAGAAGCTACTTAAAATTGAAAAATCGAGAAACTCAGGTGATAAGTTGACATTAATATGAGTTGAAGCCTGAAGGTCCTTGAATCTCCTGCAACAATGATTTCCTACACAATTGTGAATCAGTTTCCGTAATTACTATTAGGTAGGTGTGCTATGATTTTCTGCTTAATTTACCTTCCTGTTGATTCTTTAATGTCAGATTATGATTTGGGTTGAAAACACTAATGTGATCAGGCAAATGATTGAAGCTACCTGCTTATGCAGGAAGTGATCATGCAAGTTGTTTTTTTTACTCTAAATGTTGCAATATCATTTTACTACAAGAAAGTAGAAATAAGCTTCTTGGACATTTGTTCGTGTTTTATTTGTGTCTTCCTTTTTAATTTTGTCAATATGAAAACCTTATCTTCTTGGTAGTGACAAACTATCATACTTTCTATAGGAGGAAGATGAGAGGCCGTGGGAATAACAATGTTGAGAGAGATTTTAGTGGTTTCTCGGGTGCCTGGGGATATAGATATCCCCAACTATGTGAAGCCTTTGCACATCTCTGGGATCACCAAAGAATTCAATCTCAGCACTTCGCACTATGATCTCTACGGAAAATACAAGCCAAAGGTTTTCTTCTTCTTACATTCCACGTTTTTTACCAGACAAGATTTAGTTCACATTGTTGGAGCCCAGATATTCGCGATCTCGCAATCAACACCTCGCGAGATCTGGCCTTCTAGAAATCTTTAAGTGCTGGGGACCTTCCTTACGCCAACTGGAGCAACAACTTGTAATACACTGTCATCTGGATTAAAATATGCTATTCCCTTCTGTTCTTTATGTTCTTCGATTCCTGTTGCACCTGCACAACCAAACCAGAAGGTTGAACCCCCAGATTTGGCTCTCCGACGCTCAAGTCAGTAATAGCAACAGATAAATGGACACAATGCCTTAATAACAACAGCAGAATGAAGCAACACAAAGAGAAGATAGCGTTCAAAACAACGACTAAAACAATGAAACCTCGTGAGCCAACTCAATGAAACAGTAAACGATGAAACTCAACCAATCGTGACGAATCAACCCTCAAAAGCACGATGACGATACCGAGAGTCAGGATCCAGGTACCGATCATCCGACTTCCTACGAGAAGAGGTAAATCGGGAGAGAAGAGACGAGCTCGGAAACGAGTAATCGCCCTCTGTGTTTTCTCTCTCTTTCTCAAGTGGGAAGAAGATGCTCTCAGTCGACTGTCCCCTCCCTCTCTCTTTGCCGTTAGGATTTATAATCACGCCATGGGTCCCACACAATCCGTTATTGCTCTCTTAACCTATTGGGCTCCTTAATGGGCTTCCCGTTCTCGATCCATTTTCTGGCCTTATGGGCTCGCGGCCTGTTGCTCGCTCGCGGACCGGGTTTGCGTCATTAGAGTCGCGAGAACCGGGTCCACATTAATGATCGCGAGAACCGGGTCCAACAGCCAGCCCCCCAAGTCTTTGTATTCGCGAAGGCAAAGCTTGGGTAAGAATTGAAGCCGGGTTCTCGGAGAGCCTTATGGAGATTATTCGCTCGCGACTCCTCCTCGTTTCATCGCGCTTGTTTTTGAATTTTGAATTTTAAATTCGAAACGTTTTGCATTCCCTCGTTCTGACACCTTTCAACACGTGGCTTCCTTTTGGGACTTTTATTTTCTTATAAAAGGCTGCCAGATCTTTCAACACATTCTTCTCTTCCTCTTCTTTTCTCCAACTGCTCATATTCCTCTGTAAAACCCATCCTTAATAAGACTTCGAGAAATCTTCGCCCGTTCAGACGATCGCCGATTTACTAATGGCTCGTAAGTTCTATCTTGAATTCGTTTTTCGTTTGTTTACTTCTATTGCTTCTATATATGATTTCGATATTTCTGTATCTCCGCTATTTACTGTGTTCTTTCGAAGCTTCTTTACTGGTTTTCATGGCGGTCGGGCGATTTCTTATCATACCTCTATCGGTCATTTACTGGGCAGTGTCTCCTCTTCTTTCTTCTATTCGATGGGCATTTCCTTTTTCCTCAAAGGTCGTTTTAGACTATTGAAAACCCTCACTGTTCGTCAAAACCCATTCTTTTTTACCGCTCCTGGCTTCTGAGCTATTCACCATTTCTTAGGGTTTCCACCAGTAGTCTGTTTAACTTCCCCTTAGATCTTATATTTTTTGTTTTCCAGGGTTTTCTTTGTTTGTTATTCCCATGGCTCGCGAAGCTTCCTTCTAGCCTTCGCGTTTCGTGTTCTTTCCCTGGAAAACTAATTCTTGATCTTTTTCTTCTTGATCGTCCACAGGAGACTCTATTAGTCATAATGACGACGAAGTTCCGTCTACCTCGCGAGCAGATGCAGATTGTGGCAATAAAAGTCCTCCTCGGGATTCTGAGGAAGTATTATTCGGTCGCGAGGACTACGAGAATTTTTACTCCTGGCGAGATGATCTTCCTCGCGTGGAAATTGAAGACATATTCAATAACCCGGCGGGTCGTGTACAGATCTTGACTCGCCGCGTCCATCATAAAAAGGTCAAGAATATCGGGAACCCATTTACGGCCCTCCCTTCTGATCTTACCCTTCGCGACCTTGAAACCATCGCGGATGCCTATCCTTTTCCAGAGGGTACAATTTTTGCCCTTCCATCTCTGGATGGGACTTCTCTTGACGAATATGGTAGTTTCTTTCCATTGAGTATGTCGTCTCTTAAATTAGGATTTAGGCTCCCCTTCTCCAACTTTACTAAAAATCTCTTGAAAGAGCTGATCTACAGCCCAGCTCAGATGCATCCTAACTTTTGGAGGGCCTTGGTTATTTACGTGATGAGGTGTCAGGATATCGGGGTAAAACCCAATCCTTGTCATTTTTTTCTTATGTTCTCTACGCGAAGGGCTCCTGAAGAAATGGGGATGTTCACCGCCGCAAAAAATGGCAGATCGGAGTGGGATGGTCCTCCCCGTATACCGAAGTGGAAGGTTGATTGGTTTTTGGTTCGACCACCACCGGGTTCTGGGATCTCGACCAAAATATCGATGCTCGCGACTCAGCCTAAATCTGGTAACTGGACCCAGGCTAAGAAAGATGGTCTTTACCGTAATTTCCATAATTTCCCTGATCTTGTTTCGACGCGCATATTCCTGAAGTGTATTACCCACGAGGTGCTAGCCCAGCGTGGACTTAGTCTTAAGCACCATTATGGTATTTCTTGTTTTTTGTTACTCATCCTTCTTTCATTGTTACGTACTCGCGATGTCATATGCTTATGGACTTTTATTATATCCTTATTTATTTTACTATATTTTTTTTTTTATTTGCAGAGACAGGATACTTTTCGCGTCTCGCGATTATGGAAGGTTCTGATGACTCTTTTGACGAGGAACCTATTGACGAGCAAATCCCCGCCTCACAGAAGAGCAAGCGCCGAAAGCAGCCGACGAACAAGAGCAAAACTTCCTCAAAGAAGAGAAAAATCTCTGCTGGCGGTATTAATATCCGCGAGTCCGTGCCTCAATCTGGGGAGGCCGAAACACGCACGCCCGAGCCCCTGGATGATCAATCCCCAATTGGTTCGACAATCCCCTTAGGGGCCGGCGGGTCTCCTTCTTCGCGACGAGCAACCCCTGCCGGGAGGGCCTCAGAAATTGCCAAGGGTAAGCAGCCCATGACCTTTGAAGGTGGTCAAAATACCTCTTCTCAGGATCTGGCTGAGCTCTTTCCCGAGGAGGAGGTAGTGAGGACGTTCTTTGATCGCGATCGACCTGGTTTCCCAGACATGCCTGGATTTTTAGAGGGCATTGTTCGGGGTAAAGCAGGGCTCGCGAGACTCAGTCTGGCGGTGGGTTTCCTTTATTTTCTTCCTGAATGGTTTTCTTCCTTCTTGTTGGTAGGTGTTTTTAACTAACATATTTTGCTTATTGTAGTCGCTTCTTATTACCGAGGCATTTGGGCAATACTCCATCGCCCTTGAAGATGGCTATAAAAAGATGGAGGGGGAATATGATGAGATGGTCGATTATGCTGGTAAAGCACGGGATGTTAAGGAGGCCGCGAAGAAAAAACTAAAGGAGGAGCAAGAGAGGAATGCTGAGCTGCAAGAGAGGAATGTTGAGCTGATGGCGAAGATAAGCGACTTGGAGCTTTCGGCCAGGACTATGAAGCGTAATCATAATACAGAGTTAGGTTTGCTTCGCCAAGAGAAAGACCAGGCTTTTGACAAGGGTCGTCGCGAAGGTGCCAAGCAGTATGCTTCTAGCTATCGCGAGAAATGTCGTATTGATTTTATCAGTCTGGCTCGCGACACCCTGGTGATTACTGCACTCAAGCGTCAGCTTAGGAAGAACAAAGTGGCTAACTTCTCTTTCGATCCTACGGATCTTTGTGGTCTTCCTGCCGAGATCCCTGCGTACACCTCTCCTCCTCTTGGAACCTTTGTTGACGACGATGCGAGCCTTCTTGAAGGTTGGGACGTCGAACCCTTCTTGCCTGAAGATGAGGGAGTCGTCAAAGGGATGGAGTGTCATATTCCTTTAGTCCCAGTCCCCAAGGTACCTAAGAAGGTAATTTACTCGGAGGACAGGATGAAAAAAGCAGCGGACTCCTCGACTCGCTCTTGTGCTAAATCGTCTGATGCAGGTGATGGGAACGATGTTGTGAATGTTGACAGCGAAAAAGCTGCTGCTGAAGAAAACATCGCGACGACAAAGGACGCTGGTAGCGCGGGAGGGGTTCGTGATCCAGTGCTGGCTGAAACTGACGAGTATCTGAATCTGGATCCTCTTTGACGAAGTTTAACTTCTTTTTATTTGTCGTTTGCAAACTCTTGGGTTGGTGTTGCATACAATTGTTACTTGGTTCTGTGGCTCGTGGATCGGAATGTGATCGCGAGCCTAAATATTGTTTCTTTTTTGGGGTCTCGTGAGGAGATCGTACAATTATTCCCCTGTGTGTTTTTACATTTATTGCTCTTGTTCTCCCAACTACTTTTCTGCTTTTTTAGTCTTTTAACGCATTAAATGTGGGTTAGGCGACTTTTCTTTTATAAATGGCGTTTCCTGCCTTCTTCTTCCATTCCTTCTTTTTTTCAACGAATTCTGATATGGCGAGGACACGACGAACTCGAGAGGGGTCTCTGCATGAGTCCTTTACCATTGTTATGGATTCTTCTGCTATTACTGGCAGAAGTTTGGTAATCATCTTTTACTTTGTCTTTCTTTGCTTAATTGTTTCTTAGACCCCTCTTTTCTACGTATAGCGTTTTCCAAAGGAGCATTGCGATCAATACCTTAGTCATTTTGGTGGTAAGGGTCTCATCCTTTGCGCTAATTCCGAGTGTTGGGATGTGATTCTGGACAAGGTTGGGAGCTCCTACTTTCTGGGCGAAGGCTGGAGTGAGTTTGCGTATGAGAAAGATCTTTGTGAGGGAGATGAGGTGACTTTTACAAGGTGGTGTGCTTCTCCACCTGAAGTTCCCGTTCGGACTGTGGTGTATCAAGTGAAGGTCGTCGTTCCTCTCCGGGCTTAGTGTTATGCCTTTTGATTCTGCGTTTGTATGGTGATTTCTCCTCCTCTTTCCCTCCCCCCATAGTGTTCGTGAGGATGTTTACATTCTCGCGAGCCCTATGTGTTAAGAAAGGAGGGAGAATGAACGAGTTTTTATGAATAAATTAGACTGGGATTTATCAGAAAAAACTTTGGAACTCAAAATGTAACGTGCATCTTTGTGCCATCGCGATTACAAGTGTGTGTCTCATTAATGGAAAAAATGTTTTTCAAAATGAGAATACTTAATATTATAAATAGGTCACTCCCCAACATCTTTCGTCCGGAAAAATTCTTCTTTTGGTCCTATGAAAAACCCTGCGAGGAAATTGATCGCGTAAGTATAGATTATTCATATGTCATGACCTGTGATGCCATAAAGAGTGTGTTCTCACCTGACTACTGCATGCGTACGAGCCAGTAGTAGGGTTTTTCGTGCACCTGTGAGCGTCTTTGTGTTTGAGAATGTGATTTCCTAAAATGAATTTGGGATCAGATTCTTTGTTCTTGTGATAAAACAAAGTAGCTCGCGTGTTGTTCTCATCATACCTTAGCTAAGGTATTCTTGATGCCTTGGGAAATCCATGCTCACGGATAATTGGGGCTTTAGCGCTTGTTTCCTCATAAACTGCCATTCTCTGTTTCGTTCGCGATCATGCCTTACGATTGTTTGCTTCTCTAGTGCTGTAGTGTCTGTGAAAACAGATGGGGATTCATTAGTGTTTTGTATTGCATACTTCCATGCTAAGTATATAGTTTCATGATTGACTTTTTTCAGGAGTGTCACTCGCTGAGTTCCATGCCTTAGTGGGTTGTTATCCCATCAAGGTCAGGATTTCGTGGTCGAGGTGAGGAGAACGGATGTCGTTACTCACTCTCGGACGGTCACGGCTTCGTGACCTGGGTGGATGCTCATGGCCCCAGCCCAGTGTCGCGGCTTCGCGACCTGGGTGGATGCTTATAGCCCCAGCCCAGTGTCGTGGCTTCGCGACCTGGGTGGATGCTTATAGCCCCAGCCCAGTGTCACGGCTTCGCGACCTGGGTGGATGCTTATAGCCCCAGCCCAGTGTCACGGCTTCGCGACCTGGGTGGATGCTTATAGCCCCAGCCCAGTGTCACGGCTTCGCGACCTGGGTGGATGCTTATAGCCCCAGCCCAGTGTCACGGCTTCGCGACCTGGGTGGATGCTTATAGCCCCAGCCCAGTGTCACGGCTTCGCGACCTGGGTGGATGCTTATAGCCCCAGCCCAGTGTCACGGCTTCACGACCTGGGTGGATGCTTATAGCCCCAACCCAGTGTCACGGCTTCGCGACCTGGGTGGATGCTTATAGCCCCAGCCCAGTGTCACGGCTTCGCGACCTGGGTGGATGCTTATAGCCCCAGCCCAGTGTCACGGCTTCGCGACCTGGGTGGATGCTTATAGCCCCAGCCCAGTGTCACGGCTTCGCGACCTGGGTGGATGCTTATAGCCCCAGCCCAGTGTCACGGCTTCGCGACCTGGGTGGATGCTTATAGCCCCAGCCCAGTGTCACGGCTTCGCGACCTGGGTGGATGCTTATAGCCCCAGCCCAGTGTCACGGCTTCGCGACCTGGGTGGATGCTTATAGCCCCAGCCCAGTGTCACGGGATTTATGCAACATTCTGAATTTCCCGAAATGTGCGCGTACCTTTTATTTTGAGATTACGTCTCCCTTTGCGGTGAAAGTATTTATTTCTCTGGTAACCCGACGATAGATTCTTGCTAATGTTTAGTATCAATCGGTTCTTTCGCCTGCATACAGCTTGTTAGAACGTCTTACACCGCGATTGAATCGTTTTTATGAGATATTTATTTTAAGGTACGCAAACATGTTACAAAAACGTGGGAATTTATACCTGTGTGGGGGAGTAGGCTAGGCGTAATAGCGGCGCAGTCGCATCACGTTCCAGGAATTTGCAACGTGATTGCCAGAGCTATCCTTCAGTCGATAGGCCCCTGGGGCGACCTCGCGATCCACTATGTACGGCCCCTCCCAGTTCGGGTCGAGTTTTCCCCCCTCTGTCTTTCTTAGGACCAGATCTCCTTTCACGAAACCTCTCTCCTTGACATGCTTGTTATAATACTTCGCGACGCCCGCTTTGTAAGCGGCCGCCCGAATAACCGCCATTTCTTGGGTTTCCTCGCGAAGTTGGAGTTCCATCCTCATCTTCTCATCATTGGTTTCCGAGTCATAGTGAAGGAGTCTTTCGTTTGGGAACAAAATTTCTACCGGAACTACGGCCTCTACTCCATACGCAAGGGCGAAAGGACTCTCTCCTGTTGCTTTTTTCACTGTGGTTCGATTGGCCCAGAGAGTAAGTGGCAGGACTTCCGCCCATCTGCCCTTGGCGTTATCTAGCCTTTTCTTCAGATCTGTGACAATGCTTTTATTGACGGCTTCTACCTGCCCATTGCAGTGTGGATGTGCAACCGAAGCAATTTTCAGCCTAACTCCCAGATCGCTGCACCATGCCATTAGCTGGGGCGAGTTAAATTGAGGGCCTCGGTCGGTTACAATCTCGCGTGGCAACCCATAGCGGCAGATAATATTTTTCCAAAGGAATTTTTTCACTACAGGTACTGTTGTCGACGCGAGTGCCTCCGCTTCAATCCATTTTGTGAAGTAGTCGACCGCGACAATGATGTACTCGAGTTGACCTGGGGCTTTTGGTTTAAAAGGGCCAAGAAGATCCAATCCCCACATCGCGAAAGGGATGGGGCTTCCCATGATCTGAAGCTGGACTCCTGGTTGGTGGGAGGCAGGGGCGAAATATTGGCACGCCTGACAAGCTCGCGTCATCGCTTGAGCATCTTGTTTCATTGTGGGCCAAAAATGCCCTTGGCGCAAAGCCTTGTACACCAGGGGTCTCCACCCTGCGTGTGTCCCACACAGCCCAGCATGTAGCTCTTCGAGATAGGCTTTTGTTTCGTAGTGACCCATGCACTTCAGCTCGCAAGGGTCACCTCCTCTCTTGTAGAGCTCGCCTCTGCTGATATAGAAACGTCCAGCCTTTCTTTTTAATTGTATGAGCTCCTTTGGGTCAGATGGACCGCGACCATATCTGAGATAATCAATGAATGGGCGGCGCCAATCTTCAGACGAAGTGTTGATCGCCATCATTTCAATCTCGCGACTGATGGCGCTTTCTTCTTTCACAAAAAACAGATATTTCGGGGGCCCCCCTTTTGATACCATGAACCCTGACCTTCGCTCGCGTTCTTCTTTGGGACCTTCCCATCCGGCTCCCAGCTTCGCGAGTTCATCTGCTTTCTTATTCAGTTCTCTTGGGATTGCCTTTATTTCGAAATGCATGAAAAGCGAGGTCAATGTCGCGACTCGTGCATGGTACTGTGGGAGGTTCCCTGTTCGTGCCTCATAAAGCCCTTGTACCTGCTTTACCACAACTTCTGAATCACAACAGCATGAAAGCACAGAGATTGAAAGGCCGATGGCTAACTCTAATCCTGCGATTAAGGCCTCATACTCAGCTTCATTGTTCGTGGGTTTGAACTTTAGTGCAATGGCGTGGCTTATCTCGTCTCCCGTAGGCGACGTGAGAATCACACCTGCGCCGCACCCCTCATCGTTTACAGCCCCGTCAGTGTGCATTATCCACATCATCTGTTCACCATACGGATTCACCACTTCCCCTTCTCTGAAACTTGTTTCGACGATGAAGTCGGCAAGCGCTTGTGCTTTGATAGCTGGCCTGGGTCGATATACTACATCGAATTCTGACATTTCGATGACCCATTTCGTTAGCCTCCCTGCAACGGTTGGTTTTGTCATGAAGCTATTCAGTGGCAAGTCTGTTAGGGTTTCAATCGGGTGTGCATGGAAATAGGGTCTTAGTTTGCGAGCAGCTGTTATTAGTGCAAGTACAGATTTCTCAACTGGGGAATACCGTGTCTCCGCGGGTAGTAAAGCTCGGCTAACAAAATAGACTGGCTTTTCTGACTCGCGAACAAGGACTGCACTCACCGCTCTTGAGCTGGCCGCGAGATACAACTGGAGAGTTTCTCCCGGAACCGGGGAAGATAGGATCGGGAGCTTTGTCAGATGTTCTTTGAGGCTCGCGAATGCTTGACCACATTCTTCAGTCCACTCAAAGTTCTTTGGTTTTCTCAAAATTTCGAAGAAGGGGAGGTTTCGTTCGGCCAGCTTGGCACAGAATCTCCCCAAATAATTTACTCGGCCTACAAAACGCTGGACCTCATGGGTAGACCGCGGCGGTTCAAGATCGAGAACGGCCTTGACTTTATCGGGGTTTACTTCGACACCGCGAGCACTAATCATGAAGCCTAAAAACTTACCTTCTGTGACCCCGAACACGCATTTGTCTGGGTTTAGACTCATCCCGTACTTTCTGAGAGTCGCGAATACTTCCGCCAGGTCGCGAGCGTGATTACTCTGTTCCTTGCTTTTCACCACAATGTCGTCAACGTAGGCCTCGACTGTATCTCCTATCTGATCACTGAAAATACGGTCTACCAGTCTCTGGAAAGTGGCCCCCGCGTTCTTAAGGCCGAAAGGCATCACCTTATAGCAGAAGGTTCCCTTGTCGGTTATGAAAGAGGTATGCTCTGAGTCAAGGGGGTTCATCATGACTTGGTTGTATCCTGAGTAAGCATCTAAAAAACTGAGTGCTTCATGTCCTGCAGTGGAGTCTACAAGCTGATCGATAGAAGGTAGCGGGTAGCTGTCCTTCGGGCAGGCTTTGTTTAAATCTGTGAAATCTACACACATCCTCCATTTACCGGTTCCCTTCTTTGCGACCATGACGACATTAGCCAACCATGCTGGGTATTGCACCGGTCTAACAAACCCAGCCTTTAGGAGCTTCGCGAGCTCTGCGGCCGCGGCCTCATTCTTCGGACCTGCTTGTTTTCTCTTTCGCTGCCTTTTGGGAAGGATATCGTTGCTAATATTTAGAGAGTGAGTGATTACTGATGGGGGAATTCCCTTCAAATCTTTGGGGGACCAAGCGAAGACGTCTCGCGATTCTGACAGCAAGTTTTCAATCTCTACCATCACCATAGGGTCAAGGCTACCCCCTACTGATAACTTCTCTTCTTTATTCACAAAAGGAGTGACTTCCTGTGTTTTAAATCCGGAAAACTTTGCTCTGTCCGCGTTCCCCTCAGAATCCTGATATCTAGGGGGTTCGCGAACATCTAACTCAGCTTCTTCCTCAACATTAGGCATGCCAGGGACAAAAAGTTGGTTCGCGAGCAGAGGCGTTTCTTCTCCCTTTTCAGATTTGATGTAACAAGAGATGCTCTCTTTCTCAACGCCTGTCGCGACTCCTGTTCCGGACGGTGTGGGAAACTTTACGCAGAAATGGCTCATGGATACTACGACATCAAATTTGCACAACGTGCCTCTCCCGATGATCGCGTTATAGCTCGAGCTTGTCGGGATGATTACAAAATCAATCTTTTCTGATCTTCGTGGCCCTGTCTCATCTCCCATCACTACATCTAAACTCACCACTCCTAGAGCGGTGACTCTTTCCCCCGCGAAGCCTACTAAGGTTGTTCTTGTTGGTCTTTTCATTCGTGGGTCGACCCCTAGCTTTTCGAAGGCATCCAGATATATTATGTCGGCAGAGCTGCCCGTGTCAACCAGAATACGACTGACTAGCTTTGTGCCAATTTGTAGATGTATAACCAATGGATCACCGGAAGAGACTGCCCACTCATTGATCTCTTCGTTAGAAAAAACCAGTTGATATGGCTCTCTGGGAAGGGGTTTCGCGATGCTCATAACTGGGAGCCCGCGAGGGAGCGGTGCGTTGACCATCTTGCGTTGCTCACGCCTGTTCGGGGGTATAGGGACATGCTTCCCGGCTATGGTCCCTACATGACCGTCTGGTCGCGGGAAATCTTGGTTGTGTTGAGGTGGATGAGGATCGTTCGCGTGCTGCTGATTGCGTCCTCTTCCTCGCCCACCGTTGTTGTTTCCCCCTCTGAATGGTCCTCGGCCAGGGTTTCTACCACCCCTGCCTTGATAGTTCCCCCCGCCTCTTTGATTCATGAGGACGGCTCTCTGCTCAGGCTCGTTGTTCGTCCTTGGACCACTCCGGCACTCATCTGTATTATGAGTGGTGGAATTGTGATTGGAGCACCACATTCCATCGTGACCGCGACCTCGGCCTCCATTGCCTCGGCCGCGACCTCTATAGCTATAGTGGTCATCTCTTTGGTTCATTAAATTCTGCTCCTGAAATTGGTTCTGGTCTGTATTTTGTCTGTAGTCTTGGTACTGATTTTGATTCTGACGCTGCGTTACCAAACCTGGAGCACGTGAATCATTCTGCCCCTGCTCAAATTGTTGCCTTTTGTTCCCCCAATTCTGATTATTCTTTCTAGAGTTCTGGCTCTGGTTCTGTTTGTTCTGACCTCCGCCCCCTGCGGTTGCGCTCGAGTGAGTCTCAACTTGTATTTCAACGTAAGCTCTCTCTAGCATAGCTTGATATGACCCTTCCTGCTTTCTGTACAGGTGTTTTTTGAATTCGTTCCCATCGGCCAGTCCGTTTAAGAACGCGACCCGGGCGGTTTTATCATCAAAGTCATCAGCTTCTAGGACCATTAATGAGAATCTTTTCACATACTCTTCCAGGCTTTCGCCCACTTTTTGTTTGACCCCGACCACCTCTTGCATGGTGATCTTTCTCTTCTTCGAGGAGCCAAAATGCAACAAGAATCCCCTCTCGATATCTGCAAAGCAAGAGATACTCCCGGGCGGTTGATTTAACATCCATGTCATGGCGGTGTCCGCGAGTGTTCCTGGGAATCCCTTGCAAAGGGTAGCCTCATCCGGACCCCTCGCGATCATAGCATACTTGTACCGGGTAAGATGCTCTTTGGGATCTCCCTTGCCAGTGTATTCCTTGACAGTCGGGAATCTAAAGTCTGGTAGCGGTGGGGCTCTGATTATATGTTCTGCAAAAGCTGTGGGGCCAAATATCGTTGAAAAGTCGAGAGGAGGGTTCTGGGACGCCTCGCGATTGTAGTAGGGGGTTCTCTGATACTCGCGTTGTTCCTGCGCAGGGTAGTATGCGCGGCCCCTTTCGTCGTAACGAACATCATGCTGAGAGTTGTGGTGTTCCTGATGACTCATCGGAGCCTGGTTCAAGTCGAACCGTCCCCGATCCACCTCGCGAGTGTCATTTCTTTCCCTCGGCCTTCTAGACACCGAGTCTCTGTCATCCGGGACAATTTCAGCTACTTCTTCTCGATTAATTTCTCTCCCGTCGCGATTGGTCTGGTCGTGGAGAGGTTCGACCCTTTGGTTAGCTGTATTTGGGACAATCGGGGCGCCTTGCGCTATCCAGGCGGCAAAAAGTTCGTTCTGCTCCCGAGGGATAGTGATAAGCTCGGGAGTTTCCTCTTCGACGCGAGGGAGTGGTGGGGGATTGAGAGTGTTTTGATTGAGGTGTGATGTGGTGGCGTTTACTGTTCCGCTTCTGCCAGTTTCAACCATGATTCTGCCCTTCGCGAGCTGACTCTTAAGATTCCAAAGGGAGCTAGCTGCGCGAGAAGGTCCCCACGGTCGGCGCCAGTGTTGGAGCCCAGATATTCGCGATCTCGCAATCAACACCTCGCGAGATCTGGCCTTCTAGAAATCTTTAAGTGCTGGGGACCTTCCTTACGCCAACTGGAGCAACAACTTGTAATACACTGTCATCTGGATTAAAATATGCTATTCCCTTCTGTTCTTTATGTTCTTCGATTCCTGTTGCACCTGCACAACCAAACCAGAAGGTTGAACCCCCAGATTTGGCTCTCCGACGCTCAAGTCAGTAATAGCAACAGATAAATGGACACAATGCCTTAATAACAACAGCAGAATGAAGCAACACAAAGAGAAGATAGCGTTCAAAACAACGACTAAAACAATGAAACCTCGTGAGCCAACTCAATGAAACAGTAAACGATGAAACTCAACCAATCGTGACGAATCAACCCTCAAAAGCACGATGACGATACCGAGAGTCAGGATCCAGGTACCGATCATCCGACTTCCTACGAGAAGAGGTAAATCGGGAGAGAAGAGACGAGCTCGGAAACGAGTAATCGCCCTCTGTGTTTTCTCTCTCTTTCTCAAGTGGGAAGAAGATGCTCTCAGTCGACTGTCCCCTCCCTCTCTCTTTGCCGTTAGGATTTATAATCACGCCATGGGTCCCACACAATCCGTTATTGCTCTCTTAACCTATTGGGCTCCTTAATGGGCTTCCCGTTCTCGATCCATTTTCTGGCCTTATGGGCTCGCGGCCTGTTGCTCGCTCGCGGACCGGGTTTGCGTCATTAGAGTCGCGAGAACCGGGTCCACATTAATGATCGCGAGAACCGGGTCCAACACACATTGTTAAGTTTTGACTGGCTTCTATGGACGTCATTGGTTATCTGATTTCATGTGGATTTGTATTTTGGAGCACAATAATGGTTTAATATTTTTCAATTTAATTCTAACCGGATTTTGGTTCTGCTTTTGTACTTGATACCTATTAAGAGATAAAATAATTCTCTCCATAATTGTCCGCATCCAATATGTATATATTTTGATACGGACCATCTAAAACACGTGAGTCTACAAAAGGATGCAATCACTCTCTTGAAACTATCTAAAACACACAAAACAAAGCAAAGAAATCAAACAAAACCATAAAAACCAAGGACAAAAGACTCTGCGCTCCTCTCACATTGCCAAGAACTAATAAGGTTAGACGCCTACATATAAGAAATCAAACAAAACTATAAAAACCAAGGACAAAATACCCGCGCTCCCCTCACATTGCCAAGGAAGATAAGGTTAGACACCTACATATATGTAGAATATATATGACAATGCCTCCATAAACAAATGCAATATGGCAACATAAACCATCATGTCAACATATTCACATTGCCAAGCACAACTTTAAATTTACAAAACTCTTGCATAATTTATTATTACATACAACATTCATGGATAAACTCAAACCAACAACAAAAATCAAAATATCTACAAAACCATAAAGAACAAATAGATTATTATTGTCAAATGTAGGAAAAAGAGGTCGTGCATTGGACGGGATCAGAGATGTCGAAACGCACCAAACCACGACAAGTACACAATAGAAAATAAGCATAACACAACAAAGGAACAAAAACATTGTATTAAACGTGGTTTTATTAAAATTAAACAAATATATAAGATATAAAAAAACATGCACAATAACCCGTAATAAATAGATACATCAAATAAATGTCGAACACGCGGAATAACATAAGATACGACATACACCATTAACGGTGGGTAAACCATAAACATAAACAAAACCATTACCAATACTATAAAGCGCACACATATTCTTGTTGTCAGCGACCACGGATCGCACGGCCTCGGACGGCTAGTTTCTCCTGAATCTTATATTCCCTCCCATCGATACTACAACCCTACACTAAAATTGCAATGAACAGAGGCGATTTTGAGCGAACACTACCCAATCGAGAGAGATGAAGAGCAATGGAAGTCATATCTGACCGGAAAAAAGTGGTCGGATGGATCTGTGCACAGAAATTGCGCAATTAGGCTCCGGAAGACGAAGGGGAATGGCTTTGGAAGTGGTTACCAGTGTGTGGAAGCAGGATCCGAAGTCATGAGAGGCGACGAAGACGTGATCCGCACCGCGACTGCGGTTCCAGAAGGTATGGGAGGAGGAGACGAGATCGACATCGGAGGAGATGAGCGAGCGAGCGTGTCCGATGGCCGGGAAGCCATTAACGGTGCTGAAATTACAGGAAACGTAGACCGGGACGAAGAAGAAATCGACGTCGAGAGGATCAAGCGTACGAGCTTCGCTGCTGAGCAACGCTCGGTGGATCGCCACCTCCGCCGCGAACAAGTGACTGTTGCACCGCTCAAGAGCTCTCCAAGCTATTGTCGCCACCTTCTGTAAATATGATCTTCACACATTACAAGGCTTACAAGGTAATTAAACTTGGAAATTCCATTATCAGTAGCTTGATTATCAATGTGTATTGTTGTGTAAAAGTGTTGTTACTTTCTCAAATGCTGTCTGATTCGATGTAGGAGAGGAAGATTTCGCGCAGCCAGCTTATAAGAAATTGTAGGCAAATTGCTGGTGATGATCTGTTGATGTCAGTCATCAAATCATGGAGAAGAACCAAGGAAGAATTTAACTAACAAGATACATCCTACTTATGCCTTAGGTTTAGGACACTGACATTTACATTGTTGTTTCTGTTTCTTGATGTAATGGTAGAAGTGTTTATTTACGCAATTCTCTATCTTGTCATATATATCTTGTTATGAAAAAGTACACTGAGGAATGATTCATTACACACAACATATGGTAAATGGTAAAGGCTAATTGCAACTACTACAAGTGTCAACCATTTGGTGCAGCAGAATCACCTTTAGGTTTTGGAAACTGACATCTCAATTCTTGCAATGGTAAGAGTTTTTCTTATGCAAATCTCTTTTATTTAAGCACATTGTATACTGTTAGAATAGATTGATTATTGTACATTTACTGTATTTATGTTTTATATACTGAGAGCATTCTCTCTCCTTGTAACTGTCCTTGTAACTATATATATAGTCTGGCAATACAATCGTGCAACCCCAAGCGGGTATTCTCAATCTTACATGGTATCAAGCAATTAAAATTCTCTCCCACAAAACCGATCCTCTCCTCCTCCCACTACCTCTCTTCCGCTAACCACCATGGTAACCACCAAATCCTGCTCCTCCACAACAACCGCCATACAACCCTAATCACCACCAAGGGCGCGGTCGTGTACGAGGCCGCGGACATGGACGAGGCCGTGGCTATGGCCATGGTCGAGGCAATCTTTATCAACAATTGTTGCAGCTTCTTCAGGGCTTCAACCCTCAGCAAAACTGGCAACAACCCGCTTGGAATCAACAAGGCCTTCTCGGCCCAGCACCTAGGCCTCAAAACCAGCAGGCCTTTTTAGGGCAACAGACCGGCCCAACTTGGGATCAGCAAGGTCTCATTCATGCCCTAAACGCCATGAATATTCAACAGCAGCAACAAAACATCGATCCTTCGTGGTTTATGGATTCGGGTGCCTTTTCTCATATGTCCTCCAACACAGGTAATCTCTCTCCTATTACTTCTCCAGGTATCTACTCCTCTAAAATTATTGTTGGCAATGGACAATCCCTCCCCATAACAAATATTGGCCATACAACCCTATCACATAATCCACCTCTTCATCTTAAAAATGTTCTTGTCACACCAAGTCTAATAAAAAATCTTGTCTCTGTTCGAAAATTCACCATTGATAATAATTGTTCTGTTGAATTTGACCCTTATGGTTTTTCTGTAAAGGACCTAGCCAGCAAGGCCGTGATCCGACGGTGCAATAGCCAAGGAGACTTGTACCCGTTTGTTCCAACTTCGGCGTCCACCACAACCACACCAACTGCTCTCACCATCACAATCCTGCACCGCCGTCTAGGTCATCCGGGAAGCCAAGCCCTTCGTGCACTCTCCTCTCAAAATTTCATTTCCTCCAATTACGACACTCCTAAAGTGTGTCATGCATGTCAATTAGGGAAGCAGCATCGTCTGCCTTTTAGTTCATCTTCTTCTCTTTCAGTTCAACCCTTTGATTTAGTTCATTGTGATTTGTGGACTTCGCCAATTTCAAGTATTAGTGGATTCAAGTATTATCTTGTTCTTATTGATGATTTTACTCATTATGTGTGGACTTTTCCTCTCAAATACAAGTCTGACACAACCTCACAAATCAAGCAATTTCATCAATACGCTCAAACACAATTCAACCTCAAAATCAAAAGCATACAATGCGACCACGGGCGTGAATTCGATAATAACTCACTACGCACATACTTCAACGAAAATGGCATGTTATTCAGGTTCTCATGTCCTCACACTTCACCTCAAAATGGCAAAGCTGAACGGATGATCCGCACTCTCACCAACATGATTCGCACACTGCTCATACATGGTCAACTTCCACCACAATATTGGGCCGAAGCACTCCACACTGCCACCTATCTACTAAATCTTACACCCACATCCACCCTCAAAATGGCCACCCCACACGAGCAGCTTCACAAACAACCTCCCACGTATAGCCGCCTTCGAGTCTTCGGGTGTCTTTGCTATCCTAACCTAACCGCCACCGCCAAACACAAGCTTGAACCACGAACCCGTCCATGTGTCTTCCTTGGCTATGCATCGAATCACAAGGGTTACCGGTGTCTTGATCTGGAAAACCATAAGGTAATAATTTGTAGACATGTTATTTTCAACGAAAATATATTTCCCTTTAATTCTTTCAAATCTCATATTCAAAATAATTTGGATACAGGTGAAGATGAAACGGAAAACCCTATTCTCATGCACCTGCCACTCCCCTTGCCTCAAAATTCTCGTGGCCCCACCACTCAACCCATACCTCCACATCCTCAACAAACCACTCCCCATATTAATTCTCATACAGTAATAGCTGTCCCTCACTCACGTGGACCGCTACCCACTTCTCCACAATCCATTACCCACTCACGTGGTCCCCCTCCTGCCACTCCATCAAATTCGGCAAAGACTCAAATCACAAATGGGTCCCCCACTCTCCTCCCCAATTCCTCACAAATTCAAACTCCACCGCCAACTCATCAATTTCCTCAAAGTGGGCCTCTGACTCCTTCCTCCTCCAATCCATATCAGCCCACACATCCAAACAAAAGCCCATACTTCCCACCTCCCCCACTCGGCCCACCCACTTCATCTCATCAGATGGTAACTCAGGGGAAATCAGGAATCTCAAAACCAAAAATCATCTTTAACCGTCTCTTCTCTTCCCACATCCCACAAAACAGCCATCCATTGCCCACACTGGTTTAAGTCAATGAAAGAGGAGTTTGATGCCTTGATTAGTAACAGGACATGGGATCTTGTTCCAAAGCCAAGCAATGCAAATGTGGTGACCGGGAAGTGGCTCTTTAGGCACAAGTTTGGAGCTGATGGGAAGTTATCTCGCTACAAATCGAGATGGGTGGCTCGTGGGTACTCGCAACAACCGGGTATCGACTACGATGAAACTTTCTCTCCCGTCGTCAAACCCAACACAATCCGAATAATTCTGACACTAGCAGTTGCTCGTCAATGGCCCATTCATCTGTTGGACGTGAAAAACGCCTTCCTCCATGGCCATTTGAATGAAGTTGTGTACTGTCAACAACCACCCGGCTTCATCGACAAACAGTTTCCTGATTATGTTTGCAAATTAAACAAGGCACTGTATGGTTTGAAACAGGCTCCTCGAGCGTGGTATCAACGCTTTGCTTCTTTTGTCCTCCGTCTCGGCTTCGTCGGTAGTAAGGCAGATACCTCTTTATTTGTCTTCAACAAAGGCCAAAATCAAGCACACCTATTGGTCTACGTTGATGACATAATCCTCACAGCATCTTCCAATACATTCTTGCGTCAAATCATTGCTGCCCTCAGTAAGGAATTTGCTATGTCAGACATGGGATCCTTACATTACTTCTTGGGTATCTCTGTTTCGCAACACAAGGATGGAATACACCTAAGCCAAGAGAAATATGCTGCTGACATTATTCAACGAGCTGGGATGACAGGTTGCAACTCCTGCAACACTCCAGTAGCCACAAAACCAAAACTGAGCAAAACTTCAGGAAACAGAATTGATGATCCATCTGGCTATAGATCTTTGGCTGGCGCTCTTCAATACCTTACATTCACAAGACCCGATATGCACGATCCTAGAGAGGAGCACCTTCACGCTATTAAGGGTATTCTACGGTACCTTAAGGGTACAATTTCTTTGGGCCTTCTCATCGCTCCAGGGCAGATAACACAACTTACAACATATTCAGATGCCGATTGGGCCGGCTGCCCGGACTCCAGACGTTCCACATCAGGCTACTGTGTTTTTCTTGGGCCCAACCTCATTTCTTGGTCTTCAAAGCGCCAACCCACAGTGTCTCGTTCAAGTGCCGAAGCTGAATATCGAGTTGTTGCAAATGCCATAGCTGAATCTTGTTGGCTTCGAAGTCTTCTCCGGGAGCTCGGATGTCCCACTCCTCGTGCAACTATCGTCTTCTGTGACAATGTAAGTGTTGTCTACATGTCGTCCAATCCAGTCCAGCACCAACGAACAAAGCATATTGAAATTGATATTCATTTCGTTCGAGAAAAAGTTGCACTCGGAGAAGCTCAGATCTTACACGTTCCTACAACAAGTCAGTTTGCAGACATCTTCACCAAGGGGTTGCCATCACCACTTTTCCTGGACTTCAGATACAGTCTATGCCTACGCGACCCTCCGGCTTCGACTGCGGGGGCTGTTAGAATAGATTTATTATTGTACATTTACTGTATTTATGTTTTATATACTGAGAGCATTCTCTCTCCTTGTAACTGTCCTTATAACTGTATATATAGTCCAGCAATACAATCGTGCAACCCCAAGCGGGTATTCTCAATCTTACGTATACTGATTCATGACTCCACTTCATCTTCTCACATCAAACAGAGAACAATTTTAGCAGCAAAAGAAAGACAAATCTGTTTTATACAGCAACTACTCCCTCACTCAAAAGCCAAACTATGTCTAGAGATTTTCTTCTTGTTGTTCTCGTTATCACCATCCACCATTGATCTCTTTCTTGAACCTTTTGGTGCAGCAGAATCACACATGTATCTACTAGAAACTACTCTTCCATATCTCAAATGCTTCTTAGCAGCGACTGATTTAAATCCGCCCCTCTTATAAATTACAAGAGTCATCTGAACTAATCTCCACGGGGGGAGAGAAATTGAGATCAAAATCCTTCTTCAAAGGTATGTCAATTCTCTTATAGTGTGCAATGCGTTCTGGGCAAAGTCTTTGCCATTCTTCAACAACTTTGTCGTGGTTTTTGAACCAACTCGAAAAGATTTGGGGCATCGGTGCACCATAGTCAACTACATTCACACAATTAAGAATTAAAAATGTAATAGTTTGACATATTAGTAATATATTGAATAAATTAACAAAATATACCGCAATGTAATGTTGATACTTGTTCAAGAATGCTACATACACCACTTTGCCCGAAGGGATAATATATCCTTGTCAAATACAACTTTTACATTTCAAGTTTTTCAATGTTATTAACCGTTTTATGTCGGTTTTAGGTAATGGGCCTCACTAAATCTCAATTCGGCCTTATTAGGTCCGTTGACGTTTTCAATGATTTTTTTCGATTCCGAGAATTGATAACGACTAAAGACTTCATTTTCTATCATGTTAGAATTTTAAAATTTTGAGTTTTAGCGTTCTAAGGCGTTTAAACGAACTGGACCCAAACTATCCATTTCAAATATCATTTCTCAAGTTTTTACTATATACCCCTTCCTTTTTCAACTTTTCAAGTATTTTTTGGCTAAATACCCCTTGCATCATGGAAACTATTTCTTTTTGCTAAATACCCTTTTCTTGTCATTTTTCGTTGTACGTCCCTTCATAAACTCGATTTTCGCGCCGTTTTTCGTTTTAATCTCGTTTTACTCGATTTTTGCGCCGTTTTTCGTTTTAATCTCGTTTTACTCGATTTTTGCGCCGTTTTTCGTTTTAATCCTGTTTTACTCGATTTATTGGGCTTGGCTGGGCTGAATTATTGGGCTTGGCTGGGCTGAATTATTTGGCTAGGCTGGGCTGAATTATTTGGCTAGGCTGGGCTGAATTATTGGGCTTGGCTAGGCTGAATTGTTCGGCTGATGGTTTGAATTGTTGGGATGAATTCTACATCTAACATACAGATGGATGTCACTTATATGAAAATGAGTGTGTTACAACTACTACACAGCTGTAAGTCACAGCTGGATGACAAAATTAAGTTATTGGGCCTTTGTTGTTGTGGGCCTTTTGTCTACACCGGCCCAATTTTTCCCTAACCCTAGTAAAACTTCGGCTATAAATTCACTACCTCAGTGAACCCTTTCATCACATTCTCACGCCGCCGTAAAATCTTCATTGTTTCAAGTTCTTACTCTCTAAGTCTCATTTTTTACTGATTTGGATAGATATCTTCATTGTTTCTAACATGTTTTCTTACTTTGTATTACAGATTCAAACAAGCATGGCATCATCTTCATCCTCCCCAGTTCCAGCTGAAGGCACTCAGATCCAGTGCCCGAGTAGAAGGTGCTCAAAGACACTCACCGTGTTATCTGCTAATAACAAGGACAATCCCCATACGTATGGACGAAGGTTTGTTACATGTGATTGTAACTGGAGGATCGTGTATCTGGAGCCAGAATACGACCCTCATCATCTCCGAGTCATGTCCAAACTGTTGAAGGAACACGCTGACATGGAGCTCAAACTTCGCATTTTTCACAGGTGGGACAAAGAATCAGCCTTATTCCACCTTGGAGTTGTGTTTCCCAATGAATATGGCCGTGGTCCTCCTTCCCCTGATTCCGATTAGGATGTAATGTTGTTATGTGTCTTGAAAGTTGTTACGTCTTTGCTAAGTCTGTTGTAGTTTCTGGAGTGTTTGTTTTAATTTAACAAGTAATCCCTTGTAGTGAATTCATAACTTGTTTCATTTAACCCATCTAAAACATTAAAAAATAACAGACAAGACAATACTATAAAAAAGGAGTCAAGATATTAAAAGCATAACAGACATACAACAGAAGTCATCAACTACAATCTCAAAAGCATACAAGGGCAAGTCGTGTAAAGTTACAAAAGGTGAAACATTCAACACATCCGAATTCACTACAGATCAACATCTATACTACCATAACTAATGCGATAGTCCTTCCATTGCTGCATCCTCAGCGCGAACCCGCGATCCAATCCATTCGCACTAGGATCCTTGAACATGCGCCAAACTCCAGGTACAGATGGTACCGGACAATCTTCTCTAAGGCACACCTAAATTATAAAACATAAATACCATGTTAAGCATTAAGAAAATTGAGTGAAAATCACAAATACTTTAGTGAAAATCATACTGGTATGTAGTGGTTTGCTAAGCCCACACGAGCCATTGCATAAATTTTCAAACCATGACTGGAGCTTTGTTGATACACCTTCATCGGTAAGCACAAATATGATCGGACTTTGGATAAGTATATCAAACCAACCTGAAACTTAGTGGCAAATGCTAATCCAATCATGGGCATACTCATCCAGTATCTTTCGGGACATGGTGATCTGCTATAGTTGACCTCTTGATCAAGAGCGTCGAAGTTGTTTGCCAAATCTGGGGGTACTCTGGTCATGACTCGTCTGTAGATATCACTGTTCTCTAACAGCTCTGTAGTCAGTTCCATGCGAATGCGAGGATATTCTTGTTGGTGATGCCCCAACAACATGGCTAGTGACCGATATCCACAGTGTTCATCCACCCTTACATCTTGTGCATCTACAATGTATGGAAACATGAAGAGATCAACATTGTCAACCCCGAAGTCTACCCCACATTTCGTCATTGCTGGCTGAGGGAACTCATCTGTAAGAGTGCAACCTGATAATCCGAACCCCTCTCCACCAGTTCCACTTGAATGACCAAACACCTCTGTCGCAGTGCACCCAACAACTTCAAACTCCCTCATTATAGTAGGCTCGTTGAAAGTAGGTTGTGCCGCCGTTGCTTTTCCCTTTCCCTTTCCTCTAACCGTCTTATTCTTCGCCTTCGCAACATCATTTTTCTCTAATTCTTCACTTGCGTACTCAAACGCGCTCTTCTCTCTCTCTCGGTTCCCCACTTCTTTCCTACCGCTCCTCTTGGTCTGCCAGGATCCTTGATTCCCGTCAGCTCCACCGCAAGACTTTGATGTGGATACTCCAACATTGTGTACAAGTCCGCTATCTGAGACCACTGACTTTCTGGAAGTTCCCCCTTTTGCCATATATCGTTGAGCTCAATGAATCTCAACCCCCGCATGGTCTGAGGTACACCAATCTCTACCTCCCCGTTATCAAGTTCAATCCTATCCCATTCTAGCTGCCTCCAGAATCTGTGAATCTGATTGAGCTTGAATGGCTTCTTGTGAATAATATGTTGCACCATCTCGTGGATGCACGGTAAGCCCTGACATTCTCGCATCCAGTAATCTTCGCAATGTTCCTCATAATTCTTCACCTTTATATCCTCCCATATATCCCACAACTTATGCAACGCTCTATCAGACACATTATGGAATAGATGCCGAAATATCAATTTCACTTGTGGATTCATTCGTCTAAAAACCCCGGGTGTCTTGATCCGATCCTCTTCCATGGTGGCCCTCACCTTCACAATCTGGCCCTCAATGGCTGCATGGATCCTCACAACCATTCGATTAAAACCGCCTATACTTGAATCGACTATTTTCTTCAACACCTTATGCATTCCCTCAACCCTATGTTTTATTCATTCAATGTCGCGTTTAAGTAAAACAACTATTAAATAATAAACTAATAAATAAATTGGAAATGTTTAAGTAAGTTAAAAAAAAATTACCTGTTTGAGGTCCTCGTGAAGAAGTGAAGATTGTGTTCCGTCCATGCGCAAACAATGTTTGTCTTGTAAGGGATAAGCCACACCTTTTCAATGTATCCGACGACGCCGCTTCTCCAAGATGTTCTCAATCCTAGCAGTCTTTCCTCGTATTGTTCCTCCGTTCTTGATAGAAAAAGTCTCCATACTTGCGAGCACAACCTTTTCACCGATTCCTTGTTTTTCAAAATTCTGGTAGCGTTTACCTCGATGTTGTGCTTGATATGAACCCAACACAAGAGGTGTTGAACCGGAAGATCTTTGAACACATATTTGATTGCAGTGATGAGAGCTAGTTCTCGATCGGTCATTATTGCAGTCGGCATTACTCCGGCATCCTCAAACAACTTTCTAAGCCTCTGAATTATCCAAAAGTAGTGCATTGTTTCCTCCTTACCCGTGAATGCATATGCAATGTTGAATGTCTTATGCGTGCAAGTGAAACCGACAATCTCCACAAGAGGCATTTTATACCTGCATAATATATTTAAATAATGAAGGAAGAGGCATATGCAATATATTTAAACAAATTTTTTTTGATATACAACTATTATGTACCTATTCGTCTTGTATGTGGCGTCAATAACCACGACGTACGGAAACATCTTCAACAAGTGCAACGAGTCTTGATGGGCAAAAAACAAGATTTCCACCTTGTTTGATTTCTTCTTGCAGAGGGGATGCACTACATAGCTGCGCTCCTTCAAAAACTTCAAGGTCCATTGTGTAACAGTCAAATCTCCACGATCCTCAAAATGCAACTTCTGAATAAAGTTGGCGATTTGTTTTGTGGATGTTGTATTCCCTGGAAAGGCCGCACTCAACTGAGTAGCAATAACAGACGGCGTAGTCAAGCTGTTCGCACATACCGTCACAAATTTCACCTCATTCGGCGTCATTCGACCCATGTACGGATGGCCAATGAAGCTAGTGGAAAGCTTATGATTGTGTTGTCCGTATTTTACCTTCACATACCATCCATCTCTCGCATCCCTCGCCCTGAACCTATATCCTCGGATCTCAAACTTGCAATCCGACTTCTTATCCCTACTATCCCGCTCTGTATTAACAACCTCCTCTGTTTCGCCATCCTCTCTTTTCTTTTTCCCTGATCTATACACTCCAGCATGCGAGCACATTATATTCATTTGACGCTCATTGCTATGGCGAGTCACTAATACCATCATAAGTTGTCTACCAATACTCTGAACCCAACGCCTCAAGTGTTCCTTAGTAGGAAACGTTTCTTCGGTATCAAACGAATCATAGTAATCCATACCCTATAATTAATAAAAACTACCATATTTATCACAACTAAAACTTAAAACTACGAGTCCACATCAATCTAAACTATCACTTCTACAAATTATTTGCAACTAAATAACGTAAATAAATACGAAACGATTCAAATTAATTACTAACCGAAAAATCTCTGGCGTCGAAGTCTCCTCCTTCTTCGTCGGTATCGTCGTCCCACATCCCGTCGTCGGGTTCACTAAAATACTCTTTCTCATCCACGATCGCATCGTCTTCGTCACTCTCATGCTCGTTCTCTTCAACATACTCGTTCTCTTCATCACTCGCATACTCAATCTCCGTCACATATTCAAACTCCTCACCATCACTCAAATTTGTAACTCTCCTATTTGACATTTTTGACTTGAACATCCATCCGAAGTTCCTACATTTATACACAAACTACATCCCAAACGGTCATATTCTGAAAAAATAGTCGTTGGGATAGAAACAACTGTACACCCATAATGGGCGTACAAGCAAAATATACCCCAACGGCTACTTTTTAAAATTTTGAATTTGGAAAAATAGCCGTTAGGGCTAATTTTTAACTCGTACGCCCATAATGGGCGTACGAGTATTATATTAAATTTAAATTCCCCAACGGCTATTTTCTAACGGCTATATTATTCAAATTTAGACTGTACGCAGGTTTTGGACGTATACAGACGAGCGTATTCTGTATTTTGCTTCACAATCGATGTTGGAATTTTGAACTGTCCGCTGAAAACGAGCGTACGCCCATTATGGGCGTACGAGAATGTAGTGTGGAAAGTTGCAAAATGTAGTGCGTATAGATTTTACCCAATAAAAGCTCTATCCAATTATCTAATAATGTCCAAACCTCTCAAGCTAAACTGCTAGCCCAACAAATGCAAATCTCTCTCACTTCAAAAATGGAGAAATACTTGAGTATCCCTATTCTCCAAGGACGTATTTGCAATGAGGCAGACTCACTCTCTCGGGCTGTTAGAGTTGTCTTAATCCAATCAAATTTGGTCTCCCAAGTTAATTTCCTTATACAATCTTTCCTCCTTCCTAAAGGAATCTGTGAAGAAATTGATGATATCAATAAAAAATTCTTCTGGAATAAAACAAATCAGTCAAGTCATTCACTTCTCCATTGGAATAAAATTTGCAAACCAAAGACCCATGGAGGTCTGGGAATTCGAAAAGCATGGGATAATCGTGCTCTCCAAATGAAGCTACTTTGGAAAATCATCTCTCAACCACACAACATTTGGGTTTCTATAATTAAAGAAAAATATTTTCCAACATCAGATTTCCTGACTTTAGAACGAAAACCCTCTCAATCTTGGCAATTCAGCCGATTTCTTCTTCTCCTAGAAGATTTCAAAAAGGGACTCTCTTGGTCTGTTGGAGATGGTAATAACATCCGTTTTTGGACTGACCAATGGATTCCAAATTGTCAAATTAGCCAACTTCAAAACACTTCAAAACACTTTCTATGTGTCTTCCACACCCGATTGTTGAAAAAATCATTGCAATTTGAATCCCTATTACCCCTATTCCGGATAAAATTGTTTGGACCTCGACTATTGATGGTAAATTTTCTGTCAAATCAGTCTACCACCTTATCCGGCCCCAAGATCACATTTTTTTTCGATGAAGAAAGCATTTAGGGGGGTTTATCTATCAAGAATAAACCGCCCTAGAGCATCCTGAAGGACGAGACCATAAAGATCTAAGAAATTATTGCAAAAAAATAATAATGGTGGCATGGGGTGAAAATTTAACAAGGTCCACCACGTCAGTATCAACGTCAAAAAAGAAACTAACAAATTGATGAGTAAAGCTTTTCACACCGGGATTGAGAGAGAATGGACACGAACACGGGTTGCACTAAGGCCAAACCAGTGTTGTGACGCCGGGGAGCAGAAACCAATCATTCTTCTGGTCGTGCAATGCACCTAGGCAAGTATATATACTCTTGGAAGTGCTTCATCTCAAGCAGAGAATCCAAATCACACAGCCATGTCTGAAGTCTCATCCGGAATGACATTTCATCACGAGTGCCGGTACACAACTTTACTCAAGAAAATGAATGTAACTTGAATGACTTTGAAAAGCAGCAGAAAGACCAATTACTTTTTATGATTTGTAAAAGCTTTGATTTTTGGCTTTCGGAAGCACATAAAACTTCCAAATAACACTTCCGACTAAGGTTTTTGTTTGGTATATTTTCCTTTCTTTAATTTAAAAATAAAGACAAAGAATTTTGGACATGGGTTTAACCAAAAACGGGTTAAGTAACCCTTTTTACTATGTTTTGTGAAGAAACTAACCCGTTTTATACAAGGAAAGCAATCTAACCTTTTCCTTTTCCAATCTGTTACACGCGCGTGACTTCCTCTCCTTCCCTGCCGATTTTCTTCTTCCTCCAGCTTCTTCTCCCTTCACGCCGATCTTCTTCCTTCTCCTTCTCCACACGGATTTCCTTCGTCCTCCTTGCAAGTGTTGTCATCCTCGCACTTCCTCTTCATTTGCAGCAAAAAAGCTCGTTCCTTCCCGCTGCTGTCAACTCCTCCGAGCCGCAGAAAATGCCTCCACCAGGAAACTCAAAGCCAGGCATAATCTCGGCTCGCATCGACTGAATTTGGTGGTTCGAATCAAATTTTCTAGTAAGTGAAATGCAGCACGCTTCGCGCGCTTCGTAAGATCTCTCTCGGGGTAGATTCTGGGATGAAATTCAAGGTTTGACATCATCAAACTAACAAAGCATCAATCTGTCGTCTCGATATAAGAAACTTCCTACTGCAAAATCGAAATCGAGGTAAGATTCAAACTGTCATCATATAATTACATGAATGTGAATGCTAAAACACACGAAATAATTAAATAAACTGTGATTTTAAAGACTTTCTGTATTTTTGATGACAAAATGTTGTTAAAAAAAGGATTTTGGTGGACGAATAACATGAAGAACAATGATTGAATAAAATAATGAAAACTGGATGACAGAGTGTTGATGAATATAGATGAAATTGATGAATGTTGATCCTGACGACAATATGATGCTCATATAGAAAGTTGATGACATAATATTGAACTTAGATTTAAAAATGTAAATGTGATGACAGTTTGATAAATAGATGATGTGTGTTGGATGACAGTAATGACAGAATGTTGATGGATTAGATGATGTGTGTTGGATGACAGAAATGAGATGACAGTATTGTTGTTTAAGGAAAGGAGTTGATGACAGGATGTAGAATTTAAATTTATAATATTAGGTATGATGACAGATTGAAAATTGGATTCATTACAATTCAGGAATTGTAGAGTGATGACAGAATGTTTATGAAGACAATAACATGTTCTATACAGGTATAAAATGAATATTCTAACTGTATGTTGGGGAGGAGACTGGAAGATGAAAGATGGTTCGAATGCTTATTTTGGGACATTGATTTCAAAAGCATTTGTAATCGACATCAACATAGGGTTGGATGGTGCAAAGGATACCATTATTCAAAGGTTTAATTTGAAGACACAAGCACATGAAATTGAGTTGTCGCACTTGAATCCTTTCCAGAAAATTCAGATACCATATATTGTAGAGACGGACGAGGACTTCAAGTGTTTCATTGACATAAACAAATCAGAGAAGGTGAAATGGAGTGTGCCTTTGTATGTGACAGAGAGAAAGAAGAAGAAGACAACTAAAACGACAGTAGTGAGTGAAAAAAACAGCCTTGTTCCATTTCAGAATGATTATGAGATGGAAGGTGGGAGTGAGGTAATTAGTTGTGAATCAAGGGACAAAATTACTGAATGGGGAGAAATTATGGAGGGTGATAGTCCTACTTATGAAGACTACACAGGGTTCATCCATATTGGACAGATTTTTGACTCAAAGGAGATCCTCAAAGTTGCCATTAGGAAAGTCGCTATGAGGGAGAACTTTGTGTACAAGGTATACAAGTCAACCCCTTATTTGTTTACTGTTAAGTGTGCAGATGAGAACTGCAACTGGGGGCTGAGGGCAATGGTGAAAGACACACATTTCTTTGAGATAAGAAAGTATAGAGAAGAACACACATGCTCTTTTGACTTTAGGTGTGAAAACCAATGCAAGCCAACATACAAGATGGTTGGAGAGCAGATTAAAACAAGGTAACAAAACATATATGCAAAATAGTTATGGTCTTATACAAACACATTAATATTGAAAGATGACAGTTTGGATGATTTATTGTGTGTGTAGGTATGAAGGGGTGAAAACTGGACCGAACCCTAAAAGTATCCGGAACGACATGAGGAATGAACATTGTATGGATGTGAGCTATTGGAAGGCTTTGAAGGCAAACGAATGGGCACAAAATTTGATTAGAGGAACACCGGAAGAAAACTATGGAATGTTGCCTATATATTGCCACATGATCAAACAAGTCAACATAGGCACATACACAAAGCTAGAGGTTGATGACGAAAATCGCTTCAAGTATGTGTTCATAGCACTAGGAGCAACAATAAGAGGATTTGATCAAATGAGAAAGGTATGTAGACATACCTTGCTATACTTGATGACAGATAATGATGATGATTAAATAGAAATATATTAAAAAATAGAAATATATTACAAAATATTATTACACTACAATCTGGAAAATTTGGCATATAAAAAAAATGATGACAGTTTTGATACAATTTTTGTCTTCCATTTTGAGGAAAGGCAAGTTTACAAGGCAAGTTTTGATACAGTTTTGATACAATATTACCGACATCCTTGTTGAACCAACGAAGACAGTAAGGGATCTCTCTTGAACCAGCTGTAGTACAGTTTACAATATCCCGAAACTGAGGGAATGTTTCAAGAATCCAAACCTAAACAGATAGAAAGAAAAAAGGATAAGCATGATGAAGACAGATACCATAGTAGATGACAGATACCATAGTAGATGACAGATACCATAGTTGATGACATATACAATAATTGATGACATATACAATAGATGATGACAGATATCATAGTTGATGACATATACAAATAATTGATGACATATACAATAGTTGATGACAGATACCATAGTTAAAAGAAGAAAAACTAATTAAAAGGAAAATTAGATGCAAATACAATAGATGATGACAGAATGCTATAAAAAAGATTTAAAAAAATAATATGACAGACGAGAAGAAAAGAA
Source organism: Oxyria digyna (assembly GCA_029168935.1). Lineage (NCBI taxonomy): Eukaryota > Viridiplantae > Streptophyta > Magnoliopsida > Caryophyllales > Polygonaceae > Oxyria > Oxyria digyna. Next base: position 44,573,630 of record JAPVLV010000005.1, read on the forward strand.
TGAATGTGAAATGAAGCGCGCGAAGCGCGCTTCATAAGAAATTAAGAGGATAATAAGTATGAATCATTAAATTAAGATGATAGTATTCATACGACCATAACATGAAGAACAAAAGAGGTAGCGATGACAAAATGTATGAAAAGTATAAACAAACATGTCATGACATACTTAAAAAGCATACTTGATAAAACTTGAATAATTAACTCAGTAATACAACATATAGTAAAGAAAACATGTGAGCAAAAAATATAAAGAGGGTAATTGAAAGAAATGATGACAAAATCATCTAATGGAAAAAATACCTTAAAAGCTATGGGATATCCATGCAAGTAAATTGTTACTCTTGTATCATGAGCACGCTCACCTTTCTCTGGCTTCCCCACGGTAGCTGCCTTCATCAAATACTCAATAGTTGTAGAGTACACTAACCTCCCCCATGGATACTTCCTAAACTCATCCATATTTGTTGACAACTTGTAGAATTCAGAACGAATAGGATGATTCGGTCGTTGAGGAAGTAGAACACCCTCAACAATAAGAAGATATGCCAAACTCAGCTTCCTAGCTGGATTGACCTCTATAACAAATAGTGCTAACAACTCTTTAAATTTTAAGCTTCTGACCCCAAATTCATCAATCATATTTGCATTTGGGATTTCATAGTCGGTACGATCACGACAATCCAGCCCAATAACAGCCGCAAACTCAGGGAGACCAAACCGGCAAACATGGCCTTTGACGTTGAACCACATTTCATGAAGTTTTTTTGTCTTCACTTGATGAAGGATAAAGTAGTAGAGCAGCTGAGACGACACCTCCAAGTAACAATAGGGGCAAAAATTCCGTTCCTTATTTCATACAGTCCATCAGCCCCAAGATGTTCATCAATAATTCGAAAGACGTCCCAATTTGCAAACGTATTAACTTGTGATTACATATGCATGGATGGGGGGCAAACATATTCTACTTTCGAGATATCCATCTTAGACTAAGAAAGGAAAACAAAAGAAAAAAAACTTTAATACAGCATACAAGAAATTGTAATCATAATCTCAAAAACCATAAATAACTACTGTCATAAAAGTCAACAATAAAACAAATATAAAGCACTAAAACTGTCATCAAAGAGAACTAATATAAATTATTAGAACAAAAACAAATATTACTGTCATCAACAAGAAGAAATAGACAATCAAATCCTAATATAGAAGATTTTGAAAACAAATCTAAAAACTTTTAAATAATTACTGTCATTAAACAGAGCAAAATACTGTCATCAAGAGTACTAAAAATTGTATTTGATCAAAACAAATTGTCATCCACATTGTCATCCGCATTTGAACAAAATGTGTTTGTCATCAAATATTGTAATGCACAAAAAATAAAATAGAGCAAAGAACACTGTAATCAAGGGGAAATCTGGATATCGATGACAAACACATTGTCATCAACAAATAGTATAATATTGAGATCTCACTAAACAAGCTGTCCTCAATATAAAACACAAACAAACACATTGTCATCAAAACAAAAACATTGTCATCACAAATAGTATATTACTAAGATTTCACTAAACAAAATGTCCTCAACATAAAACACACACACAACACATTGTCATCAAAACAAAAACCAGATTTATAACCAAACTAACTGTCATCGAAACTACAAAACTAACATAAATTACACGAAAACAACAATGAGAAAGAACAAATAAAACTAAATACCATACATATGATGACAAATACGAAAATTAAACAAACAAATCTGTAATCAACACATGCAAAGGGACAGACAAGTAAAAATCAAAGAGATACAGTAAAAAAAGTGCAATTTGCAAGGAAAACACACAAAAACAACACTGTAATCAAGTAGAAAAAAGCAAAATCGAACTCCAAATCAAACCGTAAAACCTAAAACCACAAAACAGAAGCAAAAACTGAACTAGATACATACCTGTGAGTGATTATAGATGAAATTTGGTCGAAATTCACACAAAAACAAGATTCGAACAACTGCATTACAGAAAAACAACAAATCAGCGATGGAAACCCTAATTTCTACAGAAATCAACCAAAAACGAAGAAAAAATGTACCTGGAGATCGCGCGAGAGTAAGGAAGCTCGAAATCGACGAGAAACGAGAAGAAATTGCGGCGAAATCCTTCGGAATGCTTGGAAGAGGAAGGTGGAGTGAAAGGAGAGAAAGAGGAAAGTAACGGCCAAGAAAATAATGAATGGAAAGGGGTCGGAGTTTAATTAGGAGGGGTATATATAATTTTCTTTTAAAAATTTAATTAAAAAAGGGGGAGGGTTAGTTACCACTTTAGATTAGAAGGGATGTTATATTACACTCTTTGAGTGTAATAAGGGGCGAAGGGCCCCGTTTTGCGTGGGTGGGTTTAATTGGTGTTACATTTGCTACATGGGTTAATTGGTCAAATAGAACAACCAGTTTTGGGGTAAATACCCCAAAACTGTAATGTTTTTTAAGTTTTTACATCATTTTTTTAAGTTATAAGAAAATACCCCTTTGATGTCAACAAAATTCTTAACAGAGCTGTCAACAAAAATTTTAATAGAGCTGTCAACAAATTTTTTTACAGAGCTGTCAACAAATATTTTAACAGAGCTGTCAACAATTTTTTTTACAGAGTTGTCAACAAATTTTTTAACATAGTTGTCAACAAATTTTTTAATAGAGCTGTCAACAAGAATAATAAGTTGTCAACACCAATAATAACCCTTTGCTGACGTGAAAAATTATAACAGAGCTGTCAACAAAAATTTTAACAGAACTGTCAACATGACTAAATAAGTTGTCAACCCAACTAAATAAATTGTTTACACGACTAATAAACGGTCAACAACATACAACACTAGTTATATTACAAAATTGTCAACACTTTACAAAACTTGTCAACACCACTAAATTACATTGTCAACACCTTTTAAAAACTATAAACACACTAAAAATTTGTCAACACATACTAAAAAGAAGGTGTCAACACATTACATTAAATTATCAACATACTAAATTAATTTGTCAACACGATTAATAAGAGGTCAAACACTCTTATTAATCGTACTACAATGTTTGTTGCCATGGTTGCTGCCAAACCAAGCCTTTGTCAAGCGCGGTCGGTTCAGCGAGGATCCGAGCCGAAAATACCTATCCATTGTTGAATCATAAACGAAGTTCATGGCAATTGCTCAGTGGATTTCAACAGCTTTGATGCAGAGATCTTCACATATGCAACATGGCTTCCTCTACTGTCAACATACTAAATTACTGATGAGACAAAATTAGCTTCCACCTCTGTTTACAGATCACGAGAAAAAAAATACAAAAAATCAGACATGATCTTCTGTTCCACAACTTGAGCTTCAAAGCAAGTATATAGGACGAATCACATTAATATCCAAATCAGAAGTTGTGCTACAGAAAATATGAAAAATTGAAGTCAACAAAACTACATCTAAAACTTCTCAGAACAAAACTACATCTAAAACTTCTCAGATCATCTACAATCTGAGAGCATTGCAGTCAATTTCAAGATTCACTCATAAGCCAAATTGGAGTAGTTTGTAATGAATTTGAAATGGAGAGTAACGAAAAACTAATTCTCATACATTCTTCAAAGAATCAATTCCTGATTCCACAAGAAACTCAATATCACAAACATTCAGTACATAATTCTTCAATCGATTCCTATTTGCTACCGATGACATTGAATCAGTTTGCAATCACACATTTCGCTCACGAAAACTTCAAGATTAGTCTTATACTTCCAATTAGGCCGAAATCTACTACCACAAGAACCAGAAAAAGGGGGAAACTAGCTACCGAAACCCTAAACAAAGAAATTCGGAAAGAACATCAGAAATTGGACTCACAATCGATTCAATCCTTCGCAGTCTGCGTCAACTTACTCTCAATCAGCTTCCTCATATCCGGAATTTCAAGCCAGATCGAAGAGTAGAGCAGATTCAGCAGCATCTGCATCGGTTCATCCCAGATTCAGAAGCAACTTGAGCGTTGCGAAGTCGATGGCGACTCGAGTGTTAGGCCAGCTACGGAACTCGCGCCTGGTGTTTTTTGGAGAGGAAAGCGGATATGAGTGGGAGAGAGATCTTGACCTGGTCGGTGCTGATGAGTGTGTGGACCGTGTTTGGTTTCATGTTTGGTGTGAGGACGAAGTTGCTGAGTGATCTTGCCATTGGTGATGGAATCAGCGTCTTTGAGGACTGATCTTTGGTTGGTGATGAAATCATCGTCTCTTCGGACTGAACTTTGGTTGGGGATGAAATCATCGTCTCTAATTCGGACTGGTCTCGTTGAGAGGTGTGTACTGATGTTCTCGTTGTAGGGATGGGGTGAGATAGGGCAGAAACTAAAGACTTAGTTGGGTAGTGTAGTTGTTACAAGTATAGTGTCAAATAGGACATTGCACACAAATATTTCAATAGAACAAAGGACCAAATAACCAATGGGCCAACAGGCCAACTAGCTAATGGGCCAAAAATACAACAGTAAGGAAGACACTGCTACCCGACCTATTCCATTTAGGTTTTGTTTCAATTTTTCAATTTAATTGCTTTTATCCTTTGGCTTGTTGAGCAAGCAGCAGCCGTAGGAGAATTGCTGCTGAGGTCGCCCGTCGCCGCTCGCCGCTGAAGGATGGGGGTTAGCGCGGTGGTTCGTCCGAAGGTTGTAGATCTAGTTTTTCGGAAGGGAGATTCGGGCATGTAGCCTTCTCACCTTCAAAGGTTGTTCGATCAAGTTTGATTTCGTGAGTGTCGAATTCGAGCCAAACAAGTGAAAAAGCATAAATGGAGTTTTCAACAAGACGGAAACGGAGAAAGGGTATCCGTTAGGACGAGGGATGAGCGACCCTGAGCTTTGTTAAGGCGGTTCATTGTTGTTTGATTGAGCCAAAAGTGGATCTACAATCAGATTTGGTATCGTAGAGGAGTGAACTCAGCAACAACCTAGATCTGGGTTGTTCTGCAATTTCGAGTTGGTCTTTACTTCATTTTTATCCTACCGTTTGTCATGTATACGTTGTTTTAAACTAGGTATGAGCACAAACAACAACCTGGTGTTAGAGGACTAAAGATGGTTATGAATTGCTGAATCTTTTTTATTTGTTGTTGTTGTTGATTCTATTGTTGTAATTTTGGTTTTGGGGTAATTTAGTTTTGGGTTTTGGGTATTTGGTTTTTAGAGAGAGGAGAGTGTTTGGTTCTCTCTCAAGTCTTGTGTTGTGCCCCAAGATCCCATTAACAATGGAATGAAGCTTATTTGGAAGCTTAAACTTCCCCCTAAAATTATTAATTTCATTTGGAAAGCATTTTCTGACTATCTCCCATTTACGGAAAGACTAAACCGCCACTTTCATCGTGTCTACTCGTCTTGTAGTCTATGTCAGGCTAACCAAGAAGATAAAAACCACTTTTTCTTTCAATGTCCCTTTACCGTCCAGGTCTTTAATATTATTAACTCATTAGGAACTTACAATCTTCAACCAACCTTCCATGATTCTTTTGACGAATCCTTTATTAAATTCTGTACTCATAACTCTTCCCCAGAGCTGGGACTTTTTGTTTGGTGGACCCTTTGGAATCATCGAAATAAGACCATTTTCCGACCAGACTTTATTCCTTGCTCTTTCAAATTAGAAGATATTGCAAAGTCTGCGCTTTATTACTTCCTTGACTAGAAGGCTAATACTGCTAGCCCTAAGACTAATTTTGTTCGTAACCAGACTGCCCGCAAGAATAAAAAGACCAATTGGACTAAGCCTCCCCTAAATCACTTCAAACTTAATTGTGATGGCTCGAAGAGAGCCAATTCTGATTCTTTTATTGGTTTTATTATTCGCAATTCAGAGTCTCTCCCTTCTTTTGTTGAGCACCTCCAGATCCCCCCCTCTTCGGTTTTAATCTCTGAATCCATGGCTGTTCTTCAAGGCCTTAGAGCTGCCATTCGTTTTAATATTAAAAATCTTATTGTCGAAAGTGATAATCGGATTATTATTAAATGTATTAATTCTCTCCAACTTCCCCTTGGTAAATCAGAAATATTATTGTAGATATCAAAGCCTTGGTTGTTTTCTTTGATTCGTGCAGGTTTTCCACATCCCACGCCAATGTAATAAGGTTGTTGACTTCTTAGCTTCCAAAAACATTGTCATTGAAGATCTCCGTAATTTTTTTCAACAATGGAATTGCAGCACTTCTTTGGAGGAACGACAACATCTCCAGAGCCTCCTGCTTTGTAGATACTCCTATATCCTTCCTATGAAAGATTTTCTCAAGATTATCCGTGAAGATGATTTAGGCTTGAACTGTTAGACAATTAAGCCTTTCGCTTGTTTGTTAAAAAAAATGGACCTGTGAAGACCGACTTGACGCGTACTGAAAAGTGAAAGGCGATTTAACCGGGCAGCACCATTTTTACGCCTGGCAGCACCCTCCCGTTTGAAATGGGGTTCCGAACAGGTGGGTCCCACATTAATTTTTTTTCGTTCGTAACATCCAGTTCAGAAAATTGTTTTTTTAATATAATAATTACAAACCCGGTTCCGTTCTGAATTGTTTTTTAAAATTGAAATGGTGATGTCACCCCTTGTGACGCCACCCGTTCGGGATGGCGTTCCGAACAGGCCATTCGTGATGTAGTTCTGAACGTTCCGTTCGTGATATGGTTCCGAACGGGAAAAACATATTTTTTTGAAAATGTTTGTAACGGCTCTTTCTCATAGACTCCTCTATAAAACCGGATTTGTACAGCCAAATTCTCAAACCAAAACGGCAAAGCACAAAAAATGACGTCTGGAAGTGATTTAAGTAATTCTTCAAGGGCATGTAGTTGGAAAGAAAGACGGGGGTTTTCTTCCCGTGAGACGTCGGTGGAGGAGGAGTTTGATTTGTCTGCGCCGGTAGATGATACATATGTCCAAGTAAGTACAGATAAACCTTTTTTATAGCATTTAATTAGAATTTATTTTATTCATATGGTATGTATTGAATTTTTAGTACTTTTAAATAGGGATACTGTAGTGACGAGGAATATTTAAAAATCGACTATAGTGCCCATTTTACGACTAGTGATAGATTTCCTACTATGGATTTTTTGAGAGAGTGGGTTAGGAAGGTCGGTTATGAGTTTTGTATGGTTATCACCACAAAATCATCAATGGCCAACAAGAGGATACTATCTTTCCAGCAACTTGATTGGCCATGCATTTGCTTCGAGGATGACGGGAGAGCAAAGAGGAAAAATAATGATTTCATCAGCGGCCAGGGCAATGCCGAAGGTTATTTATATACAGATGCTTCAAGAAGATCCGACTTCCACAATATCAAGGAGGCAAGTGTACACTGTAAGGGAAAAGGAGAGGATGAAAGCATTGGAAAATCTAAACATGACCCAGTGGTCATTAGATTTTCTACATCAAAGATGTTATAATAAAGACATCGACTACGAGACGAATCCGGAGACCAGGGAGAAAAAGTTGTCATGGTTTTTCATATGTCATCCGGATTGTCAACATTTTTTGAGAATGTTCCCTCGGGTGGTGATCATGGACGTGATGTACAAGACTAATAGGTACACTAAATTTCATTATTATGACTTCATTCACTGTTTATGAATTATAATTATGAAATTTGAAATTGATAGGTATGGTTGGCCGTTACTTCAGTTTGTTGGATTCAATTGCACCAACTATACATATTGTATTGCACTAGCGTTCATTTGTCGTGAGTCAACCCCATACTATGCATGAGCATTGAGACGGGTGAAGTATTTGTATGGTGCACTCGGAGGACCGGATTGCATCATGTCTGATCGAGAGCTGACAACAATTAAGGCGGTTGACTATGTATTTCCTGGTGTGTGTCATATGCTTTGCCATGTCCACGTTGATCGAAATGTTAAGGCATTTGCTAAATTGAACAATATCGACGAAAGAAGTGCATCGGCTAGCGTTCGACGGGTGATGCGGTCTCACACAGAGAAGCAGTATGAGGAGACACTTGATCACTTCCGGAAAACATGAAGGAATGGTCATCTTGTACAATATGCTGAGAGCACACCCCCACAAGGAAAAACTTATAGCTGCGTATTGCGATGATATACGCCATTTTAGCACAAGAACGTCTAACAAGTAAGATATTTGAAAAAATTTTTAACGAGAATGATCATGACATTTTTGGGATAAATGTTTAACATGTAAAATGCCGTTGACAGGGTTGAAGGTTAGCACTCGATGTTGAAGACTATGTTTGATTCAGTTGTAGGAGGGTTCAAAACTTTAGTGCAACACATTGACAATATGTTTGTTGATCAACACCGTCGAATACGGTTTGAGATGGAAAAGTCTAACCACACCAGCCCGAAGGAGATACAAGACGGGCCTCAGTGGATCAAGACTATTTTCATGCGCCTATTGAGGAAGTGCTCCGACAAATGTTTGAGAATTCTATTGAAAGAAGTTATTAAGGCTAAGGAGGGAAAGATATGTGGCCCATGTGAGGATCCTTGGTGGAAATCAACACTCGGATTGCCTTGCCCAAAAAGGATTAAGGTGTTTGTGGAGGAAGGAACGCCGTTGTTGCCGAGCGACATTGATATCTTCTGGAAGCATATCAAGTGGGAAGGAGTGGAATTGAAAGACTTCTACCCTGATGACGACGTGCAATTGACATCGGATGAGATTCTTATGGATGATTTCTTTGAAGGGGTATTTTTCGGTAACGTTGATGATTTCGATATGAAGAGGATGATTGATAAGTGGAGTGAGTGCAAGGATCCTTCTTTAGTTGATATCTAGGACCCCCCCGGGGAGAGACGAGGAGAGGAAGGCCTAAGATTCATGCGAAGAAGAGGGGTACAAAGCGAGATCCGGGTTGAGATGAGAGGGCTCAGGCTAAGAAGGATAAGGAGAAGGCAGAAGCAAGGAAAAAGGAGATGAAAGAGGAAAAGGGTGCAACTGTGCCACCGAAAGCCGATTCATAAAAGAAATAGTTGGTTGCATCCAATAGAGCTTCAAGCAGGACCACGACCGGAAAAAAGAGTGCAACTAAACCACCGAGGGCCAGAGGAAATGCCAAATCAAAATGTAGCGTTGGCAATTCAGTCATTTATCTAGACTTTGACTGGGGGATAAATAATATAGATCTTTTCATGATCGCATACATATCTAATGTGGAGAAAATAGGTGATGCCAGTCATTGTGGTTATCGGTCCCATGCGCGCTTACTTGGTAGACCACAGCAACAATACATTGATGTCTGAGTAGATCTTTCGAGGCACCTCTAAACAAACGGGCATAGGTATGAACAAATGCTAGAGGGTTTCAAGATTGTCCCGCAACTCATTCGAGAAGTGAATTACATTCGATCGCCCTGCTCTCGTGAATTCTGGATGTGCACACCTACAATGGGATTGGTCTTTGCCACGAGGTTTCAAGTTGCACTAGTGGTGTTATCATGGTTTGGTCCTTGTACATTTCTTCCGATGTTTGCTCCTCCCGGTTCAGAGCCTCCTACCACGGTGTTCGCTATTGCACATGTAGGCACCCGCAACCATTACGTACCTGTACGCATTGATATTTTTCGCTCTTGTTTCTTATTTACATATGTTTTTAGTATACAATAACAATTTTGTTTTGACAGATTTGGTTGGTTGATGACAATTGTCCAATTCCACCCCCTCCAAGGCACTGGACAATCTACAAAGATCCATCGGTAGACGGATGGGAACAACGCTTTCAGAGAAGATTCGAGAACTACGTAACTGAGAGAGAGTATGTTTTCCTCCATGAGCTCATCGTTTTTGGCTTTCAGTGCAGTTATTTCTTCACCCCAGTCTTTTGTTCCTATCCTCAGCAACTCAAGCTCATCGTCCAACCCTCCAGCCTTTGCGCAGTTACAAAAGTTGTCTACATTTAGTTCTTCTATAACCACCCTTGCACGACCTGTGTATGGTGCATCGATACAATGTTTGTATTTGCACCCTGGTTCGTCTTCAAGGGAATCCCAACACCTATCCGGGCATCCCCAATATCTTTTGCCGTAATTGACCTTGTCAGAACCTAGCTATTCGGTACACATCTGCACAGTGGGTTTTTTCTCACACCAACACAGTTCCCACCGGGATCCATTGTCTACGAAGAGGAAGGAAATAGAGAGGGACGATTCGGGTACATATCGACGGTGACAAAGGAAATTTGAGAGAAAATCAAAATAAAGGAATGATAGTGAATGTGTGTTTGAAATGGCTTGTGTTTGGGTGTGTTTATAGGGAAAAATTGAAGATGATGAATGGTTGCATGTCGGACCCGGTCCCACCTACCAGAGCAGTTTGTATATGGACATATGGTCATAAGTCCCGGTTTTGTTAAATGTTGTAACCTTACAAACCAATGCCGCCTCTAAATATTAATCCCATACCCCAAGATGACGATGATGACGATCATTTAATTGTAGAAGGCGGAGAAGATGGTGCAGAATATGACTAGGAAGATGAAGTTGAAGGTGAAAATGAGGGTGAAGGTGATGAAGATGAAGGTGAAGATGAAGGTGTAGATGAAGGTGAAGACGAATCATAAGAAGAACAAGAAGTTGCCTCTGTCAGATCCGATTTTCAATCTTTTATTTTTCATGTTTTTTCTATTTTCCTTATTTGTTTTAAACTCGTTTTATGCTTTATTGTTAGGACATTTTTACCTTTGGAGTTTTCTATCTGTATATATATTTAGGTTAGAGAGGAGTCTGTTTCTCTCTAACCCCGTTTACACTTTTCATATCGTTAGCAGACATCTTGTTATGAAGAACTAAGCCCTTTTGCTTAGTCAGACAATTGAAGAATTCGTTTTGATAAAGTTGTGAGATTCTCGTTCCTTATCAATTGCATGGATTTAATCTTTTCTCTTTCTTGAATCTATTATGATTAATATTGATTGTTTCTAGCCTGATCATCTAGGTAGGCGGTTGAGCATATATATTTCGTTGTAGAAACTGCATCGTGGTAATATCTGTTGTGCTAGTCTTGTGTAGAGAGAATTGATTTGCATCTAGAATAAAAGCTGGTTGTTTTATGCTGATGTATCCTGACTATATTCCTGATCTTAATGCTGCGTTGTTAAACTGAATCTTGATAGTTTCATGGTTGTTTAATTAGTTAGAGCTATTAGTATCTGGTTGTGCTATTAGCTAATTCAGGAAAGGAATAGGAATTTCCATTGCATGAGATATTGAATGATTATCTTGGATCAACTTGTCATACGAAGTGTGGACATTTCTTTGGCTGAGCTATTTCCCAACTACTAATTCCATCATCTTTTACTTGTTACTTATTTGCATGCTTGAATTAATACTTAGAACAAACAGAACCCCATTTTGGTTACTTGATTGACATATAGTTTGCATATAGGACTAGAATTTGTCTCCCTGAGGACTTGACCCTTACTTGCCTAGGACTGCATATTAGGTTTGTTTGGATTACTTGCATAAGAGCAATTAGCACGACAAATTGTTGTTATCATATCCCTAGTTCATTTGTTTTAACTTCGGAAGCTGCGGTTGTTCTTGAAGGAGTTAAAGCAGCCATTTGCTTGAATATCAAAAATATTATTATCGAAAGTGATAGTTTGTTGGTTATCAATTGTCTTACTAGTAGCGTTAACCCCCCTTGGAAAATCCGGTCCATTTTTCTGGATACTAAGTCCTTTTCTGTCTCGTTTGATTGTTGTAGGTTTTTCCATATTAGCAGGGACTGCTACAGAGTTGTTAACTTCCTTGCTTCACGTAATTTCAATGTGGAGGAACTTAATTCGCTTCTTTCTTCGCAGATAAAACAACTACTCTTCTTACGAAGAGATGTTGACTCTTCAAAGTCTCCTCAAGTCCAGGAACTCAAGAATTTTTCATGTGAAAGATTTATTCAAGACCATACAAAAATGATTTAAGCTTGAATCGTAATGAGCCTACTATTCGCTTTGTTAAAAAAATATTAATAAAGTTTATTATGCGCGCATATTGTAATAGAGCATGCTCCCTCCATCATTGAAATATCAATTTAAAATTAAAATCGTCAAAATGCAAACAATCAACCAAAACAAGCCAACTAGGTAGCTCACATTCCAATTCAATCACTCCGTATATATTAACCCGATCTTCAAGGAGGGGAGACTCACCCAATCCACTAAGCAACAAAAGACTATGAACGAGTCCAGTTACAAGCAAGCACACACAAGCGGAAAAAACTAGAAACAAACAACTCAGAGAGGAACTAGGCACACAAGCCAGAAAGGGAGCAAGATAGAGAAGAGAGAAGTCCCCTAGATGGACAACCTCGAAGCTTTCAACAAAGCTTTAAACCAACGTCTTAAGAGCTCAAAAGCAATCTTCAAGGTTCTCTCAGAGATTCAGACCAAAACCTCTATGAATGCACTGAGAAACTTTTTCAGCATGTCGGTTTAGGAAGGTTCTTCCACCTCAAAGTACCAACATCCAAGGGTTGGACAATGGAGTTCTTGAGCACCTTTGAGAATGTGAAAGATGAGAAACGTGTTGCTTTTGTGCTTGGGGGAAATAATTATTCATTGAGTTATGAGGAGCTCAGTTCTGCGCTAGGAATCACCAAGCCACCTTCAAGAGAATCAACATGGAAAGGGGCGTCTGGGTACTTGGATTTTTGGTATGATTCCACTGGTACTTCAAATTATGACCCGAAGAGTGGAGAGTACAATTACAAGTGGTCTCATCCTTGTCTACGTTTGGCTCACAAGGTGATTAGGATGACTTTCTTAGGCTAATCAGAGTTGAACAAGTTGCCTTACCTAGACTTGGAGGCAGTGTGGAGCATGGCACCTAAGTGCTCGTTAGTAAAGGATTGGTTGTCCTTATTTCTGGGGTGTTGTAATAAATTTCTACACTAAGAAAGGCAAGAATGTGATTGGTGGGATGATTTCTTTGATTGCCATGTCCCTAGATATTCCATTTTCGGATGCGGCTTCACAGGTTTCTCCGAGATTTGTTTATGACTGAGGTAAGATGAGACTTTCTCTTAGAGTGGAGATGCCATTTGGACCACAATATGTCGATTTTGATTTGCGCAGGTATCAGGAGGGCGCTACTGGTAGCTCTGCTGTTGGTCCTTCACATGCACCAGTAGAGCAGAGCAGGGAGGACACGGAGATGCGTGACCCCGTCCCACCTACTTTGAGTTCATATAATATGCAAATGAGGATGTATGAGATGATGGATAGGATGGACTCGAGACAACATGTCATGGAAGTTGATTTTCGAGAATTTCGGCAGCAACAACAATTTTTCAGTGATGAGCAGAGTTTTATGAGAGGTCAACTTACTCAACTAGTTGACCATACCCTGGATTTTCGGACTATTCAGCAGCAGCGGAACGAGAACATTCAGAGCTTGGAAGATCAGATGCAATCTTGGGATATCTTCATGGGCCAACATCACCCACCACCTCAGTAGCGGTACTTTCTTTACTTCCCCTTATCGTTATGTCTTTAATTCATTGAGTACAATGTTGTATTAAGTGTGGGGGAGTAGATATTGTATTTGTTATTGTTATTTTGTTATTGTTATTCTGAAAAACGAAAATGAAAGAAATAGAAAAGGCCACAAAAATTGAAAAAGGCAGATAAATCCTGGGATAGAAAAGACTATGCAATAAGCATGTGGCTTGGACCAACACTAGGCTGGGGTAATATGATGTCTTGAGAGATGTGAGTTTTTGTGAGCATTTTTGAAAAACTTAATTAGTGGTTAGGATGAAAACCCGAAAGGGCGCCTACGCAAAATAAGTGGTAAAAAAAAGAGATTTTTAGGATTCATTCTTGTTTGGCGTGGTGACATAAGAGGGGATGATATAAGGAGGAATTTGGGTAGCTCACTTGGGACTTATAAGGTGTTAGTTTCGGTTATGATTTCATTGATCACATTTATTCAGTGTTGTTGGAGGATGAGACTATTTGGTGTTTTATTGAGTTGGAGTTTTGTTGGTTGTTGGCTAGGAGTTTGAGATATCATTGTGTTGAGTTATGAGCTTACATGTTTAGGTGCTACATTCTTATTATTGAGTTCTCTTGTGTATTTTGATGTTCTATGAGCTATATTGATGATGAGTAGTAATTTTCTATCTACTCAGAACGAGTAGAGATTCAAGTGTGGCGGAGCTTGATACACACGATTCTATAGTGTGTAAGTATGGAGTTTTAGTATGGGATTAGTGAGTTTTAGGAGCGACTTGGAGCTTATTCGTGCATTTGGAGTGAAGACGACATGTGGAGCTTTCGTGTTGATTTTAGAGACTTATTGCAGAAGATCGTTCGTGGGAAGGGCAGCGACCGCCACCTTCCTTACGGCGATCACCGTTTAGAAGAAAGAAGAGAAGACATAGTCAACGGAGGCGATCGCCGCCCAGCTTACGGCGATCGCCGCCCATTCGTGAAGAGTTTGGAGGTTTTATAGGCGCCGCCCGCTGTCCAAAAGGCAGCCCCCGCTGCCTCTGTCAGATCCGATTTGCAATATTTTATTTTCCTTATTTTTTCTATTTTTCCTTATTTGTTTTAAACTCATTTTATGCTTTATTTTTAGGACGTTTTTACCTTTGGAGTTTTCTATCTTTATATATATTTAGGTTAGGGAGGAGCATGTTTCTCTCTAACCCCGTTTACACTTTTCATATCGTTAGCAGACATCTTGTTATGAAGAACTAAGCCTTTTTGTTTAGTCAGACAATTAAGAATTCGTTTTGATAAAGTTGTGAGATTCTCGTTCTTTATCAATTGCATGGATTTAATCTTTTCTCTTGCTTGAATCTATTATGATTAATATTGATTGTTTCTAGCCTGATCATCTAGGTATCGTCTTTATTGATCTATTGGTAGAATTATATTGTTACTGGTTGAGCATATATATTTCGTTGTAGAAACTGCATCGTGCTAGTATCTGGTTGGGCTAGTTTTGTGTAGAGAGAATTGATTTGCATCTAGGATAAAAGCTTGTTGTTTTATGCTGATGTATCCTGACTATATTTTTAATCTTAATGCTGCTGTTAAACTGAATCTTGATAGTTTCATGGTTGTTTAATTAGTTAGAGCTATTAGAATCTGGTTGTGCTATTAGCTAATTCAGGAAAGGAATAGGAATTTCCATTGCATGAGATATTGAGTGTTTATCTATGATCAACTTGTCATACGAAGTGTGGATATTTGTTTGGCTGAGCTATTTCTCAACTACTGATTCCATCATCTTTCACGTGTTACTTATTTGCATGCTTTTACTTAGAACAAACAAAACCCCATTTTGATTACTTGATTGACATATAGTTTGCATACAGGACTAGAATTTGTCTCCCTGAGGACTCAACTCTTACTTGCCTAGGACTACATATTAGGTTTGTTTGGATTACTTGCATAAGAGCAATTAGCACGACAAATTGCTGTTATCATATCCCTAGTTCATTTGTTTTAACTTCGGAAGCTGCGGTTGTTCTTGAAGGAGTTAAAGCAGCCATTTGCTTGAATATCAAAAATATTATAATCGAAAGTGATAGTTTGTTGGTTATCAATTGTCTTACTAGTAGCGTTAATCCCCCTTGGAAAATCCGGTCCATTTTTCTGGATACTAAGTCCTTTTCTGTCTCGTTTGATTGTTGTAGGTTTTTCCATATTAGCAGGGACTGCTACAGAGTTGTTAACTTCCTTGCTTCACGTAATTTCAATGTGGAGGAACTTAATTCGCTTCTTTCTTCGCAGATAAAACAACTACTCTTCTTACGAAGAGATGTTGACTCTTCAAAGTCTCCTCAAGTCCAGGAACTCAAGAATTTTTCATGTGAAAGATTTATTCAAGACCATACAAAAATGATTTAAGCTTGAATCGTAATGAGCCTACTATTCGCTTTGTTAAAAAAAATATTAATAAAGTTTATTATGCGCGCATATTGTAATAGAGCATGCTCCCTCCATCATTGAAATATCAATTTAAAATTAAAATCGTCAAAATGCAAACAATCAACCAAAACAAGCCAACTGGGTAGCTCACATTCCAATTCAATCACTCCGTATATATTAACCCGATCTAACATCATTATACCCGTACAAAAGTCCATCGATCAATGTCTCAGCCCTGCAGGGAAATCAAAGCTGCAGCTCAATCACCATCAGACAAGGTCGATCAACTGTCGCCCTTAGTTGAATCTCGTCTGGCACCATCAAACAAGCAAGGGCGATTCGTTGGATATGCAGAAGATGCCCTTACTTACACCGTCATCGCGCTACTTTATCTCGTCTCCGTCCCTTTCTACCTCCTTTATGTGGTTGGGACCTGGCTATTCTACAATGTCAAAGTCACCCAAGAAGATCACTACTCCTTACTCACAATGTTAATCTCATTTAACTTTGACATATGTATTGGTATACGTTTCTCATTTCATAATAGTAAAAATTATAAAAATTTATATTATTAAAGTAATTATTTTGAAACAAATTAAACAAGATTTCATATTATAATATTTTTCTTATGCATTATTTAGGAGATATTTAGCAATTAACTTATCTTATTTATATAGAGCTTAGCTGATGGTTAGAGGTCAAAAAATGACCGAATCCGAAAAACCGACCTGCATTTGAACCTGACCCGACTGGACCGAAAACCTAAATTAGCCGAACCTGAAGCAACTCAGAAAATAGATACACCGATCCGACCGACCTGTAACCTGACCGAAGCTACCACAAATATAATATAAAAATATTATTTTAGTGTAATACTACCAATCACATTAAAATAATTAAATATAATGTTATTTTAATAAGTTATTTTTAGTTATTAATGTATTATTTAATTTTAATGATTTAATAATAAATATAATATTTAAAAATGATGTTATAAACCTGTTGGTTAACTCGAACCGCCCGCTAACGTGTAATGAGCCGACCCGACTTGACCAGTTATCCGAATTAACCGAACCTGTTCTCAACCCGAAATCAAAATGAACGAAACCGAACCCGACTTGAATGACCCAATTGACACCTCACTGATGGTTGAGCCAAATGAATATAATCGGTACCTATTTAATTTTAAATTCTTTTAAATATATTTTATTAATTAATTATCATTAATTCTAAATCCATTTATGTTCTTTTTTGTTTATATTAATTAGGTATCTATGGCACCTAATTATTCTAAATACATTTAAAGTGTTTTTATTGTATTTATTAATTATCTTATTCTAATTTTAAATTAATATGATCTAATATCTAATATCTTATCTTAGAATTATATTAAAAAACAAAATTAAGTATTAGCTCTTTTATAAGGCATATGTGTTATATTAGAAACTTGATTAAGTCACAAATTTAAATAAATGCGTATTTCAATATTAGAAACATGAAGTATTAGCTCCTTCATAACGTTTGTGAATTATATTAGAAACTTGATTAAATCACAGATTAATTTTTTAATGTATGTTATATTAGTAACATGTTATCAAAAAAATAAAGTATAGAGTAAACTTCTCTCATAACATTCCTATTTTAATATTATGTTTCAAAACTACTTCAAACATAAAAGTGAGGAAATTGAAAATACTTATAATTACAAATATTAATAAATTTGATAACAACAAAAAAATATACAAATAATACGTAACTACATTAAATCACATACGAATAACTATAATTTCTCCACGCGGAGCAAGGACTAGATAGAGTGTTATTTAATATATCAATTTTTCTAACTTATGTCATACGCTAAACTATCAAAAATAAGAAAATTTAATTAGAATTAAATATTTTTTAGTTTGTAATTTTTTGTTAAGAGTTTATCTAACCTATCTTTACAGAGTGCAATCTCTTTATTTGAAATGCTCAACTGTTAGATTATGGGTTAGTTCTGTTTTAAGTATTTGGCCATATAGGTCGGATATGTGCATATAGGGAGGAACATTGGTCATTGAATTCGTCAATTCAGCATGGGTACGTTTGGATTCTCAAATAATGTTATTATAATGTCAAATTTGGCATTAAATTGGATATTATAATGTCAAATTTGACATTATAATGACATTATTGCGGAAATCCAAACGTACCCTTAATTTCATATATGTGTCCATTAGCCCTTAATAGTTTTCGATTAAAAAAATTATCCTCAACTAGTTTCTATTAGAGAAAATTAATCTCTTAAGTTTATATTATTTTTTTGGGATAGAGGGTTAGTTCTTAAAGAATTATTTTAATGCAAAAATTGAAACTTATTGAGAGCATAAACTAACTTATAAGCTAATAGAAAAGAAAATCTTTTAAATAGAGGAGAGCCCAGAGCTATCAAATCAGATGATCGGGTCAGGCTCGAGTCAGACTAATTCGGGTTTAGGAAAAATTTGGGTCGGGTTCGGACCGAACACTTACTTATCAAGTGAAATTGAATTTTCGGCTAAATTTCGGTCAGACGGTTTTCGGGTCGGACGGTTTTCGGGTTGTACATTTTTCGGGTCGGGGCGATTTCTTGTCCGGTCGTTTTTCGAGTTCGAGCCAGGTCAAATTCTGGTCCGGTTGTGTTTCGGGTGGGGCCAATTTCAGTGTTTAAGATCAGATCGATTTTAAAAAAGAGAAGATTAAATCTTAAAAATGATATTTTAAACTAATTAATATATGAATGAATTGTTAATGGTCTATAATTAAGTAGGACATGATCAGAGAATATTGGGTTTCCGACAATCTTGGATTTCACATATCTCGGGTTTCAGACAAGTTTGGGTCAGACAATCCCGGGTTTCAGATGTTTTTGGGCCGGGTTTTGGACTAAATACAAACTAATTCAATTAGATTATTTTCAGATTTCAGACTTAGTCGGTCGGATTGAATTCATCCAAGACCTAATTTTTTTCATTTTTTCCATCAAACTGATTGTACTTTTCGAGTCGGGTAAAGTGAGAGCTCTATGTAATAAACTAACTTATACGCACATGAAGATATATAGTCCATATAAATTAAATATTAATTTTTGTTAGAATACCCTTATTAAACTTTCTTAGATATTATTATCTGAAATAATAATTAATTAATACTTTAAATGTAGTAATGAACATAAGCACATTTATATCATATCGTTTCTTATAAAACTAGACAAATCTGACAAAAATTGAGAATACCAATGACAATTAAAAAAGAACTAAGGGAGATTATTTACGTGCATATCTTTTGACATTGACTTGAACATACAACTATTTATACATGTATTTTGGGCACTACCATTTGGAATTTTTTTCTTAAGTAGGTTTTTTTAAAAAACAATACCCGATATGAGCTCGTTTTGAAACTAATTCTCAACATAGACACTCTAGAGAGGCTCGGAATCCGAAGTACATTTTTTTTGTATTTTCCACGTCTCTTACACGTAAACTTTAAAAAAAATATTATTTCCATAAGACGCTAGCAAAACCAAGGATACAAAGTTGCCATGAATTTGTTTTCTTAGTCGGCTGGCAATTTGCTACACAAATTTCAAGGAACCCACCAACCTCCCATATTTTGCAGATTTTTTTTTTTGTAGCGAAAAATTTTCGAGCCTTTTCATAGTGCATATGTTAAGAATTAGTTTCAAAACGAGCTCATATCGAGTATTTTTTAAAAAAAAAAAAAAGCCTACGCAAGAAAAAAAAAAATTGCATATTTGTATCGGATATTTTGGTTTTGTTTTGCTAAAAGTTGCCAATAATCTAAAATGTAACACCAGGCAACAAGCACTTCTACCAAAAGATGAAGGAAATGCAAGAAAGTGGCATAAGGGTGGCAAAGCTACCCAAGATTGTGAGAAGCCGTCTCATCATCTTCTTGCTGATTTGGCTTATAGTAAACCTCTCTCTTCCGTGGCTAAAAACCAAACTCGTCCTCGGGGCCGAGCTTTGGAAATGGACATTGCTAATCGCGATGCTATCCTGCGGGTACCATCTGATCAGTATGATGACCCAGTTATGGCTGTATCTCTTGTGCTGGAATTCACATTTCAAAAAAAACAAGAACCAGGTTTACTTCGCCAAAGGGTTGAGGCATGGCGTGAACCTAGTGGTGTTATCTGGTTCGATTCTTGTGGCGTGGGTTCTCTATTTCCGGACCAGCCAAGGGATTAAGAAAACCGACGACAATGACAGGCTGTTTCGTGTCGGGACATGGAGCTTCGTGACGCTGACGATAGCGGCTGTCCTTTGGGTGGTGAAGAGCTTCTTCTTGCTTAGGTGGGAAGCGGAAGCAGTTTACCTGCGGTTTAGTAAGAGGATTTTGAGTGCTGGGTTTCAATGCTATTTTCTTGGACATATTTGTGGATGGCATATGGGCCTGTTTAAACCCAAAACGACCAAAGAACAGGGGAAAGACGATAAGGTGGAGGAAGATTACAACACTCAAGATCATGTCCAGGTATTTACATATTGATTTTCCTACTCTAATGTAGTTGATCATTAAAATTATATATGTTTTCATTCATGATGATTTCATCTCGATCGATATCGTAGGCGCTGGAGTCTGCAGAAGTGGAATTTGGTATCGACAGTTCTCAAGAATTAGTAGTAGTGGTGGAGAGTAGTACTAGTAATAGTACTGATCAGAAGAAACACAAGGATATTAGAGATTCTAAGAACAAAGCCAAACGAATTCTTCGTATTGACAAGGAATCCACCCTCTACGACATCAAGAAGATGACAATGTTTTTTGTCAACTTATGCAGGGCGTCTTTTAGGGAAGACGACGGAACTTCTGATGTTCTGCAGCAGTGCCAAAAGATCAATCCGAATCATGATCCAGACAAGTAAGGATCAAATTTCGGAGTATTACATTCTCAATTGAGGTTAATTACTTTGTAATGAGTATGTATGTAGGTATCTGACAGTGGAGGATCTGATGAGCAATTTTAAATTGGAAAAGAAGGATGCAGACATGCTTTTCTCGAAGTTATCAGAAGATGATTCATCCAGAATCTCTTATAAGAATTTTGAGAAGTACATGGTAAAGGCTCAAAAGAACTGCATTGCACTTGGTCACACACTCTTGGATGCAAAAGAGGTGGTGAAAGTCTTGGACAAAGTTATGACTGGCTTTTTGATTGCCATTGTCATAGTAGCATGGCTCCTTCTCACCAACATTGCCACAACAAAGATCCTCATTCTTATGGCATCTCCCCTTTTAGCAGCTAGTTTTGTGTCTGGTGACCTTTGCAAGAAGATACTAGAGGGCATAATATTTTCGTTCATCAGCCACCCGTTTGATGTTGGCGATCGATGTGTCATTGACAAGATCGAGGTATATATTTGTATAATCGATGTATTGATTACTTTCGTGCAGATTCTAACTTGTGCAGACAACCTGTTTACAGTTAGAAGTGAAACATATGAGTGTCTTGTCAACAATATTCATAGTAATCGGAACAAACGAGGAAGCATTGTACCCGAATTCGGCTTTAGCTTCAATGCCCATCGTTAATCTCAAAGGGGAACCTGACCCAAGGGATCTTGTGGAGCTAACACTAGGCTCTAATTACACCAAGTCCATGTTAGATGATCTACAAAACAAAATAAACAGGTAAAAACCTTTAATTCTGCAAAGAATGCACATATATGTCTAATTGTAGTATCTTGCCTATGTTACTGATAGAACATGAACTTTTGATGGATCTAAAAAATAGGCTTTTTGAGGAGGATAGAGGTAACAAATACGAGAAAGCACATACGATTGTGATAAAGGACATCGGGGATAGCGTGAAAATGGATATTGAGTATGATCATGTGATGAGCATTCACGAAACGACACACTCGCAGTGTCTTAAGAAGAAGAGGAAGCAAAAGTCAGAGTTGTTGCTGCAACTCAAGCAGATGATAGAAAAATGTCAAGAAACTGATCAACAATCAAACTGAAAGCAGTACTTCATGTTCTTGCCGCTAGAAAAAAGTTCAGTTTAATAAGATAAGAAATAATTTTGATCATATAAGAATTACACTGGAACCTTAGAGTTACATGTTTCTAACAAAAAAAGACTTGCTAGTAATAAAAACACAACAGCCTGTTGTTAGAATTTGAGAGTAGGGGAGGAAGAAGAGTTTATTGGACTGGACTACATCGTAACAATGTTGTAACCGCTTATAGTCATCCTATCCTAATATATAGTACTTACACATAGAAATCAACTTATTCAGGACACTAATCATAACTGATAAACTCGCCTAATAAAGTCCTAAAAACACGTTGACTATTTCTAACACCCTCCCTTAAACTAAATGTGCTAACATTAAGTTTATAAACAATTAGTTGCTCACAGTGAAAGCAACTCTAACCATAGCTCCTTCATTAGTTAAAATAACCATTTATGCTAACTATTTCTTGACTGAATCACATTCTACTAGGCCACCTAGTCTCCGACCACCTCATTTGAGCCGCACCAAGGCCTGTTGTAGTTAAACAAATCTCCTTCCCTCCTATATATGAACTGCAGTTCATTGACACATACATAAAAATCAGATCTTTCTTCCGGTTGTGCAAGCTAAAATTGTTCAACTCTCTCAATGGTTTCTTCACTAGGCCTCTCCTCTTGGGCCATCCCTTGATACCTCTGTATCTGTCATCCCCCCAACAAGTGAGAACACGCAGCTCTTCTTCACTACTTGTTGGATGACAAGAAACCAATCCCTTGATACATCTGTATCTGTCATCCCCCCAACAAGTGAGAACACGCAGCTCTTCTTCACTACTTGTCGATCGGATGACAAGAAACCAAACTTGCTTCACTCGCAAGTCCACCTACTTCACTCGTAGGCATATATATACCTATCACTCATAGGTACCGAACAATTTATGTACTTGATCTGCATCTCAACCACACATGGTCCCACATAATCTTCACTTTCTCTGGTTTGCTAACCATCTCCATCATCTTCACTCTAGTTTTCTAGCCATCTTAAGTCATCTTCTTGAATGGCACCATCAACTTTTTCTTAAGCTTGGGTTGTAGCTCTCACCCGAGCCTCTTCAACATCCCTTTGACAACACCTGGTTCCGACCTACGACATGCTTCAACCACACCAAGTTCAACAATAACAATACTTGCTTCATTCTCCTTGACTTCTGCATTAGCCCTTTCCCCATCAAAGCTGAAGAGCTTCTGCCTGAGGCAGAACAAACCTCTTAAAACCTTGAAATCCAATCTCCACCGTTCAGAATGCAGATACGCAACACAGAAACATTTTCCCAAAGTTTCATCCAAATCCAACGGTCAGATTATGAGAACATTCCAATCTACCACAACTGGGTTTGAGGTGAAGTAAAACACCTTTCAACCCTCCTTCGTTTTTACTGAATTGAGCCCATAGACATCATTAAGCCCACTGAAAAAATTCATCTCATCCCATCAACCTTCATTTCCATGTTGGCAAATGCTGCTCTGTTTGCTTCAAGTTGTCCCTTATATTGCTCAAAGTCCCCATTCAATTTGTGTTCATTGAACTGAACTTGGGACATGAATCCACCTTCCTCGGTTTCCCGAGTAAACTGTTCAGCAACTTTCTTCAACATCAAGAGTGCTTGCTCCAATGACTCACTCTTAGACTTCACATTATCCTGTAAAGCAATAATTTGTTTCTGGGCTTCCTGGAATTTCTTCTCCTGTGTGGACCTCTCACCCACAAGCTGCTTTAAATTTGTCTCAAGCTTCTTCTTTTAGTCTACAAGGGCAACATTTGAAGCCTTCATGGTCTCCACATGCTTTGCGGCATCTTCCATCTTCTTTAATAACTCAGTCAACTTCAAATCCAGCTTCCTTCCATTCGCTTTGCGGCTTAATTCTTTCTATTTCTCTACAGCTTCAACATAAGCAACATCCAGTTTCAAGAGCTTCCCTCTCTTCCCTCTCTGTTGCTCTTCATCCTTCCTCATACTAGAAATGACATGGTCTAGTTCGCCTGCTTCCTTCACCAAATCCCCAATTCGCAATCCCATCTCACTTTTCTCCTTCTCCACAATAGCCTTCAACTGTTTGATCGCCCCAGTTTCTCTCTCAAGCTTTTGAATCTGCACAGTTGACTCAATCAAGCTTGTTTCCATTGACTTCATGTCACCTCATTCTTCACCTTCAACACTTCATCAAAAAAACCTAATTTTTCAGATTTCACCTTCTTCGTCTCTTCTCTCTCTCTCTGACGGCTCCATCAACCTCCTTCCGTAGATCTTGCATTCTGCTCCGGGCATCATCTCTTTCCTAAGAAGCATCTCAATTTGCTGCATCATCGTCTCATTTCTATGCTCCAACGACTATCAGAACTTCCTTAGCCGATGAGCATCATCCTTCCTCTGCATCTTCACCAACAGTGTCTCCATCATTCTCCACCTGCGTCGCCTACTGTTGCTTTGCCGCTAATCTTCTCTTCCACTAGAACAACCAGTTCTCGCTGATGGAGCACAATCTCCATCATCCTCCCTTGCTCCATCGTCGAAGCGTACCGAACTCCGCCATTAATACCGCCTAGTCTACCGTCGCACTTTTCCTCCTTCATTCTCTCGCCCTTCTGATCTGTCTCGGCAGCGCCATTAACCCCACTGAGTCCGACCTTCTCTCCTTTCTTCACCTCCGACGGAAGACGAGTCCAATTTCTTCAATTTGAGCTCCGATCAATTCACCACCTACTTCCTCCGCTTAGCCTAGTAGATCTCCGCCACTGCCACCCGCGCCAACACCACGATCCGACATATTCAAGCAGATCTGAGCCCTAACTGCTTGAATTTGACTTCTGAAACCAAGCCTCCACCAAATTCAAGCCTGATTCGGACAATTCAACCCTGAATCCGAACGAAACCGGCGATTCAAAACCTCAATTTCACAAAACCTCGACTCATTCTAATTCAAACGGATCCCCAATTTTCGGATCCGAACGAAGGATCCTAAACATGATTTTGAACTCTGCCTCCTAGATCTGACTGGAATCTCTCCAATCCACCTCCAATAAAAAACAAAATCAGTTACAGAATTCCAGACTCCATTGCGTGTTTTTACTTCCCTCGCTTTTCCTCCTCTTCGTCTCTCTCCTTCCCTCTCTGAAAATAGACCCGGTGGTGGCAGCCATGGTGGCTACCGCCACCGAAACAATGAAACTACTTTGAATTACAGTTTTCTAACCTCGCTCTAATACCATGTTAGAATTTGAGAGTAGGGGAGGAAGAAGAGTTTATTGGACTGGAATACATCGTAATGTTGTTACCGCTTACGGTCATCCTATCCTAATATATAGAGTACTTACACATAAAAATCCACTTATTCAGGACACTAATCATAACTGATAAAATCGCCTAATAAAGTCCTAAAAACACGTTGACTATTTCTAACACCTGTAAGGAACAAAAAGGTTTAAGACTATTGTTGTGCACATTGCACCCTCTATGCGCCGTGTGGCTCGTCCTCCTCATACGCCTCAGACGAATTTGCTCGCTTCCTCCTCATCTCTTCCTCAATATTAACATCATACATCTTCGTATCCTCACACTCATCTAACTCCATTTCACTCATCTCAACACTTGATTTTGGCGGGAGTATATCTTCTAGCGCCTTCACTTGATCAGGATTCAGCTCATCTGGAAATTCAACTGTGAAATGAATGTAAAGTTTACCCTTCATGAATGGCTTTCTGTACATCGGCATTCCCTCATCTTCTATTGCCTTAAATTGACCTGCTCTCATTCAACAACAACCCAAGATAAATCACACAACTGATCCCTAAGAGATAAATTGTAAAAAGAATGAACCATAGATTACCTGGTTTGATTATTTCTCCTGGATTTGATTTGATGAGTAGATGACGACCATCTAAAAGAGTCAATATGAACTTAAATCCACAAAGAGCTTCGGTTAAAGATAGTGTATGCTCGTAAAATAGATCGTCGTCTTTTCTGTTAAACCTGGGATGATCTTTCTGCTGTATCACAAACACTATATCTCCAGTAATTGTATCAGGCTGCAAAAACAAACTGATGTTAAATCAAGTCCACAAATTCGAATCCCGCATAACAGATTGATTTAACTTACAGCTTCATTGGCTTCTCTAGGAAATGTGATCTTCTGTCCATGTTGCATACCCTTTTCAACAATTACTTGAAGCACCTTCTTTTCTTTAACTACTTTCTCACCTCTGCAACTCAGACAACGATCTTCATCGCTAATCAATTCTCTTGTACCCTTACAGTCATTGCAAGGATTCTGCATTTGTTGGATCATAGAAGGACCCAGTTTCCTGATTGAGACTTTCATACCAGTTCCATCGTATAGAGGATGCTTAATTATTGTATTAGTGACTGAACCGGTCTTGTATAGGTAAACCAGGTTCTATGTTGTATATAAGTGAAGTTGACTCTTGTAATCTCTTAACTAATTCGGTTATACCAGAAACACTACCTTTCTTCTCTCGTTTTCCATAGTTTCTGGTGTTTAGTTTCAGATCATTCTTGATCTTCACATGGTATCAGAGCGCACGGATTCCGATCGTTTTCTTCGTGTTGATTAGTCGAGTTTTTCCGCATTTAGTTCTGTGTTGCAATGGAGACTGGATTAGGAAGCAATGGTGTGCCAGGTGCGAGATCGGAGAGCCTGAATGGATGCGATCCCTTGGCGCTATCCAATTCAGATCATCCCGGAGCACAATTGACACAATTTCGCCTCGATGGGCTCAATTTCTTCACCTGGAGCCAAGGTATCAGGTTAGCTCTTGGTGCTAAATTCAAATTAGGGTTTATAGATGGATCTTGTAAGAAGCCACCAATTGGAACTCAAGATTGTGAGAGGTGGATTCGTACGGATTACATGGTCCGATGTTGGTTGATAAATTCTATGGAAAAGAATATATCAAATACTTTTATGTACGTTGAATCTGCTAAACATTTGTGAGATGAATTGAGTGAAAGATTTGGACAGACGAATGGTCCATTGCTTTATCAATTGTAGCGACGTCTGTGTTCAATTGAACAAGGTAGCTCCAATGTTGGACAATATTATGGTAAAATCAAGGAGTTATGGGATGAGATCCAAAATCTTGATGGTTTACCAGTATGTGAATGTGGTGGCTTGCAGACTGCTTGCAGGTGTGAATTGATGGAGAAAATTCTTGAGAAAGACTCAAGAAACAAGCTGCTTCAATTCTTGATGGGTCTTAACTCAGAATTTGATGGTGTTCGTAGCAATTTACTTTCTCAGGAAAAGCTACCTACAGTGAATAGAGCTTTCTACTTAGTGCAACAAGTAGAAACACAGAAGATGGTCTCAGGGTCATTGAACATGACTAATGAGAATAATGCCACTTCTATGTATTTGAATCAGAGGAGAGGTGACTACAAGCAAGGTGAAAGCAGGCAGAATGACCAAAGAAAAGGCAAGTATGACAAGAGGAGGTGTGATCACTGTGGTAGAAAAGGTCATACTAAAGAAACTTGTTATCAGATAATTGGCTTCCCTGAAAGGAACAAGAATTCCAATTGGAGAGGCATGTCTGCATCAAATGTAGATATAGATATGGAGGAAGACAGTCCTCTTGGGGTTACAGAGAAGCCAGATGTAGCTATGGTGGATGCAGTGTGAAAAGAGGTAATGAAGGCCTTCAGGAGCATGGATATGTCAAGTGCATCCAATGCTGTGTCACAGGATAAGGGTGCTAACAATGTGGCTTCCACTTCTGGTTCTGGTGTTGTTTTTTCAGGTATGAATGTTAGTTCTCATGCTTTATCTGTTTGTCATACAAAGAATATGGTATGGATAGTTGATACAGGTGCTACAGATCATATGGTATATGATGAAAGAATACTTAGCAATAAGAGAAAGCCACTCAAGCCCATTAGAGTTGCTTTGCCTGATGATAGTGTGTTGAATGTTGAGACAATTGGGTCAGTTCAGGTTAATGAGCATCTGAGAATTGATAATGTTTTGCTAATTCCTAGATTCAAGAAGAATCTATTATCTGTTACCAAGCTGTTAGATGAGAATGGTTTGCTAGGATTTCTAAAGCCTGATAAGTGCTTCTTTCAGGACCCTATCACTGAGAGGACAGTGGCTGTTGGATTGAGAGCTGGAGGGCTATATGTAATGAGATCCCCACGGCCAAATCAAGGATTATAGAATGACAGTATTAGGAATGCATCTAATGTTTGTAATAAGGCCAACTTAGCTGAATTAGGAGCTCTTATTCATGCTAGGTTAGGTCATTGTTCCATTGGGAAAATGAAACAGTTGTCTTGGTCAAAATTGTATGCACAAGTTGACTTGAATTGTGAGAGTTGTGTTTTGTCTAAACAATGTAAATATCCCTTTCATAAAAGCATTTCTTTAGCATAATCTCCTTTTGATCTTATACATTTAGACATATGGGGACCCTATAAGGTGCCAACTATAAATGGGGCTTCCTATTTTTGACCATTTTAGATGACAACACTAGATACACCTGGGTTTATTTGCTCAAACATAAAAGTGAGGTGGTAGATGTCATTCCATCATTCCTAGCTTATGTTAAAACACAGTTTGGGAAGAATGTAAAGAGAATTAGAAGTGATAATGGGGCTGAGTTTATGTAGTATAAATGCAAGATGTTATTTGCTTCCTTGGGAATCATACACCAGACTAGTGTGCCAGGCAATCCTCAACAAAATGGAAGGGTTGAGAGAAAACATAGACATATTATTGAAACAGCTAGAGCCATGAGACTACATGCTAATATGCCTATAAGGTTCTGGGGTGAGTGTGTTTTGGGAGCTGTGAGGATTATCAACATGCTTCCTAGTGCAGTTTTGAAGTGGAAAGTGCCTTATGAGATTTTATTTGGGAAACCAACTAACTATGATGAACTGAGAGTCTTAGGATGTTTATGCTATGGAAAAGCATTCACTCCTCAGAAAGACAAGTTTGGAGCACAGTCTAAGAAGTGTGTTTTCATAGGGTATTCAATGACTCAGAAAGGATACAAATTATATGATTTGGAAAGTCATAGAATTTTTGTATCAAGCGATGTAGTTTTCAGAGAACAGATTTTGCCTTTCAAGGATTCCTCTTGCAAAGTCTCAGAAATAGAAGTGCAAGAAATAACTTTACCTTTAGTGAATCCAACTGCTCCCATTGACAGTAATTTGAGCATGCCTTTAGTTCAGGATCAGTCTGAGACAGTGGTCATAGATCAACTTCCAGAACCAGACACACAGATTGTTATTGCTAATCCTAGTCCAATAAGATCTGCCAGGACAAGGATTCCCTCTACCAGATTACAGAATTATTGTTGCTCAGTGGAGGAATTGATTGATCTCAAAGACTATTCTGCAGAATATATTGCTTCTTTCTTTAATGTGTGCAAAGTGCAGGAGCCTTCTACTTATAAACAAGCACAAGGTGTTGCCTGTTGGGAGAAAACTATGGAAGCTGAGATAGCAGCCTTGGAAACAAATCAGACATGGACTTTGACCAAGTTACCACCTGGAAAAGTGGCCATTGGTTCAAAGTGGGTTTTCAAAGTCAAGTACAAGCAAGATGGATCCATAGAAAGACATAAAGCGAGGTTAGTGGAAAAGGGGTACAATCAGATTGAAGGGAAGGATTATACCTATACATTTTCCCCAGTAGCAAAATTAGCAACAGTGAGAGTTTTGCTAGCTTTATCAACAGTGCAAAAATGGCATGTTCATCAGCTAGGTGTGAACAATGCATTTTTGCATGGATCACTGGATGAGGAGGTCTATATGTTACCTCCACAAGGATATAATAAAGCACAGCCAGATCAGGTATGCAAGTTACAGAGGTCCCTTTATGGTCTTAAGCAGGCCTCTAGACAATGGAATAAGAAATTGACCAATTTTTTGCTCAGTCTGGGATACATCAGGTCTATGCATAATTACTCTTTGTTTGTGAGAAGGCAAAATGGACGAATGGAAATTGCTTTAGTCTATGTTGATGATCTGTTGTTAACAGGAGATGATATTCCAGTAATTCTGCAAACTAAGCAAGGGTTACACAAGAAATTCACCATCAAAGACCTTGGTCCAGTAAGGTTTTTCTTGGGTATTGAAGTAGCCAGATCAGGTAAGGGAACTATGCTGAGCCAGAGAAAGTATATTCTAGATATACTAAAAGATACTAATATGATGGATTGTAAGCCTGCTATCTTTCCATTACAAAAAGGATTGAACCTATCTACTGAAGATGGAGTTATTTTAAAAGATCCTGAAGTCTATAGAAGATTAGTTGGAAGGCTATTATATCTGAATATTACTAGACCAGATGTCTCTTATGCAGTGCAACATCTCAGCCAATTTGTGAGTCAGCCTAGACAGCCACATCTTCAAGCTGCTTATCATGTGATCAGATATTTGAAGAGTACAGTCAACTGGGGCCTATTCTATTCTACTGATAGCAACAACATATTGACTTGTTATAGTGATGCAGATTGGGCGAATTGCAATTTCACTGCCAGATCACTCACTGCTTATTGTGCTTTCTTAGGCACTAATCTAGTTTCTTGGAAGACAAAGAAACAAACCACAGTCTCCAAATCCAGTGCAGAATCAGAGTATAGGAGCATGTCTGCCTGTGCTAGTAAGGTAGTTTGGTTACATGCTCTCCTACAAGACTTAGCTCTTTCAGTCACTTTGCCTATCACAATGTATTGTGATAACAAGGCTGCTGAACACATAGCAGCCAACCCTGTCTTTCATGAAAGGACAAAGCACCTCACTATTTACTGTCACTATGTTAGAGAAAAGGTGGATGCCGGTTTCATTTCCACTACTCATGTGAGCTCCAAAGACCAACTGGCAGACATTCTTTCTAAACCCCTTGGTGAAGATAATCACAACACTCTTTATTTCAAGCTTGGATTGGTAGATTGTCCACCAGATCCAGCTTGGGGGATATAGAGGATGCTTAATTATTGTATTAGTGACTGAACCGGTCTTGTATAGGTAAACCGGGTTCTATGTTGTATATAAGTGAAGTTGACTCTTGTAATCTCTTAACTAATTCGGTTATACCAGAAACACTCCCTTTCTTCTCTCGTTTTCCATGGTTTCTGGTGTTTAGTTTCAGATCATTCTTGATCTTCACACATCGCATACAGAACATTTCATTGAGGCACCAAACTTAGATCCTTTCCTGTAAATCCAAATCCAAATTATGAAAATGATCAACTTTGGCAAATCAACAAGTCAGTTTAGTGAAACTTACCCATTGCACTTTGAGCATATGACATTCCTGGAAAGAGAAAGCTTCTTCGATGTTCCGATGTAGAGATCTTCAAGAGAAACCTTGAGTGGGTGGATAACATCTTCTCCCCTTCTTTGTCTTCTTCCCCTGCTGCTACCACCTCCTGTTCATGTTTCTTACTAATGTCAAAAGAATTCTTAACAAATAACTTCTTTACAATTAACTAGTCCACTTACCAAATGGATTGCTACCAAAGAAAGAGTCAAAGATGTCAAATGGATTGTGCATTCGGTTGATGATAATAATTTCGGTTGATGACAGTAATTTCGGTTGATGACAGTTTGCGTTTATGATATATTTTATCATATTTGATTATAATTTTTGTCATCATTTTCAGTAATATTGTCATCGTAAGATGAATGAAAAAACACTGATGACATGAACTGTCATCTCGACATCATGAACTGCCATCGACGACATGAGCTGTCATCTGACGACACGAATTGGCAACTATCATTACAAATCTAAGCCGAAAACATTATCGATTCCACGGAGAATATAAACATGAGTACTATTAGTTTATTTGAATACAAAAAATAAAATATCAGCGTATCATTATACGACACCAATATATAAGTAAGCCACAAAATATTTACTGTCATCAAAACTTTAAAAAATGTAATACGAATCGAGTCGAGCATGTTCAAATCAAAAGACAAAAAAGTGTGTTCGTCATCCAAAATATACAAATGGTGTTAAATGAGAAGAGCAAAAAAAACCTTCATCTGATGACAGATTCGAATCCGATCATCCGAATATAAAAAAACAATCATCGAAACTGTAACCGGAATATTCAATGACAGAAAATTAGATCCACGACTTTACCTATGGCAGATGATGACTTTAGCGTAGGGTGAAAACTGTCATCCAAACTTGTCTCTACCGGAGGATGACTTTAGCATAGGGTTTCAAAACCTCAACTTTGCCTCTAACGTTGGATCTGGGCAGAAAAAGAAAAATTGTGATCGAAGGAAGTCGGAGACGATGTTTGGACGACAATGCTACATGGATTTGTTTCTTCATATGCAACGCCGACAACAGATCTGAGATGAATAGATCTGGACGAGCTTGGATAACCTCCATATGCAACGCGGAGTCACAGATCTGGATGGAGGCACTCCTGACCGGCCGTTGAACACTGTGGTTGTGTCATAAAGACTCGAAAAGCAGCCCCGATGATGTGATATTGAACCCTCAAGACCAAGGTCCATGCGCCAAAGATGATTCTCCACGTAGGCTCACACGCTCTATAGCCAAGGAGCTGCACCAAGACCACTTCAAGTGTCTCCTAGCTCAAGGCCAGCTCAAGGAACCCATCCAAGACCTCGTGACTGTAGGACCTGTATTCCGTAGAATAACAATCTGTAAAGAATTAAAACGAAGAACAGAATTAAGAAAGAATTATACCGAATCGTTCTTGACGAATCTGATGCGTAGAGTCGAGATTAGATCTCTTTCCTTAATTCTGTAACGCCCCGTATATGTGACGGTTACCGGCGTTGAGAATCCCAGGATACAACTACGAATTCTTCTGGTTTGCACAATCAAAAACAGAAGCCAACGAACCACTGTTCTGCGCTGTACTCTCAGAGAAGGAGAAGAAGAGAAGACATGGGAGATTGCTGTAATTTTCGGATACAGAGAATGAGAACCAGAACTCTCTTAAATAGAGATTCTCGGTTTATTAGAGGAGGAGATAGTGGAGGCAGATGTGGGGAAGTGGAAAAAATCGTGGAAGCAGTTGGGCGTCCCCAACGAGGCAGTCCAAAATCTGATATGGAAGCCCAAAACTTTCAGATCCAGCCCACTTTCCACAAGACCACAAGACCACGGACCGGACTGACGGACGGACCGCGCGAGGGCCCCCCGTGTCCTCTCTCCATACCTCTCCCAAGGGTATGGGGAAACCCAAAACTTTCAGATCCAGCCCACTTCAAAAAGAGAAGCTAAACTGCTGCTTGGGCCTACGGCCCATTCCACAAGACCACAAGACCACAAGACCACAAGACCACAAGACCACGGACCACGGACCACGGACCGGACGGACGGACAGACGGACCGCGCGAGGGCCCCCCGTGTCCTCTCTCCATACCTCTCCCAAGGGCTTACCAAGGGTATGGGGTTTGGGGTATATAAACCCTTCATATTCCCACCCCAATTTTCGATGTGGGACAAAACCCATATCAAAATTCAGCTCCAAAATTGTTCTTTGAACTTAGTCAAGCAACCAACTTTGAGCCTTCATTTCTCATTCAAACGGAACCCGATTTTGACGTGTGAGTACACTACGGCGTAGGGGTCGCGGAGACGAAGCCAACGCTCCCATAATCCGGCACAACCGGTGACCGCAGCCCACCAGAAATGTGCCCGGAAGTCCAGTCAAAATCAGTTCCAACAATCCCCCACATGAATAGAAATGATTCTATTACACGTGCTTAGACAAGACAGACAGAAATTTTGAGAGTACGGGCGAAGAATCACTGCATCTGAGCTGGTGGCGTTTTTCAGCCTTGAACCACCCATTGTGAGTAGCTATCGGATTTACTCGACCAGGTAGTGAACATGATGTCTTGAACCACCCGGACTTTGACGTAAACCTAGACAATAACTATCACACAGTTTCATCTTCTCACAGAACTAGGTTCTTGATTGTGTACATTTTGGCCGTGAACATCCCTGGTTATTCATGAGTGAACTTGGAGAAAACAGCCTCTCTTCTTTCTCCTAGAAACGGCCCCATTTCACACTCATAAGGTGATTGACCATAAATGGTATTACCAATACCCTACTTTGTTCTTTCAAAGTTTATGGAATCATTAAAAGCAAATGCTTAACCTCTACTTTGCCATCGCACTTTTATCATCCTAGGAACTGGGGAAGAAGATATAATATCTCCAAGTGCGCTTCTAGATTCGACTTGAATTTGTTTTCCCCTTGAACCTATTTATTGGGATCTCCAATCACTTAGGTAGGATTGCCATCAAGCATCCTCTTTAGTCATAGGCTTTAAACCCATTCCTCTAGATGACTTTACAACTTGCTCTCTTGACAATCCCTTAGTGAACGGATCTGCTAGGTTGTCAGCTGACTTGATATAATCGATTGTGATTACACCAGTTGAGAGCAATTGTCTTATGGTTTTATGTCGTCGTCTTATGTGGCGAGACTTACCATTATATATTGTGTTCAGTGCCCGAGAGATAGCCGATTGACTATTACAGTGTACACCTAAAGCTGGCACTGGTTTTTCCCACAAAGGAATATCCTCCATAAAGTTTCGAAGCCATTCTGCTTCTTCAGCTGCTTTGTCTAAAGCAATGAACTCAGATTCCATTGTGGATCTGGCCAATAACGTTTGTTTTGAGGATTTCCATGATACAGTTGCACCACCCAGCGTGAATACATACCCACTGGTGGATTTTGAGTTCTTTGAATCTGATATCCAGTTAGCATCGCTATAGCCTTCCAGAGTGGCTGGATATCTTCCATAGTGCAACCCGTAACTCCGAGTATGTCGCAAGTAGTTCAATACTCGAGTTATTGCTTTCCAGTGATTGTGTCCTGGATTACTGGTATATCTACTCAGTACGTTGACAACATGTGCTAAGTCTGGTCTTGTACAATTTGTCAAGTACATAAGACTTCCTATCACACGAGCATACTCTAACTGTGATATGCCATTACCCGAGTTTTTCTTCAGTTTGAGATGCGGGTCCACCAGACTTTTTGCAATCCCATTTGAATAGTTCTTGAATCGTTCAAGTACCGCCTCGGCGTAATGTTGTTGAGACAAGACTATTCCTTCTGAATGTCTAAATATTTTGATCCCTAAGATGACATCCGCTAGTCCCAAGTCTTTCATGTCAAACTTTCCATTAAGCATGTTCTTGGTTTGTTTGATCATGTCATTGTTGCTACCTATGATGAGTATGTCATCCACATATAGGCACAACAGAATGTATCATTTTGCAGTTTCCTTGACATAGATACACTTGTCACATTCATTTATTTTGAAAGCATTTAACATCATTACTTGGTCAAATTTTTCGTGCCACTGCTTAGGAGCTTGCTTAAGTCCATATAACGATTTCACAAGTCTACACACTTTGTGTTCCTGTCCAGGGACAACATAACCCTCAGGTTGTTTCATATAAATTTCCTCTTCTAGTTCTCCATTTAGAAAAGCTGTTTTTACATCCATTTGATGTATTTCTAGATTGCGTATAGCTTCAATGGCTATTAGCATTCTTATTGAAGTTATTCTCGTTACTGGAGAGTAGGTGTCAAAGAAATCCAAGCCTTCTTTTGGCCTAAATCCTTGCACCACAAGCCTAGCCTTGTACTTATCGATTGAGCCATCGGTTTTTAATTTTCTTTTGAAAATCCATTTGCTCCCAAGAGCTTTCGAACCGGATGGCAACTCAGCTAACTCCCATGTATGATTTTGCATAATGGAGTCGATTTCACTTTTCACCGCTTCCTTCCAAGCAGGTGCATCTGGTGTTGACATGGCTTCTTTGAATGTTCTAGGTTCATTTTCCAAAAGATAAGCCATTTCAAAATCAGGACCGAATGATTTTTCCTTTCTAGCTCTTTTGCTACGTCTAGGTTCATCATTGTTCTCTTCTGTTGGTTGAACAGAAGTGCTTGCTTCGCCTTCTTCACGAGTCCGTTTCGGATTTTCTTTATCCTTACACGGGAACGTGTTTTCGAAGAAGGATGCATTTCTTGATTCCATTATTGTATTTGCATGTATATCTGGTATATCAGACTTGTATACCAAGAAACGATACGCATTACTATTGTGTGCATACCCGATGAAGATACAATCAATGGTTTTTGGTCCTATTGAGACCTTCTTAGGGGGTGGTACCGCCACTTTTGCTAGGCACCCCCACACTTTGAGGTATTTGTATGAAGGTACATTACCTTTCCACAACTCATAAGGCGTCTTTCCAGTCACCTTATGCGGTATTTTGTTGAGAATGTAGTTGGAGGTTAGCAGTGCTTCCCCCCACATGTTCTGGGATAACCCAGATTCTTGCAGCATTGCATTCATCATTTCTTTGAGAGTTCGGTTCTTTGGTTCCGCAACCCCGTTAGATTCAGGTGAGTACGGCGCAGTAGTTTGATGAACGATTCCATGTTCTCTACAGAATGCATTAAATGGTTCACTATATTCGCCTCCTCTATCACTTCGAATCATTTTAATCTTTTTACTAAGTTGGTTCTCAACTTCCAACTTGTATTCTTTAAACTTTTCCAAAGTTTCATCTTTGCTATGTAACAGATATACATAACAATATCGTGTGCAATCGTCTATGAAGGTTACAAAGTACTTCTTACCGCCTCTAGTTTGCACGAACTTTAAATCACATAAATCAGTGTGAATTAGTCCTAGAGGTTCGGTTGTTCTTTCTACATGGGGTGATGGCGTTTTTGTGAGTTTCGCTTGTACGCATACTTCACATTTGTCTTTACTTGTTTTGCATTTTGGAATCATGTTCATGCTTATTAGTCTACTTATAGATTTATAATTAACATGTCCCAATCTTTCATGCCAAATATTAAAAGACTCAACGACATAAGCAATAGGATTATTCTCATTCACTGAAACATCAGTTACAACCTTTTTGGGAAGGACTGTCATTACATTCATTTTGATCAGCCCATCCTTCACATAACCCTTCCCCACATAAATCCCATTCTTAGAAAGAACTAACTTATCAGACATAAACTTGACACAGAACCCATTCTTGTTGAGAAGAGTCCCCGAGATCAGATTCTTTCGAATGTCTGGCACATGAAGCACATTGTTGAGAGTCAGCTCCTTCTCAGAAGTCATCTTGAGCACGATCTTCCCAATACCTTCAACCTTGGATGTCGCGGAGTTTCCCATGAAGAGCTTCTCCTCTGTTCGGCTTTTCTGATAAGTGGTAAATAGTCCCTTATCCGAGCAGATGTGTCTAGTGGCACCTGTATCGTACCACAACTCCTTTGGGTTGCTCCCAACCAAATTCACTTCAGTCACCGCACACAGGTCGTCTGCTGTCAGCGAGTTTTCAGCTAAATTGGCTTGAGACTTCTTCCCTTTGTTTCTTCTGTTGTCGGGGTTGTTGCGACACTCATCTGCCTTGTGACCAACCTTATCACACTTGTGGCATTTTCCACTGAACTTCTTTGCTCCTTGCTTCTTGAAGTTTTTGGTGTTTTGAGGTTGAAACTTCTTGTTCTTCCCCTTGTCTCGATGCTTAGCCAGGTTTGCCTTGTTAGAGAGCCCAACTTGATTGGCCCTCTTATTGTTTTCCTCGACCCGAAGCCTCACGATCAAGTCTTCAATCCTCATTGCCTTTTGTTTCAGCAACAAGTAAACCTTGAATTGCTCCCAGGATGGAGGAAGCTTCTCAATGATGGCACCTACCTGGAAAGCCTCACAGATGGTCATTCCTTCCGAGATCACTTCATGGACGATCAGTTGTAGTTCTTCAACCTGTTCCACGACTGACTTTGAATCTACCATCTTGTAGTTCAGAAACTTTTCTACTGCCGCTTTCTTTGAGCCAGCATCCTTTGTCTTGTACTTCTTTGTCAAAGTATCCCACAATTCCTTAGCGGTGTTATGGTTACAGTAGACCTTGTACAACGAGTCAATCATGCGATGAGTAAGATACCCTCTGCATGCATAGTCCCCTTTCGCCCAATCAGATAGGGCGTCAGTGTCATGTGGGGAGAACCTAGGTTTCCCCTCCTTCAAAAACCTGTCCAGACCCAGCATGCTCAGGAAGAACTCCATCTTCTGAGACCATATTTTGAACCCTTTCCCGTCAAATTTTTCGGGTAGGATCCCAGCATGGATTGTGTTCGGCATAGTTGTCACATAAGGTCTGTGGGGAACATACAGATGAGGCAACTAAACATCAGACAGATCCATTGGATGACTCGTTTGACCTGGATGACTTGTTTGACCCGAATAGCTCATTTGACCCGGGTGGCTCATTTGACCCGGATGAAGAGGTTGAGCCAGATGACTTGTTTCAGCCGGATGACTCGGTTGAGCCGAATGAAGAGGCACTGGTGGCAGATCCACTTGGACGACCGGGGGGGTTTCCTTGATCGGACTCTTCTTAGCCGGACTATCATGACCCGGACTGTTCTGAACTTGAACCCTATCAAGTATCTGAGCCTGATCGAGAGGCATAGTCCCAAACTGAATTCGGGGCGACCTAGTGACCTTTCCAGCGTCAGCAGCAGTTTTCTCATCTCCGTTAGTCATTGTATCTGTTCAATAAGACAAACAAATATTAGTATGACTTAGAAGTAACTCTGCAAAACAGATTTCAAAAATCTGAAAAAACACAGTTTTCTGCAAAACTGTAAACGCAGAAACCAGAAATCTGCGAACTGTAAATGCAGAAACCAGCAATCTGCGAACTGTAAAAATTACAGAACCAGAATCTGCGAATCTGTTAAACTCAGAACCAGTAATTCACGAATCAGTAAACACACAATCTGTAAACCAGTAAAAATTCCAGAAAATCACGAATCTGTAAAACAGAACTGAATTCCTGCGAACTGTAAAAAATTCCAGAAATCACGAATTTGTAAAACAGATCTGAATTCCTGCGAACTGTAAAAAATTCCAGAAATCACGAATCTGTAAAACAGATCTGAATTCCTGCGAACTGTAAAACACAGATTCTGTAATCTGTAAATACAGAATCAAAAATCTGTGAACTGTGAACACAGTTTTTCGGTTCTGTAATACAACAACAACCTCACAATTATAAAGATTAATTTTCGTTTTTACTCGAATCTGAACACAGATCCGAAACTGTAAGCAGTACAGACAATTTTCTTTGGGATGTAACTTTCTATTCCTTTAAAACTCAAACAGATTGTTAGCGACATGATAAAATTTTACAGAATTAAGATTGTAGGACCTGTATTCCGCAGAATAACAATCTGTAAAGAATTAAAACGAAGAACAGAATTAAGAAAGAATTATACCGAATCGTTCTTGACGAATCTGATGCGTAGAGTCGAGATTAGATCTCTTTTCTTAATTTTGTAACGCCCCGTATATGTGACGGTTACCGGCGTTGAGAATCCCAGGATACAACTACGAATTCTTTTGGTTTGCACAATCAAAAACAGAAGCCAACAAACCACTGTTCTGTGTTGTACTCTCAGAGAAGGAGAAGAAGAGAAGAGATAGGAGATTGCTGTAATTTTCGGATACAGAGAATGAGAACCAGAACTCTCTTAAATAGAGATTCTCAGTTTGTTAGAGGAGGAGATAGTGGAGGCAGATGTGGGGAAGTGGAAAAAACCGTGGAAGCAGTTGGGCGTCCCCAACGAGGCAGTCCAAAATCTGATCTGGAAGCCCAAAACTTTCAGATCCAGCCCACTTTCCACAAGACCACAAGACCACGGACCGGACGGACGGACGGACCGCGCGAGGGCCCCCCGTGTCCTCTCTCCATACCTCTCCCAAGGGCTTACCAAGGGTATGGGGTTTGGGGTATATAAACCCTTCATATTCCTACCCCAATTTTCGATGTGGGACAAAACCCATATCAAAATTCAGCTCCAAAATTGTTCTTTGAACTTAGTCAAACAACCAACTTTGAGCCTTCATTTCTCATTCAAACGGAACCCGATTTTGACGTGTGAGTACACTACGGCGTAGTGCTCGCGGAGACGAAGCCAACGCTCCCATAATCCGGCACAACCGGTGACCGCAGCCCACCAGAAAAGTGCCCGGAAGTCCAGTCAAAATCAGTTCCAACAGTGACAAGGCTAGAGGTCCAGCCACAACAAACTGAAAATGGCAGCTGCGATACTTTGGGAAATAAGCAAGTGCAGCCAGATATATTTTGCAATGAACGCCAAATTTTGTATGATGACAGAGGACTTCAAGATGAACATCTAGGCTTTAGAATCACTCCATTTGGAGTTCGGATGTCATATATATAAGGCTGAAACAGTGAGAGATAACTTTCAGGAATTTCCAGCTAGTCCGCCTAAAATTTCCCTGGATTGGGCCCAAGTTTTACCCCGGAAAATATTGTTATTTTTGGCTGAATTTTTTGTGGAATATTCCTCAAGAAATGCTCCAGCAAGATCCAAAAGAACGCCCAACAATTGTGTCCTATCATTTCACAATAGCAATTAATGTAAGAGTGTCTCTTCAGTTGTTTTTCAGCACTATATAAGTCACTTCTTGTACTCTTTTCTACTCAGACTTGAACCTAAAATAAAATTTGCCTTTGAGCACTTTCTTCTAAATTTTGTCTAGTTTATTTTTTTTTTATCACCCTCCAAGAGCTCGTGTCTTTTTGTGGGAAAATAGCTTTCAAGTCTCACAAGTTTCCGCTAGCTTAAACGATCAACCTAAAGGTCTTGTTCCTTTGGTTGATTACCTATCCTATCAAGTCAGATCACCCCCAAACCTTTCACCCCCATCATAGACCATCAAGTGAGCCAGTTTTCCACACCAACTCCGCCCCTAAACTCGATCAAACACCCACTGAAGTTTGGCTCTTTTCCGAACTGCGCAGAATTGTTGTCTTGCGTAGTTGTTGCCTTGCCTAGCACTGTTTGAAGCACCTAAGTCTATCCTCATCAAGTGGTAACAAAGCCACGCAAGGTCAGACCCTAAAACTTTCATATAAACTTGAGAAACTCGACTAAAGTCCAAGGAAACCAGTCGATCAACTCAGATTTTGCAAACAGCAAATTTCTGGAAATTGCAGGTTGCTTTTTCTGAGTTGTTGGGAGGGGGTTTTCTTGCCTTTGTATCCGTATTTTGTGTTGGGTGTGTTCTTAAAACATAAATTTTGATCAGTTACAAATTCATTGGTGAAGGAATTTTGTGATTTAGTTGACTTTTGGTGAATTTTACAAGTTTCTGTCGCAGAACTGACCTGTTTATCCCGATTTTAGACCTGAATATAAACCCGACCACACCGGCCTTTTGATCCATTTATTTCCCCGTGTAATCTGGTTGTGTTCTTGTCTAATCACGACATTAAGGAGTGTTTTGATTACGGGAAAGGAATACCACCAAAAAGGGTTCAACAAGACCAATTAGTCTCGTATTCAAAAGTCAGAAATTGAACAAAAGTTTGTGGTTGAATAAAATTCAAAGTTCTAAACTTTATTTGTGGAAATCAGGTCTAATAACTTGTTATTAGTGGTTGGGATAGATATGGGTCTTGAATCCCACCCTCCATCTCTTAAACCCCCTTGTAAAAGTGTTGGAAACCAGGAAAAGTCGAGTTGCAAAAAAAAGGAGTGACTCTAGAAAAAGTGGGCCATTTGAGGGTTTCTTTCTTCTCTTCCTGCTTAAGTCTCGGTCGTTGTAAGTTGGACCCTTGGTGGGGAGCTTAGTACCTATCTTAGCTCTTCTTTTCGATTGATTTTTACTTGAACACTTGTGGTTGCATTTGTCGCTTGCCTACAAAGTTTCCAAGCTCGTAACCTTGTTTACCCTTCTACTTGTGTTGATATACATCACGAGTAAGGAAGGAAGCATCCATTCCTCCCCTAGGTCCGGATCTACTACGCCATCAATTCTAGCCATGTTGGAAGTGATTAACAAAGAGTTGAGGGATAATCATGAGCAAAGGAGGCGCCTCGAAGCTAGGATGGATGCTCTGGAGGAGCGAGAAATAATTTTTTCAAGAGCGGACCACTCAGGTTCGTATAACCATCCGTACCCATGGTGTGCTACTGAAGTCAAGCTATGTTTGAACTTCAAGGAGTCTACGATGGAGACCTCGTTGAATGTCATTCATAATCTCAGAAGCGATGCCAAACAAGAGGAGCTTGAGCCAACCAAACCTGATATAGAGCTCAAGGAAGAATTGTCTCCCCTAATTATCCATGATGAGCAGCTAAGGCCATTAGAAAAGGGGGAGACACCTTTAAGGGAAGTAAAACTTGTCTCAACCTTTTGCATTCTTATTCCGTTACTTGTAAAGGAATTGTGTCCTTTAATCGGATGTGCAATTACTTATTATGAAATAGGACTATTGATAGAGATTCATAATCCAGTTATTTTAGGTAGTCATAGTGCTTTGCTAGAAGCCAACTATGATTTATAAACTTTATATTATAAAGTTTATTGCTATTATAATTGGGTCCTATGAGGTCACACCCTTAGAGTGTATGGACTGGATATATTGGGAGAATTATTATATAAAGTATATAATATAAAGTTATATAAGATATAACTTTGAAATATTATTTAATAATAATAAGGAGTTATTATTAATTAAACGATAAAAGGAAAAATAGTTAATTGGGGAATTAATTCATTTTGTGGGTATAAATACCATGTTGGTTTTGGAAACCCTAAGCCCTCTCTGCCACTTTTCTAAAACACGTAAAAAGTTACAGACTCTCTCAAAAAGAAATCTCTCATCTTCAACCTAGCAGTTGAGTTCGAGGGATCCAGATCTTTGCTCGGGTGGACCAAATAGAGGAGTTTCAAGTGAGGCTCTCTCCATTCGAGTGATTGAACACGCATCAAGAGGTAATCGTTTCTTTTAATTCTCAATCCAATTAGTTTATGCAATAGATCC
This sequence comes from Oxyria digyna, assembly GCA_029168935.1. Lineage (NCBI taxonomy): Eukaryota > Viridiplantae > Streptophyta > Magnoliopsida > Caryophyllales > Polygonaceae > Oxyria > Oxyria digyna. Next base: position 44,616,513 of record JAPVLV010000005.1, read on the forward strand.
TTTGTTTAGATGTTAGGAAATCGTTTCCTGCAATTACGCTTTCAGCATCTAAAACCCTAACAGTGGTATCAGAGCCTCTGACATAAATTGATTGGATTAGATTTAATTTTTATTAATCGGATGCATGATTATTTTAGATTCAATAAGTATAATGTTTGGAATTTGTCAAGTTTTTCAATCCGGAGACTGTACGAGGAGATTGTACAGATTTGTAATTGTTACAAATAGACAGATTCGGATCTGGCCAGTGGCTAAACCCACCACGGCGATGACACCGGAATCCGACGAGACGCAAACGGTTATGAACCGTGAGCGGTTGCGAGCAATCCGGCAAACAAATCGAGACGGATCCGGCCGGAATAGTTCCGGGCGAGCCACGCAAATGTTGTCCTGGCTTCGTGTTGTCTGGATCTAGGCGAGGCCGGTGGTTTTCCGTTTCTCGTAGGTGACGGCTACCTGCATTAGCATGTACCAGCTTCAACCTAATTTTGGAAATGGGCCATGCTGATGGGCCGTTGAACACAAAAAAAAAACAAAATAGGCCACGTTTTGTGGAAATGACCCATATTTTGTTAATTTTCAATGATTCCATGACATGGCAGAAACACGTTTTATGCTGGCAAGTGATGGGCCTTATCATAATTTGTTATGATTTGGTCAATTTTTTTTTTTTAATGGGCCATGCAGTACATTATGTTTTTAATGGGCCGTGCGGTACATTAGAGGAATGAGATCCATTGTTTTGTTTTTAATGAAAAGCAAATGCCGGTTACTTTTGTTTATAATAACAAAAAGATTACTTAAGAGATATAGATTTAATTATTTTATAAGATATTGGGATATCTTATTTGGTTAATTTTGAATTAACTAAATTAAATATTATTTAAGAATATTTGATTCTATTTCTTGGCAAATTCATAATTAATATTAGATATTAATTCTATTTATAGTCTTATTGAATTAAAATAATGAGAAAGAGTTTCTCCTATAAGTAGTTAATTTGATTAATTATTTATGCTTTTTATTTAGATAAATTGCATCTCGCACTTATATAATATTTCATATTATTGCATGTGTTTAATATTATGATATTATTGCATGCGGTGACTAGTATGGCCCAAATTAGGATAGATAAATACGATCTGCGTATCGTTATGGTTTTCTTGTACACGATCTGCGTATCGTTTATGTATTTTTGTAATTTTAATTTATGCAAGAGAATATGTTCAAATTTATGTAATACATGAAGACGAAGATCCTAAGCCGACGGAAGGATGGTGATCCAGAAAGTCAAGACTAACGAAGATTAGATCTTTTTAGGGACCATACTAGGATCCAAATTTAATTTTTGCATTACATGAATGTGTCTATTATCTCTTGCATTGCATTGCATGAATGTTTGTTTATTTATATTATTTAGTTCACTTATAAATAGACCATCATTGCATGCTAAACGTCCCTTAAAAGAATATTGAGGTTATGCCTTTCCATGTCATAACCATGAAGCCCTTGGAATTTGTTGGATAGTTTTCGCCTAAGCGAGGTGTCCTTCTTTGACCTTGGGATAGTGCGGGTATGTCTAATAGGGGCATGCTGCCTTGATATGGTTATACTCAACAAGAGACCAAAAGACTTAGTTTTGGATCTTGAGGCATAAGGATGGGTTTAACATAACATGTGACCATCAACCAAGAATTATAAAGGGTTATAATTAGTAAAGAGTTTACTTACCTTGATTACATGAGATTTGGGGAAGTGCCTAAGTACGCTCAAGTTCCATCTAAGATAGGATCTTGGAATTATTTTACTCATAAAGGGACAAATTTTATAATGAGTAGAATATGCAATAATTTGCTATTTAGAGCATGTCTAAATTGGAATTTTTTGCATTTCAAGCATAATTTATCTGCATGTTTTAATTTCTATTTTGTAGTTACTATGTCCAACGACAACCTCAAATTTTCGCTTCGCTCAATTGTTGAGAAAAACAGGCTGAATGATTCCAATTTTCTTGATTGGGAAAGGAACCTAAGAATTATTCTGAGGTCTGAGAACCAAGAGGATGTCCTAGTGACTCCCATTCCAGAGCTAACTGACAACTCATCAGATGAGGAGAAGGAAAAGCACAAGACATTAAGCGAAAAGTCAAGAAGTGTGACTTGCCTCATGCTAGCTGCTATGGAACCTGGTCTTCAACGAAGGTTTGAGGATCATGATGCCTATAATATAATGCAGAATCTTAGAGATCTCTTTAAGGAACAGGCCAGGATTGAGAGGTATGACACACTCAAGGCCATCCTACAAAGCAAGCTAGAGAAGGGGAAACCAGTGGGGCCACATGTTTTCCACATGATAGGCCTGTTTGACAGGATGGCTAGACTTGGGAACCCTTATAACATTGAGATGACAACAGACATAATCTTGCATTCTCTACATGAGAAATTTGCAAATTTCAGGCAGATGTATCACATGGGGGCCATGTGTAAGACTCTCAATGAGTTACATGCTATGCTCAAAACCGTTGAACAAAATGTCTTGGTTGAACCTAGGAAGGATGTTCTTATGGTCAACAAAGGGAAGGGGTTCAAGAAAGGGCCACAGAAGAAGCAACAGACCAACGGGAAGGACAAGAAGGTTGTTCAACCTAAGGGTACCACACCTAAAGTAAAGGTGGTTGCAGAGCATGATTGCTTCTACTGTAAGGCTAAGGGGCACTGGAAGAGAAATTGTCCCAAATATCTGGAGGATAAGAAGAAGAGTGTCTCTTCTTCAGGTATTTTTGTTATTGAAATCTTAACAACTAACTCCAATGATTGGGTATTAGATACCGGTTGTGGTTCTCACATTATTTCGAATGTGCAGGGACTACAAAATACGAGAAGGTTGCAGAAGGGCGAGATAGATCTCCGTGTTGGAAATGGAGCAACTGTTGCTGCAATTGAAGTTGGAGATTATAGTCTACCTTTACCTTCTGGCTTAGTTTTAGAACTTCATAATTGTTATTTTGTTCCTTCTATAACTAAGAACTTGATTTCATTTTCGGTTTTGCATCGTGAGGGTTATAATTTTGTTGTTGATGATGGTTTTTCCATTTATAAGAATGACATTTTTTATGCCCATGCCCATATGACTAGTACTGGACTATACAGATTGGGGCTCAAATCCGATGTATATAACATTAATACCAAAAGGCAAAAGTCGAATGATATAAGTGAAGTCAATCTATGGCATTGTCGTTTAGGACACATTAGCGTCAAACGCATGAAGGAACTCCAAAATGTTGCTCGTCTAAAGTCATTTGATTTTGAATCATTTGAAACATGCGAATCATGTCTAATGGGTAAGATGACAAGGTCACCTTTCACTGGTACAAGTGAGAGGACCACTGAGCTTTTAGCTCTCATACATACTGATGTGTGTGGACCTATGAGTACAGAAGCTAGGAGAGGCTATCGATACTTCATTACATTTACTGATGATTTTAGTAGATATGGGTATATCTACTTAATGAAACATAAATCTGAGTCTTTTGAAAAGTTCAAAGAATTTCAGAATGAAGTTGAAAATCAAACAGGCAAGAAGATAAAGGCACTTCGATCAGATCGAGGGGGTGAATATCTGAGCCACGAATTCGACCATCATTTGAGGAGTTGTGGTATTCTAACACAGCTGACTCCACCGGGTACACCACAACTGAATGGTGTATCTGAGAGAAGAAACAGGACATTGTTAGACATGGTCCGCTCAATGATGAGTTTTGCTGATCTTCCTACATCTTTTTGGGGTTATGCCCTCACTACCGCTGCATTCACACTAAACAGGACTCCGTCACGATCAGTTGACAAGACACCACATGAGATATGGTTTGGGAAGCCACCCAGCTTGTCATTTCTGAAGGTCTGGGGATGTGAGGCTTATGTAAAGCGTTTACTATCTGATAAGCTCGCACCCAAATCAGACAAATGTTTTTTTATAGGTTACCCCAAGGAAACGAGGGGTTATTATTTCTACAATCCCGTTGAGAACAAAGTGTTTGTTGCTCGGGATAGTGTCTTTTTGGAAAAGGATTTCTTTTCCAAGAAGTCAAGTGGGAGAAATGTTCAGCTTGATGAGATTCAAGCAGAGCAACAAACTCCACAGCATGAGGACATAGAAGATATGTCAGAGGAACTTGATTTTGGAGGCATACCTTCACAAAGGGAAACCACCCAGATTCAAGATGCAGTTCCTCAAGTAGATGAAGCAACCGAGGTCCCACATATTGATGTGGCCAATCCTCCGGCTGAAGAGGTCCCACATACTGATGTGGTCAATCCTCCGGCTGATATCTCTCCAGCTGTGGGACCACTTTGGAGATCAAACAGGCCAAGGCGGCAACCTAGACGATATGATGATTTTGTCTTGACTGCTGACGTTCTACTTTTAGAGAATGATGAGCCTGCTACCTATAAACAAGCAATGGCGGACCCCGACTCTGAAAAATGGCTTGAAGCCATGAGATCCGAAATGGACTCCATGTCTGAGAATCAAGTTTGGGACTTGATAGATTTGCCTGATGGGGTAAAACCTATTGGATGCAAATGGGTCTTCAAGATCAAGACAGACAAGGATGGAAATGTTTCTGTCTATAAGGCAAGATTAGTTGCCAAAGGATTTAGACAAGTTCATGGTATTGACTATGATGAAACGTTCTCACCGGTCGTTATGATCAGGTCCATTAGAATAATCCTAGCAATTGCCGCTTATTATGATTATGAGATATGGCAAATGGATGTCAAGACCGCTTTTCTAAATGGTTATTTAGAAGAGAATGTATACATGATGCAACCAGAAGGTTTTGAGGAAGATGGTGGTTTCAATCCGTTTTTAGGAAATTGCAAAAATTGCCCCATAACTTTCAAAGTTTTTATTTTCTGTAAAAATGGAGGGGTAAAAGTGTAATTTCGCATGTTTTAACGGAATATCTAACGGAAACTGTTTACGGGTGGTGAATTGTAAGAGAAGTATAGAATTTGGGTGGTTAAAAATAAATACGTCAATAGCGGGTGGTTACCTGCAAATTCCGACAAATAGCGGGTGGTTTCCTGCAAAAACCCCTAAAAATAAACCAAACTTAGTGATCTCCAAATATTTCAATAAGACAATGAAACTGGAAATAGAAGACAACATGTACATAAGATGGCCCACAATGAAACTAAACTCCAAACAGTTCAATAGCATATGGTCGGGTGGTAAGGGACCCCAACCACCCAACATGAGGTCTCGAGTTCGAGACTTGGTGGAGGTAAAAAATTGTTTATTGGGAGAGCCACCCACGCAGCTCGAACTCTAGATGTAAGGGTAGTAGGAGAGTCCCCTAACCGCTGAACTAGAGTGGGAAACCAAAAAAAAAAAACAAGATTATGACCTTAGTTAACCTCTTAAGTTAGGCACAAGGATTACAATTGAAACTTGATCAACTAAGATCGTGTCAAAGGATGGCCACGTGAGCAAAAAATTATGATGACAATAAAATTTGTGTTGATGACAAAATAAAGCTCGAGCATGAAACCTGATTTCCATACCTGCAAATGATTTCATCATCAACCAAGATAAAATGGAGGTGCAATGCAATAGTAAACATGTGCAAAAAAAATTCTTTCCACATGAAGATAATAAAAAAACATGTATTCATAATCAAACAGTACTTCCTATACCAATTTGTAGTGTCTTCATCATCAACCATGAAAAAATGAAGCTAATCATTTATCATCTTGTTAAAGAAAAAAATCTATAACATGAAAGGGATTAAAAAGATACAAATGACAAAGGAACACAAGGACGACATTGACAGTACCTGATATTTTCGATCACGCCAACATCGGCTTTAGCTATCGCTTCAAATCGATCCCAAGGTCGAAGACGTCGGCATCGTTGCACATCCGAAGAAGTCTATCGAATCACAAACGGATAGATCTCCGAGCAGAGCGACGACTCCGATTATGCTTCGATGTGGATCTGATGGTGGAGTAGAAGTCGATGTGGATTTGCTTCCCTTTCGTACATAATCTGATGGATATTGCTTCCTTTCGATGTGGATCTGAAGGCTATCGCTTCGATGTGGATCTGCTTCTCATCTAAGAAGTTGTTGAGGTGGTGGAGGACGAGAGCGTCGACAACCCCCATCAACGTGTCCATATCAAGATCCGACAATGGCGGTGTAGGGGCGGAGCAAGAGCTGAAGACGGCTTGCGAGTTGAGGTAGAAGGGGGTTGGAGGAGAAAAAGTAACGATATGAAAGTAGGATTTGGATGAAAAGGTTAGTTTACCTAACCCGGATGGAAGAGAGTTAGTAACCCTTCTATTGTTCATTTAGGGGCAATGGGCCCCTTAAAGTCAGGCCTTAAGGGGTTATCTCCTTACCATGAGGTGGGGGTGTGGGGTCAGTCTCTTGAGGGATCTAATTCCTTGTCTGTCCAGAAAAAAACAATGTTCGTGCTTATACCTTCTTCCTCAGACAAGTTTTCTACTCGCTCAGTTTATGAAATCTTTGTTCCTCGCTTCTTTCTATCCATTTTGGTTCGATCTGGGATCTCCTCACATGTCTCTGACTATTCCGCGTTAAAAGAGTCAAAGCATAGAAGATTAAAAATAAGGATCCAAGCGTGTTGTTATTGATCTAATCGAAAACACAATCTGCAAACCTCTCTTTGTCTCTTTCTTTACACTTTGAATCGTCAACAAATCAATTTTTTCTCTCAAGATTTTCGACCCTTTCTTTGGAGGGGGAGATTCCTATTTATAGGGCTTGAGCTGCTTGTGAAACGTGACAATTGACTAACCATTTGGAGGCTTTTTATTGGTGCTTATAAACATGAGGTGGACGTGCTCATGCTGACAGGTGATCATCATGCGAGATGACTTCTAAGGAAGAGCGCGCCGGAATGATATGGACTTGTAGAGGTTGAATTTGTCTTCGATATTCAGAACTTGGTCTCATGCCTCAATGATTTGGTCTAACTCGATGTTATGTGCTTAGTCTTATATGAGCACGTTGCTAGTAATGTGGTTTATCCTTTGAACCATCTTTGGTTCCCGGTTTCGTGTCGAGCGCTTTGGTAATATGAAAATGCACGGTACCCGAGGTGTGCAAATGATGGTCCCATCAGCCTCATCACAACTTCATTTTGTGGGTGACCCTTCATCAACGACTCCCTATGCTCGATCGACTTCACGGATGGGGAATTGTTGATGTACGTACACTGGAGCGTCTCCCAGAACAACCCATGATGCGATCCCGTCGCCAAGCTGAAGGCCGAAGAGACGATAAGAGGTGGTGCTATCGAAGATGGATGGAACTAGGGCAGAGTGACATGGACGGCTCAGACGTCCATTTGATAAGATCTTTGGTCAGAATATACTTCTTGGGCCTATCTCGGCCGTGTCCAAAGTTAAAGCCCAACAGAGGCCCAATGACCAAGATATGGTTGCTGCAAGGACCGAATTTGTTTGTGTTCGTTTGGGCAAACGGAAGATCGGATTAAGCTCTCCTTTGGATATGTTTCAGTACTTGAGATTATCTTCATTGTTTCCAAATTTGAGGCCCATTCGAGGTTGGACGAGGCCGCCATGATCAGAACAAATTTCAAGATTTTAGGGCTTTTCTAGGGTTTCCTTTCTTGGGAATCAAGCAATTTCGGAAGGCTATTTATTATGTGTATTTCTAGGGTTTTAGGCAGATTAGACAAATTTGAGAATTGATATTTACGTTTTAGTTTTGACGTTGTTTTGACGTCGTTTAGCTGTAGTTTTCGGTTTGAAATTGAATTGCAAGCGGAAACCCTTGGTTTGATATTGCCCTGTGAGATCGATCTGTTGTTTGCACATATTTCGATCTCCAAACCTTGAAAGAACCCTAGGTGGACTCCTTGGGTTAGTTTGAGTCAAGTGAGTCTTTCTAGATCGACGACTGAGTCAAGAAAGACGTCACTTGCTTATCGAGTCCGAGTCAAGCAAGTCTTCCTAGATCGACAACTGAGTCAAGGAAGATAACACTTGTCGAAGGTCAAGGTTCGATCGATCGTCTGTCACAACTATCTCTCGAAGCCACATCGACTTCATCCCCATCAACCCCAAGAGAACGTTTTCAGCCTCATATATTCGATCCTGCAGATTCGTCTGCCATCAATTGTGGCTAACAACACTTGGCGACTCTGTTTGAGCATTTTTGTATCTTATGTTCCAATTCCAAATCTGACATTGACGTTGTCTTTTAATGGCTTGGCATCAGTTCTAGATTTCTTACGCTGCATTCATTGCTTTCTTGAATCTCCACCACTGCGAACAAGAAGACCCAATGCTACTTTTTTAGAGTTGTTTGCATTTCCTCCTTTGTGTACTTCGTTTGGAAAGCAAGAAACTTGAATATCTAGAAAAATTGCACCACTACTACCTTGGAATTTGCTACTCAAATCATTCTTGTCATTAAGGAAAACTCTATTGTGAATTGGCTTAGCAACAAAAGGACTATGTTTATAACTCTTGTTGAGTTCATTTTGGCTCCTATTCTCTGAACTTGCTAGCTATTTTGTTGAGTACTAGTCTTGATTGTAAATCCTTTCCCTTTAACTTCTTAGGACGTAACCGTAAAATTTACAAAAAAAAAAATGGAGGAACAAACGTAATTCTTTTTGGATTTTTTTTTGGGGTGCAAAGTGTGGGTTAGACCCGTTTATTCATAAAAGAATCAGATTACATATTTTTGGACATCCAATTATCAACCTCAAGAGTTGGAATTAAACCTACAGGAGCTATATTAAACAGAGTATAAGATCCTTGACAAACGTTGCTATAGCTAGCCATCCAGTCAGCAGCCTGGCTCCTTGAGCGAGGGATATGGTTGAGCTGAGTTTGCCAATTTGCGCTCGCCAGTAGCTTACGGCATTTTTCGATCCAGTCCTTGTACCTAGGGAAAGCAGACTCATTAGTATCCACAGACTCCACCACTTTAGAGGCATCAACTTCAATTTTCAGCCTTTCAATGCCTAGTGTTTTAGCCATGGTTAGTCCTTGCAGCAGTCCCAAGATCTCAGCTTTCAAAGATGACTCACCCGGAACCCTAGCAGTAAAAGCGTGGAGGAAAGAACCATTGTCATCGCGAAGGATTCCCCCTGCACCCACCCAATTTTATCAAGTGGTCGTTCATCAATCCAGGGGTGGGACCAAAAGAGAGTTTGATTTCCGCCCCCAACTGCAGTTTGCAACCCTGTTAACAGGTGGGATTTGGCGTTAGTTATACTACGCCATAAATTCGAAGAGCTTGACTGAGGAATAAACATGTCACGGTCACATCGGCCCCTGCAATACTTTCCACAGAGCACTCGAGACCAGAGGGCGTCGGGTTCTGATAAGGTGCGCCAACCCATTTTATCCATGAACGCAGAATTTACCTGGCGCATGCTTCGGAAGCCAAGACCACCAACTTCCTTCGGTTTACGCAGCACATCCCATTTCAGAAGATGCACTTTCTTCTTTTCATTTGTAGAGCCCCATATGAAGCCTCTCGTGGATCTGTCCACATCATCACACGTAGAGAGGGGCAGTTGAGTAGTCTGCATCGGATAGATCGGAATGCTTGAGATAACGGACTGAGCAAGAGTAACACGGCCCTCCATGGAGAGAAGGCGAGCCTTCCATCCAGCAAGTTTCGTGCTAACTCTGTCCCGGACATAGTTGAAGGTGGCCCGAGTCGTGGGGTTCTTAGAAAGCGGCATACCTAGATACTTGCCAAGGTCTTCGGTGACTGGGATTCCGCAGATGTTACTGATTTGAGAGGTGAGATCAGTCGGCGTACTGTTGAAGAAGCAAAGCATGGATTTCTGAAAATTAATCTTAGCTCGCGAAGCCTCGCAGAACTGAGCCAAGCAATATTGTATAGTTTCCATTTGCTCGCACGACGCCTCCCCGAAAAGGATTAAATCATCTGCGAAAAAATGATGAGAAAGATTAGGCCCAAAATCAGACAGTGCAATAGGTTTCCACGCACCAGCGGCTATTGCCTCTTCAATAATGTGTCTGAGTCTCTCCATGACGAGCACAAATATGTAGGGTGATAACGGGTCACCCTGACTCCACGAGTCAGCTTGAAGCTAGTTCCCATAACACCATTCTAGAGAACTTTCATGGAGCATGAGGAAATACAATTCATAATAACCTGTATCAAATTTGAGGGAAATCTGGCCTCCTGCAGCGTTTCCCTAATAAAACTCCATCGGACACGGTCGTAGGCTTTCTCCAAGTCTATTTTGACCGCCATAAAAGGTACTCCACTCTTGGCCCTCATAGAATGTAAGACCTCCTGAGCAATAACAACATTGTCTGTAATTTAGCGGCCCGGGACGAAGCTGGACTGCGTAGGAGCAACCATAGTTCTCATAATCGGCTTCATACGTAAGACAATGGCTTTTGTGGCGATTTTAAAGGCCACATTATAGAGGCTTATTGGTCTGAGGTGGTTCACTGAGTCTGGGTTCTCCTTCTTCGGTATCAAAACCAGCAGGGTTTTGTTTAGAGACTCTGGCATGCTATCACCAGAGAGAATGCTCAAGACAGCCTTCTCAACCTCGGTTCTTACCTCGGTCCAGTTTCGTTGGAAGAAGATTGCATGAAAGTCGTCGGGACCCGGGGCTTTGAGTGCGTTCATAGTGTCAAGAGCTGCTTTTATCTCTGCTGGTCCAAACGGACGTCGTAGCCTCTCGTAACAGTCCTCCTGTAAGATCGGAAACCTGCCTCTAGGGAGGTCAGAAGGGCCCTCATAATCTGATTCTTCGTTGTATAATTCCTGAAGGTGCTGCGTAACCATATCCTGCATCTCCTCTTGATTCCAGACCCACTCCCCATTGGCATCCATAAGCCCCTCAAGCTTATTTTTCTTACGACGGATTACAGCGCACGCGTGGAAGTAGCGAGTGTTGCGATCCCCATCAACGAGAGCGTCGGACCTCGCTTTCTGAAGCCAGAAGATATGGATCTGTTCAAGGACAACGTCGAGCTGGCTACGAAGTTTACCCTTCAGGTTCAGCAGATTCCTCGAGCTTCCTTGACTGAGATGCCTTTGAATCCCTTCGATTCTCCTCCAGAGGTGATCTCTCCTGCGAAATAAGTTACCAAAGACTGACTTATTCCAAGCGTCCAGGTGGATGGCCAGATTTGATAGAGAAGAGCTAAGAGGGATGCTTTTATCCCAGTGGTCAGCAAGGAATTGTTGGAACTCAATATGCAGAAGCCAAGCAGCTTGAAATCAGAACGGGATGTTCTTGGAGTCACGCATAAGAAGCGGTGTATGATCAGACTGGTGCATAGAGAGATGTCGGATCGAGGCATCCTCGAATTGAGCTCTCCATTCGAAGTTGCAAAGGCCCCTGTCAAGTCTGGCACTGGTGCGAGTAGTAGGGTCTCGACCACGACTCCAAGTAAACTGTTGTCCAGTATAACCAATATTAATCAACTCCATTTCATCAATCCAGTTTCTGAAATGAGTGCACCGGCGACGAAGAGCATCAGAGTCTCCCGTGCATTCAGAAACATAGCAGGTTTCGTTAAAATCACCCATGAGCAGCCATGGGAGGGTGTTACCAGAGCTGAAGTCACGAAGTCTTCTCCAAAGGGCCTCCCTGGTAGTGGGGGTGGGGCTAGCGTAGATAGCAGAGAGCACCCAGGAGGACTCATTGGCGCGGCTAACTTTGATTGAAACAACCTGAGTGTGAGCATCTAGTTCCTGGACAGAAACCCGGTCACTTCTCCAGAGCACCCAAATGCCACCTCTGAAGCCGGCAGCCTCCGAGCGGATGAGAGAGTCAAAGTCGATACGCTCACATACCTTATCGGCCTAGGCACCACTAATGCGGGTTTCAAGTAAGACGAGGATCGACGGGTCGTGCATTCTGATCAGATCTTTCAGAGTGTTCAGAAACTCCTTATTACCACCAATAATCGGCCCATTTTATAACTTTTCAAACTCCTTTTGAAGCATTAACCTTCCAGGCACCGCTTTATCGTTAATGAAATATTTTTTCTTCTAAAAGGTGACTAAACCGACCTAATAAACGTTTATTTAAAACACGCGAGCCAAGCTTGTTAAAACTCGAATGCCTAATCTTTAGTATTCTTGTAATCCTGTATAATATGTCGGATTTTAATGAACTTTATTTATAAAAATTGAAAGCTATATGGCTCGTTTGGTATGATAGCAGGAATCGGGTTGGAATCAGGAATCAGGTTGGGTATGAGGAATCGGGTTGGGTGATTCCTGAAACATTTTGTTTGGTATAATTTTGGAATGAGTCATTCCAGAAACCGGTTGTTTGATTAAAATTAGATATCGGAATGACAAATAGAATTGTGATGCATATAAACTAAAAATAATGGAAAGTATAGATTAAAATTAATAAAAAAAACATATGCATAAAAAACTAGAAAAGTATTGTTTTGCAAGTGTCCTACAATATCACAATTGATCAAGTCAACATAATTGTCTCGTAAAAGAAAATACTACATACAAGCATAATAATCATAATATAAAAGAACAACTCAATATCTTACAATAAAAAATATGCAAAGTACATGAATACAAGAAATCCAAGCAAAATCAGCCAAGAAATTAAAGTTATAGCTAAGAAACTAAAAAAAAAAAAGAGTAAAGCAGCCAAGACCTATACAAAGAAACTTAAGCAAACCCAAATTCGTTCACCCTTTCTTCAACTATAGCAAAATCAGCCAAAACAACAAAATTCGTTCACTTCAAGCAGGGGAAAAACGCAACCAAAACAAAGCAAAATCAAGCAGGAAAAACACATGATTCTCAAAGAAAAGTTCAATATACAAACCCTTAGAAGACAGGGAATGAAGTAATAGAAGATTACAAACATTGATAAAGAGAATGGAGAAGGAAGTTAGAGATGGAGAATCTCAAGCTAAAAGACTGCTGAAGAGAGGCGTGAAAGTGAAAGAGAGAAAAATTAGATTTGGCTCATTCCTGATTTTTTTTTTTTTTTTGGGTATGAGAATTAGTCTTGGAGGTTGGTATGGCTCATTTTCTGGAATGAACTTCATACCCATTCCCACCCATACCAAACAATTCTTTAGGTATCACACATTTCTAATCCGATTCCTTATACCTAGAATATAGAACCAAACGGGCCCTAAAAAATAGCTAAATGTACTTTGTGTATCGGAAATTTGTGTTCTAAACGAAATCAAGGTTTATCAATAACGAAGGCTATTATTTATACAAGAAATCAATGGGAGGGTATGAGACTATGAGTGGAGTCATAATTTATGTGACATTAACATCATGTTATGAGTAATGATTCATCAAAATCTCCATGTTCAATTAGTGGTTAGTTTTGGTGATTCGACAAGAAAAAGGGCGGAAACAAGATTTTCTTAGTTTTTGTGTACATAATTGATAGTACAAATCTAATCTAATCTAATCTTCTAATCTTAATATACTATAAAATTAGGGGTTTCTCCAATTAATCACAGTACATTTATGTTTTGTTTCTAATTTATGTATAAAAATCGAATCAAAGGCCGCATTAAATGTCTTTGCATTCTTATTGGTTCATAGCCCTCCTTAATTTAATATTATTAATTTTCTAATAGGTGGGTTTTATACATTATAAATGGATCAAACTCCATAAAATATTGAATGTGTTAAGATTTATGAATTAAAACTTAGATTTTTAAAAGATGATTATTTTAATTTTCAATCTATCTATCTAATCTAATATATAAATTGTGATTTTTACAAATAAATGTTTTATAGTCACTGTTGAAGTGTTTTGATTGGCCATGACATAAATTAACTTTTCTTCTCTCTTATCATTTTAATGGTTTATTAAACACATATGTCTAATGCGACCCATTTTTACGAGTCTTACACGTTTTTTGGAGTCGCGCAACAAAAAGACGGCCATTTATTTTGGACTAAAACAAAATACATAAAATCATATTCTTCTCAAATTTCGTACTCTATTTTAGTTTTGAATATCAAAATGGATTAATTTGATGATAAATCTCAAATTCGTGTTTTTCTATCTTGCTCTTGAGATATGTGAGCGAGTGATTTATGTTAATATATAGTTTTGCTAGGTATAAATATACAAATGAGTTAAGCATTGTTTCTTCAATGAATAGGTGAATGAGATCATCATCTCCAACTAAACGGATCTTTGTCTTGGAGATTACTCCAAAAGTTGGTAAAAATTACAAATAATGTCTATATAATATCAACTTATGTAATATCAGCGTGAACCAGATATTCAAATTACTTTTCTAGAGAAACACTAACATGACAAGAAATCCAAGAAAGAACAATTAAGAAGACGATCAATCAAGGCTTTTAACTTTTTATATCATACAACATGTGGAATATTTGCATAAAATTAAATTTTACAAAATAAACGAAAAAAATACCCGTAGTGTTGATGACTTTTACCTACAAATTATAAATGCTTATAGACCAGCGCGTAGCGCGGGGCCCAAAATGCTAGTAAATAATAAAATGGTCCTACACGGTTTTAGTTCAAAGTGCGCCACTCATTTATGTTCCATAAGAATCGAAAATGAATTTGTCTGCCCATTGCATGCGCTAGGCTTCAAATAAATATTAACTTATTGGCTTTACTCTTGCATAATTTGCCTAACAATCTTTATAACTATATATATATATAATATATAAATACATTGAAAAAATAGTAATATAAATAAAAATATGTATTATATAATTATATTTGTTTTAATTGATTTTTAAATCAATATTATATAAATATAATGAATTCCAATTGACTTGTAAATTTTTATATTGATATGTATTTAGATAAGGAATGATATCAATAGATTTGTGATTGTGATCTTTGTATGTATATTTTAATTGATTTGAGTTCAAATAAGGAAATATATCATTTGAATTAGGTTAATTATCTTTAAATATATTTAATTAATTTTTATTTTTTGAATAAATGAAAATGATGTGACATAACTTATTGACGAGTATAGTGTTTTGCTTTAGTAATTATATAGAGATTTGTAAATAGTGCACCAAAAGAACTCATCTATACATAGTTGCGAAATTTTATACGAATTTATATGGGCTTTTTTTCTTCTTAAATGGGCTTTTTTTTCAAACAAATTCTCGGTATAGGCTCGATTTGAAACATATATTCCCAACATATGCACAATTTTTTTGTTCGGAAAATAAACTCGTTGGAGAGACGTTGGAGTATCCAGCGCCTTATACATGAAAGAATAATAAATGCAGGAGGATTTATGGCAGCTTCATCCATAGAGCTTATAGTGGCAGTTGCCGTCGCTTTCCGTCACTTCCACCAGAAAAAAACTTTAGTTTTACAGTGTATAAGGCGCTGGATACTCCAGTGTCTTTCCGAGGGATCTTCAAGGCTCGTTCGGAAACGGAATCGAGTGAAAGACATGTCTAGTGAAATCTGGGATCGATACGGACCCAACGAAACTGGTCTCACTCGATTCTGATTCTGAACGATTTCAAACGAGCCACCTGAACCCGCGTAGGTCTTGTGCGTACCGATCTCGCTCCGTTTCCGATTTGGGTGGCTCGTTCGGAATCTGAATCGAGTGACACCAATTTCTTTAGGTCCGTATCGATCCCAACTTTCACCAGATATGTCTCTTACTCGATTCCGATTCTGAACGAGCCCTTACGAGTCACCCGAACCCGCACCTGAGTATGTCAAATTTTAAAAAAACAAACAAAACATAAGACGTTGTCCATGACAGCGTCTTTGAAGCCAATTTTTAACAGAGCCTCATACAAAGGCTTATTTTTTAAAATAAACTTGGTTCTGGGATAGGCGTTGTCCATAACAGTGTCTTTCCTTCGTTGCAAATTTCCGAACTTGATAAAAATGTCTATGTTGAGAATTTGTTTCAAACTACGCATATAGCGGAATTTGTTCCAAAAAAATGCCCCATTTAGAAAAAAAATTCTCTAATATGGTATATGATGCTTTACAACTTTAGTAATTAATATTAGTTGATGTATTTTTTTCGCTAGGTAATAACCGGAAATTCATCCAAATTGGATGACATTCCCGCATCATCCAAATTGGATGACATTCCCGCATCATCCAAACGAATGATCCGAGAAAATGTCAAAAGATTAGCGTACAAATTAAACATGATCACACCATGTCTAAACATCGTGACATAGACAATAGATATTGAGTTAACACCATTTATAGACATTGCGAACTTAATCCAATTAAGATCACAATCTTTTGATAGTAAGATATTTACAACTCTATTAGATTCACTAAGCAATGAAAAACTTTGACAACAACAACTATTTATAAGGCATATTGAATATCTTGAATAATCATTTTTATTTCAAGGGAGTTGTCAAATTCTCCTAATAACATTAATAACAGTCAAATTGCCACCTCCGAAGATTAAATGAGTTATATTGTTTAATAAAACTGAATTTATAACGCTTAAGGCAACTAACACTTCGGTTTGAGACATTAGTTGATGTAGACTTGGTTGGGTCGTCTCATATAGGGTCTGTTTGGTGGAAGTTTATAAACACATTATAAACTAAAATCTGTTTTTGCACATATTCTCATACCTCACAAATTCAAATTTGAAAACCTACTTTTAAAAAAAAAAACAGTTTATAAACTAAAACCTACCCTACACCAAACAAACCCATAGTCGTGCACTATACTTTAGTTCGGGTTGTAGGAAGCTAGCTAGTTGAGGTGACACGTACCACTAATCCACTATCAAATGTTACATAGTGGTCGACTAATAGCTTTGTGATCACGCGAGTTGCTTTCTACAAACATTTCGATTTGGTTCCATGTTTTACTACAAACTTGACTCTATAAATCGGAGTATAAAATAAAAAGGACAATTTGTGTACGGGAGCAATGGAGGAATTATACAATCAATCAATCTATTCATAAAGGCCATTTACGCGCAATACAAACGGGATCGATGTACTTTTTGACTTGTAACACTAAAAGTTAACCCAAAAAGAATCCTCCATTGGAATCAAATCAAAACGAAATGGTGGTGTTCTAGCATAAACGGGATGTACATCTTTTATTTTCCTCATTAAGCCCTTTTTACAACCTTTAAATTATCAATAATAGCAAAATAACCGTTATGTCCATAAATATATGCTCATCGAAATCCTTTGGCTACGTACGAAATCTAATTGTAATGTCGCAACATGTAATCACTGATGGCCTCGTTTGATATAGGACTTGCATAAGATAAGAATCTTATACTGAAAACAATTGTAAAATATTTTATTTTTGAGTTATATTTTTTATTGTGATGAGTTTATATTTTAATAATGTAGAAAAACAGTTTCCTTTAAAAGTAAAAGTAAACTTAACATGTGTACTTAAGACATAAGTTATAAATATCGCGAATAAAATTATCCTCCACATTAAACTAGCTTTTTCTCTTTAATGAATTATGGTCTATAAATATCAACACAAAATAAATATGATTACTCCACATTAAATATGCACCTCTCCACAGTCCACACCACTATAAATATCAACACATTTCTCCCACAATCACACACCATCTCAAATCTTCACACTCCTCCTCTCAATCAAGCTAACTTAACATGGTCATGGATTCTCCAAGCCGTAACGGAACCCTAACGATGTTAACATCAAAGCTAGCTCGTTCAGCCGAGGCAGCAAAGAGAGTAGCAAAAGACGACCCAAGAAGAGTAATTCATGCCGTTAAAGTAGCTGCTGCCGTTAGCTTGGTTTCGTTGTTCTATTATCATCATCCGTTGTACGGTAGCATAGGCGAGTCAGCTATGTGGGCCGTACTAACTGTAGTCGTCATCTTCGAATTCTCCGTAGGTAAGAATGACGTCACGCTTGATTAAATTTAATGTGATGATTGTATTAATTGTTTGTTTGGATTTAATTAAATATTAGGTGCGACGCTCGGAAAAGGAGTGAATAGGATGGTGGCGACGTTTGTCGCAGGAGGGTTAGCGGCCGGAGCTCATCGTTTGGCTGATCTTTGTGGCGAGGCTGGAGAGCCTATAGTACTCTTCATCTCTGGTTTCATAGTAGGCAAGTTTTGTTAACAAATTAATCGACAAAAGAGTATTGCATGCATGCGTGCAGTTTGTATTAATTAGAAGAAACAAAATCAAATTTATAACATTTAGTAATCAATCAAGTTTTTCAGCATTAGATGGAAAAATTAGTATAGAAAACCCAAAAAGAATGCGTGTTTATTTGTGTGGTGTATAGTATTGTGGTCCTTATTCCTTTGATTTTGAGTTTCTACGTATCTTGTTTATAGTTTTTGGCTTCGTGGATTTTAAGTCTTTTCTATTTTTTATTTTTTTTTGTAGAATAAGTCTTTTCTAGTGTTTTTCTTTGTTATGATCTCTTTGACTCTATAGCGTAGTAGTCAAAGAGATCGATTATATAGCGAGTTAATTGTTGTTGTCGTAATAAAAAAAACCTAGACGTTATAGTATCTTGTATTCTTAAACTTTCGTCGGATAAATTGGAAAAGATATATGATTAATTTTATAATTAAGTGCTAAGTTAAGGATGGTTCTATGAAAATATCTTTTTACATTGAATCCCTAATTAATTAAATAGCAAGGTGTTTTTGATTAATGGTATATTTGGTGTATGCATGCAGCTGCTATATTTACGTTCATGAGGTTTCTACCGGAGCTGAAGGCGAGATACGATTACGGGCTAATGGTGTTCATCTTGACGTTTTCGATGGTGTCGGCTTCTGGATACCGAGACAACGAGGTGTTCCCGGTGGCGTGGAAGAGGCTGGTCACCATCATCATAGGCTCTGTCATTGCTACGGCGGTTTGCATCTTCATCTGTCCCGTTTGGTGTGGCCTAGAGTTGCATAATCTCATTGCTTCTAACCTAGACAAGCTTGCCAACTCCTTGGAAGGTAAATACTAGTATATAACCTAGCTAGTATGTGTTATTTTTACTCTTAATTGCCTCATTTTGAGGTTAAACCAAATTATTTGTAATATCAATGTATATGCGCGCGTCTTCATATACGTTACATATAAAAACTGTAGATGTCTTTAAATAGAACGCTTAAAAACTTACTTATATTGCAGACAACTAAAGTGTGAGGTATGAATTTTTATTGTACGCACGAAGGATATTTAGTACTCCAGTAGTCTAGAGATCAACCTGAAAATATTCAAAAACTGAAGAAA
Source organism: Oxyria digyna (assembly GCA_029168935.1). NCBI lineage: Eukaryota > Viridiplantae > Streptophyta > Magnoliopsida > Caryophyllales > Polygonaceae > Oxyria > Oxyria digyna. The sequence goes on from JAPVLV010000005.1 coordinate 44,635,774, forward strand.
TATTTATTTTAAAGGACATTAAAGGACGTATATTCATCACTTTTTCACATTATAAACCTCAATATTGTGGGAATATATGGAATGTTCTGTACATCCACACCATAATATTTATTCGTACCTGAATTACGTGAAATATTCAAATTATTTTTTCTTATAGAAATTTAATAGTATTTCATAAATAAAATATTACAGGATTTGGAGGTGAATGTTTTAATGGTTCAGAAGAAGGTGACAAGTCTTTGCTCGTGAAGTATAAGAGTGTTCTTACAACCAAAGCCAATGAGGAGACTATGGTAAGTATACTTTTTAATAATTAGCATTTAATTAATAATTTAATAATAAATTCAATTAGTGGATTGCATGCATATATTGATTGATAATATGCTAATTATATATCTATGTTGTAGGCTAACTTCGCGAGGTGGGAGCCAAGACATGGCCACTTTAGGTATCGTCATCCATGGGACCAATACCTCAAAATCGGAGCATTGTCAAGACAATGTGCTTATAAGATCGACTCTCTCAATATCCATCTTAACTCAAACTCTCAAGTAAATATATATAACAATTACCCTTCTAAAAATATTTAATCTCAAAGTAATTTGCTAATTCGATCATATGGCTTAATCGATTCGCAGGCGAAACCCGAGATTCATGAGCGATTCAAGAAGACGTGCGCAACACTGAGCATTGAATCCGCTAAGGCACTCAAGGAACTATCAAAAGGCATGAAGAAGATGAAAAGAATAGCCCTACAAGAAGTGAAAGCTCATATGAAAGAGATAAAATCTGCAGCTGATGAGCTAAAATCTTTGCTTAACTCAAATGAGGTTGATTCAGAAGGATTAAGCCTCTTGGATCTATTGCCATCTGTAACGGTTGCGTCGATGTTGATAGAGATAGCCACGTGTACCGAGGAGATTTCCGAGGCTGTTCAAAAACTGCTCGAGACGTCGACGTTTAGGCATGGGAAAGTCGCGGTGGAGAGTGTGGTGGCGCCTGATGAAGAGCTTAGTGTTGAAGCTAAAGGAGAGGGAGTTGAGAAAGAGTTGGTCGTTGTGATTGTGCAAAAATAAAAGAGTTAGGGTTTGGAACTTTGCATATATGTGTATAATGTTAAGAATTTGGCTAAGTATTTTGGCCTCCTCTTCACATGGTGATAAATAAAATTAGAAGGCATCAAGATCCATATCTCAAGTAAAGAAAGTGTTCAATTTAAAGATCGAGCGGTATATACTCTTTGGAGTTTAGTCTAATTCCTCTCTTAATTAATAATCTTTTTAACTTGTATCTCAAGGGAATAAAAATGTAATGGATGATTGTCATTTGTGATGGATTGATCAATCCTTAAGTATTTTAGTTCAGATCATTTGTGCATAAATAAGATAGAGGTATATAATCTGTAATTGGGCTTGGCCCATTAGAAGAGGCTCATATGCCATCTGGGATCCAAAGTGCTCAACCCGACCCGTTTTGAGGTAGCTGGAGCTCCGCGTTTCACTTTTTGGGCTGAGGTATATAAGGCCTAACCCTTGCTTTCTCTATCATCAATCTCATTCTTCTTCTCCGCCTTCATCTGTGAAAGAGAGCTTAGGGTTAGGGTTCCTGAGTGTTCTTGGTTGTGGTCTGAGAGCTTGATCTCGACAGAAGCAAAGCTTTTGCTTCTAGAGATAGCTTCGAGCGGATTGTGTTCTTGCTTGAAGTTGGAGATCCTGACGAGTGGTGAAGCTTGCAGATGCTCGACGAAGTGGAGGTTTAGAGGCGATCTGGATATACACTTGGTTTAGGGTGTTCTTCTTCTCTTGCTTTTACAGATTATCGTTATCTCTGTTCTTGTGTATTTGATCTGAACTTGGAGTTGTGCTCTCTTGTATGTTTGTGACCTACTTAGTGGATTTGGCCAACAATCTTGAGGCCACGGGGATGTAGGCAGAGTCCGAACCTCGTTAACAATTCACTGTGTCATTTACATTCTGCGTTTATACTTGTGTGTATTTGGTAATCTGATTCGATCATGTCAATCTCACAGATTGGTATTAGAGCCAGGTTCTTGATTATTGTTGTATCTGAAGTCTTGAGTGATTTGTGTAGATATTTGCATAATTAGGATCTATCATTGCTCTGTGAATGATCTTGGCTCATTGCTTCCGCACCTCTTGATTTAGATTACCTCTGTACTGTTACATTCTTGATCTGTGTGATCTGGACCTAGGAACAACAAATCTTGCTATTCCTCTTACCTTGTTGTTCTGGATTTTACTTTTGTTGTTCCTGAAACTAACTTGTGTGTGTGGTTTCAGGGGAAGTAAATCATGGGAGACAACAACATAAGGATGAAAGCCTTTGATGGAACTACACACTTTGCAATGTGGCAAGTGAAGATGAAGGCCATATTGGTGAAAGAAAAATGTAGCAAAGCCATCAAGACTACCTTGTTGAAACCTCTGCTGCCAGGAGGATGGAGATGGATGAACAAGCCCACTCAGAAATCCTCATAAGGTTATCTGATGATGTTACTCGACAAGTGGTAAATCATACTACCACTAAATCTCTCTGGGATGCTTTAGAAGCTCTTTACCTTACTAAGTCCTTGCCCTCTAGGATTCCTTTACTCTGTAGATTGTTTACATTTAAAATGGACATCAATCTGACATTGAGTGATAACCTAGATAAGTATCTTAGGATGACTCAAGACTTAGAAAGGTGTAATGACAAGATAGAAGAAACTCATCAAGCTGTCTTGCTTCTTAATTCTTTACCTTCTCAGTTTGATAACTTTAAGGATGTTATTCAGTATGGAAATGAAACTTTGACTAAACAAAAAATCATTGATTCAGTTACTGAGAAAAATGAAACCTTAAAGGTGTTTAGGACTAAAAATTATGACAAAAAGACTGAGGTGAAAGCTGAGGCTTTAATAATGAATGGTAAGAATAAGAAGAAGTTTAAGCACAAGAAAGATAAGAAATATGAGTCTTCTAACTCTTCTGATAGTGATAAGAAGAGGCAATGCTTCTACTGCAATAAAACTGGCCACTTCATTAAAGACTGTCATAAAAAGAAAAAGGATGAGTCTAACAAAGATGGCCATGAGAACTCTGCTTCTGTTCTTGAATCTCAAGACTATGAAAACTGTGAAGTGCTTATGTGTTGTGACTCTTCTGTTGATCATGAATGGATTCTTGATTCTGGTTGCACTATGCATGCTACTCCTTATAAAAATTTCTTTAGCTCCTTAACTGAGTGTTATGGAGGAAAAGTCATGTTAGGAGACCATAGTGCCTTAGCCATTAAAGGATTAGGAAAAGTCCCACTAACTATGTATGATGGTAAGACTAGGATCCTTCAGAATGTTAGGTGGGTTCCAGAACTAAGAAGAAACCTATTATCTGAGTCAGTTTTTGATGACCTTAAGTGTCAAATTATTACTCATAATGGTATAAGGGAAGTCATCAGAAATGGGACTACTCTTATTAAGGGAATTAAAAGGGGTGGGTTGTATCATGTTATAACTACACCTGAGTTAAATCTCTCCAAAATGGATAATGTTCTGACCTTAGATCAGACAAAAAATTGGCATAATAGGATGGGACACATAGGAAATAAGGGCTTGAATTATCTTCATAAACATGGTTTAATTGATAAAAAAAACTGTGGACCTAAGTTTCTGTGAAGATTGTATTTTTGAAAAGAAAACTAACAATTCTTTTTCTAGATCTTCTTATGTAGCCAGCAAACCCCTGGAGTATGTGCACTCCGATCTGTGGGGTCCAGCTCAGGTAAGTACAGTAGGTGGTAAGAGGTATTTTATATCTTTTATTGACCACTACTCTAGGAAAGTGTGGATTTACTTGTTAAAAACTAAGGATGAAGCCTTTTCTGCTTTTAAAAACTGGAAATTTGCTGTAGAAAAACAATTTGACCTGAAACTTAAGTGCCTTAGGACAAATAATGGCCTTGAATTTTGCAATCACTTGTTTAATGACTTTTGTACTCAAGAAGGGGTTAAAAGGCATCTAACAGTGCCTGGAACACCCCAACAAAATGGTACTGCAGAAAGAATGAATAGGACTTTATTAGAAAAGGCTAGATGCATGCTAATAAGTTCTGGATTGAAACATTCCTTGTGGGGTGAAGCTGTCACAACAGCCTCATACCTCATAAATAGATCACCCTCTTCTGTCATTGATTTTAAGACTCCTCAATAAATGTGGACTGGTAGGAAACCAAATATATCTCATTTGAGACCATTTGGTTGCACTGCTTACAAAAAGGATATAAAGTGAAAGGATATAAGTTGCTTATAATTCAACCTCATGGCTATAAAGTGATCTTATCTAGGAGTGTTACCTTTAATGAAAAAGATTTTCATTATAAAAATGTTCTAACCAATGCTACCAAGAGTACAGGTACCAAAGAAGCAAAAAGTGTAGAAGTGGTGACTAGGAACCAGTTCTACATACCAGAAGGACCAAATGAAGTCCCAGGAGAGAAGGAGTTCGACTTGGGCCATCCCTCCATGAGCCAAAATGAATCTGAAGAAGATCCATGGGCAGTTGAACCAAGCTCAGATAATCTCAGCTTGGAAGTAGAAAGTAACTCAAACAGCAACAATTCTCAACATTTAGGGGAAGGAAACAGGGAATCCTTTACAGTCTTCTGATGTGCACAATGAAAACACTGTGGTGTCTGAGAATGATAACTCTAATAGTGTGCATGACTTAAATGAATATCAGCTGACTAGAGATAGAGCACCTAGACTGAGAATTCCAAATAAAAAGTTTTTTGTGAATAATGTTGAGGTTGTTGCTATGTGTACTGGTCTTGTTGACTATGCCTTTATGACTGCTAATGTGATCAATAATAACTATACCCCTGATACTTATGAGCAAGTTGTTAGGTGTTATGAATCTAAGAAATGGCTTAGTGCTATGAATGATGAGATAGATTCTATGATGACTAACAAAACTTGGACTTTAGTGCCCAAACCTGAAACTGCTAGGCTCATTGACTGTAAATGGATTTACAAAATAAAAGAGGGTAATAGTTCTAAGGATCCTCCTAGATATAAAGCTAGATTAGTAGCTAAAGGATTCACCCAAAGAGAAGGCATAAATTACAATGACATATTTGCACATGTAGTTAAATATAAGACCATGAGACTTTTGCTTGCTATGTGCACTGTTTTTTACTGGGAACTAGAACAAATGGATGTTAAGATTGCTTTCTTACATGGTGAATTGGATGAAACAATTTACATGAGACAACCTAAGGGTTTTATTGACACTAAAAATCCTGAGCATGCTTGTTTGTTAAAAAGATCTATTTATGGGTTGAAACAATCACCTAGACAATGGAACTTAAAATTTGATGCTTGCATGAAAAAATTAGGGTTTCATAGAATCAGTTATGACACCTGTCTTTATTTTAAGAATGTTAAGACTAGTTCTCCCTTATATGTGCTTCTTTATGTGGATGACATTCTTCTTATCAGTAACTCTAAAGCCTCAATTGCTGGTGTTAAGAGAGACTTAAAGTTGCATTTTGATATGAAGGACTTGGGTCCAGCCCATATGATTCTAGGTGTTAGAATTGTTAGAGATAGGAAGAGTAAGCTGATGAGATTGTCTCAGACTGAGTATGTTTAGAAGGTTCTGGACAAATTCAGTATGGATAACTCAAAGCCCACCTCTATACCCTTAGGAGGGCATCTGGAGCTAAGTAAGAATATTTGTCCTACTGATCCTAAAGAAGTAGAGCAAATGTCTAATGTGCCTTATGATGTGGCAGTGGGATCTGTCATGTATGTCATGTTGTGTACACGACCAGATCTTGCTTTTGCTATCAGTGTGCTAAGCACATTCATGTCCAATCCAGGTAATGATCATTGGTTGGCTATGAAATATGCTTTGAGGTATATTAGTGGGACCAAAGACTTGTGTTTAGTATATGGTGAACATACATCTAGAAATGAGTTGTTTGGGTATGTGGATTCTGACTATGCTAGTAACAAAGACACTAGAAAGTCTACCACCTCTTACTTTTATACTTGGGCAGGAAATTGTATTTCCTGGAAGACACAACAACAGTCAGTTGTGGCACTCTCCTCTACAGAGGCTGAGTACATAGCTGCTACTGAAGCTGCTAAAGAAGCTGTATGGCTAACTGGGATATTGAATGAAATCCAGTGTGCCACTTATGTACCTGTTTTACATATGGATAGTCAAAGTGCCTTGTACTTATGTAAAGATCTTGTTTATCATGAAAGGTCTAAACACATTGATGTGAGGCATCATTTTATTAGAGATCTGATTGAAAAGAAACAGATTGTAGTTACTAAGATTAAAGGTGATTTGAATCCTGCAGATTTTGGTACTAAGATTGTGACAGCTGATAAGTTTGCATTTTGTAGGGACTTTCTGCACATTTGGAGTGTTCCTTGATGAAGTGTGAGGTTTGGCCGACGATGGTAGATGTGCCAGAATCCACTCCTAGTTTAGAACGGCTGTGTGTTACAGTTAGAACTAGGCTGAGTAGGTCTTATGACAATCAAGAGGGCAAATTGTAATGGATGATTGTCATTTGTGATGATCAATCCTTAAGTATTTTAGTTCAGATCATTTGTGCATAAATAGGATAGAGGTATATAATCTGTAATTGGGCTTGGCTCATTAGAAGAGGCCCATATGCCATCTGGGATCCAGAGTGCTCAACCCGACCCGTTTTGAGATAGCTGGAGCTCCGCGTTTCACTTGTTGGGCTGAGGTATATAAGGCCTAACCCTTGCTTTCTCTATCATCGATCTCATTCTTCTTCTCCGCCTTCATCTGTGAAAGAGAGCTTAGGGTTAGGGTTCCTGAGTGTTCTTGGTTGTGGTATGAGAGCTTGATCTCGACAGAAGCAAAGCTTTTGCTTCTAGAGATAGCTTCGAGCGGATTGTGTTCTTGCTTGAAGTTGGAGATCCTGACGAGTGGTGAAGCTTGCAGATGCTCGACGAAGTTGAGGTTTAGAGGCGATCTGGATATACACTTGGTTTAGGGAGTTCTTCTTCTCTTGCCTTTACAGATTATCGTTATCTCTGTTCTTGTGTATTTGATCTGAACTTGGAGTTGTGCTCTCTTGTATGTTTGTGACCTACTTAGTGGATTTGACCAACAATCTTGAGGCCATGGGGATGTAGGCAGAGTCCGAACCTCGTTAACAATTCACTGTGTCATTTACATTCTGCGTTTATACTTGTGTGTATTTGGTAATCTGATTCGATCAAGTCAATCTCACAAAAAATAACAATAATTAACTCAGTTTAACCTTAAATTAAATCTTCCAAAGCATCATTTTCTGAGTCATCTTCTCTATGGCATGACTCTCAATCCTAATGACATAGATTAAAGAATCCTAATTAAGTATCGAAGTCACTATCAACTAATTAAAGAAAAAACTTTGTACTAGGGGAGCAAGAGAATCTGTGGTGGACCGGGCTCAAATCCCTTTTGCAGATGACGCGATGTTTCCGCGCATTTGCTTAATTGCGAGGGGGAATCTGATAGTCAAAATGTTGCTGATTGTACCCAATATGCATGCTTTGTCCTTATAAATCTCACTGAGATGTGAAGTGAGATCACTACCACTTGGACTATTTGGTGGATTTCAATTAATGAGTTAGGTTAAGGCACGCAGTGCATTAATCAATAGTGTCAGCTAGAGTAATGTGTCATTTTTTTTATAAAGGCATTGAACCGGAGTTTTACCTGTCTCCAATGGCAACCCCTGATCATCACAATGTATGATCCTGAAAAAGTTCGAGTAATTAGAAAACATACTAGATTTTAAGAACACTGGTTTCGTTATTCTGATATACTCATCGGATAATAATTGATCTTGGTTACATGTTAGTACAGTCTTAAGGAGATGTGTACTAACATTTGACTTAGCAAAGAAGTCGACTGCCTTATTAGCTTCTCTGAAACAATGGTAAAGTCTATCGTTGTGAATAGAGCTAAGAATACTTCGAAGATCATCAATTATATTTCGTATTTCCCATGGAATTTTCCAAATATTTTTAATCGAGTTAATAATTGTAAGATTATCACCTTCTATAATAATGTTGTTATAATTTAATTTAATCGCAAGCTTTGCAGCGTAAAGAGCCACTAAGGCCTCTATTGTAAGAGGAGATGTCGAAAGGACATTTTTATTGAACATGTCTAATATTTTTCCTTCGTTATTTGTACTATACATCCTATATATGCATTATCACTCGATTGGTATAAACCGTCAAAATTTATTTTTAACCAATTTGGGGGTGAGTTTTTCCATTTTTGGTTCACCTTTTTTATTCTATTTCTTAGATTGACTAATTTTGGATCCTTTATTTGCAATTTAGTTGTTTCTCAAAATTTAAATTGTTCAAATGCAATTCTTGCAGGATCTTTATTTTGCTGATGTGTTTTTCCGAATACTATTGAATTTCTATGTATCCATAATGAATACGAAAGGAAAATTAACGCTTCAATTTTGTTCTTGTTATTTTTGAAGTTTTAGATAGTTTCCAACAGATTTGTTCAAATGATATATTTTGTTTAACATTGAAATCAAGGTTTGTTAATATTTGATATTTTCGCAATTGATTTAGTGTGTGATGACATTCAAAAAATAGATGCTCTCTCGTTCAACTGAGGCATTACATAACGAACACTGAGACGGTACTCTATTATAATATTTTGTTTAATCTCGGGGTAGTAGGAAGATTATCTGATATTGCTTTCCATTAAAAAAATTGATATCTCGGACGAATTTTTAAATTCCAAAGCTAGCCATATATATAGGCCCTTACTATTTAACGCCCACCCTTTTTGCTATTTACCGCCCAGGTCATCCGTGCGTCACGCATGGATTAAATCCGTGCGTGACGCATGGTTTTAATCCACACGCCACGCACGGAACAAAACCATGCGTGACGCATGGACACAAACCATGCGTCACGCATGGATTTTTTCCCTATAAAAGCCCAAAAACATCAAACCCTACCATTTTGTCATATTCTTCAACAACAACAACGGCGGCTGCAATCCATAACGCACCATTTTACCCCAAAATCCATCTTTCTCATCATCTTTTTTGCATATAAGGTATGTAAACATTAAGATTTCATTGTTATGGTATGGTATTGATGTATATATGAGGTTTTCATGTTGTTTTGATGATATTTACTTCAAAATCCAATGTGTATGTTAATTAGTTGATTAGAAATGATTAAACTTGTAATATATGAATGGATTGTGTACTTTGTTGATAATTTATTGACAAATTTGATATTTTCATGTGTATATAGTTTATTAGGGTTTTGATATTGAATTAGGGTTTTGTGAATTAGGGTTATGAATTAGATTGTTGAAATTTGGTATGGTTTTAATGAAATTATTGAAAAACTGTTATAATTTTGGAAAAAGTGTTGAGATTAGGGTTTGAAAGCCATGGAAAAACTGCAGAACACAAATTCTGGAATGTGCAATTCCATGCGTCACGCATGGCTTGAAACCATGCGTCACGCATGGATGGAAGCCATGCGTGACGCATGGAATTGCACATTCCAGAATTGTGTTCTGCAGTTTCAGATTGTATTTGATGATATGCTGATTGAGTTTTTGATGATATGCTGATTAAATTCAGTAAACTGATTAATTTTGTGGAATTGCACATTTTATGATGTAGATATGGATGGTGGTCGTCGACCTGGACGGGATACTCGTCAAAGAAACAGAGATCTGAAGAAAAAAGATCCCATAGTTCCAAAACAAAGGAAGAAGAAGAATAGACAAGAATCGCCTCCTCGTCGTTTAGAGTTTTCTGATGAGATACAACAGCAACAACAACAACAACAACAACAACAACAACAACAACAACAACAACAACAACACCAACAACAACAACAACATGAAGGGTTCCCCTCATTACTTTCCTGGCACCCCCATTCTGATCCCACATCAAACTATGTTTCCACAACAAACACAGTTTTCAGGCTATCCGGGCTATCCACAACATGACCAATCATTTGTGGAGATGATGAGGCAAGCTACTGGTTCTCATCAGTTTCAGAACCCTCAGACGGGTGATGACCAGTACGCACTGGTTGCTTGTAGCAGTGCAGGGCCATCAGCTGGGGGTGCCAATGCTGATTCTGATTCTGATTATGACCAGGAGCATGAGCATGAGGAACAGGGTCAGGAAGAGGATCGGACCTATGAGAATGTTCATGAAGAACATGAAGAAGCGGAAGAGCAAGAGGAGCAGGAGGAACAACCCAGAAGACGACGACGACGACAACCTCCGGTCAAAAACATATACGTCCCTCAGTTAGAGGGGGGTACTCCTGGAGGTCCACAAATTCCGGAGCTGCTCATAAGCTTTGAAGCTCATACAGCCTTTTTTGTGCAAAGAGGAAAGGTATGTAATTAGAATTTGGTTTATAGATTCAATACTTATCATAACTAATTTGGTTTATAGAATTTGTGATAATAAATTTGTTAATGTATGAATTGATTTGATTAACCAAATGGATTATTTGTTGAAATATTTGTAGTTTTGTTGAAAATTTGGTTAAGGTGTGCTGTACAGAATGCATAAACTGCTCTCTGCATTCTGTGTAATGCAAATCCATGCGTGACGCATGGTTCATGTCCATGCGTCACGCATGGTTCATGTCCATGCGTGACGCATGGATTTGCATTACACAGAATGCAGAAACTGCATTCTGTACATTGCACCTTAACCAAATTTATGCAGTTTCTGTATTCTGCAGTTTCTGGAAAAAATCTATGCGTTATTAAAATTATTTGTGTTACGTAATCAATTTACAGGATAGAGGCGTACTCCCTTACCAGACAAGACAATCCCAGCTGAAAGATTGGGAACTTAATTCTGACTTGTCATAGGGTAATCACGCAATTGCAACGGAGCTGACTCATCTCAGGGTATTGATGTACGATGTGATTGATTATCCGCTCATCTGCGCCTTTATAGAAAGGTGGCATCCTGAAACAAATAGCTTCCACATGCCATTTGGTGAGATGACAGTGACGTTGCTCGACATCAAGAAGCTGATGTTGCTTCCTATTCACGGCAAAAGCTATGGTGACCGACCCCACCGCTTCAGTCGGGAGAACTACGAACAAGAACTTTTTCGGTGAAAAGGGACGGCAAAATTTTCATCTTCAAAATGAACAGCTCGATAGTTATTGGATGAGCGCAAAAAAGTTTAAGGCGCACATTGAGGGCCTAAATGATCCCGTAGTTCATGGAATGGGATATATATTCCACTTGCTGGCTTCCACAATCTTCACTGACAAGTCACAACATAAGCTCCCGATGAGATTTGGTGCATTTCTAGGGAGTGTTGAAGAGGCAAGAAGTATTTCTTGGGGATCTGCGGCGCTAGCATATTTCTATCGCCAAATGGGCATCGCTACACGCCAAAATTGTGGTTTGATCTCATTTTGTTTCACTCTCCTTCAAGTAAGTTTTTAATTATTTAGGAACTACATTTTTTAGCAATCATAACTTATTTCTATGGTTTTAATGCTAACTATATTTTTTAAATGGTAGGGTTGGATATACACATACTTCTCATCCTTAGCAGCTGGTGTTCGGCGTAATCCTGGTTGGTCAGTTGATCATCCTTATGCGTTTCGGTTTCTACCTGAGGAAGCGTTGCCGAACTACGACCCTGAAGCACGAAACTACAGAGCTGAACTAGATGCAATGAGGGCGGATCAGGTATTTGTGTTGCATTTTGTTTACATTTTTAAGCCTCAGTTTTTTTTTGCAATTCCATGCGTCACGCATGGATCTGTGTCATGCGTCACGCACGAATCAGATCCATGCGTCACGCATGGAATTGCAAAAAAAACTGAGGACTTTTTTTCATCATCTTTGCTTGGACCTTTAATGAAATTACTGTTTGAGTAATGGAAGACGTTGATATTGTTTTTAGGTTAATTGGAACCCGTATGGTGAAATCGACTTCAGTGATCCTGCCTATGCTCCTGCTCTTTTTTTCGGGGTGCTGAGCTGCATGGACATAACCGAGCCCCACCATCCCGATAGGTCGCCTAGGCAGTTTGGTAGGGTACAGATGATTCCCAGGCCTCCAATTTCACCCCTTAGAGCCCATAGGCTCATCAGCCCTAGGTCATATGTGGTGAATTATGATAGAATGGCGTGGAGTTGGGAGGGGATGGATATCCACAGGGCGACCCTGGAGCAGATGGGACCACCTGCGCAGACAGGTTTTGAAGAAGCTCCGGAGTATCTTATGTGGTACATCCCCCGCACTCATCGATTTCTGATACCCGGCAGACACGCTAGCTTGGAAGCACAGCAGGTATTACATTTATCTCATGTAACTTGAGATCTTGATTTTTCTTTAAGTTTGATTTAAGGTAAACATTATGCAAATAGCTGATTTCAATATTTAATTTTATTTGTAGGTTTTTGACAGGGTCTATGATCACTTGTCACCATATGCAACCTTGCCTGATCCGTATGATGTTTCTGCAATGCATGGAGCCATAACCGAGGTCCTTCAAGATATTGAGCCGTGGACAACTATGTATCAACAACATCGGTGGTGATCTTGTTGGATTGGGTTCGATTGTTTTTTATGAACTGTTTGTTTTCAGATTTTCAGGATTGTCCGTTTTTTGTAAGGATTGTTTGTTATGACGTTGTTGAACTTTTCATTTCTTGTTAGCGTTGTTGAATTTGTTGGATTATTTGTTTAGGGTGCACAAGACATAAATCTGCATTCTGTTAGTCAAATGTCGAACCATGCGTCACGCACAGATTAGTTCCATGCGTCACGCACGGTTTGCTTCCATGCGTGACGCATGGAATTGTTAACCTACGCCTATAAATTGACTCCCTCAGCATACCATTTCCACTCATTAATCTCTCTTTTTCACTCCCTCAGCCTGTAAGTTGATTTTTGAAGTTCTTCTTTGAAGCTCCATATTCCACATCTTATTCCTTACTTTCTCACTTGTTTTCTTACATTGTATTACAGATTGGAAACCAACATGGCATCATCCTCATCATCATCTTCAATACCACAAGAAGGCAGCACCATTCAGTGTCCAAATAAGAGGTGTAGGAAGTCTATCACGGTTTTCAGCGCTAATGACAAGATGAGACCAGACCAGTATGGCCGAAGGTTTTTTACATGCCAATGTAACTTCAGGTGGGTGTTTCTTGATCCCGAGTATGACCGTCATCATCTCCGTGTTATGACGAAATTGTTGGAGGAAAATCGGACTATGGCAGCGAAGCTGGGAATCTTTAACGAAGAGAAAGATTTGGAAACGGCTAAATGGTGGGTGAAGGAGCTCTATGAGGATTTTGAAGAGAAACCAGCCGATTCTGACGATGCGTAGTGGTCTTAGTATTTCGTTCCTTTTAAGATGTAATGTGAAGTGTCTTGGTGTTTTGTCTTTGTTATGTTCGTTTTAATTTACGTTTCAAGAATGAGTCTTTTTTATGCTGTAATGAATCTGTTTTATTTTGTAATGTATCGGTTTTTTGTTGAAACGTATCTGTTTTATGTTGTAATATATCTGTTTTATGTTGTAATTCTGATGTCTCCTTTTCATAAGACTACTCATATGTCTCCTTTTGACAAGACAACTCATATGTCTCCTATTGACAAGACAACTCATATGTCTCCTTTTGACAAGAAAACTCACATGTCTCCTTTTGACAAGACAACTCATATGTCTCCTTTTGAGAAAACAATTCGGAAGTGTTGCTTTTGACAAGTAAAGCTGAAATGGAATTTCTGCATTCTGTAGGAAAAATGCAATTCCATGCGTGACGCATGGACACGAACCATGCGTGACGCATGGATTGACTCCATGCGTGACGCATGGAATTGCATTTTTCCTACAGAATGCAGAAATTCCATTTCAGATGCAAAGCACCTGTTTCACGTGAAATGTAACCCAGAAATACCACATAAAGACTGAAATGTGCATCAAAAGATACAACCTTACAACATTAGAAGGTCATTCGAAACTCGAAAAAAAATACACATTACAACATTGTCATGACTGACAATAACTCTTGAACTAGTAATCGTTTTCATCATCGTCTGGAATTGTGATGCTTTGTTTGGACGATTGATGTCCTCCTCTTTTCGGGGGGTGTAAGCCCCACATCTTTGCCACACTTCGTCATACAAGGCCGCAGCAGATTCTTCACAATTATGCTCCCAAAGATTATAAACAGGTGGTAGTGGACATCCATCCTTCAGGCGAATCTGAGATAGATTTTACGGAATTGCATAATTAAATTTACATGTAATGCACTAGGTAAATAACAATTGAAAAACACATACCGGGATGAAATGTTCTTCCTGTGTGAATAGTAATAGGCAAACAACTTGCATCTTGGCTCCAGGTTGACCATACCAAGTCGGAAGTCTAAGAGGTAGGAATGTCTGTTTAATTTGCTCGCCTAGACACACAAAGACACAATTACATGCCGAAGCCACCAAACATGCCATTTCTGGTACGGTAAGCCACTTATCCCTTGGAGCTGGGTAGTAATCGCTTTCCCATGTAAGTTGATGTATAGCGGACTCCAATGTTGGATTTACTTCTCCACCAATCCACGTGCCTTTAAGTAAATGCCAAATCTCTTTAGCCTTTCTTATCATCTCTTCTCGTATGAACTTCCAATGCTCTTGGGTCCCACCTGTTACATGACTCTCAAAAACAGATTGAGTGACGGAATATTTTGGATAAAGTGTACATTAGAGTAAAGATAATATCGGTCACCTGTTTCCATAGAAATAGATCTAAACCCGCAGTTTCCATCGGCTCTGATGTCAAACCAACCCTCCACATATGGTCGCATGCACATTGGTATCTTTCTAATGTACTTAGAAGGCGCATACATTTTTTGTGGAGCGGGAGGTGCACCAAAGGGCTTAGGAACCCTTTGCTTCTTGGGAGGTGTTTCTTCCAAAGCTCTAGACCTCATCTCTTGGTCGGTGTATTCCCATGCTGACTTCTTTCTTTGTGTAGATCTAGGCACTTTGTTAGGAGCTCCTTGGGGACGACCACCGGTGTGTTTCGAAATAGGCGGCTCTTTGAGAGGTGTATCCACTTTAGCTATCTTTCTGACAGATTCAATACACTTCTCTTGATCATGTGGTGACAAGGTGTTCCATGTTTCTTCATAAAATTCATCAAATAAACGTCTTGCCACGTTTTTCTTAGTTTCAAGATGACACTGTGTATCCACTTCTTCCAAAGACAACGTACTCCAAAAAGGATGCAAAGACACGGGCTGAATTGGCATTTGTTTCTTCACACAAGTAGCAAGGTCATGGACACACAGCATCCCGTCTCTGACCTTGGTTGCACAATCGCAATAATGTGCATTGTACATGCCTTGTACACCTTTGTCGTATTCTTTAATCAAGAGCTCCATTGCCTTGTACGAAACTTTGCACTTCAAATGTACAAACAAAGATGTTTGGTGAACAAGTCTAAACGTCTTTGTTAGACTCTCGTTAAATGAACCCAATATCTCTTTCAGCTGGTTTCGTGCCATGTCACTGTATTCCTCAAACACTGTGTCGAGCCTACCTTGTCCACCACTCAAATATGACTTCAAACAGGAATGCGCTCCTTCCACTCTGCAATTTTTTTAAGGTGTTCAAACAGGAATAACCTTGTGCAGTTTCTGTAAACTGCACATCTATACGTGACGCATGGAACAAATCCGTGCGTGACGCATGGAACAAATCTGTGCGTGATGTATGGAACAAATCCGTGCGTGACGTATAAATGTGCAGTTTACAGAAACTGTTTAAATTCACAGAAAACTTAATATAGTTGTGTAAGTGCAATTATAGATAAATTACCTGTTTGTCGTGTTGCTTCCAAGAGTAAACACGTCATCCGTCCATGCCGACACACATCTTTCTTT
Source organism: Oxyria digyna (assembly GCA_029168935.1). Taxonomy (NCBI): domain Eukaryota; kingdom Viridiplantae; phylum Streptophyta; class Magnoliopsida; order Caryophyllales; family Polygonaceae; genus Oxyria; species Oxyria digyna. Next base: position 44,651,761 of record JAPVLV010000005.1, read on the forward strand.
GAAAGGACCAAGCCAACTGTCTCTAACATATTGCAGTACGGGAATATGCGCGTTCCAATCTCTCTCTATAGTATCCAACTTTTTTTCATATCCTTCTACGGTGGTTTCCTCGAACAAGTTGTAGTAGTCGTTGGATAAGTTTTTTCCCTTTAGTTTCGATCTCATTTCGAGGGAAGCTTTGGCCTCTATGTTTTTCCTTATATGTCGTCTACATAGAAGAAACTTTGCAGCTGGAAAAAGAAGATCCGTTGCACTCATTAAAGCTTGTTCACGGTTGGTGACAATGCAAGTGGGCGTTGCTCCAATTCTTCTATACATCTCTTGAAGTTGTTGCATTGCCCACAAATAATGCTCTTTAGTCTCGCCCTCAAGAAATGCCCCACAAACTACAAAGTTCCTCCATGTAGACGTGATTCCAACAATCTCGAAAAATGGCATTTTGTACCTGTAAATAAATAATTTGAAATAATATTATTGCAATGTTATGGAAAATCATATGTAATGGTCAATAATCACACAAAACTTACTTGATTGTGGCATATGTGGAGTCCATTATAAGTACATAGGGAAATGATTTCAAGAGCTTCATTGATTCAGGGGACGCAAAGAACATATCACCAATCATAGATGCATCATCTTTGCTTGTCCTATACTCCATGAAATAGTCGCTCTGTTTGCATTTGTAGAAAAACTCTTGGATAACAGTTCTTCCTTCCTTGTTTTCAATCCTCGTCTTGGCCATCAAATTGTATACTTGTTTTTTTTTTGTAAGGTTCTTGGGAGACTTGTTGAGCATAGTGTAAATCTCATTTGGTTTACAATGAGCCCTGGTCATTTCAACTACTGTACACACTTCATCAGGCGTCAATCTGCCTGCAAACGCATTCCCAAACAAGCTACTACCAATAGGATGGTTGTGGGTACCTAACATTACAGTAAGTTTCCAAGCCCCTCTATGCTCCTCTAGAAGCTTTAATTCGAACCAACATCTACATTTTTTCGTCTTGATGTTTTTCCTCACTCCCTTAGCTTTTGAGTAATTCACTCGTCCTCTATCACAGATAAGCTGAAGTTTTCCAGATTTTGTTTCGGTAGGTGCTCTACTCCTTCCATTGACTATGCAAAAGTTGTTGGCTTGTGCAATGTTAACGGCCCAATCCACTCCCTGTTGTCTAGAGGCGAATACCAAGTCATTTGCAAACAACTCTGAGTAATCAACAGAGACATATTGTTCTTCTTGAACTTCAATATCAAATTCTGGTGCAGTACGCAAAGGACGAAACACATTTAAGCTACTTGTGTCTGAAAGTGGCCTCATCAAATGCGAAGGCCATTGCGACAAACCGTAACCGGTTCCAAAAGATCCAGTGTTGATATCACCAAACTGTGATTGCGGTTGCTCCCATGTTGTCAAATCAATGCCCAAATCAAACGAAGGTATGTAGTCGAGGTATGACAGAGGTGGGCAGTCATTAAGAGTAATCTTGTCTAATCCAGTAAACACAGAAAAGTTCATCTATGCACAAACACACAGATAACAAACCAGTTAAGCTTCTGTATGGCAAATCCATGCGTCACGTGTGGATCCATTCCATGCGTGACGCATGGTTCCAATCCATACGTGACGCATGGAAATACAACATGCAGTTTCATTCATCTTTTGTCATGGTTCGTATGATTCTGTTAACCACACTATGTTTCATTAACATTTCAAACATCATACATCATAAATTCAAAAGTCAACATCTTTTGTCATACAACTAATACCTTTAACATGTGAAGTCCATAAAACCCAACAAGTCAAACCCCTAAAACAAGTCAACACCTTAAAAACTAATATTATAATACTTTTCAAACATCATAATCACTAAAGTAAACAAAAATTCACAAATCAACATCTTTAGTCATACAACTAATACCTTGAACATTTGAAATCCATTAAACCTAACTAAATCAAACCCTAAAAGAAGTCAACACCTTAAAAATTAATATTATGAACAAGAAATGTTACCTTATTAAGATTGTAACTTGAAAATGGTGCTTCTCCACCTCTTTCATTGGTGCATTCCTCTTCATTCTCCATATAGAAAGAGCTTTTTTGGGATAAAATGGTGTGTTTTGCTCTCAAGAATGTTCAACAATGGAGTTAAAAGGGTTTTGACATTTGAAATATGGAAAGAAAGGAAGATAATAGGGGTTAATGTAGGTGTTACGGAAATGGTAAAAAAATTAATGGAGTTATTACAGTAGGTAAGACAAGACGTGCTTGCTGCATGAGTTCTGAAAAGAAAATCCGTGCGTCACGCATGGTTGCCATCCATGCGTGACGTGTGGTTTGCAACCATGCGTGACGTGTGGTTTGCAACCATGCGTGATGTGTAAAATGGCACATGATCCCTTTGATTCTTAGTAACACTGATGTGTGCATGATTTCCAATCAAAATAAAATTACATATTGTCAAAGGTTGGACATTTAGGCCACGTAAGAAGTCCAAACAAAGGATATGCTACTTTACAAGTTAATAGTTGCTATTGGGCGTTACCCACATGGTTAAATATCCCTAATAGGCATTGAAAACAAGTTTCATTCCATTCGGACATCGTTTGAGTGTCGTTTCATCAAATTGGGCCTTAAGTCCATTTAAGGCCTTTTTAGGCCTTTTAGCGTTTACGTGCCTCATTTCGTGTGAGCGAGACCTCTTTTCTACTGAATATCCATAATAAGAGTATGTTGTATAGTAGTTTCAACAATAATCAACGTCAATGTTGTAGAATATACATATTGCGACAAGTTAGAGAAATACGACTAGTTTGTTTTTTACAAAGGAGGTGGTACTTTAAAAGTTAGAAGTTGTCATTGGGAGTTACCCACATGGTTAAATATCCATAATAGTCATTGAAAACAAGTTTCATTCCATTCGGACATCGTTCGAGGGTCGTTTGGCTGATTTGGGCCTTAAGTCCATTATGGCCTTTTTAGGCCTTTTAGCGTTTACGCATAGTTTCGAGTCCCGTTTTGTATGTGTGAGACCTTATTGGGACTTTATATGTCTTATAACACAATTGTGTATAAATTTTTCAAACATACAAAAAGATCAATGTTGCGACCATATATAATGCAACAAGTTAAGCTTGTGATGAGTAGTTTGATGTTTTACAAAGAGGGTGTTACTCTAAAAGCAAAAGGTTTTGATGCAAAGTTACCGACATGGTTAAATATCTCTAATAGGCATTGTAAACAAGTTTCATTCCATTCCGATGAATTTTCGACGACGTTATGGCGAATTGTGGTTTTAAAGCCGTTAAAAACAACACGACAAATGAATTATTTTGCGTGACATAACTACAAATACATTGAATACATTGAAATTGATTACATAAGCAAAAACATATACATTGAAATCCATGCGTCACGTATGGATACAAACCATGCGTGACGCATGGTCACATTCCATACGCGACGCATGGAATTTTTTGCCTATAAAAGGCCCAACATCAAAACCCTACCATTTTGTTCTCTTCCTCATTCTCTTGACGGCGGCTGAAGCTCTATCACGCACGGATTTACCCCATTTTCAACAATTTTCATCATCTTTCTACATATAAGGTATGTAAACATTAAGATTTCATTGTTATGGTATGGTATTGATGTATATATGAGGTTTTGATGTTGTTTTGATAATATTTACATATGTAGATCCAATGTGTATGTTATACTTTGATTAGAAGAGATTAAACTTGTAATATATGAATGGATTGTGTACTTTGTTGATAGTTTCTTGTTGATATTTTCATGTGTAGATAGTGTAATTAGGATTTTGATACTGAATTTGGGTTTTGTGAATTAGGGTTATAAATGAGGGTGTTGAAATTTGATATGGTGTGGTTTTAATCAAATTATTGACAAACTGTTGAATTTCAGAAAATATGTTGAGATTAGGGTTTGAGAATAGATATTAGAAAGCAGTACTGAAGTTCTGAATGTGGCAATTCCATGCGTGACGCATGGGTTATAACCATGCGTCACGCATGGTTAGTGACCATGCGTCACGCATGGAATTGCCACATGGATACAATCCATGCGTGACGCATGGATTTAATCTGTGCGTGACGCATGGATACAATCCATGCGTTTTCTGGAATGTGCAATCCGTGCGTGACGCACGGATGACCTGGGCGGTAAATAGCAAAAAGGGTGGGCGTCAAATAGAAACTATGTATATATATCCTTCTTACTGTATATTTTTTCCGTAGCATGTAGCTCTCTGGGGGATGACGTTGTGAAAATCATGGCAGTACATGATTGGAATAATATTCGTGTGGCAAAAGAATTGAGGTAGTTTATACAAAAGTAATTGAACACCCAGAAAACAATTTCAGCACTCATAACTAATTATGCGATAGGAATCAAATATAAAACTAAACGAAAACTTAATTTGCAGAGAATGTCTTTGAGGTACAATGCGTTGTATATAATATAAGGGCAGTTATAGTTTTAGAAACATCTAAAGACCAAATCAGAAACAAAACGAAATCAAAAGAAACCCAACATATTGTAAATCGATTTAAAGATGTGGAGCCAAACGTGGAGAGCCTATTATCTTGAAACAGAGTTGATTTTCATTTTGCAAAACAAACGTGCAAACATAATCTAACTGCAGAGTATAATCAAGGACGACACGTTTCCATCCGGAATATAGGAACACAACCATTTTGGTTTTGGATAAAGCGACAACCATTTTGAGGTACAATGCGTTGCTCGAAGTCGCGTCCCTCAGATATGTTTGCACATCCGGCCTCGGAATCCACTGTATGCCGTTTCAGGAACAACACACAAAGTCAGATTAGAAGAAAAAAAAACGACTTTCAGAAAGAATGCGTGAGTTGTAGGAGGATTAATGTAGGATATGCATATGCCACTTTGAAACTTCGACCAACAGGTACACGAATATGCATATGCCACTCTATGGACGGGCCTATCGTGACCGAAAACGTGTCGGACAACGGCTGCAAAAAACAATATACATGGATCAAGAAATAGTATAAAGATTAACGTATTCACAATTAGAGTGGGATTTGCCATCTTCTCCAAAGCGGTCGCGTCATGGATCAACCGATAAAATAAGCGGATGGTGTTTCGGCCCATAGTTCTTATCAAGATCAAATGACAACCAGTTAGGTTTAATTCTGAACATGTGAACAACGATTATTACCAAAGGGTCGAAGACAGATATTAGAAGGTCGTTGAATACGTTTGTTGGAGGTCACAAAAAAAAAACAGTTGAACAATAATGCATGCCTAACCAAAAAAATCCAGTACCTTCTTTGGCTTGTATCAGATTTTTATATGACACCAGTTAAATCAGAACAAACACCAATAACCTTGTATGAAACTTTCATAGTCTTAAACCGGATTGAGCATAGAACAGAGATATAGAACAATTGTAACACGACCAAGTCATACGGCTGTCCAATAATATGGGAATACAAACTACAAACATTACAGTAAGGGAAGAGACTACAAAACTACTAAACAATATTCGAATACAAAACTTGTGAAATCAACTCAAGGTAGAAATGAGAGAGGAAGCCATTGAAGGCTGAGAAGCTTTTGTATTCAGGAGTTTGTTATTACAGTGCAAGAAGCAAGAGCTGTAGCTTCTGAAGAGGTCTCCTATTAATACAAGTGATGAACCGGTCTTATTGAACCCGGTTCTATCTCTACAAAACTACTATATAATTGCAAAATTACAGACATTACGTAGCTTTCAGTGTTTTTGATAGTGAAATGCGCGAGGTAGAGGAGATTAATGGATGGTGTGAGACGAAAGAACCCACAAATGGAAAAAGGTGCACAATTAATAGATATGTGACGGGGACAAAACAACAAAGGGGAAAAAAGAACCGAACGGTTTATACAATTTAAGAAGGAAGTTGCCCAGGAGAAATTTTGAAACGGTTAAAACATAACTGCTTATTGAATGTATGTCGTGTTGGGCATAAGACTCTTATTCATACAAATAAATTATAAATTATGATGGTAATTAATATGTGTTCGTCCTTTTTACCATGTTAATTATCATTTATCAATTGTCACTGTGATATGAAACCCCATTACTAACCTTACTGTGTTCATCAGTAAGCAAGCGACAACGATGATCCGTTGGGCCGACGACTGGTGGCCATCCTTGTTGTTCATACCTTATTTATCTTGAGAATTATATAATACCTATGTAAGAGAATAATGTCAATTAAATTATGACATCGATTAGGCTTGATCGAATATGGAATAACATTCTCGGAGGTAAATATTTATGCCCAAAGTTAAGATCTCAAGTCGTTTTCCATTTCTATAACCTTAAACCTTGGTTGATAATCACGAAAGTAATTAAGGGAATATTTTCAATAAATAGTTGGAGAAAAGAGACCTTTTGTTGATGATTCCCACATGAAACTTGATGGAAGATCAGAATTTGGTATGGAAGTCGATCGATTGCTCGAAGACATAGTTGCTCTTCTCGCTTGAAGTTTTGGTTGGGAAACATGAAATTTTTGCACACAAACAAAACTGGGATTTAAATAGGCAGGTAAAAAGCATAGTGTATTTTTGAATCATATGTAATCTTATATGCCGAAAATGTGGTGTTTGTGAGTGATTTATTATAATGGATTATATGATGCAGCCGGTTATTTAGAAACCATTTTGGGTGTATTTGTTCATGTCTGTGCAGGGAGATCAGCTGACGTCGGGCGTTTCATCTTACTGAGCTGCTTGGTGGGGTTTGGTTCGGATCAGGCGAGGTCCTTAGTGGGTTATAGCTTCCCCTTGCCGGAGACCGCAACGATCAGTCGTCAGTTATGTGATTACCCACTATCTGGTTTGTCTGTGTGTTCTAAACATCCTCCCTGTTTGGTGCATTCCGTTTTTTGGGGCTAGCTTTTGGCTCAGTTTTGATTTCAATGTTTTGATATTGTTCGAATTCAGCTGAATGCATGTGTTGTTTGGTTGTTGTCAACCATGTTGTTCTCAGTCGAGGGTGCATGTCAATAATGTAATGTTCCACCTGAATCCATCCTGTCATTTGACATGTTCCACTCATATACAATTTGAGATAGGCTTTATTAAGGAAAATAATTAACAACAAATTCATGATAAAAGAAGAATAAGGATTCTCATTTAAACTGCGTTTTATCCCTCGATTCACAAAGATATCACTTTGGAACGTAGGTACTGAGTAGAAATCATACTTGCTAATTGCATATAATCATCAACCTGCAAAACAGTGGCTGCAAAAAATGTTGAGCATCACCGTGAATGGAAAATCATAATTGGTATTTGTATATATTCATCTAATTAATTACATATAGCAAAATAAAATGGTTGTGGCAATTAATGATTCCGATTTTCTTACTACAGTCTGTTTTGACATCTCTTGGGAGTAGTTTTCGTTTATAAGAAAACGGAATGTGTTTCTTGCAAAACACCCAAACTAATGAAGAATTGCATGATAGTGCTTGTAAGAACGTCGATTCTAACATAAAAAGTGTAAACAAACTTTGTTTGGTAGAATGGTCATTACATGTGGACTTTTGAACTTTATATGTGAACATGCTTTAACAGGAATTTCAAGTAACCGATTTGTTGGCGGAGTGGTCATTTTTTGTAGTACTATGTGTTTCCTTCTTGTTTGAACTTCCATCTGATAGCTAGACAGTTTTACACAAATTGTAATGCATATATTTATCTATTCGTTATCATATATTTATTTTAGATCTGGCCAAAATATTTATTAATGATGTGCCATTGTCTTATCGGTTGTGTAGTTCGGGGCCGTTATTTTGAGTTGTTCTTTTTGGGTTGTTGTTCTGATTCTCGGCCATTAAAGTTTATTTATATTTTTGGACAATTTCGGATGAGCACTGATCCTTTCAAATTATTAATTTGTTCCTTTGGAGTTGCTTCTTTGTATGTGTCCTTTAACGCTATTAGCAGTAAGAAGTGGCTCGAAGATTTCGAGTCTTATTATTGTCTGGTTTTGGGGTTTTGTATTTCAAAAAAGTCTTGACTTGCATCCCTTGCCGATTGTATGTGTGATCTTGTTTTGGTGACGTTTTTTCACGCAAACCTTTATGTGCTTCTTATGTAGGATGGACGTGTGTAAGTTACCTGGATTTTCAGCTGAGCTGTCAAATCATGCACCTGAAGGATGTGTATCATACGATGCTATCCAAGTGACTTTCATCCGTTTCATGGTTTTCGGCCCCCAGTTGACTGAAATGGTATGTCACCAGCGGTTTGATGTTTGTTTCGTGTTATAGTGTTCGTATTGTCATTGGTTTGGTGTTGTAATAGCAATGTCTTCCCGGGAAGTTCACAACAACCATCGTTGGGTCATGAATTTGTCCATTCCTAGGGGGAAACTGATGCGACCCTCCCTTCTATGAATGCCCGAGAGGAAGAAGAAGCACTAAGTTTCAGAACCTAGGGTCCCATCACTCGAGCTCGGATTAGGTCCATCACTCGAGCCACTCAATCCTTGTTCACAAGAAGCTATGCAGGTATTGTGACTCTTGACATCATTGAATTAAAGCCATGCCTCATGACAAGCATAGTAGACTCGGCGCCCGGGAACATTCAACCAAACCATGACACGAGCGTCTTGACGATCCAAGGAGGTTGCACGAGCGCACATTGGTCCAACCATCCTCAAATGAACCATCAAGATGGTACAAGTCGAGTCCGGTCGGCCAAGTCACTCTTGGTCCGACCAAGTCAGTCCAGGCCACCAATTTCGCCCTAAATGGCGCCCTGTGTCCCTAAATCATATCCAATCTGAATGTCATGTCATCAACCCGTGTGAGGTGGTTCAAGTCCCTCTCTAAACACAAACCTCAAACCCTTCCCTAGCACACATTTGAAGCTAGTTTATCCAAAGTCTTCCGCCTACGCCAACTATCCACCAAATTCCGCCAACACTCAACCTTGTCCAAGGTCTCGTCCATCTCAAAACAAGAAGACTTCCCACCTTGAATCTAGATCTGTGTCATCTTGGCATCCACTAGGAGGTTGAGCTATCATTTGGTATCAAGAGCATCAGAGATTCAAGTAAGTCATTCTTGTTTAATTCATTCAAGCACTCATCATATTGTTCATCTTGTTCTTGGCCGAAACACATCCATTGTTTCGCCATCTTGTCTTGATTAGTTGCTGAAATTTTTTTCTTGATAAAGATTGAATTAAATGCATGTAATCTTGTATTTATTTGGGAGATCATAGAGGATTAAATCTTGCATGAAATTTTGATTGAATTAAGTGATCTGAGATCCCTTGTCTTACTTTCTTCTTGCTCAAATCGATTGCATGCTATCAATTTTCTTTCGTAAGTGTTATTCATTTGCATCAAGACTCTCGACTTTGAGTCATCAAGTATAAAAAAAAGGAAATCAAAACTGAAAACGAGAGGGGAAAATTCAAAAAAAGGCAAGCCTTCTTTCACGTCAAGACCAAAGCCAAAATAAGGTAACGTCTTTGACATTCGCTAGTTCTTTCTTCCATTTCTTGTCTAAATCCATCATCTAGTTCTTGATTACTTGTTCTTTCAATTTTGCTTGCTTGATTTGCCACTTTTCAATCTTAAAAGTACAATATTGCATGCAAGTTTGATTGATTGATTGTCAAGAGAAATTGAAAGCATCGAACAAGAATTGATAAATACTTGACCTATCACATAAACGTAAGCCAAACCCTAAGTGCTTGCTTCATTATTCAAGTGTGACTTGTCTTGTTGACTTGCTTGTTTTTGCATATCATTGTGCACTTTGAGCCTGCGAGATGTCTATGGATTTCGGTACATATGGAGCCTTGCTCAATGCTCACACACCACGTGGAGAAGCTACACACTCCACCCTTGTCACACGGCGTGTGCTCACACTTCATGACACACCTTTGATAGATCAATGAGAGAATCTCTTTCATACAAAGTTTCATGTAAGCAAAGACGTGCTAAATGTCATCATTGATGGTGGAAGTAGATGCAATCTTCTCAATGAAAAGGTGGTCAAACATTTGAATCTAGAGACTACTCCACATCCTCAACCGTATGGCCTTCAATGGATTTCTTCAAATGACGGAAACAAGGTCACAAGGCAATGTAAGTTTTCATTTTCCATTTTTCCATACAATGATACTATCTTATGTGATGTGGTGACCATGGACGCAACACACTTGTTGTTAGGACGTCCATGGCAATTTGATAAACGAGTCCTCCATGATGGGTATCTTAATTCCTATATGTTTACCCACCATAGAAGGCACGTGACACTCTTACCTCTTCCCCTAGAGATGTATTACATGATATAGCTTAAAACAATAGGAGAAAATCCATAGAAGCCGATGCAATAAGAACCAAACAAGTAGATGCGGTGACTAAGTCCTTGCTTCTCCCCCTAAAGGCAAATCTCTTATCTACGGTCCCAGCCTCCAACCTTGCTCATGAAATTCATAAAATGGAGGAAAGAATTCAGAAACGCCTGGAGAAAGAACCCATGGCCAACCAAACATCGAAGTCTCTTTCTTACGGTGACACCAGTGTCATGTCAAATGGCCAGAAATTTGACGTCGTCCAAAAGCATTCAAATTCGGACACAACGTCAACAGAACCTAAAGAGGAGGAATGCAATTGGAAACGCTCGGAAGATCCAAGCTTAGGCCATAAAATGCCTGGGACAAGTGCTCAAACCAAGTCAAAAACACCGCTCCCAAGCGTAACAGAAAAAGGTACGTGCGTTTTCGATTCTCTCTCGAGCATTTCTACTAAAAATCCATGTAAGTGCCCGGAGTTCTGGTGACAAAACCCAAAAGCTAGATGTCGAAGCCCGAGATGCATTGGTTTCCTCGACACTCGAACTTGTCAAGAGGTCAAATTCAGAAACTCTTCCAAGCACTACCTTAGACACATGAAATGATGTCCAAACTGAGAAGGGCGCCGAGAAAAAGTGGAAAGCGCTCGGGAAAACAAACGCTTACAACAACTTCAAGGCTCTTGTGAGCACCGACTTCTTTTAGCACGACCAAGTGAGGCGACATCTATAATTCAGGGAAGGTAACCTTGTTTCATCCTTTTCCCTAAATTTTGTTGATCGATCGCGGCTATGTGAGGGAAAGTCTTAGTCCTGGTGTTGTCCCGGTCATTTTGGTGCCAAAGAAAGACAGATCATGGGGGATGTGTGTAGATTGCCATTCCATCAACCAAATCATCGTCATGTACCGTCATCCAATCCCTAGGCTCGATGACATGCTTGATGAATTACATGGTGACACTTTGTTCTCGAAGATAGACTTGAAGAGTGGCTATCATGAAATTCGATTGCAAGCTGGAGATGAATGGAAAATTGCTTTCAAGACAAAGTATGGCTTGTATGAGTGGCTAGTCATGCCATTCCGGCTCACCAACCCCTTATCTACTTTCACGCGCCTCATGAACCATGTCCTCCGCCAATTTATAAGTAAGTTTTTCATTGTTTACTTTGATGACGTATTGGTTTATAGTGGGACCTTGCAGGAGCATGTTCATAACCTTAGGCAAGTCTTTGAGTGCCTAAGAAAGGAGAAGCTTTATGCCAACTTACCCAAGTGCACCTTTTGCTCGGAGTCAACAGTGTTTCTTGGTTATGTGGTGTCAAAAGATGGCATAATAGTTGATGCGGAAAAGATTAGAGCTATCAAGGAGTGGCCTCAACCAACCAATCCAACCATGGTAAGATCTTTCCTAGGTTGTGGTTGGTTTCTATAGGCGCTTTGTTCGTGATTTTAGTACTATTGTTGAACCTCTACATGAGCTCACAAAGAAAGGGTGTTCATTTAAGTGGCTTGAGGCTCATAAAACTGCCTTCAAAGCTCTTCAAGAAGCACTTTGCAATGCACCTTTGTGACAACTCCCGGATTTTGAGCAAACTTTTAAGGTGGAAAGTGATGCTTCAAATTTTGGTGTCGGTGATGTACTAATGCAAAATAGGCGTCCCATAGCCTATTTCAGTGAGAAATTGAGTGGAGCAACTTTGAACTATCCAACATACGACAAGGAGCTCTAGCACTCATTCGGGTTCTTAAGACTTGGCAACATTATCTATAAACAAAGCATGATCATGCAGCCTTGGCATATCTCAAGAGCCAAGCAACATTGGGTCGGTGCCATGCTAGATGGGTGGAGTTTATGGAGACATTTCCCTTCACCATTGTGCACAAAAAAGGTCAAGACAATGTGGTAGCCGACGCACTCTTAAGGAGGTACATTCTTCTAACTCATCTCCATTCTAAAATTCTTGGTTTTGCTTTGATTAAAGAATTGTATGCTTCTGATCCTTTCTTTAAGCCAATCCTAGAAAATTGTTTGGATTAAGAGGCTGGTTATTAATGGTGTTGAATGGTATTTATTACCAAAAACATTCAATCTTTTATTATATTAAGATGATATAAGTATAGTTTAATGTCAACATAACTAGTTTGCTAATTCACATGCCTCAATCGATTTGTAAGCGAACCCCGAGATTCAATGAAGGCATGCGCGGAACTGAGCTTCGAATTTGAAAAGGCGCTAAAGGAACTATCGAAAGGCATGAAGAAGATGAAGAAAATATCCGTACAAGATGTAAAAGCTCATATGGAAGAGATCAAATCTGTAGAAGATGAGCTAAATCTTTGTTTAACTTAATGAGATTCATTTAGAAAGATTATTTAGCCTCTTAGATCACTTGCCAGCTGTCATAGTTGCGTCAATGTTGACAGAGATGGCCATGTGTATCGAGTAGATTTATGATGTTGTTCAAAAAATTGCTCAAGACATCGACATTTAGGCATGTGAAACTTGCGGTGGAGAGTGCGGTGGCACCTAATGAATAGTTTAGTGTCAAAGGAGACGAAGTTGAGAAAGAGTTGGTTGTTGTATTTGTGTAGAAATGGAGTTAGGGTTTGGATGTGTATAATAATTTGGCCTAGTATTTTGCCTTCTCTTGATGTGGCGATAACTAAAATTAGAAGACATGCGAATCCATAAGAAGTGTTTGAAAAAACTATCTCAAGGAAGAAAGTGTTCAATTTAAAGAGTGGCATATATACACTCTTTGGAGTTTAGTCTAATTTCTCTCTTAATAATCTTTCTAACTTGTATTTCAAGGGAATAAAAACAACAATAACTAAGTTTGTTTCCAATGTAGTAGGCGTACAATGCTTTAATCAATAGTGTCAGCTACACTAATGTGTCGTGAATTTTAAAATTAGACAACTGTTTTTAATAGTGCTACAATCGTCATAAAGCGGAACATTTAACATATATACCTTAGCAGAATAGTCTAATAAATCAGTATAGTATTATTTTGAGAAGGATAAACTCACCATAATATAAGTTAATAGAATCTTGAAACCTTAATCTATAATTTCTTGAGTTAGGATCTTAAGACGTAGGTTAGGTTAGGATAAAACTCGAATCTCATCAGGTAAAATATATTTTTCCTTTATTTCTTCAGTTTTTTGAATGATCAGTCATTTGAATTGTGATTGCATATTGTTGTGGTCTTTTTTTTTACATTCTATTCGTTAGATAGAAAGATGAACTCTTTTATTGAAAGGTAATGCTATACTATCCGTAAATAACCCTTATTTAATCTAAACTAACATAATTATGTGATAATGTTTGAAAGAGTGTAATTAAATTTGATGGTTGACCTAAGAAAGTCTTGAATTCGAAGTTACCCAATCTTAACTTGTTGACTATACAAGACAGGCCTACGTGGCGTCCGGGTTAACAGAATCTTGTTAGTTTGTTAGCTCTTAACTTTAGTTAGTTACAGCTCCTATATATACACTCCTTGTAATACTTACCTCACTCAGTTAAACAATACACAAACATTTCTCAAACTTCTATCCTTTTCTTGATCGGTAACATGGTATCAGTCGCCTAAACTGTTTCGATCAAGTTTTCCTGCTTCCGCATCAATGGCGGCAACATAATTCCCGCTTTCTAATCCACTCAATTTAAATCATTCGGATCATCCGAATTACAAACTTTCCACTTGTTTTCTCAATAGCAACAATTATCATCATTGGCGCCGATCTGTTGAAGTTTCTCTTCAATCCAAAAACAAGCTTGGATTTGTCACTGGCACAGTTCTTCACCCTGATTATGATTCAGTTCTTGCAGAGCAATGGGATCGATGCAACAACATGATATCGCCTGGATTCTTCATTCAGTAGAGAGCGACATCTCTGAGAGTATCATCTATTGCAACACAGGTGCTGAGATCTGACATCAACTACAAATCAGGTATTCTCAATCCAATCAGGCACGCATATATCAAATTCAGAGAGATCTTGCTTCCATTATCCAAGAAAACTTATCCAATTGTAGTTACTTCACAAAGTTAAAGAAATTTTGGGATGAGTGTTCTTTGATGATTGAAGTTCCATCTTGTGCTTGTGGATTACACACTTGACAATGTGCTTCTGCCATGGTAAAACTGCTTCAACGTCAACAGATCATGCAATTTATGATGGGACTTGGTGACTGCTCTCAAACTGTTCGAGGAAATGTCTTAATGATGCGACCATTTCCATCTCTTGATGAAGTGTTTCAGATTATTCTCCAAGATGAGAGGCAAAGAGAAATCTGCAAGAATCCTTCATCTCTTCCTCAAGATGCATCTGCATTTGCTGCAAATAGATTATCTTTTGGTGCTCGGGGTCGTGGCCATTCTTCATCACAGGGCAAAGGTCGTGGAAACTTTGGAGGCCGTGGCAAACCAAACTACTTCTGTGATCATTGCAAGAAAGATGGTCACACTATTGATAGGTGTTTCAAGATACATGAATATCCACCTAACTCCAACAATTCTTCCACTAATTCCAATAACTCACCAACTCCTATCAAGTCTAAATTTGATGGCAAAAGACTGGTTGATGATCAGTATTCCAGACTTATTGCTATGTTAAGCCAACATGCAATTTCTAGTCCTACTGAATCCGAAGGTACACCTCATGCCTTCATGGCGGGTAAGACATTCTGTTTCAATGTTCATAATGTGCATACACAATGGATCATTGATAGTGGATCCACTGATCATATTACTCCACACCTTTCTCTATTTCTTGACTATAAGCCCTTGTCTAAACCTACTTTCATCACTATTCCTGATGGCTCACAATTTCCTATCATGCATATAGGTTCAGTGCAATTATGCCCTTCAGTTACTCTTAAAAATGTTCTCCATATTCCTTCTTTTCAATTCAATCTCTTGTTTGTGCATTGTCTTGCTTCTGACCTATCTCATGATATATTGTTTACCCCTTCTTCTTGCATACTTCAGGACCTTTTCACTAAAGGCACCTATGGTGCTTGGTAAGAGCTTCAAGGGGCTATACATACTTGACGCTCGTGATCTTAAAGATACCAGTGGAGTTGCTATGTCTTCTAGTTTACATTCACACAAATCTTTGTCTGAAATCTCTGATCCTATTATGAATTCTTCACTTGCACCATCTCTTGTAAAGAATGATTCTACTATGAATAAATGCACTTTTCTTAGTCATTCTGACTCTCTGTTATGGTATTGTCGACTGGGTCATTTACCTTTTGATCAACTTGGTCATGTGATAAATGCACCTAAAGTGAACCCTAAGAAGTTGGATGTTATTTGCCAAATCTGTCCCAAAGCCAAACAATGCAGACGCTTGTTCAAAGCTAGCCATGCCAAATCTACCAACCCTTTTGACCTCCTTCATATAGATACATGGGGTCCTTACAAATCCTCTACACATAATGGCTTCAACTATTTTCTGACCATAGTTGATGATTTTTCTAGATTGACATGGACTCATCTTCTAGCTACAAAAGGAAATGCTTTTCCCATACTCAAAGCCTTTCTAGCCTATGTCTATACACAACTTCATGTTTATGTCAAAGCCATAAGGTCAGACAATGCTCCATAATTTTCTAATGTTTAAGCTCAGAAATTTTATTCTGATCATGGCATTATTCACCAATCTAGCTGCATTGACACACCCCAACAAAATGGAGTAGTAGAAAGAAAACATAAACATCTCCTTGAAACTTCCAGGGCTTCTCTTTTCCAATCCAATCTTCCCACTTCCTTTTGGGGAGAATGCCTTCTTCCTGCCACATACTTGATCAATAGGTTTCCCCTACCATCTCTTAACCATAAATCACCTTTTGAACTCTTATTTGCCAAAATTCCTACCTATGATCATCTCAAATGTTTTGGATGCCTTTTCTATGCTACCACCCCCAAACCTGGTCGTTCTAAACTCGACCCTAGAGCCACACCTTGTATTTTCATTGGCTATCCTTTTGGTAAGAAGGCATACAAACTTTACAACATGGAAACCAAAACCATCTTCTATTCGAGAGATGTCATTTTCCATGAGTTATGTTTTCCATATCATTCTACTACTCTCCCTACTGATACACAATTGCCTACTCTCCGCACTTCATTTCCCACCTCCATCTATTATCCTAATTCACAGGAGTTCAGTAACAAAGCAGATCATACACAGTTTTTTGACTCAGTTGACAGTTCTTCACCCACAAATAATAATTCTTCTCCTTCTTCTCATGATTCTCTTAATAATTCTCATGTTTCTGCTCCTACACAAATGCAAGACTATCTTGCTTTACCTCCTGACATTCCTCCATTGGTTCGCAGGTCCTCTAGACCTCATACTACTCCACATTATCTGCAAAACTATGTTTGTTATGGTGTCTATAGATCTCCTAATGCTCCTACTAATGCATCTTCTCCTTTTTGTTTCCATTCCTTTGTTGCCTCTGTTCTCTCCTTAAATGAACCACAAACTTATAAACATGCTATCACTGATCCAAAGTGGATAACAACTATGAACAAAGAAATAGATGCTTTGCTTGCTAATGGTACTTGGGAGTATGTTTCCTTACCAGGGAAGAAGGCAATTGCTTGCAAATGGGTATATAAGATAAAGCTCAAAGCTGATGGATCAATGGAGAGGCTAAAGGCCTAATTGGTTGCCAAGGGTTTTACTCAAAAAATGGGATTAGACTATCATGAAACATTTTCACCAGTGGTAAAAATGGCTACTATTAGATGTCTT
Organism: Oxyria digyna; assembly: GCA_029168935.1. Taxonomy (NCBI): domain Eukaryota; kingdom Viridiplantae; phylum Streptophyta; class Magnoliopsida; order Caryophyllales; family Polygonaceae; genus Oxyria; species Oxyria digyna. The sequence goes on from JAPVLV010000005.1 coordinate 44,668,895, forward strand.
CTATCTGTTGCTTCCTCCAATAAGTGGTCCATATTTCAACTTGATGTCAACAATGCATTTTTGCATGGGGATTTATTTGAAGAAGTGTACATGAAGGTTCCAGAGGGTGTTGAAGTAGCTTCTGGACTTGTATGCAAACTAAAGAAATCATTGTATGGGCTCAAACAAGCATCAAGACAGTGGTTCTCCAAGCTTACAGGGTCTCTACATTCTCTTGGTTACACACAGTCCAAGACTGATTACTCTTTGTTCCTAAAGACTTCTTTGGTTGGGGTTGCGATGTTAGACATTTATGTTGATGATATAATCATCACAGGTTCTGATTTGGGCTCCATCAATGCTCTCAAGTTACACATTCATCAACAATTCAGCATCAAAGACCTTGGCTTAGTACATTTTTTCCTTGGATTTGAGATTGGCAGATTGGACAAAGCTTACACCATGACTCAGTGTAAGTTTGCTAATGATCTTGTTGCAGATAGTGGCATTCTAGATCATCCAACCACCAACAAATCCTATCTTACCCCATTGCCATTACATCTCAAATTGGTCCCTGATGCTGGAGAATTGTTGCCTAATCCTGAGTTTTTCAGAAGTTGGAAAGCTCAATTTTCTCACCAATACCAGACATGATCTTTCCTTTTTTGTCCAAACACTTAGCCAATTTATGCAACATCCCAGAAGCACTCATCTGGATGCTTTGTTCCACCTATTGCATTATGTCCACAACACCAAAGGATTGGGACTCATTCTTCATGGCAATACAAACTTAGCGCTTCAAGCTTTTTCAGACAGTGATTGGGCGCTTGTCCTACAACCAGACGATCTGTTACTGGATATCTAGTTACTCTTGGAGGTTCTCCAATAAGTTGTAAGAGCAAGAAGCAATCCACTGTATCAAGGAGTTCAGCTGAAGCTGAGTATAGAGCTATGTCACATGCCTCTGAAGAGATCACTTGGTTGGTCAGACTTCTCACTGAAATGGGAGTCAGTGGCTTGCCACCAGTCACATTATTTTGTGACAACACTTTTTCCTTACACATTGCTAAGAACCCAATTTTTCACGAAAGAACCAAACACATTGCCATAGACTGTCACTTTACAAGGGAAAAGGTTCTTGAAGGTTTTCTCACTCTGTCTCATCTTCCCAGCAATCAACAACTTGCAAATATTCTGACCAAAATACTACCCTCTCCACAACATCATCATATTTTGTCCAATACTACAACAACACCAGCTTGTGGGGGATGTTGACTATACAAGATAGGCCTACGTGGCATCCGGGTTAATCGAATCTTGTTAGTTTGTTAGCTCTTAGCTTTAGTTAGTTACAACTCCTATATATACACTCCTTGTAATACTTACCTCACTCAGTTAATTAATACACAAACATTTCTCAAACCTCTCTCCTTTTCTTGATCGGTAACATAATAGATTCACTTAAAATGATTAAGATTGTGAGTGAGAAGAATAACTGCACATGTCCTGATCTCTCTTGCATATTCTGCACTAACAAGAAATCTTCAACTCATAATATAATGATAAAAAGGACAAGATATTAAGAACTAATATGAAGCTTTATAAGGGGAGACATGAATTCACATAATATCTAATTTACTAGTAAAGATATGAAATACTATTGTTATTTATTAGCATAGGATATGGAATATAGCCGTAGGTAGTATAGTTAAGATTACACATATAGGCCACGTGCTCGTTGTGTATTGGATACTATGATACAAGAAAAAGTGTAGTTACAACATCTCAATCTCATGGTTCCCGAAATAATCGATCGACCAATAAAAATATAAATTATAATATACGAAACGATGTAATTAGAAGACGGAGATATTAAAAGTCCGGGAGAGATGCTAAATTTATAACCTTATCTCATTTTTTGTATAAGTGGAGGGGTTTTTATCTTTACAAAGCTGATTATGTGCATGAACTATATGATTATGTGCATGAACTATATGAAAATGTTGACATCTCCACTATGAAGGGCGATGATTTCTCAATGAGCAGAATGCAAGGGAAAGCATGAGGAGTGCATTGTCATCATACATTCTTAATCTTAAACCTCGAAAATCAATTGAGCTCTTAGGTTTAAACATTTAGAATTCAAAAGTCAGACTCTTTTTAGGGAGGAAGAAGAAACTTATAGAAAGTGGAAAACGCTTCTACCAACTTTTTGGCAATCTATCTTCTAATTGATTGAAGAGAGCGGCATGAGAGAGTAGATGCTTACATGTGATTTTAACACATATAAACATACGATGAAGATGTTTTAACATAAGTACTCATATTAACACGTTATGATTATGAAAAAACCTTAAAATACTACGAGTAAAAACAGAGGGCGTCACATCGCCACTAAGAGCTATGAAAAGGTGCAATTCGTAAACATTAATTCAAATATTTGTTTATAAAAAATTTATCCTAAAGATATATATAAGCTAGGATTTTTGGGCCCGCGCTTACGATATGTAAAACTTTACAACAGGTTTAAGTTTAAGAATCGAAGATGACAATACATTTTATTTAAATCCATATGAACATGCTATGTAGGATGTAAATATTCAGGCCCCGTTAGGTAAAGTTTGAGTAAAATGGATTGAAGTTGAAGTGTTACTTCAACTACCACTTCAACCCACTATTTCCTTCCTCTACCCCACCCCACAATAAGCAAATTCACTTCAACTACCCCAATTTCAACCCATTTCAATCAACTTCGACCCACAAAATCAACCTTGCCGAACGGAGTCTTAATTGGGTCACATATTCGTACCTCAATCAAAAGAAATGACCAACCAACCACCATTAAGCAAATGAATTTATCTGTTTGATCATGTATTTTATAGTAGATGGTTTATCTCTTTTTTTTCCTTCCTCTACCCCACCCCACAATAAGCAAATTCACTTCAACTACCCCAATTTCAACCCATTTCAATCAACTTCGACCCACAAAATCAACCTTGTCGAACGGAGTCTTAATTGGGTCACATATTCGTACCTCAATCAAAAGAAATGACCAACCAACCACCATTAAGCAAATGAATTTATCTGTTTGATCATGTATTTTATAGTAGATGGTTTATCTCTTTTTTTTCCTTCCTCTACCCCACCCCACAATAAGCAAATTCACTTCAACTACCCCAATTTCAACCCATTTCAATCAACTTCGACCCACAAAATCAACCTTGCCGAACGGAGTCTTAATTGGGTCACATATTCGTACCTCAATCAAAAGAAATGACCAACCAACCACCATTAAGCAAATGAATTTATCTGTTTGATCATGTATTTTATAGTAGATGGTTTATCTTTTGTTTAAAGGATATAAATTATAATAAAAAATACACTCAATGAACAGAAATGAACGGTAAAATACCCACTTATCTAATTGAGTCCCCCGTCACATACTCCATACTATACACAAAACTCATGCACTTTTTCCTATCCAAAACATAAAAATAATGCACTTTCGAATTCCAGCTTTACAGGTGATCTGATTATGGGCTACAAGTCTACAACAAGTAAAGTACGTTCATCAAATCTACTGTATATTTGTTCTTCGAATTAGTACCATTTTTTCCCACGCAAATCCAAAAAAAAACTGCTCAAACGTCGTCTTCTTTATTGCTCAACCAACACAGTAAATTAAAAAATTATAGCTCTGCAGTTAGCATTACTTATCGTCAGTTGGAATTGCTATATTAATTAAACAATTGAAGGTACTGTTATTGAAGTCAGGTTTCCCATTGTTTAGTATTTTACTGCATCTGTATGTACATCCGAAGAAAGTATTTGCAGTGAAGAGATGTGAAGCTTGAGCGAAATGGAAGGATTCGTTAATGCAATTCACAAATTTCTGTGTTCTTCCTCTTTAGCAATCTAGTAGAAAGTTCGATTTTAACCCCTCTTTCAGTTCTACGAAAATTGTGCATTTGCCCTAATTTGATGCATTGGAACCCTCCAATTTTGTCGGCGGATCTATTGTAACATAATCTGAGTTCCATAGAGTGTCGGATCTGGAGCGATGGAGTCGCGAATGGATCAGTATGAGATTATGGAGCAGATCGGGCGCGGTGCTTTCGGAGCCGCAATTCTTGTTCGTCACAAGCAAGAGAAGAAGAAGTAGAGTACTCCTTTCTCCCCCAATTACTTGACTGATATTTCCCCCTTTTCATGCTGTATTGTTTTGCCTCTCCTTAATTGATTGTTTCTGGAGTTTTTCAGTTACGTATTGAAGAAAATTAGGCTTGCTCGACAAACTGAGAGATGCCGACGATCTGCTCACCATGAGGTGACTACATTTCCTTCCACCATTTGCAGTCAATCGATTTTTGGTTTTGACATTGTTGTGATTGAATTTCTTATGTGATTTGAAGATGGCTCTAATTGCTCGGATTCAACACCCCTACATTGTTGAATATAAGGAGGCTTGGGTGGAGAAGGTGAGATTTGATTTGCATTGAGCTGTGCGTGATTGTAGTTCTTTCACACTTTGCTCGCGATTCCTTTCTTTCTTTCAGTATTTTCTGTGTTGCTGTTGTTGTGATTAGAAGGTTTAATTTGGTATCTAGGGTTGCTTTGTGTGCATTGTGACGGGGTACTGTGAAGGGGGAGACATGTGAGTATATTTTTGAACAATTTATCTACTAAGTTCTCAATGTTTCCATTACTATGTTGTTTATTTTACCTTTGGCATTTTGGATCTATAGGGCTGAGTTGATGAAAAAGGCAAATGGGACATATTTTCCAGAAGAGGTAGTGACATTATTCATTACGTAGTTGGATTGTACTATATTCTCTTCTGTTTAACTGAATATGTCTAATATGTTCTAAATTCAGAAACTCTGCAAGTGGTTCACTCAACTGTTGCTGGCGGTTGAGTACCTCCACTCAAATTTTGTTCTTCATAGAGATTTGAAGGTGCTCTAGTGAACATGCTCCTATTTTTTCTTTTACTATATTCTAGCTTCATGGATTAATTTCTAATTCAGTTCTTCCGTAATGGCAGTGCTCCAACATTTTTCTTACCAAAGATCAAAATGTTCGTCTAGGTTGGTAAATATAGATGATGATAGATTTAAAATGTTTAATAGTTTATGTTGATCTAAGTTTACTAAATATTGTTTGAATCTTTGCAGGGGACTTTGGGCTTGCAAAAACTCTTAAGGCTGATGATTTAGCCTCATCAGTAAGTATATTATTCTTGGTGTGTCTAGTACTGGATTTTTAATTCCTAGGAAGTAGGAACACATGGGTAGTTTGCCATTGCCTTGTCATGTTGATAAGTGTATCGTTTAGCTAGAGAAAGTGGCTAGAGCCAAGGAATCTGTACATGCTAAGATTTACTTGTTGAGCCAAAATGTAGTGCAACAATTCCATTATAATTAAGCTTAACCTATGCCCTAGAAAACCCGTAACTTATATTGCTTCTCATAAGGTAGTTGATGAGGTCTGATAGCTAACTGACACGGACCACATGGTAAGATAAATAGGTAATGACTACTGATATTTTTCTACCAAAACAGCCTACATGTTATTGCTACGTTGAGGGAGGATAAGTGATGGCATTATGAATTAAAAAAAAATAGCGATGGGACTGTGTATTTAATATTTAAGTAAGAAATATTAAATACATTATATATGGGATAAGAATGCATACCGTAGATTTTGGCTTTGTTTCTTGTTTCCGGAATGAGAGCATTTTTGTATTTGATGCAATACTTCTTGTTAATGATAAATGGCCATGAAAGGGAATCATGTTGTTTACTACTTTTTCAGGTGGTTGGTACTCCCAATTACATGTGTCCTGAACTGCTGTCAGATATTCCATATGGCTTCAAATCTGATATTTGGTCTCTAGGTACTTGCTCTGTTGCTGGCATCTATAGCTTTAATCTTCTTTCTTGTGGCTTAGCTCATGTCTTGTTGAGCAGGTTGCTGTATATACGAGATGGCTGCACACCGGCATGCTTTCAAAGCCTTTGTAAGTCCACCTCCTCAAATGTAGAAGATTTTTATAGTTTGTCATTGAACTTGTTCATAGAGCATTTTAGCTGCCATGCTTGAGTATTGATATGGGGATGAAACTTAGGAAGCTCCAAGTGTCCTGAATTTTTGGCAAAATCATCTAATTTGTAGACTTATATTCTCTGATAGTCCAGGGTTTCCATTTCCAATCCTTTGTGAATTTGCCAACAAGTCAGTAATTTGATCAGTGAATCTTTTGTATCAGGATATGGCTGGACTGATAAGTAAGATAAATCGGTCTTGTATTGGCCCACTGCCTTCTTGTTACTCTCCCTCTTTGTAAGTCTCTAGTTGCATTCTAGCTTCTTCTTGCTATTATTGTTATATTACTCCTGTAACATGTACACTTGGCAATGGCATAAATTTATATTTTTCTAGTTCCCTTAGACTAATTGCTGAAGTTTTCACTTATAGGGTGCTATCAAACAGTACATATTGTTCTCAAGATAATAATGAGATGTAAATAAGCTTTGTGAATCTTTTTCTAAGCAAATCCAAAGTGCCAGCCCAACAAATTGTCTTTCTATTATATAAAAATCTTGTATGCTTTGTCTTCTTCACTAAAAATGCATTTGATAGTATAACAAACAAATGATATACTTATGCTTATACATGCAGGAAAGTACTTATCAAAGGCATGCTGCGAAAAAATCCCGAGCATCGTCCAAATGTATGTTGCATCATACTCATTTTTTTAATGAAAGGTGATTAAATATCTTTTCAAAATGGATTTGTTTATAGTTCTATGAGTTTGACAGGCATCCGAAATTCTCAAGCATCCTTATTTGCAACCATACGTCAATCAGTACCGGCCCCCAAATACTTTTTCTCCAGGGAAGCCCATCAGCAGCTTGGCTCGTGAAGCGCGCAGACATATGGTTGAAAGTCATAGTAGTAGCAGTTCTTGCAGTGACAAAAATAGTTCATTTTCTTTTGAGAAAAACATCCCAATAATGGCTGTAAACTCTGAAAACAAGGATACAGATATCGACGGGGCATCAGATGATGAGATTGGATACAACATGCAAAATCAAGAGGACGACCAACTCTGCAACTCCGAGGACAAACAGCCAAAAGAAATAAAAAGTATTTATATGTCTCTGAAAGATGGAAAACATAGAGAAAGTAGTTCACCAGTTCGAAGTAACTTTGCAAGGATTGAAGCATTATCTAGAATCCCAAAACCGAGTATTATCCCTCCTAGTCTCAAGCCTAGCTCTCCTGATTCTCTGAAACATGTTCATGGATCATCTTCTCTTAAGAATCAGGTATTTTATTGAATTTGGCAATTGTTACTGCCAATATAATGCCTCAATTCTTGGACTTATTCTTGATTGTTTTTTTTTTTGCAGGAACGTGTAATCGAATTTTCTCCAAAAATTAAGCCTAGGCATGAAGGCGCTGCTTCATCTAGTCCTTCCAGTAACAATAGTTCTGAAGGTGGAAGTCTTACAAAGCCAAGGCAGAAAACTCCTCCTTCCAATCCAATGAGACGGTCTACCCTTCCGGGGCGGATGAAGCAGGCTGGACTTGAATCTGTAAATACAGCTGTGGTTTCCACAAAGACTTGTAGTACATCTAATCTTTCAACTGATGTAACACAAGCTGAGAACTGCTGCAATTCTGTATCTTCATCAATGTCGATGCAGGCATTTGGATTCGGTGATGCATCAACAGCACCATTGAGAAGTTTGTCAGACCAAATAGACTATGAAAAGGTCACCTATTCTGACAACTTTGAGTCACGTCGCTCCATCAGCGCTTCTGCTTCTGATATGTTTCCTGAGATGAAGGAAAACTTATTAGTCAAATTTCAGGAGCACGATAGTGAAACTGAAGTACGCATAGTTGAAGGCTTTTCACTTGCTTCCCATTTACACCCAGTCGAATTTGAGAACACGAGGGAGAGCTCTGTACTGACTGACATGGCCGCGTCTTCTGCAGCTGAGACCCGTGAGTTAAACCCGGGTCTACAGAATACTGTTTCAAAAACTTCTAGAATCAGTTTAGATGTTGGTCTGAGATCTGATCAAGTTCCATGTTCAAATCCTACTTCTCCATCTGTTGGTGATGATAAGTTTATGGTGAGGGAACTTCTATCGCCACCCATCGACTTAACGACCCCAATTTCATCTCCCATTAATTGTATGGGTCTCAATTCGCAAAGCCCTGAGTTTGAACAAACCACTGCAGCCAATCTCCAACCAGCTTTTGATGATGCAATTCATGATATCCAACAAAGCAGCTTCCATGCGGGAGCCGAGGAGACATCGATCGATACTTTCAATAGAAATATAGATCCCAACATGCCGATTGATGTGAATTCTTCAGCCATTGTTAAACCAGAAATTTGCTCAGAGCTGGATGCAAGAAATATGACAGTTTCCCAGCCCAGTAATGCAAGCAATCACGAACCTGAAGCTAGAAACACAACCTCCACAGTCACAAGATCAGATTCATTAGACCCAGAAAAGCCGCCTCCATCCAAGGAAATATTAGACGTAAAATCTTTTAGACAACGTGCAGAGGCCCTAGAAGGACTTCTAGAACTTTCTGCAGATTTGCTGGAGCAAAATAAGCTCGAAGAACTGGCAGTCGTTCTTAAGCCGTTCGGGAAAGATAAGGTTTCCCCAAGAGAAACCGCCATCTGGTTAGCTCGAAGCCTTAAAGGAATGATGTTTGAAGACTCTGCTCGAAACTCATGACTGTTTATTTCCTGGTAAGTCCACAATCTACTACAATCTTTGAATTTCTTGTTCAGTTTATTATTATTCTTTCATGCGGCATATTGTTGTACATAGAGATGTCACCCCTGCAATGCTATGCTGCGATGTGTTCATAGTAAAAAAGTGTGATACAATACAAGAGAGCTTGGATTTGTATAATTTGGTGTAGGTGCACAATGTGTTCATATCTTGAAGCTTAAGCCATTATATGTTTCAGTGTCACTTTGCTTTATAGTTTGGACCATATAATTGTGGATGGATGTTAACTTAGACAGGGTGTAATATCACGAGAATTCCATCTTCTTCTTCTTTTTTCCTTTATGGAGTCTTTAAATAGGATGAAAGTATGAAAGTGAAGTTCAGTAGTGGATTGATTTAAAAAACTTTATTTATTGATATAATAATTGAAAATCTTACCAAACACCAAACTACAAACTACAAACTACAAATAAGGAAATATTTAAATGCAACAAAAATCTTCAAAATTAAGTAAACACCAAATTGTGCTTAGTATTTTCTAGTCCTAGAATCTTCAAAGTATTACTCCATGAAGAATTATCATCATCATCAGAATCATCTCCATGAGCACGAATCTTCCAACTCACACAAGGAAAGAAAATCCTACCACACTTTTCCGAAACCTTCTTTCGACAATTCTCAATCTTTTTAATCGACTTAGTAACAAAGCTGTTCTCCTTTGTAAATTTGTAACTTCTTAGATACTCCTGCCTCATCATAAATCCTTTAAGGTGCGATGGACGGCTCGATTCCAGTTCTGTAGGGAGGCTCTTTGTGGTTTTAAGAGTTTTCAAGAACTCGACTTCTGATTCCGGCCACTTGTGGGACCCGCTGAACGAAACCGGTCTACGACACGAAGACTTCTCCATAAGGACGTCGTCTTCTTTAGGGATGCATATGGTGTTCATCTTCTTCGACATTGAGTTGTGCTTTAGTCTTTTGATCAAGATCGAAGAGAAGGATTTGTTAACTTATGATACAAAGTTTGATGAAGGAAGTATATATAGATTCCCGAAGTCCAGTTCATAAGGAAACTTCTCTATCTTTTATTTTGGATATGATTTCACGACAGAACAAGGTTAACAAATTGTGTTAAAGATAGAAGGTTACCAAAAATATAGTAGTGTAATTTTTTTTTGTTATAAAACTAGTGTTCGTTCCCGTGCCTTTAAAAGGCACGGAGACTTAAATTTCAACACTTGCGAAAACATCAAATTATTATACAATTGTTTAGTGTAAATTATTATACGCCTGTATATATGTGAAATTTGGAACAATGATGTTATTTTGCAGTTATACTCCTGGATGCAATGTTGTTCAATGTAATTATCAAAATTCATAACGTAAATGTAATTAATTATACACCCGTATACATTGCTGCAACAAAATATAATCACATTTATGGTTATATTATCTACTAATGGTTTGATCAGCAACACTTTGTAAACTAAACTCAAATCTAGATATATCTTAAACACTTCGTGCGTAGTCTCTTCGGCACGTGGGACATGTAGTGCCATAATATAACCAGGTCTGAATGCAATCGGAATGAAATACATGTCTACAAGGCAAACTCGAAAGTTCCATGCCTAAACCTAACCCAAATGGAATTAAACAAATTACACAGTGACCTCCCCCACTTTGTTGAAGGGTTGCAACCTCCAACAAAGCGTGTAAAAGATTCGTTGAAGAATAAGATGACTCTGATATGTTGTCGGGTGATGGAACAGGAGGTTCAACCATCTCATCTTGCTCCAAGTCAATGATTTGTTGAAGTGATCGAACATTGACAATAATGTTTGGGCATCTATGGGGATACAATGTTGGAGCTTGTGAAGCCAGATAATTACTGACGAAGTCCTGTACAAGGCCAACAGCGCACATGTTCTGTATAAAAAAGGTATGTCTGCTCCATCCAAAACAAATCTTGCGTGCGTCTCACTTATGGGAATACCACCCCATTCAGAAGAGAAAGTGAAATTCTTCACCGTTGTACCGACTTGTTGACGGTAGCGTATTACGATACATCCCTCCATATCTCTTACAGTTTCATATTGGGCTGATACATCCCCTCGGTTATTTGTGGAGGCAACACGTTTAGATCAACTGAGTCCTTTAGAGACATAGTTAACCTAATTGTACATATACAATTAGAGATGTTTTGAAAAAAAATATGATATAAAAAAGCATTAAAGGAATAGAATGTAATTTCAACCATAAAACTAACTAAGAATTCACATCAAAATGCAAATATCACGCATTACACATCTACCCATCACAGCCAAGTCACGATTCATCTAAGATCATGTAATCGAATAATAATATATAGGGTATTGCAAGGTTGATGGTAATTGCAAAGTTACTAAGAGAAACTGAAGCTTAGAATATAATACTAAGGCTCATAATATTCAGGATTACTATAGTTTCATATACTCACTTTTTAATGTCATTGTTGTTTTGATGATACTACACAATGATGCTAAAACAAAAGACACCCTAAGCCAAAGTGAAGGAACTATGTAAGCAGCATTTATCAAATTTATAATTTCAGTTATCTAATGAATGAATCTGGAAAATACATTAAACCAAGGTTAAAGAAGGATACAAAATAGAGATCAATCGTGTAAGGAAGAAAAGAGTTTTGAGATTAAAGTTTACCTAACAAATCGAAGCAGGAGGTTGATCTCGGAATTGGATTTGCAATAACTTGTATAGTGTTCGTAGAGAATATGAGCGTCCATGATAAACAATTTAATAGCCATTGACACTGATCGATTATGGAGGGAGGAGGTGGAGAAGATGGAGGAGGTGGTGGAGAAGATGGAGGCAGGAGTGGAGATCGAGTTTTAGAGAAAGAAAGAAGGAGATCGGTGTAATTTAGGGTTTAGGAAAATTGAATTAATTAGTATTAAGTATAATATTATTAGTCAAAATTTAATCTAAAAACAAAAAATATAAAACCTGCTAAGTTGGATTTTCCATAATATTGTTCCCAAATAAAAAAAAGTATAAAATATTCGTCAACACAGAACATAGTTACAAAAGAGGAATACGAAACTGACTGTAGAATATCATACGGCCGTATACATTACTGTTTAAAATTGACGAATACGAACATGACCGTAAGATTTTATACGGCCGTAATTATATCTGTTTTGACGAATACGAAGCAAGCTGTAAAACACTTTACACCTGTATTAAGCATGAAACCTGCACAATTTTTCTGGAAAAAAAATTCTTACTGTTTCATTGAAAATATTTACAAAATGGTAAGAAGATTAGTGCATCAAACATCAAAGAACAAATTGTTTTATTTACATTTTGAAGCAATATATCACACTCTCTGCAACACTTCTTTGTAAACAACATTAACGGTATGATTTACAGCTTCATTGTTATTGTCAAGAATCAAGAATTTTAAGCCCTTACGATCTGTGACTCGTGAGACTCCCACATAGAACTGGCCATGAGTGAAGACAAGCCTTCGAAGAAATATCCCTACATTAGACAAAGACTGCCCTTGGCTCTTGTTTATGGTCATTGCAAAACAAACCATAATCGGGAACTGCCTTCTTTGGAACTTGAAAGGCAATGTGGAATCTGAAGGACTTAGAAGCATTCTCGGAATAGCAACTTTATCACCAATGTTGCTACCCGAAATTACAACCGCCTCAATGACTCTCGTCCCAAGTTCAGTGATTAACAACCTGGTGCCGTTGCACAGACCGGACGATGTATCGATATTCCTCAACAGCATGATAGGAGCACCAACCTTTAGCTTGAGCACATGATTTGGAATACCTGAGCATTTTATGCTGTTTAAGAAGTCGGACGAGTATAGCAACTCATTGATAGAAGAACCGCCATCTGCCTTGCATATGCTATCCAAACTGTAATATTCTGATGCAGTCCCATCCAGTAATGACATCATGTACTCGTTGACTTCATCAACAATGTCATGGGTCGGAGCTAGAATGGCTCTCTCTTGAAAGTACTTATGACAATTCAGATTTTGTATGAAGTCGGGATAGGTTGCATGAACAATAGAAGAAATCGGATCATCTTTATTTACCTCGGTGATTAAAAATTCGGGAGGAATTTCTACTGTGTATTCACCGTCACCCGATTCCCCGATATCACCATCGCCAATTTGCAGTATCCAATTTGCAATTTTTTCAGTCTCTTGTGCATCAGGATCCCACGCATTATGTTGAAGCCTCATGTTTTTTGTGAGTCGCAACACCTACATATGGTACAAATACATGAGAGATGGACAAACAAAAATAGATAAAACCCATTAAGATATAGTTGTATGCTCTAACCTTACACTCATGCCACAAGTACGAAGATGTAATGGTAGCTGCAACAATATCTCCGCGACTTCCGTGAGGAATTACAGGCAGTATTTGGCGAAAATCACCACCAAAAACAATAACTTTCCCCCCGAACGGCTGGTTCATACTATTCGGGTTCGAAAACCTGAGGATGTCCCTTAACGTGCGATCAAGGGCCTCAAAACAATACTTGCTGACCATTGGCGCTTCATCCCATATGATCAGCTTAGCCTTGATCAACAACTCAGCAAGAGGGCTCCCGGCATCAATTCTACAGCACGAAGTGTCATCAACATTCAAAGGAATGCGAAATCTTGAATGTGTTGTCCTTCCTCCAGGGATAAGCAAGGAAGCAATTCCACTCGAAGCTACAGTAAGAACTACATCTCCTTGTGACCGGATAGCTGATGCCAATGCTCTGCAAATATAGGTCTTTCCCGTCCCTCCATAGCCATATAGGAAATACACGCCTCCTTGGTTCATTGACACGGCCGTCAAAATCTCCTCGTACACTTGTTGTTGCTCCATAGTCATGGTGGAAGTGAGTTGCGTATGCTCCGTGGCCAGCTGTGGGATGTCATAACGGAGCTCTTCCTGTATCATTCTATTGCCAGCTTCCCTCAAGAGTGTGAAATCTGGCTGAGGCATTACCGGATATTGACTGAGGCTACTTCCATTCCTTTCCAAAAATTTATCAATTTCGGCGAGAGCATAGGTTTGCAACTGCTCATCGGAAAGATGTAGATCTACAGAAAGTTCATGACGATTAAAGATATATTGAGACAGTCATGAAATTGTATGTGGAAAGAGGTTTTTGTACCTTCTATTTGCAAGTTTCTTCTTTGTGTGTAGAGAATATCCTCTGATAAAAACTGCCATGTTTGTTCCCATACATGTTCCGGTCTAGACAAAGTCTTGGATTGTAACAACATTACGAATAAACTCCGGAGATATTGAGCAGAACCCCAAGATTTTGCTTCTTTAATGGCATCTATGTACTCTCTCTCATCATCCAACATACCGGAGTTGTAGCAAGCATCTCTGAATGTTGCATAAGGCACTTTATTTACGGTACGTATATCTTCATATGATGTTGCACCCTTAACGTCATTCAACAACAATCTGAGATAGTATAACTCTCCACTACCTGGTGGGATATGATAGATACGGCCAACGGCAGTCTTATTCGATTTATCGCTTCTCTTTTCCCACATTTTCTTGTCTTGCTTCCAAACATATTTTGTTGGAAAATCAGCGTATCTCAATTTCCTTGCTTCCATATCAACAGCATTACATCGCATCCATGCTAATAACTTAGACGAACCTAATCCTCTGTTGACGGCCACAACATCAAGTGAGTCGTCGTCTTCAAACATTATGCTCTGTTCATCCTGAAGATGCACGTGTAACCTTACAACACCAGGCTTTCTATAGTGGATAGGAAGAGCAAGCATTCTCCATACAGCCTCACATCCCGAGAGATACCTAAAATCGAAGTATCTCTTAATCTCGTCCACCACTTCACCCTCACCGGAAGTAGTGGTAAGCATTGCAGTAATTCTGTCATGTCGCTTGCTGATATACTTGAACAAATACTTGATTGGCTTGGTTTGATTACAAGCCTCCACATTGATGTGTGCATTATACACTTCCATTAAGTATTTGTTGTAGGGTACGACATGTCTATTATCAAGATTAGATCCCTGCTTTTTCACCTTTATTCCCTTGTCCTCTCTTCTATAGATTGGGAACCCTTCAGGATCAACAAAGGTGTCCTTGTTGAACTTTTTTGGAAAGTGCTTAATACACTTGCCATCCCTCATGCAAGGTGACCGGTCATGGTTTGGACCGCACGGACCATGAAGCATCAAATCCTTCACAATTTCAAACAGTTCTGGTTCAGAAGAAGGATCCGGAAGTTCAGCCGTGATGACCCTGTCAATGTCCTCCGCTGTGTTAAGTTTCTTCTCGAGGAACAACACAATGTGTGCATGCGGTAGCCCTCTTTTTTGGAACTCAATTGTATAGATGACTTCATACACAAAAAAAAGCGTTAGTAATATAGATAAGTGCCAATCAGTACATGTACACAGGAATGAGATTCATTGCATGCATTAGTAATGTAATATAACATACAGCCGTATAGTGTTCTGTTAAGTGAAAGAATAAGTATTGTAACAAAATATACAGCCGTATACTGTTCTGTTAAGTGAAAGAATTGCACTTGGACTGTGACAACAATTACAGCCGTATTATGCAGTTGGATAAAGCATTACATCAGTTTATGAAAATTTATGGCCATATACGTGCTGAGAGATCGCAATAATTGTCAAACCAACAGTTGTAATACGAAATTTAATAACATATAACTGATATTTATCTACTATACAAAGTCAAAACATCAAACATAACAGTGAATAGGTACAGGAGCTTACGTGCTTTAACTTCTCCGAAGATTTTGTTTTTCGTCAAATCGTTAATCATTTGATCAAGCTTGATCTTGAACATCTTGACAACGACATCTGGCCGATCCTGAGCGGCCAGTCCCCGGGCTTTCACGAACCTATCAATTTCTGGCCATTTTGAATTACATGTAAAAGTGATGAATAGATCGGGATTACCATAAGTCCTACATATAGCCATAGCGTCTTGGTAATTCTCGATCATATATCTGGGGGCCCCTGTAAATGTAGCTGGAACCTTGATACGCCTTCCTATGGAAGCAGGGGCCGTGTTTCCTTGCCTAGCAGCGGCGTTGATATTCTTGTATGTATCCGACCGAAAAAGATGTTGATTGTTTCGATAGTAAGACAGTCTATTTGCTTCAATAATCGAATATGCATCCACGACGAATTGCTGAAACAACTTCCTCGAACATACGATCGTGCCACCTTCCTCGTTTTTGTCCTGAATTCTAAATGCAAAGAACTCCCGCATGCTACAATTCGTTCTCTTCTTGGTGTTGTCGGGTTCCTTCTCAGCATGGTGAATATCTGTAGTATAGCTATCCTCTCCATAGGGGAACAATAGTGGATACTGAAGCGCGAGAAATGAAGGATGCAACTCATTAATACGCCTGAACGAATTTGATTGCGTCTCTAGTATCACATCTCTCACACATTCTTCGCCTGTATCTTCCTCATTAATTAGAAGGGCAACCTCATCCACGGTTGGCAAATTATATGTCCGAGCATCTTTTGTTCTTTTTCCAATCAGCTTAACCTTGACATTAGCTCTTGATTTTTCTTGAAAACGGTCCCTTGCTTGTCTATAAATCTGTGCTAATGGATTGAATTCATCAATCATGCATTTCAAATCAGCAACAACCGATTGATCAAATGAGTCGGAACCATCAGACCTGCACATATCAAATGTAAGAGTATATCTTATGAATCTAACCTCCATATTACTGAAAATATAATTTGAATATGGTTAGAAGAAGATACCTATACGCACGGAGCCGATTTTCATTCTCATTTTCAGTGTCAAATATGTAAATCTGTAGGAATTTAGGATGTGAGCCCTCGGGTGGCAATAAGCTACCAATCCTATGGTAGTTTTGACCTAACATTCTATATGTAGGTGGTCCTCGTCCATCTTTGATTTCTGCAACCTTTCCCCCAAGAGAAGTGAAGGAGAACATCATATTGTATCCACGGATATACTTGCAAAAGTGTTCACTCCTTGGATCCATGTCAAACAATAACTTTGACAATACAAGAGGGGGGGGGGGGGGGGGGGGGGGGGGTTGGAGAAGGGGCTTGACCTTGCCATTTGAACAACATCCACTAAATGTTGGAACTTTCCTTTTTCTGTCCTTTTCTCTTCGTTCCGCATACCACATGTTTGCACGACATTTTTGGCATTTATAAACAGGATCGCCCACATCCAAATAGTGCTCTTCATAAATTACAAAAGACACATAAGGTATTATTCTATAAATATCAATTAATATCTAAAACATGACAATACACATACGTACCGGTTATAGAGGATGTTGAACATGCACTTTCATCATCAGAATCTATACACAATTTCAAAACGATATATCACAAATCAATGTATGCATAATCAATAAAATTTCAGAAAAATGATATACTGGCATACCTTCTAAAAAAGTGTTTGTATAACTTTCATCCTCAGACGAATCACTATTTGAACCAATAGACCATGCTTCACTACTCGATGTTTCATTGTCGGGAGGATTTGAAGAGCTTGCGATGAATTGATTTTCAGATTGGCGTGAACTGCTTGACCCTCCGACAAATTGTGAATGTACATTATTGACTATGAAATGAAATATAATATGTTAGACAGTAATCTGTATTTGACTTCTATCACGAATACATAGAATCATATATGAATCACTCACAATTGGTAATATCACGAAAAGGATTCCGTGCTAAGACTTTGATCGGAATATGTCTCTTTGGCGGCTGCCCCTTTCGTTGTTCCTTTAGTGTGAGCTTTCGCTTTAATCTCGTCACTTTTTCTGTATGTTTCATTACGAAAGATACTCCTAACCTTATACCGAAAAGATAATAAGAACGCCGAATTCATACAGGTCAAGCAATAAATAACAAATAACATGACGTTATAAGTATCCTAAACAATTGGTTAAATAAAAAAGGACTTGTTGATAAACGCCATGGAGCAGGATAAACACATGTTCCCAGAAAGTTGTGAAATGAATCAAGTATAAGTTCACAAACAGATAAGGTGCATATTGTAGTCCCAGATGTTATAGGTAGACGTTTATACATAGATACAAATAGAGATGCACAGAAGATTGACACACCTTTGAATTTGAAGGAGATGAAGAAAGCCTCAACGAAGGAGGCTCTGTCTTGGCCGATTTGATGGTTCTTTGTATAGCTTTCCAATCGGCCACTTGCTGCTAATATAAGTCCTGAAGTTCCAATCCAAACGGAAGTTAGTTAAGGCGTCGTTTTGATCAATCAAATGTGGAATTTTTCAAAAAGAAAAATAAACCCAGAATGGAGCCGAAGGCTTCCCAGGCCGGGATTTATACTCCTGGTGGAATTGGACTCCTACAAAGTATAGGTGGTTTGGAATTTCCAAGACTTGCTTTCGATGACAATTGAACGATTTTGATGACAATTGAAGCAAAGATGTTGGAACTACATCAAACAAAAGACAGTAAACCCTGTTTTCTGGGTGTCCTGTGTTTTTTCATGGAAATAAGCAGTTAGTTTCTATTCAAAAGTTCAAATTCAAATATTAATTACAATTAACCTTTTTAACGTTTGAAAAGGAGAGGCTGTTTTTTTGAATTTCACGAAATTTAAAAACCAAAATCTGCCTAATTTTGTTAATTAGTAGATTTGAGTAGATAATTGAATCGGTAAGTTACGGTATCTTTTAGGAATATCTTAGCTTGTTTGGGCAAACTGTTAAGAATATCTTATAGGAAGATAGGATAATATCTTTTAGGAATGTTTAATTATAAAATCCTATCAATGGCAAATAAGATTTATTTTCCAAAATAATATCAAATCCAATCAAAAACTAACGTGTAAATTGTGGATGAATTGGTAAGATTTATCTACTATTAATTAAATATGGCTATGATTTATGTAAACTGCCATGTTTGTACTTCGTATATAGAGATGAATTAGTTCATTGTTCTTGTAAGTAAACTTTTATAACTTTCAGTTCACTGTATAGTGTAAGAATTCAAAGTGATATGAAAATAACGAACTGTAAAACATGTTAACAACAATGAGATGAAATCGATATAATCCTAAAGTAAAATAATACCCTTACAGATTCAATATCACGATATTCGTCGATCCAAAACCATACAAAATGCATACCATGTTAACTAAACAACACCAAACTTAGTCAAAATAGATCAAAGTTAAAATTACAACCGATAAGCATAATAAAAATTAGTAGTGCAGTAACATCCTCTTCAACACGATCCTCCACAAGAAGACGATGGACAAAATGTCTTCATGTGTACAAAACTTCAATACGGTTACCTAATAAATGGCCACAACAATACGGCATTATGCAACAAAAGTTAGAGAAGTGCTATAACAAATACATAAAACACAAATGTAAATAATAAATTAACTTACCGACCTACTCTTCGGAAGAGGTAGAAGAGTTTTGACCAGCATTGAGGAGATTGAACAAATCCTCAACATGTGATTCAAGTCGTTCCAATATATTCCTTTGAGCCTTCATTTCAGCTTGCAAAGACCTAATGGCAACAACACTCCACTCACTTCCAACAGCTCCTCCACTTGAGGATGGATTTTGGCCCAAATCACATGAATTCCCTTCAGGCGCTCTCATAACCCAATTCTTCTTATCTTTGACAGTAGTCTGCATAACATTAGGAAGCTTAAGGGTGTAGTCTGAATCCTTAAATCGAAGAACATAATCCTCTCCATCGTCTCCATCGACAATATCAATCATACCCATGGCAATGCAGGCATCAAAATCAAGTGAACTACGTCCCGGTACAACAACCATGTTTTTCAAATTACACTTGAGATAACGGGATATTGCGGTTATAAAACCACCAATCACTATCTTTCCAGGAGTTTGATTAGCAACCCTTTCAAGCTGTCTAGCAAAGAAGCAACCTGCGTTCAGCTTAAGTGTCCCATACAACATTTCATACAGAAAAGCGCATTCATCCTTCCGCACAACACTATCACTATCTTTACGGGCAAAAATGCTGGCAGCCATGAAGCGTTGCACATACCTCATATTTGGATTGCTGATGTGGCTGTTCCTTTTTGTCTTAGCATTCCACGCATACCCTGTAAGATCAATCCAAACAGTATCCTTGGAGAAGTCATTCAGTTTCGTTTCACTGTGATTTGGAAAACCGAAAATGGCATTGAATTGCTCCAAATTCAGCTCATACTCTTCACCAAATATTCTAAACTTTATAGATCCTTCTTGACAACTATGACCACTTGGTATTTCAACTTGTAAAGAGCTCAAGAATTCCAAAGTTAGAGTCTTGAATGTCGGCTCTCTTATATGTGCAAATTTCCTCCAACCCACATTTTCCAACATAAAGGTCACATCTTCCATCAATCCCAATCTTTCCAACGTGAACTCGTCTATATACCTGGTTGGAATAACCTCTCTGTTGTGTTTTAAGACTTCGAACTTATCTTCTTGCATAGCATCTTGAAATGTCACTTGGTAATCATCTTCATAAAGCGGTAAAGGTGTTTTTTGTGCACTCTTGCGGTTTTTTGAGCTAGTAGCGACACCTTTGCCTTTATCTTGTTTAGAAGCCTTGCTAGTAGTTTTTGTACTTGCAGGTTTCGTTTCCGCTTTCTTTGTCACTTTTGTTTTAGCTTTGCTTGAAGTGTTGACTTTCAAAGGTGATTTGTCCTTATTTGTTGATCTTTCTGGCATACCATTTCTCCCCATAGCTAAACCTGCCAATTGTATTAAAAAACACAATGTATGAGTATAGACTCTTCCTTAGAAAAGGGCAAATCTGAACAAATACTGCAAAATCTTAAACAAAAGATAACAACTAACTGTTATGTGAACATATGCATATCAATCTGAATTTTAATTTTCAGTTTCATACCATTTAAGTCTCCCTTCCCAAACTGAAGGTCCATTGAAGAAATGTAAAACATAATACGAGATCCCTAAATCCAAGAATCGAAATACCTAAATTCAAGAATAGAAATCCCTAATTCTACAATCGTAATCCCTATATTCAACAATTGAAATCCCTAACTTCAACAATCGAAATCCCTAACTTCAACAATCGAAATCCCTAAATTCAAGAATATAAATCCCTAATTCAACAATCGAAATCCCTAAATTCAACAATCGAAATCCCTAAATTCAACAATCGAAATCCCTAACTTCAACAATCGAAATCCCTAGATCCAACAATCGAAATCCCTAAATTCAAGAAGAGAAGAAGGAGAGGAGAAGATGTGAATCGAAATCCCTAATTTCAAGAAGAGATGAAGGAGAGGAGAAGATGTGCTTCGAAATCCCGATAGTTGGGTCATTGAGGGAGGAGAGGAGAATATGTTACCGGAAATTGGATGTGCAGCGTCGAGCTTGTCGGTGGCGCGCCGAGGGGTGGTCGTGAGGGAGGAAGGGAGACGGCGATGACCTTGAAGGAAGGAGACAGTTGGCGGTGAAAAGCTGAAGAGAGTTTAGGTTTTAGAGAGATAATTGATTTAAATATGTGGTAAAATTTTCTAGTAAGACACATGAAAAATACAGCATGTTCTACGGTCGTATACATTTACACAAGGGAATGGAAAAACAGCATTCTATACGGGTGTATAAAATTTCACCAAGAGGAAAGTATGGCATGAACAATCCAGCATGTTATACGGTCGTATAAAATGTCACAAATAGGATCCTGCACATTCCGGTGTTTTAGAACTAATTAGTAGATATCCGTAAAAAGTAAAACACACTCGTATCACACTGAACTAATTATTCATCTTCCATAAAACGTATAATTTTCATATTATAACTTATGATCATTAAGCAATATGCAATATTTGGTAACAAACTTTTAAAATTCATAAATAAATCTCTTGATATCTTTTTGCTTTTATATAAAAACGTATTCTGTTACAAACCGAATATATAAAAACTTATCTGCGTAGTATTAAAAAAATCAACTAATTAATATATGGAGATACGTTGTCTGAGTCGTATAAAATATCATACACAATACGTGAACAAAATAGGATGCATAATAGGAAGTGGAGTGTAATATATTTTACACCGGTATACAGATCTGTGTCAAATCACAAACTTAAAAGTGAAGTGAACAAAATAGGATGAATAATAGGAAAAGGGTAAGATATCATTCCATAAGAAATTGTTGATCTTGATCTTACAGACCTGAAAGGCTTCACCAAACAACCAAACATGGTACAAAAGTGGAATCTACTAAACATAAATAAGAGTTATGAACATGGTCAAAATAAGAGACAGAAACATTAAAACTCCATGATATGCACAATTCGACGACAAACAAAAAGTCTTCATGCGTTACCAGCTTCCATACTGTTACCTAAATCATTGACACACCAAAAATACATACAAAATAAGAATTGGGAATATACTAACTTTAAAAATAAAAAAGCATAAAATAAGTAATTATTTGTACTTACAATCTTAGTCATCAGCAGAGTTGGTAGCGTATTTTCCAGCTTTTATGAGATTGCATAACTGTTCCATACGCATGTCCAAGCGTTCTTTGATTTTTCTATGCTCTTTGAGTTCCTCTTGCATGGATCTAATTGCAGCAACAGTCCACTCATTTGCAATAGGTAAGGCGGTTGAAGCAGATGAAGAAGAAGCTTTTTGACCTAAATCAGATGCATAGCCTTCTGGTGGTCTCATAATCCAATTTGTCTTCTTCTTAATAGTTGTTAAATCAACATTTGGGAGTGGAAGTGTGTATGTAGAATCCTTGAATTTCAGATGCCATACTTTATCAAATAACTCTACCATACCTATGGCGGTACAAATATCAAGATCAAGCACAACTTCTCCACAGACACAAGGCATGTGAGTCAGATCACATTTCAAATGAAGGGCTATTGCAGTAATAAGACCACCAATGACTATCTTCCCATTAGATTGATTTGCAACTCTATCAAGTTGTCGGGCTAAAAAGCAACCTGTATTCAACTTGAGTGAACCCAACAAAATAGAATGAAGAAAAGCAGCTTCATCCTTCCTTACAACACCATCACTGTCTTTGCGTGCAAATATAGTGGCAGCCATGAACCTTTGCATATACTTCAAACATGGATTACTAATGTGGCTGTTCCTCTTGGTCGTATTACACCACCTGTATCCTGTGAGGGCAAGCCAAACTTCAAATGGGAAGAAATGCCTATCTAGTATCTTTTGACCCTCATTTGGAAAACCAAAAACAGAATTGATTTCCTCAAGAGTAAGGTCATACTCTTTGCCCAACAATCTAAAGCTTATCGAGCCTTTCTCACATTTACGACCACGGATGACTTGAACTTTAAGAGAGCTCAGAAACTCCAATGTCAACGTCTTGTGTGTTGGATGACGCATTGATGCGAAATCAGCCCAACCTACCCTATCCAACATATAACTGAAATCATCTAGCAATCCCAATACTTTTAAAGCTCCTGCATCCATAAACCTAGTTGGACGAATCTCTCTTTTTGATTTTAGATCTTCAAACTTCTTTTTTTGCATAGCATCCCGAAAAGTAACTACATAATCATCTTCAAAGCGGGGTAAAGGTTTTCTTACACAAGTCTTGAGTCGCTTAGTGGAAAGAGCAGGACCCTTGCCTTTATCAAGGGTGTCCTCATTTGTTGTAGGATTGATTCCAGCATTGTTTGCACCTTCAGTTGAAGCTTCAGTTGTAGTTTGATTTGTGGCAGTTTCATTTGTGGTTTCGGTTCTGGAACCTTTGGTTTTGGTAGCTTTGGTTCTAGCTCCGGATGTGCTAGCTTTGGTTATAGTTTGGGTTGTATCATTAGGCTTAAGCTGCATATTGGTCCTAGAGCTTGACCGTGTAGTCCTTCTGCTTTCTGTCATTTCTGAATAAAATTACATAAATAATGAATAAGCAATTGATTATCGTCACATAATTGAAAAAAAGAAATAAAATGTATTTCAATAATAGTATGGCAAACTATAACCAAAGCATTGAGGACAACATGCCATAGCTATTAGATAACGCTAAATCTCCTTCACTCGAATTCCACATTTGCAAATAAAAAACATATACAAATATAGATAAACCATAAACACCCAAAAAATTGTTTCATAAGAGATATCTTTGAATAGCTGAAGCAAATATTGCATAGGAAAAAACTAAAATTCTCAATTATCATGCAATTGAACAAAACCCTATTATATGTTGGTTTAGTAAACTGAAATTGATAGTACAACAGTAACAAATTGAACAGGAATGTAATACTGCAATGTTGCTTAAATTGAAAGCTTATAACATTTTGTTGGTTAGTGTTTCATAATAACGAATTTCACACAAATCAGAGAAAATACCTATTTATGTTTTCCCTAGTAAGTTGAGTCACCAAAAAGGACAAGAATCACACTTAGAATAAGCAATTGCAATCCACAATGCTACAATTGTGCTACCAAATCAAAATCTGAGTTTTGACTACCACTACCAGTATGGTTAAATTGGCATTTAAGAACACTATGCGAATCAAAACTGACCACTAAACAGATCACACTACATCAACATCTCAGAAAAGTGGATATGTCGAGAAAATTTCAGTGAGTCTACACATGCACATTTGGGTTTAAGTTTTAGGGTTTCATTTTTTACCCCTCATTTCTACGAATTGTAAAATTTGGGTACAAATTAGAGTAATTTCTACCCTAAATCAATGGAGTTTCCAAGGGAGACAAAATAGGATAGAGTTTGAAGAAAAAAATTACCTAACGTTGCAGCGGGAATGGAGGAGTGGACGGTTGAGGCGGTAGCGTCTAGTTGGAGTATCCGGTGAGAAGTTTTTGCAATTTGGAGGTCGCATGCATTAGAAGAGGAATGGAGCTCGCCGGCTATGAGGTTGAAGATGAGAGGAGATAATTGGGCATTTGATTTATGGATTAGAAGAGGAAAGTTGGTTTATAAGGGAATAAATATTTGGGCTTAAAATTAGGACCTTAAATTTGGGCCTCCTACAGGCTACAGGCCGTGTAATTGACTGTAAAAAATCATACAAGCGTGTACTCATCTGTATAACCAAAATAATGAAAATATAGATTGATGGATTTGATGCCGTTAAATAATATACACCCGTATCACACTGTTTTATTATCGAGGCCGTAAAATTTTGCCATAAATATAAACATGTGATGTTATGGAAAAAAACCTGAAACGCAAACTATTAATTTAAGATATTAAACCAACACATACAACCATTACATAATATTGGAAGTAACGATAAAGGACATATAATATTAGAAACTTAAAACACAAAATGTGAAAGTACACACAACAAACAAAAAATTATAAATTAACCACATCAAGCTAATCTACGTTGATAACATTACTACTTGGACGAACAAAAACACCATCGATCCAATCATAGTGCCGACGGAGATGATGCACAGGAACTATTTCATTTGGATAGTTAAAAGCTGAAAAGTTCACCTCGTGTAAATCGTGGTCTCTGTGCCCAATAATGGTGCCATACCACCATGCATCTCTAGTATAGAGATCGACATGGACTCCTACTCGATAAAAACTATGACCATTATCGGGAGGAGTAGGACGTAGATTTCCAATTGGATAAACATCTATTAGAGGTCCCGTTCCATGAATGTTCAGTAGATTAGAGAATCTAACTTGGAAATATGACCGTGTCGTTCCTACGGTATCAATAATTTCCGCTGGATGGTAGGATCCCATAAGGCCTTGTTCAGTTAAGATAACTTCAACAGCTTGGCCAATAGTGTAATTTGACATGATTCTAACATAGAAAGATGAGGAAATAGATTCTGAAGCCACAATTAATACATGTATATAGTATAGATGAAAAAACAAAATAACGAACAAAAGATATAATTGAAAAGTCATTGAACTTTCATATACACAAAGAAATGCAGATTGTAACATACCTTAACTTATTTGTTGTAGAGTGTACAGAATAGGGAGGTGTAGAATAGGTAGGTATAAGAGAGAATGTGGTTACTCAAGTACATATTTTGAAGGTTTTTATAGATGGTACTCCCTAAGTGTCACTATCTCCTACCAAATAAAATATGAAAAAGAAATATAAGAAATTGATTTATTGTTTTTCCAACAAAAAAATGGGTTTATTGGTGTATCTTGGTCAAGTATGGACAAAAATGATACATCACATCAAAGGCAACAACTTTCTGCAACATATGGACAATAAAATACAATCCACAAGACATGCAAATTTGAATGGCTTGACCACCTTTTAAAGCTTAGCTATTGATTAATAGAAAAAATCTTTACTGCTATAATTTGCATGGCTTGACCACCTTTTAACCGTAAAATTTTATACAGGCGTGTACTCATCTGTATAACCAAAATAATGAAAATGTAGATTGATGGATTTGATGCCGTTAAATAACATACACCCGTATCACACTGTTTTTTTATCGAGGTAGTAAAATTTTTGCCATAAATATAAACATGTGATGTTATGGAAAAAAAGCTGAAACGCAAACTATTAATTTAAGATATTAAACCAACACATACAACCATTACATAATATTGGAAGTAACGATAAAGGACATACAATCCACAAGACATGCAAATTTGAATGGCTTGACCACCTTTTAAAGCTTAGCTATTGATTAATAGAAAAAAATCGTTATTGCTACATGTGATTGATTTAGTAGATAAAAAGTATACATAGACTTAGTTAGTGCTACATGTGATTATATAAGAAAACATATACATCGACTAAGAGTAGAAAGTGGTTGCACTAAGCTTTAAACTTAAAAGGTTAAACAAACTGTACAAACAGGAGAATGACTCGTAGACTCAAAAAACCAACTATACATAATCAAATTATTCTTATATGAACTCTTGACCTGATTGAGAAAAACTTAAAAGAGAAATTCTAAGTCTATGAAATAAAGAAATCAATAAAAGACTTAATGATAATCATCTTCAGGGATATTCCAGCTTCACACGCGATCTCTTGCCCGTAGTAGTAAGTGTTCCAACACGTAAATCTGAATCACTTGTCAATCCACTAACATCGCGAGTATTTTTTCGACTTGGCGCAGTAAACAAACTCTCGTACTCATATATCAAATGGGGATCACAAGTCATTTTCGTGATAGTGTATGCGGAGCCTTCACCAGATACATCTAGATTAAAAGATGACACCTTCACTCTAAACAAATATCTTTTAGAGAGAATGACATTGAAATCATTTGGAAATACACTGTGATCTCCTCCATGCAATAAAAAATTAGGTACAGAATATTGAATACACCGGTGTTGCTGGTTACGTGTAATAAGAATATATAATCAATATATAAGTAACAAACCTTGCAGACTTCAAAGTACAATGCCATTGCTGATTTTGATATGAGCTCTGATGCCACATCATCAAAAAGTTTCAAACTTACAGTCCCACTATTATCTGTGACCTTAATGCACACAACAAATCTAAAAATATATAACATATTAGTATGGATGAAAAATATGAACATATTTGCTTAAATATAGTACTCTATACCTTGGAATAAAGACTTTTCCAATGAGGCAATGTGTACATACAAGGTTCTCAACAACAAAAACATGAACTTGAACACCGCAATTGTAGCAAACATTGTAAAACCATCCTTTAGTTTTCTCTATCTCCAAGACAGTTGCGATAAAGATTGACTCACATGGCTGTACAGGTTAAATTGTGTTGCACAATTAATGAATGAAATCACATAATGTTTATGAATTGAAATGAGAGCGTGTACAACCTCGGTGACTGATAATATGTCGTGTACACATTTAAGTTGATTGAAATCTTGACTGTCGTCTGTATTACTTGGGATCTCATCAAAACTTTCAAATCTAAAAATTGAGGCATTTATAAGGATAAAGAATATAACTTTAGAAAAACCAAAACAATTGAAACACAATAAATATTATAGAAATTTAGTGAATGGATACCTGGCTTTGTATTCAACAATTTCAGGAAGACTTTGATCAAGGAACAACTCAGTTCCACAAAAACAATTCTTGACACAAATTTTATCTGTAAATAGGATAAGTAAATAAGTAGTCATATACAAAAGCATTTAAGGTATATATAGAAAAATGAAGAAGAAACAAACTCTGCCAGATATTGATCTTTGCAAACTGAATTATGATAAAAATGCTCGGATGTTGAAGTGATCGAACGAAAGAGTAAAGGTCCTCAGCAAATTTGTCCCAGAGTTGACAACGGAGTGTTTGATTCCTAGAATATTGAACATCGTGTTAACTACTGATGGAGTCATGGTAGACACAATTTATAATACTAAAACTCACTTTTCATCTACTAAAACGAAGGAAACAGTGGGGTTGGGATCAGATTTATATGATGGCATCGATCCAAGGCGACTGATTACATCTACATAGAAGTGAAGAAACATAATATTAGGATGTGGTATGAATCAGGAGCAACTAAATTTAAAACCAAGTATGCTTACCAACTAAGTAATTGACATCTGACTGATATGACTTAATGTAATGAAATTGAGCAAATCTGAATGCATGCTTCTTAATCCGCATCTCATGTATAGGTCGAACCATGGTTAGAAAATCGAATTTTAACCTATACATGTGATTCGAAAACCTGAAGTGCCCACTGTTGTTTTTGAGAACTTGAAAGTTTTTTATCATATACGTAAGCCCTGCTTCAATATCATCTGACAAATGACTTCTCATGTTTCTTGGTATCGTTGCTTCAATAAGAGAATTCTATAAAAAAAATACATATATATATTAGAGGCTGGAACCTTATAACTAAAAATAATTTGCAACAGTTTAGAATTTGACATTTAGTAGATATCAAGGTTTGATAGCTTTGAAAATATTACAATTAGAACACTATAACCATACAAAAGCCACAATATAAAGCACATATAATACACTTACTATCCACACAGGTACAAAAGAAATAATAACTAACTGATCTCAATCTGTGAAATCATAATAGAATATCCACCCTAGAATACCAGGTTCAGATAAAAGCATTCATATTATATGAATTGATGCAGAGTTTTCATCCATTAAAGTACTAAAAAACTCAAATTGAAAACATTACCTTTTCATCCATCAATACGAGAACTGTATCATTTGCATAATTGGATTTGGAAGGACGATTATGTTTCCGAATCACTCTACAAACGATTCTCCATGTTATCTTACTTTTATCAATGTTTGAGATATAGTCATACTCGGATGACATCTTAATCTCAAAGAAAGCAAAACCTACAGTTGATATTTAAGAGATTATTAGAAAAGGGAAAAAAACAGTTGCAATATAGAGTCATTTGGTTGTAGATGAACAACAATACCTCCGCAAAAAATTAGGGTTTCGAGATGAAGATGAATGGGAGGAGAAGATGAATGAGAGGGGAAATAATTCAAATAAGCTTGCATAATGATGTTAAATACTGAATCGATTGAACGGTTGAAGAAGGAGTGGGGGAAGTGGGAGTACGGTTGAAGAAGGAGTGGGCGAAGTGGGAGGAGTGGAAGAGTTGGGAGAAGTTCTGAGATATACACGATGCCGAGAAAAAAAAGGATGGCAGAGAAAGACCGAAAATAAAGAGGGAAATATTCTGTTTTTAATATATTAGGATTATTTAAATTATTATCTCTATCAAAAAATCAAAGCTATAAAATCAAATAATCGAAAACAGACCTCCGTAGTGTAATATATTATACACCGGTATAAATATCTGCGTGAAATCATAGGGTAAGAACAAAGAATTTGAGTAATTTAATATATTATGCACCAGTATAAAGATCTGCGTGAAATCATAGGGTAAGAACTAAGAAGTGTAGTGTAAAACTGTTAAATAAAGTACGGTCGTGTAACCTCAAGAAAAAGTGAAGAGAATTGAATAATAACTTTATAATCAAAACAACTGAATCACAAAAAACGTCAACATAAATGAAATCCTACGAAAATAGAGTAAATGATAAAATGAAAACAAACAATTTTATTTTAGAACATAAATGTGTCATAACAGCATTGTGAGATCAGGTGTCTTTTTCTACTTTCACCGTCACTGATTTGATTTTGCGATCTTCATCGCTATCATCGTCACTTTCAACTTGAACTATCACGGGCTTCTTCTTGGGATTCGTTTTGACTTCATCTTTCTCTACATCACTTTCAATTTCAACTGTCGTTGGTTTCTTCTTTCGATCTGGTTCGACTTCATCATTCGCTTTCTCACTTTCAGCTTGATTTATATCACGCATTCGCTTCATTCGCTTCAAAGGAGTAGATCCGCTAGCATCTACCCCAACAGTACCATCACCACTATCAATGTCAAGTTCATCATGTAGAGACTGTATTGTACTACTTGCTGCACAAGATGATATTTGCGAATGAACACCGACTTCCAAGTATGACTCAGCTTCGCCCTAATCATAAAAAAATAATAAATAAATACAATGTGTTAATGGACAGGAGAGATACTAACAGTTATATATAACTTTACGTTTATACAATAAGCAAAATATTTTACCTCTTGCACCACATTTTCAGTTTGGAACTTTTTTATCAAGCTCTCGTCAGTGCTAATTTTCTTGACCAGATAAGATAAGTTTGAGGAATTTCTATGGGCTATATCGTCGTTCGAGATCTGCACTGCAAAGAGCGTCCTTTTACCTATAAGCTGGTTGAACTCATCAGGGAATACATCAGGAGGTTGAACCTGTTGAGATATGCATACAATAGTTATGAGATATGCATACAATATACATACGGCCGATAAATACATTTGGACATATAGCACATGAGAACAATGAATACTTACGGACTGGTAGCCTTCAATTAAAGTTGCCAGTGATTTTGTAGTAAGTTGAAGGGCTTCCTTATGAAATATGGTCACCAAAGTATTCCCAGTATCATCATTTACTCGTGCTTTGAGCCTCAACCTACAAAGTTAAAATACAAGCCTTATATTAAGCATGGTCAATGTATAATGGAAACTACATGTAAATCTAAAACAAAATTTGCATAACAAATTAGAAAAACATGCCTTAGTGTGGGAAATTTGACAACAGAATTACAAGTGCCACAAGAAAATTGTTCTCCATCCCAATCAAGCTTTTTCATGCATTGTTTGCATGCATTGTAATACCAGCCAAACTTGTCTTGCCAACTCTCAATAGTTGCAACAACAACATATACAGATGCCTATAAAAACAATTATTAGATTTATTTAATATGGGTTGTATAGTTTTGAAGGAACAGGGTATACTATAATAAAATAAATACCTTATCTGTTTCATTCAAGAATTGGACACATACTTTCCTATCAACCTCAAAGAAGTCTGTTGTAGCAGGAAGTGAACTTTCAATTGACGATGGTGTACAAGAAGTCATAGAATCACCAGCGTTAGTAAGACTCCAACTATATCATATCATAGAAAAGGTTTTAATTTAGAAGTTTAACTGTCACTAATTAAGCAAAATAATTTACATTTAAAGATCAAAATTATGAATTAGAAATAGAGGGATTATAGAAATAACCGAGTCTTAAAATGAATCACTTCATCATGTTGTTGGTCGAGAATCAGCTGAGTTCCAAAATGTGCATTACATAATTTTGTGACCCCTATTGTAGATTAACAAAAACATCGTTATAAAAAATATATACATTATAGAGAAAAAGACAATGATTATACCTCCAACTATACTTGGCTTAAGATACTTCATGATAATAACAATCCCGGAATCTTCATGTTGTTTGACATAATTATGCAACTCCTCAGCATGGGGGACCCAAAGAGAGCATAGGATAATATCGTTCCTAGAGAAAACAAAATAAGGTGATTATTTCTTAATAATTGTATGATAAATATACCATGCTGATTACTTTTATAGTTGTATAAATACAAAAAAGAAATATGAAATTACATACTTATGATCTTGGAGTCGGAAGTTGCATATTCTATTCTTAATAGGATCAAGTGTGACAATACGGCCAATAACATCTGTAGGTTTAACAAAGAGAATATAAGTAATAATCATGAAATAGAAAGAACAAAAATACATCAAAAAATTAAAAGATATGTAAATTTCACTTACCAACTAAATAATTCAAATCCAACCTATTAGACTTCACATCCTCATAAGAGATAAAATGAAAATCGTTGACAGGAATTTTTAATCCTGCCATACTTGTCAATGTAGTGGAATACAAGAACTTTATCTTGAATTGATGAGAAGTGTATCTGTATTGATTATTGTTTGGAATAACAGTGAAGCTCTTCAGTGTGTACGACTGACCAACAGTTAATTTAGAGATCCATTTGCTGACTAAAATTGTTGGTATTGTTGCATGAATTGAATGTCCCTGTAAAATAATAAGGTTTAGGTTTTCGTTTGTTTAGTAGATAGTATTTGTAAAAGGATCTTCAAGAATATAATACCTGCATATCAATAAGTATCATTTCAATTGTACCGAGTTCGCTCTCCTTATTGTAGGATCTCGTCCAAAGGTGAAGGACACGAATCCGAATCTTCCATGAATCTTTGGATGAATCCAGATCAGCTACGTTGTCAAATTTGGACCCCATTTCAACCCTATAATTAAACAACATTAGTAAAAAGTAGAGGCAAGGGATGAATTGTAAAACGTCATGTATCAATAACAACTACCTTAACCTTTGCTTGTTGGACAGATCCACCTTTGCTTGGATATATCGTAGATAACAGGTTTAATGGATGAGAAGAACGATATATATATATTAGAGGTTTAAAATATACGTAGAATCTGTAAAGTAGTTATAACAGAAAATATTTCTCCCTGCCACACACCAAAAATATATCAAGAGATCCAAAAAATTTAAAATTTAAAATTTGGTTAACATATAATGGATAGATAGTAGATAACATGATTATAGAATATTTCAAGTAGTTGTAACAGATAAGATTTTATAACAAAATGAACAGATATCAAGAGATATCAGTTTTTGAATTTTAAAAGTTTGAAGCCATAAATCTAGCAGCGGATAAAAACATTTTGATATCTCTCCCGATTTTAAAAGTTTTCACCCTTGGATTTTCCCTGGGAGGAGATACGAAAATATGGTAGGGGATTGCAACCACATCCTCTGTTTTAATAGATTAGGATTATTTAAATTATAATCTCTATCAAAAAATCAAAGCTATAAAATCAAATAATCGAAAATAGACTTTCGTACTGTAATATATTATACACCGGTATATAGATCTGCGTGAAATCATAGGGATGTGCCACGTGGCTGCGACGGTAAATCTTTTAGAAAATAGAGTTTTGGAATTTTCAATGTTTGTTACCTTATCTTCAATGTTTGTTACCATATATTAATAAATAAATATAAATTGGTTCCAAAACACAAGAATGTAAAGGATCTCTTTGTGAAATTTTATACGACAGTAAATCTTGCTGTAATACTCATGTCATACATTAATAGTTTGTGAAATTTTATACGCCCGTAATTATTGCTGGATTTCCCTTGTCATACTCTCCTCTTTGTGAAACTTTATACGACCGTATACATTGCTGGATTGTCCATGCCATAATCTCTTCTTTGTGAAAGTTTATACGACCGTATATCTTGCTGGATTTTCCATGTCATCTTCTTTATCTCTAGGAAAGTGAAATTTCTTTATACTTGAAATTACCTCATAAAATTTCTTTACAAAATACACTAATTTTATTTATTTACATAAGCACTAATCTTCATTCAACTACATAAGAAAGACGTATATACAAACCCATACTTTACATGATCCCTATACAGAATAAGAAAGACCCCGTCTGCAATTTGGACAAATTTCCTTCCGTAACAACCATGATTCAATGCATAAACAATGAAATATGTGAGCACATGGCATTTGTTTTACTACAGTGCCCCGTATGAAT
Source organism: Oxyria digyna (assembly GCA_029168935.1). NCBI lineage: Eukaryota > Viridiplantae > Streptophyta > Magnoliopsida > Caryophyllales > Polygonaceae > Oxyria > Oxyria digyna. The sequence goes on from JAPVLV010000005.1 coordinate 44,702,649, forward strand.
GGTTCAAGGCAGATTGAGCAATCACGATCATTACCAGAATATGTGACACTCTCCAAAGCTACAATGTCCGGTTCTGAACGAATTGGCGATCCTTGATATTGTTCAGTGTCCGTCTCTAAAACAGAAGAAGAGGGAGCATCTATCAATTCAGGAAAATCATCTGGATGAACTTCAATCTCGACATTGATAAATCGTACCATGCCCCTTTGAATGAAGAAAGCGTCATCAATGACCCAACTATTTATATAATCACGAACCATTTCAGTTACACATACATGTTGCAAAACACTTGGCACATAAGCGTGATCTAAAATCAATTCAATTTCTTGAACTGATAGATGTTCTCCCCTCCAATGATATGTAGTCAGATACTCCTCCACCGTTGTAAATACACTGCAGAAATACTTGACTACAATTGTAGTCTCATCTAAAGGGGAGGTATATCCACCTGTAATTCGGACGGAATAGTTTCCACAACCATAATGATATCCCTGGCATAAATGAGAAGACGGGGGCATACTATAGAAAAATAATTAAATAAATTAGAGACAACATATTGCTTGTAAATAATTCATAAATAGATATGCATACTCTTTCAAGAATTTTTATCCTAAAAACTACAATTTCTCTTAATGTAAGGTCCTAACTGTTAAGTAAACACCAGATGCACAAACAAAATCAACTTGTAAACTGCAAATTGAAGCAGTGACCTGTTTTAAGGTTCAAACTATTAAGTAAACACCAGATGAACAACAAAAAATAGTTTTGTGAAAACAGTACTTTACCTGTTGTTTTAACTGAGGGAACTCTGGGAAATCTACATGAAAATAAGTAAAGAAGGAATTATAGAAACGTACAAAAAACTGTTGCAATTGCCCAACATGTAAACAATCAAGAAATTAATTAAGATAGTATAGAAGAGATTACCAGGTTCACATTGAAGTTGTTGTTCATAGGAAAACGAACTCTGAGAAGAAGCTCAATGAATTAAAGGACTTTTGATTTGAGTTTAAGAAATCATATGCTGTCAAACAAAACAGAAATATGATCAGGTAAGAGGTATAACGTATAAGCACACAACACAACAACTTAATAGGAGCAACCATCACTTGTGTAAACATACGGGTCCAGGTAAATGATTTTTTATACCTAACATGAAACATACGAGTTGGATGGTTTTGAAATGCTCACCCGTGCTATCATTTCTTTAATATCTTCAATGTGCTCGGTAACACAGGGCTGATTGGTGGGATTCATGCACTGAAGAGCTTCCATGTCAGCAAGAAACTCGTCACAAAATCGTCTACTCAAATCTAGTGGGTCTTCATTTCTCTCCTTTGCTCTATTGATTATCTGAGCATCAGTAAATACCAAACTTTCTATAAATATTTTTGCTCAGACTGCATAAAAGATTTATTTTTTATAATCTGCAGAAACAGAAACCCAACCACAAAAAAAGAATTTTGAGAATTGGACTTAACCCAACCACAAAAAAATTACTCAAATCTAGTGGGTCTTCATTTCTCTCCTTTGCTCTATTGATTATCTGAGCATCAGTAAATACCAAACTTTCTATAAATATTTTTGCTCATACTGCATACAAGATTTATTTTTTAGAATCTGTAGAAACAGAAACCCAACCACAAATACATGTGGTCAAAATTTCAAGAAAGACACATGAAAAAATACAGCATGTTCTACGATCGTATAAAATATCACAACGAAGAGAGTTTGCCATGGAAATCCAGCAAGCTATACGGTCGTATAAAATTTCACAAACAGGTCAGTATGGCATGAAAAATTCAGCATGTTTTGAAAACATTTCTTTACCTGCTGTTTTAACTGAGGGAACTCTGGGAAATCTACATGAAAATAAGTAAAGTAGGGATTTTAGAAACGAACAAAAAACTGTTGCAACTGCCCAACATGAAAAACAATAAGACAAGAAAACAGGAGGGGACTGCAACCAGCAACACCCTAGACTCGCCTAGAATACATAGAAAACATTTATCAAAATCATTCGACAAAGTACCTGAGCGTTTGCATATGTTGACTGCCGGCGAATGCTACAACGTTGATACTTGACAGCAGATTTCGAAAGGAGATGATGATTGAGAAAGAAAAGTGGGTAAAAAAGAGGATTAGCAGGCTGTAATTTGGGGAGGAAGAAGAGACGGTTTTGAGAAAGAAAGGAGATGATGATTGAGAGAAAAAAAGAGGATTAGCAGGCTGCATATTGAGATTAAATAGGGAGTGTAGTTGGCAGTTGAAGGCGGTTATGGAGGAGTGGAAGTAGTGGGGAGAGTGGGGGAGAAAATTTCAACTGCTGAGGATGGAGGTTGAGATGAGAAGCTGCGTGCTGAGAAGAGAGGTGTGAGAAGAAGAGGCGGTTTTCAATATGAGGCTAAATGGAGATAAGGTTAATGGGCTTTAAAATTGGGCTGAAAAAAAAGGTTTTAAATTTTTTTCTGGGCCTGTAAGAAGCTGCCACGTGGCTGCAAGATAGAGGGCTTGAAGGGGGGCTGGCTTTAATCTTTTAGTAGATTAATCGATGGTCATTTGTATAAGAGTCCCCTAAATTAGACTCATTAAAACATAATTTGAAGTACGAGGATTTGATTCCGTTATATATATAAGTGAATATGTAGGACATTCCTTACAAAAATATAAAGGAGTAACGAATTCAATCACATATCCAAATTTAAGAAAAAAAACAAAAACGGTTCTTTTTCTAGAACTACGTAGACTTGATTCTGTATTAAACGGATACGTAGGAAATTCGATATTAAATCATATATATATCGGATTCAGTCACACCAAAATTAAAACTAAGTTTCAATAAAACTTGAAATTGAAACTAAATTGTTCGTCTAGAACTACGTGTGATTTGATCCCTTTTAATTTAAAATGGTACATAGAAAATTCGATATAAAGCTATCACTCATCGAGTTCAATCACAAACAAAAATAAAATAAAATTCACCAAAATGTTATAAACATAAATAGTGAAAGGGTTAATCAACCCTTCCTAGAAGGTGGGTTTAATCTCTTTCACGACGTACAAATGATAGTTTGATCGCGTCTAGAAAACCCTTCCTAGAAGGTGGGCTTAGACTCGCTCCTATGATGTACGGGAAATAAATCTTTCTGAACTACGTAAGGCTTGATCCTTCTTAAGAAGGTATGTAGGCAACCCGTCATAATCCGGGTGCATCCCAAATCATAAAACAAACCTATAAGTGTTCAACATATCTATATTATTAGAATTGTAAGGATATACAGATAAGGGTCGAACTCAAATAAAAATCAAATAAGATGTGTTTGTGCATAGTTGTTTTCTTTTAACAATTTTTGCCTAACAAGCACTACGACAATTTGCTCTAGCAAATTCGGCGTCGTTGTCGGGGAATTGAATTATTCTTTTTTTTGTTATAATTTGTGATTTATCAACTGTTGTGTGAGCATGTTGTATGGTTCAGACCTGTGCTACTAATTCATTTCTTTTTGACCTTGATTCAGAGATCGAAAGGTCGTTCTTTTGAAACTGAAGATCATTCTTGGACCAAAACTACGAGATGGTGGATGAACCACAAACTGTGAGGTAGTTAACTTCCCCGAATCTGGAGCAACAACCTTTGGCAGTAAAGATTCCAGAGCTAACTGATGGCGTGAACTTTGAGCTAAAGGTTGGGTTAATCCACGAATTGCCACACTTCCAGGGCTTGAGTGGAGAAGATCCAAACAAACATCTAGCTCAATTCCATGTTGTTTTCACTAGCATGAAGCCGAGAGGGATCACTGAGGATCAAATCAACATACTGGTTTCTGAGGAAGATACGGAAGACTGTCAGCGAGAAATAACGCGATCACCATATGTAGACTACGATCACGTTTCTAATCCAGAGAGCTCAGAAGCTACAGGTGAAAAATTGTGATCGCCATCTGCAAACCGCGATCGCGTGTTTTCTCCAGAATCAACAGAACCTATAGGTCTCGATCACCATATTAGACGTAAAATCTTTTAGACAACGTGCAGAGGCCCTAGAAGGACTTCTAGAACTTTCTGCAGATTTGCTGGAGCAAAATAAGCTCGAAGAACTGGCAGTCGTTCTTAAGCCGTTCGGGAAAGATAAGGTTTCCCCAAGAGAAACCGCCATCTGGTTAGCTCGAAGCCTTAAAGGAATGATGTTTGAAGACTCTGCTCGAAACTCATGACTGTTTATTTCCTGGTAAGTCCACAATCTACTACAATCTTTGAATTTCTTGTTCAGTTTATTATTATTCTTTCATGCGGCATATTGTTGTACATAGAGATGTCACCCCTGCAATGCTATGCTGCGATGTGTTCATAGTAAAAAAGTGTGATACAATACAAGAGAGCTTGGATTTGTATAATTTGGTGTAGGTGCACAATGTGTTCATATCTTGAAGCTTAAGCCATTATATGTTTCAGTGTCACTTTGCTTTATAGTTTGGACCATATAATTGTGGATGGATGTTAACTTAGACAGGGTGTAATATCACGAGAATTCCATCTTCTTCTTCTTTTTTCCTTTATGGAGTCTTTAAATAGGATGAAAGTATGAAAGTGAAGTTCAGTAGTGGATTGATTTAAAAAACTTTATTTATTGATATAATAATTGAAAATCTTACCAAACACCAAACTACAAACTACAAACTACAAATAAGGAAATATTTAAATGCAACAAAAATCTTCAAAATTAAGTAAACACCAAATTGTGCTTAGTATTTTCTAGTCCTAGAATCTTCAAAGTATTACTCCATGAAGAATTATCATCATCATCAGAATCATCTCCATGAGCACGAATCTTCCAACTCACACAAGGAAAGAAAATCCTACCACACTTTTCCGAAACCTTCTTTCGACAATTCTCAATCTTTTTAATCGACTTAGTAACAAAGCTGTTCTCCTTTGTAAATTTGTAACTTCTTAGATACTCCTGCCTCATCATAAATCCTTTAAGGTGCGATGGACGGCTCGATTCCAGTTCTGTAGGGAGGCTCTTTGTGGTTTTAAGAGTTTTCAAGAACTCGACTTCTGATTCCGGCCACTTGTGGGACCCGCTGAACGAAACCGGTCTACGACACGAAGACTTCTCCATAAGGACGTCGTCTTCTTTAGGGATGCATATGGTGTTCATCTTCTTCGACATTGAGTTGTGCTTTAGTCTTTTGATCAAGATCGAAGAGAAGGATTTGTTAACTTATGATACAAAGTTTGATGAAGGAAGTATATATAGATTCCCGAAGTCCAGTTCATAAGGAAACTTCTCTATCTTTTATTTTGGATATGATTTCACGACAGAACAAGGTTAACAAATTGTGTTAAAGATAGAAGGTTACCAAAAATATAGTAGTGTAATTTTTTTTTGTTATAAAATATGATTTCTAGATATTTTCAGTACAACAATACGTGGGTAAAAAATCGGTTACAAGACCTGACAAATCTGTAGGTAAATTAATATTTTTGTATTATTTAAGAAATTCGGGAGTATTTTTTAATAATATTATAATAAATATATAAAAAATAGATTTGTTGAGTTATTCGAGTCAGCCTAAAATTGACCAAACAGATTCGATTTGGATCTAGTTTTTATCGGACCGGGTTCACCGATTCGATTGGGCCAGTTTTAAACCGGTCTCAACAAGCAATAAAACCGTGAATTTACAATTTGATCCCTATGCATCATTTTTGGCAAACCTATTATTCACGGATGATTCTTTTCAAATAAAGACACTTTTTCCGTTCCTCTTTGAAGCAATTCCAGAATCCTTCTGGCATCTTCTTCTTCCTCTGTCTTTCCATAGACACTTCTCCCACGCCATTCCCTTTTTTCATCGAATCTCTCCTCCACTCTCCGATGAACAACCAACAGTACACCGCCACGGGCTACCCAGCACCGCCTCCCACTTCCCACCCCGCCGGCGCCTACCCCTACGCCAACAACCCCAACCCTAACCCTAACCCTAACTACTACAATGCTCCGTACGGCAACCCCAACCGCGCCACCTACTACCGCCGCTTCATGATGGTAATCGTCTCCGCTCTCGTCATCTTCGCCTCCGCCCTCTTCGTCATCTGGATCGCACTCCGCCCTAGGGTTCCTCAGTTCCGTCTCAACTCGCTTTCCCTCTCCCAATTCAACATCTCATCATCCAGTGTATCAGGCAACTGGACTGCCTCCTTTACTGTCTATAACCCTAATTCCAAGATGCACGTCTACTACTACGACATCGACGGCGGCGTCTACTACAGATCCGAGATGGTCGCCACCAATCGCCTTCCTCCCTTCGATCAGGCCACCAAATCCCTTTCCAATATGACCTCCACGTTCGTTGCCACTTCCACGTATGTTGATGATTGGGTGGTGAGTGGGATTAATGGAGGAAGGAGCAATGGGAGTGTCAAGTTTAATCTGAAGATTGTTGCTACTGTTCACTTTAAGGCTGGAGGATGGTGGAGGAGGAGAAGGTTTCTTAGGGTTTTCTGTGAGGATTTGCCTGTGGGGATTTCTTCCAGCAGTGGAGTTGGGATGCTAACTGGTGGACCTCGGGATTGCGGTGTTGTTGTGTAAGTAATATGATTCTGTTGACTATGGGATGTAATTTGGATGATGATTTAGGTATTCAGAAATGTTATTCTTGCTGATTTACTGATGCAATTGCAATCTAGGGTGTTCTTTTGTTTGGTTTCAATATTGGATTTGTATAGCTCTAATGCTCTAATGCTCAATATTGGATTCTATTGACTCTGTTGTTTGTGTTTGCTGGGATATTCTAATACTTTCTCATGGGGAGTGGAATTTTCTGTCTATTATTAAGAATTGGGTATTATTGAGCTTTGAAATTGATGGATGATCAGGAATTTGATTTGTAATGTTAAGAATTCATTGTAAGTTGGAACCCACCGCCGTGGTCAGCTGCAGGAACTCCATTTCTGGGCAGTTCTGGGATGTGGGTTATGACAGATTTGTTGTTGTGCACTGCAGTTGTTGCTGCAATTTGTGTTCAGCATGTGCAAACAACCAAAGATGATGAAAGTTATTCATTTCTTTAAGGTGTGTCTTGATCCATGTTTTTTGCTAAATCTTTTTGGTGGTTTGATATGCGGCCAATACATGTAGAAGAAACAGGAAGTGTGTATTGCTGGAGAGCATTTTTTTTTCCTCTGGTGTATTTGTCTCATAAAAATGGTTTACGGAGTATTACTCTTAAAATTCCGTTTGTCTTTCTTAGATTTAACTAGGAGGAGAAATGCCCTTCCCTGTTGAGTAGGGATGCACAAAAATGACATGTATATTTGAGAAATGTCCGGTCTATTAATTTTCCGGTCAGGGACCGGAAATCTATATAAATTTTACCGAGTAAAAAATTTAAAATATACATTTCCGGTCCCGGATCGGAAATCCCTATAAATTTTAAAAATGTAAAATTTAAATTTTTATAATTTTTATGCATAGAAAAGCCTGGTCTGAAAATGTCTGGTCCCGATCGATAAGTTTAGAAAATTCAGGTTCACTGGTCCGGACCAGTTGTGCAACCATATTTTTGAGGCGGAAAATTTATTCTTCACACCGGTTCGTAAGATCTAGTTTATAAATGCGAAAAAATATAAATAAGGTTTTTACAAAACACTTTGTATATGAGGGTATTTTTCTGAAGAAAGTTCTGGTGCGTACAAGTCTTAACGTAGGAAAAACGAACAGTTTACGTTAATAAATTACACGTCAATGTTCATATTCTGGATAGTAATGTTCATAATCTAGGATATGAATTTTTTTGAACGTTTTTCAGTTAGGGACGCAGTGACATACTCATATTTGTTGTAAACTTTGGTTATTATTTTTTGTTTTTTCTAAAAATAACGATCGTCCATATTACATTATCGCCCAAATTACACTTTGGTTTGTTATTTGTGACTTTGAACCTTTATTGCACTAATTTCAGAGTATACTTATTCCTTCTTTTGGAACGTTGGAATGACACTTTAAAAACATACAAAAATGAATTCGACTTTGATAATTGCTAGTAGATCATAATTGCCCTCTACACTAAGTACTAATGATATCCTGCACCTCTCTCTAATCGATAGAACATCTTCTCCTAGTGCTCACCCCGAATACTGCATCTTCTTCCTATAGAAAAGATTACCTAAATCTCTTAACAACAATAACACTCTATCTAATAATTAAGTGGAGTATCTTTGTGAACTTTGCTATGAGGTTTGGCTCTTCTATAAATTGGCTTGAAATGCAGACCTTTAACTTCACATTCTCCACAGTTCATCGTCAGACACATGCTTTCATCCGTACTCGAGGTTGACAGCATGAATTATGATCTCTCCTATGCCCAAGTTTTCATGAACTTCTCCCAAGATCATCCTGCTCAGCATGCTCCCACTGAGCAAGTTCATCCTTCTGAGGTTGCACCTGAAGACAACAATGTAATTGTTGCTATCCCAAGGCTACCTCAAAACATTGACGACATTCCAAACAATCCTTATCCCGCTCCCTTTGAGTCCACTCACTTTAATCCTCCCTCTCACTTCCAAGACACAATGTTCATACTATGGCTACAACCACTCTGGGGAGAGACCTCCCATCCCAGCTCGCATGCAATATTCTAACCCTTATCTCAACCAACCAGTCCTGAACCAAATATCTCTCTTGATCCGTATGGCTAGCACTACTTCACCAATCCAGCCTGCAACCATCCTGGCGAAGATGAAGGACCACTAGAAAGGTGTCAAAGGAGACACTGAAGCACACTGCATTGAAGCTTCTAGACTCTTCTAACTTTTGCCAACAAGGAAGCAGGAGACGATGTCTGGGACAACAGGCCTTACCATGTGCAGGGTAGAATAATGGTGATTGTTCCTTACTCTCAGTCATTTGATCCCTTAGATGGAATTGTCCCTAGAGAAAATTTGTGGGTTAGAATTCCCTTGATACCATTTTTCTTCCAGAATGAACCTGCTTTGAAACATATAATAGAAGGAAATCATGTTGGCACTCTTATCAAAATGGATGAACACTCCATGATTAAAAACAAAAGTAGGTTTGCTAGGTTATGCATGAACATTGCTATTCGTGATATTGTTGGATTTGTGAAGATAAAGCATACAAATAAGACTACTCTCACCTTCAAACTTTGGTATGAGAATTTCTCACCTGGTTGTGGGTGTTGTGGAGATCATGAACACTTGTTTGATGAGTGTATTCTAAACAATATGCAACCACAAGTAGTTGAAGTGCGAGTGATGGGAACTCGTGATGATGAATTTTCTGCAAGAATGATAAGGACCAGGCTCCTTGGCAACCTGCTCTCTAGAGCGATGCCTATTGCTCCTTACGATAAAGGTCCAAACTTTGTGAACAGAAATGCAGCTGGAGCCTTCAACAATGTGCCTTATACACCAAACAAATCCCCTACCAAAAGAAGTGATCGAGGAACAACATCTGGAGTCCCACCCTTGACAGTGACCCCCAAGCCCATCCCTGCAAGAACGTCCTTCACTCAACTCCTGAATCAAGAAGGTCAAGAAATGACACATGCCTTAACCCAAGAAGTCTTTCATCCCCAACTAGTAGGTCAGATGCAACAACTTACCTTTGCAATGAACCCCAACATAAGGATTGTCCCAGTCTACTATCCGAGAGCAGTTAGACCACCCATCAGTTACCTCCAAAACCTGCAACCAATGACCCTCTCTCCCATTGTTCAATCTCCACAGTATGAGCCTGGAATTTACTCTCCATGTCTCTCCACCAGATCAAGTAACTCAATCCTGCACAAAATTGATGGTGGAGACAATGTGCAAGTTGCTCAGTGGAGACTAAAAAGAAAAATGTTGAGGAAGTAATTGTCATCATGAAGCCTACTCCTAAAAAGCAGAAGAAGGCCAAAGGCAAGAACAAGGCCAATCTTGAGTAAGTTTTTATGATGGATTATCCAAGGAACTGTCACTTTGTCTTTTGATTCCAAAAACTATTGCTCTTATGATATTGCTTTTTTCCTTGTCCGAATCTTTTGGAGAAGCTATCCTAGGAACTTAGCATGAACAAGTTTTTGAACAATATGATATGTAAGGCCACGTACTTGAAGGTTTGTTTTTTGGACTATTATAATTATCATATGAACTATTGCAAACATTACTATGATTTATGCATTACTGAAATTTCTTTGATAACCAGTTTCAGTTTGAATAAGAATGTTTTTAGAAACATGAAGTATAGAAATTTGTCTTGGGCTAATCACCTTGGCATGACTCTGCAAAGTATGAACCTTGACATTAAAACTTTGCTAGCTTTTACAATTTGGTGTCCATGAATGTTGGATATTGGAACTGTAGAGGCTCTAGGCATAATGAGCTTGTCACAGAAATCAATATATTAAGAAACTAAACAATCTTGATGTCTTCTGTTTGGATGAAACTAAAACTAACATTATCCCTAAGGATTCTTTGATTCGTAGTTTGGGATTTAATCACATTTTCTTTATACTGACCCTAGAAACCAAAGGTGGTCTATGGATGCTCTGGAAACAATCCTTTAACTTGAAAATTTTCTCCTTGATCTTTGTCATCAGGCGATCATTATTCATGTACAATAATACTGACGTGATTACTGCGTTCGTTTATGCCCCTTCCTGTGAAGAGCTTATAAATCATTTTGGAAGGAACTTATAGCTTAAATCGTGGCCATCAACCTTCCAATGATCATTATTGGAGGCTTGAATGATCTTCTATTACCTACAAGTAAAACAGAAGGAGCTCCAACTTTGTACAACAGATTTACTCGTCTTTAGTGGCTAACGAATGAACTTGACTTAGTTGATACTAAATTTGTTGGTTTCCCTTTTACTTGGCGGAAATCTAGTAATATGAATGCCAACACTTTTGAACGTTTTGATCATGTCCTTATAAATTCTACCCTTACTAGTATCTTTAGAAATAGGACGATGTATCATCATCCTTTCTTCTCGTCATATTATTGCCTTATTACTTGCAATCCTGGAGCCATGCGTAGCCATACTAAACCCCTTTTTCGTTTTGAAAACGCTTGGGCAACCAGGATTCTTATAGCCACTTGGTTCGCAAAGTCCGGTCCTTCAAACATAAAGGTTCCTATATGTTCAAATTTTACTCTAAGCTTAAACTTTTGAAGTTTTACTTGAAATCATAACCACTACAACTTTGATCAATTGAAAAAAAAAACTAAAAATCACCTTCAGAATCTTTTCTATAAATTTTTTCATAACCCTAACGATGAAACTATGTCTAGAATTCGTAATCACACCTGGAAGTATAATCGTCTTGTCAAGTTCCAACTCATACTGGAAACAAAGAGCCAAAACTAAGCAACTTGTGGAAGTAGATTGTAATTCAAAATACTTCCATAGCTTTGCCGAAACCAAAACTTTTAGAAATTCTCATATATCCTTTGTTACTAAAGACGGGATTGCTCTACATGACCAAGACTCTATAACAAAAGCCATCGCTCAAGAACTTAGAATTCGACATCAAAAGGCTACATCTTTTTCGCCCTCTAATAATGACATTGATATCATTCCTCAACTTATTATGGCTCAAGATAATCTAGACCTCATTTGTAAACCAACTTTTGCAGAAATTAAGGAAGTTGTCTTTGATCACCCCCTGATAAAACTCCTGGCCTGGATGACTTTTCTATTGATTTTTTTAACAAAAACACTAGAATCTTATTTCTCTCGGGGTTTTCTCTGCAATCAAAGATTTCTTTCATTCTGGACAATTTCTCACTAGTTGGAACCACTCCTTTATAGACCTTATACCTAAACTTGATAATCCTATCAATATTAATCATTTATGGCCTTAGTCTTTGCAATTCCTCGTATAAGATTGTATCTAAACTTATAGTCAATCATCAAGAAATTACCAATAATTATTTCACCTCTTTAAGGAGTCTTAATAATTTGTTGATAACATTCTAGCTGCTCATTAGGTTTTTAGTTCTTTTAACAAAAGTAAAAAACGTGGTACTAAATGGATGACTCTAAAGTTTGACATGGAGAAAGCGATAAGTTGGATTGGGATTTCGTGTCTAAAATCCTTAATCAATTTGGTTTTGATCCTTGATGGAAATTTACTTTCTAGAGTTATTTGAAAGACAATGATGGTTGTCCATAGACTGTGCAAATTCTCCTCCAATTGGGATTTAGGTTAATCTAATGTTTTAGATTTTATATTTTGCTAGAATTAAAATATAAATTGGCATAAGAATTTATTAGTTTTTGTGAAAAGGATTAATTGATTGTTTTAATTCAATAAGGTCTTCAGTATACACGGTAGAACTGTCGCTCTAACAGACCGAACAGATGAGAGGAAGAAGATGATGATGACACATCCATATAATTCTTGAAAAAGATAAACGGCATTATGGTCATTACGTTAACTTAACAAAAAAATTGACGGAGTAGTGTTGTGGGTGTTTAATTGTTAGCAAAATGCTTTTAATGGGTGGTTAAAAATAAATTTCAATAGAACGGGTGGTTATGGGTAATATCACATATTTAACGGGGTGTTTTAATCCAATTTACCTTCTTTAATGATGTTATCAATGATTTGAAGAAGCATACGTCTAAGTGGAAAGCCAATAGCCTCTCCCAGGCTGGCAGAACTCTTCTTATTCAAACGAGCCTTATTTCCAAAGTTAATTATTTGATGTAGAGTTTTCTTCTCTCAAAAGGAGTTTGTGACGCCATTGAGGATATCAACAAAGCTTTTTAGTGAAAATTATTGAACCTAATCATCATCCTCTTATTAGCTAGGATAATATCTATAAACCTAAATCTGCAGGTGGGCTTGGTCTCCACAAAGCCTGGAATAATAACTAGGCTTTGCAACTTAAACCCTTATGGTGATTGCTCACTGGTCAATCTAACATTTGGTCTCAACTCATTTATGATAAATACCTTTGACATTCATCTCTTTTGTATGTAGAGACCTCCTTTTCTTGGCAATTTAATTGACTTTTAAGCTTTATGGGTGATTTCAAGAAACATCTCTTCTGGCAATAGGTAATGGACAAAATCAATATTTGGAAGGATTCTTGGGTTGCGGGGTGCAATATTGTGCCTTACCGTATTGATAATATTGGTACTCTTGTTTGTGACCTTTTTAAGCCTAATAAGACTTGGAACTTTGATAAATTAAATTCTATTTCCGCCAACATCATAGCCCATATTACGAATCTCCACCTTCTTATTTTGAATCTCCTTGATTCTCTTATTTGGATCCCTGTTTCTGATGGCGTTTTTTTATGTTAAATCTACCTATTGAGCCATAGAGTAAATTGTCATAGTGCTAAATCAAAGAAACCCTAAAATACTAACTAGAGTACAACAAGTGAGTAGAGGTGGAATCCAAGGGACTCAAAACACCAATTTTATGCAATAGCGAATTACCAACTCACGAACACGTAGGGGAAGGGGGGGGGGGGTTGATTATTCAAGCTAACAAATAATAAGAAACAAGAAAAGCAATGATGATTAAGAATATGATTATGAAAGGGTTTCACCTAGTAAGTATCCACACAACAATCAATCAAGTTGATCCTACATTATCTCAAGTTCTTATCAATCTTAGGAAATGTTCCTATTCCGATCTTTAGTATATCAGCAGGTCAACCGGTCCTGAAAATACTTACTACTCAATGACCTAGGAGACCTCCTAGGTTGAATCAAATAACAGCAAAGAGTATAGGAATCACAAAGATGCATGCAATAACTTACAACTGTCAAGTATTGAACATGTAATCAATTCTCTTTCACAAAAGCAATTCACTACCTGATCATGCAATTATGGATGTTACTATGATAAGGAATTCCACTGTCTATTCCAAGTCTAGCAATAGAAAACTATCAATCAAACTAGGTGATCAATCTAGCAAAACCAATAGAAATCATATGGATAGAAACAAGAGAATCAAATACAAACCCAAAGGAAAAGAACAAAAGTTATAAATCTTACAACTGAATCAACTGATAATTTCAACTGCTAGGCAAAACAACGGAATTAGTTCCTGCTCATGGTTTGCAAGACTAAAGTTCTAGATGGAAGAGAGAAAACGTAAATGTGAGATTTCCAGCCTAAAAGTGGCTTCCAAACTTAAAATAGTCGTAAAAAACTAAAGAGAAAGTCTAACAAACGAAATAACAAAGAAAGGAAAATTGGTCCACAATTCTGCTGAAAGACGCGACCCAACGTGAGATATCGCGATCGCACTCTAACTCTGTAGCTTTGCAGAACTCTGCTCCAAAACCAAGGTCGCGGTTCCTCTGACGCGATCACGTTCTTCTCTAAAATGTGCATCTTCAACTTCGTCTTCGATCATCTTCACAACAACGTCTTCAGATCACTTGTAAATCTTGTATATCTTCACTTCAGCTCCGATCCTCCTAGTCATAGACTTGACTCCACAATTCTGCTGAAAGACGCGACCCAACGTGAGATATCGCGATCGCACTCTAACTCTGTAGCTTTGCAGAACTCTGCTCCAAAACCAAGGTCGCGGTTCCTCTGACGCGATCACGTTCTTCTCTAAAATGTGCATCTTCAACTTCGTCTTCGATCATCTTCACAACAACGTCTTCAGATCACTTGTAAATCTTGTATATCTTCACTTCAACTCCGATCCTCCTAGTCATAGACTTGACTCCAAAACCTCACAAATCAACTCTAAACATAGTGTAATAATCCCTAGTTACGCTATACAAAGTCCAACGTATCAAATATGATGAACTCCCATAGTCATACTAAAGTTGATCCTACACTTTTTTGGAACAAGAAAATTTCACCTAAAATTAAAACTTTTCTTTGGAAAGCCTATGTTGATTGCCTTCCAACCATTGATCGTCTTAACAAACATTTTAATCGTAAGCCCTCAAGCCTTAGAAGTGCTATTCCTATGTCAACATGGGAACTTCCCAAGAGGTCACCCATCTCAGGACTACTCCCACCCTATCACGCTTAACTTCTTAGTTCTTTGTCATCACTCGAACCAGGAAAAGGAAGAGCTCTTGTTGACATGTGTAGACAATTTAATCCTTATAATGGATTACAAACACGGGGTGTTACATTGATCGTGTTCCCGATCGCTACTCTTTATGCGGCGAAGTTGATGAGAATAGAAACCATAATTTCTTTTTTCAGTGCCTTGTCACCATTCGTCTGTTTAGATATGTTGAATCTTTTGGCAACATCTCCTTTAATCTAGATTATAACGAGACCTTTGAAATTACTTTTCCTAGTTTTATTCGTGATGATCTAAATAATATTACAACCTTCTTCACTTGGTGAAATTTTTGAAGAAGTCGTAATAATTTGATTGTTTGAGCTACAGACAACGATAAACTTAATTTTGAGCACTTAACATCCATTATTCTTTCTCAAGTTAACGCCTGGAAGTTTGAGTCTGAAAGTACCAGGCCTAATGACCCATCGTTTGTGAAAACTAAAATTCGTAGATCTCTACAAACGAATTGCAATAAACCTCCTAATAACTACTTCAAACTCAATTTTGATGGCTCTAAAAGAAATGATCTTTTTTCTCACATGGTTTTTATTATTAGAAATGAATTTGGAAAAACCGTGCTAGTAGAAAACAAACAAATTCTGAATACGTCTATCCTGATTACTGAGGCCATAGCCGTAACACCCGTGTTTGTAATTCTTTATAAGGATTATATTGCTACTCATGTCAACAAGAGTTTTTTTTTTTTTTTCTGGTTCAAGTGAAGACAAAGAACTAGAAAGCTAAGCGTGCTAGAGTGAGAGTGGTCATGGGATGAGTGACCTCCTGAGAAGTTTGCACGTTGACATGAGATAGCGCTTCTAAGGTTGTGAGCTTTACAAATGGAATCAGATCCGACTCTAGTGCAGTCACTCGACCCAGAGGGTGGTCTTACGCATTCTGTGTCGCTAATTTTATAAACATTGACTTTATGTTTACTTTTTTTATTAATATTAAGCCCCAAAACTTTTGTTCTAGGTTGGCTACCGACGTCAAGAGTTGTATTCTAGAGTTTTTTGATTTTTTAAATTTAGAGAGTTTTGTTCTATCATCTGCTACGATGATTTAGGTGTAAAAATTTACACGGCTTGTTTATAGAAAATGTAACCTTTTGTTTTGGTTGAAAAGTAATGAGTTATCTTAGAGTGTAAGTAACGGTGGGGTTGTACTTGCAGCCATTGATTCATACCAGACTTACCAGTACATGCCTTGCTTGCTTCTATTGACTAATATACTTTAATTTCAGTAATTTACTCTAGTACTCCCTCTTTCCAATAATACAAGGGACATTTGCTTTTGACACATTTGTCGAGACATATTTTATAACGTTAATATCTCTAAATATACGGTGACAAAAATTATAATTTTTATATATTGTCAAAGTACTCGTTGAGACGAATCAAACAAGATCTCACATGCATATATTTGTTTCTACATATCAGAAAAAAACTAGAAGAGTCTTTTAACTAGTGAATAGTGTCAGAAAATCAAATGTCCCTTATATTTTGAAACGAGTATGATATTATACGATCCGTACAATTTGCATACGTTTAGGCTGAAGAGTGAAGATGATGACGTGAATAGATTCCTTCAACCCAAAGTCACATCACTCGGAGCCAAACCGGTCTTGTCACAACCCAACTTTTTTAACTGAGGAAAAAAAAACAAAGTGGTGTTGTAATTAGTGGAGTTAAGCTGCTAAGCTAGCATCACAAATATAGCAGGTTGTTTTGTTGTTTTTCTAATTTTAATTTATATAATTGGTCTAGTAATTTGATAATAGGTTAAAGTTTTTTATTTCAAGATACCGAATTTTAAACCTGTTAGAGATACCGAATTTAATACTCCCTCTGTCCCATTTTATTAGTCTCATTTCAATCAGGCACATATGCCGAGACATATTTTGCATCGTTAATATCTCTAGTTAAATGTTAATAAAAATTATAATTTTTTAATATTGTTAAAGTACTCATTAAGACGAATCAAACAAGACCCAACATGGTTATGTTTTTTCTTATATATTAGGAGAAATCTACAAGATTCTCTCGATTTGTGAATAGTGTCACGAAAAGAAATGGGACTAACATTATGAGACGGAGGGAGTACATGTTAGAGATATATATAAGGAGATTGATATTGAGATATATATAAGGAGATTGATATTGAGAGAAGTCTATCCTTTTTTGAGCTAAAAGTACTTTAACCTATTAGACTGGGCTATAATCATCTTTTTTAAAGTTATACTCCATCCGTCTCAAAATGTGAGTCCTGTTTTCCTTTTCGGGCGTCCGATATGTTAGTTCTATTTCCATTTTTGTCCATAAACTTCTTCCAATTATACCCTTACTCATATTATTTTAATATTTTACATTCATCATTTCCAATGCAATTATTTACTTTTCATTTGTAAACTCTTCTCCCATTGGTTAATAAATTATTTTAATATTTTACATTCATCATTTCCAATGCAATTATTTACTTTTCATTTGTAAACTCTTCTCTCATTGGTTAATAAATTATTTTAATATTTTACATTCATCATTTCCAATGTACTTATGTACTTTTCATCATTTGTCTTAATCCAAGAAATTTTTGCACAATAAGACTAACATTTTAGGACGGATGGAGTACTATACTGTCACTGTTGTAGTTGAATAAAGAGAAAATTACTTGTTTGGAATTCAAACATAAATCAAAAGTAGTTATAAGTAGAGTTGTTCAACAGTTCACGAACTGGAAACCGACGATTTCAAAACCGTCTAAAATCGCTTGGAACCGAAATCGAACCGTATTCGAAATTGAAAACTTCAAGGAACTTATGAGGCCGGTTTCAATTTACGATTCTTAATTTCATTATATTATATTAAAAAGTTCATAGACCTTGAAAAAGTAATGATAATTTTACTTAGTTAATGCATTAAAAAGTTAACATTAAGAAGAATTTGTCATAAATCATAAGAAATATATGAAAAGAAAGGAAAAAAGAATTAAAGTTTGAATCAACAAATTTACATGGAATCAACAAGTTTATCTAGCCTTCGTTTAAGACGTGTTGCTCAACTATTCATATTAAAGAAACAAATTATGCACGTATATTGGGAGAAAAGTTCGGTGAGAACAAGGCTTAACGTAGGGAAAACGAAGTTTTTCGCGTTTACAAGTAACAAGCTATTGTTCATATTTTGGGCGGTAATGCTCATAATCCGGGAGATAAAAAAATTTGAGTTCATTTTGAGAAAGAAAGAATAATAATAATCAAAGTTCGCAGTAATTCAAGTATGTCACCGAGTCCCTCACCGAAAACATTAAAAAAAAATTGTGACCCAGATTATGAACATTATTATCTAGATAATGAACATTGACGTGTAATCTGTGAACACAGATTGTTCGTTTTTCTTACGTTAAGAGTTGTTCGCACCGAAACTTTCCTCGTATATTGATGTATTCATATCCCTTATTTAGATGAGATACAATGACTCTTTTTTTCGTCGAAGAAAATCATTTATCATTTGCCTCAAATCATTTATCATTTTCCTCGTATATTGTTCATCTATTATTTTCTTTTTTCATTTATCATTTCTTCATTCACCTCAAATTAATTTTAGGACGTCTATTTAACAACTTCAATTCGTATATGAAAACCATACGTAGTATTTAAAAGCATAATTAGAGCAGTATTCAAAATTGGACAAAGATCAGTTATGAATGGCTTATTGTACGAATATACAAATACATGCACATTCTTTCAAATTCACATGCACACATGAATATTTTCATATATTATCAAAGTCATGCATACATTTGCGAATATGCATGTATTTATATCTGTATGTGCATGTCAATGTGAAGAATTGTACACGTGAATTTTTCATTCATATATTAACACGATTCTTATATACAGCCCGGTACTTTATTCAAACGCCGCCTGGTTTCTCGCGTTCTGCGAGAAGCACGTCCCTCGCGTTCTGCGAGAAACACGTCCCTCGCGTAACGCGAGATCCGGATAACTTTATCCGGTACCGGATAACCCTCGCGTTCTGCGAGAGACACGTCCCTCGCAGAACGCGAGATCCGGATAACTTTATCCGGTACCGGATAACCCTCGCGTTCTGCGAGAGACACGTCCCTCGCAGAACGCGAGAATACAATTTTAAATTTTTAATATTTTTGTTATTCTCGCGTAACGCGAGGGACGTGCTTCTCGCAGAACGCGAGAAACCAGACGGCGTTTGAATAAAGCACCGGGCTGTATTTAGTAATGGCCTATATTAACTATACTCGTACAATAAAAATTACATGAATCTTTTCCTTTAAAATGATGTAAGTTCATTCGTACGTTCACATATATTTAATAAGCTTATAATCTTAATCTTAATCTTAATCATGGAAGAGCCAAAGTGCGGAAGAATAAAATGAATAAATAACTCAGTAATTCCCAGGAATACAGTCTGTTCTAGATAATGACTCTTCAACTATCCCCATTTGCCATCTCATCAATCTCCATTCATACTATTTTCAAGTTCCAACACTCCAATCTCCATCTCAAACCATAAGAAAGAACACAACCAAGAAAGAACACAACCAAGAAAACACCTCTGCATCATATCATACTCATCCATGGGAGTTCCTGCTTTCTACAGATGGCTCGTTTCAAAATACCCAAAAGTGGTGGCCAACGCCATTCAAGACCCATCACTCGATTCAACTTCTCCAAACCCCAATAAAATCGAATTTGACAATCTTTATTTTGATATGAACGGGATTATTCATCCCTGTTTTCACCCTGAAGATCTTAATGTAACTGCTCTAGTTTTTCTTCTCCACTTTACTAACTGCAATTTCATTTTCTTAACTATTTTTACTCTGAAATGAATTCATCAGGATTTCCAGCCAAGCTCATTCAAGGAAGTGTTTGAGAGCGTGTTTGAATATGTTGATCGCTTGTTCAACATTGTACGGCCTAGGAAGTTGCTTTACTTTGCCATTGGTGAGCTGTTCTGTTTTTTTTTTACTTGCTAAAGTGAATCAAGTTGTTGATGATTGATGCATGAATGTTTTACAGATGGTGTGGCCCCTAGGGCTAAAATGAATCAGCAAAGAGCTCGACGTTTTCAGTCTGCATACAACAGCAAAATTTCAGTGAGTTTATTATTCTTTACATCAGTATAGAGGAATTCAAGAATTCTAAAACTGTAACTTCAGTAGCATATTAACAGCCTCTGTTTTTCATAGGAGGAAGAAGAAGATAGGGTTAGAATCAAATATGAAAGGGAAGGCAAGAAGCTTCTTCCAAAAGTAAAGACCGAGCTCGACGATTCGAACATTATAACTCCAGGTACCGAGTTCATGTTCGAGCTTTCAAAGGCATTGCAAGGTTACATCCAAACTGGGCTTAAGGAGAATCCTGCTTGGAAGAATCTCAAGGTCACATTTCCATGTAGTACTTGATATGTTCTTGATTCATGGTTTAGTTTTTATCTTGGAGATTGATGTTGATTCTTTGCAGGTCGTAATTTCGGATTCTAATGTTCCTGGAGAAGGAGAACACAAGATTATGTCGTTTATTCGTAGTCAGCGGAGTCTACCTGGATACGACCCTAACACGAGGCATTGCCTCCATGGATTGGTATTTATGAGAAACCTTGATTGCTATGTTAAAATAATTTTTGAGTTGTTGTATAATTTAAAATTTAAAATGCAGGATGCTGATCTTATTATGCTGGCTTTGGCGACGCATGAACTGCATTTTTCAATACTAAGAGAGGTTTGTGTTGTGTTTCGGGGCAGATTTTAATACTAGCTTTGTATTCTGAAAACTGAATGTGTTTTAGGATGTTCTTGCAAGGAAAGACGAGCAGTCTCGTTATACTTCAACTAGGAATCAACATAGAGATGCTTCCTCCTCCAAGCCAAGTGGATCTTGCACGTCTTTTCCAGTTAAAAAGACTTTCCCATACCAAGTATAATTTCGTAACTTTACTTTGTATGTTGAACAATGTTTTGGTGCTTGATTTATGAGAAGTATTTATCCTTTATGTTTCATGTTGCTGTGATGGCAGTTCCTCCACATATGGATCCTTAGGGAGTATCTTGAACTCGACATGAAACCCTTTGATATTCCAGAAGGTTTTAAGATTGACACTGAAAGAGCGGTTGATGATTTCATTTTCATGTGTTTCTTTGTGGGAAACGATTTCCTTCCACATTTGCCCAGCCTCGAAATCAACGAGGTTGCAATATTCTTCAGCATAATTCTAAAATTCAGATCACAAAGTGTCTGATGTTTTTTTTTGTTTATCCAGGGAGCCTTGGATTTATTAATGACTGTGTATAAGAGTGATTTCAAAAGCCTTGGAGGATATATAGTCGATGCGGAGAGAGTATGTATAACTTCTATTATTTTTGCACGTCAATTTCTTTATTTTTAATAACATGTTTGTGAACAGATTAGTGAGCGAAAGGCGCCATATCTGAAGCTAAAAAGAGTGGAGAGGTTGGTTCAGCATATAGGAAGTTATGAAGAACAGATTTTCAAGAAAAGGAATGATTTGAGGGAGCGAAAAATCAGACGCGTCCTAAATGATCTATCAGCCTCAGTGAGTTCTTTGAAACTCTTCCTGAATTTTGCTTTAATTTCTTTATTAATTCTTGGTTTTATACAGAGGGAAGAAGATCTTAATGATGACGGTGCAGATATTGACATTCCTATTCTAAATGTTGCTCTTCATTTGGACAGCCGTGGTGATGAAAATGACATTGTGAGTGGCTACTGTTTTTCGATACAAAAGATACGAAAAAGGTTGCTAATTCAGTTAGTTTTTTATTTTCTTTAGATGGTTGAGAATACAAAGCAGATGAAAGAGGAGGTAAAAAAGATCATGCAAGATAAGGGTGATGTTTTCAAAACTGGGTTATTTTCTGCTGACAAGGTGATTGTTAGGTTCTCTCACTATGTCATTATATCATCATCCTTCTTGATCTAACGTATTC
This sequence comes from Oxyria digyna, assembly GCA_029168935.1. Classification (NCBI taxonomy): domain Eukaryota; kingdom Viridiplantae; phylum Streptophyta; class Magnoliopsida; order Caryophyllales; family Polygonaceae; genus Oxyria; species Oxyria digyna. Next base: position 44,724,709 of record JAPVLV010000005.1, read on the forward strand.
GTAACTTGTTACAGATTAAATACGGTAGTCAAGGATGGAAAGAACGATATTACCGTGTGAAATTTGGAACTGAGGACCATTGCAAACTAGAAAGCATAAAAAAGGCAGCTGTATGTAAACCAACCTTAACTTGGGACTCTTATTTTTCTTTCTGATTTTTTAGCAAGCATAATATATAGTTTTTTGTCATTTTTTTCAGCTGAGAGAGTATACAGAAGGCTTATGTTGGGTTTTGCTGTACTACTTCTCTGGAGTACCGTCATGGGATTGGTTTTATCCCTACCATTACGCGCCATGTGCTTCAGATATGAAGGGCCTTGGCCAAAACCGAGTGAATTTCCAAGAAGGCTTTCCACTCGATCCTTTTGATCAGTTGATGGCGGTTCTTCCACCAAGAAGGTATAAAATCGAGTGAATTTTATGTAAGATTTCCTAGTTTATGAACTTGAAATTATTAAAGAAGATTATAATGGGACTATGTTCCTTTTTACAGTGCTTCAGCTCTTCCTTCGTCTTATCAAGGTCTAATGGAAGATGAAAGTTCTGATCTTTCGCCTTTCTATCCTCAAGGTGATCCTAAAGATCTTCTAGTATATTTTCATAATAAGGGCCTATTTGGATGACACTGCGTAGTACATTATCTGACGTTATAATGCCAAAAACAGGCTCTAAATAACTATGAAGATGACTAAAAAAGTGGACTAGAGGATCTCTGTATGATGGATACATCCTAACTTTGTTTTGTATACAATTTCGAATATAGATTTTAAAGTCGACATGGATGGGAAGAGGTTTCAGTGGCAGGTATTGCATTAATGTGTCACAAATTACTAGTGATTAAATTATAAATGGTCATTTCTTCAAAATGATTGAACTGGAATGATATTTTACTTGTAAGGGTCATTGCCTACTCCCCTTTATTGATGAGAAACTACTTCTTAGTTCAACAAGGAAGGCTAAGGAAGAACTAACGGTTTGTCTAACTATAATTTGTCGGTTTCTATATCGCTTGAACCGGCTAATGTTGATTCTGACAATGTTTCTTGCATCTTAATTACTTCCAGGAATATGAAATACAAAGAAACTTGATCAAGAATGATCTGCTATTTGTCAGAGCTTCTAGTGATTTTGGATCTCAACTTTTAACCAAGATTGATGAAATCCCATGGTTTCTACCACTTCTTTCTTACTAATTTCTATTGAACTGTAGCGTTCGATCAAGTTATCTTAAGCTTATTATTATTTTTGGTGTGAAATCAGCAACGGAGGCTTTGTGTATCTGAATGTACACAACCTTGATTCTTCAGAGGAAGATGAGTCAATATTGTGAGTTCTAACATCATATGATGAAGATTGTTATTACTTTTCTAACGTTTATTAATGTAAAGTTTACTGTCTGATAACCAGATTGATCGACTTCGCCATGCAGCTACCGAGGAAACATGTTCCTCGTATACTGGAGAATGTTGATATTCCTCCAATGGTATATGCCAATGTTATTCTGTAATATACGCAATTTTTTCATTAAATCAGATATTTGATGTTGAAAACATAATGCAGACAGTAAACGAATCCGATATCGAAGAAACCGTGCTGTGGCACGAACAGAACGGAAATTTCGGACGAGCCAACAGGTTGACTTAACTCACATCCTTCTCTTTTGATTTAGTGAACCACATAAATTGTGTAATCAAATTGAGAAAGTCTTGCAGAGTTCCAAATCAATCAAGAAATCTAGGACTGCCTGAAGCCGAATCGAACAGGTTAGTTGGTGGCTCGGGTTGGAGAGGTAGAGGATTTTCGGGTCAAAACCCGAGACATCAAGGACCTTACACTCATCATCCAAATGGGAACAATCCTCATTGGGTCCCAAGGATGAAGCCATCATCAATGCCTTGTCCTCCAAGCTCGGTTCCAGGTGGAAACACGTATGTTCGACCTTTGTGGCCCCAACGACCAATGCCGTCTCCACCAGGATTCAGACCAAGATTTAGCAACAACATGGGCAACTATCCTAGCCAGGTGAATTTTGTGGCCAATGATTGGTCGCCTCGTATGGTCGGACAATTCAATAACATGAGAGTATCGACGCAACAAGGGAGAGGTTTTGGTAGAGGAGGTGGTGGTTATGGAGCTGAGTATCAAGGAAGAGGGAGGGGTCAGTTTAGGCATAGCCAATACTAATGTGCCTCTCTATAATTTTGACTATAAATTAGTATTGTGACCCAACCTTTATTGGGTTATTTTGAGTTGCTAGGTTGGGGCCTATGGTTGAGAACAGAACAGATCCTGCATGGAATGTGTATGTAATTTTGCTTGTTTAAGAAACAAATTATGGTATGTGAATCAGGTTTTGCTACTTCGAACTGAAACAACACTGCAAAAATTGTGAAATCAATTGTATTGCTTGAAGTTTCAAGTGCCATACATAATCTCAAAACATGTTTTTCTGATTAAAGTTTTAGTCTCGAGAGTCTGAAGACGAGTAATAATTTAGCAACAGTCGGCGGCATCAATCAATCATAATTATCTTGATAATGTGAGGCTGGGCTTCTGAGGGGTGGGAGAGGGCTTCTCGGCTCGCGAATGCGGCGAGGCGGGTTAGGGTTGCGAGTTGCCGGATTTGAGAGCTTTGAATTTGGGGGAAAATATAGAACCGAATTGATTGAATTATGGGGATGAACGGAAGTCTTGTATACGCCGGGTAATTTATGGTTTGCACCCATTCTGCATATACAAAATTAGTTTCAGATATCTCAATGGAATCCATTCTGCATATACAAAATTAGTTTCAGATATCTCAATGACATCCATTTTGCATATACAAAAACCAAAGATTCTCAGACAAGGACACCTATGCCAACTACAACATTTTCCTTAAACCAATTGCACATGTCATCCTCATAGAGTAGAGTTGATTGGTGCTAACATTGAATGACAAAATTAGTTTCAATAATCATTGATATAAGATTTCCGGGTGGACCAAATGACAACAGTAAAATGACAATTCCCAAAACCTAATTGTAAACAATGATAACTAAAATTCCAATAACCTAACAATCCACTCAATAAATCAAACAACCCAATGTGTAAGCCAAGAAGAGAATGAACTTCCTTAAACAAAACGAGAATCAGTCTACCTTACCTTATCACGTCTGAGACCGAAATCCTTCAGCTTCAATGAGACGTCCGACAACAGCATCGGGGTTCAGAACAGAATGGAAAAGGACTGTTCTACCTGGATTGAATTAGGGCGAGCTTCACACTTCCGAAAATAGTGCAAGAGAGAATACAATTACACAAACCCGGAACCCCAAAGACAAAATAGAACAGAAACACAAAGCACACTAAGACAACCACATCAGGCGATTAACTAGCTCACAAACACAACGACAACTCCTCTGCATGGCGACCGACCCCTCAAACCTCCCTACCAAACGCCCAACAACAATGAACACCAAACCCACAATAAAAACCAGCAAAAAGGGTGTCATCGGTTCGGAATACCATGAAATCAAAGACGGAAATGGTCTCCCACACCACCAAAGCAGCCCAAGTGTGTATTAATGATACAACCCAAATAAGGCCCAATAACACAAACAACCACTAAAATGAAGAAACCACCATTTAAAAACAAGAACCCAAAATGTCTTCCCATAAACACCCCAAAAATTTCTACCATACATAATAATGCCCCTAATAAAAAATACCCATACACCAAAATAAAAACAAACACATAAAACAAAAACTTGTATAATCGAATAACGTAAAAAAGGGGTCGTGCATCCGTAGGCTAGTTTAATATAAAAACGCTTTGATTCTATCTAATTCTATCATAAATATTTCATAAATTTCCAACTTATCTAAGCTTAATAATTAAAAACTTACTCCATATATTTAAGATTTATGAAAAAGTTTTAGTAAATTTTATACTACATAGACAGATATATGGGATATATATTCACTTCAAAAATCCCCCACTCAATCTCACATTTAATTGTTTTCAATGATTGTTTAGGAACATTTGTATTCATTGAATTAAACTAAATATATACATATATATATATATATTCATTTACACAATTAGAGGATTTATAAATCACATATTTTTAAACAATTTTTCAACAAAGTATAAGTTTTATTAAAAAACTAGTGAAATACACGTGCCATGCACGGGGATATGTTTATATAATTACTTAATAATAATTTTTTAATCGATTTTGACATACGTTTTATATAATTTATAGTATTTTATATTGCTACAACCTCAAAAAATATCTATAATAAATAAAATATATTTATGTGTTTTTTCATTGGTTAACTATCAAATTTTTAGTGGATAATTAAAAATATAATTAATATTGAGTTTTATTAAATTCTTGTTATTCTTTAACATGGTTAGATATTTATAGTTTTATATCTGCTTCAAATTTCATTATCTATCCAAAGTAAAATAGATAAATAATAATTAGATAGATTAAGTTTACTTAAACTTAGAAAATAATTTGCTCCAAATTAATGTTTTTATTTTTCTTAATGTAATTTGTTAATTTGTTAATATGTTAATAATGTTTTTAAAAAATAAATAAATAAATAACCAACAACTTTCCTAAACTCACTCTAAGAGCTCAAAAGAGCTCAACATTAATATATAAGATAGATAACATGAAAACAAATTGTATAACCATTTTTTATGTGTATAAGAGTTGATTAAAATTCATGATAAAAATTTACAGACTATCATAAATTTTACAAATTGTAGAACCAATTATATATATATTCATTAATTTTTGAAATTTAATTAAAACTTTTTGATACAGGTGAAATAAATAATTTATAATATCAAATTAGAGCATATAAATTATATTATAAATAAACGACAAACAATCATTCGCGTATGACGCGGGGACTACACTAGTATATATATCAAAACAGAATGATTTAGAGCTCTTACATTTACTCTGACCCCACAAATCCTACGTGTCATTTTGTTATTAATCTACATTTTCTCTATTTTGCAATATTTTAAAAAAAAAATTATGCAACCAATAAATCTCTAACTAACTAGATTTGTTTGAAGAAGTTTTTTAAGAAAATAAATCAAACTTAACATTTCGAAACAATTCAATTGTAAATTATATGTATCATATTAGATGTAGTTATAAATGCAACTTATGATTTTTTATACCTTGAACCTTTTTTATACATAAATAATATAATTAATAATAAATTTGAAACAACTTATATAATTATTTAAAAATTTAATAAAATTTGAACCATTTCTCTTAGTCTATAAAATTTACTAATTGCTAATGAATTATTATGCATATTATATATATTATTCTTCAGAGCTCTCTCATTCTAACTTCTTTAATCATATATTTCATTTTTATATTAGTTTTAAATATTTATTAAACATTTTGATATTTTATAATAAATAAAATATTATTTAACTTGCCTTAATTGACTACATGTTAGTACTTCAATATGATCAATAGATTAATTTAATTTATAAATAGCTTATTTAAGCAAACTTATTTTTTTTTGTTAAACCAAACAAATTTAGATAATCAGTAAATTGGCAAATATAAACTTGCACACATTTTCATACATGTTCACTAATTATTAGAGTTGTCAATCGAGTTAGTCAAGTCGGGTTCAGTTTTTAAATCAAAATCTATTATTAATCGGTTGGACTACGGGTCGATCGAGTTTAGTAAATCTATTTTTCTATTAGCTTCGGGTTTGGTGAATTCGAATTTTAGTTCGGTCAAATCGGGTTAAAATACATGTAAATGATTGATTATTTTATTCAGTCATATTTTGACACCTCTACAACTTGCACTTACGCACTATTTTATTTCAACATGTTCACATTTTCAAACATAATCAATAAATTATATTTTATAATACATGAAAGATCATTTTTACATTCAGTTTACTCATATAAGTGTGCAATTTGTCATTTTGAAGTCTACATGAAAGTATTACATGTTTTAATAAAGTAAGTTATGTTCAATTGACTATGACATTGTTGTAATTGGACTGAATTGCATGTTTGTCGAGATATAGTAAATATATAAGACATGTATGTTAAGCGGACGTTGATTTCGTTTGTGTTTTTTTATCAAATCATTTTTTGTTGGTGGCTACATTTGTTATTTTTTTAATTATAAATAAAATGATATGTGAAATTAATAATTTAAGAGCTATTTTAACCCGCGTCTTAGTCATATTTTGACACCTTAACTACTTGCGTTTACGCTCTATTTTATTTCAAACATGTTCACATTTTTAAACATAATCAATAAGTTATATTTTATTATACATGATAGATGATTTTTATATACATTTTGCTCATATAAGTGTCCAATTTTCATTTTGAAGTCTACATGAAAGTATCACATGTTTTAATAAAGCAAGTTAAGTTCAATTGACTACTAGAATCGGACCCCCGCGCTACGCGCGGGGTAATTACGGTTTTTCGTCTCAAAACTGAATTGGGCTAATTATATATTTACAATTTTTTTAGGGCATATTTTATCCAATTTAGGCCAAAACAAATCTAACCCGCAGATCAAGACATTAAAACAAAAATAAACGAACAATAGAAGTGATAAAAATAACAAATTGATTGGTTCAATTACAAATTGACAATAACCATGAATAACGACAAAATACAATATGCAGGGGAGTAACGACGACTTGATGGGAGCATTCAATACAAAATCTCATTCGAAGAAGTCGGAAAATCAAAAGTTGAAATTAGAAGAGGAATTCAAGAGGCCACATAGTAATGGCGATTTAATGACAACTTTCTAGGTCATTACCCGCACTTTGCGCGAGCCAAACACTTTTTATTTTGTCTATATTCATATACTTAATGTCTTTTTTCATATATGTATTTTTTTAGTAAATTATAATAAAATGAATTGAATATCTCTTATATATGTACCAAAATCACATAGTCGTTTACGTTGTTCGGATTTCTCATCATCGTCATACGGATTGAAGGTGAAGAGCGAAGAAAAAGAAGATGAAAATGGTGGAAATACTAACCAATTAAGCACATAATTATGGTTTTTTTAGACATTTAATATGTCTCAATTATCATTGGATAATGAGAAATAGAAAAAAATTAAGTTTAAACATTAATGAGTTCCAATTACCATTACTTTTTCAAACCCATGAATTTTTATATATATACTAGACTTTTTGAGCCCGTGCTACGCGTGGGTTTTACGGCCTATAAAACTTCATATCTTGAGGAACCGGAGAGTAGAAAATGATGATAAGTTTCATACAGATCCATTATAGACATATGTTGGTCGGTCAAAATCTTCATTTGAGTAATATATTCGTAAACGTAGGAAAGAAATAGAAATAGAAAAAATCAAGAAAATACATAAATTAGAAACAAAGCATTAAATGCAGTGTGATTAATTAGATGAACCCCTAATTTTATAATATATTAAGATAGATAGATATATGACATTGTTGCAATTAGACTGAATTGCATGTTTGTCGAGATATAGTAAATATATAAGACATGTATGTTACGAGGACATTGATAACCCCTAATTTTATAATCAATTTTTGTTGGTTGCTACATTCGTTTTTTTATTAATTATAAATAAAATGATATGTGAGATTAATAATTTAAGAGCTATTTTAACCCGCGTAAAGCACGGAAACAACACTAATTTTCTTTAATAAATAAAAAATAACATTACGCGTGTATTTTGTCGTATCGTTTTCATTTTTGGTGATTTTTCCGTACTCCCAATCCCTACTTTTGCTTAACGTGAAAATGCACCCCAAAAAATACGTGAAATTGCACCTTCGCTAATACAGTATATACGTACATGGAGAGCTTATATATATTTACTTTTATACCCTTAAAATTAAAAACAGTTTAGGAAGCTTATTTTTACAGTACTTTTATACCCTTATATATATTTTACTTTATTAATAATATTATAATTGAAAAGTGTTTTTACATTTGTGTCTCTTCTTCCCCAATATTCTTTGGTGCAACTCTGCACATCACCCCTCCAATGGCTATTATTCCACCTCCCCACTTCCCTTCTCCCTCCACGCAATCTCTTCCACTACATATAAGGAGGATCTCTGATCATCTCTTGCTCCACCGACAGTCCGTATCGTCTTTGCCGCAGGAGGAGTCGGCGGCCCACGACGTCAAAGCCATAAACCCTAACGCACAGATTACCAAATGGAATCGAGAGCAAGGCCGTTTCATACGAATTTGCCTCAATCTCTGCTACTGTTCTGGTACAGTCGGAGGTGGAAGAAGCTTATCCGCAGGTGGTTCTTTGAACCTTCGTCGCTATTACCAGCCACAACTCGAATCATTATCGTTGTCGCCGGCACCGGTTTTTTGTCAATGGGCTCGTTCAGGTTCTACGGATAAGGCCCGATTTGAGATCCGGTGGTCGATTACGCCGACCCGAGGATAAGCCTAACCATGAAACACTCTCCTCATTTCTCAATTTGAGATTTGTCCAACAAAAAGTAATTGTGGATGCCTCTTCTAATTGTGAAAATCCCATACTTAGCCTGAAAGAAAGTAAAAGGATGACTACGAGAGGGTTTCGTTCGGGGATTCTAATTACACTCGAATTGACAGATTGAATGCTTGAATGACCACTTTCATTTTCCGGCGGAATTGAAAGCCGCGCGGAGTTTAGCGCCGCACGACACTTAACACCGCCCCATAGCTCACGAATTCTGCATTCGTGAGGTTTTCTTAACATTAATTAGGACCAGTTTAAATAAATAAAATATATATGAGGCGACCGGTTCGGTAATTAATTATATGGACCGGTTTAGTAATTAATTTTTCGGATATCCGGTTTTGAAATGATAATCCGGTCTAGCATGTACAGACATCCCGAATGCTGAATTCGTGAGGTGTTAGAGCATAAATTTACAGTTTTGTCAGGAATCTAGGTCAGGAATCTAGGGCTAGGATATCTTCGCATTTCGAGGAAAATACAGACCTCACATAATTCGTGAGCTTGCACATAATGAATTCGCGATTCCAAGCAATTTCACGGAGATTTCAGCGACGACAACACAAATCAACAACAACAACAAACAAAACAACAACAATGAGGTCAAAAATAGCATCTGGAACCCAAGGTATAAACTCGACTTAAGAATTTTGGTTGTAAACTCCATTTGTTAATCACTTCATCATATGTTTATGGATTTTATACAGTATGCATGAATAGATCTAGAATAACTGTGTATAGATCCTTGAAATTACATGTGTTGTCACTTGATATAATGTTTATGCATTTTCTTTAACAGATATGAGGCGTTGGTGCATCGAATGTGTTGTTGAAACATATAATTGGTTTTGGTGCATCATCCACTGTGTTTTGGTGCATCATCCAGTAGGTTTTGGTGCATCGTCCACTGTGTTTTGGTGCATCATCCAGTAGGTTTTGGTGCATCATCCACTGTGTTTTGGTGCATCATCCACATTGTTTTGTTGCATCATCCACTTTCTTTTGGTGCATCATTCACTTTGTTTTGGTGCATCATCCACTGTGTTTTGGTGCATCGAATGTATTTTGTGCATGGTATGTGATGTACTGAATTAAATAGTTGTGCTGGTGCATTATTTAGTGTGTGTTGGAGCATCACACAAGAATATTTTTTATGTATAAAATATAGGAAAGAAACAGGAGCTAAGATATGGAACACTAATCATTAAGTTATCCACCACATATAAACACTGGTACGTTTGTAGAAACGCATGTATAATTAGGCCCTTGCTAAATACAGCCCGGGCGTTTTCTAAATAACGCCCGGGCCCTCGCGTTACACGAGGGAGCGTATCCTCGCAGAACGCGAGGGTGCGTCACCTCGCAGAACGCGAGGGTGTTTTTCCCTATAAAAGGGGAAAAACCCTACTCGACCCATTTTTTACATCACAGTATCACACACAATTTTCTACCGCCGCTCTCACCATTTCTCTCGGTTCAAACTTCTTCTTCTTCCTCTTTTCACTTCAAATCTCCATATAAGGTATGTTTCTTATACTCTTATGCTTTCTAATGTTGTTTCTAGATGAATATATGTTGTTAGTATAGGAAATTGCATATTATATGATGTTTTGATATTGAATGTTGTTTTAGAAATGGTTGTATAATGGATGAAAGATGATGATTTTGAATTATGGTTGATGAGTGAATGTTGATTTTGAATTATGGTTCATGAATGGTTGTATATTGAATGTTGTTGATTTTAGAAATGGTTTTTGATTAGGGTTGTTGATGTTTATTTGGTAATTTTCTTAAATTTTCGCCGGAAATTTTCGCCAGAAACTGTTGCCGGAAACTCATGGTAGTGCAAATTCACACAGAATGCTACACCCCTCGCAGAACGCGAGAGTCATCACACTCGCAGAACGCGAGAGTCATACTACTCGCAGAACGCGAGTGTCATGCTCTCGCAGAACGTGAGTGTCATGCTTTCCTCATCTGCAGATACATATTTATATACTGATTTTACTTTATATTTTTTTTACTTTATATACTGATTTTACTTTATATTTTTTTAGGTAATGGATCGTCCTGGACGTTCAACCCGTCGAAGAAATTGGAACGCTGTGAGAGAAAATCCACCGGTTGAAAATGCAAAAGGGAAAAGGAAAGAAAAGAATACAACACCGGTAGAGCTCTTCCCCGAGGGGCTCCCCGACGTTGATTATCGCCCCATAGAGCGGTACAGTGGTGTCCATAGTTATGCCGGGGAAGACTGTTCTGTGCCTAGTGGGATAGAACGAGAAGATACATATCAAGGGTATCGAAATGATGATTGGGACCTTTATTCTCAAGAGTCAGTTTCATGTGCACAACCGTCAACTCAATGTGCACCACAATCAACTCCATATGAACAATCGGGTAGCACTATTGGTGGCTGGGACAATTTCATTCCTCAGTATGCTGTAGTGGAATTTGGACAAGGGTGGGGTGGACAAAGTTGGGTCGGTGGACAATGTTGGGGAGGTGGATTTGGTGAGGGAAGTGTTCCTGAAGACATGGGTCAAGGAAGTACACAAGCTTGTTCTTCTTCTTACAATCCTGAACCAGAACCGATGGAACAAGAGAACCAGGATGAAGTTGGTGGGGAAGAACACGAAGAAGAAGCTGATGATGATGAAGAAGAAGAAGAAGAAGAAGAAGAAGAAGAAGTGGTCCAGAAACAAAAAAGAAAGAGGAAGTCCAAGAAGGAAGAGCGAAAGTATGATCCTGAGCTCACTCATGACACACCTGGAGGTCCAGAAGATCCCGAGTTGCTTAAGGGATTTGAAGCCCATGTTGCGTTCCACATCCAGAAAGGGGAGGTAATTTAATTATTTATTTATTTTCTGCATTTTCAATCCATTGCACAAATTCTGCAGAATTATCAGAAAATGCATAATATGTGCATTTTCTCGCAGAACGCGAGAAAATGCACAATTCTGCAGAAACCAAATTTCTTGAAAATTTGGTATGCAGCGTCTCATTTTTGTATTTTTCTGCAGTTCAGAGGTCCGATGAAGCCACAACAACGGACAAAGCAGAGCAGTGATTGGCCATTGGACAACAATGACTGGTCAGAGATTCCCGGTGCAGTTGGACTGTCAGATCTACCTGACATGATGTACGAAGAAATCGACTTTCCTTTGATTGAAGCGTTCATCGAACGATGGCAACCGGAGACAAATTCATTCCACCTCCCTTGTGGTGAGATCACTATTGGCCTTCTTGATGTACATATGATTTTAGGCCTACCTATAGAAGGGAAAGCAATGACGACATGTAAGAAACTGGGTGCCAAGTTTAGTCATGATGAGATTCTAAAATACTATGGTAGGAAGGGGGCGGAATTTTTTGGAATAGATCCTCATACTTTAGATTCTGGGAGGGTGAAAGCTGAATGGTTTAAAAGGCATTGTGAAAACCTAGGTCCAGAGCGAAAGGGTTTAGGTTGGGTGTTGTATACTGCTTCCTCGCTCTTATTTCCGGACAAGTCACAGAACTTGATTCGGCTTAGATATGGGCCTTTTTTGGAAACCTATGCCCATGCTACGGGCATATCGTGGGGTTCAGCTGCTTTGGCCCATCTGTATAGGCAGCTGGGGATATGCACACGACAGGGTTGTGCCCAGATGTCTTTCTGTTACACCTTGTTGCAGGTATTATACTTTCTAAGCGTTTAATTTACATACTTATATATATTTTCATATTTAACGTACTTTGTATTTCTTAGGCATGGATCTACAACTACTTCACACACTTTCGACCTACTGAACGTCCTCGGTGGAGAGCGGAGCAACCATGGGCATACCGGTGGATGCCTAAGAATGTAAAGTTGAAGAAGGGGCAAGTCGGAAGGGACTATAGGGGAGCGCTCGATATTCTTATGCCGGAGATGGTAAGTTTCTGCATTGTCAACAGTTTCTGCATTTTCTGGCCTTTCTGCATTTTTGAGTACGCAACAGTCATTTTTCTCCTTCTGCATTTTCTCCTACTGTAACTTTTTGCTGTCATTTTTTTAGGTATGTTGGAACCCGTATGGATCACAAGACTTCACCGATCCTGAGCTTGCTCCCGCTCTATTTCACGGGGTGCTATCCTGCTGTGACATCACCGAACCACACATGCCTGATAGGTGTCCGAGACAATTTGGGAGAGTGCAGTGTATTCCTAGGCCAGTCATCGAACCGGTCAAAGCTCATAGGTTGAAAAACATTAGGTGTTATAGTGTTTTTTATGACGCCAACCAATGGCTTTGGGAGTCAAGAGATGTTCACTCTTTGTCTCTCGATGATATGGGGCCAATTGCCTTTGCACCACATGAATGCTCCCATGATTACATGGATTGGTACATCCAGAGGACCCATAGGTATATCCGTCCTGCAATCCCTGGGATGATTACTGAGAGACAGGTAATATTAATTGTTTTGGTTTATCTTGCGTTTCTAGTCTTTGTTTGTCTCTAATATTAACATAGAATGAATGTTTACTTACGTATAGGTGATTGGCCGGGTGTACAATGACATGGACCGGTATCGGTTTGCCACTCCAGAGGAATTTTCTTCATATCACGCCCAAATGCTACTATGTATGTCAAATCTCGCTCCCTTCCGACCACGAGAAGACGAGTAGCCTTGGATAATTTTGGATAATTTTGTGTTTTGGATAATTTTGTTGGATTATGTTTAGGGATATGTTGGTTCTGCTTCAATTCTGTTCGGTTTTTGCATAACCTCGCAGAACGCGAGGTTACACCACTCGCAGAACGCGAGTGACACCAACCTCGCAGAACGCGAGGAATGACAGTTTCTGGAAAATGTCAATGACATGAGTTCCTGTTTAAGAATTTAAAAAACCATCTTTAGTTCAACATTACATTACAAATTCAGCGAATAAAACATAACTTCAACATTACATTTCAAAGGCGGCACATCGATGTGACACAAGATCGTGCAAAGAAAAAGCATCTCTTTTAGCGTTTCGCCACCAAGGAGTAAACACATGAGGTAATGGGCAATTTTCTTCAAGACGCAACTACAAGAAAACAACAACGTTAGGAAGTTGCATATTAGATAGTAATTCATAAGTAGATCCAAAAACTTACCGGAACAAAATGTCTCTCACTCTGAATATAGAATAAGCAGAACGTCGGAAGTGTGTCACCATCTTCTAACCAAGTAGGACGTTGTAGAGGAAGGTAAGTGTAGTTAGCATTTTTTCCCACCGTTACGAACACTATGTTGAATGTGGATGCCACAAGGCATCCCATTTCCGGGGTAGCTAGCCAGTGATCTTCTGGAGCCCTTCCTATTCCTTCCCATGTAAGTTGGTGTAAAGCGCTCTCCAAAGTTGCTTGTTATGGAGGTCCAATCCAAGTTCCTTGAACTAGGTGCCAAATCTCTTTGACCTTAGCTATCATCAAATCTCTTACTTCCCTCCATAAGTGTTGGTTGTCATGCAATTCATGAGCTATTGCTCTAAATCCACAATTTCCATCTCCATTTACCTAAAACCAACCATTCACATAAGTGTTGGTTGTCATGCAATTCATGAGCTATTGCTCGAACACGTTATAATAATCATTTGAAATATGAACCCCCAATGCTTGTGTGCCCATATCTATCTTCGCTCTCGCCTCTATGTTCTTCCTTACATGTCGCCTACATAAGAGAAACTTTGCATTTGGCCATAACTTGTCTGTTGCATTCATAAGAGCCATCTCACGGTCAGTGACGAAGCAAGTAGGCGATGCTCCTATTCTCAAATACATCGTCTGCAGCTGCTGCAACGCCCATAAATAACTATCCTCCTCTCAGCCTCTAACCATACCCCGCACACAACAAAATTCTTCCATGTAGAAGTCAAACCGACTATCTCCAGGAAGGGAACATTGTACCTTAAACCAAAATACAGTAAGATAAATACAACATAAAAACAGAATGATAAATACTTACCTGTTCGTGCTATAAGTCGAGTCCATCAAAAGGACATATGGAAACGCCTTTAAGAGTTTCATTGATTCGGGGCTAGGAAAGAACAAGTCGCCTATTATCGAAGGATTCGTTGCACTTGGCCTATACTCCATGAAGTAGTTGCTCTCTTTGCATTGGTGAAAGAATTCTTGAACCACGGTTCTACCTTCCATTTCCTCTTCCCTTATATGTCTTACCAAATTGTACACTTGGTTCTTCTTTGTGCAACTTCCGGGATCCTTGTTTATCTCAGTGTAAATCTGATTTGGAGAACAATGTGAAAGTACCATCTCACGAACCTTTTTCTTTTGATCCGGGGTTGGCCTCCCGGCAAATGCATTCCCGACCAAACTATCTCCAATAGGATGGTTGTGCAAACCACAAACAACCACTAATCTCCAATTCTCTTCAACCCGGTTCTCCATGAGCTTCAACTGAAATTTACACCCCGTTTTCTTGCTCTTTGTGTTTGATCTAACACCTACACCTTTAGGCCTATGGCTTCCCCCTTTCTCACAAATGATTTGAATCTTACCACTTTGCCCCGGTTTAGATGGTACACTCCTTCCAATAGAGATCATAAACTTGTGTTGCTTTGCAACATTCAAAGCCCACAAATGACCAATCTCCTTAGAGGCAAACACTTGCTCCGTAGTGAAATATTCCGAATAATCCCTAGAAACAACCTCTTCCTCACATACGGGACTATCAAACTTTGGTGCAGTGCGTAAAGAGGGAAAAAAACACATCTCCTCTCCTACGTTTGTTGGTGGGTTAGCAAATTGTGAATCAAACGCATCATAGCTTGATGGCACCTCATATGTACATGGCAATTCATAAGTAGATGGCACGGGCAACTCATAAGTAGATGGCACGGGCAACTCATAAGTAGATGGCACGGGCAACTCATAAGTAGATGGCACATGCAATTCATATGTAGATGGCACATGTTGTTCATATAAAGATGGTTGATGATAATATCCAAAGTGGTCAATCTCTAAATCAAATGACGGTGGCGAACATGGCCTTGTATTCCGGGAGGGGTAGTTGTAGTCATTCAACTGGATTGCATTCAATCCAGTGAACAAAGAAAAATTCACCTATACACAATGCTTCTGTTTATACTCTGTAATGTGCAACTTCTCACGTTCTGCGAGGGAGGCACTTCCCGCGTGACGCGAGTGGCTTCCTCTCGCAGAACGCGAGAAGTTGCTATTTCCTGAAACTAGTCATTCAACGGGATAATTTAACATAACATGAGTTTCTACATTAAAAACCCTAAAAACCCTAAAAACATGAACACATCTAAGTTTTTGACATTATATGCAAAAGTCATCTCTTCAACACTTACTACTACTAGATTTAACATGAAATACAACATAATAAGTTCATTTTAGCTCTTAATGGTGCAAAACAAATTAAAATTCAAAAATTAAGTAAGAACATTACCTCATTTGAATGGTAACTTGATGAACCATCATCTCCATTCCCTCCTTTGTTGAATTCCTCTTCATCTTCCATTATTTTAGGTGTTTTTAGAGTGTTTTGAAGTTTTAAGGTTTTGAAAATGGGTTTTAATGGAGGGTGAAAGAGGTGAAAGATGATAAAAAGAGGTGTTAGGGTAGGGTTAATAGGTGTTACAGATTACTTAAAATAAGGGGTAGTTATTATAGTTAGGTGGGGACAAGACATGTAGTAATGGCGCACAACAACGTCCATCTGACATGCTAATCTCGCGTTCTGCGAGGGACGTGACACTCACGTTCTGCGAGGACACGTACACTCGCGGAACGCGAGATTAGCATGCATGGAATTAACCCTCGCGTTCTGCGAGGGTACGTGTCCTCGCAGAACGCGAGTGACCCGGCGTTGTTTGAATAAAGCACCGGGCTGTATATAAGAACCGTGTATAATTATTGTAAAATGCATGAGTGGTTGTTTATTGGTGCATGGGCTGATGTCTATTGGTACATTGATGCATAGGTATTGGCTGCTATTTATTAATGATATATATGTCTATGGTTTAACAGTGGCAGAAGAAGAGGAAATACCATCAACTTCATCAGAATATCATGGAGAAACAACTCCACTTGATGGTAAACACTAATCATTTTGCCATTTTTTTTTAATAATCTGTGTGAGTTGGTGCATCACCCATTTGGTTTTGGTGCATCGCCCATTTGGTTTTGGTGCATCACCCAGTGGGTGTTGGTGCATCGCCCATTTGGTTTTGGTGCATCACCCAGTGGGTGTTGGTGCATGCATCACCCTGTGGGTGTTGGTGCATCACCCAGTGGGTTTTGGTGCATCACCCATTTGGTTTTGGTGCATCACCCAATGTTTGTTGGTGCATCACCTAGTAAGAGTTGGTGCATCAAAGATATATCTATTGTCTGCAATTTTATTAATTATATATGTGTTCTTTTGAATGATAACAGAAAGTGGAGAAGAAGTTGACATATGCCAACAAAGGACATGGAAGGGGACGTGGACGTGCAAAGAAAAGAGTAGAAAGTTGTAGGGATGAAATAGGAAGATGTGAACAATTTGGATATTTGTAAACAGTTTCGTTTGTAATAAGACATATTTGGTTTTAGAAAACAAGTTTGGTTTTAGAAAACAAGTTTGGTTTTAGAAAACAAGTTTGGTTTTTAGGTTGTAAGACAAGTTTGATTTTTAGGTATTTGTGGTTTGCACATGAAAATGGTTTGTGGTTGTTGATGACTCACAATGACAGAAAATGCATGAGTAGTTGTTTGTTGGTGCATCACATGATGAAAATGGTGCATCACGGAATCGAAATTGATTCATCACCGGATATATAGTTTGTGCATCACTTAATGAAATGTAGTGCATCACTTAATTGAAAATGGTGCATCACGTAGTGATATTTGGTGCATCACTTAGTGCTATTTGGTGCATCACTCAATGATAATCGGTGGATGAATAAGCTACAGAAAATGAATGGATAAAAAATTGAAAAATAAAATCAAGACTAATTCAGTCAAGCAAACAAGGTGTTATGCATTGATAATAAAAGTTGGTGCATCACTGAGATGTAATTGATTCATCACCGAGATACAATTGGTGCATCAGACATAACTAATAGGTGCATTACCAAAATATCTGGTTAATAACTAATTACAATGAAAGCTCAGAGAAACTAATGGACATATTGAGAACAAGTAGTAATGTTGTGTCCCGACCTCTTATAAATTTTACAAACCCTTTTTTTCTTCTTGGAATTTTCAATTCCAACTTCTTGGCTACCTTTAATATACCTCTTCTTGAACTTGTTCTTTGCCATTTCAGGAGGATGGATATTTACTTGATCAGGTAACGGGCCAACAAATTTCTCAAACTTGTAGTTTCTAGCTGGTGTTAAGGAAGAAGGATAAACTACTTCAGATCTTGTGAATGCAACCTTTTGATCCTTTAAAATAGCTAAAAAACTCTTTCAATCTATCCATGTCATCACCAACAATGTCAACACAAGAATACATTTCTGTCATCACTTCGGCCAACAAACGCTTTCTTTCATCAATCTCAACACTAGAATCATACACTGCACCGTCTACTTCAAAAATTGGTTGTAGAATAGCTTGTTTGGTCAATCTTATAATTAGGTGCATCACATCCTGAAATAAGATGCATCAGTTAAAGCTAAAAGGTGCATCAACCAGTGAACATTAATGCACTATGCACAGAAATCATCAATGTTTCCAACTGGTGCATCATAGCATATTATAAGGTGCATCAATCAAAGGTAAAAGGTGCATCAACCAATGAACATTAATGCATTATGCACACGAATCATTAAAGTTCTCAACTGGTGCATCGTAGTTTATTAAAAGGTGCATCACTCAATTGTAAAAATGTGCATCACTCAATGGTAAAAGGTGCATCACTCAATGGTAAAAGGTGCATCACTCAACCAAATCACGTACAAAAATCCAGAAATTTGAGACATTATATTGATACTGTAATGAAATGCAATATATACGCAGAAACAAAAATCAAATCAAACACACAGTACAAATCTAAACCTAAATTAGGAGAAGCATTATCCATATCACGAAGGACATTAGATTTGACCGACGACAAACGCAAAAAGAGAAAACACAGTGGCGCGAGCACTGACGAACACACTCTCGCCTAAGGAACACCAAGAACAGCCGAAGAACAACAATGGCGGCGAGTAAACAAGAAGAAGAAGGTTTCGGTGAGAAGAATACGATGACGGCGATGGAGGATGATTCTCCTCTACCGAATTTTCGCCGCTTTCCTTCTTCTATAGAGAACGAATTCGTCATCGTCAAATTCGAGCGATGTGATGGAGAGATCTACGGAGGAGCAAATCGGCGACAAGAAGAGGTTGAGAGAGAGCGACTGAATTTTATCGTTGAAAGAGAAAGGAAAGGGAAAGAGAAAGGAAAAAAAGGACGGACGAGATTAAAACGTGACGGACGGTGGAGATTGATCCTCCCTCCTTCTTTGTAAAGACATCATCACCGGATGTTTTTCCTATATTTTAAGAGGTTAATTTTAGAAATTTATGATTAAGTGTTATCAGTTTAGTGATTAGGTGTTTTCATTTTAGTGAGTTTTTTTGTAATAGGTTGCCCTAGGTTAGAAAAACCGACCATTGAACTCAAGAGTTCAAACTTTAGAGAGTGATGTAAAACGATTATGTTTACAGTATTATTTTGTTAATCGTTTGATTATTATTTTATCTTTCACAAATATAACTATAACTTATTTGTTATTTTAATAATGTTTTAATAAAAATTATAAATATTCTAGAATTATTAATGTAGATTTATAATCCCGTGATATTCACGGGACCTACACTAGTCTAAAATATCCGAAGACAGAGTAATACTCCCTCCGTTTCAAAATAGATGTCATTCTAGACTCTCAATTTTGTCTCAAAATATTTGTCATTATAAGATTTCAAGACAATTAATACCAAGAAAATTATAAATTTGTGTATTGAAATTTGATATTGTTGATTTTCTCTACTCATGCGTTTGTTGTTAAAGAAGGTGAATTTTTATTTTGAAAAAAAGTTTTGACTTTTTAAAACATAGGAGGGAGTAATAGAGCAACAGACGGCATCAATCATACGGAGTAATAATTACCTTTTTATTTCCCAAAAACAGCAAAAAGAAACCGGCTCTTCAACTTCCCCATCCATTTGTTCTTGTTTCCTCGTCTTTCAAAAACCTCTAAGCTCAAACCCAGTTCCATAGAAGCTTGCAAAAACTCATCAATGGGGATTCCCTGTTTCTACAGATGGCTGGTCACTAAATACCCAAAATCTGTTGCCAACGCAGTTCAAGAGCCAACTATCGACGCCTCTTCTCCAAACCCAAATGGGTTTGAATTCGACAATCTTTATCTTGACATGAACGGCATCATTCATCCTTGTTTTGATCCAGATGATCTCAACGTAAACAACACTTTTTTTTTCTTCTAGTTCAGCTTCTTCTCTAAAATGTTCTTTCCTGATCATTTGCTGTACCAAAATTTCATCAGGGTTTACATCCGACTTTTTATGAAGATGTTTTTAACACCGTGTTTGAATACGTTGATCGCTTGTTCAACATTGTCAGGCCAAGGAAGCTGCTTTACTTCGCCATTGGTAACGCTTATGTACTCTTCACTCTGTTATGTATCCTAGTGCAGGAAAAAGAAGGGATTTTTACTTTCTTGATGAAGTGAATGTGTAAAATTAATATCATAACGTTGTGTGTGTACAGATGGTGTGGCTCCAAGAGCAAAATTGAATCAGCAGAGAGCTGGTCGATATCGAAAAGCCAAGGATAAAGAGATTTCAGTAAGTGACTTTTGCATTATTCTTTTTCTAGTTAAGCTTTTCATGTAATTTCATCATTTCATTTGGTAACATTACTCTTGTTGTCAATATAATGTTATGGAAACTGTAAAAAATGCTTAATTTTTAGTTGTTATATTGATATCTCAGTTGTTACTATATGTAACCACTAACCACGTACAGTCCACATATATATATCATCAATATATTATGGCTTTTTATGATTCATAGGATTGCGAAGAGGAGAGGCTGAGGAGCGAATATGCTAAGGCGGGTATAAAGCTACTTCCGAAAGTCAAGTCAGAGGTGGATGATCCGAACATCATAAGTCCGGGAACAAAGTTTATGTACGAGTTTTCAAAAGCGTTAGATTGTTACATCCAAACAAGGCTTAAGGAGAATCCTGCTTGGAAGAATCTTAAGGTTTGTTTAAGACTAAATACAATTTGATTTCATCTTTTTTTTTTCCGTCTTACCTATTGTTTGTGATTTTCAGGTGATTCTTTCGGATGTTAATGTTCCCGGAGAAGGGGAGCATAAAATGGTGTCTTTTATACGCAGCCAGCGGGGACTGCCTGACTA
This sequence comes from Oxyria digyna, assembly GCA_029168935.1. NCBI lineage: Eukaryota > Viridiplantae > Streptophyta > Magnoliopsida > Caryophyllales > Polygonaceae > Oxyria > Oxyria digyna. The sequence goes on from JAPVLV010000005.1 coordinate 44,745,651, forward strand.
TGATTTCAACACACGACATTGCATTCATGGTTTGGTACGTACGACAATCTTTCTTATTTCTTGTTTGGTAGAATTGTGCAAGTGCTGATGTGTGAGTTTAAGTTGTGAATTATAATGCAGGATGCAGACTTGATAATGCTGGCTTTGGCCACACATGAACTACATATCTCAATATCAAGAGAGGTACAATGCATCTAAACTGAATCTCACTTGGTGATAGTTTCATAATTCAATCATCTGACGAAAATTGAATGTATTTATAGGATGTTCTTGCAACTAGCATTAAGGATTCAGATGTATCAGATGTATCTTGCAAGCCTTTTCCGGTTAGAAAGAGTTGTGCGTACGAAGTACGTATTTTTCTGATCCTTGTCTTTATATTTTCTTTGGAAGTATTAAAAAACCATATCTTAAATTCTGTGTTTTTTTTGTGGTGTTGTGCTGGCAGTTTGTTCATATGTGGATTCTTAGAGAATATCTTGGACTTGACATGCAACCTATTGATGTTCCAGAAGGCTTTAAGTTTGATGCCAAACGAGCTGTTGATGATTTCGTATTCATCTGTTTCTTTGTGGGAAACGATTTCCTACCGCACTTGCCCAGTTTGGGAATCCGAGAGGTTCTAATGATACATACTGCAAATTTTGCACTTAAACATAAACAATTATCTTACAAAATTATTACTATTTGCTATGTTCCTTTATTCAGGGAGCCTTGGAATTACTGATGACAGTGTACAAGAGAGACTTCAATATTTTTGGAGGTTATTTAGTTGATGCAGAACGAGTACGAAGCTTAATTCTTTTCATCAATTTCTGTAATCTTCTATAATGTCTACATGGTAACATGTCTGTTAATGTTGTCCTAAACACAGGTTAACGAACCAAATGGAGCCTATCTGAATTTGGAAAGAGTTGAGAAGTTTATTCACTCACTTTCAAGTTCTGAGGATCAAATACTCCTAAAGAGAACCGGGTTGCATGAGAATTATATGAGACGCGCCTTCAACGAATTGTCATTATCAGTGAGTATTCATTTGCACGCAAGACTTGTTTTTTAATCTTTGCTCGGATACTAATTCTTGTTATTCCATTCCATAGAGGAACAATGATGCTGAAGCTATGGAGATTCCTTATGCTGACAATAATGATAACTTGTTTTTTAATCTTTGCTCGGATACTAATTCTTGTTATTCCATTCCATAGAGGAACAATGATGCTGAAGCTATGGAGATTCCTTATGCTGACAATAATGATGTAAGTGGCTACACTATCTGTCACAAGATAATATGCAGATTAGTATTGATTTAACAAACATGTTGATTGTAGATAATTAAGAATACAAAGGAGTTCAATGAGGAGCTGAGTAGGCGCTTAAAGGAAAATGGAGACCTTTCTAAAACCGGTCTATTCCCTGAAGATAAGGTAACATTTATGTCTACTGATTAGTTTCTCGCTTTTGTGATTTTCTTATTAATATTCAAAGGTTCTGCAGATTAAGTATGGTGCCCCGGGATGGAAAGATAGATACTACCAGCAAAAATTTGGATTCAAGGATCATTTAGATTTCAAAAACATAAATGAGACGGTTGTATGTAATCAAACCTTAACTTTTGACTGTTCGATTTTTAATGTAGTTATCAGTATTTATAATTTGTGTCATTTGTATACATTCAGGTGAAATATACAGAAGGTTTATGCTGGGTTTTCCTATACTATTATTCTGGTGTACCTTCTTGGAGTTGGTAATTCTCTACTCACCTGTATACTCATGGTTCATAAGGATGCACATAAATATATAATACTTTATTTATTTGACATTATTTTTTATTGCACTAATAGATTAATGCATTACATTCTCAAATCATGCATGCATTATCCATGTGTATGATCATTCCCTTTCATTTTCACCATTCAATTGAAGCAGGCTCTATCAATATCACTACGGTCCATGTCTTTCGGATCTTGAGGGCATAAGCCAACTACGAGTGAAGTTTGAAGAGGGCGTTCCCTTTGAGCCTTTTGACCAGTTGTTGGCTGTTCTTCCACCAACAAGGTATACATCACTTGTTTTTGTTTCCGTAGTTCATGAAATTAATATTGTGAATGAAGATTGTAATAGGATTTGTCATGCTGTTTTTAGTGTCGAAATCCTTCCCAAAGCTTATAGAAAGCTAATGACTGATGAAAGCTCGGATCTTGCCCCATTTTATCCGCGAGGTAAGGCGATATGTGATTTCTTTTGAGCTTCTGGAGTCTTTAAAGCCTCACTAATTGTTCTGGCTTACAGAATTTGAAGTTGACATGGATGGGAAAAGGCAAACTTGGCAGGTATAACAAATTAATTTTACTCCTAAGTTTTTATTGGATGATTCTCTCTCTAAAGGTGGTTGAATTGATATGATATCTTATGTGCAAGGGTCTTTGGAAATTGCCTTTTATTGATGAGACGCTTCTTCTAAGTTCAACTAAGAAGGCCAAGGAAGAGCTTACGGTTTGTCTAAAAATATCCGTTTTACCATTTTGATCGGATAACGGAAATGGTTGATTCTTTCGTTTTATTGGCAATGACTTCTTACTCTGCAGGATTACGAGGCACGACTAAACTCACTCAGCACTGATCTTCTATTGGTTAGAGCTTTTAGTAATTTTGGCTCTCAACTTCTAAGCAAGATTCTCCAAGATCCAAGGTTTATATATAACCTACAATACTTTCTAATTTTAGTAAATTTTATTATTTGTTAGTATTGAAATTCATCCTTTTTTGGTGTCAAAACAGTGGCGTTAATGGAGTCGCTGGCTTTGTAAATCTGATCGTGCACGCCCTAGATTCTTCAATTGAAGAGAACAGGATTTTGTGAGTAATTACATACAACATCATATAATGATCTGGCTCTGTTCCTGACTTTTTATTGTTGGTTGATCAGATGTGTTCGCTTCGGTTTGCCTAAACCGAGGATTCAAGCTCATGCTCGTATCGTGGACAATGTCGATTATCCTCCTAGGGTATTCTTCCATTATTCATTACACATTTTGTTCATATCATGATCTTGAAACTGAAGAAAATTTTCTGCAGACTGTATTTGGATTTGATCTCAAGGAAAGCGTCTTGTGGCACGAACAAGGCGGTCCCAGAGTCCACCGGTGAGTCTATACCATGCAAGATATGGATTTTAGAACATGTTTTGTGTTTATAAAACTTATGTTTCTATACATTTATGTGATAAAATCAAGATCTTATTGTAGAGTTCAAGAAATCGAACCAAGCCGGTTAGCTAGCTCGGGTTCGAGGGAAGGGTTGTATAATCATCCGAATAGGTCAAAACATATGGAAAACTCCAATCGAATCTCGCCACCTGTCAACTATAGAGGTTCGGTTCGGCCCGAGAGACGCATGCAAGCTCCACCAAGATCACAGAATTGGCCCAGTCACGATGCTGGATCCTCGGAACGTTGGTAGGTTAGTACGCTAATTGTTCATGAAAATTAGGTCTTTTGCCCTCTTTTGGCTATATATTAAGCTCCAATGATCAAGCTCAATGTGCTTATTGTGATTTTAAACATTGTGTTAAAATGTTTTGCTGCTAGACATAAGTTTCAACGTTTTTGAAGCTAAACTTGAGATATTGATAAGTTGGTTGTATTTTGAATCAAGTAAAACCCTTTATTTATATTTGTATGCAACAGTTACTGAAACATATGAAAATGCATATTTATATATGAATCATCCTCCGTCTATATATCCCTTCCCTGCCCTTACAAGCCAAATGAAATGAGTTTTATATTTCAACAATTAATACACATTTCTTCTTAAAGTCTATATATCCCTTCCAAGGGCTTACAAGCCAAATGATTTGAGTTTTATATTTGAACAATAAAGGCTTATTATGCCTCATTTAAAATAGTAGCATTTTGAGTTTGAATATGCATGTCTTTCAGATTTTTACTAATTGGATTTTTCTTAATTATGCTTCATTTTAGTTACATGTAATATCATAAAGGCTTATTATTTATAATATGATGATTTTCATGATATTACATGTAAAGAAAGAATAGAAAAATAAAAAAATGAATGAAAACCCCTTACTTGTCGTGCTAGTGTAGGAGTAGGAGTTGTATGACTAATTAAAGAAAGAATAAAAAATTGATTACTTGCCATGGCAGTATGAGTGTATCCGTACTACTCGGCATATATAATATATTGGAGTGGACTAGCTAGTCACTAGTGGGCATATATAATAGTATATTGGACACCAGTACTACTCGGTATATATAATACTCCCTCCGTCCCAAAATCTCATTCCTATTTCCTTTTTTAGTGTCCCCCTAAAGTTTGTCCTAATTCAAAATCTTTCTATTTATATCCATAAAATTCTTACAATAATATACTTCTTAAATCACAATATTAATCCAAATACCCTTATTTATCTACACATTTTATTATCAAATCAACCATCTACATCATCTTCTCTACCACTTCCATCTTTAATTTCCACCATTTTTACAAAACTTTTCATTCTTATATACTCCCTTCGTCCCTTAATATAAGGCTCATTTGCTTTTTCGACACTATTCACAAACCGAGAGAATCTTCTCGTTTTCTTCCAATATATAGAAATAAATATAGACATGTGAAATCTCGTTTGATTCGTCTCATTGAATACTTTGACAATATAAAAAAATTATAAATTTTATCATTGTATATTTAGAGATATTAACGTTATAAAACGTGTCTCGACAAATGTGTCAAAAGCAAATGGGAAGATCAATAAGGGACGGAGGGAGTAGATTAAACATAAATTAACAATAACTTTTTCATAACATAATCTAAATGACAATTTTTTACACATTAATATCCACTAATCAGTAATCATCCCTAATTAAATCCCTAAATTAAATTAATTAAACTAAATCTAAACTAACCCAACCCAACCCAACCCAATTAACCCAACCCAACCTCCAAAACCCTAAATCACCCAACTTTCCTCATTTCTCTCATTCCCTCAGCCGCTCTCTTCTTCCTCATCTCATTCCCTCGGCCCGATTTCTTCTTCCCCATCTCTTCTTCCCCATTTCATTCCCTCAGCCCGATTCGGATACTCCATCTTCTTCCCCATCTTCTTCTCCGTCTCTCTTCCTCCAAACCCTAAATCACCATGGAGTTTGTGGACGGGTTATACTCATGGACAACCGAGTCCTCCGACCTTCCTCAGAAAGCTCAGCTGCCAACCGAGTCCTCCGTCACGATGTGTACTCAAGCGCCTCGATGTCGCCTAGGAGTGGCGTGTCTTGGGGAGCATGACTTCACCGGTGAACGCTCCGATGAGACCACAGTTGAGCAGCCACTGAAGGAGACCGGGGTGGAGGTGGAGCAGCCGGTGGTGAAGTCGTCCACAGTTGAGCACCCTTCGAAGCCCTCGAGTTCAAGGCGGCGGAGACTTATGACACCGCCGCTTATCACAGTGATTAGCGACTGTGATTCCAATGACCCTTCGAAGCCCTCGACTAAGATTAGCGACTGTAAGGTAACCCTCGAGTTCAAGGTTTGCTGAATTTTTAGTTGCAGCTTGAAGGCAGTTCACACTCCACTTCACTGAAGACTATCCTAGCAATGGAATAGGCTCAAGTGTACAGCTGGCCAGCTTCGAGGTCGTAAATCTGGAAGCTCAAGTGGGGCAAAAGCTTCCGAGCAAGGGGAAATAGTGACATTTGCTGATGTCGCTGGTGTTGATGAGGCTAAAGAGGAGTTGGAAGAAATTGTGGTATGTTCCTAGAGACCATGTGTAGTGTATCATTAATTTGTAAGAAAATATGTTATGTTCCTAGACATATGCAATATACTGTATACTTTTGGATCATGATATATGTATTCTTGTTTTTATTTGTCCAGGAATTTTTAAGGAACCCAGATAAGTACACAAGGCTTAGAGCACGTCCTCCTTGAGGGGTTTTACTAGTAAGTCATGTCCTGAAACCAGAATATGTTTCATAGATTTTAAAGTCTCAGTTTGACATATTAATCAGATTCTATATTGTTTTTCAGGTTGGTCTCCCTGGAACAGGTTAGCTAACTCTGAAGTCTCAGTTTGACATATTTTGTTTGAGCACTACATATTTTGTTTGTCATATTCAGTTAGACAGAAAGTATCTAACATTTTCATATTCAGTTAGACTCTCTTGGCAAGTATTAGTGCTTGGATATGTTTTAAATTTTTAATTGTTGTAGCCCTGTTCTGGTGAATGAAATGTTTTTTGTATATACTTTGTTTCAAATTACAGATGTACCAACATTGAACTCTCATTATAGTTTATTCTTCTTTTGGAGTTTGCATCTGCAAGGAGTGATGTTGGGCACAAGAAGGTCACTGCTGGGATTTTGCTCTGATTCTGGCTCATGAACTTGGAGATCAGGTTTGTCGATGTTTTTTTGATTTTGTATTGATCTTCTATTACTGATTGCCCTGTAGGCAGTAGTGCATATCCCTTTACTGATTGTGCCTTTTAATTGCTAAAAGTCCAGGAGAAGTTTTTGTTTCAAATGTTGTAGATTCAGGAGTAGTGCATATCCCTTTCCAGAATTTTGCACAACCGGCTCAGGTAGGTTAGCTGTTTGCTGTACCTCTTGTGATTACTTCATCTGATAATCCATCTCATTTCTGATGTCACATTTATGGTCTGCACCAGAAATTTTAGATATTGTTCTTGAAGATCATGGAGAAGTTCATGGCAGGAAACTTTGATGCATACAGTGAACTGACAAGTAAGTTTGAGTTGTATGCTGTCATATTAGTGTAGACCTGTATGCTGTCATATTATTTGCTTGCTTACAATCTGAATTTATGGGAGCTGGTTTACAATTTGAATGATATTGCTGTCTGTTGTTATATTACTTGCTTGCTTAAAAAATAGCAACCCCAAACCAACAGATGCTACTGGTTCTTAATAATTTGCTTGCTTACAAAATAGCCACCCCAAAATATGCATAAATAAAACTTAGTACACTCCGTAATCTTTGCTGCTTACAAAATAGCCACCCAAAATATCCATAAATAAAACTTAGTACTACCTCTTTGCTTGCTTACAAAAACTCATGATAATCATCTTGTTCTTCTACATCTTCCATCACTTCATCTGATGTATGTGATGGCCCTGCTTGTGATTCTGTTGCATGTGCACCTCCATATATATACTGCCATGCTTCTATGATAGCCCATTCTGGTGCAGTGATACATGTAGGTAGAATACCTAGGGTTAGCAGCCTCTTCTTGTTGTGATGTGGTAGATCATAGTCATTTCTCCCCTGGCTCTTTAAAGTTTCATTCATGACAAACTGTAGCGTGTACCACACACTGCTTAGAGTCGTAGGATCCAATTCATAAAATGCCTCATGAACAACTCTTAGCATATCATCAACATCTTTAGGCATCTTTTTGTGCATAAGAGAGTGTATGATTCTAAAAAATCCTAGGTCTAAAATGTTTAAATCCGGACTGTTAGCTGGCTGCTGAACTAGGATAAATGTGAATCCATCTTGTTTGTAGACCTCTTGCCATTCTGCATCATGTTGAGTGATATGAGCTCTAGCATTATCTTGTTGAATGTATATGACTCTCTCTGCTCCATCTTGTGGCCACTTGGCCTTAATTGTCGGTACTATTTGATCAATTAACATTCTCCTAGTTACATTCTTGGTTATTGAATCAACTAGCTTTGTAACTAATGTACCCTTGTCTCTGTTTTTTTATTTTCTTTTTGCTGCTTCTTGGTATGTAAATGGAAATATGCCTATTTTCCCATCAAACGTACACTGTCCTACTGAATTAAACCTAGGCCTAGCTACAACTGCAATAAACATGACTTTAGGGATGAACTTACTTGAAAATGCAACTCTGTATTTGCCTTTCTCTGCCTGTGCTAGATAGACTTTTTGTGATTTTTTGGATAGATAGAACCATTTCTCGTCCAAATGTACATAATCATACATGGGTATGTATTCTGATTTTGACTGCAATGTGTCCCCTTTTAAATGCTTGAGAATCCATTCAAGCCTTGTCTTCTTATGCAAATCTGTCAACCCTGGGTGTAGTGAGTTTGTGTGTGGTCTCATTAACCCTCGTTTGATCATTCTATGACAAGTTGACTTTGAAATGTCAAGATTGCTTGCCAAGTCCCTTATGCATGACCTTCCTCCATATTCCAGTGCTGCTATATTTTCTTGAGCCACTTGAACTCTCTTCCTTCCACAATAATGATAGTTGGTAGTTATTCTTAACGGTTGCACTGATTCTTGTTGCTTTGTTGTCTGCCATATTCTACCAACTGTCCTCACTGATACACTGAACTCATGTGCAGCTTCTCCTATTGCGCCCACTGGCAGTTTTCCTTGAATTCCTCTGCCTAGAAGATAATGCAGAATATCCATCTTCTTTCCAATGCTGAGCCTGCTCTGTGAAGGGTGATGATGTGGTTGTTGTGTTGGCTGATCAGCTTCTGGGTGGCTTTGCAGTGGTGGCTCCTGGTTGAGATCAAAACCCAAGTTCTCCATATGCTCCTGGGACCCATCTTCATCAACAAAATCTGGAGTTTCATTTAAGTTGAAACCTGCCATCTCTCTTTATTTTTCTGTCTAAATCTCTCTGTAATTTAGCAAGTGTGGGTGTAAATACCCCATTTAATGACCTGTTGCAACATTTATACAAACAGTTCAGTTTGTAATTAGATCTAGGGGTATTTAAGGCAGGTAAAATACCCAATCCGTGGGATGTGTAATGCTTGCTTTTGATTGGCTGTTACTTTTTGCATCTTGAATTTCATTGGTTACTTAAACTTGTTCAGGATTGTACTGTAGCTTCAATTAATGCAAACTCTGTTTAATTTTTCTCTCCTTAATCCTTGTGCACATGTCAATTTCAGTCTCAGATATTGGGACAGAGGGAGTATATTGGAGTGGACTAGCTAGTCACTAGTGGACATATATAATACTCCCTCTGTCCCATAATGTAATTCCTCTTTCACTTTTCACATTTGCCGAGACACGTTTTGTATCGTTAATATCTCTAACTATATGTTAATAAAAATTTCTAAAATTTTTATATGTTAAAGTACTCATCAAGACGAATCAAACAAGACCCCATATAACTATGTTTGTTCTTACATATTAACAGTTATAAGACAAAATGTATTAAAAGGTGAATAAATGAAAGATGAATTATATACCGGACGGAGGGACTAGTATATTGGACTGGACTAAGTCACTAGTGGAGCCATATATTGGACGGCATATATAACATCAACAATGTGCATCTGTATGTTCTTCTAGGGTTTTTAGAGCGCATCCATAGCTCTCTTCCTTCAAATTCAAGCTTGCAGATCAAATTGAAGCTTGCACAAGGAGATCGTACTCGCCGGTCAACCTTGCTATGGCTCGTGTAAGGATCTTTATCAATTTGGTCTTATGCTTTATTTTGAGCTATAAACGTGGGTTAGTCTTGTTAAATTTAGTTTTGGAGGGAAACCTCCCGCTAAATATTTTCTATCATCTATAACCTCTTTAGAAACCCCTTACATTCCGTTTCTATTTCTCCCATCTTCTGCGTTTTGATTTTGGGTAACCGACCTCTTCCGGAAGAACCTAATAACAAAGAACGATTACTAATTTTTTCTTCCTCTTTTATCTTTGCAGAAATGCAGCGAAGAAGAATTCAGGCACTTACAAACAGGCAACCACGAGATGTTGGCACCGATGGTGAGATTCAAGCAGGTCTTCCAGATTTACAAATTCTCGTATCAAACAAGAGTCAGGAGTTACCATTACCTTCTCCCAGCATCAATGCAGTAACTCTAGTGCCTCCTAGCATTGGTTTGAGCGGTGAAATTGACTCCCAAGAAAGATCAGGTATTTAATTTCCCCCCTGATGTAGACATAATCTTGTTCTACCATACTAGTATTTTTGATGCTGAATGATTTTTTTTGATGCGAAATGATTTTTTTGATGCAATGTCTATTTTTATTTTTATTCCTACTTATGTCTTGACCCCTAGAGTGACCCTTATTGTTTAATTGGTTGCCTAGCACCTCTAATCTCCAATATATATAAAAAGTTCAACTTTAAAATCTGATTTGAATCAGTACAAAAAATAATTCAGTTGGTATTCAATTTTTAGGTCTTGGTTTTCTGTGTGCAATTCATGGCTGACATTTTGAATGCAAGTATTGGTTTCTTGAATGATTATGATCTGAATCAGTGTAAAAAGTTGCAGTTAGTATATCATATGTTTGTTTGTTTGGTTGAACCCAATAACTTTCAAATCTTTTGTGTGCCTTTTATCATCTAGCTATATATATCTATAGATTTAGGTTCTAGTGTAATAGGTTTTTATGGTGTAACAAGGGGATTAATTAGGAGCGTTGGATCTTCTCTAAATCAATGGCCTAGAATTAATCCCGGAAGGTACATGGAACTCTATAGACTTGCACACACTATATACGCCCTCTTTACCGAAATTGCTGCAAAATAAAAACAAAACAAATTCCAAAATTATTCCCAGATCAAATCACCCTCAAAAAAATCTCCTCCCTCTCTCTCTCCTCAGATTCTCGCTCACCAATCTATTCATCTTCTCCCGTCTCCATTCTCCATTCTCCATTCTTCATCTCGGAGCAATCTCCTTCTCCATTCTTCTCACTCACACTCCGATTTCCATCAACCCATTTCTCCGTCCGTGAATCTCGAACTCCCGCTTCCCAGTCTCCATTCCGCCATTCTTCATCTCGGAGCAAAGGGAGTCGGAGTCGACGAAGACGAAGACCCGTCTCGGCTCTGCTAATCCAAAGGTTCGTTTTCACTTTTTGATTTCGAGTTGATATAGTTCAGTTGGATCTGATTGTGTTTTTTGTAAACTTCGGCTTGGTTAGTGCAGTATGGAGATGGCAGCCAAGCAGATCTTAAAAGACGAGCACTCGCCGCAGCGCATCCTCTTCCCTTTGGCATATCACTCAGGATTTGTAATCACTCTGCAAGTACTCACAACAATCACTTGAACAATTCACGTTGCTGGTTTTCAGGAATTGGTCCACGCAACTTTACAGGCTCAATTGGAGGAGAGGGTAAAGATTGTTCAACAACTGGAGTAGTTGAAGCTTCAAATGGATGGACAGTAAGAGTTTCTTCCTCCATCGGTATATCTTTCTTTTTAGTCCTTTCAAATAGGTAGCCTACAAATTAAGAGAAGATCATGTAAGAACACATCACAGACCACTGATAAATGAAATACAAACCTCCCTTCTGATGCTTCTGCTTGTTGGAATCACTCTTGATTTGTAACTGGTAATGAATTCAATTTGTGTTTGCATTCTGATTAATGCTCGAATAGCCTTCAAACTGTAATTCCAAGTGTTTACATTTAGACTGTAATTCAGTTTGTGTTGAACTGTTAAAGGCTCATTGCTTGCAAGATGCTTTAATTGACTGAACATTGGAAAATCCTGATACTCATCCACCAGAAAGTTATAGGGGAAATGAAATATGTTCAGTGATGTCTGATTGAATATGGATGTGTATGGAGATTGGTCTGAAATCTTATAGCTCATGACTTTTTGTTGAAAAGAAATAACTTTAAGAGTATCAGTTTGCCTTAATGAATATCTAATCAATGTCACAGGTTTGAGCCTGACATGCTTGCATTCTCTGGATGTGATTATGGTTGAGGAGAAGAAGAGAAGAATGAGCTTGGCTTAATAAGAAATCTTATAGCTCATTCTTTGTATGTTTAGAAATTAGAATTTATCTCCTCTGTACTACCGAGTACTGACCCATCCTTTCCCTTTGTAATTTAAGCAAACTCCTAAATACAAGCTTGTTAAAGCACTGGGCTGCAATCAGTTACAGACCTCAGGTCTCCACCATTGCAACTTCATTGTCAGGCCGATAAGGAAAGCTGAAGTTGAGAGTAAACTTTTTTTTGCTGAAGGTAGGAGAACAACAATTGAGGATAAATTTGTCTACACTTGCCAACTTGTCTGCATCTTAGGTTCAGTGGGTACTGATAATCCTTTGAAGCTGAGATCAGATCTGCCATTGAAGCTGAGATCTGCACCAACTGCAACCCTAATCCTCCAGTGTTCTACAATGCAGGCAAAACTCTTCTTCCTCCTCTCTCTTTCTCTTTTTAACGGGGAATGATTTTTGATTTTCTGATGTTGGAGTTCCAGGTGAAGCAGCAGAAGAAGAGCAGTAACAAGTGGACCTGCGCGGTCTGCAACGAGAAGCAAATCGGTGCGCAAAGTGTTTGCTCGAGGATTCATGGCTAAAGACATCCGAAAGAGAGGCGGAAATCCTAAATGTGGAAGGTGAAATATTAGCAGGACTATTCGTTTGATTTAGTGGAGCCATTTTGGTTTATTTTAGTATAATAATCTTCCCCAAGATTTTTGTTTAATAGCGATTGTGAATATATAATGGTATGTGTGGATGTATCTGCGTCAATAATTGACCTTTCTATGAGTGAATAGTGGTGCTTCTTTTTTAGGAGAGTGAATAGTACTATTGATGTGTAAGGGAAACAAATACAATCGAGAATATAAAGATGGGTGGAAGACAGATTGCTGTAAATAGTGTTTGCGTTTTTATTAGGTGATATTCACGTTTCTATTAGGTGATATTCTTGTTTAAGTGTAATATTATTAGGTGATATTATCGTTTTATTAGGTGATATTCACGTTTCTATTAGGTGATATTCACGTTTCTGTAAATACTGTCCGCCTTTCACAATGGAATCCCCTATAACAGAATATATCAACAGTAGAACACGAATAACAAAGATGCACATCAGAATATTGTCTTCTTTATGTAGGCACAAAAGTCTTTCGTAATGGAATCCCTATAACTGAATATTCAACAGTAGAACACGAATAACAAAGAAGAACATCAGAATATCGTCTTCTTTATGTTTTTTATTAATTACTTTCATAATGGAACCCTTATAACTGAATATTCAAGAGTAGAACACGAATAACAAAGATGAACATCAGAATATCGTCTTCTTTATGTAGGCACAAAAGTCTTTCGTAATGGAATCCCTATAACTGAATATTCAACAGTAGAACATGAATAACAAAGAAGAACATCAGAATATCGTCTTCTTTACGTAGGAATAAAAGTCTTTCGTAATGGAAACCCTAGAACATAATATATTACCACTAGAACACGAATAACCAAGATGAACATCAGAATATCGTCTTCTTTATGATATTCGTTAATTACTTTCATAATAAAACCCCTATAACTGAATATTCCACAGTAGAACACGAATAACAAAGATGAACATCAGAATATCGTCTTCTATATATAGGAACAAAAAGTCTTTCGTAATGGAAACCCTAGAACCTAATATGTCACGAGTAGAACAAAACTACGGAAGATGAATATCTCACATTAGAATACGAATACACACAAAGCGCAAAAACATGAATATTGCTTACATGATATTGAATATTAAAACGATAAACTCGAATACGATTTCCTAGAACTCCAGTTTTTGTTTTGCAGAAGTAGATAAAATAGTAAAAACGAATTTAAATTAAAAGGAGTAATTTAAGGACTCTCTCTCCAATCTTTTAATACTTTCCAAATTTGCTTAAATTGATTAATTATAAAACACCACGAAACCACCTGCTTCCTATTATGTAGGATTTTAATTTTTTTTCTCCCTTTTTTCTCTATTTAAATCAAGCCATCCAATTTATCCAATCTGACGCTCCACATTTGTCCACTTGTTACACCATAAAACTCGTTACACCGGAACTCGCCTCCTCTATATCTATATATATATATATATATATATATATATATATATATATATATATATATATATAGATTTAAGTTCTGGTGTAACAGCCTCTTACGGTGTAACGGTGTAACGAGTATTCACCCTAAATGATATTCAGGTTTGTTAAGGTTGATATTCAACTTAATTTACCTATATCAATATAGGGTAGATATTCAACTAAATAAACATGAATAAATAGCTTAAAAGATTGAATAGAGGCACAAGCATATGAGAATGCGATTAATGCATATATAACCTAAATCTACATAAAGTTGAATATCAACCTTAACAAACCCGAATACCATTAAAGAAAAATACTCGTTACACCGTTACACCACAATACTCGTTACACCGGAACTTACCTCTCTCTCTCTCTCTCTCTCTCTCTATATATATATATATATATATATATATATATATATATAGGGTCTGGTTCCGGTGTAACGGATTTTATGGTGTAACGAGTGGATTGATTAGGAGCGTTGGATGGGATTAAATCAATGGCTAGGATTAATGGTGGAAAAAAAAATTAATAGGAGAGAGAGTATGTAATTGTTAGCGGTTAACGTAGTTGTAGGATTTTGTGATTTTTTTATTTAAATTTTAAACGTTAAACATGAGAGAGAAAGAGATAGAATGACGGTTAAACAGAGAGATAGAATGACGATTTAATTTTCTCCATTACAGCCTGAATCCATGTTCACAACATTAACGCTCTTGCTCTTCTTCCAGATCTTCATTCTTCTTGAAGTTTTTAATTCTTTTTCCATTGACGCATGAATTTACAATGTCTACGGAAGAAGTTGATCGTAAAGGTTAGTTCTTGAGAATTAGGGTTTCTTAGTATTCAGTTATGGTTACTTTGCTGTTCGACGAAATCTGCAAAAATCAATGGCTTATGTTGCGCAAGAAATATTCGATTTTGATTAATCGATATTCATGTTTACAGTACAGTTTGTGTATTCGTGTTATAATGTGAGATATTCATCTTCTCCGGGTGTTCTAATAGTGATATATTAGGTTTTAGGGTTTCCATTACGAAAGAAGATGATATTTTGATATTCATCTTTGTTATTCGTGTTCTTCATCTGAAGTATTAGGTTTTAGGTTTTCCATTACGAAAGAAGACGGTATTCCAATATTAAGAAGACAATATTCTGTTGTTCATCTTTGTTATTCGTGTTCGACTGTAGAATATTCAGTTATAATAGTTATATATTAGGTTTTAGGGTTTCCATTACGAAAGAAAACGGTATTCTGATATTCAACTTTGTTATTCGGTTCTTCCCCTGAAGTATTAGGTTTTAGGTTTTCCATTACGAAAGACTTTTATTCCAATATTAAGAAAACGATATTCCGTTGTTCATCTTTGTTATTCTTGAATGATTATGATCTGAATCAGTGTAAAAAGTCGCAGTTAGTATATCATATGGTGAATGTTACCAAATGAAAACATGGATAATACCATTAGTTTATAAATTTACAAAATATGGTTACAAAACACAAAAGATTACACAAATATCAAACATGAATATTAAGAATATAAAATATGAACATAAATAATGCATAATTCCTTAACAGTTTGTTATTAAAAACATGAATTTTGATACTTGAATATCACAGTATCCAAACGTGAATATGTAAGCACAAAAATTTGAACAAATTTGTAAATCCGATTTGTGCAAATTTAAGAAAATAATATTGAATACCAACCATATGAAACGCGGACATATAATCGAGTGACTGAACAATTGTCAAATTTATACTCCCTCCGTTAAAAATTACTTGTCCCTGGAGCAATTTTAGGGAGAATTTATTGGGGCAATAAAAAGACAAGTACTCCCCCAAACGTTACAAGTACGAGAGAAAACAATTCAGTTTGATGCACTCTCAGTCAGAATCGAGCTACTGTCACAAATAAGGCCTAGATAAATCAATTCAACAAATTAATCAATTCCCTCAACATTCTTCATAAATCCAGTTTAGTTTGATGCATAAACAAAACTCTTTCAAACATAAATTTTTAAGTAGTTACAAAACCCTAGATAACTAACACTTGACAAGTAGACCACCTGTTTCAGAATCACTCTCAAAACCCTAGAAAAATCAATTCAAGAAATTAACCAAATCCAATCAACTAATCAAACTATAAACAAACAAATTTATATCTCCGGAAATACCTCTTGCTCCATTGAAGGGCTTAGACATGTTGACTCGCAGTCTTAATTCCAAAAATCAAAATCTCCAAGCGATGCAGTGGTGTAATTGGTGACAGTAAATCTCCACTACTGGACAATAGTATCCAAATTAAGAACAATAACGTCGAGAAGAAATTAACCGACAAATTACTTCAAGCTCAAGAGGAAGCGAGAAGGAGGAGAAAACAGTGGCGGCAAGAGATGAATGCAGGAGGAAGAAGGACAAACTTCAAAGTCCACTCCATCTTCTACCTTGCAGAAACACGTACAAACGACGATCGAGACTGCAGAGAAGCCGATAGAGACGGTGGTGGAGCCGATAGAGACGGTGGTTGAGCCGATACAGACGGCGGTGAATAATGCGTTTTTTGACCGAGGAGGAGGAGGAAGTGGTGGGAGGACTTCGAGCGAGGAAGGCACGGCGGGACGAGGAGACGACGGATTGAGGAGGATGGGGCGACGGACTGGGGACGAGAAGGCGATGGCAGGACGAGAGGAGGAGGAGGAGGAGGTTTGGGGAGGAATTGAATGCTTCGTAAAAAAACCTAGCTTTTACTAAATTGGGTTTAGTTTTGCTGATTTGATTTGGGAAGTAAATCCCCTAATTTCGGGATTGGAATCTTGTGATTGTTTTCTAATGTGCACACCCTTATCTAATAATCATACAAACCATTTCAATTAATCTCATCAATTTATTTATTCATCATCCTGTGGTTTAAATTAGTCCACTCGTTACACCGTAAAGCTTTGTTATATCAGAACCTAAATATATATATATAAAGTTAAACTATTATCACATAATTTTCTATTACTAATGTAAATATATGAATTCAATTATGAAATTGGAGACCCGGATACCTCGGAGGATGAAGAAGACAATGGAGTTCTCCCGAGGATAGGTTACAATCCCGACACTTCAGACGATGAAGAGGGAGTAGTGCGGGATGCTAAAAATCGTATAAGAATTCGGCCATTCGGAAACACGTATGTATTCTGAAATTTTATTATGCAAGAATAATATTTTTCATTTCTAACTTTAAATTCTGTATCGTGGTAGATTTTACGAACCCAATTTAGGCAAAAAAGATGCTATTGATGTTTTGGGAAATGCTTATTCAATTATGCATAAGTATTATAAGGGATCATGGCATTGTTGGAGTAAAGTTCCAGATGACCCAAAAAATGTTGTCTGGTGGGAAGAGTTTAAGGTATTACATGATTAGGAAATCTATAATAATTATTCAACTATCTTGTATTTAGATTTTTTCTAATTGCCTAGTATATTCTGATATGTATGGCAGCATATTTTCTTCTGGAAAGACAAGCACGCACAAAAGGTGCGAAGAATTTGGAGCGCTAAATGTAGTCAACACTTGCGCTCCAAGTTTGCTCAGGCAAGAGAGTCAGGAAAAAGACCTTTCTTTGTGGAGGATGAATTTTGGGAAGAGTTGTTGAAGGGTTTGGAGTATGATGAATCTTTCAAGCGCCAAAGTAAGGTGAACAAATGCAACCGTGCTTCTAAAGCTCCTAATGGCATTGGAAACTATTGTGGAGGATCTAAACCTTTGTATAAACATGTGGCTGAATATGTAAGTGTTACAATCCTTATATCTCTTTTATATTTTTCAGTGCTTTTTTGCATCATATTCTTTTATTGGTTACCATTTTGTTTTCTTAATTGATAACCTTAGGAGTGTGATCTTAGGAGTGTTGAGAACTTCAGCTGGGTTCATAAATACCACCTTTAACTTTGGTGACTGATTTTTCTTGGTGCATGCAATAATATAGCATGAAAAGCTTCCATCGATTAATTGCCAATCTATCAAGATTGATGGATTATTATACATACATATACGGAGCTTCATCACTGCTAAAACAATTAAAATTTAAAATACATCCCTTGCCTGCATATTGATTCAATTTGATGCTGCCATTTTGATGCTGCCATTTTGCTGCTGCCATTTTGATGCTGCCATTTGTTGCTGCCATTTTGTACTCCGTAGAATATATGCATTTTGATGCTGCCATTTTGATTTAATTTTGGTCAGTAAAATACTACTTTTCCATTCTACACCCATATACACACACTTAGTCACTAAGCATTATTTTTACATATTTATGGTGAAACTGAAAGCTTTTTTATAGATTGATTCAGACTGATCGTGGAAATAGTAATCATGCATATCTATTTGTCTTCTTCATGTACTATATATCATATATGTATGTAGTTCTTATATTGTCTTACTCATCTGTGTATGTATGAACATGCTCATCTACTTTGTATTAGGAGCGCAAACATGGGAAGAGAATGTCACAAGAGAAGCTAATTGAGAAAACTTATAAAAAAGAAACGGGAAATGGTCTGGTATGAGGCCACAAATTGGGCTAGTAAGTACAATAATGTTCATATTTTTTGAGTAAGATAAGTATATTACGATATGAAGCTAATAAAAAAATGAATGTTGTGCAGCAAAACTACAAAGTTTTATGTGAAAGATTCATACAATCTCATCCTGAAGGGTTAACGCAAGAAGATGCGGAGAGGATGTGGTTAGAGGCTGTTGGTGGGCAAAAGAAGAAAAACATCTTCGGTCTAGGATCTTCAATAGCCCGGGGCCAAATTCTCGAAACCCGACTGCTGTCGGGCCTTGTCTTCATAGAGATCAGGTGAATCCAAGTCAAATGAAGGAGCTAAGGAAAACATTTGAGGAAGAGGTGAGGAAAAAAATAGAAGAGGACATTAAAAAATCAATGGAGGAAAGAGTTCAACACCTTCTGATGAAACAAAGAGAAGAAGATGCCCAAGTGTTCCAAAAGATGATGGAAATCCAGCTATCTTCTCGGTATGCACACCCAACTACTCCACACGTTAATGATTTACCATTTTTATCCTTATTGAATTCCACCGCACCACCTCCTCTCTATGGATCTCCTAGCTGTCCTGCTGCTGTTGGTTCATTTGCTTCTACTACTCATCCTTTTAATTCATTTGCTCATCAACCAACTGGATATATGCAGCAGCTGCTTCCTTCTTCATCTCCTTTGACTGATCCATCTGTGTTTTCTACTTCCCGGCACAACCAAGGTGGTACGTCTTATGCTGTAACTGATGATGTTGGTTTACCCGGTAGTAGCGATGTGCAGTAACTAAGTTATTCCATTTTTATTGTTAGTGTGTTTGTTCGTTTTTAACTGTTAGTGATTGTTAGTGTGTTTGTTCGATGAACTTTTAACTTGTTAGTGTGTGTGAATTTCTGCTGAAGTTATGTAATTTGTAATTGAACAGGGCTTGTTCTCTTGATATTTATGTAAATTTCTGTTTTTATATATAATTAATGTAATTTCTTTCTTATTGTTAATTAATACCAATTAAAGGATTAAAGGATAATTTGTAAAATAGTCATTAAAAAAACAATTAATTAACAAATTAGCAAACCAACGAATTGTCAGTAGCAAAATTGTCATAGTTGTTTTCATTGGAAATTAAAATTTTCTAAAATAATAATTAAATTTGAAAAAGTTGGTTGTGGGTAAAACCCACTTTCTCAAGAGTGGAAAATGCACCTTTTATCCACTATTCATCCTCTGTTGGAATTTCCCACTACATTTAATTATTCATGTTAATAACCACCTAAAAAAAGTTTTAATTTATCTTTTTTCTAGTAGTGATCCTTAGCTTCCAAGCACTACCAAAGCAGTTCCCTAGACACTCTGTCATAAGCCTTCTCTAGATCAATAAAAACCATGTGTAAACTCTTCTTCCTCTCTCTGTAACTCTCAATGAGGCGCCTCATCATATGAATAACTTCCACATAGGACCTTCCCGGCATGAAACCAAATTGGTTTCCAGAAACCTGGACCATGTTTCTTAACCTCAACTCAATAAGTTTCTCCCAGGTCTTCATAGAATGACCAAGGAGTTTGATTCCCCTGTAATTACCACAATCCTGCACATCTCCCTTATTCTTATAAACAGGAACCAACTTACTACACCTCCCCTCATCCAACATTTTAGCTGTTATGAGGATAACGTTAAATAGAGTTGTAAGCCAGTCCAAACCTCTAACCCCTAGGCATTTCCAAGCTTCTGTATGAATCTCATCTGAACCAACAGCGCGTCTATTCTTCATCCCACGAATAGCATATTTCACTTCCTCTCTCGAAATACGCCTACTAAAAGTGCAATTCGTTCGACTCCCGGGACTCCGAGTATCCCCCTCCGACTCAAAACCTTCATTAAGTAGGCTCGAGAAATAGTTCCGCCAACGATCCTTAATATTCGCATCGTCCACCAAAACCTGACCGTCTACAGCCTTAATATTCGCATCTTAGTTGCAACCAATACAGTTAATATCTACATTTCTTCATATTTTTCAACTCCATAATATCACATTTAGTTAATGAATGCACTAAATTAATAAATTTTTAACACTAAAAAATTGTTAATATTTATTAATAAAAATTAGTGTAACAAAATATATCTATATTGAATTGGTGAGAATGTGAGGTGATAAGTTGTAATTTAGCCATATACATAATTGTTGTTTCGTGTACGTGCATTTTTTTAATTAAAATAAAGGGTTTGTTTTGCAGGAAACCACTCGTTATTTGTCGGAATTTGCAGGTAACCACCCGCTATTAACGTATTTATTCCAAACCACCCAAATTGTATCATTTTCTTACAATTCACCACCCTTCGACTGTTTCTGTTAAATGATCCGTTAAAACTTGAGAAATTACACTTTTACCCCTCCATTTTTTTTTACAGAAAATAACAATTTTGAATGTTATGGGGCATTTTTTGTAATTTCCTAAAAATGGATTGAAACCCTAGTTCAGATTGTTCTTCCCCAAATCTCAATCTCCTCCTTCAGCCAACCCCCACTCCCCTTTCAAATGTTTGA
Source organism: Oxyria digyna (assembly GCA_029168935.1). Classification (NCBI taxonomy): domain Eukaryota; kingdom Viridiplantae; phylum Streptophyta; class Magnoliopsida; order Caryophyllales; family Polygonaceae; genus Oxyria; species Oxyria digyna. The sequence goes on from JAPVLV010000005.1 coordinate 44,766,579, forward strand.
TTTTCTGGATCCGTTTCGCAGGTGCTCTCTGAACTAATTCCTTTCTCAATCATCTAATTCCTTTCTCAATCTCTCTTTTGTAACTCCAATTCCATGGGCGTCGTTGTCCTAACTCCGGAGAATTGTCTCAACTGTCACCACATCTCCTCTCCTCGCTTGAAACCTCGTCGTAGATCCGATCACAGGAAGCCGAAGAAGACTCAATCAGCCTCTCCTCCGATTGCGCCTTTGATTTATGCTGGATCTGCTTTCTTCACCTCGCCACCGCCGAGCTCTGTTCCGATGTCGGTGTTCTGTACAAAGAATATTGACGTTGCTACTTTTGAGTTGAAGAGGATTCTCCGCCTTGATTAGTGGTTGGTAACAGGATGTATGTGTTATCTGCATGTTCTGATGTTGTGTTAGGTTGATTATTTATGCGTTTCCTCCATTGATTTCAGTTTGATTCCTCTATTTTTTCAAAAAGAAAGGATTGAACGATGGGGCTTGGTATTTGGGGGTTGGCTGAAGGAGGAGATTGAGAATTGGGGAAGAACAATCTGAACTAGGGTTTCAATCCATTTTTAGAAAATTACAAAAACTGCCCCATAACTTTTAAATTGTTATTTTTTGTAAAAATGGAGGGGTAAAAGTGTAATTTCTCAAGTTTTAACGGAATATCTAACAGAAAAAGTCAAGGGGTGGTGAATTGTAAGAAAATGATACAATTTGGGTGGTTTAGAATAAATACGTTAATAGCGGGTGGTTACCTGCAAATTCCGACAAATAGCTGGTGGTTTCCTGCAAAAACCCCTAAAATAAATGAAAAGAAAAATATTAAATTAAACAAAAAAAGTCGTTCATCGTCACCCTCCTTCGTCCGAATATCTCCGTTTTATCTTCATCTCCACTATCGTCCGTCGCCTATCTACACCCTAAACCGCTATTTACAACCTCCACTATCGTCCGAATCTAGTATTCCTACAATAAAAACCATTCGTATCTGAATCTTTTCATTTGTACGTTCACATAGTTAATAATCTTATACACTATTCCCTCTGTCCCATAATTATCTTCTTGTTTCTCTCTTGACACTATTCACTATTTAAAGGAATTTTCGTAATTTCGGCCAATATATAAATAAAAACATAGTCATATGTGGTCTTCTTTGATTCGTCTTATCAAGTAATTTAATAATATTAAAATTTTATAATTAGAGATATTAACGATACAAAACGCGCATCGGCAAATGTGTCTAAAAGAAAGTAGTAATTAATTACGAATTGGAAGAGCCAAAGTGCGGAAGAATAAAATGAATAAATAACTCAATAATTCCCAGAAAACACCCAATCTCCATTCATACTATTTTCAAGTTCCAACACTCCAATCTCCATCTCAAACAATAAGAAAGAACACAACCAAGAAAGAACACAACCAAGAAAACACCTCTGCATCATATCATACTCATCCATGGGAGTTCCTGCTTTCTACAGATGGCTCGTTTCAAAATACCCAAAAGTGGTGGCCAACGCCATTCAAGACCCATCACTCGATTCAACTTCTCCAAACCCCAATAAAATCGAATTTGACAATCTTTATTTTGATATGAACGGGATTATTCATCCCTGTTTTCACCCTGAAGATCTTAATGTAACTGCTCTAGTTTTTCTTCTCCACTTTACTAACTGCAATTTCATTTTCTTAACTATTTTTACTCTGAAATGAATTCATCAGGATTTCCAGCCAAGCTCATTCAAGGAAGTGTTTGAGAGCGTGTTTGAATATGTTGATCGCTTGTTCAACATTGTACGGCCTAGGAAGTTGCTTTACTTTGCCATTGGTGAGCTGTTCTGTTTTTTTTTTACTTGCTAAAGTGAATCAAGTTGTTGATGATTGATGCATGAATGTTTTACAGATGGTGTGGCCCCTAGGGCTAAAATGAATCAGCAAAGAGCTCGACGTTTTCAGTCTGCATACAACAGCAAAATTTCAGTGAGTTTATTATTCTTTACATCAGTATAGAGGAATTCAAGAATTCTAAAACTGTAACTTCAGTAGCATATTAACAGCCTCTGTTTTTCATAGGAGGAAGAAGAAGATAGGGTTAGAATCAAATATGAAAGGGAAGGCAAGAAGCTTCTTCCAAAAGTAAAGACCGAGCTCGACGATTCGAACATTATAACTCCAGGTACCGAGTTCATGTTCGAGCTTTCAAAGGCATTGCAAGGTTACATCCAAACTGGGCTTAAGGAGAATCCTGCTTGGAAGAATCTCAAGGTCACATTTCCATGTAGTACTTGATATGTTCTTGATTCATGGTTTAGTTTTTATCTTGGAGATTGATGTTGATTCTTTGCAGGTCGTAATTTCGGATTCTAATGTTCCTGGAGAAGGAGAACACAAGATTATGTCGTTTATTCGTAGTCAGCGGAGTCTACCTGGATACGACCCTAACACGAGGCATTGCCTCCATGGATTGGTATTTATGAGAAACCTTGATTGCTATGTTAAAATAATTTTTGAGTTGTTGTATAATTTAAAATTTAAAATGCAGGATGCTGATCTTATTATGCTGGCTTTGGCGACGCATGAACTGCATTTTTCAATACTAAGAGAGGTTTGTGTTGTGTTTCGGGGCAGATTTTAATACTAGCTTTGTATTCTGAAAACTGAATGTGTTTTAGGATGTTCTTGCAAGGAAAGACGAGCAGTCTCGTTATACTTCAACTAGGAATCAACATAGAGATGCTTCCTCCTCCAAGCCAAGTGGATCTTGCACGTCTTTTCCAGTTAAAAAGACTTTCCCATACCAAGTATAATTTCGTAACTTTACTTTGTATGTTGAACAATGTTTTGGTGCTTGATTTATGAGAAGTATTTATCCTTTATGTTTCATGTTGCTGTGATGGCAGTTCCTCCACATATGGATCCTTAGGGAGTATCTTGAACTCGACATGAAACCCTTTGATATTCCAGAAGGTTTTAAGATTGACACTGAAAGAGCGGTTGATGATTTCATTTTCATGTGTTTCTTTGTGGGAAACGATTTCCTTCCACATTTGCCCAGCCTCGAAATCAACGAGGTTGCAATATTCTTCAGCATAATTCTAAAATTCAGATCACAAAGTGTCTTATGTTTTTTTTTGTTTATCCAGGGAGCCTTGGATTTATTAATGACTGTGTATAAGAGTGATTTCAAAAGCCTTGGAGGATATATAGTCGATGCGGAGAGAGTATGTATAACTTCTATTATTTTTGCACGTCAATTTCTTTATTTTTAATAACATGTTTGTGAACAGATTAGTGAGCGAAAGGCGCCATATCTGAAGCTAAAAAGAGTGGAGAGGTTGGTTCAGCATATAGGAAGTTATGAAGAACAGATTTTCAAGAAAAGGAATGATTTGAGGGAGCGAAAAATCAGACGCGTCCTAAATGATCTATCAGCCTCAGTGAGTTCTTTGAAACTCTTCCTGAATTTTGCTTTAATTTCTTTATTAATTCTTGGTTTTATACAGAGGGAAGAAGATCTTAATGATGACGGTGCAGATATCGACATTCCTATTCTAAATGTTGCTCTTCATTTGGACAGCCGTGGTGATGAAAATGACATTGTGAGTGGCTACTGTTTTTCAATACAAAAGATACGAAAAAGGTTGCTAATTCAGTTAGTTTTTTTTTTCTTTAGATGGTTGAGAATACAAAGCAGATGAAAGAGGAGGTAAAAAAGATCATGCAAGATAAGGGTGATGGTTTCAAAACTGGGTTATTTTCTGCTGACAAGGTGATTGTTAGGTTCTCTCACTATGTCATTATATCATCATCCTTCTTGATCTAACATATTCGTAACTTGTTACAGATTAAATACGGTAGTCAAGGATGGAAAGAACGATATTACCGTGTGAAATTTGGAACTGAGGACCATTGCAAACTAGAAAGCATAAAAAAGGCAGTTGTATGTAAATCAACCTTAACTTGGGACTCTTATTTTTCTTTCTGATTTTTTAGCAAGCATAATATATAGTTTTTTGTCATTTTTTTCAGCTGAGAGAGTATACAGAAGGCTTATGTTGGGTTTTGCTGTACTACTTCTCTGGAGTACCGTCATGGGATTGGTTTTATCCCTACCATTACGCGCCATGTGCTTCAGATATGAAGGGCCTTGGCCAAAACCGAGTGAATTTCCAAGAAGGCTTTCCACTCGATCCTTTTGATCAGTTGATGGCGGTTCTTCCACCAAGAAGGTATAAAATCAGTTTATGAACTTGAAATTATTAAAGAAGATTATAATGGGACTATGTTTCTTTTTACAGTGCTTCAGCTCTTCCTTCGTCTTATCAAGGTCTAATGGAAGATGAAAGTTCTGATCTTTCGCCTTTCTATCCTCAAGGTGATCCTAAAGATCTTCTAGTATATTTTCATAATAAGGGCCTATTTGGATGACACTGCGTAGTACATTATCTGACGTTATAATGCCAAAAACAGGCTCTAAATAACTATGAAGATGACTAAAAAAGTGGACTAGAGGATCTCTGTATGATGGATACATCCTAACTTTGTTTTGTATACAATTTCGAATATAGATTTTAAAGTCGACATGGATGGGAAGAGGTTTCAGTGGCAGGTATTGCATTAATGTGTCACAAATTACTAGTGATTAAATTATAAATGGTCATTTCTTCAAAATGATTGAACTGGAATGATATTTTACTTGTAAGGGTCATTGCCTACTCCCCTTTATTGATGAGAAACTACTTCTTAGTTCAACAAGGAAGGCTAAGGAAGAACTAACGGTTTGTCTAACTATAATTTGTCGGTTTCTATATCGCTTGAACCGGCTAATGTTGATTCTGACAATGTTTCTTGCATCTTAATTACTTCCAGGAATATGAAATACAAAGAAACTTGATCAAGAATGATCTGCTATTTGTCAGAGCTTCTAGTGATTTTGGATCTCAACTTTTAACCAAGATTGATGAAATCCCATGGTTTCTGCCACTTCTTTCTTACTATTTTCTATTGAACTGTAGCGTTCGATCAAGTTATCTTAAGCTTATTATTATTTTTGGTGTGAAATCAGCAACGGAGGCTTTGTGTATCTGAATGTGCACAACCTTGATTCTTCAGAGGAAGATGAGTCAATATTGTGAGTTCTAACATCATATGATGAAGATTGTTATTACTTTTCTAACGTTTATTAATGTAAAGTTTACTGTCTGATAACCAGATTGATCGACGTCGCCATGCAGCTACCGAGGAAACATGTTCCTCGTATACTGGAGAATGTTGATATTCCTCCAATGGTATATGCCAATGTTATTCTGTAATATACGCAATTTTTTCATTAAATCAGATATTTGATGTTGAAAACATAATGCAGACAGTAAACGAGTCCGATATCGAAGAAACCGTGCTGTGGCACGAACAGAACGGAAATTTCGGACGAGCCAACAGGTGGACTTAACTCACATCCTTCTCTTTTGATTTAGTGAACCACATAAATTGTGTAATCAAATTGAGAAAGTCTTGCAGAGTTCCAAATCAATCAAGAAATCTAGGACTGCCTGAAGCCGAATCGAACAGGTTAGTTGGTGGCTCGGGTTGGAGAGGTAGAGGATTTTCGGGTCAAAACCCGAGACATCAAGGACCTTACACTCATCATCCAAATGGGAACAATCCTCATTGGGTCCCAAGGATGAAGCCATCATCAATGCCTTGTCCTCCAAGCTCGGTTCCAGGTGGAAACACGTATGTTCGACCTTTGTGGCCCCAACGACCAATGCCGTCTCCACCAGGATTCAGACCAAGATTTAGCAACAACATGGGCAACTATCCTAGCCAGGTGAATTTTGTGGCCAATGATTGGTCGCCTCGTATGGTCGGACAATTCAATAACATGAGAGTATCGACGCAACAAGGGAGAGGTTTTGGTAGAGGAGGTGGTGGTTATGGAGCTGAGTATCAAGGAAGAGGGAGGGGTCAGTTTAGGCATAGCCAATACTAATGTGCCTCTCTATAATTTTGACTATAAATTAGTATTGTGACCCAACCTTTATTGGGTTATTTTGAGTTGCTAGGTTGGGGCCTATGGTTGAGAACAGAACAGATCCTGCATGGAATGTGTATGTAATTTTGCTTGTTTAAGAAACAAATTATTGTATGTGAATCAGGTTTCGCTACTTCGAACTGAAACAACACTGCAAAAATTGTGAAATCAATTATATTGCTTGAAGTTTCAAGTGCCATACATAATCTCAAAACATGTTTTTCTCATTAAAGTTTTAGTCTTGAGAGTCTGAAGACGAGTAATAATTTAGCAACAGTCGGCGGCATCAATCAATCATAATTATCTTGATAATTCGCTGTATACACTGTCTCCCTTCAATTGAATCATCGAGGGCTTGCACCCATTGTTTTAAAGGTTTCAATTTTTGTTTTCCCTACTCCTGCGTTGTTGCAATTGAGTATTTGTTTCTTCTTCTTAATCAAATATGATAGGATCAACACTGAAATTACTATGTAGTTGATTCTTTGGGTTAATTTCTGGTCGTTATTTTCCGCTGGATACAGGTTATCAAGCTGTGTTTGCAATTGAGTTTGTTCCTCTTCATTACCCATATATGCCTTGAGTTTTTGTTTAGCTAACCTGTTTGATAGATGCCCCCTGAATTACCATTAATTGAATATGTGTTGGTTCAGCAAATTAAGCGCTTGTTTGGTAGATTCGATCTGTTATTTCTGAATTGTGCTTCTGGTGTATGCAGGGAAATTCCATGCTATGCACTATTAGGTCTGGCATTGCGCAGCGGTTTGTGTCGCGCCTATTGCCTGGGAACATTTATTCGCTAAAACACTTTACCGTCTCCCTTAATAAGGATATGTTTAGGGTGCGAAACAATGATTCTCATATTATCACGCTCGAAGGCAACACAGTTGTGAAATCTGTTGAATGCCCAACTGAAGGTTTTGTTCGCCATCCGTTTCAATTGGTCGAGTTTGAAGATGTTGTTTGCAATGGGTCTAAGTTTTTAATTGGTATGTTCCTGGTTTCTGTACCCATTCTCTCTGTTTCCCCCTTTTTATCCCTCATTATGTGTTTCCGTGCAAATGTAATTGGATCTTTAAGTAGCACTACAGATCCTAGGGTGACTCCAAGCGGAACACAGTTTATGGATTGTCATATTATGAACCAAAGGTACGAATTTTTTTTACCCTGTTATGCCCCTGCGTGCTTGTGCTTGGCCATCCTTGTTGTATTGTGGTCTTTTTCATGGGGAATGCCTTTTGTTTTCCCCACAACTCATTATGTAGGGGTGGCCTTCAGTTTCCCCACAACTCATTATATCGCAACTCTGCATCCCATGATCTGTTGCGAATGACGCTCATCCATCAGTAAGCCAATAACCACCATCCTCACCCTTCACAACCGTAACTGCGTAAAACACTCCATCAGGAATAGCCAAATGCATAACCCAACCAATGCTCTTCGCCATATCATTTGTGAATTTCCCAGGAAGGCGCTACAAAAACAACTGTGTCACAAATCACCATACAAAATAACGCAATTCAACTACAAACACACAATATCCATACCACGTCAGAAACCACCGGCCCAAAAATCAAGAGGCGGATAAAAGCAACCAAATGAACTTCAAGAAAAGAACGGCCTCCAAATACATCGGAGCCATCCCTATCTGACAATGAATCTGAACATTCAGATATCTCAATGGAATCCATTCTGCATATACAAAATTAGTTTCAGATATCTCAATGACATCCATTTTGCATATACAAAAACCAAAGATTCTCAGACAAGGACACCTATGCCAACTACAACATTTTCCTTAAACCAACTTCACATGTCATCCTCATAGAGTAGAGTTGATTGGTGCTAACATTGAATGACAAAATTAGTTTCAATAATCATTGATATAAGATTTTCGGGTGGACCAAATTACAACAGTAAAATGAGAATTCCCAAAACCTAATTGTAAACAATGATAACTAAAATTCCAATAACCTAACAATCCACTCAACAAATCAAACAACCCAATGTGTAAGCCAAGAAGAGAATGAACTTCCTTAAACAAAACGAGAATCAGTCTACCTTACCTTATCACGCCTGAGACCAAAATCCTTCAGCTTCAATGAGACGTCCGACAACAGCATCCGGGTTCATAACAGAATGGAAAAGGACTGTTCTACCTGGATTGAATTAGGGCGAGCTTCACACTTCCGAAAATAGTGCAAGAGAGAATACAATTACACAAACCCGGAACCCCAAAGACAAAATAGAACAGAAACACAAAGCACACTAAGACAACCACATCAGGCGATTAACCAGCTCACAAACACAACGACAACTCCTCTGCATGGCGACCGACCTCTCAAACCTCCCTACCAAACGCCCAACAACAATGAACACCAAACCCACAATAAAAACCAGCAAAAAGGGTGTCATCGGTTCCGAATACCATGAAATCAAAGACGAAAATGGTCTCCCACACCACCAAAGCAGCCCAAGTGTGTATTAATGATACAACCCAAATAAGACCCAATAACACAAACAACCACTAAAATGAAGAAACCACCATTTAAAAACAAGAACCCAAAATGTCTTCCCATAAACACCCCAAAACTCTCTACCATACATAATAATGCCCCTAATAAAAAATACCCATACACCAAAATAAAAACAAACACATAAAACAAAAACTTGTATAATCGAATAACGTAAAAAAGGGGTCGTGCATCAGAGAGGCCCCGTAGGCTAGTTTAATATAAAAACGCTTTGATTCTATCTAATTCTATCATAAATTTCCAACTTATCTAAGCTTAATAATTAAAAACTTACTCCATATATTTAAGATTTATGAAAAAGTTTTAGTAAATTTTATACTACATAGACCGATATATGGGATATATATTCACTTCAAAAATCCCCCACTCAATCTCACATTTAATTATTTTCAATGATTGTTTTAGGAACATTTGTATTCATTGCATTAAACTAAATATATACATATATATATATATATTCATTTACACAATTAGAGGATTTATAAATCACATCTTTTTAAACAATTTTTCAACAAAGTATAAGTTTTATTAAAAAACTAGTGCAATACCCGTGCCATGCACGGGGATATGTTTATATAATTACTTAATAATAATTTTTTAATTGATTTTGACATACGTTTTATATAATTTATAGTATTTTATATTGCTACAACCTCAAAAAATATCTATAATAAATAAAATATATTTATGTGTTTTTTCATTGGTTAACTATCAAATTTTTAGTGGATAATTAAAAATATAATTAATATTGAGTTTTATTAAATTCTTGTTATTCTTTAACATGGTTAGATATTTATAGTTTTATATTTGCTTCAAATTTCATTATCTATCCAAAGTAAAATAGATAAATAATAATTAGTTAGATTAAGTTTACTTAAATTTAGAAAATAATTTGCTCCAAATTAATGTTTTTATTTTTCTTAATGTAATTTGTTAATTTGTTAATATGTTAATAATGTTTTTAAAAAATAAATAAATAAATAACCAACAACTTTCCTAAACTCACTCTAAGAGCTCAAAAGAGCTCAACATTAATATATAAGATAGATAACATGAAAACAAATCATTTAACCATTTTTTATGTGTATAAGAGTTGATTAAAATTCATGATAAAAATTTACAGACTATCATAAATTTTACAAATTGTAGAACCAATTATATATATATTCATTAATTTTTTAAATTTAATTAAAACGTTTTGATACACGTGAAATAAATAATATATAATATCAAATTAGAGCATATAAATTATATTATAAATAAACGTCAAACAATCATTCGCGTATGACGCGGGGACTACACTAGTATATATATCAAAACAGAATGATTTAGAGCTCTTACATTTACTCTGGCCCCACAAATCATACGTGTCATTTTGTTATTAATCTACATTTTCTCTATTTTGCAATATTTTTAAAAAAAATTATGCAACCAATAAATCTCTAACTAACTAGATTTGTTTGAAGAATTTTTTTAAGAAAATAAATTAAACTTAACATTTCGAAACAATTCAATTGTAAATTATATGTATCATATTAGAAGTAGTTATAAATGCAACTTATGATTTTTTTATACCGTGAACCTTTTTTATACATAAATAATAATATAATTAATAATAAATTTGAAACAACTTATACAATTATTTAAAAATTTAATAAAATTTTAACCATTTCTCTTATTCTATAAAATTTACTAATTGCTAATGAATTATTATGCATATTATATATATTATTCTTCAGAGCTCTCTCATTCTAACTTCTTTAATCATATATTTCATTTTTATATTAGTTTTAAATATTTATTAAACATTTTGATATTTTATAATAAATAAAATATTATTTAACTTGCCTCAATTGACTACATGTTAGTACTTCAATATGATCAATAGATTAATTTAATTTATAAATAGCTTATTTAAGCAAACTTAATTTTTTTTTGTTAAACCAAACAAATTTAGATAATCAGTAAATTGGCAAATATAAACTTGCACACATTTTCATACATGTTCACTAATTATTAGAGTTGTCAATCGAGTTAGTCAAGTCGGGTTCAGTTTTTAAATCAAAATCTATTATTAATCGGTTGGACTACGGGTCGATCGAGTTTAGTAAATCTATTTTTCTATTAGCTTCGGGTTTGGTGAATTCGACTTTTAGTTCGGTCAAATCGGGTTAAAATACATGTAAATGATTGATTATTTTATTCAGTCATATTTTGACACCTCTACAACTTGCGCTTACGCACTATTTTATTTCAACATGTTCACATTTTCAAACATAATCAATAAATTATATTTTATAATACATGAAAGATCATTTTTACATTCAGTTTACTCATATAAGTGTGCAATTTGTCATTTTGAAGTCTACATGAAAGTATCACATGTTTTAATAAAGTACGTTATGTTCAATTGACTATGACATTGTTGTAATTGGACTGAATTGCATGTTTGTCGAGATATAGTAAATATATAAGACATGTATGTTAAGCGGACGTTGATTTCGTCTGTTTTTTTTTTATCAAATCAATTTTTGTTGGTGGCTACATTTGTTATTTTTTTAATTATAAATGAAATGATATGTGAAATTAATAATTTAAGAGCTATTTTAACCCGCGTCTTAGTCATATTTTGACACCTTAACTACTTGCGTTTACGCTCTATTTTATTTCAAACATGTTCACATTTTTAAACATAATCAATAAGTTATATTTTATTATACATGATAGATTATTTTTATATACAGTTTTCTCATATAAGTGTCCAATTTTCATTTTGAAGTGTATATAAAAGTATCACATGTTTTAATAAAGCAAGTTAAGTTCAATTGACTACTAGAATCGAACCCCTGCGCGGGGTAATTACGGTTTTTCGTCTCAAAACTAAATTGAGCTAATTATATATTTACAATTTTTTTAGGGCATATTTTATCCAATTTAGGCCAAAGCAAATCTAACCCGCAGATCAAGACATTAACACAAAAATAAACGAACAATAGAAGTGATAAAAATAGCAAATTGATTGGTTCAATTACAAATTGACAATAACCATGAATAACGACGAAATACAATATGCAGAGGAGTAACGACGACTTGATGGGAGAATTCAATACGAAATCTCATTCAAAGAAGTCGGAAAATCAAAAGTTGAAATTAGAAGAGGAATTCAAGAGGCCACATAGTAATGGCGACTTAATGACAACTTTCTAGGTCATTACCCGCACTTTGCGCGAGCCAAACACTTTTTATTTTGTCTATATTCATATACTTAATGTATTTTTTCATATATGTATTTTTTAGTAAATTATAATAAAATGAATTGAATATCTCTTATATATGTACCAAAATCACATAGTCGTTTACGTTGCTCAGATTTCTCTTCATCGTCATACGGATTGAAGGTGAAGAGCGAAGAAAAAAAAGATGAAAATACTAACCAATTAAGAACATAATTATGGTTTTTTTAGACATTTAATATGTCTCAATTATCATTGGATAATGAGAAATAAAAAAAATTAAGTTTAAACATTAATGAGTTCCAATTACCATTACTTTCTCAAACCCATGAATTTTTATATATATATATAGATATACTAGAAACGGGTCTCCGCGCTACGCGCGGGGAAATTACAGTTTTTAATATGATTTAACGTTGTTTAATAGGCGTCCCAAAATTAGATTGGGCTAATCATATTCACAACCCTTTATGATATAGAATCTAACCTCGACAAAGCAGTCTCTAATCTTTGTTCTATCAAAAAGAAAAAAAATAAAGTTTAATTAGTGATTATGTTTTTCCTGAATGTTTTATTAATCATTTTAGCAATTGACACACAACTACCCATGAATTCGTCTCTCCCTTTAAAATCATCACATTACCTAATTAGCTCGGTGCTTTTTTTTTGCCAAACAATTAGCTCGTGTATTGGTGTTCCTATTTTATTAGGGTTTAAATCAACAGACTGAAACCCGCGTACGGGTCTTGCGTAATTATAATTTCTTAAATGTTTCATAATAGATATTGAAATGATATTATATCATATAATCAAATGAGTTTGATGATTTGTACCTCTTCTCTCAATTCACCAAATTGTTATATCATTTGTAATATTATTGTAATATACGGGACATAAGTTTTTAAAAATATGATTTTTAATATTCTTGTAATGTACAGGACAAAAGTTTTTAAATATATGTTATTTGCGTATGCAATTTCTTCAATGCTCTATATGCTAAATTTTTGTTCAAGTCTTGTTTGCAGTATTATTACCAACTCCACAGATTTTGGTATATAAAATAAGGTAATCTATTTTGATTTATTAATAGCCAAGTTGGTGAATATATGATCTATTTTTCTGTCTATAACTCATTACAATTGAATAAACTCGAGGACCAGTTATTAAATGTCATTTCCCCATTGTATACATTTTTGACGTGTTTACTAAATTATCATGCTTGTTGGAAACTGAGTGTAAATGTTTGAAAACAACATGCTAACATATAGCAATATGTAATATTGTTTACAATTACTAAAATTAGATGCAAACGGCCTCCGATAAGGGCTCAAAGTTTGGTACTAATGACGAAAAATGTAGTTTAGGATAAGTAAAAAGTAAACACTTCAAGCACAAAGAAATTGAAAGAGGAAAAAATGCATACCATATAGTTCACAACAGATCGCCCTCTTTGTATAAATTTAGTAATTGCAAAAGTTAAATCATTTTACAAAGACACATGATACATGAATTGAATATAGAGAATTTAGATTCTTTGGTAAGTCGGTCCTCTAAACTCTGTAAACCTGCATATTATTTGTATATATATATATACTCCATCCGTCCCAAAATATGAGTCTCATTGTACAAAAATATGTTGGATTAAGGCAAATGCTTTAACGTACATAAGTGCATTGAAAATGATGAATGTAAAATATTAAAATAATTCATTAACCAATGGGAAAAGAGTTTACAAATGAAAAGTACATAATTGCATTGGAAATGATGAATGTAAAATATTAAAATAATATGAGTAAGGGTATAATTGAAAGAAGTTTATGGAAAAAAATAGAAATGGGACTAACATTTCGGGACGCCCAAAAAGGAAAATGGGACTCATATTTTGGGACGGAGGGAGTATAATTTACTAAAGCCTTCATGTGTACCTTTGAAAAAAGTTATTGATCTGGCTTTTTACTTTTTACTTTATTAATCTAATGATAAAGTCAATTACTCTAAAATCATACCATACACTCCAAACCTCTGTCCACATGAGAGGTTTGTAAGGTCTGTTTTAGTAAACACATAACAGTAAAAGTCGTTGCAAGTATATTAATTTGTCACAATAAGATCATTAACTATTAAAAAATTTATTTTGAAAAGAATTAAGATTGTCAACAAGAACACTGAAACTTATAACGGGATCAAGAGAGTCATCTTCCTTGCACATTAACCATGGAACACCAATATCTAATCCAACAACAATGTTAGCAGCCCATCTCATGTGATCACAACCTTCTTGTCCAAACATTTTTCTTTGCATTTTATATTTATATTCGATCTGAAAACACAAACTGATAGCACATAATTCAGTTTTTGAAATCAGAAACTCAAATTAATTTGACTAATCTTAATTACAAGAGGTCATGAAAAAAAGAGTCAATGAAAACATACAACATTGAGTGATGTTAAGGCATTGAATTTCATGTGTACAAGAGTGATTGTCATGGAATTTCTTTTTATTATTGCCTTCAAAATGCTCAAAAATTCGATCTAGTTTTGGGCGCATTCTAGTTGCGCCCAAAACTGAATCGGGTTTAAAAAAAAAGGTTTGGGGTGCCAGTTAAAATTTTCCGAGTGCGGGATTTTTCCCCACAATCATACGGTCAAGTATGTGCGCGAGGGGGAGAAAAGACACGTAGACATCATTCACTGTCATCTATGTAAGAAGAAAATTACCACAGTCAAAATTGAGGTTGATCGGTGAATTTGAAAGGGAGAGTGGGGATCGAGGAATTGGGGGTTATCAGCAGTGGCGGATCTAGAAAATTTCTACCGTGGGGGCTCGTATTAGAATTAAGATTATAAATTATGTTCTCTTTTTCTTGAGTATTATCAATTTGATTTAAACATATTCAATATAATATTAACCCACATTTAAATTTTAAATTAATTTAATTTATTTGTGGTAAAATCAATAATAAATATTCTTCTACTTTTTATTCTTGTATCAAATAAATATCTTGTACATAGAAATATCATATAAAAGTTATTCTTTTTCTCTAATATTACCGATATTTAGTGGGTTTGATAGATATTAAAAATATAAAAACTCTGTATGTAAAAAATACATTTAGTTTCCTTACATTTTTAATAATCATGTTTCTCTGTTTAACACACCTCTTACTTTTCTTACCAAAATTCAAGAATAAAATAGAAAAAATCTCTATATAACTACTAAAGCAAATTACATTTCTTCAATTCTAGCTATGTCACGTGGCATACTCTACATTCAGGTCATCCACCTGTCGTCATTTCATTGGTCATGATTTTTTATAATTTATTGTAATTTTCTCAAAAAAAATTAATTAAATTTGGAAAATCGTGTGCAAAAATATTACAAAAAGATTGCTTAAGATCTTTCAGATTACAAAAAGATTTTTATGTGTTAATTTTCCAGATTTTGACCTCCCAATATCCTATTATTTTATTTTACAAATATATATTTTATTTTTATGATATGACGTATCACAAACAGATTGATTTCTTAATAAATAAGAGAAATAATTATATTTTTGTGTTATTGTAGTGTTTTCAATTATATATTTTTATATATGTTGAAATCAATTTATTTAAATTTGTTAAAAATTGACCTATGATAATTTGATCAAATAAGATTTTTGGTATTAAAAATTCATGTATATTCGTTTTTTATTATATTTAAAATTTAAAAACTTAATTATATATCAATATCATTTTAACATATAAACTTATTTTCATATAAAATTTTGTATTACATAATACTCCTTACTACTAATTCACTATATCGAGTTATATAAACCCGCGCATGGCGCGAGACCTAGTCTAGTTTGTGTATAAAATTAAAAGGCTAAAATGACTTACGTTATATTACATGAAAAATAAAATCAAACCAACTTCATGTAATTCTATTAATTACTTAGTAATTAATTACCGTTGTGTAAATTGAATTTTAAAAAAATATATTAAAAAGCTAACTACTTATATGATACTAAACCAGAGTAGTATAATCAGTATATCACATTTTTACTTAAAATTTAAAACAATTGAATCTCTAGTTTGGAAAATTTTAACTGGTGTACAGTTTTACCACGGATCTAATTAAAAAAAAAGAAAGGAGGGTGTTTAATTTTTTAGCAAAACGCTTTGTTTTGATCTTTTGGACATCTTTTTAAATTAGAAAAAATGATATTGAGAGAGCAACATTTATGAGGTACCAATTTCATTCAATTTTGGCATTGGATAGCCAATCTTTATATAGATAAGATGACATTGTTGCAATTAGACTTAATTGCATGTTTGTCGAGATATAGTAAATATATAAGACATGTATGTTACGAGGACGTTGATTTCGTCTTTTGTTTTATCGAGTCATTTTTTGTTGGTTGCTACATTCTTTTTTTTATTAATTATAAATAAAACTATATGTGAGATTAATAATTTAAGAGCTATTTTAACCCGCGTAAAGCACAAAAACAACACTAATTTTCTTTAATAAATCAAAAATAACATTACGCGTGTATTTTCTCGTATCGTTTTCATTTTTGGTGATTTTTCCGTACTCCCAATCCCTACTTTTGCTTAACGTGAAAATGCACCCCAAAAAATACGTGAAATTGCACCTTCGCTAATACAGTATATACGTACATGGAAACCTGTCAAAAGCCGACCCAACCCAAAAAAACTCGACGCAGTCCGATCCGAAAACTCATGAAATCTGTTGGGTTTAAACCCGAGCCGCCCCGAGACCCGTTGGGTCAAACCCGAACCAACCAGAACTTCTCGAAACTCGTCGATGGTCCCACTTTTCACATATTTTACTCCATTTACATTAAAAAATATATAACAATGTATTTTATTAAATAATAATATTTTATTGTAAAAATATTGTTAACATTTTATTTTCTTTATTACAAATAAAAAAAATCGAACGTTTGAAACCCGCTGGTTGACCCGAACCCAACCAATCGGAAAATTTTATCGACCCATTTAATATGAACCCGTTTTCGACCCGAACCCCACCCGTTTGACCCGTTTACCAGGTCTACGTACATGCATATAGTACGAAGTACTAATTGTGGATGCCTCTCTTCTACAAACAAAAAGGGACATTGCTAGAGATATACTAAGTATATAGTAGTGTAAGCCTTTATTTTATAAACTAGGATCTTCATGTCCGCGCTACGCGCGGGTTTTAATCTTGCATTAAAATATAGATTATAGATGTGTATAGTAAATAAATTGTGCTTTATTTTACCAATATAATCCTGACATCTTTATATTATTCATGGAAAATTAAAGAGGTCGTGTGAGTCAAATTTACCGGCTGCGTCTGAAATCATTTGATCGTCATAATGAGTAGAGAGATAATGCTCATTTGTGATAATAGGAGGAAGAAAAGGAGGTTGTAGAAGATTAGTATTTTCACTACAATCTACCAATCAAATTATTAAAGTATTGAATGTCAAGGTGAAAACAGATTGTTTTTAAGTATTGAATGAGAGGCTATTGAATGTGGAGATTGGAATTTAATTCCCCAAACATCTAAATTTATATTATATAGGATTTTGCAGCCCGCGCTACGCGCGGGTTTTTAGTTTTGTGCAAAAAATAGATTAGGAATGTATGCTGTAAAAAATATTATACTTTATTTTATCAATATAATCGTGATATCTCATGTTAAAGTATTACTTAGTTTATAGTTTATGAGAGAATGAATTATATAAATTTCACAATAGATTATCCATATTATTAAAGCATTAAAGAAGGTTTCCACTTCATCAACACAACTGTTTGATCTGTTAGTTAAAAATTACATTTTTTGCGAAGCCATCATTTTCTTGAGCCACTTCATCAACACAACTGTTTGATCTGCTTAATCCTCTCAACCGGATCCATTTTTTCAACCTCTGTAACAAACACTCAAATATAATTAAAAATTGAGAACCCGAAATTAATCGAGCGAAGATAGAAAACCCACCTTAGGCAAGGGCTTTAATCACTGAAGCATCAGAAAATTACAGTAAAGATGCCAAACTCATTTGTTACGCTTTTGCAACAAAAGATGGCACATAAGATCCTTGATACATTCCTCATTTAAAAGTTGAGGAAAATAGTAAACAATAAAAAAAAAATCATATCACAGCCTGTTTTTGTGATTTGAAGATATCACACAAAATAGCAAAAATAATGTTATGTAGCCTTTATTCTCTAGGAAAGTATATGACGCATACCTGCTAATGCACACCTCATATCCCCAAACCGCACGCTTGTCCAAACACCACGATCAAGCCTGTGTTGAGCAGCTTTTGCAGATGCAAGCTCAAAGACACTAAAATCATCAGGAAAGATTGGTGACCTGAATACAGAAAGAAGCAATGGAATATAGTTCATGATGCAAGTTGACAATTGACACAATCCCACCAATTCATATTTAAGAATCTTATAGCCCTTTTGAACTCCAATCCCACCAATTCAGATCTATAGACACTACACCACTAATTTTTCCAATCTCTTTCACCCTACTCTTTTGGATGAATTCAATTGACACATGTTAACTACACAGCAACTTAGATAGGTTGGAATAGCACTGTATCAGATTCTGCATTTATTTTTATCATTTCCCTTGTCAAAGAACAAACTTTCTTGAACTGGCATGGATCAAATCAAATTGTTTAATTCTGCTTGCCCCAACCACAACAAACATATTACCATTGTCTCATATCTAGTATATGCATCCAAGAATGTGCATGCATGTAAGCCATGGAAACATTAAGCAATGCAATAGCTGCCAATTCATGATCAAAATGTAGAAACATCCTTTAGTTTTCATGTGGAAGTCTAGAAAATCCTCTAATTACTACATTTAAGCGATAACAGGTATGTGAAATGTGACTGAACAACAAGTTGAAGCTAGAAATGACACTGGAGCATTATGAAGAAAGATTAAGTAGCTTAAACATGCTAGAAACAAACAAATTTGAGTATAAAGCAGATATGCATAGAGAAGAGTGAAACTCACCTCAACTAAAAAAGATTATATAACCAATATATGAGCATGATCAAATGACTTTGTTTTCTGCAACCAAAAACCAAATCCATTAATTGGATTGAAAGTTTGAAACAAACACTGTCATATAATCAAAAGGTTACGCTCTGCTGCTAAGAAGCAACTACCAAGCTTCAGGCAAAGCTTATACTTATTCCCAGTCCTAAACTAAACCGAATCTGACCCTTGAAAATTTAGAAAAACAAACACGTCCACCAAATGAATAATTCAGCAAAAGATGAGAATGAAGTGCACATCCTTTTTCATTCATCACTAAATCGTAATAGAGATTAAGGTTGAAATAAGGGAAATAGACCTTTTCATTAGGCAGAAGCCACATGAGCCGCAACCAATCGTGACCTTGAAGGTTGTGGAGAAGTCGAGAATCACATTAATCAATATGAGAATTTGTACTGCAACAATATACGGAGTACGAATTATGTCAATTAACCTCTCCAATGCACATAATCATGTATAGATATAAACAAAGACACAATTGAATCATTGTTATCAAAGATTAATTCTATTAGATACCATTCAGTTTTTTTTAGATAAAACCCTAAATGGTGTTGAAGGCTCACACCAAAAATGTATTATTAAGCAACAGCCTTTCCCTTCTTGCGCTGGAGTTTCTTCACGTAGAACTCAAGTTTTTGCTTTCACATTTTATACATGTGAACATCAATAATGAAGAAGGCTTATAAACACAAAAAAGTAGTATTCCAAGTGTACATACCTATTAGCTCTTCCGCATTGGCCAGGGCGAGATGAGATAGCGGCCAAAAGACGTCCACCGCTAGACTGTTCCTCAATATGAGAATCCAAAGTGCGGCCCTGCTGGCACTTCCCCAACTTTCTTTCTACATGCTTGCTCTTCTTAGCTTCCTCAGTAGCTACAAAAGCATCACCTTCCTATCACTCAAGACCAGAAAAAGGGTATTACTAACTTGCTATACACTCTAAATTTACAAATTGATACTTTTTATATATAAAGGTATAGAGAAGTTGTGCATTTTAAGATTTAACTTGATGAGAGAAATGGTTTATTAGAGGCTAAGATCTATCATGACACATTAAGAAAAAGTGAACTTCAAAGCTGAATTTACATCGTTTGAAGTTTGTATACCAAGCTATGGGCAACCAAAGACCTATACTTAACATAACTTGCAAGCATTATCAAAGTCGCGGTTAGAAAATAAAACTATCTAATCTGTATGCATTATCAATGAAATCGGAACAATTAGACATGACAAAATAAACACTACAAACATTCCAATCACATACAACACCATTGCTATGCAACTTAAAGAAACAATGATTGAAGCAAAAGAGTCACCTTAATGAAGCCAATCTCCTTGGCATTGCTGCGGAAGCACTGCCTGCAACACATTAGCCCGTACTTGCGGATCAAACCGTGAGAGTTCCTGCAAACTCGGCTTCCAGAACAAAAAAAAGTTCAGAGAATCGTTAAATTTTAGATCTGATTCGCACATCTAAACAATCAGACACCACAAACAATGAAAGGAAGGGCGGATGAGGTACATACCAAAGGCGAGAGGCCGGACCATAGCTCTTGGGATGCGAATTTCAAACGTTTGAGTGTCCCATCTTCTCACTTGAATGAAGGTATAAAGAGCAGTCGTCAAAACAGAAATCTGAACAATAGAACGCATCTAGAAGTGAGAAACATGGGTGGCGATCAACAAATTAACCGCTGCAAGTTTTTATTTTAATACCTATGACGACTGTGATGGTTGCAGTCATCACCTCGACAACTGACAGCCCGACAAAGGCCCATGCGCATATTGAGTAAATAGATTTCCGAGACTGAGGACAATTCCATCGGCCATTGCAAACATAACCGACTACATAAATTAAAACAAAGCAGTAACATATCTTATTCTGAAAATGAATCTAAAAATGAATCAAAACATTACCTTAAGAGCCATTGACAACCTTATTCCAAGAATGAATCAAAACATTATTCCAAAAACTTAGCGACAGTCACCTTCGGCTTCTTCTCCTTCTTTTTGCTCTCCTCAACCACGTCATTCCTATTCTCTTCATCCTCACTATTGTCATCGGAATCATCTCTTTTGGCGATGATTCCGATGACAATAGAAACATCCAAAAGATTAGGCATTAAGCATAATAACCAGAAGGATATATTGAGTTGCTGTCAAGGAGATCTTAAACATAAAACATACTCCTGATGAATCAGGCAACTTCACTTTTACTCCCTAAACCCTAAAAAACACAAACATTCACTTCCTACTAAGGAATCAACTATTCCAATAATTTCTTAGGTCAGCAACAAATGCAAATAGAAGAATTCCTCTCTTAACCGAATTCAGCTTAAACAACAGAAAACAATAGTGCAATCGAACCAACTCCGTGAAAGAATTTAAAGAGCGGATACAGTACAGATTAGGGTTTCCTTCAAAATTTCAATGAACAATTACAGTTGAATAAGCTAAATGAACCGCTAAGTTCCAGATTTGTACATGAAAGATGAAGAAAAATACACCGATTCGAAAGCTACAAAGGAGAGGAAGGGCGGATGAGGTACATACCAAAGGCGAGAGTTAGCAGATCCGTTCTGAAGAGGCTTGTTCTCATTTTTGTTCTACTGCGGCTGGTTCTTGCGACATGACTCCCTCGAAGCTTCCGTTCTCCTCCTCGAAAATCTCAGATCTGAAACAGATCTTCCACGCCTTTGAGAATTCGTCAATGGAGACGATGGTAGACGCAGCTTTACACGAATGCGAGAGATCTCCAAGCAAAGGAGAGAGTAAACGCTGCGTCGGATCGGCCGAAGACATGATCGACTTCGCCTCATCGATTCTGGAGAGTACGAATGGATTGCCTGCAAACCCTAACTGAAAGGAAAAGAAGCCCATCAAGAGGCCAAACTGAGGCCCAATATTGGCCCAATCTGCATAATAAAGAATTGCATCCGAAATTTAGAGTTTAGTTGAGGCATTCAATTTTGGAGTAGTATTTATTGTTTGGAATTTATTACCGATTATTTAGCTTTATATTTTATTAAGATGTTGACACATGGATAGTTAAGAAAGGAGGAGTAAAAGAATTTAAATGTCATTATGACTTCAAAAATTGAAAACACTTTACGAAGCTTATTTTTACTTTTATACCCTTATACGGTATATATTTTACTTTATTAATAATATTTTAATTGAAAAGTGTTTTTACATTTGTGTCTCTTCTTCCCCAATATATTTTACTTTATTAATAATACTTTATTAATAATATTTTAATCGAGAGCAAGGCCGTTTCATACGAATTTGCCTCAATCTCTGCTACTGTTCTGGTACAGTCGGAGGTGGAAGAAGCTTATCCGCAGGTGGTTGTTTGAACCTTCGTCGCTATTACCAGCCACAACTCGAATCATTATCGTTGTCGCCGGCACCGGTTTTTTGTCAATGGGCTCGTACAGGTTCTACGGATAAGGCCCGATTTGAGATCCGGTGGTCGATTACGGCGACCCGAGGATAAGCCTAACCATGAAACACTCTCCTGATTTCTCAATTTGAGATTTTTAAATGGAAATTTGAAAAATTGAAAACCAAATAATTTTTTTTATTATTATTAATGAATTTTTGAAAGTTAAAACTTCAAAGTCTTGGTTACGTAAAGTTGGATGGAAGCCGAGAAACAAGTTGCGCTCTCACACCTTTCTAAATACAAAAACTCAATCTGTGAAAGATAAATGTACCATTCCTAACATTGTTAGAGTGACTAATAGAAATGGTCTTAATACGTGAAAGTGTGTCCAATGCCTCGTTGTCCAACTCTCCAAAGGTGGAAAAAACAAATGGGATGAACTTGTACCCATTCTCCTCACACTTAGATGCATACTTCATTTTCTTCTTCTCCACCGCATTGTGCAAAGCCACACCAGGAGCCCAGGAACTCACACCCATGCCAGCAAAGGGAGAGATACCAGTCACATCCAAACAGACATCCTTACCTTGAAACCAATTAAACAGTAAAAGATCTGCAGGCCTAAGATCCTTCCCAACATCTGAAAGAAACCCCATGGAGGAAGAAGATTAACTCAGATTAAAGATATTGGATTTAGAATATATAGTGGAAAAAAAGGAAAAAGAAAGAGTAAAGACATCTATATAATCTATTAAAACTGAACTTTTTCAACGCTTCTCCTTGATTCTGGCCCTACCACATTCATGTGACAATTTTTTATTGGTTCTCTTTTAATTATTTTTCTATTTCCATCTCATTTAAAATAAAACATTATTGTCTAATCACTTTTGTAGGTAAATATATATATACAAATCACTCCTAACAAATATGACTACAAACTATACTATTAAAATAAAATATTACTTAAATATTTGTTACATTAAGGTGTCATATCTTATAATATACATCGTTTTTCACCTTTTTTTTTAAAACCTAACTAATGAGAACATTTTAACAAAAACTATATGAGAATCGCTTATAAAATCTGTTGTAAGTTGTAACTAACTTCTAGACTAATATGTTTTTGGAAATAAGTTTTCGGGTTGCAATCGGGCAGCACCCTTTTTGCGCCCGGCAGCACCCTCTCGTTCGGAACCCCATTCCGAACGAGGGGAAAAATTATTTTTTTTTTTAAATTTTGTTTCTCGTTCGGAACGCCGTTCCGAACGAGAACGGTCCATTTAAATAATTTTCATTAAATAAATGCCAAACCGGTTCGCATATTGCGAACCGGTTCGACACTCGTTCGGAACCCCATTCCGAACGAGGAATATTTTTTTTTTTTTAATATGACGTCACACCTCGTTCGGAATGGGGTTCCGAACGAGGAATAATTTTTTTTTTATTTATTCCTCGTTCGGAACCCCATTCCGAACGAGGTATAATTTTTTTTTTTTAATGACGTCATATCTCGTTCGGAATGGGGTTCCGAACGAGATTACCCGGATATTTATGACGTGTCGTTACCCGTTCGGAACCCCATTCCGAACGAGATTCGGCTATATTTTTTGAAAATGCGAACGGCTATATTTTGACGGAGTCTATAAAATCGGAGTTGTATGACCAAATTATCAAACCCAATCGGAAGAAGCACAAAAAATGACGTCTGAAAGCGATTCAACTAATTCTTCAAGGGCATGTAGTTGGAAAGAAGGACGGGAGTGTTCTTCTAGTGAGACGTCGGTGGAGGAGGAGGTTGATTTGTCTGCGCCGGTAGATGATACATATTTCCATGTAAGTACCTGTAAACCTTTTTTTTATAGCGTTTCATTATAATTTATTTTATTGGTATAGTAGTATTGAAATTTGAGTAATTTTAAATAGGGATACTGTAGTGATGAGGAATATTTAAAAATCGACTATAGTGCCCATTTTACGTGGCAAAAGCACTCCTGGACGACTCTGCTTGTGACATCCGTTGAGTTTGAGTGACCTCCTCAGCTGTAGGCGGATCGTGGATACTGAGCATCCGAATGTAGGCCTCCAAATTCTCCAGCGTTGCAACCCCCTGTTGGTGATGTGTCCGCATAATACCGAGTGTCGTCGATACACGCTGCAATACCAACAAATAATTAGGAGATGGGTCATATAGAAAACACAATACCAACAAATAAAATAATATAAGAATTACCCGGTTGAAATCGAGGGTAAGGATCGGGTTCGGGTTACGTGGCGGTCGAAGTCTTGCCGGGGCGTTTGGGCTCACATATGGATGTGAGACTTGAGCAAACCAATCGAGGTAAGCATCCTCAGCATCCCAAGGGATAAGCGCTGGGGGGCTGGACAGGATGTACGGACACAGGTTGTGATAACGCTGGTCCCATCTATCCCATTCCGGGCCATACCGTACAGTGTATTCCCGGCCACCTCGCATTGATTTTGGCGGACAATAATACTCCACTGGCTCGGGGACATCCAAAGGCCGGGACTGACGGCGACCGAACTGTCTGCAAAACCGATCAGGGTTGTACATCTCCATAATGTCAAAGCACCGGATCCCACCACGATAAGTGGCCACTCTATGACGCCCTTGCGGTCCCACGTCCAAATCCGGATACGGCATCCAACACACCTACAAAATTAGCTTATAACAATTAATAACAATATTAATAACAACTTGGAATGACATTTAGACGATTCACTTACATCTTCCGGTGCATACTCATCCAAGATGCGTCGGTACTGTTGCAGTGTCCTTTTTTGCCTCAGCGGGGCTCGTCCAGTGGAATAACGGGACACACGAGCAGTAGCTTCTTGGGAGCTGACATCCAGGTTTGGGTTCCCAGGAAAATACGGGAAATGTAACCAAATCCAAATCTCAAGAAGCCTGACGCAACCAGAAAATTGCACGCATTTCGCCCTGGATGCTATACCCAGCTGCCTGTACAGCAATGCCAAACAACCTGTACCCCATGCGTACTCATGTATCCTGCTCGGATCCTCTAGTAGCGGCAGGAAGCATGTGTCTAACAGGTTGGAGGTCTTGTTCACGAACAAAGACTGCTGAATTAGGTGCCACAAAAAGCCGGTTGCAATAGAGCCCGGATCGGATCTTCGAGAGTTGATCATCGAGACAACGTGGCAAAAGAATTCCCGCTCGCCGACTTTCCCCCTACCTATGAACTTGACCATCTTTGTCTCCTCAGCGTCAAACGGGTTGTCCAGGTCAACGCCAAACAAATAGGAGAACAATTGGGCACACTGCGCTGAATCTGCATCTAGACCCAAATGTGTCCATGGCGTGGTGACAGCACCCCCGTCAATAGGCAGCTCCAGAATCTCCAAAACGTCATGGAGACCGATTTCAAGCTCCCCAAAGTTCAGATGAAATGTGTTCGTCTCAGGGTGCCACCTTTCCACGAATGCAGAAAGGAGGTTGTGGTCCACATTCCAAAATTGACCCTTAAGGATGTGAAGCAGCCCCGACTCCTGGGCAAGAGCAAACCATGATTCTGGCTCCGGGTCGGTAGGAATTCTAGGAAACCATAGCTCGAAACACTTTTGCCTTGTCTGCGCCTTTAGCTGACGGGGGACACTTTCATCGGGATTCGGATGTATCCAAATCTCATGAGCAATGTGTTGCCCATAACGAGTCAATATAGTACCCTCGTTGAGTCCTGGAAGAGGAGGAGCCGCAGCAGCTTCTGACTGCATCGGAGCAGGACCTGACTGCCGAGTCTGTCGGGATCTACCCCGCGAAGAACCTGACCCACTCGGAACATCTGGGTTAGGTGGGTTCCTAACCCCCGCAGCACTTGACCCCCGGGAACCTGACTGTTGCGGTCTATCACCACGCGATCTTCTATCCCCCCCTCCTCTCAGAAGCAGTGATTCGCCTATCACCCAAATTTCTGTCTTCTCCAACTCTGGATCGGATATTTCTAACTACCTCCTAGTTTTAACGAAATACATACAAATTTACCATCGATTATTATAACTAAAGTCCATATATGCGATTTTAAGTAGTTTTCAACCTTTTTGGTATTTTCTAAAAAGTGTTGATACGCTTTCCACATGCATTAAACTAATTCTTTTTACCATGCATTGCAGTTAATATTGAAATGAAGCGTTTTCCACTATAAACTAATTTTAGCATGCATTTGAAATACAATTGAGCATTTTCCACTATTTCTACAAAATTAAGCGTATTTCAGGTTTTTAGAAATACTAACCGACTCCGTGTTCCGTCTCCGACGTGCTGCTCGGACATCCTCCTCCGCTTGCTCCGGCTCTTCTTGAGGCGTTGCTCCGCCTGTAACAGTTGCATCCCAGAACATGTGTTGTTGATGCCTTTGAAGATCACTCAAAGTGGGGGTGGGGAGGTTGTAAGTACTACTACTTCCTCCGCCTATGTTGAAAAAATCACTACCAACAGAACCACCGTAACTTGCATTCGGAACACCATAACCCGACCACCATTCGTTTCCTACGTAAATTTCTTCATCTGCAGCCGTCGGATCAGAAAAAAAAGGATTAGGAGGAGTTCCGGCCATTATCGAGATGAGGGAAAGCGTTTTTTGAAAGATTTAGAAGGGAGCGTTTTTTTGTAAGATTGAGAAGAGAGCGAATTCGAGTGTGGTTCGGAATGGCATCCCGAACGAACTATATATAGGCAAAACGTTCCGAACGAGAATGATGACGTCAGCTAGCCGTTACGGCCCAACGGCTAGCTGACGTCAGCTTTTTTTTAAAAAAATTATTCTCGTTCGGAATACCATTCTGAACGAGAATGATGACGTTATCATGACGTCATCATACAGATTTAAAAAAAAAAAATATATGACGTCATTACAAAATTATTCTCGTTCGGAATGGGGTTCTGAACGAGAATAATTTTGTTAAACCGGGTTTTTTTTTTGTATTAAATGAAACCCGGTCCATGGACCGGGTTCACAAATAACCTCGTTCGGAACGGTGTTCCGAACGAGAATATTTTAATAAAAAAAAAATACAAAACTCGTTCGGAACGGGGTTCCGAACGAGGGGGGGGTGCCGAGTGTAAAAAGGGTGCTGCCCGGTTTAATCGCCTAAGTTTTTGAAGTTGCATTAGAGTTTATTATTTATTACTACGTAGTATTTAATTTATATAAGTATGAGCTTTGTTTTTTTCGATTTGGTTCATGAATTTTTTTTAAAGGGGAGATATTATATGATATCATTTGATACATAATTGTTTTTTTATAAAAATATAAGTCAATATAAAATTATTAGTAATTTCATAAGTTATAATAAAAATATCAATTTCTATGTTAATAATTTATTAAGGTAATTATAAAATAACTATTACGGAGTATAAGTATACACTTGTTGGGAATATAATTTCCTGGGTGCATAATTGGGAATCAGGAAAAGCAGTATACTTAAAATACGTTTATACCCCTGTGTAAAGATTTTTGTTTTATACGCAGTACGGAGTATAACTTTAGATTTGTCCAACAAAAAGTAATTGTGGATGACTGGATGCCTCTTCTAATTGTGAAAATCCCATACTTAGCCTGAAAGTAAAAGGATGACTACGAGAGGGTTTCCTTTGGTACTTGAGTATTCAAAAAAAATCATTCTAAAAGGTTATAACCCGAGTATTTAAATTTAAAGTAAGACTTGCAGATGTACACTTGTTTGACATTATAATCGCAAAATTCATTTTGGTGTCTTGAGAATATAAAGGGTGATTTTGAATTCCAACGTATTAATAATGTATTATTTTATATTAAATTTTAATATGTATTCAATAAAAAATTAATATATAATTAAAATTTATTAAATGTTTGACAATACAAGTGTACTAAATTTTTTGGAAGCTCTCTCATCCCTCAACTCTTCTGGGTGTTAATATTCAACAATAATACATTTCAAACTTGTATACAACCAAACATAATTTTTAATTAATGCATTATTTCTTACATCATTAAAATGCATTATGAATTATCTACCTAACTACAATATAAGGGAGAAACCAAGTCTTCACAAAATATTACGCCACCTCAACGCCACATCAACATTTTTTTTAAAAATTAAAAATAATTAATTAACTTTTTAAATAGAAAAACCATTTTTTCCACAATCTTCTACCTCCTCCATGATCTTCTACAAATATGTCAATCAAGTCACATATTCTAAAACTTTGGTCATTTATAAACCATGTTTAAAAGAATCATACAATAAAGAGTATACAATAAGCCTTGGTCATTTCTAAAATTATCCTCTTATATTTAGGACGCAATTCCGGTGAGGACGCCCCCTTAGAGAAAGAATAAGAATCTACTTCATCCTTCGGATGGAGTAAGATCCAAGGGCCAGCAACTAAAAAGGGATTGTAGTGGGGCCCATTGATACATGCACTATATAAAGTTTGCTATGACTGCCATGCCATTCTCTCTTTCATGCTAACAAAAAATTGTCCGTCTTCTCCAAAAACTCCTCGGTTTTCTCTTTCGCTCGCAACTCTCGTACTCGATTTCTCTCTCGATCGACGATCTCTTGTTCTTTCACTCTTGCTCGATCACCTCCACTACAATCTCGCTTCCTCTTTCAAGTTCTCGAGCCGATTTCGCTCACAAACCCTAGAAGGAAGAAGAAGTCATTTCAACGCGATTCCGAGCAATTTCACGGAGATTTCAGCGACGACAACACAAATCAACAACAACAACAAACAAAACAGCAACAATGAGGTCAAAAATAGCATCTGGAACCCAAGGTATAAACTCGACTTAAGAATTTTGGTTGTAAACTCCATTTGTTAATCACTTCATCATATGTTTATGGATTTTATACAGTATGCATGAATAGATCTAAAATAACTGTGTATAGATCCTTGAAATTGCATGTGTTGTCACTTGATATAATGTTTATGCATTTTCTTTAACAGATATGAGGCGTTGGTGCATCGAATGTATTGTTGAAACATATAATTGGTTTTGGTGCATCATCCACTGTGTTTTGGTGCATCATCTAGTAGGTTTTGGTGCATCGTCCACTGTGTTTTGGTGCATCATCCAGTAGGTTTTGGTGCATCATCCACTGTGTTTTGGTGCATCATCCATTGTGTTTTGGTGCATCATCCACATTGTTTTGTTGCATCATCCACATTGTTTTGTTGCATCATCCACTTTGTGCATGGTATGTGATGTACTGAATTAAATAGTTGTGCTGGTGCATTATTTAGTGTGTGTTGGAGCATCACACAAGAATATTTTTTATGTATAAAATGTAGGAAAGAAACAGGAGCTAAGATATGGAACACTAATCATTAAGTTATCCACCACATATAAACACTGATACGTTTGTAGAAACGCATGTATAATTATTGTAAAATGCATGAGTGGTTGTTTATTGGTGCATGGGCTGATGTCTATTGGTACATTGATCCATAGGTATTGGCTGCTATTTATTAATGATATATATGTCTATGGTTTAACAGTGGCAGAAGAAGAGGAAATACCATCAACTTCATTAGAATATCATGGAGAAACAACTCCACTTGATGGTAAACACTAATCATTTTGCCATTTTTTTTTAATAATCTGTGTGAGTTGGTGCATCGCCCATTTGGTTTTGGTGCATGCATCACCCTGTGGGTGTTGGTGCATCACCCATTTGGTTTTGGTGCATCACCCAGTGTTTGTTGGTGCATCACCTAGTAAGAGTTGGTGCATCCAAGATATATCTATTGTCTGCAATTTTATTAATTATATATGTGTTCTTTTTAATGATAACAGAAAGTCGAGAAGAAGTTGACACATGCCAACAAAGGACATGGACGGGGACGTGGACGTGCAAAGTAAAGAGTAGAAAGATGTAGGGATGAAATAGGAAGATGTGAACAATTTGGATATTTGTAAACAGTTTCGTTTGTAATAAGACATATTTGGTTTTAGAAAACAAGTTTGGTTTTTAGGTTGTAAGACAAGTTTGATTTTTAAGTATTTTTGGTTTGCACATGAAAATGGTTTGTGGTTGTTGATGACTCACAATGACAGAAAATGCATGAGTAGTTGTTTGTTGGTGCATCACATGATGAAAATGGTGCATCACGGAATCGAAATTGATCATCACCGGATATATAGTTTGTGCATCACTTAATGAAACTCAGTGCATCACTTAATTGAAAATGGTGCATCACGTAGTGATATTTGGTGCATCACTTAGTGCTATTTGGTGCATCACTCAATGATAATCGGTGGATGAATAAGCTACAGAAAATGAATGGATAAAAAATTGAAAAATAAAATCAAGACTAATTCAGTCAAGCAAACAAGGTGTTATGCATTGTTAATAAAAGTTGGTGCATCACTGAGATGCAATTGGTTAATCACCGAGATACAATTGGTGCATCAGCCATAACTAATAGGTGCATTACCAAAATATCTGGTTAATAACTAATTACAATGAAAGCTCAGAGAAACTAATGGACATATTGAGAACAAGTAGTAATGTTGTGTCCCGACCTCTTATAAATTTTACAAACCCTTTTTTTCTTCTTGTAATTTTCAATTCCAACTTCTTGGCCACCTTTAATATACCTCTTCTTGAACTTGTTTTTTGCCATTTCAGGAGGATGGATATTTACTTGATCAGGTAACGGGCCAACAAATTTCTCAAACTTGTAGTTTCTAGCTGGTGTTAAGGAAGAAGGATAAACTACTTCAGATCTTGTGAATGCAGCCTTTTGATCCTTTAAAATAGCTAAAAAACTCTTTCAATCTATCCATGTCATCACCAACAATGTCAACACAAGAATACATTTCTGTCATCACTTTGGCCAACAAACGCTTTCTTTCATCAATCTCAACACTAGAATCATACACTGCACCGTCTACTTAAGAAATTGGTTGTAGAATAGCTTGTTTGGTCAATCTTATAATTAGGTGCATCACATCCTGAAATAAGATGCATCAGTTAAAGCTAAAAGGTGCATCAACCAGTGAACATTAATGCACTATGCACAGAAATCATCAATGTTTCCAACTGGTGCATCATAGCATATTATAAGGTGCATCAACCAATGAACATTAATGCATTATGCACACGAATCATTAAAGTTCTCAACTGGTGCATCGTAGTCTATTAAAAGGTGCATCACTCAATTGTAAAAAGGTGCATCACTCGATGGTAAAAGGTGCATCACTCAACCAAATCACGTACAAAAATCCAGAAATCTGAGACATTATATTGATACTGTAATGAAATGCAATATATATGCAGAAACAAAAATCAAATCAAACACACAGTACAAATCTAAACCTAAATTAGGAGAAGCATTATCCATATCACGAAGGACATTAGATTTGGCCGACGACAAACGCAAAAAGAGAAAACACAGTGGCGCGAGCACTGTCGAACACACTCTCGCCTAAGGAACACCAGGAACAGCCGAAGAACAACAATGGCGGCGAGTAAACAAGCAGAAAAAGGATTCAGTGAGAAGAATACGATGACGGCGATGGAGGATGATTCTCCTCTACCGAATTTTTGCCGCTTTCCTTCTTCTATAGAGAACGAATTCGTCATCGTCAAATTCGAGCGATGTGATGGAGAGATCTACGGAGGAGCAAATCGTCGACAAGAAGAGGTAGGGAGAGAGCGGCTGAATTTTATCGTTGAAAGAGAAAGGGAAAAAAGGACGGACGAGATTAAAACGTGACAGACGGTGGAGATTGATACTCACTCCTTCTTTGTAAAGGCATCCTCACCGGATCTTTTTTCTATATTTTAAGAGGTTAATTTTAGAAATTTATGATTAAGTGTTATCAGTTTAGTGATTAGGTATTTTCATTTTAGTGAGTTTTTTTGTAATATGTTGTCATAGGTTAGAAAACCCGATCATTGAACTCAAGAGTTCAAACTTCAGAGAGTGATGTAAAACGATTATGTTTACAGTATTATTTTGTTGGTCGCTTGATTATTATTTTATCTTTCACAAATATAACTATAACTTATTTGTTATTTTAATAATGTTTTAATAAAAATTATAAATATTTTAAAATTATTAATGTAGATTTATAATTTCGTGATATTTAAAAGGACCTACGTAAGTAATAATACACCAACAGACGGCATCAATCATACGGAGTACTAATAATTACCGACTCTTCAACTTCCCCATCCATTTGTTCTTGTTTCCTCGTCTTTCAAAAACCTCTAAACTCAAACCCAGTTCCATAGAAGCTTGCAAAAACTCATCAATGGGGATTCCCTGTTTCTACAGATGGCTGGTCACTAAATACCCAAAATCTGTTGCCAACGCAGTTCAAGAGCCAACTATCGACGCCTCTTCTCCAAACCCAAATGGGTTTGAATTCGACAATCTTTATCTTGACATGAACGGCATCATTCATCCTTGTTTTGATCCAGATGATCTCAACGTAAACAACACTTTTTTTTTCTTCTAGTTCAGCTTCTTCTCTAAAATGTTCTTTCCTGATCATTTGCTGTACCAAAATTTCATCAGGGTTTACATCCGACTTTTTATGAAGATGTTTTTAACACCGTGTTTGAATACGTTGATCGCTTGTTCAACATTGTCAGGCCAAGGAAGCTGCTTTACTTCGCCATTGGTAACGCTTATGTACTCTTCACTCTGTTATGTATCCTAGTGCAGGAAAAAGAAGGGATTTTTACTTTCTTGATGAAGTGAATGTGTAAAATTAATATCATAACGTTGTGTGTGTACAGATGGTGTGGCTCCAAGAGCAAAATTGAATCAGCAGAGAGCTGGTCGATATCGAAAAGCCAAGGATAAAGAGATTTCAGTAAGTGACTTTTGCATTATTCTTTTTCTAGTTAAGCTTTTCATGTAATTTCATCATTTCATTTGGTAACATTACTCTTGTTGTCAATATAATGTTATGGAAACTGTAAAAAATGCTTAATTTTTAGTTGTTATATTGATATCTCAGTTGTTACTATATGTAACCACTAACCACGTACAGTCCACATATATATATCATCAATATATTATGGCTTTTTATGATTCATAGGATTGCGAAGAGGAGAGGCTGAGGAGCGAATATGCTAAGGCGGGTATAAAGCTACTTCCGAAAGTCAAGTCAGAGGTGGATGATCCGAACATCATAAGTCCGGGAACAAAGTTTATGTACGAGTTTTCAAAAGCGTTAGATTGTTACATCCAAACAAGGCTTAAGGAGAATCCTGCTTGGAAGAATCTTAAGGTTTGTTTAAGACTAAATACAATTTGATTTCATCTTTTTTTTTTCCGTCTTACCTATTGTTTGTGATTTTCAGGTGATTCTTTCGGATGTTAATGTTCCCGGAGAAGGGGAGCATAAAATGGTGTCTTTTATACGCAGCCAGCGGGGACTGCCTGACTATGATTTCAACACACGACATTGCATTCATGGTTTGGTACGTACGACAATCTTTCTTATTTCTTGTTTGGTAGAATTGTGCAAGTGCTGATGTGTGAGTTTAAGTTGTGAATTATAATGCAGGATGCAGACTTGATAATGCTGGCTTTGGCCACACATGAACTACATATCTCAATATCAAGAGAGGTACAATGCATCTAAACTGAATCTCACTTGGTGATAGTTTCATAATTCAATCATCTGACGAAAATTGAATGTATTTATAGGATGTTCTTGCAACTAGCATTAAGGATTCAGATGTATCAGATGTATCTTGCAAGCCTTTTCCGGTTAGAAAGAGTTGTGCGTACGAAGTACGTATTTTTCTGATCCTTGTCTTTATATTTTCTTTGGAAGTATTAAAAAACCATATCTTAAATTCTGTGTTTTTTTTGTGGTGTTGTGCTGGCAGTTTGTTCATATGTGGATTCTTAGAGAATATCTTGGACTTGACATGCAACCTATTGATGTTCCAGAAGGCTTTAAGTTTGATGCCAAACGAGCTGTTGATGATTTCGTATTCATCTGTTTCTTTGTGGGAAACGATTTCCTACCGCACTTGCCCAGTTTGGGAATCCGAGAGGTTCTAATGATACATACTGCAAATTTTGCACTTAAACATAAACAATTATCTTACAAAATTATTACTATTTGCTATGTTCCTTTATTCAGGGAGCCTTGGAATTACTGATGACAGTGTACAAGAGAGACTTCAATATTTTTGGAGGTTATTTAGTTGATGCAGAACGAGTACGAAGCTTAATTCTTTTCATCAATTTCTGTAATCTTCTATAATGTCTACATGGTAACATGTCTGTTAATGTTGTCCTAAACACAGGTTAACGAACCAAATGGAGCCTATCTGAATTTGGAAAGAGTTGAGAAGTTTATTCACTCACTTTCAAGTTCTGAGGATCAAATACTCCTAAAGAGAACCGGGTTGCATGAGAATTATATGAGACGCGCCTTCAACGAATTGTCATTATCAGTGAGTATTCATTTGCACGCAAGACTTGTTTTTTAATCTTTGCTCGGATACTAATTCTTGTTATTCCATTCCATAGAGGAACAATGATGCTGAAGCTATGGAGATTCCTTATGCTGACAATAATGATAACTTGTTTTTTAATCTTTGCTCGGATACTAATTCTTGTTATTCCATTCCATAGAGGAACAATGATGCTGAAGCTATGGAGATTCCTTATGCTGACAATAATGATGTAAGTGGCTACACTATCTGTCACAAGATAATATGCAGATTAGTATTGATTTAACAAACATGTTGATTGTAGATAATTAAGAATACAAAGGAGTTCAATGAGGAGCTGAGTAGGCGCTTAAAGGAAAATGGAGACCTTTCTAAAACCGGTCTATTCCCTGAAGATAAGGTAACATTTATGTCTACTGATTAGTTTCTCGCTTTTGTGATTTTCTTATTAATATTCAAAGGTTCTGCAGATTAAGTATGGTGCCCCGGGATGGAAAGATAGATACTACCAGCAAAAATTTGGATTCAAGGATCATTTAGATTTCAAAAACATAAATGAGACGGTTGTATGTAATCAAACCTTAACTTTTGACTGTTCGATTTTTAATGTAGTTATCAGTATTTATAATTTGTGTCATTTGTATACATTCAGGTGAAATATACAGAAGGTTTATGCTGGGTTTTCCTATACTATTATTCTGGTGTACCTTCTTGGAGTTGGTAATTCTCTACTCACCTGTATACTCATGGTTCATAAGGATGCACATAAATATATAATACTTTATTTATTTGACATTATTTTTTATTGCACTAATAGATTAATGCATTACATTCTCAAATCATGCATGCATTATCCATGTGTATGATCATTCCCTTTCATTTTCACCATTCAATTGAAGCAGGCTCTATCAATATCACTACGGTCCATGTCTTTCGGATCTTGAGGGCATAAGCCAACTACGAGTGAAGTTTGAAGAGGGCGTTCCCTTTGAGCCTTTTGACCAGTTGTTGGCTGTTCTTCCACCAACAAGGTATACATCACTTGTTTTTGTTTCCGTAGTTCATGAAATTAATATTGTGAATGAAGATTGTAATAGGATTTGTCATGCTGTTTTTAGTGTCGAAATCCTTCCCAAAGCTTATAGAAAGCTAATGACTGATGAAAGCTCGGATCTTGCCCCATTTTATCCGCGAGGTAAGGCGATATGTGATTTCTTTTGAGCTTCTGGAGTCTTTAAAGCCTCACTAATTGTTCTGGCTTACAGAATTTGAAGTTGACATGGATGGGAAAAGGCAAACTTGGCAGGTATAACAAATTAATTTTACTCCTAAGTTTTTATTGGATGATTCTCTCTCTAAAGGTGGTTGAATTGATATGATATCTTATGTGCAAGGGTCTTTGGAAATTGCCTTTTATTGATGAGACGCTTCTTCTAAGTTCAACTAAGAAGGCCAAGGAAGAGCTTACGGTTTGTCTAAAAATATCCGTTTTACCATTTTGATCGGATAACGGAAA
This sequence comes from Oxyria digyna, assembly GCA_029168935.1. Classification (NCBI taxonomy): domain Eukaryota; kingdom Viridiplantae; phylum Streptophyta; class Magnoliopsida; order Caryophyllales; family Polygonaceae; genus Oxyria; species Oxyria digyna. The sequence continues at coordinate 44,802,808 of JAPVLV010000005.1, forward strand.
TGGTTGATTCTTTCGTTTTATTGGCAATGACTTCTTACTCTGCAGGATTACGAGGCACGACTAAACTCACTCAGCACTGATCTTCTATTGGTTAGAGCTTTTAGTAATTTTGGCTCTCAACTTCTAAGCAAGATTCTCCAAGATCCAAGGTTTATATATAACCTACAATACTTTCTAATTTTAGTAAATTTTATTATTTGTTAGTATTGAAATTCATCCTTTTTTGGTGTCAAAACAGTGGCGTTAATGGAGTCGCTGGCTTTGTAAATCTGATCGTGCACGCCCTAGATTCTTCAATTGAAGAGAACAGGATTTTGTGAGTAATTACATACAACATCATATAATGATCTGGCTCTGTTCCTGACTTTTTATTGTTGGTTGATCAGATGTGTTCGCTTCGGTTTGCCTAAACCGAGGATTCAAGCTCATGCTCGTATCGTGGACAATGTCGATTATCCTCCTAGGGTATTCTTCCATTATTCATTACACATTTTGTTCATATCATGATCTTGAAACTGAAGAAAATTTTCTGCAGACTGTATTTGGATTTGATCTCAAGGAAAGCGTCTTGTGGCACGAACAAGGCGGTCCCAGAGTCCACCGGTGAGTCTATACCATGCAAGATATGGATTTTAGAACATGTTTTGTGTTTATAAAACTTATGTTTCTATACATTTATGTGATAAAATCAAGATCTTATTGTAGAGTTCAAGAAATCGAACCAAGCCGGTTAGCTAGCTCGGGTTCGAGGGAAGGGTTGTATAATCATCCGAATAGGTCAAAACATATGGAAAACTCCAATCGAATCTCGCCACCTGTCAACTATAGAGGTTCGGTTCGGCCCGAGAGACGCATGCAAGCTCCACCAAGATCACAGAATTGGCCCAGTCACGATGCTGGATCCTCGGAACGTTGGTAGGTTAGTACGCTAATTGTTCATGAAAATTAGGTCTTTTGCCCTCTTTTGGCTATATATTAAGCTCCAATGATCAAGCTCAATGTGCTTATTGTGATTTTAAACATTGTGTTAAAATGTTTTGCTGCTAGACATAAGTTTCAACGTTTTTGAAGCTAAACTTGAGATATTGATAAGTTGGTTGTATTTTGAATCAAGTAAAACCCTTTATTTATATTTGTATGCAACAGTTACTGAAACATATGAAAATGCATATTTATATATGAATCATCCTCCGTCTATATATCCCTTCCCTGCCCTTACAAGCCAAATGAAATGAGTTTTATATTTCAACAATTAATACACATTTCTTCTTAAAGTCTATATATCCCTTCCAAGGGCTTACAAGCCAAATGATTTGAGTTTTATATTTGAACAATAAAGGCTTATTATGCCTCATTTAAAATAGTAGCATTTTGAGTTTGAATATGCATGTCTTTCAGATTTTTACTAATTGGATTTTTCTTAATTATGCTTCATTTTAGTTACATGTAATATCATAAAGGCTTATTATTTATAATATGATGATTTTCATGATATTACATGTAAAGAAAGAATAGAAAAATAAAAAAATGAATGAAAACCCCTTACTTGTCGTGCTAGTGTAGGAGTAGGAGTTGTATGACTAATTAAAGAAAGAATAAAAAATTGATTACTTGCCATGGCAGTATGAGTGTATCCGTACTACTCGGCATATATAATATATTGGAGTGGACTAGCTAGTCACTAGTGGGCATATATAATAGTATATTGGACACCAGTACTACTCGGTATATATAATACTCCTTCCGTCCCAAAATCTCAGTCCTATTTCCTTTTTTTAGCGTCTCCTAAAGTTTGTCCTAATTCAAAATCTTTCTATTTATATCCATAAAATTCTTACAATAATACCCTTCTTAAATCACAATATTAATCCAAATACCCTTATTTATCTACACATTTTATTATCAAATCAACCATCTACATCATTTTCTCTACCACTTCCATCTTTAATTTCCACCATTTTTACAAAACTTTTCATTCTTATATAGCTTAAACATAAATTAACAATAACTATTTCATAACATAATCTAAATGACAATTTTTTACACATTAATATTCACTAATCAATAATCATCCCTAATTAAATCCCTAAATTAAATTAATTAAACTAAATCTAAACTAACCCAACCCAACCCAATTAACTCAGCCCAACCTCCAAAACCCTAAATCACCCAACTTTCCTCATTTCTCTCATTTCCTCAGCCGCTCTCTTCTTCCTCATCTCATTCCCTCAACCCGATTTCTTCTTCCCCATCTCTTCTTCCCCATTTCATTCCCTCGGTCCGATTCGGATACTCCATCTTCTTCCCCATATCTTCTTCCCCATCTTCTTCTCCGTCTCTCTTCCTCCAAACCCTAAATCACCATGGAGTTTGTGGACGGGTTATACTCATGGACAACCGAGTCCTCCGACCTTCCTCAGAAAGCTCAGCTGCCAACCGAGTCCTCCGTCACGATGTGTACTCAAGCGCCTCGATGTCGCCTAGGAGCGGCGTGTCTTGGGGAGCACGACTTCACCGGTGAACGCTCCGATGAGACCACAGTTGAGCAGCCACTAAAGGAGACCGAGGTGGAGGTGGAGCAGCCGGTGGTGAAGTCGTCCACAGTTGAGCACCCTTCGAAGCCCTCGAGTTCAAGGCGGCGGAGACTTATGACACCGCCGCTTATCACAGTGATTAGCGACTGTGATTCCAATGACCCTTCGAAGCCCTCGACTGAGATTAGCGACTGTAAGGTAACCCTCGAGTTCAAGGTTTGCTGAATTTTTAGTTGCAGCTTGAAGGCAGTTCACACTCCACTTCACTGAAGACTATCCTAGCAATGGAGTAGGCTCAAGTGTACAGCTGGCCAGCTTCGAGGTCGTAAATCTGGAAGCTCAAGTGGGGCAAAAGCTTCCGAGCAAGGGGAAATAGTGACATTTGTTGATGTCGCTGGTGTTGATGAGGCTAAAGAGGAGTTGGAAGAAATTGTGGTATGTTCCTAGAGACCATGTGTAGTGTATCATTAATTTGTAAGAAAATATGTTATGTTCCTAGACATATGCAATATACTGTATACTTTTGGATCATGATATATGTATTCTTGTTTTTATTTGTCGAGGAATTTTTAAGGAACCCAGATAAGTACAAGGCTTGGAGCACGTCCTCCTCGAGGGGTTTTACTAGTAAGTCATGTCCTGAAACCAGAATATGTTTCATAGATTTTAAAGTCTCAGTTTGACATATTAATCAGATTCTATATTGTTTTTCAGGTTGGTCTCCCTGGAACAGGTTAGCTAACTCTGAAGTCTCAGTTTGACATATTTTGTTTGTCATATTCAGTTAGATAGAAAGTATCTAACATTTTCATATTCAGTTAGACTCTCTTGGCAAGTATTAGTGCTTGGATATGTTTTAAATTTTTAATTGTTGTAGCCCTGTTCTGGTGAATGAAATGTTTCTGTATATACTTTGTTTCAAATTACAGATGTACCAACATTGAACTCTCATTATAGTTTATTCTTCTTTTGGAGTTTGCATCTGCAAGGAGTGATGTTGGGCACAAGAAGGTCACTGCTGGGATTTTGCTCTGATTCTGGCTCATGAACTTGGAGATCAGGTTTGTCGATGTTTTTTTGATTTTGTATTGATCTTCTATTACTGATTGCCCTGTAGGCAGTAGTGCATATCCCTTTACTGATTGTGCCTTTTAATTGCTAAAAGTCCAGGAGAAGTTTTTGTTTCAAATGCTGTAAATTCAGGAGTAGTGCATATCCCTTTCTAGAATTTTGCACAACCGGCTCAGGTAGGTTAGCTGTTTGGTGTACCTCTTGTGATTACTTCATCTGATAATCCATCTCATTTCTGATGTCACATTTATGGTTTGCACCAGAAATTTTAGATATTGTTCATGAAGATCATGGAGAAGTTCATGGCAGGAAACTTTGATGCATACACTGAACTGACAAGTAAGTTTGAGTTGTATGATGTCATATTAGTGTAGACCTGTATGTTGTCATATTATTTGCTTGCTTACAATCTGAATTTATGGGAGCTGGTTTACAATTTGAATGATATTGCTGTCTGTTGTTATATTACTTGCTTGCTTAAAAAATAGCAACCCCAAACCAACAGATGCTACTGGTTCTTAATAATTTGCTTGCTTACAAAATAGCCACCCCAAAATATGCATAAATAAAACTTAGTACGCTCCGTAATCTTTGCTGCTTACAAAATAGCCACCCAAAATATCCATAAATAAAACTTAGTACTACCTCTTTGCTTGCTTACAAAAACTCATGATAATCATCTTGTTCTTCTACATCTTCCATCACTTCATCTGTTGTATGTGATGGACCTGCTTGTGATTCTGTTGCATGTGCACCTCCATATATATACTCCCATGCTTCTATGATAGCCCATTCTGGTACAGTGATACATGTAGGTAGGGTTAGCAGCCTCTTCTTGTTGTGATGTGGTAGATCATAGTCATTTCTCCCCTGGCTCTTTAAAGTTTCATTCATGACAAACTGTAGCGTGTACCACACACTGCTTAGAGTCGTAGGATCCAATTCATAAAATGCCTCATGAACAACTCTTACCATATCATCAACATCTTTAGGCATCTTTTTGTGCATAAGAGACTGTATGCTTCTAAAAAATCCTAGGTCTAAAATGTTTAAATCCGGACTGTTAGCTGGCTGCTGAACTAGGATAAATGTGAATCCATCTTGTTTGTAGACCTCTTGCCATTCTGCATCATGTTGAGTGATATGAGCTCTAGCATTATCTTGTTGAATGTATATGACTCTCTCTGCTCCATCTTGTGGCCACTTGGCCTTAATTGCCGGTACTATTTGATCAATTAACATTCTCCTAGTTACATTCTTGGTTATTGAATCAACTAGCTTTGTAACTAATGTACCCTTGTCTCTGTTTTTTAATTTTCTTTTTGCTGCTTCTTGGTATGTAAATGGAAATATGCCTATTTTCCCATCAAACGTACATTGTCCTACTGAATTAAACCTAGGCCTAGCTACAACTGCAATAAACATGACTTTAGGGATGAACTTACTTGAACATGCAGCTCTGTAATTGCCTTTCTCTGCCCGTGCTAGATAGACTTTTTATGATTTTTTGGATAGATAGAACCATTTCTCGTCCAAATGTACATAATCATACATGGGTATGTATTCTGATTTTGACTGCAATGTGTCCCCTTTTAAATGCTTGAGAATCCATTCAAACCTTGTCTTCTTATGCAAATCTGTCAACCTTGGGTGTAGTGAGTTTGTGTGTGGTCTCATTAACCCTCGTTTGATCATTCTATGACAAGTTGACTTTGAAATGTCAAGATTGCTTGCCAAGTCCCTTATGCATGACCTTCCTCCGTATTCCAGTGCTGTTATATTTTCTTGAGCCACTTGAACTCTCTTTCCACAATAATGATAGTTGGTAGTTATTCTTAACGGTTGCATTGCTGATTGTTGTTGCTTTGCTGTCTGCCATATTCTACCAACTGTCCTCACTGATACACTGAACTCATGTGCAGCTTCTCCTATTGCGCCCACTGGTAGCTTTCCATGAATTCCTCTGCCTAGAAGATAATGCAGAATATCCATCTTCTTTTCAATGTTGAGCCTGCTCTGTGAAGGCTGATGATGTGGTTGTTGTGCTGGCTGATCAACTTCTGGGTGGCTTTGCAGTGGTGGCTCCTGGTTGAGATCAAAACCCAAGTTCTCCATATTCTCCTGGGACCCATCTTCATCAACAAAATCTGGAGTTTCATTTAAGTTGAAACTTGCAATCTCTCTTTAATTTTCTGTCTAAATCTCTCTGTAATTTAGCAAGTGTGGGTGTAAATACCCCATTTAATGACATGTTGCAGCATTTATACAAACAGTTCAGTTTGTAATTAGATCTAGGGGTATTTAAGGCAGGTAAAATACTCAATCTGTGGGATGTGTAATGCTTGCTTTTGATTGGCTGTTACTTTTTGCATCTTGAATTTCATTGGTTACTTAAACTTGTTCAAGATTGTACTGTAGCTTCAATTAATGCAAACTCTGTTTAATTTTTCTCTCCTTAATCCTTGTACACATGTCAATTTCAGTCTCAGATATTGGGACAGAAGGAGTATATTGGAGTGGACTAGCTAGTCACTAGTGGGCATATATAATACTCCCTCTGTCCCATAATATAATTCTTCTTTCACTTTTCACATTTGCCGAGACACGTTTTGTATCGTTAATATCTCTAACTATATGTTAATAAAAAATTCTAAAATTTTTATATGTTAAAGTATTCATCAAGACGAATCAAACAAGACCCCATATAACTATGTTTGTTCTTACATATTAACAGTTATAAGACAAAATGTATTAAAAGGTGAATAAATGAAAGATGAATTATATACCGGACGGAGGGACTAGTATATTGGACTGGACTAAGTCACTAGTGGAGCCATATATTGGACGACATATATAACATCAACAATGTGCATCTGTATGTTCTTCTAGGGTTTTTAGAGCGCAGCCATAGCTCTCTTCCTTCAAATTCAAGCTTGCAGATCAAATTGAAGCTTGCACAAGGAGATCGTACTCGCCGGTCAACCTTGCTATGGCTCGTGTAAGGATCTTTATCAATTTGGTCTTATGCTTTATTTTGTGCTATAAACGTGGGTTAGTCTTGTTAAATTTAGTTTTGGAGGGAAACCTCCCGCTAAATATTTTCTATCATCTATAACCTCTTTAGAAACCCCTTACATTCCGTTTCTATTTCTTCCATCTTCTGCGTTTTGATTTTGGGTAACCGACCTCTTCCGGAAGAACCTAGTAACAAAGAACGATTACTAATTTTTTCTTCCTCCTTTATCTTTGCAGAAATGTAGCGAAGAAGAATTCAGGCACTTACAAACAGGCAACCACGAGATGTTGGCACCGATGGTGAGATTCAAGCAGGTCTTCCAGATTTACAAATTCCCGTATCAAACAAGAGTCAGGAGTTACCATTACCTTCTCCCAGCATCAATGCAGTAACTCTAGTGCCTCCTAGCATTGGTTTGAGCGGTGAAATTGACTCCCAAGAAAGATCAGGTATTTAATTTCCCCCCCTGATGTAGACATAATCTTGTTCTACCATACTAGTATTTTTGATGCTGAATGAATTTTTTTGATGCTAAATGATTTTTTTGATGCAATGTCTATTTTTATTTTTATTCCTACTTATGTCTTGACCCCTAGAGTGACCCTTATTGTTTAATTGGTTGCCTAGCACCTCTAATCTCCAATATATATAAAAAGTTCAACTTTACAATCTGATTTGAATCAGTACAAAAAATAATTCAGTTGGAATTCAATTTTTAGGTCTTGGTTTTCTGTGTGCAATTCATGGCTGACATTTTGAATGCAAGTATTGGTTTCTTGAATGATTATGATCTGAATCAGTGTAAAAAGTTGCAGTTAGTATATCATATTTTTGTTTGGTTGGTTGAACCCAATAACTTTCAAATCTTTTGTGTGCCTTTTATCATCTAGCTATATATATATATAAAGTTAAACTATTATCACAGAATTTTCTATTACTAATGTAAATATATGAATTCAATTATGAAATTGGAGACCCGGATACCTCGGAGGATGAAGAAGACAATGGAGTTCTCCCGAGGATAGCTTACAATCCCGACACTTCAGACGATGAAGAGGGAGTAGTGCGGGATGCTAAAAATCGTATAAGAATTCGGCCATTCGGAAACACGTATGTATTTTGAAATTTTATTATGCAAGAATAATATTTTTCATTTCTAACTTTAAATTCTGTATCGTGGTAGATTTTACGAACCCAATTTAGGCAAAAACGATGCTATTGATGTTTTGGGAAATGCTTATTCAATTATGCATAAGTATTATAAGGGATCATGGCGTTGTTGGAGTAAAGTTCCAGATGACCCAAAAAATGTTGTCTGGTGGGAAGAGTTTAAGGTATTACATGATTAGGAAATCTATAATAATTATTCAACTATCTTGTATTTAGATTTTTTCTAATTGCCTAGTATATTCTGATATGTATGGCAGAATATTTTCTTCTGGAAAGACAAGCACGCACAAAAGGTGCGAAGAATTTGGAGCGCTAAATGTAGTCTAACACTTGCGCTCCAAGTTTGCTCAGGCAAGAGAGTCAGGAAAAAGACCTTTCTTTGTGGAGGATGAATTTTAGGAAGAGTTGTTGAAGGGTTTGGAGTATGATGAATCTTTCAAGCGCCAAAGTAAGGTGAACAAATGCAACCGTGCTTCTAAAGCTCCTAATGGCATTGGAAACTATTGTGGAGGATCTAAACCTTTGTATAAACATGTGGCTGAATATGTAAGTGTTACAATCCTTATATCTCTTTTATATCTTTCAGTACTTTTTTGCATCATATTCTTTTATTGGTTACCATTTTGTTTTCTTAATTGATAACCTTAGGAGTGTGATCTTAGGAGTGTTGAGAACTTCAGTTGGGTTCATAAATACCACTTTTAACTTTGGTGACTGATTTTTCTTGGTGCATGCAATAATATAGCATGAAAAGCTGCCATCGATTAATTGCCAATCTATCAAGATTGATGGATTATTATACATACATATACGGAGCTTCATCACTGCTAAAACAGTTAAAATTTAAAATACATCCCTTGCCTGCATATTGATTCAATTTGATGCTGCCATTTTGTTGCTGCCATTTTGATGCTGCCATTTGTTGCTGCCATTTTGTACTCCGTAGAATATGCATTTTGATGCTGCCATTTTGGTTAGTAAAATACTACTTTTCCATTCTGCACCCATATACACACACTTAGTCACTAAGCATTATTCTTACATATTTATGGTGAAACTGAAAGCTTTTTTATAGATTGATTCAGACTGATCGTGGAAATAGTAATCATGCATATCTATTTGTCTTCTTCATGTACTATATATCATATATGTATGTAGTTCTTATACTGTCTTACTCATCTGTGTATGTATGAACATGCTCATCTACTTTGTATTAGGAGCGCAAACATGGGAAGAGAATGTCACAAGAGAAGCTAATTGAGAAAACTTATAAAAAAAGAAACGGGAAATGGTCTGGTACGAGGCCACAGATTGGGCTAGTAAGTACAATAATGTTCATATTTTTTGAGTAAGATAAGTATATTACGATATGAAGCTAATAAAAAAATGATTGTTGTGCAGCAAAACTACAAAGTTTTATGTGAAAGATTCATACAATCTCATCCTGAAGGGTTAACGCAAGAAGATGCGGAGAGGCTGTGGTTAGAGGCTGTTGGTGGGCAAAAGAAGAAAAACATCTTTGGTCCAGGATCTTTCAATAGCCCGGGGCCAAATTCTCGAAACCCGGCTGCTGTCGGGCCTTGTCTTCATAGAGATCAGGTGAATCCAAGTCAAATGAAGGAGCTAAGGAAAACATTTGAGGAAGAGGTGAGGAAAAAAATAGAAGAGGACGTTAAGAAATCAATGGAGGAAAGAGTTCAACACCTTCTGATGAAACAAAGAGAAGAAGATGCCTAAGTGTTCCAAAAGATGATGGAAATCCAGCTATCTTCTCGGTATGCACACCCAACTACAACACACGTTAATGATTCACCATTTTTATCCTTATTGAATTCCACCGCACCACCTCCTCTCTATGGATCTCCTAGTTGTCCTGCTGCTGTTGGTTCATTTGCTGCTACTACTCATCCTTTTAATTCATTTGCTCATCAACCAACTGGATATATGCAGCAGCTGCTTCGTTCTTCATCTCCTTTGACTGATCCATCTGTGTTTTCTACTTCCCGGCACAACCAAGGTGGTACGTCTTATGCTGCAACTGATGATGTTGGTTTACCCGGTAGTAGCGATGTGCAGTAACTAAGTTATTCCATTTTTATTGTTAGTGTGTTTGTTCGTTTTTAACTGTTAGTGATTGTTAGTGTGTTTGTTCGATGAACTTTTAACTTGTTAGTGTGTGTGAATTTCTGCTGAAGTTATGTAATTTGTAATTGAACAGGGCTTGTTCTCTTGATATTTATGTAAATTTCAGTTTTTATATATAATTAATGTAATTTCTTTCTTATTGTTAATTAATACCAATTAAAGGATTAAAGGATAATTTGTAAAATAGTCATTAAAAAAACAATTAATTAACAAATTAGCAAACCAACGAATTGTCACTAGCAGAATTGTAATAGTTGTTTTCATTAGAAATTAAAATTTTCTAAAATAATAATTAAATTTGAAAAAGTTGGTTGTCGGTAAAACCCACTTTCTCGAGAGTGGGAAATCCACTATTCATCCTCTGTTGGAATTTCCCACTACATTTAATTATTCATGCCTAATATCCACCTAAAAAAGTTCTAATTTATCTTTTTTCTAGTAGTGATCCTTAGCTTCCAAGCACTACCAAAGCAGTTTCCTAGACACTCTGTCATAAGCCTTCTCTAGATCAATAAAAACCATGTGTAAACTCTTCTTCCTCTCTCTGTAACTCTCAATGAGGCGCCTCATCATATGAATAACTTCCACATAGGACCTTCCCGGCATGAAACCAAATTGGTTTCCAGAAACCTGGACCATGTTTCTTAACCTCAACTCAATAAGTTTCTCCCAGATCTTCATAGAATGACTAAGGAGTTTGATTCCCCTGTAATTACCACAATCCTGCACATCTCCCTTATTCTTATAAACAGGAACCAACTTACTACACCTCCACTCATTCGGCATTTTAGCTGTTCTGAGGATAACGTTAAATAGAGTTGTAAGCCAGTCCAAACCTCTAACCCCTAGGCATTTCCAAGCTTTTATAGGAATCTCATCTGAACCAACAACGCGTCTATTCTTCATCCCACGAATAGCATATTTCACTTCCTCTCTCGAAATACGCCTACTAAAAGTGCAATTCGTTCGACTCCCGGGACTCCGAGTATCCCCCTCCGACTCAAAACCTTCATTAAGTAGGCTCGAGAAATAGTTCCGCCAACAATCCTTAATATTCGCATCGTCCACCAAAACCTGACCGTCTACAGCCTTAATATTTGCATCTTAGTTGCAACCAATACAGTTAATATCTACATTTCTTCATATTTTTCAACTCCATAATATCACACTTAGTTAATGAATGCACTAAATTAATAAATTTTTAACACTAAAAAATTGTTAATATTTATTAATAAAAATTAGTGTAACAAAATATATCTATATCGAATTGGTGAGAATGTGAGGTGATAAGTTGTAATTTAGCCATATACATAATTGTTGTTACGTGTACGTGCCTTTTTTTAATTAAAATAAAGGGGTTTTTGCAGGAAATCACCCGTTATTTGTCGGAATTTGCAGGTAACCACCCGCTATTAACGTATTTATTCCAAACCACCCAAATTGTATCATTTTCTTACAATTCACCACCCTTCGACTGTTTCTGTTAAATGATCCGTTAAAACTTGAGAAATTACACTTTTACCCCTCCATTTTTTACAGAAAATAACAATTTTGAATGTTATGGGACAGTTTTTGTAATTGTCTAAAAATGGATTGAAACCCTAGTTCAGATTGTTCTAACAGAAAAAGTCAAGGGGTGGTGAATTGTAAGAAAATGATACAATTTGGGTGGTTTAGAATAAATACGTTAATAGCGGGTGGTTACCTGCAAATTCCGACAAATAGCTGGTGGTTTCCTGCAAAAACCCCTAAAAGAAATGAAAAGAAAAATATTAAATTAAACAAAAAAAGTCGTTCATCGTCATCCTCCTTCGTCCGAATATCTCCGTTTTATCTTCATCTCCACTATCGTCCGTCGCCTATCTACACCCTAAACCGCTATTTACAACCTCCACTATCGTCCGAATCTAGTATTCCTACAATAAAAACCATTCGTATCTGAATCTTTTCATTTGTACGTTCACATAGTTAATAATCTTATACACTATTCCCTCCGTCCCATAATTATCTTCTTGTTTCTCTCTCTTGACACTATTCACTATTTAAAGGAATCTTCGTAATTTCGGCCAATATATAAATAAAAACATAGTCATATGTGTGGTTTTCTTTGATTCGTCTTATCAAGTACTTTAATAATATTAAAATTTTATAATTAGAGATATTAACGATACAAAACGCGCATCGATAAATGTATTCAAAAGAAACAAGAAGATCATTATGGGACGGAGGAAGTAGTAATTAATTACGAAATGGAAGAGCCAAAGTGCGGAAGAATAAAATGAATAAATAACTCAATAATTCCCAGGAATACAGTACTCTGTTCTAGATAATGACTCTTCAACTTTCCCCATTTGCCATCTCATCAATCTCCATTCATACTATTTTCAAGTTCCAACACTCCAATCTCCATCTCAAACCATAAGAAAGAACACAACCAAGAAAGAACACAACCAAGAAAACACCTCTGCATCATATCATACTCATCCATGGGAGTTCCTGCTTTCTACAGATGGCTCGTTTCAAAATACCCAAAAGTGGTGGCCAACGCCATTCAAGACCCATCACTCGATTCAACTTCTCCAAACCCCAATAAAATCGAATTTGACAATCTTTATTTTGATATGAACGGGATTATTCATCCCTGTTTTCACCCTGAAGATCTTAATGTAACTGCTCTAGTTTTTCTTCTCCACTTTACTAACTGCAATTTCATTTTCTTAACTATTTTTACTCTGAAATGAATTCATCAGGATTTCCAGCCAAGCTCATTCAAGGAAGTGTTTGAGAGCGTGTTTGAATATGTTGATCGCTTGTTCAACATTGTACGGCCTAGGAAGTTGCTTTACTTTGCCATTGGTGAGCTGTTCTGTTTTTTTTTTACTTGCTAAAGTGAATCAAGTTGTTGATGATTGATGCATGAATGTTTTACAGATGGTGTGGCCCCTAGGGCTAAAATGAATCAGCAAAGAGCTCGACGTTTTCAGTCTGCATACAACAGCAAAATTTCAGTGAGTTTATTATTCTTTACATCAGTATAGAGGAATTCAAGAATTCTAAAACTGTAACTTCAGTAGCATATTAACAGCCTCTGTTTTTCATAGGAGGAAGAAGAAGATAGGGTTAGAATCAAATATGAAAGGGAAGGCAAGAAGCTTCTTCCAAAAGTAAAGACCGAGCTCGACGATTCGAACATTATAACTCCAGGTACCGAGTTCATGTTCGAGCTTTCAAAGGCATTGCAAGGTTACATCCAAACTAGGCTCAAGGAGAATCCTGCTTGGAAGAATCTCAAGGTCACATTTCCATGTAGTACTTGATATGTTCTTGATTCATGGTTTAGTTTTTATCTTGGAGATTGATGTTGATTCTTTGCAGGTCATAATATCGGATTCTAATGTTCCGGGAGAAGGAGAACACAAGATTATGTCGTTTATTCGTAGTCAGCGGAGTCTACCTGGATACGACCCTAACACGAGGCATTGCCTCCATGGATTGGTATTTATGAGAAACCTTGATTGCTATGTTAAAATAATTTTTGAGTTGTTGTATAATTTAAAATTTAAAATGCAGGATGCTGATCTTATTATGCTAGCTTTGGCGACGCATGAACTGCATTTTTCAATACTAAGAGAGGTTTGTGTTGTGTTTCGGGGCATATTTTAGTACTAGCTTTGTATTCTGAAAACTGAATGTGTTTTAGGATGTTCTTGCAAGGAAAGACGAGCAATCTCGTTATACTTCAACTAGGAATCAACATAGAGATGCTTCCTCCTCCAAGCCAAGTGGATCTTGCACGTCTTTTCCAGTTAAAAAGACTTTCCCATACCAAGTATAATTTCGTAACTTTACTTTGTATGTTGAACAATGTTTTGGTGCTTGATTTATGAGAAGTATTTATCCTTTATGTTTCATGTTGCTGTGATGGCAGTTCCTCCACATATGGATCCTTAGGGAGTATCTTGAACTCGACATGAAACCCTTTGATATTCCAGAAGGTTTTAAGATTGACACTGAAAGAGCGGTTGATGATTTCATTTTCATGTGTTTCTTTGTGGGAAACGATTTCCTTCCACATTTGCCCAGCCTCGAAATCAACGAGGTTGCAATATTCTTCAGCATAATTCTAAAATTCAGATCACAAAGTGTCTGATGTTTTTTTCTGTTTATCCAGGGAGCCTTGGATTTATTAATGACTGTGTATAAGAGTGATTTCAAAAGCCTTGGAGGATATATAGTCGATGCGGAGAGAGTATGTATAACTTCTATTATTTTTGCACGTCAATTTCTTTATTTTTAATAACATGTTTGTGAACAGATTAGTGAGCGAAAGGCGCTATATCTGAAGCTAAAAAGAGTGGAGAGGTTGGTTCAGCATATAGGAAGTTATGAAGAACAGATTTTCAAGAAAAGGAATGATTTGAGGGAGCGAAAAATCAGACGCGTCCTAAATGATCTATCAGCCTCAGTGAGTTCTTTGAAACTCTTCCTGAATTTTGCTTTAATTTCTTTATTAATTCTTGGTTTTGTACAGAGGGAAGAAGATCTTAATGATGACGGTGCAGATATCGACATTCCTATTCTAAATGTTGCTCTTCATTTGGACAGCCGTGGTGATGAAAATGACATTGTGAGTGGCTACTGTTTTTCGATACAAAAGATACGAAAAAGGTTGCTAATTCAGTTAGTTTTTTTTTTTCTTTAGATGGTTGAGAATACAAAGCAGATGAAAGAGGAGGTAAAAAAGATCATGCAAGATAAGGGTGATGTTTTCAAAACTGGGTTATTTTCTGCTGACAAGGTGATTGTTAGGCTCTCTCACTATGTCATTATATCATCATCCTTCTTGATCTAACGTATTCGTAACTTGTTACAGATTAAATACGGTAGTCAAGGATGGAAAGAACGATATTACCGTGTGAAATTTGGAACTGAGGACCATTGCAAACTAGAAAGCATAAAAAAGGCAGTTGTATGTAAACCAACCTTAACTTGGGACTCTTATTTATCTTTCTGATTTTTTAGCAAGCATAATATATAGTTTTTTGTCATTTTTTTCAGCTGAGAGAGTATACAGAAGGCTTATGTTGGGTTCTCTTATTTTTCTTTCTGATTTTTTAGCAAGCATAATATATAGTTTTTTGTCATTTTTTTCAGCTGAGAGAGTATACAGAAGGCTTATGTTGGGTTTTGCTGTACTACTTCTCTGGAGTACCGTCATGGGATTGGTTTTATCCCTACCATTACGCGCCATGTGCTTCAGATATGAAGGGCCTTGGCCAAAACCGAGTGAATTTCCAAGAAGGCTTTCCACTCGATCCTTTTGATCAGTTGATGGCGGTTCTTCCACCAAGAAGGTATAAAATCGAGTGAATTTTATGTAAGATTTCCTAGTTTATGAACTTGAAATTATTAAAGAAGATTATAATGGGACTATGTTTCTTTTTACAGTGCTTCAGCTCTTCCTTCATCTTATCAAGGTCTAATGGAAGATGAAAGTTCTGATCTTTCGCCTTTCTATCCTCAAGGTGATCCTAAAGATCTTCTAGTATATTTTCATAATAAGGGCCTATTTGGATGACACTGCGTAGTACATTATCTGACGTTATAATGCCAAAAACAGGCTCTAAATAACTATGAAGATGACTAAAAAAGTGGACTAGAGGATCTCTGTATGATGGATACATCCTAACTTTGTTTTGTATACAATTTCGAATATAGATTTTAAAGTCGACATGGATGGGAAGAGGTTTCAGTGGCAGGTATTGCATTAATGTGTCACAAATTACTAGTGATTAAATTATAAATGGTCATTTCTTCAAAATGATTGAACTGGAATGATATTTTACTTGTAAGGGTCATTGCCTACTCCCCTTTATTGATGAGAAACTACTTCTTAGTTCAACAAGGAAGGCTAAGGAAGAACTAACGGTTTGTCTAACTATAATTTGTCGGTTTCTATATCGCTTGAACCGGCTAATGTTGATTCTGACGATGTTTCTTGTATATTAATTACTTCCAGGAATATGAAATACAAAGAAACTTGATCAAGAATGATCTGCTATTTGTCAGAGCTTCTAGTGATTTTGGATCTCAACTTTTAACCAAGATTGATGAAATCCCATGGTTTCTACCACTTCTTTCTTACTAATTTCTATTGAACTGTAGCGTTCGATCAAGTTATCTTAAGCTTATTATTATTTTTGGTGTGAAATCAGCAACGGAGGCTTTGTGTATCTGAATGTGCACAACCTTGATTCTTCAGAGGAAGATGAGTCAATATTGTGAGTTTTAACATCATATGATGAAGATTGTTATTACTTTTCTAACGTTTATTAATGTAAAGTGTTTACTGTCTGATAACCAGATTGATCGACGTCGCCATGCAGCTACCGAGGAAACATGTTCCTCGTATACTGGAGAATGTTGATATTCCTCCAATGGTATATGCCAATGTTACTCTGTAATATACGCTATTTTTTCATTAAATCAGATATTTGATGTTGAAAACATAATGCAGACAGTAAACGAATCCGATATCGAAGAAACCGTGCTGTGGCACGAACAGAACGGAAATTTCGGACGAGCCAACAGGTGGACTTAACTCACATCCTTCTCTTTTGATTTAGTGAACCACATAAATTGTGTAATCAAATTGAGAAAGTCTTGCAGAGTTTCAAATCAATCAAGAAATCTAGGACTGCCTGAAGCCGAATCGAACAGGTTAGTTGGTGGCTCGGGTTGGAGAGGTAGAGGATTTTCGGGTCAAAACCCGAGACATCAAGGACCTTACACTCATCATCCAAATGGGAACAATCCTCATTGGGTCCCAAGGATGAAGCCATCATCAATGCCTTGTCCTCCAAGCTCGGTTCCAGGTGGAAACACGTATGTTCGACCTTTGTGGCCCCAACGACCAATGCCGTCTCCACCAGGATTCAGACCAAGATTTAGCAACAACATGGGCAACGATCCTAGCCAGGTGAATTTTGTGGCCAATGATTGGTCGCCTCGTATGGTCGGACAATTCAATAACATGAGAGTATCGACGCAACAAGGGAGAGGTTTTGGTAGAGGAGGTGGTGGTTATGGAGCTGAGTATCAAGGAAGAGGGAGGGGTCAGTTTAGGCATAGCCAATACTAATGTGCCTCTCTATAATTTTGACTATAAATTAGTATTGTGACCCCTTTATTGGGTTATTTTGAGTTGCTAGGTTGGGGCCTATGGTTGAGAACAGAACAGATCCTGCATGGAATGTGTATGTAATTTTGCTTGTTTAAGAAACAAATTATGGTATGTGAATCAGGTTTTGCTACTTCGAACTGAAACAACACTGCAAAAATTGTGAAATCAATTGTATTGCTTGAAGTTTCAAGTGCCATACATAATCTCAAAACATGTTTTTCTGATTAAAGTTTTAGTCTCGAGAGTCTGAAGACGAGTAATAATTTAGCAACAGTCGACGATATCTTGTTCTTTCTCTCTCGCTCGATCACCTCTACTAAAATCTCGCTTCCTCTTTCAAGTTCTCGAGCCGATTTGCTCACAAACCCTAGAAGAAAGAAGAAGCTATTTTAGCGCGATTCCAAGCAATTTGACGGAGATTTCAGCGACAACAACACAAATCAACAACAACAACAAACAAAACAACAACAATGAGGTCAAAAATAGCATCTGGAACCCCAGGTATAAACTCGACTTAAGAATTTTGGTTGTAAACTCTATTTGTTAATCACTTCATCATATTTTTATGGATTTTATACAGTATGCATGAATAGATCTAGTATAACTGTGTATAGATCCTTGAAATTGCATGTGTTGTAACTTGATATAATATTTATGCATTTTCTTCAACAGATATGAGGTGTTGGTGCATCGAATGTGTTGTTGAAACATATAATTGATTTTGGTGCATCATCCCTAGTGTTTTGGTGCATCATCCACTGTTTGTGCATGGATTATCGGGAGCTCAACAAGAGAACCTAACCATCACGACTAAGAGAAAGCACTCCAATGGCTGGCAATCAGTAGTAAGATAGGGATCGGATTGAATCCTTTCTCTTATTTTAGATAGAACGATGGAAGGCTTCTCCATTCTTATTCGCCGA
Organism: Oxyria digyna; assembly: GCA_029168935.1. NCBI lineage: Eukaryota > Viridiplantae > Streptophyta > Magnoliopsida > Caryophyllales > Polygonaceae > Oxyria > Oxyria digyna. The sequence continues at coordinate 44,820,850 of JAPVLV010000005.1, forward strand.
AAAACAATAGGTTTTGGTGCATCATCCACTGTGTTTTGGTGCATCATCCACTGTGTTTTGGTGCATCATCCACTGTGTTTTGGTGCATCATCCAGTAGGTTTTGGTGCATCATACAAGGTGTTTTGGTACATCATCCAATAGGTTTTGGTGCATCATTCACTGTGTTTTGGTGCATCATCCACATTGTTTTGGTGCCTCATCCACATTGTTTTGGTGCATCATCCACTGTGTTTTGGTGCATCATCCGCTTTATTTTGGTGCATCATCTACTGTGTTTTGGTGCATCGAATGTATTTTGTGCATGGTATGTGATGTACTGAATCAAATAATTATATTGGTGCATTATTTAGTGTGTGTTGGAGCATCACGAAAAAATGTTTTTTATGTATAAAATGTAGGAAAGAAACAGAATGATAATGCAATAATCAAGGAGCTAAGATATGGAATACTAATTATTAGTGATCCACCACATATAAACACTGGTATGTTTGTATAAACGCATGTATAATTATTGTAAAATGCATGAGTGGTTGTTTATTGGTGCATGGGCTGATGTCTATTGGTACAATGATGCATATGTATTGGTTGCTATTTATTAATGATATATGTCTATGGTTTAACAGTGGTAGAAGAAGAGGAAATACCATCAACTTCATCAGAATACCATGGAGAAACAACTCTACTTGATGGTAAACACTAATTATTTTGCCATGTTTTTAATAATCTGTGTGAGTTGGTACATCACCCATTTGGTTTTGGTGCATCACCCAGTATTGGTTGGTGCATCACCTAGTAAGAGTCGGTGCATCATCTAGTAAGAGTTGGTGCATCAATGATATATCTATTGTCTGCCATTTTATTAATTATCTATATGTTCTTTTTAATGATAACAGAAAGTGGAGAAGAAGTTGACACATCCTAACAAGGGACGGGGACGATGTGTTGGATGTTTGTAAACAGTTTGGTTTGTAGTAAGACATATTTGGTTTTAGAAAACAAGTTTGGTTTTTAGGTTGTAAGACAAGTTTGATTTTTATGTATTTGTGGTTGCACATGAAAATGGTTTGTGGTTGCTGATGACTCACAATGGCAGAAAATGCATGAGTAGTTGTTTGTTGGTGCATCACATGATGAAAATGGTGCATCACAGAATCGAAATTGATTCATCACCAGATATATAGTTTGTGCATCGCTTGATGAAATGTGGTACATCATTAATTGAAAAATGGTGCATCACTTAGTGATATTTGGTGCATCACTTAGTAATATTTGGTGCATCGCTTTGGGATATTTGGTGCATCACTTTGTGATATTTGGTGCATCACTCAATGATAATCGGTAGATGAATAAGCTACAGAAAATGAATGGATAAAAAATTGAAAAATAAAATCAAGACTAATTCAGTCAAGCAAACAAGGTGCTATGCATTGTTAATAAAAATTGGTGCATCACCGAGATGCAATTGGTGCATCAGTCATAACTAATAGGTGCATTACCAAAATATCTGGTTAATAACTAATTACAATGAAAGCTCAGAGAAACTAATGGACATATTGAGGACAAGTAGTGATGTTGTGTCCCGACCTCTTACAAATTTTACAAACCCTTTTCTTCTTCTTGGAATTTTCAATTCCAACTTCTTGGCCACCTTTAATACACCTCTTCTTGAACTTGTTCTTTGCCATTTCAAGAGGATGGATATTTACTTGATCAGGTAACGGGCCAACAAATTTCTCAAACTTGTAGTTTCTAGCTGGTGTTAAGGAAGAAGGATCAACTGCTTCAGATCTTGTGAATGCAACATTTTGATCCTTTAAAATAGCTAAAAACTATTTCAATCTATCCATGTTATCACCAACAATGTCAACACAAGAATACATTTATGTCATCACTTCGGCCAACAAACGCTTTCTTTCATCAATCTCAACACTAGAATCATACACTGCACCGTCTACTTCAAAAATTGGTTGTAGAATAGCTTGCTTGGTCAATCTTATAATTAGGTGCATCAGATCCTGAAATAAGGTGCATCAGTCAAAGCTAAAAGGTGAATCAACCAGTGAACATTAATGCACTATGCACAAAAATCATCAATGTTTTCAACTAGTGCATCATAACATATTATATGGGGCATCGGTCAAAGGTAAAAGGTGCATCAACCAATGAACATTAATGCATTATGCACACGAATCATTAAAATTCTCAACTGGTGCATCGTAGTCTATTCAAAGGTGCATCTGTGCATCACTCAATGGTAAAAGGTGCATCACTCAATGGTAAAAGGTGCATCACTCAACCAAATCACGTACGAAAATCCAGAAATCTGAGACATTATATTGATATTGTAATGAAATGCAATATATATGCAGAAACAACAATCAAATCAAACATACAGTACAGATCTAAACCTAAATTAGGAGAAGCATTATCCATATCACGAAGGACACTAGATCTGGCCGGCGACAAATGCAAAAAGAGAAAACACAGTGGCGCGAGCACTGTCGAACACACTATCGCCTAAGGAACACCAGGAATAGCCGAAGAACAACAATGGCGGCGAGTAAACGAGCAGAAGAAGGATTCAATGAGAAGAATACGATGGAGGATGATTCTCCTCTACCGAATTTCCGCCGCTTTCCTTCTTCTATAGAGAACGAATTCGTCAAATTCGAGCAATGTGATAGAGAGATCTACGGAGGAGCAAGTCGGCGACGAGAAGAGGTCGGGAGAGAGCGGCTGAATTTTATCGTTGAAAGAGAAAAGAAAGGGAAAGAGAAAGGGAAAGAGTAAGGGAAAGAGAAAGGGAAAAACGGACGGACGAGATTAAAACATGACAGACGGTGGAAATTGATCCTCACTCCTTCTTTGTAAAGGCATCCTCACCGGATCTTTTTCCGAAAATATAGAACCGAATTGATTGAATTATGGGGATGAACGGAAGTCTTGTATACGCCGGGTAATTTATGGTTTGCACTGATTGTTTTAAAGGTTGTGGCGTAGCTTTCAATTTTTTTTGTCTATTTTTTAAAACGCAATATCATAGCGTTTTTTGTTTTCGGCTAAAAATATAAAACAGCGGTCCAAAAATCGAACCCCATTTGCAATCACAAAAAACTATAAATAAAAAAATTGTTGATATTAGTGAAGGGAATGTGGTTGATTTGTCCCAATTGGTTGTGGGTATTGATGCTGAGATTAGGGTTCTCATATGTAGGCAGTGGGATGATACGTATGTTCACGGGAAGTATATCGGCGCCGCTTTCATAGTCTCTGATTTTAAGGTCTGTATTTTGTTTTCCCTACTCCTGCGTTGTTGCAATTGAGTATTTGTTTGTTCTTCTTAATCAAATATGATAGGATCAACACTGAAATTACTATGTAGTTGATTCTTTGGGTTAATTTCTGGTGGTTATTTTCCGCTGGATACAGGTTATCAAGCTGTGTTTGCAATTGAGTTTGTTCCTCTTCATTATCCATATATGCCTTGAGTTTTTGGTTGAAAGTTCATGTTCCAGATACCCTGCTGTCATTTCTGCAATTAATATCCAACCAATTGTTTAGCTAACCTGTTTGATAGATGCCCCCTGAATTGCCATTAATCGAATATGTGTTGGTTCAGCAAATTAAGCGCTTATTTGGTAGATTCGATCTGTTATTTCTGAATTGTGCTTCTGGTATATGCAGGGAAATTCCATGCTATGCACTGTTAGGTCTGGCATTGCGCAGCGGTTTGTGTCGCGCCTATTGCCTGGGAACATTTATTCGCTAAAACACTTTACCGTCTCCCTTAATAAGGATATGTTTAGGGTGCGAAACAATGATTCCCATATTATCACGCTCGAAGGCAACACAGTTGTGAAATCTGTTGAATGCCCAACTGAAGGTTTTGTTCGCCATCCGTTTCAATTGGTCGAGTTTGAAGATGTTGTTTGCAATGGGTCTACGTTTTTAATTGGTATGTTCCTGGTTTCTGTACCCATTCTCTCTGTTTCCCCCTTTTTATCCCTCATTATGTGTTTCCGTGCAAATGTAATTGGATCTTTAAGTAGCACTACAGATCCTAGGGTGACTCCAAGCGGAACACAGTTTATGGATTGTCATATTATGAACCAAAGGTACGAATTTTTTTTACCCTGTTATGCCCCTACGTGCTTGTGCTTTGCCATCCTTGCTGTATTGTGGTCTTTTTCATGGGGAATGCCTTTTGTTTTCCCCACAACTCATTATGTAGGGATGGCCTTTAGTTTCCCCACAACTCATTATATCGCAACTCTGCATCCCATGATCTGTTGCGAACGACGCCCATCCATCAGTAAGCCAATAACCACCATCCTCACCCTTCACAACCGTAACTGCGTAAAACACTCCATCAGGAATATCCAAATGCATAACCCAACCAATGCTCTTCGCCATATCGTTTGTGAATTTCCCAGGAAGGCGCTACAAAAACAACAGTGTCACAAATCACCATACAAAATAACGCAATTCAACCACAAACACACAATATCCATACCACGTTAGAAACCACCGGCCCAAAAATCAAGAGGCGGATAAAAGCAACCAAATGAACTTCAAGAAAAGAACGGCCTCCAAATACATCGAAGCCATCCCTATCTGACAATGAATCTGAACATTCAGATATCTCATTGGCATCCATTCTGCATATACAAAATTAGTTTCAGATATCTCAATGACATCCATTCTGCATATACAAAAACCAAAGATTCTCAGACAAGGACACCTATGCCAACTACAACATTTTCCTTAAACCAACTTCACATGTCATCCTCATAGAGTAGAGTTGATTGGTGCTAACATTGAATGACAAAATTAGTTTCAATAATCATTGATATAAGATTTCCGGGTGGACCAAATTACAACAGTAAAATGACAATTCCCAAAACCTAATTGTAAACAATGATAACTAAAATTCCAATAACCTAGCAATCCACTCAACAAATCAAACAACCCAATGTGTAAGCCAAGAAGAGAATGAACTTCCTTAAACAAAACGAGAATCAGTCTACCTTACCTTATCACGTCTGAGACCGAAATCCTTCAGCTTCAATGAGACGTCCGACAACAGCATCGGGGTTCAGAACAGAATGGAAAAGGACTGTTCTACCTTGAATGAATTAGGGCGAGCTTCACACTTCCGAAAATAGTGCAAGAGAGAATACAATTACACAAACCCGGAACCCCAAAGACAAAATAGAACAGAAACACAAAGCACACTAAGACAACCACATCAGGCGATTAACCAGCTCACAAACACAACGACAACTCCTCTGCATGGCGACCGACCCCTCAAACCTCCCTACCAAACGCCCAACAACAATGAACACCAAACCCACAATAAAAACCAGCAAAAAGGGTGTCATCGGTTCCGAATACCATGAAATCAAAGACGAAAACGGTCTCCCACACCACCAAAGCAGCCCAAGTGTGTATTAATGATACAACCCAAATAAGGCCCAATAACACAAACAACCACTAAAATGAAGAAACCACCATTTAAAAACAAGAACCCAAAATGTCTTCCCATAAACACCCCAAAAATCTCTACCATACATAATAATGCCCCTAATAAAAAATACCCATACACCAAAATAAAAACAAACACATAAAACAAAAACTTGTATAATCGAATAACGTAAAAAAGGGGTCGTGCATCGGAAGGCCCCGTAGGCTAGTTTAATATAAAAACGCTTTGATTCTATCTAATTCTATCATAAATATTTCATAAATTTCTAACTTATCTAAGCTTAATAATTAAAAACTTACTCCATATATTTAAGATTTATGAAAAAGTTTTAGTAAATTTTATACTACATAGACAGATATATGGGATATATATTCACTTCAAAAATCCCCTACTCAATCTCACATTTAATTGTTTTCAATGATTGTTTTAGGAAAATTTGTATTCATTGAATTAAACTAAATATATACATATATATATATTCATTTACACAATTAGAGGATTTATAAATCACATCTTTTTAAACAATTTTTCAACAAAGTATAAGTTTTATTAAAAAACTAGTGCAATACCCGTGCCATGTACGGGGATATGTTTATATAATTACTTAATAATAATTTTTTAATCGATTTTGACATACGTTTTATATAATTTATAGTATTTTATATTGCTACAACCTCAAAAAATATCTATAATAAATAAAATATATTTATGTGTTTTTTCATTGGTTAACTATCAAATTTTTAGTGGATAATTAAAAATATAATTAATATTGAGTTTTATTAAGTTCTTGTTATTCTTTAACATGGTTAGATATTTATAGTTTTATATCTGCTTCAAATTTCATTATCTATCCAAAGTAAAATAGATAAATAATAATTAGATAGATTAAGTTTACTTAAATTTAGAAAATAATTTGCTCCAAATTAATGTTTTTATTTTTCTTAATGTAATTTGTTAATTTGTTAATATGTTAATAATGTTTTTAAAAAATAAATAAATAAATAACCAACAACTTTCCTAAACTCACTCTAAGAGCTCAACATTAATATATAAGATAGATAACATGAAAACAAATTGTATAACCATTTTTTTATGTGTATAAGAGTTGATTAAAATTCATGATAAAAATTTACAGACTATCATAAATTTTACAAATTGTAGAACCAATTATATATATATATTCATTAATTTTTGAAATTTAATTAAAACTTTTTTATACAGGTGAAATAAATAATTTATAATATCAAATTAGAGCATATAAATTATATTATAAATAAACGTCAAACAATCATTCGCGTATGACGCGGGGACTAAACTAGTATATATATCAAAACAGAATGATTTGAGAGCTCTTACATTTACTCTGGCCCCACAAATCCTACGTGTCATTTTGTTATTAATCTACATTTTCTCTATTTTAAAAATTATGCAACCAATAAATCTCTAACTAACTAGATTTGTTTGAAGAATTTTTTTAAGAAAATAAATCAAACTTAACATTTTGAAACAATTCAATTGTAAATTATATGTATCATATTAGAAGTAGTTATAAATGCAACTTATGATTTTTTATACCGTGAACCTTTTTTATACATAAATAATATAATTAATAATAAATTTGAAACAACTTATATAATTATTTAAAAATTTAATAAAATTTGAACCAATTCTCTTAGGCTATAATATTTACTAATTGCTAATGAATTATTGTGCATATTATATATATTATTCTTCAGAGCTCTCTCATTCTAACTTCTTTAATCATATATTTCATTTTTATATTCGTTTTAAATATTTATTAAACATTTTGATATTTTATAATAAATAAAATATTATTTAACTTGCCTCAATTGACTACATGTTAGTACTTCAATATGATCAATAGATTAATTTAATTTATAAATAGCTTATTTAAGCAACCAAACAAATTTAGATAATCAGTAAATTGGCAAATATAAACTTGCACACATTTTCATACATGTTCACTAATTATTAGAGTTGTCAATCGGGTTAGTCAAGTCGGGTTCAGTTTTTAAATCAAAATCTATTATTAATCGGTTGGACTACGGGTCGATCGAGTTTAGTAAATCTATTTTTCTATTAGCTTCGGGTTGGGTGAATTCGACTTTTAGTTCGGTCAAATCGGGTTAAAATAAATGTAAATGATTGATTATTTTATTCAGTCATATTCTGACACCTCTACAACTTGCGCTTACGCACTATTTTATTTCAACATGTTCACATTTTCAAACATAATCAATAAATTGTATTTTATAATACATGAAAGATCATTTTTACATTCAGTTTACTCATATAAGTGTGCAATTTGCCATTTTGAAGTCTACATGAAAGTATCACATGTTTTAATAAAGTAAGTTATGTTCAATTGACTATGACATTGTTGTAATTGGACTGAATTGCATGTTTGTCGAGATATAGTAAATATATAAGACATGTATGTTAAGCGGACGTTGATTTCGTTTGTGTTTTTTTATCAAATCATTTTTTGTTGGTGGCTACATTTGTTATTTTTTTAATTATAAATAAAATGATATGTGAAATTAATAATTTAAGAGCTATTTTAACCCTCGTCTTAGTCATATTTTGACACCTTAACTACTTGCGTTTACGCTCTATTTTATTTCAAACATGTTCACATTCTTAAAAATAATCAATAAGTTATATTTTATTATACATGATAGATGATTTTTATATACAGTTTGCTCATATAAGTGTCCAATTTTCATTTTGAAGTCTACATGAAAGTATCACATGTTTTAATAAAGCAAGTTAAGTTCAATTGACTACTAGAATCGGACCCCCGCGCGGGGTAATTACGGTTTTTCGTCTCAAAACTGAATTGGGCTAATTATATATTTACAATTTTTTTAGGGCATATTTTATCCAATTTAGGCCAAAGTAAATCTAACCCGCAGATCAAGACATTAACACAAAAATAAACGAACAATAGAAGTGATAAAAATAACAAATTGATTGGTTCAATTACAAATTGACAATAACCATGAATAACGACAAAATACAATATGCAGGGGAGTAACGACGACTTGATGGGAGCATTCAATACGAAATCTCATTCGAAGAAGTCGGAAAATCAAAAGTTGAAATTAGAAGAGGAATTCAAGAGGCCACATAGTAATGGCGATTTAATGACAACTTTCTAGGTCATTACCCGCACTTTGCGCGAGCCAAACACTTTTTATTTTGTCTATATTCATATACTTAATGTATTTTTTCATATATGTATTTTTTAGTAAATTATAATAAAATGAATTGAATATCTCTTATATATGTACCAAAATCACATAGTCGTTTACGTTGTTCGGATTTCTCTTCATCGTCATACGGATTGAAGGTGAAGAGCGAAGAAAAAGAAGATGAAAATGGTGGAAATACTAACCAATTAAGCACATAATTATGGTTTTTTTAGACATTTAATATGTCTCAATTATCATTGGATAATGAGAAATAAAAAAAAATTAAGTTTAAACATTAATGAGTTCCAATTACCATTACTTTCTCAAACCCATGAATTTTTATATATATACTAGACTTTTTGAGCCCGTGCTACGCGTGGGTTTTACGGCCTATAAAACTTCACATCTTGAGGAACTGGAGAGTAGAAGATGATGATAAGTTTCATACAGATCCATTATAGACATATGTTGGTCGGTCAAAATCTTCATTTGAGTAATATATTCGTAAACGTAGGAAAGAAATAGAAATAGAAAAAATCAAGAAAATACATAAATTAGAAACAAAACATTAAATGCAGTGTGATTAATTAGATGAACCCCTAATTTTATAATATACTAGGGAGATTACCAAATGGAATCGAGAGCAAGGCCGTTTCATACGAATTTGCCTCAATCTCTGCTACTGTTCTGGTACAGTCGGAGCTGGAAGAAGCTTATCCGCAGGTGGTTCTTTGAACCTTCCTCGCTATTACCAGCCACAACTCGAATCATTATCGTTGTCGCCGGCACCGGTTTTTTGTCAATGGGCTCGTTCAGGTTCTACGGATAAGGCCCGATTTGAGATCCGGTGGTCGATTACGCCGACCCGAGGATAAGCCTAACCATGAAACACTCTCCTCATTTCTCAATTTGAGATTTGTCCAACAAAAAGTAATTGTGGATGCCTCTTCTAATTGTGAAAATCCCATACTTAGCCTGAAAGAAAGTAAAAGGATGACTACGAGAGGGTTTCGTTCGGGGATTCTAATTACACTCGAATTGACAGATTGACTGCTTGAATGACCACTTTCATTTTCCGGCAGAATTGACAGCCGCGCGGAGTTTAGCGCCGCACGACACTTAACACCGCCCCATAGCTCACGAATTCTTCCTTCGTGAGGTTTTCTTAACATTAATTAGGACCGGTTTAAATAAATAAAATATATATGAGGCGACCGGTTCAGTAATTAATTATATGGACCGGTTTAGTAATTAATTTTTCGGATATCGGTTTTGAAATGATAATCCGGTCTAGCATGTACAGACATCACGAATGCTGAATTCGTGAGGTGTTAGAGCATAAATTTACAGTTTTGTCAGGAATCTAGGTCAGGAATCCAGGTCAGGAATCTAGGGCTAGGATATCTTCGCATTTCGAGGAAAATACAGACCTCACGAATTCATAATTCGTGAGCTTGCACATAATGAATTCGCAGTTTTTTCAGGAATCTAGGGCATGGATATGATCGCTTTCCCGAGGAAAAAGGCTCGAAGACCTCGTGAAATTAGAATTCGGCTACTTTGCATGCCCTAATTGATTTAGTCGGGTATATATATAGTGTAGGTGATGGTAAGGTTGGGAGAAGAGGAAGGAAGAGAGTATGAGAAGAAGAGGAAGGAGAATCGACATTATTTCAAATAAGAGATTCGATAAAAGAAAAGAAGACAATTATGGTAAGTTACATAATGTACTTGTAATTTAATTGTTTAAGTCAATATTTTAGTTTTGTGAATGTATATATATATATAAATACATTGTATGTTAGAATACGTATCCAAGATTATAATTTTTTAAGAGTGTAAAACGTCATGATGTGTACGTACATATTGTACTGTAATTTAGAGGTGGTGAAGCTAATATTTGTGTACTTTATTTTTAGAAATGGAGTTAGAAAGTAAACTGTTGTAGATGAATTTGAAGTAAAATACGCATCCCGAATTGAGGATTCAGGAGTATGAATTATGCCTTGCGAATTTAGGATTCGCGAGGTAGTTAAAGAATACACATTGTTCTTTGAAAACGATTATGTGTGGAATAACAAAGAAGATGTGTTATGTTGGGCACGTGGAATCGGTACAGAGAACAACATGGTCTTAATAATTGACCGTTCAAGAGAGAACTATGTGAAGCTTACATGTAAGAAATATGGGGCTTATCTTGGGGTAAAAAATTTGTTGATTCGCAACCCGAGGTCCAAAAAAAGTATGTGTCCGTTTCGCCTCCATTGTCACTGTGAGGATAACGAATGGACATTGAGAGTGGTGTGCGGGTGTCACAATCACCCCCTCCCAGAAAGACTGGTGGGTCATGCATATGCTGGAAGAATGAACGAGGAACAAAAAAGGATATCATTTCTTTGATAAAAGCGCATGTGAAGCCGACGGAGATTTTTTATTTTTGGCAACGAAGCATGGTGGACGGATGATTACGTCGAAGACTCAAATTAAAAATATGTGTTACACTCTACGTCTTAAGGAGATGGATGGAAAAGATGTAACAGAGTTTACACGAAGTTGGTTGTTGGAGAGGGGTTATATGGTACGATCCCGTGCTATGTCACACGACAACGACATAATTCAAGATTTTTTTTGGGCAAACCCGAAGTCGTTGTTTTTGTTGCGGTTATTCCCATATGTCATCATCACGGACGCTACGTACAAGACGAACAAGTATGATAAGTGTATATGTTTTTGTTTAATTTGAATAATTTGTTAGAAAGTGTGTAGTAATAAATATTATGTGAAAATGCAGGTACAATATGGCGTTGTTGGAGATTGTAGGGTTTACTTGCATCGGGCAGACGTTCAACGTTGCGTACTCGTTCATGGCACGAGAGAACTTTGACCACTACAGGTGGACTCTCTTGAAGGTGAAGGAAATGTACGATCACATTGGACAAAGTCCTGGAGCGATTGTGACGGATCGTGATCTGGCGGAGGTTAAGGCAATTGCTGAGGTATTTCCTAATGCAAAACACCTATTGTGTTGGTTTCATATACTGTGTAACTGCAAGGCACAAGTAAAAATAGCAACGGGAAACCATAATTTTGCTGAAGCGTTTGAGAATAGTTGTAGATGTGTATTCAACTTTAAATCAGTAGAGACATATAATATCCGTGTCGCTCAGATAAGGAAGAAGTATCCAGGCTTTTATCCTTATTTCAACGAGACGTGGTTGTCTCCTTTCAAAGAGCGCATTGTACGGGCATGTACGGACAATATATTTCATTTGCTTACGAGGACAACGAATAGGTATTACTGTTGTTATTTATGTATGTGTTGAATTTGTATATATAATCATGTCTTACAATTATTGATATTAATTATTAATCTGTATTGTAGAGTTGAAGGTGCTCACTCGAGGTTGAAAAATTTCATAGACAACAATGTTGGTTCGTTTAACACCGTAGCACAAGAGATCCACTCAACTATCTTAATTCAAATTCTGGGTATTCAGCGGAAAATGGAAATGGATGTCAATACCAGACTCTCCAAAGTTATTCGCATGGAAGGAACTGGGCGGTATACATATTATGTGGAGCTCGTAAACAAGGTTTCAACTGACTGTATGAATATACTTATGGAGACCATGGATAGGATCGAGAATCCTTCCAAGGGTTTCCACCCTCATGCGTGCAGCAATAGATGGTGGAGAAATGTAAGAGGCCTTCCTTGTGCACATGATTTGTACAGCTACATGAGTATGGGGGTGTCAATTCCTTTAGGGAAAATTCATGACTTCTGGAAACAAATTGTTTGGCATAAACCACCAGAAGGATATACAGTCCCCCTAGATGAGGAAAATGAGGTGAACAATGGTTGCAGACGTCCTTTGGAAGAGCCGCCATCGGGATATAATAAAAAAAAAGGCAGACCACGTATGACTCAACCTGAGAAGAGGGAGCAGACTTGGTATGAGCATGTATCAGGCAATGATAATATAGGTCGGAGGAGGTACAAAAGGCCAAAAGGGGAGATATTTGTGGAATCCGACGAAGAATTTGAGGACGAGGACGACTTGGAAGACGATGTTGATGATGAGCGGTCAGGTGTAAGTCAGGGTATTGATTATAAGAAAGTGTTTGGCCAAAACCAGATAGATCATTTCATGTTTGGTTACATTACGAACTACAAAACCGTAAGGGGAGATGGTCATTGTGGGTACCGATCTCTTGCATGACTTCTTGGTTTAGAAGATGAGGATTCATGGAAACATGTGCGCACAACAATGGTGAACGAGGTTCAAGAGAACTACAACTTTTACAACAACATTGGTTACACATTCACAAGATTACATGTATTGGTCCAGTGTATAGGTTGGTTAGGGCAATGTACAAACCGAGAGTTTTGGATGGAGATGCCTGCTTGTGCATTTATAGCTGCTACAGCATTCCAAAAAGTTATTGTGCTGTTATCATGGGGCGGTTTACATACTACGCTCCCATTCTACTCCAAGGGTAGCCCCGTAGAGCCGAAAGACGTAATTGTGATTGCTTTGGTGAGAAATCAAGATCATTACATACCGGTTAGTAAAATGAGATGTACTGTAATTATTTTTCGAAATCGTATGACTTGGAATATTTTTGACATTATATTTATGTTTTATGCAGGTCAAGTTATCAAAAAACGCTCCTATTCCTCCGGTTGCTTATAATTGGACCCACCACCATCATTCGAGCGTAAGCGGTTGGGAACATCAATTTCAGGATCGTATAAACCATTTCCAATATTTACGACAACTACACAACATACCTTTAGCGTAGTCGATGCGTATCTTCATTATTCAATCCGTTTGTTGGTATGTTTATGTAGTATTCATTTAGCATCAACGGTAAATCTCTGTAGCAGTAAAATAAATGAAGTGACATTGTAAAAAAAATTTCATTGACATACCACTGCGTCGTTTGTATTGTTCCATAGGAAACGTGCAAAATGCGTGTTGAAATCGCGCAATAACGAACTATCTACAGGGCCGCCAGGGTACTCAGTTTGCCGCATTTCATCAACGTCTAACTCAACGTGACTTGCACTAGTAGATCTTTGCATTGTAGGTCCACTCCTTTGGGGAGTGTCTCCAACAGCAGAACAACTCCTCCTTGCTCTTACAGTAACTGGAGTAGTGCTTCCTATCATAACAATGTCTTCCTGAGGTAACGGAGCTTCATTTACGGTGCTACGTGATGGAGGGTTGTTCATGTTCCGAAGGGAATCTCTAGACGACCCCGCTCTGCTAAATAGGTTACGCGTTGAATCCTGAAACATCATATGAATACATACATGAAATTTACATCCACACAGATTTCTTATATTTAAATTAAGTGAACTACATAGGGACTCCATATTACTTACCCATAATCGAGTTCGAATACTAGATCGTTCATTTCTACGAGGAGGTGGACCAGGGCCATCATGCGTTCTTGCCATCTTCTAATATGTTCTGAATCTTTTTCTACACTTCGGGACTACATTTATAACCATGCAGTTAGACAATTGTATATATACGATTTTTTTTACCTCACAATGTTATCCCGAATCCTGAACCTAAATTAGGAGAAGCATTATCCATATCACGAAGGACATTAGATTTGACCGACGACAAACGCAAAAAGAGAAAACACAGTGGCGCGAGCACTGACGAACACACTCTCGCCTAAGGAACACCAAGAACAGCCGAACAACAATGGCGGCGAGTAAACAAGCAGAAGAAGGATTCGGTGAGAAGAATACGATGACGGCGATGGAGGATGATTCTCCTCTACCGAATTTTCGCCGCTTTCCTTCTTCTATAGAGAACGAATTCGTCATCGTCAAATTCGAGCGATGTGATGGAGAGATCTACGGAGGAGCAAATCGGCGACAAGAAGAGGTTGAGAGAGAGCGGCTGAATTTTATCGTTGAAAGAGAAAGGAAAGGGAAAGAGAAAGGGAAAAAAGGACGGACGAGATTAAAACGTGACGGACGGTGGAGATTGATCCTCCCTCCTTCTTTGTAAAGGCATCATCACCGGATCTTTTTCCTATATTGTAAGAGGTTAATTTTAGAAATTTATGATTAAGTGTTATCAGTTTAGTGATTAGGTGTTTTCATTTTAGTGAGTTTTTTTGTAATAGGTTGCCCTTGGCTAGAAAAACCGATCATTGAACTCAAGAGTTCAAACTTTAGAGGGTGATGTAAAACGATTATGTTTACAGTATTATTTTGTTGATCGTTTGATTATTATTTTATCTTTCACAAATATAACTATAACTTATTTGTTATTTTAATAATGTTTTAATAAAAATTATAAATATTCTAGAATTATTAATTATTAATGTAGATTTATAATCCCGTGATATTCACGGGACCTACACTAGTCTAAAATATCCGAAGATAGAGTAATACTCCCTCCGTTTCAAAATAGATGTCATTCTAGACTCTCAATTTTGTTTCAAAATATTTGTCATTATAAGATTTCAAGACAATTAATACCATGAAAATCATAAATTTGTGTATTGGAATTTGATATTGTTGATTTTCTCCACTCATGCGTTGGTTGTTAAAGGAGGTGAATGTTTATTTTAAAACTTTTTAAAACATAATTAATCATTTAGGTGAAAAATTCTAAAATGACATCTATTTTGAAAAGAAGAGAGTAGAGCAACAGAACGGCATCAATCATACGGAGTAATAATTACCTTTTTATTTCCCAAAAACAGCAAAAAGAAACCGGCTCTTCAACTTCCCCATCCATTTGTTCTTGTTTCCTCGTCTTTCAAAAACCTCTAAGCTCAAACCCAGTTCCATAGAAGCTTGCAAAAACTCATCAATGGGGATTCCCTGTTTCTACAGATGGCTGGTCACTAAATACCCAAAATCTGTTGCCAACGCAGTTCAAGAGCCAACTATCGACGCCTCTTCTCCAAACCCAAATGGGTTTGAATTCGACAATCTTTATCTTGACATGAACGGCATCATTCATCCTTGTTTTGATCCAGATGATCTCAACGTAAACAACACTTTTTTTTTCTTCTAGTTCAGCTTCTTCTCTAAAATGTTCTTTCCTGATCATTTGCTGTACCAAAATTTCATCAGGGTTTACATCCGACTTTTTATGAAGATGTTTTTAACACCGTGTTTGAATACGTTGATCGCTTGTTCAACATTGTCAGGCCAAGGAAGCTGCTTTACTTCGCCATTGGTAACGCTTATGTACTCTTCACTCTGTTATGTATCCTAGTGCAGGAAAAAGAAGGGATTTTTACTTTCTTGATGAAGTGAATGTGTAAAATTAATATCATAACGTTGTGTGTGTACAGATGGTGTGGCTCCAAGAGCAAAATTGAATCAGCAGAGAGCTGGTCGATATCGAAAAGCCAAGGATAAAGAGATTTCAGTAAGTGACTTTTGCATTATTCTTTTTCTAGTTAAGCTTTTCATGTAATTTCATCATTTCATTTGGTAACATTACTCTTGTTGTCAATATAATGTTATGGAAACTGTAAAAAATGCTTAATTTTTAGTTGTTATATTGATATCTCAGTTGTTACTATATGTAACCACTAACCACGTACAGTCCACATATATATATCATCAATATATTATGGCTTTTTATGATTCATAGGATTGCGAAGAGGAGAGGCTGAGGAGCGAATATGCTAAGGCGGGTATAAAGCTACTTCCGAAAGTCAAGTCAGAGGTGGATGATCCGAACATCATAAGTCCGGGAACAAAGTTTATGTACGAGTTTTCAAAAGCGTTAGATTGTTACATCCAAACAAGGCTTAAGGAGAATCCTGCTTGGAAGAATCTTAAGGTTTGTTTAAGACTAAATACAATTTGATTTCATCTTTTTTTTTCCGTCTTACCTATTGTTTGTGATTTTCAGGTGATTCTTTCGGATGTTAATGTTCCCGGAGAAGGGGAGCATAAAATGGTGTCTTTTATACGCAGCCAGCGGAGACTGCCTGACTATGATTTCAACACACGACATTGCATTCATGGTTTGGTACGTACGACAATCTTTCTTATTTCTTGTTTGGTAGAATTGTGCAAGTGCTGATGTGTGAGTTTAAGTTGTGAATTATAATGCAGGATGCAGACTTGATAATGCTGGCTTTGGCCACACATGAACTACATATCTCAATATTAAGAGAGGTACAATGCATCTAAACTGAATCTCACTTGGTGATAGTTTCATAATTCAATCATCTGACGAAAATCGAATGTATTTATAGGATGTTCTTGCAACTAGCATTAAGGATTCAGATGTATCTTGCAAGCCTTTTCCGGTTAGAAAGAGTTGTGCGTACGAAGTACGTAGTTTTTCTGATCCTTATCTTTATATTTTCTTTGGAAGTGTTAAAAAACCATATCTTAAATTCTGTGTTTTTTTTTTGTGGTGTTGTGCTGGCAGTTTGTTCATATGTGGATTCTTAGAGAATATCTTGGACTTGACATGCAACCTATTGATGTTCCAGAAGGCTTTAAGTTTGATGCCAAACGAGCTGTTGATGATTTCGTATTCATCTGTTTCTTTGTGGGAAACGATTTCCTACCGCACTTGCCTAGTTTGGGAATCCGAGAGGTTCTAATGATACATACTGCAAGTTTTGCACTTAAACATAAACAATTATCTTACAAAATTATTACTATTTGTTATGTTCCTTTATTCAGGGAGCCTTGGAATTACTGATGACAGTGTACAAGAGAGACTTCAAGATTTTTGGAGGTTATTTAGTTGATGCAGAACGAGTACGAAGCTTAATTCTTTTCATCAATTTCTGTAATCTTCTATAATGTCTACATGGTAACATGTCTGTTAATGTTGTCCTAAACACAGGTTAACGAACCAAATGGAGCCTATCTGAATTTGGAAAGAGTTGAGAAGTTTATTCACTCACTTTCAAGTTCTGAGGATCAAATACTCCTAAAGAGAACCGGGTTGCATGAGAATTATATGAGACGCGCCTTAAACGAATTATCATTATCAGTGAGTATTCATTTGCACGCACGACTTGTTTTTTAATCTTTGCTCGGATACTAATTCTTGTTATTCCATTCCATAGAGGAACAATGATGCTGAAGCTATGGAGATTCCTTATGCTGACAATAATGATGTAAGTGGCCACACTATCTGTCACAAGATAATATGCAGATTAGTATTGATTTAACAAACATGTTGATTGTAGATAATTAAGAATACAAAGGAGTTCAATGAGGAGCTGAGTAGGCGCTTAAAGGAAAATGGAGACCTTTCTAAAACCGGTCTATTCCCTGAAGATAAGGTAACATTTATGTCTACTGATTAGTTTCTCGCTTTTGTGATTTTCTTATTAATATTCAAAGGTTCTGCAGATTAAGTATGGTGCCCCGGGATGGAAAGATAGATACCACCAGCAAAAATTTGGATTCAAGGATCATTTAGATTTCAAAAACATAAATGAGACGGTTGTATGTAATCAAACCTTAACTTTTGACTGTTCGATTTTTAATGTAGTTATCAGTATTTATAATTTGTGTCATTTGTATACATTCAGGTGAAATATACAGAAGGTTTATGCTGGGTTTTCCTGTACTACTATTCTGGTGTACCTTCTTGGAGTTGGTAATTCTCTACTCACCTGTATACTCATGGTTCATAAGGATGCACATAAATATATAATACATTATTTATTTGACATTATTTTTTATTGCACTAATAGATTAATGCATTACATTCTCAAATCATGCATGCATTATCCATGTGTATGATCATTCCTTTTCATTTTCACCATTCAATTGAAGCAGGCTCTATCAATATCACTACGGTCCATGTCTTTCGGATCTTGAGGGCATAAGCCAACTACGAGTGAAGTTTGAAGAGGGCGTTCCCTTTGACCCTTTTGACCAGTTGTTGGCTGTTCTTCCACCAACAAGGTATACATCACTTGTTTTTGTTTCCGTAGTTCATGAAATTAATATTGTGAATGAAGATTATAATAGGATTTGTCATGCTGTTTTTAGTGTCGAAATCCTTCCCAAAGCTTATAGAAAGCTAATGACTGATGAAAGCTCGGATCTTGCCCCATTTTATCCGCGAGGTAAGGCGATATGTGATTTCTTTTGAGCTTCTGGAGTCTTTAAAGCCTCACTAATTGTTCTGGGTTACAGAATTTGAAGTTGACATGGATGGGAAAAGGCAAACTTGGCAGGTATAACAAATTAATTTTACTCCTAAGTTTTTATTGGATGATTCTTTCTCTAAAGGTGGTTGAATTGATATGATATCTTATGTGCAAGGGTCTTTGCAAATTGCCTTTTATTGATGAGACGCTTCTTCTAAGTTCAACTAAGAAGGCCAAGGAAGAGCTTACGGTTTGACTAAAAATATCCGTTTTACTATTTTGATCGGATAACGGAAATGGTTGATTCTTTCGTTTTATTGGCAATGACTTCTTACTCTGCAGGATTACGAGGCACGACTAAACTCACTCAGCACTGATCTTCTATTGGTTAGAGCTTTTAGTAATTTTGGCTCTCAACTTCTAAGCAAGATTCTCCAAGATCCAAGGTTTATATATAACCTACAATACTTTCTAATTTTAGTAAATTTTATTATTTGTTGGTATTGAAATTCATCCTTTTTTGGTGTCAAAACAGTGGCGTTAATGGAGTTGCTGGCTTTGTAAATCTGATCGTGCACGCCCTAGATTCTTCAATTGAAGAGAACAGGATTTTGTGAGTAATTACATACAACATCATATAATGATCTGGCTCTGTTCCTGACTTTTTATTGTTGGTTGATCAGATGTGTTCGCTTCGGTTTGCCTAAACCGAGGATTCAAGCTCATGCTCGTATCGTGGACAATGTCGATTATCCTCCTAGGGTATTCTTCCATTATTCATTACACATTTTGTTCATATCATGATCTTGAAACTGAAGAAAATTTTCTGCAGACTGTATTTGGATTTGATCTCAAGGAAAGCGTCTTGTGGCACGAACAAGGCGGTCCCAGAGTCCACCGGTGAGTCTATACCATGCAAGATATGGATTTTAGAACATGTTTTGTGTTTATAAAACTTATGTTTCTATACATTTATGTGATAAAATCAAGATCTTATTGTAGAGTTCAAGAAATCGAACCAAGCCGGTTAGCTAGCTCGGGTTCGAGGGAAGGGTTGTATAATCATCCGAATAGGTCAAAACATATGGAAAACTCCAATCGAATCTCGCCACCTGTCAACTATAGAGGTTCGGTTCGGCCCGAGAGACGCATGCAAGCTCCACCAAGATCACAGAATTGGCCCAGTCACGATGCTGGATCCTCGGAACGTTGGTAGGTTAGTACGCTAATTGTTCATGAAAATTAGGTCTTTTGCCCTCTTTTGGCTATATATTAAGCTCCAATGATCAAGCTCAATGTGCTTATTGTGATTTTAAACATTGTGTTAAAATGTTTTGCTGCTAGACACAAGTTTCAACGTTTTTGAAGCTAGACTTGAGATATTGATAAGTTGGTTGTATTTTGAATCAAGTAAAACCCTTTATTTATATTTGTATGCAACAGTTACTGAAACATTTGAAAATGCATATTTATATATGAATCATCCTCCGTCTATATATCCCTTCCCTGCCCTTACAAGCCAAATGAAATGAGTTTTATATTTCAACAATTAATACACATTTCTTCTTAAAAGTCTATATATCCCTTCCATGGGCTTACAAGCCAAATGATTTGAGTTTTATATTTGAACAATAAATACACATTTCTCCGTATTTTATTATACAATATAGTTTAGTATCTCCGACGAATCAAGGTATCATATCCTTGCAACAATTTCTTAAATAAATTTGATAGACATATATAAACAAACAAGTTGTATTACTCTACCTCGCATGTAATAATTGTAGAATACGTGGATCCCATTCAAATTAATCAAATACAACATAATTATAACCTCAATCATGCATTGGTCATGTAAGCCTCAACAAAATGTCAATCATCTTCTTCTTACTCCTTCAATCCACAATATGGTATATCTCCGCCGCTCAACCACCATCCGAAAGCGGCGAAAACGACGACGTTGGTCGGAGCTTTGCCATTATCCCGATAGTGGTGGCCGGAGCGTTTTTCTTCACGGGGATTGTGTTCGTCTCGTTTCGTCGACGTCTTGGCGCGTGTCTTTTCGGGATTATTGTCGAGAGAGAAGGTGGTATTATCCGGAGACGGAGAGAGGGGCTTAGCCAAGAGGAGATTGAGGGATTTCCCACTTACTTTTATGAGGATGTTAAAATGCATCGAGAGGTTGATAGTGAGCTAGAATGCGCCATTTGCTTGAATCAATTTCAAGATCATGAGGTACTTACTCCTTTTTTATGGTTATTATTACAAAGGAGAGAAATTCCGGGGAAAATAAGACTTAACGTAGCTAATGTTCATAATCTGGGCAATGAAATGTTTTGAGCAAGAAAATATTTAAGTTTGCAAAGATTACAAGTATGTCGTCGCGTTCCTCGTTGAAAAACGTTCAAAAAATTTCATGGCCTAAATTATGAACATTACCATCTAGAATATGAACATTGACGTGTAATTTATGAGCACTAGTTGTTCGTTTTTATTGAAGATATTGAAGATATTAAATATATCTTTATGTCTATATATTTGTAGCTAGATATTATTTTTAGGCTTGATATCTTTATGTCTATATATTTGTAGCTAGATATTATTTTTAGGCTTGATATCTTTATGTCTATATATTTGTAGCTAGATATTATTTTTAACTTGATATTTAGATATCTCTTTTGTGTATATAAATTGCCATTTAAGAGGCTAATAAAATCATCATAAATTTTCCAAATCACCCCCCCTAACCTGGTATTGGAGCCTTTTTTTTTTTGTTTTTTAGCCAAATCTCCCCTCTCTATCCCTAACCTTATCTTACCCAGAGTCGTCCGACGTCGTCAGATTGTCCGACGTCGTCAGATTGGCCGCCGTCGTCAGACGGCCGTGTCTCTGTTCAACCCAGAGTCGTCCGGCTCCCTTCTCCGACGACTCTCCTATTGGCCGTGCTCAGATCCGCCTACTACCGGCCTGCTGGAAGCTCTCTTCAAATCTCAAATTTGTTGGTGCTCGTTGCCAGAATTTGGTGCTCATTACTAGTCTAGTCAGATCCGTCAATATCGAATCGGCAATTTGTTTTGATTTGGGTAGAGACTATTAACAAAGATTCTAGAGATTTGTTGGTGTTCGTTTATGCGTGCTGCTCACTGGTTTGATTTGAGTTTTTTTTGCAAATCTCATATATTTTGTGCTTTGTCCATTTAACCAATATATAAGTAGCACTCCTCCGTCCACTTTTGATCTTCCCATTTCAAATAGGCACATTTGTCGACGCACGTTTTGTTTCGTAACTTTCGTTACAAGTTAGTTAAAATTGTTAAATTTTGATATTATTGAAGTACTCATCGATATGAATCAAATAAGATCACTCATGACTATATTTTTACCTTATACAATAGCCAGAAATTGAAAAATTTTCTTCAACCGTGAATAGTGTTGAAAAGGCAAACGAGCGTTATATTTAGGGACGGAGGGAGTATATATCTATGGGTTTTTACTGCACAAAATTGATGAGAAGTAGTGCTCAGGTCAATACCACTCGCTTGATCGAAGGCTCGTGCCAACGGCCTTCGATCGAGCAACTATCGGTCAGGCTTTGACCACTAATCAGTTTAATGATGTTGTCAAGATATTTTCTTCTATAAATGTTAAATCAGGTTTCTCTGATAATTTCTCCTATTAGTCGTCTCCTTGGATTTTGGATATTGGGGCTTCTTTTCATATGACAGGAAATCGTTCTATTCTTCGTGATATTGTTTCTGCTGATCCGGTTTTTATTAAACTCCCGGATAATCGTTCTATTGCAGCTACGGAGGAGGGCTCTTTGATTCTTTCTGATTCTGTGACATTGCATCATGTGTTGTTTGTTCCTCAATTAGAGTGCAACCTGATATCTTTTGCTCAGCTTTTATCTGCTAGAAAGCTCCTAGTTATTCTTACTGAGCGGTTGTGTGAGCTTCAGGAAAGTATTTCACGAAAGGTGATTGGAGTGGGTGCGCAACGAGATGGAGTTTATTGGCTTCACACGCTAGGTTCATCTGCTCGTGTCTGCCATACAACTGCTTCATCTTCAGAATCTTTGTTTCTTTGGCATAAACGGATGGGACATCCGTCTCTTTCTGTGTTATCTTCTATCCCGACAGTAAGTGGGTTTATTTGTTCAGACAATAAGATTGATCCATGTGATGTCTGGTTTCAAGCTAAACAAGTTCGTAACAGTTTTCCCTTGAGTTCTAATAAAGCTAATGCCATATTTGATTTGATTCATTGTGATGTTTGGGGGCTCTATAGTGTCCCTTCTACTACTGGTGCCCATTATTTCTTGACTATCGTTGATGATTATTCCAGAGCTGTGTGGACCTATCTTATGGTCCATAAGTCAGAGGTTGCAGTGTTCATTCGAAAGTTTTGTGCAATGGTGCAAACACAATTTCAGACACGTGTTAAGCGTTTTCATTCAGATAATGGCACTGAATTTTTATGCTTGAAGTCATATTTTGATGATCAAGGTATCTTACTTGAGACTACTTGTGTTTATACGCCTCAGCAGAATGGCATAGTCGAACGCAAGCACCGTCATATTCTTAACAAGTCTCTCCTTGGTAACAAGTCTCCGTTTGAGCTTCTTTATCAGAGAGCCCCGAGTTATTCTCACATTTGAGTACTGGGATGTTTATGCTTTGCCTCCAAGCTTCCGCGCAGTCATGACAAATTTGCTTCTCGTAGTCGCAAGTGTGTCTTCTTAGGTTACCCTAGTAGTACTCGAGGCTGGAAGCTCTATGATCTTGAGGCTCATCCGTTGTTCAACTCTAGAGATGTCGTATTTTTTTAGACCGTTTTTCCATATGGAGAACCTGTGGTCTCGTCATCACCACAAGTCATCTCCCCATCACCGGCAGTTTATGATGATCCGCCTTCGAGTCCGACTTTGCCTGCTTTGACAGACTCTCTGACACCTTCTATTGATGTGTGGTTTCTTGCCTCATCCTCTGAGCAACCATCGTCTAGCTCATCATCTGAGCAGCTACCCCCCTCTGACGACAGGGGGAGTTTGACTCCCTCTGAGACGATTGTTCGCCGTACTGCTCGTACCCGACAACGTTCTGTTCTATTAAGAGATTTTGTCTGCAACACGATTTTGTCTCCAACTCCCGCTCCATCTACACCCCACCCAACGCAATCCTCAGGTATCCGTTATCCTATAGCTTCTCATGTATCTTGTGCTAAATTTTCTGCCTCCTATACACATTTTTTGGCGGCGATAACTGCCACTACCGAGCCTAGTCAGTTTTCTGAGGCTGTCCAGCAGGCTCCATGGAGAGAGGCAATGAAGAGCGAAATTGACGCTCTTGAGAGGAATGAAACATGGGTTCTATCTGACTTGCCTGCAGGCAAGAAGGCCATTGGATGCAAATGGGTGTACAGAATCAAGTATCGAGCAAATGGGGACATTGAACGCTACAAGGCACATTTGGTTGTATTGGGTAATAGGCAGGTAGAAGGCATTGACTGTACTGAGACCTTTGCTCCAGTTGCAAAAATGGTCACTGTTCGTGTTTTTCTCTTAGTAGCTGCTATTCGAGGTTGGGATTTGCATCAGATGGATGTTCACAATGCATTTCTTCATGGTGACTTGGATGAGGAGGTTTACATGTACCCTCCGCCTGGATATGATGTTTCCTCTTCAGGAAAAGTCTGTAAATTGCAGAAATCTTTATATGGTTTGAAGCAAGCTCCAAGAAATTGGTTCTCTAAGCTTGCCACAACTCTTGGTGCTTTCGACTTTCAGCAGAGTAAAGCAGACTACTCTCTTTTCTCCTTGATTCGAGGTGACTCTATTGTTCATGTCCTCGTTTATGTGGATGATCTTATTATTGCTGGAAATACATCCAGTGACATTGCTGGTGTCAAGGCTTATCTTAGCAGTTGTTTCTATATGAAAGATTTGGGGCCTCTCAAATACTTTCTTGGTCTTGAGATTGCTCGCAACTCTTCTGGGATTTTTCGTCTCTCAGCGTAAGTATGCATTGGAGATATTAGCTGAATCTGGTCTTCTCGGTTGCAAGCCTTGCGAGTTTCCTATGGAGTCACATCATCAATTGGGAAAGATCAATGGTCCAACTTTAGAGAACCGTGAGCGGTATCGGCGATTGGTAGGTCGTCTTATCTATTTGACTATCACTAGACCCGAGCTTTGCTATTTTGTGCATGTTCTGTCCCAGTTTATGCAGCATCCACTCCTTGATCATTGGCATGCTGCATTACGTGTTCTAAGATATTTAAAAGGCCACTCTGGTCAGGGTCTTCAGCTGTCTGCGTCTAGCTCTCTTCGTCTATCTGCTTTTTGTGATTCTGATTGGGCTACTTGTCACACGACTCGCCTCTCCATTAGTGGTTACTTCATCATGCTTGGGGAATCGCCTGTCTCTTGGAAGACAAAGAAGCAAGTTACAGTTTCTCGGTCTTCTGCTGAAGCAGGATATCGTGCTATGGCAGTTACTTGCAGTGAGATAACTTGGTTCAGATATCTCTTATCCTCTTTAGGAGTTTGTCATTCCACTCATGTTCGTCTATTTTGTGATAGTCAGGCAGCACTTCATATTGCTGCAAACCCAGTTTTTCATGAGCGTACGAAACACATCGAGATTGATTGTCATTATATTCGAGATATGATTGTTGCTGGTCTGGTTGCAACTACACACATTTCTACGTCTCAACAACCTGCAGATATCTTCACTAAAGCTCTAGGCGAACGAAAATTTCAGTTTCTAATGGGCAAGTTGGGCATTGTTGATCCACATGCTCCAACTTGAGGGGGAGTATTGAAGATATTGAAGATATTAAATATATCTTTATGTCTATATATTTGTAGATATTATTTTTAGGCTTGATATTTAGATATCTCTTTTGTGTATATAAATTGTCCTTTGAGAGGCTAATGAAATCATCAGAAATTTCCCAAATCACTCCCGTAACAGTTTTTCCTACGTTAAGAGTTGTCCGCATCAAAACTTTCCTTAACACAGTTTTCCTCAAATTTAAAATGTGGTTGCACGTAAATAATTAAGATCGAGGTATATAGATCACGCTTAGCATGTTAATGTAAATTTGTCGTGGATGAGATTAGGTACGAGAATGTCCTGTAATATAATATACGAATAAATTTCATTCGTTGAATCCGCTTAAATAAGAAGCTTAGATTAGAAGGTATAAAGTATAAGAGGAAAACCGAAAACATTTTACTTGCACTTTTGAGCAGCTTAAAAAGGTTAAAGCATTTTTAGTTTGCGCTTGTAAATTTTGTATCACTTCGATTTGCAATATTTCTCGTCTCGGCTTACACTTTTATTCACAAATTTAGCTTGAACTTTTAAGTCTCCGTTTTGCACACTTGGTCTCTTCGTGATTTTGACCATAATATTCATTAATACCTGATACTTTTTCATATGTTTTAATATAAATTAAAACTTAATACATTCTCATGTGAGATCAAAACACACTCGACGTGATAGAGGTGTTTGACAAAATCAAAAATATGAATGTCGTTTGAGTTAGCGTATCGTATTTTAGGACTAAAACTTGTCATGTTGAATAGGACCTTATGCTAGCTTTTATACGCTCCAAACAAGGCCTATACAAATGTCAAACCTTGTATAACAATGAGAAAGATCTAAGTTGAGTAAGATCGACTGATTTTGTTACTACTCCCTCCGTCTCTAAATATAAGGCCCGTTTGTTTTTTTAACACTATTAACGGTCGAAGAGAATCTTTCAATTTCTGGCTATTGTATAAGGTAAAATATAGTTATGAGTGGTCTTGTTTGATTCATACCAATGAGTACTTTAACAATATCAAATTTTTACAATTTTAACTAACTTGTAACGAGATATATTGACGAAACAAAACGTGCATCGACAAATATGTCCATTTGAAATGGGAAGATCAAAAGGGGACAGAGGGAGTGTAAGATAAAATGTAATTCGTCTTTTAAGAATTGATTAAGCTATTTGTGTAGGTAATTCGTACATTTTGAATTGACCATTTGGTTTCATGTTTGAAATGTAGGCTTTGCGATTGATGCCCGAGTGCAGCCACATCTTCCATCCTCAGTGCATCGATCCTTGGCTCCATAAACAAGCCACGTGTCCGGTCTGTAGGAAGGTTCTGGAACCTTCTAGTAACACCCTCTCAACTAGTACACGTCCATTCCTAAGAACGTTAGCAAATGCATTAGAAGATATCAATCATGATGTAATAATTAGGGAACCAAGTCCTCCTGTCAAAAGCCCGGTCCACAACAGTTCAAATCTTGGTGGTCCAAGTGAACCGGAGTCATCCACAATAGTGCAAATCGACGAACCGAAAGTAGTACCATCACTCGTAAATCGGCCTGACCGGTTTACTCTAAAATTACCGGAGGAAGCGAGGTGTAGGTTGGAGTCAACTCTGTGGCGGTTTGCTAAAGGGAGTAGTGGTAGAAAGCAATATCGGTCGAAGACACCTGAGTCCGGTCGAATTGAATTGAACCAGTTAGGATGTGAACCAAACCGGTTTGATATAAGTAGCTTGAGAGGGAATTGGAAATCTTTTGTGTCGCAACCAGCTTCTCCGTTTTCAGATAGTGGTGTTTGCAACGGTGACACGCTCGTTCATAACTAACTTACAAATTATTTTTAAGATTTTTCATCTTATGCCCGACATAGAATAAGAATCCATTTGTAGAAAGATTTATTTAGTTGATTTTATTTTGAAATTATTTTAAACTTTTATATTGTAATGAGTTTATGCTTTCCTTTTTGAAATAACAGTTTTCACATCGAATAAGCTTAACTTATGTCTTTAGAAAAATCATTATTATATTAAAAAATAGCAAAAAGGATTGGAGTTGTGAATGTATATTTCTTTTTTAGTTATGATTTACTAATGGTTCGAACCGTTAAGTAATGATGAAAATTGATATGGCATTTAGTTGATTAATGTTTTTATGTCCCGTCGGCTTTAGGTTCGGACTAAGATATAATTGAACGCTCCACGACAAAGTAGATTTTATCACATTCTTCTGTAAATTTAATACGAAATCAAACTCAAAATCTTTGAATAAAATGTGTAGAGGAGCTCTATTTCTCGTCCTTTTCATAAATAAGTGCCAACTATTTTAGATCGAACCCAACTGTCTTAGTTCGAAATGGTTTTGGGATCGACACATATGAGATATATGTGGTATAAAGTGTAATAGAAGGTAAAAGCAAATTAGTATTAATATTAGGTTTGTGCAAAAGTCGGTTGTTAATCGAAATTGAACCAAAATAAATAACCGAACCGAACAGAACCTTGGTTCTCATTTTTCAGGAAATCAGGTTCGGTTCGGTTAAAACCGAAATTTTTAAATAAAAAATTATTTATTAAAATTTATATTTTAAATATTAAAATTTTAAAAAAATAAAAATTAAATTAATATAGGGTTTTTTCGAATATTTTATATTTTTATAATTTATTTTTATTTTTAAATATTTATAAAAATAATTTCATAATTCGGTTTTTTCGTTTAAAACCGAAACCGAAAAAAATGAATGAACAACCCTAATTAATACGACTTTCTTTTCACTATATTTGTTATGTTGTAAGATACAACAAACATTTGGTTACATTTCTTTACCTCCATTCTCTCTTAATTTGGATCATAATCGAGTAATCTCCAATGGTATCAGAGCTAAAACTGAGAAAACTCGATTTCTTTCGCTATTTTCCTTGATATCGCCATGTCTTCTTCATCATCTGATGAATGTCCTCGATCTATTTCACTGGCTAGATCGGCTTCACTTCGTCGTCAAGAACGACGTTGCAATCAGAATTTTGAAGCCGATGTCAATTTCTAATTTGGATCATCTAGGAACTCAGCTGATTACGTTGAAGCTAGATTCACAAAATTTCTTTACCTGGAGTCACAACGTAACTCGAAGCGGACTTCAAATTGGGGTTTATTGATGGTTCTTGGAGACGTTCCAGCCCTGGCGCTTCTAATTCGCTGAAATGGATTCATGCGGAATATATGGTTCGTTGTTGGATTCTTAACTCCATGGAAGGTAAGATTTTATAGACTTTTGATTTTGTTGAGTATGCTTTTCAGCTTTGGGAAGAACTCACTGAGAGATTTGTTCTGACGAATGAGCCTCTTTTGTTTCAGTTAAGAGGTTCTTTGAGTTCTATGCATCAAGGGACTCAATCGGGGGGGAGGAGTATTATGCTCAATTAAAGAAAGTATGGGATGGAATTGCTAGTTTGAAAAAATCTCCACAATTTAAATGTGATCTGGTCAAGAAAGTGTTGGAAAAAGATGCTAGGCATATGCCTTTTGATTTCTGAATGGGATTAGGGAGTGAATTTTATACTATTAGGGGAGTGTCCACAGATCCCTTACCCATAATAAACAAGGCTTTATATCTAGTGCAACAGATAAAAAGGCAGAAAGCCATCACTAGTTCGTGAATTCTACGGGAATTGAAGGAGTTGCTTACTCTGTAAACAGTCTTTCTCAATGAGAACAAGCTCAATTGATGATGTATTTCTATCGTAGGGATGATATTTCTAGTCCCAATGCTCGCAGATCAAGAAATGACAGGGTCTGTGAGGAAAAATGATATAAGTTGATTGGTTGTCCAGACAATGGGAGATCTCATGGTCATTGGAGATCTAGAGACATGCATGCTAATGCTGTTGAAATTCAAGATAATCCTCTTGAGGGTTCTATGGTTGCAAATGCAGTGAATAGCCAGAACTTTGGAATGGATGCTAAAACTCTGAATTTGGTATGTTAAGAAGTTGCAAAGATGTCGTGTGGGAATGAAGGTTCATCTGGCTCAGACTTTGCAAGTAAATTGATATCCTCATCTGCTTTTCATGTTAGCATTTGTATCGTTGATTTTATCCTACATGGTTTTCATGCAGAGAGGTTTTAATGACACCCCACAAGTGTTAAACAATCATTATTGTAACACATTCTTTTATATCAATTCATGGAAGTATGCTATTTTGCCAATTTGTTTTCTAGTTTGTTTTAAAAAAAAGAGGCTTAATGCCTATGCAAAATACACACATAGATGACTCAATGAAGGGTATGATCATCCCCCATTTTCAAGCATTAAAGAGGACTGGAGCGACAACCCGGACAAGATGAACGGGTCCAACGAGGTTTAGGGTTTTAGACGCTCTAAGCGGAAATACATGAAACGTTTTCCTAACATCTAAATGAAGAATCTACTGTATAAACCAATTGGATTAATATTAGGAAAAACGATTACCTCCTGATCCGTGTTTGAAACCTTCTCTAATGGATAGATTGAAAGCCTCACTTAAAAACTCCTCTAGTTGATTCACCCGGACAAAGATCTGGATCTCTAGAAATCAACTGCTAGGTTGAATATGAAAGAGTTTTTGGGAGAAAAAAACAAGAAGCGTTTTCACGTCTGTAGAGAGTGGAAAAAACAGGATTAAGGTTTCCAAAAGAAAGTCCACCCCTATTTATAATCCACCTATTAAGATTATATTTAGTTCTATAATTAAATATTATATTTTATAAAATTTACAAATAAATTTATCTTTTATATAAAAATAACTCTTTATTACTAATAAACTCTATTTCCAAGCTATATCTTATATAACTTTATATTATATACTTGTATAATAATTCTCTCAATATATACAGTCCATAAACTCTTAGGGTTCGCCCTCGTAGGATCAATTATAATAGCAATGAACTGTATAACATAAAGTCTATAATCATAGTTGGCTTTTAGCAAAGCACTACGACTACCTAAAATAACCAAATTGTAAATCTCCATTATATGTCCCATTTCATAATTGATAATTGCACATTAGATATCACATAATTCCTTCATCGGGACCTATGAAGCCAGGATTTCAGCACTTTGTCGACAAATTGGAATGCAAGAAAGATGCAACGAGAGCCGATAGGGGACCGTCGCAAGCAAAGGAGCGACCACAATCAAATACTCCCTCGAAGGTGAGCTATGAAGCGAATAAAGGGATTGTCGCTTAATCCCGGCAACCGCCACAATTTCCTGAGGAGATCTAGCCGATTAACCCCCGCTTACCTATGGCGATCGCCGCGTGAAGAAAAAGAAAATGGGAAAAACAACTCAAGGAAATGAAGATCGAACCATCTCCTCAACCACGACCGACTTCTCTCGATCCACATCATCGTCCCGCAAGAACCTCAGGGGCAAATGAAGAGCCAGACATTGTCGATTATGTAATTGTATTATATTTTAGGCAATGGCTATATGCACGCGAATCGATGCATATATGCACGCGATTCTGTGCGCTCAACTTATGCGCACGCATCTGTGCGCAGTTCTTATGCGCATACGTGTTTTACGGGGTATTACGGATACTTTTCGTAAATTTTCAGAGTCTGTAACACCTTGTGCGCCTAACTACTGCGCACAGGTTGAGAATCTGTGCGCCGTGTTTCTGCGCACTCTTCAGACATAGTAGCCGTTGAAATTTTTGAAAAAAGTAGCCGTTAAATGTAAAACTGTGCGCTGAGGTTCTGCGCACAGGTGCTTTAGGGTTTGGGTTTGTGCGCGGATGGTTAGCGCACGGGTCTTTACAGTTTCATTTGGACCACAACGGTCATAAATGTGCCTATATAAAGCCACAATCTCTTCGTTTCCAACAAATTCATTCAACACCTCTTCGTTTTCCAACAAATTCATTCAAAATGTATCGTCGTAATCAAAACTCTCGTATGTTAGAGTTGATTAATCAAAGTTGTGAAGATAGTGATGAAGAACACGATTGGGATAGCGGATCACAAGAAGAGGAAGACGACCCGAACGACGACGAATGGTTGGATGGTTTCTTAGAAGACGAAGAGTTCGGCGACTGGGATCCGAGTGGTGAATTTGTGGTTAGTATAATATGTTATAATTTGAAACATATGGTAGCGTAATTAGTTTCAAATTAGTTTCATATGCTAGAATAATTAGTTTCATATGCTAGAATAATTAGTTTCATATGCTAGCCTAATTAGTTTCATATGATAGCCTAATTAGTTTCATATGATATCCTAATTAGTTTAAAGTAATGATTCGTATTTTGCCTTGTTATTTTGGTAGTAGTGTAATTGTCGCTCTACAATTACGTATAGGGGAAAGATTATTCGGATTATTTTAGAACCGCACAATATTGGGATACTCCGCAAGAATTGTACGAGTGGGCGAGAGATAGAGGAAAGGAGTTAGTGATAGCTTTGGTAACGCGTAATTCAAGTCCGTACCAAATAAGTATTGTGTGCGATAGATTTGGAAAACCAAGATCTGGGAGGCCAAAGGTGAACAAAGAGAATCCAGAGTTGGCTGTTCCTAGGCTTAGAAAGTCGAAGTCGAAGAAGTGTGAGTGTAGATTTCAGCTACTAGCAGTGCGAAAGAAAAACATTCCCGGGGTCGCAGGAGAAAAATGGATTTTAGGTGTGATAGAAGGTCGGCATAACCATGTGCTACTTGCTAGTTTTCATGGGAATGCATTCATGGGTCGAATGACGGAGGAGCAAGAGCTTTGTGCTAGGCGGTGGGGAGATGGAACTGGACGCAAGACGCCAAAAGAAATTATCTCTAAATTGAGGGAGAAGTACCCTGGTAATGTTACTTCAAGGAGACAAGTTGCAAACTTTTTGCAGAAGGTGAATTACGAAGATCGCGGAGAGCTAAACGTGACACAGTGGTCGCTTAAGTTTTTGCGAGACCACGACTACGTAGTTCACCCACATAGAGACACGACAAACGGAGAGGTTGCAATATTATTCTTTGCTAACCAAGAGTCGTTGCGTTTGTTGAAGAAGTACCCGTACGTGGTAATTATCGATGCGACGTACAAGACAAACAAGTAAGTCTCTACAATACCTTGGTCGATATTTAGTTCGGATAATGATATATGTTCTGTAGTGATATATGTTAATGTTTCAATAGATATGAAATGCCGCTCGTAGAGATCGTTGGATTCACCAGTACACACAAGACGTTCAACATCGCGTATGCATTCACTAAAGCGGAAAGGATTTATCATTACACATGGATAATGATTCAATTGAAGTCATTATTCATAGATTTGGGAGTGATGCTAACGGCTATAATGACAGATTGCGAAGACGCGCTGATAAAAGGGATAAAGACTGTTTT
Organism: Oxyria digyna; assembly: GCA_029168935.1. Classification (NCBI taxonomy): domain Eukaryota; kingdom Viridiplantae; phylum Streptophyta; class Magnoliopsida; order Caryophyllales; family Polygonaceae; genus Oxyria; species Oxyria digyna. Next base: position 44,853,866 of record JAPVLV010000005.1, read on the forward strand.
CGGGAGCGAAGTTCAACATCTGTTGTGTTGGGTGCATATCAAACACAACATTGAGGCACATGCTTCGACCATCCTAAAGAGACAAATTAAAGTGGAAGCCTTTGCAGGACAATGTTGGGGACTATTTTGCTCAGCTACTGAAGAGACCTATGAACTGCGGCTCGAACAGTTGAAGAGATCTTGGAAGAGCGGCCTTGTGGGATACGTCGAGAGAACATGGCTTAATCCTCACAAGACAAGTATAGTGAGGGCTTGGACAGATCATAAGCTTCATTTCCTTACGAGGACTTCAAACAGGTAAATATTGATATTTTTTAGTTAAAGACGATTATATCATAACGGCGTACTTTCTTAACTTACCAACTTAATTGTTTTTTAGAGTTGAAGGGATGCACAAGGTTTTGAAAGATATTATTGGTTCCAGCAGAGGGGGCTTTAACAGAGTGATCGTACGGATCCATCATTCAGTACTCCTTCAGATTGATTCAATTAGGGCGAGCATGAACATGTCTCTCTCCAAACGACCAACTGATTTTGATGATCCAAACATGCATCCGCTTGGAAGGGCTATTTTTTCCCGACTATTCTACAAAGTGTCAGACAGGTGTTTTGATCATTTGTTGGCTACTTATGAGATCATGTTGACGGGGAAATTTCCTGAACAATGCACCGACCATTGGGTGAGGAACTGTCTTGGGTTGCCGTGCGTCCATCAAATTGCACACGCTATCATTTCAAACACACCCCTGATTGAGGATGACATTCACCCGTTCTGGAGGGATTTGCATTGGGATGACACTCCTGAAACAGAAGACGACCCAAATCTGAAGGTCCGAATGAACATTATAGAGTTGCGACTCCATGAAATGTTCACCAAGTTGGAACTTGGAACCTTGAAGAAAAGCACGGCATACCAGCTAGGTGAGTTGTATCAGGACTTGGAGCATCCTGAACTAACTACCTTGAAAGAACCGACAAATGTGAGAAGAAAAGGCAGGCCAAAGGGTGCAAAGAACAAGGATAAGGAGGAGGTTGACAGTGAAAATGACAAGGAGGATGACATAAAACAAGAAGATATGGAGCAGTATGAGATGGAGGAGGCAAAGCAGAAATCAAAAGGAAAGAAGAGTACAGGAGCAAGACGGCCAGGTCGTCCTAAAAAGGAGGAGGATGACAGTGAAAATGACAAGGAGGAATCGAGAGAGAAGAGTTATTTTGAGCACAAACAAGAAGAGCTGAAGAAGTATGAGAAGGAGGAGGCAAAGCAGAAATCAAAAGGAAAGAAGAAGGCAAACAATACAGGAGCAAAACGACCAGGTCGTCCTAGAGAGCAAACAACGACATCACTTCCCGTGGTCATTGAGGCCGAGGAGTTGCATTCTCAACCCATGTCCGACCTATCACAGCCTGAAGGATCAAACTACACTGACTTCGATCAGTGCCCTGAAGAACTTGGTGTTCCTCTCATTCATAGGGGGGTTGACTTCGGCATTGACAATTTGGATGATTTTTGGCTTCCATACATCACAGATGTTAGACAGGTACGTTCTGACGGACATTGTGGTTATAGGTCGATGGCCTTACTTCTGGGAAGAAAAGAACAAGAGTACGGAAACATTCGGCGTGAGCTGGTAACGGAGCTGCTTCAAAACCGAGAATTGTACGAGCCTATTCGTCGTCGTCTTCGTCCGGGTACTTGGGAGGATCTTATTCTCCAAGTTAACCATTGCAGAAGCCCTTGTTCAGAACTGTACTGGTTGCACTTTCCACTGATGGGCTTAGTGTTTGCCACCCTATACCAAGTTGGTCTCGTGTTATTGTGTTGGGATGCTCCGACCTTTTGCTTACCGCTAAGGTGTAGAACAGAAAACGCTGATCCTCCACGACAGATTTTCGGCATGGCACACGTAGGCAACCGTGACCACTTCATACCGGTAAAGTAGACAATTGTACTTGATACTTGTGTAATCATAGTTTTTTATTTAATGTCTTAAGTCGATTGTGTTTATATAGGTGGCGTTGATGGTTGGTTCGCCACTACCGCATACTCCCGGTTCGTGGAAGAAACACGTAGATCCAAACATTCAATGGTGGGAAGAAACATTTGGGGACAATTTGAGGATGTATCGAGAGTACCGCATTTCAAATGGCCGGGCACCAGATCCATTCATGTATAAAGGAGGGACCGAACCCGTTCACATATCTGACTGAGTGAGATTGTCATGTAATAATTAGAAGACGCATTGGAATTTCTTAGTTTGTAATGCCTTGGTTTTTAATGTTTCGTATTTGTTATTTTGGTAGTAGTGTAATTGTGCTTTATATAACAATGAATGGATCAGATTGCATTGTTATTTTAGTAAAGTAAAAAAGGCAATGGAACACATATTTCAGTAAAGTAAAAAAAGGCAAGTATGACTAAGGAATATGAGAAAATAGGAGTCGATGAGATGAAAGAAAGAGGTAGAAAACTCTAACCTCAAAGCTGGAGTGAACATGAAGAGCTTGTGAGTTTCTGGAGGATGAATTTAAACTATGGATGCATGTCTAACACTATTAAATATTAAATGGTGGTAGTTGAGGATTAATAAGGCAAATTCTGATAGATATTGACATTGACACTACAAAATTAAGTATTGTTGTCCACCACATTTCCTGTATACTCCGTAATACAGGAAATTACTCGATCAACTTACTCGATTAATAGAGTGACAGTGCAATAGTACACCATGCATATTGGATTTCTTAATTTATTTCCTTGAATAAAAAGCAAGTCTTGTCGGCAAAAACTGCACTCTATTGTCACTCTTCTTTTTCCTTGAATACATAATGAAAGTACATAATGAAAGTACGTAATGAAAGTACACAATGCTCATAACATTAGATGTCTACGATTTAGGCGGCGTCGGCAGAAGAGGAAGAGCAGTCGGAAGCATAGACGATACTACAAACCATCAACCGCAATTCTTTTTCTTTAATCTTAAACCTTTCCATCAGGACCTTCACTCTATTGTCACTCTTCTTTTTCTTGATGATTAATTTCGTGATAGCACGTAAAGCAGTAGGGGTATGCTCTGGATCAATAAACCTGATTCCGAAGAAACAATTGCATGCATAATGCCTTCGTCCATACTGGTCAGGCATGTCTTCGTCATTGTTAACGTAAACATTACACATTTGGCGACACCTTTTTGTACCAGTACACATTATCTGTGGAGGGTCAGGCTTCACACGTCTTGGGGATGATGATGATGCCATATTCGTAGTTATGTTCTTCTAAATAAGTAAATAATAAAACTTTAGTTATAAACATGAAAGCATATACAAAAAACAAAGCATGTACAAAAATGAACAAAAGAAAAATTTACCGGTTAGTAGGGAAACTTCGATTTTTGCTCTAGTTGAGATGGATGAACTAGTTGAGATGGATGAAGAAATCACCACCTTCAAACCGTTGGTTTTATAGGAATTTATGTATATGGTGCGCGTTGCTTCTGCGCACAAGGAGTTACCGATTCAAAATAACGGTAACTAAAAGTGCGCTATGTAGCTGCGCACAAATTTTTAACGGTAATTTTCTGTGCGCGTTACACCTGCGCACCAAAAGTTACAGATTCAAAAAGTTACAGAATAGGTGCGCTTTACCTTAGCGCATGGCTGAAATTTCTGTGCGTTCTACCACTGCGCACTATACTCTTCATTCTTCGAAATAGTTGCGATATGAAGGGTCTAGCACATCGATGTGGATTATGTTTGAAAAGCTTATACAAAATAGTGTTATTAGGCATATAAAGAGTGTATATGGTCTCCCCTTCACAAAAAGTTGATCGAAAATACTCGAAAACGCAAAAACGCCTTATCGGTCCTGATGGCCTGTTAAGGTCGAGAATAGGCGGTTCGATGCCCAAACGACGTCGGAATGCAATGAAACTTGTTTTCAATGCATATTATAGCTATTTAACCTTGTCGGTAAGTTCGAGTCGAAAACTCGAGCTCTTCGAGTAACACCTCCTTTGTAAACCTTCACTAGTCTTTCATTCTTCGAAATAGTCGAAGTAGTTGAGATATGAAGGGTCTAGCACATCGATGTGGATTATGTTTTTAAAACTTATACAATTATGTGTTATCGGGCATATAAAGAGTGTATAAGGTCTCCCCTTCACAAAAAGTTGATCGAAAATACTCGAAAACGCAAAAACGCCTTATCGGTCCTGATGGCCTGTTAAGGTCGAGAATAGGCGGTTCGATGCCCAAACGACGTCGGAATGCAATGAAACTTGTTTTCAATGCATATTATAGCTATTTAACCTTGTCGGTAAGTTCGAGTCGAAAACTCGAGCTCTTCGAGTAACACCTCCTTTGTAAACCTTCACTAGTCTTTCATTCTTCGAAATAGTCGAAGTAGTTGAGATATGAAGGGTCTAGTACATGGGTGTTGATTATGTTTCAAAAACTTATACAATTATGTGTTATTAGGCATATAAAGAGTGTATAAGGTCTCCCCTTCACAAAAACTTGATCGAAAATACGCGAAAACGCAAAAACGCCTTATCGGTCCTGATGGCCTGTTAAGGTCGAGAATAGGCGTTTCGATGCCCAAACGACGTCGGAATGCAATGAAACTTGTTTTCAATGCATATTATAGCTATTTAACCTTGTCGGTAAGTTCGAGTCGAAAACTCGAGCTCTTCGAGTAACACGTCCTTTGTAAAACTTATACATATGACCGTTTCGTGCGCATAACATCTGCGCACATGATTCTTTGCGCATTATATCTGCGCACGGTTGAAGACCGTTAAAATATGACCGTTTCGTGCGCATAACATCTGCGCACATGATTCTTTGCGCATTTTATCTGCGCACGGTTGAAGACCGTTAAAATATGACCGTTGCGTGCGCATAACATCTGCGCACGAAACGGTCATATTTCACCAACAAAAACCGAAGCTATAAAAGGGGGTTGCACTCACCTCAATTCACCAATCTCACCATCTCTCTCTTAACACTCGCTATGTCGCACAGTTCATCATCAAGCAACGCTGCCCTTTTTTATTGTAAATGTGATCGACCAGCGGTAATGAGGAGTTCAGAATCTCGAAGAAACCTCGCTCGAAGGTTCTGGACATGCGCTGGTACTGGTGGTTACATTTGTGAATTCCGCGAGTGGATCGATCCACCACACCCTTGTTACTCCTTAGCTGCAATAAGAGATCTATTCTCGAAGATACGTACGTTGGAGGAGGAAAACGCCGATCTTAAGGCGACCCTGGCTTCCAATCGTTAGTTAAGTGGTTGTTTTAATCGTTAGTTCGTTGTTGTAATTGTTAGTTAAGTGGTTGTTGTAATCGTTAGTAAACAAGCATAGCACTGGACAAAGAGAAGTTGAGGAGGGACAACCTATAAAGATCCCCAACCGATATTGGTTTCGATGTTCGGATTTAGCAAAATGTACGAACTAATAAGAGTTTGAAAACTGGTTATTAGTTGGTACATATTGCCGACTCCGAACATCGAAACCAATCATCGGTTTGGGGATCTTCATAGGTTGGTCTTCCTCACCATCTCTTTGTGTAGTGTTGTTGTTGAAATTTGTATTTCGTTTTCAAATCAATATAGTTTTTCACGTCTTGTTGTTCAGATTTGTATTTGCATTATTGTTCGGAGTCGTTTTGAATATTCAAACAAGCAAAACATAAAATTTAAAACCATCACACAAGAAAAATGCATACATAAAACATCAATCATACATAAAACATTCATCAAACAAAAACAGACGTCAAGCGTCTAATCCTGAGTCTCCTGAGTATAAGGCGGAGCATCTTCCCGAGGCACATCACCCTGAGTCATATCATCTTGGTGCGCATCCTCCTGAGTGCCGCATCCACTCCCCTGGCCACTCTCATGAACAGAATCTCGGAAAACAGGAGGTGGTGGTGGTGGTGGCATCCGCGATGCACGTGGGGGAGATGGTGCCAAAGGTGCCTGAGGTGCCTCTAAGATTGCAAGCCAACCACGAATCACATCTTCAGTGGCCCAAGGTCGATCCGAGATAGGGGAGTCTAGAAAAGAGTGCATCATGGCTTGAAGGATCTGACAACGCTGCAAACGAAACATAAATTTAATCATTAGTTAAGGTCTAAAGCTAAGTTTTGTACAAACTTTATAAAATTTTACATACCGCTAATGCATCGATAGGCACCGGGGTATATCCATAGCGAGGCGGGCGATCATGTCTCTCAGAGGATGGATCGACGACGGGATGTGAGAACTCGTCCAGCCAATCCATATAGTCATCAGACATCTTCCATGCTGGCTCTGCAACCGGCCCATCCAGATCGATCAGAGGCCTCGGCTCTGCGTCCCATGCAAGAAGAAGCTCAGGTGCATAAACGATGTCATACCTCGTGCAACCCATGGGCCGATGAAATGACAACGGCTGAATGGGTGGGTCGGGAACGGGCTGAGCCCGCCCAAACTGCCGCAGGACTCTCCTAGGGTTGTAGGCCTCATGAAATTTCCAGATGCTCAATACGCCCTCAAATCTCGTAGGAGAAACCTCTGGTGAGTTGAAGTCCAAATCTCTCCATGGCTGCCAGTTAACCTGAAACAAATAACAAGCCAAATTAGACACGTATTGCGGTAATGAAATAAAAAATATAAGAAATTAAATCCAAACCTGCTCATATCTCATGCTGTCGAGCATGCGACGGATGGCAACCAAACGCCCAGTATCCGAGCTAAGTGGTGTATACAATCCTACAGCAGCATCTCCATGGGCGAATGCAGGGTTCGTGACAAAGTGATCACGAAAATGAGGAAAGTATGCCCAGATCCAGCACTACATATAAACAATTACAGATTATTAGTAAAACTACGTGAATAGTTAAGAGTTATTCACCAAGACGTTAACGACAAGATCTTACCCTCAGAAGAATCCCACATGAACCAATGGTTGCCGTCTCGACTCTAGATGCAGACCCTAAATTGCGATACACTAACGCAAGTATGCCGGCTCCCCATGCAATGTCCCCTGTACGATCATGGTTGAGAACAAGCGCCGCGTACTGGACCTTGACACCCTTTGTCGACCTGTCCACCAAGACAGTCGAGCCCAGAAGCAAAAGGAGATACAGAGTGGCAATGTGACTCTCATTCCTGACTGGCGCATCAAACAAAACTTCCAACCGAGCATTGAGGGCACCGAAATGAATGCCACCTGAGCTATAACATGCCTTCATGTCATCAGCCTCCTGACCCATAGCGTCCGCAAGCGCCGCATAGATCTGGTCATCTGTCATAGGTGAATTGCAGCTACGACCATGTATACGGACTCTGAGGATCTGCATCACGTCATGTAGGCAGATGGTCATCTCAGCAAATGGCATGTGGAAAGTGTTGGTCTCTGGATGCCACCTCTCCACAAAAGCAGAAATCAATGCAGCATCGATCTGAGACGCTATGCCCACTCGGCGCAGCTCTGTCAGCCCAGAACGCTCAGCAAGCCTGAACCATGTACCCTCCTCAGCTGAAATATGATGCTCATAATCATGAACCTGTGCAGATCTGTACATCACCCTCAGGAGCTTCCTAGCCTAAATAAGTACAGAAAAAAAATTGCGTCCGGTTAGTAAATAAGAAACGTATAACTTATTATAAGCATTCAGATCAATGTTATTGAACATACCGGATCTAACGGAGCCGCCTCAGCCTCGGCCTCATCCCCGTCCCCATCCTCTGGCTCATCCTCTGCCTGAATATCTCCTACTCGTCGTCTCTGCCTGGGACGACGACCACCTCTAACTGGAGCCGCAACCTCCTCACCAACAACCTCCTCAACTGCAGCCCCCTCAGCGACTCCCTCAGCAGCAACACCCTCACCACCAACTCCCTCAGCACCCTCCTGACCTCTCCCTCTCCCTCTCCCTCTACCTCTCCCTCTCCCTCTCCCACCACCTCGGCCTCTGCCTCGGCCTACAGCTTCCCCCGCACGGGCACGCTTCCTAACCTGCACCGGGGGCACCAATGGTACATCGGGAGCGGGCCCTGGAAGAGGACCACGCGACCATATCCATCTCGCTATATGCGTCTCATAAGAACACAATAGGTGAGGCGCACGTGGACGACAAATGTCCTGCATCGACTCCCCGAGCCAAGGAAAATATGTCTGTGGGGCATGGTCATCGTCGTCTAAATCTCCCGACACTGGCTCTGAAGATGCGACTGGCTCTGCAGATGCGACCGTAGGAGGAGAAGATGTCGACGTTTCTGCATCTGTCACTGCAGGTAAATCCTGCTCTGTATGCTCTGAACTGCGAGGTAAATCATCCTGAAACAGAGGTGCGTCCTGGATATCATAGTCATCCGTGGTCACCTGCGCCTGTACTGGTGTGGGCTCGATAGGGTCGAACGCAGTAACATATCGACCAGGATAATCTAAGTCGTCATGGAAATCTGCTCTCTGTCCATCCATCTCCATGTGCGAACCATCTATCTCCTGCTGCTGCAGCTGTGCCTCCTCGTACTCATTCCCTGGCTCACGGCGCTCAGGTGATCCGGTGCCGAAAAATCGTTCGAGGGCCTCGAACGATAATCGTACACCGGCTGCCACATCATGTCGACGTGGAAGCCGTTCCGCTACTGGTGCGGGCATCGTGTTGCCCGTCTGATCCATGACGGCTTGTATAGTCTACATGTTTTTACATTTTTAGTATGACTAATTCATACTAAAATATTCGGAAATAATTTGCAACTTCGTAATCAAATTCGAGTCTTTACATTTTTTAATAGAAATTGTTAGAAATTTAACAATTAAGTCATAACTATTTATGACTGTTAAGTTTCTAATATTTAATTCATAATTACTAAAAAATAAACATCTCAACTAATACGAAATAATAATCACTACTATTACTAAAAAATTACAATTAATACGAATTCATAATAATTCGATTAGGCATTCGATTAATGCATAAAAATCTGAAACTTAATCGTAATTATAAAAAAATACGATTAATAAGAATTCTAATATTTAATTCATACAAAACTGAAATTTAATCGTAATTTTTTTATTAAAAATTACGATTAAATTACAATTAATACGAATTCTAATATTTAATTCATAAAAAACTGAAATTTATTCGTAATTATTACAAAAAACAATTACGAATAAATTTCCACAATTAAATACGATAAATATTTGAAAAAAGCGGGTTTAGAAATTTTATACCGAATACAGATCGTGCGGTGTCTCCGGAACCCGAGTCGCCGGAATAGTCGCCGGAATAGTCGCCGGAGGAGCATTTGCCGCTGCCAACGCGGCTCGAGTCGCATACCGCCGGCCACCTCCATCCACCAACGCTTCATCGTCGGACAAGGTCGCCGGAGGTGGCTCCGTTCGGACGGAAGTCGCCGGAGGTGTTGGGATTGGGACGATAGTGGTGTGGTCGGGACCGGAAGAATGAGGGGGTTCAGAATCCATTGACGGAATTGTGTTTAGACGAGAGAAACGGTCGGAAATGGAGAGTAAATGATCGGCGCCGTCGAGCTACAGCAGAAAAGAAAGAAAAAGAAGGAGGAAGAAGAAGAAGTTGCGGCGAGGGTTTAATAGAATGTGTGCGCAGTGCTTCTGCGCACTCATTCTGTGCGCAAAAGTTCAGCGCACACATTCGGGAATCCGAAACGTCGTGCGCTGAACTTTTGCGCATTATATATTATGTGCGCTGTTTTAATGCGCACACATTTGACAGACATCGTCAGAATTTTCACATTTATCCCGAAAATACCCTTGTGCGCAAGAAAACTGCGCACCAACCTATGCGCATAACATCTGCGCACCAAATCGCGTGCATATAGAGAAAAAGTCGCGTGCATATAGGCGTTTCGATATTTTATTAGTGTTTCAGTAATTTAATGTAATATTAGCGGTAGATAGGGATAAGTGAATAAGTTAAGTTAATGTAATAAACCAATGTTCATAATATGACCGGTAATGTTCATAATTTGGGCTTTGAGGTCATTTTGAAAAAAAAACAAAAAAAACAAAATTCGTAGTAATTACAAGTATGTCATCGTGTCCGTAACTGAAAACCTTCAATTTTTTTTATGTCTTATATTATGAACATTTTCATCCAGAATATGAACATTGACGTGTAAATTGTGAACGAAATTATTTGCATCAGAACTTTCCTCGTTTTATAATTAATAAGTTATGGACTCAAATTATGTAATTTCCCTAATAAGAGAAGAGATATGAAAGTCCATTAAAAGGCTTAAAAATCCTAAGCTCAATCAATACAAAGTTTACGCTCATCTACTATATATATAATGTTAGAGTTGAAGTCATGTCTTCACAAAAAATTGCGCCACTTGGCAAAATTTGATTTGAGTGGAGACATGAACTTTTTTTTTTTCTTTTCAAAAAAAAATCATTGACCCACTATCCCACTAACTCTATTTTTTCTTTTACTTGCATTAATCTATTATATAACAATATAAATTATATATATATATATTATACAATAATTAACCATCTAAATCACAAAATCATAAATAAACGTTTAATATTGTTTTATCTGTATTATATGCATCATATGCATATATATATAAGATAGATTTGCTTAGATTAATGCAAGTAAAAGAAAAAATAGAGTTAGTGGGATAGTGGGTCAATGATTTTTTTTTCTTTTAAAAAATAAATCATTGACCGAATATCCCACTAACTCTATTTTTTCTTTTACTTGCATTAATCTAAGCACATCTATCTAATATATATATGCATATGATGTAGATAATACAGATAAAACAATATTAAACGTTTATTTATGATTTTGTGATTTAGATGGTTAATTATTGTATAATATATATATATAATTTATATTGTTATATAATAGTTGTTTATTTACCCGTACGTGGTACGGGACGATCACTAGTTTCTCTTAAGAGAACAACCCCATTCTTCAAATCTATTCATCCTCTTCTTTAATATCCGGATCTATCATTTTCATCTATTATACTAGATACGGGCCTCGCGCTCCGCGCGAGAAAATTACGGATTTTCGTATGTGATTTAATATAGTTATACATTATTTGTTAATATGTTGTTGTTATCAAATTTATTAATATTTGTAAATATAAGTATTTTTTATTTCCTTATATTTATGTTTGAAGTAGTTTTAAAACATAATATTAGAATAAGTTTGAATTGTCATAAGAGAAGCTCACACATTAATTTAATTTGTGACTTAATCAAGTAGACTATAAATAAATATAACATAGGGATATAAGAAAGATATTTAAATACATGCCCAAAAGTCCAATAGGAGGTGATTAAGAAATGAGTAATGCATTAAATTGGTACCAATTTCATTCAATTTTGGCAATGGACAACCAACTTTTATATAGATAAGATTCAACTACATTTTGATCACCGCGCTTCGCGCGAGCTTTAACGTATTAAAAAATAATATTTAGATATATTTTATATATTGTTTTTTTTTCAAGATTATTATGATATTTATATACAGTACGTATTTATGTTTGCTTATATTTTCATTAAGTGAATGTAAGTCCAACCACATGTATTTGTTTCTTTTGGTTTGATATGGTTGTCGGGTGATTTTTATGTATTTTAATTAAAGAGTTGTTAATCAGGATAGTTAACTTGGGTTTGGATTGAGAATGGATTGGATCAATTTGGATTATTGGTTAAGACGGGTTGAGTCTATACGTGTTAGTGTGCAGTTCAGTTCAGATTATTGGTTTTCTTCTTCGTTTGAGAACTGTTTGAAATGAATGGAACTATTTCATATGTTTCGAGCTTCAAATTCTTAATTATGAACCTCCTTACATATATTGATAGATCAACAATTAATTTTGTTGCTACTTATGCTCTGAATTGAACTGATTGCAAAAAATAGAATGATCTTGGGCATAAACTTACTTTCAACTCTTCATTAATGTTTATTTCTTCATCTTTAGGATACAATTGCTCCGGCTTTCATCTCAGATTTTGATTTTGAGGGATGCAACTTATCTTTCGATACAACTCTTCTTGGAACTAAAATTTATGTGTCAAAATTGGTAAAATAGATCTTTGATGGGTTCTTATGCCGTGAGCTTAAATGAATTGTATTTCTTTATTAGATGAAGTTTATCTTGTCACCGTAGTAATATGTTTCTTTAGTTGCCAAATATACACCATGATGTTTGTAACACAATTCTAGCTTAAGAGACTCATTTTCATAGTTCACAGAGATATGAAATGTGATTACCCTATTAAGAATGTTTGAGAATTACTATGCTCTCGAATACTGCACAAGTGAGTCCACCAAAAAATAAGAAATTATTGCACAAGTGATTGGAGTATGCTAAATTCTGTTGATCTGGAAACACTTTTGAATTCGCTACACTGCATTCCATCAATGCCAATCACTTGGAAATTAATTGGGCCCTTGTTGTCATTAGCAATTAATAATATGTTTTGATTCTTGAAATATTTGTGATGCTTCAAAGTCCCTGTTTTTCTTTTTGAAATCCATCATGATATTTGTGATGCTTCACCTCACCAAAACCACGCTCGATTCCAAGATCAATTCTCGCCAAACCGTTAAAAACGAGCTTAGTCTCCACGTCCTTGTCGACTAATTCAACCAAAAGAAGTTTCAACACTCTCTACCAGACCACCGGAAACACCTCTGAATACCTCGAGTCCCGTCAATTTTGGGTAACGTCGTTGGATTCGGCTCTGACATCCCCAATTCCAAGTACGATAGACTCCATACAATATCTCTATTCTCAAAGTGAACTCTCTGATAAACGCTCCCGCAATCTTCTCTACCGCCGCCTCTTTCGCCTCCACCGTTGACATCACCGGATTGCTCGAGAAGCCGGATGCAAAACACTCGCCTCCCTTGAAAAGCATAACTCGATTTCGGACACGAAATAAATGATTTCTAGTAGAGGACAAAAACGTAAATTTACACATAAAGTTACTATTTACTTGAGTAGCTTGTCTTTTAAGTAGTAAAAGATAAAAGATATCTATTGTGAGCTTGTGAGCTGATTTATGCTACCAGACCGATGAGGCCTGCTAAAAGTTGTCCTAACAAGTGTATTCATCAAACATGTTGGGATTATCTCCGAAATGACACCAACTAAAGGTTTATGAACTTGAGCATGCCTTTTTGATTCTTTTGTTAATCCATCACAAGTGTTAGACGTAAGAAGCAATAGCGGTTGCGATAGGAGAGCAACGTACGGTAGTATTTTATAAAGCATGAAATTACGTAATTCATATATCAAGAGACAATTTCATACGTGTATCACTGCAGAGTGACACATACAAAATACTCCTTTGTCCCTCGATATAAGCCCTATTTCATTCACGCACGGATGTCGATGCACGTTTTGTTTTGTCAATATATCTAATTATGTATTAGTAAAAAATATAAAATTTTGAAAGTGTTATAGTATTTGTTAAGACGAATCAAACAAGACCCCATATGACTATGTTTTCGTTTGTAAATTGGAAGAAATCGAGAAGATTATCTCGGATTGTGAATAATGTTAGAAAATGAAATGTGGCTTATATAATGGGACGAAGGGAGTATAAGATATATATGGATCGTGCAAACATACAAATTATAAGTTAGGCCGGGGGGTTGGCGCATGCCTTCACTGATATTTAATCAATTATAGCTCTTATAATCAACTTATATTGTACTTAGTTTATATAAATCTCTAATAGGTGGGTTCCATCCCTTAGCTTCTACTCTGTCCCATAATAATGTTCATGTTTCTTTTGACACATTTTTCGAGACACGTTTTGTATTGTCAATATCTCTAACTATATGTTAATAAAAAATTATCAAATTTTGATACATTAAAGTATTCGTCGAGACAAATCAAATAAGACCCCACATAACTATATTTATTCTTATATTTTAAAAATTATGCCATAAAATGTTTTAAAGCGTGAATAATGCAAAAATATAAAACAAGAACTGTATAAGGGGACGGAGGGAGTACTTATTATTTCCTGCAATATGTTCCTCGAGAGCGTGTGCATAGTTTTTTCTGTAATCTTGGATTGGGTCCCTGTCAACAATTTCAACGAATATACAATATAACTAATCCATATTTTTAAAAGATATGCATCTAGCTAACTCCTAATGTGGAATCTGTTTTAAAAGGTGTTTAACCGCATCCACATTTTTATATTTCGCATTCGTTTTGGGTGTGTTCCAATGACCCGGGTTCGTTTTAGCCTTTTAAATGCCCAAAAACCGGGTTTGTTTTGGGTGCATCCGTATTGCGCCCAAAGTTGAAATCTAATTTTTAAAAATTGATCTCGACGCATCTGAAATGCGCCCAAAGATGGGTGTAAGTTATAGATTTTCGAGTGCGGAATTTCCCCCCGTTTTATAAGGACATAATTGGCAATTTGATCAAATAGAATAATTCAAACTTGTAGCTGTGAATCTCTGTGAATACTACTCCCTCCGTCCCTATATATAATTCTTGTTTCAGTTTTGACACTATTCACACTTTAACACATTTTATTGCATAACTTTTAAGATATAAGAACATACATAGTCATGTGGGGTCTTGTTTGATTCGTCTCGATGAGTACTTTAACATATTAAAATTTTATAATTTTTTATTAACATATAGTTAGAGATATTGACGATACAAAACGTGTATCGACAAATGTGAAAAATGAAACATAAATTATATTATGGGACGGAGGGAGTAGTAGCTAGTATTATTTCAAATATTTTTCATTTTTCATTTAAAATTATTATATGCAGTTTTATGCGAATTACATGTCCAACATCAATATTTCTCAGCTACAGTGAGTAGTGACGACCATGCCTTGGCTTCTATTTAGAACTTTTTAAATAGTTGAACGGCAGAATGATTGAGCTATAATTCAGTTTAGTTTATAGCAGATTACGTTTGAAAATTACATATATTCTAGAATAGCTAGAACGTCATAGTCGGTCACTTACAAAATTAAACAAACTGATCATTTGACTCAATGCATTATTTACGGAGTACTTGATTAATTGCCATCTTGCATATCACATTGTGACGTGACTATATGATAGCTCAATTACCCTTTCTTTTCTCCTGAGAATGCATGCTTCTTCCCATTGCCTGTATTTGAAGCATGTCTCATGAATATACTCCTATTTTGTCACACAACTCCCATAACTAGCCTACGAAATTTGAATAATTATTAGCCTACAATATAGGGATACACGACTCGCTAGCACACGAAAACATAAAAATATGTATATACAAGTTAAGAGGAAAGTTTCGGTGAGAATGAGTGTTAACGTAGAAAAAACGAACAGTTACGTCAATGTTCATATTATGAGTAGTAGTGTTCATAATCTGGGCCATGAATTTTTTTGAAAGTTTACAGTGAGAGGGACGCGGTGAGATACTTGTAATTACTGCAAACTTTTATTTATTTTTTGTTTTTTTTCCCTCAAAATGACCTCAAAAAATTTCATCGTCCCAATTTTGAACATTAATGCCCAAATTATGAACGTTATCTTATTATCTGTCAATGCGAAAAACTTCGTTTTTCCTACGTTAAGCCTTATTCTCCCCTGAACTTTTCTCTACAAATTAAACTTCAAATCGACATGAATTCGTGTTTGTGTGTTAGCGAAGATTGTGTATGTATTCGTTCTTGTGTGTTAATCGTTTAATTAATATCTGTTATTCGTAGATTAATACATATTCATATTCGTATACAACTATTTTCTATATTAATCTCGGAATATTTTACAATGTATCTATATATATATAAAAATCGATGGCTTTGAGAAAGTAATGGTAATCGGTACCGAGTTAATGAATTTGAAAAAGTTGATATTTAATAAGGGTGACATGAATCATAAAAAATCAAAGAAAAGAATAATCAAACCTTGAAATCAACAAGTTTATTGTTTTCATTTAAGATGCGTTGTTCAACTATTTATATTAAGGAAACAAATTATGCATGAACATTGATGTATTCATATCCCCTATTTAGAAGAGCTATAATGACTCTTTTTCGTCGAAAAAAATCATTTATCAATTTCTTGATTGATTTTGTTTATGAATTTAACTTTGTTGAGGTTATATTGTTGCATTGGAAGATTGTGAACATAATTTGTCTCGATTCAATTTTCGAACGTCTATTTAACTACGTTAAACCGTATGTAAAATTATGTAATTTTCCCGCGCTCCGCGCGGGGATCCGGTGCGAGTGGGAATATACAGTTGTTAGATTTTACATTGGGTATATTTCAATTATTGAATAGACTTGACGAAGTCAAGTTAACCCTATTCGTAAATAGTACTCCCTCTGTCCCTATTTGTTTGTCCACTTTTCTTTTCGGGTGTTCCCTTTTGTTTGTCCACTATTCTATTTATGTCACTTTATTCTTCCCATTTTATCCCTACTATCAACTTATAATTACCACATTTTCACTTTTTCTTTTTCTCAAATTCCAATCTTATCTACTCTTTCTCCCTATTTCTCTACTCTAACCCTTCACTTTATATTTTTCTCTTTCCTATAATCATTACTATTCTTACAATTCCTTAATTCCCGTGAAAATCGTACTTATTGACAAACAAAAAGGGACGGAGGGAGTATATCCCCTGCGATCAAATCAAACGTAAGAGATAATTAACAGTTTAACCAAGTCGACGTTATATAATTTATAGTATATTCACACTATAAATAAATACCAAATCTAAAGCTTCTCATCCAAGCAAATTCAATACAATTGGCTTCCAATTATTTCACTTTCTTTGGGAATCCAAATCCAAAGTTTGTTGATCATATACAAAACAATCATCATGACATGGAAGAAGCAAATCTCATCTCCATATTCAAAATTAACACCATCAGCATCATTTCCAGGCTATGGTGGTGGCGCAAAACGAAGCCTTAGTGGGTTTGTCAAAAAGGGTCACGTGCCTTTGATGGTGGGAAAGGAAGAAGCTGAAGATGATCACGTGAGATTCATGGTTCCCGCCAAGCTCATGAAGCATCCATCAATGGCGCAACTCCTCCAAGAATCAGCAGATGAGTTCGGATACGAACAACAAGGCGTGCTTCGTATTCTCTGTGACCCTCGAGACTTTCTGGAGATTGTTTCCGACATTCGTCTCAAGAAGAGAAATAGCTTCAAATAAGAGCTATGTTGAATATATCTATATATGGAGCTTTGTGTGATAATTGTTGGTGATTTTGGTGTCATCGGAACGGTTCCATCTGTATTTTACAAGAAAAGAAGATTCAAGTTACAGAAGAATACATGGTCAATTGTTTAGGTTTAAGGTAATTTGATATTGTAGGGCACAAATCCAAAATGATGCCTCTCTTTTAGTCTAGAGGTTACGTTGCCCCACGCCTTTTGATTTTGTGTGTTCAAACTTGATTCGTTCTACAAGCTGCTATCTTGTTGTTCATGGAAATGGATGTAATTAGAGATGGCTTGCTTGACTAAATCTCGTTGTATTAATATAACAATATAATATCAAAGTCCAATATAAAGTGTTTAGATAGCTCATGATATTGTCAATGATGTTAGAGATGGCTTGCTTGACTGAATCTTGTTGTATTATACTTCTTCAACGGTGTTTGTCTTGAAATGATATCATGACCAGTGTAAATGTGTAATCCATATCTGTATGTATATTCTATGGTTCGACAATAGGTCAAGCAAGCACCGAGCTAGGACTAGAGTAGGCTAGCTTAAGTATGGCTCGATCATGGTTCAGGGATCATGGCTCACAGTGATGCAACCCCGGGCTTAAGGCTTGGTCGAGATGGCATTGTGTTTGAGGAAATGGTTTCTGGTATCTGTGATTTTGGGCCTTAATTGTTTGGGCTTGGTTTTGGGCCGCTTCTGTGATTTAGCCTTCCTTGCTTCAGACTTGATGAAACGCAGTGTTTTGATGCTTCGTCTGATGATCTGACAAGCTATATAACCCTTTGAGTTAGGGTTTAGCTGATTAATTCATCCTCTTCGCCGCTTACCAGATTACAGAGAGAGTTGAGTGCTAGGGTTCTTGGTGGTTCGATCGCAGTGATTCTCACGGTGGAAGTTGAGTCCTCCGGTGGTGGCCTTCAGAGATTCATTCGGCGTGCTTCGTAGCGTAGCTTCTTCCTTGAAGCTGTTCTTGCCTTGAAAGGGGGCTGAATCTCTTTCTTTACCTTCGTCCTAGCTTCTTCTCTGTAACAGCTTGCTTAGGTTTAGCTTGCTCGTCTTTCTTGGTGTCTTTGTAACCATTGTTGAACCTTTCTGATCTAGTGCATTATTCGGGATGAGTCTCCCCACTGAGACTTCACAAATGTAGGGAAACCGAACTGCGTGACCAACTCTTGTGTCCATTGTTCTCATTTTGTTATTTACTTTTCTCGAATCGATTGCACTAGAGATCGATCGGATCTGGTTATTAAGATAGAACCAAGATTCTACAACCAGTTTTCATAGTATCAGAGCACCTAGGTTCAGATTGATCGTGTTTTTAATTCGATCTTCTTCTTTGGTGCTATTTTCTTCTTCATTCTTTGATTAGGTCATTTATTTTCATATAGTCGTGACTCATGAGTGATAATCTTCTTGAGAGAAATTTCTTTGAAAATTATGCCATGTTCTTTGTCAAACTCTCGTCATCTAGGAGCTAGATTAGACGAGCATGTTAAATGATCCGTTTTTCGCCCATAGGTTTACCCGACAAATATAATGGGTTTAATAAGACATAGAAGTTATAGGTATCATTTCAATATTTTGAAGGAAAAATGTGAATCTTTAATAACTTGTAGTAAGGGTATTTTTTCATGGTTAGTTTTGTTTGAGCCGGAATTTTTGTTTTTTTAGCCGAAGTTTGTAAATGTCAATAGTGATGTTTTGTTTTAGTGTTTTTCTCCAGTGATTTCCCTTTTCGGTTGTTCTCTCCCTAACTTGCGGTTGAACTAATGGCCTTTAACAAACTGGCCTGAACTGACCGTACTTCCGACAAACATAGCTAGTTCTTCGAGTATTCTCATGTCTAGGTTGGGTATCCATATTAGGTTAGACAATTTTACGAATAATATCGTTACCCTCGCGAGCAAGATCACGCTCCTAATTATGAGCTTGTACGCAGACTTCTAAACCGTGAAAACGGGGTTGTGGCTAGCATTTTAAATTCTCGGCTAAAAAATCAGAGCCCTTAGTTTTTATGCGACTTTCATTAAGGTTTCGGTTTTAATTGGTTTTCATCCTCGATCTTCTTGGAGTACTGCCTCTTCCAACCGGCCATGTTATCGCTACCCTTTGACATATTATAGTTTTCATTAATTACGTTTTGATAGAATGGCTATTTGATCTAATAGATATGCATATCTTGTATTGATTTAAATATCATACTTGTCACTATTGCTAATGTCATAGATGTCTCAAATGCATGGTATGGTGGTGTACATGTACGTGCGATCTGTGATGTATTCATCAAACTAATTGCGTTAGTTTTATATTGAAGTCAGTTGGGTTTGACATGAGTTGGCTAACTACGGTTGGTTCGCGTTCCGTAAGCAAAGAAACGTTTCTCGAGTTGATTAATTAAAGCATTACTGATGTTTTATTCAACCAAATGATTCTTTTTGGGTACTTGAGGCTATCAACCACATGATTATAAAAGATTTTTTCCTTCATGTCTGTGTTGACATTTTTTATCTTATTCTTTTCGAATTGATGACAAGCATCAATTCAGCTCCTATAATTTAGCACTGACTTAGTCAAGATTTGCTCTGGATTAGTGATTGATGTGCTGTTAGTGTTGTAATGGAATTTTCCGAGCAACTTTTTCGTAGACTCTGCCCCCCGTTTGCACCGGATTATGGGAAAATTGACTTCGTCTCCGCGAGCACTATCTTGTAGTGTGCTCATACGTCAAATTCGGGTTCCGTTTGAATGAGAAATGAAGCCACAAAAGTGGTTGCATGCAATGTACGTAACAATGTTTAGTTTTGAGGGCTCGTTTGGTATCGAGATAGGAATCGGGTTGAAATGAAGAATCGGGTTAACGAGTTTGATTGATTCTTAGTCTTTAGTGTTTGGTAGAGGGATATATATATTATAAACTTAGGTATAAGTCATACCTTAATTTTTATTTGGGTATGAGATCTTGTGTAATTTATTGATATAGGAATGACTCATACCGATTCCCTATGTCCATGCTTATTCTACCAAACACAAAAACAGGTTTAGCTCTTTCCTATACCGATTCCCTATACCCAAGGTATACAAACAAACGACCCCTGGGATCAATTTGTGCTATCCACGTTGGAAAATGGGAGAAGAAACTTTTAGTATATACACTAGAAGGTGAGTGTTAAGGATGTGTCATTGGGTCATGGAGAGACTAACTTGTGGGATTGTGAATGGGCCTACAACCAATGAGGAGGAGCTAGCTTTGTTTTGCAGCTAGCCCAAACCGAGCATTTTAATATTTTGGATCTCCTTTTTACCCAAGACAAAATCCAAACATTTATTGCTTCATATTCCTCTCTTTTGACCATTGACTTGTGCATTGAAGTGTGATCTTCCACACCAATGTCATTAATTTGTGCATTGAAGTGTGATCTTCCACACTAATGCCATGAATTTGAGCATTGAAGTGTGTGATCGTCCACATTAATATCATCGTTTAATACAAGCGGATTTTGGGGGGATTGTGTCTCTTCAAGAGCCTATATAAAGACGCATAAACTTCATTCTCCAACACACTAAAGAACCTTTGAGCTCTCTCTCTCTTTCTTGATCACTCACTTTGTCTTCACCTCTTCCTCTTCTTTTCGTGTCTGAGAGGTTCGCATGCTTCTATTCTTGAATTGTGCAAAGCAAGAGACGCCGCAGTTGTATCCTGTGATTCTAATCGACATCTAACCGTCACACTACGAGGCGTTTCCAGAATTAAGGAAAGAGATCTTCATCTCGACTTTGCACTTGTTCGATCGATTCGGTGTCGACATTGGTTTCATCCACTTTTCACCTTCCTTAATTATGTTTTATTTCATTACTTATATAAATTGTATGTTATAGAAATTGTATGTTATAGAAATTAATGTTCCTACACTTAGGGGTTAGACTGCTTCGTTATATATTAATTGTTGTGATACACTTTGTACTCAATTCAATCAATATAGATATCATCTCTCGGCTTACACGAATTATGAAATGCTATTTTACCATTTCTATTGAAAATTAAGATTCATGTAATCCTAAGTTTTGAATTTGAAGGTTGAGGTATGCCAAGTCCAGGATTGAGCAGGTTATGTGTGATAGGCTGAGTTTTTATTGTAACCATTGGACTCCATTTATGGGCCTTTAGGATGACATTAAAACGAAGGTCCAATCCACTTGTGAAGCCCGCTCTCTTCTTCAGCTATTTGGGCGACGTTGTTTTGATGTATGACTTTGTCATATAAAAGCTGAGTTAAGCCTAGTTTGTCTGAAGCGAGCCAAAATCATTTCTCCGCCACTTTGCTTGATTATCTGGGAGCTCCTCTCCTGTGACTCTTTTGGCGACTTGATAGCTTCCTCCTCATCCAAGCTTTTGACACAAGATCGACTAAGCTTCCTTGCTTTTAGTCTCACTTGTTTATCATTGCATGATTCCAAATTCTCTATTCTCTAGTTGCTTCTTATTCTGTGTCTAGGTCAAGGTGTTCTAGTTGAGGCCCCAAACTTATACATTTGTAATCTGTTTGTTTCCTCTAGATATTGTCATATCTATGCTCTTGGATTGTTTACTTCCTCATATTATCTCCCATCAAGTTGGTATCAGAGATCCAGGTTGGCTCAAAGCAACGATTTTGGGATCTACTGTCTTGTGACGTCTAGATCTCATATTGAAAGCTTCTCTCTTGCTACAACTTATTTTTTGGAGTATCTAAAGCCAAGAGTCAAGATTCGTTGAGCCACGGTTGAGCTTTTCGCAACTGTTTTGTTGTTGAGACTCAGTCCTAAAGTCTCAATTGGTTCTCTCTGTCTTTGGGGTTTCGAATTTAAGATTTTGAGTCAAGAAACTATTAGAATCTCTCTTCGTATGAAAACCCTATGATGAGCTCTCACTTGAGGACTCAAGCCCATTAAGTCACATTCCCGGTCTATTAAAGTCAAGATGAGGTTCATCGTCAAATACAGGATCCCAGAATCATTTACTATTCATATTCGGAGCCAAACCTCAACTTGCGCCTGTCACAATTGAAGATGGCGCGCCACTGGTCAAACGAAGACATTTTTCCCAGGCGCAACCTTCACCACTGGATTCATAGGCCCAAAAGGAGTGGAACAAGACCAAGAACGCCCATGACAAGTCCACCAAGAATGAGAGTGACTGGCGCCCCTAATTGCGCCTGGGCGCTCCTACGCGCCAGAGTTAGGCTACGAGCGTCCATGGCCTTCCATCCACTTCTGCCGAGCGTTTTTGGTTCCATTGGTCCTAAATGGACCAAGGAGCCCAGATATGGCTCAAGCGCGTGTCAAATGCCTTTTGACCCGGGGAGACAAGATCCCCCTAATTTTGCCATCAAACATTAAAGGTGATCGCTCAAATTGCTCCAATCTGATTCCAATAAGATTGCCATGTCACCAATCCGTGTGAGGGTCACAAGGATCACCATTTGCAGCCCTTGGATCGGCCTATTAAGTGCCTAGCACATCCCATAGTTTTCTCCTTTTTATTTAGCATTCAATTCCTAGATTATAGCTCATTTATGTCTTGATTTGGAGAGTGATCTTGTGCTTGCAGCCCAAGACGTCTCCACCGCTATAAAAGCCACTCTTGGCTTCATTTGTAAGTACGTTGAGAATGATAAAGCAAAGCATTAATCGAGAAATCTCCTATCCTTTGGCTTGGCGTCAAAAACCTCTAGAAAACACACTTAGTGGACTCTTCGTGTCTTTTCTAGCTTATCCCTTCCTTCGTGTGATAAAGATCTACCAAGAACAACCCCTACCCTTCCAAATATCACTCGGTGGACTCCTTGTGTTCTTGCATATCCAACTCTCACCAAAACACCTTATTCAAGGCCAAGCCAAAAGCCTTGTCATACACATTTCCAACCACTTCACCAAAGGCCTTTCCGCAGCCTTTATCACCATAATCATGCCTTATCCAAGACTCACTCACTCACCATTCCATCAAGAAGCAAGAAGACTCACCACCTCGATCTAGATTCGTGCAAACAAGGTGTTCCCGAAGACGAGAACACATCAACTGGTATCAGAGCACGCCAAAGATCGAGTAAGTTTTTCCTGTTTCAATTAGAAATTATCCATCAATTGATAGTCAAATATCAACTGGTATCATCCCAATCACCCTCTCGTCCTAGACACCTTTTTGAAAGCCGATAATACACCAACATCAATTGGTATCTTCACTCCATTTCCACACGGTCAAAGGCTCCCAAAATCCCACAAATTTCGCCCTCATTAAATCATTCCATAATCCACTCTATAAATCAAGCCTTTGTCCATAGAATCAGCCCACAATCCCTATCTCCACACGCACAAAAACTTTGATTATTTGCTGAAATTTTTTCTTTGTGAAATTGTTTAAGTGCATTTGTAATCTTGAAGTTCTTGTTGCGATCATAGTGGATTGTTATTGCATGAAATTCGATAGGAAAAACTAGTAAGACGAGTCCCTTGTTCTACTATTTTCTTCTTGTGAAATTGCATGCTCATATATCATGCATTTCAATTTATTAAAGCTCACAAAAATCAAACAAAAAGTGTCAAAAAGCTCTTGACTTGAGCAAAGAAAAATCATCAAAAAAAATCAGAAAATTGAAATTGAGAAGGGAAGAGTCAAAATAAGGCAAGCCTTTTCTCCCGTCAAGACCATAGCCAAAATAAGGTAACGTGCTTGACATTCACTTGAGCTATTCTTCCATCTCGCATCTATCCATCGTGTCTAGTCGCTCTTGCAAAAAATTTCTTTGACAATTGCATGCTTATACTTGAAGCTTTTCAATCTAGAAGTTCAATATTACTTGCAATTTGAATTGTTTTGCTTAGAGAGAATTGTCGACAAAGAAATTTGACTTGTGCAAAACTTGACCTAACCACTAAAGAACCCTTAAGTGCTTATTGTTTCAAGTTAAACTTGTCTCATTTCTTGTCTTGCTTTTGGTTCCAATTTCTTGTGCTCTTTTATCCTTGCGCTGCCTTGTTTCATTAGGTACTACCATGTCAAGGACACACTCAAATTGGCGTCCTCCTTGGAATATTGAATACGAGGACGAATGGTGGCATGACAGGGACCCTTATGAGAATCCTGATTGGATTCCACCACCATGGCCACCCATTCAACAAGCAAGTCATGCTCAACACTATATTGACCATGGAGATGTCAAGAAGGAGAGGCGCTACTCTTCATATCGACACCACTTTACACCAACATCCAAATAGAGCTATGACTACATGAATAGGCGTTCATCAAGATCCACCGGCGTCCCACTTCTCAAACCTCACCAAAACAATGCTAGACTGCGAGAACTCCAAGACCGACGAGCAGAAATTGAGGAAGAGGACGAACGCCTTAGGAGACACGCTAGGCGTGAATCTAGGCAAGAATCAAGGCGTTCAAGCCCCAAAAATGCTCCAACACAACCTAAAGCGAACCTTATGGAGGATATTTGGAAAAGAATTAAGCGCATAGAGGCTGAACATGAGCAACGACGTCAAGAACAAAGCCTAAGGGAATTTTCCAATGGAGTCACGAAGGCAAATTCAAGCCATCTAACAAATGGCTCGTGCAATTCAGGTATGTGTTCGAGCCTTAGTCATATTATTGACTCCTCTCCTATGTCTAAAAGGGGTGCTCAAGACTTATCTTCGAGTGCCCCTCCAAAACACTCTAGCTCCCTCGCGGCACCGGACCTCCAATGGTTCAGCGGTATCCCAACCTTTTCATGGGGGAACTAGACATTCTGACTTGATCAAACCTCTTAAGATGCAGTTAGATACATATGTTCAAGAGGGTGCTCAAGAAAATGCCCATGAAATTCATGATTCCGATAAGGGAAGCCAAGACGACAACATACAAGAAAAACTGAGCCAACTCTCAAATGGTTCAAGCAAATCAAGTTCCGTCTCTCCTCCTAAAAACAGGGTAGAAATCTATCCTCAAAGTGGAGCTCCAGAAAAGTTGTCAAGTTCTCGGACAACTGGTTCCAATTTCTCCACCAAGGAAACAAATGGCGTCGTTGAAGCAAAATTGAGCCAAACTGAATACGACATGTGCAAATCAAGTTCTGCTTCGAGCCATGCTCATGAAATCACTACAAGAAAACCTATTTTTTGCAACGCCAAAAGTCGTTGCTAAACATGGATTCTCGTTGCTAAATCCATTTTTTGCAACGACAAAGGTCGTTGCCGGTAAGCCGTAGTTAAAGGGTATTGTAACGACTTTTGTCGTTGCAAAAGAACTTTTTTAGCAACGATAATAGACGTTGCCATAGATTTGTCGTTGCAAAATATACTTTTAACATTTTTGTTTTGGCAACAGATTTTGTCGTTGCAATAGCCACACAATGTTTCCCAACAACTTTGTCATTGCGTTACACATTTTTCACAGGGAAATTATCGTTGCATCACATACCCACATGTATATTTTGCAACGACATTGTTGTTGCATTACATATATTTTGCAAAATTAAATTTTGATCCTGCTCAATATGCTCCATCAAAATATTCTTTACAATTTAATTCAAAAAATACAATGTTTTCTCAACTTGCTCAGTTTTACCAGAAAACTTCAACATCCAACAAAACCCAAATATACACCATTTAGTTTCTCAATTATTACTACTGCTACATAAGGATCAAAAGGAACTGGACTGCATCTATGGCTAAGATATATGTTATTCATTTGCAAATCTGTGTTGTACCTATGCATCAAATTCCAGACCTCGCAATGTCGACGTTTTCCCTGATAAGATCCATATAAACAAGATTAAGGCTGACAAAAAACAATGTTGAGATAGTAAATTACAATACATAAACAAATTACAGAAAAAATCTAAAATAAACTGAATAGGAAGAATCTGATTATAATATGAATGCAACTAACAAAATGCTTAATAAAGGCTATAGTGCTTAATGAAAAATATCAAACACAACTTAGTCAAAAAAATGAAAATAGAACTTAATAATTAGACTCAAGAGGCTTAGCAAATTATTCTAGCCAGAAGTCCAGAACTATAAAACAACTCACAACCAATCATGTGATTGCGGGAGAATGAAAGAAACAAAGCAGTGATCAACATTTATTCATTTAAGTGTCACATTTTCTGTCAAATCTTATCACAACTTGTTCTAAAACTTGTTAAGAAAGAGTTGCAAAGACTAAGCATAACCAGAGCACCAACTTGTTCTATTACTTCAAGAATGTTTGATACTAGTGATTTTTCTACCCTGGCACATCACATTTGTACTTCACCATCCTCCGATGTAGAATATTGATGTTCTTTCTAAAATTTGCACACTAAAATTTCATAATCATCAACACAAATTCTATAAACTATATTTTACTATAGTGACACAAATGAGAATCATCAACACAAACATCTATTATCTTGTCATCTTTTTCACCATGTAACAAAATACCAAATTTTCAAAATCAAAGAGATCACTAGAGTGTAAATATAGCATGTACAGTTGAATGAAACTCAGTTGTTATAAGAATTACCATCTAGATATTGTAATTCTACAAGTGTAATTACAATTTCTACAACTGTTCAGCCATACATAAAATATAAATGGTTGAATGAAACTTACATCAATAGCATCAAGCTCTTTTGGTAGTTCCTTCGTATTCCCAGGGGCTGTAGAAAAGAATAAAGCCCAACGAATCAAAATCCAATGATGTAAACATAAATGGAAGAAACATAGTCAATTTATAGCAGCCAATCTAGTAGCATATACCAAGCAATACTCAGAGGTGCATTTAATTGATCATCATGCACCTTCATTCGAAAAGGAAGCCCTAGGGATTAGAAATTCAATGTATGCATAATGTACAATAGTAACCTCAGTTGTTCAAATTATGCCTAGGAACAAATTTTGTTCTTTTGATGCTTCAAATTATTTTTGAGGCATGTAGTTTAGCCTTATTCACTTTAAGAAAACTACTCAAGTTTCAGTATTTTTTTTGCACGCAAATGAGGAAGTCGGAGAACAATGAACCTGTTTGTTGATTAAAAGAAGTCAGCAAGGGTAGGATCCCTCCTATGACGAACATCTAGAGAAAGCTTGGTAAATTCTTCAAAGGGGTTACAACAGTATGCAACAATATTTTGATGAGCCTGAGTCAAGACTATAAATGAGCAATGATTTTTTCCCTTAAGTATTTCAGCTAAGCAAGAAATGAAATATTGATGCAAAATGAATAAGATGCGGTTGCAGATGTAAAATATTAAGTCCTATAAAATTGGTGAAAGATGTCTCAACTCTCAACGAAACTTTTATAAGGGGGTTCAATTAACTTAATGTTATACTCAACACATTTTCCTTGTGATGCAAAATGCACGGTACCTTACAAGGATAACAAAAATCAGTATAAACGAACTGTACGCACGAATAAGATATTAAATTGTTCAAATTAGAACTTGCTTAAACTAAATAAATATACATAAATCGACATCACATACAGTTCCTAATGCATTAGATTGTAAATAAATGTGCATAAACACAATTTATCTCATCCATGACCAACAAACATTCCAATAAACACACATTTATTCTAGATGAACTCTTACTAAATTGTAGATTGATATAAGTATAGGTACTTATTATTTATGATTCTTACTTGCACATTCCTTGTCCCACTGCAACTTTCCTTGCCACTATATATGTCCTTTTTTTTATAACTACATTCCTAGCATCAACAAGCATAGTAACTAGTTTAGAGTTTATCGTCCCTCCCTGAATATAGATTAGATTAGCATTAAACTCAAATATAAATTACTAAAACAATATCTCCTTGTGAGACAGTAAAACACACCAAGATCCAAAAGATGAAACACACTAAAAATAGAAATGCCCACACCATGAATATTTGAACATTATGGACCAACTTGAACAAGTATGTAAATCCTACTAATCTTACTAATTTACTGTTTTATTTGGTTGGGCATTGATACGCTGCACTTTGTATAGCGTAACTAGGGATTATTACATCAGTTTAGGAGTATTATCATATGTGTTTCGAGTCATTATTATGTTCTGAGATATTTATTAAGAAGTGAAGAAATGAAGACCAGAACCGAAGAAGAAGAGGATCAAAGACTGAAGACATGAAGACTTGAAGACATTCTGCGGAGCAGCGGCGATCGCCACCATCACTATGGCGATCGCCATTCTACAACAGAAGCGTTACATGAGTTCGAGAGAGCATGGAGATCGCCATGACTCTACGGCGATCGCCATAGGGTGACAGAGACCACGGCAGAGCTTTACATGAAGACCGCGATCGCCAGTCATCTATGGCGATCGCCACAACAAGGCCGAAGACATTCCAAACTTTCCTTATTTTCCTTTGTTTGTTTTATTTCTTTTTCCTTATTTTATTATTTCGTTTAGGATATATCTTTTACCATATATTTTTAGGGTTAGTCTCTATTTAAGAACCCTAGTTCTTTCATCTTTTTCATCATCTTTTCCATCAGACAATTTAGTTCTGCAACCATGAGCAGGAACTAATCTCCATTGTTTTACTTAGCAGTTGAAACCTTCAGTTATTAAGTTGTGAGATTTCTAAACTCTTGTTCTTTTCCTATGGGTTTGTATTAATTCTCTTGTTCTTCATCTATTGATTTCTATTAGTTTTGCTAGCTTGATCACCTAGTTTGATTGATAGTTTTCTATTGCTAGACTAGGAATATACGGTGGAATTCCTTGTCAGTGTAGCACTCATATCTGCATGATCAGGTAGATGATTGCTTTTATGAAAGAGAATTGATTGCATGTTAATACTTGACGGTTGTAAAGAGACCGACTTTGGCGACGGATTGAAGGGGTTCAGAAACAGATCAGCAGTAACCCGAACAGGGGACTTGCTGAACTAGAACGGAAACTCCGCAAGCAACTTGACACAACGCTCGAGCAAATTCATATGTTTTGGATGCAAAAAGCCCGATCGGATGCCTTGCTCGATGGGGATCGTAACACAAGATTCTTTCATGCGTGTTCAGTTGTGAGGCGTAAACAGAATAGGGTTGAAGGACTTAAGGGTGTAAACGATGTCTGGGTCTGGGATCAAACTGAACTGAAAACCATGGTCACAAGGCACCTCCAAAATCTCTACTCCGACGAATCAGATAGTCAGGGGCCATTCGATCTTCCACGAGGAAGGTTTCCTGATCTCAGTCATGCAGATTTGGAGCTATTCTCTAGACCTTATACAACTCCTGAAATTAAAGAAGCAGTCGACAACATGGACGCCCTTAAAGCTTCCGGTCCGGACGGGTATCACGACATTTTTTACCAAAAAAAGTGGAACACTATCCATTCGGAAGTCGAAAGATGTCTGCTGCTGATTCTCAAAGGCGAAGGAGTTTCGGCATCTCTCAATGAAACCTTGCTGGTGCTCATCCCCAAAGTAGAAAATCCTGAGACCACAAGCCAACTTAGACCCATTAGTCTATGTAATGTCGCCTTCAAAATTGCCACGAAGGCGATTGTCATGCGTCTTAAACCTCTGATGCGCAAGGTCGTAGCTCCTACTCAGTCAAGCTTCGTCCTCGGGCGTCAAATCACCAACAATATCGTCATCACCCAAGAGGTAATGCATTCAATGCGGGTGAAGCAGGGGATCGCGTTTATGGCCATAAAAATTGATTTAGAGAAGGCATATGACAAAATAAGGTGGTCGTTTCTTCGAGATACACTCCAGGAGCTCAAGTTACCCACGTCGTTCATTAAAAGCATCACGGACTGTGTGTCAACTTGTAATATGAGAGTTGTGTGGAACAGAGATATTGGCAGCACATTTACCCCATCCCAAGGTGTTCGAAAGGCGATCCACTCTCGCCGTACTTGTTTGTTTTGTGTATGGAAAGACTGGGTCACATTATTGATGAGGCAGTAATCTCGGGTGCATGGAAACCGGTAAATCTATCGGAATACGGGCCGAGCCTATCACACTTGTTCTTCGCCGACGACTTGATTCTGTTTGTCGAGGCTAGTGTTGAACAAATGCAGGCAATACGCTCTTGCCTCTCCAAATTTTGTGAAGCGTCAGGAGCACGTATAAACTATGGGAAGTCAATGATCTGCTTTGCTGATTCGACACCGAAAAATTTGATTGATGATATTACTGCGGTAGAAGGCATACCAGCGACGGATGATCTAGGTAAATACCTAGGGATTCCTATGTCTAAGAAAAAAACTACGAAGCAGACCTTCAAGTATATTATCGACGGAGTGGAAGCAAAACTTCCAGGATGGAAATCTCAGTTGCTCTCAATGGCAGGACGGGTCACTCTCGCTAAAACTGCAGTAGCAACTATCCCGTATTATGCTATGCAGACGAATCAATTGCATCTTTTGATTTGTGATGAGGTCGAGAAAAGGACTCGTGGCTTTGTATGGGGCATCACCTCGGTCAAAAAGAAAATACATTTGATCCAATGGAATGAATTATGTCTCAATAAGGAGGTAGGCGGTCTTGGTAGAGAAGTATGCGCCAAGCCAACTCGGCATTTATGATGAAAATGGGCTGGAGAACTCTTGATGAACCTAACTCTCTATGGTCTAGAGTCATCCGAGGGAAGTAGTGTCATGGAAGGCGGGACCGGGACATGTTCACTGCACAAACTGGGGCCTCGAATTTATGGGCAGGAATGGTCAAGTCCAAAGATCACCTCCTCAAAGGGATTCATACTGTTATTGGAGATGGATCAAGCACTTTCTTCTGGAGTACTCCCTAGGCGACGAATGAGGCTCTTGAGACAGTAGTTATTGGACAAATTGAGACTGAAGATCAGGACAAAACAGTGGCTGAATATTGGAATGGCTCCACCTGGAATTGCCACCTGTTCTCTCACCTGTTACCACCGGATATCCTGCTGCAAATTGGTAAAATTTCAGGCAGAAAAAGGAACGGATGACAACTTCTCCTGGCGCCACACCAGCAGTCATTCGCAACGATGATGCACCCAATAATGCTGATGGCATTTGGAAGAAGATACGGGGAGTTCTTGCACCTGAACGAATCTGGAACTTCTTGTGGCTCTCGGCCCATGACGCCATCATGTCAAATGCAAACCGTTTCAGACGTCATATTGTTCCAAGCGCAACCTGTACTGCATGCAATGAGGCAAACGAGACTGCCCTGCATATTATTAGAGACTGCCCGGAAGCAATGGATTTTTGGCATGATCTACTACCAATGTCTCGCAAAGATGGTTTCTTCCAGGGGAGCATGAAAACTTGGATGTTTCAGAATCTGGCTTGAACAGGTACGTGGCCTAAAACATTCAGTTTTGGCTTATGGTGGTTGTGGCGATGGAGGAACGCTAGAGTTTTTCAGTCGAATCTGTTAATGTCCATTCTCCGCCATCAATTTGTGCTTGATCGATCTGCTGAGTATCTTGAGTTGAACATAACGAAAGGCAACAATTCACCAACACAAGACACCCTCAGTAAATGGTCTAGACTTGCCCCAGGATGGATTAAGTTGAATTGTGATGGTGCCTTTAGGCCTGGTGACAATAGAATCTGTGCGGGAGGAATTCTTAGGGACAATAAGGGCGAGTTCATACACGGATTTACTGTCAAAGAATTGGGCAATTCAACTTTCAGTGCTGAACTTCTTGGACTCCTCCACGGTCTGGGTCTGGCTAAGGAGCAGGGAATTACACGCCTCGAAGCTGAAGTTGACTCAATCGAGATCTTGGAGCTCGTCACTGCTGCCGATGAACCCCCGGCACTCCACTGGGATCGCATCCTCAAAATCAAAAACTACTTGCTTGACCCGAATTGGAGTGTTTCCATTGCATACACACCACGACTCCGCATCTCGACTCGTTTCAGTAATCTCAGCTTGTGGCTCTCGTGGATCTCCAATGCTCCAAGTAAGAATACTCACTGCTACAAAATGCGCGCTTCATGCTTTACCACCTTCGTCTACTTTACTTGGAAGGCCATGAATGTCAACATCTTCCAGCATTGTGCCACTTCTGTCAATGAATGTGCTTCTCAAATTATCCTATCTTTGAAAGAAAACTTTACTATGAATTGGGGTAGGAACAGAGGGATTAATTAGTTTTTGCTCCGTTGATCTTTTGTGAGCTTTGGGCTCTTGCTTACCATTTTGTCTTAGTGTCAGCCGTGTCTGTAAATTCTTCGTCTCCATTCTTTAACACGTAACTTGAAAAGCTTAAAAAAAAAACGGATGCTATATACAACCCGGTGCCTTTACCAAACACCGCCTGGCCACTCGCATTCTGCGAGGTACGTGACACTCGCGTAACGCGAGATTAGCAAAAAATTAGGTTAATTTTTGAAATGCTAATCTCGCGTAACGCGAGTGTCACGTACCTCGCAGAACGCGAGTGCACGTCACCTCGCAGAACGCGAGCATTACATATCAGATAGACGTTGTTGTGCACCATTAATACATGTCTTATCCCCACCTAACTATAATAACTACCCTCTTATTTTAAGTAATCCGTAACTCCTATTAACCCTACCCTAACACCTCTTTTTATCATCTTTCACCTTTTTCACTCTCCATTAAAACTCATTTTCAAAACCTTAACTTCAAAACACTCTAAAAACACCTAAAATAATGGAAGATGAAGAGGAATTCAACAAAGGAGGGAATGGAGATGGTGGTTCATCAAGTTACCATGCAAATGAGGTAATGTTCTTACTTAATTTTTGAATTTTAATTTGTTTTGCACCATTAAGAGCTAAAATGACGTTATTATGTTGTATTTCATGTTAAATGTAGTAGTAGTAAGTGTTGAAGAGATGACTTTTGCATATAATGTCCAAAACTTAGATTTGTTCATGTTTTTAGGGTTTTTACTGTAGAAAATTTAGATTTGTTCATGTTTATGTTAAATGAGCCCGTTTCACTGTGTCTCAACGTTAGCAAGTTTCCGCGTTCTGCGAGAGGAAGCACCTCGCGTGACGCGAGATATGCCTACCTCGCAGAACGCGAGAACTTGCACATTACAGAGTATTAACTCTTTATTGTGTATAGGTGAATTTTTCTTTGCTCACTGCATTGAATGCAATCCAGTTGAATGACTACACCTACCCCTCCCGGAATACAAGGCCATGTTCGCCACCGTCATTTGATTTAGGGATTGACGACTTTGGTGATTATCATCAACCATCTACATAGGAACAACATGTGCCATCTACTTATCAATTGCCTATGCCATCTACATATGAATTGTCCGTGCCATCTACATATGAATTGCCCGTGCCATCTACTTATGAATTGCCATGTACATATGAAGTACCATCAAGCTATGATGCGTTTGATTCACAGTTTGCTAACCCACCTACAAACGTAGGAGAGGATATGTGGTTTCTTCCCTCTTTACGCACTGCACCAAAGTTTGATAGTCCCGTATGTGAGGAAGATGTTGTTTCTAGGGATTATTCAGAATATTTCACTACGGAGCAAGTGTTTGCCTCTAAGGAGATTGGTCATTTGTGGGCGTTGAATGTTGCAAAGCAACATAAGTTTATGATCTCTATTGGAAGGAGTGTACCATCTAAACCGGGGCAAAGTGGTAAGGTTCAAATCATTTGTGAGAAAGCGGGAAGTTATAAGCCTAAAGGTGTCGGAGTTAGATCAAACACAAAGAGCAAGAAAACGGGGTGTCTATTTCAGTTGAAGCTCATGGAGAACCATGTTGAAGAGAATTGGAGATTAACAGTTGTTTGTGGTTTGTACAACCATCCTATTGGAGATAGTTTGGTCGGGAATGCATTTGCTGGGAGGCCAACCCCTGATCAAAAGAAAATGCGTGTACAACTCGCAGAACGCGAGAATTTTCACATTTCAGAATGATGCAAAGTTTCTGTTTGTATTTTCATATTATGTTTGTTCTTATTGTTTTTCTAACATTTTAGAGTTGAAGGAGCACATTCGTGTCTTACTTGTCAAGTGGAAAGGGTAGGCTACACACAATGTTCAAAGAATACAAAACAATGGCGGCGAACCAACTTAAGGATATTAATGTGTCTTTCACCGAGAGTTTGAATAAGAGCTTCACAGTTGTTGAAGGGGCCGACTTGTTTAAAGTCTTGAAGTTCAAAGTGTCTTACAAATGCATAGAGGAATTGCTTAAGGAATACACAAAGGGAGAGAGATTTGGTGTGCACTTTACTCTGTTTTGTAGCTGTCAGATGAAGATTAGAGATGAGTTGATGTGTGTTCATCAGATTGGAAGACATTGGAAGGAGCAAAGACCATTAAGAATATCAGAGTTGCACCCTTTCTGGAGTACATTGAGTTTGGAAGAAGTTGATGTTCCTGGCATACTCGAAGTTAAGAGTAAGGTGGCAAGGCGTCTTTTTCAGACTTTCTATGAGGAAACGTTTCCGAACTTGTGCCCCCGTGATCAAGAGAAGTGTGCACAAACTGTTTTAGACATTGGGAGAGTAAATACTCCTCTAAAAGAGCCGGCTATTTCAAAGCACACTGGGGGGCGTCCAGTCGGAGCTCCTAACAAACAACCAAGGTCAACGCAAAGAAGACCGTCTGCATGGGAGCACACTAATGCTGAGATGGATGCTAGAGCTTTGGAAGAAACACCTCCAAAGAAGCAAAGAAATGCTTCTAATTCTGAAACATTCAAGAAACCAAAGATTAAGGTGATTGGCAAGTACAAGTCTCAGATACCTGCGTCAATGCGCACCCATGTGAATGGTTGGTTTGAAGTAAATGGAGATGGAAATTGTGGATATAGATCAATAGCGTATGAGACGGAGGACAACCAACACTTATGGAGGGAAGTAAGAGATTTGATGATAGCTAAGGTCAAAGATATTTGGCATCTAGTTGAAGGAACTTGGATTGGACCTCCAGAACAACCAACTTTGGAGACCGTTGTACACCGACTTACATGGGAAGGAATAGGAAGGGCTCCGGAAGATCATTTGCTAGCTACCCCGGAAATGGGATGCCTTGTGGCATCCACATTCAACGTAGTGTTCATAACGGTGGGAAAAAACGCTACCCACACTTTCCTTCCTCTACAACGTCCTACTTGGTTAGAAGCGGGTGACACACTTCCGACGATCTGCTTATTCTATATTGAGAGGGAGAAACATTTTGTTCCGGTATGTTTTGGATCTTCTTATGAATTACTTTCTAATATGCAACTTCCTAACGTTGTTGTTTTCTTGTAGTTGCGTCTTGAAGAAAACTGTTCATTACCACCTGTGTTTACTCCTTGGTGGAGAAACGCGGAATATGATGCTCATTGTTTGCATGATCTTGTGGCACATCGATGTGCCACCTATAGTTTAACGTAGTTGTAGTTATGTTTTATTCGATGAATTTGAAATGTAATGTTGAACTGGAGATGGTTTTTTAAATTCTGAAACAGGAACTTCAATGCAATATCTCGCATTCTGCGAGGTGTGTGTCCCTCGCGTTCTGCGAGAACATGCAAGCAACAAACAGAATTGTAAACCAACAGAATTATCCCTTAACTGTAAACAAACAGAATTATCCAACAACTAATCCAAGCAACAAAGCAATCCAAAAACATAAACAATCCAAAACACAATTAAAAATTATCCATCAACTTAAGGAAATTCAAACAATGGCTACTCTTCTTAGTCTGGTCGGAAGGGAGCGAGATCTGCCATACATAGTAGCATTTGAGCGTGATATGAAGGAAAATCCTCTGCAGTGGCAAACCGACACCGGTCCATGTCATTGTACACCCGGCCAATCACCCATACGCATGTAAACATTCATTCTATATTAATATTAGAGACAAACAAAGACTAGAAACGCAAGATAAATCAAAACAAATAATATTACCTGTTTCTCAGTAATCATCTCAGGGATTGCAGGACGGATATACCTATGGGTCCTCCTGATGTACCA
The DNA here is from genome assembly GCA_029168935.1 of Oxyria digyna. NCBI lineage: Eukaryota > Viridiplantae > Streptophyta > Magnoliopsida > Caryophyllales > Polygonaceae > Oxyria > Oxyria digyna. The sequence continues at coordinate 44,890,013 of JAPVLV010000005.1, forward strand.
ATCCATGTAATCATGGGAGCATTCATGTGGTACATACGCAACTGGCCCCATTTCATCAAGAGAGATGGAGTGCACAGATCTTGCCTTCCAAAGCCATTGGTTGGTGTCATAAAAAACATTGTAACACCTAATGTTGGCCAACCTATGAGCTTTGAGCGGTTCGATGACTGGCCTTGGAATACGCTGCAGTCGCCCAAATTGCCTCGGACACCGATCCGGCATGTGTGGTTCGGTGACGTCACAGCATGATAGCACCCCGTGAAATAGAGCGGGAGCGAGCTGAGGATTAGAGAAGTCTTGGAATCCATACGGGTTCCAACATATCTAAAAACAGACAGAAATAGCAGAAGATTAGAAGTATTGAATCTGCACCATAATGTGCATTTTCTCGCGTTCTGCGAGTGTGTGCATCCTCCCGTTCTGCGAGAAAGTGCAGAAGCTGTTTTGGCGCAGAAAGTGAAGACGCTGTTGAAAATGCAGAAAATGCAGAAACTTAACACAACCTAATGCACACACTTAAAAAATGAATTAGATAATTACCATCTCCGGTATAATAATATCGAGCGCGCCTCTATAGTCCCTTCCGACTTGCCCCTTCTTCAGCTTTAAATTCTTAGGCATCCAACGGTAAACCCACGATTGCGCTTCCGTCCACCGAGGACGTTCAGTAGGTCGAAATATAAATTACGTTAAATATGAAAATATAAATAAGTAGGTAAATTAAACGCTTAGAAAGTAAAATACCTGCAACAACGTGTAAAAAAAAAGACATCTGGGCACAACCCTGACGTGTCCATATCCCCAGCTGCCTATACAGATGTGCCAAAGCTGCTGAACCCCACGACATTTTTGCAGCCTTGGCATAGGATTCCACATAAGGCCCATATCTAAGCCGAATCAAGTTCTGTGACTTGTCGGGAAATAAGATCGAGGCAACAGTATACAACACCCAACCTAAACCCTTTCGTTCTTCAGAAAGGGTTTCACAATGATTTCTAAAAAAATCGGCTTTCACCCTCCCAGAATCTAACGTCAGAGGATCTATTCCAAAAATTTCCGCCCCCTTCCTAGTATAGAATTTTAAAACCTCGTCATGACTAAACTTGGCACTCAGTTTCTTACTTGTTGTCATAGCTTTCCCTTCTATAGCAAGGCCTAATATCTTATACACATCAAGAAGGCCAATAGTAATCTCACCACAAGGGAGGTGGAATGAATTTGTCTCGGGTTGCCATCTTTCGATGAACGCTTCAATCAACGGGAAGTCGATTTCGTCGTACATCATTCTAGGGAGATCTGACAGTCCAACTGCACTGGGAATCTCTGACCAATAATTGTTGTCTAATGGTCATTCACTGCTTTGCTTTGTCCTTTTTTGTGCCTTCATCGGACCTTTGATCTGCAGTAAAATATATAAATTATACTCTGCAGAAACATTAATTATAAAAAATACAGATTTTGCAGAAATGGAAGAAAATGCAGAGAGTGTACATTTTCTCGCGTTCTGCGAGGGTGGCACACCTCGCGTTCTGCGAGAAAATACACATTATTAGGTATTCTCTGCAGAAAAATGTGCAGTTTCTGCAGAGAATACCAAATTCAGAAAATATGCATTTGGTATTAAACTTCAGAAATCCCTAAAATAAATGACTTACCACCCCTTTTTGGATGTGGTACGCAACATGTGCTTCAAATCCCTTAAGCAACTCGGGATCTTCTAGACCTCCAGGTACGCCGTGACTGAGCTCAGGATCATATTTTGGCTCATTCTTCTTGGACTTCCTCTTTCTTTTTGGTTTCTCGACCACTTCTTCTTCTTCTTCTTCTTCTTCATCATCATCACCTTCTTCTTCATGTGCTTCCTCTTCTTCATCCCCAACAACTTCATCCTCGTTTTCTGCTTCCATCGGTTCTGGTTGTTGATTGTAAGAAGAGGAACAAGGTTGTCGACTTACCTCAGCATGTCCCCTTCCCTCAGCATGTCCACTTCCCTCAGCATGTCCACCGCCCCAACTTTGTCCAGCAAACCCCTGTTCACCGCCCCAACTTTGTCCAACCCACCCTTGCTCGACTTCCACTAGTGCATCCCGTGGAAAAAGATGGTCCCAGCAACCCGGTTGTCCAATTGAATAACTATCTTGGGAAACAAGGTCCCAACCAACTGGGTATGAGTTCCAACTAGTACACGGTTGTCCAATTGAATAACTGCCTTGGGACCAATTGGGGGGGCGTTCATCAACGTCGGGGAGTCCCTCGGGGAAGAGCTCCACAGGTGCAGTCTTCTTTGCTTTCCCCTTCCGTTTTGTTTTTTCAACCGGGGGTTCTTCCCTCACAACGTCTCGGTTTCTCCGACGAGTTGAACGACCATGACGATACATTACCTAAAACAATACAAAATAAAATCAGTAAATAAACGCATAAAGACAAAAACACAGAAAACAAATTGTGCAGAATACACATGTTCTGTAGAAGGAGAAATTGCCAGTTATGGCAATTTCTCGCGTTCTGCGAGGTCATGACCCTCGCGTTCTGCGAGGAGTGACGTCACGCGTGATTTAACACTTTCTTCTCCGGCGATCTTATACACCCCGGCGACATTTCCGGTGACATTTTCCGGCGAAAAAATGAATATTTTAACTAAAAAACCTATCAATTTAAGTAAATTACCAAATAAACATCAAAATCCTAAATAAAATTTAAACCCTAATGAATTTCAACCTATTCAACATAAAAAAAACATCCACTAATCAATCATAATTCAAAATCATCATCTTTCATCCATTCCAAACAACCTAATACTATATAAAACCATTTCTAAATCAACATTCAATATCAAAACATCATATAATATGAAATTTCCTATACTAACAACATATATTCATCTAGAATCAACATTAAAGCATAAGGGAAGAAGAAACATACCTTAATTGAAGATTTGTGTTGAAATGAGGAAGATGAAGTTCGTTTTTTAGAGGGGGAGTAAAAAAAGCGACGGTGAATGTAAAAAATGAGCAGAAATAGGATTTTTTCCCTTTTTATAGGAAATAAACCCTCGCGTTCTGCAAGGTGACGCCTCCTCGTGTTACGTGAGGAGCCGGGTGTTATTTAGTAAAACGTCCGGGCTGTATTTAGTAAGGGCCAAAAAAAAGGGGTCTCCCCTCCTTATGGATAAAAAAAATAAAAAGTTGAATTGATGACATGAAGAGCGGGAACGTTGACTATTTTTGAGTTGCACGAACAGCTCCATGGCGCCCTAGTCTTCAACTCACATCGTTTACCATTGACCTTATAAGTTTCTAATTACAACTGCCCATAGCTACCTACAAACGGTATATAACAAAGTAACACGAATATCGAAAGTTGAGTCCATTTTGGCACCTATAAGTCAAGAGACTCAACATAATAATCTCACCCAAATCCCTTGCCATAATTCCCAATATACCCTGCTTAACCTCCTTATATAACTACATGATCAACCACGATGATTTGGATATAGCTAGCATAGGAATAATTAAGTTGAGTCCAAAATGAACAAGCTGGTGGCGAGAACCAAGCGCCAAGCCCTTGTTTTCTCCTCTCCTTCTCCTCCTAGATATGTCAGGCTCGATTCAACCGGAGTCGCCCTCAATCATAGTAAGGAAGAGAGGCGAAAGGGTTATATTCCGGTTTTGGTTGGAGAAGACGGTGTCTGCAGGGAGCGGTTTTTTATCCCGACTCGTTTCGTGGCTCACCCCTCAATCGTCTCCCTCCTCGAAATGTCGTCTGACGAGTTCGGTTATGCACAAGATGGTGTTCTCCAAATTCCGTGTGATCCTGACTGCTTCCGGGAGATTCTCAATACCTTGTCCTTTAAGAAAAGATAGCTTATATAGGTGTAAATGTACATGTGCTTAATTATGTTGTTAAAATACTTGTTAAAATGATAAATGAGAATGATTGTTGACCATTGGATCAAGAGAGATCCAAGAGCCCATATGATGACACGTGACACCTCTTGTCATGCCTTGTCACCTTCGCCGGACCACCGCCGGACCACTGCCAACCACCTCAGACCACCGTCGGACCACCTTTGGGCCTTGTCGGAATAAAATTGCCATAAAGATGTACAAAATTGTTCACAAATATTTCAAAATTATTTATTACTAAATGTTCATCACGTTGTTCATAAATGTTCATTTGTATATACTCTACTGAATGTTCATCGCATTAGACTTTATAGTTCACCAACTGAATGTTCATCATATTCTACTTAAATGTTCACCAATTGAAGGTTCATCATATTATACTTAAATGTTCACCAATTGAATGTTCATCACATGATACTTAAATGTTCATCAAATTATATTTAAATGTTCACCGAGTTTATTACACTTAAATGTTTATGTTATTTGGACAAACGGCGAACCACCACCGCACCACCACTGACCCACCATCAAGCCATCACCGGACCACCACTTATGTGAAACACCACTTTAATATAATTTCTTTTAAAAACACACTTAATTTTCAAAAAAAATCACCTAAATGTTCATCATCTCATACTTAAATGTTCATCATCTCCTACTTCAATGTTCACAAGAATTTAATAAAATGTTCATTACTCAAAGTTCATTACAATCGACTTAAATGTTCATCACGTTGGTCATAAATGTTCATCAAAATGTTGATAAATGTTCATCAAAATGTTGATAAATGTTCATTTGATATACTCTACTGAATGTTCATTACATTATACTTAAATGTTCACCAATTGAATGTTCATCACATTATACTTTAAAATGTTCACCAATTGAATGGTCATCACATTATACTTAAATGTTCATCAAATTATTTTTAAATGTTCACCAAGTTTATATCACTTAAATGGTTATGTTATTTGGACAAACGGCGGACCACCGCCGGACCACCACCAGACCACCACGACTGCACCACCACTAACCCACCATCAAGCCACCGTCGGACCACCGGACCACCACTTATGTAGAACACCACTTTAATATAATTTCGAGTAAAAAAACACTTAATCTTCATCAAAAATTACCTAAATGTTCATCATCTCATACTTAAATGTTCATCAAACATCCTTAAATGTTCACGGACATTTAATAAAATGTTCATTACTCAAAAGTTTATTATAATTAGCTTAAATGTTCATCACGTTGTTCATAAATGTTCATCAAAATGTTGATAAACGTTCATTTTGATATACTCTACTAAATGTTCATCACATGTTACTTACATGTTCACAAACAGAATGTTCATCACATTATAATTAAATGTTCATCACATTATATTTAAATGTTCACCAATTTGAATTAGACTTAAAATTTCATTTATTTTTATACTTTAACTTTTTCATTTACTATTGGACCACCGCCAGACCTCCACCGGACCACGCCGGACCTCCGCTGGACCGTCGCCGGACCTCCGCCGGACCGTCGTCGGACCTCCGCCGGACCGTCGTCGGACCTCCGTCGGACCTCCGCCGGACCGTCGTCGGACCTCCGCCGGACCTCCGCCGGACCGTCGTCGGACCTCCGCCGGACCGTCGTCGGACCTCCGCCGGACCTCCGCCGGACCGTCGTCGGACCTCCGCCGGACCGTCGTCGGACCTCCGCCGGACCGTCGTCGGACCTCCGCCGGACCGTCGTCGGACCGTCGTCGGACCTCCGCCGGACCGTCGCCGGACCGGAGGAGGTCAAATTTGAATCAGATTAACTTGTCTACGATACAATAAACCCATAAACTCCAAATTATCCGTTTCACCTATTAAAATAATATTAAATTTCCTTTTTCTCCTTGTTTGGCAGAGAGATTGCTGCAAACTCTGTTGGAGGTGATTAGACGACAATTAGTTGAGAAGGAATTGTGACTGTATCTTTATATACTGTAATTTATAGATGATGATAAATCATAACTGTTTTAGACGAATTTAGACCAATCGATCTGAATTCGTTAAATTCTGGGGCAAAGATAATTTATACATATCGATCAATCATACATAAAGACTATTGAATAAATCGAGAATGAAAATTAATCGTAAGATCAAGGTGACAAGAGTAACTAGAACAATGATACATGAATATAATGAGATGATTAGGAGTGGATATTGAATTGAAACGGATGAACAAGAAAAAAGAACTTATCTATCGATAATCCGAAGGGTAAGACATGTAGTCTAATATTATATTATTAATGATCAGACCAACACAATACAATGAATCGAGGTGTCCTAGATTTAGATTGAGAGTGTCTAACTATAAATAGAGGGATGGTGTGCTTGGGAGTAATCAGATTGGATTCTCTAAGCCTTAATATGCCTATTTATAATAAGCATCCCACGTTTTGGAGGCAGGTCCGATATTTGTGGGCAGATTCGTTGGACAGGTCAGTCCCTTGATTTTAGGAGGTAGTTCCAACAAACTTCAGATCAACGTGGGTCTGGACTTTGAATAAGTAAGAGTCGAGCTTCTGTTGGCTGAGAGGATGAATATGAACGTTGGATATCTCGGAAATCTCGGAGTTGTTACAACATAGGAGAAAATCTTGGTGATGGCTGAAGACAACGTTCGACGTCTTAGTCGGGTACGGCGTCTTAGTCGGGTACGACGTCTTAGTCGAGTAGGACGTCTAAGTCGGGTACGTCGGTCGATCTAGTGGTAGATTTTCCGACCCTAACAATTGCCCTAGATTCATCTTAGTCATTGTTGCAAGGCGATGGATGAGATGAATTTTCAAATCTTTTCGGAGGATACCTCTCGACGACTCTGATTTTGGGAGATAACTGAAAAGCCAGTTTACTTCTGTTCTTACTTGACGTCTTGATCTTGATGTAAGTCAAAGGAACTGCGAAGGAACTTGATTTGATGAGAATACTTCAGGATGCGGGATCTTTTCCCTAAAGTCATGGCGCTAGGCTTCCTAAAAAAGCGGGCGAATGAACGACGTACATCTGGTTGTGTCCAGTGACACGAATATGATCTCTATAAGAGGATTTCGACCGACATAAGGTCTCGTAGTCGAGCCCGACATCAGGGAGATTCATCCTTTGAATGATGTTTCTTGGAGAAGTGAACTACTCAAACTGTCTTCCTACTAAGATGGTATGGTGAATTGATGTGATATCTTTTCTTGTTATGCTCATGTGAGACACAATGTCATAAAGTTAATGTATCATAGTTTGTATAAGACTTATGTGGATTGCATATAAGTTCATAGTCGTGAGGGTGTCCGCCAATTTTGTTTAACTCAGACGTATTGACATTTTGAAAACGGTGATTTTGAGTTGTTGGGTGTAAGGAGTTTGTATGTTTAAATATTATGATCATGTATTCTTAATGCGTATGACCGGTCTCGTGTGTACGTATACATATATATGTAGGTGTTGTCTATGAGGACATATCGATTATATAAATGGTTTGTGTGTTTGTATATAAGTTGTAGCCTTGTGAAGCATTAACTGTGTAGATATGCGATGTGCATGTTTGTGTATATGTATGTTGGTACCGTGTGTAGGGTTTGTCACCCGTATTGTGTGTTTGTCATGACATTCGCGTAGACCGAGGAGGAAAGCAGTTTGTTTGCCGCGTATTTGTAATAGGGTTGTTTCCCTTGTATAAGGTGGTAAAATCGTATGTCATCTCCCCGTGTACCGATCGATCGTTTAATGTAATGTTAAGGGTCGTCACCCGTGCGTATGTAAATGTGATGTGATATATCAAATCGATTTGGTTTGCGGCTGCAATTGGTGTCTCGTGCGCGCCTGATTTTGTAGTCTTGTTATTTTTGGAAAGACAAAAACAATGCTAGGAGCTTGCACTCGACAACCCTCCAATGTCTTAGTTAGTAAGTGTTTAGATAAATAATAATGACTAGATGAGAATGTAAAGGACATGTGGAAAAACCATGTATTCATTCGGAGATAAGGAGACTTTACCTCGATATGATAGCTTCGGCGTCAGGTGGTGTCGCCAAGTAAACTTACTTCGTAAGGTCATCATATCGGACATATTGCTTGATTCGACACAATCACGTTCATGGACCATATTGCGTTGATTAACTTGATGATCATTGTCTATGAACCTGCTTCATCCACAAGAAATAAAACTAGAGAAAATGTTGTGACAAATGGACCGTTAACTTTTCCACTGTTTATCCTATTGAAACGTATTTGCTATGGATGGACGGTAAAGTTTCAAGCAGAAAATGTATTTTAGTACAAAAAGAGGAAGAGTTTAAATATGCTACATGGATGTAGTGTGAAGCCGTGAACTACGGTTATGTGTCGTTGGTATTGCACTTCTCCTTATCTTACCATTTGTTTTTGCGGTTCATAGGTATGGGGTGATCAAGTGTTCCATGATGAATCCACGACGAATTTTGCTTTTGTGAGATGGCGATGAGGGTGATTGCCCCATTGTGACCTCTACGGTGATATCGTCAGACAAGGTAACACACGATGATTTGTATTGTATTTGTTGGTGAGTGTACATTGTGAGGCCATGTTGTAATGGCTTGTCGGGGTTCTAAAATGTTTCTTAATGACATATACAAGATTGTTTTTTCACCATTTGAATGGCCCATTTGGTCGTTTATGAGTAGAGCTAAGTGTCGTTGCTCATTAATGATATTTTTTAATAGCTTAAGAATGGGAGCCGTTATCTTATATGTTTGGTGAGAAATGCCGAGTTTGGCCAAGGGGAAGACATGTTGTCAAAATGTGGAGATCGATGACGTTTATGATGTTGATATCGGGAGCATGGCCACAACGGTGAATGATGTGTAGTCATGTGATGGACGTGGGTTACAATGTTAGACTGACCATGCTCGTTGTCGTGTAGAGATTATCATGCGTAATCGACTTATATTGTTCTTGGGTATCTTGGAACTGATCTCGTGATAATAATATGAAGTAAATGTAATTTGTGATGTGAATGGATGACACTCGTACCTTTCTTACGTCGGCTTATGGTTTATCTAGTGGGGCTTCGTCTCTTTAACCATTTGATGTATGGTATGATACAATGGTCTTGGTGACCAATGACTCCATACTTCATGTTGTCTCCTGCCCCTGCCAAGACTATTACTTTGAAGGGTAGTTCTTTCAGAATCAATATTGCTTGGCCATCTTTGTTGTTCAGTCGCAATGCACGTTCTTGTTGTGGGTTATGGAGACTGCCAAGATTATGTTTGGCATTCTCTTGCATTTGTAGGTGTATGTTTTCTGGACTTGACAGAACGTTACAATGAGTTAATAATGATTTTAATAACTTGTATGGATGATCTTCGGGCGGATTAAGCCAAGAGATTAGAGTCTTGTAGTCTTGATTCGTTGTTGGTCGCTTTCAACCATAACGAATGTCTTGAACCATCTTGTTTTCTTGTTTTATGACTCTTTAATTTTTCATCTTTTTCATGTATGAAGTTTAGCTTGCATGATCTTCTTCTATTCCAAAGCGATATGGTGCTTGCGAGCTACGCTTAACCTGTCACTTTGTTTGTAAACTTTTTCTTCTGGTAATTTGGTGATTGTTATCTACTCAATTGATTATTGATGTGAACTCAAAATGATGCTTGCTCTTACCCGACCTAAGCGCACTTCCGTGTTTCCTTGATCTATCATGCGTTTTAATTTCGACTTGTTTGTGCCATGTGTTGGGAAGGCTTGGTTGTGCCGACTATTAGACAATGTCTTTTATGCTAGAAAAATTCTATATATTGGCCACTTTTTTGTAGTTGTCGGTTGTCATGAGTGGAGTTGCCCCCTTTGTATTGATTTTAAAGGTGCATGTCAATGATTCAAGATCGGGTACAAAGTTGATTGTCGATGTTGACAACTTTCTGGTTGCTTCTATCTTCTTTTCTTCGCTTGCCCCGGTTCAAAAGTCGTCGTGACCCGTTAGGAGAGGTGGACGTTCTATATTTAGACTTGTGAACAAAGTTTCTAAGAACTTTGATTTGCACAAACGTCTCCTCAATAGATGTCGTGCAGTCGTGATTGCTCACGACCATGGATGTTTAGCAAGATGGTTGTTTTTACTGTTTGACTGTTTAGATGGACGTTTTCTATTGGTTTTGTGGCATTGATAAAAAGAGATCATCATTGATAGGAGTAAGCGGTTGAGGATGTGAAAACAGTGTGGTAGGAGGTATGTCTGGGACTGAGTGTTTTGTGTCATGAAAAGGGTGGACATGCATTAGAAGAGTGGAAAATGAGTTCTCTGGATAGGCACTATATAGGTAGAGTTGCGGCGTGGTCGGGGAATAAAATGATAGAACAAGTGTAAGTATTGAAATGTGTTTGGTAAGATGACCGTTGGACAGGTTAGTCCCTTGATTTTAGGAGGTAGTTCCAATAAACTTCAGATGAACGTGGGTCTTGACTTTGAATAAGTAAGAGTTGAGCTTTTGTTGATTGAGTGGATGCATATGAACGTTGGATATTTCGGAAATCTCGGAGTTGTTACAACAAAGGAGAAAATCTCGGCGATGGCTAAAGACAACGTTCAACGTCTTAATCGGATACGACGTCTTAATCGGATACGACGTCTTAGTCAGATACGTCGATCGATCTAGTGGTGAATTTTTCGACCCCAACAATAACCTTACTAAATGAAATACGTCCATTACTCCTTTGGGTCAATCACGTACCAATTTATAGCTTGACGCAGAACGATATATATTTGTTTAACTGAATCAATGAACATATTTTGAATTCAAGGTCGAGGAGGCACGAGATTATATATAGTTGAAATCTATCTTATACATTAGCATGTTTGTTTGACTAATTAATGTAGTCCAAGCTTCGGAACTACGGTCATAATATGGCAACAATATAAAAACTTGTACACAAAACAAAAAATATAACTAGCATAACACTTGCAACATTCTCTTAAATGTAAGCTTTTGACCGAAATAAATAAATAAAAAATATTAAATTAAATCTATATATATGAAAATTGATGGGTCTTGACAAAGTAATGGTAATCGGTACCGAGTTAATGCACTAAGTTAATGAGGTTTGATGTATTCATATCCCCTATTTAGAGGGCTAGAGTGTCTTTTTCTTTTGTTCAAAAAATCATTTATCCTTTTCTTTATTGATTCTATTTACAAGCTTAACTTTGTCGAGGTTAAATTGTTGCATTGGAAGGTTGTGATATAAGACCCAATTCAATTTTCGACGTCTATTTAACAACGTTAAGCCGCATATAAAACTATCTCATTCATGAATTTTAATAAAAAAAAAAACCATCATCTTCTCTTAGTTGCAACTAATACAACTAATATCCACGTTTCTTCATATTCTTCAACTCCATAATATCAAATTTAGTTAATGAATGCACTACATTAATAAATTTTTAACACTAAAAAATTGTTAGTATTTATTAATAAAAATTAGTATAACAAAATATATCTATATCGAATTGGTGAGAATGTGAGGTGAGAAGTTGTAATTTAGCCATATACATAATTGTTGTTTTGTATACGTGTCATGTTTTTATTAAAATAAATGAAAAGAAAAAAAAAATTAAATAAAAAAGGTAGCTCATCGTCACCCTCCTTCGTCTGAAGATCTTCATCTTCTCTTCATCTCCACTGTCTCCCACCGCCTATCTATACCTTAAATCGCCTATTTACAACATTATACCATATACGAAAATCCGTAATTCCCCCGCGCGTAGCGCGGAGGTCCGAATCTAGTAAAAAGAAAAAAATCAAAACATTTTATTTCCGAATCGGACTTTTAGGATAGAATAAAGGGTCTGGTTCATGTGAGAACGGTTTTACTCTTTAGGGTGAGAACACGAGAATAACTGATGTTTATCAAAATATACGTAAATGTTCATCAAAATGTACTCAAACGTTCTTCATATTTTTTGATGAACATCTTTTAAAAAAGTGATGCACATATACGCTTTTTATCTAAATGTTTTTCAGTTTCTTAAATATATATATACATATTGAGTTCCGGTGTAACGAGTATTATGGTGTAACGGTGTAACGAGTATTCATCCTCAATGGTATTCGGGTTTGTTAAGGTTGATATTCAACTTTATATAAATTTATGCTATATACGCACTAATCACATTTTCATATGTTTGTGCATCTATTCAATCTTTTACGCTATTTAATCATGTTTATTTAGTTTAATATCTACCCTTTATTAATATAGGTAAATTAAGTTGAATATCAACCTTAACAAACCCGAATACCATTGAAGGTTAATATTCGTTACACCGTAAGAGGTTGTTATACCGGAACTTAAATATATATATAAGTTGATGGCCTTGATGAAGTAATGACAATTGGTATCAGGCCGAAACTGGGTCAGTCATTAATCAATCGGGATTTATTGGGCTTGACTTGCATTAAGACTTAATTAATACTAACTTATTCATTCTATCCTCTAATTAATTCTAAATTTATTCAAGCTTTTGTTTATTAATTAATTATCTTATTCTAATCTTTATAATTCTAAATCCTACCATCTTATTCTAATTTAACCAAACCGCATACAAAATCCGTAATTGCCCTGCACGAAGCGTGGGAGCCCGGTTCTAGTGTTCTTTAAAAAAATGAATGCTCTTCAATTTTAAATGTTTTTAAGTATATCAATAAATATTTACTAAATTAGTGGTGAATGTTCACCATTCTCACATTCTTATTAATTTATTCTCACCTTATACTTTCTCTAGAATAAATAACCGTTTTTATATCCCTCCTTCATGACAAGAAAACAACTTTTTTATAAGTTAATTTGTGTTTTCTAATCAAAAGCTATGGTGCATTAATTGACTTTTAACACATGTTGATATTTTCGATGAAGGTTTTTTTTAGCCTAAACTAGATTCGGAACCCCGCGCGTACAGATTTTTCATATACGACATAATTGATACAAAATTGTTCAAAACTAACAAAATTAGATGCTAACAAAATTAGATGCAAAACCCTGAACTTCCGCTAATTGTAGCATGAATTCTAAAGATGTCTCTTTTAGGGGAACATTACCTATTTGTTTTAAGGCTTTTAAAGTCGTAGATACCAAGAACTCCAAAAATTGAGTTAGAGGATCCTGCCCAATTGGGACAATGATTATTTGCACCAACCTACAACGAAACAACAAATTAGGATCAAACTTTTCAGAAATAACTAATCTATAAGCATTATAAATTTCTCTTACGAATCAAACGGCCAAGAATACATGGTCTTTGCTAGACCATTCATGTTAGTTGTCGCAGTAACAGGGTCAATGCTCCTCCTGATGGCTTCTTCAGAAGGCATCTTCTAGTGCAGCAGCAACACACCTGATAATTAAATCAACAATTATGTGACAAAATAATTAAAGAAATCATTCAAGATATATATAAATGAGAGTCAGACATACATAAGAAGTTTTGTTGCTAAATCTAGGTTGTTGGGGTCTATCAGTTGCAACATTCACACGAAACTTTTGTAAAATTTTAAAAATGTCAAAATGGTTCTCATCAATACTTCCAAAGACACTACAATTTGAAAAGCTTCTGAATTTAAACCTGGACATCCATGGCAGACACCATGAACTTTATATTAGCATCAAAACCATACATTGAATTACATTTATGTGTCACCTTGCTACGTGCAGAGAGGACTGCAGTGAAGTTGGGCCCACTTTTCTTCTTAGACCCTTCTTTGCTTGCAGAGTTGGTGGCGGGTTTAGGTGCTACAGGAATTGCTTTTGTAGTTTGTTTTTGGGATGCATACCAAGATCAACAACTTGCTCACACATTGTTTCTCCAATTATATAGCAAGAAATTCATGATCCAATTCAACAATTCAGTAATCAGAATACCATGTTAAAAAATTTACCTTGTTCTTCTCTGTTGCTACTTGTGCATTCGCCAGCAACTGTGCACCAAAGCTCCTGAAATATTTTGTGTGTATCAGATCAGATCCAAAGAACAGAATTGAAGATGGGTTTTGTTAGATTAAACCAATTAAACAAATGAAACCTTGTAATTGGGTGATTGGTCTGGATTTGGGGCTTAGCTTGGATAGCCGGGACAGACACCATGTTACCATTATCTCCTAGAGCTGTACGTTTTCTTGTTTCTCCTTGCATCTTCTTCTGTTTAATTCCTCCTTCAAATTCAATCAGCAACAGAAGTTTCAGCAAAAAGAAGGAAGAACTCAACTCATTCAATCAATACAATACAATTCAGCATATAAACATTTAGAGGAGTTTATCAGAGATCTTCACATTACCCATCAAATGGAGCTGCTCTGCTAAGATTTCTTCATTCCCTTGAACAACAAGAGGCACAACCTATTTCACCCCCTGCAAGCACGACACATTTAGCCAAGCTAAACTTCTCGCTGCACTCACCGCAATTCTAAGCCTCACTGACCAAATCAAACCATCATTGACACCAACATCTCTATGCAAGCGTGAATATAAAGTTCCATTGCCCTAACTTGTTCAGCTCTGATATAAATTGCTTCTCTGTAAGCTTACATCCAGATAGCCGTTTAACTGCTAATGCAGATCCATCTGATAACACAACAACATAAGAACCCCAGATTTAGTAGAAACAATTACCTTACTGTCAATGAAATTATCTGTAGCCTCCAGCAAACTTATTAATCTCTCAGGCATTCTCATCTAATGCCATAGATTTGCTTTAGACAGGTGCGAAAAAACGTCTATGATGCAACTGAAAAGTAGGAAAAGTTGGATTTTCCCTCTCTTCCCACAAAAATTGAAGTTGCTTGCGTGATACTGGAAATCTACCGTGATATAAATAAAGCATTTTAGTAGGAATTGTTTTCCTTAATAGACAGGCTCGTATCTTCCTACAACTTTACCCTCTGAAAAATTACACAAATAGAGGTATGGAAAAAGTCAGTCGTGCATAGAGATAATGTGTGATTTATGCTGAGATTAAGTCTGAAATTGGTAAGCTTACAAAGTTTCAAAATTCTAAGGAGATAGTTTATATACTGAAAATATGCAGGAGCTCATCTTCACTAACCTAGGCATCTCTAAATCCATGTTCATCAATTCCCCATGAAAGACTTGAACATAACAATATCTCAGAATAATAATAAAAACTGAATTCAATTCGATTTAAGAAGATGTAGATGATAATCACCTTCAACGAAGAGCTTGGGTGAAGACATCCAGAGAAGGGAGTTTAACATAGATCCTCCATTTGATTGGGAAACACTCTGTCTGAGGTGGCCTCCATCAGATTCCAAGGAATCTCTGTTTGGGACCAATGAGAAATTACCAATAGACGTCGTCCGACCATTGCAACCACTATCTGAATGCAATTCTAAAACAAACCAGAGAAGTGAACATCAACAGAACCATCAGCGACACAATGCTTAATGGAAGACGAACTGGTCCGGGAACGTATTCCATTCCCACTCCGGAGAGAAAACTGACAATTTAAGCTTACTGCTTTGGAAAACCAGAATAATGACAATAACATCATCTAGAAAGTTTGATAGATAAAAACAATGATACAGTTCCAATTAAGGTTATTATAATGATGTCTCACCTAATGACAACGACTTAGAAAATACTGTACAGTCTTAGGGAGGAAAACCTCACAAGAATGACAATGACTGTATCATCAAAATCAAGTAAGGGTAAGCATTGACGCTTGTTTGACCACCTAAAACCATGTTTAAGCTCATAGGCTAAAAGATAAAATAGCAGTACATTAATAGAGTTGTAAAAACTTATCCATCCTAGTCATTTCTGGGTATATAGATGGAAAAGTTACGTAAGCAAGCAGCAACAAAATTCATGAATGATGAATGTTACTGATTACTGATTGGCTAGCTGTACTGGTATCAAAGAGGCCCAATTTGTGGATAAAGATGCCAGATACACAACTATGAAGAAACAGCAGCAAAAAGGGGGGGGGGGGAGGTCCTAAAACAATATAATGTGCATCTCTGTGGTACAATTTCTAACATAAATTTTGCCTCTGTTTCAATCAAATAGAGAAAACGCTAAATAGAATTATCTATACCTAAAATTAAATTTCATAGAGGTGGAACGTTTTCCAAATCAGCTAGAATACATCTGATTCATTTACGTGGGAGAATACAATATGTTATTGGGCACCTCTTATCATTTTGCATTATATTTTGCTCACTCGATACCATGACTGATGGATTTAAAGATATCATGCTATATAGATTAATATGCACCAAAGATAAAGTTTTTCAAGAAAGATGAAAAGAGTAACTTCAAAAGGAACTATTGTCAAAATCTTTCTAAAAAAAAGATTAGAAGCATAGCATCAGGGGCCTATTTTAGTGCTAGCAACCTGGTTGTATATGGGGTATTAAGAAGATACCTAAAAAGCTTATCACTCTCACCCTCAACCATGCTCCATAATGTGCTGCATCTTAAATGATTGATCAATCTGCAGGAACAATTGCAACATTATCAATCATCATGAGAAGATTTTAGTTTTTGGAATTAATACTTCCCACATAAGGGTCATCAATGAAAATACATGGATGCAACCCAACATTGATGATTATCAATCTAAAATTATGATCTCAAAGGGAAAAAATAAAAATATCATTGTAATTTGTATATCCTTTGAACTACAACCATTGAAACATAAATTCATGAATTTTTTTTGTAGTATTCGAACCAAGGAAAGATGTAATGGTGTCCCACAACAGTCCCAGATCCTACATTGATGATATACATTTCGGATAGAGTCTGAAAACTCGAAAAACAACAAAATTTAGATCCTCAAAATTAATCATCTTGACAATTGAGAAATGCTCACCTCTGGAAAGTTGTCACCATCTATCTTCTGTAGTTTTTGAATAAATTCTCTTGCAAAATTGTTTAAATTCTTAATCCCCTGCATCAACAAAACATCAATACATCTTTGATAATCCAACTACTAATATCTTATTTATTGTGAGCTACACAAAATGAAAGATGCAACACTACACAAACCATGACGTTCTACTCAGAAAACATACCGAAGAGAACAACTCAGTTGAAAATTCTCAGATAAAACAATAAAGTTTACCCAACTCATTGAAACATATTATATTATTATCATACACCTTGAGCATGCATCCATGAGTGTGTTGTAAGTGACGACACTTGGGAGACACCCATTACTCTACATCTTCTCAAAATACCCAACAACCTTGCCCAACTCACCAACACAACAACAACCCTTGATCATAATATTGTAAGTGAACACATTTGGAGAAATCCCACTCTTCAAAATCTCATCATACAACCCCTCAATCCTCGACGAAGCAACCCTTGATCTGATCATGGCATCCAGAACACAATTGTACGAAAACACACTCGGCATAAAGCCATGAGATTTAGCAAGAGCAATGGTTTCCAAAGCGGCATCCAACATTTTCAAGCTAGAGTAAGATTTCACCATCAAATCAAAGACATAAGAGCTCGAATTAAAGGCATGGTATGAATCCTTAAGGCAATTGAACAGAAAAGTGAAAGAGTCACCTTTCTTTGAGTGTTATGTAATTAGAGCTTCTGCAAGCGATTGTGTAGTTTTGAAGAGCTTCAACCTAGTGAGCACATGGAGAGCATTGCATTTGCACTGGGAATCGAAGAACCGATGAGGGGTCGCCCAATTGAGGAACTTGAGGAACACTGTTTTGTCAGACTGTGAACGGAGAAGCAGATGAGATGTGGCGGAAGGGGTAAATTGGTGAAGCTTCGAATGAAGAAGAGCATCGGACTGTGGTGGCGATGGCGGGGGAGGAGAAGGGAGAAACAATGTGGACTGTGCAGTTTGAGCATGGAAAGAAAAGAGGAAGAGGCTGCCGGAAGGAGGCGGCGATTCTAGGCACATAATTGATGGTCGAAGGGATAACAACAATGAAGGACGGTGATGGAAAGAAAAACGGATGAAGAAGCATACCAACAATCGTTCTGTTGATTGACTCGGCGGGACGAAGGGGGCGTTTCAACGCTCGCCATAACTGTAGAAGCAAGGGGTGGAATAATGGCAAGAGAGGCGGGGAAAATGTATCGTCAATTGTCAAACCTAATAAATGGGAAGAAGAAGACGGGCGAAGAACAGACATAATTTTTGAGCCCATTAATAGTGTCAGGCCCAAAATTCATTGTTTGGGCCCGGTACAATTTACCATTACTTCTCCAAACTCATGGATTATTATATAGATATAGATGGTAAAAAAAAAAATTTAGCACCACATGGTTACAACTACATCTTAGCAAGGCTAAGTTGCACCACACCACACACTCACTATATCACTAGTTTCCTTCTCATAGCCTTACCTCTTCTCCCAAAAATGCTCAAAGTAATTCTAAATTTACAAACAACAATAATTTGCTCAGCCATATGACAAGGGATTAATGACAACATTATTAAAAATGACATTACTTCTGAGCTTCCATGTGAAATAGATAACATCCATAAGAGCTAGCAGTTTGCTCTTATAGATGTTGTTATCTCTTTTCCTGCATTCAGCAAACCATGTTCACCAGCCAGCAAGAAACTTCTTCCTAATGTTCACACCCTGCCAGTTCAACATTCCATCTGTGATGTTTAACACAACTGGGCACTCAAACCACAAATGATCATCACTTTCTTCACAATAGCCACACAACACACTACTTGCAGCATTCACCAAACCCAATTGGTGCAGTTTTGCTTCTGTAGCGAGTCTGTTATGGGTGGCAAGCCAACATATAAATCCCCATTTCTTATCTTGGATACCATTCCAAACAACAATGCACCATGGATGAATTGGTTTCCCTGGTCTCAAGTCATGGTAAAGAATGACTCTGTCCAATTTCCCATTGGTCTTAGTGAAAATTGGTCCAACTATATTCTGGATATGTCTTGCAGCCAAAACAGAATCTCTGACTTTCTTTTAGCACTTCCAAAGCCAAGAGTTGTTGTTAGAATTTCTGGCACTCCAAATATCATTGCCTTTCAACAAATTCTGTCTAGCCCACATTGTCCACAGGTTAGACTAAGCCATGTGCAAATCATGAATTAGCTTAAAGATCAGAGTTTTATTCGAGGAGAGTAACTCCTTAAAGTTCAGTCCTCCTCTCTTGTAGTCACTTCATACCATTTTCCAAGCGGCCAAGTGTCTCTTGCCATCAATCACACCAGACCATAGGTATGATCGACAAAGAGCCTCCACTTTCCTAATAATCTTTTTGGGGAAGACAAGGACTTGCATCCTAATAACCCCTTCCAACACTCCTCTAACCACTTGTCCCCTACCAACATAAGAAATATTTCTTGCACTCCAACTTCCATTGATCACAACTTTAATCCTATCCATAAGTGGCATGTATTCCCCTACTTTGAGTTTTCTAGAGTGCAAGGGAGTGCCAAGGTACCTCACTGGGAAGATCCCTTGAGCGTAGCCTAGGATATTCAGACATTCCCCTTTTCTATCAATGCTTAGGCCACCAAAAAATACCCTAGTCTTACTGATATTTGCCTCCGGGCCAGATTCTTCAGCAAATTCTGTTAGGCATTGTTTAATGAGCCTCAGGGAGGAATTAGAAGGCTTATAAAGCACCAATAAATCATCAGCAAAAGCCATATTTGTTAACTGAAATTGTTTACACTTGAGATGAAAACTGAAACCCTTTTTCCTGCTTATTTGCTTCATTTTTGTTGCAAACTGAATTTGTTTACACTTGGGATGAAAACCGAAACTCTTTTCTACCATGACCGCCTTTTAAAGCAAAAATATTACATCTAGCTTTTCTGGAATTAATACCATTACAGAAAATTAGAGAAGTTTCCTTTCCTAGTTTTATCCAGTCTATCTTGGCTTTCTGGGAAATGAAACTTTGAAGTTGTGACATTCTAAGATTCATAGTGTCCTTTTCCACCTTCACAACTTCATGTTTACTTATGTCAGAAAAATCTGCTTGCAAAGCCTCATGAGCTACCTTCATGTTTTCCACACACTCATCCACCATTATTTCTAACCTTCTGAATCTGCCTCTTTGCCACTTCTTTAAGGCCTCCTTAAACCTCTTATGTTTGGCAGGCAATCTAAACTGAGCATTGCCTTGGTTAGGTTGCATCCATATGCCATAAACCAAGTCTTTATAGTCTGGCTCTTCAGTCCAATAGTTTCTGAACTTATAGGGGATTTTCTTCAGCTCAAACTCGGATTAACTCTCAAGATACCCAGAGAGTGATAAAAAATTCTTAGGTCACCAAAGAACACACTAGAAGCAGGATAGGAAACTTCCCATTCTTGATTAACAAGAATTATATCCAACTTGCATGCAATTTGATCTCTCCCTTCTTGGTGATTATTCCAAGTAAACTTTGCACCAGAAAATACATGAGCCTTGCTCAACGCATCCACAAGCTCTTCCTTATTTCTAGAAACATGACTTCTGAAAGCTAATTTATCAGAAGATTTCATTAAGCAATTAAAATCACCAAGGACAACCCAGGGCCTTACAACCCTATTAGCAATATGAGCAAGGTCTTCCCAAAGATACAACCTCTCATTCTTGGCATTAAAAGCATAGATAAAAGTTGCCAAGAATGCATACTGACCATCAATACTAACAACATCACAATGTACCATCTGAGGAGTGGAAGCTATCACAGTGACATTAACCACCTTAGGATCCCAATAACCCAGATTCTACCTCTGACCACAATAGTATTGTTAGTAATATACCTCCATTGTCCCATAATCTGCTTAGAAATCTCAACTTCCTTATCTTGTGGAATCTTAGTTTCCATCAGGCCCATAAGCTATATCTTATTCCTTGTAATGAAAACTCTCACGATGTGAGGTCTAGGGAAAGTACAACATCCCCTAGTATTCCATCATCCTATACTCAGATCAACCATTAGGATGTGAAATAGGGTTGCTACCACCCTTGGCCAATACTGCAAACTTATTGTGAGTTTTTATCCTCCCTGTCTTGCCCAGTTGTTGCTTTCCATTCATATTCCGACCGTCCATAGATGATCTACCTGCATCACCAGCACCTTGGTTCCCTTGGCCAACCACTAAAGCTGCCTTATATTGATTAGCCACCTCATGAACTTGCTTGTTGCTTACCTCCTTACATGCCTCCACAGTGTCAACCATAAATACTTCATCCACGGTTTCCTTGGTTTCAGTACTATCAGGTCCCTCCTTCCTCTTCCAAATTTATCCTTTTTCATTAGGTTCCTTAGACAGAAACCTATTCTTCGTCAGCTTTCCACACACATCAATTGAATGACCAAATACTATGCATTTAAAGCAAGCCCACGGCAGCCATTCATACCAGATTTTTAGCTTGTAAACAATACCATCTAGCCTATGAAATCCTGGTTTTCTGAGCAGGAAATTCATCCATATAGATTGGCACTATAATTTAATAGGGTCTAAATCCCTTAATTTGGTGTTTCAATTATACTCAACATATGGTGTGAACAAAAAATATGAGATTTAACAAGAAAGAGCATATGGAATGAGTTTTCTACATGTTTCTGAGCAGTAAAGCTAAGCTACATCTTCCTGAAACACCACCCACCATAAGAAAACACCATCCAACATGCTAGATTTCTTTCAAAAAGATCATGTCGTTGTCTTAGAGTCAAAGCGACACGGGGTCATGGCGACTAGGGGTAGACGTCGATGTCATAGTTCATTGTTCCATGATGCATCTTTTATTAATATACAAGTAGACCTTTTTCTCCGAAGTGTCAAGCATGCTTAGCTGTTTCATTTCCAATTACTTGCTCCATGTCTATGACGTAACAAAAAGTACAAGAAGGCCGCGGCGCAAATCCGCGTCGGGGAGGAACTTCGTTAGTCTACGCGTTCAAGGCTCCATCTACGCGTACGCAATGTTAGCCAAACCGCCGACTCCGAGTCGACGCTTCCCATGATTGTTAGCGACGTGTGGCAATGGTCATGGGGAATGAAGCCCAGAACCTCACGAAATTGGCACGGTCCGCTGAGCAAAGAAGGGAAACCTATTGACACGACCACTCTCCAGGAACTCGTCTTCACGCCTTCCATGGCCCCTCTGAGAGTCATGAATCCACGTGCATATATGTTTTTCTTGATCCGGTTAGGAGGCATCCGCCGGAATCGTAAGTCCATCAAGTCACGAGTTGGACGCTACACGATCAACAGGCCCGTCGATTAAAAGAGTTCGACGTCGACCTGACGCTAGCGTGTGGTAAAGGATTCACCATAATAAAGAGGTGACAACACAACCTTCTCCCGAGCCTCGTTTTCCTCCTTACGAGACGCAACCGACGCCTTGAGCTCCTCAATCTTCGCCTCGTCGCTCGACTGCTTCTCCTTCATGACCTTCATCCGATCGACGTACTCAGAGAAGAGCCTCCAAACACACAAAGAAGATTGAAGCGCCTAAAGGAAAAAGAGGGTAAAAACGAGCCAAAAACAAGAAACGAAACAAAAATACGAAGAAACCCTACCTGCCACTGCGCGGCGAAAGCCTCTCCTACCACGTCCTCCGACTCCATTGACAGATAATGATCGAGCGTCGGAGGAGACAAAAGCCCCTTCATGGCATGAAGAAACTCGCTCCCAGGAGCAACGACGCAGATTGGTGTGAGGCTAATGGGCAAAAATAGGGTCTAAATCCCTTAATTTCACCCAAGGAGGAACCAAATCAAAGTTATACTAGGCAATAGCCATACCTGACTTCCATTCCTTCAATGCCAAAGGTTTAGATCCATTGATTAACCATGGTCCCTTAGATAAAACCCATTCCATATGCTCTTTCTTGTTAAATCTCAGGCATGTCTACTACCCAATTTTGACTAATAAACTCCTTCATAATCTCATCAGATACAGGCTTCCCCATAATTCCAACCAGTAATGTAAATTTCCAGTCATCCATCTCTCTTTTAACCTCATCTGGCAGAAATTGATATAGATTCTTATTCTCAACAATTATATGTTCCAGCATGTTCTTAAGCAACGAATTCACAAAGCAATTTCTAGACGATTGTCCCACATCAGTCACTAGTTCACATGATTTGTCATTCAGATCTTTAATCCCAATTACTTCATCAGTGGATTCAAGGTGATCCCTAGGGTTCACAGGTACAGATCGCTCACCTTGATTTGATCGATAAATCGAAGCCAATCAGGAAAATCTTCTTCCGGCTGAACGGATTTCTGTTTCCCCTTTCCTTCCTTCGCAAGAATCGGTCGAAAAGCCACCGCCAGAGTTCTTACCACAACTGCATGCTTTCCACCCCTACGTTTCACATTCCGAGTGATCATCGTCACGCCCCCCGCCGGTCGAGCCAGAGTAGCCATCGACGATTTTCTCTTCCTCGCAACATTTGATGTCGTGGAGAAGGGTTAATCGCCAGAGCAAAAGGAGAGCGGGATATTCGATTCTACAGATCTTTGTGACAACAATGTATTTGATGAAGGTTTCATCGATGATAATTACTATCTATCTATCTATATATATATATATATATATTGGTTACTCTTGGTCGAAAGTAAATGTAATTTGTACCTATTCAATGCATGAGAAAAATCTTTCTCATCTCATCTCATTCATGAATTTATCTCTCTCTCTATATAAAAATTGATCCATTTTTCCCAAAGTAAATGTAACTTGTACCTCATCAATGCTAAACCTTAATCATTTTAAAACCTAATAAATGCAAGACCCATTATAATATTATTGTTTCTATCAATTAATTATCTATCCTTTCTTTCTAATCCTATCATTGTCTTAATTTACCTAAATAATAAATGTAATGTAAAAAAATTAATATAACTTTTATCTGTTTTTTCTAATTTTAATCTCCCTAAATAAATAATGATGCTCGTAGTCCAAACTTAACCGTCCAATTAAAAAACAACATGATCACGCCAAATTAAAAACGCAATTTGACCACAATATCCAAATCTAATACCAATAATAAAAATAAATAAAACTATCTAATATATAAATTGACTCAATTGCACACTAACACGTATAGACCCAACCCGTCTTGACTAATAATCTGAATTGATTCAATCCATTCTCAATCCAAATCCAACTTAACTAACCTGATTAACAACTTTACTTAAAATACATAAAAATCACCTGACAACCATATCAAAAAAAAAAAACAAATACATGTGGCATGACTTACATTCACTTAATGGAAATAAAAGCAAACATAAATACCGTATATAGATATCATAATAATCTTGAAAAATACAAAATGTGTTACATATATCTAAATATTACTTTTTAATAGGTTAAAGCTCACGCAAAGCGCGATTATCAAAATCTAGTCTATATCTATATAAAAATTGATGGATTTGACAAAGTAGTGTCAATCCGTACCGGGCCACCGTAATTAATCCATCGGGCCTAATTGTGTTAAATTTGATTTTATCGATTACGCTTTATTTCTTCCGTTGATATTCAACCATTCTTCTTCCCTTTAGTCTTTCATCTTCTCACTTGATTGTTGAATTGAAAGATGATTTTACTTAGGGTTTTTTGGTTTAAATATGTCTTGCCCATTGCAGTATCCAAACGCCTTCTCGAGATTTTCATTCTTGATTTCGGTTGTAGTCACCGTTGAAATAGTTGTATTTACATTTTACGGGTTTGTAAAATTGTATTATATCATTAAATAATTAGAAGATACTGTTATATAATAGTGATAAAAATTTGTCATTAAGTAAGGAAACTCTATTCATAAAAGTGTTAGTACTGGTTCAGAAAACACAAATTCAATTAATTTGATAAAATCACAGAGTTATGAGCCCATATTTTTTTCGAAGGATTTGTGCCCAATGCCCTATTGGGAACTATAATTGTAACAACTGCACTCCCTAATTAAACATTAATAAGATACCCTACCTATAAATACTCACCATTTTTCGGATCTGGATCTCCTCCTCTCCCCAAATCACCTTTCCTCTCTTCTCGTTCATTCTTCTTCCCTGCTCACTCCCAAATCTACCAAAATCACAACTCCTCCGCCTCCCAATCTGTCTCCGGAACTAAAATCCTCCCTGATTGGGGCTATGGCCGTGTCTACACCGTCGTCATCGTCAACTGCACCTTCCCCTCCCCCGTTGGACTCCCCTACGGCGGCCGCCTCCTCATCCACGCCATCTCCAATGGAGCTAGAGACCGCGATCTCAACTCCACTGACCTAATCGAAGCCCTCATTGAGCCTCCCAACTCTGTCAACCTCTCCTTATTCTCTTCCCCTCCCAAATACGACTATCTCTACTACGGATCCTCGCTCTACGGAGATCTTAGCCCTCAGCGAGTCCGCGAATGGATCGCTTACCATGTCAAACTCTTCGGTGCGAAATCGCATTTCGTTATCCATGATGCTGGCAGTGTTCATCCTGATGTTCTGGAGGCTCTAAGGCCATGGATGGAGCTCGGCTATGTCATCTTACAGGACATTAGAGATCAAGAGAGATTCGACGGCTACTATCATAACCAGTTCTTAATCGTTAACGATTGCTTGCACCGCTACCGATTTGATGCTAAGTGGATGTTCTTCTTTGACGTCGACGAGTTCATCTTTGTCCCTGGTAAGAAATCGCTCAGATCGGTCATGGATTCGCTCAAGGAGTTCTCTCAGTTTACATTCGAGCAGATGCCTATGTCTAATAAGCTCTGCCTTACTGAAGATTACGTCAAAACTCCCAAGTATGTTCTCTGCTTGTTGTTTTCTTCAATCTGTTTAGTTTTTCATCGTTTTATTGATTTTGTTATTAGAATAGTTCTGTTAGATGATGCATATTGGTATCGATTGTTAGATGTTGATTGGATTTAGCTACTTGCACTGCCAGATTCCAGTTCAATCCAGAACTAGTAAATATTGACTGCTATAACAGGGCAATGCAAAATTTTAAATGTTTTGACTGTTGAGATGGAAATTTGATCAAGACATTTAATTAGTTGCTTGCGTATACTGTTGGATGTTTAGTTTCTGTGGATCGTCGATGAATTGATTTCCGTACTGATTCCAGTACTTAATTTGCAGGTTCCGAGCTGGCGTTTGAAGGGAGTCCTAGTGAATTTTATTCTACAATAGCTTCCTCTTGGTGTTGTTAGATTTTCTTCTGTAGTGCTAGAAATGGACCAATCCATTGCAAAATGTAGTGGTTATGATGTTGATCTTGAAAGCGGAATGGCTGCTTTAGATAGTAATCTGAGTGATGAGCCGCTATTTGCTGGCCTGAACTCTTGTTATGAACTTGGGACATGTGATGAATCCATGGTGTGTGAGGCTAGGGTGACGGTTTCTATTGATTCGAATTATGGTGATGATGTTTCACTGGAGAATGTGTTTATAGTTTTTAAAATGTGTACAATTTTATTTAGTATGTTGTCAAGTTTTTTAAAGTGTTGACAATTTTGTATGTGTTGTATGTTGTTGACCGTTTATTAGTCGTGTTGACAACTTATTTAGTCGTGTTGACAACTTATTATTCTTGTTGACAACTCTGTTAAAAAATTTGTTGACAACTCTGCTAAAATTTTTGTTGACAACTCTGTTAAAATTTTTGTTGATAGCTTTGTAAAAAAATTTGTTGACAGCTCTGTTAAAATTTTTGTTGACAGCTCTGTTATAATTGTCACGTCGGAGTATTTCCTTATAACTTAAAAAAGTGATGCAAAAACTTAAAAAATATTACAGTTTTGGGGTTTTGGGGTTTTGGGGTATTTACCCAAAAACTGGTATTTTTTACTGCCGGCATCGAGTTGGGGTCCAGAAGATATATAGGCCCAAACTTCAGAAAGCCCAATAGGCCCAACGAGGTTCATCGAAGGAGGCGGAGGACAAAGTACACAAATCACAACCACTGCTCGCCACGAACGCGGAGGTGTCGCCCTGCTCAACACAACCAATCGGAAAGAATCGCCGGTGATCGCTATTCAGACAGCCTGTGGAAGCCGTTTACCGTTTTACTTCCTTCGCCTCTATACTTTCGAGCTTCCCTCCTTAGAGACTTCAATGGAGAAGAAGTACGGATTGCAGCTTAGGGTTCCACCGTCCCAGCAGAAGAAGCAACATGTGCGCCCGCCCATTCCTAAACCTGCCGGATTCGCTGACGAAGACGATGACGACGTCGAGAAGGAGATTTCGCGTCATGCTACTCAGAAGAAGACTCTTAGAGATGTAAATATACTCAGCTGATTGAGATTGTTCTCGTTTTCCTTTTTGTTATTTTGGTACTGTGCTGAATTGACAAGATTTTGATGTTATTGTGGCAATTTTTTGTAGATCGAGGAACAGCATAAGAAAGCCTTGGAGGAGGACCCTTCAATTTTCGATTATGATGGGGTTTATGATGAGATGAAGGTGAAAGCTGTTCAACCTAGAGCACAGGATCGGCAGGAACGCAAGGTAATGTACTAATTCCATGCCTTTTTTAATTGTGTAATTGTGAATATGGTCCAATCGTTTCTGGTTAGTTTCATGATTTGTTGCAAATAGTATAGTGTAGCTCCTATGGAAATTTTTATTCTAGATTGTCAGTCGTAGGGTACTAGGAACCCTAGCATTGTATAATTGGCAGTACATATATGGTGTCTTTGATTCAGTTGTATCACTTAGACACCTGGATGATATACAAGATGGGTTTGGGGTATGATTTGCAGTAATTAATCTTAACAAGAACAAGAGCTTCTCTCTTTTCTTCTGTATTTTAGGGTTGGTATAGCTACATTAGGACTAGTCTCTGCCTGATGCTGTGCTGAACTGCTAGTTTCCATGTCTGTCATACTTTCGAGTTCAAATGTCTGCCATGTAACATTATGTGTTTTTTTATACTGATTAAGTTGAAGTTAAATTGGTTGTCTGCCATGTAATATTATGTGTTTTGTGCACTGATTCAATAGAACTTAAATTGGTTATGATACTGGTTTTTTCCGGTTGTGATGCTGGTTTTTTTGGGTTAATGTTTTTTTCCACTGATCAGTAGAAGAAAATAAAGGCTGCTCGCATCTTCACTGCACTTCATTTGTAATGTTGTTTCTGCTCGGTTAGGCAGAGGGACTAATCAGTGATCGTGTATTTGCAGCCAAAATACATTCAAGCACTAATGGATAAAGCCAAACAACGTGAGCGAGAGCAAGAAGTTGTTTATGAGAGAAAAATTGCAAAAGAAAGAAGCAAAGACGACCACCTTTTTGCAGACAAAGACAAGTTCATCACTAGTGCTTACAAGAAGAAGCTTGCTGAGCAGGCCATGTGGCTACAAGAAGAAAAATTGCGCGAACTCCGTGAGGAGAGAGACGACGTAATATTCCCCGCTTCTATATTTTTCATATCATATCAAAACTTGTATCTTCCTTTTCTAAATGCAGAAATTTGCAACTTTTTATAGGTTACCAAGAAGAGTGACATAACTGACTTCTACTTCAGCCTTGGAAAAAATGTTGCTTATGGTTCAAATGAGGCAGCCATAAAAAAGGCCGAGTTGGGAAAACCAGAAGCGGGTCCCTCTTCGAGTGATCCACCTGTCAAAGCTGCCAGATCACCAGCCAGGGTGGAGGATAAGAAGAGTGATGAAGCCTCTACCCGTGTTAAACCCCAAGATCCAAATCCAGGGCAACCTGAGGAAAAATTAGGTCAAGAACAACAACAACCAAAGGCCGATGAAAAACCGGATGAAGAACAACCAAAGCCCGACCATCATAAGAGAAACCAAGACGCGGTAGCAGCTGCTAAGGAACGATTCATGGCGAGGAAGAAGGCAAAAGAACAATGAAAACTATGGCTTCTCTTTTGTGTTGTGAATTATCTGAAATGCTAGTTGAATCCTCCTTATTTCTTGGCATATTTTTAGATTATAAGGTGTTACCTTGCTCTTATCTAACAATCTAGCAGGACCTTTGATCTGGATGATGTAAACCCTCAGCTGCACTTGTTATTATTTAAATTGTACTAAGATTTCTTTTAAAAGAAGTTTTTGTTTGGTTGTCTGTAAAGATTCATGCCACATCATCTTCTAGCATATTAGTTATGTCGTATTACTTTTCAATACATGTCATTTAAAAAAATCAAAATTAATATATATTTAAGGATCCTGTTTTAATTCTATTAATATCATTTTTTTATTTAAATACGAATCAATTAAAATATATATACAAAGATCGTTAAATTTGTACACATGTCTTTAAAAAATATTCATAACTTCCTTTTATTTTAAATTTAATTTAAAAGTAAATATTATTACTATGTGCTACATATTTTATTTTTATGTATTTATAAATTATACATAAAATTATTAAAATCATTTCGTAATTGCGCGCATTGCGCAGAGTACTAAATAATTAATAGAGTATCAGTAAAATTAGCAACTAGGTTTATGAGGAATAGTCTAACAAAAACAGTTTTTTGCAATTTTGTGAATTTTACCAATTTCTAGAAGATGACGGAGTGAGGAATTTTTTTCTTTTTAACTTTGGACCGACGTATGCAAATAAAAACTGACAAATAATAAATCATGAAAAAACTATCATATAAAAGAATATTTTATACATTTTAACAATATCGATAATTTTTCCGTCCAGGATAAAAAAAACAAAAAGAAGATTAATATACCGAATTATATACAGAGGATTACAAAGTAATTTCCAGCCCCACGCCGTGCTAGAGCTTTCTTTCCCCCCTTTTTTCCTACATTTTTTGGTCTGTTTAAAAAACAAAATGTATATTACGTGAAAAAGGAGAAATTAAAAAAATTAAAGGTTTTTCAGAGAGCTTCCCTCCACATCCATATCCGAACCAAATTCCCTCCTTCCCCCTTTCTCCCTCCACCACCTCCTCAGCCGCGGCATCCACCGCCACACCAGATCTCCGATCCTCTCAATCTCCCATCCTCTTCTTCTTCTTCTTCTTGTTCAAACCACTCCTCATTCACCTCTATCTCCAATTTACCCCTCGCTTTTCGCTGTTCCAAAACCCTGAAAATCTCCCTCCGTTTCAGTAATCTCGTAGCTCAGCAATCGGTCTAATTTCCCCTTGATTGAGAGGTTTTGTGTCCGATGTCGAGTTCTAGCGCCGCCAATCAGCTGTCGCAGCAACAGAAACCGCCACAACAGCCGCCTCTTAGGCGCCAGCTCCCTTTCAGTTCTATGAAGCCGCCGTTTGTAGCGCCCGCTGACTACCATCGCTTCTCTTCTCCCGCTGACCACCGCACGCCTGACAACTCTGAAGCTATAGTCGTTAAGTCTCCCGCCGTGAGTTCTTGTTAAAAACCTAATTCATGTACTTTTTGTGTCATGTAGATAATGTCTCAGGATCTGCTTTGTTGATGGGGCTACAGCTTTGTCCAAGGTGTTCTTAGGTCGTAGGGGATGGTCTTTACTGTTTAGTGCGATGCTCAGTTGTAGATCAAGCACCTTTCTTTTAGATTGAGATGGTTCAGCTGTGCTAAAAGTACTGCTCTATAGGATTCTTGGCTGATTAGTAGTCATGAGTTGTGTGAGGAATGAAACTGATGTTTTATATACCAATTTTCTAGGTGATCTCAGTCAGGAGAAAGCTTATAGACTTGGTGTTGTTATATTCAACTTGAATATTTTTAGCTTTAACTATTCTTGCTGCTAATTAAGTTTTTCCTTAGTCAATTGATTGTATACATCATTCTTGTGCATGAAGGCCCATTATCTATTAACTTATAGAAAAACTTTACAGTTATTTCCTACTCTTCTGACTTTAATCATGAAACTAACTTGGCTGCTTCTATCTTCTACTGAATCTGGAAACTATTTATCAGCCGATTAAGCGAAAAATTGAAGTAATTGACCACATTGCTGAGTCGAGTGACTGGACATCCAGTGGAGGATGTACTGAAGCAGTTAGCAGTCTTATTCAAACACCTGTATCAGGAAGAGGAGGAAAAGGACGTGCATCAAGGATTTCAAAGTCCAGTAGATCCGGGCCTCAAACACCAATACCTAATGTTGGTGTGTATCATAGCTTGTGAAGATTTATATTGCTTTATAATGTTGCTTTCATTTGATTCTGCAAGAGAGTTGCTCCTGGATACGTTGCATCTAATGGACAGAATCCAAAAGGTCTAGAAGAAAATTATGCTGATTCAGTTTAATAATATTAAGTTGATCTGTTTCAGGTTCTCCTGGCACTAATCTTACTCCACTTGGTTCATGCCGCTATGATAGCTCCCTGAGTAAGTGCTTCTCTTTCCAAGTGATGATTGAGATGTTTATAGTTCGTTTTCTTGCCATTTGAATTTCTAAATTTGGAAAAGAATAACCAGAGTACAAGCCTTGATTTCTTTCTTTGGCTGGCTCAGGTCTTTTGACGAAGAAGTTCATTAACTTAATCAAGCATGCAGAAGATGGCGTTCTTGATTTGAATAATGCAGCTGATACTCTAGAGGTGATCATTTTCTTTTTATGAAGTTTAATTCCCGTCTCCTCTTTATGCATCTGAATACTGATCTGATATGCTTGCTTTTTCAGGTACAAAAGAGGCGGATTTATGACATCACAAATGTTCTAGAAGGGATTGGCCTGATAGAGAAGAAATTAAAAAATAGGATACAATGGAAGTATGTGCCTGAATTACTAGTAGTTTACTCTCTGATTTGATAACGGTTTCAGTTGAGGAGTCTAACCATATGCTTGTTGGCTCATGATCATTGATCAGAGGGCATGGTGTTGCAAGGCCGGGAGAAGTTGATGACAGTGTTGCTAGTTTACAGGTACGCTATCGTTGTAGGGTTGTTTTCCTCCCACCCATTTGTGCGTTTTCAGCTTGATATTCCATCCGGTTATCTGCAAAACAACATAGGCTCTTTTTTATCTCTCAAACAAGTTGTAGATGTTGTAGCTGTCTTGAGAACATTTTGTCAAGTCCTCTTCAAGTCAATTTCCACATTGTAATGACATGATTGAGATGTCAAGTAAAAATAGTAAAAAGGATATCTTACCTTCTTTCATGATCAAGGCCTTACTTATCTTACCCTCTTTCCTGGCTCTTAACTGATAGAGCAAAAGTTGTCTACGTGTTATGACTGTTAATTTCATCACTTCTTAGATACTTTTTTCTCTCGACTCCTGCAGGCAGAAGTTGAGAACCTTTCTCTGCAGGAGCGTAGATTGGACGAGCAAATAAGGTGTCTGATTATGAGAATGCTTTTGAACAAGTTTCATAATTTTATTTTGCCGTCTTTGAACCATTCTATTGAGTACTGACTTGGCTGTTGCAGAGACATGCAAGAAAGACTACGGGAACTTAGTGAGGATGAAAATAATCAGAAGTAGGCTTTGAGTTTTCATTGACTGCAAAAGAATCTCGCAATAGTTAACAATCTGGTAACTTCTTGATCAAACCATTTTTTTGTCATCTTTTAGGTGGCTCTTTGTGACTGAAGAGGATATAAAGGGCTTACCATGCTTTCAGGTTAATTCTTCATTCTATCTTGTTAAAATCCTGATACCTCTGTGATTTAATTCTGAATGATTATTTTGTTTCTTGGATAACTCATCTGCGATTCTTGATCATTGTTTCATTACAGAATCAGACCTTGATAGCAGTTAAAGCTCCACATGGTACCACGTTGGAGGTTCCAGATCCAAATGAGGCAAGTTGAACCTGCGGATGTAAATCCATATGTTTCAGCCTTAATTTCCTTAATTCTTTGACTTGATGCTTGCTTTTATGTACAGGCTGATTATTCTCAACGAAGATATAGGATAGTGCTGAGAAGTACAATGGGTCCAATAGATGTGTACCTTGTTAGGTATTCTTCTTTACTGTGATGTGATAATTCTCTTAGATAATTGCTGGAAAACTAAACTATTTACCCCTTATTCATCAGAGTATTTAGAGTGGAAAGGAGACTTTCTCCTTCTTATGATACAGAGGTGTGGGTGAAATAAATGTAGCCAAAGTGGAGGCTTTTGTTTTCAGAGTGGATGCGAAAATTATAGTGTGTAAATCAGGATTTGATATCAAAACACAATAAACCCAAATTTGCTCACAAAACACCACATATCTCAGAGAAGTATAGCATATAAACCGGAAAATAACAAACTAAAATTCCCTTTTTTAACAGAGAATAGAAATCTCCAAGCTTATTTGGTAATATCACCCTTGTTTCAGCCAATTCGAAGAGAAATTTGAAGATATCAATGGTGCCGAGCAACCTCCTGCTCTGCCAACAAATCCTGCATCTAATGAGAATATTACAGCAATGATCCCAATGGAGAATGGAGATAGAGGTATTGAAAACCAAGTACAAGAAGCACATAGAATGAGCTCAGATGCTACAGCTTCTCAGGATTTTGTCAGTGGCATCATGAAGATTGTTCCTGATGTCGATGTAAGTTTTCAGTACTTAATATTTTATAATAATATGCGACTTATTTTTTATATTCCTCTGACAACAGCATTTGCTACTTTCTTACAGAGTGAAGCAGATTACTGGCTACAATCAGATGCCGACTTTAGCATCACTGACATGTGGACAGAATGTATCCTTAAAAATTACTCTTTTTTTCTCTTCAATTGCAAATTAGTATTTTGTGATTCCATGACATAGAAATTTAGCAGGCGTTGAGTGGAACGATTTTAACAATATCAATGAAGAGTACCAAATGGGGAATGGAAGCACACCCCGACCACAAACTCCACCATCTACCGCAGCTGCAATTCTACCGAGCTGATCAATCTCAATTGCTAATGATAAAAGCGAAAGCATTCCTAGCCGAAACGTTCACCAGAATGCATTGACCTCTCTAACTCAATCCCATATTCGGATTCAAGGCTATATATGGAAAGCATTGGTGATGGAACTTCGGCCTGGAAGAACGGTTTGGTCAGCTTTATAGCTACCTTGACCTCATCCTTGCTAAATTTGTGCTGAATGCCTAGTCTTTATAATTATAGACTCTTTTTTTCCCCTAATCTGGTAAGTTAGTCTAACCTGACAAGAGGAAATATGCAATGGGCTAGCCATTGCAGTGAAGCCAGGTGAAGAAGATCGTCATAGTCTTGGCTGTAACGGAAAATAGTGTTTATTAAGATTTGGATCAACTTGCACTGTGATTTTCATTGGAGTGCATAAAATGAAACTTTGATTTTGCATTCTTTTGCTATTTAGCTTCCTTCTCTGCAGGTGATGGATGATGCTGTGTCAGATTTGGTTATATGCTATGCTTGAAATTCAGTTCGTTTATAATGATTTAGGATTTGAAGACAACATCCGGGAAGTATTTGTTCTTAGTCTGCAATACCAATGGAAGAACAAAAGAACCAATTAACAACTGCAAACCAAATTAGATGAACAAATGAACCAATCAACAACTGCAAACCAGATTAGATTAGTTCTCAACATATTCATTGAGTATTCTAATCAAATCATAATAACACCAATAAAAAATCCCTACCACTAAATGTCATGAAATACATTCAGACAACTTTGCATCCCCATTGCTCTACGTTCCGTAGTCTTTCATGTCAAATTCACCCGCCTTTGCTTTTTCCTGTCACAGTTCAAACGCAAAAGAAAAGAAATCAATAAAACATGTTCGTAAATCATCAAACTAAGCCCATACATCTAGAAATCAGTCAAATTAATTACCTGATTGAATTGATCACAGTAGTATAAAGTATGCCCCACATCATAATAACTCGAGTTGAGGATAGTTTGAGGATGTTGTTGATGATCACCACAGTTAAACCCTGCAACAGCATTGTAATTCTGTTGCTCACCTTGATCAATCGAAGCAACATAGTTATTATAGCTATCATCTACATGAAGTTGAATCTTTGGCGTCAACGAAAGCCCATGAATGGGAACGAAGCTATCTGAGAGATTTGACTCGTATTGGAAAATGTCGGCCGGATGATTATTCAACAATCCACTGCTCTCACTTAGTAGTTGTTGATCCATGATGTGGTTCATATTGCTTGACCCAACATAGCCAATCTGGTTGTAGGACTGTTGTTGTATCCAATCAACATTTGTACTGAAATTTCCAATATTATACGTGTTATAAACCGTGGGAGTGGTCCAACCAAGTGCTTGATGAGATCCAATGTTGAAGTCGTGCAATTCCTGCTCGGATCCAGTGGCTAGTTCTTCAACTTCCCTTTCAATTGCCACTTCCTTTGATTTGCTTCGATGCTGCTCTTGTTTTTGTTGTTGCTGTTTTCTTGGCTGCTTTTCTTGTGAATCTCCTTGCTGCTTCTTATGGCGTTGGCGGTATTTCTGTTTCATCAAACAATACAAAACGTTACATGGTTCACTTTTTAGTTTTAAAGCATAACTAGCTTAATCCTTTGTCAAGTATTAAGTTAGTATTATACAAATGTAGTGAAGTATCAAAAAATTAAAAAGTGTACAAATATATATGAGTATCTTCTATTATTTTCTATTTATAGTTAAGGAAGTGTATCTTATATATGTGTAGTGTGAAAAAAAAAGGAAAATTACGAATGAATATAAAATTGACACATAGCAAATGAAAGGATGTAATGACACTAAATGAAATGTGGTATTGACATGTGGCTAAAAAGGGTTTCACTTTAAAATATATAGTAGACTGATATGTAACAAGAGATCAAAATAAGTGTTTCACCTGGAGGTGGCTAGCTACATTCTCTCGAGTCATACCAGAAATGTTCATACGCTCCATGATTTTTTTTGGAACCGCGCCTAAAGTGTTCAAAATAAGGAGTTGACTACAAATAAGTGAAAACCAAATAAGATAGATGAGAAAATTTCAAATTAGTAAATTGAAAGGAAATAATTCTTACGTTCACCTAAATAAATTACCGCCTCCACAAAAGCAGCATGTAACTCTGGTGTCCAAACAACTCGTTGTTTTTTGCGAGTTGGTGGATCGGGTGAGTCTCCCTTTCGTTTTTCCGTTGAAGCATCACATTCCAAGTTGGAAGTAGCACTAACTTCTTTTCGTTCTTCTCCGTAGTTCAACTCTTGCTTCACTATGGTAGAATTTCTAGGGTTATAACGAAGTGCTTCCAGATCTATCTTCCTCAAATGCTCTGTCGTTATTGGCTTGAGTAGAAAATCACTAGCACCGTGATCCAAAGCCTTCTTAATAGGGCTAACATTGGAGTATGTCGATGACATTACTAAACCCAGCTTAATATAAGTTAGTTTCACAAGAACCATATATTATGTCGATGACATTACTAAACTCAACTTTGTATAAGTTAGTTTTACAACAACGTACTAAGAGTTGACTTGGAGGTAATCAAATATAGATGAACTTACAGATGATTGGAACGTTGCTCTCTGCTCGTACAAGTCTACATAGCTCAAAACCGTCAATCTTGGGAATGCATACATCAATGATAACAAGATCGAACTTCACTTGACTCCCCCGAAGAGTAGATAGACATTGTTCAGCATCTTTGCATGTTGTGACTGAAAATTTGCAAGAAACAGAATTTTAAAAAAAGAACAGATACTCCAAGATACTCATTGTAGTAATCATGAGAATATATAGGCGGTAGAAACTTGAAAGTGTAAAGTGTAGTGATCATTGTAAAAGAGAGAAAGAACGTTTCAACATACAATATGTCATCTATAATTCTCAATCAACACTATTTTCAGTCCACTAAACCACGACTTTTGATTAACAATTACGTCCACACATTAAGATTATACAAAATCTCAAACTAAATTGAAATGATTGGATTTTCACCATGTTTAGAAATGTAAATATTAAGCCATACAAGCAACTTAACTCGTACCCGTATGGTTGCAGTATTCAATCACTTTTTCAAGAGCAAGCAAGGACTTTTCGTCGGCATCGACCGCTAGAACGTTCAATGGATAAGAAGTTTCGAGTTCTTCCATTGATGATGGGAGTGGATGATCGATAGAAGGAGCACACTAGGTAGCAACTAAGAAGAAATTAAGCAGGAAACAAGGAGAATTTTGCGTTGACAACTTGTAACAACCATCTAGCATAAATTTAGGTCATCAGATTCGTTTATATATTTTTTTATAATAAATTTAATAAAGTTTGTTAACAAGCCTTAGCCGAATTATTTTTTGTAGGGTAGTTAAAAAGTTTTACTATACGGTAAAGTAGGGTTAGATTGATTGTGTGGACTTCTACCATTTGAAGATAAGGTGTCCCTGCAAAAAAAAAAAAACTTCATATTGTAGAATTTTTATTTACGTTAATTGTTTACGTGTCACTCATACCCGTATTTAAATTTGTATCTGATATACTTCTGATATAGATATCAAGGTATGTGTTATTTTTATTATAACTCACAAAAAGTGTATATCATATATATAACTTATATCTATAGATGATATTGATAACGTTCATACTCATATTTTCATACTTAAATATATCTATATAAATATATTTACCGATTTTCATGCCTAATATCTCGGGCGACAGCAAAAATTAATGTGTTATCTTATGAAGTTTGCCTAACTCAAATTTAATTTCACTCGGTGTTGAAGTATCTTTAGTTAGGGAGTAACTAGCGTGTGTTCCCGTACCATGTACGGGGTCACATGTATAAAAATATTTTAATAATATATTTATATTTTTTACTATTAATTTGTTTATAGATTGTAGTTTATACTTTATGGTTTATAATTTATAGATTATAGTCTATAGTTTACGATTTATGTTTTATAGTATAAGTTCATTAATAACTCGACTTAATTAGATTGATAACATAATAATAGATAAATATATATATTTATATATATAAGATAAATATATAATATGATAAAAGATAAACATCTATATTTCTTTTTTGTTATATAACTTATTAGATATCTTTTTGATTTTTTTACTTTTTAATTCAAAGATATATATCAAAATATAAAGTCGGATGATGTGGAGGATGACATGATGGATGATGTAGCATAGCTTAGAAGCCGACACATAGGCGAATTGAATATAAAGGCGACAGGTGGCAAAACAACGTTTTGTTTTAGTATATGTATAGATAAGTTTGCATCACTTGTTGCCTTTGGACTCTCGTAGTATTCAACGTTCAAACTAGCTTAACTTTCAAAGAAAATGATTTGCAACTATTTATGTTGACTGTATGTCTGTATTGTCCCCCTCAAACAAAAATGTCTCTGTTATTTTGTGGGGGGTGGATTTACCCATACCACCATCCCTATAAATTTTTATCATCCAACCCATCCGTCATCCGCGAAATCCTCAATCCACATCTAATCCATCTTAATCCATTGGGTTCATAGGTGGATCGGGTGAGATATGCGGGTTGTCTCATTTTGTATTCTAAAATGTATATAGTATATAAAAACAAAAAATATAAGCATACGAAAGAGACACAGTGAATTGAACGGAGAGTCGAGCACTGGAGAGAAGAATGGAGCAAGAGAGGAGAGGAGAAAACTCCGAACTAAATCAGCTAGTGTTTATGGAGTTGGAGAGAACTAAGAGAACATGAGATAAAACATTAAGGTTATAATTAAGTTACAACTTAGAAGAGTTTTTCATTCTGGCAAAATGTTAAAAGATTGTGCACAGTCCTTTATTGCTTTAATACCTAAAACTGATAATCCTATATCTATCAATCATTATCGGCCAATTAGCTTATGTTCTACAATATATAAAGCGATTACCAAACTATTGGCAAATAGAATTCAAGCTCTACTTCCAAAGTTAATACATCCGTGTCAAGCTGCTTTTGTTCAAGATAGATCCATATTTGACAATATACTTATTTCTCATGAAATTTTTCACTCTTTTCACCAAAAGAAGAAAGGAAAAAGAGGATGGATGGCACTGAAGTTGGATATGAAAAAAACTTATGATAAGGTTCAATGGCCTTTTATTATTCAAATTTTAACATCATTTGGATTTCACAAGAACTGGATAGATCGAGTAATGACATGCATCACTTCAGGATCTTTTTCTGTCCTTGTTAATAACGAGCCAGGTCCCATGTTTCAACCAAAATGCGGATTAAGGCAAGGAGATCCAATTGCACCATTTATATTCATAATAGTTATGGAATATATAGCTAGAAATTTACAAAAAGAAACAGAGAAATCAAATCATAAGGTAGGAATCCAAATTACAAGAAATGGTATGCGTATCCCTTTTCTTTGCTTTGCTGATGATACTATTATTTTCGCTAATGCCAATTTGAGTAATATGAATTATATAAAAAAGTTACTTCAACAATTTACAGACCTCTCTAGACTTGCAATAAATTATCACAAAAGCTCCTTTCAAACAACTCCTAATATCTCCGTACAACAAAGACAAGCTCTAGCTTCAGTGCTGAATCTTCAGATAACAACGTCTATGGAGAAATATCTTGGAATTCCCATAGTAAGAGGAAGAGTTAAAAATGACTGTTTTCAATATGCAATACAGAGTATGCAAAAACAACTCTCTAGATGGAAAGCAAATACCATATCTCAAGCTGGGAGAACAATCATGATTCAATCTAACATATTGTCTAAAGTTAATCACCTAATGCAATGTTTCTTACTCCCAAA
Source organism: Oxyria digyna (assembly GCA_029168935.1). Classification (NCBI taxonomy): domain Eukaryota; kingdom Viridiplantae; phylum Streptophyta; class Magnoliopsida; order Caryophyllales; family Polygonaceae; genus Oxyria; species Oxyria digyna. The sequence goes on from JAPVLV010000005.1 coordinate 44,929,523, forward strand.
AGGGATCTGTACTCAGGTTGACAAGATTAATAAGGATTTTTTCTGGAATAATAGTAATCCAGGTTACAGGGCAATTACTTCATGGGATAAGATCTGTACACCAAAGGAGGTAGGTGGACTAGGACTACATAAAGCGGAAGATTTAAATAAAGCTTTACAACAGAAATTATTATGGAAAATAGTTACTGATAGAAACAATATTTGGGTCAGATTAATATATCAGAAATACCTACAAAGTTCTTCTATATTTAGTTTTAAAAATAAAAAGAAACAATCCTGGCAATTTTCGAGATTATTACATCTACGAGAACAATTTCAAAAAGGAATTGGTTGGGAACTTGGTAATGGTAATACCATAAATTTATGGAAAGATAATTGGATATGTAACACAAACCTTAGAGAATATTATGACCCAAATAAAAGTAACATCAACACAAAGGTATCTTACTTTATTAACAATAATAGAGAATGGGACATGTCTAAGCTTAACGATGTCTTACCAAATCATATAACACTACAAATCGCTAGCATGTATATATCCAATAGCAATGAAGAAGATAGGATAGTGTGGCTTCCAGATAAGTCAGATAAATTCAATACGGCTTCAGCTAGGAAGTTTAATAATAACTATAATCAATTAGATAATATTAACGATAATCATAATTTATATAGATGGTTATGGAATTTAAAAATTCCCCCAAGATATTAAAATTTTCTATGGAAAGCAATCTCAGATAATTTGTCAACCACTCAAAGACTTAATAAATATTACAACAGAGTTTCGTCCTATTGCTCCAGGTGTAACAACTTGACAGAGACAACAGAACACTTCTTTTTCCAGTGTCCTCACACAATTCATCAGTTGGAAAAATTTGAGTCATTACTTGGTTTCAAGTTTAATATACAGGTAGATATACCTATTTTGGACAATTTAAAAAACATCAGTACCAGTTTAAAAAACAATCAATCATTCAATGATAGAAGCGCTTATCTATTTATGGTACTCGTTGTGGATATATAGAAATTCGCGAATCTTTAGAAGAAATGCAAATAATACAACAAAAGATCCTTACAGAAGTGCATTTGAATAATTTAAATTTTGGGAGATTAACACATTAAAATCAAAGGGTCCAAAATTGAAAAATAGACGTAATAGAAATAAGGTAATAAATAGAAGTTGGATAAAACCACCAGACCAATGGATTAAAATCAACTTTGATGGATCCTTTAAATCCATACAAGAATCTTGGGTGGGATGTATTGCGCGTAATAAGGAGGGAAAGATTATGGATCTATTTAATAAACAGAAGCTCTCAAGTTCTCCACCTCATATAGAGGCATTAAGTGCTCTACCGGCCGTTACACTTGCAAAGAAAATAGACTGTAAAAACTTAATTTTAGAGGGAGACAATCTCACTGTGATTAATTCTATTAAGAATATCTGGAAAATTCCATGGGAAATTCGGAATATTATTATCGACATCCAAAATATACTCAAGACATTCGATAATGTCAAAATCTTCCATTGTTTTAGGGAAGCGAATAAACCCGCAGATCTATTGGCAAAGTCAACTGCCAATGTGCACTTCCTTAAGGTTGTCCTTAATTGTTGTAAGGACAATATACTATCTGATGAATATATCAGAATCATGAGACCATTGTTCATACAGTCTAGCATGATGGCACAGCATGCTGACGTCCTTAGGGCCATTCGTTTGGATGGTCAAGAGTTGTCACCTTCCCTTATGTGAGACTCTGGTTCTAGCCTCTATCAAAAAAAAAAAAATTAGAAGAGTTTTTAAATTTTTTATCATATAAATTATATATATATCATAAAATTTATAGAAATAAAAATATTTTATATATGTTAAAAAATTATATGGATTATGCGGGTAGGATCGGGTCGCGGGTCATGGATCGGATTGTGGGTTGGATGAACCTCACTCCATATCCGCTCCATGATCCATCCATCAATCTGTTGATCCATCAGCATCCGTTTATTTTAGGATTTCAATCCGTATATTTGGATCAGGTTCGTGGATGGATCGGATATCCGCGGACAATTTTCATCCCTAGTTACTATCCAATGAGGGCAAGTATGCAATCTATTTCGGATGCGAGAATAGTCTTCTACCCTAATATTCAACATTCAAACTAGCTTAATTTTCAAAGAAAATGATTTGCAACTATTTAGGTTTACTGTATTGTCCCCTCGAAGAATATTGTTGTTAGTTATTGCAGTTGAATTATGATTAATTAATTATCCTTGGTCCCTATATGTTTGCAAGTTTCTAATTGACCAACAACAGTTAGGTATTTCCTTAAGTTCTTTTACAATGTTTGGGGTATTTCATGTTCGCAAGAAAAGTAACAGAGCAGCAGACTTTTTTGCATCAAAGGAATTTAATATTGAAGATTTGCAATGGGATTTGGAGATTAAATGGTGCTACTTCTGCACAAGATTTGCGATCGGACTTCCTCTCTTCGCTTTCAATACTTTTTCTCGTTTCAGAGTTTTTAAGGATTATCTGCATCGATGATTTAGACATTTAGACTTGTATTGTTTGTAATAATAAACCTTTTGTTTGCTTGTAAAAATAAAACAATTAGGTAAGATTCAAATAACATTCGATTGTTGTGAATTTCTTAGTACACAGAATCATATATACATGCAGATACAATTTTAGCTAGACTTGGCAAATGGGTCGAACGGGGGACAAAATTTTAGGATTGAACGGGTTCGGGTCGGGTCGACCCAACGGTTTCAAATTTTCGATTTTTTATTGTAATAAAGAAAATAAAAAATTTAAAATAATTTTATAATAAGATTATTAAATTGTTATTTAACAAAATATATTGTTATATTTTAATGTAAATGAAATAAAATATATGAAAAGTAGGTCCGTTCACGAGTTTCGAAAAGTTCGGGTCGGTTCAGGTCGAAAACGGATTTGACCCAAACAGGTTCATGAGCTTTTCGGGTTGGGTCAAGTATTTTTCGGGTCGAACCAACGCGTTGGGTCAACTTTTGACCGGTCTAATTTTAGCCTATATGTAGACTGGACAATACATTTATAAAATAAAATTGGCATTGGATCATTCAACTAAAAAATATTCAACCTCATTCCAATAATACCAATGACTGAAAAATGGTAAGATCATAAAACAACACAACTTACAAGGAGCCCAAGGGAAAGGTAAAGTGCACCAAATTTCGTGTGAATTAGGGAAAAATTAGCTTAAGATTCAATCCTAAGGGGAATTATTGGAGCCGTTGGTGGAAGTGAATGAGGAAAGAGCTCCGGCAGTTTGGGCACCTGAGATTTCCCTCCGACAGCATGACGTAAATGAGACACCTCGTACACCCGACCACCACCATTGAAGCCGAAGACGTCGTCTCAGGGCTGCTGCAGTCAGAAAATTCCTTCAGGCTTTCTTCGGTTGAAATGCACGAAGTCGCCGGAGAATGGCTCATATTCGGCTCTAGCCCACCATTTTTGTTCATGCTCATGATAGTTTCTTACAACTCTTGGCCAACAGAGTGATATGAAGCAACGAGAAGGTACCTGAAGGCAGCAGCGAGAGGGGAGTCGCCGGAGAAGATGATTTGATTAGTGGAAGAAAGAGAGATTAAAAGATGGCAAGAGGTTTCTTGTAAAGGTGTTTATATAGTTGGAGTGGGGTGAAAGAAGAAATAAGACTGAAATCAATGCCCAAGAAAGATTATTAATGTTCAACCAAGAAAAAGGAAAGATTGTTATAACTATCAGTGCTTTTCCACGAAATGGAGATTTTGATCAAAGAAAGAGATAGCTAACATCTCCTTTCATCTCATAAATTGCTAGGGTAAGAGTCTCAAATAGCATGGCCGTTAACCAAGTAGAAAAGTTGAAGAGTCTTGCTTAGTCTAGTTGACAAGCTTGACAATTAGATCGTGCGTCTAATGATGACAATCAGTTGTGCATGTATTATGTTTATATGTGCATGTAGTTATGCTTGACATCTAGTTGAAAATAAAAGTTACACAAAGAATAGTATGCATTTGGTTTATTGCGGAAAGTAGTGAGAAGAACCTAATAACAATCCACATATGCTATATTGACTAATCTGCCTAATAGTCACAGAAGATACATCATTAGTTCATATATATATAGATAGATTAATTTCCAGTATTAACACTCGCAAACAAGAATCATGAAGTTGAAAGACAGATACTGATGCGACCATTAACATGATAAGACAGAAGAACTTATGAACATAAAATCAAAGAAAACATTTCTACTTCACACACAATTGACATGATACAGTTCCAAGCCTTCAATCTTTATATAAAATATCAATACGAACTTACAAGCAGGAGTCTTGGAATAATTAACCCTAGTTAACCTTTAGTCTTCCAGGATCTGTTGGCGCTCAATCTCTATGATGTTTTCAGCCGAGCGGCTCACAGTGCTGTTAGTGCTTCCATTATTACTACGACATTTCAAGAGCTGTTCACGGAGACTTTGTGCAAGTTCATTGAGTTTCTGAATCGTCTTCTCTTGTGATAAGATGATCTGCAATAACATAAAATAAATTTCCATACAAACTTATATTGAGTGTATCTTGCATACACCAGACAGTATATAGCAATTTAAGCACAACAATTAAGCGTCACGAGTTATTAGTGAGAGATAACACATCCTACAGTTAAGGATAGAATAACAAATATACAACAGAAGTCATTAGTGAATGCTTACTATTTTTGGTGATTTCAAAAGACATTGATAGTACTTGTTTCCACATAAGTACCAAATAAAAGCTCATGTAAGATCAATGGCTACATTGTTTTATAACCCCCACCACATTGTCAGAGAAGATTAATATTCATCAGCATAAACACAGAATTCAGCTGGATTTTGATCATACGTACATCTGATTAGAATTTAACCTGATCCAGGACAAAAAATTCTACATTATAAGTTGGATTGTTCAAAATATGAAGTTTATCCCAGTGGAGTGCGAATTAACATTTCAATTTAGATGAAGAACATAGTATATCAGCAATTACCTTCTCCTTGATTGCCTCTTGCCGGTCAGAAATGCGCTGCTGCTTCTGCGACAAGCTGGAGGCAGCATCTATGTCGTTAACCAGTGGCTGTCTCCATTCAAATTGAGAAGTAATTATAAGCACCATCAACAGAAAAACCAGCAACATCGGCCGCGACATTGTTATGAACACAATCCCCGCTCACAATCACGCCATACAAATCACCACCACCATTTCCCAGCCCGATTACAGAAACCCTAACTCTCCAACACCCTAAATTGCCGCTAAAATTATACAGGAAAAACCCTGGAATCTCAAGAAGAGTCAACAGTTAATGCACTTGATAATAGGGGAAAATACGAATTGAAGATGGAAATTGAAGGTATGAACTCGCGATAAGTTTTGTTGCAGATGGTTATCGTCGGTGGAAAGAAGTTTCTTTCCACTGAAAAAAAATGAGAGCTTCTCCGTAGTAGTTTTGTTGAGCACGATAATATACGGTTACGATTTACAATAATGCCCCGTTTAATGTTTTTTCAATTGAGAGATACGAAGGGTATATTTGTAATTCATCGATTGAGGATAAAATCCACTCCATCTCCTTCGTCTTCGTTGGAGCTACTACTGATAGATATTTCTGCACAACCACCAGCGAAGGGCGAAGTTGATGGCTTCCGTCGGAAGAGTTCACTGGCTCGCATTCACCACTACTTGTAAAGCCTCTCTGTTTTCCCCCGAACGACGCCGTTTTCTACCAAACTTCTCTCCCTCTCTCACTCCGAGAATTCAGACTGTTACTGTCTCTGCTTTAAGCACTCCTCCTTCAGGTCTCTTCCCGCCATTTCCAATCACTGTTCTTTCAGTCATTTATAACTGATTGTAGACTACGTTTGATTCTGCTTGGAATTCGATACGTTGATGTTGTGTCGTCTTAATTTTGGTTGCCAGTTGATGTAAATGTGGAAGAGGAGGCTCTACAAGAATTTTACAGGGATAGAGTGTTGAATGGTGATTTTATAACAAAAGTCTCTAATATTATATTTTGGAAGGAGGCAACTGATGCAAGTTTTGTGGAATCTGACTCTATGCAGCAATCTGAAGAGGTTTGCATTGCTTAATTGAGAGTAGATGTTATTTTAAAATCAACATGCTGAATTTGAATTCATTTTACATCAGGTCGACGAGTATGACGAGTCTGAAGGTGGATTTCTAAAGTTAGCAGCCACTAAAGAGTGGTTGATGGGTGAAAATCCTGCACCTGTTAACAGGAAAATTGCTTTAAAGGTGTGATTTTGTTGTTGTTTCTGTTTGTTTTTGGTATCATGAGACGGATTGAGGTTTTCGGTTACATATGGGACTTATAAATGTGGTTATGTCATATCAGGAATTGCAGGATAACCGTGAAAGAAGGAAGAAGCTGAACTTTCTTATGTACGAAGCTGTATGGCTCTTTACTTCATATAACATATTAGCTCTAGTTCTTTTCTCTGTGCCTAGATGATCCACAATTTCATCTTACCAGTGAGTTATATGTGGTGACACACAGGATGGAATCTGATTTATTTTATATGCTAAGTTTCAGGTTGCGAAACGAGTATTTATAAACATAATAAAAACATGCATCTTGATGCCTAGTCTTGTCAGGCTATTCTTTGCTGACTTTTGCAGCAATTTTCTTTCTGTATTGTGATGCTGTTTCGCCTTTCTGTATGCATTTGCAATCCTCCTGCTATATACTTGGAACATTATGAAGGTTTTAATCCAATAAATCTTCCACTCCTGTTGATGGAAAATTAAAAAGCATGAGCCATGACCCTCTTTACATTTTACCTTAGGCCGTGGAAGAGTATACTTGTTCATTTATCAGTCTATAAAAATCTGAAGGTTGTATTATATGTAGCGGAAAGTGGGAAAATTGTTTGATTTAGTTTGTTTTCTTAACAGCTTAAGAAGGAACTGCTTCTTTTGACTGTGTGTATTGGAGCTGCATGTAGTGGATACTGCTTGGTTGTGTTTTCAATACAGGTGAAAATACGTTGTCTCTCTCTCTCGGCTGTATCTTGAATGGATTAATCATATCTTAGTATATAAATCTCACCTGGATCATCAGAAAACCAGCTTTGTAGCTTTCTTGAAGTGGTTTTCAATTATTCATCTGCTAGCAGCGTTTACCTTAAACCGCAGCATATATTTTAAAGCCAAAACTCTGGTGTTTTTTAGTCACTAAGAACAAAACTCAAGAATTATAATTTCAGAATTCTTTTTTGAGATGTTGCCTAGCAAACTGACCAATCTTGTTATTTTGTTGAACAGGCTGCGTTGAGCTATGCTACGGGAGTTGCTTTCAGGTTAGTGAAGCTTAACTAGATAAAATTTATATTCGGCACGTTTTCTATCTTTGAAGCATTAACTAGTTTCAAATTTTCAATGCAGTTGTCTGTACTTTCAGCTTCTGTGCCAGCATGCTGACAACATATCCAGAGATGCTGTGCCACAAATATTCAAGCAAAAGAAAATTAAAAAGTAAGAATGTAGCGTACGCGACTAAGCATTAATTACCATTTTACCCCCTTGCCAATCTTCTCCATATTACAATGACTGAAATCTCATTCTCTTGTAATCAGAATCGGTATAAGAAGTCAAGATCTGCAGGATACATTTGAGAGAACAATTAGAGGTAGTGGCATGGCACTTTCGTCTCCAAGACTTGTGCTCCCCGCCGCCATTTATGGACTGTGGGCCCTTTTCCATCAGTATTCAACCAATGAGTTTTTTGATTTTCAGGTAATTTGCTAAAACACATCCCGGGAAAACTTGTGATTCCGAATATGAGTCTTTCTGTTCTGTGTATTTTGTCAGCTTGTTCCAGCAATGCTCGGGTTGTTTGCATATAAAGCAGCTGCCCTCGTTCAAGTTTATAGAGACAACGAAGATTTGAAGCTTATTTTCCCAGGAGATGAGGAGAACTTTTATTGATTGACCCATCAGGATTCAGAATTCAAGATTTTCCTTTTTTTTGTGTTTCAAAGCATCTGGCCAGAGAATTTAGACGTTATCGTCTACATGACAAGCTTTCGACGCAGTTAGAACCATGAGTGGAAGCTGATTGAGATTATAATTCAGGTTGGAGATTCAATGACTTATATGTTCTTTCTGTATACAATAAATTAAATTGCAGGCCATAGCAAAGCAAACCAATGTAGTGAAATGCTGGTACATGTATAAATGTATAATGTGTGCTGCCTGCATTTTCCAGTATCATCTTGTATCTAAGAAATTATAATGCTACCGTGTAAATTTTTTTTGTGCCATTTATAAATCATGTATTCATTCAATAAAAATAATCTCAATTACTTTAATTTGAAGGAAAAAAAACATTGAACTATCTTGACATGGGTGATAAATGTGAAGCATTCATTGCAACAAATTCATCCAACTATTCATGCTGAATAACTTCTTGTCTTATCAATTATTTTTATGGTTTGTACTTAAGATAATTTTATCTAATTGTGTATGTTTGATAGTTCTCTGTCTTATCAAGTTATGCAACTTCAAAAAAGACATCTATGATACTCCTCCGTCCCTTAATGTTTGCAACATTACCGTATTTGGCGTCCCAGAATGTTTGCAACATGTCCATTTATATCCATATATTTCTTCCTATTATACCCTCATTCAATTTTATTTTATTCATATCTTTACATCACTTTATCAATCAAATCAACCATCTACATCATCTTCTCCATTTAATTTTCACCATTAATTCATCAACCACCTTCATCTCCATTAAACTTCTTCCATTTTTACCTAACAAATTTCTTAATTAACCTTAACTAATTCATTAAACTTCTTCCATGTTTACACTAATTAACCCACTAATCTAATTATGATAATCCTAACCCACCCAACCCTAATCCTAATCTAGCCCAAAACCCAGCCCAAAACTCAGCCCATATGTAACCCTAATTTACCCAATAAAACCCCATTGTCATCTGCCCTCTCCATCACTTCTCTTCCTCGCCTCCATTTCTCTCCCGAAAAACCCTAGCTCCATTTCTCGCCTCCATTTCTCCCCTCCACAGTCGCCACCTGCTTCATCTTTCTTCTCGATGGACAGCGGTAGCCATTCTCGCCCATCTCAGAGCTTTACTAAGAGTGGAACACCCAGCTTGTCCACTGGCAGAGTGTCCCTCTCTGTCTCAAACCCGAGCTCGTCCTCTATTGATCCTCAATCCGTTTCCATCTCTGAAAACCTTCCCAACCACGATGAAGAAGATGCTCTGGATGAGTTTTTCCGGGGTTCACAAGATGACGATCCCACTGAAAGCCGATCTGGTTGCTCTCTGTCCCCCCCCCCCCCTTGCAATTGGGGTCCGGCCTGTGTTGGCGATCATACCTGGAGCTATGTCCCGTCCGAGGAGATCGATGTCCATATGATTTGTTCCCCGGAGAAGAAGAACGAGTCAATGGAGATGACGTGGTCCCCCGAGCTCTCTGAAAATGAGGCTTTATCTCGTCCCCGGGAGGTCATCGTCATCCCAGACACTCCGACGCCAGAGGTTTCCTTTGACGTTGACATGCCGACCCCGGAGCTGATTGTGATTCTCGACTCGCCCTCTGTCTCTGCCTCCCCATCCCGCTCTGACATTATCTAGCTAAGTCACTCTATTGTCCCACTATTTTGCACATTTTGCCTATGGATTTTGGATTATGGACTCTGTTTTATGGACTGTTTTATGTTGATGGATTCCTGGACTTTGTAATTTTTTGGTGGATTCCTGGACTATGTTTCTATTTTGGTGGATTTATGGATTATTAGTATGATTCTGTTATGCTGTTGAGGAATTTGTGTGACTACTGTTGTGGTTGTAATCTGTTGAGGATTTTGTGTGACCACTGTTGTGGTTGCAATTCTGTTGAGGAGTTTCTGTGACCACTGTTGTGGTTGCAATTCTGTTGAGCATCTTCTCTGTGTGGCTACTGTTGTGGTTGCAATTCTGTTGAGCATCTTCTCTGTGTGACCACTGTTGTGGTTGCAATTCTGTTTAGCATCTTCTCTGTGTGACCACTGTTGTGGTTGCAATTCTGTTGAGCATCTTCTCTGTGTGACCACTATTGTGGTTGCAATTCTGTTTAGCATCTTCTCTGTGTGACCACTGTTGTGGTTGCAATTCTGTTGAGCATCTTCTCTGTGTGACCACTGTTGTGGTTGCAATTCTGTTGAGGAGTTTCTGTGACCACTGTTGTGGTTGCAATTCTGTTGAGCATCTTCTTTGTGTGGCTACTGTTGTGGTTGCAATTTGTGTGATTGAAAAATGTGATTAGCAATTTTGTCCCATTGCTGAGGTCCCTCTGTTTTTTTTTTTTTATCTATGATGAGTTCTTATAAAACTGAGATGCAATTCTTTGTGAAGTCTCAAATTCTTTACCATACACTAGGAAACCAGTAATATCTATCACTCTGGCACGCCATTGTATGTTAAGCTTTGTCTTATCATGCTATAGGAAACCAGTGATAGGTGTGACTGAATGAGGCCATGTGTGGTAAGGTATTTGGGATTGAATTGTGTCAATGATGGTTATGGGACACCTGAGATGAACCTTTTTTCAAAATACCTTGGACCTATACATTAATGTCCCAACTGCACAAAAAATGGCACATTGCCTACTGTTCCATTGGACCTTTACATGATTCATTACAATAGTTGCTAATACAGTCAAGGGCACATTATATGAATACATTTCATATAATGTCCCATTGACTGTGTTCATATTATTGCATCTTGATTGTCTTCATCTGCATTTGTTGCTTGAGTCTCTTGAGTTGGTTCTTCATCTGCATCTGTTGCCTGAGTCCCTTGTTGTGAATGTGATGGTTGTGTAGGATTATGAACAATGTCCCATGCCTCCATGACAACCCACATTGGTGCTTTTACTTCTCTTAGTAGATTCCCCTGAGCTGCTAATTTTTTCTTGTTATGATGGGGCATGTCATAATCATTTCTTCCTTTGGCTTTGAGTATTTCATTCATCACATATTGTAATGTCATCCAAACACTAGCTAGAGTTTTGGGATCTAGCTCATAAAAAGCTTCATTCACAGCTTTTAGCATATGATCAACATCTTTAGACATTTTCTTGTGCATAAGTGACTGAATGCTTCTAAAGAAACCTAGATCTAATATGTTTAAATCTGGACTGTTTGGTGGTTGTCGAATTAATATGAAAGTAAACCCATCTTGTTGGAATACCTGTTGCCACTCTGCATCTTCTTGTGTAATGTGAGGCTTAGCATTGTCCTGTTGAATGAATATAATTCTGTTTGTCCCATCTTTTGGCCACTTAGCTTTGATAGCTGGAATTATCTGATTTATAAGCATGTCCCTTGTCACTTGTTTGTTGACTGATTCAACCAGCTTTGTGATGATTGTTCCTTTGCCTCTGTTTTTTGACTTCCTTTTTGCTGGTTCTTCATATGTGAAAGGAAAGATCCCTATCTTTCCATCAAAAGTACATTGTCCCTCTGAATTAAATCTAGGTCTAGCAACCACTGTTGTGAACATGACCTTGGATATGAACTTGCTTGAGCTAGTTGCTCTGTATTGGCCCCTTTCACTGTGTTCTAGATAGACTCTTTGTGACTTCTTGGTTAGGAAGAACCATTTTTCATCCAAATGAACAAAGTCAAACATAGGATAATACTCTGTCTTAGAAGCTGCAGTGTCCCCTTGTAGTAGCTTTAAACACCAATCCAATCTTGATATCTTGTGCTCTTGTTTCAATCCAAGGTGAAGTGCATTTGTATGTGGTTTCAGTACTCCTCTTTTCACCATTCTGTGAATTGTGGTTTTGGATATATTCAGTTGGGTTGCTAAATCTCTTATGCATGATCTGTCCCCCATTCCTATTGTTGTGATTGATTCTAGTGCTACTTGAATTCTCTTTCTACCACAGTTGTGATACTTTGTGCTGACATTGATAATTTGGGATGAGCTTAGTTGTTGTTCAGCTACTTTCCATATTCTTCCTATGGTGAATCTTGACACATTGAACTTGTTTGCAGCAGCAGAGATTGCACCTTTTGGAAGATGTCCCTCTATGGTTCTGTTCAGAAGAAAGTGAATGACCTGCACCTTTTGTTCACTGCTGACCCTTGTCTGTGGTGGCTGATGATGTGCTGTTGCCCCTGTCTGATGCTCTGCTTCTGGTTGGTGAGGAACCTGGTGTTGATGCTCTGCTTCAAATTCTTCATGCTCCTCTTCATAAGCTGGTGCATAATTCAGATAAAAAAGAAGAGCATGCTCCCCTGTGTCCCAAACTGAATCAGTAAGACCCTCGTCTTCATCTTCTAGAGGTTGAACATCTTCTCCATTTAATGTTGAAGCCATCCACAACAGCAACTTATTTCTCTGTTTTTTCCTCTGTTTTTTCTCTCTTTATTTCCTCTGTTTTTTTTCTTCTTGTGTTAAGAACAGATTTTCTGTCTGTTTATATAAACACTGATGTTAAATAGTGAAAAAGCTCAATCCGTGTGTGTTGAATGCTGATCTCCTATTGGTTAATTTTGGTTTACTGGGATTGTGTATTGTAAAGTGTGATTATTTTAATAAATTAAATTTAAGCTGAAATCCCAGCTGATTTGTGACTTCTGTTTTTTCTGCATTTTTTACACATTTTCTTCTCTTTCCAATTACATTAAAACTTGTGTCATTCTCTCAATGTTGCACAGAGAGAATGTTATAAGCTTCAAACTTACATAGGGACAGATCTTGCTAACATAGTTGCAATATAAAGTTCATAAAAAGCTTCCAGGAAAAGAGTAGCACACATTCTGATACAAACACATCTAGACTTACATAAATAGAACTAGACAAGGATTGTACATCCCTGCTGCAGATAAGTTGTCACATAAACATAACCGAAAACCGAGAGAGTAGCGTTTTTTTGTACTTAATTACGGTATGCCCCAGATGGGCATGATGTGAAGGAAGGGGCCATAGAAGTAGCTAGCTGGCGGTAGCCCGTATTGTGGCAGGAAGTCGAACGTTTTAGACGAGGCTAGGGATGGATTAGTAGGGCATTTCTCAGGTTTTTTAAGAGAAGCGCATTTGCTTGCAAAGGTCAAGGTGTTGGCTGTGGTGTACATGTCACCAACCTTGATCACATGAGACATCATGTTCTTGTCCAGTGCATAGAGCTGCTTCGGCCCACCCAGGAGTTTGGCTACACAATTTCTAGCTTCAGGAGGATTCAATGGCACCTTCGCCTCGAACCAGCCGCCTTTGTTCGTTGCTGCTAAGCTTGGTTTCTTCATTGCATCACATTGAACTGAGATTCCTATGCCTGTTCAAAAACTCGTACCATACTTCACTTACTTTTTTCACCTTATCAAACAGGCTACTATGAAAGTTCTTAATACAAGGCATACATCTTAGGAGTCTTATAATAACATTTTAAGTTCAACAACATGGTAGGATCATATGACTTTTATTAGCTAAGCATATTATTCTCAATCGAGTGACTTGACGAGTAGGGTCAATTCGGGTTTGACTCTGATGAAATGGACAACTTAAAGAGTGTCTAATCACATCTCTAACAACAACCCTACACACAAATTTCCATCTTCAAAGCATAAAAACAAAATGTAAACAAGTTATGATGATTAAGATTTAAGAAAGTTCTTTACTAACCTGAATAGTCGTAACCGGACCCACAATCGACGCAAGAAACCGAGGCCTTGACGGAGAAAGACGAAGCAAGCTCCACATTAGCAGAAACTAAAGCCACGAAGATGAAAGCTGCAGTAGAGAGAGTAAGCGCCATTGCTATCAAAGGTGATGAGTTTAGATGAGTTGAAGATGAAAGAGCAAAGTAGTCTTGAGGTTATTAAATAGGCGGAAGTAAGTGTATGCTGAGCAACACGGTAGAGAGTAGGAAGTGAAAAAAAGACATAAGAGTGAATACTGCGGGCCTAAGAACAGAGCAAATTGGTTAGGTGAGCATTAAAGAACTGTAAATGTTACCTCTAAGATTACATGACCGGAATGCAGTGAGTAAGATGAGTTCCAGTCTACTATAGTGAAAAAACTTCAATGCGAGCAAGTACCTATCACATTTGTTTTACTTTTTTACAATTTTTGGGGGGCCATCAGATATATTTTGGCTATGGAAGAAATTGTGTCCAAAGTCACATAACCACAAGTTGGGTTAGGAAATTTCAAATGATGTAGTATTAGAAAGACAACACAAAAACAGAAAATGAAAAGAAAAAACACAGATTTAGCACAATTCCCAAACGTTATATTAACCAATAACAACTTATTCTTATGGTTCCATTAACCAAAAACAAAAACATTGATTTTGGATGTTGGGTTTTCTTGAAACAATCATTGCCCGAGTTTTTGGGTCCTTAAACAAGGGGACTATATTGACCAACAGCTCAAAGCTGTGCACATTTTACTTGAAAAATCCAACACATTAGAACAAAACAATTATCATCATATCTGTTGAATGGAAGATTCTCGTTTAATTGTATGTTTCTGTTTGATTTCATAGCGATTTGCTCTACTGTCTGCTTTATCCGGCCTCTTCATGTAACATGATCATGTTTGATTTTTGCTAGACTATCAATTTATCCAGCCTCTTCATGTGAAAGAGTTGTTACTCTAAAACATTAAATTCTTCGATGATAAGTAGTGAAAATTTGCTGCACCTACAACAAAGAAGCATCCAGCTATTTAGAGCTGGATTTTCTGTGGACCATCTCAAATCCAAGCCAGAAAAATTCCTTTATCAACTATCACTAAAATTTCTTTACTCATCTACAACAATCTCTAAGCAATGAATATGAATGAATTTCTGCATCAACCATAACTAAAGTCTGACCTTCTGGATATTTTAGGATTTTTAAACCATAATTATTTAGGATTATTGGCCTTTGGGTCACTAAACAAACAATCATCAACCAGGTTTTGTCCAGCAAAGTACCCAACAATTATATAAAGTGCAAATAAAGTTGTAAGTCATGTGATTTCTTACTAGTACTAGGCTACTAAAGATAAAATATTAAGCCTACAAAGCATGCATATAAAGTGAGATAAATTTATAAGTTAAACCAACAAGTGCACTACATCTGCTTCCCACATTGTGGCATTCAATTCTAGAGGGTAAAACATTATAATAAGCATTTAACAAACTCAACAAATTTTTTTGGCAATTTAAAAGGAGTCATGATTCTAGTAATAAATCAAATGACCACTAACAGTATGATCCATTTGTGTAAGTGGTTAGCAAAGGTACAACACACCAGCAATCGCACCAAAAATGTGTGGTAGCTGTGTGAGAATCAGTAAATCTGTTTTAACTGCCTTAAATCTTGACACTTATGATAATTACAATTACTACTGGCAAAATGTGAAGTTGTAGAATCATGATTCAACACACTTTTCTTTGCCAGTAGAATTTTGTTGAGTGTTTGTTTGAGTTTTAGGGAAAGAGTGTGCCCGAAACCAAAAAAATGAATTGTTATAAAGTCGGTGTTTTGTCATCAAATTAAAACATTTATCAAGGGTTAAGGGGTCAAAAAACAAATTTTGATATTTTGGATAAAAAAAAATACAAGTTACACAATAAAATGGGTCATTTAATTTTCTCTAGGATTTTTAAGGGTGTTGAGCTAATATAATTTACTCACGTTTCAAACACTACAATTTGAAAGTAAAGTGTAATTTTCATAACAACTCAGAAACAGAAAATGAGGCTTTTTATTGTTCTACACATTTATCATTGATCTATCACATATTATGCTTAGTAGATTTAGAGGGAGAGAACGAACCAACCAACCATTTCTGCAGACCACCATCAATGGTAATAAAAACTTTCTGACAGCCTCATTCCAGAATGTGGGCAATCCATATGAATACTGTGAAGAAAAATATAAGGAAAGAAAGTGTTTGACTACATAGCCAATATTAAAGTGTCAACTACCAACTGGTACAGCAATATCAGTATAACAAAAAAGATTGAACCACAAAGTTACAAGATATGCATAATAAACTTTTTAAGTAATATTATCAGAGATCAGAAATCAGAAATCAGAATAATGATTTTGATTAAGAAAGGGTACCTGGAAGAAATGCACATAATATGCATTAATTCTGTTATCTTCAAACAAAAAAAGGACAGTAGTACAAGTATTCAATTGCTAATATATGATTAAAGCTGCATTGTAAAATGATGTGTCTATATCTCAAATAAGTGAGCAAATCACAAAGGACCCAGGAGATGAATAAACTCACTATCGATTTATAGGCCATTAGCTCTTACCACATATGTTATCCAGAACAAATTGAATGTAACATCTGCAAGAAACCACAAACTTTTCGGCCCCAAAAGTATAATCTTAGTAAAGTAGTTCGAAATGTAACATACATACTTACAAAAAAAAAGACATTGTAAGAAATTAAAGTGCATAATACCAATTTGACATAGTTTATGGGTGAAGATGGCAAGCATGTCCATGTTTTCAGTATTATTCCCTGACAGTAAATACAGAACTTAAAGTAGGAGATCAAATAGCTATCTTGTCTAGAACCCACAGAAGAAAAAAATCCATACAAAGTTTCGCCACAACAATGGAACCAAACTGTGACTTCACTGTTGGTCATTTTAACCAATTCTCAGTCTCATACCATTTATAGTGCACTATATCACAAACATCAAGTAAAAGAATGTCAATTTTAACCAGCTCATTCCGCATTACATGTTTAGATTCGCCGATGTTAGAAGGATAGGAATTGCCTATTAAACTCATCTGAAGTACACAAGAAGATACTGAATTATCAGTACATCTCTAATAGTTTCTCAAGCACATATATTCAACACCATGTGAGAAAATCTAAGTAGTGAGTCAGATTTGACATGAAAAAAAAGATAACAAATAGGATCTAAGATTCTTCTATTTAAGCGTGCTCAGCAGATAGACAGTTTCAGAAAGCTTTATATAGAAGATGCCTATCTGAAAGAATGAAGATTCCATGTTCTTACTTTTCTGACAGAGTCCTCTACTGCACATCTGATTTTCTAGTACAGTACCAAGTGAATACCAGAGAATGTAGAACAGATTATGTCAGCTAAAGATCAACAATTTATCATCTAAAGAAGTAAGGATTTCAAAATAAAAAAGCAATTGTAACTCCATTCCATAGATAGTTGAACAAAGATGATGGAGTCTTCTACAAAATGAATTCACTACCTCGCCAATTAATCATTTGTACAATACAATGATGAAGGGCACTGCACTGCAGAATTAAACAAGCTCCACAGGTGACACTAAACTATCAAAACTCCAAAATGAGAGATCAATCCTCATAAAAAATATATCCCTACTAGCAAAAGGGATAGATGATGGTACAATTCATCCATGTTGTAAACATAAGAAACAGAAAAGCAACCAAACAGCCGATCTAACCCTAGCAAAGAGCTCAACTTAACCGATCAATCAAGAAAGCCTGTTTGCCGAAAAACCGCATTCCGAACCTGACGTAGATCTCGTCCCTTCAACGTCCTTCCTGCACCTTCCAAAACAGAAGAAGAAAGAACCGGCGACTTCACAGACTGCCTGGCAACAATCTCATGCGGAGGCAACATCTCTCCTTCTTCATCTTCCTCCTCAAGCTCCTCCGTTTCCTCCAACAGTCCTCCCTTACGCCGATCGAAATCCTTACTCATCATCATCGGGACGTTCATCGGCGCCGACTGATACCTCAGAGACGACGAAAACGTCCGTTCCGGAGGCGGCCGAGGGATCACCGGGATCATCTTGGAAGTCGAGGAGGAAGCCAATGCTGAAGCCTTAGAAGGCGTAGCAGAAGAGTTCTTGTTGTTAAAAATCGAACGCCTGTTGTTCCGGTCCTGCTCCATCTCCGGCAGCGCCGCGAGAATACCGAAATTCTCAGCTCGGCCGAACGCCTTGGCTGAGGAGCGGTTGTCTCGGCCTCCCGGAGAAGCAATCGACAGTGGAGCGGAAGATTCGGCAGGTTCTCCGTTCCAGAAGACGTCGTCCTCGCTCAACTCATCGCCGGCGGTGGAAGGCGGCGACTGGGAGAAGACATCTAGGAACCGATCTGCGGAGGATTGGCGCCGGCGGCGGTAGGAACTTCCGTTTGCTTCCATTAGAGGTGGATCTGATTTAGAATTGGAAGCGGTGGACAGAGAAATTGGAAGGCGAAATTGGGGGTTTTCTCGAGGCGGTGGAGGTTTTTTATATAGTGGGGTTTTAGAGAGAGAGAGGGACGGCCAATCGTGGAGGTTATGTCAGCACAGGTGTAGATGTCCACATTATGGAATATAGATTTTCTTTTAGGTGTGGAACTAGATTATATAAAAGTTCGGGTTAAAGAGTGTAATTTAGGGATTTCAGAACCTTCCTCGCAATTTCGTCGTAATTAATTGGCGATTAACCAAATTAATTCACACATGTAAGTTGCTCTTGGTGAAACGCCAGTCACAGCAGGCATTTTCGGTTACAAATTGTAGAAAGTTGTGAAATTTATTCGGTTGTCAATATACTAAATCCATTGCCATATTGGTGTATCAATTATTTAGAGGAGTAACATAAAATTTCTGAATAAAAAAACTATAACTTATTTTTTCAATTTATAATACGTGCTCTCAGGGAATGGATTAAGATGTTTTTCATGGAAAGAGTTGTTAGACATTAAGTTTTTTTTTTATTGAATTTAGATGTTGTGATCGGTTTATAAATTTCGAATTAGGAAAGCAGTTTCCTTTAAGGGTATAGAATAGAAAAACTTTAAAAAAAAACTAGATAGATACTACTCCGTATTATTGACTTTATAGGTGGGTTTTAAAAATTGAAAAAACAACGTACAAGGAAAACATATGAAAATCGTGAGCGCATGAAGTTGTCGTCTTCTAATTAATCACGACCCAATTTTTTTCGTGGTTGCATGAAGTTGTCGTCTTCTAATTAATCGCGACGCAATTTATCATTATGAGTTTGTTTGTCGTTAACGATACAGTAATGAAAGAAAACAACGTAACAAGGAAAACATACGAAAATTGACTTTATTGGTAAAAATTGAAAGAAAACAACGTAACAAGGAAAATATACGAAAGTTGTGGTCGCATGAAGTTGTCGTCTTCTAATTAATCGCGACGCAATTTTTCATTATGAGTTCGTTTGTCGTTAACGATACACTAATGAATCTATAACAACACTAATGAATCTATAACAACCCTAAACACAATCCAACACCATGTCAATTTTGTTTCTTAGAAGGAACTCTGATCACTCCATTGATCCTAGGATACCAAAAATGTAAACAAAATTCTTGGAAATTGACAAGAACATCTCTGATTTAAGTAATGGGCCGATTTAAGGCCCAAACAAGTCGGAAGGCCCAAACAACTCAAACCAACCAACCATAGCGACGGTTATCGAAGCACAAACAGTGTGCAAGCAGAAAACCATTACCTGATGATCAGACCGTAGAAATCATTAGCATTCGTAATCAACGGTTTAAAACCCTAATAAGGTATAGAATCCTCTAATCACAGACGATAACTCCCCGGTCCCACAAGAGACTCACTGGAGCCCTATAACCGATCATCAAAACTTCAAAACCCACACAACATTTTCACAACACATTGTGAGTCTCTCCATTGCAACGACAAAAAATGAGCGACAACGTTGAGGAAGTAGCATCCAATGACCCAAACTCCCCGGAGCGAGAGCGAAGCCGCTCCCCACCACCACCCCCACAGCCACAACCCGAAGCGGACACCGAAGTCTCACGGCGCACGTGCCCGGTCTGCTCTCGTCTTTTCGACAGCGCGAAGGCGATGTGGGGCCATTCATGGGTGCATCGGGAGAGGCGCGATCAGATTTACGCCATGGATCCACCCGCCTCGGCTCCTCCTCCGGTGAACGGAGGAGGAGCGGTGGTGGTTGCTAGCGGTAGCGGTAGCGGTAGTGGTGGGGGTGGTGTTCCATGGCATCCATGGAAGATCGACTCTATGGAACTACGAGATCGGACGTGCCCTAGATGTAGTAAGGTATTTGGGTCTCCTAAGGCCATGTTTGGACATCTTCATGTCCATTATGAGAAGCCCGGGCCCAGAAGGGGACGAGCCGATGCGGCTCCTGCTGCTCCTGCTCCTGCTCTCGAACCGGCTCCTGCTGAGGAACCGGTCCAAGAGGGTGGTGACTCTCCGGTCGGTTCCATTGACTTGAACCGACCCGTGCCTGAGGCCGAGGAGGAGGAAGCACAAGAGGAACAAGATGATGATCAAGTTGATGATGGAGATTCCTCGACGTTGTTCGATCTCAATCTGACGCCCCCGAGTTCTTGATTTCGGAAAATGGGTTCGTGCTCCATCTTTATGATTCATGCATTGGTAAGGATAGTAGATCTGTTTTAGTACTATGTTGTTTGTGGGATTGTTGTTCGGATTTTTTTAATCTTGTGGTTTTTCTTGGATTGGTTGTTTTGATGTTTGCATGCAGAATTGGGATTATTGTTTGGATATTTTCGCTAATGTTTGATTATATTTGTTCGATTTTATGCGTCCTTGTTTCGATGAGTTCGTCGATGTTTTGTATGCGAAGTGTATGAGGATTTTGGGGATAGAGATGTTGAGCATTATTTGGGCGTAGGATTTATATATCACTAAGTGGGAATTCATGTGTTGATAGGATGACAAGTTGATTAGTGAATGGTAATGATGAAGTAAGAAAAGTTAGCAAAGCATTCATACGCTTAACATATATGACTTAGTATATACACTCATTTCGCACGCTAAGTATAGAAGTAACTGGTTTAAAATGTCGTTAAACGCTCATCTATCAAACGCGCGCCAAAATTGTATGAGGATTTTGCGGATAGAAGATGTTAAGCATTTGGTCATAGTACCCATGTCACTGAATTGGGAATTCATGTGTTGATAGGATGACAAGTTGATTAGTGAATGGTAGTGATGAAGTAAGAAAAGTTAGCAATGCATTCATATGCTTTACATATATGACTTAGTATAAAAACCCATTTCGTGCGTCAAATATAATCCTAACTGGTTTAAAATGTCGTTAAACGCTCATTTGTCAAATGCGCGCGCTAAAATTGTATGAGGATTTTGCGGATAGAAGATGTTAAACATTTGGTTATAGGACTCATGACACTAGTTGGAAATTCATGTGTTGATAGAATGACAAGTAGATTTGTAATCAACAATAGGTAGCAATTCATTCATATTCTTTACATATGTGACTTAGTGTAAAATACCCTTTTTGCGCGCGAAATATAGATGTAACTGATTTGAAATGTCGTTAAGCGCTCATCTAACAAATGCGCGCGCTTATTCAAAATGTCGTTGAGTGTTTATTCATTTTGATGGTCTAGTATATTATCATAAATTAACTAAAGGGCTAGAAAAATTAATCTACTCATATAGATGCACATTAGTTTTAGAGGTCAATATGTTTACACTTATATTCCTCTAAAAGGCTTACAAATATTGGATTTCACTTAAATTCAACTCACTTACACTTACAACTTCATCAAATTTGTGTGTGTGATCCATCATTAACTATGTGAAGAGTTGATACATGTAACCTATTCATTTTGTGAAAATGAATTTCTTATTTCCTTATGAGATGATCCTCTAAATAAAATCTTTTTCTTCTAGATTCAAAATTAATTTTAAAATATCATTAAATATAGACAAATCATGAATGTATTAATGATTAACTTTAACTTTTTTCTTAATTATCTTTTGCATGGAAAGGAGAAAAAGCTGAGGTTACAATTCAGCAAAATGCTCAAATTTATCAAGTAATTAATTACAGCCTTAAGTCATTTATTAACATACCGATTATTTACCATACATTCATGAACAGCTAATCTCTCACTCGAAGGTTATTGCAACTTGCTGGTCATATCCAGTCATTGGATCAACGGCTAGTTTGGCTGTCTTTATCCAGAATGACTACATTTTTTAGTAGAGCAAAATGTGCTCAACTAAAATTAATGATTCATCTCTTACGTAAATCAAATTAATATGATAAATTTTATTATTGATGAATAAGTGAAAATGATTTTTTTTACTAACTTAGAGCGGTCATTGCTCGATGAATTGGGTTAAAATCGAGTTAAAGAGTTTAATTGCAACAAAATTTAGGGGTTTAATTATATTTCAATAATTTCAGGTTAATTGTTATGCGGGATAAGCGTCGTGTTCACATATTACTATCTTTTTCTTTAAGAATCAAACAGAATATAATTGCCCAATACTTAAATATGTACTGGACTTGTTAGACTGATCAATCACATCTCCATAATATATAGTATATCGGAAACCCTTGACCTATTTTATGTATATAGCTAATAGTAATGAATTTTTTTCTGAAGTAAGCCTTTTTTAAAAAAAAATTCCCGATCTACGCTCGTTTTGAAACTATTTCCCGGTATAGGCACTCTTGGGAGGGTCGGATTTTTTTCACGTACGAGAGACACTGGTTTTCCCAGCGCCTCTCATCCGAAGCTGATTACTTTTAAAAAAAAACTTATGTATAAGAGACGCTGGGAAAACCAACGTCTCTTATACATAAACTTTTTTTTTAACCCCACGTATAAGAGACGCTGGTTTTAGTATTTCAGTGTAAGACTCACAGGTCATCTCCTTCCTCTCTCTGTCCAAATTCCCAAATCATTCCGCCAGCAGCCATGAATCCCGAGTTCCCTCCTCCATCCTTCAGCCCCACCCGCCCCTCCCACCACCGTCGCTCCCACTCCGAAACCCTCTCCCGCTTCCCCGATGACTTCCTCTTCAACGTCTCCGACCTCAACCTCCCCGCTCCAACCGAGGAGTCCAGCGGCGAAAATAATAAGCCTCCGCCTCAAATCAGCCACTTCCGTAGCTTCTCTGTGGACGTTGATTTCTTCGAGGGACTGTCGTTTCCGGCTCCGTCTGGAGGGAAGCAAGATGCTCCGAAGAGGATGGGGTTGCATCGACGAAGTTAAAGGGGCTGAGACTTTTTTTTTTTATAAAAGTAAGTGTAAGAGACGCTGGGAAAATCAAGCGTCTCTCACACTGAAATACTTATTTTTTAACCCCACGTATAAGAGACGCTGGTTTTCCCAGCGTCTCTTATACATAAGTTTTTTTTTTAAAGTAATCAGCTTCGGATGAGAGACGCTCGTGAAAAAAATCCGACCCTCCCAAGAGTGCCTATATCGGGAAATAGTTTCAAAACGAGCGTAGAATGAGATTTTTTTTAAAAAAAGGCTTACTTCATAAAAAAATTCATAGTAATTGGTAAAACTTGGGTTTGGGTAGGTTTTATGACTGCACTGCATCATTCCAAAAAACACACAATTTTCAATAGAGGCATCAAGATGGAAATCAGGTTGACACGAAGAATCCGAGTGGACATGAGGAATCAGGTTGAATGATTTAAGGTTTGGTATTTGGTAGAGAGGAAGAGGGTAAAGTAATTAAGTATTATTTGATTATTATTATAGTGAAACTTGTAAATTTTTCAAATTTAATTGTAAATATACAATTTGATAGGTTATTCATTAATATTTTTAGGGCCCGCTTGTAGTGTTCGGAAACAGAAAGAAAACATAAATAAATCTAGACAATTATTAATTGATGATACATTGACAACTTGATTTTGGGTTCTAAAATTTATATATCAAGAAAAGAGAAAAAAGTGGGAGAAGGGATGTGAGTTGGCAAGGAGAGGGACGTGAGTTGGCGATGGGACTTTGAAACCCACTTCAAAATGAGGTTAACAAATACCCCAACATTACTACTAGAAGAAGGTGAAAGGAAATAAAATCACAATTTTGATCGATGAACAATTCCACTAAAATGGACTATAGGTTCGTTTCCTTTCCGTTTCCGACAATCTAAACAAACGTCACCTTAGTATGTTATGCGTAGATTCTAATACACAAGCTTCGATCTCTAAGGGCGTTTAACCCCACATCCACTTTTTTTTATATCCAACATCCGTTTTGGGCGCATTCTAAACGCGCCCAACTAAATCGTGTCGGTTCTGGGTGGACCCTGGATGCGCCCAATTTCCCCCCCTTCAAAATGCCCAAAAACCTGGTCTAGTTTTGGGTGTATACTAGATGCGCCCAAACTGAATCGGGTTTTTAAAAAAGGTTTGGGCGCATCATTATTGCGCGTAAGACTGGGTGCATCATTATTGCGCCCAAGACTGGGTGCAACTTATAATTTTTCGGGTGCGGAGTTTTTCCAATCTCTATTTTGATAACGACCCGATGAAGTTATTATTATCAAATGTATATGTGTATGTATTTTCTTAACCAAATATTGATAACCAAAGTATACATCTAAGTAATAAGCACAAAAACAACAACTATACTCAAAACAAGAATCACGAAACTCCCTTTTTCTTCTTCTGGTGCCGAACCTTTCCCGCATTCGTTGCGCGACAACTTCTCCTAATCTCCCCCTTGCCTCCACTCAACGGCACCTTCCCGAGATTAACCATAGCCTCTCCGAATTTCGCGGGAAAATCAGCCTTCAAAAGGCTCGATACGACGTCTTTGGTGAGGGGGTCATTCGCCATTCGTTGGTCGATCTGTAAGACGCCTTTGTTTTGAGTGATGGCCTCGTAGAAGCCGGTGTCGATGGTGAATTCGCTCCCCTGAGTTTGGTCCAAGAAAATAGGGTTGGATGAGCCACTTCCGTCTTTAGGGCATGTTTGCTTGAGGGACTCGGCTAAGATCGGGTTCATCGACGGGTCGGTTTGGCTCGTGTTTTGGAAGTTGTAGAGACGGAATTGGACGAAGGAGCAGTGTGTGATCCCCACTGTGTGACTGCCTACATTTATATTGGATGTGAGAAAGACAACAGAAAAGCAAGGAAAAACATATACATTTTTTTGTGATCTTCTAATATATATGGTATGAACAAATGAGATGATGTAACACTCACGTAAGCCCTAAATGAACTAGCTAGACACAAGGGAAGTTCAAACAGAAAATCAAAACCTAATCTAGGAAACCCTACTAGGGGTCCCCCGTATTAATCGGAGAAGCGTTAGATTCAAAACATAGTTTTATTTATATGGAGAGCATACAATAAATAGCTAAAACAATAAACAACTAAAACAAGAAGATATTACATAGAAATTGTAATACTTTTTGTTGTGAAGATATTACATTGAAATTGTAATACTTTTTGTTGTGATGAGTTTATCATATTTTTATCTCTTTTAGTTGTTTATTGTATGCACATGGACACACATTAGACAAATCCTAATTATATATAAAGAAAACAAATCCTAATTATATATAAAGAAAAGTTATGTGAGAACTGAGTAGCCCTTAAAAAAAGAAGTGTGAAGTTTTTAGCGTTTACATATAACAAAGTAATGCTCATAAATTAGATGATTCCGTTCAGGTCATTTTGAGAAAGGAAAAAAAACAGTCAAATTTAGCAATATTTATAAGAAGCTCACCACGTCCCTCACTGAACACGTTCAGAAAAATTTATCGCCCAGATTATGAACATTATCATCCAGAATAATTAACTTGACGTGTTATCCATAAATGTGAAATATCCGCACTTCGATATTTATGGGTGTTTCACGAACATTCCTCTAATTATATACTCCCTCTGTCCCAGTATATAAGCTCCATTTTATCCCCGCACGTATGCCGATGCGCGTTTTGTTTTGTGAATATCTCTAGTTACGTATTAGTAAAAAATATAAAAACTTGAAATTGTTATAGTACTTGTTAAGACGAATCAAACAAGACCCCACATGACTATGTTTTCGCTTGTAAATTGGAAGAAATCGAGAAGATTCTCTCGAATTGTGAATAGTGTCGGAAAATGAAATGAGGCTTATATAATGAGACGGAGGGAGTAATATATATGATCAATTCATAGTATGAGTACATTGATAAACTGTTAGTTACTTATTTAATTTGTGGACTTTGGTAATGAACCTAATTGATATGGATCATATATGTACAGTTTATTAGTATACATACCTAGGAGAAGAACAAAGTCTTCGACGGTGAGGTTTCTTGCAGCGAACAAGTTGATAGCCAAAGAGATGGGCACCGATGGAGACGGGAGGTTGGCGTTGGCTTCGGTAGCAAGCGACACCAAGCCATCTTGTCGTCCCGTTTCGACTTCGTATCGGTGACCACTTTGCTGCACCCAATTAAACCTAGCTAGTTAGGTAATTGTCATCATAACTCTATTATTTCCATTGTAGCCTACTAAGCTATGTAATTCAAATTAGACCATGTCAACCTAGTGTTAATTAAGCCTTAGATCAAAGCTAATCATATGTAAATAATAATCTTGCATCGATCTGAGTGCACCTCTATTAAATATGGCTCAAATATATTGTCTTTAGTATATATATGTCATGTTTGGTAGAGGTAATGGACATGATATTAATAGCAATTTCTGAAACTAATGCCATCCAAAAATAGTCAATTCATGAGCAAAGAAGCTAAATTTAATCAGATACAAGACTTACCAATAGTACAGCAGCTCTTGTGGCAATAACAATAACATCAGCACAAGAGACAACACCGGGACATATCTTCTCAACAGCGGCTTTGGCTGCGTCGATGAGTTCATACCCTCTAACGCTCGCATTTGGACCTGCGGTTTTCTCGGTGTTCTTCCCTTTAGATTCTAGCAAAATGGACGCGTCACATCCCTACCATAATGCAAACCAACAACTTAGATCAACGCAAGAACATAATATACGCATATACATATATAAACATTTTACGTACCCTAACGAAGCAATCATGAAACTGCATACGAAGAAGAGCAGCAACAGTATCGGTTCTGTTGAACCTTGCCTTAACCACATCAAAGATGATGCTTTCCACATCTTTACCTTTACATTTTCCTTTGTAAAACCCAACATTGAGCCCGTGACCTTGACCGATGATAAGGGCTATCGAGATTATCCCGATCGCGACGTTGATCGTTGTAGAAGTCGATCTCTCGTGAGCCATGCTTCCAATGATCAAGAGATGTACTAAGGGTATTGAGCGGTACTTATATGCAGGCCACCAAATTATATAATGAGCTAGTGCCTAGTGTGGTTATACATATATTTAATAATTTGGCATAAGACTTTTTTCGCAATGAACGTGATTGGATGCACGTATGTATAGTGTCTTTTTGGTTGAGGATTATTTACGTGGTTTCACGTCGATTTCATCACAGCTCATAAACGTGCTTGGCCAATCACAGAGCTTATGACATGTTTGATACTTCGTATATACTATACTATAGGTTTAAATTACTTTAAGTCCAGGAAAAAAAACGTGAAAATTGAGTTGTATATAATATAATAAGGTGAGTTCCAGGGAGAAACTCTCTTAGGCTCCGTTCGGATCGGCAGGAGTTGAAGTAGGTGTTGAAGTGGAAGTAAGTTGAAGTTGAGGGTAGTTGAAGTGAGTTGAAGTTGAAGGTAGCTGAAGTTGGTGCTGAAGTTGAGATTTTAGGAGTTGAAGTTCGATATGGAGTGTTCGGTAAAACGAGTTGAACCGAGTTGAAGTAATTGATATTGGTATGTAAAATTACGAAAAAGGGTATGCATATAATTAGTATTTGAATTGTATGTTAGAGTAATATTATGAATTATTATTTAGTTTTGCTCACGTAAAATTGATATATTTAAATTTTATAAATCAATTTTTTTACATAAAATATACTCTTTAATGTGTTAAAATAAACACTGCATATTAGTTTTGTTTGTTTTTTCAAATTTTTAAACACAGAAGCATAAATATGTCACATTGATTTGACAAAACTGATCATAAGTTTGAATTAATCTGATCTATTTGACTACAAGTATGTATTTACAAAGTATCAATAGGAGTTGATCTCCTTGATCAGAAACAACTTATAGGTAGCTGCTCATAATGTAAATCAGATGATGAAATATGACAGTGAGATAAAGAAAGCAGCAGGCTGGCGATGCAACAGGCTGTGCAACAGCTTGAAGTCGGAGAAATGAACATGAAGTCGGAGAAATGCAACAGGCTGTGCAGCAGGCTGTACATCATCTACATAACTAAATTCAACATGAAGTAGGAGAAATGAACACCAACATCTGAATGTTGAGGAGGCTGCCAAGAGATAAGGGGAGGTGGCGATGCAGCAGGCTGTACATGGCAAAGATCTGAGTATTGAACAAAGGCACAACTGTAAAGATCTAGCCACAGTTCATTGTGTGGTCTTATATCTAAAAAATTTAGTAAGGACTGTTAACTATCATTTCCAAGTTAACATCAATATTTATTCAAATAAAAAACCATGAACCTGAGAGCAAAATGCAGCGGCTATCCAATCAAGCTAATGCACAAGATTGTTAATATTCAGCACACATCAGTCATTTAGCTGAAGCCAAAGTAAAATCTCATCAGTCATTTTAAATATTCATATAGCAATACAAAATGCTAGAGTTCACAACTAGTAACAGAAAATCCCAGCCAAGAAAATCTCATCTTCAAATGACAAAACTTTGCAAGCATATGAGTGTAATCTTTCGTCTCTTTCGTCTTCCTCCAAACTGAAGAAGTTATCAGGTTAAATATCTCGATGAAGAAAACCTCTGGAGTGCATATACTCAACTCTGTTGATCTACAAGAACAAAGTAAATATTTCAGTCTGATATCAAACATATAGAGCTTACTGCCTCCTGACATCAAACATCAAAACTGACATCACAAGGTATGTGTCCCAAATTCATTTTCTAACTAATGAATACACTTGTCACACCTCTAAAATGATGCATATATATAGCTATAGATTACCAATGTTGTATTAAAATGAGAAAATTCAATTGCCAAATTCAGTGATCCCACATTTTGGGTGTGAATTTCATAATGCATAGAAGAAGCTACCAATACAACAACATCAATGATTAAACAAGTCTATAAACAATTAAAAAGTTTATAAGAAATTTTAAGAATAAGTATTGATTTAAGTGCTTACACTATCAAAAACATCATACTTTGGCAGTAGGGATTTTAAGAATAAGTATAGAAGAAGCTACCCACTAAAGTCTTGCACTATCAAAAACATCATACTAAAAGAAGCAATGATTTAAGTGCTTACATAAGAAGATTCAAGGGAAGCTTAGTGAACTTATAGTCTGATGCAAGCTTTCTAACAGAGTCCATAGAGCTCAAATCCAATTCCATGGGGTCAACTTTGGCAGTAGGGATTTCCCTCACAATTTTCTCTCTTACTTCTTTTCCAGCAGCCATGTTCCTGACTCCCATAACAACATGGACGCCTCTTAGTGCAAGAACACATGATGTTTCTGCACCTATCCCTCCTGATGCTCCTAAATCACCCAGAATTCTCAAGTCAGACCATAAGCAAATTCATTTCTAGGCATACAAGCTAAAGAACTAAGACATGTTTAAGTTTAAGTAACAGGTTTTCTCAACACATAAGAAACTTTGTAATTGCCAATTTTAGGCATTATTGGACTACTAAGAATGGATATCCAAATCACCCAAAACTTATATAAACTCAACCCCAGTTCATATAAAATCCTAATTTGAGATCATAATCTACTGTGTTGTACATAAAACAACAAAAAGAAATTACAAAAACCCTCAGGATTCACATTGGCATTTTAACAAACACCTTGTGTGCATAATTACACTGCAAGTTTTCCTAGCACAAAAGCCCTAAATTCACAACTCCATTACTAGACAAATCAAATACACTGCAAGTTAAAGGAATAGACAATAAATTAGAAGAGAAAAACGTAATCAAGCCAAGTTTCTTTCTTGGGGATGCAAATTAGGGTTCTAGGAAATTCTCCAATTTCAGTTTTTTTCAATCTGGGGATGCAAATTAAGATTTTTGGATACAATCTAAACACATAATCAAGCCAAGTTGATTTTCGAAGCAAAAAATTAGGGTTTTACCTCGGTCGATGATTTTGATCGAAGCTCTTTTCTGTGCAAGCCAACAAGGGAACTTCAAATGGATGATTTTTGGAAGCAGATGTGATCTGTGAATGGAGCTCAGGGGCAAAATGAGTAAACAACCACAACTTCAACTCTCAAATTCTCCTTCCCCTATACCCCCCAAGGGTACCGAATTTGCTTCCACTTCCACTCATAAACACCTCAACGCCATGCCTTCAACGCCATGCCAAAAACTGCCGAACACACCATTAGTTTCTTCAACTCCCTTTTCTGTCAACTTCAACAGCTTCAACAGGCTAAAAAAGCCAATCCGAACGGAGCCTTAATATAAAAACTGAGAATCAATCTTAGCCCTTGATCTAAAATAATCAATGAGATGTGGTGGTAATTTTGTAAATATTAAAAAAATAGTGAAAACAGAGTTATTACCCTTGTCCTTTCTTCCTTTGCAATCTCGTTCTCTGCAACAATGGCGATCCCTCCTTTGCCCTCCTTCTCCTACCTCTCGAACCTTCTTCACCGACTTTCCTCGCGATTCTCGGACCTCCAACGTCGAGTCCGGGTATGGCAATCCAACGTTTGCAGCCCCAACTACGTTCTGATGCAGAAGCCCAAGCAGGTTCTAGTTGACCATCACAAGCATTCGAAGTTGACAAACCCTAATCTGACTAGGAACGACCAACTCTAAGTCTGAGTTCAACAACCTCTCTCAGGAGGTAATTTGTTCGATTGCAATCCCTAATTTCAATGCCAAATGATGAACACCTTTGTTTGTCCAAATAACATAACCATTTAAGTGTAATAAAAAATGGCTTGATGGTGGGTTATTGGTGGTGAGGTCGTGGTGGTCCGGTGGCGGTATAGCGTCAGTCCGGTGATGGTCCGACGGTTGTGACAAGTGGCGCCACGTGTCATCATCTAGGCTCTTGGATCTTCCTTGATCCAAGGCTCCACAATCATTCTCATTTATCATTTTAAGAAACTTTATTAAATGATACTTTTCCTTAATATATTAAAAATCATTACATAAAGTTGGATGAAAGCCGAGAAACAAGTTACACATGCTTTGTTCATGTAAATGTGTGTGTGGTTCGTCAATCTAAATTCTACAAGTTACACAAGCAGTTTCTTTTAAATTTACAATGGCATTGTTGTAATTTTCCTAATAATTTTTTCATGCATTTTTTCATGTTTATCGAGATATAGTAAATATAAAAGACCGGTTTTTGTTGATGATGTTAATTTCGTTATTAACGATTCAAATTTGTTATTTGATATTTTTTATTAGTTGTATTCGAAATGTTAAATCTAATTTTATGTATCAATGCTATTTCAAAACTCTTCATCAAAAAAATATCATTTAAAAACTATAAATTAAATTTTTTGGTTAAAATTTTTGGCTCCGGAACTACACTAGTATATATTAAAGGATAAAATTTTAAAGCTTTCTCCTTAACTCTAGCTCTATAAATTCTAGGTGTAATTTTGTGGTTAATTTTCTTTTTTAATTTTTAACTAATTAATCAATTTAATTATTCTTATGTATCAATCTCTCCTTAAACTTCTCTATCTTAGGGTGTGTTTGGATTCCATTGTTTTAAATTATAAGACATTATTTTAGCTTAAATATTAATGTGCATTAAATTAGTATAAAATAATATATTATTTGGTTAAAGTGTGTTTGGCAAGATTAAAGCAATAATACATTATAATTGTCTCATCTGCTACCATCTTAGAAGAATAATCTGGAAGCTATACCCACCATCAACCACTTCTTGGCCGAGATGACTCTCCGATGATCGTACTCGCCACTACATCCTTTTGGACACCTCTTGTTGGAGTCATCGCTGCAAATTCAACAACTGTCGGCTCATTATATCCTACAACGATGTCGTCCTATTCTCCAAAAAATACTAGCTTTGATTCTTGAACTCCACCATCTTCGTCACCCCATCACAACCACCAAACACATAATCACTCAAAATAACCGATCAAGCTAAATCCAAATTTGAACCACAAAAAACACACATCGAGCAACCATTTTAATTGAATTCGTCAAGCTTGTTGACAAAATCAAATATGTAGGTTAAGGGTTTTGATTTGGGAAAAATAAATTAGGGCATTTTTCCGATCTGGAAATTTTCGACACAAAATAGTGGGTCGGATTGAAGACGGTATCGTATGGTATTGCCTGAGTGGCTGACAAGATGGTGGACTTCGCGGGCACCTTTACGGTTGTACCACAGTAAGCAAGGAAGAATGAGATGCAGGAAGAAGATGATTTGACTAATGTATTTTAATATAAATTTAAGGTATTAATATTTAAAACAATCTTTGCCAAACACAACTTCTGAATTTAATGCATTATTATTACTATAATGCATTTTAATACATCATACAAGGAGATCCAAACGCACTCTTAATCTTGTTTTATTTATATAATTTTTTATTTTTTTTTTGGAACGTTTACGTATATTGAAGAACCCAGAGGGGTAAAGGCGAGAATTTACAACCAAAATGTACCTAAGAGCACCTAGTTACAACCTAAGTGTTAGCAAGAAAGAGGTACCTACAAAAGAACTTAGACAAAATGACTAACCCAAACAAAAGAGAGCAGCAATCGGGAATGGCATCATCGATCAAAAGTGATACCAAGGATTGAGGCCCAAGCGTGGGAGTCGGCAGAGCTCTTTCTCCAATTCTCGGACGCGAAGATTTTGACTTGGTGGATAATACGATCTGCACAAACGGCAATACTCGGCTTTTCATCTCTGAAGATGTAGTGGTTCCTAGTAATCCAAATGTTGTAGATGAAAGCCGTATAGGATGAGCATCTAACTTGGCCAATAAAATTCTTAAGGTAATTTTTTCTGCTCAACCAAAGGAACCACTGGTGAACTGTGGTGAAGCGACGATGAAGACGGAGCCATTTAAGGATGATATCAAGGACAGCCTTGCTGAAGTCACAGTCCGCAAAGAGGTGCTGTTCATTTTCGATCCCTGCACTGCAGAAAACACATAGAGGAGAGGGAGCGATACCCCAACTATGAAGCCGAGAGCGGGTGAGCAGTTTTTGGTGACCGACAAGCCATGAGGTGTAACTACATCTAGGGACATTTAGTTTTCCCCAGATGCCCCTACACCAACTGATCAGCGGTTTATCGAGACAGAGGAGGGAGTAGAGACCCTTAGTATTGTAGTTACCTCGATGATTACTCATGGCGAGCTTTATATCTTGCATTTGATGACCTTGAAGTAGCTCATCTCTGAGGCGTAATATTGTTTTGCATAGGAAGCTGAACGATCGCTTGATGGGTAAGGACCAAATGCTTTCACCACGCGATACATAATTTTGAAACCAGAGGGTCCATATGTTGTTACAGCCACTGTCCATCTCAAAAATGGTTCTTCCTAGGCATGACTTATTCCAAGAAAGGAGCTCCTTGAAGCCGAGACCACCTTGGTCTTTCGGGGCGCAAATAGAGTTCCAAGCAATCAGAGGCTTACCTCCGCTTGTGTGACCGGACCACAAGAAGCTACGAAGAGTGCTTGTGATCTTCTCAATAACAGTATGCGGGAAAGGAAAAATGTTACACCAAAAAGATTGAATACCGTACAGAACAGACTGGATGAGTTGAAGACGACCTGCATACGAGAGTGAACGAGCAGCCCAGGACTGAACACGCTTCGTCAGCTTAGCGATAAGAGGAGCATAGTCTTTGACTTCTAATTTTTTTGAGCCCAAGGTGACACCCAAGTACGTTATAGGGAGCTGGCCAATCTCGAGGTTCAGAGCTGCAGCAATTGCCAATTGATCCGCCGAGGAGACGCCGCCGAAGAAAATCTGGGATTTTGAGTTGTTAGCCTTGAGACCCGAAGCAAACCCAAACACCTCCAGGGCATTCTTGAGAAGCAAAGCAGAATTTAGATCACCACGGCAGAACAACATCAGGTCGTCTGCGAAGATTAAGTGAGTGAGTTGAATCCTGCTGCATTTCGGGTGAAATTTGAAGTCGCTAGCTGCAGTAGACGCACCCAAAATCCTGCTAAGACATTCCATGGCGATAACAAAAAGCGAAGGGGAGAGTGGGCAGCCTTGCCTTAGCCCACGCTTCCCTTTAAAGAACCCTGCAAGAGATCCGTTAATATTCACCGAAAAAGAGGTGGTAGAGATGCAGACAGTGATCCAGTGGATGAAAACAGGGGGGAATCCAAAGTATCTGAGGGAGAAGAGGATGAATGAGTGTTCGATGGAGTCAAAAGCTTTTCTAAGGTCAATTTTGAGGGTGCAGCGGGGAGAAACATTGGCAGTTTGGTAGTGGCGAAGGAGTTCTTGGGAGAGGAGGATGTTATTTTTGATGGAGCGGTTGGGAACAAAGGCATTCTGTTGAAGGGATATGATATGAGGGAGGGTGACTTTGAGGCGGGAAGAGAGAATTTTGGCAATGGTTTTATAGACAGTGGAAGTGCAAGAGATCGGCCGGAAGTCGGAAATGGTGGAGGGGTTGGGGAACTTTTTGAAGAGGCAGATGGTTGTGTGATTAATTTGTTTCAGAAGTTTACCTGAGCTGAAGAAGTCAGTAATAGCTAGACAAACGCTCTCACCAATAATATGCCAACAATGCTTGAAGAAGAAGGCATTAAATCCATCAGGTCCGGGGCTCTTGTTATTACCAATAGAAAAAAGAGACTGTTTCACATCAATCGGTAGCACAGGGGAGACGAGTAAGGGAATGCAGTCGGTAGGGAGGACGGGTCCAGGGGGAAGGAGGGACGAGTCAGGAGGGGTAACCGTAGACGACGAACCGAGCAACTCTTGGTAATACTGAACGATATGGTCCACAATTGCATCTGGATCAGTAATTGGCAAGGCATTATGATCGAGGATGGACCAGATTCTGGCAGAACTTTTCCTTTGCTTAATATGGTTGAAGAAAAAACTATTGCACTGATCGCTGAATTTCAGATGCCTGATCTTAGCTAGTTGGGCCACCGTAGAAGCGAGACGATGTGAGATGCCGTTCAGTTCCTCGGTAGTGCTCTTCTCAGTATCAATCAGAATATTGTCAAATGGGCGATTGGTGAATTCCTGCTGAATAAGAGAGAGTTTCCCGCGCAGATCCATCTGTTTTTCTTGGAGAATTTCAATCTTGTCATTCTTTAACCCACGAAGACTTTGTTTCAACTTTTTCAGGCGGGAGACCAACACAAACATAGGATTGCCATTGATAGGATGAATCCAGGCTTCCTGAACCAGAGGAGTAAAGGATGGATGAGCAGCCCAGCTATTAAGGAAGCGAAATGGAGGACTAGCAGAAATTAATAATTCAATTTTTATGATTAAGAAATTAATACACATTAGCAGAAACAAAGATCAATACATGTACGGTTAAGACCCGAATAGGAGCCATAAGATGAGAATAGATCTAGGGTTAGATTAAGAGTCTTGGAATTAAAAGAAAATAAGGAAAAAATATCAAAACTTCTTTCTTAATTTACGGCAGCTGAAAATCAACGTCTTCTCTCTCTCTTCCATCAATTCAACGTCTTCTCTCTCTTCCATCTTTCTTCTCTTCCAGGGTTTCTCTTCCAGACGGTAACAATAGTTGATTGATACAACAACACACAAATCTCTATGGAAGAGATATGCATCAAATTAGTTTACTAAATTCGACTTTGATATATTAGATTCATAGGAATTTGATTAGAGTTTGATTAAATTCGACTTTGATAAATTCGACTTTGATATATGCATCAAACTAGGGTTAACTAGGGTTTCGTTTTGATATGCAACATCAATAAAACGATATGCACCAGAGCATTCGGTGTTATGCAATAGCAATTTAGGGTTTCACATGAATTCTGTTATGCAGTAATAAAGCTATCATATGCATTTCGTCATCGTTGTTATGCAACCGGATTTACTTGATATGCAGTAGATACGTTTTGAGTCTAACAATGGTTTTCGCCTCTCAAATTGAATGCTTAGCCAAGGGGATGTGACATTCGACTTTCATATTAGATTCATAAGATTCTTTCATGTAAATTGACGGTCATGAGGGTGATGAAATTTGTTTTACCTATTGAATTTGATTTACCTATTGAATTTTACTATAGGTTGTTAGGGTTTCATCCTGATATGCAAAACCAATACATTGATATGCACGGCTCGCTAGGGTTTCGTACCAATCCTAATATGCAAACCTTAAGTTTTGATATGCAGTTCGTTTTCGTCGTTATGCGGAACTTAAGTTGTAATATGCGGTTTGTATTCTTCGTTATGCAAAATGTAGGGTTTTGTTTTCAATACTATTATGCAATAATTATGTCGTAATATGCAGTTTGTTTTCAACGTTATGCAGAATATAAGTTGTAATATGCAGTTTCGTACTTATGTTGTTTTCAAGGTTTTAGTCATTTTCATGTTTGTTCGTATTCATCATTATGCATTCTGATTTACTTGATATGCATTCAATATATTTCGATATGCAGTTCATAGGTTCGTGTATGAAAAAGAACTCAAATGATGATGTCATGTAGTATTCCTCGGACGATGATGTCGATGTATCTAATGATGACATGTCAAACGAAGAAGAGGAATTAATATATGGTACGAAATGTGTCACTGACACCGAAGACAAACACACAAAGCATTGGGTTCGATATTCATGAAGTAGTAATTAATATTTGTCTCGCCGTTGAGGGTTTCATATTGCCTTGACATGACGATATGCAAAAAATCTAAATTGATATGCATTTTAATCAATTTTCGTATTGTTGGGTAGTGTTATGTATTCTCCTTCTGATATGCAAAAACAATGAATCGATATGCATTAATTAGTTAATTATCTCCGTATTGGTGTGTAGAGTTTTGTATTTTGTTGATATTTCGATATGTAAAAACGGTGAATCGATATGCATGAACTAGTAATTGATATACATCATAGTTTTATATTGTTTTGATATGCAACACATAGCAAGAAAGTTGTGTGCATATCACACACAAACAAGTGAATATCAAGAATACACTTCAAAAACACTACATACGATTAGCATAATATACCAAATCTGCAGCGATATGCACCAAATCTGCAGCGATATGCACTAAATCTGCAGCGATATGCACCAAGATATGAACCAAATTCGTAGCGATATGCACTAAATTTGTATAAATATGCACCAAATCTACAACGATATGCATCAAATCCGTAGCGATATGCACCAATCGTTGTTCATCAAATTCATCATATTAAGAATGCACTTCAAAAAAACGGCATACAATTTGCACAATATAAAAAGTAGTGTGCATATCACACACAAACATGTGAATACCAACACACTATATGAAAATACTAATTTGGATCGAACAATCATTATAATTTGCTCAACATTTTCTCTTTCATACCAATTTGTTTCGAAATTCTTAGATTATGATGATATACGATCTAACTTTGACAACTGTTTCTATTCATGGTCTTAGGGTGGATATAACAATCTTCTTATTCATGGTCTTAGGGTGGATATAACAATTTTCTTAATATGAGAACTCTCAATTCTAGCAGGCCTTGTTCTCTCGGCAGTTTCTCTTTATTTCAAACTTGCATTACTAAGCTTTTGCTTCTACGCCTGAAAATCACCTAGAAACTAAGATTGGCTCGGAAGAAGAAACGAAGAATGGTTCTACCACTGTCCATGTGAAATCTAGAAGTTACACTTCACATCATTTTCAATATTAAAAATCACCCGAGTTTTATTCCAATGAAACAATTCCTAGTTTTTCATCTGTACATTGCAATATTTCTTACAATCTACTTGAAAGACTCCTCATCGCTTTATCCTTGTCCTTGAGCACGAACTTCTGAGTTTTTACTGTAGACGTCTTAGGCAACTCATCAAACACCACACTTATGGAAGTCGGTCCCTGCAAAACCCAATAAGCTTTGTAGCATTAACACTACACCCCTCTTTCAATTGCACAAAAGCACAATGAGTCTCTCCTCTAATATAAACCTGCACACAAGATAATGGAAAAAACATGTAAGGTACATTGCTCATAACATAACATGAAAGCATTCAACGGCTGATTGCAAATTGGAGTGATGAAATTAGAAATTTTTTACCAAGTGGAGGGCGTGGAGATTCCTGCGCAACGGATCTGCATCACACAAGCTCTTGCCGCTCCTGATGATATCTCGCATAAAACCCGTCGGTGACGCGCTGACTCGGCCTGCACTCAAGGGAAATTAAAGCTATGATTCCTCAAAGAAGAAACAACATTCATGGAAGACTCCACAATACTAAAACTGAATAAAAACCCCAAACACGCCTAATCTCTCATAAGCAGTGACAAAGACACTAAATGACAACAACCACCTTAGCAATCTTGAAACCCACTTTGTTTCTTCCTACAAACCGTCGAATCATTCCGTTTTCTGAGCTAAATTCGAAATACTAAATAATAATTCTTGATATAAAAGTTCCTATAGTGGAGAAAACTTTCAATATTGCTGGCCACAATCTTTTTCAATGCTCAAAGTACAGAAAGCAAGATAGTTAACTTTGACTTGGAGGTCCAGAATGCATAATTCAAAAGAAGATAGACTTCTATTCTACTGAGAGTTTGAAAGGACTTACCTCAATTGAATAGCCAATCTCCTGCAATGAAGCTGCCACAGTTGTCATTAATATCTGATATGAATCAAATGCAAGATCGGCAAACACCTTGAAGTGATGAGAGAGGAAATTAAATCCCTACGGAGATATTTTGAAATTTTTATCTTTTTATTATTATTAATTGTAGTTAATCTAGTCCATTCATCATATCTGATCCAACGCCTATAAATTGTTAACACCGTTTTACTCTAAGAGGTGGTTTCTCAGGAGCTTAAATCTCTCTCTCTCTATATATATATAGAAAGAGGTTCAGGTGAGAACCATCTCTTAGGAGAGAACGGATGTTAAAGTGAGAACCAATCTCAACCGTTAAATTTGAGGTGATCTGACTGTCTGTGTTATAATCCATGTTACACGCGCCACAACGCTCATTCTTCTTCCTTTCATCTCGCCCAACGCATCTCCTCCCATCGTCGCCCGCCGTCGCTCGTCGTCCCCCGCCGTCGCTCGTCGTCCCCCGCCGTCGCTCGTCGTCCCCCGCCGTCGCTCGTCGTCGCCCGCCTTCGCTCGTCGTCCCCCGCCGTCGCTCGTCGTCGCCCGCCGTCGCTCGTCGTCGCCCGCCTTCGCTCGTCGTCGCCCACCGTTGCCTGTAGCACTCTGTTTACCATATTTCTGCTTCGCACACTATGAACAAGAAGCTATCCTTTTCAATCTCATCGAAATCAGCCTCTTCTAAGCCAAATTGAAACCCTAAGCCTCTCGCACCTTCACCGACAATGACAGACATGGAAACGAAGAAACTCCTTGCACTGTTTCATGACAGAATTAAGGCCTTGAACAAGCGCTATCAAATTCCAGATTTAATCGTGACCTAATTCCAGTTTCGACTCCTCCATCTCATCTTTCAGTTACGTACTCATCGTTTTTCAACTGATGAAGAATGCACAAAGGCTTGTAGAGAAGGTTAAGAGGGAAAAAACATCGAATTCAAACTCAAATGGTATGATTATGATTGGGCTTCTCTCTACCGAATTCAAACGCCAAATAGCAGATTCCTTCGGAGCTCCATTGGGGCTTCTGCTACTCGATGCTTCACAAGATCTCTAGAAGCTTTGCCCTCGTCATTCAGCAGCTTGACACTGACCTTCGCAATGATGTAAGTGTTTTAATTTGTTTTGTTTTAGGCTTTTGTTTGAATGGAGTTTCTGTATCATTATCATTGTTTGTTGACTTAATCTAGAGTAATTACATGTGGTTTCTTCTTCTAGATAAAAGCTGTAATTTCATGAGCTTTTGTTGTTATACACATGTTATCAGATTTTCAGTAGCTTTGTTGAGCTCATAGTGATGGGATTTTGGATCCTTGTTGTAAACTGTTGGTTGGATCATGCTTTAGACAGCAGGATTACATAAGATATATTATCAGTATGAAAAGAAAAGGTCCTTAAAATCATCAAAACAAGCTTAAATCATCAAAATAGGTGCTTAATTTAAACTTTATTTAGCTCTGTTATCTTAATGCAGCATTAACAATATCTGCAATTAGTTTTAGTTACCTATCCTGATACCCTTGCAATTGAGGTGCCTTTCTGTTTCAATTTTGGTTTTCGGATGTGATTTTTGTGTTTATGTATGCCATTGTTGATTTGCTCTAGGTTCTGATTTTTCTTGACATACTCTGAAACTTTGAGTTGGATTTATCATTCTCAAATTGTGCTTTCTCATTTGTCCTAGTTGTTTCTAGTCATTGATTGATTGCCAATTGATCCAATTGCCAATTGCCT
This sequence comes from Oxyria digyna, assembly GCA_029168935.1. Taxonomy (NCBI): domain Eukaryota; kingdom Viridiplantae; phylum Streptophyta; class Magnoliopsida; order Caryophyllales; family Polygonaceae; genus Oxyria; species Oxyria digyna. Next base: position 44,969,941 of record JAPVLV010000005.1, read on the forward strand.
ATCTAACCTTCAGAATAAAGGGATGAAGATGTATGCTCCAAAGGAAGATGACAGCGGAGAAGAAGACATGGAATAACTCGAACAAGGTGGAACCCTTTGTGGAGCATCCGAGCATGTGGTGATAACAATGGAACCGATGAGTTCTAAATTTGCTGTGATATTTGTGAGAAGTGGTTTCATAATATGTAAAAATTACCCCTGCAAAAGTTCGTGGAGATGCAGGTTCAGATGGGGAAGTAAGGGAAGAGCATTATAATAATAATAATGCAGTCGTGGATTATGCTTCATCTGCCACTTGCTACTGTGCAGCTCCTTTGTTACAGTTTCTCTATGGTTTAGTTGTAAGTTTCCTGCTTAATTAATTTGCACTTAGATATACAGCTTTTTCAGTTAAATCAAGTGTTGCATCTGCATTTACCATATGATTCTCTTGCAGGGGAACTAGATTGAGGAAATTGGCTAGAGCGATTGATATGTTTGGGGAGGTTTATGCAAGATTGGAATCGGAAAAGCAGAGATCTCGTCAATTTTGGTTCATTATACTTTCAATTTTTGTAGAGTTGAAGTAGTCTTCATTATACTTTCAATTTTGGTTCGTGCATAATAAGTATGATATGTAAAAGGAAGTGATGACCCATGTAGCAATCAATGGAACCATCACTACTCATACTGAATGATGTTGTCTAGCAAAGTTGTTAGTACTTTTGATTTATGAAGACAATAGTTTCACTAGGAAATATACATTTGATAGGGCTGAATTCAGCTGAAGATCTTACTATCTTGTTGTTTGTCAAATTTTATAGGTTGAGGCGAAGAAGGCTGTTCCTAGAGTATCTGATCAGCCGGTTTTGATCAAAAGTGGTAACACCAAAGCTCATGGATCACCAGGTCCAATCCGTAAAAAGAAAATATTTGTAGGTGGACTGACATCCACCGTGTCAGAGAATGACTTCAGAATGTATTTTGATCAGTTCGGTTTTATCACTGATGTACCGAAAGGCCAAGAGGCTTTGGTTTTATCACTTTTGATTCTGAATGGAAAAATGGTGGAGGTCAAACGAGTTGTTCCTAAAGAGATGTCTCTTGGACAAACACGTGCTCAGTTTGGTGGGAATTTTGGGCTTCATAGAGTTGGCAGCTTCCTCACCAGAATTTTGCTATTCCGCTACTACTGCAAGGTTTGACCAGATTTCTTTTCGCTTTTAATTCCGTCCTTATTCTTGCTGTTTATGCTTCCGATTTCTGCGCTGAGTTGTTCTACTCGCGAAATTCATCTCGAAGTACGTGACATTATCTGCTCACGGGTTCAGTTAGCGCGAAGTAATCCGATTGATTTTGCTTGTGTTTGCAGGAGTTTAAGCGAAGTAATTCCTAGTTACGCTTCTGCGGCTCAATTAATTTTTCTCAGCTACTCCTAAGGTTTGTTCATCTTACCTAAGGTTTGTTCACTTCTTTGACCACATCAACGATTTCTCGACTTCCCAACCGACGACCTCGACACCAACTTGATAGGCGCTAGCGCTGAATGCAGCTCATTCCTGAGCATTTTATCCGGAAGCTCGTCGGATGCTCTGCTCAGCTCCGACTCTGTTTTCTCCGGCAGCACCGTTACTGATCTTTCCGATCAACTCTTCTCCCGCTTGTTTGAGCGACGACCGACTTCTTCGACTCTACTCCTATTACTGGTTCGAGCGGCGACCAGGTGGAGGTAGAGCCTCGTACTGAACTTGGTCAAGTCATTGTTCGATCGCCGGCGTCCATCACCTCCGTCTCTTTTTTCTAAACCAGAATGTTGCTACTTCTACTAACTATCTTTCTAAATGCCAACTGTAAAAAAGACTCCATATATCATGAATACTGCTAATTGTTCTTTTGTGTTAATTTACTTAATTAAGTTAAACAATGATAACCCAGCAGTTGAAGTTTGTATTACTTTTGTAAATTTTTCTCCCTACTGTTTTTAATTTCATGTAAATTTTGTCTCTAATATCAGTTATTTTCTTGAATCTATCATTATTCACAATGATGCCTTCGCTTTTTCTTTCCGGTTTTATAGCCTGTAATAGTTTTCTTTAAAGACTTTTGTTGGGTCAAATCCCCTTCAGTCTTATTAACTAGTGAAACTCTAATGTTGTTGATTTTTGGTCAAATAACCACCAAAAACATGGATTGCATAAGTGATTTTTGAATTGTATATCAAGTGTTTTCTTAATTGCATATTAAGTGTTTATGAATTGTATATTAAGTATTTTCTGAATTGCACACTAATTGAATTGTGAATTAATACAAATTGATTTGCGAATTTGTATACTAAATGTTTCATGAATTTCATACTAAGTGAATTATGAATCGCATACTAAGTTATGTTTGAATTGCATACTAAGTGAATTGTGAATTTCATACTAAGTGAATTTTTGAATTGCATACTAAGTGATTTTTGAATTGCATACCAAGTGTTTTCTGAATTGCATACCAAGTGTTTTCTGAATTGCATACTAAGTGATTTCTGAATTGCATATTAAGTGTTTTCTGAATTGCATACTAATTGAATTATGAAATTCATACTAATTGATTTGCAAATTACACATCAAGTGTTTCCTGAATCGCATATTAAGTGAGTTTTGAATTGCATTATAAGTTATTTTGAATTGCATAACAAGTGTTTTCTGGATCGCATACTAAGTGATTTCTAATTTGCATACTAAGTTGGTAATTTGACATGAAAAAGAAATGGAAAAGATCTTGTATGTAGAAGTTGAAGTTCCATTGAATGGTGTAATTTCAATATTAAATTGCATACTCAGTTTTTGTGAATTGCATACTCAGTTTTTATGAATTTCATACTCGGTTTTTTGTGAATTGCATACTCAGTTTTTTGTGAATTGCATACTCAGTATTTTGTGAATTGCATACTCAGATTTTGTAAATTGCATACTCAGTTTTTGTAAATTGCATACTCAGTTTTTGTGAATTGCATACTCAGTTTTTGTTAATTGCATACTCAGTTTTTGTGAATTGCATACTCAGTTTTTGTGAATTGCATACTCAGTTTTTTGTGAATTGCATACTAGGTTTTTTGAATTGCATATTTAGTTATTTGTGAATTGCATACTGAATTATTTGTAAATTGCATACTACATTGTTTGTGAATTGCATACTCAGGTTTTGGGAATTACATACTCAGGTTTTGGAAATTACATATTCAGTTTTTGTGAATCGCATACTCGATTTTTGTAAATTCTCGAATTGCACATAGAATTTATTTTAATTGCGTATGTAATTTATTTTCAATAATCATTGAACATATATTTATCTAAGAAATTCAAATGTCTCAGTCCTCTTTTCCGGCATAGACAACCTTGTGTAGTTTAATTATTCCTCAAAACAAGATCTATAATTTATGTCCTTGGCTGCAAATATACGAGTTATTGGAAAAGCTTTTCAACAAGAAGATACGGTACACCTACAGAAACTAAAAACTTTGTAGGAAAATGTCACAACTGACAAGCTAATTAGAACATGCTAACATCAAATTGACTCTACTTTTGCTAATAAATTAAAGAGATTTAAACAAGTCACTTCAGTGATGACTAGCCATTTGTGGCAATCCTTGGGCGAGAAGATCAGTAGCTAGAAATATGGAAAGCACAATTGGAGTTAGCTATGGGAGAAATCAAATGATCTTCTTACACCAGATAAGGTGCACATTTGGTTCAAAAACACAAAATCAAAGCCTTACGAATTTACAACTCAAACATCCAAGTTGTCAATACCTTCTCCAACATTGGAATCGAGCTCATGATAAGCGTCTTTAATTGTCTTGCTTCCTTTCTCTCAATTTCAGTCAAACACACATACATGGCTTAAAAACAAGGTTCCCCCTTACTACCCAGCTGCTAAAGTCACACACAGTTGGAGCTGAGTTACACTCATAAAGTCACGTGCCATCCACTTGATTTCATCAAAACCATCAACTAAACAAATACCAACTTCTATATATACTCACCCACTTCACCTCTTTCAATTTCATCCCAAATCCTCAGCAAAAACAACTTTCCAGTGGCAGAGTGATCCACCTTGGGTTATCTTGACCAACGGCTAGGCATGGCCGAACGCTGCTCTCATGCTATGCCACTACATACTAATTATTTTGTTTTGTGTAACATCTGGGCTCAGAGGCTTGGACCTCATTTCCTCAAAAAACTTCTCCGACTCCTCAATCATGCCCTATTCGGTAAACCTCACACCAATGTTATTGTATCCTGCAACATCCACTGAAAATAGCTTCAAATTGAGCTTCACTCTAACATTCCTAAATGCAGCAACAACCTTAATAATCTTTCTAGGCTTGAAGCATTCCTTCTCCCGTGCCTCAGCAAACACTCAGTAACACATTGCAACTTAGCCTGAGATGGATACTAGCAGTCATCAATCAGAATTTCACCTTCAAAACCAATTATCTATAGTTTGCAGCTCAATCCCCATGGATTAAGAAGAAAGATACATTGGCACATTTCAGAGATAACTAAATGCATAACTCAGCAAATAGGTAGAGGAGTATAAACCGATCCATAAAAAAAAAGATTTTAAACAAGGACTTACACTGCAACAGTTGTGAACTTTGTGAGTCAGACATTTCTTCGAACACCTGGTGAGCAACTTTGAGTAGAAGCTTCCTTCAACAATCGGGATCATCTGAATCCAGATTGGACTGATTTTCATCCTTCAAAAGAAGGAGGTTGCAGAGTTGTTTCCCCCAAATTCAATCTAGGTTATAATCGAAATGGCCAAATGGCCAAATCATCGGAAATGTGGAACAGAAACGAGACTGCAGACACTATCAAGCGAGGTGGTTGTCGTCGCTTCGTGCCAGAGGTGCGAGATAGATGAGATCTCGAGCTCGCAGTCGGCAGCATCTTCACCATTGTAGCAAGCCAGCAAGGAAGGAGGAAGGTCGGGGCAAAACCCCAATCGAGCAAGGAGGAAGGGTGGACGAGAGTGGAGGTGGTGGACTGGGCCGGCGATGAGGTGGAGTGCGACGTCGAGGGACGGGAGAGAGAGCTCGATATTGGAATCGTCGATGTCTTCGTTGGAGAGACACGATGTTGGATGTTTTATTTTCATCTCAGCCCTTCAAACAGATAAACGGTTCAGATTGGTTCTCACCTGTTCTCACCTAGCAGTCCGTTCTCACCAGATCCTGACCCTATATATATATATATATAGGGTCAGGATCTGGTGAGAACACTTTCTTAGGAGAGAACAGGTGAGAACGGATCTCGACCGTCCATTAGTTAAATGAAAATGGAGCGCTCAGATTAAAACATGGAAAGAGAATGAAGTTGGTTCTCGCTGCCTCGACCTTCTTCCTCCTTCTGAGCTCAAGATCTCGTCAACCTCACACCTCCGACTCCCTTGTTGCTCCCTTCATATCACCTCCAGCGACGCCAACTCTCAGAAGCTTGCTAGATTAGCTTCGTCGTGCTCCGACAAAGCTTCGACGGAGCCGGGAACGTTGACTTTGATTTCAAAGATCCTCCGCCGCAGCCAAATCCCGAGACCACCTTCGAATTTGAGGGAGGAGAGATGGGAGTAGCGGTGAGGAAGAATGGAGGTTGTAAGAGAGGATCTGACTGCAAATGTGACCCCTGCAACTGCAAGTGAGGAGTTCATCCCTGTTTCGTCACTTAATTAGGTGTTAGAAAGAAACCTGCAGTTGGTGCATGTAAATTGGAAGAATGCAAAAAAATGATAGCATATCTTCAGTCGCTTGCAACTTGGAAACTACGTTCAATACTGGTAAACTCTTCCCACCACTGTTTAATTTTTGTGTTTAATTTGTGATTTTAAGGGGCATTCTTCTCTATGATGAAACTGAAAGCTGGTTTTTTGTTGCCATGAAGCTTCAAGATACTTACACCTGTTAAGATATTATCAGTATGCTTAAATTTATATGGTTGTTACTGTAGTGTATGTAGTTATTCAATTACTCCACTTCTTTTGTGCAGATCAACCTCTCAAAACTTCACACATCATGTCCAATCATAGACCATGAGCTTTTACTGTACTTTATGTAGTTATTCATTGCATTTTTTGGATTTTGCTTCACATGGAAAAGGGCATATAATAGATTATGTCTTCCTCTGCATCTTGAGTGGTTCTTTTGGAGTTGCAGAGGCCCTTGTCCAAGGGAGAATGGTTGGAATTGTTCAGTCATAGACCCTGTATTTTTGCAGGTATTAACTATCATTCATGCTCTTGTGTAGCTTAATATTCTGCACATAAAATACATGTAGTTAACCTCTAAAGGATTGTCACTGGACATTTCTTTATGAATGAGGATATGCTTTGTTCACTTATTTGCCTCGTACGTGTATATGTAGTCTTTTTTTGTGGGCTAGTTGCTTCCAGTCTTCTAATCTATGTCTACTTGTGGCTGATTTTTCACTACATTTTAGACTCTCATTTTATTGTCCAAGTCTATGGCACAAGTGGGTGTGAGAAACTGATATTTCCTTCTTAGAAAAATGTTATCCTGATAGCTAAAAATGATTGTGGGCGTGAGAAGAACAAAGAAATCCTAGAGGAGCCATGTAGTATGATGTTGAACAGAGATACACCTAAAGAGTGGTTTGACGTGTGAATTTTCTAATATTTTCCTATAAAATGCTTGATTAATTAGTGATTGAGTTTAACTTAAAAACAGAGATACACCTTCAGATTGTGTGTTATTTAGCTGAAGTAGGTGGTTACTGGTTAGACATATATATGATCTTTCATAACATATATTCCAACTCTCACTTGTTGCAACTTTTAAGGAATAACATAATAGTAGTGGTTGGAATAATGGCATCCATGGCTAACCCTAGACTAACGCCTTGTAAGGTCAAATTTCAGTATGTTAATTGCTTGCAGTACTGTCTTGATTTCTAAATTTTGCTATGTTTAGCGCTAGGAACTTTGCATAGGATTAGCTGTTTTCGTTAGGTACTGTGTTGGAGCAAGCCTTTGGGCTGGCCTAGATTTGTAGAACTGTAAAGTCATGCATATAAGTCTTTAAACACAGTTTTGTTGATACTATCGATTATTAATTATTGTAGTTGACTGGCTGTCGGTTTAAAGATAAGGGATGAAATATATGGATGTAAAGCTTACTCTTCTATCACAACTTTGAATATCAATATTAGATAACATCTCATACATCACTAGCTAATAATTCTTTTTATATATCTAGGTAGAAGCCATGTGAGGCAGATTCATAGTGTAGATTAAATTGGAAATTTGTGTTTTTGGAGGTGCATAATTTGAGCTATTAATTTTCTGAACTTTCTAGACTAGGATGTAGCTCATGTGCTTGATTTGCTTGTTGACCCAAATAATGCATTGTAAAGCTGTTATCTTGTAGGGTTTAATTCCTTTATCCAGATTGTAGTTCCAGATTGTTTGCTAATTGTATTCACACTATCAGCTTTCTAAATTGGGTACTAAAGGTCAAGTTTACACTATTAGGTATTGCCCTGGAGCAAGCCTTTGGGATGCAACCTATCAGATTCCTAAATTCGTGAAAGCTTTACACGATCTATTACAAATCAAGAAGCCATTATCTTATCGTGTGGGGCGTCTCTTCACTGGAAGTCTGGAGAGTAGCATGAATAACAGTTACATGTAGTGATTTGGAACCTGAGCTTTCTAAGAGGAAGTTTGAATTTCAATTGCAACTTGCTTGGAATTGCAACACTGATGCAAACAGAACATGTCAGTTTATGTAAAAATAACAGTCCAATATTAATGTTCAAGTTTTTCTTACCTTTCTAATTATGCACCTCCAATTATATTTACATGAAAAGGAACTTGGAACACTTGATGACTTTCTAGAAGGTACTGAGCTTGGATATGAAGGTACTGAGCTTGGATATGCAAATGATAATGGGCTTTGCTGAAGGAAAAAACATCCACTCACATTAGCTAAGGCACCAGCAACCTCGCCTGGAGGAGGCTTATGACATCCTGTTAGATTAGAATATTAAATTCAATGAAAAAATCTTTATTATTACCATTCATGTGATAAAACGAAAAAGGAAACCACCCACTTGTGTCATGGTGATTCAAAAAGAATTTTAAATAGACCATCAACATCAATCCTCGATTAATTTAATCATGCAATTCACAAAAACTGAGTATGCAATTCACAAAAACTGAGTATGCAATTCACAAAAACTGAATATGCAATTCACAAATAACCGAGTATGCAATTCACAAATAACCAAGTATGCAATTCACAAAAAACTGAGTATGCAATTCACAAAAACTAAATATGCAATTCACAAATAACTTGCTTTAGAAAAACACAAGTAAGCACATGACGTGACGCGTGAGATGCACATGACGTGCCTCCGAAAAGCACATAGTGTGTTTAGGAAGAAGCACATGACGTGCCTAGAAAAAGCACGTGATGTGGCTTCAAAAACCTCGTATTGTAGCTAAGAAAAACATGTTTCTTAACTTGGAGAAGCACATAATGTGACTAGGGAGATGCAAATGACGTGGCTAGGAAAAGCACTTGACATGCCCAAGTAATAACTATGTTTGCAATTCACAAAAACTGAGTATGCAATTCACAAAAACTGAGTATTTAATTGACAAATAACTGAGTATGCAATTCACAAATCAAATAGTATGCAATTCGAAAAACACTTGATATGCAATTCACAAATAACTAACTATGCAATTCACGTATGATGCTCTAGAGTAGCACGTATGGAGCTGAAAGAAAAACACTTATGGTGCTTCGCAAGAAGCACATATGGAGCTTAAAGAAAAATCACGTAAGATTCTTCAAAAGAAGCACGTAGATTTTAAAAAAATCTTTGTATGCAATTCACAAATCAAGTAGTAAACAATTCACAATTCAAATAGTATGCAATTAAAAAAACACTTGGTATGCAATTCACAAATAACCAAGTATGCAATTCACGTATGGAACTCTAGAGTAGCACGTAAGGAGCTAAAAGAAAAACACTTACATATGGAACTCTAGAGTAGCACGTAAGGAGCTAAAAGAAAAACACTTACATATGGAACTTAAAGAAAAAACATGCAAGATTCTTCGAAAGAAGCACGTAGAATAAAAAAATCTTGATATGCAATTCACAATTCAAGTAGTATGTCATTCACAAATCAAGTAGTATGCAATTCACGTATGAAGCTAAAAAAAGCACTTAAGGTGCTTCACAAGAAGCACATATGTAGCTTAAAGAAAAAAACACGTAAGATTCTTCGAAAGAAGCACGTAGAATAAATAAAATCTTTCTATGCAATTCACAAATAAAGTAGTATACAATTCACAAATCAAGTAGTATGCAATTCAAAAAAGACTTGGTATGCAATTCACAACTAACCAAGAATGCAATTCACGTATGGTGCTATAGAGTAGCACGTTTGGAGCTAAAAGAAAAGAACTTAAGGTGTTTCACAAGAAGCACATATGGAGCTTAAAGAAAAAACACGAAGATTCTTCGAAAGAAGAACGTAGAATAAAAAAAATCGTGGTATGAAATTCAGAAATCAAGTAGTATGCAATTCACAATTCAAATAGTATGCAATTCAAAAACACTTTGTATGCAATTCACAATAAACTAGTATGCAATCCAGATAAACCTCATATGCAAACCAAGAATCACTTTGTATGCGATACAAAAAACACTTCGTATGCAAACCACAAAATAAATCAAAAATCAATTAGTATGCAATCCAAAAAACTTCATATGCAAATCACAAATCAATAAGTACGCAAACCAGATAATTTTTTTAGTTACCTTTGTTTTTTGGAAAATCACTTGTGTTACGAATTGCACATACAATGTATTACGAAATGCAAATATAGTATGTTACGTGATGCACATGAAGTGCATTTTTCTTGTTTTTCGGATAATTTTTTTTACTTACCTTTATTTTTAGTAAAATCACTTATATTATGAGATGTATATATAATAATTAAATGCACATACAATATATATTATGGAACGTCCATATTATATTTTACAAAATGTACATGTAATGTATTTCACTTTTTTTTGCCTACATGTACTTGAGCTTTAATTGTACAGAGAAATTTGTGCTTAAAGGGGTTATAATGACAGAACACAATGATGAGGTATATATCTAATTTATGGAGTTTTTGATATGGTAGTAAATTTAAGCTGGAAATAGAATTACTCAGTTCTTTGAAACTGTCCGGCAAATACCAACCATGAGCCTAAACCAATGTATATAAACTTCAAGTGAGCTGTCCATCCTGAGTTCTGCAACAAATTGAGCATTCCCATTAGAATTTAGTCTTAAGCTTCTCACAAATTTCATTACATCCACAACTCTCGCCATTCTCCCGAAGCTAGCAACCCCCATGAATAACTGCATCAACAACAAGAGCAGATACAACAGTGCATTTTTTGTAGCCCTTCCAACAACAATTTTCACAGAGTTATTAGAAAGATCACTTGATAAATTGGCATTTGTCGGACATCAGGAAAAAACTGAAACTGACTTCGAGCGGCTTTCACGGGAGCAAGAACCCCAACAAGTGCAGAAGAAGCTTCTGCAGCCAGAGCAATCTGAAAGGTGCGGCTATGCCTCTCTCTAAGAGCTTCTTTAAGCAAGCACAAGCACCTCATATGAACATGTATGATGCGCCTGAGCAAAATTAAGTGAGACAGTGGGAAATGGGAAAAAGGAGTAGTTGCTAGCAACTGATTTTTTGCATATAGATCAAAATAGCTACCACTTCCAAGTCCTTCCCTAAGCTGAAGCAACCTCGTCTCAGACTTCAAATGGTTCAGATTGGTGTCCCATTTAGATCTGCATAACATGATCAACATTTAATTAATGACCACAATTGCCTAGATAGATATCACTTTTGATACATACCCTCAAAATCATGATGAAGATGTACTGAAATAATTACCAGAAGGGGTAGATGACTCCACTTGTTCCAGGTTAGAAACACCATCAAGACAATCATGCTCAGAATCACAATTAGCCAATAGTCCTCCTCCTCAACGTTTCCAAAAAGCCACCAGTCCTTTTCCTGTTCGCCTCCATCTTCGCATTCTCAATCTCCACAAGAAACCTAACGTACTCTTCAGACACTAGAATCTCCTTATTAGTTCCCAATGGAACCTCCAAACGTATCGATCAACGAATCGCAACCATCACTCTCTTCCCACTGACGTTGGTAATCCCCGGGTTTAGAGCATGAGATCGCGAGCTACGTTCTTCAGCCCATGAATACTAAAACAGACAAGGACAAGAATTCTACAATCATACCATAGGTCACACTCTACCAAATATCAGCCTATTCATAGTAAATAAGCAATTGCAAAAGACACGATCGAAATTCCGACCTAATTTCTAATACACCCATTGATTCGAAGGTAAAACAATCTTCAATACCACCAGTTACCAAATTAGGGATTAAATATCAGAGCTTGGCAAAGCACGAGAATGATTCAGAAAGATAAGCAATAGTTGGGGAGAGATGTACCTACAAAATTAGGTTGCAGTTCCGAATCGAAGAAAACACTGACTGAGTGCGAGTGATGTGGCTAAAACGTACCCGCAAGTGTACGGGGTCAGTTGTAGTAGTCAAGTGTCGATCCCACAAAGACCAATGTAATATTAATTGAAATGCTATCAGTGAATTAGGTCGAATGGATATAAATAAGAACGAACCAAGCTAACTAGGAATAACAAATAAAACAGATAAATATATATGGATAAATGTGTCTAAGGTTAAGGATCACCGCAACAATGCTTCTGTAAATAAAATCACACTCTGCCTGAATCTAGTCCAATTATTTGAAGGTAAGACATCTAGGGTAATCTACTAACTTCTTTCAGACGATAGTAAACGTGTTTGAACTACCTAACAATCGCTGTCGCGCATAGCTAATCTCATTCAAACCCATTAACGCTCTTAGAGTCTAGGAATAAACTGAAATAACATTCGCTGTCGCGCTCCGCTAAATCAATCTAAACCTAGAACATCTATGATGACTTAGTATCCTCAAGAGTAATTAAGTCGCTTTCGCACAAATAACACTCGCGTTCAATTCCTAGGATTCCGATAAAAGTTATCACCTTTCAGTCTCAAACTCTACCTTATTACCTATTAGAGGTTTCACCTTTCAGTCTCAAACCCTAATAAGATCCAATCAGTCTAAGCTAGAATGGACATAAAGTATCTAGGAATGAATCAAATACTATTTCAATTCAGGCAAACATATAATTCTATTTACATACGCGTTGTTTGGATCACCATAACCTTAGAACTAGGAATTTAGCCAAGCATGATCGAAGATACAAAACAGATTATACTAGCCAACGACATATATGACTTATTCAATAAAAACAAGAGATAAGAAAACTTAGTCTCAATGACGAAATAATCCAAACGAAATCTAGAACAATAAACACCGTCTTCGAATCAAACAAAGGCAAAGAATTCCCTTTTGAAGATCTTGGTCTACGGTGCCACTCTCACAATCAGACAAGAACAAAAACTAAGATAAAAACCTCTCCCAAAAACGTGTCACACCTCTCAAAATATAACTCCCCAAAATCTAACCCCCAAACCTCATCAAGTTCACGTAACTCCTCCCGTTTTCAAAGTCCACGTGGGCCCCTTGAAGTCTTCTCCTCCTTCCTTGCATTAAGTCCACCTTGATTGTGTGGCCCATTTAATTTCTTGTCCAGCCGGCCCATTAGCTAATCTCAAGGTCCAATCAGCTAGCTTAAGTGCTACTCCCATCACTATTACGTAGATAAGCTTGTACACCATTGATCAATAACCTTCGTGTATGATCCAAAATCCAGCAACTCAAAGACCCGTATTTACCCGCATTAGAAATACCTGAAACACATATAAATACGAGTGTAGGCTCCGAATACAAAATAATGCAAAATTACCTATAAAATATATCAAATATGTATGAGAATGACCTAATCTAATATGCAACTAGACACCTAAAATATGTATAAATTAGGTGTTATCAAAGTCCCCCAAGCTTAACCCTTGTTTGTCCTCAAGCAAGTACACAATCAAGAAATCCACAAAATATGATAAGGTTGAAAACATTCATGAAGGACTAAACATTAGACAAAACCATCATAACATGACTCACAACCAATACATTAAATCAAGTTAGTTCTTTCACTCTAGTCCTCACAAGGATAAAGAAATGAGATCACTTCACTCATGTGTTTGGGTATGTGTTTCATTCAATATAAATCCTCAACTTTGAATGTTAAACTACCATAAGCTTGCAACAGTGTTCTTAATCTCCACTACTATAGACTATGCACATAACAAAAATCATGAGGTCTTTTCCAAGGTTGTAATGAGGCCAAGGTATAACACAAGGCATATGGATATTTAGGCCATGTGGTGCTAAATCCGGGGAAGAGGATCTTACCAAGACAACACCGAACCAAAATTTCCTCTCAATTGAAATACAACCTTCAAACCCATACAACTTAACCCTTATATATAATATGGTCTCCTTTCTTTTTATGATTGCTTCTTCTTCTTTTATTTCAATGCTACTTTCTTTTTTCGATTTTGATTTTTTTTCTCTTTTTTTTTCAACACTTTTTGTAGAAGAAGAAGCATAAGAAGAATCATAAGAAGAATGAAGGATAGGATACCCATTACAAACTTTTAACACACTTTAACCACCATACAAGTAACTTCCCCCAAGCTTGACTAAGATCCACTCTAGCATAACAGTTCAACTATCCTAATCCCCGGATGGGTAGAATGATCATATAGGCTCGGTATGCTTTTGTGGAGCTTTCAAAGAAAAGGCAATTAAGGTTCAAACGGGCTACAAGAAGAGGATACAAGTATAGGGTGGCCAAGGTTAAAGGGCTAACAAAAACAATGCCTCAATCATATTAATGTCATGCACATAAGTCGTGAATGTAGTCTCGAAGAAGATATTAATGCAAGTTCTAGAGTTAACACACAAGAGAGTTCACTCACATGAAAGTAAAGAGAGGACACTTATAGAATTTAGTCCAAGAAAGGTCAATCCTCACCGGCTTTTGTCTAGAGTATCGGTTCTAACAAGATTCAAGTTTGGCGATCACATTACATGCTCAAGTCAAATGTCAAACATTTAAGCCCTCATTACCATGCATATATCATTACATTATCAACAACCAAAGCATATTAGGGGTTTCATGGATTGTGCATCGCAAAAAGAAAAACAAAAAGTAAAACCCGTGAATCATATCAAACACCTAAAATATAATGCAAATGCAATGCATGATGTATGAAATGTCATGAGAAAAATGAAAAATTAGCACTAAAATGCAAATGATAAATTAACACTACAATGCAAACGGAATGAAAGACTGACACTAAAATGCAAACGAAGTCCACACATGGAATTATCCCTCCCCAAGCTTAAATTCTACATTGTCCCCAATGTAGAAATAAAAGAAAGAGAAAAGGAAACTCACCAAATAAACTCAGGTAATCAGGCATCTTCACTCTATACTCCGGGTTGTCCAAAATTAGTACAAGTGCAGAAGATTTGCAGCAACATCTCCTCTTCCATCTTCCAGTAGCACTATATACGACATAGACAAAGCAAACCCCAAATACAGGACTACACATTCTAGCAGCTAATAGGCATAAAAAGTAAATTTCATGTTGAGAACACAAAAGCACAACATTTAGATCGATTTAAACATGAAATTGTCAATAATATATCCAATGCCCATCAGAAAATGCTAGGAAGCACATTTTAAACATACAAATCTCAAATTGACATCCATAGTTGTTGGGCATGCCAAAACTAAATTAATACTACCAGTGGTGGACTACTGGAAACCAAATCAAGCAATTATCAATTCTTCCACTAGCCTATCAATTATCAAAGCATAAAAATCAGCATATATCCACCAACAAGCCAATAAAAAAAATTCAACAAATCAAGCAATTTCTTTCCCATAAGCATATATATGCCAAACCAACCTTGAAAACCAATAATATAGCAAATTAGAGCACAAAATTCTGGAACAGTGCAGGAGGGCTTCACTTACAAAAATTACAGCGGGTTGTAGAGGGATATGGTTCGCGCGGCTCAGTGACGGGGGTGGAAAACTCGGAATTGGGCTCGGAGCGATGGTAGGCGAGCAGAGGATTGGCGAGGCAGAGGGGTGGTGTGGCTGGGCTGCGGGGTGGCGCAGTGGAGTCGCGCGAAGATGGATGGTGGCAGAGGAGCAACGGCTGAGAAGTGCGGGCGGTGGTGGCTACTGGCGATGCCGTGAGCAGAGGCGGAAGGTGGAGGAGAGACGCGGCGGTGGAGGTAGGGCAAGGGATGCAAAGAAGAGAAGGGGAGAAGGTAAAGTAACGCAGCGGTGCGTTGCTTCAGTTTTTTTTAATTTTTTTTTTTTAAAATTAAATAGGGGCACGGTTTGTAACGAAACCGCACGGTATGTTACAAACCGTGCTACTTTGCAGAAACCCCTCCAGAGAAAAGGCACGGACGACGACCAACAGGAACGGTTGGTGACAAACCGTGCCTGTTTGCAGAAGCTTTATCCGTGCCGTACTCCAGAAGTGTTTCTTTTTGCAATCCCAAGTTTATTTTTAACTAAGTGAAGAAAATAAAAAAAAACTTACCTTGGGTTGCCTCCCAAGAAGCGCTTGTTTATGGTCGTTAGCTTGACCTTCACCAATGTCAAGTGCTCGGATCAAGCGGGTCGGTGATACCCAACTCGATCGGATCAGGCTCTATGTAAGGCTTCAGTCGAATCTTTCTCACTATAAAATACCCCGAGTTCTTATGCCATAGCTCCACAGAATCATTTTGAAGAACTCGGTTCAGGTAGTATGGACCGGACCATCTTGTACTCTTGCTTCCCGGAAACATGCTCGACTTATGATGATAGAGAATCACATGATCCCCTTGCTTGAATTCTACAAGAGCACGGTCAGCAGAGCGTCTTTTTCTCTTCTTCCGTCTACTCAGGACCTCGTTGCAAGAAGAGGTCGGAATAGAGCTTTGTAACACCTTAAGCTCATGAAGCACCGGGTCCTCCTTGTTCTCTTGGGTAAATTCATTCCTATCAATTTGTGCCTCATCCCATTGTTTATCAATCCCAATCACTATAGAAGTGCATCGCTCTAAGTGGTGCACTTCAGGTGGCTCTGTAGGCAAATTTGATATAACCAACTCAGCAATCAAATCCTTCATCTTTAGATTTTCTTTGGTTAGATCATCTACTTGAATCTTCAAAGAGTCCTCCAATCCTGAAAGTGAAAAAAATTGGGTTAATAAAGGTTTAAGCACATCATCCAACATAGCTGTAAGAACAGGAAGAACTTTCTCCACTTCCCTATCATGTCGTTGGATGAATTCATTAAGCTTACTCTCTTGCATGGGTGGGCATGTCTCAGCCTGAAGCGGTATATGTTGGGTTGTCATCCAACTAGGATTAGAAGATTGTGCTTTCCAAGCAATTATATCTCCAAAACTAGCGTGACAATTAGTCTTGTCATGATCTTCAGCTCCACAATTCTCACAGAAGAGGTTAAAAGATATTGGGTTTTGGCCATAACCCAAATTGTAGTTTACATGATCATACCTCTGAGAACCTGTATTAGACTGAGAAGGAAGAAAAGGATAAGAATTTACCTCATACTCACCTGAATACATTTTTTCGACTCACTCTAAAATAGCCCGAAAATAAAACAAAAGAAAAATAAAAGACCTAGAAACACCAATAGAGATAACAACTAATATTAACAAATTGGTCCCCGGAAACGGCGCCAAAAACTTGATGTGGCTAAAACGTACCCGCAAGTGTACGGGGTCAGTTGTAGTAGTCAAGTGTCGATCCCACAGAGACCAATGTAATATTAATTGAAACGCTATCAGTGAATTAGGTCGAATGGATATAAATAAGAACGAACCAAGCTAACTAGGAATAACAAATAAAACAGATAAATATATATGGATAAATGTTTCTAAGGTTAAGGATCACCGCTAAATCAATCTAAACCTAGAACATCTATGATGACTTAGTATCCTCAAGAGTAATTAAGTCGCTTTCGCACAAATAACACTCGCGTTCAATTCCTAGGATTTCGATAAAAGTTATCACCTTTCAGTCTCAAACTCTACCTTATTACCTATTAGAGTTTTCACCTTTCAGTCTCAAACCCTAATAAGATCCAATCAGTCTAAGCTAGAACGGACATAAAGTATCTAGGAATGAATCAAATACTATTTCAATTCAGGCAAACATATAATTCTATTTACATACGCGTTGTTTGGATCACCATAACCTTAGAACTAGGAATTTAGCCAAGCATGATCGAAGATACAAAACAGATTATACTAGCCAACGACATATATGAATTATTCAATAAAAACAAGAGATAAGAAAACTTAGTCTCAATGACGAAATAATCCAAACGAAAGCTAGAACAATAAACACCGTCTTCGAATCAAACAAAGGCAAAGAATTCCCTCTTGAAGATCTTGGTCTGCGGTGCCACTCTCACAATCAGACAAGAACAAAAACTAAGATAAAAACCTCTCCCAAAAACGTGTCACACCTCTCAAAATATAACTCCCCAAAATCTAACCCCCAAACCTCATCAAGTTCACGTAACTCCTCCCGTTTTCAAAGTCCACGTGGGCCCCTTGAAGTCTTCTCCTCCTTCCTTGCATTAAGTCCACCTTGATTGTGTGGCCCATTTAATTTCTTGTCCAGCCGGCCCATTAGCTAATCTCAAGGTCCAATCAGCTAGCTTAAGTGCTACTCCCATCAGTATTACGTAGATAAGCTTGTACACCATTGATCAATAACCTTCGTGTATGATCCAAAATCCAGCAACTCAAAGACCCGTATTTACCCGCATTAGAAATACCTGAAACACATATAAATACGAGTGTAGGCTCCGAATACAAAATAATGCAAAATTACCTATAAAATATATCAAATATGTATGAGAATGACCTAATCTAATATGCAACTAGACACCTAAAATATGTATAAATTAGGTGTTATCAGCGAGTGCGAGTGCTCGTCTCCTACTATCGCCGCCAAGAACTGCACGGATTGGACGTCCTTGCATTCGAGAGAGATTATGAGGGGATCGAATTGGAAAACGAGGTCGGAGTTGGGGGAAGGGTGAGTTGAGTCGGGGAAATGGAGGCGGAGTCGAAGAAGATGCCAGTCGAAGAAATTTGGGGGTGTGAAGATGGAGGGGTATGGGTTATAACTTAGACTGTTGGTTTCCTTAAATCCAAGGGTTAAAATTGGTTCTCACGGCCGACGATGGAGTCGCTTGAGGCGGCGGATTTGGCCAGGGATTGGAGGTAGCAGGTGGTGATTTTGGTTAGGGATTGAAACAGGGAAGAGGAGGAGAATCGAAGAAGAAGATGCCAGGAAGGACATGCCTGCTTATAACGAGAACCGTTCAGATTAAGTTAAATAAACGGACGAGATTTGTTCTCACCTAAGCGGGGTTCTCTCCTAAGGATTGGTTCTCACCTGAACCACTTTATATATATATATATATATATAGGAAGTGGTTCAGGTGAGAACCATTCCTTAGGAGAGAACCTTGTTAAAGTGAGAACCCTTTACAGCCGTTGGATTAAAAAAAATTGGACGGTCCATGTTATAATCTGTAACCTTCGTCTCCATGCACATCTTCGTCTTCTCTGTTGTGGTTTCTTCGACTCTCCTCAGAGACGCCGTCCACCACTTCTTCGCTGGCTTCCTCACTTCTGATCCGTCGCCGATTGGAAAAGAACCGCCGGCCTCCCCGTCCTCCGACGCTACCGCACTCTCTTCCACCACTCCCTTCCGCGCTTCGGACTCAGCGACATCTCCCTTCTCCCCCACTCCCACGAGCCTGGCACCGTCGAACGGCTCACTGGCGTCCTCATGATGTGTAAGTTCAGATTCCCTCCCTTTCAATCCCTCCACCCTCTCAAATTCTATCTACGATGACTTCGACAAATTTGATCTAGGTTTTTGACAAATCCCAACCTTGTGCAACTGTAGTTGATTTTGGATGCATCTATATTGAGCTTGATGCGCAGGACATGAGGTCATAATCTTGTGATCTCTTCTCTGCATCTACCTCTTAATTTTACTAAACTGTCGATTCATAATTTGTTCTAGGTTTTTTCTTGCATTTAGCTATTGTTTCGTATGGATTTGGCTCAATGTCCCAGTTCTGAATCAATTTGATCTACTTTGTATAATAGCTTAACCGAAAATGAATTATTCTTATTTTTCCAAAGAATTTCTTTGTAACTGCATTAGTTTCTTGGATTTTGGATCAATTTCAGAATCTGGGTTTGAGGATATGCAGCTGGAAGTAGCTAAAGAGGGTTTGGGTTATAGTGAGAGGTTTCTAAGAGATGTTTTGTGGGAAAATTGGTTTAGGTTAATGTCTTTAACCTCTGAAATCTTGAAGAATCAAACTCGTTGTTAAGAAGAGATATCACTCTATGGTAAATACAAGTGTTTAAATCACTGAATCTTATACGTTAGTTTGTAGAATTGTAGACATTTCACAATAAAAAATGTTGATTTTGTTGGGGGTGGAAAGAGATTAATAAGATAGTGGGTCTCGCAGGTGGGATACATAAACTTTGAATTACATAGGTGAAACACCAATCCTCACTACCACTAGCTCGCTGCTACTTTACTGATGTTCATATCCTGAAATGGAAGCCATCCGAAGATCCGCCATCAACAAAACATGGAAGATCTGCACCATTGCAGGGTTGTTTGGGCTCTTCCTTTTCGCCCTCTTCATCACTAACAACATCCCTCAGATCTTGACTGTTCAGGCTCCCGCTAACATCACAGTTTCTGAGAAAAACGAGTCTGGAGCGAGTCAACCTGGCTTCACTGATGCCTTCATGTTGCAATCATTCGACCCACCCAGCTTCGACGACAAGACTTCACTGTGTTTTCTTGGCGTTCCTTAGAATCCTTTTCTCTGGCATTTCGTGCATCTTGCACTTCCCTTTCGAGTTTCGTCGTGTGTTTGATCAAGCATTTATCCAAACTAGGCAATTCCACATCAGGCTGCTGCTTTCCTGAGAGTCCTGGAAAACCTGCGGGAGGAAAATGATATACATATGCAGACAACAGCAGTGAGATTTGGTAGTAATTGTGAGTTTGGTAGTAATTACGAGATTTGTGGATTGAAGTGGATCTTCTGGGTTGGACCATTTGTGGGAGCATTAGCAGCAACAGTGTACCATCAGTACATCTTGAGAGCAGCTGCAATCAAAGCTTTGGGATCATTCAGGAGCAACGCCACCAACTAAGCAAGGAGCAGCAACAAATTTTCAAGTGAATGACTGGTTTTATCTTAGGGTTTATTTGTTTGTTGGTTACTTTTTGGTGAATGGAGTTAGAATGAGTTATGAATGCTTTTTTTCACTGGTTTGGTTGAGTAAATTCCTAAGTTAGTTCCTTTTCTTCCTTCCCCGCTCCCTCCCTGTATGTTTGCTTATTCATCCATTATGCAAAACATATCAATTGATTTGCAAATTGCATATCAAGTTTCCTGAATTGCATACTAAGTGAATTTTGAATTACATACTAAGTTATTTTGTAATACATTGTATGTGCATTTCGTAATACATTATATGTGAATATCGTAATACATTGTATGTGCACTTTGTAATACATTGGATGTGCATTTCATAATACAAGTGATTTTCCTAAAAACAAAGGTAACTAAAAAAATATTCCAACTAAAATGTGGTGATTGGTGAGTACACTTTAGCAATTATAAACATGCTATATCCCAACCTTCTATCTTCTTATATTTTCCTTTAACAAAATCTGATGCATATGCTCAAACCATAACCATAATAAAAGTGATTTAAAAAAAACAAAGATAAGCAAAGAAGCTGTCAAAAAAAAAAGCAAAATTTACTTCATTTGTATCTAGTAACACACAATAGGTGCGTTTTGTAATGTATTGTATATTTGTATGAGACCACATGCTTCTCCATACGTTCTTTTTTTTTTAAGTTTTATATGTGCTACTTTAGAGCACCATACATGAATTGCATACTCATTTATTTATAAATTGCATACTCAGTTTTTGTGAATTGCATACCCAGTTTTTGTGAATTGCATACTCAGTTTTTGTGAATTGCATACCCAGTTATTTGTGAATTGCATACTCAGTTTTTGTGAATTGTATACTACTTGATTTGTGAATCGCATACTAAATTTTTGTGAATTGTATACTATTTGATTTGTGAATTGCATACGTGCTTTTCTTGAAGCTCCATACGTGCTACTATAGAAACATCGTGCGTACTTCTCGTGAAGCACCTACGTGCCTCTTTCGAAGAATATTACGTGTTTTTCTTTAAGCTCCATATGTGCTTCTTGCGAAGCACCTTAAATGTTTTTCTTTAAGCTCCATATGTGCTTCTTGCAAAGCACCTTAAATGCTTTTCTTTAAGCTCCATATGTGCTTCTTGCGAAGCACCTTAAATGCTTTTCTTTAAGCTCCATACGTGCTACTCTAGAGCACCATATGTGAATTGCATACTTAGTTATTTGTGAATTGCATACCAAGTATTTTTTGAATTGCATACAAGTGTGTCCTGAATTGCATACTAAGTGATTTCTGAATTGCATACCAAGTCTTTCTGAATTGCATACTAAGTGATTTCTTAAATGCATGCCAAGTGTTTTAGAATTGCATACTAATTAAATTCTAAAATGCATAATAATTAATTTTCAAATTGCATATCAAGTGTTTTATGTATTGCATACTAAGTTATTTTGAATTGCATATTAAGTGATGTTTGAATTGCATACCAAGTGTTTTTTGAATTACATACTCATTGAATTGTGAATTGCATACCAAGTGCTTCTTCGAGCCGTTCCACATGACTTTCTAGTGCACACCACGTGCTTTTCGGAGCAACGCCACATGACTTTATTTTATCCACCTCACGTTCTTCTCCAAGCCACCACGTGCTTTCGTTAAGCTTCATGCGCGTGCTTTTCCTAAACATGCTAGTTTTTGTGAATTGCATACTCAGTTTTTGTGAATTGCATACTAAGTTTTTTATTATTTCATACTCAGTTTTTTTTATGAATTACATAATCAGTTTTTCGGTAACATTAGAACGATTTATTTTCCGCTTACTCATTTGTTTCTGTTTTAAATGAAAGAAGAAATAACGTCGTTCACCGAGATTACTTAATATATTTTTTAGCAGTGAGATTACTTAGTTACTTACGCACAAATCTCATAATGTATATATAAGTCATTCAAATTAATATATTCATTTGTTCATTTTGGTTGAGGTGTGTGTATATGGATACTCAGTTTTCCACTCTCCAATTCTTGGTGTTCTTAGATTGTAATAACTCATCTGCTTTTTACTCTACAAAGATTGTTCACCTTCATTTTCAATTCTTTCCATTGAGCAATTCGAACAAAACAATATAAACAATATTACACTGCCAACTGCCATGTATAATTATAGTCAAGGATTTAACTTTTACAAAGTTCTAACATGAAGTCAGCAACAATTTCATCTACTAAACCTTCGAAACATAAATAAAAAAATTTGAAATAACAATAGTACAATGCCAATGAAAGGTCATGCAATTCCAATGACAGTAGTGCAGCAAGATTAGCTACTACACATACTTGTACTAGTCCGGTGACAGGTTGCTGACAACGCCACAAATCAAAGTGCAACAAGACCAGTTGATGCTTCCATCGCTTCCTGAAATTACGCAGAATTCCGAAGAATGGAACTTGACCGAGTTTGAAGCGCAACAACAACAACACCTGGTGTCGTTTGTTTATCAGACGATGAATGAATGATTCGTTGATTTGCTGCTTGTTTCATCATCACAACATTGTGGTCGTCTCTGGATTACCCCTTCCGAGCATCTCTGTCGACACTCTCATCAGCTGCTCCATCGTGAATGCCTTCTACTTGCTGACGCTGAATATAAGCTTCCCGCTCTTCGCCTCCTCTTTCATATCTCTCTCCCTTTTCTTCTCCTTAATTGTCATCAATTCAATGCTCGTCCCACCCTCCGCTTCCGGGACTGGAATTGATGTTGACCAGAACAATTGACACCGGCAAGGTAAGCACATACACCGACTTATCCACCTGCTTGATCCAAAACCCCTTCACTAATTCAATCAAGGGCTTGAGAATTCCGGCCTTCACATATCACAGTTTGTTCAAGGTAGCAGTGACATCTTCTTGCTACATTGAAGGGTTGTCCTTTTGTCTTGAGATTCAAAAAGATGAGCAAATTTAGGCGCCTGTTTTTTATGAGAAGTATAAAGGGACGCAAAATAAACAGAGAACTCACATGCTGAAGTTGCTCTGGTTCTGCAGTTAGCGATTTCTCAAGTTCTGATAACTCCTGGACACACAAAATTAGGATGTATTAAATTTTCACTGGAATGGATGCAAACAGTGAAGACCATTTTAGCTGAAAGTCATAACTGGATCAAACAAGTGAATATTGTGTACAACACAAGACATTCAACTTATTCAGAACCTTGATTCTACTTTCATTTTAATACAGTAAGTTTCCACCTGCTGCTATAAAAGCATATCACTTAATTTTGACAACATTTCAGTGATATGTTACCTCTGCTAATATTAGAAAAAGACATCAATGAGGTTCACGGTTCCAAATTAGGAATGGCTCACATCTAGACCGTCACACCGCATTTCTAGACCATGGATGGTTGTGTGTTGTTCAGTATATGCATCCTCAAGTGATTCAATTCTTTGCTCTGCACCAAAAAGCCTAATTTTCGTCTGATTCATCTGTTCACCCTCAACCACGGATTTCTCGTTCAGCTGATCATTAAAAACACTAAGCTCATGGTTCTTCTCCTCCAACTTCTGGATCAACTGCACTAGATGGTTAATTTCCACCGGAACTCTCTCCAATTCCATATTTTTCTCAACCCATGATCTCTTGTAGACTACAAACTGATTGCTCAAACTGAGGGCTTCAATAATGGCTTCCGGATTCTCTTCGACTAAGGTATTGTTCTCTTCCACGACTTTTGTCACCTTGTCCTGTGTACACTTGTTCATTTTGAGGACAGCGGAGTGTTCTTCCTGAAGAACAGCGCATTCTTTCTGAGACACCTCATGTTTTGAACTCATAATCTCCATTTGAGCCTCTAGTATCTTGTGTTTTCTTTCTTTCACATCAACTACTCTATACAGCTACCTATTTAACTGTAGAAGCTGATCTTTCTCATGTTCAAGCACCGCATGCTTCTGGTTGAGGACGAAACGTTCATTATCAATGAATTTTTTTCGTGCTCCAAGAATTGACCCCTCAGAGCTCAACTGCCTAATGACAGCTGAGAGAACGGTGTTTTGGATCTGAAGGTGCTGATTTTCATCTCTAACCTCCACGAGATCCCTTCGGGTTCCCGAGATTATACCTGGTATACGAGACAGAAGACATCCAATTCAGACTCATTTACATTGTCAATCTCAAGAGCCTTCAGCACCTGGAAAATTCCTCTCCTGAGGTTGTCAACTCGATCGAGAAGAAACTCCATTTCGAGGTGCTGCATCATGTTCTCACTTTCCAACTCTATAATTATCTTCTCGGAGTACTTTGCTGTATCAGCATATTTCTGGCAATCACCTATTAGATTGTAGCTCTTCTCTTCCATGTCTTGTATGAACTTCTGCATGATGAAAATCTCAACCTGAGCATTTACCGCTTTTTCGAGTTGCTCTTCAAAATCCTTCTTTCTGCACTTATTATCTTCCTGAAGATTATCAATTCGGTCTTCCAGTCCTGATAATCTCGCCTCGTTATTCACCAAAAGGCACGAATGTTCAAGCTTTTCAGCACCTTCTCTGCTCCAATTTCAGCACCTTCTCTTCCAGAATGTACTCAATCTGATGAATGCTTTTGCATTGGGATATTTGACACAACAAACCTCCATGTTCGAGTTACCTGATAATAAAGATGCAATTTTAGGCAAGGATAACATCATCCAATTCCAACAAACGACTAATCATAAATGACATTCATCAAACCTTAGCTTTCTTAAACTATGATTATGTACATCAGTGCGGAGGTGCAAGCGGAGATGAAACTTTCAGTGAGTCATTTCATCGAACACTTAACCTGCACTAACCCAAACCATTGCTAATTCTCAAATCTCTACCAAGAAAGCCAGATTGGACTGATTTTCATCCTTCAAAAGAAGGAGGTTGCAGAGCGGTTTCCCCCAAATTCAATCTAGGTTATAATCGAAATGCCCAAATGGCCAAATCATCAGAATTGTGAAACAGAAATGAGACTATCAAGCGAGGTGGTTGTCGTCGCTTCGTGCCGGAGGTGCGAGATAGATGAGATCTCGAGCTCGCAGTCGGCAGCATCTTCACCCCTAGGCACCCCTGCTCGCAGTCTGTAGCAAGCCAACAAGGAAGGAGGAAGGTCGGGGCAAAAACCCAATCGAGCAAGGAGGAAGGGTGGACGAGAGTGGAGGTGGTGGACTGGGCCGGCGATGAGGTGGAGTGCGACGTCGATGGACGGGAGAGAGAGCTCGATATTGGTCGTCGATGTCTTCGTTGGAGAGACGTTGTTGGATGTTTTAATTTAATCGCAACCCTTCAAACACATAAACGGTGGAGATTAGTTCTCACCTGTTCTCTCCTAAGAAAGTGTTCTCACCAGATCCTGACCCTATATATATATATGTAGATTTAGGCTCCTGAGAAACCACCTCTTAGGAAAAAACGGAGTTAACTATTTAGAAGCGTTGGATCTAATTTGGATGAATGGCAAGGATTAACTCAGAATTTTCAATAATAAAAAAACGTTTTAATTTTAGCAATATTCCCCTAAATCCATCTATCAAATCTAGTCCTCTCTCTCTTCCCTAATTCCTTCTCTCTCGTTCTCTGCAAGCCGTCTCATTCCGCCTCTCTGCAAGCCGTCCTCCTCCGCCTCTCTCTCCGCCCTAATTCCTTCTCTCCCTCGTTCTCTGCAAGTCGTCGCGCCTCTCTCTTTCCCTAATCTCCTCCGAGATAATGTAATCACGAGATAGTAGGATGCACATCACGAGATAATGTAATTACTTTTACAGGATCATCCGACGATGAACATCACGACCAATCACGGCCTTCTTCTTCTTCCCATGAAATTGGGCATCTACCCATCTCCAATTTTCCCTCTCAGAAGCCATCAAATCGCAGGCGGAGCAAACGGGGAACCAAACACCGAGTTGAGTATGTGCCCAAACCTGATTTGAGCTCCAAATCCGAATTGGATTCGGAGGCTATCGAGGAGGTCAAAGAGGATGAGAAATCGGAAGGAAATGGTGCAGACGAGGTGGGTGAGGAGAGAATCGATGGATGTGAGACTAGTGGAGGCGTTGATGATGTTTTGGGAAGATTGGCTGAGCTGCAATTGGGAGCTAATGAAGTGGAGTTGTCGGAGGAGCTAATGAATGCTAATGATCAGCTGCAAGAAGATGAGGTATTGGATTCATAACTGTTACTGTTACTGAGATTGATTATTATTCTAGCTTGAATTGATTTAAGTTTTTCTTGTTGCCAATATGTAGCCAAGAACTTGTTTTGTTGGGTTAATTAATGTGCTCTTGTGAGTCTTACTTGTTATGAGCAGTGTGTAGTCTATCAAGAACTGCAAATAATTTTGGGCATGTATGCTTTTCAAATTTAGGATAAATTGGACAGCTTGCAGCAAGTTATCTATGTATGCTTTTCAAATTTAGGATAAATTGGGCAGCTTGCAGCAAGTTATCTATAGTTTTGAACTAAAACAATAAACAAGAGTTCAGATCCCCTTCTTAGATATATGAAAGAATTGGGCTTGCAAATACAAGAGATGCAAATCAAGCAAACTATGACTATGTTTCTATAAAAACACACTAGTGTATCTTGTAAACATCAAACCTCTTGAATTGAGTGTAGATAACAAAGAATTACTTCAAACTTGCTGTATAAAAACAGGAGATCTGAAACAAGTAATGGTCATTGTGCTTCTAATACATATTGTAGCATCTACAATATCTTCTATGTTCAATGTCACTATGTCAGAATAAAAGGTCTAGCTTATAAGTAGCCTTGCAGGTGAAAACGAGTGTCTGTGGCCATATCACGTTAACAACTAAATGCTTGAGAAAAACTAAGCTTGACAGTTTAGGAATTCTGAAGCTATACGATAACATATATTAGTACCAAGAAAATTAGTTGAGCTGATCTAAGCACGAATCATTAGAATCTATACATTTATGCAACACAAAGACTAGCAAGTAATCAATGATGTCACAGATCAAGTGAGTGACCATTGGCACAAGAACAGTTGTAACCTTAATCATCTAAAAGAGTTTACCAACTCAACTGGATGGAGTAATCAATGATTTTGCTAATGCCCCAGCTTTAGAAACTTCAGCAAACGCCAAGTAATATTTTACTTTCATAGAATTGTACAAATTTTAGAATAAAGAGGACTACTAATACTATATTCATACCCAGTACCATGTTACTGGTTCCAAGTTGAAGATAATTAAGTTAAGATCTCTAAGAAGGCTGAAGGCCCTTGCTTTCTAGGAGCCACTGATTATAATAGTCGGGAATCAACCCAACCCTAATTCAATTTCGCATCAATGATGTCACATATAGTGTGTTGATATTCACTTGTTTGTGTGTGATATGCACACTACTTTTTACATTATGCAAATCGAATATAGTGTTTTTGAAGTGCATTCTTAATATGATGAATTTGATGAACAACGATTTGGTGCATATCGCTATGGATTTTGTGCATATCTATACAGATTTAGTGCACATCGCTACGAATTTGGTTCATGTCTATACAGATTTGGTGCATAACGCTAAAGATTTGGTGCATATCGTTGCAGTTTTGGTGCATATCTATACATATGTAGTGCATATCACTACGGATTTAGTGCATATCTATAGATATGTGTTGCATTTCAACTAGAAAGTTGTAAACCTTGGAAAATACATTAGCACTTATCTCTTAATTAAACTCCATATAAAATACATTGTGCATATCAACTAAATAGGTGTACATTGAGGAAGAATAGATCACCTCATCAATTGGGTTCTTCTGCATACCTGAATCAGTTTTGTGCATATCAATGAACAGTTAGTGCACATCCGTTAACAACAATTGCATATCAAATAAATCTGATTGCATAACAACAAAAAAGAACTTAGGGGCGAAATCGAACATAAATACTGCATAACGACGATTATGAACTGCATATTGATTTATTGTTATCGCATATCATAATGAAACTCTAGCGACTCATAGTAAAATTCAATAGGGCATGCGATTTGAGAGGCGATAAACATTGATAGCAAATCAACACATCTAGTGCATATCATGTAAATAGCTACTGCACAACGACAATTACGAACTGCATATCGATTAATTAATTTTGCATATTAGAATGAAACCCTAACAAACCCTAGTGAATATCAATACTTTTCATTTGTGCCTTTCGCGTCAATAACACATTCGGTACCATATAACACTTCTTCTTCATCATCTGACATACAAGCAACACCATCTTCTGAGGAAGAATAGATCACATCACCAGTTCGGTTCTCCTGCATACCTGATACAGTTTTATGCATATCAATGAACCGTAAATGCACATTCATTTAGAACAATTGCATACCAAATAAATCAGATTGCATAACCAAAAAAATATAACTTAGGGGTGATTTACATGAAAGAATCTTGTGAATCTAATATGAAAGTCGAATGTCACATCCACTTGGCTAAGAATTCGATTTGAGAGGTGAATGCCATTGTTAGAATCAAAACGTATCTACTGCATATCAAGTATATCCGGTTGCATAACAGCTATTACGAAACGCATACGACAACCTTTTTACTGCATAACAGAATTCATGTGAAACCTTAAATTGATACTGCATACCACTGAATCATCTGATGCATATCGTTTTATTGTCGCCACATATCAGAACGAAACCCTATTGAACCCTAGTTTGATGCATAAATCAAAGTCGAATATACTCAAACCCTCATCAAACCCTAATAAAACCCTACTCAAATCCTATGAATCTAATATACCAAAGTCGATTTTAGCAAATAAATTTGATGCATATCTCGATACTAACCTTCTTCCATGGAGATTTGTGTGGTGTTGTATCAATCAACTATTGTTACCGTCGGGAAGAAAAACGGGAAGAGAAGAACGATGGAAGAGAGGCAGCGTGAATTGATGGAAGAGAGAGAATAGTTAAATGCCTTAAATTAAGGAAGGGGTTATGATATTTTTTTTCCTTATTTTCTTTTAATTACAAGACTTCTAATCTAAGCCCTTTATCTAATCTCATCTTATGGCTCCTATTCGTTAACTCCGTTTTACTACAAAAGTGGTCTTACCAGAGCCTCCATCTATATATATATATATGGAGAAAGATCAAATGAGAAATTAATGTTAACATGAGAAATGAGAAGTAATCCTAGCAAGGGGATTGACTTTGACAGGATGTTGACCGGACGTTGACCGACATTGACTTTTTTTAATTTTTTTTTTTAGGCCAAAAAAATATTTTTTTAGGCCGGATTTTGTACTTACAAAATCAAGTGCTTCAAAATGCCTAAAATGTGCTACTATATTGTTGAAATGTGCTATGATATATTAAGCCAAAATTTGAACTTGCAAAGTATGTACTACCACAAGTGTTATGTGCTTCTATATTACTGAAATATGCTACGCTATTTGCCCATATGTGCTTCTATATGGCTAGCTGAACTGTGCTACGATATTGCATATATGTGCTTCTCTATGCTTGGTGAAATGTTCTACACTTTTTGCCTAAATGTGCTACACTTTTCACCTATATGTGATTTTCTAGGCTAGCTGAAGTGTGCTACGGTTTTTCCTATATGTGCTTCTCTATGCTAAGTGAAAGGTGCTACGGTTTTTCCTATATATGCTTCTCTATGCTAGGTGAAATGTGTTACGTTTTTGTCTAGATGTGCTTCTTTATTGTTGAAATATGCTACGCTTTTCGCTTATATGTGTTTCTTTATCGCTAGCTGAATTGTGCTACACTTTTAACTATATATGCTTCTCTATGGCTAGCTAAAGTGTGCTACGCTTTTGTCTATATGTGCTTCTCTATATGTGCTTCTCTATGTTAGGTGAAAGGTGCTACGCTTTTGCTTCAATGTGCTACACTTTTTCGCCTATATGTTCTTCTCTATGGCTAGGTGAAAGGTGCTACGCTTTTTCCAGGATGTGCTTCTCTATTGTTGAAATGTGCTACACTTTTCGCATACATATGTTTCTCTATGGCTGCAATGTGCTACACTTTTCGCCTATATAGGCTTCTCTATGGCTGAAATGTGCTACACTTTTCGCCTATATGTGCTTCGTTATGGCTGAAATGTGCTACACTTCTCACTTATACGTGCTTCTCTATAGCTAGCTGAAGTGTGCTACACTTTTTACCTATATGTGCTTCTCTATGCTAGGTGAAATGTGTTACGCTTTTGCCTCGAAAAATATAGCACTTTTACTTACAAAGCATATCACTTTTTCTTACAAACAATAACACACAAAATTGGTAGAAAAAACATAGCACTTTTGCTTATAAATCGTAGCAAAAAATATTTGGTAGCAAAAAAAAACAAAGCATTTTTCCTTACAAAGAATAGCATTTTTCCTTACAAAGAATATCACTTTTACTTACAAATCATAGCACAAAAAAAATTGAAACGGAAAAGTCCGAAAAAAAAACCCGATAACGCCGGTCAACGGGTGGTCAATGGCCGGTCAACGGGTGGTCAACGGGCGGTCAACTCCAAGGAGGGAGGAGGGAGGAGGGAGGAGGGAGGAGGAAGGAGGAAGGAGGAAAGAGGAAGGAGCTTCCTCCTTGCTTCTTATTTCTCATCTTAAGGGCATTTCTCATGGGATTTGAACCCTATATATATATAGATTTATAGATAATAGATTTGATCCAATGAATGCATAAGTTTTTATTGATTAAACAAAAGCTATTTATAGTAAAAGAGATATCATCTAACAACATCCTAAGATATCTCCATTCTAACCACTAACTTAATTGACTAACATAATGGGAACGTGGACTAATGCTAGAGAAATACAAGGAGGATTAATTTAATTTACTAACATTCTCCCGCAAGTTAATCGTTCGATGGGAAAGATTCAACTTGAAAGTTAATTTGGTTTGTTTTGAATCGATTTTGATTTTGTTGAATTCGGGTTGCACCGATCTTGACTTTGTTGGAGTCGGGTTGAACCGTTGTTGAAGTTGTTGAAGTCGGGTTGCCGATCTTGGGGTTGTTGGAGTTGTGGAGGTCGGTCTAGCCTTGTTGTATGAACAAGAAGGGTTAAAACCGATGTTGAGGTTGTTGAAGTCGGACTAGGCCGATCTCGAGTTTGTTAGAGTCGGATGGAACCGCTCTTGAGTATTGTTGGAGTTGTGGAGTTTGGTCTAGACTTGTTGTATGAACAATGAGGGTTAAGACCGAGTAAAGTATGATTTGTAACCATAATTTTGTATGGAAAAAAAGACAAGTTTGTGTGGTTGATTAGGGCGGAAGCATAAATGGTTGTTGATGGATTGTGGAGGTGGGAGCGTACAATGCTCATGGAATTGGTCCAAGACAATTGACGAGACTTTTAGAAGAAGTCATTGTGAGCAGGTTTAAGAGAAGCGGGGGTTGTGCTAATCTTTGGTTTTGTTAGTCTCATTTCTCCATGAAAAGAAAGGATAGGAAGAAGGAGGAAAAAAAACGTTGGTTTTGTGGGAGGAAGAGAAGATTTTATGGCCTAGAATCTTTATGCTCATGATACCATAATAGATTTGATCCAATGAATGGATAAGTGTTTATTGATTAAACAAAAGCTATTTATAGTAAAAGAGATATCATCTAACAACATCCTAAGATATCTCCATTCTAACCACTAACTTAATTGACTAACATAATGGGAACGTGGACTAATGCTAGAGAAATACAAGGAGGATTAATTCAATTTACTAGGTGAGTTCCGTTGTAAGGAGTATTGTGGTGTAACGGTGTAACGAGTATTTACCTTCAATGGTATTCGGGTTTGTTAAGGTTGATATTCAACTTTATGTAGATTTAGGTTATATATGCACTAATCGCATTCTCATATGCTTGTGCCTCTATTCAATCTTTTACACTATTTATTCATGTTTATTTAGTTGAATATCTACCCTATATTGATATAGGTAAATTAAGTTGAATATCAACCTTAACAAACCTGAATACCATTGCGGGTGAATACTCGTTACACCGTTACACCGTAAGGCTGTTACACCAGAACTTAAATCTAGATTTATATATATATAGATTTAAGTTCCGGTGTAACAGCCTCTTACGGTGTAACAAGTATTTATCCTTAATGGTATTCGGGCTTGTTAAGGTTGATATTCAACTAAATTTACCTATCTTTATATAGGGTAAATATTCAAGTAAATAAACATGAACAAATAGCGTAAAAGATTGAATAGAGGCACAAGCATATGAGAATGCGATTAATGCATATATAACCTAAGTCTATATAAAGTTGAATATCAACCTTAACAAACCCGTATACCATTGAGGGTAAATACTCGTTACACCGTTACACCACAAAACTAGTTACACCAGAACTCGATCACCTCTCTCTCTCTCTCTCTCTCTCTATATATATATATATATATATATATGTATATATATATATATATATATATATACACAGTAAATAGTAGGGAGTTATCTATAGCGTTAGATTAGTGAGAATCTACGGTAGAAAAAAAGACGTTACAAATTAATGATAGATAAGTTGTGCAATGAACAATTGCTTTAATGGTAATAAAAATTTATAAAAAAAAAATTATTATACTGTTTCTTAAAATCTCTCCCTTATTAACTCATTTCATTTTGAATCTGGATCAGGTGCGAATGCATATTGTACAAATATCTCATTCACATGCACGTTCTTCAGTAATGAGGAAGGGTTTCTACTATGAAATGGAAATGGTGAATAAATTCTAACGTAAAAGGATAATAGAGAGGTTAAGGGAAAAAATTCTATAACAGAGAGATATTGAAGCGTTAATAAGGGAAAGAGGAAAGATGTGTTTTTTCAATTGTTTGTTTTTAACTAATGAGGTTTAATTGTGATGGTTGGATTAATTTGATCTAAGGGCTAAAAAGACTCCTCACTATTTACTATAAGAGCACTATGCACTTTACCCTAATTCTATATATATGTATATATGACTATATTACGTTAGCTACTTAGACCCAAAAATATATGTTCGACTATTTTACTTTATCACGTCTCCCTACGATTTCGTATTTTTAACAAATTTGATTTGTTATTTGTTATTTTTCATTGTTTATTATGCAACAACGTCATTTCAAAATTGTTTTCTCATTATACGAATATAATTGAATAGAATTTAATTTATTTGTTGATTCTATTTTAACGGGTGGTTTCTTGAAAATGTGACAAAATAAGGGGTGCTTTTCTTTAAAACCTCTATATAATCTATCTTATATATTGAAGATGGAAAAGTGTCATGTAATAATACTTGTTAAAATGATAAATGAGAATGATTGTGGACCCTTGGATCAAGAGAGATATAAGAGCCCATATGATGACACGTGACACCCCTTGTCATGCCTTGTCACCTTCGCCGGACCACCGCCGGACAACCTCTGACCGTCGCCGGACCTCCGCCGGACCACCTCCGACCATCGCCTGACCTCCGCCGGACCCCCGTCGGACCACCTCCGACCACCGCCAACCACCTCCGACCACCGCCAACCACCTTTCGGCCTTGCCGGAATAAAATTGTGACAAAGATGTATAAAATTGTTCACAAATATTTCAAAATTATTTATTACTAAATGTTCATCATGTTGTTCATAAATGTCCATTTGTATATATTCTACTGAATGTTCATCACATGTTACTTACATGTTCACCAACTGAATGTTCATCACATTCTACTTAAATGTTCACCATTTGAATATTCATCATATTATACTTAAATGTTCACCAACTGAATGTTCATCACATTATACTTAAATGTTCATCAACTGAATGTTCATCAAATTATATTTAAATGTTCATCAAGTTTATTACACTTAAATGTTTATGTTATTTGGACAAACGGCGAACCACCACCGAACCACCACCGCACCACCACCGCACCACCATTGACCCACCATCAAGCCACCACCGGACCACCACTTATGTGGAACACCACTTCATGTTCACAAGAATTTAATAAAATGTTCATTACTCAAAGTTCATTATAATTGGCTTAAATGTTCATCACGTTGGTCATAAATGTTCATCAAAATGTTGATAAATGTTCATTTGATATACTCTACTGAATGTTCATCACATTATACTTAAATGTTCACCAACTGAATGTTCATCACATTATACTTAAATGTTCATCAACTGAATGTTCATCAAATTATTTTTAAATGTTCACCAACTGAATGTTCATCACATTATACTTAAATGTTCATCAACTGAATGTTTATCAAATTATTTTTAAATGTTCACCAAGTTTATAACATTTAAATGGTTATGTTATTTGGACAAACGGCGGACCACCGCCGGACCACAACCAGACCACAACGACCGCACCACCACTAACCCACCATCAAGCCACCGTCGGACCACCGGACCACCACTTATATGGAACACCACTTTAATATAATTTCGAATAAAAAACACTTGATCTTCATCAAAAATTACCTAAATGTTCATCATCTCATAGTTAAATGTTCATCAAACATCCTTAAATGTTCACGATATTAAATGTTCATTGCTCAAAAGTTTATTACAATTAGCTTAATTGTTCATCACGTTGTTCATAAATGTTCATCAAAATGTTGATAAACGTTCATTTTGATATACTCTACTGAATGTTCATCACATGTTACTTACATGTTCACCAACAGAATGTTCATCACATTATAATGAAATGTTCATCAACAGAATGTTCATCACATTATAATGAAATGTTCATCAACAGAATGTTCATCACATTATATTTAAATGTTCACCAATTTGAATTAGACTTAAATTTTAATTTATTTTTATACTTTAACTTTTTAATTTATTATTGGACCATCGCCGGACCTCCGCCGGACCGTCGCCGGACCTCCGCCGGATCGCCGCCACTTGTAGTGGGGCTAACTAGTTTAATCTAAGTCATTGGATGCCAAGGCATACAATGTGGCATACAATAGCTTAGATTCATTCTTATTTATCTCTATAAGAGATTTTATTTTGGGATTCACACCCATTTAAGATAATACTTTTCAAGCTTTGAGAGTGATCGTAGGAGTAATTTGTTAAGTTTTTTTTTATTTACATTTATTATTGTAAATAAATATCAAAATTTAATTTTAACAAAATTTTGTTGTGGTCTTCTAAATGAATACAAAAAATACGTAAGTATTTTAATCTGCATAATTTTTTTATTTGTTAAAAATTCCCGAGGCCCTAAAATACCGTTTTTTGCATTATAAGAAATAAATGCAATTTTATTCATATATAAGCAAACTAACATCATTAATATATATTTATTGTATATCTTTTGTATTTTAGTAATATTTCACATTAATTCTTAGGATAGATCATAATTTTTATAAAATTATAAGTCATTATTATAAAAATTATTATTTTTTATAAATACACCATGCGCATGGCACGGGATATTACACTAATATTGTAGAAAACTTGAGTATTTTACAATTTTATGTGCTAACTTCTATTCTCTACAACGTTATTCTCCAGTCAAAAGATTGGTAATTCTGTATAACATAAGAGATCTATATTGATATTACTCAATTTGAATAACATAACTAGATTGTTAATATTCTTTTATCTTTTATATCAATTTTTGTTACTCTAATCCTACAATAGTTATTTCATTCAAGTTTCACATATCCATAATTATTCTATTTTATTTTGATGAAAGTTGTGGATTGGTTGGATTGTTGATTTAGTGGTGGGCTCCATTTATCGAACAATGATAGAAAGCCACTTGATAAAATTGTGCAAGTGTTATTTGTTTGAGTAACGCTTCTATATATGTTACTTCTCTTCTCTCATAACACTAGGTCTATAAGAAAATACGACACATTATTTTCTTTTTCTTTTTCAAATTGAATATGTTACTCATAATAACACCAATGTAGATGCTCTAACAAGTTTGAACTAATGGAATTGGTTTCCATCAGTTGCCAATATATCATAAATAATTACACATAAGTTGCATACCATTCTTATTTCATAACAACAACTTGCTTCATGCAGAAGAGGAAGTTTCTGGGTTTTATGATAAGCGCCTGAAGGAGGATGAGCCTATAGACATACAATATATTATTGAAGAAACCTGCTTTTACTATCATTTATGTTTGTAGATTGAAAGATCAGCTTGCTTCATGCAGAAGAGGATGCACATCACTACATGGTGGATTGGCTAAACATATAGGAAGTGTGTTCCACACGAATTCGGCATCACTTACACCAGCCATGTCAAACCCATCATATCGTGCATATTGGATTGGAAAAGCTTCTTGTTGTTGGTACCAGGTAGACACTTGTCTAGGGGATTTGATGATCATCTCTAGTGTCATTGCCACTTCTTTCATTGTCGGTCTAAGCTTACCGCTCCAACATACGCAACGCTTTGCCAGCTCAGCAATTGCTATAAGCTCATCCTCCTTCGCCTCTCCCATAATTTTAGGATCTAAGATGTTGGACAACCTACTAAAATCTTGTGCCAAGAACAGGAATTCAGTCACCAAGTTCTTTTGCTCTGTAGTACTTTCATCCCTATAAATTGGCTTCTTGCTTGTCAAAAGCTCCAAGATGACGACACCAAAGCTATAAACATCACTCTTTTCCGTAAACTGATATGATTGAAAATACTCGGGGTCTAGATATCCCATTGTTCCTTGGACAAGAGTGGTCATGTGTGTTTGATCCATTGCAACGGTCTTGGAGGAACCAAAATCAGAGACCTTTGCTCTGTATTTCTCATCCAACAATATGTTGGAAGACTTGATATCTCTATGATAGATAGGGATAGATGAAGATGAATGTAGATAAGAAATTGCCCCAGCTGAATCTGCAGCAATTTTAAGACGCATATCCCAATTAATCGCAAAATCTTCCTCGGGGTCATGAGTATGCTCATAAAGGGTTCCATTCGAAATGAACTCATAAACTAGAAGAAGGATTTCTGTCTCTAAACAACACCATATAGCTTAACTACATTCCTATGGTTAATCCGAGTCAAGATAACAACCTCGTTTATGAATTGCTCCAGTTGGCTCTCATCGAGCAACTTGGCTTTCTTAATTGCAACAATACTTCCCTCTGTAAGCATGCCTTTATAGACGGTACCTTGACCGCCTTGACCCAGTATCCTGTTTTTGTTGAAGTGGTCAGTTGCTTTGTCCAACTCACTTATTGTGAATACCTTGGTTCTCTCTACAATGCCTTCATTGGATGACAATTGTTGTTGCAACAACAAACCGCCGTTTCTTTTAAAAAATTTAGCCCTCCTCTTCATCTCCCTTCTCCACTTAATGAGCCGATATAGCCCATACAAGCAAGTCACCACAACAGCAATCCGAAACTGTTGCTAAGTCCTGCAGGATTCCAAAAGAAAAATTAAGCTATATTCTTAAGGGCCCGTTTGGTATCGATATCTAGATATCATGTATAGGTATGGGATATCACTCATACGGTCATATCCATATCCGCGATTGGTATAATCAGTATATGGATATCAAAGTGATATATGTTGTTTAGTATGAGCAAAGTATATAAGCGATACTTAATGATTTTGGAGTGTGTTTTTAATATCTCTCAAAATTTGAGTATATCGCATATCAAGTATATCACTCACACCAATACTCTTACCCATACTCATACCCGATATCTCACACCCATATCTTAATACTTAACCCGATATTTAAATATCGATAAACTAGCCTAAGAACCCATTATTTGGAACAGATTAACATGTATATGAAATAGTTCTCACCAAGAATTGCTGCAAGATGTATGAGTGGTGTATTTACACAATAATATTTGTTGGGGATAACTTTTCTTGAGCTATCTAGTTGGTTGTAGCAGTCTCCTCGACAACCCTCGCAACCTTGAGGACCTGTGAAGATCAAGAATAGAAAGTAATAACAATTGAGTAGTGTCGATCAAAACAAGTAAAATATATAGATAGGCAGAATTTTGGGTATTACCTTGACATCCATCAGGCACATAAGGATTCCCGTCATAGCCACTACGACAGTAACATAATAAGAAGCCGTTGTCCCTTTTACCACATTCAGCATGACGATGGTTGCGAGGCCCATCCCTGTTTTTTAACCAACTCCAGTACAAAAACACTGGGGGAAAAGAGCTCGGATCTGAACTTGACAGCTTTCCAACATGCGCATTCAAGTGTTTACTGTCTATTAAAGTGGCTGCAAGGCAATTTTGAACTTCACCAGATGACTTTAGATTAAAATCTATCTCATAAAATGGAATAGCAAAATCCGTCATGCTATTGTCGTAATTGAAAGTTACAACAGTTTGGCAGCAGTGAACCCCAAAGCAAGTGTTTGTGGGTATTGCAGTATTGTTGTTGTTGTGACAAACAGTCCCACACCCTGCTCTAATTAAGCTGCTGCTTTGGGTAAATAAAACTGCGTTGCCTGGACAACCCTCCATCATGAACACATTATAAAATGTTGAGAAGCTATATGGGCTTCCGGTCAAGTCAATACTCTTCACTCGTCGGATTTGTGTATCCACAGTGCTACACCTTTTCAAGGGAGGTATGCGAATCTTCACACTTAGCTGACCATCATAGTTTAGCTCCACCACCTCAAGGTTGAATTTAGATAAGAAGGGTTTAGAATGATTTGTTGGAGATGTCGGCTTGCACTCGATCTCGAACCAGGGATCCAAAAAGCAGTTGGGATCACCCATTCCGAATGGGTAAGGGATTCTCACTCCACCGCATGTATCATTACAACCAGGTATGGCAAAAAGAGGGGACTTTGCCTCAGCCGCAGCAGCTACAATTCATTTAGAGGGATTCTCACTCCACCGCATGTATCATTAGAGTAACACAATTCATTTAAAAAATGAAAAATAAAATAATGTGTCATAATAATTGATAGAACAAATGCCATGAGGAGAGAAGTAACATAGAAGGGTTACTCATCCAACAAGTAACACTTACACATTTTGCCAAGTGGTTTTCTACCATTGATTGGTAAATAGACTCCACCATTAAATCAACAATTTAACCAATCCACAATTTTCATCACAATAAAATATGAATGTATGAAACTTGAGTGGAATAACACTAGGACTAAAATATCAAACATTGATATAAAATATTAGCTATTTTACTCAAAATGGATAACATCAAATGTAGATGCTGTTAATGATTCTCTTTTTTGTGAGGGGGTTCAGAAAGTCTATCAAAATCATGTAGAAACAAATTGTAGAGAAAAACAAAATAATCTACTAAAATACTCTAATGTGGCTGCTAATGATGATACTCGCACTACCAATTGCTGAGGCAGGTGATGCACCTATAGCAAGGCATGGCTGTAAGGACGAATGCGGAGGAGTTAGTATCCCATTCCCATTTGGGATACGCAAGGAATGTTTCCTCGATGAGTGGTTCGAGATCGAATGTAAGTCATCTCCAAACCCGAATAATGGATCCATCTCTACCAAGCCTTTCTTATCCAAATTCACCGATATGGAGGTCATGAGGATAACCTCATATGGTGATTTATTCGTGGGGATTCCTCCCTTATTAGCCTGCGTTGCAGAAACACCACAACAACAAAAAACTAGTATTAACTTCAGTGGAAGCCCTTTCATGTTCTCAACAGAGTATAACTTTTTCACTGTCAAGGGTTGTTCGGGAAGCGCAGTCTTGCGCGATGAAAGCAACAACATCTTGGCTGGATGTGGGACTGTTTGCGGTAATACTTCAATACCAGATAGCAGTTGCTATGGGGTTGACTGTTGTCTAACACGCTTGTCTTCTAATTCTTCTGCTCATCAACTTCCATTTTATCAAATAGATGCTTATCCCCAGGATTCGTCTCAGAATTGCCTAGTCGCAACTTTAATCAGTATATACTATGCTGATTATATTGGAAAGCTACCAAGTGATGTTGCCACGGTAACGTTGTCTTGGAGATGGATAAGCACACTTGGGGCCGATAATGATTCTCCTGATATGTGCTATCGCGAGGACAGCTTAAAATGCAATTGCCCTCGTAACAGCTTCGGAAATCCATATGTCTCCAATGGATGTCAAGGTAAAACTTTTAATCGATCTTAATCCATCAGTAGCAATGAGAGTCCCATAGAGTTCACATCTTTCTCTCTTCCACATTTTCAATATTACATCTCACTATTTATGATTTTATAAAAATCATAAAATATTTTTATAATTGAAAAATAATTATAATATTGCACGTACTGTCATTTTTTAAAAGATTAGTTGTATTCAATTAATTTATTATCTTTTTTGGCAATATGTAATGTGGTGTTTATAAAATTTGTAAATATTTTTTTAGAGTCACGTCATAATTAAATAAATAAGTATCCAAAAACATATAATTAAATATTTTTATAATAAATTATTTATCTCTTAATAAATATCTTTTGTCTTCAAGTCTAAAATTGAATTAATAGAGATAACATGTTTGTATTTTAATTCGTAATTTAACTTGAGCCCATAATCACACTTAAATTTTAGTTTTCTACTAATTTTAGTTTTATCTTTTTCGTTGAAAATACATAATATGATGGACTTTTATATGATTTACATTATAAATACCGCGTATTATAATTTATCTAACAGAATTATAATAATTAGATAATACATGTGCAATATTTTGGACTACAAGTTAAAAGAGGATAATTAATTCAAACTAAATTAATCATGCATGATTAATTTCCTTTTTGTGTACCATCTCTTCTTATCTTTTTATTTTTTTACTATCATGTTGTTTAGATAAGTTTATTCCGATATGATAGTTTTTCTTTTGCAAAAACATAATTTGTTTATTAATTATTGTAAAGAAATCTATGCAGACTTTAACATTGAGCTTTTTTTTTTTGTGGGCTAAGCAAAAGCCTAAAATTATGATGAATATATTGATGAATATATTTAGTGAATATTTTTCTCATACCCCTAAAAATTATATATTAGGATTAGGATAGGATTAGGAGTAGGATGAGAGTTACATGAGGAAAGTTACATATCTACATATTTATTCACTAATTATAAATTTATACAATATAATAATATATATCTTAAATTTAATTTTTAATAAATACTATATTATAGTTTTATTATGTTAGATAATATAACTGAAACGTAATTCATATATACTATTATGTTACGGATATTTCATTGAATAGATTTATTTTATTTAAAACAAAGTAACATATATGTAATATGAATGTTTATTTGTAGATAAAATGAATTATAAAATATTAAAATATTTTTTAATATTTTATTATTTATATAAGTCTAAAATATGATTAAAATTATGGATTCGGATCAGGTGCAAATGGTTTAATGTACGAATGCATCTATTCACATGCATATTTCTTAATCACATGCACACGCATCTGTGTGCATGTACTTTTCACATATTATCAAAGGCATTTACAATCTGTCAAATGTGCATGTATTTACATCTAAATGTGCATGTCAATTACATTAAATGTGCATGCCAATTTTTTCATTCGTACATTCGTACGTTATTAATGCATTCGTACATGAATATTTCCCTAAAATTATTATATTACTTAAAATACAAATTTATGAGGCATTATATTGGTGAACAATGGCTAAAAAGTAGTCTTCAAATCCTATCAACCCAAGTATGGATTACAAGATAGTTAGTTTTATAGTACCTCTATTGTGGGTAGTCTTATAAAACCTAACACGTGCTTAAATCATTTTCCTTTTAACTTTTTCTCCAAACCTACTTTCACCGTACCATTCAACTTAATGATTCCTTCTCTCTTGATCAGTTCCTAAAAAATGTAAGCACTGTAAAGGATATTGTGAAGCACAAACATGGAATTATACAAGGAACATTCCCGGCTCATCTTATTGTGACGGGTTATCGCTCTGATTGGTAACTATCCTTGGTAAGAATGCTTCAACAACTTTTTATTATAACAAAAGCGCACAACAATATTCTTTTGTGGCACGGTATTGGAGTACGAACTAAAAGATGACTCTTAACGCAGGTCTTAGCATCACTTTCGGTGTGGTACTTCTTGTGATTGGTCTTTACGGGCTATATCGCTTTGTCAAGAGGAGGAAGGAGATTAGCCGCAGAGCTAAATGCTTTAAATGTAATGGTGGTTTGTTGTTAAATCAACAATTATCATCTAACGAGGGTGTTGTGGATGGAACGAAGGTATTCACCATAGCTGAATTGGACAAAGTGACAGACAACTTCAATGACAATCGAATTCTTGGTCAAGGTGGCCAAGGCACCGTCTATAAAGGTATGTTGGTTGATGGTAGAATCGTTGCAATTAAGAAGGCCAAGCTATTGGATGAAAGCCAACTGGAGCAATTTATCAATGAGGTGGTAATTTTGTCCCAAGTAAACCACAGAAATGTAGTTAAGCTGTTGGGATGTTGTCTAGATACTGAAGTGCCTCTTCTTGTTTATGAGTTCATTTCCAATGGAACCCTTTTTCAACATATCCATGACCCGGATGAAGATTTTTCCATTAGTTGGGAGAAGCGTTTAAAGATTGCTCTAGACTCGGCAAGTGCTATTGCATATCTTCATTCATCGTCATCCATTCCTATCTACCATAGGGATATCAATTCTTCCAACATATTGCTCGATAAACGACATAGACCAAAGGTTTCAGACTTCGGATCTTCTAAAACCATAGCGATTAATCAGACACATTTGACTACTCTTGTGCAAGGAACAATGGGATATCTTGACCCAGAGTACTTCCAATCATATCAATTTACAGATAAGAGTGATGTTTATAGTTTTGGAGTTGTTCTCTTGGAGTTGTTGACTAGCAAGAAGCCAATCTACAAGGAGGCTAGTAGTATGGTGCAAAAGAACTTGGTGACAGAGTTTATGTCTGAATATTCAGCAATATCCAATATGTTGGATCCAAAGATTGTGATGGAGGCGAAGAAGGATGAATTGATGTCCATTATTGAGTTGGCGAAACGTTGCATAAATTGGAGCGGAAAGTTGAGTCCGACAATGAAAGAAGTGGCAATGACACTAGATATGGTCATCGAATCCCCTGCTCAACTCTCTACTTGGTTCCAAGAACATAAAACTTTTAGAGAACCGACTGAGAATGCTATAACTGAAGCAAGTGATGGAGAATTCAAGTCAAATCCACTTCCTTGTAGAGCTGTTAGTCCTCTCTACATTGATGTGAAGCCTCATCTGCATGAAACCATCTGATTAATCGTCACAAATCCAAGTTCACCATTGATGTTGAAGTGGTGCTGTAACAATATCTAGTAAGCTGGTATACTACACGGTATAACTATTTACAGAATAAGTTTGATTTAAGGGAATTTCAGTTCTATTTTTCTTTTTTACAACAAATGTTGAGGGTCACTAGTGAATGCCTTAATAAGATAATGATGATCAAAGTTGTTATGTACTTCGTATTCAGCATGTTAGGGTCCGTTAGCACAGTGCACCATTAGATGACATCACCACCACCCTTTCCTCACCCTCTCTCTCCAACCACCCTCAATTACCATTGAGGTTGAAACCCTAATTTTGGAATTGAGTCAAATCGAACTTACTTTATTAAATTGGTGGATGAATCTAGTTAATTATAGGAATAGATAGGTGCTTCATGTATATCAACATGGTTATTGAGTTGATTGCTTGATTTGATGTTGGGTCGTGCCTTGCTGAGGGAAAGTCGGTAAGTGAATAGGGCGAGAAGACGACGTCAACTGTAAGAAACAGGAATGTGGTGCTTCGTTGTTCGACATCAGGCGACGGTCAGAAACTTTGGAGAAGAAATAGGTTTAGTGATTTTTGGATCTTATACGGTGTGGAGAACGGACGACTGACATCAATATCGGATTGTTGTTACATCCAGATTGATTTTGTGCTTCAGTGGACTCTATTTTCTGTGGGTCAAGCTTAGCGATGGCGATACTTGAGTGAGAGTGAGGGAGAAGATGTACAGGACGGGACGAATAAACCTATGACGCCTGGGACCACGTACCATGCGGCCTTACACACGTCGTAAGGTATGGAAACCCTCATAAAAACTATAACATATCTTTTAGGTCACAACTCTCCCATTACGAGACACTCAGACTCACTATAAACGTCTTTTTACAGGTCGTCTTGTCTTTGCCAATAAGAATATTCGACCAAAATGAAGGAAAACACACAATTCCATAAAAGGCCAACCGAGCCAAAAGTCTTGCAAGTGACTACGACCCGCGATGGTGGACGGGTCGCCAAAAACCATTGTCTAAACACACATTAATGCGACCCACGATAGTGGACGGGTCGCCAAAACCAACAAATTGTTCAGAATTTCACAACACATGGAATCCAAGAAACAAGAATGAAGAAAATCCATAACAGACAAGTGGGAGGGATCTCAATTGTCACTAGTTGCGTCAACATCGATGTCCTTGCTATCAGCTTCTTTCTTAGCAGCGTCGGGTATGACATCGGTCCGTCCGGACCTCGACTCCACCTCCTCTTCATCTT
Source organism: Oxyria digyna (assembly GCA_029168935.1). Classification (NCBI taxonomy): domain Eukaryota; kingdom Viridiplantae; phylum Streptophyta; class Magnoliopsida; order Caryophyllales; family Polygonaceae; genus Oxyria; species Oxyria digyna. The sequence goes on from JAPVLV010000005.1 coordinate 45,014,890, forward strand.
CATCCAGCGAGTGGATGTCCTCCAGGCACTCTGGATGAGGACATCCGTTTGGGAACTCAGTCTCAAGATGCGCCTTAGCCTTCTCCAGGTTCCTGGACAGATGCTGACCCTTGATGTATTCCTCCATGATCTCTCCCCCGCCCCGACTTGGCACCAAAGTATAGGTCGACGACCATGGCCTTCGAAGTTTGATATACACGATTATGTTGTGTATATAGATGGGGTTTTAGCATTGTTTTAGTGGTGTTTTAGGATGCATTTGAGGTGTTATGGAGCATTGGCGAGGATTCTGGAAGGCAGCGCCCGCCGCCTGCGTCGAAGTCAACCGAAGCTTTTTCCATTTCTGCCTTATTACGTTTTTATTTTTGCATTTATGTTGATTTCAGTTTTGAGACTTGATTATGGACGTTTTGTTTTAGTATTTAGGGTTAGAGAGAAGGTTGTTTCTTCTCTAACCTCACTTTCATTTTCATCTAGTTTTTACACCATTTCCATGCAGAACTAAGCCACCATTGCTTAGTCCGACCGTTGAAGCTTTCGTATTGAACAAGTTGTGAGTTTTTCATTCCTTATCTATTGCATGGATTTTATCTATTCTCTTTCTTGAATTGCCTATGGTTAATATTGATAGTTTCTAGCTTGTGCTACTAGATATTGTCTCTATGAATCTATTGCAGATTTAGATTGTTATTGGTTGAGCATATCTATTTCAAAGTAGCAATTGCATCGAACTAGTATCTGGTTGTGCTAGTCATATGTAGAGAGAATCGATTTACATTCTAGGATAAAAGCTGGTTGTTTTATGCTAGAATTGTATCCTATCATATTCCTATCCTTATTGCTACGGTTAAACTGAATCTTGATAGTTTCATGGTTGTTTAATTAGTTAGTTCTAATAGTGTCTGGTTGTGCTATTAGTTACTTTAGAAAAGGAATTGGAATTTCCATGGCATGAAGTCTTGAATGATTATCTAGGATCAACTTATCAAACGAATAGTGGATACTTGTTTGGCTAAGCTATTTCCCAAATCACATTTACAAACTTCACTTTGTTAGTTATTGCATGCTTAGGATTTAAAACAAACCAAACCCCCCTTTGTTACTTAAGATTGACATAAAGCTCATACTAAAAGGCATAAATCTGTCTCCCTGTGGATTCGACCCTTGCTTACTAAAGACTATAGTTTTGAGTAGGTTTGGATACTTGCATAGTAGTAATTCTTACGACAAATTGTTGTTATCAAATTGGCGCCGTTGCCGGGGAGGCATGTCTTTTGTGTGATTTTTGTGCCAATCTTGGTGTGAACCTATCTTATGGTTCACACCCGTGTTACTAATACTTCACCTCTCGTTTTTGATCCAGAAATCGAGAGAACGCTATATAGAACTCGTAGAGCTGCGCGAGCACTATTACAAGGGATTGCAACAATGGGTGATCGTATTACGCTTGAGTCCTTGACAGCTCCTGACTTGGAGCAACCAACTCGAGCTATAGAATTTCCACCACTTGGCAATGGAGTTAAATTTGAGCTTAAGACGGGAGTAGTCCATCTATTACCAAAATTTAGTGGAACTCCGCTTGAGGATCCTATCCAACACTTGGATGGGTTCCTTGAAGTCTGCACTAGTATGTGTCCATCTGACGTTACTGAAGATCAGATGAGGTTGAGAGTCTTTTCTTTTTCTCTGAAGGACTCAGCTAAGGACTAGTTTCACTCTTTACCACTGGGAAGTGTTACCACTTGGGTGAATTTGAAGAAGGTGTTCCTTGACAAATACTTTCCAGCAATTAAATCCAATCAGCTCAAGAAGAAAATCTGCAACATAGAGCAACTTGCTAATGAGTCTCTCTATGACTACTTTGAGCACTTTAAGAAACTGGTGAAGTGTTGTCCATATCATGGTTACGCTAACCATGATCTGATTCTTTATTTGCATGGAGGACTCCGTGAGGATGATCGTCGGATGGTAAATTCTTCTTGTGGTGGTAACATTATGAAAAGAACTTACGACGAAGCTCTAGAAATCTTTGCCACACTGGCGGATGACTCTAGACAATATAGTGGAAGAGGCTCCCAAAGTTTGTCTGTTGCTAGTTCTCAATCTAAAATTGATCAAGCTGATTTTGATGTGCTGAAAGAGGAAGTGAGGCGTCTGAAATTGAAGGGTACACCCCCATCAGGCTAAAGCATGTGAGATTTGCCTTGATGACCTGCACCCTACTGACTCATGCCCTACACTACAAGAGGAGGTGAATGCAGTTGGAGAATTCCAACAGAGACAAAGGTATGATCCCTATTCTAACACATACAATCCAGGTTGGAAGGATCACCCCAATTTGCGGTGGAGAGATCAAGATCCAAATCAACAAGGTAACCCTCCACAAGCTAGACCACCTGCACCAAGGGCTCAAGGGCAAAGCTCTAACTCATCTCCTTCTGTGGATGAGTTGTTGAAGATGTTGATGCAAAGTAATGTCACCACCAATGAGAACATTGCTAAGATGAGTCGAAGTCAGATACAATTCCAAGAAACTACAATAGCTAGCATTCATAACTTGGAAAGGCAGGTGGGTCAGATTTCTCAAGCGGTGAGTAAACTTGAGGCAAAAGATTCCGGAAAGCTTCCCTCTTAAACTGAGACAAATCCGAACATTCGGAATGTCAGTGTTGTCACTTTAAGGAGTGGGAAGAATCTGGAACGGAGCAACACAGACGAAACAGAAGAAAAAAGTTCGGAAAGTGAAGAAGCTGAAGGCGGCGACCGCTGCCAAGGCGGCGCCCGCCGCCTAGGTGACTTTACTCTCGACAATTGTAATCAAAATGGCAGCGCCCGCCGCCTAAATGGCAGCGCCCGCCGCCCATCTGAAGAAGCTCTCGACGCTCCGAAAGTGTCCGAAACACCTGTTTTCCTGGAGTACAAGCCTGTTGCTCCATTCCCATCTGCATTGCAGCGTACCAAGCCACTTGTACAGGACAAGGACATGTTCGAGATGTTCAGAAACGTCGAGGTAAACATTACTCTTCTTAATTTGATCAAATTTGTTCCTCGTTATGCCATGTTCTTGAAACAGATGTGCACTACGAAGAGAAATCAAGACATGAACAGTAAGAAGAAGGTGAAGGTAAGCGAACAGATTTCTGCAGTCTTCCAAAAGCGCTTACCTAAGAAGTGTGGAGATCTAGGTATGTTTACCATCCCTGTCACTATTGGAGGTACTCGGTTTGTTAAAGCTATGTGAGATCTCGGTGCCTCCATCAGTGTTATACCCTCTTCTCTCTGTGATTCTTTGAAACTAGGACCTTTGCATGCCACTAATATTTCCATTCAGCTAGCTGATAGATCTAATGTGCGTCCTATAGGAGTCGTAGAGGATGTTTTGGTTACGGTTGGTGAGCTTGCTTTTCCCGCTGATTTTTATGTGCTTAATATGGAACATGATAAGCATGCTGCCCCTATCTTGTTAGGGAGACCTTTCCTAAAAACAGCCAACACTAAGATCAATGTGAGCACTGGCTCTTTAACCATGGAATTCGATGGCCAAATTCTTTAACTATAACATCTATGAGGCCATGAAATATCCATCTGATGATCTCTCTGTTTATGCTATTGATGTACTTGAGCCGGTAGTGCAAGACGTTTTTGATGAGAACCACCTAGATGATACTCAATCTATTATTGTTGACTCTAGTTTGGATTTCACTTTATCAACTAACATGCAGGAAGTTATCAATGAGTTGGATGCTTACTATAAGCTTCCTCTTGAGCGATCAGGTAACTCACCTTTACCACTAACCCTGCCTAGTGAGAAGCTCTTGCCCTCTATTGTGCAGGCACCTGTGGTTGAATTGAAACAACTCCCGGACCATCTCAAGTATGTATTTCTTGGAGATAAGGAGACAATGCCAGTTATCATCTCCAACAAGCTCACAAAGGATCAAGAAGAGAAGTTGGTGGTGGTTCTCACAGAGCACAAGGCCTATTGGGCCATTAAGAAGTGCAATTTGAAGCTTGAGGAAGCTGGAGAGCTTCGTAAGCTTCAATTACAGGAATTGGAGGAGGCAAGGATTGAAGCTTATGATAATGCCATTCGCTACAAAGAAAGAACTAAGGCATGGCATGACCGAACCATTTTAAGGAAGGACTTCCGCATTGGTGACAAAGTCCTCCTATTTCAATCCCGCCTTAGGCTCTTTCCTGGCAAGCTAAGATCGCGTTGGGCAGGGCCATATGTTGTTGCTAAAGTTTTCCCTCATGGCGCAATCGAGCTCTATGATGAGGGAACACACACAATATTCAAGGTAAATGGACAGAGAGTGAAGAAGTACCATGACGGATTCACTTAGGACATTGTAGAGGAAGCAATCTTAACAGAGCCTGACGCTGACAACTGATGAATTGGCATGACGTCGAGCCACGACGGTAAATAAGGCGCTTCTCGGGAGGCAACCCGATGTAGGTATAGGTACATTTCCTTCCCTTCGTTTAGCTTATTTCCATTTATTTTGTTTAGTTTTCGTAGTTCTGTCTCGAACTAACCCGTAGGAAGCTCGGAAGTGGTGAAAAATAGAGAGGCAGTGACCGTTGCCTAAAGGCAGCACCCGCTGCCCATCGCTAAAAATGAAGTTGGCTACTGCCTTTAGGCAGCGCCCGCCGCCCACTCCAGAAATGAGGCCTCCCTACGGCAAAAGGCAGCGACCGCCGCCTTTTCAGGTTCGGACCCTTCCTTTGTTTGAAAAAAAAAAAAAAAAATTTGAAAAACAAAAGAGAGAAAAACAAAAGTGAGAAAGGGTTTCTGTAGTTTGTTCGAGAGAAACAAAAGAGAGAAAAAAAAAGAGGAAAAGGGAGAAGGGAGAGAACAAGACCTAAACCCAACCCATCTACACCACCGGCGACCGCCATCTTCTCGGTGCCCTTGCCCGCTGCCCCAACGGCGACCGCCGCCAGTTTCTGCAGATCTGACCGCCGCCTTCAAAGCAGCGACCGCCGCCTTCAAAGCAGCGACCACCGCCTTCAAAGCAGCGACCGCCGCCTTGAATCCGGGTGATTTTTCTGAAATTGATTACTCTTTACGGTTGTTTTGTGACTCAGTTATCAATTATGAATATCCTCCGTAAGCGTAAATCTGAATTCGGATTTGGTCCTAAGTATTCCCGTGAGCATAAATCAAGGCAGAAATTTGTAGACGGAAAGCAAATGCTTTCTACATTGTTTTATGATCCTGCTACTATGAGGGAGCTGGATTTAGAGAGTTGTACTCAACAGATGTTGCAGCATTGTGGGTTAGGGAACTTTTATGAAATGTCTGCTCCTACTTTTCCTAGGTGGACTAGGGAATTTTTGATCACTTTGGATGATGAGCCTGATGAGGAATGTATTCGATTTAGTCTGGCTGGATCGATGTTTACTATGAGTTACAATGATCTTGATACTGCACTTGGTATTACCAAGCAGTCCTCTTCTGCTGCTGTTTGGAGTAAGGCACAAGAACAACTTGATTTCTGGGTTCGATCCACGCGTACCAGGAGTTTTGACCCTAAGGTTGGGGAATATAATTAAGTGGTCTCACCCTTGCCTGCGTTTAGCTCACAAGGTCATTCGTATGGCTTGGTTGGGCCAATCTGAGATTAATAAGATTCCTCATCTTGACTTAGAGGCCATTTGGAGTATGACACCCAAGTGTAAGCTAGTACAGGGGTGGCGAACCCTCTTCCTTGCTTCCTGCAAGAAGATGCAACGTGGAATGGTGTCACTGATTGCTCGTTTCCTAGGTCTTGAGTTTCCTGATTGGGCTCAGCAGCTCTCTTCCATTTTTACATATGACATCAAGCAGCTGAAGCAGGTGGGGGTATTATCAGAGCAGGGAGATCATAGCTACTAGGTATATGGTGCTAGAGGTTGCTACAAGATTCCCTTACCTCTTGCTATTGAGATGCCCTTCGGACCCGAGTATGTTGATTTTGATCTGAGTAGGTTCCGGGTTGGGTTTGAAGGTGCTAGTTCTTCCTCTGCCGCTCCTCGTACAGCTGTTGAGGAGGATTCTGATGATGAGGAAGAGGAAGGCTCTGGGGATGATGATGATGCTGAGCATGAGGATATTGATATGCCTCAAGCTCAGACTACTGTTGAGCCTCAGTTTGACTATCAGAGGCAGATTTGGGAGACTGTCCAGCGCATGGACACTCGTCAGCAGACTTTGGAGACAGACTTCTACAGCTTCCGTGATACCACCAGAGACTTCCAGACCTCCCAGACTACCATGATGGAGCAGCAGGCCGCCAACATGAGGGCCATGCAGGAGCAGATGAGGCAGTGGAACCTATTCATGGGTTCCCAACATCCTGACTTTCCACCACCTCCATAGTAGTGGTACTTCTTCTACTTCTCCTATTTAATTCTGTCTTATTTCATTGAGGACAATGTTCATTACAAGTGTGGGGGAGTTGATTATGTATTACTTTACTATTCTGAAAAAAGAAAAAAAAGAAATGAAAAAGCCAAAAATATGAATAAAAAGGCATATAAAAATCCTGGAGTGGACTGAAAACCTGAAAGGGCGGTTCAAGTAATAAGCAGGTAATCTGGCGGGTATTAGGCCTTGGCAAAAATAGATTCAGAGTGTTGTGAGTTAAAAAAATGAAAAGAGAGTGTTAGGTGAAAACCTGCAAAGGCGCCTAAGTAAAAAGAGAGAAAAAAATTGAGTGTTTTAGGACTATCAATTTACCGGCGATGGCGACATAAGAAGGGAGTATAGGTGTGTTTTGGGTAGGTTTTCACTGGAGGGATAAGTTGTAGTAATATTGATGATTATCATTCTCTTTGATGATTTGTGTGGTGTTGGATTGTGGTGGTGTGTCTGCTGGTGTTGATCATTTCGGTTAGTTCTTGGTTGAGGTGCATATCATATATATTGGTGTATTTGTTGTTGGATGTGTGATGTGGATGGTTGGCTGAGGTGTTGATGGTGTACTTCCATTATTTGGGTATGTTGGATGGTAGGTAAGATTTTGAGCTTTCATGTGGATGTTATTGTTCTTGTTGTAAGCTCTTATCCATGGTTGATGATCTAGTGTGTTTATTGATGATGGGTGGTTGTTCTATATCCACTCGAGACGAGTAGAGATTCAAGTGTGGGGGAGTTTGATATACACGATTATGTTGTGTATATAGACGGGGTTTTAGCATTGTTTTAGTGGTGTTTTAGGATGCATTTGAGGTGTTATGGAGCATTGGCGAGGAGTGGCTGAAGACGCATTATAGGAGTTCTTGGAGCTGAAGAAACGAAGATGTTGAAGATTTTGGAAGGCAGCGCCCGCCGCCTGTGTCGAAGTCAACCGAAGCTTTTTCCATTTCTGCCTTATTACGTTTTTATTTTTGCATTTATGTTGATTTCAGTTTTGAGACTTGATTATGGACGTTTTGTTTTAGTATTTAGGGTTAGAGAGAAGGTTGTTTCTTCTCTTTCCTCACTTTCATTTTCATCTAGTTTTTACACCATTTCCATGGAGAACTAGGCCACCATTGCTTAGTCCGACCGTTGAAGCTTTCGTATTGAACAAGTTGTGAGTTTTTCATTCCTTATCTATTGCATGGATTTTATCTATTCTCTTGTTTGAATTGCCTATGGTTAATATTGATTGTTTCTAGCTTGCGCAACTAGATATTGTCTCTATGAATCTATTGCAGATTTAGATTGTTATTGGTTGAGCATATCTATTTCAAAGTAGCAATTGCATCGAACTAGTATCTGGTTGTGCTAGTCATATGTAGAGAGAATCGATTTACATTCTAGGATAAAAGTTGGTTGTTTTATGCTAGAATTGTATCCTATCATATTCCTATCCTTATTGCTACGGTTAAACTGAATCTTGATAGTTTCATGGTTGTTTAATTAGTTAGTTCTAATAGTGTCTGGTTGTGCTATTAGTTACTTTAGAAAAGGAATTGGAATTTCCATGGCATGAAGTCTTGAATGATTATCTAGGATCAACTTATCAAACGAATAGTGGATACTTGTTTGGCTAAGCTATTTCCCAAATCATATTTACAAACTTCACTTTGTTAGTTATTGCATGCTTAGGATCTAAAACAAACCAAACCCCCCTTTGTTACTTAAGATTGACATAAAGCTCATACTAAAAGGCATAAATCTGTCTCCCTGTGGATTCGACCCTTGCTTACTAAAGACTATAGTTTTGAGTAGGTTTGGATACTTGCATAGTAGTAATTCTTACGACAAATTGTTGTTATCAAAGCACAGTTCTTCCTCTCCTCCTCCAGCAGGTTCTCGAGCTCATTGATGCGTTCTCCCTGTGTCTTAGCCTCGCTCCGCAGCAACGTAAGCGTGTCCTCCGTCTTCTTTAACAGCTTGTTCATGTCTTTGACGTTATTCTCGGCAGTGTCCGCTCGGTAGTTAAGGTTGTCAATCAACCGCACAACTTTGTTCTGGCCTGGCCGAAGATGTTGAAGCGCCTAGAAAAAATAAACGCGGATGAGACACAATGTTCGTGTTCATAAAAAAGAAAACATGGCGAGAGACAACTTACCACCCACTGGCTTTCACTGGCATAAGACATATTGTCCTGAGGACTCAGCAACATCGACGTCGGATAGCTCTGAGATCCATATCTTGCTCTTGCTTGGTAGGACGTCCCTTGACAAGTCAATGACCTCGCCTGCCTTCCGCTTGTCGCCGTCCTTGGGTATAGGAGGTAGGGCGTTAGATGTCGTAGCCTTCCCTTTGCCTTTGGCAGCCATCAAACTCTTGAAGGACAAACGAGCACTGGATCGCTCTGCCCTAGTGGTGGTCGCTACACAACATAGCCTCACGGTGAACAATAGATCCCTCATACGATAGGACATCAAAACTTAAGACACTTACACTTGGAGGGTGATGGAGTTGGACCCATGATATCTTGAGGAGTTCTTGAAGGTCTAATGGGAATCTGGGATAGAAAAGTTCTCCTCCAACTTCGCTTCGAGGACTAGGTCAGGCGACCTACTCGATTCTTCATGGACTACAAAACAGAAAAAGTAAGACAAAGTTATAGCACTGCATAAAAGAACAGACATTGGAAAGGTACAAACCTTGACGCAACCAAGTCGTCCTCAGGAAGCCACAGTCTTCCCCTATCCCTAGCGATGAGGTTTTGGCAAAAAAGAACCGCCTTTTCCAACCCCTGTCATTAGGACTCATGCCCAAGGCAATGGCGCTATATCCAGACCTAGTCCTACAGTTGTACATGTGGGATTTCAGAGTCGCAGGATGGTGGAGATAGTTGAAGGCAGAGAAGTCGAAGTTGAGGTCGGGATACCTCTCATTCAAACGATCGAAGACTCTGAGCACCTCCATCCGTGTGGCATAATATGACAACATGCAAGACCATACTTCTCCAGGACATCTTAGACCAATTTGGAGAAGGGGAAAACATGCCCGGTCTTGAAGGGATATTTGAAGAAGCACACCCACTCCTCGTCCTCGTCATCGGCCCTCTCGTCGGATCCAGGGACCCGAAGCGTCGAGTCAGTCAGAAATCCGTACCATTGACGGAACCTCATTAACTCCGCCTTAGTTAACTCGTTGGGGACAACATCCTGCTCGACCAGGAGGAAGGGGGGAGGACTGGTAGCCTCTTCTTCAGGATTAAGCGCCATGGGAAGAGAAAGAAGAAAATTGGAGGAAGAAGATGAAGAAACTACCTTGGGACTCGAAGATGGGAGAGAGCAATGATGCCTTGGTCTCTCACACATCTCATCCAATTTAAAGCCCAGAACTGCAGTAAATGCAAATTCAAAAACGGCAAAGGAACAACGTACACATGTAGGGCTGAATGGACTTAGGGAAAAGAAAACGGCAATATCTTTTGCTATCTTCCCGATTTATTTTGGGGCAAATTATTGGGCCTGATTTCAGCCCATTATCCAACGAAAGGCCCAAGCCAGAAAGTCCGTTTCAGATAAACGAATAAGACCGTTGAAGCTAGGGTACATGCATGGACGACGTGTACAAGGTGAAGGTTAAAGGACCAACGAGATTTCCGGGAAGATCTCAATAGATGATCAACGACAGAATTAGGGTTTTTAGAACAGATATATATAGGATAAGTATTTCATTTAACAACAGGCATTGTAATCGAACTCGAAATCCCTCTGTAATCCTCTTCAAGTGAAAATCCCATACTTTGTGTTGAAGATCTAGATTGTCAAGCAACTACTCGCGTTATTTTGATCGTTATCATTGTTCAATCCATTCCGCCCATCTAGCTAAGCTTATCATTCATTTATTATCTCGTTTCTATTTGATTTCTCTGTCTAGGGCATTGTTGGGCCCAGATTTCGCCGGTCCAGGAATCGGACTTGAATTGAAGACGTTGACGACCACAGTCCATTCGGTCCTAAGTCAAGACAACCATAGTCCACTTGGTCCTAAGTCGAGACGACCATAGTCCACTTGGTCCTAAGTCGAGACGGACGCCCAGAAAACTTAAATGATCAAATCCCACCAAGATCGCCGGAAATCTCGCCTGATATCTCTCCATTCATTGTTATCAGCATTATATCAACAATCAAAGGGAAAGTCAAAGACATTTAAGATAGAATCAAGCACAATCAAGAGCATTAAAGACGGAATCAAGAGCATTTATGAGCAAATAAAGCCCATTCTAGGAAGGTTGATCCAAGTATAAATAGGACTTTGGGAGAAGCCTCAAGACACAGAGAACCACACCCAACAACTCTCCACGAAACTACTAATCTCTTTGTAATCTTCACAAACACTGTAATCGCTTAAGTCATATCGAGAATTCGGATTGACATCCGACCGACGACAGTGTTCATCCTACGACCCATCATCTATTTGTAATCCTTATTAGTCTACTCATCCTACTCTCGTCTCATCATTATCTGGTTAAATTGTCTAGGAAGTCCTAGTTTTTAGTCTTGTCTCGATTGATTGACCTCATCCTAAGGCGATTTAGTCCATTGAGATTATTTGCCCAAAACAGGCGTCGTAGTATTATGCTCTGTTTCGCCTGATTAACCTCACTTTAAGGCAATTTGGTCCTTAGTGATTATTTTCCCAAAACAGAAATCATTATACTTTTTTTTGGTGCAAAGGAAGGGTTATACCCGTTTATTCGTAATGAAAGTTCTTACATAGGTTCACTAATAATCATACCAGCCTCAATAATTGGCATAAGCCCGTCTAGGGGGATTCTAAAATACATGAAGTCTCCCGCCCAATTGAAACTACTCTTAGGTAACCAATTAGCAGCCCTGCTTCAGCTTGACACTCTAGTGTGGATCATCAAGAAGTTTTTTGATATCGAGCATGTAATCCCGGTGGAGTGCTGGTGGGGGGTCAGCAGATAGCACTTGCTCCAGAATTTCTAGAGAATCAACTTCAACTTCCAGTCGGTTGATCCCCATTTGCCTAGCCACATTAAGCTTGTTTGTGAATCCTGCAAGTTCAGCCCTAAAAGATGACTTTACCCATTCTGTGACAGCAAATCCTCTCTCGACTTCCCTCAGTTTGTTCCTGATAATGCCTCCAGCACCAATTTTCTTCTCTCCCATCACGAAGGAGCCATCACAGTTCAGTTTCTTCCATCCGTGTGCAGGTCGGCTCCAACAGCCTTGAGAATTATCTCCTCTTTTCTGGGTTCCATTCCTACTGCACAAGTTGAGATATTCATCAGCTCTATCTAAAATATACCGAGCTCTTAGGCCTGTAATTTTCCTTTCTGAATCAAACGCCCTAGCGTTTCCCCAACGCCAAATCCACCACACCCCGAAGCCAAAAACAGTCGGCCATTCTCCAGACTGGCTGATGTTGTCATTTATCCAGCTCCTCAGATCTTGCGAGAAAAAGGCAGGTTTGTGAGAAGTTCTCACCAATTCTTCCTAGATTTCGACAACACCAGGGCAGTCACGAAGGATGTGGAGCGTAGTCTCAAGTGTGCCTTGACAGATTCCGCAATCTGGGTTGCTCCCGCAGTGCCTCCTGACTCTATTAGCATTGCTCATGATTGAGTCGTGTGCTGTGAGCCTCGCTCTGTGACTCGGGTTTCTAGATTTTCAACCATACCGAGTTCTTGACAATTTCTAAGGCCGATTTCAGCGTGAACTTTCCGGAGCCAGTGGCATTCCACGTGAAGTTGTCGTCGACCTCCTCAGCTAATATTGACATCTGCCCAATTTTTAGCAGAACATCAGACGAGAGAAGATGGGAGAATTCATTCCATTTCCACGTCTCTCCGTTCTAGTATTCAACAACTGTCCTGTCTTGGTCCTCTTCACCAATAGGGCCGGTAGCAAGGGAATCCAGTGCAGCGTCCTCGACCCATGGGTGACTCTTGAAGAAGGTCGACTTCCCATTGCCAACAGCAGTGCGTAATCCGCTGAGAAGGTGTTCATTGGCATTAACTATGCCTCCCCAAAGGTTGGAAGCACCTTTAACGGGTCAAAACATATCTCGGTCTCTCCGACCATTGCAGTATTTTCCCCTGACTACGCGGGACCATAGGGACTCAGGTTCGTTGATCGTTCTCCAGCCCATCTTCGTCATGAAGGCAACATTGACTTGTCTCATACTGCGCATTCCTAATCCACCAGTCTCCTTGGATTGTTTCAGAGTGTCCCAGTGAATCAGATGGAGTTTTCTTTTTTTCCCTTGAAGACCCCCACACAAAACCTCTGGTTCTCTTTTCCACTTCGTCACAGATGGAGAACGACAGGATGTTGGTTTGCATCGCGTAATATGGGACAGTGGCAACAACTGCTTTAGCTAATGAAATTCTCCCAGCCATTGAGAGAGCTTTTTCTTTCCATCAAGCTAGTTTTGAGTCTACCTGGTCTACACCGTACCTGAATGCTTGCTTCGAAAGCTTGCTTTTGGAAGTTTGGATTCCTAGATAACGTCCCAGATCCTCAGTAGCAGCCATTCCCCGGACTTGACAGATGCGATTCACAATCTCTGGGGGTGTGGAATTCGAACAACATAGCATGGACTTGTTGTAGATGATCTTAGAGACGGACGCTGAGCAAAATTTCTCAACGCAATACCGTACGACCCGCATCTGTTCAGGAGAGGCTTCAGCGAAAAGAATGAGGTCGTCACCAAAGAAAAAATGGGAGAGACCCGGTCCATTTTCTGATAGATTGACGGCTTTCAAGCTCTGGAACTTACAGCTTCATCTATTATGTGCCCCAAGCGTTTCATGCACAAAACGAACAAGTATGGTGAGAGAGGATCCCCTTGACGCACCCTTCTAGACGGTTTAAACTGATTTCCCAGCTCCCCGTTCCATAGAACCCTCATACTGCAAGACGTCACACAGTCCATAATCACTTTAGACAAAAGGGATGGCAACTTCAGCTCTTGTAGTGTATCTCTGATAAAGCTCCACCGGATTCTGTCGTAAGCTTTCTCGAGATCAATTTTAATAGCCATGAAGTGGGTACCGGTCTTGGATCTCATGGAGTGCATGACTTCTTGGGTGATCACTATATTATCGGTAATCTGACGACCCATGACAAAGTTCGATTGTGTAGGGGCAACAACCTTCTTCATCACTGGCTTGAGTCTCATAACGATAGCCTTCGTTGCAGCTTTGAAAGCCACATTACATAAGCTTATGGGTCTAAGCTGATTGGTCGTCTTTGGATTCTCAACCTTAGGAATGAGAACAAGCATTGTTTCATTCATACTCTCAGGAACTCCATGTCCTTCGAGAATCTGCAAAACACCGCGCTCAACCTCTTCGTGCCCCACGTTCCATCTTTTTTGATAAAATATAGCTTGGAATCTGTCAGGCCCGGGTGCCTTTAATGCTCCCATATTGTCAAAGGCTTCCTTGACTTCATTCCTGTTGTACGGCTGATAGAGCATATCAAAGTCATTGGTTGAGATTCCCGGGAACCTGTCTCTAGGCAAGTCAAATGGCCCTTCAGTAGTAGAGTCCTCAGTATAAAACAGTTGCAAGTGATCAGTTATGAGGTTTTTCATACCGGCCTGATCCTAAATCCACTCGTCATCACTGTTGGGCAGTCCTTCCACCCGATTACTCTTTCTTCTGACAGCCAAGCAAACATGGAAGAACCGTGTGTTCCTATCTCCATCCATCAGAAAGTCTAAACGAGCCTTTTGAAGCCAGTAGAGATGTACGTATTTGTTCCAGAGTCACATCAAGTTGGCTTCGTAGCTTTCTTTCCAGACGCAAGAGACCGCCGTTAGACCTATTGCAGAGCTGTTTTTGAATTCCCTCGATTCTTCTCCACTTCTATCTCTCCGCCGTTAGCAGGGCATGTCAGAGGTCAGCACCCCGACTCCAATGCTCAGCCAGGTAAGATCGGAATTCGTGATGAAGAAGCCACGCTGCCTGAACCTAAAGGTCTGGTTGTAGGGCTTATAGTTCACGAAACCTTTCAGGCTCAGGAGGAGTGGTGTGTGATCTGACTGAACTGCAAGCAGATGTTTGATCGCACCTTCCTTAAAAATACTCCGCCATTCCAGGTTATAGAGTCCTCTGTCCAGGCGAGCACAAGTGTGAGTCTCGGGGTCTAGCCCTCGGCTCCAAGTGAAGCATTGTCCAGAGAATCCTAGGTCAATCAGGCACATCTCATAAATCCAGTGGTTAAACTTAGCACATCGACGTCTCATACTGTCTGATTCCCCGGTCCTCTCAGTGAGATCTTTGGTCTCGTTGAAGTCTCCCATGAGAAGCCAAGGCAGGTCGTTATTTTCACAAAAGTCTAGCCGTCTTGTCCACAGTTCTTCCCTGGTATGAGGTTGTGGGCTGACATAGATCGCAGAGAGCAGCAAGTCAGCCTGTCCAGTACGAGTAACTTTGACAGACAGGACTTGTGCGTGCATATCAACTTCTTCAATAGTCACTCTGTCCTTTCTCCAGAGTATCCAGATTCCGCCGCGAAAACCAGTTGCCTCAGAACAGAGCACCCCATCAAAGCCAATTTGTTTGCATATACCACCCGCCTGAGGCCCGCTAAATCTTGTTTCGAGAAGAGAAAGGATGGTCGGGTAATGAGAGCGGATGATGTCTTTGAGAGCAAGAACAAAATTTTTGTTCCCCGCACCTTGCGTATTCCAAGTGACGATCTTCAAGTCAGAGGTAATCATAGTTAACAATTTCTGAAGGCTTAAATCAGCAGCAACCCAACGGGAGAGGCGGTCAGACATTGACCGTTTCCATAGTGGCGTCACCATCCTGAACGCCAAGTTCTCCTTCCTCTGATATCTGTTCCTCCTAGCCCTGAACTGCAACATCCATTGTGTTGTCCATAGTGGCGACTGCTTCACTCTCAGTTCGTTCAGTTCCTGTATCAAGTTCCATTCTTCCTTCTCCAGGTTCTGGGGGTCAACTAAGTTCTCACCATTAGTGCAAATAGAGGTGGTTACTTCTGCGCTCCCCCTCTCAATGTTGGGTTCTGTATCAGACTTTTTTCCAAAACTTTCCAGCCAAGTTCGGCGCTGAATTGTTTGAGGAGGAAAAAACTAACGTGTCATTAGGGTCAACTTTATTTTTTGGCCCTTACTATTCACCGCCCACTCAAATTGCTATTTACCTCCCAGTTTTTGTGCGTCATGCATGGATTAAAACCGTACGTCACGTATGGATTTTTTTTATTTTTTGCTTGTTTTTTTCCATAATCTTGTAGATAATTTCAATACGATCGCGTGGATATAAAATTCGTCCAAAACGGACATCGTTTGCCCCTTCAAAAGGCCAAAATACAAATTTATCACACATAATTTCTTGTATCAACAAGTCCGTTAAAACTCAACACACCATTTTTCAATTTTTTTTATAATATGGTAGATAACTTAGGAAAGATTTTATTTAGTGATGGTAATACTTAATTTCTTTGTCGAGATGTGGTGTTCAGTGTTTAAAGATCGAAAAAAAAAGTGCTTTCTTCTTTAAGTAAGTTAGTTGATCGAGGAACCTCCGCCCAATAGAGCAACGTCCGAGAGACGAGTTCTCCAATGTGGACCGAAAGGGTCTCGCGAAAATAGGGCTTTCGGAGACCTTCTTCCGTCTACCCTTCTCCTAGCGGCTAAGCTCGGAGACAAAAATTCGACTAAGCGCTTTAAGACGGCCTAAGAGAATGAGTGGCTTAACGCTCTAACGGTCGGGACAAAGCCATATCTTTCAATCTCGTATCTGACGGAAGTGCCTGAACTCCTTCTTTGGTTTGGAGAAAATCCACAACTACAATTTATAAGTACGAAGTAGTAGATTTATTACACTTAATCATAATTACTCCACTGTTCTTTGTTTTTTGACTCTTTGAAGGGGCAAACGATGTCCGTTTTGGACGAATTTTATATGCACGTGATCGTATTGAAATTATCTACAAGATTATGGAAAAAAAAAGCAAATAAATAAAAAAATCCATACGTGACGTATGGTTATAATCCAAGCGTGACGCACGAATTTTTTTAAAAAAAAAAATTCGTGCGTGACGTATGGTTTTAATCCATGCGTGACGCACAAAAACTGGGCGGTAAATAGCAATTTGAGTGGGCGGTGAATAGAAACTATGTATTTTTTTCCCTTAATTGATTCCTGCTGAATATTTTCCTGCCTTGTTCCGAGAACAACTCGGTAATCCTTGTCACCTATCTTAATGGGATTCGAAATCTTGGACTGAATCCCAACGACTTGGTAGGTCCCTTTGTGATTCTGCCTCTCCATATTTTCCTTTCCTTTTGCGTTTCCTTTCTTTCCTTTCCTGTTATTTTTCCTTCTTGATATCTTGCTCCCTTGCTCTCCCTTTGATTCATTTCCCTGTAGAGAGTCCTGAAAGGCCACTACTTCCTCTTCTATTGCGGTTTCGTTATCTTCCCTTGCAAGAATGCCGAAAAATCCGCCTGAGGATCCGCCCGACGATTCAGAAATCTCTTGCGGAGATTTCGATTTCGCAGCCTTTTTGGGAAATTGAAATCCATCCTGGGCCGGGTTTCCTTCCTTCTCCTGCGGTTTAGCTCGGGCATGGTCTCCCGTTGTCGGGCCACTATTGGTTTGCCTTTCACCGGATTTTTAAACAGAGGACGCGTGACAATTGGCTCAAGTAGCATCCAACTGCCCCACGACTCAAGCGTTTTCGGTTCAAGGTCTGGTGGTTCTTGATCTTCCATTCCTTCCTCAGCCTCCTCTGAATTACAGTTCTCCTTCGAGTGTCCAATCCGCCCACAGTTAAAACATATCATCCTTAGACCCTCATATTGGATCTTCCAAACTTTTCCATTAAGCTTAAATTTGGACATTAAGGGCTTGCTTATATAAATCTCCACGCTCATTCGGGTGAATTTTCCTCTGTCCGCAGAGCAAGTAGTACGGTCAACTTTGAGAACCTTACCAGTTCTTGAGCCAATCTTGTAAAGAATAGCCGGATCGTAGTATTCCATGGAGAGGTTCGGAATCCGAATCCATGCAGTGAGACACCGAATCTTATCCTCTTTTGCAATAATGTTTGGCCTCCATTTCTGAATTGTCAGCCATGGCCCATTTAGGAGTACATGATTGAAATCCGCCTTGTTGCGGAACCGAATCACGTAGCACTCATTTCCTATATGTTGAAATGTGATTCAACCTTCTTGAACAAGATTAAACAACGAAGATTAAGCCAAGTAAAGGAGGATTACTTTTGAAGAGGAAAATCAGCAAAGTAGAGCTGACTTTTGTGATGTACTTGTGTGTTTAAAGTTGTTGTAATGAGTACTTTGTGCAGAGGTATGGTCTTGTGAAAGACATACTTTGTTGCAGTGTGTGAGCCATGCTTATGGCAGAATGTTGGAGTGTGAGAGTAGGTTTAGAGTGTGTTTAAATATCTGTAATGTGTGGTACTCACAAGTTAATGAATCTGAAGTTGTTCACAACAGAACATTTTTTGCTTCATTCACTCTTTTCTTCTCTATTTGCTGTCATTTGTTCTCCTTGTTGCTGCACATTATTGATGATCATTTGAGCCAACATTTGGTATCAGAGCGTGTTACTGGGTTTCAATCCTAGGAAACACAGAGAAGAAGGATGCAGAATATAGCAGGAAACAACAACAACAACTCGTCTCAGTTGCCAATCTTCAAGGGCCTCAAATACCAGTTTTGGGGGTTGAAGATGAAGACATTATTCAGATCACAGGAGCTGTGGAATCTTGTCGATGAAGGGTTCGTGGATGATGGAACCGAAGACCCAGATCAGGCATTGAGAGAGAAGAGGAAGAAGGATGCAAGAGCCTTGTTTATGATCCAACAAGCTCTTGATGAAGAGATCTTCCCAAGGATTGCTTCTGCTGCAACTGCCAAGGAGGCCTGGGATACTCTCAAGCAAGAGTACCTCGGTGACAAGAAGGTCATCACTGTGAGGCTCCAATCTCTGAGAAGAGAGTTTGAAACTTCCCTTATGAAGGAGAAGGAGAAAGTGCAGGATTATCTTTCAAGGATATCTGGAACTGTACAACAGATGAAGTCATATGGGGAGGAGATCTCAGATCAACATGTGGTAGGAAAAGTGCTGAGAAGCCTCACAAGTAAGTATGATCACATTGTGACTGCAATTGAAGAGTCAAAAGACATGGAGACCTATTCATTTGATGAGTTAATGGGCTCACTGCAAGCTCATGAAGAGAGGCTGAATAGGTCCAGTGAACAAAAGGAGGAGAAGGCCTTCATGAGTTCAAATGAATTCAAGGAGAGAAACAATCAACACTCAAACAGAGGAAGAGGAAGAGGTGGCTTTCGAGGCAGAGGCAGAGGGAGATCAAGTCACCAAAGTGAGAGTTCTGACTCACAAAAGAAGGTGTTGAAATGCTATTATTGCAAGAAGGCTGGGCATAAGGAAGCTCAGTGCTGGACAAAGGAGAAAGACAAGGGGCAGAATGAACACAAGGATGAACAAAAGTCTAACTTTGTTGATCAAGATGAGAAGCTCTTCTTTGCTGAGCTTGAAGAGTATGAAGATTATCTCTTTCTAGCTGAAGTAGTGGAGAAAGACAGAAAGTTATTGTTGTCTCAGAATTCACAAGGCAAAGGCAATGGAGGTGCTTGATACGTAGACAGTGGGTGTTCCAATCACATGATAGGTGAAAGAGAGCTATTCAAGGATTTAGATGAGTCAAGAAAGAATCATGTCAGATTGGGCAATGGAGTCAAGATTGAGGTAGAAGGAAGAGGAACAGTGGCCATGATGACTGAGAAAGGTACTGTCAAACTCATCTATGATGTCCAATATGTGCCAAAGTTGGCTAATAATTTGCTCAGTGTAGGACATTTGCTATGCACTGGATTTTATGTGTTATTTGATTATCTGTCATGCTTTATCAGAGATAAGAAATCAAATGAGTTAGTTGTTAGCACTGCTATGGGAAAGAACAGAGTTTTTCCCCTTCAGCTGTCATCTAGAGCAGGGAAGGCAATGATGGCAAAGAGAGTTGATGAAACACAGTTGTGGCATGACAGATATGGGCACATTAATGTGCAAAGTTTGAAGCTTCTGCAAGCTAAGGAGATGGTGTCAGGCTTGCCCAAAATTGGAGAGCTTGAAGTCTGTGAAGGCTGCATCTATGGGAAGCAGTCAAAGGAGTCTTTTCCAAAAGGGAAGGCATGGAGAGCAAGTGAGATACTCGAGCTGCTCCATGCTGATTTATGTGGTCCAATGCAAACTGAATCTTTAGGAGGAAGTAAATACTTCTTTATGATCACTGATGATTATAGCAGAATGAGCTGGATATATTTTCAGAAAGCAAAGTCAGAAGCATTTGAGAACTTTAAGAAGTTCAAAGTTCTGATGGAAAATCAAAGCAACAAGAGGATAAAGGCTTTGAGGACAGATAGAGGAGGGGAGTTCCTCTCAGTCAAGTTCAGTGAGTACTGTGATGAGCATGGAATTAAGAGAGAATTGACAGCACCTTATGCACTAGAGCAAAATGGCATAGCTGAAAGAAAGAACAGAACAGTGGTGGAAATGGCAAGAAGCATGTTGAAAGCTAGAGGCATGCCTAATGAGTTCTGGAGTGAGGCTGTGGCTACTATAATCTACATCCTAAACATCTCTCCAACTAAGGCAGTGATGGGGAAGACTCCCTATGAAGTTTGGAGAGGGAAGAAGCCCAATGTAAGTCATTTAAAAGTATTCGGAAGCATTGCTTACTCAATGGTGAATTTGAGATCCAAGTTAGATGATAAGAGCATCAAATGTGTGTTCATTGGATATGCCTCTCAGTCAAAGGCATATAGACTCTATGATCCAATAGCAGAGAAGGTGATCATAAGTCGAAATGTTGAGTTTGATGAAGGATCCAAATGGGATTGGAAGATGAAACAGTCTGTGACAGTTCAGAAGGAGGTGACTGTGATCACAAACTTAGATGAAGCTGGCATAGAAGAGGCAGATCAAGAGCAAGGTTTCAATTCAAGAAGCAATCTGTCAAGCCCATCTCCAGCACCATCCTCATCAAGTAGTTCAAGTCAGTCAAGTGGAGATATGAGAACTCCAAGTTCAGGGTCAAGTAGCTCAAGATCAAGCTCTTCAAGTGAGTCTGGACCAAGGAGGTACAGGTCACTTGCTGAACTATATGAGAATTGTGACCTTGCCTTAAGTGTGACTGAACCAGGCAGCTATGAGGAGGCTGCAAGCAAATCAGAATGGCAGCAAGCTATGATAGAAGAGATAAAAGCAATTGAGAAGAATTCAACATGGAAGTTGACTGAGCTTCCAGATGGGAAGAATGTAATTGGCTTGAAATGGGTATTCAGAACCAAGTACAAAACTGATGGGAGTGTTCAGAAGTATAAGGCAAGGCTAGTAGCCAAGGGATATGCACAGAAAGAGGGCATAGATTTTGAAGAAACTTTCTCACCTGTGGCAAGGTTTGAAACAGTGAGATTGGTGTTGGCAATTGCAGCTCAGAAACAGATCCCTGTATATCAGTTTGATGTTAAATCTGCCTTTCTAAATGGAGAACTTCAAGAAGAAGTGTTTCTGGAGCAACCTGAGGGCTTCATCAAAAGTGGAGAAGAAAGGAAAGTGTTGAGGCTGCACAAGGCACTCTATGGGCTAAAGCAAGCCCCTAGAGCATGGTACAGCAAGATAGATGATTTCTTTGTGAGAAATGGCTTTGACAGAAGTGAAAATGAGCCAACTCTTTATGTGAAGAGAGAAGAAGACCAAAGCTTCTTAGTGGTATGTTTGTATGTCGATGACATTATTTATCTCAGCAACTCAGAGAAGTTTTTAGTTGAGTTTCAAAGAGTGATGCAGTCAGAATTTGAGATGACTGATCTTGGAGTGCTTCAGTACTTTCTTGGCTTAGAAGTAAAGCAAAGTGAGAAGGGAATTTTTCTGTGTCAAGAGAAGTATGCCAAAGATATGGTGAAGAAGTTCCATATGGAGAGGAGTGATGGTGCAATCACACCTATGAATACAAATGACAAGCTTCAGAGGATTGATGGAACTGAGAATGGTGATGAGAAGCTGTTTAGGAGCTTAGTTGGAGGCCTGAACTATCTCACACACACAAGGCCTGACATAGCCTATAGTGTGAGTGTAGTATCAAGGTTTATGCATTCACCATCAAGACAACACCTTGGAGCTGCAAAGAGGATCTTGAGGTATGTGTCAGGAACACTTGGGAAAGGAATCCTCTATGAGTGCAGGAAAGAAGTGAAGCTAGAAGGATTCACAGATAGTGATTGGGCAGGCAGCTTAGATGACAGAAAAAGCACGTCTGGGTCAGTGTTCAATCTAGGCTCAGGGGCTGTCACTTGGAGTTCAAAGAAGCAAGAAACCATAGCCCTCTCATCAAGTGAAGCTGAGTATGTAGCTGCCTGTGCTGCTACAAGACAAGCTGTCTGGCTGAGGAAAATGTTGGGAGATTTGTGCTGTGAGCAAAAGGAGCCAACCATGATATGGTGTGACAATCAGTCAGCAATTGCAATGGCTAAGAATCCTGCATTCCATGCCAGAACCAAGCATATAGAGATCAAGTATCACTACATCAGAAAGCTTATAACTGATGAAGTTATCACACTCAAATTCTGTGGAACTAATGATCAAGACGCAGATTTGTTCACTAAAGCATTGTGCCAGGTGAAGCATGAATTCTTCTCTAGGAAGATTGGAATAAGGAAGTTTGAATCAAGGGAAGGTGTTGAAATGTGATTCAACCTTCTTGAACAAGATTAAACAACGAAGATTAAGCCAAGTAAAGGAGGATTACTTTTGAAGAGGAAAATCAACAAAGTAGAGCTGACTTTTGTGATGTACTTGTGTGTTTAAAGTTGTTGTAATGAGTACTTTGTGCAGAGGTATGGTCTTGTGAAAGACATACTTTGTTGCAGTGTGTGAGCCATGCTTATGGCAGAATGTTGGAGTGTGAGAGTAGGTTTAGAGTGTGTTTAAATATCTGTAATGTGTGGTACTCACAAGTTAATGAATCTGAAGTTGTTCACAACAGAACATTTTTTGCTTCATTCACTCTTTTCTTCTCTATTTGCTGTCATTTGTTCTCCTTGTTGCTGCACATTGTTGATGATCATTTGAGCCAACACTATATCCACCATGTTAAACTCTCCTTTGGTCTTCCATTTTTGAACCAGGTTTTTCCTCAGGAATATGAACCCTACTTTCTTCCCGAAGACCATGATGATCAAAGAGTTCCTCCAAGGTTGTCAGATTCTCTTTTTCTCATCAGCGGTAAGCAGTATCACCGGGCATCCCTCATCCTCTTCATCCAAGTCCAGTATATCATCAACCAGGTCATCATCATCAACTTCTTCCTCCCAGAATGGGACAGCATTTTGACCCTCATTGTTTGCTCCTTTGTGCCCGGTGACAACGTCCTTGAAGGAGTTTCCCTTAGTTGCATTCGAGCCTTCTCCCTGATTCTTCTCCACCCACCCATTAGGCATGAATTCATAAACCAACATCTGCAAGGAAAAATGATGACCAAAATGAACCACACATTTCCTCCATGCATCAATTCAGTTACGAGTTTCGGGAGTATAAACTTACCTGTTCATCTTTGTCATCACAATATCCAACTAGAGAGACAAGGTGCCTATGCTGCAACCTAGATAGCAGCTCTATTTCTGTGCAGAACTCTTTATTGCCCTGTAATGATCCCTCTTTGGCTCGCTTTATGGCCACTAATGCACCGTCAGCAAGAGTGCCCGAGCTAGAAAAATTGTTTGTAGCATTTGTCATTTCCTCGTACTCAAACCCTTTCACACCCTCAACTTTCAAAGCTTATCCTGGATGCTGCAGAGTAATTTATACACACTATGAGAGGAAAATTTCATAAATGTATGTATGTTTGGTACAAAAAAATCTTATTTATAAATAGGTATGTGTATTTGATTAGAAAGCGCATTAAAAATGTTTATCGAAACTAATAAAGTAGGCTTTTAAAATGGAGTTGGATCCGGTGAGAATGATTATTATTATCCGGTGAGAATGATTATTATTCTAAGAATATACGAATACATGCACAAACTTTTACATTCACATGCACAACTTCTATACTGACATGCACAACCTTGATTCACATTCACAAGCAGACATGTGCATGTATTTTTCATATATTGTCAAACACATGCACAAATCTTCGAATGTACATGTGAATACGAAGGAATGTGCATGTGAATGTGAAGGAATGTGCATGTGAATAATGAAGGGTATGCATGTATTCGTATTTCGTAGGATAATAATCATTCTCACATAAATCTTTTTCTTTTAAAAAATGTGTTTATAAACAGAAAATACTTTTTCCCAAACAAATCTGTAAATATAAGACACTATGAACTTCTTGATCGAGAAAATAAACAAAAATCTACAAAAGACTCACATTTATTTCTCTTTGAGGCACCGTTATATTTTCTCAAAACCGATTTTACAACGAGAAATGAGACGAGGCCTGATATTCCAACCGCGCCAACTATGATTTCAATTATATATCTTATTGTCTATATAAAAGCTAGATGTCCGTTGAACGAATTGAATGAAATCGATATCAGGTCATTTAATAGACCATGTCTTTGGGTCAAGAGATATCTTCGTTTCACGGGATTTGTTTTGGACTTTGTTTTTGGGCCATGGACATCCATAGAAAATATAATCCTAATCTAATAAAAAAAACTTAATGTTGTGTCAAAAAGTAAATAGAGCTTTAATTTGGGACATCGTTAGTCCCTTCATCTATTTTCGTAAAAAATTCTCTAAAGTTAATATCTTTTTTAATGTTTTTTAATCCTTTTATTGCATTTTTTACTTCGAAATTGAATTTCGTAAAACAATACCCATTTTATTATGGTGACTTTTCTATAATAACATGAACATAAAACAATAGACATCTATCTAGATGGATTGTGCTTTATCGTTTTTGGAGAACCTTATATATTGAAAACTTCGTTGTCTTTTGTTAAAAGTTAATGTAATTGATACTTATTTACACCACAATCAATACTCCTAAAGTCCTAAATTAATAATTCTCATAACATTTTCTATTGACATGTTTTTTCGCTTTTTATGTTAGGTTTTTTATGATTAAATAGAATTACTATTAAATTAGAAATAAAAACTTCATGAATGTAATTTTGAACTTTTTATCTCATTTCGTATTAAAGGTTTAATGTTGTCAAATTTTCACTGATTGCACTTAAAATCTTTGTAGGTTGAGACTTTTGAGTCAATTCATTTAAATTATATGTATAAACCAATATTCTGTTCTAAAACTACTCCAAACATTAGGAAATAAAAAATATACATACAATAAAAAACATTAACAAATAATGTGAAACTACATTAAACCAAATACAAAACGGTCGCTCTTAGCCGAAAGTAAATGTAATCCATACCTATTCAATGCATAAGTAAAACCTTTCTCATCTAATTTATAAATCTTAGATAAAAAAAACTCTTATTTTCTTTTACTTGTAAGTCATACAATTATTTAATATCTACAACAACTCTTCATGTTCTTTAACTCTATGATATCAAAATTAGCTAATGAATGCAATAAATTAATAATTTTTTAATACTAAAAAATCTTAGTATTCAATAATAAGTAAATATAATTAATAATTTTTAAGTAAAAATTAGTATAACAAAATATATCTAAATCGAATTGGTGAAAAAGTGAGGTGAAAAGTTGTAATTTAGCCATATATAATTGTAGTTTCGAGATTGAAAATATACAATTTTAAAAGCTTGATGAATTCATAAATCTATATGAATTATTGCATCTTATATACTATAAAGATGACCTTTTGTTTAAGCATTAATGGTGTTTAGTGGTGTATTTAGATCTGTGAATTGAGTTGTGGTGTGTGACAGTTACGGACCCGGTTTAGCTCATTCTCCTTTTCCCAATTGTGGACCCGGGTTAGTTCAAACTCTTTTTCTCAGCAATTGACATGCATTATGAAACTAATAAACTATCCATGTTAATTTTATAAAGTAATTTTTAAAAGGGTATAGAAATTCTAAAAAGCAAATCAAAACATACTTAATATGTGATTTGATAACAAAAGGTTTACGAGTATTTTAAATGGTGTACCTCTTCAATGGAATTTATGCTTCCATTTATAGTAAACATCAAGTATGAGAAGTCATGCGACAGACCAAAGTTATAATTATCTCTGCACGATAGTCAATTCAAGAAATGTGTATTTGATTTAAATTTCTCCAGAATTTTCTTTGTGTTTGAACTGTTGAAATTTAAATTAATAGATAGTAGATCATATACTTCAGTGGAGGAATTGTTCGTTTTGAGCAAGTCCCTCCAGAATTGTCTTTCTTGAGTGTAAGATGAAGTGCTTGGTTGTGGAAGTTGAGCAGTTGACATGCATTATGAAACTAATAAACCATCCATGTTAATTTTATAAAGTAATTTTCAAGGCCATGAGTATGCACATGTTTTCTCTCTGCCTAAGTCTTATTTTGACGACTACACAGGTTTTTGGACTTAAGGTCGTTTGTGAATGTTAGTTGGATTTGCAAATACATCGAAGAAAAAAGTACATCACGCTCTGGGTTTGATGAGTGCCCATTCCTACGCACATGTAACCTAGAAACAAAATCAATAACACTCACACATCCAACACACAAAAAAACAACCAAGGAAACACATGTTCTTGTAAGTACAGAAGGAATTCTCTTGTCTATCAAAATATAGAGCTAAAAGCAAAATTCTTCCTTTCTCTTTCGCTCTTCACACCTTTGCTACAGAGGAATCCACGCCGATTGAAGTACGAAAGTAGAGCATAACGAAAACAATCACAAGCACAACAAGTGTGCCCGACCAATAATACAACAAATTGTATGAACCTATATTTCTACAACATATAATTTGTATAAAATACAATAAGTAAAACAAAATTAAGGTAAAAAGAAACTGATCGAACCACTATCGAATGCGAATGGTCGGACTTGAACGGAGTCGAGATTATAATCTCTTTCCTTAATTCTGAAAACGCCTCGTAGTGTGACGGTTACCGGGGTTCCAAATCCCAGGATAAAACCGCTAACGCTTCTTGTTTGCACAACTCAAGACAAGAAGCCAACGAACGCTAGACTGTGTGTACTCTCAGACTCGAACAAGAGAAGAGAAAGAAGTGATAGAGACTCGAAAAACGTGGGAGAGAGTAGAATGAGATGATATTGAGTGTGTTAAAATGAGGAGGAGAAAGATCTCTTTTATAGCACGTAATTTTTGAAATTTCCCGCCATATTCCTTTAACACTCTTAATTAAGATTGAGGGGGGTTTTCGCTATCTTGTGATGAATTAATTCCACCAATATAGGTAGGGTATTTAATTATTTATACACGTACACTTAAGGGGTTTGGTTCCGGTGAGGATGGTTCCTTAGATGAGGACTGAGGATGATGCACACAAACGTTATAACTCATGCACACACGAGTTATAACTAATGCACATACTGTGTGCATATGTAATAGATTGTGTGCATCACAAAATATGTGTGCATGTGTTATAACGTGTGTGCATTAATTATAGAGTTTGTGTGCATCATCCTTAGTTCTTATCTAAAGATTCATCCTTACGAGATCTTTTCTCACGGTTAAATCATCGTGTTAATTAATTTAATACAGCTACATACGTGAATTTCCCCGTGTAGGTAGTGCATGTATTACTTTTGAAAAGTTTTGGCGAGAGAAAAATCGACATATATGTGTTTGTATTCAAAATTCACTTGGTCAATACATATAATATATGCTCAGCAATTCAGCATCGATCCATGTCTAATAAAATCAACTCCTATCAATTTCAAACTTGTTATAAAAATATTAAGACCTTGTCAAGTGTGACTAATTGGATAATTGATCAGAATTAATCAAGAAAAAATTAATGTGAGAATGACGAATCTATCAATGAATTATTGACATGTATATCTTTTCATATTTGCATGACTGTAAATACATACATATTCGCAGATGTGCGAATATATTAAGCAATTTATGCAAAATACATGTATATATTCTCGAGAGCATGTGAATGTAAAAAAATATATATGTGAATATAAAAGGATGTGCATGTATTCGTATCTCGTGTCATACCCAATCCTTTCTCATATCTATATACTCACATATGAATATCAAGGTTTTATTTATTTTTAGAGAAAAATATTAAATCATTCTTAAAAGAAATAACTATGGTCTTATATTTTTTTTGGAAAAAGAAAATATATTTCATGTGTTAACATGTAAAAAAACCCACTCAATTAGAGGATTAGAGTCCAAAACATTGGTCTTATTACGGTTTAGCTTATAATAAACTTCATGAATTTTTTTCTTCTGAAATTGGCAATATTTTGAAAATAATTATCATTATAGATGTCTTTTAAAACTAATTTTTAAAATAGACACTTTTTATAACTTTAGAAATTTTTGAAAAATACAACGTCTCTTTTCGAGTCAATCTTGTTTTAAAAAAATGAAAACCACATGAGGCGCTCATGTGCATGTATTTTTTTAAATAAACTAGAACCGGGTTCCCGCGCATCGCTCGGGTCTAAAAGGATTTATTTTTACCTAAATATATAAATTTTAACATGTTAGAGGATCAAAGAGAGGATCAAACTCTCTTTGAAGTGACATTTGTCAAGTTCAAAAAGATGATCAAACTCACGTACAAAGGGAGGATCAAACTAAATATATACATTTTAAAAAAAAAGTAGGACTTACATTTCAAATTTTGTAGCAAAGAGTGTAGGAACCTATATTTCTACAACATATAATTTGTATAAAATACAATAAGTAAAACATAATTAAGGTAAGAAAAAACCAATCGAACCACTACCGAATGCAAATGGTCGAACTTGAACGGAGTCGAGATTATAATCTCTTTCCTTAATTCTGAAAAACGCCCCGTAGTGTGACGGTTTCCGGCGTTCCGAATCCCAGGATAAAACCGCTAACGCTTCTGCTTTGCACAACCCAAAAGAAGAAGCCAACGAACTCTAGAACTGTGTGTACTCTCAGACTCGAACAAGAGAAGAGGAAGAGATGAATAGAGACTGAAAACTGTGGGGGAATGAGAATAGGAATGCTCAACAGCTATTCGTATTGTGTATTGAAATGAGGAGGAGAAGGCTCCCTTTTATAGCCTTTCAAGGAGGATCCCGGTTTAATGCAGCCCATTAAAACCGAATCTTTGACCAACCTTATTTGGAAGATCAACCTATTCAAAACCAAATCAAGTTTGATATGGTACCTTATTTGGAAGATCAACCTATTCAAAACCAAATCAAGTTTGATATGGTAATATTTGATCAATTTAAACCTCCACATTTGTCACTTAGTGCACTTCAAGTAAGCCACTTTGGACCTCCATTTCTCATTCAAACAGAACCCGAATTATACGTATGAGCATACTACTGAATAGTGCTCGCGGATACGAAGCCAACGCTCCCATTATCCGACACCAACGGTGCCCGGAAAATTCGGTTCCAACAATCCCCCACATGAATAGAAATGACTCTAAAACACGTGAAAACGACTCGACAGAAAGACTTTTGAGAGTACGGTCGAAGAATCACTGCATTTGGGTTGGTAGCATTTTTCAGCTTTGAACCACCCATAGTGAGTAGCCATCGGATTTACTCGACCAGGTAGTGAACGTGATGTCTTGAACCACCCGGACATTGATGTAATCCTAGACAACAACTATCACACAGTTTCATCTTCTCACAGAACTAGGTTCTCTGATTGTGTTCATTTTGGCCTTGAACATCCCTGGTTATTCATGAGTGAGCTTAGAGAAGTCAGCCTCGGTTAATTCTCCTAGAAACGGCCCCATTTCACACTCATAAAGTGATTTTACCATAAGTAGTATTCCATTATACTTCACTTTGCTTTTCAAAGCTTATGGAATCATTAAAAGCCATCACTTTATGACTTAACCTATAGTTTACCAACACACTTTTATCATCCTAGGAACTGGGAGAGTATGTTAATCTCCAAGTGCTCTTTAGATTTAGCTTGATTTCGTTGTCTCTTTGAACTTACATCTTGGGATCTCCAATCACGGAAGTAGGGTTACCATCAAACTTCATCTTATGTCATAGGCTTTAAACCCATTCTTCTTGATGATTTTACAACTTGCTCTCGAGACAAACCTTTTGTAAACGGATCCGCTAGGTTGCCAGCCGATCGGATGTAATCAACATTGATCACTCCGTTTGAGAACAATTGTCTCATGGTTTTATGTCGTCTTCTAATATGACGAGACTTTCCATTATACATTGAACTTAGTGCTCGAGCTATTGCCGATTGACTATCGCAATGGAGACTCATAGCCGACACCGGTTTTTCCCACATTGGTATATCCTCCAGAAAGTTTCGAAGCCATTCTGCTTCTTCTGCTGCTTTGTCCAAGGCAATGAATTCAGATTCCATTGTGGATCTAGCCAGTAGTGTTTGTTTGGAGGATTTCCAGGATATAGCCGCACCACCTAGAGTAAAAAACATACCCGCTTGTGGATTTTGAGTTTTTGGAGTCTGATATCCAATTAGCATCACTATAGCCTTCCATCACTGTTGGATATCGTCCATAGTGTAACCCATAATTTCGAGTATATCGCAAGTAGTTCAATACCCTTGTTATGCCTTTCCAGTGACCATGTCCTGGATTACTGGTGTAACGACTTAAAACGTTCACCGCATGTGCTAAATCTGGTCTTGCACAATTTGTTAAGTGCATTAGACTTCCAATCACTCGTGCATACTCTACTTGAGATATGCCATCACCCGAGTTTTTCTTTAAGTCGAGGTGAGGGTCCACGGGACTCTTTGCATTACCGCTTGAGTATTTCTTGAAACGTTCAAGTACCTTATCAGCGTAATGATCTTGAGTTAAAATGATTCCTTCAGAATGTCTTATGACTTTTATTCCTAGAATCACATCTGCTAGTCCCAAGTCTTTCATGTCAAACTTTCCACTAACCATGTTCTTAGTTTGTTGGATCATATCTTTGTTACTACCAATAATGAGCATGTCATCAACGTATAGGCACAACAAGATATATCCTTTTGGAGTTGTTTTGACATAAATACATTTGTCACATTCATTTTTATTGAAACCATTTGACATCATTACAGTGTCAAATTTCTCATGTCATTGTTTAGGTGCTTGTTTTAATCCATATACAGATTTCACAAGTCTACACACTTTGTGTTCCTGTCCAGACACAACATACCCCTCGGGTTATTTCATATAAATTTCCTCTTCTAACTCTCTGTTAAGAAAGGCCGTTTTTACATCCATTTGATGTATTTCTAGATTACGTAGAGCCGCAATCGCTATTAGTACTCGAATAGAAGTAATTCTCGTTACCGGAGAATAAGTATCTGTAATAACCCTCATTTTAAGTAAGGGTGTTTTCGTAATTTTTCCATAAAAATAATTTTTCGTATAATCATGTTAATTAATTATGAGACTAAATTAAACTTGTTACATAGAGTTGTACAAGTATGTAATCCCACACATAATTTAAACTTATAATATATAACCTAGAATATTTAAACAAGATTAACGAATTAATGTTAAGGTTTAAATAT
Organism: Oxyria digyna; assembly: GCA_029168935.1. Classification (NCBI taxonomy): domain Eukaryota; kingdom Viridiplantae; phylum Streptophyta; class Magnoliopsida; order Caryophyllales; family Polygonaceae; genus Oxyria; species Oxyria digyna. The sequence continues at coordinate 45,045,982 of JAPVLV010000005.1, forward strand.
GGTTAAATCAATATTAAATACTGATTAATATATTTTAATCTAATTTATAATAATTTAGCGTTAAAATAATTATTATAACCCATGTATAAAGTTTGAGAAATTTCCGTAAATACTTAGAATTGGATAAGGGCGTTTTTGCAAAAAATCCAAAGTATGAGGATCAACTCTGTAATTATTATTGAAGTAATTAAAAAGAAATAGAAATACGTATCCCCATTCATGTTCCAGGAAATCAATCATGTAACAAATCTGAAACAAACAGATTAATTTGTTGAAATTTGTTTGAAACAAATCCCGTATCTCGGGCTACCCTATCGTTCAGTTGTGTTAACCCTAATCCAGCTATTAAACTCAGATCTTCTCCTCATTCTTTTCATCCAAAACACTCCCTGTTTTCGGAGAAACCGTAAGCATCGCCAAGCTTCTAAAGCCGCTTCATCCTCCATTCTTCTTCCTACCTTGTTCGTTTATTTATCTAAGACAACGAACTCACTTCACCCCTTCGTCATCAAGGCCGAAGTTTGAAGGCGTCTAGAGATCCTACACTCCTGCCTTTTCTCGTGTTTCACTTACGAGCCGAATCGTCGAGGTGTGAGTGAGTTTTCGATTCCGTTTTTGATGCCGTTTCGGTTTCGTTTCGATATCGTTTACGATATTAATTCGTGGGCGTAAAACCACTTTCTTTGGATTCTTTTTGTATCAGGATCATCCTAAGATCTGTACCTTTAACCGTGTCTAAATCCCGAGTTGATCTGTCAAGCTTTCGGTAAGGTGTCTATCCGTTTTTCGTTATCGTTTCGATATTATTCCAGGATCGCTAGACCATGTTTTTGTTGGCATAAGCTTGAAATCAAAATAAGAAGATAAATAATCAAGAGAGTATATTTTAGGAGATATCTAAATATACATGTTTCTATCTTTTAGGAGTTATCTAAGGATAGAATTCTATCTTAGTAGACAATTAGGATTTATTGTTTTCTTATAAATAGAGGAGATATCAATGTGTGATAGAACTCCGAGAAATTGAAAGCTTAAGTTTTAAGGATTTTCTTAAGCAATAAAGAGAGAGATACTTGAATTCTTCTTTCAATAATTGGTATCAGAGCGATTCGACAAAGGGGCCGTGATTCGTATTCTGTTGAGAGCAAATTGACAGAGGGAAGACAGACATGGCTACCAACGACAAGAAGACAGAAGAGAATAACGAGAAGAAACCTTCGGTGTCGAAGCCGAGGGAAGGAGGAGGGTCTTCATCGATTAAGTGCCCTATGCTTAACTCTACAAATTATACGGTATGGGCCATAAGGATGAAAATTCTTCTCAAAGTTTACAAAGGATGGGAGGCTGTTGAAAAGGGGAATCTTGATGAAGAGAAGAACGACATGGCTATGGCGTTGATATTTCAATCGATCCCAGAAACTCTCATCCTCCAAATCGGGAATCTGGACACTGCGAAGGAGGTGTGGGACGCAATAAAGACAAGACACCTCGGGGCAGAAAGAGTTAAGGAAGCAAGACTCCAAACCTTGATGGCTGAGTTCGAGCGTCTGAAGATGAAGGAAACAGAGAAAATTGACGACTTTGTTGGCAAGCTCTCTTCAATTTCATCCAAATCAGCCGAGTTGGGAGAGGAGATTGACGATCCGAGGATGGTGAAGAAATTTCTTTCAAGTCTTCCCAGGAAGAAATACATACACATAGTGGCGTCGCTTGAGAAAGTTCTGGATCTCAACAAAACAAGTTTTGAAGATATCATAGGTCGATTAAAGGCTTATGAGGAACGGGTTGCTGATGAAGACAAAGAAACTCAAGGGGAACAAGACAAACTGATGTATGCGCCTTCGGAAAATCAGTATGATCAGTCAACACAAGATCAGAATGGATTCAACGGAGGAAGAGGTCGCGGTGGACAAACAAGAGGTAGAGGAAGGGGCCGTGGAAGGTCTAATGGAACAAAGGATCTGTCAAAAATCCAATGTTTCAGATGTGACAAGTTTGGACATTATGCCTTTAACTGTCCCGATCGCCTCCTTAAACTTCAAGAGACTCAAGCCAATGATCAGGATGATACGCAAGCGGCTGATGGTCTTCTGATGAATGAGGTGATTTATCTCCATGAGAAGAGCGTCAAACCCATGAAGTTTGAAACTTGTTCAGATAATGACTGTGTATGGTACCTGGACAATGGAGCAAGCAACCACATGACTGGGAATCGAGGGTATTTCGTGAAGATTGACGAGAATGTCACAGGAAAGGTACGGTTTGGAGATGACTCACGAATCGATATCAAGGGGAAGGGATCGGTTCTGTTCATAAGCAGTAACGGAGAAAGGAAGATTCTTGCTGATGTTTATTACATTCCAGACTTGAAGAGCAACATCATAAGCCTAGGTCAAGCCACGGAATTAGGTTGTGAAGTCAGCATGAAGGGGAGTCTTCTTACTCTTCAAGATAAAGGGGGCAAAGTGATTGCAAGATCAACTCGGTCCCGAAATCGCTTGTACAAGGTTATCATGGAGAGAGCAGAGACGAAGTGTCTGCAACTCGACTCGTCTCAGGACAAATCAGTAAGGTGGCACGCGAGGCTCGGACATATTGGAAGCGATGCAATGAGGACAATGATGAGCAAGGAACTGGTCATAGGAATTCCAAGGTTTGAAGTTGCAAAGGAGCAGTGCAGTTCTTGTCTCTTCGGAAAGCAAACCAGAAAGTCGTTCCCTCAAGCAACTACATTCAGAGCATCACAAGTACTTGAACTTGTACACGGAGATCTCTGTGGACCTATCTCCCCTCCGACTGCAGGAGGCAACAGGTACATCTTTGTGCTTATTGACGATAATTCTCGGTATATGTGGACAATTCTGTTGAAGGAAAAGGGAGATGCCTTCGATAAGTTCAGGAACTTTAAAGTGAAAGTTGAGCAAGAAACAGGAGCTTCCATCAAAATTCTCAGAACTGATAGAGGTGGCGAGTTCACCTCTCGTGAGTTTCAAAGTTTCTGCGAAGAATCCGGAATCAGTAGGCACCTAACTGCGCCTTACTCCCCTCAACAAAGTGGAGTCGTTGAGAGGAGAAACAGAACATTGATGGGAATGACGCGAAGTCTTATGAAGCATATGAAGATTCCGAGTTTTCTCTGGGGAGAAGCTGTAAGACACGCCACATACCTCATTAATCGAGCGTCCACCAGAACTCTTGTCGACCAAACGCCATATGAAGCACTGAAGAAGAAGAAACCGTGTGTTCAGCACATTAGGGTGTTCGGTTGCATTGGGTATGCCAAAATAGATACTCCGCAGCTTAAGAAATTAGAGGATCGCTCAAGGGTGTTAGTGCATCTCGGAATTGAACCAGGAACAAAGGCTTACAGGCTCTTCGATCCGACAAGCGGAAAGATTGTGGTAAGCCGCAATGTTGAATTCAATGAAGACTCAAGCTGGGAATGGAATGCATATGAGGAAGAAAGTCAGGGTGACTCAGGAAGATTCAAGCTCAGGCTTGGGGATGTTGAAAACAGAGGCATTGAAGGAACAGGTGAAGAAGACGAGATTGTCGAAAGTAACAACAATGGAAATCAAAGTAATGAAGAAACCAGTGAGAATGAGGAAGAATCTGAAACTTTGGACCAACCAGATGCACCAAGGCGATCACAGAGGGTGAGCAGAAGGCCAGGGTATTTAGATGATTATCTGATGTTGGAAGAATGTGAGCGTCTTTTGTGGGCAAGCAATGATGAACCATGAAGCTTCGAAGAAGCAAAATCAAAAAAGGTATGGATAGAGGCGTGCAAGGATGAGCTTAGATCGATCGAAAGGAACAAAACTTGGAACCTGGTTGATCTACCAAGTGGGGCGAAATCAATTGGTGTGAAGTGGATATTCAAGGTCAAACGGAACTCGGATGGCAGTGTCAACAAGTACAAAGCAAGGCTTGTGGCAAAGGGCTATGTGCAAGAGCATGGTGTTGATTTTGGCGAGGTGTTTGCTCCAGTTACGCGCATTGAAACCGTCAGGCTGCTTATAGGCTTGGCAGCTGCAGAAGGTTGGGAAGTGCATCACTTAGACGTAAAGACGGTGTTTCTTCACGGTGATTTGAAGGAAGTTGTTTACGTTAGTCAACCCGAGGGATTCACTATTCAGGGAAGTGAAAGCAAGGTGTACAGGTTGAACAAAGCTCTCTACGGATTGAGGCAGGCACCGCGAGCTTGGAATGAAAAGCTTAATCAAGTACTGGGCGAGATGAACTTTGTGAAATGCTCAAAGGAACCCTCCTTGTACCGAAGGGAAGAGAAGGCTGGTCTTCTACTGGTGGCGGTCTACGTGGATGACCTCTTCATCACAGGACCAAGCCTCGCTGTCATAATTGAGTTCAAAAAGGACATGTCCTCAAGGTTCGAGATGAGTGATCTCGGCATTCTGACTTACTATCTAGGAATTGAAGTATGTCAGCGCGAAAGAGGAATTACTCTTAAACAGGAAGCTTATGCTAAGAAGATTTTAAGTGAAGCTGGAATGGGCGAGTGTAATTCAAGTCATATTCCTATGGACCCGGGATTGAAGATTTCTAAGGCAAAGCAGGACAGAAGTATCAATGAAACTGAGTATAGGAGAAACATTGGATGTCTGAGGTATTTGCTTCATACGAGACCCGATCTTGCCTACACTGTAGGGGTGTTGAGTAGGTACATGCAAGAGCCTAAAGAATCCCATGGAGCTGCACTAAAGCAGGTACTGAGGTACATTCAAGGAACTGTCTCATACGGACTTGTTTTTGATCGTTCAAGCAAAATTGTGCTGGTAGGGTATTCAGACAGTAGTCATAATGTTGACATGGATGATGGAAGAAGCACCACCGGCCATATTTTCTACCTCAATGATTCGCCAATCACATGGTGTTCCAAGAAGCAGGAGACTGTCGCGCTATCCTCGTGTGAAGCTGAATTTATGGCAGCTACAGAAGCGGTCAAACAAGCAATCTGGCTGCAAGAGCTGCTCGGTGAAATCATTGGGAAATCGAGTGAAAAGGTGATGATAAGAGTTGACAATAAATCTGCAATTGCTCTTACGAGGAATCTGGTGTTTCATGGTCGCAGCAAGCATATACATACTCGCTATCATTTTATTCGTGAATGTGTTGATAATGAGCAAGTGGAGGTTCAGCATGTTCCAGATGAAAAACAAAAGGCAGACATCTTGACCAAAGCACTCGGCAGGATCAAGTTCAAGGAGATGCGAGAGCTCATTGGGATTCAAGATGTGTCAAGAGTAGATTTCAAGCTTAAGGGGGAGATTGTTGGCATAAGCTTGAAATCAAAATAAGAAGATAAATAATCAAGAGAGTATATTTTAGGAGATATCTAAATATACATGTTTCTATCTTTTAGGAGTTATCTAAGGATAGAATTCTATCTTAGTAGACAATTAGGATTTATTGTTTTCTTATAAATAGAGGAGATATCAATGTGTGATAGAACTCCGAGAAATTGAAAGCTTAAGTTTTAAGGATTTTCTTAAGCAATAAAGAGAGAGATACTTGAATTCTTCTTTCAATAGTTTTAACCCGCTCCTTGTCTAGGAAGCAGCTTCGGAGTACCCTCGTTCCCGCCGGAAGTCGCGTCGCCTTGTTCGTGGCCGGAATAGCCGTCGCCGGGAAGTCGTCCGCCATTGTTGTGGTTTCGTGTCTGCCAATTCAAGAACAGAGGTAGAAGTTTAATGTGTAGGAGCGCTACATGCCCTGCGGGAGGGTAGTTGCTTCTTGATAATCGTGGTGTTGGACAAGGACGATTGCAGCGCAACAATCTCAAACCCAATACAATCACCTTGACGTGCTGCGCAAATTCATCCGCACCGGTGGAGCAACCTAAAGCTACCAATTTCATCGCCCCTGAACCCATCCCAGATAAGCGATGTTGTCGGTTTGCTTAAACCCGCCGATACGGGATCAGACATCACGTACTGGATCTTGTCTAAGCCTAAGAGGAGGCTCCATATTGGTACGTTTCACATCAGCGTTGTTGTCAAGCTACTGCACCTTATAGTATGAGTAGAGTTAAACTTTAAGCTATATAATTGTTTTCTTCCGGAATAGATTTTAGCTTGAGTTGGAGAAATATGGAGTATATATTTTGGGTTTAAATGTACACTGTTCTCTACTAAACTATATCATGATTCATGGAGTACATTTATTAAGAGTTTTCTCTACTAAACTATAATAATTCATGGAGTACAGATATCCTAATTAAGAATCTTAAACAATCATTAATTATCACACATTCTTGATTAAGCTGAACAACACAAGTTTAAAGAATTGCTACAGATTCTCAATGACAAACTTGCAGGTTTAAAAACCAGCCGAACTCAGTAACTCTTGCCAACTTGAAATTGTAATTCAGAAGGAGAAACAAAAGAACTATATCGCATCACTCTTGTTAGAATGACAATGTTTCATCACTTATTTACACCACTAATATACTGTTTTAACTTTTAACTACAAAACATCAAGCAAATCTGGAGAAATGACCAAGTTGACATAAGGTTGATTCATCCTTTCCTAGGAAAGGATTGTAGTGTAATTTTTTCCGATTTATATATTTTTCCGGCTAGAATAGTTGTTTTATGATGGTATACAGTGGCTACATTAATTATGTTTTGTCATTTGCTTCATAACTTTGCCCTTCTATCTTCTAAGGCAACAGGAAAATCAAGATACCAATGCAAATTTCACGTGCCGAGACATAACTTCATAACTTGGCTAGCATTAATGCACAACAGCCTCACAATACTAAGTCGACTGAATCAGTCGGGAATCGTTGATACGTGCAAGCTCTGTAATGTGGATCACCTCTTCAACAGTTACCTTTACTCAACAGAGGTCATGCGAGAGATTAAAAATTACTTGGAACCAGAATCAATTGGGCTGACATCCATGATTGTATAAGATGGATGAACAATGTTGCAGGCCAAAATATAGACCTCCAACATTTCTGACGGTCGACATAACCATGTATGTATACCAAATCTAGAGAACATGTCATGGAAATTGTTGGAGCCGGTTCTCGATGGGCTCGCGAAGCCCAAAGCGAATCAAGTTAGGCCCATAGAACGCGAGCCGGGACGGCCCATGAAGTCAGCCCAAAAGAACGAAAGCGGCCCATGAGCATACGAAGCCCAGAAAGAGGATCCGACGAGATTAGGTATCGGAGGGGCAAATTGGTAATTGACTCGCGTGGGCCCTGGTGAGAGTATAAAAGCGTAACCCCGTCCAGAGAGAAGAGGAGGGCCTCATTACTGGATAAACTCTCCTTTCTTCTTCCTCTAGAGAGCAAGAAAAACACAGAAGCGTGTCAGAGCTTCAATTCTTCCTAAATAACCTTCTCCTTGAGGCGTTAGGGCAATCAGCGTTTGGGTTATAACTCCCGGAGTAGCTATCGAGCTTTTAATGTTGAAATGAGTAATTTCTAAAGTCATGCGGGTATTTATAGCGTAGAACTTGAAACGTTTTAAATGGCATTTTGAGTTCTCCTTTTCATTACTTAGCTTCTTCCTATCCTCTCTTGCTCTTGTATCAAATTGTGTAGCCCTTGGTTGCTTATTTGCGCGTTTGCTGATTTGAACGTCGAGAGCCAAATCCGGAGCCACCCCCTCCTGGGGTGTTTGTGCTGGTACATCAGGTGTCAAGAACAAAGTTGGTATTTAGGGAGAAGACGAGGTGAAATACTATATACAAGTTGTTTGTCCAGACTCGCGAGGTGTTGTGTCGCGAGACTGCATTTTCTGTACTCCAACAGAAATATATTGTTGAAGCTACAGCTGAAGTAAAGTTCCTTCTGGTTTTGATGGTAACAAACATTCCTACTAATGTATACTTGAGTGTTTCAGGATGTCTACTCTGAGCAGGAACGTTACTCAACAGAGGCGAACTAAATAAGGAAAGAAATGGCTGAGAAGAGAATGACGAAGAAATCTCGTTTCCTTTATGGAAAATATGATTGAGCTGCAAAGATTTCATGAAGATCTTAAGGAATAAGATATATTTAAAAGATGGAAATAATATCTTCTTATGCGAAAGATATATTTTCCATAATCTTGTTTATTTCCTAGTTTAAACCTAGTTTTATCTTTGCTATATAAACTAGTCTTAGGCTTGGGAATTGGTAGACGATTGAGTGAGATTAACTTGTGCGAATCAAGTGTGATCGTCCATAAGAAGAACAAGAAGAAAAGAGAGAAAGGGTGAGCAATACTTTGTCTTAGGCGTTGAGTTTGGGCTCGAGTGAAAGAAGAGATTCGTGATCGTAATCCTTGCTTTCTTTTGTAACAAACAAGAAATCAATAAGATAAGTATACTCATTCAAATCCTTCAAGTGAGAAGCTTGAAGGTAGTGGTTTTGCTCAACTCTTAGCGGTTGAGTTTTCCACTCTAAATACTTGTGTTCTTCTATACTTCCTGCGTTAATATTCCGCTGCTACACCTCTGAAGGAACAATACACTTTGTTCCCTCAGAAGTAATTGAACTAACGATCCAACAATTGGTATCAGAGCCTGGTCTCTAGATTGTTACCCTTGCAGGAAGAATGTCAGGAACAGCCATCAACGACTCCTTTTGGAAGCCACCAATGCTCAAATCAGGAGAGTTCTCATACTGGGTGGAACAGATCGAATCACATATCTGTTCCCTGCATGGACAGATGTGGAAGATTGTAGAATTTGGAGATGTGAAGATTCTCGATCCCTCAGATGAGACTGGAGGAACACTCAAGAAAAGAGAAGATTATCAAGATGCTGACTACAAAGTCTTGGAGCTCAACATGAGAGCAAAGAAGGTCATACTCGCTGCCCTTGGTCCATCCGATCAAAGGAAGGTTCTAAAGTACAAGACTGCTCACGACATATTCAAATCCCTCAAAAGGATGTATGAGGGGAATGAAGACATCAAGAAAAATAGGATATTGACTCTCATCAAGGAGTATGATAGTGCTGTTCAAGGAAAGAATGAGTCTTTGGATGACTACCATTCACGTTTCCAGGGATACGTAGGCCAACTCGAGTTCTTAGGGGAAACGATCCCTGAGTGGAAACTGACACATCAATTTCTTCAGGGATTGTCCTCTAAATGGGACGCGTTCTCTCTTGCACTCCAAGCTCAGAATGATATCAAAAACATCACCTTGGAGGAACTAGTTGCTCGTCTCCAGAGCAACGCAGGGATTCAACAGAGCAAGCTGCTACGAAGGGAAGGAGAGAAGGCAGAGAAGTCCCAGAACATTGCTCTAAAAATCGAAAAAGCCTTCGATCTTGCTCAGGAAGAGGATGAAATTATTGATAAGGATGAAGAAGTTGCTCTCTTCACAAGAGCCTTTCGAAGAGTTTGGAAGGATAGTAGAGAAAAACAACGTCTCCCTGATGGGAACAAAGACATGAGTACTATCATCTGCTATCACTGCCAGAAGAAGGGACACTTCGCGAGAAATTGCTTCAAAAAGAAGGGAGGAGATGCAAATGTCCCTCAAAGGGAAAAGAAGGAAGCAATGATTGCAACATGGGGGACATCTGACTCTGAAGACGAATTTCTCTACACTCCCAAGGAAACGTGTCTAATGGCTACAGGAGGGACTTCAGACTCCAAAGAAGAATCTCCCTACACATGTCTAATGGCTACAGGAGAAAAATCCGAAGATGAGGTAAACACTTCTGAATTTGACTCTTTCTTAGAAAATAAATCAAAAGCTCAGATTATTAGGTTCATTCATTCTCTAGGAAAGGAACAAAGTAATCTGAATTCTTTGATCGATGAGAAGGACGAAACCATTTCATGTCTGATTGAGGAAAACCAGCTTTGGGCTTCTAAGGTTGCTAGACTTGAAAAGGCTTCGTTCCCTTCGTCGGACTCGTGCAAATCCTGTCCTAAGTATGTGTCTGATATAGCTTCCCTGGAAAGGAAAATTGTCATTCTTGAATCTGAAATTAAAACTTTGACTGAGGAAAATTCAAAATTTGCTAAGAAAGTTGATGAATTTCTAATAGAGGAAGAAAACAAAAGGAAAATTTGGTTAGATGACTATATCACCTCTAAAATTGATAAGGAGAAGGCTGATTTCTCTAAACGCTTTGTACCACGTGCTGGATTAGGCTATGATAGCGCCTCCTGTTCACAAACCGTCATCTCGTCTCCTGATATACAAAATTCCCTCTGTCATAAAGGACCCTGTGGAGGATCAATCACACATTGTTCCCACAATGGTTCTGAAGATAAAGGGAAGAAAATTGATCAGGAAGAGAAGGTGTGGTTTGATGGACAGAAGGCCTATAAGATATGGCAAAAACATGCCAATAGCACCAAGCCAGTAGAGGTGGATTTTAGGTCTAGAATTGAAAACAAAACCATCTGGCCTGGACAAAGTAGGTATGTCAATCTGAAACACCACAGGGTTTGCTGGTACTGTGGTGAGTCAGGACATCATCAACAAGAGTGTTTGAAAAAATCAAGAGATGAGGAGATAGCCTACAATTATTGCAATAATTCTTCTGTTAGGAACACTCCCAGGATCAAGGTTGTTTTAAAAGATAATGAGGATAGAAAATTGTTCTTCATCCCAGGTAAGCCTAGGCTTGCCTGGGTGCGCAAAAACTAATCCCTTACTTGCAGGATGGAAAGAAGAAGAGTTCCTGGTATATAGATAGCGCTTGCTCAATACACATGACTGGGAACAAAGCATGGTTTATATCTCTCCATCCTGAAAACAAAGGCTCTATAACCTTTGGGAACAACAGTAAAGGGGAAGTAATTGGCATGGGAAAGGTAAGGATCTCTGACAATCTTGTTGTGAATAACGTTACCTTAGTGGATAACCTAACCTTTGATCTATTGAGCGTACGTCAAATGTGCCAGGATGGTCAAAATAGGGTTATCTTTACTACTAATGAGTGTTTGGTTGAGAACGTTGAGACAGGGAAAGTTCTCCTCAGGGGAATCATAGAGAACAACCTTTACAAAGTAGATCCATCTTTTATCCCTGAAGAGGAACTGTGCCTTTCTGCACAATCTGAGGAATCCAACCTATGGCATCAAAGGTTCTCTCATGCAAGCCTTAGACTTCTACACAAACTTCACAACAAAGACCTAGTTATCGGTTTACCAAAGATAGAAAGTCAATCTGAAGAGGTGTGCATTGCTTGCACAAGAGGAAAACAAGTAAGATCATCCTTTAAATCCAAAAACCAGGTAAGTACCTCTGAACCCTTAGAGCTTATTCACATGGACTTGTGTGGGCCTATGCGCACACCCAGCCGTGGGGGAAACAAGTACGTGTTCGTCATTGTAGATGATTTCTCTAGGTTTACTTGGACTATTTTCATTGCTTCAAAGGAGGATGTGTTTGATGAGTTTGAATTTTGGTTATATGCTATTGAAAATCAATCTGGATTTCATCTAAGGGCTATACGCACTGACCATGGTACAGAGTTCGAGAACTCCCGGTTTCTTTCCCTGTGCAGGAACAAAGGCATAAATCATAATTTTTCTGCACCAAGAACGCCTCAACAGAATGGAGTTGTTGAAAGGAAGAATAGGACTCTGGAGGATATGACAAGGACAATGCTAATTGCGAGTGGTTTGCCAAGAAACTTCTGGGCTGAAGCACTCAACTCTGCTTGCTATGTACTGAACCGTGCCATGTTGAGACCTATGATTGAGAAGACACCATATGAGCTGTTCAGAGGAAGGAAGCCGAACATTTCCCATCTAAGAGTCTTTGGGTGCAAGTGCTTCGTCCACAACAATGGAAAGGACAATCTGGGGATGTTCGACCGAGAAGTGATGAAGGAACGTTTGTGGGTTATTCCACACATAGTAGAGCCTACAAAGTTTACAACAAGAGGACAAGGAAGGTGGAGGAAAGCATCCATGTGGTCTTTGATGAAAAGATCATGGCAGGTAACGTTGTCCATGATCCAAATGCTCCTCCACTGACTGAAGCAGACAGGGAACAGTTCAATCTCGCTGATGCTGAGGAATTCATCCCCACTACGGACATGAACATTGAAGAAGAAGCATCCCCAGATCAAGATGCAAGTGTACCAAATGGAGATTCTGAAACTCAGGGGGAACAATTATCCCCATCTCAGGACCAATCCCCATCCCAGGAACAATCTGAAGAAGTTACACACCATGAAGAGGAAGAAACGCGACGCAGCACTCGTATCCATGGGCCCCCATCAAGACTCATGGACTACGTATGCAACTGTGCCTCGCTCCCCTCCTCTGATGTATCTCCAGAACTAAGCGAGAAGGTTTGTTCCGTACTTACATTAGATCCTACATATCATGCTTTCTGTGCTTTTGTCTCCACAGCTGAACCAAGAACAGTGAAAGATGCCCTAGAAGACCCAGAATGGGTCAATGCTATGCAAGAGGAACTTCACCAGTTTGAGAGGAATAAAGTATGGAGACTAGTTCCCAGACCTAAGGATCGCTCCGTCATAGGTACCAAATGGGTGTTCAGGAACAAGATGGATGAGAGAGGTCAAGTAATAAGGAACAAAGCAAGACTGGTTGTAAAAGGATACAATCAACAAGAGGGTATTGACTATGATGAAACATTTGCGCCAGTTGCAAGATTAGAAGCAATACGCCTCTTGATCGCCTACTCTGCCCACTATGGATTCAAGTTGCAACAAATGGACGTCAAGACAGCGTTCCTAAACGGGGTTCTAAAGGAAGAAGTCTATGTGGAACAAACGCCTGGATTCGAAGATTCTTCCTACCCTGACCACGTTTACATACTTGATAAGGCACTCTATGGTCTGAAGCAAGCTCCTCGCGCCTGGTATGAAAGACTTTCTCAATTCCTCTTATCTCATGGTTACGTAAGAGGGGAAGTCGACAGAACTTTATTTCTATTAAGAGAGGGAAAGCATACCTTGGTAGTACAGGTATATGTGGATGACATAATCTTTGGTTCCACCAACGAGCACTTAGTTACCAAGTTCACAAAACTGATGGAGAGTGAATTTGAGATGAGTATGGTGGGCGAACTTAAGTTCTTTCTAGGCCTACATGTTGTTCAAACAGAGGAAGGAACAAAGGTGCATCAACAAAAGTACCTACGAGAGTGCATCAAGAAGTTTGGTATGATGGATGCAAAGAATTATTCAACTCCTATGTCCCCAAATGACTCAATAGGAATGGATGTTGACAAGAAAGAAGCTGATCAAAAGGTCTATCGTGGAATGATAGGCTCATTGCTTTATCTAACCGCAAGTAGGCCTGATATCATGCAAAGTGTATGTTTTTGTGCCAGATTTCAAGCAAGTCCTAGAGAAACTCACGTCATTGCTGTGAAAAGGATCTTGCGTTACCTTAAGGGGACTGATGATCTATGTCTGTGGTACCCAAGAGGGGGAAGTCTTGAATTACTGGGGTACACAGATGCTGACTTTGATGGACACAAGCCAGATAGGAAATCAACATCTGGGATGGCTCAATTCCTTGGCCCTTGTCTTGTGTCTTGGGGATCAAAGAAACAAACCACTGTCGCCCTTTCCACTGCCGAAGCTGAGTATGTCGCCGCCGCAGCTTGTTGCTCTCAACTCATATGGCTTAAACAACAGCTAAGTGACTTTGGCATAAATTCAGGTAACGTTCCTATACTTTGTGATAACACTAGTGCTATTGATATTTCTAAGAATCCTGTGCAGCACTCTAGGACTAAGCATATTGATATAAGACATCACTTCCTTCGTGATTGTGTGGAGAAAGGAATTGTCTCTATGGAACATGTCCGCTCTGAGGATCAAATCGCGGATATCTTCACAAAGCCACTAAACAAGGCTCCCTTTGAGAAATTACGTATGGGTCTAGGTATGATTTCTCTCAACTAATCTTGATCTTCCTTGAAACCCCCAATGATTGGTGAAATTAGTGAGTCTATTCATCTTGAGTATTAGTCCTTCAAGCATATTAATACCTGCTCTTCTCTGAAATAAACTTGAGTCCTTTGAACTGCTTGCATGATCTATACGTGATTAGGAAAGATACCTTGCTAGAGATTGAAATTGATAAATGCATGATTCCTTAGGCAAAGGTCTTATTTTCAACCCAAAAGATCCCTCTTGATGTACTGATCCCTCAATACAAGCCCAAAGGATAGAGGGAATCTACGGCCACCCTATAAACCTTCATGATTGATAGTCCTATGAGCCATGTTTTTCCATCCACAACTGGACTCCCTCATCATGATATAAAATGTTTTAATTCATATTATGTGATATTTTTCTATGTGATGTTCTTTTGTACCATCTCTGGTAAACATACCCCAAGCATCACAATACCTTCGATATCAGATTGAGAAAGGAAAGGATAAGGGTTGAGATTTGAAATTGCTGAGGGAATTAATAGCTCTGAGGTGACAGATACATGCACACGGCAGAAGCCTAAAGGGCTAGAATAGGTTCTGGAACCGAGAAAGTAATGATGGCTTTTGAGTTTATTTGATTGGAGGAAAAAGCGGCACAATTATGGAAAAACCGTTCAGATTTGGAAAAAGGATTTTTGAATTTGAAAAGTGTGATCTGGTGTTCAGATATGGAAAATTCGGCAAGTATTTAAATGTATTCTCCCAGATCTCCATCGTCCACAACTTTTCTCTACCCTCTCCCAAAACTCAAACTCTCTCAGAAACCCTCCCTGCAACAATGGTGAACACCACATCTGTTTCTCTCACAGGGAATGAAAGCCCAGAAACTCTACGTCGCATCTTGGCTTCCCTGGGCATCCCCACAGAATCTCCTAAGCCACAATCTCCAGCCAAAGAACCCACGTCCTCTCCAAAAGAAACCCTCAAAGAACCCTCACTGTCTCCCAAAGAAACCCTTCAAGAACCCTCGCCGGCAAAAGAAACAACCCCGCCGGCCACACCCACCTTATCCCAGTCTAGTACCTCTACTGAAAAGTTAGCCTCCCCTACCACTGAAAAAATCCCAAGCCCCATCTCTCAAGAAAAAACCCAACAAGAAACCACGCCTAGCCCTCCAAACTCCTCTCTCCCACAAACTGACCTAATCCTTGCCGAAATCCAGGAGGAGAACTCGCCCTTATTTAAGGGAAAGTTCCCTGAAATTCTAGAGCTCAGTGAGGAAGATGACGAGCCTCAGGAACCAGTGCTCAAAAGAGCAAAAGTGGAGCCTTCTCGTCCACGTACAAGGAGCGCTGCAGCCAAGCCACCCAAAGGAAGGAAAGTTCCCAAACAAGTGGCTGCAGGAAAGGCATTGGGGAAACGAACCATCATCAGAGACCTTCTGTTTGATGAGGAGTTTCTAGTCGCCAACAGGATGGACACCCTGGTGGACATCATCCGCCACCAAGGTTGGGAAAACCTATTCTGCACTGCTTCAAAGGTAAATGAGGGGATGATAAAGCAGTTCTACAGCTCCTTCACCATTACTGAGAGGCCTCATGCCATACAAGCCTCCTTCGTCCTTGGGAAGGACACCCACGTGGTCTCAAGCACCGAACTGGGAGTCATACTCGGGGTTCCTCACGAAGGATTTGAAGAGTACGTCAAAGGGCAGTGGCCAAAAGATATAGGGCTGGCTGCTATCCAAAGGGTTTCACAGGATTACTCAACTGAAGTTGTTGGGGAGATGACCACTTCGTCCATGGGGGTAGCAAACCGGATCTTGCACAGCTACCTTATCAGTAACATTACCCCCAGAGAGCAGAAGCGCACAACCATTCTCATTCAGGACTGCCTTCTCATGGACAAGCTCCTCCTCAGGCAAGCCATTAATCTACCAAAGATTATTATGCTACACATGGCCCATGCCAGGAGGAACGATAGGCATGGTCTTCCCTTCCCAGGAGTAGTAAAGAAGATCCTAGAGTACCTGAGGGTGTATGAAGCTGGTCCCTCTGAGGTTGTGTTTGCTAGGGAGTTGGCTGAAGCAAATTTAAGGAAGATGAAGTTTGAGAAGAATGAAGATGGTGATTGGGTCCGCTCTGCTGAATTTTGTGAAACAGAGCATGTAACTGAGGACCCTCCACAGGAACAGAGTGAAGAACCAACTATGGTCTATCAACATCAGAGGATGGAAGAGTTGTGCTCACTGGTTGCCACCTTGACTGAACAACAAAGGCTTCTGGTGAATGAAGTTGCTGCCTTGAAGGCTGAGATACGTCGTTGGACGTCATCCAACTAGAGGTTCCCTTGGCAGTATAACAGTCTCTTCTCCACACCTTTCCTCCTCTATCTGACCCCCACTCTCTGTTCCTAGCACATCTATCCTTCTTCTTTTGCGCTTATTGTACCCTTTGCTTAGGGTTTTATGTGTCTTCTCTTAAAATTCTCTATGCTTGTGTTTTCTTTTCCTTGTCCAGTATCTGTATCAGCGTCCGTTCTTATGACGCTTGTTTAAATCTATGATTAGTTTGTTTTGATGAGTTCTGGAGTTCTTTTATTTCAAGTACATGTTTAGACTTACTTTTTGATGATGCCAAAAGGGGGAAGAAAGGAACGGTCAAGGTTTGAGGGGGAACATCTGTACTTAATCCTTATAAGTAACGTTCCCTTAGGAGAACTGTTTAGATGTGTTTTGGAAGTATTCAATGAGTATGTTTGTCACCATCAAAAAGGGGGAATTTGTTGAAGCTACAGCTGAAGTAAAGTTCCTTCTGGTTTTGATGGTAACAAACATTCCTACTAATGTATACTTGAGTGTTTCAGGATGTCTACTCTGAGCAGGAACGTTACTCAACAGAGGCGAACTAAATAAGGAAAGAAATGGCTGAGAAGAGAATGACGAAGAAATCTCGTTTCCTTTATGGAAAATATGATTGAGCTGCAAAGATTTCATGAAGATCTTAAGGAATAAGATATATTTAAAAGATGGAAATAATATCTTCTTATGCGAAAGATATATTTTCCATAATCTTGTTTATTTCCTAGTTTAAACCTAGTTTTATCTTTGCTATATAAACTAGTCTTAGGCTTGGGAATTGGTAGACGATTGAGTGAGATTAACTTGTGCGAATCAAGTGTGATCGTCCATAAGAAGAACAAGAAGAAAAGAGAGAAAGGGTGAGCAATACTTTGTCTTAGGCGTTGAGTTTGGGCTCGAGTGAAAGAAGAGATTCGTGATCGTAATCCTTGCTTTCTTTTGTAACAAACAAGAAATCAATAAGATAAGTATACTCATTCAAATCCTTCAAGTGAGAAGCTTGAAGGTAGTGGTTTTGCTCAACTCTTAGCGGTTGAGTTTTCCACTCTAAATACTTGTGTTCTTCTATACTTCCTGCGTTAATATTCCGCTGCTACACCTCTGAAGGAACAATACACTTTGTTCCCTCAGAAGTAATTGAACTAACGATCCAACATATATCATGGAAAGATATGACTGCAGTGGATAATGTGTGCCTCTCATAAAGAAATCGATGATGGATAACAGAAAATTAAGAGCTCATGCGAATCAGCAAGGAAGAAGATTATGATTGAACAAGGAAGAAGACTATGGTTGAATACGTACTAGACTTCGACTAGGAAATTTTTTGAAGCCTTGGGCTAAAAGTGTATGACCCAATGAACAAACATATATTCTACTCCCTCCGTCCCATATTTTTCTTCTTATTTCGAATAGTGTACACTATTTACAGTTGAAGAGAATCTTCTCGTTTTGTCTTGATATATAAGAAAATATATAGTCATGTGGGGTCTTGTTTGATTCGTATTAATGCGTACTTTAATAATATCAAATTTTTATTATTTGTATTAACATAAAACTAGAGATATTAAGGACACAAAACGTCCCTCGATAAATGTGTTATGAAAAAATGAGAAGAACATTGTGGAACGGAGGGAGTATTAAATACTTTTTTATTAGCTTGATTATGTCGAACACATATGGCTTTACAGGTAACAAAACGACATTTTATCCAAATAAAGAGACGCGGGCTCTCACTTCCTATCAATTTCAATACCAAAACAAGCATACTCATTAATCACAAAGTGCATTCCTCGGTATCCTATATAATATTTATATATACTCCCTCTCTCATATTGTTTTTCTCATCTATTAACAATTGAAGAGAATCTTCTCGTTTTGTCTATATATATAAGAAAATATATAGTCATATAGGATTTTGTTTGATTCGTATTAATGCGTACTTTAATAATATCAAATTTTAATTAGTTTTATTAACATACAACTCGAGATATTAAGGATACAAAACATACCTCGACAAATGTGTCGCTGAAGAAATGGGAAGAACATTATGGGACGGAAGGAGTACTTTGATTTGTATGTTCCTCATTCTCTAATATTATATGAAAAAATTTCATATGATTATGCATAAGTACGTAGAAGGTAAAACCTCATTTTTATATACATTTGTCTAATTGCATGTGGGTAAACAGCAGTGCAACTATACCCATATGTTTGTGGATCAATACTGATACATATATCATTTGTACAATTTATATATAATATAATATATTTATAATATAATATATTTATAATAAAATACATATAATATAATACATATGATATGTTCATTAACTCCGAATAGGGAAGGTTTTCTAATGCAACTTATTGGACCTATTCTACATTTGAGGCTTAAGATGATGTTGAGCCTATTTTACCTTATTTTTAATTTTAGTTTGTTTGTGTTAATTAATCGAACGTGGACATCAAAACAACTTAAACAATAAATAACTATCTCTAAAGTAGTTGTACAAATCTGGATAAATAATAAGGCGTTATTTCATATACAATAATTTGATAAAAGTTCAAGTGAGAACAAACCTTACGGTACGAAGTGCGAAAACAACCCTTACGGTTCGAAGTGCGAAGTGTTCGCGCTCACAGATAACAAGCTAATGTTCATAATTTGGGGGTCATGTTCATAAAGTGGTAATTCTGTCTGTTCAAGTCATTTTTCAAGAGAAAGAAAAGAAATAAAGTTCACAGTAATTTGGGGGGTCATCTATCTTATGAACTTCACCAATTCAGAATACGAACTTTGACGTGTAACTTGTGAACAAGAGCGCTTCGCACTCCATACCGTAACTTATTTCCTATCAAGACCTTCCTCTAATAATTTTAATAGAATCCCTTAATTGGATGTGCAATGAATATCTCATTCATATATTACTAATTTGAATTCAAACTTTAGGTAAAGGCTAAATAATACACATCCGCTAT
This sequence comes from Oxyria digyna, assembly GCA_029168935.1. Classification (NCBI taxonomy): domain Eukaryota; kingdom Viridiplantae; phylum Streptophyta; class Magnoliopsida; order Caryophyllales; family Polygonaceae; genus Oxyria; species Oxyria digyna. The sequence goes on from JAPVLV010000005.1 coordinate 45,065,173, forward strand.
ACAAACAACTATTACACCTATTTCAAGCAATATCTCATTCATATATAACAAGTTAAATTCAAACTTTCAGGTAAAGGCTAAATAAATAGTACGCGGGCGCCAAACAGTAAAATACGATACCCATAAACGAATCAACACTCCTCATATCATTCATCGCACAATACATACAAAAGTATTACGACTCAAATTCAAACTCTGTTGATTATTATACATTTAAAGAATACCAAATAAGTTCAATTACGTATTTTTTCTTCCAAAAATCTCGCACTCTACCTCATGCTACTTCAATGATATCTATATGTACAACGAACATAACACACTACCGCCTCAGCCAAATCAGACCCGCGCGTAGCGCGGGCATCGAAATCCTAGTATTATTATAGAACTAAATCACAAAATAGTAAATATTTAATGAGTATTAATGAAAGTACACCACAATAAAGAAAAAATGGCAACGCCATACGTGAAGACACGACAAGTCGACAACGATAATGACAATGTATACATAGGTCAATCAAATTAGAAAACAACAAATAACAACTAAAGAACAACGAGAATAGAAACGATGAAATAAACTTCAAATGAGCTAAAATAATAAGGTGGCAGAGCTGGTTCAAATCAATTAGTTGGGTAAGAGTACGAAAGAAACAAAACCCTAAAACTAAAGATAAACAAACAACTAATTTGAGAGTTTTGTACAATTAGTTGAGAATAAACCAAACACTGAAAACGACATTATAATTGCGCAACGCGCGGGTTTCCATTTCTAGTATATCATATCATAATATATATAATTTTTGGGGTGGTTGAAAAATATTCACACAAGATAATCACAAAGATATTCCCCATTATATTCATCTTGGTTGGGCTTTTGCTTGGATCACCGGAATAAAAGTCTAATATTAAAGTTTATATTTTTTTAAAAGAAATTTCCACATATATTTTTCAAACAAATTTATTACTACTCCCTCTATTTTGAATTAAGTGTCGTTTTAGGATATGCACAGATATTAATATTGCCTCCTCTTTTTACCTTTTTACCCTTATTTTTAATCATCACTTCTGGGATCTTGGATACACCGAGCTTCTATTTTGCATGGGTAAGTAAGAAGAATGATAAGGAAAATTTAAAAGAGTGGCCCCCACACAACATTTCTTCAAGCTCATCCTTCGTCAAAGACCCTTCATCTTCACCCATGCCGGCAACTCCTCCATTTTGCATCAAAAAATTTCATTTTTGGAGGGATTAATTTTGAGCTTAAAATTTGGAATTTGGAGCCTAAACGAAATTATAGAGAACTAATTAAAATTATAAATACAAACAACTGTTTTAGTCGTCCATGACTAGCTATTCCAGTTTTTATTTTCTTCAAATTTTAAACTAATCATCCATGACTTCTAGTCATAAGTTTGATTTGAATGAGCTTCCAAATGAAAACACTGCATCTAATTTTAATGAATGGCCTGATTCATGGTCTCATAGAGAAAATGAAGGAAATATACCCTTGTACGTTGGGGGCTATACAAGCGGAATCCCGACACTTGATTTGAATGAAGCGCTCAGCAGTGAAGCACATGAAACTGAGGCTAATGTTGCTGGTAAGTTTCTCCATACTGTATAATTTAATCGAATTTAACTACTCAACAATATTTTCATATCTATTCATAATCTTTTTATAATTAAATAGATTTACAAGTGGATTCGGAGGATGACGAAGAAACATCGTCGCTCGTTGAAGCGTATCTAAGTAGCATCCCAACTCTTGATTTGAATGAGCCATATATAGAGGAAGAAGATCGACCCGACAAAGAAGATCGACCCGACGAAGAACATCGGCCCGAGCAAGAACATCAACCCGAGGAAGAACATCAAACCACTCACACTGAAGGTAAATCTTTATCAATTTGACATATGAAATATACAAGGATGAAAATAGTTGTGATGTTGATGCATGTTTTCAAATTGTAACCTTGCTTATTATTTGGATAAACATGGAGTAGATTGTAAGTTTGTAACTACATCATATGCATGTTGTGTTGTGCTGTGCTAAAGGTTTGTTCTAAAACAAAATAAAAGACAATCTAGAAGCACTAATATTGAATAGTTTCAAGTTAATTTGAAAACATGCTTTTGAAATAACAATCCAGAAGAACAAACCTTTTATAAATGGAGTAGATTATAACTACATCATATATTAGCATTAACATTAAGTAGTTTTACGTTAATATATGTGTATTTGGTTTGTAACTTTTTTTTATATAAATACACATATGCATGTTGTGCTAAACATGCTTTTGTATGTTAAGGTGAAGGCCAATCCAGAAGCATTAGGTTGATGACGGATGAACACCGACAACGCATATATGAAGCTTTGTTGTCGAGAAGTGTTAACGGAAACTTAAAGCGCACTGATACGCTGCACTTTGTATAGCGTAACTAGGGATTATTACATTAGTTTAGGAGTATTATCATATGTGTTTCGAGTCATTATTATGTTCTGAGATATTTATTAAGAAGTGAAGAAATGAAGATCAGAACCGAAGAAGAAGAGATCAAAGATTGAAGACATGAAGACTTGAAGATATTCTGCGGAGCAGCGGCAATCGCCACTACCATCCAGGCGATCGCCATTCTACAACAGAAGAGTTATGTGAGGCGATCGCCATGACTCTACGGCGATCGCCATGGGGCGACAGAGACCACGGCAGACGCTACATGAAGATGGCGATCGCCAGGCATCTATGGCGATCGCCACAACAAGGCCGAAGACATTCTGGACTTTCCTTATTTTCCTTCGTTTATTTTATTTCTTTTTCCTTATTTGCTTATTTCGTTTAGTATTTATTTTTTACCATATATTTTAGGGTTAGTTCTCTATTTAAGAACCCTAGTTCTCATCATCTTTTCCATCATCTTTTCCATCAGACAATTTAGTTCTGCAACCATGAGCAGGAACTAATCTCCATTGTTTTACCTAGCGGTTGAAACCTTCAGTTATTAAGTTGTGAGATTTCTAAACTCTTGTTCTTTTCCTATGGGTTTGTATTAATTCTCTTGTTCTTCATCTATTGATTTCTATTAGTTTTGCTAGCTTGATCACCTAGTTTGATTGATAGTTTTCTATTGCTAGACTAGGAATATACGGTGGAATTCCTTGTCAGTGTAGCACTCATATCTGCATGATCTGGTAGTTGATTGCTTCTATGAAAGAGAATTGATTGCATGTTAATACTTGACGGTTGTAAGTTATTGCATGCATCCTTATGATTCTTGTGCCATTTGCTGCTATTTCATCTAATCTTGAGAGGTTTCCCTGATTGTTGAATAGTAAGTATTATCAGGACCGGTTGGCGTAACTAGGGATTATTACATTAGTTTAGGAGTATTATCATATGTGTTTCGAGTCATTATTATGTTCTGAGATATTTATTAAGAAGTGAAGAAATGAAGATCAGAACCGAAGAAGAAGAGATCAAAGATTGAAGACATGAAGACTTGAAGATATTCTGCGGAGCAGCGGCGATCGCCACTACCATCCAGGCGATCATCATTCTACAACAGAAGAGTTATGTTAGTTCTCTATTTAAGAACCCTAGTTCTCATCATCTTTTCCATCATCTTTTCCATCAGACAATTTAGTTCTGCAACCATGAGCAGGAACTAATCTCCATTGTTTTACCTAGCGGTTGAAACCTTCAGTTATTAAGTTGTGAGATTTCTAAACTCTTGTTCTTTTCCTATGGGTTTGTATTAATTCTCTTGTTCTTCATCTATTGATTTCTATTAGTTTTGCTAGCTTGATCACCTAGTTTGATTGATAGTTTTTTATTGCTAGACTAGGAATATACGGTGGAATTCCTTGTCAGTGTAGCACTCATATCTGCATGATCTGGTAGTTGATTGCTTCTATGAAAGAGAATTGATTGCATGTTAATACTTGACGGTTGTAAGTTATTGCATGCATCCTTATGATTCTTGTGCCCTTTGCTGCTATTTCATCTAATCTTGAGAGGTTTCCCTGATTGTTGAATAGTAAGTATTATCAGGACCGGTTGGCCTGCTGATATATTGAAGATTGGAATAGGAACATTCCCTAGGATTGAATAGAACTTGAGATAAATCTATGATCAACTTGATTGACTGTTGTGTGGATACTCGCTAGGTGAAACCCCTTCTCATCGTATTCACACCCAAACTTTCTTTGCTTGATACTTGTTACTTTTGTGTTTCATACAATCAACCCCCCCCCCCCCCCTTGGTTACTTGTTACTTGTTCGTTAGTTGGTATTTCGCTTGATTGCATAGCGATTGGTGTTTTGATTCCCTTGGGTTCGACCTCTACTTGCTTGCTATACTTTAGTTAGTGTTTAGAGTTTTATTTGATTTGGCACTACGACTTTAGCCTCATCACGCACTACAACGAATGAAGTCGCTTCTTTGTTCTCGGTTTCATTATGTAGTGTTCAACGGATATGGAGTCGAGCAAAACAAACCCCGCATGGCACTGTTGTTGATCTATCTCAGAGGAGAACGAATAATTATGGTCGAAAGAGAGTTCAAATCGACTTTAACCGTATTCGTGATATTCCGTTGAGTCGAAGAACAACATTGAGATCTCTTGCTCAAGCTTTAAATGCGAGCCCTTCCACTCTACTTTCACGCTTGAGGGAAGGTCATCTTCGTCGTCACTCAAACGCGATCAAGCCGCATTTGAAAGAGGAGCATAAGATGGCACGTCTTAGATTTTGCATTTCTATGTTGGACACAACCAGTTTGCCGCGTGAGCCAAAATTTCAAGGTATGTACAACGTCGTGCACATTGACGAAAAGTGGTTCTATATGACAGAGAAGTCAAAGGTGTACTACTTACTTCCGACTGAAGACGATCCTTTGCGCACATGTCAAAGCAAAAACTACATAGGAAAAGTGATGTTTCTAGCCGCTATTGCAAGGCCAAGGTTTGATGAAGAAGGCAATGAAGTCTTTTCAGGGAAAATTGGGGTGTTTCCTCTAGTTACTATGCAAGCAGCCCAAAGACGAAGCATAAATAGAGAAGTGGGGACAATGGAAACCAAACCAATCACATCTGTCACGAATGAAATCATACGAACATTTTTGATCGAAAAAGTTATTCCAGGGATACAAGAAAAGTGGCCAAGAGAGGATGTGGGAAATACAATTTTCATTCAACAAGATAATGCAAGAACACATGTCCGACCAGACGACGAGGCATTTCGAAGGGCCGCTTCACAAAATGGGTTTGATATTAGATTGCGTTGTCAACCAGCAAATTCTCCAGACATGAATGTTTTGGATCTTGGATTTTTCAATGCTATTCAATCGTTGCAGCATAAGGAGTATACAAGGACATTAGATCAACTAATTGGAGCCGCTCAAAGGGCCTTTGATGCGTACCCAACGCAAAGGATCAACCACGTCTTCTTGACTTTACAGTTATGTACGCGGGAAACTATGAAAGTACTAGGGTCGAACCATTATAAAATTCCTCATATAAACAAGTTAGGATTGGAAAGAAGTGATAGTCTTCCGACCCAAATCACTTGTGATTATGCCTTGGTAGAAAATGTCATGAATGTATTAGGATGAAGGCATGTACTGTAATAGTTAGTATGAAAACTTGTTTTGCTTCCATCTTTGCAAACTTCATGAAATGGTATATATAATGCACGATCAAGTTAGTAGGAAAACTTCTTGTTTGGCATGTGCAATATGGTTCTTTGTTTAAGTGCATTTACTGTTGTGATTCAATACTAAATACATGGTTGAAGTCATATATGGAGTTATACTTCAGTAAATAATGACAACAATATATAATCACAACAATCAAACTACCTTAAAACTCTAACAAGAACACATGACCTCAAAAATCAACAAAAAGCTATAGACCTTTAGGAAATTCTCCTTCACAGCTAGTAGTTCCATAAAATTTTGGATTTGTAAATTACATATCCATCCAAATCACAATCCAATAGAAATTCAAACAACATTTCCAACTTAAAATTACAACTAATTCTCGGAGCTCTTCGGAGGACAAAAGATATCAAAAATAGCTAGCCATTGTTCATTTAACTTATTGTCCGGATGAAATCGATGCCATGGCTCGTTTTCAACATCAACATTGAGTTTGACAACCTCCTTTGGTAATTCGTTCAAATCAAAATCATTCTTCACTTGAATCTTATCATTTGAGCTCTTTGGGGGACAAAAGTGATTAAACACGGCCATCATACGTTCATTTACTTCCTTGTCCGGATCAAATTGATGCCATGGCTCCTCCTCAAGATCAACATTGAGCGTGACTGCCTCCTTTGGTAGTTTGTTCAAATCAAAATCATGCTCAAATAACGGGAGGTTCAACTCAAAGTGATTCACATGTATCTCAACACCACCAACCAAATCGGTAGAAGTCATGGCTAACTAAGATCATCAAAACATACAAAATGAAAGAATTTTCAGAAGGAATCGACACCAATCCTCAGCTAAAAAAACAGCTAAATGCATCATTCTGTACTAAGATGAAATTGTGCATATAAAGCAAACCCAAATAAATAAAAAAATTAAAGAATTACCTCTTTTAGGTTGTATCTTGGGCTATTAAAGGAAAGAGAGCTCCTTCCAACATTCATACATGAAGTTTTTCTCTCAGGAGAATACAAATGAAATGGGAAGATTTTTTATTTGTTTACCCATGCAGTTCTACAAGTACTATTGGAATCATCATACCGATGGAAAAGAAAATAGGTAGAGTGTGAAACTAGCCTCTAGGTCTGCAAAAAGAAGAAGAAAAAGGTGTGTGCCTTTCCCCATATTTGCAGGGGCAAAATAGGTAAATATGAGTTAAAATTTCTTAAACGACACTTAATTTAAAACAGCCTTTTACACTTAAAACGACACTTAATTCAAAACAGAGGGAGTATTAAATTAAAGATTATCTTTTAAGAAACTTCATCAATCTATTCCCTAACAAAGATTTTATCTTTGTGCTCAAAAAAATAAAGATTTTATCTTTTAGTAAGTTAAAGACAAAATTATATTTTATAAGGGTTATATTATTGAAAAAATATTTGGGGTTGGTTGAAAAATATTCATACAAGATATTTTAATACGAAATTTCCACATATATTTTTCAAACAAATCTATTACTATTAAATTAAAGATTATCTTTTCAGAAACTACATCAATCTATTTCCTAATAAATGTTTTATCTTTTAGTAAGTTAAAAACAAAATTATATTTTATAAGGATTATATCATTGAAAAAATATTTTTGGGGGTGATTGAAAAATATTCACACAAGATATTTTAAGAAGAAATTTCCACATATATTTTTCAAACAAATCTATTACTATTAAATCAAAGATTATCTTTTAAGAAACTACATCAATCTATTTCCTAATAAAGATTTATCTTTTACTAATTTAAAAACGAAATTATATTTTATAAGGATTATATTGAAAAAATATTTTTGGGGGTGGTTGAAAAATATTCACACAAGATATTTTAAAAAAGAAATTTCCACATAATTTTTCAAACAAATCTATTACAATTAAATTAAAGATTGTCTTTTAATAAACTACATCAATCTATTTCTTAATAAAGATTTTATATTTTAGTAAGTTAAAAACGAAATTATATTTTATAAGGATTATATAATTGAAAAAATATTTTTGGGGTGGTTGAAAAATATTCATACAAGATATTTTAAAAAGATATTTTCACATATATTTTCCAAACAAATCTATTACCATTAAATTAAAGATTATATTTTAAGAAACTACATCAATCTATTTCCTAATAAAAAATTTATCTTTTACTAAGTTAAAAATGAAATTATATTTTATAAGAATTATATAATTGAAAAAATATTATTGGGGGTGGTTGAAAAATATTCACACAAGATAATCACAAATATATTCATGAATATATTCATCTTATATTGGGGTTTTGCTTGACCCATAAAAAAAAGATTCAATCAAAAATAAAATATTGCCTTTTATAATGGAAAATATTAAAACTAAATGATATAATAAAACAAATAACGATAAATCAAATTAAGAAAAATGATATTTTGTGAACATGATAAATCATATTCTAATAGAAATAAAAAAAACTTAAGGCTCATATAATTGAAATAAAAATAAATTCACAAATTATTTTACTAAATAAAAGAATTTTAATTTTTTAAGGGTCATGTAATTGGAAATAATATCAAATATATGCATAAATAAAATTTCTTTAGATAAAATGTATTATAAAAAAAATAAGCCAACATAAATCATATCAACTTATTAAAATTACGGGTTAAGATAGAAAAAATGATATATAAAATGTATAAGTAACATGTTTTCTAAAATAAAAAAGAAGAAGATATATTTGACAAACACTTTTTTAAATCTTAGCCTATTCATTTTCCGGTTACATTTTTTCACCTCTTATTTGATAAAGGGAAATTATATCTGGCAAACGGGTCAAACAGATCGTGTTTGGGTTCGGATGAGAAACGGGTTTGGGTTAAGCGGGTCGACCATTGGTCGAGTTCGGGTTGGGTCCCAGTGGTTTCAGATGTTCGATATTTTTATTGTAATAAAGAAAATAAAATTTAAACAATTTTTTTATTTATTTAGAAAGAAAATATGTGAAAAGTGGGTCCCTTGACGAGTTTTGAGAAGTACGGATCGGTTCAGGTTTGACCCAAACAACTTCATTGTTTGGTAAGCTTTTGACAAGTCTACTTAGGATATAATAACATATAAATTCAATATTTCAATATAACTATTAGATTTGTTTCCCCGTGCTAGAAATATCGATAATGACAAAGAACTTCAATAGTAAATATTTGATGCTAAAAAATATTAATTTTTATAAATTTCAATATTTGTCCTTTGGTAAAATACAATTATATGATTGTTATGTCATTAGACAATAAATAACAAAATATCCTAAAAAGGTTTTCTTTAGGAGTAACCTAAATTTACATAATACAATACGAAAATAAAAAAATCTTAATTTTAATCTCAACTCTTAAATCAATAAAAAATTAAGAACCCAACTTAAAATTTATAAACAAAAAACAACCAAATTACAATTTCAATTAAATGTTTTTTAAAATTCAAAGATGAATGTTTTGCAATGCACATAAAACTATTATTATGTGTCATGTTGTTATTGAATTTTCTTAATTTTTAATGAAAAAGTCGTTTGATCTACTTTTTTGTCTTCTGGTAAAAGTTGAAAATATTTTACATTAGTTTTTCCTAAACAATTAAAGTTTAAGCCTATATTTTTCCCGCGCCGTGGATGCATTTAGTATGCTTATGTACTTTATTATTTAATGTTTCAAATTATATTTAATTCTTTTAAAGATATAACAAAATAGTTGAACACAATAATAGATTTAAAAATTATTATCCGGATTCAAAGTAAAATATAAGTGAAACATACGGGACAATATTACACATTCTAATTCATCTTTATAGAGTACTAAATTTTTATTTATTAAAATTCATTTGGCCCGTGCGTAGCATGGGCAGGAAGGACTAGTATATACAAAAAATGGTCGCTATTAGACGAAAGTAAATGTAAACCGTACCTAATAAATTTTATCCCATCCTATTAATTCATGAATTTATCTCTCTATATAAAAACTAATGTGTGTTCCTGCGCCATGCACGTGTTGCATGTAATAAATATTTTTAATAATATAATTATATTTAGACTATCATGTAGTACTTTATACCAGTAATTTATAATTTATAGTTTGTGGTTTATAATTTAAGTTCTAATCAGACTGATAGTAAATATAGTTTACGTTTTAAGTAGATTGATTGTAAGATAAATAAATAAGATATATATAGTTTACGTTTTGATGCACATTTAAGTATATTTTGATGCACATTTAAACATATTTTGATGCACATTAGCCATTCGCACATTCTCATTTTAAAAACTGTTCTCACCGGAACCGCACCCAAAAAAGATATAGTCTATTAGATATCTTTTTGTTTTTCTTATTTAATCTATTTTTCAAAGATATTTAACAAAAGATAAAAAAAAACTAATGACGTGACGGTAATGTGAAAGATGAGTTGAAATAGCTCAGAGGCCGACACATATGTCAATTGAACGTAAGGGCGACATGTGGCAAAACACCGCTCTGTTTTAGTATATAGATAGATAGATAGATTGATAGATAGATAAATTGATCTATTTTGCCCAAACTAAATGTAATTTGTACCTCATCAATCAATTTTAAACCTCAATCATTTTAAAACCTAATAAATTCAAGACTCATTATAATATTATTTTTCTATCATTTCTTCCTAATCGTATCATTGTCCTAATTTAACTAAATAATAAATGTAATGTAAAAAGATTAATATAACTTTTATATACTTTTGCTAATTTTAATCTTCCTAAATAAATGATGCAACCCGTAGTCAAAACTTAACCGTCCGAGTAAAAAACAACATGATCACGTAAAATTGAAAACTCAATTCGAACACAATATCCAAATCTAATATCATTAATAAAAAAAATAAAACTATTTAATAAACAAATTGACTCAACTGTTCTCTAACACGTATAGACCCAATCCGTCTTAACCAATAATCTGAATTGATCTGATCCATTCTCCATTCAAACCCAAGTTAACTAACCTGATTAACATCTTTAATTAAAATACATAAAAATCACCCGACAACAGTATCAAACCAAAAGTAATAAATACATGTGGTTGGACTTATATTCACTTAATGAAAATAAAAGCAAACATAAATACCGTATAGATATTTTTATAATCTTGAAAAAGACAAAATATATCACATACTAGGGAGAATGTTCCCGCGCTCCGCGCAAGTCTTTTTTTTTATATATGTATTCATGTTCCTATTAGCTTATTTTTATTTTATTTAGGTAGACATATTTTTGCTATGCATGAGAAAAGATATGCTTTTTATTTTAAAAGTAATATTAAGACTATGCATTAAAGTGTATATTTTTTTTAAAAATTTCATGTATAGATAATAGAGGTAAATGTTTATTTCAAATGTGTGAAGCTATGAATATGTTGTTTATATATTGCATAATTTATATTTTTCAACTATATATGAATTTGGATTAATTTTTCTTAGTAGAATTTACAAAAAAAATTGCTTTTTTTATTTATAAATAATTACATCTTATTTGAAAAGCGACATATATATAAATGTTAAAGTTATATGATTTTAAACACCGTTTATATAATTAAAATAAAGTTCGATTTTGTTAGGATAAAAGTTGTCCTTTATTTGTATGAAAAAGAAAATAATCATCTTGCAAGGTGTAAGTTTTAATTAAATTTTCATATATTCAAGTTTTTATGGATGTTGATCCCTCTATATATAATGTATAAACCACCAATTAAAAAATATGAACATTAGAAGTATGAATTAACCAATGAGAATTTAATGCTAGGTCTTTAATTTTCTTTCTCCGTGATTTTTATATTATATTAGATATCTAAATATTATTTTTTAATACGCTATTATAGATAGGTTTGGAATCATGCACATAGCTTTCAATAGTTAAAAAAATAAATGTATAAAATATCTGAAAAGCAAAATAGGGTGGAGAATTTATTCGGAGGTCCAATTTTGGGATCAAAATTCGTCAATTCATCCAAAACTAGGGTTGAGGTTTCAGCCCATAAACTCACAAGCTTGTTCTCTGACAAATACTTGTATAAACCGGATTTTGGATTCCCTACTTTACTTTCTTCCGCCCTTCAAATTCTGAGCTAATCTGATTTCTGCCTACACAGCTTCTTCTGAGAATTTGTGATTTTTCTGCCTTCGAAGAAGCTAATCGGTCATGGGAAGAGGAAAGTTCAAGGCCAAGCCTACCGGGCGTCGTCAGTTCTCTACTCCAGAAGAGATCTGTGAGTTTCTTATTTTGATTTACGTTTTCCTCACATCAATTGACAAGTTTTATGGCTATAGGGTTCTCGTGGATTCTCTGTTTGGTTTTGCTTCTTAATAAGTTTTGGTGTGTGATTTATTAGTTGATTGGATTATTGGCCACAGCTCACTGCATACATGCTTCTGATTTGAGTTTGAATACGAACTTGGCTGATGCATCACAAGTCATTACTTTTTTTATTGTGTTGAGTGATATGGTGGAATTGATTGATCTTCTAGATATAACAATCAGCCATGAAGTACACATGCCACAGTTCATGTCAATTTAGAAACTTTTTGTGTATCCTTGGTGATTATTCTGTCTTAAATTGACCAAGTATACATGTGTTACGGCTTAGATTAAGTTTTGCTATCAGTATCATTCTGTGGGTTAATTTTTATTTGCATCTCATGACTGCAGCTGCTGGGACTTCGAGTCGTCCTCGCACATTCAGAAAGGTGATTGCAAGTTCGGGTTGGATCTTATGATAAACAATTCTGTAGTTTTTATGTTTGTATTAAATTTGTCTACCTAATATGAATAGTTAGAAGCTGAGGCAGAAGATGAAGTGGAAAAGTCTGAGGAAGAAGAGCAATCTGAAGAAGATTCAGACAGTGATTCTCAAGTAATTATCTATTCCTTAATCCACACATAGATTACTATGAAGAAGAGCAATCTATTCGCATGTTAACTCGTTTCTATACTTATATTCCTACATTTTTTTATTTTCCAGCAACGTAGAAAAGGGACTCAAGGTGTTATTGAGATCGAAAACCCAAACTTAGTGAAGGGGAAGAATCTCAAAGCTAAAGATCTTGATGTGAGTTCTGATGATTTATAGTCTTAATGTTGGTTTTAGTAAAATCAGATCTAAATTATACCCATTCACATGTCTCTTGCAAGTTGTAATTTTTACTCATTCACATTTTTCTGCTATTGGCAGGCTGAAAAAACTTCCGAACTGTCCCGACGTGAGAGGTTTTTTTTTTACCTTATCTTCTGTTTAAATGTTGATTATTTTTTGTTTGCTCGCATCACTAATTTCTACAAGGAACTGCTAAATTGTTGATCTTGTTTTTTGGAATTCAAAGATGTATCCTACTAGCAGGATCTGGCTGAATATTCTTCATTATATTTTTTGGCTGAATAATACTCCCTCCGTCTAGTAATACAAGTCCTTGAAGCCTTTGAGATAGAAATTAACAATTATAATTTAAGACTAAATTATCCTTCATTTATTTACCTAATTTAGCAACGCCCAATATATACTTGCTCTAAGTAGAATTTGTCCATAAAAGTTAAGGGTGGAATAGGAAAATTTTGTCAAAAAAAACTAAAAAGACTTGTATTTTGTTACAAGAGAAAAAGGCGCCAGGGACTTGTATTGCTAGACGGAGGGAGTTTTCATAATATTTTTTGACTAAATTTTCTATCGTGATATTTTATCTTGCTGCATTTGCTGTCAATATTGTATTGTCAATGATAGACTTCGATATTCTTCCACTGTCCATAGTGCTGGTATCCATGCTTAGATGGATTCTGTGGTGATTTCATCTATATTATTAGTTATTACTCATGCTTAGATGCAAAGCATATATTAATATTAATAGGTGACTGAATTTCTTGCATCATATCACCATTATAAAATATCCCAGGAATACACATCAATCAACATAACCAGTCTCCTAAGTATCAACGAGCTCATCATTTGTTTAGAAAGCTTTATCATATATTTCCAGCTGCCGTTGTTTTGAAAATAGTTAGGTGGATATTGATATATCTTTATGCTCACAGGGAGGAAATTGAGAAGCAGAGGGCTCACGAAAGATACATGAAGCTGCAAGAACAAGGGAAGACAGAGCAAGCAAAGAAGGACTTGGGTAAGTGACAAAGTGTTCCTCTGTTTCTCCTTAATGTTGTTCTTGCCGAGAATGTCGAGATAACACCTTTATATTTCTAAGTGTTAACATTTAGTAATATTATGGCCTTGTTGATATTGGAACTTAATCAAAATCATGTTTCCCTACTATTCCATGTCTTTTTTTACTTGTGATCTAATTGTATTCTTATGTGAACAAAAACACGTCTGATCATAGCTCTTTTTTTTTATATCGGGATTGAAATTATAATTGCAGATAGGTTAAAACTTATCCGTCAGGAAAGGGCAGAGGCGGCTCGCAAACGAGAGGAGGAAAAAGCGGGTAAGTTATGCTTTGATCATTTTGCCAACTGCGGATTGCTATATTAGTTTCTTAATCTTTTTTTCCCTTCTTTCTTTTGTTGGTTTGTTTCAGCTAAAGATGTGAAGAAAGCTGAAGCTCGCAAATAACTTCTCAAAGAAAATATGTACTGTTGCAGCTTTTAACTCTATCCGCTCTCCAAACAACAACATTTAGCTATATTTATGTCATGGTTGTAGATGTCCATCTCCATGTTGGCTCTATAACTTATTTACTCATTTGTATCTGACCAGCTTTGATTTTTGGTATTTTTGGACATGTATATGGGTTGCTCGATTTAACTTCTTGCAGTAAGAATAATTTCACTTGGGATTATCTTCTAGTTTCTGATTTTCTTTGCTCTGGCAAGTTTGAACTTCGCTCAACTACGTAGAATTTGGTGTAAAAAACTGCAACTGCTTGATAGCGAAAGAGCTGGCAACTGCAACTGCAAGAAATTACTCCATAATACATAACAATAAGTCTGAAAATGATACAAACCTACAATAGATTTTGGCGAAGACTTGTTTGCACAAAAGTGAAATCCATTGTACAAATTACAAACTTTACAATTAGAAACAATTGCATGAGCATTAGCTATAAGTTTTTTTTTTTCGTTGTGCTTGTTGTTACCCTTATAAACAACACTATAAGAACAAGCAAAAAGAAAAATCCTTTCCTCTAACTTGAACAACAACCACCTTTCTTGACAGCAGACACATCATCCATACTATTAATATGAATAGACTGTCCCTTGGGCAAAGCCGAAGGATCGTCCCCAATGTCGAGTGCCTTCCTACTGACGACATGGTAGATCTGTGATAGCACTTCTGTGAAAGCGTTTTCCACATTGAGAGCCTCGAGAGCCGAAGTCTCCATGAAAAAAGTGCTCTCCCTCTCTGAAAAGGCCTTTGCATCATCAACAGAGACCGCCCTCAAGTGCTTCAAATCCGCCTTGTTTCCCACCAACATTATCACAATGTTGGTGTCAGTGTGGTCCCGAAGCTCCTTCAGCCATCTCTCCATGTTCTCGAATGTCACACGACGTGTCACGTCGTAGACAACTAAGGCACCCACCGCTCCTCGGTAGTAAGCGCTCGTGATTGCACGGTATCTTCTCCGTTTGATTTGCAATGTGTAAGGAAACCAATCAGCAACAGAGGGACTACAAATCAATTTATATTTTTTTGTGCATATGTAATAAAGGATATTAACGGTGTTGTATGTAACATGTTAGTGGGTACACTTGGTGTTTTTTCTCTATTTTTTATTCTACAAACGCTAAGGGTCTGTTTGGTTTGGTTTGAAACAACAATAAAATAACCTAAATGATTTCGATGTCATTGATCAAAATACGAGTCTCGACTTAGGGTTCCTTATTTCTCTCATGACGAAAAAATTACACGTCAAGATGTGAATTTCAATAATAAATCAAGACGTCAAACTGGATTAACTTCATTTTCTTTCCATTACCAATTTCTTACATTAAAACCAATACTAAACACCCTTGCATGCCCTAATGCATTAAAACACATAAAAGTTGCATCGTCTTAACGCATCATAATCAGAAGTTAACAAAATCAATTGACATAATTCAAATAAAGAAATTATATCAAACCTTTCTTGGCCAGCAGTGTCCCAGATTTGAGCCTTAATGATCTTATCATCGACACGAATGCTACGAGTCGCAAATTCGACGCCAATGGTGGATTTCGACTCGAGGCTAAACTCATTGCGGGTGAATCGAGAGAGCAGATTTGATTTTCCAACGCCGGAATCTCCAATCAACACCACCTTGAACAGGTAATCGTAATCATCGTCAGCCCCGAATGCTCCCATCTATTTATCGATTTTTTCCGAACTAAATTGCCTTCTTGTTGATCTTCCTAGGTTTGAATGTTGGTTTACGTTGTTGAATCTTCAACGGCTAAAAAAAGTGGCGGATGAGAGTGAAATGCGTCCGTACACCCACCCTCTCCAAATTGACCCAACAAGATGAGCCCAACAGTTGGATCCAAAGACTAAGCCCATTACAAATGACCCGGTTTGTACACTTGATTATTATGCTTTTCCGTGGAAACCAACAAATCAACGACAATAACAACATGCTCTATTATATTCTGGGAGACACGGTCTGGGGATGAGATGGATAAATACTTTTCTCAATAAGTTGGGAGGACCTATCTGAGGTGACCTAAAAGTATGGAAAAACAAAACTGCATAAAAAACTACCCCGAGACCAATAAACATGGACCAAAATCAAAATCAAAATAAAACCACACACCCACAACCGACAGCGGATATAACCCTTGACCCAAAACAAAGACCCGAGCCTGGACCAACAAAGCCATACTCCAAGGCACAGAATGACTAAACTTCTGTAACCCGGATCTTGTCTCTCCATAGCGCTCTTCCTAAGTCATAGCTTCTGTAAGTGTCAAAAAAGATAGGTCTTTCCGGATAACTTTCATCCAACTCTTTTTCGACCGACCTCTGCTGCGACAAAAACACCCAAAGTCCATAACCTTACAACTGCGAACTGGAGCACTAAGCGAGCTTATCTGAACATGCCCAAACCACCGAAGTCTCGTTTACCTTGTCCTAAATACTAGCTACCCCAACTTTGTCTCAGATAACTTCATTTTTAATCATATCCGACCTTGAATGACCGCACATCCAACGCAACATCCACATCTCAGCTACCATAATCCTCTGTTCCCGAGCCTTGGTGATTGGATAACACTCTCCTCCATAGATCATTGTTGGTCTGACAACCACCTTGTAAACTTTTTCCCTCAGCTTTAGATGCATCTGTGCCAACCTATCTGTATTTTGGACTTGCATTTTTTATCCACAACTCCATCTTTTTACATGATAAAGTCAAGGTATTTAAAAAAAGTCTCTTGTACGTTTACACCGTGCTATCACCAAACATCATCTCAACATTGCTATCTGACAAAGTCAAGGTATTTAAAAAAGTTTCTTTTCGGTTGTCCCCTTTTGTTTGTTCACTATTTCATTTATGTTACTTTATTCTATCAATTTTATCCCTACTATCAATCTATAATTACCACCTTTTCATTTTTTCTCTCTCTCAAATTTCAATTTTATTTACTCTTCCTCTTTATCTCTCTCCTCTCACCATTCACTTTATATTTTTCTCTCTCCTATAATCATTATATTCCTACAATTCCTTAATTCCCGCGAAAATCGTACTTGTAGACGAACAAAAAAGGACGGAGGGAGTACAGTAGTACGTACAGGAGCCTTAAGACGATTCTACTGAATTATTCGAACGGGTGACAACCGAGCAGCACTTATTTTACACTATGCGAACCGGTTCGGGCAATCTCGTTCGGAACACCATTCCGAACGAGATTTTTTTTTAATGACGTCATAATCTCGTTCGGAATGGGGTTCCGAACGAGATTCGGCTATATTTTTTGAAAATGCGAACGGCTATATTTTGACAGAGTCTATAAAATCGGAGTTGTATGACTTACATTATCAAACCCAATCGGAAGAAGCACCAAAAATGACGTCTGAAAGCGATTCAACTAATTCTTCAAGGGCGGGTAGTTGGAAAGAAAGACGGGAGTGTTCTTCTAGTGAGACGTCGGTGGAGGAGGAGGTTGATTTGTCTGCGCCGGTAGATGATACATATTTCCATGTAAGTACCTGTAAACCTTTTTTTATAGCGTTTCATTAGAATTTATTTTATTGATATAGTAGTATTGAAATTTGAGTAATTTTAAATAGGGATACTGTAGTGATGAGGAATATTTAAAAATCGACTATAGTGCTCATTTTACGACTAGTGAGAGATTTCCTACTATGGATCTTCTGAGAGAGTGGGTTAGGAAGGTCGGTTATGCCTTGTGTATGGTTATCACCACGAAATCATCAATGGCCAACAAGAGGATATTTCTGCACTGTGAGCAATCCAGTAGTTATAGAAAACATCGAAAGAACGTTAATCTTGAAGGAGATGTAGCAGAACCATCGTCGCAGCGTAGCAACCTTAGTAGGTTAAGGAAGTACAATTGTCCTTTTATGTTAAGAGGATATTATCGACGAGCAACTCTTGTTGAGCCGGCTGGGTGGATACTAAAAGTTGGGAAGGCATGTCACAACCACTGTCTTTCCAGCAGCTTGATTGGCCATGCATTTGCTTCGAGGATGACGGGAGAGCAGAGACGAAAAATAATGATTGCATCAGCGGCCGGGGCAATGCCGAAGGTTATTTATACACAGTTGCTTCAGGAAAATCCGACTTCCACAATATCAAGGAGGCAAGTGTACACTGTGAGGGAAAAGGAGAGGAAAAAAGCATTGGCAAATCTAACCGTGACCCAATGGTCATTAGATTTCCTCCATCAAAGAGCTTATCGTAAAGACATTCACTACGAGACGAATCCGGAGACCGGGGAGAAAAAGTTGTCAGCGTTTTTCATATCTCATCCGGATTGTGAACATTTGTTGAGAATGTTCCCTCGAGTGGTGATCATGGACGCGACGTACAAGACTAATAGGTACACTAAATTTCATTATTATGAGTTCAAATACCGTTTTTGAATTATAATATTAAATTTGAAATTGATAGGTATGGTTGGCCGTTACTTTAGTTTGTTGGATTCAATTGCACCAACTATACATATTGTATTGCGCTAGCGTTCATCTGTTGTGAGACAGCCCCATACTATGCATGGGCATTGAAACGGCTCAAGTATTTGTTTGGTGCACTCGGAGGACCGGATTGCATCATGTCTGATCGAGAGCTGGCAACAATTAAGGCGGTTGACCATGTATTTCCTAGTGTGCGTCATATGCTTTGCCATGTGCACGTTGATCGGAATGTTAAGGCATTTGCTAAATTGAACAACCTGGACGAAAAAAGTGCATCTGCTAGCGTTCGACGGGTGATGCGGTCTCACACAGAGAAGCAGTATGAGGAGAGACTTGATCACTTCCGGAAAACATGGAGGAATGGTCATCTTGTACAATATGCTGAGAGCACATGGTTTACTCCCCATAAGGAAAAACTTATAGCTGCGTATTGCGATGATATACGCCATTTTAGCACAAGAACGTCTAACAGGTAACATATTTGAATTTGTTTTTAACGAGAATGATCATGACACTCGATGTTTAACATGTACAATGTTATTGTCAGGGTTGAAGGTCAACACTCGATGTTGAAGCATATGTTTGATTCAGCTGTTGGAGGGTTCGACACTTTAGTGCAACACATTGACAATATGTTTGTCGATCAGCACCGTCGAATACGGGCCGAGATGGAAATGTCCAACCATACTAGCCCGAAGGAGATACAAGACGGGCCTCGGTGGATCAAGACTATTTTCATGCGCATATTGAGGAAGTGCTCCGACAAGTGTTTGAGAATGCTACTGAAAGAAGTCCTTAAGGCAAAGGACGGAAAGATATGTGGCCCATGTGAGGATCCTTGGTGGGAATCAACACTCGGATTGCCTTGCCCACACAGGATTAAGGTGTTTGTAGAAGAAGGAACGCCATTGTTGCCCAGCGACATTGATATCTTCTGGAAGCAGATCAAGTGGGAAGGAGTGGAATTGAAAGACTTTGACTCTGACGACGACGTGCAATTGACTGCAGATAAGGTTCTTATGGATGATTTCTTTGAAGGGGTGTTTACCGGTAACGTTGATGATTTCGATATGAAGAGGATGGCTGATAAGTGGTGTGAGTGCAAGGATCCTTCTTTAGTTGATGTCCAGGACCCTCCTCGGGAAGAGACGAAGAGAGGAAGGCCTAAGATTCATGCGAAGAAGACGGGTACAAAGCGAGATCCGGGTTGGGATGAGAGGGCTCAAGCTAAGAAGGATAAGGAGAAGTCAGAAGCAAGGAAAAAGGGGATGAAAGAGGAAGAGGGTGCAACTGTGCCACCGAAAGCCGATTCACAAAAGAAATCGTCGGTTGCATCCAACAGAGCTTCAAGCGGGGCCACGACCGTAAAAGGGAGTGCAACTAAACCACCGAGGGCAAGAGGAAATGCTAGATCGAAATGTAGCGGTGGCAATTCAATCATTTATCTCGACTTCGACTGGGGGATAGATAATATAGACCTTTTCATGCTCGCATACATAGCTGCTGTGGAGAAAGTAGGTGATGACGGTCATTGTGGTTATCGATCCCTCGCTCGCTTACTAGGTAAACCAGAGCAACAGTACGTTGAAATCCGATTTGATCTTTCGAAGCACCTCCAACAAAACGGGCATATGTATCATGAGATGCTAGAGGGTTTCAAGACTATCCCGCAACTCATTCGAGAAGTGAATCACATTCGATCGCCATGCTCTCCTGAATTCTGGATGTGCACACCTACAATGGGATTGGTATTTGCCACGAGGTATCAAGTTGCACTAGTGGTGTTATCATGGTTTGGTCCTTGTACATGTCTTCCGATGTTTGCTCCTCCCGGTTCAGAGCCTCCTACCACGGTGTTCGCCATTGCACATGTAGGCAGACGCAACCATTACGTACCGGTACGCATCGATATTTTCCGCTCTTGTACCTTATTTGACATATGTTTTTTAGCATACAATAACAATTTTGTTTTGACAGATTTGGTTGGTTGATGACAATTGTCCAATTCCACCCCCTCCAAGGCAGTGGAGTATCTACAAACAGCCATCGGTGGACGGATGGGAACAGCGCTTTCAGAGTAGATTCGACAACTACGTATCGGAGAGAGAGTTTCATGGTGGCGGTCCCATAATGACCTAAATCTTGTATTTGTTTGATTAATGTTCGTATTAAGTATGTTGTTTGTTGACTTGATTAATGTTTGTTGAATTATATATGTTTGTTTAATGTTTTGGTGGACAATTTATAAATGTTTGAGTAATTTTTTTTCCAGAATGATGTCAACATAATCATAGAAGCATTAATATTGAAACAACAACACAATTGAAAAAGAACAGCACGAGTACAACGCAGACGGTGAACAACTAACGATACAGGAAATTAAAAATACTTAATTCTCTATTTGTTACGTGTTGCTGCCAATTTTGCAGCAAGTGCAGCGTTTTCCTCCATGAGCTCGGTGTTTTTGGCTTTCAGTTCATCTATTTCGTTGGCCCATTCTTTTGTTCCAATCCTCAGCAGCTCCATCCCTTCCTCAATTCCTTCAGCCTTTGACCAGTTGCATAAGTTGTCTGCATTTAGTTCTTCAATAACGACCCTTGCACGACCTGTGTATGGTGGATCGATCCAATGTTTGTATTTGCACCCTTTCTCTTCCTCTTCTTCAGTAAGAGCATCCCAACATGCATCCGGACATCCCCAAAATCTTCTCCCATAGTTGACCTTGTCCCACTCTATTTGTTCGGTACACATATGCACCGTGGGCTTTTTCTGACACCAACACAATTTCGGACCAGGATCCATTGTCGAGGAAGAGGCGGGAAATAGAGTTGGACGATTTGGATACATATCGAAATTTGAGAGAAAATAAATATAATGGAATGATAGTGAATGTGTGTTTGAAATGGTTTGTTTTGGAGGTATTTATAGACGAAAAGATAAGATCTGTGACGGAAATATTTGACCGGGTCCGTCAGCATCTCGTTCGGAACCCCATTCCGAACGAGATGGTGTGGGACCCGGTCAGATATTTCCGTCACATCTTATCCCAAACAGATCTTATCTTTTCGTCTATAAATGGCAGCCATGCGGTGAGTCCCGGATTTTCTTCTATATCTATGTCCCGGATTTCTTTAACGTCATAACCGTGCAAACCAATGCCGCCTCTAAATATTAACCCGATACCCCAAGATGACGATGATGACGATCATGTAGTTGAAGATGGTGGTGAAGACGATGAAGACAGCGAAGGTGAAGACGACGGTGAAGACGAAGGTGAAGTCGAAGGTGAAGACGAAGGTGAAGACGAAGGTGAAGACGAAGGTGAAGACGAAGGTGAAGACGAAGATGAAGACGAAGGTGAAGACGAATCGGAAGAAGAACATGAAGATGATTATGATGACGTTGAAGAAGATGGTGGGGAAGAAGATGATGATGATGATTAGAAATGGTCACGTTTATATACTTTGTAATGCTCAGTTGTGTTGTCGTCTTGTTACAACAAAGGACATCAATAAAGAAATTTGTAGTAGTCGATAGCCAACAAAAGACTGCTGAATTAGGTGCCACCAAATCCAAATCTCAAGAAGCCTGACGCAACCAGAAAATTGCACGCATCTCGCCCTGGATGCTATACCCAGCTGCCTGTACAGCAATGCCAAACAACCTGTACCCCATGCGTATTCATGTATCCTGCTCGGATCCTCTAGTAGCGGCAGGAAGCATGTGTCTAACAGGTTGGAGGTCTTGTTCACGAACAAAGACTGCTGAATTAGGTGCCACAAAAAGCCGGTTGCAATGGAGCCCGGATCGGATCTTCTTCGAGAGTTGATCATCGAGACAACGTGGCAAAAGAATTCCCGCTCGCCGACTTTCCCCCTACCTATGAACTTGACCATCTTTGCCTCCTCAGCGTCAAACGGGTTGTCCAGGTCAACGCCAAACAAATAGGAAAACAATTGGGCACAATGCGCTGAATCTGCATCTAGACCCAAATGCGTCCATGGCGTGGTGACAGCACCCCCGTCAATAGGCAGCTCCAGAATCTCCAAAACGTCATGGAGACCGATTCCAAGCTCCCCAAAGTTCAGATGAAATGTGTTCGTCTCAGGGTGCCACCTTTCCACGAATGCAGAAAGGAGGTTGTGGTCCACATTCCAAAATTGACCCTTCAGGATGTGAAGCAGCCCCGACTCCTGGGCAAGAGCAAACCATGATTCTGGCTCCGGGTCGGTAGGAATTCTAGGAAACCATAGCTCGAAACACTTTTGCCTTGTCTGCGCCTTTAGCTGACGGGGGACACTTTCATCGGGATTCGGATGTATCCAAATCTCATGAGCAATGTGTTGCTCATAACGAGTCAATATAGTACCCTCGTTGAGTCCTGGAAGAGGAGGAGCAGCTTTTGACTGCATCGGAGCAGGACCTGACTGCCGAGTCTGTCGGGATCTACCCCGCGAAGAACCTGACCCACTCGGAACATCTGGGTTAGGTGGGTTCCTAACCCACGCAGCACTTGACCCCCGGGAACCTGACTGTTGCGGTCTATCACCACGCGATCTTCTATCCCCCCTCCTCTCAGAAGCAGTGATTCGCCTATCACCCAAATTTCTGTCTTCTCCAACTCTGGATCAGATATTTCTAACTACCTCCTAGTTTTAACGAAATACATACAAATTTACCATCGATTATTATAACTAAAGTCCATATATGCGATTTTAAGTAGTTTTCAACCTTTTTGGTATTTTCTAAAAAGTGTTGATACGCTTTCCACATGCATTAAACTAATTTTTTTTACCATACATTGCAGTTAATATTGAAATGAAGCGTTTTCCACTATAAACTAATTTTAGCATGCATTTGAAATACAATTGAGCATTTTCCACTATTTCTACAAAATTAAGCGTATTTCAGGTTTTTAGAAATACTAACCGACTCCGTGTTTCGTCTCCGACGTGCTGCTCGGACATCCTCCTCCGCTTGCTCCGGCTCTTCTTGAGGCGTTGCTCCGCCTGTTACAGTTGCATCCCAGAACATGTGTTGTTGATGCCTTTGGAGATCACTGAAACTGGGGGTGGGGAGGTTGTAACTACTACTAGTTGCTCCGTCCATGTTGAAAAAACCACTACCAGAAGGACCAGCGTAGCTTGCATTCGGAACACCATAACCCGACCACCACTCGTTTCCTACGTAAATTTCTTCATCTGCAGCCGTCGGATCAGAAAAAAAAGGATTAGGACGTGTTCCGGCCATTATCGAGACGAGGGAAAGCGTTTTTTGAAAGATTTAGAAGGGAGCGTTTTTTAGTAAGATTGAGAAGAGAGCGAATTCGAGTGTGGTTCGGAATGGCATCCCGAACGAACTATATATAGGCAAAAGCTGACGTCAGCTAGCCGTTACACAACGCTGACGTCAGCTTTTTTAAAAAAAAATCATTCTCGTTCGGAATACCATTCCGAACGAGAATGATGACGTCATCATGACGTCATTAAAAAACTATTCTCGTTCGGAATGGGGTTCCGAACGAGAATAGTTTTTTAAACCGGATTATTTTTTGTATTAAATAAAACCCGGTCCATGGACCGGGTTCACAAATTTTCTCGTTCGGAACGGTGTTCCGAACGAGAATATTTTAATAAAAAAAAATACAAAACTCGTTCGGAACGGGGTTCCGAACGAGAGGGGGTGCCAAGTGTAAAATGGGTGCTGCCCGGTTTAATCGCCTTTGTTTATGGATCAAAGAAATATCAATCACCATCTTCATCTCTAACCGTACATATATGTATATGATTACAAATGCTTCTTGAAATTTTTTGCTTTGCATTGTATAATCTGTTGGAGGCTTGCAGCATATAGTATATATAAGCCTCATGAATTATAATGCTTTGTTGCTTGCATCCTATATTAGTAAGACACATAAAATGAATTTTCAAGACATAAGGTTTTATAAAAGAAACACAGAGTTAATATATAATTTGAAAGACATACGATTTCATAAAAACACATAGTCTATATGATTTTGAAGATATAAGGTTTCATAGAAACACATAATCTAGATGATATTTGAGACATACGGTTTCGTAGAAACACATAGTCTAGATGACATTTGAGACATACGGTTTCGTAAAAACACATAGTCTATATGAAATTTGAGATATACGGTTTCATAGAAACACATACTCTAGGTGACTTTGAAGACATAAGGTTTCATAGAAACACATAGTCTAGGTGACATTTGAGACATAAGGTTTCATAAAAACACATAGTCTATATAATTTTTGAAGACATACAGTTTCGTAGAAACACATAGTCTTGTCCTTCGTGTTAAGTTTGTTCATCTTTTAAAGACATACGATTTCATAGAAATACATAGTTTTGTCTTTGATTTATAGGCAAATTCCAACCTGTTTTTAGATCAAGAAAACAAAGACCCTCTCGTATGGGGAAAGTTAGCAAATTATCATATGGAACAAAGAAGGAAAAAAAAAAACTTATTGTGAAACTTCGTGGGCCATAGGGACAACCACGGATTAGACCGGGGACGTGCACAACACAAGCGCATATGCGCATTAGGCCCAATGGGGTTCCACCCTAAAACCAATTGGCAATAGGGGGAGTAATCCATTAGCTTATATAGTGGGCAATCATTATAACTCAAACCCGATATGAGAATCCTTTCTAACACGCCCGCGCAAGTGCAACGGCTCGATCCGTTGACACTTGGACAAATGGGTGTGGTGGGCTTCTCAGTCTCTTTATAGCCAAATCCCAACAAACCCGAATAGATGGCCCGGACAGAACCCGCTCTGATACCATGTGAAACTTCGTGGGCCCATAGGGACAACCACGGACTGGACCGGGGACACGCACAACACAAGCGCATATGCGCATTAGGCTCAATGGGGTTTCACCCTAAAACCAATTGACAATAGAGAGAGTAATTCATTAGCTTATATAGTGGACAATCTTTATAACTCAAACCCGACGCGGAAATCCTTAGTGACAGTACTTACGGAGTATATTCTACCTTTGTTGTACGTACAGTAGCAATGGAGTAGTAACAATGAAGCAACCAATTCCTCCTTTACTTTGTACGTCTTGAGAGAAGTCTCTGATTTCTCTTCTTTTTGCAGGCTCCCCTCTTTCCCTTCCTCTGTCCTTTCGTTGCTTTCTTCCTCTCCTAGGAATAGGAGAGTCAGAGATATATTTAATTAGTC
This sequence comes from Oxyria digyna, assembly GCA_029168935.1. Lineage (NCBI taxonomy): Eukaryota > Viridiplantae > Streptophyta > Magnoliopsida > Caryophyllales > Polygonaceae > Oxyria > Oxyria digyna. Next base: position 45,091,187 of record JAPVLV010000005.1, read on the forward strand.
ATCCCCGTTACAAGTTTTTTAATTGTCAGGTACCTTTATTGTTTGACTATTGTTTAATGGGAATTTACTTAGCCACATCATCATACTCCCTCCGTCCCGATATATAATTTCTGTTTGTCGTTATCGAGAAAAATTAAGGTTATGAAAAGAAAAGGTGAGAAGGAGAGAGAATGTGAGAGGGTGTGGATTTTTATGTAGGAGAGAGAAAATAAAAAGTAAGTTGGTGGAAGTTTTGATGTAAAAAAGGAGGAAAGAGAGGGTAATTGAATGTGATGGGTATAATAAGATAAAAGACATAAAAGGAAAGTAGGAAGAATTTTTTGGAATACCCGATTAGAAAAACAAGAATTATATAATGGGACGGAGGGAGTAGTAATGACTGATTTGTTTATATTTTAAAATCCCTTATTTCATACTCTTTGTACGGAGCCAACCATATATATAGATTATAGGTCATTATATGCTAACCTTAATATAATCTTCTTTACATGTGTTAAAGCCTATTTTTTTCATAGACATATAATTGAATTTCATTTTTTTTTTTAATCCAAACAGTGTTCAGAACAAAATAGAAATAACAATCAACACTTAAGACAAGTAACTCAATGTGCTCAACGATGACTAGTTGACCTCTGATCATATACAGTAGATTTTAAAATATCAAATCAAATTATATTTGGAGTCAGACTCCAATAAAAAAATATGTAGAAAAAAAAACGCCCTGCACCCGATTTTTTATAACTGACACCCGGTTTTGGACGCATTCTGATTGCGTCAAAAAATCCGGGTCAATCTTGGGCGCACCCTGGATGCGCTCAAACTTGATATAGTGTCGCATTTCACGCCCTTTATTTTAATATCAAACGATCATATCTAAAAATTTTATTTTCATTAATGGAAAATATGTCATTTTACATTCAAATTTCTCAGATTTGGTGTTGTTCATCATCTTCCCGAGAGAAGCGCTCAAATTTTCGCGAAGAACCATCCCCTCCTTGATTGGTTCGGTCAATCGGTTGATTTTGAGGGTTCCAAATCTAGATTGAGCCTATTTTGCGAAGCATCCTTACGATCTAACGGTGAATTCAAATCGATTTCTCATGTGCCTTCGTCTTCAAGCTCCATGGCTTCCGGTGTCGTTTTCTTTCGATTTTCATTGTTTTCTATACCTGATGTGCTCTGTATGTGAGGCGATTTCGATTTTTTGATTTATTGGATCAAATCAAGTAGAAATTCCACTTAGATTTCAGTGATTGATTTTTTTAGGTTTTAACCTGTTCAAACTGAAATTGTAGTTTATGTCAATCTCCTTGTGTATTCTAGCTTTAAGGTTTGAGCTTCTCCAATTTTCATTAATTTGGTTCATTGTTACATTATCACTCTTATCCTTTAATGGAAACTTCAAAAATCTTCAGTTAGTTCATTGTTTTTAATATGTGAACATTTCTATACAATTCATGAACCTAGTATTTGCCTAATTGTTTGATCTTAATTATTGATTTCGACCACTTCACAAACTCAACAACTGCTAGTTGTGACGTTTCTAATTGTAATAGTTTTCCAAGTACTAGTGGAACTATGTATGATGATATTGACTTGATGACTCTTATGAAGTTGAATTTTTCCAAGGTGAGACTGATGAAGCTAAAGTCGTAGTGTCAAATCAAAGAAATAAACTCTAAACACTAATTAGAGTATAGCAAGAAGTAGAGGTCGAACCCAAGGGAATCAAAACACCAAATCAATGCAGTCAAGTGAAATATCAACTAGTGAACAAGTAACAAGTAACCAAGGGGGGTTTTGATTGTATGGAACACAAAAGTAACCAGTAACAAGCAGATGAAGTTTGGGTGAGAATATGATGAGAAGGGGTTTCACCTAGCAAGTATCCACACAACAGTCAATCAAGTTGATCATAGATTTATCTCAAGTTCTATTCAATCCTAGGGAATGTTCTTATTCCAATCTTTAATATATCAGCAGGCCAACCGGTCCTGATAATACTTACTATTCAACAATCAGGGAAACCTCTCAAGATTAGATGAAATAGCAGCAAAGGGCACAGGAATCATAAGGATGCATGCAATAACTTACAACCGTCAAGTATTAACATGCAATCAATTCTCTTTCATAAAAGCAATCAACTACCAGATCATGCAGATATGAGCGCTACAATGACAAGGAATTCCACCGTATATTCCTAGTCTAGCAATAGAAAACTATCAATCAAACTAGGTGATCAAGCTAGCAAAACTAATAGAAATCAATAGATGAAGAACAAGAGAATTAATACAAACCCATAGGAAAAGAACAAGAGTTTAGAAATCTCACAACTTAATAATTGAAGGTTTCAACCGCTAAGTAAAACAATGGAGATTAGTTCCTTCTCATGGTTGCAGAACTAAATTGTCTGGAAAAGATGATGCTAAAAAGTTGATTGAAAGATGGAAAGAACTAGGGTTCTTAAATAGAGACTAACCCTAAAAATATATGGTAAAAGATATATCCTAAGACTAATATAAGGAAAATAAAAGAAAGGAAACTAAACAAAACACAAAAGGAAAACAAATAAATTAAACTAAAGAAAACAAGCACGAAGTGCTCGGCTAATATATTCATATGTGCTGCTTGCTTCCTCTAATTCAATATGTGGGCCGGCCTGCTTACTTCACCCCACAGCCCGTCTCGCGCACGAAGGGGAATTCAGCATATTATCCGCGATCGCGGATATTAATCTGCGGTCGCGGATTTATTAAATATTCTCGGCTCCTCTCTGTTGCTCCACCGCGATCGCCGCTGATCCATGGCGATCGCCGCTGATCCATGGCGATCGCCGCTGATCCATGGCGATCGCCGCTGATCCATGGCGATCGCCGCTGATCCATGGCGATCGCCGTCGGTGATTTCTTCAAATCTTCAATATTCTTTGGTTCTGATCTTCAATTCTTCACTTCTTAATAAATATCTCAGAACATAACAATGGCTCGAAACACATATAATAATACTCCTAAATCAATGTAATAATCCCTAATTACGCCATACAAAGTGCAGCGTATCAGGGACAAATTGTTATACCCCTGTTTGCATTGTTGATATTAAACCTGCTATTGCCAGGTTGATTGCCACCATAGACGCAGAAATTGATTTTTATGATAAATATGCCAAATCTTGTGGTTTTTTTGTATGTTTTGCATCTGCCCGCTATGACAAATCTCGAACAGTTCTTCTTACAAGATATATGATTTGTTCAAGGTCTACAAGGCAGAAAATCGCAAAAGTGGTCAACATACAAGGATCTTTGATCGAGTTGGTTGTGATGCCAAAATAACACTTGCCTTAGTAAAATTTTGAGGGCTACAAGGCTTTAAAAGGTAATAACAAGTCAATGAAACCTGGTAATTAATAGCAGGTTGTATGGACACTGCATTCCTCAATGCTGCCATGAAGAGAGTGGTATTCCAATTGTTTCGAGAATGTATTCCAATTGTTTTGAGACACACATGCATCTGAATACATGTTTGGGTTGCAGTCTTACTAGCATGTATTCCACAATCCATGTTGGAAGTGCACCCATGAATGACTACTAGTGTACATACAAATGAAGACAGTTTTAGTAAGGGATAAATAAATTTGAACAACGGTAAATAATTATACAGTGGAACTGATGAATTACAGAGTAAATGAGCAAAATCATTGTATTATTGAATTGAATGAATGATTATAAGCCGTCTGAGATGTTGTTTATACATGATCAACATGATCGAAGCTAACAAACTTAACATACTACTGATGTAAACATAACAAAATGTGACGTCACCACTTAAGTAACAACTAAACTAACTCTCTCAAATTGGTAGTGTCTTGAGACAGTCTTAATTTGCTAATTAGATTTGTATGCTTAGGGTCAAGATAAGAATTTGGTGAGCGTATGAGCAATCTATAGATGAGTTGGAACATGAGATAGGCTAATCATGCCTTGTGTCAACTTTGATCGAACAAAGTGTCAGTCTATCTCTATATGCTTTGTCCTTTCATGGTAGACTGGATTACGAGTAATATGTATTTTTGCTTGACTATCACACCTAATAGGAACATGATTGAGATTAGGGACATCTAATTCATGAAGCAAACGAGTCAGCCAAGCTAATTCTACGGTCACCCTTCTCAAGGATCTAGACTCAGCTTCTGCACTTGATGATGAAATAGTTAGTCTGCTTCTTAGACTTCCATGATATTGGTGATGATCCTAAGAAAATGATGTATCCACTTACAAATCTTTTTGTACATACACAAGATGCCTAGGTTTAGTCACACTAAGCAAGGAGTCCAAAGTTTTAATCATTTGCCAGCAATGGTCCATGATTTAAAGTGCCTTTAAGGTACCTTTATGTGTGCAATGCAACTTTAAAATGAGTAGGAGAGGGATTTTGCATGAACTGGCCGAGGTGTTGAATTGTACAACTAATGTCTAGCCTTGAATTTGTGAGAAATTCAGTTTTCCCACCAATCTTCAGTAAGGTGTAGCATCTAGCAAGAAGTCTTTTACCACAATGGACAACTTATTAGAGGGATAAAGAGGACTAGGTGTAGGTTCATCTTGATCAAAATCCTGCAAGACTTCTTGTAAAAATATCTTTGTGATATTATGATTCCTTTGTCAGTTCTAAGGAGAAAGCTTAGACATCCTAAATCTTTGACCTTGAATTTATTATCCCGATAAGATTTCATTAATGACATACCCTCATTGTATGTTCCTGTGATCAATATACCATCTACATAAACTGCAAGGGATATCACCAATTTCCCAGGAAAAGAGAATGATCATTCTGTGATTGTTGAAAACCTTGGGACAAAAGGTATTTTGAAAGCTTTGAATGTCATTGCATTGAAGATTGCCTTAAGCCCGTATAATGACTTGATCAATCTACACGCCTTTCCTGGTTCTGCATCAACACCTTGAGGAATTTTCATATAAACTTCTTCATTCAAATCTCCATGTGGGAAAGCATTGTTCCCATCTAATTGTGAAATGCTCCATTTGTTCTTCACATCTACACTGATACGACTTTTGATTGTTGTCATCTTGACAACTGGTGATAAAGTCTTTGTGAAGTCTATTCCCTCTCTTTGTGTACAACCTTTTATAACCAGCCTTACCTTATGACTTTCAAGAGTTCCATTTGCACTGTATTTGAGTTTGAATACCCATTTAGATCCTATTTGTTTCTTTGTAGAGGGTAGATCCACAATATCCCAAGTGTGATTAACATCCAGTGCAACTAGCTCAACATTCATTTCTTCTCTCCATCCAGGAAAAGAAAAAGCAGCTTCAAATGAATTAAGTAGGTTCACTCAGTTGTGAAACATTAGTGATCATGGCTTGACTAAAACTATGTAAGACAGAAAAGGCAAAAGAATGTGGTGATAAAGCAGGTGTTGCTAACACACTGTTGTAGCGTGCGTTAAGAAAAATATAGTCATGTAAACATGTTGGCTTTGTGGTAGGGTTGGAAGGCCACCTATGAGCACCATTATCACAAGGAATGTTAGTACAAACATTTGTATTTGTGATAGGTATAGAAATGTTACCCTCATCTGCCTCCATTCCTTCTTCCTCAGTTGGCAAGAAAGAAGCTTCTTGAGATTGAAAAATGTCCTATGTGCTGACTTGGGGAGTGGATGGAAATAATGTGGAGTTGTTAACTAATCCAAAGCAAAAAGCATTATATTTTCATAGAATATGACATCTCTAGAAAATATAATCTCCCTAGTTTCATAGTTAAGAAGTTTGTAAGCCTTTTGTGTGCAGGATATCCAAGAAAGACACATTTTGTTGCTCTTGGCATGAACTTGTCTCTTCCAACTTTGATGGTTGAAGAAAAATCAAGACATCCAAATGTCTTAAGATGATCCAAATTACGAGAGTTGTTAAATAAAAAGTCATAAAGTGATCTGTCATTGAGCACCCTTGACGGAAATCTATTTATTAGATAGGCTATTGTGTTTACTACATCTCCCCATTAAGGAATAGGCATATGACTCTCAAAGATTAAAGCTCTAGCAACTTCAAATAGGTGCTTTTATTTTCTTTCCACCACCCCCTTTCTGTTGAGCAGTGTATACACAAAAGGTATAATATATGTATTGTTTATTTGGAAGCATACAAATCTACCATGACATGACTCCTGCCTAATTCAAAATCATTCTCACTTCTTATGATTGTAAGAACAGAAGAAAATTGTGTCTCAACCATAGTGACAAAAGATTTAAGCACTAGCTTTATCTCTAAGCAAATGAATCCCAGTTACTCTAGTAAAGTCATCCACAATTGTTAAGAAGTATTTATAATCATCATGAGTGGAAATCCTTTGAGGACCCCAAGTGTCTACATGTAACAATTCTAATGCAGAAGTTGAAGAAATACAACTACTAGGAAACTTTATTGTGTTGCTTGGATTTAGCACACACAGTACAAGAAATTATGCTATCCTTATTTATTTCTAGATTACAATGATTCTTAAGCTTTGAAAAAGAAAGATGTCCAAGTCTTTTATGCATGAGCAAAGCCTTGGAATAAATCTTCTTATTTATCACGTGATGCACCATGTTCAACAAATGATGCAAAAATCCTTTAGTTAGCTAAATCATCTAACTGATCTAGTAGATAGAGCCCTTGCCTACCTTTACCAAGGATTAGAGGCTTGGTCGTAGTTAGACCTTGCAATGCATATATTAAATTAGTGAATAAAGCACCACATTTCAATTGTTTGATAAGCTTGGATATTGACAACAAGTTAAACTGAAATCCTGGAACTAGTAAGACATTATCCAGAATGATCTATGCAGTTATCCTTGCCCTTTCCACTGTATCAACCTTACGAACTTGTCCATTAGGCAACTTCACATTAATAGGACTTTCTGTAATCCTATTATCCAAGAACAACTCACTATAGTGACACATGTGATCACTTGGTATTGTGTCAATGATCCAGATATGACTAAAAGATGACTTGCTTATTCCAACAAAAGAGTAAGAAAAGAGGTTACCAACTACATTGGCATGATTATAGCTCTAGATTTAGTTCATCAAGTCTGTCTCATCCTCTCAAATTACTATTGTGGGGGCGCCCAACTCCCCCTATCTCTGTACATTGTGACTCACAAGCTACGATTTGCATAGCAAACAACAATGCCTATAATGGCAAGAAGAGACACATTTGGATTAACAATGTGTATATGAGACAATTGATCACGAATGGAGTATTCAGCTAAAAGTATGTGAGATTAGAGAGGAACATTTCATATCATTTGAGTTAAGGGACTAAAAAGAAGATTAGTTCTTGACACGTCTAAGGGAATGAGACTAAAATCCGTGAGATGGGGAATTCTGGGTGGATCCACACTATGGTCAAATGAAGCCTTGAAAAGACTCTTATGATGTTACTCTACATCATATTCTATGACGAGTGTACTTGAGAGGGTGAGCATTAGCTCTTAATGAACTCATAGCTAGGGATGCACAAAAAAGACCAGGACCGAACCGAACCGGGTCGGTCCGGTCCCCGGTCCACATATTTGAGAAATTCCGGGTTCCGGTTCGGTCCAAGACCGAAAACCCGGATAAATTTATTTTTAATTTTTTTTTTAAAGAAAAATAAAGTTTTATAATTTTAATATATAGAAAAAAGCGGTCCGGTCCCCAGTCCATGGATTTGAAAAATTCCGGACCGACCCGGGAAATTCCGGTCTGGACCGGTTGTGCAACCCTACTCATAGCCCAGGATATGGGTGGCCATTTGAGACGGACTAGATGAGATCACCGTTAATTTCAGAGGTTGAGTTATTTGAACTCTTAATGACTTTATAACCCATATATGGTGGTTCTTTTGAGACAAGACTTGATGTAGTCATCTGCAGGCGTGTGAAGGGCTAGCCTCCTTCTATGAAAGTATTCGGGTAATCTTCTAGAGCACTCTTTAGCATCCCAGGGAAAAAATGACTATCTTTTAGAAGTTAGTGAGGAATCAAATAGAATATTAGTTCACTCTTCTCGTGAAGGGATTACTTGATTTCACTATGTGTTGGTTCAAGTCGTAAGACACCTTTACTTAAACTTCAAACCTTGCTCAAACCTTGTTTTAAACTAAGCTTTGGAAAACGATATATGTATTGTAGGAGATTGTGAGAGTGTCGCATAGACTAAATATAGAAGTTTGAGAATAATATATATACAGTTGTTATTTCTTTGAAGAGTTAGTTGAGTTAGAAACGAGTGTCCCTCACGCCCACCGCCGTTGTGGTCTGTTTCGGATTCGGTTGCGTGGTGTGTGGGCAGTGGGGGTGGGTCCTACTTTTTACGAGTCAAATTAATTTTTGGGCTTTTGAAGTTTCTGAACGTAAATTAATTGTGCATCAGATTCTTCCAGTTTTGTTTAAATTCGAATTTTAAAATTGATTTGACTCTGTCTTAATTCGTTTGTAACTACCCCTGATTTTACTGTCTTAATCCTGCGTTCTATGAGGTGGAGTTAGTGCTCTGGATTTGCAGATCGGTTGCTTTAAATTGAGCTTTCCTTTTTCTTTAGAAAAGACTGAACAACGAAGTTTTTTTTCGTCTCCGAAAAAAACTCCATTTTTGTTCTGAGCATACGAGTAGATTTCAGTTGGCAAGAGCCCGTAATCGGAAGACGTTGTGATAACCTGGAGGCGACACCAACCCGACTGAACTCCAGCGGTCTGGGTGAAATCACTTCTAAAATAACGGCCATTATACCGCGACGCATTAAATTTCCGGTTCCCGACTTTTAAAGGTTTTCGAATAAGCTTTACATCTTATTTTGATTTTGTACTAACAATTTTGTGTGATTAGTAAACTCCATTCTAAAATTAAGCGGTAATAAAAAAAACCAATCAACAAATATTTTAGGGAAAAAATGTTAAATTATTGTAATATACTCAGTTAATGGTAGTAGGTAATCTCCCTAAACTTCTACAACAAATGAAAAGAATTTCGTGGCTTTTACGGTCAAAGAGAAGAACAAATCCAATTTGGATTTGAATTTAGTTTGTTGTGTAGCACAAGCTATCTTTTGATTTGTCATCGGCACATCCATCCAGCTAATTAGATTAGTTGAAAGTATATCTTAGAATTTCACGTACAAACTCCATGCATTGGAAGATTCTAAAAGCACGTCACTTGGAAAAAAACAGTAGTCTTAGAAAACAACCTCCCATCAATCAATGCTTATAGGTTTTATACTTTTATCTGATGCATGACTATAGTCGATCATGTGGTATTAATCAATCAGCATTCAATTAGTCTAGTAATTGACATTGAATTAAGAGGTTTTTGCTCCAAACCATCCTTTATTTGACCGAATTTGCGCCAAACCACCCCTTATTTGAGCATGATATTTTGACATTTTGATTTTAGTGAGCAAGAATAACTCCATCGACCGGCTGAATGAAATTGAAGAATGGGCGTTACTGTGGCTCAATGAAATTGAAGAATGAGTTTTGATTCCAAACTCATTATGTATGTGTACGAAACGCCTCTCTCTCTATGTAGCAATCTCCCAAAAAGACCCAAGCCCTAGTAATATCCGGCCTTAACTTGACCGCCTGCACCAGATCGTCCTCCACATCCGGACCCACCATCCCGGGCAAAGTTGTGCGTCGATGACGAAGTGGCGCTTGGTTTGGGATCTGGAGCACTCAGAAGAGGCCGAGAGGAACATGCAGACGCCCGAGAGTATATGTTTCAGAGAGTGCAGTTCGATTTAGGATTGAGATTGCCCTTAATTATTTGAGTTATTAATTATCTCGCGAGTTATTGAATATCTTCCGAGTTTTAGAAAGAGTTGAATAACTCGCGAGTTATGAATTAAAATCTCATATATTGCTAAATGACATAATTGCCCTTCAAAATTAGAAGTAAGTGGGGGTAAATGAGTAATTTCACAGAAATTAACGGTTTGTTTAACGGACTTGAGCGAAGGGTGGTTCGGTGTTAACAGAATGACACAAAAGAGTGGTTTCTTGCAAAAAGTTAAATAATTGGTGGTTTGGCGCAAATTCGGCCAAATAAAGGGTGGTTTGAAGCAAAAACCTCTTGAATTAAACGTTAATTTGCTTCAAGATGTTTATATTAGAATAAATTACTTAGATCTGGATATAAGTTATGTTGACTAGAAACACGTTTTCATATATTCAAAACAATAAAACAATAGTACGCCAATCAAGACTCGGTCAACCATCTTAATTAACAACTCTATTCCCTACAATCTATCTTATCTATATAAAAGTTGGTTGTTTAATGTCAAAATTGAATGAAATTGATACCAATTTAATGCATTACACATTTCTTAATCACCTCTTATGACAATGCAAACTTATTCTAATATTATGTTTTAAAACTACTTCAAACATAAATATAAGAAAATAAAAAATACTTATATTTACAAATATTAATAAATTTGATAACAACAACAACATATTAACAAATAATGTATAACTATATTAAATCACATACGAAAATCTGTAATTTTCTCGCGCGAGGCCCGTATTTAGTCTATATATAAAAGTTGATGGGTTTGAAGAAGTAAAAGCAACATGTACCTAATAAATGCTACTCTAATATTTTAAATCTTTTTTTTTACCAAAAAAAATACATTTTAAATCTTTATCCTAATTACCTATTTTCTTAAATGTTAATTTCATCATCAACTAAGAAAACACCATCTTCGTCTCCTTCCTCTATCACAATCTCCAAATTCATTCTCATCTCTATCAGGTTCATCAATTCCTTCGTTTCATTCCGACGCCACATCCTTCCCCGATTAAAAATTAATCTGGATTAATTAGATATTTTTAATCTATATATTGACAACACCTAAGATTGATTCATATGCATGGCCTCAGTAAAACATGTAACACGCCAAACAACATTGGCCTCAGTAAAACATGAACATCATATAAATACTTTATGTTGCAGATTTCGGTTGCAACCACTGTTGCAATAAGGGAGTAATTCATAGACTTATATACTTAGGCTTGTTTAATCTCAACTTCCGACGTGGGATATACTTTCGCCGGTTGCGACATGGCGGCGGCAGCAGCCGCGACCTCGGCGGGAAAGTTAAGCAAAGCCTTGGAGCCGCGCATCTTGAAGGCAGCTCGGTCATAAGCCATGGCGGCTTCTTCGGCGGTCAAGAACGTCCCGAGCCAGACGCGGGCCCCTTGCCTCGCCGAGTCTCGTATCTCCGCCGCGTACTTTCCCCATGGCCGACGTCGTACTCCTCGGTAGTGTCGCTTCTTCGCCACACCGCCACCACCGGAGAGGTGGTGGTTGTTGGTCGTGGTCCTGGTCGTTTCGTTGATGATGTGGAGGAGAAGCATGTCTTGGGAATCGTTCTCGTTTAGTGGAAGATGATCGGCTGTTAATACTCTCTCCATTTTGTTGTGTTTAGGATGCATGCTAATTAGGGTTTTGGATATATGATGATGATCGTATTTGTATGAGAGTTTGGGAGACCGATGTGGAGGCGTGCGTACGTGTGTTAGGTTGTTGTGTTTTAATTTCAATGCATGTTTAATTAAGATAATAATTGTCTGCAAGAGATCGCGACTTTTAGCTAGTCCATAAATATAATTGTAGTAGTTGGATCAGAATACAAAAAAGGAGGATCATCGTGGGTTAGAATTTAGAACCTCGACCAAGTATTTAATTTGGTAGTCAATGTTTTTGGACTATTTCTTTTATGAAATAATTTTTTTTATGTGATATAGGTAATTTTGGAAAACCCCTAATTTTATAGTATATTAATATTAAGATTCAAGGAATGGATTCGGCGTGAATATGTATTAATGTACGTATCGAAATGTCGGTGAGATGAATTTTTAGGTGAGGATGTTGAATATGTATTAATGTACGTATCGACATTTCGGTGAGATGAATTTTTAGGTGAGGATGATCTCGCATATTATAAAGCATGAATACAAAAATATTTTGCATCCTCACCTACAAACTTATGCTTATCGGATCTCTTATCATTTTGTACGTATACTTTTCCTAACCCAATTATTTGTTTATGAGAGGGAAGCCGCCGGTCATTCATCATTCTAATAAGGCGATTTAACCCGGCAGCACCTTTTTTACACCGGGCACCCCCCCTCGTTCGGAATGGGTTCCGAACGAGTTTTGTATTTTTTTATTTTTTAAATATTCTCGTTCGGAATGGTGTTCCGAACGAGAATATTTGTGAACCCGGTTCATGAACCGAGTTTAAATAATACAAAAAAATATCTGGGTTAAAAAAAAATTCTCGTTCGGAATGACATTCCGAACGAGAAACGCGCCAGCTCCAACGGCTAGCTGACGTCAATTGCCTATATATATTCGTTCGGAATGGCATTCCAAACCACACTCGAATTCACAATCTTACAAAAAAACGCTCCCTTCTAAAATCTTTCAAAAAACGCTTTCTCTCATCTCGATTATGGCTGGAACTCCTCCTAATCCTTTGTTTTCTGATCCGACGGCTGCAGATGAAGAAGTTTACGTAGGAAACGATTGGTGGTCGGGTTATGGTGTTCCAAATGCAAGTTACGCTGGTTCTATTGGTAGTAACATAGACGGAGCAAGTAGTAGTAGTTACAACCTCCCCACCCCCACTTTGAGTGATCTCCAAAGGCATCAACAACACGTGTTCTAGGATGCAACTATTATAGGCGGAGCAACACCTCAAGAAGAGCCGGAGCAAGAGGAGGAGGATGTCCGAGCACCACGTCGCAGACGGAACACTAAGTCGGTTAGTATTTATAAAAACCTGAAATACGCTTAATTCTGTAGAAATAGTGGAAAATGATCAATAGTATTTCAAATGCATGCTAAAATTAGTTAATAGTGGAAAACGCTTAATTTCAATATTAACTGCAATGCATGGTAAAAAGAATTAGTTTAATGCATGTGGAAAGCGTATCAACACTTTTTAGAAAATACAAAAAAGGTTGAAAATTACTTAAAATTGCATATATGGACTTTAGTTATAATAATCGATGCTAAATATGTATGTATTTCGTTAAAACTAGGAGGTAGTTAGAAACATCCGATCTAGAGTAGGAGAAGATAGAAACCTAGGTGATAGGCGAATTACTACTTCTGAGAGGAGGGGGGATAGAAGATCTCGGGGTGATAGACCGCAACAGTCAGGTTCTCGGGGGTCAAGTGCTGCGGGGGTTAGGAACCCATCTCCTGTTCCGAGTCGGTCAGGTTCTTCGCGGGGTAGATCCCGACAGACTCGGCAGTCAGGTCTTGTTCCGATGCAGTCAGAAGCTGTTGCGGCTCCTCCTCTTCCAGGACTCAACGAGGGTACTATATTGACTCGTTATGGGCAACACATTGCTCATGAGATTTGGATACATCCGAATCCCGATGAAAGTGCCCCCCGTCAACTAAAGGCGCAGATAAGGAAGAAGTGCTTCGAGCTATGGTTTCCTAAAATTCCTACCGACCCGGAGCCAGATTCATGGTTTGCTATTGCCCAAGAGTCGGGGCTGCTTCACATCTTGAAGGGGCAATTTTGGAATGTGGACCACAACCTCCTATCTGCATTCGTGGAAAGGTGGCACCCTGAGACGAACACATTTCATCTGAACTGTGGGGAGCTTGGAATCGGTCTCCATGACGTTTTGGAGATTCTGGAGCTGCCTATTGACGGGGGTGCTGTCACCACCCCATGGACGCATTTGGGTCTAGATGAAGATTCAGCGCAGTGTGGCCGATTGTTCTCTTATTTGTTTGGCGTTGACCTGGACAACCCGTTTGACGCTGAGGAGCAACAGATGGTGAAGTTCATAAGTAGGGGGAAAGTCGGCGAGCGGGAATTCTTTTGCCACGTTGTTTCGATGATCAACTCTGGAAACTCGGATCCGGGCTCTATTGCAACAGGCTTTTTGTGGCACCTCATTCAGCAGTCTCTGTTCGTGAACAAGACCTCGAACCTGTTAGACACATGCTTCTTGCCGCTACTAGAGGATCCGAGCAGGATACATGAGTACGCATGGGGTACAGGTTGTTTGGCATTGCTGTACAGGCAGCTGGGTATAGCATCCAGGGCGAAATGCGTGCAATTTTCTGGTTGCGTAAGGCTTCTTGAGATTTGGATTTGGTTACATTTCCCGTATTTTCCTGGGAACCCAAACCTGGATGTGAGCTCCCAAGAAGTTACTGCTCGTGTGTCCCGCTATTCCACTGGACGGGCCCCGCTGAGGCAAAAAAGGACTCTACAACAGTACAGACGCATTCTGGATGAGTATGCACCGGAAGATGTAAGTGAATTGTCTAAATGTCATTCCAAGTTTTTTGTTTTCAATATTGTTATTAATTTTTATAAGCTACTGCTGTAGGTGTGTTGGATGCCGTATCCGGATTTGGACGTGGGACCGCAAGGGCGTCATAGAGTGGCCACTTATCGTGGTGGGATCCGGTGCTTTGACATTATGGAGATGTACAACCCTGATCGGTTTTGCAGACAGTTCGGACGCCGTCAGTCCCGGCCTTTGGATGTCCCCGAGCCAGTCGAGTATTATTGTCCGCCAAAATCAATGCGAGGTGGCCGGGAATACACTGTACGGTATGGCCCGGAATGGGATAGATGGGACCAGCGTTATGACAACCTGTGTCTGTACATCATGTCCAGCCCACCAGCTCTTATCCCTTGGGATGCTGAGGATGCATACCTCGATTGGTTTGCTCAAGTCTCACATCCATATGTGATCCCAAACGCCCCGGCAAGACCTCGACCGCCACGTAACCCGAACCCGATCCTTACCCTCGATTTCAACCGGGTAATTCTTATATTATTTTATTTGTTGGTATTGTGTTTTCTATATGACTCATCTCCTAATTATTTGTTGGTATTGCAGTGTGTATCGACGACACTCGCTATGATGCGGACACATCGACAACAGGGAATATTATCCATGGAGAATTTGGATTCCTACATTCGGATGCTCAGTATCGACGATCCGCCTACAGCTGAGGAGGTCACTCAAACTCAACGGATGTCACAAGCAGGGTCGTCCAGGAGTGCAGAAGAGAGAGCCACACATTCTATATGGGAGCGGGCAAGGATGGGTGCGGGACAAGCCCCTCCGGAACAACAAACAAGGCATAATGAATGGGAAGCTAACTTGGGTCACGATTCGGAACCTTATTGGAGGGTTTGATACGTTGTATTTGTTGTTTAAGTTTTAATGAATATTATGTCCCCTGTGTTATGGATATTATGTTTCGTTTTCGTTGATTAAGTGTTAATGGATATTATGCTTTATGTATTTGGTTTCCTTACGTTTTGATTTAATGTTATAAAGACGTATGAAGGTGAAATTCAACACTTTAATTATGCGTAACGAAAGTATTACAAAGTATATAAACGTGAGCATTACTAATCATCATCATCATCTTCTTCCCCACCATCTTCTTCAACGTCATCATAATCATCTTCATGTTCTTCTTCCGATTCGTCTTCACCTTCGTCTTCATCTTCGTCTTCACCTTCGTCTTCACCTTCGTCTTCACCTTCGTCTTCACCGTCGTCTTCACCTTCGCTTTCTTCATCGTCTTCACCACCATATTCAACTACATGATCGTCATCATCGTCATCTTGGGGTATCGGGTTAATATTTAGAGGCGGCATTGGTTTGCACGGTTAAACAAACCCGGGACATATATATAGATGAAAAGAGAAGAGGTTTGGGAAATATCCGACCCGGTCCCACAAAGTCTCGTTCGGAATGGGGTTCCGAACGAGACTTTGTGGGACCGGGTCGGATATTTCCCAAATACCTCTTATCTTTTCGTCTATAAATACCTCCAAAACAAACCATTTCAAACACACATTCACTATCATTCCATTATATTTATTTTCTCTCAAATTTCCTTCCTCAAATTTCGATATGTATCCAAATCGTCCAACTCTATTTCCCGCCTCTTCCTCGACAATGGATCTTGGTCCGAAATTGTGTTGCTGTCAGAAAAAGCCCACGGTGCATATGTGTACCGAACAAATAGAGTGGGACAAGGTCAACTATGGGAGAAGATTTTGGGGATGCCCGGATGCATGTTAGGATGCTCTTACTGAAGAAGAGGAAGAGAAAGGGTGCAAATACAAACATTGAATCGATCCACCCTACACAGGTCGTGCAAGGGTCGTTATTGAAGAACTAAATACAGACAACTTATGCAACTGGTCAAAGGCTGAAGGAATTGAGGAAGGGATGGAGCTGCTGAGGATTGGAACAAAAGAATGGGCCAATGAAATAGATGAACTGAAAGCCAAAAACGCCGAGCTCATGGAGGAAAACGCTGCACTTGCTGCAGAATTGGCAGCAACACTTAACAAATAGAGAATTAAGTATTTTTAATTTCTTGTATCGTTAGTTGTTCACCGTCTGCGTTGTACTCGTGCTGTTGTTTTTCAATTATGTTGTTGTTTCAATATTAATGCTTCTATGATTATGTTGACATCATTCTGAAAAAACATTACTCAAATATTTATAAATTGTCCACCAAAACATTAAACAAACATATATAATTCAACAAACATTAATCAAGTCAACAAACAACATACGTAATACGAACATTAATCAAACTAATACAAGATTTAGGTCATTATGGGACTGCCACCATGAAACTCTCTCTCAGATACGTAGTTGTCGAATCTACTCTGAAAGCGTTGTTCCCATCCGTCCACCGATGGTTGTTTGTAGATACTCCACTGCCTTGGAGGGGGTGGAATTGGACAATTGTCATCAACCAACCAAATCTGTCAAAACAAAATTGTTATTGTATGCTAAAAAACATATGTCAAATAAGGTACAAGAGCGGAAAATATCGATGCGTACCGGTACGTAATGGTTGCGTCTGCCTACATGTGCAATGGCGAACACCGTGGTAGGAGGCTCTGAACCGGGAGGAGCAAACATCGGAAGACATGTACAAGGACCAAACCATGATAACACCACTAGTGCAACTTGATACCTCGTGGCAAATACCAATCCCATTGTAGGTGTGCACATCCAGAATTCAGGAGAGCATGGCGATCGAATGTGATTCACTTCTCGAATGAGTTGCGGGATAGTCTTGAAACCCTCTAGCATCTCATGATACATATGCTCGTTTTGTTGGAGGTGCTTCGAAAGATCAAATCGGATTTCAACGTACTGTTGCTCTGGTTTACCTAGTAAGCGAGTAAGGGATGGATAACCACAATGACCGTCATCACCTACTTTCTCCACAACAGCTATGTATGTGAGCATGAAAAGGTCTATATTATCTATCCCCCAGTCGAAGTCGAGATAAATGATTGAATTCCCACCTCTACATTTCGATCTAGCATTTCCTCTTGCCCTCGGTGGTTTAGTTGCACTCCCTTTTACGGTCGTCGCCCCGCTTGAAGCTCTGTTGGATGCATCAGACGATTTCTTTTGTGAATCGGCTTTCGGTGGCACAGTTGCACCCTCTTCCTCTTTCATCCCCTTTTTCCTTGCTTCTTCCTTTTCCTTATCCTTCTTAGCTTGAGCCCTCTCATCCCAACCCGGATCTCGCTTTGTACCCGTCTTCTTCGCATGAATCTTAGGCCTTCCTCTCTTCGTCTCTCTCCGAGGGGGGTCCTGCACATCAACTGAAGAAGGATCCTTGCACTCACGCCACTTATCAGCCATCCTCTTCATATCGAAATCATCAACGTTACCGGTAAACACCCCTTCAAAGAAATCATCCATAAGAACCTTATCTGCAGTCAATTGCACGTCGTCGTCAGAGTCAAAGTCTTTCAATTCCACTCCTTCCCACTTGATCTGCTTCCAGAAGATATCAATGTCGCTGGGCAACAATGGCGTTCCTTCTTCTACAAACACCTTAATCCTGTGTGGGCAAGGCAATCCGAGTGTTGATTCCCACGAAGGATCCTCACACGGGCCACATATCTTTCCCTCCTTTGCCTTAAGGACTTCTTTCAGTAGCATTCTCAAACACTTGTCGGAGCACTTCCTCAATATGCGCATGAAAATAGTCTTGATCCACCGAGGCCCGTCTTGTATCTCCTTCGGGCTAGTATGGTTGGACATTTCCATCTCGGCCCGTATTCGACAGTGCTGATCGACAAACATATTGTCAATGTGTTGCACTAAAGTGTCGAACCCTCCAACAGCTGAATCAAACATATGCTTCAACATCGAGTGTTGACCTTCAACCCTGACAACAACATTGTACATGTTAAACATCGAGTGTCATGATCATTCTCGTTAAAAACAAATTCAAATATCTTACCTGTTAGACGTTCTTGTGCTAAAATGGCGTATATCATCGCAATACGCAGCTATAAGTTTTTCCTTATGGGGAGTAAACCATGTGCTCTCAGCATATTGTACAAGATGACCATTCCTCCATGTTTTCCGGAAGTGATCAAGTCTCTCCTCATACTGCTTCTCTGTGTGAGACCGCATCACCCGTCGAACGCTAGCAGATGCACTTTTTTCGTCCAGGTTGTTCAATTTAGCAAATGCCTTAACATTCCGATCAACGTGCACATGGCAAAGCATATGACGCACACTAGGAAATACATGGTCAACCGCCTTAATTGTTGCCAGCTCTCGATCAGACATGATGCAATCCGGTCCTCCGAGTGCACCAAACAAATACTTGACCCGTTTCAATGCCCATGCATAGTATGGGGCTGTCTCACAACAGATGAACGCTAGCGCAATACAATATGTATAGTTGGTGCAATTGAATCCAACAAACTGAAGTAACGGCCAACCATACCTATCAACGAGGGTATATTAATAATTATAATTCTATAACGGTATTTGAATTCATAATAATGAATTTTAGTGTACCTATTAGTCTTGTACGTCGCGTCCATGATCACCACCCGAGGGAACATTCTCAACAAATGTTGACAATCCGGATGAGATATGAAAAACGCTGCCAACTTTCTCTCCCCCGTCTCCGGATTCGTCTCGTAATAAATGTCTTTACGATAAGCTCTATGATGGAGGAAATCTAATGACCACTGGGTCACGGTTAGATTTGCCCATGCTTTCTTCCTCTCCTTTTCCCTCACAGTGTACACTTGCCTTCTTGATATTGTGGAAGTCGGATTTTCCTGAAGCAGCTGTGTATAAATAACCTTCGGCATTGCCCCGGCCGCTGATGCAATCATTATTTTTCGTCTCTGCTCTCCCGTCATCCTCGAAGCAAATGCATGGCCAATCAAGCTGCTGGAAAGACAGTGGTTGTGACATGCCTTCTCAACTTTTAGTATCCACCCAGGCGGCTCAACAAGAGTTGCTCGTCGATAATATCCTCTTAACATAAAAGGACAATTATACTTCCTTAACCTACTAAGGTTGCTACGCTGCGACGATGGTTCTGCTACATCTCCTTCAAGATTAATGTTCTTTCCATGTTTTCTATAACTACCGGATTGCTCACAGTGCAGAAATATCCTCTTGTTGGCCATTGATGATTTCGTTGTGATAACCATACAAAACTCATAACCGACCTTTCTAACCCACTCTCTCAGAAGATCCATAGTAGGAAATCTCTCACTAGTCGTAAAATGGGCACTATAGTCGATTTTTAAATATTCCTCATCACTACAGTATCCCTATTTAAAATTAATCAAATTTCAATACTACTATACCAATAAAATAAATTATAATGAAACGCTATAAAAAAAAGGTTTACAGATACTTACTTGGAAATATTTATCATCTACCGGCGCAGACAAATCAACCTCCTCCTCCACCGACGTCTCACTAGAAGAACACTCCCGTCCTTCTTTCCAACTACCTGCCCTTGAGGAATTAGTTGAATCGCTTTCAGACGTCATTTTTTGTGTTTCTTCCGATTGGGTTTGATAATTTGGTCATACAACTCCGATTTTATAGACTCCGTCAAAATATAGCCGTTCGCATTTTCAAAAAATTTTGCCGAATCTCGTTCGGAATGGGGTTCCGAACAAGGATTAATTTTTTTTTTAATATGACGTCAGCATCTCGTTCGGAACCCCATTCCGAACGAGATATGACGTCATATTAAAAAAAAAATTTAATCCTCGTTCGGAACCCCATTCCGAACGAGGTGTGACGTCATAATAAAAAAAAAAATATTCCTCGTTCGGAATGGGGTTCCGAACGAGGATTAAACCGCGGTTTGGCATTTATTTAATACAAATTATTTAAATGGACCGTTTCTCGTTCGGAACGGGGTTCCGAACGAGAAACGAAATTTTTAAAAAAAAAAAAAATTTCTCCTCGTTCGGAATGGGGTTCCGAACGAGGGGGTGCTGCCGGGCGCAAAAAGGGTGCTGCCCGGTTGCAACCCGTAAACAAATGAGATTGGACCAATATATTTAATTACCATCAAATGAGCTACTATACCTACATGAACATGGGAGTAGTACGATTGTCTAACAAATACTCTATCAAAAGCAATACTAATTTGACTATTGAAATAAAGAAAAAATTGAAGTGCATACCTTAAGAGTACTCTACGGATTTGTATAATTTTGAAGAGGAGTAACCCAAATTTTCTTGCATAAAGCTTGTATATATATAAGTTAGTAAGAGATTTGAAATTTCTCTAAATTAAAAAAAGAAGGATTTTTTGGGATCTATAATATCAAGATTGATTTGGATAATGAATATGCAAATTTCCTATAATCTTGAGTTATACCAATCAAATCTATGAATAGATCGAAAAGATATATATATATATATATATAATGGGATAAATATGGGTTAATTAACTCATAAAATTAAGATTACCCATTTGAATTATCTTGAATATAACCATCCGTATAGTATAACAAATATACCGATGCACATGTGAGTTCAACGTACATATATGTACTACTAGGCTCCAATATATATTTCATGAAAAATCAAGCAGAAGTACGAGAGGGTGCAAAAAATGTGGTTTTGCATGTTTGCAACATTAAGCCCATTCAAATTCGTTCACCGGTCTATCTCTTGTTACAAAACAAAACAATTATCATTGGCTCACTTCTTATTCAGTCACTTGTCTGAAGCCTTGATTTTGATTTCGAGATTGTTCCGAACACTAATCACAATCTATTCCTCGAGATTCCCCTGCTCGTGATTTGAAAGAACAATTTTTTCTTCTGATTCTCCTACATACTTCCGTGTAGATCTCATAACCGTAAAAATAATTAAAACACTATTTATAATCAATTTATATATAATCAATATATATGACGAATCACGTACAACTACGCGCAATGTGATCAAACCTCTAGCGTTTGAATCTAGAATTTCACTCAATATAATAAGATCACCCTCATGTAAGCTAGAATCAGTTGGTAGCTCCAACTAAAAAAATGTGAATTAAGTTTTGACAATTAACAAATACAGTTTTTTAAATACTAGTAATACAATAAAATGTTTATTTCTATTGTATCTTAAGTTTATTTACCTTAATATCTCTAATGATCAATAAAGTTTCTGGTGCTCTAGAGTCATTCACAAAATCATATGCTCTAGAGTCATCTATAGTTATGAATTTCTATATAGGAAGTAAAACTAAATGACTTCTCATCACTATTTTACTACATATCCATGAGTTTTTTTCTTCTTCTTGAGATTTTTAAACACATACAAGAGGTTTCTATAACTGGAGTGTGGCTCCACATATAATTTGGGTTTATATCTTCAAATCTATATGATCAGTGGTCAACTAGTTATCGTTGAGCATATTCAGTGACTTTTCTGAAGATTTGATTGTGATTTTTAGTTTGTTTCGAACACAAATCATAATATCATTCTCAAAAGTGTCATGCTAGTGAAAGAAACATTTTAGTTTGACGATCGTACTTCCTTGCAAGTCTATGCATATCCCATAAATATGAAAATAATAATCTATGTAACTACCTAAATTTATGTTCGCAAATTATCATTGAAATAAGACTTCTACCTCTTCTCCAAAAAAACTCTTCGAGTACATAATTAATTTGTTTATCCTCGGTCACAATAGCAAGTGAGTATGTCAATAAGAAAACACATTTAAAAAAAAGAAGATGAAGTATGTCAATAAGAAAACACATTTGTATTGCTCCGATTTAAAAAAGATGAAGTATGTCAATAAGAAAACACATTTTTTAATCTAAAAACCCACTAGCATATAAAAATGTATATCTTTATTGTTAAAGTTTATTTACCTTAATATCTCTAATAATAACTAAATATTTGTGTGCTCTAGATGTTGGAACTCGGATTTTGTTGGAACCTCGTTCCAACGGAAGGGAAACCGACAACACTCCGGATTCCCGAGTCTTTATCATTTCTTCTACTCGCGAGCTATCTAGACTTCTTGTTTCCAAGCGGAATGCTTCTCTTCGAATCTCATATTTCTTTCTCAGAGGCGGACCTCGCGACTAACTTTGAAATGTTCTCTCTTGCTTCTAGGAGGAATATCATTCTCCAAGTTTCCTGCAAAAGCCAAACCCGAAGGTGGGGCTCTCTGGGAAGGGCACTCCGACGCCCAAGTCATTAATCATATAAATGTCGTATTAGATAAACGAGCAAGTATAAAGAGTCACAGTCTAAGCGTTCGTACTCGAACGACCTACCTTAAGAGGGATTTCACATTCTTGATCATCAAACATGCACATCAAACAGCTAGTAATGCAACGAGTGGTGTATTAACCAAACGTGAATAATGTCATAAGAGGCAAGATAATTAATCATTGATGATAATTAATCATTGATGATTAATTAATCACTGATCACATCTATAACCAAGCTTGCAAAACAGTTTAGGCATCAAAGGAAGACAGTGGAGATCACAAGTGGCACAAATCGGTGAAGAGCATTACTAGCTAACCATTAAACAAACCAGGGGCTAAAGGTATTCACACCCCGCTAATGTTTCACCATCAATCCAACAAGGGCATAATTAATGGCCAAATTCATCAAATGATAGGAAGATCTTAAGCATAACACCAACATCAATCAACGATCAAATCCCATGGTGAATAGATAACAAACATGACAGTAATAGATATTGATCTAAAGTCAAGAGAAGAAGTAAATGTTTAACAATATTAACCGAGTGAGGCTTTAGTGGCAGTCATGCTTCATCGAAGATTAGGGATCGAGGGTTAAGCTCGGGCGGGGGATTGCGGAGATCGAGCTGGGCTGACGAACTGGACCATGGCTCGGTCGGAAATCGGCGGTGATTGAACAACCCCGACCCGCCTTCCGCTCGAGTGAGGCGATAACCACGACGAGCCAGCTCCATTTCTGCCATTAATGGTAGATGAAGAAGGATGGGGAGATGAAGGTTGAGGTTGAAGTTGTCCCTCTCCTATTCTTCTTCCCTCTCAGATGAATATCCTTTTCAAGCTCCATTTTCCAGGGTTTCACTGCTCACTTCACCCCATTCCTACTCTCTTTCATCCGTCTTTTTCCGATTTGTCCCTCTCCCCTTTTCTTATCACTATTCATTTATATATATACCATCACTTCTGACCTAAGATCTGATCTTGGGCCTATTTGTAAATGGACTTTGGGCTTCTATTTACCCGGGTCCAACACTACAGTTGTTCATAGAATCCAGTGCAATGATCAATATCTATATATACATATACATGTAGTGTTAGTTATTGTCAACAAAAGAAAAAACAACAAATATATATGTAGTACTATTAACTTGGAAATAGGAAAAAAAAATCTGAAATGATATTTCTCTAACATAGGTAAACCCAAATATGATTAAGGGTCGATGTTGAGAAGTCTATATCGACATTGTGAAGTTTTTTCCCTTTTTTATATTAGTTAAATCTCCTTTAAATAATCATAATTTGGAACCTCTATCCAACAACCGAAAATAGAGTATGAGTTTATAGCTCTAAATTTAACAAGTCAAGAGGTCGAGTGGTTAAGAAGTTTACTGGTTGATTTACAGCTATGAGGGGATACTCACCCTATCTCTCTTCTTGTGACGCACAAGAAGAGACACCTCGCGTGCACCGTCGTCGTCCGTCCATCCTGTTTCGGATCCGGACCGTGTTCGTGGCTAGTGAGCAGTGAGGTTGGATGAGTCCTACTTTTTACGAGTCATATTATATTTTGGGCATTAGAAGTCTCGGATCTTAAATTAATTGCGCATCGAATTATTCCAATTTGTTTTAAACTCGAATTTTAAAAGTAGTTCGACTCTATCAATAATTTTGTTTGTAACAACCACATTAATACATCCTGTATCCCACGTTTTCTGAAATGGAGTTAGTGCTCCAAATTTTGTTAAATTGAGATTTCCATCTGCTTTAGAGATACAGAAAAACGTCTTCCTCTTCCTCAAAAACTCCATTTTTGTTCAGAGCATACCTCTGGTTCCTGTCCTTCGCTGGCGAGAGCCAATGATCGAGGGACGCTAGGGTAACCTTGGGAGGCGACCCCTACCTGACTGAGCTTCAGTGGTCTGGGCGAATTTGTTTCTAAGGCAGCGGCTACCTTACCGCGACGCAACAAGTTTTCCGTTTCGGTTTTCCCAAAGGTTTCAAGGAGGCCCTGCATTCTATTGTGATTTAGCACCAACAAATAAATCATCTGATTTGCGCTCCAATCCATAGAAGTTCCATGTTTCCCTCTTTTGACTCCGCATAATAACCTCAATATCAAATGCGCATGAAACTGATCTCATTCAAGCATAATGCAAAGGAAAGAGTAACACATTCAAATGAAATCATTTTATGTTGCATAGATATTCAAGCACAAGAACTAATCTTCTGTTTAGTCCCTTAGTCAAAGGATCTGCAATGTTCCTCTTTGATCTCGCATACTCTAAGCTGAATACTCCATTCGTGATTAGTTGTCTCATAGACGCGTGTCGAATCCGAATGTGTCTCTTCTTACCATTATAGGCATTGTTGTTTGCTATGAAAATCGCAGCTTGTGAGATAGGGGGAGTTGGGCGCCCCCACAGGGGTAATTCAGCCAGTAAACTTCTTAACCACTCATCCTCTTGACTTTCTAAATCTAGAGCTATAAACTCAAACTCTATAGTATATACAAGTCTGTTTAGAAGACTTCCAAGAAATAGCACCACCACATAATATATACTCATAACCCCTAGTGGAGTTAACTTCTTTATCATCAGTAACCCAATTTGAATTACAATATCTCTCTAACACTTTAGGATAACCAACATAATGTAAACTCCAATCCACGGTGTCCTTTAGATATCTCAACAATCTATTAAGTGCACCCCAATGATCTTTACTAGGGTTATGAGTATACCGACTAAGTCTACTAACAACATAAGCAATATCAGGCCGAGTATAGTTCATCAAAAACATCAAACTTCCAATTACTTTAGCATACTCATTTTGTGAAAAACTATCACCTCGGTTTTTCTTTAATTGCATGCTAGAGTCAAAAGAAGTTCTAACTGGCACTACATCAAATTGATAAAAAAATTAATACTTTCTCTACATAATGAGGTTGAGACAAAATGAAGCCATTTTCAGTTCTAGTTACTTTAACACCTAGAATCACATCAATTTCACATAAGTCTTTCACATAAAAACGAGAGGACAAATATTGTTTGGACAAATATATAGCATTTATGTGTTCCAATGATTAACATGTTATCAACATAAAGACATATATTCACACAATCAACACCAAACATCTTTGAATAACACATGCATCAGATCCATTGACCTTAAACCTAAAGCTTAGAATAGTTTTGTGAAACTTATCATACCATGGCTTTGGTGCCTACGTCAAACCACAGAGTGACTCCTTGAGTTTGTACACTTTTTTGTCTTGTCCAGGAACCACACACCCTGGAGGTTGTTCCATATAAATCTCTTCATTATGATCACCATTTAAAATGAAGTTTTGACATCTATCTGATGTACTAACAACTTGTAGCTAGAAGCTAAAGCAAACAATGTATGAATGGTGAAATCTTAGTAACAAGAGATGAAGTATCAAAGAATTAAATCCCATATGATTGAGTGAAACCTTTAACAACTAGTATCGCTTTATGCCTTTCAATAGAGCCGTCTGTTTTAAGCTTCCTCTTAAAGATCCACTTACATCCAATGACATTGTTTCCCTTAGGTAAATCAACTAGTTCTCATGTGTGATTAGATATGATCGATTCTATTTCACTTTGTAATTGCATCTTTCCAAAAACTAACATCCAATGATCTCACAACTTTATCATATGTCTTAGGCTCATCCTCTAGCATATGCACACTCATAAATGTATCATTCAGTTCACCAAGATCATGAAGTTCCATCAAGAATGCAATCACAAAATCAGGACCAAAGCTAGTTTTTCTTTTCAGTCTCTTACTCTTCGTAGGTACAATTTCATGAATGGGAATGGATGGTAAGGTCTTAGAAGAATATGCAACATTACTAGTCATAGAATCATGATGCGCATCATTTTTCTTTTAAAGGAAAAATATGCTCAAAGAATTTTGCATCTCGATATTCACACAATGACCGATCACTCAAAACCATAAATCTATAAGTTGCAATATTCTTAGCATAACCAATGAACACAACATCAAAAGTATTAGATCTGGTTGCATCAACTTTAAAATCATGCAGTCCCACCTTAGCTAGACACCCCCACACTTTAAGAAATTTCAAATTAAGCGCATGCCCTCTTCATAAGTCGTAAGGTGTTTTGTCTAGGTTTTTATGTGGAACTCTGTTGAGAATATAATTGGCAGTTAATACAGCTCCATCCCACATTTTGTCAGGTAAACTAGAACTCGAAAGTAAAGCATTCATCATTTCTTTCAGAGTTTTGTTTTTCCTTTCTACTATACCATTTTGTTGTGGGCTGTATTTAGCCGTAAATTCATGAATTATGTCATTGTTCTCACATAATTCCTTCCAAGAGTTGGTGATGTACTCACCACCTCTATCAGATCTAATCCTTTTGAATTTCCGGTTTAGTTGATTTTCTACTTCTGTTTTATTCTGTTTTATAAGTGTAAAACACATTTTTAGCTTCATCTTTGTATCTCAACAAATCCAACTTGGTGTATCTAGAATGGTCATCTACAAAAGTGATATAATACTTTTTTCCACCTCTACTTTTAATGTTGCAAAATTCTGCTAAGTCTAAATGGACTAATTCAAACAACTCGGTTGTCCTTTCATTTACAAAATTAAAAGGCTTTCTCTTAAATTTAGCCTCAACGCATACACGACATTTTTCATGACCATCTTTTGCCAAATACGTAATTAACCCCATTGCATTCAAAAGGTTGATATATTTAACATCTAAATGTCCAAGTTTAGTATGTCATAAATCCAAAGTCTCAACGACATATGAAGAAGAAGCAACATTCTCATTATCAATCAAAGTCTCAAGCACATACAAAAATCCAAACTTATAGCCTTTTCCTACGAATTCACCATTAGATAAGACTATTTTTACGGATTCAGTTACTTGTTTTATGCCAACAACTTCAAGTAAACCAGAAAAAATTTAATTCCTACGCAGAGAAGGGTACATATAAAACATTTTACAGTGTTAAAGACTTACCTGAAGTGAGCTTCAGGGACACCTTTCCTTTTCTCAGCACCCGAGAGACATTTGAATTTCTCATATAGACTTGACCGATATCAGCAGCTCCTTGAAGTTGAGCACATAGCTCGTTGTCAGCACATAAATGCTTAGTTGCTCTAGTGTCAATCAACCATTCAACCTTCTCATCTACATGATTAACTTTTGCAGTTGTGATCATGGCAACCGGATCGTTAGACCCTCCAGCAATGTTGGCTTCTAAGCTTGGGTTTTATCTTTCTTAGGCTTAAGTACATATTTCTGGTTGTGAGCTCAATCATAGCATTGATAGGCTCGATGTCCCATCTTGACACATACAAAACAACCTTGCTTGTTATTCTGGGACTTCCCTTTCTTCTTGAAGTTGGGAGCACTTATGTTCGCACCTTATCCTTTTTGAGATTATCCTCATTAACCTTCTTCTTGAACCTGTCAGCATTTTCAAAAGACTCCACAAGATTAGCCTTAACCGAATTATCAAAAACTTTATAAGCAAGCTTATCTTTGAGGTGGTTCGCCATTTCAATCTTCATGTGGTTGACTAGTTCGAGAAGGGTTAAATCCTTCTCCTTGTGCTTCAGTTGGTTGCGGTAATTGGACGTGGAATCAAGAAACTTCTCGATCCGGAAATTTGCTTGCATGACTTCACACATCCTCATCCCTTCAACCAGGATGTCTGCCACCAGATTCTCGTACTCATGGACATGAGCCATGATTGGCTTGTCGTCCACCATCTTGAATTGCATAAATTTCCCGCAAACATACTTTTTCTTCCCGTGATCATCAATAGAATACTTTGCCTCCAAGAGATCCCACATCACCTTGCAGATTTGTGAGAAGCAAGCAAACCGAAGATCGGGTTGGTAACATGGTTGAGCATATGACCACGAGTCGTCTTGTTCTCAGATTCGACTTCTTCATGGTTGCTTCATCTGCGACGATTGGAGTTTTGTCAGGAGACGGAGTACCATCC
The DNA here is from genome assembly GCA_029168935.1 of Oxyria digyna. NCBI lineage: Eukaryota > Viridiplantae > Streptophyta > Magnoliopsida > Caryophyllales > Polygonaceae > Oxyria > Oxyria digyna. The sequence goes on from JAPVLV010000005.1 coordinate 45,119,785, forward strand.
ATTCCAATAGTGTTCGGAACGATGGTACCAACGACAATCGGAGGCTGTTGAGGAGAACATAGTTGACTTCTAGTTGCTTGAAGAAAATCAGCATCTTCTGAGACCACCTCTTGTAATTTGTCCCCTCAAGAGGTTCGAGCTTTGACATATCCAACATCGACTTGAAGTACTCGTCATTCTGATTTCAGAAATTCGCTTTCAAATTGTTGGTACAAAATCAGAATAATGTAGGGATTATTCAAAAACCTTTGAAAAGGAACCGAAAACTTGATGTGTTACGGTATAATGGTCGACTTCTAGTTGCTCGAAGAAAATCAGCATATTCTGAGAACAACTCTTGTAATTTGTCCCGTCAAGAGGCTCGAGCTTTAACAGATCCAACATCGGCTTGAAGTACATCGCCATTCTGATTTCAGAATTTCGCTTCTAAATTGTTGGTGCAAAATCAGAGTAGGATGTAGGGCTTATTCGAAAACCTTTGAAAAGGAACCGAAAACTTGATGTGTTGTGTTATAATGGTCATTGCCCACACCGTGATATTTTGTATTTTCTAACCTGTATTTTCTAACCTTCACTTGTATTGATACCATCGTTCCGAACACTATTGATGACAATTTCAATTTCAATTGATGACGTATTATATTGGTGACAATTTCAGTTGATGAAGTATTATATTGGTGACAATTTTAGTTTGATGACGGATTGTGATTTATATTGGATTAGTTTACTTAGTCCAAATAAAAAAGGGTTATAAACCCTTCTTAATGTCAAATTTAGGTTATTAGGCACGACGAGGAGACCGACCCTTGCTAACTCTTTTTTTGAGCATACCCTTGCTAACTCAGCTAACCTATTAAAGAAATACCCATAATATATATTATCCTAAACTCCACTATTTAATCGATATGGGACTCAAAAGGTCTCAAAAACCACTTCAAAAATTTCTCTACTCTCTCACAAAAATATCAGGTCTGTCATCCACTCATTTGTCTCACACAGGCCCAAGATCAAAGACGGCCCAAAATCAAAGACGGCCCAAAATCAAAGACGGCCCAAAACATGCTCGAATAACAACACCGGGTGGCACAAAAGCCATTTAACCAAGTTGAGCAAGTTCCTAGTAGCAATGTCCAATCGTCTACTCGGTTATCAATCATGAGTTAATATACTTTAAATACTACTGTAGATTTCCTTAGAGGTTTCAAGTTCTAATCTTTCTAGCGACGCGTAAGGAAAAACTGAATTACAATGATGAGCGTTTGTAATATCTTCTCCTCCGGACGCAAAGCGACTAAATGCCAATCGAATTGGATGAAAGACAACAAAAAAACATGGCTCAGTTGAGAGTCAAGGGAGGTCTGTTGGATCGGTTAGCACAGTTACTTCCTAGGGAACAATATGTATTGTTCCTCAGGAGGTATAGCAGCGGAATAATAATATGCAAGAAGTAAACTTTGACACAAGATTTAGAGTGGAAACCTCAACCTATTTGTGTTGAGTAAAACCACTACCTTCAAGCTTCTCACTTGAAGGATTTAGAAGGGTGTACTTATCTTATTGATTTCTTGTTCGTTACAAAAGAGAGCTCGGATTACGATCACGAATCACTCCTCTCACTCGAGCCCGAACTCAACCGCTAAGCCTAAGGATCACTCTTCTTCTTCTTCTCTGAATTTCTCAGCCGTGTAACTTCAATCAATGCGTCATTTTATTTCTATGTCTAAAACCTAGCTTTTATACTAAGATAGTCTAGGTTAAAAACAAGGAAATAAAACTATAAGGAAATAATATCTTTTAGAAAAAGATAATATTTCCTTCCATAAAACTTATCCGCCCAACTGCCAAGATTACAATCTTCTTCGAATATATCTTCAATCAGATCTTTTCTTAAAAACTCATTCCTTTATCTCGCTCTCTTTCCGATCGAGCTTTCCTAAAATAGAACACCGCTGTGTAACGTTCCTTTCTCAGCAATGATCCTGGAACACTCAGACAATTCATTAGCAGAATGTTTGTCTCCATTCAAAACATGAAGGAGCCTCAACAAATTCCCCCTTTTTGATGGTGACAAACATTCTCTTCTTTAAGGCATATAGACACTTAAGATATAAGACACGAAAAGTACATTCACAATATACACATAAATAGTTTCCCTTAGAATTGTTACTCGTAGAGAAAGGATCTGATTTTCCCCCTAAAGCCTTGAACTTCCTTTATTTTCCCCCTTTTGGCATCATCAAAAAGCTAACTTAATCATATAAGAACTTAAAGCAAGTGAAGTCAGGTCACAAAACAGGCGTTCCATTGATTAATAAGCGTCTAAGGGGCTGACGTTGATACACATTCAAACAGGGAAAAGAAAACACAAACAAAGCAAACAAAAGAAAGTCAAGCAAATTAGGCAAAGGGTACAATAAAGCATATAAGAGAAGAGGTTGATGTGCTAGGGAACAGAATGTGGGGGTCAGATGTAAGGAAGGAAGGGTGCACGGCAGCGTCTTGATACTGCGAAGGGAACCTTACTGGTTTGATTTCGTCCAACGACGGATCTCATCCTTCAGGGCAGTGATCTCCTTAGCTAGCTTGTGTTGTTGTTCAGAGAGAAGTCCAACAAGTGTGCACAATTCTTCCAACTTATCATTGTGATAGACCATAGTAGGCGCTTCATTCTGTTCCTCTTGAGGGTCTTCTGACAGGGCATCAATCTCAATATTGTCCAAGGCCCTTACCCAAGCACCATCAACATTCTTGTCAAATCTCATCTTCTTCAAGTTAGCCTCAGCAAGCTCTCGTGCATGCACAACATCAGCAGGCCCAGACTCATACACCTTCAGATACTCTAAGACCTTTTTCACAATTCCAGGGAAAGGAAGACCGTGCCTGTCATTCTTCCTGGCATGAGCCATGTGCAGCATGATGATCTTAGGCAGATTGATGTCTTTCCTGAGGAGCATCTTATCCATGATTAGAAAGTCTTGGATCAATATTGTGGTGCGCTTCTGTTCTCTGGGGGTAATGTTGCTGATGATGTAACTGTGAAGCACACGATTCACAATTCCCATGGAGGCTGTAGACATCTCGCCTACAACTTCAGTGTTGAAGTCCTGAGAGACACTCTGAATGGCAGCCAAACTCACATCCTTAGGCCACTGACCTTTAACATACTCCTCAAACCCACGGTGAGGAACTCCAAGAATTAAACCTAACTCAGTGCTTGAGAAAACATGGGTTTCCTTACCTAGTTTGAAGGAGGCTTGCACAGCATGAGGTTTCTCAGTGATGGTGAGGGATGTGTAGAACTGACGGAGCAGATGATCATTTACCTGTTCAGCGGAGCAGAACAGCTTTTCCCAGCCTTGGAAGCGAATCATATCAACCAGTGCTTCCATTCCATTGTTGATCAAGAATTGGGCATTGAATATCAGGTCCCTGATGATCACCCTCTTTCCCAGAGCTTTGCCTTCAGCAATTGATTTTGGAGCTTTCTTGGCTCTGGGTGGTTTTGCTGCAAGACTCCTAGTGCGAAGGCGAGAGAGAGAGGCTTCAATTTTTGTCTTTTTGAGGGAGGGCTCATCGGATTCCTCAGAGACGACGGTTGACGACCGTCGAGGGGTAGATCGAGCCTTTCGTTTGATGATTGGTTCATCCTCGTCTTCCATTGTCAAGTCTGTTACATCCAGACCTTTTCCCTTCTCCTTCCTTCGACTTTCTTCCTCTATTTCCTCTAGAACATTTGCAACACCCAGATCTGTTGGCCTCGTGGCCGAGGCGGTGCCTTCAGACTTAGTTTCTTGTGGGCTTGCCTCAGGCACTGCTAATTTTGGAGCAGTGATGGGGTCAGGGACAGAGCTAGGGTTAGGGTTAGGTTTTTGTGGAGAGGGCTCTGTGGAGGGAGGTGGACTGAGGAGCTTTACTGTGGAAGGAGTAGAGATTTTTTCTATGGAGGTGTTGGAGGAGGTGTGAATGGGTGTGACCGGAGGGGTTTTAGATTTGGCCGGAGATGGTGTGGGTGTCTTTGTTTTGGCTGGCTTTGGTGAGGGAGTTTTTGATTTGGCTGGTGATGGAGAGGGTGAATTTTCTTTGGCCTGCGATGGGGAAGGTGATTGGATTTCTGCAGGATATTCGATGGCAACTCCTATGGCGGCCAGTATTCTTCTTATGGTTTCAGGGCTCTCTTTGCATGTGAGAGAGATGGAATTTGTGTTCACCATTGCTGAGAGCTTTTGAGGTTTGAGGGTTTTAGGGTTCTGAGGGTTTGTTCTTGAGAGGATTTGAGGGCGTGAAGAAGAAGACTCAAGAGTATTCTCTTTTTATATTCAGACGTCTGCAGAAGTATCTCTTCAAATTTCAAATCTGCAATTTTCCTTGTGTGAATTTATTTCCATAAATTCGCCAGTTGGTTGCCGCAATTTTCTCCAATCAAAATCCTTCCATCTTCATCATGAACCTTGGGAGAAAAACTACCATTATTGATCTGTACCTCCTGTCATTTCATTCGGCGCTAATAACCATAAAGTTCCCACTTGCAGATTTCAGAACACAGCCTTTTCACCTTTCCTTCCTTATCTGATGTCGATGGTGTATGATGGTTGGGGTAATGTTACCAGAAAGGGTACAAAGAGAACATCACACGAAAATAACACAGATAGCATGAATTTTAATAATTTTATATCATGGCGAGTGAGTCCAGTTGTGAATGAATAAACAGGGCTCATAGGACTATCATCCATGAAGGCTAAGGGTGGCTGTAGATTTCCTCTATCCTTTGGGCTTATATTGTGGGTTCAGTACATCAAGAGGAATCTTTTGGGCTAGAAATAAGACCTTTGCTCAAAATAACATGACATCAATTGAATACAGTAATTTGGTAACTTTCCTAAGCATGAATAGTACTAGCATGCGGCACGAAAGACACGAATTCATATCATAGGAAATCAGGAGTGACCATACTTCAAAAGATCAAGTGCAGAATGAATAAATTAGCTAATTTCTCCAATCATTGGGGGTTTTATAGAAGAGCAAGATCATTCGAGAGAAATCATACCTAACCCTAGTCGTAACTTCTCGAAAGGGGCCTTATTTAGTGGCTTTGTGAATATGTCTGCGATTTGGTCCTCAGACCGAACGTGCTCCATAGAGACGATTCCCTTTTCCACACAATCACGTAGAAAGTGATGTCTAATATCAATGTGTTTGGTCCTTGAGTGCTGCACATGATTTTTAGAAATATCAATAGCACTTGTGTTATCACACAAAATAGGAACGTTACCTAGGGTAATACCAAAATCACTTAGCTGTTGTTTGAGCCATATGAGTTGAGAGCAACAAGCAGCTGCGGCTACATACTCAGCTTCAGCAGTGGAGAGAGCAACTGTGGTTTGTTTCTTGGAAGCCCATGACACAAGACATGGACCGAGAAATTGAGCCATCCCAGAGGTGGATCTCCTGTCTGGCTTGTAACCATCGAAGTCTGCTTCTGTATAACCTAGTAGTTCAAGACTTCCTCCTCTTGGGTACCACAAGCAAAGATCATATGTTCCTCTTAAGTACCTCAATATCCTCTTCACTGCAGCGACATGTGTTTCTCTGGGGCTTGCTTGAAACCTAGCACAAAAACACACACTTTGCATAATATCAGGCCTACTAGCGGTTAGATAAAGCAATGAGCCTATCATTCCTCGGTAGACTTTTTTATCAGCTTCCTTCTTGTCTGCATCAATTCCTATTGTGTCATTTGGGGACATAGGAGTGGAACAATCCTTGGCATCTGCCATCCCAAACTTTCTGATGCATTCCCGGATATACTTTTGTTGATGAACCTTTGTTCCTTCTTCAGTTTGGACCACTTGTAATCCCAGAAAGAACTTAAGTTCTCCCACCATGCTCATTTCAAATTCACTTTCCATCAGTTTGGTGAACTTTGTAACTAGTTGCTCGTTGGTGGAACTAAAGATAATGTCATCAACATACACTTGCACAACCAGAGTGTGCTTACCTTCCTTCAGTAGGAACAGAGTCCTGTCGACTTCCCCTCTGACGTAACCATGGGATAAGAGGAACTGAGATAACCTTTCATACCATGCGCGTGGAGCCTGTTTGAGGCCGTAGAGTGCCTTATCAAGGATGAATACATGATCGGGATTGGAAGGGTCTGCAAAACCAGGTGTCTGCTCGACATATACCTCCTCTTTGAGAACACCGTTCAAAAAGGCAGTCTTTACATCCATTTGTTGCAACTTAAATCCATGATGAGCAGAGTAAGCAATCAAAAGACGTATAGCTTCCAACCTTGCAACTGGAGCGAAAGTCTCATCATAATCAATTCCTTCTTGCTGGTTATAACCCTTAACAACCAGTCTAGCTTTGTTCCTTGTAACTTGTCCCTTGTCATCCATCTTGTTCCTAAAAACCCATTTGGTACCAATGACGGATCTATCCTTAGGTCTGGGAACCAATCTCCACACTTTGTTTCTCTCAAATTGATGAAGCTCTTCTTGCATAACATTTACCCACTCTGGATCTTTTAGAGCTTCTTCAATTGTCTTTGGTTCAACTATAGAAACAAACGCACAAAAAGCATGAAATATAGGATTTAAGGTTAGGACGGAACAATCCTTCGAATTTGGATCAGGTGATGTATCAGAAGTTGAAGCAGAAGCACAGTTGCACACGTAGTCCATGAGTCTTGATGGAGGACCATGGATACGAGTGCTATGACGAGTTCCTCCTACTTGAAGTTCTTCAACACCTGTTTGTTCCTCGTTAGGGATATGTTCCCCCTGAGATCCAGATACTTCATCCAGTGCGCTTTCTGTCTGAATTTGATCATTGTTTGCTTCTGTAGAGAGAGTTCCTTGTACTTGGTTGTCTTCTTCACTGGGATCCTGTACATGATCTTCCAAGAGTTGAAAATGTTCCTTGTCTTCTTCAGTTAGGGGAAGGACATTTGAATCCTGCACAAGGATACCAACCATAATATTTTCATCAAAGACTACATGTATACTTTCCTCAACCTTTTTGGTTCTCCTGTTGTATACTTTATAAGCTCTGCTTTGTGGTGAGTATCCAACGAAGGTTCCTTCGTCACTCCTTGAATCAAACTTTCCCAGACTTTCCTTCCTGTTGTTGTGTACAAAACATTTGCAACCAAAAACTCTAAGATGTGAAACATTAGGCTTTCTTCCCCTAAACAATTCATATGGGGTTTTCTCTATCATGGGCCTTAGCATTGCACGGTTGGGCACATAGCAAGCAGCATTCAGTGCCTCAGCCCAGAAGTTCCTAGGAAGACCACTTGCAATCAGCATTGTTCTTGTCATGTCTTCCAGTGTCCTGTTTTTCCTCTCAACTACTCCATTTTGCTGTGGAGTTCTTGGAGCAGAGAAGTTATGATTAATTCCTTTGGTCCTGCATAGGGAAAGGAACTGAGAGTTTTCGAACTCCGTTCCATGGTCAGTACGAATAGACTTTAAGTGTAGACCTAACTGATTTTCAACAGCATGCAACCAATACTTAAACTCATCAAACACATCTTCCTTAGATGCAAGAAAAATTGTCCATGTGTACCTGGAATAATCGTCCACTATGACAAACACATATTTATTTCCTCCACGACTCTGAGTACGCATAGGCCCACACAGATCCATGTGGATGAGTTCCAGAGGTTTGGAAGTACTTACCTGCTTCTTCGATTTGAAGGATGATCTTACCTGTTTTCCTCTTGTACATGCTATGCATACCTCTTCAGCTAGACAGTCTATCTTTGGTAGACCTACCACTAGGTCCTTGTTGTGAAGTTTGGATAGAAGTCTGAGGCTAGCATGTGCAAACCGTTTGTGCCATAAGTTTGATTCCTCAGTTTGGACAGTTAGGCATAGTTCTTCTTCTGGGATGAAAGAAGGATCCACTTTGTATAGATTGTTTTCAGTAATGCCTCTTAGAAGAACCTTCCCTGTCTTAAGATTCTCAACCAAACATTCATCAGTAGTAAAGACAACCCTATTTTGACCATCCTGGCACATTTGACGTACACTCAACAGATCAAAAGTAAGGTTGTCTACAATAGTAACGTTATTCACAAAGAGTTTGTCAGAAATTCTTACCTTTCCCACTCCTACTACTTCACCCTTACTGTTGTTCCCAAAGGTTATAGAACCCTTGGTTTGTGGATGGAGAGATATGAACCAGTCTTTGTTCCCTGTCATGTGAATCGAGCAAGCGCTATCTATATACCAAGAACATTTCTTCCCTCCATCCTGCAAGTAAAAGATTAGTTTTTACGAACCCATGCAAGCTTAGGCTTACGTGGATTAGAGAAGACCCTGCTATTTCTTGGTTCATTAAGGACAATTTTTATCCTAGGAGTGTTCCTAACATTGGATTGTTGTCTAGAATGATAAGCTCTTTCATCATCTTTCCTTTTAAGATTACAGTTCTGTTTGTAGTGGCCTGCTTTGCCACAGTACCAGCAAACTTTGTGATTCCATAGATTCACATACTTGCTTTGACCTGGCCAGATGGGTTTATTGTTAATCCTTGATTGAAAGTCAATCTGTACCGGTTTGATGTTCTTGAACCTTTCTTCCCCCTTGGATCCACTGTGGGAGCAACCAGAGTTGGATCCACCACAATGTTCCTCGTAAGAAGAAGGAGTTCGAGTATCTAAGGGAATGTTACTAGTCTGGGACCCTAGAGGCTTTCTGTACCCTAGTCCAGTACGAGGTACAAATCGTTTGAAGAAGTCATCCTTTTCTTTTTCAATCTTGGAAGCAACATACTCATCCAGCCAGATCTTCTTTCTTTCTTCCTCACTTCCCTTTAGATCTACTGCTTCTTTAGTTAACTTAGAGTTACTCAGTTTTAACATAAGAATTTCTGATTCAAGCTTAGTAACTTTACTGTTAAGGGAGGTGATGGTAGATTGATAGGTAGGGCAGGACTTGCATACATCTGGGGAAGGGAATGAAACTTTCTCAAGTTTGGTGACTTTTGAAACCCAAAGCTTGTTTTCTTCAACCAAGTTAGAGATAGTTTCATTCTTTTCTTCCAGAAGTAAATTTAGATTTCCATTTTCCTCCCCTAAGGACTTTATAGCTTTTATGATCTGAGATTTGGTTCTGGTAACTAAAATGGAGTCGAGTTCAGAATCAGTTACCTCATCTTCCGATTCTCCTCCAGCGGCCATAAGACACGTTTCCTTTGAGATAAATGTAGAGTCATCATCTGAGTCAGACGCACCCCATGCAGCTATCATGTCCTCCTTTCTTTCCCGAGCAGGGACAGGTGCTTCTCTTGTCTTCTTCTTGAAACAGTTCCTTGCAAAATGTCCTTTCCTTTGGCAGTGATAGCAGACAATGTCTTTGGCATCTTTGTTCCCATCAGTGGAACGTTGCATGTTGCGACTTCCTCTCCAGACTTTGCGAAATGCCCGAGTGATAAGGGCAATTTCTTCATCACCATCTTCATCCTCATCATCTTCCTGAGCAAGATCGAAAGCGTTTTCAACCTTTAAAGCAATGCTTTGTGATTTTTCAGATTTTTCACTTTCTCTTCTAGAGGCCTTGCTTTGTTGAATGCCTGCATTGCTCTGAAGTCGAGCAACCAACTCCTCCAGAGTAATGTTCTTAATGTCGTTTTGTGCCTGAAGAGCCAGAGAAAAGGCATCCCACTTTGCTGATAATCCCTGAAGAAATTGATGAGTAATCTTCCACTCAGGAATTGTTTCTCCTAGAAACTCCAATTGACCTACAAGTCCCTGAAATCGTGAATGAAACTCATCAAGAGATTCATTCTTTCCTTGAACAGCGCTATCATACTCCTTAATGAGTGCGAGAATCCTGTTCTTCTTGATATCTTCGTTTCCCTCATACATCCTTTTGAGTGCATTGAAGATATCATGGGCAGTTTTGTAGCGGAGGACCTTTCTTTGATCAGAAGGACCTAGAGCTGCGAGCATGACTTTCTTGGCTCGCATGTTGAGTTCCAGCACCTTGTAATCAGCATCTTGATAATCAGCCCTCGACTTTAATTTGACTCCAGTGGGATCAGAAGGATCAAGAATTTTGATATCACCAAACTCTACCACTTTCCACATCTGTCCATGAAGCGAACAGATATGCGACTCGATCTGTTCCACCCAATAAGAGAATTCTCCGAATTTGAGCACCGGGGGTTTCCAGAACGAATCATTGATGGCAGTTTGTGAACCCATACTTCCTGCAAAGCTAACACAAATCTAGAGACCAGGCTCTGATACCAATTGTTGGATCGGTTAGCACAGTTACTTCCTAGGGAACAATAGGTATTGTTCCTCAGGAGGTATAGCAGCGGAATAATAATATGCAAGAAGTAAACTTTGACACAAGATTTAGAGTGGAAACCTCAACCTATTTGTGTTGAGTAAAACCACTACCTTCAAGCTTCTCACTTGAAGGATTTAGAAGGGTGTACTTATCTTATTGATTTCTTGTTCGTTACAAAAGAGAGCTCGGATTACGATCACGAATCACTCCTCTCACTCGAGCCCGAACTCAACCGCTAAGCCTAAGGATCACTCTTCTTCTTCTTATCTGAATTTCTCAGCCGTGTAACTTCAATCAATGCGTCATTTTATTTCTATGTCTAAAACCTAGCTTTTATACTAAGATAGTCTAGGTTAAAAACAAGGAAATAAAACTATAAGGAAATAATATCTTTTAGGAAAAGATAATATTTCCTTCCATAAAACTTATCCGCCCAACTACCAAGATTACAATCTTCTTCGAATATATCTTCAATCAGATCTTTTCTTAAAAACTCATTCCTTTATCTCGCTCTCTTTCCGATCGAGCTTTCCTAAAATAGAACACCGCTGTGTAACGTTCCTTTCTCAGCAATGATCCTAGAGTACTCAGACAATTCATTAGCAGAATGTTTGTCTCCATTCAAAACATGAAGGAGCCTCAACAAGGTCCATCCTCTGATTCCTCTCCTTCGCATCTCTAGCCATAATGCTTGCAAGATAACAAAAGATTACATGTATATAATACCAGGATTAACAAACACAAGAAAAAGGATCACTATACGTGGTAAATGTATTAATCAAAAATATATTTGCAGATAGGGGCAACAAAATTTGAAGTAGATAAAGTCGATGACAATCAGGTAGATAGACAGATCTCCTAAATAAATATGCCAGCATAAGAGGGCCATTCACATAATAAAATATTAACTTGTATGTTTGTTATGAAGCCGGTAACATGAAAGAATTAAAACTTGATGAATGCTCGATCGACATTGTTGTAACAGAATCAAAACAAGAACAATAAGCGCAAGAAAGACACAGAGATTTACGTGGTTCACCAAATTTGGCTACGTCCACAGGAGAGGGAGATCAGATTATTACGGAGGCTGATTACAGTTTTCGGTACAATTAGGGTTTACATATAAGCCGCTATATATAGCGCTAAATAACCCTACGCCTAACTACGAAACTGATAGGCCCAATAAAGCTCATACAACAGATATCGTATACCGTTTGGTCCGGGGGCGACTCCGCCCCCCCCGGACCCCTAAGGCCAGCGAGACCCCCGTGCTACCTGTCGTAGTGTGTGATTCAGATTCAAGGCATACTAACAAATCTCCACCTTGACTTGAATCCTCCAGGTAGACTCTCAGATGCACCATGACAATGTCAGATAACAGACATCTCCCTCTTCTTCAGAATTGCCCCTCAGGGCAACTAATGATCTCTGATGTTGAGCAAGTCCAAGCAGTGTTTGAACTTGCTCTCAGGAACTAGCTTGGTGAACATATCAGCAGAGTTATCAGCTGTCCCTACTTTCTTCACCTGAATTCTCTTCTCATTCCTCAGAAAATGGTACCTGACATCAATGTGCTTCGTCTTCTCATGATGGACCTGATCTTTGGTTAAGCATATTGCACTCAAGCTGTCACAATATACTAAAGCCTGATCCTGATGTAGGCCTAGATCATTAACCAGCCCCTTTAGCCATATTCCCTCCTTAGCAGCTTCTGTCAAAGTCATATACTCTGCCTCTGTAGTAGAGAATGTAACTGTAGGCTGTAGAGTTGCCTTCCAGCTTACCACAGAACCTCCTAGAGTGAACACATAACCAGTCATAGATCTCCTACTGTCCACATCTCCAGCATAATCAGAATCTGAATAGCCAGCAACCAAACACTGAGTGTCATTCCAATAGCAAAGACCAACATCAGAGGTACCTCTAAGATACCTGAAAATCCTCTTCACAGCTTGCCAATGTTCCTTCCCAGGGCTGACCATGTATCGACTTACCTCACTAACAGCGAATGCTAGATTTGGTCGAGTGCAGACCATAGCATACATCAAACTCCCAACTGCACTAGCATATGGGACTCGAGACATGTACTCCTGATCCTCATCAGTCTGAACTGTGTACATTTCCAACTTGTTGTTAGATGCCATTGGAGTATCTATAGGCTTTGTTGAAGACATTCCAAACCTGTTTAATATCTTCTTGATGTACCCTTCCTGTGAGAGGAAGAGTTTTCTCTTCTCCCTTTCCCTATAGATTTCAACTCCCAGAATCTTGCGAGCAGCACCTAGATCTTTCATATCAAATTCTGCACTGAGAGAACCCTTCAACTTCTGAATATCAGACTTATTCTTAGCAGCAATCAGCATATCATCAACATACAGAACCAGATAAATGCGTGAAACACCCTGCAGGTCATTGTAGTACACACAACAATCATACGTACTTCTGCTGTAACCAAGCTGCTTCATATAAGTGTTAAACCGCTTATACCACTGCCTCGGGGACTGCTTTAGCCCATATAAGGACTTCTTCAACTTGCAAACATGATTCTCCTTTCCTGGAACCTGAAAACCATCTGACTGAGACATGTATATTTCCTCCTCCAACTCTCCATGTAGGAAAGCTGTTTTCACATCTAGTTTCTCAAGTTCCAGATCCTGATGTGCAACTATCGCTAGTAGCACCCTGATTGAGGTATGTCTGACTACTGGTGAGAAGATCTCGTTGTAGTCTACTCCCTCTCTCTGACTGAAACCTCTTGCAACCACTCTTGCTTTGTACTTTATACCCTCTGCAGCAGACATTCCTTCCTTCTTCCTGAAAACTCACTTGCAAGTGACAACCTTTCTATCAGCAGACAATTTGACCAGCTCCCAAGTATGATTCTTATGAAGAGACTCCATCTCTTCTCCCATTGCAACAAGCCACTGTGCTGACTCACTCTCAGATATTGCAGCTTTGTAGGTGGACGGTTCATTATCATCCACCTCCTCGGCCACCTGCAATGCATATCCTACCAGATCAGCTAACATGTACCTCGTTGGAGGTTTGACTCCAACCCTTCTTGGTCGGTCTTGAGCAACACTTCGATGCACAACTTCATCAGAACCTGTTTCTGGCAGTGCACTCTCAGACTGATTTGTATCTTGCTCATCAGTAACTGGTTGTGGAAGTGGTGCCTCAATTTGCCTGGAGTAATTGGCCCCTCCACCTCCTCAGCAACAACCTCTTTCTCTGCTATCTCACTAGTCTTGGATTTCAGCATAGAACTCTCATCAAAGACTACACTTCCGCTCAGTATAATCTTGGTATCAGACCAGATCCTGTACCCTTTCACACCAACACCATAGCCCATGAAAACTCCCTTCTTAGCTCTCGGCTCCAACTTACCCTCACTTACATGATAATAAGCAGTGCAGCCAAAAACTCTCAGATTTGAGTAGTCAGCAGCTCTTCCAGACCACACCTCATAAGGTGTCTTGCAATCAATTCTTGTGTGTGGACTCCGATTTATCAAATAGCAGGTTGTTGTTACTGCTTCATCCCAGAACCTCCTAGCAAGACCGGCATTAGAAAGCATGCATCTTGCTCTCTCTAAAAGTGTCTGATTCATTCGTTCTGCTACACCATTCTGTTGTGGTGTATACCTGACTGTGTGATGTCGAGCAATACCCTCATCTCTGTAGAACTTATCAAACTCAGATGAACAGAATTCCAGACCATAATCTGTTCGCAGCCTTTTGACCTTCTTTCCTGTCTGATTTTCAACTAAGGTCTTCCATTCCCTGAATCTACTGAATGCCTCTCCTTTATGCCTCATCATAAATAATCACATCATCCTAGAGTAATCATCAATAATAGACAGAAAGTACCTGTAGCCGCTCAGAGACTCAACACGGGAAGGACCCCAGCAATCAGAATGGATGTAATCCAACGTGCCCTTAGTTCAATGAACTGCCTTAGGAAACTTGTAGCGATGTAGTTTCCCAAACACACAATGCTCACAGAATTCTAGACTCTTGATCTTGTGACCTCCTAGGAGGTCTTCTTTGGACAAAATCTACATTCCACGTTCACTCATATGAGCAAGTCTCATATGCCATAGTCTGGTCAGATCAACACCATTAACCACTGATGCAACAGCTGCAGAACCTGTTACTGTAGAACCCTGTAAGATATACAAAGTTCCCTGCTTGATGCCTCTCAGAATCACCTCAGAACCCTTGCAGACAACCAAAATTCCATCTTCACATTCATACCTGAAACCCCTACTATCCAGAAGGCTTAGAGATATCAGATTCTTAGTCATGTGTGGAACATGTCTGACTTCCTTGACTGTGCAGAAATTCCCGTTATGCGTTCTGAACCTGACTGAGTCGATCCCAACCACTTTGCAGACAAAGTCGTTTGCCATAGAGACACTACCTCCATCTATGCAGCTATAAGTTGTGAACAACTCTCTTTTCGGACAGATATGATACGATGCTCCAGAATCAAGAACCCACATATCAGAGTGATGAGTGTATTCCTCAGCCATTAGCACAATATCACTTTCAGAATCTGCATCATCTTCTGTTACTAGAGCAAAACCGGGTTTCTGCTCTTGCTGCTGCCTTCTCTTAGGACAGTCATTCCTCCAATGACCTTTTTCCTTACAGTAGGCGCAAACGTCTTTAGGTAATTTAGGGCGCTCTTGCTGCTACTTCTTCCAATGGCCCTTTTTCTTACTCTTCTTACCATCCATGCTTCCACTGGCCATTAACCGGGAAGCCTGATTTTCTGTACCCGAACCAGATGCCTTATGACGCATCTCTCTGTTGTGAAGAGAAGACCTAACCTCCTCCAGCGAGACAGTCTCTTTCCCAACGATGAAAGACTGCACAAAATTCTCAAACGACAAAGACAGAGATACCAACAAAATCAAGGCAGCATCCTCATTATCAACCTTCTCATTAATATTACGCAAATCTAACAGAATTGTATTTAATTGATCAAGGTGATCTCTAAGAGGTGTACCTTCTTCCATACGCAGACTGAACAGACGCTGCTTTAGCATCAACTTGCTGGTCAATGACTTCGTCATGTAGAGGCTCTCCAACTTCAACCACAACTTTGCGGCGGTTTCCTGATCTGCAACTTCTGTAATGACATCGTCGGCTAGGCACAACATAATCATTGAATGAGCCTTTTCCTCCATAGTTTTGAACTCCACAGAGGTTGCATCCATTCCATTCCTGTCCGTCGCTAACGGCGCCCACAGACCGTTTTGCTTCAGCAAAGCATGCATCTTGATTCGCCACAGACTGAAACTGTTTCTCCCTGTAAACTTGTCAATCTTCGTCATGGATACAGACATCGTTCTCGGCGGAAATTCGAACCTGCTCTGATACCAGTTTGTTGTAACAGAATCGAAACAAGAACAATAAGCGCAAGAAAGACACAGAGCTTTACGTGGTTCACCAAATTTGGCTACGTCCACAGGAGAGTGAGATCAGATTATTACGGAGGCTGATTACAGATTTCGGTACAATTAGGGTTTACATATAAGCCGCTATATATAGCGCTAAATAACCCTAAGCCCAACTACGAAACTGATAGGCCCAATAAAGCCCATACAACAGATATCGTATACCGTTTGGTCCGGGGGCGACTCCCCCCCCCCCCCCCCCCCCCCCGGACCCCAAGGCCAGCGAGACCCCCGTGCTATTTGTCGCAGTGTGTGATTCAGATTCAAGACATACTAACCGGCATAATACTAAATCTCGTTGTTGACATTAGTCATTAAGTTCAGAAAGTGTCTTGGCGATCGAATTAGAAAACTCCCGGAACATACTTATCAGGGCATGTGTGACAGGTGTGGTCTCATGGGTAGTCCTTTGAGGGTTCGGCGACCTAGACATGATCAAAGAGAAGACTAACACATAACAATATCAAGTTAGTAAAAACAAAAATAATTCTCAACTCGTATGCTTCACTCCGCACTCTCTCTCAATTGTTGTTGTAACTAGCTTTTTTTGTTGGATTGGCTTGTATGTACCAATAAATCGAAACTAACAAGCTCCTAGTACTAAGATCAGTGATGGTAGTAATGGAGATGACTAGTATAGGGGCGGTTTTCATTGTCGTCTGAGTACTTCCTCCTCTTCGTTTCTGTCTCGTGGCAATCTCATTTTCTCCAATTTCTTGAATTCTGAGTCAAACAAGACTTAATCGGATTTGACTCAACAAAAACGTAAAATAAAAGCTGAAATAATGATACTTTTTCTTTTCTTTCTTTTTCTTTTGATTTTCTTTCTTTTTCTTTTGATTTTATTTCTTTTAAATTTTCTTTTTAAATTTTTGTCTCAAAAAAGTTGAAATTACATACTCTAAGAGATATTAATCTCAGTAAAATTGAAAAGTAAAATAAAACTAACTTGTTGGAGATAAGATTCTGTTCTTTGAAGATTTCATCTTGTGCTCCAAGGAAACGACTTTTCAGCAATTATAGGAGGTCGAAATTGGATGGTGGTGGTGATTCGAAATTCGTTGGTGGTGGAAGAGATGGTGGAAAGTGGTGATTCGAGTGGATTTTGGAAACGAATGTGCTCCAAACTCCAATCTTTCGAACTCTACGAGCACAAAGAAATCCAAGCATCTTGTACGCAACCTGAAACAGACTCAACAAAAAAGATTAAACTCTGAAAGACTCAAAATCAATTTCTGATAGAAACTGAAGAACAGAAAACTAAAACTGATAACTTTTTTTGTGAGTTTCTGATAAGGTGGACTCGTGGTGTTCTTGTGAAGACGGTGATGGTGTCAACCTGGCTCTAATACCAATTTGATGCGGGATAAGTCGTTGATGACGATCTAGACACCAAAACTCGAACAGATACTCGAAACAAAGAGAATAAGCAGAATAAGAATGAGATGGAAAAATGATAACCGAAGGATAGGCCAAATGGAATCAAATCAAACAACGATAAAACTCTTGAACTTGGGAACAAGAACCTTACCGAATGATAAAGAAACCCCAAAGGACTATAACCAAACACAATGGTTGTGGAAGGCAAAGACACATGGAGGCTACTCTATGGAGACTCGATAGAACCAACCTTATGGTGAAGATTGACACACACGAGAACAACTGAGCAAGTTCAACAACAATGCACACATTCTCACAAAAGCTTTCTTTTGAGAGGCAAAACGATAAACGTGTTGATTCAATAAACAAAGTATGGGAAGCTAAAACAGTAAGGCAAACCTTAAATAGGGTTCATAAGGCTGCCAAATAAAATGAAATAACTAAGTAAAAGTATGCAACTAACTTGTCTAACTCTTGATGGAACTCCAACAACGAACACAATCTTCAAAGATGGTTCCAAGAGATCCTCTTTATTCATAAGCTCGTTAGACAAGAATAATGCAACTAACTTGTCTAACTCTCGTTGGACTTCCTTAGCTCTCGAGCGAGTCAAAGCGTCGTCGAACTCGGAAACTACCGGTGTTGGTTGATGCTCAGATGATCCTTCATCACTTCTCAATTTCTGACGTGAGATACTATTCTTAAGAAGAAACATTATCTCAATTCTCTCGAGATAGAAGTGTTTACGTTTGGATAGAAAAGGGGTGGCACGGATCCATAAGTTTGTTGAGTAACAGAAGCGCTAATTGTGAAACTGTTTCCAAACAAACCCTCATGTAACCCGTATCCCAAGAAAAACGGAGCTTCGAAATAATACCCCAAATCTCCGCCATATGGACCGAACAAGACCTTGAGTCATCCCTCAGAACACCCCTAGCCGCGGCTTTCCCGTCCACTACCGAACCATCAGTACGTTCACTTTCATCCACGACTTGTATTTCCACCTTGGAAGGACCCGTGAAAATTTGTCTGCGATCCAGGCTTCATCGTACTCCCTGACTTGCTTAATAATATGGATGGCTTTGTTCCCGACAATAGACTCGTTAGAGAAAATGGCGGCATTTCTCCACTTGCATAAATTCCATATAGCAATGGAAAAGGTAGCACCCACTTTTTAGCATCGTCTCTCAAGCGCAAAGTTTTCTACGTAAGAATTGGACTGTCCAACTCTATCATATCTTTCGGGAAGCAAACTGTGTTGCAGACCTTCTGGCATCTTTTGCTTTGATTTTCCTTTAGGCATTCATGTTTTTGTTGTTCAGCCCGATCGAGTGTTAGATTTTATTGCTGACAATGTGAGGTGTTTCACTAGACCACGTCTGGTGGTAAAGTAGCTTTCATATTTATATATGCTCGAGAGTGCTGCTCCCTGAGTTGATTATCCTATACGACTTTTTCGATGATTTATATATAAGGATTTTCAATTTAGAATACGCCTTTTGAAAACCTATTTAATCTAATATAGGCTTTTTGAAAATTTATTTCTAAACGTAAAATCGTTCCAAAATACATTTTTTTTGGATCTGGAAAACGGACTTACCCTTGTCGTTTCAAAATACTTTAGTATCATAGAAATATGTTTAAATTTATATATTTATATTCGATTTTTTTTCTTAACTAAACACTTTTTTTCAAATTAGCACCCATATTGCGAGTTACACTATTTTTGAAGAAAGCCCTAAAAAAAATACTTACTTAAGAAAGAATTTCATTATATTCCCCTTATTAATACACATGCATGGCCTACAATATAGGTGAAGTGTCCTTCTCCATTAAATAACATATCTCGAGCAGATGCCTCACAGTCTTTTGTTAATACTATTAATATGAGGATGCAAGATAGCGTACACAAATTTCTTTGTTAAAACTACTCTTCCTAACTATCAAACTATACACGTTCATTCAAAACAAGTGAACAACAAATTCTTTTTGATATACTTCATCCAAAATGAGTTCTTTCCATAAACTTCTTTGCTTCACCTTCATCTCCTTTGCTCTCTTGCATTCATCGTTCTCTCGGGCTTGGTCGACGTCTCGAAACTCCTCCTCCATTCCGGCTGTTATCGTGTTCGGAGACTCGACAGTCGATCCAGGAAATAACGACTTTTATAAGACGGTTTTCAAGAGTAATTTCGCACCTTATGGAGTCGATTTCGACAAGTCTTTTTCCTCAGGGCGGTTCACAAATGGACGCCTCCCCACCGACTTCGTCGGTATAAGTAGTTAGGGTTTTGCTTTTGTTACAAGTTACAAGTTACAAAATCGTTATGACATTATGTTTTTTGGGTGAATGCAGCTTCTTATTTGGGGATCAAACAATATGTTCCTCCTTATTTAGATCCGAGTTTGAGCTTACGAGATTTGATGACGGGAGTTAGCTTTGCATCTGCGGGTTCGGGTTTTGATCCGATCACGTCCACAACCAATGTCTCCTTCTCTATCTTTTTTTTTCCTTCTTCTTCCTTGTGAGTTAATTATGTAGCTAAATTGATTGATTAGTAATGCAGGGTGTAATTAGTATGTCGAAGCAGTTGGAATATTTTGGGGAGTACAAAGCAAGATTAACACGTTCGATAGGATTAAAGAGAGCAATGCATATAATCAAGAAGGCGGTGTATATAATAAGCTGCGGTACAAATGATTTTACTCAATCTCGGCCATTGGCTCAGAGTGATTATGTATATCAACTCTATATTCTCAGGTTAACCCAGCAATTCATCCAGGTAACTAATTCATTTAGGAGGTCTTGTTTAAACCAATTTTTTTTATTTCTACAGTGAATTAAAAACGCTATCACATGTGGCGCTTAATTTTTTATTTTAAAAAAAGTTGTTTTATATTTCTGAAAATTCTAGGGTATTAAGTATTAAAACCCGACATGACGTTTTAAATTCAACTTTATAACCCGGATTTCAAACAGTCTAAAAACTTTACAACCCAGAGTTTTTCAGAAACGAGATAAAAATTATACCTTATAAGCTGGATTTTACATAGCCGTGATATTAAGTCAATTTTTTAAATTCCACACTATTGATTTAAATCGGTGTAAAACTCAAATTTTTCGGCTCAAAAGTTTATCCCACGATAAACTTGAGTTTTGCAACAATCTAAAACACCACGGTGCAGAGTTTATCACAGTTCTGTAAATTTCGGATTATAGGATATACTTTTTATCTCGGTTCTGAAAAGCTCTGAATTATAAACTTGATTTTTAAATTTCATATTATTGCATTTTAATACTCTTTATCCCGGAATTTCAAAACCGTGGTATAAAAAGTTAATTATTTCTAATAAAAAATTAAACAGCACGTCATAACACTTTTAATTCGATATAAAAACAAAAACAAATTGATTCAAACAAGAACTCGTCAGATAATTTGCTTTCATCTATCATGATTCTAATCATTTTGATTTTATCAAGCATTTTTTATATTATCAACAAGTTAATGTCATGGGAAAGCTCACATCAACGACCATCAAATCTGCATAATAATCACCAAACATTTTCGTTTCTCATTTTCATCACTTCCTCCACATGTTCACTTTCTAATTATGAACATCACGAATAAAATATTACACGCGTTCTCAATTCCATCCAAACCGCGCGTACATTTGATAGAAGCACGTAGCTTATATAAAAGCTAATCAGTGTAAGAAAGCTCGTCCAAAGAAAATCTTGGATCCATATAAGTTTGAATTTATTTAAGTTGGTGAAGGTATATGAAATGACTGCAGGAGTTAATAGCGTATGGAGCCCAAAAGATAGCAGTAGCAGGGCTGCCACCAATTGGGTGCCTACCATCAGTTATTACTCTCAATTCCGTTTTCATGGGAGATCTTCCTCTTTCTTCTCGCAATTGCGTCGCCTCTCCATCGTCGATCGCCATGAGATACAATCGCATGTTGCAACGACTACTACTTACCATGGACCCTCGAGTCGTCTACTTCGACATCTACGCAAGTCTATTTGATCAAGTTCTCCGACCCCAAAAATATGGTACGCACATGCCTGAATAGTTTATCGACCTTATGTTATAATTTGACTATATAAGTTGTTATTAATTGAATGGACACGTAATGTTTCTGTAAAGGGTTTGAAGTGGTAAATCGAGGATGTTGTGGGACAGGCTTGTTCGAAGAAGGGGTATTGTGCAATCATGAAACGCCCATATGTGAAGATCGTTCCAAGTACATTGACGTTTTTGCTCATAGTAATATTTTCTGATCGATCGTCAATGTTGATTTCAATACGCTCTAGATATATTATTGACTATATTAGAAAACATATCTTTGAAATGCAAACTCATTTAATTATGAATTAGTATTATAGATTTAAGTTTCGGTGTAACAGCCTCTTACGGTGTAACGGTGTAACGAGTATTTACCATCAATGGTATTCGGGTTTGTTAAGGTTGATATTCAACTCAATTTACTTATATCAATATAGGGTAGATATTCAACTAAATAAACATGAACAAATAACATAAAAGATTGAATAAAGCTACAAACATATGAGAATGTGATTAGCGCATATATAACCTAAATCTATATAAAGTTGAATATCAACCTTAACATACTTGAATACCATTGAGGATAAATACTCGTTACACCGAAACTCACTTCTAGTATTATATATTCATATATAAGATAGTAATGTTCATAGTTCACATATCACACAGCAAAAATTATTTTCACTAGATCCTCCTTAAGATGAATTTCCGGTGAAAACATATCTTAGAGTGTGAAATATGAACTCACCTTTCCGGTGAAAACAAAGACCATGGACTGCCTGACCCAGCTCGTCCAGAAGGCACCTAAGGATCTGATGCTTAATTCCAAGCGCGGAAAGTGATATCTTTGCCATTAGAGCCTCAAAGCCGTCGCCTGATAATAATCATCAGCACTAAGATCCATCTCATCCGCAGGCGGAAGGTTCAGATCAAACGGCAACATCAGCCATTAACAAGAGACTTTGCAATCACGAATTAGGGATTGTACACAGAGAGCTAAAACGAGACAGTAAATCCTAAATCACAAAAACGATATATGTACCTGTTGAAAGCCCCAAACGAAGGTTGAAGAAGACGCCTGAGGGAGACTGAGGGTTGAAGAGAACGAATTAGCGCGCAGGAGACTGAGGGTTTGCGCGGAGGAAAAGTAACGAAGGTTGTATTTTTTTTTAATTTTTATTAATTAGGGAAATTATTTAGTTGTTCACCCCGGTTATTTTTCTAAACGGGATCCTAAAGATATTGGGACTCGGTATATACACATAACCGGGGTTGATATTCAATATTATCTTAAAATAAATATATTCACCCCGGTTTCTAAAATAAGAGGGATCCGAGTATAACTATTTGACAGCTTTACTCCGGTTCACTGAAAGTGGGATAAATTAAAGGGAGTCTATATCAATTTTTGTACCCTGCAGTATTAAACATCAGAAATCCTCAATGGCATCATCAACCCTAACCTCAGCAGAACCCCTATTTTCATAATCAGTCTACTCATCCTCTACCTCTCTCAGCTCATGGACGGGATAAGTACCTCTAAGAAGCCCTAGATTCGTGGATTCAACGCCCTTACCATTGTCATCGCATTGATTGTTGCCAGTGAACAAATCCTCGAGAGTGCTTTCAGCCCTACCCTCACAGGATCTCCGGCGAGGCTCGTAGGAATGGCCGACTCCAAGGCTCTCGCACTTGTCGCCAGAGAATGTCTTGCAACGGCGAAGCTTAGACAATGCGGAAGGGGGATGAGGAGGAAGAAGAGGAGGGAGAGGCGTTCGCGGAGGCAAGGGCGCGGAGTGGAGTGAGAGACTTGAAGGTTAGAGCAGAGTAGTGTGAAGAATCTAACAACTTGGCTATTCTGAGCGCCTTTTATCTGACGCTTTTTAAAAGCGCTCCAATTTTTTCCTTTGCCTTCTTCGTTCAACACTTTCTTTTAAAGCGGCATCAACTAAGCGTCTCTAAAACCTATTTTTGTAGTAGTGATATGCTTATATTATTCATCAGAAAAGAAATTCAAGTTGTGTTTCAACTTGTGTTTGACACGTACAATTGATTCATGTAGTAAATTAAATTACGTTGAACACATCACACATTAATGAACACACTTACGTACATAATATATAGGATATCGTATTTGTTCGTCGGACTATCAATTTTGTACTTCTCCAAGGGCCTAACAAAATATATCAAGATCGACTTTGCACGTTCAAGATCTAGTCAATTGACTAGAGCAAGAATTCATAGCTAAGAGACTCTAAAATCTCCTGCGATAATATCTCATACATTCTCTGCGAAGGATGAACAGCATCCCAAAAAACATACTTAGTCGGATCATCGCATGTGGTTAGTCCTCGGCACGTGTCACCATACTCGTATTTTCCGGTCCCACAACATCCTTTTGATGTCTCCGTAAAACCTACATGAGTATATAGTTAGCATTGGATAAAATTAGAAGCTCAAGTGTTTTCTACTAGTATAACAAATCAAAGTTTGTTGGTTAACATACCATGTTCTTTAGGGTTATTTATGGCCCTCTCAATGGTCTTGTAGATGTCAATGAACACGGTTTTCATTTTGAGAGTCGTCTGTAGGGTTTTTAGGGTTTTTTCTATCTTCGAATTCAAAGAAGAAGCTGCGTCATTGTAATTTTGGGCACATTCAGTATCAGAGCCGGCCAATGTCCTAGCAATAGGCATGCACCCAAGGTTGGGCACCCCGACGACAAGTAATCTTCTTGCACCTACTTTGTGCATATCCTAATCAAATCAAAAGTAGAGATGAATTCAGGGTATTATTGTACCTAGGAATAACACGTAATCGCAACAAAGATTGAAGATGCGTGCATGTTAATGTAAAGAAATGTGATTGTTAAATAGAAAGTTGTGCATATGAATTTTCCATATAAATCATTTTAACATGAATCTTTTCCAATTATGTTATATGAACAATAGTCAGTCTATCTATTTATACATTGGGCTTGGTTTACGTAAAAATCCGATATGAAATTTGAAGTTGACTGTTAACATACATTGGGCTTGGTTTACTAGATATCAAATTGACCAAAGTGCACATTTTCAACTACAATGAACTAGTGAATCATGTTGAGTACAAATATATGGTTGGTAATACTAAATCATAAAGTCAATTCATGAATCATCTATATCTCAATTCAACATTATTTGTAGACTTGTGTTTGTTTGTTCATAAATTGAAAATATGTAGGAAATAGGATGAAATATCGAGATCGAGTGAGGGATGGAGGAGCAAACCCGAATGTATGCACGGAGGGAAGAGACGAGGAATTCCTGGTAAGCAGGGAGAGTGAACTGCTTGGCTCGAGTTGGCTCGACGAAATAGTTTTGTAGTAAGTCGTTTGAGCCCAAGCTCAATATGAAGGTAGACTTTCTAACATAGTCCTCTGTCTTGTTTTTTCCCAAGAACCTTCCAAGATGCAGCTTGTAGTGTCTCATATACTCCAACTGCTTTGTTATTGTCACCACCCCCTGCACACATTTTATTCAATATATTAGAAATTATCTTATGCGGTGTTACTAATACGAAGATCGCCTTATTCGGTATATTAGCGCGTGAGAGTGTCGGTCTTTCCTTTGACAAAAAAAAAGGTTCAGATTCCGCCTTGGATTGTATGTGTAGCTCAAAAACGGACTAAATCTCTTGCACCAGCTCACGAAGACGACAACGTTGTAGTCATGCATATCACATTAGAGGTTTCGCAACTAGTCTGGATGACACCATATGTTTCGCAGCTACTTCTATTTTCATTTTATAATACGAATCAAAAAGGAGGATACCGTGAAAATAATTTTTAACTTCTGAATCTATAATACTCCGTACCTTATTTCAACCAGATACTACTCTGTTTTACCAAATGTCCACTAATACCTCCTGCTTTAGTTTAGTACATAGCATATTAACTTGAACACACTTTTAGTTACATGGATTCATAAATTAGTACAAAGCAAATACATTATATAAATTAAGTTTGGCTTCATAATAGTAATTAGTGAGGTACTTACGGAGAGATTAGCAGTGAGATCATCATAGCCTGACCCAGCTGAGGCAAAGCTAACTCCATTCATAAGTTCTTCCTTGCTCAAAGTTGGATACAGAAATCCTGGCAATGCCTTCGTTTTCCCCAACGCTTCCGCTATTAATGCATTTTGTTACAACTTATTATTCACACAATTTTAAATTAAAAAATGAGAAAAAATAAAATAAAATACTTTTTTTTATTAGCTTACGAAATCTACGCTAAACAATGAGTATGCAGGTTTAAAATTAATGTATTATTCATGATTATTTTAACTATATTCAGTAAAATTTATTATTTATACTTTATTACGAGTCGGACTTAAAATTATATTTCTAGTACGTCGTATTCTAAAATGTTGTCGCTATCATAACACCATAAACTTACCAACAAAATCAGTAGTAAGTCGGCCGTTGCTGAACCGTCCCGTCGGACGACGGTCAATGAAGTCCTTTCCATACGGCGGGAAGTTGCTCTTAACCGTCGTCGAAAGGCGGTTATTATTTCCCGGGTCGACGCTCGAGTCTCCGAACACGAACACGCAACTAACTTTTTCCTCCGCCACCAACTGCCTTAGCTCCGACACTTTAACCGCCTCCACAACCACAACCGCCACCAATAGCCCCACCAAAAACGCTGCGTTTCGCGCCAACATTATTCTCCGCTGGCAGTTGTGCTAAAATCTAAGGCACAAACTTAGTATAAGCCGATATTTATATCGATAATTGGGAATGTTCCAGTGCGGAAGAGTGCACTAGTGTGGATCTTAGGCATGGAGATCGGACGGTGGAGATGTTGTGTAAGATAAATATGGCATGATCTTTGTATGAATAATAAATTGTGTGCACCTAACACTCTTTATGATAGTGTGTACACTCTCGCTGGATTGGGCTAGGCACATTTACAAGCTTCAATTATTTATAATTTTATTATCGACGGACATGTATATTTAATACTTCACCTATATACATGTCGATCGGCTATCTACAGTAACATATATTATTGTAAGACTTTCTACAAAGAATAAGAGACCAACTACTTTTATGTTGTAACTTACTCTACCATGTTTGGGAAGGTCTATGTAAAAAAGATGTTAATGTTGTCATGTCACTAAGCTAGCTATTTGAATATTATTGCTCCCTTTTTGTTTCCTGTGTTCTTATGTACGTTTTTTTAGTTTGTTATCATATATGCGATATTCCTCAAGATATATCTTCAGTCGTATGATCGCATCCCTTCATCAGCTAGTCTTAAATTAGGACCGAGAATAATGTATACACATCTTCTTATTCATATACAGTATGGACATATGTCATATATTAATTGTTGCACTAAATCAGTGTGCATATCATTCATATATAGTATGGTCTTAAATTTAAACTATAATTGCTTTGAACTTAAATGTGAAGTTAAATACAATTTCTATACATATGCGATATGTCACAATATTAGTGGTTGAATTGGATATGATGAGATTTAGAATAATCTAGTGAGGCACGTTTGTATTAATAAATGCACCGGCGGTGTCCATCTGCACCCAAAGAAAAAAGCTAAGCTGCTCTGGTTCGAATTTTTTTCTGAAATGGGCTTTTTTTCAAAAAAAATTCCCGACGTAGGCTCGTTTCAAAATAATTTCCCAAAATAGGCACTTATTTCAGCTTCGGAATTTTTTTACGTGTGAGAGACGCTGGTTGAACCAGCGTCTCTCCTCCGAAGCTGAAGCTATTTTTTTTTGATTTTTTTATGTATAAGAGACGCTGGCCGAACCAGCGTCTCTTATACATATTTTTTTTTTAATTCCCCGTGTAAGAGACGCTGGTTGAACCAGCGTCTCTTACACGTAAAAAGTTAAAAAAAAAACAATTATTTGTATAAGACGCTGGTTGAACCAGCGCCTTATACAGTTTTTTTTTTTTTTAATTCCTCGTGTAAGAGACGCTGGTTGAACCAGCGTCTCTTACACGTAAAAAGTTTTTAAAAAAAACTTTTTTTGTATAAGACGCTGGTTGAACCAGCGCCTTATACATGTTTTGTTAATTTTTTTTTTTCAAAGTTATATATATATATATATTATTACACATGACTTACTCGTGTTTGGATGGCTCGTATGGGCTCGTTTGAAATCGGAATCGATCACGACCGATTTCGTTGGGTCCGTATTGATCCCATCTTTCACCAGATATGTCTCTCGCTCGATTCTGATTTCGAACGAGCCCATACGAGCCACCCGAACAAGCGTAAGTCTCGTGCGTACCTTCTACTGTAAATGGATATTTACAATTCGTTCCTCCATATCACGCGATGAGAGACATATCTGGTGAAAGCTTGGATCAATACGGACCCAACGAAACTGGTCGTGGTCAATTCCGATTCCGAACAAGCCCATACGAGCCATCCGAACAAGCGTAAATCTCGTGCATACCTTCTACTGTAAATGGATATTTACAATTCGTTCCTCCATATCACGCGATGAGAGACATATCTGGTGAAAGTTGGGATCAATACGGACCCAACGAAACTGGTCGTGGTCAATTCCGATTCCGAACTGGTGAAAGAAGGTATGCACGAGATTTACGCTTGTTCGGATGGCTCGTATGGGCTTGTTCGGAATCGGAATTGACCACGACCAGTTTCGTTGGGTCCGTATTGATCCAAGCTTTCACCAGATATGTCTCTCATCGCGTGATATGGAGGAACGAATTGTAAATATCCATTTACAGTAGAAGGTACGCACGAGACTTACGCTTGTTCGGGTGGCTCGTATGGGCTCGTTCGAAATCAGAATCGAGCGAGAGACATATCTGGTGAAAGATGGGATCAATACGGACCCAACGAAATCGGTCGTGATCGATTCCGATTTCAAACGAGCCCATACGAGCCATCCAAACACGAGTAAGTCATGTGTAATAATATATATATATATATAACTTTGAAAAAAAAAAAATTAACAAAACATGTATAAGGCGCTGGTTCAACCAGCGTCTTATACAAAAAAAGTTTTTTTTAAAAACTTTTTACGTGTAAGAGACGCTGGTTCAACCAGCGTCTCTTACACGAGGAATTAAAAAAAAAAAAACTGTATAAGGCGCTGGTTCAGCGTCTTATACAAATAATTGTTTTTTTTTAACTTTTTACGTGTAAGAGACGCTGGTTCAACCAGCGTCTCTTACACGGGGAATTAAAAAAAAAATATGTATAAGAGACGCTGGTTCGGCCAGCGTCTCTTATACATAAAAAAATCAAAAAAAAAAGCTTCGGAGGAGAGACGCTGGTTCAACCAGCGTCTCTCACACGTAAAAAAATTCCGAAGCTGAAATAAGTGCCTATTTTGGGAAATTGTTTTGAAACGAGCCTACGTCGGGAATTTTTTTTGAAAAAAAGCCCATTTCAGAAAAAAATTCGCTCTGGTTCTCTTCTAAGATTGTCAGTATTCAATTTTATTGGTTGACGAAGTTATGATGCCAGATCGAGTACTGCTTGCTGGCTAACCCGAAACCATTGATATTTCATTATCGATCAAATAACCAATTAAGTAGAAATCCACATACAAAATAATTCAAAATATATTATCATCGATCATGTCCGATATCATAGAAATTAATTACAAGTTGGTTTTCCTGGTGGTAGTTATATTGAAAAATATATCGAGGGTGTCAATTATGGAATTTTATTTTGATAAGGATTAGGACTTACGTACGTTCTGTATGCATGCCTCAGATAGTTTGTGCTTATATGGCATGGCTGCGGCACTATATACTAAAGTCCAGTTTCCACTGAAATATTAATAAAGGCAAAGTGTTTATTATAAGTCTAATTGATAAACTTATTAGGTTCCATACTTAAATTAATTGACAGACTTATATTTAAACTTTTGATGTGAGACTCTCTATAATAATCTTGTCTTTCTATTCTATCTTAACCTATTTAAAAAGCGGTTTTTAAATGATAAACTACTATAATATTTTTTTATATAATCGGTCCACGGTAATATTATAAAAAATATGTTTTATAAAATGTTGAGCTAGTCAAGCAATTAACCTGAGATTGAAAGGGTTTCATATGATATGCTCTACTTGTTGATGTCGTCAACATCGGTTGACATTGTTGGCCAGTTTTTTCCCACTAATTGCGATTGATGAAGTAGCTATTTCAACGTGTGACATTCGTCCCTTAATGTTCTTCCCATTCTCTTCTCACACATCTACCGAGACACGTTTTGTAACGTTAATATCTCCAAATATAGATTAATAAAAATTATAAATTTTTTATATTGTTAAAGTTATCGTCGAGACGAATCAAACAAGATCTCATATTACAATGTTTTTTCTTATATATTAGACGATATATCGAAGATTCTCTTGTAATGTGAATAGTGTCAAAAGTTACAATGGGAAGAACATTTGGGGACGGAGGGAGTAGTAAACAACAACAATAATGAAGTTGTGTCATTTTTTGCATGGTTTAGACTTTTTCAAATATGAATATATGTACATTCACTACTAGAAACACAGATCAATTTCGACGCTTTTGGCTCGACGCTTCTTACTTTTTCAAACATGAATATATGTACAGGAATGAAACATAAAACTTCAGGATAAATCATTTAAGAGACTAAATGTGTCATTAGTCATTACACATGTATTAAAGTATTATGTTACGTCTCAAGATGGATCAACACATATCCTAAGAGAAGGATATAGAATGAGACAGAAAGTGAAAGGAGATGATGGAGAGAGAAAGAGATAGAGATGGATATATAGAGGGAAAAGGATAGTGTTTGTTATTTAATACTCCATCCGTCCCCTAATATTCTTCTCATCTCCAATTTTTACACTATTCACAATTCAATACAATTCGCTAGATTATTCTCAATCTACAAGAACAAACATGGTCATGCGGGATCTTGTTTTGTTCGTCTCGTTGAGTACTTTAACAATATCCAAATTTTATAATTTTAAAAAATATATAATAAGAGATACAAACGACGCAAAATGTGTCTCGTCAAATGTGTCAAAATAAGATGGGAAGAACATTAAGGGACAGAGAGTACTTGATAATCCGGATATTTATATATACTACCTCTTTACAACTCTTTCCATAGAACATATATAACATTTTCATTTCATTAATTTGTAGCAAAATGTACTATTTCAGTACCACTTCTTTGATCGATCTATATATGATCTCGTATGCAAGGTTTTTTACTTGATTTTAAATTTAAACCATATCGATCAGGTGTTATAGCTACACGTACCTCTACCTATATGATGTTAGCTTCTGAGATAAGATCTATGAATGAATATAATGTATTAACAATCATGCAAGTGCTCCATATGCAACAAAAAAAGTTCACCTAATTGTGCCGATTTTCCAAGTCTAAAACGAGGAAAGAATGTATTCAGATAATATGGTGGAGCTTTCAAGTGTTACCAATGTTTGAATTTACTGTGGAGTATTAATTAGAGGTGGCAGGAGTCAGTTGTATAAGAAAGGAAAGTGTTGGATTTGTTTTTATATATACCGTGCAGCTCACCTTCAACCCTAATTTATTCATTTCCATGTGGTTCTGCCTGTCACGCTAAACAAATAAAATCGTAATTTAACATACCGGCTACTGTCAGCAATGAGTCGGTAACTTCAAAATTAATGTCACCTACATAGGCCAACCCAATTTGAATTCTGCATTCAAAATGTGGTATCTACATATTTCATATTTGGATACAATTGCATTTTCATACGAGTTCTTTTCCTGAATTAGCTCATTTTAAACAACTTAATTAAGACAGTAGGTTTTAGGTCGGGGACTTTGTACCCGAGAAATAGAAGAATCGACCCGAACGTACGAATACTCACATATGCACAGAGTCATTAACATACACAAAATGAATATATACACGTTTATCTATATAGAACGTATTTATACTTTTGTATATTAGCGAATGAAACATGAAAATTAGGGGTGAGGAAAAATATCCGATCCGGCCGATCCGATCCGATAATCCGTCGATCCGATCCTTAAAAATCCGCATCCGAAAATATCCGATTAAGTTTTATCCGAATCCGGTCCGATCCGGGCGAATTTTCCAGATATTTGGACCGAATACGGATCGGGATATTTAGCTTACGGATATCCGAAAATATCCGGTACTATTATTTTAATATATAAATATATTTTTATAGAACTAGAATATACTTTTATAAGTGTAGATGATTCAATAATTATTTTTATACATTTTCAAACAATAGGATATATTCTCTCAACACAAAAATTCTCTTGTATATAACATAACTTTTATTGTTGTTCTCAAAATTTAATTTTTAATTGCTTATTTAAATTCTTGATTTGCTAAATGAATCAAATATATTAATTTTCACATCTTAATTCCTCTATATAATATATATAATTATATATTTAACATTTATTTTATATTTTGTGAATTTTGATTTTAATAAAAATAAAAAGTTTAATTTAATTTTCATATACCTTCTAGAAATCGGATAATTCGGATATCCGAGTCAAATATCCGATCCGATCCGGACAATATTTACCGGATATCCGCTCCAAAACGGACCGGATACGGATCGGGGTTTTGTGGAATTTTTTTTAGCGGATATCCGGCTTACCGGTATTCAAGGCGATAATGCCTAATTCGGCAAAAACGTTATCGAAACTTCATCGGAATGGAATGAAACTTGGTTTCAATGCCTATTAGAGATATTTAACTATGTGTGTAACTTCAAATCAAGATTTCTTCCTTTTAAAGTGAAACCTAGTTTGAAAGTGAAACGAGTCGCAATATGTATGGTGCACCATATAAGAAGGAAATATAACAAGGCTCGACATGTTTCAACATACCAACAAAATAGACACTCTTAAGAAAAACAAGTAGTTCTTGCAACACAATAAGGTTCAACAATTCAAAGGTGCAACATAATAAGGTTCAAAATAATAAGTAGTTCTAAACAAACAACATTCAAAGGAACAAGCAAACAAAGAAGGTCGATAAATTTTCAAAAGAAAGATCTAACGACGAGGGTTGAACGACTTGAAGAGGTTCCTGTATTCTCGTGCGGTCATCCTTGGCCTAGTGGATGGTTCCCCTCTCTCCCTTTGACGTTCTTGTCTCTCCCGTTCACGTCGCTCACGTTCTTGTCTCTCCCGTTCACGTCTCTCCCGTTCAAGCATATCAAAGTTGTCTTCCACGCTAGACGTCGTACTAATATCAGAAAAATCTGATTCTTGATCGGAATAGGACATCTGTATAATCACAAACATAACCAAATTATAGTTACATACTCAATTAACTTCTGCATAATTCTGAAGTTCTGAATGTGGCAATTCCACACGTGACGCTTCCTCTGGTAGAAACCGAAACGCATAAGGATGTTCAGACGTCCAATCACGATTGCGCGGAACACCAGTTGTGAAGGATGGGAAGTACGTGTATATCCAAGCCTAAAAATCCAAAAAATGCCAATTAGCATTAAAACCATAGAAATAAGTTAGGGTTGCTAAAAAATGTAGTTCCTAAATAATTAAATACTTACTTGAAGGAGAGTGAAACAAAATGACATCAAGGCGTAATTTTGGCGTGAACAGATGCCCATTTGGCGATAGAAATATGCCAGCGCCGCAGATCCCCATGACATACTTGTTGCCCCTTGAACACTCCCTAGAAATGCACCAAATCTCACAGGGAGCTTGTGTTGTGACTTGTCTGTGAAGATTGTGGAAGTCAACAAGTGGAATATATAGCCCATCCCTTGTACTTGAGGATCGTCTAGGCTCTCAATGTGCTTCTTAAAAGTTTTCGCACTAATCCAATAGCTCTCGAGCATTCCAGGTTCAAGATGAAAATTGGCTCGGCCCTTTTCACCAAACCAGTTCTTCTTGGTAGTTCTCCCGAAACTAGCAGCGCCGGGGTCGGTCACCATAGGATTCCCGTGAATAGGAAGCAACATCAACTTCTTGATGTCGAGCAACGTCACCGTCATCTCCAAAAATGGCATGTGGAAGTTGTTGGTTTCGGGATGCCACCTTTGAATAAAGGCGCAGATGAGCGGATAATCAATCTCATCGTACATCAAAAGCCCGAGATGGGTCAGCTGGGTTGCAAGTGCATGATGACCCCATGTCTGCTCAGCATCAAGATTCCAATCTCTCAGCTGTGATTGTCTGGTCTGGTAATCGAGTACGCCTCTTTCCTGTAAATTAATTACGTAACACAAATCATTTCCATAACGCATAAATATTTTCCAGATACTGCATTTTCACTCGGTCTGTCAAACAGAATGCAAAAACTGGACATTCTGTGAAATGAAATTCCACACGTGACATGTGAACATAAACCATGCGTCACGCATGGACATAATCCATACGTGACATGTGGATTCAATCCATGCATCACGCGTGGAATTTCATTTCACAGAATGTGTAGAAACCAGTTTCTGCATTCTGGACAGAACACCATAACCAAATTTTTAACAAAACTACAAATAGTTCAACAAACAATCCATCAATTTAACTAAATCAATTCATACATTAACAAATTTAATATCACAACACAAAGTGGTCATACATACATAAAAATAAACATACTTCATGCTTCATATAATCAAGTAATTAACTAAATGTATTGTTTTTCATTTATTTCAACCATTTATCCTAACATTAAATTCATATTGATTTAGTTATGATAAGTATTGAATCTAAAAACCAAATTCTAATTACATACCTTTTCTTTTTGCACAAAAAAGGTTGTATGAGCGGGAAAGCTTATGAGCAGCTCCGGATTGTGTGGACCTCCGGGAACACCCTCCTTTATGTGAGGGACGTATACCTCTTTGACCGGAGGTTGTCGTCGTCGTCGTCTGGGTTGTTCCTCTTTCTCTTGCTCAAACTCTTCCTCTTCTTGATGTTCGTCCTGAACATTCTCATGTGTCTGATCCTCTTCCTCTTCCTCACCTCGTTCCTCATAGTCAGAATCATCATTTGCACCCCCAACTGATGGCCCTGCACTGCTAGAAGCAACCGTTAGTGCGTAGCAGTCACCACCCAACTGAGGGTTCTCAAAGTTATGAGAACCAGTAGCCACTCTCATCATCTCCACAAATGATTACTCTTGTTGTGGAGGCACAGTAGGATAGCCCGGGAACTGTATTTGTTGTGGAGGCACATGATGATAGCCCGGGAACTGTGTTTGTTGTGGATGCAGAAGAGGATAGCCCGGGACTTGTGGGACCATAATGGGGGTGCCGGGAAAATAATGAGGGGAGCCCTGGGGCATGAAGCTTCCAGCAGACAAACCTTGATGCTGTTGTTGCTGCCTCTGATCAGAAAACTCTAAACGACGAGGAGGGGATTCTTGTCTCTTAGTCTTCTTCCCCCTTGGTTTTGGAACTATGGGATCTTTTTTCTTCGCTTCTCTAATTTTTTTGACGAGTATCGCGTCCAGGTCGACGATCACCGTCCATATCTGCATCACAAAATTAATCATTCAGGACCATGATCATTATAAACAAATGTGCAATTCCACAAAATTTATCAGTTTATCGAATTTAATCAGAATATCATAAAAAACTCAATCTGGAATGTGCAATTCCACACGTCACGCATGGTTTCAATCCATGTGTCACGTATGGTTTGTGTCCGTGTGTCGCGCGTGGTTTAAGTCTGTGCGTGGCGTGTGGATGTAAACCATGCGTGATGCATGGTTATAATCCATGTGTGACGCACGACGCCTTGACGGTAAATAGCAAAAAGGGTGGGCGTTAAATAGTAAGAGCCTATATGTATTAGAGAGAAAGGAGTTTATTTGTTCATTGTGTTAGTTACTGATCACAAGGTTTTTCATATAAAGCCTCTTGTAACTCACTCAATTAATCAAGTCACCTTCCTCTCCTTCTCTGGAATTTCATACTCAGATGTTAACACTCCTATATTGAAATTATTAAAATACAGTTTCTATTCACAAAATTACCACAAAACTCAGCCCTCAACATGTAGCATAGTTGGACACTTGGACTGCAATCCGGTAACTGTCACAGCAATGTAAGCAAATATCCCAAATTACACGTAATTTCTTGACCGAAATTTATCATCGAAACAAGATTAAGCATACCATAACTTATTTTTAGGATATTCATCTCTTTTTTCAAAATAAAAGTAGAAACTACCGAACTTAAACTTTAGTTTGTTAACTTGTCATCAAATCCGTTGTAGTCTAGGTGGTTAGGATACTCGGCTCTCACCCGAGAGACCCGGGTTCAAGTCCCGGCAACGGAATGTTTTTGTTATAATTTCTGTTTAACTTATAATATTTTTTGTTTAATTTGTAAAAAAATTTGTTTGAATGTTTAATAGACATTTGGTAAAAATATTTCCCTCTGGCCGTGACTATAAACCAAGCTAAGTCCTTACATTCCCCCTAGGCGGGACTTACCAAACACTCATTTTTCTTTTACCAAATCTAGTAAGTCTTTGCTTTTTTGGGTCAAATCTAGCAAGTCTTTGTGTAATGACCACAATAGGCCTAAAAACTTTTGTAATGGCAACAATAGGCTTAAAACTTGTATAATTACAACATTCAGCTCAATTGCTTAAAGAAACCATTGATGTATTGGATCTGACATCCAGAAAGCACAATTTTGACTACATTTAACCATATTGACGGAATTAGAGCATAATTAAGTAAAATGCAGCATCAGGAAAGACCGCCGGACCGGATCCGCAGCTGTAGAATTGTACTCTTTCATCTCTGAATATTTAGCTCTGGATTAGATCTTCTGCAATTTTTTTGTCCTTGTTGCCTTAATATGTGTTGCCGAAATATAAGGCTTGCATTGTAGTATTCACTGTTCTTCTCCATCATTTTCTTGCCTGATATATAAGTACGAATACCCATTTAGCAATACTGTATACTGAAACAAAAAGAGAAGAACAAGGGATTTGAAGTTTAAGCAAAGCTTACTTGGATGGCTTCAAGGAGTCGAGCTGCATTGTCACTGGTCCATCATTTACCAGGCTAACCTTTAAATTATTAATCATGTGCGTGATTCAGTTATGAATTTTACATTCATTGTTATTTAGAGAAAGAGAAATATGTATTTATTGAAATCTAGATGATGTACAGTGTAAACTTACTTTCATCATAGCTCCAAATATACCATCTGTGAAAAAAAAAAGACAAGAAATAACTGAGATGGACTAAATCCACTAAGTTAATCATAGATATAGAGCAACTGATGCTCCTCCATCTCGATCTTTAAATTATCGAAACAACACAATCGACATAAACACGGTAATATCAACAATCAAATGATCTTCATTGACGAAATACATTTTTCGACAAGAACAACGAGTTTGACGCGTATTATTAAAGATGACATAGTATTTACCACAGTTAGTTTTTCATCATACCTTTAACAAGGTCTGGTGTGTAACTCTTCCTGAATTTCTCAACCACAGATTCATAGAAAGGCTTTGCTTTTTGAGGCGGCATCGCCACATGAAAATCCGGCTTGTTACCCTTTAAAAACCCATACAGAGTAAACTGACTGACTGCAACATACATACAAACACTCAAGATATGAAAAACAAGAAGAAAAACTAAAATTTAGGTATATGATTACCTAATAGAACACTGTAATTCTTCTGCTTAACCTGCAAAAGAATTGGATTAGTGCCTAGCATAAGGTTTGATAATTATTCAAGTTAGTCCTAAACACAACTCACACTTTGATCCCAAGATCTTCCAGTGCTCTCATTTGGAAACAATCTCATGTTGAGCACCTTCCTGCATCTGCAGACAAATTCAAAATCACAATTCCTATACTCTCAAATTTACACAGTTTTGAAGGTCAAACGGAGATTACATGTAATCAGAGTCGGAGTCAGTATCAGAGTCATGAATTCCAATCAAGACAAGAAGACCTGGCCCTATCTCCGACACGATTCGCCCCTCCACCTACCGATTAACCAATGCAGCAAAATTGATTCCAGATAACGCTAGATTCGGAAATGAAAAGTTGGAGGAAGTGAAAGTTACTTCGACGCTAGCGGAAGTGACGCGTTGAACAACAGCTCTCATAGCTTTGATTTCGAACCTCTTCTTCTTCGATGAAAGAAGCTGTTTTCCGGGGATCGGAGGAGGATGAAGAGCGACGCCGATAACCACCATTGTTACTGTATTTTTATGTTTTGTGGTTAAGTTGGGTTTTGTTGGGCCAAAATGGGCCTCTTTGTTGGGCCAACTTGGGTTTTGTTTAGGCCCAATAAATCTGTGTTGATACAAAATAAAAGAGATAGCTAGGGTTTAGAAGCAGCTCTTTGTGCACATCCATACGAGAAAGAAGCGAGAGAGAACTGAAGCTTCTTCATCGTTGCAATCATGGGGCGTATGCACAGTCATGGGTAGATTTCCTTCTTGGCATTGAATCCTTTTACTTCTTGATCGAATCGACTTTGTTTTTGATTTCGAGTTGTTTTTACTGATTATGATTGTAGGAAGGGTATGTCTGCTTCGGCTTTGCCTTACAAGAGGACTCCTCCTAGCTGGTTGAAGATCTCTTCACAAGATGTGAGAAAATTCTTTACCACCATTCCTTTTAGAAATTTCTTAGCAGAAAAAACTTGTAAAATGGATTAAATCGACGAAATCTCACTTTTCCTGATGAAAAGAATAAAGCTGCGTGCTTTTGTTCCATGGTTGCTCATGTTATCAATTCTTATTCATCTTCATCTTGTATTAAGGTTTAGGACTACATTTGTAAGTTTGCAAAGAGGGTCTGACACCTTATTACTAGTTTGCTTTCTAAAGTTTCACATCTTAAATTCTGATCTCTAATTTGCTGTAATTCCATATTCTTGCACATATTAGTATTGTTTTAGCAGAATAAACTCTTAGAATGAGTTGAATGTCTGATTAGGATTAAATATGAAAATGTAGTATATGTGTGGATGACTGATGAAAAGATTATAGTTGCGTGCTTTTGGTTTGGATGAAGAATTAGTAATTCAAGATTTCTCTTTTCTGGCAGTTTGAAGGTTTAGTGGTGTAAATTGAAAATTTTGTTTCATTTGTTCATATTATGTCAATTCTTATTCATCTTGATCTTGTATTCAGGTTGAAGATAACATTTGCAAGTTTGCAAAGAAGGGTCTCACACCATCTCAAATTGGTGTTATCCTTCGTGACTCGCACGGTATTGCGCAAGTGAGAAGTGTAACCGGGAACAAGATTTTGCGTGTTCTCAAGGCCCATGGTACACATTCAGTTATTCTTTTGTCGTGCTAAAACATCATATCCTAAATGCTCTGATGTGATGAATAAGCAATTCTTTTTTATCTGTAATAGGATTGGGACCTGAAATTCCTGAGGATCTGTACCACCTCATCAAGAAGGCAGTTGCAATCAGAAAGCACTTGGAGAGGAACAGGAAAGACAAGGATTCCAAGTTCAGGTTGATTCTTGTTGAGAGCAGGATTCATAGGCTTGCTCGCTACTACAAGAAGACAAAGAAGCTCCCACCCGTCTGGAAATAGTAAGTTTTCCCTCAAGTGTTGTGTTCATGTTTTTCATGAATGTTATTGGCTAAGTGATCACTTGTTCTGAATTCTAAATTTAACATGATAGTGTTCTGAATTCTAATTTTTTTGAAATTTGATTTTCTGTTTTTTCAAGATGTTGTTATCATTTGTTTCGAATTGTATCTCCTTGTTCTACATTTTGCACCATGTCTTAAATTCTGTTTATCTGTATCTAATTTGGGTTGATCTCTTTTTTTATGCAGTGAATCAACTACTGCTAGCACTCTCGTGGCCTAAGTTCAATATGCGTGGTTTCAAGTTCTGCTGCTGCTGTTTCTTTGGATATTTTTAGTCTATTGCTCAAAATTTTGCTGTCTGGCAACTTCTGTGTTAGTCAAGATTCTTTTTCATTTCCATTGAATCTTTGAAGTTGGATTTTGGTTGACAATGTTGTTTGCAATCTGGCATTGTCGTTAATCTTGAATAGAATAGTTGCTGGTTAATATTACTTCGGGCAAATCTAGAAACGCTTAAAAAATATTAGTATTACTATCAGCAAATGTGTTAGTATGATAGCAAACAGTAAGTTTTCATACCAGTGACAAGCATCCGCTGGAATCAATCCCAGATTGTATCAACTTCGGCTACCGCCTCCTCCTTGCTCGGTTCACTAGTTTAGTTCATGTAATTAATTAGCAAGGCATTCAAAACTTCCAGAACTTATTTTTATTGCATAGTGTAAGTAATGCTCAGTAGCCTCAGTTCAGTTAGTGGGAGTGTACTAATTAGTGATTTACTTTCATAAACTTCAGTATGCTTCGAGTTTTCAGTTTAGTACGCGTCGATTTATCTGATTTTATGGTTTTGGTGATTTTAGTGGGAGTGTACTAATTCAGATAAGCTTATTTTAGTGATTACTTCTTGAAGAACTGATTATTATACAAGGCAGTTCATATAAGTATCTCACTGCAGTTGCTGTATGCTTCTTTCATCATATAATAGGAAAATAGTCTTAATGCTTAAATGAGGAAGATCCCTACGTACAGTAACTATCCCATGCAATCAAAATTTGTCATCGGCCTGGTTTTATGCTTGTTTTGGAGTGTACTGAGTTTTCAATGCTTGTTTTCAAAGTGTACAGATTCTTCGATGCTTGTTTTCGACTCTACTGATAAAGAGATTATGGTTTTTTATTGCACAAGCCTTTTTTTCTTTCTTTTACCAACAAGCATGTCGTCGGATAGCAAGGGATCTCAACCACCCAACATGAGGTCTCGAGTTCTAGACTTGGTAGAGGTTAAAAAATGTTTGTTGGGAGAGTCACCCACGCAGCTCGAACTCTAAATGTAAGCGTAATAGAGGAGTCCCCTAACCGCTAAACTAGAGTGGAGAACCAAAAAAAAAAAAAAAAGTATTAAACAAAGACAAAAGGCTTTTTGGCAATTTAATGAAAACTCAATGTTATTACGTTGTTTTGGTCTTCTCTTTTTTGTGTGTTACGAACTTTTTTTAGTTTGTAAATCAGTGTAATGCCCCTTCTTAGGGTAACTAACTTTTTTGCACATTGACTCGTAATTTCTAACCTTAAATTTTTTATAGTATGTTAACTAACTCTTTTATACATGATGTCAGTTTGTGTTGATAACATTTTATGTTGATGACAGTTTCAGTTGATGACGGATTTTATTGATGACAATTTTAGTTTGATGACGGATTGTAATATAGATTGGGTTAATTTATTTAGTCTAAATAAAAAAGGATTACAAATCCTTCTTAATGTCAAATTCAGGCTCTTAATGTCAAAAGAGAGTTACAATTTTAGTTTCAGTTGATGACGGATTATATGGAGATATGCGTCTATAATAGAAACGAGACTAGACCCATTATTAAGGATGATCAGGGCCTTATGTTCGGTAGTGGCTGTATAAATCCGATGACATTTCTCTTTTCATGTCTGTCTAGTTCTTCTCATCCTCATTCTGCTTAATGCTTTGTTTGAGAGAACTTTTTTTATATTTTACGAAGCTTAATGTTTTATACCATGTATTCCTTCGGTCTCATAATGATGTTCCCATTTCTTTTTATTACACTATTAACTGTTCGATAGAATCTTGTAAATTTCTTCTGACATATGTGTGGTCTTGTTTGATTCATCTGATTGAGTACTTTAATAATATCAAAAAAAAATCTGATAAAAAGTAATAAGAGATATTAACGACGCAAGATGTGCATTGACGAATATGCCAAAAGGAAATGGGAACAACATTATGGGACAGAGGGGGTAATTTCAATGTTTCTAAGTGTTCGGTACTTCTAGTTGGATTTGTAATAATAATAGTAAAATTACAAAAATGATATAATGAATTAGTATATGGAGCTGAAACTGGAGCTGAAGCTGAATGAATAGTTGAAGCTGAAGATGAAAATATGTTTTTAAAAGCTACTTGAATGCTCGGTACTTCTAGTTGGATTTGTAATAATAATAGTAAAATTACAAAAAAGGATATAATAAATTATTTAAATCTTTATTGATAAAGGGTAATAGTGGATTAAAAATTAAATTAAGCTTGTTAAGCTCCATTAATTTAGGGGGTGTAACATTAAAAAATCAACTTACTATAATTTACGTTAACCTTGTTAAGCTAGATAAATCTTTTTTTACCGAACACTTAATAACTAGATGTAATAAAAAATTAAGCTTCATAATGTGCAAAAAAAGCTCTACCGAACGGACCCTTAATTTGTTAACGTTACACCCCTAGATTAATGGAGCTTAACAAGCTTAATGTAATTTTTAATCCACTATTTCTCTTTATCAATAAAAGATTTAAATAGTTCATTCAATGACGGATCTAGAACAAAAACTCTGTGAGGGCTCAATATTTATATTTAAAAAAACTAGGCAAAATCAAGTAAAGGTTTATCAAAATTGCAACACAAAACACATTATAAAAAAGTTGTTACTTTCGACTCTTCAAACTACAAACGAGGTAAATCCATCCTACGACTTTTCATATTTTAAAAAGGTGGAAGGATAACTTCATTATTAATGCTTCTGAAAATATCTTTCTCCACATAAAACACTAGAGAATCTGTAAGAAACTCATCTCCCATCTTATTACGCAAAAACTCCATGAACTCATCTCCCAACGTCGTCGCAACAGGTAACACTAAAACCAACTCAATAAGACGATATACCAAGTGAAAAACTCCATGAATTCCTACCTTGACCATTTCCTTTGCAACATATGCAATATATTTGACGAGCTTGAAAATTTGTCATTCCGTCTCATTTCATGAATCCACTAGTTCCGTTGTCATTTAAGCTCCCTTAGATCGGACCCTAAGAAGTCTTGTGGATATAATTCTGCAAGTCCGGGTAGCTTTGTCTCACTGAATTGGGAGAATGAATCCTTTGGATTAAGATGTGCTACACATTTGAGTACTTCCGTGCTCGACTCACTGAAACGGCTATTGATTTCCGAAAGAATCTTATCAATAACCTACAAACGTAGAATAATATTAATTTTTTAAATAGAAGAAATTGTTTAATAATAATAAAAAGAAGGTACCTGGATGAATATATCATTATGAAATCGATGGAAACATGTAGTGGTAGCACGCTTACGAAGAACACACGAGGCTTCATCTGTCATCTCAAGAACGTCAATCTCATTCTTATCACAAAAGTCTTTGACGGTTTCTAATAACTGATCCCATTCTTTATCCCTCAAATATTGCAAATTTTCTTTGCCGATTTGAACCAAACTCAAGGCCTGCATAATATCTAGATCTTTTCTCTGCAACACTTCTGACATAGAATTTGTGATACCCAATATTTGAACCATCAAATGAGCAAAAAAAAAAAAAACTTATAATTCTCCATTTTTCGTGCCAAGCCACCAGCCGCTCCTTGAGTTTTCGGATTTAGTCCATCATCATATATACCTTCAAGCACTTCAGTGGTTGGCGACCACATTGATAGGAGGCGAATAATCGTGGTTTAGTGAGAACCCCAACGTGTAGCTCTAGGCCGAGTTAAGCTACTTTCTTTATTCTTTCCTCTTCCGCTAGAAATTTCATCACTTTCCAACCTCTCCACAATGTTTTCATGTTGCTTTTGTCGAAAGTCATCTTTCTTTTGCAAGAAGTTCCAACCAAGTTCGTAATCAAGCACAAGTAGTTGAAGTTGGTGAGCAAAACAATGAATGTATATTGCACTTGGATTTTCATTCAATATAAGAGCCTTCAATCCATTAAGTTTACCTCTCATATTAGAAGCTCCATCATATCCTTGACCTCTAAGTTTAGAGATTGATAATCCATGTCTATCAAAAAATTCATCAATACCTCTTTTTAAACATGGAGCGGTGGTGTCACTAACATGAACAACTCCAAGAAACCTTTCCATCACACACCTACATATCTCAAGACAATAGCCATTTGCTCTTTCACCAAACAATCATGAGCCTCATCAACCAATAAGGAAAAGAAGTTTTCTCCAATATCATTGATTATGACGTTTATTGTCTTAGATTCACACCCTTTAATAATATCCTTTTCAATACTATGACTACTAAGTTTGTGATTTTGGGGTTCATTCTCCTCCATCACCTTTCCAACCTCAGGTTTGCGTGAGGCATACCAATCAAGAATTTCAAGAAAATTCTCTTTATTTGTTGAGTCTGATGTCTCATCATGCCCACGAAAAGGAAGCCCTTGATTAATTATCAATCTAACAGCATACACCATTGCAGTCAAACGAATATGATATGCCTCCTCCAATACTTGCTTTCCCGAAATCAACTTTCTTGAAACACTCTGTCTTTGATCTTTGTAATCAAAGAATTTGTCTCGAGCGACATTGTGTACACTAGTGTCAACTCCCACATACTCATCAAATCTTTCACTTGCCTTCTTCCACTTACGATACCCCTTTATAACAAATGCATCATCTCCTCTCTTTTTTCCCAAGATCCGCTCTAAAGAGATAACACCAAAAGCAAAAAGTTGCATCCTTAGAAATACTGAATTCCAATCATTCCCACTTCTCGAACCACTTAGCTTGAAAACTCCTCATAGTCTTGCTAAATAGCCTCCGTTTAAAATTATATGAAACTGGTTGGCATGGACCTGTAAGCACACTCTTAACACCATCTCTAATATGAGGAGGATATTCATTGATTGGCTTTCGCAATGCCGGATCACTGAAAATTTCATCATCATCAATAGTATCCATTCTAGCTAGTTTTGGACTAGATCCATCCACAATGTTATCAATATTTTGGGATTCACTCGGTCCAACAATATTTATATCAACTTGAGGCACACCCGTTTCAGCAACATTCATACCAACTTGAACCACATTCAATGCACTCACATTGACCACATTTATATCAATTGGAGACTCATTTAGTCCACCCACATTCGTATCAACATCACTTGAATTCGAAATTCTCGTTCGCTTAGTCCGAGGAACAATTTTATCCATTATGATTCTCCAAATGTAAATAATTCAATTTAATC
Source organism: Oxyria digyna (assembly GCA_029168935.1). Lineage (NCBI taxonomy): Eukaryota > Viridiplantae > Streptophyta > Magnoliopsida > Caryophyllales > Polygonaceae > Oxyria > Oxyria digyna. The sequence goes on from JAPVLV010000005.1 coordinate 45,164,105, forward strand.
AATATCAACTGAAATTCTTAACAAGTTCAACACTTCAAACAAATTAATAAATTTCAATCAAAATAGATATAATTATTCAAACAGCTTACAAATGAGTATTATATATGCTAATAGATTTCTTAAATCCTAAAATTATATAAAATTATCAATTTTCATATATGAAAACATAATAGTTGAAACTTGAAAACCTAGAATTAATTAATGAAATAAGAAACTTACAATTGACTGGAGAATCTGAGATTGGAGCAACGCCGACAAGTTAGATTTAGTAGGTTATTGAAATCTCGTTGATAATGGACTAATGGTAGGTCTAATGGAGGGTTACTGTAGGCTGTAGCATGCCGTCAAAATCTCAAAATTGGCTCAAGTCCCAAACAAGAAAAAAAGGTAAGCTTTTATTTATTTTTTCTTTTACAAACGATAGAGTATAAATATCAATCGTACTATATCTTTTCATTAACTCAAACACATCATTTTGTTTGATATAAAAAACAAATAAAAAATAAAAATAAAATTACTCTATTCTTCAACCGTGGTGTGCAGTATATCTCCAAATATTTTCAGATCTACAAGCTTCAATGGTGGAAATTCTATCGGTCATCGTGGGGGCTCGTCCCTACCGCTACACTGCTCGTCGGAGCTCCGAGGGGTTGGCCGACCCCATTGTAGATCTGTCTCTGAGTTCATTATATCTTTTTCGTAATTTTACCATTACTACTACAAATTCAACTAGAAGTACCGAACTCTCAAGTACTTTTTAAACAATATCATCTTCAGCTCTAACTAATCATTCAGCTTCAACTCCACTTTCAGCTACTATTTCAGCTCGATATACCGAACGGGGCTCTTAAGGTCTAACTTCTAATACCTTCTATTTCCCACAGTTTGTGATCAATCCCTCTTAGGGTCTTGACAATTTGGTATCAGTAGCCAATGGTGGCTGAGGGGACACGCTCGAAGTCAATGAAAGAACATTTGCGCCAGAATGACGGACCAATCTTATTCAAGAAGCACGGAAAATAGAGACGATTTCTATTATTTATTCAAGAAGAACGGAAAATAGAGACGGTTTCTATTTATGTCACGAGGAAAGTCAATACATGAAGTGGCGAACCTAGGATTTTCGGCCACTGGGGGTTTGTTTGGTTAAAAAAATCAACAATACAAGACAAACAATAATAAAAGAAATGACTTACACTCTCTCAACAAAAATTTCGACTTTGGTGAGTTTGTCAACACTTATAATGGAATTTTTACATATGTTGGCACTATTTCTAAAAATCCCGACTTACGCTCATTTTGAACATAATTCCAACAATAAGCGTTGTTTCTAGCTTCACAAAAAATATTTGATGGAGAGACGTTGTTTAAAAACAGTCCTCTATCCAATTGTTCGAAAAAGTGCGTACATATGAAAAATAATTCCTTAAAAGTATCTTTTAATTCTATGAGATAAGCAACAACCAGTCAAGTAATCTATATCTCTCTCTCTATATATATATATATTGGTTGGTTTTTTTGCAAAACTAAATGTAATTGGTACTTAATTAATGACAAACCCTATTTTTTTTAAAACCTAATAAATGCTAGATCCATTTATATATTAGTTTTTTTTTCAATATATTATCTTATCCTTTCTCTCTAATCATATCCTTCCTAATTTAATCTCTATATAACTACTAAATCAAAATTGTTTTCTCTCATTCTAGCTATGTCACGTAATCAACCTTCACTAGAGCAACCCACATGTCGATTTTCTATTGGTTATTCTATTTTCAAAATAATATATATGTTAAATTTAGAAAAATGAGAAAATATCACAATAAAATCTCTCAGATATGGAAACTTAGGAAAATCAGGGCAAACATATATCACAATGATATTACATGTAATATTTTAAGATATTATTATGTGCCAAATTTAGGTTATAATCCAGTACTTTAATAAATAAGTAAAAAATACAAATAAATATAAATATCACAAATTATTAAACAATTGATTGTCATATATCTTTTCTATAGTCTTAAATACGCCAAAAAATAAAATAAAAAGTAACAAATATTGCAAAATGGTAAATAACTAAAGATTGAAATATAAACAAATATGTTATAGTTTTGTTTCAATATATATTATTATTTGTTTTTTATATATCTCTAATGATAATATATTATCAATTTATAAATTTATAAATTTTATAACATAAATTTACCTTTTTAATTTATCTAGATTGTATAAATAAATGACGTATTTTAATTTCTGATCGAAAATGCTCAAAACTTGAAATTATCAAACCCGAACTAACACGAGAACATGCGCCCCGAATTTGACTTGATTAACAAAAATAGAGTATGTTAATATAATTATTAAAGATATTTATTTATTTTTGTTTTAATAAAAAATAAAAAATAATGTTGTTAACCCTTTACATTCTCAACATGAACCTGCAATGATCGAATCATACTTGATTGATATGATTGAATGCTCTAAATCTAATTGGATTAAACCACCGAGCATATAGGCTATATTACTTCAGACCACCCGTTCTATTGAAAGTTATTTTTTCCACATATAACGAGGTTTTTTACGAAAAATGTTGATGTCGACGATGGGTGGTTAATTGTTTACTGGGTTGTTTTTATGAGTGGTTAAAATTATTTTTTAATAAAGTTTGTGTCTTAGGGCTATATCGTCTATATAATCGGTGGTTTAATCCAATTTTGCCTAAATACTAACTATATCAATTATTAAGATAAAACTTAATATATAATATCTTACAATTGTAAGAAATTATACAAATCCCGTACACGGCACGACATTGGTGCCAAAAATTTAGTATAATTTTAAACTACTCTTTTTAATTTTAATCTCTCTAAATGATGATGTCCGTAGTCAAAACCTAATCGTCAGAGTAAAAACAACATGATCGCGTCAAATTGAAACCCAATTCGAACACAATAAATCTAATTCTTATATATCATTAATAAAAAAATCAAAGTATTTATCAATCCAAACACAACTCTAATTACAATTTATTCTCAATCCAAACCCAACTTAATTGACCTGATTAACAACTCTAATTACAATACATAAAAATCATCCTACAACCATATCAAACCAAAAATAAATAAATACATGTAACAACCTCAGTGACAATATTTAATTTCCTACTAACTTGTCAACTATGATTGTTACATTATTTTATATTATTAAATATATGTGGTCGGATTGACAACCACTCAATGAAAATAAACTCAAACATAAATATCATATATGAATAGATCTGGTGAGGATAATTAATATGGTGCGAATATACGGATTTTTCATTCGCATGCACAACCTTCAATATTCACACGCAAAACCTTCTATATTCACACGCAAAACCTTCTATATTCACATGCACAACCTTTCACATTCACATGCACACGAAGACATGTGCATGTATTTTTTATATATTGTCAAAGACATGCACACATGTACGGGTGTGCATGTGAATGTAAAGGAATGTGCATGTGAATACAGAAGATTGTGCACGTGAATTTTCCATTCATACATTTGTACAATAATAATTCATTTTCACCTGAATCTTTCAAGATGAATATTATAATAATAAGACTAAAAAAGACGAACTATATTTGTTATCGGAGAGAGTATGAACTAATTTCTATAAATGAGTTAAACTTAAATAAATGCAATTAATCAATATTTTGATGCACTGAAATAAATATTGTTAAGAAATTTTATAATAACATTCATATTACTATAAAATGCAACATCATTAATCTGCATTACAATTTCCTAATATTCCTATCCTATTTATGTACCAAATGCGTCATCACTACTCCACATCTCTATATGAAATTTCATCCTATCATCTGTATGCATAATTATTTAGACAATATTAAACATATTGGAAAAATGAAAAAAAGAAGTAAATATATATATATATATATATAATATCGGTTTAAACCAACAAACACTAGATTCAAAAATTCAACAAGTTAGAGCACAAGTACGAGGGACAACTAGAGGAACTAGTGTAGTGACCCGTGTCATGCACGGGAAATTCCATATTATCCGTATAAAAATTGTATATCCTTTTAATCGAGTTCGTCAAAAAATTAAGATAAACTTTTTTTGTAAAGACTATTTATAAAAGTATATTTTATTTCATGAAGGTTATGTAAATAGCTTGACTTAATTTTTATTATCGAAAACAATCCTAATTTTATCGTAAGAATATATATTAACCTTCAACATAATATTTATTCTCAATAAAATAGCTTGTATATTTGTTGTTGAAAGGAATGATAATTTTTTAAGATTTATTTGTTAATATAATTATCCAATCTATTAATAATTGAAATTAAAAATAATAATAATTGTGTAACAAACTAAGCCTAAAATCGCTCCAAGAGCTCTAAAAGGTTGAACTTTAATATATAAGATAGATTTGAAGAATTAAGAGCTAGTACGCTGAATTTCGAGCCCAATCTGCCAGAAAGGTACTCCGTGTCAAGCTATGTGGGATTTTAGGAAGACCAATGCATTGCAAGCGATAGTCAAGTTGAGCAAACCGCAATGGCGACCACCGTTAGCGAATGGAGGGGGACTCCAAAACTTTGAATCGAAATCCGGGTTCATCAGGGCAACCTTCTTCTGTTTTTCAACAGAAACTCCAACAAGGATTACCAAATTCTCTTCCAGTTCAATCAAGGGTACAAGGATTACAAGTGTAATGAAAGGTACTTTGTTGGGCATAAATGCATAACACAGACTTTGCATAGTCTCTTGGGAACATAGGAATTAATACAGGAATTGGCAGAGGCCGAAATTCAGGTTATGGAGGAGGAGTAACAAATGCTTTATGAGAAAAGTGAGGAGTCTAAGGTCTACATCCATGCTTTGACAAGGAGTAGTCCGCTCACCACGATCAAGATCAAAGGAACAGTATGTAGTAGACGCATCCTAATCTTGGTTGATAGTGGGGGGAACTCACGATTTTTTGGATCCAAGAATCGCTCAGAAGTCAGGAACTGGGATTTGAGCTCAAGCAAGCATCAGTGATGAAAGTCTTGGTGGCAAACAGGAATAAAATGTATAGCCACCCATTATGTTTAGGTTTCCAATGGGAAATACATGATTATGTATTCTCTTTTGAGCCCTGAATTGTGAAATTAGGAGGGTGTGACCTGGTGTTAGGTAGATAATTGATAGTTTCATTTTTTTCAGAGATGAGAAGCAGCTTGATATTTGTGGTGTTAAAGAGGAGGCCACACTGAGGAAGAAAGTACCATTATTCATCACTCAAGTGGTGCAATTTTTCTCAAACAAGGCTGAGGAGGCACCTATTCCTTCTTAGGTACAATAGTTGCTCGAAGAGTTTAGGGATGTATTTGCAGAGTCCAATGGACTTCCTCCCAATTGTGGACACGAGCATGTGATTCAGTTGAAGTCAGGCAAATCTACACATGGCCGTACAAATACCATCAAGAAAAATGAGATTGAAAGCAAGTTGACGAGATGTTGAACAACAAGGGGATTAGGCAAGTCAAAGTTCGTTTGCTTATTACACAAGATATGTAATTCTCATGAATTCATCCCTCAATCCGGGATCCAAAACAGAATCAAGAACAAGATATGTTGGCTTATTACACAAGCTAACGAACTAACGAACTAACGAACTAACAACTGCCTTATAAACGACTAACTACCACTAAGTGGGTCGGGCTAACAATAACAAACTAGGCCCATTTAGCTAATAAGTCCCTCTCCTCTATACCCTCCCCTCAAGCTGGAATGTGTGGAGGAAACAACAGTCCAAGCTTGACAGATAAGAAGTGATGTTGTGAAGCTCCCAAGGGCTTAGTGAAGATATCAGCCAACTGAAGACCACTACGCACATGGACTGTACGAAGAAAACCTTCCTGCACCTGCTCACGGACATAATGACAGTCAATCTGAAGATGCTTGGTGCGTTCATGGAAAACTGGATTGGCAGCAAGATTCTGAGCAGCTTTATTATCACAGTGCATTGTGATAGGCAATGGAGAAGCAATCTTGAGATCATAAAGAAGACCATGAAGCCACACGAGTTCACTAGCTGTCATGGACATTGATCTATACTCTCCCTCAGTGGATGACTTAGATACAGTCTTCTGTTTCTTTGCCTTCCAGGACACAAGAGACTTCCCAAGAAACACACAGTACCCTGTAATTGAACGAGAACTATACTCACAATTGCCCCAATCAGAATCACAGAATGCAGTCATAGTAAGGTCAGGTTGCACAGGATAAAACAAGGAGACATTAAACGTGCCCTTAAGATATCTGAGAAGATGGACAACAACCTAAAAATGAGGAACTCGTGGGCATTGAATGAACTGGCTCAATTGTTGAACAATGAAAGCAATGTCTGGACGAGTTAAGGTGAGATAAAGGAGACGCCCTACCAATCTTCTGTAAGAGGCAGGTTGAGGAAAAATGTCACCCACATCAATAGACAACTTGGAGCCTCGCTGCATAGGAAAAGAGGCACTTTTGCATTCAAGCATTTTTGCATCAGTAAGAATGTCAAGAATGTACTTGCGTTGATTAAGATGGAGGACAGAAGTGAACTGAGCAAGTTCCATGCCAAGGAAGTACCGAGCAATGCCAAGATCTTTGGTTGTAAAAGCCTTGTCCAAGGAGGATTTAACCATGGAAATAGTGGAAGAGGATGTTCCTGTAATAAGCATATCATCCACATAAACGAGTGCAATAGTGAACTGACCTGAAGAACTCATAGTGTATAAAGAGTAGTCTTGTTTTGATTGAGTGAAGCCCAGTTGCAAAAGATGCTTAGTAAGCTCTATGTTCCACTGGCGGCTAGCTTGTTTCAAATACAAAGACTTAGTAAGCTTGCATACTTGTCCTTGTTCTGCACGAGTATAGCCTTTAGGTGGTGTCATGTATACCTCTTCATTAAGAAATCCATGAAGGAAAGCATTATTGATATCCAATTGGTGAAGTTCCCATTGTCTAGCAGATGCAAGTGCAAGAATGACTCGTACAGTGGTGAACTTGGCCACAGGAGAAAAAGTGTCTTGATAGTCCTTCCCTTGAACTTGATTGAATCCCTTAGCAACAAGACGAGCCTTATACCTTTCCACCTCACCATTGGCTCTGTATTTAACCTTGAATACCCATTTAGAGCCAATAGCTTTCTTGCCTGGTGGTAACTCAGTGAGTTCCCATGTGTTGTTGTGCTCCAGAGCAGTGATCTCCTTGGCCATAGCATCAAGCCAAACCTGATGTTTCTTTGCTTGATCATATGTATGTGGCTCAGGAGTAGTAAGAACATTGAATAGGGAGGCCACATAGGGAGAAGGGTGGTGGTGAAAGTTCTGATATGCCAAGAAGGAATGAGAAATAGAAGAAGTGGGAGGTAATGTGGGACAATGAAAATCAAGAAGGTGAGCAGGTGGGGCATGTTGTCTGGAAGATCTCCGGGGAATAAGAGGATCAGGTATAGGGGAAGAAGGAGTATTAGTAGTGGAAGAAGGTATAATAGGCAAATCAATAGTTGGTGAGATAGGAAGGGAAGATGGAGAAGGAGGATTATGAATATGAGGAGGAGGCAGAAAATCCTCAGTAGAAGGAGCAGGAGATACAAGAGGTAATGTGGAAGTAATAGGATGAATAGGTGGCAAGGGATGAGCAAATTTAAAAGGTAAAACAGGCTCATGAAAAATAACATGTCTGGCCACAAACACAAAATGAGATTCCAAGTCATATAGCTTATAAGCCTTCTGACCACTTGGATAGCCAAGCAAAATGCACCTTCTTGCTTTGGCAGCAAATTTATCCCTTGGTTGCTTGAGACAAAGAGCAAAACAAAGAGATCCAATGACCCTCATATCATCATAAGAGGGTGGTTTACTGAATAATACCTGATAGGGAGTCTTCCATTGTAACACAGAAGAAGGTAATTTGTTAATAATAGTAGTAGCAGCCAAGATACAATGACCCCAAAACTTTATTGGTAAAGCAGCATGGAGACGAATGGCTCTAGCAGTGTCCAATAGATGCTTGTGCTTTCTTTCAACTCTAGCATTTTGCTAAGGAACTCCAGGAGAAGACCTTTGATGAACAATGCCTTTCAATCTAAACAAGTCTTGACAAGATTTTTGAGTGAACTCTGTGCCATTGTCAGACCTGATCATCTTGACAAAACAATTAAATTGAGTATCTACATAGGCCAAGAAACCTTCAATAGTAGAAAACACTTGCATCTTGTTTTGTAGAAGATAAGTCCAAGTCCCTCTAGAGTGATCATCTACAATTGTCAAAAAATATTTTGACCCATCCATAGCAGGAACCCTATATGGACCCCAAAGATCCATATGGATTAAATCAAAAGCAGCCTTAGCAATAGAATGACTAATAGCAAATGGCAATTTGTGATGTTTAGCAAGTACACAACTATCACAAGTAAAATCAATAGAATCAATTGTGGAGAAACCAGGTATATGTTTCATCTTTGACAAAGATGAATGACCTAGTCTGGCATGATGCAAAGAAACATGTTCAGTACTGTTACATTGTAAGACAATATGATTATTATCAGAAACACAATTCTTCACTTTATCAGCTTCTACTGGATCAATTTTGAGCTTATAAAGTCCTCCTTGAACAGGGACAGAAATCAAACTCTTTCCATCAAGCCGGCCCTGCACAATGCACTGAATTTCATCAATCAATACTGTCACAGCCTTATCTCTTACCAGTTTAGAAATAGACATCAGATTGTGTCTGAATTCTGGGACATAAAGAACCCTGTTAAGCATCATATTTGGAGTCACAAAAACATCACCAGTAAACTGAACAATCTTAACAGCACCATCTGGCAAAGCTACAAAAATGGGGCTCTGCAGTCTAGTCATGTTAATGAACAATTCTGAAGCAAAACATACGTGATATGTTTCTCTCCGTCCTCTGCTTTCACCAAAACCTTCGGCCATGGGAGCGAAATCAAGAAATCAAGAGATCGCACAATCGCAAGATCGAGAAAATCAAAAAACACCACACAATCTCTGATTGCGCAAGGTGAGAAGGATCAAAGATCAGAAAATAGAATCCCGTGGCTCTGATACCATTTCAAGATATGTAATTCTCATGAATTCATCCCTCAATCCGGGATCCAAAACAGAATCAAGAAAAAGATATGTTGGCTTATTACACAAGCTAACTCACTAACGAACTAACAGCTGCCTTATAAACGACTAACTACCACTAAGTGGGCCGGACTAACAATAACAAACTAGGCCCATTTAGCTAATAAGTCCCTCTCCTCTATACAGTATGTAGTAGACACATCCTAATGTTGGTTGATAGTGGGGGGAACTCACGGTTTTTTGGATCCAAGAATCGCTCAGGAGTCATGAACTGGGATTTGAGCTCAAGCAAGCATCACTGATGAAAGTTTTGGTGGCAAACAGGAATAAAATGTATAGCCACCCATTATGTTTAGGTTTCCAATGGGAAATACATGATTATGTATTCTCTTTTGAGCCCTGAATTGTGAAATTAGGAGGGTGTGACCTGGTGTTAGGTAGATAATTGATAGTTTCATTTTTTTTCAGATATGAGAAGGAGCTTGATATGTGTGGTGTTAAAGAGGAGGCCACACTGAGGAAGAACGTACCATTATTTATCACTCAAGTGGTGCAATTTTTCTCAATCAAGGCCGAGGAGGCACCTATTCCTTCTTAGGTACAATAGTTGCTCGAAGAGTTTAGGGATGTATTTGCAGAGTCCAGTGGTCTTCCTCCCAATTGTGGACATGAGCATGTGATTCAGTTGAAGTCAGGCAAATCTACACAAGGCCTTACAAATACCATCAAGAAAAACGAGATTGAAAGCAAGTTGACGAGATGTTGCACAACAAGGGGATTAGGCAAGTCAAAGCTAGTTTTCTTCCCCAACATTGTTGGTTAAAAAAGAAAGACGGTCATGGCGTTTTTGTATCTATCTCCAACTCAATGAAGCAACAATCAAAGATAAGTTCTCTATTCCTAATATTGAGGAGTTATTAGATGAACTTGTTGGTGTTTCATATTTTCGAAATTGGATTTGCAAGCAGGGTACCACCAAGTGCGGATGGCTTATGTTGATGTTCCAAAGACAATGTTTCACATTCACCATGGGCATTACGAGTTTCCGGTAATGACGTTCAAGTTGGCGAATGCGTCAACAACGTTTCAAGCAACAATGAATTCAGTTTTAGGACCTCACATTTGTCGTTCTTTGTTGGTTTTCTTCGACGAAATCCTCTCCTACAACCCTACCCTGGAAAAGCATGCGATCCATTTGTTTGTTGTGCTACAACTACTTTCAGATAATCAATTATTCACAAAAAGATTGAAGTGCAGTTTTTCTCAGGATCATGATGAATACCTGGGGTATATTATTGGAGCAGGACCTTGTGACCGTTACAAGGCCTCTGCTATTTGTCTTTACTAGGCCTTAGATATTTATCTAGCAATTCTAGAATGTAGGGCTGGGCATGGGTCAAAAACCGAACCGAACCCGAAAAACCGAAACCCGAAATTCCCAAAAAATCTGGACCGAAAACCGAACCGAAATCTTTCGGGTTGGGTTGGTCCGGGTTTGGGTCGGTTCGGTCCGGTCCAATAAAAAACCGAATAGGACCGAACGGTGCGGGCGAGTGGGCGAGACTCAAGGTGTGGGGTACTGCGGGCGAGTGCGGGCGAGTGGGCGAGACTCAGCTAGACGGTAGGGCTGGGCATGGGTCAAAAACCGAACCGAACCGAACCGAACCCGAAAAACCGAAACCCGAAATTCCCAAAAAATCTGGACCGAAAACCGACCCGAAATTACTTCGGTCCGGGTTCGGTCCGGTTTTTTCGGTTCAATCCGGTTTGGGTTTCGGGTTTACCCAACCCGTGCCCAGCCCTACTAGAATGCTCCTAGAGCTAGCCGTCATATGTTAATGTTGTATATAAGGATTCATTCCTACCTCTATCTGTTGGAGCCCAGAAAATGATACCTCGTGACACAACACCTCGCGAGATATGGGAGAACAAGTCTTCAGTCAAATGCCAAGGACCTCTTCCACACTTCTGGAGAAACAACTTGATGAACACGTCTCGCTCGATCAAACTCCGTCTTTCACCATCTTTTCCATGAGCCACTTGATTGTTCTTGATCTTCCAAGCACCTGCGCAACCAAACCAGGAGGGGAGAAGCTCCAGATTTGGCTCTCTGACGCCCAAGTCAGTAAATATGCAAAAGAGCAAGAGGGAACAAAGCAAAATGACACAAACAAGGAGGAAATAGGGTAAAAGAAGGGGAAAATACTAATGTTCAAAACTCCATTAACAAGCTTCTCAAGCTCATTTTTACACAATTCTCAAATCACCTCAGGAATCACTCATTCTCACCACAAAATTTCGACCATGGCACCGAGAGTCGGAATCCAAGTACCGATTGTCCAAACTCCTCGAAAATAAGGTCGTTTGGGTGAATTGAAGCAAAGGTAAGCTTCAGTGTTTTTGCGCTCTTGAGAGGAAGAAGAAGAAGGAGATTTTCCGGGTAATGATGCTCTGTCACCTCTCTCTCATTTCAGTTAGGATTTTATACCTTCATCTGGGTCTCACGCGGGTCATTCCCGATTTTGCCCCTCCATAGTCTGATCTTATTGGACTTTCAACTTTGGGCCTTGCACGTTCATGGGCCGCTTCCGTCCACATGGGCTGATCTTGAGACTGATCTGGGTCGCGTGTCATAATTGGGCTCAATTCTCTTGGGCCTCGCGAGGGTCCCGAGAACCGACTCCAACATCCAGCCCCCCAAGCTCTTATACTGCATAGTCTAAGGCTTGGGTTTGTCTTATTGAAGTCGGGTTCTCGCTTTTTGTTTTCCTTTCTTGACCTCGCCAGGAGCATTCGCGTGAGTATTTATTCGACTTTCCTACGAGTGACGTTTCGAATTCAAAACTTTTCGTTTTCCCGCGTCCAGCGCATGTTGGCCACGTGTCGCTCTCTGGTTGCTCCCTCTTTTCCCCATTTTTCTCTATATATTCACTTTCATCTTCTTCCTCCCAACTTTCTCCGACTTCTCTACCTTCACTCTGTTTCTTCCTTTGACTAAAGCTTTTCGCCGACGTCCTTTACCTTCTCCGCTGCTTTCTCCGTCGTCGTTCGACTCACAATCTCCGATGGCAGGTTAGTTTACTGTTCTTCTCTTTTTTCATTCTCTCAATTTCTTGTTTTGTTTGATTTACGGGTTTTGTAAAATTCGCCGTTGTGTTCTTCATTTTCTTTGTTACTGTCAGTTCTCTTGTCTAGGGCTCCGAATCTTCCCCCTTTCAATCCATTTTCTGACCACGTTTTTTCTCTTTGGGTGTTATTTTGACAAATTTCCATCCATTTCTAATGTCCTTTCTCTCATTTCTAACCTTGTGGCAAAAAGACTTAATCTTTCTATCCAATTTCGCCATTTCCGACCTCCTAACGTTCATCGTGTTCTTGAGCGTGGTCCCTTTTTGGTGACGCTTCAACTTCCTTTTTGATCTTCGAAGCCTCAGTTTTTTCAGGGATTCTATATTTTCCTAACTTTGTCTCCTCGCGTTGTTTACCCTCGCGAGGGTCCTTCTCATCACTTATTTCCTTCCCTGGAAAACTGACTCTTGCTTCTTATATACTTTCAGGTAGCGGTGATTTCTCTGAACGCTCGGCGCAAGCCGAGTACTCTGGACGTACCACCTCTGGTTCGGAACAGGGCTCCGACGGGTGTGGGCCCAGCTCTCGCTCGCGTAAACGAGCCCGAGTCCCTAAGAAACTGAAGAAGACCAAGTCTAAGAAGTCTAGAAAGTCTAAAACTACCCTTCCGTCTCGAGTGATTCAAGAGCGTGCAGAGACGCAATACAGGAAGTTTGCGCGTTTCTTTTCTCATAAAGGGCCTCTTCCCCACATAATAATAGAGAAACCCTTCCTCGCGAACCCGGGTAGAATAAGCATTTTAACGAAAAGAATAAAACATACTCCTGTATCTTTCCCTAATACAGCCCAGCGTAGTAGTTTCAGTTTTGATGACCTTCGCCTCTTGGCAAGTCGATATCCATTCCCAGAAGGTACTATCTTTGCCCTTCCAAATCACGAGGGTACTTCTCTTGATCAATACGGTCCCTTCTTTGCTCTATGTAAACAATCCTTGGAGGCCGGCTTCCGTCTTCCCTGGACCTCCTTTCATACTGAAATGATGGAGGAGTTAGGCCTCAGTCCCTCACAAATGCATCCCAATTTCTAGAGCTCGCTTATCGTTTATACTATGAGGTGCCAAGACATTGGGGTGGTTCCAAACACGCCTCACCACGCTCTTATCAACTCTTATAAGAAGAACGCTCGCGAGACGGGGTTCTACACCGCTCAGACCAAGGTGACCAGCGCTTATCGTCTTCCTGGGAAGATTGAAGGGTGGAAAACCAGTTGGTTTTTGATTCGCCCTCCCTTGGGTTCTAACATTTCCGTCCAGGTATGCGAGCCAAGAGGGAAAAGGACGCCTTGTTTCTTTCCGAAAGAAACTCGTGACAAATTTGTCCGAGATTACCAGGATTACCCTGATAAGACCGCTCAACAGAGGTTTGAGCTAGTTATCTCAGATGTGTTATTGGTCGCTAGTGGGCTTAGTCTTAAAGCTCGTGCTAAAGGTTCTAACTCACGTGACTGCTTTTGATGTCCATGTTTGATTCTCTCCTTTACTCATTCTATTTATGTTTTGTGCAGATGATGACATGTTTTCCGATCTGCCCAATTTGGACGGACTTGTTTTTGATGAAGTTGGGGCACTTACTCTCCCGGTTCCACCTCGCAAAGCTCCTCCCACACCTATTGTTCCTACTGCTTCCACTGCTCCTGCTGTCCAGGATTCGCCGGCTAACGTGTCCGCTCCCGTTCCCGAGGGCCTCTCTAAGCCTAAGAAGGTCCATACTCTCGTCTTGGATAAGGTCAGAGAGAAGCCATCTGGAAAGGGCTCAGGCCACGAACGTCCTGCTCGCGACAAAGGGAAGCGGAAGATCTCGGAGAGACCTCGCGAAAGGAAAACGGAGGTGGAAATTGTTTCTTCCCCGGAGTCCGCTGTTGGCGATGATGACGAGGTGTCTCCTCCTTTTATCTACGGTCTGAAAGCTACCCGTGCCTTCTTCGCCTCTTCGGAGAGTATGTTTCCTCCTATGCCCTGGCTCTATGAGGAGGTTCTGGAGAAACCCGCTGGTATGGCCAAGCTTCTTTACATGGTGAGTTTTAAATTGTTGCTATCGTCTTCCGCTAAGGTTTATGGTCTCTAAGCTATTTGTTTTGTAGGCAATGCTGATTATCGCGAGCACTGGTCGGAGAGCCCTTGCGGCTGACGACAGGATCAAGGACTTGAAATCTGATGATCAAGCTGTTCGAGATGCCAATCGGGAATTTAAGACTCGAATGTTGGAGGAGAAGAAGACCTTGGAGACGGAGCTCACACAAGCTCGTTCGCTCTTGGAGTCGAAAGACATGCGTATAAAGGAACTCGAGGCGCAACTTCAGAGCGAGAGAGCTACTCACGTCAACATCGTGACGGAGTATAGCCAGCAAGTGAACGATTTGGTTAATGAGAACGCGAACATCCACTCGAAGATGTCAGAGAGGATCGCGTATGAGAAGAATATGGCTGTGGTAGAGTACTGTGCCGGTCATCGCCATCGTGGTCGGGTGGAATTTTATAGCAATGCTATTAACACGCTACTGCTCTGTTTGGTCAAAGTTCAGATGTGGAAGTATGAAGTTAAAAACTTCCCTTTCAATGCCAAGGGCTTATGTGGCTTTTCTACCGAGCTTCCCGAGTATGAGCCTCTCATACCAGGAACTTTTATTGATGACGGGGATACTCCTCTTGAAGCCTGGAGCGTGACCAACCTCTCGCTTAAGAAGGGAATTGTTAAGGGTAAGGAGCATCAGGTACGCAAGCCTCCTCTTCCAAAGATGGCCCCTCCACCTGTGCCCGAATCGCTAGAGCCTCCTCTTCTCGAGTTGTCGAGTTCTTAGCTTCCTTCTGAGTCGCCTGCTCCTCAACTTCCATTTGCTTCTCCTCGTAACAAGAGGAAGGTGTTTGCGACAGATGCCCTTCTTGACACTATTGAGTATACTCCTAAGCGCCAATGCCTGGATCAAGCGGAGGGGTCCGCGTCGCAGGCCGCAGCTGCTCTTGACGACGTGGTGGATTTGGAGGCGGGTCGCGATGACGATTCTGGTTTGGAGACAACTCGTGAGGCTGTTGAGAAGTGATCTTTTTAGTTATGTAAACAATGATTTTCTGAACAATGGTTTTTGGTGTGATTGGTAGTTCTTTAAACAATGTTTTGGTGCGACTTATGGAAGTCGCGAGCCTTGAGCTCTTTGTAATTTTAACAATATTTTGATGCAGTTGTGGTGGTTGTGAGCCTTGAGCTCTTTATTTGCTTGTTTGGTTGTACTTATCTCGTCCTATCCCCTTTTTTGTTTTTGAGGGGGGTAACATCTCGCGAAAATAAAAACGTAAGAGATAAGAATTTTGAATCTACGATCCCTCATCTATTAAGTAAGAACGAATCTCAACGATCTTTACACACTAGTCTTTGCGAAATAGTAAGGGTAGAAAAAGCATTTTGAGGCTTGCGATCTGCTGTGCTTTCCGGAAAACCCTGCAAGATGGTTGTGACGCAGAACTTGCGTGGTTAGTCATAGGCTCTAATCTTTACTCGATTCGCCGGTTTACCTGGTCACTGTGGACGTGCTAGCCAGTGAAAGGGTTTTCCGTTTTAGCCTTTGCTTTCGCCTATTTGCTCGCGAGGGTTGTCCTGTATATGATGGGTTTACACGCTCGTTTGGTTGCTCAACGTTTATTAACGTCATTGAAACTCTACAAAGTGAGTCCTCTTACCTGAGCTTTTATAGTTATAAAGCCTCAGGACTTCACGCGAGATTCTGTCATTAGAGGAGCTTTTCAGACACTGTTTCTTACCATCCTTTGCGAGGTACTCTGGGCACGAAGTGTATACTGGCCCCGGAATACCTTCGCGACTCGGCTTTCGTTTAGGTCTTTTATTCTTAGGTGAGACTCCTTAGCACTACAACATGAAGAGAATTTTCAGCACTTAGTCTGTGTTTTTAGACGTTTAAAGCTATAAGACACGCGGGTCGTAAGCCGAGTGCAGTTCGCTAGGTGAGAGCTCTCGACTCTCAGCCCAGCGTACTTACTCGCGACGTGGGTGGTGCTTACGTACCAGCCCAGCGTTAAAGACCTCTCCCCCTTGTCTAGCAAAGTGTTCAATGGCTTTGACACAGGTAAAGGAGCGTGAACGTCATGGCGGGTGAGTTCGTTGGCGTGAACCCGTCCATGCTTACGCGACCAAAGAGGGTTTTTGAGCCCAGCTTTGGAAGCTGCATCGCGACCTAGGAGGGCCTACAACCCAGCCTAGTGAGGCGGAATCATGGCGGGTGAGCTCGTTGGCGTAAACCCGTCCATGCTTTTGCGGCCAAAGAGAGTTTTTGGGCTTAACCTTGGGAGCTGCATCACGACCTAGGAGGGTTTTTTAGCCCATCCTAGTGAAGCAGAATCATGGCGGGTGAGCTCGTTGGCGTAAACCCGTCCATGCTTTCGCGACCAAAGAGAGTTTTTGAGCTCAACCTTGGAAGCTGCATCGCGACCTAGGAGGGTTTTTTAGCCCAACCCTTGGAAGCTGCATCGCGGCCTAGGAGGGTTTTTTAGCCTAGCCTAGTGAGGCGGAATCATGGCGGGTGAGCTCATTGGCGTAAACCCGTCCATGCTTTCGCGACCAAAGAGTGTTTTTGAGCTCAACCTTGGAAGCTGCATCGCGACCTAGGAGGGTTTTTTAGCCCAACCTAGTGAGGCGGAATCATGGCGGGTGAGCTCGTTGGCGTAAACCCGTCCATGCTTTCGCGACCAAAGAGAGTTTTTGAGCTCAACCTTGGAAGCTGCATCGCGACCTAGGAGGGTTTTTTAGCCCAGCCTAGTGAGGCGGGAATGACAATTTTTGATTTTTTAGTTCATGGCGCTACCTTTTTGGGTACGCGAGCTTGATCAGACCAGGACGTGGTACTTATTCTTTGGTAACCCGGCCTCGCGTGCTAAAGAATTGCTGGTTCCACTGCCTGGGTTTTTGGGAGGATTAGGCGTAGAAGCGATGAAGTCGCATCACGTTCCAAGAGTTGGCAACATGATTCTGGGAGTGCTCCTTGAGGCGATATGCCCCAGGTGCTACTTCGCGATCTACGATGTAGGGTCCTTCCCAGTTGGGGTCAATCTTTCCCCCTTCCGTCTTGCTGAGTACCAGATCTCCCTTGACAAATCCTCTCACTTTGACGTTCTTGTTATAGTACTTCACGACACTGGCTTTATGATTCGTCGCTCTGATGGTGGCCAGGTCGCGAGTCTCGTCTCTCATTTGCAACTCTAGCTGCATTCTTTCGTCATTGGCAGTCGGATCGTAATGAATGACGCGATCTGAGCGGACAATGAATTCGACTGGCACTGTGGCTTCCACGCCATAGGCGAGAGCAAAAGGTGTTTCTCCTGTGGATTTTTTTACTGTGGTTTTGTTAGCCCAAAGCACGAGAGTAAAAGGTGTTTCTTTGGGGTCTATGATCGGAGTACCCCAGTCGCTTACCTGTTCATCTATCTCCATTAGCTCAACCTGATTGCTAACGGCGCTTTCTGATCTTACCAGCCAAAAATACCGAATCTTCCCATCCTTGAGTATGATGGTTGAATTTCCGCCCAAATGTTCCATGTCAGCGTATTGGGCTTGCGAGCCAAGCTTCGCGAGCTCATCTGCTTTTACATTTTCCTCCCTGGGGATTGCTTTTATCTCGAAGTGCCTGAACAGGGAAATCAATGTGGACGCCCTCGCGTGATATCTGGGGAGATTGCCCGTCCGGGCCTCATAAGTCCCTTGAATCTGTTTCACAACTATTTCTGAGTCACAACAACACCTCACGACGTTGATGTTCGCGTTGATCGCGATCTCCAACCCTGCGATCAACGCTTCATACTCTGCCTCATTGTTAGTGACTTTAAATTTCAACGCGATGGCGTGGTCGGCTTTGTCCCCCGTCGGGGAGGTTAATACAACTCCTGCGCCGCAACCATATGTATTTGCTGCTCCATCGATATGCATGACCCACGCGGGATCCTCCGGAGCTATGTCGTTTCTCTCTAGTTCTCGGAAGCTAGTTTCTACGATAAAATCGGCCAAAGCCTGTGCTTTGATGGTTGGCCGGGTTCTGTACACCACATCGAACTCTGTCATTTCAATTACCCACCTCGCGAGCCTTCCTGAAGTTGTTGGTTTGTTCATGAAAGACGGAAGGGGTAGATCTATCAATACCTCGATAGGATGAGCGTGAAAATATTGCCTGAGCTTGCAAGCAGCAGTTACCAACGCAAGGACAACCTTCTCAATAGGTGAGTACCTGGTTTCTGCTGACAAAAGTGCCTTACTGACGAAATAGACGGGAACCTGTTGCACTCTGACCAGAACTGCACTGACAGCTTGCATGGCTGCTGCAAGGTACAACTGTAGATTTTCTCCTAGGACTGGTGATACGAGGGTAGGGAGCTTTGCAAGGTGTTCTTTGAGCCTCGTGAAAGCATTCTCGCATTCTTCTGTCCACTCGAAGTTCTTGGATTTTCTGAGGATATCGAAGAAGGGGAGATTGCGCTCCGCGAGCTTTGCACAGAATCTCCCGAGGTAATTGACTCTTCCTACAAATCTTTGAACATCATGCGTAGACTTGGGTGGGTTTAAGTCGATTACTGCTTTGACTTTATCTGGGTTGATCTCGACCCCGCGAGCACTGATCTGAAAACCTAGGAACTTACCCTCTGTGACTCCGAACACACACTTTTCTGGATTGAGACTCATACCGTATTTCCTCAAGGTTTCGAACACTTCAGCCAGGTCGCGAGCGTGGTCCTTCTGTTTTTTGATTTTAACCCCTATATCGTCGACGTAAGCCTCAACTGTGTCACCTCTCTGATCACTGAAAATCATGTCAACCAACCTCTGAAATGTTGCCCCCGCGTTCTTTAAGCCAAACGACATGACCTTGTAACAGAACGTCCCCTTGTCTGTTATGAACGTCGTATGCCCTGAGTCAGCCGAGTTCATCATGACCTGGTTATACCCTGAGTACGCATCTAAAAAGCTCAAAGCCTTATGCCCTGCAATCGAGTCAACTAACTGATCGATTGAGGGGAGTGGGTAGCTATCCTTGGGGCACGCCTTGTTGAGTCCGGTGAAGTCTACACACATGCGCCACTTCCCTGTGCCTTTTGGATTTTTCTCAACCATTACGACATTCGAGAGCCACGTCGGGTACTGCACCGGTTTTACGAATCCCGCTTTCAACAGTTTCGCGAGTTCAACCGATGCGGCTGCGTTCTTTGGACCTGCTTGCTTTCGTTTTTTCTGTCTGCGTGGTTTGATGTCTGAACTGATATTCAAAGAGTGGGTCATCACACTCGCGTGTATTCCTTTCAAATCCTTTGGGGTCCAAGCGAAGACGTCTCGCGAGCCCGCGAGCAATGTCTCGATATCTTGCATGACCTTCTGGTCCAGTCTACCCCCCACGTACAGTTTCTCTTCCTTGTTGAGGAAAGGAGTGATTGTCTGTTTATCAAACCCATCAAAATGTGGTTTATGCTCCTCTTCCTCTGCATCCATATCTCGCGATCTCGGAGATGCGCGTACCTCTAACTCTGCTTCCCCAACTACGTGAGGCAACCCTGGGATGAACAACTGATTAGCGAATAAAGCCTTGGTATCGCCTTTCTCAGAAGATACGTAACAAATTCAACTTCTTCTCGATTCCCTCTCGCGACCCCTACTCCCGACAGCGTTGGGAACTTCAGACAGAAATGACAGATTGACAGATTGACACAACCGCTTCAAACTTGCACAGGGTCTCGCGTCCCAGGATCGCGTTATAGGATGACAAAATCGGGATTACCACGAAATCTATCTTTTCTGACTTTCTTGGTCCGGCTTCTTCCCCAAGGATGAGATCTAAGGTCACGACGCCCATGGCTTTTACTCTGTCGCCCGCGAAACCCACCAGAGTAGTCTTAGTTGGTTTGAGTGTTGACGCGTCAATGCCCATCTTTTCAAACGCATCCCAGTACAGAATATCAGCCGAACTCCCACTGTCTACGAGAATCCTTTTCACCAGCTTGGTCCCGATCTGAGCATGGAAGACAAGCGGGTCCGCGACCTCGATAGCCCAGCTATCTACTTCTTTGTCACTAAAAGCGAGTGTATAGGGTTCTCATTTTGGTCTCGCGATGCTATAAACGGGGAAGCCTTGAGGCTTAGGTGCATTTTTCATGAGCCTTTGCTCTCCTTACTCGGGGGAATAGGTATGTGCCTACCCGCGATGGTGCCCACATGACCATCCAGACGAGGGAAATTCTGATTTTGGTTACGATTAGGACCTGGGTCTTGGTTGTTTCTCCCTGGAGACTGCCGCCTTGTGTCGGCTTGATTTATGCCTCTACCTCTTCCCCTTACACCCCCTCTCGCGTTGTCTCGGCCCGTGTTGTTGTTTCCTCTCTGTGCTGTTAACACCTCTTGTTCTTGTCGGTGGTGTGGTCGCGACCTGCACTCTTCTGTAGGGTGGGTATCTACCCTGTGATATTCGCACCATACAGCTGGCACGTTGCGACCTCGTCCGCGACCACCTCCCCTGTGACCCTTGTGACCATTATCCTGTTCGGATACAAAGTTCTGCGAGCGAAACTGATTCTGATCATGCTTCTGGCCCCTGAACTGATTCTGACCCTGATTCTGATCCTGGATCTGTAAAACTGGCGCTCGCGAGTCATTCTGATCCTTACTCTGATTGTTCTAATGTCGTTTATTACCCCAATTCTGATTATCTTTCTTTTGGTTCTGAGTGGATTTACCCTGGCTATTACCTTTGGTCGCGAGGTTGGTGTGAGCCTTGACGTGTATCTCTGTATATGCTCTCTCGAGCATACTTTGATAAATTATCTCCTTTTTGCGATAAAGATACTGCTTGAAGGAGCTCCCATCTGTAAGACCATCTAAGAACGCGACTCTGGCAGTCTTATCGTGAAAGTCCTCTGCTTCTAGAATCTTTTCAGAAAATCTCTTGACATAGCTCTCGAGTGACTCGTTAGGGCCCTGCTTGACACCTACTACCTCTTGCATGGTTATCTTTCTTTTCTTAGAGGAGCCAAAGTGCAAGAGAAAACTCCTTTCCAAGTCTGTGAACGAAGTGATGCTCCCTGAGGGTTGATTAAGCATCCATGTCATAGCCGCATCCGCTAGAGTGCCTGGGAAGCCTTTACACATTGTGGCTTCGTCCAGACACCTCACGAGCATGGCATATTTGTAGCGTGCCGAATATTCGCTTGGGTCTCCTTTACCATTGTACTCTTTGATCACAGGGAACCTGAAATCTGGTAGAGGGACTGACCTGACAATGTGATCAGCGAAAGTGGTTGGGCTGAAGAGAGTTGGAGGATTGATAGGGTGGTAAGCCTCGTAAGCCTGGTGCGGGTAGGGTGCCTGAGAGTAGTAGGGCTCGCCCTCATAATGGTAGCGGGAAGGTTCGCGTTCTGCTCGAGATCCATAGCCTCTTGCATCAGGCCTTCCCCTATTTGATTGGTACTCTTCATAGCTCGCGGGGGCCTGATTTAGATCGAATCTACTGGGGTGGCTAGCTCTCTCGTGCCTTTCGACCCCTGGCCTACGCGACATAGAGACTCTGTCATCGGGGACATGCTCTGCACTCTCTTCTGCCACAGCGTGTTCCTGATTACCCTGATTCTTCCCTAACTCGCGTGATATAGCCTTCAGTTGTTCCAGTCCCTAAGCCCTTCCTGCGTTTTGCTCTTGCGTCTGAAGAAATGTGAGAAACTGAACCAGTTGCTCTCCTGCAACTACAATTTCTTCCTCTTCTACGCATGGAAGTGGTGCTTGTAAGTTGTTCACCTCTTGTTGCGTTCTCGTCTGAAAGGGGGTGTTGTTAACTGCACCACTTCCTTCTCCTCCAGTGTTCATTTTCAACTTCTGTATCACCACGAATCTCACGAGACTTCGTTGAAAGCCTTACTTGCGCGAGGAGGTCCCCACGGTCAACGCCAGTGTTGGAGCCCAGAAAATGATACCTCGCGACACAACACCTCGCGAGATATGGGAGAACAAATCTTTAGTCAAATGTCGAGGACCTCTTCCACACTTCTGGACAAACAACTTGATGAACACGTCTCGCTCGATCAAACTCCGTCTTTCACCATCTTTTCCATGAGCCACTTGATTGTTCTTGATCTTCCAAGCACCTGCGCAACCAAACCAGGAGGGGGGAGGCTCCGGATTTGGCTCTCCGACGCCCAACTCAGTAAATGTGCAAAAGAGCAAGAGGGAACAAAGCAAAATGGCACAAACAAGGAGGAAATAGGGTAAAAGAAGGGGAAAATACTAATGTTCAAAACTCCATTAACAAGCTTCTCAAGCTCATTTTTACACAATTCTCAAATCACCTCAGGAATCACTCATTCTCACCAAAAAAGTTCGACCATGGCACCGAGAGTCGGAATCCAAGTACCGATGGACGACCAACCACCTCATGTGCACCAGAAGTAACCTCACCGTCGCCGGCAACGCCTTCTCCAGTGCCACATCCAACTTCAATGCAATACATCGCCTCGTTCCCAAGCCTCGCCCTTGGCGACCTCCTTGGGTTGGCACTATAACGCCTCAACAAAGCCTTGGTCAACTTGGTATGATCAAGCCATGATTTTTCCATGCCTATCCTTATTTATCATTTCTTAGACTCTTTTGACTATTTTTAGACATTCTCGGGAAACTTTCTATTTTTAGCAGTCACTATTTTTAGCAGGTGCTATTTTTAGCCCTTGTTTTCCTAGATAGTTTTGCATTTCTGAACTTTCTATTTTAGTAACTTTCCATGTTTAGAAAGTCCCATTTTGGAGGTTCTACTTTTAGAGTGGTCCAACCTTGCATGGTTCGGGTCCTCCTTTTTGTTCTAGGCCTCAACCCTCCATTAATTTGGCTTTTACTTCTGAATAACCATCTTCACATATCTTCTAATCTCACTCTTCTTACTTTTAATCCCTTTCATCTATATCTTCAAACCCTTTCACCGTTCGAACTCATACTTCGATCACCATCATCGAATCCTTCACCAACCAATTTGTCGTGTTCATCTTGACATCCATGTCCAGAATCCTAGTTTGACGAGTCATTCTCGACATCCAAGACTTCCGTTGTTACTCTCCATATTCAACCATCATCCATCCTAAAAGACATCCCCAATGCACTAAGATCAAAGATCCTTAAGCACCTCTTGGCCATCCCGAGACCAGGAGCATATAAGTTGTGTGCTTCAATTTTGTCTGAATGGGATAAGGGTTTTGTCAGCCATTTTTGGAAGGAATTGTTTAATGCATTGGGATCGAAGTTGTTGTTAACCACAACATACCACCCGCAAATAGATGGGCAAACGAAACATGTTAATCAATGCCTTGAGAATTATTTGAGAGTCATGACCTGCGATCGGCCAAAGCATTGAGCACATGAGCTACCGTTAGCGGAGTAGTGGTACTATATGAACTTTCACATGAGTATTCATTTAACCCTTTAAAGCCATGTATGACCATGCCCCACCTTAGTTTGGGATCGATGTAGCATCTGTGTCCACCGCTACAATTGAGGATTGGTTGAGAGAAAGAGAACTAACCTTAGCGCAAATTCGAGAGAACTTGCTCAAGGCACAAGCCAGAATGAGACAGTTTGCTTATAACCACCACTCACAAGGTCAATTTCAGGTTGGTGATTGGATATATCTGAAACTTCAACCATATCTGAAGTCGAGCCATATAGACAGTCGACGGTGGCCATTCGCAAGAATCTCAAGCTTTCATCCTTCTACGGGCCCTATGAAGTATTGACTCATGTGGGTGCGATATCTTAAATGATAACGTTACTGGATGCAAGAATTCATCATGCTTTTCACGTTTCTTAGCTGCAACCTCGTATTGGACCTGGAATTGTCGATTCACCAACACTGTCGGCGGCGACATCACATGATGATTAGGGTCTTAATGATTGGGATCTTAAGTCAGATATCATTGGATATGGCTTTATAAGACCAATAATTGTAACTGAATCGGGTATCTAAACTGATAATGAACACATTCGCCTTTTATTATTTGTCTAGTTCTTCTCAACCCTGTTTTATCTAAGTTTTAACTTCTCAATGCCTTATATTTCTCTCAGTTTGTGATCAATCCCTCTTAGGGGTATCACAAAAAAGTTGAACTTTGAATGTCGAACTTGATAAGTTCAAATAGCTATTTTATCTAGGCATAAAGATCCTACACAAATATGTTTAAATAAGAACGTACAGATACATGCATATTCTTTCATATTCGCATGCCCATACAATCTTAAATATATGCACATTCAAGACGTAAACATCTGTACGTATAACAATTACGCTTATATATACGTGTGGATAATTCATTCGTATATTCATACCTTAATAATGATTCTCACATTAACCTTTTTCTTTATTAATGTTTGATTATAAATAGTGAATTTATAGTTTTAAACAAGGAGTAAACCGAAAATGTTCGGGTTTCGGTTCGGATCCCGGTCTTGTAATTTTTTCGGTCCTTGAATCATGAATTATAATGCAAGATTTAATATAATATTACACTTTAAACCGTGCATTATAATGCACTGGCCATTTCCACGCTCCCCTCTTTTCAACTGATGCCCGACCTGGATATCCCAAACCCTCACCCCTCCAAAAGCACTATCGATCAATTGATTCAATCCTCTTGATCTTCCTCTTTATCCACGATTATCACTCCGTTTTGGGGTTTCGGCCTCCACAACAACTGATTGATTCTCAAATCTGCAGTCTCCAAGGTACAATATCAAACCCTAATTTCAGTTCCATTTCAATTTTTGATAATTTGTTTGAGATGCGGGAGTTTATGCTTGGTAGCTCCAATCCTCTATAAAATTGGAAGCAATGTGCTCTAATCGTGCATTTTAGATTGTAAAACACTGTTTAGACTTAAAAAAAAATCAATGCAGGATACATAAAATGCAGCGTTTGTCAGCTAGAGTTTGTAGGACTGTACAGAGTTCTTCAATCGCAAACCTTCTCAATGGAACAGTTTCAAAAAGTTCTTCTTCCAAATCATCGATTCATACCTTCTCTGTGCAGAGGAGCTTCCAGAAGCCTCAGCAAGAAACTTTACCTGGAAAATTCGTGAAATGGAGCTCATTGGGCTTTTGTCGGACCTCTAAATTTGCTAGTGGCTTCACGCCATTGCAAGCGAAGCCATTGAATTCGATTATGGATGTCCAAAGAGCTAAGAATAAGTCGCCTGAGGAGCTTGTTATGGTTTGGGATGATGTAAACTCTTTGATCCTCCTCACTTGGCAATATTGATTATGATATTGTGCATAGTGTTTGTAATCAGCTGATGTTTTTCATATGCTATAATAGTTCCATTTGGGAAGAGGTCATATTGGAGCAACCATGAAAGCTAACTTGTATCGTCTTCTGGAGCAAAGATCCGTTGACTGGTAAATCCTTTGTTTTCTCTTCGCAGGCAATCCTAAAGATTTTTTCATTTCAGGACATTCACATGTAATATTTACTTGCAGTCAGTATTTTGTGATTCCGTTGTGGAAAGGAAGTGGATATACAACCATGTTCGTTCAAGGTTTGTTTCTTTTCTCTGTGTATGATTGATTGATCATGTGATGAGCTGAATTTCCTTGCTGACTGCCTATGGTAATGTATTGGTGCTGATTGTTAGACTATGATAATGTATAGAAAACCTCGTGAAATGGAATTGGAGCTTGAGATATTTATTGGAATATGATGCTGAAACATAATTTATATAGAAACCTTACTGTTTCAAGATAAATTATGCTTTTATGATAATGTATTGGAGCTTGAAATACGATGCTGATTACTAGACTATGATAATGTATTGGATATGCTAAACTTTATGATCTCGATTCTTAATTCATGCTATTGACAATGAGTTGCATATGCTATACTCTAAGCAAATTTTTGCATATATTCTTAAGGTCTTTGTATTGGTAGATTTCTCTGTCTGCATGGGCCTGAATGAGTATGTTCCCTGCACGATGCAACATATGTAGGCTCTATCTAGTCTGCTTATAAAGTTAAGTTTTTGGTTGTCATTGTTTCAAGTTTTATTGTGCATTGATGACCATGTCTTTATAACCCGTCTAAAAGGTTTTCTGGAAGAGCTATAGTTTGTTGGAGTTCTATTGCCGTACACAATTTGGTTAAAAACGTAAAATTTAGCTTGTCTTCATTTTGTCACTCAATTGAATTATTCTCCTGCTAACTGCCTCTTCATTGAATTATTGTTTCTATGGAATTGGAGCTTGGAATATGTAAAAAGTATATGGAGCTTGAAATAAAGATATTGCTGGCCTATGTTATAGTGCCACAAGCTATATAATCTCGGTTCCTAAATCATGCCGTTGGCAATCAGTTGCATATGTTAAACTGTAAGCAAATTTCTGCATATGTTCTTGAATGATAAAGTTTCGATGTCAGAGACTGTACAAAATTTGCTGCATTATATATTATTTCAGATATTAATAATTTTAAAGTACTTTAAGGATCTTATTTGTCCCTTCATCTCGGATTGAACTATTTCAGAATCAAACTAACCAAAAATGCATTCTTTTTTCCAGTGAAGGCACCATATATAATCTTCACAGGACTAGAAGATTACAAAGCTAGAGGCAGCCAAGCGTCTCCATATTTGACTGTTACTCACTACACAGATTTTGCAGAGAGCAAGGACTTGGTGTTAATACGGGGAGATGTCGTCTTCACCAGCAAGCTCGATGATTCAGAAGCAAATTGGCTTATTGAGATTACTCAGTCGTTTTATCTTAATGATAACAGGTATAGGCTCGTAGAACAGTTCAATAAGCAGACCAGGGATTTCGAGTTCAAGGATGTGTTGCAAGCCCTGGAAATGCCCATCTTGTAATATTTTGTTTGAAATGTTTCAGTTTTCACAAGGCAAGAGCCTAATAAAGCTGGACTATGTATAATTTGGCCTAGCAACCCTAACAGTTTGGGAATAGTCAACATATTTTCTTATTTTTCTACCAAACAAACCGGTGGAGCCAGCACGAGTGGTGATGATTAATATTGTGCTGTACTTTTAATCAGTAATGCAATTTTGATTTCATGCTGCGATCATGCAATCTATTTCCATCTCGTGTATAATTTATGCATTGAAATTTCATTTTTATAATTGGAAATTTAATGTCCAGTTTTTTCATATTTTTCCCTTGAGCAAAAAATGTAACTTTTCGCCAAGATTTCAACATATATTTTACTTTTTCTTCGGTCATGAATATATATTTTACTTAGTAGTAAATTATGTCGCCAAGCTTCACAGTTAGGTAATTATTACTTATTTAATCTTCAAACCTACTCAAAATGAAATACTATTCATGAAACATGTTAAAAAATGCATTACTGTTTACTGCATTAAGAAATAAAGTCCTATTTAAATCATGACTGAATATTAGGTATATTTATTTATTTATAAGAGAAGCGTATGCATAATCGAAATGTTTACCTGTGGAGTGTAGACTGTCTGACACGGATATAAAGTTAGTTTCGTATTTGTATTTCAGATACAGTCCCGTAGCTCAGTTGGTTAGAGCGTTGGTCTTATGAGCCGAAGGTCGCGGGTTCGAGCCCCGCCGGGACTACTTTTTATACTCCCTTTTTGTGATATTCATTCGGATCCTAACCACAGTCATCTATTCTATACTAATCCTTGCAATATAAAAAAGTATAATCAGGCCATATGTATCCCCCCCCCCTTGTCATAAACATCCACGGTCTGTTCAATCATCATTATCATAAAACAAGTTGTCCAGCTACATTA
Organism: Oxyria digyna; assembly: GCA_029168935.1. Lineage (NCBI taxonomy): Eukaryota > Viridiplantae > Streptophyta > Magnoliopsida > Caryophyllales > Polygonaceae > Oxyria > Oxyria digyna. The sequence goes on from JAPVLV010000005.1 coordinate 45,192,161, forward strand.
CAAATACAAGCTTATCTAATACAGTATTGAGGCATTAGGTTGACCTAAGCCCTCTTCATTAGGATTACAGTGGTTAAGCACTCAAAGTGTGATTAGAGAGAGAATATATTCGCCATTCATTCAATTTTATACGTTTAAGGAACCTTCATTTCTATATTTCCTTTCTTAGCTTTGACCTTCATTTCTATATTTCCTTTCTTAGCTTTGACCTTCATTTCTATATTTCCTTTCTTAGCTTTGACCTTCATTTCAACTACCTTAGCCAACTTTATATAAACTTCGTCTTCGATTTGTGATTCCTGATCGAGTAGTGTAATAATACTAATGCTGAAAAGGGTCTACGGTTATAAAACTCCAGAATTAAAAACACTAATCTTGTTCAGCAATGCATTATAATGTGAGATGAGCAATGTCAATCCACACCCACCCTTTCTTAGCCCCTTTTTATTTGTTTTTATAAGTTTCATCCTACATAAAGTGTCATTTGCTTCTCTTTCACTTCTACTTTAATCCCCACAGCCTCAAGATTTTTCCACTTACACCAACAAATTGCAATTGCAAATTTGCTCCTACCCACAAAAAGGAAAACGATTTGTGTCCACAGCGCCAGGTGCCATCTCTTCTCAAATTTCAGGTCTTTGCCATATCCTCTCAATTTCTGGGTTTCTTGTTTATGCCTTCTTAGGCAGCTTGGCAATTTTGCTGATAACTTCTTCGGAATTCATTGTGGTTGTATCTTTGATTAGAAAGTTCATGTCTTGGTTTGTAAAATTCTGGGTTTAAAGCTTCAGTTAATGATCAGTTACCCCTAATTGTGATTAGTGATTGGCTTTGGGACCTTTCCAAATGGGTAAGTGGATATGCCACCTGTGTATTTTGTTGATCTTGGTACTAGTGATTACTTGTTACATTGGTTTTTTAAATCAATTGTATACAATTCTTGGAGATAACAAATGTGTCCATGTTAGAAAACTGTATACTTCTTGGTGAATGTTAAAAAGAATGATTACCACTGTCTGGAAGTTCTAACTGAGCCATCAAACTTGTTTTTTTTGTTACCAGATTTTTGAATTAAATGACAGTTTACCGATGCTTACAGATCACTTTCTCTTGTTTTTCTTCTTCTTCTCAGGTTTATGGTGATTTAGCAACACAGTTTTGACATCAGAATGGGTTCTGGACATTGGTTTAAGGCGATAATCGGTAGAAAGAAGGGGAAGAGCAACAAATCCAAAGAACCAAAGGTATACAATCTGCACCATTTAATTTTGACTGCAGTTAGTTCAGTACTTGGACTGATTTTCCCAACTTCTATGAAGTTTAAACATAGTAAGTTTGTTCTGAATTCAGTCGTCTTTAATTTGATACAGGAGATTCCTATTTCTGAAAATTCTAATGAATCTGAATCTAAAAGCTTGGCTAGCAGTGGGATTAACGCGATGACTGTCACACCGCAAGAGTATGTGGCAGTCACTCGTATTCAGACTGCAATTAGAACATTTTTGGTAGGCTTTTCTCTCTTTTAACCTTCTATGGATGTTCTTTTTCAAACTAAGGTTCAAAGTTCAGTACATAAACACTTTGATCAATGTCTAAAAGGAGCTTTTTTTTCCTGCCCTTTTTTTGTACAAATTCAGCAGGCTCCAAATTTTGAGTGAGTTTAGCTTCTTGATTAATTTTTTTTTTGTCTCTGCAGGCAAGAAAATCTTTGCATAAACAGAAGGGTATAGTAAGACTAAAAAAGTTGACAGAAGCCGAGTCAGTTAAAAAGCAATCTACAAATACTTTGATCCATCTTCATTCATGGGGTAGAATACAAACCCAGATTAAAGAGCGCCGACTCTGCATGGTCATGGAAGGCCGCCTAAAACAAAAGAAACTAGAAAACCAACTAAAGCTTGAAGCAAAGCTTCATGATGTAGAGGTGAGTTTCATTCTTACTTTCTTAGTTGTTTAAAGTTCTTATGTAAATTGTGCATAGAGCCTTAGTGATGAAATTTTTGGCAGGTTGAATGGTGCAATGGATCTGATACAATGGAGGAGATTCTCTCAAGGATTCATCACAGAGAAGAAGCTGCTGTCAAACGGGAGAGAGCTTTGGCTTATGCCTTCACTCACCAGGTTTGATCACAAATTAAAATAACTTTGACTAATAAGTAGATTTTGAAACAAATTCTAGCTCTTTATAAAACAATGAAACTGTAATAAATACTGTATGATCTAGTTCAATGATTAAGCTAATTTATTTCCGAGGTTTTTGCGTCAAACCACCCGTTATTTGGCCTCTTTTGCACGGAACCACCCCTTATATCATTTTTTGCACGGAACCACCCTTATATGTAACTTTGTTAACAATTTACCACCCTTTCTAAATTTCTGTTTTCTTATCTGTTAGTTTTGTAAAATTACTATTCTACCCTCACTTAATTCAAAAATTGAAGGGCAAATTTGTCTTTCCATCTAATCTACTTTGACCTCTCATCAGATCTTATTGTATTGTAATTCTTTCCCTCTTCCATGGAGTTCTCCGGCGACCACAACCAACCAAGCAAATAGAAAGAGTTGATTGTAGGTGTGGGCTGACTTTGAAAATTCTAATTGAATTAAATATAGGCAAGCGAATAAATTTATTCCTTGCCGGCTGCATAAACTGTTGTTTGAAATTTTTGGTTAACTTTCAAGGACATGTCGAGAATTGGGAAATATTTCCCAGAAAATGTGTCTTGAGTGATTATAAAACTGGAGTTTGCTCTATTGAAGTTAATTAATAAAGTTATGTATTATTTTCTATTAACTGATATTTGTTTCTTGTTGAACATAATTACTGTTGGGCTATTGGCCAGGATAGTTGCTGAACTTAAAGTCTAAAATGCATATTCATAAAAACAGAAAGAGTAGCGAGAGTTGCTGAAACCTTCAAGAGGCAAACCCTCGAGTGACTTCCCAGTCGACCTCTGCAGCGCCTCACGACAAATCGAGGCCGCTCTATAGCAATTTTCGAGGCTTGATTCGAGTGAGTGGGACGGCGTTGTTCCGTTCACCATCGATTTCACCATCTCCTCGTCGGAAGAGGAAATTGCAGTAATGCAAGGCGCGATTTTGCCTTTGATCGTCTTCTCCGAAGCGTGAGTAGGAACGAAGGAGTGAACGATTACGATTCCCAGGAATCCGATTAGGTAGACAACGGAGGCGAAGAGTGTGAGGAGCGCAGTGAATTTGGAGAAGGAAACGAGGCGAAGAGGTGTGGAGCTCCGAATCTTGTCCCGTCATCTATGTAGAAGAAAGTAGATGGCGGAGAAGAGGAGTGGAGAAAGTCGGAGGGCGGGCGTTGTTGAAGATTCCTCTTCAGAATTTGCTTGGTTGGCTGTGGTCGCCGACGAACCTCCATGGCAGAGGGAAAAAATTACAATCAGATCTGGTCAAAGTAGTAGGATTGGATGGAAAGACAAATTTGCCCTCAAAATTTTAAATTAAGTGAGGGTACAATGGTAATTTCAGAAAACTAACGGATAAGTAAACGGAAATTTAGAAAGGGTGGTAAATTGTTAACAGAGTTGCATATAAGGGTGGTTCCGTGCAAAAAATGATATAAGGGGTGGTTCCGTGCAAAAGAGGCCAAATAACGGGTGGTTTGACGCAAAAACCTCTTTATTTCCAGAACATAGCCTAAATTTCAGTTTTACACTAAAAGTAAAGTTTTTTTAATATGGTATGTATGAACACATTTTATTGCAGTGGAGAGCAAACACTAATCAAAATGAAGGCATAAATCCCTCGGATCTGAGTAAAGCGAACTGGGGATGGAGCTGGAAAGAGCGTTGGATTGCTGCTCGTCCATGGGAAAACCGAGCTTCATTTCAATCAATCAGTCCAAAGAAAGCACAGAACAAACAGCCAAACAAGGTTAACAAGCTCATCTCCACCAATTTTCTCTCGTCTCAGAAGTCGCTTCCTATCAAAACGAGTTTTTCAAATGGGACGTCACACGTTAAGGCTCGTAGGCTGTCATTCCCTGGGACTAAAGCAGTCGCTGCAGAATCTAAGGCAAGAGATCAGGATTTAGTTGCCTTAAAAGAACAGAGTTCTTGATTTTCCTAAAGGTTATATGATGAGTTCTCTCTATATAAAATTATAAATGCTGCTATTTTTTTCCCTTCTTCCTTTTTGTGGCTTATGTAAATGTGAGTGATTACTTGTGTTGGCTGAATAAATCTGTTGGTGCTGTATAGAAATGTTTAATCATTTGCACTATAAATTTGTTGTGTTGCTAGTTGCTACTAGTATAAATTTAGCCTGCGTCTATATGCACACGTTTTTTTTGCTAAATGCACACTATTCTGTGCGGTAAGAGTTGCAGTACAGATCTGTGCGTTAAGGATTACCGCACCAAAGGGCTCCGGGGCATTGTTGGAATGTTTTCTGAAACGTATATGATTCTGGTGCGGTAATTCTTACCACCCAGATCTGTGCGTTAACATTTAACGCACAACGTTAATACGAGATTAACCCAAAAAAAAAAAAAATTGATTAACTTAAACACCTGTGCGGGGATTTTTTTTTTTTAATTAATAATTTTTTTTTAAAACGTATTAAAATACTAATATCCTGTGCGGTAACACTTACCGCACAGGTTTAATATATTAAAAAAATATATAATATGGTGCGGTAAGTGTTACCGCACCAGTTTTAAGTAATTAAAAAATAATAAATTGGTGCGGTAATTGTAAACCCAAATTCCCTCCCCGACCTTTCTTCCTCCGTCCCTCTTCTCAGTTTTTCCCTCCACCGCCACAGTTCTTCCTCCGTCCATTTTCCCGTCGATTAAGCCACCAAATCCCCAAATTGATGATGGATTCGAGCTCCCCCGAGCAAGCCGCATCTTCTGGGCCCAAAAATCCGGCCGGAGACGAGGGTCCAAGCTTCCCGCCGACGGCAGCTCTTCCTGCGGCGACGACGGCGACTCCGTGGCTGGCTGTGGAGGATGAAGGCGAGGAGGAAGCCGAGGTGCCACTGATTTACAGTGGTGGTGCCCGGAACCGGCCAAAATCCCGAGCCCGACCAGATCCCGTACCCACAACCCTACCCGACCCGATCCCTGAAGCCCGACCCGACCCGATACCAGCAGCCCAACCCGCTCCGAGGCCAAGAAACCGAAAGCGACCCGTCCAAAACGTCGGTCCCGGGTACGCTACTCGAGCAAATAGAAGGTTTAATTCTCAAACCGAGGCGCAACCGGAAGCTTTTTCGACTCCCGTAGATCTACATCAAGTATGTATTTTTATTAAATATTCTATAACTTTTGTAATGTTTTTAAATAGTTTAATTATTTTATTTCGTAACGTTATGAAATTATTTAATAAGTAATTTCATAACGTTATGAATTTAATAATATTTGATAACGTTATGAAATTTTTAAATAAATTTCGTAACGTTATTAATTTAATTAATTTATTAAATTTATAACGTTGTGAAATTAGTTATTAATTTCATAACGTTACGAATTTAATAATATTTGATAACGTTATGAAATTTTTAAATAAATTTCGTAACGTTATCAATTTATTTAATTTAATTAATTTATTAAATTTATAACGTTATGAAATTAGTTATTTAATTTCATAACGTTATCAATTTATTTAATTTGATTAATTTATTAAATTGATAACGTTATGAAATTAGTTATTTAATTTCATAACGTTATGAATTTAATAATATTTGATAACGTTATGAAATATTTAAATAAATTTCGTAACGTTATCAATTTATTTAATTAATTTAATTTAATTAATTGATTAAATTTATAACGTTATGAAATTAGTTATTTAATTTCGTAACGTTATAAATTTATTTATTTTATTTTATAACATTATGAAATTAATTTATATGGTAACGTTATGAAATTAAGTAATTTATTGCGTAACGTTATGAAATTAAGTCATTTATTGCGTAACGTTATGAAATTAAGTAATTTATTGCGTAACGTTATAAAATTATATTACTTGGTAACATTATGAAATTAATTAATTTATTCGTAACGTTATGAAATTAATGAAATTTTATAACGTTATGAAATATAATAATTTCATAATGTTATGAAATATGACATTCTATATTGTAAAATTAATGAATTAATTATTTTATGAAATATGACATTGTTCTTCTCTTATTTTGTAACGTTATGAATTATTAGTATATAAAGTATTGAAATTAGGCGAATTATAACGTTAATTTCGTAACGTTATGAACAAAATGTTTAGAAATTAGAGATGATTTTGATTAGGATTGACGTTACAACAACTGTTTGTAACGTTACGACGTCATGGAAAAGACGTTTTTGAATTTGACGTTATTTTTGTAACGCTATGAAAATAACGTTACGCTATAACAACAACAACATTAGGAGGTGCGAGATACGATGGCTTCTAGTGGTATTGTTCCGGGGGCTCCTGTTGCTGCAGAGCGTGTTAGGAGGACGGAGATTACAGCGTCCATACGTCAGAGTTTTGCTACTGCTCGAGACCAGATGAATGCTTCTAGTTCGACACCCACTGATGTTACTGGTGCACTTACAGATACTGGGGCAGTTAGGGATTGTGGTCTAGATGTTGATCCGTCTGCTGATGATGAGGGTTACAGTGAGAGTGAGGAGGAGGATATGGACGTCGATGATACAGCTGTTGATTTGGATGATGATATGTTGGGAGACGGTGAGGGTTTAGGTACAGATTATATTGTATCTCATCCCGAGATATCGACAGATCAGCTTAGGAGAGACGACCCTCCTATTATTTCAGAGGATCATGCTGGTATGGGGCCTTCATCGCCAGCTCCTACAGATTTAGGTCCTTCGTCTCCTACGCCAGATGTACCACCTCCCCCGACTGTACCACCTCCCGATGCAGATCTTGTACCACCTCCTGCTGTACCTTGGATGCGCGGAGGTCCTTTTACAAATGAGTTGCTGAAGAGTTATGAGACGCACATCGCCAGGGCTATTTATGAGCTTACAGTTGTTGATCCTCCCGCACCTGTGATTCCAGCTGGCCCCCGTCCTCTTCCTCCATTTATACAGAGACAGCGAGGAGGCCGAGGAGCTCAGGTAGATGATGATGTTGTTGATGCAGACGCTGCTGATCCTCCAGCACGAGGTGGACGCGCTCCACGCGGAGGACGTGGACGTGCTGCAGATCATGCTGATTTTCCACAGCCTGCTGATCTTCCAGAAGGCGAGGCTCCTCTTGATTTGGTATGTATTTGAACTATAATGTTCATATGTGAAATATGAACGGCATTCTGTAGAAGTAACTTTGTTATTTTTTTACTTTTTTTCCAGACACGGAAGGTCGTCAAGGTTCACTTCCACACCCCCTACTGCACTCCACTAGAGGCGTTTAGGAGACCTAGTCCAGATTCGTGGTTTCAGCTTGCAGAGCGATCTGGATTGACTGATCTACGCTATATCGGGTCCGGTCTTGTCGATCATGTGTTGGTTTCTGCTTTCGTCGAGAGATGGCACCCAGAAACCAACACATTTCATTTGCCATTTGGAGAGATTGGTTCTACACTTCACGATGTGGTTGAGATCCTGTCGCTGCCTATACATGGCAGGAGTTGTAGCTCAGTTTTGAGCAAGGAGGAGATCTTTACTTTTGTTGCTGAGATGCTTCACGTAGAGGAGGCACTGGTGAAGACTTGGTATAGGGATGGAGGCATTCCTTTGGGTTATCTTTAGCAGAGATTGAAGGATATGATGCGGATGGAGGATGGACAGAGAGATGAGAGCCTCATTGCGTCTATGTACTTACTGTTGCTTCTCGGCACTACAGTTCTAGTGGACAAGTCGACTACAGCAGTCAAGCACTGGTGGTTAGTTCTTTTGGCCGACCACGACAGCACTGGCCGATATGCTTGGGGAGCTGGAGTGTTAGCTCATCTGTATCGCAACCTTGGACAAGCGTCGAGGCGATTGGCTATGGGGATGGGGAGTTCTGGCATTCTTTTGCGGGTTAGTACGCAAACAACTATACGATTGGCTATGTTTAGGAAGTCGAGTTCTAATTATCCTTTTTTTTGCAGTCGTGGATCTGGGCATATTTTCCACATTTTCGTGGGCATTTTGTGACAGATCCACTTTCTATGGACCACGCCGCAGCTGCTATGAGGGAGGGCAGAGAGGTGCCACAGGGGAAGAGCACGGATCGTTTGGTTGCCATTCGTGGCATGCTTGACCGTGTTCGTTATGAGGAGGTCAGATTTTAAGAATGTATGCTTTCGTTATATTGTGTGAATGTAAACTATACTAACTGTTTTGTAATGTTTTGTTGCAGGTTAACTGGTTTCCCTTTTCAAATGTGGATTTCAGACTTCCGCACTACGCCCCGTCTTTGTTTGAGGGCATTCTCCGTTGTCTGGACATCGAGGAGCTCTATCAGCCAAGTCGCCTGCTGCGACAGTTTGGACATGTGCAGGGTATCCCAGATCCTCCCCCAGAGCCCATCCAGGTGACACGTAACAACAGGCTGACGCATTATTCAGTTCACTTTGAGAAGGATCTGCTTGGTGTGTGGGATCAGGACCCCAGGCCTTTGATACAGATTCGGGAGCCACGAGCGACGTACTATTGAGCAGTCACAGATGATTATCTCGATTGGTATGATCGAGTTTCTCATCCTCTGGTGGATCCCAGATCACGTAGACTCGATCGTCCAGTTGGTCCGCTGCGTATTCCACCTTCGGTTGACAGTTTTGCGGTACGATTATAAATTTTATTAGTCATATTCATTCAATTAGTATATTTGATTGTAATGTTTTGATATGTTGTTAATATAGCGGACCCAGCTAGTGACTTGTGAGATTCGAGCTTTCTTGGAGAGACCACCAGAGAGGAGGCCTGCAGATATCGATGAGTTCATGAGGCGTCTCCTTGGAGTTTTGACTGACGGGGCTCCACCGATAGCTCCAGCTCCGGTTCGTCAATCTCAGCTTTTTCGGCATTCAATCCACGAGGAAGGCCAAGGTAGTGGGCAAGGTAGTGGGAATGAGGGTCGTGACTTGGAGTGATGTCAAATATTGATAGCAAAACTTGAGTTTTTTGAAAAAGGCAAAAAACGACCAAGTACATCAAATATTGATAAAAATGGTTCAAAACGTCTCGAAACGACTAAGAAACGAAAAAAATCGACTCAAAACGATATAAAACAAGCCAAATCGAAATTTGAAGGAATTCCGAACAAGTTGTAAAAAAGTGTAAAAATGTGGCCAAAATGATGGCATAATATGGCCAAATTGAGCAAATCTTAGCAAAACTTGAGTTTTTTGAAAAAGGAGAAAAACGACCATGTACGTCAAATATTGATAAAAATGGTTCAAAACGTCTCGAAACGACTAAGAAACGAAAAAAATCGACTCAAAACGATATAAAACAAGCCAAATCGAAATATGAATAATGGATAATGGATAGTGGATAATGGATAATGGATAGTGGATAATGGATAATGGATAGTGGGTAATGGATAGTGGGTAATGGATAATGGATGTCATATGTGTATAGTTTGGGCCCATATCGTTTTAACGCCTTGAAACGATGAAAATCGAAATTTTGAAATTGTAACATGACAACAAATACGGCGAATAGTTATTTTCATTTTTCGGAATCGAAAAATTATTATCGAAAACGTCAAAGGGCCTAATAAGGCCTAATGAATTTTGAATGAGGCCCAAACACAAAAAACGACAAAAAATGACATAAAACGGCTTAATAAGCTCTTAAAACGTAAAAGTCAAGAAATGTAACATTAATATTTGAGCATTACCAATCAAACGCTATCGTTTTTATAAGAAATTAACAACTTTAACACTTAGAAGTATGTAAACGAAGACTTTCACCTGTATGCTACTACTCTCAAGTATATAAGTTGTATAGTTATACTCATATGTATGTGATACCACTTCGTTACTAAAATGAACTTCATATAATGTGTTTATTTCATCATATAACATTAGTTTAACACTTAATTGTTATCGTTTGACTCAACTGACCTCGTATTTCATTAGTATAATATGATTTTTTTATCATATAACTCTTCGTAATCTCATATTACATTAGTAAAACTTGATAAAATTATTCACAAAACTCTCAATAACGACATATTTCAGTAGTATAACATTACTTTGGGTCATAAAACTTTTTATAATATCAAATAGTATAAGAAAACAACATAAAAAATAAATTTTTATGTAATTAGGGTTGGTACTACAACAGTTACCGCACCAACCCTAATACCCTAAACCCTACAAACACCAGAAACATTTGATTCTGGGTAAAAGGGTTGGTGCGTTAATTGTTAACGCACCAGAATCTGGGCTGGGCTTGAATGTTGGGTTGGTCGTCTTTGTTGGGCTGGGATTTTTCTGTTGGATCTTGACGAAGTTGTGTTATCAGTTGTGCGTTTATTGCTAACGCACCACCATATTTTGCTTGAGTGTGTTACAGCTACCACACAGTTGTAAGTCACCTTTGGATGACCGAATTACGTTATTGGGCCTTTGTTGTTGTGGACCTTTTGTCTACATCGGCCCAAATCTAAGTTACCCTAGTAAAACCTCGGCTATAAATTCACTGCCTCAGTGAACCCTATTATCTCATTCTCACTGCGCCGTAAAATAATTAGGTTTCAAGTTCTTACTCTGTATTTCAATTAAAAGTCTCATTTTTTACTGATTTCGTTAGATATCTTCATTGTTTCTAACATGTTTTCTTACTTTGTATTACAGATTCAAACAACCATGGCATCATCTTCATCCTCCCCAGTTCCAGCAGAAGGCAGTGAGATCCAGTGCCCGAGTAGAAGGTACTCAAGAACAATCAAGGTGTTCACTAGTAATGACAAGAACAATCCCCATACGTATGGACGAAGGTATACCACATGTCAGTGTAACTACATGATCGTGTATCTTGAGCCAGAATACGACAGTCATCATCTCCGAGTCATTGCAAAACTGTTGAAGGAAATAGCTGACCAGCAGTTGAAGTTGGTATATTTTCACCAGGCTAAGAGTATTGAAGTAGCCAAACACTGGATACAACAGAGGTTTCCCAATGACCTTGTTCCTAGTTTTTATGACAGTGACTCCGATTAGGGATCTTGGTATCAAATCAGTGAATCTCTGTTAAGTCTGTGTTTAGTTTAAATTTCAAGAATGAGTCTGTTGTCTTTCCTTAATGAGTCTGTTGTCTTTTTAATTTATGCTGAGTGTGTTGTAGTTTATGGATTCACTGATTTCACTTCACTGTTTCACCTACCTCATCTAACTCTACTGAAAACACTATTTAAAGCAAACAAGACAAGTCATTACATATTTCAAAGCAGACAAGACAAGTCATTACATATTATAAATCAATTCCAATCGAAGTCTAAAGATCAAGGCTACTAAACTATTACAAATCAAGTCATGTAGTCCATACGCTTTCCAGCAGTAAAGCGGTATTGTCAAAACAAGTCCACTTGGCCAGCATATATCCCTTCCCACCACTTGATGTTGTCATCCGCAAATCTTCTCCATGAACCGGAACAACGTGGAAATGGTGCCCCATCACGGAGCCAAACCTAGATATACAAAGAAAATTAATCAATAAGTATAAATGATTTCGACGTTTCATGACGTTTGTTTAGATTACCACAGATTCTTACCGGTATCCAGTGATTACTGCATCCGACAAGAGCTATCCCAAAAATCTTCTGTGGAGGACCAGGGCTCACTGTAGACTGCCTTATTGGCAAGCATAAACACAGCGCATCCCAGGATAGTTGCACTAAACCAACATTATACACTGTGGCAAACACCAAACCCATAAATGGCATGTCCATCCAAAATGGTCTCTCACAAGGACTTCTCATGTAGTTAACTTGAGCAATAAGATCATTCCATGTTCCTACCCGTAGTCCACGTCGTATGGGCTCCCATGTCTCTTTGTTTCCAAGAAGCTCCGCTGCCAACGCAGCACGGATCATACGATATTGACTCTGTTGCATACCCGTAAGTAGAGCCATTGACCGATACCCACAATGTCCGTCTGAACGCACATCTTTCACAGAAGTCATGTAGGAAAGCCAAAAGTAGTCAATATTTTTCACCCCCAAGTTCACCCCCATATAACTTATGGCTTCTTCAATCTCTTCTCCATCTTCTCCTTCCTCTGTTTCGTTTCGATCTGGATAGCAAGCTCTTAGGGGCACGGCATTCATGTCTTCGTCTTCTAAATCGATGGTCTCTGAAAACAATGGTTCAGGTTGGGGTTGTGATCCGAAGTCGAACGACACTTGACTTGCTTGCTTTTTAGGACAAGTTGGTCGTTCACTTTGCCTATTTGCCTTCTCCTTTGCGACTTTTTGCGCATTCTCAGTATTTGTTAAGTCTTCTCTAACGTACTCGTGGTAACTCTTTTCCCTCTTTTCTCTCGGAGGAGAATTCCCATTTCGCTGCTTCTCCTTGTTCTTTGATCCCGGCGGCCTTCCTTTTCCTTTCCTAAACAAGTTTGTTGGCTCTACCAAAGAACTTTGTTCCGGATGCTCCAAAACAATGTACAACTCACTTAATCTGAATAGAGTTCCATCCCTCAAATCTCCACTTTCCCATTTCGCCCACATTTCACGCATTCTGATCTCCGGAATAGACATTGAACGATTGTCGTCGGGTAAGGACAAATTTATTGCATCATCTTCCCATCTCAGTTCCTTCCAGAAGTCATGAAAATCATCCGGAACAAGAGGTGTCTTTGAAATGATTGCCCTAGCAAGATCGTGTACACATGGCATCCCAAGACAATCTCGAACCCAATGATCATCACAAACATTTGAATACTCCTCCTTCAATATTTGCTGGTACATTTCCAACAACAACAGAAAACACCTATCTGACACTCGGTAAAATAGCCTTGAAAACAACATTCGAATGCCAGGAGGAAAGGTTGGGTCATCAAAGACCATTTGCCGAGTGGTAAGTGCTTGGTTCATCGTCGCCCTAATCAGGTCCATCTGAACTATGACCGCATGGTGGATCCTCACGATCACTCTGTTGAAGCCTCCTCTACTAGAACCCACAATTTCTTTCAACACCTTATGCATCCCATCCACCCTAAATAAACACAATTTCTAATCATTAGCATAAATAATATGGTGGTCAAAATTAAAAACTAAACAAACAAAGATACCTGTTAGTAGTCCTTGTGTGAAAGTGAATAGTGTAGTCCGTCCACGCTCTAACTATGAACTTCTTGTACGGAGTAAACCAGTACTTTTCAACGTAACCAACAATGCCCTTCTTCCATGAATCTCTCAGCTTTCTCAACCTCTCTTCGTAGATTTCTTCGGTGCTCGAGCAAAATATCCCCCAACATTGCGTAACAAAGTTCTCCGCCCTTTTAGTATTTTTAATCACTTTTTCTGCGTGTGACTGGATGTTGTGCTTAATGTGCACCCAACACAATAGTTGCTTCACATCAGTGTCTTTGAACACAAGTTTGATTGCTCTCAACAAAGCCTTCTCACATTCGGTCATTATAGCCTTCGACATCACTCCCAAATTTCTACACAACTCATGAACGCACATCATCACAAACTTGTAATGCATTACTGTCTCCTGAGCCATGAATGCATATGCGATGTTGAACGTCTTGTGCGTGCAAGTGAAACCAACCATCTCCACTAAAGTCATATCATACCTATTTGTCTTGTATGTGGCGTCCATGATAATCACGTGAGGAAACTTCCTGAACAAACGAATCGACTCCGGGTGAGCGAAAAAAAGGACTTCAACCTCATTCGTCCTCGTGTTCCTCAAAGGTTGACAAAAATACTTGTTCTCTTTCTGAAAATTTAAAGACCACTGAGTAACTGACAATTCACCACGATCTTCAAAATTGATCTTCTGCAAAAAATTGGCAATCTGCTTCATGGATGTCACATTTTGCGGGTCTCTTTTCCTAAGCTGAATAAGTATGTTTTTTGGCGTCTTGCGATCATCCCCCGCTTCCCTTGCTATTTTCTCCTCCTCTTTGCTCATTCTACCCATGAATGAATTCCCATGAAAACTAGTAGGAAGGGTGTGGTTGTGACGACCTTCTACAACATTCACGATCCATTTATAACTATATGGCCCTTCTTTGATACGAATCCCATATAACTCGAATGTACAACCACATTTCTTCGATTTTCGGTCACGGATCCTTGGAACCGGCAATTCTCGATTTTTTAATTTCACTTTCGGCCTACCCGATCTAGGTTTTCCAAACCTATCGCATACTAAATCAACGCAGTATTTGCTAGATGTACGATGTACCAAAACTATCATCAAATCCCTTGCTCTTTGTTTTGTCCATTCCATCATCTCTTCCTTACTATCCCACATTTGCGCAGTACTAAAATGTGGTCTAAAGTCTTCTTCCTATATTGATTAAACTACATTACTTAGATACGCAATTTTAACTAATTAACCTAAATCTCATGCAATTAAATACAAAATTTAAATTCATAATATACTAACCAAAATCGGTAACGGAGTCCAATCGTCTAATGCAATTGATACATTTGCTTCGCCTTCTTCCTCTTCTTCGTCCACTTCCTCATCGACTTCTTCGTCTTCTTCGTCCACTTCCTCTTCTTCATCGATTTCGTATTCTTCTTCCACGACCCCTGATATCCAATTGTCGTTACCATCATCCTCACTACTCTCATAATTATAAGACATTGTGGTGTGCATTGCAAAACTTCAACAAGAGAGCTCAACCTCTATATACAACCAAAAAATGTCCGTTGGAATTTTATGCCCGTTGGTGCGGTAATAGTTAACGCACCAACGGGCATAAAATTCCAACGGGCATTTTTTCAAAAAAAACCTGTGCGGTAACAGTTACCGCACAGATTATATTTATTATTTTCTTAAAAATTTAATTTAATTATTTTCAAATAATTATTAAAAAAAACCGGTGCGGTAATTGTTACCGCACCAGGTTTATTCATTACCGCACCACTTTATTGTTTTTTTAATATATAAAACCTGTGCGGTTACAATTACCGCACAAGTTTATTCATATTTTAATTATTATTTTTTAAATTTATTTGTTTTTAAAAAAAAAAAATCATGTGCGGTAACAATTACCGCACAGGTTTTACGTACATCAGAAGTTAAATTTTTGTTTGCTTAATCTCGTATTAATCTGGTGCGGTAATTGTTAACGCACAGATCTGTGCGGTAATTGTTACCGCACCAGCGTCGTATAGGTTTCAGAAAAATTTCCAACAATGTCCCGGAGTCCTTTGGTGCGGTAATCCTTAACGCACAGAAGTGTACTGCAACTCTTACCGCACAGAATAGTGTGTATTTAGCAAAAAAAAAAAACGTGTGCATATAGACCGAGCCTAAATTTATTTTCATTTTCGAAAAACAACTGATCCATTTAAATTAACACCTAACTGTTCAAAAAAGCCCACCTAACTGGATTTGATACAGCTCATTTCTTGTAAATGTTATAGATTTTACTTACCTCATTTGAACAATGAAAACCGCTTTTCAATCTCTGTACTACCATCGTTTCCACCTTCATCTTCACCCCTTCTCTTCTCTCTTCCGAATCAACATGGACTCATCCACCACAACCCAGAGACTGACTGCTTTAGCCCAGCAGCTCCGTCTCTACAAACCACCCACTCTAATTTCAGATTTAGACTCCGACGATGCCGAGTCCAGAGCCATCGAAGATCAATCTAATAAGGTGGTATCCCAGGTGGGTTTTTCCGAATCTTCATCCCCAATTGTACAAGCCCTAAAATTGGCGGAGAATAACAATGTAGGCTCGTTCAGACCCAAGAAAGCTGCCGTTCTCGTCTGCCTCTATGAAGGGGATAACGGCGATCTTCGAGTTATACTCACCAAACGGTCTTCCAGACTCTCCACTCATTCGGGTTGGGTCTCAATTTGCTCGGACTTTGGATTATAAGTTTGATTTTTGCTGTGATCTCAATTTTGGGTTTCTTTTTTGCAGGAGAAGTGGCTTTGCCTGGTGGGAAGATGGAGGAAGGGGATAAGGATGAAGCTGATACTGCAACAAGAGAAGCTCATGAGGAAATTGGTTTGGATCCTGCTCTTGTAAAGGTTGTCACTTTACTTGAGCCTTTCTTGTCAAAGGTATGATCAGTCTGGAACTCTGTTGGTGTTAATTTTGTGATCATTATATTGAGAAATGAAGTTCTGGTGATTAAGGAGTTGATTTGGGATTTTTTTAGGGTTCATAGCACAATTTATGGAGATTGAACTGGTTATAGTTTTTAACTCCCAATTGATTGTCAATCAGAGTTGTCAACTGGGTCAATGCTGTAAATCTGTAATGGAATTGAGAAGATTATGGTTAGAATGTGAATGATGAACCGTTGCTTAATCTTTTTGAGGTATGCTGCTATTTTTAGTGACATTGACTTTGTTGCTGGTAAATTGATCTCTGGGATGAGGTTTTCTCTAATTTACTGGTGATGTATATGTCTAGAGAATATTGTTGAGTATTACAGGCAGATTATGTCTGAATGACGAAGTTCGGGTCTGAACTTGTATTTCCTTGGACTTCCTCGTTGTGTTTAATACTGTCTCTCAATTTTGCTTATAATGTGATAAGATGATTAACAATTTTTAAGCTTTGTTGCTGAGATGCTAATGGTTATAGCTACATAAATCTATCCATCTCACTACCCTGCTGAACTCGTTTTTCACGTTGTAAAATACAAACTACTGATGCAATATGACCAGATATAGTAGGACTGGAAAATAATGTTTATCATCTTGTTATATCTGCAGCATATTCTGAGAGTGGTTCCTGTAATTGGCATTTTAACCAATAAAGAAGAATTTAAGCCGCTTCCAAATGCAGCGGAGGTAGATTCAATCTTCGACGCACCATTGGAAATGTTTATCAAGGTTCTTTCTTACAACTCCCTAAGTAATCTCACTTACTTATAGTTAATTCTGGGGTTAAATGCTAATTCAAATACCTGTATAGGATGAAAACCGAAGAGTTGAAGAACGAGAATGGATGGGGTGCAAATATCTGATTCATTTCTTTGATTATGAAATAGATAACAAAAAATATCTTATTTGGGGCTTGACAGCTGCCATCTTGATCAAAGCTGCATCAGTTGTTTACCAAAGATCACCGCCGTTTTTGTCCCAGAATCCTGGAATGAATATCCTTAGAAACGTCGATAAAGATGCAATCTTGCCTTGAGTTGTACTCTCTGTGAGTCCTCTAATGCTTATTTGTGTCACATAATTTAAATACATTGTACTTGTGTTATTATCAAAATAAACTTCACTGCATTCTCCTCTATACTCCTCAGTTTAGCATGTGTTTTATTGGACTGCGGTTAGGGTTCGTTTGGTGCATACAATTACCTTGTATTATTGCTGGCTATCTCGGAAGGATTACCAATTTATTTTGTGCATTCTACTCTGGTTTGAGCTTTGTATAAACTGACCATTGAAATCTTCCATTTTAAATAACAAAATGCTAAGCTGAAAAAATCTGATTTATTTCTTTGTATAGTTTTTTTTTTTTGGACAAGCAAGGAACGGGGTCTCCTAATGACCTGTGAGTAATGACACTATGCCTACACAACTAGGCTATAGGGACTTGGCTTATGAATTTGAATAGTTGTATAGAGTAATCTAGCCTTTTTTAATCTTTAATTTTTTTAAGACCAACCTGTTCAGTCTGCATCTACTTATCTTTTTTTACTCAAGAATATGATAGCCTGTAGTTTATTTGATTAAATAAAAACTCATAATATCACAAAACTAATGTTGATAGTATGATTGTCGCTTTCCAAGTGTTCAGCTAGAGGTTCCGATTTTTAGTCCTAAGACAACTTCATCGTTATGCATAGAGCAGTTCGGACCGTTTGACCTAGACAATCGGATACTCAAAAACATTCTAGCAAGAGGTCCCGATTTAAGTCTTATGGCAGCAGTTCTAACCGATCGAACAAGACTATCTAAGACCCAAAAAACATAGAATTTGGTTTAGACTCATTAGTCCTTGATTAAGAAAGACATACCGATCGAACAAGACTATCTAAGACCCAAAAAACATAGAATTTGGTTTAGACTCATTAGTCCTTGATTAAGAAAGACATAATATAGCCGTAACAACTTCACAAGCTTTAAAAGATTCATACACTTTTTTTAAAAGACGACAATCTCTACACTTTATTGAATAAAAAATAGTTAATTGAAATGGTAAGCGAGTGAACGTCAAACCCCTTACATCAACAATATCATACTCATTACAACAAACTCAAACCAAACTCCACACTCCCAAATCTCCCCATCTCCTCCAAAAACCCATCAACACCCTTCTCCTCCAACGTAACCACAACTCGAAACCCGTCTCCTCCATCACCCGAAAGCGGCAACAAGAAGCAAGGACAACAACTCCCCATCAAATACCTAGACAAAGGCACCACATTCACGGGCCCACCCCACCCAAAGTCGACTTCTGAGTGGCCCAAATGACGCCAATCAGTAAACCCCATCACGTTCTTCCCTCCCGTTATCCCCTTCTCGTAGTTAATCTCCTGGAAGTCGATGAACGAGCGCACGTACTCGTTCGTGGCGTTTGCCTTGCTCGCCTTTATTTTCTCGGCGGTTTTCCATATGGGCTGATTTAGTAACTCGTTGGCTGTTAAGGGGACATAGATTGTCACGCAGCCGTTGCCCCAGTATCCCTTGGGTAGTGGCGGGCTTATGAGTCTTCGGACGTTGATTAGATACGCGAATTTTACTGTCTCTGTTGCAGCTAAACCTGATGATTTCACGCTATACATTTAAGTTTTTGTGTTAGTGGAAAAGCTTAGGCAATTCAAACTCATGTTATTAAGTAGAGGCTTTAAACTGTGTTTTCTCAATTATAACAACAACTGATGTTATTGTTACCACCGCTAATGTAACTTTATGAAATATGAATATAGAGATAACATAGAATACACAAGCTTATGATATTATTAGTCATTCTCAGACAAAACCCAAATAAAAATCAAGGTATAACTTATACCTAAGTTTATAAATCTCTCCTTCCTCTACCAAACACTAAAGGTTAAGAATCACTCAAACTCATTCCTCATATCTAATCCGATTCCTTTCTCGATACCACTACGTGTGCACCTAACTATTCATTATAACCTAATCCTCTTTCCATCATTTACGTGTTATAATAAGCATGGAATATTTGTTTGGTGGTTGCAGGGAAATAATTATTAAGACTTACTTAGCACGCCAGATGAAAGCACCCAAAGCCTCAAACGTGGTGAAACTGAAGCCGGACCGGTCCAACAACAGCTTCTTGAACCGGTCCACCCACTCATTTTCCACATGAAAACACACCCTCCGAACCGGGTCCGAACCCGAATACAGCAAACCCTCCTGACCCAAAACCAAGACCTCCTCCAACGGCACATCAACACGTGGCACATCCCTAGGACCCAGCAACTCCTTCCTCTCCCAAACCGGCTCAACCCGAACCCGGTCCAACCCGCTCGCGAACCCCACCATCGCTCCGAACACCAAGCCGGCCCCCTGGCCGTCGCACATGGCGTTGTGAGCCGCGACTCCGAGACAGAACCCGCCGCAGGCGAAGACGGTGACCTGAATGATAAACGGGGCGGACAGCGCTAATTCGGGATCCGGGTCGGGTACGAGTCGGTCAATAAAGTCAACGGCCGGGTCGTCGAGGTAACTGAGTTCGTGGAGGGAGCAATCGGCTGAGGCGCAGACCACAGGAACTCCTTTGTTTTTTGAGCAGAGGAGCTCGAGGCGGTTGTCGGGGAGGAGGCGGAGGGTGCCGGCGAGGGGGTGGAAGTGGACGAGGGTGTCGGAGAGGGAGGAGGTGATGACGTGGAGGGGGTCGGAGGCGGTGGAGGAAGGGCGGTAGGAGCGGAGGTAGCGGACGGTGGTGCGGAGGTTGAGGTCGTTGTCGAGGTGGGAGAGAGGGAGGATGTGGTCGGAGGGGAACGGAGGTTGGGAGGGGTGGACGGTCATGCTTGAGGTTATCCGGATTTGGGGGTTGGATTTTGACATACCTCGATTCAGATCTGGATTGGGGAAGCCTCAATTCCAAACCTACCTCTTCTTCTAGTTCGTTTCATGCAAATGGTGTTTTTTTGCCGGCCTAATTTGATCGCTTATTACTGCAGATTGCTGGCTCCGATGTTTATATGTGGGATTGTCAAGGAATCGTGTTGTCCATCATTCAGCATTTCAGCTTCGTGTGTTTTAATTCAACCTACCAATCACTACTTCAATTAAAGATTCGTATCTCTCTATCTCTACATAATAATCATGAGTCTTGCCGAAGTAACGGCGATCCGTACCGTACTGATACGGGTCAGTCATTAAAATCCGGGCTTATGGGCTTCTAACTTGGCGTCTTTCCGTTTTCCCGTGTTATTTTCTATCTTCAATGAGTCATTTTAATCGTTTCATCGTCAAATCACATTGGGTGCCAACCTAACCTAATTTTTTTGCTCTCTCAATCCGCTCCCTTTTGCTCAACGATTCCCTCACAATTCCCCACGACCACCATCACCACCTCCTCCCCGCGTCTCCGTCGCAGAGTACATATCACCGACGGCCGGAGGAAATTGATTTTGCGCCCGTCGTCCCGGAGTTCGTTGTGGTGTCCCAATTCGTCGTCGGTGTTGATGTCGAGGCACGTGTTCTCATTTGTAGGCAGCGGGGTGCCACATATTTGGAGGGGAACTTCTTCGTCGTCATCTTCATAGAATCAATACTCACAGATGGAATTTGAACTAAGGTGGTTGATTTTTGGGATCTATGCCCCTTTTCTTCATCTCCCCCATAAAAACACGGTAGGTGTAGTAGATTCTGAAACTGGTAGCTCTCATTCATACAAGGAAGTAGAAGCTCCAATTCTTGATACAAGTAAACGAAAAAGTAGTGGTTTGAGAAGTTTTCCATGTACAGAAGTGATAGGTAATTAAAAAAAACAGTGTTTCAGCAATAGTAACATGAAAATTACGTGCAGATCAAGGACATGGCACTGAAAATCTCTGGTTTGAACAAACCAGGCAAACCATCGAGTCCAAGCGGTTTGAGAAGAGGAGACGGATCTTACCCTGACTTTGATACACTTTCTGAAGGGATTTTCTTGACAACCTTTATCGACCTCAAAGATTCTCCCGTGTTTCACAAGCAAGTATGACCGGTTTCCTCCTCCCGTTTTTCCCCTGACCTTCTCTCACATTTTTCCGCTGGCTGATTTGCATGTCGTTTTTGATTTGTGTTACATTTAATTGCTGCTCAGAGATGTAGAGGTTTTCTCTGTGTTCAATTGTATGAATTTTGTGTCCGTTCTCGCAATGTGAGTTGCATACATGATTTGGCCTTTGTAGATTTTTTATTGATGAGTGTGTAGTGCAGTAACTAGGCGATCGACCTGTTCTTTAAGTTACTATAAATAGGGATCTCTCAAGTTGCATTAATAGTTTGTTGATTGTTGACTATAACAATTTTTGCTATTTTAAGGAAAACATACGTTGGAATCATGACCCTACATTCTTTTTATACTGTTTATACTACACTGACCTCATGAAGAAAAAGCGAAGGTTGATAAATTCTTATTAGAAGGTTTGTCAAGTGGACATGGAGACATAGACAGTTACTTACTTTTCTTCCGTAAATTAAACTATAATTTGTGACAAATAATTATACTATATCTGCTTTCAGAAACAAGGTAACTAAATTGTGATATGGTGTTATATGTTGTACACAAAATTGTGATAGGTAATTAAAAAAACAGTGTTTCAGCAATAGTAACATGAAAATTACGTGCAGATCAAGGACATGGCATTGAAAATCTCTGGTTTGAACAAACCAGGCAAACTCCAAGCGGTTTCAGAAGAGGAAACAGATCTTACCCTGACTTTGATACACTTTCTGAAGGGATTTTCTTGACAACCTTTATCGACCTCGAAGATTCTCCCGTGTTTCACAAGCAAGTATGACCGATTTCCTCCTCCTGTTTTTCCCCTGACCTTCTCTCACATTTTTCCGCTGGCTGATTTGCATGTCGTTTTTGGTTTGTGTTACATTGAATTGTTGCTCAGAGATGTAGAGATTTTCTCTGTGTTCAATTGTATGAATTTTGTGTCCGTTCTCGCAATGTGAGTTGCATACATGATTTGGCCTTTGTAGATTTTTTATTGATGAGTGTGTAGTGCAGTAACTAGGCGATCGACCTGTTCTTTAAGTTACTATAAATAGGGATCTCTCAAGTTGCATTAATAGTTTGTTGATTGTTGACTATAACAATTTTTGCTATTTTAAGGAAAACTTACGTTGGACTCATGGCCCTACATCCTTTTTATACTGTTTATACTACACTGACCTCATGAAGAAAAAGCGAAGCTTGATAAATTCTTATTAGAAGGTTTGTCAAGTGGACATGGAGACATAGACAGTTACTTATTTTTCTTCCGTAAATTAAACTATAATTTGTAACAAATAATTATACGTGGTTTGCCTAAGGATAAAAGCATACTTGGTAACACCTCATTACTGTCTCCATCCACAGGATAAAGGAGAAAGTTAACTGGTTGCAGTCTATCTTTCAGTAGATAAATGATGGGGAGAGATTTTACAGTGGGTATGTTTGTCAAAATGGAAAAGAGTATCAGTGGGAAGCTCTGTCAGTAGAATTTGAGTAATGAAAAGTATCTGTTTCACTAGATACTGAAACCTTTTGAGCAGATTCGGCACACCTCAATGTGGGTGTTTGCAGTAGCTTCTAAGAACCATTCGAGTCCTTTGCTTGATTTTTGTTGTTGGCTAGCGAAGGAAGTGCACTATGTGGATCTTGATTCTTCAATATCCTTCACCGTGTACATGTCAGTTTGAATCTCCACCACGATCTGTTTCAGATTGCCTTGATCCAAACCAAGGTCTTTCACATCATAAATAAAGTATTCCGGTTCAATTATTTTATGGTTCGCCTCATCAACAATCCTTTACAGTATCAGAGTCAAAAACTGAAGTCTGTTGTTGATTTGAATTATCAAAGAGCATTAGAGTTTACTTCTGCCAGTCCATCATCTGATGCACAATCTTCAAATGCAGGAGGATCAAAATCTCCTTCAACTTCTGTACCCGTAAAATTCAAACAAATAATTCAACTTTATAAGCCGGGTTATAAAGCTAGTTCGGAAGCTTAATATTTCAAGCCTGTAAACTGTGGACCAAAAATCAGAAAACAAAAGAATTAAGAGGCCCAAACCCTAACTTAGCAAAATCGACCAAACAATCCAAAACGTTTGAAACTTTACCAGACAATTTCCGATAGCCGGTAGTGTGTTCGTAAGTCCAAACTCGTCCTAA
The DNA here is from genome assembly GCA_029168935.1 of Oxyria digyna. Classification (NCBI taxonomy): domain Eukaryota; kingdom Viridiplantae; phylum Streptophyta; class Magnoliopsida; order Caryophyllales; family Polygonaceae; genus Oxyria; species Oxyria digyna. Next base: position 45,215,591 of record JAPVLV010000005.1, read on the forward strand.
CTCATCAAACTAGACCTCAATCGTCTTCTCCCATATGATATGATTAGGCAGACCTCTTATTAACCTTTCAGTTTCATAACGAAAGAAATTTGATTCTGAGCAAATTCTTGTTACTACAGAGAGGTGCGTGATTTCATATCTGTGTTCTTTCTTATTTCTCAGTCATGGTATTGGTTTTACTATCTTGAAGCTTTTGATTTTGGTTTCTGAATTTTCTTTTACTCTCAAGCACAAACAAGTGAGATTCCATGTATTGAGTATTAGCAATTCTAAATCAAACCCTATTCCTATCTCATCAAATTCGAGCAAACAAGGGTTGAGTTGTGATGCAGAATTGTGACTTAAGATTGATTGTTTAATCGTTGAGATGTATCTTTTCGATGGTACTTTCCTATGCTGAAGCTTTTGATTTTATTTCTTCTGATTTTTCTTACTGTGATGTTTATGCCTTCTAGGTCTATTATTATTATCATTACCTTGGATAATCAACTGGGCAGTGATAGGCTGAGTAGTCTTCCTTTGGATATCATCCATATCATTTTAGCTCGTGTTCCGATTGAAGATGCTGTTAGAACATGCATCCTATCAAAGGAGCGGAGGTACACGTGGACTACTCTTTCTGAGCTGTTTTTTAATGTGGGTAAAAGTGGAGGTTCTTATGAATCAAGAATAAAGAACACGGAAAACTTCATCACCAAAGCACTTCTCCATCACAAAGGACCCATCCATAAGTTCAACATGGTTGACATATACACTGACTATCGTTGCCCAAATACTGGTAAGTGGGTGGATTGTCTGTCTAGGAAAGATATCAGAGAGTTGACCATAACCATTGGTCATTGTACGCCGGACTCGCACTCTTCTAGTGTATATTCTTGTACGAAGTTGACCTATTTAAAGCTCTTCAGTCTTAGTGTGGCTCCACCCCCTTCAACCTTCAAGGGGTTCTTGTTCTTGAGGTGCCTTATTCTCTCAAGTGTGTACTACTGGTCTCCTAATGATTTGGAAATTTTAATTTCCAACTGTCCTGTTCTTGAGAGACTTGAATTAAGACATGGGAAGGCCCCAAAGACGAGAATTAACGCTGTTAGAACATGCATCCTATCAAAGGAGCGGAGGTACACGTGGACTACTCTTTCTGAGCTGTTTTTTAATGTGGGTAAAAGTGGAGGTTCTTATGAATCAAGAATAAAGAACACGGAAAACTTCATCACCAAAGCACTTCTCCATCACAAAGGACCCATCCATAAGTTCAACATGGTTGACATATACACTGACTATCGTTGCCCAAATACTGGTAAGTGGGTGGATTGTCTGTCTAGGAAAGATATCAGAGAGTTGACCATAACCATTGGTCATTGTACGCCGGACTCGCACTCTTCTAGTGTATATTCTTGTACGAAGTTGACCTATTTAAAGCTCTTCAGTCTTAGTGTGGCTCCACCCCCTTCAACCTTCAAGGGGTTCTTGTTCTTGAGGTGCCTTATTCTCTCAAGTGTGTACTACTGGTCTCCTAATGATTTGGAAATTTTAATTTCCAACTGTCCTGTTCTTGAGAGACTTGAATTAAGACATGGGAAGGCCCCAAAGACGAGAATTAACGCTGTTAGAACATGCATCCTATCAAAGGAGCGGAGGTACACGTGGACTACTCTTTCTGAGCTGTTTTTTAATGTGGGTAAAAGTGGAGGTTCTTATGAATCAAGAATAAAGAACACGGAAAACTTCATCACCAAAGCACTTCTCCATCACAAAGGACCCATCCATAAGTTCAACATGGTTGACATATACACTGACTATCGTTGCCCAAATACTGGTAAGTGGGTGGATTGTCTGTCTAGGAAAGATATCAGAGAGTTGACCATAACCATTGGTCATTGTACGCCGGACTCGCACTCTTCTAGTGTATATTCTTGTACGAAGTTGACCTATTTAAAGCTCTTCAGTCTTAGTGTGGCTCCACCCCCTTCAACCTTCAAGGGGTTCTTGTTCTTGAGGTGCCTTATTCTCTCAAGTGTGTACTACTGGTCTCCTAATGATTTGGAAATTTTAATTTCCAACTGTCCTGTTCTTGAGAGACTTGAATTAAGACATGGGAAGGCCCCAAAGACGAGAATTAACGCTGTTAGAACATGCATCCTATCAAAGGAGCGGAGGTACACGTGGACTACTCTTTCTGAGCTGTTTTTTAATGTGGGTAAAAGTGGAGGTTCTTATGAATCAAGAATAAAGAACACGGAAAACTTCATCACCAAAGCACTTCTCCATCACAAAGGACCCATCCATAAGTTCAACATGGTTGACATATACACTGACTATCGTTGCCCAAATACTGGTAAGTGGGTGGATTGTCTGTCTAGGAAAGATATCAGAGAGTTGACCATAACCATTGGTCATTGTACGCCGGACTCGCACTCTTCTAGTGTATATTCTTGTACGAAGTTGACCTATTTAAAGCTCTTCAGTCTTAGTGTGGCTCCACCCCCTTCAACCTTCAAGGGGTTCTTGTTCTTGAGGTGCCTTATTCTCTCAAGTGTGTACTACTGGTCTCCTAATGATTTGGAAATTTTAATTTCCAACTGTCCTGTTCTTGAGAGACTTGAATTAAGACATGGGAAGGCCCCAAAGACGAGAATTAACGCTGTTAGAACATGCATCCTATCAAAGGAGCGGAGGTACACGTGGACTACTCTTTCTGAGCTGTTTTTTAATGTGGGTAAAAGTGGAGGTTCTTATGAATCAAGAATAAAGAACACGGAAAACTTCATCACCAAAGCACTTCTCCATCACAAAGGACCCATCCATAAGTTCAACATGGTTGACATATACACTGACTATCGTTGCCCAAATACTGGTAAGTGGGTGGATTGTCTGTCTAGGAAAGATATCAGAGAGTTGACCATAACCATTGGTCATTGTACGCCGGACTCGCACTCTTCTAGTGTATATTCTTGTACGAAGTTGACCTATTTAAAGCTCTTCAGTCTTAGTGTGGCTCCACCCCCTTCAACCTTCAAGGGGTTCTTGTTCTTGAGGTGCCTTATTCTCTCAAGTGTGTACTACTGGTCTCCTAATGATTTGGAAATTTTAATTTCCAACTGTCCTGTTCTTGAGAGACTTGAATTAAGACATGGGAAGGCCCCAAAGACGAGAATTAACGCTGTTAGAACATGCATCCTATCAAAGGAGCGGAGGTACACGTGGACTACTCTTTCTGAGCTGTTTTTTAATGTGGGTAAAAGTGGAGGTTCTTATGAATCAAGAATAAAGAACACGGAAAACTTCATCACCAAAGCACTTCTCCATCACAAAGGACCCATCCATAAGTTCAACATGGTTGACATATACACTGACTATCGTTGCCCAAATACTGGTAAGTGGGTGGATTGTCTGTCTAGGAAAGATATCAGAGAGTTGACCATAACCATTGGTCATTGTACGCCGGACTCGCACTCTTCTAGTGTATATTCTTGTACGAAGTTGACCTATTTAAAGCTCTTCAGTCTTAGTGTGGCTCCACCCCCTTCAACCTTCAAGGGGTTCTTGTTCTTGAGGTGCCTTATTCTCTCAAGTGTGTACTACTGGTCTCCTAATGATTTGGAAATTTTAATTTCCAACTGTCCTGTTCTTGAGAGACTTGAATTAAGACATGGGAAGGCCCCAAAGACGAGAATTAACGCTGTTAGAACATGCATCCTATCAAAGGAGCGGAGGTACACGTGGACTACTCTTTCTGAGCTGTTTTTTAATGTGGGTAAAAGTGGAGGTTCTTATGAATCAAGAATAAAGAACACGGAAAACTTCATCACCAAAGCACTTCTCCATCACAAAGGACCCATCCATAAGTTCAACATGGTTGACATATACACTGACTATCGTTGCCCAAATACTGGTAAGTGGGTGGATTGTCTGTCTAGGAAAGATATCAGAGAGTTGACCATAACCATTGGTCATTGTACGCCGGACTCGCACTCTTCTAGTGTATATTCTTGTACGAAGTTGACCTATTTAAAGCTCTTCAGTCTTAGTGTGGCTCCACCCCCTTCAACCTTCAAGGGGTTCTTGTTCTTGAGGTGCCTTATTCTCTCAAGTGTGTACTACTGGTCTCCTAATGATTTGGAAATTTTAATTTCCAACTGTCCTGTTCTTGAGAGACTTGAATTAAGACATGGGAAGGCCCCAAAGACGAGAATTAACGCTGTTAGAACATGCATCCTATCAAAGGAGCGGAGGTACACGTGGACTACTCTTTCTGAGCTGTTTTTTAATGTGGGTAAAAGTGGAGGTTCTTATGAATCAAGAATAAAGAACACGGAAAACTTCATCACCAAAGCACTTCTCCATCACAAAGGACCCATCCATAAGTTCAACATGGTTGACATATACACTGACTATCGTTGCCCAAATACTGGTAAGTGGGTGGATTGTCTGTCTAGGAAAGATATCAGAGAGTTGACCATAACCATTGGTCATTGTACGCCGGACTCGCACTCTTCTAGTGTATATTCTTGTACGAAGTTGACCTATTTAAAGCTCTTCAGTCTTAGTGTGGCTCCACCCCCTTCAACCTTCAAGGGGTTCTTGTTCTTGAGGTGCCTTATTCTCTCAAGTGTGTACTACTGGTCTCCTAATGATTTGGAAATTTTAATTTCCAACTGTCCTGTTCTTGAGAGACTTGAATTAAGACATGGGAAGGCCCCAAAGACGAGAATTAACGCTCTTAATCTCAAGTATTTGGATTTAGATTATTGTAATTCAAATATTTTATTTAATGCTCCTCTTCTGGCTGAAGTGTCGATATATTTTGTGGAAGATGTTTACATCAAAACAAGTCTGGGGTGTCGTTATTGTGACTTCTTTGGTGGTATTACTAATATCGAGAAACTAAATGGACGTGGATACTTCACTCCGGTAATAATAAAATTAAATTCTCTCTCATATTAGTTGCCTCTGAAGGAACTTTCTTATATGTTTCTGTGTTTGTGTGTGTCAGTATATGAGCTTTGGCATTGAATCATGTCACCATTCCTTGGTGTTTCATCAGCTAAAGGTTATTGAGTTAGAACGCGTGAATTGTAATGATATGAATCGGAGAATGGTTGTTGCTCGTCTCATGTTAGGCGCACCTAATCTACAAGAGTTTAATCTCTTACTAAGTAACAGTGATACACTATATATTTTGATGCATAAGTTAATGATAATCCACTTCTGATCTTTATATATGTGCAACTTCGTACATTTGCAGGATTAATTACTCATGATGTGTCTTGGAGGGATTTAGGATTTGCACCCAATTTCACACTCAAGAAGCTGACTATTGTCAAGATATCTAGGATTAATGGTTTTCCCTTAGAGAAGGAATTCATCAAATTCTTGCTAGAGTGCTCACCTGTTCTTGAGACGATGAGCCTTGAACTTCGTAATAAGAAGGAGAGATACCAGTTGAGGTCTGAATTGTTGGGGTGCAGTTGGGCTTCTCCATTTGTCAAGGTTTGGATAACAGGCAGAAGTCATTCGTTACCAGAGCTTATAGTGGTACAAATTCTCAACTCATTATAATTAAAACCAGAGATATATTATTCATCTTCTGTCGAGTATTAATATATAAGTAACCTTGTTTCAATCTCTCCTTTTCAGCAATCGGAAAATAGCAGCACCATATAGTTTCTAATGAAGTCTTCTCGTGTAGAATCACTTGCAAACGAGATGTCTGGCTTCTCCAAATTTCAAGCTCTATATCATTTTACAGCGTTGTTATGTGACCACTTAATTGCTAATGAAGATTTGTTCTTTCTTGGTGGTTTAGATCAGGAATTTGGCAGGGGGTTTTGGTTGGTCTGTATTGCTATCAAATAATATAAGAAATGATGCTTAGTGGGTTTTTTTTGTTCTCTGATGATTTAAGAGAAAGATTAATCAGATTATGCTGCTTCAATATCTATATTTTGATTCTTAGAACAGATTGGTTTCTCTAGCTAATGCTGGGATTCCGGCCTGATGTTGAGTAAATAATTGTGCTTTAGAATATTGAAGGAGACTAATAGATTGAATAAATGTTGTTCAATATAAGTAGGATTACTGTGTAGGTTGTTAGTATGAAATACTTATTTGTTTGCAGTCTGTCTTAAAATTAAGCATGGAAAATCAGAAATTTCCTTCGCTGGTCTTGATATCAATGAGCAACATGACATTGCCAACCACCTGAACTTCAACATGAGCTAAACGCTTATCAGTTGCTGAATTCACTTTTTCTTATGCAGGAAGATATCTCAGCAACTGTTGGTCAAATGGTCATATGTATTGTTATATGCTTTTTTTTTTGTATGTGTGTAATCTCAGTATCTGAGCATTGGCATTGAATCCTGTCATCATCCCTTGGTCTTTCAATCACCACGAGTGCAGCACGCGTTGTAAGTTAACAACATGAATTATATCAACATGATGTATGCTCTATCAAGAGACGGCGAATACCCTTTTCGTCAATATGGAGAAAAGTTCATCCAAAGCACAAAGTACCATCCAATGCAGTATGGCTTAGGCTTTTGTGTGCTTAGTTGCCTTTCTTTGGATTTGCTACACGTGTTGTCGTTATCTGATCGGTTTCGACACTTTTAACTACTCCCCGGTTGCTCTTGATTGGTTCTTGGCTTGATCATGTTTTGGTGGATTGTTGATGCTAGAAGATGGTTCGTTAGGAACATTGATGGCAAGGTTTGAGATTTTCTCACTTTCTTAGTTATAACACTCTTTTTTCACTAAATGTGTCAAGACATATAGAGTGACTATTTTAATTTTTTTATGCTCAAAAAAGCAATATACTAAAATCATAGAAGCAACTGACAGTTTTTAGAACAGAATCATATCAGAGATTCAGATTACAGCAAAAAGCAGAGGATTAAACATGAAGTACATCTAAAAATAATCACAATTCCATGACAAATTCCTTGCAGACTCTAACTAAACCAAGTGCACTATGAACAACGTTACTGATGAACTCCTCATTCATCTTCTTGTTGTTGGTGAAGAGATATTCTGGCTATAACCATCGGCTTTGACTTGATTATTCTGAAAGCTTTCTTCAATGCTTACAAGCCATGGTTCATCATGGTCAAAATAATTTCAGCTTACAAATTTCTTAACAAAAAACTGGTAGTAGTGGTTAGTTTTGAGGCACATCCAACAAGATTGTGGGTACACAAAATACTTGGAACTTATTTTTCTTGTTGCAGAACTAATGCAAGTAAAGTAACAAAGGACTCACAATTTCTTTGCATCTGATTGACCTCAAAGCACCAATCCCACTCGACACGCCTTCTTCATCGAGCAGTCTAATGAGGCGCGTGAAGTGGTCGAAGTTGACGATTCACGACATCTCTTGAGAATTTAGTAAGTCCTTCCCGTGTGATCTCTCTAGAGCTAATTTTATAGCATCAATCTATTGGAAAAAATTTGAGTATTTAACTAACCTCTTTGGCGCGAAATCTCTTGTGGTCCGGAGATGTCCAGAAAGGACTCATATAAATTGTTAGTTTAAAATATTTAGGTGAAGCTAATTATATGTGGATATTACTCATTTATTCATGTGTATATAAAACCTGGGATGCACAGACACACCTCCGGAAGCTGAAGGCCCGTGTCGGACACACCAGGACACCTGGACACGGCCGTTTGATCCGGACACGGCTTGGACATGAAAGTCAATGATATAGACACGGAGGTCAACAATCTCGACACGGCTTGGACACAGCTGGACACGCAACGCTGCGTTTTAATTAGTAAAAGAATAAATTTTATTTATTTTATTAATTAATTAAAAAAAGATTCGGAAATGTAGCATAATTATCGTCCTTCCCTCTTCAAACACGACATCTTCGTCGCCTTCACCACCCTTTCTTCGTCGCCTTTGTCGCCCTTTCTTCGTCGCCTTCGCATCCCTTAGTAATATTAATGTGATCTTCATTCAATAGTTTTAAAATGACATATAATATTAAAATGTCCCGCCGTGTCCAACTCTTGTATATTTTAGGTTCGCCGTGTCCCGTGTCGGACACCGTGTCCCGTGTCGGACACTGCGGACACCGTGTCCGTGTCCGTTCAGCATAGTATAAAACTATTCAAATATATACACAAGAATTAGATATGCTCAACACAATAAATCGTCCTCCGTTACAAGCCCATATAAGGGACAAAGCCCAGTCCATTACTGCCAATATGATACGGCCCAGAAAGGCCCAAAAGAAAAAGCCAGTAGAACATATTACCTCGAAATTGACTATATTCACCATTTGACAAATTATTATCAGTCCCAGTAGAAATCCTACCGTATTCCCCAAAACCCTTCAATCCAGAGCGAATGTTGTGTTTTCAGATGGAGAATTGAGTGTGTAAACGAATTGAAGCTGCTCACTTCTACACGGACAATTGGGTTCGCTCACAAACATAGCTACACAATTTCAGGTGCGTCCTTGCAAATATTTTCTCCCAACTTCTTCAGTGATTGTTTGATATTTTGTGTGAAATTGTAGTGCTAGTCTTAATCATCTAAATCAACTTTTGTTAGGATGTTAAAACCCTAAATTTTTTGTGTTGATTTTGGAACAGAAATTTGCGTTCTTCACTATAATTAGTTTTGAGGATTTTTCCTATGTTGAAGCTTTCTCTTTGAGATCTTATTTACACTGTTTTACTATGTTAAGCTTTTGATATTTCTTCTTGTAATGATAGAAGGAGTCTTATCACCATGACAGAAAATGAGTCTCTTTTGAAAAAAGGAAAAACAGATTATCAGCTGGACTGTGACAGGCTGAGTGATCTTCCGATGCATATCATCCATATCATTTTAGGGCATGTTCCAATTAGGGATGCTATCAGAACATGCATATTATCAAAGAAGTGGAGGTACACATGGACTACTCTTCCTAAGCTTGTTTTTAACAAGCCATCTGCAAAAAAGCTTGGTTTAAAATATGAGAATGACATGATAAATTTCATTACTCAAGCTCTTTTCCGTCACGACGGACCCATCCGTAAGTTTAAACTCTTTATCACATCCTCTACGATTTACCCAGAAATTGAAGGATGGGTACATTGTTTCGCTAGGAATGATATCAGGAAGTTAACCATATCTGTTGGTTACTGTTATTCTGAAGACAAAGATGATATGCTGCAGCTGCACTCTAGTATATATTCTTGTAAGAAATTGACCTATTTGGAGCTTTCCTGGTGTAATATGGATCCACCACCTTTGACCTTCAAGGGGTTCTTGTTCTTGAGGTGCCTTATTATTGAAGGGCTTTACTGGTCTCATGACAAATTGGAAAGTCTTGTTGCTAGTTGCCCTCTTCTTGAGAGACTCAAATTATCACTCAACTCACCAAATGATAGAGACATTGATGAGTCAGAGTTGAGAATTAATGCTCCAAATCTTAAGTATTTGGATTTAGATGGTTGTTACACTATAATTTGCTTGAATGCTCCTCTTCTGGCTGAAATATCGTCGGTAAAATTTACCGAAGACGACGACTTCTACGATTTTTTCACAGAGGGAAGTGCAGTGCGTTTTTATTCCAACTTCTTTGGTGGTATAACTAATCTTGAGAAACTAAAAGGAGGGCATGGCTTCACTCACGTAATAATCAAATAAAATTCTCCCTCATATTAGCTTTGTCTTTGCATTACTTTCTTATATGTTTTTTTGTTGTTGTGTTGTGTCAGTCTATGAGCTTTGGCATCAAATCATGTCACCCTTCCTTGGTGTTTAATCACCTAAAGGTTATTGAGTTAGATAGTGTGTGTCTTGAAGATATAAAAGAGTCTATGGTTGTTGTTCGTCTTGTTATTGGCGCCCCTAATCTACAACACCTTAAACTCAAAGTAAGTAATGAATGTTATAATGCTTAAACACATTAATATCTAAGTTATGATACATTTCATTTTGATCTTTACTTTTGTCCAGGTCTATGGATATAGTAGATGGATATGGAATCTAGATGATGAATCAGAAGCTTGGGATGCAAGTATGAGGGATATAGGATGTGTACCCAATTTCAGGCACGAGAAGCTAACGGCTGTTGAGGTGAGGGGTGTTGAAGGTTGTTTTGCGGAGCAAAAACTCATCAAATTCCTGCTTAAAAGCTCAACCATGCTTAAGACGATGAACGTTTATTATGATAATACACTTCTTCCCAATGAGATACAAATTCTTACCAATGAGTTACTCGGCTGCGTTCCCAAAATTTCGATTTCTAGTGATAACTAATAAGTGTAAGTTTTCGATTTTGACATCAACACCTTAGGTGTTGATGTTTTCTTTGTAGGATTGGGTAATACTTTCAGCTTTCTAATCACATGTTTTGTTGGTCATTGAGAAAATCTCCAAAATTCTTTACTCTAGCTGTCAGTATGTAATTTTATATATTTTTTGGTTGTGCTTCCGAACTCAAATTGGAGAAGCAGAGAATTGTGATTTTGTTTGAGATAAACAAAAATTTGTCGGTAAGAAAGAAAACTCTAAATTTCACTGCTGAAAATCAATATAACCTTAGTAACTTAGGATTTATTATCTTGTGAATATCTTCTAATATCTTTAGGGTTAGAATTCTATAAGTACAATTTAATGAGAATGAGTAAATCATCTTTTCTCATCATATCTGTTTTGGACGAATTTAGACCAATCGATCCGAATTCGTTAAATTGTGGGGCAAAGATAATTAATACATATCGATCAATCATACACCAAGCCTATTAAATAAATCGAGAATGACAATCAATCGTAAGATCAAGGTGACAAGAGTAACTAGGACAATGATATATGAATATAACGAAATGATTAAGACTGGATATTGAATTGAAACGAATGAACAAGAAAAAGAACTTATCTATTGATAATCCGAAGGGTAAGACATGTAGTCTTATATTATTGATGATCAGACCGGCATAATACAATGAATCGAGGTGTCCTAGATTTAGATTGAGAGTGTCTAACTATAAAGAGAGGGCTCGTGAGCCTGAGAATCATCAGGTTGGCTTCTCTAAACCTTAATATGCCTATTTATAATAAGCATCCCACGTTTTGGAGGCAGGTCCGATATTTGTGGACAGATGACTGTTGGACAGGCCAGTCCCTTGATTTTAGGAGGCAGTTACAACAAAATTCAGATGAACGTGGGTCTTGACTTTGAATAAGCAAGAGTCGAGCTTCTGTTGGCTGAGAGGATGCATATGAACGTTGGATATCCCGGAAATCTCGGAGTTGTTACAACAAAGGAGAGAATCTCGGCGATGGCTGAAGACAACGTTCGACGTCTTAGTCGTATGACGTCTTAGTCGTAGGATGTCTTAGTCGTAGGACGTCTTAGTCGTAGGACGTCTTAGTCGTAGGACGTCTTAGTCGTAGGACGTCTTAGTCGTAGGACGTCTTAGTCATAGGACGTCTTAGTCTTAAGACTGGAACGACGTCTTAGTCTTAAGTCTGGAACGACGTCTTAGTCTTAAGTCCTGTATGACGTCTTAGTCTTAAGTCGTGTACGGCGTCTTAGTCTTAAGTCGGGTAGGTCGGACGATCTAGTGGTGGATTTTCCGACCCCAACAATTGCCCCAAATTCATCTTAGTCATTGTTGCGAGGCGGTGGATGAGATGAATTTTCCAATCTTTTCGGAGGATACCTCTCGACGACTCTGATTTGGGAAATAACTGAAAAGCCAGTTTACTTCCGTTCTTACTTGACATCTTGATCCCGTCGTAAGTCAAAGCAACTACGAAGGAACTTGATTTGATGAGAATACTTCAGGTTGCGGGATCTTGTCCCTAGTCGGGGCGCTAGGCTTTCTAAAAAGCGAGCGAAAGAACGACGTACGTCTGGTTGTGTCCAGTGACAGGAATATGATCTCTATAAGAGGATTTCGACCAACATAAGGTCTCGTAGTCGATCCCGACATCAGGGAGATTCATCCTTTGAATGATGTTTCTTGGAGAAGTGAAGTACTCGAACTGTCTTCCTACTAAGATGGTATGGTGAATTGATGTGATATCATTTCTTGTTATGCTATGTGAGATACAATGTCATAAAGTTAATGTATCGTAGTTTGTATAAGACTTATGTGGATTGCATATAAGTTCATAGTCGTAAGGGTATCCGCTAGTTTTGCTTAACTCAGACGTATTGACATCCTGAAAACGGGGATTTTGAGTCGTTGAATGTAAGGCGTTTGCCTGTTTAAATATTATGATCATGTATTCTTAATGCGTATGGCCGGTCTCGTGTGTACGTATGTAGGTGTTGTCTATGAGTATTTATCCATTATATAAATGGTTTGTGTGTTTGTATGTAAGTTGTAGCCTTGTGAGGCGTTAACGGTGTAGATATGCGATTTGCATGTTTGTGTATATGTATGTAGGTACCGTGTGTAGGGTTTGTCACCCGTATTGTGTGTTTGTCATGACATTTGTGTAGACCGAGAAGGAAAGAAGTTTGTTTGTTGCGTATTTGTAATAGGGTTGTTTCCCTTATGTAAGGCGTAAGATCGTATGTCATCTCCTCGTGTACCGATCGACCGTGTAATGTAATGTTAAGGGTCGTCACCCGTATGTATGTAAATGTAATGTGACATGTCAAATCGATTTTGTTTGTGGTTGCAATTGGTGTCTCGTGCACGCTTGATTTTGTAGTCTTGTTATTTCTGGAAAGACAAAACAATGCTAGGAGTTTGCACTCGACAACCCTCTGATGTCTTAGTTAGTAAGTGTTAGATAAATAATAACGACTAGATGAGAATGTAAATGACATGTGGAAAAACCATGTATTCATCCGGAGAGAGGGAGACTTTACCTCGAAATGATTGCTTCGGCGTCAGGTGGTGTCGCCAAGTAAACTTACTTCGTAAGGTCATCATATCGGACCTATTGCTTGATTCGACATAATCACGTTCATGGACCATATTGCGTTGATTAACTTGATGATCATTGTCTATAAACCTGCTTCATCGACAAGAAATAAAACTAGAGAAAATGTTATGAGAATTGGACCGTTAACTTTTCCACTGATTATCCCTTTGAAATGTATTTGCTAGGGATGGACGGTTAAGTTTCAAGCAGAAAATGTATTTTGGTAAATAAAAAGGAAGAGTTTAGAGATGCTACATGGATGTAGTGCGAACTATAGTTATGTGTCGTTGGTACTGCAGTTCTCTTGATCTTACCATTTGTTTTTGCGGTTTATAGGTATGGGGTGATCAATTTTTCCATGATGAATCCACGACAAATTTTGCTTTCGTGAGATGGCGACGAGGGTGATTGCCCCATTGTGACCTCTACGGTGATATCGTCACACAAGGTGACGCACGATGGTTTTGTATTGTATTTGTGGGTGAGTGTACATCGTGAGGCCATGTTGTATTGGCTTGTCGGGTTTCTAAAATGTTTCTTGATGACATAAGAAATAATTGTTTTTCATCATCTGAATGGCCCATTTGGTCGGTGATGTATAATCATGTGATGGACATGGGTTACAAATGTTAGTCTGACCATGCTCTTTGTCGTGTAGGGATTTTCATGTGTAATCGACTCATATTGTTCTTGGGTGTCTTGGAACTTATCTCGTGACAATAGTATAAAGTGAATGTAATTTGTGATGTGAATGAACGACACTTGTACCTTTCTTACGTCGGCTTCTAGTTTATCTAGTGGGACTTCGTCTCTTTAACCATTTGATGTATGGTATGATCCAATGGTCTTGGTCACCAATGACTCCATACTTCACGTCGTCTCCTGCCCCTGCCAAGACTATTACATCGAAGGGTCATTCTTTCAGAATCAATATTGATTGGCCATCTTTGTTGTTCAGTCGCAATGCACGTTCTTGTTGTGGGTTATGGAGACTGCCATGATTATGTTTGTCGTTCTCTTGCATTTGTAGGTGTATGTTTTCCGGACTTGACAAAATGTTACAATGAGTTAAGAATGTCTTTGTTAACTTGTATGGATGATCTTCGGGCGGATTAAGCCAAGAGATTAGAGTCTTGTAGTCTTGATTCGTTGTCGGACGCTTTCAACCATAACGAATGTCTTGAACCATCTCGTTTTTTTTATGACTCTCTATTTGTCATCTTTTTCGCGAAGTTTGCTTTGCGTGGTCTTCTCTATTCCAAAGCGATATGGTGCTTGCGAGCTACGTTTAACCTGTCACTTTGTTGTAGTCGTCGGGTGTCATGAGTGGAGTTGCCCCCTTTGTATTGATTTTGAAGGTGTATGTCACAAACTCAAGATCGGGTACAAAGTTGATTGTCGATGTTGACAACTTTCTGGTTGCTTCTATCTTCCTTTCTTCGCATGCCTCATTTCAAAAGTCATCGTGACCCGTTAGGAGAGGTGGACGTTCTATGTTTAGACTTGTAAACAAAGTTTCTAAGAACTTCGATTTGCACAAACGTCTTCCTCAATAGATGCCATGCAGCCGTGATTGCTCACGACCATGGATGTTTAGCAAGATGGTTGTTCTTACTATTTCACTATTTAGATGGACGTTTTCTATTGATTTGTGGATTGATAAAAATAGATCATCATTGATAGGAGTAGGGGGTTGAGGATGTGAAAACACTGTGGTAGGAGGTGTGACTGGGACTGAGTGTTTTGTGTCATGAAAGGGTGGACATGCATTAGACGAGTGGAAAATGAGTTCTCTGGATAGTCACTAGATAACTAGAGTTTCGACCGAGGGTCGAGGAATAAAATGAGAGAATAGTTGCAAATACACTGGAATGTGTTTCGTAAATGACAAGAATGAGATTTAATCATTAGCTTTTATATTTTAGAATAGAGTATGAGTGCAAAAGATAACATGGTGAGTGTAAGATAGCGAGTAGGGTTGCTTACGACTACCTAAAGGCGACCAGTTTCGTGATTTAGTATGTCAAGGGCAAGAATTGTAAAGGAGAGCATGTAACAAAGTGACACAACAAAATGTATTATTATAGCTATGATACATATGAATACTAACTCATGCATAGATGTACAATTTTATGTCACTAGATAAGTTGGACATTCGTAAAAGAGAATTTGTATTAATATATGTTGTTTAAGTGACATGAGATAAAAGTACGTATGTATTTGACCGTATATAAAACATGCAAGTGCTCGACTTATCTAAATCCTACGTTTTCAAATATATTGGTCACACTAATAGAGTACTGTGAAAAATGAATTCCGCGGGCCGTGAACAGACGCAATATAATTAGTGTGTGAAGGTATATATTCGTGCATTTTTACGGTATATAGCACATGCATGGGTTTAAGAAATGACAAAGTCGTATATTAAGCATAATAGTGATGACATGTATGCAAATTTATTAAAGAGATTGAGCTATGACTTATGTAAACAAGCTAAGTGAACGTACCCATAAAGCAAGATCGAACAATAGTATTAATTGAAATTGTATTGAAAGGGACTTATCTCTCAAGGTTGATGAGTGCATGCTTTAAATGGTTTGACTGCATCCATCGTTTGGATAAAAGAAGATCGTGTGCTTCGATTTGGCACGTCCCTTCATTGGATGTCTTCAATTGCTCAGGACGGGAAATTCCGCTGGTCAACTACTTGAGATCGTGGCCTAACATATGTCGGTCGAACTGACATGTGACGGTCTAATCCATTAGTCGATCCGATGTTCTTGATAATGTGATTTGAAGATCACTACTATTTAGACCGTGTGGATGGTCATCATGACTGCTTCCACGAATGGTGAATCTGTAATTGTCAATGTCGCCTTTATGCTCGACTAAGGCACTCGACAAGTTTTCAACCATTATTGGTCGGACGACTCTGTATTGATCCATTGCTTGTGATAGCATTTCGTGTTTATGAATAGTTACTTGTGACATCATGGTCAGATTGCCACATGGTTTGACCATCCTATGTACTTTGATGCGTTCTGATCACGGTTGAAATTTGCCCCAGTTGTTAAGACTTTCATGTCAGGTTGCTTAACTAGCTAGGTTTGGTCAATCGCGTAGTTATACCAGGTTGACTTAATCGGATTTGTCGCATAGCTAGGTAGGACTGACTTGGTCGAATCGTCGGATTTGTCGCGTGATCAGGTCAGACTGACTATGTCGAATCGTCGAATCTGTGACGTAGTCAGGTCGGACTGACTTAGTCAAATCGTAGGATGAGTGACGTAGTCAGGTCGGACTGACTTAGTCGAATCGTAGGATCTGTGACGTAGTCAGGTCGTACTGACTTAGTCGAATCGTAGGATCTGTGACGTAGTCAGGTCGGACTGACTTAGTCAAATCGTAGGATCTGTGACGTAGTCAATAGTCAGATCCGATCGCGCAATCAGATCATGTCAGATTGCCCCAGACAAGGTTGTGCATTGTACCTACGATCTCATGCGATATTATGCATTAGATTATTGATTGAAAATTGATTTAGATATATAGATGATGAATAGATTAAGCGAATGATTTTAACTATCTGCCCTACAGTGGGCGTCAAATTGTTTTGGACGAATTTAGACCAATCGATCCGAATTCGTTAAATTGTGGGGCAAAGATAATTAATACATATCGATCAATCATACACCAAGCCTATTAAATAAATCGAGAATGACAATCAATCGTAAGATCAAGGTGACAAGAGTAACTAGGACAATGATATATGAATATAACGAAATGATTAAGACTGGATATTGAATTGAAACGAATGAACAAGAAAAAGAACTTATCTATTGATAATCCGAAGGGTAAGACATGTAGTCTTATATTATTGATGATCAAACCGGCATAATACAATGAATCGAGGTGTCCTAGATTTAGATTGAGAGTGTCTAACTATAAAGAGAGGGCGTGTGAGCCTGAGAATCATCAGGTTGACTTCTCTAAACCTTAATATGCCTATTTATAATAAGCATCCCACGTTTTGGAGGCAGGTCCGATATTTGTGGACAGATGACTGTTGGACAGGCCAGTCCCTTGATTTTAGGAGGCAGTTACAACAAACTTCAGATGAACGTGGGTCTTGACTTTGAATAAGAAAGAGTCGAGCTTCTGTTGGCTGAGAGGATGCATATGAACGTTGGATATCCCGGAAATCTCGGACTTGTTACAACAAAGGAGAGAATCTCGGCGATGGCTGAAGACAACGTTCGACGTCTTAGTCGTAGGACGTCTTAGTCTTAAGTCTGGAGCGACGTCTTAGTCTTAAGTCCTGTATGACGTCTTAGTCTTAAGTCGTGTACGGCGTCTTAGTCTTAAGTCGGGTAGGTCGGACGATCTAGTGGTGGATTTTCCGACCCCAACAATATCATAAGTTTTACATATACCAACTGTGGATTTCCTGTTCTTTTTGGGAAGCTTAATGGAAGTTGCTACTTTACAAAGGTAACTATCAAATAAGTTGTTTCCTCTTTGTCTTACTATATGCTTCTCATGTTTTTATTTCAGTATTTGACCTTTGCCATCGAATAGTATCATCATCCCTTGGTGTTTCATCACCTCAAGATTATTGAATTAGATGTCAGTCTTCAACATGCAAAAGAGATTTTAGCTGTTGCCCGTCTTGTGATGGCCTCCCCTATGAGCTTAAACTCAGAGTAAGCTACACCATAGATCAAATAAAGTAATTATTCTATAATGTAGGTAACTCTGTTCTTATTTGTTATGTGCAGAATATTTGTTACGATGACAGAGATGATGCATCACACATAGTAGCTCCGCATTTATCTTTCACCCAACATGTTGAAATGTGAATAAGATTTTTAGCAAGAATTTTATACGGTGCAAGTTGTAGGACATGTGAATAAGATTTTGTAAAAATTTTAATGGGCCTGGGAAGTTTTGACTTGGGACATTTTCAACAATAAAATCTTCAATTTCCAATTTTATTATATTGTATTTCTTTCACATCACCATATTACTTGTAATTTACAATCATGAAATTTATTTCAAAAATAATATTTTTGTGACATTATATTATAACATCTATAATAATGTATATTTGTATATAGGAAAGTTCCATTTTGCAAATAAATCTTGAATGTCTTCTCATGTGAATGAAATTCAATAACTCTTGGCTATATAAACTTTTCCTGAAGAAATGGAAACCTTCAAGTCTAGAATTCATGACTTTTGTTAGAGTAGATTTGGGAGAATAATGTGATGATATGATTAGGCCTCTTAGGGCAGAATATATACAACATAGACAATCTTATCTAAAGATAAGATATGGAAAATATGGAAAAGATAACAATACAAAGATATATGGAAACAATATCTAATCCTATCGTTAATACTCCCCCTCAAGTTGGAGCATGAGGATCTAGAATGCCCAACTTGGAAGACAGGTAGACAAACTGAGGTGATGGTAATGCCTTTGTAAGAATGTTTGCAGGCTGATGTGTCGTGGAAATGTGAGAGGTGACGACCTTGCCTGCGACAATCAAATCTCGAACGTAATGACAGTCTATTTCTATATGCTTGGTTCGCTCGTGAAATACAGGATTAGAAGATATGTGAAGTGCTGCCTGACTGTCACAGTAAAGTCGAACCGGAGGTGAGTGATCAAAGCCAAGTGAAAGAAGAAGAGATCGTAACCACACAATCTCACAACAAGTGACCGCCATGGCCCTATATTCAGCCTCAGCAGACGAACGAGATACCGTCGGTTGTTTCTTGGTGCGCCATGAGACGGGAGATCGACCAAGCATTACAAAATAACCGGTGACGGAGCAACGAGTTTTAGGACAAGTCGCCCAGTCCGAGTCACAGAACGCAGAGAGACGGAGCGAGCTGTGGCGAGATAGGTGAAGGCCTTGCCCGGGATGAGTCTTGAGAAACCGAACGACACGAAGAGCAGCTAGCCAATGTGTTTCCTTTGGTTGGCGCATGAACTGAGACAAGATATGAACGGAGAAACATAGATCCGGGCGGGTAATGGTCAAGTAAATTAGTCTCCCAATGAGACGCCGATAAGCTTCCGGGTCATGATGATCAGGGCCTGTAGCGTTGGCGAGCTGATGATTGGAGTCCATAGGCGAGTCACATGGTTTGGATCCAAGAAGGACTGTATCAGAAATAATCTGAAGAGCATATTTGCGTTGCGAAACAAATAGACCGGATGGATTACGAGCAATTTCAAGGCCAAGAAAATACTTAAGTACGTCAAGGTCTTTCATGTGGAAGCAACGACTCAGGTAAGCTTTAAAAGACGAGATGGCTGCCGAGTTGTTACCTGAGATGATCAAGTCGTCCACATAGATGAGAATGTGAATAACGTTGCCATTCTGATGCATGGAAAAAAGCGAGTAATCAGCGTAACTTTGTTGAAAACCAAAAGCTCGAAGGGCGGTGGCCAACTTAGAAAACCAATTTCTAGGAGCTTGACGAAGACCATAGAGTGACTTTCGAAGCTTGCAGACCTGACCCGGAGGAATACGAGAGTAGCCAGGAGGTGGAGTCATATATACCACCTCATCAAGATCGTCGTGGAGAAATGCGTTGTGAACGTCCATTTGATGAAGCTCCCAACCACGAATAGCAGCGACGGAGAGGAATACTCGTACAATAACCATTTTGGCAACGGGGGCGAAAGTCTCGTTAAAGTCGATGCCCTCAATCTGCCTATTTCCAAGAGCCACAAGGCGAGCTTTGTATCGCTCGATGGTGCCGTCAGATTTGTATTTGATGCGATAGACCCACTTGCACCCAATTGGTCTCGTTCCGACAGGTAAATCAGATATCTCCCAAGTCGAGTTACGCTCTAAAGCAGCTAATTCCGAGAGCATTGCAACGCGCCAAGGAGAATGTTGAGATGCTTCTTTGAAGGAGGTTGGTTCATGACCAACAGTAATGGCGGCGAGAAATCTGGCATGGTTAGACGAAAAATTATTGCAGGAAATATATGCAGCGATAGGATATTGCTTACCCGAGGAAACTGACTGTGGGGGTGACGTGAGAGGGGGGGTCTTGACTTTGCAGTGTATGACATACATAATCTTTGAGAAGTGGAATGAGAGGGTGGAGGCATACCCGACAGAGGTGGTTGTGATGGTTCAACTAGAGGTTCTGAGGGAATCGGTGTGTCGTATATAGCTGGAGTAGACGCCATTGGCGGGACAACTCCCCCTGTCGTTGAACTTGGATTGGACAGGAAGGGAAAAGAGTCTTCGTAAAACACCACGTCACGAGAGACGAAGATGCGTCCAGTGGAGATGTCGTAGATACGCCATCCACGCTTGCCTGGTGGATATCCTAGAAAGACGCCTTTGATGTTGCGGGCTGCGAACTTGTCAGTTGGTTTTGGTTGACGAGCAGCGTAACAGAGGCAACCAAAAACTCGAAGCTGAGAGTATAAAGGAGGTTTGCCGAACAACAGCTCGTATAGAGTACGATTGGCGAGCAGCGGGGTTGGCGTCCGATTGATGAGATAGCAAGCCGTCAGAATGCATTCACCCCAAAAAGTGACCGGGAGTGTAGCTTGAAATCGTAGGGCTCGGGCAACATTTAAAATATGTCGATGTTTGCGCTCTGCCAGACCATTCTGTTGAGGTGTGTACACACATGAGCTTTCAAAGAGGATGCCTTGACTTGCAAGATATGGTTGTAGGGAGATAAATTCGGCTCCATTGTCTGAACGAAGACGCTGAACTGGTTTGGAGAACTGAGTCTTCGTCATGGCGATGAAGTCACGAATGATTTTGGAGACCTCTGACTTATATTTCATAAGAAACACCCATGTAGATCTAGAAAAATCATCTATAATGGTTAAAAAATATGAAGCACCGGTACTAGAAAGGGTTGTATAAGGACCCCAAATATCACAATGAATCAAGTGAAACAAATCTTCAGCTTTATTTGAACTTAAAGGAAAAGAATTTCTGGTTTGTTTTGCTTTGAAGCATACATCACAAGGGCTATTTTCTACGGGAGAACTAGATAATTTTAAACTAGCTAAGACCGATGAAGAGGGATGTCCCATACGAAGATGCCACGGAGATGGAGAAGCGGTTGATGCAGAGAGACAATGTTGTTGAAGCTGATGTCCGAAGCTGCGCAACCAGTAGACCCCTCCCCTTGGTTCACCCACACCAATCAACATCCTCGAATTGTGTTCCTGGATAATAATAAGTCTATTAGTTAGTGTAATCACACAAGAACCATCGTTGGCAAGTTGCCATAGAGAAATAAGATTGCAATCTAATTCAGGAATGTAAAGAACGTGATCAAGTTTAGTGTTTGGTGAGAACACAAGAGATCCTTCTTGAGTAGCGGAAGCGAAACGATTATCTGGAAGTTTAATGGACACAGGAGGAATAGAGACAAAATTTTGAAGAAGATCTTTGTTTCCAGTCATGTGCAGGGATGCTCCTGTGTCGAGAATCCATGAAGTAGACGTACCAGAGGAGTTGTCTGTGGCGCCAGGCTGAGATTTTAGAGAACTGAAGATAGGGAGAAAGAAGATAGGAAAAAAACGTGTTTTTAGAAAACCTGCTCTGATACCATGTTAGAGTAGATTTGGGAGAATAATGTGATGATATGATTAGGCCTCTTAGGGCAGAATATATACAACATAGACAATCTTATCTAAAGATAAGATATGGAAAATATGGAAAAGATAACAGTACAAAGATATATGAAAACAATATCTAATCCTATCGTTAATAACTTTCTTCATTCTTGTTATCTATCCAACTCATTAGAACTGGGTTTAGATGTTGCATTGCCTTAACCATCTATGTTGTAACCTGCAAGAACTCTTTGAGTTCCTAATTCAAACTCTATTGTGTAGTTTATTTGCTTGTTATTTGGTACAACTATACAAGGAAGTATGGAAATGAAACTCAACTGATGTTTAAGAGTGACACTGTGTATGAAATTAAACAAAGATTATTATGCTATTTTCACAGTATAAGAGAATAATTAGGTTTCAGTTTGAAAAATCAGTTTTAAAAAAGGAAAATAGGAAATAAGTTATTGAAAATGTATTTTGTCATTTCCAACTCAATGATTCATATCACCAAGAGTCTCAAGTCTCTTCAAATACTCAGCCAGAGAGAAGCATCAACTCCCAAACCCTATCGCTTCAAATTCGACCAAACAATCAAAAACAAGTTTGAAGATGACCTAGATTCTCAGCAGAGGTTGGGTTTTTTTGGCTAAATAACAGTAACTAAATTGTGATATGGTGTACACAAAATTGTGATAGGTAATTAAAAAAACAATGTTTCAGCAATAGTAACATGAAAATTACGTGTAGATCAAGGACATGACACTGAAAATCTCTTGTTTGAACAAACCAGGCAAACCATCGAGTCCAAGCGGTTTCAGAAGAGGAGACAGATCTTACCCTGACTTTGATACACTTTCTGAAAGGGTTTTCTTGACAACCTTTATCGACCTCGAAGATTCTCCCGTGTTTCACAAGCAGGTATGACCGGTTTCCTCCTCCCGTTTTTCCCCTGACCTTCTCTCACATTTTTCCGCTGGCTGATTTGCATGTCGTTTTTGGTTTGTGTTACATTGAATTGTTGCTCAAAGATGTAGAGGTTTTCTCTGTGTTCAATTGTATGAATTTTGTGTCCGTTCTCGCAATGTGAGTTGCATACATGATTTGGCCTTTGTAGATTTTTTATTGATGAGTGTGTAGTGCAGTAATTAAGTTACTATAAATAGGGATCTCTCAAGTTGCATTAATAGTTTGTTGATTGTTGACTATAACAATTTTTTCTATTTTAAGGAAAACTTACGTTGGACTCATGGCCCTACATCCTTTTTATACTGTTTATACTACACTGACCTCATGAAGAAAAAGCGAAGCTTGATAAATTCCTATATTATGAGTTTTGACTATTTTTCACCTCTTTGTGTGAATTTAGTGATAAAGATCTATTTGTTCAGCATTTTAGCTTCAGGCAATATAGGTTGTCTTGCAGTCTAGACATTTCAACTTCAAATTTGTATACTCTTTTTCTTCTTGAAATGATTTATGGTGTACTCATCTACTCAACCTTCCATGCATGATTTGATCTGTGAAGTTTTTACAACATTAGTTTAGTTAATGACACATTTTTCACCAACGAGTTCTTTCAACTGGCCTTTTTCCTTCTGCAGAAATGGATCACATGTTTATCTTCAATCATAGGTTGATTTTCTCTTCTTTTCATTATACAGGAAACAAAGGATCAGGGAAGACGTCTCTTTGACTTCCTTGAAATGTTTAGGGTCAACTAAGGTAAGTGACATACAATTGTTTTGAGGGAGGTTTATGAGACAGGACGGTTGATTGAACTGAATTATGTTTATCAAGCAAGAAGCTTCCATCAGGGAAGAAGGAAGCTTCTTGATCTGGCTAAGTTGGGACACCATGGATTGTTGACTAAGCTTAAAAAATTGAGCAGTGACTGTCATCAGGAAGAAGAGAAAAACACGAAGAAAGACAGTGCTGCTACTGTCAAGGTGACTCTGATAGTTTGTGCTGCTACAATTTTATATTTGCATATTTTTTATCTTTAGTTAAACACCGTACATTTTTCACATAGTTCATAGATGATTGATTTAGTCTTTAGTTAAAATTCTTATAAATGAAAATAACAGAATCCTAGACTAGGATAAATATGAATCTTTTGTAAAAGTTTTCTATGCTTTAATGATGAATTTTCTATTAACGGGATTCTGTGTTTAATGTTTGATGATTGACAAACAACCACCCGTGAAGATATCATGAATATCATTTATAAGTGGACTAAGTGGACAATTTAGTCTTCGTTTGGATAACGCCGGATAATATTATCCAGTGTCATCCAAAAGAACCCTTATGTTTGTTTGTGTCTGCCTGCAGTTTGTTTTATATGTCGTCACAAATTCACAATCCAATATATTTTTTGTCATCAGATTAATCTGTAAGTTTATTATCATTTAAGAATCGTTCTCCAGTGTAAGTTCTGCATATGTTGCATACATCCTGAGTTTTTTTGCAGTATTCACTATTCAGTTATTAGATGTACACACTAATCTTTGTTGTAAACTTGCCAGTTCTTTTTCTGAATCAACTGAGATTAACTTGGTATCAAAATTGAGTTTTGTTTGAGCGTGTTGAAAATCATTCTCACTATACTATTGATCGATCATGAATTGTTTTTTTTCCAGGGTTATGTGGTCTTGAACATACCATGGGCCTTCGTGCAATAGCTAGCTTCGTAAAAATATCTAAGGATCTACACTTACTCTCTTTTTCATAAAGAATGCTTTCTGAGATGTTAAAATTTCTTCATTTTATTGTAGGGATTCAATGGGGGTTGATCTTTGCAACATTTGTACTGATTACTGAAGCTGGAATGTCAACTATTCATGCAAATCGTGGTTATGTTATTCATGCAGATTACAGGAAGGTAAGATTCTGTATAAATTGCACAAGTGTTTTGCAATTTATTCATCGTTTGCTTTATAAATGTAGCAAAAAATTCTATGTGTAGTTCACTAATCTAATTAAGAACTTTATGTGCAAGTTGAGTCATCTCCTAAAAGATTCCTCCTGAAATTGGTTGATTTAAGTACCACTGTCATATATCAATTAAAACACCCCCAAAGTAAAAAAAAAATTGTGACTGTATGTTAGTGGATCGTTCTTTTTGATGACCCACTTTTAATTGTATGATGTATCCAGGAACATAGATCGAAGCTTGCATTTATTTAGTGTAATGTATTATTTATTTGATAACTAAATCTATAGTCCTATTTATGTGTGCAACTTACTTGAGATAATTTAAATTAGTTAAGGAATTAGCTGACTAAGCTTGCAGTATCTTCAAAAGTCTGAGGAGTGCAATGATATCTTTTGAAGCAAATAATATGTATGAAGTGGTAAGAAGGACTATTAGCAAGTATAAAATAGTTTAACACAAGCTAGTTTATTAACGACTGAAAAAAAAAAGAACAATATAAACTGTTTGTTTGGGGAACGGTCTTTGACTAGAGGTGAACAAAGAAGATAGCAGAAAGACGGTTCAACTGATCGTAAAGTCGTTCTCAGTAGTATAGTAGTATGAAAGAGACAGTGAAAGCCATACTCTTTTCAGATCAAACAATTTAACAAATCCATCTCATCCAGGCTAAAAGCTCTGTAAGTTTTCTACAACTTCTACAGTTTAATTGAGCTTTGAATTTGTTAGCTGGCCGGAGTTAGTATCGAAATTTGAAGCTTGAAATTACATGTTGCATAGTTAGTATTATTTTAGAAGATCTAACTGAATCCAACTATGGGTTAGCTAATAGGATTTAGGATTTTTAATTCAGCGGATTTTTTGGGTGAGGAATTCTTGATCTTTGATATCATTTTCAACTACAAAAAAAAAGATTTGCAGGAAATGCCAGGTTCATTCTATTGCATCCCAGTTAAGTTTTTTTTTATATTCTTTTCTGATGCACTATTACTACAAGGTACATTTCCAACCATCATTTGCATTCAAGCTCTACGTTCAATTACGGTTTCGGTGTCAGATTGTGTTTCTATTTCTCCTTAGGTTTTCAATTTTTCATCTGTGTGTTCATTCTTACAAACCTACACTTGATCATGATGATGCTAGAACGATAGGGTAGTCCATTAGACGTAGACCTTGGATCGATTATGGTCAATCTAATAACAAAGCGGATGATGAATGTAATTCTAAGTAGCTTGATTAAGTGATTTATATATTGGTCATATATTCCTTAAATTTACTGTAAAAATAGTAGTTGATATTTGCTTTATTTTCTGGTACTGATTATTTGCCTCCTTAACATGAAATTCCTATGAAAACTTCTGTACCAAACGGACTTTTCTGATTGCATTCCTTATAGCTTTGTTTTCATTGATCAGGAAGACATGAACAACAAATGGTTGCAGAGATAGTTCAAGTTGTAGTTGACGGAAAATCTTTGAAATTCCTCATGAACATATAAGCGGCCAGGTAATTGATTCATCCCTTTGAGTGCTATTAGTGTCATGAAATTGTAGAAGTTTCTTACACAACTATTGGCACCACTCTCATAATTTATCATATTAAAGTCCAATTTAAATCATGTTGAATGTCCTGTTTAGTGAAAACTTTAGCATTTTAAAACTGTAGATGGTTTATAAACCTATACTAGGACCATCACGTAGTTGCCATACCTATAATCTAAGTGCAGTAACGATTTGCGTGAGAATTTCTTGATATTACTGACAAAACCATTATTCTATGAGGTCATTACTCGGTTGCTTATCGGCGGCCAAGACGTTGTGAAGTAGACGCTTGAGAAGCTTGCTGAGAAACAGATGCAGGAGATTCAAAAAGATCAACAACAGGGAAGCTGATAATCCGCATAAATCCGTCATGTACAATTTCTATGTAGTTTGTATTACTCAAAGTGGTTTTGTTGAGGACTTGACTGAATAAGATTAGTTTCACTGTGGAATTGCAGTTTTTGTCACGAAGTTAGGGTTTGACTGGACCACTGAACTTTGATCTGCCTTCGGCGTTTCAAGGTATGTACTTTCAAAATCCTTAAATAGATTCTTAATTTGTAATCTATGTACCGCTTTGTTTCATTTTCCTAAAACCTCTCGCTGACTAAATCAAGATTTCAAGTTTGCTTTATGCCATTTTACAATTCTACTGACTGATGAATCATGCAGTATATAGTTCTCAGGCAATGCTATCCTGAATTTTTTGTGGCAGCAGTGGATTAGTTTGAATCGAATGATTGAAATCTCATATCAAGATTGAGTTAATACCTTGCAAGTAACAATTAAGAGTCATTCTTCTGTCAAAAATGTGAATTAATTAATTAATCCATTGTGGGCATGAATTGTTTAATTTTGTATCATGTGCAGCTTCAGCTGAACTTTCCTTTGTTTCAAGAATAGTAACTCTCAGCAATTCGTTTCGCATTGTAGTCAGTGGAATGAGATTGTTATGAGCTTCCATGGAGACTCTAATTTGAGGCATCTAGGGCTTAGAGATACCGGGGTTTTATTCTCACTATAGAGTTTTTTCCAGTTGTGGGTTAGCTACAAGAAAACGAGTTGGCTAAGTGCAGCTGTTTGGATCATTTTTTCTGATTTGCCTGGGCAGGTATGTACAGTTTTGTACATCATTTTGTGGTTTAATAGATATAAGATGATGATCACTCAGTATTGTTTCAGTATTGCGACATGTGCATACATTACGGTTCAACTATTTAAGCTTTCAAATGAGGAATGTATCAAGGATCTTATGTGTCATCTTTTGTTGCAGAAGGGTAACAAGTGAGTTTAACATCCTTATTGTAATTTTCTGAGAACGGCGTCTGTGATTAGCTTCAAAGTTATGGTTTTGTGAAAAAAAATTGTTGACCCTGCAAGTTTTGCATCTTTGCCAGAAATGGTTTGTGCCATCTTTGTTTTTATTTAACATGGACTCTTTATGAAGTTGAAGAGAAGTTAACCTGTCTGTTTCAAAAGTTGATAGTCATAAGATTTAATCTCCAAAGCATTAATAGTTAGTTTCAAATCAGTAGGATATGTTTTAATTTGGGTGTAAATCATTTCATAACAAGTCACTCCACCCAAAAACATTGCTTCTTATACTTATTAAGTATTTCATATAACCGTTTTGTCTTTTAATTATGGTTGTATTTGCTTCAGTGACACGTAGGTTCAAGGACAAATGTGTGACAAAGTGAAGCCAACCATATATATGTTTAGAAATGAGGGAGTAACACTATGAACAATATATAATAAGAATTCATCTCAAAAGTAAATTCAACCAATAACTATTAGAATTAAATGAGATAAGAATTCATCTCTAAAGTAAATCATTACGGAAGGATCATGCACAAGAAGCCAACATAGTTTATCATGTTCATTCGAAAGCTTCTTAAACATCCAAATCTCACATTCTTGGGAAGCCAACTGTAGAGATGATTAGAATTTAATGAGAAGTCAATATAGCCTACATGATTGTTCTTGGGGAGTCTTTTTGTCTGCATTACATAAAACATTTTTAAGGATTAGTCATAATAAGTAAAAGTCAGTCGAGAACAATCTGATTTTATAAAGATGAAAATACAAGGTTACAAACTTATTATATGCTCACGAGTTGATTTCATACATTTACAAGAATTAAAAATACATGAAAATTTGAAGGAATATGCATACCCCATACACTGGAACTCTTAGAGCATGTGGGTCTGCATTCAATTCTAATTTTACTTCCCTTGCCTACAATGAAGTTAAATTACACTGACGTTCATCCTCAAAACCATCCAATTAACGAAAAAAAATGATAAGATTACACGTTTCATACCCGCGCGAAGCGCGAGTTTCCGAGTCTAGTTATTAATAAATAAATGCAGTCTTAATATATTGATTTCATTGCAATAATTTTGACAACTTTAAAACAAAACTCAATGCAAGCACTTCCAAACTCTTCCAACTTTATCTTTCTCTTTAGGGTGATCTCAGTCGCCAATAGAGGCGGAAAGAAATTGTAGAGCTTTTCAAGACGATACTATGAAAATAAAATTCATTAAAATCGGACACCGTTTGACCCTTGTAAACCCCAAAATATGAAACTCTCAGAGGTAGCAAACCATGCCACCAAAATACAAGACTAGGCGATCAACACTGTGTTATGAACAGTGTTGAACTGATGTAAATATTTTGTTTATGTATGCTTGATTCTTGATGTGAATAGTATTGAGCTGATTATTATTTTTTTTGTATATACGTTTGATTATAATTATGTTAAATTTTTATGCAATTAAAAAAAATTCGCCCAATAGAACCCTACTGACATAAGTTCCGTGGTCCGCCATTGATCGCCGGACACAAGAGCAAAGCTCATATACAACAACTCTCGGAGAATTCCAGAGCGACGGAGATCATGAAGGAGATACGTAAAACTCCGAGCAACAAGAGAACAAAATGCAGATACAACCTATACTGCCCATCACTAAAAGCTGACCTGAAACACACAACAAAGAGAACAAACCAAGTCAGAGAAGAATCAACGTGATCTCATCAAGTCTCCATGTCACTCGAGACATTTAATTTATTGAAGGAAACATAATTGAGTTTATTACAACCAAAGAAATTGAAAACATTACAATAAAGATTCAGTTTTTAAAATGTACGTTCAGGAGCATACAAGCTAGCAGAAGTCATATTTGAAGATAATGATATTGCTGTTTTGTTTGAAAGGCATTAAACTAATGACGTAATCGGCCAAAGTTTATTATGAAGGTGACATATTCACCAACTAACTTGAATATATAAGTGTAAGAGGCCCACGTAGCTTGGTACCACTTCTCTTAAGTTTTCAATCTCGCATCCTCCCATCAATTACCTACCAACGTGACATTATTTAAAGATGTAAGAAACTAATCAATGTTTGTGCAAGTTTAAGAAACTTAACTTAAAGCTGTATGTACATATATATAGGTTTGGAATTGATCTTGTTAAACCATTATTCTTCGCAGGAAAGTGGTCCGGCTTCGGTTCTTTTTATATCGGGAAACACCACGCACCCGAAAAATTATAACCGACACTCACTGTTGGGCGCAGTAATAATGCGTCTAGAACTATTTTTGAAAAAACCGGTTTAATTTTAAGCGCAGAACCGGTTCGTTTGGACGCGTTAAGACTGCGCCAAAATGGGTGCGAGATATAAAAAAGCGTGTGTGGGGTTAAACGTCCTTCTATATTTAGGGTGAATGTATATCAAAATATTAAAATTACACTTTTGGGAAAACATAATCAGTTAAATGTCATATCATACAATATATGTTGATTTTGAGATATTTTCATGTAGGGTCTTACTAATGTTTGTTCCTCATCGTCCATTTTGCACAAAAGATAAGTTCCCTCGGATTAAGTTTGGTGATTGGTAGCCTTAAACATTAGTGTAAGTATTTTGATAAGTCAATTTCAACGTCGGCCATCTCTATTAATCCCTAGCTATAACCCGTGACAACGGAAACAAACATTGATCGATGCTTATAATTATGATAGCAAACTATCAAACAAACACCATGTGAAATGACCGCCATTTCATCAAGATTCTCTTTCTCTATCCTGCAAACCCATTTCACATTTATGCACTGTTTTTTTTCTATGTTAAATTATCTCTATTCACGGATAAGGTATATTGTTATTTACGGTCATGTCAAGTGTGATCTCAGTTCAAGATCATCTTATGTTTTTTTACATTTGACGCACCGAATTTTTCATTTTTAACGCACCTTTTGATTTCGTACCGTATGAATTTATAGTTGAAACGTTCCGAATTAAAAAATAGTTCATTCGAAACGTATGAAATGCAGTTCATTCGGAACGTATGAACTTAGATTCATCCGGAACGTATGAATGTTAGGTGTGATTCTGCAATTTTGCAGTCTTGGACAGAGATTACATGAAGTGGAGTCCATACGTTTACTATGAACTTAAGTTCATAAGGTGCAAATCAATTTTTTTCATTCATTCCGAATGGATATGTATTCATCCGGTGTTTATCAAAAGATGCGTTAAAATGTCCGGGTGCATCAATTAGTGGGGGACTTTTTTTTATCCTTATATATATACGTTAATAGATCAATGAATTATTACTAAAATATACTACAATAGTGTTATATCAGCCAAGTAATGGGAGATGACACAAATAATAATTAAGTAGTAGTACTATATGTTACGAGAAGAATATCATATATACCACATAGTCTCATACTGATATCATTGATTATGTATGGGCTCACTATCACTATATCAACAACGCTTAGGTATGTTTCTTCAGCTTTTACTAAAGTCATGAACCAATAAATACAATAATCTACACGTACGCAATTAGGCTAATCGGGTTCTAGTGTATATATAACTAGTGCAAGACCCGACCCGTGTCATGCACGGAAATATGTTTATATAATTACTTTAGAACAATTTTATAATCGATTTTGATATATATTTTATATAATTTATAGTATTTTATATTGCTACAACCTCAATAAATATCTATAACAAATAAAATATATTTATATGTTTTTTCATTGGTTAACTATCAAATTTTTAGTGGTTAGATATTTATAGTTTTATATCTGCTTCAAATTTCATTATATATCAAAAATAAAATAGATGAATAAAAATTAGATAGATTAAGTTTACTAAAATCTAGAAAATAATTTGCTTCAAATTAATGTTTTTTATTTTTCTTAATGTAATTTGTTAAGGAAAAGTGTCATGTAATAATACTTGTTAAAATGATAAATGAGAATGAATGTGGAGCCTCCGTCGGACCATCTTTGGGCCTCGCCGGAATAAAATTGTCACAAAGATGTATAAAATTGTTCACAAATATTACAAAATTATTTATTACTAAATGTTCATCACGTTGTTCATAAATGTTCATCACAATGTTCATAAATGTTCATTTGTACATACTCTACTGAATGTTCATCACATTATACTTAAACGTTCACCAACTGAATGTTCATCACATTCTACTTAAATGTTCATCAATTTTTGATGAAGATCAAGTGTTCATAAATGTTCATCACAATGTTCATAAATGTTCATTTGTACATACTCTACTGAATGTTCATCACATTATACTTAAAAGTTCACCAACTGAATGTTCATCACACTCTACTTAAATGTGCACCAATTTTTGATGAAGAATGTTCATAAATGTTCATTTGTACATACTCTACTGAATGTTCATCACATTATACTTAAAAGTTCATCAACTGAATGTTCATCTAAATGTTCATCATCTCATACTTAAATGTTCATCATCTCATACTTCAATGTTCACAAGAATTTAATAAAATGTTCATTAGCCAAAGTTCATTACAATCGACTTAAATGTTCATCACGTCGTTCATAAATGTTCAACAAAATGTTGATAAATGTTCATCATCTCTTACTTAAATGTTCATCAAACATCACTTTAATATAATTTCGAGTTGAAAAACACTTGATCTTCATCAAAAATTACATAAATGTTCATCATCTCATACTTAAATGTTCATCAAGCATCCTTAAATGTTCATCAAGCATTTAATAAAATGTTCATTAATCAAAAGTTCATTACAATTAGTTTAAATGTTCATCACGTTGTTCATAAATGTTCATCAAAATGTTTACAAACGTTCATTTTGATATACTCTACTGAATGTTCATCACATTTTAATTACATGTTCACCAACAGTATGTTCATCACATT
Organism: Oxyria digyna; assembly: GCA_029168935.1. Lineage (NCBI taxonomy): Eukaryota > Viridiplantae > Streptophyta > Magnoliopsida > Caryophyllales > Polygonaceae > Oxyria > Oxyria digyna. Next base: position 45,247,793 of record JAPVLV010000005.1, read on the forward strand.
ATAATTAAATGTTCATCACATTATATTTAAATGTTCACCAATTTGAATTAGACTTAAATTTTCATTTATTTTTATACTTTAACTTTTTCATTTATTATTGGACCACCGCCGGACCTCCACCGGACCACGTCGGACCTCCGCCGTACCTCTACCGGACAACCACCGGGTGGTCGCCTGAAAGTCGTCGGGTGGTTGCCGGAAGGCCGCCGGACCACCACAACTACCCCCATTACAAGTGAAGGTAGCTAGTTTAATCTAAGTCATTGGATGCCAACCATTCTTATTTATCTCTATAAAAGAGTTTATTATGGGATTCACACCCATTTGTTAATATGTTAATAATGTTTTTAAAAAATAAATAAATAGCCTAACAACTTTCATAAACTCACTCTAAGAGCTCAAAAGGGCTCAACTTTAATATATAAGATAGATAGATTAGTTATGATAAATTGGAAACATAAAAAATATAATACATTAATGAATTCATGGGAATATCATATTTCTATAACATTTTACCGATGATTTATCAAGATAGATTTGTGCACGCAGTTTTTTTACCTAAATGTACATGAATCTGTGCGCACAACATACGCGTACAGATCTGTGCGGCGTACAATCTTATGCATACAAGTTATGCATACAGATTCGCGTGCATATAGTCCCCAAGCGCGTGCATATATATAGCTATTGCCTAATTATATTATAAAAAGAGAGAGTAAATATATATATTCTACAAAGGTTGCAATGTGGTACAAATATGTTTAGGCTACAAACGTACGGATACATGCTTATCCTTTTCTATTGACATATACATTTGTTGAATTTTTTTCAAACATTGTTAAAGATATCATTTTATATTCACATGCTATGAAAGTGTGAATATGCATGTATTTACGTCTGTATATGCATGTCAATGTGAAAAGATGTGCATGTAAAAACAATTCATTTGTATATCGTACATTAATAATTATTTTCACGTGAATTTTTCCCTATATTGATTTTGTGTGCATTTTCACCCAACAATGAAATAATGCCGTTTATTAGAGTCGTTACACAAAAAAACTAATTCGAAAAATTAGCACTATATATTTGGTAAGAATTTATCTAGAGTTGTTCATTCGGTTAAAATCAAACCGAACTGAAAACGAACTAGGAAATTTTAGGAACCGAGAACGGAACCGAAATAATTTGGTTCGGTTTTAACCGGAAAAACCGAATTATGATTTTTTTTAAAATTATTAAAAATAAAAATAAATTATAAAAAATTCAAAAAGTACTCTATATAAAGAGGAAAGATCTCGTGAGGATAGATCCTTAGATGAGGATTGGGATGATGCACACAAACGATATAAGTAATGCACACACATTATAACTCATGCACATAGTAATTTGGTGATGCACACCATCTGTAACACATGTACACAGTGTGTGCATGAGTAATACCTCGTGTGTCCATGAGTTATAATGTGTGTGTGCATCATCCTCAGTCCTCATCTAAGGACTCATCCTCATCGGAACCAAACCCATTTATAAATGGATTTTTATTTTTATTTTTTATAAAAAATAAATTAATTATTTTTTTAATAAAAAAGTTCGATTTAACCAAACCGAACTAAAATCGAACTCTTGAAAAATGAGAACCGAAAACCAAACTGAACTAAATCGGGGGCCGAATAGTTCGGTTCAAAACCGAAATTTGAACACCCCTAAATTTACCCAGCTGGAATTGACACGAGTACCTTTAACCGTAAAATTGTAGAGTCAAATCGAGATTTTAATTCATCTCATATATACCAGTTGTAAAGACTAGCTAGTCTGAGTTTGATTAATTGACAATATATCACGTACTTTGGATATATATATATATATGAGACCAGTGGCGGAGTGACAAGGCGAATTTGTCGTGTGCCAAGTCAAGTAGTCCTAACATGCAAACTAAGTAATATAGTACGCAAGTAAGGGTCGAATCCCAAGAGAATCAGTTTATCAAATTCTTAAGTTATCACAATGACTAACCAATAAACGTAACAAAAAGGGGGGTTTTTGGGGTTTTGATACGAAGTATCGAATGTCAACTTGGTTATAACAAGATTAAGCGAAGTGTTCCACTTAGCAATTATCCACAATTAGATTAACAAGTTGATCATAAAATCCTTTTTATCCTTATGTCAAGTTCTCAAGTGATCGTTCTAATTCCTGTTCTTGAATAGTTATTAGTCCAACTAGTCCTAATAACCCTTACTCGATTATAACCTCGAAACTATCGAAGTTCAATAACAAAGTAGCAATGCATTCAGGAATAGATAGATACATGCAATATCATGGACAACTAGTCGGATACTCGACATGTACTCAACTCTCTTCTCTAATAACAATCACAACTAGTTCATGCAAATAGATTGTGCTACACAACAAGTATGATAATTCAACTAGAAGTATCAAACTCTAGCAATATGAACAAGACACAACTAACTTAGGTGATCAATCTAAAGTAGTAAATCTAATCCATCGACAATACAAACAAGAGAGTTGAGACAATCAAAGAGTAGACAAAAGGAAAGGATAAACTCACAACTTGTTGAATCCAAAAGCTTCAAACGCCAAGTGAAACAAAGGAACTTTAGCAACTCATAAGTTTGTGAAAACTCTTCCAAAAACTTAAGCAAAACAAAGACTAGATGATCAAGGATGATCATCCACTACCTATATAGTATCAGCTGATGTAACAGCCGAATTAAGGTCTAAAAAACGTATGGAAAGTTACAAAATTAAACACAAATTACTTCAAATGGCAAAGACATCAATTTGATTCTTCTGTCGAGGAACCGCACCCGCGGGTTGAGACCCGCGGGCGCGGCTTGAGACCCGCGGGCGCGGCTTGAGACCCGCGGGCGCGGCTTGAGACCCGCGGGCGCGGCTTGAGACCCGCGGGCGCGACTTTGGCTTTCTCGAAGGCTTTGGCTGAAGGTGAGAGCCGCGGGCACGGCTTGAGACCCGCGGGCGCGGCTTACGCTTTCTCGAAAGTCTTGACTGAAGGTGAAACCCGCGGGTGCGGCTTGAGACCCGCGGGTGCGGCTTTGTTGTCTGAGGCAGAACCTGCTGATTTCTTCAAGTCTTCGTCTTCGTCTTCGTCTTCAGCAGCTTCTTCCTTATGCTTCAATGCTTCAAATGCTTGTATCATCTCTTGGAATCTCGTATGTAAATCTTCTCTCGAACAGCTCCATGATACAGATTACATAGAAACAAATAACATAATCCTATACAAACTAGCTAATAATCCATAGTTGCGGTATGTAAAACACCGCTAATCAAACTCCCCCATACTTAGACCTTGCTCGTCCCCGAGTAAGCTAAAAGAAACTTACTCTTTTACAATAATCACTCAAAGATCTCAGGAAGTATGAAAAAGAAAGAAACTACAAATTACTAACACATTTAGTATACAAACAATATGATGAGAAAGAAATCTATCAATTTTGGTCTTCCATAGTGGTTATCATGCAAAAAACTTTGTCCTAAGACACTCATTTCACTCATTTTGCCTAGGCGCCTCGAAAGGTTTTCACCTAGCCACTCATTTCATTTTCAATCTCACCATTCCTTACCGCCCTCAAGTCCTTTTTTGCCAAGCCTAATGCAAGCCGAACTACCCGCTTATTGCATGGATTTTTCCATCCCAGGATTTTCATTTGCCTTTTTTCGTATTTTTGTGGCTTTTTCTGTTTTTAATTCCATGCAAAGTACAATAAAATAAAAACCGAAGGGAAATAACAAGGAAATGAAACTACTCTAGGATAAGCAATGAACTAATTTCCCTCCCCCATACTTGTAGTGCACAATGCCCTCAGTGTGTAAGACATAGAAAAATAATGAGGAAGAGAGAAAGAAGCTCACTGATCCGGGTCATCCCGGTTTGGATATTCGGGCCAACGAGCATGCATGTCGAGTTGTAAGTCATCCACCGACTGCTGCAGCCTCTCAACATTCTGGTTCACCGTCTGAACCGACTGGTAGACAAACTCAATCCGCTCGAAAAGACGCTGCTCCCAAGGTATGTCAGCAGGAGCTGCAGATGATGAGCCTTCGCCCCATTGCCTCTGAGGCTGAAAACGAGGGGCAGGCTCCATCATCATCATCATCAAGGTCAGCTGGCTGCTGATCCAGCTGCGGAACCGGCTCCTGGATGCTGATCCCACCGCGAGCTCGTCGTCGAGCAGCTGCACGAGGGGGAGCGGGTGCTGGGTTGAGCCTAAAAGTATGGGCTGGCCCATAAGCAAAATCCTCGGTGAGAGCAATCTCGGGAGGACCGAGCCAAACCCACATCCGCTCGTCTTCAGTTACTGTAACCAACTTGAGCCACCTAAGTCGGGTTTGCAGAAACGTGGTATCCAGCAAATAGGGACCCATTGAGGGGTCCGGACTACCTACGCAGTCAAGCGTCTCCCAGTCGGGGACGACAGCCTCTAGGATGAGGGTGATCATGCCACCCAAAGCAATCTGCCCCCTTGGTTTTGAGCGGGCTATCTTACAGGAGTGAACAAAAAGTGAGAGCCAATCCGGAATTACGTGACATTCCGTCATGAGAGCATACAGATACTTCAGCTGGTAGGCAGGCACCTTGTTCACCTCAGAAAGCCCAAAGAAGGCCATAGAGAGGGCTCGATGTGTCAGGCGGAGACATGGATGGGACATCTTAGCATTGTAGTCATTACCATGGGTGTCCCGAACTTGTCCCGTCCATGTGTACCAGACCTGTGTCGGGTTGTCGCCAACTGTAGTGTCATAATCTGCAGAGGGAACCTGAGAGATTCCCAAGATGTGGCGCAGCTGTTCGGCCTGAACTGTAAAGGACCGTCCATTGTATATGAACTGGATGGCCGAGATGAAGGTGGTCTCCGAGACGTTCTTGGACTTGAGGCTTGCCAGAAACTGATAGGTAGCCTCGGCATGAGTGGGGGCTGACCTGTACAAGAAACCCTGCAGCCCTGCATGCTCAAGCATGGCCTCAGTGCATGCAGTCATACCCAAATCATCGAGGGTACGTGGATGAAAAAATCTCGTGGCTACACACTGCTTAGCCCTTAAATAAGCTAAGTTGGTCTGAACCTGTTGTTGCCACAAATCATTTTTGTGGCCTCGGGATGTTCCTGCTGCAGCCATCAGAGTGTATACGCAAAACAAATGCTACCACAAATCCGCACACAACAAATATACCAAGCAGCAGCAGCAGCACAATAGCAAAAAGCCCTCCCCGAGGCGTAAGCAAATCAACAACGAAGTGCGGTTGGGAGAAAAACTTACTGAAATCAGTAAAATGGACGATAGAGGTGGAAACCGCGGGCGCGGGTTGGGGGCCGCGGGTGCGGTTTTTGCTTTTGTCTGATTTCTGGCGAGGAGGGAACCGCGGGCGCGGTTTTGGGGCCGCGGGTGCGGTTTGTGCGAGCTGGAGGGTTTCTTGGCAAGGCGAGGCCGCGGGTGCGGGTTTGTAGCCGCGGGTGCGGTTTCGTCGAGACAGAATCGTCTGGGCAGGGTGAGGGTGCGGGTGGTAGCTTTTGAGCCGCGGTTGCGGTTGGATGTCGGCGCGGGTGCGGGTGCGTGTGCGGAGGAGAATTTGGTGGGGGTGTGGAGGAGGATTTGGTGTTGGGAGAGAGGGGGTTTGGTGGGAGGTTTTTTTTTTTTTTTTTTTTGATGTTTGAGAGGTAGGGTATGAGGGAAGTGGGAAGAGAGAGTTTTATGTGGTGGGAGAGTTTTATGTGGTAGGGGGTAGAAAATGAAATTTGATATGGAGAAGGGTAGAAGATGAACCGTCAATTCCTTTTCTTTTCTTTTCTCTTTTTTTTTTTTTTATAAACGAAAAGAAGAACCGTCAATTCCTTTAGTAGCAAACGACCATCGTCTTCTCGTCTTGACTTCCTAGAAAATAGAAAACAAAACAAATAAAAAGAAAATGAAATTTAAGGGAAAAAAAAAAAAAGAATACCCTGGGTTGCCTCCCAAGCAGCGCCTTGGTTAGAATCGTGGCTCGACTTGGTTTCCCGTCTTCAATTTTCCAAAGTTGGCTCTTCTAGAGCCATTTCATCGAAAGACACTTTGGTGAATCCCTCATGGTAAGGTTTTAACCTTTGACCATTCACCTTGAAGACGTTGTGGTTGTCTTTGTCAAACAACTCCACGGCGCCATGAGGAAAGACGCGAGCAACAACATACGGGCCATTCCACCGGGATCGCAACTTACCCGGAAAAAGTTGAAGACGAGATTGGTAGAGCAAGACCTTGTCTCCCACCTTGAAATCTTTCCTCAAGATGTTCTTGTCATGCCAAGCCTTCGTTTTTTCCTTGTAAATCACCGCATTCTCATACGCATCCCGGCGTATCTCTTCAAGCTCTTGGATTTGAAACTTCCTAAAGTCGCCTACTTCATCCAACTCCATGTTGCATTTTTGCACCGCCCACCACGCCTTGTGTTCTAACTCCACCGGAAGGTGACAAGCCTTTCCAAACACAAGTCGATATGGGGACATTCCTATTGGAGTTTTGTAGGCAGTCCTATATGCCCAAAGTGCATCATCCAACCTTAAACTCCAATCCTTTCGATTAGGAGCCACCGTCTTTTCCAGAATCCCCTTGATTTGCCTATTGGACACCTCAGCTTGTCCATTGGATTGGGGGTGATAAGCAGTTGAGACTCGTTGAGTGACATGGTACTTCTTTAAAAGTGCACTCACCGTCTTGTTGCAAAAGTGAGTACCTTGGTCACTTATAAGAGCCTTTGGAATCCCAAAACGAGAAAAGATATTCTCCTTCAAGAAACCTGCTACCACTCGGGAATCATCAGTTCTGGTGGCCTTCGCTTCCACCCATTTGGAAACGTAGTCCACCGCAAGTAAAATGTATAAATTCCCAAACGAACTAGGAAAGGGTCCCATGAAATCAATACCCCAAACATCAAAAATCTCACAAAAGACTAATGGTGTTTGTGGCATCTCATTTCGTTTAGAAATTTTCCCGACCCTTTGGCATCGGTCGCAAGCTTTGCAAAAGGCAAACGCATCCCGAAAGATGTGTGGCCAATAGAAGCCGGCGTCCAATACCTTCCTAGCCGTTTTATTAGCCCCAAAATGCCCCCCACATGCATGAGAATGACAAAAAGTAAGGACAGACTGTACCTCGTTATCCGGGAGGCATCGTCGGATTACCTTGTCAACACAATGTTTCCAAAGGTAGGGGTCATCCCAAACGTAGAAACGTGATTCCCGCTTGATCTTATCTTTTTGAGCTTTGGTGTAGTTCGGCGGGAATTCTTCGCGAACCAGGTAGTTCACGATATCGGCAAACCATGGTTTGAAAGACCGGAGGGCGAAAAGCTTGTATTCGGGGTCAATTTCTGCATACTCGGCTGTAAGAAAACCGCGATCGCGGTTATTGAGACGCGGTCGTGGCTCTCCTTGCAGACAGATTTCTGGAAAACACAAACCGCGGGTGCGGTTCACTAGCCGCGGGCGCGGCTCTCTCTTTTCCGGAAGTTCGTGAGAGCATAAACCGCGGGTGCGGTTCCCTAGCCGCGGGTGCGGTTTGTACTCAGCAGAAGCAGAAATGGCAGAATGAATGTGATACAAGTTTTCGTCCGGGAACGTACCTTGAATTTGAACCTGTAATTTACCGTCCTCTGCTACAATCCGGCTCAAATGATCAGCTACGGAGTTTTCGACTCCCTTCTTGTCCCGGATTTCCACATTAAACTCGCTTAAGAGCAAAACCCATCGAATGAGTCTTGGCTTTGATTCCTTCTTCGTCATGAGATAACGAAGAGCAGCGTGGTCCGTATGGATAATCACCTTCGTGCCCAAAAGATATTGCCGAAATTTTTCAAGGGCAAACACCACGGCTAGCAACTCCTTTTCCGTGGTGGAGTAATTCCTCTGAGCTCCGTTCAAAGTCGTGGAAGCATAGTAGATGACGTGCATTGCTCTTCCGACTTTTTGACCAAGAACGGCTCCCACCGCATGATCACTAGCATCACACATGATCTCAAAGGGTAGAGACCAATCGGGTACTTGGATGATTGGTGCTTCGGTGAGGTGGGCTTTCAGAGTGTCGAATGCCTTCTTGCACACATTCGACATGTCAAAAGTAGCTTCCTTTTTCAAAAGCTCACATAGGGGCGTGGAGATCTTAGAGAAGTCCTTGATAAACCTGCGATAAAAACCTGCATGTCCTAGGAAAGAACGCACTTCACGCACATTAGTAGGATAAGGCAACGATTGAATGACGTCAATCTTTGCCTTATCGACCTCAATACCCCTAGCTGAAATTATGTGCCCCAATACTATCCCTTGTTCAACCATAAAATGACACTTTTCAGAATTCAATACTAGATTAGTATCTACACATCTTTTAAGCACGAGTGACAAATGATTTAAACATGCATCAAAGCTATCCCCATGTACCGTAAAATCATCCATAAAAACTTCTATGAAATGTTCAATGTATTCCGAGAAGATACTTACCATACATCGTTGAAAGGTCCCGGGCGCCTTACATAATCCAAAAGGCATCCTACGATATGCAAAAGTGCCAAAGGGACATGTAAACGTCGTCTTCTCTTGATCTTCGGGTGCAATAGCAACCTGAAAATACCCTGAATACCCATCTAGAAAGCAATAATATGGACGACCGGCAAGTCGTTCAAGCATTTGATCAATAAAAGGGAGGGGGAAATGATCTTTTCGGGTTACCGCGTTCAGCTTGCGGTAATCAATGCATACTCTCCAACCCGTTTGAGTTCGGGTAGGAACCATCTCACCTTGTTGATTCTCTACCAATGTTATGCCCCCCTTCTTAGGGACACATTGAGTTGGACTTACCCATTGACTATCCGAAATGGGGTAGATCATGTCAGCTTGAAGAAGTTTCAGCACCTCCTTCTTGACCACCTCCATCATAGGTGGGTTTAACCTTCTTTGGGGTTGCCTAGAGGGTTTAGCACCTTCCTCAAGAAGGATCCTGTGCATACAGGTGGAAGGGCTAATTCCCTTGATGTCAGCAATGGTCCACCCAAGAGCGGTAATGTGTTCTTTCAGCACCATCACCAACCTTCTCTCTTGTTCACCTGTCAACTTGCTTGAAATTATTACCGGGAGGGTATCATTCTCCCCAAGAAAAGCATATTTCAAGTGCTCGGGTAATTGCTTGAGCTCTACAACCGGTGCCTGCACAATAGAAGGAAGAAGCTTTTCGCTCTCCAAAGTTAGTAGCATGGGCCGACCGGCCAAAATTCTACCCGAAGCGTCTATACGAGCTAGAACATTTTGAATCTCAGGTGGAAGAGACAAGTCAAGTGTTGGTGAGTGAACGATGCTGTGTTCTAATACACTTTGTAATTCATCTAAGCCAAAGATATTGAAAACATCTTGGACTATAGGATCAATTACATCAATTGAACAAATAGACGCAGCATCTTCGACGGGGTGTTTCATAGCATCAAAAATGTTAAATTGAACTATTTCCCCATCGAACTCTAAAGTGAGAGATCCACTAGCCAAATCAATCTTTGTGTTAGCGGTTCGCATGAAGGGTCTACCAAGCAAAATAGGAGCAGCTTGCCCATCATGTTCCATGTCTAACACAAAGAAATCAGCGGGAAAGAACAAATTATCCACCATAACCAGAACGTTTTCAACTACACTTTTAGGATACACGGTGGACCTATCGGCTAGTTGAATAACAATTCCGGTTTCATGTAGTGGACCTAACCCGAGAATCTTATAGAGAGAGTAAGGCAACACATTTATCGATGCCCCCAAATCGAGCATGGCTCGTTCAAAATGTGTGTCGCCTATACGGCAAGGTATGCTGACCATGCCCGGATCGCTGCACTTCTTAGGCATTCGCCTTTGAAATACAGCGGAGACACGCTCGCTTACCGTCACCTTTTGTTGCCCCTTCAACTTTTGATTCCTCTTGATTGTGCAAAGTTCTTTTAAAAACTTTGCATATCGAGGAATGCTTTTAATTAACTTGAGCAAGGGGATGTTTACCTCACATTTGCTGAACGTCTCAAACAACTCCTTGTCGTTTTCCGGCCTTTTGGTGTTCCTAAGGGCATCGGGAAACGGGGCGGGAGGCTTGGTGGAGTCGAGAGGTGGAAAGTTGGGGCGAACGTAGTTGTCCTGTCTCAACTGGAAATCCCCCCGATCCTCCACTTCGAGTTCAGCATTTTGTGAAGGAAAACCAGAAATTTTTACCTCGGTGGATGAGCCGCGGGTGCGGTTTTCAACCCGCGGGCGCGGCTCGTCAGAGCAATTGTCTTCTGGCGCAGTGGAGGAGCCGCGGGCGCGGTTTTCAACCCGCGGGCGCGGTTCTTGGCTGTCCTCAGAATCCATGATTTCTGCCGAAGCCTCGTTTTTGGTTTCCCCTAAAATCTTACCACTTCTTGTTGTCACTGCACTTACATTTCTGGTTGGATTCACCACCGTTTGGGACGGTAGAGAATTGGAATTTTGTTGTGCAATGGTGGTAACAGCTTCAGCCAACTGCCCAATTTGCTTCTCCATGTTCTTGATGCTCGACTCAGTCGTTTGAACATGAGTTGTGAAGTGTTGAGTCAAGGATCTCAGCAGCTCCACAGTAGATGGTCCAGCATTGGGTCGAGGGCCTTGAACTTGTTGTTGGGGCTCATTTGGATCACGCCATCGAAAATTGGGATGATCTCTATACCTCGGGTTGTAGTTATTTTGTTGATCACCACGAGGTCGTGGGGGTCCATACCCACCAGCAGCAGCATTGACTTCAGCAACATCTTCACTTTCAAGCTCAGGGCATTTATCTGTAAAATGAGAAGGGTCAGAACAAATACCACATACCTTTACTTGTTGTTGTTGTCCTTTTTGCAACTGGGAGACCATCTTCTTCAGCTCTACAAGCTCAGCTACAAGAGCGGGATCCCCTGAACTTGCTGCATGCACTCCCTTTTTGGTATATATCCTACCAAAACTCCTTGTGCTCTCAGCCATATCTTGCAATTTCTCCATGGCATCCTCCGGCGTCATGTTGAGAATATTCCCACCACACGCAGCATCAATCATCCTCCTTTCTTGGTTAAGGAGACCATTGCAAATGTAGAGCACAAGATCCTCGGTATCATACCCATGAAAAGGGCACGAAGCACACAACCCCTTGAAGCGTTCAAGGTAGTCATAGAGCGTTTCGTCTTCACTTTGCTCGACATGGGCTATCTCCTTCTTGAGAGCATTTGCCTTCTTCACTGGAAAATACTTGCTCAAGAACACTTTGTGCAACTTTTCCCAATTATCAACCGAACCGGTTGGCAAATGATAATACCAAGAACGAGCACCATCCTTCAAAGTGAACCCGAAGGCTCTCATCTTAATCTGCTCTTCCGTGACATTTGGCGGTTTGGTTGTCATGCAAATGTCATGAAATTGGTTCAGATGCATGATTGGATCCTCACCAGCCAAACCATGGAAACTTGGGAGCAAATTGATCACCCCCGACTTGAGCTCGAAAGTCACCCCATGAGCAAGGGGTGGAATAACCACAGCTTGAGGTTGCTGTGTCAGGTTCGGTGTTTGCCGCTCTCTCAAAGTGCGAGTAACACCACCTCCTGGTAACCTTGTCTCAATTAGCTCTCGTTGAGCATTAACGACCAACTGCATGTCAGCCAATTGACGTTGCACTTCAGCAAGAGCTTCTCGATCGGCCATTTCTACTGTCTCAGTCCCGACTCTGTTCTCTCTTTGACTCCGATGAAAAGTTCTCTCGATCTCTGAATCAAGAATAGAAAGAGGCTGATTAGTAGAACGGGTGTTGACCATTCACTAGTCAACACTAAAGTTAGTCAAAATAAGAACTGAAAAATAAGAAAATTTGATTCCCCGGCAACGGCGCCAAATTTGACAAGGCGAATTTGTCGTGTGCCAAGTCAAGTAGTCCTAACATGCAAACTAAGTAATATAGTACGCAAGTAAGGGTCGAATCCCAAGAGAATCAGTTTATCAAATTCTTAAGTTATCACAATGACTAACCAATAAACGTAACAAAAAGGGGGGTTTTTGGGGTTTTGATACGAAGTATCGAATGTCAACTTGGTTATAACAAGATTAAGCGAAGTGTTCCACTTAGCAATTATCCACAATTAGATTAACAAGTTGATCATAAAATCCTTTTTATCCTTATGTCAAGTTCTCAAGTGATCGTTCTAATTCCTGTTCTTGAATAGTTATTAGTCCAACTAGTCCTAATAACCCTTACTCGATTATAACCTCGAAACTATCGAAGTTCAATAACAAAGTAGCAATGCATTCAGGAATAGATAGATACATGCAATATCATGGACAACTAGTCGGATACTCGACATGTACTCAACTCTCTTCTCTAATAACAATCACAACTAGTTCATGCAAATAGATTGTGCTACACAACAAGTATGATAATTCAACTAGAAGTATCAAACTCTAGCAATATGAACAAGACACAACTAACTTAGGTGATCAATCTAAAGTAGTAAATCTAATCCATCGACAATACAAACAAGAGAGTTGAGACAATCAAAGAGTAGACAAAAGGAAAGGATAAACTCACAACTTGTTGAATCCAAAAGCTTCAAACGCCAAGTGAAACAAAGGAACTTTAGCAACTCATAAGTTTGTGAAAACTCTTCCAAAAACTTAAGCAAAACAAAGACTAGATGATCAAGGATGATCATCCACTACCTATATAGTATCAGCTGATGTAACAGCCGAATTAAGGTCTAAAAAACGTATGGAAAGTTACAAAATTAAACACAAATTACTTCAAATGGCAAAGACATCAATTTGATTCTTCTGTCGAGGAACCGCACCCGCGGGTTGAGACCCGCGGGCGCGGCTTTGAGTTTCTTCAGATTCTCTGGATGGCAGAGGGCCGCGGGCGCGGCTTTGGCTTTCTCGAAGGCTTTGGCTGAAGGTGAGAGCCGCGGGCACGGCTTGAGACCCGCGGGCGCGGCTTATGCTTTCTCGAAAGCCTTGACTGAAGGTGAAACCCGCGGGTGCGGCTTTGTTGTCTGAGGCAGAACCTGCTGATTTCTTCAAGTCTTCGTCTTCGTCTTCGTCTTCAGCAGCTTCTTCCTTATGCTTCAATGCTTCAAATGCTTGTATCATCTCTTGGAATCTCGTATGTAAATCTTCGCTCGAACAGCTCCATGATACAGATTACATAGAAACAAATAACATAATCCTATACAAACTAGCTAATAATCCATAGTTGCGGTATGTAAAACACCGCTTATCACGGAGCCAGAAATAATTTGAAGCAGGTGCTGAATTTAGTATATTCTTAGTGACTAACAAATAGTATACTCCCTTCGTCTAATAATATAAGTTCTTAGTCTTTCAAATAGAAATTAACAATAAACAAATCTCTGAAACGCAAGTAACTAAAATGACTAAGGCTAAAAGCTCTCTTCTCTCTCATGCTTCTCTTTCTCCCTCCCCCCAATTTCTGCTTCCCCTTTGCCTCTCTCCTCCGGCAGCTCCCCCGGATTTCACCCCTTCTTGGCGGGATAAGGTCGTCGGAGGTCTGACCAAGGAAAAAACCCTTCTGGCCGCCGACTTCCTCAGGAACAAGATCTTGCTCTCCTTCCCCAATGGTGAAGACGGGGAGCCTGTTATCGCCATCCATCCCGAAGTTTTGGAAGCCCTCGCTTCTGTTTGGAGACCGGCGGTGGTTATCAAGCTGTTGGGTGGTTCGGCGCCCTTCTCGACTCTCGATCGGAAGCTCAGGGAGCTATGGCGCCCTCACGGTAAGATAACGATTGTGGACCTGCAGAAAGGGTATTATGTGGTCTGTTTCGAGTCTTCGCAAGATCACTGCAGGGTGTTGTCTTCCGGCCCCTGGACTATCTTTGGTAGATATGTTATCATCAGGGACTGGTCTCCCGACTTCAAGCCCGCCTCCGACGAAATCTGGACCTCCCCTTACTGGATCAGAATCACCGACCTCCCCCTAATCCTCTATGAAGAAAAGGTCCTCCTTCAAATTGTTGCTGGAATCGGGAGGCCGCTTAAGGTGGACCCTAGAACCCTTGCCGCCAATAGGGGAAAATTCGCGCGTTTATGTGTGGAAGTGGATCTTACCAGGCCTCTAAAGGGGTTCATCAGCATTAATGGCGTTCAGTATTTTGTGGAATATGAAGGCATGAGCACCATTTGCTTTGAATGTGGCATTTATGGCCATGTGGGGGCTAAATGTCCCAAAAAACCTCCCCCCACTGCAGAAGCCTCAGCTGTTCCACCTTCTATTAGGGCCCCGACTCCCATCTCCGATAAACTCAAGGTTATTGCAGCGGCGCCGGTGGCCGGTACTCGAACGGAGGGTTCCTGGATGACCGTTTCCTACCCCCATCGTCCTAAAATGCCCGTTACTAAAACCCTGGCTAACTCTAGCCCCACTGTAGCTAAGTCCCTGCAACCCCTGACCAAAGAAGGGTCTTCCTCTGGCACGTCTCGTACAAACTCGCTTGCTGCTACTAAAGTTGTGCCTTCCCGCGCTATCGTGTGCAAAAACAAGGAGAATTTGGGGCAAATTCCTGCCAAAAAATCGGGAAGTACTCATTTGTCAGGCGAAAAGGGGAAAGGCCTAGAGGTGGCCTATGTTGAAAAGACAAACAGGTTTGACATTATGAATTCCATCTCAGAAGATGAAAGAGGTGATGGGATTGATGTTGTTAAAGTAGCCGTCTCCCCCTCGTTGGCTAAGACTGTTGCTTCGGTTCGGGCCCTTGACCTAACTAGAGAGGCCTCTTCCTCCAAGAAGCCTTTGGGCCACAAATTCAAGCCCAATAAGTCCTCTTTCAAAAAATCGGGCCTCCCGTCTGGGCCTTCTTTGAAGGAAGTAGCTGGGCAAGGGAAGTGTTGTATTAGCACTGAGGCTTCTCCTTCGTTGGTTCTCTCGACACCCGCCCCTGCAATCACAGATGTTGTTGCTGCCTCGCCTTCCGGGGCTATCGCCTCGGTTGTGGGCAGAAATTAGGACGGCGCGAGTCTCCCGAGTCTCTCCTCCAAAGGACTGGCTCCCCCCTCTTGTCAGTCATTATGAACTTTCTCGTGTGGAATTGTCGAGGAACCTCTAAGGACGGTTTCCGACGCAATATTCGCTACCTGATCCGTCAGCATCATGTCGATGTCGTGGTCCTTATGGAAACTCATGTTTCCGGCCCCGCTGCTCAGTTGATTTGCAATAAAATTCCCCTCCTTAATTCTTATCGGGTGGAAGCCTCGGGTTTTTCGGGAGGGATTTGGTTACTTTGGGATGATAGTAAAGTTCCTGTTCAGATTATCTCGCAGGATCCTAACTTTATTCACGCTTCTTTTTCTTTGTAGGGCAACCTGTGCAACCTCGTGGCTGTTTACGCTCCGCCTACTCCCTCACGTCGTCGCACTTTTTGGGCTGCTCTTTCGTCTTCCCTGACGTCCATCTCTGGCCCTCTGTTGTTAACTGGTGATTTCAATTGCATCACTTCCTTAGATGAAAGACACGGTGGATCGGGTGCCCTCTCCATGGACACTCAAGACTTCATTAATCTCATCAATAGCCACACTCTCATTGATATGGGTTCATCAGGTCCTCGCTTCACGTGGTCCAGAGGTATTGCTGCCTGCAACAGAATCTCTAAGAGGCTGGACAGGGCCTTTCTTAATCTTGATAGCAGAGTTCTCTGGCCTGATGCGAAGGTGACCCACCTTGCCAAGTTCGGTTCTAACCACTACCCTTTGCTGATTTCCTTCTCGCATTGTCTTCCTTGTGACAAGTCTCGCAGACCCTTTCGATGTGAGGCCGCTTGGTTCTGCCATCCTGAGTTCTTTCGTTTCGTTGAGAGCTCTTGGGATCCTTGCGTTCCTACGAACATCGCGCTTCAAGGTCTTAAGGCTAAGCTCATCGCTTGGAATGTTCACACTTTTGGAAACATTCACCTCAGAAAGCAGCATTTATGTCTCAAGTTGGCTGATATTCAGGCTAGGGGTTCGGATGTGTGGGATGACGCTATGGCTGCCCTTGAGTTGTCCGTTCAAAGTGAACTTGAGACGGTCCTCCTCCAAGAGGAGATCCTTTGGATGCAAAAGTCCCGTGAGCAATGGGTCGTCTCGGGAGACCGTAACACGGCCTTCTTTCACGCCTCCACTGTTATTCGACGTCGTCGGAACAAAGTGGACAAGCTTAAGAACGATCATGGGGATTGGGTTGAGAATAGTGCTCAGCTGGAGCTTTTGGCTCGGGATTTCTCTGTTTCCCTTTACTCTTTGCCGCTTGAGGACCTCTTCCCCATTGATATTCCTAGGCAGGGGTTCCCTCTGATTGATGACTCTGGCCTCGCTGCCCCATTGTCAGACCGTGAGATTTTTGTTGCTGTCAAGGGCATGAAAGGGATGAAGTCCCCTGGCCCGGATGGCTTCCAGCTGGGCTTCTATAAGACCATCTCCAAGATCATGGTGAACCGTTTTCAGCCGTTGCTTAATCAGTTGATTGGTCCCACGCAAGGGAGTTTCATTCCGGGTAGGATCATTGTTGATAACATTGTGCTCATGCAGGAGGTCGTCCATTCCATGGGTCGTCGGAAGAGAGGTAAGATCGGTTAGATGGCTATCAAGCTTGACTTGGACAAAGATTTTGACCGTCTCTGCTGGGATTTCATCTCAAATACTTTGCTTGCGGCTGGCTTTCCTTCTATTTGGGTGGATTGGATTTTCGAGTGCATCTCGACGGTCTCCATGCAAGTCGTTTGGAATGGGCAAGTGACTGTTAGCTCTCTTCCCGAGCGTGGGATCCGTCAGGGTGACTCGCTTTCTCCCTATCTCTTTGTTCTCTGCATTGAGTGGCTTAGCCACTTGATTCTCCATTTCGTCAGTAATGGTATGTGGAAGTCGATTAAGTTGTCTAGAGGTGGTCCCTCGCTTTCTCATGCTATGTTCGCAGATGATATCGTCTTACTTTCCGAGGCTTCCGTGGGGCAAATGGTCATCATTAAAGACATCCTGGATAGATTCTGCAAGGCTTCCGGGCAGCGGGTTAGCTTGGCAAAAACCAAGTTCTTTGTCTCTCCCAATGTGAGTGATACTCTCGCTCTTGATCTCCACCTCGCTAGTGGTTTCGAGGTTACCAAGGACCTCGGTAACTACCTTGGGGTTCCCGTTCTCCATAAGCGTGTCTCCAAGGAGACCTTCTCGCCTCTTCTTGAGAAGATCTCGAAAAGACTTTCGGGTTGGAAAGGCCGCTTCCTCAGTTTTGCGGGTAGGGTGACTCTCACCAAGTCGGTCCTCGCTTCCATCCCGATCTACTCTATGGCCTCTATGGTCTTGCCGAAGTCCATTTGCCTCAAAATCGACAGCGCCTGTCGTTCCTTTATTTGGGGCGATTGGGATAACCATGGGAAGGTTCACTTGGTCGGTTGGGACGACATCTGTAAGCCTTTGGCTGAGGGGGGCTTGGGTCTTCATCGTATGGAGGATTTCAACCTCGCCCTTATTGCTAAGCTTGGTTGGCGTTTTTTGAATGAGGAAGATAAGCTTTGGATCAAGGATCTAGGCAAGAAATATATTAAGCAGGGTGGGCTTGATGCTAGCGCGCCTCCTTCTCACATTTGGAGGAGCATTAAGTTGGGCATGAGCAAGGTTGTTTGCAAGGGCTCTCGTTGGAACGTGGGTAGTGGTCTCTCCATCCATTTTTGGCTCGATCACTGGATCGGCGAGGGGCCCCTCTCCAGGGGTTGTTTCTCCCCTCCGCCGCTGACTCCCTCAACCTCCTTGTTTCGGATCTTTGGGACTCGACTATGGGTTGGCACTGGGATTCGATCTCTCCCTTCCTGGCAGCGGATCTTTGCCTCCGTATTGTTGTTGTCTCTCCCTCGACTGAGTCGGATGCCCAAGACTGGATCTCCTGGCATGGATCCCCTTCGGGTAATTTTTCTGTCTCCTCTGCCTACAATTTGTTAACTAATTCGCGTGTTTCTTCTTCTGTAGATGCGAAGACCTTCAAAGCGATTTGGAAGCTTGGTGTTCCTGAGCGTGTCCGTTCTTTCATCTGGTTGGCTATCAAGGGGATGATTTTGACTAATGAAGAGTGCGTCCGGAGGCATATGGCTACGGATCGTATTTGCTCATGTTGTCACCTAGCGTCGGAGTCGGCTCTTCACATCTTTCGGGACTGTCGTGCGATCAGACTCATCTGGCCTGCTTTGCGTCCTCCGTCTCTGGCTGAGGATTTATTCGCCCAAGATTTCGCTTGTTGGCTTCATTCGAATCTCCTCTGCGACGTCACTTCTGCGGGGGGTAACAAATGGTCTAACATCTTTTCTTTGTCCATCTTCTGGGCTTGGAAATGGCGCAATGAACGTGTCTTCAGGAGCGCTATCTTCCCTGGGAACAAGGCCGTCTTCATCCTGGCCAGGGTCAATGAATATCGGCTTGCTTCCTTCGGTCGTTCTAATCTGAACCCCCTGCCTCCCAAGTGTCTCAAGAACATCTCTTGGTGTTTGCCTCTTGAGGGGTGGACCTCGATTTGCTCCGACGGCTCAGTTTTATCATCTGGCCTTGCTGCGGCCGCGGGAGTCATCCGAAATGACATGGGTTTTTGGGTCAAAGGCTTCGTCCACAACATTGGTATTTGCTCTGTCCCTTTGACGGAACTCTGGGGCATTCTTCAAGGCCTCAAGCTGGCTTGGTCTCTGGATTTCAGGAAAGTCGTCATTGAGACGGATTCGCAGCTTGCCGTGAACCTCATCTCCGGCACCATCTCGCTCCACCACCCTCTCGCAAGCCTTGTCATCTCCTGCCAAGGCTACCTTCGTAGGATTTGGCTCGTCCAATTCCGTCACATCTGTCGGGAAGCCAACTGTGTCGCTGACTCACTTGCCTCGCTCGCGTCCTCCTTTCTCATCGGTCTCCACTTGCTTTCCGACCCGCCCATTTTGATTTGTAATACGCTTTCGGATGACATTAGGGGATTAGCCAAAGCCCGCCTTGTTTTGGCTTAAGTTCGCCTTTTAATTAAGTTCGGAGAGGCTTGCCTCTCTTTTTCGACCAAAAAAAATAAATAGAAATTAACAATAATAATTTATGACTAAATTATCCTTCATTTATGTACCCAATTTAACAACACCTAATATATATGTGCCCTAAGTAGAATTTATACATAAAATTTAGGGGTGAAATAAGAAAATTTTGTAAAAAAACCCTTAAAAAACTTATATTTTGTTATAAGAAAAGGATGACTTATATTTTTAGATAGAGGGAGTTTAAAGTAATCGATATTGAATTGAGTTGTATATATTTAAAAATATAATATTTATTAATTATTATAGTTTATTAGTTATGTACACTTAAAAAATTACTCCCTCCGTCCCTTTATTTCCTTCTTGTTTCTCCCGGGCACGTATGATGATGTGCGTTTTGTTTTATCAATATCTCTAATTATAGATTAGTAAAAATTATAAATTTTGAATTTTATTAAAGTACTCGATAAAACGAATCAAACAAGACCACGCATGACTATGTTTCGATTTATATATTGCTCGGAATTACGAAGATTCCATTGATTTGTTAATAGTGTGAAAAAAAGAATCAAGAAGCAAATAATGGGACGGAGAGAGTATAATACAAGGAGTATTATTTTATTTATATATTGTAGCATAGTTAATAGAAAAACTTAATAATCAATTACCTTTTTAGTTTGATAAAAAACAAATTGATTACCATTTTATATATTGAAAAGAATTGAAATATTGGGCTAGGCCCATTAAAAAAACAAGATTGATGATTCTACATGCTAATCCATGGCATATTAACCAGAAAGAAGTAAATAAAAGTGCTTCTGGGATGAATCGATCCCAAGAGCTATAGCCTATATGTGGGGAATAAAATTGTGCTTACAAACGACAGCGTTTTGATTATTTTTCTAATGTTCAACACGCTTGCTACTATCTTCTTCTTCCCTCTTCCATCGCCCCGCAGAAGCCGGCCCTAAATTAGAAGCAGGTGCTTTAATGGAAGCTCTTCAAAATCAAAGGTGCTTGACCCTAGCTCCGCCACTGAATGAGACATGAACTCAATTTTAAGAGCTTCTTAGAACAATTGATTTGTGCTTGTGATGCAACTAACCATATCTATTAAGTCCGTTAATACATTGCACATGACGAAACATGCAGCGATGGATGATCGATGAGAATTAAGGACCACGAACTTTACGTACTGGATGAGCATATTTATGTATACCTATACACTGCGTTACTAGCTAGCTCGATCATCACGTTACATGCTTAAATGCTTGGTCTTATTAAAACGGGGCCGCTCCTTGCTAGCTTCGTCACTACATACAATGATACAACGCACATGTCGTAAGATAAGAGTATATATATGTCAACTACAATGCTATTTGTCGTCCTAGTTTGTTTTGGTGCTTAGCTAACAAGATTTACCACTCAATCCATCGATCGATCGATCGGGGTTTAATCATTGTATTGTATGTACGTCTTCCTCCCTTAATTATAAGTAGTGCATGACAAATTAATTAAGCCAGAATCGAAGATGTTGGAATGTGGTCACGGTAGGCTAGGGTGTGGGAGCGGCTAGCTAGAGTGGGGCGATCAATGAATGTTGGTAGTAGATTTTAATTTAGGCCCTTGCTAAATACCGCCCGGGCGTTTTCTAAATAACGCCCGGTCCCTCGCGTTCTGCGAGAGTGCGTCCCCTCGCAGAACGCGAGAGTGCGTCCCCTCGCAGAACGCGAGGGTGCGTCACCTCGCAGAACGCGAGGGTAGTTTTTCCCTATAAAAGGGGAAAAACCCTACTCGGCCCATTTTTACAGCCACCATAAAAAAATTCCGCCGCTCTCTTCTCATTTTACCATCTCTCTCAATTTCAACCTACTTCTTCTTCCTCTTTTCAATTCAAATCTCCATATAAGGTATGTTTCTAATACTCTTATGCTTTTTAATGTTGTTTTTAGATGAATATATGTTGTTAGTATAGAAAATTGCATATTATATGATGTTTTGATATTGAATGTTGATTTAGAAATGGTTGTATAATGGATGAAAGATGATGATTTTGAATTATGGTGGATGAGTGGATGTTGTTTTATGTTGAAATTCATTAGGGTTAGGGTTTTTGATTAGGGTTGTTGATTTTATTTAGGGTTTTGATGTTTATTTGGTAATTTACTTAAATTGATAGGTATTTTAGCTAAAATATTGAATTTTCGTCGGAAAATCTCGCCGGAAACTGTTGCCGGAAACTCATGATTGTGCAAATTGACGCAGAACGCGAGGGGTATACTCGCAGAACGCGAGGGTCATGTTACTCGCAGAACGCGAGGGTCATGGTACTCGCAGAACGCGAGTGTCATGGTACTCGCAGAACGCGAGTAATTGACAAAACTGGAAATTCTTTCCTCTTCTGCAGATTTTTATTATATACTGATTTTACTTTATATAATGTTATATTTATATACTGATTCTACTTTACATTTTTTTAGGTAATGGATCTTCCTGGACGTTCAACCCGTCGAAGAAATAGGAACGCTGTGAGAGAAAATCCACCGGTTGAAAATGCAAAAGGGAAAAGGAGAGCAAAGAATACAACACCGGTAGAGCTCTTCCCCGAGGGGCTCCCCGACGTTGATTATCGCCCCATAGAGCGGTACAGTGGTGTCCATAGTTATGCCGGGGAAGACTGTTCTGTGCCTAGTGGGATAGAACGAGCAGATACATATCAAGGGTATCGAAATGATGATTGGGACCTTTATTCTCAAGAGTCAGTTTCATGTGCACAACCGTCAACTCAATGGGCACCACAATCAAGTCCATATGAACAATCGGGAAGCTGGGACAATTTCATTCCTCAGTATGCTGTAGTGGAAGTTGGACAAGGGTGGGGTGGACAAAGTTGGGTCGGTGGACAAGGGTGGGGAGGTGCATTTGGTGAGGGAAGTGTTCCTGAAGACATGGGTCAAGGAAGTGGACAAGCTTGTTCTTCTTCTTACAATCCTCAACCAGAACCGATGGAACAAGAGTACCAGGATGAAGGTTTTGGGGAAGAACACGAAGAAGAAGGTGATGATGATGATGATGAAGAAGAAGAAGAAGAAGAAGAAGAATTGGTCCAGAAACCAACAAGAAAGAGGAAGTCCAAGAAGAATGAGCCAAAGTATGATCCTGAGCTCACTCATGCCACACCTGGCGGTCCAGAAGATCCCGAGTTGCTTAAGGGATTTGAAGCACATGTGGCGTTCCACATCCAGAAAGGGGAGGTAATTTACTAATTTATTGATTTTCTGCATTTTTAATACATTTACAGAAATTCTGCAGAATGCACAGAAAATGCAATTTCTGTGCATTTTCTCGCAGAACGCGAGGGTGTTACTCTTCGCAGAACGCGAGAAAATGCTTGGTTTCTGCAGAAGCTGATAATTCTGCAGAAACTGTATTTTTTGTAAATTTGGCCTGCAGTGTGTAATTTTGTATTTTTCTGCAGTTGAAAGGTCCGATGAAGCCACAACAACGGACAAAGCAAAGCAGTGACTGGCCATTGGACAACGATGACTGGTCAGAGATTCCCGGTGCTGTTGGATTGTCAGATCTACCTGACATGATGTACGAAGCAATCGACTATCCGTTGATTGAAGCGTTCATCGAACGATGGCAACCGGAGACTAACTCATTCCACCTCCCTTGTGGTGAGATCACTATTGGCCTTCTGGATGTACATATGATTTTAGGCCTACCTATAGAAGGGAAAGCAATGACTACTTGTAAGAAACTGGGTGCCAAGTTTAGTCATGATGAGATTATAAAATACTATGGTAGGAAGGGGGCGGAAATTTTTGGAGTAGATCCGCACACTTTAGATTCTGGGAGGGTGAAAGCTGATTGGTTTAGAAGGCATTGTGAAACCCTAGGTCCAGAGCGAAAGGGTTTAGGATGGGTGTTGTATACTGCTTCCTCGCTCTTATTTCCG
Organism: Oxyria digyna; assembly: GCA_029168935.1. Classification (NCBI taxonomy): domain Eukaryota; kingdom Viridiplantae; phylum Streptophyta; class Magnoliopsida; order Caryophyllales; family Polygonaceae; genus Oxyria; species Oxyria digyna. The sequence goes on from JAPVLV010000005.1 coordinate 45,270,796, forward strand.
GACAAGTCACAGAACTTGATTCGGCTTAGATATGGGCCTTATTTGGAAACCTATGCCCATGCTACGGGCATATCGTGGGGTTCAGCTGCTTTGGCCCATCTGTATAGGCAGCTGGGGGTATGCACACGACAGGGTTGTGCGCAGATGTCTTTCTGTTACACCTTGTTGCAGGTATTATACTTTCTAAGCGTTTAATTTACATACTTATATATATTTTCATATTTAACGTACTTTGTATTTCTTAGGCATGGATCTACAACTACTTCCCACACTTCCGACCTACTGAACGTCCTCGGTGGAGAGCGGAGCAACCATGGGCATACCGGTGGATGCCTAAGAATGTAAAGCTGAAGAAGGGGCAAGTCGGAAGGGACTATAGGGGAGCGCTCGATATTCTTATGCCGGAGATGGTAAGTTTCTGCATTTTCTGGGATTTCTGCATTTTTTTAGTACGCAGCAGTAATTTCTTTGATTATGCAACATTTTCTCGCAGAACGCGAGTCTGTGGCTTCTCGCAGAACGCGAGGATGGACACACTCGCAGAACGCGAGAAAATGCAAGTTTCTGCATTTAGTCATAGTTTCTGCAGTTTCTGGTGTTTTACAGACTTCACCATGCGTTTTTCTGTCATTTTGTTAGGTATGTTGGAACCCGTATGGAGCACAAGACTTCACCGATCCTGAGCTTGCTCCCGCTCTATTTCACGGGGTGCTATCTTGCTGTGACATCACCGAACCACACATGCCTGATAGGTGTCCCAGACAATTTGGGAGAGTGCAGCGTATTCCTAGGCCAGTCATCGAACCGCTCAAAGCTCATAGGTTGAAAAACATTAGGTGTTATAGTGTTTTTTATGACGCCAACCAATGGCTTTGGGAGTCAAGAGATGTTCACTCTTTGTCTCTCGATGATATGGGGCCAGTTGCCTATGCACCACATGAATGCTCCCATGATTACATGGATTGGTACATCAAGAGGACCCATAGGTATATCCGTCCTGCAATCCCTGGGATGATGACTGAGAGACAGGTAATATTAATTGTTTTGGTTTATCTTGCGTTTCTAGTCTTTGTTTGTCTCGAATATTAACATAGAATGAATGTTTACTTGCGTATAGGTGATTGGCCGGGTGTACAATGACATGGACCGGTATCGGTTTGCCACTCCAGAGGATTTTGATTCATATCACGCCCAAATGCTCCTAAGTATGTCAACTCTCGCTCCCTTCCGACCACGAGAAGACGAGTAGCCTTTCGTTTTGTGTTTTGGATTGTGTTTTGGATTGCTTTCTTAGGTGTTTTGTTGATTGGATAATTTTGTTGGATTATGTTTAGGGATATGTTGGTGTTGCTTCAATTCTGTTCGTTTTTTGCATAACCTCGCAGAACGCGAGGTGCACACCACTCGCAGAACGCGAGTCTGCCCTATAAGAAACAAGGTGCTCTCAGTTGATATGCACGGTCTGTGGCACGGTTGGTGTAACTCGCGTTCTGCGAGTGACACCATCCTCGCAGAACGCGAGGAATGACATTTTCTGGAAAATGTCCATGACATTAGTTCCAGTTTAAGAATTTAAAAAACCATCTCCAGTTCAACATTACATTACAAATTCAGCGAATAAAACATAACTTCAACATTACATTTCAAAGGCGGCACATCGATGTGACACAAGATCGTGCAAAGAAAAAGCATCTCTTTCAGCGTTTCGCCACCAAGGAGTAAACACATGAGGTAATGGGCAGTTTTCTTCAAGACGCAACTACAAGAAAACAACAACGTTAGGAAGTTGCATATTAGATAGTAATTCATAAGTAGATCCAAAAACTTACCGGAACAAAATGTCTCTCACTCTGAATATAGAATAAGCAGAACGTCGGAAGTGTGTCACCATCTTCTAACCAAGTAGGACGTTGTAGAGGAAGGTAAGTGTAGTTAGCACTTTTTCCCACCGTTACGAACACTATGTTGAATGTGGATGCCACAAGGCATCCCATTTCCGGGGTAGCTAGCCAGTGATCTTCTGGAGCCCTTCCTATTCCTTCCCATGTAAGTTGGTGTAAAGCGCTCTCCAAAGTTGGTTGTTGTGGAGGTCCAATCCAAGTTCCTTGAACTAGGTGCCAAATCTCTTTGACCTTAGCTATCATCAAATCTCTTACTTCCCTCCATAAGTGTTGGTTGTCATGCAATTCATGAGCTATTGCTCTAAATCCACAATTTCCATCTCCATTTACCTCAAACCAACCATTCACATGGGTGCGCATTGACGCGGGTATGTGAGACTTGTACTTGCCAATCACCTTAATCTTTGGTTTCTTGAATGTTTCAGAATTAGAAGCATTTTTTTGCTTCTTTGGGGGTGTTTCTTCCAAATCTCTAGCATCCATCTCAACATTAGTGTGCTCCCATGCAGACGGTCTTCTTTGCGTTGACCTAGGTTGTTTGTTAGGAGCTCCGACTGGACGACCTCCGGTGTGCTTTGAAATAGCCGGCTCTTTTAGAGGAGTATTTACTTTCCCAATGTCTAAAACAGTTTGTGCACACTTTTCTTGATCATGGGGGCACAATTTCGGAAACGTTTCCTCATAGAAAGTCTGAAAAAGACGCCTTGCCACCTTACTCTTAACTTCCAGTATGCCGGGAACATCAACTTCTTCCAAACTCAAAGTACTCCAGAAAGGGTGCAACTCTGATACTCTTAGTGGTCTTTGCTCCTTCCAATGTCTTACAATCTGATGAACACACATCAACCCATCTCTAATCTTGATCCCGCAGCTACAAAACATATTAAAGTGCGCACCTAATCTCTCCCCCTTCGTGTATTCCTTAAGCAAAAATTCTATGCATTTGTAAGAGACTTTGAACTTCAAGACTTTAAACAAGTCCGCCCCTTCAACAACTGTGAAGCTCTTATTCAAACTCTCGGTGAAAGACACAGTAATCTCCTTAAGTTGGTTCTCCGCCATTGTTTTGTATTCTTTGAACATTGTGTCTAGCCTAGCATTTCCACTTGACAAGTATGACTTAAGACATGAATGTGCTCCTTCAACTCTAAAATGTTCGAAAAACAATAAAATGCAAATACAAATCAGAACCTGTGGATCCTTCTGTAATGTGTAACTACTCGCGTTCTGCGAGGTGTGTACACCTCGCGTTCTGCGAGTTCATACATTGTTCCAGGATCTTTGCATTCGAAAATGCATCAACACTGAATCAACGAATTTACTCGCGTTCTGCGAGGAGTGTACACCTCGCGTTCTGCGAGGAGTGCATTACAGAAGCTCTTTTTATCATATGTAGAAGGTAGACATAAATAACAGAACATACCTGTTTGTCGTGTTATTCCCGAGAGTGAAGACATTATCCGTCCATGCTGAAACAAGTCTTTCTTTGTAACGGTTTAGCCAATTCGTTCTCACGTACTTCAATACGGCTGGATAAGCTCGCCATTCGTCCTCAAGTTTCTTCAAAGTACTCTTGTAATCTTCTTCAGTGGTTTGTTCGAACACGTTATAATAATCATTTGAAATATGAACCCCCAATGCTTGTGTGCCCATAGCTATCTTGGCTCTCGCCTCTATGTTCTTCCTTACATGTCGCCTACATAAGAGAAACTTTGCATTTGGCCATAACTTGTCTGTTGCATTCATAAGAGCCATCTCACGGTCAGTGACGAAGCAAGTAGGCGATGCTCCTATTCTCAAATACATCGTCTGCAGCTGCTGCAACGCCCATAAATAACTATCCTCGCTCTCAGCCTCTAACCATACCCCGCACACAACAAAATTCTTCCATGTAGAAGTCAAACCGACTATCTCCAGGAAGGGAACATTGTACCTGGAACCAAAATACAGTAAGATAAATACAACGTAAAAACAGAATGATAAATACTTACCTGTTCGTGCTATAAGTCGAGTCCATCAAAAGGACATATGGAAACGCCTTTAAGAGTTTCATTGATTCGGGGCTAGCAAAGAACAAGTCGCCTATTATCGAAGGGTTCGTTGCACTTGGCCTATACTCCATGAAGTAGTTGCTCTCTTTGCATTGGTGAAAGAATTCTTGAACCACGGTTCTACCTTCCATTTCCTCTTCCCTTATATGTCTTACCAAATTGTACACTTGGTTCTTCTTTGTGCAACTTCCGGGATCCTTGTTTATCTCAGTGTAAATCTGATTTGGAGAACAATGTGAAAGTACCATCTCACGAACCTTTTTCTTTTGATCCGGGGTTGGCCTCCCGGCAAATGCATTCCCGACCAAACTATCTCCAATAGGATGGTTGTGCAAACCACAAACAACCACTAATCTCCAATTCTCTTCAACCCGGTTCTCCATGAGCTTCAACTGAAATTTACACCCCGTTTTCTTGCTCTTTGTGTTTGATCTAACACCGACACCTTTAGGCCTATGGCTTCCCCCTTTCTCACAAATGATTTGAATCTTACCACTTTGCCCCAGTTTAGCTGGTACAGTCCTTCCAATAGAGATCATAAACTTGTGTTGCTTTGCAACATTCAAAGCCCACAAATGACCAATCTCCTTAGAGGCAAACACTTGCTCCGTAGTGAAATATTCCGAATAATCCCTAGAAACAACCTCTTCCTCACATACGGGACTATCAAACTTTGGTGCAGTGCGTAAAGAGGGAAGAAAACACATCTCCTCTCCTACGTTTGTTGGTGGGTTAGCAAATTGTGAATGAAACGCATCATAGCTTGATGGCACCTCATATGTACATGGCAATTCATAAGTAGATGGCACGGGCAACTCATAAGTAGATGGCACATGTTGTTCATATAAAGATGGTTGATGATAATATCCAAAGTCGTCAATCCCTAAATCAAATGACGGTGGCGAAACGGGCACCGTATTCCGCGAGGGGTAGGTGTAGTCATTCAACTGGATTGCATTCAATCCAGTGAACAAAGAAAAATTCACCTATACACAGTGCTTCTGTTAATACTCTGTAATGTGCAACTTCTCGCGTTCTGCGAGGGAGGCACTTCTCGCGTTCTGCGAGTGGCTTCCTCTCGCAGAACGCGAGAAGTTGCTATTTCCTGAAACTAGTTACTGAACGGGATAATTTAACATAACATGAGTTCCTACTTTCAAAACCATAAAAACCCTAAAAACATGAACACATCTAAGTTTTTGACATTATATGCAAAAGTCATCTCTTCAACACTTACCACTACTACTAGATTTAACATGAAATACAACATAATAAGTTCATTTTAGCTCTTAATGGTGCAAAACAAATTAAAATTCAAAAATTAAGTAAGAACATTACCTCATTTGAATGGTAACTTGATGAACCACCATCTTCATTCCCTCCTTTGTTGAATTCCTCTTCATCTTCCATTATTTTAGGTGTTTTTAGAGTGTTTTGAAGTTTTAAGGTTTTGAAAATGAGTTTTAATGGAGGGTGAAAGAGGTGAAAGATGATAAAAAGAGGTGTTAGGGTAGGGTTAATAGGTGTTACGGAATACTTAAAATAAGGGGGTAGTTATTATAGTTAGGTGGGGACAAGACATGTAGTAATGGCGCACAACAACGTCAATCTGACATGCTAAGCTCGCGTTCTGCGAGGACACGTACACTCGCAGAACGCGAGGACACGTGCACTCGCAGAACGCGAGATTAGCATGCATGTAATTAACCTAATTTTTGGCTAATCTCGCAGAACGCGAGTGTACGGGTCCTCGCAGAACGCGAGTGACCCGGCGTTGTTTGAATAAAATACCGGGTGTTATTTAAGAATCGTGTTAATTTAGTGTGTTGTTGCTACTTGAAGGAGCAACACCTCGATTAGATTATTAGTTTTGTTATTTGGTGTTATTATTACAAATTCAGCTAGATGTACTGAACATTCAAGTAGTTTTTTAAACAGCATTTTCATCTTCAGCTCCAGCTATTCATTCAGCTTCAGCTCCAGTTTCAGCTACTTATTCAGCTTCAGCTACTATTTCAGCTCAATATACCGAACGGAGCCTAAAAAGAAAAAAAATTCAAATTATTAGATATTCTCCTCGTCTTTAAAATCTCATTTTCTTGTAACATAATACAAGTCTTTCTGTTTTTTATAAGAAAAATCTGCTTTACCCACAACTTTTATTTAAATCACTAATCTCTACGATTCTATTTAAGCATGGAGTACTACTGGAAAGGTATAAAACAAACAAGGATACTTGTATCCTAAATTAATTTTGCTAAATACTATCTCAAAATCTACAAGGACATAGAGGGAGTAGCAATTAAATATTAAACTTATGACCAAACTATCATTCATTTTTTTACTTATTTTAGTTACGCTCGATACAGACTTTGTCAAATTAGAATTTTAAATCTTAATCTTATCTTAATATACTATAGAAATCGTGCATTGCCCAAATCAAAGGCTCAACATTCAGTTTTCCCGCGTTTCGATTAGCCACTCCCTAAAATCATTTCAGCTCCGCATTAAATGAATATATGCATATCGATTAGACATATTATAACCTATAGAACAAACAATATTATGTATGTATTATTATACTATAGATTATGCAGAAGTTAAAACACACAAAATAGTGAACGTGTATTATTATTTTTACATACGCATTTTCAACACTTTACAACATTAACATTTTAAAACGGTCCTTTAACATTCAATTAGTCGCTAATTCTAACATAAAAATACTAAGAAAAAACCAACATGTAAACTATTTGCACACATCAATAATGTTTGTACCAATAATTTAAAACCTGTGTGCTAGACTTGCACGTAGCTCGGGTACAACCTTCCTAGTCTTCCCATAAGAATTGAGGGTAAAATGGAAAAAATTGTCTAAAAAATCTAATTTTTTTTAATATCTTGTTACAAGAGAAGAAGATTCCAAAGATCCATATTTCTAGATGGAGGGAGTATTAGATTTCTAATGTAAATTCTTCTCTTTTTGATTTTTTATTGTAAAGCAAACTTACTTTTATTATTTATATTTGATAATAATTTATTTATAGTTAACTATTCTTTCAAGAGGAAAATTCGGGTGAGAACACCCCTTAAACAAAGTGTGAAGTTTTTCGCGTTCACGGATAAGAAGCTAATGTTCATAATCTTGCGATCATGTCCGTTCAAGTCATTTTGAGGAAAAAATAAAAATAAAAATCAAAGTTAACAGTAATCACAATGATAGGAATGCATCCAATGCAAGATTTATCTTGGTCCAAAATGTATGCTTGAGATGATTTGAATTGTGAGAGTTATGTTTTATCTAAACAGTGTAAATATTTTTTTCATACAAATATTTCTTTGACAAAAGCTCCTTTTGATCTTATACACTTAGACATGGGGACCATATAAAGTGCCAATTATGAATGCTGCATCTTATTTTTTAACTATATTGAATGATAATAGTAAATTCACTTGGATCTATTTGCTTAAGCACAAGAGTGAAGTAATCATTGTTATTCCTTATTTCTTGGCTTATGTTAAGACACAATTTCAGAAAATAGTGAGGAGGATTAGGAGTGACAGTGGAGCTGAGTTTATGTAGCATAAGTGTTCATAGGGTACTCTATGACACAAAAGGGTTACAAGTTGTATGACTTGGAAAGTCACAAAGTGTTTGTGTCTCGAGATGTTACTTTCATAGAACAAATATTTGCTTTTAAGGATTCAATTTAGAGAGCTGTAGCTGGAAAAGGTCATGAAGTGATTTTACCTTTAGTTAATCCAACTGTACCCATTGACAACAACCTCAGAGTGTCTGCACAACTAGTTAATAGCAGCTCAGAGTTGGTAATTGTTGATCAGATTGCAGAGCCAGTTACAAGTGTGGAGCAAGGTATAATTGAGAATCCTAATCCAAGAAGATCAGTTAGGATAAGAGTACCTTCCACAAGGCTTCAAGATTATAGTTGCTCAGTTGAAATATTGGTGGATTTAACAGATTATTCTACTGAGTATATTACATCATTCTTTAATGTATTCAAGGTACATTAACCATCCACATATAAGCAGGCTCAAGGAGTTGCTTGTTTGGAGAAAGCCATGGAAGCAGAATTAGCAGCCTTGGAAGCCAATCAAACTTGGATTTTGACCAACTTACCTCCAGAAATGACAATTAATTGGTTAAAAAAGGGCTTTTAAAGTCAAGTACAAACAAGATGATTCAGTGGAGAGGAACAAAGCAATATTGGCAGAAAAAGGGTATAATCAAATTGAAGGGAAGGATTATACTTGCACTTTTTCACCAGTAGCAAAATTGGCAACAGTTAGAGTACTTCTACCTTTGTCAACAGTAAACAAATGGCATGCTCACCAATTAGATGTGAACAATGCTTTCTTGCATGGGTCACTACATGAGGAAGTGTACATGTGGCCTCCACAAGGGTATAACAAGGCAAAACCAGGCCAATCTTCAAAGGTCATTGTATGGTCTTAAGCAAGCATTGCGGCAATGGAACAAAGAGTTAACCAATTTTTTGCCCAGTCTAGGGTATGTAAGATATATGCATGACTATTCTATATTTGTGAGGAAAATGAATGAGATCATGGCTATTACATTAGTTTATGTTGATGATTTACTTCTCACTGGGGATGATGAGTTAGCAATCATGCAAACTAAGCAAGGTTTACATAAGAAGTCCACCATTAAGGACCTTGGCCCAGTAAGATTTTTATTGGGTATTGAAGTGGCTAGATCAAACAAGGGAACCATTTTGAGTCAGAGACATGATGGATTGTAAGCCAACTATTTTTCCACTACAACAAGGGTTGAACCTTTCCACTGAAGATGCAATGTTGCTAAGAGATCCTGAAGTATACGAAAGGTGAGTTGGGAGGTTGTTATATTTGAATATTACTAGACCTGATGTGTCCTATGGTGTACAACATTTAAGTAAATTTGCAGGAACACCTCGTCAGCCACATTTACAAACTGCATATCATGTCATTAGATATTTGAAGAGTACAATGAATTGGGAGCTATTTTATTCAGTTGATAACACTACTATTTTGACATGCTACAGTGATGAAAATATGGCAAGCTGTAATTTTTTTTGCTAGGTTACTCACTGCTTATTATGCCTTCGTGGGAACTAACTCAGTTCCATGGAAAACTAAGAAGCAAACAACTGTATCCAAGTCCAATGCAGAATCATAATACAGAAGCATGTCTGCTTGTGCTAATAAAGTGGTTTAGCTCCATGCTTTGCTCCAAGATCTGTCTCTCTCAGTTGAGCGTTTTGTGACAATAAAACAGCTGAACACATAGCCACTAATCCATTCTTTCATGAAAGAACTAAGAACTTGACAATTGATTGCCATTGTGTGAGAGAGAAGATTGGTGCATGATTCATATCTACAACACATGTCAGCTCTCAAAATCAACTGACAGACATACTAACTAAGCTTCTCAGTCAAGACAGTCACAATACTCTACCTTTCAAGCTTGGATTGGTTTAGTCTCCATCTGATCCAACTTGAGTAGGGGATATAGAGAATATGAGTATAAGATTATCAAATGAATCAGTTATAAGCTCATTGTTTCATCACTGTACATTTAACTAATTATGTTATACAAATTACTCTTCTCGTTCTCTCTCTTTCTGTGAGATTGATGATGATGATGATTCTATGAACAATCTGGCTCATTCGATCATCTTTATAGTTATGTTTAACTCTAAAATGACAACCTTTTATGGAATGGAATGGAATGAGTAATGTCTAAAAATAAATTGTATATACGATCTACATCAACTTTATTAGAATCGAGATTTTAGGATCGGATCGCAAGAGTCCTTTAGAATCGGACTGAAGAATCATAAGATTCTATGTTATACGAAAAAAGTGTATATATATTTACAACTTAGGCTCCGTTCGACAGAGCTTTTTTTGCACATTACGAAGCTTAATTTTTTATTACATTTAGTTATTAAGTGTTCGGTGAAAAAACATTCATCTAGCTTAACAAGATTAATGTAGATTAAAATAGCTTAATTTGTTAATGTTACACCCCTAGATTAATGGAGCTTAACAAGCTTAATTTAATTTTTAATCCATTATTACTCTTTATCAATAAAGATTGAAATAATTCATTATGTCCTTTTTTGTAATTTTACTATTATTATTACAAATTCAGCTAGAATTACCGAACATTCAAGAAGCTTTTTAAACAACATTTACATATTCAGCTTCAGCTATTCATTCAGCTTCAGCTCCACTTTTAGCTACTTATTCATCTACAACTACTATTCTAGCTCAATATACCGAACAAAGCCTTAGTATTATTTGCGTTATAGATTACGTTTTAGAATATTATAAATATTGTATAGAAGGTAACTCCCTAATATTATCAAAACAAATCATGATGATAATTAACTATTAACACTATTTACTTAAACACGAGCATATAATAGTCATTTGTGTAGAATCGTAAAATCATAGAATCGTATCTAAAAGAAAAAATCGTACATAAAATTCTACTGATTTTGTTTTGATGGATTAAGATTCTATCATATCGCTCATCCTAATATGTAAATCGTAAAATTGTTAATCTAAATTTCAATAATCATGATCTACAATCACTTAATATTGATAGGGCACATTAAATTTTCAAAATTGATCATATTATTTCCCGTGTTCCCCTAACTACATCGTATGATGTTCGACGCCTCATCGAAGTACACCTAAATTTAATTAAGCATGTTACTCAACCTAAATAGTGATGCATGCAGTAAAGTAGTTGGTATACAAGTATTTCCTTTTCTTCTACAGTATATGACTACTTTATAAAGGTTGAATATTTTTGGTTCTATATCAAATAATATGTGCCCCGTAATAATAAGAAAGAGATTAGTTTAAGCTACGAGTGTTTTAATACAAATGACACGACTTTTTAACTAGTTCATTGACCTAAAAAGAATGGTTATACACTTACTTCTCCCAAGATGCTCGAGCCTCAAGCTACCGCTTTGTAATATCTTCAAGCACTATACTCTATACATGCAAATTAATGTTTGTACTCGTACATCAATTAAGTTTATACTACTTGGTTGATGCTTGATTTAAGAATTCTAATCAAGAGCTTGAGAAGCTTTAAAGCTCTTTATTATTCAACGAGTTTGAAATGCGTTGTTTTCAAAATTTAAAATTTGAATGGTATGCAAAAGTGTAAAAGAAGGGGAAGAATTACTTTGTACAAGGCCAAACAAGACTTAAGTTTTACTATTTTTTATTTAAAGATAATTACCCTAAATATAAAATAATGGAAACATTGGGTTATTTAGTTAGATTAAATAGGACAGTTCTGTATTGTATTGGAAATAAGGGGTGGTTTTAGTACAATTTATCGATTTATAAGAAATGGGAATTAAGTTGTAGATAGGACATTACGGAGGACCGTTCCGCATTCTCCGTGCCCTCGCTTTCCTTCTTCTCTCTGTCTTGCCCTGTTCTACACTTAACCCTTTCCCTCTCTCTCCCTCTTCCTTCTACTCTCCACTCTTCTTCACTGATTGAAAGCTTAACAGATGGAACAGAAAGCGATGTTCTCTCAATCTCTCTAGCTGTTTTCGCTACCACATTCCTCTTTCTTTCTTCATCCAACACTAGCAATGCCGGCCGGCAAGGTTAAGCACGCAATCGGCGTCCACAAGCCGCCTTCCAACCTCCCTCGCTCCAAATTCTCCACCGCCGCTGATCCCTTCCCGCTGCCTCCTCCTCCGCCGGCTTCCGCCTCCCGCGCTACCGTTAGACTCTCATCCGAACAGAGTCATCGCAAGACGACTGTATTCGGCCGCTCATTTGGAGGTTACTTCCCGAGAAACTCCGCGCAGGTGCAGCCAAGGCCGCCGGACGTCTCCGAGTTGCTCCGTGTCGTTGAGGACCTCCGAGTGAGGGAGCACCGCCTTCAGACGGAGTTGCTCGAACAGAAGCTTCTCAAGGAGGCGGTCTCCATTGTTCCCGTGCTTGAGAACGAGCTTGCGTCTAAGACGAACGATCTTGAGATTTTCGCTAAGAGAATCGAGGCGCTGGAGACGGAGAACCAGAGGCTTATTCAGGAAGGGGAGATGTTGATGGTGAAGATGGAGGAGGAGAGGAAGGAGAAGGAGGAACTGAAGCGGAAATTGGCTGACAAAGCTAGGGTTGAGAGTGAGGAGCTATCGGCGTCGCAGAGGTTCCAGGGATTAATTGAAATCTCTTCGAAATCCAACCTAATTAAGAGCTTAAGCGCCAAGAAGATTACCAGATCCAGCGATAGTAGCGTCAATGTGGAGAGTTTTAAGGCGGCGGAGACGAAGACGGAGGAGTTAGAGAGCGATAGGCGTAGGCATTCTCCGTCGAGCTCCGATGAGTTGCCGGAAGCCTCAGTATCGACATTGGCTTTCGCGGATGTTCGTTCTCGTGTACCTAGGGTTCCTAAACCTCCTCCATCAAGGATTTCTTCCTCGTTAGATGACTGCAAATCCAGTGAGAGTAGGAATAGCAGTAATCTTCCTCGTCCACCACCTCCTCTTCCCCCCTCAGCGAAATCGGCGCCTCCGCCTCCTCCGCCGCCGCCCGCGAAATCGTCGAAAGCTTTACCGGCGAAAGTGAGGCGAGTACCGGAGGTTGTGGAGTTCTACCATTCTCTGATGCGTAGAGACTCCCGTCGAGACTCCGGCGCTGGAATAGTCGAGATCTCTTCCGCGAGTGCTCGAGATTTAGTCGGAGAATTCGAAAATCGATCTTCCTACTTGCTCTCTGTAAGTAATCCTTTGCTTCCTTCTAATTGCAGTTCTTATTTCTGTCAAACTTATTATCCAGTGTCTTAACACGACAGATCAAAACCGACGTGGAAACTCAAGGCGATTTCATAAGGTTTCTGATTAAAGAAATCGAGGACGCTGCATTTTCCGCCATTGATGATGTTGTTTCATTTGTGAAGTGGCTAGATGAGGAGCTCTCTTATTTGGTACACTATCAAACAACTTGACTTATCAATTATCATACTATTAATCAAATGTGGGAGTTATTAATCAAATGTGGATTATTCAGGTTGATGAAAGGGCTGTTTTGAAGCATTTCAACTGGCCGGAGAAAAAGGCGGATGCGCTTAGAGAAGCGGCATTTGAGTATTGTGATCTCATGAAGCTTGGGTCCGAGTCATCCGGGTTCATTGACAATGCTAGGCAGCCATGTTCTCTAGCTCTCAAGAAAATACAGGCTTTGCTTGAGAAGTATGCATATAAAGTGCCCTTTCCTAGATCAATCAAGTATTGCTTTCATTTAGTTACAAAGCTAATTAGTGTGAAATCATGAAAATAGGTTGGAGCATGGGGTCTACAACCTTTCTAGACTCAGAGAATCCGCAGCAAATCGATTCAAGTCGTTTCACATTCCTATTGATTGGATGCTTGAAACTGGGCCAATTACTCAGGTAATGCTTTACTCAAATCATGTTTTCGTTTCTTCGAATTTGAGCAAAACATGCATCATCATATCGTTAATTAGTGATCATAGACTCACCCTACTCCAAATAGTTTGTCTTATTTATAATTACTACTGGGAAATCTTTGAAGCCATCTTTGCTTCCTTGATTGCCATGGGCCCTTATGTTTTTTCTTTTCTTCACTGCACACAATCTAGTTTTTTTCAACACTTCTGTGCTTTTTTCTAAAATATGATTGCTAGATGACAAAGGGTGTGCATGCGCGTGCACATGTGACACACCAGTCCCCAGATAAAGAAAAGAAGCTGCCTTATAAAATTTGGCCCCTTTGTTGTTGGTGTAGAGTAAAAAATAACTTAAGAGAATCAGATTCTTTGGCAGGTTTGACGTTTCTATGAATCCCCATGAATTTTATGTGTTCACTCTAGGAAGGATCATTGCATGCTTCTTTCACTAAGTGCCGGATTGCCTCAGTGTTCATGGATTCTTCTATCATATATATAAATATAATGACAATTTGAATTGGAAGAGGAAAATCTGCCTAATTACTTCGAATTCTGCAAACTTGGTCAATATCTTGAAACGTAGAACGTAGATTCAGCTTGTTTCATTGATTGTGTCAAGTATTTTATGAATTGGTCAAATAGAGATTTTGTAAATGTCAAAAGTTGAACTTTCTTCTTTGAACACATTGAGCAGATCAAGCTGGCATCAGTAAAACTGGCAATGAAGTACATGAAGAGAGTGTCAGCTGAGCTCGAGATAGCTGGTAGTGGACCCGAGGAAGAAGAGTTGATTGTTCAAGGCGTTAGGTTTGCTTTTCGAGTTCATCAGGTGAGCTACTATTATCATTCTACCAACTACAGTACATCTTTTGAATCTGAATGAGTAGATAAACAATGCTGTTATTTGACAGTTTGCTGGAGGGTTTGACGTTGAGACGATGAGGGCGTTCCAGGAACTTAGAGATAAAGCCCGACAGTGCCACGTCCAGCACCCAAAGCTCGTGTGTCGGGCTACGCTAACTTAGGAACCTCTGCTGCTGGAATTTATAGTCCTATTCATTTTGCTGTAAAGAAAACATTGTGTTGTATGCTTAGCAAGCTCTCATTTTGTGTGTGCATTGATGGATTAGTGTAGAAAACTTTATTAGCTCTTGTTTCCTAACTCAATTTAATCCGTTGAATATATTATCCTCTGAAAGTCCAACTTGAATTATTTGCATCTACTTGACAAAGGTCCAACGCATTTGTGAAATAACATGTCACATTATATCATAAAAACAATAGCCCCGGGCTAGTTAGAAAGAAGTATCTGAGGTGACCTAAAAACATACTCTCTCTATCCCTTTTTTATGTTCTCATTTCCCATTTTTGGTGTCCTAATTTGATGTTCTTATTTCCATTTTTAACCACAAATCTTTATCAATATACCTTTATCAAAACCCATTAATTTCCCCCAAAATCACAACAATCCAAAATACACTTTAATTTTTCCCTCTCTCATTATTTTCTCATTCAATCTTAACCCTTTAATTTCTCATCTCTCATCATTCTCTCCTCCCAATACACTCTCTCTCCTATTTTCATCTCTCTCTCCTCTCTTCTCCCCTCTCCTTAATTCTCGTGCAAAGAAGGAAAATGAGAACATAATTAAGGGATAGAGGGAGTAGAAACACCACAAAAACCTCCTCATGTACAAGGGAGAAAGTTGATAATGAAAGTGAAAATGACTCTATGCAAAGAGCCAAGGACCCTAGCCTGAAAAAAGGTTGTCAATCTCTAAGGTGCACTAGTCTAAGCTTTTATAACCCAAATCTTCTCTTTTGATAAAAGTCCATCATAAATCATCTCTTTCGTAAGTCAGAAAGGAGAAGTCTTTTCGAATAATGGGGCTTCAACCAATCGAACCTCGTTTGTGAAACCAAAACAGACTATTCTACAAGTTGCAATTTCAACAACACCTTGGTCCGGAGGTAGAGCGAGTTTTACCAAAAGGGGAAAACCGTGTACTCAGCAAAATTACACCGCACACTCACTTGGGGATACATGACGTGTAGTTGGAGTAAACTGGTTCAGTAATTAATCGGTTATAAAAGTCAGTTAACCGGTTTTAAAAAAATATTAAAATTAATAATATTTTTCAAAATCGGTTTTCAAAATTGATGATGTCAACAATGACGTCACCGCATAAGTAAATGATGACGTCACCACCCAAAATTTCAAAATTCAAATTTCTTGTGACCGTTAAAGATGACGTCATCATTTTTAAATTCAAATATATGTAACTGTTAGCAATGACGTCAATAAATCTGGATCCAACTACGCGACGTGTAGTTGTCAGTTGACTTTTGGTCTGACTACATACTGTGTAGTTGCCTACACTTGAGCATTTTCACCATATGGTCTGAACCGATCAAGACCGGATCGAGCCGATCCGGTTTGATTTATTTTTTAATCAAATCTATTTAATTGTTTATTTTAAACCGATTTTTTACTACCGTGTAGTTGGGATGAACCGGATTTTTCCCCTTAAATTTGTAGCTACATGTCATGCAGTCCACACGTAAGTACGTGGTGAAATTTTGGTGAATGGGCGGTTTATTCGCCTTACCAAACGAATATCTCGAATTATAAAAGAAGTTGCAATTCACACAATCGCTCCCCAACATATAATTTTTCTGATAATTTGGGCCATAAGCCCATTATTTATTCAGCCTTTTTGTTTAGAAGCCCATTATTCTCCAAACCGATACGAATAAACACCCTTGCCCTCCACTCATGGAGAAGAAGAAGATAACGCAGAGTAAACAGAGAAAGAGTGAGAGAGAACAAAAATGGCAGCGGTAACGATGTCGATGGCGCCATGGATATCAGGAGGAGGCAGCATGACAACTCTCAGGTCTCCAATGGCACTCCTATCCGGTTCTTCTGTAAGGACAACTAGCATCTCGCTCCGTTCTTCTTCCACCTCTCGCCCTGCGCTCCTTAGCTGCTCGTTCATGCCGTGTTCGTCTTCGTTCTCCTCCTCCTTCGCAGGTTTGAAAGAATTATCTTTCACTCGTTCAGTTTCTGGTCGATAGAATGTTCAATTTCATGAAATTGGGAACACGAATTGATTTCTGAGCTCGTATTATATCTCTGTGTGCATTCGGTGAATGCTGTAGTAATTTTGGAGTCTGAATTCGAGATGCTGCTTCAATTGAAAGTTTTGATCCTCTCTCTTTTGGGGAACGAATTGACGGTTTCTGCATTATCTATTGGAATTTGCTCACTCGAAGCTAACAAAACCTAATTCTTCAATGTCAATGCAATTATATTCTTCTGCTATGTGCATAATATCATTGACACTTGACATCATAGTTTTGCTACATTACCGTTTAGAACACTTCATTTTAGCATTTTGTATATGAAGATGGATTTCAAAACTCATCCATAGACATTAGTTTATGATAGGATCCATGTCTATCTAGTTTGTTAAAGGGAAAGTGACCTAAAATAATCCCAATTTCAGTTATCTATGCCTTTGTATACATTGTCTTATAGAGTTATAGACCTTTGTATACTATTTATCTATGCCTGCTGGTTCATTACTACCAAACATCTTGTTGTGCAGATGTTTAGGAGTGTCATTTAACAATCTCAAACTTTTTCTAAGTTGCAGGATTGTCACTAGGGATAAACCTGAGCTCTGGTTTTGGGATTGGAAACGATAGATGTAGCCGACTCGTTGTGAGGGCCGGGAAAAAGTTTCAGCTTTGTCAGACAAAAAGAAACAGATCAAGAAAGTCTCTTGCTCGTACCCACGGCTTTCGTAGGCGGATGAGAACCACTAGCGGTAGGGCATTGCTTAAGCGCAGACGTGACAAGGGACGCAAGATTCTCTGCACCAAATCTAACCCTAGCGGCGGGAAATTGGTTGTACAATAATCGCCGTTTTTCAGGGCCTTCTTGTAGGTAAAAACTATTCACCATGTTGTGCTTTTCTTGTTCTGTAATCTTTCTTGCTCCAAATGTGATTTGAATTGAATTGTGTTGTGGTTAATGCATACGCTAAATCTTCGTTCACCTTCTTGATTGTTCGTCCAGGTGATATAAAAGTTCTCTACTTACCATGCCACATTCTTTGTAATCTTAACCCTTACAATTGGTTTATGAGTGAATTAATTAGATATGTTTTGATCATCAAAATGTATTTAAATCATAATGACAAGAATGACCAAACAAAACAACTTCATGACGTTTATTTTTTCTAAAGATACCAAATTGTTGTTAGATGCCAAAAATTGGCTCCTAGACATTTAGCTCCTTAGCTACAATACAAACAACAATGATCCTTAATCACATTTGAAGGACCTTAAGATGAGTTAATTATTGACCACTAATCCTTGCCACAAACTCATCAATGTTCCTATCAGAGCTACCGCCTTCTTGCATTGCCTCTTTAGCAACCATCTTCCATTTCCTTGCATTCAATCTCACTTCTTCCCCTTTCTCTCCTTGCATAACCTCTCTAATCCTCCGTTCGATCTCTTCCCGTTTCACAATTCCATTTTCTCCTTCCTCAACACGAACCCCGACCCTCCAAACATCCTCCACAAACTTTGCATTGGTGGGCTGATCCGCCCACAAAGGCATGGCCACCAACGGCACTCCTGAACAAACCGCCTCCAGAGTCGAGTTCCAGCCACAATGGGTGAAGAAGCAACCAATCGCTCTGTGCTCCAAAACCGCGAGTTGTGGGCACCAACTCACTATCATACCTTGTCCAGAAACCGAAACACCTTCCTTGAACTCTGAAGGCAACTTATCCGCCTCGTTCGACTTTACCACCCACAAGAAGGGCATTTTCGTCCTTTTGAGGGCAGATGCCATCTCCTCCATCTCAGCTCCTCCAAGAGCCGCCAAGCTCCCAAATGAGACGTAGATCGTGGAGGACGGCTCCTGAGTGTCGAGCCATTGGACGCAAGGGGTCGTGTCGAGGTTGAAGGGGCTTAGACCGTACTCCGTGTCGTCTTTTATCCGCTTGTCCAAGTGCATTGAGGGTATGGATGGACCTATTGCTCTTATGTTTGGCCATTGTTTCCTCATCCAGCTTATCACCTACAAAATCATCACAATTTGGTATGTTATTCATCCAATTTACATAAAACCAAAAATGAAGCGGTTTTTTAAAAAGAATTTCATTTGAGAACCATGTATTGTTTAGTAATTTCCCGCGTTTGGGATTACAAAAATTAGTTACCTCAACTTCAAGATGATCAAAAGTGTTGAAGAACTGCCAATCAGCCTCATGGAAATTACTAAACTGATCCAAAGCAATCTTCTCGACCACCGGATTCTTCCCCACCTCCCTCACCAACGTCGGCACATCTCCGACCTCCAACTCCGGCAGCCCCGGGGCCGAAACCACCCCGTTCTCGTCTCCGGTCACCGGAGCTTCCAACACTCCCTTATACACATGACAGAATATAAGCGACACCGTACATGCCTGCGGGAAAAACGGGGCTGCGAATATCCCGAGCTTTCGTGCAAACGGCAAAGCCCACGGGAACGACGAGTCGTACACCAGACACCTCACCGGAATCCCGAGTGCCGCCTTCTCCTCCACCAGACGCGTCAGTCCCGGACCCGCTGCTGCCTCGAATTTCCCGATCAGCTCGTCGATTGGTGAGGACTGCAAATATCAGAAACAAGATTGTAACGTTGTTCAAACTATATACACATATATATTAACTCGAATGTCAAATATAAAAATAATGTATCAATTTACATAATATAAAATAAATCATAATTTCAACATATATTCTAACTATATATACACTCAATGACGACTAGAGTTTTATACGTCAAACGTTTTAGCCATTCATAACGGTGGTGTCTCACTGAGCGACTAGTTGTCTTCTAGCCGGTCTAGACGACCAACTTTGAATACTATGAGTAGATAAATCTAAATAACACATAAACTCCAAGTTATAGCAACTCAATATACAAATAAGATGTAAATTCTACTTTGTCGTTGTCCAACGTCTAGACACTAATTTTATCCGTCATGCGTTTAGCCTTCTAGATAGCCGTCCAGAAAGCATTTTTCACTAGCTCTAAAAATGAGACGGTAATGTCTCACTGTCCGACTAATCGCCTTCTAGACGACCAACTTTTTAAAACACGTACATAAATCCAAATATAAATTATGTCACTAACATGGGACTGCTCGGAGTCGCCGGTGACAGACTCGATCGACAGAAAAGGGGAGGATTCCGAGGTGGAGAGAAGCTTTCGGGAGAAGGCAGAGGTGGTGGCTAGGGTTACAGTGACGCCTTTCGAGGAAAGGCGCTTCGCAAATTGAAGCATCGGGTTTGTTCGTCCCATAATCGGGATAGGAAGAATTACTACATGGGCGGATTTCATGGTGGCGCGTGGAGTGCAATTTCCATTGTTCAGCGCCATTTTTCTTTTGAATTTGTGCTTTGTTTATGGAATATTATGAGATAGTTTTTCCAGTTGGAGGGTATTTATATATACATCTCATATGGTATAAGACTATGAAGGTGGAAGTGGATTTGATCGACAAGAATGGTATGAGTGAATCTAAATTAGATTTGGCAAGAATGTTGAGTTTATTGCTACTTGTGTAATGTGATGATGTATGTACATTTTTGGTTACCTAATATGCAATGAATCTATGAATTTAAATTAGTAACATGTTATTTTAGGATTATATTATTGTTAGTAATACTTTGAATATAAGTATAATTTGAATTGTAAAACGTTTTTTATACTATGAACCAAAGTGGATATGTATTTTAAAAGAAAATTACCAATTATACCGATTTTTTTCCTGTTACAAGAAATGAATCTGCGCGCATTCTTACCACACCAATCTTTTAAATTCTAGTTGAGAAATGTATTCAAACTTTCTTTTTTATGTATCATATGAATATCAAAATAATGTTGCTATAAAAATACTATGATTAAAAATGATATGCAAAGAATCTCTCCACTTGTGAACATGCATATCCGACCTACTCCATAAGATTCAAAAAAATAGTTTATATACTGAATTATGCAATTTTTTTTTGAAATGAGCATTTTTTTGGAATAAATTCTCATTATACGCGTAGTTTAAAATAAATTCCAAATATAGGTACTTTTATCCGGTTCGGAAATTTGCAACGAAGGAGAGGACAACGCCTCTCCCCGAACCTTTTTAAAAAATAAATAAAGGCTCTGTCATATTTTCTTTTTTGTTCTTTTAACATTTGACCTACTTACGCGAGTTCGGGTGACTCGTTAGGGCTCGTTCAAAATCGGAATCGAGTGGCTCGTTTGGGATCGTTCGGAATCAAAATCAAGTGAAAGACATATATGATGAAAGCTGAGATCGATACGACCCAACAAAACTGGTCTCACCCGATTCCGATTCCGAACGATCCCAAACGAGCCACCCGAATCGGAAACGAAGTTGGGATCGGTACGCACAAGACTTACACGGGTTCGGGTAGCTCGTTTAAAATCGTTCAGAATCGGAATCAAGCGAAACCAGTTTCATTGGGTTCGTATCGATCTCAACTTTCACTGTATATGTGTCTCGTTGTCTGATAATGAGGCATGAATTTGTAAAACTCCATTTACAGTAGCATGTATGCACGAGACTTATGCGGGTTTGGGTGGGTCGTCTGGGATCGTTCGGAATCAGAATAAAGCGAGACCAGTTGTGTTGGGCCCGTAACGATCTCCTCTTTCATTGGATATGTCTTTCACTCGATTCTGATTCTGAATGAGCCTTGACGATCCCTCGGAACCCGACATTGTCAACTTAATGAAGCTTCTTTACGTAGTGGAAGGGTTCAGGTGGCTTGTTTGGGATTGTTCGATATCGAAATTGAGCGAGACTACTTTCGTTGGGTCCGTACCAATCCCAGCTTTCACCAGATATGTGTCTCGTTGTCTTATATTGAGGAATGAATATGTAAATATCCATTTACAGTAGCGAGACTTACGGGGGTTCGAGTGGCTCGTCAAGGCTCGTTCGGTATCTGAATCTAGTGCGAGACATATCTGGTGAAAGATGAGATCGATACAAACCCAACAAAACTGGTCTCGCTCGATTCTGATTATGAACCATCCCAAACGAGTCACCCAAACCCGCGTAAGTCTTGCGTAGGTATGCCAAATTTCAAAAGAACAAAAAAATATATGGGCGTTGTCCATGATAGCGTCTTTATAGGCAAAAAAATTTCCCCTTATTATATGAGGCGCTGTCAATATTTTAAAAAAAAAAAAGGTTCAGGAAGAGGCGTTGTCCATAACAACGCTTCTCCTTTGTTACAAATTTCCAAAGGTGAAAACATACCTATATTGAGAATTTGTTTCAAGCTACGCCTACAACGGAAATTTATTATAAAAAAATGCTTATTTCAGAAAAAATTCGAATTATACATTGTATATAGTTTAATGAATTAGTCTATATAGAAAATCTATTCATTGTATTATACAATGAATAGATTTGGTAATGATTGTCCAATGACCTAAATAAAACATAAACGAGGTCAGTTACCTAATTAAAATATAATCGAGGTCAGTGACCTGAATATTTAAATTAGGAGCTAATCTGTTACGGAGTAATTACAAAAGAAAAGCCCAAATAGTTTTCTTTTCCCCTTCTAATTGAGCACGTGAGTTGCACATGCCATCACTGTTGTCTCAGTTTCATGCCTCTTCTCCCATCTCCTTCCTCGCAAAAAAAAACTCTCATAGCGATTTGAAGGGAGATGCCATCACTGATTTGAACTGATAATCTTTTGTTAACTGTGCTAATTTATCGCTATGATGAGGATCTGAGCAATGCAAGCAGTAGCCTTATCATTTCGATGCAGAGTTCTAGGTGCAGCATTTCATCGAGCAGTTGGTGTGTCTTGGCAATTGAAATCCAAATATTGCTCCGAGGCAACTCGTGATGATTTGAGATTCGATGATACGGAATTGGGTACGCCAGAAGGACCCAATTGCTTGTCTTTGAGAATTGAGAGGCTTCCCAGAACAGAGCCTGTTGGGTTCGCGTTTCAGAAATGGATGGGCGAGGGATTCCCTATCCACAAAGGCGATATATTCCACGCTGTGAATCGCTTAAGGAAGCTCAAATTGAATAAACGTGCACTTGAGGTGATTCTCTTTTGAAGTTGCATCTTTATGTGGTTATGCATACCAAATGTTTGTTAAAATGCCTGAAAGAATTTTTGCAGGTGATGGAGTGGGTGATAAGGGAGAAGCCTTATAGACCAAAGGAGCTTGATTACTCTTACCTCTTGGAATTCACAGTGAAGCTGCATGGGATATCACAAGGTGAGAAACTCTTTGCAAATGTTCCAGTTGAGTATCAAAATGATTTGCTGTACAACAATCTGGTGATTGCTTGTTTGGACAAGGGTGTGATTAGGCTGTCAATGGCATACATGAAGAAGATGAGGGAACTAAGCCATCCCATCTCACATTTGGTATTTAACCGCCTTATAATCCTTCACTCGTCTCCGAGTCATCGTAAGATCATCCCGAAGATCCTCACACAGATGAAAGCTGATAAGGTTTCTCCTCATGTGTCGACGTACAACATTCTTTTGAAAATCGAGGCTAGTCAGCATAGCATTGACGGGTTGATGAGGGTTTTTGGTGATATGAAGAAGGCAAATGTTGAGCTCAATGAAATAACCTACTGCATAGTGGCGACTGCCCATGCTGTTGCAAGGCTCTATACTGTGTGTGACGAGTATGTTGAATGCATCAAGAAATCAATGACGGGTAATAATTGGTCTACATTTGATGTTTTGATGATTTTATATGGATATCTAGGAAAGACGCGATCATTGGAAGAAACATGGGCCATTATTCAGGATTTTCCTCATGTGAGGCCAAAGAGTTTCTTACTAGCAATAGAGGCATTTGGGAGAGCAGGAAAAATCAATCGAGCTGAAGAGATTTGGTTGGAGCTGAAGGAAGAAAAGGGAGTAAAATTAACCGAGCAGTTTAATTCCTTAATCTCTGTTTACTGCAGCAATGGGTCTGTTGATAAGGTTTCAATTCTTTTCAAGGAAATGAAGGAAATTGGGTGCAAACCGAACGGCATCACCTACCGACATCTTGCACTAGGATGTTTGAGGTCGGGATTGGTAAAGGAGGCGTTGAAGACCCTAGAAATGGGAGCAAAACAGATTACGAGCAACAGTGTGAAAAAGTCGTCTCCTTGGCTGGAAACGACGCTTTGTTTAGTTGAGAGGTTTGCAGAGATGGGAGATGTCGAGAACGCCGAGAGGTATTTTGATGAGCTGAAGATAGCTAATTACACAAGGTATACGTTTAGTTACAATACTTTGATTAAAGCTTATGTTAAAGCAAAATTGTATTGCCCTAATTTGCTTAGGAGAATGATTCTTGGTGGAGCTAGGCCAGATGCTGAGACTTATAGCTTGGTAAAGCTTGTTGATCAATATAGGGACTTAGAATGAATTTGTATATTTCAGTAAGTTTCCTAAATTTATTACATTGTGTTTTAAACATTATATTTGAGTTTTGTTTGGTTTCATGTTTATATCTAGTCATTTTCTTTATGAGGTAAGAATTCGACACATCCTATAAAGAGACTAAGTCGAGAGGCCGATAAATCGGTGCCGGTCAATACCTACATAAAAAGAACAGTAAAACAAGATTGGAAATACAAGAAAGTAAATAAAGAGCCAAAATAATCACATTTAGAAAAAATGGTATAGAGCTTCACCTTCGCCACAAAATATAGCATAGTCTATGAACAACTAAGAAAATGAAAATATAAACATTACCCAAAATAGCATTTGTATAATAGGATGATGAGAACAAATAGGGAGGAAAATGACATATATGTTCATCGGTTTCTGAATATCCTGCACCATTGTTTCTGTCTGAGAAATTGTAAAGAATGGGTCAAAATGAACGAAGACAACAGCCTTGCAAATCAATGATCACCATCAAAACCAAATCCTATATATTGACACACATCTTTCTATAAAATTTCTTCCATTTGAATCTTTATCTCTAACAAACACAATCTTATAAGGGAAAGAAAAAACATAAAACTTGTGTTAAATCATAATACACACCAATCATGATGAAGTCTCAAGTCATCCTCGTTGTGGCGAGCGCCCTCTTCCTTGTCGCCCTTGTCGATGCAGCTCCGCCTCAGTTTACTGTTGAGGGAAAGGTGTATTGCGACACTTGTCGCGCCCATTTCATCACCAGAGTTAGTGTGTTTCTTCAAGGTAAACAACAATCCATGAGTCCAAATCTCATATATCTATATCAATTAAGCCAGATATCAAAAAATCTTTGATAATTCTTACAGAAGAAATATATAAGAAATAACTTTCAAATCTTGATATCGATATCAAACAAGTCAGATAGAATTTGAGTTTCGCAATAAAAGATGCAAGAATCAAGTGCACATTCCACATAATTATAGTGAGTTGATTGTTGTTTTCCAGGTGCTAAAATACGGTTGGAGTGTAGGAACATAACAGGCTCAAGCGTGCCTACGTACAGTGTGGACGGTATTACAGATAAATATGGTCGATACAACCTGATAGTTAGCGGAGACCATGAGAAAAGCATTTGCGATGTGGTGTTGGTGCAGAGCCCAATGCCCGACTGCACCGAAATCCCAAAGGGGGCTGATGCAGCAAGGATCAGCCTCACATCCAACAACGGCGTGGTGGAGCGTCAACGTCACGCCAACCCTCTTGCCTTCTTTAAGAAGGATCCTTTGCCGCAGTGCAATGATGTCCTTACTGAGCTTAACTCCCAATGAAATCTAACACTCACTTTGGGTTTGTTTAGTTTATACTGTTTTTTTCACGTCTTTTTGGGTATGAGGATCACATTTTTCAGTTTATAAACACCTTGCCAAACACACCCTTTGTTTGATTCTTTATTATTGTACAGCTTGGTATCTGTATCGATGCCGATACGATATGTACATGATTTTCGAGCATTTTTATGCTACTAATTCGATCTCATGCTCATGAATGTGTGCATGCACGACGTCAACTCGTTTTTGGTGTTGTTATATCGTTAATGTAGGATCTGTATGTTAGTATCATGAGAACTGTGACACAGAATTGTCCAGTTTCTAGGCACAACAGAACAGAAGTAAAAAAGCAAGTTATCAACACTATTACTTAAGGCGAAAACCCTAGATAACCAAGCTTTTTTTGGATGAAACTACCCCTCTTTCAAGGATTAAAAGTCTACTTGTATATTCAATAAGTGAGTTTAGAGACGAATGTAGAGTACAGACTACTAACCTAGTTCCTACCAGAAACTCTCAAACGGAAACACAATAAGACTTACGTGATGTTCGTTTGCAAGAACAACTCTTTCGACCTTTCTTTCTCCTTAGCACGATGCACTCTCTAATCTCTGAAAATGCGTAAGTGCTAAGGTCGTCCGAATAGGTATATATATAGGAGAAGATCATGTGTAAAGATATCGGTTAGAATATATTACACAAACTATCTTCATTCCATGTAAATATTTATCCTTACGTGGATGAGTTTAATCAATAAACTCTTGATCATTTTTGTTTAATTACAACTGATTACACTTCATAAGATATTCTAATTAAAGACAAAATCTTCTCAAGATCTTTATCTCCTTGTCGCCTATGTTAGGTCACTTATTCGGCAGTCTTAGAGACGCGGTTTTCCTTCCATTTCCATTGGACTTTAACATCTTAATTTTTTTCTATCTTTTCATCTGAAACTCTATAATAATACTTTTCATAATATATGATTTGTCATCTTCAAAACTAGAGAAACCCAGAAAATGAACTCATAGGGAACTTATGTTCCTAAAATTCCTATTCCAACGGTTAGACTTATGTACGTATAATTTTGTTATAGTTGCAAAATTCATAGTCTTTTTCGTTTCATGTACTAATATATAGTCACTTAAAAGACGGTTAATAGTACTCCCTCCGTCCCTCAATGTTTGCAACATTAAGGGAATGGAACAATATTTAAGAAAAATGAGATGAGTGGAGAGAAGAAGAAAAATGAAGTTGAGTAGATGGTTGATTTGATTGATAAAGTGTTAAAAGAAGAATAAAATATTGAGTAAAGGTATTAATGGTGGAAATTAGATAGAAAAGATGATATAGATGGTTGATTTGATTGATAAAATGTTGTTAGGATATGAATAAAATAAATAAAGTAAGGGTATTATGGGGAAAAAATAATGGATAGAAAATGAATGTTGCAAACATTTTGGGACGCCCGAAAAGGAAATATTGCAAACATTAAGGGACGGAGGGAGTAATCAAATGGAGTACGTATAGTGAGTTTCGATTTATTTATAATTCAATAGTCAATAAAAATACATAAGAATGACAAAACATGGAATAATTAACGTACATGAACACAGACTAATGAAAAACATACTCCGTAGTACATATAATATGCATGCTACCGCTACGTTAGTGGCATCATATCAAGGAGTTGTATGCTAGCTAGGTGTGACAAGACGTTGGTTACTTTGCATTGAGACCAAAGCAATCCATCCAATTCAAAAGCTACTCTCAACTTCAAAGCACAAATCAAATAAAAGAGATCTACATTTTTAAGTGTTGAAAGCTCGATCATGAGTCATCACTCACTTTCGTTACAAACAAAACCACCATTCAAAAGAAAAAAAGCAATTTAATGTTAGTCACTTTTCACTAAACGACATTTAGTTAGTTTAAGATTAACACTGACTTTCTTAACTAGTACAGTATGTATCTAGAGAATTCAAAAGTATCGAATTCAATTTATATTAGAGACGCAAAAGGGTTTCTATAGAATATAAGTTACAATATGAAATATGACCATGTTCACAAATCAAACATCAATATTTCTATTCTAGATAGTAATGTTTATAATCTAGTGATAATTTTAAACTTTTTAAGTCAGTCAAGTCACATCACAGGGTAATAATTTTGTAATTTTTATACATTTTTTTAAAAAAAATAACTTAAACGGATATGATCTTTGAATTATGAACATAATTACCGAAATTTTAAATATGATCGTTTCAATTATGATATTAACTTGTTATTTGTGAGCACATGTAAATAATTCCGAAGCTTTTTTCTAGAAACGTATACGTTGGAATGAGCTGATATGGCTCGAAAAAATCTATTTAAGTTTAGAGCATTTCGACTGATAAAACAAGACGATCAATACCTACAAAACAATTTTCAGTAGCTTTTTCCCAAAAGCCCAACGATCATGTCCGTTCGCTAATTGGTTCCTACCTTGGGTTAAAAATTGGAATATACTTATTCTAACTTGAATATATCGTATTCTTAGGTTGCATCAGCTGGAATTCAATTTATTTATATATCTAACAAATCAAATTATCACCTTCGAATTCCAATCTATCTACTCCTTCTGTCCCAATTTGATTATCTCATTTGGTTTTCTGACACTATTCACAAATCGAGAGAATCTTGTAGATTTCTTCCAATATATAAAAAAAAAACCTAGTCATGTGAAATCTTGTTTGATTCGTCTCAATGAGTACTTTTACAATATTAAAAAATTATAATTTTTACTAACAAATAATAAGAGATATTAACGATACAAAACGTGTCTCGACATATGTGCCGAGTTGAAATGAGACAATCAAATTGGGACAGAGGGAGTACTATACACTAGATAAAATATTTTATACATGTCTAACTTGCTAATTGGTTTAAACATCTTATGCCTAAATTTTATAAATATATGAAGTACTCCCTCCGAAATAAATACTTGTCTCTGGAGCAATTTTAGAGAGGATTTATTGATCAAAATTTTAGACAAATATATCATTCATAGTTTAAGTAATGACATAGAAAATAAAGGAAAAAATAGTGAGAGAATAAAGGAAAGAATCAATAACAGTATGGTAAATTTGGAAAAAAGGGTGTAAAATTATGTTAAAAGACAAGGAAAACAGACACTATATTATAGGACGGAGGGAGTATATCACAAGTTGAAGTTTCTTGTACAACTGGATGGAAGTCGAGAAACAAGTTGCGCTCCCACACCTTTCTAAATACATAAATTCAATCTGTGAAAGATAAATGTATCATTCCTAGCATTGTTAGAGTGACTAATAGAAATGGTCTTGATACAAGAAAGTGTGTCTAATGCCTCTTTGTCCAACTCTCCAAAGGTGGAGAAAGCAACTTGTACCCATTCTCCTCACACTTAGATGCATACTTCATTTTCTTCTTCTTCACCGCATTGTGCAAAGCCACACCAGGAGCCCAGGAACTCACACCCATGCCAGCAAAAGGAGAGATACCAGTCACATCCAAACAAACATCCTTACCCTGAAACCAATTATACAGTAAAAGGTCTGCAGGCCTAAGATCATTTCCAACATCTGAAAGAAACCCCATAGAGGCCTCCTTGCGTACTGCGATTCCAACTTTGGAGCAAATATCAACAAGGATGTCACACACCAAGTTATGTATGTACTTCACACTCACCTCACTAGAACAATGAACAACGTGATCTCCCCAACAATCCATCTTGGGGGCATTGCAACTAGGGAAAAGACTATCTTCAGAGAACAAAGGTATAGTGAGTCTGTAGCACAACACAGAACGGAATTGGCGGTGGTTCATCCGCTGCCCCAAGCCATCAATAGGAATAGTAAACAGATAATCTTGAGCATGTGGGGCACGAATAGAACTGAAAACAACAACCTGCCTTGGACTAAGCATGAATTTGGCAACAAGATTTTTCTCAATAACACCAAAGTAACACTCTGCCAGGGTTTTCATCATTTGGGGGGCAGCGGTACCAATAGTGAGAGAGAGAGCATCAACGTTGCAAAAGGCATTAAAATCATCAAGAGCATGCTGAAAAGAAGAGCCAGAAGAGACAATACCCGTGTTGACCAGAATCTTGGCCTGCAGCGAACTCGTTTGGAGGCGAGAAGCAAGAAAAGCATAGCGCATTACATCCTCTGCAGATAAGATACCAAGACCGCCCAACTTAATTGGGAGAGTGGCAAACCGCCATTGCCAATCCCCAAAGCCCGGCCCTGAAGCAGTGACAATCTTCTCTAAGGAGATGCGCAAGGCTTGATTAAAATGAGCTTGAGAATCCAAGAAAGATAAGGGGGAACAAGTTCTCAAAGCATAAGACAGTTTAGCAACCCCGACACAATTACGAAGTAGGAAAAGCTCACACTGGGGATCATTAAGTCTGTTGACCGCCTCCATTAGCTCAATAGTTTTGGAGACCCTTTTCAAAGCTAGATCACGACAGAAACCAACGTCCAAACTGATGGAACCACCAAGAAGTTTAACACCATCATGTGGGCGAGAGATATTTACTGGAAAAACAATCTTCATCCTGCTTCTAGGGTCCTCAATGGGCCAGAAAAGTTCTGTCTTGTCTACATTTAGGAACAAACCACGAGCTGGACCATCAACCTTGATGATATCCAGCGCCTTGGCGATCATAATTAATTTTTAACAAATAATTCGAACTCCAGAGACAAGTAATTTTTAACGGAAGGAGTATAATTTACTGTTTAGCCAGCTACCTCCCCAACCGAAAAATTATGACAGCTATATGATATATATATGACACATTAATCAATCATGGAGTCTATATGTAGCATTCACATGGTGTGATCTAATTATAGGTGATTACGCTATCTAATTAATTAGCATTACGATAACGATTCAGATTAGCACGGAATACTATTAACAAACATATTTACGGCAATATAATTCCATATATTACAACGACACATTTGACTTTCGAAACCACACAACAAGACAACTAATTAACAACTTTATCTTATTGATGGATGATCAACAATTAGATTGATCATATGACATATTATTCCTCCTCCTCTTGGCCGGAAAATTAGGGTTTAAACCAGCATCGGCCACGAGTTGTTGATGGTGAGCCCAATACTCCTCGAACGCAACTCGGTCCACAAGGTAGTTAGCCAACTTGCCTTTACGACGACCTGCTCCTACCGGGACGTTACGTAGGGCGCCTCCAGCTGTCCAATACCTCTGGCACCCCTTACAAAAGTGTCGGGGTTGGTTGGCATTATAGTTGTTGAAGTAACAAAATTTCGTCTCCATACTCTTGCAACGAGGACATGGGATGATCTTATCTGACCTTTTCTCTAAACTCGCATGTTCATCAGTTTTGTCTTCAGAAACACTCGCTTCTTCTTTCACTTGCAACACTATGGTCTTTCCGAATAGCTTGATCCCTTCTGCCTCCTTTCTCTTTTCCACTTCCACCATAGTGCGTGACTTCTGAATGAATTTTAGGTCAGGATAAGATTGAGGGAGAGTCGGAGATGATCGAGAGCTAGAAGTTAGCTTGATCTTAAATCAGAAGAAAGCTCATGGAAGTCTGAGGTTGTGTATATATACAAGGCCTAGCAAAATGGTGCAAAGTATACAAAAGATTGACCAAAAGTGCAATGACAAAAGGAGCAGCAATAAAGTAAAGTTAGTGAAATAAAGAAAGACTTGGTAAAAGGTTGATCCAGTACGAAAGTTGCACAAGTTGGGGGTACGCGTAGAAAAGGGATCGTTATGAGCTTTTCTCCATAACATTAATTACTCTTCATATATTATTCTTTTTGGTGAAATTTTTATTTTATTTTAGATTGTCGTGATACCAAATGTATGTATTTAGATGAGATGATTTGGACTAAGATAATTAAAATATGATTCTAAAAAAAAGAGAATTAAAATAGAATGATAAATATAATTATTTAGCGAAAGGATTATGCGATGGAAAAGACTTATGTAAAAAAGTTAAGATACGAATTATGATTGTGTTATCTCATCAAAAAATCTTTTCTTGATGTGCAAAGTTTAAAATAAGGTTGTTAACATTTGACCCTAGTCAAAAAGCCCGTCGTCCAGTCCGTCACAATAAAGGCCCACTGAAATCTTAAATACAAAAAGATCTTGTGAGGATAAACATTAAAATGACGAATGCGGACGATGCATTTCCCCAAACGATGTTATTTATGCATACAGTTTTGGTGATACACATACGGTGATATGTCTACACAATGTGTGCATGAGTAATAACATATATGTGCTTTTTTTCAATCCATACAATATTATGTTAGCATACATGAAATTATATCCTACACTTTGATGCGCCATTGGTCTCAGGAAAGGCCAAAGAAGCACTTGAGGAGTTTTGAAGATGATCTTGTGAGTGTTTGGTGAACGACTTTTGGGTGGAGGTTGGTCGAAGTGTAGCAGCAGAAATCTTGATATATATGACAAGAGAACTTGTCAAATTGGATATGAATGTCTAGATAAACTTGACAAGATGGTGGATGAAGGATTCGAAGGTGACGATCGAGGATACTCTAACAACGGAAAGGGTTTGGAGATATATACGAAAGGGTTTTGGAGATGCAGAGTGAGTGTGATTAGAAGATATGTGAAGGGGCCTATTTAGAAGTAAGAGTCCTTTCAGAATTTGGATGACACCCTGATCTAGATGATGGAGGAATACTCTTCTCAACAATGGATCTAGATTAAACAAAACGTGCTGATTACAGATGGAGGCAGTCGTCCTTATGTAGGAAGAAGATGACCTATACCTAGAAAAGAGAAGAGTGGATCGGCTAGTTTGGGCTAGGGTTTGGACGAACTTGGGCTTGATAGCCAAGAGTCCAATAAGACGGCCCAAACCATTGAAGGCTGGACCACTCCATATTTAGAAACTTTCTAAAAATAGAAAATTCTAAAAACACTAGCAAAAACGAACTAAAACTTTCCTAATATAGTATGTCTCCGAACATGGGAATTGAGACAAGAAATCCCAAGCAAAGACTACAAAACCAAATAGAGACAACAATTCTCAAATGCAAGAGAGAACATATCCAAATAGGGAAAAGACAACACAAACCAAATAGGAGACACCAACCTTCAGATAGATGGCGCTCTGCAGGAGGCAGACATCGGCGTTCGCTGCCTTGGAGAGGCTTGCTGTCGGCGTTGGCTTGACCAATCTCGGCAACCATGGGCTTGCGCTTACGTTGAGCCAGAGAGCGCCGAGTGTTGCCGACGACGATGTTTTCGATCCAGTGGTTTTGGCGCCAGATGCTCGGGAAGACTTGGCTTAGGATGAGGGGTTCCGCTCGGCGCTATAGTGACCAAGGTTGGTAACATGTAGGTTGCACTCAAGATGAGCCAATGTGCGTCGTTAGAACCGAGATGGATGGCGGGAGGCGGCCATGGTGAAGGACGCTCGTGACTGCAATGTAACCTCAACTTGGAATAGTAGCGCGGGGCACAAGACAAGGCGCTAGAAAAGAGGCGCCAACGGTGCTTAACCTCAAAGTGACCTTCATGAAACGTAAGGCTAGGTGGGGCTCGTTGAGGCGAGCCATGGCTTGGCTCTAGACAAGGCAGGGCCGCATCACACTTATATGATTGACCTAACACGATCCTACAAATTATATTATCTTACAAATCACCATATTAGCATACACGATCTTATTTTATGTAATTATATATGCAATTTACACAAAGTCTTATTGCTCTACAAGATCATCCATCTTATAAGAGCTTACGCTGTTCTACACAAATTTTATTCGCCTATACGATCTTTTTATTTTTAATTTGAATGAAGACAAGAAATGAGATTCCATCCAATTAACATGGCAATCCCAGATCATCTGATGGATGATCCTAAAAATGGATATAGTGGTGAAAAATAACCAAGTGACTGAAGGAGGAGTCTAACATTCGTGATATAATCATCAAGGTATAGATGCATTGTTATGACTCAACCATGCTAATTTAATCGAGATAATATTTACTGAATGTGAAGCTAGAAAATCAACAACTTTATTTGCCTTTCATAAACAGCGAAAAAAAATTTAGTGTTATTAATTTTTTCAGAAATATGAAGAATGTCCTATAAAATTAAGTAACGTAAAATTATCACCCTCGAGATTAACATTCTTAATATTAT
Source organism: Oxyria digyna (assembly GCA_029168935.1). Taxonomy (NCBI): domain Eukaryota; kingdom Viridiplantae; phylum Streptophyta; class Magnoliopsida; order Caryophyllales; family Polygonaceae; genus Oxyria; species Oxyria digyna. The sequence continues at coordinate 45,304,252 of JAPVLV010000005.1, forward strand.
GTAGGTCTGCTAATTTAATTCCATGTAGAGATGCTAAAGCTTCTGCTTTAAGGATAGAAGTTTGGTTTATTTTTATTATCCACAAAATACATGGTTTATTTTTCCAACCTTTTTAGGTACGAGAGTAATGTTTTTCGAAAAATAAACAAAAAACAGTTTATAAATCATGAGAAAAGTTCGGGTGGGAATAACCCTTAAAAAACGAAATGCGCAGTTTTTCGCGTTCACATATAACAAGTTAATGTTCATAATTTGGGCGGTATTTTTCATAATCTGGCAATCATGTCCGTTCAGGTCATTTTAAGAAGAAAAGAAAATTAAAGTTCACAGTAATTACAAGAATGTCATCACGCCACTCACTGAAAAATTTCAAAAAATTTCATCGCCCAGATTATGAACATTACCATCTAGAATATGAACATTGACGTATAATATGTGAACGTGAATTGTTCGCACTTCGTTTTTTAAGTCTTGTTCGCACCCGAACTTTACTCTATAAACCATTTGCCAAACATACCTATAATTTGTCCAGTAGCATCTCTGCAGACACAGGCAATGTAAGAGTCATTGGACATAGTAACCGATGCATCAAAGTTAATTTTAGAGGTTTTTACCAGAAATTACCCGTAAAATGTGTTATATTGCTCAAAACCACCCCTTTAAATCAGTATTACCGGAAACCACTCATGTAATGCTCTCCGTTAGCCAAACTCCACTCATTTCAATATTCTGTTTAAATTCCGTCAAATATTTACAGATTTTACCCCAAACTTTTATTTTCATTCATTTTCTCCACAATTTGAAAAATTGGACAAATTTATAATTAAAGCAAAAGTTAGGGCAAAACCATTATATTCTTCAACCTTAACCCCAAACTCTGATGAGTCATGACCCAGCCGCGTCGACTCGGACCGAGTCAACTCACCCTCAAATGCGTTTACCCTTCTCGCATATCGGAGCCGAGCAGCGCCGCCGCCGACTGGGGAAACTCCTGCGTTTACAACATCCACCACTTCGGCGCCGTTGAGGATGGTATGTCGGATTGTTCAAGGTTTTATCGGCGTTTGCTTCGGGACCTTCTCTCTGACGAATATAGAGAGTCGGCCTCACCGTAATCGGCCGATTAGGTCAAGGAGGGTTGATCCTCTTCAGGAGGTAGAGTTTCGAAGGGATGATTAACCAGATGTGGTTTTGGGCTAAGGTTGAAGAAGATGACGGTTTTGCCCTAATATTTGGTTTAATTACAATTATTTTCCAACTTTTTAAACTGTGGAGAAAAGGAATGAAAATAAAAGTTCAGGGCAAAATTTATAAATATTTGACGGAATTTAAACGGAATATTGAAATGGGTGGCGTTTGGCTAACGGAGAGCATTACATGGATGGTTTTCGGTAATATTGATTTAAAAGGGTGGTTTTGAGCAATATAGCACATTTTACGGGTGATTTCCGATAAAAACCTCTTAATTTTAACCCCAATCCAATTGATTTGATTTTTCAGTATTTTATTCTTTTTAGTCGGCATTTTTGTTCCTTTCGTTTGAAATTTTGTACTTTCCCATTGGTTGTAGCTAAAAAAAACTCTATCCGCAGGATCCCGATTATCTTTGTAATTTTTGCCAAATATTATGCTATTTTCTGTTCATATCTAGTAACAAAGGAAAATTGAGGCTTCAAATACATTTGTATCGTTTTTAAAGGAATTGATCAAGGTTGTATTTGTTTTAGTTGAATCGTAGATCTGATGGAATAGAGAAATCCTTGCCCAAAAGTTATTGATATTTAGATATATGTTTTAAGTATATTTGGACATTCAATTAAAAAAGTTCAATTACATCTGTAAGATTATTACATAAAACAAAAGTTGTTGATATTATGATCTTATTTATGTAACTATATATGTAGACTAAATATAATTTTGCTAGTTATTTAAATCGTTAAAAAATTAACTGCTCGTAATTAAATGAAAATTTGAGCCGACCTGACTCGATCGGAGTTGGATCATCTGTCAAAAATTTGTAGACCGAATTCAAATGAAGGATCTATTGTAAAATGGTTCATAAACTCTCTTTTTACAAATTGTTTATTTTTTTAAAAACGTTGTCATTGTACCTAAAAAGACATGAAAATAGTTAATAAACTAAAAACTACGGAGTAGTTTATAAACCATTTAACAAATAAACTCTCATAAATGAATGGACGAGATCGGATCGGAATACGACCAAACTGAAATCGAGTCGACCCGAAAATGACCGTAAAAAGTGACGAGTCGAACACGATCCCACTTGTTATAGTTCTGAATAATATCTGACATAAATTTATCCGAAATTGAAAATTGTCCGACCTGAAACCGATCGATCGTTCGATTTGACAAAATATTTTAAACCTTCGGATATAATGAATCAAATGACTAATTATGGAGCAACGATTAGCCCTCTTTGTTTATACATAATGGGCCGCCAGTATCTGGCCCAACATATCTGTGTTATGGCCCAAGTTTTCAAAATTATTTTTTCGGGAGCAAATAATCTCTATATTATTACTAAATCAATACCGTTTTCTCCAATCATAGCTATGCCACGTTGAACCCTCCTCATTTAAGTCATCCATTTGTCGTCATTACATGATAGATGGAAAGAGATGGAAAGAGGATAAGGGAAAGAATATACAAATACCAGTACCACAGGGTCCTATATCGCAGCACATACTACATGTGTTGGAGCCGGTTCTCGAGGCCTTAAGGCCTAATGGGCTTGCGAGGCTTTCGTAAGAAGGTCGGCCCTAACGTGAGTGAATCGCCATCGTAAGAGGAAGCCCAAATGAAGGCCCAAACCGGGTAGTGTAATAAAAGACCTAGATGATGGATATTGTGGAGCCCGCGAGGTACGTGGTTATAAACGTAACAGAAAGACGAGAGAAAAGGAGATTTGATCTTTAGGCAATTTTCTTCCCCAAGAGAAAGAGAGAGAGAACACACACAAGAAAAGTCTCTCTATGAGTTCAACTCCTTCTCGCCCAATTCACCTCTTTCTAATAGGAAATTGGATAATCGACACCTGGATTCCGACTCTCGGCGTCGTAATCGTGCTTTTGTGTAAGAATCAACCCCTTTGGGTGAGATTCATGAGTGACATGTTTTGTTCTACGTAAGAATTAATGGTGTTTTGTTAGTTAATCCTTATGCTCCATTTTCTCCTTGTTTGAGCTTGTTGTTTAGGGTTTTTGGACTCATTTGCTTGTGATCAATTACTGACTTGGGCGTCGGAGAGCCAAATCTAGGGGTTCAACCTTCTGGTTCAGTTGTGCATGTGTAAGCTCCAACTCAAGAACATGAAATACAATGAGGAAGGAGTTTGACCGAGAAAAGATTGGAGTTCCAGATTGTTTGTCCAGCTGCACTCGTGAGGTCTCTGGTACTTCAAAGAAGTTCATAAGCTGGCCAGATCTCACGGGGTGTTGACCGCAAGGTTGTAAAATCAAGGCCCTAACACTGGCACCGACCGTGAGGACCTCCTGACACAGCTAGGTGTTCTCTGAAAACGTTTGTTGGAAATTTAAGTGATAAGAGTATGGGGGATACCGAAATAAGTGGAGCCGTCAACACACTCCCTTGCAAACAAACCTCCCCACTCTAGAAGCGCTACGCCCTCCGGTTCCTTGCGTGGACGAGAACAAAGTTCTGATTCTTGCTGAAGAAGAGACAGCTTTCAGAGCATGGAAAAGAGCTCGTGAAAGTGAAGGGCTGAGGGCACAGAATCAAGAAAATCAGAGGACGGAAGCTCATGTAGTGAGCGAACAACAAGGGAACTGGGAAGCCCCCCTCCCAGAAGGAGGTGCAGAGGTTAATCCAAAAGACAGAGTCTCGATTTCACGACTTCCTAGGGGAAGAAGTGTAGCAAGGGAAGTGTGATCCAAGGGAATCGATCCGAACCAAGCTACCGCGGGCTACCCTAACAACTATTACTCCCGCAGGCTCCCACAAGCTACCCTGACAATTGTTTATTTTTCTATTTAGTAGTCTAGGTGAGATTCAAACTCACATCATATGTTATAAAACACAATGCTCTTCCATTTGATCTAGTAAACTTTAGAAGTATATTAAGAAAACGTTTTCTTCTTAAAATGCAAAAAAAAAAAGACGAAGCATCCATTCCTTTGCTTTTGCTTTTGCTTTCAGCTGTTTTCTCATTTTGCTTTTGCTGCCATTTCTTTCTTGACTTATTTGTCAGAAATCAAGTATTCACTTGTCTCTAGTTCTACGTCAACCTGCAGCTCAAGTGTGTTAATCAGAGAGAGCAGTTACAACACTATTTTGGCCATTTGTATAGAAACAATGTAGGACTCTGGCATGCATAAGAAATTATAACCAACCTGCTTAGCATCACCCCGGAACTTCTATTTTCCCACAACCATTCCAACTAAAGCACTGCAAATGACATCAGGAAGCCCAAATATTTTCTTGATGAACTCAAAAAACTTGGTAAATCAAGCTACTAAATGGCAGAAGATAACAACAACACGTAGCATACCCAAAATCAAGTACAACGACAACTCTGCAGAGTACTAATACAGATTTATAGTTAAAGAAAAATTATGCAACCAAATACTTCCTCTGTATAAAAAAGAGGGTCATTTAAACTTTAGCATGCGTGTTAAGAAATACAATGATTACCCTACATTGGCATAAGAGACACCTACAAACAGAAGTACTACAAAAAGTTTGTTTGTTGGTTGTATTATGTGTTAAACACCTACATATCCAACTCTACAGAGCACTAATACAGACTGTTTGTTTGTTGGTTGGTTGACATTGTTTCTGGCTTAACATTGAAAATTGGAGACTATTTAGAATAGGGCACCTGGAATTTACCTTTAGAAATCTGTCCTCATAAGCAGCAACAATTGTATGATTATCACAATAGAGAGAATGGATAGAAGAAGCAGCAACTCCAGGTGCATCCTCACCCAATACTGCTAGAGGACTATGATCATGAAGATTCCACAACCGAACAGTCCCAACTCCCACTCTACAAAATAAAACATACATCTAAGCCAGAAACTACGGATTTATGACCTTCCATTGTGCATAATAAGCTATAGTCCTGAATAGAAACAATAAGACGTGTCAATAAAATAGGTATCAATGTACATGCAAAAATGTAAAAAAGGACAACCATAAAAATTACCAACAATGATCAGTATAGAGATGCCCGTTTGCCGAAGCAGCTAATGCATAAATTCCTTTATAGCACCAGTCCTTTTGCTCACTTTTTAAATGGTTCTTGGAAAAAAGGTGAATTGTCTGTAAAAATAAAGATGTCACCCTTGATAAGCGGTATTTTACATAGCGCTACTATAGGTTATTAGCTCATTTTGCATAGGATTATGCTAGATGTTATGATGTATTCTGTAATCATGGAGTTTTGGAGAGTTGAGTTACACATGAGATTACATAAGATGATAGCTGGGAGATAGCTGGGAGAAGTTGCACAAGGTGTTCTTGGGTAAGTATTTTCCGGTTAAAAAGGCAAATGCTCTAAAGAAGGAAATTGCCCATGTTGAGCAAGGTGAAGATGAGACTCTCTATGATTACCTTGAGCGCTTCAAGGGATTGTGTGCTAGTTGCCCTTTTCATGGGTATGATACCGAGGACCTGGTCCTACATGTTTGCAATGGTCTCCTTAATCATGAAAGGAGAATGGTGGACGCTGTTTGTGGTGGGAGTATTCTCAACATGACACCAGAAGATGCCATGGAAAAGTTGCAAGACATGGCTGAGAGCACTAGGAGTTTTGGTAGGACATACACTAGGAAAGGAGTGAATGCCACAAGCTCAGGAGACTCCGCTCTTATGACTGAGCTCGTTGAGCTAAAGAAGATGATCTCTCAGCTGCACAAAGGACAACAGCAGGTAAAAGCATGTGGTATTTGTTCTGACCCTTCTCATTTTACAGACAAATGCCCTGAGCTTCAAGATGATGATGTTGCTGAAGTCAATGCTGGTGGTGGATATGGACCTCCACGACCTCGAAATGATCAGCAGAAAAACTACAATCCGAGGTATAGAGATCATCCAAATTTCAGATGGCGTGATCAGAATGAACCCCAACCTCAAGCTCAAGCCCCACGACCCAATTCTGGACCTTCAACTGCAGATATGTTGAGATCATTGACTCAGCATTTCACAACCCATGTCCAAACTACTGAGTCTAGTATCAAGAACATGGAGAAACAGATAGGGCAGTTGGCTGAAGCTGTGACCACTCTTGCACATCAAAAATCTAATTCTCTACCATCTCAAACGGTAGTGAATCCGACCAGAAATGTTAGTGCTGTGACAACAAGGACTGGAAAAGTGTTGGAAAATGTTGTTGTAGAAAAGGCAGAATCTGAAACAGGTGAGAATCCGCGACCGCGGGATGAGAACCGCGATCGCGGAAGTTGTTTTGAAGAAACAGTGGGAATTCCGCGACCGCGGGATGAGATCCGCGATCGCGGAATATCTTCTGGGGAAACCGATGCAAATCCGCGACCGCGGACTGACAGCCGCGATCGCGGATATGCTCCGGGCGAATCAGTTTTGGGGGAGTTTTCAAAAGATGCAGATGAGGTCGAGGACCGGGGCGACTTCCGATTGAGACAAAACAACTATGTCTGCCCCGACTTCCCACCTCTCAACTCAACCAAACCTCCCGCTCCGTTTCCCGATGCTTTGAAGGACACGAGGAGGCCGGAAAATGATAAGGAGCTATTTGAAACCTTCAGCAAATGTGAGGTAAATATCCCTTTACTCAAACTCATTAAAAGTATTCCTAGATATGCTAAGTTCTTGAAGGAACTCTGCACCATCAAGAAGAATAAAAAATTGAAGGGACAGCAGAAGGTGACGGTAAGCGAGCGTGTCTCCGCTGTATTCCAAAGGCGTATGCCTAAGAAGTGCAGCGATCCGGGCATGGTAAGCATTCCTTGTCGTATAGGTGATACTCACTTTGAGAGAGCTATGCTTGATCTTGGTGCATCTATAAATGTTTTGCCTTACTCGTTGTATAAGATGCTTGGTTTAGGCCCTCTTCATGAAACCAGAATAATTATTCAACTAGCTGATAGGTCTATTGTTTATCCTAAAGGTGTAGTTGAGAATGTTTTGGTAATGGTTGATAATTTGTTCTTTCCTGCTGACTTCTTTGTGTTAGACATGGAACATGATGGTCAGGCTGCACCTATTTTGTTAGGAAGGCCTTTTATGAGAACCGCTAACACAAAGATTGATCTAGCTAGTGGGTCTCTTACTTTAGAGTTCGATGGGGAAGTTGTACAATTAAATATTTATTGATGCTATGAAGCACCCCATTGAAGATGTTGCTTCTATTTTTTCTATTGATGTGATTGATCCTATAGTTCAAGATACTTTTAATATCTTTGGCTTGGATGAATTGCAACCTGTTTTAGAGAATGTCTTAGGAGACCCACAAGTAGATATCGTTTTGTCTACTAACATGCAGGAGTTCCAGGCTAAGCCAGAGCCTGAAGGTAAGCTTTCTTCACATCCTTTGGGCAGTCGCCCCACATTACTGACCTCGCCAGGCGAGATACCATTGATGTCTAGTGTGCAGGCACTTGACATTGAGCTGAAATAGCCACCTGATACGATCAAGGAGGAGAAAGTGAATGAAACCACCTTCATTGCTAAAGACAAGGTGGTCAAGGTAAAAGGGACAAGGTTTAAGGCGTTCCATGAGTGGTTCAGAAGAGAATTCAGAAAAGAGACGGTTTTCACAAAGCCGAATGACGTTAGTTAAAATCTCTTGAGTTTCATGTCGAGCCACGACATAAAATAAGGCGTTGCTCGGGAGGCAACCCGAGGTTTGAGATTGTTTTTATTTGTTTTTGTGTGTTTTGTTCGGTTTAATTTTCTTTTTAGCTTTTCTATGGACAGGAGGAAAGCACCGAAGCTTAGGATCAGCTACAGTCCGTAGCCAATTCCGATGTAAGTCTTCTCTCCCGTCTAAAAAAAAAAGGGTAGACCACTATGGAGGAATAAGGTGCTAGATAGGAGCTAGGATTAGATTTATCTTTTGTACTCACTATGGTGTTTGGAGGCGAAGTGTGTTTGTAATTTGTAGTTCATTCTTTCTCTATACTTCATGAGATCTATGTGTGCTGATTGTAAGGGTAAGTTTCATTTAGCTTATTCGGGGACGAGCAAGGTCTAAGTATGGGGGAGTTTAGGAGAATGTATTCACATGTCTTTATTTGGTGTTGGTTGTATCTGCATGAATTTATTGAATATATTGTTTGAAAAAGCCACAAAAATTGAAAAAAAGGCATACAAAATCCTTGGATAGCAAGTTCTATGCAATAAGAAGGTGGCTTGGCCGGCACTAGGCTGAGGCAACAATAAGTTTTGAGAGATGTGAGCCAATTGTGAGTTATCTAGCAAAATGAAATGAGTGGCTAGGTGAAAACCCTCGGGGCGCCTAGGCAGAATGAGTGAAATGAGTGTCTTAGGACCATTTGTTGCTGTTGGCGAGGTGTCATAAGAAGGTGGTGATATAAGTAGGCCACTATGGAGGAATAAAGTGCTAGATAGGAGTTAGGATTAGATTTATCTTTTGTACTCACTATGGTGTTTGGAGGCGAAGTGTGTTTGTAATTTGTAGTTCATTCTTTCTCTATACTTCCTGAGATCTATGTGTGCTGATTGTAAGGGTAAGTTTCATTTAGCTTACTCGGGGACGAGCAAGGTCTAAGTATGGGGGATTTTGATAAGCGGTATTTTACATAGCGCTACTATAAGTTATTAGCTCATTTTGCATAGGATTATGCTAGATGTTATGATGTATTCTGTAATCATGGAGTTTTGGGGAGTTGAGTTACACATGAGATTACAGAAGATGATGCGGAGCATTGAAGCATAAGAAGAGGAGTCGAAGCTGAAGAAGACCACAGGTAGCATTGGAAGCAGCTGAAGACGAAGCCAAGAAAGCCACAGAAGCCAAATCCGCGACCGCGTGTCCAAAACCGCGATCGCGAAAAACCTACCGGACCAGCCTTGTTTACAGAACAAAATCCGCGATCGCGGGTCCCAAACCGCGATTGCGGAAATCTGCCAGAGAAGACTTTCTTCATTTGCCCGATTTAGTATGTTATGTTAAGTTTGTAACGTTTTTATAATGTTTTTACCTTCAATTTGGCAGTTAGATTCTGCAGAGACTTATATGTTTTTAGGTGTTGATGATCTTCTATCATCTTCTACATTCCATTTCCAAGTTTTGAGAGTTTTCCTCAAGAACTTCATGAGTTGCTAAGTTTCCATTGTTTTGCTTGACATTTAAAGCTTTCGGATTGATTAAGTTGTGAGATTCATTTTCTTTATTCTATTCATATTGATTGTCTCTATTCTCTTGTGTGTATTGTTATTGAATTAAATTTGCTCATTTAGATTGGCATTGGTTATTTCTAGTTGAAATATCATATTTGTTTGTAGCACACACAATTTGCATGAACTAGTTGTGAATGTCAATTGTGAAGAGAATTGAGTACATGTCGAGTATCTGACTAGTTGTCTATGGTATTGCATGTATCTATCCATTCCTGAACTTAAAGCTGCTTTATTATTGAATCTTGATAGTTTCAAGGTTATAGTTGAGTAAGGGTTATTAGGACTAGTTGGACTAATAACTACATTAGAACAGGGATTAAAACGATCATATGAGTAATTCGACATAGGATTAAAAGGAGTTTATGATTAACTTGTTAATCTGTTAGTGGATAATTGTCGAGTGAAACACCTTTTATTGATATATTTACAATCCAAATCAACCTTCGTTACTTTGTTCTTAAAACATACAAAATCACCCCCTTTGGTTACTTACACTCGTTAATCATTATTATAACTTTAAGAATCGATAACCTGATTTCCTTGCGATTCGACCCTTGCTTGCCTACTATACTTGTTAGTGAGCTTGTTAGGATTACTTGACTTGACATACGACAATTCGCCTCGTCACACCTCCAATGTCACCACTGATGCAGATGGGTTGATCTTCATTTACAAAAATTACTACCATGATTCTATGCTCTGGACCTCTTAATGTACTTACATGGGTAAAGTCTTGTGGGAAAATATCAGGTCAACTAATATTTACATGAGAATCTATTCCAAAAAGAATTATATTACCAGTTGAAAGCTAGACTAAAGTTATTCATTGTCAGTAGTCATGAATATCGTAGGAAGCTTATAAGTTATAACTGTTTCTCGAAGACCATACCTGCATTGACCATACGTTGATGTTTTTCCAGTGAACAACTAAATGGAAATCCATCTGCAATAAAACCAAGGAAGAAAGGCGTATAATATTAGTTTTCAAAATGTAAGGCATAAACCTAGACAAACAAGAAATTCAGCAACACATCCAAATTACAAATATGAACTATTCAAATGATAACTTCAAAATTCAAGAATGTTGATGTTGTTCCAAACCAAAAGTAAAGACAACAGGTGTTTGTTGGAGCCCAGATATTCGCGATCTCGCAATCAACACTTCGCGAGATCTGGCCTTCGGTGAATCTTCAAATACTGGAGACCTTCCTCACACAATCTGGAGCAACAACTTGCGACTCTTCTCTATCCGGATCAAAATATACTATCCCCCTCAGTTCTTTATGTTCTTCAATCCTCAGGGTACCTGCACAACCAAACCGGAAGGTTGGACCCCCTGATTTGGCTCTCCGACGCTCAAGTCAGTAATAGCTATAGGTAAATGAACACGATGCCTCAAACAATAATAGAATGAAGTAAAACAAAGAGAAGATAACGATCGAAGTAATGACCAAAACAGTGAAACCTCGAGAGCCAACTCAATGAAACAGTAAATGATGAAACTCAACCAATCGTGATGAATCACACCTTAAAAGCACGATAACGATACCGAGAGCCAGAATCCAGGTACCGATCATCCGATTTCCTACTAAAAGAGGTGAATCGGGATCAAAGAGACGAGCTCGGAAAATGAGTAATCGCCTTATGTGTTTGTCTCTCTCTTTCTAGAGGGGAAGGAAGATGCTCTTAATTGCTTGCCTTTCTCTCTCCTTGCCGTTAGGATTTATAATCGGACGTTGGGTCCCACACAATTTGGTGTTGCTCCCTTTACCTATTGGGCTTCTTAATGGGCTTCTCGTTCTTGATTTAGTTATTCGGCCTTATGGGCTCGCGGTCTGTTTCTCCGTCGCGGACCGGGTTTGTATCACAAATCGCGAGAACCGGGTTTGTGTCATGACTCGCGAGAACCGGGTCCAACAGTGTTGGAACTGATACCTCCACCTGTAAGTCCATTAACACAATCACGATGTTGCTGAAGATCCATACTCACAACTTTATAGGTTTAACAAAATACTCATACATGTTCAATTATTTATTGTTATTAAGTTCATCAGAGATGCACAATGAGAATGGAGTACTTTAATCAAGATTCATTGCATATATGAACTAAGTTCATTGCAATGATGGGAAGAAAGTTTATACCACATGTAGCACATTCAGTAAAAAAAACTAAATATAATCTACACTCTTCTTCAGAGAATTATTCACAATTATACCTCCTCCATTTATCCACTCAACAACTTCATCTCCTTAGTCAAATTCCAAAAACAAAGCACAAGTAATAACGTTAGTGACAAATATAGATAGTAACATTGGAAAAAACATTAAAAAAAAATATCATTATGATAACCCAATAGTGACATACCCCTTCACATTTCATCATTCTGAAGATTTCAATTCCTTTTTATGCATTTTTAGAAGAAAGATATGCAAAAACTAAAGCAGTGTTACTGCAGTGTTCTTCTTCTGAATTGGCAATAAATCAAAGATGTGTGTGCAATCGAGTTGTTTGAAAATTCCAAGCCTCTAAATCAACAAAGAAGCAACATCTATTTCAAGGGAGATTGCAGCCTTGGCCACTTCATCAACAATTTGCACTACCCTTGCAAGTTCCTGATTTATAATGCAAATCCCTATTAGCGAATGATAAGCACCTTCTTTACTTGCAATCTAGTGCAAATCCCTATTCAAAATCTGTTTCCTAATTGAAAACATTGAAAAATTAAGTTCAGAAACACAATAATCACCAACTGCTACAGAACTGCAAAGCACAAACTATTGCAATTATGCACAACAAGATTCCACCAAATGACTTACATAATGAGCTAATAGAAGAAACACCAACCTTCTCCCTTTTTTCTTCTTTCAACGCATCAATTGTTGAGTTAGCTTCTTGTATCGATGATATAGTCTTGCTCATTTTCAACAAAAACCAACATGTAAATCAAAACCAAGCCACTCTGTAAGAGAAAAGTTCTGCTTAAACACAACAGAAAGACCTAGACCAACAATTCTAGTGACCTAAAATTATGCTTTCCAAACTTATTTTTCAGAGAGATGTTATGTACTTGTGTGTTAAAACTGTTGAACCTATGAGAGTAAACTCACGAACCTCAAAGTTAAGACTGTTGAACCTCGAAATCAAAACTCGTGAATATACAAGTCGGAAATCAAACAATTAAGAGGAAATTGATGAACCTATACAAGTAAATCAATGAACCTATACACATAAATAAATGAACATAAACGAGTAAATTAATGAACCTATAAGTGTAAATCGTGATGAAGGTTCATACATATAACCTAAACGAGAGATGCTGAGTCTCACAACACTTTCATGTTCAGGTTCCTTCCTCAGAATATCAGTAGCTACAGGATTTAGCTGAACACCATGCAAGTCACCAGATACACTATGTGAACGAATCATGCTTATAGAAGCATGAAATGTTTGTTCACCATTCGCATTTTCTTCTGGGGCTTCCTGGTTTTTGAGATGTTAAAATATCAAGTCTGACAGAGAATCCAAGTGAAAAAGGAGAAGTAAATTTAGATGTGAATGAACTTACAACATCTCCATTAGAGTCCTTATATGTAGGGTCAAGATGTTCTTGTCATCGTCAGATTCCTCTATACTCCCAAATGCACTTGCACTAGGGGACTCATGAGATGTTGGTCTAATTAGATATAGTGCTCTGCTATATAAATTTGCATGACTGACATATTTTCCTATAAACATAGGGAACAAAAGCCCAAATGGAATAAATCAACACAATGTAGCCCAGTGTTAGTCCTGCCATCTACATCAGTGTGATGCACTTAGAAAGTAATTAGAGTATTGTAAAACCTACAAGAGCATTGTACAAAGAGGCTCCTCAAGTCGTCTATAAAACTGAATAACGTATATAGGATGAAATCAAGATCAAAACATCACCTATTTCTTGGGGACAACCATATGCTCTGTCGATCTTCGGTGATAAATAACGCAATCAATGGAATTGAAATTGGATGGAGCAAACTGAAAAATGAGCTAGGGTTCTAGGAAGAGCTCACTAGAGTGTTGCAATCCGCTGCCTTACGGCGACGAGCGCCGCCGTGGCGAAGAAAAGAAGAGAGCAACTGTCACCATTGTCAAACTCGAAAATCCAGATCATGTGTGGCGAATGGGCAGATGCAGAAGCCGAAAAATAGGGCAATACTGAAGGTTGTTCCCATGGCGTATTTCGAGTCGGCTGAGGGGAAGAAGTGCGACGAGAGCGCTTGGAAGCTATGTCATGAGGCGAGCGAAATCGTCAGAAATCTTTAGGTGTTTTAGAATAAGGGTAATGTCGTCTTTTTTCTATTTGTTTGCTAAAATTGCAAAGATGTCAGCGTCTCTCTTTTTCCCTTGTTATTTTGGATGTGTCATTTGAACCGTTGATTTCTCAAATCATCTTTAAGGACAATTTGCACTTCAAACATACCTGGACCTCCAAATATGAGATGCAATGTCATGGCGAATTAACGAAAGCTAAAGGGCAAGGAAGGATACAACATCAACCATCCTATTCAGCAATCTCAGGCATATTTACACTTATACCCACAATCATAAATAAAGTTGGGTCATGAATTCTAAATTCGTGCTAGTAAAGTCCCGCGCCATGTACGGATTAATATAATACAACAACAACAACATCAATCTCCATTATATCCCGAAAAACGGTGTATGGGGTGGTGGGGATTGGTATTTCCTTACCCCAACAGGTTGGGAGGAAGTAACCGATATGACCTAAAAGTACAAAAAACTACCACAAGACCTAAAAACCGAAAACAGAAAGGTCAAAACAGAGAAAAAAAGAGTAAGAGAGAAAGAGTACACGGCTTCAAGAAGCCCGAGTAACGAGGATACACCGCTCCAGGAACCCCAGTTCAAGCTTCTGTAACTCGAATCTTTTCCCTCCACAAAGCTCTGTCTTACGCCACGTCAACTGAAAGCTCCAAAGCGGCGAGGTCCTTCCGGATGACCTCCATCCAACTCTTCTTTGGTCGCCCTCTACCACGACGGTAGTCCCCCAGCGCCAGAACTTCACAACTGCGAACCGGTGCACCAATTGGCCTCCTCTGAACGTGGTCAAACCATCAAAGTCTAGATTCTCGCAGCTTATCTTTAATACTAAACACTCCAACTTTTCCTCGAATAACTTCATTTCGAACCCTATCCAATCTAGTATGACCACACATCCAGCGTAGCATCCGCATCTCAGCTACCATAATCTGTTGCTCCTGAGCTACGGTAACTGGCCAACATTCACCTTCATAGATCATCGTTGGTCTGACTACCATCCTATAGATCATCATTGATGTCCTCATCCACTCCTCCATTTCTCTGCAAGATAGAGCCTAGGTACTTAAAGGAGTCTCTCACGCACACAGAAGACTCTCCAAGCAACAACCCCACACCCCTGTCTGACGAAGCTCCAAAATCAAACTCCACATACTCTGTCTTGCCTCGACTCAGTCTGAGGCCCTTTGGTTCTAAAGCTGCTCTCCACTCTTCCAATCTGTTACTGACTCCCTCTTTGGACTCGTCAACCAACACAATATCATCTGCAAACAACATGCACCATGGGACATCCCCTTGCAAGTCACCTGTAAGCACATCCATCAAAGCCGTGAAAAGGAAAGGACTTAGAGCTGATCCTTGGTGCAACCCAATCCGCACCCCAAAGTAGTATGTATCTCCGCTCGGCGTGCAGACGCTTGACTTCGCATCCTCGTACATATCCCTCAGAATTCCAATGTACGCCCTGACACACCCTTAGCTTCCAAGCACTCCCAAAGCAGTTCCCTAGGCACACTGTCATAAGCCTTTTCTAGATCAATAAAAACCATGTGTAAGCTTTTCTTCCTCTCTCTGTAGCTCTCAATGAGACTCCTCATCACATGAATAGCTTCCACGGAAGACCTTCCCGGCATGAACCCAAATTGGTTACCAGAAACTTGGATCAAGTTTCTTAACCTCAAATCAATAAGTTTCTCCCAGATCTTCATAGAATGACTAAGGAGTTTGATTCCCCTGTAATTACCACAATCCTGCACATCTCCCTTATTCTTATAAATTGGGACCAACTTACTACACCTCCACTCATCAGGCATTTTAGATGTTTTGAGAATAACGTTAAATTGAGTTGTAAGCCAGTCCAAACCTCTAACCCCCAGGCATTTCCAAGCTTCTGTAGGAATCTCATCTGAGCCAACAGCGCGTCTATTCTTCATCCCTCGGATAACATACTTCACCTCCTCTCTCGAAATACACCTACTAAAAGTGCAAACTGTACGATTCTCGGGACTCAGAGTTCCCCCCCTCTGACTCAAAACCTTCATTAAGTAGGCCCGAGAAATAATCCTGCCAACGGTCCTTAATTTCCGCATCATCAACCAAAACTCGTCCGTCTACAGCTCTAATACACCTTACTCTGTCAAACTCCTTACGGGCACCTTCTCTAACCTGTGCCAAACGGTACAACAAACGCTCTCCCCCTTCTCATCCAAAGCTTTGTAGATGTGCTCGAAAGCCTGCTCCTTCGCCTGGGCCACTGCTCTCTTGGCTACCCTCTTAGCCTCCCTGTATACAGACAAACAACTCACTCTGTCTTCCTCGCTAGTACAAAGACGCACTCTCCTGTAGGCCACTTGTTTAGCTTTGACCTTAGCCTGAACATCAGCATTCCACCACTCCTCTCCTTTGCGTCGACTTCCACTTCTACCGCTCCACTGACCCAACACTTCCCATGCAACACGCCGAATGCAATCTGACATGGTAACCCACATAGAGTTGGCATTGTTCCCCATACACCAAGCTCCATGCTTCTCTGCCTCTTCATAAACCTTCTCTTTGAAACGGACCCCAGCCGACTCTAACAGACGCCCCCACTTAATTCTGGGCTGAGCCCTCGTCTTCTTCACAGTTAAATTTCCGATCAATACTAAATTATGGATGAGCAAGTTGTGCTGAGTCGTCAAACCGTCGAGCGGACTAACCTTACAATCCCAACACCTACTATTGTCTCTTCTCCTAACAATGAAGAAGTCAATCTGTGTAGCACTAGTGTCATTCCGAAACGTGACGAGATGACTGTCCCGTTTGCGAAACCATGAGTTTGTAATCACACAATCAAAAGCCACAACAAACTCCAACAACGCGACTCCGCTGTCGTTTCTATCCCCGTAACCAAAACCACCATGAACATCTTCATAAACTGTCTTGTCTTTGCCAATGTGACCATTGAAATCACCTCCAATCACAAAATTCTCTGAATCTGGAATACCTCTGAGCAAACTATCCAATTCCTCCCAGAAACACCTTTTCTCTTCCGCCCCTAGACCCGCTGATGCGAGGATAAGCCGCTGTTGTCCGATCTAGACACCAAACCTCGAACAGAAACTCGAACAGAGAAGAAAGGCGGAATTAGAATGAGATGAAAGAAAGATAAGTCGAATGATAGGCCAATTGGAACCAAATCAAACAACGATAAAACCCCTGAACTTAAGAACAAGAACCTTACCGAATGATGAAGAAACTCCAACGGATGATTACAACCAAACACAATGACTATGGTGGGTCAAGGCACCTGGAGGATGCTCTATGGAGTCCCGATAGCACCAACCTTATGGAGGAGATTGACACACACAAGTACAACTAGGGCGAGTTCAACAACAATGCACACGGGGCACTCTTCTCACAAAAGCTCTCTTTTTGGGAGGAAAAACGATAAACGCTGTATTCAATATCAAAGTCTAGGTGGGGGCATAAACAATAACTAGGGCAAACCTTATATAGGGTCAATAAGCCACTTTTTAGGTAAATACCCCAAAAGTGTACCATTTTATTAGTTTTTGCACCAGCTATTTAAGTTATATGGTTCTACCCGTGTTTATATACATGTGCATTGCACGTGGTTCCATTATCATGCTGGAAAGGAAAGGCCGGAATGAACGATGTCTTCGCCGGAGCAGGTCGCGCAGGTCGTTTGCCTGAGCGGGCAAGGTCCTCCGACGTCGCTTCTCCGCACCGGCCTTCCAGCTCCTTCCCCGTCACCTCCGTAGTCACCGGCCTCTCGCTAGCCACCTCCGTAGTCACCGGGAATTGGATCCATTGTTGTAGTATCGCTTCCGCCGAAGTCTCGCCGCCGTTGTAGACGCCGAAGTCTGGAGTTGTTGTTGTTTTAGGTCTGCATCATCAGTGACATCACCATCATCATCACACGCAGGCCAACGTTCTTCTTTGATCCGGCCATGTGGGTTTCCCTTACTGAATGTTGTTACGAGTACCTCGATATACTTTTTAACTTTTGAAGTCATGGATGAATAGTGAACTATAATATTGAGATTATTTAAGTATCAAAATCATTATTTTTAACAAGAATGATTGAGTTGTCAACACATTTAAATTGTCAACATGATTAAATGAATTGTCAACATAATTAATTGAACTCTCAACACGAACACGACTAATAAAGTGTCAACACAACTATTCAACTACCAACTACTGTCAACACAGGACTAAATAAAGTTGTCAACACACACTAAAAAACTTGTCAGCACAACTAGTCAACACGACTAAAATAATTTGTCAACACAGGACTAAATAAACTTGTCAACACACACTAAATAAACTTGTCAACACGACGAAATAAGTGTTCAACACGACTAAATAAACTTGTTAACACGACTAAAATAATTTATCAACACAAACTAAATAAATTGTCAACACAAACTTAATAAATTGCCAACACAGTTAATAATCTGTCAACATGAGAAATTAAATTATTAACAAAACTAATAATCTATCAACGACGTTAATAACATGTCAACCACACTAATAACTTGTCAACAACTCAACGAATGACTATCAACACCAATAAAAACTTGTCATCAACACAACAAATAAACTATCAGCACCACTAATAAAACTAGGCTGCGTCTATATGCACACGTTTTTTTTGCTAAATGCACACTATTCTGTGCGGTAACAATTGCAGTACACGTCTGTGCGTTAACGCTTACCGCACCAAATGACTCAGGGGCATTGTTGGAATTTTTTCTGAAACCTATACGACGCTGGTGCGGTAATTCTTACCGCACAGATCTGTGCGTTAACAATTACCGCACCAGATTAATACGAGATTAACAAAAAAAAAAAAATTTGATTAACACCTGTGCGGTAACTCTTACCGCACAGATCTGTGCGGTAAGAGTTAACGCACGGGATTAAAAAAAATTAAATTTTTTATTAAAAAAATTCCTGTGCGGTAACCTTTACCGCACAACTTTTTTTTAAAATTTTTTAATTTTTTTTGAATTAATCGCGCAGATTTTATTTTAAATAAAATATATCTGTGAGGTAAATATAACCGCACAGATCTAATAATTATCGCTTCAGTCTCATTGCTCTAGTGGTAAGGCATTGTGCATCCTTTGTAAGGTCTGAGGTTCGAGTCTCAACTCCAACACTAAATCTTTTATTTTATTTGTGAAAAATAAATAAAAGAAGAGGGTGAGAAGGATTGAACTTGAGACCTTATGCACAAATATTTGGTGTGAAACCACCACATTAATGAGTTCTCATGATATGTTTGTAATTTTATTATTACATGTTACAATAGAACTTGGTTCCATCTTATTTTATTATTAATTTTTTTTATCTTGGTCTCATATAATTATTGAATTAATTATAATAATAAATTCAAAAAAAAATATTATTCAAATAATCAGATGTTTTGTATTATTATTATTTAGCCTTTTTAATATATATTATTATTTGAATATTTTTACTATTTTTCATGTTTTGATAAATCTTTTTATATAAAAATACTACAATTATAAAACAATAAAACTTATATTACTTTTTAAGATAAAAAAAGTATGATAATCAATATTAATCTCAATTTAATCTTTCAATAAATTCTAGACATGGCAAACGACCCAAACGCTAAAAGGCCTTAAATGGGCTTAAGGCCCAATTTGACAAAACGATGTCAGAATGGAATGAAACTTGATTTCAATGCCTATTAGAGATATTTGACCATGTGGATAACTTCCAATCACAACTTCTAACTTTTCAAATAGCACCTCCTTTATAAATATCAAACTAGTGATAACTCTCTAACTTGTCGCAATATGTATGGTCTACAACATCGATGATGATTATTGTTGACAAAATTATAAAACTTAGTCTTATTAGGCATATAAAGTACCAATAAGGTCTCGCTCAAACAAAACGAGGCTCGAAACTATACGTAAACGCTAAAAGGCCTTAAAAGGCCTTATATGGGCTTAAGGCCCAATTTCACAAAACGACGCCCAAACGATGTCGGAATGGAATGAAACTTGATTTCAATGCCTATTAGAGATATTTGACCATGTGGGTAACTTCCAATCACAACTTCTAACTTTTCAAATAGCACCTCCTTTGTAAAAACCAAACTAGTGATAACTCTCTAACTTGTCGCAATACGTATGGTCTACAACATCGATGATGATTATTGTTGACAAAATTATAAAACTTAGTCTTATCAGGCATATAAAGTACCAATAAGGTCTCGCTCAAACCAAACGAGGCTCGAAACTATACGTAAACGCTAAAAGGCCTTAAAAGGCCTTAAATGGGCTTAAGGCCCAATTTCACAAAACGACGCCCAAACGATGTCGGAATGGAATGAAACTTGATTTCAATGCCTATTAGAGATATTTGACCATGTGGGTAACTTCCAATCACAACTTCTAACTTTTCAAATAACACCTCCTTTGTAAAAACCAAACTAGTGATAACTCTCTAACTTGTCGCAATATGTATGGTCTACAACATCGATGATGATTATTGTTGACAAAATTATAAAACTTAGTCTTATCAGGCATATAAAGTACCAATAAGGTCTCGCTCAAACCAAACGAGGCTCGAAACTATACGTAAACGCTAAAAGGCCTTAAAAGGCCTTAAATGGGCTTAAGGCCCAATTTCACAAAACGACGCCCAAACGATGTCGGAATGGAATGAAACTTGATTTCAATGCCTATTAGAGATATTTGACCATGTGGATAACTTCCAATCACAACTTCTAACTTTTCAAATAGCACCTCCTTTATAAATATCAAACTAGTGATAACTCTCTAACTTGTCGCAATATGTATGGTCTACAACATCGATGATGATTATTGTTGACAAAATTATAAAACTTAGTCTTATTAGGCATATAAAGTACCAATAAGGTCTCGCTCAAACAAAACGAGGCTCGAAACTATACGTAAACGCTAAAAGGCCTTAAAAGGCCTTATATGGGCTTAAGGCCCAATTTCACAAAACGACGCCCAAACGATGTCGGAATGGAATGAAACTTGATTTCAATGCCTATTAGAGATATTTGACCATGTGGGTAACTTCCAATCACAACTTCTAACTTTTCAAATAGCACCTCCTTTGTAAAAACCAAACTAGTGATAACTCTCTAACTTGTCGCAATACGTATGGTCTACAACATCGATGATGATTATTGTTGACAAAATTATAAAACTTAGTCTTATCAGGCATATAAAGTACCAATAAGGTCTCGCTCAAACCAAACGAGGCTCGAAACTATACGTAAACGCTAAAAGGCCTTAAAAGGCCTTAAATGGGCTTAAGGCCCAATTTCACAAAACGACGCCCAAACGATGTCGGAATGGAATGAAACTTGATTTCAATGCCTATTAGAGATATTTGACCATGTGGGTAACTTCCAATCACAACTTCTAACTTTTCAAATAGCACCTCCTTTGTAAAAACCAAACTAGTGATAACTCTCTAACTTGTCGCAATATGTATGGTCTACAACATCGATGATGATTATTGTTGACAAAATTATAAAACTTAGTCTTATCAGGCATATAAAGTACCAATAAGGTCTCGCTCAAACCAAACGAGGCTCGAAACTATACGTAAACGCTAAAAGGCCTTAAAAGGGCTTAAGGCCCAATTTCACAAAACGACGCCCAAACGATGTCGGAATGGAATGAAACTTGATTTCAATGCCTATTAGAGATATTTGACCATGTGGATAACTTCCAATCACAACTTCTAACTTTTCAAATAGCACCTCCTTTATAAATATCAAACTAGTGATAACTCTCTAACTTGTCGCAATATGTATGGTCTACAACATCGATGATGATTATTGTTGACAAAATTATAAAACTTAGTCTTATTAGGCATATAAAGTACCAATAAGGTCTCGCTCAAACAAAACGAGGCTCGAAACTATACGTAAACGCTAAAAGGCCTTAAAAGGCCTTATATGGGCTTAAGGCCCAATTTCACAAAACGACGCCCAAACGATGTCGGAATGGAATGAAACTTGATTTCAATGCCTATTAGAGATATTTGACCATGTGGATAACTTCCAATCACAACTTCTAACTTTTCGAAGAGCACCTTCTTTGTAAAAACCAAACTAGTGATAACTCTCTAACTTGTCGCAATATGTATATCGACAAGTTAGAGAGGTAAGAGATGTTTGATATTACAAAGGACGTGTTACTTGAAAAATACGAAGTGGTGGTTGAGAGTAACCCACATGGTCAAATACCTCTAACAGTCATAGAAACCAAGTTTCAAACCATTCTGACATCGTTTGGGTCGTTTGTCAAGTCTAGAATTTATAGAAAGGTTAAATTGAGAAAAATATTGATTATCATAATATTTTTATCTTACAAAGTAATATAGGTTTTATTGTTTTATAATTATAGTATTTTTATATAAAAAGATTTATCAGAACATGAAAAATAGTAAAAATATTCAAATAATAATAAATATATTAAAACAAGGCCTAAAATAATAATAATAAAATATTAAACATCTGATTATTTGAATAATATTTTTTTTGAATTTATTATTATAATTAATTCAATAATTATATGGGACCAAGATAAAAAAAAATTAATAATAAAATAAGATGGAACCAAGTTCTATTGTAACATGTAATAATAAAATTACAAACATATCATGAGAACTCATTAGTGTGGTGGTTTCACACCAAATATTTGTGCATAAGGTCTCAAGTTCAATCCTTCTCACCCTCTTCTTTTATTTATTTTTCACAAATAAAATAAAAGAATTAGTGTTGGAGTTGAGACTCGAACCTGAGACCTTACAAAGGATGCACAATGCCTTACCACTAGACCAATGAGACTGAAGCGATAATTATTAGATCTGTGCGGTTATATTTACCGCACAGATATAAAATAAAATCTGCGCGATTAATTCAAAAAAAATTAAAAAAAAAATTAAAAAATTAAAAAAAAAAGCTGTGCGGTAAAGTTTACTGCACAGGAATTTTTTTAATAAAAAATTTAAATTTTTTTTAATCCCGTGCGTTAACTCTTACCGCACAGGTGTTAATCAAATTTTTTTTTTTTTTGTTAATCTCGTATTAATCTGGTGCGGTAATTGTTAACGCACAGATCTGTGCGGTAAGAATTACCGCACCAGCGTCGTATAGGTTTCAGAAAAAATTCCAACAATGCCCCTGAGTCATTTGGTGCGGTAAGCGTTAACGCACAGACGTGTACTGCAATTGTTACCGCACAGAATAGTGTGCATTTAGCAAAAAAAACGTGTGCATATAGACGCAGCCTAAAACTATCAGCACCACTAATAAAACTATCAACACGTGAAATAAAGTTGTCAACAAGTGAAATATAACTAGATGACAGGTTTATTAATTTGTCAACACGACTAATTAAATTCTCAACATTACTAATTAAACTGTTAACAAGACTAATACACCGTCAACATGACTACTTAACTATCAACAAGACTGATACATATTTATCTAAATTTTTTATCTAAATTGTTAACACTTAAAAATTTGTCATCTAGACACCAAAACAGTTGTCAAGAATAAAGCCCTAAATAAACTTGCTAAACATTACGTACTAAACATGCAAGATATACGATACGTGAGCAAATAAACTATTGAATGAACAGAGAAAAAAGAAGCTGCAAATCAAGAGTAATAACCATAACTCCATAAGTGTCAAACTTTACTTTATTTATTATTTATGCTAGTCAGCACAAATTTATCATCCTCCCCCTGTTACAAATAAATGTGCTTGTAGTCAGAAAAACTTCTTATGCAGGAAAGGAAGGAAGATTTAATAATGTGTCAAAAGTTTGTTGACAATTTATCATCCTCCCCCTGTTACAAATAAGTTTGTTAACAATTTACTTTAATGCTCTGTTACAATTTACTCTATGTAGTGGCTGAAGATTTACGTCATCATGGCAATGGATCATTCCATTGCCATGATGACGTATTTAGTTCTGCGAATCAATGGAATCATAGCGGATTTAGTTCTGCGAATCAATGGAATCAGCCCGCGATCCGCGGTCGCGGATTTGTAGACATGTCGCCGACAGCTCTTCTTGAAACGGCTCATTCTCTCTCGTCCGAGATCGGAATTGAGCGATTCCAAAGCCTAGAGTTTCGTCTTGAAGTCTAGTTTATTTCATCTTCAGTACTTGACTTCTCATCTTGACTCGAACCGGATCTCTACGAGCTTGAATGGCTACAATACGAGCTCGGGCTACTATCAATGACTTGAATGATGACTCATAGCGATCTTTAGCCCTAGCTCTAGTGGTTAGCACATCTTTAGATTTAGGACAAGGCGTCCTTGATGATAACTCATATGCTCCCACATCATTCTCCCCTTCTTGAAAAGGATTCGACCTCGAATCATATTTGATATGAATGATTGAACGATCTTCATAGGCGTCATCCTCTTTGATACACAACTTCCTCTTGAATGTCTTGAGTGCATAGCTCCACCTTGAGGAAACGATGGATTGCTGCTGGGGTGCATTGCTTCCCTTCATCCCTTTAGCTCCTTTGTCCTTGTCCTTCCTTTTGTCATACTGATCAGTGACCTGCAAAAGAACCATAGGTGGAAGAACAACATCTTTTCTAGGAAATGTAAACGAATAACAACTAGCAAAACCATCATGAGCAACTCTCTTATCATACTGCCATGGATATTCCAATAAAAGTTGACAAGCTTGCATAGGCACAACATCACATGAAATAGTATCATCACAATGTCCTAATGTCATGACTTCCTTAACATGCTTGTTCAAAATCACATCAACACAATCAATCATCCAATGCAGTTTTAAAGGACTAGGGTAGCATATGAAGTAATTTGCAATTTAGTATTCAATTCCATGCTAGCAATATTACCACAACTACCTTCATCAATAATCATGTTGCAATCCTCAAATTTATCTAGACAATGAGTTTCTCCTAGAATTTCAACACAATGAGCAGTTTGTACATGCAAATCCTTCCTATCAATCAATGAATCAACATGCTCATAATCAATTTCAACCTCATTATCTAAATCAGTTTTAGGATCATCAATACAAACAACATCATCAATACTATCACCTATTTCATATTCAATCTCAATTTGTTCTAGGTGATTAAGCATATCAGGACAATCATTAATCATATGGCCTTTCCCTCTACATTTGAAACACTCAATATCTCTAGCTCTAGTAGAAGGGTTAGAAGTACTTCCCTTGGGTCCAAGTTTGGCTCGTGGTGCATCCGGAGGGGTGTCACTTCTTGGTCTATCCCTATCTCCTTGTAGCTCCTTGGAAGAGGCATCTCGTCCATAATAAGAATCCTTACGTCCTTGCTGATTTTTCCAAGTGTTGGAAGAACCATGTGCATTCCTATTCCCTTGATTCCTATAATTAGTCTTCCTTTCCACTTTGATGGCTAAGTGCAGCAACTCAGCCATAGAACTATATAGAAACATTTCAATTTCATTAGCCAAAAATGAAGAATACGAAGATACCTTTCCATTGTCGCTTCTTCATCCTCAATCACATTGGCCCTGACCATGGCTATTTGCATAGCATTAAAGGTCTCTTCTACTCCTATTGATCCCTGTTTCAAATTCTCAAGTCGCTGTAGAATCTCTCTAGTGTAGTGTGGGGGAATAAATCGAGCTCTCATCTTCCTCTTCATTAAGTCCCAAGTAGCAATGGGATAATCTCCATTTCCAACTCGAGCTTTCACTAATTTGTCCCACCAAACTAGAGCATAGCCATAAAACTCCAAAGATGCAAGTCGCACCTTCTTATGCTCGGGAAAGTTGTGACAATTCCAGATTTGCTCAATCTTCGTCTCCCACTCCATGTAGACAACTGGATCACACTTGCCCTCAAAACTCTTGATCTTCCCAACTCCATTTTGCTCAGGCTCTCTTCTCCTTCCTTGGTACCCTCCTTGTTGGCAATAGGATCGCCATCCTTCATTCTCATCATACTCCTTTTCAAAATATGCATCATCATCTAAAGCCTGAAATCTATCAAAACGGTTAGTAGCATTGTATCTATTAGAATGACGTAAAGGAGCATTAGGAGTGTGATATCGCTCCCTTGGAGCTGGAATTTCAGCACCCCCAGGGGTACCATGGTAGCGTTTATGATGAAGCTCATGTCTGATGGTTGTAGTAAGTCCACTAACAAACCTTTCACTAAATTTGTCCAAGGAGTTCATCAACTCCAGGGTGACAGGGATAGTTGTCGGGTCCCTTGGGGGTCTCCTTTTGGGATAAACTAACTTGTCCATTATCAAAGAAAAGACTAACACAGAACAATGTTAAGTGAGTGTAAATGAAAACAACTCGCAAGTGTTTACTCTCGTATGTTTTCCTCTGCACTCTCTCTCAATTGTTGTTGTAACAAGCTTTTATTGATGAATTGCCTTGTATGGATCAATAACCCAATAGATTGAAACTAACAAGCTCCTAGCACTTAATATGAGTGATGGTAGAGATGGAGATGGCTAGTGTAGGGGCGGGGTTTCAACTTCAAGGCTCTGACTCAAAACAAAAATGACTCAACGAAAGAAAGAAACAAAGACTCAAAAACGTTTGCAAGAATGTAAATGCAAACAACTAATATGGCTCAAGTTTGAATTCAAGAGGGTAAAAAAGGAAGCGTACCTTAACTTGTCCCGACTGGTGTCGATGAAGGATCGAAGACGAAGTCGAGAGGGCTAGGTAGTAATAAGGATGGCTTGTAGCTGTAGTAACAGGGCAAACTGAGGCAGTAGAAGATTCGCGGTCGCGGTTCTGGGTGCCGCGGTCGCGGATTTAGGTTCTGGGGCAACAGTGCGGTTTCCGCGATCGCGGGTCTTCCGCGGTCGCGGGTCTTCCGCGGTCGCGGGTCTTCCGCGGTCGCGGGTCTTCCGCGGTCGCGGGTCTTCCGCGGTCGCGGGTCTTCCGCGGTCGCGGGTCTTCCGCGGTCGCGGGTCTTCCGCGGTCGCGGGTCTTCCGCGGTCGCGGGTCTTCCGCGGTCGCGGGTCTTCCGCGGTCGCGGGTCTTCCGCGGTCGCGGGTCTTCCGCGGTCGCGGGTCTTCCGCGGTCGCGGGTCTTCCGCGGTCGCGGGTCTTCCGCGGTCGCGGGTCTTCCGCGGTCGCGGGTCTTCCGCGGTCGCGGGTCTTCCGCGGTCGCGGGTCTTCCGCGGTCGCGGGTCTTCCGCGGTCGCGGGTGAGATTCCGCGGTCGCGGTTCGCGTCTTGCGGCCTAAAATTCCTTCGTCTTCGTTCGGGCTCGTGGCAATCCCGATTCCTCCGATTTCTTGAATTCCGACTCAAACAATATCAAACTAGACTTTAACTCAACAAAACGTAAAATAAAATGAGACTTTGAGACTTTTCGATTTCTTCTTCTTCTTTTTTTTGAATATATATATATTGTCTCAGCAAAACGAAAATTACAGACTATGAGATATTAATCTCAGCAAAAAAATTAAGATGAATAAAAATAACAACTAACTTGATTTTCCTTGTAGAGAAGATAAGATTCTCTTTCCTTGAAGATCTTGTTTGGGCTCCAAGGTAAGAAATTCCAGCAATTCCTTAGGGTTTCTGATGGCTGCGTTTTTGGTAGGGATGGATGAATTTGTGATGGGTGATGGGATGAATGGATTTTGGGACAAGGGTGCTCCAAACTCCAATCTTTCGATCTCCACAGACAGGAATCGATCCAAGCTTCTTGTACACAACCTGAAACAGACTCAACAAGAAAGATCAAAGTACTAGAAGACTCAAAATCAATTTCTGAAAGAAACTGACAAACAGGAAAAACAAAACTGACTCCTTTTTTTTGTGATTTTCTGGATAGGGGGTCTCTTGATGTTCTTGTGAAGACAGATGGTGTCAACACAGCTCTGATACCAATTTGATGCGGGGATAAGCCGCTGTTGTCCGATCTAGACACCAAACCTCGAACAGAAACTCGAACAGAGAAGAAAAGCAGAATTAGAATGAGATGAAAGAAGGATAAGTCGAATGATAGGCCAATTGGAACCAAATCAAACAACGATAAAACCCCTGAACTTAAGAACAAAAACCTTACCGAATGATGAAGAAACCCCAACGGATGATTACAACCAAACACAATGACTATGGTGGGTCAAGGCACCTGGAGGATGCTCTATGGAGTCCCGATAGCACCAACCTTATGGAGGAGATTGACACACACAAGTACAACTAGGGCGAGTTCAACAACAATGCACACGGGGCACTCTTCTCACAAAAGCTCTCTTTTTGGGAGGAAAAACGATAAACGTTGTATTCAATATCAAAGTCTGGGTGGGGGGGCCTAAAAAATAACTAGGGCAAACCTTATATATGGTCAATAAGGTGGCCAATTAAAAGAAATAAAAAAATAAAAGTATCTCCTAAAATAACAAAACCAATGGAAAGAAATAAATCCCGAAAACGAATTAAATCAAAGATATCTCGGATATCTTCAGCAGGGAATCCGCGGGCACGGAATTGGAGCCGCGGTCGCGGATTTAGTTCTGCGAATCAATGGAATCAGCCCGCGATCCGCGGTCGCGGATTTGTAGACATGTCGCCGACAGCTCTTCTTGAAACGGATCGTTCTCTCTCGTCCGAGATCGGAATTGAGCGATTCCAAAGCCTAGAGTTTCGTCTTGAAGTCTAGTTTATTTCATATTCAGTACTTGACTTCTCATCTTGACTCGAACCGGATCTCTACGAGCTTGAATGGCTACAATATGAGCTCGGGCTACTATCAATGACTTGAATGATGGCTCATAGCGATCTTTATCCCTAGCTCTAGTGGTTAGCACATCTTTAGATTTAGGATGAGGCGTCCTTGATGATAACTCAGATGCTCCCGCATCACCCGCATGAGGGGCATAGGCGCTAATGACATGGAGAATACTGCCAGCAACCACCACTCTGATTTCCATCACACGGTCACTAATGCGTTGAACACCCACCACATGGTCTCTCAACTTCTCCCCGATAAGTATACCCACGCCATTCTTCCTACCGCAAGAGCCTGAAAACCACAACTTCCATCCATCAATAACCCGAGTGGCCCTAGAGTCGCTTCCCTTCCACTTAGACTCTTGCACACAAGCTATCTATTTTCCGGAAACGCAGAATTTTAACGAGCTCGATGGACTTGCCGGTCAACGTCCCCACATTCCACGATCCTAATCTCAACTTAGAGACCTTCCTCCGACTTCGAACCTCCGAAAGAAGAGATGGACCTGACATTAACACTCACAAAGACACAACAAACGAGGACAATAATAACAAGCGCCCGCAAGTATAGAATGAGGGCAAAAATAGAAAGAAGCTATATAGACTAATTGCTACAAAACCTAACCGGTAAGAAATCAAATAAATAAATAAATAAAATTATCTTTTGCATAGTTGATCTAAAAATAATTTATCCTACACCAACAACGATTAGTCCAAAAACTTACTATGAATAAAATATTCTTAACATATTTTAAATCGTATTTCTTTTAAAACAATATATCGTCTTTGTTAATTGTTATACATATTAAGCATATCATATTCTAAGTATAATTCTTAGGGTGCGGTTCCGGTGAGAACATTTTTAAAACGAGAATGTGTGTATGACTAATGTGCATCAAAATATACTTAAATGTACATCAATTTTTTTGATGCACATATACAATTTTTACCTGAATGTTATTCAGTTTCTGAATAAATGTTCTTTAAAAAATGAATATTCTTTAAATTTTGGATGTTTTTAAGTTTGTCAACGAATGTGCATCAAATTAGTACTAAATGTTCACCAATTTAATACTAATGTGCATCATTCTCACGTTCGTATTTTAAAAATTATTCTCACCCGACACTTTCCCCTAATTCTTATACCTATAAATGGAAAATATATATGTACCATATTATAAGTGAATATTTTCAAAATGTTTAATTTGATTTTTTTACGTATCGAATTTGTTTTTTAGTTTGTTAGAGATTTATTGGTTGTATAATTTTTCAAAAAAGTAATTAAATTAATAAAAAGAGTAAAAACAGATTTAATAAGAAAATGACACGGATGAATAAAGCTAGAATGAAGGAGAGAACTCCTCTGGAGTTAAGTCTTCCAAGTAGGGGTGGACATACAAAAACCGAAATCGGAAAACCGAATTGAAAAACCGACTGCTTTTTTGGTTAACCGTACCGAAAAAATTAAATTTTCAAATAAAAATAACCGAAGGATACTGTTTGCAGTTAAACGGTTAGAAAACGATTAATTAAATTGTATTTGTGGTTTAACGAAGTAACCGAATATATAATATATTTTTTTGAATAGAGAACCATATGACTAGATATGGTAGTCTATTAGTATGACAATAGTGTAATAACCCTCATCAAGAGAGTGTATTGTGTTGGGTTCGAAACTATTAGTATTTTAATCGTTGCTAATCAACCATTTTTAGAGTATGGAGAACTTGCCTTGTTGACCTTATGTTGGTCAAAACATTATCGAGAACTTGTAATAGAATTAACATAAAATTCTAAGTCATATTATGTCCAAATTTCATGTATCGAGGCATGGATGACCTCTTTTTGTTTTGCAACATGCCATCAATAAACACATCTCTTTGCTTCTGTTTTGCTACGACAATTAAACTCTTTTCTTTGCTTTTATTTTTTTTCCTTCTCTGTGTCACCAATAGTTAATGAGACAACATTAATGACACTTTAGTTTGTGGCTTTTACCTTTTTAGATATGTTTTGAATTTGTGATTAGTGTCATTTTAGCTTTTGTTTTTCAAGTAACTAATCCCTTTCTCTTTTGGTTTTTACTAGTGGAGGCCGCGTGGATGTTAAGCATTTTTGTGCGGGACTGATGTTCGACACTTTGAAAAACTGATGTTAAGCACTTCGGAAAATTGATGCTAAGCACATCAGAAAACTGATGTTTGTCCGACACTTTTGTGAGTGGCTGATGTTCGGTCCTTCGGATGTACTCCACATACTTGCATGAGTCATCTTTCATCATAACACGTGTAAATGACAGAGATTGCTTTGATCTTTTAGCTTATTGGACGTCAACTCGTAGATTACACTATATCTAGTTGTCAATTATACTATATCGCTTTATTCTTGTGGTTTCACGTGGGAGTTAAAACCGTGTTTCCGTGGTGTCCAAGGACTAAGATCCTTTGTTTTGAATACATTTAATTTGTGTCTTCTGCTCTGAACTCCTCTGCATCCCTCTGAATTCCTTTTTTTTCGGAACGTTGACAATTGTATTTCCGTAGGCTCCAAGGCAAAATGACGCCTGAGATCAGCTTGCACAACTGACTTTAATGCTCCACTTGTGTTTGTTTTCCACTTTTATTTGCATATTCTACAAGCCTTATCGCTATGTAAAAGGACCGTTAGTTTGCTCATATTGTGTATTTTCCATTGGCTGCGTTTTTCTAGCTTCGTTGTTTCTTTGGGACGGCTCACCAATGGTTGTTATTGGTGCAGTTTGTGTTGCGTTGTTCGCAATGCACGGTTAGTTTGTTGTGTTTCTTTCCCTATAATGTTTATATATGGGTATAACACGCCCGATTGTTTGCTCTTGTTGTGTATTTCCTATTTTTTGTTCTTGTTGTGTATCTCCCAGGTTTTTTCCCTTCTTCAGATCGGCTCACTAATGGTTATTATCGTTGTCGTGCGTAAGTTGTGTTGGCCTATATTTCCGATTTATCTTTTACATTGTTTTCGTTGTGTTGTTTTGATTTGGGTTTGTTTATGCCTGTGATGGGTGTATTTTATATTATAAGAAAAATAAAGTTAGATTAGTAATTCAATGCATAACACCATTTCAAAAATAACAAAATGGTAGAATATCTAATCTAATCCTAATCCTAATATCATAATCGCGGAGAGGGAAAATTAAAGGTCGTATTAAATACTTTTGCATTTTTATTGGTTAATAACACTTCTTAATTCTTAATTTAGTAAAATTATTTTCTAATTGGTGGGTTTTATACATTATAAATGGATCAAATTCCATAAAAACATTAAACGTGTAAAGGTTTACAAAATTAAAACCTAGATTCTAAAAGATGATTATTCTCATTTTCAATCGAATGTAACCTATTTAATCTAATATATAAATTGCACTAACATGGATTATAGTTCTCCACTAATCTAGAACTTTCCAACGTGCCAAATTCTTAAGCTAAGCCTAATCTTCATTGTTTCCTAAATTCTGGATTTTACCCGAACTTGTCCTGCAATCAAGAAGTCTCTTGATTCTTCGAATTGCTTTCTCATGCATATTTTGGGCCAAGTTCCAGCAACCCATTAGTTGATTTACGACCCACTCAACTGGGTAATATTTATTATCCCAAAATTATGTGCCTAGTAAGCAATAAAAGAATTCCACCTCATTTTCCCCTTCAAATTTTGACACCGAATCCAAATCCTCTGTCACTAAATTATGAAACAAAATTGTGTATCACTTCCCACGTAAGCATTTTATTAAAAAAAATTGATAAAAAGAAGTTAACTTGTAACACCAAATTTCCATTCAGTATCCCTCAACTCTGCAGTCTGTACCTTCTTTTGTTTTTGTTAATACCCCATTCGAAGGCTCAATTGACAATCAAACAAAAGAAATGTCCGTAAGCTATTAAACAACAAGATCCAGGTGTGGCGTCTACAGTCTACGTGCTTGTTTCCTGTAAAATTTTCCAGTGCCGTAGCAAGGAATTTGCTGCATTTCTTGTTTCCTCATAACCTAAAAACAAAACAGAGCACGAAAGCAATTAAATAAATTTGCGTTTGCTCAATCTTCAAAAAGCAACGCAATCACTTCAACAATTTTGTTTCATAATTTAGTGACAGAGGATTTGGATTCCACCAGTAACACCAAAAGTATTGTACAAGTAAATTAATCAAAATATGGACAATTGACATGTGTTCTCTTTTGTAATCGTGTCCGCGCTCAGGTCTTCTATTAGGACAATTGACATGATCAAAAGTTGGACGGTGCCAATTCTAAATATTTTAATTGAGTCATGCAGTGATAATTTCGTAATTTATGTACAATTCTTTTTTTTTAAAGCAAATGACCATTACGAACACGATCGTCCAGAATGTATATGAACATTATCTTGTTATATATGAACATAAACTCTTGGTACTTCGTATCGTAAGGTCTGGTCGGTCTAGTCTCACTGGACCCTCCTCCGGCAACCTGAGGTATTATTTCTTTCCTAAACATTATTTAAACACTATAAAGCGAAAACACAATCTATTATATATATATATATTACACCAAATCACCACTTTTTCCATATGTCATATTCACAATTAAAGTGTCACATGTCACTTTTATGTTTCTTTGGACACATGTCATTTTTTAATTATTATTTTTTTTTGTAAAAAATATATATATTTAGAAAATTATAAGTGACTGTTTATTTTAGGCTAGCTAAAAATTTCAAGATATTTTTCTATAACATGCTATTTATATATCATTTTGAATTCCTCTAAACAATATTTTATAGAGAAAAATTTAGGTGAGAACAAGGCTTAACGTAGGAAAAACAAAGATTTCGCGTTCACAAATAATAAGCTAATGTTCATAATATGAGCGGAAATGTTCATAATTTGGGCGATAAAATTATTAGAGGTCATTGTGAGAAAAAAAACTTAGAAAAACTAAAATTTGCAGTAATTACAAGTATACCACCGCGTCCCTTACTGAAAAATGTTCAAAAAATTTTATGGCCCAGATTATGAACATTACCATCCAGAATATGAACATTGACATATAATTTGTGAATGTGATCTGTTCGTTTTTTCTACGTTAAGAGTTATTCTTTAATTACTATCATAGCTTAAAAATTAAATACTTCAACTTTTACTTCCAAAATTAATACATTCGTGTCAAGGTGCTTTTGTTCAAGATAGATCGATATTTGATAATATACTATTATCGCATGAAATTTTTCACTCTTTTCACCAAAAGAAAAAAGGTAAAAGAGGATGGATGACACTTAAATTAGATATGGAGAAAGCTTATGATAAGGTTCAATGGCCTTTTATTATTAAAGTGTTGAATGCATTTGGATTTCACAAAAAATGGATTGACAGAGTCATAACATGTATTACTTCAGCATCTTTTTCTGTTCTAGTTAATAATGAGCCAGGACCAACCTTTCAGCCAAAATGCGGATTAAGACAAGGAGATCCAATTGCACCTTTTATTTTTATAATTGTAATGGAATATTTGGCTAGAAATTTACAAAGAGAGGCAGAAAAATCAAACCATAAAGTTGGTATACAACTTACCAGAAATGGTATGCGTATCCCTTTTCTTTGTTTCGCTGATGATACAATTATATTTGCTAATGCTAATCTGAACAATATGAATTACATCAAAAAGTTATTGCAAAAATTTACAGATCTATCAGGATTAGCCATAAACTATCATAAGAGTTCTTTTCAAACAACTCCCAATATCTCTATATCACAAAGACAGGCATTAGCATCTGTCCTAAATCTTCATATAACCACATCTATGGAAAAATATCTTGGAATTCCTATAGTAAGGGGTAGTGTTAAAAATGATTGCTTTCAATATGCAGTACAAAGTATGTAAAAACAACTGTCTAAATGGAAAGCTAACACAATTTCTCAAGCTGGGAGAACAATTTTAATTCAATCAAATATAATGTCTAAAGCTAACCATCTTACGCAATGTTTCTTGCTTCCGAAAGGAATATGCTCTCAATTTGATAAGATTAATAAGGATTTCTTTTGGAATAATAGTAACCCGGGGTATAGAGCAATTACCTCATGGGATAAAATATGTAGACCTAAA
The DNA here is from genome assembly GCA_029168935.1 of Oxyria digyna. Lineage (NCBI taxonomy): Eukaryota > Viridiplantae > Streptophyta > Magnoliopsida > Caryophyllales > Polygonaceae > Oxyria > Oxyria digyna. The sequence goes on from JAPVLV010000005.1 coordinate 45,338,847, forward strand.
GAAGAAGGTGGACTGGGATTACATAAAGCAGAGGATTTAAATATTGCTCTACAACAAAAATTGCTATGGAAAATTATTACTGTCAGGAATAATATTTGGGTTAGACTAATATATCAAAAATATCTTCAGAATTCTTCGATTTTTAGTCTCAAAAATAAAAAGAAAAAATCGTGGCAATTTTCAAGACTGTTACATTTAAGGGAACAATTTCATAAAGGAATTGGATGGGAATTAGGAAATGGGAATAATATTAATTTTTGGACGGATAATTGGATGCAAAAGACAAATTTGAGGAACTTCCATGACCCAAATAAGAGTGATATCAATACTAAAGTGGCCTCTTTTATTAATAACAACAAAGAATGGGATATAACTAAACTTAATGATGTACTACCAAATAACATAGTTAAACAGATTACCAGTATATATATATCGCCAAGAAATGAGGAGGATAGGGTTGTATGGCTCCCAGACAAAACAGGCGTATTTAGCACAACCTCATCTAGGAAATTTAACATGAATCACAACCACATCAATAGCAATGATCTATATAAGTGGATATGGAACTTAAAAATTCCACCAAGATACCAAAATTTTATGTGGAAAACAATCTCAGATAATTTGCCTACAACTCAAAGACTTAATAAATACTATAATAGAGTACCATATTATTGCTCCCGGTGTGACAGTTTAACGGAGACAACGAAACAATTTTTCTTTCAATGCCCTCATACAATTTCACAGTTAAATAAATTTGAATCACTACTCGGTTTTAAATTTAATATTCGAACTGACGTTCCTCTATTAGAGAATCTCCAAAATATTATTAATAATTTAAAAAATAATAAAAACATGATGGAAGCATTAATTCACCTATGGTACTCATTATGGGTATATAGAAATTCAATAATTTTTGGTAAAACTAATAAAAACATAAAAGATCCTCATAGAATTGCATTTGAACAATATAAATTTTGGGAAAACAACACAACACATACAAAAGGGCCAAGATTAAAGAATAGACGTAACAGGAATAAAATAGCTAATAAATGCTGGAAAAAACCGCCACCGCAATGGATAAAGATCAACTTCGATGGGTCCTTTATATCTATGCAAGAATCGTGGATTGGCTGTATAGCGCGTAATAATGAAGGAAAGATTATAGATTTATTTAATAAAAAGGTGTTGTCAAGTTCACCCCTCCACACAGAGGCCTTAAGTGCCTTGTCTGCGGTTAAACTTGCAAAAAAATTAAACTGTAATAACTTAATATTAGAAGGAGATAATCTAACGGTGATTAATTCTATCAAGAATATTTGGAAAATCCCATGGGAAATTCGAAATATTGTTATAGATATTCAAAATATTCTTAAAACATTGGATAATTTTTCACTGTTTTAGGGAAGCTAATAAGCCTGCGGACCTATTGGCAAAGTCAAATGCCAATATGCACTTTCTCAAAGTTATCCTTATGTGCGATAAGGATAATATCATATCTGATGATTACATCAGAATTATGAGACCAATTTTCATTCAGTCTAGTATGATGTCTGATCATACTGACTTCTTTAGGGCCATTCGTTTGGATGGTCAAGGATTGTCACATGTTTATAGGTGAAATCCTGGTCTTAGCCAATAACAAAAAAAAATAACAAAAAAATAAAAGAAAAAAAGATTAAAATAAATACTCACCTACAACTTGTTATGTGCAATAAGGTAATTTGGGCCTCTAAGGGTCCGTTCGGTACTTGTTTATAAGCGCTGAAAAGGGCTAAAATGAGCTTTTTTCACCATGGCTGAATTTCATGGTTGAACAGAGCTTTAAAGCGCGTTCGGTATCGATGGCTTAAGAAGGGGCTGAAGATGGCTACTTAAGGCTTAAATTTATGGGGAAAATTCAGCTAGAAGATGAACCTGAAAGGGGTTGAAAAATCGAATTTCCAATTTTTGCCCTCCACATAACTCACGCAACTCGACTTTTCCAGGTAACTGAAAAATCGAATTTTCATGTTGTTCTCCTCTCCTTTCTCTCGTCTTCCGGCCTCCTCTCATCTCATCTTCCTCCTCCCCGAGCTCGTTGATTCTTCCTCGTCTCCTTTTATATCATTAGTTTGAGGCTCCGAACTCGATTTATTAGGGTTTTATTTTTGAGTTTATAGGTCGGGATTTGGGTTTCATTTGAGTGTTTGCAGGCTTAAATTAGGGTTCGAAGGTTAGGGTTTGTAGAAAATTGAAGATTAGTGGTTATACAGATTTAGGGATTTATAGCTTGCACATTTTAGCACTATTCTCTCCCCATCAGTACATATGCTTCAAGCACCAAGTTAGTTTTTTCTCTTCATGTTTGTTTCCTTTTTACTGATCTTGATAATTTTCCATGTTGTTCTTTTGCTCTCAATTACTCTGTTTCTTAAAAAATCGCAGCATCAATGGCGCTGTTTGATGTGGTTGACAAGGACAAGAACGGGTCCGTTCGGCACCGCTTGCTTTTCCGGTGTAGAATGGCGTTGTTTGATGCGGATTGTGAGGGCTCGCCTTGCTCCCAAGTTGCCGTTGTTTGATGCGGATTGTGAGGGCTCACAAGATCTGAGAATGATTAACCCTAATTTTGAGCATCACATGGTAGCGGTACCGTAAATTCTATAAAAAAAATAAGGGTAAATGAGTAATTTTCATATTAATTAAGTTTTGTTAAGTCATCCATACCGAACACACAAAACAACTTAATTTAGACTTTTCAGCTTCAGCTATCAACCCAGCTTAATTTTTAATAATTCATCTTCAGCTCAATTCAGCTCATACATTAAGCTTCAGCCTCTTTCAGCTTCTTTCAGCCAACTCATACCGAACAGACCCTAAGTATCACTTCAATGCATCCACAAATAGTATAGCCTAATAAGACAAACTAAGTACTATTCCTACTGTTCATAAGGCTCCTCCTTCTTTTATAGTATAATAGATTATATGAGAGATTGATAAAATGATTGTACTTAGCGTTTTTTAACAATTTAATAAATTTGTTTTTGTACTTTTTATTATTTTGATTAATCGAAATAAGCGATTAACCGATTAAGCTCCGATGAGGATGAATCTTAAGGTAAGGAATAAGAACGATGAACACAAACATTGTTACGCATGAAGACACACATTAGAATGTATGAACACATTTTCGCCAATGAACACACAATGTGACATATGAACATACACTATGACATGCACATACTCTGACATGTGAACACAGATGTTATGACTGTAAACACACACATTATAACCCATGAACACAAAAGTGTGTTGAGTATTAACCTCATAAGTTATCTTCATCAGATTTTTTCCCGAACTTTTTGATTAACCCATAGTGGTTAACCGAAAATTACGGTTAGATAATGATTATTGGGGTTAACCGACCACCCCTACTTCCGAGTTCCAATTGGGTCGGTAGCTACTGCTCGTATACCCACGCACTCCTCTTAGCTCTCGTTGATGCCCCTCATCTCCCCGCCAGCCACTCCGCCCTCTCTGTCGCTCCTCATCTCTCCACCAGCCATGGATTGGAACATTACAAAAAAGAGTTCGCTCGCGCCTTCGTCCTAGCTCCCGCCGGCCACGGATTGGTATATGTCTCTTCAATTGTTACTTCTTTTTCTTTGTTTTGTGTACATAATGTGATTCATCTGAATTGCCTTGCAGAGCAATTCTCTCTTCATTCAGGGGCACAAAAAGTAACTACTATTTCACTATGATACCCTTTCACTAACATATCGATTTTGGCTTATGCAATTTTTCAGTTTCTACTTTGTTTATCTGCTCTCTTTGGGATCCCTGATTATTTGTACTTACCAATTCGTTGTCAGTTACAATGTACACAATTAACACATTCAGATTGTCGAATGCCTGGTTTTTCTCGTGCGTTGTGTTCAGTTTAATTAGCAGGATATTTGGATTGTCATCATGTGTACTGATTCTTCTTATTATTGATAGATCTTTGTTTTCCAGGTTTGATTCCTAGTGTTAGATAACAAGTTTTATAGAATTGAGGATTAGTTGTGTTTTATTGACTCTCTGATTCTTCTCTATTTTACATACATTTGATATTGTTAGGTTCTCACTTCTCAATTTATAAGAATATACCCGCGTCCTTATAATGACACCTTTTCTGTTATTCAAATACTCAATAGAAGGAATCCTTCCTGGACTTTTGAAATGGTTCTGCAGTGACTGGAGAACACATAGGCATTGACACCTAGTGAGTTAGGGTAAGAGATGATGTATGTTGCTCTTTTTTAACCCTTCTGTTACAAGGTACCTCTGTGTCAATGACTTGTTAAAATATACATCAGCACGTTGACTCGGGGGAATCAGTTTACTCCCTAGCTAGTGCGAGCAATGTTGCTTTGACATTACCTATCTATGTAGTTAGTGATATATTCTTTGATTTGTTGAGATATATTTGATTCACAACCTGATGTTGTTTCTTAACTTGTTGTTCTAGTTGTCCCTTTACAAAAAGGGTGTACAATGGATAATGTATGATGTTCACATAACTTTATCTTAGTTTTTCTTTTCTAGTTTGTACTCCTTGAAGAAATCTGAGTTTATATTCTCTGATTTTTTCACCTAACTTCATAATTCTCCATCTGAGAATCTGAAAACGGAGTATCGACAGATCTCACCTCCATTCTCCAATCGACCTCCTCACTGAACCGACCTCCTGTCCACCTGTTTGGCTGCTGAAAAGGTACGAATTTGACAAAATTTGATGCTCTGTTCCAAGTTAGGGTTTCAAACTTGAAATCCGTTGTGTGTGTGAAAAACCTACTATGAATAGGGCTTTCTGTTGAAATTTACAGGTTTTGCCTCTTTTGTTAGTAGTTATTTAAAAGCTGCTAGTGTAGTAGTCAACAACAACAACAACTGCTAGTGTAGTAGTGTTGTAGAAATTTGAATTATGGGTGCACTGGTTAAATGGTAGAATATGAGTTTGAATTATATATTGAACTTGAGTTTAGGTACTGTAACTAGTGTTTGTATTGGGAAAGTATTGCATTGTTAAATTCGACCTTATTTGAAGTTTGATTTTTTTTTTTGTAAAAATTCCCCTGAAATTAAGTCACCAGCAGCTTCATGGTAATGACATGAATGAGCTAAATGTGTCCACTTTGAAAACAATCTGATTTTGTACTTGAGGAAATGCTTGTATCATCTTTAAAACTCTAATTTGTGAAGCCCTCTATTGGAAGATAAACCTTGTTCTTTGTGTATTTCATAACTGCTGCTTGATGTAATGTGCCATCTCCATAAAATCAGGATTTAGATTCTTGATTGATGCTCATAGTGTCTTATTGCGTTTATGGAAAACAGCGTAGTTAGATCTATTGAAATTGAAAATGTTATTGTAAGAATGTTAGTAGTAGTGCATCTGATGACTATCCCTTCTTGGGCAGCTAAGGTCTACCTATAAAGGGAGAATTTCATAGAATGATGAGGTGTTGCTTCGGACAATGATGGAGAACGACTTTCTGCGATCAGTTTCCCTACGTGTAAGCCGTAGGGGAGACCATAATGCTCCAAATCAACAACCAAAAGGTCAGTTTTATTTTCAAAATGATAGTTTTACTTTCTTTTAGTAAAATATACTGTTGGCTTAGAAGAGACACCTGATGGAAGATGTGTTCTGCAGATGCAGAGGAAGGTGGTCTTCTGTCACCTAGAAGAGTCTACTCGGACTCTCCATTGCAGATAGTACGGAAAAAGGGTTTCATTAGGTTGGTTCTTGTAGGAGGAATGATATGGATGCTGCTCATCCTAAGTGCTCTTCTCTTTCATATATGGTCATGCCAGTCTTCTGTAGATTTTTTTTCAGGTATCATTACCACAACTGTCAAATATTAATCTAGTTTTTAAGGGTTAATGCACCAGAATATGAATTAGTAGGAGGCAAACATCTTCTTCGTTCTATATACTTCTCTTTAGCCCCAAAAAATACGCATTTTTCTTGTTTCCCAGCTGCTTCTTCTGTATCTTTTTCCCTGTATCTTTTTCCTTATTTACCAGTGTTCACTGATCTTCTTAGCCTCTCTCGTGAGTGAGACACCTATGTTAAACCATCTAAAGTTTTGTTCTTTTCCAACATGCCTTGTTCTAGTTTCGACCCAAAAAAAGCATGCCTTGCTCTAGAGAAGCATGTTCCCCGGTTCTGAAATTAATAAAATAGGTGATATAGATATTTAAAACACAAATATAATATATAGCTAAAGAAAATGGTAATCTTTGAGATGAACTGTTGGGTCAAGTACGGTGGTACAATGACTATGTTTTTTGCTGGATATTTAACAAACTCAAGTGATCTAGATGCTGTCTAGAATAATAAGTTGTTCTAACATTATTAAATAGTTAAAGAATGCTCAATGCTCCAAGCAAAGCAGATTTTTTAAACATTTAAGCATGCCTTTTTGTTTCAGCTATTCTCTGCAGGTGTCTTTTTGTTTATTTCACTATTTCCCATTAGAGCTAGCTGTTTCATAATGCTACTTAAATTAGCTGAAATCGTAAATTGAGAAAGATTCCAGCTTGCAATGGAGAAAAGTGTTAATGCTAGTCTGCAACTTTGCATACGTCTCCAATATTTTCCAAGCAGGAGTGCTCATTTGATTTATATATTTTGTGGGTTACATGCTCACAACTGCTGCGTCTTTTTTGTGAGGTTCCTGTGGTCTGCATTATTATCCTAATTTACTTTTCCTAAGTGCAGGTATTTGTAATCGAGAAAGCAGAGTATTTAATGTATTAGATTCCCTTGGTTTTGTACCTAAACAACCACATCGTAGGCTTCTTCTTCTTGTCTTTGATGAATACTTATATCTGATAAAACTGGTCAATGATAGTCATGTTATTGCATGTGTAGGCTGTTCAATCCCCTTGATGGATAATCCTGATGCAGTTGATATCCCACTGGAAAGAACACCTGATGTACTTTTGAAAAATCTATCCTATATTTTAGAGGATGAGGAAACCATAAATGGATCCCAATCAAACCCTCTATTTGGGGGGTACATAAGCTGGAAGCAAAGAGAAGAAAGCTTCAAGCTGAAGCCAACGATGAAGGTGAACACAATTTTCTGCTTTAAATATCTACTTTCCATTTGGAATTGCACTTATCTGACTTATGAGATGCAATAGCCAAAGTCTCTAAAATTCTATACTTTGGAGAAAAAGATTGAACTATACAAAGTTGCAACTGAGAATGTCTATGAGATCTAGAACCCGTTGACTCCATGACATTTTCCGTCTCTTTATCCTGCCTTCAAAATTTGGACAACACTCGCTTAGTTGGGAAGTATTTTTAATTAGATTTGTGTGTCAGGTTCATTGTGGGTTTATCCGCAATGGTGGTGATGAAATGGATCCAAAGGATGTAGAATATGTGAAGAAATGCATTTTTGTGGTTGCATCTGGCATTTTTGATGGATACGACACACCACATCAGCCATCAAATATAAGCCTTCGCTCCCAAAAGCTCTTCTGCTTCCTCATGGTAGTTGATGAGGAGTCATTTGATTTCATGAAGAACAATGTCACAGTTAGAGTGGATAAGGATGGTGGACATTGGGTGGGAATATGGCGCTTAATCCCTCTCAAAAATCAACCGTATGATGAACCTAGACGAAATGGAAAGGTCCCTAAGATATTAGTCCATAGATTGTTTCCTCAAGCAAAGTACAGCATTTGGATTGATGGCAAAATGGAGCTTATTGTGGATCCCTTGCTTATATTAGAAAGGTACGCACATCCCACAAACCAGATTAACTCAACACCACATGCAAGTCATTTCCTCCTTTGTATTTTTGAAAATCAAAATTAAAGAAACAATTGCTATATAATATGGAGTCTTATCTATTGCCCCTACTGAATATGACTAGCATTCATTGCAAGCTTGCCTATGTATGCTTTCTAAATGCATATTAGTACATGATCAACTGATTTCGATTGTTCACTTCAGATACCTATGGCGGGGGAAACAAACATACGCAATTGCTCAGCACAAGCATCACCGTAACATATATGAGGAGGCTGATTCGAATAAACGTAGGAAACGGTATGCAAGGCCTCTGATTGATCTTCATATGAAGATATACCGCTACGAAGGATTAGAGCCCTGGACTCCCATGAAAAGCACCAAGAGTGGTAAAGGACATTCTGTTTCATACATTTAATTTCTCAGACTTCTTTTCATCTTATTGTTTACCCTCTGTGTTTACAGACGTGCCAGAAGGAGCGATAATCATACGAGAGCATACACCATTGAACAATCTATTCAGCTGCCTATGGTTCAATGAGGTTCATCTCTTCACTCCAAGAGACCAACTCAGCTTCGGATATGTGGTCTACAGGTTGAATGGTCAATTCAAGTTTTTTATGTTCCCAAACTGTGAGTACAACTCCATGTTCTTGCTGCATCAACACAATAGAGAGCATTCGTCCAAGGTGGAGTGGGTGAAGTCGTTGGACGAGTTTAAGAAGAACGCTAATCTCAGAGAAAGCAAGGGAGGGTTAGGCTTGTGGACTCCCTACCCTGGTGATCTTGACAAAGTTACCCTACCACCTATCATAAGAACATCAAAAGCTGGATAATGATCGTGCATTCATTATTTTGCCACACAACAATTATTGTGTATTTATTTGATTATGATAAAGTTTCATAAATAAATTTATTCAAGTGATATAACATAGTGTTAGATGAAAATTCGATCACTAGAGTAATTTAGAAAGAATGTTCATTTACTTATCATATCCAACTCAGGTTTCCTTTTAACAACATGCCCAACGGTGAAGCATCTCGGATGTGCGCCACGTGACACTGTTTAAACGGTCATGATTTATCTTGGTCCGAAGTTATTTTGTTTATTAAAGAGAAATTTGCATAAAACCACCAGTTATATAGCCGATTTTACATAGAATCACCCGCGATATCGATATTTATTTTAAACCACCCAATTTTCCTTCTCCGTTAACAACGAGCCACCCACGTACTTAGTCCGTTAGTTTATCTGTTAAATTTAAAAAGACTGATTTGCCCCTGCTTTATTAAACAAATTACAAATAAAATCAAGTTGGGTTGACCCTTTTACCCCTATCAATCTCCTGGTGCAAAGTGACTGCTCCGCCATTGTTAAGCCACTGAAGATTTTCTTATTTTGAAGCTTTATTTTTTAGATGAATTTAAGAAGAAATTCTGGAAGCTGTATCTCTTTATTTCTTTCGGGTCATGTAAATTATGTGGGAACATATATTTGGGCAAATTTCATCTTCAAATTTGAGGTTTTGCATTTCAGGTTATTAAAAAACCTAGATCCACTACTGAGGAAGAACTTAATTTTGGAGGTTGATTGCGTCTTTGAAAGTCGGATTCATTGTGATTAGTAAATCTGATGAAATTCTTTGTGATTGGAGGCGGATGGATGAAAACATGGGGAATATTCATTCAGATTCAACCGAGAGACGAAATCAAATTTAGGCTACGACGTGAAATCGATTTAGGCAACAACAACAACAACACGAAATCAGATGTGAGGATGCACAATTAAAAGCTTCAAAGGACATACAACAATGGCGGATCTAGGGCGACCAACCCCAGATCTGAACGAAAAGAAGAAGATGGGTTGAGAAACGCTGAACGAAATGCGAACAAAACCAACAAAACAGATGGTGACTTGAACACGATGAACAATGGTAAGTGTGAGTACGACTGCCGTGCATAACCCTGACGGTGTTGCGAAGAAGACGAAGAGCAAGTATTTTTTGTAATTGTTTAAAAAAGCAGGGACAATCCAGTCATTTTACGCAATTTAACAGATAGACTAACGGATTAAGCACGGCCCGTTGTTAACTGAGAAGGATAATTGGGTGGTTCTACGTAAAATCGGCTATATAACGGGTGATTTTCTGTAATTTTTCTTTATTAAATACTATATATCTCAATATTTACTTAATAAAAAAATAAAAAATACCATAATTCTAATTACATTTTTATTTATCAATAGACATCCATTTTGTATATATTTAATGTACTTCCAAATAATTTATTTTATTTCAAATATATTAATTTCATTATAATCGTTTAAATATTAAAAAAGTTGTTTAAAATATATATATATTAAATTTATGTATTTACATTAAATTTTCATATGAGAGAATTTTTTAACAAAAATTGTATAAATTAATATTTTTTGATATAATAAAGTCCAAAAAATAATTATTTATAATAATTAAAACAACAACAAAAATAATTGGTGCGAAGCGAGCCATTAACAAAAATAATTGTGAGAGTGGGCTCATCATGTCACGTAGGCCCAACTAGCGTTAGATGATCACTCAAATAAGCTATGTCTCACAATCATTAGTGTGAGTGAGCTCTGTTGTAATTGCTACGTATGTTAGAGGAAGACCGACGGTAAATAAGTAATGTTCTATCAAACTCCTCTTTCCTCTCCAAAGCACCAGAAATGTCTCGTGTTGTTCCTCAATCTGGCCCTTCCTCTCTCAATTTCGGAATTTGGGTGCTCTACGAGAATAAGACGCACAAGTTGTCAAAGGAGCTAGGTAAATGTTAACTCCAATCCTTGAATTTCTGCATTAAAACTTTGTATTATCTCTAGGTGTATACCATTTAATATTGGTTGCGTCTAAATGCACACATTTTTTTTGTCAAATGCACACTATTCTGTCCGGTAACTCTTATAGTTCAGATTTGTGCGTTACCAATAACCGCACACGTAGTTTCAGGAGCAGTTTTGGAATTGTTTTTTGAAATGTATATGCATTAAGAGTTAACGCACAAGCTTAATAAGAGATTAACAGGAAAAAAATTAAGATTTTGATTAAAAAAATCATGTGCGGTAAATATTACCGCACATGTTTTATTACCGTTAATATGTAGTCACAATCAAGGAATATATCCATGTCAACTTCATAGAAGTCACCTGATATATATGTAGTCACAAACTCACAACCAACTCCATAGTCTTTGGTTCAAATTTACCGTTAATATTACATGTCCTCAAGGAATATATCCATGTCAACTTGTGATGCTTTGTCTTTGTTTGATAGAATTCTCTGAATACTTCAACACACTTAACCTAAACAAAGGAAACAAAAGCAAGCGTGAGTGTTTGTACATCACGAAAAACTCTGGGACATTGAATGTGTAGGCTACTATGATATGCACAATTTAAGTTTAAGTTACCATTTCTGCTGGAAGATTCAAATCGAACAACTTGTAACTAGGCCAGAAACCTGTAGTCAAGACAGTGACAGTTATGTCAATTATGGGACCTACATTAGGGTTGCTATTTAGATAGTCCTCAAAATTGGTCTGGTTCTCCCTTGCCAATGTCAAATCTGTTACCTGCAAACACCAGAAAGAATCAGCATGAACCTTAATGAATTAATGCATGCACCTTAATGTGCATAGTCACGAGCCTCAATGTTATAATCAATGAACTATCTAATTTGTTAGGTGGAGATTCATCAAAGTCCACCTCAATAATCAGAAAATCACAAACATCCAGAAAAATTATTTTGACTGTAAGATCTAGCCTACCTTCCCCATCATTAGCTGTAAAAATTGGAAGCCTTGAAACACCAATACTAAAATGAGTGAGCATAAACAAAATAGATGAGATATTGTGCGAGTCTGAAGCTAAAGAAAGATTCAAATTACCAACCTTTTGCCAGTTAGGATTCCATATGCAGATGAATGATTAGTAGCATGTGAGTGTTGCACTACTTCAGCGAAGATATGAATAAATATGAAAACGAGTAGCTAATCCAGATTCCTACATGTCTAATTTTCAACCGGCAATAAATATGAATATCATCACAAGCAAGGTTCATGTGTAGCTATTCCAGATTCATCGAGTAGCTAATCCAGATTCCTACATGTCTAATTTTCACATAATCATGAACCAAGGTTCATGTGTATGAACGTGCAAGTTCATTTGTAATAATGTGTAGGTTCATGTGATTGACTGATTGCTCAAATCAACTCTTTAGGAAAAGTTTACATGGTAGGAGCTCCAGTATCAGCATTCATTGCAGCTGCCCTAGCAATGAAGTGCCTGCCTTCCTCTTAAGATAATAACATTCAACAGCTAACTAGTAAGATTGCAAAAACAAAAGAAAAGTTGTAAGCTTATAGAAAAGGAATACCTTTCCCATCTCCAAATATACAGCAGCTCTGTTGGTCAGTAAAGAAATATCCTCATCATTCAATTCAATTGCCTTGGAGTAGTGGTCAATAGCTTTGTCGAAATCTTTCTTCTAGTAGGCGACATTGTCTGCCTTCCTTCTGAGCCATCAACCTCTCATCTGTTTTCTAATCATTTCCAACTGTTGTATGTTTACTCAAATCAAGCAGGCAATAAACCGAGCTCATTGTTGTAATTTAAACTAGTTAGAATTGTACACTCTGCCTGCACATTTCAGTTTCCTTGGAATCAAGGCTCGTTTCCGACAGATCTAGAGGCGGTGCCATTGAAGGAATTGAGAGCGCTAGGGTTTCAAAGCAATACCGGGAAAGAGAAAGAGAAGCAGCGTCGATCGGAAGAGCACCAGCGAGGGGCAAGAGGTTGTCGAGGACGACGGAAGATCGAGTAGAAACAAAAATAGGAGGCGAAGAGAAGTGAGATGGAGAAGGAGCCACTCGGGGAAGTTCGCCATGGAAGTTCGCCACAGAAGCGCTTGAGCTTTTCTTTTTTTGTGTTTTTATATAGGGAAATTGTCCGGTAAGAATAACTTTTAAATTACGAACGTAAGAATGATGCACATTAATAGTAAATTGGTGCACATTTAGTACTAATTTAATGCACATTCATTGGCAAACTTAAAAACTTCTAAAATTTGAAAAACTTTTTTTTAAAGAACATTTATGGAGAAATTGAAGAACATTAGGGAAAAATTGTATATGTGCATCACTTTTTCAAAGGATGTGCATCAAAAAATTTAATGCACATTTAAGCATATTTTGATACACATTTAAGTATATTTTGGTGCACATTAGTCATTCTCACGTTCTCATTTTAAAAATCATTCTCACCGGAACCGAACCCTTTTATATAAGGGTATAATCGTATTTTTGTCAGGTTTTTGCTTAAATTGCAAAAATGCCACCGTTTGCATTTTTATTTATACATATACAACATTATTTTATCACATGTCGCCCTTATATTCAATTCGCCTATTTGTCGACCTCTAAGCTATACTACATCATCCACCATGTCATCCTCCACATCATCCGACTTTATATTTTTATATATATCTTTAAATTAAATAAGTAAAAAAAATCAAAAAGATATCTATTAGGTTATACTACAAAAAGAAATATCGATTTTTATCTTTTATCATATTATATATTTATCATATATATATATATATCTATTATTATGTTATCAATCTAATTAAATTGAATTATTAATGAACTTAAACTATAAAATATAAATTATAATCTATAAATTATAAACCATAAAGTATAAACTAAAATCTATAAACTAATTAATTGTACAAAATATAAATATATTATTAAAATATTTATTACATACGACCCCGTACACTGAACACACCGTAGTTGAGAAAATAAAGTTTGAGTGATTTCTTTACCATTGTCTACGTGGCTTTATGTGCAGAATTGACAAAATATATCAATAGGTTAGATCGGTTCTTAGATCATCTTAAGAACTAATCTCCCAAAAACCAACCTCTGGAAAGTAATGCCCTTGTTTTTGTGAAAATTCTGAAGCTCACATATTTGTAGCATCTAATGATAAAGTAAGATTTAGTATGGAGAAATCTATACAAATTAACCTCTTAGATAAGATTTCATTCGCCAGTAGAATCCTCAGAAGAGTGTTGATAAATCTAACTCAGCAAGGTAATTCAACAGTAACCACGTACCTTGAAATTATTTTTGAACTTTAGCATCAATACTTCAAAATATAATATTCATATGAGAAGTATGAAAATTAAGTCAATTGGGTGGGACCAAAAACAAAGAATATATGCATCAATTAACCTAGTCTATTTTCCTAAGGAGTGTAGTAATTTTGTTATAAACTTAATTAATTTTATGTATCCTCCTAGCTACTAGCATGACCTCCACCAATTTGCCTATACACCCACTAACTTAATCAAACATAATCACTAAACTTGACTAATACTCATCGGCAATAAAAACATAATCCCACAATATACCTTATCATTCACAATCAGAGGAGGGTCCCAATCATGTCTCCTAGTAGGCTTGATTCTCCAACCCTTCATTTCCATTTTCTCCACTTATTCCCCTTCCATATCTCAAGAACAAAAACACACCAAAAACTCAAGATCTCAAAGCCAAAAACCCATCATGGATCATGAAACCACAACCACCATCTCCTCGAAACCGAGACCGCCATCGAACCCCACCTCGTCATCTCCGTTGAGCCGCTACGAGTCCCAAAAAAGGCGAGACTGGACCACATTCACCCAATACCTAAACACTCAACACCCTCCCGTAACCCTATCCCACTTCACGTGCGCTCACGTGATCGACTTCCTTAGCTACCTCGATCAGTTCGGAAAGACTAAGATTCACTTAACGGGCTGCCCCTTCTTCGGGCAGCCTGACCCGCCTGGACCCTGCCCCTGCCCGACCCGTCAGGCTTGGGGCAGCCTTGACTCACTCATTGGTCGGCTACGAGCTGCGTACGAGGAGAACGGCGGGTCCCACGAAAACAACCCGTTTGGAAACGGGGCGATTCGGATCTACTTGAGGGAGGTTAAGGAGACTCAGGCTAAGGCGAGAGGAGTTCATTATAAGAAGAAGAAGAAGAGAAGGAAGATCACTAGTGCTTGATTCTTCAGCTTAGGTAACCGTTTTATTACATATGTTGTGTGGTATGTCATTTAATTTCTTGGAAACCCTAGATGCTGAAACCCTAATTAGTTTGAATGTACAAGATTTCACCTCTGATTTAGGACTAAAGTAAAAAGAAGTACTCCGTATGAGATTGTGGAGATAGTGGAATTTGATTTCTGTGGGTCACTTGATGATTTCTTGCTAAATGTGCTATATATTCTCGATCTTTGATCCCTAATCATGTTAAAATCAGATCGGCCTTCGATCTATTAATTTGTCTCGATTTCATGTAGCACAACCTCAATACATTCATCTACAATCAATTAGTAGGTCAGCTGATCTTTTAGTAGGATTTATAATAATTTAATAGCCAAAAATTATTATATCTTGTGAAAAATGACCCGGGATAATATACATCAACGCAGGTTAGTTCTTCGACATACGATCCCGCAGTTCGAACATATATATTACGAGAACGTATATACACACTTATTTCGGAAGCGCATGAGGTTATGAACATAGAGGAAAGTTGCGGTATAACTAACTCTTAACATAGAAAAACGAACAGATTGTGTTCACAGATTACACGTTAATGTTCATATTCTTTATGGTAATATTCATAATCTGGACCATAATTTTTTTTTTTACGTTTTCAGTAACGAACGCGGTAGCATACTTGTAAATACTGCGAACTTTGTTTTTTTTCTCAAAATGACTTCAAATTTTTATAGCTTAGATTATGAACATTACCGCTCATATTATGAACATTAGTTTGTTATTTGTGAACGCGAAAACTTCGTTTTTCGTTAAGTCTTGTTCTCACCGGAACTTTTCTCTATGAACATATCCATCTAGGAGTTTAAGAAGCTTTTGAAGTGTGCATATGCTGTATAATTTACTTTATACTACGTGTGTGTTCATATACTTATTATGTTACATGTTTATTTAGTATATGTTCATAACTTCATATGCTTTATAAATTAATGTAAAACATATTCTTTTTTATTCTTATAGAAGAAGAATCATATGTAGTCTATATGGAAATGGACTACTAGCTAGCTAATCCCTACTTAATTAAGACTGATCGAAAGTGGCAACAATTAATTACTATGGTACTTTGATCAAGTGGTGTTGACGTACATATATGCACACAATGATATAAACTTTGATTTCTCATGTTTGTTGTATCGGTTTTTTTATTATATATCCTTATATCCGTTTGTTGAGGCATAGATTATAAAAATCGATGATATATGAGGGCATGAAACTTGTTTTTTCATTGTTATACAACGTAGATCAGTGCTTGTAGGTTGTACCATAACCCACACACATGTACTGAGAGTGGGCTGTGGCAGCCACGTGAAGAAAAAAGATTTGACAAAATCTAGTAAAAACCCTACCCAACAAGGCAACAACTGAAGTTTTTGTGAAAAATAAAAAACCGAAACTATTTTTAATCTCCTTAAGATCGATGCATATGTAAATCTCTCCGTAAGTGTTTTCTGAGTTAGTCATGGGTAAGGTTCGTGAACCTCCGGTTCAAAGTTCAAGATTACCTTGAACCTTAACCTGTACCTTTAAGAGCCGGTTCGTCTGGGCCAGTTCAGGTTTAGGGCCGGTTCAGGTTTGAGAAGGTTTTTACAAGGTTTCCCGCCGGTTCGAATGCCGGTCCGGTTTAGGGCCGGTTCAGGTTCGAACCTTGATATTAAAATAATAATAACAATATTTAAATTAACTTTGATTTATTAAATTACAATAGTAGACTCTTTATAGTTCATACAAAGAGGGAATAAAAATAACTTCAAATTTTGTTCAACATGAAAAGGAAAAAAAATTAAAGGGCTTGCACCTAATATTTACTTACTTATTAAGTTGTCTACGTATCCTCTCGGATACTCGGATAAGAGGAATCAAAGCCCACGTAGTTGTCTTACCTTTATATAAACCCACTATTCTATGTTCTAAGACGATTCCACGTCGAAAGAGTCGGTGTTGATCGTTGAAGGGTCTCCCATAAAATATTCACTATATTTTTTTATAAACCTTGAACCTCCGGTTAACTTTTTGTAAATCCCCGGTTCATGAACCTCCGGTTAGCCTTCTTTGAACCTCTGGTTCGACGGTTCAATGGAGTGTTGAACCTTTGGTTCGACGGTTCAATGGAGTGTTGAACCTTAACCTGGACCTTCCATAGGCCGGTTCGCCGGGCCGGTTCAGGTTAAGGGCCGGTTCAGGGTTTGACCGGTTTTGACCGATCCGGTTTAGGGCCGGTTCACAAGGTTTAGGTTCAATTTGCCCATGACTATTATGAGTCTTTGTGTGATCTTGGGCTGAGGGACTATCATCTCACCCTAAACTTTCAATATCTCATTTTAATATGAGAAAGTATTAATATTCGCCTCATAAAGGAAATAATGTTTAAACTATTTTCAAAATTATAATTAATTAATCTTTAGAACAAAAATAAAAAAAAATGATTAAATATGGTAATTTTGGTACACACTATAAAAGAGATTCTATCAGAAAGTCATTCCATCTTGTACTGACAATGTTTCCATCTTCAAAGGTAACTTGTGAATGATAAGAAAAATATAACTAAAGTGGAAGAATTGAAGTAAGTGACCCTTAGTGCTTTGAGACACAAATATTTGGAAAACTGATGATCACTAAAAGCTATGTCAGTGAATATCTGGATTTTATACGGAGTAATTTGCTTTGGACATTCTATAGATCTTCACTTTGCCAAATCTACAAGGAGAGATGGAACATACTGTAGAATTAAGCTATTAGAGGAGTTGTACGTGCATAGCTTTGGATTCTCACAGACTTAGTATGTACTTCTTTTCTTCTACTCCATTTTGCACCTTTCTTTTTTCTTCTTAAACCACACTGTGCATATTTATGAAGATAAACTAACAAACAAAAATATTCTGAAAAATCTTTGATCATTGTTTGTGCTGTTGGATAGTGGTGATAATGGAGATTGGAGAAAAAGATATCTAAGGTGTAGACCTATTAAATATTAACTAGATTATATCCGTTGAGATGGCCTACCGATATATCATGATCACTAGATATATCGTCCACCTGAAGGGGCTGGGTAAATCTTCTTCTTTTTTAATGATTTAAATTTGTAATATTCTATTTGTTAACTATTGACATTGTAATGTTTATTGATCAGTGACCCAAATAATTAACAAATATTGTGTGTGGAGCTTAGATGAGAGTCGTTGCATAATCCTAGCCTGTTAATGAATTAAATAAAAAAATAGTTGTAATTTCGGTGAGAATGAAGCTTATATGAGAAATGAGTGTGATATATATGCAGATGTTAAGAACGATGTATATTGTTAAACAAGAGTCCCATATTTGAATTTGGAAGTTGAAAGATAAATTGTCTACTATATAAATCATGAATTATTCATTTTATTGTCAATTGATTTTAGGGTGGAACCTCATTGACCTATTTGATGGGCCTAATGTGCATATGTGCTCGTGTGTGCACGTCCACAGTCTATCTAACCGGTCCACGTTGCACTCTAGCCCGTGGACCCCAGATTGTTCACACATATTTCCTCCATCCTATATTGATCTTTTCATTTGCTTTTGACGCATTTGTCGAGACGTGTTTTGTAACGTTAATATCTCTAATATACGATAATAAAAATTATAATTTATTTTATATTGTCAAAGTACTTATTGAGACGAATCAAACGAGATCTCACATGCCTATATATATTTCTATATGTTGGAAGAAAACGAGAATATTCTCTCGGTTTGTGAATAGTGTCGAAAAAGTAAACAGACCTTATATTATGAGACGGAGGGAATATAATTTTGTAATGTAAATAGTTTATACATCGTCCATAACATCTATTTGCATGAGTCAAAATACATATTTGACTCGTCCTCATTTCTCATCTAAGTCTTCGTGATTTTTTTCTTCCGGAAACATATTGTTTAAGTTTCTAGATATCATATATATTTCTCTGAAACTTCCTACAATCCATTAACTCAACTCATGCATCTTTAGTATTGGAATAATAGGCTCAATCATCTTCATCCGATCATGATCCTTGAAACGAGAGTGTTTCGGAAATTTCTGATGAATATCTGGATTTTTGGGTGATTCAGGACCGTTTCGAGGATTTTGGAGGCCCTGTACAAAAAAAATATTTTTTGATCAATTCAGTTTTACAAATTTTTTATATAAATATAGATGATTGCATAATAAAATACTTTTTTCCCTTATTAAATATAATGATAAAACTTATTTTCAATTATGATATCGATTTTTTGATAAATTTGCTTTTACAAATTTTTCATATAAATATAATATAAATATTTTTATAGATGGTTGCATAACAAAATTCTATTTTTCTCTTATTAAATATAATGATAGAAACTCTTTTTTCAAATATAATATTAATTTTTTACAAAGGTTTTATATAATTTGTAATTTTTGGGATTTAAACACAAGACAACCTTCACATGTGGTGAGCATCTTACCACTAGAGCAACAAAAACTTGTTTATTTCCATACTTTAATTTTGATATATAGAAGTTTTCGAAATTTGGGATCCTTTAAAATTTAGAGGCTCTGTTCCGTTGGGCTGAAACACCCTGGGGTGATCATACATTCAAAATGGTTTCGACTATTCATGTATATTAACTTTAGTTTTGTTAATTGATCAAAAATTTCTGTTGCAGGGTCAGTCGATCTCCATCCTCGATTGCTGGCTAATCAAACAATAATGCACGAATCGTCGAGGAAGAACAGGAAGATATATTCATACACTGATGGATGATATATAAACAAGTTTCAGTGCTCACATCCAAAGTTGATACAAACTAAGCAAAACATAAGATTTAGTTGTACTAAAAAATCTGTACTTTTGGTTTTATTTTCTCGCAATATCATATAAGAGCAGGATCGACTTGACTTGATCATACAACGGTAATGCATATTTGGTACAAGTGCAGAGATTTGTGGTGGTGTATGAGTTTGTACAGGCAATGTGTCATCCCAAAAAACAGAGGGCGGTATAAAGTTCGAAAGAGATAAATCATTATGGTTCTGAGAAATGTTAGAAATATTGAGGTAAGGAAATTCAGTTTCATGAAAAATTACATCAGGTGAAATAATGGTTTTCTTATGAGTAAAATCATAGACTTTGTAACCTTTGATATCGGGTGGATATCCAATAAAAACACACTCCATTGAATGAGGTTCAAATTTGGTGGGGGCGAAGAGGATGTGTGGAAGCAAAACAACGACAACAAAAAACACGTAAATGAGAGTAATTAGGAGATTTTGAAAAGAGTATTTCAAAAAGAGTTTTATTTTGCAAAGTACGACTTGGCATACGGTTGGTTAAATAAGTGGCGGTAAGAATGGCATCGCCCCAAAAATATTTTGGTAAATGAGATTGAAAAAGGAGTGCACGAGCAACGTTCAATAAATGACGGTGTTTGCGTTCAGCCACACCATTTTAATTTGTTGAGGTGTATTGATGCAATTAGTTTGATGTAAAATCCCTTTGGAGGAGTAAAAATCAAATCATTTGAATTCCGGTCCATTATCACTTCGAACGATTTTTACACGTCTACCAAATTGATTTTCGATGAGTGTAAGAAATTGGATGACAAGAGGGCGAGCTTCGGCTTTGCTTTTCATAAGATAAATTCATTTAAAATTTGAAAAGTCGTCTACAATAGTTAAGAAATAGCGTGTCCCTGTTAAAGAAGGAACATGGTAACCTCCCCAAATATTCTTATAAATAAGATCAAAACATAAAGAACTTGTAGAAGTATGAAGTGGAAAAGGCATTCGAGTTTGTTTGGCCAAAGGGCAAATTAGACAAGAATGTTCAATTGAACTTTTATTTCGAAAAATAGGAAGAAGGGAAGATACTTGTTGCGATGGATGTCCAACGCGTTGATGCCATAGGGAATGAAATGGTGACATTACATGAAGTGATTTCTGGCTGGGAGCTGAGGAAGTATAAACCATCTCGTTCATATCCATTCGTAATCGTCTTCCCCGTGAGGAGGTCCTGAATCACACAAATTCTTCTTAGAAATATAGTAGCATAGAAATAATCATAGGCCAATTTACTAATTGAAACAAGGTTAACGGAAAAACCAGGAGCGCAAAGGACATGCGGAATTCTTATTTGAGATATAAAGGTTATTGTTCCGATATGTGAAACGGTATAAGATTTGTCATCGGGTAAACGAACAAAACAATTTTTAGTAGGTTGATAAGAGTAAAAAAAACGAGTATTATAAGTAACGTGGTCACTCGCTCCACTATCCAAAATCCATGAATCTGGAGGATAAGAAGGGTGAGGTTGGATATATATTACCTGAAAAGTGTTGATTTTGAGACGATTTACCGACTTGGTTTGCTGAAGTGTATTGGATGGAATGAGTCGAGGCCGAGGGATCTGTGAGGCCATGATGTGTTGAGTTATTCGCCTGAGCAAGACCATCATTTGTTGATGGTCTAAAGGAGATGATTGATCTATTGTTGAGGCACCGAATTGATTTGAATCGGGCTTATGTTGTACTTGTTGACGATTACTCACTGTGGAGCCATTTCGTGAATTCGTATGTTGGAATTCATGTTTTGAAAGATTAAGTTTCTCCCATGGCTTGGATCATGTACCATCATTTTGTGTACATGGGTTGATCGACATGAGGAACAAGTGTGAGGATCGATTGATTAAACCTAAGAAGCTGATACCATATAGGACAAGAGAATGTAGAACGAGTGAATGAAGTTGTATTGTATTGATTGAAATAATTGAATTATTACATAAGAAGGCATAGCCTTTATACAAAGAAAAATCAACGGTCATGAGAAGTGAGTGGAGGAAGGAAAGGCTAATTACAAGCAATAATAGCCTAATAAGGATAATAATAACATGTTGATAATAAACTTCTATAATTGTAAGATCATAATCTCTAATAGCATACATTCAAAATGGATTTTCCGCGTGCATAATTGTAGTTTTATACACAAGCCATCAGTTGCAGATGTAAATGCAATGTACAGATCAACACATCAGCTTGACAAACACATGAACCGTGTATCATGAATATAGCATCCCTTTCAACATATTGTAGCGTCTGACATGTCAAATAGAATAAAGGCTATGCCTTTCTGCCACATTGGCTTTACCATCAAAAGATTTCCACTCCAACCCGTTATCATCAACCAGTTTTTTGACCGAATTCCGCTTCTTTCTGCCTGTCACTTTTTGATGAAAATAAGTTGTATTCTGATCTCCCCACTTAAACTCATTCGCCCTGGATCGTTGAAGCCACATTGCTTCTTCTCTTCTCATTAGTTCTCTCTCCCGACTTTCCAATCTGCGTCTACAACCAACCAGATCACCCCTCATGCCTTGCCTGCCCATAAGACGCAGCTCATCTCTGACTTTTTTCAGTTCCTTGTTCACGTTCCCAAACACAGATAATTCTCAGTCTTTCAGATCTGCTGCGCAGCGGGAAATCTTCCCCATAATACCAGGTTCAGCAATGATACTACCCGGATTCGTCCAAGCGTTAACCACCACATCGTTGCAAGACTCCTCATCAAGCCACATAGATTCGAAACGATACGGTCTAGGGACCTTGTTGGGTTCTTCCACATCCTCCGGGTTGAAAAGGAGTTTAATAGGGATGTGATCGGATCCACATCTCTCCAAGTGAATAACAGAGGCATTCGGAAACAGCTGCAACCACTTAATATTTTCAAAACCCAAGTCTATACGCTCTTGAATGAAATCCGAGCCTTCTCTTCCATTGTCCCAGGTAAAGCGATCTCCCACAAAATCAATCTCCCTTAAGCCACAACCCTCCACCGTGTTTCTAAACTGTAATACGTCACCCACCTCCAATAGAAGACCCCCATACTTATCGTCTAAATTAAAGAGACGATTAAAGTCACCTAAACAAACCCAAGCCTCATGGGGATCGTCGGCAAGCTTGGCTAATAGCTCCAAAGTGTGCAGCTTATCCCCTCTCTGAGGCCACCCATACATACAAGTCAGTCTCCAAATAACACAACTCCCATTAATAGTAACCATAGCATCCACATGATGAGCAGTATACGAGGTAATAGTCACATCTACCCCATCATCCCACATCAAACAGAGCCCACCCGATCTCCCCACACAATCCATCGAAAAACCCGCTTTAAACCCTAACTTCCTTTGCACTCCATCCATTTTACGCCGATCACTTTTGGTCTCCATTAAAAAGAGAACCTTGGGGGCCTCCCGTCTCACTAAAGAAGCGAGACGATTAACTGCCGAGGCCTTCCCCAACCCCCGACAGTTGTAGCTTAAGAAATTCACTAAAGAATCCGATTATGGTGAGTACGAGGTTTAGATAAAGAATATATAGTGAATAATTCACACAAACGTAGCGGACAATATATATTGTGTGTGCATATACGTATCATAGATTGTGCAACACGAAAAGTATGTGTAGGACACTTTGCCGTCTGGAAGATGGCGATCGCCATCGAATTCCCGCGATCGCCGTTTTAAGACTTCAGCTACGGCTTTTGGTGAATTAATTCACGCGAGCAGAACTGTTGGATGGCGACCAGGACACGATCGCCATCTCAATCCCGCGATCGGGTGCGTAAGCGTGTCACCAACAACTCTTTTTGAAACAGCTCGTTCTCTCTCGCCCGAGATCGGAATTGAGTGATTCCAAATCCCAAAGTTTCGTCTTGAAGTCTAGTTTATTTCATCTTCATTACTTGACTTCTCATCTTGACTCGAACCGGATATATACGAGCTTGAATGACTACCATACGAGCTCGGGCTACTATCAATGACTTCAATGATGGCTCATAGCGGTATTTAGCTCTTTTACAGTGGTTAGCATATCTCTAGATTTAGAACGAAGTGTCTTCGATGATATCTCAGATGCTCTTGATGGTAAGTCAGATGCTCCCACATGAATTATGCTGTGTACTACAAAGTCTACAACCTATAATTTCAACACAAAATTAACCGCTGATTATCCTCCAAAACGTAATTTGTTAGTTAAATATATTTTGTACGTGAAGTATAGTGAGTAAGTTTTTTCTATTTCATCTACTAGAATGATTGGTATATCGGATTAAGTATGTGTAGGTCACAATATCGGTGTACATCGTCCTCATTACTCCAAAATGTAATTTGTTTGTAAACACTCCTTTATACGTGAGTATGGTGACTAAAAGTTCTGTTTCATCTATGAGAATGATAGATATACCGGATTAAGTATATAATTAGGGATCTTATTCTGGTGAGTACAACGTAACTACGGAATACTAATAAACACAACATGATGGAATTGAATTGTGTGTGTGCATATAGGTATCACATATCGTGCAACATTAAAAATATGCATGTATAGGTTCTCAATATCTTTGTATATCGTCCTCATTACTCGTTTAAGTGTTTATTGTCACGTGATTTTTTCGTATAAATAGGGTCCGTATAATTATCACAAAATAAAATTTATAAGCTATGAATCCCAGAAAAACTGCCATCAACTAATCAGGTGATCGACGAAAAATCTAGGAAGTTTGTGTACAAAACAAGGACATATACATACCGACACTCAAAAAGTATTTGTGAAAACAAATCCAAAAAGAAATTTGGATTGAGCAGAGAATCCAAACCACAATCTCTATCAAACATCATTTCCATCTCCCCATCCCCTCCTACACTTCACCGGATCCATGCATACTTAACAATCCTATTTAAATATAATCAAACAATACTCAACAGTCAACACGATCGCCATTAACAAATGAAGCTGAGAAATGAAGCAACCGTGTATTCATTCACCTCTTATATATAAATATCCTATTTACCAATTGAAACCAAATCACGCTTTTTTAATCATGGCGCACATCAAAAAAGTATATAACGTAATACCCTATAATCATTACTTACGTACCCCTTAACCAAAAAGTATTGAGATTTCAAATACATGATCATATCATATCACATAACAATTAGGCACATACATAATAAATCACAGATCACCGGAGATATCAACGGCAACGGCGCCGGAAACCGACTCCGATATACTCTCGAGATTCGGCCTCCAAACTCCGACGCGCCCCCGTCGCCTCTCCCTCTGCGGCGACACCTTCTCCCGGAGAACTTCACTCAAATACCGCTCGGTCTCGTTATTCGCCCCGATCGGATCGTTTCTCCGGCCTCTCGGTTTCTCCTCCGGCTCTCGGGTTTTCCTCCGAGCAACGGGGGCGGCTTTTTTGGTCGTCGACGGCTTTTTCGAGGACGGGACGGGGATAAGAAAGTAGATTTTCCCGCGCTTTAGCTCGGCGTCGGGCGGGACCACCAGGATTCTCGGGGCGGTGGAGGTGGTCGGAGTGGCGGAGGAGGCGTCTCCGACGTCGTCAGGAAACCGAGAAGTCGGTTTTTTAAGGATGTGTTTAGGGTACGCTTTCATTATCTCAGCGGCGCTGACTGTGTTAGCGCCGCCGATCTCCTCTACCCGACCGTCCACGTGTACGATCCTGATCACATCTAGGGCTCCACACGGTAGGATGCATGATATGCAACATTTTATCGCGTTTCTCATGGTATCAGAGCGGATTTCTGAATACAGAAGAGTAGAAGATCGATCTTGTTTTTATTATTAGAGGTTTTGGTGGTGGTGGAGAAGGAGGAGAGATTGATTTGGGGTGTGCAATGTGCATGGAGAGTTGTTAAAGAGAGTGTCTTGGAGAGACCAATTTATTTTATTTTCGAAACATGTACTTAAATAATAATGATTTGGGGATTTAAATAACCATCCACTTTCATCACGAATACACATCCAACTTATCTAAATTATGTAGATGCTAGCCGAATAACAAAAGTGTACTGTCGATGCTAAAGTAGATTACATATATAATACTAATTAACTTTAATCCTTTGTCATGATCGAGAATGAGAACTAATTAATTTTTTACTTTATTGTTTACAAATATATGTTATTATTGTGAATTGTATAGGTTATAGTATGCATTTGTCTTTTGCTTTTTGTGGACGGAATTTTGTATTTGATAACGGGGAGAATTAATTCATGGAATGAATAATTGCACTTTCTTTAGGATCCATGATTCAGGGGGTCCGGCCCTAGTCTTCGAGAGAGATAGCTTCAATAATTTGAATACTTCTTGACAAAATAAATAATTTAAATACGAGGCAAAAATAGTTATATTACTCTATATATTTGTGGGTGAGAATCGGATGAGAATGAATGAAGATTTATATATATATATAAAAATATCAACGTACACGTACTAAAATAAGAGTAATTCATAACAATGATCAGTACTCCCTCCGTCCCCGAAAGTTCTTCTCGTTCCAAATAATTACACTATTCACGTATTAATCGAATTTGTTAAATATCTTACAAGAACAAACATAGTGATGTGGGATCTTGTTTGATTCGTCTCATTGAGAACTTTAAGAATATCAAAATTTTATAATTTTTACTAACGTATATTTAGAGATATTAACGACACAAAACGCACATCGGCATACGTGCTTAAAAGGGATGGGAAGAACATTTGGGGACGGAGGGAGTATGTAGTTATGTACTTGTCAATGTGTTTATATTGTATTAAGTGATTGTTTAAATTAATAAAAAGGTTTTAGTTTTTGGAGGTATATAGGTTTTGAAATACACATAAGATATACTGAAGTATTTGTGCAACCAAGAATGATCGTGTACTATCTACACGTGTTAGTCTGTTATTTGATAAGCTGGTATTAAATTCATCAAATCCAATATGTAGTCAACAGAGATTTTTGGGCATTAATGACTCAAATATAAAATGTACTACAGTACTATAGAGATTGGAGTATATGTTTTGCGAAATTGAGTATAATTAGGAGCTTCAGAAAAATGAGCAGTTTTGAATGTGATTGAGTTTGGAAGTGGGGCAGTAGAAGAAGAATATTGTAAGTAAATTAAATAGTAAATGTGATTATTATTTAAAAATATGATGATAATGGTATGGGTAGCTAAGTAGGGTTATTCTTTTAATGGGGTGGAAATAGAGATGATTGAATGAATATCCCCAGGCAAAATCATGTGGGTTGGGGCTATCACACCCAAAAGTGTCAATTTTCAGGCCCCTCCTCTTAATCTCTCATCTCTTTCCTAGCTACTATTGTTAATTAACACTAACTACTAATTAGCATAAGTAATTAACAAACATAAATGACTTACGTGCGAATTCATTTTGTTCATTTTTTGTACTACTAGCTAGCTTATAACTCAATCAAGATCGAGATTGCACCGAAAATCAGTATCGAAAGATCAAATTTATGACTAAAAATTGACATAAGGTTCAATCCTACAGTTTGCAATAGAAGTCGTATATATTAGCGTATATGCACATTGGGTCAATAATATAAGTCCATGAAGTTCAATCCTAAAATCAATTGGCAATAGGAGGACTAATCCATGATATTATATAGTGGGTTATTATTATCTCGACTTTCGATGTGGAAAGTTTATTCTCACACGCCCCCTCAAGTGGTAACTGACCTGGTCCAGTTGCCACTTGACAAACGAGTCAGCCATATCACGCCACTATGGCGGGCTAGATCCAAACTATGTCTTCAGGCCGACAAGCCAAAGGAGTCGCCCATAACGAGCCAGCATGGCGGGCTAAGCTCAGATAAACCAGGAAACGGACCCAGACTCGGAACCCGCTCTGATACCATGATAAAGTCCGGTGGGCCGATAAACACGAGGGTCATGTATACTAGCGCATATGCGCATTGGGCCCACAATACACGTCCATGAGATTCTATCATAAAACCAATTGGTTATAGGAGGATTAATCCATGATATTATATAGTGGACTATTATTATCTCAACTTTCGATGTGAAAAGCCTATTCTCACAGATAATATATAAATAATACAGACGTGTTCATGTGAATATGAAAGAATATACATGTAAATATAAAAAGGTGTGCATGTATTCGTATATTTATAGGATAAGATCATTCTGATCGGATTCAACTTCATTAAATATAACGTATTTTATTAATATAATTTTGTCCTCGTAGATTAACATTCAACCTTGTGTAACAAGTGACATGAAAATAGCGTTATGAATAATGAGTCATCTTAGGCTCCATTTTAGATAAAAATAAAACTTAGATAGGAATTCTTGACATTGCATTCTATATGTGAATACACACAAGCTATCTACATTATATGTGACTTCAGTTCTACGTATACATCACCACACATCATCTGCAATCCTCAATTAGATGCTTATGATTAGGGTTTATCATAACGTTGAGCATGAGTTGGTTAAAAATCGAAACACCAAATAAGCCAAACCAAAAAAATTGAACCAAACTCAAACTGATCTTTTATGGTTTGGTTTTTAGTTTGACTAGTTTTGAAGTTTGATTTTTGGTTTGGTTTGGTTTGGGTTTGGTTAAACTGAATGATCATTTTTATATAAAAAAAACTATATTTTGAGGCTTGATTAATCTTCATCTTTCTATTAATATAATATGTCAACCACCTTAAATACTCAATCTCTCACACTCTCACACGACGACATCGGGAAGAACTGCCAAACTTTTAACCCTAGAATCGCTCATTCGCTACTCCTCCTTCTTTCGTTGTGCATCTCGTCGGTCACCGTTGCAGTTACACCGACGTATCAACTGATCGAAGTTGCATCTCACCCCTCCGCTTGTACGCTCCACAACAACTCTCAAGTCATTCAGTTTTTTGAGTCACACATTCATCTTCATTAATTTTTGTTCTTGAGTAGTAGCTCATTCATTACTTATGTTATTATGAACATTTGATTATATGTTTTGAAATTTGTTATTTTGAAGAAAAAGTTGAACGGGAAATCTATATTATTCTGGTATTGCAAAAATATTATATCATATATTATGTTCAATAAACTATAAACATATAAATTAAGAAAGATACCATGTCTTCAAACAAGTAGGTTATTTCGGTTTTTGTCCAAGCCAAACCGAATCATACATAAACTTTAAATCAAACCAAACCAAGTTATTTCGGTTTGGTTTTTGGTTTGGATTTTTTTAGGACTTTTGGTTTTCAGTTTTCTGGTCTTGGTTCGGTTTGATTTCTTGACCACGCTCACTCCGCGTCATGATCATTGAAACCATACCCTTTTATACGACCTGTAATGATACAAGTGACCCAATCAAGAAATTACATCGACATGAAATGAACTTGTCAAATGTCGATTGTTCTTTAAAGAAAAGAAAAAAGAAGAAGAAAACAAAAGAAAAATTACAGCACAAGTAAAGCCAAAGGAAGAATAATATATAGGGAGGTTGTTGGAGGTGGCCGGAGTAAGTATTGATAAGTAAGATAGCTCTACATATGTATAAACAAATTTAGTGTTATGAGCTGGATAAGATCAAAGTTAAATCAAATACATTGGCTCTAGTCTGTCAATTTCATAAAACTTTATTGATTATACACCACATATTCAACTTATGTCATCATACCATCCCTTATAATCGATACACGAATCTTAAATTATAATGCTACCACTTTTACGAGTTGGATAAAGTTTTTAGTCATGTCAAATCCTTTCTTAAAAGTATTCCACCCTTAAGTGGTAATTTTGAGTGGTAATTTTGATAGTATTAAGCAAACAAATAAAAAAAATAGGAGAGAATATGTACGGCCCTAAAAAAGAAGAGCAATTTTATGATATTGATATGGGACTAGGACTTTAGTGATATGATATATAACAAAGATTGATTGGTTAATAGTCTAAATCAAAGAAAATTTGAAGGCCCTACTCACAATTTAATTAAGGGGACCCTATAAGTGGGCATCATGTGAGGAAATGACACAAGTATGGTGTTGGTTTGTGATTGTTTTTTGTTATTAAATCAATGACCTAGCTGCCCTTTCACAAATTTATGCCCTTGGCCTAACATCTTTTTTTGGTAATCTTATCTTTTTTTGGTAATCTTATCTAGAGTTTGATACCAAAAATCAACTAATTAACTATATTAGTTTTCACTTGTAAATAATGGGTATAGGATTTTATAAGTATGAATGAATCCATATTTAGACAAGTTAGATCGAAGATTTAGGGTAATCTTTACATGTACGAAGATAACGTATTTCGAAGAATAAACACTGGAGTAGTTTAAAAACACTTTTAGAAACAACCCTCAATTATTTCATTTTACTCTAAAGACTTTTATTTGCTAATTGATATGGCTACAACCGCTACACCAAAGATGATGACATGAGTGAGGCCAACTCGGGTTAAAAAACAAGAGAGTTTAATGTCATGTATACTTGAAATTTGGTCGGCTAAAATATGTAGATTTCAAAATCATATGGAGTAGTGTAGAATAGACGTATTGTTTTAAAGTTGGACATTCTCCCTTGAGAAACGCTGAATTGTCTTGTTCATGTATTGATCCCATCACATTCTTCTATTTTTCTACACCTTTAGGTTTCATCAATCTTTTGGAAATTGTGTGATTCTTCATGAAATTGTGTGTTGTGAGCCTAAAGAATCGAGATGATAATGGCTAACATCATCAAGGATCTCACACCTTAGGTTAGACACTTGGGCCTTGTTTGGTTAACTTATGTTTTTAAACGCTATTAAATGAAAAGCGCTACTCTACCGCTACTTTCCAAACACTTGCAGTTTTTTCAAAAACGCTAAATCTTACTTCAAACGCTAGTTTTTCGTGCCTTACTTAACAGGCTATTCGGCTACATCCAACGAATATCTATGGGCTAGCTCTAAATAAAGGCCACAGCAAGGCCCAGAGGAATAGGGGGTCCTAATTGCCTTGGCACAAAGTTTGACATGTTATGCTCATGCATTTCCAAACCAAATTAGCATATAGCACAATGTCTAACTAAATTCTTCCATCTTATTATGATTGCCATCAAAGCTAGCTAAAAGGCTCATTCAATCTATAATATTTATAAGACGAACATATTTAAGAAATATTCAAAACAGATTAAAAACTAAAACCGATATGTACACAGTTTAATCTTACTGCATCTTCTCTCCATTATTTCTGATGGGTCTTTTCCGAGGCCTTATGTTTATACTATGAGTTGAGAGAAGATGCAATTTTTACCAAAAATCTAAGCGAGCAAGACATGTACCTGGCTTGATGTCCTCGAATGTGCAAATTGTATAAGGTATTGCTGCAACCAAAATTTCTAAGGTTTCTTGACTAGAGGACCTTTGTACTGACCCCTTAGCACCATGAAGTTTTCGGGAGGCTGGGACTCTTCTAACCAAATAACGTTCTCGGGGTTTAGTTCCTGCAGTTCTTCAATCTCTGTAGACAGGAAAGTATTATGAAAACAGTCAATTTCAGATTTTAAAAAGGATTACGTTTGGGAAGTAGAAAAGAGGGTGAAAGATACCCGGAAGCTCTCTTCTAGAAGCCTTACGAAAGTAAGAACAATGGCGTCCATCTTCTGAGGAATATGGGGGTGTAAGAATGTCGAATAATGCACAGGGAGTGATGGCCTTGAAAGTGTGGATGTTTCCTCCTGTTGTTGGATAAAGAACAGTAGTACCACACGGTGCAGTCATTTCACAGTCTCTAACCAGTTTTGCAGGTCGGGCTGGGGATTCAATAACAAGTCATATCAACAACAATGTCGCGTTTTCTAACAAAATAAACAATAACTCAAGCTTTTAAGCTTGAGTTGTGAAGAAAGATTTCAGCTCTAATTATATAGGAAGTGATAACATTCTAATTCAGATAATATATTATACAGTGGAAATTTTGAATGAAGCTCATTCAGCATATAGACTTTTAGCAACTAAGGATTCTAAAAAAAAAAAATTTAATGGAGCCAAAGATTCACTATTCTTTGGCTTCAGGATTATATGGAATAAAGCAAAATGACTCATTTCACTGTCTAAGTTTCTTATTTTGTGAAGTAGTCGTCAGACTAGGCAACTTTTGACGCAATCTTCATTTTGGGTCATCGGAAACAACCTCTTTGTTATCTTAACACAGGGTTTGGTTGCGTATATCTGATTCTGATATGCACACTTATATTATGAAAAAAAAGGTAAGAAACTTTTCCTTTTATTATACCGTTTATTCTGAAAAAAGGTATAAAAGGAAGTCTTGAGTCATGTACACAGAGAGAATCTGATCTCATAGCAGGAGACTTAAATTATGAGATTAAACAATATGACGCACCTTCAGTTTGATCAAAAGATCCAGGTACATCCAGCCAGTCATACGACTTCACATGTAAAGAGCCGTAAAGAACCTTGCTTAGCACAGTCATTCCAGGATGATTATGAAGGGGAATAATAGATGATGGTGGCATGATGAAGATTCCAATCTGCAGATGAAGAAAAACATTAAAAATATATCCAATAGACTGCTACAAACTCAACTTCCAGATATTTCTTCAACTTCTAGTAGCACCAGAATTCTTACAGAGAAATTTTCACATTCATGTATATGCAAATATTTAATAGGAGGAGGGCACTGCTGGCTTCCATTGCGGCTTTTCTTGCCATTGCTACCAATTGCAGCTTTCCACTTCAGGGCTGCCTGTGCCTCCTGATCCAGACACACATTAGCAGGCTTCAAATCATCTGGAAACAAGTTCAACAATAAAACAATCAGAATTTTCAAGACCATAGAGCTATAGTATAAAATTATATCTAGAATACATTATGAAAGTTGAACAAAATCAAACCACGTAACACTTTTGGGATCTTTATCCGAAAAAGGTTTGATGCCTCGAAGGGAAGTGAACAAGCTTCTTAATTATTTAAAATGCATAACACTTTTGTTTCTACAATTTCTTTTAGATATTTATTCGCCAGTAAAAAGACCACTGATTTATTACAAAAGATTATTACAAGAAGCCAACAAACAATCAGGGAAACCAACAATAAAGAAAATATAACGAACAAAGCAGGAAACTTTAAAACTGACCTAATATTGCACGAACCCTCTCAAGAGCCTCTTCTGATTTTGGACCGTTAGAGGTGAAGGAATCCTTACATGCATTATAAATTTTCTTTACGACTGGCATGGTGTGGCAAACGACAACAACAACTCAAATGTAACGGAGCTGTTGTCGTATGCAAAACGACGAGGCTGTATTCAATCACCCTGCATCAATTACAGCATTGATTATTCAACTGGTCCAACCTCATTCTCAGTCCCCATGACATTAATTGGTTAATACACATAGATTGACAAGCGGGAGGGTAAAACACGGATTCTCTAATACCGTTAATAAAGAGAAGAACACGACAAATTTAACGAACTACACCAATGGCAACACGAATGCCTATTCAACCAGATAATTCTTGAAGGATAGAACCAAAATTAAAGTACTCCCAAGTTCCACAAATCTCTGGCAGCTCCTTAACTAGTACAATCGGACAAGTTTATCCATTGAAAATAACAGAAGTGGAACGAAACAATTTCTTTTGAATATAACTTCCTGAGATCATACACAACCGGCAACATGAATATTCTTATTAATTGATAGCTGGGACTAACCTAGATAAATGCTTGAACATTACAGAACCAATCTCAAAGTTGGAAATATCTATGGCAGCTCATCTCCATTTACAACCTATTCCATACTTGCTAAAAACCCCGGAAGCCAACCTATAAAAAAAACTATAAATTGAGCTATAATTTCCCAAATTAGAGAATCCAAATCGAAACCCTAATTCCAACACGGAAAGCTCGCACATCCGGAATCGGAAGAGGACCTAAACCCTATCGCAATTCGAGCAATTATAAGCCTAAAAACCAAACAAAAAATGTCAGGAATCGAGCATCCACTATTACCAGACCGTAACTCGATAATTCCTCTATAGATATGAATAACTAAAGATCGGAAGATAGAGATTAGACCTTTGATATTAGGCTATGTCCGAAGCGGATAATTGAGTGTGCGAAGAAACTCCAAAGCAGAATATAGAGAAGGGTGAAGATGAGAGGCAAAGGAGAAGAAGCATACGGCGAATAGTAAGAGAGAAGGCCGTTAAGGTTTGCAGAGAAATGCAGTTTTTGTGACTATGTCGTCGAGTGTAGCCCCATCACCATACGCCAGGTGAGCAAATGCAATGGGAAACAAGGTTTGCCTGGATTCTATGGGAGAAGAAACACACGTGAAACAGCCTTCCCCACAATATTAAAAAACTACATATATAGAATTATAAATAACAAATGGGCTCAACAGTTACAAGCCTAATGTTTGCAGGCCCGTTTAGTGAGTTTGGGCTAGACAATGCTTACATATACCTTTTATATTAAAACTTAACCCCAACCCTAACATCATCCCTTTCAGATCTCCTTTACCTTTACATTTCCGATCTCCTTCCTCCCGCCGCAGGCCCCCATCCTCCCGGAGTACACCCACACCCGCACCCGCACCACCGTCGGAGACAACATCCGCCACAGTACCGCCGTATCCAGGGGGAATCCGTCACTTAACTCCCGTTTCGCTGTCGGATGGACGCCGAAGCTTCCTGCTGCTGATCTTGACCTTCTCGGTAGCTTCAGAGCCAGATGTTGGAGAGACAGGGTGGCGAACGGAGGAATTCTTCCATCTCCAAGCTCGCTCATTGGAGAAGACAACAAATCCAACCTGGATTCGAGGTGAATCAATCGGAAAGGGAAGCTTCGACACCGTCAACCTCGCATTCGACCGCCAAAACGGCCGCGTATTCGCAGTCAAATCAGTCGCCGTAAACTCAAGCACGACGGCACAAAACGAAATCTCCATCCTCAAATCGATCTCCTCCCCCTTCATCGTCAATTACATCTCCTCCGATTCCACATCTGAAACAGGTATGGGAAAAGCCTACAAGCTGAAGGCTATCTTACTGAGAGCCAAAGACACGGTCGAGCTGGATATAGCTTGACTAAGCTCTTGGCTCGGTTAAAGAATATTCGGTTGTTTGAAAGACCTCATGGTCAGCATTTTGTGATATTAGCTGAATATTCTGCAAAATACAGCTTAGATAATCATAATGAGAAGAAGGACTCAGGTCCAATTGTTGCTGGATCACGTCAGATATACTTGACTTTTCCTGCAGATAGTACATTCACTGAAGAAGATGTGTCAAGCCACTTCAGGTTTGTTTCTTGAGCATTTGGTTTCTTTTGAGTGTTCTTCATTCTCTGTTGCTTATCCTTTGAATGTAATCTTTTTTTCAGTTCTTTCGGCCCGGTGGAGGATGTTAGGATCCCTTGCTAGCAGAAATGTTTCATAGAACAACGAGCAAAAGCTTGGCCAGTTCTGGAGACACAGATTTCATCGCTCCACTATCTTCTTACTCGTCAATTTTCTTCACGCCTTCCGCTTAAGTTGATTTCCCTATCGCCTTCCTCCGTGTCGTATCCATCTGAACTTCTCAAATTTTGACAGTGTTGACAAGTGTGTTGACAAAAAAATTTGATAGTGTTGACAAGTTAATTTATCTTGTGTTAGTGTTCAGCTCTATTAGAGTTTTGATTTCCTTGTCTTTGGTTAAAACAAGGATTTGATTATTATGCAGGGATCTTGACAATAATTTTTTGCAGTGTTGACAAGTTAATGTGTGTAAAATTTGACAGTGTTGACAAAGATTATACAGGGACAATGTAGTTTGTTTTAGTGTGTAAAAACAATTAATGTGTTGACAATTATTTTTTTGACAATGTAATTTAGTGGTGTTGACAAGTTTTATAAAGTGTTGACAATATTGACAATTTTGTAATATTACTCGTGGTGTATGTTGTTGACCAT
Organism: Oxyria digyna; assembly: GCA_029168935.1. Lineage (NCBI taxonomy): Eukaryota > Viridiplantae > Streptophyta > Magnoliopsida > Caryophyllales > Polygonaceae > Oxyria > Oxyria digyna. Next base: position 45,374,568 of record JAPVLV010000005.1, read on the forward strand.
TTCTTAGTCGTGTAAACAATTTATTTAATTGGGTTGACAACTTATTTAGTCGTGTTGACAACTTTTTATTCTTGTTGACAGCTCTGTTAAAAATATTGTTGACAACTCTGTTAAAAATTTTGTTGACAACTCTGTTATAATTTTCACATCAGCAAAGAGTTATTATTGGTGTTGACAACTTATTATTCTTGTTGACAATTCTGTTAAAAAATTTGTTGACAACTCTGTTAAAAATTTTGTTGACAAATTTTGTTGACAGCTCTGTTATAATTGCCACGTTAGCAAAGAGGTATTTACTTATAACTTAAAAAAGTGATCCAAAAACTTAAAAAACATTAGAGTTTTGGGGTATTTACCCAAAAATTGGCTTACATATGGGCTTCCATCCGTTGAAAAGTAAAATTCCATTTTAAGAATCATGTAATGCTAGTTTGTATAATATAAAATGGCCCTTACTAATTAACGCCCACCCATTTTGCTATTTATCGCCCAAGCTCCGTGCGTCACGTATGGAATATATCCATACGTCACGCATGGACTGCATCCACACGCGACGCATGGAAATAAACCATGCGCGATGCATGGAAATAAACCATGCGCGACGCACGGACACAATCCATACGCGACATATGGATTGTTTTGCCTATAAAAGGCCCAACATCGAAACCCTACCATTTTGTTCTCTTCTTCATCCTCTCCATCGGCGGCTGCACCCTCAAACGCACGGATTTACCCCATTTTCAGCAATTTTCAACAACTCTTTGCATATAAGATATGTAAACATTAAGATTTCATTGTTATGATATGATATAGATGTATATATGAGGTTTTGATGTTGTTTTGATGATATTTACTTCAAAATCCAATGTGTATGTTAATTAGTTGATTAGAAAGGATTAAACTTGTAATATATGAGTGGATTGTATGTAGGTTGCTGAGAGTTTCTTGTTGAATTTGATAGTTTTATGTGTAGATAGGGTTATTAGGGTTTTGATATTGAATTAGGGTTTTGTGAATTAGGGTTATGAATTAAGGTATTGAAATTTGGTATGGTTTTAATGAAATTATTGAAAAATTGTTGAATTTCGGAAAAAATGTTGAGATTAGGGTTTTAAAATAGGCGGAGTGCAGAAACTGTAGAAATTAGGGTTCTAGAGTGTGCAATTCCACACGTCACGCATGGATTGCAACCATACGTAATGTATGGATGGTATCCACACGTGACGTGTGGAATTGCACATTCCAGAGCTTGTGTTCTGCTGTTTCATATTGAATTTGATGATATACAGATTGAGTTTTTGATGATATTCTGAATAAATTCGATAAACTGATTAATTTTGTGGAATTGCACATTTGTTTATAATGATCATGGTCCTGAATGATTAATTTTGTGATGCAGATATGGATCGTCGACCTGGACGCGATACTCGTCAAAGAATTAGAGAAGAGAAGAAAAAAGATCTCGTAGTTCCAAGACCAAGAGGGAAGAAGAAGAAGAGACAAGAATCCCCTCCTCGTCGTTTAGAGTTTTCTGATGAGAGGCAACAACAACAACAACAACAACAACAAGGTTTACATATGTCTGCTGGAAGCTTCATGCCCCAGGGCTCCCCTTATTATTTTCCTGGCACCCCCATTGTGTTCCCACAGGTCCTGGGCTATCCTCTTCTGCATCCACAACAAACACAGTTCCCGGGCTATCCTCATGTGCCTCCACAACAAACACAGTTCCCGAGCTATCCTGCTGTGCCTCCACAACAAGAGCAATCATTTGTGGAGATGATGAGGTTGGCTAGCCAAGCTCATAACCCTGAGAACCTTGAGAACCCTCAGTTGGGCAGTGACTACTACGCAATAACGGTTACTTCTAGCAGTGCAGAGCCATCAGCTGGGGGTGCCAATGTTGATTCTGATTATGAGCATGAGGAAGAGGGTGAGGAAGAGGAAGAGGAAGAGGATAAGACACATGAGAATGTTCAGGAAGAACATCAAGAAGAGGAAGAGGGAGAGGAAGAGGAAGAGGATCAGCCCAGACGACGACGACGACAACCTTCAGTCAAAGTTGTATACGACCCTCACTTATAGGAGGGTGTTCCCGGAGGTCCATACAATCCGGAGTTGCTCATAAGTTTTCCCGCTCATACAGCCTTTTTTGTGCAACAAGGAAAGATATGTAATTAGAATTTGATTTTTAGATTCAATACTTATCATAACAAAATTAATATGAATTTAATGTTAGGATAAATGGTTAAAATAAATGAAAAAAATACATTTAGTTCATTACTTGATTATATGAAGCATGAGTTCTTATAAGTATGTTTATTTTTATGTATGTATGACCACTTTGTGTTATGATATTAAATTTGTTAAGGGGTTTTTGCAGAAAACCACCCGCTATTTGTCGGAATTTGCAGGTAACCACCCGCTATTAACGTATTTATTCCAAACCACCCAAATTCTATACTTTTCTTACAATTCACCACCCGTAAACAGTTTCCGTTAGATATTCTGTTAAAACTTGTGAAATTACACTTTTACCCCTCCATTTTTACAGAAAATAACAAGTTTGAAAGTTATGGGGCAATTTTTGTAATTTCCTTAAAACGGATTGAAAACCTAGTTCATCTTCTTCTTCCCCAAATCTCAATCTCCACCTCCACCTCCATCTCTGAAACCTGTCCCTCCAGTTGTATGCACATACCCAAATCTCAATTTCCACCTCCACCTCCATCTTCAAACTTGAGATTTGGGGAAACAAATTGGAAGAGTGACCGCCTCAAATAATGTTCAACATCTCGTAAAATGAAGCGTATTGGGGTATGAACAATGTTCAGCATCTCGTAAACCCATCTTCTGTAAATGAATAAATTAAAATATAATCTGAGAAATATATTGGTATGAACAATGTTCAGTACATGAACTGATCAACAAATACGACCTAGATTTACAGTGAATGAAAAAATCCGAGAATAAGATTTACAATGAATGAACAAATAGATTTGAATGAACAATTTAGAAACTTATAGAACTTATATGGCCTGTAAATATGAGGACAAATATCTGAGGATGAAGGGAACCTTAACCTATTTGGATCTGCACTTTTGGAGCATCTCTTAGGAGCAACCCTACCATTCGAAATTTAAAGAATGAACAATTCGTCTCAGCCCGAGACCGGCTTCGTCCCAGTCTAAGCAACCCTAACGATTTTGGATCTACACTTCTCGAGGATGATCTGTACGGCGACGAAGGCTGGATCTGTGGCTCTTTGAAGAAGGCTGGATCTGTACGGCGACGACGACGAACACGATCAGGCCGGATCTGGACGGCGATGATGAACACGACTCTTCTCTTCCTTCTCCGACCCTCACAGATCGATTGCGGGCCGCAATCAGGCCGGATCTAGACGACGACGATGAACGCGACTCCTCTACCTTTTACAGATCGACGAAGAGGAAAGATCGAGAGGGGAACGAAGTGGAGAAAGAACATTGGATCAACGAAGTGGAGAAAGAGGCTGGTGAGGCTGAACGGCCTGGATGACGCCGTTGGATTGAGATAGAAGAATGAGGCTGGTGAAGTATTAGGTTTTTTTTGTTTGGGGAAGAATGAAGTTGATGAAGCGTATTGGAGTAGCAGGTTTGAGATAGAAGAATGAGACGAACGGCCTAGATGGCTAGATGGAAGATGGGAGATGAGATCCAACGGTTATAAATACCGATCCGAGTATTTAAAGAATGAACAATTCGTCTCAGCCTGAGACCGGCTTCGTCCTAGTCTGAGATTACAAAAATTACAAAAATTGAGATTTGGGGAAGAAGAAGATGAACTAGGTTTTCAATCCGTTTTAAGGAAATTACAAAAATTGCCCCATAACTTTCAAACTTGTTATTTTCTGTAAAAATGGAGGGGTAAAAGTGTAATTTCACAAGTTTTAACAGAATATCTAACGGAAACTGTATACGGGTGGTGAATTGTAAGAAAAGTATAGAATTTGGGTGGTTTGGAATAAATACGTTAATAGCGGGTGGTTACCTGCAAATTCCGACAAATAGCGGGTGGTTTCCTGCAAAAACCCCATTTGTTAATGTATGAATTGATTTAGTTAAATTGATGGATTGTTTGTTGAACTATTTGTATGAAAATTTGGTATATGGTGTTCTGTCCAGTCCAGAAACCAGTTTCTCTGCATTCTGTGAAATGAAATTCCACACGTGAAGCATGGTTTAAGTCCCCACGTCACGTGTGGATACAGACCACGCATGACGCATGGTTTATGTCCATACGTCACGTGTGGAATTTCATTTCACATAATGTCCAGTTTCTGCATTCTGTTGGACAGAACGAGTGAAAATGCAACATCTGGAAAATATTTATGCGTTATGGAAATGATTTGTGTTACGTAATTAATTTACAGGAGAGAGGCGTACTCGATCACCAGACCAGATATTCACAGCTGAGAAATTGGGATCTTGATGTTGAGGAGGCATGAGGTCATCATGCAATTGCAACCGAGCTGACTCATCTCAAGACTTTGATCTACGATGAGATTGATTATCCGCTCATCCGCGCCTTTATTGAAAGGTGGCATCCAGAAACCAACAGCTTCCACATGCCATTTTCGGAGATGACGGTGACGTTGTCGGACATCATGAAGCTGATGGGGATTCCTATTCACGGGAATCCTATGGTGACCGACCCTACCATAGCTCGTTTCAGGAGCACTTCCAAGAAGAACTAGTTTGGTGAAAAGGGCAAAAACAATTTTCATCTTGAAACTGGAATGCTCGACGGCTATTGGATTAGTGCAAAAAGCTTTAAGAAGCACATTGAGATCCTAGACGATCCTCAAGTACAAGGAATGGGCTATATATTCCACTTGTTGACTTCCACAATCTTCACAGACAAGTCACAATACAAACTCCCTGTGAGATTTGGTGCATTTCTAGGGAGTGTTCAAGAGGCAAGAAGTATGTCATGGGGATCTGCGGCGCTAACATATTTCTATCGTTGCATGGGCATCTGTTCACGCCAACAATGTGCCTTGATTTCATTTTGTTTCACTCTCCTTCAAGTAAGTATTTAATTATTTAGGAACTGCATTTTTTAGCAACCCTAACTTATTTCTATGGTTTTAATGCTAACTATATTTTTTTGATTTTAGGCTTGGATATACACATACTTCCCATCCTTAGCAACTGGTGTTCCGTACAATCCTGAGTGGTCGCCTGAACATCCTTATGCGTTTCGGTTTCAACCAGAGGGGGTGTTGCCAACTACAACCCTGAAGCACGAAACTACAGAGCTGAACTAGATGCAATGACGGAGGAACATGTATTTGTGTTGCATTTTATATGATTTTGTTTACATATCATCTTCTTGACGTCAGTTTTGTGCCTTAGTTTTGTGCCTCATTTTTGTGCCTTAGTTTAAGGCCTCAGTTTTTTGTGCCTCAGTTTTGTGCAAATCCATACGTCACGTATGGAATGCTTCTGTGCGTCACGCATAGATTCAAACCATACGTGACGTATGGAATTGCACAAAACTGAGGCACAAAACCGAGTACTACTGCAATGTCCCGTATGAACTGTTTATAATTTCTAGTATTTTGAGTAATACACGACGTTGTTATTTTTTTTAGATTAATTGGACCCCGTTAGGTGACATCGACTACAATCACCCTGCCTATGCTCCGACTCTATTTTTCGGGGTGCTGAACTGCATGGACATAACCGAGCTCCACCATCCCGATAGGTCGCCTAGGCAGTTTGGTCGGGTGCAGACGATTCTGAGAGCTCATAGGAACACCAAGCCTAAGTCATATGTGGTGGATTATGATAGAATGTCGTGGAGTTGGGAGGGGATGGATATCCACATTGTCAGCCTTGATGAGATGGGACCACCTGCGTTTCCATCTTGGCAAGCTGATGCGGAGTATCTTGGGTGGTACATCCCCCAGACTCATCGGTTTCTGATACCTGGCAGACACGCTAGCTTGGAAGCAACACACGTAATACATTTATCTCATGTAACTTGAACTTGAGATTTTTCTCTAAGTTTGATTTAAGGTAAACATTATGCAAATAGCTGATTTCATTGTTTGATTTTATTTGTAGGTTTTTGACAGGGTCTACTCCCACTTGTCTCCATATGCAACTACAAATGCCCTTGATCTTTCGAATTTTCAGGATTGTCAGTTTTTCGTAAGGATTGTTTGCTTATGTTGTTGTTGGATTGATGTTGTTGGATTGTTTGTTAAGGTTGGTTTATGTTTGAACTTTTCAATTCTGATTAGCGTATGGTTTGTTACATTTTAATTTTTAGGGTGCACAAGACATAAATTGCATTCTGTATGGAATAGGCTATTCCACACGTGATGCATGGATGGCATCAACACGTGACGCATGTATTGAATCCATACGTGACACATGGATTGATTCCATACGTGACGTGTGAAACGCCAAACCTAGTAAAACATCGCCTATAAATTCACTGCCTCAGCATACCATTTCCACTCATTCAGCTCTCCTTTTCACTCCCTCAGCATGTAAGTTGATGTTTGAAGTTCTTATTTGAAGCTCCATATTCCACATTTTGTTTCTTACTTTCTCACTTGTTTTCTTACATTGTATTACAGATTGGAAACCAACATGGCATCATCGTCATCATCCTCAATACCACGAGAAGGCAGCACCATTCAGTGTCCAAATAAGAGGTGTAGGCAGCCTATCACGATTTTCAGTGCTAATGACAAGAAGAGACCAGACCAGTATGGCCGGAGGTTTATTACATGCAAATGTAACTTCAGGTAGGTGTTTCTTGATCCAGAATATGACCCTCATCATCTCTGTGTTATGACGAAATTGTTGGAGGAAAACCAGAATATGGCAGGGAAACTGAAAATCTTTAACGAAGAGAAAGATTTGGCAACAGCTAAATTTTGGGTCAAGGAGCTCTATGATGATTTTGAGAAGAAACCAACTGATTCTGATGATGAGTAGTGTTCTTAATATTCAGTTCCTTTTAAGATGTAATGTTAAGTGTCTTGGTGTTTTGTCTTTGTTAAGTATGTTTACTGTTTTCATTTCAAGAATGAGTCTTTTTTATGTTGTAATGAATCTGTTTTATGTTGTAATGTATCTGTTTTATGTTGTAATTCCGGTGTCTCCTTTTGACAAGACAATTCATATGTCTCCTTTTGACAAGACAATTCATATGTCTCCTTTTGACAAGACAATTCATACTTCGCTGATAAACTGCATTATGTAGGAAAAAGGAAATTCTACACGTCACGCATGGATTAGTTCCATACGTGACGCATGGGTTAGTTCCATGCGTGACGCATGGCTTTGTTCCACGCGTGACGTGTAGAATTGCCTTTTTTCCTACAGAATGCAGCACTTCCAGTAGGAAGTTGAAAGATACAACCTTACAACATTAGAAGTTCATTTCAAACTCGAAATAAAATACACAACATCTTTGCTCCTCTTTCGGAATACACAACATTTTATTTCGAGTTTGAAATGAACTTCTAATGTTGTAAGGTTGTATCTTTCAACTTCCTACTGGAAGTGCTGGATTCTGTAGGAAAAAGGCAATTCTACACTTCACGCGTGGAACAAAGCTGCGAACTAGTCGTCTAATGTTGTAAGGTTGTATCTTTCAACTTCCTACTGGAAGTGCAACACTTCCAGTAAGAGTTATTGTCATTCCGAAGAATCTGCTGCTGCGAACTAGTCGTCTTGAATTGTGACGGTATTTTTGGTTGATTGCTTTCCTCCTCTTTCGGGGGTGTGTAAGCCCAACATCTTTGCCACACTTCGTCATACAAGTTCGCAGCAGATTCTTCACAATTACGCTCCCAAAGATCATAAATAGGTGGTAGTGCACATCCATTCTTCAGGCAAATATGAGATAGATGTTATGGAATTGCATAATTAAATTTACATGTAATGCACTAGGTAAATAGCAAGTTGAAAAAAACATACCGGGATGAAATGTTCCTCTTGTGTAAGTAGTAATACGCAAACAGTTGCCATCTTGGATCCAGGTTGACCATACCAAGTCGGAAGTCTAAGAGGTAGGAATGTCTGTTTAATATGGTCGCCTAGACACACAAAGACACAATTACATGCCGAAGCCACCAAACATCCCATTTCTGGTACGGTAAGCCACTGATCCCTTGGATCTGGGTAGTAATCGCTTTCCCATGTAAGTTGATGTATGGCGGACTCCAATGTCGGTTTTACTTGGCCACCAATCCACGTGCCTTCAAGTAAATGCCAAATCTCTTTAGCTTTTCCTATCATCTCTTCCCGTATGAACTTCCATTGCTCTTGGGTCCCACCTGTTTCATGACAACCAAAAACAGTTTGAGTGACAAAATATTTTGGAAAAGTGTACATTAGGATGAAGATAATCTCGGTCACCTGTTTCCATAGCAATAGATCTAAATCCGCAGTTTCCATCGGCTTTGATGTCAAAAAAACCCTCCATATATGGTCGCATGCACAGTGGTATCTTTTTATTGTACTTAGAAGGCGCCCTCATTTTTTGTGGAGCGGAAGGTGCACCAAAGGGTTTAGGAACCCTTTGCTTCTTGGGAGGTGTTTCTTCCAAAGCTCTAGACCTCATCTCTTGGTCGGTGTATTCCCATGCAGACATGTTTCTTTGTGTAGATCTAGGCACTTTGTTAGGAGCTCCTTGGGGACGACCACCGGTGTGTTTCGAAATAGGAGGCTCTTTGAGAGGCGTATCCACTTTAGCTATCTTTTTGACAGATTCAATACACTTCTCTTGATCATGTGGTAACAAGGCGTGGAATGTTTCTTCATAAAATTCGTTAAATAAACGTCTTGCCACGTTTTTCTTAGTTTCAAGATGACATTGTGTATCCACTTCTTCCAAAGACAGCGTACTCCAAAAAGGATGCAAAGACATGAACTGAATTGACATTTGTTTCTTCACACAACTCTCAAGGTCATGGACACACAGCATCCCGTCTCTGACCTTGAATGCACAATCGCAATATTGTGGATTGTACATGCCTTGTACACCTTTGTCGTATTCTTTAATTAAGATCTGCACTGCCTTGTACGAAACTTTGCACTTCAAATGTACAAACAAAGATGTTTGGTGAACAAGTGTAAACGTCTTTGTTAGACTCTCGTTAAATGAACCCAATATCTCTTTTAGCTGGTTTGCTGCCATGTCACTATATTCCTGAAGCACTGTGTCGAGCCTACCTTGTCCTCCACTCAAATATGACTTCAAACAGGAATGTGCTCCTTCCACTCTGCAATTTTCTTAAGGTGTTCAAAATCTAGCACAGATGGGAGCTCAGGAACTGCATGTTCTGTAGATTGCACATCCATACGTCGCGTATGTATGTTTTCCATGTGTCACGTGTGGATTATAACCACGCGTCACGTATGGCATCATTCCATACATGACGTGTAAATGTGCATTTTACAGAAACTTTGTAAGTTGAACGTGGCTTACTGAATAAAGTTGTGTAAGTGCAAGTATAGATAAATTACCTGTTTGTCGTGTTGCTTCCAAGAGTAAGCACGTCATCCGTCCATGCCGACACACATCTTTCTTTGAAAGAACCAAGCCAATTGTGATGCGGGAGCATCTGAGCTATCATCAAGGACGCCTCGTCCTAAATATAAAGATGTGCTAACCACTGGAGCTAGGGCTAAAGATCGCTATGAGCCATCATTTAAGTCATTGATAGTAGCCCGAGCTCGTATTGTAGCCATTCAAGCTCGTAGAGATCCGGTTCGAGTCAAGATGAGAAGTCAAGTACTGAAGATGAAATAAACTAGACTTCAAGACGAAACTCTAGGCTTCGGAATCGCTCAATTCCGATCTCGGACGAGAGAGAACGAGCCGTTTCAAAAAGAGGTGTCGCCGACATGTCTACGAATCCGCGCCCGCGGCTCCATACCCTCGCCCGCGGCCGGGAAACTCGGCGAATTCATTAACTTCGCCGACGCTTCCTTTTGAAACATTATTTTCGGATGTTTAATTGTTTTTCGGGATTATTACTTTAGGAGATACTTTTTATCGTTTATTTCTTTAGTTGACACCCTTATGAACCCTATATAAGGCTGCCTTAGTTATTGTTTAGCCCCCCTCCCCAGACTTTGATATTGAATACAGCGTTTATCATTTTTTCCTCCCAAAAGAGAGCTTTTGTGAGAAGAGTGCCCCGTGTGCATTGTCGTTGAACTGGCCCTAGTTGTACTTGTGTGTGTCAATCTCCTCCATAAGGTTGGTGCTATCGGGACTCCATAGAGCAACCTCCAGGTGCCTTGACCCACCAAAGTCATTGTGTTTGGTTGTAATCATCCGTTGGGGTTTCTTCATCATTCGGTAAGGTTCTTGTTCTTAAGTTCAAGGGTTTTATCGTTGTTTGATTTGGTTCCAATTGGCCTATCATTCGACTTATCCTTCTTTCATCTCATTCTAATTCCGCCTTTCTTCTCTGTTCGAGTTCCTATTCGAGTTTGGTGTCTAGGTCGGCAACTGCGGCTTATCCCCGCATCAAATTGTCTCTAACATATTGTAGTACGGGAATATGCGCGTTCCAAGCTCTCTCTATAGTATCCAACTTTTTTTCATATCCTTCTACGGTGGTTTCCTCGAACAAGTTGTAATAGTCGTTGGATAAGTTTTTTCCCTTTGCTTTCGATCTCATTTCGTGCGAAGCTTTGGCCTCTATGTTTTTCCTTATATGTCGTCTACATAGAAGAAACTTTGCATTTGGAAAAAGAAGATCCGTTGCACTCATTAAAGCTTGTTCACGGTCGGTGACAATGCAAGTCGGCGTTCTCCAATTCTTCTGCATCTCTTGAAGTTGTTGCATAGCCCACAAATAATGCTCTTTAGTCTCGCCCTCAAGAAATGCCCCACAAACTACAAAGTGCCTCCATGTAGAAGTGATTCCAACAATCTCGAAAAATGGCATTTTGTACCTATAAAGAGATAATTTGAAATAATATTATTGCAATGTTATGGAAAATCATATGTGATGGTCAATAATCACACAAAACTTACTTGACTATGGCATATGTGGAGTCCATTATAAGTACATAGGGAAATGCTTTCATGAAATAGTCGTTATGTTTGCATTTGTAGAAAAACTCTTGGATAACAGTTCTTCCTTCCCTATTTTCGATCCTCGTCTTGGCCATCAATTTGTAAAATTGTTTTTTTTTGTAGGTTCTTGGGAGACTTGTTGAGCATAGTGAATATCTCATTTGGTTTACAATGAGCCGCGGTCATTTCAACTACAGTACACACTTCATCAGGCGTCATTCTTCCTGCAAACGCATTCCCGAACAAGCTACTGCCAATAGGATGGTTGTGGGTACCTAACATTACAGTAAGTATCCAAGCCCCTCTATGCTTCTCTAGAAGCTTTAATTCGAACCAACATCTACATTTCTTCATCTTTATGTTTTTCCTCACTCCCTTAGCTTTTGAGTAATTCACTCGTCCTCGATCACATATAAGCTGAAGTTTTCCAGATTTTGTTGCAGTAGGTGCTCTACTCCTTCCATGGACTATGCAGAAGTTATTGGCTTCTGCAATCTTTACTGCCCAGCTCACTCCCTCTTGTCTAGAGGCGAATACAAAGTCATTTGCAAACAACTCTGAGTAATCAACAGAGACATAGTTTTCTTCTTCTACTGCAATATCGAATTGTGGTGCAGTACACAAAGTACAAAACACATTTAAGCTACTTATGTCTAAAGGTGGCATCACAAAATGTGAAGGCCATTGCGTCAAACCGTAACCGGTTCCAAAAAATCCAGTGTTGATATCACCAAACTGTGATTGCGGTTGTTCTCATGTTGTTGCATTTTCGGTCTCATATTGAGGTTCCCCAAGAGATTCAATACCCAAATCAAACGAAGGTATGTCGTTGATGTATGACGGAGGTGGTGAGTAGTCATTAAGAGTTATATTGTTTACTCCAGTAAACACAAAGAAGTTCATCTATGCACAAACACAAAGATAACAAACCAGTTAAGCTTCTGTATGGAAATTCCACACGTCACGTATGGCTGCACTCCATGCGTCGCATATGACCACTAACCATACGTGACGTGTGGAAATACAACTAAAGTTTCATACATTTCAAACATCATAATCACTAAAGTAAACAAAATTTCACAAATCAACATCTTTTGTCATACAAGTAATACCTTTAACATGTGAAATCCATAAAACCTAACTAAATCAAACCATAAAACAAGTCAACACCTTAAAAATTAATATTATAATACATTTCAAACATCATAATCACTAAAGTAAACAAAAATTCACAAATCAACATCTTTTGTCATAAAAGTAATACCTTTAACATGTGAAATCCATAAAACCTAAATAAATCAAACCCTAAAACAAATCAACACCTTAAAAATTAATATTGTGAACAAGAATGTTACCTGATTAAGATTATAACTTGAAAATGGTTCTTCTCCACCTCTTTAATTGGTGCATTCCTCTTCATTCTCCATATAGAATGAGCTTTTTTGGGATTAAATGGTGTGTTTTGCTCTCAAGAATGTTCAACAATGGAGTTAAAATGGTTTTGACATTCTAAATATGGAAAGAAAGAAAGATAATAGGGGTTAATGTAGGTGTTACGGAAATGATTAAAATATTAATGGAGTTATTACAGTTTGGTGAGACAAGACGTTCCTGCAGGCCTTAGTTCTAAAAGAAAAATCCACACGTAGCGTATGGTTGCCATCCACACGTCGCGTATGTTCTCATTCCATGCGTGACGTGTGGTTCGTATCCGTGTGTGACGTGTGGTTCGTATCCGTGCGTGACGTATCAAATGGAATATGATCCCTTTGATCCTTAGTAACACTTATGATTTTCAAACAAAATCAAATTACATATTGTCAAAGGTTGGACAGTTACGCCACGTAAGAAGTCCAAACAAAGGATATGCTACTTTACAAGTTAGAAGTTGTTATTGGGAGTTACCCACATGGTTAAATATCCCTAATAGGCATTGAAAACAAGTTTCATTCCATTCGGACATCGTTTGAGTGTCGTTTCGCCAAATTGGGCCTTAAGTCCATTTAAGGCCTTTTAGCGTTTACCTGCCTCATTTCGTGTGAGCGAGACCTTGTTGCTACTTAATATCCCTAATAAGAGTAAGTTGTATAATATTTTCAACACTAATCAACGTCAATGTTGTAGAATATACATATTGCGACAAGTTAGAGAAATACGACTAGTATGTTTTTTACAAAGGAGGAGGTACTTTAAAAGTTAGAATTTGTGATTGGGAGTTACCCACATGGTTAAATATCCATAATAGTTATTGAAAACAAGTTTCATTCCATTCGGACATCGTTCGGGGGTCGTTTAGCTGATTTGGGCCTTAAGTCCATTAAGGCCTTTTTAGGCCTTTTAGCGTTTACGCATAGTTTCGAGTCCCGTTTTGTATGTGTGAGACCTTATTGTGACTTTATATGCCGTATAACACAATTGTGTATAAATTTTTCAAACATACAAAAACATCAATGTTGTGACCATATATATTGCAACAAGTTAAGCTTGTGATTAGTAGTTTGATGTTTTACAAAGAGGGTGTTACTCTAAAAGCAAAAGGTTTTGATGCAAAGTTACCGACATGGTTCAATATCTCTAATAGGCATTGAAAACAAGTTTCATTCCATTCCGATGAAGTTTCGACGACGTTATGGCGAATTGTGGTTTTAAAGCCTTTAAAAACAACACGGAAAATGAATTATTTTGCGTGACATAACAACAAATACATTGAATACATTGAAATGGATTACATAAGCAAAAAAAATTGTTAAATCCACACATCACGCATGAACACAATCCACACGTCACGTGCGGAAGTAAACCATGCGTGACGCATGGACACAATCCATACGCGACGTATGGATTGTTTTGCCTATAAAAGGCCCAACATCGAAACCCTACCATTTTGTTCTCTTCCTTCTTCTCTCCCACGGCACAGCAGCAGCACAAACGCACGGATTTACCCCAAAATCAACCATTTTCAACAACTCTTTGCATATAAGGTATGTACAAATTAAGATTTCATTGTTATGGTAAGATATTGATGTATATATGAGGTTTTGATGTTGTTTTGATAATATTTACATATGTAGATCCAATGTGTATGTTATACTTTGATTAGAAAGGATTAAACTTGTAATATATGAATGAATTGTGTACTTTGTTGATAGTTTCTTATTGAATTTAATATTTTCATGTGTAGATAGTGTAATTAGGGTTTTGATATTGAATTAGGGTTTTGTGAATTAGGGTTATGAATGAGGGTGTTGAAATTTGATATGGTTTTAATAAAAATTATTGAGAAACTGTTGAATTTCAAAAAAAATGTTGAGATTAGGGTTTGAGAATAGATTCGAAAGCAGTACTGAAGTTCTGGAATGGGCACATCCACACGTGACGTGTGGATGGTAACCATACGTGATGTGTGGATGGTAACCATGCGTCACGTGTGGTTATGCACATTCCAGATCAAGACTACTATGATTATAAGCATTGTTGTTGTTTGTATAGATTATGAATTTGATTGAGTATGTAACTATAATTTGGTTATGTTTGTGATTATAGAGATGTCCTTTTCCGATCAAGAATCTGATATTTCTGATATTAGTACGGTGTCTAGCATGGCAGACAACTTTGATATGCTTGAACGGGAGAGACGTGAACGGGAGAGACAAGAACGTGAAAGGGAGAGAGGGGAATCGTCCACTAAACCAAGGTTGACCGTACGACAATACAAGAACCTCTTCAGACCGTTCAACCCTCGTCGTTTGATCTTTCTTTTGAAAATTTATGGACCTTCTTTGTTTGCTTGCTCCTTTGAATGTTGTTTGTTTAGAACTACTTATTATGTTGAACCTTATTATGTTGCACCTTTGAAGTGTTGAACCTTATTATGTTGCAAGAACTACTTGTTTTTCTTAAGAGTGTCTATTTTGTTGGTATGTTGAAAAATGTCGAACCTTGTTATATTTCTTTGTTATATGGTGCGCCATACATATTGCGACTCGTTTCACTTTAAAAGAAAGAAATATTGATTTTAAGTTACACACATGGTTAAATATCTCTAATAGGCATTGAAACCAAGTTTCGATGACATTTTTGCCGAACTAGGCTTTATCGCCTTAAAAACGACACTGAAAATGAGTTATTTTTCACACATAACTAAAAATACATTGAATATGATTCCATATATGTCAATTAACATATGTATATCCACACGTCGCGTATGGTTACAAACCATGCGTGACATGTGAATGTATTCCATGCGTGACGTGTGGATGTATGTTACAAGAACTACTTGTTTTTTCTTAAGAGTGTCTATTTTGTTGTTATGTTGAAAAATGTTGAACATTGTTATATTTCTTTGTTATATGGTGCGCCATACATATTGCGACCTCGTTCGGTTTTCAAACTAGGTTTCACTTCAAAAGGATGAAATCTTGATTTGAAGTTACACACATGATCAAATAGGCATTATAAGGATTGAAACCAAGTTTCATTCTATTTCGATAAAGTCTCGACGACTTTTTTGCCGAATTGGGCTTTATCGCCTTAAAAAAGACACTGAAAATGTGTTATTTTGCACACTTAACTACAAATTCATTGAATACGTTGAGTATGATTACATATAACTCAATTAACATATGTAAATCCACACGCCACGTATGGTTGCAATTCATGCGTCACGTGTGGTTGTGTATCGTGTGGATTTTTTTGAAAAGGTGTAATTCGTGCGTCACACATGAATTATAACCATACGTTACGCACGGAAGGTGGGCGGTAAATAGCAAATTGGTTGGGCGGTGAATAGAAACTATGTATAAAATGGACCCTAAAGTGAAGTATTTTGTTTTGTTATAATTAATAGAGCAAATATTTGTAACTCATATTTCCCAATGGATGAGATTAATTGACGAGACATCTTATTATTAGTTGTTAAAACTTAGAATACAAAAAATCACTAATAAGTAGTTTTGGAAAAAGAAAATTATCCATAAGGAGGGGTATACCCTTTATTTAAATGAAGAGATTACATAAATTCACTAATAACGGGCGAGCAAAGAAAGTGTTCCCCTATACAAGAAAAACTAAGTTTAGCTAGCCAATTTGCTACTTGGTTTCTGAGTCGAGGCGTGTAGGCAATGGACATTCTCCAATCCGGGTCAAGCATGTATTGTTTTATTTTTAGGATGCGATCTCGGTGGAGCGTTGGGGGTTCATCTGCAGCAGTGACGAGCACCAAAATCTCGATTGAGTCAATTTCAGCTTTAAGTCTCTCAACTACCTATTGCTTTGCCATAGCAAGACCATGTAAAAGTCCAAGCACCTCAGCGCCAAAAGTAGAATTCCCACCTCCTTTGACAGTAAATCCTTGGACAAATTCCCCATTGGTATCTCTAAGGACTCCTCCAGTACAAATCATGTTCTCTCCTGGTCTATAAGCACCATCATAGTTTAATATCATCCATCTTGGGGGAGGTCTTGTCCATCCATTAGGGGTTCCATTTCTTGTAGTGGCATTCCTATTCATATAACCCAACTGAAGGTACTCTGCTGAGCGGTCAAGCATGAACTAAGATCGAGGGATCGACATCACCAAATGTGATGGAAAGATTTTGGCGTTCCTCCATCTCCACAGCCACCAGGAGCCAAAACTGAAAGTTGTCGGCCACGTACCCGTTCAAAAGAGGTTCTGGAACATCCAGCATTTCCTATCGCTTGAGAAGAACTCATTTCGGCGAGCAGCAGGAAGAAGCTCATACCAAAATTCCATTTCATGAGGACAGTCTCTCACGATGTGCAGTGTTGATTCAGCTGACTCGTTACAAGCACTACAACTTGCGTCAGAAGCAATGTGATGCATAAATCTGTTGGCATTTGACATAATGGCGCCATGGGATGATAACCAAAGGAAATTTCGGATCCTCTCAGGAACAGGAACCCGCCAAATTTTCTTCCAAACACCATCACTTGAGCTTGGCGAAGCATCATTTTGAATAATCTCTAGAGCTGATTTGATTGTGAATTTTCCAGAGCTAGTATGCTTCCAAGTGAAATTGTCAGCAGTGCCCTCTTCAACAATGGAGATTTCACCAATTTGCAGCAGTACATCAAGCGGAAGCAAGTGGGCAAATAGATGCCAATTCCAGTTTGAACCATTCCAGTATTCAGCAACAGTCTTGTCCTGCTCAGCTGCATCGATCTGTCTGTTCACAAGGTTCTCCAGGGGTTCACCAGTAATCCATGGTGTGCTCCAAAAGAAGGTACTTGACCCATCTCCTATAACAATGTGTAGTCCCTTGAGTAAGTGCTCTTTGGATTTTACCATTACAGACCATAAGTTGGAGGCTCTGGGTTTGGCAATAAACATATCCCGATCGCGTCGACCGTGGCAATACTTCCCTCTGACGACTCGAGACCAAAGTGAGTTAGGCTTAGTAAGTGTTCTCCAGCCCAGTTTTGTAATAAACGACGAGTTGGCTTGGCGCATACTTCTCATGACAAGACCACTTGTATCTTTTGGGAGGCACATGTCGTTCCATTGAATCAAGTGAATCTTCCTCTTATCCGAGGTGTTGCCCCAAACAAAGCCACACGTTTTTTTCTTGAATTCATCGTAGATAGATAGATGAAGTTAGTTAGATTGCATAACATAGTATGGAATAGTTGCCACAACAACCTTAGCAAGTGTCACCCGGCCTGCCATTGAAAGAACCTTGGATTTTCAACCTGCAAGTTTAGCCTCAACACGCTCCAAGATATATTTAAACGTCTGTTTTTTAGGCTTCTTCTTAGACATGGGGATTCCCAGGTATTTCCCTGAGTCCTCAGTTGCCGAGATGCCTCCTGTACCGGTTATTTCCTCAATCAAATTTGGTGGTGTTAAGTTTGCAAAACAAATCATTGATTTCCCATAATTATTATCTGCCCCAGATGCATCACAAAATTTGGATAGGCAGTACCGTATGACTTGCATTTGTTCCACACTAGCTTCGACAAATAGAATTAAGTCATCGGCGAAGAATAAAGCAGACAGGATCATAGGTAGACAGATTCACTGGTTTCCATGCTCCCGAAATGACTGCCTCATCAATGATATGTCTGAGTCTTTCCATGCACAAAATGAACAACTGCGGGCATAGAGGATCTTCTTATCATACTCCACTGGTTGGAGTGAAAGTGTCACCAATTTCACCATTCCATACAACTCTCATGTTACAAGAAAAGACGCAACCCATGATGATTTTGGTGAACGACAAAGGAAGTTTGAGCTCCTGAAGGGTTTCTCTAAGGAATGGCCATCTTATTATGTCATAAGCTTTTTATAAATCAATTTTTATAGCCATGAGTGGCGTGCCTTCCTTTGCACGCATTGAATGCATTACCTCTTGGGTGATAACGATATTGTCTGTAATCTTACGCACAGGAAAAAAATTAGACTACGTAGGAGCAACAACTTTGCACATCAGGGGTTTAAGTCTCGTCAATATTTCCTTAATAGGTCGTAGTTGATTAGTGGTTTCGGGATTTTCGACCATGGTAAGAACTAGGAGAGTTTCATTCAGGCCTGGTGGAACACCTTTTCCTTTGAGAATATGCAGTAAACATGTTTCCACTTCCTTGTGAATGGTTTTCCAGTTCTTTTGATAGAAAATGGCATGATACCCATCCGGCCCAGCCGCCTTTAAAGCACCCATACTATATACCGCCTCTTAAATCTCAGTAGTCGAGAAGGATCTACAAAGAAACTCCAAGTCAGTTTGGCTAAGTTCAGGAAACCTCCCCCGAGGCAAGTCAAACAAACCCTCGTTCTTGGACTCATCAGAATAAAGGGAATACAGATGACTCGTAATCATTTGCTTCAAGCTCAGATTGATCCCAAACCCAGTCATCATTCTCACCCTTCAACCCCTCAACCCCTCAACTTTGTTCTGTTTTCTTTGCACAACTGCACATGCATGAAAAAATCGCGTGTTGTGATCTCCATCAAGTAATGCATTTGACCGGGATTTTTGCATGCAAAACATATGAATTTGTTCAAGTGCTGTATCTAGTTGCTTACGTTTTTTTCTCTCCAACTCGGCAAGACCGCTATTCGAGTTTGTGCACAACTGTTTCTGAATTCCTTCAATCTGTTTCCAAAGATGGTTTCTTTGCCAAAAGAGATTACCAAAGACCTTTTTATTCCACTCGTCCAGGTTCAGAGTGAGATGTGTAAGAACTTGTGTAAGTGGCATGCCTTGGTTCCAAGAGGTTGCCAAGAAAGATTGAAATTCACGATGAAGTAACTAGGCGGTCTGAAACTTGAATGATTTTGTGCAAGGACGGTACTTCTCAAAGCCCCGCAGACTAAGCAAGAGTGGAGTGTGGTGTGATTGGTTTGCAGGAAGATGTCAGATCCCTCCATCTTCAAACAAGCTACGCCAAGCAAGATTGCACAATCCCAGGTCAAGTCTAGCATGAGTTTGTGTTGTAGGGTCCAACCGTCGACTCCAGGTGAATTGTTGCCCGGAGAACCCCGGATCAAGAAGACACATATCATCAATTTATCGGTTAATTTGCTACACCTTCGCCTCATCCCTTCAGATGTACCAGTTCTCTCTTCGAGACTCTTAGTTTTGTTGCACGGGGGCGGCGAGCAGTCAGGCAGCCGAACCCTACTCCCTTCTTTCCTCAACCGACCCAAAATCAAGGGAAGAATCTGCTTGAAAGATTTTTCTGTTAGGATTTTTGTGCGAAATTTTTGGAAGTAAATCAGATTTTTTTTAATCAGAATATCAAAAGGCAAGCAAGCGGGAGGCGTTTTTCAGCTCCCTACCCTGTACGGCCGACCGGCCATTTAAAAAAACGAGCTTTCATTATCCCGACTAGCTGAAGAAAAAATGGGCTAGGGCGAGAACGTTTTAGGCTAAGTAGCCTTGTTTTAATTAGGTTGAGCAGGACCCGGGATAGTACCCTTGAGAAGTCCAAGGGGTCAAGTCAAGTGAGTCAGGCTAGTATCCTAGAACTTTGCCCCGGTGTTTTCCCACCCGGAGGCGGCTCTAGATTTTTCGAGTTATTCTTGCATTTTTAGTTTTCTTTACGAAGTTTTTGTAAGAAACTTGAATAATCGTCAACTGAGTCTTTATTTTACCTTTGGAAGATACTGATTTAGCCAATACATCATCCCGAGCCAAGAACCCGAGAGAACTTACTTAAAAGGGAAACGTGAGAATTTCGAGCCTAGGGGCTGCAAATTTTGACGTTTAATTATATTATCTCTTTTATTCAAGTGGGCTAACGAGTTTTGCAGAGGGAGAAAAATCACGACCCGCCAAAGAAGTGAAATCGGGCCCACAAGGTCGAACGGGCGCGCTCGCGTCGAAATCGGTTGGCCATAGGGTCGGCCGATCTGTCCCCCTTCCTTCAAAATAAAAAAAAATAAAGAGAAGAAATTAAAAGAGAAGATCTTGTTTCCATATTTTAATTTCATTATTTAATTTTCTTAGAAGGAAAATAAGAGATATTCCTTGAAGGATAAGTTGTTGCATATTAGGTAGTTAGAGATTGAATCTAAATTAGGATTATCCTATATTTATTTTCCTTCTCTCATTTTCCTCATAAGATCTTTTGTAACTACATTAGGATATTTCTTCTTTTCTTATTTTTTTCTTTTCATCTTTTAGGACTTTTCTTTATTTTCTTATTTTATTTTATTCTTTTCAAGATATCTTTTGGATTTTTTTTTTTTTTTGTAGAGATCTCGTCCTTGGATAGCAAGACGCAATCTTTGAACAAGCTAAGAGGCTTGTTCATTGTTTGACTCGACAATGATTTGTTTTGACGTTTAGTTTTGACGTCTTTTAGCTATAGTATGATTGGATTGAATCAAGTGGATCTTGTTTTAGTTCACTTGAGAGTTATTTGAATAGTTGGTGGATTCCTTATTCGAATTGCTCAAAACGAATTCAAGAAGCTTTGGTGGATTCCAGTGTTTCGAGGATTCTAACCTTGAAAGAACCCTAGGTGGATTCCGAGGGATATTTCGAGTCAAACGAGCCTTTCTAGGCGGATTCTTAGGCAGACGTCGTTTGCTTATCCAAGTTCGTTCGATTGTCTTCCACAACGACCTCACAAACTCATCTCAACTTTGACTTCATCTCCATTTGTACTCAAGAGAACGTTTTTAGCCTCCTATTTTCGATCCTGCAGATTCCTCTGCCATCAGTAGTTAAGTTTTGTAGGATCTGTATGTTAGTATCAAGGGAACTGGAACACAAAGTTGTCCAGTTCCTAGGCACAGCGGAAGCAATAAACAAGTTATCAACACGATGATTACTTAAGGTGGAAACCCTACATAACCAACTAGTTATCTATGGATAAAAAATACCCCTCTTTCGAGGATTAAAAGTCTACTTGTATATTCAATCAATGAGTTTAGAGATGAACGACATTACAAACTTATTGCTAACTACTAACCTAGTTCATATCAGAAACTTTAGAATGAAACACAATAAGACTTACGTGATGTTCTTTTGCAAGAACAACTCTTTCAACGTTTTCTTCTTCTTAGCAAGATGCACTTCAATGATCTTCAAAATGCATAAGTTCTAAGGACGTCCGAATGGGTATACACATACAGAAGAAATATCTCGTATAAAGATATCTGTGAAGTTACATTATACGAGATAATTCTTTCCAAATGAATATCCATTCTTACGTTTTTGAGTTTACTAAATAAACTCAAGATCTTTATTGTTCACTTAATAACCGATTAAAACTCATTGAGATATTCTAATCTAGGAAAAGATCTTTCACAATATATTATCTGCTTGCCGCCCACGCTAGGTTAGAGTTGTTGTGGTTAAAGTGACGTGGTTCCCCTTCTACTTCCCTTGGACTTCGAATGCTTGATATCTTCTATCTTTTCATCTGAAATATCATGATAAAACTTGCCATAATATATAATGAGATTGTCATCTTCAAAACTAGAGAAACAATGGAAAGGAACTTCATGGGAATTGTCGTTCCTTAAGTCCCTATTCCAACAAGTTTTCCTCAGAATCCTGATTTGGAATCAAATCTTCCTCCATAGTCGTAAATATTTGAAACCGAGATTCAGTAGTTACCTTTGGAGCCTCATTCGGAATTTTTGGCGTGCTTTTTTTTCGTTCAGCATAGTTTCCCTGACTCGGATGACCACCCTTCGGACCTGATTTGGATTGAACCAGTTGGAACCCATCATCACCATCATGCTTCTGATTGCTGGTAGAGGCAGTCGCGACACCATTGGCGACATTCTGAGGAGTGGACTGAGTGCATGTTTGCCTAGTGCTTGTCTTCCACCTTTCCACTTCATCGGGAATCATCCATTTCCCGAAGTCTTCGTATACTTCTGGAGCATCCAGTGGATCATCAATCTCCTTTTCTTCTTATGTATGGTAAGAGCATTTCTCTTGGATATGACCAATTTTTCCATACTTGAAACAAATCATTCTAAGACCCTCATACTGAATCTTCTAAATTCTTCCATTCATTTTGAATTTGGAGAGCAGCGGCTTATACAGATATCAATTTCAACACTAAGTCTTGTAAATTTCCCTCTCTTTGCAGCAAGTGTAGTTTTGTCGATTCGCATGACTCTCCCAATGTTATCTCCAATCCTTGTAAGGATCGCATCGTTAAAATATTCCATTGAGAGATTTGGTATACGAACCCAAGCAATGAGGACTCGAATTGGCTCTTCAATGGCCACAAAGTTGGGTCTCCATATTTGTATCGTGAGATAGTTTTCTCCAATGCGTCATGGGTCATTGATCAGGACATGGTTGAGATCATCTCTGTTTCTGAATTTAACTACATAATACTCATTACCTATATCAACCATTTTGACTTCTCCCTTTGTTTTCCATTTTTGTTGTAGGGTTTTGCTCAGATACATAAAGCCCACGATCCTTCCAAAGACCTTGATAATCAGAGAAGATCCCCAAGGCTGGCGAATTCTTGTTTTCTCCTCCCCTGATAGCATAATGGTGGTACATGCAGGGTTTTCATCTCCTTCCCCCTCCAGATCATCATCGTTGAGCACCTCGTCCCATGTTGGGTTGTCGTATGTCATCACTGCATCCGATGGTTGATTTCCAGTCAATGTGGCTTTGTAGGAGACTGGCTCCTATGTTTGCACCATGTACTTTGCCATCACTGCTTGTTTCACCAATTAGGGGAAAGATTTACTTAGTAATACTGACTGAGTCTTTGGCTCCCCTCTTCATTTTTTTTGTTGATAGTTGGAGTTGGTCTGCCTCTTCCGGCGAAGAGTGTCTGGCGGTATCTGCGGCGGCGAGCGTTTGTTGCTTTGGAGGAAACATAGAGAGCGTTTTACCTCGAGTTCTGGTATCGTCAGTTGGGGCTCCGAAGTCCGACCCCTCCTCCAATTCTCGTCTAAGTAATTTTGAAAGTTAAGGTTAACCTAACTTGTTTATGTTCTAAGAACTTACCCATAATGGGGGTTGCATAAATTATTCTAATAATTGGTTGAACGTTTTGCTAATCTGAATGAGAGTGGCATCTCCTTTTTTTTTGATATCTAGTTTTATAGTGTTTTTTAGTTTTATCTAGTAAAAATCCAAATCATACAACCCTCGTTGTTGATAGCGTAAGGGAGAGCCTTCACATCTTCTAAAAGGTCGACTGATAACATACACTTAACTAAGGACTTGTTCTGTAGCTCATGTATGAATCTTTCAAAAACTGAATAGGAGTATGAGTTGTACGAAAGCTTAATACTTCCCCCTCGTCCCCGAAAATTCTTCCATTATAAATAATGACACTATTCACGTATTACTCGAATTTGTTAGATATCTTACGATATATAATAATAAGCATAGTGATGTGGGGTCTTGTTTGATTCGTCTCATCGAGAACTTTAAGAATATCAAAATTTTATCATTTTTATTAACGTATATTTAGAAATATTAACGATACAAAACGGACATCGTCATGCGTGTCTAAAAGAGAGAAAATAATTTTTGAAGACGGGGAGAGTATAAGTTGTACGAAAGCTGAATACACATTCAACTTCTCATGCTAGACCCAACTAAATTCAGCATAACAAATTGCATGTAAATGACTATTTAAAGGACCAAATGTAAAATATATGACTTGAATGAATTGCATGGCAATCGTGAAAATTTTATAATGTTTTATGATATGCATATGAGATTTTTCTTATTCCTCTTCTATATATATATAAATTTTGGTTAGTGAAACTTGAGAATTCGATTTTTAAAAAATCTGATTCTGTATATAAAGTAGATTGCTTGTGTTAATTTATATGCTCAAAACTCAAAAACAATAAACGAACATTTCGAAAAAGAACAATAAGTGGTTAATATTGAACCAACTATACCATGCATGCAAGATATTTTTCTCTCTTTTATTCGACGATTCAAGGATCTAGTGAAGTCATTTTCAGATTGTCCACAAATATAAAAATCATTTTGAATTCTAGTTCGTTTACTTTGGAGTCGTGATACGATTTTGTAAAAATTTATTTTTAGATACGTCGGCAATATCAAATGAGTCGGATGATATGCGGATTGATCCGGGGTAAAAAACGTTATGAATATAGCGATTGCTACGTACTCCCTCCATCTCATTATATAGAATTCATGATTTTTTATACACTATTTACGATTCAAGAGAATCTTGTAGATTTAATATAAGGTCTTGAATGATACTTATCGACGAATACTTCACCAATACAAAATTTTTATATTTTTTACTATTGTATAATTAAAAATATTGACGAAATAAAACGAACATCACATTCGTGCATAATCGAAATTGAATTTATATTTTGTGAGAGAGGGAGTATAACATATAGGTTTTCATTTGCACATACATCTAATCTAATATAAAATTATAGGTTCTTTCAAAATCTATTTAATGCATTTTTTTGTTTGATTGGTTAATATACATCTCATTTATTGTTTCTTCTTAAGTGTTTGTGAAGATATGAGATCTAATCTATAAGCCAATTCGTAACTCATTAATATATAAGTCCAATACGAAAATAATACATACAATCATAACACAAATCAAATTGTCATTGTCATCGTCATTGTAATCTATAACTTATGTCCACATAGTAGAAGACTTGAAGGTCGTCTACGACGGTTCGACTCTTTAACGTCTGCGATTATAATGCCCATTGAAATAGACAATTATATTCGATGCTCTATTCTTTAATTATGTTTCGTCGACACAATTGAGCCCGCGCGATGCGCGGACGCCTTCTCCCTAGTACCTATATAAAACCGAATAAAATAGTACACATGTGTTGTTTAATTCACATGTGCATGCTTGTTTAATGCCCATTAAACCTGCCAAAAGTTAACCCGACCCGCAAACCCGACCCGACCCGTATTTTTTTACCCGATGACCCAGAAATTACTCGAATTGACCCGACTCTTTCGACCCGAAATTGCGGGTCATTTGCGGGTCAAAACCCGACCGACCCGCAAATCCGTTATTACGACTTAACTATCTTAATTTTTGTGTTTTATAATATATATATTAAGTAAAATAATATATTTTATGATTAAAATAATTTATTTTATGATTAAAGTATTATTAAAATTATATTTATTTATTTATTTTAATGAAAATATTATTTTATAATTATCTCGAGAAATTCTGACTGCACGCTCTCGTCCCGCTGGGTCGACCCGAACCCGTACCTAACCTGTAACAACCCGACCCAAATTCAACCCGTAAATAGTTGACCCGGACAAGACCCGACCCGACCCAGGGAAACCAAACCCGAACCCGACCCGAGCGCGTCATTTCATAGCACAGATTAATCGAACAAAAGCCGGTACAACATCTCCTACTTTGTCTTGTCCAATTACGAAGATGTACCTCCTCCTTACATGTCTCTCTTCTCAACTAATTTAAACATAGTCGTGGATTTGATCTCGACAAGTTAGCTCCGTATATTTCTTTAATAAAGATCAACTTATCTTAATTAGCTCCTTCTGCTAGTCTTCTAGTGTGCTATACTGCTATTGTATAATTTGGCAAACATCTCAAGTATCGTCGCGTCGCGTCGCGCTAAGCGCACTCAAATGCCTCTCTTTTGTATTCATCGTTTAGTCTCTTATGTTATTCTTGTTGCACTAGATCATTAATCTCGAAAACCATTACACATGACGCAACATCGCATTTTTGCACACATTCTTGACATAAACGAAACAACACGTTTTCATGTCAAGACAACAATCCTACATAGTTCTCTTTTTGGGCTTACTCTCTTATCAATTTGAGCATTTTATTGTTTGGCTTTTAAGTTTTGTGTTAATTTCTCTTTGTTGTTTCCTCCCACACTTCTTTCGTAGAGCGTTTATTCCTTCTAATTTGTTTTTTGACTTTTTCTGTCCATTAAATGATTCTTTTATCTCTCTATTGCTATTGTTACGTTGTTTTCTTCATCTTCGTAGAGACTCCTATATCTAGTGTATTGAATGCACATGAATCTACCCTTCTTATGCACTCAATTCGCCATTTAGCTGAGTTATAATGGGTTGCTTTGTGAACAAGCAATCCATGTATTTTTCTTACGAGCAAACAAAAGGTCATCTATTACACATAGACTACGCCTAAATCATCCGCACGAATGATCTTGAAGAACTCCCTAACGAGAAAAAGTCTCGAATTAGGGGATTGGAGATCGGTCCTTAAGCTTTCAATTTGATGGGGGAGAGAAGCCTCGTTCCATCTGAAAATGTCAACTCGAAGTTCTTCTAAGTTAAATTCCTTCTTAGCAAGGAAGTCAGCGATCCGGTTGCATTCCCTAACAACATGAAACACCCTACAAACATCAAGGGAATTGAGCAATTCCTTAATATCAGAAACAAAAGAACAAATTTCCCACGAGACTTTCCAGGAATCCCGAATACCTTTGATAAGGGTCAAATTGTCTCCCTCAATAACAAGTTTTTTAATATTGAGTCTGATAGCAGCACGAACACCTTCTAAAAGGACAGCAGCTTCCGAGACCAGGATAGAGGAGTCAGGAATTCTCATTTGATCAAGAAAGTTAGTACATCCTACTACGAAATCCTGAATTATAAAACCAATAAAAAAAAGTTGAGCTTGGTTTTTTAAAAGCGTCAAAATTTAATTTATAAAAATCATCCATAGGTCACCATAGAGCGAATTTTCTTAAGATTTTTGTTGTTCCAGTTCCAGCCAGAGAAAGAGATAGAGTTGACAGATCTCCACTCGATAAACAATGAGTAATGAGTAGGCTGAAGAAGCGATTTGTCGGTATTGAAAACGAATTTCAATTTTAGATTCTTAGATCAGTCCAGTCCAGTTCGATTCCGATTTATTTTTGAGCGAACCGTATCGAACCAATTACCATTTCTACGCAAACCAAACCGAATATACAAAACAGAATATCCGAGCGACAGATCTCGTTAGGTTTTCCACGGTACCACGGTGTACCCTCGCAGCACAATATCATACCCCTCTTATATTTTCCCCTAATTTCCGCCTACTAACAGTAACGACCTCTCGCCTCCTTCCTCGCCTTCTTTCTCATTCATTCACAATTCACAAAAAAGCTTCCAAAATCTCCTCCAATGGCGGATCTGCACTAGAACAACAACAACAACAACCTTCCTCAATCATCACCGTTTCCCTCCCCTCTCCTTACCATAACCACACCGCATCCATGGCCGAAGTACCCAAAATCAGGAGCTGTCCAACGCTCTCCACGACCAACAGCACTACCTCTCTCCTCCTCGGACGCTACGAGCTCGGAAAGCTCCTCGGCACCGGAACCTTCGCCAAGGTATACCACGCCAAGAATCTCAGGACCGGCGACAGCGTCGCCATCAAGGTCCTCGACAAGGAGAAGATCATGAAGGGAGGATTAATGGCGCATATAAAGCGAGAGATCTCGATTCTCCGCCGCGTCCGCCACCCTAACATCGTCCAGCTATTCGAGGTGATGGCGACGAAAGCCAAAATCTACTTCGTCATGGAGTACGTTCGTGGAGGCGAGCTTTTCAGGAAGGTTTCGAAGGGGAGATTGAAGGAAGAGGTTGCGAGAAAGTATTTCCAGCAACTAATCTCCGCAGTCGGATTCTGCCACGCTAGGGGCGTTTACCATCGCGATTTGAAGCCGGAGAATCTCCTCCTCGATGAGAACGGCGATTTAAAGGTCTCGGACTTCGGCCTCAGCGCTGTATCCGATCAAATCAGGCAAGACGGTCTATTCCATACTCTGTGCGGTACGCCTGCGTATGTTGCCCCGGAAGTTCTAGGAAGGAAGGGTTACAGTGGAGCGAAAGTTGATATTTGGTCTTGCGGTGTGATTTTGTTTGTGTTAATGGCTGGCTATTTGCCTTTCCATGATCAGAATATCATGGCTATGTACAGGAAGATTTACAAAGGGGAATTTCGGTGCCCTAGATGGTTCTCTCCTGAGTTAGCCAAGCTGTTATCGCGTCTCCTGGATACGAATCCGGATAATAGGATTACTATCCCGGAGGTTATGGAGAATAAATGGTTCAAGAAGGGGTTTAAGAGTGTGAAATTCTATATTGAGGATGATAAATTGTGCAAGATGAAGGAAGAAGAAGATAATATTAACATCGATGATTCGGTTTCTGAGCAATCGGTTTCGGAATCGGATTCGGAAGTCGAGATTAAACGAGCTCTTGTTCCAGGGATGCCGAGGCCGGCTAGTTTGAATGCTTTTGACATAATCTCGTTCTCTAGAGGATTTGATTTGTCAGGTTTGTTTGAGGATGGAGATGAGGAAGGATCGAGGATCATATCAGGCGCATCTGTTCCACGGATTATATCGAAATTAGAGGAGATTGCCAAGGTTGTGAGCTTTACAGTGAGGAAGAAGGATTTTAGGGTGAGTTTAGAAGGAACTAGAGAGGGCACCAAGGGTCCTTTGTCGATTAAAGCTGAGATATTCGAGTTGACTCCATCGTTGGTGATGGTGGAGGTGAAGAAAAATGGAGGTGATCAGGAGGAGTATGAGGAGTTTTGTAATAAGGAATTGAAACCAGGGCTGCAGAATATCACACCTGATGATCCACATAGTCCTCATAGACCATCTGCACCGCCTCATAGTGCTTCTGCGCCTGATATGACTAGATTGACTATGGATTTGCCTTCAGATACTGAGTAAAAGTGTGAAGAAAAAATGGGTATGCATTTTGTTTTGTGCATTTATTTATTCTAGTTCTTGTCTGTGTGGTTTGCATATATTGATTTCCTGTACCATATTGTTTACAGTGTTATTTTTTTGATGATTTTGTCATGGTTTGAGGTTTAGAGTCCTTGAAATTCTAATAAGAAAATTTGTGATACCCTGTTGTGTTCATATTGCAGACTGTTTTGGTTTATTATTGCGTTGTAAGGTCGGCGTAGAATTGAATTTTATTGCTTTCTTTGTGACAATGATGGGTCTAGTCTGGTTACTTTTCTTTTGCCGTGCTTGCACGATTGTTTGATTATATAAATGAGAGATTTATTAAATTAATTGATACATGTGGCTGTGATGATCATCTCAAGGAATATCCTATAATAAGGTTCTCATATCAGAAATTCTTATTAAAGACTTGGGTTTATCATCTATAACCTCTATCACTTATTGAAGAAATTAAAGATATTTCTTGGGTTTGTGCTGGAAAGTCATTTGGCATCATGGATTTTCACAAGACTAAGTTTTGAGGTTATAATAAATTCATACCAGACACTCAGACAGTGATTGTTTTTGTCATTCTTGGGCCTCTTCAGTTTGTCATGTAGCTTTCTTCTCCATTATAGACATTGAACAATATACAATAATGGAGATAACAATCAAATGGCAAGTTGCCACTTGAGGCCAGGCCAGACAGGCTGAATAGTGATTAGTTTAGATTACCCTTTTTCTAATTGGGGCCAATGAACACTTGTTCAACAGCTTACTGTCCCATTCTAGATTTGGAAATTACTAGATAGCCTGGAATCATGAATTTGTTGTGACTTGTGAGTTGACGTTTGTGATCTTGAAGAGGCTAAAATTACATAAATTTTCTGCTGCATTTCATGGAATTTATTGTTTATCAGGCGCCCTTAGATTTTATCATAGTCCATAGGTTATATGCAGGACCACTTCTTCTACCTCAAGTAATTAAGGCTCAATGCCATGTGATGTTGATGTTGTATTCGGCCCAACCCGTTGGACCAGTATTGTTGTCACTTATTTGTCTATGTGAACATTTGTTGTTGTTGCTCATGAAAATTACATGTTTTTGTCAGGTGGTGTATGAAAATATTCTCCCTTCGACTGTAATTGATATGATCTTTGAAATGATGTCTTCTTAACATTGTTCTTTCAGTGTCACGATTGTTATTGCTGAGACTATATCCTTTTTTCTTCCCATAAATTTGTCAAGTAGGGAATAACCTTTACCATTTCGGGTGATCTTGATCTTCATCATCTGATTTAGCTTTAGAATGTATTAGTTCAGGTCATAGTTTGCATTTGAGTTGTTCTTTGGCAATAGTAAATAATATTTGATATCAATTACAAGAAACAGTCTGTGGGTTTGTCTATTCTGCTTTTGTTTTCATGATTTTGTTTGCTGATGAATTAATTTAGTGAATTCTGACCAACACCCAGTCACCAACTAACAGTCTTCCATTTTTCAGATCTTCAGCATTTCCTGCACAGAGAGCTACATCTGAATGAAGGGCCATTATTGACTCAGAGAACACAGAAACCCCAAATAACAAATTCTTAGATGAATCTTCAAGGACATCACAACTCGGATTGTTTGCAGGAATGAAAATACACGATGTCATAGCTACACGATGATCAACTTGCCCGAAAGAGTGATCTAAGATCATACTTAAACCAAACTTGAGAGATGAAAACAATGTCATCATGAAGTTGGCGTATATTGTTGTAGATTGAAATTCCAATTGGATCAAATAAAAATAGGATGTTGCTATCTGCTGTATAATGCCTTACTCCATAAAAAGATGGATCAAATCTTCTTGTGGTGTGTTTTTCCATGTTCATCTGGGCCGGATGGCCCAACTACATATTTCAGGCCCAAAACCCATAAGTATAGCTCTAAGTTGGCCCAAACCAAAAGAACCTGTCGAGTGTCAACCTGGTCCCTGACCCTGATGCTGAAAATGGTATTTTTCTCTAGTGGTGTTCCCAAAAGATGAACCAAAGAATCAAGATTTTATAAACCAATATACTCCCTCCGCAGGGCCGTTC
Organism: Oxyria digyna; assembly: GCA_029168935.1. Classification (NCBI taxonomy): domain Eukaryota; kingdom Viridiplantae; phylum Streptophyta; class Magnoliopsida; order Caryophyllales; family Polygonaceae; genus Oxyria; species Oxyria digyna. The sequence continues at coordinate 45,405,931 of JAPVLV010000005.1, forward strand.
CTAGCAATTTTTGGGCCCCGGGCGAATTTTTTAAACTTACTAGCTTAATTTTCCGTGCCTTGCACGGAATTTATATAACGGTATTATATTTGGGTAAAGATCAAATGAGAAATTAATCTTAAAATGAGAAATGAGAAGTTATCATAGCTAGGGATTTCAATGACTAGGGTTACACTCTTCTAGGGTTTGACCCAAGTAATTGACCATTGATCAGGTTTGACCGGAATTGACCATTAACCGACGTTGACTGACTTTTAAAAATTTTATTTTTAAAATTTTTTTTGGGCCAAAAAAATAATTTTTTTAGGCCGGAAAATTAAGTGCTTCAAAATGCCTGAAATGTGCTACTATATGGTTGAAATGTGCTATGATATTTTATGCCAAATTTTGAACTTGCAAAGTATGTGCTACCACAAGTGTTATGTGCTTCTATATTACTGAAATATGTTACGCTTTTGCCCATATGTGCTTCTATATGGCTAGCTGAACTGTGCTACGATATTGCATATATGTGTTTCTCTATGCTACGTGAAATGTGGTACACTTTTTGCCTATATGTGCGTCTCTATGTCTTAAATGTGCTACACTTTTCACCTATATGTGCTTTTCTAGGCTAGCTGAAGTGTGCTACGGTTTTTCCTATATGTGCTTCTCTATGCTAGGTGAAAGGTGCTACGTTTTTGCCTTGATGTGCTTCTTTATTGTTGAAATGTGTTACGCTTTTCGCCTATATGTGTTTCTCTATAGCTAGCTGAATTGTGCTACACTTTTGCCTATATGTGATTCTCTATGGCTAGCTGAAGTGTATTACGCTTTTATCTATATGTGCTTCTCTATGTTAGGTGAAAGGTGCTACGCTTTTGCCTCAATGTGCTTCTTTATGACCGAAATGTGCTACATTTTTTCACCTATATGTTCTTCTCTATGGCTAGGTGAAAGGTGCTACGCTTTTGCCAGGATGTGCTTCTCCATTGTTGAAATGTGCTACACTTTTCGCATACATATGCTTCTCTATGGCTGAAATGTGCTACACTTTTCGCCTATATGTGCTTCTCTATGGCTGAAATGTGCTACACTTTTCGCCTATATGTGCTTCTTTATGGCTGAAATGTGCTACACTTCTCACCTATACGTGCTTCTCTATAGCTAGCTGAAGTATGCTACACTTTTGCCTATATGCGCTTCTCTATGCTAGGTGAAATGTGTTACGCTTTTGCATTGAAAAATATAGCACTTTTACTTACAAAGCATAACACTTTTCTTACAAACCATAGCACAAAAAATTGGTAGAAAAAACATAGCACTTTTGCTTATAAATCGTAGCAAAAAATATTTGGTAGCAAAAAAAAACATTTTTCCTTACAAAGAATAGCACTTTTACTTACAAATCATAGCACAAAAAAAACTGAAACGGAAAAAATCGAAAAAAAAACTGACATTTTTTTAAAAAAAAGTAAAAAGTCAACGAGTGGTCAATGGGTGGTCAACGACCGGTCAATGAGTGGTCAACGGCCGGTCAATGAATGGTCAATGGACGGTCAACTCCAAGGTAGGAGGAGGAAGGAGGAAAGAGCTTCCTCCTTGCTTCTTATTTTTTATCTTAAAGACATTTCTCATGGAATTTGGACTCATTATATTTAGTGTAGATAGTTTATAAATATATTAAAATAATATAATAGAATTGTGTAATGTATAATTAATTTTACTTTAATTAAGTTTTAAAATGATAAAAGGAAAGTAAGATTTGTGATTGGTTTGTAATCTTGTTGATATATTTCAAGTAAGGAAAGAATAAATATAGTCATCTATATATATATTTTTTAGAAAATAACTAAATAAAAGAAAATGACAGGTGACAAATAGAGTAAGAAAACACCACGTGATAAATTCAATACGAAAATGCCATGTGGCAAAAAGCTAATTTTAATTTAATATATATAATAGATTATATAGAGATTCATTATTTAAATGTAAAGGAAAGAAAAATGTAAGAAAAATGGCATGTGTTTTTAGGTAAATTTGATAATATTTTGTAATTTTTTCTCCTTAAAATTATAATAAATAACAAATTCAACATAATATAAGCATTAAAGTTTTAACAAAATTTCAGAATATATGTTTGATAAATTTGATTTAAAATAATAAATCTTATTTTAGTCGAATCTTATGTATATAGTCATATGCTATACATTGACGTTTTTTTCCTTTATTTTTTTCACATCCTAAAAACAAAATAAATAAAATTTTCATATACAAATCATGTGATTAAAGTCTAACAAAATGGTGATATATCCTAATATGACACTACTTTCTCTATATTAAGAGTTTTGTTAAGAAACTCATAAAGAAATGAGATAGGTCATAGGTGTAATGGTTTAAAAGCAGGGGAAAATATAAAATAAAGAGAGTTAAGGAGATTCGAACTCTCTACCTTTTGAATATAATTAGAGATACTTACTACTCCCTCTGTCCCATTTTGTTAGTCCCATTTGCTTTTTTCACATATGCCGAGACACGTTTTGTATCGTAAATATCTCTAATTATATGTTAATAAAAATTATAATTTTTTAATATTGTTAAAGTACTCATTAAGACGAATCAAACAAGACCCCACATGGCTATGTTTGTTCTTATACATTAGGAGAAATCTACAAGATTCTCTCGGTTTGTGAATAGTGTCACAAAAAACAATGGGACTAACAAAATGGGACGGAGGGAGTAGTAGACTAAGTGAATTTTATTGTCATTTTGTACTACTAATGTATACATACTGAATTTTGGAAATTTTGGACCCCAATAATGTTTGGGCCCTAGGCCGTCGCCCCTCCCGCCCATGCCTCCGGCCCGGCCCTGTCCCTCCGTCCTCTAATATAAGACTCATTTGCTTTTTCGACACTATTCACAAACCGAGAGAATCTTCTCGTTTTCTTCCAATATATAGAAATAAATATAGGCATGTGAAATCTCGTTTGATTCGTCTCAATATGTAATTTGAGAATATTAAAAAATTATAATTTTTATCGTCGTATATTTAGAGATATTAACGTTATAAAATGTGTCTCGACAAATGTGTCAAAAGCAAATGGGAAGATCATTAAGGGACGGATGAAGTATGAAATTAGGGTTTTTTTAATATGTGTCCTTAAGCACACATTAAACAACTAAAAAATAAAAGTATATTTTATTCTGATGGGTTTATCCCATTTTTCAAGAGAATAGGGTCTATATTTTCTTATCTATTTTAGTTGTTTATTGTGTGGACAAACTCATGAAATTAAGTCACCAAATTATTGAGCATGTGCCTTCTATTTGTTTTTCTGGGTTGGATTAGTTGGCTAAACACTATCTAGAATAAATTAAAGATTGTGCTCAATACTATCATCGAACCACCATTGTCTTCTTCAATTAAAAAAGGTTTGTATCTCCACTATTACATTGAGAAAATAGATATACGTCTAAAGGAAAATAAAATTTGCATTAATCAAGTTATTAAACAGATAGTACTAGTAGGAGTAGTAGGTATACAATATATAAGTAAAATTTATAATTTTCAATATATAAGCCAATGAAAAGTGTAATTAGTGATTCTACTATACACATCTAGAATATATGCCGCATAACTTCTTTTTATTGCACTACACACAAGATGCCTATATAATAATAGTGCTGGTTCGCTTTGAGAGTTTTTTGTAGTTGTATCTGTAATAACAAAAATAAATAAATACGTGTCATTGTTATATAAATCATGATTAGTGAAAATATATCTTTACGATTCGAAATGCAAACGGTGAATATTAGTACCTTATATATAAATCTATAGTACTAATTCATGAATGTAAAATGATCATTGTCATATATGTGAACCGTAACGTTAATGTTTATTTGCATATAAGACAATAATGTTCACATTTTATATATACGATAATGATGTTCATATATAGTTGTAAGATATATTTTCATCAAAAATTTACTCTTGTTATATATTTGGATTTTAACCCAAATGGTTGTACATGATTGATACTTGCTAAGTAAATCAGCTGAGTTTAGTAACATAAAATTCATGTACGTCTTATTGACTACCAACCTAATTTTTTGACATTAGAAATAGCTTTGATTGTATCTCAAACGCACAAAACTCATCCTATATGCATTGTTTATATGTGTTAGATATACCTATTACCTATACGTCTTACTTACAAAACCCACTCTATATGCATTGTGTTCACACTTTTTTCTTTACACAAAACATTTTCCTTAAACATGCATAATCGTGCTTATTAAGTATATACCAAAACCGAACAATACTAGTAAGGGTTACCTTGGGGTGAAACTCGCCACCATCAATGTGCATCTGACCTGACCCAATCGTTTGTTTGTGATGCAGGGTCTCCTTTCTTTTGCCCGATCCAGAAAAGAAAAAATAAGATAACTTTATTTCACCTTACTCACTCACGTGTTATAAATGATACACTATTCTAATACTCGGTAAGAACTTACTGCATCCGAGAAATTGAAATTATTATTTCAGATATACTTCTTGATTTGTTTCAATTTTCCTCCAAGCGCATATTAAACGTCGATAAAAAAATTAATAGTGTGGCATTGTTAATTGTTACCATATCGAAAGGAAATAGTAATTTAGATCCTTATCCCGAGATGCTCTAAGACAATTTGTCTTAGAGACGTTTCTAATTTATTTTCTACAGAATACGTAATTTGAATTATGAGGACTTTTTTCGATATTTAAGATTTAAGAGCTAGTTAAAATAGTATCATTGCTAGTTTTTCTTACCTATTGATATTGGAGTAAAATTTTACGTCAGTCCTAGGAGTGTGTAAGATCTACGTTAGGTATGCGTATGGATAAATTCAAGCCATAATCATCCCAATAAAATATCAGTTCGATCTAATCAATATCATTACAATTTCAATATACTGATTATAAAAGTTATTCTAGGGACACAGAAAAGAATCAAACCAAATCATAAAATGTGTTGATACTTGATAGAGATCCCAACCAAGAAAATATATGCATTGCATTATATTGCCCCTTTCCGTTATTTTTCTTGTTTTAATTTCATTGGACTTGAATTTGTCTCCAATTTCATCCACACAAAAAACCCTTTCATGCTTGTCAAATTGCTGTTGACTGATCCCGTATCAACCCCATTTGGCAACCACTTTATTCTTCTTCTTCCTCCTGCAAAAGCTTCAACCCAGTTCTCCATTTCTAGCATGCTAGCTATAGTAGAAAGATATCATAATTTCCCACACCTTTGAAAGGAAAAAAAATAAATCTTTATTATTGTTTTAATCCCGTTTTTCCCGGATAACACGATTATAATTTATCCAAAATCAGAATCTTTGGTGGTGTGCTAACTGTTATCTCATCCAAATCTCAAGCCTGTCTACACTTCTTCAGAAACTGCTCTGTCAATTTCATTGCTGCCTGTTTCTTGAATTCATCATCACATTCTCTAGCACAAATCATCCGGAGAAGCTACTCTTGATCTACCCATGTGTTGATCTTTCCTGTATTTGAGGTTTGGTAAATGTTGATAGCTTGAATTGTTTTTCTGTGTATTTCTAGGGTTCTGTTTAGAGTTAATGGGTTCTAGGGTTCTTGTTCAGAAAGGGTTAGATGAAAAACCTAGTAATGATTCAAAAGCTGTAATTTTTATTATCCCTGAAAATTTGCCGGATTTGGAGTGTTCAACTTCAACCAGCAATGATAGTTGTAGGGATCTGAATCATTTGGGAAAAGAAATTGCTTCAAATGATGCAATGGTGAGAGATCTGAGTGTAATCAAGAGTGATGAGGATGAGGAAGCTTCTTGTGTTATTGATGTGAAGTGTGCAGATGGGGAAGAAAGTGTGGAAAAGATTTGTAGGATTTGTCATTTGGATTCTGATCTGCAAGAATCTGAAGGGGATCCTAAGATCAAGATGGAATTTATTGAGCTTGGATGTAGCTGTAAAGGCGAGCTCGGCTACTCACACTCGAGCTGTGCGGCTACTTGGTTTCATCACAAAGGAAATAGGTAGCTCTTTCTTGCCCTTTTCCATTATTAATTTGTCTGTTTTTTGGTTCTTGATTTGCTCATCAATAAACATATGCCTTATGAATAATGATGAGTATATAGTTTTCTTGGTTGAAAATTATGATGATTATATACACGATGAGTTTTTTTTATAGCTTTTATCAAATTCTGTAGTTTCAGTGTTTCTTGGTATGGTTATTGTCTACTTTTTTGAATAAATGAAATCAACTTCTACACAGCTTTCTCTACATTTTTGAGATAAGACAATAAACGCATGGAAGTATCGGTTCATAGAATACATAGTTGATTTGGTGGCATTATTGTCATATGCATACTAAATTGTAGGGTACCTAATTTAGTAAAAGTGGAAGAACTCGGTATTAGTTGAAATGGAAGCATCTGAGTTTGCTTCTCAGTAATGAAATTTGAGTGACCAGTTTATATTGACATTTTACTTTGCACTTGATCTCTATTTTTCAACTACTGATTAGCTTTATAGGTTATATTGCTTCATAACATATATGGTTTATTCTGCTAAAAAAACATATATGTTTATTACCACGATGAATGCAATTATAACAAACCAGGTAACTGTAAAATATATATGGAATTGGATTTGGCTAAAAATATGTATTTCCTGATTCTCTACAACATTTCTGATCACAAGCCATTGTAATATGCAGACAGTGTGAAATTTGTGGCAAGACAGCAGAAAATGTCACTTTAACCGTAGTCAATCACAGATTCATGGAGCAGTGGAACGAGAATAGGATAAACGGTGAAGAGGCCCAATTGTCTGAGAGGAATACTAGATGTTGGCAAGGACAACCATGTTGCAACTTGTTATTAGCCTGCTTGGTGATGTCCTTTGTTATTCCATGGCTTCTTCGCATTGACATGTTTTGATATGGGAATCTGGAAGACATATTTTCAAGGATCCAAGGTCATTTGTTACCTTGCATTTCAACTTATGGTACACTACACGAAATTTGGACATAATGTAAGTGCAGATTGGTCCAGTTTAAGGTGTATTGTTTTCTTATTAAACATGTTTCAGATGTGTCATGTAATGAAACCTCTTCATACCGTAATTTCTGTACTGGCGCAAGGCTCATTCGTGTGAATGACCAGAGTGAATACAAAGTTTCTAGTTAACAAAATTGTATGTCATTTCTGGTTATATTATTTCAGGTCATTTATCTGCCTCACCATTGTTGATTCTCTGTTCATATAAACAGAAGAAAAGAAACAGGAAATAGATTTGGTGATTCTATCACTTGACAACTTATTTTTACTCTGGCAGCATTAGTTACTCTTCTCTAAGAGTAACTTCCAACAGTTAAAGATAATATCTAAAAATATTTTTTTGGGTATTTATACATTAAGCTGTAGCAACTAGAATTGGTTTTCATTTTCATTTTGATTTTTAAGCATCTTTGCTTGGAAATTTTCTTGATGACCTTTCCTGGTACCCATAAGTCAAATCTTGAGCTCTGACCAAGAGAACATAGAGAGAGGAATTGTCCTAGAATTATCCTCATTGCTTCACTCGGAATATCCTAAAAACAAGGCACGACTAGAATGGTATAAGTAAGGATTGCTAGGCCTCTAATTTATGCAACAACTCGTAGGCGAATGCCGAACATCAAAAGCTACTGATGTGGGGAGAATAACAGTGCAATTCTCCATTGGCAGAAAGAGATCATTTTTAAACCAATGTTCTCTTATCTGCCAAAGGAGATTTGTCCTGCAATTCACCTCCATAAATTCCTCATTAAATCAAAAATTTCTGTTTTGTTTCTTATTTTTTACAATGCCTGCAGATTTGTTCTTCTTTTGTTCCTTGCAGGTATTAAATTGTGGACCGACATCAACAAGCTCAAGTGGAAAGCAGAAGAAGCATACATTAAAAACTGCAAGTACACCTTCAAACATAAATCTTGTCTTTGACTTCAATAAGAAGATGCTCTTGGAGGGGTCAAGTAGTGTACTGCTAATGATGATCCTGCTCAACAACGCCTTCTGATGCATAGTTTTTAGATTTGTCTTGATAAATAAACTTGATGATCAGAGTACATTTATATACAATACACAATTTTGCTTTCTTTCCTCCACAGAAAATAGCATATGTAATTTGTTTGTTGACCAGGGACAAGAAGTCTTCCTAGGTGTGGAAATGTTGGTGCAGAATGTATCCCCCAGAATAATGACTTAATAACCATTTTATTCAAAAGTAAGGGGAAAAATGAGCCCCCAAAATTCAAAAGTAATGGGCCCAATATTTCCGAGGCCTTGTGGGCCAGCCCCGGATTTTACCGATGTAATTGCCAACCTGGGTAAGTTTAGGGTTCCAAAATTCCCTTCTTTTCTTCTCAGTTCTCACCATTATCTGAATTTCGTATCTTTTAGTCAGGAGAAGTAGATTTTTCGGTTTTTTCGCGGGGTAACCCTTAGGTTTGGGAACCCTTAGGTTTGGGCAATTTCGTATGATATTCAGAATTTTTGACAAATTCGTCTAGTAACCCCCAACTTTTACAAATTCGTCGGGTAACCCCCAACTGAAGGAACCCCATACCCCATTTCAATACCTCATTTGCAAAAATACCTATTTTTTTTTATGTTTGCAAAAATACCCTAATGACATTAAATTTTAGAAGACTGACATTTTTTCTTCAGTACTTATGCTTTTGCAAATATACCCCGACATTTTATTTAATAAGACCGACATTTGAATTATTAAACCCGACATTTTTTCTTCTATACTTATTAATTTGCAAATATACCCTATTTGGTGTATTTTTGCAACTCCAAAATAATTTGGGTATTCATGCAAATCAATTATTGTAAATGGGTATATATGCAAATTGGTGTTAAAGTAATGTGTTTCACTATATAGCTATTTAAATGTAAGATTGTGGTAATATTTAATGAACACTTTACTATTTACATCAATTAGTATTTCGAGTTCCGTACAAAGGACAAATATAAACCTAAATAATGGAAATAAAATTGAAAATTTTAACAGTTCAATGGAGATAAGAGCTAAATAATCAAATAATAAAGATTCATGTGAACTGAATGCACATATTGCTTAGAGATTAGAGTTAAAAGTCACTTGCTTGATTTCACTTGTACTGAACCACAACTAAACAAAAGTGCAGGGGATATCCTAAATTCAAGCAAAGGAGCATAGTGAAAGATTCCATCCTGAATTCAACTAACATAGCAAACAAAAAGTATAAGTAGTCTTAAATTCAAGTAGAAGAGCACATCTTGAATTCAAGGTTCCAAAATCAGATTTCCATAACTCTTCTACTGACTCCCAGGAATCCAAGGGGCCGAGGACATCACATTGTCGGGTCGGACTTGTTCATCTTTCGATTTTTTTGCTCTCTTCCTTGGGTTTTGCTGAACTCGAACTCTTTGTTCCTTCAGTTCTTTAGTTGTTGCTCCACCTTTACATTATGTCCAAATGCCTTGAGCAGAAAATTCAAGTCTTCACATTTTTGTTCTCTGTCAGAAAAAATCATCCATGCCTTAAGCATGATTTTCCCAAAGGCATGCTCACCATACATTTCTGATTTCTCCATTCTCATACATTCTATCAAAGTAGTCTTCATTCTCATTCTCACTTTCATCACTAACCTCAATGTTATCATCAGATGCCACATCAACTTCTGGGATATATGTAGAGGGCACCACAAAAGGCAAATCAGCCTCAGCCAACACAGAATCAGGCAACGCAGCGCCAAACAACATAACCCCAGGTAACAAATTCAAATCACTTGGCACAACATCAGACAACACATGATCAGTCAACAAAACATCAGGCAACACTAATGCGGCTTGTTCAACACTATTTGTCCTACTATCTGCAGAAGAATAGGTTGGTTACCAGAACGAGATGTACTTGCAGATTTTGGAACATAAATTCCAAGGTGTTGCACCTACTATCAAGCAACACTAATGCGGCTTGTTCAACACTGTATCGAAGGTGTTGCACCTATCAGGAGCATCCACCGTTATATCCCAAGAGTACAAATGAATGTACAATTGTACATCAATCTCAACTTTACCTTATCTTCCATTCTACAAAATAATCTACAAAAGAGAAACAAGTATCAGTATACTAGTCTCATAGCAACACTACAATTATTTTATAAAATAAACGACAAAAAAACCATATCCTAAAACCAACAGCCATGCAATCTCAAGTCTTGCTCAACTTTTTACTACTTTGTCATTACATACATAACACTTGAGCAATACCATTAGTATAACTATAACTGAAGTTTAACAAATCAAACAACCAAATACAGAGTATTAATTAGCAACACTTCAGTATAAGCATCTACCCTTGAGTTTTAAGAAATAAAACAACTTATTTTAATTAGCAAACATAGGTGAACCCACACGTACCACAATGGTGACAGTTCCTTCTCGTCGACGATGATGAGCCGATGTTGGTCCGTTGTTTGTCCGGCGAAGACGAGCCCCAAATTGAATAAAAACCCTAAGTTTCGATTTGAGACCCAAATACAATTGTTTCCTTCTCGTCAAAGATGATTAGCACGACGGATACGTCTCCTATAGTCGCTTCCTCCTGGCAGGCCTACTCGAGCCACGACGTCGGAGGTTTGGACGGAGGTCGAGATTGGAAGGAGAAGCAGAGAAGGTTTACTGGAATTGACGGTTTGTAACTTTTTTTTCTTTATTATTTCCCTTTTTTATTACATTAACTAACGACATCTGTTAACCAAAGTGAACGGAAGGGTTTTTGACGGACTGTGTAAAAGTTGGGGTTACCCGACGAATTTGTCAAAAATTCTGGGTACCATATGAAATTGCCCAAACCTCAGGGTTACCCCGCGAAAAAAAAAATTTACACTAATCCCATGGAAGTTGCCCAACTCCTCAGGTGAATTGGTACTACCCACGGGCCTTTACCAGCTGAACCGCCGCTGCTTATAATGACTTCTCATTACGTCAAGACTGTATGGTTTGCTCTTTCTTCTAGCTCCAGTTACGAAATTAACAGCTTATTATAATATTTGTTTAATTCCACATGATACACTGTTCATTAATGTTTGTAAATTATCATTGGGTGACCTTTGTTTAAATATCATGTGGGTTCTGTTTGTGTAGATAATGCATTTTTTGTCTCTTAATCGTCTTGAGATGAGGAGATTTTTTCATATAGTGTATTTATCTGTACGACTTATCCCATTGTAACTATCAATAAAAGGTGAAACATTGGGGGGTTATTAGTTAGGGTTATTTACCGAAAATCACTCGTATAATGCCTCATATTGTCCAAAACCACCCGTATAAACACCTCCGTCACTCAACGACCACCCGTCCTCAAATCCGTTTAATTTCCCGGTTAACGCGCTACACGCGCGAATATTATATTATTATAATTTTTTTTATTTTCCTTTTTTACTTCATTTACCTTAATTTCATTATCTTTATTTCATTTTAACTTTTCACTTCAATTTTTTCACCTCTCTCATCTTCTTTCCGATTTGGGGCTTTTCTCCTCAAACCCTAATCCCGATTTGGGTGTTCGATTTGGATGTTCGATTGGGAAGGTGTGGGTGGCTCTCAGTGTTTGCGAGTTCGATTGGGTAGCTTTGGGAGCGATTGGCTAGCTGTGGCACCTTGTACAGTCGAAGAAGGCGATTTGGGGGAGATTTGCGATTCGACTGCGAAGAACTCGATTTCTGGGCGATTTCTACTCTCGATTTCTTCTAACTAGCTAAGGTAAGTGATTTCTTGGCATTTCTCAGCTTAATTTGATGTGTAATCGATCGGATTTTGGAATTAGGGTTTAGTGTTTTTGAAAGGGAATTTGGGGCTTTTTGATGGGGATTTCTCGAGATTCTTTCTGAGCATTGGAATGATGTTTCACTGTTGATTCTTCCCTTTTTCAGCATGAATGATATCAAAGATTCGTTTTTTGGTAAATCTTTAGTATATGGACAAAGTTTAGGGTTATTTATTGCATGGTGGGGTCATAAGTTTTGGGTTCACGTGACTTGATGAATTGACTGCATTATATAAGTCTTAAAATGCTTATAATATAGGGCAAAATATGTGATATTAATGGTTGTTGAATATCTATCATTGTGGTAGGTATGGTATTCACTCAAATTAATATTAGGGTGATGTATGATGGTATCTTTTTCAAATCAAAAGATAATGATCATCTTATGTACAAGAAAAGCAAGGTCCACTATTATAGGGATGTGGATCCGGATATGCTTTCTAAGGTAGTGCTGGAAAATATGCTATGTGAAGATGTGGGTTTGATGGACATAAAAGATATCTGGTTTTTAACTCCTGGATTGTCAATTGAGAGAGGCCTCCAACTAATAGATAGTGACAAGGGCCTTATGGTTATGGTGAACAAAGTTGGCAAGGACAACTTAATGCACTTGTATGTTATTCAAGGAGAAAAAGTTAGTCCAAAAACTTTGAGGGAAGAAGGCCCAAGTTCTCAGCCCACATTAGAAAGGTCTGGTGTCACTGAAAATCCATCAAGAGAATGCTATAAGAGGGATGAGGTGCAACAACCTAGGTCTAATAATTGCACAACCAAAGAGGCAACCAAAAACCACAGTGCTCGAGGGAAGGGTGTTGTGAATGAAGATCTAGAGGCAAATGTTCATAGATTGGTGTTCACCTCAGATGAAGAAGAAGATGAAGACCCAGATGCAGAATTAAGGTATGATTCATCTTCCTCTGACCGTGAAGAGTTCTTTTCAGAGAGTGAGGATGAAGATGATGATATCTTCAAGGATAATGTTGATCCAAGTGTAGATGACTTTAGGCTTAGAAAGGGTTTGAGGGATGGATGTCTGAATTTAGGAGGTGGTGTTTTGGATGATGTTTCTGATGAAGAGGATGAAGACAACTCTGATGCATTAAGGAGTCTTAGTGAGTCTGATGGTAAAGGTGGGAAAAAGAAGAGATATTCAGAGTTTAATCCATTAGTTGATTTCAAGAAGAAGATTGTATTTAAGAGTGGCTTGATCTTTCCCTCTAATGATGTGTTCAGACAAGCATTAAGGCAGTTTTCTATTGAGAACGGGGGTGATTACTATTATCTTCACAATGACAAAAGCAAGGTCTCAGCTTACTGTAGGAAGAAGTGTGACTGTTCTATGAAACACTCTAGGAAGAAGTGTGTTTGTAAGAAGATTTACTGTCAGTTTAAGGCTACTGCTAGGAGGATGGGAAGTGATGGGAGTTTTCAGTTGAAAATCTTTTGTGGGAAACATGAATGTGGATGACAGCATGAGAACACTAAGCTGACCTCCACATGGCTTGATGAAAGATACATTGAGCACTACAGAGATGACCCATGGAAGCTTTCTGCATTTATAAGTGTTGTAAAGAGAGATCACAATGTCCACATCTCATACAACCAAGCTTGGAAAGGAAGACTTAGGGCTTTGATAATGACTCAGGGAGATACTAGGTTGCAGTATGGAAGGGTTTGGGATTATGCATCTACTGTGAGAAAGTGGAATCCTGAAAGCTCCACTGATGTGAAGGTTAGTCTGGGCAATCCCCAACAACCAGTATTTCAGAGACTGTATGTCTGCTTTGATGCTTGCAAGAAGGGCTTCATGAGTGGATGTAGACCAATAATAGGGATTGATGCATGTCATTTAAAAGGGGCATACACAGGTCAAGTCTTAGTGGTAGTTGGCAAGGATGGTAATGACAACATTTATCCTGTAGCTTTTGCACTTGTGGAACTAGAGACAAAGGAGACATGGGCATGGTTTCTGGAGATTTTAATGAGAGACATTGGTGAATGTAAGCCTACATTCATCTCTGACAGACAGAAGGTAAATAATTCCTCCTACTTGTTTATTTCAGTTTCAGTATTTGGATGCACTAATGACTTGAGACTTGTTTATTTGTAGGGTTTGATTGAGGCTTTACACCTAGTTGTTCCAGAGTGTGAGGCAAGAGTATGTGTTAGACACATGTACAACAACTTCAAAAAAATGTGGCCAAGCAAGGCATACAAGGATTGTATCTGGGCAGCTGCAAGGGCATGTACTAGATCAGAATTTGAAGTAGCCATACAAGAGGTTAGAGATATGAAGGAGGAAGCTTATAACTATTTGATGAGGCAGAATCCAAACTCTTGGTCTAGACATGGATTCAGCCATGTTAGCAAATCTGATATGTTGTTGAACAATGTATGTGAATGTTTCAATGCAATGATTATGCCTGCAAGGGATAAGCCAATTTTGTCTATGTGTGAATGGATTAGGAGAATGTTGATGAAAATGTTTGTGTCTAAGCGTGAGGGCATGCTGAAGTATGAGGGAATATACACACCTAAGGCTAATAAGCTAATTGAGCTGAACAAGGAAGAAGGGACTAGGAGTTGTAATGCAATCTGGGGAGGTGGAGAAACCTTTGAAGTTGATCATTTGGGCAGGACCTATGTGGTGGATTTGCTGAACAAAAGTTATGGGTGCAACAAATGGGATCTTACTGGAATCCCATGCCCTCATGCAATGTGTTGCATTGTAAAGGATAGGAGAAAACTTGAGCTATTTGTGCATCACTATTACACAAAGGAGGCATATCTAATCGCATATGAGGAAATCATTCACCCAATGCCAGGGGAATCACAGTGGGAGAGGACACCTCACATTCAGCCAGCTCCACCAGCATATATGGTTCAACCAGAGAGGCCTAAGAAGCTTAGAAGAAGAGAAGCTGGAGAAGTGCCTAGCAGTAACAAGAGAATCAGGGTTGTGGGACTAGTGAAGTGCACCAACTGTGGCAACCCTGGCCATTACAAGAACAAGTGCTCTGCTGCTCCAAGACCCTCTGAGAATCCACCTCCAACTCAACAAAACAGAGGTGAAAGGCCTAAGAGTACTAAGACAGTACCTATTGGATCTCAAAAGAGGAAGTACACAAAGAAGGTACATAACTCATTTTTTTCATATACTTGATTATGTTAATTCAATTTAATTGATTCTAATTCACTTTCATTGTAGGTGCCACAAAACCAACAAGGAATTCCAAGTTCTAGTCATGGGGGAAACCAACAAGGAAATGCAACTGAGGCTCCTAGTGGAAGTCATGGTGGACAGATTTTTGCAAGTCAAGGTGAAGCTCCAAGTGCAAGCCATGGTAGCAACTTTACCCATCAAGGTGAAGCTGCAAGTGCAAGTCAAGGTGTGTGCAGTCAATCCAATCCGAATCCATTCAGGTCACCTAGGGTCAAGATTATTGCTAACAAGAACAAACCGAAAGAGGTTCTTATGCGTTCACCAAGGAAGAAGACAAAGAAGTAGTCTACATTTTACTTTTAAAGCTTTGTAATGTCTGGATTGAGACCACTGTTATTGTGTTTGTAATGTTTGGATTTTAGTCTGCTTTCCTATTTTGTTCAAGGATTTGGTGTGGTTGTGACCTATGATAAAACAGGTGTTGCCTTATGTATGAAAATGGTTTATTTTGATACAGGTTTTTGCTATGGCTTTGCACAGTTTTTCTGCACATTAACACAGGTTTTTCTGCACAGGTTTTTGCTACCATTTACATAGGTTTTTCCTACCATTTGCACATGTTTTCCTGCACAGTTTAAGGCACATTTACTGCACAGTTTTACCATTGATCATGACCACATTTATTTTGGTCAATTGGTCACCTACCACTGTCATCAATTCTTCACCTAAACCGCCTGCAACATTCAACAATAAATAGCTCTATTTGTGCACATTTCCATCACAACCAAGCTTCATTCCATCTCTTCCTTTCTTGAATTTTCCATCATATCCATTCCATCTCTTCCTTCCCTTCCAAATGACACATAACGTCATTGACCTAACCAATCTTTCAAACTCCTCTGACAATGAAGAACAAGTGAAAGGCCACTGCATTTGTGATTCATGTGAGCCACCTTCGGATTGCAAATGTGAAGAATGCAACCCTCAAACTCCATTAGAAATGGCTAAAAACTATCCTCACCCTACAAAATTAAGCTTTTACTCAGAAATGAAAGCTTCATTTGTAGAGAAAGATTGTCGAATGGTAAGTGCAAGTACTATCTTAATCTTGTGTTTTGGGCAGATTATTCCAATGACTAATATACATCAATTTTCTTCCAAACAGATTCTTCCATTCGAATATGCAAACAACAATTTGAAGCCTTTCATAAATGATGAAGTTACACTTTTCATTGGCGAACACACTTGGAAAGTACTTCTGAAATTCAGTGGCAACAAATACAAATTTGGCAAAGGATGGAGAGATTTTGTCAAAGACAATGACTTAGTCAAAGATGATGTTTGTCTCTTTCAAATGGATATGATAGTTCGTAAACCCATCTACGAGGTCATCATCTTCAAAGCTGAACTGACTGTCTACTTTGTTTGACTACTCGAGTTTATGTTTTCAACTTTGGTCCTTATGTTTTCTGTTTTCAGTATTTCTATTTCCTGGTGTTTTGAACTTTGTTGCACTTTGGTTTAGTTTCCTGGTGTGTTGTTAAGTCAGTTTGTGTTTAATTTCTGTTTTATTTCCTGATGTCAATGTTAAGTGAGTTTGATTTACTGGTGTCACTGTTTTAGTTTCCTGGTGTCAACATCAGCATTACATTGAGACAAACGTGCTAAAACATCACTCCAATTCTTCTCATAAAATTGAATTCAATTCAGATCATTTATGTGATCTGAATTAAATTCAATTCAGATCACATAAAATTGATTAAATACTGCATCATTACAAACGTGCTAAATACTGCATCACTCCAATTCTTCTCATAAAATTGAATTCAATTCTTCTCATAAAATTGCCCATTTCAAAACTAAAACATTTGCAAACATGGAGATTATGAGAAACACAAGAACAACTACTGCATCATTACAACTGATTTTTCTAGGGTTCATAGCCACTGCTAATTTGGGTGATTCCTTCTCAATCTAAAATTCTCTAATTGCATCTTGAAGCTTCACAATTTCGACCTCCAGTTTCTTCTTCTCTTTCAATAATTTGTTAATCACATAAGTGGCTCTTCCACTATATTCCTCATCCTTCCACATAAAAAAGTTGCAACTCTTTATCTATGAACCATAAAAACGACAGCCCCAAAATCTCCTCATGAAATTGAATTCAGTTTTTTAAGTTGCTTCAGATGCTGGATAACCACACTTGCAGAATCATTGTTGAGAATTAATTGATGAAGAGCTTGAGTTTGACATTATCAAACCTAGCCCAGAAATCAGAAAAGAGAAGATTAGGGCTTCGCAATCGAATCGAATCGATTCAGAATACTTGCAAACACTGAAATACTTACAGATTTAGGGTTTCGTAATGTGTACAATCTTCAATCGATCGTCTTCCTCGCGTCAATCATAAGAAAAGAGAAGAAAGAGAGCTCGATTTGAAATCTGAAAAAAACCTAGGGTTAGGGTTCATGGAATTGGGGTATAAATTAACCCAGAAATTGATTAAATAAAATAAATAAAATAAAGATAATGAAATTAAGGTAAATGAAGTAAAAAAAGAAAATAAAAAAATTATAATAATATAATATTCGCGCGTGTAGCGCGTTAACCGGGAAATTAAACGGATTTGGGGATGGGTGGTCGTTGAGTGACGGAGGTGTTTATACGGGTGGTTTCCGGTAATATTACAACATAAGGGTGGTTTGGGCAATATGGGGCATTATACGGGTGATTTCCGATAAATAACTCTATTAGTTATCACATGTGGCAGACTAGAAACAAGATAATTTTTAAAAGAATGTTCATCTCCAAGGAGGATTGCATTATTCAGATTATCACATTATTTAGATTATCACATTTGGGTTAAAGGCTGTGTTGCTTCCTCTTGTGATAGTAGGTCCATGAGTGTTAGCTTTTGGTTTGATGCCTTGGGTATTACCTAAGATACATTATTTGTTTTTCATTGTTGACATTTTGACTGTATTCTAAGATATATCAAATGATTAAGTCTATGTGAAAGTTTGGTGGCTAAAAGATCTGTCTATTTTTCTCGTATAGGTCTCTTTGGAAGATTGGTGGTTGACTAAAGTTGTTAGTAAATCTGCAGGCACTACAGTGGATGTTGTTGGAGTTGAACTAGGGTATTGGCCATTGGCCCCTTCATATTTTTCAATTAGAAAAGTTTACCTCAACTAGTTTCTATTAGAGAAAACTAGCCCCTTGGGTTTTATATTATTTCCTTAGGGTAGAGGTTAGTTTCTAAATCCTAATAAAAACGTTAGACATAAGCTATTCCCAAAAGAACCTATCGTTTAGAATCATGCTTATTCTTGTTGCCATGATCTATTCAGGTGCTACATTCTTTGGATATTTATTGCAGATATAATTAAGTAATCATGTTAAAGATCTTTTCAATCACTAGAGATGTTTTTCCATTTGTATCATTGTGTTCATATGTTGACGTCTATTCTGCAGCACATTCCGTGCACGGGTTTTCTCTTCTGCACCAATTGAGGAGTTACTCAACTATTTCACCTTGAAGACAGTGGATGGGATTTATGTAGTGCTGAACGGTTATATGAACAAGCAACAAACTTGTGCGAATGGTTTCTCTGAAGAGGTTTGCATGTTCCATTTTCTGGACTCATCCCGCTTATTATTTTTACTTTTTCATTATAAGTATCCTTTCATTGTGGATAATCTTATGATCTTGCATCCACTCCTGACCTGATACATTGGGTAACTTGTCTAGGAATCGTAGGAGACCTGAATTCAGTGAACTATTTTAAATTTTTGAGATTAGCTGAATAGTCTTTTTCTTATTTTTCTGCATCCAATTAGGTTTTTAAGCATTTTCTCGTTGGCTTTCCTTTCAACTGGGAAGAATGTGCTCACAGATGTTTCCGTCAAGGCATTGGCTGTGTGACGGAGCAAGCAGGAAACACAAATGGGGACTCAAGTGTAAATGAAGGTAAAATGAATGTTTTTTGTACTAGCTTAATATTGGATTGTGGTTATAGAATACATTTCATTCATTGCATGCTATTAGCTGCAAGTAACACAAGGGCAAGGTTATGTTGCTTCAATCAGTAAATATGTGCTATTAGTTACAGATGATCTAATTAATAATACTTATATAGCCTTGAGTTTGGATTAATAAATACATTCATGTATATACGATTTTGTTATAGATCATCTGGCCAAGAGAAAGAGAATAAATAAGTTAGCTGCTATAGTTGCTACGACTCTGCAAGTGAATGAAGCAGCAGATCCAATGCCGAGGGAGGAAAACTTGCTTCAAGAAGAAGAGCAACAAGGAAATGGATCCTCGACTCAGTCAGATGTAATGGGGCATAATACAGAAACTCAAGGTAAACATTTGTGGCATGAAAACCACCACATTTTAGTGATGATAATAATTTTTGTATGATCACTTGTCATGTGACTAGCTACAGGCCAGACAAGGGGAAGAGGCAATAGAGGGAAGTATAAGAGTTATGTCGTCAATAGGAAAATTAAAAGGAATGGTTCAAAATTAAATATTGAGTTTCTGGATGGTATTGACCGACCAATTGGAGAAAATGGAAATCACTTGGCGAGCGAGTGTGGGTGTGTTGTAAGGACAAAAGCTCCGTTTCATATTAATAACTGTCAGGAAGCATTTTCAGTTGCTCGTGAAAGCATGTTGAAAGAGATACACGTAGTATGTTAATATTTTTAGATTGTGTAGTAGTTGTGCTGCTGGTGCTTTTGTTGAATGTTGGTGCTTGCTAGAGGTTTGCTGAATGAATATAATTCTAGCTACAGGGTAGTGGAGTTGATAAACTCAATCTTCAGCAATCTGTTATTTGACTTATGATGTGATCAGTCACCTACCACTTAGTACCAGTTTGCTGATTGTCTTTGTATTAACATTCAACAAAATAGTGAGCTCATTATTGTGAATGTGGTGAAAATATTTGGGTGAATAAAATGTTGAATTCTATCATGTAGGACAAGTTTCAAGTTGTTGACTCAAGTCAGGAGTTGAAGATGTATGATTTCGTTGAAAAAACCATGAAAAAATCGTATAGTGTGTGGAGAAGTAGGCTGCACAAGTACTACAAAAGTTCCAAGTGTGGAAAAACCATGATGAGCGCTTGAAAAATCCTCCTAACGGCGTTCCCCTTGACAAGTGGAAAGTTTTGGTAAATCATTCTGCATCACCAGAATTTCAGGTAATTAATTTTGTAACGTTTTTTTTTTTTTTTATTTGAGTAAATTTGCATTGAACCACCCTTAATTTTCTTACGGGCTTACTATTTGGCACA
This sequence comes from Oxyria digyna, assembly GCA_029168935.1. Classification (NCBI taxonomy): domain Eukaryota; kingdom Viridiplantae; phylum Streptophyta; class Magnoliopsida; order Caryophyllales; family Polygonaceae; genus Oxyria; species Oxyria digyna. The sequence continues at coordinate 45,426,271 of JAPVLV010000005.1, forward strand.
CCCTAATAGTTTATTTAACACACCCATACATTCGTCACGAAGGTATTTGGTCAGACATTCGTCACGAAGGTATATGGCCAGACATTCGTCACGAAGGTTCGAAGGACATCCGTCACGAAGGTATTGGGGAGATCCGTCACGAAGGTATTGGAGAGATCCGTGACGAATCTTTTTTTTTAAAAATAAAAAATTCAGAATCTTGTAGAGAATTTCAATACGAGTCCGTGCATATAAAATACGTCCAAAACGGACATCGTTTGCCCTTCCAAAAGCCTCCAAAACAAAATAGTCGCATGCGTTAAGTTCGTTTAAGCAAAAACTTATATAAATTTAGTATTTGTATAATATAATTATTAATTATAGTTAAAAATCATGCAATTAAATTTATATACTATAATTGTATATTATCATTTAATATCACTAGTTTCTTACTTATAAAGTATAATTATGCATTATGTTTAAATATTACGAACTTAACAAAAACGACTGTTTTGGTTTTAGGGATTTTGGAAGGCCAAACGATGTCCGTTTTGGACGTATTTTATATGCCCAGACTCGTATTGAAATTCTCTACAAGATTCTGAATTTTTTATTTTTTTTAAAAAAAGATTCGTCACGGATCTCCCCAATACCTTCGTGACGGATGTCCTTCGAACCTTTGTGGCGGATGTCTGGCCATATACCTTCGTGACGAATGTCTGACAAAACACCTTCGTGACGAATGTATGAGTGTGTTAAATAAACTTTTAGGGTGTGCCAAATAAAGACTTTGTTTTCTTATTGATTTAAAACCATACTCCCTCTGTCCCCATATATAGTTCCTTGTTTCCGTTTTGGTCTAAAATAAAGGAAAGAAGTGAGAAGAATGGAAGAGAGTAGAAAATTGGGGAAGAGAGAAGGTAAAAGTCGTATTGAGATAAGAGAATGGAAGAAAGAGAGTGTATTGGATGAATGATATAATAGTAGGGTAGTAATGACAGAGAAAGAAACGAAAAAGTATTTTGAATTGTTGTGGATTGGGGTGTAATATAAGATTTTTATAGGGGTATTTTTACCAAAATAGTTTGCTATTAAAGGACAACAGACGCCCGATAAGGAAACCAGAAACTATAAATGGGACGGAGGGAGATTTTTTTACTTTTTTCGTTAAAAAATCCCACCCGTACTAACTTTTGTTAACAACTAGTGTAATAAGTTTAGAAATATGTTTTTTTTAAATAATTTTATATTGTAAGATAGGTAAGGTAGTGTTTCATTATAGGTTAAATTATTTTTATATTTTTATATTTTATATTTTTATATTACGATTAAAAATTGTGTTTATACTAAAAATTATATTTTAATTCCAAATCACTTGAATCATTAAAAACATGATGTTGAAATTTTATTAAACAAATATACTTTATATCTTAATTTAGCTGACAATTTTTTTGAAATTTACTATTGATTTTGTTTAATAAATAAATTAATTAAAGGGTTTGTCTAATGTGTGCCCATGAACAATAAACAACTAAAAGAGATAAAAAAACTAAGCCCCTACCCCCTAGTAAAATGGGATAATCTCATCACAACAAAAAAATATTTCTATTTTTAGTTGTTTATTGACACACATTAGAAGTTTGAAATTACCATTTTACCCTTGCCTTTTTAAATAATTACAAAATTTACCAAGTGATTAACTTGCTTTACACAAAAAAATATGAAAAAAAATAAAATAAGAGGTGATTCTATGAAAAAATCTTTTGTTTAACACATCTTTTCACCATTTCAATGCTTTGAATGGATTGTTTTTACCAACTCATGTAGGTTTTAAGCGAAAGGAATTCCAAAAATCGATCGAAGCGAAAGAAATTCCAAAAACGATCTTCTGCCAAGAGATGTAAGCATACAACTGGAATTTTATCGTTCCCTGAAGTAGAAGGGGCGCCACTGCATCAGGGAACTTAGATTTACAAGGAAATCCTTGGATCTTGTTACGAAGTAGTGCAGGAAGTTTACTGAAGCAAGAATCATCAAAGTAGTGCAAGAAGTTTATTGAAGGAAGATCAAATTCAGCTTATGTATATTGTGTATCATATTATTTTTGTTAACTTTTTTGAACAATTGTAACTGTCAGAGAAGGAAGTTGCTGGTGGTTACAAACATGTAACTGTCAACTCTCCTGAACTTGTATTTATGGAGCCTTCGGGCAAAATCAAAAGGCAGGAAAATCAGATTTACAAATTCACTCTCAACAGGCTTGATTTTGATTTTGATTGGATTTCATGATATGCATTATCATGTGATTGATTCTCGTGGAGGCATGTAGTTAAGTTGGTACAATGTTTACTTTTTGTTTATGACGTAATGACATGAGGACAATAATAGAAAATATATAGTTACAAATGTATTTCGATCCATGATATATTTATATGTATGCATAACCTTCAAACATAAATCTTGTCTTTGACTTCAATAAGACGAGGAGATCTTGCACGTGTGAGTAGCCGAGCAAATCTCCTTTGAAAGCAAGCTTATCGAGCAAAATGAAGCTCAACAACGCCTTCTCATACATCGTTTTTAGATTTGTCTTGATAAATAAACTTGATGATCAAAGTACATTTATATACAATGCACAATTTTGTTTTCCTCCACAGAAAATAGCATATTTTGAGCAAATACAAGTAATTTGTTTGTTGACCAAGGACAAGAAGTCTTCTCAGGTGTGGAAATGTTGGTGCAGAATGTGTCACCATTTAAAGACATATATGAGCCTTATTATTTAGTACACCCACTTTCTTTATTTAACACACCTGAAAATTCGTCACGAAGGTATTACAGATAATCTTCGTCACGAAGGTAAACAGAGTTTCGTCACGAATCAAAAATATTTTTTTTAATTTTTTTCAGAATCTTGTAGAGAATTTCAATACGAGTCCGTGCATATAAAATACGTCCAAATCGGCCATCGTTTGCTCTTCTAAAAGCCATAAAAACAAAACAGTCGTTTCCGTTAAGTTCGTAATATTTAAACATAATGCATAATTATACTTTGTAAGTAATAAATTAGTGATATTAAATGATAATATATAATTTTAATTGCGTGATTTTTAACTATAATAAATAATTATATTATACAATTAATAAATTTATATAAGTTTTTGTTTTTACGAACTTAACGCATGCGACTATTTTGTTTTGGAGGCTTTTGGAAGGGCAAATGATGTTTGGACGTATTTTATATGCACGGACTCGTATTGAAATTCTCTACAACATTCTGAAAAAAAAAACTAAAAATATATTTTTGATTCGTGACGAAACTCCTGTTTACCTTCGTGACGAATCTCTTATGTAATACCTTCGTGACGAAGATCATCTGTAATATCTTCGTGACGAAGATCATCTGTAATATCTTCGTGACGAATTTGCGAGTGTGTTAAATAAAGAAAGTGGGTGTGCCAAATAAAGGCTTTGTATATATATACTATCACAAATCAAAATACTAATTCAAGTGCATTCTGTGATTTTAGACAAACACATTTCATAGATTAACAAGCTTCTCATAATCAAGTTTCACTCACTACCAATCAAATTTTCACTCACTAATCAAACCATGCTAATGTGATCAGTGAAAAAAAGCCACAATAAAACACATCTGAAATTAGTATGGAATGTGAACGTTGGGAGGGGCATGTCTTTGTTGTCAGCTTTCCCGAACCAGATTAAACCAGTTGGTCGAAGACCGAAACAATAAACAGTGATTCTCTTTTCCTAATTTTAACCAATAAAAGTGCTGCTATACAAGCTAAGGAGTAAGAAATTATAGTGAAGAAAAAAAGAGCTGTAATAGAGATAAGATGATGTTAAATTTTAATTGTTTTACTTGATCTTTTACAATAGAATGTGCCAAACAACCATAAAACACAATGACTTCCAAACATTATTCAGCCTAAACTTTGAGCATAGAAGAGACAATCATCCTAAAATACATATAAAGTCCTACTGCCATCAATTAGAGTTCTTGATTCATTTCCTTTTCATTTTGCTAAATTATCAAAAAGAATGTTGTTATGCATTGAACATCAACTCAAAGAAAACCAAGAAACCATGTTTAAGAGAATCAAACTGATACTCTAAAGCACCTAAATCCAAGAAAAGTAAACGCTGATCTTCAGCACAAAGTTTAAAAGTGTACAGGTTGAGAGGGACCGTGGATTCAGGACACTATGAAGAAGAATTGTACCAGCATATGCTCATACCCTCGCTCAGCATATCCTAAAACTAAGGTACAAATGTGAATAGCGGCATAGTATAAATAACAACTCCAGTAATATTGCATACACATTGCAGAGATGAAGATCAACCATGTAAGGAGAATTACAGTGCAAATCTCCCTTGGCAGAAAGATCAAAAGACGATATTTTTCTTTACTTCTTGATCTGCCAAAGGAGACTTGCCCTGTTATTTGCCTTACATAATCCTCCAAATTTAACAAATATATTTTCATTTATTTTCTTAGCTAACAATTGTTTCCTTATTTTTCTTTGCTTCTTTTTTTTTCTAAATGTTAGATATTTTTATCAAACACTATTAAAAATTTATATACATTGCAGTTAATTAGCTTCGTAACTGCTACATTTCTCGGCATAAGTTCTTAGATTTTTCTGGTGAATAACGTCATCGAAAAAGTACATTTTATGTGAATTGTTTGTGCAGGAAGTCATTAGAGAACACCTTGTGTTTTGAATCCAAAGACATTGATGGCATTCAGGAGACAAATTCAGGCACAAAAACAGCCAAGATCAGAGTTTAGGTTAATGGCAGATGCCAAGCTACTATGTTGTTGATCAATAGACTGATCCAAAATTAAGGAAACCATCTTCTGATTCCTATGATTGTCAATGCATGCAGCCAGAATGGTTTCCTTTACTGGAAATCTGTAGTACTTTAATTACATTGTTAAAGTTTGAGATCATGTATTGACAGAATACAGCTCAGCACACAAATATCTTTTCCATTGTCCTTGCGTTCTAGAATCTCCTATTGGTTGTATGCTATGATTGTGACAAGTGTCTCTCTAAGATTGCTTCCTTCTAGGTTTACACTTGTATAAAGTCACTCTACTCTTATGTAATCAAATCAATGAAATGAGCAAAGCAGATAAGGGCTATAAGCCTCTTTACTCTCCTCCTTCCTTTACTGTTGAATCTGACCATTGCTAATATCATAGCATGTATGCACAGTTTGATAATTTGAAATCAAAAACATAATTTTCAACAAAGAAATTTAAAAAGCAAGCTGACATAGGGACATTCATCAAGGTAACAAAGGATTAAGACTACTACAAAGAAAGTTGGAAGTGAAGGAACATGAATTTCAATAAAAATTACTCCAGCTACAAAAACAATTTATAGTAATGACAATGAAATTAAATTACTCTAGTTAAGGAAACAATTTATAGTAATAATGGTGAACCCATAAAATAGTCAAACTTGCTACCTTACTAAAACTTTGTATCAACTCTCAAGTTCAAACGGCTCCAATTGGTTATCTTCAAACGGCTCCAATTCCTACTAGCAACGATTACCCTCTTCACCGGCCAGGGCCTCAGGCCACTGGTTTAGCCGGTCATGGCCCCTTCACCGGCCAAAAACATGTACGCTGAAATTCCCCCAACAAGTACGCTGAACCCACTCTTTCAAGACAGACAGAACTCAGAATTTCCTGACATTGCTGAAGCCAATGCCATCATTGCCTCCAACAGGGGAAATGGTGCTCAACGGAAAATCTCCTTCAAAGAAATGGTTACGAAAAGCACGGATCGGACTAATGCGCCTACGATGAGCCAAGATATCCTTCAATCTCATCCCGAGTTGTATGATACGGACAATGATACAGAGATGGAAGATTCGGATCCTAGTTGTCCTGTCGTCAAGTTAACAGCGGAAGAGAAACGAGAGCTTCGTCGCCCATGGGCACGCTCTTTGATCGTTCATATGTTCGATAAGGGACCTGGTTATATGCAACTGAGACGAAAACTGATCACCAAGTGGTCCTTCAAAGGGGCATTCCAACTTGTTGATATTGGCAATGACCACTACATTGCAAAGTTTGCTAATGAAGATGATCTCAACTTTGTCCTTACCCAGGGTCCTTGGATCATGGGTGACAACTACCTAATGATTAGGAGATGGATCCTAAACTACAACCCTTTCAACACAGAGCTTAAGATCCTTACAACGTGGATTCGTATCCCGGGGATTAGTATGGAGTATTTCCACGATAACTTCCTTCGTAAAGTAGGAGCACTCGTTGGCAAAGTCCTTAGAGTAGACAAGACTACGTTACAGGCCGACCGGGGTCAGTTTGCCAGAATTGCAGTGGAAATTGATCTTGCAAAGCCGTTGCTTTCTCGGTTCCGATTCAAAGGAAGAACTTGGTTTATACAGTATGAGGGTCTGAAAAATCTATGTTATGGTTGTGGAAAAGTAGGTCATGTCGAAGATGATTGTCCGCTGATATACCCAGATAAACCTTCAGCGTAGGGAAGTGTATTGGATCCGAATGCTGAGCTAGCAATCGCCAATGAGAATGTTCAGTGGGGTGATTTCATGAAGCCAAAAAAGTTTGTTCGCCGTCAACAGTATGACAAGTCATCCAAGGAAACGGCTGTCACTGCCCAGAGGAAAAAGGATCCTAACAGTGCTAGATCTGCTCTCACGATTAATACGACCACCAGGAACATTACCCCGCCACAATTGAGTCCAAAAAGTCCAGCAAAAATCCTGAGTTCGGGGTCCAGATTCGAACTTCTTTTGCCTACTGAGGATGAATGCCCAGAAATCAGAGCGGCTATTGCCGATGCAATCTCCGATCTAGCAAACTGTTTTCCGGGAACCCTAATCCAAACTGCCGGCCCATCGCATAATCCGGTGACTGAGGAGGATTCGGAGGCGACTGAGCAAGATTCGGTGGACAACGAAATCGTAGCAGTTGATTCAGTTGTTGACGAAATCCCATCAGTTGACCCACAAAAACAGGAATCTCAACTATCACAGCCGATTCTTCCGTCTAGCAGGTTTAGGAATAAGGAAAGGAAGGACTTCAAAAGGCAATTTCGCTTCCTCCCTATTGCTGACACGCAAGAATAAAGGGAAAATATCTTTGCTGAATAATGTGGTGCAGAGAGAATCGAAAATTAAGAAATCCTTCTTAATCCAGGAAATGGCTCTCAAGACAGCTTTACAAGCCTTTACAAGCCCAACAAGCCAACAAAGCCCAACAAGGCAATAAAGTCCAACAAGCAAAAACAAATCCAACGCAGCAAACCAAACTTCCGCCACCTGCATTGTTTGTGGATTAAACCCTATTAAACCTCCAAGCCAGCTTCTCAATTCGTTAGTGCGGCTTCCATCTGTTGAGAATGGCGCAGAGAACAGGGGTGAACGCAATAGCAGTAGCAGAAAGAACGAGCTTTTTGGTGACAAACCGCCAGATTCTTCTCTCACTAGCAAGCCTTCCTCCGATAGCAAACCGGATGAGGGTAGAGCTTCTTCCAATTCTAGCGGAAACTCGGCCACTGTTGTGCAGAGTTTCGATGCTGCAACCACTCAGTGATGCTGTTCTCTGTTTTAGAGAACTATTAGATTTGTTTCCAAGCCGATTCTCTTTGGCCTTTCATCAATGGGTTTTATCAATGATTGAGCTCAATCTTCTAGTCTAGAATACCAGAGGCGCGGCCTCAGAAAGATTTATGTCTGCTCTGCAAGAGTTGATTCGATTACACCGTCCTTCTCTTTTAGTTCTAGTGGAAACTCACATCAGTGGTGCTAGAGCTGATTCAGTCTGTCGTCGTATTGGATATGATGGGATGCTAAGGGTTGATGCTGAGGGTTTTGCTGGAGGTATTTGGCTTCTATGGAAAACAGATTCAGTCACTATCATCCCAATTTCTCTTCATCAGCAACATATAACTGTTAGAAAGGATTCCCACATCGAATTTGAGTTATAAGGATTGCCCACTATATAAGTTAATGGATTACTCCCCCTATTGCCAATTGGTTTTAGGGTGGAACCCCATTGGGCTTATCTATTGGGCTTATCTATTGAGCATAATGCGCATATGCGCTTGTGTTGTGCGCGCCCCCAGTCCAGTCCGTGGTTGTCCCTATGGGCCCACGAAGTTTCACATGGTATCAGAGCGGGTTCTGTCCCGGGCCATCTATTCGGGTTTGTTGGGGTTTGGCTATAAAGAGACTGAGAAGCCCACCCACACCCATTTGTCCAAGTGTCAACGGGTCGAGCCGTTGCACTTGCGGGGGCGTGTTAGAAAGGATTCCCACATCGGGTTTGAGTTATAAAGATTGCCCACTATATAAGTTAATGGATTACTCCCCCTATTGCCAATTGGTTTTAGGGTGGAACTCCATTGGGCTTATCTATTGGGCCTAATGCGCATATGCGCTTGTGTTGTGCGCGCCCCCAGTCCAGTCCGTGGTTGTCCCTATGGGCCCACGAAGTTTCACAATAACAGTAGAAGTAGTGCGTCGGTCGGAAGATCCATGGGTCCTATCGGCAATCTATGCGGCTCCAAATCCTGCTTCTCGTTTTGAATTATGGCGCGCTCTTGAGTCTTTTGCTGCAGTAAACCAAAAACCTTGGCTATTGGCGGGAGATTTCAATGCAAGGTAAGGTCTTCCTCCTCAGTTGCGTCAAACAGATCTTCAACTGTCTTCAAAGAATGGGCTGATAATTTAAATCTCGTTGATCTTGGATTCTCGGGACCGTTATTCACTTGGACCACGGGTAACTCGATTGAAACTTTTCATGGTGCAAGACTTGACAGAGCACTCTGCTCCCCTGATTGGCGTCTGAGATTTACTGAGGTGGGTGTTCGTCATCTAGCATCGCCTCATTCTGATCATCGTCCACTTCTTGTGCAGATTAATCCTCCATCGTTATCTCTGGTCTCTGCTCGGCCTTTTAAGTTTCAGGCAGCTTGGATGTCTCATGATGATTTTGCTCCTTTCCTCTCATCCGTCTGGAATAACAAAACCACTATGTCTCCGACACTGCAAAGTTTGGCTACTGAACTGCAAACGTGGAATCGGCAGGTCTTTGGGAACATCTTCAAAAACAAACGTCGACTTTGGAAACGCCTCGAATGGGCACAAAAAACGCTCTCTGAGACACCGTCTCCTAGCTCGATAAGAAGAGAACTAAGGGTAAGGGCTGAATTAGAAATGGTTCTCAACCAAGAACAAACACTTTGTTTCCAAAAGTCGCGCTCGGATTTCTTCTAGAAGGCGATAGAAACACAAAATTCTATCATCTTACTACTGTTATCAGACGGAAGCGCAACAAGATTGCAACTTTGCAGGATGTTGATGGCAGTTGGATTACTGATGTAACCGAACTGCACCAGTTGGTTTGTAATTTTTTTGCAGATTTATATTCAACCGAGCACTCTGTAGTTACAGTCACAGAGCCACCGATCGATTTCCCTGCCTTAGAACCCACTAATTCAGCTTTGTTAAATGCTCAGTTTTCTGCCTCTGAGATATGAGAAGCTCTCAAGATGATGTCTCCATATAAATCACCAGGTCCGGATGGCTTTCATGCTATTTTCTTTCAAAAGCATTGGGAGTTAGTCGGTCCAAAGGTGTGTGCTGAGCTGCTACTTTTACTCAATGAGGGTATATATACGTCGGGCCTCGGTGATTTGCTTAAGGTATTGCTGCAGAAGGTGGATAACCCGACACAACCAGGTCACCTTCGTCCTATCTCTCTTCTCAATGTGACTTTCAAAGCTGCTACCAAGGTCATCTTTAATCGTCTGAAACCCGTTTTATCCTCGCTTGTGTCGCCAGCACAAGCAACTTTTATTCCGGGACGACAAATAATTGACAATGTTGTCATAGTACAGGAGGTTTTGCACTCGCTCAACTCGTCAACTTCAAACCACTGGATGGTCCTTAAGATCGATCTCGCCAAAGCCTACGACTGGATAAGATGGGATTTTTTGAACGATGTGTTGGTAAAAGCTGGACTGCCCGCCCATTTGATCAGAACCATTATGCTATGCCAGACCCAAGGGTCGACGAATGTCATATGGAACGGTGCACGCGCAGGTTCATTTAAGGCTTCTAGGGGCATACGACTAGGGATGCACAACTGGTCCGGACCAGACCGGACCGGCGGACCGAAATTTTTTAAACTCTTGGACCGGGGACCGGACCGGGTTTTTTCTATATAAAAAATATAAAATTTTCCAAAAAAAAATTATCCGGGTTTTCGGTCTTGGACCGGACCGGACCGAAAAATTCATGGACCGGACCGGACCGGAACCCGGAATTTCTGAAATATGTGGACCGGGGACCGGGTCTTTTTTGTGCATCCCTACATACGACAAGGTGATCCTTTATCGCCATATTTGTTTGTGCTTGATCCGGAATGCGCCTACAACTGACTCTCCAGGTCTATGGAGGAAGATATGGCAACTACCAGTTCAGCAACGGGTACGCCAATTCCTCTATATGATTATCAACGGTGGAGTGATGTGTAATGCAGAACGGGTACGCCGACACTTATCCCTGGATGCTTCCTGTAAACGTTGTGCTTCAGATGAGACTCTGCTTCATTCTTTACGCGACTGTGAGCAGGTTCGAAAACTAGAATGGACAGAATTTCTTCCTTATCTGCGACTGTCATTGCCCAAGATTTAGTTTTTGCTGCTGCAGAAATCACAAGGAAACGGACTGTTGTGCAGCATGTTCAGCCAACCGCTCCTCCACATTGGACAAGACCACCCGCAGATTGGATCAAATTGAATACAGACGGTGCTTGCAAGGGCAACCCGGGGGAGGCGGAATTTTCAGGAACGAGGAAGGAGTTTTCCTCCATGCTTACGTCTTCAAAAAAGGATTTGGAGATGCCCTAGAAGCTGCATTACAGGCCATCATTCTTGGTATAATCCCTGCACTTTCCTCGTCTGCTGATCGAGACCGACTCTATGGAAGCCTGCACTCTAATGAGTAACCGGAACCTCACCACGCACAGATCTTTCTACTTGATCCGTAAGTGCTCGAAGCTGTTTGACGATTATGACGGCGAAATCCGTCTTAGCCATACCCGACGCCAGAACAACCAAGTTGCCAACGCTCCTGCTCAGTTTTCTTTTTCGCTTTCTGTTAATTTTATTTCTTACAAAAAATTTCCGACGTAGGCTCTTTTCAAAAGAAATTCTCAATATAGGCACTTATGCCAGCTTCGGATTTTTTTTATGTGTCGTCCGAAGCTGGTAATTTTTTTTTTGAATTTTTTATGTATAAGAGACGCTGGCCCGACCAACGTCTCTTATACGTTAAAACATAAAAAAAAAAATTATATGAGACGCTGATGATCTTTTTTTTTTATTTGAACATGTATAAGAAACGCTGGTCGAACCAGCGTCTCTTACACGTAAAATGTTTTTAAAAAAAAATTATTTGTAGGCAAGAACAGCTTGGATTTCCTAGAAGGCAGAAAATAAAATAAAAAAAAACAAGATGAAGTTGAGAAGAGTGGAATTAAAGTTAGAGAAGACAAGCACCCGATAGAGAAGACGATGATGGATGAAGAGAGAGAGCGGAAGCGGCGGAGACACGAATAGGGAGGTAAGAGAAGAAGAGGAGGAAGTGGAAGAGATAATGGACGTCACCATTGTGTTCAGCCATGTCAGTGGGTTTCTTATCATCTTCTTTGACCTACAATCCAAACAAGTTATGAATGTAATACCTTGTATTAAGGCGCTGGGAGAACCAACGCCTTATACAAATATTTTTTTTTTCAAAAACATTTTACGTGTACCTTATATATAAAAAATTCAAAAAAAAAAATTACCAGCTTCGGACGAGAACCAGCGTCTCTCACACATAAAAAAAATCTGAAGCTGGCATAAGTGCCTATATTGAGAATTTCTTTTGAAAAGAGCCTACGTCGAGAATTTTTTTGAAAAAAAGTCCATTTCAGAAAAAAATTCCAAAAAAAACTCTCAAGTTCAAAGCACAAATGTATCACGGCTCTAAATTAAAAGTTCATCTTTTTTTAAACTTCTCGAAGTAATTGATTGGATCATCATATCCAGCTTTTTGAGGGACAAGGAGCAATTTTATACACAAATATCATAAAATTTCACATGTTAGCTTCACTATTTTAATGTAGAAAAAATGTAGAAACATTATATTACAACTATGAGTGAATTGGTGCAAGCTAATTGCTTTTTCTAGCACTTTAATATATTCAAAAAATAAAAATTTCCAATTTACATGTTGCTCCGGAGAAGAAGAATAAGACCCCACGTCTTATTCGTCGCTCTTATACCACAGACAGAAAAACCATCAGTGTTAACTTGATTATACAGTTCTAGATCAATGTAAAACATGCAACTAACTTATGGTACAAAAATAAGCATCAAATTTAATAAGAGCAAGTAAGTGTAAAGGCAAAGACTGTAAGTTTTGATTTGATACCAATTACAGTACGTTGACTTTGGGAGAACGAGGAAGGTGCTTTTCCCAGGATATGCTGTAGCTATGTTCAGCATATCCAATTTGTATTTTCAGAAGCTTTTGCGGCGGCTCGAACATGCATATCAATGTATATTTGGTTTGTAATATTAAATAATGCATTATCTTTGATCTAGGTTGTTTTATCTTCAAATTGTCTTATGATTTTTTATTTATTTAAAAAACAAGGTTTTTTAGGAGGTAAATATTGTTAATGTGGGTTAAACTTCAAAAACTGATATCTCCAACATGCTGTATGTATTTTGTCCTCAAGTTGTGTGTACTTTTATAATATAATATAGTCATGTGAGATCTTGTTTGATTCGTATTTATGCGTACATTAATAATATCAAATTTTAATTATTTGTATTAACATATAACTAGAGATATTTAAGATATAAAACGTACCTCGGCAAATGTGCGTTGAAGAAATGAGAAGAACATTATGGGACGGAGGGAGTAATTGTTCTAGCAAACAAGTGAGTCAAGTTGTTGGCGACAACATTTAAAGTTGAATGTTTCCTTAGGTATTTACTAAATCCATCTTAACCAATTGACAAGTATTCCACACAAAGTTGCAAATAGCACAAATGGACTACTTACAATGTAGCAATTTAATATTATTTTTACATAACATTGGATGAAAAACAGCTTTCATGAATCTCCAATTGCAACCAATATGAAGAGAATAAGTCCCATGAAGATAAGAACTAGAAAATGGAGAATGCATTATGAGCTATGAAGCACTTTAAACAAGGAACTAATAGTTTAATGCATTACGACAAGGAATCCAAACACACCCTTACTCATAAAGCTCGATCTTTGCAAGGCGACATTACTGGGCAAATCTCCTTTGGCAGTGAGCTATACTCGAGCTCGAAACCGATGATGATTACATCGGCTTCTTTGTATAGCCAACTGCCAACGGAGTAATTACCCTGCAATGCATTCTTACACTTCTTGACTTGTTGAGATAGCTAGCTGATGTTGAATTAGACTTTTTGTACAGACAAGTATATATAGGTGATGGACTTTGCCTTTGAATTCCTATGTCCAAAGCATATTCTTAGTACATTTCCACTTGCAACGTTAGAACCGTTTTAAAGTGCCAATTTTTGAACAAGAACTTGACTCCTAGTAAATTCTTGGTGGCTTTTCAGACAACTATTTTTTAGCTTCAATGGCAAGCCTAGTTCAAGAACGTCGTATTGATTCGAATAAAAGGCAGGATTATACAAAGAACATATTTTAGTATTCGATATGCAAGCACAACGTTTTCTGAGTAATTCACAATCAGTAGTCAATATATTCTGTATTTTGTTGCATGAGAGTTAGTTGCTATTACTCATCAATCTTATAATGTACTTTGTTGTCATTTCTCAATGCTTATAAACAGGCGCTTACTATTTTACTATTTGGCACACCCTAAAAGTTTATTTAACACACCCATACATTCGTCACGAAGGTATTTGGTCAGACATTCGTCACGAAGGTATATGGCCAGACATTCGTCACGAAGGTTTTGGGGAGATTCGTCACGAAGGTATTGGAGAGATCCGTGACGAATCTTTTTTTTAAAAAAAATAAAAAATTCAGAATCTTGTAGAGAATTTCAATACGAGTCCGTGCATATAAAATACGTCCAAAACGGACATCGTTTGCCCTTCCAAAAGCCTCCAAAACAAAATAGTCGCATGCGTTAAGTTTGTAAAAGCAAAACCTTATATAAATTTAGTATTTGCATAATATAATTATATATTATAGTTAAAAATCATGCAATTAAATTTATATACTATAATTGTATATTATCATTTAATATCACTAGTTTATTAATTATAAAGTATAATTATGCATTATGTTTAAATATTACGAACTTAACAAAAACGACTGTTTTGTTTTTAGGGCTTTTGGAAGGGCAAACGATGTCCGTTTTGGACGTATTTTATATGCACGGACTCGTATCGAAATTCTCTACAAGATTCTGAATTTTTTATTTTTTTTATAATTATGCATTATGTTTAAATATTACGAACTTAACAAAAACGACTGTTTTGTTTTTAGGGCTTTTGGAAGGGCAAACGATGTCCGTTTTGGACGTATTTTATATGCACGGACTCGTATCGAAATTCTCTACAAGATTCTGAATTTTTTATTTTTTAAAAAAAAAAGATTCGTCACGGATCTCTCCAATACCTTCGTGACGAATCTCCCCAATACCTTCGTGACGAATGTCTGGCCATATACCTTCGTGACGAATGTCTGACCAAATACCTTCGTGACGAATGTATGGGTGTGTTAAATAAACTTTTAGGGTGTGCCAAATAAAGGCTTTGTATAAATATCATAAGTATTAAAATTATGGAATATTGTTGTTGAGCTAATTCCATTCTCATTTAATGATCATGACAAATAGCACTCTTAATTCTTATGCAATGTCTCAAATAGTAGAGTTCATAGCTTTTAAGGATTAAGTTGTTGTTTATTTAAGAAATTCAGGAACTGTCAGGAATTTTTCAATGAGGCAACTCTGAATATCTCAGAATATCTTAAACCATATATGAAAGATTTGGGTGTACAGATAAAGAGAAGATACAAGATATATATGACTTCTGCATTCAACCAAACTATAGGAGTTTGCACTGTAATTTTTCCTGCAAACGTTAACGCTGTCTGTTATGTATTCTAATCCTAAGTTGTTGTATTAAACTATGAACTATGTTATTCAGTTTACTATTGCAAACACACTAGGCTAGGTAGAAACTTAGGGACTTAAGGCTTGGCAGGTCTGACCAGGTGACTCGATCCATTGAGCCGTAGTGCCGCTTGAGCCATTGAGCCATGTTTGGCTAAATGGACTCTCGCTTGGTATTTGGCTCTGTCTCTTGTTATGTTGGACATGTTTTGTTGAGTTTGTGATTTGGGCCTCAGATGTTGGTGTTAATATTGGGCCTCTGCTACTTGGCCCATTGTCTGCTGAAGTTGGCCTCCAGATCTGAAGCGCAGCGTTTTAAGGCTTCTTTGAGAGTACTTATACTCTTCTTCTAGCCTTAATCGCCGCATTCTTTCATTCTCCCTCAGATGTCCATGGCTAACCTTAGAGTGCTCTTCTGTGAGCTAATCTCTGGAGCATCCATGGTGTTTTGAGTTGTTGGTCTGAATCTTTGAGAGAACATCAAAGTTAGCTTGTGAGCTCTTGAGACGTTGGTTCGAAGCTTTACTGAAAGCTTCGAGGTTGTCCATCCAGGGGACTTCTCTCTGCTCTACCTTGCTCTCTTTCTGGCTTGTGTGCCTTGTTACTCTCTGAGCTGTTTGTCTTTAGTTTTTGCCGCCCGTGTGTGCTTGCTTGTAACTGAACTTGTTCTTAGCCTTTGTTGCTTAGTGGATTGGGTGAGTCTCCCTCTCTTGAGGCTCCGCAGATGTAGGATATTCTTATCCGAACTGCGTCAACAACTCTTGTGTTCAAAACTGCTTTAAACTTGTTTCATTACTTCACTTGCACTAGATCTAGGACGATTGAGGTAGATTCGAGCGAATACGAGTTCACTTCACTGTCTAACAACAGTTGTCTGTGTTCTTACTGTAGTTTCAAATGCATGAAGTAATTTGTTTAGATTGTGGAGCTAGCTCCTAGAATATGCTTGAACTAGGAGAAAAATCCCGTTGGATCTTCTTTGATGCCAATATTCACTAGAATTAGGCTTGCCATTGGAGCTAAAAAGTAGTTGTCTCAAAAGCCGTCAAGAATTTACAAGGAGTCAAATTCTTGTTCAAAAATTGGTACTTAAAAACGGTTCTTACTTTGCAAGTGGAAGTGTACTAAGAATATGCTTTGGACATAGGAAATACAAGGCACACTCCATCACCTATAAGTACTTGTCTACACAAAAAGCATTGTTCAACATCAGCAAGCTAGCTCAACAAGTCAAGAAGTGTAAGAATGCATTGCAGGGTAATTACTCCATTGGCAGTTGGCTATATAAAGAAGCCGATAAAATCATTATCGGTTTCAAGCTCGAGTATAGCTCACTGCCAAAGGAGATTTGCCCAGCAATGTCGCCTTGCAATAGTTCGTTCATGCCTTAAACATTGATATTTTCATCACATTTTCGACACAATGCCGTTCTTTTTATTTCATAATGTGTTCTCCATTTTGTAGTTCCTATCTTCATGGGACTAATTCTTTTACTACTTTAAACGCCTTAGAATATGTTTTATTAAAACAATTCTTTTTTCAAAATCTTGGATATGTTGAACACTATGCTTAAGATAGCTGTTTTCTTACAGCATCTAGTCAGGTACTAGTGAAGATCTACCCAGGGCAAATATATTGCCTTTTCCTTTTTTCTAGTATCACACAATGGTGGCTGAAATAATACCCACAGATGCTCCTCTGTTAATACTATTTGATAAAATGCTCCTTGGGATCTTTGGACTTGTTTTATGATCAAATTCTTAGTTTTTTGATGCATGATTCCACTTATTCTCCTTATGAGCAAAATGTCAATCATATATGTTTTTCATGCTTAAGACGGAAATCGACTATGGACTCCCCGATCCAGTAAACCTAATAGAAAATGCCATTGGCATTGCAATGGAACATGCTATGACTCATTTAGTATTAGTAAAGTTCATAGCTTTTAAGCATTTATTTGTTGCTTGTCTATGAAATTCAAGAATTGTTCAATAAGTCAACTCTGACGTAGAACGAAAAAAAAGGAGGATATCAAGAAGCCTTATTCTCTAGAATAATCTATACATCTCACAATATCTTAATCCATGAAAACAATTAGATATGATATAGCTACTGAGCGTATACAACATATATAACTTACGCATTGAACAGCCAATTTTTGTGCTAAACCATGGGAAACTGGATGTTTCAAATTCACTTGTAAATAGTACATTCTATGAACATTCTATGAACATTCTTAGTGACTTGATCACACTACAAGACAAGTATCAAAATTTACTTTGATTTGACATTTTATAAAGAAAGTAAGCAAAATCATGCATCAGAAAACTGTCCTTGTCTCAATTCCAAGCACAAAACTTTGCAGCAATAGCTTTCACATACTCCCTCCGTCCCATATTATTCTTCCCATTTCGAATAGTGTACATTATTCACGGTTGAAAAGAATCTTCTCATTTTGTCTTGATATATAAGAAAATATATAGTCATGTGGGGTATTGTTTGATTCGTATTAATGCGTACTTTAATAATATCAAATTTTAATTATTTGTATTAACATACAACTAGAGATATTAAGGATAGAAAACACACCTCGACAAACGTGTCGTGAAAAAATGAGAAGAACGTTATGGGACGGAAACATATTCTGAAGTGTAGTAGAAACTCTTTAATGATTCTTCAACTATATGAGTAAGACCAATTCAAAGATCTAAACTTGCATAAAGGAAAATTGAAAGGTTACATAGAGCTAACAAATAGCAAGCAACACCTTAATAACTAAAAACATCATGTATAACAGATGTACTCTAGCCTTAAGCCTCAAACCAATGATGGCTTGATGAGGTTATCGGTTTCGTATAGCCAACTGCCAATGGAGTAATTACCCTGCAATGCATTCTTGCACTTTGACTAGTTGAGCTAGCTAACTGATGAGTGATGATTGATGAAATGGCTTCTTATGTTGAGATATATTTATGGTGATGGATTACGTCTTTGAATTCTGTCCAAAGGATATTCTTAGGCTTTTATTCAAGTGGAAAAGCCTTAAAAGCATTGTTAATTTCATTGTATGTATGTTATATACATAAAATAAGGCGGCGCAAAAAAAAGCCCAAGATAGACTAAGAAGCCCTATAAGAAGTGCATATATGCATGAAACTCACTTTATCCCGAACAGAATAGTGGCATCAAGGAAGATCACATAAGATGTTCTTCCAATTCAAGGATTTTCAAGCAGCTGCACAAACTTAATGTATTTGAAACTACACTAAGAATGGTGTATTGTTTCGAATAACAGGCATGATAATAGAAAGTACAGATTTAAGATTCAATTTGCAAGCACAACAGACAGCTGCTGTTAGACAGAATTGGAGCAATTCACAAGCAGTACTCATCCATATTCTGCATTTTGTTGCATAAACTGTATGTACTGTCTAATTTTCAAGTAGAAATAGAATTTTTAATCAGTTGGTACCACAATGTTCTGTTCTTGATAGATTCATCTCATGTAACTTTTAATAGCCTTTGCAGTTTGATCCTGTAAAAGACTTCAGAATAGTAGTTTAATGATACTTCCATATCAGCAATAATTTTGAATCTTTCCTTTGTGCAAACTGGATATAGATGTATGAAGGCATTCATTGCTCATCAACCTCATAATAAACTCAGTTGTCACTGCTCAATACTCATCAATATTACAATGATCAAATAGGGAACATTGTTGCTGAGCTAATTCCGTCACATTCAGTGATCATGACAAATAGCATTCTTATGACATGACTCAATTAGTCCTAATTTAATGCATTATTTTGTACAATGTGTGATTAATCTAAAATAAAGAATTGTTTTTGGAATCCAAACAGGCCTGTCAAGAATTTTTCAATGAGTCAACTATGATGGGCAAGGCCAAGCCACAAGGGATGAGTAGAGTAAAGCAAAGGTGGATATCAAGAAATTCTCGAACATCATGTGTAAATTGTAATACATCCAGACTATCTTACACTATTATGAAACATTTGGATGTGCAGGATGATGGCTTTGTCAAAATATCATAAACTATAAGCTAGAGAGCTGCATTGTCAAAATTCATTGAGTGCATCCAGCTTAATCCTTTATTAATGAAATTACAATTCCAGGAAATGGCATATTCCATTAGGTGGATCGTGAAGTCCATAGCCGATTCTCATCTTAAGCATGAGAAACTCGATGTCTCAAATCACCTGTAACTAAATAGGGACATTCTTATTGACTTAATCATATTATAAGATAAGTATTAAAAACATATATGATTGACTTTTGTTCACAAGGAGATTAAGCATAACCATGCATGAAACAGCTACCATTGTCTCAGTTCTAATCACACAATCATGTAAGATTTAGATCATATAAGCAAGTGCAAAGATCTCAATGAGCACATAATCAAATATTAACAAAAGTGAATTTGTGGGTATTATTTCAGCCACCATCATGTGATACTAGGAAGAGAACTAGTCCCATTAAGATAAGAACTAGAAAATGAAGAAGACATTATGAATTGCAAAGGACTTTAAACAAGGAACTTATGTGATGACAGTGCTTAAGGCGTAGACTGACTATTGCAAGGCGACATTGCTGGGCAAATCTCCTTTGGCAGTGAGCTATACTCTATCGTGAACCTGATGAATTACGTCATCGGCTTCATATAGCCAACTGCCAATGGAGTAATTACCCTGCAATGCATCCTTGCACTTCTTGAATTGTTGAGCTAGCTAGCTGATGTTGAATAAGAATTTTGTGCAGACAAGTATTTATAGGTGATGGAGTGTGTCTTGCAATTTATATGTCCAAAGCATATTCTTAGTACACTTCCACTTGCAAAGCTAGAACCACTTTAAAGTGCCAATTTTTGAACAAGAATTTGACTCCTTGTAAATTCTTGATGGCTTTTGAGACAACTAATTTTTAGCTCCAAGGGCAGGTCTAGTTCAAGTGAATATTGGCATCAAGGAAGATCCAACAGGATGTTCTCCTAGTTCAATCATGTCCAAGGAGCTAGCTGCACAATTTCAAAAAAACTACTTCACGCATTTCAAACTGCACTAAGAACACAGTCAACTGCTGTTAGACAGCGTTCTCTATGGAGTCATAGAGAAATGTTCGCAGGCAAAATTACAGTGAAAACTCCTATAGTTTAGTTGCTGAAGTCATTAAACAATTCTTGAAAAAAATTCAATTTCATAAAGAATTAACAACTTAATTCTTAAAAGCTATGAACAAAATGCAGAATATGTTGAGTACTCCTTGTGAATTGCTCCAACTCTGTCTAACATCAGCTGTTGACTTTTGTGCTTGCAAATTGAATACTAAAGTATGCACTTAATTTGTATTATCCTGCCTACTCGTACCATAGTTCTATACTCTGTAGTTTCTTAGTGTAGCTTCAAATGCTCAAATACACAAAGTATGTGCAGCTTCTTGGAATTTCTATTGGATCTTCCTTGATGCCAATATTCAAATAGGCATATACACTTCTTATAGTTAATAAGATGCACACACGGGTAATTAAACTCTTAATTAGGACTTTAATCTGCAAAGAGTCTTAATCATGTAAACCTACATTGAGCTTAGAAAGCTTCTTAGTCTATCGTGGGTTACTTTGTTTTGCAAGACCTTTTTTCTAGAATAATTTCCATATAATGACATTATAAATGCCTAAGAATATCCTTTGGACAGAGAATTCAAAGGCATAATCCATCACCAATAAATATATCTCAACATAAGAAGCCATGTTCATCACTCATCATCTAGCTAGCTCAACAAGTCAAGAAGTGTAAGGTTGCATTGCAGGGTAATTACTCCATTGGCAGTTGGCTGTACAAAGAAGCCGATGACATCATCATCGGCTTCAAGCTAGAGTATAGCTCACTGCCAAAGGAGATTTGCCCAGCAATGTCGCCTTGCAACAGTCGGTTTGTCTTCTTACCTACCGAGTTGCATGTTACAACGATAAAGAGCAAGCTCTACTAAAGTCCTTGCTAGTTCCTACATTCTTGCCTTTTCCTTTTTTCTAGTATCACACAATGGTGGCTGAAAGAATACCCACAGATGCCCTTTTGTTAATATTTGATTATATGCTCCTTGAGATCTTTGCACTTTGTTTATCATCAAAGTTTTACATGATTGTGTGCTTCAACTGAGACAAGGGTAGTTGTTTGATGCAAGATTGCGCTTAATCTCCTTCTGAACAAAATATCAATCATATACTCCCTCCCTCCCATAATGATCTTCTTGTTTCTTTTGGGTACATATGCCGATGCGCGTTTTGTATCCTTAATATCTCTAATTATAAATTAGTAAAAATTATAAAAATTTAATATTATTAAAGTACTCGATAAAACGAATCAAACAAGACCACACATGACTATGTTTTTGTTTATATATTGACCGAAATTACGAAAACTCCCTTGAATAGTGAATAGTGTCAGGAGAGAGAAACAGGAAGATAATTATGGGACGGAAGGAGTATATTTTAATACTTAGCTTGAAGTCTGATCAAGTCACAAAGAATATATGTTTCTAGAGTGCACTATATGTTTCTAGGAGGTATTTTACTAGAAAAAGTTTGAGACATATCCAGTTCCTCATGCTCAAGACGAAAGTTCCTAGTTTTTAAGCATTTATTTGTTGCTTGTCTAGCATAATTGGCATTGCACTGCAGTTTTTGTTGCAAACTTTCTCTATGATTCCATAAGGAAGCAAGGAAACTACTTAACAGTTAACATAGAGAGAACATTAAGTGTTGGCTATCATCTTTCGAAAAAGACTTGCATAAGTGCAATATTACAAGGTAGATTCCCTTTGGCAGTAACCTGAGTGAACTGCATTTGTCAAATTTTATTGACTCCTTAATTCCAATGGGGGCTTTACCCTGTAAAACTCTTATGCCATTTTTATACTTTGTGAATAGCATATTCAATGTCATGCCAATGACATATTCTATTAGGTTTACTGTGTGCGGAGTCCTTGGCCGATTTTCGTCTTAAAACATGAGATACTGGATATCTCAAAACTCACATGTAAACAGTGCATTCTAGGAACATTCTCAGTGACTAGATCAGACTACAAGCTAAGTATCAAAACATACCTCAGTTGACATTTTAGAAGGAAAGTGACCCAATAATGCATCAAATATCTGTCCTTGTCTCAAGTCTAAGCCCAAAATCTTGCAAGAATTTGATCATAAAACAACTGTAAAGATCTCAAGAATCATATTATCAAAAGACACCATTGGTGTTTGAATTTAAGCTGCACAAAAGCACTCACATGCTAGAAAAGGGAAAAGGCAAAAGGAAAAAAGGCAAGATATTTGGCCAACATTTATATGAAAAGAGCAAACCTTAGCATATGCTTCATCTAAGTTCAGCATATCCAAGATCTTGAGAGAAAATTGGTTGTATCAAAACATATTCTAAAGTGTAGCAGAGACTCCGTAATGATTCTTCAACCCTGAACCCATGCGAGTAAGAGCAATTCAAAGATCTAAACTTTCATAAATAAAAATTGAAAGGTTACATAGAGCTAATAACAAATAGCAAGCAACACCTTAATAACTAGAAAACTCAAAGCACAATAGAAAACGGAAAATCCTCCTCTATCACCTAAAACAAAAGATAAATGCTTCCCTGGGCAAATCAGACTGAAATTTTACATATCATATGGTGTACAATACAGTGGATTGGTGTAAAAATGATGCAGCAAACACCAAAATCCTATTATAAAATCCATTTTCTTTAATCAAGATGAACAACATCCACCTGTCTTCATTGCTGAGACTTCCTTTCCAACATCAATCTTCTCCCCAATAGGAACAGTTGATCCATTCCCATCCTCGCCAGCTTCCATCGCCTTCTTACGTACTATGTTGTAGATCTGAGTAAGAACTTCTGAGAAGGCGTTGTCAACGTTCGTGGCTTCGAGTGCAGAAGTCTCCATAAAATAGAGAGACTCTCGTTCAGCGAACGAGTGGCCATCATCGGTGGGGACAGCCACGAGGTGGCGGAGATCAGATTTGTTGCCTATTAGCATGACGACAATGTTGGGGTCTGTGTGGTCTCTTAACTCCTTCAGCCACCTCTCTACACTCTCAAAAGTCGAGTGTCGTGTAACGTCGTACACTAGTAGGGCGCCAACTGCGCCTCGGTAGTAAGCGCTCGTGATTGCTCGGTACCTGGAGAGTTGAATGAATCATTTGTCAAAAAACATTGAAAACATGAAATTATAGATTTTCTATCCTAATGGTTTTACAGTTTAACATGTGCTAATATGAATAGTCTAGGATAATCCTACAAAAGTTTTTTCCTACCTACCCTCTTTGAGAAGGTATGTTAGACTTTATTGCACATGGTTTCACATTGTTTGTTCAAGGCATTGATTGCTAATTTTAGGTACAGTTATGAATATACTCAAACTAACATTAGCACTCTGTTATATTGATGTAAGAGTATAGAACATGATTATGACTGTAAATGCTCCCTAAATCCACGTGATAAACCACATTTTAAGTTAAACTGTGAAGTATAGAAAACATATCAAGAAGTTTAGCACTTGCTCTTTCAATGAGTTTACATTGTGTAGATGATTACTAAGGAGTGATGTTTTCTAGAGTTGCAAACAAAGATATATGTAGCACCATGTGCTAAAATGGTACATGCTTAGTTCATTAAATGTTTAAGCAACAACTAAACAGAGGTTTCACATAAGCATATTTTTGGGACCAAAAACCAGTTCAACTATAGAACAAAAGAGCAGCAAGTGAACAAGTAAAGAAGATCAACCAATTTCACAAATAGCATTGCTTCCAAACAAAAATCCAACTTTGAGAATCATCAATCACAAACTTCACAAATCAGATACATAAAAACAAGACTAAAAACCTTCTGAAACAAGCAACTTGACAGGACTGCAAATTCAGTATCAAGAAGCACCATAAATTCAATCTGACACCAAAGTACAATAAGCAATCAACCATGAAAAAAATACTTTCACTGAAACGGCATAGCATCCTCTCAGATCTCTTCAGATCTGCCAATTCCAACTCAAACTCTCACTCCGGATCCACTAAAATCCAGATCAAGCTAGAAGCAACTTCAGAAGAAGAAAAAAACAAGCAAAACAACTCGTTTTAAACAATAGCAAGAGCAAGAAACCCTAATGTCACCTTTCCTGTCCAGCGGTATCCCAAATCTGAGCTTTGATAACCTTTCCGTCAACATTCAAGCTCCGAGTAGCGAACTCAACGCCGATTGTGGACTTGGACTCGAGGCTGAACTCGTTCCTGGTGAATCTGGAGAGCAAATTGGACTTGCCGACGCCTGAATCTCCGATCAGAACTACCTTGAAGAGGTAGTCATAGTCATCCTCTGCTCTGTAGCCGGACATTTTAGTGCTCTGAAACAACTAGCTCTTCTGTAGCAGAAGGAAGAAATAGAGATCTGAAGATGGAGAAATGGGGAGTGTAAATGGAAAATCGATTGGGCGGCTTTTTGAAGAGGAACACGATGGGGTCCAAGTGTTGAGATTTTGGAGAGAACACAGAGCAAACCTGGCCTTTTATATTTATTTTTAAATTATCAAATTTGTTTGCCGTCTAATTTTAAAAAATGTTGTTCGAATAGAAAGTTGACCAGATTGATTATAACATTTTTTAAATTTTATTTATATAAAATAAGTGAAATTTAACTTCTTTATTAGTCTTATTTAGAGTATTTTTATTGGTTATTTTATATTGTTAAAGATGGTTTATTAGATTAAAGGTGTTGTTTAAGTTAAGATATAAATCATGACGAAATGTATTCTCTAAAGACGGAGTACTAAAGATGGAGGGGCGTGGAGATCTAATTCAAAATGTGTACGTAGTTTGAATTATTTGTAAGTAGAATTAATTGTTGTATTCTTGATTTTTTTTTTCGAAGGTTCCAATGGGAAAATATGTGTAAGTATTTCGTGCGTGTTTCAAATTAATGACAAAGTCATTCACGTAACTTTCTAACAAAGTAGCTTTACGAACCGTAAGATGAACGGCTCCTGATTTTCAATTAAATTTCTAAGCTTTAGTTATCCTGTCTAATTACTACGGTATAATTTCATTACCGTTGTTATTTCATGTTTGAAGTATTTTGTTAGTGTGTATGATTGCATTGAGTTGTAGGGTTAAATATGAAAAAAGATTAAGATGTGGTCACTTCCTCGAAGAATGTGTAATATCGAAAGTCCAAACTAATTACACATTTCAGGACTTAATTTGAGAGGAGTAAACAAAACGTACATTATACATAATTTTTCTCTCCATACATATAACCTTAATCACATTGAAATATAGAGGATAATTAAGTCTCATACCATTTGAAAATCCAAAACCTGAAATAGTGGGAACTCACTCAAAAAATAAAATCGCGGAAAGTAAGAGCTTGAAAATTAATGGAGAGGGCATATAAAGGTGTTTAATCATGCATGTAAGTCATCCAAGAGTCTCTTAATAGTTTTTTAATTCAACAAATTTAATTGAGATGGCAGAATATATATTGAGTTAGTAGTAGTATAATATTTATTAATTACAATCTAAACTCCATCAATCCAAAAAAGTTAATTTCGTATTCATATGTTACAGTAGGTTAACTTCATATATATTTTACAGTAGAAACAACCATTATTACATTTTCTACTTACCACCTAAGACGTCAATTCAAATTGCCTATAACAATCTCGAAACATCTAAAAGTAACATCAAAGAACAATCAATCTATGTAGTACTAATCTCTAAAGCAAAACTACAACATAATTCACATAGCAGAAAAGCTGATTAATATATAATATAGGTATGTGTTGCATCTTTGTATTTAGCACTCCACCAAGTGATATAAAAAATAAGGTGGTTGGTATGAGGAATATATAAACGAATATAGGAGTGGGGCGAATAGGACATATGGATCATGGAAAGAGCTTTTATCGCCACTCGATTACATATCTCTTTTTAGACTCCGTTGAGCACCTCCCCGACATAAAGTGATGTGTAGTAAAACTCAAATAGTCCATATAAATTGAGTACCAATGATGAACCTGGCAACATGAACCTCAAAATTACAAGTTTTTATGAACAATTTCACATGAAGAAACCTTAGAAACCTTCAACAAAAATTCATAATTTTGTTACCTGACAACCTGGGTCTGCAATCTTCGGACGAATTCTCGCTTGGGCTTGTCCGTCGATGGTGTCCGTTGGGGTTACTCAAAACTTGCGCGCCCTCCACTGTTAGCATCCGAGCGGAGCGATCACCTGTTTCCATTCGCTTGAGTCATTGCGGAAATGATGAAACCGGGAAAGAGAAATAGGAGAACATCATATATACCAATTCAAGCGATATCAGAATGAAGATCTAGCAACGACATCACATTGAGCCTGAGGCCTTGGCATCCCCCATGGAGAATGAAGTTACGGAAATCCAAGCAGCTCCCGCGAGCAATCTGCGACCAACCCGCGCCCGCAGAAACATTCGTGCCTTGTTTCCTGAACTTTCCGAATTCTTGTTTTATTCGTTTGGATTATTTGTTTCGGCCTTTTGGGTTTATTATGACTTTCTTTAATTGTTTGGCTACATTTTATTCCTTTTTTTCCATGTTTTAAGTTTGTTGGAGTTATCTATATAAGGAGCTTCATTGTTTACATTTTATCTTACGTTGAAATTTAGAGCTTAACCATTGAATTTGAGGAAATCTCCTCCTTTAAGCCTTCATCGTTAACCCCACTGATCGGATTCGAACTTGTTCCCGTTAGAGAACTGTCACCAAGCTTACCGACTTGAGATTGTCCATCCCTTGAGTGGATTCTCAAGTCATCAATCCCTTGTTGAATCGAAAGGTTCAATACCTATCCCAACTGAATAGTTCTAGAGCGACGACGATCCCTTTCTACCACGATCCTCCCCCACCACGACATACGAAGCCAACCGATTTTGTATCACCAATCACCCCTTAAATTACCGACGCAAGAGTCACACTTCATCCCCGACATCAATCGTCCATGAAAACGCCTCTATGACGTAACAAAGGAAACAGAGGGACGTCGTCTACTAAGGGCGGGAATGTGCATTGAAGAGGGAAATATCGGATAAAAATGAGAAGTAAAATCTTTGTATGATTACTAAAGCAAAACACTATACTCATCAATTATATAAAATCTTTGTATGTGCATTTGATAAATGTTTTTTTTCAAAAATAAAAAATCGAATATATATATTTAAAGATAATTAGCCTAATTCTAATGATATCATTTCTGTATATAAACACAAATTAATTAAAATATAAATAAAAAGATCACTATCTCACTATTGATATCATTTCCTTTTGTAAATGCATATCAATACAAAAGATTATAAATCAATCAAATTTTTTATTTATTTATATAATATTTATTTAAATATCATGTAAAATAAATATAATTGTATAATGCATACTTTTATTTATATAATTGTTATTTCGATATGTTTAGAAATTATATACATAGTTCCGCGCATGAAGCGGGAATAAAGCTAAATGCACCTCTAAAATCATTAATTGCTTAACCTAAAGGTCAATTTATATGTTTATAGATAGATTTTAATGTTAGGCGGCTCCATCTTATAACACAAGGTAGAGATTTAAAAACAAAAAAAAAGATTAAATGTAACTCTAAAAACCATTAAATGCAACTCTAAAATCATTAATTTCTTAAGCTAAAGGTCAATTTTATATGTTTATAGATTAATCAACTCAATTTTATTGTGCCAAAATGTAAATGGTCAAATGATTATACTAAATTAAAATGTTAAAATAAGAACCTGAAATGTATATCCATTGTTATCAACATTTACAAGTACTAGTAGGGAGGCGCGTGCGCTTGCGCACGCGGAATTGACGAACTTGAATCTCTTTTTAGCGTTTATCAATGTTGTGTACATGAAACCGAGTATCTTGAAAGTTATTTAAGTGTATATTAGTATAACACAATGTAAACACAACTTTCTATTTCTCACATTTTGAGACATGAACATCCTAAGCATAAATAAGAATTGATTTGTATCTGAACTGATCCATAAACACAACAACACATGACATCGAAAGAGTTATCAATAGTAGTAGTAATAGTATTATCAGTAATACGTCTTTGTTTTTTATTTAAAAAAATCGCATAATATCATTGTAATCATTGACTTTATTAAGCTTTAAAGATTAAAAAATGAACAAATTAAATATGATGGATGCCGACGAATAAAATGACAATAAATATTCATACTAAATAAGGCTAATAAAAAAACTATATTATGCATATACAAAATAAATCACGCTTTTCGCTTTCAAAAACATAATAAACTAGAAAAGGGTACTTCAATAAAACGTTCAATCAACACCAAGTTAAATCCCAAGTCCATCACATCAACAAGAAAATTGATCTATCTCTATATGAATCAAACTATTGGAAAGTCAACAGACATCATTGACTGAAATCTCATCTTGAAAAGCTTATCCCCTTGAGCTTAAAAAGATTTTTCTCAGTATGTTTTTCTGAAATTCTTTTACACTGGGCGATTACTTGTACTTTACACTACAAGAGAACTTGTGTTTGCCCACACTTAAAAGTAGAAATACTACTTACACTTATCTATTTAGTGTGGATAAAAGTGACACTTTATTGTGTTAACATGAAGTGTGGATAAAAGTGACACTTTATTGTGTTAACATGAAGTGTGGCTATATGGACTGTGGATAAATACTACACGGTTAAAATTGCGGAAAACATCCACACTTGTATCTATAGAAAACATTTATAAAATTAAGTGTTGCAAAATCCAACACTTATTATTATATATTATTATCATTGGATTTTCTTTTTACATATAATAGATTTTTATTATTATTTTTTAACCTTTATTAATAATTCTTATCATACCTAAATAATTCTATTAGGAATAAAATTAAGTAACAAAGTTCATAGAAATGAAATTATATAATAAACTTGAGATTAATATCAAACTATAATATACACATCTAAGAGAAGTTTGAATAAAACATATATGGTATTAGAGCAACAACATACAACAATCAAGCACCATGTATGCTTCGAAAATACATGGAATATAAAAATTAAAGGTGCTAAATATAATGGTGGATGCATGAATTGATCTAATAAAAAGAGGTGGCTCTACGGTGCTTCCTTCCTCCTCCGAGCCATCGTCTTCTCTCTTCCTCAACTTGTAATTTCTCTCATTGTATTGTGCTTGTGGAAGGCGAATCCATCCACTCCAACTGTCACTGCAGAGCAGCCACATACCTCTTCCACTGAACATATAACTTGATATCGAGAAGGGCGTATGGAGATCTTTTACCGGAGTTGAATTGATGGCAGTCGAGACATGGACAGTTTCTCTCTCGTGCATCGGCCGGGAGCTTGAATATGCTTATTGATCGATATAACTTGAGATCGAGAAGAGTGGTTCTAAATCTTATGAGTACACGTGCGGGATCCGGCCGGTATATATATGCAAGGAAGCGGTTTCTTGCATCAACGTGGACGGAGTGGCTTTGTGCGGTTTTGATCGAGAACGTGGGATGAGTGCTAATTAACTGCTAAGCAAGTTTTAAAAAACTTACGGGTTCGAAATACTTTTTGATTATTAAGTATGTTAGTCCTTGGATTAGTAATCATATGATATGACTATTGTTTAGATTTTAATTACGTACATACATAATTTTAAAAATAAGACAATACTGAAATAAGTTATATGTAACTATTATAATAGTTTAATATGTTATTAATTGATCGGAAGCATAGTTAATTTCTTTTGAATCAGTAAGAAATTTATAAACCTATGTTGATACAAATTACAGTACAAGATAGTTGTGATATATATAATTGTACGGTAGTGAATCTTATATCATACAAATGGTTGTTTGATAAAATATATGAAATCATCTATTTATGAAATGTAATTAATTAGGAATAAAATAGATAATTATCAATAATTTAAGATGTGGATAGTAGTATGGGTAAATTTACTACTAACTATTTAAAGTGTTGTAATTAAAAGTAAGAATTTTTCCACACTTAACCAACACTTTAAAGTATCAAATGTTAACATCAACTCATTAAAGTGTGGATAATCTACCCAACGTTTTTAATTGTGGAAATTTGTAGTGTGGGCATACTGCATTTCTCTTGTAGTGTTACTTTTAGAACTATATAACCTGTATTTTCAACAAAATCCTTCAAAGACTTTAGTGTTGTTGTTGAAAAGCTTGTAATGTGAACCAAAGCCTTCAAATATTTTAGTGGTCGGATATAACTTGTTGATCAACAAGATGTTGACTTAGGTTTAAGTTTGGCAATGACAGTATATATGATGATCACTGCAAGTAAAAACACCACCACATGAACTACACTTTTCTTGACAAACACTTTTGTTCTTGCATTTTCAATATATTTTCTTTCCGAACAGATCACAATACTTGCCCTTCGAGCAATCCACATGTCTCCTAATCTTGTCCTGAGCTACTTCAGCCAAGCTCACATCTATAAACACATTGTGATGTAAACAATAAACAACTGACTTCATTTGTTGTGATAATATAACTATGTTAAGGGAAGGGTTTTTATGATATAAGATCCATTAAGAAATATAAAGGTAATTGTGAAGTGTGAAGTTTAACAAAATTATTCATAGTCTTCATTCTCATCTTTCTATCCTAAGATGTGTTTTTTACACTTACGTACAATTTTGTTAATTTTAGTATTAATGAATTAAATCAAAACGGTGAAAATCCTAACAGACAAACACTTTTTATCATAATTTACATTATTAATGTGTATGAAGAATGCAAACATGTAGCTACTAAATATGTGCAACAAAATAAGCCTAATATCATAATATAAGATCATGTTCTGCATCTTAACACAGTCTCATGATTTTTTTAATAAGGGAGCTACTATATGCAATCAACAAAAACATCTAAGTACAGAATATATAAACAATTTTCACCATAAAGGGTAGGTTTTAAATCAGCTACAAATAATTGTTAAGAGCTGCACAATTAATCTTTTGAAGTTGCAATGTCAAAGTAACTTGTATTACATAGAGATAATGATAAAAAACAATCAACACATCAGTACAACATCTATGATATGTTTGGGGTAAAAATCTCTAAATCTATGGCAAGTCAGTAAGATAACCAAAAATTATGGATTGCTCCTCATAGGCAAAGGAAGTGCCTGATAGCATTTAGCATAACCGCAGCTAAGAAAATTAGGACATGAATTACCATTAAGATGAATCGTATGCTTTGATTATCCGTCATGTGCAATTTTATGCAAACATTTTGCAAATTTGAAACTATACGAAGAAGTAGGAATTAAAAAATTCATCAACAATTTTATCATTTGTTGAAGTTAAATAGACTCCTGAGATGCCTTATTCTGAGAATAAGAGTGATCAAACAATTCAAAGAAACTCTAAAGACAATCCCTCAAAACTTAAATCAAACAACAAGTTATAAGAATTCAGCCTAAATCAATTCATTGGAATTTACCTGAACTTTTACCTAGTAGATGTAACACAACATATATTAGATACCATTATAGACCATATATAGATATTTTCAATCAAAATAAGGAGTATTACAGCAGCTGGCCGAGAGACGAGAGGAAAGAGAGATCTGGTAAGTCAACCCCGAGATTGACTCGTCTTGGGGCAAGAGTCAATATGGGAGTCTAGATCGAAGAAGAAGTTGAGTAAAGGTAGTCGGTGGAGATCAAGGCGACAATCGAGAGGAGCGAGAGAAGAACCAACACTGTCGACGACAATGACATCTTTGGATCGAGCTAATCGCTCTGTTGAAACTTGAAAGACAGCAACAAGCACCAACGAAGGCAATTTGAAACATGGAGGGAGAAATTGATCAAGACTCATCAATAAGCTATGTCACGTCATCAGACACATGTTATTTTTTTCAAAAATGAAAAAATGAAAAAAATATATATTTAAAGATAATTAACCTAATTCTAATGATATCTTTTCCTTATTTGAACATAAATCAATTAAGATATATATACAAAGATCACTATCCTAAATCTATTTATATCATTTCCTTATTTAAATGCATATTAATATAAAAGATTATAAATTAATTGAAATTCATTTTATTTATATAATTTTGATTCAAAAATTAATTAAAATAAATATAATTATATAATGCATACTTTTAATTATATTAATGTTATTTCTATCTGTTTATAAATGAAAAAATGATAAAAAATTCCTAAAACAAATTCACAATTAGTCATAGTAGTTGTTGTTTATGTGTGTAATCTTTATTATAAGATGTCGTCTTATTATAAAATTACCTTAAATTTCTATCGAAAAAATTATTTTGATAATTTTTTGTTCATAATTGAAAGTTGAGATTACTATTGATTGATATGAAAGTTGAGACGTTCATAAATGAAAGTTGAGATTATTTAGTCATTTTACATTTATAAATTATATGGAGTACATAGTTATAAAGATCGTCGTATAAATTCTGCGCATGACGCGGGATAAAGCTAGTAGATAATGATAAAAGGAGAGGCCGGGAGAGGACTGGAAATGCACTATTCATATCAAAAATACTATTCATTATGGAGGGCTGGATTTTTAAGTAAGTAGAGAGCAGAGATATAGTAAGAGTTTATTGCATCCAAATATGCTTGAGCTGAGGTTTTGTTTGAAATACAGTAACTTTTAATTTATACTATACATCAGCAGAGTTTTATTTTATTTTAATCGAACACATTTTTCTAGCTCGAAATGATTGATCATATAGGAAATGTCGTTCCATTGACAATCGAATGCTGGTAGGGTTCGAAGTAAATCTACAATGCAAAAGGGTGAAAGAATAGTGTGTGACTTGATTGAAAACTACTATAAATTTTTACTATATTATACGTACATATAGACTGTGATTTAATCTACCCGCAACGTAGGTACGTAATAATCAATCAACAATAAATATATACTCTGTAATTTGGATATTTCGTGGATAATTTTGTTAAAGAAGAAATTAAGAAAATTCAGTTATGTTATTAATTGAAATTGATGTATCATAATTCATAACAAAACCAAATAAATAAAAACAAGAAGGAATCTTTGATGAGGCTAGCTAGCTAGCTGTTGCACAGTATATATTATATCATGGGTCTACATCATCCCCATCGAATGATCGAACATCGAAGTACCTACAAAACAATGAGCACAAAAAGGCCTCAACTTAAGTTAACATAAAATACATCCACCAAATGTATATACTCGATCATATTATACTGTAGTATTCAAACATAAAAGTAAATATTCAAGAAAATAAGAGAAAAATGCATACACTGAAACAACAAGCTTGCCTTGTCCTTCTTCCTCCTCTTGGCTTGTTTAGCTTGGCCTCCATGTCATCATAGAAGGCGCCGCGCGGGACAGGTGGGGACCACAAGCCACTCTTCTCGTAGTCGAAGTCGAACTCGAATGCATCATAGAACTTCCTTACAAGTCTCTCACTCTTTGATCTTGAAACAAGTTGTATTCTTAGAGGAAAGGAAGAACAAGAAAATGATGGTGAGGCTTCTGGAATCAACATAAATTATGTCTTCTTGTTTCGATTGTAATTTTCGCGATACGCTCGATCGGTTTAGGGTTTATGAGTTACGGAAGTAGCAGAAGAGGGATGAAGAGCTAGAGAGAGCCATGGAGGAAAGGAAGAACACAAGGGTGTGAGTGTGAATGTGATAATGAGTTTCTTTTCATTCAGATAATATATATATATGATGATATTCCAATGTGTGTAGATTACATAGCGGTTAGGAATTTTTATGACACCATTATGATAAGGACGTGTATGGTTGTATTTAATCAATGAGTGAAACATGAGTCTAGCAATTTGTTTTTTTACATTATCCTTCTTCTACAAGCATATATCAAGTTAAGGTGAGGAGAAGTTTGATACTTTTCAGATTGTTAGGAAATCCAATTCTTTCAAGTTAGGTAATGTGTTATAACTTATAACCAAGGGGAGGACCGATATGACTTTTGTATAACTTGGTTGTCTAACTAATTAATACAGTATATATAGGTGGAAACTGCAAACTGTCTGATGCTACCACTAATAAATATGATGCTTGCATTCGCAACCCCCACATCCTTTCGCTCCCGAAGAAACCACTTTCGTCCCGATCCCGACACCTCCGGCAACCTCCGTCACAACGGAGCCACCTCCGGCGACCTTGTCCGACGATGAAGCCTTGGTGGATGGAGGCGGTCGGCGGTATGCAACTCGAGCGGCGTTGGCAGCGGCAAATGCTCCTCCGGCGACAATTCGTATTAATCGTAATTTAATCATAATTTTTCTTAATTACGATTAAATTTCAGATTATTATGAATTAAATATTAGAATTCTTATTAATCGTAATTTAATCGTAATTTTTTATAATTACGATTAAGTTTCAAATTATTATGCATTAAAGAGAATTATTATGAATTCGTATTAATCGTAATTTTTTAGTAATAGTAGTGATTATTATTTCGTATTAGTTGAGATGTTTATTTTTTAGTAATTATGAA
Organism: Oxyria digyna; assembly: GCA_029168935.1. Lineage (NCBI taxonomy): Eukaryota > Viridiplantae > Streptophyta > Magnoliopsida > Caryophyllales > Polygonaceae > Oxyria > Oxyria digyna. Next base: position 45,461,130 of record JAPVLV010000005.1, read on the forward strand.
TTAAATATTAAAAACTTAACAGTCATAACTAGTTATGACTTAATTGTTAAATTTCTAACAATTCCTATTAAAAAATTTAGTTTTCGTAGATATAAAGACTCGAATTTGATTACGAAGTTGTAAATTATTTCCGAATATTTTAGTATGAATTAGTCATACTAAAAATGTAAAAACATGTAGACTATACAAGCCGTCATGGATCAGACCGGCAACACGATGCCCGCACCAGTAGCGGAACGGCTGCCACGTCGACATGATGTGGCAGCCGGTGTGCGACTAGAGTTTGAGGCCCTCGAACGATTTTTCGGCACCGGATCACCTGAGCGTCGTGAGCCAGAGAATGAGTACGACGAGGCACAGCTGCAGCAGCAGGAGATAGATGGTTCGCATATGGAGATAGATGGACAGACAGGAGATTTCCATGACGACGTAGATTATCCTGGTCGATATCTTACTGCGTTCGACCCTATTGAGCCCACACCAGTACAGGCGCAGGTGACCACAAATGACTATGATATCCACGACGCACCTCTGTTTCAGGATGCTGTACCTCCCAGTTCAGAGCATACAGAGCAGGATTTACCTCTAGTGACAGATGCAGTAGCGTCGACATCTTCTCCTCCTACGGTCACATCTGCAGAGCCAGTCGCATCTTCAGAGCCAGTGTCGGGAGATTTAGACAACGATGACCATGTCGTACCGACCTATTTTCCTTCGCTCGGGGACTCGATGCAGGACATTTGTCGTCCACGTGCGCCTCACCTACTGTGTTCTTATGAGACGCATAACTCGATGCAGGATTTACGCACCTCTGTTTGGTTGCCATCCGTCGCATGCTCGACAACATGAGATATGAGCAGGTTTGGATTTAATTTCTTATATTTTTTATTTCATTACCGCAATACGTGTCTAATTTGGCTTGTTATTTGTTTCAGGTTAACTGGCAGCCATGGAGAGATTTGGACTTCAACTCACCAGAGGTTTCTCCTACGAGATTTGAGGGCGTATTGAGCATCTGGAAATTTCATGAGGCCTACAACCCTAGGAGAGTCTTGCGGCAGTTTGGGCGGGCTCAGCCCGTTCCCGACCCTCCCATTCAGCCGTTGTCATTTAATCGGCCCAAGGGTTGCTCGAGGTATGACGTCGTTTATGCACCTGAGCTTCTTCTTGCATGGGACGCAGAGCCGAGGCCTCTGATCGATCTGGATGGGCCGATTGCAGAGCCAGCATGGAAGATGTCTGATGACTATATGGATTGGCTGGACGAGTTCTCACATCCCGTCGTCAATCCATTCTCTGAGAGACATGATCGCCCGCCTCGCTATGGATATACCCCGGTGCCTACCGATGCATTAGCGGTATGTAAAATTTTATAAAGTTTGTACAAAACATAGCTTTAGACCTTAACTAACGATTAAATTTACATTTTGTTTGCAGCGTTGTCAGATCCTTCAAGCCATGATGCACTCTTTTCTAGACACCCCTATCTCGGATCGACCTTGGGGCACTGAAGATGTGATTCGTGGCTGGCTTGCAATCTTAGAGGCACCTCAGGCACCTTTGGCACCATCTCCCTCACGTGCATCGCGGATGACACCACCACCACCTCCTGTTTTCCAAGATTTTGTTCATGAGAGGGGTAAGGGGAGTGGATGTGGAATTCAGGATGATACGACTCAGGAGGATGCGCACCAAGATGATATGACTCAGGGTGATGTGCCTCGGGAGGATGCTCCTCCTGTTTTCGCGTATTTTCGATCAACTTTTTGTGAAGGGGAGACCTTATACACACTTTATATGCCTAATAACACATAATTGTATAAGTTTTTGAAACATAATCAACATCGATGTACTAGACCCTTCATATCTCAACTACTTCAACTATTTCGAAGAATGAAAGACTAGTGAAGGTTTACAAAGGAGGTGTTACTCGAAGAGTTCGAGTTTTCGACTCGAAGTTACCGACAAGGTTAAATAGCTATAATATGCATTTAAAACAAGTTTCATTGCATTCCGACGTCGTTTGGGCATCAAACCGCCTATTCTCGACCTTAATAGGCCATCAGGGCCGATAAGGCATTTTTGCGTTTTCGCGTATTTTCGATCAACTTTTTGTGAAGGGGAGACCTTATACACACTTTATATGCTTAATAACACATAATTGTATAATTTTTTGAAACATAATCAACATCGATGTACTAGACCCTTCATATCTCAACTACTTCAACTATTTCGAAGAATGAAAGACTAGTGAAGGTTTACAAAGGAGGTGTTACTCGAAGAGTTCGAGTTTTTGACTTGAAGTTACCGACAAGGTTAAATAGCTATAATATGCATGGAAAACAAGTTTCATTGCATTCCGACGTCGTTTGGGCATCGAACCGCCTATTCTCGACCTTAACAGGCCATTAGGACCGATAAGGCATTTTTGCATTTTCGCGTATTTTCGATCAACTTTTTGTGAAGGGGAGACCTTATACACACTTTATATGCCTAATAACACATAATTGTATAAATTTTTGAAACATAATCAACATCGATGTACTAGACCCTTCATATCTCAACTACTTCAAACCGGATTTCATCCATGCGTCAAGGTTATGCACACCTATTCTGTAACTTTTTCAATCTGTAACTTATTGTGCGCTGTTGTAAAGCGCACAATAAGTTACCGTTAAATCTGTGTGCGTAGATATAATGCGCACACATTTTGAACGGTAACAAACTGTGCGCAGGTATGTTGCGCACACTTTGTTACCGTTCAAAATGTGTGCGCAGTATATCTGCGCACCATTTGTTACCGTTAAAAACCTGTGCGCCTTAACGTTGCGCACAGAATCTGAAAAATCTGAAGCTCCTGATAGAAAGGTTTCGCGTCCCAGAACAAGAAATGAACATGGCCATCCACTAGTGGAAAAAACACCTGTTGAGGCGGTCAAAAACCCCCCTGTTGAGGCGGTCAGGGGTCGCTGCAACAGGGGGGGCTGCAACAGGTCATGATCTGTTGAGGCGGTCACCCTCCCGACCGCCTCAACAAGTGTTTTTTTTTTAAATATTCGGTTTGAATTTACAGTAACCAGCCTGTACAGAGGTAGAAAACCTGTTTCAATCATTCTGAACGTCTAGTTCCACTTGCAGATACATTTCACATACAATATGTGTTCAGTTTCAACAGAATATATGCAAGTACAAAACCTATTATTCAAATATCCAAAACATACGCTTAAACTAATAGATATTTGGTTGTAAAGAACTTAGCCCATTGCTCACGAACAACATCGAGTTCCTCACTTGTATAAGGCGCACTCCTCTGAACATAGACCTTCAAAAACATATAGTACATCGTCTTAGTGAAGTAATTAACATGAAAAAAATTAGATTTTACATATATGAAATGAAAGGACTAGGTAAAGTAACTACCTTATCGAGTCGCTCATTAGACTCTTGATATGTCGTGACAATCTCCAACATGAACTTCATAACGTAATATCCACACTCGGTTCCGCCACTTTGTTGAGCGCACTAAAATAACAATATAATACATCGTCTTAGTTTTAAGATCAATAGATATAAAAAATAAAGAAAAAGGTAATTTATGATGGTATACCTCTATATGAATGGGTCTCCAAGACTTGAAATTAGTCGTTTTACTCGGACGCACCCCACCATTAAACTTATACACTTGGTATGTCCTATAAAATAAACAACATACAAGTCAAAAATTCTGATTTTGTAAATATTTGAAAAGACAATTTTTAAGTAAAAAACTTACAAACTCAAGATGCCCCATACATCATACTCTTTGCGTGCTGCTTTGAGAGGATCGAAAATATACACAATGGCTTTACGTAGGTCTAGTACATATAGAATCCAATGATTTCTGCGTCATTTATAAAAGATATTGTATAACATCAGAAAACAAGTCAAAAGATGTAGTCAGAACAAGAAAGAAGGATTGCTATATCACACTTACTCTTGATTATATGGAAGCAAAAACCATTTGGTTATGCTAGGATCATTCATCTTCTCCTTTTGAATTTCAGCAACGAAAATCTTTTTTAAATACTCTGTTGGGACATTAGGATCAGCCTTGATTCTAGTGCTTGACATCGTCTCAGGACATAAGAATCCAATCTTAGACGACATTTCAAATGCCCAGCTGTGATCATGCAATAAATACCTACAAAATATGCAAGATTACACTATTAGTATCTGTAAAGTAAAAATCTCACAGAAAGAATAATTAACAACTAAAACATAAAGATTGATGAAAATGTTTACAATATGTAGACTTGGATCACTGAAATGTTTAAGCACGCCCCTCTAAGGAACTCTTCAACATCGGACTCAGTTACCTATGTATCTTGATCTTGCGAATAATGCCAAATCGAAGCATCCAACTTGATGGGAGTACTATCGTATATTTCGTCGGGAGCTGAAGAGATGAAAAAATGCAAATATTTGCATTGCGGGCCAAGACCTTGAATTGCATCATTTGCAAAATTCGCTTTCTTGCTTTTGGCGGCTGACTCTTGAGTTTTACGATCACAACTACTCACCACCTCTTTGTTTGACTTAGATTTCATTGCATATGAAAATAATAACAAAATGTAAGAACAAAAATATACCTGGAGTGACTTAGACTTAGACTTCTTTATCATAACTAATAAACAAGAAAAATTGCAAATAGAACATATGTCATGAATAACTGTAACAACAATAACTGTAACAACAATGCAGAAAAATAAGAACAACATTCAGCAGTGCATTACCATAACTAATAAACAAGAAAAATTGCAAATAGAACATATGTCATGAATTAAAAATACAAGTTCTAGCTAATCATATACCTGGAGTGACTTAGACTTAGACTTCTTTATCAGGCGTGGAGTGAACTCCTACAAAAATATTACATGAGCAAGATTGAGTAGACAATTAGATGTAGCAAATGCTTGCATTATCATATTCGTTCAAAACATTCATACCTCGTCGTCTTCGAAAATCACTAAGTGGATTGGCCATTGTACAAAACTACCCTGAGCACCGCCTAAGTTAGTTAAACCATCTCCAGTAGGTACCGGAAGAATATCATCAACATGCCCTTCGTAAACAAAATCAATTTGGACTTTATAGTGACCAGGCTTCATTAATCTAAAATGTTGGGTCAATGCACCATCTGAGGGTTGTACCATACCATCCGCCACAATGACTTTGTTACCGGAAACTTCATCCTCAAGGGCAAGATGACATGGAACCCTTTCCTGCATAAATAATGAAATTGATGCAAATATACTCTATTTAATAGATTATAACAAGATTCACTTGATTACTCTAACAAGATTCAGTTTTTTAATAGACATGGAACCCTTTCCTAGCTACTCTTCATATAATGAAGCTAATGTGAATTATTCTAACAAGATTTACTTGATTACAAGTAAAAGAATGTAATATATTATTTTTAGCCAACATGAGACTAAATTGTACCTTTAGCTCGCGTGGTTGAGGGGCAGAATCATGTTCAGCATGTCCATAGAGATCATGTACAGGGTTGGAAGTGGAGGCATACTGGCCCATATGTCCCATGGCGGCTAGTTGCTTTTGGAGGGCCTCTTGCACTCTTTTCTCCACTATTCTATCTAGGTCGTCTTCAAACTCCTTTCTCATTGAAGCTCTAATTGATTCAATTACATCTGAAGAAGCTTCACTATGAGCAAATTTATTTTGTCTCTTTCTCGGACCAAAAGTATGACAAACATTTCCACCCATTGCCTTGACACGCCCACGATGATCTTTTTTCCCCATAGCTTTGGTGAGGGCATCCTCTTGATCTTCAAAAACAAGATTACCTTTTTCTTCTTCTTCAATGTACTCCATCTATGTCAATTAGAAAAGTAAGAATTAGTTCATAATTTATAATCAAAGAAAATAAACATTACTTAGATATCACTTCTTACAGTTTTTTTGGCAATTTCTGCAATTTCCTTATCATTTGGGTCAATTTCCCACTCTCCATCTTTATTTAGAACTTGATGAGCCAATATCCACTCCTTTGATCTAAATTTCTTAACTCTAGCTAGCGTTGAGGTGACAGAAGAGTTCACCGAGGAACTACTTGAGAAAGTTAATGTTGCTTCTGGTGGAAGTCGTCCATCGTCTATCCATTCAGGTCGTTTTCTGATATAACCCTTCTGGCCAGTGTGATGATGGCTTTTGTTGAATGACGCATTGTTCCTTGCCTTTTCACTACGAGCCTGTCAAAAAGGATGTTAAAGATGATTTCTGAAAGAAAATTTAACTCAATTACCATTCAAAACCAAATTCAACACCAAAAACAGATTTGTACATGATGCATAAGAAACCATTTGTATAAAAAACAATAACTTACCAATGACTCCGACATGAAGTATTGTTGAACAAATGTGTTCCAATCTTCCTCTGTGATGTGGTCATAGACTTCCCAAGGCATCTTGGATGACTGTGTCTTCGGCATCCTTTCTTTTTTAGTGATCCATCGACGCACCAACTTACTCTTGAAATCTCGAAATCGTTTTGCCACACCATGGTGAAAATATTTTTCCCTTGAATTACTCGAATCATCATAAATGTGGAACAAAAGCTGTCAATTTTCAGAAACTGTTAAATTATGAACATAGTATTAAAAACATGTGAAATCATATCCAACGTTTTACCTTGGTCTCCTCCCAAAACCCCTTCCTTGTTTGCTCATCTATCTTTCGGTATTCTTTCTCATTAATATTAATTCTAGCAGCACAAGTTCCAACTTGCTTCCCGTATTCCGCCGACCACTTTCCATCAGGGATATTAAGCTCATTATACTCAAGGAACATAGCTTTTTTTGCCTTGACTCCTTTGGATCGACCACGGACAATCTTTGTAATCGTGCTAGCATCCAGTGATTCGTCACCTGTTGTAGGAGGAATAACTGGATCACTGTCACCTTCCGAATCATTTCCAGCAACAATTTGGTTATTCATTTTAACACTGACAAATACACTCCTGCATCATAAGCAAGAAAACAATGAGTATACATAAAGATTAAAGATACTAAATATACATTAAAGATTCTAGCAGCACAACATATTTCAATGATAGATAAGATGGGAAACAAACCAGAATCAAGGGAAGAACCAAAGAAAAACTGAAGCACGCCAGAAGCAAATCAGAATCATACCAGAATCATATCAGAATCATATCAAAATCAGATCAGAACCGAAGAAAAACTGAAGCACGCCAGAAGCAAATCATAATCATACCAGAATCATATCAGAATCATATCAAAATCAGATCAGAACCGAAGAAAAACTGAAGCACGCCAGAAGCAAATCATAATCATATCAGAATCAGATCAGAAGCAAACCGGAATCAGATCAGAAGCAGAGTCATCTTATTCATTTGCGCTTTGAAACCCATATTCCTTCCCTATGATCTGTGCGCATGTGATTAGTATTATTTGCATCTTCCTCCTCTGGTAATGGTTGAACAACAGTTGATAACAGGGGTGAGTCATCGTAGTTGTCATACTCATCTTCATCCAGAACATCATCAATACCGAGAATATGCCTTTTCCCTTGTGCAACTGCACGCCATCTAGGATCAACATTGTCTACGATATAGAAAATTTGCTTAGCTTGTGACGCTAGAATGAATGGCTCGTCACTCTCATTTAATCGGTCAAAGTTTACCAATGTTAAACCCGGGTAAATATCATCTTGTTTCACCCCATTATGGTTGTTGGCCCACTTGCACCGGAAAACAGGAATCACAAAACTGTTGTAATCAAGCTCCCATATTTCTTCGATTACACCGTAATACGATTGTGTCGCATCAACCGGTCTTTTATCCTTAGCGCTTGCATAGACCCTAGATGATGCAACAACCTTCACTCCACTATTCTGCACCACACTCTTTTCATCTTGTCTTGACGTGTAGAATGTGAACCCATTGATATCATACCCTTCATAAGACCGAACACATAGACGAGGACCTCGAGCTAACCACTTGACTGTATCAGAAACATCATGCCCTTTCTTTAGTTCCTCAGCTACTTCCTTCTTAAACCAATCAACGAATGAGCGATTATGTTCCCGCATCAATGCCCTTTCATTAAATTTAGGATTATTATGTTGCAATTCAAGCACATGCTTATCTACGTAAGGACTGACCTCTGTAAGATGCTGCAACACACAAAGATGTGCCTTATTCTTCCTTTCAGAAGGAGGCGAGATTACTTTTTTACCAATTACTCCCACCCCTTCAAGCCTCCCTACATGAGGAGATTTCGGAAGGCCTATTGGCTCAAGCCTCGACAAAAATTCAGCTACGTATTCACATATCTCTTCATGAAAGATTCCCCGAATTATACTACCCTCTGGATTCGCCGGATTCTTTGCTTTGTCTTTTAAAGACCCAAAATATCTCTCAAAGGGATACATCCATCTTAAGAACACCGGGCCACATAACTTGATTTCTCGCACTAAATGGACAATTAAATGCACCATTATATCAAAGAAAGAGGGCGGAAAGTACATTTCAAATCGACACAAAGTTTCAACGATATCATCTTGCAGACTATCCAGTTTCTCTGGATCAATCACCTTAGCACATATCGAACTGAAAAACACACATAGTTTTGTTATAACATGCCTCACGTGTTTCGGCAATATCCCACGAAGTGCAATTGGCAAGAAAACATTAAGCAGTACATGACAATCATGAGACTTCATACCGATCAACCTCAGGTCTGAGAGAGAAACTAGACGTTTTACATTAGATGAATATCCCGATGGCACCTTAATGCCATGTAAGCACTCGCAAAACGTCTTTTTCTCCTTTCTTGACATTGTGTAACACGCCGGAGGAAGAAAAGTCCTTTTACCATCCTTTTTTTTCACGGGCCACAAATCTGGACGCATATTCCTCTCTTTCATATCTTTCCGAACTTTCTTATTGTCCTTAGTCCTTCCGGGAATGTGTAGCAAAGTCCCAATAATAGCATCACACACATTTTTTTCAATGTGCATCACATCGAGACAATGACGAACCGACAAATCTTCCAATAAGGAAGATCCCATAGTGAAGATACTTTCTTCCATAAAACACCCTTTTTAGACTTGGGCTTGATGAACTTGCCATATTTGGTTTCAACATTTTTAATACGTTCATAAACCTGCGATCCCGTTAAAGGTGCACGAGCCACTCCTTCCTCGGTGTGACCATTGAACTCTTTCTTCTTCTTACGATAAGGGTGATACCGACTAAGGAACTTCCTGTACTTTACAAACACATTTTTCTTGTAATGTTTCAAGTATGTGGGTTCCATGTCTTCTTCACATATTGGGCATGCTTGTTCTCCTTTGGTTTTGTACCCAGACAAGTTTCCATATGCTGGAAAATCATTTATGGTACAAAAAACCATAGCTCGCAGTGTGAAGTCTGAGTTGGTGTGTGCATCGTACATTGAAACACCTTCATTCCACAATAATTTCAAATCCTCTATGAGTGGCGCTAGATACACATCTATGTCATTTCCAGGTTGCTTAGGCCCCGAGATGAGGAGTGATAACATGATATTCTTGCGCTTCATACACAACCATGGAGGAAGATTATAAATCGCAAGAAGAACCGGCCATGTGCTGTGCTGAGTGCTTAGAGTGCCATAAGGATTCACACCATCTGTACACAGAGCAAGTCTCAGATTTCTAACCTCCTTGCCAAATTCAGGATATTTCTTATCGATATTTCTCCATTGAGGAGAATCAGCAAGATGTCTAAGGAGTCCATCTTTCTTCCTCCCTTCTGCATGCCATCTCAGATTTTTTGCTTGTTTCTTTAATGAAAACAAACGCTTAAATCTATCTATGATTGGAAGATACCACATAACTTTAGCCGGCGGCCCCTTCTTAGCGGAATTTACCCCTTTACGCTTGTAACGAGATACACCGCACTTTGGACACTCATCCAAATTTTCATGGTCTTTTCTGTAAAGAACACAATCGTTTGGACAAGCATCTATTTTGACAACCTCTAAGCCAAAGGGACACATCACTTTCCTGGCATAATAGGTAGAGGTGGGCAACTCATTGCCTTCCGACAAAACTTCACTTAACCACTCCAATAAGGTCGTGAAACTCGAATCAGTCCAACCACTCTTCGATTTCAAGTTGTATAGCACTGACAAAGCTTCTAACTTGGTAAATTTTGTACACCCAGGATACAAAGGCGTCTCAGCAGCCTTTGTTAGTTGTTCTAACACCTTAGGTCGTTCATCCAAGCGATCTCTCACCCCATCCATCATCTCATTCATTTCATCCTCTTGCTCATCATCATCATCATCATCATCATCCATCTCATAATTCTCAGAAATGTTATCATCACTCTCATCACTGTCTACCTGAAGATCAAATTCGTTTACACTAGAACTTGGACGATCAGGTATTTTCTCTCCATGCCAAAACCAAACATGATAATCTTGCTTAAACCCACGACGAAATAAATGATCCTCAATCTCATCAATGTCTGCTAACCTCCTTACATTGTTACAATCACGGCAGGGGAAATAGATTTTTTCGGCTTTTGTACTCTGTTGGTTGGCTAAAGCACATCTAATAAACTCCCCAACCCCACTCAAATATTCAGCTGTAGCATGATCACCGTACATCCAACGACGACTCATTTCTAATAACAGAAGAAAACTGTAGAAAGACCAATACATACATAACATTGAAAACACTCATTGAAATAAAATAAAATTATTTGGATATCTAGCTAACAAAACAATATCTCATGCAAAACTCATTAAAATCACTCATCGACATATTTCATTTGTTTTCCTACAATTTTTATCAAGTCATGCTAAAAAGTGACAAAATTAAGTTTAGTTATATGAATTGACTATATAGACAAGAGGTAGAGCATAATCCTAAACATACATGAAAGGTATTAACAAGAACTAGTAAAATTGACAAGATTAAGATTAAATTTTCGTTTAGGCATTTTACCGAACACTTGGAGTGCATCAAAATTTCCTAAAGAACCAAAACAACATAATCAATCAAAATTCCACCAAATAAGGTACTAATCACCCACAACAACAAAAATCAACCATTCATACCACAAAAGGAATCAACTCCTGCACATCAAAATCCGAAAACAATTTGCGAAGGAGGAAGTTTCACCTACCTCGATGACTCGAAGGACGAAAGCTGGAGGAGGAGGAGGAGACGAGGAGGAGCAGTCGACGAGTTCGACAGTGAGGCGTGGAGGAAGCGGCGAGTTGGCGGAGGCGGCGAGTTGGAGGTGGCAGCTGATTAATTAATAAGTCCACTGGAGGTGGCTGCAGAACCAATTCAAAGTAGAATTGGAGGAGGCGGCGAGGCGAGGAGGAGGCGGTGAGTTGGAGGAGGCGGCGAGACGAGGAGGAGGCGGTGAGGCGTGGAGGAAGCGGCGAGGAGGAGGCTGCGAAGAGGAGGAGGAAGCTGCGCAGTCGACTGAAAACGAAGGAAATGAAGCAGGCGCAGTGTCGACTGTAATTAATTTGACGAATCAGTTGAGGCGGGCGCATATTGCCCGCCTCTAAATTTTTTTAAGCATCTGTTGAGGCGGGCGCATGACTTCCCGCCTCTAATTTTGTGTTATTTTGAGGCGGGCGCATTGCTGCCCGCCTCTAATCTCTTCGTCGCATAATTTGAGGCGGGCGCCTTACTGCCCGCCTCTAATTTTTGGGCTCTGTTGAGGCGGGCGCGTTACTGACCGCCTCAACAAGTCAAAAACACAAATATTATTTGAGGCGAACGGATATTTGCCCGCCTCTAAAGTACCTGTTGCAGCGAACTAAACGACTGACCGCCTCAACAGATAGTAGAATAAGACTTTTTGCGTCGGTTTTTAAGGTGACCGCCTCAACAGGGGAGCTGCAACAGGTGTTTTTTCTACTAGTGATCTGTCGTATCCTCTATGGTACCGACAACTCTTCTTCCTCTTCTTCCGACGGGGAATAAATCGTAGACATCTAATATTATCCGCATTGTGTACTTTCATTGTGTACTTTCATTGTGTACTTTCATTATGTACTTTCATTATGTACTTTCATTATGTACTTTCATTATGAACTTTCATTGAAGCTTATTTGGAAAAAAAAGGTTCAAAACGTCTCGAAACGACTTAGAAACGAAAAAAACCGACTCAAAACATTACAAAACAAGCAAAGGCGTCTTCTAATTATTACAAGGTAAAAAGCGTCTTCTAATAGATGAGATTGAACATTACAAGGTAAAAAGCGTCTTCTAATAAATGAGATTGAACATTACAAGGTAAAATACGTCTTCTACTTATTACAGGACAATCTCATTCAGTCAGATATGTGAACGGGTTCGGTCCCTCCTTTATACATGAATGGATCTGGTGCCCGACCATTTGAAATGCGGTACTCTCGATACATCCTTAAATTGTCCCCAAATGTTTCTTCCCACCATTGAATGTTTGGATCTACGTGTTTCTTCCACGAACCGGGAGTATGAGGTAGTGGCGAACCAACCATCAACGCCACCTATATAAACACAATCGACTTAAGATATTAAACAAAAAACTATGATTACACAAGTATCAAGTACAATTGTCTACTTTACCGGTATATGAAGTGGTCACGGTTGCCTACGTGTGCCATGCCGAAAATCTGTCGTGGAGGATCAGCGTTTTCTGTTCTACACCTTAGCGGTAAGCAAAAGGTCGGAGCATCCCAACACAATAACACGAGGCCAACTTGGTATAGGGTGGCAAATGCTAAGCCCATCAGTGGAAAGTGCAACCAGTACAGTTCTGAACAAGGGCTTCTGCAATGGTTAACTTGGAGAATAAGATCCTCCCAAGTACCCGGACGAAGACGACAACGAATAGGCTCGTACAATTCTCGGTTCTCAAGCAGCTCCGTTACCAGCTCACGCCGAATGTTTCTGTACTCTTGTTCTTTTCTTCCCAGAAGTAAGGCCATCGACCTATAACCACAATGCCCGTCAGAACGTACATGTCTAACATCTGTGATGTATGGAAGCCAAAAATCATCCAAATTGTCAATGCCGAAGTCAATCCCCCTATGAATGAGAGGAACACCAAGTTCTTCAGGGCACTGATCGAAGTCAGTGTAGTTTGATCCTTCAGGCTGTGATAGGTCGGGCATGGGTTGAGAATGCAACTCTTCGGCCTCAATGACCACGGGAAGTGATGTCGTTGTTTGCTTTCTAGGACAACCTGGTCGTTTTGCTCCTGTATTGTTTGCCTTCTTCTTCCCCTTTGATTTCTTCTTTGCCTCATACTTTTCATACTGCTCCAGCTCTTCTTGTTTGTGCTCAAAATAACTCTTCTCTCTTGATTCCTCCTTGTCATTTTCACTGTCATCCTCCTCCTTTTTAGGACGACCTGGCCGTCTTTCTCCTGTACTCTTCTTTCCTTTTGATTTCTACTTTGCCTCCTCCTTCTCATATTGCTCCATATCTTCTTGTTTTATGTCATCCTCCTTGTCATTTTCATTGTCAACCTCCTCCTTATCCTTGTTCTTTGCACCCTTTGGCCTGCCTTTTATTTTCACATTTGTCGGTTCTTTCAAGGTAGTTAGTTCAGGATGCTCCAAGTCCTGATACAACTCACCTAGCTAGTATGCCGTGCTTTTCTTCAAGGTTCTAAATTCCAACTTGGTGAACATTTCATGGAGTCGCAACTCTATAATGTTCATTCGGACCTTCAGATTTGGGTCGTCTTCTGTTTCAGGAGTGTCGTCCCAATGCAAATCCCTCCAGAATGGGTGAATGTCATCCTCAATCAGGGGTGTGTTTGAAATGATAGCGTGTGCAATTTGATGGATGCACGACAACCCAAGACAGTTCCTCACCCAATGATCGGTGCATTGTTCAGGAAATTTCCCCGTCAACATGATCTCATAAGTAGCCAACAAATGATCAAAACACTTGTCTGACACTTTGTAGAATAGTCGGGAAAAAATATCCCTTCCAAGCGGATGCATGTTTGGATCATCAAAATCAGTTGGTCGTTTGGAGAGAGACATGTTCATGCTCGCCCTAATTGAATCAATCTGAAAGAGTACTGAATGATGGATCCGTACGATCACTCTGTTAAAGCCCCCTCTGCTGGAACCAATAATATCTTTCAAAACCTTGTGCATCCCTTCAACTCTAAAAAATAGTTAAGTTGGTAAGTTAAGAAAGTACGCTGTTATGATATAATCGTCTTAACTAAAAAATATCAATATTTACCTGTTTGAAGTCCTTGTAAGGAAATGAAGCTTATGATCTGTCCAAGCCCTCACTATGCTTGTCTTGTGAGGATTAAGCCATGTTCTCTCGACGTATCCCACAAGGCCGCTCTTCCAAGATCTCTTCAACTGTTCGAGCCGCAGTTCATAGGTCTCTTCAGTAGCTGAGCAAAATAGTCCCCAACATTGTCCTGCAAAGGCTTCCACTTTAATTTGTCTCTTTAGGATGGTCGAAGCATGTGCCTCAATGTTGTGTTTGATATGCACCCAACACAACAGATGTTGAACTTCGCTCCCGAAAACAGTCTTTATCCCTTTTATCAGTGCGTCTTCGCAATCTGTCATTATAGCCGTTGGCATCACGCCCAAATCTTTGAATAATGACTTCAATTGAATCATTATCCATGTGTAATGATAAATCCTTTCCGCTTTAGTGAATGCATACGCGATGTTGAACGTCTTGTGTGTACTGGTGAATCCAACGATCTCTACGAGCGGCATTTCATATCTATTAAAACATTAACATATATCACTACAGAACATATATCATTATCCGAACTAAATATCGACCAAGGTATTGTAGAGACTTACTTGTTTGTCTTGTACGTCGCATCGATAATTACCACGTACGGGTACTTCTTCAACAAACGCAACGACTCTTGGTTAGCAAAGAATAATATTGCAACATCGCCGTTTGTCGTGTCTCTATGTGGGTGAACTACGTAGTCGTGGTCTCGCAAAAACTTAAGCGACCACTGTGTCACGTTTAGCTCTCCGCGATATTCGTAATTCACCTTCTGCAAAAAGTTTGCAACTTGTCTCCTTGAAGTAACATTACCAGGGTACTTCTCCCTCAATTTAGAGATAATTTCTTTTGGCGTCTTGCGTCCAGTTCCATATCCCCACCGCCTAGCACAAAGCTCTTGCTCCTCCGTCATTCGACCCATGAATGCATTCCCATGAAAACTAGCAAGTAGCACATGGTTATGCCGACCTTCTATCACACCTAAAATCCATTTTTCTCCTGCGACCCCGGGAATGTTTTTCTTTCGCACTGCCAGTAGCTGAAATCTATACTCACACTTCTTCGACTTCGACTTTCTAAGCCTAGGAACAGGCAACTCTGGATTCTCTTTGTTCACCTTTGGCCTCCCAGATCTTGGTTTTCCAAATCTATCGCACACAATACTTATTTGGTACGGACTTGAATTACGCGTTACCAAAGCTATCACTAACTCCTTTCCTCTATCTCTCGCCCACTCGTACAATTCTTGCGGAGTATCCCAATATTGTGCGGTTCTAAAATAATCTGAATAATCTTTCCCCTATACGTAATTGTAGAGCGACAATTACACTACTACCAAAATAACAAGGCAAAATACGAATCATTACTTTAAACTAATTAGGCTATCATATGAAACTAATTAGGCTAGCATATGAAACTAATTAGGCCATCATATGAAACTAATTAGGCTAGCATAAGAAACTAATTAGGCTAGCATATGAAACTAATTACGCTAGCATATGAAACTAATTTGAAACTAATTACGCTACCATATAAAACTAATTATAACATATTATACTAACCACAAATTCACCACTCGGATCCCAGTCGCCGAACTCTTCGTCTTCTAAGAAACCATCCAACCATTCGTCGTCGTTCGGGTCGTCTTCCTCTTCTTGTGATCCGCTATCCCAATCGTGTTCTTCATCACTATCTTCACAACTTTGATTAATCAACTCTAACATACGAGAGTTTTGATTACGACGAGACATTTTGAATGAATTTGTTGGAAAACGAAGAGGTTTTGAATGAATTTGTTGGAAACGAAGAGATTATGGCTTTATATAGGCACATTTATGACCGTTGTGGTCCAAATGGATGGATCCTAAACTGTAAAGACCCGTGCGCTAACCATCCGCGCACAAACCCAAACCCTAAAGCACCTGTGCGCAGAACCTAAGCGCACAGTTTTACATTTAACGGCTACTTTTTTCAAAAATTTCAACGGCTACTATGTTTGAACAGTGCGCAGAAACACGGCGCACAGATTTTCAACATGTGCGCAGTAGTTAGGTGCACAAGTTGTTACAGACTCTGAAAATTTACGAAAAGTACCCGTAATACCCCGTAAAACACATATGCGCATAAGATCTGCGCACAGATGCGTGTGCATAAGTTGCACGCACAGAATCGCGTGCATATATGCCTCGATTCGCGTGCATATAGCCATTGCCTTAAACTAATACATACCCCAGTACAGTAGAGGGCAGTGATATCGAAGGAGCTACGTAGTAGCTTGTAATTTGTATGTTAAGTCATAAATATGATGCCTTTATGATTATTGCAAGGTAAGAATTTGGTACATGTTTTAGCTATGAGTTAAGTTTGATTATCGCGTTTTGCACGAGACTGTAACGTATTAAAAAGTATTATTTAGATTCGTGAAATATATTTCGTCTTTCTAAAATAGTGTTATAATCATAGTCGACAGTCAGTAAGTAATTAAATAGTGTCATCTGGAGTATTAGTAGTTGTTAAGTTGTTAAGTTGTTAAGTTGTTATTAATATAATTTGTTTTTTTTATGGTTGTTGTTAATTTCGATGCATTGAAAGTAGTGATGGTAATCAGACTGGTTAAGTTGGGTTTGAGTTAAGAACCAAGTCAATTCGGGTTATTGGACAAGAAGAATTTAGTCTATACGGGTTAGCGAGCAGTTAAATTAATTTATATATTAAATAACTCGTTTTTTATTAATCGGATTGGTTGAGTTCAAGTTTAAATTTGGATTGGTTGAGTTCAGGTTTAAATTTGACTCGATCTTGTATTTGCTTGGAATTTAGCCAAGTCGGTTAAGTTTTAACCACGAACATCATTATCATAGGGAGATTAAAAATAACAAAAAGTCATTCAAAGTTGCGTTAACTTTTGACATCATATTTAGTGAAGTTTACATCAATATTAATGGCAAAAATAAAAAGAATGTGAGATTAAATTTTTTGCTATACATTCAATTTTTAATTAAATTAGAATAGGTGCTGCTCACTTATATTGATGTGTATGGTTTTTAATCGTGTATATTATGCATATAATTATGCTTGTGCGGGCTAGGGAGTGGACATCTTACTGTAATATGTTAGACTTCTCTACCCCCATAATTAGTGTTGGCTCCCGGTCCGGTCCGGTCCGGTTCCGGTCGTCCGGAATCCGGAACCGGGAAAAACCGGTTCCGCCGGTTACGGTCCCGGTTCCGGTTCGAAACCGTTCAGCCCGGTTTTTTATTTAAAAAAAAAAAAAAAAAAAAACCGCCGGTTCTAACCGGTTAACCGCCGGTTTTGTTTTTAAAAAAAAAAATTATTAATTTATAAAACTGAAAAAAAACCTAAAAAAATCTAAACATAATTTTTAAACTTAAAAAAAGTGATTATAAAAAAACGCTATTAAAAAAGAATGTTTTGTCATTTTTTTTAAGTTTAAAAATTATGTTTAAAAAACTTAAAAAAAATAATTATAAAAAAACGCTATTAAAAAGAATGTTTTCATTTTTTTTAAGTTTTTTAAATTAAATATGAAGGAACAAAAAAATTAAAAAAAATTGGGCTTGCACTTAACAGTGACTTACTTGTTAAGTTGCCTACGTATCCTCTCGGGTCAGAGGAATCAAAGCCCACGTAGTTCTTTACCTTTTTTCAAAACCCGTTACCTAAGTCGAATCTTCGGCGGATGAATCGGTGCGTATCGTAGTAGAATCTCCAATCCACTCGTCTTCCGATGACTCGTTAAGGTTACGTTGTTGCCTAATTGCGGCTCTCTTCCAATCGCAAACACAACATTGCGCCTCCAATGACTCCGGTGCCAAATTTGATCTCTTCCTCGTTAAAGTGTTGCCTCCTGCACTAAAAGTTTGTTCCACCGCCACGGTTGAAGCGGGGACGGCAAGAACTTGAGCCGCAATCTTCGCAAGCGTTGGAAACATGCTCCTATGATCCTCCCACCACTTCAAAACATCTAAATTTTCACAACTAACAAACTCAAAGTTGGTGTTAAGATAGTTATCAATTTCCGCATTCGTGTTTGTAACTCTTGGTCTTTTACTAAAATACTTAGCTCCAAAGGCCCCCAAGCTAGAGCCCGAAGAAGCCGGAGGTAATTGTGAAGTAGTCGGAGAATCAGAAAAATGAGTAAATAAAGTTTCAATGTTTGTTCTAGTTCTAGAAACCATACCTAAAATATCCTCTAGTTCACCGTCGGCTAAAATATATCCATAATAGTCATTTAAAAGAGCGTTTAAAACGGATAATTTAAGTCTAGGATCTAAAACACAAGCAACAAGAAAACAATCGGGAATATATCTATAGTAAAGCAACCACTTACTCCTCATGCTTGCAACGGATTCCTCAATGCCGGGAATTTTAGCTCCCTCACTTAAACCACACATAACATTACAAGCTTCCAAGACAAAAACATTACTACTTGGTGTATAAACATGACTAAATCTCTTTGTTGCATCACTAAAACATTTTAAAAACGTTGCAATACATATATCCCAACCTAATTCGCTAAACTAGAAAGGAGAGCCAGAAAGGTTTTGAGAAACGAAAGACGTTAAAACTTGTTTATATTCTATACATTCACATAGTAATATGTAAGTAGAGTTCCATCGGGTACCCACATCTTTTGAAAAACTTTTTGGGTGCACCCCGTTAGTTTTACAAAAGGTCATCCAATCTCTTGTAACTTTAGGATGCCCGCAAATATACTTAATAACGTTCTTAATTGGCTCAAAATGATAACTCATAGCACGTAAACCATCTTGAACACATAAGTTTAAAATATGACAAGCACATCGAATATGAAAAAATTTCCCACCAAATAAAGGTTGACACATTTCTTGTAAATCTCTAATAGATGCGGTGTTAGCAGATGCATTGTCGAATCCAATTGAAAAAACTCTATTAAGTAGTCTATATTCTTCTAAAATTGCACGAATCATCATAACAATATTTTGTGCGGTATGTGAATCATCAAAGACTCTAAATGCCAATAAACGTTTTTGCATTGTAAAATGATGATCTACAAAATGACATGTAACACCCATGTAAGAATGGGTTTGAGTATTATCACTTCATATATCACTACAAATAGAAACATGCATATCATTTTGCGAAAAATAAGAAACTAATTCGGCCTTGCGTCTTTTATAAGCCTTAATTACGTTTTTCTTAATCACTTTCCTAGATACGGATGTAAAAGCGGGTTGTGTATGATCTTTAATGTACTCATTAAATCCTACATTTTCACTAAATCGAAATGCTAAATGATCAACACAAATAGCTTCGGCTAATGCTACACTATTAGCTTCATGATCAAAACGAAATAAAGGGTTACCGGTAGTAGAAGATGCAAATCCGCCGGAAATTTGTGTTTGTCCCCCTAGCATTCCCATCTCGGCGACGTGTTTGTGCTCCATGTGTCGTTGAAGGGTTCCATATCCTCCACTTTTCTTCCATTGGAATGTCGCCTCGCAAAAGTTACAAGAAACAATAATTAGATCGGGATCATAATCCTCGGCCTCGAGTTCCTCGAGACCGGGTTCTAATTTAGTAAACCACTTTACAAAAATAGGAGATGTTAGTTTTCGGGATTGGTTCCCTGATGCGGGGATAAGCCGCAGTTGCCGACCTAGACACCAAACTCGAATAGGAACTCGAACAGAGAAGAAAGGCGGAATTAGAATGAGATGAAAGAAGGATAATTCGAATGATAGGCCAATTGGAACCAAATCAAACAACGATAAAACCCTTGAACTTAAGAACAAGAACCATACCGAATGATGAAGAAACCCCAACGGATGATTACAACCAAACACAATGACTTTGGTGGGTCAAGGCACCTGGAGGTTGCTCTATGGAGTCCCGATAGCACCAACCTTATGGAAGAGATTGACACACACAAGCACAACTAGGGCCAACTGAACGACAATGCACACGGGGCACTCTTCTCACAAAAGCTCTCTTTTGGAAGGAAAAAACGATAAACGTACGTTGTATTCAATATCAAAGTCTGGGGGGGGCAAAACAACAACTAAGGCAACCTTATATAGGGTTCATAAGGATGCCAACTAAAGAAATAAACAATAAAAAGTATATCCTAAAATAATAATCCGAAAACAAATAAATATCCGAAAATAATGTTTCTGAAAGAGGCCTTCGGCGCATAAGCCGCAGGCGCGGTTATTGAGCCGCGGGCGCGGTTGGCGAATGAGCCGCGGGCGCGGTTATTGAGCCGCGGGCGCGGTTGGCGAATGAGCCGCGGGCGCGGTTATGGAGCCGCGGGCGCGGTTGTAGACATGTCGCCGACAGCTCTTTTTGAAACAGCTCGTTCTCTCTCGTCCGAGGTCGGAATTGAGCGATTCCAAAGCCTAGAGTTTCGTCTTGAAGTCTAGTTTGTTTCATCTTCAGTACTTGACTTCTCATCTTGACTCGAACCGGCTCTCTACGAGCTTGAATGGCTACAATACGAGCTCGGGCTACTATCAATGACTTCAATGATGGCGCATAGCGATCTTTAGCCCTAGCTCCAGTGGTTAGCACATCTTTAGATTTAGGACGGGGCGTCCTTGATGATAGCTCGGATGCTCCCGCATCATTCTCCCTTTCTTGAAAAGGATTCGACCTCGAATCATGTTTGACATAAATGATTGAACGATCTTCATAGGCGTCATCCTCTTTGATGCACAACTTCCTCTTGAATGTCTTGAGTGCAGAGCTCCACCTTGAGGAACAAATTCGATGCTGTGGGGAATCCTTGCCTTCCTTCATTCTTTTAGCTCTTTTATCCTTGTCCTTCCTCTTGTCATACTCATCAGCGACCTGTGAAGGAATAATAGGTGGAAGAGCAACAATTCTAGCATAGAAGGGTAAGGAATGACGATTTACAAAACCATCATGGGCGACTCTCTTATCATACTGCCATGGATAATTCAATAAAACTTGACAAGCTTGCATAGGCACAACATCACATGAAATAGTATCATCATAATGTCCTAATGTCATGACTTCCTTAGCATGCTTGTTCAATTTCACATTAAAACAATCATTCATCCAATGCAGTTTTATAGGATTAGGGTAGAAATTTGTAGTAAGTTGCAAGGTAGTATTCAATTCCATGCTAGCAATATTACCACAACTACCTTCATCAATAATCATGTTGCAATCCTCAACTTTATCTAGACAATGAGTTTCTCCTAGAATTTCAACACAATGAGCAGTTTGTACATGCAAATCCTTCCTACCAACCAATGAATCAACATGCTCATAATCAATTTCGACGTCATTATCTAAATCAGTTTTAAGATCATCAACACAAACAACATCATCAATACTATCACCTTTTTCATATTCAATCTCAATTTGTTCTAGGTGTTTAAGCATATCAGGGCAATCATTAATCATATGATTTCTACTTTGACAGTTTAAGCACAAAACATCTTCAGTTTTAGTAGAAAGATTAGAAGTGCTCCCTGGGTTAACTTCTTGTGATGGAGAGGCAAGCCTTAGATTCCTTTCTGGCTTCTTATCCTTTTCCTTCTTCTTGGCAGCCTCTTTGACTTGACAACTCCAACGCTCAAGCTCGGCTTCTAACTTAGCAAAGTTGTTTTTCACTACCGCTTGCACTCGCGCTTGCCAGTCTTCTGTAGCCTTCTCTATTTCTTTTTGCTTCTTGGCCTTTGTTCTCCTCTCGATCTTGATGGCCAAGTGCAGCAATTCTTCCATGGAGGAGTAGCTATACAAATATACTTTGTTAGCTAAATAAGAGTTTAGTATATGAAGATACCTATTCATAGTAGTCTCCTCATTTTCATGCACATTAGCCCGAACCATAGCAGCCTTCATTGCATTGTATGTCTCCTCTGCTGACATGGTTCCTTGCCTCAAATTATCCAACCTTTGCGTGAGCTTACGCGCGAAATATGGAGGCACAAAGCGAGCTCTCATTAAGGTCTTCATTTGCCTCCAAGTGTTCACAAATGGATCAAGTGCTCTTCTCCTTTCTTCCTCAAGATTATTCCACCATTTCAGTGCATTGCCGGTAAATTCACGAACAACAAATCTTACCTTTTGGAATTCCATGAAGTTATGACAACTCCAAATCTGCTCAACCTTGGCTTCCCATTCCATATACTCATCCATGTCCCAACCTTCAAATCTTGGAATGTTCAGCTTGATCTTGGCAAGACCAATTTGCTCTAGCTCACGTCCTCTTCTTCTTTGGACATCTTTGTATGGTTGCCAATCTTCACTCTCTATGTACTCCAGCTGATATCCTCTTGGAGGTCTCCTTTTGGGAGAAACTAACCTGTCCATTATCAAAGAAAAGACTAACACAGAACAATGTTAAGTGAGTGTAAATGAAAACAACTCGCTAGTGTTTACTCTCGTATGTTTTCCTCTGCACTCTCTCTCAATTGTCGTTCCAACCAGCTTTTCTTGATGAATTGCCTTGTATGTACCAATAACCCAATAGATTGAAACTAACAAGCTCCTAGCACTAATATGAGTGATGGTAGAGATGGAGATGGCTAGTGTAGGGACGGGGTTTCAACTGTAAGGTTCTTACTCAAACAAGAGACTAACTCAATGAAAGAAAGAAAATAAGACTCGAATGTGTTTTGCAAGAATGAGAATGCAAAACAGAGATATGATTAAGCCTCGAATTTCAAGAAGAGCCAAAAGGAAGCGTACCTTAACTTGTTCCGACTGATGTCGATTGAAGGATCGAAGACGGAGTCGGGAGGGTTAGGTAAATAGTTGGGGCTCGTATCTGAAAGGAATGGAAAAGGCAAACAGGGATGGTTCCGCGGGCGCGGTCTGAAGTCCGCGGGCGCGGATTTCCGAACTGTGGCTTTTGGGGCGAAGCCGCGGGCGCGGCCTGAATTCCGCGGGTGCGGGTTTTTGAGGCTAAGCCGCGGGTGCGGCTAAGGTACCGCGGGCGCGGTTTCTGGCGCGGCCTGTGGTTTCTCACTTCCGTTCGGGCCTGTTCAACCCGATTTCCTTTGAGTTCTTGAGATCCGATTTAAACAATACCAATCAAACTAGACTTTGACTCAACAAAACGTAAAACAAACTACTAACTTTGAGACTTTTCGATTCTTTTTTTTTTTGTATTTTTTTTTTTTTGATTCTTTTTTTTTTTTTTTTTTTTTTTTTTTGTCTCAACTAAACAAAACGAAATTACAGACTTGATGTGAGATATTAATCTCAGCAAAATTGAAAATAAATAAAATAACAACTAACTTGATTTCCTTGTAGAAAGATAAGATTCCTTGTAGAAAGATAAGATTTCCTTCTTTGAAGATCTTGTTTGGGCTTCAAGGAAAGAAATTCCAGCAATTCTTTTGGGTTTCTGATGGCTGCGTTTTGGTAGGAATGGATAGATTTTGAGATGGATGAAGGGCTGAATGGATTTTGGGAACAAGGGTGCTCCAAACTCCAATCTTTCGATCTCCACCAACACTAATCGATCCAAGCTTCTTGCACACAACCTGTAATGACTCAACAAGAAATATCAAAGCAATGGAAGACTCAAAATCAATTTCTGAAAGAAACTGACAAACAAGAAAATAAAAGCTGACTCTTTTTTTTTTTGTGATTTTCTGGATAGGGGGTCTCTTGATGTTCTTGTGAAGACGAATGGTGTCAACACAGCTCTGATACCAATTTGATGCGGGGATAAGCCGCAGTTGCCGACCTAGACACCAAACTCGAATAGGAACTCGAACAGAGAAGAAAGGCGGAATTAGAATGAGATGAAAGAAGGATAATTCGAATGATAGGCCAATTGGAACCAAATCAAACAACGATAAAACCCTTGAACTTAAGAACAAGAACCATACCGAATGATGAAGAAACCCCAACGGATGATTACAACCAAACACAATGACTTTGGTGGGTCAAGGCACCTGGAGGTTGCTCTATGGAGTCCCGATAGCACCAACCTTATGGAAGAGATTGACACACACAAGCACAACTAGGGCCAACTGAACGACAATGCACACGGGGCACTCTTCTCACAAAAGCTCTCTTTTGGAAGGAAAAAACGATAAACGTACGTTGTATTCAATATCAAAGTCTGGGGGGGCAAAACAACAACTAAGGCAACCTTATATAGGGTTCATAAGGATGCCAACTAAAGAAATAAACAATAAAAAGTATATCCTAAAATAATAATCCGAAAACAAATAAATATCCGAAAATAATGTTTCTGAAAGAGGCCTTCGGCGCATAAGCCGCGGGCGCGGTTATTGAGCCGCGGGCGCGGTTATTGAGCCGCGGGCGCGGTTGGCGAATGAGCCGCGGGCGCGGTTATGGAGCCGCGGGCGCGGTTGTAGACATGTCGCCGACAGCTCTTTTTGAAACAGCTCGTTCTCTCTCGTCCGAGGTCGGAATTGAGCGATTCCAAAGCCTAGAGTTTCGTCTTGAAGTCTAGTTTGTTTCATCTTCAGTACTTGACTTCTCATCTTGACTCGAACCGGCTCTCTACGAGCTTGAATGGCTACAATACGAGCTCGGGCTACTATCAATGACTTCAATGATGGCGCATAGCGATCTTTAGCCCTAGCTCCAGTGGTTAGCACATCTTTAGATTTAGGACGGGGCGTCCTTGATGATAGCTCGGATGCTCCCGCATCATTCCCGGAGGACCCGGACCTCCCCCCCCTAGGGGCCCTAGCCGGCCTCGAACCGCTAGCTTGCCCTTGAGGCCTAGCGGTCCTACCCCTACCGGACCTAACTTGGGAGGTGGGAGTGGGAGTGGGAGAAGTGACATTATCACTCTCTTGGGTGTCAAAATGTTCCGCCATATGATTAAGAACAATTAAATAATATGATTAAAAGCAATTAAAACAATTAAAACAATAAAACTTAGAACAATATAATAATGTGATTAAAAATGTAAAAGCAATAAAATATTGAAAGACAAAAGCTAATTAAAAGGAAGAGATTAAGAGAGATTGTTGATGGAATTTGAGAGATTATAAGATTGAGATTTGAGAAAGAGAATAGAGATTGTTGATGGAATTTGAGAGATTATAAGATTGAGATTTGAGAAAGAGAAGAGAGATTGTTGTTGTTGGATGTGTGATTTGAAGATTGTATGGTATGGTATTTATAGGGGTTTGATATGGGTTATTTTAATATTAATTTTTTTTTTTTTTTTTTTTTTAATTTCCTAACGGCTATTAGCCGTTAGGACCGCCGGTTAACCGGCGGTTCCATGTTATTATTATTTTTTTAAAAAAAACCGACGGTTCCGGTTAAAAAAATTTAAAAAAAATAATAAAAAACCGCCGGTTCGAACCGCCGGTTTTGAAAAACGTTTTTCGTGAACCGGAACCGGACCGTGACCAAACCGGTTCCGGTTCGAACCGGCGGTCCCGGTCCGGTCCGGCCATCACTACCCATAATCTTTCAAATTACACATCTTATATCTATATAAAAGTTGGTTGTCCATTGTCAAAATTGAATGAAATTGGTACCAATTTAATACATTACTCATTTCTTAATCACCTCCTATTGGATTTTTAGACATGTATTTAAATATCTTTCTTATATCCCTATGTTATATTTATTTATAGTTTACTTGATTAAGTTACAAATTAAATTAATGTGCGAGCTTCTCTTATGACAATGCAAACTTATTCTAATATTATGTTTTAAAATTACTTCAAACATAAATATAAGGAAATAAAAAATACTTATATTTATAAATATTAATAAATTTGATAACAACAACAACATATTAACAAATAATATATAACTATATTAAATCACATACGAAAATCTGTACGTATCTAGTTAAGCTATAAGATTTGGCTAATAAGGACACAACCGTCAAATTGTTGATGAAATGCGGACATTGCACATAAATGTAAACAATGCAAGGCCATTTGACAAATTCCTAAATGTACAAGTAAAACAAAACTTTCATTTGTGATTCAATATTACTATATCAAAGAACAACATTTCTGGTGTGTTCAAGTGTTCAAGTGGGAAATAAAATAGCAGAAGTACAGCTGAAATCTAAACAAGAGTTGACCTACAAACAAAGGCCTCTTACCTTACAAAAACTGTTTTTGTGTTGAAAGTGCCGTGTTACTTGCAGTTTACAAGAGACCGAGAAAGCGACGTTTTTTCTAGAGACCGAGGAAGCCGAGTTCACTAGCTCTCTCCTTCTCGAACGTCTCAAAGTACTGATAGATGATGGTGACAGCCAGTAAAATACCAGTTCCTGAACCGATGGCGCCCATGAAGTCAGCCAATACCGTCAATGCACCAATGCAAATCCCTCCAAAGGCAGCTGCAGTTGGAATGTAACGGTTGAGTTCTTTCTGGAGGTTTGATTCACGGTGTCCGGGCATCACCATACCTTGTTCCTATAACCCAATCAAAAAAAATAAGGATTCAAAAATCATCTATCATTGGATTTTCAAATTAGGAGGAAACCAAAATTTGAGATTTTTTTTGATTTACGATTTCTTTCTCTTTCAAAATCATCACTTTTACAGATTTCTCTAAGATTCTTGATGAGAGGATAGAAAAATTCCGTATTTTGAGTTAGAAACATTTAAGTTCTTCATTACTAGTTGATGAGAAGCTTGGACTGTTTAAGAAATACAAAGTTTCACAGAACAACACTCTAACATAGGTAATTTTTTAAAGTTAAAACTTAGAAACTTATATTAATTGCTTTCTTCTTGTTGTTGTTAAAAGAGATGGCTTTATAACTATCTTGATCTGATAAAAAAAGGTATTATTGGTGATTTCTTATAACTTTACCAGATATGGTAAGTTAATACCAATTCTATTATGCTGTTTTGCGAAGCTAATAATGTACCTTAAGTTGCTTAGCCACATCTCTAGCTGAAGACCCAGAAACCTCGATCCATGTTTTGGAAAACAGGGCACAAGCGGAGAGCATGAAGATTATATAAAACAGTGCATGGAAAGGATGTGCTGCCATGGCTCCCAAGCTGCAAGTTTTAAATTCATATGACAGTAAGGAAAGCTGTGGACTAAATAAATAAATATACTCAGGCTGGAAGGAAGGGTAGATAATAACCTGGCTGGTGCAGTAATATAGTACGCAATACCGCCCACAGGGATTGATTGACCGCTATATTCAGACTCCTTCCATATGCCCAATAGATTGACGAAGAAATTTCCACCATACCTCCTGTACAGAAGCTGAACAAGTATTGATGATGTCAGCAACTTAATGAGTCCTGATATTTGTATGCAAAGTAGTGTGACAGATAAGTACCTGTGAGATGAAGTAAAGGTTGGTTACTAGGGCAGACTGGAGAATGATTGGCATGTTGGAAGTGTAGAACAGCTTAATGGGGTATGATCCCTGCTGTCCACGTGCGTTCTTTGAACGAACAGGCAAAACTACACGGAATCCTTGGAAGTAGATCACAATTAAGAAGATTAAAACCGTTGCGAGCAGATTTGTGACGTTTGGAAGGTTCTGCCGGTAGAAAGCCTCACGAAGAGCACGGACTTTATCTGTTCTTGTTATTAACAGATGGAACAAGGCAATAACAGCACCCTCAAACTCGGCTCCTCTTCCTGCATTGATAGTCGTTGGGCTAAACGCCTTCCAGATGATGTTCTCACTGCAACAAATTCAGGAACTTCAGTAATTTACAACTTAGGTTCAATTTTTTTTTAGGACGAGATAAAGAAAAGGTATTGTAGCTCACCAGATATTAGTAGCAATGAAGAGTGAAATCCCGGAGCCAAGACCATATCCCTTCTGAAGAAGCTCATCAAGGCATATGACAATAATACCAGCAAAGAAGAGTTGAAGGATAATAAGGATGGCATTGCCAACACCAAGCTGGCCAACGCTTCCATACATTCCGGAGAGAACATATGCAACGGCTTCACCAACAGCTATCAGAATACCTAACAACTTCTGTGCACCATTCCTGTAGAAATAAGATCACAAATACAATTACATTTCAGGTAGAAAAAACATCCTGAATAAGCAATGCCAGACTTCATGGATAAATCTTTTGTACAGAGAATGATGAATCTATGATTTCTCTATAGATCAAAAGAAAATTAACTACAAGCAATGTCAGACTTACAGAAGTGCACGGTCCTCTCTGACATTGTTGTCAACTTCAATGATCTTAGACCCAGCCAAAAGCTGCATCACTAATCCAGATGTTACAATGGGAGTGATACCAAGTTCCATGACTGTTCCACGGCTTGAGGCAAGGATCACACGCATCCAGTAGAAAGGATCAGCACCAGTGGTTGAATGTATTCCATAGAGAGGGAGTTGACTGCATACCAAAAATATGAAGAGAGAAATCACAGTGTATATGACTTTTTCTCTGAAAGGAACCTTCCTGTCAGCCGTCTGCACTTCGGGTAGAAACGCAAGGAAAGGCCTGACCAAATGTAGAACTCTGAATCCTCCTCCCATTGTAAATCAGTCAGTAATAGATATCACCTGTTCCGACCAATTAAAAAAGTCATCAGCATACTTTACAAAATCGTGTAATCTAAGTCAACCTAATCTTCCTGATTAACCTAAAATTTGAGATCGACTTAGTCACTAAGGTGAATAGCAAAATCCTCTACAAATCGACGACAAAGACAGCATAACCTAGATAAAATTGAAATACACCTTCAACAACAAACACAGATACATTTACAATTGCAAATTAACGACCAAAGCTATTAAATGCATCACAATAAGCTAGGAAATCAAAATTATGTTTTCTTTTACATCTATAGACCACGAAACAGTAGTTTCGATCCAAATCTGAAAAGAAATTTCATGAAGTCTTACAAAGCATAGAAGCGTTTTCAATGCAATCTGAAAAGATTAAACGGAATCTGTAAAATAGAGAATGTAAGAGAAGAAAGACGACGACCTCGCTGAGAAGGATTGGGAGAAAAGTATCCTGCAGATCTGTTGAAGCCCGGATCTCTCTTATGGGCCTTTGCTTGACGAGGTCATAAATGGTGGCTAGATATGAGAAATATAATAATAATATAATAAAGCGAGCATTTATATATCCAAAAAAATAAATCTTGTTCATTTAGATAACAATCTAAAATTTTGTGAAAATCTCTCTCTCTATATAACTACTAAAAGAAATTACTTTTATCTAATTCTAGCTATGTCACGTGGTATACTCTTCATTCGGATCATCCACTTATCGTCATTTCATTGGTCACGATTTTTTTTACTATTTATTGTAATTTTCTCAAAAAAATTGATTAAATTTGAAAAATCATATGCAAAAATATTACGAAAAGATTGCTTAAGATCTTTCCGATTACAAAAAGATTTTTATGTGTTAATTTTTTAGATTTTGACCTCCCAATATCCTATTATGTTATTTTATAAATTTATTTTTATGATATGACATATCACAAAAAGATTGATTTCTTAATAAATAAGAGAAAAGATTATATTTTTGTGTTATAGTAGTGTTTTAAATTATATAGTTTTAAATATGTTGAAATCGATTTATTTAAATTTGTTAAAAATTTACCTATGATAATTTATTTAAATTTATCAATATCATTTTAAAGTATCAACTTATTTTCATATAAAATTATATATTACATAATACTCCGTACTCCCTCCGTTAAGAATTAATTGTCCCTGGGGGCCAAATCATTTGTTAAAAATTAATTGTCTTTTAACATAATTTTACACCCTTTTTTCCAAATTTACCCCTACTATAGTTTTTTTTATTTTTTCCGTAAATAATTCTAACGAGGGAAGTAAAACGAGATTTTCCATACTCAGATACTACTCCCTGATTTCCTGTGAAGCAGCGATTCCCATAGAGAGAACCCACCAATTCTCTTTATATTGTTAGCCCTCTAATGAAATTTTTGATTATACGTGAAAATTTGGCGGGATTCTTTGAAAAAGGAGAGTATAAATCTCAAACCTAGGGTTCTACTCTTTATAATGCACTTCATCCTGTAGACATTTCAGACTCGTATGCTTCTATCATAAATGAACTTAAGGAATATGTTCTGACTGGTAAGTGTGGTATAAGCCGCTTGTAGTCTAACATATAAAAAGTGGTTTTGATATGAAATTCAAATTAACTGCTAATATAACATTGACGTATAAACCGTTGATTTTGATATGGAGTATCAAAGTAAGCAATCCACTTTCATTTGTACGTATTGGCATGTTAATTTGCCGGCAATTCATTTTCGTTTTGGCTCCAAGTTGAATTTGATTTTGATATGAAATCCAAATTGGCGGAAGTGGCTGGCAGTAAAACACATTCAAGAGGGAAACACAAAATTTGTGAAAATAAAAGAGACGGACAAAGGAAGGAAAATCTATTTTAAAATCTTCTTCAAAAGGAAAATATTTTGAAAGTAAAATGAATGAAATAAATTTTAAACGGATTTTATCTCTTAAAAAATCTTAAATGAGTATGTCATTCTTTATAATATAAAGGGTATAATTGTCTAAAAATTCTCTCAATAAATTTTCCCTGAAATTGGTACAGGGACAATTAATTCTTAACGGAGAGAGTATTACTTATTAACTATATCGAGTTATATAAACCCGGACGTGGCGCTGGACCTAGGCTAGTTCTGTTCTGACTGTATATCCTTTAATTATTTTAAAACAACACAAAAATTAAATTATCATAGATAATCCAAATTGCAAATTTTCATAGATATTTGGCGAATGTATTCATTTTTCTATAAATAAAAAAGGAAAATATCTGAGAGGAATTAGGAAATGCGAAGTGGGGTTAGGTTAGGTTACTTCGTGGGTCCACGCTCCACCTGGTTCGTAGTAGACACGGCATTGCTCCTATTAGTTGAAGACACGTGTCTGATGTGCGGACGTGTTGAAAATATGAAGCTTCGCTGAATAATGTTGGGAATGGACTTAATTTTCTGCAACGGCCCGGTACATAATAGAAGCCCATTGGGCCGAACAGCCCAACGTAATGAATAGTTCTTTCATGTCAAACTTTCGTGGCCTAAGAAGAGTTCATTACATTGTATTTTAATCTCAAGAGCAGTGACTCTCCTTTAAATAAAACACTACTAACTCTTGTTTCTATAAAATAGAATTCGTTGATTTCAACCATGATCGTCGACACATCGTCAATAAAGCTTAGAAAGTAAACCAAGCAAGGTGATCAACCGAGTAGACAATGCAGGTTGGTGGAGAAAACTTGGCTTTAATGGTTTGCTTAAGTTGTTTGAAAGGAAAATGGTTTGCTTAGCTTGAAGGGAGATGGATCATGCTAATTCTTACAAAATAACACTCATTTTTCTTAATCTTCGGTTTCTTCCACTATGCATGTGCAAAAGGTAACGCGCAAACTTAGCTTAAAAGTTTTATCAAGCAAGAAACTAATCAATCAAGCTGGTTTATGCAAGTTGTTGATGCATGCAAATGACGCATGCTGGTGATACAAGTCGGTGTAGGAAACTTAGCTGAGTGGTTTGCTTACCATAAAAGACTCTTTTTTTCTACGAAATGCCTAAAAATCTCGCAATTTAAGGATCTTCGATCCGACTCCAGTCACTCGGCTTAGAATCAACGGTTTTGTGATTGGTTCTCGAGTCATAAAAAGTTTGATTTGTAATCGTTTTAATTTAGGCTTCGTTTGGCAAACGGTTTATAAACTAGTTTTTAGTTTATAAACAGTTTTTTTGAAAAAACCCATTTTTATGATTTTGAAAAACGTGCAATTAAAATATTTTAACATTTTCTTTATCACTCACACATTTTAAATAAACTACACACATTTCAATAAAAACCTACTTTTTACCAAACATATTTATCATCAATAAACTATTTATAAACAACAAACACTTTATAAACCATTTTACCTAGCAAACCCTTAATCCTTTAAGATTCAATAACACCAAGTGTGTTTTCTTGATAGACAGTGTCAATTTAGATTTACATTTCATTGAATTTGAAAACTCTGGAGCCATCAATGGATATGATTCTTCTGTATATATGTATGTCCCGAAAGCTCTCTTGTGTAACTTCGATCTGATTTCTATTCACTCAACTTAGACTTGTGGATCTATAATTTGTTCTCATGTAATAATTAAAGTCGTCGCACAAACTTGTTAATTCAATCTCGTATTATACTTCATATAGTTCACACTAAACTTCAACATGATTCTCCTTGATCTATATATTAATGGCTTATCTTCTATAGGGGAGAGAAACAAACCCTCCCACCTCTCTCTAGAAACCAAAAGCCAAACCCAAAATCAAATCTACAACTAAAACCAAACCCAAAATCAAAAATCAAATCACCCAATAACAACTGTTGTAGTTCAAACAACAACTTTCTTCTTTGCATAGTGAAATGCATGTAATTTTCAAACAGTCAACCACAATTTTCACCACCTAGATCCATTATCACAAAAATCATTCAACATTATACCTTGCTCATACAAACATATTTCATATACCATGATGTTCGATTCCAATATGGGATGAAGTTCAAAGCAAATCTCAAGAGCTCACTCTCTTAACCAAACTCTTGGGATAACCCATTGAAAAAGAAGAATGAAACTTCACATTTGACTTGCAAATCTAGAGGATAAGTGTTTATTTTTCAAGATTGGCAAAGTTGGGTTTTGAAGTTTACCCCAAAATCAAAACAGATCCACCATTTAAATAGGCTAACTAGCTCACCAACCAAACCCCAAAATCAAAACTTCCACTTGCTTTGCTCAAGATCATTGTTGAGTTTGCTTTGCAAGCCATGGAAAAATTGGATTTTACAATAAAAAAAATGAAGCACCTGCGTTGTGTAGTCCAAACCAATTTTTCTTCTACAAGTTGATAAGGAAGACCACGGGAAACTTTGCTTCTTATGTTCTTGTTTGGTACAGGAATAGAGAAGATGGTTTAATTAATTTAACAAAAAAGTTTTAAAAAGCCTCTCCTAAATGAAGTTGTACAGCTTGCACCGCAAGCCAAAGCCTAGTACATTGAGTCATTGAGCTTAAAAAAACAATTTAATATTTCTTTTTCTAGCTTCTTGCACAAGATTGAAAAAATAAAACAAATATAAAACGAAAATAATAAATTTAAGTTTTCACCTAAGAAAAACTAATTGGTCTTTCTGTTGCCTTTCAAGTCATTGAAGTTACTTTCATTTCATTTGGCTAAAGTTGTATACCTCGGCTCTCGTGATGAAATGTCGTTTCGAATGAGACTACCGTCATGGCTGTGTGGTTTGGATTGTCTGCTTAAGATGAAACACTTTCCAGAGTAATTTACTTGTCTAGGTGCATCACACAACTTGAAGATTGATTGTTTTCTGTTTCCGGTGTCACAACGCTTGTGTGGCCATAGTGCAACTCGTGTTCGTGTCCATTCTCTCTCCATCCTGGTGTACTGAACTTTAGTCATCGATTTGCTAGGTTCTTTTTTGACGTTGATAATGGTGTGGGCAGACCTTATTGCTTTTTCTCACCCCGTTTCAACCATTACTTGATTTTGTAACATTTTCTTAGATCTTTATGATCTCATCCTTCGGGATGCTCTAAGACGATTTATTTTGTTAGGTAAACCTCCCTAAATGTTTTCTTCATCAAAACAAAAAACAAAAATATTAATGGCTTGAATCACATGTCATTATCACTCGTTGATCTTTGGGGGAAAAACGTGTTGAATACTTAAGATGGGTTCAGACAAAAGTTTGTAAGGCTAAAACCTAAAGTTTGTATAAACTAAAAATGATTGACTTATTGGTGTTTGGATAGGAGTCAAGCATAAATGTGTTCAAAGAGTCAAAGCGCGTGCTATATCGTAGGTCTAAAATAAAATTAAACAAACTTGTTTTATTTGACAATTCGGCCGACCGCCCAACTACTGAACGACTAAATAAGTATTATAACAGAGTACCATCATATTGCTCCCTATGTGATAACCCTATAGAAACGAGAGAACACATATTTTTAGAATGTCATTATACTTTGAATCAAGTACAAAAATATGAAAAACTACTGAACTTTAAGTTCCATATTCATGATTTGAGAAATCATCCATTTCAGGAACAACTATTAAAGTTAATCAACAGTTTGAAAAAAGAGAAAAATAAAATTGAATCCTTAATAATGCTATGGTATTCGCTTTGGATCAACAGAAACGCAACGGTGTTCCAAAAAGGTTCTAGTGTAACAAAGGAACCGTCGCGGTTAGCTTTTGAACAATTTAAATTCTGGGAAGCAACGTTAAATACTTCTAAGGGTCCAAAACAGAAAACCAGTAAGAATAGAAATAAACCAATCAATAGGAGATGGAAAAAACCACTGGCCGA
The DNA here is from genome assembly GCA_029168935.1 of Oxyria digyna. Lineage (NCBI taxonomy): Eukaryota > Viridiplantae > Streptophyta > Magnoliopsida > Caryophyllales > Polygonaceae > Oxyria > Oxyria digyna. The sequence goes on from JAPVLV010000005.1 coordinate 45,495,784, forward strand.
TTGGATAAAAATAAATTTCGACGGATCCTTTCAATCGTTAGAGAACAATTTTATAGGTTGTGTTGCTAGAAATTGCGAAGGAACAGTTATTGACCTATACCATAAGAAAGTTTCCTCACACTCCCCACTTGCTACGGAAGCATTAGAAGCTTTATATGCAGTACAAGTCGCTTTGAAATTAAAGTGCAAAAACGTCATCTTGGAAGGTGATAACCTCACGGTGATAAATTCCATTAAAGATATTTGGAAGATACCATGGGAAATTCGTAATATAATTCTTGATATTCGAGAGATTATAAAGTCCTTTGAAAACTTTAAAATTTTCCATTGCTTACGAGAAGCAAATAAAGCGACAGATTTCTTGGCTAGACTAGAAATCAACATGCATTATTTAAAAACAGTAGTGTCCTGTAATCAAGATTGAAGTTTATCTGATTTGTATATCAGAACAATGACACCCGTTTTCTTGCAGTCGAGTTTGTTTGATACTTACTCGGCTTTCTTTCGGATCATCCGTGAGGATGGTCAGGAGTCGTTATCTATTGCTAAATAAGACTCCGGTTCTAGCCTTTATAAAAATAAAAAAAATAAAAAGACAATTCGGCGGACCGTAGAGGAAGTAATGGTTAGTTGAAGTAAATTTTGCATCCATTTTGGTTTACGTGATTGATAACTCATGCCCCATCTTTGGCTCTACATTTAATTCCATCTCTAGTCTTGAATCTTCATGCAGATACCAAACTACCAATAATGTCAAACGACGTCGTCTATCCTTATTTTTTACCCTAATGTATGTCATATCAGTGATGTGGTGGAAAACGACTCGATTACCATCGACTAATAGGCCCACTAAACCTAAAACCCTAACGTACACAAATGTTACCATCGACTTTGAGGGGCACACTTTTTCAACTTCGTGGCCGGCCGGTCATCATATTCGTATATACTATGATGATGAATTCGACGTTGGATTTTTATGATATCACGTACCTTTATAAATTACTCCATAATCGTGAAAAAAGCAATGCTCCAAAAAGCATGATTCCAAATATATGGAAGATATAAAAGTCAATCCTCCATTATTAGTTTATACTCCCTCCGTCCCACTTTGTTTGTCCTGTTTGACTTTGGCACACTTGCCGATGCACGTTTTATATCGTCAATATATCAAATTATATGTTATTAAAAATTATAATTTTTTAATATTCTTAAAGTACTAATCGAAACGAATCAAACAAGACCACTCATGACTATGTTTTATCTTATATATTGAAAGATATTTAGAAGATTCTCTCGATTAGTGAATAGTGTCAAAATTTGAAACAGGACGAACAAACAGGGACGGAGGGAGTATTCCATTACCACCACTACTACTACTAGTGAACCTTAATTAACACCTACATGTTTGCATCGTGCTTAAGTTACTGATGCAGAGTGTTTTGCATGCTTTAAAAAGAAATCATCAATTGTTTTACTCTTTTGTCAATGTTCAATAGCCGAGTTTTTTTTTTTTTTTTTTTTGAAATGGGCTTTTTTTCAAAAAACATTCCTAACGTAGGCTATTTTCAAAAGAAATTCCCAATATAGACAATTATGTCAGCTTCGGATTTTTTTTAGTCTCTCGTCCGAAGCTGGTAATTTTTTTTTTGAATTTTTTATGTATAAGAGACGATGGCCTGACCAGCGTCTCTTATACGTTAAAACATAAAAAAAAAAAATTATATGAGACGCTGGTCGAACCAGCGTCTCATATAAATGGTCTTTTTTTTTATTTGAACATGTATAAGAGACGATGGTCGAATCAGCGTCTCTTATACAGATTTGTATTTTTTAATTCCCCCGTGTAAGAGATGCTGGTCGAACCAGCGTCTCTTACACGTAAAATGTTTTTTTTTTAAAGTTATTTGTATAAGGCGCTGGGAGAACCAGCGCCTTATACAAGCCATTTGTTAATCACGGTAACACTTACCATCCTTAATCCTGCAATCATGTGTACTCCCATATCCAAAATGAAGCCACCCTGCCACAGCAATCATGGCTTGTATAAGGCGTCGGTTCTCCCAGTGCCTTATACAAATAATTTTTTTTTAAAAACATTTTACGTGTAAGAGACGCTGAAGAATTAAAAAATACAAATCTGTATAAGAGACGTTGGTTCGTATAATTTTTTTTTTATGTTTTAACGTATAAGAGACGCTGGTCGGGCCAGGGTCTCTTATACATAAAAAATTCAAAAAAAATTTACCAGCTTCGGACGAGAGACGCTGGTAGAACCAGCGTCTCTCACACATAAAAAAAATCTGAAGCTGACATAAATGCCTATATTGGGAATTTCTTTTGAAAATAGCCTACGTCGGGATTTTTTTTTGAAAAAAAGCCAATTTCAGAAAAAAAAAAATTCGAGTTTGCAAGGAAGCGATCGACATGAGCTATAATATTGCAATTTGCAAGTTGAGGAGTATATAAAACCAGCATTATCCTATATACATGATTACATGTACAATGGTTATTTGCTTCTATCCTCAAAATTATAGGATATAAGAATCCAATTCGACCATTGTAAGTGAATATGTATTTCCTAAAGAGATATAGTATAAACTGATTAATTAATTCCATGTCACACAGAAATACACTGAATCAACATATTTTATTTAAAAAAAAAGAAGCAAAGACCGGAGCTTCATTTGTATCTTACTGCACAACCCTAAAAAGGTCTAAGTAGACGTAAACCATGCTCGACTTTAAAAAGACAGGTCTCATGATTCTGATGTATTCATCAGATATTGTAGAATCTTGATTGCACCCAAGTATGGTTTTAATAACATGGGTGCTAAATTGCTAATACTTGGGTTAGCGGTAAAATCAACAGCTTTATTAGCTTCCCTGAAGCAGTGAAAGAATTTAACATTATCGAAATTTGAGATGATGTTATGGATGTTGTCAATTATATTTCTAATTTCCCAAGGTATTTTCCTATTTTTAATAGAATTTATAACCGTAAGATTATCACCTTTGAAAATGATATGTTTATATTTTAATTTCATAGCAAGTTTAGTCGCATATAACGCAACTATTGCCTCTATGACAAAGGCAGAACTAGCGAATATATGTTTATTAAAAATATCAAGAATTTTACCATTATTATCTCTATGTATGCATGCAATATAAGATTTATCCACTGAATGATGTGAACCATCAAAATTTATTTTGATCCAATTTTGTGATGGTTTATTCAAATTTTTGTTTTTGTTTTTCTCTTTCTACTATTTTTTATTTTTTGTCCTTTAATACTCATCTTTGTGGTTTCCCATGGTTTGAATTGAATAAAAGCTCTTTCAGCCAGTTCACTATTTTGGTAATCCTTTTTTCCAAAAATTATAGAATTTCTATATATCCGCATATGGTACCAAAAGAAAATTAGAGCTTCTATTTTATTTGTATCATTTTTAAAAGTCTTTATAAGACTCGTTATAGTAACCTGAAAGGAGACAAATCGTTGAAGGGGAAACTTATGATTGTATATATTTTCAAATATACGTAGTTGGTTTAGCATAAAATAACATTCGAAAAAAAGTGTTCTCTAGATTTTAAGGGGAGTTGCATAGTGAGCATTGAAAAGATACTCTATCATAATATTTATTTAATCTTTCATTAGTGGGAAGATTGTATGATATGCTTTCGAAATAAAGTTTTGTAATCGAGGAGGAATTTTTAAATTCCATACCCAAAGGAGACAAATCGTTGAAGGGGAAACTTATGATTGTATATATTTTCAAATATACGTAGTTGGTTTAGCATAAAATAACATTCGAAAAAAAGTGTTCTCTAGATTTTAAGGGGAGTTGCATAGTGAGCATTGAAAAGATACTCTATCATAATATTTATTTAATCTTTCATTAGTGGGAAGATTGTATGATATGCTTTCGAAATAAAGTTTTGTAATCGAGGAGGAATTTTTAAATTCCATACCCAACCAATTCCTTTCTGAAATTGTGACGCAAATGTAAAAGTCTTGAAAGAAGATTGTAAATATTTTTGATGTATAATCTTAACCCGTATGTTATTTCTATCAGTCACTAGTTTCCATAGAAGTTTTTGTTGGAGTGCATTATTTAGATTTTCCGCTTTATGTAGACCTAATCCACCACATTGTTTGAGTCTCATTTCGTAATAGCTCAGAATCCGGGATTACTATTATTCCAAAAGAAAGCTTTGTTCTTTTGGTGAAAAAAAACATTGCATTAAATGATTGACTTTGGACATGATATTTGATTAAATTTACTTTAAAACTAGGTTATTTTCCCGCGCTTCGCGTGGGCCAAAGACGTTTTATTTTTGTCGATATTTGTATACTTAAGATATTATTTTCATATATGTATTTTTGGAGTAATTTTTAATAAAAAATAATATCTCTTATATATGTACCAAATCACACAGTCGTTGACGATGCTTAGATTGTTCTTCATCGCCATACGGATTGGAGGCGAAGAGCGAAAAAAAGATGAAAATAAATATCAACCAATTAAGCACATAGTTATGATTTTATTAGACATTTAAAGAGTCTCAACTGTCATTACTTTGGACAATACCAACCAATTTATATATAGAGAGATATTTAAAAATTATTAATTATATTTACTTATTATTGAATATTAACAAGTTTTTAGTATTAAGAATTATTAATTTAATGCATTCATTAACTTAAATTTGATATCATTGAGTTGAAGAATATAAAGACTTGTAAATATTAATTTTATAGCTTGAAACTAAGAGAAGATGTAGTTTTGGATTAAACATTTATGATGAGAGGGAAAATGTTTTGTTCATGCATTAAATAGGTACGGATTTCATTTACTTTCGGTCAAGACCAACCAACTTTTATATATATATAGATATAGATAGATATAGACTAGACCCGGGACCCCGCAAAGCGTGGGGCAATTACGGATTTCGTATACAACTTAATGTTTTTAAATATATGTCCTAAAATAAGATTGAGGATAATCATATTAGCAATCTTCTAATATTGCATGTAATACCAACAAAGTTGATTAAGGATTTCTTATACGGTTCAACGTTGTTAAATATATTTCCCAAAATTATATTGACACTAATCATATCTGCAATCTTCTAATATTGCATGTAATATCAACAAAGTTAGATTTATAAACGTAATCAATCAAGAAAATGACAAAACACATAATGATTTTAGTGGTAAGAAATAAAAGAAATGAGACCTACATCATTAATTAATACTAATTACCATTACTTTCTGCTAAAATCAACCAACTTTTATATATACTAGTTGGGCTGCGCGTGCGCACGCGCACGCGAGCGTATAAAGTCTGATTGGTCTCTAGCCTCGCCTTGAATCTGGAGAAGTTACGACGTCAATCAACCATATATATTATACTTGATAAACCAATATAATGATTGTACACTATTACGATTCCTTTTTTTATCATATCTCATAAACTCATTAGGTTGTATTTCCTTACCATATTTCTTTTTATTTAACTTTTACTTTCTTCGTCATATTAAATGGAAAAACTTTCTTCTAAAAAAAAGAGAAAATTCTCTATAGCAACGACGATGAATGTACATATTACTATATCTATTTGAATACTCTATAATCCATATAGTATGTTCAGTCACTCGATCACGAGTTCATGGTTAATCCCCCTTACATATGCTCATGCATATTAATTGGCATTAGCAAACTTAAGGTCGGTTAGTTTGATTTCCTTGTGTATTGAGGGAGATTAGCCCTTTGATACTTATGTAAAATTTATTTATTTTTTTCATGTTAGGTTTTTTATTTCTGTGAAAATTGAGAAAGGAAACCCTAACTTCTTGTTTTAGTACACAATATATGCAATCTTGATCATCTAGAGCTCTAGATGAGTTTATGACGTACTTTGAATTAAATCATGTTATGTGTCAGTCTTTGTTTAACTTTTCAAAATCAGAAAAGTTATTTATAATTTAATTTTTTTTCAGCCTAAATAACGATTTTTGACGATTTATTTTTTCCACCTATCGTATACATATATATTCATAAATTCCCTCCATAAATTTTCCACCATAATTATTCTTTATATAAGCTATATTCTAAACCCTATAGCTGATGTTTGTCAATCGTTACTATTGATTTCCATTTTAAAATGGAACCAAAGATTCACTACTCTTTGGTTTCAAAAATATATGAAATAAAACAAAACGATTCATTTAAGTTATGGTTCTTATTTTGTAAAGTAGTAGTCAGATTATGAAAATTTTGACACAATCTTCATTTTGGTTCATCGAAAACAACCTCTCTTTTGTTTTAACACGAGTTTTATTGCGTACATCCGACCCCTCACCATGTTGGAAGAAGGAGCATTTTAAGGAATTAGGATAATGTTGTTGTGTATTAGGAAATCACCAAACTCGATAAAATCACTACTATCATTACTTCCATTAGTTTCGTAGCCTTGCCACAGTCATTATCACATCAATTAGATTTTTTGCATTCTCGGACCTTTAAAAGAATAATTAGAAATTAGGGTTAAAAAAAAATTAAATCTCCAACGGAACACATCACTCAATAAGAAGCGCGACCATACATTCGACGAATCAAAATTCATCTTGAATCTTATTGAATAACTTTTTTAAATGCCTTTGAAACCAAAGAATTTCAATCGGATTCACAATCTATTATGGGGGTAGACGAGAGAGAGGCGGTGATCCAAATCTTGTAGGCAACGAGAGTCTTTTACCATATTAATTTTAATTAAGGAAAAATGAGACTTTTACCATTATGAATATTAATGAATATATATATACCTAGCTCGAATTAATGAATATATATATATATATATATATATAGCTAGCTCGTACTAATGAATATATATATATAATTGGTACCTCAACAATGTTAAACCAATTAATGTGGTGTCAAAAAATTAATTTAACTATTTTTGGTAATTTTAATCTCTGTAAATGATTATGCCCGTAGTCAAAATCTAACCGTCCGGGTAAAAACAACATGATCGCGTCAAATTGAAACCTAATTCGAACACAATAAATCTAATCTGATATCATTTATAAAAAAAATTAAACTATTTAATACATTTAATCAATAAACTGACTCAACTGCACACGTATAGATCAACCCGTCTTGATCAATAATTTAAATTGATCCAATCCATTCTCAGTCCAAACACAATTTAACTGACCTGATTAACATACTTAATTATAATACATAAAAACCACCCGACAACCATATCAAATCAAAAGGAACAAATACATGTAATAACTTCATGACACTATTTAATTACCTACTTACTTGTCAACTATATTATAAAATATATGAAGTCAGATTGACATTCTCTCAATAAAAATAAAGTCAAATATAAATACCGTATATAGATATTATAATATAAGACTTGAAAAAACCCGAAGAGTATTACATATATCTATATATCTAAATATTACTTTTTAATACGCCGCGCATACCACAGTTATCAAAATCTAGTATATAATTTATGTTGGATGAGTTAAGTTTTTGATTTAAAGGGTAGAAATGTAACTTTACATTAAAGTTACTATTCATTAGGCAATGCTTGACATTTAAGTAGAAATAGATATATAGACAAACATTGGTCAAACACACAAACTATTCTTCGTGTTCCTTTTTTATCTATCTATTTCAAATGGACACATTTATCGAAACACGTTTTTATCATCAATATATCTCGTTACAAGTTAGGAAAATTCGTAAAATTTTGATATTGTTAAAGTACTCATTAACATGAATCAAACAAAACCACTACTACTCTCTATGTCCCTAAAACTGGGTCACATTTTGTACTTTGCACAAATCTTAAGAAGAAATCTGCCACTTAATAAAGAGAAATTTGCATAAGGAAGAGTGTCCAAACCCATTTTTCAGCCAATCAAAACAAAGCTTAAAAATTTAACAGCCAATCACAAACAAGCATTTCACTCACACGGATTACCATATTTACATGACCTAAATACCCTTACATTTTCTGTTTACAAGTGCACAACTGCACTAAGGCATTAACACACTATAAAACCCATAACTGAGCAAGCAAAGAACATTTATTGCTGCTAAACACAAAACAGAGAAAAAAACAGAGAGCACAAAAATAGAGCATTTAGTGCTGCATCATTGTCGAAGGAGAGGATGGCTTCAGCATTTATGTACAATGACGCTCAAGATCCTGATGATGACGGCTCATTAAATAATGAGGAGATGGGGGACTTAGGAGCAGAACCTGTTTTTCCTTTTGATCTGAACCAAGAGCCAGCAACATCAGAATCTGAGGATCATGAGAGGCAACCCAACATCATCAGCCCTGAACTCCCAGACTCAACAGTTGCACAAAGATGCACATTCTGAATTATCTTCTCACCAAATCTTCAGGGGACAAACTTCCACATGGAGCCATGAATGAAGTTGCAGAACTGTTCAAAGTGCACAGAAGAACTATTAGTAGGATCTGGATAGCAGCAATGAGACAAAAGGAGGCAAATCAATGCTACAATGTCACCACAAGGTATCACAATGGTGGAAGGAAGCGAACTCAAGTTGATCAAGCAGCAATAACAACACTAAGCATGGGGGACAGAACATGCATCAGAGATTTAGCAAGCAAACTAGACATTCCCAAATCAGTTTGTCATAGAATGGTGAAGATGAAATTAATAAAGGCACACACAAATGCACTACACCCTGGTTTGAGTGAAGCTCACAAGAAAACCAGGATGGAATGGATTCTCAATCTAATCACAGGGGGGACAGTTGCAGAAAAAACAGAATATCATCCAATGTATGATTTCATTCATATTGATGAAAAATGGTTCTTTCTTACAAAGAAGACACAAAGATGTTATCTAGCAAAGCATGAAAGAGGAATGTACAGGGCTGCTAGTTCAAGTAAGTTTATTCCTAAGGTTATGTTCATGGCAGCAGTTGCAAGGCCAAGGTTCAATTCAGAGGGAGCATGCACATTTGATGGAAAGATTGGTATCTTTCCATTCACTTACCAGGAAGCAGCAAAAAGGAAATCAGTTATGAGGCCAAATGGGACAATTGTTACAAAACTTGTAGAGTCAATTAATAAGGTGTTACCAGAAGAATGTTAATTGATTAGATCATACCAGCAATCAAGGCCAAATGGCCACAAGATGGACAGAAAGTCATATACATCCAACAAGACAATGCAAGGTCTCATATCAATCAACAAGATCCAGAATGGCAAGAGGTACACAAACAAGATGGATTTACTTTTATTCTAATTCAACAGCCAACAAATAGTCCTGATTTAAATATATTAGACCTAGGATTTTTTAGGAGCATACAATCACTGATGCACAAAAAGATGCCTAGAGATGTTGATGAAATGCTACAAGCAGTTTATAATGCATTTTATGAGTTGGATGCCACTACTCTAAGAGATGTATGAATTTCTCTCCAAAATGTTATGAATCAAGTGTTACAAGTCAAAGGAGGAAATGATTATGTTGTGCCTCATGTCAACAAAAAGAAATTAAGAGCACAAGGTCTTCTACCAGAAATAGTAAAGGCAACTACTTGGGCTGTTATAGAAGCATGAGAGATTGTTCATGGGGCTTCAGACAATGAAAACAATCAAGATAGCCAAGCAAATGATGCAACAAAAGACATTCCATTTGAAGACAATGAAGACAACCAAGCAAATGATGCAACAAAAGACAATCCATATGATTTAGGAGACATCGAAGCTAATGGTTTAGGGGACAACCAAGAAGATTTAGACAACTTCATAATTATGTAAGTATTTCATCATAATTATCTTGGATTATATGACTACTGTAAGCATGCATAGACTATCAGTTTTTGTAAGCAAGCTTACACTAGTCATATTTTTGTAAGCAAAGAAAATCAGATTAATATCAGTAAGTCATGCAAGTGTTTAAGGCAACCAATTTGTCTCAGGTGTCCCCATGACCATCATGATTAACATTTAATTCCAAGACTTAACATTCCAGATAGGCATCAGTCAGTAAGAAATATCTAGTGTTCCTATAGCACATCCAGGCAGTGGAAATTAAGGGCTTGTATCTCAGCATTGACATTTTCATCATTGAATATAACAGATGTCTCCATTCCCTCATTGATATCAAGCCCCTAAACACTAACCTAAACATACCAGATAGGCACAACAAGACACTAATTACTGTGTTCCTATAGTACATAAAAGAAATGGAAATTAAAGGCAATCTCAGATCATGATAAACAGACTTCGTCATAGACATTTCTCAGGGAACACAGATTATTCTTATGCATGAAATCTCTGATTATTTATCAGATTTCCAATGCCTACATTTTTTTATTCTCACATCAGTTCATTAGATGAACAACAACAGCATTTCATTCACACAAATCACCAAATGAACCTCAGTTCATCAGATGAACAACAACAGTAATAGCAACACAAAATCACCAAATGAACCTCAGTTCATCATATGATCAACCACAGCAGCAACAACACAAAATCACCAAATGAACCTCAGTTCATCAAATGATCAACCACAGTAGCAATTTTAATCACAGTTCAAGCACATTAAATAATGAGCAAACCACAAATACATAACCCCATAAATACATAGTCCAGTTTACATACGCAAAATATACAGTCCACATCAGGACTTCCATATAGGCAAAAATCAGTCCACACGAGGACTTCCAGATACGCAAAAAATTACCATTGCAATACCAGTGTTCATAATCAAGTCAGATAACAGAAAATATAAACAAAGCCCCAAGAAGACTTAGCTAGATTTCTTCGGAATTGGAGGCACAGTGGGAATGAGAGACAGATGGCGAGTCCGGGATGACCACGATCTCAGGGGACAGTGGAGGAGCAATCTCCGGCGTCGGGGTGTCAGGAATGACAATGATCTCCCGGGGACGAGAGAGGCCTTCGTTTTCCGACAGCTTCAGCATCTCCGACGATCGCTGCATCTCCATGGATTCTTTCTTCTGCTCCGGCGTCCACAGCATGTCGATATCGATATCCTCCGACGGGTGGTTGCTCCATGTGTGATCTCCAATGCAATCGGGACACCAGTTGCAGGGGGGGACAATGAACAGCCTGATCGACCGGAGTCAGTGGTCGAGTGATCAGGATCTGGAGAGTCGTCTTTGAAAAAAAGATTCAAAGCCACCTCCGATTCGTTGTTCATGGAGGAGATTAATGGAGTCGCCGGCAGAGGAGAAGATGGGTCTGAGACAGTGAGAGATTGATGACCAGTGGAGGGGTGCCACTATGGGTAAAGCTTTGGGACGACCTGATGTTGGTTGAGGAGTCCATCGGAGAAGAGTGGAGGCGGTTAGGGTTTGCAGAGAAGAGAAATGAGGAGAGGAATTAGGGTTATGAGTATATATATGGGGTGATTTGTGGGTTGGTTTTTGGGCTACGTTTTTGGGCTAAATGAGTTTAATTTTGTTAAGTAGAGGACATTAATCCAAGTGCTTAATTTAATCCGGGATTATTTGTGTTTTTAAGTTAATTTGTGTTAAGTTAGCTTAGTAAAAATGGAAGAAATTTAATGGAGTTTTAGGTGGTTGATGAGTTAATAGAGAAATATTAGATGAAGAAGATGATGTAGATGGTTGATGTGATTGATAAATTAATGTTAGGATATGAATAAAATAAATTGAATAAGAGTATTATGGGGAAGAAATTAATTGATAGAAATGGAAATGTGACTCACTTTAGGGGACGCCCGAAAAGGAAATGTGACAAACTTAAAGGGACGGAGGGAGTATATTTTATCTTATACAATGATCAGAAATCAAAAAATATCGTCGACCGTGAACAATATCAAAAAATAAACGGGAGTAATATTTTAAACTCTAAAAAAGGCACTCGTGAATATCAACATTTCTTTATAAATTACCGACGTCATAAATACAACTCGTTTATAAAATACTCCCTCTGTCCCCTAATATAAGGGTCATTTGCTTTTTCGACACTATTCACAAATCGAGAGAATCTTCTCGTTTTCTTCCAATATATAGAAATAAATATATGCATGTGAGATCTCGTTTGATTCGTCTCGATGAGTACTTTGAGAATATTAAAAAATTATAATTTTTATCATCGTATATTTAGAGATATTAACGTTACAAAATGTGTCTCGACAAATGTGTCAAAAACAAATGGAAGATCATTAATGTACGAGGGAGTAATCACTTAATTTACCTGTGATCCCTTTCCAAAAAAGAATCCTAATTTAATTAATTAGTTGACTAATAGTTGTGCGGTAGAGGAAGTCATCTTGTGTTACGATTACCAGGAAATAACAGGCGACAATTAAGTGTGCGGGATAGCCCCGAGTTTTTGACCAAAAAAAAAAGAAAAGAAAAAACAGGCGAAAATACAAGACGACGAACCCTGTAAAAAGAAGTCCAACTTCTTCTTCTTCTCTTTCCCCTTCTCATACGAATGAATTGAATACCCATAAATTCTAAAGAACCATCCTTCCCCCTTTCCTAACGCGCAATTCTCCCCCACTTCATTTCACACCCAATTTCATCTTTACTTCATCTCATCCCAATCGTATATAAATTTCTCCCTTACTGTCAACTCCCATACCAAAGCCGTTTCTGTACAAACAGGCAAGTCTTTCTCTACTTAATTTGTTTCTCTTCTTTCATTCAATTTCCGGTAAAAGTTTTCGTAGGGTTTTGAATTGCTTGCGCAGTCGATAGATATATAAACCCTAGGATTTCTATGGCTTCATCGGCTATGTTTCCGCCCTTCCGGCGACGAAGATCGCCTTCTTTGGAGGCGCTTTTAGCGCCGGTTGACCTCGCTGACGGCGGCCTCATGCCTACGCTCTTATCGCTCGCGCGAGAATTGGTTTCTTCCTCTTCGGCCAAGAAAATGGCGTTTCAGAGGAGGAACTCGATGCGATTGATCAGGAAGCTGGAGGTATTCGTTGTTGTATTGGAGTCGATTAAGGAATCGGAGGTTTTGTGCTCTTATACCAGTCTCTTATGCTTTAAGGAGCTCTATTTGCTTTTGTATAGATCAAAGATACTCCTTACTTACTGCTCCCAATCGTCTAAGTTATGGTTGCTGCTTCAAAATCTCGCAATTTCTGGTCATTTTAGTGATCTTAATCAGGAGATATCGACTCTTTTGGATGTCTTGCCGATTGATGAGCTTGATTTTAGTGATGATGTTAGAGAACAGATTGAGCTGATGCAGAGGCAGTTAAGGAAGGCCAAGTTGTATGTTGATAAGGAGGATGAAGCCTTAAGGCGACAGCTCTACTCGTTCTTGAACAAATTCGAGGCCGGTAGAGCTCCGGATTATGTAGAGCTTTATTCTTTCTTTGTGGAGAAATTGAGGATTCATGATGCTAGAGGCTGTAGGGATGAGATTGAGTTCTTGGAGGAGCAGATTTGCAGCCATGAGGGAGAGATGGAGCCATCTGCTGCAGTTCTTACCGGGTTTGTCGCTCTTGCGAGGTATTGTCGTTTTCTTCTGTATGGATTTGAGGAAGATGAGATGGAAGGTGTGAGTGTGAGCAAGAACAGGAGAATGGTGAAGAAGGGTTTGCTTATTCAGGAGATTGCTAATACATTTGTCACTGTTCCAAAAGATTTTTGTTGCCCGATTTCACTGGAATTGATGACAGATCCAGTGATTGTATCAACCGGGCAGACGTATGAATCTTCTTCAATCAAGAGATGGATGGATGAAGGACATTGCACGTGTCCTAAAACGGGGCAAATGCTTACTCATAAGCGCCTTGTTCCCAATCGAGCTTTTCGGAATCTGATCAACCAATGGTGCAATGCTAATGATATTACACTTGATTTATCCGATAATGCCGATCCATCTTCGTCTGCAGTATCATTTCCGAAGGCGGCGTTTGAAGCCAATAGGTTGACAGTAGCCTTGCTTATTCATCAGCTTTCAAGGGGAACAGAGTCTGCAAAGGCGATTGCTGCACGGGAAATCCGTTTAATGGCGAAAACGGGAAAGGAAAACCGTGCTTACTTAGCAGAAGCGGGCGCCATTCCACATCTTTGCAAGCTGATGTCTTCTGAGAATCCCGTTGCTCAGGAGAATTCGGTTACCGCCGTTCTCAACCTCTCGATATACGACAAAAACAAGAGCAAGATAGTGGAGGAAGAAGGATGCTTGGAGTTGATCATTAGGGTATTACAATTCGGATGCACAACTGAAGCCCGAGAAAACGCTGCAGCTACATTATTCAGTCTCTCCTCCGTCCATGACTACAAAAGGAGAATTGCAGACAAGAAAGGAGCAGTGGAGGCTCTCAAGAATCTTTTGAGAGACGGGACGGCACGAGGAAAGAAAGACGCAGTGACGGCGTTATTCAATCTCTCAACACACACGGATAATTGTGCTCGGATGATAGAATCCGGGGCAGTGACCACCATTGTTGAGGCCTTAGAATTTGAAGGCGTCTCTGAAGAAGCCGCAGGCGCGTTAGCCTTGATAGTAAGACAACCCATTGGAGCTCAAGCCGTTGGGAATGAAGAAAACGCCGTTTTCGGTTTGATAGGAATAATGAGATCCGGGACGCCTAGAGGTAAAGAAAACGCTGTTGCGGGATTACTCGAGATTTGTAGGAGTGGCGGAGCGAGAACGACCGAGAGAGTTTTGAAGGCACCTGCATTGGCTAACTTGCTTCAGGCTCTATTGTTTACCGGAACGAAGAGAGCTAGAAGAAAGGCGGCTTCACTCGCTAGGGTTTTCCAAAGGCGGGAGCAAGCGGCTTTGCATTATGGTGGATTGGGAGTAGGGTATGCATTGGCTGGGAACTCAGCTGCAAATAGAGACTCAGGTTATCCAAGTGAGGTTACATTGTCTATGTCAATCTCTGTTCCAGTTGTGTAAAGTTTTTTTAGGGTGCACATGATCATCATCCTTGTGGTGATACTTTTTTTGCTACTCACATTCATTGATTTATGTGGGGCATAAGAAGGTTATACAGAATATGGTATAGAATTTTCCCGTAATGAAAGTACAGTGTTTTATATGATATGATATGATATTGCATAAGAAAGTATTACTCTACTGTATAAATTATGGTTTACTGCAATTGAGTTTTAGTACTCGCATAGTCACATTCATTGATTCAAGCTAATGATTTTTAACATTGGACTAAGGCTATCAGCAATGGGAGTATAATGGGAGTAGCATAGCATGGATCGCATAACATATTTTATTATTTTCTTTTCTTTTCACACCACCTATGTAACTCACCTTACTTTTTCCCCACAATGGGGGTTACATGAGGAGGGTTACATGTATACATATTTATTTAGCAATCATATATTTACACAATATAATAATACATATATCTTAAATTCAAATTTTTAATAAATAATGTATTATAATTTTATTAATTTAGATTAATATAAGTATAATATTTTTTTGTATACTTTCAAATGAAATTAATACTAATCAACGTCATTATGCTTAAACTTCATTCAAACGAAAAAAATAGAAACAACAAGTACATAAAATGATAACAAAATAATCAAAACACATCGTCAACTAAACGTAATCTATATATGATTGACTCAATTTATTTTAATAGAAAAAAATAACATGTATATATGAAATATGAGTGTCTATGTGTAGATAAAAATAATTTATAAATATTAAAATATTTTTTTCTATTTTTATAATCAATATAAGAATAATATTTACTCCCTCTGTCCCGTTTTGAATGTCCCAAATTACCACTTTTGATAGAATTAAGGGAAAAAAAAAAGTACAACAGAGGTAAAAAGGTAGGAGAGATAAAAAATTTTTTTTTTATTATCAACCAATCACAACAAAGCTGGAAAAAATTACAACCAATCAGATTGCTCAAATTAGAGCACACAGATCACCACTTTTCCTTACCAAAAATACCCTTATAACATTCTGCCTTTATTCCCTGTACATTCTCCATCTACTTTCAGTTTACATTTTCACCATTACAAGTAAAAAGCACAGTGCTTAAGTAAAAACAGAGCATTCAATTTTACAGTAGTTTCTGCATCATTGCCTGGTGGGGATGTCCTCAGCTTTCGATTTAAATGAAGCTCCAGATGATGACGTCATTAGAGAAGAAATGGAGGGAGAATGGTCACAAGACAGAGAAACAAGTGGGGACAATGATCTACCATTTGACCTTAACTTCTCACCTGAGCATCACCATCCAGAACCAGAGGCAACAGCAGAGGCATCAGGACATCATCAGACATCCACACGCAGGCTCAGCAAGGATCAGAAATGGGTAATACTGAGTTATCTTCTGGAGAGGACATCAGAGGGGAAGCTACCAAAAGGTGCCATCAATGAAGATGCACAATATTTCAACACAACACGTAAGACAATAAGCAGATTATGGAATAAAGCTAAGCAGACAGAGGAACATGAAGTCCCTAACCTGAGTACAAGATTTCACCAATGTGGCAGAAAAAGAGTTCAAGTAGAACCAGAGGTAGTCAAGGCAATAAGCATGGGGAATATGACTTGTGTTAGAGACTTAGCAAGTTCTCTATCCATATCCAAATCAGCATGTCATAGAATGATTAAAAAAGGGGACATGAAGCCACATTCAAATGCCCTGCATCCAGGACTGTCAGAAATACACAAGATCACAAGGCTGAAATGGGTTCTAAGCCTACTTCAAGGGGACACAGCAGACCGCAAGAAGGAGTATTTTCCTATGTATGATTTCGTCCACATAGATGAGAAGTGGTTCTATCAAACAAGGAAAACACAGAAGTACTACATTGCCAGAAATGAGAAAGGTCAATACAGATCAGCTAGTTCATCAAAATTCATTCCAAAGGTAATGTTTACAGCAACAGTTGCAAGACCAAGGTGGAACTCAGAGGGACATTGCACATTTGATGGGAAAATAGGAATATTTCCATTCACATATGAAAAGCCAGCAAAGAGAAAATCAAAAAACAGAGCAAAGGGGACAATGATCACCAAACTGGTGGAAAAAATCAACAAAAAGGAGACAAGAAATATGCTCATCAATCAAATTATTCCAGCAATCAAGGAAAAGTGGCCAGATGATGGAAATCATTAAACCATATTTATTCAGCAAGATAATGCAAGGCCTCATATAACTCAAGATGATCCTGAGTGGCAAGAGGTATATGAACAAGAAGATTTCACATTTATACTCATACAACAGCTAGCAAACAGTCCAGATGTTAATATTCTAGATCTTGGTTTCTTTAGGAGTATTCATTCATTAATGCACAAGAAAATGCCAAAAACTGTAGCTGACATGCTCATTGCAGTTATGGAAGCTTTCTATGAGTTGGATCCTATTACACTCAATGATGTATGGCATACAATGCAGTTTGTCATGAATGAAATTCTGAAATCAAAAGGAGGCAATGGCTATGACCTACCACATGCTAACAAGAGAAGGATGAGATCACAAGGTATGCTACCATCAGTAATTAAAGCACCAGAGTGGGCTGTGCAAGAAGCATGGAATATTGTTCATGAAAGGGGACAAAGTAGCTTGCCAACAGAAACTCTAAGAAGATCCAACAGAGAATCAAGATACTCAAGGAGCCTCAGAGAATCACCAAGAACCAACAGAAACTCAAGACCCACAAGAATCAGAAGAAGCAAACTGAAGGGGACACAACAGTTAAGATAAGTTTCTAAACTTCACATCACTAGGCAGTCTTGTGAACTTAAGAAACTCTTTTGTATGCTAGTATTTGAAAATGAATGCTATGGAGGAATATAAGTTTTTGGATCTCAGTTGTCTCCAATCATCATAGAATCAAACCCAATTTCTGCCAACTCATAATACCAGATAAGCCTAGCAATTCAGTTACAAGTAACTGGTGGCTTATAGCACATTTAAGTTGGAAAAATCAGAGGATTATCATCTCAGATATAAGGATTCATCATCGATCAAATACCAAAAAAATAATTGATCAAAACATACCAGATAAGCATCTACTTAATTGCAAATTAATGATCCAATGGCAAATTAAGTTTGTGATCTTAGAAATGCATCTCACATTACAATTTCATCACAGATATTGAACAATATCTCAGTTACCATCAAACCCTCACAGATACACTGCTAATCACAACTTAAAATATCACACTGAAATCAGAAATATGCAAAAGAGTTCCTATAGCACATTAAGACAGTTTTTCATGGTATATGTTTTTTATCCAACATAGCAAACACCCCCAAAAAACAGAGCATCAAAAGAGTGCCTCAAAGAGCACAGAGATCATCACCAAAAGAGTGCCTCACAGAGCATGTGAAGACCATAACAACCTGTATGCACTACATTCTGTTCAAAACAGAGCACATCGATCATCACAACCTGTTTGCAAACTCCTCCCAAAACAGAGCAGATAATCTGCAAAAAATAGAGCAGATAATCCACAAACCAATACCAAAACCACATAATCCACAAAAACCAACAGAATCCAACAATATCCACAAACAAACATCCAAAACAGAGTCCAACAATATCCGGGAACAACAGAAAATGTCCAGAAATATCAAAATAGAGTCCAAATTACAGAACAGAGGAGATATGAACAAGAGGGGACTTAGCTAGATCGAGAGGGGCTGTCAGAGATGACAATGAGCTCAGGGGACAGAGGCTCATCAAGATCCGGCGGTAGCAACTCCGCATCAGCATCCATGGGCTCAGGTGTGGCGACGTCGGTGACCCTCAGCTCAGGAGTAGGTGTGTCGGGGATCACGATCACCTCCCGGGGCCGAAAGGTGGCTTCATTCTCTGAGAGTTCCGGCGAACATTGCATCTCCACCGACTGCCTCTCCGGGTAAGAGCCTAAGACTTCAGTAGGTGTCATCTCCGGGAGACTAAGGCTGAAAGAATGATTCCCATCGCACCGGGGACCCTTTTTGCAAGGAGGAGACAGATTGCAACCACCAGGGAGAGGGACGGAGAAGGATTGGTCGCCGGAATCCTCTTTCACAGCCGACGACTCCTCCTCCTCCGTCGGCGAGGACTCCCGCATCAACGACGGGGTGCTGGAAGGCTCAGGTTCAGATGGTGGTTCGACTCCCCGCTCATAGGAGGGAGGAGAATCGCTTCTGGTGAAGCTCTGGGAGGGGCGACTGAGTGAGGATTCAGACATGGCGAGGGAGAGTGAGGGAGAGGAAGAAAGAGAGGCTGTGAGATTAGGGTTGTGAGAATGAGGGAGAGAGGCGGGAAAGAGGGTATTTACAGAGGGAGAAGATTAGGGTTTGGGTTTTGGGCTGGGTATTTTTGGGCTAGATTAGGGTAATTGGGTTTAGAGTGTGTTTAGCAGACCGGGTGTTAATTTGGGTTTAGGTGTTAATTTGATTAATTATAAAATGGGTTAGGTAGATATTGAAGAAATTTAATGGAGTTGAGGTTAGTTGGATGAATTAATGGAGTAGAAATGTAATGAAGAAGATGATGTAGATGGTTGATTTGATTGATAAAGTGTTATTGAGAGTATAAATGAATAAGATTATAAGGGAGTAAAATAATATGAGTAAGGGTATTAAGGGAAGAAATCTATGTCTAAAAAAGGAAACGGGACAATCAAAAGGGGACGCCCGAAAAGGAAACGGGACAAACAAAATGGGACAGAGGGAGTAGTTGAAAGACTATATTGTATTACTTAAATACAAATTTATGAGAATCATTTGATCATTTTTTATCTATGGTTGAAAATGGATGAAAAATGGTCCCCTTTTCCTATGTAACCCATATTTGGGAACCAATTATTATTTTATACTCCCTCCGTCCCATTATATAAACCCCATTTCATTTTCTGACACTATTCACAATCCGAGAAAATCTTCTTGATTTCTTCCAATTTACAAGTAAAAACATAGTCATGTGGGGTCTTGTTTGATTCGTCTTGACAAGTACTATAACAATTTCAAATTTTTATATTTTTTACTAATACGTAACTAGAGATATTGACAAAACAAAACGCACATCGACGTGCGAGAATGAAATAAGGCTTATATAGTTGGACAGGAGTACTGTATAACCCCTGTTGTGGATAGCCTAAGCTTCAGTATCTCCGAAGTCATGGCACATTTTGTTCTGGTAAAGCTAAAGTCAATGACACATTTCTATGGACAATTCCTTTTCTGCAAATTGATGGTGGCAATGACATCCACCAATTCTTGAGCCCTTTGTTATGGACCCTTTTGATTAAAACTGTCCCCCCATTTGACCTTGTAGAAGAAAGAACAGTTGCTAGCAGACAAGATAGTTGTTCATCTAAAGCTACCAAGTTTTGACCAAAATGTGGTCATTATTTCTTTCTTTTGGTCCCTGTTCTAAAAATATCCGATTAAGACTGTCTAGACGCTAATCGGTCGTCCTCCGCCTATGACTTGCCTCAAACAGGTCTAGGTGGGAAAAAAATCTTAAATGTTGTGAAAACATTATAGTTTCAGGGAGTAAAACATATTTTTAGATTAGACTTTCTAAAATAAAGCTAATAATAAAGTATAAACATCATCCCATCATAGTTTTATAAGTAGTATTAATCATATGAATTCGGGATTAGTTTTATGTGTTAAAAGTGCTCACACACTAATCATAAACTCTAGAATCCATAAGAATGTCAAATTGAAAGTGTAGTAAAAGGAAGAAACTATAGATATAATCTTTTATTAGTAAACAACAACAATACAACAAAGGCAATAACAATCAAGGAATAACAACAACATCAACATGAATCTTGTTGATCAACAAAGAAACAAAACAACCATCCAATGGATAATAATAATAATAATAATAATCAAAGAGTTCATCACTTGATCACTTGCTCTTAGTAGGGTAAGAAGGCATTTTGTAGATACCACAAATCCCTTCTGCCTTTCCAATGTTCCTCTTCACTCTAATGTAACCCTTTTCGCCCCAACGGCTTCCCCACGAGTTCCTAACAACAATATAATCGACACCCTTGCTCGTCGTTCCGTACCCTACTGCAGCCACACCATGGTTTAAATCTGTCCCACAATGTCCATCAAAGACACCCTAAAAATACACAACACATAAATTTAAGTACATTTCCTATTGAATATATAATCACATGATCAGAAATAAATTAGTGAATTACCCCACTGTAAAATTGGAAGTCTCTGCCTGAGGCATCAATAGCCACACTGATTGGCTGATGAGCAAGTGCCTTCAAAAGGCTCAACTCATCATTTACAGGCACATCATGGTATCCATCAATTGTTATTGCCTCACCCAAATCCTGCAAATTTCCAAAAAAACAAATCTTAACATAAACATTTTTCATGTTATATTGATCAATATAATGTTTGTTATAAGTGCCTTACCTTTGATTCCTCACAAGTGCCTTCTTCCATAAGGTAAGGGTAGTCTTCTTCCTTACGAAGACCGCCATTGCTCATGATGAACTGAAAAGCGTAATCCATGAGACCGCCATTGCATCCATTGTTATAGGTCGTATCACAGTCGATAAGTTGTTGCTCTGATAGAGCCGTCAAGTTACCCGTCACTATCTGGTTTATGCCCTCAACTGCAGCAACTGTTGAAAATGCCCAACAACTCCCTACATACATTTTTTATGTAAAAATGAGTCTTTGGCTTAAAAATAGAACATAATAATCAGTTGAGTTGAAGAAATACAATACCACATTGGCCTTGGTTTTTGACAGGAGAGACAGCTCCTTTCTTCCTCCAATCAACAGACTTAGGCAAATCCAAATCTTTGACATGAGAGTAAGTGAACTCAGAGGAGGCCTTTCCACTTTTAGGCAATTTGGAGTTGAGTCCAAAGAACCTGTTCTTGAACTCGTCGTGGGTCATGTCGGAGAATTCGTTGAGCCCGAGCCAATAGCTTTTGATCTTCTTGTTGGTTTCATCAATGTGCTCCAAGTTGTCTCTGAACACTTCAAATCTGTGGAGCTTCTCTTCAATGGAGTGGTAAATCTTGCCATGCCTTTCCATCCATGACTCAAAGAGTCTTATCACCTTGTCTATGCAGGTAAGATCATGGGGAGTATAGCCCACTATTGAGAAGTCTTGATGGGCCTGGGCTTGGGTCCAACTGGCCCATAAGAGAGCTGACAGAGAGATGACTAGAAACAACTTCATGATCAAATGCTTGAACAAGGAAGAAGAAGAAGAAGAAAATATGATCAAGTGAGTGTGAGATGTGCATGGGAGGAAGGGTTTTATATAGTGAATATTATACTTGATTAAGCACTAAGATTAAGGGTGATTTGTGTTTGCTTTAGAGTAAAGGAAAAGAGGAAGTTACAAAATTGAATCTTTAAGGTGGGTTGTTCTGACAGCAGAACTTTGAGTCCAAGCATGTCTTAGATGAGTTACTTTTCTGTTGTTTTCTCTTAGAAAATATAGCTAGTAATGTTAATTATGTTACTGTGTCATGTTGTATACTTGAGTAGCTATCAGATTAAAAACTATGACGTTTACACAAAACTGTTGAAACTTTTTTATGTAAAAAAGGAAGATAATTTGGATTCAGAAAGTGTTTTCCCTCTGAACGCCTCTACAAACTAGTCCAACAAACTTATTTCATCCATCAAACCAATATGATCAAAATACTTGACAAAAGATGTGCAGTAACATACTTCTACTCTTCGTCTTTACAGAAACTCAAACTAGTTTCTCATCAATGGAAGAACAACTTGGTGACTTACTGCTTATTCGAATCAAAACGGTTTTTAAATAAAAATAATGATAATCTGATTGCCATAAAAAGAATGAAATTTCACATATCATATATTGATTATTGTTGGAATTTCCCATTAGTCTTGTACAATTATGATTAATGAGATAAATGCACACATATGTAAGCAAAACTCCTATACAATTATGATTAATGAGATAAATGCACACATATGTAAGCAAAACTCCTATATACGGTCAACTCATTTAAAATGACAGATGAAACATTTTTTCATTGGATCCCCCTTTTAATCTCACCATTAACACTACAAAATCTCACTTTAACTCCCAAAATCTCATCTCACACTATAAATCACTCCCCTAAACACACACCACTAAAACCAACCAAACCATGGCCAAAAAGGCATGTTTAGGGAGACAAAAGATCAAGATAGCGAAGATCAAGAACCCTAATCACCTCCAAGTAACCTTCTCGAAACGCCGATCGGGCCTCTTCAAGAAAGCGAGCGAGCTCTGCACGCTCTGCGGGGTCGAGATCGCGGTCGTCGTCTTCTCCCCCGCG
The DNA here is from genome assembly GCA_029168935.1 of Oxyria digyna. Taxonomy (NCBI): domain Eukaryota; kingdom Viridiplantae; phylum Streptophyta; class Magnoliopsida; order Caryophyllales; family Polygonaceae; genus Oxyria; species Oxyria digyna. The sequence goes on from JAPVLV010000005.1 coordinate 45,519,087, forward strand.
AAGAAGGTCTTCTCTTTCGGCCACCCGAACGTCGAAGCCCTCGTCGATGGTTTCCTTAGGGCTGACGTCAGCGGATGCGGGAACGCGCCCAGGGATGACGTCAGCGTGCGTGAGCTGAACGCGGAGCTGATGCGCGTGAGCGAGATGGTCGATGAGGAGAAGGAGCGCGTGGGCGCGTGGCGAGTGGAGAGGCTTGGGATGAGGGAGTTGGAGGAGCTGGCGGCCTCGCTTGAGGAGCTTAGGCGAAACGCTGCGTTGCAGGCGGATTTGGTGAGTGAAACGACGTCGTCGTTGTCGTTTGAGTCGAAGCCGATGGTGGAGGAGTTGATGAAATGGATTTAGCACTTTGGGTTGATCAATGACGTATCTAACGTTGGATTCACATGGATCGATGAAAAGAAAACGTTACAAAGAATGGAAACTTTACGACTTATTAATAACTTTTAGATTTAAGTAATAAAATCTAATCCAAATTTAGTGATCAATGTCAACATACTTTTTTATTCAGAATTTTAATATTTTTTTATTTTTTATTTTTTGGTTTTTCAACATTTGTAATTCATGTTATATTTTTAAATGATATGGAAGATATAGACCTGTCAAAAGTTAATCCAGTCCGAAAAAACTCAACCCAACCCGACCCGAAAACTCATGAACCCGTTGGATTCAAACCCGAGATCCGTTGGGTCAAATCCGGACCAACCCGAACTTCTCGAAACTCGTCGTGGGACTCACTTTTCACATATTTTATTCCATTTAAATTAAAAATAACAATATATTTTATTAAATAATAATATAATAATAATATTTTATTATAAAAATATTGTTTTAATTTTATTTTCTTTATTATAATAAAAGAACATAAATCAGTTCTAACAATACTCGTCGATGGACCCACTTTTCAGACCGTGTATTGTTCACACGTGAAAATATAGATCATTTCTAACACATTTATACAAGAGACAATTACCATACATATTTCACCATATACCAATCAATTATGATTATTTTATTTGCATTCCTATCTAGGCCTAACAAATGCTAACTACGGAGTAGCTAGTTTCATTTGCATTCCTATCAGGACCTAACAAATGTTAAGTAGCTAGTCATTGTTCATCCTATATACTATTGCCATAGCAAGAATGAAATTTCACATAAATAAAACGGGAGAAAACCCCGCATCCGAAAAATTATAATTTGCACTCACTGCTGAGCACAATAATGATACGTCCAAAACTTTTTAAAAAAAAAATCGGTTCAGTAATGGTCACATCCTTGTTGCTCCCAAACTAAACAAGAATTTTATGCGTTTTCAAGGGAAAAAAATTGTTGTGCTCATCCCAGGTGCGCCCATATTTGTTGGGCGCATTTCAAGTGTACGGGATATAAATTTTTGGATGAGGGGTTGAACACTTGAACAAAATGATCATACATTTGCTATAGATGATTTCTAATGTATTTATACACGCTTTCACTATAAACCGAAATTGTTTTTTAATGTGTGATGAATCTCACATAAACAAAATGATCATACTTCACACTTTCACATTACACCAAGAGACAATTACCGTATATATATTTCACAATATACCGTATATATATTTCACAGTATACCATAATTGATTAATTACTTCATTTGCATTTCTGTCTAGACCTAACAAATGTTAACTATCTAGTCATTGTTCATCCTATAAAAAGAATGAAATTTCACGTAAACAAAAGAGGAAAAAATCCCGCATCTGAAAAATTATAACATGCATCCACTGTTTTGAGCGTAGTAATGATATGTCCAAAACTTCTTTTTAAAAAACAACGATCCAGTTTTGGGCGCATCCAGGTCCTGGATGCGCCCAAAACTGGACCGGAAACCCGGACCGGACCGGTCCCCGGTCCACATATTTCAGAAATTCCGGGTTCCGGTCCGGTCCATGAATTTTCCGGTCCGGTCCAGGACCGGAAACCCGAATAATTTTTTTTTTGAAAAAAATTTGGAAAATTTTATATTTTTTATATAGAAAAAACCCGGTCCGGTCCCCGGTCCAAGAGTTTAAAAATTTCCGGTCCGGACCGGTTGTGCATCCCTAATCCAGGATGCGCCCAAATTAAACCAAAATTTTATGTGTTTTGAAGGCAATTTTTTGTGTGTGATCATCCTAGGGCGCCCCGAAACTCGTCTGGTTTATTGGGCGCATTCGGCTGTGTCCAGGACAGGTGCGAGATAAAAAATTTGAATGCGGGCTTAAATGCATAAACAAAATATAATTGTGATGGTTTTAATGTATAACAATGGTATGTGATGGTTTTATCTTTTTCTTCTTCAGTTAGAACTGTTTCACGTTTAGATCATGTATTGTTCGTGCGTAAAAATATATATCATTTCTAACATATTTATACACGCTTTCGCGAAATCAATTTTTTTTGTTTAATGTATCATGAATCTCACAAAAACAAAGTGATCGTGTTTCACACTTGGCAATAGACGATTACCATATATATTTTACAATATGCAATAATTGATTGATTATTTCATTTGCATTCCTATCTAGACCTACCAAATGTTAACTAGTCATTGTTTGATCGGTTAAAATTGTTTCACGTTCGGATCGTGTATTGTTCGCACGTAAAAATATAGATCGTTTCTAACATATTTATACACACTTTCGCAATAAATCAATTTTTTTTTGTTAATGTGTCATGAATCTCACAAAAACAAAATGATCAACTTTCACATTATGCCAAAACACAATTACCATATATGTATTTATGTACTATAATTGTATGTGATGGTTTTATCTTCTTCTTTTTCTAGTTCAATAAGTTAAAATTGTTTCACGTTTAGATCGTGTACTGTTCGCGCGCAAAAATATATATAATTTCTAACATATTTATTCATGCTTTTGCGAAATTGAAATTGTTTGTTTAATGTGTGACATGTGTCATGAATCTCACAAAAACAAAGTCACCGTATCTCACACTTAGCAAGAGACAATGACCATATATAATTTAAAACATGCAATAATTGATTGATCACTTCATTTTCATTCCTATCTAGACCTAAGAAATGTTAATTAGTCATTGTTCGATCGATTAGAATTGTTTCACGTTCAGATTGTGTATTGTTCGCACGCAAATATATATATCATTTCTAATATATTTATACACGCTTTTGCAATAAATTAAAATTGTGTGTGTTAAAATATAATTACCATATATATTTCACAATAAATTACTTCTAATATATTTATACACGCTTTTGCAATAAATTAAATTAAAATATATGTCATGAATCTCACAAAAACATTTCACATTATGCCAAAATACAATTACCATATATATTTCACAATACACCATAATTGATTGATTACTTCATATGCATTTCCATCTAGATCTAAGAAATGTTAACTAGCTAGTCATTGTTCATTCTATACTATTGCCATAGAAAGAACGAAATTTCACATAAACAAAACGGGAAAAACCCCACACCGAAAAATTATAACTTGCCCCCACTGTTGGGCGCAATAATGATGCGTCCAATTTTTTTTTGGAAAAAACCGGTTCAATATTGAGCGCATCTTGATTGCGTCCAAACTAAACCGAAATTTTATGCGTTTTGAAGGAAAAAAATATTATTTGTTGTGCTCACCCTAGGTGCGTCCAGAAAATCGCTCGGTTTGTTGGGCGAATTTTGATGACGCTTTGGATGGATGCGGGATATAAATTTTTGAATTCGGGGTTAAACACCCAAACAAAAATGATCAGTTTTGCTATAGATCATTTCTAATATATTTATACAAGCTTTCACTATAAACCGAAATTGTTTTTTTACTGTGTGATGAATCTCACATAAACAAAATGATCATACTTCACACTTTCACATTATGCCAAACAACAATAATTAGCATATATATTTCATAATATACCATAATTGATTGATTACTTCATTTGCATTCCTATCTAGACCTAACAAATGTTAAGTAGCTAGTCATTGTTCATCTTATACTATTGACATAGTAGAAAGAATGAAATTTCACAGATTGTCTCCCTTAGACTATCCGCATTGGTGACGGACGATGCCGCGGCATCGTGGGTGTTTTTGGCTCCATGCCACGGCATCGTCCATGTTTTTCACATTGGTGACATACGATGCCGCGGCATCGGACTATTTTTTAATTTTTATTTTGTTTTATGTTTAATAAATTGGTATATTTGTATTTGATATATGTGTTAAAATTATAAAATAATTTTTTTAAAATAAAGTGTTATAATTCTTAAAATATAGTATTTACTAAATAAATATATTTAATTTATAAAATGTTCCGAACATAGTCAAAAGTGGTCTCTATTTATAGATCTCGAAAAAATAAAGCCATTGATAATTTTTATTTATTTTATTCGTTTTTATTTTTTAAATTAAAACAATTACAAATAATCAATTAAAATTGATTTTATAAAAATATGAAGCTAACCAATTGGGGGATGCCATGTGGCATCCCCCAAAACCCCAAATCTGCAACATTTGCAGAAGGAAGGGGACGCCATCCGGCATGGGACGCCGGGGCATCCGATGCCGTGAGGCATGCCGCGGCATGCTTCCCCCGTTGGGGATGTTGCCGCCGTTGTTCACCTTGTCGGCTCCTTGCCGAGCTTCCTTGCCGCACCATTGGAGATGGTCTTATAAATGCATACTCCCATGTACAGTCAACTCTGACTCATTTAAAATGACAGATAAACACAATTTGCACTACAAGAAAAACTATTTATTGCAACGAGTTTTGGCAACGACTAAGATTTTGTCGTTGCAATAGATACAAATTTCTTTTTCCTCCCTCCGAAATTCGGGCGGGGAAATTGTGAAAATTGGTCTATATTTTTTGCAACAAAAACGTCGTTGCTATAAGTATTATATAAATAAGGTAACGAAATTTGTCGTTGCAATAAATATTAAATAAATAAAGTAACGACAACTATCGTTGCGAAAAAATATTTGTTATTTTGGAAAATATTTTGTCGTTGCGAAACCTTCTGAACAAAAACTAAAATCCTAAATAATCTATCTACAAGCCCTAGCAGCTCAATATTTTCTTCTGAATCGATTTCATTCGTCTCCATCTTCCTCCTCTTCTCCCTCACTTGTTCTTTCTCCTCTCTCTCCGCCTCCTCATCCACACCCTCCAGCGCTTCATCTCCCACCTCGAGTCCCTCGCCGCCATCATCTTCGCTTGAATTGAATCCCTAAATATCCTCGAAGAGGCTCGCACTCAAGCTACGACGGCTAGGTCTTACTCATCGATGGCGGCGAGATTGGCTGCACCGAATAAGGCTCGGAGCTGGGAGGAGGGAGTCTCCTCTAATTCCTCCATTACCCCTTTATCATACATCTTTAAGGTTTATATCTTATTCCGGATTTGCTGAATGCGTTGTTGCAATTTGGTTGTTTTCAGGAGAAGAAGATTGTCATCTTCAACCTCACCTAATTGTTCCTATATATCTCTTTGAACGTGTATGCATTTCATTAGTAAGAAGAGCAGGTTATTTCGTTCAATCAATATTATATATCATTTTGAACATGAATGTGGCATATGATATTTTTTTAGTAGAACGAGAGTGCCATAATTTATTAGTAAACCAAATAGAATGGATCACTCAATCATTGTTATGAATTATTTATCTATCAAATGTAGATATGGTAGAGTTTTCACTTGGATAAAAGGATACTGAGAATAGTAGAGATAAATATCATTTAGGAATTTTCTATGTAGAGGAATTATTTTAATTTGTCCTTTGCTGAATTATGTAGCTATGTAATGGGATTTTGCTGGTGTCATTATTGTTCATTTATTTACCTAAAGACATCTTTTGTCCTTTGGGTTTAGGTATCCATGTTTAGGTTAGGTATGGACTCTTTTTACATGATGTTAAAACAGGTGACATTTAGCTTGAATTCTTTTAACTTGTCCTTTGTCCAATTTCTGAAAATGGTCCATGTTTGGTTTAGGTATGGAGATCCAATAGTGTTTAAAGTTGTAGCAAATTTGCAAAGCTGACTTTTTTTTTTGCAAAAAGAAGTTGTGCGTTTTCTACACCTATTGCTGAACTGTAAGTTTATATATGGTAGTACAAATTTTAGTATAGCTATTTGGGTGTGGTTTTTTTAGAATATAAGATTGACTAGTCTTGGCTGGAATTTAATTGCTTTGGATGTTATAGTTAATGAATAAGGCCTCTCACTCTATGATTGACTAGTCTTGACTGGTATTATCCAATTAATACTCTTAGTTTCAGAGTGCTTGTTATTTTGGTTTTAATATGAATTATTGTTATTACTTTATTGATGTTGAGGGTGAATTTGAGATGAATAAGATGGTAGGAGTTTGATTAATTAAGGTTTGATGAATTCTATGAACATGATATAATCTGCTTTTGAATATGCTTCATTGATGCCAATACTGATAATATCAAACTGAATTCTTTCTATACATGATATAGTATGTTTTTGTGATAATATGATATTCTATTCTGATTTTGGCGTCACAGTGTCATACTAAATTCTTTCTTCTTTGAGAAAGAATCAGTTGGCAGTGCTTACTTCTTCTTTTTTGGTGTTCTAATGCTGGTATCACGCATGTATCTTCTTTTTTCAAGCATTCACTGAAAACCTGATATTGCATATAACATCTTTCATTCGTGCATTGGGGGTTTCTCTCGGGTCTTTATGCGTTTTAATGTTCATCTATCTCTGGTTGAAGCAAGTCAATGTGTACCTTATCTCATAGATGCCAATTTTATGTTGGTCTATTACACGCCATTTACAATGTTCAATATATGAATAATGAATTTCCTTCCTGTCTGAGCACTTAGTCTTCCTGTCATTTATGCTTCCTCTTGTTGCAGCCATGAAGTTGTCTTGACTCTGGATAAGGAAAAACACCCTGTGGATGGACCGATATACTATTATGTTTTCAACACTCTCTTGTATTGCTTGCTTTCTCTATACATTTATTGGTGAAGATGTTCGATCTGGTGAGTTACCATCTACCTCCCTGCACTACTGCATATAGCTATTTGTTAGTATCAATGCTCGGACCACTAACTGCTTGGACCACTATCTGCTTGGACCACTAACTTCTTAGACTAAAATGGTTGGCAAATTTTTTGATATATGTTTATTGGCATGACCTCCTTGGAAAGGCTAGATGAAGTAATTGTTTTCTCTAATATTGTATTTTGTTGTATTTCTTGGTTCACTTTAATGGAAAGAAATTAGCTTCTTCTCTGCTGGAATCCTGACTCATATACATTGATGCCAATAAAATAGATGTCGCTTAACAGAATACTGCATGGGTTTTTTTGTCTTAAAATCGAATATTTTCTTCTGCTGTCAAATAAGTGACAGTTACACAAGCATACAACATTTTCTTTGAGTTACCCACAAGATATCATCATAAGTCAAAATTAATAGAAGGGGCTCAACGAACTAGTTTGATATTATATGAACGAATAGAGATTTTTTTTTTTTGCTTTGTGCAGACATATTATCCTCTTTGAAGAAATAGGAGATGAATATAACATTTCAATGGCAGCCAATGCAAAGACGATAAAGGATTTTGATGAAGGGTTGACTTGAGGGGGGTAAGTTGTAGTTCTATGACTCCACATTCAGGCTTCTTCTTTTTTGTATCCAACAACCACATATATCCTTTCTTTTGTCACTTTTGTTTCATCCAGGTAGTGTTTCTGATCTATTGTAGTTAACATTTATTATAATGTTTATCCTAATGACTTAAATACAATCCTCAAATAAATAGGTGATAACTTATTGATCTCAGGTGTAATTTTCCATCTAATCACACACTCTTTTCTTTTTTGCTTCCACACAAAGACATCTCGATCATTGCATATCTGATTTTTACATTATGAATGTTTAAGATGTAAGATTTGAACCTGTCTTGCAAGTGGTCTTGATAGATACATTGTGTAATGCCAGTTTAGAACTGTTGGATTCTACCATTATTCAATGCTTTGTATTGTTTATTTTTCTTAAAAGTAATATACTTGTGAAAGAGAGTTGTAGTATTGTTTTTGCTGTCGATAATGTCTAAGGTATATATAATGGCTTACACATGTTTTTGTGTATACAAGGTACAAAATGTTAAATGGAATTTTGAGCTTGGAGGTCAAGGTTCCGGAATCAAGGTCGGTGGAATTTTTCGTATGGGTTTAGGACACTATTTGATGTAATTTTTTGGTTATATGCAAGAATTCAAGAAAATGATGTATAATTTTTATTGAATGACAATGTTAGTTATGTAATATGTTCCAGCATAATGAAATTATTTTGTATTTTGAACAAATTTCTAGAGCTCGTAGAAAATTGTGCCATGATTTTGAAGAGAAATATTTTATATATATTGAACTAAATACTTCGTAATGTAATGCAACAACAATGTCGTTGCCAACAATACTTACCTATTGTAACGACTAATGCTGCTGTGATATAATACTTACCTATTGCAACGACAAATGTTGTTACCAAAACGGGGGAAACTTTACTATATTACAATATATTTTGCAACGACAAAACTATGGCAACAACCTTTGTCGTTGCTAAAAACAGATTTTTCGCAACGACTTTTGTCGTTGCAATAGGCTTTCACTACGGGCTTACGGGCAACGACAAAAGTCGTTGCGAAAAACAGTTTTAGCAACGACTTTGCTTATTTTGCAACGACCAAATTAACACTCCCAAAATCTCAACCCACACCATAAATCCCTCCTCTAATCACACACCACTAAAAACCAACCAAACCATGGCAAAAAAGGCATGTTTAGGCAGACAAAATAACAAGATAGCCAAGATAAAAAGCCCTAATTAATCACCTCCAAATAACCTTCTTGAAGCGCCGATCGGGCCTCTTCAAGAAAGCGAGCAAGCTCTACACGCTTTGCGGAGTCGAGATCGCGATCATCGTCTTCTTTCCCGCGAAAAGGCCTTCTCGTTCGGCCATCCAAATGTTGAAATCCTTGTTGATCGTTTCTTTAGCGTTGATGTCAGTGGATTGGGGGTTGTGCCTAAGGATGGCGTCAGCGTGCGTGAGCTGAACGCGCAGCTGATGCGCGTGAGCGAGATGGTTGAGGAGGAGAAGGAGTGCGTGGGCGCGTGGCGAGTGGAGATGCTTGGGATGAGGGAGTTGGCGGCCTCGCTTGAGGAGCTTAAGCGAAACGCTGCGTTGCAGGAGGATTTGGTGAGTGAAACGACGTCGTCGTTGTCGCTTGAGTCGAAGTCGGTGGTAAAGGAGTTGATGAAATGGATTTAGCAACTTTGGGTTGACCAATGGTGTATCTAACTTTGGATTTCCAGACCGGAAGAAAGACCGGAAGAAAGATACTGTATTTAACTGCCAAAAATAACATGAAAAAGGAGAAAAAGCCAATTAAAAGATTTTACCCTATCTTTTACTACCAGGAAACCTTTGGTTAAATTGACCGCCAAGCCAATTCTTATAACCAAAGAAGCTGACATTAAGCGTTCTCAATTGATAATTGAATTAAGCTAAGAACGACCAGGCTAGTGACTCCGTTAAGAAGCCATCTTTTCCCCTGGCTACTTCCCGCCAACAACAATCTGACCAGGCTAGCTAGTTGTCTTTAATGGAGCAACATCAGATCCACATGACGACTCTGGTGCGGTCGTTGGTAGTTCGAAAAACTCAAAGCATTCTGTTCTCGAAGAACCCGGCGGGTCCGTTCACGGCTTCCGCATCTTGATGGTCGAACAAGATGATAATGGAATTTTTGCCATTACTAACAGAGACTCAGCCTCTCTCTTATGTCGGATCTCAATCCCCAATCATTTCAACTCATGCTTTTGTGCATTCCTTGTCTCAATCAATGATCATGCTGTATATCCCTTGTATGATTTTATGTTATCAATAAAACCTCAGAGTATGCTTGTCTGGAATCCGCGAGGAGCAGGTAGCACCAACTTGGAGCAGGTAGCACCAACTTTTTGACTTCAATTAAAGAGTTGATTCGTCATGATAAAGTCCGGTGGGCCGATAAACACGGATCGTGTATATATGCGCATATGCGCATTGGGCGCACACGTCAACACTGTAGGACCTGTAATCCGCGTTTACAACAATCTGTAAAGAAATTATTAAAGAACAGAATTAAGGTTGTAGGACCTGTAATCCGCGTTTACAACAATCTGTAAAGAAATTATTAAAGAACAGAATTAAGGAGAAAATTATACCGAAGTGTTCTTGACGAATCTGGTGCGTAGAGTCGAGAAAGAATCTCTTTCCTTAATTCTGTAACGCCCCGTATATGTGACGGTTACCGGCGTTGAGAATCCCAGGATACAACTACGAATTCTTCTGGTTTGCACAATCAAAAGCAGAAGCCAAACGAACCAGTTTCTGTGTCGTACTCTCAGAGAAAGGAGAAGAAGAAGAATGGGAGGATTGCTGTGATTTTTTCGGATGATCAGAATGAGAGGCAGAACTCTCCTTAAAAAGAGTTTCTGATCTGTTAGTGGAGGAGGAGATCTCGGAACCGACGACACCAACGAGGTGGAGTCAGTTGTGGAGGAGTGGAGGTTGTTGCTGACTCAGTTGGGCGTCCCCAACGAGGCAGTCCACAGCCCAATCTGGAAGCCCAACTTCCAGATCCAGCCCACTTCAAAAAAGAAGCTAAGCTGTTGCTGCTTGGGCCTACGGCCCATTCCACGAGACCACGAGACCACGAGCCACGAGCCACGAGCCACGAGCCACGGACCACGGACCACGGACCACGGACCACGGACCACGGACCACGGACCACGGACCACGGACCAGGACCGGACGGACGGACGGACGGACCGCGCGAGGGCCCCCCGTGTCCTCTCTCCATACCTCTCCCAAGGGCTTACCAAGGGTATGGGGTTTGGGGTATATAAACCCTTCATATTCCCACCCCAATTTTCGATGTGGGACAAAACCCTTAGTCAAAAATCAGCTCCAAAATTGTTCTTTGAACTTAGTCAAGCAACCAACTTTGAGCCTTCATTTCTCATTCAAACGGAACCCGATTTTGACGTGTGAGTACACTACGGCGTAGTGCTCGCGGAGACGAAGCCAACGCTCCCATAATCCGGCACAACCGGTGACCGCAGCCGACCAGAAAAGTGCCCGGAAGTCCAGTCAAAAATCAGTTCCAACAATCCCCCACATGAATAGAAATGATTCTATTACACGTGCTTAGACAAGACAGACAGAAATTTTGAGAGTACGGGCGAAGAATCACTGCATCTGAGCTGGTGGCGTTTTTCAGCCTTGAACCACCCATTGTGAGTAGCTATCGGATTTACTCGACCAGGTAGTGAACATGATGTCTTGAACCACCCGGACTTTGACGTAAACCTAGACAATAACTATCACACAGTTTCATCTTCTCACAGAACTAGGTTCTTGATTGTGTTCATTTTGGCCGTGAACATCCCTGGTTATTCATGAGTGAACTTGGAGAAAGTAGCCTCTCTTCTTTCTCCTAGAAACGGCCCCATTTCACACTCATAAGGTGATTGACCATAAATGGTATTACCAATACCCTACTTTGTTCTTTCAAAGTTTATGGAATCATTAAAAGCAAATGCTTAACCTCTACTTTGCCATCGCACTTTTATCATCCTAGGAACTGGGGAAGAAGATATAATATCTCCAAGTGCGCTTCTAGATTCGACTTGAATTTGTTTTCCCCTTGAACCTATTTCTTGGGATCTCCAATCACTTAGGTAGGGTTGCCATCAAGCATCCTCTTTAGTCATAGGCTTTAAACCCATTCCTCTAGATGACTTTACAACTTGCTCTCTTGACAGTCCCTTAGTGAACGGATCTGCTAAGTTGTCAGCTGACTTGATATAATCGATTGAGATTACACCAGTTGAGAGCAATTGTCTTATGGTTTTATGTCGTCGTCTTATGTGGCGAGACTTACCATTATATATTGTGTTCAGTGCCCGAGAGATAGCCGATTGACTATCACAGTGTACACCTAAAGCTGGCACTGGTTTTTCCCACAAAGGAATATCCTCCATAAAGTTTCGAAGCCATTCTGCTTCTTCAGCTGCTTTGTCTAAAGCAATGAACTCAGATTCCATTGTGGATCTGGCCAATAATGTTTGTTTTGAGGATTTCCATGATACAGCTGCACCACCCAGCGTGAATACATACCCACTGGTGGATTTTGAGTTCTTTGAATCTGATATCCAGTTAGCATCGCTATAGCCTTCCAGAGTGGCTGGATATCTTCCATAGTGCAGCCCGTAACTCCGAGTATGTCGCAAGTAGTTCAATACTCGAGTTATTGCTTTCCAGTGATTGTGTCCTGGATTACTGGTATATCTACTCAGTACGTTGACAGCATGTGCTAAGTCTGGTCTTGTACAATTTGTCAAGTACATAAGACTTCCTATCACACGAGCATACTGTAACTGTGATATGCCATTACCCGAGTTTTTCTTCAGTTTGAGATGCGGGTCCACCGGACTTTTTGCAATCCCATTTGAATGGTTCTTGAATCGTTCAAGTACCGCCTCGGCGTAATGTTGTTGAGACAAGACTATTCCTTCTGAATGTCTAAATATTTTGATCCCTAAGATCACATCCGCTAGTCCCAAGTCTTTCATGTCAAACTTTCCATTAAGCATGTTCTTGGTTTGTTTGATCATGTCATTGTTGCTACCTATGATGAGTATGTCATCCACATATAGGCACAACAGAATGTATCCTTTTGCAGTTTCCTTGACATAGATACACTTGTCACATTCATTTATTTTGAAACCATTTGACATCATTACTTGGTCAAATTTTTCGTGCCACTGCTTAGGAGCTTGCTTAAGTCCATACAAGGATTTCACAAGTCTACACACTTTGTGTTCCTGTCCAGGGACAACATAACCCTCAGGTTGTTTCATATAAATTTCCTCTTCTAGTTCTCCATTTAGAAAGGCTGTTTTTACATCCATTTGATGTATTTCTAGATTGCGTATAGCTGCAATGGCTATTAGCATTCTTATTGAAGTTATTCTCGTTACTGGAGAGTAGGTGTCAAAGAAATACAAGCCTTCTTTTTGCCTAAATCCTTGCACCACAAGCCTAGCCTTGTACTTATCGATTGAGCCATCGGTTTTTAATTTTCTTTTGAAAATCCATTTGCTCCCAAGAGCTTTCGAACCGGATGGCAACTCAGCTAACTCCCATGTATGATTTTGCATAATGGAGTCGATTTCACTTTTTACCGCTTCCTTCCAAGCAGGTGCATCTGGTGTTGACATGGCTTCTTTGAATGTTCTAGGTTCATTTTCCAAAAGATAAGCCATTTCGAAATCAGGACCAAATGTTTTTTCCTTTCTAGCTCTTTTGCTACGTCTAGGTTCATCATTGTCCTCTTCTGTTGGTTGAACAGAAGTGCTTGCTTCGCCTTCTTCACGAGTCCGTTTCGGATTCTCTTTATCCTTACACGGGAACGTGTTTTCGAAGAAGGATGCATTTCTTGATTCCATTATTGTATTTGCATGTATGTCTGGTATATCAGACTTGTATACCAAGAAACGATACGCACTACTATTGTGTGCATACCCGATGAAGATACAATCAATGGTTTTTGGTCCTATTGAGACCTTCTTAGGGGGTGGTACCGCCACTTTTGCTAGGCACCCCCACACTTTGAGGTATTTGTATGAAGGTACATTACCTTTCCACAACTCATAAGGTGTCTTTCCAGTCACCTTATGCGGTATTTTGTTGAGAATGTAGTTGGAGGTTAGCAGCGCTTCCCCCCACATGTTCTGGGATAACCCAGATTCTTGCAGCATTGCATTCATCATTTCTTTGAGAGTTCGGTTCTTTCGTTCCGCAACCCCGTTAGATTCACGTGAGTAAGGCGCAGTAGTTTGATGAACGATTCCATGTTCTCTACAGAATGCATTAAATGGTTCACTATACTCGCCTCCTCTATCACTTCGGATCATTTTAATCTTTTTACTAAGTTGGTTCTCAACTTCCAACTTGTATTCTTTAAACTTTTCCAAAGTTTCATCTTTGCTATGTAACAGATATACATAACAATATCGTGTGCAATCGTCTATGAAGGTTACAAAGTACTTCTTACCGCCTCTAGTTTGCACGAACTTTAAATCACATAAATCAGTGTGAATTAGTCCTAGAGGTTCGGTTGTTCTCTCTACATGGGGTGATGGCGTTTTTGTGAGTTTCGCTTGTACGCATACTTCACATTTGTCTTTACTTGTTTTGCATTTTGGAATCATGTTCATGCTTATTAATCTACTTATAGATTTATAATTAACATGTCCCAATCTTTCATGCCAAATATTAAAAGACTCAACGACCTAAGCAATAGGATTATTCTCATTCACTGAAACATCAGTTACAACCTTTTTGGGAAGGACTGTCATTACATTCATTTTGACCAGCCCATCCTTCACATAACCCTTCCCCACATAAATCCCATTCTTAGAAAGAACTAACTTATCAGACACAAACTTGATACAGAACCCATTCTTGTTGAGAAGAGTCCCCGAGATCAGATTCTTTCGAATGTCTGGCACATGAAGCACATTGTTGAGAGTCAGCTCCTTTTCAGAAGTCATCTTGAGCACGATCTTCCCAATACCTTCAACCTTGGATGTCGCAGAGTTTCCCATGAAGAGCTTCTCATCTGTTCGGCTTTTCTGATAAGTGGTAAACAATCCCTTATCCGAGCAGATGTGTCTAGTGGCACCTGTATCGTACCACCACTCCTTTGGATTGCTCCCAACCAAATTCACTTCAGTCACCGCACACAGATCGTCTGCTGTCAGCGAGTTTTCAGCTAAATTTGCTTGAGACTTCTTCCCTTTGTCTCTTCTGTTGTCGGGCTTGCTGCGACACTCGTCTGCCTTGTGACCAACCTTATCACACTTGTGGCATTTTCCACTGAACTTCTTTGCTCCTTGCTTCTTGAAGTTTGTGGTGTTTTGAGGTTGAAACTTCTTGTTCTTCCCCTTGTCTCGATGCTCAGCCAGGTTTGCCTTGTTAGAGAGCCCAACTTGATTTGCCCTCTTATTGTTTTCCTCGACCCGAAGCCTCACGATCAGGTCTTCAATCCTCATTGCCTTTTGTTTCAGCAACAAGTAAACCTTGAATTGCTCCCAGGATGGAGGAAGCTTCTCAATGATGGCACCTACCTGGAAAGCCTCACAAATGGTCATTCCTTCCGAGATTACTTCATGGACGATCAGTTGTAGTTCTTCAACCTGTTCCACGACTGACCTTGAATCTACCATCTTGTAGTTCAGAAACTTTGCTACTGCCGCTTTCTTTGAGCCAGCATCCTGTGTCCTGTACTTCTTTGTCAAAGTATCCCACAATTCCTTAGCGGTGTTATGGTTACAGTAGACCTTGTACAGCGAGTCAATCATGCGATGAGTAAGATACCCTCTGCATGCATAGTCCCCTTTCGCCCAATCAGATAGGGCATCAGTGTCATGTGGGGAGAACCTAGGTTTCCCCTCCTTCAAGAACCTGTCCAAACCCAGCATACTCAGAAAGAACTCCATCTTCTGAGACCATATTTTGAACCCTTTCCCGTCAAATTTTTCGGGTAGGATCCCAGCATGGATTGTGTTCGGCATAGTTGTCACATACGGTCTGTGGGGAACATACAGATGAGGCAACTGAACATCAGGCAGATCCATTGGATGACTCGTTTGACCTGGGTGACTTGTTTGACCCGGATAGCTCAATTGACCCGGATTACTCATTTGAACCGGATGGCTCATTTGACCCGGATGACTCATTTGAACCGGATGGCTCATTTGACCCGGATGAAGAGGTTGAGCCAGATGACTCGTTTCAGCCGGATGACTCGGTTCAGCCGAATGAATAGGCACTGGTGGCAGATCCAGTTGGACAACCGGGGGGGTTTCCTTGATCGGACTCTCATGACCCGGACTGTTCTGAACTTGATCCCTATCAAGTATCTGAGCCTGATCGAGAGGCACAGTCCCAAACTGAATTCGGGGCGACCCAGTGACCTTTCCAGCGTCAGCAGCAGTTTTCTCATCTCCGTTAGTCATTGTATCTGTTCAATGAGACAAACAAATATTAGTATGACTTTAGAAGTAACTCTGCAAAACAGATTTCAAACTTCTGAAAAAACACAGTTCTGCAGAACTGTAAACGCAGAAACCAGCAATCTGCGAACTGTAAAAATTACAGAACCAGAATCTGCGAATCTGTAAATGCAGAAACCAGCAATCTGCGAGCTGTAAAAATTACAGAACCAGAATCTGCGAATCTGTAAATGCAGAAACCAGCAATCTGCGAACTGTAAAAATTACAGAACCAGAATCTGCGAATCTGTTAAACTCAGAACCAGTAATTCACGAATCTGTAAAACAGAACTGAAAACTGCGAACTGTAAAAAATTCCAGAAATCACGAATCTGTAAAACAGATCTGAATTACTGCGAACTGTAAAAGTTCCAGAAATCACGAATCTGTAAAACATAACTGATTTTCTGCGAACTGTAAAACACAGATTCTGCAATCTGTAAAAACAGAATCAGAAATCTGTGAACTGTAAACACAGTTTTTTCGGTTCTGTAATACAACAGCAACCTGGTTCTGTAAATACAACAGCAACCTCACAGTTTAATAAGATGAATTTTCGGTTTTACTCGAATCTGAACACAGATCCGAAACTGTACGCAGTACAGACAATTTTCTTCGGGATGTAACTTTCTGTTCCTTTAAAACTCAAACAGATTGTTAGCGACAGGATAAAATTGTACAGAATTAAGATTGTAGGACCTGTAATCCGCGTTTACAACAATCTGTAAAGAAATTATTAAAGAACAGAATTAAGGTTGTAGGACCTGTAATCCGCGTTTACAACAATCTGTAAAGAAATTATTAAAGAACAGAATTAAGGAGAAAATTATACCGAAGTGTTCTTGACGAATCTGGTGCGTAGAGTCGAGAAAGAATCTCTTTCCTTAATTCTGTAACGCCCCGTATATGTGACGGTTACCGGCGTTGAGAATCCCAGGATACAACTACGAATTCTTCTGGTTTGCACAATCAAAAGCAGAAGCCAAACGAACCAGTGTCGTACTCTCAGAGAAAGGAGAAGAAGAAGAATGGGAGGATTGCTGTGATTTTTTCGGATGATCAGAATGAGAGGCAGAACTCTCCTTAAAAAGAGTTTCTGATCTGTTAGTGGAGGAGGAGATCTCGGAACCGACGACACCAACGAGGTGGAGTCAGTTGTGGAGGAGTGGAGCAGATCGTGGAGGTTGTTGCTGACTCAGTTGGGCGTCCCCAACGAGGCAGTCCACAGCCCAATCTGGAAGCCCAACTTCCAGATCCAGCCCACTTCAAAAAAGAAGCTAAGCTGCTGCTGCTTGGGCCTACGGCCCATTCCACAAGGCCACAAGGCCACGAGCCACGGACCACGAGCCACGGACCACGGACCACGGACCAGGACCGGAGGGACGGACGGACCGCGCGAGGGCCCCCCGTGTCCTCTCTCCATACCTCTCCCAAGGGCTTACCAAGGGTATGGGGTTTGGGGTATATAAACCCTTCATATTCCCACCCCAATTTTCGATGTGGGACAAAACCCTTAGTCAAAAATCAGCTCCAAAATTGTTCTTTGAACTTAGTCAAGCAACCAACTTTGAGCCTTCATTTCTCATTCAAACGGAACCCGATTTTGACGTGTGAGTACACTACGGCGTAGTGCTCGCGGAGACGAAGCCAACGCTCCCATAATCCGGCACAACCGGTGACCGCAGCCGACCAGAAAAGTGCCCGGAAGTCCAGTCAAAAATCAGTTCCAACAAACACTCCCCTTCTGGTTTCTGGTTTGGTGATCGTCGAACCCCGAACTAGTGGTTTTCGCGTTGATAAGGTGTGTCGCCAAATTCCTTTTGATGGTGTTTTACGTGTTGAGGTTGTGGGTTTTTCTCAAGGTATATTGCTCCTTTGGAAGGCGTGTAATATCACTGTTAGACGCCTGTCTCTTAATACGCAACACATATCCGTTGAAGTTGCTCATCATGGGGAGGATCCTTGGCTTCTCTCGACTATCTATGCTTCCCCAAACCATTCAAATCGCTTGCAAATTTGGGCTGCTTTGGATGAATTTTCTCGGAATAATCACTTGCCATGGGTTTTAATTGGTGATTCAACGCCACAATTTCTGCTCAAGAGCGCACCAGTTCTTGCGAGAGTACTAATCAGGATTCTTTGGCCTTTAGTCAATTTGTTGATGATCTTCAGTTAATTGATATGGGTTTTCAAGGGCCTCGGTATACTTGGTCAAGGGGTCGTTCTATTGATACTTACTCGTCTTCCAGATTAGATTGCGGTGTATGCAACAATTCCTGGAGGTTGTGATTCCTTGAAGCTTCCATTTCTCACCTGGCTGCACCAAGATCATATCACACTCCTCTCTTGCTACAGCTTGAGCCACTTACTGTCCAACCTTCTTTGGGATGCCCCCACTAACATAGAGAGAGGTGGAGAGAGTCGTAGGCTCTGTTGAAGACTCGCAACCGCTTCGTTCATTACGAAGTGCGCAATCAAAGCTCCGTTAATTACGAAGTTGAAGCAGGTTAAATGATGTGGGCGCATCTGAGCTATCATCAAGGACGCCTCGTCCTAAATCTAGAGATGTGCAGTAAGGGCTAAAGATCACTATGAGCCATCATTGGAGTCATTGATAGTAGCCCGAGCTCGTATTGTAGTCATTCAAGCTCGTAGAGATCCGGTTCGACTCAAGATGAGAAGACAATTATTGAAGATGAAATAAAGTAGACTTCAAGACAAAACTCTGGGATTTGGAATCACTCAATTCCGATCTTGGACGAGAGAGAACGAGTAGTTTCAAAAATAGTTGTCGGCGAGGTGGTTCCAAACGCGACCGCGTTTTGACGATAGCGCTCACGTCCTGATCGCGTCAAATTAAAATGCAAAAAGCCGTAGCTGAAGAACCCAACCGCGATCGCGTCATACTGATGGCGATCGCGTTTACGGAGCAGAAGATTTTTCCGAGATTGTCCAATTTTAGGTATTTGCGGGATTATTTCATCTAAGTTGTTTTGGAAATACTTTTAATTGTTTTGTTTCTTTTAATTAGCACCCTTATGAATCTTATATAAGGTTTGTCCTGGTTATTGTTTTAGGTTAGCAAATATGATTACTGTGAATCGAGAAACGTTGTTTTCTGTCCTCCAAAAGAGAGTTTTGCGAAGAGTGCTTGAGAGCATTGTTGTTGAACTCTCCCTAGTTGTTCTTGTGTGTGTCAATCCCCACTATAAGATTGGTGCTATCGAGTTTTCATATAGCATCCTCCAGGTGTCTTGGCCTACCATATCCATTGTGTTTGGTTGTAATCCATTGGGGTTTCTTCATCATTCGGTAAGGTTCTTGTTCCTAAGTTCAAAGGTATTATCGTTGTTTGATTTGGTTCGAATTATCCTTCTTTCATCTCATTCTAATACGGTCTATCTTCTTTGTTCGAGTTTACGTTCGAGGTTTGATGTCTAGATCAGGCAACAACGGCTTATCCCCGCATCATTAAACTTGGCCGAAAAAATAGGAAGTCCAAAAGACATTCATAGTCGGGCCCTGGTCCAAAAAGTACTAATGGAAGCCCGGAAGGCCCAAGCCTCGAGCGAAACCGCGCATGTGGTCTTGGAGGACACCTCCCACTCAAAAGAGTCTCCACTCACTGAGGACACGTCCATTGTAGTTAATATGAGGTATATATACTCTCATATTTATCTTAGCCCAGGCAACTGCAGAAACATTATGGCTACAGTTTGTTCTTGTTGAACTTGGAATTTTCCTCAAAGAACCTCTCACTTTATGGTGTGACAACTTGGGGGCCACTTATTTGGCGGCGAATCCGGTACTTCAGCACACGATTAAACATATATCCCTCAACCATCACTTCGTTCGTGAACGTGTGCAGTCCAAGTCCCTTCAAATGCAGTTCATCTCTTCTGCAGACCAAAAGGTTGACATTTTAGCCAAACCACTTGCATCTCAGCGCTTCACACATATGCGATCCCAGCTTAGCCTCCAGCCGCTCGGATCAAGGGAGGATATTGAAGATAACGGCTAGTTTGGTGTGCTGGCAATCTCATCCTTATCCATGAGAGTCCATGACAGTACACATTTCTAGAATCATGCACTCAATGGATTTGTGTCACTTATCCTTAGATTAAGATCCTAGCTCATTCTATATAATGTGATGTACAATAACCTTTTGCAACCAATGAAAATATCATTCACTTGTCTATTTTCTTTACTTTTCTCAGTACCTTGTCATGATATTGAGAAAAGTAAAGATACTATATGTCTAGATAACTTGTGTACGTATTTTGAACCTATGTTGACCTCCTCAGCGTATAACTAGTACAACATACTTTTTTCGTTTACTTTTATGGATCTTATCCTGACAAAGTTTATCTAATTTGACACAATAAATGTGTCTTGATTTCCTTGAATTCTCTTCAAAGAAGCTTGGTGAATCTTGTTGTATACAATTTACCACTGTAAATCCTTGTTGATGATGCCATGCAATGCACAATTCAAGTTGGCCTGAAGCTGTATGAGCTCACCCTCACAATTTTGCACAGTCAAATCAGAACAACGAGCTCATTTCATCCATCACACAAATTTGATCAAATACTTCACAAAAGTTGTGCAGTAACTCTACTCTACTCCTTTACGCCATTTTGTTGAACATCTACATTGATTTGTGATTCATGCAGCAAAACAGCAGAGATTATAAGACTGATTCCTCAGTAACCAAGAATCTGAACAAGGAGTAAAATTAACACATACAGTCTATTATAACACAAGCTAACAGTATAATCTGCATTTTACAAAATTTGAAACTAGCATAAACACATCCTTATGTACACAAATATATATAATCTTACAAAAGTGGAAACAAACATACACAAATAAGCAATTACATCAACTCCTCCCAGCTGCAAGTCGCCCAATTCGTTCCTGTAAACTATTTCCATTTGTCATCGTCCACCAATACTTGCCATGATCTGTCGAACCATTTTCCCTCTCGTTTCCTTTATTCTCGTTATCCTTTTTCCCCTCAGATGAGCCAGGATTTTCAGTCAAAAACTGTTCCCAGAAAACGTCGTTCACTCCCTGTTCCTTCAACGTACCAGACTCTGGAGCTGAAGGAACAGAAGGCTCAGAATTCATGTCAATGGGAGAAGAATTAGAAGTAGGCACATCAATATCAAGTTGTGTGTATGAAATTGTAGGGCTTTCAACACAGATTGTAGACTCATCCAGCTCCATGGATGAATGCTGTTGAGCTTTAATTTTTTCCATATCAGTTAAAAGGTTTTCCCAGAAGCCAAGAGATGATTCAAGATGATCCAACAACTCAAAATCAAATCCTGAAACCGCGCTGTTAATACTCGAAACACGGTTTCTCTCCACATACCCCTCATATTCAAACCTCGACATTCTCCTCTTTCTATCAGCCTGGTTTTCTATCTCAGGCACGAGGTTTACCATTAACCCCGGCTTCTGCAACTTCTCTGCTAAAGACGAGTACATTTGCTTCTGCCTTTCATCAATATGCTGCAAATGATCCTTCAATTTCTGAGCCTCAGATTCAATCTTCTTCTTCTCTTCAATCTGTCTTTGTAACTCAGTAGAAAGCCATTCCGTATCGCTTTTTAGCATATCTATCTGTTCCCTACACCCTTGCCTTTCAGATTCCGTTACTACCGAGTTCAAATTTCCTTGCACATGGAGATTCTGAACGGAGTGGCTATGAACAGGCTTACGCCTGTGAATATTCTTGAGAAGATGAGGCTGATCTCTGATGAAATCGTCATTCGCAAACTCCCATTGTTCTGGATCAGTCTTTCTGAAACCCTATTCCATCATCCAAATCGAATTCAATAAACAAAATATGTAGTTGATTAATGGATGAATCAGAAGGAAAGAGGGAAATCACTTACGTAAGTATTGAGCTGTCTGATGAAACTGGAGAAATTGTTGTGCTTAAAAAACCTAGGAAGTAAATCGCTAGCGAACACAGCTTGATCCCAAACGATGAAGCTCTTACTGCTCGAGCTCCACGAGATGACGGAATCCGTGCTTGAATCGTCCACCATCTCATACGTCTTCATTATGAATGGTGGTAACGAATTTGAATTCGAATTCCCTTGAGAATCCTCCATTACCAGAGTCAAATTGCAACCAGAACTCCCAATCGATCAATTCGCAAAACCCTAGGCCTCGAAAACTTGCTTATTCTATCGATTCGACTTCAAAAGCTAATTAATCGATCGTCTGAGAAACCGAGGGGAAAGAATTGTACTAAAAATCAGAAACCTAATTCCGTAGATCTGAAACGATGATATTGAGATCGAATCGCTTACTTCAACTAAGATTTTTGCAGCTATCAGCTCCAATTGGATCAAGCATAGAAACGAGTGATGAATTACTGAATCTGGTCCACAAGCGAGGTTTCTTTCGACTAATCAGGACAAAACGAATTTCTCCTTCGTCGCTGAAAAATCAGAGCAAAGACTCATGGAAGAAGATAGACGCATAAGAAAACAAAATCGGAGGGGCCGTGATCCACCTGCACTTGAAAAATCAACGATTTTTATCTTTCTGATAACTCGGTGATCGGAAAATCACGGATGAGTAGAGGAAGCGCAGATAATAAGAAGCCTGAGATCACAACAAAATAAAAAACGAAAAAAATGTCTTTTAATTTTGTCCAGGAAAAACGATATAATAAGGAGGAAGCAGTTAAGAAAGCCGCCATTAGTACTGATGGCTTAATTGGCGCGTGGTTTTAAATAACATCATTCAGCTTCGTGATAAAAAGTTAAAAGTGAATTTTGAAATAATCCGAGTTTCAGATTAAATGTCAACTATTTTAGTTTTCTCTATCTATCTTATATACGAAGAGACTATACGCACTACATTTTGAAACTTTTTAAACTACATTCTCGTACGCCCATTTTGGGCGTACCGTGCAATTTTGTCGAACATACGTATACGTATAAGTATACGGTGGAAAACTGAAAAATGGTATGTACGCCCAAAATGGGCGTAGCACTTCAGACGAGAGGAGGAAGAAGAAGAAGCTCGAGTTTTAAATCCTGGGCGTACGCCCATTTTGGGCGTACGCCCAGGATATAAAACTCGAGCTTCTTCTTCTTCCTCCTCTCGTCTGATGTTTACTGTTCCACCGTAACCTAAAAAATCGCCGCCGTCCATTCTTCTCCTATTTCACTCGTTTTCTTCCCCAAATCTATCCCATTCGACTCGTTTTTCTCATTCAATCCAAATCCCTCAATCAATTTCTTCAATTTCACTCGGAATCATGCAATCCGAAGAAATGGGGAAAACTGTGGAGGCGGCGACGGTGGAGGCTGCGGCGGTGGTGGAGGCGACGGTGGAGGCTGCGGCTTCGTCTGTTCTCCCTCCCGTCCGTATTTGTGCTGGTGGCGCAAGGGTGCGAGGTGGAGGAGTAGGGCGGAAGAGGAATCCGGCGAAAAAAAACAGGGGGGGTGGTGGTGCTGCGGTGGTCGGTGGCGAGGGCTCTGGTGGTGGAGGGGAGGAGGTTGGTGGCGCCGTCGAGGTGGCTGGAGGTGAAGCTGGTGGAGCTGGTGGTCGGGGTGGTGGTCGGGGTGGTGGTCGGGGTGGAGCTCGGGGTGGTCGGGGTGGTCGTGATCGGGGCGGTGCGGAAAAACGGGCCCGTTCGATATCGCCGGAGAAGACGCTCTCGATCCACGAGGTACGTTAATATTATTTGTTATTTATTAATAAATTATTAATTAGTCGTTATTTATCGTTTAACGTTTAATATTATTTGTTATTTATTAATATAATATTATTTGGTCGTTATTTATCGTTTAACGTTTCACGTTAATCGATAAATAACGATTTAAAGAATAAGATTAATTAGTAAATAATATTTATTAATATAATATTAGTTAGTCGTTATTTATCGTTTAGGTAAAAGAAAATAATATTATATTAATAAATAATATTTATTAATATAATATTATTTGGTCGTTATTTATCGTTTAACGTTTCACGTTAATCGATAATTAACGATTTAAAGAATAAGATTAATTAGTAAATAATATTTATTAATATAATATTAGTTAGTCGTTATTTATCGTTTAGGTAAAAGAAAATAATATTATATTAATAAATAATATTTATTAATATATTATTAATTGGTCGTTATTTATCGTTTAACGTTTTACGTTAATCGATAAATAACGATTTAAAGAATAAGATTAATTAGTAAATAATATTTATTAATATAATATTAGTTAGTCGTTATTTATCGTTTAGGTAAAAGAAAATAATATTATATTAATAAATAATATTTATTAATATAATATTATTTGGTCGTTATTTATCGTTTAACGTTTCACGTTAATCGATAATTAACGATTTAAAGAATAAGATTAATTAGTAAATAATATTTATTAATATAATATTAGTTAGTCGTTATTTATCGTTTAGGTAAAAGAAAATAATATTATATTAATAAATAATATTTATTAATATAATATTATTTGGTCGTTATTTATCGTTTAACGTTTCACGTTAATCGATAATTAACGATTTAAAGAATAAGATTAATTAGTAAATAATATTTATTAATATAATATTAGTTAGTCGTTATTTATCGTTTAGGTAAAAGAAAATAATATTATATTGATAAATAATATTTATTAATATATTATTAATTGGTCGTTATTTATCGTTTAACGTTTTACGTTAATCGATAAATAACGATTTAAAGAATAAGATTAATTAGTAAATAATATTTATTAATATAATATTAGTTAGTCGTTATTTATCGTTTAGGTAAAAGAAAATAATATTATATTAATAAATAATATTTATTAATATAATATTATTTGGTCGTTATTTATCGTTTAACGTTTCACGTTAATCGATAATTAACGATTTAAAGAATAAGATTAATTAGTAAATAATATTTATTAATATAATATTAGTTAGTCGTTATTTATCGTTTAGGTAAAAGAAAATAATATTATATTAATAAATAATATTTATTAATATAATATTATTTGGTCGTTATTTATCGTTTCACGTTTCACGTTATTCGATAAATAACGATTTAAAGAATAATTAGTCGTTATTTATCGTTTCACGTTATTCGATAAATAACTTGTAAAAGAAAAAGATATAATATTTATTAATATAATATTAATTAGTTGTTATTTACTAAGAAATGAATTAATTTGTAATTAATACATTATTAAATAGCGTCTTAATAAATTATTAATAAGTCGTACCTAAGAAAAAATTAGTAATTAATACATTATTAAATATTTAAAAGAAAAACGTCAAATAATATAAAATAATAATTCGTAAATATGAAAATAGGCTTTAGAGAAGGCTATTGCTCCGACGGGTGGTTCTGTTAGAAAGAAGAAGAAGGGCCCTCGTCACCCTAGCGCACGCGGGATCACAGCTTCCCGACGTCGTGGATCTCCTGCAGACATTCCAGGAGTGCATATAGGAGATACAGGGAAAGATTTGATGGATGATTTGGATGTTAGTGAGGCGGAGGAGTTTTCAGAGGAGGTGGCGGAGGCAACCGAGGTTGCAGATCAGCCAGAGGTTGCAGATCTAGGAGATTTGGAGGCGCAGATGCATGATGATTACTATGAGGGATCACCTCTGCGTGAGCCATCTCCAGTTGGATCATTGTCTCCTTCTGCAGAGGATCATCAGCAGGAGATTCAGGATCAGCCAGACCTCCAGGAGCCCATTCAGGATCCTGTTCAGCACATTGATCCGGGCTTAGCTGTACCGGTTCCAGGGGATGCAGATTATGTGGGGCATCCTGGAGGTCCTCTCAGTTCACGGCTTTTGGTGGATTACAGCACCCACATTGCTTCGGTGATATGGACTGAGACGTCGTCTCTTGCAGAGCGTATTGAGCATGACCCGGCTTATGTGATACCGCCCTCATCGAAGGTATGCGTTGTTTTCTAAATGAATTTGTGAGGTAAAACGATCCACACGCTTTTCTAATTCATTAATTTCTCTTTCGTACATCAGCTGAAGAGGGTGTTGGATATATACACCCGCAAGGACTTCTTCAGGGAGTATGATAGGCATAAATCTAATGTGCCTGGGTCATGGTGGCAGCTCGTTCAGCGGAGCCACTTACATGTCCTTGCAGATCCCCGGCTCGAGTACAACAGCATCGATCCGATTCTGATTTCTGCATTTGTGGAGCGTTGGTATCCAGAAACCAAGACGTTTCACTTTGCATTTGGTGAGATTGCTCCTACCTTGTTAGACGTGCTGAAGATTCTGGAGCTTCCGATCCATGGACGAGCTGTCAGATCTGCTGAGGCAGACATAGATGGGTTTGTGCATCCTCATGTGCAACGGATGTTCGGGTTTGCTACGATCGAGGAGGCTGCTGCGCTATGCTTACGTACGTAGAGTCTATTTTATTATTTATATTTGATTCCATTTTTTAGTTGATT
Organism: Oxyria digyna; assembly: GCA_029168935.1. Taxonomy (NCBI): domain Eukaryota; kingdom Viridiplantae; phylum Streptophyta; class Magnoliopsida; order Caryophyllales; family Polygonaceae; genus Oxyria; species Oxyria digyna. Next base: position 45,545,691 of record JAPVLV010000005.1, read on the forward strand.
CAATTAAATATTTATAATCCGTGATAAATTATCAGATGGGGGTTTGAACATCCACGGCAAGATAGGCATCACGACGATCCACACCCGACTATTACAGATGTTTGATATACGGGACAGGTAAATTATCGTATATTATAAGAATTTCTCATAATTTCTCGATTAACGTTACTAATTCATTTGTTGTTATTAATTGCAGGACTCCTCAGCAAGAGAGTGATATTGCTTCGCTCTACTTGTTGTCTCTGTTAGGCAGTACGACATTTGTCGACAAGTCTCGGATGAAGGTGAAGCACAAATACCTTAGCATCCTCGTAGATCACAATGAGACAGGGTCCTATGCTTGGGGGACAGCCGTCTTGGCTGAACTGTACAGACAGTTGGGTCAGGCCTCCCGTGCTCAATCGAAGGGGTTTGCTGGTTGTCCGCTCCTGCTGAAGGTAGTTTTCGTTTAATGTTTGTTTTTTTTTTCGTGTATATTTTGCTTATGTATAAAACATTATGAAATTCTGGTATTTGTAGGCTTGGATATGGGCGTATTTCCATGGTCTTCGGAGTCATGCTACGCAGGACTTGACATCCATGAATGCCTCAGCGGCGGCTATCCGGGAAAACAGCAAAGTCAGATACCATAAGGATCCTGCTCGACTAGTTTCCCTCAGACTGGTCCTTGACCAGATCACATATGCAGAGGTAAGTACTATTTAATTAGTAATTTCATCATATGTTATGCAATTATTATTTTTAAAAATACGTTTGTCATTTAAAAAAAACATAGGTTCAGTGGAACCCCTGGGGCAAGTTGGATCTCAACGACCCCCAGTATAGGTTAGGTCTATTTCGGGGGCCTCTAGAGTCCTTTGAGGTCAGGGAGTCGCACCATCCTGACCGATGTTTGCGACAGTTCGGGTATGTGCAAGGCATACCCGAACCCCCGATTACACCACCTACTGCGATCAGAAATGATTCTGCATCGGGGTACACTGTCACATTCGGGGATGAGGACTGCACTTGGGCCCCAGAGACCCTGTCGGATCGATTGATCACCTTAGACGAGCAGGATCGACGAGGACTTCGAGAGTATGCATGGGATTGCAAGGATGGATACCGGACATGGTTTAATGCCATGTCACATCCTTATGTTGATTCCAGATCACCCAGGCAGGACCCACGGGCACCGTTTGACCACCGTGCCGAGCACACACAGATACCTGCGACAGCCTCTGTAGTTGTGGTACGTATTTCAATCAATATCGCTCAAGTAATAATTATAATCTATTTTATTCTACTTATATTTACATTTTGAAAATGTAGCGGGGCAACATACTCGCCTCTGAGATATCCAGTTTCCTACGTGCATATGGTGACACTCTGCCTTCAGGACAAGCGAGGATGATGAGGGGGTGGATCAGCATATGGACTGGTGATGTAGTACCAGAGGAGGATGGGCCTGTGCAATGATTTGATTGTGTTCAGTATTATATTTTGGATGTTTGTTTGATGTACATTTTGATGTATATTATTAGGATTTTCGCACTTAAAACGGGCTAAGACGAGAAATGACACGGAAATCGAGGAAAAATGACTAAAAACGGGCCAAGACGAGAAATCACACGGAAATCGAGGAAAAACGACTTAAAACGGGCTAAGACGAGAGTTTGTGCGAAAACCGAGGAAAAACGACTTAAAACGGGCTAAGACGAGAATCTGTGCGAAAACCGATGAAAAACGACTTAAAACGGGCTAAGACGAGAATCTGTGCGAAAACCGATGAAAAACGACTTAAAACGGGCTAAGACGAGAATTTGTGCGAAAAACGATAAAAAACGACTTAAAACGGGCTAAGACGAGAATTTGTGCGAAAAACGATAAAAAACGACTTAAAATGGGCTAAGACGAGAATTTGTGCGAAAACCGAGAAAAAACGACTTAAAACGGGCTAAGACGACAAATGACGCGGAAACCGAGGAAAACCTAGCTAGGGTATAGGGTTTAGGGTATAGGGTTTGGAGAGTGGATAGTGGATATTGAATGTGGATAGTGGATAGTAGATAGTGAATGTGGATAGTTGTGTTTGAAATGGATAGTTTGGGCCCGGTTCGTTTAAACGCCTTATAACGCTGAAACTCAAAATTTGAAAATTGTAACATGATAGAAAATTAAGTCTTTAGTCGTTATCAATTCTCGGAATCGAAAAAAAATCAACGAAAACGTCAACGGGCCTAATAAGGCCGAATTGAGATTTGGTGAGGCCCATTACCTAAAAACGACATAAAACGGGTTAATAAGACCTTAAACATTGAAAAACTTGAAATGTAAAAGTTGTATTTGAGCATTACCAATATGACGGTTTCGTTTTTATAATAAAATAACAAAATGAACACTTCGAAATATCTAAACAGTCACTTTCACCTTGTAACGAGTTAATCTCAAGTATATAAGTCGTATAGTTTTACTCATATGTGTGTGATATCAATTCGTTACTCAAATAAACTTTACATAACACTTTCATTAAATGTTATGAAACACTCAAATACTCCAAAATAACGACATTTCACATCTTCGTATTGTCCATATTGTTTGATTACTCGATATTTAATGAAAGTTTTAATGAAATACGCATAAAATTATGATTAATCAAGCAATATGATTAATCAACTTTTATAACACTCAAATACGAAGATGCATCTTCGTATTTGAGTGTTTCATAACATTTAATGAAAGTGTTATGTAAAGTTTATTTGAGTAACGAATTGATATCACACACATATGAGTAAAACTATACGACTTATATACTTGAGATTAACTCGTTACAAGGTGAAAGTGACTGTTTAGATATTTCGAAGTGTTCATTTTGTTATTTTATTATAAAAACGAAACCGTCATATTGGTAATGCTCAAATACAACTTTTACATTTCAAGTTTTTCAATGTTTAAGGTCTTATTAACCCGTTTTATGTCGTTTTTAGGTAATGGGCCTCACCAAATCTCAATTCGGCCTTATTAGGCCCGTTGACGTTTTCGTTGATTTTTTTTCGATTCCGAGAATTGATAACGACTAAAGACTTCATTTTCTATCATGTTACAATTTTCAAATTTTGAGTTTCAGCGTTATAAGGCGTTTAAACGAACCGGGCCCAAACTATCCATTTCAAACACAACTATCCAAAGTTTTTACTATATACCCCTTCCTTTTCAAATTTTTCAAGTTTTTTTGGCTAAATACCCCTTGCATTATGAAAACTATTTCTTTTTGCTAAATACCCTTTTCTTGTCATTTTTCGTTGTACGTCCCTTCATAAACTCGATTTTCGCGCCGTTTTTCGTTTTAATCCCGTTTTACTCGATTTTTGCGCCGTGCGCCGTTTTAATCCCGTTTTACTCGATTTTCGTGCCGTTTTTCGTTTTAATCTCGTTTTACTCGATTTTCGCGCCGTTTTTCGTTTTAATCCCGTTTTACTCGATTTTCGCGCCGTTTTTCATTTTAATCCCGTTTTACTCCATTCATTGGGCTTGGCTGGGCTGAATTATTTGGGCTTGGCTGGGCTGAATTATTTGGGCTTGGCTGGGCTGAATTATTTGGGCTTGGTTGGGCTGAATTATTTGGGCTTGGCTGGGCTGAATTATTTGGGCTTGGCTGGGCTGAATTATTTGGGCTTGGCTGGGCTGAATTATTTGGGCTTGGCTGGGCTGAATTATTGGGCTTGACTGAGCTGAATTATTGGGCTTGACTGAGCTGAATTATTGGGCTTGGCTGGGCTGAAATGTTCGGCTGATGGTTTGAATTGTTGGGATGAATTCTACATCTAGCATACAGCTGGATGTCACTTATATGAAAATGAATGTGTTACAGCTACTACACAGCTGTAAGTCACAGAAGTCACAGCTGGATGACATAATTTTAAGTTATTGGGCCTTTGTTGTTGTGGGCCTTTTGTCTACACCGACCCAATTTTTCCCTAACCCTAGTAAAACTTCGGCTATAAATTCACTGCCTCAGTGAACCCTTTCATCACATTCTCACTCCGCCGTAAAATCTTAATTGTTTCAAGTTCTTACTCTGTAAGTTTCATTTTTTACTGATTTGGATAGATATCTTCATTGTTTCTAAAATGTTTTCTTACTTTGTATTACAGATTCAAACAAGCATGGCATCATCTTCATCCTCCCCAGTTCCAGCTGAAGGCACTCAGATCCAGTGCCCTAGTAGAAGGTGCTCAAAGACACTCACCGTGTTATCTGCTAATAACAAGGACAATCCCCATACGTATGGACGAAGGTTTGTTACATGTGATTGTAACTGGAGGATCGTGTATCTGGAGCCAGAATACGACCCTCATCATCTCCGAGTCATGGCCAAACTGTTGAAGGAACACGCTGACATGGAGCTCAAACTTCGTATTTTTCACAGGTGGGACAAAGAATCAGCCTTATTCCACCTTGGAGTTCTGTTTCCCAATGAATATGGCCGTGGTCCTCCTTCCCCTGATTCCGATTAGGATGTAATGTTGTTATGTGTCTTGAAAGTTGTTACGTCTTTGCTAAGTCTGTTGTAGTTTCTGGAGTGTCTGTTTCATTTAACTTGTAGTGAATTCAGAACTTGTTTCATTTAACCCATCTAAAACATTAAAAAATAACAGACAAGACAATACTATAAAAAAGGAGTCAAGATATTAAAAGCATAACAGACATACAACAGAAGTCATCAACTAGAATTTCAAAAGGTGAAACATTCAACACATCCGAATTCACTACAGATCAACATCTATACTACCATAATTAATGCGATAGTCCTTCCATTGCTGCATCCTCAGCGCGAACCCGCGATCCAATTCATTCGCACTAGGATCCTTGAACATGCGCCAAACTCCAGGTACAGATGGTACCGGACAGTCTTCTCTAAGGCACACCTAAATTACAAAACATAAATACCATGTTAAGCATTAAGAAAATTGAGTGAAAATCACAAATACTTTAGTGAAAATCATACCGGTATGTAGTGGTTTGCTAAGCCCACACGAGCCATTGCATAAATTTTCAAACCATGACTGGAGCATTGTTGATACACCTTCATCGGTAAGCACAAATATGATCGGACTTTGGATAAGTATATCAAACCAACCTGAAACTTAGTGGCAAATGCTAATCCAATCATGGGCATACTCATCCAGTATCTTTCAGGACATGGTGATCTGCTATAGTTGACCTCTTGAACAAGAGCGTCGAAGTTGTTTGCCAAATCCGGGCGTAGTCTGGTCATGACTCGTCTGTAGATATCATTGTTCTCTAACAGCTCCGTAGTCAGTTCCATGCGAATGCGAGGATATTCTTGTTGGTGATGCCCCAACAACATGGCTAGTGACCGATATCCACAGTGTCCATCCGCCCTTACGTCTTGTGCATCTACAATGTATGGAAACATGAAGAGATCAACATTGTCAACCCCGAAGTCTACCCCACATTTCGTCATTGTTGGCTGAGGGAACTCATCTGTAAGAGTGCAACCTGATAATCCGAACCCCTCTCCACCAGTGCCACTTGAATGACCAAACGCCTCTGCCGCAGTGCACCCAGCAACTTCAAACTCCCTCATTATAGTAGGCTCGTTGAAAGTAGGTTGTGCCGCCGTTGCTTTTCCCTTTCCCTTTCCTCTAACCGTCTTATTCTTCGCCTTCGCAGCATCATTTTTCTCTAATTCTTCCCTTGCGTACTCAAACGCGCTCATCTCTCTCTCGGTTCCCCACTTCTTTCCTACCGCTCCTCTTGGTCTGCCAGGATCCTTGATTCCCGTCGGCTCCAACGCAAGACTTTGATGTGGATACTCCAACATTGTGTACAAGTCCGCTATCTGAGACCACTGACTTTCAGGAAGTTCCCCCTTTTGCCATCTATCGTTGAGCTCAATGAATCTCAACTCCCGCATGGTCTGAGGTACACCAATCTCTACCTCCCCGTTATCAAGTTCAATCCTATCCCATTGTAGCTGCCTCCAGAATCTGTGAATCTGATTGAGCTTGAATGGCTTCTTCTGAATAATATGTTGCACCATCTCGTGGATGCACGGTAGGCCTTGACATTCTCGCATCCAGTAATCTTCGCAATGTTCCTCATAATTCTTCGCCTTTATATCCTCCCATATATCCCACAACTTATGCAACGCTCTATCAGACACATTATGGAATAGATGCCGAAATATCAATTTCACTTGTGGATTCATTCGTCTGAAAACCCCGGGTGTCTTGATCCGATCCTCTTCCATGGTGGCCCTCACCTTCACAATCTGGCCCTCGATGGCTGCATGGATCCTCACAACCATTCGATTAAAACCGCCTATACTTGAACCAATTATTTTCTTCAACACCTTATGCATTCCCTCAACCCTATGTTTTATTCATTCAATGTCGCGTTTAAGTAAAACAACTGTTACATAATCAAACTAATAAATAAATCGGAAACGTTTAAGTAAGTTAAAAAAAAATTACCTGTTTGAGGTCCTCGTGAAGAAGTGAAGATTGTGTTCCGTCCATGCGCAAACAATGTTTGTCTTGTAAGGGATAAGCCACACCTTTTCAATGTATCCGACGACGCCGCTTCTCCAAGATGTTCTCAATCCTAGCAGTCTTTCCTCGTATCGTTCCTCCGTTCTTGATAGAAAAAGTCTCCATACTTGCGAGCACAACCTTTTCACCGATTCCTTATTTTTCAAAATTCTGGTAGCGTTTACCTCGATGTTGTGCTTGATATGAACCCAACACAAGAGGTGTTGAACCGGAAGATCTTTGAACACATATTTGATTGCAGTGATGAGAGCTAGTTCTCGATCGGTCATTATTGCAGTCGGCATTACTCCGGCATCCTCAAACAACTTTCTAAGCCTCTGAATTATCCACAAGTAGTGCATTGTTTCCTCCTTACCCGTGAATGCATATGCAATGTTGAATGTCTTATGCGTGCAAGTGAAACCGACAATCTCCACAAGAGGCATTTTATACCTGCATAATATATTTAAATAATGAAGGAAGAGGCATATGCAATATATTTAAACAAATTTTTTTTGATATACAACTATTATGTACCTATTCGTCTTGTATGTGGCGTCAATAACCACGACGTACGGAAACATCTTCAACAAGTGCAACGAGTCTTGATGGGCAAAAAACAAGATTTCCACCTCGTTTGATTTCTTCTTGCAGAGGGGATGCACTACATAGCTGCGCTCCTTCAAAAACTTCAAGGTCCATTGTGTAACAGTCAAATCTCCACGATCCTCAAAATGCATCTTCTGAATAAAGTTGGCGATTTGTTTTGTGGATGTTGTATTCCCTGGAAAGGCCGCACTCAACTGAGTAGCAATAACAGACGGCGTAGTCAAGCTGTTCGCACATACCGTCACAAATTTCACCTCCTTCGGCGTCATTCGACCCATGTACGGATGGCCAATGAAGCTAGTGCAAAGCTTATGATTGTGTTGTCCGTATTTTACCTTCACATACCATCCATCTCTCGCATCCCTCGCCCTGAACCTATATCCTCGGATCTCAAACTTGCAATCCGACTTCTTATCCCTACTATCCCGCTCTGTATTAACAACCTCCTCTGTTTCGCCATCCTCTCTTTTCTTTTTCCCTGATCTATACACTCCAGCATGCGAGCACATTATATTCATTTGACGCTCATTGCTATGGCGAGTCACTAATACCATCATAAGTTGTCTACCAATACTCTGAACCCAACGCCTCAAGTGTTCCTTAGTAGGAAACGTTTCTTCGGTATCAAACGAATCATAGTAATCCATACCCTATAATTAATAAAAACTACCATATTTATCACAACTAAAACTTAAAACTACGAGTCCACATCAATCTAAACTATCACTTCTACAAATTATTTGCAACTAAATAACGTAAATAAATACGAAACGATTCTAATTAATTACTAACCGAAAAATCTCCGGCGTCGAAGTCTCCTCCTTCTTCGTCGGTATCGTCGTCCCACATCCCGTCGTCGGGTTCACTAAAATACTCTTTCTCATCCACGATCGCATCGTCTTCGTCACTCCCATGCTCGTTCTCTTCAACATACTCGTTCTCTTCACCGCTCCCATACTCAATCTCCGTCACATATTCAAACTCCTCACCATCACTCAAATTTGTAACTCTCCTATTTGACATTTTTGACTTCAACATCCATCCGAAGTTCCTACATTTATACACATACTACATCCCAAACGGTCATATTCTGAAAAAATAGCCGTTGGGATAAAAACAATCGTACGCCCATTATGGGCGTACGCCCATAATGGGCGTACAGGCAAAATATACCCCAACGGTCACTTCTGAATTTGGACAAATAGCCGTTACACACAATTTTTTACTCGTACGCCCATTATGGGCGTACGCCCATAATGGGCGTACGAGTAAAAAATTGTATTTCCCCAACGGCTATATTATTAAAATTTATACTGTACGCCCATTTTGGGCGTACGCCCATTTTGGGCGTATACATAATACCGTATTTTGTATTTTGCCTCACATTCGATGTTGGGATTTTGCACTGTCCGCCCAAAACCAGCGTACGCCCAAAATGGGCGTACGACAATGTAGTGTGGAAAGTTGCAAAATGTAGTGCGTATAGCTTTTGCCCTTATATATATTAAAGATGAGCTTTTAGAGACTCTACAGTAATTTTAGGCTAGGTTCTTAAGCTACTAGATACGGGCCTCGCGCTCCGCGCGAGAAAATTACGGATTTTCGTATGTGATTTAATATAGTTATACATTATTTGTTAATATGTTGTTGTTGTTATCAAATTTATTAATATTTGTAAATATAAGTATTTTTGATTTCCTTATATTTATGTTTGAAGTAGTTTTAAAACATAATATTAGAATAAGTTTGCATTGTCATAAGAGAAGCTCACACATTAATTTAATTTGTGACTTGATCAAGTAGACTATAAATAAATATAACATAGGGATATAAGAAAGATATTTAAATACATGCCCAAAAGTCCAATAAGAGGTGATTAAGAAATGAGTAATGCATTAAATTGGTACCAATTTCATTCAATTTTGGCAATTGACAGCCAACTTTTATATAGATAAGATATATATTTTTATTTTTATTTTTAATTAATAATATAAATTAACTTTAATTTTATTTAACTCAACAAATAAATCTTATAAAACAATCACACACTTCAAACAACAAAAAATACAAATTATTCAATCCTATCCTATTAAGAATAAAAATTATCTTTAAAGTTAATATGTATTGATAATACATACTGAGATATTTATATAATTAAATTACATATCATTTATAAAATGAATATGTATTAATTAATAGTATCTACAAACAAAAAATTAAATTTATTTTGCTTATTTCGTGAGAGTTAAACGTAATTTTTCGACGAACTTGGCTTAAACAATACGAATTCTTACTACGAACGGGTCATTACACTAGTAAATTTTTAAATTTCAAAAAAATGTATTCTATTTATATAACTTTCGTAAACATTTTACTGAAAAATGACATTTGAAATAAAAAATTGTTGTTGTATCATTACTCATTAGTCAAAGAGAAGTTCACACATAAAATCAAATACGGATTTGTCAACTAATAGAACATTTTCCTTTTTATGTGAACACAATGAAGAAAAGTTTCCACCTTTTAGTATACGGGTGTACCGATATTTATTGGCAATGATTATATGTACGCTGTTTTTTGCCTAAATGGACGCGAAACCGCACGCATAAACTATGCGTCCCCTTTTCTACGCCTATGTTGAGCTTATGCATGAAGAAGGGTAAAAATGGAACAATTGTGGAAATTTTGTGTATCTCACTATATGTATACGCATATGATATGCGTACACATGATTTCGCGTGATTTTTAATAACGTAATTAGTGCAAACAATTTTATGCCCTAATCACACGCACAGTTAATGCGTACAAAACTTAATTATTTGCCCTAATCCTTCGTCCTAATTTTTTACCCTAATTGATGTACTTTGGACTACATTACACGCATAGTCTGAGCGTATACGGTTAGCGTATAACTTGACGTGGTCCAAATATCTGACATGTCAGGGAATCTGGTGAGATCACAGGTAAGGTGTACGCGTATACTATGCGTACAATGGTAGGTCAATATTAATTTCCGATCAGCATTTGACATTGTCAGCATTGGAAGGCAATAAATGCCATATCCTGCATGCATGAGTTAGGCGTAGGGCTTTTTCTTCCGGGGAGGGGGTCGCTGTCAGAGATTCATGGATAATACTAAAAAAAAAAGTATTCCATCGGACACGCCCAAGCTATGCGTGTGATAAAATGTAGTTTTTACGCACTATTCCAACGAAAAGCAAATGAAAGGAGGTATATAGTAGGTGTATCCGTGTATGTAGGTTTCAGATATTTTATTTTCAAAATGTTGAATGAATATGTTAGTGGTGAAGGTAATCAAAGTAGAAATGAGGAAAGGGATTGGGTTCCTAGTGAAGAAGAAGATGAAGAAGACAATGGCTTGGAGGGAGCAGCGCTGGCGGGATTCATAGATGATGAAGAATTTGGCGATTGAGATCCAAGTGGGGAATTTGTGGTTAGTGTGCAATTATATCCAATTAAATGTTGTTATATTATGATGCAATTTGTTAGTTAGTTTTAAATTGTTGATGTTATTAGTTGTTGAACTAATTCAATAGTCATAAGTAAGAACTTAGTTAATTACTCATGACAAAATTCTTGTTATTATCCATTATATAGGGCAAAGATTACTCAGAACATTTTAGTACTGACCGGGTGTGGGATAGTAAAGAAGAATTGTATAATTGAGCAAAAGATAGAGCAAAGCATATGGTGATTGCTTTGATAAAGCGTAACTCCAGCCCGTATCAAATTAGTATGGTATGCGATAGATTTGGGAAACCGAGATCCGGTAGGCCAAAGGTGAACTTCGAAAATCCTGATTTGCCGGTACCCAAGATTAGAAAGTCTCATTCCAAGAAGTGCGAGTGTAGGTTTCAGCTAATGGAGATTCAGATGAAGAAAGATCCTTTGATGGATGGTGAGAAATGGCAGTTGGGTGTGGTAGAAGGTCGGCATAACCACAAGCTTCTAACTAGCTTACATGGAAATGCATTCATGGGGCGACTAACTGAAGCAGAGATAAAATCTGCTAGTAGGTGGGGAGATGGGCGCAAGACACCAAAGGAAATCGTTTACCTTTTGCGAAAGAAATATCCCGAAAATGTGACTTCAAGGAAACAAGTGGCGAACTATTTGCAGAAGCTGCAGTATGAGGATCGTGGAGAGCTGACAGTTACTCAGTGGTCATTGAAATTTCTACTTGACCACCACTACGTAGTTAATCCTCTGAGGCAGAAGGGAAGCGATGAGGTTGCAATCATATTCTTTGCTAACCAAGATTCGTAGCGTCTGCTGAAGAAGTTCCCTTATGTGGTAATCATTGACGCGACGTACAAGACAAACAAGTAAATTGAGTTTATTTAAAACAAGTTTGTGTAGTTATTGATTTGATTGTATTTTTTAATATAAGATGTTATCGTAGATATGATATGCCACTCGTGGAGATTGTGGGATTCACCAACACGCATTTGACATTCAACATTGCTTATGCTTTCACACGTGCTGAAAAGACTTTTCATTACACGTGGATAATGAGAAAGTTGAAGGCATTGTTTTTATATTTGGGTGTGATGCCAACGACAATTATGACTTACTGTGAGCAAGAACTCATAAGAGGGATCAACGATGTATTCAGGAGTGAAGTTCAACACCTATTGTGTTGGGTACATATAAAACACAACATCGAGGCACACGCATCGTCAATCCTGAAGAAAAAAAACAAAGTGGAAGCATTTGCAAACCAATGTTGGGGACTATTTTGCTCAACCACTGAAGCAAAATACGAAGAGAGGTTGAATGCATTGAGGACATCATGGAGGAGTGGCCTTGTGGGATACGTGGAAAGAGAATGGCTTACTCCTCACAAGACTAGCATAGTAAGAGCCTGGACAGATCATCATCTTCATTTTTTTACGAGGACGTCTAACCGGGTGGCGGGAATGCACAAGGTTTTGAAAGATATAATTGGTTCTAGTAGGGGAGGCTTCAACCGAGTCACTGTGAGGATCCATCATGCCATCATCCTTCAAATTGATTCGATACGGGCGAGCCTGAACGTTGCATTAACGAAAAGACCAACAGATTTTGATGACCCAACTTTCCCTCCACTTGTGGGAGCAATATTTTCTAGGCTCTTCTACAGAATTTCTGACAGGTGTTGGGATATGTTGTTGGGTTCGTATGAGCGGCTATTGAGAGATGAATATGAAGAAGAATGTACTGACCATTGGATGAGGAACTGCCTCGGGTTTCCCTGTGTCCACGCCATTGGGAATGCAATAATTTCTAGCACACCGCTCATTCTTGAAGACGTACATGAGTTCTGGAGGGACATTCAGTGGGAAGATGACAATGATACAATAGTTTTTGGGCCTTTGGAAAATGTCCGGATGGACATTTCGACGCTAAGACTTTGTGAAATGTTTGCGAGGTTGGATTTCGGAACCCTGAAGAAAGGAACTACATACGAACTAGGAGAGTTGTATCAGGACTTGGAGCACCCAGAAGAGAGTAGTATGTTGGAACCGACGAATATAAAGGGAAAAGGAAGGCCAAAAGGTGCGAAAAACAAGGACAAGGGGGGCGATAAGGAGGACAAGAAGGAGAAGGTCAATGAGAGGGAAACTAGCTATTTTGAGCACAAGAAGAGAGAAGTGGAACAATATGAGAAATAAGAGGCGAAAAAGAATACAAAACCGAAACCCAAGAGTACGGTGAATGTGAATGGGATGTCATCCGAACCTGTTCCACCGAAAAAACGGCCAGGGCATCCTAGGAAGCAACAAGAAACTTCAGTATCAGTGGAGATGGACTGTGATCAAATGTCATCTCAACCTATACCCGAGGAATCAGAAGCAGAGGAGTATGCGTGTGGTACAGAACAAAGAGCCCCTCTTATTCATTTAGGGGTTAGCTTTGGTTTCAACAATATTCATGACTTCTAGTTTCCGTACATTACGAGTGTTAGAGATGTACGTCCTGATGGACATTGTGGATACAGATCCATGGCCTTGTTGCTCGGAAGGGAAGAGTCCGAATTTGCAACAGTTCGACGCGAGCTGGTTGGGGAGTTACTTCAGAACCGAGAAATGTACGAGCCCATAAGGGCCCATATGCGCCCAAGTACTTGGCAAGAACTTATACAAAATGTGAACCATTGTAGAAGCCCATGCACATCAAACTATTGGTGTCACATGCCATTCATGGTGGTAGTGGTGTAAAAATTACTATAAAAGGGTGCATGTGCATGGAGGTGGGGACGACAAGGTGATCAGCAAGCCAAATCCACAATACGAACTGCGTTATGGCATCATCAAAGAATTCATGCACTGCATCAAATGCGAACTCGGGTCCTCTCATGTGTGCTTGTGACAAAAGGGCGGAAATCCGACCGTCGAAGCAGGACAAACACTATGGGCGGAAATATTATGCATGTCCAAAACGCACAGGTGACTACTGTACAAAGGGTTGTTGGTTTACCAAATGGATTGATCCCAAGTACGACGACAACACCAAAGTAGTTTTGGAGGGCCTTCTTACGAGATTGGAGGAGCTTGAAAATGATGTCAAGCGTCATCATGAGACACTACGAATCATTGGGGATCTTCAGAAGTAGTGACGGTGCAGTTCTAGTGTGTTGCCTTTAGTATTGTGTAATCGTAGTGCATGCGTTTTGCCTTTTTTGTTGTTGTTGTTGTGTTGAATTATCAGTATCAATGAATCTTATCTAATGTAATTATTATCTAATGTAATTCTTACCAGTATCAATGGTTATATTATCACACAACAGAAACCTACTCCCTCCGTCCCATAATGTTTGTCCTGTTTCAAATTTTGACACTATTCACAAATCGAGAGAATCTTTCTAATATCTTTCAATATATAAGATACAACATAGTCATGAGTGGTCTTGTTTAATTCGTTTCGATTAATACTTTAAGAATATTAAAAAATTATAATTTTTAATAACATGTAATTTGATATATTGACGATACAAAACGTGCATCGACAAGTGTGTCGAAGTCAAACAAGACAAACATTATGGGACATAGGGAGTACTAACTAAAACCAAATACTTCATAGAGCGAACGTAATGTTCAAAAGTACATAACAAAATGTGTCATAAGAAAGAATACTGAAAACGCTACATCAAGTCCTGAACATTCTCATCATCCGCAGTTGCATGATTACCACTCCCTGGACCAACCTCGTTTACAGAATCCTTAAACAAAATAGGAGTTGGGTTCATGGTCTGTGAAGCACGAGGTGGAGGTGGGGCCATAGGCCCTTCTTCATATGTTAGTGTCTCTAAACACTGTCGAAACACGTCTTCGCTCAATGGCCTGTCCACAGGATCAGACTCCAAGTACGACTGAATAGCGGCGGCAAAAATCTGACAACGCTGTAAGCAAACCATTCCAAAAAGATTAACAACTTAATGTAACTATATAATAAGATGATCAAATTTAATTTAATTACGAAAAGACATACCACAAGGTGATCAGTAACACGTACAACACGAACAGGAGGAATTGGACGATCCCGTCTAACAGACCCGGGGTTAACAAAGGGTGCGACATCTCATCATACCAATCCAAGTAGTCGTCAGCCATGTCCCATTTGCGCTTTGCATTGGGGTGATCTTGCTGAAGGTCAATCAACGACCTTAGGTCCGCATCCCATGCCTTAATCTGCTCCTTGGTAAATTCAACCTTGTATCCATTGATCTCCAGCTTTCTTACGACATTGCTAGGTTGAATAGGGGCATCTGGAACTGGCTGAAAACGTCCAAACTGACGCAAAACTCTACCAGGGTTGTAAGCCTCATGCACATGTTCGCAACTCAACACTCCCTCAAAACGAGCCGACGACAACTCCGGAGTGTTATAGTCAGGATTGGGCCATGGGACCCAGTTCACCTACATAAGAAAATATAACATATCTCAACTCGTATCAAGTAACATATTATGTAGCACTATCAAGTAACATAAGGAACATCTTAAACATATAAAATAGATTACCTCCTCATATCTCAACTCGTCTAGTAATAGACGGATAGCAACAAAACGCTTTGGATCTTTGCTAAATGGCATCTCTCCCATATCTTGAGTAGCTCCTCTATCGTCGCCGAGAAATAGGGGGTTGGTAACCATATGCCCACGAAAATGAGGGAAATATGCCCAAACCCAGCACTGTAATTGAACAATAGAAGAGAATTAGAATATGAATATAAACTTTTTTTGATAGATAGAATAACGGAACAAGACTTACCCTAATCAATATCCCGCAAGAAGCAATCCCCTGACCATGAGCCCTAGATGCCTCTCCCAGATTGCGGTAAACATAAGCATGAATGGCAGCACCCCATGCGTACTCATCATAGTGGTCTGAGTCGAACAAAAAACGTAGCCACTTGATCTTTACGGCATTAGTGCTCTTGTCCACCAAGATAGTCGATCCGAGCAACAATAAAATGTAGTATATAGCAATACGGGACCCAGGCTGTTCAGCCTCTGGCAACCACATCTTATGCCTCAGCCAACGCCTCAACCACTTTATAGGAATGCCCCCAGCACTATTCCATCTCTTTACTTGCTTCAAGTCCACCTCCAAATGGTCGGCAACAAGAGCGAACAGATCATCGCCAGTCATAGATGATATGCAGCTCTTCCCATGAATGCGAACTTTCAGAATACATAGAATGTCCGCAAGTGTGATGGTAATCTCACCAAATGGCATGTGAAACGTGTTCGTGTCTGGTGTGCGTAGAGAGGTAAGGCCACTCCGCTCAGCAATCCTAAACCAGCTGCCTGGGTCTGGTCTAATGTAACGCTCCAACTTGTACAACTTTGCTGACTGAAAGTATACCTTCAGAAACTTATATCTCTGCATACATTAAAATTAAAATTTCAGATGCAGCTAATTAGTGTCACAAATTTTATAAAATACACTGCAATGAAGACTTACCAAGTCCTGTGTAGCAGCCCTTTGAGCTTTACCACCAACAGGTGCAGCTGCTAAACCATCCTCGGCCTCATGCTCATCTCCCCCTCCAACACCTTCACCGACAGTTCCCCCATTACCACCACCAGCACCGACTCCAACACTGGCACCTCCAGCACCGACATCAGTAGCACCGACATCACCAGCACCGACCTCACCAGCATCTCCAGCTCCGACACCGCCAGCATCTCCAGCTCCGACACCTCCAGCACCTCTAGCTCCAACACCTCGAGCACCTCGAACTCTAACAGCACCAGGACCTCCATAAGGAACATCTTCATCAGTGTCCTCTTCAGTAGAGTCTTCTTTATTAGGTTTACGTTTAGGTCTCCGTCTCCTGTACTGTACTAGTGGAACGACGTCTAGAGCAGCCTCAGGTAGCGGTCTCTCACAAATTGCCTTAGCAATGTGGGTCTCGAAGCTGGGAATTAGGTGAGGACAACGGGGTTGGGGAACATTGTCGAGCCATTGGCAATATGTACGCACAAGACCCGTGGCAACATCTCGAACCTCAGTAGCCTGGACAACTTCAGGCTAAAGAACTGGAGGAACAACTGTAGAACCAACTGGAGGAACAGCTGGAGGAACATCATCTACAGGACTCGACGTATCTTGAAATATCGGTGAGGAAAACGCGAAATCAAAATCCTCAACCCCTAATCGCCAACAGGAATTTCAGGAAACTCTTTAGTAGCCTCTGTAGTTGGCTCCTGACCTTCATCTCTACCATCAAAACTCTCAAAATACTCATGAGTTTCAGGACTCACGATCATCCTTCTCCCTTTGAGTCCTCTCATAACCCGTTTCATTAAAATCCACAATATCTGTGTGGACGGCCCTACTACGAGCACGTATCTCCTTTGAAATACCAGTCTGTCGTTTAGGACCCTCTTTCACTGGTGTAGGCTCGGTCAATCCAGTGTCTATCACCGTATGGAAAGTCTATAACACAAATTTCAAATTACTTACTAATTAAGTTACTCAATTCTAACAAACTACAAAGTTCAAAATAGAAATTCTAATCTAATCTAATCAATTCATGCAAGTTTTATAACTACATTATTAATCCACAATTCATGCATAATATTTAAACATGCAAGTTTTATAACTACATTATTTCATATCTACATCATTAATCCACAATTTATGCAAGTTTCATAAACATGCAAGTTTTATAACTAATCTAATCATTACATGCAAATCTAATCAAATCAATTCATGCATTTTTAATTCAACGAAAGGTTGCAAATAACTAACCGATTTCTTTAGTCCGCCGATCGAGGTGCATGGGGTCTCCGTCGACGTTTCGACACTAGTGGAACTCCCCGCTTCAGCAGAGGCACTAGCTGCCGGAGCCGTAGAAGTCGTCGGAGCGGTCGACCTCACCGGTACAGTAGGCGGACCCATAGTAGGGTTTTGCGCAGCCGTCCCCGCCTTCACCGCCAGACGTGTAGGATACCGCCGACGTCCTCCTTGTTGCCCTTCTCCTTCTCTTCCTCCTCCTTCGACATCACTGTAACACCCCAAACTAGGGCATTACAGCGCCGTGAATTCCACCCAGAATCCACAAGGCTAAAAGAAAATATAAACGGGTGACCGACAAGCAATGCAAGTATCAATTTAAAAAGTTATATATAAAAAGAGCACGTTTTTAGGGTAATGCGCACATACTAAGGTTTACAAAGAGTGACAAAAGATAACAAGACCAACTAAAACACATGAAAGAGAACAAAGACTCAACGAACTATCTAACAGCGTCGGTGATCACCAATCCCTCCTTGTTGCTCCTGTGTCTGTGCAGCCCCAATACCTGGGTGTCAAAGACAGAGCCAGCCACAACGGGTCAGTCGCTAAATCAATAAAAATACCAAACTAGGCATTCTCAGGTAGAAGCATTAAGGCATAAACACAACAGCAAGACAAGCTTACCAATATATGATATTAAAACGGAGTGTCAACGACTGCTTGATATAATTCAAAATGCAATTAAATGTGTCAGCTAATATATTACAAGTAATAAGAAGATGGTACCACTTCCTCCCCTTCACTCGCAAGCGAAGAGGGGTAAATCCCGCTCCTTGGAATTTACCGATTTGGGAACGCTCATATATATATATATGTTCCCTACCTTTGGAGCACGCTCAATACATTGGCTCCTACCTTGGGGCACGCTCAACATATTGGCCCCTACCATAGCTTATAATGGGAACGCTCATGCATAATGTTCCCCACCATATAATATATATACATTCATGATCTAGTGACAACATAAAAGAACACATAACCAGGAACCAAACTAATCAGCAACCGAGCAAGTCAAAGAAACTTGCCTGAATCTCTTGCAATTGGAGTTGCCGATTGAAATCCAGAGATATATATATTCAAGCACCTAGAGACACAATAATACACTCTCATATATGCTAAGGTGCAGATTTTTAACAACACTACATTAATTAATCAACCCGCTCATAACAACTAGAGCAAACGTTTAAAATTAAGACAACATTTCTATTTTGCTACCTACTTATGGATAGGTGATCACTATGCTTGTAATATTGATTTACTGCAAACTACAAATTTCTAAACATTCCCTTAGAATTCTTTGTTATCTTCACATGCATCAGACAACTCAATTATAAATGATTAAACTAATGAAACACCTTATATAAATCTTCAACATAAAACGAATTAGCCTAACACTTCTAAGCTTCGATAACATTGACAATCTCAAAGCCTATTTTTACTGTTCACTCCAAATCAATTCAACCATACTACATAAATCTTCATTCAATAAACCCATCATCAGAGAAAGGTACGAATTAGCCTATATATATAAGTGTTTAATTATAATCCATCATGCTGATAATCTTAGGTTTCAAATCCCAAAATAACCCTCCTCCACTAGTTAAATCTAATGGCCTCCGAGAGAACCACAACTCAAAATAATCAAGTAGAATAAGAACTTACACTAGTAGGAGGGAAATCAAAGTCGGTCGGAGAAGATAAGGGGCACGAGATTAGCCTTGGTTTACTAGGAGTGTTCTAGCTACCACGGTACCACCCTTATCCTCATTAATATAAGTGTATATATATATAGAAGGAGTAGTATAGAATAGATGTCTTCATTGATAAGGAAATTAAGGAGAGGCTTACGTTGGAAGCTTGGTATAAATATTATATAATTAATCAAAACAGGTTATTTTTAAAATCATGTGGAACTCTAACATCTTTATACCGAAAATAAAAGAGTCGCGTACCAAAAATTAACCCGTCTAAATAACCATATATATAGGATATTACATACCTTCCCCCTTAAAAGAAGTTTCGTCCTCGAAATTAGGATGAGAATAGCCCAGGATAACGCTCTCGCATACTTGTTTCTGTCTCCCATGTTGCTTCCTCTACTCCATGGCGAGACCATTTAACTTTTACTAAGGGTATCACTTTTGACCTCAATTGCTTTGTACGGCGTTCTAGTATCTCTATTGGGTACTCTTCATAAGTTGCATCATCAGCTATCTCAATTTCATCGTAACTAATTATATGACTAGGATCAGCAACATACTTTGGTAGTTGAGATACATGAAAGACGTTATGTACTCTACTTAATGATGGGGGCAAGGCTAATCGGTAAGCGAGCTCGCCAACTCTTTCTAAGATCTCAAATGGGCCTATATATCTTGGACTGAGTTTTCCCTTTTTCCCAAAGCGAAAAACTCCTCGAGTTGGTGATACCTTGACTAACACATGATCACCGACTTCAAATTCCAACGGACGACGTCTCTTGTCAGCATATGACTTTTGACGACTTTGGGCAGTCAACAACCTCTCTCGAATCAACTTTATTTTCTCTTTCGTCTCTTGAAGCATGTCAGGTTCAGTCCCTATAGAATCTGCCCTATCATCCCAACAAATCGGGGAGCGACAACGTCGACCATACAATGCCTCATACGGTGCCATTCGGATAGATGCATGCCAACTGTTGTTATATGCAAACTCCACCAGTGGTAGTTGAGATTCCCAATCTTCCTTCCAGTCTAGTGCACAAGCACGTAACATGTCTTCTAGTGTTTGAATCGTCCTTTCAGATTGACCATCGGTTTGGGGATGGTAAGCAGTGCTAAAATGTAATTTTGTTCCAAGTGCTGCATGAATTGACTTCCAGAACCTTGAGACAAAACGACCATCTCGATCAGACACTATTGTTCTCGGGGAACCATGTAATCTCACAATTTCTCTGATAAAAATTACAGACAACTTCTCAGGTCCCCAAGTCTCTCGAATCCCAAGGAAATGAGCTGACTTTGTCAACCTGTCAACGATCACCCAAATGGCATCCACTCCTTTCCTAGTTCTTGGTAGTCCTGTAACAAAGTCCATGGATATGTCATCCCACTTCCACTCAGGAATTGGTAGTGGTTGTAGCATTCCGGCCGGTCTCTGGTGTTCAATTTTGACTTGTTGACAAGTCAAGCATTTTGAAACAAACTCAACAACATCGTTTCTCATGTTGGGCCACCAATAAAGTTGTTTGAGATCCTTGTACATCTTACTCGTACCAGGGTGTATAGAATAAGGAGTTGTGTGAACCTCTGTCATAATGCTCTTCCTTAAGTTCCCATCTGTTGGAACACAAATACGATTTCTAAACCTTAAAATTCCATCTTCATGCACAAGAAACCCTTGCGCTTTGCCTTGCAACACTTCATCTCGGATTCGTACTAGCAATGGGTCCTTAGATTGCCCTTGATGGATAGACTCCAACAATGAAGACTGAACTTCTAACATGTTTAACTGAGCATGTGTTCCTGAGAGAAAAACTTCGATGCCATAACGAATCAAGTCTTGTTGTAAAGCTGGTTGTACCGTTAACCGAGAGAGAATTTCTTCTTGTACTGATTTCCTGCTCAAAGCATCAGCTACCACGTTCGCCTTTCCTGGATGATACAAGATCTCTAGATCATAATCCTTAATCCATTCCAACCATCTTCGTTGCCTCATATTCAACTCCTTCTGTGTGAAGAGATACTTCAAACTCTTATGATCAGTATATATTTGGCAAGTAACCCCATAAAGGTAGTGACGCCAAATCTTTAATGCAAAAACGACCGCTGCAAGCTCTAGATCGTGTGTTGGATAGTTGGTTTCATGAGATTTCAACTGACGAGAAGCATACGCAATGACTCGCCCATGCTGCATTAATACACATCCTAACCCTTGCCTAGAAGCGTCACTGTACACGACAAATCCTTCAATACCTTGAGGTAAAGCCAAAATCGGTGCAGTTGTCAATCTCTTCTTAAGCTCCTCAAAACTCAGCATGCAAGAGTCATCCCATTCGAATTTCTTGGACTTGCGTAGTAAATTAGTTAGTGGTTGGGCAATACGAGAAAACCCTTCTACAAATCTTCTGTAGTACCCTGCCAAGCCAAGAAAACTTCTAACTTCCTTGACATTCTTTGGAGGCTTCCATGCAGAGATCGCTTCAATCTTTTGGGGATCAACCTTGACACCTTCTGCTGAAAT
Source organism: Oxyria digyna (assembly GCA_029168935.1). Lineage (NCBI taxonomy): Eukaryota > Viridiplantae > Streptophyta > Magnoliopsida > Caryophyllales > Polygonaceae > Oxyria > Oxyria digyna. Next base: position 45,567,365 of record JAPVLV010000005.1, read on the forward strand.
GACATGGCCGAGAAAAGTAACCTCTGACATCCAAAAATCACACTTTGAAAGCTTAGCATACAATTTGTGCAGTCTGAGTCGACTCAAAACAAATCTTAGATGTTCAACATGCTCTTCTCGACTCCGAGAGTATATCAGAATGTCATCAATAAAGACAACAACAAATCGGTCTAAATAATCTATAAACACCCGGTTCATCAACTCCATGAAGACAGCAGGGGCATTCGTTAGACCAAAAGGCATTACCACAAACTCATAATGTCCATATCTCGTTCGAAAAGCAGTCTTAGGAATATCTTCATCCTTGATTCTCAACTGATGATAACTAGATCTCAAGTCAATCTTAGAGAAAACAGAGGCACCGTGTAGTTGATCTAACAAATCGTCAATCCGTGGAAGAGGATACTTATTTTTCACCGTAATCTTATTTAATTCTCTATAATCGATGCATAGTCGCATAGTACCATCCTTCTTCCTTACAAACAGAACAAGTGCTCCCCAGGGTGACGCACTTGGCCGAATGTATCCTTTTTCTGCCAATTCCTCTAACTGCTTCTTCAGCTCAAGCAATTCTGCAGGTGCCATTCTGTAAGGTGCTCTCGATACTGGTGCCGCTCCCGGTTCCAAGTCAATGGTGAAATCGACTTCTCGGCGAGGTGGCAATCCAGGCAACTCGTCAGGAAATACATCCATGTATTCTTGCACGATAGGTAAATCTGATATTTTTGACTTGGATTTCTCTTCACGCAATGCGTAGCACCAATATCCAACACATCCTTGGTTTAGTATCTTTACAACTTTCATTGCATTGATCAACCTCTCATACTCATTCGGCTTGTGGCCCTTGAATAAATGTTTAGTACCATCATTTGAAGTAACTGTAACTGTATTATCTTTCAGATCCATAACCGCTTGGTGTCTTGACAACCAATCCATACCAAGAATGATATCTTCATGGTGCAAAGGCACGACAAGCAAATTACATGCCCAATCCCGATCACCTATCTGGATCGGACAATTCCTGAATTCTTGGTTCCCTAGTATCCTACTACCATCAGGCATACCCACAATAAATGGCTCACAATTATGAGTACAACTAAGGCCAAGCCTTTCTAAACATGCATCGGAAATAAACGAATGGGTAGCCCCAGTATCAAAAAGTATGCTAACAGGCTGAGAGCATATCCGTAGTGTACCTGTAGTAGTAGGTGTGCCAGGCTCATCATTCCTCCTCATCTCAAACACTCTGTGTGGGGCCGCTCCAGTGCTAGAAGCACTAATCCCGTTACCTCGACCTCCACCTCGAGCTGGTCCTGAATTTTTCTGATGTGACTGTGTCAGTGGATGCTTACCCTGATAACCTCTACCGTCAGGAGCTGGCGATGATGCTTGAGACAGAGCAACAGTTCTCTGGCGACAGTAAATAGCAATATGACCATCTCGATGACATTTAAAGCACTTTGAAGGAGGCTTAGGACACTCGTTCTTCATATGACGTGGACTATTGCAGTTAAAGCAACGTCTACCTCCCGTAACTGACTCAGATTGTTGTTGTGTCTCTTCACGATCATTCCTCAAAGATGGATATGTCTTCCCGGATTGTGTTGGTGTAAAAGTTGACTTCTTGAATGCATTATCACCTATTCCTGAAGGCATTGAATGAGTTTTCTGCTTCTTGTTACTCTGATCTAGATCTTTGGTGGAAGGTGTCATCTCGAATGCTAGGGCCCTATCTTGGTACTCCCTTAAAGTGCTGCACTGGAATCCAGAAACGTACTTCTCTACTTCTGGCTTTACCCTTGCCTCGAAATGGTAAATCTTTTCCTCCTCGCTGTGAATCAAATGGGACACATAACACAGTTCTTTCTTGTATTGTCGAATTGCTTGAGTCACTGAAATGTTTCGAGGTTGACAGGCAAAGAAATCTCTGACTCTAGCCCTACGTACTGGTGCAGGACAATATTCTTCTTGCAACATACCCTTGAACTCCTCCCAAAGGACAACCCTCCCTTCTGGTTTAACGACTCTCCACCATTGGGCAACAGTCTCCTTCAATAAATACTGCACCACCTCCACTTTTCTTTGATCAGGGCACCTCATACCCTCAAACAAAATCTCTAGCTCTGCCAACCAATCATCAAGATCACCAGTGCCATCAAAGGTTGGTGGTTTCATCTTCTGCAGCTCAGTCAAATACCTATCAAATCCTGCTTCCACTAGCTCAGGTTGCTGGATGGGCGGTTGGGGTGGAACACCTGGTTGCGGTGGTTGAGCCTGTGGTGGAATATGTTGCGTCTGGTTCAGTACATCTTGCACTGTTTGAGTCACTATAGTTTGTATCATTGCTTGCATTGCATGAACATCCAAAGTTGGAGAATTAACAATAGGTGGTACACCCTGCGCCACTCCGCCCCCTTGTGCATTAACAGGAGGTGCTACTTGACTTTCAATAGTCTCCTCCGCATGTAGATCAGCTTCTCCACGACCAACAACTCTACGAGGTCGCCCCCTTCCTCGTCGTCCCTCAACTGTACCACCATCACCTCTTCCTGAACCCCCACGCTCCATAACTGCATAAACTATATAGTTAATAATAATAAAATTCTACTATTCTATAAAGGAGCAATTTTCACCTGCACGGACAACAATGGAGATTGGCTGCCGACGCTGATAATACTAAGCTCAAATACAACTTAGGCTCTGATACCAACTTCTGTAACACCCCAAACTAGGGCATTACAGCGCCGTGAATTCCACCCAGAATCCACAAGGCTAAAAGAAAATATAAACGGGTGACCGATAAGCAATGCAAGTATCAATTTAAAAAGTTATATATAAAAAGAGCACGTTTTTAGGGTAATGCGCACATACTAAGGTTTACAAAGAGTGACAAAAGATAACAAGACCAACTAAAACACATGAAAGAGAACAAAGACTCAACGAACTATCTAACAGCGTCGGTGATCACCAATCCCTCCTTGTTGCTCCTGTGTCTGTGCAGCCCCAATACCTGGGTGTCAAAGACAGAGCCAGCCACAACGGGTCAGTCGCTAAATCAATAAAAATACCAAACTAGGCATTCTCAGGTAGAAGCATTAAGGCATAAACACAACAGCAAGACAAGCTTACCAATATATGATATTAAAACGGAGTGTCAACGACTGCTTGATATAATTCAAAATGCAATTAAATGTGTCAGCTAATATATTACAAGTAATAAGAAGATGGTACCACTTCCTCCCCTTCACTCGCAAGCGAAGAGGGGTAAATCCCGCTCCTTGGAATTTACCGATTTGGGAACGCTCATATATATATATATGTTCCCTACCTTTGGAGCACGCTCAATACATTGGCTCCTACCTTGGGGCACGCTCAACATATTGGCCCCTACCATAGCTTATAATGGGAACGCTCATGCATAATGTTCCCCACCATATAATATATATACATTCATGATCTAGTGACAACATAAAAGAACACATAACCAGGAACCAAACTAATCAGCAACCGAGCAAGTCAAAGAAACTTGCCTGAATCTCTTGCAATTGGAGTTGCCGATTGAAATCCAGAGATATATATATTCAAGCACCTAGAGACACAATAATACACTCTCATATATGCTAAGGTGCAGATTTTTAACAACACTACATTAATTAATCAACCCGCTCATAACAACTAGAGCAAACGTTTAAAATTAAGACAACATTTCTATTTTGCTACCTACTTATGGATAGGTGATCACTATGCTTGTAATATTGATTTACTGCAAACTACAAATTTCTAAACATTCCCTTAGAATTCTTTGTTATCTTCACATGCATCAGACAACTCAATTATAAATGATTAAACTAATGAAAACACCTTATATAAATCTTCAACATAAAACGAATTAGCCTAACACTTCTAAGCTTCGATAACATTGACAATCTCAAAGCCTATTTTTACTGTTCACTCCAAATCAATTCAACCATACTACATAAATCTTCATTCAATAAACCCATCATCAGAGAAAGGTACGAATTAGCCTATATATATAAGTGTTTAATTATAATCCATCATGCTGATAATCTTAGGCTTCAAATCCCAAAATAACCCTCCTCCACTAGTTAAATCTAATGGCCTCCGAGAGAACCACAACTCAAAATAATCAAGTAGAATAAGAACTTACACTAGTAGGAGGGAAATCAAAGTCGGTCGGAGAAGATAAGGGGCACGAGATTAGCCTTGGTTTACTAGGAGTGTTCTAGCTACCACGGTACCACCCTTATCCTCATTAATATAAGTGTATATATATATAGAAGGAGTAGTATAGAATAGATGTCTTCATTGATAAGGAAATTAAGGAGAGGCTTACGTTGGAAGCTTGGTATAAATATTATATAATTAATCAAAACAGGTTATTTTTAAAATCACGTGGAACTCTAACATCTTTATACCGAAAATAAAAGAGTCGCGTACCAAAAATTAACCCGTCTAAATAACCATATATATAGGATATTACAATCACCATCGGCCTCTAGGGTTTTAGCCTCAACATCACCATTTCCTCCTCCTTCAATTTCACCCACTAATTTTTGGACGTAAAACTGCACTGACTCCTCATCAATTGTCTCATCAACCGTCATGGAATCAAACAATCTCTGCCTTTTTGATGGAGGTTCCGGTGTCGACGACTGCGCCTCCGACGATTCCGCCTTTGACGATTCAGGCCAATTCGCATCCAAATATCTCCATAACTGGTTGTTGTTCGACTGTGCCTCCGACCCCACCGTCGTCTCCATCTGAATGGCCGGAGAAATAATCGTCGGCGTTTCCGCCATTGTAGCCGACGTAGAAGCTCCGGGATGTTGAGTTTCTTGTGTCTCTTTGGGTGCAGATTCCGGTGGAGATTGTGATTCCATTGAGAATGTTTAAGTTGAGAAGTAATCGCCGGTGGAAAAGTGCGTCTACGGTGATCAGATTGTTTGCCCTAACCCTAATCTTACCGTTGTTGAAGAGAAGTCGAGAAGTGGCTTGTTGAAGAAGCCCTAATATACACGCATAAAGAGAGTGTGCCTCTGCTGAAGCCTTGGGGTCCAATCTCCGCTCATATGCGTGCGATTTTGGTCAATGGACAGATTAGTCACATCATTAGGTTGTTCAGTCCTACATGATGCGTATAATTACATAGTCTAGGCCTACGCTCTGCGTATGCGTATACTTTGCGCCTAACGTATGCGTGTATTTTTGGGTATAATTTGGGTATGCATTTTTCAACATAATTAGGGTTAGTGCCTAATTCTGGTTTACTTAGTGTCCCTGCGCATAAACTATGCGTAATATTTAGGGCATAAATTCCCCAAAATTTAGGTTAGGTTAGGTTAGACGGCAAAAATTAGGGCAAATATTTCTCGTGCAAATTTAGGTTATACGACTGTTGTACGCCTAAAGTATGCGTAGAATTCGACTACGGTAGTCAAATTTGTTTCCATTTTTACCCCTTAGTTGTGTTACGCATAGATAAAGCGGGGAAATTGTGTACCCATAACTTATGCGTACGGAATCGCGTCCATTTAGACAAAAAATAGCGTGCATATAGCTTTTCCGTATTTATTTAGTCATTGATATACAAGTTTCACATAGTAGATTTTGTTAGATGTTAAATCTAGATTTCTGAGTTCGATTCCTGCTAGAGACATGTTAAAAGAAATCATGTTTTTATTGGTTAATAATACATGAACTCATTAAAATGGGTCCATGACCAATAAGATGTTAAATTGATTTTGTTTATCAAATTTGAGTTGAGCTAAGGTTCATAAATCAAATTCAATTTTATTTATCAAAATATTATATAATAGTCTCTTTATTTTCGTATTGGTTCTAGTTTTAGATTTGGTTTAGTAATTGAGAAATGAAATTTTCCAAATCTATAAATACTCTATTCGCTAGCTATAAATATATATTATATTTTATACACACGTGTTGAATCAGATGTGCATGTATTTATGTTTTGTATGTAAGTAAAGTTTTATATAGTAGTATATGACATATATATATTTATGATCTTTAATACTTATAATAAGGGGGGTTGGATCTGGTGCGAATGTTCTTATGCTACAAACGTACAATACATGAACATACTTTTACTTTGCTTACATTTTATTTTTTGATTAAAGATAATTTCTAGATCTACGATCAAATTGAATTGATGCTCCTACTTAGTTACTGGATACAAGATAAATTTAAGTTCGTTAGGAGAGCCATGGAATCCATGTGTGAATCTCGTGTTCATTAAAAAGAACATGTGTGGGTATCTCCGAATATATATGTGTTCATATGATACCGCTCCAGTGTGCATAAGTGAGTTTGATATATTATTTAATCTCCTGTGTTTATTAGAAAATATATATGAGTGTGTTCATCAATGAATGTTTCTAAGTGCATAAACATTGCTTATGTGTTTATTGGCGAAACCACGTGTATTCGTAAATTGGTATGCAATATGTGTTCATTTCATATTTCACCTGTGTTTATCTTATGGGATATACTTGTGTTCACTAGTGAATTTGTGTATGCATATGTTAATGATTCTATTTGTTTAATATACAGATTCACCGTTGAGTTCACATGATGTTTAAGAAGAAAGCTTCTTGCTATGGTAATTGCGTAGAACCTAGTTGAACATCAACAACTCTTTGCCAAAGAAGTGAAGCACACAATAAACACAATGAAGAGACCATCCGTGAAAAGAGTTGGTAGGAAGAAGAAATAGAAATTGATGCTTGTTATGTTTACTTGAGAATATATGTTAAAATCTTGATGGTTTTGAGTAGTTTTGTTGGCTTAAAAGATATAAATACTCAGTTGATTGCTTATATTAATTTGTGAACACTTGTATTAGTTTAGCCATTGTTATGAATAAAACCTTAGTAGTTAAGTCTCTATCCAAGACAGCGTGTGTGCACATGAGTTTAAACCATTGTGTATATAAGTGATCACGGGTGTGTTCAATTGTAACACTGTATGTGTTCATGTAGGCCAAATAAGGTGTGCATCTAAAACAAGATTGTTAAGCTATGTGTTCATGTGAAACAATGCATGTGTTCATGTGAAACAACGCATGTGTATATGTGTATTAGTCTTATAAAATATGTGTGAAAACATGAATCATTTTGATGCGCTTAAAGCTGAATCACATATATATATGTTTATACATAAATGGACTGTGTCGTTCTATACACACTTTCCCTACTCATTCTTAACATGAAAAACCTTTCTCATAAGATCTATTTCCTCGACTAAATAATAAGATAAGTATGAGTATAGCACTAAACAATAATTAAACGGGGTGAGCAAAGCCAATACATCATAGAAGGCATTAATGTCCAAATGTGTCACAACTAAGCATCAAATGTAATTCTTACTAGACCTTGATCTCGCGCTTAGCACGTAATTACATTTTTTGTATGCGGGTTTAATTTCGCGAAAACACTGAACCAATGTCATGAGTAAACAACATGTTGCATCCACTATATTAATAAGAGGGCATATCATTTAAATAGTAACATGACGCTAAATTAACTAAAATGGTAACATAAGTTTCTGATTATGGATTGTAGAGATATACATAGATCACAATAGTTCAACACATGTTGTTATCATAGCGCGGCGTAAAAGTATCGGATTTGCGATATTTAGTGGAGATGAATTTCGTTGCTGGTAGGAAAAGAAGGAAATGAGTGAAAATAAATTTTAATGAGAACTTAATAGTTATAATATCAATTATATTTATTTAATAATATCAACCAATTTTGTAATACTTTTTCTTTTTTCGGAAGAAAAATCGCAAAAAACGATGTCGTTCGGCGGAAAATAAACCCCGGTTCTTTCCAGGCAACTTGCGTTAGCCACAACTCGAGCCAAACTATTTAAGGGCATTAATTGTTTTTAGAGAAAAATAAATCACCTGCAGAGACCCTGCAATTTCGGGGATTAACAATAAAAGACCCTCGTTGAATTGCTTTCCTATCACGCTTGTCTCATACGTGGTTTCCTTAAAAAAAAAAAAAAAAAAACCCTCGTTCAATCCAGTGGCATTTTCGTAGTTTCACTCTAAACCAGGATCATTTCCATAAACCCATCACGATTTTTTCAGACTCCACAATCAAACTCCTCTCACTCTTGACAAAAAGAACTCCTACCAGAAAAAGCGTTGTGCACATTTCCGATCGCCAAAAAAAAACTGCGGAATTCTCCTCCGGCGAGCGATTTAGGTCTTCTCTGAAGATGTCTGGCACGCGGATGCCGACATGGAAGGAGAGAGAGAACAACAAGAGGAGAGAGAGGCGCCGGAGAGCCATCGCTGCTAAGATATACACCGGATTGAGGATGTATGGCAACTATAAGCTCCCTAAGCACTGCGATAACAATGAGGTTCTTAAGGCTCTCTGTCGAGAAGCTGGTTGGATCGTCGGAGAAGATGGCACCACCTATAGAAAGGTATGTTCCCCGATCGAGTTTTCTAGTGTTTCAGTAAGTTTGTTTTTAGCGATTAGGTTAGCCTAAGCTTCGATCTAGCTATCTGTATAACAAAATTGAGCTCGAATGTTTCGGTCAAGATGTGCAAGAGTCATCGAGTTTCGAGCTTGTTGTTTTGCGATTTGGTGATGGGAGATTGTACTGATCCTGGGAAAATAATCGGGTGTGGGGGTCTACAGCGATCGCATTCATGGCAGAAATTTGCTATGGGCTCGAAACTCGAAAACAGATGCTTCTTGGCTTGTACCGTACTCCCAAAATTAATTGGTCCTCCCCCTTCGTCAAACTCCAGATTTGATCTCTCTGGCTTTTTTGTTTTTTTTTTGGCTTCCGTATTCTGACATTTTTCTAATTCTTTATTATCGTCGCCCGTGAATTCAATGCTTTTTCCATCCAGAATTAAAATGAATGCTGCCTTGCCTTGTGCACTATTCCTTGTTTGGCTCAATTTAGGTAAAGTCGCAAATCGCATGTGTGATAGGTACAGGATGAGAAATTCGTGAACTGAATATATGGAAAAAGATTACGGGGTTAGCATTAATTAATGGCTTGCGTGTGTAAACTATCAAGCATGACATGTTTGACTTTGTAAGTATTGTCTTACTGGATTAGCATTAATTATTTTATGTTGTTTGAGTATAACTTTGACCCCAGTAAATTTTCCAGCTGTGTTCTTGAGGGTCATAGTTGCAGAAACATACTGGGAACATTCATGGCCTTGATGCTGAACCCACATGGGTCTATGGCAGAAGTAATAAACAGGGTTTTGATGATTTAGAAAGATAATGTAGTTGCTACTTGCTAGGAGTGTCACTCACTCATGATATAGCTGTATGGTGGGCCTTCGGCCGGCATGCTTGTGTTTCTGACACTGACACCTTGTTCCTCATCCCCTACTTTTTCCTTCTTCAATGTCATAATCTCTACCCAAACTTCAAAGATCTGACTTTCTTTCCACTACTTATTTAAGCAGTGGAAAATGAGATGAATGTTGTTCTTCGCCTTCCTTTTTTATCTTCTTGCAGTATAACTTTTTGTCAAAAGTTCATGATGCATTTCCATTTCTGCAGAACATTTCAACATGCTTGCTAAGATGGCTTCTTTATGCACGAGTTGTTTATTTATTTGGCATCTGGGTGTGAAAATAAGTGGTGAAAGTATTATGATTAGTTTCAATAGTACTAATTTTGAAAGAAAAAGGTTGAGAATTGTGAAATTATTGCTTGTTTATTGCTTATTACATTAATTAAAGTCTCAATACTTGGTTGCATTTGGCAAGTGATTCACCCTTTCCTGCACAAGTTGGATCCAATTGCAAATGAGACTGTGGTAATATCATGTTAATGACACGTCGATAAAATCTCACTTTGATGATAGAAAATGTGGTAGCATCGCGGTTTCTCAGTACATGCAATAGATGATTTGAATTCTATGCCCTTTATACTTGCATTATCTTTGCACATTAAGCAACACATAAGTGTCTTAAAAACGTACAAATTGCAGGGATGCAAGCCGGTAGAGAGCATTGACATCATGGGTGGTTCAATCCCCACAAGCCCATGCTCTTCCTACCAACCGAGCCCACACATGTCCTACAACCCAAGCCCGAGTTCATCGTCTTTCCCGAGCCCAACTCATTACTTAGCCACATCCAACGGTAATGCTGACGTCAACTCCCTCATCCCGTGGCTGAAAAACCTTTCTTCCAACTCATCTTCATCCTCTCCTAAACTACCATACTACATTCCCGGAAATTCTATAAGTGCCCCTGTCACGCCTCCATTGAGCTCACCATCGTGCACAACTCCACGTATGCGGCACAACAATGACTGGGATGACATCACCAATCCGGGCCGTCAAGCTCATCTCGAACCAGCTTGGCTCGCTAATGTCCATGTTCCACAAAGTGGGCCCAATTCACCTACATTTAGCCTCGTCTCCCCGAACCCGTTTGGTAGCTCTAGGATGTGGACACCTGGACAAAGTGGCACGTGCTCTCCAGCTGTAGCGCCGGATGTGCACATGTCTGATGGAATTGCAGCTGAGTTTGCGTTCGGGAGTTGCTCGACAACGGGATTAGTTAAGGCGTGGGAAGGAGAGAGGATTCACGAGGAATGTGTCTCTGATGATCTCGAACTCAAGCTCTAGACCGAACCAGGTAAACACAAGTCATGATCCATGTTCTATTGGCAATGACAGTGATACATACGACGTCTCAATCAGGATTTTCTCTGTGCCAAATGTTGTTGATTTGTCCGGGATCCTTTTACTCTAGATGACAGGCGATTTGATTTATATTTGCAGTAGAGGCCGATTTATTTGTGAGTTAAGGGGGGTTTTTGGATCAGAAGTGGTGTGTTTGGTGTTCATTTGATGATCCTTGTCCATTGGAACTATTGTATAACTTGTTGTATCCCTTTATCTTCCCCATTTCTCTCCTATAAATTATTACTCCAGTAGATAGAATTTGTTTCTCCATTATTGTTTAATCTAGTACACATCTACAGATTATGTGAATCCCAGTTTGTTTATCAGAAATTCAGATTTTTATGGATTGCAAGGATCTTTTTGTCCTATGTGGATTTATCACATTTTAAAATCCAGTGTCAAGCAATTTAGATGATCTTAAATACTATGTACTCCGTATTAGTGATGTAAATCCTCCTCTCCCTACATTTTTTTCTTTTTAATAAGTAATTAGATTGAATTATACTCCACTAGACAGGTCATTTCTCCTCTGAAAATGGAATTATACCTCATAATGATTTCTTGGCAAAAATTGGATTTATATCTATTATCATGTTCTCACCCTAAAACCTATTCTTGCCCGAACCATATGGCTATTACTAGTCGTGAAACACACAAATAAGGAAATCAAACAAATATACAACATGATGACCAAACTCTGGCCCATCTTCAACTGTGAAAGAGAGATTAATGGGCTATTGGTAATTTCTTATCATTGACTACAGATAGAAGTGTATTAGTTCAGATATGGTTGCCTGTAAAAAGAGGAGTCAAGAATTATCTTATAACAGTAGAGCAGCCATATTTGTATGATCAGAGCTCGCTTTCTCTTGCTAACAACAGAAACATTTCAGAAAACTATCAGTTTTCAGCTAATGAGGATTCAAAAGAGGGGTAAGGATTAATTGGCCGAGTGTTTCTTGGGAAGGAATCAATACTAGTTGGTTGTCATTGCACATTGATCAAAAGGGGAGAAGCGATAGTTCATCGTTTTGATCAATGAACAATGACAACAATTAATGTGGTCTAAGTTTGTTTCCCTTTTGTTGATACCATTTCCAAAAGTGCAAAACGAATGGGCATGATCTCTTTCATCAGTTAATGATTTTTCGGGTTGTCTTCTCCATTTCAGGCTGTTGATCTCCGAAATTATTTGTCTGAATATGAACCTCATAATGTTGAGCTGTCAGATATTTTACTCATACTAAGGAGGTTGCTATACCATTTGTTAAGGAGCCAACACAAAAGTTCAAGGAAGAACCTCAAGAAGGCCCATTGTTGTCTAGCTTATCGATCCAGAAAGTAGGCGAAAAGAAGCGCACAAAAAGCTATCAGCTTGCAGGAACTTAGGCAACATTTTGCTGGGAGCCTAAAAGAAGCAGCTAAAAGCATTGGCAGTAAAACAAAACTCAATCCATTAGTCCATTACTGAATTAACATACAATGCCTAAACTAAATGATATTGATGTTTTTGCAGTTTGCCCAACTACACTAAAAAGATATGCAGCATGGAATCAACCGTTGGCCATCTAGAAAGTAGGCCACTCATTGAGGAAGCTTCAACTAGTGATGGACTCTGTTCAAGGAGGTCAAGGTTCAATTCAGCTATCCTCTTTTTATTCAGTCTTTCCCCAACTGAATAGCTTATCAGCTACAGAAACTACTGATCAACCCAAACAGGTAAATACATGACCTGAAAGCACCATTTTTAACTCTGGAGGAAGCGCGTCCCAGTCCACTTCCTCCAGTCATACTTCATCGTCAAGCCATTCCCTCTCAACTGGCGCAAAAGCATCCAGCTCGATCATTGGTGGATTCGGCTATCAGTAGCATCAAACATGAGTTTAAGAGATTTACAATGTAAAATACCAAAGCGGTTTCGAATAGATGAAAGCGAGATGCAGCTCAAGTACTTGGATGATGACAAAGAGTGGATTCTTTTAGAATGTGATGATGATCTTGAAGAGTGTATTGATATACACAATTCGTCGGGACAACAAACAGCAAAAGTCTCGGTCCGTCAAGTTACTGCAAGATTGGGGAGTTCACTTGGTAGTAAGTCTCATTCTTGGCTGTTTAACTATGTTGCAATTGAATTTCTGATGTTGTGATTATTCTAATTTGTTATGGCTTTTGAAATAGATAACTAGATTCGGAACCCCGCGCGTAGCGCAATACGGATTTTCATATACGACATAATTGATACAAAACTGTTCAAAACTAACAAAATTAGATGCTAACAAAATTAGATGCAAAACCCTGAACTTCCGCTAATTGTAGCATGAATTCTAAAGATGTCTCTTTTAGGGGAACATTACCTATTTGTTTTAAGGCTTTTAAAGTCGTAGATACCAAGAACTCCAAAAATTGAGTTAGAGGATCCTGCCCAATTGGGACAATGATTATTTGCACCAACCTACAACGAAACAACAAATTAGGATCAAACTTTTCAGAAATAACTAATCTATAAGCATTATAAATTTCTCTTACAAATCAAACGGCCAAGAATACATGGTCTTTGCTAGACCATCCATGTTAGTTGTCGCAGTAACAGGGTCAATGCTCCTCTTGATGGCTTCTTCAGAAGGCATCTTCTAGTGCAGCAGCAACACACCTGATAATTAAATCAACCATTTTGAAAATGTCAAAATGGTTCTCATCAGTACTTCCAAAGACACTACAATTTGAAAAGCTTCTGAATTTAAACCTGGACATCCATGGTAGACACCATGAACTTTATATTAGCATCAAAACCATACATTGAATTACATTTATGTGTCACCTTGCTACGTGCAGAGAGGACTGCAGTGAAGTTGGGCCCACTTTTCTTCTTAGACCCTTCTTTGCTTGCAGAGTTGGTGGCGGGTCTAGGTGCTACAGGAATTGCTTTTGTAGTTTGTTTTTGGGATGCATACCAAGATCAACAACTTGCTCACACATTGTTTGTGCAATTATATATATAGCAAGAAATTCATGATCCAATTCAACAATTCAGTAATCAGAATACCATGTTAAAAAATTTACCTTGTTCTTTTCTGCTGCTACTTGTGCATTCGCCAGCAACTATGCACCAAAGCTCCTGAAATATTTTGTGTGTATCAAATCAGATCCAAAGAACAGAATTGAAGATGGGTTTTGTTAGATTAAACCAATTAAACAAATGAAACCTTGTAATTGGGCGATTGGTCTGGATTTGGGGCTTAGCTTGGATAGCCGGGACAGACACCATGTTACGTTTTCTTGTTTCTCCTTGCATCTTCTTCTGTTTAATTCCTCCTTCAAATTCAATTAGCAACAGAAGTTTCAGCAAAAAGAAGGAAGAACTCAACTCATTCAATCAATACAATACAATTCAACATATAAACATTTAGAGGAGTTTATCAGAGATCTTCACATTACCCATCAAATGGAGCTGCTCTGCTAAGATTTCTTCATTCCCTTGAACAACAAGATGCACAGCCTATTTCACCCCCTCCAAGCACGACACATTTAGCCAAGCTAAACCTCTCGCTGCACTCACCGCAATTCTAAGCCTCACTGACCAAATCAAACCATCATTGACACCAACGTCTCTATGCAGGCGTGAATGTAAAGTTCCATTGCCCTAACTTGTTCAACTCTGATCTGAACTGCTTCTCTGTAAGCTTACATCCAGATAGCCGCTTAACTGCTAATGCAGATCCATCTGATAACACAACAACATAAGAACCCCATATTTAGTAGAAACAATTACCTTATTGTCAATGAAATTATTTGTAGCCTCCAGCAAACTTATTAATCTCTCAGGCATTCTCATCTAATGCCATAGATTTGCTTCAGACAGGTGCGAAAAAACGTCTATAATGCAACTGAAAAGTAGGAAAAGTTGGATTTTCCCTCTCTTCCCACAAAAATTGAAGTTGCTTGCGTGATACTGGAAATCTACCGTGATATAAATAAAGCATTTTAGTAGGAATTGTTTTCCTTAATAGGCAGGCTCGTATACTCCTACAACTTTACCCTCAGAAAAATTACACAAATAGAGGTATGGAAAAAGTCAGTCGTGCATAGAGATAATGTGTGATTTATGCTGAGATTAAGTCTGAAATTGGTAAGCTTACAAAGTTTTGAAATTCTAAGGAGATAGTTTATATACTGAAAATATGCAGGAGCTCATCTTCACTAACCTAGGCATCTCTAAATCCATGTTCATCAATTCCCCATGAAAGACTTGAACATAACAATATCTCAGAATAATAATAAAAACTGAATTCAATTCGATTTAAGAAGATGTAGATGATAATCACCTTCAACGAAGAGCTTGGGTGAAGACATCCAGAGAAGGGAGTTTAACATAGATCCTCCATTTGATTGGGAAGCACTCTGTCTAAGGTGGCCTCCATCAGATTCCAAGGAATCTCTATTTGGGACCAATGAGAAATTACCAATAGACGTCGTCCGACCATTGCAACCACTATCTGAATGCAATTCTAAAACAAACCAGAGAAGTGAACATCATCAGAACCATCAACGACACAATGCTTAATGGAAGACGAACTGGTCCGGGCACGTATTCCATTCCCACTCCGGAGAGAAAACTGACAATTAGCTTACTGCTTTGGAAAACCATAATAATGACAATAACATCATCTAGAAAGTTTGATAGATAAAAACAATGAAACAATTCCAATTAAGGTCATTATAATGATGTCTCACCTAATGACAACGACTTAGAAAATACTGTACAGTCTTAGGGAAGAAAACCTCACAAGAATGACAATGACTGTATCATCAAAATCAAGTAAGGGTAAGCATTGACGCTTGTTTGACCACCTAAAACAATATAATGCGCATCTCTGTGGTACAATTTCAAACATAAATTTTGCCTCTGTTTCAATCAAATAGAGAAAACGCTAAATAGAATTATCTATACCTAAAATTAAATTTCATAGAGGTAGAACGTTTTCCAAATCAGCTAGAATACATCTGATTCATTTACGTGGGAGAATACAATATGTTATTGGGCACCTCTTATCAATTTTCATTATATTTTGCTCACTCGATACCATGACTGATGGATTTAAAGATATCATGCTATATAGATTAATATGCACCAAATATAAAAATTTTCAAGAAAGATGAAAAGAGTAACTTCAAAAGGAACTATTGTCAAAATCTTTCTAAAAAAAAGATTAAGGGGCCTATTTTAGTGCTAGCAACCTGGTTGTATATGGGGTATTAAGAAGATACCTAAAAAGTTGATCACTCTCACCCTCAACCATGCTCCATAATGTGTTGCATCTTAAATGATTGATCAATCTGCAGGAACAATTGCAACATTATCAATCATCATGAGAAGATTTTAGTTTTTGGAATTAATACTTCCCACATAAGGGTCATCAATACAAATACATGGATGCAACCCAACATTGATGATTATCAATCTAAAATTATGATCTCAAAGGGAAAAAATAAAAATATCATTGTAATTTGTATATCCTTCGAACTACAACCATTGAAACATAAATTCATGAATTTTTTTTGTAGTATTCGAACCAAGGAAAGATGTAATGGTGTCCCACAATAGTCCCAGATCCTACATTGATGATATACATTCCGGATAGAGTCTGAAAACTCGAAAAAACAACAAAATTTAGATCCTCAAAATTAATCATCTTGACAATTGAGAAATGCTCACTTCTGGAAAGTTGTCACCATCTATCTTCTGTAGTTTTTGAATAAATTTGACGAGGCGAATTTGTCGTGTGCCAAGTCAAGTAATCCTAACATGCAAACTAAGTAATATAGTGCGCAAGCAAGGGTCGAATCCCAAGAGAATCAGTTTATCAAATTCTTAAGTTATTACAATGACTAACCAATAATCGTAACCAAAGGGTTTTTTGTGTGGTTTTGATACGAAGTATCGAATGTCAACTTGGTTATAACAATATTAAGCGAAGTGTTCCACTTAGCGATTATCCACAATTAGATTAACAAATTGATCTTAGAATCTTTTTCATCCCTATGTCAAGTTCTCAAGTGATCGTTCTAATCCCTGTTCTTGAATAGTTATTAGTCCAACTAGTCCTAATAACCCTTACTCAATTATAACCTTGAAACTTATCAAAGTTCAATAACAAAGTAGCAATGCATTCAGGAATAGATAGATACATGCAATATCATGGACAACTAGTCGGATACTCGACATGTACTCAACTCTCTTCTCTAATAACAATCACAACTAGTTCATGCAAATAGATTGTGCTACACAACAAGTATGATAATTCAACCAGAAGTATCAAACTCTAGCAATATGAATAAGATAAAACTAACTTAGGTGATCAATCTAAAGTAGTAAATCTAGTTCATCGACAATACAAACAAGAGAGTTGAGACAATCAAAGAGTAGACAAAGGGAAAGGATAAACTCACAACTTGTTGAATCCAAAAGCTTCAAACGCCAAGTGAAACAAAGAACTTTAGCAACTCATAAGTTTGTGAAAAACTCTCCAAAAACTTATGCAAAACAAAAGGTAAAATGATCAAGGATGATCATCCACAACTTAAATAGCATTCAACTATTGTAACAGCCGAATTAAGGTTAACAAAACGTGTAGAAAGTTACAGAATTGAACACAAATTACTTCAAATGGCAAAGACATCAATTTGATTCTTCTGTCGAGGAACCGCACCCGCGGGTTGAGAGTCGCGGGCGCGGTTTTGGTTTCTCCAGATTTTCAGGATGGCAGAGGGCCGCGGGCGCGGTTTGGGACCCGCGGGCGCGGCTTGAGCTTTCTCGGATCCTTGGATGAGGATGAAACCCGCGGGTGCGGCTTGAGACCCGCGGGTGCGGCTTGAGACCCGCGGGTGCGGCTATGTTGTCTGAGGTAGCAACTACTGATTTCTTCAAGTCTTCGTCTTCGTCATCAGCAGCTTCTTCCTTATGCTTCAATGCTTCCAATGCTTGTATCATCTCTTAGAATCTCGTATGTAAATCTTCTCTCGAACAGCTCCATGATACAGATTACATAGAAACAAATAACATAATCCTATACAAAACTAGCTAATAATCCATAGTTGCGGTATGTAAAACACCGCTTATCAAAATTCTCTTGCAAAATTGTTTAAATTCTTAATCCCTTGCATCAACAAATTAAACATCAATACATATTTGATATCCAACTACTAATATCTTATTTATTATGAGCTACACAAAATGAAAGATTCAGCACTACACAAACCATGACGTTCTACTCAAAAAACATACCGAAGAGAACAACTCAGTTGAAAATTCCCAGATAAAACAATAAAGTTTACCCAACTCATTGAAACATATTATATTATTATCATACACCTTGAGCATGCATCCATAAGTGTGTTGTAAGTGACGACACTTGGGAGACACCCATTACTCTACATCTTCTCAAAATACCCAACAACCTTGCCCAACTCACCAACACAACATTAACCCTTGATCATAATATTGTAAGTGAACACATTTGGAGAAATCCCACTCTTCAAAATCTCATCATACAACCCCTCAATCCTCGACGAAGCAACCCTTGATCTGATCATGGCATCCAGAACACAATTGTACGACAACACACTCGGCATAAAGCCATGAGATTTAGCAAGATCAATGGTTTCCAAAGCGGCATCCAACATTTTCAAGCTAGAGTAAGATTTCACCATCAAATCAAAGACAGAAGAGCTCGAATTAAAGGCATGGTATGAATCCTTAAGGCAATTGAACAGAAAAGTGAAAGAGTCACCTTTCTTTGAGTGTTCTGTAATTAGAGCTTCTGCAAGCGATTGTGTAGTTTTGAAGAGCTTCAATCTAGTGAGCACATGGAGAGCATTGCATTTGCACTGGGAATCGAAGAACCGATGAGGGGTCGCCCAATTGAGGAACTTGAGGAACACTGTTTTGTCAGACTGTGAACGGAGAAGCAGATGAGATGCGGCGGAAGGGGTAAATTGATGAAGCTTCAGATGAAGAAGAGCATCAAACTGTGGTGGCAATGGCGGGGGAGGAGAAGGGAGAAACAATGTGGACTGTGCGGTTTGAGCATGGAAAGAAAAGAGGAAGAGGCTGCCGGAAGGAGGCGGCGATTCTGGGCACACAATTGATGGTCGAAGGGATAACAACAATGAAGGACGATGATGGAAAGAAAAACGGACGAAGAAGCATACCAACAATCGTTCTGTTGATTGACTCGGCGGGACGAAGGGGGCGTTTCAACGCTCGCCATAACTGCAGAAGCAAGGGGTGGAATAATGGCAAGAGAGGCGGGAAAAATGTATCGTCAATTGTCAAACCTAATAAATGGGAAGAAGAAGACGGGCGAAGAACAGACAGAATTTTTTAGCCCATTAATAGTATCAGGCCCAAAATTCATTGTTTGGGGCTGGTACAATTTACCATTACTTCTCCAAACTCATGGATTATTATATAGAGATAGATGGGTGATGGGAAGTTCTTATATGCTTGGAAAGAACTTTTTTTTCCAGGTATAGCCATTTGATTGACAAATTTTTACTCAATATGTAATTCTATTGCTATTGACACTGTAAAAAGATCAAAACATACAACTTGCTTTAGAATTATGATCAAGTGCGATAGGTTGTATGTTAGCACACTTCATACTATAAATACTTTCACCTTCATTGTATAATTCATTCATTTCTGTTACATCCAAAGGATGAATAAACCACTTCTTCTACTTCTCTTCCGCACAAAAATCAACCACTGAAGAACAATTTGTAAGAGCAGTCAGAAGCAAACTGAATGAAGATGAGAAAGTTGAATTGCTATATTAAGTACAAACGATTAGCGAAAGTTAATCAGATATACACCTACAACTTTACAAGCTTACTAAGCATGCTTACATAACAACAACACTATACCTAAAAACAGCCAAACGGAATTAGTTTCGAATTGCTTGTTTGAGAACGTAGAAGACGAGCATATGATCATCCTTGACCCGCCAACATCAGTAACGCTGAAACCACAATCTCTTCTTTCTTGGAGATTGGAAATTGAATCTGGAAGGGCTTCCTTGAGTATTTCTTTCCTTAAGTAATTATTTCCTTGAGTATTTCTTGGTGAGTACTGATCTTCCGGGTTTAAGAGGTTGGGATCTGATCTGTTTAGACCCCCATGATGACAACCTACTTCGATGATACAGGGAGAAGCTCCGGCGAAGCTCCATGGTTAGGAGATCCGACGAAGGAAGGAGAGAATACAACGAGAGAAGAAGGGAGAGAGATATTTTGATGAGTTGGAAGCGGAAAGAAGTGAGAATGAGAAGAGATGGTGTAGGAGGAATTCGGAGATGACCGTTAATACAGACCGAAGGAGGAGAGGGTAAAATGGGGGAAGTCCTCATCGGAGAGCCGACAACGGTCTGATTCCAACGCGAGCTTCCAATCTCCATTACTTGCAGAGGTGCTCGTTTAGGCGCGTCTACTAGTTTCCGCTCTCGTTTCATCTTCTTTTTGGGAATTATGAAAGAAATACTGGGGCATGGCTAAGAAATATCATGCTTGAGAAATAGCCACTAACCAACCATGGCAAATTGGCGCCTCTAGTGTTGTAATTTTTTTTTGGTTGCAAAATGAGGGCTATACCCATTTATTAAGAATTAAGAGCTTACACAGGTTCACTAATAACCGTGTTGATGCGCGCTTGGTCTCCGGGGAAGCTGGATTGAGGGTCGTGATGGCAGCGGAATTGTTTGGATATAGACGGTGAGAGGTTCACCGAATTGGGATATGTATGTTGATTGGGCTTCAACAAACTGGTTTGTGAGGGATTCGAGGATGACGATTGAGGGACACTCAAACAAAGGAAGTTTTGGCTAGGGATGTAGAAGAAAGAGGCTAGAAGATATGAGAACTTTTGGCTAGGAATGTAAAAGATAGAGGCTAGAAGATACGGTGAAGGAGATGAGAAGACAGAGCCCGAAGGAAGGTAACGCCCAGACCTAGAAGATGGAGAAATTCATTCGTCTCAACAATGATTCTAGGTTCATTAATCTAAGTGTGTCTTACAATGTTGGAGGCAGAAGCCTTATAAAGGAAAACAAAGAGAGAAGAGACGATCTAGGGTGTGCTAGGGTGACGGCTAGGGTTTGGTTTGGGCTAGGGTTTGGACGATCTTGGACTTGATGGCCAAAAGTCCAATAGGACGGCCCAAATCATACAAGGTTGCACCACTCCATATTTAGAAACCTTCTAAAAATAGAAAGTTCTACAACTCTAGCAAAAACCTAGACTATCTCGGGAAACGAGGACTAAAAATAGTACTTACTATAAATAGCAACCTGCTAAAAATAGTAACTGCTAAAAATAGCAAGTTTCCCGAGTGTGCCTAAAAAGAGTCTCAAAGATGAAATAAATATAGGCATGGAAAAACCATGGCTTGATCATACCAAGTTGACCAAGTCTTTTGATGAGGCGCCATAGTGTCAAGCCAAGGAGGTCGCCAAGGACGAGGCTTGGGCACGGGGCGCTGGATCGCCAAGATGCTGGGCAAGCTGCTAGAGAGGGCGCCGAAGAAGTTGCTTCAGGTGCACATCAGGTGGCTGGTCATCCCTGGAGGAGGCGCTCGTAGAACCGACGAGAGCGTCGGTGGACTTGGAGTGGCGCTCGTGGTGCTTGTCTTGGCACTAATCTTGGGGCGTGAAGGTGTGGGGCAGCCAGCGAGGCTGAAAAATGAAGCGCCAACGGTGCTTAACCTCAAAATGATCTTGATAAAGAGCAGAGACAGGAGGTGCTGGTTGAGGCGAGCCATGTCTTGATTCTAGGCAAGACAGGGGCGCATCACGTGTCCATATCAAGAATAGACTCTAATTGAGGTGGAGGGTATACATAGTATGTGAACTCTCCCACATTGTTAAAGCTATAGTTGGCGAGCCAACCCGCAGCCTGATTTTCGAGTCTAGGGACATGGTGAATTTTGATTCTCCAACTTGGATCCGCTAGATGAGTTTTGATGAGTAGGATATAATCCCGGTGGGATGCTGGGGGAGGATCCTCAGACAAAACAATCTCCAGAACTTCCTGTGAGTCAATCTCCACAACTAGTTTCAGTTCCCAATTCCTTCGTGAGTTCAAGACCGTGAGCCAACCCAGCCAGTTCAGCCCGGAAAGCTGACTTCCCTTCTTCCTTAGCGACGAATCCCCTCACGAACTCGCCCAGTTCATCCCGCAGAAGACCTCCGCAACCGACGGTGGCGTTCCCCAGACGATGTGCTCCGTCACAGTTCAATTTCCTCCATCCCTGTTCTGGTCGGCTCCAACAGCTAAGCGAGTTTCCAGAACCTGTAGCATTCCAAGAGAAGTTGGCTTCCACTGTTTCAGCAGCAATAGAGAATCCACCAATTTTTTGAAGGATTTCTTGTGGGAGCAGTTGATCATTCTCATCCCATCTCCAATTGGAGCCATCCCAATACTTCGCCACGGTTCGGTTTTGGACTGCAGCAGGAATTGGAGTCAGTGCTATAGTTTCAAGGCAGAAACCACCAACCCATGGGTGACTCCAGAAAAATGTGGATTCGCCACTTCCCACGACAGTGTGCAGTCCCCTAAGTAGGTGGGATTTGGCTTTCACCATATCATTCCACAAGTTTGAGGCCCCTGTCACTTTTCTGAACATGTCTCGGTCTCGTCTCCCGTGACTGTATTTGCGTTGAACAATCCTTGACCAGAGCGATTCGGGTTCGTTGTCTTTATATTATTAAGAGAGACTTGAATTCAGTTGCTAACAGGGGTCACGCGATTTAGATATACCGGAGGCTTGAACTCAGTTGCATTGATCTTATATTTTTTCAAAATTCGAGAAAGGGTGAGTTTTTAAGACAAAAAACTCATTGATCTATGCAAACAGGGGTCACGCGTGTTTACATAAGCCTGAAAATACCAAAATTTCAGCGAAATCATTGATCTATGCAATTCTCAACACTAACAAATATTTCAGCATAATACATTTAAACAAAGCTAAACTGAGAGTGCAGACAGTCCAAATCCAAAGAAAAAGAATTCACACTGAAATAATCTAAGTTACCGTTTTTCAAAATTAGTCCCAACATCATAATGAAAGAAAGTCAATGCCCCGCACCTCCCCCACAACCACAGAATGAAGACTATTCTGCCATATGAAAGAATGAACCTCTCTATCAAGCCCATGAAAGACAATTCAGCCATATCTATAACAGCAACTTACAAAATTTACTATCACAATCAAAATATTAAGTAAACCTAACATTATAGTATATCAAACGTTCAAATGACAACTCCGCAGAGTGGTGTTAGACAAAACATAAAATCATACATGAAGATGTAATGTACGTATTCTAGGGCTACAAATGTATAGAATACCACAAGAAAACGAACCAGAAAGAACCACCTGTGATTCACCACAAAAATGATGAAACCTCATGTTGGATATGTATGCATACATTTGATACTAAGAAAACAGCCTCTCTCATTGACTATTTTATTTTTCAAATTTCGGAATTCGCAAATTCTGAAGCAATACATTCATGTGCATGAACATCAGTGTTAGTGACTATGAATACTTACCAAAGGACATTTAGGACGCAGCTTCTTCAAATTACACTACGCATTGCTCTGTCTTCTTTGCATCCCTCATTCCCTCGGATGTACAAGTACTATATCCACACCAAGGACGTAAATGCCAAACGCTTGGCAAAGTTATACTTGATTACGCTTGTTGTAGGAAGTATTTGCTGGATTTCTGATCTTGCCAAGAATTTTCAAGATGGCATTTCAATCCACAAGGCCATTCCTTGTGTCATATCTTCATGGGTTTCAATTTGTATTTTGCCAATACTTTCTTGATGTTCTGCCGAGCTGATCAACTTGGATGGAACCCACAAGTATCCCATCTCTTTGGTGTTCTTGCATTTGTGAAGATCCAGAAACCGAAGGCCGAGTGAAGAAGCCGAAGGAAAGAGAAGTTAACATTTTATCTACTAGACTATTGCACTTCAGTTGCTGATATAATCAAAATCCTTTGGGGGTTGAATAAATATCCATGAACTGCAACATCAGCAGAATAAATATTGCAGAAATACAAAAAAAAGTTATTCTATCCATGAACTGCAACGAAACAAATGACCATGGACGAATCTCATCGGCCCTGATACAGAAATTAGAAAGGTGAGTAATCCACGATAACTGTAAAGAGCTGTGCCTCCAGTTTAGACTCCTCCACCCACACAGAACTATCTTTAAGAAGTTGCTCTTTCTTCTCGTTTTTCTTTGCTTCAATCTTGCTTTGACGTATTTTCCAATATTCGAGCTTCTCTGCTCTCTCTTTCAACTGTATAAGTTTACATATGAATCAGCTTAGAATGCCAATCTATCGTCCAAGACAAAAGAAAGTATACTAAAACCGACAGAATAAACTTCATGATCATCCAGGCAGAAGTACAAAAAAACAAGCAGAGCTAACAATGTTAACACGATCCAATATTCCAGTGCTAGAAATATGCAATGAGAATGATTCTATTAGCACAATCAGCCTTCAGGTAAAAATCATTTTCAGACAACCATATTGAAGCAAAAATCAGATGTATGATACTAGAAATGAGAACAGCAGACTCCTAAAGGCTAAAACCTTGTGTACACCTTGCTTTGAATTTGATACTACCAGATAAAACTTAAAAATGAAAAAGATTAGCAGTCGTGAAGGGTAACTAGCAACACAGTCTGAAAAAACAGTCAGGATTGTAACAGTAACCACCAGAATATCCAATCTTCTCTGATAAGAACTTTGCAGCACAATCATAGAAGTACACAGCTACAAGGCCTGTAATTTGTTCAGCGTTGACCAAATGTAGGATATATAAACAAACAGTCTATGCACGAGGGATAAAGTATCTTTCATTCCAACTCATGCTGTTTGTTTAGAATTAAATCAAAATCCAAATCAATGTGTTACATTGAAACATTTTGATCCTGAAAATTGATGTGATTATTTTGATCCTGAAATTGGTGTGGTTCACAGATTTGTATCAACAGCCACCATTACTGGCATTGCAATCACTAGTTAAATTATTGATTTCACACTTGACAAAGAAGTACCACTAAAGTTAGACAAGAGACAGCAATTAACCCTAAAAATTGGGAGAAAATATACCAGAGTTTGACGGAACTCCTCATCAAGAGCCTTGCGCTCGGCAGCCCTAGCCTCGGCAGTTGCAGCTTTAAGTTTCTTCCTCTCCTCTCGCTGACGCTTGATTTCCTCCCTCTTGGCTTCCTCCTTCTTAAGCTTTTCCTGCCTCTGCAACTCCATCTCGAAGATGTACTGTTTCCGAGTCTCCTTGACTTGCTTAGCGTATTGACGCCGCAACATCGCCAGATAGGCCATGGCTTCCTTGGGATCTCTCGCCGGCTTCCAGCTTCCGACGAAATCGTTTGATTCCAGATAAACGTGGTTGCGCATGTGCTCGTTGTGGTGAGAAGGCTTTTCGGCGATGGCAGAGTTCCATCGCTGTGAGAGTAAAATAGCGAGAGGCGCAGTGGTCTTCTTCGAGGTGGTGCGAGCTGCTCGTGACAAGGCCGTCGCCATCTTTGCTGATCGCTGAGGACTACAACGAATCTCCAGTTTCCACGGCCTAGGGGTTTAAGGAGTCATAAAAAGTGGTTAAATTTCAGAAAACCACCCACATTTATACCATTTTTGCAAAATCACACATTTTGTCTTCCAAAATATTTTCTATTGTTTCTTCAACGAACCGCACAAAACACTTCACATTATCGGACACATAGGGCAGGTCAAGACTATTTTAATCAAAGGAAATCAAAAGCACAGTTAATAGACCTTCAAATCCTACATTAAAATAGAAAATTACTGATCAAATAGTAATAGTATTAGATCAGCATAAAAACTACTCACAATAAAGATCTTTCAACCAGAAGCCATCTGGTGGTGCTCCTTCAAAAAACCTACCCAGTTGATATGGTTCGTCTTGACGAATTCATAGTAGCTTTCATCTAAGAAACTGAGATAGAGTAAATTATCTACCTCCAAGGAGTCAGAGTGTTTATATACTGTGATCAACTATTAAGCAGAAATTTTCTCTATGAAGGGAAAATAATAGCAGGCCAAACCACCAAATCCTAAGTAAAATTCAACCGTGTCAATCTTATTGAATGATGTAAAGAGCATAAAACATTAAAACCATACAGCAAACCATTACTAATGGAAATTTGGTCTTTAATGATAGATATTACAGAAGCTCAATTTTAAAGCAGCTCTAGTTTCTAGCATGGCATGAATACTATTAGCCTTGTGGTTCAGTCATAACAGCCTGAGCTTGGTGGCATTACTAATTTTCCTCGTCCTGACCATCTGCTACACTAATGTCTCATCAGTGTCTACAAGAAGCAGCCAAAAAAGAGATTCTTAAAAAACATCGTTTATGATATCATACCTCCAGTTTTTGTAATTCCTTTGTAAGAATCTGATATTCCCAAATGCTCATGAGTAAGATGCCACAAAAACTGCTAAACCATCAGCATAAATGTAATCAGACCTTCAAATCCAATATCAAAACAAAAAAAATACTGATCTAATACACACTCACAATCAACTAAATTCCAACCAGAAGCTATCTGGCGTTGCTCCTACAAATTCAAGCAGCCAAACCGAACATCGTGCCCTAGATTTCTAGTAAATAAATGAAATCAAAACGCACCCAAATTGATCTGTGTATACGGCAAGAATCCCCAAAATTTTCAATCCCTAAATTTACAAATCAATATTGGGCCACACTCATTCCTGTCTACTGTGGGCTGTTCTAATAGACATGAACTGGGCTAGGCCCAAACCAAGGTTATTACTCTCTGATTATTACATGTACAGTACTTGATAGATATATGTATTATAAGTTTTTTTAGTAATGATAATGAGATAAATTATTAAACTAAAAAGCATGTAGGGTCCAAATCAGGTGGGAAGTAAGCCTTAAGATGAAAAATAAGAAGGTTTCTCAGCCTTCCATTAGTGTTTTCCACACGCGGCCCATTATAAACCCTACTCGCTGACTTTTAGGGTGGACTACACGCGCGCTACTAAACAAAACCAAAAAAGCGCAGCGACTAGATTTGGGAGAGGAACTCGGTTACGATCTGGAACCATAAACCTCCTTACTCGCTGCTTTGGGAGAGGAACTCGGTGACGATTTGGAACCCGCAACGACTAGATTTGGAGAAGAAGCCACGATTCGGAGAAGAAGCCACGATTCGCAGCACTCGGACGCATCCATGGCGAGTTCATCTGCACAAAACCTCAAAGACGCTTCTAACAGTAATCTTCGAACTAGATTCTACAGAAAACCTAAAATTGACGATCGAACTAGATTCTAGGTTGTATATCCTCCAATTAAACACTTGATCTTTATAAAGTGACGATAAGAACTGGAATCTAGGGTTTTCTCCACAGAAAACTGTTTATTGCTAGGTTTAGAACGGATTTGACTCATTTTGCTTCAGATTCTAGCATATTTGGTGTTTTTGCTTCAGATTGTAGCATTTTTGGTGATTTTGCTTCCGATTACTGGTTCATACTGAAGCACAAATGAATTGCATATGCTTTGATCCATTTTTGTGCACAACACTATAGAGAATGTGCTTTGTGCTACAATATAATGTTCTTGTGCTTCAGATTGTAGCATTTTTGGTGATTTTGCTTCCGATTACTGGTTCATATAGGAGTTTGTGGTGGAATACTGAGGCACAAATGATTTGCATGTGCTTTTGATCCATTTTTGTGCACAACATTATAGAGAGTGTGCTTGTACTACAATATAATGTTCATGTGCTTTAATTTACACCACGTACACTAATATATATACTACTTAATTGTTTTGTATGTGCTTTGATTAATCTGTGCTATCATATGCTTCTGTTGTGTTTTAATTTTCTACTGTTGTGCTCCTATTTTATAGAAATGTGTTAGAAATGATCAAATGAGTGTTAACATTTGCTTCTGCTATGCTATTAGTGTGTGCTTCCATATGCTATTGTTGTGCTTCTGTTTTCAATGGTTGTGCTTCAGTTTATAATACTGTGCTTCAGTTTACTCATTTTACCTTATTATGATTGTGCTTCATTTTCTTATGATTCTGCTTTGCTTTCTCCTAGATTTTTGCTTTAGAAGCATTTGATCTTTAGAAACTTCTGATGTGCTATGATTTACTCAGTTATTAGAGTGTGATGCCATATGCTATTGTTGTGCTTCAATTTTTCATGGTTGTGCTTCCGTTTGTAACACTTGTGCTTCAGTTTACCTTGTTATGATTGTGCTTCACTTTCTCATGATTGTGGTTTGCTTTCTTCTAGAATTTTGCTTTAGAAGCTTCAAATCTGTGTGTTGCCATATGCTATTATAGTGCTTCTATTTTTCATGGTTGTGCTTCAGATTGTAATATTTGTGCTTCAGTTTACCTTGTTATGATTGTACTTCACTTTCTTATGATTGTGGTTTGCTTTCTTCTAGAATTTTGCTCTAGAAGCTTCAGATCTATGTGTTGCCATATGCTAATGTTGTGCTTCTATTTTTCATGGTTGTGCTTCAGTTTGTAATATTTGTGCTTCAGTTTACTATTTTACCTTGTTATGACCGTGCTTCATTTTATTATGATTGTGCTTTGCTTTCTTCTAGATTTTTGTTTTAGAAGTTCCAGATCTTTGTGAATGGAGAAGTTTTAACAATGTTGTGCTTTGATTTATGTAGAACGTGATACACAACATTATCGTCGCCAAAAGATTCGTACTGAACATCCAATAGTCATTGGGATTCAGCCAACAAAATCACTACAAGAAGAAGCAGCAAAAGGAAAATCACTACAAGAAAGAAGCAGAAAAATCACTTTTGTGCTTTGATTTACTAATTATTTTTATACAACAGAGAAGGGCTCAACTCCAGAATAGAGGAGCACATATGAAGCATAGAAGGGCACAAAAGAAGGAGAGAAGGGCTCAAGTACAGACGTGTCAAATGCACCAAAGGATAGCTCAGCTGAAAAGTGTCGAACATGATATTAAAGTATTGTTCTTCCATGTTTGATAGTACATACAATGAGATAAAGAATGTCATAGATATGATGTCGAAGAAGTCCAAAACTTGAACGTTGAACTTGTTGTAATGTTTTAATTTTGGTACTGCTTAGCCTCACGTATAATGTAGTTTTGAAACAGTTTTAACACTTGTAAGCAAAATGAATGATGTGATTATTTAAGAAGAATGTCAGAATAAACTTCATTGTGCTATAACATTGTATATTTGTGATTCGGTTTATGAATGATGTGTTGCACTACTAACTCAAGAACAATAACAGTAAAAGCATATGTGTTATAACATTGTATAAGGGGCTTGAGAAAAAAAGTACACAAACTTTTATTTAGTAATGAAAGTGCTACTCTATTATTGGAATGTGTTAGTATATGATCCTTTTGTGCGTTGTTTTACTAATGAAAGTGCTACTATATTAAATGTTGAAGCTGCTATGGAATTTGCTACTTTTGCTGATATATTCTATTACTGGAATGTGCTTTGATTTACTCTAATTGAAAGGAGTGCTTTAATTGAAAGTGTTGTTATATTACTGAAACGTGCTACTCTGTCATTGGGATGTGCTAGTATATGCTCTTTTTGTGTTTTGTTTTAGAAACAAAAGTGCTTGGACTTAATATATTTGTGCTTTGATTTAACAAGGATGTGCTAAACAATTTAAACATAAAGCTATCAGGAAAAAACTTCATTGTGCCCAATATTTGCTAGAAAATATGCTTCAAATACATAAAAAATGTGCTTCAAAGTAATAATCTAAAGTGATGACTATCAAGTATCAGTTATAGTTGTTGGGGGATGCAACTTGTTTACAAGTGATAACTATCAAAGTAATACACGATATTTATTGAGTCCTACATAACAAAAAATGATTTTAGCAAGACAACCACATCTAAATGTAATCCTCCAACGCTTGGTTGCAATCCCCTTATAGAAAGGTTTGTATCCTGCTCTATTGCACAAGAGATGCTTTAAAACAGTGACCCATGAGCCATCTGAAGCCTTTATATCTGTAGCCTTTCGAACCAAGAATCCAGCAAAAGTAGTATACTTGATATAAAACTGAACAACTTCTGCAAAAGATGGCAATAACTGGCCCTCAAAAGGTTTGATGTCGTCAGGACAAAGAGGAGTGACATAGATGGAATTCCCGGGAGAAATAGAGACCTTAAATTATCATATGTAGAATCCTTGTACAACAATAGGAAGATTGAAACAATTATGAATGTTAACAACAATAAAACCAACTGAAGGTATAACTGTATTAACAAACAAAGAGTTCTAGCTTTGTTATGCTTTCAGTTACATATGCTTGTGATTCATTTTAGTCTGATTGTGCTTTAGTATGAAATGATTGTGCTACAACATATTTTTGTTTTGCTTCAGATTACTCATATTGTGCTTCAGATTGTAATGATTGTGCTTCACTTTGTTATGATTATGCTTCAATTTGCTATCACCGTGCTTTAATAAATCTTTGGTGTGCTGCAGTTTACTCTGATTGGTGCTTCAGTCAACTGAAGAAGCTAGGTTATCAAGTTCCAAATTACTGTCGAAGTTCAAGCGGAAAGCAGCTTAAGAACTAGTCAATAACCAGATCAATCAAAACTACGTGTACACTAGAAGCAAACATCTGATAGCAGAAAGCGAGCAAATCAATTACAACAAACAATCTCGGCGATTTTCCGACGGGATCAACATAGCAAGAAAAGCTAAAACCAGATCTGCGAGCTCAGCAGACAAACCGATACATACTCTTCATATTCTCACATAATAAACTAGAAATTACAAGGAATTCCAAATCCATACAACAATCAGATCAAGATCCAAGTAGCGCAAAATCAACTACAACTAAGAGCATGAAAAAAACTAGCAGGAACAAATCAAGCAAGCAAGCAACTGAAGAAGAAAGCAAATTCAAGTAAAAAACCTCGAAACCCTAGAAATTGAATGACACAATATAAGGAAAGCTTACAAATCAATGAAAGAGAATAGACATAGGAGAATCGAGGAGAAACCAGAGAGGAAGAGATCGAGTAGGGAGCCAATTGGATCGAGGAAGAGATCGAGTGAGAGAGGAGCTAGATCGAGCAGAAGATTATCCGAGTGGGAGAAGGAGAAACGAACACGCTTGCACGCGCCTGGGAAGAAGGAAGGAGGTCCGTAGATCTGCCCTAGATTCGACGGTCTTTGTTATTTTCTCATTTCTCACATTAAGATTAAGGGGTTTTTGCAGGAAACCACCCGCTATGTGTCGGTATTTGCAGGTAACCACCCGCTATTAACGTATTTATTCCAAACCACCCAAATTGTATCATTTTCTTACAATTCACCACCCTTCGACTGTTTCCGTTAGATATTCTGTTAAAACTTGAGAAATTACACTTTTACCCCTCTATTTTTACAGATGATAACAACTTTGAAAATTATGGGGCAGTTTTTATAATTTTCTAAAAATGGATTGAAACCCTAGATCAAATTGTTCTTCCCCAATTTCGTGAAAATAACAACTGTTGAAGTAAATTGATACTTTTTTTTTGAATGGTAAAACAGCTAAATATACCATTTTGCCCTTTAAAAGTAAGTCTGACTTTTATTAAACACATCAAATACGTTACATTGGCATTATAAAATGTATTGTGAATTGTTATTGTGCCATTCTCTTCATATACAGTATGTTTTTATCATAGATATGTATATTTTAATCTTCAAATATTTGGTGGAGACTCTCTTCTCCGACGTGACTCTACTGGTCTCAACCTGCAAAATCCTTTGCTTTTCCTCAAACCTTAATCGGTGTCATCGCCTCCAACACCTCTACTGACCTGCTACTCCCAACAAGGTTATCCACCATCGCCTCCAACATCGTCAACCACCGCCTGCTCCACCATCGCCCAACGCCGCTCCACCTTCACCGACGCCGCTTCACCATCGCCCACGCTTCTCTGGAGGAAGACGGAAAATTGCAAGTGGCTGGAAACGACGATATGAAATTGGAACGATTTCAGATGAAAGAAAGAGGAACGATTTCAGATCGAACGATATGAAATTGGGGATAAGAAACCCTAGCTTTTTTCGGTTTTTGATTTCCTCTCCTCTTTTTGATTACTGAAAAGAACCCTAACTCTAGATAGACGAAAAACAAAGATAGGAAGAACAATTTGAACTAGGGTTTCAATCCACTTTTAGGAAATTATAAGAACTGCCCCCATAACTTTCAAAGTTGTTATTTTCTGTAAAAATGGAGGGGTAAAAGTGTAATTTCTCAAGTTTTAACGAAATATCTAACGGAAACAGTCGAAGGGTGGTGAATTGTAAGAAAATGATACAATTTGGGTGGTTTGGAATAAATACGTTAATAGCGGGTGGTTTCCTACAAATACCGACAAATAGCGGTGGTTTCCTGAAAATAGGCCCTCACGCATGGATTATATCCATGCGTTTTCTGGAATGTGCAATCCGTGCGTCACGCACGGATTAAATCCATGCGTGACGCACGGATGACCTGGGCGGCAAATAGTAAAAAGGATGGGCGTCAAATAGAAACTATGTAAAAATATCTATCAAACTTGTGTAGGCATGAAATTAAATATATAAATGAAAATTAGATTAAAAAAATATACTGTAGTACATAAGTAGTACGGTTAAAATTAATATTAATAACTAGAATCTAAAAGGATAAAAAGATTTAGAGAGATCTTAGGAATATATATGGATTGATATAGATAAAACTTTAATCAAATATTTTTCATAGAAGACCTAGATAACGTTTTGCTACAATATTTTGATGTTTTGGAAATAACTTTCCTTACAAGAAACCTTAGAGACAATTGTATTTATTCACGTACAAACCCTAGCTAACAACAATTCTTGTGCTAAACTTGCAACTTTCTTCCTGATTTGCTCTCTTGTGATTAAGAGATCATGGATAGCTTATCTACAACACTATTCAGAGAAGGAAGAATCGATGGCCCATCCAACTGCTTTTACCATATCTATGTTCTGCCATTAGAAGGACAAGACTACTTCTATGAGGTCAACTCATTCGAAACTGTTGAAGAAGAATTGAGTATTGATATCATCAAACGCGAACACTATCCGTTGATGATACAGAACCCGATTCCTGATTCCAATCCCGATGTCACCCAGTGGGAGTTACGCATATCTGGAAAGCCCTACCCAGGATTCGAGCAAGAACTCGTATCGTGTCTCGAAAGCAAGCACGTACCATCAACTATACGAGACGACGTCGTTCCCATGATAACAAATGACGTATTGTTTCGACCCAGTCTGGCGTCTGACTCTGTTGGAATTTACGTCTCGGTGCATCTTTATGACTTCGAGTTCAATGAAGATGAAGATGTTGATTTTGATTTTGATTCTGATGTTGATGTTGAGGATGATACTGAAGAAGAAGAACATGAAGACGAAGACGAGGAGGATGAAGAGTTTTTGCGTGATATGGAGGTGGTTAGGGCGATATTGTATTTGACAGGAGTTATCTCAGAAGAGACGTCATCGATGGCGTCAGAGAGCGGAGGAGTCGACATGAAGACGTTGGAGAAGGTTAAGATTGAAGGAGGAGAGAGGGAGAAGGACTGTGCGGTCTGCTTGGAGGAGTTTACGATCGGTCTCGAGGCAACGAGATTGCCATGTTCGCACGTTTTTCATGAAGGTTGTGTTGGTAGATGGTTTGAGAATCGAGATGAGTGTCCGTTATGTCGTTCCAAGGTGCCTCATCGACTTGAAGAGATAACCTTAATTAGAAGATATTGACCAAGTATGATTGAACATATCATATTGCACATACATATCTATTATCGTATTTGTTTTTGAAGTTTTAAGTTAGAATGTTTTGTTAAACGTTAGTGTAATCAATTACTAAGTCTTTTCATAGCACGTAGTACTATACTCGGTTATGTTACTCGACCAGACTTTTTTTGTTGTTGTCAAAAGTTAAAAATTAGTGTTTCATCTCTATCTATATACAAGTTCATGACTTTATCAAATAATGTCAATTGGTACCGAGTTAATGCACTGAATTAATATATTGAAAAAATTGAGATTAAAAAAAGTTTGGCATAAATCATAAAAAAATTCATGAAAATGAGTAGCCAAAGCTTAAATCAACAAGTTTATCTATCTTTTGTTTATGACGTGCTGCTCAACTATTAATATTAAGAAAATAAATTATGCATGAACATTGGTGTATTCATATTTGGAGGGGTTAGAGTGATTTTTTTTTTGTTGAAAGAAATCATTGTCATTTTCCTAATTGATTTTATTTACAAATTTAACTTAATAAAAAGATTAAGCACACAATCTTAATAAAAAGATTACTACTCAAAATTATAACAAAAAATATACTAAAAGATTGAATCATAATTACATAAAAGGTATTCAAATCATATATACACTTCACATTACAACAATATTGTATCAAAGTTAATTTTTATACAAATTCCGTACATAGTACGAGAGTTAAACTAGTAGTACTTATAATAGGATACAAAACCTCATTCTAACATAATTTAATAGGAATTAATGATTATGATGACAAATTGGTCATTTGACACACATACCGATAACTACTTTTGGTCCGATTGATCCCCGGCTAATCCCCGTCTAGCCGTCTAGGCGCTAGTCTCTCACTCACAGGCTAACTCTCGCCTAATGTCTTTTAGAACACTGATTGTGGTTGTGATGTAACTTGAGATATCAATCTTTATATAACTACTACAACAAAACACTTTTCTTCCATTCTAGCTATGTCACGTGACATACTCTTCATCCAGGCCACTTGTTGTAATTTCATTGTTCACGATTTTTACTATTTATTGTAATTTTCTTAAAAAATTGAATAAATTTGGAAAATCATGTGCAAAAATATCACAAAAAGATTGTTTAAGATCTTTCAGATTACAAAAAAAAATTATGTGTTAAATTTTTTGATTTTGACATATCAATATCCTATTATGTTATTTTACAAATTTATAATTTTATTTTTATGATATCTCATATCACAAAAGATTGATTTCTTAAAAAAATAAGAGAAATGATTTAACTTTGTTATGCGGTAGTGCTTTAAATTATATAGTTTTATATATATTGAAATCCATTTATTTAAATTTTAAAAAAATTGACCAATGATAATTTGATAAAATAGACCAGTTCTAAAACTATCTTTGATAGAAAGCAGCCTGTTAAAATGTCAAGCGTAGCTGGAATTTGGCTCCATGTCTAAGAGGTTGTTATTCTTGATATATTTCTCATTAACAATTTGGACCAAATGCTCAAAGAGTTAGAGAGAATTCTCCAGAGAAGCTTCATTTGGAGGGAAATATTATTATCTCGGGAGAGTCGAAGGCCTAGACCACCTTCGCTTTTAGGTTTACAAATATTTTCCCATCTTTGGAGAGGGTGGTGATTGGGTTTGGTGTTGTTCTAGAGGAAGTTCTTATAGATATCATCAATATCGTCACAAACACCTTTAGGAAGAAGGAAGCTTTGCATTAGATAGTTAACTTTGGAAGCGAGGTTAGCTTGGATGAGCAAGGTTCTAGCAGCTTGAGAGAGGGATGACGTTTTCCAAGAGGAAGTTGTTTTTTGAGATCTTCAAGAGCTTCATTGAAAGCAGATTTAGTAATACGACCTTTAAGGATAGAGATGCCTAGATATTTTTCCATTTTAGTGGTTAAGGGATATTCATGATACTAGCAAGACTGAGTGCTTTATTTTTGGAGATATTTTTAGAAACCTGAAGGGAGCTCTTATGGAAGTTGATAGCAAGGCCACTAATTTGAGAGAAAGTGTTGAGGAAGTTGTTGATAAAGTGCATATTAGTAGGTGTTGCATCTGCAAGAAGAATAGTGTCGTTTGCAAAGGAGAGGAAAGGTATAGGGGAGCCATGGGTGGTAAGTCTGATCCCGATCCTGTTGGTGGGAGATATAGACTCTTTCGTGAGCATACGGGCCAAGTATTCCATAGCTAGGATGAAAAGGAAGGGGGCAATAGGGTCTCCTTGACGGATGCCACATTTTGGTTTAAATTCTGGACCCGGTTGGTTGTTGACGAGGATTGATGTTTGGGAGGTAGTGAGGCATTCCATGATGATGTTGACCCGAAAAGGATCAAAACCAAACTTCAGAAGAATCTGCTTGGTAAAATGCCAGTTTATTTTGTCGAAGGCTTTCTCCATATCAATTTTGAGAGCCATCCATCCCAAGTTACCTTTAGTTTTTTTATGGAAGGATTGAAAGATCTCATGGGCTGCAAGAATATTGTCTTGGATGAGTCTTCCTTCAACAAAGGCCCCTTGTAGAGGTGAAATGAGTTTGGGGAGAATAGTCTTAAGCCTGTTGGACATAATTTTAGTAACGATTTTGTAAGAGGTGTTGCAGAGACTGATGGGACGATAATGATTAATGTTGATGGGGGAGTCATTCTTAGGGACAAGAGCAATGAAGGAGTGGTTCCAGGATTTTAACATTTTGCCAGAATAGAAAAAGGGGCGGATTGCGGGGCAAAGCGTGGGGGCTACTATTTTCCAGTAAGTTTGGTAGAAGTCCACAGGGAAACCATCCGGACCAGGAGTTTTGTCCTGGGGAAGTTCAAAAACCGCAACTTTGATTTCATCATAGGAAGGCTTCTTAAGGAGGAGACGATTGTCCTCAGAAGTAATAATAGGTGTTATAATATCTAAGTCAATAACCGAGCTGCTAGAGTTATGAGGAACATATCTATCCGCAAGTTCTTTGGTAATTTCTTCGGTAATCATATTTTGTTCAGTTAGGATGAACCCGTCCTTAGTACGAAATTTGAGTATTTTTTGTCGGTAGGTACAGATTTTGGAGATACAATGGAAGTATTTCGTATTTTTGTCGTTAAAAGAAAGGTGCTTGATTTTAGCTCGTTGCTTCCAGTACCTATCTTGAAACAATTTTATTGAACTTTCTTGTCATATTGGCAATTATGTGTCGAATGACAGGATCATTTGGAGAGGTAAGGAAGGTTGAATGGAGATTCTCCAACTTTGCCTCAGTGTCTTTCAATTGTTGAAAGGTATGACCATTATTGTTGCGAGCCCATTCTTTAGCGTAACGTTTAAGGAGTTTGAGTTTGTAGGAGAGTTTATACATGTAGGACCCGTTAACTTTAAAGTTCCAAACTTTGGAAACTATTTTGCCAAAGGAGGGGAATTGGCCCAAGCGTTTTCATAGCGGAAAGGAATACGGGTGTTACGAGTGGAGTTTCCTAGAGAAAGGGTGATTAAACAATGATCCGAAGTTGTGAAAGGGTGATGGTGCGTAATTGGATTAAAAAGAGTCATAAGATTAGAATGGACAAGAACACGATCCAGTCGTTCCATGATATTATTGTTATTGTTGCTAGATTTGCGCCAGGTAAAGGGGAAGCCCGTGTAATTTAAATCAACCAGATCCAAGAGGATAAGCGATGACGCAGTCTAAGGAAGCGTGAGGATCTAGGAATGAGGCCACCAATTTTGTCACTTGGGTTGAGAATGTCATTTAGATCGCCAATAACAAGAATTGGGAGATTTTTACTAACAGTGAGGTCTTCAATGTGGTCCCAGAACTCGTTTTTCAATTCGTCTCACGAGGGAACATGGACAAAGAAGATAAGAAGTTCAACATTGTTATAAGTAAATTGCATTACAATTGAGTTGTCAGTGCTAGTAATGTGAGTAAGTGAGGATGTAGCATCATTGATTTTATAAAGCAACCAAAGGCCACCCCTTGTGCCAAGAGATGGAACAAATATTGTGGTGTCGAAACCCATTTTCCTACTTGCACATTGAGTTGGTGGGTTAGTGGTTTTAGTTTCACTAAGGCATAAGATATCAAGTCTATTTCTTTTGCTATTGTAAGAGATTTCAGAGACGAATTCAGATCTTCTAGTGCCTCTAACATTCCAATATCCAACATTCATAAATAACTATTATGGGATAAGGCAATAACGTAATGATCATTGTCAAGGAGTAGGAGATGGTTACTTAAAGTTTTCAGTACAAAATCAAATTGGAGCTTAATGCTTGGTGGGTAATGATGGCAGTTAAAAGAATTCAAACGATCAACAATGTTGTAGCAGCAGAATTTAACAATATGAATGCAGTAATTGTAGTGTATACATCTCACAAAACAATAGATCATAAGATAGGCAACATAGTAGTAAAGGATCATTGTCATATTGATTGTCCAGAAACTTGAGTTACAGTCCAAAAGATTAAACCAAAAGATCAAGCAGTTAACATTGTCAAGTGTAATGTCTAGGCAGATTGTCACAAAATATTTCAAGGATAGTGGGAAGGAGTTGAACTCAACTTCAATGATAGAAAAAGAGCAAGTAACAGAAGAGGGCTTACTGATCATGACTATTTCGGGGATGCTTTGGCCTTGCCTCTGGATTTCTTCTGTTTCTTGGGTTGAGGAGGAGCAGGAGTAGCATCTTCTTCTTCTTCTTTCTTGCTAGGGATCTGGGCTGCACTTGAGGATTCAACGTGTGCAGAAATGTCAATGTTGTCTATCTTCTTCTGGATGGAGCTGGTGGATTTGTCAGAGACCTTGGGAGAGACAAGCTTGTGATCCATGTTGTGTGGAGGAGAGTACATCATAGCTGGAGGACTTCTGAGGAGAGGCCTGGCCATTATGGGGTTTATACTCATCATGTGGGGTGGCAAATAAGCAAGTTGTTGCTGGAAATGGGCAAACATGTGAGGAGGATAGAGCTCAGGGCCTAAGGTTAGGTGGAAGTGAATAGGCATGAAGCACTTCAGAGGTAGAGTTTTGAGACCTGGCACTAGAATGATTGATGGTGTTAACAATGGGGAGGTAAGACTCTTTACCTTTGAGAGGCTTTTTGTGAGTGTTGAATTGGCTAGTCTGAGAGGAGTTAGCACTAGAGCCTTGTTTGATTTGGAAACTAGGTCTAGAGGAGGCCTTTGGTAGAGCACCAGTCCTTTTGCTAAGGATGTTGTGCAGCAGTCTAGCTCTTGTCATCTCAGCTTCACTGGTTTCCTCAGCTGTCATGCAGATTTGTGCTTCAAATGCATTAGGGAGCATATTGTTCAGGAAGCAGTCTTCGAACACATGATCTTCAGCTCCACAACAGCCACATCCGGGTGAGAAGTCTTCATACCAGAGCTTCATGGTGAGAATGTTTTTGTCAACATGCTTGATCCTAACAAATCCAGCAGTGACTGGGATCTTGGTGTGCATGCATATCCTAGCAAAATTTTTCTTATTTTTGTTGTTGGAGTTTTCATCAGTTCGAATATAGGAGCCAACACCATTACCTTCTATGATCAAACACAAAGCAACATCAGTATAAAGATGTCTAGGTAAAAGAGGAATTCGTACCCAAATGTCTGCTGACAGGATCTCTTCTTCAAGTGGCTCAAAGGAAGGTGTAAAAGGCCTCACCACCACCAGTTTGCTGAGAACATGATAGAGTCTGTTGTCCCACACAAAGTCTCGAGATTCTTTGTTTGCAAAGATGAGCAGTGTCCAAAAGTTGCCAAGCTCTTCAACTTCAATCATGCCCTTGACTCCTTTCCAGTGCTCTTTGATTTTTGCTAAGGTGACAGAGATTTGAATAGGGTCACTGGCCATACAAATGTATAGGGCTAAGGAGCTCATGTTTTCAAGGTTAGCTTTGACACCAGGTAAGTTGTTTGGATCAGGGATGTCTTGAGGCTGGATATTTTCTGGAGTAGCAACAAAGTCATCAAAGCTGAAGTTTGCAGGGGTGAAGTTTTGGTTGTTGTGGGGGAGGTTGCTGAAGTGCATGGTATCTTGGTCATTTTGAAAAGTGGAGTCCAAGGAAGCGTGTGACTTACACCCTTAAAGTCTCTTCATCCAGAAAAAGTAGGGGATTTAGGCATATGATTACAGAGATCGCCATATCCGATGCAAGATTGTGGAGGCTGCAAAAATTAGGCCAATAATCAAGAACGAGCGTGTAAAGAGTAATTAAGGGAGAGTTAAGGGAGAGATTCACCCAATCGATCCAATCGAGCTCTCTGCAGTGTACTCATGGTGATAATTGTCAAGATCTGTGTCAATTTAGGGTTTAATTTCATGAATCTGGTTTTGCATGTGTCAATGGTGGAAGAGAAGGGAAGGATAGGAGGAAGAGAAGAGGAGGACGACGGGCCGAAGCCCCTAGATTGAGGCTCAGATCTGGAGAAAAAAGGAGTGAGAAAGAAGAAAGAGGAGAGAAGAAAAGGATCAGATCTGGTTTTACAAACTCCAATAGAGTTGCCGTCCAATTTGTCTCCTTCTTAATTGCCTCTATGATACTCCCTCCGTCCCATTATATAAGCTCCATTTCATATTCCGACATTATTCACAATTCGAGATAATCTTCTCGATTTCTTCCAATTTACAAGCGAAAACATAGTCATGTGGGGTCTTGTTTGATTTGTGAAGTACTATAACAATTTCGAATTTTTATATATTTTACTAATACGTAAGTGGAGATATTAATAAAACAAAATCCGCATCGACATACGTGCGGAGATGAAATATGGCTTATATAGTGAGACAGAGGGAGTATCAGCCAACATAGCTGCACAATATGTTTATTTTTGTTTTTTGTTTCTTGA
Organism: Oxyria digyna; assembly: GCA_029168935.1. Lineage (NCBI taxonomy): Eukaryota > Viridiplantae > Streptophyta > Magnoliopsida > Caryophyllales > Polygonaceae > Oxyria > Oxyria digyna. The sequence continues at coordinate 45,607,834 of JAPVLV010000005.1, forward strand.
GTGGGTGACATTATATATAATAGGAAGCGGCAACAGCATCCTTACCACCATTCTTTGTTGACTCTTATATTTAGGCCTTATTATTTGGCACACCCATTTTCTTTATTTAGTACATCTGGAGATTCGTCACGAAGGTATTACAGCTGATCTTCGTCACGAAGGTAAACAAGAGATTCGTGACGAAGGTAAACAAGAGATTCGTCACGAAGGTAAAATATTTTTTAATTTTTTTTTCAGATTCTTGTAGAGAATTTCAATACGAGTCCGTGCATATAAAATACGTCCAAAACGGACATCGTTTGCCCTTCCAAAAGCCTCCAAAACAAAATAGTCGCATGCGTTAAGTTCGTAAAACAAAAACTTATATAAATTTATTAATTGTATAATATAATTATTTATTATAGTTAAAAATCATGCAATTAAAATTATATACTATAATTATATATTATCATTTAATATCACTAATTTATTACTTACAAAGTATAATTATGCATTATGTTTAAATATTACGAACTGAATGGAAACGACTGTTTTGTTTTTAGGGCTTTTGGAAGGGCAAACGATGTCCGTTTTGAACGTATTTTATATGCACGGACTCGTATTGAAATTCTCTACAAGAATCTGAAAAAAAATTTAAAAAATATTTTACCTTCGTCACGAATCTCTTGTTTACCTTCGTGACGAATCTCTTGTTTACCTTCGTCACGAATCTCTTGTTTACCTTCGTGACGGAACTCCCGTTTACCTTCGTGACGAATCTATTATGTAATACCTTCGTGACGAAGATCAGCTGTAATACCTTCGTGACGAATCTCCGGATGTGCTAAATAAAGAAAATGGGTGTGCCAAATAAAGGCTTTGTTTCCGTCCCATAATGTTAGTCCCATTTCTTTTCGTGACACTATTTACAAACCGAGAGAATCTTATAGATTTCTCCTAATATATGAATAAACATAGCCATGTGAGGTCTTGTTTGATTTGTCTTAATGAGTACTTTAACAATATTAAAAAATTATAATTTTTATTAACATATAACTAGAGATATTAACGATGTAAAACATATCTCGACATATATGCCTCATTGAAATGGGAGTAACAAAATTGGACAACGACTGACCAACATCCTAGGATTGAAATTTTTAGCAACGGCAAACTCAACTTCAACAACCAATTAATCATGGACATACTTCAACGACAGCAAGATTGAACTTCAACAACAGTAATCAATTTTTAACAACAGCAAGACTCAACTTCAACTCGCGTTTCGATCGAGTCGTCGGCGATCGATTTCCCTCTTCCTCTCTTTTGCTCGTTTTGTCGCGGTCGATTTCTCTCTTTCGCTCGCGTTTGGGACCGGCGCTTACGTTTTCCGGCGCCTCTGTTTGCCATGGTCTGGCAAGAGTCTTCTCCTTTAATATCTCCATCCATTTTTTCCCTAGTAAATTGAGAGGAGGAAGGGGAAGAGTCGGGCTCATACATTGGAAAACGTCAAGCGTGGAATAGCTGAGTAGGGTGGACGGCGCAGAGAAAGTGAGGCCCACATCAGTTTAGCTGGAAATGAGTATATATGGATTAAGAGTTAAAAAAATATCTACGTTCTTCGGTTGAGAATTGAGATTATTTCAGCTCACCCACTTGCCCATTGCAGCCAACCACCTTGACATGCAAATTCATTGGAGGAATGAAAGGGAAAGCCAAGTGACAAAAAAATAAATAAGAAAGGGTACAGAGTGCTCCTTTGCAATTCCACCAATCAACCGGCAGCAAAGAATGATATGAAAATCAATTTCAGTTTATCTTTTTAAAGAAGATGAGTATCCAGAGTGGAAGCTTTGAGCTTCCGATTGCTATCATGTTGATTTGGCATACACTCGCTGTTGCTTACTCATATGAAGCTCAGTTTGGACTTCTTCCTCAAGACGAAGGTCAGTTACACTGGAATGGGCTTCTATGTCGCTGGATTATCTGTAGGGAGTTGTCAATTTGAGCTGCTAGTACTTGATTTGATGCATTCATTTCCTTAGTAAGAAGGTATTTCTTACAGGTCTGTTATAGTGAATCGACTATCCGGAGAAATTCCAAAGTACTTGGGCAACATTAGCACATTGGCCTTCTTGTATGTGATTACCGATTAGCATGTCCTTGCAGTGTCCACCTCATACAAAAAAAAAGTAAAATTTTCTTTTATCTCATGAATCGATTCTTGATCAAATGCCAGAAGCCTCGAGGACAATATGTTCAACGGAACAGTTCCTGCAGAGCTGGGAAACCTGATTAACCTGAAGAACTTGTTAGTCTTCTAGCTCCCATTTTGCACTGAAAGTTTACATCATCATCATTATGTTTATATTAAAAGACTTTGTTACACAAGTTTCCCTGCAAAGGGAGTGTCTAGTGCACGTTAAGAACCCTATTTTGGAAATTTTTTGTGTTATTGGTATCTTTAGAGATTTTTGTAATAAAGAAGGGTTTAAGAATTCCTGTAGGTGAAACTATTTTAATAATTATTTGTTCATTACATTTATTATTTGATGCCTCTTGGTTTATAGAACTCTCAATGGAAACAACTTTACTGGGAAGTTGCCAAGAGAGCTCACCAATCTTTCCAATCTAACAGAACTGTAAGTATTTCTGGCTATTTTTTTGTAGAATGCTTTTCTTTGAATAATCTTGATTTGAAATTGGCATAAAAACAAATCTCCATATGGTGCATTTCTTCACTTCTGTATGCAAATGGACTTTTCCTATCATCTTACTTTTTATTCTTTCTATTTGTTCTGTGGAAAATTGTAGCCGGATAAGCCGCAACAGTTTTAGTGGGAATCTACCAGATTATTTTAAGAGTTGGAGAAATATGACACGCTTGTAAGTTCTGTGTGTTTATGTTATAGATGTCATATAATCAATGATGTCATCTATACATTACCAAATGTATTATTTGTACTTCTGTAGAGAGATTCAAGGCAGCGGTTTCATGGGGCCACTACCATCTAGCATATCCGAGTTGACCAAGTTAACAGATCTGTTAGTCCACTTAACACGGTCTTTAGATTATCAATTTATCATATGTATATAATTGTGATATAACTTCTGAATATTTGATTCAGCTTTGATGCTTTGCAGATGGATCAACCATCTTGGTGGAGTGGGTTTTGAGTTCCCACCACTACAGAACATGGAAAATATGAAACTTTTGTCAGTACAATCTTTTTGTGACAGTGATCATATGATAAAAAAAATACAATTTCTGATATAATCTGAAGCAAAAGAGTGGTTTTGCTACAGGATGTTGAGGAACTGCAATATATCTGGATCCATCCCAAATTACATAGCGGAAAACATGAAAAGTCTGAAAACCCTGTTGGTCCCTTGCTCTTCTCTATTACACCTCTGATCAATAAGTTTTTGGTGTGATAAGTGCCTCTTATGATGCTTTTATCTCTTTATTTCTGATTTTGTAGGGACCTTAGCTTCAACAAGTTGAGTGGCACTATTCCAGATAATATGGGGAATCTGAGCAACTTAACGTCCATGTAAGCAGAATATAGGCAGCAGAACATAATCAAAATGGGGAAATTGCCGATGTTGTACCATAAGCATTAAGCCATGCAAAATTTCATCTGATTTTTCTTGTCCCACAAATGTAGCTTCCCATGCCTTTAACCAATTAATTTGATCTCAACTTTCAGATATGTGACAAGCAACTTTCTAACAGAGTCTATTCCTAATTGGATCAAGAATAATCAGAAGGGAAACATGTATACCACGATATGATTTTCTACTTTTCCCATCTAGAAAATTTGTTATGTTTCACACGGGTGCAATATTTTTTTCTTTGTGCTTGCAGGGTCATGGATCTTTCCTACAATAATTTCATCGATAGCTCTATTCCAACTTTATGCCATAGAAATAATTTGTGAGTTATTCTCTTACTGTACCTTGCTTGGAATTTCTTGCTGTCCACTTTTCTTCTTGGTTCTAACGTTTTGTATTTGCCGCTGATAGAAACTTATACAGAAGCTCTTCAAGGCAAATGAACTCGTAAGGTCTTTTCCCACTTTTCTTTCATTATATAATTATTCCACTTTAACAATTTGTCGTTTGACACTTGTATTCTGCATTGCAGTAAACTGTCTGTGTGCCTAGATAGTTTTCCTTGTACAAAAGGTCAGTTGACTTCTCTGAACTTCAGGTGAAAAACTTAATTTGCATTTGATGTGCTATTATCTGCATGCAGATCTCTATTCATTGCATATAAATTGCGGTGGTAACATAGCCTCTGTTGGGAAGACTACATATAAAAAAGATGTTGAACCTGGTGGTCCGGCCACATTTATTCCCTTAATTCCTGAGTGGGGATTTAGTAGTAGTGGACATTTCTGGAATCTGAAACCACCAAATGCAGATTTTATAACGAGAAATGACACTGTACTGCATATGGACGATGTAGAGTTGTACACCGAAGGACGGATCTCTGGTACGTCTCTGACATATTATGGTCGTTGTCTTGCTAAGGGTGACTACACTATTACGCTATATTTTGCCGAGATAATGTTCAGAGATAACAACTCATTTCACAGCCTTGGAAGAAGGATATTTGATGTTTATATTCAGGTAATCGTGTCTTTCTGCCTAAAAGAGTTATTAAAACCCCGTGAGGGTTAAATATACCATTATTATATACATATTTTGCAGGAAATTTTGGTGCTCAAGGATTTTGATATAGCAAAAGAAGCAGGTGGAACTGATAAGGCCGTCAAGAAAAGGTGTAAGCATATATCAGTAATGGATACGGGAACTATAGAAATCAGGTTCTTCTATACTGGAAAGGGGACAGTATTTGTCCCTTGGAGAGGAATATATGGTCCTCTTATATCGGCTATATCTGTCGATGCTGGTGAGTTTTGCATTATTGTTTTCTCGTGACATGTTTTCTTGCTACTTTTTCATTTACAAGAATATCACAATTGTTTTCTTTTTATTGTAGAGTTCATTCATGGTTGGAGAAAGATTATTATAATTGTCGTTGCATCTGTGGCTGCTTTAATGGTTTTAATTGCTTCTGGTATTATTATTTGGAGACGCCGATACCGAAGCAGCCCATCAAGGGAAGAAGGCTACCTAAACTTCTTAAGCAAACTATTCTAGAATGGATGGAACATCATTTCACGTTAACTATATAGTATTTGTGCAGTTTTGAGAGAACTTGATCTGCGAACCGGATCGTTTACACTGAGACAAATAAAAGCTGCAACAGATAAATTTGACCCAACAAATCTGATCGGGAAGGGTGGTTTTGGATCAGTTTATAAGGTATTTTACTCTCTAATTTTACTTAACAAAAATGATATCCATTTTGTATGATCTAACAATTGTTACACATAAAACATAGGGTACTTTGCTGGATGGTACCAATATAGCTGTGAAGCAGCTATCAGCAAAATCATCACAAGGGCATAGGGAATTTGTGACGGAAATAGGAATGCTATCTGGTTTACACCATCCGAATCTAGTAAGGCTGTATGGATGTTGTGTTCAGGGAGGAGAGCTTTTCTTGGTTTATGAATACTTGACCAACAATAGTCTGGCATGTGCTTTGTTTGGTACGCTTTTTTTTTCACAAGAACAATTTATTATTATTTCGACATTATGATGACTGCATCTAATTTTGTGATTGGGTAGATAATCAACTGCGATTGGACTGGCCTACTAGGGAGATGATTTGCATTGGAGTAGCCAAAGGCTTGGTTTTCCTGCATGAAGAATCAGCATTAAGCATCATTCATAGAGACATTAAAGCTAATAATATCTTACTCGACGATGATCTGAATGCCAAAATTTCTGATAAAGGTACAACTGTAATCCATAGTTATTGTGGGGCAAAACAGTCTGCCCCACAATAACTATGGACACCACTGTAATCCAATTATGCTTCGGGGAGTCCATCAGAGTACAACTCCGGTAAGTTTGTAGGGCGCTCAACGTCGGGGAGTCCCTCAGGGAACCGCTCAACGGGTGTTGTCTTCTTTGTTTTCCTCTTCCCTTTTGCTTTTTCAACCGGTGGTTCTTCCCTCACAATATTCCGGTTTTTCCGACGAGTTGAACGGTCAAGACGTTCCATTACCTAAAACAATACAAAATAAAATCAATAAATAAACAAATGCAGAAAAAAACACAGAATAAAAAACACAGAATGCACATGTTCTGCAGAAGGGGGAATTGCCAGCTATGACAATTCCTCGCGTTCTCCGAGGGCATAACTCTTGCGTTCTGCGAGGGTACCCTTCTCGCGTTCTGCGAGGTGTGACGTCACGCATGACGCGTGATTTCACACTTTCTTCTTCGGTCATCTCATTCATTCTGGCCAGTTTCCGGCGACATTTCAACACAAATTCAACATAAATTCAATATTTTAACTAAAAAACCTATCAATTTAAGTAAATTACCAAATAAACATCAAAACCCTAAATAAAATGTAAACCCTAATAAAAAACTCTAACCCTAATGAATTTCAACCTATTCAACATAAAAAAACATCCATTCATCAACCATAATACAAAATCATCATCTTTCATCCATTCCAAACAACCTAATACTATATACAACCATTTCTAAATCAACATTCAATATCAAAACATCATATAATATGCAATTTCATATACTAACAACATATATTCATCTAGAATCAACATTAGAAAGCATAAGGGAAGAAGAAACATACCATAATTGAAGATTTGTGTTGAAAAGAGGAAGATGAAGTAAGTTTTTTAGAGAGGGAGTAAAAAAAGTGGCGGTAGAATGTAAAAATGAGCAGAAGTAGGGTTTTTTCCCATTTTATGGGGATTAAACTCTCGCGTTCTGCGAGAGAGACGCCCTCGCGTTCTGCGAGGTGACGCTCCCTCGCGTTACGCGAGGGGCCGGGCGTTATTTAGTAAAACGCTCCGGCTGTATTTAGTAAGGGCCTTTAAAAATGTATCTTATTTACTAACCTGTCTTCTATCAATAAGATTGTCAAATATGGCAGAAAAGCAACAAAAACTGATCTTGCTTTAAAGGGGAGGATGACGATTGACAAACGAAATGTAAAATGAACCTTGTAATAGCTCTACTTTAAGACATCAAATAAAATGTATCTTATTTACTGGCCATGCTGATAAAGGAGGTTTTTCCAGCATCATTTGGACTGAGCATTCCAAAGCATTCACCGCGAGGCAAAGCAAGAGGCAATCCTCTGACTGCATCTTTAGGTGGATTCTCGTCCCTTCCTGGATAAACTTTGGCTAAATTGTCACAAATTACTGATGCTCCACATTCTGCCTCTGTTTTCACAAACAAGAATAATGAAGAAAAACACAAGAAGAAATAACAGTCCATAAACCTCATTTGGAAATTTCCCAGAATCAGAATTTGCACTCGACTAATAATGCCCCAAAAAATGTATGTGATCACATTCCAGTATTTTAAATTCACCACATCTACTACTAGGTTATGATTCATTGAGCTTAGTGACCAGAGTAAGTCATAACTGAAGTTTTCATAACTAAGTCAAAGAAGACAGAATAGACGTGAGTATGCATACTTCACCTCTTGGCTGACATCAAGTTTTTCCATTTCAACAAAAACTTTTGAAGCACTTTTCTGCAGACTAGGTTTCTTCTAAACAAATGGCGAGAATTTCTTCCAGAGGTTAGGCAAGCATTTTTGAGGCCACTTCGTGGAAGTAAGGCTTGATCAACATACTAAGCAACGGACTTCTTCATTAGATTTGTCAATACATTGTATGTCTTGCTATATCAAAGCAGTTTTCTAAGACATCATGTAGGTTCATTAGCTAGGCAGGTTCATTAGGAGAGCTAACAACATAAGGATGACCTAGTGAATCAGAGAGATTTGAAGACACTGGAAATGAGAGCATAAGTTCATTGGCTTATCAAGGCAGGTTCATTAGTCAAGCTTCGCAAGTTCATTAGATAGCCAATGCATGTTCATTAATCAAGCAAAATTTTGATGAAAATAGAATAAATCAATCACATGACCGTGAACCTCATAATAATTGAAGATGAAATTGTAGCTTACAAATTACGCATGTCGATCTTCTTAATCGCACGACGCCTTTTGATTTGTTGCGATTAATCTCGACCAATTATGTCTGAGTTGCAAGAGCAGTGATCCATAGAACCCTAGTATAAGGTCATGGATGAAGCTCAAAGTCAACTATATAACCTGGGTTTTCAATTTGGTAAAATTCAGTCAAAACAATCAGCAATTCTGCAGTGGAATTCACTGTCGGAGAAAAATCAGAAGGTTGGATGAAGAATCAACGAGTAATTATCTTACCGAAAAACCAGAATGTAACGACAACGATGAGGCAATACCAGACATCCTCACTCATATCGTCGTCGGAGAGGGGGAGTTTGAAGCGGAAGGAGCCGTTTCAGGGAGGCGAGTGGTGCCGGAATAGGCTGCAGTGGTTCAGGCAGAAGAAATGAAGGCGATTGGCAAAGATCTGGAGGAGAATTGCAGTCGCCCTGATTGAGGAATCGAGACTTGGAAGTGATGCGTATAGAGGAAAAAGCAATGGCGTAGACCAAGCCTTCTGCAACTTCAAATTTAGGCAAACCATCGACAGGCCATCCCGCGGCGACATCTTCATCCCACAGTTCGGCCGAATCAACACCATCAACAGCAACTCCCTCCCAATCCTGTTGAAGCCCTAGAAGAAGCTGTTTTTCATCCCATTGGTTTTTCCGAGCAATGTTTTTAACGAGTCAGTTTGGGTAACCTTTTATTCAGACCCCCATAAGATATCCAATATACAATCAACTTGATAATGTGTATCTGATGCACGGTTTAATCTACCGACTCGACATGTAGTTCGAGAATCCAAAATATGTTTTAGAAATAACATCCAACCAAATGGAGTACAGAATAGAATATTGATAGGTTATGTTGATGCATCTGACCCACACAAGGCTGTTTCGCATACATGTTACTTATACATGTATGGAGGAGCATAAATTTCATGGCGATCAACAAAACATGCCTTGGTATTTACATCGGCAAATCATGCAAAGTTGATTGCACTATACAGATTTGATTGTATCGCTCAAATCAAATAAGGCTACATTCAAGGAGATAGGACGAATCACATAGCTCCAAAGTTTTTTCTACTCACGAGCTTCAAGTCGAAGAAAAGGTTGATGTTCGTCAAATTCAATCTAGCAAAAACTTAGCGGATTTGTTTACAAAGGCACTACCGACAAAAGTTTTCAAGGAACTCGTTCGTGGCATCGGGATGTGTCGTTTAAAGGATGTATGATAATTTAGGGGGAGTACGATTGCACTCTTTTTCCCTTAGTCTTGGTTTTTATCCCAATGGGTTTTTCCAAGATAAAGTTTTTAACGAGGCAGTCAGTTATGTACATCTAAGGGGGAGTGTTATATTACCTTATGTTATGGATGTACATGTAACACATGCCCTTTTGACTTTCTCATGTATTGGCTTACCAATAGGCTTGAGATTTGCTTAGACAAATGAGTAAAATACATACTCTTTCTCTCTACTCTCTTACTCTCTACTCTCTTCTTCTAGTTCAAGTATCTTTGATTTGTAACACGTTATCAGCACGAATTGCTCGATACGAACATAATCGATCCCTGAAGCGGTCATGTTTCAATCAATCCCTGGAGAGATTATACTTCAATTGATCCTAAAGAGATTAAGACTCATTTGATCCCTGAAGAGATTAAGTTTTGTATAAGCGATTAGCACTCATTTGATCTTGAAGCGATTAAGTTTTTATGATCCATGAAGTGATAGCTTTTCTTTATAATCCATGAAGTGATTATTTTGTCCCCGTAGAGACAAGTTTAATCCAATTTCGCTTAAATTATATCCCCGGTGTCGATGCATATTGTTTTATCCCCTGAAGTGGATATATATAATCATCTCCCGAAGAAGATAAATTAACGTGTTTAATCTTAAACTATCACCTGAAGTGAATATATATAATCATCTCTCGAAAAAGATGAGTTTACGTGATTCGGTCTCGTTTTATCTCTTAAAATGGATATATATAATCATCTTCTCGCGGTTGATCCTATATTATCTCTTGAAGTGGATATATATTATTATCTCCCGAAGAAGATGAATTTCTGTGATTGATATCTAAAGAGGATAAGTTTACATGAATTTTGATTATTATTCTCCCGTCAAACGCAATCTAATTTAGATGATCATTCGTAGCATTTGCACGGGATGCTACTAATCGAAATGGATAATTTATGTTGAGAATGGAGAAAAAATAAAAATAAATTATATATCTATAAGCATATAAATCTAACCTTTAGTTTAAGCAATTACTGCTTTTTGTGGTGTAATTAAGGCTGGATTGGTTTGGCATTGAAGTCTCACTTTTTGCTTCGACCCTCTAATTTACCCTAGATCTCTCCCTTCCTCTTTGCATTTAGGGATATTTGGCTGCGTCATCAAGTCGTCCTATCTCTTCCTCATTCTGGTCCATTGAAGACTCGGTTTGTTGCCTCGCTCCTAAAATTTCCCCTTCTTCCTTGCATTTAGGGATACTAGAAACGGCAGCGCGGGTAATTTGGTTTTTCCCTCTGTTGTTTTCCTTGTTTGTTGTTTATTGCGTACCATTTTTCCATTTGATTTATGGTCCCCCTTTTTAATTGTATATGGTCTATTTCATTGGCTTCACGTTTATGGTCTCCTTACCCATTTATTGTTAAGTTAGACGATTTGTGTTATGTGAGTATAGTTTCATACTTTCTATTTAACGTCCACCCTTTTTGCTATTTGCCGCCCAGGTCATCCGTGCGTCACACATGAATTTAATGCATGGATTGTATCCATGCGTGACGCACGAATATCATCCATGCATGACGCACAGATTTTTTTCGTACGTCATGCATGGATTTGCATATATGAATCTAGGGTTATTCAATGTATTTCTAGTTAAGTGTGCAAAGAAACACATTTTTAGTGTCTTTTTTAAGGCGATAAGCCCAATTCGACAAAAACGTCATCGAAACTTTATCGAAATGGAATGAAACTTTGTTTCAATCCTTATAATGTCTATTTGATAATGTGTGTAACTTGAAATTCAAATTTATACCTTTGTAAGTGAAACATAGTTTGAAAACCGAATGAGGTCGCAATATGTATGGCGCACCATATACAATTTGAAATATAATAAGGTTGAACATTCGTCAACATAACAACAATATAAACATTCTAAATTTAACAATAAGATTTTGCAACATAAAACCATGCGTCACTGGTGGAATGCATCCACACACCACGTATGGTTTTACACCATACGTGACGCATGGATGTCAATGTATTTTTTTGTTGCTTATGTGGTCCATGTCAATGTATTCAATGTATTTGTACTTATGTCACACAAAATAATTCATGTTCCGTGTTGTTTTTAAAGGCTTTAAAACCACAATTCGCCATAACGTCGTCGAAACATCATCGGAATGGAATGAAACTTGTTTACAATGCCTATTAGAGATATTTAACCATGTCCGTAACTTTACATCAAAACCTTTTGCTTTTAGAGTAACACGCTCTTTGTAAAACATCAAATTACTCACCACAAGCTTAACTTGTTGCAATATATATGGTCGCAACATTGATGTTCACGTATGTTTGAAAAATTTATACAAAAATGTGTTATAAGGCATATAAAGTCCCAATAGTGTCTCACACATACAAAACGAGATTCGAAACTATGCCAAAACGCTAAAACCACTAAAAACGGCTTAAATGGACTTAAGGCGGTTTTTGGCAAAACGACACACGAACGATGTCCGAATGTAATGAAACTTGTTTTCAATGGCTATTATGGATATTTAACCATGTGGGTAACTCCCAATCACAACTTCTAACTTTTAAAGTACCGCCTCCTTTGTAAAAAACATATTAGTCGTAACTCTCTAACTTGTCGCAATATGTATATTCTACAACATTGACGGTGATTACTGTTGAAAATACTATACAACTTACTCTTATTAGGGATATTCAGTAGAAACAAGGTCTCGCTCACACGAAATGAGGCACGTAAACGCTAAAACCACTAAAAACGCCTTAAATGGACTTAAGGCGGTTTTTGGCGAAACGACACTCAAACGATGTCCGAATGTAATGAAACTTGTTTTCAATGCCTATTAGGTATATTTAACCATGTGGGTAACTCCCAATAACACCTATTAACTTGTAAAGTAGCATATCCTTTGTTTGGACTTCTTACGTGGCCTAAATGTCCAACTTTTGACAATATGTAATTTTATTTTGATTGGAAATCATGCACACATCAGTGTTACTAAGAATCAAAGGGATCATGTGTCATTTTGTGCGTCACGCATGGAAGAGAACCGTGCGTCACGCGTGGATTATATCCATGCGTCACGCGTGGACATCAACCGTGCGTGACACACGAATTTTCTTTTCAGAACTCATGCCAGCACGTACGTCTTGTCTCACCTACTGTAATAACTCCACTTAATATTTTTACTATTTCCGTAACACCTACATTAATCCCTGTTATCTTCCTTTCTTTCCATATTTCAAATGTCAAAAACCTTTGAACACCATTGTTGAACATTTTTGAGAGCAAAACACCATTTTTAACTATCTTCCTTTCCTTCTATATGGAGAATGAAGAGGAATGCACCAATGAAAGAGGTGGAGAAGCTCCATTTTCAAGTTACAACCTTAATAAGGTAACATTTCTGGTTCATAATAATATTTTTTAAGGTGTTGACTTGTTTTAGGGTTTGTATTAGTTAGGTTTAATGGATTTTACATGTTCAAGGTATTATTTGTATGACTAAACATGTTGATTTGTGAATTTATGTTGATTTATGATATTTGAAATGTATTATAATATTACTTTTTAAGGTTTTGACTTGTTTTAGGGGTTTGTATTAGTTAGGTTTAATGGATTTTACATGTTCAAGGTATTAGTTGTATGACTAAACATGTTGATTTGTGAATTTATGTTGATTTATGATATTTAAAATGTATTATAATATTACTTTTTAAGGTTTTGACTTGTTTTAGGGGTTTGTATTAGTTAGGTTTAATGGATTTTACATGTTCAAGGTATTAGTTGTATGACTAAACATGTTGATTTGTGAATTTATGTTGATTTATGATATTTAAAATGTATTATAATATTACTTTTTAAGGTTTTGACTTGTTTTAGGGGTTTGTATTAGTTAGGTTTAATGTCTCTGTTGATTACTCAGAGTTGTTTGCAAATGACTTGGTATTCGCCTCTAGACAACAGGGAGTGAGTTGAGCCGTTAACATTGCACAAGCCAACAACTTTTGCATAGTCAATGGAAGGAGTAGAGCACCTACCGAAACAAAATATGGAAAACTTCAGCTTATCTGTGATAGAGGACGAGTGAATTACTCAAAAGCTAAGGGAGTGAGGAAAAACATCAAGACGAAAAAATGTAGATGTTGGTTCGAATTAAAGCTTCGAGAGGAGCATAGAGGGGCTTGGAAACTTACTGTAATGTTAGGTACCCACAACCATCCTATTGGTAGTAGCTTGTTTGGGAATGCGTTTGCAGGCAGATTGACGCCTGATGCAGTGTGTACAGTAGTTGAAATGACTAGGGCTCATTGTAAACCAAATGAGATTTACACTATGCTCAACAAGTCTCCCAAGAACCTTACAAAAAAAAAAACAAGTTTACAATTTGATGGCCAAGACGAGGATCAAAAACAGGGAAGGAAGAACTGTTATCCAAGAGTTTTTCTACAAATGCAAACAGAGCGACTATTTCATGGAGTATAGGACAAGAAAAGATGATGCGTCTATGATTGGTGATATGTTCTTTGCGTCTCCAGAATCAATGAAGCTATTGAAATCATTTCCCTATGTACTTATAATGGACTCCATATATGCCACAATCAAGTAAGTGTCCATGCGTCACGCATGGTTTGTGCCCATGCGTCACGCATGGTTTTATTCGGTGCGTGGCGTGGGGATTTAATTCATGCGTGACGCACGACGCCTGGACGGTAAATAGCAAAAAAGGTGGACGTTAAATAGTAAGGGCCTATAGTTTGACGTGTGTGACCTTGTAATCTATTGTTGATCACATGATTTTATTGGGTGGAGGTTTTTAATGGGTATATTTTTTGTGCTGTTGGTCTTTCAATGGGTCAGGCCCATAGCAGATTTGTTTGGATTTTGTTTTAGCCCTTATGGTTATTTGTTTTTAATTTAGCCCTGTAGCCCTCCAACCTTGTGTCTGGTGTGCAATATTGCAGTATCTGTCCTTGTTCGCAGTTGCCGTCTCTGCCCTGGGTTTTTGGTGAGTTTTCTTGCTCTTCCTTCTGTCGTCCCTTCTTCCTTCGTCTCAATCGTCCATGCATGTGGCTGTTGGATTTCTTTTCTTTGGTTTGCACCGATACCCACCTCCTTCCTTTGTTTGTTTTTTGATGTGGTTGGTGTGTTTGTGCTTTGTGCAGCAGAGATCGTTGTGGCTCCCGTTTTTCCGGCGAATTTTCTCGAGTAGGTGATGGGTTCATCCTTTATTTAAGTTTTTTGTTATTCATTAAATGATCTATGTAGTCTGGTGTGTTGTTTTTTCCCTTATTTTGCTGGTTCCTGTTTTGGGCTTAATAGTGCAACTCCAAATAGCTGTTGTGCATGTTCAGATTAGCTCTGTGGTGCGGTTTTTGATTTTTAGTTTTTCTTTTTGTGGCTAACGGTTGGTGTGTTTCTGTTTTTTTTTTTGTGTTTGTACCCTTTGGGCCCTTTGGGCCCTTTGGTATGTTTGTATAAGGCCATTTAACGGATGTATTTAGCCTTTTAGAGGATTTCCTTTGCTTGTGAAGCTAATGGATTCCTTTGTAGGCCCATATGCTGTGACCCTCATTGTTGCCCTTAGTTTTAGTCGATGGTTTTTTGTTTCCGCTGCCAAATCCACCCTTTTTGAAGCCCGATATTTTATTATCTTCAGTGTAGCATCTCCATTGAATAATAGACAAAGGTTTCCCCCCATCTTCTCACCCCGTTGTTTCTCCTTTGCGTTATGCGCTTCTCCAGCCCCCATTGATTCGAACGCATCTTTGATGTCGAAGTCTCATTTTCCATTGAAGTCGAAGGCTCTTCTCACTCGACAATGTTTGTTGTTTCCCTGATTTTATACTCCCTCTCCTTTGATTGGTCGATAGAATGTTCCGTTTCTGTTTAATTTATGGTACTGGGTTTTTGATTTTTGGTGGTTGGTTTTTTTTGAAGATGGTGGCAGCCAAGGCGCACTCCGGCTGTTTGAAGATGGAGTGGTTTTCATTAGATTGGGCAGTTTGCAACATGAGATATGGAATTGAGGATGGGTGTGAGTAAACCCTAATTTTCAGCTGTTGATTTGGGGATTCTTTCTTATAGGGTTGGTTTTCCATTCATCCTGTAATTCAGTGCTAACAGTTTGGATGGATTTTGGTAACGTTTTATTTGTTCCTCCTTTTTTGTTTCCTTGCCCTCTCTGCTTGTACTTGTTATTCTTTTGTAGATTTATGTGTGTTGTTTTTAATGGGCCTGGGATGTTATTGCAGTTTCCATTTTATAGAACTATTTGTGTCCAATACACCTTTGTCCACTAAAATCTAAGTTTATACAATCGTCCTATTAAATTCTAAGTTTATACCCCAATCCTCCCCACCCCCACACACTCAATCGCGTTATTTCCCCTCGTCTTGCGGCATACTCCGCCCCGCCGACGATTCCGTCCTCTCTCTCTTCCTCCTCCGTCGCCGAATCCGCCCCCGTTCGCCGTCATCGATCCAACCATTCTTCACCATAGCGTTCTCCTCCGCGTTCGATTGTGTGGCAGGAGAGAAGACGATGACCACAAATTGGTGTCTGAATTGTTGCTGCTACTGAACTATCGAGTCCACTTTATCAACATCTCGGCTTGGATTCTCAGGTTCTTTCATCTTTCTGATTTAATTTCGAGAATTTGGGGGATTTTTTTCCTTCTGATTCAATTTTAAATTTTGGTGGATCTGTTAGGGTTGTTTGTGGTTCTGCCATCTTATTTCTATGTTTGATATTTCCGAAGTGAAATTTTGATGAAAGTTCCACTTAGTTTTTGTTCCCTGTTTTTGTTCCACTTAGTTGTTGATAGTTGATTGAAATTTTGTCAACAAATTGTTATGATTTGTCTACAAGAGTTGTTGATAGTTGATTCTTTTGGCAATATGCCGTTTGCTGATGCTAGGATTTTGGAGTCCAAACATTCTTTTGGATCTGTCAACAACGTAGTCTAAGTAACCGTATATATATCAATAATGTGATGGTTAACATTTGTGCAAATTTAGATAGTTTGCTGATGTTTGCTGATGTGTTGATAGTTTGCTGATGTGTACATTAAAGGATGTGTATATCTTATTCTATATGATTGACTGGATGCTATAAAATATGGATCATCCAGGAAAATGTTTCTAAAAGATTACTCTTTATAAATGATACATTTATAAAAAAAAAGAAAAGAGTAACATCTTGTAAGAGGATAGCAAAGTTGGTTTGGTGATCCCTGTATGTTTATGTATTCTATACAATAGGTAAGAATAGTGAAAGACCATTTGTAAGATCAGAGTAAGGTAGTCTATATGATGTAATGCTCTTTCTTGGAGATCTTTTAGTAGCCAGAAAATGAAAGTTTGAAAGGAGCATAATATGGTATAATTACTGTACGCTGCAGAATCATCCGTGTAGCTTTGTCGGCAAATCCTTAGACAAATCTCGCCTAAATTGACTGCTGCAGAATCATCCGAGTTGAAGGATTTTTCGCCTGTCTGGCTTCTTTCTTGTTATTCTGTTTTGATTTGCTTGTCAACATGCCTCATACAAACTGTGAATTTGTTGCTGTGTTACTGTGCACATAGATCAAATAATGTTTAGTCTGGCTTCTTTCTTGTTATTCTGTTTTGATTTGCTTGTCAACATGCCTAATACAAACTGTGAATTTGTTGTTGTTGTTACTGTGCACATAGATCAAATAATGTTTAGTCTCTCTAAATGAAGTTCTTGTACTGTTTGAAAAAAAGTAGAAAGTAATGGACCTAGAGATACCTATCTGTTGAAATGTTGGTGATATCTACATGATTATAAGGATTAATCTACAAAATCGTGATACTTTACTCGAATGATAATTGACTTGACCTTGAAGTTTGAGTTTTCTAAAGGCTGTGGATATGATTCTGTCCAGCAAAATTTCATAGTTATTGGATCTTATTGAAGATGAGAAGATTTTCTGCATTCAACACTCCTAAGCTTTTTCGTTTTTTTTGTGTGAATCATGTCAGAGGACCATGGGAAGTTGGCTACGACATACAAGTCAGAGAGACGCGATGAAATGGTCAAAGAAGGGTATTGTATCCTTGGCAACTCTGGAGACCAGTGGAGCGACTTGTGTTGACAACTTTTTTTAGTGTATTTATAGTTTTTAAAATATGTTGACAATTTTATTTACTTGACAAGTTTTGTGAAGTGTTGACAATGTTGACAACTTTGTAATATTACTCGTGTTGTATGTTGTTGACCGTTTATTAGTCGTGTAAATAATTTATTTAGTTGGGTTGACAACTTATTTAGTCGTGTTGACAACTTAATATTCTTGTTGGCAACTGTGTTAAAAAATTTGTTGACAGTTGTGTTAAAAAAATTGTTGACAGCTCTGTTATAATTTTCATGTCAACAAAGGGTTATTATTGGTGTTGACAACTTATTATTCTTGTTGACAGCTCTGCTAAAAAAATTGTTGACAACTCCGTTAAAAATTATGTTGGCATCTCTGTTAAAATTTTTGTTGACAGCTCCGTTAAAATTTTTGTTGACAACTCTGTTAAAAATTTTGTTGACAACTCTGTTAAAATTTTTGTTGACAACTCTGTTAAAAAATATGTTGACAACTTTGTTAAAAAATTTGTTGATAGAGCTTTGTAAAAAAATTTGTTGACAGCTCTGTTAAAATTTTTGTTGACAGCAAATGGGGTATTTTCTTATAACTTAAAAAAGTGATGCAAAAACTTAAAAAACATAACAGTTTTAGGGTAGTTACCCAAAAACCGGCCATTTTATATGGCTTAGGCCCATATCTCTGTATTTCTTGTTTGGGGTCGTTTTATGGCCCTGTAGTCTTGCTTGTTTCTTTTCTTTATTATAACCATTCCTTTTCAGCTTCTTGTCTGCAGTTTCCCCTTTTTTGGGTTTGTGTTGCTGAGGTTACTTTTCTCCTTCCTTCCTTTTTTTTCATTTCTTGCTTCATCTCAATCCTCCATGCATGTGTCTCTTTCTTCCTCTTTCTTTTGTTTGCTCCATCTTTGTACTTGTTCACTTGTTTGTTGTTTGGTTTGGTTCTGTTTTTTTATGTTTTTTTTGCAGCCGAGAATAGTGTTGTTTGGTTTTTGTCGGATTTTTGTCTTGAGGCTGTGGTGTTTTTTTGCTCTATTTATCTAATTGGGTTTATTTTTTTTTGCAATTAAGTTTGTGTACGTTTTTCCCTGTTTTTGCATTTGTTTCTTGTGAGTTAATTGGTGTACCTTCATTTGCTTTTGTGCATGTCAAATGTAACATTGTTTTTCAGTTTTTTTTTTGGGTTTGGATTTTTTTGTGGATAACGGTTTCTGTGTTGCTTTTTTCTTTGTTTTTGTTTCTGCTGTTTTTTTTTTTAATTTATTTGGTTCTTTGTCTGAGGTATGGTTTTTACGTTTGTTTTGATCAGACAGCGTTTCAGTTTTAATTGTTGTTATGTTTGCATGTTGTATTAAATGTTTTTTGATGTTTCCCTTGTGTATCCCTGTCTTTTTCCGGTTATCTGTGTAGTGCTTTTATTATTTATTGATGGCTAGTTGGTTTTCTCTTGGTGGTTTTTGTTATTGGTTTACTTTTGTCTGCACTCTTGCTAGTATTTTTTTAGAGGTGCTGTCATGGGTTCATTCCTTTATTATTTTTTTCCCTTGGTTTTTTGCCGTTTGTTCGTCAGTTTTCCTTTTGCAGTGCGTTTTTCATTATTCCCTTTGTTGTTTGTTTTAGTCCTGTTTTTTATTTGGTGCATTATTTGTTGTTTTGTTGGAGTTTTTTTTGTATGCCTATGTTTATCAGGTGTTTCTCTTTTTTGTACCACACCAGGTTGAGTTGTATTTGCTTGGTTTCATGCATGGGACTGTAGTTATTTTGTAGGTTTATTGAGTACTTACAGAAAAATCTCTCTACTGAACCCCACTGCACATTCTGATTTTTCTTGGGTTTAGAATTGAGTTTGTATGTTGTAATTCTGTTGCTGTTTTTGTTGATGAGGTTACATGTGTGTGGTTAAACTTTTGATCCATATGAAGAGAGACTGACCAAACCCTTCTAACTGTTCTGGTGACGAACTCCGTCATCGGGGTTATGTATTTATTTCTTCTTTTGGTTAAATGTTGAGTACATCGGAAATACGGTGGTTTTCTTCCTGGATACTAATACTATTATCGGTGCCCCTGTAATTATTTCTTCTTTTAGTTGTGTATTTCTGTCTTGCTTCCTCAATACTTTGTTGATAGTGTATTGTGTTCCTTTGCATTTTTTTAATTTCTACATCATGACCTATTAGTTCTGTTTTTTGTCTTGGCTAAATATTTTGTTGCTTGTGTTTGTCTGCAATATGTTTTTTGTAAAAAATTTATGTCACACGGCCTTTTGTATTCTTAATCATTTTTCTTTCATTTGTCTGTTTGTTTTTACTGTAGGTTTGCCTTTATAGTTTTTCGCTTTTTTGGGGATTGAATGGCATGGACTATGATGTTGGGCAATTCTTATTCTTATGTATTGTTAATCTTGTTTTTGAACTGATTGGTTTCTGATTTTGCAAATACCATCCTTAATTACTTGGGGTGAGTTAACCATTTTCGTTTTGATTTGCTCTCACAGAGGTAGCTGTTACTGGTGTTATTTCCAAAACCAGTTGTCTTTCTTGGATTGGTGGGACACTGGGTTGTTCTGTTTTTCCGTTTGTTTTTTTCTCTTTTTTGTTGAGTGGCTGTTGTTTATGTTCTGTTTTGTTTTTTTTGGTTGTTGTGTGTTGTGTGTGTGATCTATTATTGGTGGTTCAACGTGATATCATGTGGTGAGCTTTATTTTGTTTGTGTGCATTTTTGCCTGCCCTTTTCTTCTGTTTTTTTTCTTTTTCATGTCCCGTTTGCTGACCCGTTTCTATGTGATGTTCCATTTGTGGACACTGGTGTTAGGAATCGTGTGAATTGGGTTTAATTGCTTGTTTACTAAGTGTTGCTATACTATTGTGATTTTGTTTTTGTTTCATTATGTTGCTGGTTTCCATTTGCATCTTTTTGTGTTGATATGTGCTGTTTTTTCTTTGCAATGCTTTTTTTTTGTTTCTTAACAGCTAAGTTCCTTCTATGCAGGTGTGTTTGCTATGTATGACATGGGTTCTTATGGTGCTCCTGCTAATGATCCTTATGCATTCTTTAGGCCAGTTCCGGATAAGGATGTGTTTGTTGAAATGGTATTTTTGATTTTATTCTTTAATCATTTTGTTTGTTTTGTATTTTTTTCGTTTTAAACAGCCACTGCCCAGGTCATTTTCGGCTCGGATGGTTTCTGCTGTTGATAATTTGGTGCATTTGAAATTCCCGGATGACAAAGTGTTCAAGGTTTCGCTTATTAAACGGAATAGGCGTTTGTATTTTGGGTCAGGGTGGTCTGATATGATGGCTTGGTATTCTGTTGGGGTTGGTTTTTTCCTGGTTTTTAAGGAATCTTCGGTTGGGCATTTTGATGTGAAGATATTAGGGTATTCGACTTGGGAGATTGATTACTGAGTAATTGGTGAAGCCAAGGAGATCTTAAGAAGTGAGTGTTGTTTTTGTTTTGTTTGTGTGTTTTTTATTTCCGTTGTTGATATCTAATTTTGTGTGTGTTGTATTGGAATAATCGTTGAAACAGGGGGGCCTTCGGCTGATTTTCATGTTGGTGTTGCCTATTACGCTGGTTTTTGTATGGAAATGAAGGCTTCTTACGTTCAGAAGCCCTTCCGTCTTGTAAGTTTTCGATTGTTATTTTAGTTTTCTAGTTGGTTGTCTTTATGATTTTCTGTTTTTTAAATCTGATTCTGCAGTGGGTTCCAATGCCGCATGCGTCCAAGGTGTTTTGCCACACTTCCGCTGATAGTGTCATGCTTTATGTTGGGGATCGTAAAAAGGTGGTTGGTCTTTCTAGAGGCGAAGATTATAATTATTTTGCTTCCGGTTGGGATGAGTTTGTTGCTGAGAACGCGTTGAAGAAAGGGGATATCTGCCAGTTTGTCTTAATGGACGAGGGCTACCTTGTATACAATGTTGTTGTGTCTCACCGTCGTTAGACATTCCCCGTAATCTTTACTGTTTTATGTTCGTACAATGGCATGTTCTTCCATCTTTATGATGTTACTTGTTCTTCAGTCGTTTTATTGTTGTGTTTTTTGCTTCTCTAGTTATTCGGACGTTGTTTGTGTCGCGGCGTGCCCCTGTTATGTATCGTTGTCTTGTGTTGGTCTTTGTTTTGTAGGACATACATTGTCTTTGCTTTATCTAGTCTGCATTATTGGTGCAATGGTGGAATCTTACCTAATCAAATGAGATTTTATTTTTTGGGGTCATCAGCATCAGGTCGTGATCTTTTATTGATTTATGCAACTTGGGGTGCTGTTTTGTCTCCGATAATTTGACTATATTGTATTATTTATTTCAGTGCTTTAGCTACATGTATTTAACAATAAAAATGTTGAAATGTTAAAACAGTATTGGTTTTTTTATACCCATTTTTGATTGTTGACATATCGATATGGTTGTAATGTGAGAAGCAATTGTAAGTCAGACACTACTGACAGGGCCTTCAGCTGCCAAGTACTCATGTCTTGTGTACAAATTTTGGGATATTGGTATTTTTAAACTTTAGTTGTCTACTTGTCTTAAGATTTGTATTCGACGTCTTTAGTTGTTATTGTTTTTTCCAGGACATACACTACATCTGTTTTTAATTGATTCCTTATTATATAACGTGTGCTCTGATCTGTCTATGAGCATATATGAGCATTTGATTAGCACTGGATTTACCCTGGGACTGGTATTCAGCCGTTAAACATTTCTTTTTTAAATTTTTTTGGAATGTAATCGAAGAGCATTTTGTTTGGTCCGGATTTGAGTAACGAATAAATTAATGGTGTTTTATATAAACGCAATATGCATATAGTGATGTATCAGAATGTATAGTGAATATTAGTGTGCTGAAATTAATATTGTTTTTTTCCCTCTGTTGATACGGTGTATTAATAATGAGGACTCATATATCGTGTAGTGATTGTTGCAAACATTGCTGTCTAGTTTTTCCTTATTGATGTTACCTTTTTTTTACCA
Source organism: Oxyria digyna (assembly GCA_029168935.1). Lineage (NCBI taxonomy): Eukaryota > Viridiplantae > Streptophyta > Magnoliopsida > Caryophyllales > Polygonaceae > Oxyria > Oxyria digyna. Next base: position 45,630,278 of record JAPVLV010000005.1, read on the forward strand.
GTATAGTGATACTATAATGAGTGTTCGTTTTGTACTTTGTTGTTGCATTTCATATTTCTTAATTTTGTTTTGCTGTTGTGTTTTTCTATTCTGAATAATACGGGTGTCATATGATGGTGAAGTATTTAAATTTATGTAGCATATGTGTAAGACAGAAGTTGATGATGGGATACAACTAATTAGATCGACGATATGAAACTGTATTGTTATGACAAACGATGGCGTTAATTTCAAACCTAAAGTAAGCCGGACATGCCCTGTGAAACAGGCATTTTTTTATTTTTGATGGAACATATTGGGCAAAGCTGTAGTCGTCTCCCTGTGTGAAATGATCTATTTTTCGTGATGTCCTTCGTTTGGTGTTTCCTCTCCATTCTCAATGCTGCAGTTTCTGAATCATACGTTAAAAGGGGTCAGTATTTACTGGTGATATTTTTTTGCAGGTACTTACAGTTCGCTGTTTTTTCTCTTGATCTCTTGCGGAAATACCCAATTTTCCCAGTCGTCTGTGTCTTCAATATCATCGAATGTGAAATCCAGGTCTTCAGAGTTGTAGTTGGGTTCAGCGTTCCACACATCATCAGGTACGTTGTCTGCTTCTTTGCCAGGTTGGGTGTTGGGTTGGGTTATCTGTTTGTGTGGCTTTATGTTGCTGCAGCAAAAAGCTTCGTGTGTTATGTGGTCATAGTAGGTATGTGTTTTAATCTCCAATGTATGCGTGGTGTTGCACAGGTTGGCTATTTCTTCTGGGAGTTCATATGGGTGGCTGGCTTCCTGTCAATTGTTGTTGAATTATATGCGATTAGTTGTGTGTCACTTTTTTTCATAGGAATGACTAAGTTAAGTTCATATGGATTTTACCTCGGCTGTGTTCAGGATTTGATGTGGTATGATTTTGGCTGCAATTTCATCGAACATCGTCACTGAAGTGCTCCCAGTATCATCCCCAACTTGGAGCTGTATCCGGAACCTGCAGGTTTTGAAGGCGCGTAGAATTGTTTTGTTCATGTTTTGTGTAAGATGTATGTACCGGTATTCCCAAAGAGGTTGGCGTTATTACTTTTTCTGTGGCATTGAACAGTTGTCCTCGCAGGAAGTGCACCAATATCCATCGTCTCTTTTGCGGACGCCTCTCATGCATTCACATACATTGCATGAGTAGTAATACCACCCTGCCTGTGCTACGACTGAAATGATTGTAACTGCACAGTGTAGAGTGATTGACGGATAATTCTGCTTGGATTGGTTAGCCCATAACTCTCGACCGAATGTGAGCAGCTGTGCTATGGTTCCAGTGAGTTTGTTGTTGCGCGCAGTGTCTGGATCTTGCACTTCGGTGTCGGTTGCGGTGCTTGCGAAATGGCAAAAAAGGTATTATTAAATTACTATAACAATTTTTATTGTTGAGATTCAGGTTGTAATACTTACACCTGATTATTGGGCACATCCACCGTTGTTGCAGCAGCTACTTCTTCTCTTGGTTGCATCTGCTGGTTCATTTTCCCTGTTGGATGTGGTTGTAGATTGGCTAGTGTTTCTGGCTGGCCGTGTTGTAGAGCTGTGTGGGATGTTTTTTCATATGTCTTTGGTTGATTTATAGTGGGAACATGTAGGATTAAATGTATTTGGAGTTATTAGTCTTTATTGCTGCGTAACGTTTTTTGCATTGACTCTCTGATTTTATGACTATCATGATTAATTCTTTCTTTTTTCTTGTTTTTTCTATTCTTGGGCTAGGTCGAGGTTATTGTATTATGATGATGATAATGCTGCTGCCTTTTGATTGGTGTTACAAAGTTTATCATATTTTGTATTGCCCTCCCTGCTGCTCTTGTAGGTTGATCAATCCTGGTTTTGATGATTTTAAATTTGGTATCGGTTGTTGTGGTGGGCTGTCAATGTGTGGACAAATTACCTTGAATCCATTGCCAAATTGTATCGCTGTAACTGTCATCATGTTATTCTATTTTATAGTTTAATTTGCATTTAATCTTTAACTTATAATAGATAGATTATAGAGTGCATAATCTGTTTTCTATTTGTAAACGATTTAGTTTAGTTATGGCTTACCTTCATTTGTTTTTTGTATAAAAGGGTCGATCATAATTTTTAACTGTTTATCAACAATACAATTAAACATTGTTTTAACAATGTTATCAATCGAGAGTTAATTAGTGTATTGAAAAGTGGTTTCCAAAGTAGTTTTTATAGCTTTGCTACGTAATGATGTTTTTGTTGTTTTGGTTTTCAGTGTTTCCCACTTACGTGTTTTTGTGCCCGTTGGGTTGTAGTGCTCCCTCCGCCACCGGCTTCTACGACGCCTACTTCTGCAGAACCTCCAGCACGTGATTCCGAAGCAACATCAGAGGCTCGTCGAACTTCTCGGGCAAAGAAAACTTCAGTCCTACTGCGAGACTTTGTCTGCCACACTCTCATCTCTCAAGACCCCCTCCTTCTTCGACACCCGCACCGTCAGCGTCCTCAGGTATGCAATACCCTATCGCTGCTCATGTTTCTTATGATAAATTCTCTCCTAACCATACCAGGTTCTTAGCCTCTATTACTGTCGACCATGAGCCCACATCCTACAAACAAGCAGTTGAGAACGAACACTGGCGAGAGGCAATGCAAAATGAGCTGGCTGCCTTGGCCAACAATCGCACATGGGAGATATCAGAATTACCTCCAGGAAAGAAAACAATCGGGTGTAAATGGGTCTACCGGATCAAATACAAATCAGATGGCTCCATAGAACGGTACAAGGCTCGTCTTGTTGTGCTCGGCAACCGCCAAGTTGAAGGTATTGATTTCACGGAAACATTCGCACCGGTTGCCAAGATGGTCACAGTACGGGTCTTCCTCTCAGTCGCAGTCATTCAGGGATGGGAACTGCATCAAATGGATGTTCACAATGCATTCCTACACGGTGATCTCAACGAAGACGTCTATATGACACCTCCTCCAAGATCAGTCGGAATTCCGCACGGAAGTGTATGTCGGCTTCGGAAATCTCTCTACGGCCTTCGCCAAGCTCCTCGACAATGGCACAGACCTCCATGTTCTCGTCTACGTCGACGATATTGTGATTGCCGGGAATAACCGTTCAGCCATTTCTTCCTTCAAAACATACTTAAGCAAGTGTTTCCATATGAAAGACTTGGGCTTGCTGAAGTATTTTCTTGGGTTAGAAATAGCCCGTGGCAGTTCGGGCATTTTTCTTTCTCAACGCAAATACACTCTAGAGTTGATTGCCGACGCTGGTCTTCTTGGCTCCAAACCGTGTGATTCACCTATGGATCCTAAGCATAATCTTGCTCTCGCAAATGGGAGTAATCTTGCTAATCCCGAAGCTTATAGACGCTTAGTCGGCCGTCTTATATATCTTACGATAACTCGTCCGGATTTGTGCTTTGACTTTGTCCAGTTTTATGCAAGTGCCAAAACAAGAACATTGGTTTGCTGCTCTACGGGTCCTCCGTCAAGAGTCATCCAGGGCAAGGATTACACCTCTCTAGTGACAGTGCTCTGCGTCTTACAGCATATAGCGACTCAGATTGGGCGACATGTCCAATTACTCGCCGCTCTGTGACAGGATACTTCGTACGGTTGGCGCACAAAGAAGCAACAAACTGTTTCACGCTCTTCCGCTGAGGCCGAATATAGGTCAATGGCTGCTGTTTGTTGTGAAATAGTATGGCTTCGTTCGTTACTCGCCTCTCTTGGCGTTTCTCATCCATCTCCGGTTCGTCTATTCTGTGATAGTCAGGCGGCACTTCACATCTCGGCAAATCCAGTTTTCCATGAGCGGACTAAACACATCGAAATCGACTGTCATTATGTTCGAGATCTCATCTTAGCAGGCAAAATCGTCACTTCTCACATTCCGACGGCTCACCAACCTGCTGACATCTTCACAAAGCCTCTAGCCAAGCCGCAGTTCACCTATCTCTCGTCCAAGGAAATTCTCCAAATCTCTCAATCTTTCAAACTTTGTCAATAATGACCATGTGGAAATTTATTCATTCGGACGTACGGTCTTTGACAACGCGGATAATTTGTAGGAGCGTTTACTCAGAAGGAAGAACAAGTTTTTATATCCTAATTGCAAGATGTTAGGTTGTGGTGGATCTCATCTATAATCATCCAGGGATGTGATGCTCTTCAAATGGGCAATCCTCATCATTGTCCACCAGTTCACGTAGTCGTTGCAGTATTCCTGTGCTGTTATACTACAAAAAGCATTTGTTAGTGTGTCATTAAAATTTGACTTTCGTTTGTTAATGTAAAACTTAGTGTCCGACAGTTTAGGAGATTTTGAAAATCTTGTTTGATTATTAAATTGACTTACGTTAGTAAGGGGGTCATATTTGATTAGGTCGCTGCAAATGAATCTCACTCCTGATGCATCGAAATTGTAAGTGTGTGTTTTTAATTCGAACATGTGGTGAGCCTGTTAGGTTTAAAATGTCTTTTGACACCGTTCTCAAACCAGGCTGGAAACAATCCTGTGAAAGATGGAACATAATTTGTGTAAATGTAACGATTTAGTAATGCGTATTGTTTTTGCATTAATGAAGGAACATAATCCTGTGATAGATCCATTCATGTTCAGTAAGGACACGTAAGATTTGAACAATACACGTCAGCGTTGTGGAGTGCTGTATATAACACATAAAAATTAATATGTAGTTATGATATCAAAATCTTTGTGATGTTATATTAGGGTTTTGATGTGGATATTTTGCCGTACCTTGTATCTTTGTCCATGAACGTACTGGAACCGGCCTAATTCTATTAGATTTAATATAGACAATATATGATTGGAAGGAAATATATATTATGGTTGATGTACAATTTGGTTAGATGTTTTATTTTCATACCAGGTATTATGGAGACTTGTAAACAGGAAAGAAGGATAACCTCAGCACCTTTCTTATATGCAATACCTTTCACATATGAACCCTTGTAAGATGACCCTTACTCTTAGCCCCTGTGTTCGAGAATATCATCAACAAACAAAGATAGGGGTTAATTTATTTTTACCATATTAGCTCACCTTGAATTGTTGAGATAGCATTCCACAAAACGTCGTTTTAACACCAGTGTAGTTTGCAAGAACACCTGCCACATCTATGGATTGAAATTTAAAACGATGTTATATTATGAAGACGTTTTCCATATTACCGAAAGCGATTAGAAGAATTTTTTTTGCTTACCAACAGTAGACCCTAATGGTTTTGTTGAGAGATATTCAAAATCACACGTGTCAAAAGGATACTTGATGTATTTTGATTCGTTCGGGTACGGCAAGTAAAATGGGTCTTTTATAGAGACCTTCTCTATCTTGGTGCTTGTTATGAAATCAATACTGAAATTTGTCTCATTGGGGAGTTTGTATTCCCCTATTTTACAGATTTTGTTAAACCCACTGATCTCGTACAGTTGACCATCAATTAGCGCTCCGAAAAATTGATGGGCGGTCTTCGTTGCAGCCCTGCATAACACTGTCTTGCCCTACGCCATAGTGAATATATTTTGTTATAAACTTTGGGGAATGTGTTTTTATGGTGTATAATATCACAAATATGTGTTTCAATCTTTGTTTACGTTTTTTTTTGTTAAAATATGAAGGTGCTGGGCTTACCTCTTCATCAGATGCGACGTAGTTGCATGAAATTAGGTCACTGTCGTTGTTGATTTCAGTCCATTGTCTCGAGACCAGTAGTTTAATCGTTGTCGAATGATTGGTGAGTGTTTTTTGGTGTTCCACACTTTGTGGATCCATGTTTTGATCTTCTGAAGTTAAAGGGATCTCTGATGTTGTTGCCTTGCTGGTGTTAGATTCGCCCTTTTTTTCCACTCTGCCACATGTGTTCAATTCGTGAATGCAGCAAATGATAAAATTTGTTGAGGACATGGAAGTGTACCTCAATAAACTCTGCATTCTTTTAACCTCGGGAATTCTTTTCGATGTGTATATACAGGTGGCGGTTGTGCTACACACATACACGCAGCCTGCAATGTAGAGCATATATACGTATTCATTTATGGTGTTCAACAATTGCTTTATGTACGTAGTGAATGAGTGGTAGTAAAATATATCTACCTTTCCTCTGTTTAACAGCAAGCCCGGTAACAATAACAACATACGGAGATTTGGAAGATATAAGTTTCCTTGCATAGACATCCCCAGAAAATGACCTCGATGCAGTGCCCCCTGGCAGATTGCGTATGCGATTTTAGAATGTTGTGTGAATACATTTGTACAACACATTGCAAGTTTAGAAATTATATGAACCATTAACAACAATTGAAACATTACATTGAACAATCAAAAAGCCAATTTCGGAGGAGCGACTGTCATCTTGAAACGAAGTACATCCTTGTTTTCCATCACAAACGTGGCAACATATCCTAGCGGAATCATTGTTTTGGTGACTACATCTTTCCATCCCTTGTCAAGGTGCACGCTCATGTGGTTTATGAATAATTTCACTGGCCATTCGTCCTCTCCCATAGAGACAATAATGCCCTGGATGTTTCCATGCATGAAAAACTTCTGTGCAGCTAGTCCACAAATATACTACATTTAATTGAGGGAATAGAATATTAGCCAAAAAAAAAAGCATTTTGGATATTGGGGAGAAAAGAAGAGCCCGTAATTATTACCGCACGATAAGGAGGGTTAATGTATGAAGCTTTGAGATTGACAGTGAACAGCACATTTGGAATGGCTGGTTGAGGAACTCTTCTGCGGCTGCCACCAGCCTCTCTATGGGCTGTTTTTAAAAGGCGTATCATGAAGACATACACGGCACAGCAAACATGACAACTGATAAACCTCAGTTTACAAGATCCGATCGATCTTAAGGTCTCAGATTTCGCAATTGATCAACTACAGGAAATCAAAGAACACAAGAACACCAGAAATTGTTTACGCGGTTCGGTAAACCCTAATCCGCGGAATCTCAGGACGGGAGACTCACCCCAGTTGCACTAGATGATCAAAGTAATTAAAGCAAACTACACAAGAGTTCAATCGGCAAAAAAACAACGCAAGAAGACAATCAACACAAAGAAACATCCAAGTAACTCAGATAGAGTAAAGTAAGACGAAAGCAGCAAGGATTGGTCTTCGAAGAATCGCCAGAAACTTCAATGGAAGCTGATAAGGAAGAACCAGAAACACGCCACTGAGATGGTGGTAACGCGCCGATAAAGATCTTCTTCTTCTCCTTCTCTCTCTCTCTCTCTTTCTCTCTTCTCTGTAAAACCCTAGGCGGCTGAACAACTGTGAAAGCTTCTCTTTAGCTTTGCTGAAGAAAGGGGCTTATATAGCTCTCGCAACAAAGCAGCCAAATACACCAAACCAAATGGGCCGAGTCCAATGGATCAACAAGCACAAAAGCCCATAAGTGTTTCAGCCAAGCCATCCAACTAAGATATAATTATATTTTAGGGTTGCTATTTAGGCATAAACACTCATAAAACTTAGCTTGTAACATAATGTGCCTTAGTCTAATTACATTGACTTCTACCAAGATATAAACTCAAGTATTACAACTTTGGGCAAAACTTTAGCTTGGATTATACAAAAGGCATAACAAACACCCCCTTAATCCAGAGATAAAGTTCTAACCTAACTATGACCATAACTAGTGCAAGCCAGGATGTATCACCTGTATTCATCATTGATTCAATCACCCCACATCTCAGTTTCCATCACAGATGTGCAGGGCATCCCTGCAAAAAATAAATTTGTTAGTAGGAACTATTTTAGTACCAAAATCAGCAGGATTCAACTCACCTTTAATCTTCTTAATCTCAATCTCATGATTCTCAACCTTATCTCTAATGAAATGCAGCCATAACTGATCCTACTGCAACATCATAAGGGACATTGCTCATAGTTTCTTTCTCAGAATCTGTAGAAGGGCAATCAATCATGGAAAAATCTAAGTGACCACCTAAAGGTATAGGAGTAATCTTAGAATCTTTCATAGCAAATATATCTAGGACTTTGACTAAATAATCATGCTGAGATAATTTAATTCTTTTCTGTGATCTATCTCTAATTATGTCAACTCCTAGAATTTTCTTGGTTGGACCTAAATCCTTCATATCAAAGTGTTTCTTCAAGTCATTCTTAATACCAGCTATCACAACCTTAGAACTACTAATAAGCAGAATATCATCCACATATAGTAAAACATACAAAGGAGTTTTAGTCTCAACAGACTTAAAATATAGACAAGTATCATATTGACTTCTGTGGAACCCAAGAGATTTCATACAAGCATCAAATTTCTTATTCCATTGCCTAGGGGACTGTTTCAGTCCATATATAGATTTATTTAGAAGACAAGCATGATCAGGTTTGGTTTTATCTACAAAACCCTTAGGCTGACTCATATAGATAGTCTCATCTAAATCGCCATGTAGAAATGCAGTTTTTACATCTATTTGTTCTAATTCCCAATCATACACTGCAGTCATAGCAAGAAGTAATCTCATAGTTTTATATTTTACAACAGGTGCAAATATATCAGTGTAATCTATTCCCTCTTTCTGAGTGAAGCCCTTGGCAACAAGCCTGGCTTTAAACCTAGGAGGTTCTAGTTTAGTTCCTTCTTTTATCTTAAAGATCCATTTACAATCTATAAGTCTAGACTTAGCAGGTTTGGGTATAAGAGTCCAAGTCTTATTAACATACATGGATTGTATTTCCTCATTCATGGCTTTAATCCATTCATTAGCATTGACACATTTAATAGCTTGATCATAAGTCTCTGGTACAATTTTTTTGTTTTTAACCACATCAGCAACCGCAAAAGCAAACTCAATGAATTTGTCATATTTTCCAACCATATTAGCCTCAAATCTCCTATTTGGAATTCTAACTCTAGGTTCCCTATCTCTTACTAATTGATAGTCAGCTAACTCATTGCTAGGCATGATTATATCATTATTAGAGATAATAGGAGTGTTTTCATTTGACTCAGAGAGGTTGGAAGAGCTTACTACCCCCACCAATTTGGTGAGTTTGAGCATCTTGTCGGTTGCTAGAGCTTCCCACTTCATGTTGAGATGGATGCTCTTCACTGGAGCTCGAGAGTTCTTGGCTAACTGATTGGCCAAAGTCAAATTCCTCTTCTGCAGCTCCAGGCATGTCATTTTCTTGAAAGAATTAACCAATGTGAATGTTTGTTCCTCCTTCATCTTCAGATGTACCTGTGTTCTCATTTGAAGGCATTAGTCTAGTAAGAAAAGGAAATTCTGCCTCATTAAAGGTGACTGATCTAGATGTAATGACTTTGTATCCTCCTGGTTGTATAGCCAAAAGTTTGTAGCCTTTTACACCTTCTGGATACCCCAACATGGCACACTTTTGGGCTCTAGGGTGTAGCTTACCCTGTGATATCTGAGCATATGCACTACACCCAAAAATCCTTAAGTGTGTCAGGTTGAGTTTCTTAACAGTCCACTTTTCTTGAGGTGTAAGAAAATCAATAGTAGAAGAGGGGGACCTATTAACTAGATAAGTGACACTTATAACAGCCTCTCCCCATAGAGAACCCTTCATCCCAGCACTTATGAGCATACACCTAGCTTTTTCAAGTAAGGTTTTGTTCATTCTCTCAGCAGTTCCATTCTGCTGAGGTGTGCCTGGGACTGTGAGGTGTCTCTAATGCCATTCTCTTTACAGTAATCATTAAAGATGCTATTGCAAAACTCTAGACCATTATCAGTCTTAAGACACTTAACCTTATAGACAGTCTGACTTTCAGCCATGGTTTTCCAATTTTTAAAATTCTCAAAAGCTTCATCTTTGGTTTTTAGCAAGTAAACCCAAACCTTCCTAGAAAAGTGATCAATTAGGGATAGAAAGTACTTCCTGCCACCAACAGTGTCAACTTGGGCTGGGCCCCATAGGTCAGAATGGATATACTCAAGGGGTTTGCTAGCAACATAGCTAGATTTAGGAAAGCTGTGAGCAATTTTCTTACCAAAGATGCAAGTTTCACAGAATTTCAGGTCACATGGTTTGTTAGGTATAAGGCCATGTTTATGCAAATAGTGGAGGCCTTTATGGCCAATGTGGCCAAGCCTAGAGTGCCAGAGTGTAGTATGATCCTGACTGTTATCAACAGATTTCAAAGTGGAGACATTAATTTCAGGAGAAGCTTGAACATAGTAAAGTCCTCCCTTATTAATGCTCCTTATAAGAACTGTACCATTTTTTATAACATCTCTTATTCCTTTGTGTGTGTTAATTTGACATTCAAGATCATCAAACATAGACTCAGACAATAGATTTCTCCTCAAGTTTGGAATCCATCTCACATTCTGTAAGATTCTAATCTTACCATCATGCATTCTCATAGGAACTCTACCAATACCCTTAATAGTTAAAGCAGTATGATCACCTAGCATGACTTCACCATCACATTCAGTTATAGACTCAAAGAATCCTCTATGAGGAGTAGCATGCATTGTACATCCAGAATCAAGAATCCAAGTAGTAGAGTCATCATGAGGAGCACACATAAGCAGTTCAGCAGAGTATTGTGGATTGCATTCACAAACATTAGAGAAGCCAGAGGATCCAGATTTTTCCTTAGCTTTATCATCTCTAATTTTCTTATGACAGTCTTGAATCCAATGACCATCTTTGTTACAATAGTGACACTTAGAGTTTTTCTTAAGTTCACTAAGTTTTTCAGAGTTGTTACCTTTAGGTTGCTTCTTAAAGTTTTTCTTAGCTTTGCCCTTGGTCATCATCATGACCTCAGACTTAGCCTCAGTTTTAACACCATTTTTAGTTTTGAAAATCTTAAGACTCTCATTTTTTTGAATTATTGACTCAGTAATTTTAGAAATAGTGAGCTCATCCTAACCATATTGTATGACATCTTTAAGGGTGTCAAATTGAGAAAGCAAAGCATTCAAGAGAAGTACAGCTTGGTGTTCCTCTTTAATTTTATTATCACATCTTTCTAAGTCCTGGGTCATTTTCAGAAAGGCGTCAAAGTTGTCATTAACAGTTAAGGAAGCATTCATTTTAAAGGTAAACAGTTTACACAGGAGGGATATACGACTAGGAAGAGACTTAGTAAGGTAAATTGCCTCTAAGGCTTCCCAGAGAGCTTTAGGTTGAGTGTGACTTACAACCTGACGAGCCACGTCGTCAGCTAACCGGATCATTATATCAGAATGAGCTAGCTCCTGCATATCCTTCATCTCCTGTGAGGTTGTTCCAATGGACCATTCTTCAGAGACTGCTTTGTAGCATTTTTCCTTAATCAAGATTGCTTTCATCTTGATTTTCCACATGGCAAAGTCTGAATGTCCATCATAGGGTTTAAGTCTCATGTTATCTGTCATCTTCTTTTTTCACCCGTGCAAACAAGAAGAGTAGTTAGGCAGATCAAGACTTAGCAATATTCTGTAAATTTGAAAAATCAAAGACAGAATAGGGAATTGAGGATCCTGGCTCGAATAGAGGGCAAATCGAGTGACACAGAGATCTCAGAGGGGTTTTGACTGGTGATTTTTGTGCTTGACAGTTTGTGGCTTCAAGAAACACAAGAGAACAACCAGTTAGTGTTTATTCTTGCTTGAATGATAAGAACAAGAAACAAGAATAAACCCTAGGTAGATAATGCAATGATGGAACTGTGATCAGTGTGCAACTAGGAGGCGAATCAGGATCACAGAGGGATAAGCAGCGGAAGAAAGGATATCAAGAACAACCTGGCTCTGATACCACTTTGATAAACCTCAGTTTACAAGATCCGATCGATCTTAAGGTCTCAGATTTCGCAATTGATCAACTACAGGAAATCAAAGAACACAAGAACACCAGAAATTGTTTACGCGGTTCGGTAAACCCTAATCCACGGAATCTCAGGACGGGAGACTCACCCCAGTTGCCGGTAGATAATTTCATTGGCTGATACGTCATACATCCGGACCTTGAAATGTGTTATGTTCTATTGAACGAACAACACCATGAAACCCATACGGGCGGTATAAAAAGAAAGGAACTCCGACCACCCAGCTTTCAACAACAACCGCCCATTTTGCTCTTGGACACGTACATGGAATTTCTTACCATCAGGCAAACAAAGTAGCATAAGCCACCCCATTGCTGTGGCCAACTCGACAGTAAACACTTCGGGGAGGGGCTGTAGATTATGACCAACAAAACATCAAAACTGCCGAAAATCAATCTACCACTTCAAAAGTGTAATATTACCATTTTGTCCATGAAAGAGGCGTCCTGTAGAAAACGGTAAAACGAACGGACTGTATTCCTGGCCATCGTCCCTGCAAACCCAAAGTAAAACACACTTTCGTTAGACTTACGAAACGCCACTGCAATTCGACTAAAGAAAAGGAGGAATCCGGTATGCTGGAAAACTGTTTAAAGCCGAACTCACCGTGCACAAACCAGGGCTTGGTTCCGAAGGGAGAGAATGCAAAAAACCAGACACCGGAAGAATTATTTAAGGATGAATCAGAAATAAAGAAAAACTGCATATTTGGCCTCTAGTTGAAGAAAAAGTAAGTAGAGGAAATGAAGATACTTGAAAACGCAGTCACTCTCTCTGGTTGCTAAGGTGTTGTTATATGCTCCGTAGCTATTAATATTTCTTCCAGCTAATGTTCATCGGTGATCGTTGAGAAACCTTGCAAGATCAGATTTTGAAGCGAGCCCATCATTCCAACGGACAACAGCGCACTGATCGTTGGTTAACATTGTTGGGTTGAATTTTGCACACAACAATTGAAGTCCCGACATTGGTGAAGATAAACAATATGAGTGATAACACGATCTTCGCTGTACGTTTTACACAAAGAGGCACACCACTCCCGCTACACCATAGATGTTTTCCTCAACGAAATAAAATGCATGTATTTTATCCTCGAGAAACATGCAAAACGCTCACCATTCAATTTAATTCAATTATCAGAATATTTTAGTTTGTGGCGTTACAGAATTGTATTGTTTAATCCAATACTTCATCAACATTAATTCCAAACTCTTCTCCAAGATTGAACAAAAGACATACGAATCAAAATAAAGTGTGAAATAACCACTTAGCCCATATTGAAATGGCTGCCTTATCAAAATAAATCTAGGCCTTAAAAAATCACGTTTAGGTTTTCCAGTCATTTATCCTTCAGCAGCGTTTCATACGCATCGCATAGTCTGTAATGGATATCGATATCTTCAAGAATCGCGAGGAGCTCTATTTTTGTCTACATTTTTAAAAAAACACAGGCCAATTACATCAAAACGTATCACGGGAAACAAAATAATAATAAGCAAAACAATCACATTACCTGTGCCTCTGTGCCGCAATTGAGGCACATTACACAACCACCCCTCTCATTTAATATTGTTAGCATAGCATATAAATACTGGTAACTACTTGTAATAGTCAGATATTCTGATTATTCAATATAATCATTCTTCTTCTTCCTCTTTCTCTCCTTAGTATTCTAGCATGGTATCAGGCTAGTAATCGATCTTCCGCTTCTTCTTCTTCGATCGATCATCTCTTCTGATCTTTCGATTTGCTTTTCTCTGATTTTTCTTCTCGTTGCCTTTGATTCGATTTCAGTATGCCTCAATCGAACAATTTACCGGCGCGAACTTCAGAGAATTTTCCCCCAAATCCATGGGGACAATCACAGATGGATTTTCACGATCCTTATTTCCTCCATCCTTCTGATGGACCTGGTCTTGTTCTTGTCAAGAAATTGTTTGACGGCAAAGGATTTTATGCTTGGCGTCAATCCATGGTGATCGCATTATCTGCCAAGAACAAGCTAGGATTTGTCGACGGCGAAGTCACTCGAACGGATCGTTCTTTGCCGATCTATCGCCGATGGGAGAGAGTCAACAATATGATCATAGCTTGGCTACTCAATTCCATGGTTTCTGAGATCAGTGGAACTTTTCTTTTGTCTGGAGATGCTCGACAGATTTGGACTGATGTCAATGCTCGCTATTCACAGATTAATAGTGCTCAAAAGTATGCGATTGAGAAACAGATTGCAAATATTTCTCAATCCTCTGATAATGTAGCTGGATATTTCAATCGCATCAAGGGATTATGGGACGAACAAGATTCGATGAAGAGCTTTCCTCCATGTTCTTGTGGACTAGCTGAAGCTGTTCACAAACATCAAGATTCTCAGCGCCTTCTGCAATTTCTAATGGGACTGAGTGAATCTTTTTCAACTGTGAGAGGTACAATCTTGATGATGGATCCATATCCTTCTATCTCTCAGGCGTATTCGATTCTTCTTCAAGAAGAAAGGCAGAGCGAGTTGTATTCTTCTTCTCGAGTACTTCTTGAATAATCTTCTTTACATGTTGCTTCTGACAACACTTCTCAGCATAATGTTCAACCTTCTGGTTCCAAAGTGTCTTCTGGAGCATCTAATTCCAATAATAATAGAGGCAAAAGATCATATTTATGTACACATTGCAAGCGCAATGGACACACTGTTGAGCGTTGCTACAAGCTTCATGGCTTTCCACCAAATCACAGATCATCTCAGGCACATTCTGTTGCAGATATTGAGGGTGCATTAACTTGTGATTCTTCTCAGACTCCTTCCTTTGGCACTCAGAATTTGACCAGTGATCAGTATTCTCAGCTTCTCAGTTTATTGTAGAAAACTTCAGTAGGATCTCAATCTTCCTCTATGGCACATCTGGCTGGTATACAATCTTTATCCATATCTTTAAATTCTGCTAGAACTTTGTTTTACGGGTTGCAACCGGGCAGCACCCATTTTGCGCCCGGCAGCACCCCCTCGTTCGGAACCCCATTCCGAACGAGGGGAAAAATTATTTTTTTTTAAAAATTTCGTTTCTCGTTCGGAATGGGGTTCCGAACGAGAAACGGTTCATTTAAATAATTTGTATTAAATAATGCCAAACCGGTTCGCATATTGCGAACCGGTTTACACCTCGTTCGGAACCCCATTCCGAACGAGGAATTTTTTTTTTTATTATGACGTCACACCTCGTTCGGAATGGGGTTCCGAACGAGGTGTAATTTTTTTTTTTAATTATGACGTCAGCATCTCGTTCGGAACCCCATTCCGAATGAGGTGTGACGTCATTTTTTTTTTAATATGCCGTCATATCTCGTTCGGAATGGGGTTCCGAACGAGATGCTGACGTCATAATTAAAAAAAAATTAATCCTTGTTCGGAACCCCATTCCGAACGAGATTCGGCAAAAAATTTTGAAAATGCGAACGGCTATATTTTGACGGAGTCTATAAAATCGGAGTTGTATGACCAAATTATCAAACCCAATCGGAAGAAACACAAAAAATGACGTCTGAAAGCGATTCAACTAATTCTTCAAGGGCAGGTAGTTGGAAAGAAGGACGGGAGTGTTCTTCTAGTGAGACGTCGGTGGAGGAGGAGGTTGATTTGTCTGCGCCGGTAGATGATACATATTTCCAAGTAAGTATTTGTAAACCTTTTTTTTATAGCGTTTCATTATAATTTATTTTATTGGTATAGTAGTATTGATATTTGAGTAATTTTA
Source organism: Oxyria digyna (assembly GCA_029168935.1). NCBI lineage: Eukaryota > Viridiplantae > Streptophyta > Magnoliopsida > Caryophyllales > Polygonaceae > Oxyria > Oxyria digyna. The sequence goes on from JAPVLV010000005.1 coordinate 45,645,861, forward strand.
AATAGGGATACTGTAGTGACGAGGAATATTTAAAAATCGACTATAGTGCCCATTTTACGACTAGTGAGAGATTTCCTACTATGGATCTTCTGAGAGAGTGGGTTAGAAAGGTCGGTTATGAGTTGTGTATGGTTATCACCACGAAATCATCAATGGCCAACAAGAGGATATTTCTGCACTGTGAGCAATCCGGTAGTTATAGAAAACATGGAAAGAACATTAATCTTGAAGGAGATGTAGCAGAACCATCGTCGCAGCGTAGCAACCTTAGTAGGTTAAGGAAGTACAATTGTCCTTTTATGTTAAGAGGATATTATCGACGAGCAACTCTTGTTGAGCCGCCTGGGTGGATACTAAAAGTTGAGAAGGCATGTCACAACCACTGTCTTTCCAGCAGCTTGATTGGCCATGCATTTGCTTCGAGGATGACGGGAGAGCAGAGACGAAAAATAATGATTGCATCAGTGGCCGGGGCAATGCCGAAGGTTATTTATACACAGCTGCTTCAGGAAAATCCGACTTCCACAATATCAAGAAGGCAAGTGTACACTGTGAGGGAAAAGGAGAGGAAGAAAGCATTGGCAAATCTAACCGTGACCCAGTGGTCATTAGATTTCCTCCATCATAGAGGTTATCGTAAAGACATTTACCACGAGACGAATCCGGAGACGGGGGAGAAAAAGTTGGCAGCGTTTTTCATATCTCATCCGGATTGTCAACATTTGTTGAGAATGTTCCCTCGGGTGGTGATCATGGACGCGACGTACAAGACTAATAGGTACACTAAAATTCATTATTATTAATTCAAATACCGTTATAGAATTATAATTATTAATATACCCTCGTTGATAGGTATGGTTGGCCGTTACTTCAGTTTGTTGGATTCAATTGCACCAACTATACATATTGTATTGCGCTAGCGTTCATCTGTTGTGAGACAGCCCCATACTATGCATGGGCATTGAAACAGGTCAAGTATTTGTTTCGTGCACTCGAAGGACCGGATTGCATCATGTCTGATCGAGAGCTGGCAACAATTAAGGCGGTTGACCATGTATTTCCTAGTGTGCGTCATATGCTTTGCCATGTCCACGTTGATCGGAATGTTAAGGCATTTGCTAAATTGAACAACCTGGACGAAAAAAGTGCATCTGCTAGCGTTCGACGGGTGATGCGGTCTCACACAGAGAAGCAGTATGAGGAGAGACTTGATCACTTCCGGAAAACATGGAGGAATGGTCATCTTGTACAATATGCTGAGAGCACATGGTTTACTCCCCATAAAGAAAAACTTATAGCTGCGTATTGCGATGATATACGCCATTTTAGCACAAGAACGTCTAACAGGTAAGATATTTGAATTTGTTTTTAACGAGAATGATCATGACACTCGATGTTTAACATGTACAATGTTGTTGTCAGGGTTGAAGGTCAACACTCGATGTTGAAGCATATGTTTGATTCAGCTGTTGGAGGGTTCGACACTTTAGTGCAACACATTGACAATATGTTTGTCGATCAGTACCGTCGAATACGGGCCGAGATGGAAATGTCCAACCATACTAGCCCGAAGGAGATACAAGACGGGCCTCGGTGGATCAAGACTATATTCATGCGCATATTGAGGAAGTGCTCCGACAAGTGTTTGAGAATGCTACTGAAAGAAGTCCTTAAGGCAAAGGAGGGAAAGATATGTGGCCCATGTGAGGATCCTTGGTGGGAATCAACACTCGGATTGCCTTGCCCACACAGGATTAAGGTGTTTGTAGAAGAAGGAACGCCATTGTTGCCGAGCGACATTGATATCTTCTGGAAGCAGATCAAGTGGGAAGGAGTGGAATTGAAAGACTTCGACTCTGACGACGACGTGCAATTGACTGCAGATAAGGTTCTTATGGATGATTTCTTTGAAGGGGTGTTTACCGGTAACGTTGATGATTTCGATATGAAGAGGATGGCTGATAAGTGGCGTGAGTGCAAGGATCCTTCTTCAGTTGATGTCCAGGACCCCCCTCGGGGAGAGACGAAGAGAGGAAGGCCTAAGATTCATGCGAAGAAGACGGGTACAAAGCGAGATCCGGGTTGGGATGAGAGGGCTCAAGCTAAGAAGGATAAGGAGAAGGCAGAAGCAAGGAAAAAGGGGATGAAAGAGGAAGAGGGTGCACCTGTGCCACCGAAAGCCGATTCACAAAAGAAATCGTCGGTTGCATCCAACAGAGCTTCAAGCGGGGCCACGACCGTAAAAGGGAGTGCAACTAAACCACCGAGGGCAAGAGGAAATGCTAGATCGAAATGTAGCGGTGGCAATTCAATCATTTATCTCGACTTCGACTGGGGGATAGATAATATAGACCTTTTCATGCTCGCATACATAGCTGCTGTGGAGAAAGTAGGTGATGACGGTCATTGTGGTTATCGATCCCTCGCTCGCTTACTAGGTAAACCAGAGCAACAGTTCGTTGAAATCCGATTTGATCTTTCGAAGCACCTCCAACAAAACGGGCATATGTATCATGAGATGCTAGAGGGTTTCAAGACTATCCCGCAACTCATTCGAGAAGTGAATCACATTCGATCGCCATGCTCTCCTGAATTCTGGATGTGCACACCTACAATGGGATTGGTATTTGCCACGAGGTATCAAGTTGCACTAGTGGTGTTATCATGGTTTGGTCCTTGTACATGTCTTCCGATGTTTGCTCCTCCCGGTTCAGAGCCTCCTACCACGGTGTTCGCCATTGCACATGTAGGCAGACGCAACCATTACGTACCGGTACGCATCGATATTTTCCGCTCTTGTACCTTATTTCACATATGTTTTTTAGCATACAATAACAATTTTGTTTTGACAGATTTGGTTGGTTGATGACAATTGTCCAATTCCACCCCCTCCAAGGCAGTGGAGTATCTACAAACAGCCATCGGTGGACGGATGGGAACAACGCTTTCAGAGTAGATTCGACAACTACGTATCGGAGAGAGAGTTTCATGGTGGCGGTCCCATAATGACCTAAATCTTGTATTTGTTTGATTAATGTTCGTATTAAGTATGTTGTTTGTTGACTTGATTAATGTTTGTTGAATTATATATGTTTGTTTAATGTTTTGGTGGACAATTTATAAATTTTTGAGTAATTTTTTTTCCAGAATGATGTCAACATAATCATAGAAGCATTAATATTGAAACAACAACACAATTGAAAAAGAACAGCACGAGTACAACGCAGACGGTGAACAACTAACGATACAGGAAATTAAAAATACTTAATTCTCTATTTGTTACGTGTTGCTGCCAATTCTGCAGCAAGTGCAGCGTTTTCCTCCATGAGCTCGGTGTTTTTGGCTTTCAGTTCATCTATTTCGTTGGCCCATTCTTTTGTTCCAATCCTCAGCAGCTCCATCCCTTCCTCAATTCCTTCAGCCTTTGACCAGTTGCATAAGTTGTCTGCATTTAGTTCTTCAATAACGACCCTTGCACGACCTGTGTATGGTGGATCGATCCAATGTTTGTATTTGCACCCTTTCTCTTCCTCTTCTTCAGTAAGAGCATCCCAACATGCATCCGGACATCCCCAAAATCTTCTCCCATAGTTGACCTTGTCCCACTCTATTTGTTCGGTACACATATGCACCGTGGGCTTTTTCTGACACCAACACAATTTCGGACCAGGATCCATTGTCGAGGAAGAGGCGGGAAATAGAGTTGGACGATTTGGATACATATCGAAATTTGAGAGAAAATAAATATAATGGAATGATAGTGAATGTGTGTTTGAAATGGTTTGTTTTGGAGGTATTTATAGACGAAAAGATAAGATCTGTGACGGAAATATCTGACCGGGTCCCACACCATCTCGTTCGGAACCCCATTCCGAACGAGATGGTGACGTCAGCATCTCGTTCGGAACGCCATTCCGAACGAGATGCTGACGCAACCAGAAAATTGCACGCATCTCGCCCTAGATGCTATACCCAGCTGCCTGTACAGCAATGCCAAACAACCTGTACCCCATGCGTATTCATGTATCCTGCTCGGATCCTCTAGTAGCGGCAGGAAGCATGTGTCTAACAGGTTGGAGGTCTTGTTCACGAACAAAGACTGCTGAATTAGGTGCCACAGAAAGCCGGTTGCAATGGAGCCCGGATCGGATCTTCTTCGAGAGTTGATCATCGAGACAACGTGGCAAAAGAATTCCCGCTCGCCGACTTTCCCCCTACCTATGAACTTGACCATAAATGCCTCCTCAGCGTCAAAAGGGTTGTCCAGGTCAACGCCAAACAAATAGGAAAACAATTGGGCACAATGCGCTGAATCTGCATCTAGACCCAAATGTGTCCATGGCGTGGTGACAGCACCCCCGTCAATAGGCAGCTCCAGAATCTCCAAAACGTCATGGAGACCGATTCCAAGCTCCCCAAAGTTCAGATGAAATGTGTTCGTCTCAGGGTGCCACCTTTCCACGAATGCAGAAAGGAGGTTGTGGTCCACATTCCAAAATTGACCCTTCAGGATGTGAAGCAGCCCCGACTCCTGGGCAAGAGCAAACCATGATTCTGGCTCCGGGTCGGTAGGAATTCTAGGAAACCATAGCTCGAAACACTTTTGCCTTGTCTGCGCCTTTAGCTGACGGGGGACACTTTCATCGGGATTCGGATCTATCCAAATCTGATGAGCAATGTGTTGCTCATAACGAGTCAATATAGACCCCTCGTTGAGTCCTGGAAGAGGAGGAGCTGCAGCAGCTTCTGACTGCATCGGAGCAGGACCTGACTGCCGAGTCTGTCGGGATCTACCCCGCGAAGAACCCGACCCACTCGGAACATCTGGGTTAGGTGGGTTCCTAACCCCCGCAGCAATTGACCCCCGGGAACCTGACTGTTGCGGTCTATCACCACGCGATCTTCTATCCCCCCTCCTCTCAGAAGCAGTGATTCGCCTATCACCCAAATTTCTGTCCTCTCCAACTCTGGATCGGATATTTCTAACTACCTCCTAGTTTTAGCGAAATACATACAAATTTACCATCGATTATTATAACTAAAGTCCATATATGCGATTTTAAGTAGTTTTCAACCTTTTTGGTATTTTCTACAAAGTGTTGATACGCTTTCCACATGCATTAAACTATTTTTTTTTACCATGCATTGCAGTTAATATTGAAATGAAGCGTTTTCCACTATAAACTAATTTTACCTCCTAGTTTTAGCGAAATACATACAAATTTACCATCGATTATTATAACTAAAGTCCATATATGCGATTTTAAGTAGTTTTCAACCTTTTTGGTATTTTCTAAAAAGTGTTGATACGCTTTCCACATGCATTAAACTAATTTTTTTTACCATGCATTGCAGTTAATATTGAAATGAAGCGTTTTCCACTATAAACTAATTTTAGCATGCATTTGAAATACAATTGAGCATTTTCCACTATTTCTACAAAATTAACCGTATTTCAGGTTTTTAGAAATACTAACCGACTCCGTGTTCCGTCTCCGACGTGCTGCTCGGACATCCTCCTCCGCTTGCTCCGGCTCTTCTTGAGGCGTTGCTCCGCCTGTAACAGTTGCATCCCAGAACATGTGTTGTTGATGCCTTTGGAGATCACTGAAACTGGGGGTGGGGAGGTTGTAACTACTACTAGCTGCTCCGTCCATGTTGAAAAAACCACTACCAGAAGGACCAGCGTAGCTTGCATTCGGAACACCATAACCCGACCACCACTCGTTTCCTACGTAAATTTCTTCATCTGCAGCCGTCGGATCAGAAAAAAAAGGATTAGGAGGAGTTCCGGCCATTATCGAGACGAGGGAAAGCGTTTTTTGAAAGATTTAGAAGGGAGCGTTTTTTTGTAAGATTGAGAAGAGAGCGAATTCGAGTGTGATTCGGAATGGCATCCCGAACGAACTATATATAGGCAAAAGCTGGTGAGAATGATGACGTCAGCTAGCCGTTACACATAGCTGACGTCAACATTTTTAAAAAAAAATCATTCTCGTTCGGAATACCATTCCGAACGAGAATGATGACGTCATCATGACGTCATCAAAAAACTATTCTCGTTCGGAATGGGGTTCCGAACGAGAATAGTTTTTTAAACCGGATTATTTTATGTATTAAATAAAACCCGGTTCATGAACCGGGTTCACAAATTTTCTCGTTCGGAACACCGTTCCGAACGAGAATATTTTAATAAAAAAAAAATACAAAACTCGTTCGGAACGGGGTTCCGAACGAGGGGGGGGTGCCGAGTGTAAAATGGGTGCTGCCCGGTTTAATCGCCTTGTTTTATCAGAATGATTGGATCATAGATACAGGAGCCAGTGACCACATGACCTATAGAATGGAATCTTTCACTGACTTAAGACCTCTGGATAATCCTATTCACATTTCTATGCCCAATGGTTTAGTTCTAGTTGTTAAACTGATTGGTTCAGTCCAACTCACTTCAGATATTATTCTTCGAGATGTGCTCTATGTTCCTCAATTCAAGTTTAGCCTATTGTCTGTAAACAAAATTTCTATTCAGATGGGTTGCAAAGTAGTCTTTGATGACAGTGAATGTTGGTTGCAGGGTCCAACATTGAAGGATCCTTTGCTGCTTGGTAGAGTGCACAACAGACTTTATGTTTTTCCTGCATCAAAAGACTTTAAGTCCTCAAATAATGTTGCTTCTGTTTGTTTAGCTAAGACCAAAGATGTTTTCCTTTGGCACAACAGATTAGGACATATGCCTTTGTCTAAACTCAAAACTTTAGTCCCTATTGATTGTAATTCTGTTGACATTTCATCATGTGAAATATGTGCAAAAGCAAGATTGCAAAGAAAACCTTTTCCCACTAGTTCTATCTCTACATCATATGCTTTTGAGATGTTACATGTAGATACTTGGGGTCCTTTCAAGACTGAAACACATGATGGTCATAGATATTTCATCACAGTGGTTGATGATTTTACAAGGATGACATGGACTCATCTTATGCAGACAAAGGGGACAACTTTTTCATTGCTCCAAACTTATATTGCTTTGGTTCAGAATCAGTTTGGGAAGAAAGTCAAGGTTGTCAGATCTGATAATGCCTTTGAGTTGGGCTTAAGTAAGGCAGGTCTTCAGTTCTTCTCTTCTAATGGAATTATTCATCAAAGAACTTGTGTGCACACTCCTCAACAGAATGGTGTGGCAGAGAGAAAGCATAAATATCTCTTGGAAATTACTAGAGCTCTATTGTTTCAATCTAAGGTCCCTATTCAATAATGGGGTCATTGTCTCTTGACTGCCACCTTTCTAATCAATAGATACCCTTCTTCTACCTTACAAGGTATTTCTCCCTTTGAGAAACTTTATGCTCAACCTCCTCTTTATACTGCCTTGAAAACATTTGGTTGTTTGGCCTTTGCTTCTACAAGCACTCCAGGAAGAGATAAATTACAACCTAGAGCTACCAGTTGTGTTTTCCTAGGATATCCTTTTGGGACTAAGGGATATAAACTTCTAGACATGGATACAAAAAGAGTTTTCATATCCAGAGATGTTACTTTCCATGAGAATATTCATCCTTTTTCTCATTCACCTACCCCTACCTCAAACACTATCCTACCCATACTTTCTTCTGACAATGCTCATTACACAAATGACTTACCTACTTCCTTTTCCCCTCCTACACCTCATTCTCCCATACCAAGCACCACTATAAATCCTACTCCTTCTATCCCTTTAAGAAGGTCTTCTCGAAATACAAATCCTCCATCATATTTGCAAGAATATTTCTGCAATTTTGTTTCTTCTGATATTAATCATTTCCCTACAACCTCTTTTTCCTTCACTGCCCTATCCTCACAAAGTCAATCTCTCCTTTCTTCCATTCACAATTCCACTGAACCAACCACATATGAGGAGGCTTCTCAGTCTACTGACTGGATGCAAGCTATGAATCTGGAGCTTCAAGCTCTTCAGAAGAACAATACTTGGGAGATTATGGATCTTCCTAAAGGCAAGAGACCAATCAGCTCTAAATGGGTATATAAGCTGAAGTTTAAGGCAGATGGGACACTTGAAAGGCATAAGGCAAGGTTGGTTATCAAAGGTTGTACTCAGAGAGCTGGGATAGACTACAATGAAACTTTTTCACCTGTAGTGAAGATGACTACAATAAGGGCCCTTGTGATTACTGTTGTTAAAAAGGGATGGTTTATGTCTCAATTAGACATAAACAATGCTTTCCTCCATGGTGATATTGATACAGAGATATACATGAAGGTACCACTTGACTTGTCTCACTTATTTCCCAATCAAGTCTGCAAACTCAACAAGTCCTTGTATGGCTTGAAACAAGCTTCTAGACAGTGGTATAGTAAATTGTCTGATGCTCTTATTTCCCAAGGTTTTCACCAGTCTTTAAATGACTACAACCTCTTCTCTAAAAGGTCTTCCACTTCAGTTTTGTTCTTAGTCATTTATGTTGATGACATTCTGATAGTTGGTGACAGTCAATCTGAGATTAAGCTTCTCAAAGATTTTTTGCATGATACTTTCAGTATCAAGGATTTGGGGAATTTGGGATATTTTCTAGGCATGGAATTTTTGCCTACAGATAGAGGTCTGGTAATCACTCAGAGGAAATTTATTCAAGAGCTTCTTCATGATTTTTGTCCACCAGATTCAAAGACTGTGACTAATCCTCTTGATCATTCAGTCAAGCTCAAGCCTACTGATGGCACTCCTCTAGTTGATCCTACACCTTACAGGAAATTAGTTGGCAAACTAAACTTCCTCATCAACACTCGTCCAGATCTTCCCTATTCAGTCCAATACTTATGTCAGTTTATGCAAGCTCCTACTTCTACTCATTGGCTTGCTGCTATGTACACATTAAGGTATTTGCAGGGCACTTCTACTCTTGGACTTTTTCTGCCATCAACTCCAGATTTTAAGCTCATAGCTTATTGTGATTCTGATTGGGCTTCATGTCCCACTACTAGACGCTCGATTAGTGGCTTCCACATCAGTCTTGGAGGTGCACCTTTGTCATGGAAATCAAAGAAACAAGTGACTGTTTCTTTATCTTCTGGAGAAGCTGAATACAGGTCTCTTAGGCGTGTTACTGCAGAACTGGCTTGGCTTACAAGGCTCTTACATGAAATGGATGTCCCCAATGTTCAACCAGTTCCAGTCAAGTGTGACTCTCAATCTGCAATTCACATCGTCAAGAACCCGGTTTTCCATGAACGTACAAAGCACATCGAATTAGATTGTCATTTTGTTAGAGAGAAATGGTTAGTGTCTAATTTCTCTTGAACATGTTCCAACTACTTTACAGTTAGCTGATGTTTTCACCAAGGCTTTGCCTGGTTTTGTTTACAGTAATATCCAATCCAAGTTGGGTTTGATTCCTTTAGATCAATCTCCAACTTGAGGGGATGTTAGCATAGCATATAAATACTGGTAACTACTTGTAATAGTCAGATATTCTGTTATTCAATATAATCATTCTTCTTCCTCTTTCTCTCCTTAGTGTTCTAGCAAATATTCCTTCAAGCAAACTCTTCTTCACCAACAATCTATTCAGTTGTTCATCTCCACTTCTTATCATATTAATCCAATCAGCCTTTGATTTCTCCAATTCATTGGATGCTTCAATTTAACAAAGGAGTACAGTGATTACTCAAACCCAACACAAACATGCAATTAACTAATAACGTAAATAAATCTTTGAACACAATTCATTACCTGAGCTAAGTGAACCAGATGCTACAGAAAGAAGAAACAAATCCCATATAGCTTTGTACAAACCAGTCAGTGGGTGAAAATCGATGTTAGCAGGAGGATGCATCATGAACAAACCCATCACTATGTTTTGATATTGGGCAAGGTATAGTTTGATTTTATATTGAATTTATAGGAAACAAAGAATACGGCAATAATTAAATTGCCCTTTTTACAGTAATTAAATTGCCTTATTTAAATGTAGTGTATAATTTGTTAACATATATAGTACGATATCTCCACACATTTAAACAAAAGATTGTGTGAAATCAAAACAATAAATCACTTTATTCTAGAGATGTACAAGTAAGGGCCGGCCCGTTCGGCCTGTTTGACCAACCGTTCAAATTGATAGTACCATTGATTCATTAAACGATGGAGGTAAATATGGAATAATAGTTTTGTGTTTTAAATAGAGTATAAAAACACAAATTCAAGGAACAAACTAATTTAATGACAAATGAGGAAAATACGGAATAAAAGAACATTAGAGCAGGACCCACTCATTATTTCACACACATAAGGAACATACTAATTAAGTAACAATTGAGGAGGGAAAATACAAGGAATATCAGATAAAATCTAAATCATTACATAAATTAGCAATAGATCTACGTTTGCTAATTGAAGGTCTCTTTGAAAATGGGAGTAATGTGGCCTGCTTTCTCAACCTCTGTATAATCCAAAACAGCATCACCCTTCATATAATTGTTTCTCCTGCATAACACCTAAAAACGCATGACAATCAATCAAACACAAAGAATTAGATACACCGTTCTATCTCATCGCAGGTGAAGTAAAGAAGATTCATCACTGGTGCAGGTAAAGAAGATTCATCACTGGTGCAGGTAAAGAAGATTACAGAGATACATATCGTCATCTGACTTCTTTATTGCGTTATATCTTAAAAATTGGAGATTACATGCGAATGTAAGCCTCTTGGCATATAAGGACTACTAATGCACACATCAAACATATACCTAATGACAAAAGAACATGAGATGGAGCTACTTACAAAGTATTATATTACTCACCGTGATGAATCTTTGACATACGCATAGCCTACCTCAGTGAGCTTCCCTGTTATTTCACTCAGTACAGACGCCAAAGCGTTTACAACCAATTGCCAATCAGGCTTACCAATATCATCAGAAACCTGTGCCTCAAAAAGAGAAATAACATATAGTAGCAGTTTTCATTTGCAAAGTTCTCAAAAAGAGAAATAACATATAGTAGCAGTTTTCATTTGCAAAGCTTTTGAGAATGATAAACTAATATTAGTTCAATGAATAAGAGAAAAACTTGTTCATGCAAAGACCCAAAAGACAAATCCGGTGTTAATAAATCAGGAAAAAAAAAGACAGTCAAGAGCTTGATAAACAATGCTGTAATATGGAAATAATGTTGAAAAAACGACTTTGCAGCTAATCTCCATGGCTAACTTATTTTTTCAGCTTCCGTTGCTTTCTCTTAGGTTCCTCCACTTCTGTAAAGTTGTTTGCGTCATCATCTCTAACCGCTGCCACACTACCAGCACAATACATTTCCTCAGCTAACTCAATATCATCATTTTGAAAAGGTTGATTAAGTTATTTATGAATTAACAAACTACCTTGCAGTTGTACTTGACAATATCTCATGAGCAGGTGACATCTCAAGACAACCAACATTATCGTTGCCTGCATTCCTGTGGACAAAATGGATTTCACAGGTAATCATTTAATAAAGAATGTTTAAGCCCAAATAATGAAGAAGAAATTAAAACAAAAAACAACGGCGCAGAAATGTGATTGGGAAAATGGCGTGTGCTTAAGATTTGCTTAACACATAGAGGAAAGACTTACAGCAACACATCCCCGTCAATGTTATCATCACAAACTTGGAAGAGAAAAGGTACGGCTGGGTTGTTAGTGGTAGACTCAGTTATCTTCTTATCATGCTTTTCTAGCTGAACACCTTTGGCTTCAATATCGATACCATGATCAGTATTTTCGACGGATTTCCTGGGTAACAGGGTATCACAAACATTAGTGGAATGTCGGTTGAGGGAAGAAAACTGAAAACCCTTTACGCCAATGGTATTTAGGAAAACAACAACCGATTTTCAAAACGGCTTCGTGATATCTGAAGTGGCCAACCAGTATACAATATTAACAATAACACACTTACAGGGTTTGCTCATCTATATTTTCAATGCCACCCAATTGAGTGACCTTTTCAGTACATTTGTCCAGACCAAAAATGCCAGCAACTTCTCCAGTGTTGACAGTACCTTTGGGACCCTCCTGTGAAAGGGACATTTGTTAATTAAAGCAACAAATATTGTTATTGACATCTATTTCATGAACCTGTATAAAGCATACAAACCTCCAAAACTGATGTACCGGGCACTATGTCGCTAATTGTAAAACTTTCATAGGGTCCATGATTGTAGTACGTATGGCTTTTTATTTCAAAAGTATGCTTCGTACCAATAAGCATCATGATATCATTAGGCACAACACCGTCAACAACAGCTACCTACATTATTAGTCAAATGAGAATCGAAACATGAAATAATGTCTCTGCAATATTAAACCACATATGTACCCCTAATTCCTCCATCACGGTTGATGCTTTCTTTCTGATAAGCAGTTCAGCCAAGTCATCAAACATAGTTAGAACCAATGATGTTGTCCCATCTGTGACATCCATGTTTATTCTATACCTAATTGGAAGTAGTTGGAAAATTGTGAGTCAATAGGTTGCTTATAACTTTGAAAACAGCTTCACATCATACCTAACCACGGGGAATTCACACTGTGATTCACATGCACCACACCAGAAATGACCACCAGTTCTTGATAATCCTTTTTTGCAGTTTCCCTTGCCACATGAGAAGTAATGCCAACTGTTTTTCTGGCGGATATCAACAATTTGCACCCCACATTGTATGGTAACTGAGTCCTAGAATATGGGAAAACACCATCAAAATGAAGAGTCATTCCTAAATGTAATTGGATGTTGAAACACAAATACCTTAAAAAAAAAATACCAGGGTAATTTGACGTATTAGAAGTAACAAAAACATTACGCAGGATCTGACCTTTTGTTTAAGGGCCTTAGTAGAGCGACCAATATTCAGAAGCTGGCTTAATGTGCAGACTTCGCTCTTTATGTCTTTCACAACTTTGGAAACGACATTGACGTTTGGCTCCCTACCAGACAAACACAAACGCATGCTTAATGGCTGTCAAAATAGTAAGACTACATTCACTAAAAACACAAAGCTTAACAAAAGCAATCACCCAATAATTTTCCGGAGACTTGAGATTGCATGAATATCAGGGTTGTCATAAATTGTGGTTGCAGAGGTACTTGATAGATAAATGTCATCTGGAAAGAGGGGTAACTTTTTTAATAAAACCAGCAAAACTATGCATGTATGTGTCCAGTGAAATGATCATAAAAGATAAAAACCCAAAAAGTAAACATACTCCTGAATTCTCTAACGTTCACCCCGGTTAATATCACGATTAATGGAGTGACAGCTGCAGCGCTAATTTTGATCAGACCATCACATATTGAACCCCATAGTGTTGCTTTGATGCTCCTTCCCCTATTAATTTTGTTAGGAATAGGAATTAAACCATGCTAACTTAAAACAACACAGTAACACACAGATTAATATACACTGTCTACTCCAAATACCTTTCATTCAGCAGATGGAATTCCATCATTTGAGATCCATTCCTAGTTGCCTTGACCTTGCCCATATTAATGGCAACCCCAAACACATCTGCAAAATTTACAACATTTTCAAAAATACTATCATGATGATCGCATAATTGATTTGAATAAAGAAACTGAATACAAACAAACCTATCAGGAATTTGCTTCCATTCAGTTCAACCTCCTCAATAGGAACCAGTGAGAAACGATACCGTAAGAAATCACCGGAGATTCTCTCGTTCCTTTTCACGGTATTGTTCCCTTCTAACTGAATGATATATTTGTCATCAGGACGAACACGATAAGAATCTCTGTTTGGGGCAACTGTGAAGTTATTGATTGTGTATATCTCTCCTTCAATTAGCCTCCCAGAGAAGCAATGGGCAATAGAGCTGCGTGCTACACAATGCATGATATTGCCCTGGACATGGAAATAAAAAAATATAAGTCCGACATATGGCTAATAAGATTATATCCATGTTGAGACGGATTATAATTGCAGAGAACACATAGTCTAGACATTGAAAGTATAATAATACACATAGACTGGACAAAAACATTTTGACATCAGGACAAAAAATGGTATAAGGAGTCAGCAAACAGGTGATTAAACTCAACAGAGCAGGGAAAAATAAAAGAACATGAATCCAGATAATTACCATGGGATCCGAAAGCAGGAACTCCGTGCTAAGATACTTGCCGTTGATTAGAAGCATCCCATCTGCGACAGACCATTGCGTTGACACTGCGAACATCATTAGGAGATAGATTAAGAAAAGAAGTAGCCCCCTTCCCATCCTTTGAATCACGATTGACATTAGAAGAAACAGCTTTGGCAATCATCTTTGAGGTGGAAGCCATTAGGGTGTTGATAGGAAAAATATAAGAGGGGGAGCAACAATATGGAAAAAAAGGGAGGGGAAGTTTGTATATATGGCAACTAATGATTGCAGTAAATTTTTATTTGCTGATCTCTGCAGAGCTTGATGGTTTGGAATTTGATATGGAGTCTAAAAGCCAGGGCGTTCTGTCATATCTTCAACCTGATAAAGATTCTGATCTGGATCCAGAACTCAGCTTGCCTTCGGCTCCTACAACGCCTGCAGCTGTCCCAGCATGAAGAAACAACGCACATGTAAACTTCAGACTTCAGACTTCTGTTACTCAACACTCAACAGTGACTAGGGTATAATGAGGATATATAGGTGGTATTCCTGGTGCTATTTTATACATATGGCAGTAGAATCTACTTGTCAAAATGAAATAGAAAAAAGTTTGTTAGTTTGATTCATGTTTCTAAATTAAATATTAAAATTAACTTCAAGCTTTGTTAAATAAATCAGATCATGGTTCTAAAATCCTTGTACTGGCTCGAGTCAGCTACGAGGTCAACGAACCTGAAACAAATTAATCAGAGGGTGAGAACCAATTTAGTACTCCCGACATAATTAATTATTCATTTTCATGATGCTAGATTAAATCTTCTCCCATCTTCTGGAACCTATACTATCATATGTAATTGATTCATTGAAAGAGGCACCTAGTAGTGGTTTTGGAACAATACCTATGTTTCATGATATTCCTACTTTTTGTTCAATCACCAAGGATTGTCATACAATGATTGCTTAATAAGTTGTTGAACAGTTAATTTTTCAAACCGGGAATAATTCCAGGAATAATTTTACGCGACAATTATGGCAACCCAAGTTGAGTTTTAGGATCAACAGACTATGTGATTGGTCATTCAATAATGTTCCTGTGATTGGTCACTCAACCCAAGTTGATGAAGCTATAAGTTAGGTACACATTATGTGATCTGGAGAATATTGGCCATTTCAATATAGAATACTGAATATTGATTGGTCTTTTTTCTGGGTTGAGTTTTAGTTGAATCATTTGTATAGATTGTTCAGTACGTTATATTTGGTTGGATTTTGCTAGAAATCACAGAATTTATAGCTTCCTAGATCATTCAGTAGTCTACAGAAACAGCTCATGTGATTAGTCATTTTCTCTTGAAATGATATATATGTATTTTAGTATATGTAATCATTCCTGAAATAATCATTTGCCAAATCTGTTTGCTTATTGTTGTATTAATCCTTAAATTTCTGTTTAAATCAGATTGTAGAATACCACCTGAAAATGCTGGAAGAATTCCTTAATGGCAGTAGTGACACTAATTTCTTGTACCCAAGGTAAGGCACTCCCATACTTTCATTTAGATGTTAGAAACCGAGTCTTCTGCAACATATTTTTGCTATGTGGAATTGAAATTGGTGTTAGTGAACTGTTTGTTGATCCTGGAGAACTGTTTTCAGTTTAATATTGTAGGTAAAAATTAAAGAAAACACCATTTTTTTATAATAAGATAGTAACATGTTTCTGACTTCATAACATGGTTTTGTAATCTTAAGGATGACATTGCATCTAGATGTCTGTCATTCGAACTTTGTGTCTGAATGAGTTCAGTCTATTGGTAGATCTTGAAAAGGTTTCATCAAAACTCTAAATTTGCAGTTCAAATGTCAAAATATAGATGTTCATGGTGATGGTGAATCTCTGTTAATTGTATCATACTTGATCATTAAATATGACTTACAAATTTGTAAAAATGGTAGAGCCAATTTGGACTCGACTATTATATTTGTTCAGTCGGCAATTTAGCATTGTACAATTTTCTTCTTTTGTGTGCAACTATTTGTTAAATTAAACACGTATCCTCAAGGAGTTTTATGTCGATCCAGTGGAATAGACCGATTCAAACAGCGGTTTGCCAATCTAGAGGAACATAAGGGCAAAGGAGAGGAAGGTGTAGTTTTTCATAAAAAGCCGGTGTCCATGCCTAGGTGATCCTCAAACATAGCTCAATAAAATGAAATCAAGTACCACTGTGTCACCTCTGCGTGCGATAGTTGATAATATCCATGGTTTTGTTGCAAAGGTTGAGGATGATCTCAAGGTATTTTCACTTTATGGCTATCTTTTCTCTTTCTATTCATCTTCGTTATATTCTACCATTTCTCACCTGAAATTTTCCGGTTCATGGATTCTACTTTCTTAGTCATACTGGGGACAGTGCCTTCTTCACAAGTGTAGTTGTGTTCAATGCCTTAGTGGTGTTCCTTTATTGAGTGATTTTTTTTAATAGTGAGATGTGTTTGTTGTTTCCCTTCTTCTGGATCTGTAGGTGTTGGCAATGGTGGCAAATGCAACATTTACCAGGAATTGAAGAGGATATTAGCAAATCTACTGATTCATTATCTACTTTAGAGAGTGATAATTTGACACGTGAGAGTCTAGAGGCTGACATTTTCTCTAATATAAGAGCCTTAATCAAGAGGAGTGATGAATCGTCCATTATAAGAAATACAAATCTGAATGGTAGACTAGAAGAAACAAGTTAGCTAGGTGAGTAGATCGTTTCATTCCTGTATTGTACTAGATCATTTCATCCTACTCTGCTCATCATTTCTATTAGTAAATAATGAGATAGTATATAACAAGCCAATCCAAATGATCGAAATATTTTGATGTTTCTGATGAAGATGTGACAAATAAAGAGTTTAGATATTTTAGTTATGCAAGTAACGGACACCATTAATTCATTTCATTATTGATTTACTTCTTCTGTTTCTCACCATTAAAATATTTATATTATGTTCTATTTTTAAAATTAGATTTTGTTGTTTGCATTATCATTTGATAGAGTTACATCTTATGTGAGTTTGTTAATGAAAGTTGTGTGTTTTGTATCTGTATTACAAAAATGGGTAAACTAGGATAAGATACTCATAATAAATCTACAATATATATAATATAACAAAAGCTATATTAATTTCAACAAGTACTTTGAGATATAAAAAATTAAATCTCATACTAATCTATTGCTAAATAGTTAAATCTACACACTAGAGAAATTTTTTTACTAAAAATTACTCTACTTCGAACAAACATTTTAAACATGCGACAATAAGAAAAACCGTAAATAATTTTAGTGACTAGACGCGGGTTCCCGTTTCTAGTATTATATAAAGACTGGTTTGAATAGCGGGGTAAGATAGTCATTTGTGAAAGAGAGTAGACAGCTTACACCTGTACGATAACGTTGAGACAACAGACTCACGGCGTGAGAAAGATATTCAGATTCGTTGGGCAGTACGGACACTCATGATTACTCTTCTATAAATACCCCTCCCAATTTGCAGCTCACGATAATTAATCAATTTCCTTCCTCTCTCTCTCTCTCCTCCACTTGAATTCAGCCATGGCTGGGTTTCAACAATGGCTATCCAACTTTCTCGACTCTATTTTTGAGTTTATGGAGAAAGTGAAGCGTGACTATGAGACCGAGTACCCCCAAAGGTAGCTCACTCACTTCTTCATCTTGCTTGCATTTTCTCGTTTTACCTCTCAAAATTGTATTCCAAAAAAAAAAAACAGTGGCCTAATTTGCTACATGTAGCAACAGTGATCGGAGTTCTCTTTTTCTAAACAAAAGAGGATCACTACTATACCCTCATTCTCTCTTCTTTATTTTTTATATTTTCCCTTAATAAAGCTAAGAGAAGTAATTGTAGTGTCGATTGTTGTGTAATCAGTCAACAATCTGCTTACTCATCTTCTTATATCAATGTTTTTTTCGAATTTTTAGTGGTCAATTCGATTGTTGTGTATGTAATCTTTCAACAACTGCTTACTCATCTTGTTTTGGTGAAGTGCTTACTCATCTTGTTATATCAAGTGTATCGAATTTTAGTGCAATGCTAAACGATCCTATATCCCTATCATGTCAAAATTGTTATTGGAGCTTTAGTGGTGTATTTGTGGTAGTTCATAATATGAAAATGAGAAGGTCCCAGACAAGAGAATTGCTAATGGCTTCTTTGCTATTTGCAGAGGGTCTTCTCCTTTTAAACGCCACCACACACTCTTCTAATCTTATTCAATAGGTTTAGTTTTGCATGCACACTATAACCGATAAGAAACACACTTTTAAATTTAAAATTTCATAATTAGGTACCTAATAAACGCTCTACTTGTGTGCAGGCCATTCTTCCACCAAGGGATCGACTCTGCTTTGATCGCCTTTGCTCTGCCGGTAATGTATTATGCTCATGACGGGTTCGCTATATGTGATGTTAGTCGTCCGGTGTTTTGCATCATCGGCTTTATCATGATCATGGTCGTATCGTTTTTTGTTATTTGCCTTCACTTTCTCCCACCACGCATCACTAACTCATTTGCAAACTCCGCCAAAGCACGTCTCGGTATTTTCTTCCCCCTCGTTATGGCTATGTATCAAGCCTTTCTTGTATTGGGGTCTAATATTTTCTCTATCCTGAATGTGACATGCACAAATTGCATAGTCTCTTGTCTCCTTCTTTCACTTTCATTCCTTATCTTTGAATGTCACTCTAACCGAGCTCATTCTCTAAACTTAGCCGGGACATTTATGTCGATTTCAATGTCATTGACTGTCTCTTCTTACATAGCCAAGGAGGTTGCCTTCAACAAAATCGTATGGGTATGGGCATTGTGTTCACTCCTTTATCTTCTAATTGGTACAAGATCGGGTAGAAGAGCTCCTATCTTACCACGGTAGATTTTCTATTGATGGAGATGTATGCTGGGGGAAAAGAGTGAAGAAAAGCTAAGTTTAGAGAAACGATCATTTTCTATACTTCCTTTTAATTCAACCTTGTCTTTTTTTGGTAGAAATTCAGCCTTGTTTTTTAGGTAAGAAAGTTCTCTATTGTGAATTTGGCTTAATCAATGTTGGTGGCATTATATTATTTTGTCTGTCTTGTTAAATATTATCCAATGTTATAATATTATATGGTTTTACATATTTGCATGAATAGGTAGTAAAAAAAATCTCAAGACAGTCATTGATAGTAAGATAAGGCCTCACTTTAATGAAATAAGAAGTAAGGTGATATTTCAGGGGAAAATATTTTCACAATGTGCAACGCATTAACACAAGGAATTAATGAGATTGCAAAATTATGAAAGTTGAAAATGTAGTGAGCTTTTACAAGGATTAACGAATCCACTAAAACCTTAAGTTTGTGATATTAGCATGGTTTTTAAAGGATCCATCTATGAACACGCGGATATACTGTATTATATATTAGGAGTACAAAGGGCAAAGCTAGAATATACTGTATTATATATTGCATGCGGTTTGGTGTGCATAAAGAGACTATATATACATTCTTTCTATTTAACGCCCACCCATTTTGTGCTATTTGCCGCCCAGGCAATCCGTGCGTCACGCATGGATTTAATCCGTGCGTCACGCATGGATTTAATCCGTGCGTCACGCACGGATAGAATATTCATGAAAACGCATGGATGGTATCCGTACGTCGTGCATGGATTTGCATATATGAATCTAGGGTTATTAAATGTATTCAATGTATTTCTAGTTAAGTGTGCAAATAAACACTTTTGTAGTGTCTTTTTTAAGGCGATAAAGCCCAATTCGATAAAAACGTCATCGAAAATTTATCGAAATGGAATGAAACTTTGTTTCAATCCTTATTATGTCTATTTGATCATGCGTGTAACTTGAAATTCAAATTTCTACCTTTGTAAGTGAAACATAGTTTGAAACCGAACGAGGTCGCAATATGTATGGCGCACCATATACAATTTGAAATATAATAAGGTTGAACATTCGTCAACATAACAACGATATAAGCATTCTAAATATAACAATAAGATTTTGCAACATAAAACCATGCGTCACGCATGGAATGCATCCACACATCACGCATGGTCTTATACCATACGTGACGCATGGATTTTAATATGTTTTTTGTTGCTTTTGTGAGCCATGTCAAATGTATTCAATGTATTTGTAGTTATGTCACGCAAAATAATTCATTTTCCGTGTTGTTTTTAAAGGCTTTAAAACCACAATTCGCCATAACGTCGTCGAAACTACATCGGAATGGAATGAAACTTGTTTACAACGCATATTAGAGATATTTAACCATGTAGGTAACTTTTCATCAAAACCTTTTGCTTTTAGAGTAACACCGTCATTGTAAAACATCAAACTACTCACCACAAGCTTAACTTGTTGCAATATATATGGTTACAACATTGATGTTATCGTATGTTTGAACAATTTATACACAAATGTGTTATAAGGCATAAAAAGACCCAATAATGTCTCACACATACAAAACGGGATTCGAAACTATGTCAAAACGCTAAAACCACTAAAAACGCCTTAAATGGACTTAAGGCGGTTTTTGACGAAACGACACTCGAACGATGTCCGAATATAATGAAACTTGTTTTCAATGGCTATTATGAATATTTAACCATGTGGGTAACTCCCAATCACAACTTCTAACTTTTAAAGTACCGCCTCCTTTGTAAAAAACATACTAGTCGTAACTCTCTAACTTGTCGCAATATGTATATTCTACAACATGGACGGTGATTATTGTTGAAAATACTATACAACTTACTCTTATTAGGGATATTTAGTAGAAACAAGGTCTCGCTCACACGAAATGAGGCACGTAAACGCTAAAACCACTAAAAACGCCTTAAATGGACTTAAGGCGGTTTTTGGCGAAACGACACTCAAACGATGTCCGAATGTAATGAAACTTGTTTTCAATGCCTATTAGGGATATTTAACCATGTGGGTAACTCCCAATAACACCTATTAACTTGTAAAGTAGCATATCCTTTGTTTGGACTTCTTACGTGGCCTAAATGTCCAACCTTTGACAATATGTAATTTTATTTTGATTGGAAATCATGCACACATCAGTGTTACTAAAAATCAAAGGGATCATGTGTCATTTTGTGCGTCACGCATGGAAGAGAACTGTGCGTCACGCTTGGATTATATCCATGCGTGACGCGTGGATTATATCCATGCGTGACGCGTGGATATAATCCATGCGTCACGCGTGGACATAAACGGTGCGTGACACACGGATTTTCTTTTCAGAACTCATGCAGCACGTACGTCTTGTCTCTCACCTACTGTAATAACTCCATTAATTTTTTTACTATTTCCGTAACACCTACATTAATCCCTATTATCTTCCTTTCTTTCCATATTTCAAATGTCAAAAACCTTTGAACACCATTGTTGAACATTTTTTAGAGCAAAACACCATTTTTAACTATCTTCCTTTCCTTCTATATGGAGAATGAAGAGGAATGCACCAATGAAAGAGGTGGAGAAGCTCCATTTTCAAGTTACAACCTTAATAAGGTAACATTTCTTGTTATAATAATATTTTTTAAGGTGTTGACTTGTTTTAGGGTTTGTATTAGTTAGGTTTAATGGATTTTACATGTTCAAGTTATTACTTGTATGACTAAACATGTTGATTTGTGAATTTATGTTGATTTATGATATTTGAAATGTATTATAATATTACTTTTTAAGGTTTTGACTTGTTTTAGGGGTTTGTATTAGTTAGGTTTAATGGATTTTACATGTTCAAGGTATTAGTTGTATGACTAAACATGTTGATTTGTGAATTTATGTTGTTTGAAATGTATTTTAAATGTATTATAATATTACTTTTTAAGGTTTTGACTTGTTTTAGGGGTTTGTATTAGTTAGGTTTTAATGAATTTTACATGTTCAAGGTATTAGTTGTATGACTAAACATGTTGATTTGTGAATTTATGTTGATTTATGATGTATTATAATGTATGACTTGTTGGTTAAGGGGTTTGAAATGTATGACTTATGGCAATTCCACACGTCACGCATGGTTCAAGACCGTGCGTCACACATGGAATGGATCCACACGTGACGTGTGGATTTGCCATACAGAAGCTTAACTGGTTTGTTATCTGTGTGTTTGTGCATAGATGAACTTTTCTGTGTTTACTGGATTAGACAAGATTACTCTTAATGACTGCCCACCTCCGTCATACCTCGACTACATACCTTCGTTTGATTTGGGCATTGATTTGACAACATGGGAGCAACCGCAATCACAGTTTGGTGATATCAACACTGGATCTTTTGGAACCGGTTACGGTTTGTCGCAATGGCCTTCGCATTTGATGAGGCCACTTTCAGACACAAGTAGCTTAAATGTGTTTCGTCCTTTGCGTACTGCACCACAATTTGATATTGAAGTTCAAGAAGAACAATATGTCTCTGTTGATTACTCAGAGTTGTTTGCAAATGACTTGGTATTTGCCTCTAGACAACAGGGAGTGAATTGGGCCGTTAACATTGCACAAGCCAACAACTTTTGCATAGTCAATGGAAGGAGTAGAGCACCTACCGAAA
Source organism: Oxyria digyna (assembly GCA_029168935.1). Taxonomy (NCBI): domain Eukaryota; kingdom Viridiplantae; phylum Streptophyta; class Magnoliopsida; order Caryophyllales; family Polygonaceae; genus Oxyria; species Oxyria digyna. Next base: position 45,668,627 of record JAPVLV010000005.1, read on the forward strand.
CAAAATCTGGAAAACTTCAGCTTATCTGTGATAGAGGACAAGTGAATTAATCAAAAGCTAAGGGAGTGAGGAAAAACATAAAGACGAAAAAATGTAGATGTTGGTTCGAATTAAAGCTTCGAGAGGAGCATAGAGGGGCTTGGAAACTTACTGTAATGTTAGGTACCCACAACCATCCTATTGGTAGTAGCTTGTTTGGGAATGCGTTTGCAGGCAGATTGACGCCTGATGAAGTGTGTATAGTAGTTGAAATGACTAGGGCTCATTGTAAACCAAATGAGATTTACACTATGCTCAACAAGTCTCCCAACAACCTTACAAAAAAAAACAAGTTTACAATTTGATGGCCAAGACGAGGATCGAAAACAGGGAAGAAAGAACTGTTATCCAAGAGTTTTTCTACAAATGCAAACAGAGCGACTAAAAGATGATGCATCTATGATTGGTGATATGTTCTTTGCGTCCCCAGAATCAATGAAGCTCTTGAAATCATTTCCCTATGTACTTATAATGGACTCCACATATGCCACAATCAAGTAAGTTTTGTGTGATTATTGACCATTACATATGATTTTCCATAACATTGCAATAATATTATTTCAAATTATTTCTTTACAGGTACAAAATACCATTTTTCGAGATTGTTGGAATCACGTCTACATGGAGGAACTTTGTAGTTTGTGGGGCATTTCTTGAGGGCGAGACTAAAGAGCATTATTTGTGGGCAATGCAACAACTTCAAGAGATGTATAGAAGAATTGGAGCAACGCCGACTTGCATTGTCACCGACCGTGAACAAGCTTTAATGAGTGCAACGGATCTTCTTTTTCCAAATGCAAAGTTTCTTCTATGTAGACGACATATAAGGAAAAACATAGAGGCCAAAGCTTCCCTCGAAATGAGATTGAAACTAAAGGGAAAAAACTTATCCAACGACTATTACAACTTGTTCGAGGAAACCACCGTAGAAGGATATGAAAAAAAGTTGGATACTATAGAGAGAGCTTGGAACGCGCATATTCCCGTACTGCAATATGTTAGAGACAGTTGGCTTGGTCCTTCCAAAGAAAGATGTGTGTCGGCATGGACGGATGACGTGTTTACTCTTGGAAGCAACACGACAAACAGGTAATTTATCTTTAATTGCACTTACACAACTATATTCTGTTTTCTATGAATTTAAACAGTTTTCTGTAAACTGCACATTTATACGTCACGCATGGATTTGTTCCATGCGTCACGCATGGATTTGTTCCATGCGTCACGCATGGATTTGTTCCATGCGTCATGCATGGATGTGCAGTTTACAGAAGTCATATTCGTGTTTGAACACTGTAATAAAAATGCAGAGTGGAAGGAGCACATTCCTGTTTGAAGTCATATTTGAGTGGTGGACAAGGTAGGCTCGACACAGTGTTTGAGGAATACAGTGACATGGCACGAAACCAGCTGAAAGAGATATTGGGTTCATTTAACGAGAGCCTAACAAAGACGTATAGACTTGTTCACCAAACATCTTTGTTTGTACATTTGAAGTGCAAAGTTTCGTACAAGGCAATGGAGCTCTTAATTAAAGAATACGACAAAGGTGTACAAGGCATGTACAATCCACAATATTGCGATTGTGCAACCAAGGTCAGAGACGGGATGCTGTGTGTCCATGACCTTGCGACTTGTGTGAAGAAACAAATGCCAATTCAGCCCGTGTCTTTGCATCCTTTTTGGAGTACGTTGTCTTTGGAAGAAGTGGATACACAATGTCATCTTGAAATTAAGAAAAACGTGGCAAGACGTTTATTTGATGAATTTTATGAAGAAATATGGAACACCTTGTCACCACATGATCAAGAGAAGTGTATTGAATCTGTCAGAAAGATAGCTAAAGTGGATACACCTCTCAAAGAGCCGCCTATTTCGAAACACACCGGTGGTCGTCCCCAAGGAGCTCCTAACAAAGTGCCTAGATCTACACAAAGAAAGAAGTCAGCATGGGAATACACCGACCAAGAGATGAGGTCTAGAGCTTTGGAAGAAACACCTCCCAAGAAGCAAAGGGTTCCTAAACCCTTTGGTGCACCTCCCGCTCCACAAAAAATGTATGCGCCTTCTAAGTACATTAGAAAGATACCAATGTGCATGCGACCATATGTGGAGGGTTGGTTTGACATCAGAGCCGATGGAAACTGCGGGTTTAGATCTATTTCTATGGAAACAGGTGACCGATATTATCTTCACTCTGATGTACACTTTATCCAAAATATTCCGTCACTCAATCTGTTTTTGACAGTCATGTAACAGGTGGGACCCAAGAGCATTGGAAGTTCATACGAGAAGAGATGATAAGAAAGGCTAAAGAGATTTGGCATTTACTTAAAGGCACGTGGATTGGTGGAGAAGTAAATCCAACATTGGAGTCCGCTATACATCAACTTACATGGGAAAGCGATTACTACCCAGCTCTAAGGGATAAGTGGCTTACCGTACCAGAAATGGCATGTTTGGTGGCTTCGGCATGTAATTGTGTCTTTGTGTGTCTAGGCGAGCAAATTAAACAGACATTCCTACCTCTTAGACTTCCGACTTGGTATGGTCAACCTGGAGCCAAGATGCAAGTTGTTTGCCTATTACTACTTACACAGCAGGAACATTTCATCCCGGTATGTTTTTTTCAATTGCTATTTACCTAGTGCATTACATGTAAATTTAATTATGCAATTCCATAAAATCTATCTCAGATTCGCCTGAAGGATGGATGTCCACTACCACCTGTTTATAATCTTTGGGAGCGTAATTGTGAAGAATCTGCTGCGGACTTGTATGATGAAGTGTGGCAAAGATGTGGGGCTTACACACCCCCGAAAAGAGGAGGACATCAATCGTCCAAACAAAGCATCACAATTCCAGACGATGATGAAAACGATTACTAGTTCAAGAGTTATTGTCAGTCCTGACAATGTTGTAATGTGTATTTTATTTCGAGTTTCAAATGACCTTCTAATGTTGTAAGGTTGTATCTTTTGATGCACATTTCAGTCTTTATGTGGTATTTCTGGGTTATATTTCACGTGAAACAGGTTCTTTGCATCTGAAATGGAATTTCTGCATTCTGTAGGAAAAATGCAATTCCATGCGTCACGTGTGGACCCAATCCGTGCGTCAGCTTTACTTGTCAAAAGCAACACTTCCGAATTGTCTTGTCAAAAGGAGACATATGAGTAGTCTTGTCAAAAGGAGACATATGAGTTTTCTTGTCAAAAGGAGACATATGAGTTGTCTTGTCAAAAGGAGACATATGAGTAGTCTTATCAAAAGGAGACATCGGAATTACAACATAAAACAGATATATTACAACATCAAACAGATACGTTTCAACAAAAAACCGATACATTACAAAATAAAACAGATTCATTACAACATAAAAAAGACTCATTCTTGAAACGTAAATTAAAACGAACATAACAAAGACAAAACACCAAGACACTTCACATTACATCTTAAAAGGAACGAAATACTAAGACCACTACGCATCGTCAGAATCAGCTGGTTTGTCTTCGAAATCCTCATAGAGCTCCTTGACCCACCATTTAGCCGTTTCCAAATCTTTCTCTTCGTTAAAGATTTTCAGTTTCATGGCTTGTGTCCGGTTTTCCTCCAACAATTTCGTCATAACACGGAGATGATGACGGTCACACTCAGGATCAAGAAACACCCACCTGAAGTTACATTGGCATGTAAAAAACCTTCGGCCATACTGGTCTGGTCTCATCTTGTCATTAGCGCTGAAAACCGTGATAGACTTCCTACACCTCTTATTTGGACACTGAATGGTGCTGCCTTCTCGTGGTATTGAAGATGATGATGAGGATGATGCCATGTTGGTTTCCAATCTGTAATACAATGTAAGAAAACAAGTGAGAAAGTAAGGAATAAGATGTGGAATATGGAGCTTCAATGAAGAACTTCAAAAATCAACTTACAGGCTGATGGAGTGAAATGAGAGATTAATGAGTGGAAATGGTATGCTGAGGGAGTGAATTTATAGGCGATTGGAAACTAGGTTTACACTTCCATGCGTCACGCATGGAAGCGAACCGTGCGTGACGCATCGAATGCATCCGTGCGTGACGCATCGAATGCATCCGTGCGTGACGCATGATTTTGCATTTGACCAACAGAATGCAGATTTATGTCTTGTGCACCCTAAACAAATAATCCAACAAATTCAACAACGCTAACCAGAAATGAAAAGTTCAACAACGTCATAACAAACAATCCTTACGAAAAACGGACAATCCTGAAAATCCGAAAACAAACAGTTCATAAAAAACAATCGAACCCAATCCAACAAGATCACCACCGATGTTGTTGATACATAGTTGTCCACGGCTCAATATCTTGAAGGACCTCGGTTATGGCTCCATGCATTGCAGAAACATCATAGGGATCAGGCAAGGTTGCATATGGTGACAAGTGATCGTAGACCCTGTCAAAAACCTACAAATAAAATTAAATATTGAAATAAGCTATTTGCATAATGTTTACCTTAAATCAAACTTAAAGAAAAATCAAGATCTCAAGTTACATGAGATAAATGTAATACCTGCTGTGCTTCCAAGCTAGTGTGTCTGCCGGGTATCAGAAATCGATGAGTGCGGGGGATGTACCACACAAGATACTCCGGAGCTTCTTCAAAACCTGTCTCCGCAGGTGGTCCCATCTGCTCAAGGGTCGCCCTGTGGATATCCATCCCCTCCCAACTCCACGCCATTCTATCATAATTCACCACATATGACCTAGGGCTGATGAGCCTATGGGCTCTAAGGGGTGAAATTGGAGGCCTGGGAATCATCTGCACCCTACCAAACTGCCTAAGCGACCTATCGGGATGGTGGGGCTCGGTTATGTCCATGCAGCTCAGCACCCCGAAAAAAAAAGCAGGAGCATAGGCAGGATCATTGAAGTCGATTTCACCATACAGGTTCCAATTAACCTAAAAACGATATCAACGTCTTGCATTACTCAAACAGTAATTTTACACCTTAAGGTACCAAAACAGAGGTAAAAAATAGTACGCAGTTTGTTTTGCAATTCCATGCGCCACGCATAGAATCAAGCCATGCGTCACGCATGGAATTGCAAAAAAAAAACTGAGGCTTAAAAATATAAACAAAATGCAACACAAATACCTGATCCGCCCTCATTGCATCTAGTTCAGCTCTGTAGTTTCGTGCTTCAGGGTCGTAGTTCGACAACGCTTCCTCTGGTAGAAACCGAAACGCATAAGGATGATCAACTGACCAATCAGGATTAAGCCGAACACCAGCTGCTAAGGATGAGAAGTATGTGTATATCCAACCCTACCATTTAAAAAATATAGTTAGCATTAAAACCATAGAGATAAGTTATGATTGCTAAAAAATGTAGTTCCTAAATAATTAAAAACTTACTTGAAGGAGAGTGAAACAAAATGAGATCAAACCACAATTTTGGCGTGTAGCGATGCCCATTTGGCGATAGAAATATGCTAGCGCCGCAGATCCCCAAGACATACTTCTTGCCTCTTCAACACTCCCTAGAAATGCACCAAATCTCACCGGGAGCTTATGTTGTGACTTGTCAGTGAAGATTGTGGAAGCCAACAAGTGGAATATATAGCCCATTCCATGAACTACGGGATCATTTAGGCCCTCAATGTGCGCCTTAAACTCTTTCGCTCTAATCCAATAACTATCGAGCTGTTCATTTTGAAGATGAAAATTTTGTCGTCCCTTTTCACCAAAATAGTTCTTGTTGGTAGTTCTCCCGACTGAAGCGGTGGGGTTGGTCACCATAGGTTTCCCCTGAATAGGAAGCAACATCAGCTTCAGGATGCCACCTTTCTATAAAGGCGCAGATGAGCGGATAATCAATCACATCGTACATCAATACCCTGAGATGAGTCAGCTCCGTTGCAACTGCGTGATTACCCCATGGCAAGTCAGAATTAAGTTCCCAATCTTTCAGCTGTGATTGTCTAGTCTGGTAAGGGAGTACGCCTCTATCCTGTAAATTGATTACGTAACACAAATAATTTCAATAACGCATAAATTTTTTCCACAAACTGCAGAAACTTGATTACGTCCCCTGTAACTGAGGGACGTATATGTTTCTGACCGGAGGTTGTCGTCGTCGTCGTCGTCTTCTGGGTTGTTCCTCTCGCTCCTCTTGCTCTTCCGCTTCTTCATGTTCTTCATGAACATTCCCATATGTCCGATCCTCTTCCTGACCCTGTTCCTCATGCTCATGCTCCTGCTCATAATCAGAATCAGAATCAGCATTTGCACCCCCAGCTGATGGCCCTGCACTGCTACAAGCAACCAGTGCGTACTGGTCATCACCCGTCTGAGGGTTCTGAAAGTTATGAGAACCAGTAGCTTGTCTCATCATCTCCACAAATGATTGCTCTTGTTGTGGATAGCCCGGATAGCCTGGAAACTGTGTTTGTTGTGGAAACAGTGTTTGATGTGGGATCAGAATGGGGGTGCCAGGAAAGTAATGAGGGGAACCCTGGGGATCGAAACTTGCAGCAGATAAAGCTAGCTGCTGATGTTGCTGTTGTTGTTGATGCTGTTGTTGTTGCTCTTGTATCTGCTGTTGTTGCATCTCACCAGAAAACTCTAAACGACGAGGAGGCGATTCTTGTCTATTGTTCTTCTTCCTTGGTTTTGGAACTATGGGATCTTTTTTCTTCAGTTCTCTGTTTCTTTGACGAGTATCGCGTCCAGGTCGACGACCACCATCCATATCTGCATCATAAAATGTGCAATTCCACAAAATTAATCAGTTTACTGAATTTAATCAGCATATCATCAAAAACTCAATCAGTATATCATCAAATCCAATCTGAAACTGCAGAACACAATTTCTGGAATGTGCAATTCCACACGTCACGCATGGCTTCCATCCATGCGTGACGCATGGCTTCAATCCATGCATGACGTGTGGAATTGCACATTCCAGAAATTGCTCGTCAACAGTTTTTCCATGTTTCAAACCCTAATCTCAAAAGTTTTTCCAAAATTCTAACAGTTTTTCAATAATTTCATTAAAACCATACCAAATTTCAACAACCTAATTCATAACCCTAATTCACAAAACCCTAATTCAATATCAAAACCCTAATAAACTATATACACATGAAAATATGAAATTGGTCAATAAATTATCAACAAAGTACACAATCCATTCATATATTACAAGTTTAATCATTTATAATCAACTAATTAACATACACATTGGATTTTGAAGTAAATATCATCAAAACAACATGAAAACCTCATATATACATCAATACCATACCATAACAATGAAATCTTAATGTTTACATACCTTATATGCAAAAAAGATGATGAGAATGATGGTTTTTGGGTAAAATGGTGCGTTGTGGAGTGCAGCCGCCGTGAGATAAGTTGGGGAAGGTGACAAAATGATAGGGTTTGATGTTTTTGGGCTTTTATAGGTAAAAAATCCATGCGTGACGCATGGTTTGTGTCCATGCGTGACGCATGGTTTTGTTCTGTGCGTGGCGTGTGGATTAAAGAATTTGGTGTACATAAAGAATTTGCAATTTGTGCGACTATGTCTATTTTGCATGGACTAGGCCTGTAATTTGCAAGTTTTATGTCCTTATAATCGTAAAACCTCCTAATGAACAACCGTGTCGCCGCTCCGACTAACTCCTCAACGAACAATGTATCTACGGCAGAGGAACTGGATCTTCTCCGTAGATCAAACAAAAAGGTTAAACGTGGAGAGGATGAAAGGAACTTGCAGGAAGAAGATTGGGAGGATGAATTCCCTGAGATTGGGAAGAGCCAAAATGGTCCAAACCAGAAATCCTTCTTATTTGTACTTGTTGGGAATAACAATACTGGGAAACGGTATGTGTACTCCAATTCTTGCTGGGAAGAGGAGAGTGAGGAAGAAGACGCCATGCTCGATGATCTGGCGGACATGGAGGAACCTCGTTGCCCAGTAATACTCCTAACAGCAGATCAGGAAAAGAGAAGGATAAGGAAACCATGGCGGAATTCATTAATAGTCAAAGTGTTTGACAAGAATGTCGGATATATGTATCTACGACAAAGCCTTAGCAAGAAATGGAATACGAAAGGGGAAATGAGTATGATTGACATTGGTAACGACTTCTATGTTGTAAGATTCCAGAAGGACGATGATTATAATCATGTGATGGTGGACGGACCATGGATGATTGGAGATAGCTATCTTACAATTCAACAGTGGAGGCCCAATTTCATAGCTTCAGAGGAGACAATCAAAGTTATAACGGCCTGGATCAGAATCCCAAATATATCAATGGAATACTTTGATGATTCCATTCTTAAGCAAATTGGAGGGAAAGTGGGGAAAGTACTCAGAATTGATAAAAAACGAGTGTTGCGGAAAGAGGCAAGTACACGAGAATGAGTGTTGAAGTAGATGTAACGAAACCACTGCTGGCAAAATTCCTCTTGAATGGACGAGTGTGGAAGATCCAATACGAGGGATTAAGGATGATATGCTTTGAATGTGAAAGGATTGGGCATGTTAAAGAAGCATGTACAAACCAGGAGGATATTGGACACACATCAGAGGGCGAGGATGAAAAGCAGAAACACAAAGAGAGATATCCAGAGATGTACGAGGATTATGGACCATGGATGTTAGCCCAGAATTTCTTTGTGCCTAGAAAGGATCCAAACAGAGAAGGAAAACAGAATCAGACGAACGAAAGACCACCGGCGCCGGAGAATGGAGATTCTGCGCAACCAGGGACGAGCAAAGCCATAATCCTACGGCCCGTTGCTGACGTGGAGTTCTCGGAACCAATTGGCAGGAAAGGAAAACAAGGAAATTTTTCAAATTTTCAAAGTCGAGTTAACAAAGGAAATTCGCAAAATGTTGATAGGAATGGATCACGGTTGAATGTGCTAGCACATATGACAGAGGATTCTATGACTATAGACAATGAGCAGGAAGGAAATAATCACCAGGAAATCACACCAAGGAAATCGTAACAGAAGAACCTATGGGAAATCAAATAATTCCCTTTGAAAATAATCGGGGTCTAAATCTCCGAGAGGAAATAATCAGAAACAAAGCGGGTATCACACGATCGCTCAAAAGGAAAAACAGGGAATATCCAAGGGAGCTGCTACTAACGAAGGAAGGGAGGAAAATATGGCTAACGGGTTGCGAACACAAAAGGAAGGAAGAGGAAGTGCGAAGGAAATCTCATAGATTAATTTAGGGAATGAGATATCTCAAAGAAGGCAGGGATTTCACAAGGATAACAAGAATACGGGAAAGAATAATCAAGAAGCCACAATTGTGAGAAAGTTTGGCACAACTATTGTAGGACCAACTTCTTTAAGAGGACTAGTCCTGTCAACAGAGGGAAGGCATCCTAAACACACAGTAATACAATCATCTCATACATCCGACCCCCCATTTGACGATGTCACGGCAATGGAAGATGTGCTGCCCTTGGAGTCGCCCACTCGTGACAAACTTGGGAAGAGCGAGTTCGGAATGGAGAATGTCCTACAAAGTCAACAGGAGAGTCGGGAGAAGAGAGGAAGTGATGTACAAGACAGAGACCATGAGATGGTCTCAAATGATAGTTGATTGTCTTTTTGATTGGGCAAGCTCAGGATCACCCTTATTCCATCAGTGGTCAATGATAGCTCCTAATCTCATAATATTGTCTTGGAATGTCCAAGGCGCTGGCAGCAAGGCTTTTATGAACACTCTGAAAGAACTAATTCGTAGGAATGATCCAACTGTGTTGGTGCTTCTCGAAACCAGACTGAGCGGACAACAAGCAGATAAGGTATGTGAACGTCTCGGCTGTGATTCACTTATTTGATCAGAGGCAATCAGATTCAAAGGAGGAATATGGGTGCTATGGAGAAGTGACCGAGTATCGGTTACGGAAGTGGATGTGCACGCTCAGATTATTTCAATTAAGATTAGCAGGGCTAGGGAGACTGCGTGGATATTTTCAGCTATCTACGCAAGCCCGACTCCCAGCACTCGTGAGGAATTATGGTCTACGCTCAAGCGTTTTGCTTAGAACAACACTCTCCCGTGGCTGCTCATGGGAGACTTTAACGAAACCGCAACCATGGAGGAAAGAACTGGAGAATCCGCAGCGCTGCGCAGGAGATGCGCTAAATTCAGTAGCCTGATTAATGAGCTAGAGCTTCTTGACCTGGGCTTCTCAGGACAACGCTTTACGTGGAATCGAGGTCGGGACCCCTCCACACGCACAAGCGCGAGGCTTGACAGAGGCCTATCTAATTTGGAATGGAGAACTCAGTTTGATGATGCCACTGTCCAACATCTCATCACGAACCAGTCAGATCACTCACCATTACTACTTAGCACTCGAGGCTCTGGGAGAACTAATGAAGGAGGGAAACTTTTCAGATTTCAAGCAGGGTGGCAACTTCACAAGGAATTCCAACACTTCCTTGTGACTAACTAAAGCAATGATACACACTTGAGCAGTGCCTTGGCTAATCTCGCAATCCACTTAGACTCTTGGAACAAAGAAGTGTTTGACAACCTTTTTAAGAGGCGAGATGTGCTCTGGCGCAGAATTGAAGGAATCCAGAGAAAAGTAAGTGACGGATCGGCTAATGGTGGACTGCTGCAGCTTGAGGCGAAGCTCCGCTGTCAATTTGACGTTGTACTTGAGCAAATACACTTGTTTTGGGTGCAAAAAGCCAGAACAGATGCCCTTGTTGACGGAGATAAGAATACAGGTTTCTTCCACGCTTGTGTTGTGGTCCGACGCAGGAGCAACAAAATTGAGGGCCTTATGGGCGCCATGGGAGAGTGGGTATGGGATCGTGAGGAACTGCAGGATATGGTTTGCAGACATCTGAAATACTTATACACCGAGGAAGCAGGGGAGGTTAGGCCTTTAGATTTGCTAACAAGAAGGTTCCCTGCAGTTCAAGAGTCTCAGATGGTCGAGCTCAACAGAGGCTTCACAAATTCTGATATTAAGGCAGCATTGGACACAATGGGGGGGGGGGGGGGGGGCTCAAGGCGCCGGGACCCGATGGCTTCCATGCCACTTTCTTCCAACATAACTGGATGGTGGTTCGTAAGGAGGTTCAAAATGCAGTTATGAGCATTCTTCAAGGTGAAGAAATTCTGGAAAGCATGAACGAAACTCTCATTGTACTCATCCCCAAGCAAGAGTTCCCGGAGTCGGTTAACCAGCTGCGTCCAATAAGTTTATGCAACGTTGCGTTTAAAATATAGCTACCAAGGCTATTGTTACGAAGCTCAAACCGATAATGAGATCGATTGTTGCACCAAATCAGTCCAGCTTTGTTCTAGGGCACCAAATTACTGATAACATAGTTATTGCGAAGGAGGTAATGCACTCTATGAGACAGAAAAATGGGGCTCGTTTCATGGCTGTCAAGATAGATTTAGAAAAAGCCTATGATCGGGTGAGATTGAGTTTTATACAGGACACACTCAATGAGGCTCGGGTACCGCAACAGCTTGTCAAGACGATCATGAATTGTATCTCGTCGAGTAGCAGGAAAGTCTTGTGGAATGGAGTGCTAAGTGAGAAGTTCCGACCATCCCAAGGTGTCAGACAAGGTGACCCGCTCTCACCATACCTGTTTGTGTTGTGTATGGAGAGGCTCGGTCACATCATTGAGGGTGCTATGGAGGTTGGGGCGTGGGTTCCAATTCAGCTTTCAGAAGGTGGCCCGCTGCTATCGCATCTCTTCTTCGCGAATGACCTGCTTCTGTTTGGAGAAGCATCGTGTCGTCAAATGGAAACGATTCAGTATTGCTTGGCATAATTTTGTGAAGCGTCTGGCGCCAAAATAATTTTTCACAAATCGATGCTCTGTGTGTCTGAGGCCACTCCTACTGAAGTTGCATCACAAATCAGTGCCATCTGCGAAATCCCAGTTACAGAAGACATGGGAAAGTATCTTGGCTTGCCTTTGTCAAAGAAAGTGGAGACAAAAGAGGATTTTCAGTATATAGTGGAGAGGGTCAACACCAAGCTCGCTGGATGGAAGGCTCGTGTGTTCTCTATGGCTGGCCGGGTTACTCTAGCCAAAGCTGTCATCGCAAGCATCCCGATGTTCGCTATGCAAACTACTGCACTCCCGATGTCAATCTGCGATTCTGTCGAGCAAAAAATGAGAGCGTTCGTTTGGGGTTCTACTGAGGAGAAAAGGAAAATGCATCTCATAAGATGGGAAGAGCTGCGCAAGCCCAAGGAATCCGGAGGGCTCGGGATGAGAAGTATGAGGCAAACGAACTCTGCGTTTATGGCTAAGATGGGATGGAAAGCTCTCTCGGAACCGGAGTCTCTATGGGCTAGAGTCGTAAGGGGCAAGTACTGTAATGGGAGAAGAGATAGAGATATGTTCAGGAAAGTCAAGGGAGCTTCGAATCTATGGAATGGTATGGCAAAGGCAAGCTCCACACTGCTGTCGAGCGTCCAAACTGCAGTAGGTAATGGAAATCAAACCTTTTTCTGGCTACATCCTTGGGTGGTCGACAAACCACTTGATCAGTTGGCAATTGGAGATATTCCTGAGACAGAGTTGGGGAAGATAATTGCTGAATGCTGGAGCATGATTCATGGAAGTGGAATGAGTTTTCACATCTACTTCCACATGATGTACTGGAGAAGATCGATATGATTAAAGTTGTGGAGGAAGGGGGGATGACAACTTTTATTGGAATGAGACTTCCTCTGGGAAGTTTACTGTGAGTTCCTGCTTGAATCTCATGAGTCGGGATGCTTCTGAAAATTCTTCCAAACTTTGGAGGGTCATATGGAAGGTACATGCTCCAGAACGTGTCAAAAACTTTCTTTGGTTAGCTGCGCACAACAGCATTATGTGCAACCAAAACAGATTTCGTAGGCACCTCGCTGCATCAGCTGAATGCGGAACTTGCAAAGCTGGGAAGGAGACAGTCTTACATATACTTCGTGATTGCGCAGCTGCTAGCGAGGCATGGAGGCCTCTCTTCTTCGAAGATAGATGGAACAAGTTCAAGCAAGGAGATATAAAAGCTTGTCTGGAAATAAACCTAACTGAAAATGAAACCCGGGCCACTAAGTTTGCCATGGGGGTTTGGTGGATGTGGAAATGGAGAAACATGAGAGTTTTCACTGAGGCGAAGGATATCCCGTCAAACAAAACAAAATTTATTTTGGGCAGAGCTACGGAGTATATTGAGGCTGAGAAGACGAGGAAACTGCAGAAGTTGAATGGTGTACAGCAGGTTCCTCATTGGATCCGTCCTGCTGCGGGATGGGCTAAACTGAACACTGATGGTGCATATTCTGATGGTAATCGCTGGATTAATACAGGAGGAATTGTGCGTGGAGATGTAGGCGAATTTATGCAGGCCTTCGCTGTGAAAACACCAGGAAATTCTGCTCTATTTGCTGAACTCACCGGGATGCACAAGGGACTCACAATGGTTAAAAATCTGGGAATCGAGAAGGTGGAAGTCGAGGTTGATGCTATGGAGGTTTTTGATGCTATGAATGAGGAGGGTTCGGATGTTCCAAGATACAAAGGCCTCGTGGAAAGTTGCAGGACATTGCTCAAGGCTGAGGGCTGGACTACCAAAATTACTCATATCCCTCGTTCGGGAAACCAAGCTGCAAATTGGCTTTCTCACTACGGGAACCTTGATGTGGATGAATCTGTAATACTTAGCATTGTCCCTGATGGAATAGCTAGCATCTTAGAAGTTGACAATTGGATGAATGACACTATGTAATCTTTTCTTTATGAATAAAAGGGTATAACCCACATTTCTACCAAAAAAAAAACGACGGATTTTCGTCTAATACATTCATTATAACCACCTAATCTTAAGAGACAGAATTATAAGTTTTTCAAGTACCTTTTAATAAGTTGAAGCAACGAAATTGTGTGGAGAGAATCAACTTTTTCATCAACTGTCAAGATAGTCATACATCATTGATGCCAGCAAAAAAAGTAAGAAGCAAAAACACCTAAAAGAGAGAAATAAAAAAATGATATATGATATAGCATAATCTTGTCTTTCAGTATTAGTTTTATACTAGAAGATTACCAATCAGTAGATACTAATTAACATATGATCTCACACAAACATGAAACAAATAAAGCAAGGGCCTATTTACAAACTTAAACAAAACCATGAAGAGTCAAATCGCATACACAAAGACAACACCATTTACCATCATATACACTCCAGGACCTTAGAAATAGAGCATAATATGTAGAATTCCCCCCTTGAAGGTCCAATCCCAATATGTAATTCCAGATGATGCACGTTTCCTGATTACACCAGACCAGAAAGCAGTTGAATGCTTTATCACTTGCTCATCACCCCCATTTAAATTTCTCATGCAATCAAAAGATTCTGATGGCTACTGAAATCCCAGTTCCCATATTCCAGCAATATTAGGCTTAACATAAAGATTGGGGCCAAAAATGGATGTGAAGATATCAACTACTTACTTGAGCAACTCTGGACTTCAGGTCAGTAGAATACTTTTGACCATTATCACGTGTGACAAACACCTGCATAAATTAGCATTAATTAGAAGAGTCACTCATAAACTAAAGGATCAACTCTAAAATTCTTTGCTTTTAACTCAGTACATAACAGCACTTGCAGAAAAGAATTTGAAACTATAGGTTTTGAAGCATAGTAATTCATCTTTTGCAATTTCATATTTATAATATAGGTGACAAAGAAAAAAAATAGAACCCTAACTTAGAAACTGAACCAAATTGAGAAGTTTAGATAAAATGAGAATTTATTCAAGTCTACTCGTGTATTTACGTCAACAAAGTTGTAGAAATTTGAAGTCACTCATTAAATAACTCTTTAAATTTCTAATATCAGACAATTTAAAGGGAGGAGGAGCTCAGACCACTTATTTCGACCCTAAACTTTCTCAACTGATGAACATAGAGAATATACAAGACCCATTTGACTAAATAAAGGACCAACAGAGCAATAGGAATCCAAAAGAAATATAAAATTGAGAACTCACTTCGATTCTTGTCAATAATAAACACCACATGAAAATCCCAAATTTATCATGATTCACTCCCCACTTCATCTGAATGTGAATCACTGGCATTATATCCTACACCGAAATTCACAAGCACAATGAGCTGTTAGAACCAACATCACTATATGCTCCTACATCCATACCAAAATGTAGGTACATATGAAGAAGAAGAAAAAAAGGATAGCTATACCTGGACGCTTATCACTAACTTTCCACACAAATGATCTATGCCTTGCAGCTCTAGCAATCCACAGCCTCGCCTACAAGCTACAAGCACAAACACAACAGAAAATTCTAGTCAAATACAACCAACTAATCAAATAACAGATCAAAAACCACTGGAGAGAAAAACTGAGCATATAACAGATCATCTCCCAAACTCTACTAGCCTACTTTTTTTATACTTCCGGTCGGGACTTGTGAATCTTAATACATGCCATTTCAGCTGATCTCCTTCTGATCATTGTATAGCTTCAAGTCAAACTTAACAATAGCTGGCTATATATACATAAATATCAAAATACATGTATACATTAACATCAAAAGGCTCACCCTTTCAAAAAAAAAACATCAAAAGGCTCACAAGTCACAATGGATGGCAATATAATGTTAGCTATGACTCATTTTTATATATCATGCAGTAGCTCACAAAAGTATTCTTCTCCGGCATAAATCGGCAATAAGAATAGTGTATAACTTCCTGATAAGCATATTTATATATCATGCAGTAGCTCACAAAATACATGTATAGCTTTCTTCTACAAGTAAACAGGACGAAATCGGCAGAGTAAACAAGATTCAACTAAAATCCACACATACAAACATCACAAACGAGACAGAAGACCTAATTCCTCTCGAAAAAATACAGAAGACTGGAAATCTCATTTCAATCTATTGTTTACCTCCAAATGTCGAGTATTAGACTAGAACTTTATTGGTGCGTCAAAGTCCAAATCAACATGATATCAGCAAGCTATTTGATTCAGTTTTTCGTGTTTACAATCATCTTACTTAAACTCATCTATCCAATCGCCAAAAGAAAAAAAAACATTTTCCTCATCTAATTTATTCTCCAATCAGATGATGTACTACCATAACATACAGAGATGAATCACGGTGGAGACGATGCGATTTTAAACATACATAGATGAAGCAGAACTGGCTCACCTGAGACGATGCGATTCGGAGCAAAAGCAGAGAGTTCTCCGAATTGCTTCAGGAGACTCGAAGGGCAGGAGCAGAAATCTAGGGCTTCAGGAGACTCCGAATTGCTTGAGAGGCCATTGATGAAACACTCGAAGGGCTTCAGGAGACTCGAAGGGCAGCAGAAATTTAGGGTTTCAGGAGACTCTGAATTGCTTGAGAGGCCATTGATGAAACACTCGAAGGGCTTCAGGAGATTCGGTTACAGCAGAAATCTAGGGCGCGGGAGATTGACGGAGTATTGTTATAAAATTATATGAAATACTCCGTATAATTTATTTGAAAATTCATATGTTAAATTAAAACTACAGCTGTTATAGCACGATGTCTCGGAAAATCTCACAACAAAACTACTATGAATAAGGTAATCTATTTTGTTATACCAAATCTCACAAAATCATACTGAGTAGTTAATAAACTACAAATTAATATTAAAAAAAAAGTTAAATTCGAGATTTGAAACCAAATTACAATTAGGTATAACACCTACAATTTGGAGCTACGAAAACAAGGATAATTGTTAACACGATGTCTCGGGAAACAAGTACCAGATCTGTAAAGCTTGACAAGATGTGACTCATCATCGTAGACGGGGATGGAATAATTAAGGAAAAGCAAAACAAAGCAAATCCCGAAGACAATCCAAGTACAAGCATGAGTAGCACCAAAAGCATTGTAAGTTGCACAAATAGCAGATGCAAAGAGGCATATAAAGAAACCATAGTGGGATCTTAAGTGCTTGATATTCTGAACAACCACAAACCCTTCCACCACAAACATTAGAGTTGCAACAAAAGCATGTCTTGTGTCATTGAGGCAAGAGACGGGCACGAAAACGACCCATACAAGCACAAACCCTAAAACCGGTTTGAGGGCAAAGCAGATTAGGTCTCGGTATTTTCCCTGACCTCTCGTTTCCCATTCGCCGAACATTGTTCTTGAAAGATATTCCGGGATTATGTGGTCGGGGGGGAGACGATGTGAGCGAGGCCATATCCACCTTCTCGAGGCTCCAAAACATGTGCTAAAGATAAACATATGGGACATAATGAACCACATTATAGGAGTGTAGAGGAGTTGACATTCCGGCTCAACAAATACATTTTGCCTCCCACTCAAGATAAGAAGCGATGACGTACATGAGATTATTGAAAGAAGTAAGCGTCGTACCATGATTTTTCCTGACATTCTCACCTTTCCGATAAATTATTCTACATCTTCTACTAATTATATATAGAGGCAGGTTAATTATGGGGAAAACCCTAACTTTTTAGAGCCGTTGATCTGTTTTAATCCTGTGGTCCACGTTACTCTTTTACCTTTAATAAAACGGAGGGCATTTTCGGAACTCAACAAAAGCGTTCTTTTTCGGAGAAGGTTCTCTTTATCTTTCTTGATGCAGAAGGCGCAGTTGACGAACACTGTCAGGAAGCTTATGAGAGATGTCTATAAGGTATAGCTGCTAATTCCTTGAGATTTTGATGGATTGATTGTCTGTTCAACTGGGATTTTGAATCCTTGCGATCATTGGAGTAGTTTTGAGGGCAATCAGTCTGAGCTGTGCAGTGACCAAAATTGCATAAGTTTCATGCTCATCTGCTCTATTGTCTACTCACTTGTGATTCAGTTGTTATCATAGTTTCTTCTTATTTGGACTATTCTTTGATCAAACATAGGAATTTTGTATGTTATGGGATTTTGTGATTCTATTGTCTTCCATGTGCTCTGATAAGTTAAGGGTATTTCTATTTAATCTGTCTTGAATCCCTGTTGTCTTTTGTGAATAGCTTCATCGATTTACTCGTATAAGTTCATTGATTTATGTGTATAGCTTCTCAATTTACTCGTATAGGTTAAAATTGATGAACCTACATGTTAAAACCTATGAACTATTCATTCTGTTACTAATGTAGAAAAATCCACATCGTCTTCAAACTGTGAACCTGGCACTGGGATGCTCCACATCATGTTGAGAATGTGTCTCTTTCAGCATCCAGAACAAGAGAAAAGCCATCTTTTTTAAACAGCCGAGACACCTGATTAGCAATTAATGATGAAAACGATGGCGCAGAAGCTGTTGAAACTTCAGTGAACAAAACTAAACATCCAGACCAGAAAACCAACTCTGATCAAAATAAAGAACAATACCATCTTGATATGACTGCTTAATGATTATTGGTAGTGTAATTGAGAAAAAGAGCCTTCCTGCTTTTGCACGCCAGATTGCCAGGTATATGAATGATGGTGAAGTGTTAAACTGTCTCCACCCTCCAGGAGTTCTTATGTTAACTATTGGTACGTGTAAAAAAAAATTTAGTTCCATTTCACATGTTTTGACACTTAATAATATTACTTCTTGTTAACTACTGTTACTTGAAGTAATATGTTTAGTTCCATACAAGCTGAGTGTTGTTACTTGTTAGGTTGTTTCATTGTAAATATAGGAAGGAACAAGCTGAGTGCTATTATGGCTCAGTTGTTATTAGTTAAAGTTCATGCTTGTTGTGTTGAGTCGATAGAGGTGGTATAGACAATGCAGGGATTGGAGGCCAGCAGGATTTGATGTTCCTCGTTTGTGATTGATTTTGTTGAAAGGCGGTGTTTGACAATGATGATGGATGCTTATATGTGGTTGAGAGGCAGAAAACAAGTTGTCTGGGATATGCTTCTGGTTTGATGTTGACCACAAGACTTCAGAATCTTTGGTTCCTAACTTCGGTAACCCTATTCTTAAAATTAGGTTCTCTTTCATGCTGTGTTCTGTGTTAATGATAGTGCAAATCTTTTTAACTTATTTTTTGAGTGATGCAACTGACAGTTTACACTTCTGGGCTCTGCTCCTGATCCTCGCATACAGAAAGATTTTGTTAGGCTTGGAAATCAGTTGCTCTCTGCCCATTATGATCTACCTCGCTTATGTATCACTTATGAAGTTATGAATATGCTGATTGTTACATTAACTAGTTAATGTCAGTGGACAGATGATATGTTCTTTAGTAGTCTTTGCTTTTATTGAAGGGTTGGGACTTTGTAGTTGAGGAACCGAAGAATCAACCCGAACCGCACATTTGTAGTTGAGGAACCGAAGAATTGACCCGAAGCGCACATTTCGATTCGGTTCGGATATTTGAATTTTACTTCAATCAAAATTTCGGTTCAGTTATCTATCTATATATATATAAAAGTTGTTAGCTTTGATGAAGTAAAAGCAAAATGTACCTAATAAATGCTAAAATATTTTTAATTTTTATCCTAATTACTTATTTTCTTAAATGCTAATTTCATCGTCAACTAATAAAAAATTATCTTTGTCTCCTTCTATCACAATCTTCAAAGTCATTCTCATCTCTATTCCATTTATCAATCTCTTCGTTTCATTCGATGCCCCCTTCTTCCCCGTATAAAAATTAATCTGATTAATTAGATATTTTTAATCTATATATTGACAACACCTAAGATTGATTCATATCCATGACCTCACTTAAAACATGTAACACATCAAACAACATTGACCTCAGTAAAATATCAACATTGTATAAATACTTTATGTTGCATATATATATACATACATATCTACTAAAAAATTATTAAAATAATAACACAACTTCAATTAAGTAGATCCATTCGGTGAAGAGAAACGTCACCGCGACAAGAAGGAGAGAAACACCACCGCTGACAAGAAGAGGAAGTCAATGAAAAAATCGACAAAAAATGGATGGTGAGGTGAAGAGCTGAATTTAATGCGGGATGGGTCGGTAACGTTTTTCCTATAGGAAGGAGCGATTGTGGGAGAATATTTTGAGCTAAAAATTTTAGTTTTTTTTTATATAATTACATAGTACATAAATTTATCAAAATATTGTAATTAATATCGGTATTTGGCACGTGCGAAGCACGAGTTCCCGTATCTAGTCTATATATAAAAAACGGTTGCTATTAGACGAAATTATCTAGTCTATATATACAAAACAAGAGTGATGAAGTCGCTAACTCTTTGATTTGAGGGGCGTTACCTTTAAACACGGATAAGTTAACATTTGGGATCCAGTGATTATGCCAGAAAATAATAGAATTACCATTGCCCAACTGCCATTGATTTCCAGCTTTAAATTGGCTGAGTAGGTGAAGCAGTCTACTAAATTGCCAAGATTGATTCGGATTACGATCTAAAGAGAGGAAGTCTCTATTCTTGGTGTATTTTTCTTTAATGATATTGACCCAAATATTATCAAGCATAGTAATGATTTTCCAAAGAAGTTTTAATTGGAGAGCCACATTATTATCCCAGGATTTTCTAAGTCCAAGGCCACCAAGAGCCTTAGGCTTGCAGATGGAATCCCAGTGGAGGATAGTACGTTTGGACTTACCTTTTTTGTTCCAGAAGAAGTCTTTGTTGATATCATCGATTTCATTACACACTCCCTTAGAGAGTAAGAAGCTTTGCATAAGATAATTTACCTTAGAGGATAAATTGGTTTGAGTAAGGAGTGTTCTTCCGACTTGGGAGAGGGTATCTGTTTTCCATTGGGAGCGTTGTTTTTTGAGTTCATTAATAGCTTCACTGAAAACATCTTTGGTGACACTACCTTGAAGAATGAGGATACCAAGATATTTTTCCATTTTAGAAGTGATGGAATATTCATAATCAAAGCCAATGCCAAGGCATTGGATTTGGAGACATTTTTCGAGACTTGGAGGGAGCTTTTATGGTAGTTAATATTCAAGCCACTCTGAGTGGAAAAATCTTCTAAAAGTTTCTTTGGAAATAATATGTTAGTGACTAGCATTAGCTAAGATAATAGTGTCATCAGCAAAAGTTAAAAAGGGGATAGGAGTACCTCTACTAGTGATTGTGATCCCAACCTTTGGGTTAGGAGCAACAACTTCTCGATAAAGTTTTTGAGCCAGAAACTCCATAGAGATGACAAAAAGTACGAGAGCTAAAGGGTCGCCTTGTCGGATTCCACAAGAAGGCTTAAATTTTGTACTCGGTTGATTGTTGACCAAAACTGAAAAGGCAAACGTGGTAAGACAAGTCATAATAAGAGAGATCCATTTAGTGTTGAAGCCAAATTTCTTTAGAACTTGATGGAGGAAATTTCAGTCCAGCTTATCATAAGCCTTTTCCATATCTAATTTAAGGGTCATCCAGTCAGTCTTTCCTTTTGTGTTCTTGTGAAAAGAGTGGAAGATTTCATGAGCAACAAGAATATTATCCTGGATTAATTTTCCTTCCACAAAGGCACCTTGA
The DNA here is from genome assembly GCA_029168935.1 of Oxyria digyna. NCBI lineage: Eukaryota > Viridiplantae > Streptophyta > Magnoliopsida > Caryophyllales > Polygonaceae > Oxyria > Oxyria digyna. The sequence goes on from JAPVLV010000005.1 coordinate 45,690,202, forward strand.
TGAGGGGAGATAATTCGATGTAGTAGGGGCTTCAATCGATTAGCTATGATTTTTGTAGTGATTTTATAAGATGAGTTGCAAAGGCTGATAGGTCTATAGTGGTTGAGGGAAGAGGGGGAGTCATTTTTAGGGATTAAGGTAATGAAAGAATGGTTAATACCACATAGAAGATTTCCAGTGTGGAAAAAGGCCTTAACAGCAGGAAGAAGAGATTTTTTAATAATGTTCTGATCAGGTCTAGATCCGGGACCCTGCGCTACGCGCAGGGTAATTACGGATTTTTATTTGCGGCTGTTTTAACGTTCACTATAGTGGTGAAATATTAATTTTAGTTTATAATATAATACAGTTGAATTTTGTAAAAAGAGAATAAGATAGTGAATTTTATAATTTTTTTTTTATATAAATATACGTTTATAAATATAGATAGTCAATTATATTAATTGTATTTTCCCTTTACTTTGATGAATCAAAAGATTCAAAGTCTCTACCTCGCCAAACTAGGCCCGTCCGGCCCTCCCAGTCCGCCTTAAAATTTGGGAGGATACGGCAGTCCGCCTTAAAATTTGGGAGGATACGGTAAGAGATTTTACCTAACAGGGCCCGCCATTCCCGACCCTTTTTTAATACGGGACGATATGGTATCAGAGTATGGCCCTGAGGGCCGGCCCTAACCGGCACATATTTTATATAATATAAAAATTATTATTATAAACTTCTAAGATTGCTATGTAAGCACATATTTGAACGTTTTTAGTATGCGTTTTTGGATGGTGAATTGCTATGTAAACACTAAATAAGTTTTAAATGTTTTAGTAATGCAGTTTAACCTGATTCTGACATTATTTTTTTTTGTTTAAATAGTTAAGACCGCTCTTAGGGCCGCCCTGCTCACCGTTATCAAGCACACAACAAATCACGTAACAAAATAATCATGGCAAAACTTGCCATTTTTATAGTTCGTCATATTAAATATTTTCAGTTTTGTATAAACACCCCAGAATCTCGAAGGCCGTACTTGATTGGGATTTTTCAGCAAAGATATCATCTGCACTATCCATCCATCACCCTGTCCAAACAACCCACCAAAAAGGAATTTGATTAAAGCAAAGCTCCATCTGTTTTCAAGTGCAATAGTTTATGGACTTCATCCTAGGCAAACAAAAACATATCAGAACTTGAGCTACAACAGATCAAAATCTACCAAGTTCAACTGCCACAAGTCAAATTCCAAATAAGAAAGACCAACAAGATTCAACACCAATGTTACCAGATGTATCTAGCTCATAATAAAGTACCCAATTGGTTGAACACATGAAAAACAGCCCGGACTTTATCTCTATTTCCATCAAATATTGAAGTTCTAAACCTGAACAATGGTCAATCAAAAAAAGATTAGCAACAATGATTAAAAATAGGTTATAGAAAATATATGGTGCAAGACATGAAGTCCAAGTGATTAGTAGATTTTCTACACACAGAAGAAAAAATAAAAGTTGTACTTCATAGTCTTCATGTGCAACCAACGCTCCCTTTGTTGAAACAAGACCGGAGCACCCGGTCCGGTCCGGTCTCCGGTCCAAGGTTTCAAAAATTCCGGTCCGGACCGGATGTACAACCCTATCTACTATGAAAACAAAAGTGAGTTTCAGTTCATTCTCTTCTTTTTTAATACATTATTTCAGCCTCATCTTACAATACTCAAATGCTTCTTGAATATTTTCACCACTAAAAGCAGTATAATTTTAACAAAGCATTCATCTTTCGGACCAATAATATAATCACTATAACTCAAACTAATGCCAAGTTGCCAACAATCTAAAACTAAAGCCACACCAGCTTATCTTAATATTATTTATATGCTCAATATATCAAAATATATGTGGTTAAGATTTGCAATTATCAATATGATAGAAATGTTTAAGACTTTAGTTGTGAAATTTGTTCTAACAAGGGAGTCTCACTAACTGATCTGAAATTTTGAGTAAAGCAAAAAATCATCATCTTTAAATTATTGTAGCAATAAACTCAAGGCGTTTAACCTCGCACCCGGAAAATTATAACCGGCACCCGCTTTTGGACGCATCCTGGGTGCGTCCAAAAACCGGGCCAAATTTTTATTTTTATTTTGCAGTCAAAATACTAAAAAATTCGGTTTAAGTTGGACATACCCAGGATGCGCCCAAAACTGAACCGGATTTTTTAAAAAATGTTTTGGACGCACCCGGGATGCGCCCAAAATGAATGCCAGTTATAAAAAGTCGGGTGCTGGGTTTTCCTCCGTAAACTCAGCAACCGACATCATGAATAATCGAATTTTCATGATTCAAGAATCACGTGACATGAATACATGATGTGCAAACTGCATGATTCTGGATAGTCTTCGTCAACAGATGAACATCAGTATCCACTTGAGAGGTCTCCAAAAGAATATGCAATACATGAGGTTTCTAAATAAAATGTACGAGATCAACTATTGAACATGGAAGAAAAACCATTATACCAATTCACGACTCCTAAATGACACTAATATATAAAAAAAAAATTCGATGAAACGACAACTGAGATACATTCATAAAAAGGTGGGAGGAAACTTTACCTATACACTGATATTCATACAGGCAAATGAGTACTGGCTAAGGGGTTTGACACTACACTCTAATATTCATTTCTTAGGGAATAGCGCTTATAGTCTTGGGAAGGAATAGATATTTCGCTTCTGCCTGTTAACCTCTTGAACCTACAGCAACAGGAAAACTGGTCAAGCACCATAAAATAAACAGAAGTATTTTACTTACTTAATAAAGAAGAAGTTTTTAGTTTTGTTATACAAAATATATCACAACTCACCATTCTGCATCACCAAGTGACAATGTATTGGGCTTCTCAACAACCTCCGAGCCAATCACACCCAATAAATATGCTCTTTCACCATATCCAATAGTTAACCCGCAAGGGTACATACAGTCCAAACTCATAGATATTGTAACTCCAAGAGCATTACCTGTGGTGTCATGTCTGTGAGAGAAGAACAAATGAGAGTATTTTAATATAGTTTCAACAATAAGATAACGCACTCTTGTCAGAATTTGATGCATATAATCTTCCAGTTCATCACCCTTCTTACATTTTCTGGATTAAGTTTCTTCTGAGCATTGTCTTGCAAACTCTATTCAGCAGATTGTTGCGGATATGATGACCACATCAATTGTTTACATAAAAAATAATGCTTAAATAAAAAGTATGCGAGCATTATTTAGATGAAAACGTCAATAATATAAAGGTTACCTTGTTGTTTGCAGTCACATTTCCTTTTTCTTTAACTGTTTGAATAAGAGTATCTGATGCAGGCTTTGATGGGTGAGGAAATGCGGATCATGGTCTGTTTGAATCACCAAACAACCCCATTCGAGCAAATTCTGGATGTAACTGATTTCAGTTTCATTGAAACCAATTGGATTCACGCTTGATCCAATACATCTTCTACGCTTGAATCTTTTAGTTCTTCATGTTCAGCCATGCTGCTTACAGAGGCAGCACCAGCTTGCCACAATTCAGAATTTGAGTAAGAAAGATGGTTGACATTATCATCTGAAATGCAAGGGTTTAATCTCTAGATCTAAGTCAAATAGCATGTTGAAAAGTGGGTTACGGAACCAGCTAAAACGAAGGGTATGCATCTGAAATTTCATCAAAACGACTAATTCCCTCTTGGTAGTTGAGCTTCAAACTTGACGTTCCAAAACTGTTAATAGGCTGGAAAGAGGTCTTCATATGCTCAATCAATGGAGAAGGTGGAGCAAAGTCAGTAACACGTGGACTATTACTCTCAAGATCACAAGGTTTCTCGTAGCAAACTAATTCAGGAACTTTAGAATACTCCTAATTCACAAAAAGTCAGTAACACCTCCTTTGAGGTATGTGCAACATCAGAAACGTCCATGTTGATGCAAACACCAGTTCGTGAATCCGGGAAAGCTATAAGACAACAGTAGGGCATTGTCGCTCATTTCTTTCAGAGTAAAATTTTACCCTCAGGAAAGGAATAAGACGACGATCACATAGTTCACAGTAGTCTATCATTCTGTCAACTTGCTTCAAATTACTCCACCCTTTTACTATTTGTTGAAGCCCAGAAATTGAGATCACGCGACACAACACTTCGCGTGACACAGGGCGTCTGGACAATCAACTTATGCAATACACCTCGTCGTCTTCTTCCTCGAGACCAACCTTATTCTCGTCACATCTGACACTTGCGTGACCAAACCGAGAAGGAGACCGGCTTCGGCTCTTTTACGCTCCACCAAGAAGTGACTTCGAAATAACGCAAGTATATATGAAGGTAGAGAGAAACAAAGTGAAGGAAGAAGAGTGTATTATCAAAAACGTTTCACGTTCCAAGCTTACAATAAACCGAATAGTTCAGATATCATTCATAACAACACTAAAAGCTTAACAGCAAAACTATGAGTGGTAAAACAAGTACTTCACGTCTAAACTCTTCTAGGAAGTGAGTGTTTCGAAAGATTGAAGCTTAGGTTTTCTGTCGAGTTTTTCTTACTGCTAAGAGGAAGGTGAAGAGTTTTTTTCTCTTTGTCTCGATCTCCCTTCCTTATCCATTGGGTTGCGTTTTTATACTATCAACTGGGACCCACGCGAGTCAATTACCGATTTGCCCCTCGATACTTAGTCTCGTTGTATCCTCTTATTGGGCTTCACCTGTTTATGGGCCGCTTCATTCTTCTGGGCTGACTTCTTGGACCGACCCGGCTCGCGTTCCATGGGCCTGACCCAATTCCCTATGGGCCTCGCGAGCCCATCGAGAACCGGCTCCAACATCCAGCCCCCCAAGCTTTCATGCTGAATAGCTGAAGGCTTGGGCCTGTCTTCTTGAAGTCGCGTTCTCGATATGAGGGTGGCCCTCAGACCTCGCATGACTCCATCGCGTGATAGGGTCGCGTGTATTTCCGCTACGTTTCTCTGGGCGACGTTTTGAATTCAAAAACTTTACGAATTCCCGCGCTGAGCGCATGTCGTCCACGTGTTATCTTATTATTGCACCCTCTTTCCCCCGATTTTTCCTTATATATACTCGTCTTCGTCTTCCTCTTTTCTCTTCCGCCGTAACTTCCACTCTCTCTGCAATACTTTCAAACTTGCTCTCTTCGCCGGTGCTTTCCTTCCTTCTCCATCGCCATCTTCACCGTCGTTCTCAGTCGATTCTTCATGGCAGGTTAGTCTTCCGTTCTCCTTTCCCTTTTCTACTTCGTTTTCTTGATTTTTAGGGCTTCCATTGTTGCTCAATCTCTTCCCGCTCACAGAAATTTCGTTCGGACCTTTTGAATCGAGAGGCTTCTGAAGGTCATTTTTCGTTCTTTGGGTGTTTTCTGTGTCGAATTCCCCCTTCGACTCTTATTTCTCAATGCGTTTGTTTGGGAAAAAACGTGTTTTGGTCAATTTCTGCCATTTTCGACCTTCGTAATGTTCTCCGTGTTCTTGGGCTTGGTCCATTCTGATGTCGTTTTGGCTTCCCTTTTGATTCTTGAGTTTCAGCTTTTCCAGGGATTTCTTGTTTGTTTACTTTCTATAGCCTCGCGTTAGTTTCCCTAGACACGCGTTGCTCCTAATCTTGATGTTCTTTTTTCCCTCTTTCCATCCCTGGAAAACTGAAACTTACTTTGCCTATGCTTTCAGGTAGCGATGATTTTTATGAACGCTCAGCTCGGGCTGAGTATTCGGGGCGCACCACGTCCGGATCTGAGGGGGGTTCTGGTGATCGCGAGCCAGACTCTCGTAGACGATCTCGTGTTTCTAGGAAATCTAAGAGGAGCAAAGCGAAGACGCCCAAAAGATCTAAAACCAGACTCCCATCTCGCGTCATTCAAGAGCGAGCCGAGACCAATTATGGTCAATTCGCCAGCTTTTTCTCCCATAAGGGGTCTTTACCCCACATAGTTATAGAGAAACCCTTTCTCGCGGACCCCGGCCGCGTAAGTATCCTTACAAAGAGAATTACACATTCTCGCACCTTAATTCCCAACACTGCCCAACGTAGCAGTCTTAATTTTGACGATCTTCGTCGCCTTGCTACGCGATATCCCTTTCCTGAAGGGACCATCTTTGCCCTCCCCGATCTTGAAGGCACTTCTCTCGACCAGTATGGGTCTTTCTTCGCCTTGAGTAGGCAGTCTTTAGAAGCCGGCTTCCGCCTTCCCTGGACGTCCTTCCAGACTGAAGTAATGGCGGATTTAGGCTTCAGCCCTTCCCAGATGCATCCAAACTTCTGGAGCTCTCTGATCGTTTACATCATGCGATGTCAGGACATTGAGATAGTTCCTAATACTCCTCATTACGCTCTCATCAATTCGTATAAGAAGAACTCCCGCGAGGACGGGTTTTACACTGCTCAAGCCAAGACCCCCAGCGCCTTCCGATTGCCTTCGAAGATCGAGGGGTGGAAAACTTGTTGGTTTTTAGTCTGTCCCCCTCCTGGTTCTGAAATTTCCGTCCAGGTACGCGAGCCTAATGCGAGAAGGGCCCCATGCTTTTTCCCAAAGGAGACTCGCGATAAATTCATCCGTGATTACAAGGATTACCCCGACAAAGCAGTTCAAAAACGTTTTGAGCCTCGGACTCTTTACTGGTCGCCAGGGGACTTAGTCTCAAGGCTCGTGCCCTAGGTTCTTGTTCGTTTTTGTTTCAGCGCTCGCGTTTATTATTATTATTTACACTATGCTCACTTGTGGTGGTTTTTGTAGATGCTGATATGTTCGCCGATCTCCCGGACCTGGGGGGGTTGGTTCTTGATGAGTCGGGCATGTTAACCATCGAGGCTCCTACTCGCGTTGTTTCATCTGCTCCTGGCTCGACTCCTACTCCCCCAGCTGCTGTTTTGGAATCACCAGTGGAGTTTGCGACGACGGTTTCTGAGGATCTCCCTCTGGCCAAGAGATCTCGCGCAATTTCGGCTCGTGATAAGGGGAAACAGAAAGTTTCCGAGAAAAACCGCAAGAGGACGACGGAAGTGGAGTTTGTCTCCTCTCCAGAGCCTACTGACACTTCGGTCGCAAACCCCACCTTCATTCATGGTTTATCTGCGACGTGTGCATTCATTGAGACGATACCGACTGTTTTTCCTCCCGAACCTAGCCTCTACGAGGAAGTTTCGGATAGGCCTGGTGGCTTGTCTAAACTTCTCTTTGCCGTAAGTCTCCTGCTTTCACCTATTTCTTGTTTTCTTGGGGTATTTTTAACTCTGGAGTTGGTTATTTTGCAGGGGATGAACATCATCGCGAGCGCAACTCGGAGGGTGCTTGCTGCTGCAGACGAACTCAAGGAGCTGAGGGCAGAGGATCAGTCCACCCGCGATGCCCACAGAGCGGCCAAGTCTCGGCTTATGGGAGAAAAGAAAGCTTTGGAGGAGGAGCTTTCGAGAGCTAACGCGAGGGTAAAGGAGATGGAGGACAAGCTCGCGTGCGATATGTCTAAAGATGCGAGGATAAAGGAGCTGGAAGCCCAGCTTGCGTATGAGAGGTCCACCCACGTCAACATCGTTACTGAATACAATACGCAAGTGAATGACCTCAGACAGGAAAACGAGAAACTTCATGCGCTGATGGCTGAGAGAATCGCCTATGAGAGGAACATGGCGGTGGAGGAGTATTGCGGGGGTTATCGCCAACGTGCTCGCGTCGATTTTTACAAAAATGCTGCCAACACGCTTCTCCTTTGTATGGTAAAGCTTCAGATGCTAAAGTTCAAGGTCAAAGACTTCCCCTTCAACGCTCAGGACCTATGTGGCCTTTCCACCGACCTTCCCGAGTACCAGCCCCCGTTGCCCGAAACTTTCATTGACGACGGGGAGACTCCACTCGAGGCTTGGGGGGTTACGCGTCTCGCGCCTGAGAGAGGTGTTGTCAAGGGCAAAGAGAATCAGGTTCCCAGGCCCCCTCTCCCGAAGACGGTTGCTCCTCCTTCGCTCGAGAGGTCAGAACCTGCCCCTCGCATGCTTCCGAGCCCTCCTTCTCCAGCCCTCTCTCCTCGCAAGAGAAAGGTATTCGCGTCTGATGCCCTTCTCGCCACCATTCAGCCCTCGAAGCGTTCTTGTTTAGATCAAGCGGGGGGTTCAGGATCGCGGGCGTCTGGTGTTCGAGACGTCGTGGATCTGGAGGCGGATAGTGTAGAAGACGCGGGGACTGCTGCTGAGTCTGCTTCTAAGTAATGTCCTTGTGGTCTTGAACAATGTTTTCTGTATCCGGAATTGTGACTTTTTTGTAATCAACTTTTGTACATTTAATGCAGGTTTGGTTGTCGCGAGCTTTATACTGTTTTTATACTTTTGTTTTTGCTTTTGTCTGCTTGTTTCGTACATACTTATCTCGCCTCGTTCCCCCCGTTTTGTGTTTCGGAAAAATGAAAAGTTTGCGAAAGCAAAACGTAAAGAGAAGTGTTTCATAGTTACGATCCCTTCTGTAGTAAAAGGCAAAACTGACCTGTTACATAATTTTGCGAGTAAGCATTGCGAACTATTTTTCTGCTAACTATTGTATGATCTTTACACGCGAGTTCTTAGTGATGGTTGATACTCGTGGGGTTCGTCCCGAGCTCTTGTTAGTCGCGGAGCAGTAGGATAGTTTTTCTTTGGTGCAGTTGTTGCGGAGGATTTCTGGCCTGTAGGTAACTTGGGCATGATGTTGTTCTTGTGGGGGATACCAAGCACTGCACATGTAGAGAAACATTCAGTTTTCAGTTTTTATTTTTGGGTAGGAAGAACTTTTGAAAGGCAGGTGAGTCATGATGCAAATCCGTCTATACTTTGGCGACCAAGGGGAGTTTTTTAGCTATGCCCTGGAAGCTGGAAGTTAGACACGCGACCTGGGGGGGTTTTTTAGCTCAGCCCAGCCGTCTACGCTTTCGCGACCAGGGGGAGTTTTCTAGCTCAGCCCTGGAAGCTGGAAGCAGGACACGCGACATGGGGGTTTTTTTTAGCCCAGCCCAGCCGTCTAAGCTTTCGCGACCAGGGGGAGTTTTCTAGCTCAGCCCTGGAAGCTGGAAGCAGGACACGCGACATGGGGGTATTTTTAGCCCAGCCCAGTCGTCTACGCTTTTGCGACCAGGGGGAGTTTTCTAGCTCAACCCTGGAAGCTGGAAGCAGGACACGCGACATGGGGTTTTTTTTTAGCCCAGCCCATCCGTCTACGCTTTCGCGACCAGGGGGAGTTTTCTAGCTCAGCCCTGGAAGCTGGAAGAAGGACACGCAACATGGGGGAGTTTTTTAGCCCAGCCCTTCCGTCTACGCTTTCGCGACCAGGGGGAGTTTTCTAGCTCAACCCTGGAAGCTGGAAGCAAGACACGCGACATGGGGGGTTTTTTTAGCCCAGCCCAACCGTCTATGCTTTCGCGACCAAGGGGAGTTTTCTAGCTCAGCCCTGGAAGCTGGAAGCAGGACACGCGACATGGGGGTTTTTTTTAGCCCAGCCCTGCCGTCTACGCTTTCGCGACCAGGTGGAAGCTGGAAGCTTGACACGCGACCTGGTGGTTTTTATCTTTCGAGTTGAAGTGCTACCTTTTAGGTGGATGAGCATTGGTCGACTTGGTCGCGATACTTATTCCTTGGTAAGCTGGTTTACGAATTGCTGTTGCCGACCTGTTCTTATCATGCTATAGTAATCAAATGCTTTTAGTGTCTTAACGTAATAAGTATTGTGATCAAGGATGAGGAAAAATTTGTTGTTTCAAACTGTCAAAGCGCACCTGAGTTTTGTGGGAGGATTAGGCATAGAAACGACGAAGTCGCATCACGTTCCAGGAGTTGGCAATGTGATTTCCAGAGTGGTCCTTGAGGCGATATGCCCCGGGCGCGACTTCGCGATCTATAATGTAAGGTCCTTCCCAGTTGGGGTCGAGCTTTCCTCCATCTGTTCTACGGAGCACGAGGTCTCCTCTGGCAAATCCCCTCAACTTTACGTGGTTGTTATAATACTTTGCGACGCTGGCTTTATGATTGGCCGCTCTGATGGTGGCCAAGTCGCGAGTCTCTTCCCGCATCTGCAACTCTAGCTGCATTTTTTCGTCATTGTCATCCGGACTATACTGAATCACGGGTCCGTGGGCACAATGAATTCGACTGGTACTGTGGCTTCTATTCCATAAGCGAGAGCGAAAGGTGTTTCCCCAGTTGCTTTTTTCACCGTAGTTCTGTTTGCCCAGAGTACTAGAGGTAACACTTCGGCCCACATGCCTTTGGAGCCTTCTAGCCGTCTTTTCAAGTCCATGACAATACTCTTGTTCACTGCTTCTACCTGGCCGTTGCAATGCGGGTGAGCGACTGAAGCAATTCTCAAAGTGATCCCTATGTCTCTGCACCATGTAAATAATTGCGGCGAATTGAATTGCGGTCCCCTGTCGGTTACGATCTCGTGAGGGAGGCCATATCTGCAAATGATGTTTCTCCAAAGGAACTTTTTAACTGCCGGGACGGTAGTGCTCGCGAGAGCTTCGACTTCGATCCATTTGGTGAAATAATCAACTGCTACAATGATGTACTCTAGTTGACCAGGCGCTTTTGGTTTGAAAGGTCCTAATAGGTCTAGTCCCCACATCGCGAAGGGACAAGGGCTTGACATTATCTGCAACTCCACGCCTGGTTGATGAGATGCCGGGGCAAAGTACTGGCACGGCTTACAGTTCTGAGACTCGCGTTGTGCGTCTTGCTTCATGGTGGGCCAGAAACTTCCCTGCCTTAATGCTTTATAGACCATTGGTCTCCAACCCGCGTGGGTTCCGCACAATCCTGCGTGAAGTTCTCTTATCAGCACGTCACTTTCTATTTTAGACAAACACTTGAGCTCGCGTGGTCCGTACCCTCTTTTGTAAAGTTCTCCACGACACATGTAAAAGCGTGCAGCCATGGCGACAAGTTTTCTCATTTCTTTCGGATCTGAAGGCCCTGTTCCGCTAGCAAGATATTGAATTATAGGGGTGCGCCAGTCGCTGACTGGCTTGTCTATTTCCATCAGTTCCACCTGATTGCTTATGGCGCTCTCAGACTTCACGAACCAGAAGAATGGGGCCTTTCCGTCCTTGATAATGACAGTGGTACCCTCGCCGGGACGTTCCATATTCGCACACTGAGTTTGGGATCCTCGCTTCGCGAGTTCATCAGCTCGCGTGTTGTCCTCTCTTGATACCGCTTCAATTTCAAAATGTCCGAACAACGAAATCAGGGTTGTGGCCCTCGCATGATATCTGGGGAGATTGCCTGTTCGGGCTTCGTATGTCCCATTGATCTGATTCACGACGATCTGAGAGTCGCTTATGCACTTTACCACGAGAACACCTGCATGAACGGCAATTTCCAGTCCTGCGATGAGCGCTTCATACTCTGCTTCATTGCTTGTGGCCTTGAACCTTAGCGCAATCGCGTGATCTATTTTATCACCAGCCGGGGATGTCAGGACGACCCCCGCTCCGCAACCATCTACGTTTGCTGACCCGTCGATGTGCATTACCCACGCGGGATGTTCTGGAGTTATTGCATCTTTTTCTAACTCTCTGAAACTTGTTTCAACTATGAAATCTGCTAAAGCTTGTGCTTTAATAGCGGGTCGCGGTCTATAGACCACATCAAATTCTGTCATTTCAATGACCCATTTAGCGAGTCTTCCAGAGGTTGTTGGCTTACTCATGAAAGATGGGAGTGGTAAATCCGTTAGTATTTCGATGGGGTGTGCATGGAAATAAGGTCGGAGTTTACGAGCGGCTGTTATCAACGCGAGCACTGCTTTCTCAATGGGCGAATATCTGGTCTCGGCCGACAGAAGTGCTTTACTGACGAAATAGATGGGGATCCGTTGTTCTTTTACCAATACCGCGCTAACTGCACGCGTACTGGCCGCGAGATACAGCTGCAAGCCTTCACCAGGTGTTGGAGACGCAAGGGTTGGGAGTTTTGCCAGATGCTCTTTAAGGCTCAAAAATGCCCTTTCACACTCTTCAGTCCATTCGAAGCTTTTTGGCTTCCTTAGTATGTCAAAGAAAGGGAGGTTTCGCTCTGCGAGTTTTGCGCAAAACCTTCCTAAATAGTTAACCTTTCCCACAAACCTTTGGACATCATGAATGGATCTTGGCGGTTGTAGATCTATTACGGCCTGGACCTTGTCTGGATTGACATCGATGTCGCGTGCACTGATCTGAAAACCTAGGAATTTGCCCTCGTTGACCCCGAAGACACATTTCTCTGGATTTAGACTCATACCGTATTTTCTCAGGGTTTCAAAAACCTCCTCCAGGTCGCGTGTGTGATCCGCTTGCTTTTTGCTCTTAACCACTATATCGTCAACATAGGCCTCTACAGTGTCACCTCTTTGGTCGCTAAAGATCATGTCCACCAGTCTCTGGAATGTAGCTCCTGCGTTTTTCAAACCGAACGACATCACTTTATAGCAGAAGGTTGCTTTGTCTGTAATAAAAGCCGTGTTCCCCGAGTCGACCGGGTTCATCATAACCTGATTATACCCAGAGTACGCGTCCAGGTAGCTCAGAGCTTCATGACCCGCGGTGGAGTCTACCAACTGGTCGATCGAAGGTAATGGGTAGCTGTCCTTGGGGCATGCCTTGTTGAGACTAGTGAAATCTACGCACATGCGCCACTTCCCCGTCCCCTTGGGATTTTTTCTACCATCACAACGTTTGACAGCCACGTTGGGTATTGCACTGGTCCTACAAACCCTGCTTTAATCAGTTTCGCGAGTTCTACCGCAGCTGCCGCGTTCTTAGGCCCTGCTTGTTTTCGTTTCTTCTGTCTACACGGCTTGACTTCCGGACTAATGTTCAGGGAGTGGGTCATGACACTCGCTGGGATCCCTCTCAAATCCTTTGGTGTCCACGCGAATACATCCCGGGAGCGGGTGAGTAAGGTCTCAATCTCTTGTACGACCTTTTGATCCAGCTTCCCCCCTACATAAAGCTTCTCCTCTTTGTTGGGGAAAGGAGTGATTACCTGTTTCTCAAACCCATCAAAATGCGGTTTGTGTCCCTCTGCCTTTCCCTCAGTATCTTGCGGCCTGGGCGAGGTACGAACCTCTAACTCGGCTTCTTCAAGCATGCGTGGCAGTCCTGGAATAAATAGTTGGTTGGCAAGCAAGGTCTTGGTATTGCCCTTTTCGGATGAAACGTAGCAGATACGACTTTCCTCTTGGTTTCCTCTCGCGACACCTATTCATGTCAACGTTGGGAACTTTAAACAAAAATGACATATTGATACGACCGCTTCAAATCTGCACAGAGTCTCGCGTCCCAGTATCGCGTTGTAGGAGGATGTTATTGGGATTACTACAAAATCAATCTTTTCTGACCTTCTTGACCCGGTTTCTTCGCCTAGGATGAGATCTAGCGTGACGACGCCCAGGGCCCTTACTCTGTCACCCGCGAAGCCTACCAGCGTGGTTTTAGTTGGCCTGAGCGTGGACTGATAAATCCCCATTTTCTCAAACGCGTCCCAGTACAGTATGTCGGCTGAGCTCCCTGTGTCCACAAGGATCCTTTTTACAAGCTTGGTTCCTACCTGAGCATGAATGACCAGTGGATCAGCGGCTTCGACTGCCCAGGTATCTACCTCCTTGTCACTAAAGACAAGCGTGTATGGTTCAGACTTCGACCTCGCGACACTATAGATCGGCTTTCCTTGAGGCTTGGGTGCGTTGTTAATAAGCCTTTGCTCTCGCTTGCCCAGGGGGATGGGTTCATGGCAGCCCGCGATTGTGCCTATATGGCCGTCCATGCGAGGGAAGTTCTGGTGTGGGTGGCGATTAGGCCCCTGATTCTGGTCATTTTTTGCGGGGGTTTGCTGCCTTGTTTCGTTCTGTGTTCTACCTCCTCTTCCTCCTCTACTCCATGCTCCTCTGTGTGTGATGTCGTGACCTCCATCAACGTTTCCCCTTCGAGCAGTTAGGACCTCCTGCTCTCTTGGGTGATGTTGTCGCGACCAACACTCCTCTGTAGAGTGAGTATTCACTCTGTGGTATTCGCACCAGGTGGTTGGCCCATGGCGGTTACGACCGCGATCCCCTCCCCTCTCAACCTCGCGTCGGTTATCTTGTTCAGCTACAAAATTCTGCGATTGAAATTGATTCTGATCGTGATTTTGGCCCCTGAACTGCCTTTGACCCTGATTCTGATCTTGAATCTGTAAGCCGGGCACTCGCGAGTCGATCTGCTCCTTCCCCTGACTACTTTGATGGCGCTTATTCCCCCAGCTCTGGTTCTCTCTCTTCTGACCCTGAGCAGGCTTATTCTGATTACTTCCTTTCAACGCGATACTCGAGTGTGCTTCCACGTTAATCTCTGTGTAGGCTCTTTCGAGCATGCCTTGGTAGTCCAAATCTTTCTTGCGGTATAGGTATTGCTTGAAGGAACTTCCATCAGTGAGCCCGTCAAGGAACGCGACCCGTGCGGTCTTATCATGAAAATCTTCGGCTTCTAAGATCTTTTCCGTGAACCTCTTAACATAGCCTTCTAGTGATTCATGAGGTCCTTGTTTGACACCTACTACTTCTTGCATTGTCACCTTTCTTTTCCTCAAGGATCCAAAGTGCAATAAGAAACTATTCTCTAGATCTGCGAAACACTGGATGCTCCCTGACGGCTGGTTAAGCATCCAGGTCATGGCGGGTCCCGCGAGTGTGCCTGGGAAACCTTTGCACATCGTGGCTTCATCAGGGCACCTCGCGAGCATAGCATACTTGTAGCGCGCTAGGTGTTCGCTGGGATCTTCTTTACCATTGTATTCTTTGATAATAGGGAATCTGAAATTAGGCAGAGGAACTGACCTGACTATGTGTTCCGCAAAAGCAGTCGGGCCGAATAAGGTTGACGGGTTGATGGATGGGTAGGCCTCAGAAGCCCGCCGCGGGTGGGTTGCCTGGTTGCGAAAAGGTTCCCCCTCGTACTGGCGGCGGGAAGGTCTTTGCTCGACGTGAATCCCCTGTCCTCTTGTCTCGGTTCTTCCCCTGCAAGATTGGTTCTCCACATGGCTAGGGGGCTGATTCAAATCGAACCTACCAGGGTGACAAGGCCTCTCGCGTCCCTCGACTCTGGTCCTATGCGACACTGAGACTCTGTCATCAGGTATGTGTTCAGCACTTTCTTCAGTGACTGATTGTTCTCGTTCGCTCTGATTCTGTTCATGCTCGTATGATCTGGTCCTCGGTTGTTCTTGGTTTCGGCCCCTGCCCGCACTTTGTCCCATCGTCTGCAGGAAAGCACGATACTGAACCAGTGCGGGTCCTACCAGAACAATTTCTTCCTCATGTACGTGTGAAAGACGTGCTCGCGTGCTATTTATGTCTTGTGTTCTCGTCTGGGGAGGGGTATTGTCGCTTCTTTCGCCACTAGTATTCATCTTCTCAGGTAGTTTAAGTATTAGAAATACGCGAGTATATGTAGTAAGCCTTACTTGTGCGAGGAGGTCCCCACGGTCGGCGCCAGTGTTGGAGCCCAGAAATTGAGATCACGCGACACAACACTTCGCGTGACACAGGGCGTCTGGACAATCAACTTATGCAATACACCTCGTCGTCTTCTTCCTCGAGACCAACCTTATTCTCGTCACCTCTGACACTTGCATGACCAAACCGAGAAGGAGACCGGCTTCGGCTCTTTTACGCTCCACCAAGAAGTGACTTCGAAATAACGCAAGTATATATGAAGGTAGAGAGAAACAAAGTGAAGGAAGAAGAGTGTATTATCAAAAACGTTTCACGTTCCAAGCTTACAATAAACCGAATAGTTCAGATATCATTCATAACAACACTAAAAGCTTAACAACAAAACTATGAGTGGTAAAACAAGTACTTCACGTCTAACTTCTTCTAGGAAGTGAGTGTTTCGAAAGATTGAAGCTTAGGTTTTCTCTCGAGTTTTTCTTACTGCTAAGAGGAAGGTGAAGAGTTTTTTTCTCTTTGTCTCGATCTCCCTTCCTTATCCATTGGGTTGCGTTTTTATACTATCAACTAGGACCCACGCGAGTCAATTACCGATTTGCCCCTCGATACTTAGTCTCGTTGTATCCTCTTATTGGGCTTCACCTGTTTATGGGCCGCTTCATTCTCCTGGGCTGACTTCTTGGACCGACCCGGCTCGCGTTCCATGAGCATGACCCAATTCCCTATGGGCCTCGCGAGCCCATCGAGAACCGGCTCCAACACTATCAATTCCATTGCTTGCTTGTTTCTGCTGTGCATTGTTCTCTGTGTGTAAGGATAATTTCCATTTTGGGAATTAGCCATTGTTAACAGATCTTGTACTTAGGCTTATCAGGAAACTCGTTTATGATGTATTGGGCCTTATGTTGGTCCAGTAGAAGATTAGGCCCAAAAACCGTAGCAGATGCCCATGACTCGACCCGACCCGCTTGAGGAAACCGGGGCTCCGCGTGTGAGTTAGAAGCTTGGTATATAAGCTCTCTAACCCTTCTTCTCGCCTCACTTCTTGCCTTTGCTCGTTCCTGTTCATCCCAGAGAAAGAGAGAGAGATCTGAGAGAGTGTTCTTGAGGGAGATCGACGTTGGTTTGATTCTTCTTCTTCGCCGAAGCAAATCTCTTGCTGTTGGTGTTCCAAGCTTGAAGACGGTGGTCTTGGCTAGTGGAGAAACTCTAGATCGTGACCTCGGATGCTCAGCGGGGCTAGGGCTCGTAGTCTTGCCGGTGACTGTGAAAGGGGGGTTCTTCTATCTCTTGCTTGCTTCTTGTTTCTGTAGTTGTAAGCCTTCGTGAGTTAAGATCTGTTGTTGTTGTATGCTCTCTGTAAGACCTTCACCTTTACTTAGTGAATTTGGCTCTTATCTTGAGGCCACGGGGAGTAGGCTGAGTCCGAACCTCATTAACATCTCATGTGTCCTTTTTCTTACTGTTGTGCATGTTCTTTATTCGATCCGATCTGTCAACATTCGACCTCTCAGATTGGTATCAGAGCCAGGTTTCCCTTGTTTTGTGCTTTTCTGGATCTTGTGTGATTTCAGAAGTTCATCTCCAAGGATCTTTGGTGCTTTGATTGATTTCTGGTTTCTTGCTTCCGCTCATTAGTGTTGACTGGTCATTTCTTGTCTTGCATGTAGCTTTGCCTAGGTCTTTTGTGTAAGATTTAAACTACTTGCATTGTAACTCAGGATATCTTGGTAATATTGTGATTACCACAGCTATCTGAATTGTTACTTGAGGATTTCTTGGATTATAGTGTTAATTTCAAGAATCTCTGAAGTGCTCTACCTCCTTTTGTCTGTTGTACAAGTGCTCTGACTAACTTGAGTGTTGATTCAGGTACCATGACAGATAACAACATAAGGATGAAGCCATTTGATGGAACCACTGATTTTGCAATGTGGCAAGTAAAGATGAAAGCCATATTGATCAAAGAAAAGGTGTCCAAAGCCATTAAGGGTGACTACATGGCTGAGACTTCAACTGCTAGGCAACTGGAGATGGATGAGATTGCTCATTCAGAGATCATGATCAGATTGTCTGATGATGTTGCTCGACAGGTGGTAAACTTCAAGACTACTAAATCTCTATGGGAAGGTTTAGAATCTCTTTACTTAACTAAATCCATGCCTTCTAGAATATCTTTATTGTGCAGATTATTTACCTATAAAATGGATATGAATCTGACCTTGAATGATAATCTAGATAAGTTTCTTAGGATGACTCAGGATTTAGAAAGATGTAATGAAAAAATTGAAGATAACCACCAAGCTGTTATTCTCCTTAACTCTTAGCCTGCTCAGTTTGACAACTTTAAAGATGTTATTCAGTTTGGAAATGAATCTTTAACAAAACACAAGATCATTGAGTCCTTGACTGAAAAAAATGAAACTCTAAAGGTGTTTAGGGGTAAGAACTCAGATAAGAAGATTGACTCTAAAGCTGAAGTTCTTATGGTTAATGGCAAACCTAAGAAGAATTTTAAACAGTATAATAAGGATAAAAGAAAAGAGTCCTTAGGATCTAATAATGGTAATGATAAGAAGAAAACCTGCTTCTATTGTAGTAAAGTAGGACACTTCATCAAGGATTGCCATAAAAAGAAAAAGGATGATGCCAATAAATCTGGAACTGATAACACTGCTGCTGTGTTTGAATATGAGGAATACAATGATTGTAGATTACTTATGTGTTCTGATGCTCCTCTAGATGATGATTGGATCCTTGATTCTGGTTGTACCATGCATGCTACTCCAAATAAATCTTGTTTTAGCTCCCTAGCTGAGTCTTATGGGGGTAAGGTAATGTTAGGTGATCACAGTGCCTTAATAATTAGAGGTGTAGGTAGTGTTCCCCCGTGTATGCATGATGGTATTGTTAGGACCCTTCAAAATGTTAGGTGGGTCCCTGACCTTAGGAGAAATCTGTTATCTGAGTCAGCCTTAGATGACCTTAAGTGTAAGATTGTTACTCAAAATGGAATAAGGGAAGTTATTAAAAATGGGACTACTCTTATAAAGGGAATTAAGAAAGGTGGTTTGTATCATGTTGTCATTTCACCAGAATTAAATCTCTCCTTTGATAGTAATAATCTCACTTTAGATCAAACTAAGGTGTGACATAGCAGAATGGGGCACATTGGTAATAAAGGCCTAAACCATTTACATAAGCTAGGTTTAATCAATAAAAAACCTTGTGACTTGAGTTTTTGTGAAGACTGTATTTTTGGTAAAAAGACTAATGACTCATTTGCTAGATCTACATTTGTTGCTAGTGCTCCTCTTGAGTATGTACACTCTGACCTATGGGGTCCAGCACAAGTAAGCACAGTAGGAGGTAAGAGGTATTTTATCTCCTCCATTGACCATTATTCTAGGAAATTTTGGCTTTATTTGCTTAGAACTAAGGATGAGGCCTTTAATGCTTTCAAAAACTGGAAAATAACAGTAGAAACTCAAACTGGTAAGAAACTGAGATGTCTTAGGACTGACAATGGTTTAGAATTTTGCAATCATGAGTTTAATAATTACGTCACCAAATGGGAGTCAAAAGACACTTAACTGTGCCTGGAACTCCTCAACAAAATGGTACTGCAGAAAGGATGAATAGAACATTGCTTGAGAAAACTAGATGCATGCTTGTTAGCTCAGGAATGAAACACTCATTATGGGGTGATGCAGTTATGACTGCTGCCTATCTCATTAATAGGTCTCCCTCCTCTGTCATTGACTTTAAAACTCCACAAGAGATGTGGATGGGTAGAAAACCTAGTCTGTCACACTTAAAACCTTTTGGTTGTACAACTTACTCTCAAATTTCTCAAGGTAAACTAAAACCTAGGGCAATTAAGTGTGTTATGCTAGGTTACCCAGAGGGTGTAAAGGGGTACAAGCTACTTGTCTTACAACCTCATGGTCTAAAAGTTATAGTGTCAAGGAGTGTCACTTTTAATGAGAATGATTTTATTTTAGAAATAATCTAACTGCTGCTACCAAGGTGACATGTACCTCAAAAGATGGTGATGGAGATGAAGCTCCATCAAGGCACTTCTACACTCCCACTGAGTCACTGCCCCCAGATGAAGAAGAGTTTGACATTGGCCAGCTGTCTCTCAGTCAAGATGAGTCAAATGGAGGCACAAGTGAAGAGATGCCTAGCTCAAGGGAGACAAATGTTAGCAACTCAAGAGGGCAGGAAACAGAAAGTGGTGAAAGAGATGGTGCAGATAACAATGCACAACAATTAAGGGGAGGAGAAAACAGGGAAGAAACTTCGAACTCTCTACACTCCTCTAGCTCTAATATGCATAATATTACTGATAATGTAGTGTCTGAACCTTTATCTGAAATGCATGACCTAGAAAATTATCAATTAGCTAGAGATAGAGTCCCTAGAGTTAGGATACCTAATAAGAAGTTTGCTTCTAATAATGTTGAGCATGTTATCTTAGCTGTTGTTGGCCTACTTGATTATGCTTTCATTACAGCAAATGTAATTGACAACTCCTACACCCCTGACACTTATGAGCAAGCCATGAAATGCAAAAATGCAAATTTATGGATTAAAGCTATGCAGGAAGAAATTGAATCCATGACAGTAAATAAAACTTGGACTCTTGTCCCTAAACCAGACAAAGCCAAACTTATTGACTGCAAGTGGATTTATAAGATCAAAGATGGTAACAGTAAAATGGATCCACCTAGATTTAAGGCTAGGTTAGTAGCTAAGGGCTTCACCCAAAGGGAAGGGGTGGATTACAATGACATCTTTGCACCTGTAGTTAAGTATAAGACAATGAGATTATTACTTGCTATGTGTGCTGTTTTTGACTGGGAACTAGAACAAATGGATGTAAAGACAGCCTTTTTACATGGAGATTTAGATGAGACAATTTATATGAAGCAACCTAAGGGCTTTATTGATGTGAAAAATCCTGATCATGCTTGCTTATTAAATAAATCCATTTATGGATTAAAACAATCACCTAGGCAGTGGAATTTAAAATTTGATGCTTGTATGAGAAAGCTGGGTTTTCACAGAAGTAGTTATGATACTTGCTTATATTTTAAGAATGTAAATTCTATCTCTCCTGTGTATGTTCTGCTTTATGTGGATGATATTCTTATGATGAGTAACTCTAAAGTGACTATTTCTGGTGTTAAAAGAGATCTTAAGATGCATTTTGATATGAAAGATCTTGGTCCTGCTCAATTGATTCTAGGAGTTAGGATTATTAGGGATAGAAAGAAGAAAATAATGTGGTTATCTCAGAAAGACTACTTGAACAAAGTTTTAGATAGATTCAACATGAAAGATTCTAAACCTACTTCTATTCCCTTAGGAAGTCACTTAGAGCTCAGTAAGGATAGTTGTCCTACCAGTCAAGAAGAAATTGATAAGATGTCCAATGTACCCTATGATGTTGCTGTTGGTTCTATTATGTATGCTATACTGTGTACCGGGCCTGATCTGGCCTTTGCTGTGAGTGTATTAAGTAGATTCATGTCAAACCCTGGTGACTGCATATCTTGGAAATCTCAACAACAATCTGTGGTTGCTTTATCTTCTACATAAGCTGAATATATTGCAGCTACTGAGGCAGCTAAAGAAGACACTTGGTTGACTGGGATTTTGAATGAGATTTAGTCTGTTAAATATATTCCTACTCTGCATATTGATAGTCAAAGTGCTTTATATTTGTGTAAGGATCATGTATATCATGAAAGGTCTAAACACATAGATGTAAGGCACCATTTCATTCGTGACAAAGTAGAGAAAAAAGAAATTATAGTTAGTAAGGTTAAGGGTGATCTTAATCCTGCTGATTATGGTACTAAAATTGTAACAGCTGATAAGTTTGCATTTTGCAGGAACTCCCTTCACATTCTAGATGTTCCTTGATGATTGCTGAAGTGTGTTTTTGGCCGACGATGGTTGGTAGCTTCAAGTCTGCTCCTTTCTCGATCAATGGATGTGTTCTACAGTTAGAGTTAGGCAATGTAAAGGTGATGGAAATTAAGAGGGCATATTGTAAGGATAATTTCCATTTTGGGAATTAGCCATTGTTAACAGATCTTGTACTTAGGCTTATCAGGAAACTCGTTTATGATGTATTGGGCCTTATGTTGGTCCAGTAGAAGATTAGGCCCAAAAACCGTAGCAGTTGCCCATGACTCGACCCGACCCGCTTGAGGAAACCGAGGCTCCGCGTGTGAGTTAGAAGCTTGGTATATAAGCTCTCTAACCCTTCTTCTCGCCTCACTTCTTGCCTTTGCTCGTTCCTGTTCATCCCAGAGAAAGAGAGAGAGATCTGAGAGAGTGTTCTTGAGGGAGATCGACGTTGGTTTGATTCTTCTTCTTCGCCGAAGCAAATCTCTTGCTGTTGGTGTTCCAAGCTTGAAGACGGTGGTCTTGGCTAGTGGAGAAACTCTAGATCGTGACCTCGGGTGCTCAGCGGGGCTAGGGCTCGTAGTCTTGCCGGTGACTGTGAAAGAGGGGTTCTTCTATCTCTTGCTTGCTTCTTGTTTCTGTAGTTGTAAGCCTTCGTGAGTTAAGATCTGTTGTTGGTGTATGCTCTCTGTAAGACCTTCACCTTTACTTAGTGGATTTGGCTCTTATCTTGAGGCCACGGGGAGTAGGCTGAGTCCGAACCTCGTTAACATCTCCTGTGTCCTTTTTCTTACTGTTGTGCATGTTCTTGATTCGATCTGTCAACATTCGACCTCTCACTGTGGCACACCCATGAAGAGATTAAGAAGAAATCCAAACAAATAAAACATTAGCAAGTTCAAAGGAGGGGGCTTTACGAATTGATTGGCCTGGTAAAAAAAGCTGCTTATGGGCCTCAACCACCTTCGCCAAAAATGAATTCATCTTCTTTAGAGAAAAGGCTTTATATCAACCTTATATCTCCTACATGAAGCATGCACCCAGATTATTCAGAATGAAACCCAATCCAGATAGAGGAAGATAAAAGTAGCCACTTATATCATACACCCTCCATGATAAATCCAACTAACACAAAGGTATTTGTTATATATTTTCCCCTGTCAATACACAGTTTTCATGAACTTTGTAGTATTCAGATCATCATAAGTGACCAGGACAACTAAGAATTACACAAACTCTTATAGAATTCAGCAAAGAATCAAGACCAACTCTTATCGAATACAGCAAAGAAGGAAGACCTAGCTTCACGTCACTACTCTCCAGCTAATTTCCTAATTCAGTGATTCATCTGAAATCTTTACCAGGAAATCCCAGGCCAACTGAATCTCAAATTGAGAGTCTGGTTCCGAATCCAATCAACAAGAGCACATACATTGAATAATGTGTCGCCTCTTAATTCTATAAATTCAATTGGGATGCCAAATTAGGGTTTGTAAATCTACCTTGTGAGACTTCAAATTTAACAGTCGATCGCTATTTATGGAGTGGAATGCCCGAAATCCGAACGTGAGAGATTACGTGCAGACACACAGGGAGATCAACAGGAGCCCACAAGCAAGACTGCGACAGTGGTGGGGTCGTCGTGCAGCGGCCACTGAACAGAGGGAGAAATCCTGAACCATGTGGATTTGACTGACTATGCTAAGCCTCAATCAAGAGTAGGAGTTTCAGTGTACCTCAAAAAACATAAGTGATCATCCTAACTTCAATCTTAACTTCTTCCCTGCTATACCTATGTCTCTAAAATTCATGCACACTTGTAGAAATTAAGATGTCAACTGATACGAAAAAGATTTTAAGTTTTCCTCTATGCAAGACATAATGAATAGTGTGCTCAACTGATAAAAACAAAGTTAAAATCACAAAAAAAACAGCACAAACCCAATCATGCTACCTTCCACTGCAACTCCCCCCTGCAATCATGTCCAAATTTGACAACTTCCCTACCTTCACAGCTCAAATCAATTCAAATCATTTGCTCAATTGTCATATTACTAAATTCTTACTCTTGCCACAATCAGGGCCGGACGCATGATTTATGATCTAGGGGCTAAATTTCTTTGTAACTAATATCAATATAAATTAAACAAGAAAATTTCCATCCTATCTGCAGGCCCATCGAAAAGGTCTGTATAAAATACACATACAGACGAAAAAGTAGAAACCACAATCGAAATTAAATATGGAAACAATAGTAAGGCGGAAAATCACCTAAGTTGGTAAAATCATGCTTGAACAACACTAACATCCTTCAAATGACTTACCTATAATGGTTTACAGTCATTAATTTCTTGACCCAAGATCTGGAGTGGCGTATTTGAATTCAAGCTTGTTGTGTTTTCCCTCCTATATGGGGGAAGAAGTTTATTTATTTATGGGCTTAAGTAATACCATTTGGGAGGCCCAAATGAGGAAGTCTTGCTCTAGATTGACCCTCATATTTAAGGGGATGAAAAGTGAGCATCTAGTGTTAATACAGAGAGAAATAATCAGCTGAAAAGAGAGCCACAAAAGAGAGAAAGAAAAGAGTGGAAGAGAATCCCGTAGGTGTTGGTGCACCCAGATCTGATCTGCCCCGATCGACGACCAAACGAGCTCCGATTGGGACGAAATTTCAGAGTGTTGTTCCTGCCACTAAGAAGATCATATCCATCGGTTGGATCGTGATTTCGAGCCCTCTAACTCAGGTTCTGAGCTGCTGTGTTTATTTGCTCTTCTTGTTGTTGTTCCACCTTGTTGGGTGAAGATTATAGCCAAGGTTGTTGCCTTGATGTTGTTGTATTCCTCTAGTGATATCTAGAGAGGTTGTACCCACTTTGAACTGTTTTATAGTGGAGGTTTTAGACCTGAGGGTCTCGTGGTTTTCTCCCGATTTGGGTTTCCACGTAAAAAGTCTCGTGTGTTCAGTTGCTGTTTATATTTCCTGTCGTATTGGTTATTACTTCCTGTCAGCGTGCCCATCAGATCTTGTTACTGTTTGTGGACAGTGGTTGTGTGTTTTGACGAATTTGGATTCCGCACACGTCAAACTGGTATCAGAGCTTTAGGTTCCGATGGATGAGAAGAACAGTAGCTTTCAGGGAATGATTGTGTTGAACTCCAATAATTATTCAGATTGGAAGATTAAGATGGAAGATCTTTTGATTGTGAAAGATCTTTATGAGCCAATAGATAAACAAGAAATACCGACGGGGGTGATAGAATCCACGTGGAAGATTCTGAATAGAAAAGCCGTAGCAACGATGAGACAGTTTGTTGATGTGAGTATACTTCAACATGTGGCCAATGACACGAATGCTTATGAGTTGTGGCATAAGCTTGCGGGCATGTATGAGCGAAAGAATGCCCTTAACAAGGCGTCATTGATGAGAAAACTTGTGAGATTGAAGTACTCAGATGGTGAGAGCATTGCGGTGCACACCAGTACGTTTATGGGCTTGGTGAATCAGTTAGCCTCAACCAAGATGTCGTTAGATGATGAGTTGCAGGCCCTGCTGTTACTTTCCTCCCTGCCAGACAGTTGGGAAACTCTTGTCGTGTCACTCAGTAATTCCTGTCAGGAAGACAAGTTGTCTTTAGAGGCCGTGAAGGCAAGCCTTCTGAATGAAGAGACAAGAAGAAAAGAGATGGGTGCCTCGTCTCAGTCAGAAGTGAATGTGACACAAGATTTCAGTAGAGGAAGGAGCAAGCAGAGGGGTTCTAAGAACCGAGACAAGTCCAGAGGGAGATCAAAGTCCAAAGGTAAACTCACGTGCTTCTATTGTGGCAAACCGGGTCACTTCCAAAAGAATTGCCGAAAGTTCAAGAGGGACAAGGGCAATGGTGATAGTACAGAACAGAGAAAACATTCAGAAGAAGATACCTCAGCGATTGCAACTAGTGAAGAGGAGTTGTTGTTCATTAGTGAACAAGAAGGTGTGAACCTTGCTAGTGATGATGAGTGCACTTGGATAGTTGATTCTGGTGCATCTTTCCACTTGACTCCTAAGAGGGAGTTCTTCTCGTCTTACAGATCAGGCGACTATGGCCATGTGAAGATGGGAAATGATGGCTCGTGCAAGATTGTTGGCATGGGTAGTATTTGTTTGATGACATCCACAGGTTGCAGGATGATGCTAAGAGATGTACGCCATGTTCCTGATGTCAGGCTGAATTTGATATCTTCAGGGCGTCTAGATGATGAGGGCTATAGTGGTGGTTTTCAGAATGGTGTATGGAAGTTCTGTAAAGGAAGTTTGATAGTATTCCGGGCACAGAAGCAGAATACTTTATACGTGATGCAAGCGAAGTTGTGCAGAGATGAAGCCAATGTGGTGGCTGACTCAGCTGGCGAGTTATGGCACAAGAGGCTTGGTCATATGAGTGAGAGGGGGCTGCAGACGCTAGCCAAGAAGGACATCCTCCCGGAAGTGAAAGGTATAAGTCTAAAACATTGTGTTGATTGCTTAGCTGGAAAGCAAAACAGAGCATCCTTTCATTCTAGACCTCCGATGAGGAGAAGACATGCATTAGAGTTGGTTCATACCGATGTGTGTTATATGGATGCCAAGTCGCATCGTGGTGCACAATATTTTGTGACTTTTATTGATGATTACTCCAGAAAGTTGTGGGCTTTCGTGTTGAAAAGCAAAGACCAAGTGCTTTCGGTCTTCAAGGAGTTTCATGCCAGAGTTGAGAGGGAGTCAGGACAGAAACTAAAGGCTGTCAGGACGGATAATGGTGGAGAGTACAGGGGTCAGTTTCAGCAGTACTGTAAGAGTCATGGGATCAAGCTTGAGTATACAGTGCCCAAGACACCTCAGCTGAATGGGCTTGCAGAGAGGATGAACAGAACCATAGCAGAAAGAGTGAGAAGCATGTTGTCGCATGCTAAGCTGCCGAAGTCATATTGGGCGGAGGCAATGATGACTGCTGTGTATATCATCAACAGATCTCCTTCAGTTCCTCTAGATGGTGATGTTCCTCAGAGGGTGTGGACTGGAAGAGATGTTTCCTACAAGCATTTGAGGGTGTTTGGATGCCTAGCATACTTGCACATTGCTAGAGATCAGAGAAAGAAGCTTGACAGTAAGACGAAGCCATGCATCTTCCTTGGGTACTCAGAAGATGAGTTTGGGTACAGATTGTGGGATTTGATTGACAAGAAGGTGGTCAGAAGTAGAGACATTGTGTTCATGGAAGACAAGACGATTGAAGACTGGAAGCAGATCCTGCCAGTGTCGTCTTCCCATCCTGCCACTGTTATAGATCCCGTGTTTCCTGACACTAGCCCTGTACATCCTGTCAGTGTGCAACAGTCAGATGATGTTCAGCAGGAAGATGCAGATGATGCAGGTAATGATGATGGTGATGTTGAGCCGCCAGAATCAGGTGAGACTGAGTTGCAAGAACCCTCTCTAGAGCCAACTGCTGAGTTGAGAAGATACCCTGCCAGGCAGAGACAGAGATCCTGTAGGTATCCAGTCAGTGAGTATGTGTTGTTGACTGATGAAGGAGAGCCAGAGTGCTTTGAGGAGGCTATGGCAAATGTGCACAAGAAGGAGTGGTATAATGCCATGCAAGATGAGATGAATTCCCTGCATGAGAACCACACCTATGACTTGATGAAGTTGCCTGAGGGTAAGAGAGCTCTTAGGAACAAATGGGTTTTCAAACTGAAAACTGGAGAAGATGGTTGTCCACCTAGGTACAAAGCCCGCATAGTGGTGAAGGGCTTCCAGCAGAAGAAAGGTGTTGATTTTGATGAGATTTTCTCTCCAGTTGTGAAGATGTCATCCATCCGGGTTGTTCTAAGCCTAGCTGCAAGCATGAATCTTGAGATTGAGCAGCTAGATGTGAAGACCGCATTCCTTCATGGTGATCTTGAAGAGGAGATATATATGGAGCAACCTGAGGGTTTTGAGGTCAAGGGAAAGGAGAGGCTTGTATGCAGATTGAGGAAGAGCTTGTATGGCTTGAAGCAAGCTCCTCGACAATGGTACAAGAAGTTTGAGTCCTTCATGATGGAGCATAAATTCCACAAGACACAAGCCGATCATTGTGTGTTTGTGAAGAAGTACCATGAAGGTGATTTCCTCATTCTCTTGCTATATGTGGATGATATGTTGATTGTTGGTCGTGATACCAACAAGATTGCTAGCTTGAAGAAAGCTCTGAGCAAGTCCTTTGCTATGAAGGACTTAGGCCCTGTAAAACAGATACTGGGAATGCGTATAGTGCGTGACAGGATGAAAAACATTTTGTGGCTGTCACAGGGGAGATACATGGAAAAGGTGCTGCAGAGATTTAACATGGACAAGGCTAAACCCGTTTGCTCTACACTACCGGCTGAGATGAAGCTGAATTCTGATCAGTGTCCGAAGAGTGAGAAAGAAAAAGCAGAGATGAAGAGTGTCCCTTATGCTTCAGCCGTGGGTAGCTTGATGTACGCCATGGTTTGTACTAGGCCAGACATTGCCTTTGCTGTGGGGGTTGTTAGCAGATTCATGAGTAATCCTGGAAAGGAGCATTGGGCTGCAGTTAAGTGGATTCTTAGGTATCTCAGAGGCACTTCGAGTGTGTGCTTACGCTATGGTCCCGGAGAGCCTATGCTTGATGGCTTTACAGATTCTGACATGTCGGGTGATGTTGATTCCAGTCGGTCCACGTCAGGATATATGATGACCTATGCAGGGGGAGCTGTTTCATGGCAATCGAGACTGCAGAAGAGTGTGGCTTTGTCAACCACGGAAGTTGAGTATATGGCTGCAGTTGAGGCTGGTAAGGAGCTAATTTGGATGAGGGCTTTCCTGACTGAGTTGGGAGTGAAGCAAGTGAGATTTCCACTGCACTGTGACAGTCAGAGTGCCATCCACCTTGCCAAGAACGCCGCCTACCATTCTCGAACCAAGCACATACAGAGGAGGTATCATTGGTTGCGAGAGAGAGTAGAAGATGGAGACTTTGATTTGTTGAAGATCCATACTGATGACAACGGGTCAGACATGCTGACGAAGACCTTGCCTAAGGAGAAGCTTGTTGCTTGTCGCTTGAGAGCGGGCTTGGTTGAATTCCCCATACAGGAGTGAAGGGGGAGTTTGTTGTGTTTTCCCTCCTATATGGGGGAAGAAGTCTATTTATTTATGGGCTTAAGTAATACCATTTGAGAGGCCCAAATGAGGAAGTCTTGCTCTAGATTGACCCTCATATTTAAGGGGATGAAAAGTGAGCATCTAGTGTTAATACAGAGAGAAATAATCAGCTGAAAAGAGAGCCACAAAAGAGAGAAAGAAAAGAGTGGAAGAGAATCCCGTAGGTGTTGGTGCACCCAGATCTGATCTGCCCCGATCGACGACCAAACGAGCTCCGATTGGGACGAAATTTCAGAGTGTTGTACCTGCCACTAAGAAGATCATATCCATCGGTTGGATCGTGATTTCGAGCTCTCTAACTCAGGTTCTGAGCTGCTGTGTTTATTTGCTCTTCTTGTTGTTGTTCCACCTTGTTGGGTGAAGATTATAGCCAAGGTTGTTGCCTTGATGTTGTTGTATTCCTCTAGTGATATCTAGAGAGGTTGTACCCACTTTGAACTGTTTTATAGTGGAGGTTTTAGACCTGAGGGTCTCGTGGTTTTCTCCCGATTTGGGTTTCCACGTAAAAAGTCTCGTGTGTTCAGTTGCTGTTTATATTTCCTGTCGTATTGGTTATTACTTCCTGTCAGCGTGCCCATCAGATCTTGTTACTGTTTGTGGACAGTGGTTGTGTGTTTTGACGAATTTGGATTCCGCACACGTCAAAGCTAACCAACAACTACTTCATAAATTTGCAGGGCATTTCATCGAAAACTTGGTAGGCGGGAAAAAATCGATGGCAACATCAGTAGGACTCACCTCAGCTTCTATAGATATAAGTTCAACACTATCCTTTGTTGAAATGTTCAACCCCACTTATAGTAGCATCTGGTGTAGAGGATGGCTTGGTCTAGTTTGCAGCTTCAGCAAGACAACTTAATAGATCAACTTCAACACCTTCCCTTGTCCTTCCATTTTCCAAAAGTTCATCACAAATCTGAAAAAAGGAAGACTTTGCAGGATCCTGGATACGTTTATGGGAATATCAACAAGTGTACTACTCATTTAAAGGATAAGCATGTTTCAAACTTGTATGTACAGATGAAGAATATTTTCACCATAGCATCTTCTAGAAAATCTTCCTTGGGATGTTCTTCTGGACCAGAGGTTGATCCTCTTGGAAAAGTCGACTTTCTAGGCACAACTCGTGTCCGCTTTCCAGTAGCACCATTATGCGCTGAAACTTTTAGCAGGAGGTGAAACTGATGGGATCATTTCAGAAGCTTCAGCTGAATCAACCTTTCCTTTATTTACAGGAAAAATCTTCGTCCTCATGTACTGCCAAGTGTGATCGGGCCTGGAGTATTAATACGTAAATATGTCAATGTTCTTCTGTAGGGATGGAGTACGTCAAAATGCAATCCAAGCACATCCCAACAAACGCCAAAACACAATAGTTTAGAAGGCTCGTTGTTATATAGTATATACTCACCATTATCTAATAAAAACATAAGTGGTTTTTCAACTTAGTTTGAATATCTAATCATGTCTGGTCTAGATCTCATCTATATCTAGTAGTATGTGAAAAGTGGGACCCTCCACGAGTTTCGAAAAGTTCGGGTCGAGCCGGGTTCGACCCAACGGGTTCGGGTCGAAAACAGATTTGACCCAAACGGGTTCAAACATTTTTCGGGTCGAGTATTTTCGGGTCGGATTGGGTCGACCCAGCTGGTCGGGTCAGCTTTAGACAGGTCTAATATCTAGGCTCTTAGAACTTTAACTATAAATCATAAATCATAATTCAATAATTGTAAAATACTACTTTATAATATAAAATATTTAATACATGTGATCCCGTATATGACGCACTAACATACGCTAACAAATAGTGATATAAAAGCTGATTTGTTGCAAAATCGGTTGATTTTCTGCAAATTTCCTTATAGTTTAATACACACGTAAGGTCATATTAAACGTGGTTGTGCGGGTAATGGAATTTAACGGGGTACATGATATCGCACTGCAGATTGTGCTGATAATAGAATTTGTTTGTCTATTGTTTTTAGAATAATTTTATAAAAAGAAATTTGTGGTATTATAGCTGAGTTTATGGCATGGTTTTATCATTTTTAATATTTTGAATAAAGTCGAATATTATGCACGGCCACAAAGTAAATATACATAGTTTCTATTCACCCCACTCAAATTGCTATTTATCGCGCAATCTTCGTGCGTCACGCATGGATTAAAACCATATGTCGCGTATGATTTGCTTTTTTTTCAAAACAATTCATACGTCACGCATGGATTAAAACCATACGTCACGTATGAATTTTTTTTTATTTTTTTGCTTGTTTTTTTTTCCATAATCTTGTAGATAATTTCAATACGATCGCGTGCATATAAAATTCGTCAAAAACGGATATCGTTTGCCCCTTCAAAAGGCCAAAATACAAATTTATCACGCATAATTTCTTGTATCAACAAGTCCGTTAAAACTCAACACACTATTTTTCAATTTTTTTATAATATGGTAGATAAATTATCTAAGATTTTATTTAGTGATGGTAATACTTAAATATAATCCATGACTACAATTTATAAGTACGGAGTAGTAGATATGTTACACTTAATCATAAATTACTCCACTATTCTTTGTTTTTTGACTTTTTGAAGGGGCAAACGATGTCCGTTTTGGACGAATTTTATATGCACGCGACCGTATTGAAATTATCTACAAGATTATGGAAAAAAACAAACAAAAAAATAAAAAATTTCATACGTGACGTATGGTTTTAATCCATGCGTGACGTATGGATTCTTTTGAAAAAAAACAATTCATACGCGACGTATGGTTTTAATCCATACGTGACGCACGAAGACTGGGCGGTAAATAGCAATTTGAGTGGGCGGTGAATAGTACGGTATAATGTTATAAATAGGCGATTTAGGATGTAGATAGGCGGCGGACGACAGTGGAGATGAAGAGAAGATAGAGAACTTCAGACGGAGGAGGGTGACGATGAGTACATTTTTTTCTTTTCTTTTCATGTATTAAATATTGCATTAAATGGAGACCGGTTGACATTACTTCATCAAGTACTAACAATTTTACGGAGAAAAACCCCGCACCCGGTTTTTTATAACTTGCACCCACTTTGGGCGCATCCAGGGTGTGTCCAATTGTTTTTTTAAAAACCTGGTTCAGTTTTGGGCGCACCCAGGATGCGCCCAACTTAAACCGGATGTTTTAGTATTTTGACGGAAAAAAAGATTGACCCAGTTTTTGGACGCACCCAGGATGCGCCTAAAAGCGGGTGCCGGTTATAATTTTCCGGGTGCGGGATTAAACGCCCCAATTTTAATATAGAAGCAAGATCAAACAAGCAAGAATTTCACTCCATTTATTCATCACCTTGTTCGAAAATTCAGGGGATATATACAATATCTACACAGCTATATGTTTCTTACTAATTTTGTATTGCAATTTTGTACTGAATTTTATTGGCTTTCGTGGTTGTATATCTACTGAGTATTAATACATCGGGATACTACACAAAGTGACATAATCTGCAAATTTGATTTCATTTGAGAACCCAGACAAAATATTTTTAAATTCGATATAGGCATACGTAGCTTTGATTCGTCTGAGTTGATTTAGATTATAGCCTAGAGAAATCAAAATGCTAAAAAGTAAGGAAACAAATTATCTAATGCCAATTCTAAAGAGTTTGATGGTTGCCTTGAACCCTCAGTTGGGTTCAATGTTTTTGGGTATTCGGACGAATAAAAACTCAGTTGGCTCATATTCAAACCTCAACTATCTCCAAGACTTGCAAGCTTGTAATTCCAATTCAACACAATACAAAACTATATCCAAAAGCCAATTTGCCTTCTTGCAAAGCATCTTTTGTCATCTTCAGGTCTTGTTGCTCTCTTTCTAAAGTTCCTCAAGGCCTTTGATATCCTTTTTGCCATCAAGCTCCTTCGCGGTATTTACGACAGTACGACCTTGATAAAAGCATGCATTCTGCTAAACGATCCGCACTAATTAAATAGTACGATCTTGATAAGAGCATGCATTCTATTAAACGATCCACACTAATTAGTTACCATCTTATATATTAAAATGCTATCGGCAATGAACAATCTTATATATTAAACATGAATTCTTTCTTTAAACTTGAAATTATGCATTCGAGAAGAGTGTAGAATTGAGAAGAGAGAGATAAGAAAATAACGCAACAACAGGAGCTCTACCTATTCCAGTTGTACAGTGTATATATGTGACACCACCATTGCGACTTACGGCTTTGTATAATTCACCAACAACAGCTGGAAGTCACAGCTGTAGATCATGTTTGTCAAAATCTTTGCTAATTATACAGCAACATGTCCACATAATGTTCACTTGTGCCACCTTTCAATCTAAATCATACGTATGCATATATTTGCATGGAGCACAACTACAAGAGTATAAAATAAACACATGTCACATCACATCTGATATTGATTTTGGTACTTCCAAGTTATGGATGTACAAACACACTTTCATATATTAGAACTGGAATTTCGATCAGATTGATTAGGAAATAGAAAATTGAAAGCATAGTTTCCTTAATCACATATCCAGATGTAGTTACAAAAGTGAGCATGGAATAATCACAAGAAGAATTAAATGAGCAAATGGAAACACGTGCTTTAACTTGACCATATTAAAGTTTCACTATAAAAGTGATGAGTAAGTTACCCTTTGCACCAACTTTGATATCATGTCAAGCGTAGACGACACTTTACGGCCTTGGCTAAGTTGAATCCTACATTTAGGAAGTCATTGTGGATGCAATAGCTAAAGTCATCATTTAGAATTGAATGAAATTCAGAAAAGAGAAAAAAGGAATTTTAATAAGTTAGCCATTAACTTCTTGAAGGTACCAGATATTTTTCCTTTGAGGATATCTGAGGCAGCTGATATAAAACTGTCATCCCGAATTTTGTTGCCTTATTAATATGCTCAATCTAAAACCTAGTAGGAAATTGTTGCTATCTATCCAGATGACGACAACACACAGATGAGAACAGCTAAATCCAATAATAGCAATACTGTAAAATTGTAGGTATTGTAATAGGCCTACTTATGGAGATAATGAGCACATCTAAAGACTTGAAAAGAAAAGAAAACACCAAGCCAACAACACACAAACCTACCATCTTAAAGATAACCAACTAAGTTAAATGAGCCTTAAACACAAGCGAAATCCCAAACAAAACCTCAGCTAATTTTTAACATTGAGCAGAAAGTACAGTCAAGAAGCTAGCATATCATATACAGAAATAGAAACCTTAATTCTGCATGTATGTGTTCGATATCATCATGGGTATCAGCATACTCCCGTATCGCCTTAATGTCAACACCGAAATACCTGAAATTCAAGTAAAGAGATCCAAATCACTTGCTTATGTCAAACTAACATAAAATGAATTGTAACTCAGTAACGCTGAAGATAAGAAGCACAACAAAACAACAAAGAACGAACCCTTGCGTAGCTTCTTGACATCAAGGAATTTGCGTTGAATGGCTTGTCTCTGAACAACACCACACCTTATTTACTCACTTCCACCATTTCACATCCCAGGGGCTGAATTTATGCAGATTTATATCAATCAAATGTGTTTTAGTATGAGACAACACACGAACAGCAAACAACAACTCTGTAGGATTTAACACCATAGAAGTTTCATATTAGTAATAAATCAATGAGAATATCCTTAACAACAATGTAAGTGCTGGCAAGAATCATTATCAACAGAGACCCTGCACCACCATTAACGGACAAATCAAACAAATTTGAGTTGATCATTATCCTAATAGAATCAAGTAACAACAGAATTAGAGTGGATACCTAAAACACCATATATCACCTTCATCTGAAAGACGGGGTTGGCCTTAAGTTATAGGGTCCAATTCAGTCTACAGTCAACATAATAAAACCAAATCAAACTGATTTCTCTTGCACCATCTCAAATTGTGTCTATTATGCATACCCGGGAGTCTGAAGAGTGAGCGAAGGAAGAAGAAACGGAGCAGACAAGGCGATTTCTTGTGAAGCAAATCAAAGGGGTGAGATTTCGGCGAGAAGAAGCAGATCCGTTCATCGCCCTAACAGAAAAGGAAATTTAAAAATACAATGTTTAGATCTTAAACAAGTCAGAAACAATCCAAATGTTTTGCAGGGAATGGAAAAGTGTCCAACTTAGATGTCCACTCAGCAACAGCTTTCCCAGCTAGACAGAGGTCAGCAAGTTCATCAATACCCTCATCAAAGCAAACTGTGCTATCCAGATCAAAGTACACGACATCAGCCATTCTCCACATTTCGAGAACCTCTGCAACATTTAAGATTATATTGAGAAGTCATGATGTTTCCAAGTTGCTTAACTATCCAAATTCGTTCTGTTTGAATTTGATAAAACATTCATGTGTATTAATCTCTTGTTGTTTTGTACTCAAAGAAAACTTCTTAATGTTCTTAGAGTCTGAGTTTGTTATTAAATCTTCATATGTGCCTCACTTATGTGCTGTTTGGGGTTGAACTAAAGATACCACCAAATTGCTATTGTTGATACTTGTGGATTAGTTTATTCATTAGAAACATCTACATCAGTAGAGCATCATATCATTCGTTAGTCAATTTCTGATTTGCTTTTTATGTTTGAGTTTGATTTGATTGCTTTCTTTCTCTATTTTTGGTGTGAGATATAGCTTTTAGAAACGGTTTTGATAGAATTCTATATATCATTCTTGTAATCATTGTTATTTGTTCAGTTAAAATCTACTATGGTCAGGTTGTTCTGCTTCATTCTTTTCACTTGATATACATGGATTGCGTTTTTTTTTGGAGGTTTCCTTATCTTTTATATTTGGATTGCTTATCAACATCTTTGTAGCTGCTAGGAAGGCAGTATCTGCAACCGCATTTACTGTCACTGGTTTGGTCAATAAGCTCCTTATTGTGGCAATCAATGTGTTGATTTATGTTAAGCATACCACTCAGATTGGATTGGTCTCTCTGCTTTCACCATTTCTGGAGGTGTGAGGTACCAGCCACCAGTGATCGGAGCTCCAACGCTGCAAGAGGTTTTTGTTACAGTGTTAAAGTCGAGTGACTGTCAGAGTGATGCTTTTGAGTTTCGGAAGAATGTTGAGGAGAGTTCATTATTGGGCAATAATTCTGAAGTATAACACTTTGCAGGTCATTTCTTGACTGTGATAATATTATATGCTTTTAGTAATTGCATTTGAAATAGCACTGAGTTTTTGAGTTTACCCAATTGTTAGATTCAATGTTGTTACACATTCAACTCAACTTTTTCAGGAATTTTGTGTTTGACATCTTTTGGTGTGAGACGATGATTCGTATTCTTCGTAATAGGTGATGTAGATAATGAGCAATTAATGCATTTTCTTGAGAATATAAATCCTAGATGCAAATGGAATGATATATGTGCTTGATTCTTTTGTGGTGATGTGCTTGAGTTAGTTGATTGAGAGAATGTTGAATGATGGTGAATATGGATAGGCTCAATAAGATGGTCAGTGCAGGTCTGCACTTGAAATAATAGTTCATATGGTTAGCTTTACTACATCACTAAATTTGCATACCTATACAATAATTCACTAGAGATAATCTCATTTGAAAGATGGATGATATTTGCTGATCTCATGCAGCTTGATGGCAGTTCCAATGATTTTGTATCTGCTTTTAAATGATCATTTCATATCAATTGGCTTGTAGTAAGTAGTAATTGGAAGAGACGTAAGCTGCTGATATAAGATAAAGGAGAGATGAAAATATATATGAATTTCTGCAATGGTTAACTCATTTTCCCAATAAACAATTTCTGTAACAACACAAATTTAACTTTCTTATTTTTTAGCAATTTTATTCATCACCCGATGATTAAAATCTTGTAGCAGCTAACTCATCTCAAATTTAAGAAAATTTGTAACATCTAGCCCATTTGTTAATTTATGACTTGTATTAACTTGGTAGACACTTAACAATACATTTTTATTATGTGCTTGACAGATGCACATGTTGAGGTTAAGCTCAAGGAGCTTGGGGATGACATTCCTGGTGGTGTGGCTCATGTGTTGCCTTTGTATTATTGTTGATTGATAAAAATTTAGCTTAATCGTGTTTGGTTTCAATCCCGTGAAAGGGGATTGAACATATCTCGAGTGTAGCTTTCCTCAACCCTTCATTTCGGGTCCTTTGTAAGATTCAACGGCTCCTTCTGTAAGTTTTAGAGAGAGGTTAATGTTTTCAGTAAAGGCGCAGGAAGAAGAAGCTCTTTGGGATTCTGGGTCTGTCTCCTTACTACACTTCCGATCGTCTTTCTCATTGATTGTGATGGATTACGCTAACAGCAAGTATGTGGGCTAACTTCATTTTTTTTAATCAATTTTTCATCTTACTGTTTGTAATGGATTTTGATTTGCTCGGTTGGAAATTTGCTGCAATTTTTGCTTGGCATTTAACACCAAGCTTTACAATGTATTTTGATCTCATGTGCTGCCGGATTTTCTCACATTGTTGCTGGCTTCCAGAGATGGGTTTTTCTTGATTTGTACTTTGTAGTTGTGGATTTGCCTGATTTAGGAAGGTCAAATTTAGGGCGTCGGAGGTTGTTTAATGATGAAGTTGCCCCCTATCTATGTATGTATGC
This sequence comes from Oxyria digyna, assembly GCA_029168935.1. Lineage (NCBI taxonomy): Eukaryota > Viridiplantae > Streptophyta > Magnoliopsida > Caryophyllales > Polygonaceae > Oxyria > Oxyria digyna. Next base: position 45,727,409 of record JAPVLV010000005.1, read on the forward strand.
ATGTTTGAGATGATTGGTGATTCTAGGTCTCAGCAATCTGTCTAGGAAAGTGATCTATGTGGTTGCTGTAATGCTGCATTTTAAAGTTCAGTGATGCTTTTGAGTTGTAGTGTGAGGATCTTGATTTTTCTACGAGATTCTGAAAATAGGAAAGAGGATTGAATTGATTGACATGGCATTTGATTTTGGTTATTTGTATAGACTTAATTGCAAAGCCCTTTGAAATGTAAGAAATAGAACTGCACTGATGCATTATTTGGATAGTTAATTTTGATTTGCTAGATTAAATCAAAAATTATGGCTTCGATGATATGTTCATGATTCTAAGTCTGAAAACATCAGGCAGGTCATGAGTCATGACTGTTATTTGGTAAGATGGAAGGTTTTGGGTTTTGTTTAATTTTCTGTATAATGTTTGTAGCTTGGCTAGGGATTTTCTCTCCAAATTTTTTAATCATTTTCTGGCTGAAAGGGTCAAATGAGTATCAAAAGTATATAATGTTCAGTGAAACAAGAGTTGTTTTGCTTAATTTAATAAATCTGTAACTTTTGACATGTAAAACTGTAGAAGACATACCTCAATTAGTATTCCAATTTATATGCACTAAATTATAAGAGAAGTGTGCAATTTCCACAAATTTAGCTGCTACAAGATTTTAATCATCGGGTGATGAATAAAATTGCTAAAAAATAAGAAAGTTAAATTTGTGTTGTTACATAAATTGTTTATTGGGAAAATGAGTTAACCACTGCAGAAATTCATATATATTTTCATCTCTCCTTTATCTTATATCAGCAGCTTACGTCTCTTCCAATTACTACTTACTACAAGCCAATTGATATGAAATGATCATTTAAAAGCAGATACAAAATCATTGGAACTGCCATCAAGCTGCATGAGATCAGCAAATATCATCCATCTTTCAAATGAGATTATCTCTAGTGAATTATTGTATAGGTATGCAAATTTAGTGATGTAGTAAAGCTAACCATATGAACTATTATTTCAAGTGCAGACCTGCACTGACCATCTTATTGAGCCTATCCATATTCACCATCATTCAACATTCTCTCAATCAACTAACTCAAGCACATCACCACAAAAGAATCAAGCACATATATCATTCCATTTGCATCTAGGATTTATATTCTCAAGAAAATGCATTAATTGCTCATTATCTACATCACCTATTACGAAGAATACGAATCATCGTCTCACACCAAAAGATGTCAAACACAAAATTCCTGAAAAAGTTGAGTTGAATGTGTAACAACATTGAATCTAACAATTGGGTAAACTCAAAAACTCAGTGCTATTTCAAATGCAATTACTAAAAGCATATAATATTATCACAGTCAAGAAATGACCTGCAAAGTGTTATACTTCAGAATTATTGCCCAATAATGAACTCTCCTCAACATTCTTCCGAAACTCAAAAGCATCACTCTGACAGTCACTCGACTTTAACACTGTAACAAAAACCTCTTGCAGCGTTGGAGCTCCGATCACTGGTGGCTGGTACCTCACACCTCCAGAAATGGTGAAAGCAGAGAGACCAATCCAATCTGAGTGGTATGCTTAACATAAATCAACACATTGATTGCCACAATAAGGAGCTTATTGACCAAACCAGTGACAGTAAATGTGGTTGCAGATACTGCCTTCCTAGCAGCTACAAAGAAGCTGATAAGCAATCCAAATATAGAAGATAAGGAAACCTCCAAAAAAAACTACAATCCATGTATATCAAGTGAAAAGAATGAAGCAGAACAACCTGACCATAGTAGATTTTAACTGAACAAATAACAATGATTACAAGAATGATATATAGAATTCTATCAAAACCGTTTCTAAAAGCTATATCTCACACCAAAAATAGAGAAAGAAAGCAATCAAATCAAACTCAAACATAAAAAGCAAATGAGAAATTGACATAATCTTAGTTTGTAACACATATTTTAAGGATTTCTGAAAACACAGACTCATTGAGAATTAAAAAAAGGAAGACTACATTTCAGAATAAGGCAAGCTGACTTAGTTGACTAACGAATGATATGATGCTCTATTGATGTAGATGTTTCTAATGAATAAACTAATCCACAAGTATCAACAATAGCAATTTGGTGTTATCTTTAGTTCAACCCCAAACAGCACATAAGTGAGGCACATATGAAGATTTAATAACAAACTCAGACTCTAAGAACATTAAGAAGTATATAAATTTCTTTGAGTACAAAACAACAAGAGATTAATACACATGAATGTTTTTTCAAATTCAAACAGAACGAATTTGGATAGTTAAGCAACTTGGAAACACTTGATCTGAGAGTGATGGATTATCTTTCCATACCAGATGTGTTGTTCAACTTCAGACACTTGAGACATCTCCATCTTCTTGATTGACTTGTTTTGAAATATCAGAAGTTGTGGTTACATAGGTAATAGGTTGAACCAGTTGTAGACACGTACAAACCTGCATATGGATAAAGTTAATTTGGATTGTGTGTCTGATCTAAGAAATTTGAGTAAGATTTGATAAAGAATATCCACCCAGGTGCAGAATTGCATAATAAACTCAAGTGTCTGAAAATTAAGTACTGATACATTTGTTGATGAAATTCAAAAAAAAAAGTACAACAGATGGCTAATGAGATTATCTCCATGTTGAGACGAATTATAATTGCAGGGAACACAAAGTCTGGACAAACACATTTTGAGAAGAAAAATAGTATAAGGAATCTAAGAAAACAAGTGATTAAAATCAACAGAGCAGGCAAAAATAAAAGTACAGAAATCCAGGGTATTATGGCAACTAATAGCTTTAGAGTGTCATCAAATAGCTTTAGAATGTCATCGCATCGAGTCATCATGAATATTTAAGTGCATAAGTATATCTTTTCTCTCCGACGTGTCAAGCATGCTGAGCTTTTTCATTTCCAATTACTTGCTCCGTGTCTATGACGTAACACAAAGTACAAGAAGGCCGCAACGGAAATCCGCGCCAGGGAGGAATTTCATTAGCCTACGCGTTCAAGGCTCCATCTACGCGTACGCAACGTTACCCGAATCGCCGACTCCGAGTCGACGCTTCCCATGATTGTTAGTGACGTGTGGCCATGGTCATGGGGAATGAAGCCCGAAACCTCACGAAACCGGCACGGTCCGCTGAGAAAAGAAGGGAAACCTATTGACACGACCACTCTCCAAGAACGTGTCCTTGCGCCTTCCACGACCCCTCTGAGAGTCATGAATCCACGGGCATATTTCTCCATCCGGTTAGGAGGAGTCCGCCGGCATCGTAAGTCCAAACAGTCACGAGTTGGACGCTACACGATGAACAAGCCCGTCGATTAAAAGAGTTCGACGTCAACCTGACGCTAGCATGTGTTAAAGGATTCACCGTGAGTAAGAGGTGACGTCACAAGCTGATATAATAACACAAGTTGTTATTATGTAGATTATGATTTTAAAATATCACTAATTAGTAATTATCCCTTTCAGATTCCGTTACTAATTAATATGTTAAAATTTATATATTTAATTAATTGAAAACATCTATTTTTTATTAAAAGTTAGAGCATAAATACATATGTGAAAATACTACGAAATATATAAATACATAAAAGTGAACGTGTTAGTCCCACGCGAAGCGCGGAGAATGAACTAGTATCTTAAACTTAATATACTATAAAATTAGGGGTTCCCCAAATTAAACACACTCATTTAATGTTTTGTTTATAATTTATCATTTTTTTCTTTTTTTTCTTTTCCATTTCTTTCTACTTTTACGAATATATCGCCCAAATGAAGATTTTGATCCATCAACACATGTCTATAATGAATTTGTATGGAGCATATCATCATCTTCTACTCTTCGATTCCGCAACGTCTTATATATTATAAAGTTTTATAAACCATAAAACCCGCGCGTAGCACGGGCCCAAAAAACATGTGGTTGTGTCGTAAACGTAGGAAAGAAATGGGAAAAGAAAAAAATCAAGAAAATGGTAAATTAAAAACAAAGCATTAAATGCAGGGTGATTAATTTGGGAAACCCCTAATTTTATTGTATACTAGTGGACTATAGGCCGTGCTACGCACGGCCGTAGTATTTTTAGTGTTTTTCCTTTTATGTCTTTGTATTGTTGATGGTTATGTTCGTAGTTGTTTTGTTTCTTATTTATCTTTCCTTAGGTTTGTTCCCCGTGTTTTCTTGTGTTTGTAATTTTCTTCTTTCTAACACTTCAATTTAATCTCGGTCTAGCAGTTGCTACCCTTACTATGGGTGGGGCACTGCCAACCAATCTACGAATTTTTGTTTGTTTAGTTTACATGTGCGGGTTGTCTACTCTGAAGTGTACATTCAACAACATCAATAATTTATGTTGTTTGGCCAAGAATAGACTACTGATATTTGGTTACGATATTACGATTGTGTGTCTGCCAATTCATATGATATGTTACTGTATGTATAGAATTGGTTACACATTTTGTAGTAGAGGCACATAATTGTCCAACTCTTTAATAGTTAAAACCGCAATAGGTTAATATTGTGTTTCTTTTGTCTTCAAACTTATTTAATTCACCTCTATTTATCGTTTCGTTGCATTTCTATTTAGCCCATATATTGAAAATATGTGGTTATAACATAGGTTATGGCCATATGGTATCGTACATAGGTGGTTGATTCTTTCGTCCAACTATTCTCAGGTTTCATTGTTCATAATGTTATGGAAATGTGTAAGTTTCTTATAATTTATAATAATAAATGTCATCATAAGTGTTTTCATTTGATTCGTTTAGACTATTATTTTCGTATGTTAATGTTTCTTTTTCCATAATATGAGTATGATTATTAACTATATGGAGTATGCCTCGTTATAGTTATTAAATAGAACGGCAAATAATAAAACGTGAGACTTGATCTTACTCTATTCGGGAGGTGTCTATTTGTTGTATTTTGTGGACATCTCTATTTGCCAATGAAATTATGTTGTGGGTTTCAATATGTTGTTTTCCAAGTTTTTCATTCTTTAAAAATCAAAACATTATTAAATAGTTTCATAGCTGTCTCACCCTCTTAGGTTCTGTATATAATAGTGTATATCATGTATATTATTACTTTTGTATCTTATCCTTGTGGAGATGCTTTAATTCTGTACTGAGTAGAGTATTCTACAACACCCCCAGCTCTGAGGGCAATAATTAGCGCACCTCATCTTTATCCATCCATTTTCAATTTTGTTTTCGTGTTCTTCTCCTAATGTGGGTTGTGATTTCCGAATTTGTGTACGGTATTACGGTTGCTAATTAAGGTTGAATGTGGAAGCTTGAGGCATGTACATACAATATTCATTTAGGTACTATAATACAGTGGAGATAGTTATATTCTTTGACCTATTTAGTGTTTTTATTTGAGTTTCGTTGGCCTGAATTGGAATATAATCGTATTTTGAAAATGGAAATTAAAAGTGGTTAAGTATTACTATAGTATACTTGTTTGTTTCAAATTGGAATGTTTTGTTATTGTTATGTGTATATTTAATACAGTAGTTGTTGTTCCACTGTATATTGCATTTAAGAGAGGATGGGTTTTAATTTCCATAAAATATAATTTGTTTTTACATGGCCCCGTTTTGGCCTCGCAATGGAAGTGGCCTCAGTGTTTTTTTGTCCTTTTGCGAGCTTTTGATTCTGCAATTCTATGCGTAGAAAATTAAGGAAAGTAGGGGGGCTTCAATGTTCCACGCGTTTTTTCTCCTGGCGGAGAAGAATTTCCTTTACTACGGGGCATGTTGACGTTTTAGTTGCTCTGCAAAGCTTAGATTTTAGACGTAGTGTTGAGTGGATTGTTCGTTTCTGTTGTGGGGTTGAACGTGAATTGGCATCCGTTGGTATAATCCCTAATTTGCAGGGGCGGCGTTGTCGGTGATCAATTCCACACCCTATCTCCTTCTGCAAGTGGTCTTCCTTCATAATCTTTGTGAATGTCGGTTAATCTTTTTTGCTACACTTGTAATTTCTATTTCTTACCTGGATTTTGGTGTGGATAGGTTGAGTAGGATATATTTGGTTATATTCATGGACTTTGTTTGAGTTTAATGTAGCTATGTTTTGAATTTACTCCATGTACATCATTTGATTTTTTTTCCTTTGGATCATTTTTCAGCTTGACCGTGTTGCTTCCATCCTATTGTAGTTGGGTTAATATGCAAATTCTGATGTCAGGGCTCTGTTTTCTCTGCTGAATTTGTTCCTGCAACTGAACGGGCCCACTAATCAGGTACAAATCAATGCCCCATTCTTGTGGTCTTTATGCTTTTGCAGGATTATGTGCCTATTAGTGTGTGCAGTTTATTTGGCTAATGTAATTCTTCAAACAACAACAAACAATGTAGTGTTGTAGGCAAGTATATGCACCTGTATTTGTCCACTTATGTGGTTGAATGATTCCTTGAAAACTATGTTCCTTGTATAGTTCTTAGGTTCTTTTCCATTGTGTAGAAGTAGTATCTTCAATCTTTGTGGGTCAGTCACTCTAGATATTGCCACGTATAGTTGTCTGTGGCAAAAAACTGGATTAGGCAGGTATAGTCCTACGGGCTTCAGTGATTGGCCTTGGCTTTATTGACTGTCATAGCAAAAAAAAGGTTTGCGTGGGAAATGGCGCCTTTTGATGACCAAGGCCCACTTTATCTCCCAAGCATGTTCCAGTTATTATTTGGCTAGGACTTAAAAAAAATGCTATAATTGGTGGGATCTTACACGAATAGAAGTCAACGATGCTACTTCGTCACTCAATGATCATAGAATGACTTGACTCTTATATCGATCAATGATTTTTTACTGAAGTTATCTTTGAATTGAATATGTTCCTATTTCCTCATCTGTATCTTATTTCCAAATCTTCTTTAACAACATGAACTTATCTCTTAATTAAGTGTTTGTCTTCTTTTCTTGATTCCTTTTTAATTGGTTTTTCAATCTGAGAAATAAATATGATCATTGTATTGAGAGTTTTGGTCCAGTATGCTATTGATAACTACCATTTTATTGGAGGAATGGTTAATGTCATAAGGCTATTAAGAATGCAAGATGATATGGAGAGTGTAATATATTGCTTTTTCCTTGCCTTATGAAAATTCTAATGAGGATTTGAGAAATCATTATAACTGCACTGCTATTTTATAGTATTGTGCATACTGGCGATCGCCGCTGCTCCGCAGAATGTCTTCAAGTCTTCATGTCTTCAATCTTTGATCCTCTTCTTCTTCGGTTCTGGTTTTCATTTCTTCACTTCTTTATAAACAACTCAGAACATAACAATAGCTCCAAATACTTGTGATAACACTCCTAAACTAATGTAATAACCCCTAGTTACGCCATACAAAGTGCAGCGTATCACATACTCAATTATTCCTTGTTGTTGTCATTAAATGAAAAATGGTCATCTTTGAAACTTAACTATTTGTATATTCTATCAATAGGTAACTCCTAACAGACTTTATAGTCGTGCGACCAGCTCTCGTCCTCTCTCATGTGAATACAGATCATAATAGAAATCCTTAATATTCTACTTGTCGTGATTCTTACATCACACCAACATTTCAAAGTTTTCTCTTGATTTCTTCTTGACTTATGCCCTTTTCGTGTTTAAAAGTTGATAAAGTAAAACATGTAGCTGTTAAAGTTTCTATGTTTTTGAATTAGCTAAGCTTGTAGAAGTGTCTTTGTAATTTTTGTTTGTTTCTTTAAGAACTTGACTTTCCTTCTTTTTTGCTGGCTTTTTGCGTCATTGTCACCTCTGTTTCCCTTTGAGATTTATCCCCCTGCAATTGAAGCATTGGTAATATTGTGTTAGTGGTAGTTGTTTTGTTGTTTTCAATTATGTTTTTTTTTCCTTTTGGAATGTATAATATTCAAAGAACAACTATCCTTACCTGATTATGTCTCGTTTAGTATGACGTTAGGTCATCTGTCAGAGTGTTTGTCCATGATTTTTTTTCCCTCTTGTTGTCTAATGTATTCTTGTTGTGCTGATTCTAAAATTGTTGTCATTTCAGCTATGTGATCGCCGTGTATCCAACAAGTATGTTTGTTTTTTCTATACCCGGCTCCCTCGTCATATTCCAGAATTCCCATCTATTTGCATGTGTCCTCGTAGCTCCCAAATTGTATTTCATCCACTATTTTTATGTCCTCAAATGATGTCGGCCCTCTTACTATATTCAAAAGCATGCGTAGACAGTACTTTTCCCTGTTTACCTTGTTGACGCCGAGTATTCTTCCAACTATATTATGGGTCTCTTCTGCTTTCCATGTTTCCGAAATTTCATTACATTTGTAGTGATTTGGTGTTTCATTGTATGTGTACCTTCTTGCTGTTGGTGTTGTTCTGTTCAGTTCTAGCCAGGAAGTGAACATGGACAATTGTGTTGTATTTTGGCACATTATGGCATATTCTGTTCCGTCAAGTGTGGGGTCAGCATTTGTATTTGTTTGGATGTGGAAAAACAGTCTTATCACTTTTGGGGTGCATTTGTGTGCTTTGATTCCGTATATGTGTAGGGTTGTCTCTGTTGCAAACAATTTCCTTGATTGTAAATATGTTGTTATTTCATCCACCCTTGGTTCGTGACATTTTTATGTATCTTTTGGCGACTCATTGTTCTGGATCAGATTTATGATGTTTGCCACATTTCTCGTCATTGTGTGTCTTAGCATTAACTTTTTTGTCTTTGAATTACCGCCACACTTCAAACTGATCTCAGTGTTGTATTTTTGCATCAGTGTTCTTTTATATTTTAGCATGAACTAACGGTCCAATGATCCCCCCTTTTTCCATCCACAATAGTATCCGTGCTTCTGGGATGCCCATTGTGTTGAAGTGTATTGTCTCCATACCTAGTGAAATGAATCAAACTGGTTAATTGTTTTTATAAAAAAATATACAGTATGCGGTAATGTGTTTAACTTCCGAACTCACACACGTTTGTGTCCCCTATGTTAGGATTTGTTTTGAGGTTTTCTATCAGCTGGTCTAGTTTTATCTTGAACAACTTTACCAATACTTCAAGTCTTTCATCTGTTGTTTGTTCTGGTATGTTAGCAATGTAATCGTACATCTTTGCCTAATCTTTATTAGTAGAAAAGGTGATTGATATTGTAGGGGTGCCATATTTCCCACAAATAGTTGTTGCGTCCATGTAATTTTTTATTGTTTTCCTCGCCCCTCCGTCGAAAGTGGGTGGTAGAATTACCCTTGCGACTAATGTTCTTCTGACCTTGGCCTGTCTAGTTAAGTTGTCATATTCATTGTTGTACATTTGTTCTCGTATGATTTGTTGGTTGCTCTTTATCCATGTCATTTGTTGTGTTTCAATGGCAATGTATGCATCAATTATGTACTGGTGGTATAGTAGTCCTCCTTGTATGAGTGAAGTTCCTTCCCCAGTTCTTTGTTGTAGCTTGACTGAGTAGTATTGCCTTATATTCAACTTCTGTTGTTGAGTTTGGAGCACCCCTTTTTTCCTTAACTAACTTGACCATGTGTTGTATCCATCGTCTCCATACGGGAGCAACAACGGGTACTGAAGTGACATGTACAGTAGGTGTATCACATGCACCCTTACATAGCACGAATCGTTATATTAGAGGTTGATGTCATGGTTGTCATGTCTCTCTGTGTTGTCACCCATTATTAGGGATCTTATTTTTGTCACATCTGTTTCATTGTCTTCTACCACTTCCTCTAACCTTACACCATGTAGTTTTGAATGTGTATTCTTTTCTCGGGTTGTTTTTCGCCCACTCCTTGGCAGTTTTGAACATCTGCAGTGGTAAATTATTTGCCTGTAGCATATCGTTGATTTTTGTAGTTATGTCATTGTCCACTGCATGGTTGTTGTTTTGTTTGATTATTAAATTTCCGGTCCATGTGTTCGTTTCGTTGTAACACTGGTCTTCGGGATTATTCTCCCATTCGTCATCCAACAATAGTCGTGGTCTGCATATGTGGTAAAACTCACCATACGATTTTAACGTATGCATTGTATCGGTTTTCTGTGGTGGGTCTTGAAGCCAACCCTCACACCTTCTCATAGAAAACATCAAGTTATACGTGCATATGTTTTTTTAATGACTTTGCCTGTTCGGATCGTCCCATGTAGTAGTTCATCAAGGATTGCTGGATTTGTTTTCATTTTTTGCAGGATAATCCCTCCATTGTTACAACATCTTGTTGGTGTGCTTCTTTCCTCATACCACCCTTTTGCGCTACACCACTTGCATACTTTTGACATCTGCCAATTTAATATATAGTTTATGGTATAAGTTTCTTTGTCTTTTACCATTTTATTATTCTTTATCACTCACATTTTGCTTAGTTGTTATTGTTTTTGGTTTTGGTTCTTATGATGAAAATACAACTACATGTTGATATTATATCTCTGCTTCGGGTTGTTATTGTATTTTTTGTGTCGTCTGCATGTCTTCTTTCCTGAACTGTGTATTGTCTGCTTTGTAGTGACTTTGTGTGTCGTGACTCTGTGCCGTTGGTCATGTCTTCTTTCTGGACTGTGATAGACATGAAATTACATTAAAATGTGAGTGATATGTTCTTCACCTTCGGTTTCTTGAGTTATGTACTCCTCTTTTTCCTTCGGTTTTTTTATTCCGAGTCCTCGTAGCAATCATTTGTGTACAGTGAACTTGCATTTTATATGGGTGTATTTGCGTGTGGTCCACATTTGTCTTTAATGTTTCAGTTTTCTCCGAAATTAATTTTCCTTTTGAAATTGGTATGAAACGTTTTTATTTATATGAGGTGTTATTGCACACTTTAATGCCATTATTTGTGTCGTTGGCTGTTTGGTAATAATAAAAAATTTATTCTTTATTCAGAGAAACCGTTATCTCTGTTGCGTTCATCCTTCAATCCCAAAATATCTTGTAAAGTTCTATTCAAGGCCACGAACGCATGTGTGTCATTGGTGCCTCATCCCATATAATCAGCTTCACCTCATGCAATAATTGCGCTAGGTGTGTATTTTGTTTGATCCCACATGTATTGTTGTCAAGTACCTCGATTAGGATGAGGAACCTGCTATGAGCCGTTCTTCCTCCTTGTAAACGAAGTGACGTTATTCTTGCTCATCAATGTCACTTTGTATAAATTTAGTTAATTTTAATTGAGTTTATTGTGTTGTTTATTAATAGTGTTTGTTTACCTGAGGATGCAACTTCCAGGACAATATCTTCTTTTGAACGTATTTGAGACATTATTGCCTTGTACATGAATATTTTCCCCGTACCTGATGTGCGATAAATAAAGAAAAACTCCCTTGTTCTATGGGTTATCGCGTGCATCACCTTAGCATATATGTGAAGTTGTTGAGCGTTTAGTTGTTGTATAACATCTCATGCATCTCATTCATTTCACTGCAATTGTAAGATAGCTCCTCACGGAGCAACCTATTTTAAATGGTTGAAGCAAAGTCGGGTTTGGTTTTGGTATAACTGGATAATCATCTAATGATTTCCCATTTTTAGATAGGATGTTTTCTATGCTCACCAGGCAGTAGTTCCGTACTTGGGTTTCCTTTAGCTCAAGATGTTGATACTGGAACTCTTTTTTTTCATATATTATATGTCCTCTGATAGCGCCTCCCAGTTTGTGTCCCACAGTTTATGAGGGCTGGCTACGTCACAGAAGATGAGGATTGTGACAAATATCTCCATAAGATGCGCTCATGTTACCCATAACCTTGCCTGCTGAATGACATTTGTCCACTCGTTGTCCTCTTTCAACATCCCACGGGCATAACATGCTTCTCTAAATATGTTGTTAACCCTCTCATTCACCCTTTTTATATCTTCATATGATAGCGGCCCCTTTACTACATTTAGGAACATTCGAAGGTAGTAGGGCTCTTTGGCCGTTGGGCAGCATTGTCCCTATTGGATTTAGGTGTTCTCGTGTGCTCCACACTTTGTCACTGACATACCACACCTATTTTCTAGGTATTTCACCATACGTGTATTGTCTTGCCTTCGGGTCTACATTGTTTAGAGTGAACCGCTTTGTGAACATTGTTTTTGTAATACCGTCCTTTCTAACCAGATTTCCTAGATGTTGTGAGTCTGTTATTGTCACGAAATTCTATTCAGGCAAATGGTAGGTGAGCCGGATAACCGGTGGCTGGCTGTAGTGAATGTCAAAGTCGAAAATACGTCAAGCAACTTCACAAGCGGACTTATATCTGCATTCTAGATATTGTTTTATCTCATTAATGACAACTGGGTGGCTTGAAACTTCTCCATCTTGACCCTTGTGATTCTCTACAAAAATAGCAGTTGCTCTATCTGGTCTCTTTGTAATATATTTGAATAAATACTTTATTTCTCTTACATTGTTGCACCATTCCACATTTACGTGGGAACCGTACTTAATCAGTAGGTACCGATTATAAGGGACAACATATAGATGCTTTAGACTAAGATTAAACTTCATAATAAGGTGTTGTAGATACGAAGGGTAGAAGATGATGATATGTTCCATACGGATCCATTATAGACATGTGGTTGTGTCGTAAACGTAGGAAAGAAATGGGAAAAGAAAAAATCAAGAAAATGATAAATTAAAAACAAAACATTAAATGCAGGGTGGTTAATTTGGGAAACCCCTAATTTTATGGTTAACTAGATTTTTAGGGCCCGCGCTACGCGCGAATTTTACGGCCTTTAAAACTTAACTATAAGGCATTGCGAAATCGAAGAGTAGAAAATGATGAAATGTTCCATATGAATCTATTATAGACATGTGTATGGGTCAAAATCTTCATTTGAGCGACATATTCGTAAACGCAGGAAAGAAAAGGGAAAATAAAAAAATAAAAAAAATGATAAATTAAAAAGAAAGCATTAAATGCAGTGTGTTTAATTTGGAGAATCCTGAATTTTATAGTATATTAAAATTAAAATTAAGATAAGATATACATTGTAAAACCCGCGCGTAGCGCGGGCCCAAAAAGTCTAATATAGATAATAAATTAGGGTTTTTGCATTTAATTCAGGAAGATAGAAATTAGGTTGATGTTAATTAAGTTTTCAAATTTGTTTCAATTTTTTTTGTTTGCCTTAAACGGCTACTAGTCACAATAACTCTTTTTTTTTATGCAACAATACTCATGCAACAACAAAATCAAATGTCAAGGCAAAGCAAACGGATAAAGTGGGTTATTGTTTGAGATTTTGGGAAGTAATCGGTTAATTGGTTAAACCTTCCGGTTCCAATAAATTTTTAACGGGACCGGACCGCCGGTTAACCGTCTTTAGACCCACCGGTCCACGGTTCATTAATATTATGAACAGGGACCGTAACCTTTAGAGGATCGGTTTGACCGGTCCGATTTCGGTTCCGGACCGTGTCCGGTTTTGACCGGTCCGGTTCGGCCGGGCCGGTTAACCGTTTCACACCTCTACCCTACACGGAAGCAAACAAAATCGGTGGCTGCCGTGTTCAGGGATCAACACAAGATCCGCTAACCGCAATCAAGTCTACGAGCTACTGGTTAATCTCTTTCATTGTCGCCACAGATCAAATTCCATTCCTTTATTCGCCAGATTGTTGGGAGAGAGATGTTGTTTCTAAGAGGCGTTTCCCGGCACTTGAGAACGGTATCGAATAGCTCTCGATGGATGCAATCTTGCCTAGTTTACGAATCTTCTCTTGTTTCTCCTTCTCCTTGCTCCAAGGTAATGTTTTTTCTGTATATAATTCAAATTCTAAAGCTGTTCGTGCTCCTACATCTGATTTGTTGATGATATGGACTTGTATATACTTTTTTCTTTGACTTTATTTGCTCTAGTTTAATTGTATTCCCTCTGTCCCATATTGATAGTCTCGTTTCCCTTTTGAGCGTCCCCCTTTGATAGTCCCGTTTTCATTTATATCCATAAATTTCTTACCAAAATACCCTTATTTTTAATATTTTACTCCAATTTAATCATATCAATTTATAACCCCAATAATACTTTATCAATCAAATCAACCATCTACATCATCTTCTCCAAACTAATCTTCTCCATTTATCACCCAACTACCTTCAACTCCATTAAATTTCTTCCATTTTTTAACTCATTTCTTAACTAAACATCAGATTTCATTAATTAAACACTTAACTTAATCTAATTAAAATTTTATTCTATAATTACCGGCCAAATAAATCACTTAAACCTATTAACCTAAGTTAACCCAGTCCACTTAGCCTAATCTACCCAGCCCAAAAAAAACCCTAAAGCTCCTTTGTTAAATCCCTTCTCTTCTCTCTCTCTCTCGTTTCATTCTTCACCGCCTCCTTCAGAAACCCTAAAACACTCTCTTCTCTTCTCTTCCTCACAGCCTCTCTGTTGGATCTTCCTCCCTCAAAATCACCATGTCCATCGACTCCACTCACACTCGTCCCTCCCAAAGCTTCACCAAAAGTGAAACTCGTCCCTCTTTCGAGACGAATCACCACTACTCGGACATGGAACCATCAAGCTCCCCTAGCTGGATGAGGAAGGAAGATCCGACGTCGGAGAGCAACACCTCGAGTGGTGGGTGTTTTCTATCGTTCCCTTGCGAAAAGGGGGCTTTATGCGACGAGAACCACCTCTACACTCTCGAACGGCGACAGAGCACCCCCACCACTTCTGAGTGGACAGAACCGGAGCCCAAACACTCAGTCGAGATTCACTGGTCGCCGGAGCTTTCAGACAACGAGGCGATTTCTCGTCCTCGCGAGGTGATAGTCATCCCGGATACGCCGACGTCGGAGCTGCAGATCCCAGATGCCCCTACGCCGGAGAAGGTGATTCCCGATGGAGATGCTGTTGAGATGCTTCTTGGTGATGCTGTTGAGGGCTTTGATGAGGTGTCCCCTGAGCCGGTGTCCCTTGAGATTATTGTCATCCCTGACAGCCCTTCCCGATCAGATACAATCTAGCTATGTCGCTCCTGTTATCTTATGCAGTCTTGGACATATTTTGTTTTTGCCTTTGTGGTTTTGGACCTCTGATGGACAGTACTGGACAATGTTTTGTTGTTTTGTGGATGTTTTGTGGAAAACTTATGTTTACTGTATTTTGTGGATTATTCTGTTGCATTGTCTTGTGGATTTTGGTTGGCTTGTTGACAGGTACTCTGAATTGAATAGTTAATCTATTCAGTTTGTGTATTATCTGTGATCCATTGAGCATTTGCATGGTTGGTAATCCACAAAATACAGAGTAACATTTGATGATCTACTGAGCATGGTTGTGCATAATTGGGTTTGATTCTCTGTTTTCTGACTGTGGATGATGGTTTTTTATCTCATTCTCTGCTGTCTGAATGTGGATGATGGATTTTTGGGGGCTCTGTTTGAACATATCACAAAAAACTGTCTATATGTGCCATAGGAACTCTTTCGCATTTGATTGTGACTTGTGTGATATTTTAAGTTAGTGTGTAGCCGTGTGTATTATCTGAGATATTGCAGTAATATCAGTGATGAATTTTTGTGATGCTTTTACATGCTCGGCTAAGATCACTAGCTTAACTTGCCATAAGAACTCTCATTTGCAATGAAGTAGATGCCTATCTGGTATGTGTAGATTAGTTTTTTGTGATAACTGGTCTATGATGAATCCTTATTTCTGAGATGATGATCCTAGTATTTTTGCAACTTAAATGTGCTATAAGCCACCAGTTACTTGTAACTGAATTGCTAGGCTTATCTGGTATTATGAGTTGTTAAAATTGGGTTTGATTCTATGATGTTTGGGGACAACTGAGACCTTGAAATCATAACTTCATTCATAGCATTCATATTTTCTTCCATTTTCCAAAAAAGATTAGCATACAAAAGAGTTTCTTAATGTCACATTACTCTCTAGTAATGTGACATGTAGAAACTGATAGAAAGCCTTAATATTACTGAGTGTTTGATGTCCCCTCTGCTGTTGGTTGTGTTGCTTCTTCATCTGTTGTTCTTGCTTGAGTGTTTGATGTCCCCTCTGTTGCTTGCTGAGGTCTCGTACCATGAACTATCTCCCATGCTTGTTTGACAGCCCAGTCTGGGGCAGTTATTTCTCTTGGTAGCAAGCCTAGTGCTCTCATCTTTTGCTTACTGAAATGTGGCATGTCATACCCATTACCACCCTCTGATTTTAAAATTTTATCCATTACAAATTGTAATGTATGCCACACATCTGACAGTGTTAGTGGTGCTAGCTCATAATAAGCCTGATGTACTGCAGCTAGCATTTCTGTAATTGTCTTTGGCATTTTTTTATGCATTAATGATTGGATGCTCCTGAAAAATCCAAGGTCTAGAATATTAAGATCTGGACTATTTGCTGGTTGTTGTATCAATATGAATGTGAATCCTTCTTGTTGATACACTTCTTGCCACTGTGGATCTTGCTGAGTTATGTGTGGCCTTGCATTGTCTTGTTGAATGAATATTGTTGCATGTCTTCCCTCAGTTGGCCACTTCTCTTTGATTGCTGGAACAATTTGATTAATCAACATGTTTCTTGTTGCATCTTTGTTGACCCTTTCCACCAACTTGGTGACCATTGTCCCCTTATCTCTGTTTTTAGAATTCCTTTTTGCTGGTTCTTCAAATGAGAATGGAAATATACCTATTTTCCCATCAAAAGTGCATATCCCCTCTGAGTTGTATCTTGGTCTGGCAACAACAGTTGTAAACATAACCTTTGGAATAAATTTGGTTGAACTGCATGATCTGTATTGGCCTTTTTCATTCCTACCTAGATACACTTTCTGTGATTTCCTTGTTTGAAAGAACCATTTCTCATCTATGTGTACAAAATCATACATAGGGTAGTACTCTGTTTTTTATTCTGATGTGTCCCCTTTTAGCAGCCTCAAACACCATTTCAGCCTATTCAATTTATGTACATTTGACAAACCTGGATGAATGGCATTGCTATGTGGCTTGATTTCTCCTTTTTTTATTAGCCTATGACATGCAGATTTGGATATGTTCAGTGAAGCTGCCAAGTCCCTAACACATGTTCTGTCCCCCATGTTGATTGCTGCTATTGTTGCTTGGTCTATCTGAACTCTCTTCCTTCCACTGAGGTGAAAATTTGTAGTGAATCTGTAATTTTCCATTTGCTCTGCCTGCTGCTTTTCTATATGCCATATTCTGCTTATAGTCTTACGTGCTCTGTTAAAATGTGTTGCAGCTTCATTTATGGCACCATGTGGTAGCTTGTCCCCTGTAGTTCGTTGGAGAAGAAAGGTTAGGATCTGCATCTTATCCAAATTGCTGAGCCGGGTAATGGGTGTCTGATGATGCTCTGCTGCCTCTTCATGCCCTGCTTCTGCTTCTGCTTCTGCATCTGCTTCTGGATGATTGGCTTCAGGTAAGAAGTTAAGATCAAAGTCATAGTTATCCATGTCCCCAACTGGCCCTCCTTCTTGGGACCATTCTTCATCCATGCCCTCTTCATAGCTGTCGTCATCATCCAGAAGTGGGGCAGAATTTAAATCAAATGCTGAAGACATCCACCCCGGCAATGATGCTCCACAAATAAGAGAATGAAGTGAAGTGAAGTGAAGTGAAGTGAAAGTGAAGAAGAAACTGAATGAGTAAATGCTATGTCTGTAACTGTATTTTTTACTGTAAAGGAATAAGAAGAAGAATGTACAGGAATTTAATAGGGAAGGATAGGAAAAGTGAAAAATAGCTGTTAGGGGTATTTTGGGTATGTAATTGTGGTGATCCGTGTGACTTGAATACTTGATTCTGGCTGGTTGAATAAAAATGCATACTAGCATCTGATTGGTTGAATATAAAAAAATAATTTTTTCTCTCTCCTTTTCTCTTTCATCTGCTGTACTTTTGATTAGCCTTAATTCTTGTGCAAAGTCTCAAATGAGACTATCAATTCGGGACAGAGGGAGTAGTAATTATTAGGTTGGGGCGGCCGCGTATTAGGATACTTTTTATTGCTCATTCATTTAGCGTTTGATTGTATTCTAAAATAATCGCTAAATGAATCAAACCTTTTTTTTGTCAATAACGGTGAATTCCATGCGCAACTTGTTTGTCACTGGAAATGTCCGAGAAATTCTATTAACAATGATACTATGATAGAACACAGGCTTTCTACTATCTATTTTTATGTTCAGTTGATACTATTCTTCAATGTGTACTTATCTTGAGGGTGGTTTGAACTATTGTTGAATTGATATGAGTTTATATTGTCCTTTCAACGGATACTTATTAAGAAACAAAGAAGACATGTTATAAATTACAGTTTTACGGGGGTATAGTACAGTTGAAGTGCTGCAGTGGATTCGGAAATGTGTCCATGAGTAGGACAAAAGATCAATGTCACAAACAGGGCAGGTATCAATATCATCTTCAGAAAGCTTTGTGTACAATGTAAGTGATGAAGGATCATCTGGACATCAACCGACACCAACGGTTCCCGAGTTTGAAGGTGCATTGACTCGTTCGAGAGCTAAGGAAGTCCAACAAGAACTAGACAAGTTAGTAGTTTTCTTCATGTCTAAAGAGCTAAGTGTTTAAGAGGAACCACCATTGAAGACGGTTATGATAATTGAGGTTCGAGAGCACTCGGAGCCAAACGACGAAGGTGGCAGAGACAGTGGCAATTCCGCGACCGCGGCCATGCCACCCGCGACCGCGGATCTAGACCCGCGATCGCGGATCTCGACCTGTTGATTTCGCCGAGAATTCTTGTTTTATTTCTTTTTCGGGATTTAATGCCTTTTATTGGTTTGTTATTTTAGGAAACACTTTTATTGCTTTATTTCTTTTAATTGGCATCTTTATGAACCCTATATATGGTTTGCCTTGGTTATTGTTTTAGGTTACCAGACTTTGATATTGAATACAGTGTTTATCGTTTTTCCTCCCAAAAGAGAGCTTTTGTGAGAAGAGTGCCCCGTGTGCATTGTTGTTGAACTCGCCCTACTTGTACTTGTGTGTGTCAATCTCCTCCATAAGGTTGGTGCTATCGGGACTTCATAGAGCATCCTCCAGGTGCCTTGACCCACCATAGTCATTGTGTTTGGTTGTAATCATCCGTTGGGGTTTCTTCATCATTCGGTAAGGTTCTTGTTCTTAAGTTCAGGGGTTTTATCGTTGTTTGATTTGGTTCCAATTGGCCTATCATTTGACTTATCCTTCTTTCATCTCATTCTAATTCCTCCTATCTTCTCTGTTCGAGTTTCTGTTCGAGGTTTGGTGTCTAGATCGGACAACTGCGGCTTATCCCCGCATCAAATTGGTATCAGAGCTGTGTTGACACCATCTGTCTTCACAAGAACATCAAGAGACCCTCTATCCAGAAAATCACCAAAAAAAAAGGAGTCAGTTTTGTTTTTTCCTGTTTGTCAGTTTCTTTCAGAAATTGATTTTGAGTCTTGTAGTACTTTGATCTTTCTTGTTGAGTCTATTTCAGGTTGTATACAAGAAGCTTGGATCGATTCGTGTTTGTGGAGATCGAAAGATTGGAGTTTGGAGCACCCTTGTCCCAAAATCCATTCATCCCATCACCCCATCACAAATTCATCCATCCCTACCAAAACGCAGCCATCAGAAACCCTAGAGGAATTGCTGGAATTTCTTTCCTTGAAGCCCAAACAAGATCTTCAAAGAAGGAAATCTTATCTTTCTACAAGGAAAATCAAGTTAGTTGTTATTTTATTTATTTTTAATTTTTGTTGAGATTAACATCTCATATCGAGTCTGTAATTTTCGTTTTTGCTGAGACAAAAATATATATATATTCAAAAATAAAAAAGAGAAATCGAAAAGTCTCAAAGTCAGCATTTTATTTTACGTTTTGTTGAGTCAAAGTCTAGTTTGATATTGTTTGAGTCGGAATTCAAGAAATCGGAGGAATCGGGATTGCCACGAGCCCGAACGAAGACGAAGGAGTTTTAGGCCGCAAGACGCGAACCGCGACCGCGAAATCTCACACGCGACCGCGGAAGACCCACGACCGCGGAAGACCTGCGACCGCGGAATCTCACCCGCGACTGCGGAATTCCACCCGCGATCGCGGAAATCGCACTGTTGCCCAGAACCTAAATCCGCGACCGCGACACCCAGAACCGCAACCGCGGATCTTCTACTGCCTCAGTTTGCCCTGTTACTACAGCTACGAGCCATCCCTATTACTACCTAGCCCTCTCGACTCCGTCTTCGGTCCTTCATCGACACCAGTCTAGGCAAGTTAAGGTACGCTTCCTTTTGGCCCTCTTGAGTCATATTAGTTGTTTGCATTTACATTCTTGCAAACGTTTTGAGTCTTTGTTTCTTTCTTTCGTTGAGTCAATTTTTTTGTTTTGAGTCAGAGCCTTGAAGTTGAAACCCCGCCCTACACTAGCCATCTCCATCTCTACCATCACTCATATAGTGCTAGGAGTTTGATAGTTTTAATCTATTGGGTTATTGATCCATACAAGGCAATTCATCAATAAAAGCTTGTTACAACAACAATTGAGAGAGAGTGCAGAGGAAAACATACGAGAGTAAACACTTGCGAGTTGTTTTCATTTACACTCACTTAAACTTGTTCTGTGTTAGTCTTTTCTTTGATGATGAATAGGTCAGTCTCTCCCAGCGGCAGGAGGAGAACCCCGGAGACCAGCCTCGTCACTCCGGAATTCATGATGAACTTGTTTCGAGAGTTTAGACAAGAGTTAACCGCAGGAATTGCGTCTAGAGTTACCACAGCTATCCGGCAGGAGCTTCACCCGACTCCACCTCCCACGGCTGCGGGGCATATTGGGACTTCCCAAGGCGCTCCCGCAGACGCTCTACGGAGGCCCCTCCCTCCCCAACGGGAAGTCTATGAGGCTGCCCAAATGGGTCGGGAAGCTAGAGGTAGGACCACACCCAGAGCTGACAACCGTCAAGCTCGAAGGGGGCGTTTTCATAACTCTCCTATACCTCACCTTAATAGATACAATGCTGCTAACCGTTTTAATGATGAATTTCAGGATCTAGGTGACCATGATTACGATGAGGAGCCTGAAGAAGAGGATGACGAAGAAGCAGCAAAAGCAGTATGGCGACCCCCTCGTCAACAAGGAGGGTACCAAGGAAGAAGAAGAGAGCCTGAGCAAGATGGAGTTGGGAAGATCAAGGTGAAAATCCCAAGCTTTGAAGGTAAGTGTGATCCAGATGTCTACATGGAGTGGGAGACGAAGATCGAGGAAATCTGGAATTGCCACAACTTTCCCGAGCCTAAAAAGGTGCAACTTGCATCTTTGGAATTTAGTGGCTATGCTCTAGTGTGGTGGGATAGTTTGATAAGAGGAAGAGCTGCTAATGGAGATTATCCCGTCACTACTTGGGATCTCATGAAGAGGATGATGAGAGCCCGATTTGTTCCCCCACATTACACTAGGGAACTCATACAGCGGCTCGAGAACATGAGACAGGGATCTATGGGAGTAGAAGAGACCTTCAATGCTATGCAAATAGCCATGGTTCAAGCCAATTTGGTTGAAGATGAGGAGACAACAATGGCTAGATACCTCTGTATCCTTCACCCATATGTGTCAAGTGAGATTGAGATGTTCCCTTACAACTCTATGACTGAATTGTTGCACTTGGCAATCAAGGTGGAGAGAAAGACCAAGATTAGGGGTCAGGGAAGCAGAAATACAGGAGGATGGAAAAATCAGCAAGGAAGAACTTCCTACCCTTCAGCCCAAGAGCCCCCTGCTAAGGAAGATAGCGGTTCCCGAAGGAACCCACCACCTACTGCCCAAGTGCCTTCAAAAACTACACTTGGCCCTTCCAATGGACCCCGAGGGAGTACTTCTAACCCTACTTCTAGAGATACGGATATTGAATGTTTTAAATGTAGAGGAAAGGGTCATATGATGAAGGATTGTCCTAATTCTAGAGTATTAATTGTTAATCAACTAGGTGAATATGAAAGTGAAAGTGAAAAGGAGGAGCACCTAGATGAAATGCATGATGAGGATGATCTTAGTGATGAAATTGGTTATGAGCATGGTGATTCTTTGATTTGTAAGAGAAATTTGCATGTACAACCCGCCCCTTGTGAGGATAACCAAAGAGAAAATTTGTTTCATACTAGATGTTTGGTTCAAGGGAAGGTTTGTAATATGATTATTGTTGGAGGAAGTTGTTGCAATATTGCTAGCACTGAATTAATCTCTAAATTGCATATTGCTACTATTTTCCACCCTAGGCCCTATAAATTGCATTTGATGAATGAATGTGGTGAATTAAGAGTTCAAAAGCAAGCTAGGATAACTTTCTCCTTAGGGAAATATGAGGATACAATCTTGTGTGATGTCGTTCTTATGCAGGCTTGTCATATATTGTTAGGTAGACCATGGCATTATGATAGAAAAGTTGTTCATGATGGTCACACTAACCGTCACTCATTTATTTTCAATAATAAGCCTATTACTCTTAAACCTATGACTCCAGCACAGATAGCAGATGCATATGAGAAGAGCAAAGTTAAAGAAAGAGCCACCGACGAAACTGAGGTGTTGGCGCAACAGAGCCAAAACCGCGACCGCGGAAGTTGGCGGGTCTCGACAGAGCCAAAACCGCGACCGCGGCTCGAAATCCGCGATCGCGGATCGCGACGGGACTTGACAGAGTCAAAACCGCGACCGCGGCTCGAAACCCGCGACCGCGGAAGTTGGCGCAGGAGCCCTTGTTGTTTCGACTACTCCGCCTCGCGCTCTTTTGTCCTCCAAATCCGAATTGCAAGGTGAGTACTTGCCATTGGACACTACCTTAATGATTCTTTGCAAGAGATTTGTGTTGACAGGTACCGATTCTCGAGTTGATCTATCCCCTAGCATTCAAGCTATTCTTGATGAGTTTGTTGAAGTGTTCCCGGATGAGATTCTCGCGGGCTTACCGCCCTTTAGGGGCATTGAGCATCAAATTGATCTTATTCCAGGAGCTTCTTTACCTAACAGGCCAGCTTACAGAATAAACCCTCAGGAGTGTCAAGAGATTCAGAAGCAGGTGTAAGAGCTTGTAGATAAGGGGTATGTTCGAGAAAGTCTTAGTCCTTGTGCAGTTCCGGTCTTACTTGTGCCTAAGAAAGACAATTCTTGGCGGATGTGTGTTGATTGCTGAGCTATCAACAACATAACTGTCAAGTATCGTCATCCTATACCAAGGCTGGATGACATGTTGGATGAGCTTCATGGTGCCACAAACTTCACCAAGATTGATCTTAGGAGTGGCTACCATCAAATCCGAATGAGGGAAGGTGATGAGTGGAAGACCGCCTTCAAGACCAAATTTGGTCTATATGAGTGGCTTGTTATGCCATTTGGACTTACTAATGCTCCCTCTACTTTTATGAGGCTTATGAACCATGTCTTGAGGAAGTTTATAGGGAAGTTTGTTGTAGTTTATTTCGATGATATCTTGATTTACAGCAGGTCCCTAGGGGAGCATGAGCAACTCTCAGGGAAGTAATCGTTACTCTTAGTATACAGCGACTATATGCTAATTTGAAGAACTGTGATTTTTGCACTGATAAAGTTATATTTCTTGGCTTTGTAGTGAGCTCCCAGGGATTACAGGTTGATGAGGAGAAGATTAAGGCCATTCAGGATTGGCCAACCCCCACGACTAGCAGCCAAGTCAGAAGTTTCCATGGATTGGCCAGCTTCTATCGGCGTTTTGTGAAGGATTTCAGCACCATTGCTGCACCCCTAACTGAGGTAACAAAGAAGCATTCGGCCTTTGTTTGGAAGGAGGCTCAAGAAAGGGCGTTTGAAGAGCTAAAACGCAGATTGACCGAAGCGTCATTGCTTGTGCTTCCCGACTTCACTAGGCCCTTTGAAGTGGAATGTGATGCCTCAGGAGTTGGCATAGGAGGAGTACTCATGCAAGAAGGTAAGCCTATTGCCTTCTTTTCTGAAAAGTTGAAAGGTGCAAGTCTAAATTACTCTACTTATGATAAGGAATTGTATGCATTATATAGAGTACTTAAGACTTGGCAACACGACCTATGGCCTAGAGAGTTAGTTTTGCATACCGATCATGAATCTTTGAAACATTTTAGGAGCCAAGACAAACTTGATAGGAGGCATGGTAGATGGATGGAATTTATTGAGACTTTCCCTTATATTATCAAATACAAGAAGGGAAAGGACAATGTTGTTGCTAATGCACTATCTAGGAGGCATGCTTTAATTGTTCAACTTGACTCTAAGGTGTTAGGCTTTGTTTACATCAAGGAGTTATATCGTAATGATGCTGATTTTGGTGCTATTTATAAGCAATGTTTAGATAAAGGAACTTTGGATAAGTTTTACTTGTTTGATGGTTTCTTGTTTAGGGCTAGTAAAGTATGCATACCTAAGTGTTCTTTGAGATTATTGCTTGTTGAAGAAGTCCATAAGGGTGGATTAATGGGACACTTTGGTAGAGATAAGACATATCATATGTTGCATACTCACTTTTATTGGCCCCATATGCTTAGGGATGTTGAGCATTGTTTGAAAAGATGCTTGGAGTGTCTTAAGGCTAAGTCTAGAGTTAAACCACATGGATTGTATACTCCTTTGCCTATTCCTACGACCCCATGGGTAGACATTAGTATGGATTTTATTGTAGGGTTGCCTAGGACTAAGAAGGGGAGAGATTCTATTTTTGTGGTTGTTGATAGATTTTCTAAAATGGCTCATTTTATTGCTTGCAACAAGACTGATGATGTTCATCATGTGGCTGACTTGTTCTTTACCGGAGTTGTTAGGTTACATGGAGTACCAAAGACTATTGTGAGTGATAGGGATGTGAAATTTCTAAGTTACTTTTGAAAAACTCTTTGGGGAAAACTAGGGACTAAACTACTATTCTCTACATCTAGTCATCCTCAAACTGATGGTCAAACTGAAGTAACCAATAGGACCTTAGGAACCCTTTTGAGAGTCATTCTTAAGAAGAATTTGAAAGCTTGGGAAGAAGCCTTACCCCATGTTGAGTTTGCCTACAATAGAGCCATCCATTCCTCAACCCCGCTGAGTCCTTTTGAATGTGTGTATGGTTTGAATCCACTAACCCCTTTTGATCTTATGCCGTTACCTACGAAGGAGCGAGTGGATTTCAATGCATGAAAACAGGTTGATCACATCAAGGAAATTCATGAGAGGACAAGAGCTAAATTGCTAGAAGTAGCTGCTACAAATGCTAGCAACGCAAATAGGAAGAGGAAGAAGGTCATCTTCAAGGAGGGAGACCTCGTGTGGGTCCACTTTAGGAGAGAGCGTTTCCCCAGCAAACGCCACTCAAAGCTGTCCCCAAGAGGTGATGGACCATTCAAGGTGCTTAAGAAGATTGGAGATAATGCTTATGTCTTGGTGCTTTCCGGTGAATACCAAGTGAGTGCCACCTTCAATGTGCAAGATCTAACATTGTTTGAAGGCGAAGAAGAGGAGGAGCTGGATGATTCGAGGTCGAATCCTTTTCAAGAAGGGGAGGATGATGAAGGATCATATGGACATCAACCGACACCAACGGTTCCCGAGTTTGAAGGTGCATTGACTCGTTCGAGAGCTAAGGAAGTCCAACAAGAACTAGACAAGTTAGTAGTTTTCTTCATGTCTAAAGAGCTAAGTGTTTAAGAGGAACCACCATTGAAGACGGTTATGATAATTGAGGTTCGAGAGCACTCGGAGCCAAACGACGAAGGTGGCAGAGACAGTGGCAATTCCGCGACCGCGGCCATGCCACCCGCGACTGCGGACGTTTCCGCGACCGCGGATCTAGACCCGCGATCGCGGATCTCGACCTGTTGATTTCGCCGAGAATTCTTGTTTTATTTCTTTTTCGGGATTTAATGCCTTTTATTGGTTTGTTATTTTAGGAAACACTTTTATTGCTTTATTTCTTTTAATTGGCATCTTTATGAACCCTATATAAGGTTTGCCTTGGTTATTGTTTTAGGTTACCAGACTTTGATATTGAATACAGCGTTTATCGTTTTTCCTCCCAAAAGAGAGCTTTTGTGAGAAGAGTGCCCCGTGTGCATTGTTGTTGAACTCGCCCTAGTTGTACTTGTGTGTGTCAATCTCCTCCATAAGGTTGGTGCTATCAGGACTCCATAGAGCATCCTCCAGGTGCTATCAGGACTCGCCCTAGTCATTGTGTTTGGTTGTAATCATCCGTTGGGGTTTCTTCATCATTCGGTAAGGTTCTTGTTCTTAAGTTCAAGGGTTTTATCGTTGTTTGATTTGGTTCCAATTGGCCTATCATTCGACTTATCCTTCTTTCATCTCATTCTAATTCCGCCTATCTTCTCTGTTCGAGTTTCTGTTCGAGGTTGAGTGTCTAGATCG
Source organism: Oxyria digyna (assembly GCA_029168935.1). NCBI lineage: Eukaryota > Viridiplantae > Streptophyta > Magnoliopsida > Caryophyllales > Polygonaceae > Oxyria > Oxyria digyna. The sequence continues at coordinate 45,753,799 of JAPVLV010000005.1, forward strand.
GACAACAGCGGCTTATCCCCGCATCAGTAAGCATGTTACTTCATAAATTACTCATTGTCAAGATAAAACTTCGCCGAATCATGTATTTTGGCACTTTGTTGCAGAGGCTATATGGCACCGAAATATGCATTATGGGGTCAATTGACTCACAAAGCTGATGTCTACAGTTTTGGGGTCGTCGCCCTGGAAATTGTTTCAGGAAAGAGCAACATGACTCCTCAACAAGACGAAAATCATTTCTGCTTGCTTGATCGGGAAAATTTCTCAATTTTGTTAGTCTAGTGGGTCGGTAAACAGGGGCATATTAGTCTAACACATAAGTCCAATGAGGTTTCGTCTTAATACCAACTGACAATTGGATTAGTAGTGCATATATCATTTCTGCTTGCTTGATGGGGTAATTTTCTCAACTATTGTTATAGTCTGGTGGGCTGATAAACAAATGATGTGTCAGTCCAGTGAGATTTCATCTGAAAATCAATTGACAATAGATAGTGCATAATTTGATATCATTCTCTATCCTTTTTTCTTCCAGACGTTTTACCTACAAAAGAAAGGGGACATGATGGAGATAGTTGATCCAAGGCTAGGGAGTGATTATGAGAGGGACCAAGTGTTGAGAATGATAAAGATAGCATTGTTATGCACGAATGCGACCCCGTCTCTTAGGCCATCAATGTTCCAAGTTTTGCGGATGCTTCAAGGAGAGGATGAGGTTCATGAAGCTGGTTGTGGCACCACGTAGGTACGCGTGGATGCTTGAAGCTGCCCGTGCTGTCACGAGGTCGGGCAGATGATGTCGAGAGCTCTACCGGAGTTAGTAGCAGCTTTCTTGGCTCTTCGGCAGCTACTGCCGACGTGCGAACTTCCAGACCTTTGTTGGATGAATATATGAATGATTCTCAGAATAGCATTGCTTAGTAAAAAATCAGAATGCTTGGTAAGAGATGCCCATATTTGACATACCCAGAAAAGACTGAAGAATTAACTACTACATTTCTGCTCTATTGTAGCGATTTTGTGCGGCGGTTTATGTATTCTGGCGGTTTATTGCAGCGGTTTATGTATTGTGGCGGAGCATGTAGCGGTTTACACTATTATGACGGTCTGATGTAGCGGTTTACACTATTGTGGCGGTAATATGTAGCGGTTTGTAATATATAAGTGCTAAATATTCGTATGCGTTTATGTGGCGGTTCTCATTACTTTTAGGCAGCGGATTCCAAGCCTTTTGTGGCGGTTTCTTAGAACTTGTTTAAATTAGGCTGCGTCTATATGCACACGTTTTTTGGCTAAATGCACACTAATCTGTGCGGTAAGAGTTGCAGTACAGAACGGTGCGGTAACTGTTAACGCACCCGTTGTTTCAGAGGCAATTTTGGAATTTTTTTGAAAACGTATATTAATCTTGTGCGTTAACTCTTACCGCACAGATCTGTGCGTTAAGATTTAACGCACGAGATTAAGGAAAGATTAACTAAAAAAAATTAAAATTTTGATTAAAAAAATTATTGTGCGGTAACCTTTACCGCACAATTTTTTTTTAAAATTTTTTGATTTTTTTTAATTAATCGCGCAGATTTTTTTTAAATAAAATATATCTGTGCGGTAAATATAACCGCACATATCTAATAATTATCGCTTCAGTCTCATTGCTCTAGTGGTAAGGCCTTGTGCATCCTTTGTAAGGTCTTAGGTTCGAGTCTCAACTCCAACACTAAATCTTTTATTTTATTTGTGAAAAATAAATAAAAGAAGAGGGTGAGAAGGATTGAACTTGAGACTTATGCACAAATATTTGGTGTGAAACCACCACACTAATGAGTTCTCATGATATGTTTGTAATTTTATTATTACATGCTACAATAGAACTTGGTTCCATCTTATTTTATTATTAATGTTTTTTTTATATTGGTCCCATATAATTATTGAATTAATTATAATAATAAATTCAAAAAAATATATTATTCAAATAATCAGATGTTTAATATTTTATTATTATTATTTTAGGCCTTGTTTTAATATATTTATTATTATTTGAATATTTTTACTATTTTTCATGTTTTGATAAATCTTTTTATATAAAAATACTATAATTATAAAACAATAAAACCTATATTACTTTTTAAGATAAAAATATTATGATAATCAATATTGTTCTCAATTTAATCTTTCTATAAATTCTAGACTTGGCAAACAACCCAAACGATGTCAGAATGGTTTGAAACTTGGTTTCTATGATTGTTAGAGGTATTTGACCATGTGGGTTACTCTCAACCACCACTTCGTATTTTTCAAGTAACACGTCCTTTGTAATACCAAACATCTCTTACCTCTCTAACTTGTCGATATACATATTGCGACAAGTTAGAGAGTTATCACTAGTTTGGTTTTTACAAAGAAGGTGCTCTTCGAAAAGTTAGAAGTTGTGATTGGAAGTTACCTACATGATCAAATATCTCTAATAGGCATTGAAACCAAGTTTCATTCCATTCCGACATCGTTTAGGCGTTGTTTTGCAAAGTTAGGCCTTCATCCCATTTAAGGTTTTTTAGCGTTTACGCATAATTTCGAGCCTCGTTTTGTGTGAGAGAGACCTTCTTGTGACTTTATATGCATAATAAGACTAAGTTGTATAATTTTTTCAAACATATAATACATCGATGTTATTAATTATACCTATTGCGAAAAGATAGAGAGTGGTGACTAGTTTGATGTTTATAAAGAAGGTGTCAGTTGAAAATGAAGAAATTTTTTCAAACATAATAATACATCGATGTTATTAATTATACCTATTACGTATAGTTTCGAGCCTCGTTTTGTTTGAGCGAGACCTTATTGGTACTTTATATGCCTAATAAGACTAAGTTTTATAATTTTGTCAACATTAATCATCATCGATGTTGTAGACCATACATATTGCGACAAGTTAGAGAGTTATCACTAGTTTGATATTTATAAAGGAGGTGCTATTTGAAAAGTTAGAAGTTGTGATTGGAAGTTACCCACATGGTCAAATATCACTAATAGGCATTGAAATCAAGTTTCATTCCATTCCGACATCGTTTGGGCGTCGTTTTGTCAAATTGGGCCTTAAGCCCATTTAAGGCCTTTTAAGGCCTTTTAGCGTTTACGTATAGTTTCGAGCCTCGTTTTGTTTGAGCGAGACCTTATTGGTACTTTATATGCCTAATAAGACCAAGTTTTATAATTTTGTCAACAATAATCATCATCGATGTTGTAGACCATACATATTGCGACAAGTTAGAGAGTTATCACTAGTTTGATATTTATAAAGGAGGTGCTATTTGAAAAAGTTAGAAGTTGTGATTGGAAGTTACCCACATGGTCAAATATCACTAATAGGCATTGAAATCAAGTTTCATTCCATTCCGACATCGTTTGGGCGTCGTTTTGTCAAATTGGGCCTTAAGCCCATTTAAGGCCTTTTAGCGTTTGGGTCGTTTGCCATGTCTAGAATTTATTGAAAGATTAAATTGAGATTAATATTGATTATCATACTTTTTTTATCTTAAAAAGTAATATAGGTTTTATTGTTTTATAATTATAGTATTTTTATATAAAAAGATTTATCAAAACATGAAAAATAGTAAAAATATTCAAATAATAATAAATATATTAAAACAAAACCTAAAATAATAATAATAAAATATTAAACATCTGATTATTTGAATAATATATTTTTTTGAATTTATTATTATAATTAATTCAATAATTATATGGGACCAATATAAAAAAAACATTAATAATAAAATAAGATGGAACCAAGTTCTATTGTATCATGTAATAATAAAATTACAAACATATCATGAGAAGTTGAGAACTCATTAGTGTGGTGGTTTCACACCAAATATTTGTGCATAAGGTCTCAAGTTCAATCCTTCTCACCCTCTTCTTTTATTTATTTTTCACAAATAAAATAAAAGATTTAGTGTTGGAGTTGAGACTCGAACCTAAGACCTTACAAAGGATGCACAAGGCCTTACCACTAGAGCAATGAGACTGAAGCGATAATTATTAGATCTGTGCGGTTAATATAACCGCACATATATATTTTATTTTAAAAAAAATCTGCGCGATTAATTAAAAAAAAATTAAAAAATTAAAAAAAAAATCTGTGCGGTAAAGGTTACCGCACAGGAATTTTTTTAATCAAAATTTTAATTTTTTTTAGTTAATCTTTCCTTAATCTCGTGCGTTAAATCTTAACGCACAGATCTGTGCGGTAAGAGTTAACGCACAAGATTAATATACGTTTTCAAAAAAATTCCAAAATTGCCCCTGGAACAACGGGTGCGTTAACAGTTACCGCACCGTTCTGTACTGCAACTCTTACCGCACAGATTAGTGTGCATTTAGCCAAAAAACGTGTGCATATAGTTGATTAAGAAAATAATTGTTGTTAATTGTGGCCTCGTTAAAATGGTTGTTTGTCATTTTGTTATCATGGTGATGATTCTAGAGAATGCCCAACCCATTCAAATGATGAGAAGTTGAACAACATTGAATCAATGTTCCTACTTCTTGACAACGAAGTTTTTCTACCATCGCTATTTTTTTAATACAATGATGATGCAAGAGTCAAGATTATGAATATGTAAATGCTTTTGCTGTAATAAAAATTTAAAAAATTTACTTCTTTCAATAACCTTTTCTTTGCCAAGGTTGATCATGATGGAGGAGAATGAACATAATTTTACATATTGTCCTTTTTTCTACCATTTGATTTCTAATAGATGATTTGTTTGTGTAGGTTGTTGTTTGCTTCGTGCTAAGAAAGATTGTACAACTCATGAATTATGTACAAGTGAGTCCATATTCCATGTATTGCCATATATTGCAGTTTGATGATCAATTTAGTTTCTTCTTTTTCTTCTCTGCCTTCAAAATGTTTATCCCCTTAAGTGATGTTTTATAAAGTGATGTATATGTTTGGGACAAGGCATTGTACAGAGCTCATATAAGACACATGTTTACAAATATTTGTGAGGGTTGTGAATTAATTTAAGGTTTCTGCTACCTACTTCAACCAACAGTCTTCTACAGAGCTCATTTAAGACCCATGTTTCCTTTGTCTCCTTAATCCATCCTCCCCATTCTTCAATATCTTTGTTTCATCATGGATACCAGTATTCTGTTATGCTTACTCCTTGTCCTAATAAATTAAATTTATTCACCTTCTTAGTGTTAGGTGTAGGAAATTGAGTATAGATTTGTGATACAATGTCTGTGGACCATTCTCTGAATGAAAAATAATATTAGTGGGTGCATTAATATCTACAAAATAATAACTAAACCCTTGCTTAAGTAGCTAGCTAGATATTATGTTCCTTTTAAGGGTCATTTGGTCAAGCTAATCACGTTTTCTATTCTTGGTACTTGGAATAGAGATTGATCAAATCATATTACTCACTTTTTTTAGAAGAAAAATATGTAGCTTTATTTTTAAAAATAAAAATAATGCATAAGCCTTGTAGGGAATATAATAGTGTGGAGAGAGAGTCCAAAAGTGATTGAAGATCATTTGAGACCTTTAATCTCTAGGTTTAAGAAATTGGTCATGTTTTTTTTGAAGTAATTAAGTAGCCTTTTCAAAGAGTCAATAATTTTATTTTGGGTCACTCACTAGGACTCAATATGTATTAGACGGCCTTCTCCTTCTACTGTTGTAAGATCTATATTTTACACTTGTTCATAACTAAGCAAATATTGCTGAATTTGCTGCTGCTTTTTTAAGCTCTATATTTATGCTCGTTCATCATTAAGCAAATAATGCTGAATTTGTTGCTGCTGTGTTTGCTGAATTTGTTGCTAATTGTATTTGTTGTTTTATGTATAAGCGCATCAATTTCCTCTTTTACACTAAATATCTCATTTCCTAAGTCATGTGGTTTGGAATCTAGTCATAAATGAAATCGGTAGTGATATAATCTCAAACACCCCATGTGTTGCTTCTTTTCCCTTTCATTTTACTTCACTTTATTAAGTAGTCTTAATGTGGTGCCTGTCAGATAGATGCTTGATGAGATGAAGAATCATGAATATTGGCAGCTAGCACACACATTTGATGCAGGAGCAAGAATATTGAATATTGCTGAACTCTTTTGTGATTGTTGTTGTGCTTTAAATACTTTGTGGGTTGTTTCTATTTCTTGTCATCTGGGTTGCATGGATTCTTATAGTGGTTTGCTTTTCTTTAGTATTTTTGAGTTAGGCTCTGCTATTTTTTTATTTTTGAAGATTTGTTAATAGTCTGAAATATAAGTTCCACTCTAACAATTACCAGCAACTTGTTCACTATTTTGCAGTAATAGAAAATGTTCAGGGATACACCTTTGATTTTTACACTTGATATGATAGATTTGATGTAATCGTATATAAGCTAACTTTGTTTTTAATGTTTCATATGTCTAGGTGGATTGTCTACTTATATCAAATTTTAAAGGAATGACATTTGGTGGGAGCGCATGCTATTTATAAGTTTGGTTTAGTTACAAGGTAGGAATATAATTTCATGACATTTTTTGGATTTAGGTAATTGTGATTACTGCTATTAAAGCTTGTGCATGTTTAGCTAAATGACACTTTACTGATGTACTCAATTTTGTATAATACATTCTAGTTTGTGATGCGTAATATATATTGGTATAGACATATTTTATATAATTTGATATATCAATATTAAAATAGCTCCACTGTGTTGTGGAAAGATCTAGTGCTAATAGCACCGCAACAATATGCCACTATTATTGATAGATGGAAAACAAAACCGCTACAAAAACATTACCAAAAAGGCAAAAACCAGCTAAAAATACGCTACAAGAAATATTTAAAGTGGTGGTTACTTAAGAAGTTGTAGCGGTTTTGTCAAAAAAGTGAAACCGCCACAAAAGGCCCAAAAACTGCCACAATAGGAAAACCGCTATAATAGACCTTTATGTAGCGGCAGCAAATGTGGCGGATACAAAACCGCCACAATAGGTCTTAAGTAGCGGTTTAACACCCTTAGGCAGCGGTTTTGAACCGCTACAATAGATATGAAATGTAGTAGAAGATGCCTTCTAATTGTATTATGAACATTCTTCGAGATGATGTAAGGGGTCGGACTACACCCCGGGTTATCCCAAAGTAGTCCAGGGATCGGTCTACTCCCGCCAAAATAGACAAGAGTATCTATTCAAAGGGCTTCGTCCCTTGCCAAAAAGAAGAAGAAGAAAAGACTGAAGAAAAGGTAGCTAGATTGTGAAAATGTTCAAAATTTATGTTAAGGTTACTTGGTTATAGTTCTTTTTAGCTGAGATAATGTATTGGTCATTTTAAATCGTAGTGGTGAAGTTTTAATTCAAACATAAGTACAGAGGTGGTGCATCTATCTATTAGGGGTGAGCAAAAATATTCGATCCAGCCGATCCGATCCGATAATCCACCGATCCGATCCTTAAAAATCCGCATCCGAAAATATCCAATTAAGTTTTATCCGAATCCGGTCCGATCCGGGCGAATTTTCCGGATATTTGGACCGGATACGGATCGGGATATTTGGCTTACGGATATCCGAAAATATCTGGTACTATTACTATAATATATAAATATATTTTTATAGAACTAAAATATACTTTTATAAGTGTAGATGATTCAATAATTATTTTTATACATTTTTAAACAATAGGATATATTCTCTCAACACAAAAATTCTCTTGTATATAACATAACTTTTATTTATGTTCTCAAAAATTTTAATTTTAATTGCTTATTTAAATTGTTGATTCGCTAAATGAATCAAATATATTAATTTTCACATCTTAATTCCTCTATATAATATATATAATTATATATTTAACATTTATTTTATATTTTGTGAATTTTAATTTTAATTTTAATAAAAAATTTAATTTAATTTTCATATACCTTCTAGAAATCGGATAATTCGAATATCCGAGTCAAATATCTGATCCGATCCGGACAATATTTATCGAATATCCGCTCCAAAACGGACCGGATACGGATCAGGGTTTTGTGGAAAAAAAATTTAGCGGATATCCGACTTATCGGATCGGATAATCCGATCGCTCGTCCTAGTATCTACGGAGACTATAGCATGCATAATTGGACACCATTGTCCCTAATGTATTATTATCATTAGTTTATAAGAAAAGTGAGACCATAATTAGACTTCCATTGACTGTATCTTTATTTAAATAATTTAGACTCCTCTTTTATGATTTATTATAAAAGAGGCAAATGGCAAATGGCAACCCACTTGGCAGTTGCCGCCACCGCCAGCCACCTTCACATGCATGTTGTAGGAATAAAAAAATGAAAGGAAAGGAAAAGCTAAGAAGTACCAAAAACATAAAATAAGAAAAGGATAAAGAGCTCCTCTAAAATTCCACCAGCATATAATGACATAGATCAATTCAGTTTACGATTTCAAAGAGGATGAGTATCAAGAGTGGAAGCTTTGTGCTTCCGATTGCTCTCATGTTCATTTGGCATACACAAGCTGTTGCTTACTCATATGAAGCTCAGTTTGGACTTCTTCCTCAAGATGAAGGTCAGTTACACTTTCCCTTTTGTAAGCCTTTTTGTATGGGCAATAACAATTGATCGTTACCTGTTTGATGAAATGTCTTGCTAGCTTTATGTTTTATTTGTGTGTCAAAGCTGCAGCCTTTCTCTTTCAGTTGGATTTTTGTAGATATCTACAAGTACAGAAGAGACACAAAAGGCTCGGTTTACTTGAGCAATTTAGTATTTGTTTTAGAGAAATTTATGGCTGATTATCTCTTCTGACTCAATCAGCTAACTGCTGTGAAGATTTTGTGCTGCAAAATTGTCATTAGTTCATGGATTGATGACAAGATATTATGTGTGCTTTCCTGCAGTCAATGCTCTGAATGATATAGCTAAAGAATTGGGAAAGAAAGACTGGAACTTTAGCGAAAATCCTTGCAGTATTAATGCAACAAGTTGGAGAGTATCTCGCAATGCAATGCTCTATTATGCTAACGAAGTAAATTGCAGCAATTGCTCTGCAGGCATATGCCATGTGGTTACCATGTAGGTTGGTTTCATTATGAAAATTTTGCATCAAATACAAAAACAATCTACTGCCAACTTGACCTACAAAATTTTAGGCTTTGCTTTGTATCTTACAATTTTTTATCCCAAAAACTTTCATATATTTGATGATGTGTTTCACAGTTCTCTCAAGGCACAGAATCTTCCTGGTGTACTTCCAAAATCTCTAACAAAGCTACCATACCTTAAGATGGTGTGAGTAGAATATGAAGAGTCTAAGTTGTATAATCTTGTTTATAGTTTCCATCAAGTAATTTTGATTTCTATGTTTACAGCGATTTGGCCTTTAACCTCCTTACTGGCACAATACCGCTGGAATGGGCTTCTAAATCGCTGGATTATCTGTATGGGATTGTCAATTTCAGCTGATAATATTTGAGTTGACGTACTCATTTCCTTAACAAGAAGTGATTTCTTACAGGTCTGTTTTAGTGAATCGACTATCCGGAGAAATTCCAAAGTACTTGGGAAACATCAGCACATTGACCTTCTTGTATGTGATTAGTATGTCCTTGCAGTCTCCTCGTATAAAAATAAATTAAATTGAAAATTTCTTTTTTCTCACGAATCGCTTCTTGATCAAATGCCAGAAGCCTTGAGGAGAATATGTTCAACGGCACAGTTCCTGCTGAGCTGGGAAACCTGATTAACCTGAAGAGCTTGTTAGTCTTCTAGCTTCCATTTTGCATTAAAAGTTATTTCATCATCATTATGTTTTTATTAAAAGACTTTGTTACATAAGTTTTCCTGCAAGGTAGTGTCTAGTGCATATGTTAAGAACCTTATTTTGGAAATATTTTTGGTGTTATTGATTTATTTAGAGATTCTTTGATAAAAAAAGGTTAAAAGCATTCCTGTAGGTGAAACTATTTTAATAATTGTTTGTTCCTGCTCTACCTTTATTATTTGATGTCTCTTGGTTTGTAGAACTCTCAATGGAAATAACTTTACTGGGAAGTTGCCAAGAGAGCTCACCAACCTTTCCAATCTAACAGAGCTGTAAGTGTTTCTAGCTGCTCTTTGTAGAATGCTTTTCTTTGAACAATCTTGGTTTGAATTGGCATAAAAAAATCTACATATGGTGCATTTCTTCACTTTTGTATGCAAATGGCCTTTTCCTAGGATCTTACTTTTTATTCTTTCTATTTGTTTTGTGGAAAACTGTAGCCGCATAAGCCGCAACAATTTTAGTGGGAATCTACCAGATTATTTTAAGAGTTGGAGAAATATGATACGCTTGTAAGTTCTTTGTTCTTTATGTTATAGATGCCAAAGAATCCTTGACATCATCCATACATTACCAAACATATTTTTTTTTACTTTTGTAGAGAGATTCAGGGCAGTGGTTTCATTGGGCCACTACCATCGAGCATTTCTGAATTATCAGTATCAATGAATCTTATCTAATGTAATTATTATCTAATGTAATTCTTACCAGTATCAATGGCTATATTATCACACAACAGAAACCTACTCCCTCCGTCCCATAATGTTTGTCCTGTTTCAAATTTTGACACTATTCACAAATCGAGAGAATCTTCCTAATATCTTTCAATATATAAGATAAAACATAGTCATGAGTGATCTTGTTTAATTCGTTTCGATTAATACTTTAAGAATATTAAAAAATTATAATTTTTAATAACATGTAATTTGATATATTGACGATATAAAACGTGCATCGACAAGTGTGTCGAAGTCAAACAAGACAAACATTATGGGACATAGGGAGTACTAACTAAAACCAAATACTTCATAGAGCGAACGTAATGTTCAAAAGTACATAACAAAACGTGTCATAAGAAAGAATACTGAAAACGCTACATCAAGTCCTGAACATTCTCATCATCCGCAGTTGCATGATTACCACTCCCTTGACCAACCTCGTTTACAGAATCCTTAAACAGAATAGGAGTTGGGTTCATGGTTTGTGAAGCACGAGGTGGAGGTGGGGCCATAGGCCCTTCTTCATATGTTAGTGTCTCTAAACACTGTCGAAACACGTCTTCGCTCAATGGCATGTCCACAGGATCGGACTCCAAGTACGACTGAATAGCGGCGGCAACAATCTGACAACGCTGTAAGCAAACCATTCCAAAAAGATTAACAACTTAATGTAACTATATAATAAGATGATCAAATTTAATTTAATTACGAAAAGACATACCACAAGGTGATCAGTAACACGTACAACACGAACAGGAGGAATTGGACGATCCCGTCTAACAGACCCGGGGTTCAACAAAGGGTGCGACATCTCATCATACCAATCCAAGTAGTCGTCAGCCATGTCCCATTTGCGCTTTGCATTGGGGTGATCTTGCTGAAGGTCAATCAACAGCCTTAGGTCCGCATCCCATGCCTTAATCTGCTCCTTGGTAAATTCAACCTTGTATCCATTGATCTCTAGCTTTCTTACGGCATTGCTAGGTTGAATAGGGGCATCTGAAACTGGCTGAAAACGTCCAAACTGACGCAAGACTCTACCAGGGTTGTAAGTGATACGTTGCACTTTGTATAGCGTAACTAGGGATTATTACATTAGTTTAGGAGTATTATCATATGTGTTTCGAGTCATTATTATGTTCTGAGATATTTATTAAGAAGTGAAGAAATGAAGATCATAACCGAAGAAGAAGAGATCAAAGATTGGAGACATGAAGATTTGAAGATATTCTGCGGAGCAGCGGAGATCGCCACTACCATCCAGGCGATCGCCATTCTACAACAGAAGAGTTATGCGAGTTCGAGAGATTATGGCGATCGCCATGACTCTACGACGATCGCCATGGGGTGACAGAGGCTACGACAGAGATTTACATGAAGATGGCGATCGCCAGGCATCTATGGCGATCGCCACAACAAGGCCGAAGATATTCCGGACTTTCCTTATTTTGCTTTGTTTTTATTTCTTTTATTATTTTATTTTATTTCCGTTTTTCCTTTTAATTAGTTTTAGGATATATATTTTACCATATTTCTTTAGGGTTAGTTCTCTATTTAAGAACCCTAGTTTCTTTCTTTCTATCATCATTTTTTCTATCATCTTTTCCATCAGACAATTTAGTTCTGCAACCATGAGCATGAACTAATCTCCATTGTTTTACTTAGCGGTTGAAACCTTCAGTTATTAAGTTGTGAGATTTCTAAACTCTTGTTCTTTTCCTATGGGTTTGTATTAATTCTCTTGTTCTTCATCTATTGATTTCTATTAGTTTTGCAAGATTGATAGTTTTCTATTGCTAGACTAGGAATATACGGTGTAATTCCTTGTCATTGTAGCATTCATATCTGCATGATCTGGTAGTTGATTGCTTTTATGAGAGAGAATTGATTGCTTTTAATACTTGACGGTTGTAAGTTATTGCATGCATCCTTATGATTCTTGTGCCCTTTGCTGCTATTTCATCTAATCTTGAGTGGTTTCCCTGATTGTTGAATAGTAAGTATTATCAGGACCGGTTGGCCTGATGATATATTAAAGATTGGAATAGGAACATTCCCTAGGATTGAATAGAACTTGAGATAAATCTATGATCAACTTGATTGACTGTTGTGTGGATACTTGCTAGGTGAAACCCCTTCTCATCATATTCTCACCCAAACTTCCTCTGCTTGTTACTGGTTACTTGTGTGTTCTTGCAATCAAACCCCCCCCCCCCCTTTGGTTACTTGTTACTAGTTGATATTTCACTTGACTGCATTGATTTGGTGTTTTGATTCCCTTGGGTTCGACCTCTACTTACTTGCTATACTTTAGTTAGTGTTTAGAGTTTTCTTTGATTTGGCACTACGACTTTAGCCTCATCAGTAAGCCTCATGCACATGTTCGCAACTCAACACTCCCTCAAAACGAGCCGACGACAACTCCGGAGTGTTATAGTCAGGATTGGGCCATGGGACCTAGCTCACCTACATAAGAAAATATAACATATCTCAACTCGTATCAAGTAACATATTATGTAGAACTATCAAGTAACATAAGCAACATCTTAAACATATAAAATAGATTACCTCCTCATATCTCAACTCGTCTAGTAATAGACGGATAGCAACAAAACGCTTTGGATCTTTGCTAAATGGCATCTCTCCCATATCTTGAGTAGCTCCTCTATCGTCGAGAAATAGGGGTTTGGTAACCATATGCCCACGAAAATGAGGGAAATATGCCCAAACCCAGCACTGTAATTGAACAATAGAAGAGAATTAGAATATGAATATAAACTTTTTTTGATAGATAGAATAACGGAACAAGACTTACCCTAATCAATATCCCGCAAGAAGCAATCCCCTGACCATGAGCCATAGATGCCTCTCCCAGATTGCGGTAAACATAAGCATGAATGCCAGCACCCCATGCGTACTCATCATAGTGGTCCGAGTCGAACAAAAAACGTAGCCACTTGATCTTTACGGCATTAGTGCTCTTGTCCACCAAGACAGTCGATCCGAGCAACAATAAAATGTAGTATATAGCAATACGGGACCTAGTCTGTTCAGCCTCTGGCAACCACATCTTATGCCTCAGCCAACGCCTCAACCACTTTATAGGAATGCCCCCAGCACTATTCCATCTCTTCACTTGCTTCAAGTCCACCTCCAAATGGTCGGCAACAAGAGCGAACAGATCATCGCCAGTCATAGATGATATGCAGCTCTTCCCATGAATGCGAACTTTCAGAATACATAGAATGTTCGCAAGTGTGATGGTAATCTCACCGAATGGCATGTGAAACGTGTTCGTGTCTGGTGTGCGTAGAGAGGTAAGGCCACTCCGCTCAGCAATCCTAAACCAGCTGCCTGGGTCTGGTCTAATGTAACGCTCCAACTTGTACAACTTTGCTGACTGAAAGTGTACCTTCAGAAACTTATATCTCTGCATACATTAAAATTAAAATTTCAGATGCAGCTAATTAGTGTCACAAATTTTATAAAATACACTGCAATGAAGACTTACCAAGTCCTGTGTAGCATCCCTTTGAGCTTTACCACCAACAGGTGCAGCTGCTGAACCATCCTCGGCCTCATGCTCATCTCCCCCTCCAACACCTTCATCGGCAGTTCCCCCATTACCACCACCAGCACCGACTCCAACACCGGCACCTCCAGCACCGACATCAGTAGCACCGACATCACCAACACCGACCTCACCAGCATCTCCAGCTCCGACACCTCCAGCACCTCTAGTTCCAACACCTCCAGCACCTCGAGCACCTCGAACTCTAACAGCACCAGGACCTCCATAAGGAACATCTTCATCAGTGTCCTCTTCAGTAGAGTCTTCTTTATTAGGTTTACGTTTAGGTCTCTGTCTCTTGTACTGTACTAGTGGAACGACGTCTAGAGCAGCCTCAGGTAGCGGTCTCTCACAAATTGCCTTAGCAATGTGGGTCTCGAAGCTGGGAAGTAGGTGAGGACAACGGGGTTGGGGAACATTGTCGAGCCATTGGCAATATGTACGCACAAGACCCGTGGCAACATCTCGAACCTCAGTAGCCTGGACAGCTTCAGGCTGAAGAACTGGAGGAACAACTGTAGAACCAACTGGAGGAACAGCGGGAGGAACATCATCTACAGGACTCGACGTATCTTGAAATATCGGTGAGGAAAACGCGAAATCAAAATCCTCAACCCCTAAATCGCCAACAGGAATTTCAGGAAACTCTTTAGTAGCCTCTGTAGTTGGCTCCTGACCTTCATCTCTACCATCAAAACTCTCAAAATACTCATGAGTTTCAGGACTCACGATCATCCTTCTCCCTCTCAGTCCTCTCATAACCCGTTTCATTAAAATCCACAATATCTGTGTGGACGGCCCTACTACGAGCACGTATCTCCTTTGAAATACCAGTCTGTCGTTTAGGACCCTCTTTCACTGGAGTAGGCTCGGTCAATCCAGTGTCTATCACCGTATGGAAAGTCTATAACACAGATTTCAAATTACTTACTAATTAAGTTACTCAATTCTAACAAACTACAAAGTTCAAAATAGAAATTCTAATCTAATCTAATCAATTCATGCAAGTTTTATAACTACATTATTTCATAACTACATTATTAATCTACAATTCATGCATAATATTTAAACATGCAAGTTTTATAACTACATTATTTCATAACTACATTATTTCATAACTACATCATTAATCCACAATTTATGCAAGTTTCATAAACATGCAAGTTTCATAACTAATCTAATCATTACATGCAAATCTAATCAAATCAATTCATGCATTTTTAATTCAACGAAAGGTTGCAAATAACTAACCGATTTCTTTAGTCCGCCGATCGAGGTGCATGGGGTCTCCGTTGACGTTTCGACACTAGTGGAACTCCCCGCTTCAGCAGAGGCACTAGCTGCCGGAGCCGTAGAAGTCGTCGGAGCGGTCGACCTCAACGGTACAGTAGGCGGACCCATAGTAGGGTTTTGCGCAGCCATCCCCGCCTTCACCGCCAGACGGGTAGGATACCGCCGACCTCCTCCTTGTTGCCCTTCTCCTTCTCTTCCTCCTCCTTCGACATCACCATCGGCCTCTAGGGGTTTAGCCTCAACATCACCATTTCCTCCTCCTTCAATTTCACCCACTAATTTTTGGACGTAAAACTGCACTGACTCCTCATCAATTGTCTCATCAACCGTCATGGAATCAAACAATCTCTGCCTTTTTGATGGAGGTTCCGGTGTCGACGACTGCGCCTCCGACGATTCCGCCTCTGACGATTCCGGCCAATTCGCATCCAAATATCTCCATAACTGGTTGTTGTTCGACTGCGCCTCCGACCCCACCGTCGTCTCCATCTGAATGGCCGGAGAAATAATCGTCGGCGTTTCCGCCATTGTAGCCGACGTAGAAGCTCCGGGATGTTGAGTTTCTTGTGTCTCTTTGGGTGCGGATTCCGGTGGAGATTGTGATTCCATTGAGAATGTTTAAGTTGAGAAGTAATCGCCGGTGGAAAAGTGCGTCTACGGTGATCAGATTGTTTGCCCTAACCCTAATCTTACCGTTGTAGAAGAGAAGTCGAGAAGTGGCTTGTTGAAGAAGCCCTAATATACACGCATAAAGAGAGTGTGCCTCTGCTGAAGCCTTGGGGTCCAATCTCCGCTCATACACGCATAAATTATGCGTGCGATTTTGGTCAATGGACAGATTAGTCACATCATTAGGTTGTCCAGTCCTACATGATGCGTATAATTACATAGTCCAGGCCTACGCTCTGCGTATGCGTATACTTTGCGCCTAACGTATGCGTGTATTTTTGGGTATAATTTGGGTACGCATTTTTCAACATAATTAGGGTTAGTGCATAATTCTGGTTTACTTAGTGTCCCTGCGCATAAACTATGCGTAATATTTAGGGCATAAATTCCCCAAAATTTAGGTTAGGTTAGGTTAGACGGCAAAAATTAGGGCAAATATTTCTCGTGCAAATTTAGGTTATACGACTGTTGTACGCCTAAAGTATGCGTAGAATTCGACTACGGTAGTCAAATTTGTTTCCATTTTTACCCCTTAGTTGTGTTACGCATAGATAAAGCGGGGAAATTGTGTACCCATAACTTATGCGTACGGAATCGCGTCCATTTAGACAAAAAATAGCGTGCATATAGCTTTTCCGTATTTATTTAGTCATTGATATACAAGTTTCACATAGTAGATTTTGTTAGATGTTAAATCTAGATTTCTGAGTTCGATTCCTGCTAGAGACATGTTAAAAGAAATCATGTTTTTATTGGTTAATAATACATGAACTCATTAAAATGGGTCCATGACCAATAAGATGTTAAATTGATTTTGTTTATCAAATTTGAGTTGAGCTAAAGTTCATAAATCAAATTCAATTTTATTTATCAAAATATTATATAACAGTCTCTTTATTTTCGTATTGGTTCTAGTTTTAGATTTGGTTTAGTAATTGAGAAATGAAATTTTCCAAATCTATAAATACTCTATTCGCTAGCTACAAATATATATTATATTTTATACACACGTGTTGAATCAGATGTGCATATATTTATGTTTTGTATGTAAGTAAAATTTTATATAGTAGTATATGACATATATATATTTATGATCTTTAATACTTATAATAAGGGGGGTTGGATCTGGTGCGAATGTTCTTATGCTACAAACGTACAATACATGAACATACTTTTACTTTGCTTACATTTTATTTTTTGATTAAAGATAATTTCTAGATCTACGATCAAATTGAATTGATGCTCCTACTTAGTTACTGGATACAAGATAAATTTAAGTTCGTTAGGAGAGCCATGGAATCCATGAGTGAATCTCGTGTTCATTAAAAAGAACATGTGTGGGTATCTCCGAATATATATGTGTTCATACGATACTGCTCCAGTGTGCATAAGTGAGTTTGATA
Organism: Oxyria digyna; assembly: GCA_029168935.1. Classification (NCBI taxonomy): domain Eukaryota; kingdom Viridiplantae; phylum Streptophyta; class Magnoliopsida; order Caryophyllales; family Polygonaceae; genus Oxyria; species Oxyria digyna. The sequence continues at coordinate 45,771,283 of JAPVLV010000005.1, forward strand.
CATTATTTAATCTCCTATGTTTATTAGAAAATATATATGAGTGTGTTCATCAATGAATGTTTCTAAGTGCATAAACATTGCTTATGTGTTTATTGGCGAAACCATGTGTATTCGTAAATTGGTATGCAATATGTGTTCATTTCATATTTCACATGTGTTTATCTTATGGGATATACTTGTGTTCACTAGTGAATTTGTGTATGCATATGTTAATGATTCTATTTGTTTAATATATAGATTCACCGTTGAGTTCACATGAGGTTTAAGAAGAAAAGCTTCTTGCTATGGTAATTGCGTAGAACCTAGTTGAACATCAACAACTCTTTGCCAAAGAAGTGAAGCACACAATAAACACAATGAAGAGACCATCCGTGAAAAGAGTTGGTAGGAAGAAGAAATAGAAATTGATGCTTGTTATGTTTACTTGAGAATATATGTTAAAATCTTGATGGTTTTGAGTAGTTTTGTTGGCTTAAAAGATATAAATACTCAGTTGATTGCTTATATTAATTTGTGAACACTTGTATTAGTTTTGTGATGAACACTTGTATTAGTTTAGCCATTGTTATGAATAAAACCTTAGTAGTTAAGTCTCTATCCAAGACAGCGTGTGTGCACATGAGTTTAAACCATTGTGTATATAAGTGATCACGGGTGTGTTCAATTATAACACTGTATGTGTTCATGTAGGCCAAATAAGGTGTGCATCTAAAGCAAGATTGTTAAGCTATGTGTTCATGTGAAACAATGCATGTGTTCATGTGAAACAACGCATGTGTATATGTGTATTAGTCTTATAAAATATGTGTGAAAACATGAATCATTTTGATGCGCTTAAAGCTGAATCACATATATGTTTATACATAAATGGACTGTGTCGTTCTATACACACTTTCACTGTTTTGATATCGGTGACTGGATTATACTCATTCTTAACAATAAAAGACCCTCGTTGAATTGCTTTCCTATCACGCTTGTCTCATACTGTCATACGTGGTTTCCTTAAAAAAAAAAAAAAAAAAAGACCCTCGTTCAATCCAGTGGTATTTTCGTAGTTTCACTCTAAACCAGGATCATTTCCATAAACCCATCACGATTTTTTCAGACTCCACAATCAAACTCCTCTCACTCTTGACAAAAAGAACTCCTACCAGAAAAAGCGTTGTGCACATTTCCGATCGCCAAAAAAAAAACTGCGGAATTCTCCTCCGGCGAGCGATTTAGGTAAAGTCGCAAACCCTCGTTCAATCCAGAATTAAAATGAATGTTGCCTTGCCTTGTGCACTATTCCTTGTTTGGCTCAATTTAGGTAAAGTCGCAAATCGCATGTGTGATAGGTACAGGATGAGAAATTCGTGAACTGAATATATGGAAAAAGATTACTGGGTTAGCATTAATTAATGGCTTGCGTGTGTAAACTATCAAGCATGACATGTTTGACTTTGTAAGTATTGTCTTACTGGATTAGCATTAATTATTTTATGTTGTTTGAGTATAACTTTTGTTGAAGCTACAGCTGAAGTAAAGTTCCTTCTGGTTTTGATGGTAACAAACATTCCTACTAATGTATACTTGAGTGTTTCAGGATGTCTACTCTGAGCAGGAACGTTACTCAACAGAAGCGAACTAAATAAGGAAAGAAATGGCTGAGAAGAGAATGACGAAGATATCTCGTTTCCTTTATGGAAAATATGATTGAGCTGCAAAGATTTCATGAAGATCTTAAGGAATAAGATATATTTAAAAGATGGAAATAATATCTTCTTATGCGAAAGATATATTTTCCATAATCTTGTTTATTTCCTAGTTTAAACCTAGTTTTATCTTTGCTATATAAACTAGTCTTAGGCTTGGGAATTGAGTGACGATTGAGAGAGATTAACTTGTGCGAATCAAGTGGGATCGTCCATAAGTAGAACAAGAAGAAAAGAGAGAAAGGGTGAGCAATACTTTGTCTTAGGCGTTGAGTTTGGGCTCGAGTGAAAGAAGAGATTCGTGATCGTAATCCTTGCTTTCTTTTGTAACAAACAAGAAATCAATAAGATAAGTATACTCATTCAAATCCTTCAAGTGAGAAGCTTGAAGGTAGTGGTTTTGCTCAACTCTTAGCGGTTGAGTTTTCCACTCTAAATACTTGTGTTCTTCTATACTTCCTGCGTTAATATTCCGCTGCTACACCTCTGAAGGAACAATACACTTTGTTCCCTCAGAAGTAATTGAACTAACGATCCAACAATTGGTATCAGAGCCTGGTCTCTAGATTGTTACTCCTGCAGGAAGAATGTCAGGAACAGCCATCAACGACTCCTTTTGGAAGCCGCCAATGCTCAAATCAGGAGAGTTCTCATACTGGGTGGAACAGATCGAATCACATATCTGTTCCCTGCATGGACAGATGTGGAAGATTGTAGAATTTGGAGATGTGAAGATTCTCGATCCCTCAGATGAGACTGGAGGAACACTCAAGAAAAGAGAAGATTATCAAGATGCTGACTACAAAGTCTTGGAGCTCAACATGAGAGCAAAGAAGGTCATACTCGCTGCCCTTGGTCCATCCGATCAAAGGAAGGTTCTAAAGTACAAGACTGCTCACGACATATTCAAATCCCTCAAAAGGATGTATGAGGGGAATGAAGACATCAAGAAAAATAGGATCTTGACTCTCATCAAGGAGTATGATAGTGCTGTTCAAGGAAAGAATGAGTCTTTGGATGACTACCATTCACGTTTCCAGGGATACGTAGGCCAACTCGAGTTCTTAGGGGAAACGATCCCTGAGTGGAAACTGACACATCAATTCCTTCAGGGATTGTCCTCTAAATGGGACGCGTTCTCTCTTGCACTCCAAGCTCAGAATGATATCAAAAACATCACCTTGGAGGAACTAGTTGCTCGTCTCCAAAGCAACGCAGGGATTCAACAGAGCAAGATGCTACGAAGGGAAGGAGAGAAGGCAGAGAAGTCCCAGAACATTGCTCTAAAAATCGAAAAAGCCTTCGATCTTGCTCAGGAAGAGGACGAAATTGTTGATAAGGATGAAGAAGTTGCTCTCTTCACAAGAGCCTTTCGAAGAGTTTGGAAGGATAGCAGAGAAAAACAACGTCTCCCTGATGGGAACAAAGACATGAGTACTATCATCTGCTATCACTGCCAGAAGAAGGGACACTTCGCGAGAAATTGCTTCAAAAAGAAGGGAGGAGATGCAAATGTCCCTCAAAGGGAAAAGAAGGAAGCAATGATTGCAACATGGGGGACATCTGACTCTGAAGACGAATTTCTCTACACTCCCAAGGAAACGTGTCTAGTGGCTACAGGAGGGACTTCAGACTCCAAAGAAGAATCTCCCTACACATGTCTTATGGCTACAGGAGAAAAATCCGAAGATGAGGTAAACACTTCTGAATTTGATTCTTTCTTAGAAAACAAATCAAAAGCTCAGATTATTAGGTTCATTCATTCTCTAGGAAAGGAACAAAGTAATCTGAATTCTTTGATCGATGAGAAGGACGAAACCATTTCATGTCTGATTGAGGAAAACCAGCTTTGGGCTTCTAAGGTTGCTAGACTTGAAAAGGCTTCGTTCCCTTCGTCGGACTCGTGCAAATCCTGTCCTAAGTATGTGTCTGATATAGCTTCCCTGGAAAGGAAAATTGTCATTCTTGAATCTGAAATTAAAACTTTGACTGAGGAAAATTCAAAATTTGCTAAGAAAGTTGATGAATTTCTAATAGAGGAAGAAAACAAAAGGAAAATTTGGTTAGATGAATATATCACCTCTAAAATTGATAAGGAGAAGGATGATTTCTCTAAACGCTTTGTACCACGTGCTGGATTAGGCTATGATAGCGCCTCTTGTTCACAAACTGCCATCTCGTCTCCTGGTATACAAAATTCCCTCTGTCATAAGGGACCCTGTGGAGGATCAATCACACATTGTTCCCACAATGGTTCTGAAGATAAAGGGAAGAAAATTGCTCAGGAAGAGAAGATGTGGTTTGATGGACAGAAGGCCTATAAGATATGGCAAAAACATGCAAATAGCACCAAGCCAGTAGAGGTGGATTTTAGGTCTAGAATTGAAAACAAAACCATCTGGCCTGGACCAAGTAGGTATGTCAATCTGAAACACCACAGGGTTTGCTGGTACTGTGGTGAGTCAGGACATCATCAACAAGAGTGTTGGAAAAAATCAAGAGATGAGGAGATAGCCTACAATTATTGCAATAATTCTTCTGTTAGGAACACTCCCAGGATCAAGGTTGTTTTAAAAGATAATGAGGATAGAAAATTGTTCTTCATCCCAGGTAAGCCTAGGCTTGCCTGGGTGCGCAAAAACTAATCCCTTACTTGCAGGATGGAAAGAAGAAGAGTTCCTGGTATATAGATAGCGCTTGCTCAATACACATGACTGGGAACAAAGCATGGTTTATATCTCTCCATCCTGAAAACAAAGGTTCTATAACCTTTGGGAACAACAGTAAAGGGGAAGTAATTGGCATGGGAAAGGTAAGGATCTCTGACAATCTTGTTGTGAATAACGTTACCTTAGTGGATAACCTAACCTTTGATCTATTGAGCGTACGTCAAATGTGCCAGGATGGTCAAAATAGGGTTATCTTTACTACTAATGAGTGTTTGGTTGAGAATGTTGAGACAGGGAAAGTTCTCCTCAGGGGAATCATAGAGAACAACCTATACAAAGTAGATCCATCTTTTATCCCTGAAGAGGAACTGTGCCTTTCTGCACAATCTGAGGAATCCAATCTATGGCATCAAAGGTTCTCTCATGCAAGCCTTAGACTTCTACACAAACTTCACAACAAAGACCTAGTTATTGGTTTACCAAAGATAGAGAGTCAATCTGAAGAGGTGTGCATTGCTTGCACAAGAGGAAAACAAGTAAGATCATCCTTTAAGTCCAAAAACCAGGTAAGCACCTCTGAACCCTTAGAGCTTATTCACATGGACTTGTGTGGGCCTATGCGCACACTTAGCCGTGGGGGAAACAAGTACGTGTTCGTGATTGTAGATGATTTCTCTAGGTTTACTTGGACTATTTTCATTGCTTCAAAGGAGGATGTGTTTGATGAGTTTGAATTTTGGTTATATGCTATTGAAAATCAATCTGGATTTCATCTAAGGGCTATACGCACTGACCATGGTACAGAGTTCGAGAACTCCCGGTTTCTTTCCTTGTGCAGGAACAAAGGCATAAATCATAATTTTTCTGCACCAAGAACACCTCAACAGAATGGAGTTGTTGAAAGAAAGAATAGGACTCTGGAGGATATGACAAGGACAATGCTAATTGCGAGTGGTTTGCCAAGAAACTTCTGGGCTGAAGCACTCAACTCTGCTTGCTATGTACTGAACCGTGCTATGTTAAGACCTATGATTGAGAAGACACCATATGAGCTGTTCAGAGGAAGGAAGCCAAACATTTCCCATCTAAGGGTCTTCGGGTGCAAGTGCTTCGTCCACAACAATGGAAAGGACAATCTGGGCAAGTTCGATCCAAGAAGTGATGAAGGAACATTTGTTGGTTACTCCACTCATAGCAGGGCCTACAAAGTTTACAACAAGAGGACAAGGAAGGTGGAGGAAAGCATCCATGTGGTCTTTGATGAAAAGATCATGGCAGGTAACGTTATCCATGATCCAAATGCTCCTCCATTGACTGAAGCAGACAGGGAACAGTTCATTCTCGCTGATGCTGAGGAATTCATCCCCACTACGGACATGAACACAGAAGAAGAAGCATCCCCAGATCAAGATGCAAGTGTACCAAATGGAGGTTCTGAAACTCAGGGGGAACAATTATCCCCATCTCAGGACCAATCCCCATCTCAGGAACAATCTGAAGAAGTTACACACCATGAAGACGAAGAAACGCGACGCAGCACTCGTATCCATGGGCCCCCATCAAGACTCATGGACTACGTATGCAACTGTGCATCGCTCCCCTCCTCTGATGTATCTCCAGAACTTAGCGAGAAGGTTTGTTCCGTACTTACATTAGATCCTACATATCATGCTTTCTGTGCTTTTGTCTCCACAGCTGAACCAAGAACAGTGAAAGATGCCCTAGAAGACCCAGAATGGGTCAATGCTATGCAAGAGGAACTTCACCAGTTTGAGAGGAATAAAGTATGGAGACTTGTTCCCAGACCTAAGGATCGCTCCGTCATAGGTACCAAATGGGTGTTCAGGAACAAGATGGATGAGAGAGGTCAAGTGATAAGGAACAAAGCAAGACTGGTTGTAAAAGGCTACAATCAACAAGAGGGAATTGACTATGATGAAACCTTTGCGCCAGTTGCAAGATTAGAAGCAATACGCCTCTTGATCGCCTACTCTGCCCACTATGGATTCAAGTTGCAACAAATGGACGTCAAGACAGCGTTCCTGAACGGGGTACTAAAGGAAGAAGTCTATGTGGAACAAACGCCTGGATTCGAAGATTCTTCCTATCCTGACCACGTTTACATACTTGATAAGGCACTCTATGGTCTGAAGCAAGCTCCTCGCGCCTGGTATGAAAGACTTTCTCAATTCCTCTTATCTCATGGTTACGTAAGAGGGGAAGTCGACAGAACTTTATTTCTATTAAGAGAGGGAAAGCATACCTTGGTAGTACAGGTATATGTGGATGACATAATCTTTGGTTCCACCAACGAGCACTTAGTTACCAAGTTCACAAAGCTGATGGAGAGTGAATTTGAGATGAGTATGGTGGGCGAACTCAAGTTCTTTCTAGGCCTACATGTTGTTCAAACAGAGGAAGGAACAAAGGTGCATCAACAAAAGTACCTACGAGAGTGCATCAAGAAGTTTGGTATGATGGATGCAAAGAATTATTCAACTCCTATGTCCCCAAATGACTCAATAGGAATGGATGTTGACAAGAAAGAAGCTGATCAAAAGGTCTATCGTGGAATGATAGGCTCATTGCTTTATCTAACCGCAAGTAGGCCTGATATCATGCAAAGTGTATGTTTTTGTGCTAGATTTCAAGCAAGTCCTAGAGAAACTCATGTCATTGCTGTGAAAAGGATCCTGCGTTACCTTAAGGGGACTGATGATCTATGTCTGTGGTACCCAAGAGGGGGAAGTCTTGAATTACTAGGGTACACAGATGCTGACTTTGACGGACACAAGCCAGATAGGAAATCAACATCTGGGATGGCTCAATTCCTTGGCCCTTGTCTTGTGTCTTGGGGATCAAAGAAACAAACCACTGTCGCCCTTTCCACTGCCGAAGCTGAGTATGTCGCTGCCGCAGCTTGTTGTTCTCAACTCATATGGCTTAAACAACAGCTAAGTGACTTTGGCATCAATTCAGGTAACGTTCCTATACTTTGTGATAACACTAGTGCCATTGATATTTCTAAGAATCCTGTGCAGCACTCTAGGACTAAGCATATCGACATAAGACATCACTTCCTTCGTGATTGCGTGGAGAAAGGGATTGTCTCTATGGAACATGTCCGCTCTGAGGATCAAATCGCGGATATCTTCACAAAGCCACTAAACAAGGCTCCCTTTGAGAAATTACGTATGGGTCTAGGTATGATTTCTCTCAACTAATCTTGATCTTCCTTGAAACCCCCAATGATTGGTGAAATTAGTAAGTTTATTCATCTTGAGTATTAGTCCTTCAAGCATATTAATACCTGCTCTTCTATGAAATAAACTTGAGTCCTTTGAACTGCTTGCATGATCTATACGTGATTAGGAAAGATACCTTGCTAGAGATTGAAATTGATAAATGCATGATTCCTTAGGCAAAGGTCTTATTTTCAACCCAAAAGATCCCTCTTGATGTACTGATCCCTCAATACAAGCCCAAAGGATAGAGGGAATCTACGGCCACCCTATAAACCTTCATGATCGATAGTCCTATGAGCCATGTTTTTCCATCCACAACTGGACTCCCTCATCATGATATAAAATGTTTTAATTCATATTATGTGCTATTTTTCTATGTGATGTTCTTTTGTACCATCTCTGGTAAACATACCCCAAGCATCACAATACCTTCGATATCAGATTGAGAAAGGAAAGGATAAGGGTTGAGATTTGAAATTGCTGAGGGGATTAATAGCTCTGAGGTGACAGATACATGCACACGGCAGGAGCCTAAAGGGCTAGAATAGGTTCTGGAACCGAGAAAGTAATGATGGCTTTTGAGTTTATTTGATTGGAGGAAAAAGCGGCACAATTATGGAAAAACCGTTCAGATTTGGAAAAAGGATTTTTGAATTTGAAAAGTGTGATCTGGTGTTCAGATATGGAAAATTCGGCAAGTATTTAAAGGTATTCTCCCAGATCTCCATCGTCCACCACTTTTCTCTACCCTCTCCCAAACACAAACTCTCTCAGAAACCCTCCCTGCAACAATGGTGAACACCACATCTGTTTCTCTCACAGGGAATGAAAGCCCAGAAACTCTACGTCGCATCTTGGCTTCCCTGGGCATCCCCACAGAATCTCCTAAGCCACAATCTCCAGCCAAAGAACCCACGTCCTCTCCAAAAGAAACCCTCAAAGAACCCTCACTGTCTCCCAAAGAAACCCTTCAAGAACCCTCGCCGGCAAAAGAAACAACACCGCCAGCCACACCTACCTTATCCCAGTCCAGTACCTCCACTGAAAAATTAGCCTCCCCTACCACCGAAAAAATCCCAAGCCCCATCTCACAAGAAAAAACCCAACAAGAAACCACGCCTAGCCCTCCAAACTCCTCTCTCCCACAAACTGACCTAATCCTTGCCGAAATCCAGGAGGAGAACTCGCCCTTATTTAAGGGAAAGTTCCCTGAAATTCTAGAGCTCAGTGAGGAAGATGACGAGCCTCAGGAACCAGTGCTCAAAAGAGCAAAAGTGGAGCCTTCCCCTTCTCGTCCACGTACAAGGAGCGCTGCAGCCAAGCCACCCAAAGGAAGGAAAGTTCCCAAACAAGTGGCTGCAGGAAAGGCATTGGGGAAACGAACCATCATCAGAGACCTTCTGTTTGACGAGGAGTTTCTAGTCGCCAACAGGATGGATACCCTGGTGGACATCATCCGCCACCAAGGTTGGGAAAACCTATTCTGCACTGCTTCAAAGGTAAATGAGGGGATGATAAAGCAGTTCTACAGCTCCTTCACCATTACTGAGAGGCCTCATGCCATACAAGCCTCCTTCGTCCTTGGGAAGGACACCCACGTGGTCTCAAGCACCGAACTGGGAGTCATACTCGGGGTTCCTCACGAAGGATTTGAAGAGTACGTCAAAGGGCAGTGGCCAAAAGATATAGGGCTGGCTGCTATCCAAAGGGTTTCACAGGATTACTCAACTGAAGTTGTTGGGGAGATGACCACTTCGTCCATGGGGGTAGCAAACCGGATCTTGCACAGCTACCTTATCAGTAACATTACCCCCAGAGAGCAGAAGCGCACAACCATTCTCATTCAGGACTGCCTTCTCATGGACAAGCTCCTCCTCAGGCAAGCCATTAATCTACCAAAGATTATTATGCTACACATGGCCCATGCCAGGAGGAACGATAGGCATGGTCTTCCCTTCCCAGGAGTAGTAAAGAAGATCCTAGAGTACCTGAGGGTGTATGAAGCTGGTCCCTCTGAGGTTGTGTTTGCTAGGGAGTTGGCTGAAGCAAATTTAAGGAAGATGAAGTTTGAGAAGAATGAAGATGGTGATTGGGTCCGCTCTGCTGAATTTTGTGAAACAGAGCATGTAACTGAGGACCCTCCACAGGAACAGAGTGAAGAACCAACTATGGTCTATCAACATCAGAGGATGGAAGAGTTGTGCTCACTGGTGGGAAACCTGGTGAATGAAGTTGCTGCCTTGAAGGCTGAGATACGTCGTTGGACGTCATCCAACTAGAGGTTCCCTTGGCAGTATAACAGTCTCTTCTCCACACCTTTCCTCCTCTATCTGACCCCCACTCTCTGTTCCTAGCACATCTATCCTTCTTCTTTTGCGCTTATTGTACCCTTTGCTTAGGGTTTTATGTGTCTTCTTTTAAAATTCTCTATGCTTGTGTTTTCTTTTCCTTGTCCAGTATCTGTATCAGCGTCCGCTCTTATGACGCTTGTTTAAATCTATGATTAGTTTGTTTTGATGAGTTCTGGAGTTCTTTTATTTCAAGTACATGTTTAGACTTACTTTTTGATGATGCCAAAAGGGGGAAGAAAGGAACGGTCAAGGTTTGAGGGGGAACATCTGTACTTAACCTTATAAGTAACGTTCCCTTAGGAGAACTGTTTAGATGTGCTTTAGAAGTATTCAATGAGTATGTTTGTCACCATCAAAAAGGGGGAATTTGTTGAAGCTACAGCTGAAGTAAAGTTCCTTCTGGTTTTGATGGTAACAAACATTCCTACTAATGTATACTTGAGTGTTTCAGGATGTCTACTCTGAGCAGGAACGTTACTCAACAGAAGCGAACTAAATAAGGAAAGAAATGGCTGAGAAGAGAATGACGAAGATATCTCGTTTCCTTTATGGAAAATATGATTGAGCTGCAAAGATTTCATGAAGATCTTAAGGAATAAGATATATTTAAAAGATGGAAATAATATCTTCTTATGCGAAAGATATATTTTCCATAATCTTGTTTATTTCCTAGTTTAAACCTAGTTTTATCTTTGCTATATAAACTAGTCTTAGGCTTGGGAATTGAGTGACGATTGAGAGAGATTAACTTGTGCGAATCAAGTGGGATCGTCCATAAGTAGAACAAGAAGAAAAGAGAGAAAGGGTGAGCAATACTTTGTCTTAGGCGTTGAGTTTGGGCTCGAGTGAAAGAAGAGATTCGTGATCGTAATCCTTGCTTTCTTTTGTAACAAACAAGAAATCAATAAGATAAGTATACTCATTCAAATCCTTCAAGTGAGAAGCTTGAAGGTAGTGGTTTTGCTCAACTCTTAGCGGTTGAGTTTTCCACTCTAAATACTTGTGTTCTTCTATACTTCCTGCGTTAATATTCCGCTGCTACACCTCTGAAGGAACAATACACTTTGTTCCCTCAGAAGTAATTGAACTAACGATCCAACAACTTTGACCCCAGTAAATTTTCCAGCTGTGTTCTTGAGGGTCATAGTTGCAGAAACATAATGGGAACATTCATGGCCTTGATGCTGAACCCACATGGGTCTATGGCAGAAGTAATAAACAGGGTTTTGATGATTTAGAAAGATAATGTAGTTGCTACTTGCTAGGAGTGTCACTCACTCATGATATAGCTGTATGGTGGGCCTTCGGCCGGCATGCTTGTGTTTCTGACACTGACACCTTGTTCCTCATCCCCTACTTTTTCCTTCTTCAATGTCATAATCTCTACCCAAACTTCAAAGATCTGACTTTCTTTCCACTACTTATTTAAGCAGTGGAAAATGAGATGAATGTTGTTCTTCGCCTTCCTTTTTTATCTTCTTGCAGTATAACTTTTTGTCAAAAGTTCATGATGCATTTCCATTTCTGCAGAACATTTCAACATGCTTGCTAAGATGGCTTCTTTATGCACGAGTTGTTTATTTATTTGGCATCTGGGTGTGAAAATAAGTGGTGAAAGTATTATGATTAGTTTCAATAGTACTAATTTTGAAAGAAAAAGGTTGAGAATTGTGAAATTATTGCTTGTTTATTGCTTATTACATTAATTAAAGTCTCAATACTTGGTTGCATTTGGCAAGTGATTCACCCTTTCCTGCACAAGTTGGATCCAATTGCAAATGAGACTGTCTGGTAATATCATGTTAATGACACGTCGATAAAATCTCACTTTGATGATAGAAAATGTGGTAGCATCGCGGTTTCTCAGTACATGCAATACATGATTTGAATTCTATGCACTTTATACTTGCATTATCTTTGCACATTAAGCAACACATAAGTGTCTTAAAAACGTACAAATTGCAGGGATGCAAGCCGGTAGAGAGCATTGACATCATGGGTGGTTCAATCCCCACAAGCCCATGCTCTTCCTACCAACCGAGCCCACACATGTCCTACAACCCAAGCCCGAGTTCATCGTCTTTCCCGAGCCCAACTCATTACTTAGCCACATCCAACGGTAATGCTGACGTCAACTCCCTCATCCCGTGGCTGAAAAACCTTTCTTCCAACTCATCTTCATCCTCTCCTAAACTACCATACTACATTCCCGGAAATTCTATAAGTGCCCCTGTCACGCCTCCATTGAGCTCACCATCGTGCACAACTCCACGTATGCGGCACAACAATGACTGGGATGACATCACCAATCCGGGCCGTCAAGCTCATCTCGAACCAGCTTGGCTCGCTAATGTCCATGTTCCACAAAGTGGGCCCAATTCACCTACATTTAGCCTCGTCTCCCCGAACCCGTTTGGTAGCTCTAGGATGTGGACACCTGGACAAAGTGGCACGTGCTCTCCAGCTGTAGCGCCGGATGTGCACATGTCTGATGGAATTGCAGCTGAGTTTGCGTTCGGGAGTTGCTCGACAACGGGATTAGTTAAGGCGTGGGAAGGAGAGAGGATTCACGAGGAATGTGTCTCTGATGATCTCGAACTCAAGCTCTAGACCGAACCAGGTAAACACAAGTCATGATCCATGTTCTATTGGCAATGACAGTGATACATACGACGTCTCAATCAGGATTTTCTCTGTGCCAAATGTTGTTGATTTGTCCGGGATCCTTTTACTCTAGATGACAGGTGATTTGATTTATATTTGCAGTAGAGGCCGATTTATTTGTGAGTTAAGGGGGGTTTTTGGATCAGAAGTGGTGTGTTTGGTGTCCATTGGAACTATTGTATAACTTGTTGTATCCCTTTATCTTCCCCATTTCTCTCCTATAAATTATTACTCCAGTAGATAGAATTTGTTTACCTCACACCTACTAAAGGTTTCGAAGATTTCGTTGTCGTTCTCCAGCCTTCGAGTATCCTTCAATGCCTCAGGAAAGGGAGCAACAGGCTTCTGAGAGAATAGAGGTGGAAAATTCGGGCGAACATAATTATCAATATACTCAGGGGTCTCCTAGCGATCGCCATCAACAACTGGCGATCGCGGTCGCAGATGATTTTGCACCTCAGCTTCTGGAATGTCATGGCGATCGCCATCACCATATGGCGACCGCGGTCGGGATGCAGATCCTGTTTTGCTCTTTGTAATCTCATGGCGATCGCCACTCAGATCTGGCGATCGCGGTTTTGGCACAGAACAGTCATTTAAAGTTTTTCCGCTCCTCAAGAACACTGCACTGACGTTCTCTCTCGGGTTTCTTACTGGTTCCCTGGCCTCTAATTTACTCACAGCTTGAGCAATCTGTCCTAACTGATTTTCAAGATTTTGGATACTCGATTCCGTTCTAGCATTTTGTTGCATCACAGTTTGAGCTCAGGACTTGATCATATCTTCAACAGTCATAGAATTCTGAGGTCTAGGTTGCTGATAATTAATATTATGAGAATCATACCTTGGCCTTGGTTGCCATCCACCAACAGCGTTTACCTCAGCATTCGGCTCTTGGAGTTGTTGACCACCACTTTGCAGCATAAAAGACTTCATCATATCTTTCAGTTCATTCATATCACTTTGAATTTTAGCGGGATCAAGTGAACTTACTGACTGTGTTCTTTTCCTGCTACCAAACTGCCTTGAGCTCTCAGCTAATTCCTCAAACATTTCAGTAGCCTGAGGTATAGTCAATCTTAAAAAGTTGCCTCCACAGGATGCATTCACCATTCGACGATCCTCATCAATCAGGCCACTAAATAAGTACATAAGGAGATCTTGGTCAGTATAACTATGGAATGGGCAGCTTGAGCAGAGCTTCTTGAATCTCTCATAATATTCATAGAGACTCTCAGTTGAGTGTTGTTGAAGATTCGTGATCTCCTTCTTCAAGCTGCTCAGTTTTGTAGCTGGAAAATATTTCTCTAAAAAGACCTTTTTTCATCTTAGCCCATGTATCAATACTCCCTGGAGCTTGATAATAGAGTCAATCATTCGCAGCGTCTTTCAGAGTAAATCTGAAAGCTCTCAGCATGACCTGCTCCTCAGTAACACCTCTTGGCTTCATACTAGAACATATGGCATGGAATTGAGCCAAGTGTTTGTTGGGATCTTCTCCTGCTAAGCCATGGAAGTGTGGTAGCTCATGAATTAAACCAGCTTTTAATTCAAAGTTCACACCTTCTTCAATCTCAGGAAACCTAACTGCCAAAGGTTGTTGGTTTAAGTCTGGGGCAGTGAGTTGCCTCATAGTAGGCAATGGCGGTCCATGTCGATCACCCATCTCGTTATCTTGGTTCAGAGCTGCTCTTTGGTTCCGAAGGAACGTCCTTTCAATCTCTGGGTGAAAGGAAACAAGAGATGAATCAGTAGCACGGGTCTAAACCATAAAGGTTCACAACCAAACCTTCTTTGCTTGATACTTGTTACTTTTGTGTTCCATACAATCAAACCCCCCCCCCCTTGGTTACTTGTTACTTGTTTGTTAGTTGGTATTTCGCTTGACTGCATAGCGATTGGTGATCGCCATAGTGATGGTGGCGATCGCCGCTGCTCCGCAGAATGTCTTCGTCTTCATGTCTTCAATCTTCGATCCTCTTCTTCTTCGGTTTTGGTCTTCATTTCTTCACTTCTTCGTAAACAACTCAGAATATAACAATAGCCCCAAATACTTGTGATAACACTCCTAAACTAATGTAATAACCCCTAGTTACGCCATACAAAGTGCAGCGTATCAGCAGCACCCCATGCGTACTCATCATAGTGGTCTAAGTCGAACAAAAAACGTAGCCACTTGATCTTTACGGCATTAGTGCTCTTGTCCACCGAGACAGTCGATCCGAGCAACAATAAAATGTAATATATAGCAATACGGGACCCAGGCTGTTCAGCCTCTGGCAACCACATCTTATGCCTCAGCCAACGCCTCAACCACTTTATAGGAATGCCCCCAGCACTATTCCATCTCTTCACTTGCTTCAAGTCCACCTCCAAATGGTCGGCAACAAGAGCGAACAGATCATCGCCAGTCATAGATGATATGCAGCTCTTCCCATGAATGCGAACTTTCAGAATACATAGAATGTCCGCAAGTGTGATGGTAATCTCACCGAATGGCATGTGAAACGTGTTCGTGTCTGGTGTGCGTAGAGAGGTAAGGCCACTCCGCTCAGCAATCCTAAACCAGCTGCATGGGTCTGGTCTAATGTAACGCTCCAACTTGTACAACTTTGCTGACTGGAAGTATACCTTCAGAATCTTATATCTCTGCATACATTAAAATTAAAATTTCAAATGCAGCTAATTAGTGTCACAGATTTTATAAAATACACTGCAATGAAGACTTACCAAGTCCTGTGTAGCAGCCGTTTGAGCTTTACCACCAACAGGTGCAGCTGCTGAACCATCCTCAGCCTCATGCTCATCTCCCCCTCCAACACCTTCATCGGCAGTTCCCCCATTACCACCACCAACACCGACTCCAACACCGGCACCTCCAGCACCGACATCAGTAGCACCGACATCACCAACACCGACCTCACCAGCATCTCCAGCTCCGACACCGCCAGCATCTCCAGCTCCGACACCTCCAGCACCTCTAGCTCCAACACCTCCGACACCTCGAACTCTAACAGCACCAGGACCTCCATAAGGAACATCTTCATCAGTGTCCTCTTCAGTAGAGTCTTCTTTATTAGGTTTACGTTTAGGTCTTCGTCTCCTGTACTGTACTAGTGGAACGACGTCTAGAGCAGCCTCAGGTAGCGGTCTCTCACAAATTGCCTTAGCAATGTGGGTCTCGAAGTTGGGAAGTAGGTGAGGACAACGGGGTTGGGGAACATTGTCGAGCCATTGGCAATATGTACGCACAAGACCCGTGGCAACATCTCGAACCTCAGTAGCCTGGACAGCTTCAGGCTGAAGAACTGGAGGAACAACTGCAGAACCAACTGGAGGAACAGCTGGAGGAACATCATCTACAGGACTCGACGTATCTTGAAATATCGGTGAGGAAAACGCAAAATCAAAATCCTCAACCCCTAAATCGTACAAATTGCAGGGATGCAAGCCGGTAGAGAGCATTGACATCATGGGTGGTTCAATCCCCACAAGCCCATGCTCTTCCTACCAACCGAGCCCACACATGTCCTACAACCCAAGCCCGAGTTCATCGTCTTTCCCGAGCCCAACTC
Organism: Oxyria digyna; assembly: GCA_029168935.1. NCBI lineage: Eukaryota > Viridiplantae > Streptophyta > Magnoliopsida > Caryophyllales > Polygonaceae > Oxyria > Oxyria digyna. The sequence continues at coordinate 45,787,481 of JAPVLV010000005.1, forward strand.
ATTACTTAGCCAGATCCAACGGTAATGCTGACGTCAACTCCCTCATCCCGTGGCTGAAAAACCTTTCTTCCAACTCATCTTCATCCTCTCCTAAACTACCATACTACATTCCCGGAAATTCTATAAGTGCCCCTGTCACGCCTCCATTGAGCTCACCATCGTGCACAACTCCACGTATGCGGCACAACAATGACTGGGATGACATCACCAATCCGGGCCGTCAAGCTCATCTCGAACCAGCTTGGCTCGCTAATGTCCATGTTCCACAAAGTGGGCCCAATTCACCTACATTTAGCCTCGTCTCCCCGAACCCGTTTGGTAGCTCTAGGATGTGGACACCTGGACAAAGTGGCACGTGCTCTCCAGCTGTAGCGCCGGATGTGCACATGTCTGATGGAATTGCAGCTGAGTTTGCGTTCGGGAGTTGCTCGACAACGGGATTAGTTAAGGCGTGGGAAGGAGAGAGGATTCACGAGGAATGTGTCTCTGATGATCTCGAACTCAAGCTCTAGACCGAACCAGGTAAACACAAGTCATGATCCATGTTCTATTGGCAATGACAGTGATACATACGACGTCTCAATCAGGATTTTCTCTGTGCCAAATGTTGTTGATTTGTCCGGGATCCTTTTACTCTAGATGACAGGTGATTTGATTTATATTTGCAGTAGAGGCCGATTTATTTGTGAGTTAAGGGGGGTTTTTGGATCAGAAGTGGTGTGTTTGGTGTCCATTGGAACTATTGTATAACTTGTTGTATCCCTTTATCTTCCCCATTTCTCTCCTATAAATTATTACTCCAGTAGATAGAATTTGTTTCTCCATTATTGTTTAATCTAGTACACATCTACAGATTATGTGAATCCCAGTTTGTTTATCAGAAATTCAGATTTTTATGGATTGCAAGGATCTTTTTGTCCTATGTGGATTTATCACATTTTAAAATCCAGTGTCAAGCAATTTAGATGATCTTAAATACTATGTACTCCGTATTAGTGATGTAAATCCTCCTCTCCCTACATTTTTTTCTTTTTAATAAGTAATTAGATTGAATTATACTCCACTAGACAGGTCATTTCTCCTCTGAAAATGGAATTATACCTCATAATGATTTCTTGGCAAAAATTGGATTTATATCTATTATCATGTTCTCACCCTAAAACCTATTCTTGCCCGAACCATATGGCTATTACTAGTCGTGAAACACACAAATAAGGAAATCAAACAAATATACAACATGATGACCAAACTCTGGCCCATCTTCAACTGTGAAAGAGAGATTAATGGGCTATTGGTAATTTCTTATCATTGACTACAGATAGAAGTGTATTAGTTCAGATATGGTTGCCTGTAAAAAGAGGAGTCAAGAATTATCTTATAACAGTAGAGCAGCCATATTTGTATGATCAGAGCTCGCTTTCTCTTGCTAACAGCAGAAACATTTCAGAAAACTATCAGTTTTCAGCTAATGAGGATTCAAAAGAGGGGTAAGGATTAATTGGCCGAGTGTTTCTTGGGAAGGAATCAATACTAGTTGGTTGTCATTGCACATTGATCAAAAGGGGAGAAGCGATAGTTCATCGTTTTGATCAATGAACAATGACAACAATTAATGTGGTCTAAGTTTGTTTCCCTTTTGTTGATACCATTTCCAAAAGTGCAAAACGAATGGGCATGATCTCTTTCATCAGTTAATGATTTTTCGGGTTGTCTTCTCCATTTCAGGCTGTTGATCTCCGAAATTATCTGTCTGAATATGAACCTCATAATGTTGAGCTGTCAGAGATTTTACTCATACTAAGGAGGTTGCTATACCATTTGTTAAGGAGCCAACACAAAAGTTCAAGGAAGAACCTCAAGAAGGCCCATTGTTGTCTAGCTTATCGATCCAGAAAGTAGGCGAAAAGAAGCGCACAAAGGCACAAAAAGCTATCAGCTTGCAGGAACTTAGGCAACATTTTGCTGGGAGCCTAAAAGAAGCAGCTAAAAGCATTGGCAGTAAAACAAAACTCAATCCATTAGTCCATTACTGAATTAACATACAATGCCTAAACTAAATGATATTGATGTTTTTGCAGTTTGCCCAACTACACTAAAAAGATATGCAGACAGCATGGAATCAACCGTTGGCCATCTAGAAAGTAGGCCACTCATTGAGGAAGCTTCAACTAGTGATGGACTCTGTTCAAGGAGGTCAAGGTTCAATTCAGCTATCCTCTTTTTATTCAGTCTTTCCCCAACTGAATAGCTTATCAGCTACAGAAACTACTGATCAACCCAAACAGGTAAATACATGACCTGAAAGCACCATTTTTAACTCTGGAGGAAGCGCGTCCCAGTCCACTTCCTCCAGTCATACTTCATCGTCAAGCCATTCCCTCTCAACTGGCGCAAAAGCATCCAGCTCGATCATTGGTGGATTCGGCTATCAGTAGCATCAAACATGAGTTTAAGAGATTTACAATGTAAAATACCAAAGCGGTTTCGAATAGATGAAAGCGAGATGCTGCTCAAGTACTTGGATGATGACAAAGAGTGGATTCTTTTAGCATGTGATGATGATCTTGAAGAGTGTATTGATATACACAATTCGTCGGGACAACAAACAGCAAAAGTCTCGGTCCGTCAAGTTACTGCAAGATTGGGGAGTTCACTTGGTACTGGTAGTAAGTCTCATTCCTGGCTGTTTAACTATGTTGCAATTGAATTTCTGATGTTGTGATTATTCTAATTTGTTATGGCTTTTAAAATAGATAACTAGATTCGGAACCCCGCGCGTAGCGCAATACAGATTTTCATATACGACATAATTGATACAAAACTGTTCAAAATTAACAAAATTAGATGCAAAACCCTGAACTTCCGCTGATTGTAGCATGAATTCTAAAGATGTCTCTTTTAGGGGAACATTACCTATTTGTTTTAAGGCTTTTAAAGTCGTAGATACCAAGAACTCCAAAAATTGAGTTAGAGGATCCTGCCCAATTGGGACAATGATTATTTGCACCAACCTACAACGAAACAACAAATTAGGATCAAACTTTTCAGAAATAACTAATCTATAAGCATTATAAATTTCTCTTACAAATCAAACGGCCAAGAATACATGGTCTTTGCTAGACCATCCATGTTAGTTGTCGCAGTAATAGGGTCAATGATCCTCTTGATGGCTTCTTCAGAAGGCATCTTCTAGTGCAGCAGCAACACACCTGATAATTAAATCAACCATTTTGAAAATGTCAAAATGGTTCTCATCAGTACTTCCAAAGACACTACAATTTGAAAAGCTTCTGAATTTAAACCTGGACATTCATGGCAGACACCATGAACTTTATATTAGCATCAAAACCATACATTGAATTACATTTATGTGTCACCTTGCTACGTGCAGAGAGGACTGCAGTGAAGTTGGGCCCACTATTCTTCTTAGACCCTTCTTTGCTTGCAGAGTTGGTGGCGGGTCTAGGTGCTACAGGAATTGCTTTTGTAGTTTGTTCTTCTCTGCTGCTACTTGTGCATTCGCCAGCAACTGTGCACCAAAGCTCCTGAAATATTTTGTGTGTATCAGATCAGATCCAAAGAACAGAATTGAAGATGGGTTTTGTTAGATTAAACCAATTAAACAAATGAAACCTTGTAATTGGGCGATTGGTCTGGATTTGGGGCTTAGCTTGGATAGGCGGGACATACACCATGTTACGTTTTCTTGTTTCTCCTTGCATCTTCTTCTGTTTAATTCCTCCTTCAAATTCAATCAGCAACAACATTCTGATGTGGCTAAAACGTACCCGCAAGTGTACGGGGTCAGTTATAGTAGTCAAGTGTCGATCCCACAGAGACCAATGTAATACTAATTGAAACGCTACCAGTGAGTTAGGTCGAAAAGATATGGATAAGAACGAACCAAGCTAACTAGGAATAACAAATAAAACAGATAAATATATATGGATAAATGTGTCTAAGGTTAAGGATCACCGCAACAATGCTTCAGTATATATAATCACACTCTGCCTGAATCTAGTCCAATTAATTGAAGGTAAGTCATCTAAGGTAATCTACTAACTCCTTTCAGACGATAGTGAACGTGTTTGAACTAATTAACAATCGCTGTCGCGCAGAGCTAATCTCATTTAAACCCATTAACGCTCTTAGAGTCTAGGAATAAACTGAAATAACATTCGCTGTCGCGCTCCGCTAAATCAATCTAAACCTAGAACATCTATGATGACTTAGTATCCTCAAGAGTAATTAAGTCGCTTTCGCACAAATAACACTCAGGTTCAATTCCTAGGATTCCGGTAAAAGCTATCACCTTTCAGTCTCAAACTCTACCTGACTACCTATTAGCGTTTTCACCTTTCAGTCTCAAACCCTAACAGGATCCAATCCGCCTAAACAAGATTGGGCATAAAGCATCTAGGAACGAATCAAATACTATTTCAATTCAGGCAAACATATAATTCTATTTACATATGCGTTGTTTGGATCACCATAACCTTAGAACTAGGAATTTAGCCAAGCATGATCGAAGACATATTCGAAAGATTTAAACTAGCAATCAACATATATGAATTATTCAATAAACAAATGAGATAAGAAAACTTAGTCTCGATGATGAAAATAATCCAAATTGATCCAAGCTAGAACGATAAACACCGTCTTCGAATCAAAGGAAGGCAAGGAAATTCCACATGAAAAGCTCTTGTCGTTCCACTTGTCTGCGGTGCAAACTCCAGCAAAAACAAAACTACCTAAAACAAAACCTAATAAAACAAGCACCCTCTTGTCCAAATCTTCCACGTGGGCCCCCATCTTCTTCTTCTCCTCCTTGAATTGCTCAAGTCCACCGCCACCTTCTTGGTATGGGCCGGCCCATATAGTTGTTCTTTTTACAGCCTTCTTTGCACACAATCAGTCCGCAATCAAACTCTACGGTTTCGGTGGGTCACAACTCCAACAACACATTCTTTTATAAAAAGTCTAAAAATACCTGAAACACATGAAAATACGAGTGTAGACTCCGAATACAAAATAATGCGAAATTAACTATAAATGATATGAAACATGCATGAAAATGATCTAAACTAATATGCAACTAGACTCCTAATATATGTATAAATTAGGTGTTATCAGTTTCAGCAAAAAGAAGGAAGAACTCAACTCATTCAATCAATACAATACAATTCAACATATAAACATTTAGAGGAGTTTATCAGAGATCTTCACATTACCCATCAAATGGAGCTTCTCTGCTAAGATTTCTTCATTCCCTTGAACAGCAAGATGCACAACCTATTTCACCCCCTCCAAGCACGACACATTTATCCAAGCTAAACCTCTCGTTGCACTCACCGCAATTCTAAGCCTCACTAACCAAATCAAACCATCATTGACACCAACGTCTCTATGCAGGCGTGAATGTAAAGTGCCATTGCCCTAACTTGTTCAACTCTGATCTGAACTGCTTCTCTGTAAGCTTACATCCAGATAGCCGCTTAACTGCTAATGCAGATCCATCTGATAACACAACAACATAAGAACCCCAGATTTAGTAGAAACAATTACCTTATTGTCAATGAAATTATCTGTAGCCTCTAGCAAACTTATTAATCTCTCAGGCATTCTCATCTAATGCCATAGATTTGCTTCAGACAGATGCGAAAAAACGTCTATGATGCAACTGAAAAGTAGGAAAAGTTGGATTTTCCCTCTCTTCCCACAAAAATTGAAGTTGCTTGCGTGATACTGGAAATCTACCGTGATATAAATAAAGCATTTTAGTAGGAATTGTTTTCCTTAATAGGCAGGCTCGTATCCTCCTACAACTTTACCCTCTGAAAAATTACACAAATAGAGGTATGGAAAAAGTCAGTCGTGCATAGAGATAATGTGTGATTTATGCTGAGATTAAGTCTGAAATTGGTAAGCTTACAAAGTTTCGAAATTCTAAGGAGATAGTTTATATACTGAAAATATGCAGGAGCTCATCTTCACTAACCTAGGCATCTCTAAATCCATGTTCATCAATTCCCCATGAAAGACTTGAACATAACAATATCTCAGAATAATAATAAAAATTGATTTCAATTCGATTTAAGAAGATGTAGATGATAATCACCTTCAACAAAGAGCTTGGGTGAAGACATCCAGAGAAGGGAGTTTAACATAGATCCTCCATTTGATTGGGAAACACTCTGTCTAAGGTGGCCTCCATCAGATTCCAAGGAATCTCTATTTGGGACCAATGAGAAATTACCAATAGACGTCGTCCGACCATTGCAACCACTATCTGAATGCAATTCTAAAACAAACCAGAGAAGTGAACATCATCAGAACCATCAACGACACAATGCTTAATGGAAGACGAACTGGTCCGGGCACGTATTCCATTCCCACTCCGGAGAGAAAATTGACAATTAGCTTACTGCTTTGGAAAACCAGAATAATGACAATAACATCATCTAGAAAGTTTGATAGATAAAAACAATGAAACAATTCCAATTAAGGTCATTATAATGATGTCTCACCTAATGACAACGACTTAGAAAATACTGTACAGTCTTAGGGAAGAAAACCTCACAAGAATGACAATGACTGTATCATCAAAATCAAGTAAGGGTAAGCATTGACGCTTGTTTGACCACCTAAAACCATGTTTAAACTCATAGGCTAAAAGATAAAACAACAGTACATTAATAGAGTTGCAAAAACTTATCCATCCTAGTCATTTCTGGGTAGATAGATGGAAAAGTTACGTAAGCAAGCAGCAACAAAATTCATGAATGATGAATGCTACTGATTACTGATTGGCTAGCTGTACTAGTATCAAAGAGGCCCAATTTGTGGATAAAGATGCCAGATACACAACTATGAAGAAACAACAGCAAAAGGAGGGGGGGGGGGTCCTAAAACAATATAATGCGCATCTCTGTGGTACAATTTCGAACAAAAATTTTGCCTCTGTTTCAATCAAATAGAGAAAACGCTAAATAGAATAATCTATACCTAAAATTAAATTTCATAGAGGTAGAACGTTTTCCAAATCAGCTAGAATACATCTGATTCATTTACGTGGGAGAATACAATATGTTATTGGGCACCTCTTATCATTTTGCATTATATTTTGCTCACTCGATACCATGACTGATGGATTTAAAGATATCATGCTATATAGATTAATATTCCCCAAATATAAAGTTTTTCAAGAAAGATGAAAAGAGTAACTTCAAAAGGAACTATTGTCAAAATCTTTCTAAAAAAAAGATTAGAAGCATAGCATCAGGGGCCTATTTTAGTGCTAGCAACCTGGTTGTATATGGGGTATTAAGAAGATACCTAAAAAGTTGATCGCTCTTACCCTCAACCATGCTCCATAATGTGTTGCATCTTAAATGATTGATCAATCTGCAGGAACAATTGCAACATTATCAATCATCATGAGAAGATTTTAGTTTTTGGAATTAATACTTCCCACATAAGGGTCATCAATACAAATACATGGATGCAACCCAACATTGATGATTATCAATCTAAAATTATGATCTCAAAGGGAAAAAATAAAAATATCATTGTAATTTGTATATCCTTCGAACTACAACCATTGAAACATAAATTCATGAATTTTTTTTGTAGTATTCGAACCAAGGAAAGATGTAATGGTGTCCCACAACAGTCCCAGATCCTACATTGATGATATACATTCCGGATAGAGTCTGAAAACTCGAAAAAACAACAAAATTTAGATCCTCAAAATTAATCATCTTGACAATTGAGAAATGCTCACTTCTGGAAAGTTGTCACCATCTATCTTCTGTAGTTTTTGAATAAATTCTCTTGCAAAATTGTTTAAATTCTTAATCCCTTGCATCAACAAATTAAACATCAATACATCTTTGATATCCAACTACTAATATCTTATTTATTATGAGCTACACAAAATGAAAGATGCAGCACTACACAAACCATGACGTTCTACTCAAAAAACATACCGAAGAGAACAACTCAGTTGAAAATTCTCAGATAAAACAATAAAGTTTACCCAACTCATTGAAACATATTATATTATTATCATACACCTTGAGCATGCATCCATGAGTGTGTTGTAAGTGACGACACTTGGGAGACACCCATTACTCTACATCTTCTCAAAATACCCAACAACCTTGCCCAACTCACCAACACAACAACAACCCTTGATCATAATATTGTAAGTGAACACATTTGGAGAAATCCCACTCTTCAAAATCTCATCATACAACCCCTCAATCCTCGACGAAGCAACCCTTGATCTGATCATGGCATCCAGAACACAATTGTACGACAACACACTCGGCATAAAGCCATGAGATTTAGCAAGAGCAATGGTTTCCAAAGCGGCATCCAACATTTTCAAGCTAGAGTAAGATTTCACCATCAAATCAAAGACATAAGAGCTCAAATTAAAGGCATGGTATGAATCCTTAAGGCAATTGAACAGAAAAGTGAAAGAGTCACCTTTCTTTGAATGTTCTGTAATTAGAGCTTCTGCAAGCGATTGTGTAGTTTTGAAGAGCTTCAACCTAGTGAGCACATGGAGAGCATTGCATTTGCACTGCGAATTGAAGAACCGATGAGGGGTCGCGCAATTGAGGAACTTGAGGAACATTGTTTTGTCAGACTCTGAACGGAGAAGCATATGAGATGCGGCGGAAGGGGTAAATTGGTGAAGCTTCGGATGAAGAAGAGCATCGGACTGTGGTGGCGATGGAGGGGGAGGAGAAGGGAGAAACAATGTGGACTGTGCGGTTTGAGCATGGAAAGAAAAGAGGAAGAGGCTGCCGGAAGGAGGCGGCGATTCTGGGCACAAAATTGATGGTCGAAGGGATAACAACAATGAAGGACGATGATGGAAAGAAAAACGGACGAAGAAGCATACCAACAATCGTTCTGTTGATTGACTCGGCGGGACGAAGGGGGCGTTTCAACGCTCGCCATAACTGCAGAAGCAAGGGGTGGAATAATGGCAAGAGAGGCGGGAAAAATGTATCGTCAATTGTCAAACCTAATAAATGGGAAGAAGAAGACGAGCGAAGAACAGACGGAATTTTTTAGCCCATTAATAGTATCAGGCCCAAAATTCATTGTTTGGGCCCGGTACAATTTACCATTACTTCTCCAAACTCATGGATTATTATATAGAGATAGATGGATGATGAGAAGTTCTTATATGCTTGGAAAGAACTTTTTTTTTTCCAGGTATAGCCATTTGATTGACAAATTTTTACTCAGTATGTAATTCTATTGCTATTGACACTGTAAAAAGATCAAAGCATACAACTTGCTTTAGAATTATGATCAAGTGCGATAGGTTGTATGTTAGCACACTTCATACTATAAATACTTTCACCTTCATTGTATAATTCATTCATTTCTGTTACATCCAAAGGATGAATAAACCACTTCTTCTACTTATCTTCCGCACAAAAATCAACCACTGAAGAACAATTTGTAAGAGCAGTCAGAAGCAAACTGAATAAAGATGAGAAAGTTGAATTGCTATATTAAGTACAAACGATTAGCGAAAGTTAATCAGATATACACCTACAACTTTACAAGCTTACTAAGCATGCTTACATAACAACAACACTATACCTAAAAACAGCCAAACGGAATTAGTTTCGAATTGCTCGTTTGAGAACGTAGAAGACGAGCATCTGATCATCCTTGACCCGCCAACATCAGTAACACTGAAACCACAATCTCTTCTTTCTTGGAGATTGGAAATTGAATCTTGAAGGGCTTCCTTGAGTATTTCTTTCCTTGAGTATTTCTTGGTGAGTACTGATCTTCTGTGTTTAAGAGGTTGGGATCTGATCTGTTTAGAGCCCCATGATGACAACCTACTTCGATGATACAGGGAGAAGCTCCGGCGAAGCTCCATGGTTAGGAGATCCGACGAAGGAAGGAGAGAATACAACGAGAGAAGAAGGGAGAGAGATATTTTGATGAGTTGGAAGCGGAAAGAAGTGAGAATGAGAAGAGATGGTGTAGGAGGAATTCGGAGATGACCGTTAATACAGACCGAAGGAGGAGAGGGTAAAATGGGGGAAGTCCTCATCGGAGAGCCGACAACTGTCTGATTCCAACACGAGCTTCCAATCTCCATTACTTGCAGAGGTGCTCGTTTAGGCGCGTCTACTAGTTTTCGCTCTCGTTTCAACTTCTTTTTGGGAATTATGAAAGAAATACTGGGGCATGGCTGAGAAATATCATGCTTGAGAAATAGCCACTAACCAACCATGGCAAATTGGCGCCTCTAGTGTTGTAATTTTTTTTTGGTTGCAAAATGAGGGTTATACCCATTTATTAAGAATTAAGAGCTTACATAGGTTCACTAATAACCGTGTTGATGCGCGCTTGGTCTCCGGGGAAGCTGGATTGAGGGTCGTGATGGCAGCGGAATTGTTTGGATATAGACGGTGAGAGGTTCACCGAATTGGGATATGTATGTTGATTGGGCTTCAACAAACTGGTTTGTGAGGGATTCGAGGATGACGATTGAGGGACACTCAAACAAAGGAAGTTTTGGCTAGGGATGTAGAAGAAAGAGGCTAGAAGATATGAGAACTTTTGGCTAGGAATGTAGAAGATAGAGGCTAGAAGATATGGTGAAGGAGATGAGAAGACAGAGCCCGAAGGAAGGTGACGCCCAGACCTAGAAGATGGAGAAATTCATTCGTCTCAACAATGATTCTAGGTTCATTAATCTAAGTGTGTCTTACAATGTTGGAGGCAGAAGCCTTATAAAGGAAAACAAAGAGAGAAGAGACGATCTAGGGTTTGCTAGGGTGACGGCTAGGGTTTGGTTTGGGCTAGGATTTGGACGATCTTGAACTTGATGGTCAAAAGTCCAATAGGACGGCCCAAATCATACAAGGCTGCACCACTCCATATTTAGAAACCTTCTAAAAATAGAAAGTTCTAAAACTCTAGCAAAAACCTAGACTTCCCAGAATAGAAACCTGCTAATAATGGACAGTTACTAAAAATAGAAAGTTCAACAATGCAAGTCTATCTCGGGAAACGAGGACTAAAAATAGTACTTACTATAAATAGCAACCTGCTAAAAATAGTAACTGCTAAAAATAGCAAGTTTCCCGAGTGTGCCTTAAAAGAGTCTCAAAGATGAAATAAATATAGGCATGGAAAAACCATGGCTTGATCATACCAAGTTGACCAAGTCTTTTGATGAGGCGCCATAGTGTCAAGCCAAGGAGGTCGCCAAGGACGAGGCTTGGGCACGGGGCGCTGGATCGCCAAGATGATGGGCAAGCTGCTAGAGAGGGCGCCGAAGAAGTTGCTTCCGGCGCACATCAGGTGGCTGGTCGTCCCTGGAGGAGGCGCTCGTAGAACCGACGAGAGCGTCGGTGGACTTGGAGTGGCGCTCGTGGTGCTTGTCTTGGCACTAATCTTGGGGCGTGAAGGTGTGGGGCAGCCAGCGAGGCTGAAAAATGAAGCGTCAACGGTGCTTAACCTCAAAATGATCTTGATAAAGAGCAGAGACAGGAGGTGCTCGTTGAGGCGAGCCATGGCTTGGTTCTAGGCAAGGCAGGGGCGCATCACGTGTCCATATCAAGAATAGACTCTAATTGAGGTGGAGGGTATACATAGTATGTGAACTCTCCCACATTGTTAAAGCTATACTTGGCGAGCCAACCCGCAGCCTGATTTCCGAGTCTAGGGACATGGTGAATTTTGATTCTCCAACTTGGATCCGCTAGGTGAGTTTTGTTGAGTAGGATATAATCCCGGTGGGATGCTGGGGGAGGATCCTCAGACAAAACAATCTCCAGAACTTCCTGTGAGTCAATCTCCACAACTAGTTTCAGTTCCCAATTCCTTCGTGAGTTCAAGACCGTGAGCCAACCCAGCTAGTTCAGCCCGGAAAACTGACTTCCCTTCTTCCTTAGCGACGAATCCCCTCACGAACTCGCCCAGTTCATCCCGCAGAAGACCTCCGCAACCGACGGTGGCGTTCCCCAGACGATGTGCTCCGTCACATTTCAATTTCCGGAACCTGTAGCATTCCAAGAGAAGTTGGCTTCCACTGTTTCAGCAGCAATAGAGAATCCACCAATTTTTTGAAGGATTTCTTGTGGGAGCAGTTGATCATTCTCATCCCATCTCCAATTGGAGCCATCCCAATACTTCGCCACGGTTCGGTTTTGGACTGCAGCAGGAATTGGAGTCAGTGCCATAGTTTCAAGGCAGAAACCACCAACCCATGGGTGACTCCAGAAAAATGTGGATTCGCCACTTCCCACCACAGTGTGCAGTCCCCTAAGTAGGTGGGATTTGGCTTTCACCATATCATTCCACAAGTTTGAGGCCCCTGTCACTTTTCTGAACATGTCTCGGTCTCGTCTCCCGTGACAGTATTTGCGTTGAACAATCCTTGACCAGAGCGATTCGGGTTCGTTGTCTTTATATTATTAAGAGAGACTTGAATTCAGTTGCTAACAGGGGTCACGCGATTTAGATATACCGGAGGCTTGAACTCAGTTGCATTGATCTTATATTTTTTCAAAATTCGAGAAAGGATGAGTTTTTAAGACAAAAAACTCATTGATCTATGCAAACAGGGGTCACGCGTGTTTACAGAAGCCTGAAAATACCAAAATTTCAGCGAAATCATTGATCTATGCAATTCTCAACACTAACAAATATTTCAGCATAATACATTTAAACAAAGCTAAACTGAGAGTGCAGACAGTCCAAATCCAAAGAAAAAGAATTCACACTGTGAAATAATCTAAGTTACCGTTTTTCAAAATTAGTCCCAACATCATAATGAAAGAAAGTCAATGCCCGGCACCTCCCCCACAACCACAGAATGAAGACTATTCTGCCATATGAAAGAATGAACCTCTCTATCAAGCCCATGAAAGACAATTCAGCCATATCTATAACAGCAACTTACAAAATTTACTATCACAATCAAAATATTAAGTAAACCTAACATTATAGTATATCAAACGTTCAAATGACAACTCCGCAGAGTGGTGTTAGACAAAACATAAAATCATACATGAAGATGTAATGTACGTATTCTAGGGCTACAAATGTATAGAATACCACAAGAAAACGAACCAGAAAGAACCACCTGTGATTCACCACAAAAATGATGAAACCTCATGTTGGATATGTATGCATACATTTGATACTAAGAAAACAGCCTCTCTCATTGACTATTTTATTTTTCAAATTTCGGAATTCGCAAATTCTGAAGCAATACATTCATGTGCATGAACATTAGTGTTAGTGACTATGAATACTTACCAAAGGACATTTAGGACGCAGCTTCTTCAAATTACACTACGCATTGCTCTGTCTTCTTTGCATCCCTCATTCCCTCGGATGTACAAGTACTATATCCACACCAAGGACGTAAATGCCAAATGCTTGGCAAAGTTATACTTGATTACGCTTGTTGTAGGAAGTATTTGCTGGATTTCTGATCTTGCCAAGAATTTTCAAGATGGCATTTCAATCCACAAGGCCATTCCTTATGTCATATCTTCATGGGTTTCAATTTGTATTTTGCCAATACTTTCTTGATGTTCTGCCGAGCTGATCAACTTGGATGGAACCCACAAGTATCCCATCTCTTTGGTGTTCTTCCATTTGTGAAGATCCAGAAACCGAAGGCCGAGTGAAGAAGCCGAAGGAAAGAGAAGTTAACATTTTATCTACTAGACTATTGCACTTCAGTTGCTGATATAATCAAAATCCTTTGGGGGTTGAATAAATATCCATGAACTGCAACATCAGCAGAATAAATATTGCAGAAATACAAAAAAAAGTTGTTCTATCCATGAACTGCAACGAAACAAATGACCATGGACGAATCTCATCGGCCCTGATACAGAAATTAGAAAGGTGAGTAATCCACGATAACTGTAAAGAGCTGTGCCTCCAGTTTAGACTCCTCCACCCACACAGAACTATCTTTAAGAAGTTGCTCTTTCTTCTCGTTTTTCTTTGCTTCAATCTTGCTTTGACGTATTTTCCAATATTCGAGCTTCTCTGCTCTCTCTTTCAACTGTATAAGTTTACATATGAATCAGCTTAGAATGCCAATCTATCGTCCAAGACAAAAGAAAGTATACTAAAACCGACAGAATAAACTTCATGATCATCCAGGCAGAAGTACAAAAAAACAAGCAGAGCTAACAATGTTAACACGATCCAATATTCTAGTGCTAGAAATATGCAATGAGAATGATTCTATTAGCACAATCAGCCTTCAGGTAAAAATCATTTTCAGACAACCATATTGAAGCAAAAATCAGATGTATGATACTAGAAATGAGAACAGCAGACTCCTAAAGGCTAAAACCTTGTGTACACCTAGCTTTGAATTTGATACTACCAGATAAAACTTAAAAATGAAAAAGATTAGCAGTCGTGAAGGGTAACTAGCAACACAGTCTGAAAGAACAGTCAGGATTGTAACAGTAACCACCAGAATATCCAATCTTCTCTGATAAGAACTTTGCAGCACAATCATAGAAGTACACAGCTACAAGGCCTGTAATTTGTTCAGCTTTGACCAAATGTAGGATATATAAACAAACAGTCTATGCACGAGGGATAAAGTATCTTTTATTCCAACTCATCCTGTTTGTTTAGAATTAAATCAAAATCCAAATCAATGTGTTACATTGAAACATTTTGAACCTGAAAATTGGTGTGATTATTTTGATCCTGAAATTGGTGTGGTTCACAGATTTGTATCAACAGCCACCATTACTGGCATTGCAATCACTAGTTCAATTATTGATTTCACACTTGACAAAGAAGTACCACTAAAGTTAGACAAGAGACAGCAATTAACCCTAAAAATTGGGAGAAAATATACCAGAGTTTGACGGAACTCCTCATCAAGAGCCTTGCGCTCGGCAGCCCTAGCCTCGGCAGTTGCAGCTTTAAGTTTCTTCCTCTCCTCTCGCTGACGCTTGATTTCCTCCCTCTTGGCTTCCTCCTTCTTGAGCTTTTCCTGCCTCTGCAACTCCATCTCGAAGATGTACTGTTTCCGAGTCTCCTTGACTTGCTTAGCGTATTGACGCCGCAACATCGCCAGATAGGCCATGGCTTCCTTGGGATCTCTCGCCGGCTTCCAGCTTCCGACGAAATCGTTTGATTCCAGATAAACGTGGTTGCGCATGTGCTCGTTGTGGTGAGAAGGCTTTTCGGCGATGGCAGAGTTCCATCGCTGTGAGAGTAAAATAGCGAGAGGCGCAGTGGTCTTCTTCGAGGTGGTGCGAGCTGCTCGTGACAAGGCCGTCGCCATCTTTGCTGATCGCTGAGGACTACAACGAATCTCCAGTTTCCACGGCCTAGGGGTTTAAGCAGAAATTTTCTCTATGAAGGGAAAATAATAGCAGGCCAAACCACCAAATCCTAAGTAAAATTCAACCGTGTCAATCTTATTGAATGATGTAAAGAGCATAAAACATTAAAACCATACAGCAAACCATTACTAATGGAAATTTGGTCTTTAATGATAGATATTACAGAAGCTCAATTTTAAAGCAGCTCTAGTTTCTAGCATGGCATGAATACTATTAGCCTTGTGGTTCAGTCATAACAGCCTGAGCTTGGTGGCATTACTAATTTTCCTCGTCCTGACCATCTGCTACACTAATGTCTCATCAGTGTCTACAAGAAGCAGCCAAAAAAGAGATTCTTAAAAAACATCTTTTATGATATCATACCTCCAGTTTTTGTAATTCCTTTGTAAGAATCTGATATTCCCAAATGCTCATGAGTAAGATGCCACAAAACTGCTAAACCATCAGCATAAATGTAATCAGACCTTCAAATCCAATATCAAAACAAAAAAAATACTGATCTAATACACACTCACAATCAACTAAATTCCAACCAGAAGCTATCTGGCGTCGCTCCTACAAATTCAAGCAGCCAAACCGAACATCGTGCCCTAGATTTCTAGTAAATAAATGAAATCAAAACGCACCCAAATTGATCTGTGTATACGGCAAGAATCCCCAAAATTTTCAATCCCTAAATTTACAAATCAATATTGGGCCACACTCATTCCTGTCTACTGTGGGCTGTTCTAATAGACATGAACTGGGCTAGGCCCAAACCAAGGTTATTACTCTCTGATTATTACATGTACAGTACTTGATAGATATATGTATTATAAGTTTTTTTAGTAATGATAATGAGATAAATTATTAAACTAAAAAGCATGTAGGGTCCAAATCAGGTGGGAAGTGAGCCTTAAAGATGAAAAATAAGAAGGCTTCCCAGTCTTCCATTAGTGCTTTCCACACGCGGCCCATTATAAACCCTACTCGCTGGCTTTTAGGGTGGACTACACGCGCGCTACCAAACAAAACCAAAAAATCGCAGCGACTAGATTTGGGAGAGGAACTCGGTGACGATCTGGAACCACAAACCTCCTTACTCGCTGCTTTGGGAGAGGAACTCGGTGACGATTTGGAACCCGCAACGACTAGATTTGGAGAAGAAGCCACGATTCGCAGCACTCGGACGCATCCATGGCGAGTTCATCTGCACAAAACCTCAAAGACGCTTCTAACGGTAATCTTCGAACTAGATTCTACAGAAAACCTAAAATTGACGATCGAACTAGATTCTAGGTTGTATATCCTTCAATTAAACACTTGATCTCTATAAAGTGACGATAAGAACTAGAATCTAGGGTTTTCTCCACAGAAAACTGTTTATTGCTAGGTTTAGAACGGATTTGACTCATTTTGCTTCAGATTCTAGCATATTTGGTGTTTTTGCTTCAGATTGTAGCATTTTTGGTGATTTTGCGTCCGATTACTGGTTCATACTGAAGCACAAATGAATTGCATGTGCTTTGATCCATTTTTGTGCACAACACTATAGAGAATGTGCTTTGTGCTACAATATAATGTTCTTGTGCTTCAGATTGTAGCATTTTTGGTGATTTTGCTTCCGATTACTGGTTCATATAGGAGTTTGGGGTGGAATACTGAGGCACAAATGATTTGCATGTGCTTTTGATCCATTTTTGTGCACAACATTATAGAGAGTGTGCTTGTACTACAATATAATGTTCATGTGTTTTAATTTACACCACGTACACTAATATATATACTACTTAATTGTTTTGTATGTGCTTTGATTAATCTGTGCTATCATATGCTTCTGTTGTGTTTTAATTTTCTACTGTTGTGCTCCTATTTTATAGAAATGTGTTAGAAATGATCAAATGAGTGTTAACATTTGCTTCTGCTATGCTATTAGTGTGTGCTTCCATATGCTATTGTTGTGTTTCTATTTTCAATGGTTGTGCTTCAGTTTACTCATTTTTCCTTATTATGATTGTGCTTCATTTTCTTATGATTCTGCTTTGCTTTCTCCTAGATTTTTGCTTTAGAAGCATTTGATCTTTAGAAACTTCTGATGTGCTATGATTTACTCAGTTATTAGAGTGTGATGCCATATGCTATTGTTGTGCTTCTATTTTTCATGGTTGTGCTTCCGTTTGTAACACTTGTGCTTCAGTTTACCTTGTTATGATTGTGCTTCACTTTCTCATGATTGTGGTTTGCTTTCTTCTAGAATTTTGCTTTAGAAGCTTCAAATCTGTGTGTTTCCATATGCTATTATAGTGCTTCTATTTTTCATGGTTGTGCTTCAGATTGTAATATTTGTGCTTCAGTTTACCTTGTTATGATTGTACTTCACTTTCTTATGATTGTGGTTTGCTTTCTTCTAGAATTTTGCTCTAGAAGCTTCAGATCTATGTGTTGCTATATGCTAATGTTGTGCTTCTATTTTTCATGGTTGTGCTTCAGTTTGTAATATTTGTGCTTCAGTTTACTATTTTACCTTGTTATGACCGTGCTTCATTTTATTATGATTGTGCTTTGCTTTCTTCTAGATTTTTGTTTTAGAAGTTTCAGATCTTTGTGAATGGAGAAGTTTTAACAATGTTGTGCTTTGATTTATGTAGAACGTGATACACAACATTATCGTCGCCAAAAGATTCGTACTGAACATCCAATAGTCATTGGGATTCAGCCAGCAAAATCACTACAAGAAGAAGCAGCAAAAGGTAAATCACTACAAGAAAGAAGCAGCAAAATCACTTTTGTGCTTTGATTTACTAATTATTTTTATACAACAGAGAAGGGCTCAACTCCAGAATAGAGGAGCACATATGAAGCATAGAAGGGCACAAAAGAAGGAGAGAAGGGCTCAAGCACAGACGTGTCAAATGCACCAAAGGATAGCTCAGCTGAAAAGTGTCGAACATGATATTGAAGTATTGTTCTTCCATGTTTGATAGTACATACAATGAGATAAAGAATGTCACAGAGATGATGTCGAAGAAGTCCAAAACTTGAACGTTGAACTTGTTGTAATGTTTTAATTTTGGTACTGCTTAGCCTCACGTATAATGTAGTTTTGAAACAGTTTTAACACTTGTAAGCAAAATGAATGATGTGATGATTTAAGAAGAATGTCAGAATAAACTTCATTGTGCTATAACATTGTATATTTGTGATTCGGTTTATGAATGATGTGTTGCACTACTAACTCAAGAACAATAACAGTAAAAGCATATGTGCTATAACATTGTATAAGGGGATTGAGAAAAAAAGTACACAAACTTTTATTTAGTAATGAAAGTGCTACTCTATTATTGGAATGTGTTAGTATATGATCCTTTTGTGGGTTGTTTTACTAATGAAAGTGCTACTATATTAAATGTTGAAGCTGCTATGGAATTTGCTACTTTTGCTGTTATATTCTATTACTGGAATGTGCTTTGATTTACTCTAATTGAAAGGGTTGCTTTAATTGAAAGTGTTGTTATATTACTGAAACGTGCTACTCTGTCATTGGGATGTGCTAGTATATGATCTTTTTGTGCTTTGTTTTAGAAACAAAAGTGCTTGGACTTAATGTATTTGTGCTTTGATTAACAAGGATGTGCTAAACAATTTAAACATAAAGCTATCACGAAAAAACTTCATTGTGCCCAATATTTGCTAGAAAATATGCTTCAAATACATAAAAAATGTGCTTCAAAGTAATAATCTAAAGTGATGACTATCAAGTATCAGTTGTAGTTGTTGGGGGATGCAACTTGTTTTCAAGTGATAACTATCAAAGTAATACACGATATTTATTGAGTCCTACATAACAAAAAATGATTTTAGCAAGACAACCACATCTAAATGTAATCCTCCAACGCTTGGTTGCAATCCCCTTATAGAAAGGTTTCTATCCTGCTCTATTGCACAAGAGATGCTTTAAAACAGTGACCCATGAGCCATCTGAAGCCTTTATATCTGTAGCCTCACTAGTAGAAAAAACACCTGTTGCAGCCCCCCTGTTGAGGCGGTCACCTTAAAAACCGACGCAAAAAGTCTTATTCTACTATCTGTTGAGGCGGTCAGTCGTTTAGTTCGCTGCAACAGGTACTTTAGAGGCGGGCAAATATCTGTTCGCCTCAAATAATATTTGTGTTTTTGACTTGTTGAGGCGGTCAGTAAGGCGCCCGCCTCAACAGAACCCAAAAATAGAGGCGGGCAGTAAGTCGCCCGCCTCAAATGATGCGTCGAAGAGATTAGAGGCGGGTAGTAAGGCGCCCGCCTCAAAATAACACAAAAATTAGAGGCGGGCAGTCATGCGCCCGCCTCAACAAATGCTTAAAAAAAATTAGATGCGGGCAATATGCGCCCGCCTCAACTGCTTCGTCCTCTAATTAAGTTACAGTCGACTTTTTCATTTGCTCGTTTTCAGTCGACTGCGCCTCCTCCTCGCAGCCTCCTCCTCGCCGCTTCCTCCACGCCTCACCGCCTCCTCCTCGTCTCGCCGCCTCCTCCAACTCACCGCCTCCTCCTCCAATTCTACTTTTTGGTTCTGCCACCTCCAGCTGATCTCCTGTGGCAGCTGCCACCTCCAACTCGCCACCTCCGCCAACTCGCCGCTTCCTCCACGCCTCACTGTCGAACTCGTCGACTGCTCCTCCTCGTCTCCTCCTCCTCCTCCAGCTTTCGTCCTTCGAGTCATCGAGGTAGGTGAAACTTCCTCCTTCGCAAATTGTTTTCGGATTTTGATGTGCAGGAGTTGATTCCTTTTGTGGTATGAATGGTTGATTTTTGTTGTTGTGGGTGATTAGTCCCTTATTTGGTGGAATTTTGATTGATTATGTTGCTTTGGTTCTTTAGGAAATTTTGATGCACTCCAAGTGTTTGGTAAAATGCATAGTAGAAAATTTAATCTTAATCTTGTCACTTTTACTAGTTCTACTAGTTCTTGTTAATACCTTTCATGTATGTTTAGGACTATACTCTACCTCTTGTCTATATAGTCAATTCATATAACTAAACTTAATCTTGTCACTTTTTAGCATGACTTGATAAAAATTGTAGGAAAACAAATGAAATATGTGGATGAGTGATTTTAATGAGTTTTGCATGAGATATTGTTTTGTTAGCTAGATATCCAAATAATTTTATTTTATTTCAATGAGTGTTTTCAATGTTATGTATGTATTGGTCTTTCTACAGTTTTCTTCTGTTATTAGAAATGAGTCGTCGTTGGATGTACGGTGATCATACTACAGCTGAATATTTGAGTGGGGTTGGGCCGTTGGGGAGTTTATTAGATGTGCTTTAGCCAACCAACAGAGTACAAAAGCCGAAAAAATCTATTGTCCCTGCCGTGATTGTAACAATGTAAGGAGGTTAGCAGACATTGATGAGATTGAGGATCATTTATTTCGTCGTGGGTTTAAGCAAGATTATCATGTTTGGTTTTGGCATGGAGAGAAAATACCTGATCGTCCAAGTTCTAGTGTAAACCAATTTGATCTTCAGGTAGACAGTGATGAGAGTGATGATAACATTTCTGAAAATTATGAGATGGATGATGATGATGATGATGAGCAAGAGGATGAAATGAATGAGATGATGGATGGGGTGAGAGATCGCTTGGATGAACGACCTAAGGTGTTAGAACAACTAACAAAGGCTGCTGAGACGCCTTTGTATCCTGGGTGTACAAAATTTACCAAGTTAGAAGCTTTGTCAGTGCTATACAACTTGAAATCGAAGAGTGGCTGGATTGATTCGAGTTTCACGACCTTATTGGAGTGGTTAAGTGAAGTTTTGCCGGAAGGCAATGAGTTGCCCACCTCTACCTATTATGCCAGGAAAGTGATGTGGTATCTTCCAATCATAGATAGATTTAAGCGTTTGTTTTCATTAAAGAAACAAGCAAAAAATCTGAGATGGCATGCAGAAGGGAGGAAGAAAGATGGACTCCTTAGATATCCTGCTGATTCTCCTCAATGGAGAAATATCGATAAGAAATATCCTGAATTTGGCAAGGAGGTTAGAAATCTGAGACTTGCTCTGTGTACAGATGGTGTGAATCCTTATGGCACTCTAAGCACTCAGCACAGCACATGGCCGGTTCTTCTTGCGATTTATAATCTTCCTCCATGGTTGTGTATGAAGCGCAAGAATATCATGTTATCACTCCTCATCTCGGGGCCTAAGCAACCTGGAAATGACATAGATGTGTATCTAGCGCCACTCATAGAGGATTTGAAATTATTGTGGAATGAAGGTGTTTCAATGTATGATGCACACACCAACTCAGATTTCACACTGCGAGCTATGGTTTTTTGTACCATAAATGATTTTCCAGCATATGGAAACTTGTCTGGGTACAAAACCAAAGGAGAACAAGCATGCCCAATATGTGAAGAAGACATGGAACCCACATACTTGAAACATTACAAGAAAAATGTGTTTGTAAAGTACAAGAAGTTCCTTAGTCGGTATCACCCTTATCGTAAGAAGAAGAAAGAGTTCAATGGTCACACCGAGGAAGGAGTGGCTCGTGCACCTTTAACGGGATCGCAGGTTTATGAACGTATTAAAAATGTTGAAACCAAATATGGCAAGTTCATCAAGCCCAAGTCTAAAAAGGGTGTTTTATGGAAGAAAGTATCTTCACTATGGGATCTTCCTTATTGGAAAGATTTGTCGGTTCGTCATTGTCTCGATGTGATGCACATTGAAAAAAATGTGTGTGATGCTATTATTGGGACTTTGCTACACATTCCCGGAAGGACTAAGGACAATAAGAAAGTTCGGAAAGATATGAAAGAGAGGAATATGCGTCCAGATTTGTGGCCCGTGAAAAAAAAGGATGGTAAAAGGACTTTTCTTCCTCCGGCGTGTTACACAATGTCAAGAAAGGAGAAAAAGACGTTTTGCGAGTGCTTACATGGCATTAAGGTGCCATCGGGATATTCATCTAATGTAAAACGTCTAGTTTCTCTCTCAAACCTGAGGTTGATCGGTATGAAGTCTCATGATTGTCATGTACTGCTTAATGTTTTCTTGCCAATTGCACTTCGTGGGATATTGCTGAAACACGTGAGGCATGTTATAACAAAACTATGTGTGTTTTTCAGTTCGATATGTGCTAAGGTGATTGATCCAGAGAAACTGGATAGTCTGCAAGATGATATCGTTGAAACTTTGTGTCGATTTGAAATGTACTTTCCGCCCTCTTTCTTTGATATAATGGTGCATTTAATTGTCCATTTAGTGCGAGAAATCAAGTTATGTGGCCCGGTGTTCTTAAGATGGATGTATCCCTTTGAGAGATATTTTGGGTCTTTAAAAGACAAAGCAAAGAATCCGGCGAATCCAGAGGGTAGTATAATTCGGGGAATCTTTCATGAAGAGATATATGAATACGTAGCTGAATTTTTGTCGAGGCTTGAACCAATAGGCCTTCCGAAATCTCGTCATGTAGGGAGGCTTGAAGGGGTGGGAATAATTGGTAAAAAAGTAATCTCGCCTCCTTCTGAAAGGAAGAATAAGGCACATCTTTGTGTGTTGCAGCATCTTACAGAGGTCAGTCCTTACGTAGATAAGCATGTGCTTGAATTGCAACATAATAATCCTAAATTTAATGAAAGGGCATTGATGCGGGAACATAATCGCTCATTCGTTGATTGGTTTAAGAAGGAAGTAGCTGAGGAACTAAAGAAAGGGCATGATGTTTCTGATACAGTCAAGTGGTTAGCTCGAGGTCCTCGTCTATGTGTTCGGTCTTATGAAGGGTATGATATCAATGGGTTCACATTCTACACGTCAAGACAAGATGAAAAGAGTGTGGTGCAGAATAGTGGAGTGAAGGTTGTTGCATCATCTAGGGTCTATGCAAGCGCTAAGGATAAAAGACCGGTTGATGCGACACAATCGTATTACGGTGTAATCGAAGAAATATGGGAGCTTGATTACAACAGTTTTGTGATTTCTGTTTTCCGGTGCAAGTGGGCCAACAACCATAATGGGGTGAAACAAGATGATATTTACCCGGGTTTAACATTGGTAAAATTTGACCGATTAAGTGAGAGTGACGAGCCATTCATTCTAGCGTCACAAGCTAAGCAAATTTTCTATATCGTAGACAATGTTGATCCTAGATGGCGTGCAGTTGCACAAGGGAAAAGGCATATTCTCGGTATTGATGATGTTCTGGATGAAGATGAGTATGACAACTACGATGACTCACCCCTGTTATCAACTGTTGTTCAACCATTACCAGAGGAGGAAGATGCAAATAATACTAATCACATGCGCACAGATCATAGGAAAGGAATATGGGTTTCAAAGCGCAAATGAATAAGATGACTCTGCTTCTGATCTGATTCCGGTTTGTTTCTGATCTGATTCTGATATGATTATGATTTGCTTCTGGTCCGAGAAAGAGACAAAATAAATTTGCTCATAGTGAAGCTTCTTCAGATGTAATTGAATCAATTAGAGCTTCAATGAGAAAGGAGTTTGAAGACGACCTAGATAAAATAGTGGAGAAAAGAGTGCAAGAGGCCCTCCAAAAGCAACTAGCCGCCATGGGACATATGGGCCAGTATGCCTCCACTTCCAACCCTGTAGATGATCTCCATGGACATGCTGAACATGATTCTGCCCCTCAACCACGCGAGCTAAAGGTACAATTTAGTCTCATGTTGGCTAAAAATAATATATTACATTCTTTTACTTGTAATCAAGTAAATCTTGTTAGAATAATTCACATTAGCTTCATTATATGAAGAGTAGCTAGGAAAGGGTTCCATGTCTATTAAAAAACTGAATCTTGTTAGAGTAATCAAGTGAATCTTGTTATAATCTATTAAATAGAGTATATTTGCATCAATTTCATTATTTATGCAGGAAAGGGTTCCATGTCATCTTGCCCTTGAGGATGAAGTTTCCGGTAACAAAGTCATTGTGGCGGATGGTATGGTACAACCCTCAGATGGTGCATTGACCCAACATTTTAGATTAATGAAGCCTGGTCACTATAAAGTCCAAATTGATTTTGTTTACGAAGGGCATGTTGATGATATTCTTCCGGTACCTACTGGAGATGGTTTAACTAACTTAGGCGGTGCTCAGGGTAGTTTTGTACAATGGCCAATCCACTTAGTGATTTTCGAAGACGACGAGGTATGAATGTTTTGAACGAATATGATAATGCAAGCATTTGCTACATCTAATTGTCTACTCAATCTTGCTCATGTAATATTTTTGTAGGAGTTCACTCCACGCCTGATAAAGAAGTCTAAGTCTAAGTCACTCCAGGTATATGATTATCTAGAACTTGCATTTTTTATTCATGACATATGTTCTATTTGCAATTTTTCTTGTTTATTAGTTATGGTAATGCACTGCTGAATGTTGTTCTTATTTTTCTGCATTGTTCTTACATTTATTGTTGTTACAGTTATTCATGACATATGTTCTATTTGCAATTTTTCTTGTTTATTAGTTATGATAAAGAAGTCTAAGTCTAAGTCACTCCAGATATATTTTTGTTCTTATATTTTGTTATTATTTTCATATGCAATGAAGTCTAAGTCAAACAAAGAGGTGGTGGGTAGTTGTGATCGTAAAACTCAAGAGTCAGCCGCCAAAAGCAAGAAAGCGAATTTTGCAAACGATGCAATTCAAGGTCTTGGCCCGCAATGCAAATATTTGCATTTTTTCATCTCTTCAGCTCCCGGCGAAATATACGATAGTACTCCCATCAAGTTGGATGCTTTGATTTGGCATTATTCGCAAGATCAAGATACATACGTAACTGAGTCCGATGTTGAAGAGTTCCTTAGAGGGGCGTGCTTAAACATTTCAGTGATCCAAGTCTACATATTGTAAACATTTTCATCAATCTTTATGTTTTAGTTGTTAATTATTCTTTCTGTGAGATTTTTACTTTACAGATACTAATAGTGTAATCTTGCATATTTTGTAGGTATTTATTGCATGATCACAGCTGGGCATTTGAAAGGTCGTCTCAGATTGGATTCTTATGTCCTGAGACGATGTCAAGCACTAGAATCAAGGTTGATCCTAATGTCCCAACAGAGTATTTAAAAAAGATTTTCGTTGCTGAAATTCAAAAGGAGAAGATGAATGATCCTAGCATAACCAAATGGTTTTTGCTTCCATATAATCAAGAGTAAGTGTGATATAGCAATCCTTCTTTCTTGTTCTGACTACATCTTTTGACTTGTTTTCTGATGTTATACAATATCTTTTATAAATGACGCAGAAATCATTGGATTCTATATGTACTAGACCTACGTAAAGCCATTGTGTATATTTTCGATCCTCTCAAAGAAGCACGCAAAGAGTATGATGTATGGGGCATCTTGAGTTTGTAAGTTTTTTACTTAAAAATTGTCTTTTCAAATATTTACAAAATCAGAATTTTTGACTTGTATGTTGTTTGTTTTACAGGACATACCAAGTGTATAAGTTTAATGGTGGGGTGCGTCCGAGTAAAACGACTAATTTCAAGTCTTGGAGACCCATTCATATAGAGGTATACCATCATAAATTACCTTTTTCTTTATTTTTTATATCTATTGATCTTAAAACTAAGACGATGTATTATATTGTTATTTTAGTGCGCTCAACAAAGTGGCGGAACCGAGTGTGGATATTACGTTATGAAGTTCATGTTGGAGATTGTCACGACATATCAAGAGTCTAATGAGCGACTAGATAAGGTAGTTACTTTACCTAGTCCTTTCATTTCATATATGTAAAATCTAATTTTTTTCATGTTAATTACTTCACTAAGACGATGTACTATATGTTTTTGAAGGTCTATGTTCAGAGGAGTGCGCCTTATACAAGTGAGGAACTCGATGTTGTTCGTGAGCAATGGGCTAAGTTCTTTACAACCAAATATCTATTAGTTTAAGCGTATGTTTTGGATATTTGAATAATAGGTTTTGTACTTGCATATATTCTGTTGAAACTGAACACATATTGTATGTGAAATGTATCTGCAAGTGGAACTAGACGTTCAGAATGATTGAAACAGGTTGCTTATTCTGTTTCGTACAGGCTGGTTACTGTAAATTCAAACCGAATATTTTAAAAAAAAAAACACTTGTTGAGGCGGTCGGGAGGGTGACCGCCTCAACAGGTGCAACGTTTTCTACCTCTGTTGAGGCGGTCACCCTTCTGCCCGCCTCAACAGAGGTAGAAAACGTTGCACCTGTTGAGGCGGTCACCCTCCCGACCGCCTCAACAGCTCATGACCTGTTGCATCCCCCCCTGTTGCAGCGACCCCTGACCGCCTCAAGAGGGGGGTTTTTGACCGCCTCAACAGGTGTTTTTTCTACTAGTGCCTTTCGAACCAAGAATCTAGCAAAAGTAGTATACTTGATATAGAACTGAACAACTTCTGCAAAAGATGGCAATAACCGGCCCTCAAAAGGTTTGATGTCGTCAGGACAAAGAGGAGTGACATAGATGGAATTCCTGGGAGAAATAGAGACCTTAAATTATCATATGTAGAATCCTTGTACAACAATAGGAAGATTGAAACAATTATGAATGTTAACAAAAATAAAACCAACTGAAGGTATAACTGTATTAACAAACAAAGAGTTCTAGCTTTGTTATGCTTTCAGTTGCATATGCTTGTGATTCATTTTAGTCTGATTATGCTTTAGTATGAAATGATTGTGCTACAGCATATTTTTGTTTTGCTTCAGATTACTCATATTGTGCGTCAGATTGTAATGATTGTGCTTCACTTTGTTATGATTATGCTTCAATTTGCTATCACCGTGCTTTAATAAATCTTTGGTGTGCTGCAGTTTACTCTGATTGGTGCTTCAGTCAACTGAAGAAGCTAGGTTATCAAGTTCCAAATTACTGTCGAAGTTCAAACGGAACGCAGCTTAAGAACTAGTCAATAACCAGATCAATCAAAACTACGCGTACACTAGAAGCAAACATCTGATAGCAGAAAGCGAGCAAATCAATTACAACAAACAATCTCGGCGATTTTCCGACGGGATCAGCATAGCAAGAAAAGCTAAAACCAGATCCGCGAGCTCAGCAGACAAACCGATACATACTCTTCATATTCTCACATAATAAACTAGAAATTACAAGGAATTCCAACTCCATACAACAATCAGATCAAGATCCAAGTAGCGCAAAATCAACTACAACTAAGAGCATGAAAAAAACTAGCAGGAACAAATCAAGCAAGCAAGCAACTGAAGAAGAAAGCAAATTCAAGTAAAAAACCTCAAAACCCTAGAAATTGAATGACACAATATAAGGAAAGCTTACAAATCAATGAAAGAGAATAGACATAGGAGAATCAAGGAGAAATCAGAGAGGAAGGGATCGAGTAGGGAGCCAATTGGATCGAGGAAGAGATCGAGTGAGAGAGGAGCTAGATCGAGCGGAAGATTATCAGAGTGGGAGAAGGAGAAAAGAACGCGCTTGCACGCGCCTGAGAAGAAGGAAGGAGGTCCGTAGATCTGCCCTAGATTCGACGGTCTTTGTTATTTTTTCATTTCTCACATTAAGATTAACTTCTCATTTATTTACTATTTGTGACACGCCGGTAAATACAAGATGAGAAATGCCTGAGAACTAATTTTTCGTAATAAAAATATCTATCAAATTTGTGTAGGCATGAGATTAAATATATAAATGAAAATTAGATTAAAAAAATATACTGTAGTACATAAGTAGTACGGTTAAAATTAATATTAATAACTAGAATCTAAAAGGATAAAAAGATTTAGAGAGATCTTAGGAATATATATGGATTGATATAGATAAAACTTTAATCAAATATTTTCCATAGAAGACCTAGATAATGTTTTGCTACAATATTTTGATGTTTTGGAAATAACTTTCCTTACAAGAAACCTTAGAGACAATTGTATTTATTCACGTACAAACCTTAGCTAACAACAATTCTTGTGCTAAACTTGCAACTTTCTTCCTGATTCGCTCTCTTGTGATTAAGAGATCATGGATAGCTTATCTACAACACTATTCAGAGAAGGAAGAATCGACGGCCCATCCAACTGCTTTTACCATATCTATGTTCTGCCATTAGAAGGACAAGACTACTTCTATGAGGTCAACTCATTCGAAACTGTTGAAGAAGAATTGAGTATTGATATCATCAAACGCGAACACTATCCGTTGATGATACAGAACCCGATTCCTGATTCCAATCCCGATGTCACCCAGTGGGAGTTACGCATATCTGGAAAGCCCTACCCAGGATTCGAGCAAGAACTCGTATCGTGTCTCGAAAGCAAGCACGTACCATCAACTATACGAGACGACGTCGTTCCCATGATAATAAATGACGTATTGTTTCGACCCAGTCTAGCGTCTGACTCCGTTGGAATTTACGTCTCGATGCATCTTTATGACTTCGAGTTCAATGAAGATGAAGATGTTGATTCTGATTCTGATGTTGATGTTGATGTTGAGGATGATACTGAAGAAGAAGAACATGAAGATGAAGATGAAGAAGAGGAGGATGAAGAGTTTTTGCGTGATATGGAGGTGGTTAGGGCGATATTGTATTTGACAGGAGTTATCTCAGAAGAGACGTCATCGATGGCGTCAGAGAGCGGAGGAGTCGACATGAAGACGTTGGAGAAGGTTAAGATTGAAGGAGGAGAGAGGGAGAAGGACTGTGCGGTCTGCTTGGAGGAGTTTACGATCGGTCTCGAGGCAACGAGATTGCCATGTTCGCACGTTTTTCATGAAGGTTGTGTTGGTAGATGGTTTGAGAATCGAGATGAGTGTCCGTTATGTCGTTCCAAGGTGCCTCATCGACTTGAAGAGATAACCTTAATTAGAAGATATTGACCAAGTATGATCGAACATATCATATTGCACATACATATCTATTATCGTATTTGTTTTTGAAGTAAGTTAGAATGTTTTGTTAAACGTTAGTGTAATCAATTACTAAGTCTTTTGATAGCACGTAGTACTATACTCGGTTATGTTACTCGATCAGACTTTTTTTTTTTGTCAAAAGTTAAAAATTAGTGTTTCATCTCTATCTATATACAAGTTCATGACTTTATCAAATAATGTAAATTGGTACCGAGTTAATGAACTGAATTAATATATTGAAAAAATTGAGATTAAAAAAAGTTTGGCATAAATCATAAAAAAAATTCATGAAAATGAGTAGCCAAAGCTTAAATCAACAAGTTTATCTATCTTTTGTTTATGACATGCTGCTCAACTATTAATATTAAGAAAATAAATTATGCATGAACATTGATGTATTCATATTTGGAGGGGTTAGAGTGATTTTTTTTTCGTTGAAAGAAATCATTGTCATTTTCCTAATTGATTTTATTTACAAATTTAACTTAATAAAAAGATTAAGCACACAATCTTAATAAAAAGATTACTACTCAAAATTATAACAAAAATATACTAAAAGATTGAATCATAATTACATAAAAGGTATTCAAATCATATATACACTTCACATTACAACAATATTGTATCAAAGTTAATTTTTATACAAATTGCGTACATAGTACGAGAGTTAAACTAGTAGTACTTATAATAGGATATGAAACCTCATTCTAACATAATTTAATAGGAATTAATGATTATGATGACAAATTGGTCATTTGACACACATACCGAGAACTACTTTTGGTCCGATTGATCCCCGGCTAATCCCCGTCTAGCCGTCTAGGCGCTAGTCTCTCACTCACAGCCTAACTCTCGCCTAATGTCTTTTAGAACACTGATTGTGGTTGTGATGTAACTTGAGATATCAATCTTTATATAACTACTACAACACACTTTTCTTCCATTCTAGCTATGTCACATGACATACTCTTCATCCAGGTCATCCACTTGTTGTAATTTCATTGTTCACGATTTTTACTATTTATTGTAATTTTCTTAAAAAATTGAATAAATTTGGAAAATCATGTGCAAAAATATCACAAAAAGATTGTTTAAGATCTTTCAGATTACAAAAAAAAAATTATGTGTTAAATTTTTTGATTTTGACATATCAATATCCTATTATGTTATTTTACAAATTTATAATTTTATTTTTATGATATCTCATATCACAAAAGATTGATTTCTTAAAAAAATAGGAGAAATGATTTAACTTTGTTATGCGGTAGTGCTTCAAATTATATAGTTTTATATATATTGAAATCCATTTATTTAAATTTTAAAAAAATTGACCAATGATAATTTGATAAAATAGACCGGTTCTAAAACTATCTTTGATAGAAAGCAGCCTGTTAAAATGCCAAGAGTAGCTGGAATTTGGCTCCATGTCTAAGAGGTTGTTATTCTTGATATATTTCTCATTAACAATTTGGACCAAATGCTCGAAGAGTTAAAGAGAATTCTCCAGAGAAGCTTCATTTGGAGGGAAATATTATTATCTCGGGAGAGTCGAAGGCCTAGACCACCTTCGCTTTTAGGTTTACAAATATTTTCCCATCTTTGGAGAGGGTGGTGATTGGGTTTGGTGTTGTTCTAGAGGAAGTTCTTATAGATATCATCAATATCGTCACAAACACCTTTAGGAAGAAGGAAGCTTTGCATTAGATAGTTAACTTTGGAAGCGAGGTTAGCTTGGATGAGCAAGGTTCTAGCAGCTTGAGAGAGGGATGACGTTTTCCAAGAGGAAAGTTGTTTTTTGAGATCTTCAAGAGCTTCGTTGAAAGCAGATTTAGTAATACGACCTTTAAGGATAGAGATGCCTAGATATTTTTCCATTTTAGTGGTTAAGGGATATTCATGATACTAGCAAGACTGAGTGCTTTATTTTTGGAGATATTTTTAGAAACCTGAAGGGAGCTCTTATGGAAGTTGATAGCAAGGCCACTAATTTGAGAGAAAGTGTTGAGAAAGTTGTTGATAAAGTGCATATTAGTAGGTGTTGCATCTGCAAGAAGAATAGTGTCGTTTGCAAAGGAGAGGAAAGGTATAGGGGAGCCATGGGTGGTAAGTCTGATCCCGATCCTGTTGGTGGGAGATATAGACTCTTTCGTGAACATACGGGCCAAGTATTCCATAGCTAGGATGAAAAGGAAGGGGGCAATAGGGTCTCCTTGACGGATGCCACATTTTGGTTTAAATTCTGGACCCGGTTGGTTGTTGACGAGGATTGATGTTTGGGAGGTAGTGAGGCATTCCATGATGATGTTGACCCAAAAAGGATCAAAACCAAACTTCAGAAGAATCTGCTTGGTAAAATGCCAGTTTATTTTGTCGAAGGCTTTCTCCATATCAATTTTGAGGGCCATCCATTCCAAGTTACCTTTAGTTTTTTTATGGAAGGATTGAAAGATCTCATGGGCTGCAAAAATATTGTCTTGGATGAGTCTTCCTTCAACAAAGGCCCCTTGTAGAGGTGAAATGAGTTTGGGGAGAATAGTCTTAAGCCTGTTGGACATAATTTTAGTAATGATTTTATAAGAGGTGTTGCAGAGACTGATGGGACGATAATGATTAATGTTGATGGGGGAGTCATTCTTAGGGACAAGAGCAATGAAGGAGTGGTTCAAGGATTTTAACATTTTGCCAGAATAGAAAAAGGAGCGGATTGCGGGGCAGAGCGTGGGGGCTACTATTTTCCAGTAAGTTTGGTAGAAGTCCACAGGGAAACCATCCGGACCAGGAGTTTTGTCCTGGGGAAGTTCAAAAACCGCAGCTTTGATTTCATCATAGGAAGGCTTCTTAAGGAGGAGACGATTGTCCTCAGAAGTAATAATAGGTGTTATAATATCTAAGTCAATAACCGAGCTGCTAGAGTTATGAGGAACATATCTATCCGCAAGTTCTTTGGTAATTGCTTCGGTAATCATATTTTGTTCAGTTAGGATGAACCCGTTCTTAGTACGAAATTTGAGTATTTTTTGTCGGTAGGTACGGATTTTGGAGATACAATGGAAGTATTTCGTATTTTTGTCGTTAAAAGAAAGGTGCTTGATTTTAGCTCGTTGCTTCCAGTACCTATCTTGAAACAATTATTGAACTTTCTTGTCATATTGGCAATTTTGTGTCGAATGACAGGATCATTTGGAGAGGTAAGGAAGGTTGAATGGAGATTCTCCAACTTTGCCTCAGTGTCTTTCAATTGTTGAAAGGTATGACCATTATTGTTGCGAGCCCATTCTTTAGCGTAACGTTTAAGGAGTTTGAGTTTGTAGGAGAGTTTATACATGTAGGACCCGTTAACTTTAAAGTTCCAAACTTTGGAAACTATTTTGCCAAAGGAGGGGAATCGGCCCAAGCGTTTTCATAGCGGAAAGGAATACGGGTGTTACGAGTGGAGTTTCCCAGAGAAAGGGTGATTAAACAATGATCCGAAGTTGTGAAAGGGTGATGGTGCGTAATTGGATTAAAAAGAGTCATAAGATTAGAATGGACAAGAACACGATCCAGTCGTTCCATGATATTATTGTTATTGTTGCTAGATTTGCGCCAGGTAAAGGGGAAGCCCGTGTAATTTAAATCAACCAGATCCAAAGAGGATAAGCGATGACGCAGTCTAAGGAAGCGTGAGGATCTAGGAATGAGGCCACCAATTTTGTCACTTGGGTCGAGAATGTCATTTAGATCGCCAATAACAAGAATTGGGAGATTTTTTACTAACAGTGAGGTCTTCAATGTGGTCCCAGAACTCGTTTTTCAATTCGTCTCACGAGGGAACATGGACAAAGAAGATAAGAAGTTCAACATTGTTATAAGTAAATTGCATTACAATTGAGTTGTCGGTGCTAGTAATGTGAGTAAGTGAGGATGTAGCATCATTGATTTTATAAAGCAACCAAAGGCCACCCCTTGTGCCAAGAGATGGAACAAATATTGTGGTGTCGAAACCCATTTTCCTACTTGCATATTGAGTTGGTGGGTTAGTGGTTTTGGTTTCACTAAGGCATAAGATATCAAGTCTATTTCTTTTTCTATTGTAAGAGATTTCAGAGACGAATTCAGATCTTCTAGTGCCTCTAACATTCCAATATCCAACATTCATAAATAACTATTATGGGATAAGGCAGCAACGTAATGATCATTGTCAAGGAGTAGGAGATGGTTACTTAAAGTTTTCAGTACAAAATCAAATTGGAGCTTAATGCTTGGTGGGTAATGATGGCAGTTGAAAGAATTCAAACGATCAACAATGTTGTAGCAGCAGAATTTAACAATATGAATGCAGTAATTGTAGTGTATACATCTCACAAAACAATAGATCATAAGATAGGAAACATAGTAGTAAAGGATCATTGTCATATTGATTGTCCAGAAACTTGAGTTACAGACCAAAAGATTAAACCAAAAGATCAAGCAGTTAACATTGTCAAGTGTAATGTCTAGGCAGATTGTCACAAAATATTTCAAGGATAGTGGGAAGGAGTTGAACTCAACTTCAATGATAGAAAAAGAGCAAGTAACAGAAGAGGGCTTACTGATCATGACTATTCCGGGGATGCTTTGGCCTTGCCTCTGGATTTCTTCTGTTTCTTGGGTTGAGGAGGAGCAGGAGTAGCATCTTCTTCTTCTTCTTTCTTGCTAGGGATCAGGGCTGCACTTGAGGATTCAGCGTGTGCAGAAATGTCAATGTTGTCTATCTTCTTCTGGATGGAGCTGGTGGATTTGTCAGAGACCTTGGGAGAGACAAGCTTGTGATCCATCTTGTGTGGAGGAGAGTACATCATAGCTGGAGGACTTCTGAGGAGAGGCCTGACCATTATGGGGTTTATACTCATCATGTGGGGTGGCAAATAGGCAAGTTGTTGCTGGAAATGGGCAAACATGTGAGGAGGATAGAGCTCAGGGCCTAAGGTTAGGTGGAAGTGAATAGGCATGAATCACTTCAGAGATAGAGTTTTGAGACCTGACACTAGAATGATTGCTGGTGTTAACAATGGGGAGGTAAGGATCTTTACCTTTGAGAGGCTTTTTGTGAGTGTTGAATTGGCTAGTCTGAGAGGAGTTAGCATTAGAGCCTTGTTTGATTTGGAAACTAGGTCTAGAGGAGGCCTTTGGTAGAGCACCAGTCCTTTTGCTAAGGATGTTGTGCAACAGTCTAGCTCTTGTCATCTCAGCTTCACTGGTTTCAGCTGTCATGCAGATTTGTGCTTCAAATGCATTAGGGAGCATATTGTTCAGGAAGCAGTCTTCGAACACATGATCTTCAGCTTCACAGCAGCCACATCCGGGTGAGAAGTCTTCATACCAGAGCTTCATGGTGAGAATGTTGTTGTCAACATGCTTGATCCTAACAAATCCAGCAGTGACTGGGATCTTGGTGTGCATGCATATCCTAGCAAATTTTTTCTTATTTTTGTTGTTGGAGTTCTCATCAGTTCGAATATAGGAGCCAACACCATTACCTTCTATGATCAAACACAAAACAACATCAGTCTAAAGATGTCTAGGTAAAAGAGGAATTTGTACCCAAATGTCTGCTGACGGGATCTCTTCTTCAAGTGGCTCAAAGGAAGGTGTAAAAGGCCTCACCACCACCAGTTTTCTAAGCACATGATAGAGTCTGTTGTCCCACACAAAGTCTCGAGATTCTTTGTTTGCAAAGATGAGCAGTGTCCAAAAGTTGCCAAGCTCTTCAACTTCAATCATGCCCTTGACTCCTTTCCAGTGGTCTTTGATTTTTGCTAAGGTGACAGAGATTTGAATAGGGTCACTGGCCATACGAATGTATAGGGCTAAGGAGCTCATGTTTTCAAGGTTAGCTTTGACACCAGGTAAGTTGTTTGGATCAGGGATGTCTTGAGGCTGGATATTTTCTGGAGTAGCAACAAAGTCATCAAAGCTGAAGTTTGCAGGGGTGAAGTTTTGGTTGTTGTGGGGAGGTTGCTGAAGTGCATGGTATCTTGGTCATTTTGAAAAGTGGAGTCCATGGGAATGTAGGACCTGTTATCCGCTGTTTGAACAATCTGTAAAGAATAAACAAAAAGAACAGAATTAAGGTAGAAGTTTACCGAAGGTTTATCTCGAATTTGATCTGCAGAGGCGAGAAATAATCTCTGTCCTTAATTCTGTAACGCCCCGTATATGTGACGGTAACCGGCGTTGAGAATCCCAGGATACAACTGCGAGCTCTTCTGTTTCGCACAATCAAAAGCAGAAGCCAACGAACCACTGGCCATGAGCCACGGACCACGGACCACGGACCACGGACCACGGACCACGGACCACGGACCAGGACCAGGACCGGACGGACGGACGGACCGCGCGAGGGCCCCCCGTGTCCTCTCTCCATACCTCTCCCAAGGGCTTACCAAGGGTATGGGGTTTGGGGTATATAAACCCTTCATATTCCCACCCCAATTTTCGATGTGGGACAAAACCCACATCAAAATTCAGCTCCAAAATTGTTCTTTGAACTTAGTCAAGCAACCAACTTTGAGCCTTCATTTCTCATTCAAACGGAACCCGATTTTGACGTGTGAGTACACTACGGCGTAGTGCTCGCGGAGACGAAGCCAACGCTCCCATAATCCGGCACAACCGGTGACCGCAGCCCACCAGAAAAGTGCCCGGAAGTCCAGTCAAAATCAGTTCCAACAATCCCCCACATGAATAGAAATGATTCTATTACACGTGCTTAGACAAGACAGACAGAAATTTTGAGAGTACGGGCGAAGAATCACTGCATCTGAGCTGGTGGCGTTTTTCCGCCTTGAACCACCCATTGTGAGTAGCTATCGGATTTACTCGACCAGGTAGTGAACATGATGTCTTGAACCACCCGGACTTTGACGTAAACCTAGACAATAACTATCACACAGTTTCATCTTCTCACAGAACTAGGTTCTTGATTGTGTTCATTTTGGCCGTGAACATCCCTGGTTATTCATGAGTGAACTTGGAGAAAGCAGCTTCTCTTCTCTCTCCTAGAAACGGCCCCATTTCACACTCATAAGGTGATTGACCATAAATGGTATTACCAATACCCTACTTTGTTCTTTCAAAGTTTATGGAATCATTGAAAGCAAATGCTTAACCTCTACTTTGCCATCGCACTTTTATCATCCTAGGAACTGGGGAAGAAGATATAATATCTCCAAGTGCGCTTCTAGATTCGACTTGAATTTGTTTTCCCCTTGAACCTATTTCTTGGGATCTCCAATCACTTAGGTAGGGTTGCCATCAAGCATCCTCTTTAGTCATAGGCTTTAAACCCATTCCTCTAGATGACTTTACAACTTGCTCTCTTGACAATCCCTTAGTGAACGGATCTGCTAAGTTGTCAGCTGACTTGATATAATCGATTGAGATTACACCAGTTGAGAGCAATTGTCTTATGGTTTTATGTCGTCGTCTTATGTGGCGAGACTTACCATTATATATTGTGTTCAGTGCCCGAGAGATAGCCGATTGACTATCACAGTGTACACCTAAAGCTGGCACTGGTTTTTCCCACAAAGGAATATCCTCCATAAAGTTTCGAAGCCATTCTGCTTCTTCAGCTGCTTTGTCTAAAGCAATGAACTCAGATTCCATTGTGGATCTGGCCAATAACGTTTGTTTTGAGGATTTCCATGATACAGCTGCACCACCCAGCGTGAATACATACCCACTGGTGGATTTTGAGTTCTTTGAATCTGATATCCAGTTAGCATCGCTATAGCCTTCCAGAGTGGCTGGATATCTTCCATAGTGCAGCCCGTAACTCCGAGTATGTCGCAAGTAGTTTAATACTCGAGTTATTGCTTTCCAGTGATTGTGTCCTGGATTACTGGTATATCTACTCAGTACGTTGACAGCATGTGCTAAGTCTGGTCTTGTACAATTTGTCAAGTACATAAGACTTCCAATCACACGAGCATACTCTAACTGTGATATGCCATTACCCGAGTTTTTCTTCAGTTTGAGATGCGGGTCCACCGGACTTTTTGCAATCCCATTTGAATAGTTCTTGAATCGTTCAAGTACCGCCTCGGCGTAATGTTGTTGAGACAAGACTATTCCTTCTGAATGTCTAAATATTTTGATCCCTAAGATCACATCCGCTAGTCCCAAGTCTTTCATGTCAAACTTTCCATTAAGCATGTTCTTGGTTTGTTTGATCATGTCATTGTTGCTACCTATGATGAGTATGTCATCCACATATAGGCACAACAGAATGTATCCTTTTGCAGTTTCCTTGACATAGATACACTTGTCACATTCATTTATTTTGAAACCATTTGACATCATTACTTGGTCAAATTTTTCGTGCCACTGCTTAGGAGCTTGCTTAAGTCCATACAAGGATTTCACAAGTCTACACACTTTGTGTTCCTGTCCAGGGACAACATAACCCTCAGGTTGTTTCATATAAATTTCCTCTTCTAGTTCTCCATTTAGAAAAGCTGTTTTTACATCCATTTGATGTATTTCTAGATTGCGTATAGCTGCAATGTCTATTAGCATTCTTATTGAAGTTATTCTCGTTACTGGAGAGTAGGTGTCAAAGAAATCCAAGCCTTCTTTTTGCCTAAATCCTTGCACCACAAGCCTAGCCTTGTACTTATCGATTGAGCCATCGGTTTTTAATTTTCTTTTGAAAATCCATTTGCTCCCAAGAGCTTTCGAACCGGATGGCAACTCAGCTAACTCCCATGTATGATTTTGCATAATGGAGTCGATTTCACTTTTTACCGCTTCCTTCCAAGCAGGTGCATCTGGTGTTGACATGGCTTCTTTGAATGTTCTAGGTTCATTTTCCAAAAGATAAGCCATTTCGAAATCAGGACCAAATGATTTTTCCTTTCTAGCTCTTTTGCTACGTCTAGGTTCATCATTGTCCTCTTCTGTTGGTTGAACAGAAGTGCTTGCTTCGCCTTCTTCACGAGTCCGTTTCGGATTCTCTTTATCCTTACACGGGAACGTGTTTTCGAAGAAGGATGCATTTCTTGATTCCATTATTGTATTTGCATGTATATCTGGTATATCAGACTTGTATACCAAGAAACGATACGCACTACTATTGCGTGCATACCCGATGAAGATACAATCAATGGTTTTTGGTCCTATTGAGACCTTCTTAGGGGGTGGTACCGCCACTTTTGCTAGGCACCCCCACACTTTGAGGTATTTGTATGAAGGTACATTACCTTTCCACAACTCATAAGGCGTCTTTCCAGTCACCTTATGCGGTATTTTGTTGAGAATGTAGTTGGAGGTTAGCAGCGCTTCCCCCCACATGTTCTGGGATAACCCAGATTCTTGCAGCATTGCATTCATCATTTCTTTGAGAGTTCGGTTCTTTCGTTCCGCAACCCCGTTAGATTTAGGTGAGTAAGGCGCAGTAGTTTGATGAACGATTCCATGTTCTCTACAGAATGCATTAAATGGTTCACTATACTCGCCTCCTCTATCACTTCGGATCATTTTAATCTTTTTACTAAGTTGGTTCTCAACTTCCAACTTGTATTCTTTAAACTTTTCCAAAGTTTCATCTTTGCTATGTAACAGATATACATAACAATATCGTGTGCAATCGTCTATGAAGGTTACAAAGTACTTCTTACCGCCTCTAGTTTGCATGAACTTTAAATCACATAAATCAGTGTGAATTAGTCCTAGAGGTTCGGTTGTTCTTTCTACATGGGGTGATGGCGTTTTTGTGAGTTTCGCTTGTACGCATACTTCACATTTGTCTTTACTTGTTTTGCATTTTGGAATCATGTTCATGCTTATTAGTCTACTTATAGATTTATAATTAACATGTCCCAATCTTTCATGCCAAATATTAAAAGACTCAACGACATAAGCAATAGGATTATTCTCATTCACTGAAACATCAGTTACAACCTTTTTGGGAAGGACTGTCATTACATTCATTTTGACCAGCCCATCCTTCACATAACCCTTCCCCACATAAATCCCATTCTTAGAAAGAACTAACTTATCAGACACAAACTTGACACAGAACCCATTCTTGTTGAGAAGAGTCCCTGAGATCAGATTCTTTCGAATGTCTGGCACATGAAGCACATTGTTGAGAGTCAGCTCCTTCTCAGAAGTCATCTTGAGCACGATCTTCCCAATACCTTCAACCTTGGATGTCGCAGAGTTTCCCATGAAGAGCTTCTCTTCTGTTCGGCTTTTCTGATAAGTGGTAAACAATCCCTTATCCGAGCAGATGTGTCTAGTGGCACCTGTATCGTACCACCACTCCTTTGGGTTGCTCCCAACCAAATTCACTTCAGTCACCGCACACAGGTCGTCTGCTGTCAGCGAGTTTTCGGCTAAATTGGCTTGAGACTTCTTCCCTTTGTCTCTTCTGTTGTCGGGCTTGCTGCGACACTCGTCTGCCTTGTGACCAAAACTATCACACTTGTGGCATTTTCCACTGAACTTCTTTGCTCCTTGCTTCTTGAAGTTTGTGGTGTTTTGAGGTTGAAACTTCTTGTTCTTCCCCTTGTCTCGATGCTCAGCCAGGTTTGCCTTGTTAGAGAGCCCAACTTGATTTGCCCTCTTATTGTTCTCCTCGACCCGAAGCCTCACGATCAAGTCTTCAATCCTCATTGCCTTTTGTTTCAGCAACAAGTAAACCTTGAATTGCTCCCAGGATGGAGGAAGCTTCTCAATGATGGCACCTACCTGGAAAGCCTCACAGATGGTCATTCCTTCCGAGATCACTTCATGGACGATCAGTTGTAATTCTTCAACCTGTTCCACGACTGACTTTGAATCTACCATCTTGTAGTTCAGAAACTTTGCTACTGCCGCTTTCTTTGAGCCAGCATCCTGTGTCTTGTACTTCTTTGTCAAAGTATCCCACAATTCCTTAGCGGTGTTATGGTTACAGTAGACCTTGTACAGCGAGTCAATCATGCGATGAGTAAGATACCCTCTGCATGCATAGTCCCCTTTCGCCCAATCAGATAGGGCATCAGTGTCATGTGGGGAGAACCTAGGTTTCCCCTCCTTCAAGAACCTGTCCAAACCCAGCATACTCAGGAAGAACTCCATCTTCTTAGACCATATTTTGAACCCTTTCCCGTCAAATTTTTCGGGTAGGATCCCAGCATGGATTGTGTTCGGCATAGTTGTCACATAAGGTCTGTGGGGAACATACAGATGAGGCAACTGAACATCAGGCAAATCCATTGGATGACTCGTTTGACCTGGGTGACTTGTTTGACCCGGATAGCTCAATTGACCCGGATGACTCATTTGAACCGGATGGCTCATTTGACCCGGATGAAGAGGTTGAGCCAGATGACTCGTTTCAGTCGGATGACTCGGTTCAGCCGAATGAATAGGCACTGGTGGCAGATCCACTTGGACAACCGGGGGGGTTTCCTTGATCGGACTCTCATGACCCGGACTGTTCTGAACTTGATCCCTATCAAGTATCTGAGCCTGATCGAGAGGCATAGTCTCAAACTGAATTCGGGGCGACCCAGTGACCTTTCCAGCGTCAGCAGCAGTTTTCTCATCTCCGTTAGTCATTGTATCTGTTCAATAAGACAAACAAATATTAATATGACTTAGAAGTAACTCTGCAAAACAGATTTCAAAAATCTGAAAAAACACAGTTTTCTGCAGAACTGTAAATGCAGAAACCAGAAATCTACGAACTGTAAATGCAGAAACCAGCAATCTGCGAACTGTAAAAATTACAGAACCAGAATCTGCGAATCTGTAAATGCAGAAACCAGCAATCTGCGAACTGTAAAAATTACAGAACCAGAATCTGCGAATCTGTAAATGCAGAAACCAGCAATCTGCGAACTGTAAAAATTACAGAACCAGAATCTGCGAATCTGTAAATGCAGAATCTGCAAACTGTAAAAAATTCCAGAAATCACGAATCTGTAAAACAGAACTGAAAACTGCGAACTGTAAAAATTCCAGAAATCACGAATCTGTAAAACAGAACTGAAAACTGCGAACTGTAAAAAATTCCAGAAATCACGAATCTGTAAAACAGATCTGAATTCCTGCGAACTGTAAAAGTTCCAGAAATCACGAATCTGTAAAACAGAACTGAAAACTGCGAACTGTAAAACACAGATTCTGCAATCTGTAAATACAGAATCAGAAATCTGTGAACTGTAAACACAGTTTTTCGGTTCTGTAATACAACAGCAACCTGTTTCTGTAATACAACAGCAACCTCACAATTATAAAGAATAATTCTCGTTTTTACTCGAATCTGAACACAGATCCGAAACTGTACGCAGTACAGACAATTTTCTTCGGGATGTAACTTTTTGTTCCTTTAAAACTCAAACAATCATTGTAGGACATGTTATCCGCTGTTTGAACAATCTGTAAAGAATAAACAAAAAGAACAGAATTAAGGTAGAAGTTTACCGAAGGTTTATCTCGAATTTGATCTGCAGAGGCGAGAAATAATCTCTGTCCTTAATTCTGTAACGCCCCGTATATGTGACGGTAACCGGCGTTGAGAATCCCAGGATACAACTGCGAGCTCTTCTGTTTCGCACAATCAAAAGCAGAAGCCAACGAACCACTGGCCACGAGCCACGGACCACGGACCAGGACCAAGACCGGACGGACGGACGGACCGCGCGAGGGCCCCCCGTGTCCTCTCTCCATACCTCTCCCAAGTGCTTACCAAGGGTATGGGGTTTGGGGTATATAAACCCTTCATATTCCCACCCCAATTTTCGATGCGGGACAAAACCCACATCAAAATTCAGCTCCAAAATTGTTCTTTGAACTTAGTCAAGCAACCAACTTTGAGCCTTCATTTCTCATTCAACCGGAACCCGATTTTGACGTGTGAGTACACTACGGCGTAGTGCTCGCGGAGACGAAGCCAACGCTCCCATAATCCGGCACAACCGGTGACCGCAGCCCACCAGAAAAGTGCCCGGAAGTCCAGTCAAAATCAGTTTCAACAGGGAACAGAGTTGAGGGGCTCAGGATTTGTGATGGCCAAGAGAGTTCCATTGTAGAGATTTTGCTCATTGTTCATAGGAATAGGATGTTCTGCTGTGTAGTGGATTAGGGCATTGGCATAAGATACTTCATTAGCCATGGGGACAAAAGCAGGGGAGTTGTGGGCAAAGGTGAAGTCTGGATGATTTTGGAAGCTGATGGTATTTTGGATATGGCTCCAGAGGTCGGAATATATAGGGGTGCTAAGTTGAGTTGTGGAGGATGAGGCATTGTAGTTGGAGATGGCTTTTGGGCTGTAGTTTAAGTTAAGTGTAAGATCAGTAGGGTAATCCATGTTGGAACAGAGCAAGAATGGCACCAGCAGGGATAAAGAATTGCACAGTGTAACCATGGATAAAGAAGAGTCCCTTATATATGTATACAAGTTTGTTAGAGGAGATAAGTATATGCATGTTTGATAGTAATGAAGCGTGTAGGAGTAAATGTGTAGAGTATAATTGTTGGAATAAGTGTCGATGGAGATTCTGAGGAGAGCAAGGAAGCTCAAAAGTTCCTCAATATCCCAGGGCAACTCTACAGAGAGAGGCAACAATGAGGGAGAGAGCATCTGTAGTGAGCAAGCCAAGTCATCCGAGAAGAAAATCATCCTATGTGTCAAGTGATGTGTCAAGAAAGGTGTCACAAGAGTGTTCAGGTGGCTATAAGCCATGTCATAAACAAGATAGACCATGGGCTGGAGATGAGAAGGCAAGATGAGGCATGCAATCTGATGTGGCAAGGGCCACATAAGAGAGACGCCAATCACCACCCACATGGACCTCGAGCCCAGGACTATCAAACAAACGCATGAATCGATGGAGAAGGAAGCGTGTGACTTACACCTTAAAGTCTCTTCATCCAGAAAAAGTAGGGGATTTAGGCATATGATTACAGAGATCGCCATATCCGATGCAAGATTGTGGAGGCTGCAAAAATTAGGCAAATAATCAAGAACGAGCGTGTAAAGAGTAATTAAGGGAGAGTTAAGGGAGAGAAAGGGAAAGCCACCCACTTGCCCACTTGCCCATTGCAGCCAACCACCTTGCCCATTGCAGCCAACCACCTTGACATGCAAAAAAAATATCTTGCTAGCTCACCCACGTTCTTCGGTTGAGAATTGAGATTATTTCAGCTCACCCACTTGCCCATTGCAGCCAACCACCTTGACATGCAAATTCATTGGAGGAATGAAAGGGAAAGCCAAGTGACAAAAAAATAAATAAGAAAGGGTACAGAGTGCTCCTTTGCAATTCCACCAATCAACCGGCAGCAAAGAATGATATGAAAATCAATTTCAGTTTATCTTTTTAAAGAAGATGAGTATCCAGAGTGGAAGCTTTGAGCTTCCGATTGCTATCATGTTGATTTGGCATACACTCGCTGTTGCTTACTCATATGAAGCTCAGTTTGGACTTCTTCCTCAAGACGAAGGTCAGTTACACTTGCCCTTCTGTAAGCATTTTTTTATGGGCAATAACAATTGATCGTTACCTGTTTGATGAAATGTCTTGCTAGCTTTATGTTTTATTTGTGTGTCAAAGCTGCAGCCTTTCTCTTTCAGTTGGATTTTTGTAGATATCTACAAGTACAGAAGAGACACAAAAGGCTCGGTTTACTTGAGCAATTTAGTATTTGTTTTAGAGAAATTTATGGCTGATTATCTCTTCTGACTCAATCAGCTAACTAGAATGTAAGGATGATG
Source organism: Oxyria digyna (assembly GCA_029168935.1). Taxonomy (NCBI): domain Eukaryota; kingdom Viridiplantae; phylum Streptophyta; class Magnoliopsida; order Caryophyllales; family Polygonaceae; genus Oxyria; species Oxyria digyna. The sequence continues at coordinate 45,831,509 of JAPVLV010000005.1, forward strand.
TGACTGAACAAAGTTCAGCATAGTCTTAGTAAAACGTTTCTTTCAGTGTTCATGACACTGTTGCTGTGAAGATTTTATGCTGCAAATTGTCATTAGTTCATGGATTGCTGACAAGATATTATGTGTGCTTTCCTGCAGTCAATGCTCTGAATGATATAGCTAAAGAGTTGGGAAAGAAAGACTGGAACTTCAGCGAAAATCCTTGCAGTATTAATGCAACAAGTTGGAGAGTATCTCGCAATGCAATGCTCTATTATGCTAGCGAAGTAAATTGCAGTAATTGCTCTGCAGGCATATGCCATGTGGTTACCATGTAGGTTGGTTTCATTATGAAAAATTTGCATCAAATACAAAAAAAATCTACTGCCAACTTGACTTACAAAATTTAGGCTTTGCTTTGTTTCTTTTGACTTTTATCCTAAAAAACTGTTATATATGCTTTGATGATGTGTCACACAGATCTCTCAAGGCACAGAACCTTCCTGGTGTACTTCCAAAATCTCTTAAAAAGCTACCCTACCTTAAGTTGGTGTGAGTAGAATATGAAGAATCTAAATTGTATAATCCTGTTTATGGTAACCATCAAGTAATTTCTATTTCTACATTTACAGCGATTTGGCCTTCAACCTCCTTACTGGCACAATACCACTGGAATGGGCTTCTATGTCGCTGGATTATCTGTAGGGAGTTGTCAATTTGAGCTGCTAGTACTTGATTTGATGCATTCATTTCCTTAGTAAGAAGGTATTTCTTACAGGTCTGTTATAGTGAATCGACTATCCGGAGAAATTCCAAAGTACTTGGGCAACATTAGCACATTGACCTTCTTGTATGTGATTACCGATTAGCATGTCCTTGCAGTGTCCACCTCATACAAAAAAAAAGTAAAATTTTCTTTTATCTCATGAATCGATTCTTGATCAAATGCCAGAAGCCTCGAGGACAATATGTTCAACGGAACAGTTCCTGCAGAGCTGGGAAACCTGATTAACCTGAAGAACTTGTTAGTCTTCTAGCTCCCATTTTGCACTGAAAATTTACATCATCATCATTATGTTTATATTAAAAGACTTTGTTACACAAGTTTCCCTGCAAAGGGAGTGTCTAGTGCACGTTAAGAACCCTATTTTGGAAATTTTTTGTGTTATTGGTATTTTTAGAGATTTTTGTAATAAAGAAGGGTTTAAGAATTCCTGTAGGTGAAACTATTTTAATAATTATTTGTTCATGCTCTACATTTATTATTTGATGCCTTTTGGTTTATAGAACTCTCAATGGAAACAACTTTACTGGGAAGTTGCCAAGAGAGTTCACCAATCTTTCCAATCTAACAGAACTGTAAGTATTTCTGGCTATTTTTTTGTAGAATGCTTTTCTTTGAATAATCTTGATTTGAAATTGGCATAAAAACAAATCTCCATATGGTGCATTTCTTCACTTCTGTATGCAAATGGACTTTTCCTATCATCTTACTTTTTATTCTTTCTATTTGTTCTGTGGAAAATTGTAGCCGGATAAGCCGCAACAGTTTTAGTGGGAATCTACCAGATTATTTTAAGAGTTGGAGAAATATGACACGCTTGTAAGTTCTGTGTGTTTATGTTATAGATGTCATATAATCAATGATGTCATCTATACATTACCAAATGTATTCTTTGTACTTCTGTAGAGAGATTCAAGGCAGCGGTTTCATGGGGCCACTACCATCTAGCATATCCGAGTTGACCAAGTTAACAGATCTGTTAGTCCACTTAACACGGTCTTTAGATTATCAATTTATCATATGTATATAATTGTGATATAACTTCTGAATATTTGATTCAGCTTTGATGCTTTGCAGATGGATCAGCGATCTTGGTGGAGTGGGTTTTGAGTTCCCACCACTACAGAACATGGAAAATATGAAACTTTTGTCCGTACAATCTTTTTGTGACAGTGATCATATGATAAAAAAAATACAATTTCTGATATAATCTGAAGCAAAAGAGTGGTTTTGCTACAGGATGTTGAGGAACTGCAATATATCTGGATCCATCCCAAATTACATAGCGGAAAACATGAAAAGTCTGAAAACCCTGTTGGTCCCTTGCTCTTCTCTATTACACCTCTGATCAATAAGTTTTTGGTGTGATAAGTGCCTCTTATGATGCTTTTATCTCTTTATTTCTGATTTTGTAGGGACCTTAGCTTCAACAAGTTGAGTGGCACTATTCCAGATAATATGGGGAATCTGAGCAACTTAACGTCCATGTAAGCAGAATATAGGCAGCAGAACATAATCAAAATGGGGAAATTGCCGATGTTGTACCATAAGCATTAAGCCATGCAAAATTTCATCTGATTTTTCTTGTCCCACAAATGTAGCTTCCCATGCCTTTAACCAATTAATTTGATCTCAACTTTCAGATATGTGACAAGCAACTTTCTAACAGAGTCTATTCCTAATTGGATCAAGAATAATCAGAAGCGAAACATGTATACCACGATATGATTTTCGACTTTTCCCATCTAGAAAATTTGTTATGTTTCACACGGGTGCAATATTTTTTTCTTTGTGCTTGCAGGGTCATGGATCTTTCCTACAATAATTTCATCGATAGCTCTATTCCAACTTTATGCCATAGAAATAATTTGTGAGTTATTCTCTTACTGTACCTTGCTTGGAATTTCTTGCTGTCTACTTTTCTTCTTGGTTCTAACGTTTTGTATTTGCCGCTGATAGAAACTTATACAGAAGCTCTTCAAGGCAAATGAACTCGTAAGGTCTTTTCCCACTTTTCTTTCATTATATAATTATTCCACTTTAACAATTTGTCTTTTGACACTTGTATTCTGCATTGCAGTAAACTGTCTGTGTGCCTAGATAGTTTTCCTTGTACAAAAGGTCAGTTGACTTCTCTGAACTTCAGGTGAAAAACTTAATTTGCATTTGATGTGCTATTATCTGCATGCAGATCTCTATTCATTGCATATAAATTGCGGTGGTAACATAGCCTCTGTTGGGAAGACTACATATAAAGAAGATGTTAAACCTGGTGGTCCGGCCACATTTATTCCCTTAATTCCTGAGTGGGGATTTAGTAGTAGTGGACATTTCTGGAATCTGAAACCACTAAATGCAGATTTTATAACGAGAAATGACACTGTACTGCATATGGACGATGTAGAGTTGTACACCGAAGGACGGATCTCTGGTACGTCTCTGACATATTATGGTCGTTGTCTTGCTAAGGGTGACTACACTATTACGCTATATTTCGCCGAGATAATGTTCAGAGATAACAACTCATTTCACAGCCTTGGAAGAAGGATATTTGATGTTTATATTCAGGTAATCGTGTCTTTCTGCCTAAAAGAGTTATTAAAACCCCGTGAGGGTTAAATATACCATTATTATATACATATTTTGCAGGAAATTTTGGTGCTCAAGGATTTTGATATAGCAAAAGAAGCAGGTGGAACTGATAAGGCCGTCAAGAAAAGGTGTAAGCATATATCAGTAATGGATACGGGAACTATAGAAATCAGGTTCTTCTATACTGGAAAGGGGACAGTATTTGTCCCTTGGAGAGGAATATATGGTCCTCTTATATCGGCTATATCTGTCGATGCTGGTGAGTTTTGCATTATTGTTTTCTCGTGACATGTTTTCTTGCTACTTTTTCATTTACAAGAATATCACAATTGTTTTCTTTTTATTGTAGAGTTCATTCATGGTTGGAGAAAGATTATTATAATTGTCGTTGCATCTGTGGCTGCTTTAATTGCTTCTGGTATTATTATTTGGAGACGCCGATACCGAAGCAGCCCATCAAGGGAAGAAGGTTACCTAAACATCTTAAGCAAACTATTCTAGAATGGATGGAACATCATTTCACGTTAACTATATAGTATTTGTGCAGTTTTGAGAGAACTTGATCTGCGAACCGGATCGTTTACACTGAGACAAATAAAAGCTGCAACAGATAAATTTGACCCATCAAATCTGATCGGGAAGGGTGGTTTTGGATCAGTTTATAAGGTATTTTACTCTCTAATTTTACTTAACAAAAATGATATCCATTTTGTATGATCTAACAATTGTTACACATAAAACATAGGGTACTTTGTTGGATGGTACCAATATAGCTGTGAAGCAGCTATCAGCAAAATCATCACAAGGGCATAGGGAATTTGTGACGGAAATAGGAATGCTATCTGGTTTACACCATCCGAATCTAGTAAGGCTGTATGGATGTTGTGTTCAGGGAGGAGAGCTTTTCTTGGTTTATGAATACTTGACCAACAATAGTCTGGCATGTGCTTTGTTTGGTACGCTTTTTTTTCACAAGAACAATTTATTATTATTTCGACATTATGATGACTGCATCTAATTTTGTGATTGGGTAGATAATCAACTGCGATTGGACTGGCCTACTAGGGAGAGGATTTGCATTGGAGTAGCCAAAGGCTTGGTTTTCCTGCATGAAGAATCAGCATTGAGCATCATTCATAGGGACATTAAAGCTAATAATATCTTACTCGACGAGGACTTGAATGCAAAGATTTCCGACTTTGGATTAGCCCGACTCAATGAAGGAGACGAAAACCAAATGGATACCAGAATTGCTGGGACAATGTAAGCATGTTACTTCATAAATTACTCGTTGTCAAGATAAAACTTCGCCGAATCATGTATTTTGGCACTTTGTTGCAGAGGCTATATGGCACCGGAATATGCATTATGGGGTCAATTGACTCACAAAGCTGATGTCTACAGTTTTGGGGTCGTCGCCCTGGAAATTGTTTCAGGAAAGAGCAACATGACTCCTCAACAAGACGAAAATCATTTCTGCTTGCTTGATCGGGTAATTTTCTCAATTTTGTTAGTCTAGTGGGTCGGTAAACAGGGGCATATTAGTCTAACACATAAGTCCAATGAGGTTTCGTCTTAATACCAACTGACAATTGGATTAGTAGTGCATATATCATTTCTGCTTGCTTGATGGGGTAATTTTCTCAACTATTGTTATAGTCTGGTGGGCCGATAAACAAATGATGTGTCAGTCCAGTGAGATTTCATTCAAAAATCAATTGACAATAGATAGTGCATAATTTGATATCATTCTCTATCCTTTTTTCTTCCAGACGTTTTACCTACAAAAGAAAGGGTACATGATGGAGATAGTTGATCCAAGGCTAGGGAGTGATTATGAGAGGGACCAAGTGTTGAGAATGATAAAGATAGCATTGTTATGCACGAATGCGACCCCGTCTCTTAGGCCATCAATGTCCCAAGTTTTGCGGATGCTTCAAGGAGAGGATGAGGTTCATGAGCTGGTTGTGGAACCACGTAGGTACGCGTGGATGCTTGAAGCTGCCGTGCTGTCACGAGGTTGGGCAGATGATGTCGAAAGCTCTACCGGAGTTAGTAGCAGCTTTCTTGGCTCTTCGGCAGCTACTGCCGACGTGCCAACTTCCAGACCTCTGTTGGATGAATATATGAATGATTCTCAGAATAGCATTGCTTAGTAAAAAATCAGAATGCTTGGTAAGAGATGCCCATATTTGACATACCCAGAAAAGACTGAAGAAGATGCCTTCTAATTGTATTATGAACATTCTTCGAGATGATGTAAGGGGTCGGACTACACCCCGGGTTATCCCAAAGTAGTCCAGGGCCCGCCAAAATAGACAAGGGTATCTATTCAAAGGGCTTGGTCCCTCGCCAAAAAGAAGCCCTCGCCAAAAAGAAGAAGAAGAAAAGACCGAAGAAAAGGTAGCTAGATTGTGAAAATGTTCAAAATTTATGTTAAGGTTACTTGGTTATAGTTCTTTTTAGCTGAGATAATGTATTGTTCATTTTAAATCGTAGTGGTGAAGTTTTAATTCAAACACAAGTACAGAGGTGGTGCATCTATCTATTAGGGGTGAGCAAAAATATCCGATCCGGCCGATCCGATCCGATAACTCACCGATCCGATCCGATAACTCACCGATCCGATCCTTAAAAATTCGCATCCGAAAATATCCGATTTAGTTTTATCCGAATCCGGTCCGATCCGGGCGAATTTTCCGGATATTTGGACTGGATACGGATCAGGATATTTGGCTTACGGATATCCGAAAATATCCGGTACTATTACTATAATATATAAATATATTTTTATAGAACTAAAATATACTTTTATAAGTGTAGATGATTCAATAATTATTTTTATACATTTTTAAACAATAGAATATATTCTCTCAACACAAAAATTCTCTTGTATATAACATAACTTTTATTGTTGTTCTCAAAAATTTAAATTTTAATTGCTTATTTAAATTGTTGATTCGCTAAATGAATCAAATATATTAATTTTCACATCTTAATTCCTCTATATAATATATATATAATTATATATTTAACATTTATTTTATATTTTGTGAATTTTAATTTTAATTTTAATAAAAAATTTAATTTAATTTTCATATACCTTCTAGAAATCGGATAATTCGGATATCCGAGTCAAATATCTGATCCGATCCGGACAATATTTACCGGATATCCGCTCCAAAACGGACCGAATACGGATCGGGGTTTTGTGGAAAAAAATTTAGCGGATATCCGACTTACCGGATCGGATCGGATAATCCGATTGCTCGTCCTAGTATCTACGGAGACTATAGCATGCATAATTGGACACCATTGTCCCTAATGTATTATTATCATTAGTTTATAAGAAAAGTGAGACCATAATTAGACTTCCATTGACTGTATCTTTATTTAAATAATTTAGACTCCTCTTTTATGATTTATTATAAAAGAGGCAAATGGCAAATGGCAACCCACTTGGCAGTTGCCGCCACCGCCAGCCACCTTCACATGCATGTTGTAGGAATAAAAAAATGAAAGGAAAGGAAAAGCTAAGAAGTACCAAAAACATAAAATAAGAAAAGGATAAAGAGCTCCTCTAAAATTCCACCAGCATATAATGACATAGATCAATTCAGTTTATGATTTCAAAGAGGATGAGTATCAAGAGTGGAAGCTTTGTGCTTCCGATTGCTCTCATGTTCATTTGGCATACACAAGCTGTTGCTTACTCATATGAAGCTCAGTTTGGACTTCTTCCTCAAGATGAAGGTCAGTTACACTTTCCCTTTTGTAAGCCTTTTTGTATGGGCAATAACAATTGATCGTTACCTGTTTGATGAAATGTCTTGCTAGCTTTATGTTTTATTTGTGTGTCAAAGCTGCAGCCTTTCTCTTTCAGTTGGATTTTTGTAGATATCTACAAATACAGAAGAGACACAAAAGGCTCGGTTTACTTGACCAATTTAGTATTTGTTTTAGAGAAATTTATGGCTGATTATCTCTTCTGACTCAATCAGCTAACTGCTGTGAAGATTTTGTGCTGCAAAATTGTCATTAGTTCATGGATTGATGACAAGATATTATGTGTGCTTTCCTGCAGTCAATGCTCTGAATGATATAGCTAAAGAATTGGGAAAGAAAGACTGGAACTTTAGCGAAAATCCTTGCAGTATTAATGCAACAAGTTGGAGAGTATCTCGCAATGCAATGCTCTATTATGCTAACGAAGTAAATTGCAGCAATTGCTCTGCAGGCATATGCCATGTGGTTACCATGTAGGTTGGTTTCATTATGAAAATTTTGCATCAAATACAAAAACAATCTACTGCCAACTTGACCTACAAAATTTTAGGCTTTGCTTTGTATCTTACAATTTTTTATCCCAAAATCTTTCATATATTTGATGATGTGTTTCACAGTTCTCTCAAGGCACAGAATCTTCCTGGTGTACTTCCAAAATCTCTAACAAAGCTACCATACCTTAAGATGGTGTGAGTAGAATATGAAGAGTCTAAGTTGTATAATCTTGTTTATAGTTTCCATCAAGTAATTTTGATTTCTATGTTTACAGCGATTTGGCCTTTAACCTCCTTACTGGCACAATACCGCTGGAATGGGCTTCTAAATCGCTGGATTATCTGTATGGGATTGTCAATTTCAGCTGATAATATTTGAGTTGACGTACTCATTTCCTTAACAAGAAGTGATTTCTTACAGGTCTGTTTTAGTGAATCGACTATCCGGAGAAATTCCAAAGTACTTGGGAAACATCAGCACATTGACCTTCTTGTATGTGATTAGTATGTCCTTGCAGTCTCCTCGTATAAAAATAAATTAAATTGAAAATTTCTTTTTTCTCACGAATCGCTTCTTGATCAAATGCCAGAAGCCTTGAGGAGAATATGTTCAACGGCACAGTTCCTGCTGAGCTGGGAAACCTGATTAACCTGAAGAGCTTGTTAGTCTTCTAGCTTCCATTTTGCATTAAAAGTTATTTCATCATCATTATGTTTTTATTAAAAGACTTTGTTACATAAGTTTTCCTGCAAGGTAGTGTCTAGTGCATATGTTAAGAACCTTATTTTGGAAATATTTTTGGTGTTATTGATTTATTTAGAGATTCTTTGATAAAAAAAGGTTAAAAGCATTCCTGTAGGTGAAACTATTTTAATAATTGTTTGTTCCTGCTCTACCTTTATTATTTGATGTCTCTTGGTTTGTAGAACTCTCAATGGAAATAACTTTACTGGGAAGTTGCCAAGAGAGCTCACCAACCTTTCCAATCTAACAGAGCTGTAAGTGTTTCTAGCTGCTCTTTGTAGAATGCTTTTCTTTGAACAATCTTGGTTTGAATTGGCATAAAAAAATCTACATATGGTGCATTTCTTCACTTTTGTATGCAAATGGCCTTTTCCTAGGATCTTACTTTTTATTCTTTCTATTTGTTTTGTGGAAAACTGTAGCCGCATAAGCCGCAACAATTTTAGTGGGAATCTACCAGATTATTTTAAGAGTTGGAGAAATATGATACGCTTGTAAGTTCTTTGTTCTTTATGTTATAGATGCCAAAGAATCCTTGACATCATCCATACATTACCAAACATATTTTTTTTTACTTTTGTAGAGAGATTCAGGGCAGTGGTTTCATTGGGCCACTACCATCGAGCATTTCTGAGTTGACCAAGTTAACAGACTTGTTAGTCACTTAACACCGCCTTCTGGATATATTATATAAATATAATTGTGTTATAACTTCTGAATAATTGATTCGGCATGATGCTTTGCAGATGGATCAGTGATCTTGGAGGAGCCGGTTTTGAGTTTCCACCACTACAGAAGATGGAAAATATGTTATATTTGTCTGTACAATCTTTTTGTGAAGTGATCATATGATACAAAATACAATTTCTGGTATAATCTGAAGTTAAAGAGTGTTTTGCTGCAGGATGTTGAGGAACTGCAATATATCTGGATCCATCCCAAATTACATAGCGGAAAACATGAAAAGTCTGAAAACCCTGTTGGTCCCTTGCTCTTCTCTATTACACCTCTGATCAATAAGTTTTTGGTGTGATAAGTGCCTCTTATGATGCTTTTATCTCTTTATTTCTGATTTTGTAGTGACGTTAGCTTCAACAAGTTGAATGGCACTATTCCAGATAATATGGGTAGTCTGAGCAACTTAATGTACATGTAAGCAGAATATAGGCAGCAGAACATAATCAAAATGGGGAAATCGCCGATGTTGTACCATAAGCATTAAGCCATGCAAACCTTCATCTGATTATTTATTGTCCCTCAAATGTAGCTTTCCAATTGCCTTTAATCAATTACTATGTTCTCAATTTTCAGATATGTGACAAGCAACTTTCTAACAGAGTCTATTCCTAATTGGATCAAGATAAATCAGGGAAACAGGTATACCACGATATGATATACTACTTTTCTCATCTAGAAAATTTGTTGTGTTTCACAGCTGCAATAAATTTTTCTTTGTGCTTGTAGGGTCGTGGATCTTTCCTACAATAATATCAACGATAGCTCCATTCCAACTTTATGCCTTAGAAATAATTTGTGAGTTACTCTCTTACTGTACTTTGTGTGGAATTTCTTGCTGTCCACTTGTACTTTTGGTCATAACGTTTTTTATTTGCCACTGATAGAAACTTATATCGAAGCTCTTCGAGGCAAATGAACTCGTAAGCTCTTTTCCCACTCTTTTTTCATTATATAAGAATTTGTATTTTGACACTTATCCTGCATTGCAGTAAATTGTCTGTATGCCTAGACAGCTTCCCTTGCTCACATGGTCAGTTTATTTCTCTGAACTTCAGGTGAAAAACTTAATTTGCATTTGCGGCTTTTTTTATCAGATTCATGTCGGCATTTGATGTGCTATTATCTACACGCAGATCTCTATTCATTGCATATAAATTGCGGTGGTAACATAACCTCTGTTGGGAAGACTACTTATGAACAAGACGTTGATGCTGGTGGTCCTGCCACATTTATTCCCTCAATTTCTGAGTGGGGATTTAGTAGTAGTGGACATTTCTGGAATCTACAACTACCAAATGCAGACTATATAACAACAAACGACACTGTACTGCATATGGATGATGTAGAGTTGTACACAGAAGGACGCATCTCCGGTACATCTCTGACATATTATGGTCGTTGTCTCGCTAAGGGTGACTACACTGTTACGCTATATTTCGCCGAGATAATGTTCAGAGATAACAACTCATTTTATAGCCTTGGAAGAAGGATATTTGATGTTTATATTCAGGTAATTGTGTCTTTCTGCCTAAAAGAGTTATTAGTATATAACATTCACGGATAATGAGAAGACTGTCTTAGATAATGATAAGACTGCTGTGTTAATTATATATATATTTTGCAGGAACATTTGGTACTCAAGGATTTTGATATAGCAAAAGAAGCAAATGGAACTGATAAGGCTGTCCAGAAAAGGTTTAACCATGTCTCAGTAATGGATATCGGAACTATAGAGATCCGATTCTTCTATGCTGGAAAGGGGACGGTATTCGTTCCATGGAGAGGAATATATGGTCCACTCATATCGGCTATATCTGTCGATGCTGGTGAGTTTTGCATTCTCTTTTTTTTAACATGTTTTATTGTACAACTTTGTTGTTGCTTTGTCATTTACAAAATTATAACAATTGTTAGTTTGTATGTAGAGTTCAGTCATGGTTGGAAAAAGATTATCACAATTGTTGTTGCATCTGTTGCTGCTTCAATGGTTTTAATTGCTGCTGGTATTATTATTTGGAGACGCCGATTTCGAAGCATCCCATCAAGGGAAGAAGGTGACTGAAACTTCTTAAGCAAACTGCTCTGTGGATGGAACATTATATCACTTATTCAAATATTTATCATTTGTGCAGTTTTGAGAGAGCTTGATCTACGAGCCGGATCGTTTACATTGAGACAAATAAAAGCTGCCACGAATAAATTTGACCCGACAAATCTGATCGGGAAAGGCGGTTTTGGATCTGTTTACAAGGTATTTAAACCCTCCTATCTTATCCAACAAATATGGTTTTCATTTTCCTATGATCTAAGAACTTTTTTTTATACTTAAAACATAGGGTACTTTGCTTGATGGTACCAATATAGCTGTGAAGCAGCTATCTGCAAAATCATCACAAGGTCACAAGGAATTCGTAACGGAAATAGGAATGCTATCTGGTTTGCACCATCCAAATCTAGTAAGGCTGTATGGATGTTGTGTTAATGGGATCGAATTATTCTTGGTTTACGAATACTTGACCAACAATAGTCTGGCACGTGCTTTATTTGGTACGACTTTCCAGTAACTTGTTATAATTTCGACATTATGATGACAGCATCTAATTTTGTAATGGCTTGGATAGATGATGAACTGAGATTGGACTGGCCTACTAGGCAGAGGATTTGCATTGGAGTAGCCAAAGGCTTGGTTTTCCTGCATGAAGAGTCAGCATTGAGCATCATTCATAGGGACATTAAAGCTAATAATATCTTACTCGACGAGGACTTGAATGCAAAGATTTCCGACTTTGGATTAGCCCGACTCAATGAAGGAGACGAAAACCAAATGGATACCAGAATTGCTGGGACAATGTAAGCTTGTTACTCAATAAATTACTCGTTATCAAGATAAAACCTCGTCAAATCATATGTGTTTTGGTACTTTGTTGTAGAGGTTATATGGCACCAGAATATGCATTATGGGGTCAATTGACTCACAAAGCTGATGTCTACAGTTTTGGGGTCGTCGTCCTAGAAATTGTTTCAGGAAAGAGCAACATGACTCCTCAACAAGATGAAAATCATTTCTGCTTGCTTGATCGGGTAATTTTCTCAATTACTCCTAGTCTGGTGGGTCGATAAACAGGGTCATATAAGCTTATGTGTTGCTAAATGCTTTACTTAACTAGTTATAGTTGAAGTTAGATAGCTATTTAAAAAAACTACTTAAACTTGGACCCCTTATTTTTTAGTTTATGGTTTAAACTAGCAAGACTGCTTAAATGATTTTAACTTGTGACTAGTTAAATAACTACTTAAAATGACATTGCACATAGTCTAATGAGGTTTCATCTGAAAATCAACTAGAAGTAGTAGTGCATAACTTCTTTTTGTTCTTCTTCCAGACGTTTTACCTACAAAAAAAGGGCGACATGATGGAGATAGTTGATGCAAGGCTAGAGAGTGAGTATGAGAGGGACCAAGTATTAAGAATGATCAAGATAGCATTGTTGTGCACGAATTCAACCCCGTCTCTTAGGCCATCAATGTCCCAAGTTTTGAGGATGCTTCTAGGAGAAGACGAGGTTCATGAGCTGGCGGTGGACCCACGTAGGTACGCGTGGATGCTTGAAGCTGCTGAGCTGTCACGAGGTCGTGCAGATGATGTCGAGAGCTCCACCGGAGTTAGTAGCAGCTTTCTTGGCTCTTCGATTGCTACTACCGACGCGCCGCCATCCAGACCTCTGATGGATTAATCCTGCACAATAGAACATGGTGAAGAATGAGTTTTTCTTAGGACATATAGAGCAAGATTCAAACACAACATAATATCAATAGTTATCCTTTTCTTAGGCAGCTCTGTTGTTTTGATGATGATCTTTGACTTACAAAAGATGCAGACATTTCTAGTAAGTTTGTACAACATGATATTTTGTTATGGGTCTCAATTTCTTTTCAATAGGGAGTCTCATTTTTTAAAATATATGCACGACTATGTAATTCAAAATTGATTCGTACAATTGTGGATGAATTTTCGTATATAATTACACATTCACACCTAAGTGCTCATTTTCATCAAACCCACATGCATTTTACAATAAGCCAGATTTTCAATAGAATGATACATACTATGATATATGAGCTCAAAAAAATGATTTATGTGACAACCTGGGGGTCCACAGGTAGGGGTGGGCATAAATAACTGAAACCGAAAAACCGACCGATTTTTCAATTAACCGTATCGAAATAATAAAAGTTTTGGATACAATTAACCGAACGATATTATTTCCGGTTATACGGTTTGGAAACAGTTAAATAACCGAAATAACCAAATATAATATATATATATATATATAGGGTTGAGATCTGGTGAGAACACTTTCTTAGGAGAGAACCAGCTTCCAGGTGAGAACGCATCCAGACCGTCCGTCTATTTGAAGCGCTCACATTAAAAAACAAAACAAAATCTTCCTCGTTCAACCTCGTTGGCTTCCGATCTCAACAATGAAGACCTCGAGATTTCTCGACTTCGCACCTCCGACAGGAAGCGATGACGATTACCAGCAATTTCAAGATCCACCCTTAACTCTCCAAAATCTCTCGCCGTCTCCGACTCTTCGCCCCTCACCGAAACCCTAAGAAGATCGAATCCTCTGCAACCTCCTCCCAGTGTAACGATGTCGGTGCGACCTCCTTCTGCTCAGTTCACCAAACCCTCGGCCAATTAGGGCTTCAAATTCTTCCGTAACACTGTCGCCAGAGTTCAAAATGGTATATTCCAAATCTCTAGTTTTGAACGGCTTCAACAATTGGCTTTGAAGATTTAGGGGGATTGTTTGCGTTCTGTTTTTTAGTTTCTCTTGTTCATCACTTCACATGAGTACAAAATCCCTGATAAATTGTAAATATGGGAAACTATTAGATCAATTGTTATTATATTGATTTTCAATTTCAAAAGCGCAAGGAAGTGATCCAAATTCGTTTGAAGGAGTCATATTTGGTGTTTGTTTGACTCAATTCAATTTCTGAAGGGTTTAGAATTGTGAGCTTTGCGGAATGACTTATAGGCAACAAATTTTGACAACTCTGTTGTTGAAAGAGCTGCTCTTGCTCAGATAGTAGCAAATGCAAAGAATCCACCACTGCTAGCAAGGTGAACCTCTCATCTACTTCATCTCTATATTTTTTATCTGTTTTTCTGTTTTTCTATTTTTCTGAAACTTTGATATGTGTTTATTTGTCATTGATTTTAAGACTTGGCTAGATAAAATTATTGGTATTTCTTGGACTAAGCTTAGCTCAGATCTTATTTAGCAGTTAGCAAATTTGATCCTTCAGATTGTGTGTTATTTAGCTGAAGTAGGTGGTTACTGGTTCCATATATATGATCTTTCATAACATATATTCCAACTCTCACTTGGTGCAACTTTTAAGGAATAACAGAGTAATAGTGGTTGGAATAGTGGCATCCATGGCTAACCCTGGACTAACGCCTTGTAAGGTCAAGTTTCAGCATGTTAATTGCTTGCAGTGCTGTCTTGATTTCTAGATTTTGCTATGTTTAGCGCTATGAACTTTGCATAGGATTAGTTGTTTTCGTTAGGTACTGTGTTGGAGCAAGCCCTTTTAGCCAAGTGTGTACTTAGTAATGTCTTTACTGAAGTGTAGCTAAAACGTAGAGATGTATGCAGGTTGAGTGTTAATGGATTAGTATTTTCTCTTATTTCTTAAAATTTGGCATGCAAACTGCGTAGAAGATTGATTGTCTTGCCTTTGCTATGCAATCTGTGGAGTTTCATGTTCTTGGTCTCTAGGATTCGGTATTACGTTATCATGCTCATCTGAGAGCTTCCCATTATCAATCTCTCATGACTATGTTCCATGGTGTTTCTTTAACACTTTTGGACTTGATGAACATATTTGGATGTTTTGTTTTCCGTTTTTCTTGATTATATAGGTGAGGCAATCTCTTCTTATTTGGCTATTGCCGGGAAAAAAAAAATCCTATACAAGAGCTCTCATTTATCTTATGGTTGTAGTTTGCATCTCAACAACCTCCAAGTTTTTGCATCTCAACAACCTCCAAGTTGGTGTAGCGTGAAAGGTCACTACCGTCGATCATACAATCAACGAAAGAGAAAGTACCGAACCTGGTCTTAGGTTCGTACTATATAATGTTGTAATAGGAATGAGACTTTTCATTTTTGATATGATAATCATATGTAATTTATGATTTTGTACTGTTGATTTGATGAGCATATATGTACAGAGACGTTGCATTGAAAATTGCAGAAAGTACATTCTTGTTTGAAGTAATTTTAGCCACCTTTCCATCCCTTTTCAAAATGTATATTAAAAAAACCCACAAAGATGATGCTAGATACATGATTTTACTTTTAGTCACTTTTCCATCCTTTTTCAAAATGTATATTAAAAAAACCCACAGAGTGCTAGAGACATGATTTCCCAGTAGTGGCGTGACTATTTTTTAATCAAAGCTTTTACAAAACAATCTCCATTTTGGATGCAATTTACAAAAATTTAGTATGTAATTCATAAATAATTGGGTATGCAATTCATAAAAACTGAATATGCACTTCACGAAAACTGAGTGTGTAATTCAAAACTGAATATGCAATTCACAAAAACTGAATATGCAATTCACAAAAACTGAGTATGTAATTCATAAAAATCGAGTATGCAATTCATAAAAACCGAATATGCAATTCACAAAAGCTGAGTATGTAATTCACAAAAAGTTGAGTATGCAATTCACAAAAACTAAGTATGCAATTCACAAAAACTGAGGATATAATTCACAAAAACTGAATATGCAATTCACAAAAATTGAGTATGCAATTCACGAATAACTTGCTTTTAGAAACACACAAGTTTAAGACTTACATTTAATTTTCAAAAATGCACATATAAATAGATAATACATTACGAAATGCATATATTATGCGTTAGGAGATGCATTTGAAATGCATTTTTTTGGACAAGCACATGACGTGACTCGAGAGATGCACATGACGTGGCTCCGAAAAGCACATAGTGTGTCTAGGAAGAAGCACATGATGTGCCTCGAAAAAGCACGTGGCTAGCTAGAAACCTCATATTGTGGCTAAGAAAAGCATGTTTCTTAACTTGGAGAAGCACATGACGTGGCTACGAAGAGCAAGTGACATGCCTAAGGGATAATTATGTATGCAATTCACAAAAACTGAGTATGCAATTCATAAAAACTAAGTATGCAATTCACATATAACTGAGTATGCAATTAAAAAAACCTGAATATGCAATTCACAAATAACTTAGTATGCAATTCACAAAAAGGGAGTATGCAATTCACAAATAACTTGCTTTTAGAATAACATAAGTTTGAGGCTTACATTTAATTTTCAAAAGGCACATACTATACAATACGTTACAAAATGCATATATTATGTGGCTCGGAAAAGCTCGTAGTGCGGCTAAGAAAAACATGTGTCTTGAGTTGGAGAAGCACATGACGTGACTCGGGAGATGCACATAACGTGGCTCCGAAAAGCACATAGTGTGACATGCCCAAGAAATAACTAAGTATGCCCGAGAAATAACTAAGTATGGAGCTTAAAGAAAATCACCTGCGAAGCACATATGGAGCTTATATAACAACACGTAAGGTTTTTCGAAGAAGCACGCATGGTGCTTCTAAAGTAGAACGTATGGAGCTTCAAGAAAGCACGTATGCGATTCACAAATCAAGTAGTATGCAATTCACAATTTAAATAGTATGCAATTCAAATAACACTTGGTATGCAATTCAAAAATAAACTAGTATGCAATTCACGTATGGTGATCTAGAGTAGAACGTATAGTATACAAATCAAGTAGGATGCAATTCACAAATCAAGTAGTATGCAATTCACAATTCAAATAGTATGCATTTCATAATTCAATTATTATGCAATTAAAAAAACACTTGATATGCAATTCAGAAATCACTTAGAATGCAATTCAAAAACACTTGGTATGCAATTCAAAAATCACTTAGTATGCAATTTAGAAAAAACTTGATATGCATTTCAGAAATTACTTAGTATGCAATTTAGAAAACACTTGGTATGCAACTTAGAAATCATTTAGTATTCACTTAGTATGCAATCCAGAAAACACTTGATATGAAATTCAAAAGTAACTTAGTATGCAATTAAAAATTCACTTGGTATGCAATTCAGGAAACACTTGATATGCAATTTGCAAATCAATTAGTATGAATTTCATAATTCAATTAGTATGCAATTCAGAAAAAGCACGTGATGTGGCTCGAAGAAGCTCGTCGTGTGGCTAAGAAAAACCCTTGTCTTGACTTGGAGAAACACATGACGTGACTCGGGAGATGCACATAATGTGGCTACGAAAAGCACGTGACATGCCCTAGAAAAGAAAATAGCATGTCTAGGAAGAAGCACATGACGTGCCTCGTAAAAGGATGTGGCGTGGCTCCGAAAAGCTAGTAGTGTGGCTAAGAAAAGCTCATGTCTTAACTTGGAGAAGCCCATGACGTGACTCGGGAGATGCACATGACATGGCTATGAAAAGCACATGACACGCCCTAGAAATAACTGAGTATGCATTTCACAAAAACTAAGTATGCAATTCACAAAAACTGAGTATGTAATTAACAAATAATTGAGTATGCAATTCACAAAAACTGAGTATGTACATAGAGTGCATTTTACTCGGAATAATTTTTTTAGTTACCTTTTTTAGGAAAATAGCTTGTATTATGAAATGCAAATATAGTGTGTTACGAGATGCATATGAAGTGCATTTTTTCGTGACTCGGGAGATGCACTTAATGTGGCTACAAAAAAGCATGTGACATGCCCTAGAAAAAACTAAGTATGCAATTGAAAAAAACTGAGTATGGAATTCACAAAAACTGAATATGCAATTCACAAATAAATGAGTATGCAATTCACAAAAGCTGAGTATGCAATTCCCAAAACTTGAGTATGCAATTCACAAAAACTGAATATGCAATTCACAAATAACTTAGTATGCAATTTACAAAAACCGGGTATGCAATTCACAAAAACTATGTATGCAATTCACAAATAACTTGCTTTTAGAAATACAAGAGTTTGGGGCTTAAATTTATTTTTCAAAAATGCACATACAAATATACAATACATTACGAAATGCATATATTATGTGTTACTAGATCCATATGAATTGCATTTTATTTGTTTTTTCGGACACATATTTTAGTTACGTGCCACGAAAAAGCACGTGACATGACTCCGAAAAGCATGTGGTGTTGCTTCTAAAAGCATGTGGTGTGACCTATAAAAGCATGTGTCGTGCCTTAGGAGATGCACATGGCGTGACTCCTAAAAGAATTTGATGCGGCTCGGAGAAGCTCGTAGTATGGCTAAGATTAGCACGTGTCTTGACTTGGAGAAACACGTGACGTGACTCGGGAGATGCACATGACGTGACTATGAAAATCATGTGACATGCCCTAGAAAAGCACGTGACGTGGCTCCGAAAAGCACATAGCGTGTCTAGGAAGAAGCACATGAAATGTCTCTAAAAAGCACGTGGAGTGGCTCCGAATAGCTAGTAGTGTGGCTAAGAAAAGCATGTGTCTTATCTTAGAGAAAACCATGACGTGACTCGAGAGATGCACATAACGTGCCTACGAAAAGCACATGACATGCCCTAGATATAATAGAGTATGCAATTCACAAAAACTGAGTATGCAATTCAAAAAAAAAACTGAGTATGCAATTCAAAAAAAAACTGAATATGCTATTCACAAAAATTGTGTATGCAATTCATAGGAACTGATTATTTAATTCACAAAAACTGAGTATGCAATTCACAAAAAACTGAGAATGCAATTCACAAAAACTGAGTATGCAATTCACAAAAACTGAAAATGCAATTCACAAAATATTAGTATGTAATTCACAAAAATTGAGTATGTAAGTCACAAAAACTGAGTATGTAATTCCTAAAAACTGAGTATGCAATTCACAAATAGTTGAGTATGCAATTCACAAATAATTGAGTATGCAGTTCACAAATACTTGAGTATGCAATTTACAAATACTTGAGTATGCAATTGACAAAAAAACTTATTATGCAATTCACAAATAACTAAATATTGTCAAGAACAAGCCAAATTTACAAATAACTGAATTAAATATTGTCAAGAACAAGCCATGTTGTCAAGAACAAGCCAAGCCATGTTGTCAAGAACGAGCTATGAATCTTCTCTAAAGCTCTTGAGTTTGTGCCGGAATTAATACACAGAACATAACAAGTGTGAGGAGAAAGGAGAAAGAATAAATGTTTTAATCTGAATGTTGTTATAAATATTTCGAAAAATGCTTTAGTAATATAATTTTTACAATCTTATGGGTTACATTTAGCACATACATAAATCTTTTACATCTTTCTGATGCTATGTATAATCTAAATCAGTTGTTGATTCCGACATTGGAGGGTCTCTCACACAACATCTCGAGCAAGAAAACCAAATCCTGCACAACTGTTGTCATCAAGAAAGGCATCACAATTGATTTTGATGAAATCATGCGGCAATCTAGTCCAATAAAGTGTTACTCTTGCAAGACGAGGGATGGAGTTTGCTGCAGGATCCAACACCAGTCGATCGGTAAAGTGCAGGAATTCAGCGTGGAATCTGCGAGCTTCACGAACAACATCAGCAGTTGTCTGACTTGAATGCACCCCAAAAACACAAATGCGTAAATGGAACAAGTCGCCACACCTCAACAGCGGCATGACATTCGAATAATGCGTGAAAACTTGTTGCATCCTTGGTAACTGATATTCTGAGCCCATGCTTCCGCAAAAAAGACAAGATTTTCACTTGACCGTGATTGCACCAGATCTGAAGGATCCTTGAGGGTTTGGCCGAGCAGCACCTTCCGTCACATTCATTCTTGGAGTTAACATCAAAAGAATAGAGTCAACATATTAAGCAAAATAGTTTGATAACTAAATTCAGCTAAAATATCCATGCTATATCAAATGAAAATCCTAAGACATTAAATTATGATGTGTTTTCTCGGAGGGAAGAGTTAACATCAAACAGGTAAGTGTAACCATATTCAGCAAAACAGTTGATAATAAAATTCAGCAGAAAACCGTGCTATATAAAATGAAATCCTAGGACATGGATCTTAAATTATGATGTAATTTAAGATGAGTTCAGGAGGTGAAATTCTAGGGCTTACATCTGTATCTGACTTGTTGGAGGAGATTTCGAGAGTGGAACGTGGAGGATTCAAGAGTAGCACGTGACATGCTTCGAAAGAAGCAAGTGCGCGGGATCGAAAGAAGCAAGTGACGTGATTCGGGAGTAGCACACGGCGTGATTCAGGTTTAGCACGTGGAGGCGTTTAAATGTCAGTTGCTCTCGTCTTCTCTACCTTCTAAAGCTGCATCACTCGTTTCTAAAGTAGGTCTAGCAAATACTCTTGGTCGATTTTGTGCTCCTCCACACACTTGATCACAACCTTCAGACAAATCAGCCCTCGTTCAGTGACATCAACCTGAAAGATATTTCACATTAGATATGAGCTGAACAGGAAATCATTAGGTATTGATAGAACCAGTAGATTCTGAGATTAGAAGAAGTAAAATTCAATGTTCATCCGAGCTACAACCACCCTTAATTATCAATTTTAGTGAATGATTACTAATTTTCCCCTCAAATACAATAGCGAGTGCAATCCGAATGGCACATAAAACCTTTGGAATCTAGAATGCTAGCAATGGAGATGAACAAGAAATAAAAAACTAACCAGAAGCAATAGAAGATCCAACAAAACTCATAATGTCTTCCCCTTACTAAAACAGAAGGAGCCACTGTATGTTTTTTTCCTCAACAAGGGCCGGTAACAGTAAGAGTCCCCACCTGCAAAAACGGAGAAATTCAAAGGGCGACATATCAGCATCCATAAACTCAACATGTTTAAAGAACAAGAACAAGTACCTTTGGTTGATGAGTGAATCTTCAAGACAATTACTATACTCAGTAGCCCAGTTTGTAGGATTTGGATCATCCCTCTGAAAATCTTCATGATCGAGTGGCAGAATTTTAGATACCAAATGGTAAGCAGGATGATATATTGGATGACCACAAGTCTGTACAATAAAATAGAAATCATCCTTTCTGAATTGTTGGGCATAAAATCAATACAAAAACAACAAAGCAAGAATCAGTAGCCACTAGCCAGGCTTGCACGTCAAAGTCGATTTTCGAGCAAGCAATAGAGAGAAGCAACAAAAGCCCTAGTTATACACTATTTCCAGCAAATTAAAGAAAGTAGGAAGCATGCCACCAATTTACCTCATAATTCCCCTATTCGATTGAGAATGCAAAGACGAAAAGGTTGTGCTCCTAAAGAACTGTAAATAGCAACAACAAAAAATGAGCAATGGCATGTTAGCATTATGCACCAGAAGAAGCAGGTAAAATAAATAGAATTTGCACAAATCTAAAAAATTGAATAAATCTCAAGAACTGCACAACATAGTAGACCTCAGGTTATCTGAGAGCTCGAAGTCAATCATGCTGGTTGAAGAGGCTGCAACTCAGCTAGAAACTTACTTTCAAGGCTGAAGTAGGAGAGATGCAATTCATAGATAGAAGCTGCATTTTTATCCAACTTGGGCGTTCGACCTTCCTTTCCATACTTTTCGATCACCAGCTTAATAATTTGGTCCACATTTGACCCCAATTTGGCCATTGTTCGTACAGGACCAGGGCTTCCTTCCACGGTCATTGTAACCACCACTTTTGTGTCCTTCTGATAACCCTAATTAATCACAACCACCGCAATTTAAGAGTTGCTGAAATTTAAAGCGGAAACCCTAAAATTGAATCTCTTTAACTAACCTCATTCGGGCTGAGAATACGATCAGGCGAGAGGAAGACAGAAGAAGGAGAGAAGACATTGGCGCAAGTCATCGGACAATAAAGCCAGCCGCCGGAGAAGGATATAGGGGATCCATCGCTACTGCCGGAAGTACCAGGAAGCAGAGGCTCGGAGGAGCATTTGGAGGCGATGGAGACGGATCCGAAATTGAGGAGGCGAGAGAGGCGGAAACAGAGAAGGGAGGGGTAGCGGGGGTGGAGGACTGCTTGAAGAGAGTGAAGTAGCGGCGGAGTAAGTCGGCGACGGAGCCAGAGGTGTGAAAGTCGGGAGCGGTGGATGGCGTGTTTGAGTTGGGACGAAGAAGACATATGCCACTATGCCAGAGAGCGCATTCAGATGAAGGGTATAAATGGACCGTCCGATTGCATTGCATCTAACGGCTCTAAATGGTTCTCAGTTTAACACAGTTCTCTCCTAAGGAAGTGTTCTCACCTGAACCCCTTTCTATATATATATATATATTTAATATAAAACAATATGACTATAATAGACATGTATAATAAAATTTTATCTTCCAACACTATTTATCTTCGTTTTTATTTTCGAATCGGTCTATCTACATAGTATAAGATTATCTTGACTTTTTTAGGCAACAAAACTTTGTTGCTTTTGTGTCGCCAACAGAACTTTGTGGCTTTTTTAGCTCTTTAATTATGTTGTGTATTTGAGATTGTGAGATTTTACTTTTTTGAACTAATTCATTTTAGTGTTCTTTTAGTTTTGTTCTTTTTTCTTAACAATTTTAAGAGCATATTTTTTAGTTTTTGTTATATTGGTTAACCGAACTAACCGATTTATTTGTACCGAAAATTTGGTAAACCGATATTGGTTAACCGAGGATTACGGTTAGGTAAATGGTTATTAAAAATCACTAACCGAACATTGGTTAAATGAACGACGGTTAACCGACCACGCCCACCCCTATCCACAGGTAAAGAGGGCAGCGTGGACCGGTTAGATAGACTGGGGGTGTGCAAACACGAGCGCATATGCGCATTAGGTCCAACATATAAGCTCAATGAGGTTCCACCCTAAAATCAATTGGCAATAAGGGAGTAATCAATATGCTTATATACTAGGCTTCTTTTGTCTCAACTTTCGATATGGGATACTGTTTTCAACAATTTCATTTCAGTATTATTGAACAATGAATCGCAGCTACTATCATGCTTACCTTCTCCATTCTCCATTGCCAACCAACCTCTCGTTTGAATTCGAGGGTCACAAATAAAAAAAGCAGTAAAATTCTCAAATGTCGTCCAATTCGGTGCATTATACATGGATGCATTTGGTGCGTAACGTTACTAAGGCATGAAAACCTTTCATTTGTTACACATGAAATGCATCCATGCGTAACGCACCAAGTATTGTGTTATAAATACATGAAAAAACCTAATCCACCATTAGTTTTTGATTTTTATATGCATTATAAACTCTATTCTCCCCCACACATTCGCATTGTTTAAATGAAGCAAAGATGTAGGCAACGCCTCACCATTTTTTTTTAAAAAAACACATGTTAAGGTGAGGGATGTTCTATACAAGGCCTCACCGTATTTACTTTTTTTAAAAATGTTATGTCGGTACAATGCCTCACCTATTTTTGTTTGTTTTGAAGATACATGCACAGCAGCACAAGAGGATCCTCTATTACGTTTTTTTTTTTTTATCAAACAACGCCTCTCGTATTTTTTCTTTTTTTTAAAAAAAGTTTTGGTTTGGGATTAGTTTGAAAACAGCGCCTTTCTTTCTTCATCATTTTCTAAACCTCTAAACAATGCCTATAACGAAAATTAGTTTCAAAACGCGTCTAGAATAAATATTATTTCCGAAATAATGTCCACTTCGAAACAAAAAAACGCTTATTATTTATATATATAAATCCATTTAAGTCTATTTATTTTTTATTAATTAATTATCTCTAATATCTAATTAATTATCTTTAATACCTAATTAATTCTAAATCCATTTAAGTTTTTTTAGTTTTATTAATTAATTATCTTATTCTAATTTTAATCTAAACAAATATCTAATATCTTATCTTATCAAAAATTAATATAATTGATATATATTTTCACCACAATCAATAATGCTAATACTTCTCATAAAAATTTATCTTGGCAGGTTTTTCCATTTTTTTATCTTTGGTTTTTTATAATTAAAAATAATTACTATTAAATTAAAAATAAATTTCACGAATATAATTTTGAACTTTTTATCTCATTTCTTATTAAAGGTTTAATGTTGTCAAATTTCACTTTTTGCACCACAAATTGTTGAAGGTTGAGAATTTTGAATCATTTGAATGAAATTATATATATAAACCAATATTATGTTCCAAAACTAATCCAAACATTAATATGAGTAAATAAAAAATACTTATACTTATAAATATTAATAATTTGATAACAATGACAAAAATATTAACAAATAATGCGAAACTATATCAAACCACATACGAAAATCTATATCTAATTTTCACGTGGGGCCCGTACCTGGCATGCTTAATGACTATACTAGCTTTATTCCCACGCCATGCACGAAATTTGCACAATGGTTTTTATAACTATGAATATAATTTATAAAAACATAGAAATAATATTAATATAAATAAAAGTATATATTATATAATTATATTTATTTTAATTGATTTTTAAATCAATATTATATAAATAAAAGGAATTTCAATTGATTTATAATCTTTTATATTGATATGCACTAAAATAAGGAAATGATATCAATACATTTAGGATAATGATCTTTGTATATACTCCCTCCGTTAAAAATTACTTGTCCCTGGAGCAATTTTAGGGAGAATTTATTTATCAAAATTTTAGACAAGTATACCCTTCATAGTTTAAGTAATGGCATAGAGAATAAATGAAAGAATAGTAGAAGAATAAATGAAAGAATAGTGGGAGAATAAAGGAAAGAATAAATAACAGTAGGGTAAATTTGGAAAAAAAAGTGTAAAATTATGTTAAAAGACAAGTAATTTTTAACAAATGATTTGGACTTCAGGGACAAGTAATTTTTAACGGAGGGAGTATAGTTTAATTGATTTGTGTTCAAATAAGAAAATGATATCATTGGAATTAGGTTAATTATCTATAAATATATATATTTAATTTTTATTTTTGAAAAATTGACATATGTCAAATGATGATGTGACATAGCTTATTGATGAGTAGATGATGTGACATAGCTTATTGATGAATATAGTGTTTACTTTATGGTCCAAATCTCATGCACATTTCAGCTATAGAGAAGCACATATAAGAGAAAAGTATAGTACATTTCAGCCATAGAGAATCATATGTATGCGAAAAGTGTTGAAATGGAGAAGCACATTCAGGCAAAAGCGTAGCACCTTTCACCTACCATAGAGAAGCACATATAGGCGAAAAAGTGTAACACATTTTGGCCATAGAGAAGCACATCTAGGCAAAAGTGTAGCATCTTTCATCTAACATAGAGAAGCACATATATGGAAAAGCGTAGCACACTTCAGCTAGCCATAGAGAAGCACATATAGGCAAAAGCGTAGCACAATTCAGCTAGCCATAGAGAAGCACATATAGGCAAAAGCGTAGCACGTTTCAACAATAAAGAAGCACATCTAGGAAAAAACGTACCACCTTTCACCTAGCATAGAGAAACACATATAGGCAAAACCGTAGCACACTTCAGCTAGCCTAGAGAAGCACATATAGGTGAAAAATGTAGCACATTTAAGACATAGAGAAGCACATCTAGGCAAAAAGTGTAGCACATTTCACCTAGCATAGAGAAGCACATATAGACAATATCGTAGCACAGTTTAGCTAGCCATATAGAAGCACATATAGGCAAAAGCATAACATATTTCAGTAATATAGAAGCACATAACATTTGTGGTAGTGATGGCTCGACCGGGACCGGACCGGCGGTTCGAACCGGAACCGGACCGGGTCAAAACCGGTCAAAACCGGAACCGGACCGGGTCAAAACCGGTCAAAACCGGAACCGGTAGGAACCGGTTTTGACCCGGTCCGGTTCAGGTTCACGAAAATGCCGAACCCGAACCGGCGATTAACCGCCGGTTTTTTTTTAAAAAAAATAAAAAATAAACCGCCGGTTAACCGGCGGTTTTTAAAAACAAATAAAAAAATAAACTGAACCGCCGGTTAACCGGCGGTCCTAACGGCTCCTAGCCGTTAGGAAATTAAAAAAAAATAAAAAATTCATTTTTTAATATTAAAAAACCCATATCAAACCCCTATAAATACCATACCATACAATCTTCAAATCACACATCCAACAACAACAATCTCTCTTCTCTTTCTCAAATCTCAATCTCATAATCTCTCAAATTCCATCAACAATCTCTCTTAATCTCTTCCTTTCTTAATCTTCCTTTTAATTAGCTTTTGTCTTTCAATATTTTATTTCTTTTACATTTTTAATCACATTATTATATTGTTCTAAGTTTTATTGTTTTATTGTTTTATTGTTTTAATTGTTTTTAATTGCTTTTAATCATATTATTTAATTGTTCTTAATCATATTATGGCGGATCATTTTGACACCCAAGAGAGTGATAATGTCAGTTCTTCCACTCCCATCTCCCAAGTTAGGTCCTCCACTAGGGGTAGGACCGCTAGGCCTCAAGGGCAAGTGATGCGGGGATAAGCCGCAGTTGCCGACCTAGACACCAAACTCGAATAGGAACTCGAACAGAGAAGAAAGGCGGAATTAGAATGAGATGAAAGAAGGATAATTCGAATGATAGGCCAATTGGAACCAAATCAAACAACGATAAAACCCTTGAACTTAAGAACAAGAACCATACCGAATGATGAAGAAACCCCAACGGATGATTACAACCAAACACAATGACTTTGGTGGGTCAAGGCACCTGGAGGTTGCTCTATGGAGTCCCGATAGCACCAACCTTATGGAGGAGATTGACACACACAAGCACAACTAGGGCCAACTGAACGACAATGCACACGGGGCACTCTTCTCACAAAAGCTCTCTCTTTTGGGAGGAAAAACGATAAACGTTGTATTCAATATCAAAGTCTGGGGGGCGCAAAACAACAACTAAGGCAGCCTTATATAGGGTTCATAAGGGTGCCAACTAAAGAAATAAACAATAAAAATAAATCCTAAAATAATAATCCGAAAAACAAATAAATATCCGAAAATAATGTTTCAGGAAGAGGCCTCAGCGAATGAGCCGCGGGCGCGGTTATGGAGCCGCGGGCGCGGTTATGGAGCCGCGGGTGCGGATTGGCGAATGAGCCGCGGGTGCGGTTATGGAGCCGCGGGCGCGGTTGTAGACATGTCGCCGACTGCTCTTTTTGAAACGGCTCGTTCTCTCTCGTCCGAGATCGGAATTGAGCGATTCCAAAGCCTAGAGTTTCGTCTTGACGTCTAGTTTATTTCATCTTCAGTACTTGACTTCTCATCTTGACTCGAACCGGATCTCTACGAGCTTGAATGGCTACAATACGAGCTCGGGCTACTATCAATGACTTGAATGATGGCTCATAGCGATCTTTAGCCCTAGCTCCAGTGGTTAGCACATCTTTAGATTTAGGACGAGGCGTCCTTGATGATAGCTCAGATGCTCCCGCATCATTCTCCCTTTCTTGAAAAGGATTCGACCTCGAATCATATTTGATATGAATGATTGGACGATCTTCATAGGCGTCATCCTCTTTAATGCACAACTTCCTCTTGAATGCCTTGAGTGCATAGCTCCACCTTGAGGAAACGATGGATTGCTGCTGGAGTGCATTGCTTTCATTCATTCCTTTAGCTCCTTTGTCCTTGTCCTTCCTCTTGTCATACTTATCAGTGACCTGCAAAAGAACCATAGGTGGAAGAACAACATCTTTTCTAGGAAATGTAAACGAATAACAACTAGCAAAACCATCATGAGCAACTTTCTTATCATACTGCCATGGATATTCCAATAAAAGTTGACAAGCTTGCATAGGTACAACATCACATGAAATAGTATCATCACAATGTCCTAATGTCATGGCTTCCTTAACATGCTTGTTCAAAATCACATCAACACAATCAATCATCCAATGCAGTTTTAAAGGACTAGGGTAGCATAATGAAGTAATTTGCAATTTAGTATTCAATTCCATGCTAGCAATATTACCACAACTACCTTCATCAATAATCATGTTGCAATCCTCAACTTTATCTAGACAATGAGTTTCTCCTAGAATTTCAACACAATGAGCAGTTTGTACATGCAAATCCTTCCTATCAATCAATGAATCAACATGCTCATAATCAATTTCAACCTCATTATCTAAATCAGTTTTAGGATCATCAATACAAACAACATCATCAATACTATCACCTATTTCATATTCAATCTCAATTTGTTCTAGGTGATTAAGCATATCAGGACAATCATTAATCATATGATTTCTACTTTGACAGTTTAAGCACAAAACATCTTCAATTTTAGTAGAAAGATTAGAAGTGCTCCCTGGGTTAACTTCTTGTGATGGAGAGGCAAGCCTTAGATTCCTTTCTGGCTTCTTATCCTTTTCCTTCTTCTTGGAAGCCTCTTTGACTTGACAACTCCAACGCTCAAGCTCGGCTTCTAACTTAGCAAAGCTGTTTTTCACTACCGCTTGCACTCGCGCTTGCCAGTCTTCTGTAGCCTTCTCTATTTCTTTTTGCTTCTTGGCCTTTGTTCTCCTCTCGATCTTGATGGCCAAGTGCAACAATTCTTCCATGGAGGAGTAGCTATACAAATATACTTTGTTAGCTAAATAAGAGTTTAGTATATGAAGATACCTATTCATAGTAGTCTCCTCATTTTCATGCACATTAGCCCGAACCATAGCAGCCTTCATTGCATTGTATGTCTCCTCTGCTGACATGGTTCCTTGCCTCAAATTATCCAACCTTTGCCTGAGCTTACGCGCGAAATATGGAGGCACAAAGCGAGCTCTCATTAAGGTCTTCATTTGCCTCCAAGTGTTCACAAATGGATCAAGTGCTCTTCTCCTTTCTTCCTCAAGATTATTCCACCATTTCAGTGCATTGCCGGTAAATTCACGAACAACAAATCTTACCTTTTGGAATTCCATGAAGTTATGACAACTCCAAATCTGCTCAACCTTGGCTTCCCATTCCATATACTCATCCATGTCCCAACCTTCAAATCTTGGAATGTTCAGCTTGATCTTGGCAAGACCAATTTGCTCTAGCTCACGTCCTCTTCTTCTTTGGACATCTTTGTATGGTTGCCAATCTTCACTCTCTATGTACTCCTGCTGATATCCTCTTGGAGGTCTCCTTTTGGGAGAAACTAACCTGTCCATTATCAAAGAAAAGACTAACACAGAACAAAGTTAAGTAAGTGTAAATGAAAACAACTCGCAAGTGTTTACTCTCGTATGTTTTCCTCTGCACTCTCTCTCAATTGTCGTTGCAACCAGCTTTTCTTTGATGAATTGACTTGTATGGATCAATAACCCACTAAGTTGAAACTACCTAACTCCTAGCAATATATGAATGATGGTAGAGATGGAGATGGCTAGCGTAGTGCGGGGTTTCGACTGTAAGGTTCTGATTCAAACAAGAGACTGACTCAATGAAAGAAAGAAAATAAGACTCGAAGGTGTTTTGCAAGAATGAGAATGCAAAACAGAGATATGAGTTAAGCTTCGAATTTCAAGAAGAGCCAAAAGGAAGCGTACCTTAACTTGTTCCGACTGATGTTGATTGAAGGATCGAAGACGGAGTCGGGAGGGTTAGGTAATAATTGAGGCTCGTATCTGAAAGGAATGGAAAGGCAAACAGTGACGGTTCCGCGGGCGCGGTATGAAGTCCGCGGGCGCGGATTTTCGAACTGTGGCTTTTGAGGCTAAGCCGCGGGCGCGGCCTGAATTCCGCGGGTGCGGCTTGAACCGCGGGTGCGGCTACTGGGCCGCGGGCGCGGTTTCTGGCGCGGCCTGTGGTTTCTCACTTCCGTTCGGGCTCGTTCAACCCGATTTCCTTTGAGTTCTTGAGATCCGACTTAAACAATATCAAACTAGACTTTGACTCAATAAAACGTAAAATAAACTACTGACTTTGAGACTTTTCGATTCTTTCTTTTTTGTGAATATTTTTTTTTTTTTTTGATTTTTTTTTTTTTTTGTCTCAACTAAACAAAACGAAATTACAGACTTGATCTGAGATACTATCTCAGAAAATTCGAATTTAAAATAAAAGAAACTACTAACCACCTTGATTTCCTTGTAGAGAAGATAAGATTTCCTTCCTTAAAGATCTTGGCTTGGGGTGCAAGGACTGAAATTTTCAGCAACTCTTCTAGGGTTTTGACGGCTGCGTTTTGGTAGGGATGGATAGATTTTGTGATGGATGAAGGGCTGAATGGATTTTGGGAACAAGGGTGCTCCAAACTCCAATCTTTCGATCTCCACCAACACTAATCGATCCAAGCTTCTTGCACACAACCTGTAATGACTCAACAAGAAATATCAAAGCAATGGAAGACTCAAAATCAATTTCTGAAAGAAACTGACAAACAAGAAAATAAAAGCTGACTCTTTTTGTGATTTTCTGGATAGGGGGTCTCTTGATGTTCTTGTGAAGACGAATGGTGTCAACACAGCTCTGATACCAATTTGATGCGGGGATAAGCCGCAGTTGCCGACCTAGACACCAAACTCGAATAGGAACTCGAACAGAGAAGAAAGGCGGAATTAGAATGAGATGAAAGAAGGATAATTCGAATGATAGGCCAATTGGAACCAAATCAAACAACGATAAAACCCTTGAACTTAAGAACAAGAACCATACCGAATGATGAAGAAACCCCAACGGATGATTACAACCAAACACAATGACTTTGGTGGGTCAAGGCACCTGGAGGTTGCTCTATGGAGTCCCGATAGCACCAACCTTATGGAGGAGATTGACACAAACAAGCACAACTAGGGCCAACTGAACGACAATGCACACGGGGCACTCTTCTCACAAAAGCTCTCTCTTTTGGGAGGAAAAACGATAAACGTTGTATTCAATATCAAAGTCTGGGGGGCGCAAAACAACAACTAAGGCAGCCTTATATAGGGTTCATAAGGGTGCCAACTAAAGAAATAAACAATAAAAATAAATCCTAAAATAATAATCCGAAAAACAAATAAATATCCGAAAATAATGTTTCAGGAAGAGGCCTCAGCGAATGAGCCGCGGGCGCGGTTATGGAGCCGCGGGCGCGGTTATGGAGCCGCGGGCGCGGATTGGCGAATGAGCCGCGGGTGCGGTTATGGAGCCGCGGGCGCGGTTGTAGACATGTCGCCGACTGCTCTTTTTGAAACGGCTCGTTCTCTCTCGTCCGAGATCGGAATTGAGCGATTCCAAAGCCTAGAGTTTCGTCTTGACGTCTAGTTTATTTCATCTTCAGTACTTGACTTCTCATCTTGACTCGAACCGGATCTCTACGAGCTTGAATGGCTACAATACGAGCTCGGGCTACTATCAATGACTTGAATGATGGCTCATAGCGATCTTTAGCCCTAGCTCCAGTGGTTAGCACATCTTTAGATTTAGGACGAGGCATCCTTGATGATAGCTCAGATGCTCCCGCATCAGCAAGCTAGCGGTTCGAGGCCGGCTAGGGGTAAGGGGGGGAGGACCGGGACCGGGTCCTCCGGAAACCAATCCCGGAATCTAACATCTCCTGTTTTTACAAAGTGGTTTACTAAATTAGAACCCGGTATCGAGGAACTCGAGGCCGAGGATTATGATCCCAGTCTAATTATTGTTTCTTGTAACTTTTGCGAGGCGACATTCCAATGGAAGAAAAGTGGAGGATATGGAACCCTTCAACGACACATGGAGAACAAACACGTCGCCGAGATGGGAATGCTAGGGGGACAAACACAAATTGCATCTTCTACTAGCGGTAACCCTTTATTTCGTTTTGATCATGAAGCTAATAGTGTAGCATTAGCCGAAGCTATTTGTGTTGATCATTTAGCATTTCGATTTAGTGAAAATGTAGGATTTAATGAGTATATTAAAGAGCATACACAACCCGCTTTTAAATCCGTATCTAGGAAAGTGATTAAGAAAAACGTAATTAAGGCTTATAAAAGACACAAGGCCGAATTAGTTTCTTATTTTTCGCAAAATGATATGCATGTTTCTATTTGTAGTGATATATGGAGTGATAATACTCAAACCCATTCTTACATGGGTGTTACATGTCATTTTGTAGATCATCATTTTACAATGCAAAAACGTTTATTGGCATTTAGAGTCTTTGATGATTCACATACCGCACAAAATATTGCTATGATGATTCGTGCAATTTTAGAAGAATATAGACTACTTAACAGAGTTTGTTCAATTGGATTCGACAATGCATCTGCTAACACCGCATCTATTAGAGATTTACAAGAAATGTGTCAACCTTTATTTGGTGGGAAATTTTTTCATATTCGATGTGCTTGTCATATTTTAAACTTATGTGTTCAAGATGGTTTACGTGCTATGAGTTTTCATTTTGAGCCAATTAAGAACATTATTAAGTATATTTGGGGGCATCCTAAAGTTACAAGAGATTGGATGACCTTTTGTAAAACTAACGGGGTGCACCCAAAACGTTTTTCAAAAGATGTGGGTACCCGATGGAACTCTACTTACATATTACTATGTGAATGTATAGAATATAAACAAGTTTTAACGTCTTTTTGTTTCTCAAAACCTTTCTGGCTCTCCTTTCTATTTTAGCGAATCAGGTTGGGATATATGTCAAAGTATTGCAACGTTTTTAAAATGTTTTAGTGATGCAACAAAAAGATTTAGTCATGTTTATACACCAAGTAGTAATGTTTTTGTCTTGGAAGCTTGTAATGTTATGTGTGGTTTAAGTGAGGGCGCTAAAATTCCCGGCATTGAGGAATCCGTTGCAAGCATGAGGCGTAAGTGGTTGCAATACTATAGATATATTCCCGATTGTTTTCTTGTTGCTTGTGTTTTAGATCCTAGACTTAAATTAGGAGTTTTACACGCTCTTTTAAATGACTATTATGGATATATTTTAGCCGACGGTGAACTAGAGGATATTTTAGGTATGGTTTCTAGAACTAGAACAAACATTGAAACTTTATTTACTTATTTTTCTGATTCTCCGACTACTTCACAATTACCTCCGGCTTCTTCGGGCTCTAGCTTGGGGGCCTTTGGAGCTAAGTATTTTAGTAAAAGACCAAGAGTTACAAACACGAATGCGGAAATTGATAACTATCTTAACACCAACTTTGAGTTTGTTAGTTGTGAAAATTTAGATGTTTTGAAGTGGTGGGAGGATCATAGGAGCATGTTTCCAACGCTTGCGAAGATTGCGGCTCAAGTTCTTGCCGTCCCCGCTTCAACCGTGGCTGTGGAACAAACTTTTAGTGCAGGAGGCAACACTTTAACGAGGAAGAGATCAAATTTGGCACCGGAGTCATTGGAGGCGCAATGTTGTGTTTGCGATTGGAAGAGAGCCGCAATTAGGCAACAACGTAACCTTAACGAGTCATCGGAAGACGAGTGGATTGGAGATTCTACTACGATAGGCACCGATTCATCCGCCGAAGATTCGACTTAGGTAACGGGTTTTGAAAAAAGGTAAAGAACTACGTGGGCTTTGATTCCTCTAACCCGAGAGGATACGTAGGCAACTTAACAAGTAAGTCACTGTTAAGTGCAAGCCCAATTTTTTTTAATTTTTTTGTTCCTTCATATTTAATTTAAAAAACTTAAAAAAAATGATTATAAAAAAACGCTATTAAAAAGAATGTTTTACAAAACATTCTTTTTAATAGCGTTTTTTTATAATCATTTTTTTAAAGTTTTTTAAACATAATTTTTAAACTTAAAAACAATGACAAAACATTCTTTTTTAATAGCGTTTTTTTATAATTATTTTTTTTAAGTTTAAAAATTATTTTTACATTTTTTTATTTTTTTTTTCAGTTTTATAAATTTATAAAATTATTTTTATTTTTATTTTTTTATTTTTTAAAAAAAAAAAACCGGTCCGGTTCAGCCCGAACCGGACTGAACCGGGCGAACCGGCAACCGGTGGAACCGGTTTTTCCCGGTTCCGGATTCCGGAGGACCGGAACCGGACCGGACCGGACCGGGAGCCAACCCTAATTTGTGGTAGCGCAAGTTCAAATTTTGGCCTAAAATATCATAGCACATTTCAACAATATAGTAGCACATTTTAGACATTTTGAAGCACTTAATTTTATAATTACAAAATCCGGCCTCAAAAAAACCCAAAAAATTTAAAAAAATTTAAAAAATTCAACGCCGGTTAACAGTCGGTCAACGTCGGTCAATGGTCAATGGTCAATTATTTGGGTCAAAACCATAAAAGAGTGTAATACTAGCAATTCAATTTCCTAACCTCAATTATTTCTCATTTCTACATATCATTTCATCTTTCTACTTATCATTTCATCTTTCTCCTTTACTTTAAATAGCTATATAGAGATTGAAAAAGTAAACAAAAAATGAATTATTATCATATAGGGATTATTAGTGTGTTGAACTCATTCAATTTACATGCAAGTTGGGAAATTAAGACAGCTACAAAGAATCAGTCGCTTGTAATTAAACTCGTTCTCATCTCGTACATGCAAGTTGGGAACAAGGTCACTGACTAAACCAAATACTTTCGGTTACTTAGGAAAATACTTTCGGTTACTTATTGACCACTTACAACTCAGCAACTTTAAGCATCCACGCATGCCTACGTGGATCCACCACCAGCTAATCTTCTTCTCCTTGAAGCATCCTCTCAATGAGATTTATACTAAGTTAGAATGACAACCGAATTTTCCGGGCATCGTTGGTGTCGGATAATGGGAGCGTTATTTCGTAGTATGCTCATTTGTATAATTCGGATTCCGTTTGAATGAGAAATAAGGGAGTTACATTTAATGTAACTAAGTTAAACTTTTATGAAAATGTGTATCCCACACTGATTAGGAGGAGATAAAACTCACTAGTATATAAACATAGTTTCTATTTGACGCCCACCCTTTTTGCTATTTACCGCCCAGGTCATCCGTGCGTCACGCATGGATTTAATCCGTGCGTGACGCACGGATTGCACATTCCAGAAAACGCATGGATTGTATCCATGCGTGACGCACGGATTAAATCCATGCGTGACGCACGGATTAAATCCATGCGTGACGCACGGATACAATCCATGCGTGACGCACGTATTTGCATATATTAATCTAGGGTTATTCAATGTATTCAATGTATTTCTAGTTAAGTGTGCAAAGAAACACATTTTTAGTGTCTTTTTTAAGGCGATAAAGCCCAATTCGACAAAAACGTCATCGAAACTTTATCGAAATGGAATGAAACTTTGTTTCAATCCTTATAATGTCTATTTGATCATGTGTGTAACTTGAAAATCAAATTTAGACCTTTGTAAGTGAAACATAGTTTGAAAACCGAACGAGGTCGCAATATGTATGGCGTACCATATACAATTTGAAATATAATAAGGTTGAACATTCGTCAACATAACAACAATATAAGCATTCTAAATATAAAAATAAGATTTTGCAACATAAAACCATGCGTCACGCATGGAATTAATCCACACACCACGCATGGTTTTACACCATACGTGACGCATGGATTTTCATATGTTTTTTTGTTGCTTATATGATTCATGTCAATGTATTCAATGTATTTTTAGTTATGGCACACAAAATAATTCATGTTCCGTGTTGTTTTTAAAGGCTTTAAAACCACAATTCGCCATAACGTCGTCGAAACATCATCGGAATGGAATGAAACTTGTTTACAATGCTTATTAGAGATATTTAACCATGTCCGTAACTTTGCATCAAAACCTTTTGCTTTTACAGTAACACGCTCTTTGTAAAACATCAAACTACTCACCACAAGCTTAACTTGTTGCAATATATATGGTCGTAACATTGATGTTCACGTATGTTTGAAAAATTTATACAAAAATGTGTTATAAGGCATATAAAGTCCCAATAATGTCTCACACATACAAAACGGGATTCGAAACTATGCCAAAATGCTAAAACCACTAAAAACGCCTTAAATGGACTTAAGGCGGTTTTTGGCGAAACGACACACGAACGATGTCCGAATGTAATGAAACTTGTTTTCAGTGGCTATTATGGATATTTAACCATGTGGGTAACTCCCAATCACAACTTCTAACTTTTAAAGTACAGCCTCCTTTGTAAAAAACATACTAGTCGTAACTCTCTAACTTGTCGCAATATGTATATTCTACAACATTGACGGTGATTATTGTTGAAAATACTATACAACATACTCTTATTAGGGATATTCAGTAGAAAAGAGGTCTCGCTCACACGAAATGAGGCACGTAAACGCTAAAACCACTAAAAACGCCTTAAATGGACTTAAGGCGGTTTTTGGCGAAACGACACTCAAACGATGTCCGAATGTAATGAAACTTGTTTTCAATGCCTATTAGGGATATTTAACCATGTGGGTAACTCCCAATAACACCTATTAACTTGTAAAGTAGCATATCCTTTGTTTGGACTTCTTACGTGGCCTAAATGTCCAACCTTTGACAATATGTAATTTTATTTTGATTGGAAATCATGCACACATCAGTGTTACTAAGAATCAAAGGGATCATGTGTCATTTTGTGCGTCACGCATGGAAGATACCCGTGCGTCACGTGTGGATTATATCCATGCGTGACGCGTGGACAAAAACCGTGCGTGACGCACTGTTTTTCTTTTCAGAACTCATGCCAGCACGTACTAGTTGTATGACTAAACATGTTGATTTGTGAATTTATGTTGATTTATGATATTTGAAATGTGAAACCTAGTTTGAAAGTGAAACGAGTTGACATGTTTTAAAATACCAACAAAATAGACACTCTTAAGAAAAACAAGTAGTTCTTGCAACACAATAAGGTTCAACACTTCAAAGGTGCAACACAATAAGGTTCAACATAATAAGGTTCAATCTTCAAAGGTGCAACACAATAAGGTTCAACATAATAAGGTTCAACATAATAAGTAGATCTAACGACGAGGGTTGAACGGCTTGAAGAGGTTCCTGTATTCTCGTGCGGTCATCCTTGGTCTAGTGGATGGTTCCCCTCTCTCCCTTTGACGTTCTTGTCTCTCCCGTTCACGTCGCTCACGTTCTTGTCTCTCCCGTTCACGTCTCTCCCGTTCAAGCATATCAAAGTTGTCTGCCATGCTAGACGCCGTACTAATATCGGAAATATCAGATTCTTGATCGGAATAGGACATCTGTATAATCACAAACATAACCAAATTATAGTTACATACTCAATTAACTTCTGCATAGTCTTGATGTTGAATGTGGCAATTCCACGCGTGACGCATGGTCACTAACCATGCGTCACGCATGGTTATAACCCATGCGTCACGCATGGAATTGCCACTTCCAGAACTTCAGTACTGCTTTCTAATCTATTCTCAAACCCTAATCTCAACATTTTTTCTGAAATTCAACAGTTTGTCAATAATTTGATTAAAACCACACCATATCAAATTTCAACACCCTCATTTATAACCCTAATTCACAAAACCCAAATTCAGTATCAAAATCCTAATTACACTATCTACACATGAAAATATCAAATTCAACAAGAAACTATCAACAAAGTACACAATCCATTCATATATTACAAGTTTAATCTCTTCTAATCAAAGTATAACATACACATTGGATCTACATATGTAAATATTATCAAAACAACATCAAAACCTCATATATACATCAATACCATACCATAACAATGAAATCTTAATGTTTACATACCTTATATGTAGAAAGATGATGAAAATTGTTGAAAATGGGGTAAATCCGTGCGTGATAGAGCTTCAGCCGCCGTCAAGAGAATGAGGAAGAGAACAAAATGGTAGGGTTTCGATGTTGGGCCTTTTATAGGCAAAAAATTCCATGCGTCGCGTATGGAATGTGACCATGCGTCACGCATGGTTTGTATCCATACGTGACGCATGGATTTCAATGTATATGTTTTTGCTTATGTAATCAATTTCAATGTATTCAATGTATTTGTAGTTATGTCACGCAAAATAATTCATTTGTCGTGTTGTTTTTAACGGCTTTAAAACCACAATTCGCCATAACGTCGTCGAAAATTCATCGGAATGGAATGAAACTTGTTTACAATGCCTATTAGAGATATTTAACCATGTCGGTAACTTTGCATCAAAACCTTTTGCTTTTAGAGTAACACCCTCTTTGTAAAACATCAAACTACTCATCACAAGCTTAACTTGTTGCATTATATATGGTCGCAACATTGATCTTTTTGTATGTTTGAAAAATTTATACACAATTGTGTTATAAGACATATAAAGTCCCAATAAGGTCTCACACATACAAAACGGGACTCGAAACTATGCGTAAACGCTAAAAGGCCTAAAAAGGCCATAATGGACTTAAGGCCCAAATCAGCCAAACGACCCTCGAACGATGTCCGAATGGAATGAAACTTGTTTTCAATGACTATTATGGATATTTAACCATGTGGGTAACTCCCAATGACAACTTCTAACTTTTAAAGTACCACCTCCTTTGTAAAAAACAAACTAGTCGTATTTCTCTAACTTGTCGCAATATGTATATTCTACAACATTGACGTTGATTATTGTTGAAACTACTATACAAATTACTCTTATTAGGGATATTAAGTAGCAACAAGGTCTTGCACACACGAAATGAGGCACGTAAACGCTAAAAGGCCTAAAAAGGCCTTAAATGGACTTAAGGCCCAATTTGACGAAACGACACTCAAACGATGTCCGAATGGAATGAAACTTGTTTTCAATGCCTATTAGGGATATTTAACCATGTGGGTAACTCCCAATAACAAATATTAACTTGTAAAGTAGCATATCCTTTGTTTGGACTTCTTACGTGGCCTAAATGTCCAACCTTTGACAATATGTAATTTTATTTTGATTGGAAATCATGCACACATCAGTGTTACTAAGAATCAAAGGGATCATGTGCCATTTTACACGTCACGCATGGTTGCAAACCACACGTCACGCATGGTTGCAAACCACACGTCACGCATGGATGGAAACCATGCGTGACGCACGGATTTTCTTTTCAGAACTCATGCAGCAAGCACGTCTTGTCTCACCTACTGTAATAACTCCATTAATTTTTTTACCATTTCCGTAACACCTACATTAACCCCTATTATCTTCCTTTCTTTCCATATTTCAAATGTCAAAACCCTTTTAACTCCATTGTTGAACATTCTTGAGAGCAAAACACACCATTTTATCCCAAAAAAGCTCTTTCTATATGGAGAATGAAGAGGAATGCACCAATGAAAGAGGTGGAGAAGCACCATTTTCAAGTTACAATCTTAATAAGGTAACATTTCTTGTTCATAATATTAATTTTTAAGGTGTTGACTTCTTTTAGGGTTTGATTTAGTTAGGTTTAATGGATTTCAAATGTTCAAGGTATTAGTTGTATGACTAAAGATGTTGATTTGTGAATTTTTGTTTACTTTAGTGATTATGATGTTTGAAAAGTATTATAATATTAGTTTTTAAGGTGTTGACTTGTTTTAGGGGTTTGACTTGTTGGGTTTTATGGACTTCACATGTTAAAGGTATTAGTTGTATGACAAAAGATGTTGACTTTTGAATTTATGATGTATGATGTTTGAAATGTTAATGAAACATAGTGTTGTTAACAGAATCATACGAACCATGACAAAAGATGAATGAAACTGCATGTTGTATTTCCATGCGTCACGTATGGATTGGAACCATGCGTCACGCATGGAATGGATCCACACGTGACGTGTGGATTTGCCATACAGAAGCTTAACTGGTTTGTTATCTGTGTGTTTGTGCATAGATGAACTTTTCTGTGTTTACTGGATTAGACAAGATTACTCTTAATGACTGCCCACCTCCGTCATACCTCGACTACATACCTTCGTTTGATTTGGGCATTGATTTGACAACATGGGAGCAACCGCAATCACAGTTTGGTGATATCAACACTGGATCTTTTGGAACCGGTTACGGTTTGTCGCAATGGCCTTCGCATTTGATGAGGCCACTTTCAGACACAAGTAGCTTAAATGTGTTTCGTCCTTTGCGTACTGCACCAGAATTTGATATTGAAGTTCAAGAAGAACAATATGTCTCTGTTGATTACTCAGAGTTGTTTGCAAATGACTTGGTATTCGCCTCTAGACAACAGGGAGTGAATTGGGCCGTTAACATTGCACAAGCCAACAACTTTTGCATAGTCAATGGAAGGAGTAGAGCACCTACCGAAACAAAATCTGGAAAACTTCAGCTTATCTGTGATAGAGGACGAGTGAATTACTCAAAAGCTAAGGGAGTGAGGAAAAACATCAAGCGAAAAAATGTAGATGTTGGTTCGAATTAAAGCTTCTAGAGGAGCATAGAGGGGCTTGGAAACTTACTGTAATGTTAGGTACCCACAACCATCCTATTGGTAGTAGCTTGTTTGGGAATGCGTTTGCAGGTAGATTGACGCCTGATGAAGTGTGTACAGTAGTTGAAATGACCAGGGCTCATTGTAAACCAAATGAGATTTACACTATGCTCAACAAGTCTCCCAAGAACCTTACAAAAAAAAAACAAGTATACAATTTGATGGCCAAGACGAGGATCGAAAACAGGGAACGAAGAACTGTTATCCAAGAGTTTTTCTACAAATGCAAACAGAGCGACTATTTCATGGAGTATAGGACAAGCAAAGATGATGCATCTATGATTGGTGATATGTTCTTTGCGTCCCCTGAATCAATGAAGCTCTTGAAATCATTTCCCTATGTACTTATAATGGACTCCACATATGCCACAATCAAGTAAGTTTTGTGTGATTATTGACCATTACATATGATTTTCCATAACATTGCAATAATATTATTTCAAATTATTTCTTTACAGGTACAAAATGCCATTTTTCGAGATTGTTGGAATCACGTCTACATGGAGGAACTTTGTAGTTTGTGGGGCATTTCTTGAGGGCGAGACTAAAGAGCATTATTTGTGGGCAATGCAACAACTTCAAGAGATGTATAGAAGAATTGGACCAACGCCCACTTGCATGTCACCGACCGTGAACAAGCTTTAATGAGTGCAACGGATCTTCTTTTTCCAACTGCAAAGTTTCTTCTATGTAGACGACATATAAGGAAAAACATAGAGGCCAAAGCTTCCCTCGAAATGAGATCGAAACGTACTAAAGGGAAAAAACTTATCCAACGACTACTACAACTTGTTCGAGGAAACCACCGTAGAAGGATATGAAAAAAAGTTGGATACTATAGAGAGAGATTGGAACGCGCATATTCCCGTACTGCAATATGTTAGAGACAGTTGGCTTGGTCCTTTCAAAGAAAGATGTGTGTCGGCATGGACGGATGACGTGTTTACTCTTGGAAGCAACACGACAAACAGGTAATTTATCTATAATTGCACTTACACAACTATATTCAGTTTTCTGTGAATTTAAACAGTTTCTGTAAACTGCACATTTATACGTCACGCACGGATTTGTTCCATGCGTCACACACGGATTTGTTCCATGCGTCACGTATGGATGTGCAGTTTAC
Source organism: Oxyria digyna (assembly GCA_029168935.1). Lineage (NCBI taxonomy): Eukaryota > Viridiplantae > Streptophyta > Magnoliopsida > Caryophyllales > Polygonaceae > Oxyria > Oxyria digyna. Next base: position 45,873,265 of record JAPVLV010000005.1, read on the forward strand.
AGAAACTGCACAAGCACATTCCTGTTTGAACACCTTAATAAAAATGCAGAGTGGAAGGAGCGCATTCCTGTTTGAAGTCATATTTGAGTGGTGGACAAGGTAGGCTCGACACAGTGTTTGAGGAATACAGTGACATGGCACGAAACCAGCTGAAAGAGATATTGGGTTCATTTAACGAGAGTCTAACAAAGACGTTTAGACTTGTTCACCAAACATCTTTGTTTGTACATTTGAAGTGCAAAGTTTCGTACAAGGCAATGGAGCTCTTGATTAAAGAATACGACAAAGGTGTACAAGGCATGTACAATGCACAATATTGCGATTGTGCAACCAAGGTCAGAGACGGGATGCTGTGTGTCCATGACCTTGCGACTTGTGTGAAGAAACAAATGCCAATTCAGCCCGTGTCTTTGCATCCTTTTTGGAGTACGTTGTCTTTGGAAGAAGTGGATACACAGTGTCATCTTGAAACTAAGAAAAACGTGGCAAGACGTTTATTTGATGAATTTTATGAAGAAACATGGAACACCTTGTCACCACATGATCAAGAGAAGTGTATTGAATCTGTCAGAAAGATAGCTAAAGTGGATACACCTCTCAAAGAGCCGCCTATTTCGAAACACACCGGTGGTCGTCCCCAAGGAGCTCCTAACAAAGTGCCTAGATCTACACAAAGAAAGAAGTCAGCATGGGAATACACCGACCAAGAGATGAGGTCTAGAGCTTTGGAAGAAACACCTCCCAAGAAGCAAAGGGTTCCTAAACCCTTTGGTGCACCTCCCGCTCCACAAAAAATGTATGCGCCTTCTAAGTACATTAGAAAGATACCAATGTGCATGCGACCATATGTGGAGGGTTGGTTTGACATCAGAGCCGATGGAAACTGCGGGTTTAGATCTATTTCTATGGAAACAGGTGACCGATATTATCTTCACTCTAATGTACACTTTATGCAAAATATTCCGTCACTCAATCTGTTTTTGAGAGTCATGTAACAGGTGGGACCCAAGAGCATTGGAAGTTCATACGAGAAGAGATGATAAGAAAGGCTAAAGAGATTTGGCATTTACTTAAAGGCACGTGGATTGGTGGAGAAGTAAATCCAACATTGGAGTCCGTTATACATCAACTTACATGGGAAAGCGATTACTACCCAAGGGATAAGTGGCTTACCGTACCAGAAATGGCATGTTTGGTGGCTTCGGCATGTAATTGTGTCTTTGTGTGTCTAGGCGAGCAAATTAAACAGACATTCCTACCTCTTAGACTTCCGACTTGATATGGTCAACCTGGAGCCAAGATGCAAGTTGTTTGCCTATTACTACTCACACAGGAAGAACATTTCATCCCGGTATGTTTTTTTCAATTGCTATTTACCTAGTGCATTACATGTAAATTTAATTATGCAATTCCGTAAAATCTATCTCAGATTCGCCTGAAGGATGGATGTCCACTACCACCTGTTTATAATCTTTGGGAGCGTAATTGTGAAGAATCTGCTGCGGCCTTGTATGACGAAGTGTGGCAAAGATGTGGGGCTTACACCCCCCCGAAAAGAGGAGGACATCAATCGTCCAAACAAAGCATCACAATTCCAGACGATGATGAAAACGATTACTAGTTCAAGAGTTATTGTCAGTCATGACAATGTTGTAATGTGTATTTTATTTCGAGTTTCGAATGACCTTCTAATGTTGTAAGGTTGTATCTTTTGATGCACATTTCAGTCTTTATGTGGTATTTCTGGGTTACATTTCACGTGAAACAGGTGCTTTGCATCTGAAATGGAATTTCTGCATTCTGTAGGAAAAATTCAATTCCATGTGTCACGCATGGATACAATCCATGCGTCACGCATGGTTTGTGTCCATGCGTCACGCATGGAATTGCATTTTTCCTACAGTATGCAGAAATTACATTTCAGCTTTACTTGTCAAAAGCAACACTTCCGAATTGTTTTCTCAAAAGGAGACATATGAGTTGTCTTGTCAAAAGGAGACATGTGAGTTTTCTTGTCAAAAGGAGACATATGAGTTGTCTTGTCAAAAGGAGACATATGAGTTGTCTTGTCAAAAGGAGACATATGAGTAGTCTTATGAAAAGGAGACATCAGAATTACAACATAAAACAGATATATTACAACATAAAACAGATACGTTTCAACAAAAAACCGATACATTACAAAAGAAAACGGATTCATTACAGCATAAAAAAGACTCATTCTTGAAACGTAAATTAAAACGAACATAACAAAGACAAAACACCAAGACACTTCACATTACATCTTAAAAGGAACGAAATACTAAGACCACTACGCATCGTCAGAATCGGCTGGTTTCTCTTCAAAATCCTCATAGAGCTCCTTCACCCACCATTTAGCCGTTTCCAAATCTTTCTCTTCGTTAAAGATTCCCAGTTTCGCTGCCATAGTCCGGTTTTCCTCCAACAATTTCGTCATAACACGGAGATGATGACGGTCATACTCAGGATCAAGAAACACCCACCTGAAGTTACATTGGCATGTAAAAAACCTTCGGCCATACTGGTCTGGTCTCATCTTGTCATTAGCGCTGAAAACCGTGATAGACTTCCTACACCTCTTATTTGGACACTGAATGGTGCTGCCTTCTTGTGGTATTGAAGATGATGATGAGGATGATGCCATGTTGGTTTCCAATCTATAATACAATGTAAGAAAACAAGTGAGAAAGTAAGGAATAAGATGTGGAATATGGAGCTTCAAAGAAGAACTTCAAAAATCAACTTACAGGCTGAGGGAGTGAAAAGGAGAGATTAATGAGTGGAAATGGTATGCTGAGGGAGTCAATTTATAGGCGTAGGTTAACAATTCCATGCATCACGCATGGAAGCAAACCGTGCGTGACGCATGGAACAAATCCGTGCGTGACGCATGGTTCGACATTTGACTAACAGAATGCAGATTTATGTCTTGTGCACCCTAAACAAATAATCCAACAAATTCAACAACGCTAATCAGAATTGAAAAGTTCAAACACAAAACAACCTTAACAAACAATCCAACAACATCAATCCAACAACGTCATAGTTTCCTTACGAAAAACGGACAATCCTGAAAATCTGAAAACAAACAGTTCATAAAAAACAATCGAACCCAATCCAACAAGATCACCACCGATGTTGTTGATACATAGTTGTCCACGGCTCAATATCTTGAAGGACCTCGGTTATGGCTCCATGCATTGCAGAAACATCATAGGGATCAGGCAAGGTTGCATATCGTGACAAGTGATCGTAGACCCTGTCAAAAACCTACAAATAAAAATAAATATTGAAATAAGCTATTTGCATAATGTTTACCTTAAATCAAACTTAAAGAAAAATCAAGATCTCAAGTTACATGAGATAAATGTATTACCTGCTGTGCTTCCAAGCTAGCGTGTCTGCCGGGTATCAGAAATCGATGAGTGCGGGGGATGTACCACATAAGATACTCCGGAGCTTCTTCAAAACCTGTCTGCGCAGGTGGTCCCATCTGCTCAAGGGTCGCCCTGTGGATATCCATCCCCTCCCAACTCCACGCCATTCTATCATAATTCACCACATATGACCTAGGGCTGATGAGCCTATGGGCTCTAAGGGGTGAAATTGGAGGCCTGGGAATCATCTGCACCCTACCAAACTGCCTAGGCGACCTATCGGGATGGTGGGGCTCGGTTATGTCCATGCAGCTCAGCACCCCGAAAAAAAAGAGCAGGAGCATAGGCAGGATCATTGAAGTCGATTTCACCATACGGGTTCCAATTAACCTAAAAACGATATCAACGTCTTGCATTACTCAAACAGTAATTTCATTAAAGGTCCAAGCAAAGATGATGAAAAAAAGTCCTCAGTTTTTTTTTGCAGTTCCATGCGTGACGCATGGATCTGTTTCTTGCGTGACGCATGACACAGATCCATGCGTGACGCATGGAATTGCAAAAAAAACTGAGGCTTAAAAATGTAAACAAAATGCAACACAAATACCTGATCCGCCCTCATTGCATCTAGTTCAGCTCTGTAGTTTCGTGCTTCAGGGTCGTAGTTCGGCAACGCTTCCTCTGGTAGAAACCGAAACGCATAAGGATGATCAACTGACCAACCAGGATTACGCCGAACGCCAGCTGCTAAGGATGGGAAGTATGTGTATATCCAACCCTACCATTTAAAAAATATAGTTAGCATTAAAACCATAGAAATAAGTTATGATTGCTAAAAAATGTAGTTCCTAAATAATTAAAAACTTACTTGAAGGAGAGTGAAACAAAATGAGATCAAACCACAATTTTGGCGTGTAGCGATGCCCATTTGGCGATAGAAATATGCTAGCGCCGCAGATCCCCAAGAAATACTTCTTGCCTCTTCAACACTCCCTAGAAATGCACCAAATCTCATCGGGAGCTTATGTTGTGACTTGTCAGTGAAGATTGTGGAAGCCAGCAAGTGGAATATATATCCCATTCCATGAACTACGGGATCATTTAGGCCCTCAATGTGCGCCTTAAACTTTTTCGCGCTAATCCAATAACTATCGAGCTGTTCATTTTGAAGATGAAAATTTTGCCGTCCCTTTTCACCAAAAAAGTTCTTGTTCGTAGTTCTCCCGACTGAAGCGGTGGGGTCGGTCACCATAGCTTTCCCGTGAATAGGAAGCAACATCAGCTTCTTGATGTCGAGCAACGTCACTGTCATCTCACCAAATGGCATGTGGAAGCTATTTGTTTCAGGATGCCACCTTTCTATAAAGGCGCAGATGAGCGGATAATCAATCACATCGTACATCAATACCCTGAGATGAGTCAGCTCCGTTGCAATTGCGTGATTACCCCATGACAAGTCAGAATTAAGTTCCCAATCTTTCAGCTGGGATTGTCTTGTCTGGTAAGGGAGTACGCCTCTATCCTGTAAATTGATTACGTAACACAAATAATTTTAATAACGCATAAATTTTTTCCAGAAACTGCAGAATACAGAAACTGCATAAATTTGGTTAAGGTGCAATGTACAGAATGCAGAAAGCAGTTTCTGCATTCTGTACAGCACACCTTAACCAAATTTTCAACAAAACTACAAATATTTCAACAAATAATCCATTTGGTTAATCAAATCAATTCATACATTAACAAATTTATTATCACAAATTCTATAAACCAAATTAGTTATGATAAGTATTGAATCTATAAACCAAATTCTAATTACATACCTTTCCTTTTTGCACAAAAAAGGTTGTATGAGCTTCAAAGCTTATGAGCAGCTCCGGAATTTGTGGACCTCCAGGAGTACCCCCCTCTAACTGAGGGACGTATATGTTTTTGACCGGAGGTTGTCGTCGTCGTCGTCTTCTGGGTTGTTCCTCCTGCTCCTCTTGCTCTTCCGCTTCTTCATGTTCTTCATGAACATTCTCATAGGTCCGATCCTCTTCCTGACCCTGTTCCTCATGCTCATGCTCCTGCTCATAATCAGAATCAGAATCACCATTGGCACCCCCAGCTGATGGCCCTGCACTGCTACAAGCAACCAGTGCGTACTGGTCATCACCCGTCTGAGGGTTCTGAAAGTGATGAGAACCAGTAGCTTGCCTCATCATCTCCACAAATGATTGGTCATGTTGTGGATAGCCCGGATAGCCTGAAAACTGTGTTTGTTGTGGAAACATAGTTTGATGTGGGATCAGAATGGGGGTGCCAGGAAAGTAATGAGGGGAACCCTGGGGATCGAAACCTGCAGCAGACAAAGCTAGCTGTTGCTGTTGTTGTTGTTGTTGTTGTTGTTGTTGTTGTTGTTGTTGTTGTTGTTGTTGTTGTTGTTGCTGTTGTTGTATCTCATCAGAAAACTCTAAACGACGAGGAGGCGATTCTTGTCTATTCTTCTTCTTCCTTTGTTTTGGAACTACGGGATCTTTTTTCTTCAGATCTCTGTTTCTTTGACGAGTATCCCGTCCAGGTCGACGACCACCATCCATATCTACATCATAAAATGTGCAATTCCACAAAATTAATCAGTTTACTGAATTTAATCAGCATATCATCAAAAACTCAATCAGCATATCATCAAATACAATCTGAAACTGCAGAACACAATTTCTGGAATGTGCAATTCCATGCGTCACGCATGGCTTCCATCCATGCGTGACGCATGGTTTCAAGCCATGCGTGACGCATGGAATTGCACATTCCAGAATTTGTGTTCTGCAGTTTTTCCATGGCTTTCAAACCCTAATCTCAACACTTTTTCCAAAATTATAACAGTTTTTCAATAATTTCATTAAAACCATACCAAATTTCAACAATCTAATTCATAACCCTAATTCAATATCAAAACCCTAATAAACTATATACACATGAAAATATCAAATTTGTCAATAAATTATCAACAAAGTACACAATCCATTCATATATTACAAGTTTAATCATTTCTAATCAACTAATTAACATACACATTGGATTTTGAAGTAAATATCATCAAAACAACATGAAAACCTCATATATACATCAATACCATACCATAACAATGAAATCTTAATGTTTACATACCTTATATGTAGAAAGATGATGAAAATTGTTGAAAATGGGGTAAATCCGTGCGTGAAAGAGCTTCAGCCGCCGTCAAGAGAATGAGGAATATGACAAAATGGTAGGGTTTGATGTTTTTGGGCTTTTATAGGGAAAAAATCCATGCGTGACGCATGGTTTGTGTCCATGCGTCACGCATGGTTTTGTTCTGTGCGTGGCGTGTGGATTAAAACCATGCGTCACGCACGGATATAATCCATGCGTGACGCACGGCGCCTGGGCGGTAAATAGCAAAAAGGGTGGGCATTAAATAGTAAGGGCCTATATAAACTAGGAGTGTATTGTAATGGATGTGATTGAGCCAGAGGAGGCTATCCTGGTGGGCTTGGGCCTTCGAAAACCACACGCGCGCGGTTCGGCTCGGCTCGGCTCGTGGCTCGTGAGCTCGTGGTCTCATTGGATGGGCCGCAGGCCCGAGGAGGAGGTGATCTTTTTGGGCCTCACTCCAAAGTCTGTCAGACCATTGAAGTCACGCGGATCAGCGAGCAGCCTATAAAAAGGCATGCAGAGCTCTCAGTTTAACACACAATTCGAAAGCTTTCGACAACAATCTCATTCTCCTTCTCCCACAGTTTTCAGTCTCTATTCGCCTCTTCTCTTCTTTTGTGCAAGTCAGAAGTGTAGCAGTTGTATCCTGGGATTCGGAACGCCGGTAACCGTCACACTACGGGGCGTTTTCAGAATTAAGGAAAGAGATTTCATTCTCGACTCTGCTTAATCTCGACAGTACGGTTTGGTATTGTTTTCGATTGTTTTCTCTTCTCCTTAATCTCGATTTATTCTTGTATTTCATATATATTTATAAGTTGTAGAAAATAGGATTCCTACAGAGTATCCAATACGGGTACGGATCTAAGGACCGGTACGTGATTCACGAAAATCTTGGACATCGGAACACCGTCCGAAATTTGGACACGAGTCCAGGACACGATAAGACGGTAATAAAAATATATATGGAATAGATAAAGTTTATAAAATTATTTTCTTTATTGATTTTATATTAAGTTCAATCTCAGCCTTTATACGTGACTCGATGACATCTGAACAATTTCGTCGGTGAGATTCAGACGCTTCAGAAAAGTTAGCACATTATTTTACTGGAACATCTGTTAAGTGTTAAGTTAAAATAAGTAAAAAATTTAGGATTTATATTTAAAGTTTATAAGTTATATACTTTTGTAAAACACATTACTTAACTCCCTAGCTGATTTTTTTATTCAAATTATGGTAAATTTGTCAAAACAAATGATTTGTTTATCTTAATTCCAAACTCATCTCAACAAACCATTCAAACTCTAGATGTAAGGGTAGTAGGAGAGTCCCCTAACCGCTCAATTAGAGTGAAAAAAAAAACATTCAAACTTTATCGACACTTCTTTTAGTTTATTTGAAGCTAACAATGAATTTGTTAAGCGTTTTAATTAAAGATTTTAGATTAAAGTACAAAGTCAATCTAGCTCGTTGACTAAACAATTAGAAAGTTGCTCTTAGAATATGCTTTCAGCCGGTGCAGCACAATTATTTAATGTCACTATGAAGAACATTAACTTTGATTGAATCTTTCTCTTCCTCGATCACCACCACCCACCTTCTTGTCTCTTTCATTGATCAAGTAGAAAACATTTACTTTGATTTGATCGGTTGACTTGCACATATGTATTCTCAACCCACCATAAAAACAGAAAAACATAATACCTATCTAGCACAAAGTATATAGAAATGTAAGCTAAGCCATGAGACTATTGTTCCTTGCTTACGCTTTATCCGTCGCAACAGCCGCACAACGGATCAACATCATAGCCAAACCCGGGTGCCAAGATCGTTGCGGTAGCATCGAGATCCCGTATCCTTTCGGCCTCAAGCAGGGATGCTACCTCAACGAATACTACAACATCTCTTGTAACGAATCCACATTTCCACCCACGGTTTCTTACAATGGAAACATTTCGTTACTAAACATTTCATTTCAAGACCATGGTATTCGTGTCGCTTCGAATGTCGCTTACCAGTGCTATGAGAACGGTACAAGCTCCACCCCCAATGTACCGTAGCAATCTAAACTTGTCCCCATTCAATGTCAACACGACTCGAAACAACTTCGTCGCTATTGGTTGCGAGACCAAAGCAAATGTGGTTGGAAACCGTCGCAATAAACATGGTAATTTCCACTATGCCATTGGTTGCACTTCGTATTGTAATACGACGGACATAGTCACAGATAGGACGTGTTCAGGGGTCGGATGTTGCGAGACTCCGATCCCTGACCGAGTGGAGACAACCGAGGTTTCTGCATGGAGTGAGTACAACCATTCCCAAGTACCGTCGAATCCTTGTAGCGTCGCATTTGTGGTAGAAGAAGGATCACTCAAATATTCAGCAGACAATTTAACGATCGGAGAAAATGGATTGCGTGATCTTAAACTGCCAATGGTGGTTGACTGGTGGATCGTTGGCGATAGTTGTGAATCGAAAAACAAAGTGTGTGGTGTTAAAAACACCAATTGCAACGACATGAAGGATGGTAGAGGTTATCGTTGCTTTTGTAAGGAAGGCTATAAAGGAAATCCCTATCTTCCCGTCGGGTGTGGGTGTTTAACCTCGCACCCGAAAAATTATAACCCGCACCCGTTTTGGGCGCATCCGTAACGCGCCCAAAAAAACCCAGGTCTCAAACTGCTCAAAAATCCGGTCTGATTTTGGACGCATCCTAGGTGCGCCCAAAACTGAACCGGGTTTTTTAAAAAAGGTTTGGACGCATCCCGGGTGCGCCCAAGAGTGGGTGCCAGTTATAAAAAAGTGGGTGCGGGTTTTTTGCCGTAAATTATCTAATCTTACCACTAGAAACAAGATTGGTCCTCTATAATATCTATTTTTTTTTTCCTCAAGTCATTCTAGCTTTGTGTCTATCAAAGCATCCAACAAGAATTTGCACCAGTTTTGCCTTGGAATGTCTTGAACACCATCAATCGAGAATAGTTGCATTGTTGTTGCCTTTTGGCTGGATTCAATTATCATAGAATTACCAATGTTGTGAAGAACCTTTTGAACCATTTCTCATCAAAGGATAAATCCAACTTGTCTGCAACAAGCTTGGTTCTCCCAAATACTGTTTCCACTCTTTAGCAGATTCTTATCATTTTCATTCTTTTTTGGTCTTGGAAATGTGATATGTGTCCTCTAGGTAAGCCAAAAACACGCTCAATTTCTTAACTGTGACTTTTAACACCGTTCCATTAACTAGAGTAATGGAACATGTCTTTGCATCAAATTTCTCAAACACCCAGTTTTTGGCATAACAAGTTTGTAATCTGCAAATCCAAGAAGGTTATGAACCCCAATTCTTCAACCCACTTCTGCCTACGAGGTCAACTTGTTATGGGGATCTTTATCTTTATTATGTGTCATTGATTCTATTGCTTCGATAAATGTTATTGGAACATTTCTTGTCTTGAATTCGTATGGCCCCTTATCTACTTTCTGATTTTTAGGAACTTGCCTTTTGGTGTCCATCTTCACTCTAGCTTTTGACTATCTTCTTGGAGGTTCTTCTTCCTTTGTTTCATATCCTTCAGATAATGTGTCAGATCTGCTAGCCTCTTCTTCTTCTGGTTCTGGTTCATTGACCTCTCTTTGAACCTTCTTTTCCTTGTTCCTTTCCTCCTTAGATTGCTTTCCTTCTTCCTCTTGTGGTCTTTCTTCTTCTTCTGGTGTTGGTTAATTGACCTCTCTTTGACCCTTATTTCCTTGTTCCTTTCGTCCTCGGATTTCATTCATTCTTCCTCTTGTGGTTCTTCTTCTTCTTCTTCTTCTTCTTTTGTTGATAAATCAATAAATTCTGGTTTCCTATCGTTTTTAGTCTTCTTTTCTGTATTCGTATAAGAAATATTAGTACTTATGTTTAACAGGTTCATGAAAAAAATAATGATCAATAATTTGAATCTTATCAACCTTTTATCTAGTAATGAACATGAACTCATAAACATAATGCATATTATCAATATTTGAATTTATATACCATTTGATTCTGGATTTTGAAACAATGAATATGAACAGTTACTAAAAGAAACCAAACATGAAAAAATGTTCACAAACACATCTAATAGTCATGAACCTACAAAAATTATGAACTTAATGTTTATGTACATGAATATGAGAAACAGTACCAAAACCACATCTCTTTGACCTTTTTGATAAATGAACTCATAAGATTCACTTTATAAATACTTGAACTTGTAAACTTTATGCATCTATTCAACCTTTGAAACTGTAATTTTATATAATGAACCTAGCTAAAGAGTGGAAAAAGTATAATTTAAGTAACGTTTAAAACTTTATGTATGTTATCCACAAATGAATGGATACAAAATATGAACAGTATTTAATTCTACGGACTTGGGACAGTGAACAAAGTGCAGGTTCATGCAAAAATTAACCTATACAAACTTACAATTCAAAGTACACAAACTAAAGTTAAATGAAGGATCAAAAGTTTAAAAATTGTAGGTTTATTACCTGTTTCTCGGCTCTTGGTTATTTTTTCCATTTGTCTCTTCATGTAGGGTGAAATACGACCTATAACAGGACTTGACTTTTTTTGGCATAGTTGAAATCAACGTAACGTAGTCTCATATTCAACATCATTTTTGTAGTCGTAATCTTCTTCATCACTTCTGTCGGGAGCAAATGCATTTACAAAAACAGATAATCTGATCCTATATTTTTATTTTCTTAATCTTCACTTGTTTTTGTCTATTTTTCTACTACACAAAATAATGATCTAATTTTCCTTGTTTCTCTTTCTTTCTTTTCTTCAAGAACCCTAGAAAAATGAGTTTTTCTATATTATTAACAAAACACAATCTCTTGTAATTGATTCTTGCATTCTACAAACCCTAGAGAAATTGTTCGAAGATTTAGTGTCTTACCTTCGTTTTCCCTCATGTTTTCAGTTTTTTTTCTTTTCCTGAACACATTTCTTCATGTCTCTCGACTGTTTCTTCGAATCCGTTGTTGTGTTCCTACTTTGTTTCTTCTTGTAGTCACTTCTCTTCTTCTCCTGTGTGTTCTCCTTTGATTTCTTGAAAAAGTCTTGGTTTTGTGGAAGTTAACCAATAGTGGAAGATTTGAGAAGTGGAAGAATGGTCGAGAGCGAGTGGATATGGTGTGAGTGGAAAATGGGAGAAGTGGAACCGTTGTTGTTTAAATAAAGAAATGTTTTAGTTTATTTTTGTTTTGTTTTTTCAAAAAAAAAAGAATTATTCAAAATATTTTTTGTGAACCTGCTACTGTAATAGTTTGAACCTGCAATTTTGGTTTATGAACTTAGATGTTAATTATTGGTTATGAACCTACAAACAGGTTCATGTATTTCAACTAGTGAGTTTTTGGATTTTAACAAGTAGGTTCATGGATTTGAACAAGTTCATGTGTACCAACTAGTTGGTTCGTGGGTCCCCACAAGCCGGTTCGAAGTTTTGAAGATGTAGGTTGATGTGTACTAAAGAGTGGGTTCATGGGTTCATACAACAATTTCATGGGTTTGAATGGGTTTTATAAATCTCCATTGTAATATTTATGATCCTCCTCGTGTAGACTACCTTGTTCATTGATGATGTCACGAGAAGGTTCATGGTTTTACACGAGTAGGTTCATGATTTTGAACGTGTAGGTTCATGGTTACTTTTGTGGTAATCGTTATAATTTAGTTTTTGTTGAACCTGATCAATATTCTTGAACTTACAGTGTATTTTTGTTGAACGTCACAGTGTATTTTTGTTGAACTCACTTTGTATTTTGTTGAACCCCACCTTTTTTTGTTGAACCTCACTGTTTTTTTTATTGTTGAAACACATTGTTTTATTTTTTTAACCTCACTATGTATTTTGTTGATCCTTGGTAATTTTAGATATGAACGAAGCTTTTAACGAAGAACTACAAAACAACAATTTTAAGTTTTAGTCATATTACAAACATCTATCAATCTTAAACTTCAAAACAAACATTCAAGAAACCAAATGAACATGTATCTGAAATTACTTCATCTAATACTGCATTTTCAAAACACTTTTCATTTTCCCACTGCACTCCATCCAGTCATTGTTTTACTTTGCTTCACTTGCAACTGTTCTCCTCAACTTCTCCCTAACTTGATCCTTCACTTTGTTTGCATCTGAGGTTTTGATGGTGTGCATATACTTCATTTTTAGTACTTTCATGCACTTGTCTTTATTCTTCATATTGATCTCTCTCTCCCACTGTTCATTATGGTTGCCCATGTACAGCTCCATATTCCTCATGCAAAACAAGCCTGAGTTGATCATGTTTGTTGGTTCAGTCCATGGCATTTGAACAATTGTTGGTTTTTTCTTTGCATCCTCAATTTTCTTACGTCTTGCATGCAGGGCATCATTCTTCAGTGTTTGAGATAGCCAGTATGTCTGCAAGAAAATACAATTACACTAATCGGGTTTCATGTAATTTCCTTTGTAACTAGAGAATGAAAAACAGTTGGTTAAACTTACAGCTTTTTCATTAGATACAGAGTACCTATAAGTTCTGCCACCATTGTTTAGGGTATCAAGTACTTGAACTGAAGAGTTATTGGTGTCAGAGCATATGATATAGAAGTGTAGGCTAGTGTAATCTACTGGCACAAAACCTGCAAAATAATAGTTAACAACATTCAAGTTATTATCGTTGAAATTATATAGAAAAACGGTTTCTTTTTGTTAAATTTGTTTAAATCATTACCATGTCAACATCTCTTATTTCTCTCTCATCCACCATTAGCCTTGCATTCAACATGTTTATGTTGAAATTGTACAGTTCATCTTGCTTATTTTGTTGTTAAAACAAAGGTTATCAATGAACCCTAATTTTAAACCATATAAACCTACTAATTAGGTCAATAAACCTAGCGTTTCCTTTTCTAAATTCCCCATTAAGGTAAAATACATAAATTGTCTACTCATATTTTATGAAATGTCAAAGTGAAATCATATGAACCTACAATTACAATTATGAAACTTTCTTCATGAACCTATCAGATGAACTTACTATTTTTCAATGAATCTGTTTAGTTTTATGAACCATTGAGGTAAACAGCATGAACCTCCAATAACAACAAATTTATGAACCTCCAATATTAAACAAAAGTTTTGATTTTGGTATAAGGATTTTTTACGGGGGTTATTGTGTACATGAACACTTTGTTAGGTTTGTTGTTGTTAAGAATGTTTTCTTTGTGGTTTAAAACAGTATTCCAAGCATCCATAATCTTGTGATGTGTTCTCGTCTCCGGGAACGCTTTCTTTGCACGGATCTAGATCGAGGTGGTCAATCTTCTTGTCTCTTGATGGAATTGTGGGTGAATAGACCTTGGATAAGGTTGTGAAGATGGTGTTTAGGCTGTGGAAAAGCCTAAAGTGAAGTGAATGGATAAGTGTAAGACAAGGCTTTTGGTTTGGCCTTGAATAAGGTGTTTTAGAAGAGTTGGATAAGCAAGAACACGAGGAGTCCACCGAGTTTTCTTGAGAAGGGTTTGAGGTTGTTCTTGGTAGATATTTATCATACCAAGAGAATAAGATAAGCAAGAAACACACGAAGAATCCACTAGGTGTTTTCTTGAAGGGTTTTTGTGACGTCATGGCAAAAGGAAGGAGTTTTCTCAACTAAAGCTTTTGCATAGATCTCAACGTGATTACAAAGTGAAGCCAAGGTTGGATTTTATAGGGGAGGAGACAAATTGGGCTGCAAGCACAAGATCACTCTCCAAATCAAAACATAAAGAAGATTAAAATCTAGGACATAAATGTTAAGTGTGAACAATCAAAAAGGAGAAAAATTAGGGATGTGTCTAACACTTATTAGGGTCGATCCTAGGCTTAAAATATGATCCTTGTAGACTCCCGCGTGGATGGATAAGATGGCAATCAAATTGGAGAAGTTTAAGGGCTGACATTGAATGCTTGATGACGTCATTTTAGGGATTGCGTCTCTCCCGGGCACTTGGCAGCTTTGGTGCGCGCTTGACCATTGGTTGGACTCTCTTGGACCATTTAGATGATTGGGACCATGTGTGCCGAGCCGTTGTGGCTGGAAGGGATTGGACACACATATGGACATTTTGGTGCGTAGCCGGCGTCGGGGGTCAAGGATGGACTTTATCACTTTCAATTTGTAGGGACTTGGGCCGAGCAATCTTGACTTTGATGGACTCCTTGGATCATTTTGAGTCCAATGGATAGGGTGGTGCTCGGTAAAAGTGTGACCATTTGATCTATAACGCGCCATGTGCATTTCTGGTCGGAGCAACTTGAGGTTTGGCTCCTGCCATGAACAATGTTTGGCTATGGGGTCCTGATTTTTACAAGGAACCTCAAAATGACTTGTGGCGCCTTGGAGTGTGACTTGATGGGCTCGAGTCCTCAAGTGATAACTCATCACCTTGCCATCTACCTTGGTGTCATCGAACCTCAAGTGAACTCTTGTTGTTTCTTTGTCAAAGCAATAAAAAAAGATTGTTTGTCAGATACTATAAGAATAAATGATGAAAAAGGGCTACAAGGGAATATAGTCACTTACTCGTTATTTGATCCAATGTTTTGCATGTAATTGCAAATATCTTTTTGTTCCTGAAACTCTTTTAACACGATTTTGATCTCCCTTGTTCTGGATAGACTTTTCAGGGTTGGTCCTTCTCGCCTAATAGCCCTAGGCTCAATATCCTGTTTTGGTTCAACGTTTATCTTGTTCCCCTTACTGTCTCTCCCTTTTCTTGCATAAACTTGTGCTTTTATTTTAGCCATATCATCATCCCTGAGTTTACTGCGTTGCTCCCTATTTAAATCCTCTTCCTCTATTCCATCTAAATCCTCATATGCTTCAGATTCATTGCTTTTGTCATCCTTCTGAACTTTTACTTCTTCTCCCAAACTTGAACCTTCAATTATTTATCCTTCCTTCTCTGCTTGTAGCAGATCTTGTTCAACATCTACTGCTTATCAGTGTTGTTATCTACTGCTTCTTGAACTACACTTGAATATTTTGTGATTGTTTTGTCCTCTTCTTTGATTCTCTGGTACTCCATTGTATTTTCTTCCATTTTTTCATCTTCTCCATTTCTCTCTGGGTTTTCATTGTTTTGATCAGCCTCAGTGTCTCTCTTTTCTTCCACTGTGTGATCTTCCAAACTTGATCCTTCAATCAATGGTTTGTCCTTTCTTTCCTGATTTTCTTCTCTTTCAGATGATTGTTTAGCTTCATTTTCTTGCACTTGATCTTCGGCATGATCTTTCAAAGGAGCTTCTTCGACTATTTCATTAACCTTCTCTTGTGATGATTTTCCAATACCATCCACTGATCCTTCTTATTTTATGAGATCTGTTTGTTTTTCACTATCATTGTCATCTTTCATTCCTTTACTTTGGCCTTCTAACTCATCAAAAGAATTCTCATCTTGTTCCAACTATTTTGTTACTTTCCCCCCTCTCCCGATTTGTGCATATTGCTCTTTTAATGGCATATCATCACCCTTAGACTCCTCTTCATCTGACGCGTCTTTACTTCCCTCTAACATGTTATTTGAGTCGGTATCATCTTTGTCACTTGTTTTTTGCAATATATATCTATCCTTCCCATTTGTTCCAGTGTTATCACTCCCCCCAATCTTCTACCTCCACATTTGAATTTGTCATTCTATGTTGCTCATTCTCTTTCACAACATTTTCTTCTTCAATGTTCTCAATATCTGGAAGAATTTTACTCAGGTTTTGTCAAGTATCATCATCAAGTATAATCATCAAGTATTAACATGCAATCAATTCTCTTTCATATAAACAATCAACTATCAGATCATGCAGATATGGATGCTAAAATGACAAGGAATTCCACCGTCTATTCCTAGTCAGGCAATAGAGAACTACTAATCAAACTAGGTGATCAGTCTAGCAAAACCAATAGAAATCATATAGATGAAGAACAAGAGAATTGATACAAACCCAAAGGAAAAAAACAAGAGTTTAGAAATCTCACAACTTAATAACTGAAGGTTTCAACTGCTAAGCAAAACAATGGAGTTTAGTTCCTGCTCATGGTTGCAAAACTAGAACTGTCAATAGAAAAGATGATGATGAACAAAAGAAAGCTGCTAGGGGTATAAAAGAGTCTAACCCTAGAATAATATCCTAAAAGATAAATCCTAAACGAAATAAGAAAATAAGTAAAAAGGAAGTAAATAAAATAAAATAACAATAACGAGACTAAAAGTCTCGTTAATATCCTAAAAGTCTCGTAAACAAACTCAGGTCGGTGGCTTCAAGTCTCCAGCTTCTTGCTTCGTGGTCCACGTGAGCTGCTTCCAGTAATGGTGGCCCAGCTGCTTGCTTGCGTCAGCAGTGATGTCATAATTTATTTCTTCTTCTCCACACGCGCAGCAACATGTGGGTCGGCAAGCTCCTTGCTTCCCTTCAAGTGGGCCTTCTTCCCAACATGGGCCGCAACTCCTTCGATGGCCCGCCAACATGGGCCCATTCCTTCTGCTTCAATATGTGGCCGGCCTTTGCTTCTTCAATAAGGTGGCGCATCTAGCTCTTCTCTTCGTCTTCAACTCTTCTTGACTCCAATTCTTCACTTTATATCTTCTAAGTCTTCATAATAATTCCAATGATCCATAACATAGAAATGTCTCTAAACTCATATGAATATACTCCTAATACAATGTAATAATCTCTAGTTACGCTATATAAAGTGCAGCGTATCACCAAGCTCATGAACCTAATCTGTTTCATTTTAATGAACCATAAGTGCAAACAACTTGAACCAACTGTTTTCATATTAATGAACCTGGATTACAATCAAGAAGAACCTATTGGTCCAAGCTCATGAACAGTGGCGGAGCCACGAGAGGGGCAGGAGGGTCGGTCACCCCGCTGTCCTCCCGTGTAATCCGTACTATATTTTTGACATTTTGTGTATTTTATTTATAATAAATTGATGTAAAATGACAATGAAAATGAAATAGTGTCTTGGAATTTGTGTTAGAGTTTTGGATTAATCATCAATATTGGGTGCAATTCTTACTATCACTTTTTAAAATTTTGATTTTTGTTTCTCCAGTATTGAGTTTTTCTCCTTTTATACTCCATCCTCCGTTTCAAATTACTTGTCATTTTACAAATTTGTTTTAAAATTAAGAAAACTTTATTCTTCCAGTTATAACCTTAATTAATGACTCCACTTTGGTAAAAAAACTCATTAGTGTTTAATCCTATTATGGAATAACTTACTATTCAAATATGTATACTTACCTTGATTATATTCTTAATGTTTAATTAAGGTACACCACCTTTCTGAATACTCAAAAGTCTTTGAACCTCATTTGCATTCACATTGATGAAGGTTTTGTCATCCAGTAATATTTCACACTGCTCTACATCAAATCGATTTGCAAGCCAACTTCCAAGTTCTTTTGGTATCGTCTTCATCTTTAATTCCAGAATGCTCCCAGATCCTATTCTCTTTATTATTTCTTTATTCTGCTCTTTTAAACTCTTTATTGTTGTAACTAGTAAATTAGGTACAATCATTGTTTTGAAATCAGTTGGTTCATTTATAACTTTCTTCAAGTTCTTCTTGGCTCCTCTTTTCTTTGTAGCTTTGTTTTCCTTATTTCTAGGTTCAACAACTTTCTTTTCCTGGTTGAAACTCTTCTATACTCAGCAGTACATGTTTTTTGTTGCTTCACTTGTGGCTTTGATATCCTTTTCCTTCTCTTAGTTGCATTTGATTAGCATTCTTCTTTACCTTTGCTCTCATCTTTCGTGCTATGTTCTATATCTTCTGAAATTTGCTTATCAAATATTGTTTTCTCTGATGATTCTTGTTTCTCATCACCAATCTCTTCAGGCTCCTTCCTCTTGTGTGGGCTTGTTCGAGTTACTACCTTTTCTGTTTTCTTCTGTGTAAGTTTGAATCTAACCACAAAGTGTTTTTTTCTTGTTCCCTTCATCTGTTGCAATATTAACAAAAAAAAAAGAAGTTATTTTCATAGTTGCTTCACATGCACTTTGAAAAAAAATGTATGTATCTTTGTGCATAATCTAATGAACCTCAATTCATCCAAGCATGAACTTAAGCATATTCAATTGTATATAAGGTTTTGAGCCTTAATGCATAAGCACAAGCTCTTAAAGAAACAACACATCATAAAATGTTCTCAAACATCTCTAATAGCTAGTCATGAACCTTCTAATATAATATTATGAACTTCATGTATAAGTTCTTGAACTTCATAGAATAGTGCAAAAACTATATATCATCAACCTTTTGATTAAGTAAGCCTTAATTCATAACAACATGATCTTAGCATATTCAAATGAATATAAGGTATTAAAATCTTGAACATCAGTATGATTTTGAAAATAACAAATTTTCATAATATTTCAATACTATGAACCTGATATATTTAGTTAAAAGCACTAGACATGTTACAATGAATATATGAAGATCTCTAATTGTCGTGAACCTACTAATGCAATATTATGAACTTAATGCTAATGTATCTGAACCTCGGAAACAGTAAAAAATACTTTATGGCTACACTATTTTTTAATAAGTGGACTTATGAACCTTATTGTTCAATCATATGAACCTTCATGAGATGGATATTATTCGTATGAAGTTTGTATGAACCTAACTAATCCAAGTGATGAACACTAATAATTTCTAAAAGACCTTGTTTCATAGTCGAGAGGTATGAACCCTAGCTAACTTTTTGCTCTATGAACCCTAACTTGAAACTAGAAGCATTGATTTTCTTGTTCTATGGAGGTACAAAAAACTGAAAAGTTCAATATCATTAAAACAACAACTCAGCCGAGCTAATTCGTCGCAAAAATAGTGAACAACTTCTAAGAATTTGAATCGACAAGAACATTTTAGAAAATCTCGAACCCTAGAAAAAGAGAGGAAAACTAACCTAAATCCATCGCGACACCTCAAAACGAAGCAAACACCAAAGAAAAGTATGGTTTCGATCAAAATGTCCAGCGTCGAAGGAAGAATCTGATGAAAATCTTATGGAATCGAAGAATTGAAGAACACAATAAAATGCGAAATCGAGTCGGGAGAGAAGCCGAAAAGCAAGCGAGCAAGAGAGATGGGAGGGGAGAAGAAGGTATTGTGGTCTTTTCTATGTAAATTGTGTCAAAATTGTAAAATTATATAAATTAGGTTTTGATTATAATCATGTCCTAAATACCAATCTAATATAGTCCACGAACATTATTTTTTATGATCAAGAAAATTATCCTTGGCTGAAAAACAATGCTCATGACATTTTTACAAAAATATAATCTGCACCAATATTCAGTCTAACACTGAGCATTAATATTCGTGATATTGAATATTAACATTCAAGACTTTTGAACATAAATATCCATATACGTTCACAGCAAAATTTGTTGAAAGAAAAATAAAATCAGATAAAATTTTCGGCGAGAATAAAATTTACAGTACATATGAGTGCGAAGTGCAGCGTCCAAATAACAATAGTATTTTATTTGGTAGATGATTTGTAGAAATAATAATAGTGAAGACTTTGGGATTTGGAAGGTCAATTCCTCATCCATGGAACCAGGGTTGCATGATTCGCTGCTAAGCAGGGCGAATCACGAACCGGAACGCACGTACCTGAACGTGGTTCGTTCTCGTTCTGGTTCGCATGGGTTCGTTGTTCGGTTCTTCAAAAAGAGCGAACCGAGCGAACCCCAAAATATTTGCAAAACGGCGATCTGGTAGTTCGTATTCGTTGTATTTCGCGTTTTGGATCTCTCAAAATAGAGATTCAGATCGCAAGTCCATTATGAGCCTTTTAATTTGGAAGCCCAATTTATGAACTAGCCCAATAATATTATTAAGGCTGATTACTAATGCTCACATAATTATCCCATTATATACTACTCAACACCTCTTCTTTTCTCTACATTTATCGATGTGGGAGAGTTTTCTGAAGTCCTCTAAACAAACCAGGGCAATCAGCGGCAATCGGTTTTGTTCTCTCTCGCCTCGCCTCTCAAGTGCAGTATTGTGGGATTCTTGGTGGCGCCATGGCGGCGGAACTGCAGTACTCCGCCACTGGTTACTGGTAATTAGAACCAGGGCAATCAACGGCAATTGGTTACGGAAGGATTGCCTGGAATTCACTACGGTAGGTTACTGTTATCTGAAATTCTGAATTTTGTTTAATACTCTTTTTCTTCATTCATGCTTACGTGTCTAAAATAACTCTTTTATTCTTTCTTCCTTCAACATTCTCTCGTGTCCTCAATAAAAAACGCTTCGACGTCCAGTGCTTGGCATCTTACAAGCTCAACTCACAAGGTAACATTTTTCTGTTAATTTCTGTTCTAAACCTTCAAAACTTCTATTTCTTCCTTCTTCAATTCCTCCCAGGCACCGTAATCATCAAGCGGAACTGCTGAAGTAGTATATTAGATTTCCTTTGTTAATGGAATTGTTAGTCTGTTACTGGAATGTGGAAATTTGGCATCATTCAAAGTTAACTGAGCCATAGGAATGTAGGATATATAATGGTGAAGTAGTTACTATTGTTAATGGAATGTGGAAACTTGGCATTATATAATAGATTAATGGTGTGAGCCATTGAGCCGTAGGATATATATAATGGATCATTCAAAGTTATACAATAGTATCGAAGTATCGAACTGAATTTGGCATTATTCGAAGTGAGTCGTAGGATATATAATGGTGCAGTAGTGAACTGAATTTTGTGCAGCAACTGAACTGAATTCAAAGTTATACAATAGCAAAGAAAATAGAATTGAAGTGAACTGAATTTTTGGTGCAGTAGTGAACTGAATTTTGTGCAGCAGTGAATTGTTAGTATTGTTAGATAATTTGATATTCTATATAGTGTATAGTGTATGCCTGTTTGCTTGCTGAATTCTGAATTTTTTACTAAGAGAACAGAACTGAATTTTTTGTGCAAGAGAAGAGAACTCAAATCTGCCCTCTTTCAGTCTTCCCTTAATTACTCAAGTATTTATTATTTTACAGCATGTTTGGAAAGCAAGAAGATTCAACAGAAGGAACATATAATGTTGTCAGTAGTGAAGATTTGGATGATGATGAAACTATTGCACCTTCGGAGTATCAAGAGCCTCGGGGAGTTCAGTCAGGATCAGGAAGTTCAAACCCATTGAAAAGAAAGAAGCCTAGTGACTCAAAAGATAAGCCATTGTTAAATGAAGTTCAACTGAAAGGAGGTAAAGATAGAAGGTGGAGATGTAAGCACTGTAAGACTGAGTTCACTGGCTCTTATACAAGAATGTATAATCATTTCTTTGGAATTGCATTTGGAAGTAAGCAGAAAGCTGGAATTAAAAGATGTGAAGAGATGATGAAAGATAAGGAGAAATTCAAAGCTTTGAAAACTAGGGTGGAGGCAGCTGAAAACATTGGTGTTTCACCTCAGCTTAAGAATTCTGCTGTAAGTAAAAGGGGAAATCTTATGGGAATTGCTAAGATAAAAGAAAGTTTTGGCATGTTGGAAAGAGATGTTGTTGATCAAGCAATAATGAGGTTCTTTTGTGCAAATGGAATTGCCTTCAATGTCATACGAAGCCCGCAGTTCACTGAGATGGTTTCGGCTATACACCGAGCTCCGAAGGGTTACAAAGGCCCTTCATATGAAAAGGCGAGGACAACTCTGTTGGATGAATGCAAAAGAAATGTCGAGAAACAGTTGTCTCCGCTAAAAGATACATGGCATACTCAGGGTGTGTCTATTGTTTCAGATGGATGGACAAATGTTAAGAACGAACCTCTTATCAATGTTATTGCAGAAAACAGTAGGGGAGCTTTGTTTATGTATGGGACTGATTTTTCTGGAGTTGAGAAAACAGGAATTGCGATTGCAGATTACTTGCTCAAGTCAATTGATGAAGTTGGTCCTTCTAACGTGGTGCAAGTCATAACTGATAATGCTTCTAACTGCAAGCTAGCGGGAAGCGAGATACAAAAGGTGCACAAGCATATTTTTTGGTCCCCTTGCGCCGTTCATACTCTGAACTTAGTGTTTAAAGAGTTTGGCGATACGTTTCATTGGCTGAAAAATACATATCAGCAGGGCAAGACCATTGTGAAGTTTATTGTTCAGCATCAACACTCTTTAGCTCTGTTTAGGTCCAATACAAAATTAGAGCTTTTGAAAGTTGCAAAAACCAGATTTGCAACTCACTATATTTTGCTGAAAAGGCTCATTGACTGTAGAGAAGCATTAGTCACTACTGTTTGTCTTAACAAATGAAGGGAATGGATCAAGCGTTTGGATCGGAAGACGAGGGAGATAGGTGAAGAAATTACTGATCTTATTAGAGCTGACAGTTTTTGGGATGAAGTAGAAAACTGTATTATTGTGTTGACACCAATGTACAAGGTGCTGAGATTTGCTGATGGAGAAGGGATATTAATGGGAGAAATGTATGAGAAGATGGAGAATATGTTGGGAGAAGTGAAAGATGCAATGCATAATCATAGGTATGATACTATGAACTATGAGCATTCCTCTTCATCGTCTTAATGCTTTAATTGTTATGTTTGTCACCTGACTTTGTATTATTTGTTTATTGTCTTGTTTTTCTTTTAGGTACGCAACTGATTTTGTTGCTATGGAGGTGATCATTCTAAAACGTTGGGAGAAAATGAATGTTCCTCTTCATTGTCTCGGATTTGCATTAACCCCACGTTTTTATGATCCTCTGTATCTAAGCTCATCAATACCTGGAGGTCTGTCTAGGAAACCTCCCAACATGGACAAAGAGGTTGTTGCAGGAGTTCTGGCTGCTTTTCAGAAGATTACAGAAAATGTCACTGAGTGCTCTATTCTGAGAGATCAATATGCTGAGTTTCACATGAGAAAGGGTCAACTATTTAGCATCCAAGCTGCACACGCTGATGCAGTGACAATGGATCCTATTACATGGTGGTCAAGTTATGGATCACAAACTCCCGAGTTGGCCGAAGTAGCTATTAAAGTATTGTCACAACCGATAAGCAGTTCTTCAGCGGAGAGAAGTTGGAGCACCTACAAGTATATACATAGTGTTGTGCGAAACAGATTACATTGTTCAAGGGCAGAAAAGTTGGTTTTTATTCACTCAAATCTTCGCCTCATCTCACGTTTCTCAAGAGAATATAAATCTGGAGACTTCAAGAAGTGGGACGTTGAACCCGACAATCCAACCTTGGAAGAATCTATTGTGAGGCTTGATGAAATGACATGGAAAAACTTGGACCAAGAGACTGATGTTGATGAAGAACAAGCTGGAGCTGTTGGACAAAATCAGTAAGTCGGGACTCGGGATTATGTGGATCATTTTGCTTGGTTGTTATCATTTTGTTAATATGTATTTGCTTGGTTAGGTGGATGTTTTGGCTTGGTTAGCTGTTAGCTCTTGTTGTGCTGTAAGTGTGCAAGAAGTTAGGAATTACCTTAATGTTTTGCTTGGTTAGGATGTTGTTGGGCTGCAAGTATGCAGGAAACCGATATATATTTTGCTTGGTTAGTGTTGTTGTGCTGCAGGTCAGCAAATGTGTAAGGATTGACAGTCAATTATTGGCTTGATTTGTTGTTGTGTTGCAAGTATGGTTTATTTAGGTGGTGATGTTAAGTAATTAAGTAATAGTTACGTATGTACGTACTTCTCAATTGAACTAATGCATGAAAATAATAAGTTTTGGTGAATCATGTTTCAAAAATAAAAGAACCACGTTCCAAAAAGTAACGAATCAAATTACAAGTGTTGACGAATCACGTTCCCAAAATCCACGTTCCTAGTTTCAACGATCCAATACTTTGTGATTCCCCGACGAATCGATTCTCTAGAATTGGCGAATCGCGAACCGCGTTCACGCTCCGATTCTTCTGCGAACCATGCAACCCTGCATGGAACCCGAAGGAGCCAATCCGGATCCAATTCAACTCGCCGACGAGCCAAAGTTCTGGTACTCAGTATGGGGCCTCCCTGAAAATGACGTGAGCCAGAGAGCGAAGAAGATGATGAGTGGTCTGAGATCGGAATACGGTGGTCCCGACTTCGAGCCCCACGTCACCGTGGTCGGTGCCATCAACTTGACTCAATCCGACGCCCTCAACAAATTCCGATCCGCCGTCGATGGTTTGAAGGTCTACCCTGCTACTGTGGACCGCGTCTCCACCGGAACATTCTACTATCAGTGCGTCTTCCTCCTCCTCAAACCTTCACCTGAGGTATACTAATCGACACTCTTTTAGGGTTTCCCTCAAATTGATTTGAAGAGTTGGAATGGTGATCTGATTATAGCCTTGTGTGATCTGTCTAATTTCCAAGTCAACTAATCAAACAATCGATGGTATGTGATCTGATAATCATAGGAATGTTTTTATTCTAAGTTCATATTCTTAACCTTTGTGATGAATATGAACTCCATTTGCTGAATATATCAAGGTTGTGTCTGCATATGGGTTTTAACACCAACTTGATGCAGGTAGTTGAAGCTAGCTCGCACTGCTGTGAACATTTCGGCTATAAGAATTCCACTCGTGAGTTGAAAAACATTTCAAATTGTTGAAGAATGAATATGTTTTATTTCTTTTACTGTCCTCTTATGCCTGGTGTTATTTTTTGCAGCTTATATGCCGCACATGAGCGTGCTCTATGCAGATCTATCAGACGAAGAAAAGAAGGCTGCAGAGGAGAAGGCGAACGCTTTGGATGATAGCATCAGTGGGTTGAACTTCCCTATAACACGCTTGGCTCTGTACAAAACCGACGTAGGAGATAAGTCTACCAAGTCCTGGGAAAAGATCGTCGAGTGCAACCTCATTTCCAGTTAGATATCTCTGGATTGAATAAATCTAACACCTTGTGTTTCTTTCCTAGTCTGCTAATAAAGGAGTATTCTTCAACCGATTTGCTCTTGCAAAAAGGGTGTCTTGTAAGCTCTTAACTATGGATGCTCCCTTTACTCAATACATGCTGTTTATTTCACTAAGGCTGCTAGTAAAAATGGTATCATATTGTTTGATCATAATTCTGCTCAGTTTCTACATGACTTTGATTTTGGTTTTTTACGAGTATGGATATAAGTCATACCCGTATTTGTTGATCGGTTAACCAAAGCTTCTGTCTTTTGTTGCTTGAGATCATCCTAGCTTGAGTCTGCAATCGAATTTGTGGTCCTAAATTGTCCTATAAAGAAATAAACTTTGGTCACCAAGCTTTATTAGGTTTATAGAAGTGATCATATCTATCTCACACAATGACCAAAGAAAGGGATAACACTACATTCGTCAATTCAACCACAAATACTTGATGCTCAAGGAAAATAATTGCTATAGTGGAATTCTTTTTCTTTTGAAAGTGGGATTCTTTTTCCTTTTTCTTCCCGTCATTGTTTATTGGTTGTTTTTGGCTAACTTGAGTGGGAGCAGGTAAAGAATATTATAATTTTGATTACTTAAATCTAATATAAAGTTTGTCTTCCATAACAACCTGTCCACTTTTCTTCTTCTTCATCTTCTTCTCTGCTGGTGTTGTCATAAGAATTGAGTTGTTTGAAATCTGTTGGTTTGCGAACTCCAACTCCAGGTTTGCATCTCTTCATCTTACAAGCAAAACTAATTCCATTTAGTGGTCATATACTGATGTTCTTGTTCTCCTCTATCCGTCAGTGTTTCAGTTGAATCTTATACGAATGTTACTGAGATTATCATAGTACGCCATGGTGAAACCGACTGGAATGCTCTTCGCAAAATGCAGGTACATATCTCTGTCAAATTTGTGCATATCATAATCTCTTCACATTGATTTGATTCTGAATCAATGACTTTTGAAACAGGGACAAGCTGACATTGATCTAAATGATCTTGGAAGACAACAAGGAACTGCCGTGAGTAATTCACCCTCTTTTTCAAATTGTTCATCAAACCGGACTTGTGTAATCGTTCTTCGTTATAGGTGGCTGATAGATTGTCGAAGGAGACCGACATTTCTGCCATCTATTCATCTGATCTGAAAAGAGCTCTTGAAACTGCAAAAACAATTTCAAGTAAATGTGGTGGGATTTGGGTTAGTAATATCATCATTCATAATATCTATGCATAGTTCTTGAACTATGACTTTTTTGTTTGATTTTTTGTTACTGCTTCTTGTTCGTTTCGCGCACTCCAGGTTATTACAGATCAAGATTTGCGGGAGAGACATATCGGCATTCTACAAGGACAAATATACAATCCAGAGGAGTTGACGAAACTCTTTCCGGAGGCATATGAAGCATTAATGTGTCATGATCAAGAAATTCCCGTAAGCAATATTTTAAAAAATTGTACCATATCTGAAATTCTGATATCGTTTTTTACACAACCGAAATCAAATGAGATCTAACTTCCCATATACTGGGCTTATATAGTTATATGCATATGTGTGTGCAGGGTGGTGGTGAAAGTCGTGATCAAATGCACGAACGAGGCAGAAAATGTTTGCAACAAATTGGTGATAAGCACAAAGGTATCCTCAATAAAGTAGATCATGACATAAATTCTTATAGATTAGTATACTTAGTAGTTTGACAAAAATCTTGATTGGGCTTATTATAGGAGAGCGAGTGGTAGTCGTGACTCATGGAGCGTTGATTCAGTTGCTCTATAAACGAGCTTGTCCGGGAGGAAATGCAGGAGACATACGCAACGCGTCCATCGGAATAATTCAGTTATCCAAAGGAGGCGTTTGGTCGGTGAAAGCATGGAATGACTTCACACATTTGAACCAAACAGGGGTTTTGGAATCAGGATTTGGAAGCAATCAAGCCACTGCTTAGCTTTGCCAAGATTCAATCTATGTGTTACATTTGTTTGTATTGGAGCTTAAATTGTAGTCAAAGACAGCCTTTGTGGTTTATTCATATCCAGGTGTGGATATTATTGGCATCCAGAAGCCGGTTTTCTTGAATTGAATAACAGATAAACTTATGTTACACTTATGAATTGTATACATGACTAAAATACTTTATGTTAGCATATTCGAGGTAGATCCTTATTATCAGCGCACAAATAACACAATTTGATCGTTATATTCATACACAAATAATCATTGTTTGTTAACCTAGGTGAAAGTGATATCGTCCGCTTAACATTATAAATTATTTTATATTCTGCCCGCGAAAAGAATTATTCATGGTATTTGATGTACTTAGCCTTTTTCTTTTGTTGTACAATACTTTCTTTTTTTTTGGGTCTGAAAACGAGGCAAAGCCCCTGCGTTTGTTTTATTAATTCAAATCAGAAACAGAGTTGTTCATATGCAGAGCATCAAGGGCAAGAGTCTCGGTAATACAATTGGGAGGACTAAAATAACTAACAAAATTAGAGTTGAGGGAAAAAGAGGTGTTTGCTAAAATGTCAGCAACAACATTGGCAATGCGTCCAATTTTCTTCACTTTGATATACCAGCCCGACAGCGCTATTAAACGTCTGCAGCGATCCACCAAGTAGAAGTCAGGGGCGTTGGAGACCGTTGGAGAGGAGATTAGCGAGCAGGCCCGACTAGAGTCCGACTGAACTACCACCTGTTTGAGGCCTAAGCTTAAGGCCAGCCGTAACCCATGGAAAATCGCCCAAAGCTCGGAAGTAAGAGCCGAACAAGACCCGCACCGCAGCGAGTAAGCATGGATGAAGTTGCCTAGGTGGTCTCGGATAACTCCACCCCCACCTGCAGGTCCGGGATTTCCTTTAGAGGACCCGTCACAACACAATGAGAACCACCCGTTGCTAGGGGCGCTCCAGATTTTTGAAGATGAAGCATCAGTAGCGGAAGTAGACGGGGACCCTACTGCGCTGGTGTCTTGTGTAGTCCTATAAGCATCAACAGTGGAGGCGACATTATGAGATAGTCGAGTGGTTCCATCTTTGGCATTGAAGATTAGGTCATTCCTAACCTTCCAAGTATGCCACACCATGGTGGTGAACATAGTGCTCCAGTAGCTTAGATTCCTGATGTTAAAATGTACCCATTCATGAATATCAGTGAGGGCAAAGAATTATGAGGGTAAAGAGTTTCCGGCAAGAGCCAACCACACATCCTTTATTAATGGGCAATCCCGTAAGAGATGTAAAATAGATTCAGGAGCTGAACATCTTGGACAGGCTGCCGAAGCAGACATGTGTCTGCGTCTGCGGTTTTCATTACAGAGCACAACCCCATGCGACACCAAAAATAGGAAGTGCTTCGCTCGCTGTTGCGCCGGGACACGCCAAATTGCCCGCCACACTGAATTCTCTTGTAAAACTGATGCCCCGCGCAGCTGTCTCATACCTGAACCCGCAGTATACAGTCCGGTAGGGGAGTGGCACCAAAAAATCTTGTCATGAGCCTCAACCGCAGCTTCTAAATACACTGAGGCCAACCCTTGAATAATGTGATTAGGGAGATACGGAACTAAAAATTGCCAAAGCCACGTACCCGCATACCATAGCTGAGCAACAGAGGCATGAAGCAAAAAGTCTGGAATTTCGCCAGTCGCAGATTCGATGAGTGGGGAGTTAAGAAGCCAAGGATGTAGCCAAAACAAAGTTGATCTTCCGTTGCCTACTGCATATTGAAGCCCATTATACAGTAAACCTGAGCCATGAACAATGCCTTTCCATAAATATGACTGCCCACTCTGTTTCTGGAACATATTAATATCTAAACGGTTCTCACAATATTTCCCACGTATCACACGGCTCCAAATAGACGACGGTTCTTGTAAAAGTCGCCATCCCAACTTCGCGAGAAGTGTTGTATTAGAATGATGCATAGATCGTATACCGAGGCCCCCTTCTCGCATAGGTTGCTGAATTTGCTCCCAATTTAGGAGGTGAATTCGGCGTTTCTCCCTTGTGGATCCCCAAACAAAGTTACACACTTGTTGATCGACTGCGTCACAAATTGAGCGTGGGACTAAGGTGGACTGCATAACATATAGGGGAAGACTTGACAACACTGATTTTGCTAAGGTTACACGCCCTGCAACAGATAATATCTTCGACTGCCAACCACTCAATCTCTTTGAGACCTTATCAAGAAGGAAAGTGTAGCTCTCCTTCTTCATTCGACCACAATTCAACGGGACTCCGAAGTAGTTCTCGAAATCAGTTGAGATCGGCACCCCAAAGAAGTTACTGATGTCGGACTGAACATGGCTGGGAATAGCGTTGGAAGAGTAATTGGAGTATTGTACTTAGCCTATTATTAAGAGGCCGATAAGCATGGACATGGTAGTTGGTACAAGTGTGTCGTATAATATGAACTATTAATTTATTAAATTTTTAATACACGGTATAAGGTAAAATAGAAAATTATTCGATAGACTTTGTTTGAAAAGGAGTTTATAAAATAATTTTCAACAATTCTTATTAAAATGTGAGTCATTTTCATAAGAAAAAAACAATCTACTCCCTCCGTCCCTAAATATAAGGCTCATTTGGTTTTTTAACACTATTCACGGTCGAAGAGAATCTTTCGATTTCGGACTATTCTATAAGATAAAATATAGTCATGAGTGGTCTTGTTTGATTCATATCAATGAGTATTTTAACAATATCAAAATTTTACAATTTTCACTAACTTGTAACGAGATATATTGACGAAATAAAACATACATCGACAAATGTACCTATTTGAAATGGAAAAATCAAAAGGGGATGGAGGGACTATAAATTAAAACAATTTATACATTTAGTATAGTTTCAGATCGCACTATTGACGCGTTATTACCGTCAGCGTGTCCAAATGTTCGTACGGACCACAAATACCGAAAATGTCCTTCTCGCCCGCCCTGTATTAATATTTTCTTCCTACAAGCGAGTCAAAAAAATACTCCGTATATATTATTCTTCCTCAACGCGTACAAACGATTTCGACTCTCTTCCAGCTCAAGAAACACTCAGATTCATCCATGGAGAGATCCACATCGATAGGGTTCAGATTAGGCAGGCAGTCGTCTCGAGCGGAACTCAACCGGTTCGTCGAGTCGGATGCTCCAGGGACGGTGATTTTCGAGTTCACTGATGAGTCGTCCGAAGGTGCCGTCGAAGATGTTGTCGAGATTCCGTCTAGTGTTAAGCTTATGTATGCTGCTCATGGAGGCGATCTGGATGGGATCAAAGAGCTTTTGGATGCCGGTGCAGATGTTAATTTTAGGGATATTGATTATCGGACGCCGTTGCACGTTGCCTCCTGCCAGGGGTATAGGGATGCTGTTGAGCTTTTGATTGAGAATGGAGCTGAGGTTGAGGCGAAAGATCGATGGGGTAGCACGGTATGATGTTTCCTTTTGGTAGTAGATTGTGGTTGAATTTGATGTTTCTGTTGAATGATGAGGAATTTGGGCTCAGATTACTTTGATTTGGTGACTGTGCAGCTTGATTGATCGAAAAAATTTATGATTATGGTAGTTTCTTGGGATTATTGTGTCAGATTTCCACTTGTTATCTCTGGATACTTGATTTGCTACCTTAGTGTTATTTTTGATAAATTCGAAGAATTATGGATGTGTTGGAGACTAGAGAGTATAGAATGCAAAGATCGAGTTCATCTTTTCCATCTTCCCAACTTCACATCTTAGGCTTGTTTTCACGATTGAAATCTAAGAATTCACATCTTTTTTTCGACTACTTCATTATAACTGTAGCAATGTTTACTGAGTTATGTTTTTTTGTTTCTTTCCCTTGTACTAATCTACATATATTTCCATTAACAGCCACTTGCAGATGCGATGCACTATAAAAACCATGAAGTGATAAAGTCTCTTGAGAAACATGGTGCTGTTCCTCTGGTATGTTTAGTGTCTTGGCTGGCTAGATGGGCTTTTATTTACTGTAATGTGATTTTGAGTTAGATGACTGGGCTGCTAACTCCTGATTTTGTTTCTCCTTCACTTTGGTCAACAAGATGGCTCCAATGCAGGTAAAGAATTCTCGCGATGTCCCAGAATATGAGATTGATCCTCGAGAAATTGACTTCACAAACAGTATTAATATCACCAAGGTACCACTTTTCTCAAAATGGCTGATTTATAATTCAGACCCTGCATGTATGTGTGTGAGAGTAAAGTAGTCTTTTTAGTCAATAGGAGATTGAGGCTAAATAGTTGTTACTTTTAACAGAGCGTGTGTTTAATTGTTCTGTAATGAGTGTTACTATGTTAGTTGTTCATCAGATTATGCAAAATGAAGTTACATATCAGTGTTTTCTCTTTCATCCATTTTGCTACTGACCCCTTGTTATATACATTGGAACGATATGGGATATTATTGGGCTAGGGTGTATTGTTAGTTGATCTACCATAACTTGTGCTATACATTTTGGTGAAGAAAGCATAAATGAACAAATTATTTCCATCCGTATAATGTTTTCTATTCATCGTCATATGCCTCAATTTTATCGATTACACATGATTTTTTGTCTTATGGATGCTCATTGTTGATCTTTTTACTTCTCTGCTCACATTAAATATCGGGAACACAACTTAATGTGTTGTGAGTTGGTTTCCTCAAACAGCTTACTACTCTGATCTTGCCCTTACTTTTGTAATTCCGATCCTAAGCTTGACAAATATGTTTCTTTTTCTTCCATTATTATGTTTTAAATTTATCAACGTATATGGCAAACTCCATTTCTTGTCTTCTGATTTGGCATTCTGGGAATGGTTAAGGGAACCTTTCGAAAAACATCATGGAGAGGAATAGAAGTTGCTGTTAAACAGATTGGAGATGATGTATTTGCTGATGAAGATAAAGTGTGGGTGTTCTGGGTGTTTCTATTATCGTGCTTAAATTTTACTAACATATATGCTTAGTTCGTGTTCTAACATGATATAGCAACTATCTACAGGAGAGCCTTTAGGGATGAGCTAGCTCTGCTTCAGCGTGTCCGACATCCAAATGCAGTCCAGTTCTTGGGTGCTGTAACTCAAAGTACTCCAATGATGATTGTTACAGAATATTTAGCAAAGGTATGCTATACTACTTGAACTTGTGCGTCTCTCTTGCCGTGGCGAATATTACTCTTTATATATATGAGAATTTTTCTCTCTTATAACCTATTATCTCCTCTTCATATTGTCTTCTCTGGATTGGAAATGTCTTGTCTTTATTGAATTTTGTCTTGTCACGCAGAAAGCTTCTAGTTCTGTCCTCTTTCTTGTGTCTTCCATATGACAATACATAGTATAGTTTTTATATATTCTAGCATAAAGTGCAATTAGTAGATGGAAAAGGAATGGGTTGAGCCTACTCCTAAAGACCACAACAGTTTAACTACATTGTCTATTATTCTGTATTTGTATTCATGCATTGGATGCGAAGATCTTCAGTCTGAAATTAGTAAATTTGCAGCAAGCATTTTATCAACTATTTCAACTGATTGACCTGATGTAGATAACTATTTTGGGACTAAAATACTGAGATTGATAGGAAGACTCAATTTCTTAAAATTACTCTTATGTTCCTTTGCCAGACAATAGAATTTCTTAAAAGTGACCTTATTCACCTCTTTCGGCAATAGAATGTCTTAAAAGTATGATTTCTGTCCTCGTTATGATTTGCTAATTTGTGGATTTCCATGTGTTCACTTGATCAACTATTTCAGGGAGATCTATGCGAATTCTTGAAAGTTCATGGACAGCTAAAACCGAGAACAGCGGTGAAGTTTGCTCTTGACATTGCAAGGTTAGTGTATTTTTTTTTTGCAATTGACTTTGATTTAATTTAAAACAGCTTTTTAATGACCTTTCATAATTCGGGAATTTAGTAACTTTGAATTTCTTTAATAATATGAAATGATATTCACTAATTAATATACTTTTAATCTGCTAAATAAGGGTACTGTGATCAATTTCGCAGGGGTGTTAGCTACCTGCATGAGAATAAGCCAGAACCAATTATTCACTTCGATCTTGAACCTGCGTGAGTTTCCTGTCAACCCAATGTGCTTAAGTTCACATTAAGAATGTTCTTTGTTGGTTCTAAGTCTGAAAACATACTCATTTCAGGAACATATTGCGGGATGACTCTGGAAACCTTAAAGTTGCCGACTTTGGAGTTAGCAAGTTGCTGAAGGTTGCCAAAGGAATTGTGGAAGACAGGCCTTTAATACGTGAAGATACTTCTTGTAAGTTTGTAAGTTATAAACAAGCAGTTTGTAGATTAACCCAGGTTCACATAGAACTTGGGAAGATATTTCGGTGGAAAATAATTTATCACAGGCCAGTTTTTTTAACTAGATTCGTGATATTACATCTTATCATCCCGATTCTCCATTCACAGGTCGATATATGGCTCCTGAGCTGTTCAAGAATGAAGAATGTGATACCAAAGTGGATGTGTTTTCATTTGCTTTAATTCTACAAGAGGTAGTAGTTTCCTTGAGGTTTTGATTATTCTATTATATTCAATAGTATAAGATTGTTTAGTCGATATTTTCATTTTGAACACTAGTCTTCTTCCTCTCTGACTCGTTACTTACCACCTCTGAAGTTCTGATAGCTGTTTTTAATGCAAATTTTTTTTCAGATGATTGAGGGCTGCCCTCCATTTTCTGGGATACCTGAAATTGATGTGCCAAAACTATATGCTGAAAAGCAACGCCCACCTTTTCGAGCGTCGTCAAAGCTCTATTCCCACGGCATCAAGGAGTATGCTAATCTTTCGTTACTATCATTATATAGTTGTTTAAATTAATTGATTTTCAAAAAGTCGGTCAGACCGGGAAAAAAAATCTTCACAAATCTAAACTGTGTTCATACTGGATTATTCTGTACATTGCATGCGGCTCATTGCATTCTGTAAACAGATTGATTGAAGAATGTTGGAGGGAAAATCCTCAGAGAAGACCGACATTCAGAGACATAATTCTCAGGCTTGATCACATATTCAAGAGTGTTGGCCACAAGAAACGTTGGAAGGTTCGTTCTTTCTCTCTTTCCTGGATGTTTAAAGTATTCTCATGTCGCAGAAATAATCTATAGGGATTATATTTCACTGAATATATATCTTTATTTATTCATGCTACACTTGTCTACATATTTTTTAGATCGCACCGCTCAAGTGCTTCCAGAGAAGTACCTCCAGTCTGGGTAGCTTCGGCGATTCAGCTAGGAGCCCTTGATATCAAATATGTGAAATTCGATTCTTTAGGATTAATATTATTGTTGTTGTAATGTTGACACACAATACCAGATTACCAGGGGTACAAAGGTTTTTTGTGATTTCTTCTTTCAAGTGAAGCTTGTTTAAGTTGTAAAATTGTATTGCAGTAAAATGACAAGATGTAAGTTATTGTTGGGCCACTTTGAAGAAGACAATTTTTCCTCATATATGTGTTAGAATAAAACTAAGGATTTTACTTAAATTCTTGTGATGCAAATGCACAGCTGTTAAGGAAACATTATGTAAAGTAACCGTAATGGGTTTTATAATGTAATGTTTTGTCTTTGGGCCTGTTTGGCATATTCATATTTTGTCTTAAAAATCAAAAAATTTAAGCTAGCTTACTGGACCAATAAACTACCCTTTCGAGAGTAAGTGTGCTCCATTGGACTCTTTAGAGTTTTTAATTACAAAAATCAGTCTTTGTAGTTTCTATTAGTTTCTTGTATGCTCCATATAAACCCAAGTTTTAATTAAGATAACTTTTTTCCGGCCTCAAGTTTTTCTTTCCCCCTCGCCGCCTCCTTCCTCCTTCCTCCTTCCAAATCTCCTTCAATCTCTCGTCCATGTAGCGATGACGCTCGATTCCGAGTACTTACGCGGATGTCCTGGTGGATGCCGGAGAATAGAAGACGGTGATGCGCGGCCTCGATTTCGCAGATCTTGTTTTCGTCGAGACGATATCCGAAGCACATGGAGCAGAGGAGGCAGAACATCGAGTATCGGATGTGCTCGATGACATGAACAGGCGATTTTTCATCTCTGAGGCGTTGGATGAGGATCCCGAGCACAGGTTATCGTTGGATGACGAAATTTCTGGCGCCAGGTTGTTATTTTGTGACATTGTCGAACAGACACTTTATCTAATCAATATTTTGATTACGATATTAAATAATTTACAGTTATACAAAGCTTCCACAGCACATGTACAATGCTACAAGAAAGTTAAGAACACACTGACATGAGCATTGAGCTTTATGTGTCACTCATTGAGCTTTAGTGTCACTCATTATCAGCTTGAACGACATTCTTCCATGGCTCAACTCTCACTTTAACTCTTTCACCATTAAAATGAACATATTTCCATTTCAACCCATATTTCTCAAGGACAAGCTGTTTCTTGTCCACTTGTCCAAGTTCCTGGAACGCACGTGTTATTCGCCTCACAGTATCCGCATCCGGTTTCACACCCAATTCCTCCATATCTGCAAATACCTGATTCCCCACAAGATCATTATTTTCTTTTCTTTTTTGATATTTTATAAGTAGAAAAGATTGTTCAATGTGTAGTGGCATACCTCTATTATCTTCGCTGGCTGATTGTGATGATCATATAGTGAGATCATCCTAGAGAATAGCCACTTTGAAATTGAGCGTGAATGTGTATGTAGGATCATATTCCACAATGATTCAGCTTCTTCTATCCTTTGATCCTTGTCAAATGCCAAGAGAAGTGTGTCATATGTTGCCATGGTTGCTCCTTGGCCTCTGCTCAACATCCATTTGGCAACCTAAAATACATAATCAATCATTAGTTACCAATTCCTGTAACAACAATTTACTTGCAGACACACCAAGACAAGGTGGAGCTATCCTACTTGTATTACACGTTTCCACTGACTTCTCTTCCTTAAGATTCTCAAGGCCTTAGCTGCTGCAATTAATGGGAATTCCAATTCCCAGGCTGACCATTTATCTAGAGCTCCATACACAGCCTCTTTCTCATTTGGAAGATCAGAAAGCTACAACAAGAATTCAACGATTCAGAACGTCAGAGATAGCAAGACATAGGATATCATGTCACCTATTCAGGACATGTAAAATTATAAATTTCCATAAACACCCAGAGAGGATGATTCATGCAACACCTAGAGGTTTAAAAAAATTCACCATAGATTTACAAGTACCATTTCTGAGTAATATGATTAACACAAACAGAAATGAAGGAAAAATGCAAAGTAATTGCATATCTATAACTTACAATTCGAATAAGATTGAGTGCCTTCTGCCCCGATCCAGTAGAGTCCCTTTTCTTCCACAAATGGTGTTCGTTCTTTCCTGGCTTCTTAACCATCTTCCTGTCTCAAAAAAAAAGTACACCAAGATGAAGTAGAAGCAAATTCAAGAGATAGTTTCCGTACCACTACAAGATATTGATACAAAAATCATTTATAAAATGCATTCTTCACTACAAGAACCAAAAACTCGTCATAGTAATACCATCTAGAAGTTTCTTCTCTCTTCTCACTCTTTTGGATTGATTCATATAATTGAAAGACAAACTAACAAAGTTTCTATGATATAACCAAGTGATATAGCTAACTTACTTAACAACAGAAGCAGATTTACTCGGTGGCCCATTTATTTCCAAGGAGAATTGCACCTGCAAAAATCAAATAATTACACAAAGAAAATACTTCAGCTAAAATTCCCCCCTACTGACATTCAAATTTATAGAAACACCTCATAAGTTTCTTGCCTTGATTTTTCGAAGGTAAAGTCCTGAAACCTGCACTGGAGGTGAAATCCTACTGAAAGAGATTCCATATCTCAAACTAATAGCAGAATCTGCCACCTTAGCCTGATAAGAAGGTTTCAGAAGAGATTTTAAGAATCAAAGTTGAAAAACCAAACCCTTAAAAGATATAGATAATGTAATGGCAAAAACCTGTTTTAAACCAACTGATGTAGAACAGTAACACATAGGATTTGCTTCAATCATACAAACCATTTTTTGCTCGCTTTTCAGTTTGTCCAGCTCTAAATCATCCTTGTCCTATATACGGCATAAATCAAAATTAGGGTTTGTTTCATTGAATACGAATAAATTAAAAAGTGAGAATTTGATGAGAACCAACAAAATCAAAGATGGCGAGCTCGATGGCAAGAATAAGCAGTTTGAATTCTTACCTCTAACCTACTCGAGCCACAATCTCCCAATAGATTAAACAAAGTATAAACCAGTCAAGCTCAGGGAATTATAAATCCCAAACCAAACCCAATTAGGCCCTGTTTGGATAGATCCTAAAAATGACATTATAATGCCTAAAAGATATTATCCTATATTATAATGTCTTTAAATGAAAATCTGTGTTTGGATCTACGTTTATCAACCTGTATTTTGAAAAAAATGCATCATCTCTTATAATTAATCATATGCTTCTTCCTATCATCTCCTACAATGCAAATTGAAACCCCTTCATACCTAGCACTGACATCGCTGGCTTTGCCGACAATACACAACCACCCACAACAACACCCATGTGCGAACAAGATACCCAAATCTGAAATAAACCTCAAGTGCCAAAACCCCCAAAATCAAAATATTCAAACAAAACTCAAGAGAATTATAATGAGGTAAGATAGATTTGAGACTGAACATCAGGTAGTAATTAGTATTCATCCTCAAATTGAGTTACCAAATTTGAATTTTGAAATCGAAGTAAACAAAACCCTAATTCCCAAATCCGAAATTATGTCTATTAGACCTAAAATTCGTATTCAAATGCACATAACTAAGTCTTCACAAACATGAACCACATCAAGTCATCAACACAAGTAAAAAAAAAGCTAAAGATGAATGAAACGATGAACCTAGGGCGGTCGGACACGAAGCGGCGGCGGAGATCGAACAAGATGGCGACTGTCGAGTAAGATAGTTTGGCTAAATAGTCACATGTGATGAAGGAATGCGACGAATAGGCTATGGAAGCAACGAAGAAAACAGTGGTTGTTGTAGGTGAACGTCTAGGCTTCGACGACGGTGATGGGAGATGGCACCGACCAACTTCAGTGGGTTGATATGTGGGAGAAGATGACGAGAATAGATTATACTTCAGCGACAAGTGTGAAAATGTTTCCAGCCAAACAACATTATTAATCTTCTCTGTATTATCACGAAAACAGAATTGTTGGAATAATACACTTTATAATTTAATGCCATATAATGCATAATGACATTATAATTTTGGAATCCAAACGGGGCCTTAAGCTCAAGCACTCGCAAGAGCAACTAAGCATAGATAGAGAGATGAATAAGATGGCTATGAAGTCCATGTTTAGTTTTGGGCTTGGTACATGTTATGGGCTTTTGGCCCATATTCACCACTTAAGCTACACAAGCCCATAGACTCATATTCCATTTGAGCATAATCTGAAACTTGATTAAATTACGTAATCCATTGGTATTGTCCAGTATATTGTGACTTATTTAGCTAGGATATACAGTACTAATAATATTTTTTATAAAATATAAGTGAGCTAGTAATGCAGCTAATTAACCCTTGTATTAAGGTTGTCATCATTAGTGTAACTTTGTTTAGAATCGACGAAGCCATAAATAACGACCAATCATTTTCATAGTTTTGTCACCATTATAACTTGATTCGCACATTGTATTCTATTCCTTTAGAAGAAAGAAGACGTGTTATCCCATTTCTTGATGAAGACGTATTTCTACCCAACATTAATATAGTTTGCAAAAGTTTCTTATATTTTTAGGTATGTGAAAATAAAATACTAACATTACCAAAAATACACTTCAAACATCACATATATTCATCTCATATATCAAAACAAGCCCTCATTCTTTTACTTTTTTTTTATTTTCCTTATATGAATTTGATGACACATAAATGCTTGCATAAGCTCTTGATAAGATAGAAGTTATCTGCTAATTAAGAATAAGCTTAGTTTGGTTGATGAGTCGTGCACGTACAACACAACAAGAAAACAAGTTTGAAACTGAGTTTCATTTACGTATATGCATGCACATCTTTGCTACATATAATAAGTCTTACAAGTTTTCATGTAATATATACACGTTGACATTTATTTGTCATGATTAATATTTGCGCACAAGCTATAACTAATGTAATGTACGTATAAAAAAGTCTCAAACTCAAGGCTCAAGCTTGCGCGCAACTTAATCAGATTATACGTACGGGTCGCTATATATAGCTACCTAGCTTGCAACTTAATCAGATTTTTTTGGCTTAATCAACACGAAGTTAGCTACTTTTAATGTAGACTAGAAAAACCAACCAAAATAAAAAGTACGTTACATACGTAAGGAAATTTTGTACGTATTATTGAGTTTCCTTATATTGTTCGGTCAGTTAGGTTATAACGAAAACAAAAAAAAATATTTTAAACTACATAGGTTTGTACTTTGTGATACGAATCGGGTTGGTTTGCCTAGTATTCGGGGGATGGTCGTGGCCTAATGATGGTCGATAGAGCTCTAAAGCTCTTCCTCTTTGGGATAAGTATTGAACGAATTCAATAAGAAATCGATGCTTTGAATAGATGAGTAGTCTCTAATGGTAAGCTTGATGATTCAGTTTGCTAACTAAAAACAACTTTGAATCCTGTCAGTGGGATGACATCTAAAGTAAAGAAAGGAGATTCTTTCGACTTGAAACTTTGCATTCAACTAGACGTAAAATGAAATGATAACAACAATCTCCATATAAAGGAGAGTTCGAAATCTACAGAGAAATTAATGATGGTTGGTTGACCTAGTTTAAGCAAATCCCAAAACGCTAAATATGATAACTTCTTTCTCGCACAAGGAAAGTAACACCATAAATGTAATTACGAGAAATATAATTTCTGAGCTAAACAAATAAGCTAGGAAACTATCCTAAGTGATAAAAGATAGTAATTTAAGTCTTAAACACCCGAAATGAATATGACAAACAAAGACATAACGATTTGGGACACAAACAGGGCACATGGCGGGTGCGGTGAGGGTGTGGGGGCAGCCGCATTCTCCTCAGTAGCGTTGGCCGTGGGTGCGCCAAAGGTGCGATATCTCTCTGCTCGAATCTGGCTCCTTAGTAATATTGTGCGGGTGCGCCATTTCTGTTGAGGCTCTTTGGAAGTTGAAGCAATTTTCATGTAATAGCTCTTGACTAATGAGGCAAGCTGTAATGGGTGATTGTCATTGTGTTGATGATCAATCCTTATGTATTATGTTCAGATCATTTATGCGTAGTTCAGTTTGGGCTTTAATCTGTAATTGGGCTTGATCCATTATTTGAGGCCCATAAGCCAGCTGTGGCCCAGATGCTCGACCCGACCCGTCTGAGGTTGCTGGGGCTCCGCGTTTCACTTGTTGGGCTGAGGTATATAAGCTTCTTAACCTGGTGCTTCTCTCAGATCAACTCATTTCTTCTTCTCCGCCTCCATCTGTGACAGAGAGCTTGTGCTAGGGTTTTGGGTTTCCTGAGTGTTCTTGACTGTGGATCGAGAGCTTGATCTCAACAGAAGCAAAGCTTTTGCTTCTAGAGATAACTTCGAGCAGATTGTGTTCTTGCTTGGAGTTGGAGGCCTTTATCAAGTGGTGAAGCTTGCAGATGCTCGACGGAGTCGAGGTTTGGAGGAGATCTGGTCACACGCGTGGTTTAGGGAGTTTCTCTTCTCTTGTTTTACAGATTCTTGTTATCTCTGTTCTGTGTATTTGATCTGAACTTAGAGTTTTGCTCTCTTGTAAGATTGTGACCTACTTAGTGGATTTGGCCATCAATCTTGAGGCCACGGGGAATAGGCTGAGTCCGAACCTCGTTAACATTTCCTTGAGTCATTTACATTCTGCATGTCGTTCTTTGTGCATGTTTATGATAATCTGATTCGAATCTAGTTAATCTCACACAAGCGTTGCTCGTCAAGCGCCTCGATGTCATCTACTCCTTTAGGATCATTAAGCTCCATGTCTTTTCCTTAGCACCAAAAAAAACTATTCTAAGTCAAACCTTTTGTGACCATTGATTAGATCGTTTTTGGCACACTTCTTGCTCTTGCTCTTGCTCTAGTCACTAGACCAAGGGATCTCACGCTTATTAGGTGATGACGACCCTAGATGGACTTGCACAAGACAGAGAGAGATCACTTTATTTAAAACTTAAAATGGATTCACATGCCTGAGTTATGCCTAACCGAGAGTAGTATGATTAATTATCAAAATGTCTCATAAACCTATAATGGTGTTTTAATATCATCATTGCAAACGAACACACATAATCACTCAATCAACCATAAAAAATACATTTAGACAGATCATAACCACTAATAAATTTTTGTAATGTTGGAGTGTACTATATATCGATCTATACTATCTATTCTATCTATCATGGATCAATCGACCGATCTGTAGTTTGCGCAGTTGGCGGTGGACACAATTTTATGTAGCAGTTGTAATTTTGTCGATTATCTCCATGCATTGAGCTGTACGTTTTATCCAATCATTTCGACATTTAATGCATGAGAAGATGATCAATCTCATAATGCATATAGCGATCCAAGAATTCGTATATGCGTCTTAATATATCCAACCAAAATTGTTATGGTGTGTAATACTCCACAGTATATTCTATTATAAAAACGAATATGAGGCTACAAAGCATCATATATTCTTGGAGTTTATGTGTTTTATTAACCTTACTTGATAATTTATTTATTAGCTTACGCGTCTCCTGTACGTCCAAGTAACACATTACGCGGCTTGTACAATATAAAATTAGTATAAATAACTAAGTACAGATTATACATTTACATTTCATTTTATGTTAAGCATAGGATTAAGCTAATAAGTGAAAATTCGGATTTAGAAAGATGATGATCCAGAAAATGTTAAACACACGTGTCGATATGCAAATGAATCTTCAATAAGTCCTGAAATAAGAGTACACGTGTAGTAAGAGATTCATCGAACTTAAATTGACTTAATCTGTCTTGAGAGTCGACAATGATGGGTAATTTAAAGTTTTAACCCCTTGCTAAAATCCACATTATATATTTTGTCATCTCCATGTGCTAATATTCTTCCTTATATCCTTGGAATTCATTAATTTTACTACTACCCTACTAC
The DNA here is from genome assembly GCA_029168935.1 of Oxyria digyna. NCBI lineage: Eukaryota > Viridiplantae > Streptophyta > Magnoliopsida > Caryophyllales > Polygonaceae > Oxyria > Oxyria digyna. The sequence continues at coordinate 45,915,971 of JAPVLV010000005.1, forward strand.
TTACGTAACGTACCGGCCGACTTCTATTACGGAGTCGTTATTAGTGACTTAACTAATTATGCAACCCAAAAAAAGTGACTTAACTAATTAAGAAAATGTCGTAGAGTTTAGGGATAAACTAAATATTTTAAATTCAAGGACTAATAATTCTTAGTTTATATAATGTGATTATGTGAGTAGTCTAGAAATTTTCTCTTTAACCCTTTACTTCTTGTCAACGCTCCTCAAATGACGTCGGTAGTTTATCCTATGGATAAGGATAAACATAGCAATGCTCGAACTAAAAATAAATATGTATAGCATTTTATACAAAATAAGAGAAAATCATCATAAATACATAATCTTGAATATCTCCACCCAATACTCTTTGAATCACAAACTGGAAATCGGATACGGTCAATAATCTTTTAATTGTTTGACATTTTCATTACAATATAATTAACACCGGCACACAGGAAATTCAGATTAGCTAGATAGGGGAAACACCCTGAAAACCAAACAGCTTAATCAGATTGATCAATTTATTATAATGTTTTCATAAATTAATCCTTTGTTTAATATTTTAAATCGTCACCAAATCTGAGCCTATCGAGTATATAATCCTGCATTCATTTAACTAATCGTTAGTTTAAGTGAGTCAATAATGTGTTGTCATATTCATCAATTATCTTACTTGGTCTGCAGATAAGCTTAATCATCAATTAATTATATGTTTTTAAATCAATTCATATTATATTGTATTAAAAAATAAATTAAAATCAAACTTGTATCTTGAGAATTCTTCCAAGTAAGAAGGACCACTGCAATCAGGCCACGTATTGCTTTCCAATCCCAACTTCAAAACCCAGAGCCTATAAAAACACCAATTCTCCAACTCCAAATCTCTACCTATTTCCATTCCATTCCATTCCCTCATCCCAAACGTACCAAACACTACTCATCAATCATTCCTAAATCATCATAAGCAAGGAATGGAAGCAGAGTTCCTTGAATCAGAAGTCATGTTCACCGAATCCGATTCCGACTCCGATCAAAACCCTCAATCCCCAAACAACCACCACAGTTTCGGTTACTCTTACCGGAATAACAAACCAAACACTACTCGGAAGACGAAGAGATCTTCAATCCCACTTGATATCCCCGATTCCCCAAGAAACGGAATCATTCCGGGTGGAAGCGACGAAGACGATTACGAAGACGACAATGGAGAAATGGTCCCGCCTCATTTGATTGTGGCCAGGAGGAAGTTGGTGAAAACGGGGAGTCGTCTTGAAGGGAGAAATTTGCGTGAAGTTAGGAATTCGATTCTCAGAATGACGGGTTTTCTTGAATCGTGATACCGCCAGGAAACGGAATAGATCGTATTAACAAAGGTGTTTTTTTTCTTTTGTCTTGTTTGGTATAGCAATTGATTGTCAACCGTTTTCTTTTCGGATTACAAGAAATTTTGGAGAGAAAAAAATGAAATGTAAACGAGTTGTTATTCAATCAGAACTCGATTTGTAAATGGGGGGTTCAAATGTTCCTATAGTTGAATTTATTTCTTTTGTATTTTGTGATTTTACTGAAACATAAAGCAATAAAGATATTGTTTTCTTTTTGAATTGTTACAATTTGGATTCGATTATTATGATTACTGAGTTGTGGAAATCGTCTTCTTCTACTGTCTTTCTCGATCTAACTTTCAATCATTGAGGGCTCAGGAATGGGCCAATTCAAATACATTAATATATATTCTGTATAATATGCAAAAATAGAAAATTCTGCATTTTATATATAGTTTGAGTTGGCAACAAATAGTGTGTTTCTCCCCTATAATTTAGAGAAAGAAAATATTAAAATTATATACATTATACACAACTCAATAGTTAGTACGTTCATTTTGATTTTTGATCAAGTTTTGTTTTGATATTTCATCACTAAATTTCAAATAGTATTTCTTCTTGTGAAAAGACAAATACAAATGACGTAGTATTATACTCGTATGAGACAGCCTAGTCTGACTTTAATATGAAGCCAAGTGTGCATAAAATTGAAATTAGGCCATGTGACCGGTAGTGACATTTATTAGCACAAATTAGTAGAAATTTGTTTGTTTTTTAAGAAAAAAACAAGATAAACAACCGATAGCTAATTACGTAATACGTACGAATATAAGCTTTATCGTTTAGCAAAATGAATTTATGACGGGTGGTGAGACTATGACTCCCCCATACGAAATTCTTCATTTATATATATTCGAAGTCATTGACAATTTATAAAATCCAAGACTCTTATATCAAATTTTATGTATAAATGAAGTCGAGTTTATATAAAATTTAATCTCGATGCTTATTTTCAAATTTTCCAAGGGGAAGCTATATCAGCCAATTGATATGATCTTTTCCAGACCCAATTAACATGAATGATATATATGTCGATATACATTAATTTTGTCCAACCATAATATTAATATATAGACACATGCACCATAAATAGACATTTCCTAGCTAGCCACGTGGTGCATGTCCAACATGCAAACAAGATAACGCAAATGAAATGCCAATCACACGTATTTACAATGGTCATTTAGTGAGATTTTGAGTTGTAACACGAGGCTAGTTATCAGCCTTATAAACCTGTGAGAAACATTAATTTTTTAATTCCTACATGGAGTGGGTCAAAATAATAGTATCAAAACTACAAAAATAACAAGGGCGAGTTAGAACATATGCCACATTAATTGTATCATTCATATATACTTGTAGCTAGAATTGCAGTAATTACCATTATAAAAACTATAGGAATTATTACTTTAATGATAATTACCTATATACTTGTAATCAACAATGGGATTAACAACTAGAAATGATTGACAAATTCTTTTGTTAGGACTTCTTCTTTTTTTATACATAAAACAAGCCATTCACCCACCCAAATTTTTAATTACCTCCCAATTTTCATACGTCGCGCGTATGGATTATTTTCATACGTCGCGTGTATGGATCTTCTTCCTCTTCTCTTCCGCGGCGCAGCAGAGCTTACATCATTGTTATGGTATGATATTGAAATGGATACGAAGTTTTGATAGTTTTTTGATGATATCCATTTTGAAATTGAATATATATGTATGTCAATTAGTTGATTAAAAAGCATGAAAATGCTATTGTATGATGAATTGTGAATTTTGTTGGGATTATATTGATGAATTTGTCATTTTTATGTGTATATAGTATAATTTAGGATTTGATATTGAATTTGATAATGTATAGATTGATTTAGTTGAATTGATTGCTTTTTTTATTGAAATATTTGAGAAATTGTTGAAATTAGGGTTTACGGATTCAAACAATCCATATATGTTTTTCTGCGGCTCGATTCAAATCTAGATATTGTACTTAATTTGGTTCCTGATTTTGTGTAGATCTGGACCTTTTTTTCTCTGTCTTGTTAAAACCGACATTATAATTGGAGATTGAATCTATTTGATTAAATTCCTTATATTTAGGTCGTCTAATTGGAAATTGTTTGTAAATTGACTTGTATTTGTAATTTTATATTAAATCTACTGAGATTTTAATATATTGAAATTATTATGGATCAAGAAAAATTTCTCTTCTTTTTGATAGCATGAAATTGTAGTTTTATGATAATAGAGAGTTTTTTGTGATTGTGTAATACTTATAAATAAAATCTCGCTATATTTAACTTTAGTAGCTTATTTTTAACTTTAGTTTTGTAATTTCTGAAATTAGTTTGAATGAAGTACACACAAATTAAGAAGCTTTGTGATTTTTGTAGGATGATCTCATGCGCATTGATAAACTCATTCATGCACTTTGTTTCACTGACTCATGCATGTATATTCATGCACTCACTCATACACTTTGTTTGAATGAGTCATGTACACGCAAAAAAGTTGTCATATTCAATTTTATTGGATTGTCTCATGCACATTGTTATAATTTCTCATGCATATTCATGCACTCATTCATACACTTAGTTCCAATAAGTCATGCACACACAAAGTTGTCATATGCATTTTTAAGGGACTGTCTTAAGTTGACTCATGCATATTCATGCACTCACTTATGCTTTTTGTTTCAATAAGGTCATGCACAAAAAAAAGAGTTATTATATGCATTTTTGTTGAACTACCTCATGCACATGGATGCTCTCAGCGCGCACTTTATTATTCTAACTCATGCATATAAATGCACTCACTCGTTCACTTTGCTGAAATGAGTCATGCACATGCAAAGAAATTACCCATTAGTGCATTTTATTTTACTGACTCGTGCGCATCATGCACTTTGTATCACTAATTGATACATAACCAAAGATCTAAATCACATATTTGAAATCTTATTTATTAAAATCTTCCTTTTCCAGGAGATTTAACATAAAAGAAAGTATAATATGACATTTGTTTCTCCAAGCATTACTGCTCAATACTTTACTCTTGAGTGCAATGAGACTCTTGAGTGCAATGAGGCAATGCAACTATATATTAGTCAAATTTTTCCAAATCTTAAAGATGCCATTCAGGCTTACACCACATATATTTTGATATTCTATAAAGAAAAACAATGATGTATCACTATTTATATATTGTTTGGAAATACCTTTCTTGTACAAGACACGAATATAAATTTGTATTTACATCTCAATGAATTTCTACTCGTAATTATATTTTACTATTCTTTATTCAATCCTTTACATATACATACAACAAAGTATAAAGAATAAGCCATTCCCCTGATACACGTGAAAAAATATAGTTCAAGTAGCAAAATACAGATTAAACTTAGTTGTTGCATCACCTCCAAAAGACCTAACTTCCGACAATAGATCAACCAATCACAAACAATGACCCGTGCATTTCAGAAAATCAACTCATGCACCATCAAACATTCACTCATGTACTTAGTTGAACTAAATCATGCATTCATACTTAGTGACTCATGTTCAAACATGCATGTATTCTAGTTACAATCATTGACTTATGCATTTAGAAGAATAAACTCATGCATTATGAAGGATTGACTCATGCACTATCAATCATTAATTCACGCACTCATACATATTGACTCATGCATAGATATTTATTTCAATTACAAGTATTGACTCATGCATTCAGAAGAATCAACTCATGCACTATTCACCATTAACTCAAGAACTTAGAGTCACTCACTCATGCACTCATATTTAATGTCTCGTACAAATGAAATTTCCAACTGCAAGCATTAACTTATTGAATCAGAAGTACTAAATCATACACTCAGATTCATTAACTCATTCACAGAGATGTATTCACAAATCAAATTCTTACGAACTCAAAACTTATTTTGAATGTATTAATTAAACACGCGGGGAAAAAATGGAGAGCAAGCTTCTGCGTGGAGAAAAAGGCAAGAGATATCAATTTCACACGCATGGCCCACTAGTGTTGTGTTAGCTTCTGGCCCTTTAGATCAAATTACATCTTACGAATGAAGTTGATCCTTATTTATACTCTAAAAACCTTTCTCACCATAATTTGCCCTTCAGAATCTATCATCAAATCATGAACTAAGGACTTGGATACCACAATGGATGCCTCAGCTTCAGCCACATCAACCACTAATGATGCTCCACAACATTTGAGAACTTCTGCTAAGAACAACTTCAACAAAATCTCGAAAAAACAACGTCTAAACTTATTAGTTCATTCACTAGCATAGAAATGTCAATGTTAACTTTCTACACATCAACGCTCAAGCATGTCATAATGACAGAGTTTTCATAAATAATTTCTCTTGCATACCATAATAAAACTGTCTCAAGAGCAACTTCAACAAAATCTTGATGAACAAAGTCTCAACTCATTAGACTTTATAATTAATTAACTTACCAACGCTAAAAAAATGTCACAATGAGAAAGACTTTATAATTAATTAACTTACGTATACAAGTTCTTATAAACTTGGGGTAATTGTGTTACTTTTTAATAATTCAGTGCAAGTTTAGTAATTTCCGTATTCTTTGGTGCCAAAAATTGAAACCACTGTAAACTCATTAGCATCCCCAAAACCCTTTCTTCCCCCGAGCGAAGCGATCTCTGAAGCACCCAAAAACTGCGTGAAATGGCCGCCGCTTACGCCGCCGCAGCCAGGTCTGTGCTCCGCTCTTCCACCGCCAGAACTTCCGCTTCCAGATTCTCCACTGCTTCATCCAAACCTAAATCCGCTTTCCGCATGCCCTCGCAGAACCTGCTTTCAAGCCCGCGCATTCTGAGGTACAATCCCCGATCTGGATCATCACTTTTTTAATTCATCAGTTTCGTAATGTGATTGTTGTTGTGTTGAAAGGTGTCCGGTTGAATTGAGCACCTGTGCTGAATCGTTGCTTCCGTATCACACTGCTACCGCCTCTGCATTGCTTACTTCTTTGCTGTCTGCAACTCCTCGTTGCTATGGTTGGACTCTTGAAGGTAACCTCTCTCTCTCTCTCTGTGTATTGATGTAAATTACAATGCAATAAAGATGTTAATTTGTGTAAGTTTGGTGACTTTTTAGATGATGGGAATTTGGTTTTAGATTCATTACCATTGTCAGCAAGTCAACTGTAGAGATGGGAGGAATTTTGATTGCCTGATGAGAAATGGAAGATAAAATTACCTAATTGCATGTCAGATTCATGGGGATAAATTCTTATAATCAGCCTTTTATGTAGATTTTTTTATCTAAGAAACTTAATGGACATGTGAATAAACTCTTGTGATCCTAATCAGCGGATTTCGCAAACCTTTTATTTTCATTTTCTTCACTGTTGGTCATTTTGACATGTATAGAGTATCAACCAGAATCTAATGTATTGCCTTTGTGTTAATAATATGCCTGCAATATCATTTGATAATCATACTAATGAGGCCCATACATTCAGATTGCAATGACGATGTATGATGACAGAAGGTACGAGCAGATTCTAGTGTACATGTGCTGTAAGACAAAGCTGATAGCTTAGAAGTACTGAAAGACCTATGGAGAAGCTTCATTTTTCCCCCTTTTCTGTTTCTTGAATATGATGAGTATGATAGTGCTGCAGCATTATGGTTTTAGAACTCTTGGCATCTGCTGATAAGTGTTGGAGCTCTAGAGCTTGTCAGATATACCTTCATTTTCTTTGTTTTTGTGAGCATTATCATGCTATGTGAATTTTCACCACTATTCAGTGTACACTAATTCCAATCTTCAATAAGTTTCAAAAATATGTTGGTTTCCTCTCTAAGCTTTCAATGAAATAGTAACAGAATTTCACATTACTTTAAATATTGTAATGTTTACTATTTCAGTTGATTTTGTACGTCATACTTGTCTTCTTCTTCGTTTGTAGATGGATGATTGTTGTGTTGGGATGCAATGCAGTTTCAGTGGCCATAACTTTCTTTGGCAATTGGTTTGAGCCGAGGTACTCTCAGTTTAGAACACAGTACTTAATTCTGTTGTAATGGACTCACAAGGGCAGAAAGCTCGGAGATAATTGATATCGGCAATGTTTGGATGATTTTTTTAATACAGAGCCTTTTTTCATTAACTTTACTCAGTGATGATTTAGCACGGAGGAAGCATGGCTATAAAGTGACCATGTCCCTTAACTTGGCCTGTGAAATTTATGATTTCTTTGTAGCTTAGATTCTAAGCTATAAGTTACATCAAGTGAGCTATAACATAGCTGCAGTTAGTAAAGATTAGCTACATGTTCTCATTCCATAATCTGCTTTTAAGGGTTTCTAGGAATGTGCATATCATCTTTGCCCATTTGCCCTACGTAACCTTCCCCGTTGTAGTTTCATATTGCTGTGTTTTATCGCCTGAATGATTATGGCTAGCTCGCAGTAGAAGAAGTAATTCTTTATACTTGCTGAAATTAGTTCAAAAGCAAGTATATCAAATTTTCTCTTATATTAATGAGCACCATACTAATCAACTAAGATGGTGTTAAGAAGCTTATAAGCTCCCTGTAATCAATACTGACTTTGCGTGATGTAGCTTAATACTATAGGCGTTCATTTTCAGTCTTGAGTAAACCAAAACTTGGGGTAGGTAACATTTGTTTCTTAATGCATAGAAGCAATCACGAAGCAATCACGAAGCAATGTATAGTTGTCCAAAGCAAGTAACATTAATGGATATACTTATTCCCATTCTGAAGAAACCAGATTAAGTCTGAAACACTACATACGACCCAAGTCTCTTCGTAAGTTCATATCCTAGAATGCACAAATAATCTCTTGCGAAAACCGGTTATAAAGATTATGTATACTCCCTCCGTTTGTTAATCTAAGTCGTTTGAGAGTCATTTTCATGTTTGTTAATGTAGGTCGTTTACATATAAAAATAATTAAAGTTGGATTTCTCACTTTTGCTTTTGTGAGAAAGTGTGCTCATGAAATATTTTCAAGACAATAACTGAGTATACTAGTCTATTTTCTATTTAAAATTCATTCAAATTCATCAGCATAAATTACATGGTATTAAATGAGTGGTCAATTTACCTGCCATGATATTAGTTACGAGACATTTAATGATTGAAATTTTAACTCTACTCAACTAGTCTTAATATGTGCTCATCTTTGAAACGACTTAGATTAACAAACGGAGGGAATAACAAATAGCGGGGATAGCTCAGTTGGGAGAGCGTCAGACTGAAGATCTGAAGGTCGCGTGTTCGATCCACGCTCACCGCAATAATATTTTATTTTACCGAGTAGTATAAAAATTTTAATTATATCTTTGCACGACATTTTCTTACCATCTTTAATTTACAATCTCTGCCTTCTAATAATCTGCCATATATTTTTTTGATCAGGATAACCTGCAATTTATATGGCACAGTATAATGGAACAACCCTTTCTTCCCCGCAATGTACACACAATACAAGAGAATCGATCAACAGTTTAACATCTTACAACTTTTGATGGTCAAGACTCAAAACTGAAACGTCAACAAGAAAATCCACCCATCACAAAACCATTGGAAGAATCATTTCCCAAAGCCACAAATTCTTTACATCATGCAAGAACAGAAAATACTTGGTTTTGCTTCGGGCGAACATGTAAAAAGAATCAAGCGCCTACACACAAAAATGGACTCGTCAAATCACAGGCCTGATTTCATCTCCTCCAGGATGGACGTTACATGTCAGAATACATTAAGCAAACAAAACAGTCTGCTGTGCTTATTCGTATAATAGCTCTACTCCCAGGATTGATTTGAGTTGAGTGTAAATAACTATGCGGCTACTGCTACATTTTCTGTCTTCTTACTGGCTGATTTTCCCTTCTTCTCAACTGGGGGCACTTCAGGCATTTCAGGCTTCTCAATACCTTGAATATCGGTTATTCTCAATCGAGTTAGCTCCTACAAATATCAATCATTAAGCAAGTTATCAGCAATCAAGTTATAAAATACCAGGAAAGATAAGTTTTTATTGTAAGAATAGACTACCTGTCTATGCCCATTAGTTCTTCTGTAGTTCTTTCGTCTCTTCTTCTTGAATATAATTACCTTAGCATCTAAGGCCTATAGGGGAGAAGAGTAAGTTACACAAGAGTCAATAAACAATGATATGAAGTATCTCCCAGATTACCAGCTAAACAATGATATGAAGTATTTCCCAGATTACCAGCTACGATCAGATATACAGTATAGAATAATATCAGGCCATCTCGAATTTTCCATGAGATGGTTTTGAATACATTGCGCCGACTTATTCAAATGAGACAACTTCATTTTTAGATGAAGAGATATTTAGAGCACAAGTTAAAATTAAGATATGACCCCTAGATAGGAAAATATTCAAAAAAAGAAAACCCTGAGTATCTAGAACAGGTTATCATACTGATCACTGAAAATATTTGCCAGCTTCATTTATCCTCATCATTTTTGCCAACTTCATTTATCCTCATCATTTTTTCCTGTGTTGGTGTACTGCAGGGCATCAACGACAACCTCTAGCTTGACTAAAAGAATTTTAATAGTTGCCATCTTATATTCAGTCTGAGCATCATTTTTTTTTTCTTTCTAAAGACCTCTTTCTTGCTTCGATAAAACAAATTTTGAAGCTTGTACTGGATTAAGACACACAAATATAAATAAAAGTCAACCAAAGAAAAAAAAGTTATTATTGAAGTTTGTGTTGGTCTCACATGCTCTTCAACAACTGCATGAACTGCAGAATCTTCCAGTATAGGCCTTCCAACAATGGTTTGAGTTTGTGTACCGAGCAACATGACTTTGCTTAAGATCAGCTGTAGTAGACATGAAAGTAAAAATGAGAAATAAGATAATATAAGCACAGCCACCCACTTATAAAATAAATCAACACCAATGCTTAGCTAGATATAAAAAACTGTTAATATTAGCATATGTTTGCTTAGAAAGGTTTGGTAAAGACCTTGTTTGTGGGTGTTGTATTGGGTTACTTTTGTTTTGTGACTTGTCTTCTTCTCTAAATTGTTATTGAGATGATTCATAAATGTTCTTGAGAATTGAGGATTAGTGATGTGTACTTCTTCTGCTGATTCTTTGTTACTCCATAGTTTACTTGCTTTAAATTCATCTTTTTATGGTTCAATTCAGAAGAAACTGTATATCAAGCTTCTTGTTCTAGTAGTACAATGTTATACAAAAACAAGCAGCATGTCCAAATACCAATTACATTTTAGATACGTAATCAGCACAAAATACAGCATTTCATGACCGTCGTAACAGAGATGCTAAGATCCACCAAAGCTAGTCCATATTCAAAATTTTACCAGAAGTATATCAAAAAGTAAAGGCATTAGGAGATGAAGCAAATAACATAGGAGGCCAGCTCTTATACTGCTATGTAAAAATCAGATATGCTGAATCATATAGAGTACAATGGGACTTGCTCATCAACTCAATTGGAGTGTTTACTGTATAGTCCTCACTCCTCACCAAGAACTCAATGACATGCGTATGAATATTGCCGTACAAAACAATAACTAACAGAAGAGAAATAAACCTACCTTATCATTGACATCACAGTGTTTCAATCTCTCTGTGTATATGCAATCCCCATTGCTCACTTTGAACTGATGAGAACCGATCTAACAAAATGAAAAATTCAACCTTAATTACATCCAAAGCCATAATGTTTTTGTTCTCCAAATATCAACAAAGCAAGCAACCAAACCTGAACGACAGCAAAAACAGGCTCATAAGGCTTAAACAGTTGATCCGTTGGGTCGAGGGGTCCAATCACCTTATAACCAATCTCAGAAGCTTCCTGAGCCATCTCCTCTTCCGTAAGTTCTCTCCGAGAGATCTTCTTTCCCCCGATTGCTTCCTCTTCATCCGACTCCATTTCTCCATCATCGTCTCCCTCATCTTCCTCACTCTCAGAATAATCATCTTCTTCATCCTCAACGGGCGGGTTCCTAGGGTCTCTGGTTTGAGTGGAGAAGCTGCGAGCGGAGAGCAATGTAGGATTGAGAATGGGAGCGGGATCGATGGCTATGCGTTGTAGAAGGAGACGGTGGAGGCTTGTGAGTCCCTTGAGAGGTCGAAGAGAGTTTGAATTGGAGGAGAGTAGCGCAGTGCCATGGCGAGCTATGGCGCTGAGGCATCTTCTCGTCGCCATTGTTGGTGCAGTGCGAGCTCCAAGTGTTGTTCAGAGGAAGATGGGATTTTTAGGGTTTAGGCCATTTGAGAATTGGGAGCGACGGAGTCTCAGTAATTGTTTAGGCCCAAGCCCACTGTGATGTGTTATTTACAGATACTAGAACTAGAACCCTGCGCGTACTAATTACGGTTTTTTCTATATGGTTTAACACTTTAACGTTATTTAATAGATGTCTCACAATTTGATTGGACTAATCATATTAACAATCTCTTCAATTAAAGAAATGAATACCCAACAAAGTAAAATTTATAAACAACGTGAATCAAATTAATCAACATAACGACAGAGGACATGATGACTTCTTTCAGCGGATAAAAAAAAGTAATTTTAGCCTCCGTAAATAGAGGATATTAAACTCTTTCACCTAATGCGTTAAAATACAAAATAGTTCAGTTTACCGATTCTTTTAGCATTTCAAAATTGTCCTATTAGAAAAGTATATCCCCATAAAAAATTAAGTCCTTCTTGTAGTTATCTTGATGTCACCCCAGCAGTTGCAATTGCTCTTAGATATATAATACTCCCTCTGTCCCTTTATATAAGCCCCATTTCATTTTTCAACACTATTTACAATTCGAGGGAATCTTCTCGATTTCTTCCAATATATAACGAAAAATATGATCATATGGGGTCTTGTTTGATTCGTCTCAATGATTACTTTAACAATATCAAATTTTTATATTTTTTACTCATAAACAATTAGAGATATTAACGAAACAAAACGCGCATCGACATCCGAACCGAGGTCAAATGGGGCTTATATAGTGGGACGGAGGGAGTATATAGATAAATTAAAATATCTAATTAACCCATATTAGTTTTTAACCAAAGAAGGAGGCGAAGACGAACGGGAGGAAGGAGACGAAGACGGTGTGTTCTTAGTTAAATAGCTAGTGATGAAATTGACATTTAAGAGAATAGATAATTAGGATACAAATTTAAAATATTAGCATTTATTATGTACAAATTGACATTACTTCATCAAACTCAACAATTTTTATATATATACTAGATATAGATTCGGGACCCCGCGCTACGCGCGGGGCAATACGGATTTTCATATACGACATAATTGATACATGATTGCTCAAAACTAACAAAATTAGATGTAAAACCCTGAACTTCCGCTAATTGTAGCATGAATTCTAATGATGTCTCTGTTAGGGGAACATTACCTATTTGTTTTAAGGCTTTTAAAGTAGTAGATATCAAGAACTCCAATTTAAAAAAATTGAGTTAGGATCCTGCACAATTGGGACAACGATTATTTACACCAACCTACAACGAAACAACAAATTAGGATCAAACTTTTCAGAAGAAACTAATCTATAAGCATTATAAATTTCTCTTACAAATCAAACGACCAAGAATACATGATCTTTGCTAGGGATGCACACATTTGGACCGGACCGGACCGGAAAATCCCGGTTCGGTCCAGACCCGGACCGGTCCCCGGTCCACATATTTCAGAAATTCCGGGTTCCGGTCCGGTCCACGAAATTTCCGGTCCGGTCCGGTCCAGGACCGGAAACCCGGATAATTTTTTTTTTGAAAAAAATTTGTTAAAGAATTTGAATTTTTTTTATTTTTATTTAGAAAAAACCCGATCCGGACCGGACCGACCCGGGAAATTCCGGTCCGGTCCCCGGTCCAAGTGATTGAAAATTTCCGGTCCCCGGTCCAAGAGTTTGAAAATTTCCGGTCCGGTCTGGACCGGTAAATTCCGGTCCGGTCCGGTCTGGACCGGTTGTGAATCCCTAATTTGCTTGCAGAGTTGGTGGCGGGTTTAGGTGCTATAGGTATTGCTTTTGTAATCCTAGGTTTGTTTTTGGGATGCATACCAACAACTTGCTCACATTGTGTCTGCAATTATATAGCAAGAAATTCATGATCCAATTCAACAATTCAGTAATCAGAATACCAAGTTATAAAATTTACCTTGTTCTTCTCTGCTGCTACTTGTGCATTCGCCAGCAGCTGTGCACCAAAGCTCCTGAAATATTTTGTATGTATCAGATCAGATCCAAAGAACAGAATTGAAGATGGGTTTTGTTAGATTAAACCAATTAAACAAATGAAACCTTGTAATTGGGCGATTGGTCTAGATTTGGGGCTTAGCTTGGATAGTCGGGACAGACACCATGTTACCAATATCTCCTAGAGTTGTACGTTTGCTTGTTTCTCCTTGCATCTTCTTCTGTTTAATTCCTCCTTCAAATTCAATCAGCAACAGAAGATTCAGAAAAAAGAAGGAAGAACTCAACCCATTCAATCAATACAATACAATTCAGCATATCAAAGTTCAACAGAAACATAATTTTTTACGAAGATCTCTACCCATCAACAAAAAACCTTGAAAAGATTAAAAAATGAACTCGATTTCAAACCAAAATCCCTCAGCCAAATGCCTTATCTTCAACATGGTCAAGTAATGAATTGAATGACTACCTCAACCTATCCAAGGATAGAGAGCACCATTCATTCAATTTGACTCTCGATTACTAAATTTCTCATCATTGGGACAAAAGATTCAAATCCAATAACTCGAATCCCACTTAACATTCTCATATTTGCAGACGAACAAAGATCGAAAAGCCTCAGAAAAATCCAAAAAGAATCAATCACAGATTAAAACAACAGTAGTAGATCACATTCACCAAATTATAAATCAGAAGAATTGAAGGCGTACGAAGTTGTGGCTGATCTAAAAGTGTTATAGAAAACTGAAATTAGAGTTTATGATCTTGGTGATTATACCTCTGGGTTGATCTTGGTGAACGGAAACTCTGGTCGCCATTTGCTTTTTCTTGATCTCTCCTCTCCCCGAACACTCCCTCTCGCTGGATCTGCCCTTTTGACCGTCCTTAATAGCAATAAAAAACCTTGCTTAAAAATTTCGCCGAGGGGCTCCTTGCTCTATTTTGTGCAATTGCAGCACCAACGGCCTCCTAGCCACAATTCCTGCAAATTGTTTCCGTAAATTATCACCTTGAGACGGTAGAAACAAAACTGATTACAAACCCTAACCAAAGGCAGCCAAATTAATGAACAAAAAACGAAAAGAATAAAGCCTTAAGCCCTAACCTGATCCTCAGGGAAGGAAGTCCCTTCCGACGATACTCTCAAGAACCGAAGACTTGCCAGAACTCAAAAAACAAACCAATAATCATCGGAATCAAAATTTTACCTGTTACCGTCATGTTAAAGCTCTCTCGACAGATCCCACATACAACTTCACCAATCTGATTCTTCATTTCCCGAGACGGGTTTTATCATCTCAATTTGCAACAATCAGCTTTTGTCTTGGGCGGAGAATGAGTTGACCTGAGCCCTAAGTTTTATACCTGGAATTTCCTCAACTACCTACCATGATACTTAACCTTCTTATCCAAATCAGGATTCCTAAATAACCAATGTCTACAAACTTAAGCACTAGATTCTTTCAATCAGATTTAAAACCTATTATTGAATGTCTAAATATCGACTATGTTTTCAAATCCTTGTGTAAACTTAGAATTGCTAAATCAGCCACAAACAGTGTTGGAATATAGATTTAGCAAAGCAAGATAAGTGAGCAAGCTTACCAGAGCAATATCACTGCAGTGGTGACCCATGAACTGAATTTGTGTCAATATAGTGAATGCACGCCAAACAGAAAGAGATAGAGCGAGTCAAATTCCATGGCCAACTGTCCTCCAAACGACGTCGTAAAATCCTGAAGATTTCTCATGTAGAAGCATGATTAGGGCTAAAAATCGATAGCCAAGGATTCTGAAAATCATGAGAGATAGAGTTGAACCTACGACGGAATATCGAGAGTGCAAGTGAGGGAGACACCAGCAATGCCAGGCCCAACAACAATGAAGTCTTCATCGTGAGTGTTTGTCAAAACAGAGCTCAGAATCACTTAAAACACGTGAACTGATAGAAGATAAAACTGAACAGAGATAATTCAAGCATCAAGAAGTACAATAATGAAGCGAGACTGACCTTAAATATCCCATTTGAGAGTCTCTGACCTTCAGCCACATCTATGGTGTTCTCTGGAGGGGGAAAAAACTGTAGTAATCTTGTAAGGATGATTAAGGAAGGCAAGACATCAAATTGAATCACAAACAACAGCGTAATTGCCTAACACATTTAACATATAGGAAACCTAAGACATGAGGACTTAGCTCAACGAAAGTCGCTCCTTAAAAACAGCGTAATTTCCTAACAAAACCTGTAGTAAACTCTTCCATTTTAATTTCAACTACCATAAACATTTGAAGAGTTGAGTTGTTATGACAACTTAAAAACAGTACTATACAATTTATGAGCTGCCATCACCATGTCAACACACATAATAAGGCTTTGAAGTAAAACTTTTCCTTCTGGAATTCTGTATTAAAAAGAAAGACTCGTAGTACTTTTACTTCGCATTAACTCGGGAGGTTCACATACATCATCCACTACAGATTATTGCTAAAAATTTGGTTTATAATATACACATGAATGCTCAAAACTACTCTCCACTAACGGGAGTCATGGCTCATCATCTTGTACACACTGTACTACAGCAGACAGAGTGCTGAATGAAAAATCTTGCTCCTTAGCAAGCCTTACTTAAGGAGAAAAATATTGTTGTAGTAAGTAGTTACAGCTAGTGAAGTTAAGGAGTATCTCAACACGGATTTTTGAAACCATTTCACCACAATCACTTCTATACCACAATATCACACTTGCTATACACCTTGATTGTGCCAGCATCAATTTAGCACCCCGATTCGAAATGATCAATCATCTATCAGTATCACACAAAATTTACACCTCTCCCGAAATCAACTCATGAGAACACAAAGACAGAGGGATGATCAAAACCACAACAAATAGAAATAGAAGTTGAAAAAGAGAAATTTTCGGCTACATGAAGTTAGTAAGCAGAAGAAGCTTATACCACTTGAAGAAGCCATCGGTTCCCTGGAGGCGGTACTCGACCGAATGAGTCATCCGAGGAGGCAACATCATGTTGACGTCGGCCGGAACGAAGCCATGAGCACCGGAAGTAGCGAGTCTAAGTAGAATAAAGACAATGGAAAGGGAGAGAGCAGCTTCTCTGCTGAATTCTTCTGAGCCTCCACAGATAAGTCCCAATAGCTGCCCCAATTCCAAGTACCACCAAGGAGCTAACAACACAGACCACCAACACCACATCGTTTTTACGGAGGACTAAAGTAAATTGAGGTGGAAGAAGCAACAAATTAAGGAGGTGAAGAGAATGGACCTTACGAATTGCAGTATAGGAACAGACGTCGGAGTAAGGGCAATTCAGGCGAAGACAGTTGAAGGAGGAGGGCATGAAAGCAGGCGGAATGAAGAGACAGAAGAACAATCGGGAAAATGCAGTCAAGCAAAATTTAGGGTTCAAGAATAAGAAGCCCATAGGCCCGTGAATTAATTGACTGGCCCAAAAACGACCCAGTACCAATTACCATTACTGCTGCAAACTCATGAATTTTTATATAGAGATAGATATAGATGTTTGGAATCGGTTAACCGCAATAGTGTAAAAATGATATTGAGAGGGGATTGTTGCTTCGTGTGTCAACTGTCAACTAGTTTTAGTCTTTAGACTTGTACATTGTGTGAATTATATTTGAGGTTTTTGCATAGAACCACCCTCTATTTGGGTCAATTTGCATGAAATCACCCTTTATTTGCATATTGATTTAAAACCATCCATTATTTTACTTTTTGTTACAAAATCACACCCTCACCTAACTTCCGTTAACTTATCCGTTAGTTATGTAAAAAGACAATTTTACCCTTTAATTTTTAAACAAATTACAAGTTTTTACCAGGTCACTTACCTCCAATTACAAAATTGAGAATTAGGGTTCTTCCTAAAATTGGGGACAAATTTCAATTTTTCACAGTTCTTAGGGTTTTGTAAACCAAATTGGAAATGAAATTGGGGACGAGCCTAACAGCCTCCTCCCTACTCGATCACAACCTCGTTGTGGCCCCGTCCGCATCGTTGCCCACACTGCTTTAAAGAATCCACCTCCGTCTTCAAATCAATATCCGACGCCTTTGTCAACAAATTTCTTTGATTCCACAACCAACAACACAAGCCTTCGCCTCTCCTCCCCCTTCGAGAGCTCGCATCCGTCTCTCTCCAACCCATTCCCCGCAACCACTGCCTCTCCGAGCCGATATTAGGCCCAAAAATCGAGCGTGGGTTCTTAGGCACGACTTCGTTTCGGAGAAGCCTATCAATGGATGCCAGAGAAGCAACCAATCGAGGCTCAGCATTGAAGGAAGGTCAGAAGACGACGAATTGTTCAAATGCAATGGGCGCTGGGTAAGGGAGGCCGGTAAGGATCGGGTTCATGTAGTCGTCTCAGAGAAGCATGGATGAGTGTTCGTAGAGATGAAAAGTCACTATTGAGCTTTACAAAACCCTAGGAAATGTGAAAATTTGAAATTCATCCCAATTTTAAGAAGAACCCTAATTCTCAATTTTGTAATTGGAGGTAAGTGACCTGGTAAAACTTGTAATTTGTTTAAAAATTAAAGGGTAAGATTGTCTTTTTACATAACTAACGAATAAGTTAACGGAAGTTAGGTGAGGGTGTGATTTTGTAACAAAAAGTAAAATAATGATTTATACTATTTAAAATAAATAAATGTGTGAAGCCACTTTAATTCACAGTATTCATTGAAAAACATAGATAGTATTCATTGAAAAACATAGATAAAAACAGTAATAGATTTTCAACTACTAAAACATCGGAGATCATAAGATTTGAACACTTCTCTATAAGCATCATTTTTTTGGTAGAAACTTTATAAATAATATTTGGTGTGAGACATCACATTTTCATTTTTGTTTAAGATCAACATCTTCAAGCTTTTCATGCTTGTAATTCTTGATAACCCAACATAAAGTTGTTCATGTGTAAAAACATTCCTCGAAAAATATAACCCTCCTTGAGATAAGGATTGTCCTTGACTTTTATTGATTGTCATGGAATAAAAAAGACAACTATAAGAAATTGTCGACGTTGAAGGTTGAATGGTAATTGGGTTAAATCTGATAGATTTAGTAGCATTCGAGAAATGAAAATTATTTGTCCAATATTCAACCCACTGATAAATTTAGCTTCCTCCATTATTTATCCCAATTTAGTAATTATCATTTTTGTTCCATTGCATAGGTTATTAGCTTGATCTATATTACGTAGTAGAATAACCGGAAGACCTACGCTTAGCTTTGATTCGTGATTTCGGATAGTAGAACATTCAACGTTGTGTAAGATATCAAATGAATACATCATAGCATTAGGTCCATTTGGTTCGCGAATGCTATCTGCATTTTCTCTTGTCCTCCCATTTGAGAGAGCAAATAATCATTCACTTTATCAACGATGTCATGTGTAGGTGACAAAATTGCTCTCTCTTGAAAGTAATCACAAGCATTGAAGCAAAGAAGGATATGTACCATTAACAATAGATACAATAGCAGTGTTGAAGCAAAGAAGGATAAGTAGCATTAACAATTGATGCAAATAGGTTTATCGGTATCCATAATTAATACCTCCTATGAGAACTCTATAGTTGCTTAATACCTCCTATGAGAACTCTATAGTTGCTTCCCTGGCGTTTTCTCCTCCAATTGCACCATCACCAACTTGAAAAAACCATTTAACAAACTTTTTCATTGAATTTGAGTTTGAAGATTTTGATCCTTGTTGAAGGCTTATATTTTTATAAGCTTTAAAACCTACACGAATACTTGGACTTTTTATATATAAAAAGAGGAAAAATATCAACATTATAAGCCTATAAGACCTTGAGTCTTATACATAAAAAAATTCACTGAATGTTCACCTTAAAATTAATTTTTTTTTTATAGAAAATATGTATATAAAATGAGAGTGAAAAGCATTGAATCATCAATATAACAAAATATACCTGCAATATACTTCTTTACATGATAGTCAATCAAAATATCAAACTCGTAAATATGTTCCTACTACAGACCAGTGCACTGATATCAGTCATATCACACACCAAGTGTATTTTATATTCAATCAAAACTCAATTGGACAGTACCCTAAAATAATCATATATTTTATATCTAAAATTCAAATTTTATAGAGAAGCTTCAATAAAATTAATAAGCAAGAAACATTTTTCTAATGTTAACAAATGGAGTAATAACATTAGAAAAACATTTTTTTTCTTTTTGATTTTATTCAAGCTTCCCTATAAAATTGGAATATAGGATGAACATTGATTTCAGGATGAGCACTAATTTTGCTTCTGTGCCTTTGTTTTGTAATCACCTTGAGGTTTGCTCTGCAACTTGTGCAACTACTCTCTTGTAACCTTCTTTTTTTTAATACACTTACCATTACATATAGTTGGACTTCAGTGTAAAGGTAGTATGATTGCACTACACTCAAATAAGATGTAAAACTGAGCCAAAAAAAATCAGCGGATACATACATTATTAATAGAGAAAGTTTGGCTAAAGGGATCCATGAACAAATCATACCTAAAGAAGTCAATATTTTGTCAATGCCAGGAGTAATATTCAATGGAAAGGCCTCTCCTTCACAAGAACATATATTTGACTTAACAAAGAATCAATCTAATTGAGAAAAAAGCCAAAGTCTTGGTACATGTAAGCGCCAAAACATCAATAAACAATTTAGCCATAAAATATAAAATAAATCTGCTCATGATTTACTTAGAAAGAAAGATTTAAATATTGACATATTACATATTTATACATATGAAACTAATAACCAATAATCATCCATGATATTTCACAACAAAAACAAATAATACTTGAGAACTAATAGAAGATACACAACAATAAAAGAAACTTGGCTGAATCATAATTGTAAGAAGATAACATATTAAATTTGACTAAATTGATCATTATGATAAGAAACATTAACAAATAAAATATTGTTATAAAGATCCTAGAACATCTACCTATCTAAAGAGTCATTATGGCCGGAGCAGAAAACTTAGGAGAGATCATTCCCGACACGAAAATAATGGATTTTTAGCCATATAAATTTTAACCGTAACACTTTACCGAGATTTCGTGCCAAAGTTTCCTTTTTAGCATCATCATCCAGGCAGTAGAGCCGTAAAATTAAATTTGTTTTTGTAGAAGTTTGAACTTGAGATCTATTTGTTAAATTTATCATAATTTACCAATTGAGATAGATGTTATTGTGATATATAAACAAAATTTTCTAATTATATTATTAGCTCTTTTTTAGTAATATTGACCCCAAAATTTTTGGAACCCTATGCGATAGCCCACCTTACACATGTTGATCACCGATCCTATCATATACAGTCTTGGCATCTCTAAGTTTCTTTTCATTTTCATGCTTGTTATCCTCTTCCCTTACTCTATGTCACACCAATCCATCCCCTGTTAGAAAAAAGAATTAAGTCATCATTTTTTATTCTTTCTTTCTTTAATATATGAGGAACTTAATTACCCGGAAAGACATCAAACCAATCAACTGCTCTCGGGATACCCATTGAAGGGCGGCGACTTCATTGCATAAATTCCAAGCTTCAAATGCAAGATCATACCACATCAATATGCAAACATATATTGACAAACAATTCTATGTGATCTAATTTAATTGGCTTAAGGAATTTAACCATATCAATTTGGATAAGTACTTACTAAATATTTGTTGATTGGCCCAACTACAAAACTAATTTATTGAACCAACATGCAAAACATATTAAAACTACAAACATTGATAAAGAAAGTTTGCGTATAAAAGCTTCTTTTTTTTTGGATGAGCGGAATAGGATTTTATTATGGAGTAGGGATTGGCATGATAAGTGTAATCTCAGATTGCGCGCAAGATAAGTGTAATAATCCTTACTTTTATAATAGTAAATAGTAAGGATGTTGGGTTCGAGTCTCTCCACCTTTGAGTTTTTTCGAATCTTGAAATAACGATTATTCGAGAAATTAAATTAAAAACGAGATAGACCGGGAATTATTTCTGAAAAAGTGTCTAGGAAAATAGTTCTAGTATAATCGAACAAGATAGATAGTTCGTATATATTACATTGGTATCTGCCTGGTGAAGGTAATATGTTTAAAATTGTTTTGGACTAATCTTGAAATTTTAAAATATAAATGTATTTTTAGTAGTTATATTGGGTAATTTTGTATATAATGTCCCTAAATTTGATTTGCGTATAATTCAAATTTATGTGCTTAGTTTAAATTAAAGATAATAAATATCAAATTTAATTTACATGTTTAATAATAGAGGAATTTTGTATTAGGATAAATATAATTATGAAAAGTAATATAAATGCATAATTTTATTTGTCCAATTTTAGTTAGGAAAATGAAAAGAAAATTTAACAGAGCAAAATTTTTTAAGGCAAAAAAACGTGCCTCCTTGTTCTCCAACGAAATAAGTGGTTGCTCATAGAAAGTTGATTGAATTGATTATTACTTCCATTTGGTTAGAAATATAAACCCTCATTTCATCAAAGTAGCTAGTCTTGAACTGCAATCTGAATTCCAGTCTTTCCGATGACTATCTCCACAACATTACACAACATTAGACCATGTCTATTGGTCTCTCCTCTATACTCAATATATCATCCTTTTTTTAGGATCATCTCTGAGGATAGTCAATGGTGGTTATCCCGTAGCGGATAACACCGTTTTTCTTGCCTGTAAACAAAAAAAAAAATTCCATTTGGTTAGACTGAGCAATTCTTTTTTTTTTTTTAACATTCAACGTGGATCGGATCTTCCTTTTCTATAATTAGCTTAATTTCGACCTTTTCTTTTCAATAAAAAGTGAAATAACAAATATAAGATGATCAACTACTAATCCCTCCGTTTTACTAGGATCCTAGTTTTAAATCTCTCATTCCTCCATAGTCTTGAATTCTTACTTTAAAAAGAAATGTTCTCAATCAATCAAATTAAAAAAACACAAAAAGTGAAGTGCTTCTCTTAATCTTCTACAACTTCATTAGCACACAAAAAAAATCTTTTACAAATTCATCTTCTTATATTCTTCAGTAACCCCAAAACTATTCGCAGTAGCATTTAGTTAATTCAACCTTTCCTTTCTCCTTTTTCAGTTTTCTTTCCTTTGAAAATATTCTTTTTCTTTGACGTTGAAAGGTCGTGCACTAAATTTTTTATAAGATAACTCCATGGAAGAAGAAAGTAGCAATCAACTAGAAGTACAAAGTGATTTTACAGATAAAAATATAAAGAAATTGCATCGTCGCGATTCTCTTGACATCGAATCCTCTTCCATTCGTGGGAATAGAAAATCGGATCATCAGGTGTGGAGATGCACTATTTTATGTTCATTAATAAAGCTTATTATCAAAAGCTAGGATCAGGTGTGAATGGCTTAACGTACAAATGAACAAATACAATCATTTACATGCACATTTCTCGCTAATCACATGCACACGCAGGTGTGTGCATGTACTTTTCAATATTATCAAAGACAAATGTGCATATATTTACATCTAAATTTACATGTCAATTGAGTACATTAATTGTGCATGCGAATTTTTTCATTCGTACATTGGTAGGTTAATAATGCATGAATCTTTTTGTATTATTAAACATTTAATATTTATATCCTCCTCCATGGTAGGATGTTAGTGTGGGTAGAATATTACATCTAGCCTTTCAAAGCATCGGAATTGTATATGGAGACCTCGGAACATCACCTCTTTATGTGTTTTCAAGCACATTTCCAAAAGGCATTAAACATCAAGATGACATTCTAGGAGTACTTTCCCTCATCCTTTACACCATCACACTCTTGCCTCTCATCAAATACGTCTTCATTGTACTTTGGGCCAACGATAATGGAAATGGTAATTCGAATCAATTTATGGAGTCATGAGGCCTATATATATAACCTAGCTTAATTTATTCATGAAATTTATTATATTGTAGGTGGGATATTTGCATTATACTCTCTGCTTTGTCGATGTGCAAAGGTAAGTCTATTGCCGAACCAACAAGAGGAGGATCAACATGTGTCTAATTACAAACTAACTGATCATCTACAAAGCAGTAGTGAAGGGGTTGCAATGAGGTTGAAATTTGGTCTGGAAAAAACTAAAGTTATCAAGTACATGCTTTTAATGTTAACCATGCTTGGTACGTCGTTGGTCATTGGAGATGGAATCCTAACTCCTAGCATGTCAGGTATATACGTTAATATACTTGATTTCATCAAAGTTTAAAATTAACTTCCTATAATATTTTATATATTGATTACTTAACATAAATTTTCACATTTCAAATTAAATAGTTTTATCAGCTGTGGGAGGCGTCAGAGTACAAGTTCCATCATTGTCTCAAGGTATATATTACACATATATATACATATTATCGAATTCATTCATACATATATACAGTTACAGTTGTATCTAGAATTGTTCATCTCATCACTCCACAAAATATATACATATATACAATTACAGTTGTATCTAAAATTGCTCATCTCATCACTCCACAAAATATATATGCTAGACACTACACTTTAAATATATATATACTCGGCTTTCTAACATCTATAGTTGGTTACACTATTTTAAGATTAGTTCAGGGTAATTTTTCTCTATATTTGATAACCATAAACTCCCTCATTTATATGAATCGTGCCTTTTATAGTAGTTCTAGATATTTTAAAGAACTCCATATATGTACGTATAGTTATGATGACCTAAAATCCATGATTTAAAAAATAATACTCTCTCCATTGAGTTTTATTTGTCAATCTCGCAATTTTCAGACAAAAACAAGAAATAATTCACACCATTGAGTTTAAACTTCATAGAGGAGTGTGATTTTGTTTACAAATCTGAAAACTTCTTTTGTTGATCAATGAGACAGATGCAGTTGTTTGGATATCAGTGACGATCTTAATTCTCTTATTTTGGTTCCAACGTTTCGGAACCGATAAAGTTGGCTACAGTTTTGCTCCAATTATTTCTATTTGGTTCATTGCAAATCTCGTGATGGGAGTTTATAATTTTCTCAAGTTCAAACCATTGGTAATTCGGGCACTAAATCCATGGTACATCTACAAATACTTCAAAAATAACGGAAAGAATGGTTGGGTTTCCCTTGGAGGTGTAGTATTATGCATTACAGGTGTGTACTTTACATTATTCAATTTTTCTATTTAGCTTTACATCTGTACAAACACACTAAAGTGGTTCCAAACAAGTGTATATGGAGATATATGTAGATATGTATATATACAGTGACATTATATTACTAAGTAGGTGTTTCGATGATTATGTAGTAGAGCGTACTAGAGTAGTATAAATCTAGATGTAGTAATGGCCCAGTTGATAGAGGCAGTGATTATCTCTTATCTTCAAACCTCTCGTGTTCGATTCCCCACATCAGCTATTGCTTTTAATTTCTATCAAATGAACATGGCCTTGATAAAATTACACATTGTCCATTTTTTTCCTTCCTTTTTGTCTATCAAATTTCCATTCTTCCCAAGTCTTTAATTCAAAATTTTAGTAATATTGTGATTATTTTTAAATTAAACCATGTAATTATTAGAGATATATAGTTGGAATTTAGGGTTATTTGTATAGGATTAAATTTATTGAATGATCATCATTTAACTATGTAGGATTATGTAGGAGTGCCTTCACTAGACAAAAAATCATAATCAGTTTACGTACTTATAGGAACTGAGGCATTGTTTGCCGATCTTGGGCATTTTACGGTGAGATCAATACAACTCAGCATGTCATGTGTGGTATACCCATCTCTTCTGTGTGCATACATTGGTCAAGCTTCGTATTTATGTGCACATCCTGATGATGTAGCTGATACCTTCTTCAAATCTATACCACGTAAGTTTCTCTTTCTTTTCCAAAAAATATAACGATACATATATCTAGTATTTAATAGAGAGTAATGTTTGTACACGTACACGCATGATGCAGATCCTATCTACTGGCCAATGTTTATTGTAGCTGTTTTTGCTGCAATCATAGCAAGTCAAGCAATGATTTCTGGAACATTTTCTATAATCAAACAATCTCTATCAATGGGATGCTTTCCAAGTGTCACTGTAATCCATACCTCAGATAAGCATGAAGGTCAAGTTTACATCCCAGAGCTCAACAACTTCCTCATGGTTGCATGTGTTGTAGTTACTATATCTTTTCGAACAACCGAAAAGATAGGAAATGCTTATGGTAAGTCATCCTTGTTGTTCGAGGATATATTCTTAAATACTTGAACTTGCACTAGATAAACACCTATGTGAAATACACATGAATTGAGCATTTCTTAAACTTCCATGACATTGTAGGTATTGCTGTGGTGTTTGCTGAATGTCTAACTTCATTTTTCACGATTCTCATCATGATACTGATGTGGAAGAAGAACATAATGATTGTGGTCGTTTACGTTATCATAATAATGTCAGTTGAGTTGACATATTTGAGTGCAGTTCTGTACAAATTTCCATCCGGAGGGTACTTACCGCTTGCTTTTGCATTGTTTCTGATGATGTTAATGTTCATATGGAATTATGTTTTCCGGAAAAAATACGATTATGAAGTGATCAACAAGATGTCAACTGAAGAACTAAAAGATGTCCTCACTCAACCAAACGTGTCACGACTCCCAGGCCTTGCAGTTTTCTACTCAGAGCTTGTTCATGGTGTCCCTCCAATCTTCGAGCACTATATTGACAACGTTCCTGCTGTGCACTCAATTCTTGTCTTTGTCGCATTCAAGCTATTGCCTGTTAGCAATATTCTACCAGAGGAGCAATTCTTGTTTCGTAGGATTCATCCAAGTAGTCTTTATGTCTTTCGTTGCATTGTTAGGATGGGGTATATGGACACTAGCTTTGAGAAGGAGCCCTTTGAAGGAACGTTGCTCAAGCGCTTAACAGAGTTTCTTCAGGAAGATGCTTATGTACATCAAGCACATGTGATCGAAAAGGATATTCAAAAGGACATTGAAACCCTAAATGAGGCATCAAGGATAAGAGTTGTGCACCTTGTGGGGCATAGTGAAGTTGTGGCCAACAAGGAATCAAACCTTGCAAGGAAAATAATTATCAACAACATTTATCCTTTCATCAAACGGTTTTTAAGGCAAACAAACATGGTTTTTCATATGCTTCCAACAAGGTTACTCAAGGTTGGAATGACTTATGAGATTTAATAACAAAATTCAATAAGTTTCTTTTCTGATAGATTGAGCATATCTTTGCAAAATGTTATTCAATCTTGACATCTAGATAGAACTTTGTGTCCATCAATGCAATAAGGAAAAAGTGTACCTTGTTGATCTGTTCATTTTGTCCGAAAAAGGAACTTAGCAATCATTATACTCAAGAAGAATCATTGATTCAATCTGTTATTATGTAAAGGCAATGCACTACTTCGGTAGGCTGTTGGAAAACAGTGATAAGATGGGAATTGTTGGACCCGGGATAAAGCAAGCCCAATAGCCTACTTTTGTATATATATATATGTGTGCGTGTTGTACACGAAGGAAGGGGTAATTTACTAAAGAAAGATGAAAAGGGGGTAGATAACTAAAAAAGAAGAAAAGAGGAAGGAGGATAAGAAGGAGAAGAAGATAAGAAGCAGGGGACAGGAGGAAACAGGAGGAAACAGGAGGGAAAGCAGAAGAAAAAGGGGACGGATGAAAGAAACAAAAAGAAAAGAAAGAAAGACGGAAGAGAAGGAAGAACGAAGGAGAGAAAGAGGGAGAAACACTCAGGAAGATGGCCATATCTGAAGCAGAGAAAAACGCCAACGTTAGCAGGATCATTATGGAGCAAAAGCTTAGGGAGAGAGAAAGCACAAAGAGGATGCAACAGATTGAGAACGAAATCTACCTTGCACGGGAAAAAAGCTTGGCTGATGCCAACACTTACAGAACAATGAAAGAAGCTGAAGCTAACAATTTTCTATGGAAACAAGATGCAAAAAGTGTAGATATATACGTACTCGTCATTACTCGCTCGGCACGGCTCGCGTCACGGCTCGGCACGGCTCGCGTCACTGCTCGGCACGGTTCGCGTCGTCGCTCGTCATTGCTCGCGTAGCTCGCCTCGGCTTCGGC
Source organism: Oxyria digyna (assembly GCA_029168935.1). Taxonomy (NCBI): domain Eukaryota; kingdom Viridiplantae; phylum Streptophyta; class Magnoliopsida; order Caryophyllales; family Polygonaceae; genus Oxyria; species Oxyria digyna. Next base: position 45,943,798 of record JAPVLV010000005.1, read on the forward strand.
ATGGCTGCTCGCGTCCTCATGGAAGCTCGCGTCCACTTGTCTCGCGTCCTCGCCAAGGAGCAGCAGCAGCAGCCCGAGATCGAGGACAAGGCTCCCCAGCCGCAGCTCGCCTCGGCCATGCACGCGTCCTCGACGCCAGCCGCAGCTCGCTTCGGCATGGCTGCTCGCGTCGTCTTGGCTCGCGTCCTCGCCAAAGAACAGCAGCAGCAGCCCAAGAACAACCAGGACAAGCTCCTCGGCTTTGGCTCGCGACCATGCCATACGTCGCGACTCAAGCCGTAGCCCGCCTCGGCTTCGGCATGGCTGCTCGCGTCGCCTTGGCTCGCGACCTCGCCAAAGAACACCAGCAGCTGCCCAAGAACAAGGACAAGGCTCCTCGGCAGTGGCCCGCCTCGGCCATGCATGCGTCACCTCCCCAAGTCGTAACCCGCCTCGGCATTACTCGCGGGACTCGTGTATACGGCTCATGGGTACGTATATGGCTCATGAGGTAATTTAGTCGAATAGAGCATTGAGCGTGAGTTTCACCTTCTTTCGGTAATGTATAATTACATTCTTAAATCTCCTTTCGGGTTTAAAATAATCATTCTAATTCCCTAAGATATCATTTGACAATTATATCATTTATATAATTACTGACTTGAGCGTCGGAGAGCCTTTCCCGGGGAGCACCAGCTCCGGGTTTGGCTTTTGCAGGAACATGGACGTCATTATTTCACAACGAGAGAGAGAGAATAGAGGGACCACCAGAAGAAGAAACGACAAAGACTCGGGAATCCGGAGTGTTGCCGGTTTCCTTTCCGTTGGAACGAGGTTCCAACAAAACCGAGTTCCAACACTGGCGCCGACCGTGGGGATTTTCCTCACACAACTGGTTTGACATCCGTCATGACGAGAGATTGCTATTCTTGCTCTATGAAAAACAAATCACAAGATTAACAGAAGATAAAAGGCAAAGAGTCAGGTAAGTCCCGCTTGCGCCTTGCATGACTTTTACATTACTCAATACTTTCTTCTATTTATTTAGCTTGCTTACAATTAGCGGTATCGGGCGAGTCACCGAGCACGCGGTATGTACCGTGACCTAGATGAGATGTACACTCACCTAGGCCATGATGCCGCCTCACCAGGCGGGGCTGTAAAACCCTCCTAGGTCGCGATGCAGCTTCTAGGTTGAGCTCAAAAACTCTTCTTGGTCGCGAAAGCATGGACGGGTTTATGCCTACGAGCTCACCCGCCGTGATCCAGCTTCTAGGTTGAGCTCAAAAACTCTTCTTGGTCGCGAAAGCATGGACGGGTTTATGCCTACGAGCTCACCTGCCGTGAACCAGCTTCTAAGGTTGAGCTCAAAAACTCTCCTTGGTCGCGAAAGCATGGACGGGTTTATGCCTACGAGCTCACCTGCCGTGAACCAGCTTCTAAGGTTGAGCTCAAAAACTCTCCTTGGTCGATGGACGGGTTTATGCCTACGAGCTCACCTGCCGTGAACCAGCTTCCAGGGCTGAGCTAGAAAACTCCCCTTGGTCGCGAAAGCATGGACGGGTTTATGCCTACGAGCTCACCTGCCGTGAACCAGCTTCTAAGGTTGAGCTCAAAAACTCTCCTTGGTCGCGAAAGCATGGACGGGTTTATGCCTACGAGCTCACCTGCCGTGAACCAGCTTCCAGGGCTGAGCTAGAAAACTCCCCTTGGTCGCGAAAGCATGGACGGGTTTATGCCTACGAGCTCACCTGCCGTGAACCAGCTTCTAAGGTTGAGCTCGAAAACTCTCCTTGGTCGCGAAAGCATGGACGGGTTTATGCCTACGAGCTCACCTGCCGTGAACCAGCTTCCAGGGCTGAGCTAGAAAACTCCCCTTGGTCGCGAAAGCATGGACGGGTTTATGCCTACGAGCTCACCTGCCGTGAACCAGCTTCTAAGGTTGAGCTCAAAAACTCTCCTTGGTCGCGAAAGCATGGACGGGTTTATGCCTACGAGCTCACCTGCCGTGAACCAGCTTCCAGGGCTGAGCTAGAAAACTCCCCTTGGTCGCGAAAGCATGGACGGGTTTATGCCTACGAGCTCACCTGCCGTGAACCAGCTTCCAGGGCTGAGCTAGAAAACTCCCCTTGGTCGCGAAAGCATGGACGGGTTTATGCCTACGAGCTCACCTGCCGTGAACCAGCTTCTAAGGTTGAGCTCGAAAACTCCCCTTGGTCGCGAAAGCATGGACGGGTTTATGCCTACGAGCTCACCTGCCGTGAACCAGCTTCCAGGGCTGAGCTAGAAAACTCCCCTTGGTCGCGAAAGCATGGACGGGTTTATGCCTACGAGCTCACCTGCCGTGAACCAGCTTGTAAGGTGGAGCTCAAAAACTCTCCTTGGTCGCGAAAGCATGGACGGGTTTATGCCTACGAGCTCACCTGCCGTGAACCAGCTTCCAGGGCTGAGCTAGAAAACTCCCCTTGGTCGCGAAAGCATGGACGGGTTTATGCCAACGAGCTCACCCGCTGTAATCCAGCTCACGAGCAAATTCCATTCAACAATATACATAACCCACGCGGAGACCAATACACCTCATTGCATGCATACAACCACGCGAGCGACGCAAACAGCAGCATGCCTCAAACACCCCACGTGAGTATCAACATGCTCTATTTTATACGTACTCGCGTTCCCGTAACAAATGCACACCAGATTAAAAATACATTATACATGCTCGAAAAATTACACTAACTACGCGTGTAACGGCATGCACAATCGCAAGATCAATCACGAGGCTAAAATCCTAGCGAGTCTTGGGTGTCTCTTCCATTAGGCATGGGAGCTTCCCTTAGCCTCCGTTCATTCGCATTAGGCATGGGAGCTTCCCTTAGCCTTCGTTCATTCGCATTAGGCATGGGAGCTTCCCTTAGCCTTCGTTCATTCACAATAGGCCGGGAGCTTCCCTTAGCTTTATTCATTAACGAGAGATCTCGCAAGGCTGGCGACTAACGAGCCTTGAGAGTTTTCTCCTCGAGTCTCGTCTTAATCTAAGAAAAAGGCTATAAGGTGCGTGAGAGAAGAATCAAGGGGAGGTTGGGTGCGATTCACTCTCAAAATCACCATAACATACCATCCTATTAAAATTTGTCTCGTCTTTACCCAATCTAATACGCAAAAATGTCACGTGAATGACGAATAGCACACTCGCGAAATTCCTCAATGGACATAAAATTTAGTAAAGGTCCAATAAACCAAGCCTTCGTTTATTCAACGAAGAGCTTGGGGAGCTGTGTTGGACCCGGGATAAAGCAAGCCCAATAGCCTACTTTTGTATATATATATGTGTGCGTGTTGTACACGAAGGAAGGGGTAATTTACTAAAGAAAGATGAAAAGGGGGTAGATAACTAAAAAAGAAGAAAAGAGGAAGGAGGATAAGAAGGAGAAGAAGATAAGAAGCAGGGGACAGGAGGAAACAGGAGGAAACAGGAGGGAAAGCAGAAGAAAAAGGGGACGGATGAAAGAAACAAAAAGAAAAGAAAGAAAGACGGAAGAGAAGGAAGAACGAAGGAGAGAAAGAGGGAGAAACACTCAGGAAGATGGCCATATCTGAAGCAGAGAAAAACGCCAACGTTAGCAGGATCATTATGGAGCAAAAGCTTAGGGAGAGAGAAAGCACAAAGAGGATGCAACAGATTGAGAACGAAATCTACCTTGCACGGGAAAAAAGCTTGGCTGATGCCAACACTTACAGAACAATGAAAGAAGCTGAAGCTAACAATTTTCTATGGAAACAAGATGCAAAAAGTGTAGATATATACGTACTCGTCATTACTCGCTCGGCACGGCTCGCGTCACGGCTCGGCACGGCTCGCGTCACTGCTCGGCACGGTTCGCGTCGTCGCTCGTCATTGCTCGCGTAGCTCGCCTCGGCTTCGGCATGGCTGCTCGCGTCCTCATGGAAGCTCGCGTCCACTTGTCTCGCGTCCTCGCCAAGGAGCAGCAGCAGCAGCCCGAGATCGAGGACAAGGCTCCCCAGCCGCAGCTCGCCTCGGCCATGCACGCGTCCTCGACGCCAGCCGCAGCTCGCTTCGGCATGGCTGCTCGCGTCGTCTTGGCTCGCGTCCTCGCCAAAGAACAGCAGCAGCAGCCCAAGAACAACCAGGACAAGCTCCTCGGCTTTGGCTCGCGACCATGCCATACGTCGCGACTCAAGCCGTAGCCCGCCTCGGCTTCGGCATGGCTGCTCGCGTCGCCTTGGCTCGCGACCTCGCCAAAGAACACCAGCAGCTGCCCAAGAACAAGGACAAGGCTCCTCGGCAGTGGCCCGCCTCGGCCATGCATGCGTCACCTCCCCAAGTCGTAACCCGCCTCGGCATTACTCGCGGGACTCGTGTATACGGCTCATGGGTACGTATATGGCTCATGAGGTAATTTAGTCGAATAGAGCATTGAGCGTGAGTTTCACCTTCTTTCGGTAATGTATAATTACATTCTTAAATCTCCTTTCGGGTTTAAAATAATCATTCTAATTCCCTAAGATATCATTTGACAATTATATCATTTATATAATTACTGACTTGAGCGTCGGAGAGCCTTTCCCGGGGAGCACCAGCTCCGGGTTTGGCTTTTGCAGGAACATGGACGTCATTATTTCACAACGAGAGAGAGAGAATAGAGGGACCACCAGAAGAAGAAACGACAAAGACTCGGGAATCCGGAGTGTTGCCGGTTTCCTTTCCGTTGGAACGAGGTTCCAACAAATCCGAGTTCCAACAGGAATGGTTTGAAATAGAGCTTACATCGAGTTGGTCTTTGAGTGGTTTGTTGAAGCTTCAAACAAAGTCTGATTGGGGCAAACTCAACAACGTTGTATTCGTGGAGCTGTAAAGTATCATCGAGTATCAGTCGTAGATTTTAGGAAACTCGGGAATCTGGCTCGACAGACTCAAGCAGGAGGAATGTAGTGGCGTGCTCGGATCATAGATCAAACAACACGACAAAAGTCTATTGTGGAGTTAAAATTTTCTTGACTAAAGGTACGCTCCTTAAATTTTCATTATATATATTATAGATGTAGCTAGTGGTAGGTACATCATCAGTTATCACCATCGTATGAATATGACATAAAACAAAAGTTGTCATCTATTTCTATTAGCCTATGGGGGCACAAGGGAATATGTCGTCAATTTTTATAAGCTATCTATGATTACACGAGCTTGAATAAATTTTATTTTCTATTGACATTCGAGCCCTGCTACAATAAAGACATAATGCAGCGGTAAAAACTGTGCAATAAGCAAAAACGTTGCATTAGACCTAGGGCAGCGGATTTTAATTAACCGCTTCATCGGCCCACGCTACATTATACCTAAACCTAATGGAATGGTATTTTCAGCCTAAGGCAATGGTTTTGTGTTTTAAGAACAAACCACTTCACTAGAAGGAAAACCGATGCGGTTTCTCTCTACACGTATTGCAACAATTGTTTTGACTTTTTACAACGGTTTTTGTGTAACATTATGAATATGCTTTGCTTATATTGCAACAATTGAGTTTCATATAATCTATGGATGGTATCTAAATTATTTTTCCGGTTTCAAAATAATAACATTATGTACTAAAATTTCATTCATTATATAAGAAATTTCATTGTTATACATAAGTACAAAGTTTGTTGGAGTTTACTGAAGTCTGTAGTCTTTAGAGTCAATGTTGATTAGTCAACGTCTTTAGTTTGTGGTTTGCAGTGTCCTGTTATTTAGGAATCAGTTGAGTCTGTTTAGCATTACTTTGTTTATTTGTTATTTCTTAGCTAGAGTCTAGGAGTGGGCTTAGCTCTCAGTAACCGTTTCTGTTTTTCTTGCATTTGTTTCCTGTAAGGCTATATAAGCCATTGTACTTCCATTTCAGTAATTCAAGCAAGTTTCCAGAATTATTCTCTCTTTTCTAACAATCTGGTATCAGAGCCAGGTTGGGTAAACACAAGAGAGTGAGTAAGGAGAATTTGGGAGAGATGGGGTCAGAAAACAAGGAATTTTCGCAGCCTGCAATTCCCAAATTTGATGGCGATTATGACCATTGGAGTATGGTCATGGAAAACTTGCTTCGATCTAAGGAGTATTGGGTTGTGGTGCAAACCTTCGAGAAGCCTAGCGAAGAGGAGATCGAGAAGATGAATCCGCAACAGAAGAAGACTCTAGAGGAATTGAGTCTTAAGGATCTAAAGGCGAAAAACTACTTATTCCAGGCCCTGGATAAGTCGATCCTAAGGACAATCACCAAGAAAGACACAGCCAAGCAGTTGTGGGATTCCATGAAGATGAGATGTCAAGGGAATGCCCGGGTTCAGAGAGCCCAACTCAACAGACTTCGAAGGGAGTTTGAAGTGCTGTCAATGAAGCAAGGAGAATCAATCAGTGATTACTTTGGTCGTGTGATGGTGGTTGCAAATGGCATGAGGAATTCTGGAGAAATCATGGATGATGTGAAGATCGTAGAAAAGGTCTTGCGCACTCTCACAGAGAAATGGAACTTCATAGTTTGTTCCATTGAGGAGTCAAGGGATGTTGACAAACTCTCAGTTGATGAATTGCAGAGTTCACTTTTGGTTCACGAACAGAAGTTCAAACGTGATGGAGGTGAAGAACAAGCCCTGATGTCTTACAATGAGAATTCTGGTGGAAGCAGAGGACGTGGAAGGAATGGAGGATTCAGAGGCAGGGGCAGAGGAAGAGGAAGACAAGGATATAGCAAAGCCACAGTGGAATGCTATAAGTGTCATAATCTTGGGCACTACCAGTATGAATGCCCAAGTGATAAGCAAGCCAACTACACTGAGATGCAGGAAACTGAGGAGATGTTGTTGATGGCTTACATGGAGACCAATGAACTAAAGAAGGATCAGGTTTGGTTTCTTGACTCAGGCTGTAGTAACCACATGTGTGGTAATGTTGAATTGTTTAATCAACTGGAGAAAGGGTTCACAAGGGTTGTCAAGCTTGGGAATCATGCACAGATGCACGTTGAAGGGAAAGGTAGCATCAGACTGTCATTTGGAGGAGTTAACTACCTTATACAGGATGTTCTGTATGTGCCAGAATTGAGAAATAATCTCCTTAGCATCGGTCAACTACAGGAGAAGGGATTGACATTTCTAATAAAGGAGAATCGGTGCAGAATATATCACCCTACAAAAGGGCTGATTATTCAGAGTGACATGACAGCAAACAGGATGTTTGTTTTGGCTACAGATGCACAGACCCCTAAATATGGCAAAGAAGAGTGCTTTCAGGCAGGAGTTGAAGACTTAGCTCACCTTTGGCACAGCAGATATGGGCACCTGAGCTATACTGGGCTGAGAACTCTGCAGGATAAGGAGATGGTAAAAGGACTGCCAAGTTGCTTTGATAGTGCTACAGAGGTCTGCTCAGATTGTTTGAAAGGGAAGCAGCACAGAGAAGCCATTCCAAGGAAGGCCACATGGAGAGCATCTGAAAGGTTGGAGCTGATACACTCTGACATTTGTGGTCCAATCTCCCCGGCTTCAAATGGACAGAAAAGGTATCTCCTGTGCTTTATTGATGATTACAGTAGGAAAGCTTGGGTATATTTCCTTGCTTACAAGTCAGATGCTTTTGCTTTGTTCAAACAATTTAAGAGCAGTGTGGAGAAGGAATCTGGTTTATATATAAAGTGCTTAAGAACTGATAGAGGAGGAGAATTCACATCAAATGAATTCACTGTTTTTTGTAGAGAAAATGGGATCAAGAGACAGTTAACTACTGCATTCACTCCGCAGCAGAATGGAGTAGCCGAAAGGAAGAATAGAACTGTGATGAACATGGTTCGAAGTTTACTGGTTGAAAAGGATGTTCCAAGGAGCTTCTGGCCAGAAGCTGTTAATTGGGCCTTCTATGTCCTAAATAGAAGTCCAACATCTGCAGTGGAAGACATGACCCCAGAGGAGGCTTGGAGTGGAGTGAAACCAAGTGTAGAACACTTTAGAGTGTTTGGGAGTATAGCACATGTTCATGTGCCTGATGCTAGGAGGACTAAACTCGAAGACAAGAGTTTTCCCTGTGTTCTCTTTGGAGTAAGCAATGAGTCTAAAGGTTATAGACTCTATGATCCTGTAAAGAAGAGGATCATAATCAGCAAGGATGTTGTATTTGAGGAGAACAGAAAGTGGAGTTGGGATGGAAATTCTTCTCAAACTGATGAGCTGGATTTGGAAATTGAGGATGGAGAATTTGAAATAGTGCAGCCTGTTGAGACTCAAGGAAATGTAAATCCTACAACTCAGATCAGTGCAGATAACAGTGCTAGTCCTGGAGGAGATAGCCCTGGAATCACTCAGATTAGTGCAGCTCAGATCAGTGCAGATAACAGTGCTAGTCCTGGAGGTGATAGCCCTGGAATCACTCAGATTAGTGCAGCTCAGAATACAGTGCCAGAAGATTCTAACATCAGGAATCAGAGAGTTCGAAGGGCACCAGCTTGGATGAGTGATTACATCACTGAGCAGGCTGGAGGTGATGCCAGTAATGAAGATCAGAATGTTCAATATGCACTCTTTACTGAAGCTGATCCACTGAGTTTTGAAGAAGCAGTTAGTAGTGCCAAAAGCCGTGAGTGGAAGAAGGCTATGGATGCTGAAATTATATCCATAGAAAAGAATGGCACTTGGTTCTTGACAGATCTTCCACAAGGAACCAAAAGCATTGGAGTCAAGTGGGTCTATAAAACTAAGTTGAATCAGCATGGAGAGATAGAAAAGTATAAGGCAAGATTGGTGGCAAAAGGTTATGCTCAAGAATATGGAGTTGATTATGAGGAGGTTTATGCCCCAGTAGCTAGGATGGACACGGTCAGGATGATCTTAGCACTTTCAGCTCAGAGAGGGTGGATCATTTATCAACTTGATGTTAAATCTGCATTCCTTCAGGGAGAATTATCTGAGGAGGTTTATGTGGAGCAACCAAAGGGCTATGTACAAGAAGGAGAATCCAACAAGGTCTACAAGCTAAAGAAGGCCTTGTATGGACTCAAACAGGCGCCACGTGCATGGTTTAGTAGGATTGAGTCATATTTCAGGCAAGCTGGCTTTGAAAAAGATGCAAGTGAACAAACATTGTTCACCAAAATCAGTGATCAAGGTAAAAGTCTGATCATAAGTCTGTATGTTGATGATCTGATTTTTACTGGAGATGATGAGGCTATGATGAGCGAGTTCAAAGCCTCAATGATGGACGAGTTTGAAATGTCAGATCTGGGGCATATGAAGTTCTTCTTAGGCATTGAAGTCATGCAACTTGCTAATGGGATCTTCATAAGCCAGCAGAAGTATGTGAAAGAGATGCTAATCAAGTTTAGAATGGAAGAGTGCAATTCTGTTCTAACTCCTATTGTTCCAGGAAGCAATATCAATAGAGATGAGGAAGGTGTGAAAGTGGACTGCTCTTTATATAGACAGTTGGTAGGAAGTCTGATGTATGTCACAACAACAAGGCCTGATGTGACATATGTTGTGAGTGTGATAAGCAGATATATGGCTTCACCTACAGAGATGCATCTACTAGCAGCCAAGAGAGTGTTAAGGTACCTTAAGGGTACTAGCAGCTTTGGACTTTTCTATAAGAAAACTGGAAACAGAGAATTGGTGGGCTTCACTGACAGTGATTATGCAGGTTGTAAGGATGATAGGAAAAGCACATCTGGTTATGCTTTCATGTTGAGTGATGCAGCAGTTACTTGGTCTTCGAAAAAGCAACCAATTGTGACCTTGAGTACCACTGAAGCAGAATTTGTGGCAGCAGCTGCATGTTCTTGTCAATTGCTATGGATGCAAAGGATTCTGAAGAAGTTAAACTATGAGGGAAGTGACAGTCCAGTGATATTCTGTGATAATACCTCAACTATCAAGCTCTCAAAGAATCTAGTTATGCATGGTAAAAGTAAACATATTGATGTAAGGTTTCATTTCCTGCGCAACTTGGTGAATGAAGGTGTGATTCAGCTCAAGTTTTGTGGAACTCATGAGCAATTGGCAGATATTCTAACCAAGCCACTCAAGCTGGATTCATTTCTGAGGCTCAGGAAGAGACTTGGAATTTGTGAAGCACCTAAGGCTGCCTAGATTCAGAGGGGTAAACTAGACTTGTCTATGTCTAGTTTAAGAGGGGTAATGTTGGAGTTTACTGAAGTCTGTAGTCTTTAGAGTCAATGTTGATTAGTCAACGTCTTTAGTTTGTGGTTTGCAGTGTCCTGTTATTTAGGAATCAGTTGAGTCTGTTTAGCATTACTTTGTTTATTTGCTATTTCTTAGCTAGAGTCTAGGAGTGGGCTTAGCTCTCAGTAACCGTTTCTGTTTTTCTTGCATTTGTTTCCTGTAAGGCTATATAAGCCATTGTACTTCCATTTCAGTAATTCAAGCAAGTTTCCAGAATTATTCTCTCTTTTCTAACAAAGTTTGCGCATTTGTTCTCACTCTACAAAGTATACAAGTTTACACCTACTTGTACTAATCAATATGCACCAAATCAAAACTTTATCATAAAAGTTAATTATGTAAACCACTACCCATATTTTCTTCCTTATGAATTACAATAAACACCATGAAATTAAAAATATCAAACACTAGTACAAAATGTCAGTTTTAGGACATACGATTTTACTACAGTTCCGCATTTTTGCGTAGTAATTGTGTCTGCGTGATCAAATTACTACGGTTTTTTCCTGAACCGTATTAATTTTGGACCTAATTTACTACGGTTCTTAACGAACCGTAGTAAAATATTGACATATATACTACGATTCCGAAAGATCTCAAATTAATATGTAATTTTATTACGGTTTTACTGGAACCGTAGTCAAACTTGTACCATTTAATACGGTTTAATAAACTATTTTTATTTAATAAGATTTTTTATTACGGTTGAAGGAGAACTGTAGTAATAATATCGGGCGAGAACCGTAGTTAAAATGAATTTCCTATGTATTAAAATTAATATAAATCTTCCGGAAAGAAAAAGGGAAGCACTTTGTTCGATCTTCAAGCTTCGACTTTGAGATAGAGACGACTACGAACTTTCTCCAAGCTCTTCAAGCTCTCTCCTCAATTCAAGGTTTGTTTCGTCCTTCGAGGTTTCTGCTCTTTGATTAGGTTTGTCTCACACATGTGAACGCTCGTGCTCAATCAATTAGGTTTGTTCTTCTCATTGATTAGTTTAGTTCTCTCTACCCCTTGTCATCGTGTCTATTTACTATGCTGGCTTCTCTGTGTTTATGGATTCCAATCTATATTTCCCTGATTCTGCTCTACTGATTCTTGAGTTTTTCACTTCTTGGAGTTTCGATTTAGTCACTTGATGAAATAAATTGTATCCTGATTCCAAGAGCTTCTGAATAATAAAATGCATCTAGAAGAATTTGAATTTGATCAAAGTATGTGAAAAATTTAAAACATTGGCTTCTGTTTGTGTAAATTTACTCCATAGGATGAACAAAAAACGACCTTAGATCTTGTAAATAAAATTGCAGCAAAATATTCCTTGTTGAGCTTAGGTTATGGCTTCATTGACTTCTCCCGAGGCTTCCACCCAATTGGGTAAACTTCATCTGGGTTTTCTTGAACATATTGTAATGCCTACAGACAAACCAAAAAGAAAAATATACTACTATTGCTGGAAGTTACCGGTGTTTTGCATTTGTGGCTTTTTATCATGTTTTGTGTAAGATATTAAATGATTACTAAACAATTCCAAAACAATTCAGTATGAGGTGTATAAAACAGTATAAGATTGTTCCTTGATACTACTAAATACTCTTTTATTGACAATACTGAGTTGGTTTGATACATATTTTGAATAGCCTTGTTATGTCTTTGTGTTTTGTTTTTCTAGTCTAAACTCTAAAGTAAGAGTATTACCTCAGCTATGATATAAGATTCTAAGGACCTTATCAGGATAAAATGTCTCTTAAAATTCATATATTTAGTTATTATTCTCCAGGCTGAGTATTTTTGAAGTTGATAAGTCAAAAGCAAAGCATGATGGATTCTTTGTGAACAGAGGGAAGCTGGAAAGCCTATGAGTTGTGTTTGCTTAGTAACCTCTTGTTACCTTTCTGACTAGCAATGAAATCAGACTCAGACTCAGACTCATATATATATATATTATTTATCTTTACATCGTATAATCAATGTCAGTGAGTCTTCCTTGCCACTGAGTGGGCAACTGAAGAAAAGGAGGACTTCAATTTTCTTACATTCTATGTTTCTCCAAGAACATTTCTTTACACATTCAAATGAACAATTAAAAATAAAAAACCACCATCAACTGGTTCCCTTGTTACTCTTTGATTATCCTATTGACTTTCAAGATTGATGATCACGTAACTTTAGGTTTCATTGAGATATTTTTTTTGATTTATGGATTAGAATTTGAAATTCTTATATGGTTATCCAGGATTGGGTGATGAAAACGGAGTCCATAAGTTCTGATCTTTACCCCTTGACAAGGCAGCCGATTTGGTAAGATTGGATCTTCTTTATCCTCCATAGAACATTTTTATCATTTATAACTGTTTTGTTTTTTAATTTTATGATTTTTCAATGGAGTTTAACTAATATTAACTCTTTGCAGGGATGTGCAGTCTTATCTTTCACAAGCATACTTATATTTCGCTCACACAAGCAATAAGTTCCCCAACCTCGTTGATAATCAGTCTTGGCGAGTAAGCAACTATTCAAGATATGTCGACATCAGAGAGCTTTTGATCACCAAGGCCATTTTTCTTATTAATTGTTCTTATTTGTCCTTCTTTGTTATTTTAGCATTACATTGCTAAAACCAATTATCTGGATGTTTTTTACAATGCAAGACTTCACCATTTAGAAACAACAAAGCTTTGTTCAGGAGCTTAAGCTCACTCGACAATGAAAGCCAAGAAATAGAAGAAGACAACAATTTACTCAATGATGAATTTGGGGAATGCTTGTCATGGATTCATAGTTTTTGAAGTTGTTTGGAATGAAATAGTAAATGAAGTGCCGGAAAAAACAGTAAAATCTACTGAGGAAAATGGCCAAAGATTGAGTGTAGATGGTAACAAGTTGGTCTATTCTCCCTTATGTTGCTAAAATAGGAGTAAGTGAAGTTGTCATTACTATTACATATGATGAATATTGTGAATAATGTTTGATTTATTACGTATGAATTATTGTTGGTTGTTCAAGAATTGTTTTTTTTATAAATAAATGTTATCAAATTCAAGATTATTGAGCATATTGTTTATAATAGGGACCAATAGTAGAACATATTATATTACTATGGTTATAACAAATTAACGACAATAAATATTTACTGCGGTTCTAACAATTTTATTACATACAAAATTACTACGGTTGAAACACCTTTACTACTTACACAGTTACTACGGTTGAAACAACATTACTACATACATATTTACTACGGTTGTCACATTTAGTACGGGTTTTAATGGGGTAGAAAATTTGTATTTTTACTACGGTTACTCATTTACTACAGTTCTGCAGAACAGTAGTAAAAATGTGAACCGTAGAATATGATCTAAAGTGATATGCCAAAAAATTAGCAAGCTAAATAAAATCCAACAGGAGGCACCTTACTCAATCACGCGAGAAACCAAGCAAACGACTAGCATTTACACAACAAATTGCCACATTACAGTATAAGGATTCAAGCACAAACTCTGCAGATCACGAATACTACAACTTCAAAAATGCATTGAATCCCTTGTTTTTTTTTCTTTGATCCATTGTGATATTTATGCTCTTAAAACAATGTTAGAAAAGCTTATATTGAGGTTTAGAATTGATATTAATATATAAGTTAAAAATAGGTAATAAATCTTGTACTTGTTTGTCCCGAATAAAACTCTAATGAAATAATTTATTATAGTGAAACGATAGTATGGATTATAACCCTTGAATGAAGAAGGAATCAATGGTCGAGATCAGATTTTATATTAATAAATAAATACTAAATAAAAGGAAAAAAAATTGCCACACTAGATTGATCTTGTATCCCCATTTCGTGGTCATTAATCAAATATAACCCATAATTTTCTCTCAAAATAGATCTCTCTCCTTAATTATTGTCACTCTCATCTCATATCTTCTTGCTCATGTGAATCTAGCGTTCGGCAAAATATCCATTGAAGCACAATTCTCAAGCTCCATTGAAGCATCATCCTCCATTGAAGAATTGATCTTAGCTGATGGTGCTCTAATGTTGGTTTCTTTCTTTTATATAGTTGTTTGCTACATTTTGACAATTTACTTAGTTTTTAATTTATGAAATATTTAAGTTTATTTTCATTGAAATTTGCATCATGTCGTAGCAAAATCTTATGCCTGGTTTTAAAACTATTAATTTTGTTAATGATTTTCACACTAATGCTGTTTTGCTTTTAAGGTTCCTAGATGATTCAATTGTCGTTGAATATGAAAAAATACCTTTCAAAAGAAAAGAGTAGGCACATGAGTTTGAAGCTTCGGAAAACTTTGAGTAAATCTTAATATTCACAAGGTAGTTATGATATTCGCGATGTCAATCCTTGATATTCACAAAGTCAAACATGATATTCAAATATATTCACGTTGCCAATCCTTAATATTCACAAAGTCAAACCTCATATTCACAAGGTTATATATGATACTCACGATACTAGGCATGATATTTGTATAATTTTATGGTGGTACTCGTGTATAAGGTGACGATATTCATGTAATATGTTGACGATATTCATGTAATATGTTGACGATATTCATTTAACGAGGTACAAACGGGATATTCACAAGATTATATATTATATTAATCTAGTTAAGTCTTATATTCACACTATTAAATGATGTTAGTCACACTCTTAAGTAGTATTCACTTATGCAAATGGAGATATCATACAAACGTGGATAATATTCAACTAACGTGAAAATATTCAACAAACAATGGTAGAACAAGATTAACGAATTTGCAAAGCCTGATTGATTTCATACCAAGGAAGTAACTTTCATACCAATCATTCTCAAAAAAAATTTCATACCAACCTCCTGATGATATTGAGGTACCCAATACTGAGTTTCTCTCTTCAGGGTCAACAATACACTTTTTACCAAATTGAAGTTCAGTTTCTGCTTCTTGGTCTTGTTCATCATCAAATACATCAATATCTTCTCCAGAGCTACCAAAGATTTCATCATAGATAGAATCCTCCATTGCTATATCACCTGAACAACACACAGTTTTATGAATATGCAAGCGTAAATAAGGTACATCATAAAAAACCATACATACAATAACAATTATTAAGAACATCATATAAATTGAGGATAACGAAGAGATGATATGTGTATATTTCGTGATTATTGTTCATTTTATTTTAAGAATGCAATTATACATTGACGAGAGGATATGTGTATATTTGAATATCATATGGGTATTTTTAAATATCAATGAAATTTCGTTGAAGCACACACAAATTCAGAAATAAACCTCAAAATATGGTGGATTCATAATTAAATCTCCTCAAATCTACTATGACTGAATATCTACAAGAAAATAATGAACAACAACACCATGAATATTCAGGCATAATGCACAAGTATCGTATTGAATAACTATAATAAATTGAGTATCACAAAACGAAGTTATTTAATATATCATGTATGTTATTCATCTGAGCTTGTAAAATACAGAAATATCATAACGAATATCTACCCATCTTAATGAATATCTACGCAACATTAGATTAAAATCAATGAATACCCATCTTAATGAATATATTTAGTTTGAATATCATATGAGTATTTATAAATATCTATGAAATTGCTTTGAAGCACATACAAATTCAGAATCAAACCTCAAAATATGGTGGATTCATAATTAAATCTCCTCAAACCTACTATGACTGAATATCTACAAGAAAATAATGAACAACAACACCATGAATATTGACGCATAATGTACAAATATCGTATAATAAATCGATTATCACAAACTGAAGTTATTTAATATATCATGTATGTTATTCATCCGAGCTTGTAAAAAATAGGATTATCATAACGAATATCTACTCATCTTAATGAATATCTACTCAACATTAAAACAGTTTGTTTGAATACAAAATTTGTGTTCATGAATATCAAACCAATTTCAAAAGGTTTTGCTAAACGAAATTGGTCTGATATTTGTTTTTGCCTATATATACTATTCTAGTTGCAACGCTTTCATGAACATCGATGTGTTGGAGTGAAGCAGGGACGAGGCTGAAATGAAGGCGTCAAAGATAAGGCGGTTGAAGATATTGCTTTCTTCTTTATGTATTTATTTTAGGTCTAATGTATATTGATTAGTGGCCGAAAACAAACCTTCACCAGATACCAATGTAATATGAATGAACTATCTTGTTCAATTAAACTAGAAGTTTTTTCCTAGGTACTTTTTCATAAATAATTCCCGATCTATAGTCCTTTTAAATTTTAATTCCTCGAATAAAGGTTATTTAAAGATTCGGAAAAACTCAAAGGTGGAGAGACTCGAACCCAACATCCTTACTATTTTAAAAGCAATGATTATTAAACTTATCTTGCACGCAATCTGAGATTTTTGGACGGTCCATGAGCGCGCCACTTGGCGCCACGTCATGCATCATCGAATTTTGCAGGTATCAAACGTCTCCTGTGCATTTGACATTTCAGATTGATCTTTATTTTTCCGGAATCGGGACGACTCGATTTGCGTCCACGTTGAGAAGTTAGGATCGTACGGTCGCTTTTCGCCCAACCTTTTTTCTTATTCTTTTTTTCATTCTTCCTACTTGCGCCATATTTTCATATTTTAATTCTCTGGCCGACACGTATACGCACTTTTTTATTGCATGCGTTGGTTTTTTTATTACTAGAGGTTGGGCCCATGCTACACACACACACGAGAGGAAAATCAACACTATATAAGTAAATACATACGTGATGTTATTTTGGATTGATTAGAGGCACGACGCAAAATCAGCCAATGTTTTAAAATTAACATTATATAAGTAAATACGTCATCAACTCACGTCACCTCAGCAAAATGGAGTTGTTGAAAGGAAGAACAAACATCTTGGAGAAACTTGTAGAAGCATGATGCATGCCAAGAATGTGCAACCTCTCTTCCGGGCAGAGTGAATGACTACTGCAACACATGCCAACAACACATGCCATCAGCACGATGCCTCAGGCAAGCTTTGGGTTTCGATCACCTTACCAAGTTTTGTACAAGAAAAATCCCACAGTAACACACTTTAGAGTGTTCGGATGTGTGTGTTACTTGTTCGTCCCAGAGCAGAAGAGAGTCAAGATGAAAAAGAACCATTAGATGCATATTTTTGGGATATGATCAACAAAGGAAAGGTTGGAGGTGCATTGATCCAACAACCAACAAAGCCTACGTATCATGTCACATAGTATTCGATGAAAGTTCATCTTGGTGGGTTCATGATAGTATGATTTTACATATTCATGAAATATTCCATAGGAAGAACAGGTGGAGCCGCAGGGTGAACCATCAGTGATTAGTGACTCAGGACCAGAGATTCAGAGTCTTAGGTCTCAGAGTACTTTAAGCCCTTGGAAGTCAGGTGTAAGGAAATCACCTGATAAGGAGACTGCGTCCAATGGAGGAAGTTGGTAGAATGGTCGATGATGAATCTGGTGCTCGAAGGACTACAAGGAGGAGGAAACCAAATCCAAGGTACGCTGATGCAGGAATTGCTGAAGTCATGTCTCTTCAGTAGTGTTATATTAATTCTCCAAACAGGGATGAATATCCAACTTCATACAATGAAGCAAAATGAGTTATTGAGTGGGAGAAAGCAATGAAAGAGGAAATAGATGCATTGAAGAAGAACGAGACATGGGAGCTCGTTCTAGTACCTAAAGGAGTGAAGTCAATATCTTGTAAGTGGGTGTACAAGATCAAGCGGAGAAGTGACAGGTCAATTGATAGGTACAAGGCCGGCTTGGTAGCTCGTGGTTTCTCTCAGCAATATGGTATAGACTATGAAGAGACCTTCTCTCCAGTAGCTAAGATGACTACAGTCAAAGTGCTTATATCTCTAGCAGCAAGCAAGTCCTTGAAGTTGTGGCAGATGGATGTGAAGACTGGATTCCTCCATGGAGATATAGACAGAGAAATATTCATGGAGCAACCAGATGGGTTCATAGACCAGAAGCATCCAGAGTATGCATGCAAGTTGAAGAAAGCCTTATCCGGGCTTAAGGAGGCAGCAAAAGCATGGTATGGAAAAATTGGAGAGTTTCTCTTCCTTTGTGGTTATCAACTATCTCTAAGTGACTCAAGCTTGTTCGTAAAGAAAGTCTAAGGTAAGTTCTCAATCATTTTACTGTATGTAGATGATCTTATAATCACTCGAGATGCCTTCGAGGAGATTCAAGAAGTCATGAGACATCTTTCATCACGGTTTGAGATGAAAGATTTTGGAGAGTTGAAGAGCTTTCTCGTGTTGGAACTTGGAAGTCGAAAGAAGTTTTAGAGGATTGTTCGTGTGCCAAAGGAGATATGTAGAAGATCTTATGAAGAAGTATGGGATGTAAAACATCAAGCCAATAAACTCACCAATGGAGGTAAGACATATCCTACGTGCAGAAGAAGGAGATGACTTCAAAGATTCTCGATTATATCTACAATTGGGGGTAGTTTGATATACTTGACTATAACTTGGTCTAATCTAGCATATGCAGTCGGAGTGGTAAGTTAGTTTATGCAGAAACCGAGAAAGCCTCATCTTGAAGCAGTTCGAATGATAGTCAAATAGTGCATCACACAGTGGAGTATGGGATACTCTACGAAGATAAAGTCCAAGCTGAGATTGTTGGATTTACTAATGTTGATTGGGCATGAGATCCTTGTACTCGAACATCAACTAGTTGATACACATTCAGCTTGGGATCAGGAGTTTTCACATTGTGCAACAAGAAACAGCCAACCATCGCATTGTCATCTACAGAAGCAGAGTATAGAGAAACAACAATGGCAACATAGGAGTGTACTTGGCTACTACGGCTAGTTCAAGACTTAGGTCAAGGCACAAACTACACAGTTGTAGTCCTGGCCAAACTCGGGCTGGCCCGCCCGACCCTCTAGCATTGCGGGCTTGGACACTAGGTAAAGCCCTGTTGGGCCGCTAAGCCCGGCCTGTAAGGGTACGAGGGCCGTGTACGGTATAGACTCCAGGCCCGATAGGCCCGGCAGGCCCGGCCCGTATTATATATAATTAAATAAAAATTAATTAAAAAATAAATATACCAAAAGTCTAGCTAAAAAAATAAGAATTTAGTACAAGCGTCATTTGAGGATAACTTAATTGAATCAACTTCACTCTCAATATAATATTTTAGACAAGTTTATTGCATTGTTTTTAAGCATTTTTAATTAATTTTTTCTTTAAATTTCATTTTAAAAACCTGGCCGGGCTACCCGGGCCGGATAGAGGGTCGGGTATGGACAAGGTATTAGCACTAGTGGAAAAATAGCCTTTAACCACGGTTATTTGGCAAAGATTACCACAGTTATGAACCGTGGTTAACTTGCCTGTGGTAAACCTGTTTACCACGGTTTTCATTTTACCCCAGTTACATATTTACTACGGTTACTGAACCGTGGTAATTAGTGAAACCGTGGTAATTATGTGCAATTCGATATTAGAGCAAAACCGTGATAAAGTTGCTTAACTGGGGTAAAATATAGTCGTAGTAAATCTATTCGAACCGTGGAGAATTTGTTTCTCTCGTATTAAATTTTTAATATAAAACTGATTGAACGATGGTAAACCGTTACAATTGCAGTAAATACGCATTGAATGAAAAATAATAAGTTAAAGAGAGTATATATAAAGATATATTGATGTTCTCAAAATACACTGTCATATTAATATTCAACTGTCATTTACAAAATCAAACACCTGAACATATTCTCAAAAGTATATACACATTCATGAGCGGTAACTGTTTTAGCTAACAAACTATATGGCATGAGGAAACATATCCAAACCAATATATACACATTCGTGCAGTAACTGTTTCAGCTAACACCCTATATATATGGCAGGACTGTCAAAACATCAAAAGGGAAACATACCCAAACAATAGTTTTATCCCTAATGGATAAGCTAGTGAGGCTTTAACATCCCTTCAGGTGGAGATAAGACTGTTCACTTCTATTGATGTTTCATCCAAAACAAAACATCCACATAGAAACTAACCACTTGGTAAGTCTAAAAAGATCATGATCTATGATATTAAATTTAGGCCCCATTACACTTCGTAGTAAGGTACTAGACACTAAAATTGTAATTGTGCTACAGTATACAATATATACAAGAACTCATGATATGACTCATTTTAGAATTAAACAATGATAAATAAAAAATGAGAAGTGAACATACCTCGTCCAAAATTGCAGTGAACTCCAATGTCTATAAACAGCTCCTTCAATAATTACATATACATATTGATTTTTACAAGATAAGCATTAAGCACCAAGAAGCACACACATCTCTTTATCCTTGTCGGTTTGTTCTCTGAGAGGGTCAATAATGTTTTCTCTAAACAGAGTAGGTTGTTAATTAAAAGAGTAACACTTTTTGCATTATGTAGCACATGATAGCCTCGGATGAACTTCAAAAGCAAACTCAAATCTCAGGGAACATGATAGTCTCACGTTAATTTCATGCTTCAGTCGAAAAAATATTATAAAAGTATCAAACTCCTTCATGTTCCTAATTACTTTATAAATGTTGTAAGACTAATCATTAATATGGAGTATATGTATTGCTAGTTACTGCCGTCACTGACGTGGCACCCTTAGATTAGTTGTATATATAGCTTAGTCTTGTAAGAGTTGGTTACGCTTTTACACAATCTGTTGATACAGAATCTTTCAAACCTATTCTCTTTGTTTTCCCTCTCTCGATCTCGTCTTGATCTCATGGTATATTGAGATTTGTTATGGTATCAGAGCACACGGACTATTCGATCTTGATCGATTCCTGTGGATCGCAGTGATTGATTGTTGCTGCGAGGTGGATTGAGGTGTCGATCGTTTGCGTTGTTGATTCTGTAAGAAGCGTCTTTCTCTTTTAGGTTTTCTTGCTCTTCTTGTCCTCGTCTACTGATTGAGCTATGGAGCCAGCGGCTGGATTGAATGCTGGTTCACCTGGATTGAATGCTGGTCACGATTGTTCTCATGGAGGTTTTCAGGCTGCGGGATACTCCGATCCTCTTTTCCTCTCGAATTCTGATCATCCAGGTACTCAGCTCGTTTCTACTCCATTCAATGCTGGAGTCGGAATGTTATCATTGCCTTAGGATCTAAGAAGAAATTAGGTTTTATTAATGGAAAGTGTCTAAAACCTAATTCTGATTTTGTTGACTGTGATCGTTGGGAGCGATGTGATTTTATGGTGATGAGTTGGCTCATCAATTCGATGGTGAGTGAACTGTCTGATAATTTTCTTCATGTTCGATCTGCAAAAGAGTTGTGGGACGAGATTATTGAGCGATTTGCTGAGTCAAATGCTCCTCTCGTTTTCCAATTGCAGAAAGAATTAAGTAGTCTCAAGCAAGAAAATATGTCTGTTGCTATGTACTATAGTAAGATGAAAAAGGTTTGGGATGAATTGCAAGCCATTGATGGCTTACCTTTGTGGGAATGTGGAGTTATTGATCGTTGCAGTTGTGTTTTGTTCAAGAGATTGATGGATAGGGAATCGTCTTTGAAACTAATGCAATTTCTTATGGGACTTTCTGATGTTTATGAGCATCTTCGCAGTAGTATTCTTGCTCAGGATCCCTTACCTACTATCAACAAAGCATTCCCTATGGTGCTTACTGTTGAAAGGCAGAAAGGTATTACTATGAATGCTTCAATGAATCATGATGCACTAGTTGTTAACAGACAAGGAAACAAGAATACTAATCAGTATCAACATAGTTCTACTGGTAACAACTATGGTGCTAGTACAGGATTTGATAAGAAGAGACAACAAGAAAACTAAGTTTGATAGAAAATGTGATTATTGTGGAGAGCAAGGCCACACTAAGGACAGTTGCTTCAAACTTGTTGGTTATCCAGACTGGTGGAAAGGACCAAAGACACAGGGACAGCCTAATGCTAAGATGATGGCTAATGTTCAGGATATGAATTCCTTCAATGGTTTTTGCAATAATCCTCTTGAAAGAGATGATCCAGAGGTTCAAAGGCCAGATCAGTCACTGATTAATGTTGTGTTGCAAGAGGTGCTCAAAGCTATCAAAGGGAAATGACCTATGGAGGATAGTCACTATCCTACACATCAGAATTCTATGAATTTTGCAGGTATGCTTCATTCACTTCCCTCTGTTCATACTTGTCAGATTGCTCATTGTACTTGGATAGTGGACTCTGGGGCTACAGATCATGTGTCTTTCAACAAGACATTGTTTTCTGAGCTCAAAGAACTACACACTCCTATTAAGATTGGACTGCCTGATGGTACTACTCAGATGGTTGACTATTATGGATCTATACAGATTTCTGAGTTTTTGACATTGAGAAATGTGCTATATATGCCAGCCTTTAAACACAATTTGATGTCAGTATCTCGATTAATGTTTGATGAAAAGCATTTGTTTGCTTTCTGGAATACTGGATGTGTTCTTCAGGACCTTTCAACTAGGAAAACAGTGGCTCTAGGAACTAAAGAAGGAGGTCTATACAAACTAGTAGCTGGGAACTTACCAGAGGAGACAGACCATGAAGTGCCAGCTTTTGTAAAGGACTGCCTTTCTTCAAAGACTTTGTTGTCTTCAGTGTGTAATAAATCTGAATCATTAAAGCTTTTACATGCCAGACTTGGTCATGCATCAATGTCTACTATGCAGCATCTTCCTGCTTTTGTTGAAACTAAACACAATGTGGTTGATTGTGAAATTTGTGTTTTGGCAAAACATCATAAATTGCCCTTCAATTTGAGTGAGTCTATTGCTCCCAAGATTTTTGCTTTGATTCATGCTGACTTATGGGGTCCATACAAGACTCCTGCTCTATGTGGAGCAAGATATTTTTTAACTGTGGTTGATGACTTTTCTCGAGCCACTTGGACTTTCTTACTCAGATCCAAGGAACAGGTACCTACTCTGCTAAAGAATTTTGTTGCTTATGCTGAGAATACCTTTGACATCTCTGTCAAATCTATTCGGACTGATAATGGAACTGAGTTCCTTCAGAAGAATGTTACTGATTGGTTGTTGAGTAAAGGTATTCACCATCAGAGATCTGTTCCTCATGTGCCAGAACAAAATGGGAGAGTGGAAAGGAAGCACAGACACCTTGTTGAAATGGCACGAGCTCTCAGATTGCAGTCTGGCCTTCCTATCAAATTCTGGGGTGAATGTATTTTGACTGAAACATTCCTAATCAACTTGCTTCCCTCTTCGGTTCTTAACTGGTCTACTCCTTATGAAAGACTTCACAACAAAACTCCCACTTATGAAAATCTGAAGATCATGGGTTGCTTGTGTTTTGCACTCATTCCTAAGACTGATAGATCAAGATTTGAAGCCTCTGCTAGAAGATGTGTGTTTATTGGGTATCCCACACATTACAAGGCTTATAAACTTTATGATTTGGATAATCATAAAGTCTTTGTGGTCATACATGTTGTTTTCCATGAAAACTCTTTTCCTTTCCAAACTTCTCAAGATCTGTCATTACAATCCTCAACTAAATCTCCTTGCCCTTTGCCACTGGTGTCTCCATCACCAGATTCAGATTTTATGTCCTCTTTTCCTTCAGGTTATACACATGAATCCTCTTCTCCACCTCACAATATTACTGATACTTCATTACCTATGTCTTCACCTCATTCTTCTCCACCACCTTCCCAATCTGCAATAATTCCAACCCCTCCTCCTGTGTCTCCTAGGAGATCACAGAGAGTTACTCGTGCTCCTACTAAGCTTCAGGATTATGTGTGTTCAGGACTACCTTCTTCCTCTAATGACTCATTTTCTCAGACTTTTCATATGGTGAAACTTTTTGATCTACATTGTCATTCTTCTAACTATGTGCATTCCTTATTCAATGTTCTACAAGTTTATGAGCCTACTTGCTATGAGAAAGCTAAACATGATCCTGCATGGATTAAAGCTATGGACAAAGAGATTGCAGCCCTGGAACAAAATTCTACCTGGGAGCTCACCTCTTTACCTACTGGTAAGAAGGCTATAGGCTGCAAGTGGATCTACAAAGTTAAATTTCAGCCTAATGGTGAAGTTGAAAGACTCAAGGCCCGACTGGTTGCAAAAGGGTTTAATCAGGTGAAGGACAAAGATTATAAGCATACCTTTTCCCCAGTAGCCAAATTTACAACAGTCAGAATCCTACTTGCTTTGGCTGCTGCTAGGAATTGGCCTATTCACCAGCTTGATATTAACAATGCCTTTCTTCATGGATTTCTTGATGAGGAAGTATATATGCAACCACCTCCTGGTTATGTCAAAGCTTTGCCTGGTCAAGTCTGTTTGTTGAAGAGGTCACTTTATGGCCTTAAACAGGCAAGCAGACTGTGGAATATTGAACTTACCAAATTGTTAATTCAACTTGGTTTTGTTCAATCCAAACAGGATTATTCCATGTTTGTTAAGAAGAGTCCTTCTTCCATGACAGTTGCATTGGTCTACGTTGATGATATGCTCCTTACAGGAGATGATCCTACTGTCATTACTTCCACAAAACAAGCTCTTCACTCTGCCTTTACCATCAAGGATCTCGGTCTTGCCAGGTACTTTCTTGGTATTGAAATTAGTAGATCTCCTGATGGCATTCAACTGAACCAGAGGAAATACATCCTTGATCTGCTCACTGAAGCAGGATTGTTACATGCCAAGCCAGCTTCATTCCCTATGCAAAGAAATCTTGACTTGCGACCCAACAAGGGAGATTACTATGCTGAGCCTGAAGTTTATAGATGGCTAGTTGGGCGCTTGCTCTATCTTACACTCACTAGACCTGATATTTCATTCCCTGTTCAGCAGTTGAGTCTCTTCATTCAGTCACCTCGTGTTCCTCTTATGCATGCTGCCTTGTTCCTTCTCAGATATCTCAAAGGTACAATTCACTACTCCCTGAGGTATCCCTCACAATCTGACCTCACTCTCAATGCTTTCTGTGATGCTGATTGGAGTACAGATAAGCATTCTAGTCGATCCATATCTGGTTACTGTGTATTTCTTGGCACGTCCTTGATTTTTTGGAAGTCAAAGAAACAAAAGACAGTTTCCAAATCTTCTACAGAGAGTGAGTATAGAAGTATGTCTTATGCTTCTAGTGAACTTGTCTGGCTAGAGGGGTTACTCAAGGACTTGCTCATTCATGTTCCCTTGCCTATTCCACTTCATTGTGATAACAAGGCTGCCCAGAGCTTAGCTGCCAATCCTGTGTTTCATGAACGCACTAAGCATATCCGGATTGATGCACATTTTGTCCGAGAAATGATTCAGGAAGGATTTCTTCGGACTGTTCACGTTTCTTCAGGCCTACAGCTTGCTGATCTTCTCACGAAGCCTTTAGGAGCCGAGCAACATCTCTTTCTTGCGTCCAAGCTTGGTCTTGTCTTTCTTCAGACACGTCCAGCTTGAGGGGGCTATATGGAGTATATGTATTGTTAGTTACTGCAGTCACTGACGTGGCACCCTTAGATTAGTTGTATATATATAGCTTAGTCTTGTAAGAGTTGGTTAGGCTTTTACACAATCTGTTAATACAGAATCTTTCAAACCTATTCTCTTTGTTTTCCCTCTCTCGATCTCGTCTTGATCTCATGGTATATTGAGATTTCTTAATTAAAATCAAGAGTATTTAGTAGTCATCTCTCAATGATTCAATTTAAAACATTTTTCATAGCTCTCTCTCTCTCTCTCTCTCTCTCTCTCTCTCTCTCTCTCTCTCTCTCTCTCTCTCTCTCTCTCTCTCTCTCTCTCTCTCTCTCTCTCTCTCTCTCTCTCTCTCTCTCTCTCTCTCTCTCTCTCTCTCTCTCTCTCTCTCTCTCTCTCTCTCTCTCTCTCTCTCTCTCTCTCTCTCTCTCTCTCTCTCTCTCTCTCTCTCTCTCTCTCTCTCTCTCTCTCTCTCTCTCTCTCTCTCTCTCTCTCTCTCTCTCTCTCTCTCTCTCTCTCTCTCTCTCTCTCTCTCTCTCTCTCTCTCTCTCCCTTTAGGATTAGAAGCATAACAATTCCTCTTAGTGTCAACCAAAACACTTTAGAATCGACCTACATTTGGGCCTCGGGCTAGCCCGGCCCGTGAAAATGGGCTGAAAAAATGACCTCCGCCCGGCTCAGGCTTAGCCCGGGCCCGCCTTTGGCCAGGTCCACACAGTTGGTATGTAATGTGACAACCAGAGTGCTATTAGGCTGGCGACGAATCCAGTGTTCCACGCAAAGATGAAACATATTGAAGTGCATCACGACTACATACAGGAGAAAGTCTTAAGTGGTGAAGTAGAACTCGTGTCAATCGTCACAAATGATCAGATAACAGATATCTTTACAAAAGCATTGACAATACCAAAGTTAAGGAAGTTCAGGTCCATGCATGAAATATGCACCAGAGAGTCGTTCATGAAACAAGTCTAGCAACAAATAGATGACAAAGTTGTATGTTGCACCATGAGTAAGGATTAACATCAACAAATAGATTATTTGCGATATTGTTGAGGTCGATATGAAACAAGTCTAGAAGTCACAACACGAGTTCCGAATCAGAATCCATTGACAAACAAAGCCAGCTTCTTCAACAAACACAAGGCATTGTCAGAATCCTGGTGGAACACATGAAACGCATGGCCTTCCCCCTCAGTCTCCACAACCTCCACTTCCCCACACCATCCACTCTCCTTCAACGCTTCATAATAACTCACACCCCGCCCCTTCAAATCATCCTCCCCCGCCAAACAAATCAGCAACTTGTCAACCCGAATTCTCTCCAACATATTCGGATTGGCACCAGCCGGGTTTAGTCTATGGTCATAGACACCCTCACTGCCAATACACAAGTACTCCCACAATTTGTCAGGCTTGTCGTTACCAAAGAAAGGGTGGACTAGCATTGCACCTTGGATCTTTAGCGGGTCTGACCCGATTCGGACTAGCATGTTATGGATGATGTTGGCTCCCGCGCTGTCCCCGGCTAGGAAGACCCGACTGAAATCTGCGTGCCTGTTTAGCCATGGCTCGGGTCCATTGTTGTTTTGGTGGGATGTAACCCACTGGATTGCTGCCCATGAGTCTTCGTAGCATGCCGGGATTGGATTCTCTGGAGCTAACCTACAATCAGCATTAGTATTTGCAGGTCAAAATAGTCTCAACTTTGACCTATAAACGTAAAATAGTCTCAACTTTCAAATAAAAAATGGTATAAACGATTTATCCGTTAAAATTCAAGGTAATTTTATAATAAGCCGACATCTTATAATAAACATTAAACACATAAACAACAATTACTATGACCAATTATAAAAAAAACTCTAGTAAACATCATAAACTTAACCAAAATTTCAATCGAAAAAGTCATTTGGACCATGTTTGGTTCAAAGCTTGAAAGTTAAGATTATTTTTTATTTATTTTTTTGTGAAAGAGAGATAGCACTCTCTGACATTTTATTCATTAAGATTAAGAAAATAGTTAATTCACAATGAAACAGAAAAATAGAATAGGCCATGTGAGATTATTTTTTTGCGCTATGTCATTTGAGATTATTTTTTATTGATATGAAAAAGTTGAGACTATTTTCAATTATTTTTTTAATATATCACTCATTATATTAGTGTTCCTATATATATGTCTCCCATATAAACTCTACTTGATAAGCTTTAGATAAAGTAGATAAAGTAGATGTCAAATTCAAGGAACTCCAAATAAACCAATCCGGATCTGATCGCACTCTTTTGATGTCATTTTTTTTTTGTGCAATCAGATTTAAAAAATCGTCTAACTTAGATGCATCGCAAGTGCGCCCAAAATCAAAACGAATTAAAGAATTTATAGCATGTACAACATAACTGATACCGTTATGATTAAATTTGTAGGTCCCTAAACAAAAGAAACATTGAATTGTAAATCAAAAGCGATTGACTGAATCGAAAATAGACCTGTAATCAATGGAGACCGCGATGGCATTAGCCTCATATGCAAGAGAGCTGACATATTTATGAAAGTTGGATGAGAAAGCAGACTCCATACAAAAAGCTCCTCCATGTGCATAAATCAGAAGCGGCAGCTTCACTAAACTTCTTCTTGCTTCTGCAGGGACGAAGATCCGTACAGATAAACCCGTTTCAGTCAAAACGACGACGTCTTTGGACACAACGGCGACGTTTTGACCCGGATCTGGTGAAGCAGGGACGAATGTGAATTCTCGGAGCCTCTCGATTCGACCCGATTTGTAGACCCGGAAACGCGGGGAGAAATCGTGGACAACCTCTTCGTTTTGTTCGTTATCCATTTTTTTTCCTGGGTTTTTTCTTGGGGATGTTTGAGTTTTATGTTAAGTGTCGTGATTTGGTTTGGTGTACTTAATGGTCAGCCTTAATTTGGTATTTTTCGTCTATTGGTCAACGTTTATGGTTATGTGAGATTTTCCATCTTTTGAGTCAAACAAGGGATTAATTTTTGTTTCAGTTTCGCAAGATTTGTGAATTGTGATGAACTAATTTGACTTGTGTCAGACACTTTTGGGGTGTATTCGAGAGAAGAGGTCAATGGAGTTATAGTTCATCAAAAAAATTTCTTCTACGGAGTGATAAATAATAATGCTGGTAAAGTGGAAAGATAAAATAAAAAGCAAAAAGAATATACTCTCTCCGTCCCCAAATGTTCTTCTCATTGTAATTTTTGACACTATTTATATTACAAGAGAATCTTCGATATATCGTCTAATATATAAGAAATAACATAGTAATATGAGATCTTATTTGATTCGTCTCGGCGAGAACTTTAACAATATCAAAATTTTATAATTTTTATTAACGTATATTTGGAGATATTAACGTTACAAAACGTGTCTCGGCAAATGTGTAAGAAGAGAATGAGAAGAACATTAAGGGACAGAGGGAGAGGGAGTACAACCAAGCAATGTACACTGCACTACTACAACTCTATAACATCCGAAAACTTCCAAATGGTGTAGTTTCCTCGTCGGAAATTTAGATATTGGGAGACTTTTCGAAAAACCTCGAAAACGTTTTTCGGAACATGTTGACCATAAAAGAAAAACTCTACGTTTCCAAAACTATTTCTTATTATTTTAATTATATATTACACGTTTTCAAGAATATTTCCTACGGAGTATTAAATTTTAAACTAAATAGTACCTACTCACATACACTTTTCATTATCACTTTCAACTATGGGCTCTTTGGTAAATTTTTAACACTTTAGTCAATCGTTCTCGATAACTTATCGTTGTCTTTTAATCATTAACAAATTTTATTTTCTCGTACTTTTGTTATAAATAATTGAAGCTTGAGCATATTTATATTTTGCATTAATTTAAAGGTATGTATATTCCAAACATGCTTATCTTTAAAATAACATGAGGGTTCAGGTGAGGACATGTGATCTCAGCCTTTAGATTCAGAAATTAATGATCCAGATTAAAAGAGAATAATAATCCTATGTGTCTCACGCTCCCGCACTCAATCACAGATGCGGTTGCAAAATTTTGAAATTTGGTTAAAATTTTAGGGGCACAAACACCATTCCTCGTAAAAACATAACACACCGAGAAAAACTAGGATTCTTCCTCCCTCGGACTACAAAAGAGAAGTATATAGGGTTTTGATGGGCATATTGTTTCTTATGAACCTATTACGTAGGCTTCAAAAGAGAAAAATATGAACCTATGATCAGGTTTATATGTTTCGACGTGAGGTTCATGGGAATTAACCGTTGGATCACCATACATTACATGCGATTTGAGTACGACCCGACATTTCCCAACATTTGAACACTTGAAATCAGTTGGGTGGTCTGATTCGAATTGCCCAACCCAAAAATATTATCAACCCGTTAGACCCGAATCCGACTTGTTTGACCCGTTTACCGGGTCTACTCGGATTATTCAACCAGCAATAGTAATTTTTCAGATGCAGCATCATGGGCAGGTTTCAGGATTTAACCAAAAGAAAATTGGGCCGATTCTAAGGAGCCCGTGTATATTTTTTTGGATTAAAATTCATGAATGAGATGAGAATGATCTTTTTCATGCATTAAATGGGTACCGATTGACATTACTTCATCAAGTACTAACAATTTTATATAAGATATAGATAGATAGATAGATTGTCGTTTTCTCGTTGTTTCCTTTTTCGTTAAATGTAAGATTTTCGTTTCCCCATTTCGAAACGTCTTCGTCTGGACGTTTCCGGGTACCATAACTACAACTGCATTATTTCTTTTTTCATTAATTTTTTTTAAAATTCAAATAAAAAAGATTTCATTTCCTTTTAAAAAAAGAACATTTTATCCTCTTTTTTTCTACTGTATAAGTGTAGTCAACAATAATGTGGTTGAGTGTGAGTGAGAGAGATTATTGCTGGTTTTCCGGTTTAAAATAAAGACAAAAGGCGCCTCTTCAATCAAAAGTTCAAAACCCACTCTTCTTCTTATTTCACTTTCTGCTACACAACCCATCTCTTCAAAGAACAATTCCACCATGGAAGATCAAGAAGCTTGATTTCTCCTTTGACTGTTTGATCAAATCAGCTTTCTCTTTGTGTTTAAGTTGGTGGGTCTCTCTGAACTCTGTTCAAATTTTAATCATTTTTTCTGCGTGAATTCTGGTGGGCTTGGATCATGAGTAGGAAATTTTGTGTCTTTGAGGATTTGAAGTGATTTTCTGACATGGGTTTGCTTAGAAATGTTGGGTAAAGACCATATTGTGGGTTTCTTTGTGTGACTTGTTTGTCTTTCTACTTCAAATTTTGATTGTGATGAATCATGAATTCATGATTGTTCTTGATAGTTGAGGATTAGTGATGTGTACTTCTTCTGGTGATTCTTTGTTACTCCATTGTTTACTTCAGTTGAGTTCATTTCAGAATTTCGTCAGGTTCATGAATATTTATTAATTGTCATC
The DNA here is from genome assembly GCA_029168935.1 of Oxyria digyna. NCBI lineage: Eukaryota > Viridiplantae > Streptophyta > Magnoliopsida > Caryophyllales > Polygonaceae > Oxyria > Oxyria digyna. The sequence continues at coordinate 45,974,970 of JAPVLV010000005.1, forward strand.
TTCTTGTTTTAGTAGCATAATAGTTCATGAAAATGCTTTAGAAGTATGTGATAAAAACCCACATTCAATTCTTTTAAACTCTGGACCGCCACTATAATTCGAAAAAAAGTATCCAAAACAATTATCTCTGCTTTGTTATTCTTTATCAAGATCACACATTATATTGTTTAGCTTCTTGTTTTTGGTCCGGGAAAATGTTTAATCTATATCCACTTTTTTTGGTGAAAAATCTATATCCACTTGGCTGTAATAATTTAAAGTTTTGATGAACATTGTTTTGTCTAAGCCCAATGAAAATTTAAAATTGTGATGTTCTATTCTTTTTTTATAAAGCAAGGAATCCAAGGATCATTATAAGATTTATTATAGCATTTATGAACAGTTATTTTGAGAGGGTAAAAAGTAAACTGCAGCTACTTCTTTCTTCACAAACTTCCAGTCTTAATGAACGTTGTTCCTCTATTTTCTTTTAAGAATTTTAACTCAGATTTTAAAAAAAAAGCTCATCTTTTTCCACAATGTTTGATCCTTCTCTTTTTTGTTTGCAGACTATTATAGTGCTTCATCAAGATGAATTCTTCAGAGTCAACCAAGATAGTGTACAGCAGAATCCAGAAGCTAGAGCCTGAACTTGCATCCAAGATAGTTGGTTTCTTGCTCCTCCAAGACAATGACAACCGCGAAATGATCCGCTTAGCCCTCAGCCCAGACTATGTGATCCTCTCCATCACCAACAAAGTCAAAACCGAGCTCGGTTTAATCACCTCAAATCAACTTCAGCCAACCAACTCCTATTCAAATTTCCTCCTCTCACCCCGAAATCATAACATGAACTTTCCCCAAGATTATAATCGGCTTTCTACCAAAATCCAACTACTTAGCTTAGATAACGAGATAAATTGCACCTCCAACAGATGCTACAACGAAAGATTGCCTGATTTTCCCTCTAAGATTTGCAATTACTATACCAAAGGGTTTTGTAAGCATGGAAGCAGTTGCAGGTTCTTACATGAGAATCTTAATGACGGTTTTAATGAAGATCATATGTTAGAAATGGAGCTCACTGAGATCTTGAGATCAAGAAATGGCGTCCCTGTATCAATCTCTTTGTTACCCTTACTGTATTATGAAAAGTATGGCAAGACTCTCTTTTCTGGTCTTGCTCTCACCAAGCTTTTAGCAAAAATGAGGAGCAAAATCAGTCTTGTCCAGAGGTATTTATTTTGAAAAACGTATTCAAGTATATATTGGATAATGAATTGTAATATAATCTTATCTTTAATCTGCAGGGCTCATGGACAGCATTCAGTGATCTTGGATGAAGATCTTCAAAAATATATGGAGTATGAAAATGAGCAAACCGTGCCTATTGCAGCGCGACAAATATACCTTACGTTTCCTGCAGAGAGTACATTTACCGAGCAGGAAGTGTGTAACCATTTCAAGTAAGGAGGACATTATATGAATGAGATAGAATTTATTTTGATGTATGCATTGATGTTTTGCTCTGTTGTTTCAATTTTCCAGTGGGTACGGACCTGTTGAAGACGTTAGGCTTCCATTTCAACAGAAGAGGATGTTCGGTTTTGTTACCTTTGCTTTTCCAGAAACTGTGAGAATAATTCTGGCTAAGGGAAACCCTCATTTCATTTATGGTTCTCGTGTTCTTGTTAAACCTTACAAGGATAAGCCACGGTTTACTCACAGGTAAGAGTCCTAAAATGGCAGTTAGAACTAGAATAGTATAAGCTGCATGAACAGTATTTAACATGCTGATCTTGACTTAATTTGCATAAATTCAGTTTCATGTCAAAAATTTGTGTAGCCATAGATTCAGAAAATCATAATTTTTATTTATAATCTTGCATGATTTCTCAGAAGAAATGCAGAAAGAAAGCACCCAATACATTTTGGCTTGCAATCATCTGATGGGGAATCCAACACTCAGCCTTGTAAGAACATGAGATCTTTCATTCTCTTAAACGACACCAAACGATGAAAATTGTTCTGTAGCCTTCTATTCTATCTTAATTTCAGTGTTTAGGACATTCAACGATACTAGGCATGTTAAGAAGAACGTCATGGAGGAGTACGAGGAAGAGCTAGAGATTGAAAGAAAAAGGCTCTCGGGATTTAAGTTGTTACCTACAAGAATGTCCAATGATCATGGTAATATCCACTATACTTTGAGCACAAATCACTTGTAAAATCATCAATTCCAGAAATATACCATAATCTTTAGTTCTTTACAATTTACGTGTCCGTTTGATTGCAGCTTATGATAAACAAGCAGATTTCCAAGACCAGCAAAGATTCAGTTTCTTGTTTGACAATTTCAGAGATGGATCCACCAGGGAAGAACGAGGCAGGTGTATGATTAGAGCTCACAATAACCATGACAGGTATAATTTCCACATCTATGAATCATTTCAAGGAAAAATTTACCTCTTTTATTGTTAATTCTGTCTTTTTTTATGCAGTAGCCAAGGACCTCTCCCGGATAGCCTATTCGCAAACTCGATAGCTAGAAGCTTATCAACAGTAATGTAGGCAAAGGCTTCTTACAGTTTAGACAGCGTTCGTTCTAATTTCAACATGAGAATTATTGCAGACAGTACAGAATGCAAAACTAACAAAACAATCATCATAGAGACAGGCAGAGCTTGAAAAGAGTATGCTCTTCTCTAACTCTCTATGTTACAATGTGATCAGAGGATATTCATGTTTTTAGTTACATTTGATCTTCATTATTATGTTTGATGATGTTATGCATTAAGTACATCCCTCTGTGAATTAGGGGGGAATTACCTTAACCAGTCAATAATCAAATTGTATACATTAAAAAGTCGAATAGTTCATTCCAGTACCAATATGCAAAAAAAGTGAACAATCACCAATTTTCAAACCCTAAGCTACCTATAAATGATAGGCTGAAGTCTCAAGAATGGAGCAATTCGCTTAGAAATGATGGAATGAACAACAAATTAAGATAAAACTACATCCCTGAGCTGGTGATACAAATTTCCCAGTTGTGTGACAGTACATTCTTTTACATGGTCTTTGATTTGGGAGATGTCTTCCTTTTTGATTGCCGCCTCGGCATTGAGTTCTTCATTCCGATAAAAAAGAGTAGGGCCCCAACTAGTGCCAAGTTCTGCATTGAAATCATGGAGACAAAACAATTCTCTATTAAGCTCAACTAGTTCAGTTTCTCGTGCATCGCACGGGTTTTTATAAAATATAAGTTTAGTTTAAATATAAAAATAGCTTCGGTTAAAATATTTACGAAATTTATTTACCTTATACAAATTTAGTATAACTTTTAAACATAATTGTCTAATTTAAATTATTATCTAAATAAATAAAGTAAAAAGATATCAATTCTTTAATATAATTTATTTGAATTAGTATGATAAATATTTTTAATAGAGAGAGTGTTAATCAAACATTTTTTAAATATTTAAATATATTTCAGTTTAAAGTATTTAAAATTTATAAATTATAAGATAAATTTTCTATATAATTATTAAATAACAGTTTTAAAGGAAACTTGCGGTTTGTAGCAAGGCAATACATAGATTGGGAAATATCGTGTGATTTAAAATATAAAAAAGGCAATACAGAGATTAGGATTAAGGCTTGCCACGTAGCGATCTAAGAAATTAGGAAAAAAAAATTAGAAGGCTTGTTGAAAGAGGGAATGTCATGTGGCAAAAAAGGAGGATTACTTTAATAGTTTAATAGTAGATTGCTAAACTGCGTTTTCAATACAATTTATCTTATCTGTACAATTTGATCTATTCAGCTCATGCACTGAAGTCTACAAAAAATGAGGTGTGGAGAAGAAGGGTGTAACCTGTGTGAACTTGATGAAAAGCTGAGCAAATTCCTTACTGTCTGCATCATAATTGTAGAAGTCGTACAAGATGGGCAAAGTAATAGCTTGTTGCAAAACCTGTGACATGATAATAGTCAGTTAAGTGCTTTGTTCAGCGTCATGCAATAGAGTAAAAAGAATGGTTGTGATGAAACAACATACCAAAAGAAAAGCTCCAAATGAACTGCCGATTATAAAGAGTAGACTCCCCATCCCCTTCAATACCACCGCTGTGGCAACTAGATATTTAATCTGTGAAGAATGGAAACCAGATCAGCTGACTCAAATATTTCTTTCTAGGTTGAAATCTTTCAAGAATGACGAATATAGAAATGTAGTAGTAATTACAGAAAAAAAGGGCATTTATACCTCCAATGGAGGCAGCTGAACTCCCGTTTGAGCAAGTACATGCTTTGAAAAAGCATCAAACTTTGGTGTCAAAGCGACTGCAGCAGCACCCCCATCCTCACCAAAGTCAGTGTACCTGTGACAAGAAGCAGATATTGATAATCTGGAAAAGCAACATGATCACAATAACCATGTATATCTATCACTAAATCTTGCATTAGATTATTCTTAGAAAGATAGAGAAGAACCCGGTTCTCCTTAACTACAAGCATACTATCATGTTCCCCTAATTTAAGGGTGCTTTTATGCAATCTAAATAATGTGGAAAAAAAAAATCTCATTATGACCAACTAGAGTAGAAAGACTGTTATATGATCAGACTAGAGCGAAACCAAATGCCTAACTACACTAGAAACTTTCAGCTAGCCAATTCTCCGTATCTACTTTATTAAGAGCACAGAGCAGGAAACAACCTAGCTACTGATTAAGACTGAAACTAACTGAACTGCAATCCAAATGCTAGTATGTGGTACTAAAGCTAGCTGCTCCATCTCGAAAGAAATGACTTGAGTTTTAAGTTTTAACCAGTAGTGAATTTAGATCCGCATGTTTCAATTCAAGCATCTAAACTCAAATGTACAGTTCAAAAAACAGATCTACAATCTTGTAAGTTTGATTTGAAATTTTCAGCGGTAGCACCTTAGATCTGGTAAGCAAAACATGAACAATACCACGGGAGCAAAACCTCAAAGAGATTGGTGCACATTTTAGGTCAGGAACAATCTGATCCGCAGAAAAATCGAGCTTAACACAGCAGAAGTAGCACGGATAAAATCAGATCAAATTATGAGCAAGCAGCAGAAGTAGAAAGCGATTATGACACAGAGGAGTGATAAAACCCTAGATTGGTGCAAAATCCAGCAAAACAGAAAGCATTAAAGGCACATGAGAAAGCAGATCTGAGAAATGAGTAGAGGAAGGAGGTAGCGGCTTACTCTTGCCAGGCAGAAAGTATGAAGGCAGAAACGAAGAGAACTCTTCCAGCGAACGACAAGAACGCCATGGATGTGTTTGTTTGTTTTTTGAATTTTCTCTCGTTTGCTTCTTGCTTCTGCTGCTTGCTTTCTTGGTTGTAAGCTCCGACGAGAGGGAAAAAAGAGAGTGGGGGAGAAGTTGTGGGCGTGTCAGAGCGTGAGGGGTAAGCGCGTGAGAGGAAAACGCGTGAAACGTCATGGGAAATGGATGGACCAATAACATTCGTCCAACTGGAGTTACTAGAAAGAAAGTGACGTGGCATGAGATGTAGACTTCCGACAGACGAGATATTTGAATTGAGTATGGACTTGCTTATTTAAGATTCTAAATTTCTAATGTGCTTCCCACAATTAGTCTTTACCAGACTTGTTCATCAAGATTCTATACAGATTAGTTAATTACATTGAGTTTTATCGGTTTACAAATATGAAAATCGGAAATCTATTAACCGTTTAGCTAAATCAGCTCAAAGAATAAAAAAAGCATAATAATACGAGGAAGGAAAATAGATGGATAACGGTTTTCAATGTACTTTATTTGGTATAACTCATATGAAACGGAATGAAAAAACAATTTCCAGTTCAAGGAATCGACAGTTTGATATAATTATCATCTCCTCGACCACCATTTCGATAACTGAGGAGATCTTAAAATACCAAAATCTTAGATGCGGAAGAAGAATAAGTTTGAAGAATTGATTCACTGAAACTGACATACTTAATCTGTTACAGAAAGAACATTCTGTTTATATGGAACTTATTCCTATCTTTACTTTGTTTCAAAGAATAACACAAAGACCCAAAACCCCTCAAAGAACCAAGCAATGAAGTAGGCATTTTGTTTCTCAAAAGAGTAGTTGTCAAAACTGAACCACCCCATAAAGAAATTGGCAACCTTGCATTCAGTTTGAGAGATCTAGTTGTCTCTAATAGGTGTCTATACTTTCTCGCAACACCTCTATTATGTCGAGGATTACCAGGCACCCTCATTTGCAACACAATCCCTTTACTAGCAAAAAAAAATCAAACACTGAGCATTCACAAACTCAGTACCATTATCACTTCTGAAAGTATTAATCATAGTACCAAATTGATTTTGTATCAAGTTAACAAAATAAACTATGAGATTATAGACTTGAGCCTTATTTTGAAACAAAAAAGTCCATGTGCATCTACTGTGATCTGTCAGAAAACTTATCAACAATCTTTGTATTTCTCTTAGAAGGAAGTTTGGTTTGTTTAGCCAATATAAAAGCTTCATAATAATGTTTAGAAATATTAACTGTACTAAAATAAACAAAATGTTGAAGCTTTGATAAAGGCACATGACCTATTCTATTATGTAATAAAACTAGATTGTCAATAGAAGTAGTTGTCAACTGAGCATTCTTATTACACAAAGGTCCGTTAACTGAACCAGAAAATAAAGAAGAAATCAACTTGTCTTGTGCAAACAACAACTTGGTAGGTGAGTAGAGTCAAGAAACCTCTTTCCCCTTTGCCTCAACTTTCTTAGTCAAACGGTCCTTAAAAAAACATATGTCACTGTCAAATATAGATCTCATACCACTGTCACACAAAAGCCTTTTTTATAGAAAGCAAACTATGCTTGAAATCTGGAACCAACAGTACTTCCCTTAGCATTATGGTTTTGGATAAAACTATTGTACCAGAAAGAGTAATGACCTTCCTTGATCCATCAGGTAATCCCACAAAGACAAGATTATCTAGCAACTTATAGTTTTGAAACAAACTAATATCATGTGTCATATGATCTGACGCACCTAGAATCAACAATCCAAACTTTACTAAATTGATTCTTACTAAGTTGATAAGCATTAGAAGATAATGCAATACATGCAAAGTCCATCTTGCCACTGGTGAAGGCAGACTGCTCTTTAATCACTTTAAGCACCTCATCGCAAAATTTGTTATTCAGACACTGGTGTGCAAATCTCTTTGAGTTCCCTCCTCAAGTGGAGTATCCATTCCTCCACTAAACTCAACATTTGCAACCATCATGCCTGAACCATTTTATTTAGAACCTTTAAACTAGTTTGGAAATCCTACCAACTTGAAGCATTGATCCCTGAGATACCCTTTCTTGTTACAATAAGTGCACCTACGCTCAGCTTTCTCACGCTTCTCTTCAGCTTTCTGATTTTCATTGGAACTTTCTCAGAATTTTTCCAAGATCCACTATTCTGATTTCCTGATCTTCCTGATCTTCCTGAAGACCTTCTTGCTTCTAAAGCACTAGATACTTGCTCACTATCAAGCATACCAGTAACAGATCTATGTTTCTCAAATTGTTGAACCAAATAATATGCCTTATTAAGATTTGGAAAAGGTTCAGTAGACAAAATACAGACTATAAGACTGTCAAAACCACCATTCAATCCCATCAAGAACTGAAGTAGTTGGTCCTACATAGTTCTTTCAAGAAATTTGGACACAAGGTTGCAAGAACATTGGCGAATTCTAGGGCAGAGCATTCGGATATATCCGATCCGGTTAGCCGGATATCCGGAAAAAATATTTTCAAAAATAGTGATCCGTATCCGATCCGATAACCCCCGGATATCCGGCTAATCGGATCCAGATCGGATCGGATATCTACTACGAATATCCAAAATATTCGTTTGACCAAAATCTATATAATTGAAGGATTTTGAATCCAGTTTTTTTTTGGTGCCAATAAATTGCTGCATAATAAAGAACAGAAATCCTTAACCTGCACCAAATAAAATTCAGCATACACAAACCTGTACATACTACAAACTTACAAAGTACAAACCTTCATACACAATACAATTAAAAACCTGCATACATAAATAAAAGCTAAGTTCAAAAACAAATCTGCATACACAATAAAAACCTGCAATCTGCATACACACTAAAATACTAAATCCACAACTTTATCTTACAAACCAAAAGTCTTTTTAACAACAAAGATAAGCAATAATATAAAGTTTTTCATAAATTCCCAAGATCAGCCACTGCAAAAAAAAAAGAGTATTGATATCAATAACATTTAATTGTGTAAGAAAACAGAAAAAAGTACTTATAAATTAAATAGTAACCTTCTAATTTCTTGAATGATCTCCTCATCCTCAGACTCTTCGTTGATAACCAACACTTCGTCGATTTCATAAGTTGGATGCGACAAATACAGCTCTTTCAGTCCTATATTATTCAATACAAAACATATAAGAAATAGGGGAACTAGAAAATACGTAAGAAAACAAGTAAAAGTTGAAGATAAATAAAAAGAGACATAACCTTCTTCAATTTTCTCCATTCCAAGCAAGGTTTCTTCAATAAATATAGGAGAGTTAGTAGTGCGTTGCCAATCTTGTGAACAAACAAGAGCTTCCACCATATTTGTAGACAAAGAAGTACGAAACGAATCTAGAACACGCCCTCCAGTACTAAAAGAAGATTCGGAAGCAACTGTGGAAACTGGAATTGCTAACATATCTCGAGCCAACTTTGCTAAAACTGGATACCTATTCTGATTGTCTTTCCACCATTGCAAAATTCTGAAATTTCGACAACTCAGTTCACAAGCATCCTCCATATACTTATCCAGCTCAGATTTATTCTCAATACCATCAACACCTAGCTCCATTTGATACTCAGAACTCAACAATGTAGCAAAATCCATCACACCTTGATCACAGTCATTCAAAGAAGTAGAAGAAGAAGTAGGAGTACTATCCGACTGTTTGCTGACTTGAGGCAAAGAAGAAGCATAAATGCTAAATAAATCATCAATTAGAACTTTGATGTTGAGAGTTAGGAGTTTTGCCTTTGATTCGATAAACAATTTACGAACCAGAAAGTTAACATAATTGAGCTTACGCCTTGGATCAAGAAACACAGCAATAAACATGTAGAGATTGATATTCAAAGCATTACCCCAATACTTATCATACTTTGCTTTCATTTTCTTAGCCATGGATGTATGCTCTCCTTGCTCATCCCCACTGAAATTTTTGATCATCATACCTACTCCAAACACATCCTCAACAGCAAAGTTGCTAGTGACATAACGAGAACCAGATAACAGGCAAGTAGCATCATAAAAGACTTTCAAAACGGATAAAATACTAGTCACTTTCTTCCAATCCTCATCACTAGGAAGTCCAATCTTCTTGTTCTCTTTAGCACATGCAGAATCTTTTAATACCAAGTTATCAAATGCCTTCTTAAATTTTACAGCAGATGCAAGCATCAAATATGTGGAGTTCCACCTTGTTTCAACATCCAAACTAAGATGACTTTTACTTTCCAATTTCTCCTCTTTTACACATGCATTAAACTTCTCAGTCCGTGAAGGAGAAGACCTCACATACCTTACTAAACCACGAACTTTCAAGACAGAAGAATTAATATCCTTTAATCCATCTTTTACAACAAGATTCAGAATATGGCAATGGCATCTCATATGCAGAAACTTTCCATCTAGAATACTAGTTTCCCTATGGTTGAATCTCCTTCTTAAATGATCAATTGCTAAATCATTAGAACTTGCATTGTCAACTGTAACTGTCATGATATTATTTATACCCCGGTCAACTAAACACTTTTCAACAGCTCTACCAATCAATTGCCCCGAATGGCCAGCAAGAGGACAAAAGTTTATGATCCTTTTGTGCAAAACCCAACTATCATCAATAAAATGAGTAGTGAGACACATATAGCTTAAGTTCTGCCTAGAAGTCCATGCATCTGTAGTAAGACTGATCCGACAATTCAGTTTTTGAAAACTATCCTTCATCTGTTTCCTATCTTCAACATAAAACTTATAACAATCTCTAGCAATGGTACATCGAGAAGGAACTAGGAATTCAGGATTCAAACATCTACAAAAGTACCTAAACCCCTCGTGTTCAACAATAGCAAAAGGAAGCTCATCCAAAATAATCATCCTAGCAAGAGCTCTCCTACAAGCAGCTTGATCAAACATCCAAGTAGAAGGAACACATACAATTTCAGCAACACCATCTTCATTAATAACAGTTTTTTTATAGATATCCAACATCTTTTGCTCCTTATCCATATTTGCAGGAAGTTTTTTGCATCTTCTAACATGATTTATTAAAGGACTAGTTCCATTAGATGTCTTACAACCAATCACTGCTCCACAATACTTGCACTTAACATGAACTTTAGAATTTGGAATAGCATTAAAATGTTCCCAATATACAGAAGTTTTCTTTCTCTTACCTGAATCTTCAGAAGCATCCACATTTGAGGAAGAATCAGGGTGCCTTGGTGGTTTTGCTGAACTTCTTTCTTCTATAATTTGCACATCATTTAGATCGGAATTACTTGAGTCGTAGGATGCCCCACTTGAGGATGTATAACCACATTCCTGTAATCACATTGTGTATTAAGTTAATCAAACTAATATAAAAGAAAACAGAAATGAAACAAAAAACTACATAAACTTACCATGGATATTCAGTTGTGAAGCCCTAACAAAGTGAGAGAAATGCAACCAAATATTGCCTGAATAAGAAATTACATTAGAAATGCAACCATATATTGAATTATGTTTTAAAAGTCATGGTGTACTTAGATAATAGATTTCACATTAAAAAATTCTCCAACTAATCTTATCCAGTAAAGTGAATGAATTCTTAGAACACAAAAAACAAAAAAATCTGCCATGACCTCTGAGGCTTTGTTCTAACAGTGAAAAATGCATCTTATGTTACAGGCTTGCCTTCTTTATATTGACAGACAGGTTTCGCTTCTTTTGGCAAGAGAGAGATCAAACCCAGACTTACATAGGATGCTTGAAAAAGGGTCCAGTCTTCATCCAAAAAACATATAAACATCGAACACAAAAACCTAAAAAACGAAGACACATATACAAACATGACTAGAAACGAACATAAAGAAGAGGAAATCGAATACCAAAAAAAGAAAGACACATATATAAACATGACTAGAAAGTAGAAACGAGCATAAAGAAGAGGAAATTGAACACTTACAATTCAGTTTATGAGGGAGAACTTGATCTAGAAATTCAGCTAGGATGGTTTGATTGAGAAATCGAAGTCAAGAGAGTGAGAGTGAGAGAAGAGGCGAGAAATGAGAATGAGAGAGATAGGAGGCGGTAAGGAGAGGCAGCAGCTGCAGAATGAGGCAATGAGATTGAGCGTAGGATGGAGTTTAGGGCTTTTTCTCTCAAGAGGTGTTGCTGCAAATGAGGCGTTAGATTAGGTCAAATAAATTCAGCTAGGAATAGGATGGAGTTTTATTTTGGGTTGGACTTTTATTTGGGGTTGGGCTTGGGTCAAATTAATAAAAGCCCTACACTCCTTAACTAAATATACTAGAATATATAGTTCTAATTTTAAAAACATATATTTTATTTCACATATCCCCGGATATCCCCGGATATCCGATAAGCAGAATTCATGATCCGTATTCGGTCCGTATATCCGGAAAAATCGTTCGGATCGGATCGGATTCGGATAAATATGAAACGGATTTTTTCGGATACAGATTTTTCGGACTTGGATCGGCGGATTATCGGATCGGATCGGCCGGATCGGATATGTTTGCTCACCCCTAGCGAATTCCACCACGATCACACTCGGGATTTCCTTCAAGTGCAAAGATCTCATCCCAGACCTTTTTCAGTTTGCCAAAATACTCAGAAACGACTGATTTTTTCTTGAGAAATTGAATGCAAACTCCTTTTTAACTGAAACAATAAAGGACCATTACTCTGGCCATACCTTTCCAAAATTTCATTCCATAGCTGTATCGCTGAATTGACAAACATGAATCCCTCACTGATTTAAGACTCCATAGAATTTGGCAACCAACATCTCACCATAAAATCGCACTTGATCCATCGATCAAATGTTTCGGTAGCTGGCAGAGGTCGTGCGAAAAAACCATCCAAAACCCCTAACTTGATCTTTGTGCCATCATCACCCCTGATCTCCAAGCAAGAAAATTTGATGCATTGAACTTAAGTCCAATCAATTGCGTTCTTGGATTGTCAGAATTCGACAACCTCATCTATCGGATCATTCGACGCAAAACCACTCGCCCTCAAAGATTCATCCGGTTTCAAATTGAATCAACCCCTCTTCTCATTGTAAATCAACGAAACACAATAGATCGATTGCAGAGAACTGAATTACAGCTTGTTTGGCTCTGATACCATGAGAATCAGAAGAATGGAATTTGAAGAATTGATTCAATAGAGTTGAAATACTTAAGTACTTTTATAGTCATATACCTATACTTAAGTAAATTTTTATAAAATTATAAAATATTTATTTATAATTGAAAAATAATTATAATATTGCCCATACTATAATTTCTTTAGAGATTAGTTAGTTGTATTAAACTAATTTATTATCTTTTTTGATAATATGTAATGTGGTGTTTATAAAACTTGTAAGTATTTTTTTCTTAGGGTCGTAATAATTTTTATAGTCTATATTTTATCTATCCATAAACATATAATTAAATTTTTTTATAAGAAATTACTTATCTCTTAACAAATATTTATGAAAGTTTTGTCTTCGGGTCTAAAATCGAATTAATCGGGATAATATTTGTAATTTAATTCGTAATTTAGCTTGAGCCCATAATCTTACTTTTGTAGTTATAGTTTTTAACTAATTTTTGTTTCATTTTTTTCGTTTAAAATACATAACTAGTGTAGGCCCCGTGAATATCACGGGATTATAAGCTTATATTAATATATATATAGAATTCTTAAAATTTATATATCGTTAAAATAAAAAATAATTTATAGTTATATTTGTGAAAAAACAAAAAAATGTTATAGAATATACACTAATATATCATATACTCAACCAAAACACCATTAGATAGTCTTAGATAAACATAAGATATTTTTTACACATTTTACATCTAAATTTCCTATTTTTACGAAAACATAAATAGAATCAATAAGAAAAAAATTACTTGTAACAAATAGTATATTAACATATAGCATGTAAATATATATGGATGGACTTCATTACACGAACTTAAGTCTTTTTTTCTTCCTTGACATTTCGCATAGTTATATAAGTTTTGTATATTCACATGCGAAGTGCACAAAACAATCGAATATAAATTTAATATGTATACGATCACCATATAATACGGAGTAGCACAATATAAGGATAAGGAAGGCAAAAACCTTTAATATAATAAAATATGACTAACACATAAGATTCACCTACACAATTAATTAACAATGATGAATTTGATGATAAGGTTATAAAAAATCAACAATAAGTAGAAATAAATTTTACTAATACATATAATAAGAGAAAAAACTTTTAATGGATTTTTAATTTATAGGAATAACTAAACTTAGGATGAAGAATCCCTTCTTAAATATATTGAAAATTTGTTTGGACCAAATAAATAGAGAAGTTGAGATAGTATTGGGGTATTTTTTATTTAGGTGAGGAAAATTGCTATTTTTTATAATTATTTTTATCTTTGCTAAAATAGTGAGGTGGCGCTGAGGTGTCACAATTTTTTGTGAAGACTTGGCTTCTCCCTTATATTGTAGTTAGGTAGATGTGATGGACTTTTATATGATTTACATTATAAATACCGGAGAGTATAATTTATCTATCAAAATTATAATAATTAGATTATATATGTGAAATACTTTAGACTATAAAATAAAAGAGGATAATTAATTCAAACTAAATTAATTATTCATGATTAATTCAAACTAAATTAATTATTCATGATTAATTTCCTTTTTGTGTATCATCAATCTCTTCTCATTTTTTATTTATTTTTTACTATCATGTCGCTTAGATAAGGGGTGTGTTTGAAATGGTAAAAAGAATACAATAAATTGCCAATTTAATGCAAAATAATATATACATACTTGAAAGTATTTAAATTGTTTGTGAAGAACAGAAGACATCAAAGTCGTTGTAGTATAGTGGTAAGTATTCCCGCCTGTCACGCGGGTGACCCGGGTTCGATCCCCGGCAACGGCGAGTATTTTTTTTAGCAGGACTCCTGAATAAAATTGTCTTGCAAGAGATGATAGTGCAGTAGATGAAATCTCCTCTGGATGAGAGATGGTTGTCTCAGAGGAGAAGAATGTTCTTGGACCAGAAGACTTTGTGACATTTCATTTTCTTTTGAACAAGTTTGTGCAGATCAGACCAAAAAAATGTGCAGACCAGTGACCTAGAGAAGAAACCAAACATTCATTTAATATATAGATGCCTTATATTTATAAAGAACACACTACATAGATGGTTCTTTCAATCTGGGTATGCCCAGAAACACACACTCTACCTAACTCCAAAACACACATCAATTGGAAACTTAGAACAACTACTAAAACTAAAAAGCATTTTTTGATACAAATATATAAACAGCATGAAGCAAGTCTTGACTAGTAAGTATTCAGATAAGCACAACCGTCTTCATCTGAGTTTCATCACTCTGAGTCTGATTCTTACAAACACTTAAAACCGAAGCAGCCTTTGCATTCTCCACCACAGCTTGACCATTCACATAGTGCTGTCTACAAACAGGCATGTAAACATCTTTCCCGCCAATCAGCTCCGTCTCGGTCGCCTCAGTTTTCCTAAAAGTGAAGAAAGCTCGCTTGCCACAAAGCTCACACCTTGCTGTTAACTTAGTTACTGAATCTGCAAGTGGAATCAGATCAAGAACCGGTCCAAAGCGCCTCCTGTCATCACATCATTTGATTTTCAGCAAGTTTTCAAACACAAAAGACTGAAATACAAAATGGGTCATGTGTTTTTTAACCTCAAGTAATCACCATCAAGACCTGCAACAATGACTGTTTTACCATCATGATCTGCTGCCTCAACACAGAAATTATACAGATCTTCGAAGAATTGAGCTTCGTCTATGCCAATCACATCAAGCTTCAACATAGGAGCAGAAAGAACTGAGTATTTCATATACAAGTTTGAAATATGAGTACCATGATTTGAATTGGTGACAAACCTTGTCATAAGCATCAGATCCAAAATTCTCTTTAAATGAAGTTAGATTTGGGACTGTCCAGCAGGGGAATTTGATCCCATCATGGGTAACAACGGAATCAATCGCATATCTATTGTCCTTGCTTGACTTTACCATTGCAACGTTCCTACAGATCCAAAATCACGAACACTTCTTAACCACCATTAAATCCAAGAAAATCTAATATGAATAAACAAAGCGAAGAGAATCAGTACCTTCCATTACTATCCTCAGATTTGATCCTACGAAGTAGAGCAGTAGTTTTACCAGCAAACATGGGTCCAATGATGACATGGATCTCACCCGAACCATGAAAGCTCCTATCATCGACGGATTCGAGGGAAGTTGAGGGGTTGAAAGACGACATTGTAGATCCGAGTTTAATTGGAGGGAGAGATTGACGGAAGAAGAAAATTGAGGCGCGATAGAGATTGGGGCGTGAGGGTTTGGTTAAATAGGGCAGGAAGTTTGAAGAGTTCAGAGTTGTGTTGTGAAAGCTTTTGGGTTTTTGAAAATTTGGAGGGAGCGGTGGAAAATCGAAATATTTTGAATTTAGAGGGGAAAATATGGAGGGGAAAAATCAAAACGGGAATATTGAAGATTTGGTGGGAGTGGGAAACACGTGTGAAAGTGCGCCACACACCCTTTATGGGCATTTTTTTTGTGAAAATGGTATTTTTTTTAAAAAAAATCTGGTTACAAGAGTAGTTTGAAATATATTATCAATATATGCATTTTTATCAGGTTCGGGACTTTGTAACGAAGAAGAGGTTTGGTTCAGTTTTAACAAAATAAGCCTTCGTATGAGGCGTTGTTGTGGACAACGTCTCATACGGAAAAAAAAATTAGGTAGATAGACGCTGTCATGGACAACGTCTTTGTTCTTTTCTTTTGTTTTGTTTTTTGCTTTTTTAACATTTAACATACTTACGTGGGTTTAGGTGACTCGTCACGGCTTGTTCGGAATCGGAATCGAGCGAGACTAGTTTCGTTGGGTCCGTATCGATCCCAACCTTCACCAAATATGTGTCTCGTCGTCTGATATTGAGGCACAAATTTGTAAAACTCCATTTACAGTAGCGAGTCTTACATGGGTTCGGCTGGCTCGTCAAGGCTCATTCGGAATCGGAATCGGAATCGAGTGAGAGACATATCTGGTGATAGATGGGATCGGTATGGACCCAACGAAACTGGTCTCGCTCAATTCTGATTCCGAACGATCCCAAACAAGCCATCCCAACCCTTCCACTACCTTAAGAAGCTTTATTATGTTGACGATGTCGGATTCCGAGGGATCGTCAGGGCTCGTTTGGAATCGGAATCGAGTGAGACCAGTTTCGTTGGGTCCGTATCGATCCCAGCTTTCACCAGATATGTGTCTCGTCATCTAATATTTAGGCACAAATCTGTAAAAATCCATTTACAGTAGCGAGACTTACACAGGTACAGGTGGCTCGTCAGGGATCGTTCGGAATCGAGTGAGAGACATATATCTCTTGAAAGATGGGATCGGTACGGACCAAGCGAAACTGGTCTCGCTCCTAACAATCCCAAACAAGCCATCTGAACTCTTCCACTACCTTAAGAAGCTTTATTAAGTTGACGATGTCGGATTCCGAGGGATCTTCATGTCTCATTCGGAATCAGAATCGAATGAGAGATCTATCTGGTGAAAGCTGGGATCGATATGGACCCAAAGAAACTGGTCTCGCTCAATTATGATTCTGAACGATCCCAAACGAGCCACCAGAACCCGCGTAAGTCTCGTGCATACCGATCTCAACTTCGTTTCCGATTTGGGTGGCTCGTTTAGGGATCGTTCGGAATCGGAGATACAAGTTATAAAGGTCGCAAGGATGTCTAAAGACTATCTATTGGTGACAACTCATAATAAGTTTAAAGGCCGTAAGGATGCACCCATGGAAAAGGAGATACATATTATCATGAAAGAACTAGGAATAAATGCATGTTATGACAAAGAAAACAGAGCAAGAAATTTGGCAAAGAACATTATATTTGAGGGAGTGTCGAGGAGGGTTCTAGTCAACTTCACTCATGTCTACATATGTTGGAAGAACTTAATATTGACACTCAGACAACCATAATAGGATTCTCAAAACCGTTTTAAGTACTGTTTCTGGGCCTTGGTGCTTTCATCAAGGATGTTCCTCGTTCGAGAAAGGTAACTTTATGTTTCTGTGGCAAGATAAGTTTAGATGGGTGGAGAGATAAATTTTAGATGGGAGGAGATATATATTTAAACTAGATTAAATAGTATTACCAAGTAAGATTAAATAGTATTACATGGAGAGATTCAATGGACAACTTCTTCTAGCTACTGCCCATGATGAAAACAGACAAATCTACCCCTGACCTTTGTTGTAGTAAACAGTAAAAATTAGGAAGTTTGGTCCTTCTTCTTTGAAGAGTTGAACAAAGTTGTTATACAAGTGCTTGATCATCATTTGCATATTAAAGTAGGTCTGAGAGAAGTTTACAATCTTGCACAACATGGATATTGCATTTACAATCTTGCCACCACCATGGAGAAACGGCTGGAAAACCATGGCTGAATAGATCGATACAAGGCTAGGTGGGAGAGACCCTACAAACGAGTCGTCCAGGCGACGTGCAAGATGTGGGTTGACTGGGCATACTCACAACAGGTGCTTCCTGGCTGCAAGAGGAGGACGATCAAGGGTAAGACAATAATGTGCTATCTTTTATTTTGTAGCTATGAACAATGCTTCTTTTTTATATGACTTTGATAAAATTAATATGACCGATAAGAGATAATCAAACGCCACAAATGGTCTCTTATAAGTTATAAGTCATATTAGTTTTGTGTTTTGTGATTTATCCAGTGAGAAACCTTGGGATGTTGTAATTCTTTTGGTATGGTTTATTAAGAATCTTTGTTAAGTTGGAATTTCTTGTCACCTTGATTGTAAAACCTGTCAACTATCTAGTTATAAATAATGCTTCTTTTTGGTATGGTTTGTTATGCTTGCTTGTTTGTTAACCTCAATATTGATCAGAGAACCTTGAATGAAGGAATATGAAACATCTATGCATATTTTGATGAGCATAATCCCGTCTCGGGTTCGAAACCTTACATAAGTTGTCTTTTTATATTTGTCTAATAAAATTAAAATATAAAATATAAAAATTTGACTAACAAAGATGGACCCAACAAAATAATGTGAATTTTATTTATTTTGATAGTAAATTTTTACTTCTCTCTTACTTAAAAGGCAAGAGGCCTCTAATGAACATTACGTCCCCACAGTTATTACTGTTTTGTCCTCTTAAAAACACATCATCTTTTCAACTCGTTATCGTCATGGATTCTCCGCTTCTTCAACTGGGCCTAATCCCAGTCCTCTTCCTTATCGATCACCCTACCTCACAGGAATTCGAGGAGCTCAATTTCACATGAAATTACACGATTCACACTACTTCTTCTCGCTCCGGCCTCCTGCAGACATCGCGTTCGGATCCGATTCCGATGATGAGAAAGACACGAAGCGAAAGGGAAAGAAGAAGAAGAAGGAGAAACAGAGTCACAACACTATGAAGAAGATCAAATGGTTCGATTCTCTTCTACTTATTTGCTTGCTTCCTTATGTAGATTACTGTTTAGTTGACTGTTGATTTTGGTGCTATCATATGGTTTCTGGCCCTAAAGCTTTTGATTACTATTTGCTTGCTTCCTTATGTAGATTACTATTTGCTTGCTTCCTTTGATTAAATTCTAGAATAGTTATCTCAAAATCTCAATGGATTTAATCCCTAAACCTTGACCTGTTGTTTGTATTGTTTCTTTGCTGATCGGTATGGAGCACTTTGTTTTATGGATGTGATTGGTGCTTTTAATTTCCATAATTCTTATAGTTTGATAGTAGTTTCATCTTCAAATCTTATGTCAACATAGAATTTATTAAGTTGGATTTACTAGGAGGACGTCACTCATCTTGTCATTTGGCTCATCTTGTCTTGTCTTCCATTTTGTATAATGACAGCTTGTGTATTCATTTGAACAGGGCAAAGGGGACGACGAAAATGACAAAGAAAGTAACAAATGGTGTTCTTATTGGGGTTGTTAAAGGTCTCTGGATATTTCACAAGTTTAATTGTCAATTCCAAAGTGGGAGAGAAATTTTTCAGCAAGATACCTTGGGAGATTATCCTGGCTTCCTTTGATGGATTCAGTATGTATCTAATCTTTCTTTCTGACTTTCATTAACTGGAGTAATAAGTATTGTCTTGTCTGGAGAAACATTGTTGAATTGTATGTTTTACCATCTGGTAATGTGCATGATAAGTACTTTGTATACTTTTGTTTAAAAATCACTGATGAGGGATTTTGGTGTGTACTAGATAAAATATGTGATGATATTGAAGTAGCTGGGACGAATGTGATGTCAACATCTTCGACGGTGACATTACATACTTGCTTTGGTTAGGAGGATTATTAGAAAAGGGGTGGTTTCTAATAAGGAGACTTATTTTGTGCTCGTGAACGCCTGACTGCAGCATTTGATCAATTTCAATCTCTGTTTTTCATGTGAAGATTGGACAAAGTTTTTTTTTTGTTTCTTCAAATTTAATTTAGGGTCGATTATAAGACTGTCAAATTTTGGTAGTTCATATTTTAAATTGGAAAAAATTGTTGCAACTATATACTCCGTATTTTGCATTCCATGGTTTTTGTTTCTTATTACAGGAGGCTCTAGGAAATTCAAGAAGAGGGGTCATTTGAACAATCTTCTCTTTTGCATAGTTTGATTACGTCAGCATGCAAAAAGAACACATCATTTTACAAGTTATATGAAGGAGAAGAGCTCCTTGACAAATAGGATGTGGATCATTTTAGAGTGATATAGCTTCAGTTTTGCTATCATATTTGTCTACTTTTTATTCAATTATAGGATGTGGTTTATTGGAAACTCTGAACTTTGTTGTTGAAGATTGAAGTTAGTCAGCACAACAAGTAGTTATGCGAGTTCTGCGGTAAGAATTCAATCCACTTGCTCACTTGGATTAATTATGTGTCATTCAATTTGATTCATGTTCTTCCTTTTTGATTTTCTGATTGCAATATCATATTTTTATTATATATTGAACAAAACTGCTAACATATCTTAGTTTGTCTTCTAAATGATTTTCTTATTATTAAAATTTAAATGGTTGGAACTGCTATCACCAACAGTAAACATCTTAACATCTGAAGTTGCTAGAGTAAATTTGGTTGAAGAGTTATTAGATTAGCATCAATTAGAGTCTCACTCTTGATCTGCCATATAGTTTCGACTAGGTTGATTGTTGTGATTCACAACATTGTTTCTTTACAACTTGTTACAATGCAATATCTTGCACTACATGTATGACAATATAAGTGTAGCATTTTGGTATATTTGTGGTTACTCTTGCAAGAAAAGATTAATATTATACCTGTCAGTTGTTATATATGTATTTCTCTTACTTGAACACCTGTTAGTATTATAACTAGATCAATAAGTTGCAAGATTTGTTTATAATTGTATCCCTATAATTGAATATCAAAAGGCTACGAGTCTCACAACCAGTCCAAATCACTATTCTTAAGAAGATGCAAGAGGGCAAGAGGCAATGACCAATAATATGAAGGGGACATGCAAGAATCATGGAGGTTTATGAGAGATTAGAGGCTCTCATGCAACAAATCAATAAAGAACAAAAAGCATTTGAATGGAAGAGTTTTTAAGAGAATGGACTAGAACATGGTTATTCTTTGAAGCAAAAGATACATAGTAAACTAAATGAAAATGGATCGCGAATGAATTTGTCGAAGAAAAATATGGCTTTATGCAAATGGGCTTCTACAACAGATTATCCTTTTTGCACCAGCAACTAGCAAGTGAGAAAAAATTAATAATGCTCATTACCTATATTTCTTTTCTTGTTTAAGTTTTATGATATTTTCAATATGTAAATGGTAGCTACACAAATCAAATTAAGAATGGATTCGGATCTGGTGAGAATAATTAATATGGTGCGAATATACAATTTTTTTTCCGCATGCACAACCTTTAATATTCACACGCACAACCTTCTATATTCAGATGCACAACATTTCACATACACATATTTTGCATATATTGTCAAAGAAATGCACACATGTGGAGGTGTGCATGTGAATGTAAAGAAATGTGCATGTGAATACAGAAGATTGTGCACGTGAATTTTCCATTCGTACAATAATAATTCATTCTCACCTTAATCTTTTCCATTGAGAATATATATTTGTGGTTCATTTCATCTTCAGTCACCTAGATATGCTTAAATTCGATGTTTCGGGTGAACTTTTCTACTTAAATACTTTTCTCACTTTACAAAAATTATGTTAAACCTACAATATAGAGGATTGTGTCCATTACCGCGTGCGCTCAGCGCACGCGCCTCTCCACCTAGTAATTATAAAATTCTAAAGATGTTATGCTAAAAACTTATATGAATTAACTAAAAAAATATTCTTGGTACAAAAAAGTTTAAATTTAATTATTCACGAAACTAAATATTTTTAATATACATAAATTGAGAGAAGTTTATATTTTAAATAACACTTAAGAACTTTAAAATTATTTTTTATACACGACCAAAACTAATGGAACGGCTATGGTTTTGTTGAATGTCATCCATCTGAATTAATATGAGTTTTTTCTTTAACCTAATGTGAGTAATGTCTATACAAAATGATCAAATCACATGCATGATATCAAAAAAAATTGAAACTACATAGTTATATGACAAGGAAGCTCGATTGATTAGATGATATCTTAAACATGAGATGAGACAGAAGTATAATATATCATATATTCTTAATCAAGGTACAATACAAACTCAATTTAGACAGGGATTAGCCCGGTGCTAGAGTACTCATCTAGCTTTTTTTTTTTTGAAAGGAAAACCACGTGAGATTTTATATCATATCGATTCCCGCAAGGTCAATAATACCTTAATAATACCTTGAGGAAAGTTATAAAGATAAACAAACTCCTTACCCGGACACTTAGATAACCTAGCAGCAAGGTGGGCTACAATATTCCTTGACTTGCGAATACTAGAAAAAGAAGAAAAATTACAGGAATTACATAGATTCAGTATATCACCAATAATCATGTCAACATATGATGGCCCCAATCTTCCCCCCTTAAGTCGAGCAATCAAGACTGAAGCATCGGATTCAATAATCAACTTGTTATAGCCCATACGAATGGCCAGTTGAACACCCCAGCGGCAGGGCTTCAGCAAGGAGGACATTATCACCACCGGGTACACAGTTTGCAACAACTAAGATAACACGCCCCAGGTGATCACGACATACCATACCAAAACCAATTTTACCTCCTGAAATTGCAGCATCAGTATTAATTAATTTTCAACAATCCAGCAGATGGCGCTTCCCAGGAACTTTGAAGAACAGGTTGTAGAGGCAGAGAATCAGCCCAACGTCGAGCCTGTGCATCAAAATCCTGCAGGAACTTCAGCAGCCCAATCCTTAATACATCCCCGTTTACGAATCCCTGCTCAAAAATCATGCTGTTTCTGAGATTCCAGGAGATCCAGCAGTGAGAGATAAATTCTTTCACAACAATGGCACCTTGCACCTCATGTAACTCCAGAATTGCTCTTTTAAAATCAACGAAAGGTAAGCTCCTAGCCCAGGCAAGCAGCGGAGAACCAACCCAGGCGATGTCATTTTCCGAGCAAGAAATTAAAACATGCCATATTGATTCCACATCAGTCAAACATCGATCACACGTAGAATTATCCACTACATGCCGCTGCAAAAGGTTTACCTTGACAGGAAGAGCCGCCGAGCTGACTCGCCAAGCAAATTTTTTTAGCTTGGGCGGGCCTTTAAATGCCCAAATTGTGCGATAAATGTCATGATCAGTGCTAT
This sequence comes from Oxyria digyna, assembly GCA_029168935.1. Taxonomy (NCBI): domain Eukaryota; kingdom Viridiplantae; phylum Streptophyta; class Magnoliopsida; order Caryophyllales; family Polygonaceae; genus Oxyria; species Oxyria digyna. The sequence continues at coordinate 45,998,197 of JAPVLV010000005.1, forward strand.
CCAGGCTACTGTGCCAGTTGGCTATTCCCTCACAAGAGCCAAGCCATTAAGCGGATCGGACCGTGAACCAGCCATCACGATTAGGCCACCACACGGCTGCATCAGATTGATATCTCCAGGAGAGCGGGATTTGTAGAACAGCCGCAACATCAGCTGGGCAAAGGGTAACATGAATGTAGGTGGCATTCCACAACCGAGTACCTGGGATAATAAAGTCAGACACCATTATTGAGTCAGCCAATCCCGACTGTGGAAGAGGTCGCCGCATAGAAGAACCATCTGGAATCCAGATATTAGACTTTGCCTGAATAGTAGTGCCATCACCCACTCTAAACCCGAGACCCTTCTTTAGCAACTCCTTAGCACCCCATATACTTTTCTAGGAGTAGCTGTAGTTATACCCTACAGCAGACGAGAGGAAGGAATTTCTCCTGAAAATACCTCGCTTTCAGCACACGAGACAGTAGAGTTAGATCATGGTTCATTATCCTCCACCCCTATTTTGCCAAAAGAGCTTGGTTAAACCCCAGTAAGTTTATGAAGCCCATTCCCTCAAGCCTTTTGGGCAAACACATCAATTCCCATATCTTCCAGTGAATCGTTCGGTGCAAGTCCGTTGAGCCCCACCAGAACTTCGCTATCATCGTATGAATTTCCTCCAGAAGAGTGTCCGACACTTGATACACCCCCATAATATAAGTAGGGATACTCTGCAGCACTGACTTAATTAAAACCTCTTTCCCAGCATTGGAAAGAATATTACCACGCCATCCACTCAACCTTGCCCAGATTCTGTCTTTTAGAGTTGAGAAGACAGCCTTCTTAGATCTCCCGATTACTGTTGGCAACCCCAAATATTTTGAATGGCGATCAACCTCCGTAACACCTAACTGACCGATAATTGCTGATTTAGAGGTAGAATCACATTTTTGCTGAAAGAAACTTCCGTCTTAGCATAGTTAATTTTTTGCCCTGACGCTATTTCGTAAACACTGAGAGTCTCAGTTAATTGAGCGCATTCCGAAAGTGTAGCCCTTAAGAAGATAAGGCTATCATCAGCAAAGAATAAGTGCGAAATCGTTGGTGCCTCACGACATACCTGCGCCCCATGTATACGTCCTGCCTGAACTGCAGAATCCAGCAAAGCTGAAAAAACTTCAGTACGTATTATAAACAAATAAGGCGACATTGGATCTCCCTGTCTGATTCCCCGAGTAGGCGTTACGTCCCCACAGTTCTGCCCATTGACTTTGAAAGAAAAAGATACAGATCTCAGACATTCCATAACTTTCGTCACCCACAAAGAATCAAACCCAATCTTCAACATAACTGATTCCAGGAAATTCCACTCAACACGATTGTACGCCTTGGTCATATCAAGTTTCAGAGCCATTGTGCCCCTGCGGTGCTCCTGATGTTTCATGAAATTAAAGCACTCCATACCAACCAAGGCGTTGTCTGTAATCAACCGACCAACGACAAAGGCACTTTGTGATTCAGAAATTACATCAGGCAAGAGCGATTTCATACGATTTGCCAGCAGCTTAGAAATAATTTTGTATATCACAGTACACAAACTTATAGGCCGAAACTCAATGACATTCTTAGGCAAGGAAACTTTCGGAATAAGCGCAACAACAGTAGAATTTATATCAGTCAAATCAATTTCTCCATTCCACCAATGTTGTACAAACTCAACACTATCTGCACCTACAATTGTCCAAAACTTCTGATAAAATATTGCGTGCATTCCATCTATTCCAGGCGCCTTTGTCGGGTGCATTTGAAACAAAGCATTATCTCCTCAGCACTAATCAGAGCTAACAGTCCATGGTTCATATCAGTAGAAACCTTCTGTTGAATTGTTGAAGTCACTGCATCAATATCTGAGGTACCCTCTGATGTAAAGAGAGTATTATAGTAATCAACCACGATTTTCTCAATATCAGGCAGCTCAGTCTTCCAATCTCCAACTGAGTCAAACAGGCCTCGAATTCAATTGCGGCTGCGCCGTTTGCTGGCTTTCTGATGGAAATAAGCGGTGTTCCGATCACCATCCCGAAGTTCATTGGCCCTTGATCTTAGATGCCAAAAGGACTCCTCTTCTCGCCTGAGTTTGTTTAGTAGATCAATCACTTCTTTAGACCTATCAAGCATGACACTGTCAGGAATCCCTTTTTGTAAAATTTTCAGCTCAGATTCAAGTTCTCGGAACCGCTTGGCTATGTGTTTAAACTTGGTCTGAGCCCATGATGATAAACTCTCTGCACAACGAGCAATTTTTTTATGTGGATGGTCATTCTGGAGGTTCCATTGATCAGCCACAATCTCCATGCATTCATCATGATCTAGCCACAAAGTCTCAAAGCAGAATTGTCTTCTCCCGTTTCGGGTACGCCTGTGGTCATAATCTGTTTCAAGAGAGATTAAAGAATGGTCCGACTGAGCCCTTGCAAAGTTTGAGACAACATAATTTGGGAAGAGATTAATCCATTCGAGACTTGCCACAAATCTGTCTAATCGCTCTCTGATCACAGTAGCTGGGTTTGAACCCCGCTGCCAAGTAAAAATAGAGCCTTTGCACCCCAGATCCGACAAGCCACAATCATCAATAACATCCCGAAAAGCTTGCATTTCAGCATCAGAACGCAAAGCTCCACCTTCCTTTTCCTCTTGCAAGAGGATCTCATTAAAATCTCCAAAGAAAACTAACGGGAGATCACAACTTGCTTTCAGATTCCTCATCAAAGCCCAAGTGCGAAACTTTTGGTCTCTCTCAGGCCACCCATACACCCCTGCCAGTGCCCATCGTTGACCTGACTCTTCCTCCACGATTTCGGCCATAATGTGGCGATCTGAATAAGACATAACAGTAAGATTTATGTCTCTCCACCACAACCCAATACCTCCAGAAAGGCCTTGGCTACCGATACAAACACCATTACTAAATCCACTTATTCATAACTCCCTCTAGCTTTCTTTTATTAATCATAGTTTCCATTATGAAAACCACATTGGGGCGAGATCTCCAGGACCAATCCCGGAGAGCATTGATTGTCGGGGTATTCCCCAGACCCTGACAATTCCAACTAAAGATGTTCATAGCTTTTCGCGGTCCGGATCCCCGGTACCCGCTACTTGAGAAACTACAGCAGTAGTCCCCGATGAATCTGACTTACCCCGCTTTGGGTTGAGTTTATCCCCTGTATCCTTTTCCTCCCCATCAGTCGACGACTCAGACGTTTTACGCTTCCCCAGTTCTGACTCTTTGTAGAAGTCCATCAGCACTATATCATTACTATTCCCTTTGGTCCTGTTTGCCACAATGTTTCTGTTCACCGAACCACTAGCTTCCATTGGAGCAAGACTTGATCGAACCGTCTCATCAACTGCAGAAGCAAGCAATTCTTGCAGTCTTGAATTCTCAATCTCACAGTCATCTTTTGATAGACGGACACGAGAGCGTTCAATTGCCCTCAACCATGGGCCGAACTGGTTTGGAGCCAATTCTTCTTCCTCAGCAGTCATAAATTTACAGGATTTGGCTATGTGACCAAGACGCCCACACCTATAGCACAAAATCGGGAGTCTTTCATATTTGAAATCAACCCACTTTAGAGACTCGCCGATTTTCAGTCTAGTTCCCCTCATCAAGGGCTTATCAACAACCAGTGCAACCTTCATTCTCATGATTTTATGAATCCCCAGAGCATCGGAATCATCAAACTCCATGAACTTCCCAACCATGTTTCCAATTTTCATTGCCATGGTCTCATTAGACAAACCCAGAGGAATATTCAACGCATGAACCCACAAAGGTGCTTCATCAAAAACTAAATCAGCCGGACAATCCAGACCAGAAATTTCCTTTAACAGAATCTAGGGAGATGAAGGACGTTTCCAACGGATGGAATCGATGAACGTTTCTTGCCTGAATTGTATTAGGACTGGCCGCCATAGCAAAATCAAAGCATCAAAATTAGGAGATTTTGTGGTGAGATTTTTCTGAGAGATTGAAAATTTATGGGTTGTTTTATGGGATTGATGATGAAGGAAGCTCCATGTGTTCTCCACGCACCGGACGGAACCGTCAACGTGTCATCAAGGTTAATGTTCTTATTTGAGCTCCTAACTCAAGTACTGTTCCATCTTAATGTTGGTTTTGTTAGAACTTTTACATGTGAACTCTTTATTTGTTCAGACTTCTTCTCTATTTCCATTTAATTGGTGATGCATATGATATTTGTTCACAATCTAAATTATTGTGCTCTGGTGCTTTAGTGAACCATTTTTATTGGAGGTCATTTTTTGGATTGCAGGAAGGTATCAAAGAAGACAACTTCAGGGGGCGAGATGCAGATCATTCTAAACTAAGGCTAGAGATTCATGTGGAGGTAAGTGAAAACAAATATTTACCTTTTTTTTTTTTTTTTTATCTAATCTTACATTTTAGAAATATCCTTCTTAATCTAAAATGTAACAGTTTAGAAAGATCAAATATCATAGTTATATGATTTATGGAATCTCAAATTTCTGACATACTGTATGGTAATTGAAGCATTTTAATGATAATGCCAATCTAGCTCTAAAAGTTCTTTAGGAATGTATAAGAAACCAACTTGTAATTTAATTCATTTGATCAAGCAAAGGTTGGTTTTAAGTGGGAGTAAACAAGGAAAACTTCTAGCACTTCATCATAGTTTTGTTGAGGTATACATTTTGATAACATAAACTAGCTTTATATGTCAAAGACCACTTAAAGAGAAAGTGTCTTTTTGGTTTAGTTTAGTTTTTCGATATGTGATTTGGGTTCTGATGTTGGACTTCCACATTGAAACTGGGTGTTATTTAAGGTCTGGTTGGAAAATAAAGTTTAAATAGTATACTTTGCCTCTCAAATATGAAGCTTTGCACAATATTGTAAATTTGTAATACCTAAACCAGAACCATTATATGGAGCTTTATATATAATTAATTGATGACCTTGAAACATGTTTGTTATAATTTTCTATATAAATCACTTTTGCTGTTTTGACTTGATTTTTTTGATACAACTGGAATCCATTTGCGTTAATCTTTTGTGCAAAGTAAGGAGCGAGCTAAGGAACTGTACAAAGAGTTTGCATATAGTGACTTTAAAGTTGATGCAATCATTGTTGATCTCTCCCTGAAAAAGGTAATGGTTTCTTTAAGCTACAAGTAAATCTTCGAGGAAGATAATTAAGTTATGTGTAGAAGTAATTCAAAATTTTCAAGGAAGAGAATTAAGTTGTGTACAAGTAAATCTTGAAGTTCCTACATAACATTAACTTATGAACGCGCCACTATAAATGATTAAATGGCTTTAGTACAAAAAAGTGTCCTCCCTTTAAGATTAGACTCGTCAGCATAGTTTGTTATCCTCTTGAGATTCTATTGTTTCTTTAGATTTATAGTATGATCTTGGTTATATATGTGTTCTTTATTGTGAATCTAACTTAGTTGTGTTATATGAGTGTTTTTGTGAATCACCTGGTGGCCTGATTAATGCCCATTTATTGTCCTCATTCGTGAAGATATCTATATATATAAAAACTGGACGGTTTTTTACGAAAGTAAATGTAACTTCTACTGATTTATTGCAATTGCTAAACCTATTTTCCCTCTTATTTATACTCAGTTTTTATCTCTACAGATCACAGTTCCTCTCATTCTTTTCTCCTCTGTCATTCTTCTTCTTCCCCACACCCACAACATGGATCTCGACCTACCTCCTTCTTTTGAGGAGGCCGAAGATAGAGCATACCAATGTAGATGAAGAGGGTTTTGGGCGTGGAACGAAAAAGTTGTCATCAAAGCCGAAGGAGGTGGACAACAGCGTTCAGGCACAATTTCATTGAAGATGGTACGCATATTGAAGACCGATTGCATTGATTTCCGGGTCTGGGCCTCATTTTGGTTGATGGACTGTTTGTTCGTGTTCTCTCTGTGGGTTTGGGAGTCGGTGTTCCTGACGATCTCTTCAGGGCCTAGGTCATTGCGTCCGTTTTCCCCTTCCATCTTCAATTGGGGGCGTTTCGTGATGTTCTTCCGATCTACACGCCTCTCCCTCTTCCTACTACAATTTTGATCTTTCGGTTTCTGTTTACGTTGTTATCTTCCTCTTATTCCCATTTTCTTAGAATGCTGAATACACGCTCAACGCGGAGGCTGAATTTGTCATCCATGGATCTGCTACAGATTTGAGCACAACCTCTGTGATTTCAGAAATGGCGGAGAGAGAAATTAGGGTTTGGTTGTGTATTCTCCCATTTATGACGAACGAGTGCATAGGGCAGTTTGTTATTAAGCCTCTACTTGGATATCTCTTTGGTACAATGGTTGTTGCATATTTCAGACTTCCAACTCCAACAGGTAAAAAATTATTCAGTCTAACTTTATGCATCGAGTGAATGGAGGCATGAAGCTGTATAATTTTTCAACCAGGTGCTGGCTTCCTGAGTTAGTGGGGCCCCAACTCTCGAACTACGCCACCTTTTTGACAGATCCTTCAGTGGCCCCATCGAGGTAATCCCGATCCTCCTCTATCTTTATCAGCAATTCTATAGATTTCCTCCAATTTATTGTGATTCCATTATGCTTCCTCTTAAATTTCTGTTTGGACTGCATATGGATCTTCTTGAGTTTCCTCTTGAATTCAGAAAAATGTGAAGTATTTAGAGTGTGAGTGCATCTCATTCTGTATCAACTTAACATTATGGGAAAATATCACCGAATCTGCTGAAAGACTAAACCAAATCCATTGAATGGACATACACATACACTTCTCCAAAATTGTAATGCTTCTATTTCAGCTTCTTATGCTTGCAACAACGATGTTAATGTGCGAAAATGAAGTGGGTGGTTTTTGCTTTGCTGGAGTTAAAGACAAGCAACCAAGAATTTTGAAGTGGGTGAGGCTGAGACTATTTTTTGGGCAGTTTATATGGGTACTAAGTAAGGGTGGATTGAATTAAATTATCAATTATTATGTGTATTCCTTTGTTTTAGAAAATGCAGATGATGGTAATGTCTCAAAACATATATGATTTGTTTACTCTGTATTGGATTGGTTCATATAGACTAATTTGCATTATGTTTTCTTACCCAAGCATGTATGCAACACTCATGTTTACCCTTGAGTGTAACAATATACACGGTTGGGTTCGTCATGACTTGGAGAAAAGGAACTTAATCATCAAGCTTAATAGTTTTTAGACCATGTTAGTCCTCAACTCATATTAATCAATAGTTGAAGATGTTTAGACAGTCATTTCCCTGGTGGGCTATATGCAGGATTTTGTGAAGTTCCATATTGAGAATAATATGGCTTCTATCCATCAAATTGTCAGATCAGGTATATTGGATTCTCTCCATTTTCTGTAACTATACAAACATTAGCCTATCTTTGTGTCAATCAACACTTACTGCTAATCTATCTAATTAGTCAAGCTCTTGGGTTCTTAGGGTCTGTTTGGATTCCATATAGACTGCATTATTTTGCATTACGTTCATAATTTAGCGCAAGATAATGCATTATTGGAGGGAATCCAAACAGACCCTTGGTATGTTTCAATGGTTTTCTAATTGACAGACTCAGCTGAGCTAGAATACATACATAACGTGGCGTGGCATTCAAGGTGCTGCCAAAGCACTACCGGATCATGCTATCTTGGATGAAGAGAAAACGTCAGTTGGTCTTTATATCTCTGTTGCAAATTTGATGTGATACATTAAGCTGGACTATGTGGCTTGCACTGTGAGATTATTGTGCTCATATCAATCTGGTACCAGAAACTACACTACTTAGCATGTGGTACCTAATATTTATCAGTACATTTTATTTCAAAAAATAACATAAGTTGTAACTAGAAGAAACAGAAGCTAAAATTACCTTCCATGATTGTAAGGACTGTGTCATACTAAACTGGCGTAATAACAAAGTTGAATTCAAATATGTGGCTAACGCGTTCATAACAATATCATATATGTGGCAACCAGATCCTATGCCAACTGAGACTCATAAGGTATACTGTATTATATATGTTGCTATGTCTTTTAGTGGAAATCTGTAGAAATTAATATACATTATAATTTTTCCTTTGCATGTTTAGTGAAGAAACATCTACGATTGGCCTAAATATTCCTGGATTAATCTAAATATGTCTTGCATCTATCTTTGCCCCTCCGATAAACCAAAAAATTGAATTTTACAGGGACATGGATTCAGACTCGGCCTTAAATGTCTAATAAAACCATAACTATATGCTTAGTTGATTATTATTTTATTATTTTAATCTTTTTCGCTCTTCGTTCTTCGCCTCAAATCTCTATGGTGATGGAGAGCAATCCAAGCACGGTAAACTACTGTGTGATTCTGGTCCATAAATAAGAGATATTCTATTCTTTTGTTAAAATTTTTTCCAAAGTAGATATATGAAAATAATTAAGTATACAGATATTGAGAAAAATAAAAGTGACGAACAAAACATCTAAACAAGAAAAACTTATAGCGTACGAGAAAATATGTTTTATACCCGCGCGAAGCGCGGTTTCCCGGTCTAGTATCACAAAAAAATTGAAACTACATAGTTATATGACAAGGAAGCTCGATTTATTTAGAACATATCTTAAACATGAGATGAGACAAAAGTATAATATATCATATATTCTTAATCAAGGTACAATACAAACTCAACTTAGATAGGGATTAGCCCGGTGCTAGAGTACTCATCTAGCTTAATCTAACGCATCAACACGTCCTTGTTTATAACTCGGTACTTATCAAAAAAAGACTACACTTAGTATATATCATCAAAAACAAATAAAAGAAGAAAGTAAATATAATCATAAATAGTAATTAAATTAGTGGGCCTGGGGTTTGAGTGTTTTGGGCTCGACAGCAACCCCACCGAGCAACTCCTTGGGAAGCCTCGTTTTGATCCCTTCAATCTCAAACGTGTAGAACAACTTGTACGGATACGCCACGTTGGTGAGCCTAACAATCCCGTGGGCCCCCTCGAAAACCCCGGTCCCACCCGTAACCGCCAGCTCAGAGTCCCCGTTGGAGAAGTAGGGCCCTTGGACCGACAAGTGTCCATATTTCCCGAAATAGAAACTATAAACTGCCTCGTAACGGTCGCCACATTTGACGTCGTTTTCGATGTACATGATCATGCCTGCGGTGATCCCGAGGCGGGTGGAAAGATCGCCAGAGTAGAGCTTGTTGGTAAACGTGACGAGGTCTCCGAGCGACTTTTCAGGAGATTTGCTTAGTTTTAGGAATGCTGGGCTGTGGCGGTCGCCCTCGTTGAACTCGTAGACCTGTAGCTGTGATGATTTAGGAATGTCTTCTTGTTTGGAGAACGAGTTTGGTAAGTGGAGCTCTTCGAAGATGTTGTGTTGGGTTTGCGGTTTCGTGGTGGAAATGGAGGCGGAGGCGGTTACAGAAAGGCGGTTGAAGGAGACGGTGGTGGTGGATGGGAGCTTGACGAAGTGGTTGGTGATGGTTTTTGGTAAAGTGAGGTTGTTGTTGTTGGAGGTTGAGATGGAGAAGGCCATTTTGTTGGTGGAGATTGGGGATTGATGTATGGGATGAATGTATGAGATGAGAAGAGAATAAGGGCAAATGAAGTATTTATAGGTAGAGGGGGAAGAGGGAGGAGAGTCAACAAAAGAAATGAGTGTGTGTAGTGCTTGACTTTTCAAACATCAACGTAATAACACGCTACACCTAGAAATCATGACTGGAATGTGGCCTCCAAGTTTTACACGCACCATTCACATCATTATAACATAACATAATCTCTTCGTTACACGGTCAAATCTCGGAGATCGGTGAGAAAGGAAACGAGAAGCTTGTGTAAATGAAAATATTGTTTTAAAATAATAAGTTTGTTCTTAACTTAATTTTTGACTTAGGATGGATAGTAAAGAAGTTACGAGAATATACTGGTGGGAAGAGGTTTAAATAGAGACTGTTGAGATGTGATGAGTTTTGATTACGACAAATATTTACTAATGATTTACTTGAGTGTATAAGAATGTTACTAGTGATTGCAGGATGCAGAGAAATGTTTGCTGCATTACACGTGAAGTATCCTTACTTCGAGTGGAAGACAGTTGTGCAGTGATGATCGAGAAAATCCGAAGATAAATATTGGTGAAGATATTTGGAGGATATTCTTGAAGAAATCTCGACAGAAGAATTATATTAAAAGAAAAGAAGAGCTTGTTACAAGGAAAAAGAAGATTTGGAGAGAGAAGATTGCAAACAAGGAAATTATGTAAATTATATCTAAGGAAGGGATTCCTTAAAGATAGAATTTACCGTATCTTTAACGGATTTTTGCAGGAAATCACCCGTTATTTGTCGAAATTTACAGGTAACCACCCGTTATTTGTCGAAATTTACACGTAACCACCCGTTATAAACGTATTTATTCTAAACCACCCAAATTCTATACTTTTCTTACAATTCACCACCCGTAAACAGTTTTCGTCCAAGTTTCCGTTTGAGTCTGTGAAATGACCATTATACCCCTTATATTTTAACGAAATGAAGGGCAGAAATGTCAATGTAATATCCGATGAATCTGACGAGAATTTGTAAGAGATTTTCAATTTCTCGTTTGAGTCTTCAATTTATCTTTCAGATCCGACAAGCCACAATCATCAATAACATCCCGAAAAGCTTGCATTTCAGCATCAGAACGCAAAGCTCCACCTTCCTTTTCCTCTTGCAAGAGGATCTCATTAAAATCTCCAAAGAAAACTAACGGGAGATCACAACTTGCTTTCAGATTCCTCATCAAAGCCCAAGTGCGAAACTTTTGGTCTCTCTCAGGCCACCCATACACCCCTGCCAGTGCCCATCGTTGACCTGACTCTTCCTCCACGATTTCGGCCATAATGTGGCGATCTGAATAAGACATAACAGTAAGATTTATGTCTCTCCACCACAACCCAATACCTCCAGAAAGGCCATGGCTACCGATACAAACACCATTACTAAATCCACACTTATTCATAACTCCCTCTAGCTTTCTTTTATTAATCATAGTTTCCATTACGAAAACCACATTGGGGCAAGATCTCCAGGACCAATCCCGGAGAGCATTGATTGTCGGGGTATTCCCCAGACCTCGACAATTCCAACTAAAGATGTTCATAGCTTTTCGCGGTCCGGATCCCCGGTACCCGCTACTTGAGAAACTACAACAGTAGTCCCCGATGAATCTGACTTACCCCGCTTTGGGTTGAGTTTATCTCCTGTATCCTTTTCCTCACCATCAGTCGACGGCTCGGACGTTTTACGCTTCCCCAGTTCTGACTCTTTGTAGAAGTCCATCAGCACTATATCATTACTATTCCCTTTGGTCCTGTTTGCCACAATGTTTCTGTTTACCGAACCACTAGCTTCCATTGGAGCAAGACTTGATCGAACCGTCTCATCAACTGCAGAAGCAAGCAATTCTTGCAGTCTTGAATTCTCAATCTCACAGTCATCTTTTGATAGACGGACACGAGAGCGTTCAGTTGCCCTCAACCATGGGCCGAACTGGTTTGGAGCCAATTCTTCTTCCTCAGCAGTCATAAATTTACAGGATTTGGCTATGTGACCAAGAAGCCCACACCTATAGCACAGAATCGGGAGTCTTTCATATTTGAAATCAACCCACTTTAGAGACTCGCCGATTTTCAGTCTAGTTCCCCTCATCAAGGGCTTATCAACTACCAGTGCAACCTTCATTCTCATGATTTTATGAATCCCCCCCAGAGCATCGGAATCATCAAACTCCATGAACTTCCCAACCATATTTCCAATTTTCATTGCCATGGTCTCATTAGACAAACCCAGAGGAATATTCAACGCATGAACCCACAAAGGTGCTTCATCAAAAACTAAATCAGTCGGACAATCCAGACCAGAAATTTCCTTTAACAGAATTAGTGAATCATCAAAAGTCCAAGATCTTCCACTCCAAACTTTGTCCCTATCTTCCTTAGAGAAGAATTGGAAAACGAAAATTTTATCGCCGACTTCACGGATAGCAAAACCCCTGTCCACTTTCCAGACTTGGCGAAGGGTAGTTTTAAATGCGGCAATACTTACAGGACGATCAGAGAGAATCTTCCCTGCCATACAGAGGGACCAACGGAGATTTTGAGCAGGATCTCCTTCTACACCGTTCACACCAGTCGACTCAGATTCAGACAAACGCAGCCTTGCACATCCAGTTTCAATTTCCTCCATGATTTCTATTATTAAAGAGAACTTGAACCCTTGGAACAGAACCAAACGACACTAGAAAACACCAATAACAGTAACAACAGCCAACCGACACTAGAAAACACCAAGAACAGTAGCAACAACCAACAATAACCGCAAGTAACCGGCAATAACCGACAATAACTGCACCCCACCGAGAGGGACTAACCATAGATTGTTTTAATTTTTTAATCTTGTACCTAACGCATCAACATGTCCTTGTTTATTACTCGTACTTATCACAAAAAGACTACACTATAGATCATCAAAAACAAATAAAAGAAGAAAGTAAATATAATCATAAATAGTAATTAAATTAGTGGGCCTGGGGTTTGAGTGTTTTGGGCTCGACAGCAACCCCACCGAGCAACTCCTTGGGAAGCCTCGTTTTGATCCCTTCAATCTCAAACGTGTAGAACAACTTGTACGGATACGCCACGTTGGTGAGCCTAACAATCCCGTGGGCCCCCTCGAAAACCCCGGTCCCACCCGTAACCGCCAGCTCAGAGTCCCCGTTGGAGAAGTAGGGCCCTTGGACCGACAAGTGTCCATATTTCCCGAAATAGAAACTATAAACTGCCTCGTAACGGTCGCCACATTTGACGTCGTTTTCGATGTACATGATCATGCCTGCGGTGATCCCGAGGCGGGTGGAAAGATCGCCAGAGTAGAGCTTGTTGGTAAACGTGACGAGGTCTCCGAGCGACTTTTCAGGAGATTTGCTTAGTTTTAGGAATGCTGGGCTGTGGCGGTCGCCCTCGTTGAACTCGTAGACCTGTAGCTGTGATGATTTAGGAATGTCTTCTTGTTTGGAGAACGAGTGTGGTAAGTGGAGCTCTTCGAAGATGTTGTGTTGGGTTTGCGGTTTCGTGGTGGAAATGGAGGCGGAGGCGGTTACAGAAAGGCGGTTGAAGGAGACGGTGGTGGTGGATGGGAGCTTGACGAAGTGGTTGGTGATGGTTTTTGGTAAAGTGAGGTTGTTGTTGTTGGAGGTTGAGATGGAGAAGGCCATTTTGTTGGTGGAGATTGGGGATTGATGTATGGGATGAATGTATGAGATGAGAAGAGAATAAGGGCAAATGAAGTATTTATAGGTAGAGGGGGAAGAGGGAGGAGAGTCAACAAAAGAAATGAGTGTGTGTAGTGCTTGACTTTTCAAACATCAACGTAATAACACGCTACACCTAGAAATCATGACTGGAATTTGGCCTCCAAGTTTTACACGCACCATTCACATTATTATAACATAACATAATCTCTTCGTTGCATGTGTACGGAGTAAAAAGCTAAATGTATTGGAGATCGATGAGAAAGGAAACGTCTCCTGATAATGAAAATAATGCTAAAACACTAAGGGTTCGTGTGTTACGATTTCAGAAAGAATTAGGAATGAGAATGAGAATGGTTGATTTTATAACGTTGTTTGGTAAGTCTCGGATTGAAAAAAGAAATCAATCTAATGAATGAATGATTCTATATTTTGAAAGCTAATAGTTAGCTATCAAATATTTTAAACTTACTTAGCTCGTAGTAATATCAAATATTATAAATAAAATGAAAATATATCAAAATTCATTATTAAATTACGAAACATATATATTCTCGTGCATGACACCGGTTACCACGCTAGTTAATGATGTAAAATGTATGATTGATGTATTGTGAGCATAAGCTTCCCACATCGGAAGTTGAGATAATAATAGTCCAATATATAATATCATGAATTACTCCTCCTATTGTCAATTGGTTTTATGATGGAACTCCATGGGCTTATATTGTGGGTCCAATGCGCATATGCGCTAATATACATGACCCCCGTGTTTATCGGCCCACCGGACTTTATCATGGTATCAGAGTCAGGTTTTGGGTCTGGGCTCGTTTTCTGGTTTATCTGAGCTTAGCCCGTCATGATGACTTGTTATGGGCGGATCCTTTGATTTGTCGGCCTGAAGACATAGTTTGGGTTTAGCCCGCCGTAGTTGTGTGATGTGGGCTGACTCGTTTGTCAAGTGACAATTGGCCAGACCAGTTAACACTTGAGGGGGCGTGTGAACATAAACTTCTCACATCGGAAGTTGAGATAATAATAGCCCAGTATATGATACAATGGATATATTACTCCCCCTATTGCCAATTGGTTTTATGATGAAACCTCATGAGCTTATATTGTGGACTCAATGCGCATATGAGCTAATGATGCGGGGATAAGCCGCAGTTGCCGACCTAGACACCAAACTCGAATAGGAACTCGAACAGAGAAGAAATGCGGAATTAGAATGAGATGAAAGAAGGATAAGTCGAATGATAGGCCAATTGGAACCAAATCAAACAACGATAAAACCCTTGAACTTAAGAACAAGAACCTTACCGAATGATGAAGAAACCCCAACGGATGATTACAACCAAACACAATGACTTTGGTGGGTCAAGGCACCTGGAGGTTGCTCTATGGAGTCCCGATAGCACCAACCTTATGGAGGAGATTGACACACACAAGCACAACTAGGGCCAACTGAACGACAATGCACACGGGGCACTCTTCTCACAAAAGCTCTCTTTTGGAAGGAAAAACGATAAACGTTGTATTCAATATCAAAGTCTGGGGGGGGTCTAAAACAACAACTAAGGCAACCTTATATAGGGTTCATAAGGATGCCAACTAAAGAAATAAACAATAAAAAGTATATCCTAAAATAATAATCCGAAAAACAAATAAATATCCGAAAATAATGTTTCAGAAGGGTTCCTGGCCGCGGGCGCGGTTATGGAGCCGCGGGCGCGGATTGGCGAATGAGCCGCGGGCGTGGGTACGGAGCCGCGGGCGCGGATTGGCGAATGAGCCGCGGGCGCGGGTATGGAGCCGCGGGCGCGGATTGGCGAATGAGCCGCGGGTGCGGTTATGGAGCCGCAGGCGCGGTTGTAGACATGTCGCCGACAGCTCTTTTTGAAACAGCTCGTTCTCTCTCGTCCGAGGTCGGAATTGAGCGATTCCAAAGCCTAGAGTTTCGTCTTGAAGTCTAGTATAATTTATCTTCAGTACTTGACTTCTCATCTTGACTCGAACCGGATCTCTACGAGCTTGAATGGCTACAATACGAGCTCGGGCTACTATCAATGACTTCAATGATGGCGCATAGCGATCTTTAGCCCTAGCTCCAGTGGTTAGCACATCTTTAGATTTAGGACGGGGCGTCCTTGATGATAGCTCAGATGCTCCCGCATCATTCTCCCCTTCTTGAAAAGGATTCGACCTCGAATCATATTTGACATGAATGATTGAACGATCTTCATAGGCGTCATCCTCTTTGATGCACAACTTCCTCTTGAATGTCTCGAGTGCATAGCTCCACCTTGAGGAAACGATGGATTGCTGCTGGAGTGCATTGCTTCCCTTCATCCCTTTAGCTCTTTTGCCCTTGTCCTTCCTTTTGTCATACTTATCAGTGACCTGCAAAAGAACCATAGGTGGAAGAACAACATCTTTTCTAGGAAATGTAAACGAATAACAACTAGCAAAACCATCATGAGCAACTCTCTTATCATACTGCCATGGATAATCTAATAAAACTTGACAAACTTGCATAGGCACAACATCACATGAAACAGTATCATCATAATGTTCTAATGTCATGGCTTCCTTAGCATGCTTGTTCAAATTCCAATCAACACAATCATTAATCCAATGCAGTTTTAAAGGACTAGAGTAGCATAATGAAGCAATTTGCAATTTAGTATTCAATCCCATGCTAGCAATATTACCATAACTACCTTCATCAATAATCATGTTGTAATCCTCAACTTTACCTAGACAATGAGTTTCTCCTATAATTTCATCACAATAAGCAGTTTGTACATGAAAATCTTTCCTATCAATTGAATCAACATGCTCATACTCAATTTCAACTTCATTATCTAAATCAGTTTTAAGATCATCAACACAAACAACATCATCAATACTATCACCTTTTTCATATTCAATCTCAATTTGTTCTAGGTGTTTAAGCATATCAAGGCAATCATTAATCATATGATTTCTACTTTGACAGTTTAAGCACAAAACATCTTCAATTTTAGTAGAAAGATTAGAAGTGCTCCCTGGGTTAACTTCTTGTGATGGAGAGGCAAGCCTTAGATTCCTTTCTGGCTTCTTATCCTTTTCCTTCTTCTTGGCAGCCTCTTTGACTTGACAACTCCAACGCTCAAGCTCGGCTTCTACATTAGCAAAGCTGTTTTTCACTACAGCTTGCACTCGCGCTTGCCAGTCTTCTGTAGCCTTCTCTATTTCTTTTTGCTTCTTGGCCTTTGTTCTCCTCTCAATCTTGATGGCCAAGTGCAACAATTCTTCCATGGAGGAGTAGCTATACAAATATACCTTGTTAGCTAAATACGAGTTTAGTATATGAAGATACCTATTCATAGTAGTCTCCTCATTTTCATGCACATTAGCTCGAACCATAGCAGCCTTCATTGCATTGTATGTCTCCTCTGCTGACATGGTTCCTTGCCTCAAATTATCCAACCTTTGCCTGAGCTTACGCGCGAAATATGGAGGCACAAAGCGAGCTCTCATTAAGGTCTTCATTTGCCTCCAAGTGTTCACAAATGGATCAAGTGCTCTTCTCCTTTCTTCCTCAAGATTATTCCACCATTTCAGTGCATTGCCGGTAAATTCACGAACAACAAATCTTACCTTTTGGAATTCCATGAAGTTATGACAACTCCAAATCTGCTCAACCTTGGCTTCCCATTCCATATACTCATCCATGTCCCAACCTTCAAATCTTGGAATGTTCAGCTTGATCTTGGCAAGACCAATTTGCTCTAGCTCACGTCCTCTTCTTCTTTGGACATCTTTGTATGGTTGCCAATCTTCACTCTCTATGTACTCCTGCTGATATCCTCTTGGAGGTCTCCTTTTGGGAGAAACTAATCTGTCCATTATCAAAGAAAAGACTAACACAGAACAATGTTAAGTGAGTGTAAATGAAAACAACTCGCTAGTGTTTACTCTCGTATGTTTTCCTCTGCACTCTCTCTCAATTGTCGTTGCAACCAGCTTTTCTTGATGAATTGCCTTGTATGTACCAATAACCCAATAGATTGAAACTAACAAGCTCCTAGCACTAATATGAGTGATGGTAGAGATGGAGATGGCTAGTGTAGGGACGGGGTTTCAACTTCAAGGTTCTGACTCAAAGCAAAATGACTCAACGAAAGAAAGAAACAAAGACTCGAAGGCGTTTTGCAAGAATGAGAATGCAAAACAGAGATATGAGCTAAGCTTCGAATTTCAAGAAGAGCCAAAAGGAAGCGTACCTTAACTTGTTCCGACTGATGTCGATTGAAGGATCGAAGACGGAGTCGGGAGGGTTAGGTAATAATTGAGGCTCGTATCTGAAAGGAATGGAAAGGCAAACAGTGATGGTTCCGCGGGCGCGGTCTGAAGTCCGCGGGCGCGGTCTGAAGTCCGCGGGCGCGGTCTGAAGTCCGCGGGCGCGGTCTGAAGTCCGCGGGCGCGGTCTGAAGTCCGCGGGCGCGGTCTGAAGTCCGCGGGCGCGGTCTGAAGTCCGCGGGCGCGGTCTGAAGTCCGCGGGCGCGGATTTTCGAACTGTGGCTTTTGGGGCGAAGCCGCGGGCGCGGCCTGAATCCCGCGGGTGCGGCTTGAACCGCGGGTGCGGCTAAGGTACCGCGGGCGCGGTTTCTGGCGCGTCCTGTGGTTTCTCACTTCCGTTCGGGCTTGTTCAACCCGATTTCCTTTGAGTTCTGGAGATCCGATTTAAACAATACCAATCAAACTAGACTTGACTCGACAAAACGTAAAATAAAACTACTGACTTTGAGACTTTTCGATTCTTTTTTTTTTGAATTTTTTTTTTGATTTTTTTTTTGTCTCAACTAAACAAAACGAAATTACAGACTTGATCTGAGATATTAATCTCAGCAAAATTGAAAATAAATAAAAATAACAACTAACTTGATTTCCCTTGTAGAAAGATAAGATTCCCTTGTAGAAAGATAAGATTTCCTTCTTTGAAGATCTTGTTTGGGCTTCAAGGAAAGAAATTCCAGCAATTCTTTTGGGTTTCTGATGGCTGCGTTTTGGTAGGGATGGATAGATTTTGTGATGGATGAAGGGTTGAATGGATTTTGGGAACAAGGGTGCTCCAAACTCCAATCTTTCGATCTCCACCAACACTAATCGATCCAAGCTTCTTGCACACAACCTGTAATGACTCAACAAGAAATATCAAAGCAATGGAAGACTCAAAATCAATTTCTGAAAGAAACTGACAAACAAGAAAATAAAAGCTGACTCTTTTTGTGATTTTCTGGATAGGGGGTCTCTTGATGTTCTTGTGAAGACGAATGGTGTCAACACAGCTCTGATACCAATTTGATGCGGGGATAAGCCGCAGTTGCCGACCTAGACACCAAACTCGAATAGGAACTCGAACAGAGAAGAAATGCGGAATTAGAATGAGATGAAAGAAGGATAAGTCGAATGATAGGCCAATTGGAACCAAATCAAACAACGATAAAACCCTTGAACTTAAGAACAAGAACCTTACCGAATGATGAAGAAACCCCAACGGATGATTACAACCAAACACAATGACTTTGGTGGGTCAAGGCACCTGGAGGTTGCTCTATGGAGTCCCGATAGCACCAACCTTATGGAGGAGATTGACACACACAAGCACAACTAGGGCCAACTGAACGACAATGCACACGGGGCACTCTTCTCACAAAAGCTCTCTTTTGGAAGGAAAAACGATAAACGTTGTATTCAATATCAAAGTCTGGGGGGGGTCTAAAACAACAACTAAGGCAACCTTATATAGGGTTCATAAGGATGCCAACTAAAGAAATAAACAATAAAAAGTATATCCTAAAATAATAATCCGAAAAACAAATAAATATCCGAAAATAATGTTTCAGAAGGGTTCCTGGCCGCGGGCGCGGTTATGGAGCCGCGGGCGCGGATTGGCGAATGAGCCGCGGGCGTGGGTACGGAGCCGCGGGCGCGGATTGGCGAATGAGCCGCGGGCGCGGGTATGGAGCCGCGGGCGCGGATTGGCGAATGAGCCGCGGGTGCGGTTATGGAGCCGCAGGCGCGGTTGTAGACATGTCGCCGACAGCTCTTTTTGAAACAGCTCGTTCTCTCTCGTCCGAGGTCGGAATTGAGCGATTCCAAAGCCTAGAGTTTCGTCTTGAAGTCTAGTATAATTTATCTTCAGTACTTGACTTCTCATCTTGACTCGAACCGGATCTCTACGAGCTTGAATGGCTACAATACGAGCTCGGGCTACTATCAATGACTTCAATGATGGCGCATAGCGATCTTTAGCCCTAGCTCCAGTGGTTAGCACATCTTTAGATTTAGGACGGGGCGTCCTTGATGATAGCTCAGATGCTCCCGCATCATTCTCCCCTTCTTGAAAAGGATTCGACCTCGAATCATATTTGACATGAATGATTGAACGATCTTCATAGGCGTCATCCTCTTTGATGCACAACTTCCTCTTGAATGTCTCGAGTGCATAGCTCCACCTTGAGGAAACGATGGATTGCTGCTGGAGTGCATTGCTTCCCTTCATCCCTTTAGCTCTTTTGCCCTTGTCCTTCCTTTTGTCATACTTATCAGTGACCTGCAAAAGAACCATAGGTGGAAGAACAACATCTTTTCTAGGAAATGTAAACGAATAACAACTAGCAAAACCATCATGAGCAACTCTCTTATCATACTGCCATGGATAATCTAATAAAACTTGACAAACTTGCATAGGCACAACATCACATGAAACAGTATCATCATAATGTTCTAATGTCATGGCTTCCTTAGCATGCTTGTTCAAATTCCAATCAACACAATCATTAATCCAATGCAGTTTTAAAGGACTAGAGTAGCATAATGAAGCAATTTGCAATTTAGTATTCAATCCCATGCTAGCAATATTACCATAACTACCTTCATCAATAATCATGTTGTAATCCTCAACTTTACCTAGACAATGAGTTTCTCCTATAATTTCATCACAATAAGCAGTTTGTACATGAAAATCTTTCCTATCAATTGAATCAACATGCTCATACTCAATTTCAACTTCATTATCTAAATCAGTTTTAAGATCATCAACACAAACAACATCATCAATACTATCACCTTTTTCATATTCAATCTCAATTTGTTCTAGGTGTTTAAGCATATCAAGGCAATCATTAATCATATGATTTCTACTTTGACAGTTTAAGCACAAAACATCTTCAATTTTAGTAGAAAGATTAGAAGTGCTCCCTGGGTTAACTTCTTGTGATGGAGAGGCAAGCCTTAGATTCCTTTCTGGCTTCTTATCCTTTTCCTTCTTCTTGGCAGCCTCTTTGACTTGACAACTCCAACGCTCAAGCTCGGCTTCTACATTAGCAAAGCTGTTTTTCACTACAGCTTGCACTCGCGCTTGCCAGTCTTCTGTAGCCTTCTCTATTTCTTTTTGCTTCTTGGCCTTTGTTCTCCTCTCAATCTTGATGGCCAAGTGCAACAATTCTTCCATGGAGGAGTAGCTATACAAATATACCTTGTTAGCTAAATACGAGTTTAGTATATGAAGATACCTATTCATAGTAGTCTCCTCATTTTCATGCACATTAGCTCGAACCATAGCAGCCTTCATTGCATTGTATGTCTCCTCTGCTGACATGGTTCCTTGCCTCAAATTATCCAACCTTTGCCTGAGCTTACGCGCGAAATATGGAGGCACAAAGCGAGCTCTCATTAAGGTCTTCATTTGCCTCCAAGTGTTCACAAATGGATCAAGTGCTCTTCTCCTTTCTTCCTCAAGATTATTCCACCATTTCAGTGCATTGCCGGTAAATTCACGAACAACAAATCTTACCTTTTGGAATTCCATGAAGTTATGACAACTCCAAATCTGCTCAACCTTGGCTTCCCATTCCATATACTCATCCATGTCCCAACCTTCAAATCTTGGAATGTTCAGCTTGATCTTGGCAAGACCAATTTGCTCTAGCTCACGTCCTCTTCTTCTTTGGACATCTTTGTATGGTTGCCAATCTTCACTCTCTATGTACTCCTGCTGATATCCTCTTGGAGGTCTCCTTTTGGGAGAAACTAATCTGTCCATTATCAAAGAAAAGACTAACACAGAACAATGTTAAGTGAGTGTAAATGAAAACAACTCGCTAGTGTTTACTCTCGTATGTTTTCCTCTGCACTCTCTCTCAATTGTCGTTGCAACCAGCTTTTCTTGATGAATTGCCTTGTATGTACCAATAACCCAATAGATTGAAACTAACAAGCTCCTAGCACTAATATGAGTGATGGTAGAGATGGAGATGGCTAGTGTAGGGACGGGGTTTCAACTTCAAGGTTCTGACTCAAAGCAAAATGACTCAACGAAAGAAAGAAACAAAGACTCGAAGGCGTTTTGCAAGAATGAGAATGCAAAACAGAGATATGAGCTAAGCTTCGAATTTCAAGAAGAGCCAAAAGGAAGCGTACCTTAACTTGTTCCGACTGATGTCGATTGAAGGATCGAAGACGGAGTCGGGAGGGTTAGGTAATAATTGAGGCTCGTATCTGAAAGGAATGGAAAGGCAAACAGTGATGGTTCCGCGGGCGCGGTCTGAAGTCCGCGGGCGCGGTCTGAAGTCCGCGGGCGCGGTCTGAAGTCCGCGGGCGCGGTCTGAAGTCCGCGGGCGCGGTCTGAAGTCCGCGGGCGCGGTCTGAAGTCCGCGGGCGCGGTCTGAAGTCCGCGGGCGCGGTCTGAAGTCCGCGGGCGCGGTCTGAAGTCCGCGGGCGCGGATTTTCGAACTGTGGCTTTTGGGGCGAAGCCGCGGGCGCGGCCTGAATCCCGCGGGTGCGGCTTGAACCGCGGGTGCGGCTAAGGTACCGCGGGCGCGGTTTCTGGCGCGTCCTGTGGTTTCTCACTTCCGTTCGGGCTTGTTCAACCCGATTTCCTTTGAGTTCTGGAGATCCGATTTAAACAATACCAATCAAACTAGACTTGACTCGACAAAACGTAAAATAAAACTACTGACTTTGAGACTTTTCGATTCTTTTTTTTTTGAATTTTTTTTTTGATTTTTTTTTTGTCTCAACTAAACAAAACGAAATTACAGACTTGATCTGAGATATTAATCTCAGCAAAATTGAAAATAAATAAAAATAACAACTAACTTGATTTCCCTTGTAGAAAGATAAGATTCCCTTGTAGAAAGATAAGATTTCCTTCTTTGAAGATCTTGTTTGGGCTTCAAGGAAAGAAATTCCAGCAATTCTTTTGGGTTTCTGATGGCTGCGTTTTGGTAGGGATGGATAGATTTTGTGATGGATGAAGGGTTGAATGGATTTTGGGAACAAGGGTGCTCCAAACTCCAATCTTTCGATCTCCACCAACACTAATCGATCCAAGCTTCTTGCACACAACCTGTAATGACTCAACAAGAAATATCAAAGCAATGGAAGACTCAAAATCAATTTCTGAAAGAAACTGACAAACAAGAAAATAAAAGCTGACTCTTTTTGTGATTTTCTGGATAGGGGGTCTCTTGATGTTCTTGTGAAGACGAATGGTGTCAACACAGCTCTGATACCAATTTGATGCGGGGATAAGCCGCAGTTGCCGACCTAGACACCAAACTCGAATAGGAACTCGAACAGAGAAGAAATGCGGAATTAGAATGAGATGAAAGAAGGATAAGTCGAATGATAGGCCAATTGGAACCAAATCAAACAACGATAAAACCCTTGAACTTAAGAACAAGAACCTTACCGAATGATGAAGAAACCCCAACGGATGATTACAACCAAACACAATGACTTTGGTGGGTCAAGGCACCTGGAGGTTGCTCTATGGAGTCCCGATAGCACCAACCTTATGGAGGAGATTGACACACACAAGCACAACTAGGGCCAACTGAACGACAATGCACACGGGGCACTCTTCTCACAAAAGCTCTCTTTTGGAAGGAAAAACGATAAACGTTGTATTCAATATCAAAGTCTGGGGGGGGTCTAAAACAACAACTAAGGCAACCTTATATAGGGTTCATAAGGATGCCAACTAAAGAAATAAACAATAAAAAGTATATCCTAAAATAATAATCCGAAAAACAAATAAATATCCGAAAATAATGTTTCAGAAGGGTTCCTGGCCGCGGGCGCGGTTATGGAGCCGCGGGCGCGGATTGGCGAATGAGCCGCGGGCGTGGGTACGGAGCCGCGGGCGCGGATTGGCGAATGAGCCGCGGGCGCGGGTATGGAGCCGCGGGCGCGGATTGGCGAATGAGCCGCGGGTGCGGTTATGGAGCCGCAGGCGCGGTTGTAGACATGTCGCCGACAGCTCTTTTTGAAACAGCTCGTTCTCTCTCGTCCGAGGTCGGAATTGAGCGATTCCAAAGCCTAGAGTTTCGTCTTGAAGTCTAGTATAATTTATCTTCAGTACTTGACTTCTCATCTTGACTCGAACCGGATCTCTACGAGCTTGAATGGCTACAATACGAGCTCGGGCTACTATCAATGACTTCAATGATGGCGCATAGCGATCTTTAGCCCTAGCTCCAGTGGTTAGCACATCTTTAGATTTAGGACGGGGCGTCATTGATGATAGCTCAGATGCTCCCGCATCAGCTAATATACACGACCCCCGTATTTATCGATCCATCGGACTTTATCATGTACAAATGTACGATCACATACAAGATACGAGAATTAATCTAATATACATATAAAAAGGAGAAGGTTAATTAGCTTAAGCTTTTGTATTCCATACTTTATATTTATAATGGTATAATTTCTTATCGCATTTCCAATTTATAGACACACAATTCTAGCATTGGAGATGCTGGACAATTTCTACAGGTTAAGGAAAGGATGAAAAATGTCTTCTTAATGCACTATTTCTGGTTTATACTCATTAGGATATATAGACATGTCACATGGAATAACATGTTCTATGTACGTATACGGATTTATTAGTATACAAATGGATCAAAATGGTAAACAAAATGTACTGATCGATCATGATAGTAATGTGAACTTGATTTTGCTTTTTTGGGTTCATAATTTGATTTAAATATTATACTCGCAGTATTGTTTATACCGTATTGTTTTGGATAAAAGTATTGTATTCTTTGTTCATCGTTATAGCAGTTTGATCAAATTTGGCTGGTAGGGGTGATTTCCGTGGGAAACGTGAGGAATTTGGTAAAATCCGCAGCCGGACACGTTACAAAGCACTAGTATAGTTCATTATGCCTTCCTGCCTCTACAAAGTTGGCTTTAAATATGTATTTGACCAAATCTTAAACTAATAAGTATTAATTAAATACTAATGGATGTCATACATTAGAAATTTTATATCGCTGCATTTTCATATAGCTGACATTTATAATTTTCACCGAGAACACAAGTCCCTTTTCTTTTATAGAATCCATACAATTAAACAAAAGCCAAAAATCATCTTTCGACAACAGAAATGTCAAACGCATACGATTTTTAAACAAACTCTCTTATATCCCCAATCTCAAATAAGCTTAAAAAAAGATACTATTTATCCAAAGCTCTTTTCTAAGAACCGAGCAACAACCAATATTGTGTACAAATCCATCACTCCAAACACCTCCAAAGTCCCAAAGAGCTCCCCCTCTAAGAGCATAACTAGTGGGTTGCCCTTATAAGGGTCTCTTAAATATATTTGAGTATTTAATCAACTAATCTTAAGGGACCGATGAATTCGTCCATACTTTTGGGTGAACACAAGGGAATGTCACTTGTGTAATTTGGGATAGGTGTTGTTTGGTTGTAGTATTTATTTTACCTAAAAATTAAATTAAAAATACATTCTTAAGCATTCACCCAAACAAGGCTCTCATATTAACTTTAAATGACACGATTAGTGTCAAAATTCCACATACCTCAAAATATACAAATTAAAAAAATGAAAAAATATTAATATAATTTTAGTTATATTTTTATCTATCTATAGACACCCATTTCAGATATATTTATAAATATTTTTATTTTTTATTATATATTTTGAATATCATTTTTAAGGACATTTATTAAGAGACTCCAATAAAACATCACATTTTGTATTTAACAACAAACCAACCCCATCTTAAAAGACCTCCTATAAGGGACTCCACCAGCAATCAGCAATGGCCTAATTTGTCAATAGTAAAAGTGATTTGATCAAACAAATGCAAACGTAACATATGCTGACCATTCTAATATTCAACGTTGAGATTATACAACTTGGGCTTTGACACCAATATTGGGCCTCATGGGCTTAAACATGCCTGATGGGCGCCCACCAAAAGCAAAGGAATAGTCTTATGCGTAGTAAGCCCAACAGCCTTTCTCATATCCACTCCCTTCCCCTCAGGCAACTCCCACTCAAACCAACACAACATTCATGAACCGCAGTAAGCTGGCTTTTGGTATGGAATGGGGCAGTTTGTTTGTGTTGGCTCTCTGGTGGATCTGGAAGTGGAGGAACAATTTCGTCCTTCAGAATTTGTCTTTTAGCGGGAGCAAGGGCGATTTTGTGATCGTCATGACGAGAGAGTATCATGAGGCTAATGCTAGGAGGTTGGATAGGAAGCCTTCTGTCTTGGTGGAGCAGCAGATCAGTTGGGCTAAGCCTGAGGAGGGGTGCATCAAGATTAATACGGACGGAGCGGTCCGGGATGGTAGGGCTTCTTGTGGTGGAGTGTTGAGGGATCATTCAGGCAGTTGGCTGTTGGGTTTTGTTCAGAACTTGGGTTGCTGCTCTGTTCCGAAAGCGGAGTTGTGGGGTGTAGTTCAGAGTCTCAAGTTGGCTTGGGACAGGGGTTACAGGAGGGTCTGCCTCGAAACAGATTCGCAGTTGGCGGTTCTGTTGCTCGGCAAACCCATGGATCGTTGTCACCCTCTCTTTAGTCTTGTGGCTCTGGCACAGGACTTCCTCAGTAGGGACTGGCTTGTCTAGTTCCGTCATGTTTTCAGGGAGGCAAATGGAGTGGCGGATGACCTCGCTTCTTTTGCTTTCTCTTTTTCTATTGGTTTTTTAATTTTGGATTTACCCCCGCCGAGGGTTGTTCGGTTGATTACTGACGATGTGAGGGGTCGGACTACACCCCGGATTATCCCGAAGTAGTCCAGGGTGTTCGGGCTACTCCCGGGTTCTCCTAAATTAGCCAGGGTATTCTATTCGAGGGCTTCGGCCCTCACTTTCACCAAAAAAAAAAAAACATATATATTAGCCAAAGCCACCTCCATGACAGCCATATCAAACCCTCTCCCAGGACACCCTCTCCTTCCAACCCCAAACGGAATCCAACCACATTCGTCTTTCAGACATTTCATCGAACACCTTTCGAATCTCTCTGGCTCGAACTCATACGGCCGCTCCCACTCCCCCTCGTCTCGCCCTATCGCCTTCGCGTCCACGTAAACCCTCGTGCCCAAAGGGATGTCGAACCCGTGAACCGTGCAGTCCGACGTCGTCTGCCTCGGAAACGGGTTAGGAGGGTAGGGTTTCTTGGAGGATGTGTTTTAGATAAGTGAGGTGTTTGAGGTCGGTTTCTTCGAGTAAGGATTTCCCTTTGGCTGCTTTTCTCACTTCTTCTTGAGCTGGGTGCTTTACGAGCTGTGTCAGGTTGCCCATGTCGGATCTGATCCCGCTATGAACATCTCCTGCATGCAAATAACAAAATCTTACGTACATGTTACATAATACAACTTATATACATTAAAATTATAACTTTTTAAATATATATATATACCGCGACTATGTCGATTTCTTCGTAGTATTTATATACACACTGAAGAAAAAAGCGAAAGGCGAACCAAAGCGATGTTCTATTGTCTAGGCTAGGCGAAAAGTTACCACCTTTCAGATCATAACGTATTTTTTAATTATTTTGTGTTAAAATGTAGTGATAATGATATATATCAATGTTATATTGATACATAATATAATATCAAATATTAAAATGATTATGAAACTTTTAGTTCATCAAAAAAAATCTACAACATGCTTGGTTCATATCTTTGAATGTATGAAACAATAGAAATCAGGAGACAAAAATAAACAAAACTTGGTACATCGTTCAAAGATAGAGGATGAGAAAAAAAAAAGTTTTAAAATCACTTTATTAAGTGAAGAAAACAGAATTTTTTTTTGTTTAGTAGGCTTTTTTTCAAAAAAAATTCTCGATTTAGGCTGGTTTTGAAACTTATTCCCAACATAGGTGCTCTCATGGTTCGGAAAAATTTCACGTTGTAGAGACGCTAGTTTTCCCAGCGTCTTCCAACCGAAGCAGAACTCTTTTTTTTTAATTCCCCGTGTTTTGCCAGCGTCTCTTACACGGATTTTTTTTTAAAAAAAAATGATTTGCATAAGGCGTGGCTACAAAGCCTCAAAAGTTGCTCAATTGCAAAATTGAATTGCAAGTGCTAGTTCCCTACACGTGTAGGTGAAGATGCCTCATTTTTGTTTTGATTTTAATTTGTGTATAATACGAGGGAATTTTTTTTTAAAAATATTTATGTAGCGTCTCTTATACATAAGTGTTTAAAAAAATAAATTATGGTTCGGTTGAGAGACGCTGGTTTTACCAGCGTCTCTTCAACGTATATTTTTTCCGAACCACAAAGACGTGCCTATGTTGGGAATAAGTTTTCAAACGAGCCTATATCGGGAATTGTTTAAAAAAAAAAAGCCCATTTCAGAAAAAAATTCAAGAAAACATATGTATCTTTGAAAGATAATAAGTTAAAAAATTAATTTAATAATGAGGAATGTCAAGAGTCTAAAATTGTCATTTTATGATAGAGAAAATGATATTTGTTAACCTAAATAAGCGATAAGAAAAATAAGGCATCAATTAAATAAAAAATATTTATTTTCTCTTCGATCTAAAAAGACACGATAAAAATTAAACCATCCAAAAGACAAGAGAAGACAAGCGCTGAGAGGAGAAAAGCCTCGCCTTACGGAAAATGCCCGCCTTAACTCCTGAAAAACGTTTTGGTCAGTTATATATTGAATGTAAGAATATGTACAATCTTGTTGTTATATGCTTTATCCTCGACATAGTTATGTACTTTTTACTTGCTCTTATACTATGTTAATAAAATCTAGTACGGAGTATATGATTTTGTCGATGACTTAAATTAAGGTTGTTGTTAACTTGTTTAAGAATTAAACCTCTTTAAATACTCGGCTTGTATGCATTTTTTATGCACGTTCCACCAAGTTTTATCATGGTATTAGAGTCGGTTTCGACACACCGGACCCGGTGGACCTACATCCTAGTGTACCACATTAATTTATATGCCCGTATGTACAACTCTTCTCTATTGGATTTTATCATATTGTAGCGATTTTCTTATTTGCTCTTATTAATACCTGAGCAGGTTAGATTATTTCGTGCCACATCCTCATATGTATGAAAATATTGCACGTAGCTGTTGGAGCCCAGGTGTTCGCGATCTCGCAATCAACACCTCGCGAGATCTGGCCAATCAATAATTTTCAAGCACTGGAGACCTCCTTCACGCCAACTGATACAACAACTTGAATTTCATCTTCTTTTGGATCAAAATCTGGTTTTCTCCACTGTTCTTCGTGTTCTTGAGCTCCCGAAACACCTGCACAACCAAACCGGAAGGACGAACCCCCAGATTTGGCTCTCCGACGCCCAAGTCAGTATCGATCAAAAGCAAATAGGAGTGACGAACCCAAATAACACCAAATTATAACCAAAGAGAAGAAGGAAACGATCAAAATCCACTTCTAAACCATAGAAGCCTTTTGAACCAAACCAATAAAACAGTGAAATGACAAATCTCAACCAAACGTCACGATTCTTACACCAAAAGCATGAATACGGTACCAAGAATCACAATCCAAGTATCGATCATCCGATTCTCCATGAACAGAGATGAATCGGGAGGAAGAAGAGGATTCCGATCGAGGTTTCGCCCTCTGTGTGTTTCTCTCTTGCTCAAGGGGAAAAACTTTGGATGCTGAAAAGATGCTTTCTATCTCCTTTCTGTTACGATTTATAATCAGGTCGCGGGCCCCACTTTATCCGATCTTGCCTATTTCGCTTATTGGGCCGCTTACTGGACTTTCCTACTTGATCTTCTCATTGGCACAATGGGCTTTTGCGATTCACCGAGCCGTCGCGAACCGGGTTCGCTCTTGACCTGAGAACCGGGTCCAACATCCAGCCCCCCAAGTCCTTGTTCTTCGCGAGAGCAAGGCTTGGGTAATCTTACTTGAAGCCGGGATCTCAGGAGGTGTTCTGGGGATTCTTTTTTATTTTTGTTCGCGACACTTTCATTCCATCACGCTCATTTCGAATTTTGAATTTTAAATGTGTGACGTCTCGTCTCCCGCGCACTGACATCTTTCAACACGTGTCACCTATTCAGGCTTTCCCTCTTTCCTATATAAATCCATCAAATCGTGTTTCTCCCTTCTTCTTCTTCCTCTCGCTTGTTTCATATTTCTCTGTAAAAACTCACTCAGAATAACCTTTTTTGAGACCTTCTCTACTCAATCGGACCAATAATCTGCAAATGGCTGGTAAGTTCCACTTCTTATTCGTCTTTTGCTTTGTTTTTAGGTCACTGTTTATTCATAACCTTGATTTCTTCTCGTTTCCCTGCCATTGTTAAGTTTTTCGAAGCTTTTTACTGGTTTTCATGGTAGTCCGTCGAATTTCTCCGATTTCTCACGGGCTTTCAGTGGGCGGCGCCTTCCTCTTTTTCCCCTTGAACCCTAATTTCCTAGGCGCCTTCCTCCTTCGATGGCGTTCAAGCTTTGAGCTTTTTATGTCTTTCGAGTTCTTCATGCTCAAACACTCATCTGAGCGTTCATCCGAATACCTTCTCAACTTCCTCTCAGATCTTGTTTTTCTCGTTTTCCAGGGATTTCTTTGTTTTTCTCTTTATGTCTCGCGAGGCTCTTCATTCACCCTTGCGTTTCGCATTCATGCCCTGGAGAAATAACTTTCCTACCTTTTTCCTATTCGTTACTTCACAGGAAATTCTGCAAGATATAAAGATGTCGAAGGTCCTTCCACGTCGCGACCCGATCCTCGAAGCAGTAATAATTCTCCTCCTGTCCAGAATCCCAAAGATGTGGATGTCGGCTTTGGAGATGACCGGGAATATTACTCTTGGCAGGGTGAACTTCCTCGCATTGAGATTGATGATTGTCTTACTAAACCCGCGAGTCGTGTACAGATTTTGACTCGCCGTGTTCGTTTTACCAAGGCCAGGAATCTCGGGAATAGGTTCACTGCTCTTTCTACCAAACTTCAATTGTGTGACCTTTATGCTATAGCCGATGCCTATCCATTCCCGGAGGGCACGATACTCGCGTTGCCTTCCTCTGGAGGCACTTCTCTTGATGAATACAACTCTTTCTTCGTGATCAGTCGGTCTTCTCTTAAGGCGGGCTTTAGACTTCCCCTTACTCTCTTCGCTCGGAAGCTCATGAAGAAGTTAAGTTATAGCCCTGCCCAGATGCACCCCAACTTTTGGCGCATAGTTGTTATTTATACGATCAGATGCCAAGACATAGGGGTGAAACCCAATCCTTGTCATTTTCTCCTCATGTTCAAGACGCGCAAGGCTCTTGACGAGGAGGGAATGTTTACGACTTGTAAGCTTGGGGAGTCGGAGTGGGATGCACCCCCTCGAGTCACCAAGTGGAAAACCGACTGGTTCCTCATCCGGCCACCCTCGAACTCGGGATTTTCTATCAAGATTTCGGAGCGCGCCGTCCAGCCCAAGCCTGGGGATTGGACTCAAGCCAAGAAGGATGGTCTCATCGCGAAGTACCATGATTTTTCGAATCTTGTTTCTAACCGTATTTTCGCGAAATGCATCACTCCTGAAGTGTTAGCCCAGAGAGGACTAAGTCTCGAACATCATTATAGTATTTTTTGGTGCCTCGCGATTACGTTTGCCTTTTATGTTTTTCTTAACCTTTATGTACTGACGAGTTGATTTTCGTTATAGTACTTCGCGACGCTAGCCTTGTGTGCGGCTGCTGTGATCACGACCATCTCTGGTGTCTTGGTCATAATGGAGGATTCTTTCATTTGGGAATAAGAATTCCACCGGGACTACAACTTCGACACCATAAGCGAGGGCAAAGGGGCTTTCCCCCGTCGCTTTTTTTTATAGTCGTGCGATTTGCCCAGAGGGTGAGAGGGAGGACTTCAGCCCACCTCCCCTTCACGCCCTCCAGCCTTTTATGGAGGTCCATGACGATGCTCTTGTTGACAGCCTCTACCTGGCCGTTACAATGAGGATGCGCAACAGAGGCAATTTTCAGCTTGACACCAAGGTCGTTGCACCATTTTAGCAGTTGGGGAGAATTGAATTGAGGGCCTCTATCTGTGACAATCTCCTGAGGGAGGCCGTAGCGACAAATGATATTCTTCCATAGGAACTTCTTTACAATCGGGACAGTTGTGGACGCGAGTGATACGCCACACTTTGTATGGCGTAATTAGGGGTTATTACATCAGTTTGGGAGTGTTATCACAAGTATTTGGAGCTATTGTTATATTCTGAGTTGTTTATGAAGAAGTGAAGAAATGAAGACCAGAACCGAAGAAGAAGAGGATCGAAGATTGAAGACATGAAGACGAAGACATTTTGCGGAGCAGCGGCGATCGCCACCATCACTATGGCGATCGCCAATCTACAACAGAATTGATCCAGGAGTTCGAGAGATCATGGCGATCGCCATGACTCTATGGCGATCGCCATGGGGCGACAGAGACGAAGCCAAGTTTTCCATGACGACCGCGATCGCCAGCCATCACTATGGCGATCGCCACAACAAGGCCGAAGATATTCCGGACTTTCCTTATTTTGTTTTGTTTTTATTTCTTTTATTATTTTCTTATTTTCCTTATTTTCGTTTAGGATCTTTCTTTTACCATTTATGTTGGGGTTAATTCTCTATTTAAGGACCCTAGTTATCATCTTTTCGATCATCTTTTTTCCATCAGACAATTTAGTTCTGCAACCATGAGCAGGAACTAATCTCCATTGTTTTACTTAGCGGTTGAAACCTTCAGTTATTAAGTTGTGAGATTTCTAAACTCTTGTTCTTTTCCTATGGGTTTGTATTAATTCTCTTGTTCTTCATCTATTGATTTCTATTAATTTTGCTAGCTTGATCACCTAGTTTGATTGATAGTTTTCTATTGCTAGACTAGGAATATACGGTGGAATTCCTTGTCATTGTAGCGCTCATATTTGCATGATCTGGTAGTTGATTGCTTTTATGAAAGAGAATTGATTGCATGTTAATACTTGACGGTTGTAAGTTATTGCATGCATCCTTATGATTCCTGTGCTCTTTGCTGCTATTTCATCTAATCTTGAGAGATTTCCCTGATTGTTGAATAGTAAGTATTATCAGAACCGGTTGGCCTGCTAATATATTAAAGATTGGAATAGGAACATTCCCTAGGATTGATAAGAACTTGAGATAAATCTATGATCAACTTGAATGACTGTTGTGTGGATACTTGCTAGGTGAAACCCCTTCGCATAATATTCTCACCCAAACTTCTTTGCTTGATACTTGTTACTTTTGTGTTTCATACAATCAAAACCCCCCCTGGTTACTTGTTACTTGTTCGTTAGTTGGTATTTTGCTTGACTGCATAGCGATTGGTGTTTTGATTCCCTTGGGTTCGACCTCTACTTACTTGCTATACTCTAGTTAGTGTTTAGAGTTTATTTCTTTGATTTGGCACTACGACTTTAGCCTCATCAAATTTGACGCCGTTGCCGGGGAATTGAAATTTTTCCAATTCTGTGCTAATTGTGACTTATCAACTGTTTGGTGTGAACCTTTATGGTTCAGACCCGTGCTACTAACTTATCTCTTGTTGCTTTTGATTCAAAGATTGAGAGGACGTTCCACAGGAACCGAAGAGCAACTTTGAACCAAAGTAGCGAAATGGGTGATCGAAATGGACCGTCACTGCCTACTATGAGGCAGCTCACTGCCCCGAACTTAGATCAACAACCTCTGGCAGTGCGGTTTCCTGAGATAGCTGAGGGTGTGAATTTTGAGCTAAAAGCTGGATTGATTCATGAACTTCCACACTTTCATGGCTTAACAGGTGAGGATCCAAACAAACATTTGGCTCAGTTTCATGCCATATGTTCTAGCATGAAGCCGAGGGGTGTCACTGAGGAACAGGTAATGTTAAGAGCTTTCGGATTCACTCTGAAAGACGGGTGGAAAGATCGCCAGAGTAGAGCTTGTTGGTAAACGTGACGAGGTCTCCGAGCGACTTTTCAGGGGATTTGCTTAGTTTTAGGAATGCTGGGCTGTGGCGGTCGCCCTCGTTGAACTCGTAGACCTGTAGCTGTGATGATTTAGGAATGTCTTCTTGTTTGGAGAACGAGTGTGGTAAGTGGAGCCCTTCGAAGATGTTGTGTTGGGTTTGCGGTTTGGTGGTGGAAATGGAGGCGGAGGCGGTTACAGAAAGGCGGTTGAAGGAGACGGTGGTGGTGGATGGGAGCTTGACGAAGTGGTTGGTGATGGTTTTTGGTAAAGTGAGGTTGTTGTTGTTGGAGGTTGAGATGGAGAAGGCCATTTTGTTGGTGGAGATTGGGGATTGATGTATGGGATGAGAAGAGAATAAGGGCAAATGAAGTATTTATAGGTAGAGGGGGAAGACGGAGGAGAGTCAACAAAAGAAATGAGTGTGTGTAGTGCTTGACTTTTCAAACATCAACGTAATAACACGCTACACCTAGAAATCATTACTGGAATTTGGCCTTCAAGTTTTACACGCACCATTCACATTATTATAGCATAACATAATCTCTTCGTTGCATGTGTACGGAGTAAAAAGCTAAATGTATTGGAGATCGATGAGAAAGGAAACGTCTCGTGATAATGAAAATAATGCTAAAACACTAGGGTTCGTGTGGTACGATTACAGAAAGAATTAGGAATGAGAATGAGAATGATTGATTTTATAACGTTGTTTGGTAAGTCTCGGATTGAAAAAAAAAATCAATCCAATGAATGGATGATTCTATATTTTGAAAGCTAATAGTTAGCTATCAAATATTTTAAACTTACTTAGCTCGTAGTAATATCAAATATTATAAATAAAATGAAAATATATCAAAATTCATTATTAAATTACGAAACATATATATTCTCGTGCATGACACCGGTTACCACGCTAGTTAATGATGTAAAATGTATGATTGATGTATTGTGAGCATAAGCTTCCCACATCGGAAGTTGAGATAATAATAGCCCAGTATATAATATCATGAATTACTCCTCCTATTGTCAATTGGTTTTATGATGGAACTCCATGGGCTTATATTGTGGGTCCAATGCGCATATGCGCTAATATACATGACCCCCGTGTTTATCGGCCCACCGGACTTTATCATGGTATCAGAGTCAGGTTTTGGGTCTCGGCTCGTTTTCTGGTTTATCTGAGCTTAGCCCGTCATGATGACTTGTTATGGGCGGATCCTTTGATTTGTCGGCATGAAGACATAGTTTGGGTTTAGCCCGCCGTAGTTGTGTGATATGGGCTGACTCGTTTGTCAAGTGACAATTGGCCAGACCAGTTAACACTTGAGGGGGCGTGTGAACATAAGCTTCTCACATCGGAAGTTGAGATAATAATAGTCCACTATATGATACAATGGATATATTACTCCCCCTATTGTCAATTGGTTTTATGATGGAACTTCATGGGCTTATATTGTGGACTCAATGCGCATATGAGCTAATATACACGACCCCTGTATTTATCGACCCATCGGACTTTATCATGTACAAATGTACGATCACATACAAGATACGAGAATTAATCTAATATACATATAAAAAGGAGAAGGTTAATTAGCTTAAGCTTTTGTATTCCATACTTTATATTTATAATGGTATAATTTCTTATCGCATTTCCAATTTATAGACACACAATTCTAGCATTGGAGATGCTGGACAATTTCTACATGTTAAGGAAAGGATGAAAAATGTCTTCTTAATGCACTATTTCTGGTTTATACTCATTAGGATATATAGACATGTCACATGGAATAACATGTTCTATGTACGTATACGGATTTATTAGTATACAAATGGATCAAAATGGTAAACAAAATGTACTGATCGATCATGATAGTAATGTGAACTTGATTTTGCTTTTTTGGGTTCATAATTTGATTTAAAATATTATACTCGCAGTATTGTTTATACCGTATTGTTTTGGATAAAAGTATTGTATTCTTTGTTCATCGTTATAGCAGTTTGATCAAATTTTGCTGGTAGGGGTGATTTCCGATACAAACACCATTACTAAATCCACACTTATTCATAACTCCCTCTAGCTTTCTTTTATTAATCATAGTTTCCATTACGAAAACCACATTGGGGCGAGATCTCCAGGACCAATCCCGGAGAGCATTGATTGTCGGGGTATTCCCTAGACCCCGACAATTCCAACTAAAGATGTTCATAGCTTTTCGCGGTCCGGATCCCCGGTACCCGCTACTTGAGAAACTACAGCAGTAGTCCCCGATGAATCTGACTTACCCCGCTTTGGGTTGAGTTTATCCCCTGTATCCTTTTCCTCCCCATCAGTCGACGGCTCAGACGTTTTACGCTTCCCAAGTTCTGACTCTTTGTAGAAGTCCATCAGCACTATATCATTACTATTCCCTTTGGTCTTGTTTGCCACAATGTTTCTGTTCACCGAACCACTAGCTTCCATTGGAGCAAGACTTGATCGAACCGTCTCATCAACTGCAGAAGCAAGCAATTCTTGCAGTCTTGAATTCTCAATCTCACAGTCATCTTTTGATAGACGGACACGAGAGCGTTCAGTTGCCCTCAACCATGGGCCAAACTGGTTTGGAGCCAATTCTTCTTCCTCAGCAGTCATAAATTTACAGGATTTGGCTATGTGACCAAGACGCCCACACCTATAGCACAGAATCGGGAGTCTTTCATATTTGAAATCAACCCACTTTAGAGACTCGCCGATTTTCAGTCTAGTTCCCCTCATCAAGGGCTTATCAACTACCAGTGCAACCTTCATTCTCATGATTTTATGAATCCCCAGAGCATTGGAATCATCAAACTCCATGAACTTCCCAACCATATTTCCAATTTTCATTGCCATGGTCTCATTAGACAAACCCAGAGGAATATTCAACGCATGAACCCACAAAGGTGCTTCATCAAAAACTAAATCAGCCGGACAATCCAGACCAGAAATTTCCTTTAACAGAATTAGTGAATCATCAAAAGTCCAAGATCTTCCACTCCAAACTCTGTCCCTATCTTCCTTAGAGAAGAATTGGAAAACGAAAATTTTATCGCCGACTTCACGGATAGCAAAACCCCTGTCCACTTTCCAGACTTGGCGAAGGGTAGTTTTAAATGCGGCAATACTTACAGGATGATCAGAGAGATTCTTCCCTGCCATACAGAGGGACCAACGAAGATTTTGAGCAGGATCTCCTTCTACACCGATCACACCAGTCGACTCAGATTCAGACAAACGCAACCTTGCACATCCAGTTTCAATTTCCTCCATGATTTCTATTATTAAAGAGAACTTGAACCCTTGGAACAGAACCAAACGACACTAGAAAACACCAATAACAGTAACAACAACCAACCGACACTAGAAAACACCAAGAACAGTAGCAACAACCAACAATAACCGCAAGTAACCGACAATAACCGACAATAACTGCACCCCACCGAGAGGGACTAGAAATCACCCTACCGAGAGGGACTAACCATAGATTGTTTTAATTTTTTAATCTTGTACCTAACGCATCAACATGTCCTTGTTTATTACTCGTACTTATCACAAAAAGACTACACTATAGATCATCAAAAACAAATAAAAGAAGAAAGTAAATATAATCATAAATAGTAATTAAATTAGTGGGCCTGGGGTTTGAGTGTTTTGGGCTCGACAGCAACCCCACCGAGCAACTCCTTGGGAAGCCTCGTTTTGATCCCTTCAATCTCAAACGTGTAGAACAACTTGTACGGATACGCCACGTTGGTGAGCCTAACAATCCCGTGGGCCCCCTCGAAAACCCCGGTCCCACCCGTAACCGCCAGCTCAGAGTCCCCGTTGGAGAAGTAGGGCCCTTGGACCGACAAGTGTCCATATTTCCCGAAATAGAAACTATAAACTGCCTCGTAACGGTCGCCACATTTGACGTCGTTTTCGATGTACATGATCATGCCTGCGGTGATCCCGAGGCGGGTGGAAAGATCGCCAGAGTAGAGCTTGTTGGTAAACGTGACGAGGTCTCCGAGCGACTTTTCAGGAGATTTGCTTAGTTTTAGGAATGCTGGGCTGTGGCGGTCGCCCTCGTTGAACTCGTAGACCTGTAGCTGTGATGATTTAGGAATGTCTTCTTGTTTGGAGAACGAGTGTGGTAAGTGGAGCTCTTCGAAGATGTTGTGTTGGGTTTGCGGTTTCGTGGTGGAAATGGAGGCGGAGGCGGTTACAGAAAGGCGGTTGAAGGAGACGGTGGTGGTGGATGGGAGCTTGACGAAGTGGTTGGTGATGGTTTTTGGTAAAGTGAGGTTGTTGTTGTTGGAGGTTGAGATGGAGAAGGCCATTTTGTTGGTGGAGATTGGGGATTGATGTATGGGATGAATGTATGAGATGAGAAGAGAATAAGGGCAAATGAAGTATTTATAGGTAGAGGGGGAAGAGGGAGGAGAGTCAACAAAAGAAATGAGTGTGTGTAGTGCTTGACTTTTCAAACATCAACGTAATAACACGCTACACCTAGAAATCATGACTGGAATTTGGCCTCCAAGTTTTACACGCACCATTCACATTATTATAACATAACATAATCTCTTCGTTGCATGTGTACGGAGTAAAAAGCTAAATGTATTGGAGATCGATGAGAAAGGAAACGTCTCGTGATAATGAAAATAATGCTAAAACACTAAGGTTCGTGTGGTACGATTACAGAAAGAATTAGGAATGAGAATGAGAATGGTTGATTTTATAACGTTTTTTGATAAGTCTGGGATTGAAAAAAGAAATCAATCCAATGAATGGATGATTCTATATTTTGAAAGCTAATAGTTAGCTATCAAATATTTTAAACTTACTTAGCTCGTAGTAATATCAAATATTATAAATAAAATGAAAATATATCAAAATTCATTATTAAATTACGAAACATATATATTCTCGTGCATGACACCGGTTACCACGCTAGTTAATGATGTAAAATGTATGATTGATGTATTGTGAGCATAAGCTTCCCACATCGGAAGTTGAGATAATAATAGCCAGTATATAATATCATGAATTACTCCTCCTATTGTCAATTGGTTTTATGATGGAACCCCATGGGCTTATATTGTGGGTCCAATGCGCATATGCGCTAATATACATGACCCCCGTGTTTATCGGCCCACCGGACTTTATCATGGTATCAGAGTCAGGTTTCAGGTCTGGGCTCGTTTTCTGGTTTATCTCAGTTTAGCCCGTCATGATGACTTGTTATGGGCGGATCCTTTGATTTGTCGGCCTGAAGACATAGTTTGGGTTTAGCCCGCCGTAGTTGTGTGATATGGGCTGACTCGTTTGTCAAGTGACAATTGGCCAGACCAGTTAACACTTGAGGGGGCGTGTGAACATAAGCTTCTCACATCGGAAGTTGAGATAATAATAGTCCACTATATGATACAATGGATATATTACTCCCCCTATTGTCAATTGGTTTTATGATGGAACCTCATGGGCTTATATTGTGGACTCAATGCGCATATGAGCTAATATACACGACCCCTGTATTTATCGACCCATCAGACTTTATCATGTACAAATGTACGATCACATACAAGATACGAGAATTAATCTAATATACATATAAAAAGGAGAAGGTTAATTAGCTTAAGCTTTTGTATTCCATACTTTATATTTATAATGGTATAATTTCTTATCGCATTTCCAATTTATAGACACACAATTCTAGCATTGGAGATGCTGGACAATTTCTACATGTTAAGGAAAGGACGAAAAATGTCTTCTTAATGCACTATTTCTGGTTTATACTCATTAGGATATATAGACATGTCACATGGAATAACATGTTCTATGTACGTATACGGATTTATTAGTATACAAATGGATCAAAATGGTAAACAAAATGTACTGATCGATCATGATAGTAATGTGAACTTGATTTTGCTTTTTTGGGTTCATAATTTGATTTAAAATATTATACTCGCAGTATTGTTTATACCGTATTGTTTTGGATAAAAATATTGTATTCTTTGTTCATCGTTATAGCAGTTTGATCAAATTTGGCTGGTAGGGGTCATTTCCTTGGGAAACGTGAGGAATTTGGTAAAATCCGCAGCCGGACACGTTACATAGCACTAGTATAGTTCGTTATGCCTTCCTGCCTCTACAAAGTTGGCTTTAAATATGTATTTGACCAAATCTTAAACTAATAAGTATTAATTAAAGGAAAAAAGTCATGTAATAATACTTGTTAAAATGATAAATGAGAATGAATGTGGAGCCTTAGATAAGAGAGATCCAAGAGCTCATATGATGACACGTGACACCCCTTGTCTCCGCCGTCGGACCATCTTTGATAAACATCAAGTGTTCATCACAATGTTCATAAATGTTCATTTGTATATACTCTACTGAATGTTCATCACATTATACTTAAAAGTTCACCAAATTTTAATGAACATCAAGTGTTCATAAATGTTCATCACATTATACTTAAAAGTTTTCCAACTGAATGTTCATCACATTCTACTTAAATGTTCACCAATTTTTTATGAACATCAAATGTTCATAAATGTTCATCACATTATACTTAAAAGTTTTTCAACTGAATGTTCATCACATTCTACTTAAATGTTCACCAATTTTTGATGAACATCAAGTGTTCATAAATGTTTATCACATTATACTTAAAAGTTTTCCAAGTGAATGTTCATCACATTCTACTTAAATGTTCACCAATTTTTGATGAACATCAAGTGTTCATAAATGTTCATCACAATGTTCATTTGTACATACTCTACTGAATGTTCATCACATTATACATAAAATTTCACCAATTGAATGTTTATCTAAATGTTCATCGTCTCATACTTAAATGTTCATCATCTCATACTTAAATGTTCATCATCTCATACTTCAATGTTCACAAGAATTTAATAAAATGTTCATTAGCCAAAGTTTATTACAATCGACTTAAATGTTCATCAAAATGTTGATAAATGTTCATCTTCTCTTACTTAAATGTTCATCAAACATCACATTATAATTAAATGTTCATCACATTATATTTAAATGTTCACCAACAGAATGTTCATCACATTATATTTAAATATTCACCAATTTGAATTAGACTTAAAATTTTCATTTTATACTTTAACCTTTTCATTTATTATTGGACCACCGCCGGACCCCCGCCGGACCTCCGTCGGACTTCCGGTCGCCGGACCTCCGCCGGACCTCTACCGGACAACCACCGGGTGGTCGCCGGGAAGTCACCGGGAGGTCGACGGACCACCACAACTACCCCCACTACAAGTGGGGGTAACTAGTTTAATCTAAGCCATTGGATGCCAAGACATCCAATGACTTAGATTCATTCTTATTTATCTCTAAGAGATGGTTTATTATGGGATTCTCACCCTTAATTAAATACTAATGGATGTCATACATTAGAAATTTTATATCACTGCATTTTCATATAGCTGACATTTATAATTTTCACCAAGAACACAAGTCCCTTTTCTTTTATAGAATCCATACAATTAAACAAAAGCGAAAAATCATCTTTCGACAATAGAAATGTCAAACGCATACGGTTTTTAGACAAACTCTCTTATATCCCCAATCTCAAATAAGCTTAAAAAAAGATACTGTTTATCCAAAGCTCTTTTCTAATAACCGAGCAACAACCAATATTGTGTACAAATCCATCACTCCAAACACCTCCAAAGTCCCAAAGAGCTCCCCCTCTAAGAGCATAACTAGTGGGTTGCCCTTATAAGGGTCTCTTAAATATATTTGAGTATTTAATCAACTAATGTTAAGGGACCGATGAATTCATCCATACTTTGGGTGAAACAAGGGAATGTCACTTGTGTAATTTGGGATAAGTGTTGTTTGGTTGTAGTATTTATTTTACCTAAAAATTAAATTAAAAATACATTCTTAAGCATTCACCCCAAACAAGGCTCTCATATTAACTTTAAATGACACATTCTGATTAGTGTCAAAATTCAACATAGCTCAAAATATACAAATTAAAAAAATGAAACAATATTAATATAATTTTAGTTACATTTTTATCTATCTATAGACACCCATTTCAGATATATTTATAAATATTTTTATTTTTTATTATATATTTTGAATATCATTTTTAAGGACATTTATTAAGAGACTCCAATAAAACATCACATTTTGTATTTAACAACAAACCAACCCCATCTTAAAAGACCTCGTATAAGGGACTCCACCAGCAATCAGCAATGGCCTAATTTGTCAATAGTAAAAGTGATTTGATCAAACAAATGCAAACGTAACATATGCTGACCATTCTAATATTCAACGTTGAGATTATACAACTTGGGCTTTGACACCAATATTGGGCCTCATGGGCTTAAACATGCCTGATGGGCGCCCACCAAAAGCAAGGGAATAGTCTTATGCGTAGTAAGCCCAACAGCCTTTCTCATATCCACTCCCTTCCCCTCAGGCAACTCCCACTCAAACCAACACAACATTCATGAACCGCACTAAGCTGGCTTTTGGTATGGAATGGGGCAGTTTGTTTGTGTTGGCTCTCTGGTGGATCTGGAAGTGGAGGAATAATTTCGTCCGTCAGAATTTGTCTTTTAGCGGGAGCAAGGGCGATTTTGTGATCGTCATGGCGAGAGAGTATCATGAGGCTAATGCTAGGAGCTTGGATAGG
This sequence comes from Oxyria digyna, assembly GCA_029168935.1. Lineage (NCBI taxonomy): Eukaryota > Viridiplantae > Streptophyta > Magnoliopsida > Caryophyllales > Polygonaceae > Oxyria > Oxyria digyna. The sequence continues at coordinate 46,040,526 of JAPVLV010000005.1, forward strand.
AAGCCTTCTGTCTTGGTGGAGCAGCAGATCAGTTGGGCTAAGCCTGAGGAGGGGTGCATCAAGATTAATACGGACGGAGCGGTCCGGGATGGTAGGGCTTCTTGTGGTGGAGTGTTGAGGGATCATTCAGGCAGTTGGCTGTTGGGCTTTGTTCAGAACTTGGGTTGCTGCTCTGTTCCGAAAGCGGAGTTGTGGGGTGTAGTTCAGAGTCTCAAGTTGGCTTGGGACAGGGGTTACAAGAGGGTTTGCCTCGAAACAGATTCGCAGTTGGCGGTTCTGTTGCTCGGCAAACCCATGGATCGTTGTCACCCTCTCTTTAGTCTTGTGGCTCTGGCACAGGACTTCCTCAGTAGGGACTGGCTTGTCTAGTTCCGTCATGTTTTCAGGGAGGCAAATGGAGTGGTGGATGACCTCGCTTCTTTTGCTTTCTCTTTTTCTATTGGTTTTTTAATTTTGGATTTACCCCCGCCGAGGGTTGTTCGGTTGATTACTGACGATGTGAGGGGTCGGACTACACCCCGGGTTATCCCGAAGTAGTCCAGGGTGTTCGGGCTACTCCCGGGTTCTCCTAAATTAGCCAGGGTATTCTATTCGAGCTAGGGCTTCGGCCCTCACTTTCACCAAAAAAAAAAAACATATATATTAGCCAAAGCCACCTCCATGACAGCCATAGCAAACCCTCTCCCAGGACACCCTCTCCTTCCAACCCCAAACGGAATCCAACCACATTCGTCTTTCAGACATTTCATCGAACACCTTTCGAATCTCTCTAGCTCGAACTCATACGGCCGCTCCCACTCCCCCTCGTCTCGCCCTATCTCCTTCGCGTCCACGTAAACCCTCGTGCCCAAAGGGATGTCGAACCTGTGAACCGTGCAGTCCGACGTCGTCTGCCTCGGAAACGGGTTAGGAGGGTAGGGTTTCTTGGAGGATGTGTTTTAGATAAGTGAGGTGTTTGAGGTCGGTTTCTTCGAGTAAGGATTTCCCTTTGGCTGCTTTTCTCACTTCTTCTTGAGCTGGGTGCTTTACGAGCTGTGTCAGGTTGCCCATGTCGGATCTGATCCCGCTATGAACATCTCCTGCATGCAAATAACAAAATCTTACGTACATGTTACATAATACAACTTATATACATTAAAATTATAACTTTTTAAATATATATATATACCGCGACTATGTCGATTTCTTCGTAGTATTTATACACACTGAAGAAAAAAGCGAAAGGCGAACCAAAGCGATGTTCTATTGTCTAGGCTAGGCGAAAAGTTACCACCTTTCAGATCATAACGTATTTTTTAATTATTTTGTGTAAAAATGTAGTGATAATGATATATATCAATGTTATATTGATACATAATATAATATCAAATATTAAAATGATTATGAAACTTTTAGTTCATCAAAAAAAATCTACAACATGCTTGGTTCATATCTTTGAATGTATGAAACAATAGAAATCAGGAGACAAAAATAAACAAAACTTGGTACATCGTTCAAAGATGAGAAAAAAAAAAGAATTTTTTTTTCTGAAGTAGGCTTTTTTTCAAAAAAAATTCTCGATTTAGGCTCGTTTTGAAACTTATTCCCAACATAGGCGCTCTCATGGTTCAGAAAAATTTCACGTTGGAGAGACACTAGTTTTCCCAGCGTTTTCCAACCGAAGCAGAACTCTTTTTTTTTTAATTCCCCGTGTTTTGCCAGCGTCTCTTACACGGAATTTTATTTTTTTAAAATGATTTGCATAAGGCGCTGGCTACAAAGCCTCAAAAGTTGCTCAATTGCAAAATTGAATTGCAAGTGCTAGTTCCCTACACGTGTAGGTGAAGATGCCTTATTTTTGTTTTGATTTTAATTTGTGTATAATACGAGGGAATTTTTTTTAAAAAATATTTATGTAGCGTCTCTTATACATAAGTGTTTAAAAACATAAATTATGGTTCAACAAAGAAGTGCCTATGTTGGGAATAAGTTTTCAAACGAGCCTATATCGGGAATTGTTTTTAAAAAAAAGCCAATTTCAGAAAAAAATTCAAGAAAACATATGTATCTTTGTGTGTGAACATGAGCCACTGGATGTTCAACAATAATCCCAATTGACATACAATAATCATTAAATGCTTGGGATGTAAATTCTCCCGCATTATCAAGTCGGATTCTTTCGATTGTATAATCCGGAAATTGAGCTCTTAACTTGATAATCTGGGCCAGAAGTTTAGCGAATGCCGCATTTCTTGTTGATAAGAGGCACGCATGTGACCATCGTGTCGATGCATCGATCAACACCATGAAATATCGAAATGACCCACATGGTGGAACTATTGGTCCACATATATCTCCTTGTATCCGTTCTAAGAACGTTGGATTCTCACTTTTAACCTTACTCTTGGAAGGTCTGATGATTAACTTACCAAGTGAGCAACCTCTACAACTAAAATCACTTGTTCTGAGGACTTTCACACTCTTCAGTGGATGTCCAGTTGAGCTCTCACTTATTTTATGCATCATCCCATGACCTGGGTGACCCAAACGGTCATGCCACAATGTAAACAACTTTCTATCATTTGATTTCTTATCAGATGTTGCATTGACTTCTATTGGACTTATATGTGTATGATAAAGTCCAGTGGAATGGGCTGACAATTTTTCTAGGACATGTTTCTTTCCATATATTTGTATTGTGATGCACAAATATTCTTTGTCATTCTCATTCACAGTCTCTATGTGAAACCCATTCTGACGCAGATCTTTGAAACTCAATAAGTTCCTTCGAGATTTACTCGAAAATAATGCGTCATTTATAACTAATTTTGTTCCTTTAGGAAGTAAAATACAAGCTCTTCCAGAACCTTCAATAAGTTTCGTCACACCCGAGATTGTGTTGACATTCGCTTCAAGTAATGTCAACTGTGTAAAATATTTTTACTTCTCAAGATGGTGTGCGTAGTGGCACTATCCACTAGGCATTGATCCTTGCCACTTGATAGATCTTGAGTTCCATCCATATCTTGAGATTTTTCCCAACTCAGATGGTTTCTAAAGCTCTCGTGCTGATAACGTGTTATGAGATTTAAACAAACTGGAGAAAATTTGTTCTTGATTGCTTGGATAATTTTGTACAATCTGATGCATGCAATTTATAGCAAGATTTCAGCCTTATAAGACCAAAAATTGCCAACCATCATCATTTGTCTCTTGAAGGCCGTAAGGGCCGTAAAGGAAAGGGCCGTATAGGCCAAGTTACAGTAAAAAGGTGAACTATTCACCTCTATTTTTATCCACAACATTGGTCAGTTATATATTGAATGTAAGAATATGTACAATCTTGTTGTTATATGCTTTATCCTCGACATAGTTATGTACTTTTTACTTGCTCTTATACTATGTTAATAAAATCTAGTACGGAGTATATGATTTTGTCGATGACTTAAATTAAGGTTGTTGTTAACTTGTTTAAGAATTAAACCTCTTTAAATACTCGGCTTGTATTCATTTTTTATGCACGTTCCACCAAGTTTTATCATGGTATTAGAGTCGGTTTCGACACACCGAACCCGGTGGACCTACATCCTAGTGTACCACATTAATTTATATGCCCGTGATAGGTCCAAATCCTACCCCGCAAGTGTACGGGTTCGGGTGTAGTACCAAGGTGTCGAACTCTGGGACTATGTAGTACCAATTGTCAATTCAACTAATAGATTAAGTCGTAAACAAGAAAAGGTTGTAATTCGGTTTGGTTTCAATGGTAACAAATATCAAGCAAACAAGATTATTAATCAAGGGAAAAAAAGGCTTCCAAGGTTAGGCTCCCCACAATGGTGATACAATAGGTTTTAAGCAATATTGGATTGTATTTCAATGCAAATGTAAATTGAAGGACTCGCTATCTAATGTCAACACTACTTCATGGTCAGACAATAGTGTGTGTACCTAAATGAGATTAGCAATCACTTTCGCGCAAGCCAATCTAATTTAGATCCATTAAGCTCTACATAGATCAATGGACAAGTGGAAACAACATCCACTTGTGGTGCTCAGCGGAATCTACTCATCCAAGGATCTAATCGATAGTCAAGTGCCACAAGGGGTTAAATCGATGGTCACGCAATTAACCCACGAGTTCTATCCTAGGGATCCATTTAAATCAACCTCCAATTATCATTATCTCCGGTCGGTCTCAAATTCTAATTAGAAATCCCAATTACAAAGCAATCAGGTTATTAAGCAACCTAGGATAGAATCAATTCACATTTACATATACATACAACCAACACTACCAATCAAATCTATCAAATCACCATTGGGTTCACCCAACCTTAGAAAGGAGGATTTAGCTAGACATGAGAGAAAGAGAAATCAATTTCATTGAAAGAAACAACATACCAATTGTCTTCTCCAAAGAGATACGAAATTCCAACAATCAAATCTAGTAAAATCTCCAAGTTTTCCCTAGGGTTCTTGAGAGTTTTTGAAACGTCTAAAGCAGTTACAAGATGATGGAATAGCAGTTCTAACAAGGCTTTTATACCCCCCTCCGAATAGAAGACAAAACGCCCGGGGATTAAATGAGTCGGAAATGAAACAGCGGCCCGACCCGGCCAGAAACTCGGCCGGGTCATGGCCGGGTTACACTCAGGTGACAACTCGCTTGCTGACCCGGTCACAAACCCGGTCGGGTCATGACCGGGTTACTCCCAGTTGAAGTCTGCCTTGCCTTCCACGACACGGGGTGAGACTTGGCCGGGTCTTGGCCGGGTTTGGCACGGTTTCCTCCTTTGGCTCCAGTTCCGGACTCTCTCCTTACTCGGCCTTGGTCCTGCCTTCTTCTTATCATCCGCACACTTGTCGTTGGCGCCATTCCAACGTGTCCTCTACTCGAACATCTTCATATCAAGGCCACCATTCTCCAAAAAACGCCTCCAAAAGATCCTGAAATGAGAAGAGCGCAAGAGTAGACTCCGAACACTCCTAGACTACTAAAACCAAATAAAACTAAAGGAAAAATCAACGAAACAAATCAAAATGGCAGAAATAGACGTGGCCTAAACTAGTCTAAATGCATGCTATCAGCCCGTATGTACAAATCTTCTCTATTGAATTTTATCATATTGTAGCGATTTTCTTATTTGCTCTTATTAATACCTGAGCAGGTTAGATTATTTCGTGCCACATCCTCATATGTATGAAAATATTGCACGTAGCTGTTGGAGCCCAGGTGTTCGCGATCTCGCAATCAACACCTCGCGAGATCTGGCCAGTCAATAATCTTCAAGCACTGGAGACCTCCTTCACGCCAACTGATACAACAACTTGAATTCCATCTTCTTTTGGATCAAAATCTGGTTTTCTCCACTGTTCTTCGTGTTCTTGAGCTCCCGAAACACCTGCACAACCAAACCGGAAGGACGAACCCCCAGATTTGGCTCTCCGACGCCCAAGTCAGTATCGATCACAAGCAAATAAGAGTGACGAACCCAAATAACACCAAATTATAACCAAAGAGAAGAAGGAAACGATCAAAATCCACTTCTAAACCATAGAAGCCTTTTGAACCAAACCAATAAAACAGTGAAATGGCAAATCTCAACCAAACGTCACGATTCTTACACCAAAAGCATGAATACGGTACCGAGAATCACAATCCAAGTACCGATCATCCGATTCTCCATGAACAGAGATGAATCGGGAGGAAGAAGACGATTCCGATCGAGGTTTCGCCCTCTGTGTGTTTCTCTCTTGCTCAAGGGGAAAAGCTTTGGATGCTGAAAAGATGCTTTCTATCTCCTTTCTGTTACGATTTATAATCAGGTCGCGGGCCCCACTTTATCCGATCTTGCCTATTTCGCTTATTGGGCCGCTTACTGGACTTTCCTACTTGATCTTCTCATTGGCACAATGGGCTTTCACGATTCACTGAGCCGTCGCGAACCGGGTTCGCTCTTGACCTGAGAACCGGGTCCAACATCCAGCCCCCCAAGTCCTTGTTCTTCGCGAGAGCAAGGCTTGGGTAATCTTACTTGAAGCCGGGATCTCAGGAGGTGTTCTGGGGATTCTTTTTTATTTTTGTTCGCGACACTTTCTTTCCATCACGCTCATTTTGAATTTTGAATTTTAAATGTGTGACGTCTCGTCACCCGCGCACTGACATCTTTCAACACGTGTCACCTATTCAGGCTTTCCCTCTTTCCTATATAAAGCCATCAAATCGTGTTTCTCCCTTCTTCTTCCTCTCGCTTGTTTCATATTTCTCTGTAAAAACTCACTCAGAATAACCTTTTTCGAGACCTTCTCTACTCAATCGGACCAATAATCTGCAAATGGCTGGTAAGTTCCACTTCTTATTCGTCTTTTGCTTTGTTTTTAGGTCACTGTTTATTCATAACCTTGATTTCTTCTCGTTTCCCTGCCATTGTTAAGTTTTTCGAAGCTTTTTACTGGTTTTCATGGTAGTCCGTCGAATTTCTCCGCTTTCTCACGGGCTTTCAGTGGGCGACGCCTTCCTCTTTTTCCCCTTGAACCCTAATTTCCTAGGCGCCTTCCTCCTTCGATGGCGTTCAAGCTTTGAGCTTTTTATGTCTTTCGAGTTCTTCATGCTCAAACACTCATCTGAGCGTTCATCCGAATACCTTCTCAACTTCCTCTCAGATCTTGTTTTTCTCGTTTTCCAGGGATTTCTTTGTTTTTCTCTTTATGTCTCGCGAGGCTCTTCATTCACCCTTGCGTTTCGCATTCATGCCCTGGAGAAATAACTTTCCTACCTTTTTCCTATTCGTTACTTCACAGGAAATTCTGCAAGAAATAAAGATGTCGAAGGTCCTTCCACGTCGCGACCCGATCCTCGAAGCAGTAATAATTCTCCTCCTGTCCAGAATCCCGAAGATGTGGATGTCGGCTTTGGAGATGACCGGGAATATTACTCTTGGCAGGGTGAACTTCCTCGCATTGAGATTGATGATTGGCTTACTAAACCCGCGAGTCGTGTACAGATTTTGACTCGCCGTGTTCGTTTTACCAAGGCCAGGAATCTCGGGAATAGGTTCACTGCTCTTCCTACCAAACTTCAATTGTGTGACCTCTATGCTATAGCCGATGCCTATCCATTCCCGGAGGGCACGATACTCGCGTTGCCTTCCTCTGGAGGCACTTCTCTTGATGAATACAACTCTTTCTTCGTGATCAGTCGGTCTTCTCTTAAGGTGGGCTTTAGACTTCCCCTTACTCTCTTCGCTCGGAAGCTCATGAAGAAGTTAAGTTATAGCCCTGCTCAGATGCACCCCAACTTCTGGCGCATAGTTGTTATTTATACGATCAGATGCCAAGACATAGGGGTGAAACCCAATCCTTGTCATTTTCTCCTCATGTTCAAGACGCGAAAGGCTCTTGACGAGGAGGGAATGTTTACGGCTTGTAAGCTTGGGGAGTCGGAGTGGGATGCACCCCCTCGAGTCACCAAGTGGAAAACCGACTGGTTCCTCATCCGGCCACCCTCGAACTCGGGATTTTCTATCAAGATTTCGGAGCGCGCCGTCCAGCCCAAGCCTGGGGATTGGACTCAAGCCAAGAAGGATGGTCTCATCGCGAAGTACCATGATTTTTCGAATCTTGTTTCTAACCGTATTTTCGCGAAATGCATCACTCCTGAAGTGTTAGCCCAGAGAGGACTAAGTCTCGAACATCATTATGGTATTTTTTGGTGCCTCGCGATTACATTTGCCTTTTATGTTTTTCTTAACCTTTATGTACTTACGAGTTGATTTTCGTTATAGTACTTCGCGACGCTAGCCTTGTGTGCGGCTGCTCTGATCACGACCATCTCTTGCGACTCTTCGCGAAGCTGTAACTCCATATTCATCTTCTCATCATTGGTGTCTTGGTCATAATGGAGGATTCTTTCATTTGGGAATAAGAATTCCACCGGGACTACAGCTTCGACACCATAAGCGAGGGCAAAGGGGCTTTCCCCCGTCGCTTTTTTTATAGTCGTGCGATTTGCCCAGAGGGTGAGAGGGAGGACTTCAGCCCACCTCCCCTTCGCGCCCTCCAGCCTTTTCTTGAGGTCCATGACGATGCTCTTGTTGACAGCCTCTACCTGGCCGTTGCAATGAGGATGCGCAACAGAGGCAATTTTCAGCTTGACACCAAGGTCGTTGCACAATTTTAGCAGTTGGGGAGAATTGAATTGAGGGCCTCTATCTGTGACAATCTCCTGAGGGAGGCCGTAGCGACAAATGATATTCTTCCATAGGAACTTCTTTACAATCGGGACAGTTGTGGACGCGAGCGCTTCAGCCTCAACCCATTTGGTGAAGTAATCCACAACCACAATAATGTATTCGAGTTGTCCGGGAGCCTTTGGCTTAAATGGACCAAGAAGATCCAGGCCCCACATCGCGAACGGGATGGGGCTGCTCATGATCTGAAGTTCCACACCAGGTTGGTGAGATGCGGGGGCAAAGTATTGGCAAGCTTGACAAGCTCGCGATATCTCCTGCGCATCCTGCTTCATTGTAGGCCACAAATGCCCCTGGCGAAGTGCCTTGTAAGCCAAAGATCTCCACCCTGCGTGAGTCCCACAAAGTCCCGCGTGCAATTCTTCCAGAAATGACTTTACGTCATAATGCGCCATGCATTTCAATTCGTTGGGATCCCCCCCCCTTTTGTACAGCTCGCCCCTTTTGATGTAAAAGCGGGCGGCTTTTCTTTTCAGCTGCAAAAGTTCTTTGGGATCGGATGGTCCGCGACCATTTTTCAGATAGTCGATGATTGGTTGGCGCCAATCGTCACTGGAGTAACTGATCCTCATCATTTCAATCTCATCGCTGATGGCACTCTCCTCTTTTACAAGGAAGAAGTACTTCGGAGGAGCCTCTTTTGACACAATAAAGCCAGACCTTTTCTCACGCTCCTCTTTAGGACCTTCCCAACTCGCACCTTGCTTCGCGAGTGCGTCCGCTTTTCGGTTCTCATCCCTCGGGATTGCTTGGATCTCGAAGTGTTTGAACAAAGAGATCAGTGTCGCGACCCTAGCATGATATTTAGGGAGGTTCCATGTTCTAGCTTCATAGATTCCTTGGACTTGTTTCACAACGATCTCTGAGTCGCATCGACAAGATAATACTGCAATAGAGATGCCAATGGCTAGCTCCAAGCCGACGATCAGAGCCTCATACTCAGCTTCATTGTTAGTTGGTTTGAATTTGAGAGCGATGGCGTGGCTTATTTCCTCACCTTTAGGCGAAGTGAGAACCACGCCCGCTTCGCACCCCTCATCGTTCACTGCTCCGTCGGTGTGCATAACCCACATCATTTCTTCTCCATACAGATTCGGGGCTTCACCCTCCCTGAAACTTGTCTCGACTATGACATCTGCGAGCGCATGAGTCCTGATCGCGGGCCTCGGGCGATACACAACATCAAACTCTGACATTTCTATGACCCACTTCGCGAGCCTCCCTGCTACTGTTGGCTTTGTCATGAAACCATGGAGTGGTAAATCTGTTAAAGTCTCAATTGGGTGTGCGTGAAAGTAAGGCCGGAGCTTCCGAGCAGCTGTTATCAACGCGAGCACAGACTTTTCTACAGGAGAATACCTGGTTTCAGCTGGCAGTAATGCGCGACTGACAAAATATATTGGCTTTTCGAGTTCACGAACAAGAACTGCACTCACTGCCCTCGAGCTTGCCGCGAGATACAATTGAAGAGTCTCGCCCGGAACCGGGGAGGATAGAATTGGGAGTCTTGACAAATGTTCCTTGAGGCTCGCGAAGGCTTGATTACATTCTGCAGTCCACTCGAAGTTTTTGGGCTTCCTCAAGATCTAAAAAAACGAAAGATTGCGCTCGGCTAGCTTGGCGCAAAACCTTCCCAGATAATTACTCTGCCTACAAACCGCTAGACTTCATGCGTAGACCTGGGTGGTTGGAGATCAAGTACTGCTTCGACTTTGTCCGGGTTAACCTCTACGCCTCGGGCACTGATCATAAAACCCAGGAACTTTCCTTCAGTCACGCCAAAGACGCATTTATCCGGGTTTAGGCTCATCCCATATTTTCTCAGAGTCGTGAATACTTCCGCAAGATCGCGAGCATGGTCACTCTTTTTCTTACTCTTCACGACAATGTCGTCGACATACGCTTCAACTGTGTCTCCCATCTGATCACTAAAGATCCGATCGACGAGCCTTTGGAATGTAGCTCCTGCATTCTTAAGACCGAAGGGCATAACCTTGTAGCAAAAGGTCCCCTTATCTGTTAGGAATGATGTGTGCTCTGAGTCTAGAGGGTTCATCATCACTTGATTGTAACCTGAATATGCATCGAGGAAGCTTAACGCCTCGTGTCCTGCGCTGGAATCCACAAGCTGGTCAATAGAGGGCAATGGATAACTGTCTTTCGAGCAAGCCTTATTGAGATCGGTAAAGTCTACACACATCCTCCATTTTCCCGTTCCTTTCTTCGCGACCATAACAACGTTGGCTAGCCAAGCTGGGTATTGTACTGGTCTCACGAATCCGGCTTTTAAGAGCTTCGCTAGCTCTACAGCTGCGGCTGCGTTCTTTGGCCCTACTTGCTTTCTTTTCCTCTGTCTCTTAGGGATTATTTTGTTACTGATGTTCAAGGAGTGGGTAATGACGGAGGGTGGAATCCCCTTCAAATCTTTTGGAGACCAAGAAAATACATCTCGTGATTCAGACAACAATTTCTCAATTTCTCCAATTACATTGGGATCCAGATTTCCTCCCACAAACAACTTTTCCTCTTTGTTACCAAAGGGTATAATTTCTTGAGTCTCAAAACCAGTAAACTTCGCTTTGTCTGCCTCCCCGTTAGGCCCTTGGGATCTCAGGGGCTCGCGAACATCTAAATCTGCTTCCTCCTCGATGTTTGGCATGCCCGGGACGAAGAGTTGGTTCACGAGTAGAGGTGTGTCTTCCCCCTTTTCAGATTTGATGTAACAAGAAATACTCTCATTCTCTACCCCAGTCGCGACCCCGGTGCCTGATGGTATGGGAAATTTCAAGCAAAAGTGACTCATCGACACGATTGCGTCGAACTTGCATAATGTACCTCTTCCAATGATCACATTGTATGATGAACTTCTCGGGATGATGACAAAGTCGATCTTTTCATACCTTCGCGGCCCTGTCTCATCGCCCATTACCACATCAAGTGTTACAACACCCAGAGCTGTGACTCTTTCTCCTGCAAATCCCACCAAGGTGGTCCGGGTTGGTCTTTTCAATCTAGGGTTGACTCCCAACTTTTCAAAGGCATCAAGATACAAGATATCAGCGGAGCTCCCTGTGTCAACTAGGATACGGCTAACCAGTTTTGTTCCTATCTATAGATGTATTACTAGCGGATCACTTGAAGAAACTGCCCACTCATTAACTTCTTCATTGGAGAATACAAGCTGGTAGGGTTTTCTGGGTGGAGGAGTCGCGATGCTCATAATCGGGAGACCGCAAGGCAATGGAGCATTGACCATCTTTCGAAACTCGCGTCTGTTTGGGGGGATAGGGACATGCTTCCCGGCCATAGTTCCCACGTGACCATCAGGCCTCGTTGTTTACTCTAGGACCATTCCTACACTCTTCCGTATTGTGAGTAGTTGAATTGTGGTTGGCGCACCACGACCACGACCACCATTACCACGGCCGTGACCCCTGTGATTGACGTTTTCATCTCTTTGGTTCATTAGGTTTTGTGCTTGAAACTGGTTCTGACCTGTATTTTGTCCGTAATCCTGATACTGATTCTGATTCTGATGTTGAGTGGCTAAACTCGGAGCTCGCGAACTATTCTGACCCTGATCATACTGCTGTCTCTTTTCCCCAACCTTTGTTCTTTTTAGAGTTCTGACTTTGGTTCTGATTCTGCTTGCTCTGTCCTCCCCCTACCGTGGGAGTGCTAGAATGAGTCTCAACCTGAATCTCGACGTATGCCCTCTCAAGCATGGCCTGATAAGACTGCTCCTGCTTCCTGTAAAGGTGTTTTTTGAACTCACTCCCGTCCAACAGACCATTAAGGAACGCGACTCTAGCTGTTTTATCATCAAAGTCATCAGCTTCTAGCACCATCAATGAGAACCTCTTCACGTACTCCTCCAGAGTCTCCCCTGTTTCCTGCTTAACTCCCACTACTTCTTGCATGGTGATTTTCCTCTTATTTGAAGAGCCGAAGTGCAATAGAAAACCTCTTTCAATGTCCGCGAAGCAAGAAATACTCCCGGCAGGCTGGTTCAACATCCAGGTCATGGCTGTCAGCTAGAGTCCCTGGGAAGCCTTTACACATAGTGGCCTCATCCGGACCCCTCGCGATCATTGCATACTTGTATCGCGTGTGGTGCTCTTTGGGGTCTCCCTTGCCCGTATATTCCTTGATAGTCGGGAACCTGAAATCCGGCAGTGGAGGAGCCCGAATGATATGCTATGCGAAAGCTGTGGGACCAAACATGGATGAGAAATTGAGAGGAGGATTAGTAGGGTACATCTGATTCTGGTACTCCTCGCGAGGGTAGTAGGGAACTCCGCGATGGTTGCGTGGAGTACGTTGCTCATTCAAGGGGTAATATGTCTGATCCCTCTCGTCATAGCGGCCACCATGTTGAGAGTGATAGTTCTCTTGATGGCTCGTGGGAGCTTGGTTGAGATCAAAACCTCCTTGTCCGGCTTCCCTCGCGACGTTTCTTGCCCTTGGCATTCTGGAGACTGAAGCTCTGTCATCCGGAGCAACTTCTGCGGCTTGCTCTTCCAGGTGAGCCTCTTGATTTCCGCGATTCTCTTGTGGCTCGCGAGGCTCTACCCTTTGGTTAGTGGGGTTCTGATTCGCTGGTATTTCTCGGAGTCCCACCCAAGCATTGAAGAGTGCATGTTGCTCTCGCGGAATCACAATAAGGTCGCAAGGGTCCTCCTCGTCCACGCGAGGGAGGGGCGGATTAGGGGCATTCTGGGTGTCTGTAATAGGGTGTTGTTCACTGTGCCGCTTCTATTGGTATCCTCCATTGCACTGAATTTCACAACCCAATTCTCAAGGCTTCGAATGAACTAGCTGCGCGAGGAGGTCCCCACGGTCGGCGCCAGTGTTGGAGCCCAGGTGTTCGCGATCTCGCAATCAACACCTCGCGAGATCTGGCCAGTCAATAATCTTCAAGCACTGGAGACCTCCTTCACGCCAACTGATACAACAACTTGGATTCCATCTTCTTTTGGATCAAAATCTGGTTTTCTCCACTGTTCTTTGTGTTCTTGAGCTCCCGAAACACCTGCACAACCAAACCAGAAGGACAAACCCCCAGATTTGGCTCTCCGATGCCCAAGTCAGTATCGATCACAAGCAAATAGGAGTGACGAACCCAAATAACACCAAATTATAACCAAAGAGAAGAAGGAAACGATCAAAATCCACTTCTAAACCATAGAAGCCTTATGAACCAAACCAATAAAACCAGTGAAATGGCAAATCTCAACCAAACGTCACGATTCTTACACCAAAAGCACGAATACGGTACCGAGAATCACAATCCAAGTACCGATCATCCGATTCTCCATGAACAGAGATGAATCGGGAGGAAGAAGACGATTCCGAGCGAGGTTTCGTCCTCTGTGTGTTTCTCTCTTGCTCAAGGGGAAAAGCTTTGGATGCTGAAAATATGTTTTCTCTCTCCTTTCTGTTACGATTTATAATCGGGTCGCGGGCCCCACTTTATCCGATCTTGCCTATTTCGCTTATTGGGCCGCTTACCGGACTTTCCTACTTGATCTTCTCATTGGCACAATGGGCTTTCGCGATTCACCGAGCCGTCGCGAACCGGGTTCGCTCTTGACCTGAGAACCGGGTCCAACAGTAGCAATTGCAGACATGCGGTTGTTGAAATGATTGCAAAATAATGAAGACTTTTAGGGTAAAAGGACAGATTAATCATACCAGTAGAACACCCTTGATGTTATTCTTGGTGAGTTTGATCGGTTGATCTGGATCATTTTGGACACGAAGAAGAACATCGAGGAGGTCATCATGTTCAACTTTAGATCTTGTGGGACGAAGATGTTCCTCTATAACACTCTCAAAGAAACTATCGAGTTTCTTGAAGCTCTTCTCCAACCTCGAATCAAACCCATTAGCCTTATTAAGCAACCAACCGAACCACAGATAAAAGTCGGCAACATTGAACTCTCCAAGAAGCACTTGTGTTTCTAGTAGAAGCTCTTGTAGCTTATTATCCTCCATGTTAGGGCTAGAACCGGACGTATATATCGTACCGAAAACAGCACGACATAACACATTATTAGCTAGGGCAAGAGTCACTTGGCTTACATCAACAACGCCTTTAGACTTAGTTATCGAATCAATCATACGAGCAACCTCCTCTTCTCGTATGGCACGAAAAGCCTGGACTCTTTTCATGCTTAAGAGCTCGACTATGACAATTCTCTTAAACGCCCTCCAGTGCTCGTTCGCGTGGGAAAACGCTATGTTGCTACATCCGTAGCTTAACTTCTTGGCCACGTACAATGGTGGCCGACCAGAGAATACAAAGTCATGAGAATCGAATATCTCCCTTAGCATCCTTGCAGATGAGATCACCAGGGTCCGAGCTGACCCTAGCTGTAACTGCATCAGAGGTCCATGCTCTTTAGCAAGATGACGTATTTTGGTGATGTCACCGGCTTCTTGGTGGAGGTTGCCTAGGATTGGAAGCTTCCGTGGACCGGGAGGAAAGTTTTGTGATTTTCGAGGTTTGATTAGGAGAGACATTAAGGATGAAGTGAGAAGGATAGTGATGAGTATTTGGAAGAGTTGCAACAGATCCATGATGTATTATTTGAGAGTTAGTTGAGGAATGAAGTTGTTATAGGTGATAGACCGGTATATATAGTTACATTTTCTTCTTTCATGATGCCAACAACATGCACAATTTGCATCTTTCATTCTCGTACGTGAATAGTAGTTAGGGCATATTATTGGGGGAGAGAATTGCTTGAAGTGACTATTGCTACATGCTTATCCACAAGTGAATAAGTCCAGAGATAAGGTAGTATAGGCCAAAAAGAAAAGAAAATTTGATAGTGTTGTAAATCTGGGTGGGTGAGAAAAACGAAAAGAGAGGTTTTTGAGACTCTGAGCAATCGAAAGTATTTCCTTTTTTGAGACTTTGAGCGCCTTATACAATGTATCATGTGCATGTATGTTTTTTTTTTCAAATGTTTTTTTATATATATTATTGTATTAGACTTATGCGGGTTCGAATGGTTCCTATGGTCTCGTTTGGAATCGGAATCGATCAAGACCAATTTCGTGGGGTCCGTATTGATCTCAGCTTTCACCAGATATGTCTCTCGTCGTTTAATATGGATGAAATTTTTTGTAAATCTCCATTAATAGTAGAAGGTATGCATGATACTTACGCGTGTTCGGATGACTCAGCTCATATGGGCTCGTTCGTAATCGGAATCAATCAAGACCAGTTTCGTTGGGTCCGTACTAATCCCAACTTTCACCAGATATGTCTCTCGTGGTCTGATATGCAGGAACGAATTTGTAAATCTCCATTTATAGTAGAAGGTACGCACGAGACTTACGCGTGTTTGGGTGGCTCGTATGAACTCGTTCGGAATCGTAACCAATCGAGACCAGTTTCGTTGGGTCCGTATTGATCCCAACTTTCACCAGATATGTCTCTCATCGTCTGAAATGGAGGAACGAATTTGTAAATCTCCATTTATAGTAGAAGGTACGCACGAGACTTACGCTTGTTTGGGTGGCTCGTATAGGGTCGTTAGGAATCGGAATCGAGCGAGAGACATATCTGATGAAAGTTGGGATCAATACGGAGTTACGGACCCATCAAAATTGGTCTTGATCGATTCCGATTTTGAACGAGCCCATACAAACCATCTGAACCCGCGTAAGTCTAATGCAATAATATATATATATAACATTTGAAAAAATAAACATACAAGCATGATGCGTATAAGGCGTTGGTTTTTCAGCGTCTTATACAAACAATTTTTTTAATTTTTTTTTATGTATAGGAGAGTCTTTTATATGTGGGAGTTAAAAAAAATCAGGTTCGGCTGGGAGACGTTGTCAAAACCAGCGTCTCTCCAATGTGTATATTTTACGAAACAAAAAATTATGTCTATGTTGAAAATATGTTTTAAATCGAGTCTATAGCGAATTTTTTTTTATAAAAAATAATACCAAGTGACGTATTACAATTTTTTGAACTGGGTATTTTTTTACCACTTCTTATTCTAATCTGAACGCGGTTTCACTAATCGAGCTAGTTAAAAGACAAAAATAAAAAACGTATTCTTTAGGCAATGACTATATACACGCGATTTTATCCCTAAATGCACGCGAAAATGTGCGCATAACTTGTGCGTACAAGGTTTTACACTGTAAAGATCTGTGCGCGTATGTTCTGCGCACAGATTCACGTGTATTTAGGGGGAGAATCGCGTGCATATAGGCCGGACAATTCTTTATAGACCTCACGTACCTTAACACTCTCGTACAAACACTATGAGTTATATAGTGAGCAGGGACCTTTCTAAATTAGTATATATTTGACGATCGACACGTGTAGAACTCGCAATTCTGATGTCACACTCGCAATTAAGCTTACGAAAATAAGGCCAACATATACGATGGGTTGCCAATACATACGGATAGTGAAATTATTGAAGTTAGGCATATATCTATTCTTCTTCCTTAATCAAGAACGACATATTAATTAAGATATGATCGATTCGCATTTTTCATTCTCCTTCTTCGTTAAAATTGCATTTTCTTAACGTTGTTGATGATGAAAACGTGAAACTTGTTTAAGGCTCCGTTCGACAGAGCTTCAGTTTCAGCTACTTATTCAGCTTCAGCTACTATTTCAACACAATATACCGAACGAAGCCTAAATTAAGAAACGGTTGCAGACACAACCACATGTCACATGTGATGAACACATTATGTATGTCCATCGCTCCATGCATAAATATAGGTTGGGAAACCAACAAGCATGTGGTCAGGGCATGTAATCGGGTGGTAAGGGGCCCTAACCACCCAACACGAGGTCTCGAGTTCGAGACTTGGTGAAGGTTCAAAACTTGTTTGTTGGGAGAGCCACCCACGCGGATCGAACTCTAGATGTAAGGGTAATAGGGGAGTCCCCTAACCGCTGAGTTAGAGTGGGAAACCAAAAAAAAAATATAGGTTGAGAAGTGATATTTTCACTAAGAACTAGTGTAGTTCCCGCGCCATGCGCGAATTTATTTTACTTATGATTTAATAAATAGATTATCTCTTATACAATTTTATCTCCTAAGTTTGTTTACAATCTTGAAATGACATTAGGACATAATTATGTTTAAAACGTTGAAATAAACAACATACGGAAAAAGCAAATAATAAATTAGAATTAGTAAGAAAATATAATTAACATTCTCATAAAAACACATATTTAAGGAAAGTTTTATTTTAAAACATAACAACTTATATGTAGCATATATGAGATCCCTTAGTATTAGGTTTAACACTCACCACTAATCTAAAATTCAATGTATATATTTAATAAACTTTTTGAAAAAGAAATCATATTTATAACCCTAGGATAAAATCAATTAAATTTATAAACAGAAGTTGATAGAATTCAAAGAGAGTTTATAATGATTTATTATTGAAAACTAGATCCGAAATCACCTAAGAAATCACGGTTTTTCATGTTTTACTCAGACCAATGTTGTTTGGCGTGTTACATGTTTTGGCGCATATGAATCAATCTTAGGTGTTGTCAATATATAGATAAAACTATCTAATTAATCCAGATTGCTTTTTAATCGGGGCAAGGAGGGGGCGTCGCAATGAAACGAAGGAATTGATGAACGGGATAGAGATGCGAATGAGTTTGGAGATTGTGGTAGAGAAAAGAGACGAAGATGGTGCGTTCTTAGTTGATGATGAAATTAACATTTAATATAATAGGTAATTAGAATAAAGATTTAAAATATTGGAGTAACATTATTAGGTACATGTTGCTTTTAGTTCTTCAAACCCATCAACTTTTATATATAGATAGATTTAAAAATTTAAGAAAGGCTTATTAAGAATTGGGTATTAAATTAAAAGAAGGGATTATAAGCACAAATTAACGTTAAAATAATGGGTTCATATATGATGACTTCAACTCTAAATAAAAGTTGGTTTAATTAATTTATATTTTAAAAAATAAATTAATATTTTGTTAAGATTTTATTGTTTAAAATTACATTTAGAAAAAAAAGGAAAAAAAGAAGAAGAAGAAGAGAGCTTTAAGGAGAAAATGATACATCATTTTTATGGGGTCAGAGCGAAGGAGAAAACTTCAAATATCTCTGTTTTAAAATATATATATATATAGATAATCAGATAGCAACAAACTATCAGGAGGCAACTAACAACCGTCCTGCACCGTCGAGATTAGATGATTAGACGTTTCAAATTAGAGTTTCATTAAAAAACGAATAATTCGGATAGAATCCGGTCGTTCCGAATTTTTGACGTACTATTCGCGAATTATACAACCCCTTCAATTTTTGTTGTTGCTAAAGTATATTCATTTACGGTCATGGCATTTTCCTTTGAAGGTTCTATTGTCTTCATAACACGTTCACTCAGTTGTACTATAATGTTTATGGCTTTTTAAGCATGCATTTTCACTGATTTTATTTTTCGTTCAATGAATTTTCGATGTGAACTTACCATGAACATTTTGTATACACAGTCATGAACATTTTACGTTTGAGACCATGAACATTAGTGTAGATCGTGCTCATTAATGTTTTTTTAATAATGTTCATTGTTGTGAACCATACCATGAACAATATTTTTCAGAGTAAACATTACGAGTCATGTTCATGGTTATGAACAATTATATTTATATGATTGCTAAGTTGCTTTCTAACACATAATTGCTACTTGAACCTAACCATGAAACTTTAGAAACATACTAGACTTTCTGGGCCCGCGTTACGCGCGGGTTTTACAGCCTATATAACTTCATAATAAGGCGTTGCAAAATCGAAGAGTAGAAGATGATGGTATGTGTTGGTGGGTCAAAATCATCATTTGGACGACATATTCGTAAACGTAGAAAAGAAATGAGAAAAAGAAAAAATCAAGAAAATGATAAATTAAAAACAAAGCATTAAATACAGTGTGATTAATTTGGAAAACCCCTAATTTTATATTAAAAACATATTGATAACATATGAGCTAAATTTCTTGTACGAGGATAGTCAAATCATCAACATTATACTGTAATAAGATATATTAATCAAAGTATATCGTAATAAAGTGATAAATCTGATTTTTTTATTCTTCTTGTGTATGATTAACTCGATCGAACCGATTACCAAACACACACAAATATACAAACAAAATGTAAATGACATGAAGAGATGTTAACGAGGTTAATTCGGACTCTACCTACATCCCCGTGGCCTCAAGATTGTTGGCCAAATCCACTAAGTAGGTCAAAACATACAATAGAGCACAACTCGAAGTTCATATCAAATACACAAGAACAGAGACAACAATAATCTGTAAAGCAAGAGAAGAAAGACTCCCTAAACCAAGTGTACTTCTTCCAGATCGCTTCTAAACCACCACTCAGTTGAGCACCTGCGAGCTTCACCACACTTAGGAACTCCAACTTCAAGCAAGAACACAATCTACTCGAAGCTCTCTCTAGAAGCAAAGGCTTTGCTTCTGTCGAGACCAAGCTCTCAGACCACAACCAAGAACACTCACGAACCCTAACCTTAAAAGCTCTCTTTCACAGATGAAGGCGGAGAAGAATGGAATGAGTCGATGATAGAGAGAGCTAAGGATTTGGCTATATCTACCTCAACCTCATAAGGGAAATACGGAGCTCCAACTACCTCAAAACGGGTCCGGTTGAGTATTCTGGTTTTGGGCTTCTTCTAATGGGCCAAGCCCAATTACAGATTGCACCTATATTTCATTCTAATTGTGTACAAATGATCTGAACTAAAACACTATAGATTGATCATCAACAATGACAATCAACCATTACAATTTGCCCTCTTGATTGTGATAAGACCTACTCAGCCTAGTTCTAACTGTAATACACAGTCGTGCTAAACTAGGAGTGGATTCTAGCACATCTACCATTGTCGGACAAAGCTTACACTTCATCAAGGAACATTCCAAATGTGCAGGAAGTCCCTGGAAAATGCAAAGTTATCAACTGTAACAATCTTAGTACCAAAATCTGCAGGATTTAAATCACCTTTAATCTTAGTAACAACAATTTGTTTCTTCTCAATCAGATCTCTAATAAAGTGATGCCTCACATCAATATGTTTAGACCTTTCATGATAAACAAGATCTTTACATAGGTACAAGGCACTTTGACTATCCATATGCAGAATAGGCACATCGGCACATAGGTAGCACGCTAGATCTCATTTAACAAACCAGTTAGCCATACAACTTCTTTAGCAGCCTCAGTAGCAACTATGTACTCTGCCTCTGTAGAGGAGAGTTCCACAACTTACTGTTGTTGAGTCTTCTAGGAAATGCAATTTCCCGCCCAAGTATAAAAGTAAGAAGTGGTGGACTTTCTAGTATCCTTGTTACTGCATAGTCAGAATCCACATATCCAAACAATTCATCTCTAGATGTATCTTCACCATACACCAGACACAAATATTTGGTCCCACTAATATACCTCAAAGCATACTTCATAGCCACCCAGTGGTCATTACCTGGGTTGGACATGAATCTGCTTAGCACACTTATGGCAAAGGCAAGGTCTGGACGAGTACACAACATAACATACATCACAGACCCCACTGCCACATCATAAGGCACATTAGACATTTGCTCCATCTCTTTAGGATCAGTGGGACAACTATTCTTACTGAGCTCCAGATACCCTCCTAAGGGTATAGAGGTGGGCTTAGAGTTATCCATACTGAATTTGTCCAGTACCTTCTGAACATATTCAGTTTGAGATAATGTCATCAGCTTTCTCTTCCTATCTCTAACAATTCTAACACCTGGAATCATTTGGGAAGGATACAAGTTTTTTATATCAAAATGCAATTTTAAGTCTCTCTTAACACCAACAATCAAGACTTTAGAGTTACAGATAAGAAGAATGTCATCCACATATAGAAGCACATATAATGGAGAACTAGACTTGACATTCTTGAAGTAAAGGCATGTATCTTAACTACTTCTATGAAAACCCAGATTCTTCATGCAAGCATCAAATTTTAAGTTCCATTGTCTAGATGATTGTTTCAACCCATAGATAGACCTTTTTAACAAAAAAGCATGCTCATGATTTTTATTGTCAATGAAGCCCTTAGGATGTCTCATGTAAATAGTTTCATCCAATTCACCATGTAAGAAAGCAGTCTTAACATCCATTTGTTCTAGTTCCCAATAAAAAACAATGCACATAGCAAGCAAAAGTCTCATTGTCTTATATTTAACTACAGGAGCATATATGTCATTGTAGTCAATACCCTCTCTTTGGGTAAATCCTTTAGCCACTAGTCTAGCTTTATATCTAGGAGGATCTTTAGAACTATTACCCTCTTTGATTTTGTAAATCCACTTACAATCAATGAGCCTAGCATTTTCAGGTTTGGGCACTAAAGTCCAAGTATTGTTAGTCATCATAGAATCTATCTCATCATGCATAGCACTAAGCCATTTCTTAGATTCAGAACATCTGACAGCTTGCTCATAAGTATCAGGGGTATAGTTATTGTTGATCACATTAGCAGTCAGAAAGGCATAGTCAACAAGACCAGTAACCATAGCAACAAACTCAACATTATTCACAGAGAATTTTTTTATTAGGAATTCTCAATCTAGGGGTTCTATCTCTAGTTAGATGATATTCATTTAAGTCATGCACATCATTGCAGTTATCATGCTCAAACAGCACAGTGTTTTCATTGTGCACATCAGGAGACTGAAATGGAATATTACTAGTGCTAGAAGAGATTGCTTCCCTGTTTCCTTCCCCTAAATGTTGAGAGTTGTTGTTGTTTGAGTTACTGTTCATTTCCAAGATGGGGTGAGCAAAGCTTGGAGGTACTTCCCTTGAATCATCTTCAGATCCATTGTGACTCATAGAGGGATGGCCTAAGTCAAATTCCTCTTCTCCTGGGACTTCATTTGGTCTTCATTTGGTCCTTCTGGTATGTAGAAGTGATTGCTAGTCACCACTTCTACACTTTCTGCTTCTTTGGTACCTGTACTCTTGATAGCATTGGTTAGAACATTTTTATAATGAAAGTCTTTTTCATTAAAGGTAACGCTCCTAGACAATATCACTTTATGGCCATGAGGTTGAATGATAAATAACTTACATCCTTTTACTCCCTCAGGGTAACCTAACATGACACACTTCTGGGCTCTTGGTTTTAATTTTCCTTGAGAAATCTGTGAATAGGCAGTGCAACCAAATGGTCTCAAGTGAGATATATTTGGCTTCCTATCAGTCCACATTTCTTGAGGAGTCTTAAAATCAATGACAGAGGAAGGTGCTCTATTTATGAGGTATGGGGTTGTTGTAACAACTTCACCCCACATAGAGTGTTTTAAACCAGAACTTATTAGCATGCACCTAGCTTTTTCTAATAAAGTCCTATTCATTCTTTTTGCAGTACCATTTTGTTGGGTTGACACTGTTAAGTGTCGTTTTACCCCTTCTAGAGTACAATAGTCATTAAACAAGTGATTGCAAAATTCAAGGCCATTATCTGTTCTAAGACTCTTAAGCTTCAAGTCAGATTGTTTTTCTACAGCAAATTTCCAGTTTTTAAAGGCAGAAAAGGCTTCATCCTTAGTTTTTAATAAGTAAAAATACACTTTCCTAGAGTAGTGATCAATAAAAGATATAAAATACCTCTTACCACTACTGTACTTACCTGAGCTGGACCCCATAAATCGGAGTGCACATACTCCAAGGGTTTGTTGGTTACATAAGAAGATCTAAAAGAGTTATTAGTCTTCTTTCCAAAGATACAATCTTCACAGAAACTTAGGTCAACTGTTTTTTTTTTATCAATTAAACCATGTTTATGCAGATAATTCAGGCCCTTGTTGCCTATATGTCCCATCCTATTGTGCCAAGTTTTTGTTTGGTCTAAGGTCAAAACATTATCCATTTTGGAGAGATTAAACTCAGGTGTAGTCATAACATGATACAACCCACCCCCTTTTAACTCCCTTAATAAGAGTAGTTCCATTTCTGATAACTTCTCTTACACCATTATGAGTAATAATCTGACACTTAAGATCATCAAAAAAGACTCAGACAATAGGTTTCTTCTAAGTTCTAGAACACATCTAACATTTTGAAGAATCCTAGTCTTACCATCATACATAGTTAAGGGAACTTTTCCTAATCCTTTAATGGCTAGGGCACTATGATCTCCTAGCATGACTTTTCCTCCATCACACTCAGTTAAGGAGCTAGAGAAATTTTTATAAGCAGTAGCATGCATAGTGCAACCAGAATCAAGAATCCGGTCATAATCAATAGAAGAATCACAACACAAGCAATTCACAATCATCATAGTTTTGAGATTCAAGTACAGAAGCAGAGTTATCATGACCATCTTTATTAGACTCATCCTTTTCTTTTTATGACAGTCTTTAATGAAGTGGCCAACCTTATTGCAATAGAATCACTTTCTCTTCTTATCACTATCAGAAGAGTTAGAAGACTCATGTTTCTTATCTTTCTTTGGCTTATACTTCTTCTTATTTTTACCATTCATCATTAAAGCCTCAACTTTCACCTCAGTCTTTTTGTCAGAATTTTTAGTCCTAAACACCTTTAAGGTTTCATTTTTCTCAGTAACAGAATTAATGATCTTTTGTTTAGTCAAAGTTTCATTTCCATACTGAATGACATCCTTAAAGTTGTCAAACTGAGAAGGTAGAGAATTAAGAAGCAAGACAGCTTGATGAGTTTCTTCTATCTTATCATCACATTTCTCCAATTAAGTCTTGAGTCATCCTAAGATACTTATCTAGGTTATCACTCAAGGTCAGATTGATATCCATTTTAAAGGTACACAATCTACAAATTAAGGAAATCCTATAAGGCAGAGATTTAGTGAGATAAAGAGCTTCTAAAGCATCCCAAAGAGATTTAGTGGTAGTATGATTTACCACTTGTTGAGTCACATCATCTGACAACCTTATAAGAATTTCTGAATGAGCTTGTTCATCCATCTCCAGCCTCCTAGCAGCAGAGGTCTCAACAAGGTAGTCTTGTTTGATGGCTTTACTACACTTTTCTTTGACCAGTATGGCTCTCATCTTCACTTGCCACATTGCAAAATCTGTAGTCCCATCAAAAGCTCTCATCCTTATGTGGTTGTCTCCCACATTTTACTTCCCCTGAAACCACACACACAAGTTAGTTTCAAGGAACTCAGGAGTAGAACAAAACAACAAGATATGGAATCATAAAATCTGTAGCAAGAAAGTACAAGATTTATTGTCACTATATCAAGATCATGCATACCAAGATATTGAAAGAAAGGTAACCTAGATCAAGATGTGCGTAAGCAATGAACCAAGATCATTCACATAGCATTCATAGATCCTAATCATGCAAATATCTACACAAATCACTCAAGATTCAGATACTGCATAAATCAAGGAACCTAGCTTTGATACCAATCTGTGAGATTAACTCGATCGAACAGATTACCAAACACACACAAGTATACTTACAAAATGTAAATGACACGAAGAGATGTTAACGGGGTTCAGACTCTGCCTACATCCATGTGGCATCAAGATTGTTGGCCAAATCCACTAAGTAGGTCAAAACATACAAGAAAGCACAACTCCAAGTTCAGATCAAATACACAAAAACAGAGACAACAATAATCTGTAAAGAAAGAGTCCCTAA
Source organism: Oxyria digyna (assembly GCA_029168935.1). Classification (NCBI taxonomy): domain Eukaryota; kingdom Viridiplantae; phylum Streptophyta; class Magnoliopsida; order Caryophyllales; family Polygonaceae; genus Oxyria; species Oxyria digyna. Next base: position 46,065,477 of record JAPVLV010000005.1, read on the forward strand.
ACCAAGTGTACTTCTTCCAGATCGGTTCTAAACCACCACTCCGTTGAGCACATGCGAGCTTCACCACACTTAGGATCTCCAACTTCAAGCAAAAACACAATCCACTCGAAACTATCTCTAGAAGCAAAGGCTTTGCTTCTGTCGAGACCAAGCTCTCAGACCACATCCAAGAACACTCACGAACCCTAACCCTAAAAGCTCTCTTTCACAGATGAAGGCGGAGAAGAATGGAATGAGTCGATGATAGAGAGAGCTAAGGATTAGGCTATATATACCTCAGCCTCATAAGTGAAATGCGGAGCTCCAGCTACCTCAAAACGGGTCGGGTTGAGCATTCTGGTTTCCAGATGGTATTGGGCTTCTTCTAATGGGCCAAAGCCCAATTACAGATTACACCTATATCTCATTCTAATTGTGTACAAATGATCTGAACTAAAACACTATGGATTGATCATCAACAATGACAATCATCCATTACATCTTGTAAGGTAAGCACCTAAGAGTGAATGGTTTTTGAAAAAAATAATCCTAACTTATGAATATTTTATATAATCCTCAAAATTATTACCGGTTTATTGTAAAGCATCTATAAATATGGGCGATATTATACATACAAAAAAGTAATTTTCTATAAATTTTATAGATGTATATGGGCATGTAGCCCAGTAGTAAGAGGGATAATCTCTTTATCGTGAGGTGGTGAACTATCTTCACCCGACCTCAGTTTTAATTGGATAGGACCTCATCTATTAAAGGAGGCCTCGTGTCGGAGACTTAGTGAATCTGCTTGCTAAATCAGTCGAGATTACTTGGGAGATACTATTTTGGTCATGAATAGTGAAATCATTCTTTGTTTGGAAAGACATGATAGCCTGTTTAGATGTCTTAATCTTAGAGATAGAATGAAAGTATTTTGAGTTACGATCGCCATTAGCCAAATGTTTGATTTTAGCTCTTCTTCTCCAGTATCCAGTTTGAAAATTAAAAAGTTGATTATATTTTCGGAAGTGAGTGGCAATGTTGTTAATAGTTTTAGGGTTATAAGGATTGTTAATAAATTCGAGATGAAGGGATTGCAGTTTCTCCTCCGTACCTCTAAGCTGAGAAAAATTATTAGTGTTATTGGCTCGATCCCAGACTAGAGAGTTTTTTTTCCAGAAGTTTGAGTTTAGAGTTAAATTTAAACATAAAGGATCCATGAAACTTGTAGTTCAAACTTTGTGGACTAATTTGGAGTAAGAATTATTAAGGGCTAAGCACTTTCATATCTAAAGGGAATTTTGATGGTAGAAGAATTCATGTCAAGGGAAAAGGTTATTAGGGCATGATCAGAGGTGGTGAAACGGTGATGGTTAATGACTAAATTTGGTACAAGAGGAACAATTGAGGAGTGAATGAGGACTCTATCAAGTCGTTCCATAATGTTGTGATCAAAGTTTTGAGATTTACGCCAAGTAATCGGAAAGCCATTGAATTTTGTATTTATAAGGTCAAAATCATTTAGGATATTTTGAAGTCTTAAAAAGCGATTTGAGGATAACTGGACACCACCAATCTTGTCATTTGGGCTAATCAGATCATTTAGGTCGCCAATAATAATACAAGGGAGATTTATGTTGTAAATATAAGTTTTATATTGAACCGGTTCTGTAGTAAACCGGGTTCCCTCATGTATATATATTTACGCTTCTCCCTCTGTAACAAACTAATTCTGTTAATATCACAAACACTCTTGCTCTCTCTCTCTCTTTCTGTTTGTGTTCTTGAGTGATTCTGTGGTATAGTTTGACAATCTGATTATGTTAGATCGATCATCTTTATATGGTCTCAGAGCGCACGACGTTCGATTAGTTCTTCCGCGTTGATTTGCTACGATGGAGGCTGGATTTGGGCGAGATGGAATGACTGGTGCAAGATCGGAGAATCTGACAGGATGTGATCCATTAGCGTTGTCCAATTCGAATCATCCAGGGGCGCAGCTGACTCAATTCCGCCTTGATGGACTCAATTTCTTCACCTGGAGCCAAGGTGTCAGGTTAGCTCTTAGTGCGAAATTCAAATTAGGTTTTATAGATGGGAGTTGCAAGAAGCCAGCAATTGGATCCCAGGAGTGTGAACGATGGATTCACACAGATTACATGGTGCGTTGTTGGTTGATAAACTCTATGGAAAAGAGTATTTCCAACACATTCATGTATATTGAATCGGCAAAGCATCTCTGGGATGAGCTGAGTGAAAGATTTGGTCAGACCAATGGACCTCTTCTTTACCAGATTCAGAGGCGCTTATGCTCGATGGAACAAGGTGGTTCCACAATTGGTGAGTATTATGGAAAGATCAAGGAACTCTGGGATGAGATTCAAAATCTTGATGGACTTCCTGTGTGTGAATGTGGTGGATTACAGACAGCTTGCAAGTGTGAGTTGATGGAAAAGATTCTTGAAAAGGATTCAAGAACAAAATTGATTCAATTCTTGATGGGATTGAGTTCTGAGTATGATGGTGTGAGAAGTAATCTCTTGTCTCAGGAAAAATTGCCCACAGTAAATAGAGCTTTTTACTTGGTGCAACAAGTGGAGAGACAAAAGATGATCTCTGGTTTTCTGCAGATCAACAATGAGAGCACTGCCATAGCTTTATATGCTAATAGACCTAATGATCAGAGAAGAAATGATCAAAGGGGTTATGATAGGCAGAATGATCAGAGGAAAGGGAAATATGATCGAAAATGTGATCATTGTGGTAAAAAGGGTCACACTCGAGAGTCATGCTACCAGATCATTGGTTTCCCAGAAAAGAATAGGAATTCCAATTGGAGAGGAAGATCTGCTACCAATGCTGAGATGGACATTGATGAAGAAAGTCCTCTTGGGAACACAAATAGGCCAGATGCTGCTATGATGGATGTTGTGTGCAAGGAAGTAATGAAGGCTTTCAGAGGAATGGACATGGCAAGTTTCTCTAATGTCATTGCTCAGGGTGGTGTTGCCAAAGGCAATGAATATCCTTTCTCATGCTTTGACGGTTTTAAGTTCAGATTGTGTTACTTGGATAGTAGACACAGGTACAACAGATCATATGGTTTTTTATGATAGTATTTTGTTTGATAAAAAGGAACTTCTCAATCCTATCAGAGTAGCATTGCCTGATGACAGTATTCTGAGTGTTGAAATAGTGGGTTCAGTGCAAGTGAATAAGCATCTGAGAGTTGATAATGTGTTGTTTATCCCTAGATTCAGGAATAATCTTTTATCTGTAACAAAGTTACTAGATGAGAATGGTCTACAGGCTTGTTTTAAGCCTGACAGATGTTTCTTTCAGGACCCTATCACTGAGAGGACAATGGCAGTTGGCTTGAGAGCTGGAGGGTTGTATATCATGAAATCTACAAAGGCTTCACAACAACAATTGACTGATAATGATAGAAATGCTTCCAATGTTTGTAATAAGGATAGTATAGAAGAATTCAGTACTACTATACATGCTAGGTTAGGCCATTGTTCAGTGGGAAAGATGAAACACCTAGCTTGGTCAAAGATGTATGCTAAAGATGATATCAATTGTGAATGTTGTATTTGTCTAAATAGTGTAAAGATCCTTTTCATAAAAGTATTTCTTTGGCAAAGTCTACTTTTGATCTTATACATTTAGACATATGGGGACCTTACAAGGTACCTACTATGAATGGTGCTTCTTATTTCCTAACCATCTTAGATGATAATAGTAGATTCACTTGGGTCTACTTGTTGAAGCACAAAAGTGAAGTGATCAATATAATTCCTTCCTTTCTAGCATATGTCAAGACTCAATTTGGAAAAACAGTAAAGAAGATGAGGAGTGACAATGGAGCTGAGTTTATGCAGCATAGATGTTAGAATTTATTGGCTTCTTTAGGCATCATCCATCATACCAGTGTAGCAGGGAATCCTCAACAGAAAGGTAGAGTTGAGAGGAAGCATAAGCATATCATTGAGACAGCTAGAGCCATGAGATTACATGCTAACTTACCTATTAGATTTTGGGGAGAGTGTGTTATAGCAGCTGTGAAGATAATCAATTTGTTACCTAGTTCTGTGTTGCAATGGAAAGTTCCTTCTGAAATTTTGTTTGATAAGCCTGCTAACTATGATGAATTGAGAGTCCTAGGCTGTTTGTGTTATGGGAAAGCTTATATTCCTCAGAAAGATAAGTTTGCTGCACAATCTAGGAAATGTGCTTTTATTGGATATTCCATGACACAGAAAGGATACAAGCTATATGACTTAGAAAGTCACAAAGTTTTTGTATCTCGAGATGTAGTTTTCAGAGAGCAACAGTTTCCTTTTAAAGATTCAATTCAGAGAGATGTTGTGAAGGAGATTCAGGAACCAAGCTTGCCCTTGGTTAATCCAGCTGCACCTATTGATACAAATATTGCAGAAATCCCACAGACAATGAGTACTGGTACAAATTTGATGGAAATTGATCAGCCTATTCAGCTTGTTGAGAGTGTTGTTAGAAGATCCACCAGAATAAGAATGCCTTCCACAAGACTTCAGGATTATAGTTGCTCAGTTGAACAACTAATGGATTTGAAATATTACTCACCTGAATATATTGGGTCCTTCTTTAATGTTTGCAAAATACAGGAACCATCTACTTACAAGCAAGCACAAGGAGTGGCTTGTTGGGAAAAGGACATGGAGTTAGAACTGGCAGCCTTGGAAACAAACCAAACTTGGATCTTAACTAATCTGCCTCCAGGAAAGAAAGCTATTGGATCCAAGTGGGTTTACAAAGTGAAATTCAAGCAAGATGGCTCAGTTGAGAGACATAAGGCAAGATTAGTAGCAAAAGGCTACAATCAGATTGAAGGTAAAGACTATACCTATACTTTTTCTCCAGTGGCAAAGTTAGCAACAGTTAGAGTTTTTTTGGCATTATCAACAGTGAACAAGTGGAATGTTCACCAATTAGATGTTAATAATGCTTTCTTGCATGGATCATTGAATGAAGAAGTTTATATGACACCTCCACTAGGGTATAGCAAAGCTGAGCCTGGTCAAGTGTGTTGGTTACAGAGGTCTTTATATGGTCTTAAGCAGGCTTCAAGGCAGTGGAACAAGGAGTTAACTAGTTTCTTGCTTAGTCTGGGATATGTGAGGTCTATGCATGACTATTCTCTATTTGTAAGGAAAGTGAATGGACTTATGGCTATTGCCTTAGTTTATGTAGATGATTTACTACTCACTGGAGATGATGATTCAGTTATCATGCTTACAAAACAAGGACTCCATAAGAAATTCACTATCAAGGATCTTGGACCAATGAGGTTTTTCTTGGGGATTGAGGTTGCTAGATCAAACAGAGGCACTATTCTTAGTCAGAGAAAGTATATTCTGGACATCCTTAAGGACACCAACATGATGGATTGTAAGCCAGCTATATTTCCTCTTCAGAAAGGCCTGAATTTGTCAACAGAGGATGGGGTGTTGCTCAAAGATCCAGAAGTTTACAGAAGTTTAGTTGGGAGATTGCTCTATTTGAATATAACTAGACCTGATGTATCTTATGCAGTACAACACTTGAGTCAGTTTGTAGGCACACCTAGACAACCACATTTATAGGCTGCTTATCATGTGATAAGATATCTGAAGAATACAGTGAACTGGGGGCTGTTTTACTCAGTTGAAAGAAACATAGTGTTGACATGTTACAGTGATGCAGATTGGGCTAATTGCAAGTTTTCTGCACGATATTTAACAACTTATTGTGCATTCCTAGGAAGTAACTTAGTTTCATGGAAAACTAAGAAACAAACCACTGTGTCCAAGTAAAGTGCAGAATCTGAATATAGGAGTATGTCAGCGTGTGCAAGTGAGGTAGTTTGGCTCCATGCTTTGTTGCAGGATTTATCTCTTTCAGTTGAGCTTCCTATAACCATGTTTTGTGATAATAAAGCAGCTGAACATATAGCTGCAAACCCAGTGTTCCACGAGAGAACAAAACACTTGACAATTGACTGTCATTATGTAAGAGAGAAGGTAGATGCAGGCTTCATCTCTACAACTCATGTTAGTTCACACGATCAGCTGGCAGATATTCTAACCAAGCCTCTTGGTGAAGATTATCACAACACTTTGTCATTCAAGCTTGGATTGGTCGAGATTCCACCAGATCCAGCTTGAGGAGGGGATATAGAGAATGTTGTAAATATAAGTTTTATATTGAACCGGTTCTGTAGTAAACCGGGTTCCCTCATGTATATATATTTACGCTTCTCCCTCTGTAACAAACTAATTCTGTTAATATCACAAACACTCTTGCTCTCTCTCTTTCTGTTTGTTTTCTTGAGTGATTATGTGGTATAGGTTGATGATCTAATTGTGTTAGATCGATCATCTTTATAATTTAGGTTAACAATAATACTACTAAGAAGGTCCCAAAACGTTGGTTTGTCCGTTTCTCGAGACGGGGCATACACAAAAATAATGATCATGTCAAAATTATGGAGTTTGAAGTTAAGACAATGATATTTTTATACGTTTGATTTACCGACAAATCCTTCAATTTCATGTTACATTTCGATAGAAGTCAGAGACCACCTTTGGTGCCAATAGAAGGGACAAAAGTAATATTATCAAAACCCATTTTCTTAACAGAACTTGGAGAAGGATGACAATCAGTTTTAGTTTCTGATAAGCAAAGAATATCAAGATGGTTATGTTTTTGAATGAAAGCAATTTCAGTGAGAAAATTCTTTCTACGAGAGCCTTAGACATTCCAATAACCGATATTCATAATAACTTGTGGAGGTAGTAATGAAACTTGTTAAAGTGAGGGTCTAAGAGTTGGTTGTTACAAATATTGGGAGTACAGTTGTTACGTTAATTAAAAGACCACAACATATGAGTAACATTAGTAGGCCGAAGTAGACCAGGACGAGGGAGATTGAGCCGGTAGTTCAACAAACAAAAAGTAAAGATAGGGGTATATCTAAAATTTCTAGATTTACATAAACTAATGAGATTATAATTAGCAGTCATAAAAACAATGTTGCAACAGTTCGTAATTATATAGTTAGAAGCATAAAAGATAGCATTGATATACCAAAAGCAAAGATCAAGAGAATAGCAAAAGGTCCCGTACAGAGACAAGTTCATGATAAAGATTTCCCAACAAAGACAAGTAGTAGCAAATAACAGTTCATGGTGAATGCAAAACAACTTCATAAGAGGACTAATCATGGGACAAACTTAATTGATGACAATGGCTTTGTTCTTACCATCTTTGGTTTTCTTTTGCTTCTTGTTAACCGGGGTCGGGTCGCCTCTTCAATGTCCTCTTTTCTCTTTGGATCAGTTCCAGAGCCAGAAGCTTCAGGGTGGGTAATCTCCATGCCATCCATCTTCCTCAAAATGATACTACTGAATTTTTCAGAGGCGGCTGGTGAGGAGACAGTTTCAACGTGAGCTGGGACAAATCTAGAATCATATGCAGTAAGTGGGGTACTCTGCAAGGCATGTCAAATTGTAACTTTCCTTTTGTTAATTAACTTCTATTTTTATTAATTAATTTCTATCTTTTTCTTTAATAAAATTTATCAACCGTGATTAAAGCTAAAAAATATTATCAATTTGTTGCTAGACTTTCATCCAACTTTTTATAATTATAAACTTTATATTATCAATTTGTTGACCTAAAAAATAGTGATTTGGTAGTGGAAAGCGTTTATTAAGCTCCTTATTTAAATGTTGAGTTCGATTTTTGATGACAACGTGTATGGAGATTCTTGATCTTGACGTAGAACGATTCTGGCTATCAAAATTAGATGCTCCGCTCATTAGAGAAACCGTCCTTCCCTCTTTCTCAAAGCCTACTGCAATACAAGTGCGGTTATCTTGGCCAAGCAACTTATCTGTTCGATGAAATGTTTCAGAGAGATATCCTTCCAATCGTGGCTTTTGAGTGTGATTGGATTAGGTGATTTAGGTCTATAGGAAAGTTTAACTGGACCAGTGAATATAGGTTGTTTGTCCTTATTATCAGTAGAAAACATAATTTGTTTATTGGAGTGAGCTTGTGTAGAGTTAATTAGTTATTGTAATGCCTAAGTTTTAGGCTTTGTTTGTATGAGGCTGTTTTGGTGTAATGGACTAGGATGAGGTATGAGATGACATTTGGGCCTTTAAGCCCAAATGTGTGTCTCAGCTCTCCTTGGTCTTAACCTATCTCATCTGTCCATACTTAAGCTGATAGGGTTCTCCCTTCCTCAGTTGTGCTGAGAAGTGAATCCTCCTGAAACACTTCTTCTCCGCCATTGTTGCTCTTCTCTTGAGCTTGAAGGTGCTCTTGCTTGTGTGAACCTTGGAGACCATTTCTGTGGTTTTTCAAGCTCTGAAGAACTCTTGTTCCTCTCTAGAGCTTGATCTGTTCACCTAGCTTAGGAGCTGACCTTACATTTCTGATATACTCTCTTTGCCCTTTTAACTCACCTTGTGGTTGTGGTATTCTAGTTGAGGCCTGATCTTAATATACATATATTTCTTTTGTTCTTGCTTCTGCTCTACTCTTGTGTTTATCATCTTTGCTTAGCTCTCTTCAAACTGGTATCAGAGCCAGGTCTGACTTTGGTTGATTCAGACTACGATCCTTAGCTTTAGCTTCGTTGGAAGCTTGTAAATGCTAGATCTAAAGTTCTGATTCACAGTCACGTGGTTTTTTGAGAAGATTTGTTTCAGATCTGAGTTGCTAGGGTTCGTTTTCTTCCGATCTCGTTTTTTGCCTCAGTATCTTTCAATATCTTCATCTTTTTGGGAAAGGTTTTCTCCCGGATACAAGTCATCCACACTTGTTTCCTTCAACCTTTTTCCCTACAGGTTCTTGGACTTGGATTTCTAGGTTAAGCTTTGATATAGCTTTTAACCTAGATCTGGTTCCTCCTCTTTTGCTGCGGTGGGCTTGATTTTGCTCATATTTGTTGACTTCAGTCCGCCTCCGCCCTAATCCTCTCTTGCTCGACCTTTCTTTTCGATTTCTGTTACGGTTCCTTCCATCGTCTTCTTCGAGCTACCGTAAGGCCTCGTTGCCTCGGACTCGAGCTGCAAGAAGGAAGAAATTTCAGATCTCGTGTCTTTGTAGAGGTTGTGCGTGCCTCTGTTTCAAGGTTGAAAGAGGGAGTCTGAAGTTTAATTTGGGTTTTCTCTTCCAAGTCTTTGATTAGTTCAGTAAAAAACCCATTTTTCTGGAACTAATCTGAAATTTTTGGGGGAGGTATTCGATAGTGTTGTACTGCTGTCGGTAGCCATTGCTGCAAAACAACTTTGAGAAGTCCCAAAAATTTTAATTTTGGAATTTATTCAAAAGCTACCTTTTGTTGACTTTTTTGACCACATCTTCAAAATCAATTTGAAGCTTTTTTGGGGTCCAAAAATTCGTTCAGCAAATCTTCAATTTGTGCAGCAAGTTTTCTTGCCTAGCCACTTTTGTTGACTAGTCTCCATCACTCCTTTTTGAGTTAGATATTAATATCTGCCTACGTTTGAGTTTCATTTCTGCAGGCTCCTCATTAAGCTCTTGAGATCTCTTTATTTGAGATCAAGTCATCACATAACTCTCTTTATTTGAGATTATGTCGGAGTTCTCAGTTCGTATCAAGCCATTTGATGGCAATACCGACTTTGCTACGTGGCAAGTAAAAATGAAAGCTATCTTAATCAAGGAAAAATGTTGGCGCGCAGTGGAGGATGTATTCCCGGCTGGCACCACAGATGATACAAAGAAAGAGATAGACCAAATAGCTCATTCTGAGATCATGATTCGACTCTCAGACGAAGTCGCTCGACAAGTGGTCACATTTGAGACTTCAGGGAATCTCTGGAAGGCCCTCAAAGACCTCTTTCTGGTAAAATCTCTTCCTTTTAGGATTAGCTTATTATGTCGCATCTTTAATTTTAAAATGGATGTTTCTGTTTCCTTGAATGACAACTTGGATAGATTCCTTCGCATGACTCAGGAACTGGAAAGATGTAATGACAAAATTGTTGATACTCATCAAGCTGTTATTTTGTTAAACTCTTTGCCACCCCAATTTGATAACTTTAAAGATGTGATACAATTTGGTACTGAAGAACTGACTAAGAAGAGGATTGTTGAGTCTTTAATTCAGAAAAATGAGATTATGAAGATTTTAAGGGAAAATATGAAAAGACTGATAAGGAGACTAAATCTGAGGTTTTGTTTACAAGAGGAAAATCTAAGAATCAGTATAAGAATGAGAAGAAGAAAGAAAGAAGTTCTAATTCTTCTCAGTCTCCATCTGGTTCTGGAAATTCCAAGACTAAACCTGATAAGTCTAATGTGAAGTGTCATTACTGCAACAAACTTGGCCATTATATCAGTGAATGCTTTAAGAAGAAAAGAGATGAAAATGGTAAACAAGTGCAGAATGGTACTTCTAATGTCTTGGATACCCAACCCTTTTATCACGATGAATTGCTTATGGCTGCCTCTTCTCATGTGTTTGATGATTCCTGGATTTTAGATTCCGGATGTACTATGCATGTGACTCCTCATAGACATTATTTTGATTATTTGCATGCTTGTGATGAGGGTGAGGTGAGGTTGGGTGACCACTCCTCTTTAAAAATCAAAGGCATTGGTAATATACCTTTTAGGATGCATGATGGTAAAATTCGGGTCCTTCAACAGGTTAGGTGGGTACCTGATCTTAGAAGGAATCTTTTCTCTGAAAGCATGTTTGATGACTTAAACTGCCACATTCATACTCATAATGGTATTAGGAACATATCTCGTGATGGCAATGTGTTAGTTAAAAGTGTTAAGAAACATGGCTTGTATCATGTGATTGGTGAACCTGTTTTGTCTGCCACTACTTCTGAGTTGAATGCTTGCATTGACATGAGTTTACATCACACAAAAATGTGGCATGCTAGACTAGGTCACATTGGAAACAAAGGCTTACATTATTTGTTTAAGCATGGTTATTTTGAGCATAAACCTTCTGACTTGAGCATGTGTGAAAACTGCATATTTGGAAAGCATGCTAGGAGTAGTTTTCCTAAGTCTAATTATGTTTCTCAAAGGCAACTTGAGTATGTACATGCAGATCTCTGGGGGCCAGCCCAAGTGGACACTATAGGTGGAAGAAAATATTTTCTTTCACTTATAGACCATTATTCCAGGAAGGTCTGGGTGTACTTACTCAAAAGCAAAAGTGACACCTTTGAGAATTTCAAATTCTAGAAAACTAAAGTAGAAGGTGAGTCAAAGTTTAAATTGAAATGCTTGAAAACTGATAATGGGCTGGAGTTCTGTAACCATGAGTTTGACTCGTTTTGTCATTCTAATGGGATCAAAAGGCACTTAACTGTGCCTGGCACTCCTCAGCAGAATGACACTGCTGAGAGGATGAACAGGACCTTGCTTGAAAAAGCAAGGTGCATGCTCATTAGTGCAGGGATGAAACACTCCCTTTGGGGTGAAACCGTTGTTACTGCCTCATACCTGATTAACAGATCCCCATCCTCTGCCATTGGGTTCAAAACACCACAAGAGATGTGGTGTGGTAAAAAACCAAGTCTTTCTCACTTAAGACCATTTGGGTGCACTGCATTTGCCCAAAACTCTTCAGGAAAACTGAATGCTAGGTCTCTTAAGTGTGTAATGCTTGGTTACCCAGAAGGGGTGAAAGGATACAAACCCTTCTACTGAGTCTGCAGACAGGTCCTCTGATGGTCATTTCTTTATGCCATCTGACATCTCTACTGAAACCCAAGAGGAAGAGTTTGACATTGGTTATTCTCCTCCACCCTCTGGTTCTGGAAATTCTGCTTCTTCCTCTGGATCTAATGTGGACAACAATCATTCTAATGAACATTCTTCTGTTCAATCAAGTACTCAAGAGCACTCGAATGTGCAACCCCACCAACACGGTGGGCAGGTAAGTTCTCATATTCCCCCATCTGAGCCTGTTACTGATAATCTGCATAATGATGCTTCTTCAACCTTTCAAGAGATCCCTGATCTGACGAATTATCAGCTAGCTAGAGATAGAGACCCTAGAATTAGGATCCCTAATAGGAAATATGTGACAGTGTTGATGCGTTTGCTTTCATTATTGCTGAAGTGCTAACTGCTTACACTCCTGAGTTGTTTGAACATGCTATTAAATGTGCTCATTCTGAAAATTGGTTGGCTGCTATGAAAGAGGAAATTGATTCCATGCATGCTAATAATACATGGACTTTAATTCCTAAACCTGATTCTGCTAGGATTATTGATAGCAAATGGATATTCAAACTGAAGGTTGGAACCGTTGCTACTGACCCACCTAGATACAAGGCTAGGCTAGTAGCAAAGGATTTCACCCAAAGAGAAGGGGAAGATTATCATGACATCTTTGCCCCTGTTGCTAAGTATAAGACCATGAGATTGTTGCTTGCCATGTCTGTTGTTTATGATTATGAACTTGAACAAATGGACGTTAAAACTGCTTTCCTGCATGGTGACCTTAATGAAACCATCTATTGAGACAACCTAAAGGCTTTGAAGATAAAAACAAACCTGATCATGTGTGCCTTTTAAACAAGTCTATATATGGTTTAAAACAGTCTCCTAGGCAGTGGAATATCAAGTTTGACACGTGCATGAAAAAGATAGGATTTCAGAAAAGCAAATATGACTCATGTCTTTACTTTAAGCATGTTAAATCTGATTTGCCTCTTTATGTCGTGTTGTATGTGGATGACATGCTTATTATTTGCAAATCTATTCACAAGATTAAGGATGTTAAGGCGGCATTAAAGCAGAATTTTGACATGAAGGACCTTGGTCCTGCTCAGAGAATTTTAGGCATTAAAATTGAGAGAAACCGGTCTAAGAAACAAATCTTGTTATCTCAGTCTGACTATATGCATAAGGTTTTAGACAGATTTAAAATGACTGATGTTAAACCAAATTCTATTCCTTTGGGTGGGCACCTGTTTTTTTTTTAAAAACCGAAAAAGCCTAAAACTAAGGAAGAGATCAATAGGTTGCTGTCTATTCCCTATGATGCTGTTGTTGGTTCTGTGATGTATGCAATGATCTGTACTAGGCATGACCTTGCTTTTTCTATTAGTGTTTTGAGCAGATTTATGTCTGATCCCAGTGAAGTTCACTGGAATGCCATGAAATATCTCCTGAGGTATGTGTCTGGAACTGTTGACTTTGGTCTATTGTTGGGAGAACACTCTTCTCCAAATGAATTGTTTGGGTTTTTTGACGCTGACCATGCTGGCAACAAAGACAACGGTAGGTCTACTACTTCTTATATGTATACCTGGAGCGGAAACTGTATTTCTTGGAAGTCTCAGCTGCAACCCATAGTTCCTTTGTCCTCTACTGAGGCAGAGTACATCGCTGCTACTGAAGCTTGTAAAGAAGCAATCTGGCTCCAGGGTATACTAATGGAAATAGAAGGAAAGACCTATAAGTCGGTGTTGCATACAGATAGTCAGAGTGCCCTGTTCTTGTGCAAAGATCCTGTTTACCATGAACGGACCAAGCACATTGATGTTCGCTACCACTTTATCCGTGATATAGTGGAAAAGCAGATCATTATGGTTAGAAAGATCGACGGTGAGAAGAATCTTGCTGATTTTGGAACAAAAATTGTTACGACTGATAATTAAATTTGTTTTCTGCAGGGATTTTCTCCATGTGACCGATCCAACCTAGAAGACAGAAGACCCTTTCCGGCGGTTTAAAGCCGGCGGGCCGATGATAGAAAAGATGTAAAACCACAACCAAGATAACAAGGAAGTCTATACACAAATTGTAAAACTTAGGAATTAGGAGGGCAAATTGTAGAGTTAATTAGTTATTGTAATGCCTAAGTTTTAGGCTTTGTTTGTATGAGGTTGTTTTGGTGTAATGAGCTAGGATGAGGTATGAGATAACATTTGGGCCTTTAAGCCCAAATGTGTGTCTCGGCTCTCCTTGGTCTTAACCTATCTCAGCTGTCCATACTTAAGCTGATAGGGTTCTCCCTTCCTCACTTGTGCTGAGAAGTGAATCCTTCTGAAACACTTCTTCTCCGTCATTGTTTCTCTTCTCTTGAGCTTGAAGGTGTTCTTGCTTGTGTGAACCTTGGAGACCATTTCTGTGGTTGTTCAAGCTCTGAAGAACTCTTGTTCCTCCCTAGAGCTTGATCTGTTCACCTAGCTTAGGAGCTGACCTTACATTTCTGATATACTCTCTTTGCCCTTTTAACTCACCTTGTGGTTGTGGTATTCTAGTTGAGGTCTGATCTTAATATACATATACTCCATCCGTCCCAATTTGATAGTCCCATTTGATTTTCTGACACTATTTACAAATCGAGAGAATCTTGTAGATTTCTTCCAATATATAAAAAAGAACATAGTCGTGTGGGGTCTTATTTGATTCGTCTTAATGAGTACTTTAACAATATTAAAAAATTATAATTTTTAGTAACATACAATTAGAGTTATTAACGATACAAAATGTGTCTCGGCATATGTTTCGGAATCTAATGAGACTATCAAAATGGGACAGATATCAAAATGGGACAGAGAGAGTATTTCTTTTGTAGTTGCTTCCGCTCTAACTCTAATCTTGTGTTTATCATGTGTTTATCATGTTTGCTTAGCTCTCTTCAGCTTGATTGATGATACAGAAAGATTTCTACAGTGACATTTGCATATTTGGCCTTCCAATCGTGGCTTCAACATATAGACTGACATGTACAAGACATTGCTCATTAGATTCCGACAAATTGTACGAGGTTTAGTCCCATCTTTATCGGCAAAGTGAAAATGAGGGATCATTGAGCTCCACCTCGCTTATTCAATGGTGGAATTGCTCTCATTCATAAATCTCTTATCTGAATTTCTATGGCCATTAATGCACGAGCTTATATTACTTCTTGATTTGAAGTCATCTAGAACATCAAGCATCAGCAAAGAAATGATACCTATTAATGTCTTTGATGATTAACCTAACTGCAGAAGTAGTAGCCGGAATCGCAAGTATGGAAGCGACTATAATGATCGTCCAATGCATTGCTTTCGTTCCTGCTCCCGATGTCTTCGACTTCATCTATATAAGCAAGCATGCATTAGATTCAACAATGAGTCCTGTTTCTTGTTTATAAGAATATTTTACCATTAGTTTGAAAAGTTACCTTGAGAAAAATCATGCTTGGAAAGATGAAGGTTAGAGGGAGAAGAGTAAATGATCCTATAAGGTTGATGAAGTCACCCATGAAAGGAATTGCAGCTGTCACTAGTGTATTTCCACCAAAGACGAGCATTCGAAGCAAAAATCTTCGTCTTAAGTTTTGCGACGAGTATACGCTCTCACCAAGTCTTAAAAACTTGGTATCAAGAAACTCATGAACAGGTTGAACAAAAATCTGGTGTCACAAAAAGTAACATGTGGCAAATCATCAAAAACTTTAAACAACTTATATAAATAACAACTGTAATGATTTTTTACTGTATGTGCATGAATTTTTGACTGTATGTGATCCATTTTTCTAAATGAAGTTAAAGAGATGGACTCACTTACATGTTGGGAGATGATGTTCTGCAGAAAAACTATAGCATTTATCATCACCTTGACTGATTTCGGCCCGCTTAGCTGCCTAGGAAGATATTGTGATACTTGAGTACCATAAGCCCAATATCCAACAATGCACACACCATAATACCCCATCACCCCCAAGCTGTACTGTGTAAACAAGGCTCTTTTCATGTTCTTCACTGCAGGATTCCTTAGATCGACTGTAAGAAGTCGAAAAATCATAACTTAGCTGAGATTCTATGTTTTTTTTAAGTGTATGTGTTGTTTAAGTTATTCACCTGTAGTTCAAGTAACATTCCTGAAGTATTTGTCACAACAATTGCTGAAATTGCACTGAATCCATTGAATATCTTGTCTGATTTGCTGCCTCTTATTTGATAATCTTGATTTTTGTTACTAATGCCTGTAGTTTTACAAAATTAGAAAGCAGAAGCGTGTTATATAATGATAGTGTTAGATAAGGTGCATTTTGCATACCATCTTTGATACAAATTGCTAATAACAAAGCAATGTAGCAGAATGTGAGGAAGGCAGAGGCATATGACCAAGTTTTCATAGCTGATATGTTCGGGACGACGAACGAGAAAACGCAGAATGATGCCCCTGTTATGATGATGAAATACTGAAGCCTTAAGGTTGTCTCACTAAAAGCCAGATTAATCTCCTGTTATATGATCATTTTTAATTAGTTTTATTAGATATGAATGAATTAGTATATGATTGACATCAGATATGAACATTACCTTCAATGCTAGTCCACTTAGTAGAATGAATCCCATATTTCCGAGTAGTAATGTCGAAAATTGAAGAAACCATGTTAGATAGTACATCTTTTTTCCTATAAGTCAAAGAAAATTTGTGACGGATTGAGAGAAAGAGACAACGGTAACAAAAAGCGAGAAGAAAGAACACAAATTTACCGTGGTTCACAAACGATGTGTTAGTGTTTATCTGTTTGTAATGCAGTGTGTGATTCGGATTCAAGGCATTACGATAGAGATTAGAGACTAAGAAGAAGATAAAAAAATGTTAAGTAAACTGACCAAATACAAATCCCATAATGTCCCTGTATCTGATGAATCTCTGGGCTTCAATGAAGTGGAAGCTTGACAAGATCCAGTGTGGATAAGCAGTGAAGATCCCAAAGACGATTAGGCTTAAAATACCCAAATCCCAACTAAGCGGCACCAAAATCAGATTTGAATAACTCAGAATCCATCCACAATTATAGCCTGTTACTAGCAGTAGCCCAACTTGCTGCCATGAATCTGCAGGTTTATGTTAATAAACTTTTTGTTAAATTATTATAACATAAAAATTCCATGTTACAATCTGATCAAACATATTTGACAGCTTACCTTTGCCAGTAACATGAGCTGAGGCATAACCATTCTCTAGAGATTTATCTGTGGTTGAACCATTTTGTTTAAAACCCGATTGAATTTCAATAGCTTTGGTGCAGCGAGTTTCGCCTTGTTCCTCCATGGATGATGTTGTACCACAAAATCTAGTATGTAAATTAGTGGTTTCTATAACTGAGGTTAGTGGGACATCAGCATTTAGTTGTATGGAATATTCAGCAAAAATAAAGATAGCAATGTGAATGATCAACTTTCCATTTTGGTGTGCTGGACTTTTAGCTTGAGTACACTAACACAAGATGTCCTACTTAATTTGACTGGTTAAATTCAGATTCTTGATACTTCATGATGACAGATATTTTGCTTGAATAATAGAACTTTGGCTCCTGATATTTTAGGGTTAACTAGTTTTTTTGTGACTGATTGAGATGGTTGTGAAGTTATACACACAAGTTGATGCATGTCACAAAAAGGAATTTAATGTGTTGTACTATAATTTATGCTTCTCAAGTCACCTTGTTGTTTAAATTTTCTCCTGTTACAAGAAAATTTATATTTCATCAGTACATCCACCTAAATTTATATTTATCAGAAGCATGATCCTTTTTTATAAATGGAAACATTTTTGTAATAAGTATATATAAATAGAAATTAGAAAGAAAACGAAAACATATCTGGGTCTGAACTCTGAAGGCAGCAATGTGGAGTCCCAAATGTATGGCGAACCCATCATTCCCAATTCCCACCAAGCTCAATCCTTCTCCTTCCGATGTCCATGGCTTCACTCCGCCTCCCACTTCAAGCCTCCCTCATCTCTCTTTCTCCAAGCCTTCCTTGGTTGTCCGCACTGAGGTTAATTTTCAATTCTTCGTTCAGCTAATGGATTTTCATTTCTGGGTTGTTCATGGTGCTTTGTTTGTTGTGTGCTTCTATGTCAAAATTCAGTTGATTTCCGGAAACTGGTGACGATTTTGGTTATTTTGTACCTTACAATTGTGACAAAAGGGTACTGCAAATTGAATGCTGAACATTTATGGATACCGAATGAGTTGTGGGGGGCAATTGCAATGATTCAGTTTTGTGTTTAGTGTTTATAGTGTTCTGTGTTGAAATAATTTCCATAAATAATTATGCTTGTGGCGGCGGTTTCCATTTCTGAATTTCGTTTTGATATCAGTAGACCAAGAACAATTTGGACATGCTAGGTCTTATTGGTTTTATCTTGATTGATGCTGTTGCTCAACTTTTACTGGCTTGTCTATAGTTCTCAAGTTTAGTACCTAAACTCGAAGTAATATTAATGTAATGCTCGGTTATTGTTTTCGGATTTAGTAATACTGGTTTTGTTGCAGTCAAATGTGAGGAAATGGGTGAGGAAGAAACCAAATCCACCTTGCGTGGTGTGTGATGGGAGTGGAAAAGTTTGTTGCAAGCATTGTCAAGGAAAAGGTTGCTTTCTTTCTCAATTGCTCTTAGTATTGCTTGTTGGTGTTTAAATTTATGTTTTGATGAGGGGTGCAACTGCAAATGTTAATGACATAGGATGCATATGATTGATTACCCATGGGACTATGATCGGAAAATGATTGAACAACTGTAATATCATGATGATTAAATGATTTTCTTTTTTCAATCAACGAAATTTAAGTTTCAAACTCTCAACTCTACATATTTGTATCGTGTGTGCTTACGCTTAAGGTATTGACGATTGAGGATAAAAATAGTTCCAGAAATTGAATGATTTAAAAATATTCGCTAGATAATAACTGTATGAGGTACCAGTTGATCTGAAAATTCAGTTTTTACCATGATCCTGGTATTTGCTTGTTTGGAGTATATGATCTGAATAATATAGCTCTTCCTCACATCCTATTGATAAACAGAATATGATAAAAGATGGAAAATGAAGCTACCATTATCTTGGCCAGCCTGTGGCAGTACCATTTTAAACTAGTAGATTGCACAAAACCATTGCTTATATATGTCACTTTCTACAATCCTGTATTTTATCACCAAATTTTTATTTGTTAATAGTTCAAAAGTTGAAACCCATATTCATTTTATCTGTACTAAAAACATTAAGAAAATAGTTTGACATTACTTGATGCTCTTTACTTATTTTTGAAGTCTAAGAATTAGTAGGAGTGTGAATATGCTGAAAGCAGCATATGGATAAGGAATGTGTAAATGTAAATTTTTGTATAGTATTTATGCCAATTGCCAAATGATCTAATAGAGTGGTTCTGTGTAATTATCCCTAAAGTACAAAAATAATGTATGTCTTGATCATTTTGAAGAATGTATGAAAGGATCTAAGATGAAAATGATGAACGAACATCTTGTGCATTCCAGGCAGGACGAACTACACACATCTAATGATGCTTCCAGGTGGTAAATGGCCGAAATGGTAATACGACATTTCCCTCTTTATACAAAATACTAAATCTATTTCTGAAAAATATCTAAACATGAATCAGCTAATTCAGGTGTAGGATTTGTGGAGGGAGCGGTCTTTGTTATTGTGACCGTTGCATTGGCACGGGAGAGTACAGAGACGTACTTGGCTTCCATTTCTTGAAGCAGAACAATTCCACTCGAGACTCAAGTCAGAGGAAAGTTAGGATTCAAGAAGACGAGCATCTTGGTGCAGCGGATTTCCTTCTCTCTGGGTCGGTTAATCCAGAGGACGAGTCAAGCTGACTCTTCCCTACTGAATTAGACTGTAAGTTTTGTAACTTGAATGAGTAACATAGAACAATTAGATGAGTACACTTTTTAGCAATGGTAAAGGCCTCAATTTTTTAAAGCTAACTAAGTCATTGTCTAACGAATTTACTTTTGTCGATATTTATATATTTTGATATTATTTTCACATATTTATGCAACAACTTTTAATAAAAAAAATTATGAACATTTGCATATAAATTATGAACATTTTATAAATATTAATATAAATTTATAATCTTGTAATGTTCACAGGATGTGTCCCATTTTTATAGTCGGATCGCTACCTCCCAAAAAACCGGGTTAAAACGATGCTCGGATTCATTTTGGCGGGTTATGACCCAGAAATGTCGGGTCGTGTCGGGTCATTTCTGTTGGGTCTGCTTCACATGGATGTGTTCCCCATTTCATTTCCATGTAACGTCAACCAAACTTAGCCAAGTTCGTCTACAATATACTTTCAAGTTGTTTTACGCAAATGCAAAGTATAAAGAAGTGGGTGGACTGATAAACACGGGGATCGTGTAGCCATCATGGCGGGCTAAGATCAGATAAACTTGAGAGTCGTGTATATTAGCGCATATGCGCATTGGGCCCACAATATAAGCCCATGGAGTTTCATCTTAAAACCAATTAGCAATAAGAGGAGTAATCAATGATATTATATAGTGGACTATTATTAACTCAACTTCCGATATGAGAAGCCTATTCTCACCGAACAAGTTCATTTGTATTTCAATACATCATAATCAAGGTGGATCTTACACTCTTACATCATCAGCTAGCTAATCCAAGCATAAAAACACAGGATCATAACGATGCATTAGAAGAGGCGGCGAAAGTGGTGAAGATTGTGCTAACCTAGATGCATTCGGTGGGTTACGAAGAGGGAGTAGAAGAGTAGTTGAGGGCATGATAATAATGATATCGCGTCCATTTATCTCATTTGCCTGCGTAGTGTCTTTTAAATCAGCACCAAATCTGTCACAGATGCTCGATAAAGTGTCTCCTGGCCGGAGGACGTAAGTAACAAGATATGAAATACCATCAACAGTTTGATTCTTGGTTGGGCAAGCACACTTTAAAGGAATCACCAACTCCTTATCTGGATAGATATCACCAGAAGTCCAATCTCCTCCTCTATTATTCTGAATGGCTTCACATGTGGTTAATGCTTGGAAGGTGCCATTAGCAAGGGAAGAAACATCAGTGTCCCTGTCTTGAACAACATAGTTGGTGATGGACTGATAGTATCCACCAGAGCAAGAACAGTTGATAGGGACAATCACTCTCTGATTAGGCACGAGAAATTCCCAACTAAATACGTTATTAATATGAGCGATCTGAGATGCATCGGATCCCAATAAGGTGGCGATAGAGGAGGCATTCGAGTAAGGAGGGCGAGCTAGGAATATGATGTATGTTTGACAGCTCTTATGCAGGCCATTGCAGGCATAACTGGAGGAGGGTGCACACAAAGAATACACATATGGCTGTTGACAAGTGATCGATTCGGGTGAAGAACAAAACAGGGTCAAGTGGAGGAGGATTTTAATGAGGAAGACAAGAGGTAGCATGTTGATAATTAATGGTGTATATGAGAATATTAGCTGTTATAAATAGCACTCCTTTATGTGCTTTAATCATACCATCGTTTGTCTGCAGCATGTTCTTATTTATATGCACCAGAGTCGTGAGAGTCAGAGTCTTCGGGTTTGAACAAGAGACCTCTGACTTATAAAAGTTTCATTACAAACTCACTTAATCTAGTGTATAATCGGGCCCACGACTATTAAAGATTTTCGTATCGTACTAAAAATGAATTGAGACTAATCATGCTTACAGCCTCCTAATATAACCTCAACAAAGTTAAATTTGTAAACATAATCAATCGAGAAAATAAGTTCTTTCGACGAAAAAGAAAGTCATTCTAAATAAGGAATATGAATACATCAATGTCCATGCATGTTTTTTTCCCTTAAAACTAGACCCGGGGTTACGCGCTTCGCGCGAGAAAGTGATGGATTTTCTATACTGTTGTCTTAACGTTTACCAAAGTGATGAATATAAATTTTAGTATACAACATATTACAGTTTGAACTTCATACAAAACGAATAACATGGTAATATAGATAGAGATTTATACACTCAACATTCATGGATGATCACTCATGAATTGTTGGTCATCTCTTATGTCTAATGAAACAAATCACTATCAATGAAAGATTAGAAATTTAAAGAAAAAACAATTGACCGGAAAAGACAAAAGGTTACTCACCTAGTCTATCTATATAAACTAGTGTAGTGACCCGTGCCATGCACGAGTATTTCAGATTGTTCGTCGTAAAAATTTATACGGTGTAAGTTAAGTTTGTCTAAAACTTAAGTTTAACTCTCACCAAATAAACGAAATAAATTTAACTTTTTGTTTGAGAATACTAATTAATACATATTCATTTCATCAATGATATATAATTTAATTATATATATAAATATCTCATTATATATATCATAATTAAATTTAAAATTTATTCTTAATAAGATAGGATAATTTGTATTGTTTTTATGTTGAATTAAGTTATTGTTTTATAAGATTTATTTGTTGAGTTAATTATTTAATATGTTTTAAATTAAAATCAAAAAAACTAAATGAAAATAGTTTAACAACCTAGCCTAAAATCACTCTAAAGGCTTTAACAGTCTCATCTTTAATATATAATATATAAGATAGATATAAAAATTATTGGGTTTATGAAATAATGACAATTGGTACTTATTTAATGCATTGAATTTTTTTTTAAAGGTTAATGCATTGAGTTAATACATTAAAAAAATATCACATTTAATTAGGCTCATACAATAGTCATCTCACGTTTGTTCGTTTCTGCCAGTTGCTCTTCCTTTCATTTAATCTCCTAATTTCGGTCTTTAAGTTATGTTTTGAGTGTATGTTCGTATGTTCATTTCTGTATCGTATTTTCCTCGTCGATTTTTATAAATTCCATGCATATGTCTTTTGAGATTCTCCTTATAAATGTTGGTTGTCTTTTGAGATTCTCTTTCACCAAGTTGTTATTATGTATATAATGATTTTAAAATATCACTAATTAGTAATTATACCTTTCAGATTCCGTTACTAATCAATATGTTAAAATTTATATATTTATTTAATTAAAAATATTTTTTATTTTTTATTAAAAGTTACAACATAAATACATATTGAAAATAATACGAAATATATAAATACGATAAAAGTAAACGTGTTAGGCTGCGCGAAGCGCGGGGAATGAACTAGTTATGTAAAAAAAGAATGATGAGAACATTTGGATATGACGTTTTTATAAAATTAAAATACATGTATGTCTATGAGCAAACAATAAGTGAACTAAAAATGGAAAGATTTTAAAATATTTCCTACTTAGAATATGGTATAAAACCATCACAACAAAAGTTATTTTATTTTCAAGCCCTTTGTATTCTTCTTTTCCCGTTATCTTATCCACGAGACTGACCCTGCATTTCCAAATTTGAGGACAATAAGCACTCATCCTTGTTATCAAACTCTCTCTCTCGCTCTCTCCCTTTCGAAAACGAGCAACCTCCACTTTCCGCCAACCCAATATCGAATACCAAACCTGACTAGATCACGACGGCGCGTCTCCATCAACACCCTCTGGAGAGACAACCATGGCCTACCGTGAATCGACACCAGAATCGCCATGGGACTGAGTAAGAAATCCTCGACCGGACCGGACCAAACTGACCCGGACCGGACCGGAATTTCCCCGACCCCGGTCCGTATAATTTAGGAATTCCGGGTTCCAGTCCGGTCCGATCCATTAATTTTCCGGTCCGGTCCGAGACCGAAAATCCGGATAAATTTTATAAATAAATAAAATAGTATAGAAAATATAATTTTTTTATATAAAAAATACCGGTCCGGTCCCCGGTCCATAGATTTGAAAAATTTCGGTCCACCGGTCCGGACCGACCCGGGAAATTCCGGTCCCGTCCTGTCCTGTCCGGTCTGGACCGATTCTGCAACCTATGTTCATGTAGAATCTACAACCTCAATTTGTCGTCTTCCTCATTCATTATCTTTGTCGCTTCTACTTTGGCGGTATATATCTTACCGTTCCTGTTTACGCACTTCCCTGCTGCCGGAGCTAGCTTGATTGAAGGAGACGACCTCATTGCTACTCTTTCTGGACGCCGACGAAGAGGGTGGTGAGGACGAAGCTGATGGACGACACAGAGGTGATCGGGCATGAAATGTGGTACAATTTGGGAATTAGGGTTACGAAATTTTGGTGCCTTTTGAAATTTAGGGCTTATACATGAGATAAAGTTACAAATTCGAATCAGGAGTAAACCAATTTATAAACGATAAAAACCCGCATCCGGAAAATTATAACTCGCACCCACTCTGGGGCACACCCTTGATGCGGCCAAACCTTTTTTTTAAAAACTCGGTTCAGTTTTGGGTGCACCTAGGATGCGCCCAAAATCAGACCAGATTTTTGTGCAGTTTGAAGGCAAAAAAAAAAAAATCAATCGAACTGGGTTTTTTGGACCCATCACGGATGCGTCCAAAACAGGTGCGGGGTTAAACGCCCAATTTGGTTGAATATTTGATTGAAACCGGCACTATATGTAGAATTAGGAAACGAATGAAAGAAACAGGGGAGAAGAGGAGGACTCCATTGATGGAAAGAGAGCAAGAAAATTCTGTTACAGATTTTGTCACTTGCTACTCAGCTATGAGCTGGCACTCAAGCTTTTATATGTGCAAGAATAGAAAAGAAATAAAACAAATTCTATTCTATTACATCAGTATTCTCACACCCCCCGTCAAGTTGAAGATGGGGAAGCCAGCTGCAACTTGGGTAGAACCTCTGTATGGCGAGGTCTGGGAAGAGTCTTTGTGAAGACATCAACAAGCTGTGAAGTGGTAGGTGTGTATGAGATGCTAATGAGTCCCTCCTGGAGTTTGTGTCGAATGAAGTGACAATCCAAGTCTATATGCTTGGTGCGTTCATGAAACACCGGGTTGCGAGCAATATGAATGACAGCCTGGTTGTCACACTTTATAGGGATAGGCAACAAACCAGGTACCTCAAGTTCATGTAGCAATCGGGACAACCAAGCTAACTCAGTAGTCAATCGTCTCATCGAGCGATACTCTGATTCAGCGGAAGAAAGTGAAACTATACATTGCTTCTTCGATTTCCATGACACTGGGCACCCTCCAAACAATACAATAAATCCACTAACTGACTTCCTGGAATGAGAGCACGCAGCCCAGTCTGCATCACAGTAACCAAGCAGCTGGATATCCTTGGAAGAGTTCAAAAGAAGTCCCAGATTGTTGTAAGCTCGAATTTAATGGAGAGTGTGGATAGCTGCCCTGAAGTGGCTTGTTGTTGGAGCATGAAGAAACTGACTGAGAAATTGCACACTATAAGGAGGATCTGGCCTGGTATGAGTGAGAAAATTCAGTTTTCCGATGATTCTGCGATAGAGAGAAGGGTCATCCAGAAGAAATGCAGAGGGGTCATCAAGCTTTAAATCAGATGGTAAGGGAGCAGAGGGTGACTTCTCTTCAGTGAGGTATTCAGCAAAATCATGTAATATCTCAGCAATGAACTTTCTTTGACTGAGTACCAGACCATTAGCAACAGGGACAAACTCAATTCCCAAGAAAAAATGCAATGAACCCAAGTCCTTAATCTTGAAGCTGGCATCCAGGAAGGACTTAAGTTTGGCAATCTCAACATCATCATTGCCCGTTATCAAAATGTCGTCAACATAAATTGCAAGGAAGACAACAGAGGTGCCAGACTTGCGAGAGAACAAAGAGTGATCATTCTGGGAGTGGACATACCCTTGAGATCGAAGGCTATCTGAGAGCTTTGCATACCATTGGCGGGAGGCCTGTTTAAGGCCATACAAAGACTTGTTGAGCTTGCAAACATGGGAAGAAGGTGCATCAAGGCCTGGTGGTGGCTTCATATATACCTCTTCATGTAAGTCACCATGAAGGAAAGCGTTGTTGACATCACATTGTGTGATGTTCCACTCTTTTTTCAAAGCAACAGAGATCAAGCAACGGATGGTGGTCATTTTAACAACAGGGGAAAAAGTGTCTGTAAAATCAATTCCTTCCCTTTGTGTGGCATTAATTCCTCCAATTGTTGTAGAAGGGGTGTGTCGTTGATCAATCTTGGTGCTTGGATAAGCAAACGAATCGTGCTAAACGCACTTTCCGAAACCAATATTTCGACCCTATTCACTTGCCTTTGGGTTACACGAAATTTGGAGTGAGATAAGACGTTGCAAACTCTAGAAGATTAAGGCAATCAGCTAGAAACACTTGAAGCTTACATGTGTGTTTTGTACTTGTGACTTTGATTACGTAAAATCGATTGATGAAGTTCGTAACCCCTTGCCAACACCCAACATTCCTCCCCCATTTTAGTATAATCCTTGACTCACACCTTTCAAAACAAGTCTTTGTACCAGACTCATGCATAAATGAAAATGTCCTTAGGATTGAATTTCCACCTTAGTGTCATACACATTTCAAATACTCGAGAATCGGGGTGTCCTACAGATTGAACCCTTCAACCCATTTTGAATACTTGAAGATACAACACACATAAGTCTCCACACTACTCTAAGTGCTACTTGACACTTTTACGGCCATGTGTCCTAATCCATTAATGAGTGCATACAAAGCCAAGCCCATGCTAATTGAAGCGGCACCACTTCACACTCATATAGGTGGACTCTTTTCAATCATGCACCCGCAAATGCACTTTTTCAAAAGGTCCATTAAGAAGAGAACTTCATCCTAACTCATTCTTGCAGGCACGAGCACAACTTTGGGATGATACATATATCATGTGCTCCAATCTCTAAGTGTGGGCTTTCCACATTAAATTCAGCCCCTAACGTCGTATTAGAGGGGAATTGGGTGTCCCACCATTAGAGATTTCAAACGGGTTCAACCCATCCCTAAAAATGAATTGTCAACCAAGTCCCTAGCTAACCCCTATCAACAAGAGGTCAACTTGATATAACATGTACGTACAAACTTAAACCAACTCAACTCTTGAGTAATCGTCTTACCACAATTAATCCTCCAACACCAAAGGCGTTTTCCTTTCATTGTTCACTTGGCTAAGAAATAGCCCAAGTCATTATGTGCACATCAACAACGAAACTTGAACAATCTTGCTTTAGACAACCGAGATCTCAAAATTCGAGTTCCTTAGTCATACCACCTCTATACCGGCATTGACCAATACTAGGAATTCCATTCCATTGTCACACTTATTATGCAATCATCTAGCATCCATAAATCTCTCTAATACCGAGAGAAAATGACAATACCAAAGCCCATAATCAATGGTCTTTCTCAAGGCATATCCACCTTAAATAAATCATTAGATAACACTAATAAACATATTCATTTAACCATGAATATCCGAGCTAAATGTCATTACACCATTACTAGGTATAAATTTTCAAGCTCACAACTTGAGTGTGCCTATGAGGGAGCGTTTCTTATGTACCTCTACACACACCTCCCCCATGTCCTATTATCAAGGATCTCACACATCTCCCCCATGTCCTTCATGGTTTTCCTATTACAAGTATATCTCAATTAATAAACATGTGCTTTATCAAACACCAACATGTCACAAGACAATGTTCAAGACGACTCATAACATGAATCGCAACCTTTATATAGACATACTTCACCTTTAGTTTTGACTAAAGTTTTCACTATACAATTTTATTGACATTGAAATCACCTTAACTCTTATAACACTTGACCAACATGCACCTTAATTTCCCTTATTTCCAATATAGGAAACTCACGGTTTACTCATTAGCCTTTTCCACTTTAGGAGATCCGAGTAACCGACCCATGGATATCAACCTTGATTATCCAAAATTGGTCCTAGTTCCAATACTTTTAAGAATCTTACAAAGACACTCGTCTTCTTTGTTAAAGGTACTTTCATAGCTCATAAGCTAACAACCTTGGTGGAGAATCCAGATACATAACTCGTGTCAATCCTTGATCCTTTACCAAATCACACGGACTTTAGAATCAAATGACATTACATTATTTTCCTCACAGATCCAAGTGACTAATCTCAAATGGGTATCACACCCAAATCATCTTTAACCTTGATCTAATTTACATTAGAAACAAGCCATTTGGTTTAGGCATTTAAGAAGCTAGGTGTTATCATTACACCGCATGACTCAAACATATAAACGCTTCAACCGAGTCATTTAGTTCTATCTTAAGAACTTTATTTAGAACATTTCATAATGTCTAACATTTGTAATCATTACCTTTACCACCAAAATATTTCACATGGGTCTAATATATTCCATTTATATGGACTATATTTTATCAATATCAAGCCAAAATATGACTTCACCCATATTTGTCACTTTATTCTTAGAGTAAGAAAACATAGAAAAGCCCATTTCTATACATATGTACTTTTAGCACACATCATTGCTCGACTAGGCACAACTCGACATTTATATACATATTATGTGCCTAATCTTTTCCGAGCAATAGGACATGAATCATAACCTTAGAAATTGAAATAAATCAAAATCTTAGTACATATCCCCATCATAACAAGTGTGCCATTCATGATCAAGATTTTCTCCATAGAGTAACACATGGTCATTCATAAACCATCAATTGCATAGTATCCATTATAAAATATAAAACAATATAATATTACCATAAGAATAACATTTCATATATAATAGAATATAAATAACATTTATAAATTACCGACCAATCTATACAAAGTATAGTAGGGTCAATTATAGCCAATCAACAAACGAGTACCGTAGGGCATCACATGATCACTAGTAGACTTAAAAAGTAATCTAGTCAACCAAAGTCAATCGGTACAAGAATATTGTAGGGCATCACATGACTAGTAGACATGAGATAGTCTAGTCAATCTAGTAGACTTGAATCAAGTAATCTTGAATCATGAGTAGTCTATACAAAGTATTGTAGACCCATCAATTTCATACGACCTCACTTTAGCTAATGAGATACTTATTCTTAGTCTCGTGAGACTAAATCCGAACGATTAACACCGTCCTTTCATCTTTCGTTAAAACCAACAAAAATCCAAAATCATACAAACCTTATGATAATGTCACATGCACACACGTACATATATATTCAGGAGAACTTAATATTTATCATCTACCCAATTAACCATGTACATTACATTGTACAACTTTATAAAATTAAATGGGTCTTTCTTTTATTCATATCCCAATAAATCTTAGGAATTGACAATGCTTTGAAGCAAATCTCAAGACATGTTAATCATACATACGACTAGACAATTTTAAATAACATCTCGATTTACCCATTAAAATAGTCAAGATCATACTTTCATCGAACATTCATATAGATGAGCAGATAAAACCACATTGTCATGATAGAATTGATGATCGATCACTCATGATTATCTTGTACGTATTATATCATACCATGATAGCATCTTACATCAAATAGTCACCAAATTAATACCATGTATGAATGCTAGTTTCAAACTAATATAGCATACATTTCATACAAACCTCATACATACATACATACATGTATATGTAATCATGCGTAAAAAAGTATTAACCCTCATCATGCACTAACCGTCATGCATCAATTGTCCCAATTGTCATGTATGTCTATAAATCAAACAGTTGATGACAGAAAATACACGCAAACATATAGATAATCTAATGCATCTAATCGTTGTTGTATGCTATAAAATTCATGATCATCTATCATCACCATGCTTACATTATAAACATGACACGTAAATCAAAGTATACCATATAAAGCATACCTGTTTATGCCGATGATATTAGAGGAACTCATATGCAAATCAACACCCAAGGGAATTTTAATTGTCTCACTTTGCAAAATCCACTTTGTAACTGCCCATTAATCATCTACTAAATGATTAAAGCCCCTATCTTACAGAGTCACGTACATCCTGTTACAGGCCCTCAAAAAAAATTTAAAATCAATTTCTTCCAACCTAATTTTACAATCTCTCTCCTCAGACACCGATCTCCCTCAACCACTCCCCACTCTCCCACTCCTTCAGCCATAACCTCCTTCCTTCTCCACAATCTCAAAATTGATTTACGATTTCTTTCCATAACCGCTCCCTTAATATTTGTTCAAATCGTCGCTCATATATCTACTCCATAGTGAAATCGCTTGTGTTCTTCAATGTTGCGTATATACTCCCTCCGTCCCTTAATGTTTGCAACATTTCCTTTTCGGGCGTCCCAAAATGTTTGCAACATTCCTTTTCTATCCATTAATTTTTCCCCATAATACCCTTACTTTATTTATTTTATTCATATCCTAACAACACTTTATCAATCAAATCAACCATCTATATCATCTTTTCTATCTAATTTCCACCATTAATACCTTTACTCAATATTTTATTCTTCTTTTAACACTTTATCAATCAAATCAACCATCCACTCAACTTCCTTTTTCTTCTTCTCTCCACTCATTTCACTTTTCTTAAAACTTGTGCCATTCCCTCAATGTTGCAAACATTGAGGGACGGAGGGAGTAGTTCTTTGCAATCTTGAGCCTGTCAATGAACTATCAGTGGCTTTGAGTCATAAAAAATACACAAAGGGTATTTATCTCTACAAAGAATATGTTTTTGTACATAAAAGGCCTTTATGCAACACTCACATATTCTTTTAATTCAAAATTCCATATTTTTGGCAGGTCAATTTATCGTATGTAATCATTTTGAAAGGAATACTTGTATTCCATGATCCCCGTCTTCATTAGCTGATGAATTTGAAGGTCTGATTCTTGATCAGGTTAGCCACTTTTTCTTGATTCATACTGATTTTATTTCTCTTTGTCTATTTTCATTTTCACATCCAGAAAAATTGACTCTGCTCAAATCTGCAGTACTCCAAATTTTTGAAGCCTGCATTTGATGATTTCATAATTCCAACAAAAAAGCATGTGGATGGGAAAATAAAATATCGGTTACCATAAAGGGTACAAATTTAGATTTGTCACCTATTATCCTCATATGTTGTAAGTTGTAAATATTCAAAACTTACCTCCTCAAGATTCGTCACCACTATATTATGTTGTCTATTTTGCAGAAGTATTATGTTTGGAATCTTTGGATAGATTTTGGTCAGGTAAACATCTTATTGTACTTGGTTCAATGTGGGTGCATATGAGGATACCTAAAAATATTGAGGGTTCCCTACTTCGCAGTGTGCTGGTTTATTCTCTTACAAACTGCACTTACATGTTTTAATTGGTTTCTAATGGATCCTGGTTCTAGAATTGTGCTATATAAACCTTGGGATAGGTTCGTTTTTGTAATGTATGTGTGAATTTGCTTAGGTTGCATCTTGTATGTGTTTTGAGCACATAAGGTGGTCAAATTTCTGGGTTCATGTGATATTACAAGTTTAATTGTTGATCAATAACTATATGACTATCAAGAGTTAGTCAATATTTTTCCAGTATAATTTCATGGTTTTTTAAGTATGCTTTGAAACTATAATATTTGCATCCAATAGGTGGTTTTTATATTTTGTTTAAGTGTTTATATTTTGTCCATCCCTCATAGGTTGAATTGAAATCTAATGAATTTTGTGCACTCTAGAGGGATTCTCAACTTGATGTGTGGAAATGTAACCCAACTTATTGTTGATGTTTTCAAGTACTCACTTCTTGATTTTTAAGCTCTTGCTCCTTCTAAGGAGTAGAAAGTGTCAAGGTAAAGGACCTCAACTTTTGTCTCATGTTATAGATATAATGTTTAGTCAAATTAGTACAAACTGATACATAAATTAATTTTATGTGTTGTGTGTACTAGCTATCTCAGAGAAATATTTGAATTAAAGGTGGATGTGTCTTGAGAGGTTGTTTTTGAGAATTTGAGGATATTTTCTACTAACTTAACTATATTTTAAATAAAAAGAAAATGAAGTTGGTTTCTTAGTATTAGCTGGTTTTCATTTAAAGTAAAATAAGTTTAATAATGGTGTTTGAGAATTTGAGTTTATGAGTTCATAACTAAATACTTTAAACCGAAGCTTCTGTTTGCTTAATTTCAAAGCCTTGAAATGTTTCTCACTTGATAACTTTGTAGAATTAGTTTGATTTCTGGTGTATGACTTGTGTGGATTACAAGTGAGTGTTTCCCTGCAATTTTGAAGTTGCAGTATACTGAAGAGTTGGTTTTAGAAGGTTGTGGTTGTCCTCAAACAAGGGTCAAGGTAAGTTCTTTTGTCTAATTGACATTATGAAATGTAGTCTAAGATATTGAGTAGCAATAGAAACAAAAATTTCAAGGTAAGTTGTTTTGATGTTTGTGAGAGATTTATTTCATTGTTTTGCTATTGCCTTATATAGTTTTGCTCCTGATTGCATAAATAAAATCGATCTTATATTTGAACCGTGAATGCTACCATGTATCTCAATGTTTATTTCCACCTTATTTAGGCACTAATGAATGTGAGAGGTAGTTGCACTGAGCATAAAACCATTAAGTTGTGAGTTATTAGTATCGTTGTAAGTTTTTTTATTACATTGTCTTGCCCAGGATACACAATCTTAATATGTGACATCTCAACTTCCTCCTGAAATTCTTTGCCCTCCTACTGATAAGGAACAAGTTATTGGATTTGACTGTGAAGGTGTTGACCTTGGTCGAGATGGAGTTCTTTGCATCATGCAGATATATGATATTTTCAATTTGCTTCATGTGAATCAGACGGTTATGGTAATTTCTTAACAACTTCCTGTTCTTTCTAGATTGCATCACAAGACGCTGTATACATAATTGATGCTTTTAAAGGTAGAGACAAACGCATGCAAGCTTGTGCTTGAGTCTGACCTTGTCACAAAAGTTATTCATGACTGCAAACGTGACAGTGAGGCTCTGAAAAATCTGAAATACATCTTTCTTTGCATGCTGATACCATTGTACATATCATTTTTTCTGATTCCCTATCCCTCGTCCCTGTTTTGCAGGCATTATATTTTCAATTTGGCATCAAGCTACACAATGTGATGGATACACAGGTGATGTACAGGCAGATTATCTACCATGTATTTGGTGCTTCTGCTTTCTAATGGTTGTTGTCTCACATGCATTGTACTTCATCTTTAGGAAGATTTTTTTTCACTATGAGGAAGTTTCAGCCTATGATGCTTTCAAGGAAGATGAAACCTGTTTAGCTAAGTTATTTGCATTCCTCATTTTTTGCATAGGTTTTCTGAACATAAGCGAATTTCATGTAGTTCAGTGCGTCTCTCGGTGCGAATTTCATGGAGTTCTTTGTTAAATATTTTGCTGAGTATATACAGTTATAATCACTTGAGACAAGGAATTTAACTGACAATTTCATGGAGTTCTTTGTTAAATATTTTGCTGAGTATACTTTGTTAAATATTAGTGCTTATGTAAATGTTTAATGTAAATAAATAAAATTAGTGCCTTTGTGATTGTATAATATATCTGATACGTAATATTGCTTTTGTAAAGAAATTATATGTTGCAATTTCAAGTACAAAGATTAAAAGAATGGCATGGAAAATCCAGCAAGATATACGGTCGTATAAAATTTCACAAAAAGGAGAGTATGACATGGAAAATCCAGCAAGATATACGGTCGTATAAAATTTCACAAAGAGGAGAGTATGGCATGGAAAATCCAGCAAGATATACGGTCATATATGGAAAATAGTACCTAATTTAATAATCATTTGAGGCAGCTAAGGAGCTCCACTGAGAATTAAGCATACAATGTTGCCTGCAAAATTAACCTTTTTCATTCTCCTCTCCTATTTCTCCCATGTTTCGTAATATGTTCAAAGGTAGATCTCTTGGTTTCAAGAGAAATTGAAAAGGTATTCTTATCATCTCCAATGTTGGATTTACTTCTCCACCAATCCACGTGCCTTTAAGTAAATGTCAAATCTCTTTAGCCTTTCTTATCATCTCTTCTCATATGAACTTCCAATGCTCTTGGGTCCCACCTGTTACATGACTCTCAAAAACAGATTGAGTGACGGAATATTTTGGATAAAGTGTACATTAGAGTGAAGATAATATCGGTCACCTGTTTCCATAGAAATAGATCTAAACCCGCAGTTTCCATCGGCTCTGATGTCAAACCAACCCTCCACATATGGTCGCATGCACATTGGTATCTTTCTAATGTACTTAGAAGGCGCATACATTTTTGTGGAGCGGGAGGTGCACCAAAGGGTTTAGGAACCCTTTGCTTCTTGGGAGGTGTTTCTTCCAAAGCTCTAGACCTCATCTCTTGGTCGGTGTATTCCCATGCAGACTTCTTTCTTTGTGTAGATCTAGGCACTTTGTTAGGAGCTCCTTGGGGACGACCACCGGTGTGTTTTGAAATAGGCGGCTCTTTGAGAGGTGTATCCACTTTAGCTATCTTTCTGACAGATTCAATACACTTCTCTTGATCATGTGGTGACAAGGTGTTCCATGTTTCTTCATAAAATTCATCAAATAAACGTCTTGCCACGTTTTTCTTAGTTTCAAGATGACACTGTGTATCCACTTCTTCCAAAGAAAACGTACTCCAAAAAGGATGCAAAGACACGTTCTTCACACAAGTCGCAAGGTCATGGACACACAGCATCCCGTCTCTGACCTTGGTTGCACAATCGCAATATTGTGGATTGTACATGCCTCGTACACCTTTGTCGTATTATTTAATTAAGAGCTCCATTGCCTTGTACGAAACTTTGCACTTCAAATGTACAAAAAAAGATGTTTGGTGAACAAGTGTATACGTCTTTGTTAGACTCTCGTTAAATGAACCCAATATCTCTTTCAGCTGGTTTCGTGCTATGTCACTGTATTCCTCAAACACTGTGTCGAGCCTACCTTGTCCACCACTCAAATATGAATTCAAACAGGAATGTGCTCCTTCCACTCTGCATTTTTATTAAGGTGTTCAAACAGGAATGTGCTTCTGCAGTTTTTGTAAACTGCACATCCATGCGTGACGCATGGAACAAATCTGTGCATCACGCACGGATGTAATCCACGCGTGATGTATAAATGTGCAGTTTACAGAAACTGTTTAAATTCACAGAAAACTGAATATAGTTGTGTAAGTGCAATTATAGATAAATTACCTGTTTGTCGTGTTGCTTCCAAGAGTAAACACGTCATCCGTCCATGCCGACACACATCTTTCTTTGAAAGGACCAAGCCAACTGTCTCTAACATATTGTAGTACGGGAATATGCGCGTTCCTAGCTCTCTCTATAGTATCCAACTTTTTTTCATATCCTTCTACGGTGGTTTCCTCGAACAAGTTGTAGTAGTCGTTGGATAAGTTTTTTCCCTTTAGTTTCGATCTCATTTCGAGCGAAGCTTTGGCCTCTATGTTTTTCCTTATATGTCGTCTACATAGAAGAAACTTTGCATTTGGAAAAAGAAGATTTGTTGCACTCATTAAAGCTTGTTCACGGTCGGTGACAATGCAAGTCGGCGTTGCTCCAATTCTTCTATACATCTCTTGAAGTTGTTGCATTGCCCACAAATAATGCTCTTTAGTCTCGCCCTCAAGAAATGCCCCACAAACTACAAAGTTCCTCCATGTAGACGTGATTCTAACAATCTCGAAAAATGGCATTTTGTACCTGTAAAGAGATAATTTGAAATAATATTATTGCAATGTTATGGAAAATCATATGTAATGGTCAATAATCACACAAAACTTACTTGATTGTGGCATATGTGGAGTCCATTATAAGTACATAGGGAAATGATTTCAAGAGCTTCATTGATTCCGGGGACGCAAAGAACATATCACCAATCATAGACACGTCATCTTTGCTTGTCTTATACTCCATGAAATAGTCGCTCTGTTTGCATTTGTAGAAAAACTCTTGGATAACAGTTCTTCCTTCCCTGTTTTCGATCCTCGTCTTGGCCCTCAAATTGTAAACTTGTTTTTTTTTTGTAAGGTTCTTGGGAGACTTGTTGAGCATAGTGTAAATCTCATTTGGTTTACAATGAGCCCTAGTCATTTCAACTACTGTACACACTTCATCAGGCGTCAATCTGCCTGCAAACGCATTCCCAAACAAGCTACTACCAATAGGATGGTTGTGGGTACCTAACATTACAGTAAGTTTCCAAGCCCCTCTATGCTCCTCTCGAAGCTTTAATTCGAACCAACATCTACATTTTTTCGTCTTGATGTTTTTCCTCACTCCCTTAGCTTTTGAGTAATTCACTCGTCCTCTATCACAGATAAGCTGAAGTTTTCCAGATTTTGTTTCAGTAGGTGCTCTACTCCTTTCATTGACTATGCAGAAGTTGTTGGCTTGTGCAATGTTAACGGCCCAACTCACTCCCTGTTGTCTAGAGGCGAATACCAAGTCATTTGCAAACAACTCTGAGTAATCAACAGAGACATATTGTTCTTCTTGAACTTCAATATCAAATTGTGGTGCAGTACGCAAAGGACGAAACACATTTAAGCTACTTGTGTCTGAAAGTGGCCTCATCAAATGCGAAGGCCATTGCGACAAACCGTAACCGGTTCCAAAAGATCCAGTGTTGATATCACCAAACTGTGATTGCGGTTGCTCCCATGTTGTAAAATCAATGCCCAAATCAAACGAAGGTATGTAGTCGAGGTATGACGGAGGTGGGCAGTCATTAAGAGTAATCTTGTCTAATCCAGTAAACACAGAAAAGTTCATCTATGCACAAACACACAGATAACAAACCAGTTAAGCTTCTGTATGGCAAATCCACACGTCACGTGTGGATCCATTCCATGCGTGACGCACGGTCTTGAACCATGTGTGACGTGTGGAATTGCCATAAGTCATACATTTCAAACCCCTTAACCAACAAGTCATACATTATAATACATTTCAAACATCATAATCACTAAAGTAAAAAAAATTCAAAAATCAACATGTTTAGTCATACAACTAATACCGTGAACATGTAAAATCCATAAAACCTAACCAAGTCAAACCCCTAAAACAAGTCAAAACCTTAAAAAGTAATATTATAATACATTTCAAATATCATAAATCAACATAAATTCACAAATCAACATGTTTAGTCATACAACTAATACCTTGAACATGTAAAATCCATTAAACCT
Source organism: Oxyria digyna (assembly GCA_029168935.1). Lineage (NCBI taxonomy): Eukaryota > Viridiplantae > Streptophyta > Magnoliopsida > Caryophyllales > Polygonaceae > Oxyria > Oxyria digyna. Next base: position 46,102,397 of record JAPVLV010000005.1, read on the forward strand.
AACTAATACAAACCCTAAAACAAGTCAACACCTTAAAAAATATTATTATGAACAAGAAATGTTACCTTATTAAGGTTGTAACTTGAAAATGGAGCTTCTCCACCTCTTTCATTGGTGCATTCCTCTTCATTCTCCATATAGAAAGAAAGGAAGATAGTTAAAAATGGTGTTTTGCTCTCAAAAATGTTCAACAATGGTGTTAAAAGGGTTTTGACATTTGAAATATGGAAAGAAAGGAAGATAATAGGGATTAATGTAGGTGTTATGGAAATAGTTAAAATATTAATGGAGTTATTACAGTAGGTGAGACAAGACGTACGTGCTGGCATGAGTTCTGAAAAGAAATTTCGTGCGTCACGCACGGTTGATGTCCACACGTCACGCATGGATATAATCCACGCGTGACGCACGGTTCTGTTCCATGCGTGACGCACAAAATGACACATGATCCCTTTGATTCTTAGTAACACTGATGTGTGCATGATTTCCAATCAAAATAAAATTACATATTGTCAAAGGTTGGACATTTAAGCCACGTAAGAAGTCCAAACAAAGGATATGATACTTTACAAGTTAATAGGTGTTATTGGAGTTACCCACATGGTTAAATATCCCTAATAGGCATTTAAAACAAGTTTCATTACATTCGGACATCGTTTGAGTGTCGTTTCGCCAAAAACCGCCTTAAGTCCATTTAAGGCGTTTTTAGTGGTTTTAGCGTTTACGTGCCTTATTTCGTGTGAGCGAGACCTTGTTTCTACTGAATATCCCTAATAAGAGTAAGTTGTATAGTATTTTCAACAATAATCACCGTCAATGTTGTAGAATATACATATTGCGACAAGTTAGAGAGTTACGACTAATATGTTTTTTACAAAGGAGGCGGTACTTTAAAAGTTAGAAGTTGTGATTGGGAGTTACCCACATGGTTAAATATCCATAATAGCCATTGAAAACAAGTTTCATTACATTCGGACATCGTTTGAGTGTCGTTTCGCCAAAAACCGCCTTAAGTCCATTTAAGGCGTTTTTAGTGGTTTTAGCGTTTACGTGCCTTATTTCGTGTGAGCGAGACCTTGTTTCTACTGAATATCCCTAATAAGAGTAAGTTGTATAGTATTTTCAACAATAATCACCGTCAATGTTGTAGAATATACATATTGCGACAAGTTAGAGAGTTACGACTAATATGTTTTTTACAAAGGAGGCGGTACTTTAAAAGTTAGAAGTTGTGATTGGGAGTTACCCACATGGTTAAATATCCATAATAGCCATTGAAAACAAGTTTCATTACATTCGGACATCGTTCGAGTGTCGTTTTGCCAAAAACCGCCTTAAGTCCATTTAAGGCATTTTTAGTGGTTTTAGCGTTTTGGCATAGTTTCGAATCCCGTTTTGTATGTGTGAGACATTATTGGGACTTTATATGCCTTATAACACATTTGTGTATAAAGTTTTCAAACATACGTGAACATCAATGTTGCGACCATATATATTGCAACAAGTTAAGCTTGTGGTGAGTAGTTTGATGTTTTACAAAGAGCGTGTTACTCTAAAAGCAAAAGGTTTTGATGTAAAGTTACAGACATGGTTAAATATCTCTAATAGGCATTGTAAACAAGTTTCATTCCATTCCGATGATGTTTCGACGACGTTATGGCAAATTGTGGTTTTAAAGCCTTTAAAAACAACACGGAACATGAATTATTTTGCGTGACATAAGTACAAATACATTGAATACATTGACATGGACCACATAAGCAACAAAAAAATACATTGAAATCCATGCGTCACGTATGGTGTAAGACCATGCGTGATGTGTGGATGCAATCCACCCGTGACACATGGTTTTATGTTGCAAAATCTTATTGTTATATTTAGAATGCTTATATTGTTGTTATGTTGATGAATGTTCAACCTTATTATATTTCAAATTGTATATGGTGCGCCATACATATTGCGACCTCGTTCGGTTTTCAAACTATGTTTCACTTACAAAGGTAGAAATTTGAATTTCAAGTTACACACATGATCAAATAGACATTATAAGGATTGAAACAAACTTTCATTCCATTTCGATAAAGTTTCGATGACGTTTTTGTCGAATTGCGCTTTATCGCCTTAAAAAAGACACTAAAAATGTGTTTCTTTGCACACTTAACAAGAAATACATTCAATACATTGAATAACCCTAGATTCATATATGCAAATCCATGCGTCACGCACGGATTGTATCCATGCGTCATGCATATTTGCTAACCGTGCGTTTTCTGGAATGTGCAATCCGTGCGTGACGCACGGATTAAATCCATGCGTCACGCACGGATGACCTGGGCGGCGAATAGCAGAAGGCATAGGCGGTAAATAGAAAGTATGTAAAAAATGTGCCTTCTTTTCATCAAAAGAAACCATCTATTCTTCACAAAAAAGTCAAACCTAACGAGCCTTCAAAGATCATTCCTGGTTCACGTAGCTGTCTGCGACACAATTTTGAAGATCTCGTATCTCTCTCGTCCGATGTCCAAATTCAATGAAATTTGAGGGATTAAAGTAGACTTCAATATCGGTCGAATGACGTCGAAATCATGCAATTCCGAATTTTCTACAGAGCAGACCGACATAAACAAAATGACTGCAGAATCCAGAATGTTGCTTGTTCTCCAAGGAAGATTTCTCTTTCACCAAAACGGTAATATCTATCCATAATCTTCTTCCTTTGAGTTCTAAAAGGTTCAACTCTATTATATCCATATCAATTCAGAATAAGCTGCATAGAAATCATACTAAAGGAAAATTCTTAAGTTCATTATCATGAGATTTCCATATCTAGATTTGCATATTCACCATAGAAAAGCATGTTAGACTTAATCTAAATATTAAATCTTTCTTATTCTTATTTGAGATTCAAGATTATAGTATGAGAATCTAAAAAGATCAGAATCTTATGGTTAAGTAGAAGTTCATAAATTTTGTACCTTGATAAAGCATGATATACATCTACTTAAGCACGTCATGATGTTTTTGCTTGCATACGATGATAACGACGCCGTATCTCGCTCGTAAACGTCGAGTGAACTATCGAAAGTGAAATCAAGGAAATCAGATAAGGATTAAAAAGATCATGTAAGACCCTCCAAGAAGACAATCAAGGCGCTAAGATGCCATGAACAACACGTTCCTGAGACGTCAAAGACAATGTCAGACGAACTCCTCTCCAAAGGCAAGAAACACCGCGTTGCTTTATTCCCATCTCCATGACAAGGGGTAATATCTCCACAAGTTTGGTACGACCATGACGATGTCTAAAGAACGCGACGTCCAAGAAGCCAATTACAAAGGCTAAAGATAGATGATACATCTCGATCTAATCACAACTCATAAGGTAAGATGCATGTTAAATACCAAGTTTCCATGATCATATCTCACCTTAACGTGCATGATAAATAGGATTCAATTAGCATAAGATGCATGTTACCTTCATATACGCTCATAAACTGAAAAGTAGAAGAATTGCATGTCAAATATGAGATTACCTCCTAAGTCTTTCGTTAAACTCTCTCCTTAAAGTCTTTATGATCTAAATCACACTTGATTGGATAAGCTTTTCAGAATTGTTATTGTTCAAGCTAAATAAGAGTACAACAAAGAGAATGACGACGTCGGACAAGACGACGACTTTGGATTACTATGTGATAATCTCACTCTGAACACCATCCTGAAATCATCACAAGAGGGATAGGATACCCAAGTCATCATTAAGAAACAAGGTGACAAAAGCTCTCCCTCCAGAAAGATCTAGAGCAAAGCATCACATCAAAGATGAAAAATCAATAGAAGTCGACCAGCCACTGCGTAAGCAAGTTATCAACGTCGCCCCTCAACGCGACGCCTTCTCCAACGTTTGTAGACGTGAAATCAAGAACTCCATCATTATATGATCTCCAAGCTATCATTCAAAGTACGAACTAAGTGGAATACAAGAACGCGACGGATCAAGACAGTCTCAAGTTCGGACACGACGCTAAGAGTCGCCTAAGGAAGTACAAAGTGCAGCAAAACCAAGTAAGTTCTCTATGGAACCTAAGCCTTTCAGATCTTACTTTAATCTGAGGAAAAGAAAAAGATACTTCATCAAGTTGAAAGAAAAAAGAAAGATCGTGTCTCAAGACGCTAACTAAAGACCACGCCAAAGAGAGCGTAAGATCAAAGTAATCCTCCTCAAGTTTGCGAAGAAAAAGCAATTCGCCAAAAAGAACAACACAAGAAGTTACAATTGAAACACCAAAAGAAAAAGTGTTCCAAGTAAGATAGTTAAGAAAAGAATCTTCCAACACCGAAATGAAAAACTCCTAAGGATGAGAGTGTTGGGAAACTCGACGCGTCCTAGGAAGATCCGTAAGAACTTCATTGATTGTTAGCTAAGTTGAAGTGCATATTTTCCAAGTTATGCATGTCTAAGTAAGTTTACTTTCTGCATAATCATGTCATCGTCATAGCGTCGAGGCGGCAAGGGGTCGTGTCAACTAGGGGTAGCTTTAGAATGTCGTCATGTCGAGTCATCATGATTATTTATTTGCATAAGAATATTTTCTCTCCGACGTGTCAAGCATGCCGAGCTATTTCATTTCAAAGTACTTGCTATGTGTCTATGACGTAACACCAAGCTTAATAAGGCCGCGGCGAAAATCCGCGCCGGGGGCGAATTTTGTTAGCTTACGCGTTTAAGGCTCCATCTACGCGTAGGCAACGTTAGCCGAACCGCCGACCCCAAGTCGAAGCTCCCCATGATTGTTAGCGACGTGTGGCAATGGTCATGGGGAATGAAGCCCGGCACCTCACAAAACCGGCACGGTCCTCTGAGCGAAGAAGGGAAACCTATCGCCACGACCACTCTCAAGGAACACGTACTTGCGCCTTCCACGGCCCCTCTGAGAGTCATGAATCCACAGGCAAAACGCCAAACCGGCAGGGATGCGTCCACCGGCATCGTAAGTCCTAACAATCGAGAAATCGGACGCTACACGATGAATAGGCCCGTCGATTAAAAGAGTTCGACGTCGACCTAACACTAGCGTGAGGCAAAGGATCCACCTTAAAGTAAGGGGTAACGTCACAAGCTGATAAAATCACACGCTGACCTATGTCCACCACTCGCTTCAGGGTTCGGAGGAAATATTGGACCCAACCTTCATATAAGCCGGCAAATAACAAAAGCAGCCGCAATGACCGTACCACCCTATCAAGTAAGTAAAACTCTCTAACGCGTTCACTACGAACAAAGTGTCATACCAGGGGTAGAAAAACACACCCTAAAGATAACGTAGCAAAAGCGAAAGCCAAGGACCAAACCTACGCACTCACAAACAAGCTACGCGTAAGGGGTCACGGAAGTTAAAGTCAAAAAGAAAAAGTTTTACACGTATGCGGAGCAAGATACGCGTACCAAATCATAGCACATAAAACATCAAAACCAAAGAAAGAGCAAGCTCCCAAGACGTCTCCGACGCGAAGAATAACGCGCACGACGCAAGAAACAAAGTGCAAGATATAACAAGTAAAGCAAGCCCAAGGGTCTTTGGTAGCTCTAACCTAGTCTACGGGGAGCCTAAGTCAAACCTACCAAAAGGGGTAGGACCACTCAAGGAAACAAGAAAGATAGAAGTATTGTCAAGACGATCCAAAGAGAAAAATTACTCGTTCAACCCATAGACGAATACGCTATCGCCAAAGAAGATCATGTGAAGTCAAAAACGTCACGCAAGATAAAAGGAAGAGTTTGCAACAAAGAAAGACGAGACAAAGGAATCTCAATCGAAAGCAAGAGTTCGGAAAAAATCCAAGAGCTAGAATATGAACGAGAACGGCAATCACGAGTTGGCCAAGATCACCCAAATTCTATGCGTAGAGAACGCCTAAAACGCCCAAAAGAGGAAAAACACGATCAAAAGCATCGCAACGAATATAATAAAATTTCATCTCCATAAGAAAATAAAAGCATCTCAAAGAATTCTCCTGAGAGAAGCAAGCATGATCTAGTCACGAGAAGCATTAGTACGACTGAAAGCACGACGAGGTTGAAGTAATCGCCGAACAAATCTAAGAAAAACATTCAAAAGAAGCAGTGCTCCCAAAAGCATTAGGTAAAAGTCAGTGTAGTCGACACAAGGTGTCATAGTCAACGCGTTCCCGGATGTGCAACGTCTTCTCCAAAGACGTCTCCCAACGCGTTCTCCAGAACATTCTCGTTACACATCCTTAAGGCTCGAAACAATCTAAGAGCATCGCATGAAGATCAAGTTGTTCCGCCATAATAACGCCACCAGGGGTCAGACCTATGACATAATCGCCATCAGAGCAAGAAATTCACGGCGTCCTTGAGTCATTAGAGCAAGAATAACTGCACTTTCCTAAACTGCTAAGCACAATCTATTCATCTCGGGTACGTTGCTCAAGACCTCCTTTTACTTAGTTATTCTTCTTCACATATCTCCACTGCTCGTCTACAAGCTTCACCTCGAGCAAGTCTATCTCTCTCTCCAACTTCTAGCGAGACCCCAGGCAATAGAGGCCAACACCCATCTGCAAGGGGTGACGTAATTATAAGAGACGCGTTGAAAGTCAGAACGCGTAGAATCGCCAAAGAGAAAAAAGAGTACGCTATGAAAAAAGTATGTCAAAGTAGACACGGAAGTTAAGAAGTTGCATCATAAGAAGAGACGCTAGAACTCAAAGAATATACCAGAGAATAAAGAAAATATGAAAACACGAAGAGATAGAACGCGTCGCCATCACCCATCGTGACCTCCAAAAGAGTACCTCCACGCTAAGCAAGTGCATAAGGAGAGAAGTCAAGAAAGCTGAAGAGTTTCACGTCACCCAAGCCAGGGGTGATGAGTAGAGCCTCCACAATGTCTATGAACGAGCGACGAAGTGTCCCCAAAACTTCCCTGAGTAAAAGCATTGATTGGTCGAGAACAAGCGTAAGAGAAAAAGATCTGAGTATGCAGTAGCAAAGAAAGAAAGAAGTTGAAAGAGTCGATTGTTTCTCTCATCCGTGACGAAGTAGTAGTTTCCTCCAAAAGTGATATCCTTAGAAAAAAGGAGCAGAAGATGCTCGAAGTACCAAATTGAGAATCCAAACATGCGGCAAAGGTCCAATAAGGAGATATGTTACAAGAAAGAAGTAAATCGCCATCTAAAAATTTGCTTGAAGACAGGATGATCCAAGTAACCAAGTTGAGGATTATGGTGAAGCAACGACTTCACTTACGAAGTCCTCATTAGCCATGATTTCAGATTCGGCCCGCAACATTTCAGAGTCGATGAAGCACGAAGTTGATTCTCTCACTAGTGGAAAAAACACCTGTTGAGGCGGTCAAAAACCCCCCTGTTGAGGCGGTCAGGGGTCGCTGCAACAGGGGGCTGTAACAAGTCATGAGCTGTTGAGGCGGTCGGGAGGGTGACCGCCTCAACAGATCAGACGTTTTCTACCTCTGTTGAGGCGGGCAGAAGGGTGACCGCCTCAACAGAGGTAGAAAACGTTTGATCTGTTGAGGCGGTCACCCTCCCGACCGCCTCAACAAGTGTTTTTTTTTTTAAAATATTCGGTTTGAATTTACAGTAACCAGCCTGTACAGAGGTAGAAAACCTGTTTCAATCATTCTGAACGTCTAGTTCCACTTGCAGATACATTTCACATACAATATGTGTTCAGTTTCAACAGAATATATGCAAGTACAAAACCTATTATTCAAATATCCAAAACATACGCTTAAACTAATAGATATTTGGTTGTAAAGAACTTGGCCCATTGCTCACGAACAACATCGAGTTCCTCACTTGTATAAGGCGCACTCCTCTGAACATAGACCTTCAAAAACATATAGTACATCGTCTTAGTGAAGTAATTAACATGAAAAAAATTAGATTTTACATATATGAAATGAAAGGACTAGCTAGGTAAAGTAACTACCTTATCTAGTCGCTCATTAGACTCTTGATATGTCGTGACAATCTCCAACATGAACTTCATAACGTAATATCCACACTCGGTTCCGCCACTTTGTTGAGCGCACTAAAATAACAATATAATACATCGTCTTAGTTTTAAGATCAATAGATATAAAAAATAAAGAAAAAGGTAATTTATGATGGTATACCTCTATATGAATGGGTCTCCAAGACTTGAAATTAGTCGTTTTACTCGGACGCACCCCACCATTAAACTTATACACTTGGTATGTCCTATAAAATAAACAACATACAAGTCAAAAATTCTGATTTTGTAAATATTTGAAAAGACAATTTTTAAGTAAAAAACTTACAAACTCAAGATGCCCCATACATCATACTCTTTGCGTGCTGCTTTGAGAGGATCGAAAATATACACAATGGCTTTACGTAGGTCTAGTACATATAGAATCCAATGATTTCTGCGTCATTTATAAAAGATATTGTATAACATCAGAAAACAAGTCAAAAGATGTAGTCAGAACAAGAAAGAAGGATTGCTATATCACACTTACTCTTGATTATATGGAAGCAAAAACCATTTGGTTATGCTAGGATCATTCATCTTCTCCTTTTGAATTTCAGCAACGAAAATCTTTTTTAAATACTCTGTTGGGACATTAGGATCAGCCTTGATTCTAGTGCTTGACATCGTCTCAGGACATAAGAATCCAATCTTAGACGACATTTCAAATGCCCAGTTGTGATCATGCAATAAATACCTACAAAATATGCAAGATTACACTATTAGTATCTGTAAAGTAAAAATCTCACAGAAAGAATAATTAACAACTAAAACATAAAGATTGATGAAAATGTTTACAATATGTAGACTTGGATCACTGAAATGTTTAAGCACGCCCCTCTAAGGAACTCTTCAACATCGGACTCAGTTACGTATGTATCTTGATCTTGCGAATAATGCCAAATCGAAGCATCCAACTTGATGGGAGTACTATCGTATATTTCGCCGGGAGCTGAAGAGATGAAAAAATGCAAATATTTGCATTGCGGGCCAAGACCTTGAATTGCATCGTTTGCAAAATTCGCTTTCTTGCTTTTGGCGGCTGACTCTTGAGTTTTACGATCACAACTACCCACCACCTCTTTGTTTGACTTAGACTTCATTGCATATGAAAATAATAACAAAATGTAAGAACAAAAATATACCTGGAGTGACTTAGACTTAGACTTCTTTATCATAACTAATAAACAAGAAAAATTGCAAATAGAACATATGTCATGAATAACTGTAACAACAATAACTGTAACAACAATGCAGAAAAATAAGAACAACATTCAGCAGTGCATTACCATAACTAATAAACAAGAAAAATTGCAAATAGAACATATGTCATGAATTAAAAATACAAGTTCTAGCTAATCATATACCTGGAGTGACTTAGACTTAGACTTCTTTATTAGGCGTGGAGTGAACTCCTACAAAAATATTACATGAGCAAGATTGAGTAGACAATTAGATGTAGCAAATGCTTGCATTATCATATTCGTTCAAAACATTCATACCTCGTCGTCTTCGAAAATCACTAAGTGGATTGGCCATTGTACAAAACTACCCTGAGCACCGCCTAAGTTAGTTAAACCATCTCCAGTAGGTACCGGAAGAATATCATCAACATGCCCTTCGTAAACAAAATCAATTTGGACTTTATAGTGACCAGGCTTCATTAATCTAAAATGTTGGGTCAATGCACCATCTGAGGGTTGTACCATACCATCCGCCACAATGACTTTGTTACCGGAAACTTCATCCTCAAGGGCAAAATGACATGGAACCCTTTCCTGCATAAATAATGAAATTGATGCAAATATACACTATTTAATAGATTATAACAAGATTCACTTGATTACTCTAACAAGATTCAGTTTTTTAATAGACATGGAACCCTTTCCTAGCTACTCTTCATATAATGAAGCTAATGTGAATTATTCTAACAAGATTTACTTGATTACAAGTAAAAGAATGTAATATATTATTTTTAGCCAACATGAGACTAAATTGTACCTTTAGCTCGCGTGGTTGAGGGGCAGAATCATGTTCAGCATGTCCATAGAGATCATGTACAGGGTTGGAAGTGGAGGCATACTGGCCCATATGTCCCATGGCGGCTAGTTGCTTTTGGAGGGCCTCTTGCACTCTTTTCTCCACTATTCTATCTAGGTCGTCTTCAAACTCCTTTCTCATTGAAGCTCTAATTGATTCAATTACATCTGAAGAAGCTTCACTATGAGCAAATTTATTTTGTCTCTTTCTCGGACCAAAAGCAACTGTATGACAAACATTTCCACCCATTGCCTTGACACGCCCACGATGATCTTTTTTCCCCATAGCTTTGGTGAGGGCATCCTCTTGATCTTCAAAAACAAGATTACCTTTTTCTTCTTCTTCAATGTACTCCATCTATGTCAATTAGAAAAGTAAGAATTAGTTCATAATTTATAATCAAAGAAAATAAACATTACTTAGATATCACTTCTTACAGTTTTTTTGGCAATTTCTGCAATTTCCTTATCATTTGGGTCAATTTCCCACTCTCCATCTTTATTTAGAACTTGATGAGCCAATATCCACTCCTTTGATCTAAATTTCTTAACTCTAGCTAGCGTTGAGGTGACAGAAGAGTTCACCGAGGAACTACTTGAGAAAGTTAATGCTGCTTCTGGTGGAAGTCGTACATCGTCTATCCATTCAGGTCGTTTTCTGATATAACCCTTCTGGCCAGTGCGATGATGGCTTTTGTTGAATGACGCACTGTTCCTTGCCTTTTCACTACGAGCCTGTCAAAAAGGATGTTAAAGATGATTTCTGAAAGAAAATTTAACTCAATTACCATTCAAAACCAAATTCAACACCAAAAACAGATTTGTACATGATGCATAAGAAACCATTTGTATAAAAAACAATAACTTACCAATGACTCCGGCATGAAGTATTGTTGAACAAATGTGTTCCAATCTTCCTCTGTGATGTGGTCATAGACTTCCCAAGGCATCTTGGATGACTGTGTCTTCGGCATCCTTTCTTTTTTAGTGATCCATCGACGCACCAACTTACTCTTGAAATCTCGAAATCGTTTTGCCACACCAAGGTGAAAATATTTTTCCCTTGAATTACTCGAATCATCATAAATGTGGAACAAAAGCTGCCAATTTTCAGAAACTGTTAAATTATGAACATAGTATTAAAAACATGTGAAATCATATCCAACGTTTTACCTTGGTCTCCTCCCAAAACCCCTTCCTTGTTTGCTCATCTATCTTTCGGTATTCTTTCTCATTAATATTAATTCTAGCAGCACAAGTTCCAACTTGCTTCCCGTATTCCGCCGACCACTTTCCATCAGGGATATTAAGCTCATTATACTCAAGGAACATAGCTTTTTTTGCCTTGACTCCTTTGGATCGACCACGGACAATCTTTGTAATCGTTCTAGCATCCAGTGATTCGTCACCTGTTGTAGGAGGAATAACTGGATCACTGTCACCTTCCGAATCATTTCCAGCAACAATTTGGTTATTCATTTTAACACTGACAAATACACTCCTGCATCATAAGCAAGAAAACAATGAGTATACATAAAGATTAAAGATACTAAATATACATTAAAGATTCTAGCAGCACAACATATTTCAATGATAGATAAGATGGGAAACAAACCAGAATCAAGGGAAGAACCGAAGAAAAACAGAAGCACGCCAGAAGCAAATCAGAATCATACCAGAATCATATCAGAATCATATCAAAATCAGATCAGAACCGAAGAAAAACTGAAGCACGCCAGAAGCAAATCATAATCATACCAGAATCATATCAGAATCATATCAAAATCAGATCAGACCCGAAGAAAAACTGAAGCACGCCAGAAGCAAATCATAATCATATCAGAATCAGATCAGAAGCAAACCGGAATCAGATCAGAAGCAGAGTCATCTTATTCATTTGCGCTTTGAAACCCATATTCCTTCCCTATGATCTGTGCGCATGTGATTAGTATTATTTGCATCTTCCTCCTCTGGTAATGGTTGAACAACAGTTGATAACAGGGGTGAGTCATCGTAGTTGTCATACTCATCTTCATCCAGAACATCATCAATACCGAGAATATGCCTTTTCCCTTGTGCAACTGCACGCCATCTAGGATCAACATTGTCTACGATATAGAAAATTTGCTTAGCTTGTGACGCTAGAATGAATGGCTCGTCACTCTCACTTAATCGGTCAAAGTTTACCAATGTTAAACCCGGGTAAATATCATCTTGTTTCACCCCATTATGGTTGTTGACCCACTTGCACCGGAAAACAGGAATCACAAAACTGCTGTAATCAAGCTCCCATATTTCTTCGATTACACCGTAATACGATTGTGTCGCATCAACCGGTCTTTTATCCTTAGCGCTTGCATAGACCCTAGATGATGCAACAACCTTCACTCCACTATTCTGCACCACACTCTTTTCATCTTGTCTTGACGTGTAGAATGTGAACCCATTGATATCATACCCTTCATAAGACTGAACACATAGACGAGGACCTCGAGCTAACCACTTGACTGTATCAGAAACATCATGCCCTTTCTTTAGTTCCTCAGCTACTTCCTTCTTAAACCAATCAACGAATGAGCGATTATGTTCCCGCATCAATGCCCTTTCATTAAATTTAGGATTATTATGTTGCAATTCAAGCACATGCTTATCTACGTAAGGACTGACCTCTGTAAGATGCTGCAACACACAAAGATGTGCCTTATTCTTCCTTTCAGAAGGAGGCGAGATTACTTTTTTACCAATTACTCCCACCCCTTCAAGCCTCCCTACATGACGAGATTTCGGAAGGCCTATTGGCTCAAGCCTCGACAAAAATTCAGCTACGTATTCACATATCTCTTCATGAAAGATTCCCCGAATTATACTACCCTCTGGATTCGCCGGATTCTTTGCTTTGTCTTTTAAAGACCCAAAATATCTCTCAAAGGGATACATCCATCTTAAGAACATCGGGCCACATAACTTGATTTCTCGCACTAAATGGACAATTAAATGCACCATTATATCAAAGAAAGAGGGCGGAAAGTACATTTCAAATCGACACAAAGTTTCAACGATATCATCTTGCAGACTATCCAGTTTCTCTGGATCAATCACCTTAGCACATATCGAACTGAAAAACACACATAGTTTTGTTATAACATGCCTCACGTGTTTCGGCAATATCCCACGAAGTGCAATTGGCAAGAAAACATTAAGCAGTACATGACAATCATGAGACTTCATACCGATCAACCTCAGGTCTGAGAGAGAAACTAGACGTTTTACATTAGATGAATATCCCGATGGCACCTTAATGCCATGTAAGCACTCGCAAAACGTCTTTTTCTCCTTTCTTGACATTGTGTAACACGCCGGAGGAAGAAAAGTCCTTTTACCATCCTTTTTTTTCACGGGCCACAAATCTGGACGCATATTCCTCTCTTTCATATCTTTCCGAACTTTCTTATTGTCCTTAGTCCTTCCGGGAATGTGTAGCAAAGTCCCAATAATAGCATCACACACATTTTTTTCAATGTGCATCACATCGAGACAATGACGAACCGAAAAATCTTTCCAATAAGGAAGATCCCATAGTGAAGATACTTTCTTCCATAAAACACCCTTTTTAGACTTGGGCTTGATGAACTTGCCATATTTGGTTTCAACATTTTTAATACGTTCATAAACCTGCGATCCCGTTAAAGGTGCACGAGCCACTCCTTCCTCGGTGTGACCATTGAACTCTTTCTTCTTCTTACGATAAGGGTGATACCGACTAAGGAACTTCCTGTACTTTACAAACACATTTTTCTTGTAATGTTTCAAGTATGTGGGTTCCATGTCTTCTTCACATATTGGGCATGCTTGTTCTCCTTTGGTTTTGTACCCAGACAAGTTTCCATATGCTGGAAAATCATTTATGGTACAAAAAACCATAGCTCGCAGTGTGAAGTCTGAGTTGGTGTGTGCATCGTACATTGAAACACCTTCATTCCACAATAATTTCAAATCCTCTATGAGTGGCGCTATATACACATCTATGTCATTTCCAGGTTGCTTAGGCCCCGAGATGAGGAGTGATAACAAGATATTCTTGCGCTTCATACACAACCATGGAGGAAGATTATAAATTGCAAGAAGAACCGGCCATGTGCTGTGCTGAGTGCTTAGAGTGCCATAAGGATTCACACCATCTGTACACAGAACAAGTCTCAGATTTCTAACCTCCTTGCCAAATTCAGGATATTTCTTATCGATATTTCTCCATTGAGGAGAATCAGCAGGATGTCTAAGGAGTCCATCTTTCTTCCTCCCTTCTGAATGCCATCTCAGATTTTTTGCTTGTTTCTTTAATGAAAACAAACGCTTAAATCTATCTATGATTGGAAGATACCACATAACTTTAGCCGGCGGCCCCTTCTTAGCGGAATTTACCCCTTTACGCTTGTAACGAGATACACCACACTTTGGACACTCATCCAAATTTTCATGGTCTTTTCTGTAAAGAACACAATCGTTTGGACAAGCATCTATTTTGACAACCTCTAAGCCAAAGGGACACATCACTTTCCTGGCATAATAGGTAGAGGTGGGCAACTCATTGCCTTCCGGCAAAACTTCACTTAACCACTCCAATAAGGTCGTGAAACTCGAATCAGTCCAGCCACTCTTCGATTTCAAGTTGTATAGCACTGACAAAGCTTCTAACTTGGTAAATTTTGTACACCCAGGATACAAAGGCGTCTCAGCAGCCTTTGTTAGTTGTTCTAACACCTTAGGTCGTTCATCCAAGCGATCTCTCACCCCATCCATCATCTCATTCATTTCATCCTCTTGCTCATCATCATCATCATCATCCATCTCATAATTCTCAGAAATGTTATCATCACTCTCATCACTGTCTACCTGAAGATCAAATTCGTTTACACTAGAACTTGGACGATCAGGTATTTTCTCTCCATGCCAAAACCAAACATGATAATCTTGCTTAAACCCACGACGAAATAAATGATCCTCAATCTCATCAATGTCTGCTAACCTCCTTACATTGTTACAATCACGGCAGGGGCAATAGATTTTTTCGGCTTTTGTACTCTGTTGGTTGGCTAAAGCACATCTAATAAACTCCCCAACCCCACTCAAATATTCAGCTGTAGTATGATCACCGTACATCCAACGACGACTCATTTCTAATAACAGAAGAAAACTGTAGAAAGACCAATACATACATAACATTGAAAACACTCATTGAAATAAAATAAAATTATTTGGATATCTAGCTAACAAAACAATATCTCATGCAAAACTCATTAAAATCACTCATCGACATATTTCATTTGTTTTCCTACAATTTTTATCAAGTCATGCTAAAAAGTGACAAAATTAAGTTTAGTTATATGAATTGACTATATAGACAAGAGGTAGAGCATAATCCTAAACATACATGAAAGGTATTAACAAGAACTAGTAAAATTGACAAGATTAAGATTAAATTTTCGTTTAGGCATTTTACCGAACACTTGGAGTGCATCAAAATTTCCTAAAGAACCAAAACAACATAATCAATCAAAATTCCACCAAATAAGGGACTAATCACCCACAACAACAAAAATCAACCATTCATACCACAAAAGGAATCAACTCCTGCACATCAAAATCCGAAAACAATTTGCGAAGGAGGAAGTTTCACCTACCTCGATGACTCGAAGGACGAAAGCTGGAGGAGGAGGAGGAGACGAGGAGGAGCAGTCGACGAGTTCGACAGTGATGCGTGGAGGAAGCGGCGAGTTGGAGGTGGCAGCTGCCACAGGAGATCAGCTGGAGGTGGCTGCAGAACCAAGTCAAAGTAGAATTGGAGGAGGCGGCGAGGCGAGGAGGAGGCGGTGAGTTGGAGGAGGCGGCGAGACGTGGAGGAAGCGGCGAGGAGGAGGCTGCGAAGAGGAGGAGGAAGCTGCGCAGTCGACTGAAAACGAAGGAAATGAAGCAGGCGCAGTGTCGACTGTAATTAATTTGACGAATCAGTTGAGGCGGGCGCATATTGCCCGCCTCTAAAATTTTTTGAGCATCTGTTGAGGCGGGCGCATGACTGCCCGCCTCTAATTTTGTGTTATTTTGAGGCGGGCGCATTACGGCCCGCCTCTAATCTCTTCGTCGCATAATTTGAGGCGGGCGCCTTACTGCCCGCCTCTAATTTTTGGGCTCTGTTGAGGCGGGCGCCTTACTGACCGCCTCAACAAGTCAAAAACACAAATATTATTTGAGGCGAACGGATATTTGCCCGCCTCTAAAGTACCTGTTGCAGTGAACTAAACGACTGACCGCCTCAACAGATAGTAGAATAAGACTTTTTGCGTCGGTTTTTAAGGTGACCGCCTCAACAGGGGGGCTACAACAGGTGTTTTTTCTACTAGTGCGATCTCCAAAGAAGGCGTAAGAAGCCCAAGATCCAAATCGCCTATCGCAAGTTAGAAAGAAAAGACATGTTCAAACGTAGAACGCGAGTTCAAGGAGCCGATTATGAAGCAATACAGTTCTGAGCATCAAGTTATAGCAGCAACACGTTGAGGTTAAGAGAAGGCACTGAAGAAGATGAAGACGTTTCCAGATCTGCAAGGCAATAAGATCCGTAAAACGCCTTAGGGGTATTGTTTGTGCCTATAAATACCACTACGGTTGCGACGTGTTCGTAGGGTCAACGCGTTGGGATGTACATGAAGACAGGGTGACCAATAGAAGACATCCAAGCAAGTAACATGATCGTCGACATCACGAAGTTAAGAACGGACTACTCTTTTTACTCTTCTCATGGTTTTTCCCACGAGGTTTTCCTAAGAAGAGGTTTTAACGAGGCTCCCAAGCTCATTCATCACCGTGACACCATCAACATGGTCCCCGACATCATTTACGAGATAGATGAGGCCATCTACGAGATAGATAAAGCCATCTACGAGATAGATGAGGCTATCTATGAGATAGATGAGGTCATCTACGAGATAGATGAACTCCTCTACGAGATCACCTACGAGATCACCTACGAGATCAACTACGAGTTCCCTTGATTATCTACGAGTTCCCAAGGTCACCTACGTGAAGATTAAGTACGTCGACGAGAAGAGCTACGCGTAGACGACGACGAGTACGAGAAATAACGAGTATAAAGGCGTCGTCGAGATCGAGATAAAGTCGGTTGAGAATATTTATGTCTTTTATTTAATATTCATTATGTAAATAGTAAAAGATATTAGAAAGAATATTTTTTACCATGTTTTACATTAGGTTAAAGATATAAGGAAAAAGATAAGATTCTTTCCTTAAAGATAGAACTAGGGTTTGCCTATAAATAAAGGGCTTCCTTATCATTATAATGCAGCCTTTTCTCCCCAAGTAATACACAAGTATCTCGAGTTCTCTCTCTTTTATCAATGGTGTTTTCTAGATGAAGTGTTGGCACCGTAAAGTTTGATCTTTGCCCTACAATTGCTTAGTTATCATCTCGTTGGAAATTTCGCTACAAACAGGAAGTGTCGACTCGGAGTCGACGGTTCGGCTAACGTTGCATACGCGTAGATGGAGCCTTAAACGCATATGCTAACGAAATTTGCCCCCGGCGCGGATTTTCGTCACAGCCTTATTAAGATTGATGTTACGTCATAGACACAGAGCAAGTACTTTGAAATGAAACAACTCAGCATGCATTGCATATCATATAAGAAAGTGCATACTTAAGTATTAATGAAGACTTCATGAATTCTGATGAACTAAGACTTCTACCCCTAGTCTCGACGAATCCTTTGTCGTTCTGACGCTAAAACATGCTTGAACATAATGAGGAATCTAAAATATGCATAGGAACAAGTAGAAATCAAATCAACTATCACGTTCTCTAATGGTAATATTTCTTAAGATGTGTCGCGTTCCACGAAGGCATCAGTGGTACTCCTTCTGGTGTAACGAGTTCGTAGGCTCCTCGCCCTACGACTTGTGCTATTCGGTATGGACCTTCCCAGGACGCGGAGAGCTTTCTGACGCTCTTATCCTCGGTATTTAGAAATACTTTTCTTAAGACCCAGTCTCCTACTTGGAAAGTTCTTGCTTTTACTCGTCGGTTATAGCTTCGGGCAGCGATTTGTTTCTGTGCTGCCACCCTCAACGCTGCGTTGGCTCTTATCTCATCGACCGTATCTATCATGAACGTCATCATTGGAGTATTTCTTTCTTCAGGGAGAGACCGATATCTTTCTGTTGGTACTTCCACCTCAATTGGCAGGACGGCTTCGCAACCGTACACGAGAGAGAATGGTGTTCTTCTCGTTGCTCTCTTAGGCGTCGTTCTGTCGGCCCACACTATAGCATGTAGTTGGTCAGCCCAATTTCCCTTGCATTCTTCTATCCTTTTTTTGAGGTTGCTTACGATGACCTTGTTACTTGATTCTTCTTGCCCGTTCGCTTGAGGGTATCTTGGCGTCGAGTAGACTAGACGTATCCCCTTTTCCTCGCAGAACGATACGATGTTCTTGCTAATGAATTGTGATCCGTTATCGCATACAATGGTGTGAGGGATTCCGAATCTCATGATGATGTTTCTTTGGATGAAGGAGATGACATGGGAATCTTTGATGTTCTTGAACGCTTCGGCCTCTATCCACTTGGAGAAGTAATCTGTGACGGCGAGCATTAGTGTCTTTGGCCCTAGGGTTAGGGGCATAGGTCCTACTATATCCATCCCCCACTGCATGAATGGCCAAGGAGACGTTATGGAGTGGAGCTTTTCTGCCGGCTGATGCGGGATCGGGGCGTGTCTTTGGTAAGCGTCACACCTCTTGACGTGATTCATCGCGTCTTGTCTCATCGTGGGCCAATAGTACCCCGCCGAGTGTGCTTTGGCCGCCAGGCTTCTTCCTCCTGAATTATTTCCATATTCTCCGTTGTGTAGCTCGCGTAGAATATCTTGGATCTTTTCCTCTGTCGGGCAAGTTAAGAACACGCCGTTCGACGACCATTTTAGCAATTGGCCCTTGTCCACTATGAAGGTGGTTGCTTTTTGCTTCAATAGCTTCGCTTCATACGCGTTACCCGGGAGGCGTCTGTGTTGTAACCACTCGTAATAAGGCGTTACCCAGGAATCATGACTCCTTACTGTGAGTGTTTGCTTGATTGCCTCTTTATTGATAGACGCGTTGCTGAGGTGGAGGAACGAAATCTTTTGATATTCTCTCGGGTCAATCGATGAACCTAGCTTTGCCAATGCGTCAGCTTGTGCGTTAGCGTCTCTGGGGATCTGTCTGATTTGGCAGCTTTCGATCTTCTTGAACAGTCCCTTTACTACTTCGAGGTACAAGGTCATCTTTCGAATCTTTAGTGGCGTACTCACCTCGAACTTGGTTGACTACTAGCAGCGAATCGCAATAGATATCAAGTTTCCGAACCTGTAGGTCGATGGCGACGCGTAGGTCGACGATCAAAGCATCATACTCGGCTTCGTTGTTCGTTTCATTGAAGTCACACCTTATGGCTTGGACGACCCTATCTCCTTGTGGTGATTTCAGGACGATGCCCAGTCTTACCCCATTCTGGTTCATCGCTTCGTCCGTGTGCAAGGTCCACTTTGCGAATTCTACCTTGTTTACTTGTGAGACTGCTTCTTGCTCTAGGGTTGGACTGAAATCTGCCACGAAATTTGCTAACGCTTGGGATTTGATTCCTTTTCTTCCTTCGTAGATGATGTCGTAGCCGCCGAGATGAACCGTCCACTTCGTCATTCTCCCGGACAGTTCTGGCTTCTTCACTATATTCTTCAAAGGCGACGTGGTTCTTACTATGATGGTATGGGATTCAAAGTAGGGTTTCAATTTCACCGATGCCATCACTAATGCCAACGTCAGCTTTTCCATGGCGGAGTACCTCGTTTCCGCTGACGATAGCGTTTTACTTACGTAATAGACGGGTTGCTGCTCCTCCCCTTCTTCTCTTACGAGAACGGCGCTGATAGCAATTTCGGAGACTGCTAGGTATACGAACAAAGGCTCTCCTTCTTTAGGCTTTGATAGGAGTAAGGGACTTGTCAGATAACTCTTAAGCTCTGTGAAGGCTTCTTCGTGGCGTTCCGTCCAAGAGAAGGACTCATTCTTCCGGAGAGTGTCGTAGAAGAGTCGATTTCTGTCGGAGGCTTTGGAGATGAACCTGTTTAACGCGGCGACTCTTCCTGTTAGCTTCTGGATGTCTTTTACGCAACGCGGAGATTCGAGATCAAGTATGGCTTTAATCTGTTCGGGACTTGCTTTTATTCCTCTCTGGATTACTACATACCCGAGGAACTTCCCGGAAGAGACCCCGAATGAACACTTGGTAGGGTTGAGCTTCATGCTATATTCTTCTAGGATCTCGAACGCCTCTTTCAGATGTGCTACGTGATCTTTTGCTTGTTTAGACTTCACGAGCATGTCGTCTATGTAAACTTCCATTGTGTCCCCTATTTGCTCCTCGAACATTTTATTCACCGGTCATTGATACGTAGCTCCAGCATTCTTGAGGCCAAAAGGCATGACCTTGTAGCAATATATCCCCTGGTTCGTCACGAACGCGGTCTTTTCTTGATCGGCGGGGTTCATCTGTATTGGTGATATCCGTTGAACGTGTCCATGAACGTCAGCATCTCATGCCCTGCCGTCGCGTCTACCATGGCGTCGATGTGAGGGAGTGGGAAAGAATCTTTAGGACAGGCTTTGTTAAGATCTATGAAATCGACGCATACTCTCCACTTCTCGTTCTTCTTTTGGACGACTACGACGTTGGCGAGCCAGTCGGGGTACTTCGCTTATCGTATCTTACCTGTCTCGAGGAGATTCTTAACTTCTTCGTCTACGACTTTATTGCGTTCGGGAGCGAATTTTCTTCTCTTCTGCTTGATTGGAGTGAACTTCAGATCAACGTTTAGCTTGTGGAGCATCACGTCTGGAGATATCCTTGTCATGTCTTTGTGGCTCCATGCGAAGCATTTGGCTTTTGACTTCAAGAACGCTATTACCTCTTCTCTAACTTCTGCTGGGACGTCAGCTCCTATCTTTACGACTCTTTCTGGTTTGGAATCGTCGATGACCACGTCTTCTAATTCAGGACACTTTGGCTTGACGTACTTAGCAGGCATCTTGACTTGAAACTCTTTTACTTCATCTTTTTTTATTTCTGGCGTCGTGGTCCCTTTCATCCCGATTCTGTAACACTCTTTGGCCGTATAGGGTTCGCCTTTGACTTTGCGTATTCCCCAGGGCGTTGGGAACTTCAGGGATTGGTGATACGTAGATGGGACTACTCGCATATCATGGATCCAGGGTCTTCCGAGGATGGCGTTGTAAGGCGACTCCGGCCCCCATCACGGCGAATCTGGTCGGGAGATTGACGCCTTGGACCACCGTCTCGAGGGTGATTCAAACGGATACGCTCCCCGACGACATCGTCGACTGAGAGTCTGAGTTCAAGAACAGCGGAGAGAGTGATGATGTTTGTCGAACTTCCGTTATCTACTAGGATTCTCTTCACGTTGCAATTCTGAATCACCACGGAGATTACCAGGCTATCATGATGCTTGATTCTTTCGTCTGGGCCTTCGAACGTGATAGGCAGATCGCCATTGGCTGGTCAGGAGTGGCGAGTTGGAACGGAATCGTTCTGTCCTTCGATAGTTCTTGCGAGTCTTTTAGCGTCGGAAGTTGTGTGGGATGGCGGACCTCCTAACACGGTAAAGGCTTCGTTTCGGAGATTTTTGATCGGTCTAGAACCTTTCATGGCTTCTGCGGGCGAGGTCGTTCCCTTCGTATGCAGAGACGACACCTTTTTGATCTTGCCCCACGGTGGGCGCCAATTGTTTGTAGCGAAATTACCTACGAGAAGATAACTAAGCAATTGTAGGGCAACGATCAAAGAGTACGGTATAATCTCAACACTCAAGAACAATATGGAACGAGAGAAGAATCTAGGGTTGAAGATTGAACTTAGTATTACTCGTAATGGTGGCTCAATGCTTACAAAGCAGGCATTAGCCTTTATTTATAGGCTAACCCTAATAATATCTTTAAGGAAACGAGATCTTATCTCTTCCTTTTATCTAAATAACGATAAAACAAACAAGGTAAAAGATATTTTTTACCGTATCTTTTACCAATTACAAGAATATAATAAGGAATAAGATAAAATATGTTTGGCCGACCTAATCTTCAAGATAAACGAGACCTTTGCCACGTCTCGTCACGTCGACGACATCCTTCACTTCTCTCGTCGCGTCGACACAGTTTTCCTACGTGTAGCTCTTCACGCGCTCCACACTCGTCGTATTTTTAGGCACAAACAGGGATTAATGTGATATTTGGGGGTGATTCACACCTAAAATCGTATTCAGTCTTTCCTAACATGTACAAAAGGTTCAAATACCGAAAACCACCCTTAAAAAGGGTCGATTTGCTCAAAACCACCCCTTAAAAAATTATTTTAGAGAAAATCAGCCTTAAGCGTACTCCGTTAGCTGAGAACCACCCCTCCGTTATAATTGTGTTAGTTTGATTAAAATAATATTATTAATTAATTTAATTATTTTTTAAAATAAAAATCACTTTACAAATTTAGCCCTAACTTTTTATTTACTTCAAAACTTAAAAAAATAGGTAAAAAGTATAATTAAGTCAAAATTTAGGCTAAATTGAGAATTTCTCCAAACCAATTTCACTCCCCAAACCCTAGCGATTGACAACCGAGCGGTGGTAAATTGGTATATCTGGGTTTTTTTCGCAGGCGGTGATAGATCCATCGGGCCATTGCAGATCTGGGTGATTTAGCGTAAGTTCAGGGTTCGATGGGAAGTTAAAGGGCTTTAGAATGCAAATCTAAGGGCTAATGTGGAAGATTTGGTGGCCGCTCAATCTTGGCAGCAACGATTTCACCGGAGGAATGGGAGGACTTCCATGACGACGAACTAGAGAAGCTGAAAATTGGTGCTAGTGATGGCTTGCAATTGATCATTGGCAAAGGCGGCAACAACGACAATCACCGGAAGCAAGGCTGGCGACATGGTTGAAATTCTAGGGTTTGGAAAGTGGAATTGGGTTGAAGAAGATTATTAATTTAGCCCAAATTTTGACTTAATTATAATTGTTAACCAATTTTTTATGATTTGAAGTAATGAAAAGTTAGGGTCAAATCTGTAAAGTGATTTTTATTTTAAAAAATTAATTAATTAAATTAACTGATAATATTATTTTAATCAAACTAACAGAATTATAACGGAGGGGTGGTTTTCGATTAACGGAGTACGTTAAAAGGTGATTTTCTCTAAAATAATTTTTAAGGGGTGATTTTGAGCAAATCGACCGTTTTTAATGGTGGTTTTCAGTATTTAAGCCTCTAAAATAATTTTTAAGGGGTGGTTTTGAGCAAATCGACCCTTTTTAAGGGTGGTTTTCGGTATTTGAGCCTGTACAAAATGACTTCTAACATTTCAACTTATTTATTTTATTTTAGTTCATAACCTTTACATACTAGATGGGTTGCGCATGCGCGTGCGCACGCGAGTAATTAATTCGTTAATGGGCTAAATTAGAAATAATTAGCAATAAACATGATATGTAGATATTAATGATATAAGAAAATAAACAAACTAATGTAGACTTATGCAACCACAGCTTAATATAGAAGAAGAAACGACCAAAGTTCTTATGCAATCTCCAATTTGGCTAACAGAGGTAATGCAAAGTTTCAAAGAAAATAAAGGTTACATGATTTACAAATATATTATAAAGGTTTAAAAAATCATGTTTCCTTCTCCACAAATTAGTCTAGTTGAAGTCAAATTGATTAGAATGTCTCTTGTTCGCATCCTGGAAAATAGACAAATGAAAATAATATATTGTTTTAATCTTAGCTTGTCAAGACCGTTGGATAGAATACATATTTTTTCAGTTTTACTCGACACATTTAACGTCATAAAACCTAACCCCCTCAACTCTATGAACACCTAAATTTTAAGCATAGTTTGTGATCATTTTAATAACAAATCACTACTACATAAAGGACCTAATAACTCGGGCGTTTCACACCAAACTACCAAGAATTAACCTCTGCTAGATAAGATTTTTAATATTTAATATTTGACATGTGTCATGAATCCAACAATGGTGAATTGACTCACTGATCGATTCCACTTATATACCTTTATACAACATTAAGTCAAGTATTAAACCACACATACATATAGTGCAAAAACACATGGGAGGAATGAGAAAGAATATATATAGATAAAAAAACATGTAGTAAGTTAGTACAATAGATGAAGAATATATATAGATTAAAAAAACTTGTAGTAAGAAAGTAAAATACATTCAAATACAAAGGCTAAAACATGTTAATTAACAGATTATGTCAACACTTTCCAACTTGTCAAAAGTTTTTATAAAATAAATTTGACATACACATAACATTAAAAAAGAGTCAAATGAATTTTTTTCCCAAGCAATAGAAGCAACTTGCACCTGTTGTACTTGTTTCCCATTGTTCCACTTAAAAATATCAAGAACTCTTAAGTTTTTTTTTCAATCTTAAACATGTACATGTTCGGCTAGACAGAAAAGAATACCTGCTCATATACCTAGTTAAGCAAGGATATCCTTGTCTGCCTGCTCTGCCACCGAGCTGTGGAAAGCAACTGCAAATTTCATGAAAATTTTGTAAGATAAAAAAACAGTCAAGAGCAGACAACCAATGAGGTATATTAATGTAGACATATTGTAGGCTCCTTAAAAATATTCCCATTACTCCTCAGCACATAATAACTCGATCCTATTCCTATCCAATGTTGTGTAATAAGGTGTATAAGTGGTTGGTATCCTAAATTAAGGCAACATGACATTATCAACATATTATATTATGAACCAACTTCACAAAATAGATAAAGGAGTATGTAGTATAACTCTTTCAACATTCAGTGGTCAAGTAGAGCCACTGCAGGGCTCCATGGAGGGGGTAGTTAATTATACATGACAATTCAAAATTAGGTGGGACTATCGGGTAGTGTTGGAACTTCATTTTCTTATACAATTCCAAATGAACAGGAGGAACTACGTACCTGGAAGTGTTGGAAGAAAGGAAAATTTACACCAATGCAGAGCTACATAGAAACGCAAAGTTCATGGTTACTTCAATTATCAAACTTCAGTGTAAGGATTAACAAATAAAAAGATAAAATATCTTAGCTTATTACAGATAATTTTAAGGT
Source organism: Oxyria digyna (assembly GCA_029168935.1). Classification (NCBI taxonomy): domain Eukaryota; kingdom Viridiplantae; phylum Streptophyta; class Magnoliopsida; order Caryophyllales; family Polygonaceae; genus Oxyria; species Oxyria digyna. Next base: position 46,127,712 of record JAPVLV010000005.1, read on the forward strand.
TAAATTTAAATGGACAAATACCAAAACCTAAATCCAAAATCACACCTTTTGTTTTAGGAGTTGGCAGATTCTGAATTGGAATCGAGTGCTGCGATATGAAGCAAGAATCTCCGAAAACCAAAATAGTTTCTTGACTGTCATGAAGAAGAGGGAACCGTCTTCCAATTTCAAAGTCACAAGTTGTTCAAAGTTTCAAAAAAATCACTCAAAGATCTTCTCTCACAAAATTAACACTACCGATAATCTATATCTTTATCTTTTTTAAATGATTGTTACATCATTACCACCCAAATCCTTCAATAATATGCATCATCAACATAGTTTTTTTAATAAATTTGTTCAATGCAGCCTCAACATTCATACTGTATAAAATAGGATAAACAACAAGACATTCCAGACAAGCTCTTATCTTGAACAACAATCTATCTCGATATATGAATGGCATAATAAAACTATTAAACACAATAAAAAAGGCTGCATAACACTAACCGTCAACTTAATTGTCATGCAAACCAAAAACATTTCCAACTAAATAACTGCCATGTGACATCTAACAGGCAACAAATACTAAGAAAAATACGCAAGAGATTTAGAAATGTATGGCCTCATCCACTTGATGACTATGTTTCATTCATTGTTGCAGTTAAATAATTCAGCTAATATATTCCACATAGTGTTTTGTTCTGTGAATAAAAATGTCTGTAGAATTAGAAACAACATTATGAATGCATGCTGAAGAAAACCACCAAAAATAAAATCATCCAACTCAATGTTAACAGCAGGAAATCAGAGAATAGATGAGGCAAATGCACCTTCCGTTAAATAGATTTGCAAGACAATAACATGCTTCCAGCCTTGTTTTCAATTCTATTAACCTCTCGCCAAATCAACGGAAGCTAATATACACCTCTCCTTTTTCATTCTCGACCATCTGATAAATCTGGCACTATTGGTCACATCTCTACCTGAGCACTCTGAAAATCTAAACCATAAATTTGTATAGAGTTAGTTAAGTCAGTGATGGTAAGTGAAGTAGGTTTGGTGATTAGACGAAGTTCTTATAGTGTGGAGTTCGATCATGGTTGAGCTGAGATAGCCTTTACATCAGAATTAAGTGTTTATGAAGACAGTAGCTGTTTACTATCAATACCCTGTATCAGGCTCTCAGCATTTAAGAACTTGGCACTTCAAGCATAGTACTACGTATAATTTAATTTATGAAGCAAGACTCACGTGATGGAGCCAAAATTTGAGGCTTTCATTATCAACAATCTCATTTTTCATATGAAGATCACTGCCCTACAATAATGTTCTTAAACAATCAAAGAAAACATTGATTGTTTTCCATTTTATTATCTATTGAGTTCAATTCGCAGAGCAAAAAAAACCAACTGTTTGCCCTAATTAATCGTTATACGACAATTTCAACATCCTTATAACAGAGTAATGAGTAAAAGACTGCAAATTCGCAGAAAACCAAGGATTACAACCCAATGAATATACCAATTGACCTGAATAATCAAATGAAATCCAGTTTCACACTAAATTTAAAAATTCAAGCTAACCTTCCAAAGCCCAGCCTCTAGAACGAATTTCCGGGTGGTTTCCTCAGCCGAAGAAGAAGAAGAAGGCCCTCACAACATTGATGTGATCCTGCATGCTATGGTGTTGCGCCCATCTTCCACCAAAACCGCCCGAGGTGCGCAAATCTGTTGAAGCCCATGTTGGCTTAGTTCGAGACCTAGATGCCAGTCTCTACGAACAAAGAGGAGAGAAATTCCGCCAGCTCTGTTCAAGTCGTCACTGTTGGAACTCGGATTTGTTGGAACCTCATTCCAACGGAAGGGAAACCGGCAACACTCCGGATTCCCGAGTCTTTATCTTTTCTTCTTTCCACAAGCTCTCAGGACTCTCTTGCTGTTAGTCTCGCGAGCCGTCAAGGCTCTCTTGTTTCCAAAGGAAATGTATCTTGTAAAACCCAAACCCGGAGATGAGGCTCCCCGGGAAGGGCACTCCAACGCTCAAGTCAGTAATCATATAATTGATATATTTTAAGCGAAAAGCGAGTACAAAGAGTCGTGAAGGTTTAAGCGTTCGCGTACGAACGAACTACTTTAGAAGGGATTACAAACCCTCATTTGCCAAATATAATGAGTAACAGGCACTCGAGCTCCCTGGGATCAATGCCAACAAGCACGCGAGTTGCATGGCATAATTAATTAACAATGTAATAGCATTAATTGAGCCATTTTGTCATTCAAGCACGCGAGTAAAGCCGAGGCGGGCAAAGTGAGGACGCGAGCAAAGCCGAGGCGGGCTACGGCTTGAGTCGCAACGAAGAGCAAGGTGAGGACGCGAGCAAAGCCGAGGCGGGCTGCGGCTTGAGTCGCAACGAAGAGCAAGGTGAGGACGCGAGCAAAGCCGAGGCGGGCTGCGGCTTGAGTCGCAACGAAGAGCAAGGTGAGGGCGCGAGCAATGCCGAGCGGTGACGCGAGCCATGCCGAGGCGAGCTACGGCTAGTCGGGGCCGAGGTGAGCTATGCGAGCAAAGCCGAGCGGTGACGCGAGCCATGCCGAGCGGTGACGCGAGCCATGCCGAGCGGTGACGCGAGCCATGCCGAGCGGTGACGCGAGCCATGCCGAGCGGTGACGCGAGCCATGCCGAGCGGTGACGCGAGCCATGCCGAGCGGTGACGCGAGCCATGCCGAGCGGTGACGCGAGCCATGCCGAGGCGAGCTACGGCTAGAGTCGAGGCCGAGGTGAGCTACGCGAGCAATGCCGAGCGGTGACGCGAGCCATGCCGAGGCGAGCTACGGCTTGGGTCGTGAGTCGGCAATGACCGCTTGGTGCGGGCGATGGTCCTGAGTCTGCAAGGAAGATCACGCGATGGGTTTAAGAGTGGGAATGCGTAGGCGACCCGAAGCTAGCAATGCGGCTCGAGTCACGAGTCGATGATGATCGTGTGGTGTGGATGAACGCGAGCCTAACTATGACTCATCCGAGCTCATGGTTTAAAGGATGCACCAGATCTCTAAGGAGAGAACGGAGCTCGTCCAAGCGGGTTGCCGAGCATGACTCGCGATCGAGTTTGAGAATCCGTCCATGGTGGCTACTCCGTGATCCATTCGAAGCGGGAGATCAGTCGCGCGGCTCAGACAAGCGACCATGAAGACCGAGACGAACTCCTGAGTTGAGATGTGGCTCGGTCGGTGGTCGACGTGATTATCCAGTCGGGGATCGAGGTTGATCGTACAATCCCGAACACCCCTCGCGCGTCCTAGACAAGATTGCCACTATTGGGTGAGCTCCATTTCTGCCATTACTGAGGATGAGGAGGTCTAGATCGAAGATGATCTCCTCTTCCCCTCTCCCTCTCTGCCTCTTTTTCCCCCCTTTATTCAACCATCACTATTTTCTTATATATACCATTCATTTGTGACCTAAGGAGTGATTTTGGGCCCCTTCGTAATGGGCTTTAGGCCTGTTTTAACTCGGGTCCAACACAGCTCCCCAAGCTCTTCGTTGAGAAAACGAAGGCTTGGTTTATTGGACCTTTAGTAAATCTTACGCTCGTTTAGGGATTTTGCGAGTGCGTTTTATTCGTCCTTCGTGTGAAATTTTCGCATACTCACCTAGAGTTTGGGGTGAACTTAATAAATGTTTGCATAAGTCTGAATTAATCCTCTAGAGTTCAATGAAAGACAAAAAACAAACTCTAATAGGATGGTATGATACGGTGATTTTGAGAGTGAATCGCGTCCAACCTCCCCTCGATTCTCCTCTTTTACTCCTAATAGCCTTTTTAGACTAAGACGAGACTCGAAGAGAGAAAACCCTCCAGGCTCGCTAGTCGCTAGCCTTGCGAGATCTCTCGTTAATGAACAAAGCTAAAGGAAGCTCCCGGCCTAATGTGAGTGAACAAAGGCTAAGGGAAGCTCCCGAGCCTGAGGGAAAAGGCACCTTAGGCTCGCTAAAGTGTTAGCCTCGTGATCGATCTTGCGATTGAGCATGTTGTCACACGCGTAGTTAGTGTAATTTTTCGAGCATGTATAATGTATTTTTAATCTGGTGTGCATTTGTTACGGGTACGCGAGTACGTATAAAATGGAGCATGTTGATACTCACGTGGGGTGTTTGAGGCATGTTGCTGTTTGCGTCGCTCGCGTGGTTGCATGCATGCAATGAGGTGTATTGGTCCCCGCGTGGGTTATGTATATTGTTGAATGGAATTTGCTCGTGGGATTTGTCTTGTAATAGTCTTGAGTGGATGTCAATACCTGTCATCTCACATCATGCTTTCGCGACCAAGGAGAGTTCTTTAGCTCACCTTAGAAGCTGGATCACGGCGGGTGAGCTCGTTGGCATAAACCCGTCCATGCTTTCGCGACCAAGGAGAGTTTTTTAGCTCACCTTAGAAGCTGGATCACGGCGGGTGAGCTCGTTGGCATAAACCCGTCCATGCTTTCGCGACCAAGGAGAGTTTTTTAGCTCACCTTAGAAGCTGGATCACGGCGGGTGAGCTCGTTGGCATAAACCCGTCCATGCTTTCGCGACCAAGGAGAGTTTTTTAGCTCACCTTAGAATCTGGATCACGGCGGGTGAGCTCGTTGGCATAAACCCGTCCATGCTTTCGCGACCAAGGAGAGTTTTTTAGCTCACCTTAGAAGCTGGATCACGGCGGGTGAGCTCGTTGGCATAAACCCGTCCATGCTTTCGCGACCAAGGAGAGTTTTTTAGCTCACCTTAGAAGCTGGATCACGGCGGGTGAGCTCGTTGGCATAAACCCGTCCATGCTTTCGCGACCAAGGAGAGTTTTTTAGCTCACCTTAGAATCTGGATCACGGCGGGTGAGCTCGTTGGCATAAACCCATCCATGCTTTCGCGACCAAGGAGAGTTTTTTAGCTCACCTTAGAAGCTGGATCACGGCGGGTGAGCTCGTTGGCATAAACCCGTCCATGCTTTCGCGACCAAGGAGAGTTTTTTAGCTCACCTTAGAAGCTGGATCACGGCGGGTGAGCTCGTTGGCATAAACCCGTCCATGCTTTCGCGACCAAGGAGAGTTTTTTAGCTCACCTTAGAAGTTGGATCACGGCGGGTGAGCTCGTTGGCATAAACCCGTCCATGCTTTCGCGACCAAGGAGAGTTTTTTAGCTCACCTTAGAAGCTGGACACACGACCTGGGGTTTTTTTTTAGCCCAGCCCAGTGAGGCGGAATCATGGCGGGTTGCATCACGACCCAGGAGGTCTTACAGCCCTGCCTGGCGAGGCGGGATCATGGCGGGTGAGCTCGTTGGCATAAACCCGTCCATGCTTTCGCGACCAAGGAGAGTTTTTTAGCTCAACCTTAGAAGCTGCATCACCACCCAAGAGGTCTTACAGCCCTGCCTGGTGAGGCGGCATCATGGCCTAGGTGAGTGTACATCTCATCTAGGTCACGGTACATATCGCGTGCTCGGTGACTCGCCCGATGCCGCTAATTGTAAGCAAGCTAAATAAATAGAAGAAAGTATGAGCAAGGTAAAAGTCATGCTAGGTGTAAGCGGGACTTACCTGACTCTTTGCCTTTTATCTTTTGTTAATCTTGCGATTTGTTTTTCATAGAGCGAGAATAGAAAACTCTCGTCATGACGAATGTCGAACTGGTTGTGTGAGAAAAGGTCCCCACGGTCGGCGCCAGTGTTGGAACTCGGATTTGTTGGAACCTCATTCCAACGGAAGGGAAACCGACAACACTCCGGATTCCCGAGTCTTTATCTTTTCTTCTTTCCACAAGCTCTCAGGACTCTCTTGCTGTTAGTCTCGCGAGCCGTCAAGGCTCTCTTGTTTCCAAAGGAAATGTATCCTGTAAAACCCAAACCCGGAGATGAGGCTCCCCGGGAAGGGCACTCCAACGCTCAAGTCAGTAATCATATAATTGATATATTTTAAGCGAAAAGCGAGTACAAAGAGTCGTGAAGGTTTAAGCGTTCGCGTACGAACGAACTACTTTAGAAGGGATTACAAACCCTCATTTGCCAAATATAATGAGTAACAGGCACTCGAGCTCCCTGGGATCAATGCCAACAAGCACGCGAGTTGCATGGCATAATTAATTAACAATGTAATAGCATTAATTGAGCCATTTTGTCATTCAAGCACGCGAGTAAAGCCGAGGCGGGCAAAGTGAGGACGCGAGCAAAGCCGAGGCGGGCTACGGCTTGAGTCGCAACGAAGAGCAAGGTGAGGACGCGAGCAAAGCCGAGGCGGGCTGCGGCTTGAGTCGCAACGAAGAGCAAGGTGAGGACGCGAGCAATGCCGAGCGGTGACGCGAGCCATGCCGAGGCGAGCTACGGCTAGTCGGGGCCGAGGTGAGCTATGCGAGCAAAGCCGAGCGGTGACACGAGCCATGCCGAGCGGTGACGCGAGCCATGCCGAGGTGAGCTACGGCTAGAGTCGAGGCCGAGGTGAGCTACGCGAGCAATGCCGAGCGGTGACGCGAGCCATGTCGAGGCGAGCTACGGCTTGGGTCGCGAGTCGGCAATGACCGCTTGGTGCGGGCGATGGTCCTGAGACTGCAAGGAAGATCACGCGATGGGTTTAAGAGTGGGAATGCGTAGGCGACCCGAAGCTAGCAATGCGGCTCGAGTCACGAGTCGATGATGATCGTGTGGTGTGGATGAACGCGAGCCTAACTATGACTCATCCGAGCTCATGGTTTAAAGGATGCACCAGATCTCTAAGGAGAGAACGGAGCTCGTCCAAGCGGGTTGCCGAGCATGACTCGCGATCGAGTTTGAGAATCCGTCCATGGTGGCTACTCCGTGATCCATTCGAAGCGGGAGATCAGTCGCGCGGCTCAGACAAGCGACCATGAAGACCGAGACGAACTCCTGAGTTGAGATGTGGCTCGGTCGGTGGTCGACGTGATTATCCAGTCGGGGATCGAGGTTGATCGTACAATCCCGAACACCCCTCGCGCGTCCTAGACAAGATTGCCACTATTGGGTGAGCTCCATTTCTGCCATTACTGGGGATGAGGAGGTCTAGATCGAAGATGATCTCCTCTTCCCCTCTCCCTCTCTGCCTCTTTTTCCCCCCTTTATTCAACCATCACTATTTTCTTATATATACCATTCATTTGTGACCTAAGGAGTGATTTTGGGCCCCTTCGTAATGGGCTTTAGGCCTGTTTTAACTCGGGTCCAACAGTCACTGTCGTCACCCATTTATGATTTTGAAGAAAAGAGGAAAAGTACAACGATAGTTTGGGCAAGAGGTTGAAACTTGAAAGGTAGGGTTTTGCTTTAAAGGGTAAAAATGTAATTTCGTCCTAACTAATGATAGTGTTCATTAGGAAAGTCAAGTAGTACTCTTCGTCCCATAATGTTTTTTCCATTTTTTCATTACACATTTGTCTATGTACGTTTTGTATCCTTAATATCTCTAGTTGTATTTTAATATAAATAATTAAAATTTTATATTATTAAAATACGCATTAATACGAATCAAACAAGATCCCACGTGACTATATATTTTCTTATATATCAAGACAAAACGTGTAGATTCTCTTCAATCGTGAATAGTGTACACTATTCGAAATGAGAAGAACAATACGGGATGGAGGGAGTAGTAGAAGTAGATATATTATCGTATTTGTTTTCTAAACTTTTATTTTATTTCACTACTTAATGATAATGTATTGTTGGTCTCTAACTTTTCATTGATTTTATTTTACTTTATAAGCTTCTAAGGGTTTTCTTTCTAACGTGTCTCCAAGGACATATGATAAATCTTATCTATATAATGGCTGGCTGTCTATTGTCAAAATTGAATGAAATCGGTACCGGGTCGGTTCCGGACCGTTCATTTAATTTTCCGGGCCTCCGAGCTTGCTGTGTTTGAAATGCTAATTCAGAATGGGCCTCAATGGGCTGCCCTCTTTTTTCCTCTTTCACCAGCCCCTCTGAATTCACGTTTTCTGCATCTTTTGCGCAGCCCCTCGCAGCAGCCTGTAACTTTTCTTCGTCGGCTCCAAATCCTTCAACTCAGTCTCTGGCGCCGGCATACACGAGTACCGACTTCCTGCTCATCGACATTTACACGAGGGGAAATCAAGCCATTAGTACCAAACAGTTTAACAAACGAGAAGGAGGGTAAGGCAATTGAGGCAAGGAAGAAGCGAGACACAGGTATTGAACCAATTTAAGCTATATTTGTACTATTTCCGCCATTTCATATCAACAACAAATCGCTCTTCCGTCCTCTTCTCTCCCATTCCGATTTTGCAGAGTGTGATTATTCATTGTTGGACCCATATCCTCCAATATTGATGGTGGTGGCGAGGCTCGATGGCCATGAGAGTCATACATCTCCCAAAAGCCGAGATCGACGCAATAGTTCGCACTCCCCTAATCAACATGTGGTTCTTCCTCGCCTCTTTCGAGTAGCTGCTACTCGCCGTTTCAATGACGATCTCTCTTTCCAAGCAGACCCGGATACCGTCTACGTCCAAATCGGAAACCCGCACTACTGTTGCCCCTGTTTGTGGGATCATCTTGAGATGGGAACCCTATCGATTTAGAATTATACTAAATGGGTACCTAATTCTAGGTGTTTGTGACAATGCATTATTCATGATTATTTTCAGTTTGATTATGACTCCAAGGTGTTTGTAAAAATGCTTGAACCATGATTCTCTTCAGTTTGATTATGCCTCCAAGTTGTTTGTGAAAATGCTTGAACCATGATTCTTCTCAGTTTGATTATGCCTCCAAGTTGTTTGTGAATATGTCTGAACCATGATTATTTCTTGCAGTCTGAGTGTTAGGTTTCCTAAATCTTCTGCGGAGAATGAAGGGAGAGCAGTGCAATATAATGTTGTGGATGACGATGGGAATGTTATTGATGAAGGGAATCCTCATACTCTAGATTTTACTGGTGTGGGATTAGAGGAGTTGAAAGAAATGCTAGAAGAGATTACGGATTTGCAGGACAAAATAGCATGTGCAAGAAATCCATTGAATGAGAAGCTCTATCCTCTTCGGTTAGCGCTTCCTCCACAGCATGTGTTCATCGTACCGTCTTCGTCCCAAGGTTAGCATCATTCCCCTATTCCTGATTCTGAGTGTGCATGATATTCAGCTGATTAAAGTTTTTCCTTTGTTTGATATCAATGTGCTTATGCATTACTAATAATCCTTGAACTTTCTATGGAAGAAGTTTTACAACTTTTGAACATTTAAGTGTATGCTTTGCAAGAAGTCAGCCGACTGCACCTGGGGATGAACTTTGGAAAAGCAATTGATCCTCTAACCTTGCCAGAGACAGTTACAACGTTCTTATCTGAATACGATTTTGATCTGCAGGTGAGAATTTTATTTATCAGTTACATTCGAAATGAAAGCTTTATGAATATGGTCTGGACACCAGTACTCGATAAACAAGCATGATTAGTTAACAAGAGTGACACTTATTATATACTAAACTAATCAAACTTTCATATGATTCATGCCATCCTCCTTTCCTTTCATATTTTGATTTTGGTTTTGCAAGTTTTAATGACAGGGGTCGAATTTCCATTTTAATGTCATTTATTGTGTTCATTTACCTTCCTTGTTCATGACAATCGTTTCATTTTTGTTTCATTTTTGTTCTTATTCTGTTCTTATTTTGTTATATTTGATAAGTGTGTTATTCAACAGCTGGATATATATGGTATACATTACTGTAAGTTTGTGTGAGATGGACCTCCCCATATGCTTATATATCAAAGAATGTGAAAGGATGGGATTCACACTCACTATAGGCTAAAGATTTGCTTAAACTAATTTGTTCGAGTTGCTTAAACTTTATGAATATTATATTTGTTGCTTGCTTAAACTTCATGAAACCATGAATATTATATTTTGTATGATTCATGCCTTCCTCCTTTCGTTTCCTATTTTGGTATTGGTCTTCCAAGTCTTTATGACATCAGTTTAATTTTCCTTTTAATGTCTTTATGGTGTTGGTTTTTCCTCCATCTTTATGACAGCAGTTTCATTTTTGTGTTTTGACGAGGCGAATTTGTCGTGTGCCGAGTCAAGTAATCCTAACATGCAAACTAAGTAATATAGTGCGCAAGTAAGGGTCGAATCCCAAGAGAATCAGTTTATCAAATTCTTAAGTTATCACAATGACTAACCAATAAACTTAACCAAAGGGGGGGGGGGTTGTGGTTTTGATACGAAGTATCGAATGTCAACTTGGTTATAACAAGATTAAGCGAAGTGTTCCACTTAGCGATTATCCACAATTAGATTAACAAGTTGATCTTAGAATCCTTTTTATCCCTATGTCAAGTTCTCAAGTGATCGTTCTAATTCCTGTTCTTGAATAGTTATTAGTCCAACTAGTCCTAATAACCCTTACTCGATTATAACCTTGAAACTATCAAAGTTCAATAACAAAGTAGCAATGCATTCAGGAATAGATAGATACATGCAATATCATGGACAACTAGTCGGATACTCGACATGTACTCAACTCTCTTCTCTAATAACAATCACAACTAGTTCATGCAAATAGATTGTGCTACACAACAAGTATGATAATTCAACTAGAAGTATCAAACTCTAGCAATATGAACAAGACACAACTAACTTAGGTGATCAATCTAAAGTAGTAAATCTAGTTCATCGACAATACAAACAAGAGAGTTGAGACAATCAAAGAGTAGACAAAAGGAAAGGATAAACTCACAACTTGTTGAATCCAAAAGCTTCAAACGCCAAGTGAAACAAAGGAACTTTAGCAACTCATAAGTATGTGAAAAACTCTCCAAAAACTTATGCAAAACAAAGGTTAGATGATCAAGGATGATCATCCACTACCTAAATAGTATCAACTAATGTAACAGCCGAATTAAGGTACTAAAAACGTATAGAAAGTTACAGAATTAAACACAAATTACTTCAAATGGCAAAGACATCAATTTGATTTTTCTGTCGAGGAACCGCACCCGCGGGTTGAGAGCCGCGGGTGCGGTTTGGGATTCTTCAGATTCTCAGGATGGCAGAGGGCCGCGGGCGCGGTTTGGGACCCGCGGGCGCGGTTTGGGACCCGCGGGCGCGGCTTGAGCTTTCTCGAAAACCTTGGCTGAAGGTGAAACCCGCGGGTGCGGTTTGAGACCCGCGGGTGCGGCTTGAGGTTTCTCGAATCCTTGTCTGAGGATGAAACCCGCGGGTGCGGCTTGAGACCCGCGGGTGCGGCTATGTTGTCTGAAGCAGAACCTGCTGATTTCTTCAAGTCTTCGTCTTCGTTTTCGTCTTCAGCAGCTTCTTCCTTATGCTTCAATGCTTCCAATGCTTGTATCATCTCTTGGAATCTCGTATGTAAATCTTCTCTCGAACAGCTCCATGATACAGATTACATAGAAACAAATAACATAATCCTATACAAAACTAGCTAATAATCCATAGTTGCGGTATATAAAACACCGCTTATAAAACTCCCCCATACTTAGACCTTGCTCGTCCCCGAGTAAGCTAAAAGAAACTTACTCTTTTACAATAATCACTCAAAGATCTCAGGAAGTATGAAAAAGAAAGAAACTACAAATCACTAACACATTTAGTATACAAACAATATGATGAGAAAGAAATCTATCAATTTTGGTCTTCCATAGTGGTTAACATGCAAAATTTTTTATCCTAAGCCACTCATTTCACTCATTTTGCCTAGGCGCCTCGAAAGGTTTTCACCTAGCCACTCATTTCATTTTCAATCTCACCATTCCTTACCGCCCTCAAGTCCTTTTTTTGCCAAGCCTAATGCAAGCCGAACTACCCGCTTATTGCATGGATTTTTCCATCCCAGGATTTTCATTTGCCTTTTTTCGTATTTTTGTGGCTTTTTCTGTTTTTAATTCCATGCAAAGTACAACAAAATAAAAAACCGAAGGGAAATAACAAGGAAATGAAACTACTCTAGGATAAGCAATGAACTAATTTCCCTCCCCCATACTTGTAGTGCACAATGCCCTCAGTGTGTAAGACATAGAAAAATAATGAGGAAGAGAGAAAGAAGCTCACTGATCCGGGTCATCCCGGTTTGGATAGTCGGGCCAACGAGCATGCATGTCGAGCCGTAAGTCATCTACCGACTGCTGCAGCCTCTCAACATTTTGGTTCACCGTCTGAACCGACTGGTAGACAAACTCAATCCGCTCGAAAAGACGTTGCTCCCAAGGTATGTCAGCAGGAGCTGCAGATGATGAGCCTTCGCCCCATTGCCTCTGAGGCTGAAAACGAGGGGCAGGCTCCTGGAAGCCATCATCATCCTCATCCTCAAGGTCAACTGGCTGCTGATCCAGCTGCTGAACCGGCTCCTGGATGCTGATCCCACCGCGAGCTCGTCGTCGAGCAGCTTCACGAGGGGGAGCGGGTGTTGGGTTGATCCTAAAAGTATGTGCTGGCCCATAAGCAAAATCCTCTGTGAGAGCAATCTCGGGAGGACCGAGCCAAACCCACATCCGCTCGTCCTCATTTACTGTAACCGACTTGAGCCACCTAAGTCGAGTTTGCAGAAATGTGGCATCCAGCAAATAGGGACCCATTGAGGGGTCCGGACTACCTACGTAGTCAAGCGTCTCCCAGTTGGGGACGACAACCTCTAAGATGAGGGTGATCATGCCACCCAAAGAAATCTGTCCCCTTGGTTTTGAGCGGGCTGTCTTACAGGAGTGAACAAATAGTGAGAGCCAATCCAGAATTACCTGACATTCCGGCATAAGAGCATATAGATACTTCAGCTGGTAGGCAGGCACCTTGTTCACCTCAGAAAGCCCAAAGAAGGCCATAGATAGGGCCCGCTGTGTCAGGCGGAGACATGGATGAGACATCTTAGCATTATAGTCATTACCATGGGTGTCCCGAACTTGTCCCGTCCATGTGTACCAGACCTGTGTAGGGCTGTCACCAACTGTAGTGTCATAATCTGCAGAGGGAACCTGAGAGATTCCCAAGATGTGGCGCAGCTGTTCAGCCTGAACCGTAAAGGACCGTCCATTGTAAATGAACTGGATGGCCGAGATGAAGGTGGTCTCCGAGACGGTTTTGGACTTGAGGCTCGCTAGAAACTGATAGGTAGCCTCGGCATGAGTGGGAGCTGACCTGAACAAGAAACCATGCAGCCCTGCGTGCTCAAGCATGGCCTCAGTGCATGCAGTCATACCTAAATCATCGAGCGTACGTAGATGAAAAAATCTCGTGGCTACACACTGCTTAGCCCTTAAATAAGCTAAGTTGGCCTGAACCTGTTGTTGCCACAAATCATTTTTGTGGCCTCGAGATGTTCCTGCTGCAGCCATCAAAGTGTATACACAAAGCAAATGCTACCACAAATCCGCACACAACAAAGATACCAAGCAGCAGCAGCAGCACAATAGCAAAAAGCCCTCCCTGAGGCGTAAGAAAATCAACAACGATGAGGGCGGTTGTCAGAAAAACTTACTGAAATCAGCAAACAATGGACGACAGAGGCGAAAGCCGCGGGCGCGGGTTGGGAGCCGCGGGTGCGGTTTTTGCTTTTGTCTGATTTCTGGCGAGGAGGGAGCCGCGGGCGCGGTTTTGGAGCCGCGGGCGCGGTTTTGGAGCCGCGGGTGCGGTTTCTGCGAGCTGGAGAATTTCTTGGCAGGGCGAGGCCGCGGGTGCGGGTTTGTAGCCGCGGGTGTGGTTTCGTCGAGACAGAGAACTTCTGGGCAGGGCGAGGTAGCGGGCGCAGGTTTTTGAGCCGCGGTTGCTGTTGGATTCCGGCGCGGGTGCGGGTGCGGCTGTGGAGGAGGACTAGGTGGGAGGGTGTTGGTGTTGGGAAGGAGAAGGGTTTGGTGTGAGGTTTTTGGTGTTTGAGAAAGAGAAGTGGAAGGTAGGGTATGAGGGAAGTGGGAGGTGGGAGAGTTTTATGTGGTGGGAGAGTTTTATGTGGTGGGAGGTATAGAATGAAATTTGATATGGAGAAGGGTAGAAGATGAAATTCGATATGGAGAAGGGTAGAAGATGAACCGTCAATTCCTTCTTCTTCTTTTTTTTTTTCTTTTTTTTCTTTCATAAACGAAAAGAAGAACCGTCAATTCCTTTAGTAGCAAACGACCATCGTCTTCTCGTCTTGACTTCCTAGAAAATAGAAAACAAAACAATTAAAAAGAAAATGAAATTCAAGGGAAAAAGAAGAATACCCTGGGTTGCCTCCCAAGCAGCGCCTTGGTTAGAGTCGTGGCTCGACTTGGTTTCCCGTCTTCAATTTTCAAAAGTTGGCTCTTCTAGAGCCATTTCATCGAAAGACACTTTGGTGAATCCCTCATGGTAAGGTTTTAACCTTTGACCATTCACCTTGAAGACGTTGTGGTTGTCTTTGTCAAACAACTCCACGGCGCCATGAGGAAAGACGTGAGCAACAACATACGGGCCATTCCACCGGGATCGCAACTTACCCGGAAAAAGTTGAAGACGAGATTGGTAGAGCAAGACCTTCTCTCCCACCTTGAAATCTTTCCTCAAGATGTTCTTGTCATGCCAAGCCTTCGTCTTTTCCTTGAAGATCACCGCATTCTCATACACATCCCGGCGTATCTCTTCAAGCTCTTGGATTTGCAACTTCCTAAAGTCGCCTACCTCATCCAACTCCATGTTGCATTTTTGCACCGCCCACCACGCCTTGTGCTCTAACTCCACCGGAAGGTGACAAGCCTTCCCAAACACAAGTCGATATGGGGACATTCCTATTGGAGTTTTGTAGGCGGTCCTATACGCCCAAAGTACATCATCCAACCTTAGACTCCAATCCTTCCGATTAGGAGCCACCGTCTTTTCCAGAATCCCCTTGATTTGCCTATTGGACACCTCAGCTTGTCCATTGGATTGGGGGTGATAAGCAGTTGAGACTCGTTGACTGACATGGTACTTCTTTAAAAGTGCACTCACCGTCTTGTTGCAAAAGTGAGTACCTTGGTCACTTATAAGAGCCTTTGGAATCCCAAAACGAGAAAAGATATTCTCCTTCAAGAAACCTGCTACCACTCGGGAATCATCAGTTCTGGTGGCCTTCGCTTCCACCCATTTGGAAACGTAGTCCACCGCAAGTAAAATGTATAAATTCCCAAACGAACTAGGAAAGGGTCCCATGAAATCAATACCCGAAACATCAAAAATCTCACAAAAGACTAATGGTGTTTGTGGCATCTCATTTCGTTTAGAAATTTTCCCGACCCTTTGGCATCGGTCGCAAGCTTTGCAAAAGGCAAACGCATCCCGAAAGATGTGTGGCCAATAGAAGCCGACGTCCAATACCTTCCTAGCCGTTTTGTTAGCCCCAAAATGCCCCCCACATGCATGAGAATGACAAAAAGTAAGGACAGACTGTACCTCGTTATCCGGGAGGCATCGTCGGATTACCTTGTCAACACAATGTCTCCAAAGGTAGGGGTCATCCCAAACGTAGAAACGTGATTCCCGCTTGATCCTATCTTTTTGAGCTTTGGTGTAGTTTGGCGAGAATTCTTCACGAACCGGGTAGTTCACGATATCGGCAAACCATGGTTTGAAAGACCGGAGGGCGAAAAGCTTGTATTTGGGGTCAATTTCTGCATACTCGGCTGTCAGAAAACCGCGATCGCGGTTATTGAGACGCGGTCGTGGCTCTCCTTGCAGTGAGACTTCTGGCAAACACAAACCGCGGGTGCGGTTTACTAGCCGCGGGCGCGGTTCTCTTTTTTCCGAAAATACTTGAGAGCACAAACCGCGGGTGCGGTTTCCTGGCCGCGGGTGCAGCTTGTTCTCAGCAGAAGCAAAAATTGCAGAATGAATTTGATACAAGTTTTCGTCTGGGAATGTACCTTGAATTTGAACCTGTAATTTACCGTCCTCTTGCACAATCCGGCTCAAATGATCAGCTACGGAGTTTTCGACTCCCTTCTTGTCCCGGATTTCCACATTGAACTCGCTTAAGAGCAAAACCCATCGAATGAGTCTTGGCTTTGATTCCTTCTTCGTCATGAGATAACGAAGAGCAGCGTGGTCCGTGTGGATAATCACCTTCGTGCCCAAAAGATATTGCCGAAATTTTTCAAGGGCAAACACCATGGCTAGCAACTCCTTTTCCGTGGTGGAGTAATTCCTCTGAGCTCCGTTCAAAGTCGTGGAAGCATAGTAGATGACGTGCATTGCTCTTCCGACTTTTTGACCAAGAACGGCTCCCACCGCATGATCACTAGCATCACACATGATCTCAAAGGGTAGAGACCAATCGGGTACTTGGATGATTGGTGCTTCGGTGAGGTGGGCTTTCAGAGTGTCGAATGCCTTCTTGCACACATTCGACATGTCAAAAGTAGCTTCCTTTTTCAAAAGCTCACATAGGGGCGTGGAGATCTTAGAGAAGTCCTTGATAAACCTGCGATAAAAACCTGCATGGCCTAGGAAAGAACGCACTTCACGCACATTAGTAGGATAAGGCAACGATTGAATGACGTCAATCTTTGCCTTATCGACCTCAATACCCCTAGCTGAAATTATGTGCCCCAATACTATCCCTTGTTCAACCATAAAATGACACTTTTCAGAATTCAATACTAGATTAGTATCTACACATCTTTTAAGCACGAGTGACAAATGATTTAAACATGCATCAAAGCTATCCCCATGTACCGTAAAATCATCCATAAAAACTTCTATGAAATGTTCAATGTATTCCGAGAAGATACTTACCATACATCGTTCAAAGGTCCCGGGCGCGTTACATAATCCAAAAGGCATCCTACGATATGCAAAAGTGCCAAAGGGACATGTAAACGTCGTCTTCTCTTGATCTTCGGGTGCAATAGCCACCTGAAAATACCCTGAATACCCATCTAGAAAGCAATAATACGGACGACCGGCAAGTCGTTCAAGCATTTGATCAATAAAAGGGAGGGGGAAATGATCTTTTCGGGTTACCGCGTTCAGCTTGCGATAGTCAATGCATACTCTCCAACCCGTTTGAGTTCGGGTAGGAACCATCTCACCTTGTTGATTCTCTACCAATGTTATGCCCCCCTTCTTAGGGACACATTGAGTTGGACTCACCCATTGACTATCCGAGATGGGGTAGATCATGTCAGCTTGAAGAAGTTTCAGCACCTCCTTCTTGACCACCTCCATCATAGGTGGGTTTAACCTTCTTTGGGGTTGCCTAGAGGGTTTAGCACCTTCCTCAAGAAGGATCCTGTGCATACAGGTGGAAGGGCTAATTCCCTTGATGTCAGCAATGGTCCACCCAAGAGCGGTAATGTGTTCTTTCAGCACCATCACCAACCTTCTCTCTTGTTCACCTGTCAACTTGCTTGAAATGATTACCGGGAGGGTATCATTTTCCCCAAGAAAAGCATACTTCAAGTGCTCGGGTAATTGCTTGAGCTCTACAACCGGTGCCTGCACAATAGAAGGAAGAAGCTTTTCGCTCTCCAAAGTTAGTAGCATGGGCCAACCGGCCAAAATTCTACCTGAAGCGTCTAGACGAGCTAGAACACTTTGAATCTCAGGTGGAAGAGACAAATCAAGTGTTGGTGAGTGAACGATGTTGTGTTCTAATACACTTTGTAATTCATCTAAGCCAAAGATATTGAAAACATCTTGGACTATAGGATCAATTACATCAATTGAACAAATAGACGCAGCATCTTCGACGGGGTGTTTCATAGCATCAAAAATGTTAAATTGAACTATTTCCCCATCGAACTCTAAAGTAAGAGATCCACTAGCCAAATCAATCTTTGTGTTAGCGGTTCGCATGAAGGGCCTCCCAAGCAAAATAGGAGCAGCTTTCCCATCATGTTCCATGTCTAACACAAAGAAATCAGCGGGAAAGAACAAATTATCCACCATAACCAAAACGTTTTCAACTACACCTTTAGGATACACGGTGGACCTATCGGCTAGTTGAATAACAATTCCGGTTTCATGAAGTGGACCTAACCCGAGAGTCTTATAGAGAGAGTAAGGCAACACATTTATCGATGCACCCAAATCGAGCATGGCTCGTTCAAAATGTGTGTCGCCTATACGGCAAGGTATGCTGACCATGCCCGGATCGCTGCACTTCTTAGGCATTCGCCTTTGAAATACAGCGGAGACACGCTCGCTTACCGTCACCTTTTGTTGCCCTTTCAACTTTTGATTCCTCTTGATTGTGCAAAGTTCTTTTAAAAACTTTGCATATCGAGGAATGCTTTTAATTAACTTGAGCAAGGGGATGTTTACCTCACATTTGCTAAACGTCTCAAACAACACCTTGTCGTTTTCCGGCCTTTTGGTGTTCCTAAGGGCATCGGGAAACGGGGCGGGAGGCTTGGTGGAGTCGAGAGGTGGAAAGTTGGGGCGAACGTAGTTGTCCTGTCTTAACTGGAAATCCCCCCGATCCTCCACTTCGAGTTCAACATTTTGTGAAGGAAAGTCTGAAATTTTTACCTCGGTGGAGGAGCCGTGGGTGCGGTTTTCAATCCGCGGGCGCGGCTCGTCAGTCCAATTGCTTTCTGGCTCAGTAGAAGAGCCGCGGGCGCGGTTTTCAACCCGCGGGCGCGGCTCTCGGCTGTCCTCAGAATCCAATTCTTCTGCAGAAGCCTCGACAAGGTTTTTGGTTTCCCCCAAAATCTTACCACTTCTTGTTGTCAATGCACTTACATTTCTGGTTGGATTCACCACCGTTTGGGACGGTAGAGAATTGGAATTTTGTTGTGCAATGGTGGTAACTGCTTCAGCCAACTGCCCAATTTGCTTCTCCATGTTCTTGATGCTTGACTCGGTCGTTTGAACATGAGTTGTGAAGTGTTGAGTCAAGGATCTCAGCAGCTCCGCAGTAGATGGTCCAGCATTGGGTCGAGGGCCTTGAGCTTGTTGTTGGGGCTCATTTGGATCACGCCATCGAAAATTGGGATGATCTCTATACCTCGGGTTGTAGTTGTTTTGTTGATCACCACGAGGTCGTGGGGGTCCATACCCACCAGCAGCAGCATTGACATCAGCAACGTCTTCACCTTCAAGCTCAGGGCATTTATCTGTAAAATGAGAAGGTTCAACACAAATACCACATACCTTTACTTGTTTTTGTTGTCCTTTTTGCAACTGAGAGACCATCTTCTTCAACTCTACAAGCTCAGCTACAAGAGCGGGATCCCCTGAACTTGCTGCGTGCACTCCCTTTTTGGTGTATATCCTACCAAAACTCCTTGTGCTCTCAGCCATATCTTGCAATTTCTCCATGGCATCCTCCGGCGTCATGTTGAGAATATTCCCACCACACGCAGCATCAACCATCCTCCTTTCTTGGTTAAGGAGACCATTGCAAATGTAAAGCACTAGATCCTCGGTATCATACCCATGAAAAGGGCACGAAGCACACAACCCCTTGAAGCGTTCAAGGTAGTCATAGAGAGTTTCGTCTTCACTTTGCTCGACATGGGCTATCTCCTTCTTGAGAGCATTTGCCTTTTTCACCGGAAAATATTTGCTCAAGAAAACCTTGTGCAACTTTTCCCAATTATCAACCGAACCGGTTGGCAAATGGTAATACCAAGAACGAGCACCATCCTTCAAAGTGAACCCGAAGGCTCTCATCTTGATCTGCTCTTCCGTGACGTTTGGCGGTTTGGTCGTCATGCAAATGTCATGAAATTGGTTCAAATGCATGATTGGATCCTCACCAGACAAACCATGGAAACTTGGGAGCAAATTGATCACCCCCGACTTGAGCTCGAAAGTCACCCCATGAGCAAGGGGTGGAATAACCACAGCTTGAGGTTGTTGTGTCAGGTTCGGTGTTTGCCGCTCTCTCAAAGTGCGAGTAACACCACCTCCTGGTAGCCTTGTCTCAATTAGCTCTCATTGAGCATTAACGACCAACTGCATGTCAGCCAATTGACGTTGCACTTCAGCAAGAGCTTCTCGATCGGCCATTTCTGCTATCTCAGTCCCGACTCTGTTCTCTCTTCGATTCCGATGAAAAGTTCTCTCGATCTCTGAATCAAGAATAGAAAGAGGCTGATTAGTAGAACGGGTGTTGACCATTCACTAGTCAACACTAAAGTTAGTCAAAATAAGAACTTAAAAATAAGAAAATTTGATTCCCCGGCAACGGCGCCAAATTTGACGAGGCAAATTTGTCGTGTGCCAAGTCAAGTAATCCTAACATGCAAACTAAGTAATATAGTGCGCAAGTAAGGGTCGAATCCCAAGAGAATCAGTTTATCAAATTCTTAAGTTATCACAATGACTAACCAATAAACGTAACCAAAGGGGGGGGGGGGTTTGTGGTTTTGATACGAAGTATCGAATGTCAACTTGGTTATAACAAGATTAAGCGAAGTGTTCCACTTAGCGATTATCCACAATTAGATTAACAAGTTGATCTTATAATCCTTTTTATCCCTATGTCAAGTTCTCAAGTGATCGTTCTAATTCCTGTTCTTAAATAGTTATTAGTCCAACTAGTCCTAATAACCCTTACTCGATTATAACCTTGAAACTATCAAAGTTCAATAACAAAGTAGCAATGCATTCAGGAATAGATAGATACATGCAATATCATGGACAACTAGTCGGATACTCGACATGTACTCAACTCTCTTCTCTAATAACAATCACAACTAGTTCATGCAAATAGATTGTGCTACACAACAAGTATGATAATTCAACTAGAAGTATCAAACTCTAGCAATATGAACAAGACACAACTAACTTAGGTGATCAATCTAAAGTAGTAAATCTAGTTCATCGACAATACAAACAAGAGAGTTGAGACAATCAAAGAGTAGACAAAAGGAAAGGATAAACTCACAACTTGTTGAATCCAAAAGCTTCAAACGCCAAGTGAAACAAAGGAACTTTAGCAACTCATAAGTATGTGAAAAACTCTCCAAAAACTTATGCAAAACAAAGGTTAGATGATCAAGGATGATCATCCACTACCTAAATAGTATCAACTAATGTAACAGCCGAATTAAGGTACTAAAAACGTATAGAAAGTTACAGAATTAAACACAAATTACTTCAAATGGCAAAGACATCAATTTGATTTTTCTGTCCAGGAACCGCACCCGCGGGTTGAGAGCCGCGGGCGCGGTTTGGGATTCTTCAGATTCTCAGGATGGCAGAGGGCCGCGGGCGCGGTTTGGGACCCGCGGGCGCGGCTTGAGCTTTCTCGAAAACCTTGGCTGAAGGTGAAACCCGCGGGTGCGGTTTGAGACCCGCGGGTGCGGCTTGAGGTTTCTCGAATCCTTGTCTGAGGATGAAACCCGCGGGTGCGGCTTGAGACCCGCGGGTGCGGCTATGTTGTCTGAAGCAGAACCTGCTGATTTCTTCAAGTCTTCGTCTTCGTCTTCGTCTTCAGCAACTTCTTCCTTATGCTTCAATGCTTCCAATGCTTGTATCATCTCTTGGAATCTCGTATGTAAATCTTCTCTCGAACAGCTCCATGATACAGATTACATAGAAACAAATAACATAATCCTATACAAAACTAGCTAATAATCCATAGTTTCGGTATATAAAACACCGCTTATCATGTTTATTGTCATTTATGGTGTTAAATTACCCCCTTTATTATTTTTTGGCATGCAAGTTTCTTCCACTCTTACGTCAGCCAATGTTTACAAACTGCAACTATATATACAAAATTTCCCTCCCATTTTTTCCATATTGTTGCTCCCCCTCTTATATTTTTCCTATCAACACCCTAATGGCTTCCACCTCAAAGATGATTGCCAAAGCTGTTTCTTCTAATGTCAATCGGGATTCAAAAAATGGGAAGGGGGCTACTTCTTTTCTTAATCTATCTCCTAATGATGTTCGCAGTGTCAATGCAATGGTCTGTCGCAGATGGGATGCTTCTAATATCAACGGCAAGTATCTTAGCACGGAGTTCCTGCTTTCGGATTCCATGGTAATTATCTGGATTCATGTTCTTTTTTTTTCCCTGCTCTGTTGAGTTTAATCACCTGTTTGTTGACTCCTTATACCACTTTTTGTCCTGATGTCAAAATGTTTTTGTCCAGTCTATGTGTATTATTATACTTTCAATGTCCAGACTATGTGTTCTCTACAATTATAATACGTCTCAACATTGATATAATCTTATTAGCCATATGTCTGACTTATATTTTTGAATTTCCATGTCCAGGGCAATATCATGCATTGTGTAGCACGCAGCTCTATTGCCCATTGCTTCTCTGGGAGGCTAATTGAAGGAGAGATATACACAATCAATAACTTCACAGTTGCCCCAAACAGAGATTCTTATCGTGTTCGTCCTGATGACAAATATATCATTCAGTTAGAAGGGAACAGTACCGTGAAAAGGAACGAGAGAATCTCCGGTGATTTCTTACGGTATCCTTTCTCACTGGTTCCTATCGAGGAGGTTGAACTGAATGGAAGCAAATTCCTGATAGGTTTGTTTGTATTCAGTTTGTTTATTCAAATCAATTATGCGATCATCATGATAGTGTTTTTGAAAATGTTGTAAATTTTGCAGATGTGTTTGGGGTTGCCATTAATATGGGCAAGGTCAAGGCAACTAGGAATGGATCACAAATGATGGAATTCCATCTGCTGAATGAAAGGTATTTGGTGTAGACAGTGTATATTAATCTGTGTTGTTTTAAGTTAGCATGGTTTAATTCCTATTCCTAACAAAATTAATAGGGGAAGGAGCATCAAAGCAACACTATGGGGTTCAATATGTGATGGTCTGATCAAAATTAGCTCTGCAGGTGTCACTCCACTAATCGTGATATTAACCGGGATGAACGTTAGATAATTCAGGAGTATGTTTACTTTTTGTTTTTTTATCTTTTATGATCATTTCACTGGACACATACATGCAGATTTTTGTTGGTTTTATTAACAAATTTACCCCTCTTTCCAGATGACATTTATCTATCAAGTACCTCTGCAACCACAATTTATGTCAACCCTGATATTCATGCAATCTCAAGTCTCCGTAAAATTATCGGGTGATTGCTTTTGTTAAGCTTTGTGTTTTTAGTGAATGTAGTCTTACTATTTTGACAGCCATTAAGCATGCGTTTGTGTTTGTCTGGTAGGGAGCCAAACGTCAATGTTGTTTCCAAAGCTGTGAAAGACATAAAGAGAGAAGTTTGCACATTAAGCCAGCTTCTGGATATTGGTCGCTCTACTAAGGCCCAAAACAAAAGGTCAGATCTTGCGTACTGTTTTTGTTACTTCTAATACGTCAAATTACCCTGGTATTTTTTTTGAAGTATTTGTGTTTCAACATTCAATTACATTTGGGAATGACCCTTCATTTTGATGGTGTTTTCCCATATTCTAGGATTTAGTTACCATACAATGTGGGGTGGAAATTGTTGATATCCGCTAGAAAAACAGTTGGCATTACTTCTCATGTGGCAAGGGAAACTGCAAAAAAGGCTTATCAAGAACTGGTGGTCATTTCTGGTGTGGTGCATGTGAATCACAGTGTGAATTCCCCGTGGTTAGGTATGATGTGAAGCTGTTTTCAAAGTTATAAGCAACCTATTGACTCACAATTCTCCAACTACTTCCAATTAGGTATAGAATAAACATGGATGTCACAGATGGGACAACATCATTGGTTCTAACTATGTTTGATGACTTGGCTGAACTGCTTATCAGAAAGAAAGCATCAACCGTGATGGAGGAATTAGGGGT
The DNA here is from genome assembly GCA_029168935.1 of Oxyria digyna. Lineage (NCBI taxonomy): Eukaryota > Viridiplantae > Streptophyta > Magnoliopsida > Caryophyllales > Polygonaceae > Oxyria > Oxyria digyna. The sequence goes on from JAPVLV010000005.1 coordinate 46,151,406, forward strand.
ACATATGTGGTTTAATACTGCAGAGACATTATTTCATGTTTCGATTCTCATTTGACTAATAATGTAGGTAGCTGTTGTTGACGGTGTTGTGCCTAATGATATAATGATGCTTATTGGTACGAAGCATACTTTTGAAATAAAAATCCATACGTACTACAATCATGGATCCTATGAAAGTTTTACAATTAGCGACATAGTGGCCGGTACATCAGTTTTGGAGGTTTGTATGCTTTATACAGGTTCATGAAATAGATGTCAATAACAATATTTGTTGCTTTAATTAACAAATGTCCCTTTCACAGGAGGGGCAGAAAGGTACTGTCAACACTGGAGAAGTTGATGGCATTTTTGGTCTGGGTGAAGAACGAGGCCAAGGATATCGCAGAGATATGGAAGGCGAGCTTGGAGGAGAGGCGTGGGATTCAAAATGTCAAGACGTCGGATATTCATACTTTTCTTCAACACTTGGTGACCTTCGGGATATTCAAGGAGGACGATGTTGAATTGTACAGAAAGCTTGTCATTGGGTCTGCTTGGAGGAAGCAGATGCCTAAGCTCGCAGTTTCACTTGGTCTGACCAATGATATGCCTGGTAAGCTTATTTGGATTGGTTGGAATAGTTTCATGATATGATCACGTAAATGTTCTGATAAATCTTCTGACAACTGTGGATTAAGATAGGTAGATAATTTCATTTGATTTTGCAATATCATGTTTGATTGTTTGATTCATAGCTATCGCCACTCATTTTGAATTCTGAATAGTCCTTGCTATTTTCACTTTCTGGTGCTGTTCCCACTATTGCCCAGTGACAGTTCTTGAAATTGCTGAAGAAACTCTTACTATATACATTTGGTTAATTGCTTTGCCATAACAATCATGTTGATTGTTTGAGGTAGATATAGATGTTACGTACTCACAGTTGTATATGAATCAAACAACTCAAAATCCTATCTTTTGTTATGGGTTCATCTTACTGGTGACTGGTTTTCTCATTAAGGTTTATGTGCATAGATATGATCCAGGAGTTAATCAGTAGAGGACAGCAGGTCGATGTAGTGCATTTTACTCATGAAGTTGGACTCAAAGATCCAGAAACGGAAGCATCTCTCTTCCTTAGATGTGTGTGCGTCGCCTTCTATCATATGCTCTGCCATTGACAGCTTTTCAGTGTCAACTGTTGTCAACCCATTTCTGCACAGTAAATTGCGAACTTCTGAATAACATGTTTTGGAAAATCTGAGTTACAAATGTAAGATTCAAGTTAGTTAACCCTTCAGCTTTATCCTTTTCGCTAATATATCTATCACAACCCAAATGCTCTGCTTGTGAAAAGCCATCCATATCTTCAAGACGTAACCTTTTTTGGATCCTTTTCAAAAATATTGTGGTTACTGCTAAAGATTTTTTATCTCTCAAATTTTGAATATTTATTTATGCAATTATCACAGATTCACATGACTTTTCAACTACCCTACCAAAGTTCTTACATATATACCTTTTAGCTCCACTCATTAAAATATAATGATATATTTGAACGATTTTGGTCAAGTAAATAAATCAGGGTGACATATTTTCCTAATTCTCTGCGTTGTATGTGTGTTGGTCTATATGTCATTACCAACCGACTAATATGTTTACTATTATTCTTATTGTCTCATAATATGTTTAATATGTTTACTATTAGGAATTAGGAAAATATTATTTAAGATAGATCATCTATTTACAGAACATATAATCTCCATGCCTCCATGGTCATTTCCTATTTACTAAATATATGAATCTAAAGGGGCCAGACACACCCTTTGATGTCTCTGCAGCGGATAACATGAGAAAACATATAGAGCATGCTGATGCACCAAGCCATGTTTATCCATTATCACTGTTGTGCTATGAGATTAAAGGATCATTGTCAAGAGTTTAAAAAATGAGGAGTATTTATGTGGACATGGGTCTATTAAAATGTGAATTGTACAGTTGTACACCATATCTCCCATTATAATATCTTAATATGTTAAAAAAAATATCTTCTAAAACCGTGCAAATTGTTTAAAACAGAAAATAATTGCAATTGAATTTCTTATAGTTGAAGGTCAACATTTCAGAATTTTTTTGTTTATCTAATGCTTTTATTTTTCTCTACTAGGTCCTTAAAAGAGACATTTCTTGGGAGACTTACATGATCACGAAGTTAATCACATATACAGCCCTTCAACTATTGATAAGAACGTGAAAGGATAAAAGCAGCCTTGATGGGTGATGTAGCTTTTGTCTTTTCTTCTTTTATATGTTTTTGCAAGTTTAGTTTGTAAAATTGCTTTCTTTAGTGTGATACTGATTCAATTACGTGATATAATAGGTGGTCCAACATATGTTCCGAGGGAATATTGCTTGAATACCAAAAGCTACTCTGTAAGATTTTGAACAAATTGACAGCAGTTCTTCCGATTTTCAATCACCGAATGTTAGCTCTTTGTCATCCATGTGTGTATTCATTTCTCCATGTTCGTGTTCAAACTGAAATTGATGTTGTTTAACAGTAAGTTCAAAGTTTGACTCTCCTTTTTCCTTTTCCCATTTTAGATTTTTATTTGAACCATGACTAAATTTATTTCATTTCACGTAGATGAGAAATAGTTTATGATTTCTATTGATCTTGGAAGGCAATGAATCAAGATTATACTGTTAAACAAGGGACTCCTGCTGCAAGAATGAAGAAGGTTCTGAGTGCCATGGTTAAGAAAAGGAGTCGAGAACTCACATCAGTATTCAATTCGTTCTCCCCATACGATGGCATGTCATGCGAAATAGAGAGAATGTAGATAACCGACATTTCATCAGATGGAGTTCATCTGGTAAGCTCGCATTTGAAATAAAAAGATTCAACATTATCATTTATCTTTTACTTTATTTTAAAAAAGATTCAACATTCTGATTCAACATTCTGCAATGCTACAGTCTTTGTATTTTCTCTTTTACTTCGTTGATGTTGCCTACTGCTTCTACTTACTAGAATCGAACATCGAAAATAGGTTTTGTCACTCTCATCTTTAATTGTGCAAATTGATTTAGCCCTTTAGTCTTTATATTTTCTCTTTTACTTCTTTGATGTTGCCTACTGTTTCTAATTACTAGAATCAAACATTGAAAAAATTGGCGATTATGATCTTTGCAACTCAAATTTACATGTTTTGTGCTAACTTTGCAAATATTGTAAGCTGTAAATTGATCGTGGAAATAACTCATCTTCAATTGAGTGGCTTCCTAGGGGTGATGTTTCTGTAATTGTTGTTTGATATATTTATGCCATTTGAACAGTTTCTTTCTAAGCTTTAGCAGGAACTTGTTGTTCTCTTGATTGAGATATGACCTGTTTTCATGCTATATTTTAGGTATCTAGGTGTAGTGTAACTTTCATAGAACGTTAAGAACAAGTCTTAAACACAATCAAGCAATAAAATGGGTATAATCAGTTGCAGGTGCATAATTATTTTAAATGATGCAAGGAAGATTTCAACTATTTCCTGAGTTCTATTTCTTTCATAGTTATGGTTTATAAGTGGATATTGGTTAGGATTTTTTCATGGCTGAAGTATAGCAATGATACACATAGGCAAGATCCCACCCTATTGTCTTAGGGGAATAGCGAATTTTAGACGATGAAACCCAGAAATAGTAGACCCTGATATATATATCTTATAAATATGTGTAACTACCCCACTTAAAATTGGTTGATGTAGGAAGCTCAAGCTCAAGATTTCTCATCCATGATATTGAGACCAATTTCAAGCCGCTTACAACCGTTGGATCCAAGAACAGAGATTAATGTTGATGAGGTGAACAGGGGAAAAATTCAACCTAACAGATTCAATATTAGTAGGCAATGGGAAACCTCAAATGTTCTTCTACTTCCATATTCCGAATTGGTTTTCGTGTCGAAAAACGTAAGTACTCTTCTGAACTAGCTTCAAATCATATCTGCAATCGCCTGTGTTGTTCTTTCATTGATTAAGCTCATAAGGCATGACTATGGTGAAGTGGATGAGAATGAAAAAAGGAACTGAAAAGCCGCCTTGATTATATTTTACTCTCTTGCATTGGCTGAGGCTTTGTTGTTTCTGCTGGAGAAGGCCTATTAGGAAGTGAAGGATAGTTGCAGGGGAGTAAGTAAGGATAGTTGCAGGGGAGTGAAGGAGTCGCTTTGGTTAAGCGTTTTTTTTACGATGCTTACTCGAAATGCTTAGACAAAAGCATTTTTGATGGATTGAAAATGGATATGGTGTCTTTTGCAACTGAGATTTTGTTGTCAGATTTTAACTCCATTGAAGAACAACTCCTTGGAGCTAGGATTCATTGCAAATTCTCCACAAGTGAGCGATTTTTGAATGATACGTTACAGAAGGTCGGATTACCGTCTTTGTTCATGGAGAGATTGGTGTAGATTTTGAACTGGAAAGACCCACAACAAGAGGAGATCGTGAAATCATTTGTATTGATCTTGATAAAATTTGCAGGTAAGAAGCAAAACTCACTAAGAGTTGCAGGAATTCCCGCAATGGAGTCCATTTCTTTGCTCCTCTACACAAACAGGGCCCGAAACTCAAAAGATGGTGAGATAATGGAGAGGAGTATCACATTGGATAACCATCAAAACTATGATTTCTTAAACTTCAGTCATCTTGCACTACAGCTACTAAAAAAGCTTGCACATGACCATGACAATTGCGGTAAGATTGGCAATACACGAGGCTTAGTACAGAAATTCATCGAGTTTACACATGCAGAGGAGAGGATGTTGAAGGATAAAAGCACAACAAAATCACATTATGATACTGAAGAAATCATTACAACTTGTAAGTTACTAGAAACCACAAGGGGCAATACTAGAAAACAGTTAAGGCGAGATATTTTACGGTATGGAGGCATCCAAATCTTCAGCATCTTGGGATTGAGATACTTAGAAATCTAGCTTTGGAAGATTATGCAACAGAGAGAATTAGAGGAACATGCGGGATTCTTAAGGAGTTGTTGAAGATTTTCTTTAATGAGAGTTTTGTTGATGATAGGAATCCTGTTAGGATTGGTGCTGACGAGGCGCTTGCGATGTTAGTTTTGGAGAGTATGAGTAATTGTTTAAGGATACTAAGAGTTGGCGTTCTTGGAGAGCTCGTGAGATCGTTGGAAATCCCATTGGTGCATGAGAATGCAGCGAGAATTTGAAGAATGTGTGTGCTTACAGTGGAGATAATTGCTTCGTTACATTGAGAGGAGTTGTTGCCGATGTTCCTACGGTATGTTTTCTTGATTCTGAACTTGGGTTTTCTTTCTTTCACATGGATCTAATTTTGACCAAGGTGAATACTCTGTATGGTCTTATATACTCTGTATGTTCTATTGGATTTCATTTCCAATTTGTTTCAAGTACATCTCTTAAGCCAAAATTTGAAATAAAAATTGAAGATGAATGTGAGCTTGACGTGCTCTTAGGAGCAAGATCAAATGGTTGATACTAGCAAGTTAGATGTAGACGAATATATAAGGTAGACTTAATGAAATTAGATAAAAAATTTATTGGGCTAATTATATATTTACAACTTTTTAGGGCATAATTTTATTCAATTCAGGACAAAGCAAATCTAACCTACAGATTAAGACATTAACACAAAAATAAACGAACAATAGAAGTGATAAAAATAGCAAATTGATTGGTTCAATTACAAATTGACAATAACCATGAGTAACGACGAAATACAATATGCAGAAAAGTAACGACAACTTGATGGGAGAATTCAATACGAAGTCCCAGTCGGAGAAGTCGGAAGATCAAAAGTTTAAATTAGAAGAGGAAATTAAGAGACCACATAGTAATGGCGACTTAATGACAACTTTCTACGTCATTACCCGCGCTTTGCGCGAGTCAAACACATTCTATTTTTGTCTATATTCATATAATTAATATATTTTTTCATATATGTATTTTTTTAGTAAATTATAATAAAATGAATTGAATATCTCTTATATATGTATCAAATTCACATAGTCGCTTACGTTGCTCGGATTGCTCTTCATCGTCATACGGTTAAAGGTGAAGAGCGAAGAAAAAAAAAAGATGAAAATGGTGGAAATACTAATCAGTTAAGCATAAAATTATGGTTTTATTAGACATTTAGTAAGTCTCAATTATAATTAGATAATGAAAGATAGAAAAAAAAAGTTTAAACATTAATGAGTCCCAAATGACATTACGTTCTCAAACCCATGAATTTATATATATATATATATATGAAGTTTGTATTTATTGATTTTCTGAGTTTGACATACTTATGTAGTTGATTCTATGTTCTTTTTTTTTAATTCACGTATTCAACCCTGCAAAGTAAGCTCATTTATGCTTGAATATTGCTTATATCTTATTTTTGATGTTACATATATAATTTGCTGGAGTTTTTAGTGTCAAACTTTGATCTCCTGCAAGAGAAGAGTCAACTTTGACCTCGCGTCATTACTTGATTTAAAATATGATTACTTTCAAAGGATCGGTTTTTCAAAATTTTATGCCTGTTATTTGAAATTTACTCCGTTATTTAGGGTTTCAATCTTGGGATGGAGGCACCCGAAAAACATTTTGGTAAACTGAAAGTTCAAGATGTTGGAGAAGACAGGGTGAAATTAAGGGGGTTTTTTTTCAAAAACCTTCATTTGATTGGGAATTAGAATATTAGAACATTTTTTTGGTTATCATGTTTTCTCTTTAGAGTAATATTGCCCTCAACAATTTTTGAATAAGTTATATGAAGGAAGAGTAACTCATGGACTAATGAGGGGTCTCAATTATTCTTAAGGCGTGATTATCTTCCATGGATTAAAAAGGATTTATTACACCTTTCGACTCCTTAAATCATTTGCATACACGCGTATCTTTTTTTGTCTCCAGATCAAGAATCAGCTGAACAGCACGAGCGAAATTATGAGTATAATTAAAATTTTGATTTATCTTTTTAGTTAAAATCTTCATGTCCAAATGTTCCACTCTTTTACAAAACTTGATCAGTAACCTTTTCTCCTTTCAGGCTAATTGTTTGTTCTCTAGATTTCTAATCTTTTTTTTTGGTAGTGATTTTTTACATTAGACATAAGAGGCGGCCAACAATGATCATCCATGAATTTTCAGTATATAAATCGTTATCTATATTCGTAAACATATATTTCGATTTTATAAAATTTACAATCTTTATTATTTCTATAAGTTCAAACTTTAATGTATTGTAAACTAAAATTTATATGCACCACTTTGATAAACGTAATTTCTTAATTCATTTTTTTTTATATTAATTATCATAAATTCTAAATTCATTTAAGTCTTTTTTGTTTCTATTAATTAACGGGGTCTTGTTTAAACCTTGTTTTTTTTGTTTTTACACCGAAATAAAAACGCTATCACGTGGCGTTTAAGTTTTGATTTTGAAAAAATTGATTTATACCACGGTTCAAGGACTTTATAACCCGGAGTTTTCAAATCCGGGGTAAAAAGTATACCTTATAACCCTGATTTCACAGAATCGTGATATAAAGTCAATTTTTAAACTCCACACCGTGGCGTTTTAAATCGGGGCAAAACTAAAAAAATCTGGCTCAAAAGTCTATCCCCTTAATTAATTATCTCTTGTACCTAATTAATTCTAAATTCATTTAAGTCTTCTTGCATGTATTAGCTCCTTTATAATGCTTTTTTGTTATGTTAGAAATTTGATTAAGTCACAAATTAAATTAATGTGTGAGCTTCTCTTATGACATTGCAACCTTAGTTCTTATGGTCATATATCTCTACCCCTGCTGCAGATTTAAGTCAAAAATTAAGATTGGTTGTTGGTTGCCAAAATTAAAGAAAATTGGTACCAATTTAATGCATTACCCGTTTTTCAATCACCCTCATATTTTGCTTGCCTTCCCCATTGATTGCTCTTCCTCACCTCCTCTTCGTCTTCTCCTCCCCCATACCTCATCGTCGTCTGCGACTCTAGACCTACAAAAGCGACCATACCTCGCCACCAGTGACGTATCAGATTGATTCTTACCTGATTTTTGTCTCTTTGTATTGAACTTGATCTATCTCCTCACATTTCTTCACATTTATATGCACATTTGCACATGTGTGCATGTCTTTGACAACATATGAAAATACATGCACATATTGTATGTGCATGTAAATGTGAAGAATTGTGCATGTAAATGTGAAGAAATGTGCATATTCGTATATTCGCACATTATTAATAAATCGTACCTGATCCGGATTCTAGAATATATATTAGGAATTTAGGTTGGAGGCTCATTTGACTAAGGTATAGGCTAAAGAGTGCAAAATAAATTAAAACAGTTGGTAGTTGGTGCCTTGTTGGCTTAGGGATGCTCATGAGGAGAACAAGACGCTTCACAACATCAAGGCTTTGGAGGATCTCCGTTCTAAGCCGGATATCGTGATGTTTCTCTCACACTCAAGAAGGAAAAGCGCATCAAGGTAGTACTTTCTTCTCCTTCCTCGGCTTATCTAACAAGTTGAATGTTCGATTGCCAACTTTAGAGAGTTTCCATATATTCATTTGAGTTGCGACTGTTGGAGTTAACTCTAATTTGGTGGATTACTTAATTAGGTTGACTATGTCAAAATTAAGCTCCATTTTTTGGTAAATTAGCCATCTTTATATTAATTGTTCATTGAGTTGAGTTGAGACTGTCATAATAAGTTATAATTTTAGAGGATTAACCTTCTTGATGAATCTCCTATTATATGTTCAGAAATCTCTTGGATATGGAACAATTGAAAAGGCTTAGGTATATTTTTCAAATTTTAAAACTTATGCTAAACCAATAATGTCAACATGTTGGACAAGGAAATTGCTTCCAACAGAAACGTGCCAAGTTTTGACTCGGGAGCATTAGTTGACTGGACCAGGACGTTAGTGGTGAACGAAATGAGGAAGAAGCTCAAAGAGAAGATGGACGAATTTCAGGAACGGGGGGAGAAGATAAATGCTAAATAGAAGGAGACAACTTAGAGAAGATATTTCACTATAAAAGGTGAGAATCCTAATGAGGAGATTGTTGATATGATGATTAGCACCGAAGAGAGTGGAACTTTATGGCAAAATGCATAATTTGGGAAAATCCTGAAGTGTTTGTTGGGATTTTTTCTTGCCAGCCTAGACTGAGTTGAAAACATTTTAATGATTTTCTTCCATTGGAATCTTGGATTTTAAATAATAACATAGTTGTTTATAAAAATGCAGAAAAATAGAGTATCATAATGATGATTGTCTTTTCACATTAATGGGTTTTTAACTATACAACACTACACAACTGTGTTACTGAATTAATAGTCAAAGGTACTATTGAGTTTCATGATGGTGTTTGTTGTGCATTCAAATAATTAAAAACAGTAGAAAATGGTTACATAGTTCAGTTGTGTCTGATTTATGAGGTTTCACGAAGTGGGAGTTACTGTTGAGTGTTTATGAGAAATTAGTTTTGGGTTTTAGGTGACCGTTTACCCAAGTGGAAGGAGGCTGACACATTGGCAAACTACCAGTTTCGGTGATTTGAGAAAGTATATGTCCAACTTCTTTGATACAAAATTTGGGTGAGGAGTGAGGACTGAACTTAAACGATTTACTAAATAAACATGTAAATTTGATAACAACCAACTATTGTTTTGCTTCTTGATTTATGAGAGTGGTTGTTGCGTGACCTATGATTATGTGACCGAAGATTCAATTGATCTGTTGCTTGGAGCGAAGAATTGAGAAAACGGATGAAGAATGTAGCAATTGATGCTAAGATTTGGAGAACCAAGGTCGTCGGGTTTACAGGAATTGGCTCGAGCGACTTTGATCGTCTGCTTGGTCTTGAGAGACATTTACTGATACAAGTTCTATGATGCTGTGTTATTGGGATTTGGACACCCAATTTTCAATTTGAGTCAACATTTCATTTCATGACTTACCGACGGCTTATCCAGGTACAATCGCTCAACTTAGGGTTTATTTTTTAAATGTTTGGTCTTTACTCAGTTAGACTAGGTTATGACATACCCTTCAAATCCATTTTTCAGACCCCAGTTGTGAATATTTCTTCGAAGACTAAAGCACTGAGTTCATGCATGCCTTTGAGAGCTGCAGAAATGGTATAGTGATCTGGACAAAGACCCGATTTGAGAAAAGCGTTGAAGGAATTGATATAATTAGGATATTTTCATTGTAAATTGATCACTTATTTGAAATTGTATTTTCTAAATTCGACTGTTTGGATATCTTGCATTGAGTTAATTTCTACTTTAAGATGTTTGGGAAGAAAAAATTACTTCCTTGGGATAGGGTACTTTGCAGTTGGTTGTGCATGTATTTTTACCTCGAAGATCTATATCTTTTTTGTATATACAACTTAGACTTCTCCATACTAAAAGTAAAGTCGGATATAGTGTAATTGTTATTGGTTGCATTTTTCTTGCTGTTTTACAAGTTCTTGACTTCTTGATGCTTTTATTAGTTATATTATTAATATCATATTCATTTTTTATGCAAAATTCCTGAGGTCTTTGTTTTGTTCTGAGAGAAGATGTTTCGATTCGGAGGTTGAAGAAGGTGAGGGTGGTTGATTGATTAGTTTAAACCTGAGATTTCGTTGGATATGAATTTAAAGGTTTCCAAGTTAATTAGCATGGCTCAGATCTTGTTTAGATGCATGATTTGATCGAGGTGGATGAACCAGATGGTATTTCTACTCTTTGCTTAATATTTGAATCCCTCATCTATGTGGATAGACTATCGGTTGTCAGTTGCTAATTAAAATTTGGAACGTAGAAAGGACACATTTTTCTTCACCAATGTTACATAAAGAATACTTTATTTCATCTCTGTGAGACATGCAAATAACACATTAGAACTTATCTTGCCTTTCTTCTCTCGAAATTAGTATGCCATTGTTAAATAGAATCACAAGTATTATCGATGTCTATGGTTTTAAACACAAAAACGTTTATATAAATGAGAATGACATTGGAAGAGGAGCTTGACAAGATGGCCCATATTGATCGGGAGTTTTCCAATGTTGATATAATGAAGACGTTTTTAATATTACTTTAATATTTAGACCTATAACTCGATTGTTTCAGTTTAAGGTAAGTTTCATTATGCAACCATCGTCTGATTATCATTATTACATTGTTAGGTTTAAGTTGTTTCCAACATTTTGTTTTTGTCATGGAAATTCTCTGGTCATTTTCAAAGTGCTTATTAAAACTAATTTTTAAACAATGTAAAAGACTGGGGCTCCACCGAAGAGTAAACTACCGATGAAAAAGTGAGATCTTATATAACACAACAATCTTTTGGAATTTATGATGAACTCTAACCGAGAATATAACATCACTACCTAAGCTTCATGTCAGATCTGTATTTTACTACACATTGACCGTCAAGACAAAATAATAAAATCATTATCTTAAAACTATTTCAACAAACAAAACAAATCAAAGAAACCAAGCACAAAGGGAAAAACCGCGAGCGAAATACCATTCTGAAACCACAATTTCTCTGCGCGTAGCGCGGGGGCCCGGTTCTAGTGAACTAAAAAGGAGAGGAACCCAAACATCAATGTAAAGCCCGAAAATTAATGGAGGGCCAGTACCGCTTATATAGATAGGCAGAAGATAGAATCAATATCTCTTAATTGTATTTTCTAACCCTAAAAATTTATAGTGTGTTAACTTACCTTTTTGTGTTGATGACAGTTTGGTTTGATGACAGTTTGTTTTGATGACAGTAATTTTGTTGATGACAGTAATTTTTGTTGATGACAGTTTGCGTTTTGATATTTTTATATCATATTTGATTATAATTTTTGTCATCATTTTTATTAATATTGTCATCGCAAGATTAATAATAAAACAACGACGACATGAACTGTCATCCATACATCATGAACTGTCATCCGATATGATCATGAACTGTCATCCGAAGACATAAACTGTCATCGGACGACAATAATATTTTTAATCTTTGTCATCGAATTAACAAATCTTATCATCTTTTTCTTTGACACAAACTTTTAAAAATAAATAAAGTGTCATCCACTGTCAAATTAAATCATCGTTATTATGTCAAATTAAAGTTTCATCAACACTATAAATATTATCGTCGTCCAAAAAATCATATTATTAAGTCAAATAAATTGTCATCAACACCATTAAAGTGTCATCCACACTACTGTATTTTTAGAAGTTAAAACTCTTTTTCCTGTTTATTTTTACATCCAACTTCATCTTCCTGACATTTTTACTCGAATTGTCATCCAAACAAATTGATGGAAACTGTAATCCAAACAAGAACTCAATACATTCGAACTCAAATGAGGTGAGCTCAAATTCATATTAATAACATACAAATTGTCATCAAACTAATACAAATCTGTCGTCCAGTTGTATTAGAAACTCGTGGTCGCTAGATCTAGTGTAACAATTTGTCATCAAACTAATGCAAAATCTGTCATCAAACTAATGCAAAATCTGTCATCAAGCGGTATTACAAACCTGGTGATCGAGCTCCGCTAGAGACGGATCGCACCAGATGTGCTTCGTCTCCAAAGAGACGTCGTCCATGTACTCCAGACATCGTCCATTACCTCCATTGTTATCAACCTGCATTCATCACATCATCCACTGTCATCAACCTGCTTTGCAAGATGAAGTGGCAAGCGACGACTGGAGGAAACCTCGTTGTAGATGACAAGCGACGACTGGAGGAAATCTCTCAAACTCCTAGCTTACCACCAGACGGACGACGAAGGAAGAGAGAGGTTCGAACCGTCGACGTTGATTCCTGTCATCTAGAGGTAGTAGAAGGTGGAGATCCGACGATTATGGAGAAGCGGAATGGTTACTGGATCTGACGGAGAGTTGAAATCGACTGTGGATCCAAAGCTCGAATTGCGATCTACGAGGCAGTAGGAGAACGAACTCGCCTTGAACTGCGCAGGAAAACGAGCTAGAGATCTCCGCCTCTGAGAATGAGTAATCCGACGATGACGACGAACAAACCTTCGTTGCTATGGACGCAGCTGATGACAACGTTTTGGACCACGGATTCGCCGAGGGAGATCGTCTCGGTGAATCGACGGCGAAGGAGGGATAAGTCGACGGCGAATCGAGGTTTTCTACCTGTGTTTAAAGGAGAAGGAGGGATGAAGGAGGTGGTCATGGGAATAAGGAGACAGGTCTGGGAAGGTGATAGGAAATAATGGAGGCGAAAAACATTAGGTTAGATTTGAAAAAGGTTAGTTACCACTCTCTTTTAATATGGATATTACTTTCCACTCCTCATATAGAATTAGGGGCAAAGGACCCCGTATTGCGATCAATATCAAGTCCATTAATTCTCAGTCCGGATAAACTTTTGAGCCGAAAAAATTGAATTTTGCATTGATTTAAAAACGACACGGCGTGGAGTTTAAAAATTGACTTTTTATCACGGTTTTTTGTAAAATTCGGGTTATAAGGTATACTTTTTTACCTAAGTTCTAAAAAACTCCGGGTTATAAAGTCCTTGAACTACTTGAAAAAGAATCTCAAAAGACAACAAACATGTCCAAGGAGAATCTCAAAAGACACACACATGAAACATATAAAAATCGATGAGGGAAATACGATACACAAACGAACATACGAACATACACTCAAAACATAACTAAAAGACTCAAATTAAGAGATGAAATGAAAGGAAGAGCAACCGGCAGAAACGAAGAGACGTGAGACGAGCCTAATTAAACTTGATATTTTTTAATGTATTAACTCAAGAATCCGGATCAGGTGCGAATGGATATTGTACGAATATCTCATTCGCATGCACGTTCTTCAGTAATGACATGCACACGCAGGTGTGTACATGTACTTTTCACATATTATCAATGACATGCAAATCTGTCAAAAGTGCATGTCGCTGGCTTAAATGTGCATGCGAATTTTTTCATTTGCATATTCGCACGTTAGTAATTATTCGCACCTGAATCTTTTCCTTAACTCAATTCATTAAACTTTAAAAAAATTAATGTATTAATTCAATGCATTAACTAAGTACCAATAATCATTACTTCATGAAACCCAACAAATTTTAGTATATATATAAGATAAGATATAGATATATATAAAAGATATAGATATATTACACTTTACTTCTTTTTTTTTTAACAAGCTAGGAACGGGGCCCCCTTCATCGGGGCAGACCCCACACCCCTATATAACGGGAGCATGTCATTAGTGGGAGTCGAACTCCCGATGTGTGCACAAGAAGACAAGCCCCTTACCACTTGGCTACAAGAGCCTTGACTATATTACACTTTACTTGTTACTAGTTCAGTTTCTCGTGCCTACGGGTTTTATAAAATAATAAATTTAAATTTAATACATAAATAACTTAGGTTAAATTATTTTATCAAATAGATTTATTTCATTTACCACATACAAATTTAGTTTCATTTTTAAAAATAATTATTTAATTTGAATTTTTACCTAAATAGCTAAAGTAAAGAGATGATCAATTCGTTAATATAAATTTTTTGAATTAGTATGATAAACATTTTTTTATAAACAGAGTGTTGTTTAAATATATTTAGTTTAAAGTTTTAAAATTATGAATTATAAGATGAAATCTTTTTATATAATTATTAAATAACTCTTTGTATATTAAAGTATATAAAATATGGTTTGGAGAATTTTAAAAATATAAATAAAGAAGCATAGTATCTTGCATATCTTAATTATCCTAAAATAAACATTTACACATATTTATAATTTTTCCTATTATATGACTTTTTTTATCAAAAAGGAAAATGATTGAAAAATGACATATGACAAGATTAATATTGAAATGACATGTGACAGTTTTAGGGAGAAGGTGACATGTGGCGAAAATTGAGGATTGCTTTAATAGTTTAATACTCCCTTTGTCCCTAAATGATAGTCCCATTTCACTCCGGCACATTTGCCGATGCATGTTTTGTATCGTTAATATCTCTAATTACAAGTTGGTAAAAATTATAAAATTTTGATATTATTGTAGTGCTCATTGAAACGAATCAAACAAGATCCCACATGACTATACTTTTTCTTATATATTGAAAGATATTTACAAGATTCTCTTGAATTGTGAATAGTGTCAAAAGCAACAATGAGACTATCATTTAGGGACGGAGGGAGTAGTAGATTAGTTCAAAGGATAGTATTGATCTTCCCATTTGCTTTTGACACATTTGTCGAGACACGTTTTGTAACGTTTATATCTCTAAATATACGATGATAAAAATTATATTTTTTTTATATTGTCAAAGTACTCATTGTGACGAATCAAACGAGATCTCACATGCCTATATGTATTTCTATATACTGGAAGAAAACGAGAAGATTCTATCGGTTTGTTAATAGTGTCGGAAAAGCAAATGAGCCTTATATGATGGGTCAAAATCTTCATTTGGGTGATATATTCGTAAACGTAGGAAAGAAATGGAAAAAAAAATGATAAATTAAAAACAAAGCATTAAATGCCGTGTGTTTAATTTGAGGAACCCCTAATTTTATAGTATATTAAGATATTTTCGGTATCCGATTGATCAAATTGAATGAGTTAGTTTTTTACTTGTCTAGGGGTCAAAGTCATAGTTTATTAAGTTATTTAGTTACTAGTAAATTACATATAGTTCATAGTGGGTAAAGGATTTGTACAAGAAACAACTCAATTAAAACTCATTCATAAACCAGTTTTGAGTACAAAACACAAACTTTGTAACACCCATGGCATAGCTCGCTAAAAAACGAAACATTTCTCCATACCTTTTTTGTAAACTTAGGTAAGAGAAAGGAAAACTACATATTCTATACATACATCACAGATTCACAGATCAAGTTTTTCATTCAACTATAAAGTCTGAAAATCTCTTCTTCTTAGCAGGCAGACAAAGAAGATCCAACTTTTGCCACCATCACTTTCTTCACCAACCGCCTCCACTTCGCGTCGTCTCTCCTCCTTTCTTGTTGTAGTTTCAACTTGAATTGCCTGGTAAATCACCACCACAAAAACATGGAAAACATCTTCAGTATGTGATGGAAAAAGAAGATAGTGACTGTCAGATGATAGATTGATAGTAACATATTACCAATTCTTAGCGGTAGAATCAGAACAAAAAGACAGACAAACAAGTGAAATCAGTTTTCTCTTCCATTACTAAACTACTACTAAGGACAACAAGTGAAATAGACTCCCAAATACATCATTAGCTCAGAGTACAAATATATTTGTTAATGAAAAAACAAAATCTTTGTTAATAAGTTAGCCTAAAATTGCTAATAGAAATAAAGGTTTGATTCTATCATAATTCATAAGATGCCAAAGAGAAAGAATCCAAGAAAAGGGACCCTATAGTGAATGCTAACCAGATAAGGGCTTTTGCTGATTCTGATCTTTACATGTTTTAAATATATAACTAATGAAGATTAAGGAGCCAGTTTAGCGTATATATTAAACCTAAACAAAATGATTCAAACTGCACGATTGGAGACCTAATGGCCCCTCCTTGTGCAGAAAGCTAGCAAGTTTTGCTCTAGAACTGACCAACAAGATTCTCTCTTTTCCTTTGTATGAATAACACCATCATTATATTAAAGTAGATCTGTTTGTGTTACAATGAACAGCAAGTCATTTTCTAGTCATTTTCATGTGGAATAAGAATATAACATGTGTAAGACAGTCAAATTTTAAACGCATGCCACAGATTACACTAAACATAATTATACTGTGTTTCACTTCTGGCTTAGCTTAGTGATCAAAGGACATCTTTGCAGTAAATTAAAAATTAAAAGTTACCTGCAAAGGGGAACTTTGCAGAGATCAGGCTGATCACATAGTGAAGCATGAAGCCTGAGGAGCTGCCACATACGCTTACAATGCGAGCAGCCTCCATTCACTCGTTTCTTGCACGTAGCAAAGTGACGAATAAGAAGCTGGAGGCTGTGGCACGTTGAGAATTTGCCACAGGGTTGTCGAGTCTTGGTTCGATCCATGTCGTAGGGGCCCACATTGATGCATCCCTCGGTGCAAATGTGAGACAGACAGTCCATTGCCTCACTTAGCTGTAGATACAGACTCTGCTCCTCCCTGTGCCTTCTTGTCTTCTTCTTCCTCTGGTAAATCAATCCAATTCTTTCAAGTTAGTGACAAACTTCCAAATGATTTTGTGAGAGTTATATCTCTTATTATGAAATTAACTTCTATAGCTTTGTTTTCAGACCAGCTGGAGAGTAATTTGGACAAAAATAGAGTGGGATAGTATCTTCTAACTCAGGTTTTTTTAATACTTTTTAGCAAATTAACTGGTAATAGCTCATCAATCCAATTCTTTGAAATTAGTAAATTACTAACAAATTCTTCCAAAGGATTTTGTTGGAGTGATAATACAGTATGAAATCAAGTTATGCTTCAAACTCAGATACTTATACTTTTTTAGCACATGAACTGGTATTAACTGATAAGCGTCATTATAGAACATGACATTCAAATATTGGAAATGGGTCTTACTGTTTCAGTTTCATCAATGAACTGCAAGATTTTGAGTTCGAGCCATGGATCGTGTTTGTGGAGGAACTTCCAGGCTTCCGTCTTCTCAACAGCTTTGAATTTAGCAGAGACTAATTTAATGGATTTGAGATAAAGATCAGAGGCGTCACAGAGTTGTGCCAACTGAAGCATGTCGATGACATTTTCGACTGTTAAGTGCTCAGATAGAGTCTTTGAGCATAGCTGCTTCAGCTTAGGGATTATGTAAACATGAGAAAGAGCTAATAAGTGAACAGCATACTTCTCTTTCTCCTCAGCTGTGCATCTGCCAGAAATAGTACCCAAAACCAACACTCAGAATAAGGCAAAGTTGGACTCAATCAAAGTAAAACTTCCAAGTACTTGCATAGTTCATAAGAATTTGACAATTACCACACATCCAAAGTTAAGTATGCAGCCAAAAGATACTTCCTACCACGTTTCGATTTCAGATGTTCATCATCATGATCAAATAGTGTTTACATAACTTTTTTCAATGAAGAATTATCATGCTCATGAGAAGGACCATCGATTAAAGTAACCATGTGTGACCGTCAGATTATAGGACCGACAATGACCGATTCTTTCAAACTCAAAAAAGTAATTTGCCACAAGTTGTGTACAGATTTGGAGTTTAATAAACTAATAATTCTTACAGTAATATAAAAATGCTTAAAAGCGTTGATTACAAAAATAGGCGAAAAGAAAACCTGACCTGGATGTGTAGAGAAAGCGAACGAAGGCACAGACGGCATCGCACGGCACGCCGAGAATCGAAATCACTCTCTCGGATCTCCGATGCTTCGTTGCTCTATCGATTATGCTCTCCAGCACCTGTGACGCCATAGCCTTTCGTCCCAAACAAACCAGAAACAAATCAGTAAACTATTGAGCGAAAATCTCCGATTAAAACACAGTGCGACAACAATCGACGACGATTTACGAACAAAACAGCAACCGATCGAGTCACAACGTGGCGAGCAATCGGAAATCTAAACTAAAACTAGAGCAAAAAACGATCCGATTCTGATTTTAATCTTGTAATAAAACATAGTGAGAAAAACAATCGGCGACGATTTAAGAACAACGCAACAACCGATTGAGTCACAAAGTGGAAAGAAATCGGCAATCTGAACTAAAATTAGAGCAAAAAACGATTCGATTCTGATTTTAATATCCTTTTAAGAGATTCCAAAACGGCAGTCCTTTTCGGATGATATGACGGCGTACCAAGATGCTAGAATGCACAGGGATGCGGAGGCCGGAGGAGGTACGGATCTGAGCATCAGGCACCGGGAGATCGTCGGAAAGGTGATCCGAAAGCGGTGCAACGATTTTGTAGGAAGGATTTGCAGGCGACATTTGGTGGTTGGTTAAGCTTCTGGATATTACAGCAAGCTGGTTTGGAAGAAATACGCTTCTGAAGCGAGTATTTAGGGGAGGTATTTATAGGAAGGATGGAGGAGGGAGAAAGACATTGACGTGGCAATGAGTCACGTGCCTTCCGTTGCGAGTGGCAAACACGCGCATTCACAGAATCATGGACATGGAGTTGTCAACATCTGGTGGAGGGTTATTTGGAGGCGAAATAGTCATTCCTTCCCAAGCTCTACAAATTACACTTCTGTCCGGTTATTACATCAAAATTGCACAAATTCGTGCGTAAATTAAGGAAGTTTATACTAATTGAGGATAATTTGTACTCCCTCCCATTGTGTAATTCCCGTTTGTGTTGAGAATATTTGCCGATGTGTTTTGTATCGAAAATGTATGATTAGTTCTCAAAAAAAATAAAAAATGTATGATTATATTCCTCATTATATACGGAGTATTGATTAAAATTTTAAGTTTTTTATTAAATTGTTAATAGTGTCAAAAATGAAAACATAAATTATCTAATATGACGGGGGAGTAGTACTATCTCAGTATCTTACATCCAAAGACACATATACCGCGCGGATTTAAGATTCGCCGGAAAATCAAAACGGTCATTCGACCGATTTTCCGTCCCATCTCAGTGCTTGGCCAAAGAAGAAGCAACGTTACGTAAGTGGCTTGTGCTTTTTTTTTTTTTTTTTTTTTTAGCAGAAGTGGCTTGTGCTTTTGTGACAAGTGGATACATCATACATCGCAATTTGCAGTGACAAATTCATCAATCATAACACTCAAGATATTTGTAAGTTGCTCCATATCAGAATAGTAGTACATTGTAATTTGTGGCTCTTGTGACTTGATTTATATGATTAGGAGTTCACAATCTTGATATCTAGCTCCAATTTGCACTTAAATCCATTATTAGCAATAGTGGCTTGATTGGGAACCTAAGGAAAAAAGCAAGAAGAAGACTGACTAACCAAATAACCAATAGTGGCTTGATTGGTTCGATTCAGAAAGAAGAGATCCCGGTGGTTCAGAGAGGTTTACAAACGGACTTGATAAAAGACGAACAAGGAAGCTTATTGTTGAAGTTGATTCCATGGTTGTAGTTGAACTCCTGCAAAAAGAAGTATGTACCACAAACACACATTTCTACAGCATGTCCATGCCTTAAGTTGTGCCTGGTTGATTTGCAAACAATATCACAGCTAGAGGCCAAACATGCATTACCTCAAAATAGAATTCATGGTATATATTATTGCCAAAGCAGATAATATCAACACTTGTTAATCCTTCATTTCTATGAGTATCACTACTGTCATTCTGTTCCTACCCACTAACAAAACATTTTTAATCCTATCTTGCAATCAAGACAAGATAGAATCCAATACCTTAGAAGAAAATGTGCAGCAAATGTTCATCAGAATTCAGTTGCTGATCTTACCCCCATCACTGGAATGCAAATTCAAGTCACTCTCACGGCAATTTTAAGCTTGTCGACATCCTTCAAAAGAGATTGCTGATCACCTTTGTCAATAACATAAACATTATAAACATCAGGAACAACATCTTTATACTCCAACACAAATCTCCTCAAGAAAGCCTCCTCAGCAAGAGCCATGACTGTCCAAAAACTCAAGCTAGAATCAATCAGTCTCTTCTCTCTAAGAATTCTCAAAACCTCATTCCTCGGCCTCACTCGATTCTCCATACTCAGTTTCAGCAGAACCGGGTGAGACGCCAAGTACTCTGCATTAAACCCTAGCTCATTCATGAAGTAATCCAATCTGCTCTTGATCTTCACATCAGACAATCTCAAGCAGGAAGGAAGTTTTCTAGCTAGTGTCAACACTTCAGATTGTTTCCATCCATAGAGTTTGAAGATCTCATACTTTGCCTCCAAAGTCCTCTTGCTAATTGTGGCAAGTGTGTCAACTCCGTACATAAACATGGCGGATTGGCGAGGAATTCCTAGTTCCATTTCCACTCTAACAACCACATCTTCAAGCCATTCAGGCTTCCCGTAGAGTGATTTAGGAAATCGCAATAGCGATTTCTGGATTCTCTCCTCCGAGACGCCATAGCTTCTCAAAAGCTCGATGTTACGACGAGCATAGCTTGCGGAATTCAACATCCGAACGCCTCTCTTGATGGCTTTAACCATATTCTCTTCATCCGAATTAAAGACCGATCTCATAAGCTCGAATGTAGGAAGAATCGTGGCGTGCAAGCTCGATTCGATGATATGAGGATTGTTTTGGATGAACTTGACAAGATCGGGTCCGGATATGCCTATCTCATGAAGAGCGGCGATTTTAGGTCTAAGATTCTTCTCCACGCTGCTTCCAAGGATCTTCGGCACAGAGGCGACAACAGTTCTGATCTGCGAAGGATTGAACCCTATCTGTTCGAAGAAATGCGTGACTGAAACGGGGCTATTCTTGCACTTGAATGTGTTAAGCTTCGCGGCAATGGCGACGGCCTCCGGTTCGGAGAATCCCAACGAATCGACGAGAAACTCGGCAGCGGCTGCTGCTGGAAGAAGGGGGCTGACGGCATGGGTGGAAAGGCATTGGAGGTTGGGAGAAGGTGAAGAGCGAGGGAAGTGGGCGATGGAGGAGGGAGAATGTGGTGAGGAGTGAGGTCGAATATGGAAGAGTGGATGATTTGTGGAGGGTTTGAGTTTGAGGATTGAGATCGCCATTGAAGATGTGAGGAAGATGAGGAATTAGGGTTTATTGAGGGTTTTGAATGTAATTTGGGGCTAACTGCGGAGAAAGGCATGATAATAGCACACCAAGTGCATGTAAAAAAGCAAATTGCTTCTGGTTGGAACTACTTTTCAAATGTTCAATGTTTGACCAAGTGAGGTTGTGTTGCCCTAATTTTTTTGTGTTTAAAAATTACGGAGGAGGTTGTTGAAGGTACAGGTGTTAAAAGGTTAATCGGACTGGCCAAATCGGATCAGAATCGGCCCGGTCAAAATCGGTCAAACTGCCTTCGTATCGGTTTAGGTTCAGGTTCATGAGATTACGGAATCTTGAACCGACGGTTTTAACGAAGGTTAATCGGACAAACCAACTCGAAACCTAAACCGTCCGGTTAATCGTCATTTCACACCAAAAAATATAAAAAAATATACATCAAAAATTGAGTGGAGGATGAAGAATTTCATTTTTTTAATATATGGACTTCAATCTCTCACGTAGTTTTTGTTATGAGAAGATTTTAAATGTTTTATTAGTAATAAAACAGTTTTCGAAATTGGAAAATTAGAAGTGAGGTTGTGCTGCCCTAATTTTTTGTGTTTAAAAATTACGCAGGAGGTTGTTGAAGGTAGAGGTGTTAAAAGGTTAATCGGACCGGCCAAATCGGATCACAATCGGCCCGGTCAAAATCGGTCAAACTGCCTTCGTATCGGTTTAGGTTCAGGAGATTACGGAACTTTGAACCGACGGTTTTAACGAAGGTTAAACCGACAAACCGACTCGAAACCTAAACCGTCCAGTTAATCGTCATTTCACACCAAAAAATATAAAAATATATACATCAAAAATAGAGTGGAGGATGAAGAATTTCATATTTTTAATATATGGACTTCAATCTCTCACGTAGTTTTTGTTATGAGAAGATTTTAAATGTTTTATGTTAGTAATAAAACAGTTTTCGAAATTGGAAAATTAGAAGTGAGGTTGTGTTGCCCTAATTTTTTGTGTTTAAAAATTACGGAGGAGGTTGTTGAAGGTAGAGGTGTTAAAAGGTTAATCGGACTGGCCAAATCGGATCAGAATCGGCCCGGTCAAAATCGGTCAAACTGCCTTCGTATCGGTTTAGGTTCAGGAGATTACGGAACCTTGAACCGACGGTTTTAACGAAGGTTAAACCGACAAACCGACTCGAAACCTAAACCGTCCAGTTAATCGTCATTTCACACCAAAAAATATAAAAATATATACATCAAAAATAGAGTGGAGGATGAAAAATTTCATATTT
Source organism: Oxyria digyna (assembly GCA_029168935.1). NCBI lineage: Eukaryota > Viridiplantae > Streptophyta > Magnoliopsida > Caryophyllales > Polygonaceae > Oxyria > Oxyria digyna. The sequence goes on from JAPVLV010000005.1 coordinate 46,174,406, forward strand.
TTAATATATGGACTTCAATCTCTCACGTAGTTTTTGTTATGAGAATATTTTAAATGTTTTATGTTAGTAATAAAACAGTTTTCGAAATTGGAAAATTAGAAGTGAGGTTGTGTTGCCCTAATTTTTTGTGTTTAAAAATTACGGAGGAGGTTGTTGAAGGTAGAGGTGTTAAAAGGTTAATCGGACTGGCCAAATCGGATCAGAATCGGCCCGGTCAAAATCGGTCAAACTGCCTTCGTATCGGTTTAGGTTCAGGTTCACGAGATTACAAAATCTTGAACCGATGGTTTTAACGAAGGTTAATCGGACAAACCGACTCGAAACCTAAACCGTCCGGTTAATCGTCATTTCACACCAAAAAATATAAAAATATATACATCAAAAATTGAGTGGAGGATGAAGAATTTCATTTTTTTAATATATGGACTTCAATCTCTCATGTAGTTTTTGTTATGAGAAGATTTTAAATGTTTTATTAGTAATAAAACACTTTTCAAAATTGGAAAATTAGAAGTGAGGTTGTGCTGCCCTAATTTTTTGTGTTTAAAAATTACGGAGGAGGTTGTTGAAGGTAGAGGTGTTAAAAGGTTAATCGGACCGGCCAAATCGGATCAGAATCGGACCGGTCAAAATCGGTCAAACTGCCTTCGTATCGGTTTAGGTTCAGGTTCATGAGATTACGGAACCTTGAACCGACGGTTTTAACGAATGTTAATCGGACAAACCGACTCGAAACCTAAACCGTCCGGTTAATCGTCATTTCACACCAAAAAATATAAAAATATATACATCAAAAATTGAGTGGAGGATGAAGTATTTCATTTTTTTAATATATGGACTTCAATCTCTCACGTAGTTTTTGTTATGAGAAGATTTTAAATGTTTTATGTTAGTAATAAAACAGTTTTCGAAATTGGAAAATTAGAAGGAAAAAAACACCCTCATGTTTGTGTATATAAAAACAACAAATTACTTATAATTTTCCGGCCTCTAATGACACTATTTTTTTTATTAGACTTAAATATTTAAGCTGATTAAAAAAATAGTAAAATTTTAAAATATAAATTCCATATACATTTTTTATTTTTACAAAATTATTCTCGTTCAGGGTCGAACCGAAACCGGAACCAGTTTAAAAATCGACGGTTTTTCGTTCAAAACCGGAATGGACCCGAAACCGGCTAAACCGGCCCCTTGCCAGTTTAGGTTCATGTTCAAGCATATGTTAAACCTTGAACCGACGGTTTTCGAAACGGACCGGCGATTTTCAAACTGACAACAACTCTAGTTGAAGGTTGACCGCACGACCTTCTTTATGAACCTGGGTTGTTTTGCGTGTGGAGGTAAACTAGAGGGGTCGCTGAAGGGATCAACTAGTATCAATAGCGATGATATCTTATTGAATATGAAGATCGGTTAACCATATGCAATGAGTGTGATAGACTAGGACATCTGAAAAGACTCGTTATTCAGCTGGTGTTCTTGTTCATCGATTTATATTTGTTTGTCGCTGACTGGTTATTCAAGTATGGATTTGCATACTCTTGTGCAATTATGGAGCTGTTTCATGGATGGATATCGATTGAGTTGTTTCGGTTTTAGTCGTGGTTGTATTGAGGCCCATGAAAAATGTCATGGTAGTCGCGACTCCTGAAGATCTCTCATTTTTGGTGGAGGCAACGTCATGGTGGTCCATTCAACACTTCCACATGATTGTTCCTTGTTGATCCGTTTGTCGGTGGAGCCTCCTTTGTTTGTTCTCGCTCAATCCTCTTCCTCCGTCATTTATGCTTCTTATTGATTTGTTGTATTATCCTTATTTGTTTGTAGTTTGTGTCTGGCTGACGGTCTCACCGTCTGTCGAGTTTTTTCTCGACCTCTCGACCTACTCGGCATGTCTAGTACGTCGAAATGCTTTCCTTATCAAAAAAAAAAAAGAGTCACACGAATTTGTTGCAAAACTATCCTTACATGAATTATATTCCTTCAGGAATCTGAAATACTTGAGTTTTGTTTTAAAACAAAAAATTCCAAGTATATCTACTATGATCATCTAATACTGTGAGAAAATATCTTCACCTATTCTAGAAGAGACTTTGTATGGACCCCAAACATCCAAATGCATTAAATCAAAACAATTGAACATTTCTGGAAAAAGGCAACTTTTTTGCTTTGCCAAGATAAAAGATTCACAATAATGCTTACTCAAATCTATGCTACTAAAATCAACAATGTGCTTGCGCTTAGTCATAGAGGCAAATCCTAGCCTATGATGTAACAATTCTAGCCTTTCAATAGTATGTGTTTTCATAGGTACACAACTATTACAAACAGATCCACTCTTAGAACTATAAACTAAACTGGATTGATGCTCTGGAAGAAACTTCTTAGCACAGTATATGTGGGTCTTCCTGATGGTTCAAAGAAAGTTATCACTATTTGTGGTAATGTTCAGTTATCTGATAAATTGGTGCTCAGGAATGTATTACTTGTGCCAGATTTCAAACATAGCTTATTATCAGTCAAGAGGTTGTTACATGACACTGGTATGCGTGTTGTGTTTGACAATGATGTATGTTTCTTTCGGGGTCGTTTGACTAAGAATGTGGAGGCAATGGGAAAGGAAGTCTCTGGATTGTACTTACTTTCTTCTACACAGTTGATTCTTCCACAACATCAATCCAGTTTAGTTTCTAGTTCTAACAGTGGATCTGCTTGTAATAGTTGTGTACCTATGAAAACACATACTATTGAAAGCCTAGAATTGTTATATCATAGGCTAGGACATGCTTCTATGACTAAGCTCAAGCACATTGTTGATTTTAGTAGCATAGATTTGAGTAAGCATTACTGTGAATCTTGTATCTTGGCAAAACAAACAAAGTTGTCTTTTTCCAGAAATGAAAAGATTGCTTCCAATTTTTTTGTTTTAGTGCATTTGGATGTTTGGGGTCCATACAAAGTCTCTTCTAGAACAGGTGCAAGATATTTTCTCACAGTATTAGATGATCACAATAGAAATACTTGGACTTTTTGTTTCAAAACAAAACTCAAGTATTTCAGATTCTGGTAGATTTTGTGAGCATGGTATTAACTCAATTTGGAGTCGTGATCAAGGTGTTTCTTAGTGACTATGGTACAAAATTTGTCAATTCTAAGTGTTTGCAATTTTTTGCTAGTAAAGGGATTATTTTGCAAAAAAGTATACCAGATAACCCTAAGAGAATGACCGAGTTGAGAGGAAGCACATACATCAATTGGAGACTGCTAGATCCTTGAAGAATTTTGCAAACTTGCCTATATATTTTTGGGGAGATTCTGTTTTAGCTTCTACTTTTTTTTATTAACAGAATGCTTACTGCAGTACTTAGTTGGAAATTTCCTTATGAGGTTTTACTAAAACTTAAACCAGATTAATCCTGGTTAAGATTTTTTGGATCTCTATGTTTTGCTTTGAAGCAAAGGAGGGACATATAAATTGCAAGTCAAGAGAAGAAAGTGTATGATGATTGGTTATGTTGATGCACAAAAAGGATACAAGGTTTTTTACTTGGAAAATATGAAGTTTTTGTAAGCAGAGATGTAGTATTTCAAGAGCACATTTTGCCATTCAATATTCAGCCACCAATAGAGATTGGTTCTGAATCTGTTATTGCTTCCACCAATTTGCCCCTAGTCAATCTTGCTCATCCAGAAACTCATGAGACCGAGGTACAAATTTCTAGCCATGTTCCTACTGTTTATCCTGATCCTGTTATAGGACTAGGTACAAACTTCTTCCATGTTGGCAAGAAGCAATGACCAAGGAAGTTAATGCCTTGGAAAATAATCACACTTGGAAGGTAGTTCCTTTACCTCAAGGAAAGAAAGCAATTGGCTTCAAATAGGTATATAAAGTCAAGTTTAGACAAGATGGAACAGTGGAAAGGTACAAAGCAAGGCTTGTGGCAAAGGGTTATGATCAAGTAGAGGGAAAATATTATAAGAAGACCTTTTCACCAGTTGCCAAATTAACATCTGTGAGGACACTTATTGCAGTTGCTACTGCCAAAGATTGGCCAATTCACCAATTAGATATTAACAATGCAGTTTTTGCATGATTTCTTAGATGCAGAAGTATATATGCAACTTCCATTGGGTTATAAGTTGCCAGAGAAAGGATTGGTTTGTAAACTATAGAGGTCACTATATGGGCTAAAGAAAACATCCAAACAATGGAATGTGGACTTAACTAAATTTTTGTTGAAGGAAGGTTTTATACAGTCTAAGAGAGACTATTTCTTATTTTCTAGAGAAAGAAATGGTCAAACCATTTTAGTACTGGTATATGTAGATGATCTACTCATCACATGCACTGATCAAGGTTTTATTGCAGCTCTTAAGCACAACCTTGATGTGGCTTTCACCATTACAGATCCATGTTTAGTAAAGATTTTTCTTGGGAATTGAAGTGGGCAGAGCCAAAAAAGGGACTATGCCGCATCAAAGCAAATATATTTTGGATATTCTAGGAGATATGAACATGACAGATTGCAAACCAACTGTGTTTCCAATGCAAAGAGGGCTTAAACTTTCCATAGATTCAGGTAAACCTCTTCCTAACCCTGGAGATTAGTAGGAAGACTTCTGTATCTGGGTTTAACTAAACGTGACATTGCATATCCTACTCAGCATTTATCTCAATTTATGCATTGTCCTAGACTACCTCACTGGAAAGTTGCACAACATGTTGTGAGGTATCTAAAATCTACAATCAATTTGAGTTTATTTTACTCTGCCAAGACAAGTTTATCCTTGCAAGCCTACACAAATGCAGATTGGGATGGATGTAAGTTTTCTAGAAGAAGCTTGATAGGGTATTGTGTTTTTCTTGGAGATTCATTAATCTCTTGGAAAACAAAGAAACAGAAGACAACTTCCAAGTCATCTCCCGAATCAGAATATAGAGCCATGTCTCACACTGCCTCAGAAGTATACTGGCTGAATGGGTTGTTGATGGACATGACTGTAAGAGTCCCTCTTCCAATTTCTCTCATGCGTGACAACAAATCAGCACAACATATTGCTAACAACCCTTTATTCCATGAACAAACTAAACACATAGAGGTGGATTGCCACTATGTGAGGGATCAAATTCAAAATGGACTACTCAAGATTGTCCATGTGGTACTGAAAACTAGCTAGTTGATCTTATGACTAAACCCTTAGGAGAAGTACAACATTACTTCTTATCTGGCAAGCCTGGTCTTGTGTTTGATCTCACCAGTCCAGCTTGAGGAGGGGTTATCAGGATAATGATGTAATATAGATAATGTACAAGGGTAGTTTAGTCTTTCCTTTATTATCTCTATATATAAAAGAAGAATCAGTTGTAAACAGTAACTTGATCATAATGAAATTCGATCTAATTCTTCTTCTCTCTTTTTGCAATTCACAAACTGGTTAATTCAGTTTGTTCATAAGATGGCCACCACTCTATTTACTCCTTTTCCTAGCGTGGCTCTTGAAAAGAAAAACCGACGAAATTGGATCAATCAAGCCCCCATTGAGAACTGAAGTGGTTAAAAAGAGATGAGAGTGGTTAAATGCTTACTTATCAACTGAGAACTCAAAGACAACAACGATAGTCAAAACAGCCCACATTGAAGTCTCAAAGACATCCTCGGAGTATTACAAAAGAGAGACGAGAATAATGGCTACTCCTACTTTCATTGCATGTACAACTCTCCTCCAATCATCCTTTGCCACCTTCATCATTGTCTGCCCGACTCTAGTTACTTGGCATGTCAGTTTATGTAGCACATTTACTTCCATTGATTAAGGCACACAAAACAATCTAATTAAGAGATCAGAAGATAGATATATATATATCATATACTCCCTCCGTTCCATAATATAAGGGACATTTCCGTTTTTGGCGTCCCAAAAAATACTTCCCATTTCAAATCTTTCCTTTTATATCTATAAATTTATTCCTCAAATACCCTTATCAAACACTACTAATTCCATTACTATCCTTACCCTATTTTGTTTTTTTCCTATATTTTTTCTTTCTTTTTCCTTTTATTACTCCACCCAACTCCATATTTTCAATGTCTCATTTTCTTCATCTGCAACTTTCACCACAGACTCCATTAAATATTCCTCTCTCTCTCTCTTTATAACCCACTCCATTAATCTCAATTCCCATAGCCCATCTTCAAAGCCTGCAACTTCCACCTACACCATTTATTATTTCCACACTCTCTCTCTCTTTATAACCCAAAACAACACTCTTTCCATCTTCATTTCTTCCAATTTTCAATGTCCATCTGCAACTTCCAATGATACATTAAATAATCACTCTCTCTCTCCCTCTTTTTAAAACCATACCCAAAACTTAACAATCTCCCAAAGTCTCTCTTTCTCATTTTTCTTTACGCAGTCACTAACCCTAACTAAGCTTTCTCCTTCAAAAACCCTAACTAGATCTTCATGTACCAAAAACCCTAACTAGACCTCTCTTCTCTTCACCTTTCAAGATCCATAAAAACATGAGTACGAGTGGCCATGGATCTGAATCTTGGGGCTTCGTTTGTGGAGATGAAATCAAATCTGGATTTGAGGAGCAGCCTACCTTAAGATCCCCTGAGGATGATGATGAGCCCAAAACTGAAGTGCTAGATAGTGGAGATGAAGAAGACGGTGATGATGAGCCAAAGACTGAAGTTCTAGATGGTGGTGATGAAGACGAGGGTGATGAAGAGCCAAAGACTGAAGTTCTAGATAGTGGTGATGAAGACGAGGGTGATGAAGAGCCAAAGACTGATGTTCTAGATAGTGGTGATGAAGACATTACTGATGAGGAGGCCGCTACTGATGTGCTTGATGAAGATGATGCGGTTAAAGAGTCCCCTTCTCAATCTGATCCAAACAATGCTTGCTAGGTACCCTAAATCTCTATTAGATTGTATGTTGTTGTGATTTTTGGACAATATTGGCATACTTTGATTTCGATTGGTGCCGATTTGTTGTTGATGATTCCATGTTGATGGTTATTTTGGATCTCTGAGGCTAAATATTGTGGATGATTTGTACGATGATGGATGGTGACGATTAGCTCTGTTTTTTGAAATGTTGAGTTGTTGATGAATGTTGAGGAATACCTCAGAATCTGTAATGTTGAGTTGTGGATCAATATATAGCTCTGTTGTGATATGTGGAAGATTATTTTTGATTTTGTGTTTTTTTGTTAAGCTTTCGTTTTTTTTTCTTCCATAGATGTTACTTGTAGTAAATCAATTCAAAACAGAACTTGGTGCATTATCACAATAATTACTGCATCTTTACAAAAGTTCATACTTTAATAATCCATAACAAAACATTGATTAGTGCATATGCGGTATCCTTACAAAAGTTGATACTGCATGTTTACAAAAGTTTTGAGATGCAATACTATCTTATATTATTGCATCTTAAAACTTTTTAGTGCATGAAATCTTCCAAGTTATCTTGTCCACCTTCTTCAGTTTCTTGTTTTGTCCATTCTTCAGTTGCTTCTTGGTTGTCTTGGGCTACATTTGAAGGTCCTGCTTGTGCTTGTGCTGTTGCTTCTTCTCTTTGAACAATTTCCCATGCTCTTAAAACTGCCGCCATTGGTGCATGAACTTGGCTTGGTAGATTTCCATGAGTTTCTAGTCTTTTCTTCCCTACATGTGGTACATCGTAATCATTACCTCCTAGGTCTTTTAATATTTCATTCATTACATATGGTAATGTCATCCACACATTACTTAGGGTTTTAGCTTTTAGCTCATAAAAGGCCTCATGTACAACCTCTAGCATGTGATCAATGTTTTGAGGCATTTTTTTATACATCAATGATTGAATGCTTCTAAAAAAAAACCAAATCTAAAATGTTTAAATCAGGACTATTAGGAGGCTGCTGAGTTAGGATAAATGTAAAACCTTCTTGTTGGTAAACTTGCTGCCATTCTGCATCTTGTTGACTAATATGTGGTTTAGCATTATCTTGTTGTATGAATATGATCTTGTGTTGACCATCTTGTGGCCATTTCTCCTTAATTGCTGGAACTATCTGGTTTATGAGCATGTCTCTTGTAACTTTCTTGTTCACTGATTCCACCAACTTGGTTATTAGTGTCCCCTTTGGTCGTTTCTTTGATGACCTCTTTGCTGCCTCTTTGTATGTGAATGGAAAAATACCTATTTTCCCATCAAATATGCATTGTCCTTCTGAATTAAACCTAGGCCTAGCAACTGCTGCAGTAAACATTACCTTTGGTATAAATTTGCTTGAACTGGCAGATCTGTATTTTCCCCTCTCATTTTGTGCTAGGTAGACCTTAAGTGACTTCTTGGTCAAAAAGAACCATTTCTCATCTATATGAACAAAGTCATACATTGGAAAATACCGTCTCTTTGAATCTGGTGTATCACCTTGTAGTAGTCCTAATATCCATTTTAGTCTTGTAATTTTGTAGCCTTCTTTTGATGCAATGAGTTGGTATGTGGCTTCATGACTCCCCTCTTGATCATTCTATGAGCTGTGCTTTTTGAGATGTCTAAGTCACTTGCTAGATCCCTTATGCATGTTCTTTGCCCCATATGTAGAGATGTGATAGCTTCAATTGGTACTGTAATTCTCTTTCTACCTGAGTTGTGATAATTTGGAATAAGATTGTACCTTTGATTGGCATTTCTTTGTCTTTTGGCTATGCCCCGCCTATGGTCTTTCTTGATACATTAAACTCTTGTGCTGCATCATTTACCACACCATGCTGCAGTTTTCCATCTATTGATCTATCTAGAAGCCACATCAATATTTGCATTCTTTGATCTGTGCTGAGCCGGTTCCTTGTTGTATGGTGATGATTGGTTGCTTGTGTTGGATGCTCTGTTTCAGGATTATATGTTGTTGCTGCTTCTGTTGCCTCAGTTTCTAGTTCTGGTTCTGCATTAAGATCAAAGAGAAGTTCTAGTTCTTCCATGTCCCCTCCAGCTGGCTCATTAAGATCGAAGTTGAGAAAATGTTCTTGTGGAGCGGCAACATCAATTGGAAATAGAGGTGTTGCATTTAAATTAAATTCTGAAGACATGAGGAACTAGCAGTGATGCTTTGTTTTTGAATTTAGTGAAGATACCAAGAGTTAATGGTGAAATGATGCAGTAAATGCTTTCTTTTATAGTTGAACAATTATGTAATCTCTCTCTTAACAGAAGTAAGGGTTAACCCTTCAGATGTACAGTATTTTTTGGCAATCCGTGTGACTTTCAATTCTATGTTCCTATTGGTCTAAATATTTGTAATATTGTAATTTAGCATTATTAAATTATATGAATTGCAGAACTTTACTTTTTCTGTATGTTCCTGCCGAATTTTTCAATTGCCTTAATTCATATGTTTTTCTTCAAATGTCCCTTATAAACTGGGACAGAGAGAGTAGTTTGAAGTTTGAACAAGCCGTCCTACAGCTTATATGCTCATTTATAATGTTGTACGTATACATTGTTTAATTAGAAATCCAAGTGTTGCCTCTAGGGAAATGGTTGTTTGGTAATCCAAGTTCTGGTGAAGGTTGTAAACTTGTAATACATTTCTAAATTCATCGTGTTCATGATAATTACAGTACTGCACAACATTTTTAAATTCTTGACTTTAATGGGTTATTGTGCTTTAGCTACGAGTTTGGAACTTGGGATCCTTTAACATTTACAGACTGCATTGGTACTAAGGGTGCGTTCGGCAAGGCGTTTTTTGTGCGTTGAAGGAGTTGAAGTTGAAGAATTTGAGCGTTGAAGAGAAATTAGGCATGTTCGGCAAGGATTTTGACAGAGTTGAAGATCTGAAGTTGAAGTGCCCAGAAGTTGAAGATGAAGCAAATTGCTTACCCTTGGGGGGGGTAGGGTAAGCAAATCTGAGGAGTTGAAGTGCTGGAAGATTATGATATTGCCCTTGGAAAAGTTCTAACAATTCTCCCTCTCCAGTTCATCGGTTTTATTCAGGGCAAAATTTGATTATGGTTCTTCGTTGGTTTCGTGTGGAGGGAAAATCAGGTTAAGCTAGAACCCTAATTTCATGCTTCAATTTAATTTTATGCACCTTCTAATGCAATTCTGCTTATTTTGGTCCTGAATTGCAGTTGGATTTGTGTATTGAATAATTTGTTTATATATTTAGGTTGTGTTGATTGTGCACTCAAGGTGTTTGATTAAATGCATCTGTTATTTTATATGTATGAAAGTGGGAAATGATAATTATATTGACGAGAGTTCATGTCTGAAACAAAATGTAAAGGGGATAGGGGGATAGGGTTAGTTGAATTAAGATGAGGCTACTGGCTTGGACAATTGTTTTCTGAATTATGGCCTCAAATTAGGTGATATACCTTTAATGCTCAGTTTGTTAGCTCTTCATAATAGAAATTGATTTTCTTGATGAATGTTACTGAATTAGGTCTTGATTTGAATTGTCTTCATTGCTGACTTTTGGAAATTGATAATAGGAGGAAGCAAGAAGATCAGTGGAAGAAATTTCTCCAACTATATACTACAACAGCTTAACAAACAAAGAGAAAGAACTAGAGTGAGTGAGTGTGTTTTCAAGATCTTCATTTCCTTGTGCATACTTTTGCTTCAACTATGGATGTGAATTTACTGCTTCACTCTGAATTTCTTTGATTTTGATTACAGCAATGGCTATTATATTCCTCGATTAGTCAGATTACATATACAAGCCAATTGATTATGTGTATTTATTTCGAGGTGAAATAGGAGGAAATGAGTTATATACAAGCCAAGTAGGATGGCAGAGCTTGAGGTTAGGATGGCTTCAGCTGGTTGTATTATTGGATGAAATAGCAGTTGTGTCAAGTTTAGTGAAATCTTGTAAGGAGTGGTCAAGGAATCTAGAGGCCCAGTTCAGGAAGAAGGTATACTCAAAATCAAATGTATTATTGGATGAAATAGCAGTTTTGTCTATGTTTTGCAGGTAGAAACATTGTCAAAAGTAAATCACAAAATTTTTGTGAACCTTATTGGTTACTGTGAAGAGGAGAAACCTTTCAGTAGGATGATGGTCTTTGAGTACACATCATTATGCAGATTTATAACCACGTAAGGAGTAAATTTTAGAACTCAAAATTGACTTTAGTCATTACAAACTCCAATTCAGTAAAGCAGTTTAAACCTTTTTAGTCCAGTTTAGTAATTCTTTGTAATCTGATTCAGTTGATGGCTTCAAGGTATAGTTCTTTCATATGATGGCTTCAAGGTATAGTTCTTTCAAAGAGTTTCAGAGGAGATGGAGGATCTATAACAAGGTATAGTTCTTTCATATGATGAGTACTCATACACAAATTTGATTTGAGTTGAGAATTGGATTTTTGGTGATGATGAATTCAGATTTTTGGTGATGATGAACAAAAATTTGTTCAGTCGCCAACTCTATACTTGATATAACCTTTAACTATGGATGTGAGTTAACTGTTTACTTTTGTTGTTTTGTAGAAACTAACTTGCTGAAACTCCTTTGATGCCACTCATACTGCACTACTGAGCCATGATGGCCCATCTCAAGTCTGAATTGTGCAGCAACTTGGCTCATTTGGTTCTTATCTGTTGTGTGACTTTAGCTTGATGGAGTTCGTCTCTTTAACTTGTTTCACTACTGTGCCATGGGCATGGTTGATGCATTGTTTAACTTGTTTCACATTTTGTGTATGCTAGTGTTTGTAAGGAATGGAATAATCTACTCTTCCATCACTAAACCATTAGGAAGACGTTGTAAAAAATCTACTCTGGAAGACATTGTAAAAAAAGTTAACTAGGAAGACAATGTAAAAAAATGTGAATGACAATTGTTATAGGCTTGTTATGAATTTTTTCTTTTTTGAGATAATATCTAATTTTAATGTTCTTAGAGCTATATATGTCTATGAGTGTGTTGAATTTATTTTTTCTTAAATAATATGTATATATATTTTTTATTTTAATAAATCAAATTAAAAAACTTCATTTTAAATTTGATATATATAATATTAAATATATCAATTTTATGTCGACATAACTAAATGATAACCCATAATAATATTCTAACCTACTATCCAAATACTAATTATATTCATGTCCTTTTTCGTCATTTTACATTTCAATTTCAATTACATCAACTTGCTTCAACTCGTTTTACCGAACACACCATATCGAACTTCAACTCCTAAAATCTCAACTTCAGCACCAACTTCAGCTACCTTCAACTTCAGCTCACTTCAGCTACCTTCAACTTCAGCTTACTTCCACTTCAACACCTATTTCAACTCGCGCCAATCCGAACGGAAAGAATTATTACAGAAAGGACGCTAGACATACCATATAACCTGAGTCCTGAAATACTGCTCTTGTAGAGAAACAACATGGTGGTCTGTCAGTTGAATTTCGGGCTACGGAAGAACTCTGAATCTCTGAAAAACCTTCTAACAGTCTCCACTTTCTCAGCTGAAAGATCAGTATTCTCTAGCAGGTATTCCTTTGATGCCTTAGCAATAGCTTCAATTGACCCAACTGCTTGAAGCTGGTGATAAAAAAAAGTGCATTTGATTCAGGTAATCTGGAATGGATCAGATGAGATAAGCCAAGTCATATCAATATCAACATTATGGTGCAGTTGAATTACCGAGTTCGCATCATGGGTGTCTAAGCCTGGGATCGAAGTGATTACACTCAAAAAAGCTTCCATTGATTGCATAGCTTGCTTCCTCTACAGACACACAAGAATATCATAATTAACCATAATCACCAAGAAACACACCATTACAAGCTAAGTAATAACCAACCTCATCTTTCATTCGATTGATGACATCCTGTTGTTTACAGACTCCAAGAGAATGTGCAATCTTCACAATCTTTTCAAATCCCACTTCCAAATCAAGAACAGGCACAAAAGCCGGTCTTCCCATATCAATACCAGACCTTAAAATACACAAGATCCAAATAAAGAACAGCATGACAAAGATAACCAAAAACAACAACTACAAACTAGTTACTCACTCGAAGTAAGAGCGAACAAATGATTCATTTTGTTCCTTGGTAGAGAGGGTGATGACAACATAGAAATGTGCAAACTGACCCTTCAGCTTCAGCGCTCTGCACCGAAGCTCATCAGAAAATGAAGTCTAGAGAAGAACAGAAAATGATATACATCACCTGCTGTAAATCTGCGAAGTGTTATCTTGATTCCAGTTAGTCACAAACATAAATGCAGCAGAGAGGCCTCCACAGTTGAAGATGAAATCCTTCAAATCAAAAGCGACTGAATTAGACAAACAAGTAGAGCGATGAAAAAACAGAAACCCTAGAACAAAACTTACTGGTGCAATTGGAACGAAACTAAGCCTGAAAGAGCTTTCTCGAAGGAAAGACGAAATGAAGGTCATTAAATTAGGATCCTGCAGCTCCTCTTTCCACTTGTTACTCATCATACAAACACCATTGTTGCTGCCTACGAAACGATAACACAGCTTTGTTTAGTTTGCAGTGAATTTCTCAAGGAAGTATACAAGTTGGAAGAAAATACAGAGATTTCAGCATCAACTATAGCTTTGCACAGATTTCAGATCATTGATAGCGCTACCTTGTCTTGAAGAATGTAAGACGAGTGGTGGATCTCGGCGGGGGCTCGCTTCCATCGAAGATCCGTCTATAATAGCTCACCGTGTGATGCCTGAGACGGACAGAAGTCGTTCAGCTCCTCCTGTAGGCGTTAATTCAACCAGGCGCTATCTATAGATCGGTTGCAGAAAAGAATTGGGACAACCTCTGTTCAAAGTTCAAACTTAGCTTCTTTTCTTCTGAATTCGAGCAAACAATGGGCTGGGCTTAAACGGCCCACAACATATCAAAGAACTGGGCTTATGACCCATCTCAAAATTAACAACTATTTTCATCTATTATATATTCCCTCCGTCCCCTATTGATCTTCTCATTTGCTTTTGACACATTTGTCGAGACACGTTTTGTAACGTTAATATCTCTAAATACACGATGATAAAATATATAATTTTTTTATATTATCAAAGTACTCATTGAGACGAATCAAACGAGATCTCGCATGCCTATATTTATTTCTATATATTAGAAGAAAACGAGAAGATTCTCTCGGTTTGTGAATAGTGTCAGAAAAGCAAATGGGCCTTGTATTAAGGGACGGAGGGAGTACAAATATTTTGAAGTCATGTCTTCACAAAAGTTTACGCCACTTGACAAAATTTGAGTGGAAATATGTGTATTTCTCTTTTATTATTTTCACTTTTAAAATAAATTGAGTAAATTTTTTTAATCACTATCTCACTCTAACATCTCACTGTTCCACTAACTCCAAATTTACAAAAGCTCTATTTGGTAAAATCAATATTTCACTAACTCCAAATTTTAGCTTGATGTTGAGGCTTACAGTTAAAAATGACATATTCATCTTAGCACTTTGTTTACTATGTGTTATGGACTCCAGTTTCGTCACTCTCTCTATTACTATTGTCCATGTTCATCTCTTCAACGAAAGATATGCATGTTCACTATTTATTGTTTGATTAAATTTTTTTCAAGCTTTACAACTTCTATCTTACAAATCAATATACTTAGACTAGAAAGAGAGAGTAGAGAGTAAGAGAGAAAAAGAGAAAAAGTATGTCTTGTACTTTTCATTTGTCCAAGCAAACTCAAGCCTATTTATAGGCCAATACATGGGAAGACCATAAGTCATGTAGTTACATGTACATCCATAACATAAGGTAATACAACACTCCCCCTTGGATGTACATAACTGGCTGCCTCGTTAAAAACCTTATCTTGGAAAAACCCATTGGGATAAAAACCAAGACTAAGGGAAAAAAGAGTGCAGTCGTACTCCCCCTGAATTATCATACATCCTTTAAACGACACATCCTGATGCCACAAACGAGTTCCTTGAAAACTTTTGTCGGTAATGCCTTTGTAAACAAGTCTGCTAAGTTTTTGCTAGATTGAATTTGACGAACATCAACCTTTTCTTCGACTTGAAGCTATGAGTAGAGAAAAACTTTGGAGCTATGTGTTTCGTCCTATCTCCTTTGATGTAGCCTTCTTTGATTTGAGCGATACAAGCTGCATTGTCTTCATATATCACAACTGGAATTTGTTTGCTTGATTCCAGCCCACAAGATGTCTCAACGTGGTGGATAAATGATCTCAACCACACACATTCTCTTCCGGCTTCGTATAGAGCAATCAACTCTGCATGATTTGATGATGTAGCTATCAAGGTCTGTTTTGTTGATCGCCGTGAAATTGTTGCTCCTCCATACACGGACAAGTAACCTGTTTGTGAAATGGCTTTGTGTCGGTCATACAAATAACCCGCATCAACATAAAACCGACCAATTCTCGAATTACCAGTCGAGTTGATATATTAAGTCGTGTATTACATACACATTATCAAGTTGATTGTATAATGGATCTTTTCTGGAGGTATGAATCAAAGGTTACACAAACTACCTCATTAAAAACCTTGCTCGGAAAAACCCAATGGGATGAAAAACCGAAGCTAAGGGAAAAAGAGTGCAGTGAGAGCAACAAACTCCCCCTGAAAAGAACATTTACTCTTCATATGTTCAAAACATAAGATTTTGTTCCTGCATAGGATATGATACTTCTGCATCATTCATAACATTATTTCACATCAAAAGACATTTTACCTTAATCTTTCGGATTGTCAAATCCTTTTAATGAACTAACAAGTCGATTTATTAGTTTTCTAATGGTCTCTGTTGGAGCACTAATTTTTACCAGTTGACTTGTTTCTCTTTTCACAGATTTGTGACAATCACAATATTCACAACTTTATGAGTAATAACTTTCAATACAAGTGAATATGTCGTCTTTAGCTAAAGATATATTATCAAAATTCACTACAGGTGAATAGAGTTTTATATCTAGTCTAGACTCTTAAACCCTTAAGAGATCGCTCGATCTTCATATCACAATATCATTGCACTCATAAAAACAATGTGTGTGTCTAATTTCATATTTTCTGGTGTTCACCCAAAACACACCCTGTCATTTACAAAAATTGACTTCCTTACTTTTCCTCGTATTAACAAGGAGTCTACAAATAACGTTCTTATTGATATTATTCATAATTGGCTCTCAGCACAATATGTGACCTGTCACACAATAACAATAATAGATTTGATAACATGTAAGTTATACATACATTGAACATCTTGTTCATTCATTTGAACTTCTAGTTCATTTCATCACTTGAACTTCTAGTTCATTTCATCACTTGAACTTCTGGTTCGTTCACTTGAACTTCTGGTTCTTTCACTTGAACTTCTGGCCCATTTAACTTGAACTTCTAGTTCATTTAACTTGAATTCTTGACGTATTAAGATTGTATATCATACAAGTTCTTAGATACTAGTCTTGTTTCCTTCTCCCCTTAAAGTTGGAATTTTCACCTTGTCAAATTGGTAATCTTAATACCGAGCAATACATTGATCACCCATTCACAAGCTCTAGGTATTAATAAACGATAAGGAACAAAGCCTCTCGTATATTTCCAACTTTTCATGTGACATTACTTTAATATATCGAGGGAGGTAAGAGAGTGTATACCGCATATTTGAATAATATTTTGCTCTCTTCTGGAGACAAGTTTCAAGTAGGAGAATTGTAAACAGTCGGTCTTAGTCGAATTTATTTTTCGACATCCAAAGTTTATGATTTGATATGATCAACGACTCTACCAGGTCGTGTACTCATATATTAGCATTTGTCAATGCAAGCATATACCTAATGACATTACCTAGCCATTTATTACTATTTTGACTGTATAATAAGCGACACTACTAGGTCGTTTTCTAAATGTATAGGAGCTACAAGACGCTCAACTAATACACTAATTAAATAATCACATCCTCCCCTTAATTTGTGTAGCCAATGTGTTGAGGCATCTATCAACATCATACAATATATGATTATTCTCATCGGTCTACATGCTAGTATACTCAATCCTCATTTATCTCTTGAACTTAGTCAAGGATCATAGAAAACTTTACATACGTTGTCACCCTTATCCCTTAGGAGATGAAACTTCAGGTTTCAGGAGCTTCAGGTCCTTTACTTATTAATGTAATAATAATGTGTATTGTTCACAAGAGTAATCAAGTTTATCATGCCACATAATATTATAACTTAACTTCTGGTTAGTTTATCATGCGTATTGTAGGCATCTTTTCTTTAGACTTTCTTTAGCCTAGTCTATGAGATGAATACTCGAATATTTGACTCAAATGCAAACTTGCAGTCAATATCATCATATGACAACCATTTTGTCAAAATATATCTTTATAAATATATATCTTCATAAATTCTTGTATCTTCAGGTAACAAGATAGGTACTCTTCCGGAGTCTTTTATGAGATCGTTCCCTTAGAACATAATATCCACACCAAAATTTCAATTTGCATGGTAATGGAAAACTTCCGGCTTCCAATTAAAATAATTAAACTGAATGACATCATTGACAAACATAATTGTCTACCATTGAAAATCCGCACCTGGGTGATCCATTAATAATTTGGAAGATCATTAACTCAAAATCAAATAAGCCTTATATTAGATTTCTTGAAAACAAAATGGTGATGCCACGAGATGAGTGCATTGAGAACTAAATTGTGTCTTCAAGATATTCGAATGGAACCATACATATATAGGTTCGATTTAGTAATCATTATCATGACTTACGGTTGCGCGCTTAACCGAAACCTCTTTCACACCCTCTTCCGGAGGAGACATGCTTCTGGCATGCGAGAGGCTGTCGTATGTATACTAGACCATTCTTGGTGGTCATTGATAAATTGTTCTGAATATGATATAACCCCATTGTTATTGTACTACTACTAGAGTACATGATTTGTTAGGAGATCATGTAACTCTTCTGGAGCTTATAATGATCCCTTATTGCCAATATCGAGTCTGGAAGATCTCGTATAGTTGATGATAATAAAGTTCATGCATAACACAATTATACCCGAATTTTAGTGGTGCATGTTTCTCCCAAAATTTTACTAGCCATAAATTTGGCATTAGAAACTCATATCAAAGTTGTTTCTTCTGGAAACGGTGTGCGAATTAAAATGCAACAATCATAACACATATTAGACATTTTTCAATATTCATCAAGAATAGAAATCTCGTGAAATCTCAATTATCAACTTCGAGTGACAAAAGGAAAGCTTTTATCATCTACCACCACGGCTTCCACCACGGCCGCTTCCACGGTAGCCACCACGGCCACCACCACAACCTCCACCATGATCGCCACCACGACGATTACCACGCCCTCGGGCTCTACCACGTCCTCTACGGGAGGAGGGAGCATTTGCATTAGGGGCAACTCTATATGAGTCATGCAGTGGTGTGGAACCAGTAGGTCGGGTTTGATCATTATTGAGAAGCAATTGGTTGTTTTCTTCTGCTAAAATCAAGCAAGACAATAACTCCGAATAGGTTTTGAACCCATGTGCCTTGTACTGTTGCTGGAGCACAAGGTTATTAGCATGGAAAGTAGAGAATGTTTTCTCAAACAAATCACCATCTTCTATACTCTCTCCACATAGCCTTAATGTGGAAACAATGCGAAATAATTCAGAGTTATATTCAGAGACCTTTTGAAAATCTTGGAACCTCAAATGCATACATTCAAACATTGCACGAGGTAAAAAGACAATTCTTTAATGCTCAAAACGTTCTTTCAAACTCTTCCAGAGTTCAAAAGGTTTTTTTAGTGTCAAATATTGAGCTCTCAGGTCCTCATGGAGATGATGACGAAGCAAAATAATTGCTTTGACACAATCTTACTGGGATGCACTAGAATAAAACATACATATAATGTATACGTATTATTACAGACGAAGTGACATGCATATACAAAAATAGAAATTAAACATACACTAAAATACACATACTAAAATAGCATGATTAGTCAAAGTAAATTTGAAACAAATTTAAAGAAAATTTAAAGAAATAAAGCTAAATAAAGCAAATTTACTACACATACTAAAACGGTTTGCGGCATGTGTGAACGGATCAAAATAAAAACTTGCAGCCTCATTAGTCAAACTTATCCTTTAATATGCAATTACTAAGGTTCATTAGTACTAGTAAATCAATAAAAAAAAACATGCAAAAATTGATGGAATGATAAACTAGCATACGGAAGTTTTACATATAGAATATAACTTAATTAATTTTTTCATTCTCAACATAAATTACTCATCAGTATCGGTATCTGAAACGACATGCGGTATAAAATAAAATAAAATAAAAATAATCTCATTTCGATAAGTATTGATAATCGAAAAATAATACAAGATCAATCACGGAAGTTCATCTTCTTCGAGAGATGGTTATATATATCCACTTCAAGGGATAAAACGAGATCGAATCACGTAAATTCATCTTATTCGGGAGATGATTATATATCCACTTCAGGAGATAATACAAAATTGAATCATGTAAATTCATCTTCTTCGGGAGATGAATATATATAGATTATATATTTCCATTTCAGGGGATAAATCAATATGCATCGGCATCAGGGATACAATTTAAGCGAAATTGGATTAAACTTGTCTCTACGGGGACAAAATAATCACTTCATGGATCATAAAGAAAAACTATCACTTCATGGATCATAAAAACATAATCGCTTCAGGGATCAAATGAGTCTTAATCGCTTATACAAAACTTAATCTCTTCAGGGATCAAATGGGCCCTAATCTCATTAGGATCAATTGAAGTACAATCGCTTCAGGGATTGATTGAAACCTGATCGCTTCAGGGATTGATTGAAACGTGATTGCTTCAGGGATCGAATTTAAACATGATCACTTCAGGAATCGATTGAAACTTAGATCACTTCAGGGATCGATTAAAAATAAGATCACTTCAGGGATCGATTAAAAATAAGATCGCTTCAGAGATCGCTTAAAACTTAGATCGCTTCAGGGATCGTGTTCTTGTGCATAAGATCAATTAGAATAAAATAAAATAAAATCTCTTCTTACCGTCTCCTTGTGCATAGATGATTATGCGGGGTGCATATATAATGATAGGAGATGCATCATTTCCTATGTGAGCGATATCGTGCTGATAACGTGTTACAAATCAATATACTTAGACTAGAAAGAGAGAGTAGAGAGTAAGAGAGAAAAAGAGAAAAAGTATGTCTTGTAATTTTCATTTGTCCAAGCAAACTCAAGCCTATTTATAGACCAATACATGGGAAGACCATAAGTCATGTAGTTACATGTACATCCATAACATAAGGTAATATAACATATCTCCTTATTTCATTTGTTAGGATTTGTAGATTTGTTTCTATATGTGAATGAATTTGAATGAATTTGTTTTCATCGATGTCTAATCAAGCCTCAATTGGATTCATAGTTCCTCCTCTTATATTTCATTTTGGCTACCAAATTTCTTATGAAAATTATTCTATTAGCATTCCAAGTGCATGCATATTATGGTTTAATAAGAAACTTTATTGATGTTACTTATTACGACTTCAGATAAATAGAAGTTGTCGACAACCTGTCATCATCTATAAAATTATGATTTTTTATTGATTAATAAATTATATCATTACCCGTACGTCGTACGAGACAAACACAAGTTATTTCTTTAAGCTTCGGCAATGCTTTTTATTAGGATTTTTTTATCCTATGCCCTTAATAAGAGTCAAAATATAGAAAGATTTGGTAGATTTATGCTAATTTTTATTAAATCCTTTATTGTGATGAGTTTATATTTTCCTTCTTGAGTTTACAATTTTCTTGGGGGCATAGGTTAGAAAGACCGTTTTTATTATACTCGTGAACATCAACTCTCTAAGGATGCACATAATTTTATTAAGCCCCCGAATCCACTAAAAACACCACAACAAATTTCAATATCTGTTGCGAACTATGAATCTCATATCTCAAACAACGACGCAAAAGTTTATAATCATGGAATCTAGATCTTTAATAAGTTGAAATGAGTAAACAAATCAAATAAAATTATAAAAGAATCTAATCATGGAGGGAATTACATGTTTTTTTTTACAAACAAACAATAATACTGAACAAGATCAAGGATAACCTAATCATCGACTCTGATGATTTTATAAAACTCTTTAAACAAAAGATCATCATAGAACTCTTTAAATAAAAGATTGCATTGAGCATTGTACAAATTTGAACGACGAACTTCTTCAACTTCAACAGAAGCTTGGAGATCTTCAATGGAAGAGATGAATGATCGGAGATCTTGGAATTACCTGGTTTTGTTGTTCGTTCATCATCCGTGATTTTATCTTTTTTCCCTCTCATCTTTAATTCTCCAAACTTGTAATTTTTATACGTAACTAACCATCTACTCATCCATAATAGAATACCTATAGCATGCGCAATGCCACTTAAGTTGTTTTGGAGGAAGGACATAGATTCTTCGGACTAAAAGGTCTTATATATGTAAGGAAGTATGCACTTGAAAGTTGATACCACCTCTACTTGATATGACTTCTATATATATATAACTCTCTTCTTAAAGCATACCATGTTAAAAGAAACAACAACGATTAGCTAGCTTGTTATAATTGTAATCATAATTATGGATATATACACATTCACAAGACACACATCCGAATGCATGCACTTACGTACACTTGAATACCATATTTACAAATCGTGAGATGAACTACAACATTACACTACATTACTTTACCGGCCTAATCGAAGAGCAGCATTAAAGTCAAGCCTCCAAGCAAACCCACCACTCCTCATCCTCCACGTGTCGCACATCACCGTCACCTCCGACACACCTCCTCTCCACGTGGACTCCATCCTCACCCTACACGTGTACGCCTTACACGTGACAGGCACGACGTCCTTCATCACGACCCACACCACCATCTCATCTCCCTCCTCCTCTTTCGCCATCATCTCAAAAGCCCTATTCGTCCACGTCACCCTATTCCAACCGTCCGATACGAACCCCGGACATGTGTCCTCCTCTAACCTCCTCACCATCGTCTCCTCATCGCTCCACGTGGCAGTCACGTGCTCCACGCTCACCGACAACCACACCACCCGCTTCTCGCCACGTGTGCGCTTATTGACCCTCAGATCGGGGGTCTCCGGAATCAACGGTAGTGTTACTAGAGTTTTCTTTCTTGTGTATCTCCTTCTTTTCCGATCTGTTTTCATGCACGCCCGATACTTCGAAGCCTGGGACGAGGAACCGCCTCCTGGCTTCGGAGCTATCGGGCGGAATTTATGCATTATGAGATCCATGGATGTTCCAAAGTGTGAAGAATAGTAGTGGTGGAAGGCCCTAGAAATGGAGGTAAGAAGGGACACGTGTCGAAGGAGATCTAAAATATTGCTTGTTTATTGGAATATGAAAGATCCACTTTGTATTGGAGGAGAGGGAAATGGGCCAATGAGATTGCTCGGAGTGTCTCGTTTTCCATTGGAGGAAGCAGCAATGATAGGGAATTATGGGTGTGACGTGGTTTATGTTAAATGGTTAAGTAGGCATATGTTTTTATAAGATTCGGTGTGGTATTCTGTGTGTAATTCATTGTAAGTGGACAAACCAGCCTGACAAGAGATAAACAAAAACCACAGATTGATCCAAGCTAGGATACATGCAATGTAAACAACAATGGAGCCATCTAAGATGGATGTATAGGGGAATTATAATGAATCCATCCCAACTTGAGACTTGTTCGGGCGAATGTATCTTCAAACGATCCACTAAAAAGAATTTGAATGTGAAAATGAGTATAAAGGGTAACCAAATAGAGAAATATATAAATAGTAGAGATTCAGAGTGTCACATATGCATGAATCTCGTGCAAGACTACCCATTTGTAATGTGAATCTCTTTCCTCCAAAAAGACATGTCCTGAGTCATTAGAATTCTTGAGAGATAATAGGGTGAGGTCTGTTAATGACCTCTTACCCGTTCTTTGGTCCTCTATGTTCCGACAAAACTGTACTGCAACTAACTTCTCATATTTGCGTGCGTGCTTATTAGAATGCCTCTTTTGCACATGTCCAAACGTCATGGTTTAGATTCTCGAAATTTACAGTGTATATATAGTCCTCAACACGTGTCCAAACCAACTTCGCTTTTTATTCTATCTACCTTTGTGTAGCCCTACGTTCAGTTTAATGTAACATCCTCATCTCTGATACCATCAATCTATTCTCTCCCAACTTGATTGAAATTTATGTTGTAAATTTGCATCTATATCTTCGTTATTCGGTATGATAGAAGGATACATGCAACACACAAATTACTATAGACTAACATTTGTGTTGATTTAATGAGCTTTCATTAAAAAAAACACGTATAATGTTTTCCATAAAGATCAATGGCGTTTTGCACGTTGATATGCATCCATTAGGGCAGAATTTATAGAAAGCATGTGCAGCCAATTAGGAGGGGCGAAGTGTATGGTTACTTCCTCTCTGGACCGACGAAAATCTATATAGGTGGACACTCTTTGGCCCGTTTGGATTCCAAAATTATAATGTCATTATGCATTATATGGCATTAAATTATAAAGTGTATTATTCCAACAATTCTGTTTTCGTGATAATACAGAAGATTAATAATGTTGTTTGGCTGGATATCAGTTAAACATTTTCACACTTGTCGCTGAAGTATAATCTATTCTCGTCATCTTCTCCCACATATCAACCCACTGAAGTTGGTCGGTGCCATCTCCCATCACCGTCGTCGAAGCCTAGACTTTCACCTACAACAACCACTGTTTTCTTCGTTGCTTCCATAGCCTATTCGTCGCATTCCTTCATCACATGTGACTATTTAGCCAAACTATCTTACTCGACAGTCGCCATCTTGTTCGATCTCCGCCGCCGCTTCGTGTCCGACCGCCCTAGGTTCATCGTTTCATTCATCTTTAGCTTTTTTTACTTGTGTTGATGACTTGATGTGGTTCATGTTTGTGAAGACTTAGTTATGTGCATTTCAATACGAATTTTAGGTCTAATAGACATAATTTCGGATTTGGGAATTAGGGTTTTGTTTACTTCGATTTCAATATTCAAATTTGGTAACTCAATTTGAGGATGAATACTAATTACTACCTGATGTTCAGTTTCAAATCTATCTTACCTCATTATAATTCTCTTGAGTTTTGTTTGAATATTTTGATTTTGGGGGTTTTGGCACTTGAGGTTTATTTCAGATTTGGGTATCTTGTTCGCACATGGGTGTTGTTGTGGGTGGTTGTGTATTGTCGGCAAAGCCAGCGATGTCAGTGCTAGGTATGAAGGGGTTTCAATTTGCATTGTAGGAGATGATAGGAAGAAGCATATGATTAATTATAAGAGATCATGCATTTTTTTCAAACGTAGATCCAAACACCGATTTTCATTTAAAGACATTATAATATAGGATAATATCTTTTAGGCATTATAATGTCATTTTTAGGATCTATCCAAACAGGGCCTTTCTTGTCTAATAAGCAGCTGTGCCCTACCAAAATCTCAACTCAGAGAAAGTGGAGATACCCTGTTACATTTTTAACATTTAAATTATGTAACATCATTTTTCATTGGTCATCACTAGACTTGTCAAAATCTGATCCAATCCGTTGGGTCGTCCCAACCCGATCCGAAAAAACTCGATTCTACCCGACCAGAAAACTCATAAAATCCGTTGGGTTCAGATCCGAACAGACCCAAGACTCGTTGAGTCAAACCCGGACCAACCCGATTTTGACCCGTTGAGTCAAAATCCGTTGGGTTCAGATCCGAGGATCCACTTTTCACATATTTTATTGCATTTAAATTATAAAATAATAATGTATTTTATTAAATAATAATAATATAATAATATTTTATTATAAAAATATTGTTTAAATTATATTTTCTTTATTACAATGAAAAAAATCGAACATTTGAAACCTGCTGGGTTGACCCGAATCCGAATCCGAACAACTCGAAAATTTTATCAACCCGTTTAACCCAAACCCGACCCGTTCGACCCGTTTATCAGGTCTATTCATCACCATCTTTTCACCATAGGCAGTAAACCATGGCTCTAAGCACTCTACCATCTCTGATATTGCCTCCTCTCACTCTCTTAATTTGCTTGCCCTTCTGGAAACTCACATCGCCCCTGCCAACTTGGATATTGTTTCTGATCGTTTCCTCTCTTCCTAGCAGCACCTCTCCAATGCTGCGTTTGGAAACACGATCCGTATTCTTATTCTTTGGGATCCTTCTGCCTTCCAGGTCTCGGTCCTCTCCTCTTCTGCTCAGATGATCCATTGTCGTATTCGGGATATTCAAACTCAGGAGGATATTTTTGTCTCTTTTGTTTACGCATTTAACGACGTTGTCAGTCGTAGGACCTTATGGGATGAGCTCCAGCAGCTGTCTCGGGTTTCTGTTTCCCCGTGGCTCGTGCTCGGAGATTTTAACGTGGTTCTGAACCACTTTGAGAAGATCACTGAGAATGGTTCGCCCCACATTGTCACTAATGAGCTTTCTAATTGTCTTGCTCAAACTTGCCTCTTTGACACGAGATTCTCGGGTGCTACCTTCACTTGGAGCAATAAGCAGGGTAACGGTAATGGGATTCGTTGCAAGCTGGATTGTGCTCTTATTAATGACTCTTGGATTGATCGTTTTCCCTTGTGCAGCACTTTGTTCGACTGTCCTAACATTTCGGACCACTCGCCTATCATCGTCACCTTTCCCCCAACCCTGCTCGCAAGAAAATTGCTTTTAGATTCTGCAATCATTGGGCCAATCATGCTGAGTTCCTGCCCACTGTTGCTAGATTATGGTCGACTCATGTCGAGGGTATTCTCATGTTTCAGGTGGTGAGTAAATTAAAGCTGCTCAAGTCTCAACTTAAGCGTTTCGGTTGTGGTTCCGTTGAAGCCATCTCGCTACGCATTAAGGACCGTAAAACTGAGCTTTCCTCTATCCAATCTGATCTGTTCTCTGATCCCTTCAGTGATTCCCTTCGTGCTCAGGAAATTGACATTGCTCAGTTACTTTTGGATGACTCTCAAGCCCTCAAGTCTATTCTTTGTCAACAAGATAAGGTTTCTTGGCTTAAGTATGGTGATTCCTGCTCCGTCGTCTTTCATAAATCTATCAAGAAAAGACGCTCAAAGAACCTTATTACGTCTCTTACTGACTCTCACGGGATTCTGATTACCCACTCCGCTGACTTGATTCAGCACATTGTGAGCTATTTCACTGATATTTTGGGCACTTCCTCGACCTCTGTCTCGTTTCGGGACCATCTAATTTCTCCGGGGTTTCTGATTTCGCCTGAGCTTTCTGCGGATTTGCTCGTCCCCTTCACTGATAGAGATATTCAGTCTGCTTTCTCTAACATTGATGATAACAAGTCCTCTGGGCCGGACGGGTACAATTCTCTCTTTTTCAAGAGAGCTTGGCCAGTGGTTGGTTCTGATATCATTTCGAGCATTCATTGCTTCTTCCGCTCGAATCGCCTTCTCAAACAAGTTAATCATGCCACTCTCCATCTTATTCCGAAGGTCCCTAATCCCATCACCATGGCCGACATTCGTCCGATTTCTTGCTGCACCACCATCTATAAGGCAATCTCTAAGCTCCTGGCTGATCGTATTAAGGAGGTCCTTCCTAATATTGTCTCCGACAATCAGGGAGCTTTTGTCCCTAATAGGTCCATTTGTCACAATATCCTCATGTGTCAGGAGCTTTTTAAGCATTATGGGCGTAAAAACATGGCTCCTAGCTGTGCGGTTAAGATTGATTTTAGGAAAGCCTTTGACATGGTTGAATGGAGCTTTGTGGATCATGTCCTCTGTTTCTTTGGTTTCCCTCGGCAGCTGGTTTCTTGGATCATGACTTGTATCACTACCGCCTCTTACTCAGTTCCCTTCAATGGTGAACTGCAGGGGGTTTTTCAAGGAAAACGCGGTATCAGGCAAGGTGACCCTTTATCCCCGTATATTTTTGTGCTTGTTATGGAATATTTGAGTCATATGCTTGGCACTCTCGCTCTTAATCCTGTGTTCGGCTGGCATCCTCGGTGTGAGTCCACCAGTATTAACCACCTCGCCTTTGCCGATGACTTGATCATTTTCTGTCGTGGGGACGCTAATTCTGTTGGTGTCGTCCTTGATATTGTGAATGGTTTCGGCTCCCTCTCTGGTTTGTTAGCTAACCCTCTGAAAACCTCCATATTTTTTGCGGGCATTGATGATCTTACTAAGCAGCATATTTTGGCTTCTTCAGGCTATGTGGAGGGCTCTTTTCCAATGCGTTACCTCGGGGTTCCCATCGGGTCTCGTAAGCTTAAGATCTCTGAATATTCGGACCTTGTTCACAAAATGACGTCCAAGATTCTCTCTTGGACTGCTCGGAAACTTTCCTATGCGGGGCGTATTGAGCTGGTTCGTGCGGTCCTCTTCGGTATTTGCAATTTCTGGTGCAATGCTTTGCTCATTCCTCCTGATATTATTGCTAAGGTTCAGTCGATTATGAGATCTTACCTTTGGTTTGGCGAAGCTGGCTCTCGTAAGTGCCCGGTTGCTTGGAAGCTTGTCTCCAAGCCTAAGGAGGAAGGAGGGCTCGGGTTCAAAGAGTTGTTGTCCTGGAACCAGACATGTTTTGCTCGTTCTATTAAAGAATTGCTTGATTCTGCCCCGAACATCTGGGTTCATTGGGTTTCCCGCAATCTCCTTGAAAACGATCCCATCTGGACGGTTGCTGGCCGTGCTTCTGATAGCTGGAACTGGATATGCCTTTTGGTTGTTAGAGACAAGCTTATTTTGGGCTCTACTATCTCTACTATCTCTCCGCTGCTCACGAATTCAGCGGGTAAGTTCGCTTCTCCCGTTGTCTACAACCTTTTGCGTGACTATGGCTCTCCCTGGATTTGGGGGTCCATCATTTGGAACAAGCTTCACACTCCTAAGTGTTCGGTTATTACTTGGCTTGCGCTCCTCAACAAGCTCCCCACCAAGTCTCGTATTGCAAGTTGGACTGATCTTCCTAGCTCTATGTGCAGCCTTTGTGGCTTGGAGGTTGAAACTTCTCATCACCTATTTAATGCCTACACTTTATCCATTTTTGTCTTGGGTGATCTCCTCGACTGGCTTCAGCTTTCCCATCGGGAGCTCACAGTTCACAACTGGTTTGAATGGCTGCTGCATAGCCGTCGCAAGAACCGTGTTTTCTACGACTTTGTGGGTGCTGTCTTCTCCTCTTTTATCTACAATATATGGAGGCTTCGTAATGACGTTATTTTTAATGGTTGTACGCCTAATGCTCGGAATTGCGCCAGAAGTATCATTGCCCATGCCAAAGGGTGTGCGAGTGCTCATATGTTGAAACTTTTGCTTCCTAGGGGTGGAGTTTTAGTATGAGCATGTTTTTGTCTCCTCTCTGTTTTCTCTTATTTGGTACTTGAGCTCAGCAGCTTGTTGCTTTTCTCGTCTGTAATCTTTCCCCCTTCAATATACTTACCGAAAATTCAAAAAAACTTGATGCTCTCCTTGACGCTATTATCTGATGATCTTATCTTACAGTTCTTACTTAGGTTTAAATCAGAACAAAAACGGGTTTCGAATACTGATTTATTTTCATTTTTCTATGATCATCTACCTCCCCCAACAAATTGGGAGAGATGGGTAGTTAATAAGTAGGTAAACAAATTCAGATTGTTATGCATAAGGCCAAAAAAACATAGAAAAACAGTGGAGTCCTGTAATTAGTAAACATAATTTTTCCCTTCTAATTTGGGTTACACACCCCCTAAATAAATCATGAGGTTGTATTTTTTAATACTTTTCATCACCTTATTACGACTACGTGGCAGGATTCTTATGGAACTATATGCTATAAGTAAACCACCATACAACAACATGATCATACACTTCCCTTTCACCCATATAAACAAAGTATTAATGACTTACCTAAAAGAACAATGATTTAAGTATTGTAATGATTAAACCATTTATTTTTAGAAACTTCTATATCAAGCAACAACTATTGGTGGGTTTCAATTTTGGATCTCATTGAACAATTGTAGTATGAGATTAAACAAACATTAATATTACTGTAATAATGCTCATAGAATTACTGTAAGCTATACTTGTTCCATTCTACATCTTGTGATTCACTTATGGAATGCTACATATGGCAAAAGATGTTTTCACCACACACTAGAAAGATCAATATATATCCTAAAATAGAAGCATCAAAAAACTAAGTTAATTATATTAGATAACTAACATACTGAATTAGGAAGGAGTTGGCCAACCAAACAAACCCATAACTATGACCATATAGTGCACAAAACTCCATATATAAACCCTAAAACATATCTACAATAAACACACTTCTAAATCCTAATATTGTAAACACAAACCAATTAACCCAACAGAAACATGGGTTTAAAGTTAATCCACATCTTTATTATGGTGACCATAGTGATGGTCCTTAGCCAACGAGTCATGGGTCAATCGGGTTGCTCCTCCACGATCCTGAGCCTATCACCATGTCTCGGCTACATTCAAGGGACGTCTTCGAACCCGAGCACATCTTGCTGCACCCAGTTGGCTAACGTGGTTCAGTCTCAGCCACGGTGTCTTTGTTCTTTGGTCAATGGAGGTGGCTCTCAATTTGGGATCACAATTAATCAAACATTGGCTTTGTCTCTCCCTAGTGCATGCAATGTCCAAACTCCCCCTATTAGTCGATGTAATAACGGTAACTTAACTCTTTTTATGACTTTAAATGTTAACTTGATGCACATATTATCTCATATTATAATGTGTGAGAATAGGCTTCATATCGGAAGTTGAGATAATAATAGCCCAATATATTAGCTTTTGGATTACTTCTCCTATTGTCAATTGGTTTTAAGATGGAACACCATGAGTTTGTATGGTGGGCCTAATGTGTATATGTGCTAATATACACGACCCCCGTGTTTGTCGGCCCATCGGACTTTATCAGAGCGAGTTCCGGGTCTGAGTTCGTTTCATGGTTTATATGAGCTTAGCCCACCATGATGGCTTGTTGTGAGCGGTTCCTTTGGCTTGTCGGCCTGAAGACATAGTTTGGATTTAGCTCGCCATGATGGCGCGATATAGGCTGACCCGTTTGTCAAGTGGCAACTGGACGTACTTGAGGGGGTGTGTGAGAATAGGCAAGCCAAAAGACATAGTTTGGATTTAACTCGCCATGATAGCGCGATATAGTCTGACCCGTTTGTCAAGTGACAACTGGACGTACTTGGGGGTGTGTCAGAATAGGCTTCCCACATCGGAAGTTGAAATAATGATAGTTGGATTACTCCTCCTATTGCCAATTGGTTTTAGTAATATACACAGCTCTCTCGTGTTTATCGACGCATCGGACTTTATCATAATGTTAAAAATAATATATATAGAAATCAGATTGCTATCAACTATCTCACATGCATTATGTTAATGAAAATAATTCAGGCGGTAATCAGCCAGCTGCAGCATCTCCCACAACATCCCCAGCCAGTTCTCCGAACAATTCTCCTGCAGATGCTTCGAGTTCTAACGGCTCAACACAACCAACAACTATAGGTAACCTAATCCTAAGTCCAAAAAATAAAAGCCTTGACATAATTTTTGGTTTGGTGTTGTATCTTTTTGAATTTATTCTAAATTACAATTAACAGCCACAAATTCCAAGAATGTGCCATCAATCAAAGGGAGTGCTTCAGATGGAAATGCAATCATTAGAATGCCTCTTCACTTGACCATCTTCCTTCTTTTCATCACCTCCATTGCTGCAACAATTTTGAAGATTTGAAGTTATTAAAACTTTAGCAAGCTGTTGATTTTCTTTATATTGTATCTGAACATGAGTATTCGTTGTATACATTTACAAGTATTGTTTTGTTTACGTTATGCAGCTGAAGTTTGTACGAACACCCGTACATATATTATATTATAACGAATCCAGTAACCCTTGTAGGAATCCTATTTTCTACAACTTATAAATATGTATAAAATACAAGAATAAACTAGAATTAAGATAAGAAGACGAATGAACCACTACCGAAGTCGAACAGCAGAACTTGAACGGAGTCGAGATATTATCTCTTTCCTTAATTCTTGAAAACGCCCCATAGTGTGACGGTTACCGGCGTTCCGAATCCCAGGATAAAACCGATATCACTTCTGCTTTGCACAACCCAAAAGAAGAAGTCAACGAACTCTAGACTGTGTGTACTCTCAGACTCGAACAAGAAAAGATGAAGAGATGATAGAGTTTAAAACGTAGCGGAGGAAGGAGAATGAGAAGCTTGTGAATCTGTATTTTTGAGTTCTGCAGAGCCTCCTTTTATAGGCCGCAGAGGAGAATCTGTGACTTGAATGGCCCAATCCGCATGGATTAAATGACCCAATCCGTGTGTAATGATCGAATAGGCTGATCTGGTTCAAGTCAACTACGCGTGACATTAATGCCCGAGATCTGCAACATGAATGTTGTCTCTGACTTTGAACGAAGCCCAAAAGTCATATCAGACTTGAGCTAGGCCCAAAAAGACAACCTCCTCCTCGGGCCTACGGCCCATCCAATGAGCCCAAGGAGCCCAAGGAGCCCACGAGCTCACGAGCCACGAGCCGAGTCGATCTGAACCGAACCGCGCACGTGTGGTCTTCCAAGGCCCAAGCCCACTAGGATAGCCCCCTCTGGCCCAATCGCATCCATTACAATCCACTCCTAGTTTATATACTAGTGAGTTTTTCTCCTCCTAATCAATGTGGGATACACATTAATCCTCAAAATTCAACTTAGTTACATTAAATGTAACTCCCTTATTTCTCATTCAAACGGAACCCGAATTATACAAATGAGCATACTACGAAATAGTGCTCGCGGAGACGAAGCCAACACTCCCATTATCCGACACCAACGGTGCCCGGAAAAATTGGTTCCAACAATCCCCCACATGAATAGAAATGACTCTAAAACACGTGAAAAACGATTCGACATAAGGACTTTTGAGAGTACGGTCGAAGAATCACTGCATTTGGGCTGGTAGCATTTTTTCAGCCTTGAACCACCCATAGTGAGTAGCCATCGGATTTACTCGACCAGGTAGTGAACGTGATGTCTTGAACCACCCGGACTTTGATGTAAACCTAGACAACGACTATCACACAGTTTCATCTTCTCACAGAACTAGGTTCTCTGATTGTGTTCATTTTGGCCGTGAACATCCCTGGTTATTCACGAGTGAGCGTAGAGAATTCAGCCTCGGTTAATTCTCCTAGAAACGGCCTCATTTCACACTCATAAGGTGATTTTACCATAAGTAGTATACCATTATACTTCACTTTGATTTTCAAAGCTTATGGAATCATTAAAAGCCAACACTTTATGACTTAACCTATAGTTTACCAACGCACTTTTGTCATCCTAGGAACTGGGAGAAGATGTTAATCTCCAAGTGCTCTTTAGATTTAGCTTGATTTTATTGTCTCTTTGAACTTACATCTTGGGATCTCCAATCACGTAAGTAGGCTTTCCATCAAACGTCATCTTATGTCATAGGCTTTAAACCCATTCCTCTTGATGATTTCACAACTTGCTCTCGAGATAAACCTTTAGTAAATGGATTCGTTAGGTTGTCAGCTGATCGGATGTAATCAACATTGATCACTTCGTTTGAGAGCAATTGTCTTATGGTTTTATGTCGTCTTCTAATATGACGAGACTTACCATTATACATTGAACTTAGTGCCCGAGCTATTGCCGATTGACTATCACAATGGAGACTCATAGCCGACACCGGTTTTTCCCACATTGGTATATCCTCTAGAAAGTTTCTAAGCCATTCTGCTTCTTCTGCTGCTTTGTCGAAGGCAATGAATTCAGATTCCATTGTGGATCTAGCCAGTAGAGTTTGTTTGGAAGATTTCCAGGATATAGCCGCACCACCTAGAGTAAAAACATACCCGCTTGTGGATTTTGAGTTCTTGGAGTCTGATATCCAATTAGCATCACTATAGCCTTTCATCACTGCTGGATATCGTCCATAGTGTAGCCCATAACTAGAGTATATCGCAAGTAGTTCAATACCCTTGTTATGCCTTTCCAGTGACCATGTCCTGGATTACTAGTGTAACGACTTAAAACGTTCACCGCATGTGCTAAATCTGGTCTTGTACAATTTGTTAAGTACATTAGACTTCCAATCACTCGTGCATACTCTACTTGAGATATGCAATCACCCGAGTTTTTCTTTAAGTCGAGGTGAGGGTCCACGGGACTCTTTGCATTACCACTTGAGTATTTCTTGAAACGTTCAAGTACCTTATCAGCGTAATGATCTTAAGTTAAAATGATTCCTTCAGAATGTCTTATGACTTTTATTCCTAGAATCACATCCTCTAGTCCCAAGTCTTTCATGTCAAACTTTCCACTAAAGCATGTTCTTAGTTTGTTGGATCATATCTTTTTTACTACCAATAATGAGCATGTCATCAACGTATAGGCACAACAAGATATATCCTTTTGGAATTGTTTTGACATAGATACATTTGTCACATTCATTTATATTGAAATCATTTGACATCATAACACTGTCAAATTTCTCATGCCATTGTTTAGGTGCTTGTTTTAATCCATATAAAGATTTCACAAGTCTACACACTTTGTGTTCCTGTCCAGGCACAACATACCCCTCGGGTTGTTTCATATAAATTTCCTCTTCTAACTCTCCGTTTAGAAAGGCCGTGTTTACATCCATTTGATGTATTTCTAGATTATGTAGAGCCGCAATCGCTATTAGTACTCGAATAGAAGTAATTCTCGTTACCGGCGAATAAGTATCAAAGAAATCTAGAGCTTTTTTTTGTCTAAATCCTTGTACTACAAGCCTTGCCTTGTACTTCTCTATTGAGCCATCAGTTTTCAACTTTCGTTTGAAAATCCATTTACATCCCAGCGCCTTTGTTCCTGGGGGTAAATCAGCTAACTCCCATGTATGGTTTTGCATAATGGAGTCTATTTCACTTTTAACCGCTTCCTTTCATGAAGGTGCGTCTAGCATAGACATGGCTTCCTTAAACGTTCGAGGTTCATTTTCTAGAAAAAACGCCATTGTGAAATCTGAGCCAAATGATTTTTCCTTTCGAGCTCTCTTGCTCCGTCTAGGTTCATCATTTTCTTCTGTTTCTTGGAAAGAAATACTGACTATTTCCATAGAAGTGCTTGCTTCTTGCATAGATGTGCTTGCTTCTTGAGCACATTCATTTGCATCTCGTTGTTCACGAGTCCTTTTAGGATATTCTTTATCCTTGCAAGGGAACACATTTTCAAAGAAAGATGTGTTTCTTGACTCCATTATTGTATTAGCATGTATATCCGGTATATCTGACTTATTTACCAAGAAACTATATGCACTACTATTATGTGCATACCCAATGAAAATACAATCAATGGTTTTTGGTCCAATTGAGACCTTTTTAGGAGGTGGTACTGCTACTTTTGCTAGGCACCCCCACACTTTGAGGTATTTGTATGAAGGTACGTTACCTTTCCACAACTCATAAGGCGTATTTCCAGTCACCTTATGTGGTATTTTGTTGAGAATGTAATTTGAGGTAAGCAACGCTTCCCCCCACATGTTCTGGGCTAACCCAGATTCTTGCAACATTGCATTCATCATTTCCTTAAGAGTTCGGTTCTTTCGTTCCGCTACTCCGTTGGATTCTGGCGAATAAGGAGCGGTAGTTTGGTGAACAATGTCATGTTCTCTACAGAACACATTAAAAGATTCACTATGCTCACCTCCTTTATCACTTCTTACGATTTTAATCGTTTTACTAAGTTGGTTCTCAACTTCCAACTTGTACTCTTTGAACTTTTCTAAAGCTTCATCTTTGCTACGTAACAAGTATACATAACAATATCTTGTGCAATCATCTATGAAGGTCACAAAATACTTTTTTCCTCCTCTAGTTTGTACAAACTTTAAATCACATAAATCAGTGTGAATTAATCCTAGAGGTTCGGTTGTCCTTTGTACATGGGGTGATGGTGTTTTTGTGAGTTTCGCTTGAACGCATACTTCACATTTGTCTTTACTTGCTTTGCATTTTGGAATCATATTCAAACTTATCAATCTACTTATAGACTTATAGTTAACATGTCCCAATCTTTCATGTCAAATATTAAAAGACTCAACAACATAAGCAATAGGGTTATTCTTATTAATTGAAACATCGGTTACAATAGCTTTTGGGAGGACTGTCATTACATTCATTTTGATCAGTCCATCCTGTACATAACCCCTACTCACATAGACCCCCTTCTTAGAGAGAACCAGCCTGTCAGACACGAACTTGATCATGAACCCGTTCTTGGAGAGTAGAGTTCCCGAAAGGTTCATGCGGATGTCCGGGACATGAAGGACGTTGTTCAGCGTCAACTCCTTCTCGGAAGTCATCTTCAGCACGATCTTCCCATATCCCTCCACCTTAGAAGTGGCGGAGTTTTCCATGAAGAGTTGCTCTTCGGTGTGGTTCTTCTTATAGGTCGTGAAGAGACCCCTATCCGAGCATATGTGCCTAGTTGCACCGGTGTCATACCACCACTCCTTTGGGTTGCTGCCCACCATGTTGACTTCAGTCAAAACCGCACACAAGTCATCCTCTGTGAGCGACCCTTCAGCTAGGTTGGCTTGGGACTTGCCTTTGTCTCTCTTTGTGTCGACCTTGCTTCGACACTCATCCGCCTTGTGTCCAACTTTGTTTCACTTGTGGCACTTTCCATTGAACTTCTTATCCCCTTGCTTCTTGAAGTTGTTGGAGTTGTTGGGTTGAAACTTTCTTTTCTTCCCCTTGTCCTGATGCTCTGCCAGGTTCGCCTTGTTCGAAGGTCCATATCCATTGGCCCTCTTGTTGTTCTCCTCAACCCGGAGCCTCACAATCAAGTCTTTCACCCTCATTGCCTTTTGCTTCAGCAACAAGTAGACTTTGAACTGCTCCCATGATGGAGGAAGCTTCTCGATGAAGGCACCTACCTGGAATGTCTCGCAGATGTTCATGCCTTCGGAGAGGACTTCATGGACGATAAGTTGCAGCTCTTCAACTTGTTCCACTACCGACCATGAATCTACCATTTTGTAGTTCAGGAACTTAGCCACTGTTGCTTTCTTCGACCCAACATCTTGAGTCTTGTACTTCTTTTCCAGAGCGTCCCACAATTCCTTGGCGGTATCATGGTTGCAATAGACCTTGTACAACGAGTCTATCATGCGGCACTTCACATAGCATCTGCATGAATAGTCTCCCCTCACCCAATCAGCAAGGGCATCAGTGTTGTTCGGGGAGAACTTTGGTTTCTCCTCCGTTAGAAATCTGTACAGCCCATTGTGCTCACGAAGAATTAAATCTTCTGAGACCAAATCCTGAATCCCTTCCCGTCAAACTTATCGAGCAGGACTCCAGCATGAAATGCACTCGGCATGCTAGCCGTGTACGACCTTTCCGGTACCATCACATGGGGCATGTGAACATCCGACAAGTCCAACGGATGGCTTGCTTGAGACTGTCCACCCGGTTTCGGTATGACCCGAGCCTGGTTCTCAACCACAGGTGGGTCACTGACCTTAGTCACTTCAGGGTTCTGAACAGGATTCTGTTCCAGACTCACTGATGGCAGACCATCTCCAAACTGAATTTGGAGTGTCGACTCACCACTCTTAGTTGTAGCGGTAGCATCCACAACGTTTTCGTTTCCGTTAGTCATTTTTTAAATCTGAGACCAAATAAAATTGAAACAGATTAGAACAAATGCAAAAACGAAACAATAGGAAATAAAATAAAAATTATTTCTGTGTTTATTTATTTAATTAATTAATTAACCGAATTTAATTTAATTAATTGATTATTTACGAATTTAATTTAATTTAATAAATTAAAAACCGATTTACAATATATTTAACTCGAATAAATATATAATTAATTTAATGAATTCATATTAAATTCGAAATAATAATTTAATATTTTTTCCGGATTTTCTCGTACAAAAATTGAGAACAATTTTCCAAGTCGCCTTAACGTGTTTACTCAAAACACAAATTTGTTAGTCGTAGAAACGTAGGAAAAAAATTTCAGAATTAAGATTGTAGGAATCCTATTTTCTACAACTTATAAATATGTATAAAATACAAGAATAAACTAGAATTAAGGTAAAAAAACGAATGAACCACTACCGAAGTCGAACAACAGAACTTGAACGGAGTCGAGATATTATCTCTTTTCTTAATTCTGAAAACGCCCCGTAGTGTGACGGTTACCGGCGTTCCGAATCCCATGATAAAACCGATATCACTTCTGCTTCGCACAACCCAAAAGAAGAAGCCAACGAACTCTAGACTGTATGTACTCTCAGACTCGAACAAGAGAAGAAGAAGAGATGATAGAGTTTAAAACGTAGTGGAGGAAGGAGAATGAGAAGCTTGTGAATCTGTATTTTTGAGTTCTGCAGAGCCTCCTTTTATAGGCTGCAGAGGAGAATCTGTGACTTGAATGGCCCAATCCGCGTGGATTAAATGGCCCAATCCGTGTGTAATGAATAGGCTGATCTGGTCCAAGTCAACTACGCGTGGCATTAATGCCCGAGATCTGCAGCATGAATGTTGTCTCTGACTTTGAACGAGGTCCATTTGAACGAAGCCCAAAAGTCATATCAGACTTGAGCTAGGCCCAAAAAGACAACCTCCTCTTCGGGCCTACGGCCCATCCAATGAGACCTAGGAGCTCACGAGCCACGAGCCGAGCCGATCCGAACCGAACCACGCGCGTGTGGTCTTCCAAGGCCCAAGCCCACCAGGATAGCCTCCTCTGGCCCAATCACATCCATTACTATCCACTCCTAGTTTATATATTAGTGAGTTTTTCTCCTCCTAATCAATGTGGGATACACATTAATCCTCAAAATTCAACTTAGTTACATTAAATGTAACTCCCTTATTTCTCATTCAAACGGAACCCGAATTATACAAATGAGCATACTACGAAATAGTGCTCGCGGAGACGAAGCCAACGCTCCAATTATCCGACACCAACGGTCCCAAAATTCGGTTCCAACAACCCTAACCCAAGAGTATGTATTTCTCTCACAAACAATGGTCATAGTATTCCTTTCCTCACGTTCGCTGATGATACAATCATTTTTGCAAATGCTAATCATGAAAACATGAACTTCTTAAAAAACTTACTTGACATATTCTCTAAACAAAGTGGTTTGTCCATTAACTATCATAAAAGCTCTCTCCAAGTCTCCAAGAATGTTTCCAAACATCTTGGTCTTTCCTTATCCTCCACTATGAATATCCCCATTACCTCAAAAATGGAAAAGTATCTTGGAATCCCGATCCTCCAAGGTAGAGTAACCAAAGATATTTTTGAAGATGATATCTCTGAACATAAAAAACAAAGATCAAAATGGAAAGTTGATTCCCTTTCCCAAGCAGGTCATGCCCTTCTTATTCAGACTAATCTGTCGTCCAAAGCTAATTATCTTATGCAGAGTTTTCTTCTCCCAAAAGGTGTTTGTGAAGAAATTGATGATATTAATAAAGAGTTTTTCCTGGAATAAATCCTCTTCGTCTAACCGAAGCCTTCTTCACTGGGACTCGATCTGTACTCCAAAAGCCCTTGGGGGGCTTGGCATCCGAAAATCTTGGGACAACAACGTTGCCCTTCAGCTTAAACTCCTCTGGAAAATCTTAGCCCAACCAGATAATATTTGGGTGTTGATAGTCAAAGAAAAGTACTTCTGAAATCGTGATCTACTTACTCTAGAGCGTCGCCCAAGCCAGTCTTGGCAATTCAGTAGACTTCTCCTAGTTATGGATACGTTCAAACAAGGGCTTCAATGGCAGCTAGGAAATGGAAAATCGATTTGTTTTTGGACAGACCATTGGATCCCCCAGACCAATATCTCTCACCTACGGGGTCAAGCCTGAAAGGACCAAAAAGTTAGCGAATTCATTACTCCTAACTTTCATTGGAATATTGGCAAACTTACAACCATATTGCCTGCTACAATCATAGCCAAAATTATCACTATACGGATTCCTATCACTCAACTCAATGATCAGGTTCTCTGGACTCCCTCCAAGGATGGCTCGTTTTCAGTTAAAACGGACTATCATTTAATATGGCCGGCCAATAACCCAACACTTGACACCAATGTCTTTTGGAACAAAAAATTACCTCCCAAAATTCACAACTTCATGTGGAAAGCTTTTACGGATTGTCTCCCTACCATGGAAAGGCTAAACTGGTACTACCATAGAGTTTATTCTACTTGTAGCCTCTGTGAGTCTATTGATGAAGACTCAAATCACTTTTTGTTTAATTGCAACTACACCAGAGCAGTATTTCAATACGCCAACGATAACTTTAACCTAAACTGGAAGATGCCAATCTCGATGGATTTTAGACATTCGATCAAACAATTTGTGGATTCCTCTACCAAGTGTAACTTGGCATTCTTTTGTTGGTGGCTTACTTGGACCTCCCGTAACAATCAAATCTTTAGAAAAGACCAGAAAAACTTACATCTTACCCCTGAGCAAATTGCAGCCTCCTCATACTCTCAATTTATTGACCGGGAAGCAGCTATCTATGTTTCTTCCGCTGGTAGGGCGAATGACGTGAAGAAGAAAAATAGGACCAAAGTTAATTGAAAAAATCACTGGATGGATTTTACAAATTAAATTTTGATGCTTCCAAAAAGCCTAGCTCAGCCTCTTTTATAGCCTTCATTAATTATTCGAGACTCCCTTAGTCGTGTCAGTTTCATTGACCAACTTCGAATCCATGACTCTTCTATCCAAGTTCTTGAAGTTGCAGCCCTTTTAGAAGGTTTAAAGGCTGCCATTCGGCTTAATATTAAGAAGATTATTATTGAAGGGGGTAATTTGGCTCTTATCAAGAGGCTCCGGGATTCCAGGAAAATCCCGTTGGAAATTCGTTCTTCTGTTTTTGATATTAAGGAATTGCTTAATTCTTTTGATGTGTGTAGGGTGTTTCATGTTGTTAGGAAATGCAATCAGGCTGCTGACTTCCTTGCTATGAAGGAATTTAACATTGATGAACTCCGAGTCGGTATCTTCAGATGGAACGAGGCTGTTCAACCTCACCAGATTAAAAGCTTGAGGAGAGACCTCTTATCCCCTTCTTCGAGATTATTTCTCGTTAGGGATTTCTTTAAGATCATTCGTGCGAATGATTTAGGTGTAGTCTATTTGTAATAGATGACCTTTTATTTGCTTGTACAAAAAAAACAGTCTATACTCCATTTATTGAATGCCACGTGATTGAAATTTAAACTCACTTTTTCCCATAAATACTTTATTGTACAAGGTAAAAATCTAGATGTCTACTCCCTTTGTCCCTCTATGTTGCAAACATAGAGAGGATTGCACAAATATTAAGAATAAGTGGGGAAAAGTTGAATAGATGATTGATTTCATTGATAAAGTGTTTTTAGATAGAAAAGATGAATAAAATCTACTATTAAACTATTAAAGTAAATCTAAACTACTCCCTCCGTCCCTTTATTTCGGTCACATTTCCTTTTCAGGTGTCCCCTAATTTGAGTCACATTTCCATTTCTATCCATGAATTTCTTCCCATTATACCCTTATTCAATTTATTTTATTCATATCCTAACATTACTTTATCAATCACATCAACCATCTACATCATCTTCTACATCTAATATTTCTCCATTAACTCACCAACCACCTAAAACTCCATTAAATTTTCACCATTTTTACTTAGCTAACTTAAAAAAAATTAACTTAAAAACACAATTACAATAAGCTGGCACTCCACTTAACTTAATTAAACACAATTAGCCCTTAATTAACCTCATTACCCAGCCCAAAAACCAGCCCACTAATCCCCCTATATAACCTCCTAACCCTAACCTTCTCCCCTCATTCCCTTATCTGAAAACCCTAACCCGCCTCTCTCATTTCTTCTCTCGATCTTCTTCTCTTGAAACCGTAACCAGCTCCACCATCTCTTTGTCGATCTTCTCCGATGGACTCGTCCACTAATACCAGGCCCTCTCAAAGCTTTACCCACAGTGGCACCCCTCCACTCTCCGATGGGCATCATTCGCTCACTGTCTCAAACCCATCCTCTCCTTTGTCGGCGACTCCATCGATCTCCTCCGTCAACAACGACTCGGAGGTGGCTCTGGATCTTTTTTTCAAAGACGATTCTCCAGATCCTGATGCCTCGCTGACTTCTTCCGGTCGAGAGGGTTGTCCATTATCCCCCCCCCCCCCCATGCAAGTGGGGTGTCAGTTGCGTTGGTGATCACACCTGGACCACCCATCCGTCGAAGGACATCGACATCGACATGCTGTGGAAGCCGGAGCAGAAGAAGGAATCCATGGACATGCAGCGATCGCCGGAGATGCCGGAGTTGTCGGATAACGAAGGGCTCTCTCGTCCCCGGGAGATCATAGTCATCCCCGACACCCCGACGTCGGAGATTGCTCCTCCACTGTCCCCGGAGATTGCTCCTCCACCGTCCTCTGAGATCGTCGTCATCCCGGACTCGCCCTCTGTCTCCCACTCCTACTGTGCATCCAATTTCGAAGAAATCTAGCTAAGTCATCATCTTCTTGGCTTTGTTTATAATTTTTGTTATCTGACTGGATTAAGAACAATGGTAATTTTTTGCGTATGTAAACTAGACAATGTATTTATGGGGTTTACTGTTTTTGGTTTTCTGGTTATTTACTCTGCTTGAACTGTGATTTTGGTTGATACTGTGGTTGATCATTTGATGAACTGAGGTTCATTTGGTGATTTTGTCCCAAAATATGCTGTTGTGGTTGATCATTTGATGAACTGAGGTTCATTTGGTGATTTTCTGTGAAATGTTGTGGTTGTTCATCTGTGAAATGTTGTGGTTGTTCATCTGATGAACTGAGGTTCATTTGGTGATGTGTCAAGAATAATCTGTGGTTGTTCATCTGATGAACTGAGGTTCATTTGGTGATGTGTCAAGAATAATTTGTGGTTGTTCATGTGATGAACTGAGGTTCATTTGGTGATTTTATGTGCTTTACCTGATGTGATAATAATGTTGTAGGCATTGGAAGTCTGATAAATAATCAGAGATTTCATGCATAAGAATAATTTGTCCCCTTTTTAATGTCTATGATGAAGTCTGTTTATCATGATCTGAGATTGCTTTTAATTTCCATTTCATTAATGTACCATAGGAACACAGTAATTAGTGTCTTATTGTGCCTATCTGGTATGTTTAGGTTAGTGTTTAGGGGCTTGATATCAATGAGGGAATGGGGACATCTGTTATCTTCAATGATGAAAAATGTCAATGCTGAGATACAAGCCCTTAATTTCCACTGCCTGGATGTGCTATAGGAACACTAGATAGTTCTTACTGACTGATGCCTATCTGGCATGTTAAGTCTTGGAATTAATTGTTAATCATGATGGTCATGGGGACACCTGAGACAAATTGGTTGCCTTAAACACTTGCATGACTTTCTGATATTTATCTGATTTGCTTTGCTTACAAAAAATATGACTACTGTAAGCTTGCTTACAAAAACTGGTAGTCTATGCATGCTTACAATAGTCATATAATCCTACATAATTAAGCCAATTACCTACATAATTATGAAGTTGTCTAAATCTTCTTGGTTGTCCCCTAAACCATTAGCTTCTAAGTCTCCTAAATCATATGGATTGTCTTCTGTTGCATCATTGGCTTGGTTGTCTTCATTGTCTTCATATGGAATGTCTTCTGTTTCATTATTTGCTTGGTTTTCTTCATTGTTTTCATTGACTGAAGCCCCATGAACAATCTCCCACGCTTCTATAACAACCCATGTAGTTGCCTTGATTATCTCTGGTAGCAGACCTTGTGCTCTTAATTTCTTTTTGTTGACATGAGGAAGATCATAATCATTTCCTCCTTTGACTTGTAACACTTGATTCATAACATTTTGGAGAGAAATCCATACATCTCTTAGAGTAGTGGCATCCAACTCATAAAAAGCATTATAAACTGCTTGTAGCATTTCATCAACATCTCTAGGCATCTTTTTGTGCATCAGTGACTGTATACTCCTAAAAAAGCCTAGGTCTAGTATATTTAAATCAGGACTGTTTGTTGGCTGTTGAATTAGAATAAAAGTAAATCCATCTTGTTTGTGTACCTCTTGCCATTCTGGATCTTGTTGATTGATGTGAGGCCTTGCATTTTCTTGTTGGATGTATATGACTTTTTGTCCATCTTGTGGCCATTTGGCCTTGATTGCTGGTATGATCTGATCAATTAACATTCTTCTAGTAACATGCTTGTTAATTGACTCCACAAGTTTTGTAACAACTGTCCCCTTAGGCCTCCTAACTGATTTCCTTTTTGCTACTTCCTGGTAAGTGAATGCAAAGATACCAATCTTTCCATCAAATGTGGATGCTCCCTCTTCATTAAACCTTGGCCTTGCAACTGCTGCCATGAACATAACCTTAGGAATAAACTTACTTGAACTAGCAGCCCTATACATTCCTCTTTCATGCTTTGCTAGATAACATCTCTGTGTCTTCTTTGTAAGAAAGAACCATTTTTCATCAATATGAATGAAATCATACATTGGATGATATTCTGTTTTTTCTGCAACTGTCCCTCCTGTGATTAGATTGAGAATCCATTCCATCCTGGTTTTCTTGTGAGCTTCACTCAAACCAGGGTGTAATGCATTTGTGTGTGCCTTTATTATTTTCATCTTCACCATTCTATGACAAACTGATTTGGGAATATCTAGTTTGCTTGCTAAATCTCTGATACATGTTCTGTCCCCCATGCTTAGTGTTGTAATTGTTGCTTGATCAACTTGAGTTCGCTTCCTTCCAGCATTGTGATGCTTTGTGTTGATAGTGTAAGCTTGATTTGCCGCCTTCTGTCTCATTGCTACTGTCCAGATCCTACTAATAGTTCTTTTGTGCACATTGAACAGTTCTGCAACTTCATTGATGGCTCCATGTGGAAGTCTGTCCCCTGAAGATTTGTTGAGAAGGTGATTCAGAATGTGCATCTTCATGCTGTTGTTGAGTCTGG
Source organism: Oxyria digyna (assembly GCA_029168935.1). Classification (NCBI taxonomy): domain Eukaryota; kingdom Viridiplantae; phylum Streptophyta; class Magnoliopsida; order Caryophyllales; family Polygonaceae; genus Oxyria; species Oxyria digyna. The sequence continues at coordinate 46,218,655 of JAPVLV010000005.1, forward strand.
GAGTACGAGGCTGATGATGTTGGGTTGCCTCTCCATGATCCTCGGATTCTGATGGTGCAGGCTCTTGGTTCAGATCAAAAGGAAAAGCAGGTTCTTCTCCTAAGTCCTCCATCTCCTCATTATTTAATGAGTCGTCATCATCAGGATCTTGAGCGTCGTTGTACATCAATGTTGAAGCCATCCTCTCCTTCGACAATGATGCAACAGTAAATGCTCTGTTTTTTTATTTGCTCTCAGTTTTTTGCTCTGTTTTGTGTTTAGCAGCTGAAACTGTTGTGAGATTCAGTTATGGGTTTTATATTGTTAATGCCTTAGTGCAGTTGTAAAGATTGTAAACAGATTTTGTAAGGGTATTTTGGTCTTGTAATTTTGGTAATCCGTGTGCTTCAAATGAAGCATTCTCATTGGCTGTTAAATTTGTAAACTTGGTTTTAATTGGTTGAGAAATGAGTTTGGACACAATTCCTTATGCAAATTTCTCTTTCTTCTTCTTCTTAATCTTTGTGCATAGTACCAAATGTGACCCAAAAAAAGGGACAGAGGGAGTATTAAAGAAAATCTACCTTTCTGCCACATGGCATCCTTCCTTTAACCATGACATGTGACAGTCCTCTAATTCAATTTTCCAACTTTGCTTCCCCTGCAATAGGCTGCCACGTGGCATCCTATAAAATTTGTGCAGAATTTTCTAAAAAACGTTAAATCAGTGTTGTTTTCAAAATCTGCTCACATATTACCATATTTTGGCAGATCTTTAACGTATACATAGGGATACAATATTCTGTCCATTAACAAACATCTTGTACATTAACGAGATAACATTCATTTAATATGGGCTGGCAGATCTTTACCATATTCTGCATATCCTATAACGATATTTTTTACTGAGTTTAAAGCAAAAAAAACATTCCAAAATGTCTCTAATACAGTCCAAAAAAGTTCTAAAATCTTTACATATATTAAACGATCCAAAATTTCTGCACCTCTTTACCCAGATTTCTGCACCAAGGAGCACCACAAATTTCTGCACCTCTTCTTTTATATCTTGTACACTAAAATCAAGTGTATATCTGTAAATAATTATAACGAAATTTCAGACTATAAATTACAAAAAATAAAATCACTGCAGATCTCCATTGTACAAGTTTAATATCTGATTTCCAAAAAATTAAATTTAGGATCTTCCAATTCATAAACTTCTTTATATAAGAGATCTGCACAGCCTAATTAATACAGAACAACACAAGATCGATTCTACATATGGAAAACATAATATTCTTTATATAGAAAAAGATCGATTCTACATAGTATAATAATGGAACACAAATTAACTCAAAAAAATGATTCATTCAATTCCTATCAGCACAAGAAAGGTTTGTCTCATGTTCTCTTCTCCATTCTCATTCATTACAGTAATCATCACATCAGTCCAAACTACAACTACCAGCACAAGAAAGGTTTGCAAATTTAATAATATATAATGTTTATGTCTAATTGCAGATGTGCAGAAGGGCAATTAAGATAACTTATTTTTTCCTTTGATTAGATCTTGCTTAAATGTTTAATTTGGATGATAATGTTTTTTACATGTATTTTCAGGCACAATGAGATAGACATTACACTATGGGTCAACCACTTCTCGGATTCACTCGAGAAGAAGACTGATATAGTCATTCAATTTGCACGACTAGAGAAATGGTACAATGAACCCAACTTTTTGAAATGGTTATGATGGAAAGAGAATGATTGAAAGTTCAGAATACAAAGAGAGGTAATACAATTCAAATTTCTATTACACTACATAGTTTTAAACCGTTTTATATGTAGAATTTTATATATTGATTTTTTTAATCATTGTATACAGTTTAACTAAAATGAAAGGGAATAAAGTTGAGGAGCAGATCGTCCAGCTTCCTTCAAACTTATCTTTGGACCTTTTCCTAAAGGTTGATGAAAGATAAACTTTTGAAGAGCTTCAAGAGTATCTTCTTGAAAAACAAACTGTATGGCTACTTTTAACATAGTTACTGAAATTTACACTATTTTGTTTCTTATAATAATACAAAGTCTTTGTATTATTGTAATATAGGTACTTAACTCGAAATACTAAATAAAAAAACTGATGAATCAACAAAGAAATCATAAAAAGGATACTCTTGTCAAAAAATCTGCAAGATCAAATTTTTGATAGAGAAGCTTCACAAATTTCAAATAAAAGTGTTGTGAACATTTCAGACTCAACAACAGAGGTAATTTTGATTATGCAAACATGACTATTAATTTTGAATATAAGTGTTTGTAGGCTTATATCGTCTTGAAAGCTTGACTATTATTATTTATTTATTTTACTTATTTTACTTATTTTACAAGATTATATGCACTTATTTATTTTATAATATTTCTGATTTTTTTTTTATCATGCAAAGATTAGTGTGACAAAGCATTTCAAAACTCTAGAACAGCAAAGCAATTGATTTCATATATAAACATGCTTTAACAAGAAATGACTATTAAAGTTAATTTACTTACTTGGATTTTTTAAGAACTTCATATTCTTCTTTAGTGGGAAAACTGCGACCAAAGACATCCTTTGACCTAGCTTATACTTTCTTTGATGCGGTGTAAAAATGAAGGATTAGGTTAATGAACATGAGCAATGTTTTTGACAAGAACAATCCAATATAGAATACTAAATAACTTATGTGTTCAAAATGTTATGTATAATGTCCAGTAATAACCTACAAAATGTTCTATTTATGTCTTAAAATATAACAATATCATAGATTTGCACACAAGAATCTTATGTGCATGCCCTTTGAACACATAACTCGAAAAATCAAGTTTTTTTGTCTATTTGAAAGTAAAAAATCACCATGAATGTTTTATAGACGATTTAAGAAGAATAAAACACAGCATCAACAAACTCAAGCATGAGTGAGCTAACATTAAATTTTGTAAAAAATGGATTCCACAACTAGAGTAACCTCAACATCATAAAAAACAGTTTTAATCTTTCAACAGTATGGAGATTTTAACATGACAAATTTATTCTAAGTATGCAAATGTTTTATACTTAGAGATTATGGGGTGTAATATCCATTTTCTGATGATTAAAAGAATTATTATCACTAAATAATAGACAAAAGAATTTTGCACAAGAGACCAATAATCTTTGAAAATAAAAAGATTGTGTGAAAGGATACGTTCCTGTAACTCAAGTTATATAAAGCCTGACAATAAGCATTATTGGAAAATTTACATTCAAAAGGATTCCATGGCAAATCATTAAACAATCCATATAGTAAATTCATATCGTTAATAGAAACAAGTAAAGAAATTGTTGAAAGTAACAATTTTGCATTCGCAAGTTCATAACTCATATGACTCTCGGTAAATAAATAACATATGGATCTAATTGATTATGAATTATGATAAATAATAAACTTAGTATTTTAAGTTTGAAATTTGGGATGTGGACTAACTCTCAGCTCGAGAAAAAGCTCGATGTACACCTTCTTCATCCTTCACTGCCACATTTGAAACATGAACCAAGGAGATCTCACCGCCTAGCAACAATAAATTCAGAAGTCATGATAAATAAAAACAAGAATTAAAAGCCTGCAAGAAGGTGGTAGACCTGATAATCAATGTCTATAACTCCAATTTGACTCAACACCACCTCTCGCTCTTAACAACACCATATGTTGCTCGAAACGAGAAAGTGTGACGATGAGAGCAACATATAAGAGAGAGGAAAGTCAGTCGTGGGTTAGGGTTTCTACAAATGAGTGTGTCTGCATCAAAATCAAAATGAGAGTTTCTTATTTTGGATTAGTAATTTGGGCTCATATTGGAATATAATTTGGGCTCATGTTGGATATAATTTGTCAAAAACGGATTAAATAATCCGGTTTGGCTACTTACCAAAGGTAAGTAACCCGGGTTTTCAAATGAAGGGTAACTAACCCTGTGAAATATACGCGCCGTCATCTTCTTCTCCTTCTTCCTCCTCCTTTCCTAACTCCTTCCTCCTCCTTCTTCACATCATCTCGTTTCTTTCCTCCTTCTTCCCTACAGAACACGCCGTCTTCCTCCTCCTTCCTCTTCCTCGCATCCACGCATCGACTCGCCTCGACTGAACATTACGAGGCCTCGCCTCGACTGGTCGGCTCGCCACGACTCGCTTCTGGTAAGATTAATGAAGCACGCTTCGCGCGCTTCATAGAAGCTCTCTTGGAATAGCTTCTTGGATGAGAATCACGGATTGACATCAGCAAACTAAAAAAGCATTCATCTGTCATCGAGAGAAAACTCGCGAGAGAAGAAAAGAACGGACAAACAATCGCAACTAACAAGAAAACAAATACTGCGTCACAACTACAATTCGAATTCGAGGTAAGAATTATTTTGTCATCATATAGTTACATGATTATGAATGCTCAGACACAAGAAAAGATAAGGAAAAACATATATTTATATGACTTTCTGAATTTTTGATGACAACATATTGTTGAAAATGAGGAATTTGATATCATATGCTCCATAGAAACGGTAATTTATAGTACAGAGAATTTAAAAATCATTAATTTAGTTTTAGAATTGAAAATATGGTGACAGATTGCTGCTTAGATTCATTTTCAAATCAGGAATTGAACAGTGATGACATGATGTCTTTTAAAAAAGGATTTTGATGACAGAAAAATGATTAGACACAATGTTGGATTAATATTGGAAATTTGATGACAAAGTTTATATGGATATAAAATGATACTTTGAATGTTGATGTTGATGACAAAATGATGCTAAGATGGAATACTGATTAGATATGAAAAATTGAATGACAGAATTTTGAATAAAGAAAAATGTTGTACATAATTATAATTTTGAGGATAGAATATTGGATTAAGATTGGAAAGTTGATGACAGAATTTTCAACTTAGTTTTAGAATTGAAAGTGTGATGACAGATTGTTTCTTAGTTTCATTTCAATTCATGAATTGAACAGTGATGACAGAATGTTGATAAACTAAGGATTTGATGACAGAATAATGATTAGACACAATGTAATTTTGATGACAGTATGTTTTTTAAGAGAAAATGTTTATGATAATTGAAATTTGATGATTAGAAATATTGCTAAATATTAATTTTGATTGAGCATTTCATATTTGTTGTGTGTTAGATGACAGTGGTCAAACTGTTTATAGTTTCTAGAATTAAGAATTTGATTGAATAATTTATGAGATTGATGACAGAAGATAATTTGATAAATTTGATATTAAATGATATGGATTATTATGTAATGCACTATGTGATTGGTTTTTGATGACAAAAAGATGCCAAGACACAATGATGACCTAGAATTGGAAATTTAATAACAGTATTAAGGTGAATATAGAATGATGCTTTGAGTTGTAAACATGAAGACAATATAATGCCTAGACAATATAATGTTACTATAGAATTAGATTTTTGATGACAAAATTTGTATCTTTGCATAATGTTGTTTTAGACTTGTAATTTTGATGAAAAATGTTCTTTAATAGAAAATATTTATGACAATGCAATTTTGATGACAAAAATATTGTTAATACTAATTTTGTTTGAGAATTTCATTAATTTTGTGTGTTTGATGACAGTGGTACAATTTTAATTTGTTTGATGACAGAATGTTGCTTAGATATAATTTTACTTGAGGATGATGCTTTAAATTGGAATCTCGGTGATAATATGATGCTTGGATAGAATATTGATTAGAAATGGAGTTGCTTAGATTTAGATTTTTGGCGACAGAATGTTGAATTAACATTAGAAATTTGATGACAGAATTTTAATGCTAGCATAATATTGCTTGGAATTTGAATTTTGATGACATGATGATCCTTATACAATATTGTTGTTTAAAATTGGAAGTTTGATGACATAATTTTGATGGATGGATAATGTTACTATAGAATTTCATTTATGATCACAGAAATTTGATAGATGCATAAGTTACTATAGAATTAGATTTTTGATGAAAAAATTTGTATGTTTGCATAATGTTGTTTAGACTTGTAATTTTGATGACAAAATGTTCTTTAACAGAATAATGCAGTTTTAATGACAAAAAATATTGTTAATACTAATTTTGCTTGAGAATTTCATTAATGTTGTGTGTTTGATGACAATGGTACAATTTTAATTTGTTTGATGACAGAATGACGCTTATATGTAATTTTATTTGAGGAATTGAAAAATGATGACATAATGATATGATTATTAGACACAATGTTGTTTAGAATTGGAAGTTTGATGACATAATTTTTGATGGATGCATAATGTTACTATAGAATTTCATTTATGATGACAGAAATTTGATGGATGCATAAAGTTGAAGAAAATACTTCAAAAGAGGCACAAATTGTCCAAGAGATTTGAAGTGAGGACGCTGAATGGATTTCAATACCAAGTGATTGGAGGAGATTTCTATAGAGTAGCAGCAATGAAGAAGAAGGTGCAATATAAGTGGATCCACTGGACACAACAGAAACTCATGCATGAACAAAACACAAGAAGTCAGAAGTACTCCATTGGATCTTGAAAAGTTTGTTTATAAAAATATATATATGCATATACAACTTGCATTTCTTTTGGTTCAACAAAGTTTGGATAACAATTTACATTCTTTTTACTATTAATAAATGATGGATTATTGTCAACATATATTGAATAGCAGGTAATAGCTCCAAGCATTATTAATTGTTGAAAACATATGAACATTGATGACAGATGAAGGTTGATGACAGTTCAGTTACTGAACCCTACAACACTTTCACAAGCTTTATCACAATTTGATGAGAGGCAAATGAAGCACGCGTAGCTTTCTTCATAAGATTAATATAAAAAGATAACAAGATTTGACTATTTAATAGACTATGTGATAATAATAATAAATCTTGATGACAGTATAAGAATCTAACTATCATAGAAAAAAAATGAACATTGATGACAGATGAAGGATGATGACAATTCAATTATTGAGTTGTTTTAGACATATAAATAGGGCAAAAAAACTTATTGAAAAAAGAAATGAAGAGTTTAAGGCAATAGAATATAGATGACAAATGAACAAAAGAAAAATATCGATGACAGTTAAATTATGACTATAAAAAATAATGGAGCTTTTAAGAAACAAGTTTATTTAGGGGATTATTAACAATAAAAAGGATGTTTTAGGGATTGAAAGAAAAATAGATAACCTAGAAAAAAAATTATGATATTTGAACAACTTAGATTATCAAGGAAATTGGGTGACAATACAACAATGGACGACAGAACATAAAAAAAGGATGAGTAAATTATTATACAATGATTGATCAAATATAAAGCAAAAAGAAGAAACTTTTATTTAATTGTCATCACTGAAATAACAATACAAGCAAACTGTCATCATTACAACAAACTGTCATCATTACAGCAAACAGTGTCATCTAAATAACAAAAACCAAACATATTATCAAACTGTCTTGTACATACTAAACCAAACATATTTTTTTCTATAGACTTTCCCTTCGATGCAAAAAAATCCAAAACAAGGACTTGCTGATTTTTTTTTCTTGCACGGGAGCCAACTTGGGCATCACACTATGGTTTTCTCATTTGCTACTTGAAAGAAAGGAACTTGCTGGGTTTTTTTTGGCGCCTTAGAGCTTCTGTCTTTGTTGGTGATGGTTATGTCTGTTGTCGCAACGTTTTGGTCTGTGTGCACATTTAGATGTCGGTTTCCATTCCTCTACGCAACCAGCCACTGAACAAGATGTTGCTGCACAAAATTTTGCTGCACATTTCACTGCTGCACAACCAGCAACTGTACCTTCCACTGATGCACAGCCAGCCAGCAGCTGCACATTTCACTGTTGCACAACCAGCAACTGTCATCAATTCATCATTACATCTGCACGTTCCACTGTTGAACCGGATTAAACCATGAGTATTATGCTTCAATTTTATGCCTTTCATTATCATACTATATACATGAGTATATGATAAAACTACTAAAAGAAAAAGAAAATGCTCAATGAAAAACAGAAGTTGAAGACTTAGAGAAAAACAAGGAACAAAAAGTTATTGTCATCAACCACATATAAGTTGGAATAACTATTGTCATCAAACCAAACATAATAAACAAAAGTTACTGTCATCAACCACATATGAAAACCAAATATAAGTTGGAATAACTATTGTCATCAAACACTATTTATTGTCATCAAACACTATTTTTTGTAATCAAACACTATTGACAAACACAAATAAATCAATATTTGTCACAAAAAAAAAAGAAAAAGTCATAAAGGATTGTCATCACAAAGAAAACAGCATTGTCATCTAATAATATGATATTCACAAAAAACAAAATCATGATGACACTATTAAATTAGAATAAGTGTATACACTACTGTCATCAAATAAATAACATTGAAAAAACATTGAATATAATGAAAGCAATGAATTATCATCATAATTTTAACACATTGTATCAAGTCACAAAGAGATCATAATAAGCAAGCTGTCATCAAAACAAAAACACAAAATCATATACTGTCATCGTATAAAAAACAGAGAATTAGGTCAATAAAATGTCATCAACAGTACAAAACAAACTTTAATTACACAAGAATGAGAGATATTTCATCAACAATATAATCATAGACATAAATGATTTTCATCACAAGCATACAACAAATATTGTCATCAAAAGCAAAATATAGAACAAACAAAAGATTAACATCAATAAGAAAACAGTATAGTCATCTAATGATAGGATGTTCAAAGAAAAAACGTATCGATGACACTATTTAATAAGAATAATTATATACACTATTGTCATCAACAAATAATATTGAAAAGAACATTGAAAATAATGAAAAAGCAATGGATTATAATCATAATTTTAACACATTGTATCAAAAGTCACAAGAGATCATAATAAATAAACTGATATCAAAACAAAAACACAAACTCATACACTGTCATTGAATAAAAAAGGAAATGATTAGAGCATTAAACTGTCATCAACAATACAAAACTAACTTTAACTACACAAAAACACACAGAATCAAACAAGCAATACTAAGAAAGACACAGAAATCAAATAGATACTACAGATTTGATGACAATGCAAATAAGAAACAAACTAAAACTGTAATCAACACATGCAAAAAGCACAAACAAAGTGAAATTCAAAGACATATTGTAAAAAAAAAAAGCATTTCGCAAGCAAAAAACAGAAAACAATGAAAAGGAATGGATTATAGTCAAGTTTTAACATATTGTATCAAAGTAACAAAAGATCTTACTAAATAAACTGTCATCAAGGAAAAAACAGAAACTAATACATTGTCAAAAACAGATGATTAGGCAAATAAACTGTCAACGAAAGTATAAAACTAACATTAATTACACAAAATACAAAGAATCACACGCAAGCAACAATGAGAAACAAAAATAAACAACTACATAATACAGATCTGATGACAATACAAAAAGAAAACAAACTAAAACTGTAATCAACACATCCAAGAGCACAAACATGTGAAATTCAAAGACATACTATAAAAAAAAAGCAATTCGCAAGCAAAAAACACAAAACCTACACTGTAATCAACATCAGAAAAGCACAAACACATAAAAACTCAAGCGTAAAACCTAAAAAACACAAAACAACATCCGAAAACTGAACGATTACATACCTGTAACTGATTAGAGATGCAATGAGGTCGAAAACAAACTAGAATGCGAGAGAAATCCCTGAATTCCTCGAAGAACACCGAAAATCGATCAAAACCCCTAATTTCTCCAAATCTCAACCAAAACAAAGAAGGAAACTAACCGGGAGATCGCGGAGAGGAGGAGAAGCCGATTCCGAGGAGAAAACGCAAGAATGAGGCCGGAAATCGCTGAAAATTGCTTGAGAACGAGTTGGAGTGAAGAAAACGAGAGAGAGAGAGAATACCGGGAACGTGATTTTGCGAATGAACAATATAAGCATCTTCTAATTTTTCAGAATATATACTACCTTTATAAACATTAATTTAATTAAAAGGGTTACTTACCACTCATCCAACTAACTCATGTTAGTTTCCACTCCTCATGAACAATTAGGGGCAAAGGGCCCCGTTTTGCGTATAATTTGGGCCGAGTATATATTGACATTGATGAAACAGAAATTTGATTATTTATGTTTAATTTGTATATATATATATTTTAATTATTTATTGTTTTTATGTTTAATATTTTTATGTCTTATTCACTAATAAGCATGGACGACTTATCCTGAAATGACCAAATAGTGCGAAATGATAAATTTCGAGAAAACAGACAAGGAACAAAATCAAATCGATCGGGTATTAAAACAACTAAGAAATTTTAAATGTTCTTTTTAGTCAAATTAATGTAATAAAAGGAAAAGTGTCATGTAATAATACTTGTTAAAATGATAAATGAGAATGATTGTGGACCATTGGATCAAGAGAGATCCAAGAGTCCATATGATGACACGTGGCACCCCTTGTCATGCCTTGTCACCTTCGTCGGACCGCCGCCGGACCTCCACCGGACCTCCGTCGGACCGCCGCCGGACCTCCACCGGACCTCCGTCGGACCGCCGCCGGACCTCCACCGGACCTCCGTCGGACCGCCGCCGGACCTCCACCGGACCTCCGTCGGACCTCCGTCGGACCTTCGTCGGACCGCCGCCGGACCTCCGTCGGACCACCTTAGGGCCTTGCCGGAATATTCTATCCACAAAGATGTATAAAATTGTTCACAAATATTTCGAAATTATTTATTACTAAATGTTCATCACTTTGTTCATAAATGTTCATCACAATGTTCATAAATGTTCATTTGTATATACTCTACTGAATGTTCATCACATTAGACTTTATAGTTCACCAACTGAATGTTCATCACATTCTACTTAAATGTTCACCAATTGAATGTTCATCATATTATACTTAAATGTTCACCAACTGAATCTTCATCACATTATACTTAAATGTTCATCAACTGAATGTTCGTCAAATTATATTTAAATGTTCACCAAGTTTATTACACTTAAATGTTTATGTTATTTGGACAAACGACGAACCACCACCGGACCACCACCGCACCACCACTGACCCACCATCAAGCCACCACCGGACCACCACTTATGTGGAACACCACTTCAATATAATTTCGAGTAAAAAAAACACTTGATCTTCATCAAAAATTACCTAAATGTTCATCATCTCATACTTAAATGTTCATCAAAACATTCTTAAATGTTCACGGACATTTAATAAAATGTTCATTACTCAAAAGTTTATTACAATTAGCTTAAATGTTCATCACGTTGTTCATAAATGTTCATCAAAATGTTGATAAACGTTCATTTTGATATACTCTACTGAATGTTCATCACATGTTACTTACATGTTCACCAACAGAATGTTCATCACATTATAATTAAATAATCATCAACAGAATGTTCATCACATTATAATTAAATAATCATCAACAGAATGTTCATCACATTATAATTAAATAATCATCAACAGAATGTTCATCACATTATATTTAAATGTTCACCAATTTGAATTAGACTTAAATTTTCATTTATTTTTATACTTTAACTTTTTCATTTATTATTAGACCACAGTCGGACCTCCACCGGACCACGTCGGACCTCCACCGGACCACGTCGGACCTCCGCCGGACCGTCGCCGGACCGTCGCCGGACCTCCGCCGGACCGTCGCCGGACCTCCGCCGGACCTCCGCCGGACCGTCGCCGGACCTCCGCCGGACCGTCGCCGGACCTCCGCCGGACCGTCGCCGGACCTCCGCCGGACCGTCGCCGGACCTCCGCCGGACCGTCGCCGGACCTCCGCCGGACCGTCGCCGGACCTCCGCCGGACCGTCGCCGGACCTCCGCCGGACCGTCGCCGGACCTCCGCCGGACCGTCGCCGGACCTCCGCCGGACCGTCGCCGGACCTCCGCCGGACCGTCGCCGGACCTCCGCCGGACCGTCGCCGGACCTCCGCCGGACCGTCGCCGGACCGCCGCCGGACCTTCGCCGGACCTCCGCCGGGCCGTCGCCGGACCTCCGCCGGACCGTCGCCGGACCGTCGCCGGACCTCCGCCGGACCGTCGCCGGACCGTCGCCGGACCTCCGCCGGACCTCCGTCGGACCTCCGTCGGACCGTCGCCGGACCTCCGCCGGACCTCCGCCGGACCGTCGCCGGACCTCCGCCGGACCGTCGCCGGACCGTCGTCGGACCTCTGTCGGACCGCCGCCTGACCTCTACCGGACAGCCATCGGGTGGTCGCCGGACCACCACAACTACCCCACTTGTAGTGGAGGTAACTAGTTTAATCTAAGTCATTGGATGCCAAGGCATCCAATGACTTAGATTCATTCTTATTTATCTCTATAGGAGATTTTATTATGGGATTCACACCCTAAAATATTTTAGGTAGATAATTATATATTAATAAAAAAAATATATTATTTTTAATATTAGAGAGTGTTGTCTCTCTTTCTACCAATATAATATGTCTTTCAGTTATGTCTTCCATTTCCAATACTACAACAAATGTTGTATATAAAGAAGTATTTAGTAATGTGTAACAAATGTTTCCAAATATGAATCGTCTTGAAATTTTTATGTATTTGATAAGAATTAGAGATTTTTAATTATTCTATTTCTATAAAATTTCCCGTTTTTATTTCATGTTTTCTATATAATTATATAATGATTAATTATATGATAATTTTATTATATAAAAATTTCTATCACTCCCGTGCACGAGTACTAAGCTAGTATTGAGTAAAAGTATTAATGGTGAAAAATAAATAGAGAAGATGATGTAGATGATTGATTTTATTGATAAAGTGTTGTAAATATATGAATAAAATAAATTGAATAAGGGTATAATAGGAATAAATTTATGAATAAAAATAGAAATGTTGCAAACATTTTGGGACGCCCAAAACGGTAAAGTTGCAAACATTAAGAGACGGAGGGAGTATATTTTATTGGCTAAATGATATTGGTGTAAGAGCATCTTTATCAATGTTACTCATCTTGAGTAACACTATTTATATTTTAATATTATACTTACTCTAATTCATTTTATGTTACTTCACCTCCACAATGGTGTTACTATCAATTTGGATTTGATAAGAAAAGGATATGAGTGGTGGGGACATTTATTATTTAAGTAGTTTTATTATATGTGAAAATACATTTTTGAGAAATTGTTGGGGACCACTTGACACAAATGTGCAGTGTTATTGTGAGGAAGAGTAGCACAAATTTGTTACTTCTCTTCACTCATTGTCTTAATTCTATCAAAACTTCTTACATTCTTTTTTAAAATTGGGTTTGTTACTCAAAATCACATGAATGCAGATGCAACATTCATGTTACTTAGAGTAACATAGACCTTTTTTAAAAATTAAATGAAAATAAAATGTAAGAGATTTTGATTAAACCAAGACAAGAGTAACATTTCTTTGTTACCCACTCTTACACAAATCACTTCACTTGTCCAATCATTTATCAACATGTGGCCCAATAATAAAATTGTATTACTTAGTTATAGGTAAATATCTTATAACACTCACAATACATAAAATTTTATTGTAATTCTTTTTTAAATATTTTTGATTTATTTTTATCTACATATTGATATCCATATTGAATATGTAATATGTTATTTAAATTTATAATAAAAATAAAGATAAAATACATTTTATTTGATATGAGTAACATGAATGTGGATGAAAACTCATTTAATATTAAAAAAATAGTCTATGTTACTCAACATGAGTAACATGGATAAAGATGCTCTAAGATTTGGAAGGATTGGCGCCCACGTATCCTTCCCCTCCAAGTTCCCTTCTTCTATTTGGTAACAAAATCCATCTGTTCTGTTTTTTTGGTAACAATTCCTCTATTATAAAGAGACGTTGGATTCACCATAGATCTTCATCTCAATCAACTTCTATTTCCCAATTTCCCAGCAAATTTCTCATCCAGTGAGAGGAAAGATGGTTGTCTCCATGGGAGGCCTTAGCACCAAGCGGCTTCGTCTCAAGGGCAACGTTAAGAAGCTCCAGATCCAGAAACACACACAGAGTCTCAAATCAAAAAACGACGATCCTGACTATTTGTCCGATTCACCTCCTCCGACTCCGATTTTGATGAAGAAGAGCAGGAAGAGGGTTCTGTTGGAGGAGGAAGAAGAGGAAGAGGTTAGGGCTGAAGAAAAAGTCGGAATCAGGAAGAGGGCAAAGTTGATTAGGAAGCTTAAAGATGATTTCGCTCTCGTTGTTGTTAAAGTCTCAATCAGGAAGAGGGCAAGATTGATTAGGAAGCTTAAGGATGATTTCGATATCCTCACCTTATCGTGATTGGTTCTCTGTAAATTCTTGATCCACTTATCTAATACCAAAAATTTTCTATGCCTTATATCTTTGTAATCAAACAATTTAGTTAGCAGTGATGCATTTGTCCCAGCACACATTTGTCATCTTTGACACTATCTCATTGATTATAGCCTTTTGGCTTTTGCTTCTCTTGCTGTCAAACCAATCAAAGAAGAACCTACTCAGTTAACAGGTAAAACTGTATAACAAAGATAAACAACAAGATTTATCAATTTTGCAATTGTAAAGACACCAGACTTGATCCATACCACTTTTTTATATTTAACTTTAAAGCCTTGTTTGAGCAAGTTAGAACTTAATATAACTAATATCAGAATTTGGGAACCAAGGTATAATCCTAGATCACTTAACATTCATACTCAAGGTAGTGAATTGAATAGGATATTCCCAAAGGTATAATCCTAGATCACTTAACATTGATACATAAAGAACATTAATGTCTTGCAGCAAGTGTTATAATATGAAACAGTGGGTATGCATACATCCTACTTTAGTATTATTTCCCAAAGCGCAATGATCCAGAGTATAAGTTAATACTAGCACAACTGATGTGAGAGTAAGACTACATCCTAGAGGGAAGAGCATAGAAGTTTGGAACTTAGCCATGAAACAAGCACAAAAGATCTGTTTGAGAAACTAGTGTAATCTGACTTCTAGCTATACATGAGTTTATTTGCATGTAACTTGACTTCTTTTGTTACTTTTCTGCTAATCTGGGGTCACTGGCGTTGGCTCATCAGCTTGTTCATAAACATGTGACAGTAATCTGTTTGAGAAATTTTGGTGTTGGTCAACATATAGAAGATTTATTGAATGATCTTAAGCTCAAAATTTGTAATCTATGTACTGCTTGGTTTTATTTTCCTAAACCCTCTCGCTGATTTATTCAAAATTTCAACTCTGCTTTATGCCATTTTACAGTTTACTGATGAATCATACAGTTCACAGTTCTCAGGCAATGCATACATATCCTGATTTTTTTGTGGCAGCACTGGATTAATTCGGTTGTTGTTTATGAACTGAATTTGGTGGCTTTATTTTTTGTAAACTGAGTTACTGAATGTTAGATTTGTGCCTTGAATCCCAAGTTGGGCTTATTGGGCTCAACTGGGCCTGTTTAGGTTTTGTGTTTTAGGAGAGTAGTATATATACTCTCTATTATCTCATAACCTAGAAGAGACGAAAAATTAGGGTTTTGGTAACCGTCACAAGTAGCAAGAGAGAATGTTCTTAGATCTAGAGCGTTTCTTGTGAGTCTTGTAATCAGTTTCCTCCTCTGAAATACAATCTGATATCTTCTGCCCGTGGATGTAGCCAACACAACGTTGGTGAACCACGTAAGTCTGTGTGTGCTTTGTTATCTTCTCGTTTATATCTGTTATCTGTTTCGTCTTCCTCACATCCGTCATAACAAACTGGTATCAGAGCTTCAGGTTAGTTGGGTTTGTAATCTGGTGAGGAAAGATGTCTGCTTTCAGCGTGAAGATAGACAAGTTCACTGGGAGAAACAGTTTCAGTCTTTGGCAGATAAAGATGCGAGCTTTGTTGAAACAACAAGGTTTGTGGGCGTCGTTGTCGAAGGACAAGAAGAACGACGCTGCTGAGATGGCTACTCTGGAGGAGAAGGCACATTCAACGATTATGTTGTGTCTTGTAGATGATGTCATCATTGAGGTCTCGGATGAGGAGACTGCTGCAGGATTGTGGTTGAAGTTGGAGAGTTTGTATATGACGAAATCTCTAACCAACAAGCTGCTTCTGAAACAACGCCTATTCGGACTGCGAATGCAGGAAGGTACGCTACTCCGGGATCACTTAGATCAGTTAAACACATTATTACTTGAATTGCGTAATATTGATTTGAAAATTGAAGATGAGGATGCTGCTTTGATTTTGTTGGTATCTCTACCACATTCATACGAGAACTTTGTGCAATCGTTTATTGTTGGGAAAGATACTGTCACTCTGGAAGAAGTCAGGTCATCTCTTCACAGTAGGGAGTTGCGTCATAAGGCAAACAGTGCAAGAACGGATAATCAAGCCTCTGGGTTAGTCGCTAGTGGCGGTAAAGGACGGGGAAACGGTAAGATGTTTTCAAAGGGTCCTAAGCCTGATGATATCTGTAATTACTGCAAAGAGAAGGGACATTGGAAATTTGATTTCCCTAAGAAGAAGCAGTCTGAAAAGAATTCAGACTCTGGAGGCATAGCAGAGTATGACGCCAACTCTGAAAATGATATTGTCCTATTTGCTGATGGACACACTCATCACTCTGATTGGTGGGTTCTAGATTCTGGGGCTTCCTATCATATTTGTCCAAGGAGAGAGTGGTTCTCAACGTATGAGCAAGTAGATGGTGAAAGCATTTCGATGGCTAACGATCATGTCTGCAAGGCGGTTGGGATAGGCTCGATCAAGATACGGACTCATGATGGTAGATTCTGCATATTGAATCAGGTCAGACATGTTCCACGTATGACAAAGAATCTGATATCTCTGAGTCTGCTAGATAGTAGAGGGTTCAGTTTCAAAGGTGAAGGTGGAGTTCTGTTTGTCTGGAAGGGTTCTGATGTGATTCTGAAAGGTGTCAGACAGAGTACTTTGTATTTTCTACAAGGTTCTACGGTAACAAGTTCTGGTGATGTTGCATCGGTTGATATGACTAAGTTATGCAATAAGAGGCTTAGTCATATGGGTGGGAAGAGGATAGAGGTGAAGAAGGTAGGTAGTGCTGATAATCCTGCTCATATGTTCACCAAGTCGGTTCCTCAGAGCAAGTCTGAATATTGTTTGGACTTGCTAAATACCACAAGCTAATAACTTGCTCGGTGGGGCAAATCTGGAGCAGAGAGAATTAAGTCTGCTCATCTGGCACCGCCCTGGTGCATCTGGAAAATCTGGAGCAGCAGAGAGAAGTCTGCTCATCTGGTACCATACTGGTGCATCTGGAAAATCTGGAGCAGAGAGAAGTCTCTGCTCATCTTTCACCGCACTGGTGCATCTGGAAAATCTGGAGCAGAGAGAAGTCTGCTCATCTGGCACCGCCCTGGTGCATCTGGAAATCTGGAGCAAATGAGAAGTTTGCTTATCTGGCACCGCCCTGGTGCATCTGAAAAATCTGGAGCAGAGAGAAGTCTGCTCATCTGGCACTATTATTGTGCATCTGTTACATCTGAGTCGGGAGAATCCAAGTCTGGTACATCTGGCACTCGTATGGTGCGTCTGGTACATCTGGCACTCTTATGGTGCGTCTGGTACATCTGTGTCTGGAGGATTCAAGTCAAGGTGGAGATTTGTTAGATTTGTGCCTTGAATCCCAAGTTGGGCTTATTGGGCTCAACTGGGCATGTTTAGGTTTTGTGTTTTAAGAGAGTAGTATATATACTCTCTATTATCTCATAACCTAGAAGAGAGGAAAAATTAGGGTTTTGGTAACCGTCACAAGTAGCAAGAGAGAATGTTCTTAGATCTAGAGCATTTCTTGTGAGTCTTGTAATCAGTTTCCTCCTCTGAAATACAATCTGATATCTTCTGCCCGTGGATGTAGCCAACACAACGGTGGTGAACCACGTAAATCTGTGTGTTCACTCAGTGTTTGGTTGTTGGCTATTCAGATTCTGATTATGTTGGGGATGTGGACAGTAGGAGATCTATAACTGGTTATGTGTTCACTCTAGGAGGTTCTGTGGTAAGCTGGAAGGCAACTCTACAGCCTACAGTTACTTTGTCTACTACAGAGGCAGAGTATATGGCTTTGACAGAAGCTGCTAAGAAGGGAATATGGCTAAAGGGGTTGGTTAATGATCTAGGCCTACATCAGGATCAGGCTTTAGTATATTGTGACAGCTTGAGTGCAATATGCTTAACCAAGGATCAAGTCCATCATGAGAAGACGAAGCACATTGATGTCAGGTACCATTTTCTGAGGAATGAGAGAGAGAATGTTCTTAGATCTAGAGCGTTTCTTGTGAGTCTTGTAATCAGTTTCCTCCTCTGAAATACAATCTGATATCTTTTGCCCGTGGATGTAGCCAACACAACGTTGATGAACCACGTAAATCTGTGTGTGCTTTGTTATCTTCTCGTTTATATCTGTTTTCTGTTTCGTCTTCCTCACATCCGTCATAACACTGAACTTGTTTGTTTATGAATAGAATGTCAAGCTGTGAAGTGACAATTACAATGTTGATGGCATTGAAGGGTTAAATTGGGGAATTTGAATTTGGATTAGTTATCTCCCACCATAATGTTATCTACGTAGATATTTTTTTTTACAAAGGTGATATTCTCCTTTCTTATTGCATTTGTAGATTGAAGTCTTTGAGCTTAATCAAATTTGTAAGGAAAAAAAAGAGAATATAAATCACATTTTTGTAAGACTGAAATTTGAAAGCTTGAGTGTATAATGGTCGGATTAATGGATGAAGCTTAGTTTGCTTAAGCTGAGGCAATATTTGGCTTGATGTATAATGGTCGGTTTTGGTTCGGATTCTAGAATCATTTGCTAAGAGAACTGAACTGAATAGTTGCAGTATTGCTTGCCGAATATTTTTTGTGCCCTCTGCAATTAACTGAACTGAATAATTGAGATGTGTTGAAGACTTGAGATTTGGTTATGTTTGTGTTAGAGATTTGGTTTATGTTTCGGACATGGTTTTCTATGCTTATGTCAGATTTGGTTTTATAAACTTAATTTATGTTGAAGACTTGAATTATTTATGTTCTATGTGTCTCTGTAATATTAATGTATTTTAAAATTTTAGGTTTGCTGCTTCTCGCGTCCAACTGTCTTGTCTGTTTCCGTGCTACACGGCTTTCAAGTCATTATTCAAGTGCTTGTGATGTGTTGTCATTTGGTAGATTCGATTGCCAGTTGAGGGTTTGAGTTGTCATCAATCTCATAGATGATCCCCTCTTGATTGTATTGCATTTTTGACAAAGTCATGTTGCTAATTGCTATTCGATATTTTTTGTCCAACTCCTGATTTGTAGATGTCCTGGTGATATCTTCCATGTGTTATTCTTTGTCGTAAATGGCTGGCAAGAGAAGGGGGTTCTTCTACAGAATCTTGCAAGAGGTTTTAAAGGATATACATTTATCCTTTAAATGGGTTTTGGGGTATACATTTATCCCACGTCGACTAGAAGAGTGCAAAATGGACATTATATATATAATGGGTATTTCTTTAGAGGGTTAGTTGAGTTAGAAAGGAGTCCCCTCGCGCGCACCATCGCGGCCGTCCGTTCCGTTTCGGATCCGGTCCGTGGCACCTACGGGGTGTGGTTGGGTGGGTCTTACTTTTTCCGAGTCATATTAATTTTTGGGCTTAAGAAGTCTCTGAACGTAAAATAATTGCGCATCGAATTCTTCCGATTTGTTTTAAACTCGAATTTTTAATGTGGTTTGACTCTTTCAAAATCAGACTGTAACTGCTCCTGTTTTAATGCCATGATCCCACGTTTTATGATATGGAGTTAGTGCTCCAGATTTGATTTTATGTCAATAAATTGAGGTTTCGTTTCTGCATTGAAAACACAGAAAAACATCTTCATCTTCTTCCTCTGAAAATACTCCATTAGGATTTCAGTCCTTCGTTGGCGAGAGCCCGCGATCGGAGGACGATGTGATAACCTTGGGGGGCGACGTCTGTCTGACTGAGCTCCGGTGGTCAGGGCGAAATCGCTTATAAGGCAGCGGCTTACATACCGCGACACAACAAGTTTTTGGTTTCTGTTTTCGCAAAGGTTTTCAATGTAGCCCTACATCTTGTTCTGGTTTCTACCAACAACTTCTAGAAAAGGCCGGGGTGTGGATGCATATAAATTTGTTGTGGGTGCCCAAGAGAGCGTGCCTATGCTAGATATTGTTGAATATTAGGTTATAATCGATAGTCTTGTGTTTGGTAGGGTGTTTATAAACAGTTTATAAATACAAAACTGTTTTTTCAACCCTTGCACACCTTTTTATGTCTCATATATGTGAAATTGTAAAACCCATTTTTATAAAAAAACGTGTTTATAAACAATAAACTTCCTCAACCAAACAGACCCTTTGTAAAGTAGGTTATATTGATAAAGCTGTAGATCTTTGTCTCCTGGCAAGAAAGAAAGAAGGTTTTCTAAATGTGGTAACTTACAATATGATACTGAATGGATTGTGTCGACATGGTTGTCTTATTGAAGCTTTTAGG
This sequence comes from Oxyria digyna, assembly GCA_029168935.1. NCBI lineage: Eukaryota > Viridiplantae > Streptophyta > Magnoliopsida > Caryophyllales > Polygonaceae > Oxyria > Oxyria digyna. The sequence goes on from JAPVLV010000005.1 coordinate 46,239,324, forward strand.
TTGCTTGATTCGTTGGAAAAGAACAACATAGTTGCAACTGAGATCACTTATGGGACTATGATTGATGCCTTGGTAAGGGAAGGTTACCTGTTGGATGCTAGGAAGTTATTTGGGAGAATGGTTCACATATATGCTCCTTGGGATCTTTGCACTTGTTTTATAATCAAATTCAAAGTTTCTTTTATGCATGATTCCACTTATTCTCCTTATGAGCAAAATGTCAATCATATATGTTTTTCATGCTTAAGACGGAAATCGGCTATGGAACATGCTATGGCTCATTTAGTAAAGTTCATAGTTTTAAAGCATTTATTTGTTGCTTGTCTATGAAGTTCAAGAATTGTTCAATGAGTCAACTCTGACATAGAACGAAGAAAAGGAGGATATCAGGAAGCCTTATTCTCTAGAATAATCTATACATCTCACAATATCTTAATCCATGAAAACAATGTGATGTGGTATAGCTAATGAGCGTATACAAGATATATAACATGCATTGAATATCCGACTTTTGAGATAAAACATGCGAAACTGGATGTCTCGAACTCACTTGGAAATAGTACATTCTAGGAACATTCTTAGTGACTTGATCACACTACAAGCCAGGTATCAAAACTTACTTTGATTTGACATTTTAGAAAGAAAGTAAGCACAATCATGCATAAGAAAACTGTCTTTGTCTCAATTCTAAGCACAAAATCTTGCACCAATAGCTTTCACATACTAGAAAAAGCCACCATTGGTGTCTGAATTTAAGCTGCACAAAAGCCTTCACATACTAAAAAAAGAAAAAGGCAAAAGGCCATACATTTATGATTTATATGAAAAAATAAATCCTTAGCACATTGTGCTATAGCATATGCTTCATCTAAGTTCAGCATATCTACGATCTTCGAACAAAATTCGTCGTATCAAAACATATTCTAAAGTGTAGTAGAAACTCTTTAATGATTCTTCAACCCTGAACCTATATGAGTTAGAGCAATTCAAAGATCTAAACTTTCATACAGGAAAGTTGAAACATAGAGCTAACGAATAGCAAGCAACACCTTAATAACTAAAAAACTCATGTATAACAGATGTACACTCTAGCTTTAAGCCTCAAACCGATGATGGCTTGTCAGGCTTGATGAGGTTATCGGTTTCGTATAGCCAACTGCCAATGGAGTAATTACCCTGCAATGCATTCTTGCACTTTGACTAGTTGAGCTAGCTAACTGATGAGTGATGATTGATGAAATGGCTTCTTATGTTGAGATATATTTATGGTGATGGATTATGCCTTTGAATTCTGTCCAAAGGATATTCTTAGGCTTTTATTCAAGTGGAAAAGCCGTAAAAGCATTTATAATTTCAATTTATGGATGTTATATACATAAAATAAGGCGGCGCAAAAAAAAGCCCAAGATAGACTAAGAAGCCCTATAAGAAGTGCATATATGCATGAAACTCACTTTATCCCCAAGAGAATATTGGCATCAAGGAAGATCCCATAAGATGTTCTTCCAATTCAAGGATTTTCAAGCAGCTGCACAAGCTTAATGTATTTGATGTTGGATCATTATAATAAGTTAGTCTTAGTTATTTATGTTATGCTGGTGTGTATTGTATAATGCAGCTAGCCGTTAGTCTCTTCTGTTAAGTCAGTAGCTAGAATTGAGTCAAATTTGTTAGTAGTTTGATCATGGGCGCCTACTTAGGAGGAAGTTGTTAGTAGGTGCTGTTAGTGTCCGGTTGTTCAGGGTTTTGTTTAGGCTGGTGTATTTAAGCATCAGTTCTTTATTCAGTGAATAGATCACGTTTTGCAGTTACATTCTTGTTCTGTTTCAACAAAGTGGTATCAGAGCTTGAGCAAAACTTCTGATCGATTTTTGAGTGTGTAAGTGATTCTGAATCAGGGAAACACACAAAAGGGTTGAGGGAAAAACCTTACTGGGAAAAACACATTTGAGCGACGATGTCTGATGCAGGTTATGCTAAGGCGTGCATTCCGAAGTATGAAGGAGACTATGATCATTGGAGTCTCCTCATGGAGAACCTTCTGCGTTCAAAGGAGTATTGGACGGTAGTGAAGGATGGGTTCAAGGAATTGGCCGAGGGAGAGAAGGAAACTGCAGATCAGGCAAAGGCTCGTGAAGAAATGAGGCTGAAGGACTTCAAAGCCTTGAACTACTTGTTCAGTAGTATAGACAAGACTGTGCTGAAGACGATTTCGCAGAAATCGACTGCCAAAGAACTATGGGACTCGATGAAGGTGAAGTTCCAGGGGAGTGCCAGGGTGAAGAGAGCCCAGTTGCAAGCACTCAGACGAGAGTTCGAAGTCTTGGAAATGAAGGAAGGAGAGACTGTCAATGACTATTTTGGCAGGGTCATGGTAGTCTCAAACGCAATGAGGAATTGTGGTGATGTGATTACAGATGTCAAGATTGTTGAGAAAATCTTGAGAACTCTCACGGAGAGGTTCAATTACATCGTGTGCTCGATTGAAGAATCGAAGGATATTGATGCTCTGACTGTGGATCAATTACAAAGCTCTCTAATTGTCCACGAGCAAAAATTCAGTAGGAAAGTTGCTGTTGAAGATCAGGCATTGAAGGTCGGTTTTGACAGTAACAGGGGAAGAGGAAGAGGACGTGGATCCTCGTCTGGAAGAGGGCGTGGTCGAGGAAGAGGTTGGTCCAAGGAAACAGTAGAGTGCTACTACTGTCACAAGCTTGGCCACTTCAAGAATGAGTGCCCTGAATGGACAGCTCAAGTCCATTACACAGATGATCAAGGTGCTGGACATAAAGAAATGCTATTAATGGCATACATTGCTCCAGATGAAGATGAGGCCTCAGGTATGATTGCTACTCAGAAATGTGAAGTTCAGAATGAGAATTGGTGGTATCTTGACTCAGGATGTAGCAACCATATGAGTGGGGATAAGCAATGGTTTTCCAGCATTAACAGCTCTTTCTCTTGTGCTGTCAAACTCGGGAATGGAACTAGATTGCAAGTTCAGGGAAAGGGATGTGTTCGAATGAAGATAGATCAGACTTCCTTGATGATACAGGATGTGTTCTATGTACCTGGCCTCACCAACAATCTCCTGAGCATTGGTCAAATGCAAGAAAGAAGCCTGTACTTTCTTATCAGGAATGGAAAATGCAGAATCTTCCATGACTCAAAGGGTTTCTTGTTTGAGTCTATAATGAAGAAGAATCGGATGTTTGTGCTCAATGCACAACCTCAACTCAGTGGTGCCGATGGAGAAGTTCAATGCTTCAGTGCTACCAGATCCAGGGAGGAGGAATTGAAGCTTTGGCATAGGAGGTTCGGCCACCTCAACTATCAAGGATTGAAAAAGCTTGAGAGATCTGGAATGGTGAAGGGTCTGCCTTCTCTGAAAGGGGAACCAAGCTCAGATGTATGCTCTATTTGCCTCGTAGGAAAGCAGCACAGGAGGGCCTTCCCTAAGAAAAGCACGTGGCATGCTTCTGCGCCATTGCAGCTGGTTCATGCTGACCTATGTGGTCCCATTACTCCTTCATCTCACAGCAACAAGAGGTATATCTTTACCTTAATTGATGATTTCAGTAGGAAGCTGTGGATATTCTTCCTTAGTGCCAAATCAGAAGCCTTTGTAGCTTTCAAATCATTCAAGACTCTTGTGGAAAAGGAAGTTGGAGCTGTGCTTGTTGGTCTTAGGACAGATAGGGGAGGAGAATTCTTGTCCTTAGAGTTCAAACAATATTGTGATGAAGTGGGAATTAGAAGGCAGTTGACAGCAGCACTAACTCCACAACAAAACGGAGTGGCTGAACGCAAAAATAGGACTCTCCTCAACATGGTCAGATGTATGCTAGGAGATACTGGTGTTCCAAACAGTTTCTGGTGTGAAGCTGTAGCTTGGTCGTCCTATGTGCTGAACAGAAGTCCAACCTCTATCAACAAAGACAAGACACCCCAGGAGCTTTGGAGTGGTGTTGCACCTTCAGTAGAGCAATTGAAAGTCTTTGGATGCATTTGCTATGCTCACATCCCTGATCAGAGAAGAAAGAAGCTGGATGGAAAAAGCACTAAGTGTATATTCCTTGGTATGTCTACTGAATCCAAGGCTTATCGACTGTTCAATCCACTCACCAAGAAGATTATTGTCAGTCGAGATGTGGTGTTTGATGAGTCCAAAGGGTGGGAGTGGAAGGCTGAGCAATCCACAAGTGAAGAAACAGCATTGCACTGGGATGGATTTGAGGAAGATATTGATGATTCAGATATGGAAGAGGACAGCAATGAAAAGAGTGATGGGCAACAAGCTACTGAAGCAGTCGAGGTCACTGCTGAACTGTCTACAGAAGGTGAGCAAGGTGCTATCTCTACAACTGTGAGTACCACAGATGAAGGTTCAGAAGGTGATGTGCTAGGGCCACGAGTAAGGAGCAGACCAACATGGCATGATGACTATGAAATGGGGAATTTTGTGCTGAGCTTCAGTGATCACTTTGCACTACAGATTGACAGTGAAGATCCTTCTCAGTTTGAAGAAGCTGTTCAGTCAGAAAAGTGGAGGAGTGCAATGAAAGCTGAGATGGAAGCCATTGAAGCTAATGATACTTGGGAATTGACAGTGCTACCTCCTGGAGTTACACCTATTGGAGTGAAATGGGTGTATAAAACCAAGCTTAATGAGCAAGGAAAGGTGGATAAGTATAAAGCAAGATTAGTAGCAAAAGGATATGCTCAGAAGCATGGGATTGATTATAATGAGGTATTTGCACCAGTGGCAAGATGGGATACAATCAGGTCTATGTTGGCACTTGCAGCTCATCATGGTTGGCATGTCTATCAATTAGATGTGAAGAGTGCGTTTCTTCATGGAGAGCTTACAGAAGAGGTATTTGTGATGCAACCTCAAGGCTTTGTAAGCTCAGGGGAGGAGAGCAAGGTCTATAGGTTGAAGAAAGCTTTGTATGGTTTGAAGCAAGCTCCGAGGGCTTGGTACAGCAAAATTGAGAAGTATTTTATGCATTTTGGCTTTGAGAGGTGTCCTTATGAACATACCTTGTTTATTTGGAAGAAGAATACTGATTTGTTGTTGGTCAGTCTGTATGTAGATGATCTCATGTTTGTGAGCAGTAATGAGGTTTTGGTGGAGGAATTCAAGAAGAATATGCAAAGTGTGTTTGAGATGACTGATTTAGGGAAGATGAGGTACTTTCTAGGCGTTGAAGTGCATCAAGCTGCAGCTGGTGTGTTCATTAGTCAGAAAAAATACACCAGAGAAGTGTTACTAAGGTTTGGATTATTTGAAAGCAACCATGTGAGGAATCCAATTGTTCCAGGAGAGAAGCTCAATTTGGAGGGAGATGGAGTACTCATTGACAGCACGTTGTACAAGCAACTGATTGGATCTCTCCTATACCTTACAGCAACAAGGCCTGATATTATGTATGTAGTCTGTTTGCTCAGCAGGTACATGTCCAAGCCAACAAGAGTACATTTGCAGGCAGCTAAGAGAGTCTTGAGGTATCTAAAAGGGACTATGGGGTTTGGTATCTGGTACAAGAAGAAGAATCTTCAAGATGGAAGGTTGATCGGATACACAGATTCAGATTATGCCGGGGATTTAGATGACAGAAGGAGTACAGGTGGATATGTCTTCTTCTTGTCAGGTGGTGCAGTTTCCTGGTCTTCTAAGAAGCAGCCTGTGGTTGCCTTATCTACAACAGAAGCTGAATTTGTTGCAGCAGCTGCGTGTGTGGCTCAATGCATATGGCTTAGGAGAATCCTTGAGCAGATGGGATGGAAAGAGAGTGTTGAAGGAGCAACAACAATCTTCTGTGACAACATGTCTACCATTAAGCTGTCTAAAAATCCTGTTCTACATGGGAAAAGCAAGCATATCGATGTGAGGTTTCACTTCCTGAGAGATCTTGTTAATGAAGGAGTAGTTGATCTAGAGTACTGTGGCACTGATTCTCAGATTGCAGATGTGATGACCAAAGCTGTGAAGCTTGACACCTTCGAGAACTTAAGAGCTGAACTTGGTGTTGGAGATTGGAGGAGCAAATTTGCTGGTGCTGAAAGTGGCTGAAGTTAGTCAGATAAGTTAGTTAAACTCAATTGTTTGATCCAAATTGAGTTTAGGGGAGGATATGTTGGATCATTATAATAAGTTAGTCTTAGTTATTTATGTTATGCTGGTGTGTATTGTATAATGCAGCTAGCCGTTAGTCTCTTCTGTTAAGTCAGTAGCTAGAATTGAGTCAAATTTGTTAGTAGTTTGATCATGGGCGCCTACTTAGGAGGAAGTTGTTAGTAGGTGCTGTTAGTGTCCGGTTGTTCAGGGTTTTGTTTAGGCTGGTGTATTTAAGCATCAGTTCTTTATTCAGTGAATAGATCACGTTTTGCAGTTACATTCTTGTTCTGTTTCAACATTTGAAACTACACTAAGAATGGTGTATTGTTTTGAATAACAGGCATGATAATACAAAGTACAGATTTAAGATTCAATTTGCAAGCACAACAGCTGCTGTTAAACAGAATTGGAGCAATTCTCAAGCAGTACTCATCATATTCTGCATTTTGTTGCATAAACTGTATGTATTGTCTAATTTTCACGTAGAAATAGAATTTTTAATCAGTTGGTACCACAATGTTCTGTTCTTGATAGATTCATCTCATGTAACTTTTAATAGCCTTTGCAGTTTGATCTTGTAAAAAACTTCAGAATAGTAGTTCAATAGTACTTTCATATCAGCAATAATTTTGAATCTTTCCTTTGTGCAAACTGGATATAGAAATGCTGATGTATGAAGGCATTTAATTGTAAATTGGAAAGTCAGTTGTCATTGCTCATCAACCTCATAATGAGCTCAGTTGTCACTGCTCAATACTCATCAGCATTTCTATTCACAATGATCAAATAGGGAACATTGTTGCTGAGCTAATTCCATTCACATTCAGTGATCATGACAAATAGCATTCTTATGACATGACTCATTTAGGGTCTGATTAGATCTCCTAATTTAATGCATTATCTTGTACAAAATGTGTGATTTAATCTAAAATAATGCATTATTTTTGGAATCCAAACAGGCCTTAGTAGAGTTCATAGCTTTTAAGGATTAAGTTGTTGCTTGCTCAAGAAATGTCAAGAAATAGAGTTCATAGCTTTTAAGGATTGAGTCAGCTGTGATGGTCAAGGACAAGACACAAGGGATGAGCAGAGTAAGGCAAAGGTGGATATCAAGAAATTCTCTAACATCATGTGTAAACTGTAATACATCTCAGACTATCTTAAGCTAGAGAGCTACATTGTCAAAATGTGTTGAATGCATCCAGCTTAATCCCTTATTAATGAAATTACAACTCCAAGCCACTTTTATACCCTGTGAATAGAATGTTCCATTGTTTTGTTAATGGCATATTCCAATAGGTTTACTGGATCGTGGAGTCCATAGCCGATTCTCATCTTAAGCTTGAGAAACTGGATGTCTCAAACTCATCTGTACTAAATAGGCACATTCGTAATGACTTAATCATATTACAACTTACAAGCTAAGTATTAAAAACATATATGATTGACTTTTGTTCATAAGGAGATTTAAGCGTAACAATGCATCAAACAACTACCCTTGTCTCAGTTCTAATCACACAATCATGTAAGAATCTGATCATAAAAACAAGTGCAAAGATCTCAATGAGCATATAATCAAATATTAACAATAGGGCATTTGTGGGTATTATTTCAGCAACCATTATGTGATACTAGAAGAAGAAAAAGAGGAACAGTGTGTTGGCATATGCTTCATGTGAGTTCAGCATATCCAAGATTTTGAAAGGAAAAAAATCGTTGATCAACACATATTTCAAGGTATTTAAATTAGAAGAGAACTAGTCCCATAAAGATAAGAACTAGAAAAATGAAGAAGACATTATGAATTGCAAAGGACTTTAAACAAGGAACTTATGTGATGACAGTGCTTAAGGCGTAGACCGACTACTGCAAAGCGACATTGCTGGGCAAATCTCCTTTGGCAGTGAGCTATACTCGAGCTTGAAACCGATGAATTATGTCATCGGCTTCATATAGCCACTGCCAATGGAGTAATTACCCTGCAATGCATCCTTGCACTTCTTGAATTGTTGAGCTAGCTAGCTGATGTTGAATAAGAATTTTTGTGCAGACAAGTATTTATAGGTGATGGAGTGTGCCTTGCAATTCCTATGTCCAAAGTATATTATTAGTACTCTTCCACTTGCAAAGCTAGAACCTCTTTAAAGTGCCAATTTTTTAACAAGAATTTGACTCCTTGTAAATTCTTGATGGCTTTTGAGACAAATAATTTTTAGCTCCAATGGCAAGTCTAGTTCAAGTGAATATTGGCATCAAGGAAGATCCAACAGGATGTTCTCCTAGTTCAAGCATATTCAAAGAGCTAGCTGCACACTTTGAAAAAGATTACTTCATGCATTTGAAACTGCACTAAGAACACAGTCAACTGCTGTTAGACAGCCTTTTCTATGGAGTAACAGAGAAATGTTCGCAGGAAAAATTACGGTGAGAACTCCTATAGTTTAGTTGAATGCTGAATATATTCATTAAAAAATTCAATTTCATAAAGTATCAACAACTTAATTCTTAAAAGCCATGAACAAAAATGCAGAATATGTTGAGTTCTCCTTGTGAATTGCTCCAACTCTGTCTAGCATCAGCTGTTCACTGTTGTGCTTGCAATTTGAATACTAAAGTATGCACTTAATTTGTATTATCCTGCCTTGAATCAATATGGCGTTTTTTTGGACAAATACTCGTACCACAAATCTATACTGTGTAGCGTCTTAGTGTAGTTTCAAATGCTCAAATACACAAAGTATGTGCAGCTGCTTGGAAATCCTATTCGATCTTCCTTGATGCCAATATTCAAATAGGCATATACACTTCTTATGATTAATAAGATGCACACACGGGTAATTAAACTCTTAATTAGGACATTAATCTGCAAAGAGTCTTAATCATGTAAGCCTACATTGAGCATAGAAGGCTTCTTAGTCTATCTTGGGCTAATTTGTTTTGCAAGACCTTTTTTATGTATAATTTCCACATAATGACATTATAAATGCTTACAAGGCATTTTCACTTGAATAAGAGCCTAAGAATATCCTTTGAACAGAGAGTTCAAAGGCATAATCCATCACCTATAAATATATAAGAAGCCATGTTCATCATTCATCATCTAGCTAGCTCAACCAGTCAAGAAGTGTGAGGATGCATTGCAGGGTAATTACTCCATTGGCAGTTGGCTGTACGAAGAAGCCGATGACATCACCATCGGCTTCAAGCTAGAGTATAGCTCACTGCCAAAGGAGATTTGCCCAGCAATGTCGCCTTGCAATAGTCGGTTTTACTTCTTACCTACCGAGTTGCATGTTACAACGATAAAGAGCAAGCTCTACTAAAGTCCTTTCTAGTGCCTATCTTCTTGCCAATTCCTTTTTTCTAGTATCACACAATGGTGGCTGAAAGAATACCCACAGATGCCTCTTTTGTTAATATTTGATTATATGCTCCTTGAGATCTTTGCACTTTGTTTATCATCAAAGTTTTACATGATTGTGTGCTTCAGCTGAGACAAGGGTAGTTGTTTGATGCAAGATTGCGCTTAATCTCCTTCTGAACAAAATATCAATCATATATGTTTTAATACTTAGCTTGAAGTCTGATCAAGTCACAAAGAATATATGTTTCTAGAGTGCACTATATGTTTCTAGGAGGTATTTTACCAGAAAAAGTTTGAGACATATCCAGTTTCTCATGCTTAAGACGAAAGTTCCTAGCTTTTAAGCATTTATTTGTTGCTTGTCTGGCATAATTGGCATTGCACTGCAGTTTTTGTTGCAAACTTTCTCTATGACTCCATAAGGAAGCAAGGAAACTACTTAACAGTTAACATAGAGAGAACATTAAGTGTTGGCAATCATCTTTCGAAAAAGACTTGCATAAGTGCAATATTACAAGGTAGATTCCCTTTGGCAGTAACCTGAGTGAACTGCATTTGTCAAATTTTATTGACTCCTTAATGATTCTTCAACTATATGAGTAAGACCAATTCAAAGATCTAAACTTGCATAAAGGAAAATTGAAAGGTTACATAGACCTGACAAATAGCAAGCAACACCTTAATAACTAAAAACATCATGTATAACAGATGTACTCTAGCCTTAAGCCTCAAACCAATGATGGCTTGATGAGGTTATCGGTTTCGTATAGCCAACTGCCAATGGAGTAATTACCCTGCAATGCATTCTTGCACTTTGACTTGTTGAGCTAGCTAACTGATGAGTGATGATTGATGAAATGGCTTCTTATGTTGAGATATATTTACAAGTCTTTATTTGGCACACCCTAAAATTCTATTTGGCACACCCTTACTTTCGTCACGAAGGTATTTGGTCAGACTTTCGTCACGAAGGTATTTCAAAAGACATTCGTCACGGAGAAACGAAGGACTTCCGTCACGAAGGTTGCCAGGAGTTCCGTCACGAAGGTATTGTGGAGTTCCGTCACGAATCTTTTTTTGAAAAAAAATAAAAAATTCAGAATGTTGTAGAGAATTTCAATACGAGTCCGTGCATATAAAATACGTCCAAAACGGACATCGTTTGCCCTTCCAAAAGCCCTAAAAACAAAACAGTCGTTTTCGTTAAGTTCGTAATATTTAAACATAATGCATAATTGTACTTTATAAGTAATAAACTAGTGATATTAAATGTTAATATATAATTATAGTATATAAATTTAATTGCATGATTTTTAACTATAATTAATAATTATATAAGTTTTTGTTTTTACGAACTTAACGCATGCGACTGTTTTGTTTTTAGGGCTTTTGGAAGGGCAAACGATGTCCGTTTTGGACGTATTTTATATGCACAGACTCGTATTGAAATTCTCTACAACATTCTGAATTTTTTATTTTTTTTCAAAAAAGGTTTCGTGACGGAACTCCCCAATACCTTCGTGACGGAACTCCTGAAAACCTTCGTGACGGAAGTCCTCCTTTTCTCCGTGACGAATCTCTTGTGAAATACCTTCGTGACGAAAGTCTGACCAAATACATTCGTGACGAAAGTAAGGGTGTTTATGGATGTTATATACATAAAATAAGGCGGCGCAAAAAAAAGCCCAAGATAGACTAAGAAGCCCTATAAGAAGTGCATATATGCATGAAACTCACTTTATCCCGAACAGAATAGTGGCATCAAGGAAGATCACATAAGATGTTCTTCCAATTCAAGGATTTTCAAGCAGCTGCACAAACTTAATGTATTTGAAACTACACTAAGAATGGTGTATTGTTTCGAATAACAGGCATGATAATAGAAAGTACAGATTTAAGATTCAATTTGCAAGCACAACAGACAGCTGCTGTTAGACAGAATTGGAGCAATTCACAAGCAGTACTCATCCATATTCTGCATTTTGTTGCATAAACTGTATGTACTGTCTAATTTTCAAGTAGAAATAGAATTTTTAATCAGTTGGTACCACAATGTTCTGTTCTTGATAGATTCATCTCATGTAACTTTTAATAGCCTTTGCAGTTTGATCCTGTAAAAAACTTCAGAATAGTAGTTTAATGATACTTCCATATCAGCAATAATTTTGAATCTTTCCTTTGTGCAAACTGGATATAGATGTATGAAGGCATTCATTGCTCATCAACCTCATAATAAACTCAGTTGTCACTGCTCAATACTCATCAATATTACAATGATCAAATAGGGAACATTGTTGCTGAGCTAATTCCGTCACATTCAGTGATCATGACAAATAGCATTCTTATGACATGACTCAATTAGTCCTAATTTAATGCATTATTTTGTACAATGTGTGATTAATCTAAAATAAAGAATTATTTTTGGAATCCAAACAGGCCTGTCAAGAATTTTTCAATGAGTCAACTATGATGGGCAAGGCCAAGCCACAAGGGATGAGTAGAGTAAAGCAAAGGTGGATATCAAGAAATTTTCTAACATCATGTGTAAATTGTAATACATCCAGACTATCTTACACTATTATGAAACATTTGGATGTGCAGGATGATGGCTTTGTCAAAATATCATAAACTATAAGCTAGAGAGCTGCATTGTCAAAATTCATTGAGTGCATCCAGCTTAATCCTTTATTAATGAAATTACAATTCCAAGAAATGGCATATTCCATTAGGTGGATCGTGAAGTCCATAGCCGATTCTCATCTTAAGTATGAGAAACTCGATGTCTCAAATCACCTGTAACTAAATAGGGACATTCTTAGTGACTTAATCATATTATAAGATAAGTATTAAAAACATATATGATTGACTTTTGTTCACAAGGAGATTAAGCATAACCATGCATGAAACAGCTACCATTGTCTCAGTTCTAATCACACAATCATGTAAGATTTAGATCATATAAGCAAGTGCAAAGATCTCAATGAGCACATAATCAAATATTAACAAAAGTGAATTTGTGGGTATTATTTCAGCCACCATCATGTGATACTAGAAGGGGGGGGGGAGGAACAGTGTGCTGGCATATGCTTCATGTGTCCAAGATTTTGAAAAAACAAAACGTTGATCAAAACATATTTCAAGGTGTTTAAATTAGGAAGAGAACTAGTCCCATTAAGATAAGAACTAGAAAATGAAGAAGACATTATGAATTGCAAAGGACTTTAAACAAGGAACTTATGTGATGACAGTGCTTAAGGCGTAGACTGACTATTGCAAGGCGACATTGCTGGGCAAATCTCCTTTGGCAGTGAGCTATACTCTATCGTGAACCTGATGAATTACGTCATCGGCTTCATATAGCCAACTGCCAATGGAGTAATTACCCTGCAATGCATCCTTGCACTTCTTGAATTGTTGAGCTAGCTAGCTGATGTTGAATAAGAATTTTGTGCAGACAAGTATTTATAGGTGATGGAGTGTGTCTTGCAATTTATATGTCCAAAGCATATTCTTAGTACACTTCCACTTGCAAAGCTAGAACCACTTTAAAGTGCCAATTTTTGAACAAGAATTTGACTCCTTGTAAATTCTTGATGGCTTTTGAGACAACTAATTTTTAGCTCCAAGGGCAGGTCTAGTTCAAGTAAATATTGGCATCAAGGAAGATCCAACAGGATGTTCTCCTAGTTCAATCATGTCCAAGGAGCTAGCTGCACAATTTCAAAAAAACTACTTCACGCATTTCAAACTGCACTAAGAACACAGTCAACTGCTGTTAGACAGCGTTCTCTATGGAGTCATAGAGAAATGTTCGCAGGCAAAATTACAGTGAAAACTCCTATAGTTTAGTTGCTAAAGTCATTAAACAATTCTTGAAAAAAATTCAATTTCATAAAGAATTAACAACTTAATTCTTAAAAGCTATGAACAAAATGCAGAATATGTTGAGTACTCCTTGTGAATTGCTCCAACTCTGTCTAACATCAGCTGTTGACTTTTGTGCTTGCAAATTGAATACTAAAGTATGCACTTAATTTGTATTATCCTGCCTACTCGTACCATAGTTCTATACTGTGTAGTTTCTTAGTGTAGCTTCAAATGCTCAAATACACAAAGTATGTGCAGCTTCTTGGAATTTCTATTGGATCTTCCTTGATGCCAATATTCAAATAGGCATATACACTTCTTATAGTTAATAAGATGCACACACGGGTAATTAAACTCTTAATTAGGACTTTAATCTGCAAAGAGTCTTAATCATGTAAACCTACATTGAGCTTAGAAAGCTTCTTAGTCTATCGTGGGTTACTTTGTTTTGCAAGACCTTTTTTTTAGAATAATTTCCATATAATGACATTATAAATGCCTAAGAATATCCTTTGGACAGAGAATTCAAAGGCATAATCCATCACCAATAAATATATCTCAACATAAGAAGCCATGTTCATCACTCATCATCTAGCTAGCTCAACAAGTCAAGAAGTGTAAGGTTGCATTGCAGGGTAATTACTCCTTTGGCAGTTGGCTGTACAAAGAAGCCGATGACATCATCATCGGCTTCAAGCTAGAGTATAGCTCACTGCCAAAGGAGATTTGCCCAGCAATGTCGCCTTGCAATAGTCGGTTTGTCTTCTTACCTACCGAGTTGCATGTTACAACGATAAAGAGCAAGCTCTACTAAAGTCCTTGCTAGTTCCTACATTCTTGCCTTTTCCTTTTTTCTAGTATCACACAATGGTGGCTGAAAGAATACCCACAGATGCCCTTTTGTTAATATTTGATTATATGCTCCTTGAGATCTTTGCACTTTGTTTATCATCAAAGTTTTACATGATTGTGTGCTTCAACTGAGACAAGGGTAGTTGTTTGATGCAAGATTGCGCTTAATCTCCTTCTGAACAAAATATCAATCATATACTCCCTCCATCCCATAATGATCTTCTTGTTTCTTTTGGATACATATGCCGATGCGCGTTTTGTATCCTTAATATCTCTAATTATAAATTAGTAAAAATTATAAAAATTTAATATTATTAAAGTACTTGATAAAACGAATCAAACAATACCACACATGACTATGTTTTTGTTTATATATTGACCGAAATTATGAAAACTCCCTTGAATAGTGAATAGTGTCAGGAGAGAGAAACAGGAAGATAATTATGGGACGGAAGGAGTATATTTTAATACTTAGCTTGAAGTCTGATCAAGTCACAAAGAATATATGTTTCTAGAGTGCACTATATGTTTCTAGGAGGTATTTTACCAGAAAAAGTTTGAGACATATCCAGTTCCTCATGCTCAAGACGAAAGTTCCTAGTTTTTAAGCATTTATTTGTTGCTTGTCTGGCATAATTGGCATTGCACTGCAGTTTTTGTTGCAAACTTTCTCTATGACTCCATAAGGAAGCAAGGAAACTACTTAACAGTTAACATAGAGAGAACATTAAGTGTTGGCTATCATCTTTCGAAAAAGACTTGCATAAGTGCAATATTACAAGGTAGATTCCCTTTGGCAGTAACCTGAGTGAACTGCATTTGTCAAATTTTATTCACTCCTTAATTCCAATGGGGGCTTTACCCTGTAAAACTCTTATGCCATTTTTATACTTTGTGAATAGCATATTCAATGTCATGCCAATGACATATTCCATTAGGTTTACTGTGTGCGGAGTCCTTAGCCGATTTTCGTCTTAAAACATGAGATACTGGATATCTCAAAACTCACATGTAAACAGTGCATTCTAGGAACATTCTCAGTGACTAGATCAGACTACAAGCTAAGTATCAAAACATACCTCAGTTGACATTTTAGAAGGAAAGTGACCCAATAATGCATCAAATATCTGTCCTTGTCTCAAGTCTAAGCCCAAAATCTTGCAAGAATTTGATCATAAAACAACTGTAAAGATCTCAAGAATCATATTATCAAAAGACACCATTGGTGTTTTAATTTAAGCTGCACAAAAGCACTCACATGCTAGAAAAGGGAAAAGGCAAAAGGCAAAAAGGCAAGATATTTGGCCAACATTTATATGAAAAGAGCAAACCTTAGCATATGCTTCATCTAAGTTCAGCATATCCAAGATCTTGAGAGAAAATTGGTTGTATCAAAACATATTCTAAAGTGTAGCAGAGACTCCGTAATGATTCTTCAACCCTGAACCCATGTGAGTAAGAGCAATTCAAAGATCTAAACTTTCATAAATAAAAATTGAAAGGTTACATAGAGCTAATAACAAATAGCAAGCAACACCTTAATAACTAGAAAACTCAAAGCACAATAGAAAACGGAAAATCCTCCTCTATCACCTAAAACAAAAGATAAATGCTTCCCTGGGCAAATCAGACTGTAATTTTACATATCATATGGTGTACAATACAGTGGATTGGTGTAAAAATGATGCAGCAAACACCAAAATCCTATTATAAAATCCATTTTCTTGAATCAAGATGAACAACATCCACCTGTCTTCATTGCTGAGACTTCCTTTCCAACATCAATCTTCTCCCCAATAGGAACAGTTGATCCATTCCC
Source organism: Oxyria digyna (assembly GCA_029168935.1). Classification (NCBI taxonomy): domain Eukaryota; kingdom Viridiplantae; phylum Streptophyta; class Magnoliopsida; order Caryophyllales; family Polygonaceae; genus Oxyria; species Oxyria digyna. Next base: position 46,255,347 of record JAPVLV010000005.1, read on the forward strand.
ATCCTCGCCAGCTTCCATCGCCTTCTTACGTACTATGTTGTAGATCTGAGTAAGAACTTCTGAGAAGGCGTTGTCAACGTTCGTGGCTTCGAGTGCAGAAGTCTCCATGAAATAGAGAGACTCTCGTTCAGCGAACGAGCGGCCATCATCGGTGGGGACAGCCACGAGGTGGCGGAGATCAGATTTGTTGCCTATACGTGGGGTCTGTGTGGTCTCTTAACGTCGTACACGAGTAGGCCGCTTCTTTATATAAATTTTTGGGCTCAACTGGGCTTCTTTATATAAAATTTTGGGAAATTATTATTGTCATTTTGTTTGGTAAACCTTCTTTATTACTCCCTCCGTTAATAATAACTTGTTCTTTAAATCCAAATTATTTGTTAAATAAATATATTGATTTGCCTCTAAAGCTATGTGGATTTTCCCTAATATTCTCCTTGATTTCATCTAAAGCATTACTCTAAACAGAACTAATTCACCGATTACAAAAAATTGAGCGATCTTATATATATATATATATAGGGTCAGGATCTGGTGAGAACACTTTCTTAGGAGAGAACAGGTGAGAACGAATCTTCACCGTTTATGTGTTTTAAGGGTTGCGATTAAATTAAAACATCCAACAATGTCTCTCCAACGAAGACATCGACGACCAATATCGAGCTCTTTCTCCCGTCCATCGACGTCGCACTCCACCTCATCGCCGGCCCAGTCCACCACCTCCACTCTCGTCCACCCTTCCTCCTTGCTCGATTGGGTTTTTGCCCCAACCTTCCTCCTTCCTTGTTGGCTTGCTACAGACTGCGAGCAGGGGTGCCTAGGGGTGAAGATGCTGCCGACTGCGAGCTCGAGATCTCATCTATCTCGCACCTCCGGCACGAAGCGACGACAACCACCTCGCTTGATAGTCTCGTTTCTGTTTCACAATTCTGATGATTTGGCCATTTCGATTATAACCTAGATTGAATTTGGGGGAAACCGCTCTGCAACCTCCTTCTTTTGAAGGATGAAAATCAGTTCAATCTGGCTTTCTTGTTAGAGATTTGAGAATTAGCAATGGTTTGGGTTAGTGCAGGTTAAGTGTTCGATGAAATGACTCACTGAAAGTTTCATCTCCGCTTGCACCTCTGCATTGATGTACATAATCATAGTTTAAGCAAGCTAAGGTTTGATGAATGCCATTTATGATTAGTCGTTTGTTGGAATTGGATGATGTTATCCTTGCCTAAAATTGCATATTTATTATCAGGTAACTCGACCATGGAGGTTTGTTGTGTCAAATATCCCAATGCAAAAGCATTCATCAGATTGAGTACATTCTGGAAGAGAAGGTGCTGAAATTGGAGCAGAGAAGGTGCTGAAAAGCTTGAACGTTCGTGCCTTTTGGTGAATAACGAGGCGAGATTATCAGGACTGGAGGACCGAATTGATAATCTTCAGGAAGATAATAAGTGCAGAAAGAAGGATTTTGAAGAGCAACTCGAAAAAGCGGTAAATGCTCAGGTTGAGATTTTCAGCATGTGAGTTCTCTGTTTATTTTGCGTCCCTTTATACTTCTCATAAAAAACATGCGCCTAAATTTGCTCATCTTTTTGAATCTCAAGACAAAAGGACAACCCTTCAATGTAGCAAGAAGATGTCACTGCTACCTTGAACAAACTGTGATATGTGAAGGCCGGAATTCTCAAGCCCTTGATTGAATTAGTGAAGGGGTTTTGGATCAAGCAGGTGGATAAGTCGGTGTATGTGCTTACCTTGCCGGTGTCAATTGTTCTGGTCAACATCAATTCCAGTCCCGGAAGCGGAGGGTGGGACGAGCATTGAATTGATGACAATTAAGGAGAAGAAAAGGGAGAGAGATATGAAAGAGGAGGCGAAGAGCGGGAAGATTATATTCAGCGTCAGCAAGTAGAAGGCATTCACGATGAAGCAGCTGATGAGAGTGTCGACAGAGATGCTCGGAAGGGGTAATCCAGAGACGACCACAATGTTGTGACGATGAAACAAGCAGCAAATCAACGAATCATTCATTCATTGTCTGATAAACAAACGACATCAGGTGTTGCTGTTGTTGCGCTTCAAACTCGGTCAAGTTCCATTCTTCGGAATTCTGCGTAATTTCAGGAAGCGGTGGAAGCATCAACTGGTCTTATTGCACTTGGATTTGTGGCGTTGTCAGCAACCTGTCACCGGACCAGTACAAGTATGTGTAGTAGCTAATCTTGCTGCACTACTGTCATTGGAATTGCATGACCTTTCATTGGCATTGTACTATTGTTATTTCAAATTTTTTTATTTATGTTTCGAAGGTTTAGTAAATGAAATTGTTGCTGACTTCTGTTAGAACTTTGTAAAAGTTAAATCCTTGACTATAATTATACATGGCAGTTGGCAGTGTAATATTGTTTATATTGTTTTGTTCGAATTGCTCAATGGAAAGAATTGAAAATGAAGGTGAACAATATTTGTAGAGTAAAAAGCAGATGAGTTATTACAATCTAAGAACACCAAGAATTGGAGAGTGGAAAACTGAGTATCCATATACACACACCTCAACCAAAATGAACAAATGAATATATTAATTTGAATGACTTATATATACATTATGAGATTTGTGCGTAAGTAACTAAGTAATCTCACTGCTAAAAAATATATTAAGTAATCTCGGTGAACGACGTTATTTCTTCTTTCATTTAAAACAGAAACAAACGAGTAAGCGGAAAATAAATCGTTCTAATGTTACCGAAAAACTGAGTATGTAATTCATAAAAAAAACTGAGTATGAAATAATAAAAAACTTAGTATGCAATTCACAAAAACTGAGTATGCAATTCACAAAAACTAGCATGTTTAGGAAAAACACGCGCGTGAAGCTTAACGAAAGCACGTGGTGGCTTGGAGAAGAACGTGAGGTGGATAAAATAAAGTCATGTGGCGTTGCTCCGAAAAGCACGTGGTGTGCACTAGAAAGTCATGTGGAACGGCTCGAAGAAGCACTTGGTATGCAATTCACAATTCAATGAGTATGTAATTCAAAAAACACTTGGTATGCAATTCAAACATCACTTAATATGCAATTCAAAATAACTTAGTATGCAATACATAAAACACTTGATATGCAATTTGAAAATTAATTATTATGCATTTTAGAATTTAATTAGTATGCAATTCTAAAACACTTGGCATGCATTTAAGAAATCACTTAGTATGCAATTCAGAAAGACTTGGTATGCAATTCAGAAATCACTTAGTATGCAATTCAGGACACACTTGTATGCAATTCAAAAAATACTTGGTATGCAATTCACAAATAACTAAGTATTCAATTCACATATGGTGCTCTAGAGTAGCACGTATGGAGCTTAAAGAAAAGCATTTAAGGTGCTTCGCAAGAAGCACATATGGAGCTTAAAGAAAAACACGTAATATTCTTCGAAAGAGGCACGTAGGTGCTTCGCGAGAAGTACGCACAATGTTTCTATAGTAGCACGTATGGAGCTTCAAGAAAAGCACGTATGCAATTCACAAATCAAATAGTATACAATTCACAAAAATTTAGTATGCGATTCACAAATCAAGTAGTATACAATTCACAAAAACAAAGTATGCAATTCATAAAATTTGAGTATGCAATTCACAAATAACTGAGTATGCAATTCACAAAAACTGAGTATGCAATTCACAAAAACTGGATATGCAATTCACAAAAACTGAGTATGCAATTTATAAATAAATGAGTATGCAATTCATGTATGGTGCTCTAAAGTAGCACATATAAAACTTAAAAAAAAAAGCACGTATGGAGAAGCATGTGGTCTCATACAAATATACAATACATTACAAAACGCACCTATTGTGTGTTACTAGATACACATGAAGTAAATTTTGCTTGTTTTTTGGACAGCTTCTTTGCTTATCTTTGTTTTTTTTAAATCACTTTTATTATGGTTATGGTTTGAGCATATGCATCAGATTTTGTTAAAGGAAAATATAAGAAGATAGAAGGTTGGGATATAGCATGTTTATAATTGCTAAAGTGTACTCACCAATCACCACATTTTAGTTGGAATATTTTTTTAGTTACCTTTGTTTTTAGGAAAACCACTTGTATTATGAAATGCACATCCAATGTATTACAAAGTGCACATACAATGTATTACGATATTCACATATAATGTATTACGAAAATATAAGGCTGTCTATGCCGAAAAAGAGGACTGAGACATTTGAATTTCTTAGATAAATATATGTTCAATGATTATTGAAAATAAATTACATACGCAATTACAATATATTCTATGTGCAATTCGAGAATTTACAAAAATCGAGTATGCGATTCACAAAAACTGAATATGTAATTTCCAAAACGTGAGTATGTAATTCCCAAAACCTGAGTATGCAATTCACAAACAATGTAGTATGCAATTTACAAATAATTCAGTATGCAATTCACAAATAACTAAATATGCAATTCAAAAAATCTAGTATGTAATTCACAAAAACTGAGTATGCAATTTACAAAATCTGAGTATGCAATTCACAAAAAACTGAGTATGCAATTCACAAAAAACTGAGTATGAAATTCATAAAAACTGAGTATGCAATTCACAAAAACTGAGTATGTAATTTACAAAATCTGAGTATGCAATTCACAAAAAACTGAGTATGCAATTCCCAAAAAACTGAGTATGCAATTCACAAATGAAGAGCACATGAAGTGCATTTTACTTGTTAGGCTTACATATATTTTTCAAAAATGCACATACAAAATATAAATGAATTACGAAATGCAAATATATTGTGTTACGAGATGCATACGAAGTGCATTTACATTAAAATAATTTTTTTAGTTACCTTTGTTTTTAGGGAAAACCACTTGTATTACGAAATGCACATACAATGTATTACGAAATGAAAATATAGTTTGTTACGAGATGCAAATGAAGTGCATTTTACTTAGGAATATATTTTTAGTTACCTTTGTTTTTAGGGAAAATCAGTTGTATTACGAAATGCACATACAATCTATTACGAAATGCAAATATAGTGTATTACGAGATGCACATGAAGTGCATTTTACTTGGAAAATCACTTGTATTCACAATTCACTTAGTATGCATTTCACAATTCAATTAGTATAGTATGCAATATAGAAACACTTAGTATGCAATTCATAAAACACTTGGTATGCAATTCAGAAATCACTTAGTATAGAATCTAGAAAACACTTGGTATACAATTCAAAATACCTTAATATGCAATTCAAAATTCACTTAGCATGCAATTCAGAAAAAACTTGATATGCAATTTGCAAATCAATTAGTATGTCTTTCATAATTCAATTAGTATGCAATTCAGAAAACACTTGGTGTGAAATTCAGAAAATCACTTAGTATGCAATTCATAAAACACTTGGTATGCAATTCAGAAATCACTTAGTATGCAATCCAGAAAACATTTGGTATGTAATTCAAAAATAAATTAGTATACAATTCAAAATTCACTTAGTATGTCTTTCATAATTCAATTAGTATGCAATTCAGAAAACAATTGGTGTGAAATTCATGAAACATTTAGTATACAAATTCGCAAATCAATTTTTATTAATTCACAATTCAATTAGTGTGCAATTCAGAAAATACTTTATATGCAATTCAGAAACATCAGAATGGTTGAACAGAATCACACCAACAAGACCCTGCTCCAACATTGATTGAATTTTCCAATCCAGATCTCGGATGAAATTCCTGCTAGTGAGAACATACTCTTTGTATATCACCCACTGTGGTTTGTGGTCTAGACAATTGGATGGATGCAAGTGAACAACCTGAGATAAAAAGGTAAGAAAACAAAGTCAGATATAATTCTAAACCAGTGATTAAGAGTAATATCTTGCTCACCTGGTTATCCTTTACTGTCAAATAGTGACCAGTTCGTTCTAAATGAGCTACTTGCATAAAATAGCCAGCCAAAATTGCCTTCCTAATGTTGATATAATAATTCGTGATGCTGAAATCTGTGCTGCACAATTTGAGGCTGAATCTTGACATGATACGCACAAGTTGTTGCCTCATTAAAGAACAAGACACAAGGAGTTGTTTGACATGATCAAAACAATGGGATTTCACAACCAAATCTAAGCATAATAACAATAGTATCTCCTGAAAGTTGACAGGTAAAAACATAGTCCAGTCAAGGAAGCAATGTTGAAAGCTGAAAAAAACAAACTCAATCAATCTTTTGAAATCAATAGAAATTATTTTCTTTCTCAGAAAAGAAAATCTAAGCCAAGCTGTGATGAAACATTTGCAAATCTCCTCATCTTCACAATTCTGCACATGGATTCCGAGAGAGTAGGAGGAGCCTCGATTGGAGAGAACATTGCGCAACCTCTGCCTCCGCGTGCTCCGCCTGACGAAGCGTGGTGCAGAAGTTGAGGCTCTCGAAGTCGTCGCCATTGAAGTTGACCACCGCCTTCAGAGACATTGGAGTTCAGGGGAGACTGCTCAGGGCTCGGTAAGCGTACGACGAGCTCAGAGGAGATCCATGGGAGCGAAGCCAACATATTCAGAGGTCCATGGGAGCGAATCTGTACGGCGAGCTCAGAGAAGATTAGGGATTTGTAGGTGGATTAGGGATTTGTTGAAATAGTCTGGAATACCTAGATTGAATTTGAGAGGGTGGAGGGATTGAAAGAAGGGAGGGATATGGACTTACACATCATGAGAAGCGAGGCAGAACAGACATTCCATGGCGTCAGATTCGTCGGAAGATTGGAGGAGGAGGGTGGTGTCGGTGAGGCAGAAGCAGGAAGGGAGGGGTAGCGAGGAGGAGGGCGGTGTCGGGAGGAGGACGGAGATGCTGAGGCGGAGGGTTCGTTGCCCGTCGGCGACGAAGCGAGAGGTCATGAAATTGGCGGAGGAGAATCGAAGAAGACGAGGTGAGCGTTAGGCGAGAAGAGGAAGATGTCAGTCAAATATGTTATAACGTACACCGTCTGATTATTTTAGATCCAACGGCCGAAATTTGTTCTCACTTTAACGGCCGTTCTCTCCCGAGGAAGGGTTCTCACGTGAACCTCTTTCTATATATATAAATATATCTTTATCTATTATTATGTTATCAATCTAATTAAGTTGAGTTATTAATGAACTTAAACTATAAAACATAAATCGTAAACTATAAACTATAATCTATAAATTATAAACCATAAAATATAAATTACAATTTATAAATTAATTAATAGTAAAAATCTTATTACATGCGACCCCGTACATGGTACGGGAACACACGCTAGTTTCATCTAAAGCATTACTCTAAACAGAACTAATTCACCGATTACAAAAAATTGAGCGATTAGTGAAATTTGATTTTGATATGCCGGCACTCCAATTTCATATCAAAGTAGGAGTACATACGTAATTTCATTTTGATATGCCGACACTTCAATTTTATTTTGGCTCAAAGTGAAATTTGATTTTGATAAGAAATTTAAATTTGTGGAAGTTGGCGGTAACTGCAAATTCAAGAGGGAAACCAAAATTTAAGGAAGTTGGAGGACATGAGATGGACACAGAAAGATAAAGGAAGGAAAATCTTCTCCAAACGGAAAAGAAAAATCTTCTCAAAAAGGAAAATAGAAGGATGGAAAATAAATAATCATAATTTATCTCTTAAAAATATGTAAGTGAGTATGTCATTTTTAAAAATTCAAAGAGTATAATTGTCTAAAAATTCTATAAATAAATTCTCCCTAAAATTGATCCAGGGACAAGTAAATATTAACGGAGGGACTACTTTTTTTTGGCCAAATTTTCGGGTTAAAACGGATTGGGGCGGGTCAACCCATTTTTTACCCAAAAAAATCGGGTCAATCGGATTTGACAGAAAACGGGTCACGGGTTTAATTTGACGGGTTATGACCTAGAAAAATCGGGTTGGATCGGGTCGGGTTTGCGGGTCGGGTTAATTTCTGTCTGGTCTAGTTCACAACAATTTGAAGCCTACTACACATATTTATAATTCATTGATCAACGGATATTGTAAGACAGGTGGTGTTGAAGACTCTCTCAAACTTCTGGAGGATCTGGAGAAACTGTCATTTAAATTAGATGAATTCACAATGAGTGTTGTAATTGATAGATTTTGTCGTCAGGGTGATAGGGTAAAGGCATTTTAGTTTTTCATATATGTCAGAGGAAAGGAATGCTCTCCTGATTACTTGGGTTTTTTTGTACTTGGTAAGAGGATTATTTACTTATCCTACCATTCCTGCGTGTCTGACATGCTGTTTACACGTCAAATAGCTCGCCTAACTTAGGCGAACGACTTTAGCTCGCTTAAGTGAGGCGAACAATCAAATTCAGGGGTAAAATAGGAAAAATTGTAAAATTCTGGAAGTATACAACTTTAGTTCGCCTAATGTAGGCGATCAACACATTTTAACAAAAAAAAACAAATTTTTCAGCAAAAAATTACAAAATTTGGGATTTGTAATTTTTTATAAACCTTGCTCGCCTAATGTGGGCGAGCAATATTAGGCGTGCAATAATTTAGTTTTTTTGCAAACAAAAATTTGGAAAAAACATTGCTCGCCTAACATAGGCGAGCAAAAAAAAATTTAAAAAAAAAAATTTTTAAATTTGTTTTGATAATCATGTAGAGCATTTTGATACGATTCTGTACATATAAAATTTACCCAAAACGGATATCGTTTGCCCCTCCAAAAAACGAAGTCCTCTAACGTAACAAACACGCTTTAATTCCCAATTTGGCGAAACGATGTCGAAATTGAATAAAACTTGGTTGCAATGCTTATGATGGATATTTAACCATGTGGTTAACTCCCAATCAAAACCCCTTACTTTTGAAGTAACACATCCATTGTAAAAACCTTACTAGTCACAACTCTCCAACTTAGTCGCAATATGTATAGTCTACAACATCGTTGTTGATTATGTTTGAAAAAATTATATAACTAAATATTATTAGGCATATAAAGTTCCAATAAGGTCTCGCTCACACAAAACAAGGCTCGAAACTATACGTAAACACTAAAAGGCCTTAAAAGGCCTTAAGGGGCTTTAAGGCCCAGTTTGGCGAAACGATGCCCTAACGATGTCGGAATGGAATGAAACTTGGTTTCAATGATTATTAGGGATATTTAACCATGTGGGTAACTTCTAATCAAAACCCCTTACTTTTGAAGTAACACACCCTTTGTGAAAACTTTAATAGTCAAGACTCTCTAACTTGTCGTAATATGTATAGTCTACAACATTGTTGTTGATTATGTTTGAGAAAATTATACAACTTAGTGTTATTAGGCATATAAAGGTCTAATAAGGTCTCTCTCACACAAAACGAGGCTCGAAACTATACGTAAACGCTAAAAGGCCTTAAAAGGCCTTAAGGGGCTTTAAGGCCCAATTTGGCGAAACGACACCCTAACGATGTCGGAATAGAATGAAACTTGTTTTCAATGCCTATTAGGGAAATTTAACCATGTAGGTAACTCCGAATCAATACCCCTTACTTTTGAAGTAACACATCCTTTGTAAAAACCTTACTAGTCATAACTCTCTAACTTAGTCGCAATATGTATAGTCTACAACATCGTTGTTGATTATGTTTGAAAAACATTATATAACTTAGTGTTATTAGGCATATAAAGGTCCAATAAGGTCTCTCTCACACAAAACGAGGCTCGAAACTAAACGTAAACGCTAAAAGGCCTTAAAAGGCCTTAAGGGTCTTTAAGGCCCAATTTGGCGAAACGACGCCCTAACGATGTCGGAATGGAATGAAACTTGTTTTCAATGCCTATTAGGGATATTTAACCATTTGGGTAACTACGAATCAAAACCCGTGACTTTTGAAGTAACACATCCTTTGTAAAAACCTTTCTAGTCATAACTCTCTAACTTAGTCGCAATATGTATAATCTACAACATCGTTATTGATTATGTTTGAAAAACTTATATAACTTAGTGTTATTAGGCATATAAAGGTCCAATAAGGTCTCGCTCACACAAAACGAGGCTCAAAACTATACATAAACGCTAAAAGGCCTTAAAGGGATTTAAGGCCCAATTTGGCGAAACGACGCCCTAACGATGTCGTAATGGAATGAAACTTGTTTTCTATGCCTATTAGGGATATTTAACCATTTGGGTAACTCCGAATCAAAAGCCCTTACTTTTGAAGTAACACATCCTTTGTAAAAAACTTTACTAGTCACAACTCTCTAATTTGTCATAATATGTATAGTCTACAACATCGTTGTTGATTATGTTTTAAAAAATTATATAACATAGTGTTATTAGGCATATAAAGTTCCAATAAGGTCTCGCTCACACAAAACGAGGCTCGAAACTATACGTAAACGCTAAAAGGCCTAGTTGAGTTTTTTGGTCTTTTGGAGGGGCAAACGATGTCCGTTTTAGATAAATTTTATATGTACAGAACCGTATCGAAATTCTCTACATGATTATGAAACACAAATATAAAAAAATAATTTTTAAATTTTTTTTTGCTCGCCTAACATAGGCGAGCAATGTTTTTTATTATTTTTTCTAAATTTTTGTTTGCAAAAAAACTAAATTATTGCACGCCTAATATTGCTCGCCTACATTAGGCGAGCTAAAGTTGTATATTTCCAGAATTTCACAATTTTTCCTATTTTACCCCTGGATTTGGTTGCTCGCCTAACTTAAGCGAGCTAAAGTGATTCGCCTAAGTTAGGCGGGCTATTTAGCGTGTAAATAGCGTCTGACACGCGTGGAAATAGTAGGACCCTTATTTACCAAGGGAAGAATGGAAGAGGTCTGGACTATTTTAAAAGAGATGCTTCAAACGGATACTAGTGTGCAACTGATCAATAAAATTGATGTTGAGATTAGAAGTGAGTAAACAATTAACCACCAATTAACTCTATTGAAAATTAGTTTTAACCACTCATAAAAACAACCCACTAAACAATTAACCATCCATCGTCACCACCAACATTTTTCGTAAAAAAAAACCCGTTATGTGTGAGAAAAATAACTTTCAATAGAACGAGTGGTTTAAGGTAATATCGCCTATATGTCCGTGGTTTAATCCAATTAGATTTAGAGCAGTCAATCATATCAATCAAGTAGGATTCGATCATTCCATGTTCAAGTTGAGAACGTATAGAGTTAACAAAACTATTTTTTATTAGAACAAAAAAATATTAAAAATAAATAAATACCTTTATAGGGTGCTACTTCATTCACCCTCATTTCTTCTTTTTACATCCCCATTTGGACACATATATCCTTTTTAATTGTAAAAATTACTTCCCACCCATCTTCTTCAATTCCCCCCAACAATCTACTGATTCCTCCGCAGAATTCTACCAAACACCGACAATATTATTGAATCCAACCGGTCTCCATTTCTACCCTCCTACCATCTCGAATCATTAATCCCAAATTGATATTAACTGCAAATTTACCTAGACCAATCATGACATTTTTTATCCTATGTAAATTCGATAGAGTTGATTTGAGAGTTTGTTAATGTGAGGCGACAATTGAAGAAGACGAGATTATGTACAGTTGGTCGATAGTTGGAATATCCTGGGGGATTTAGCGGCGGAAATTAGGTCACGGAGTTTGGAAATGTTGGTATGTGGGCGGGCCAGCGAAGCGTTACAAAGGTTATGTCCGAAGACGAGGAGGTTACAAGAAGAGCATCAATGAAGTATGACAATGAAGGGGGAGAGATCGGCGTCGAACATTCGGCCGGTGACGTTTGAGGAGGAGAGCGTCGATGACTTCCGGGGGCAAGCGGGAGGTGGAAACATGTATAAGGTACAATAACTAAATGTATGGACGAAGAGAAGTGGTACAGAAATTGGGGTAGGAACTTTGTTAATCTGAAGGGGTAGATTTGTCAGAATAATAGAAAAAGGGGTGCGTCCAGTAGCTTTGGGGGTGCGCGAAGAGCGGCCTTTATATTAAAATACTTTACTTTTTTTAATCAAGTCAGATATGGGGTGCATATTCTCGTGTTAGTTCGGGTTCGATAAGTTCAAGTTTTGAGTATTTTGACCAAAAATTAAAAAAATTCATTTATGTATACAATTTTGATAAATTAGAAACGTAAATTTTGTTATAAAATTTATAAATTGATTATATATTATCATTAGAGATATATAAATAAAACATAATAATGTATATTAAAACAAAGCTATAGAATATTATAGTTATTATACATATTTGTTTATATTTCAATCTTTAATTGTTTACCATTTGCAATATTTATTACTTTCTATTTTATTTTTTAGTGTATTTAAGATTATAGAAAAGATATATGACAATCAACTATTTAATAATTTGTGATATTTATATTTATATTTATATTGCCTTATTTATTATATTAATGGATTATAACCCAAATTTGACACATAATAATATCTTAAAATATGGTATGTAATATCATCGAGATAATTGTTTGTCCTGATTTTTCTAAGTTTCCATATCTGAGATATTTTATTGTGATATTGTTTCTCTTTTTTCTAAATTTGATATATATATATTATTTTGAAAATAAAAACGGTAATCGATAGAAACCCGACAAGTGGGTTGCTCTAATGAAAATTCTCTACGTGGCATAGCTAGAATAAGAGGGAACGGTTTTGATTTAGTAGTTACTAGTTGATATGTCAGCGCCCTGTACGGGATTGGGTTTATTATATATTTTTAACAGTTGATGTGCCAGTATAGTTGCTCAAACTAAAATTTGATATTAGAGAAGAATAGAATAGAATAGAATAAACTTTTCAAATATCTCAAAAATAAACTTTTCAAAAAATATACCTTCTCGTCAACCAATATCATTTTTTTCCCAATAATAACATTTTTATTATCGAAATTTATTTTACATATGCAACACAGGAACTTGAATCTTCTGAGTGACATTATTTTTTAACTTTCAATTTTCAATGAAATGTAAAAACATTAGTATTGTCAAATATATGCTCAGTCGAACATTAGCGAGGATTATGAAAAGTGATTGTATTGACTTATGTATAATAATTTTATATAGAGAGGATTATGAAACGTTAACCTAGACATTAGTATAGTCAAAGATAGATATCAAAAGAATAGAGATATTATCTTAAATTTTAATTAGTTAGTGTGTAGAAAGTAGATAAAAAATTTAGGTAAAAGATAATGCGTAATTAAATTAATATGTATTGATGAAAAGAAGATAAAAAAAGTTAGATAAAATAAATAATTAATTAAATTAATACGTACAGATGAGAAAAAGATAAGATTTGTAGGTAAGAGATAACCAAATATTATGATATTTCTTTTCAAGTTTCATAAATATGTGACATTTTTTTATTTTTTATTAGTTTTTCTAAGTCATGACGACGTGGAAGATGACGTGGCTAATGAGGTGACATAGCTCAGAGGCTGACACATAATCGAATTAAACGTAAGGGCGACATGTGACAAAACACCGTTCTGTTTTAGTATATGTATAGATAGAAGATAGATATATACGTAGAATATAGATAGATAGATATAGAGACTTTGTGGGCATACAAACCTTATAAACAATAGAACATCCACCTAACTACAATATAAAGAAGAATCCAATGCTTCCTCTCACCGTTGACTAGGCGTCATCTCATTAATTTTGTCAAATAAAAAATAATAATCTAGCTAACTTAATCATTACAAGAAATAGTAAAAAAATGGATAAAAAATTAATTATTTCCATTAACAACCGGAAAAACTACCTCCGGCAATTTGTCCCTACAATTTCCAATCCTATTTTCTCGATCGTGTCCATGCATTTCTCCTCCTCAACCCAACTGCTTCCCTGACTATTATGAGAAAGTGTAGACTGATCCATTTGAGGATTCAATTTAAGGACAACTCCGGAATCACCCAAACCCTCTTCACAACTCTTTTTCTTTGAATTCGGTCATGGAAGGTATTGCAAATCTCTCAACTTGAAGACTCAGTTGTTCACCTTCTTTCATTTGTACTCTTTCTCCCTCTTCCTCTGTTTTCTTTGTCAATTACTAGGGCTTTTATCTCAGCTTTTCTGTTGATTTTCTCTATTTCAGGGAGGCGGCCTTATTGAATGTCATGGAACTGATTGGAGTCGCCGATGTGAAAAAGGTTTAAATCAATTTGAATAGTTTGAACTCTTTCCGCTCACTTTTATATTCCCCACTTTTGCCTAACCCCCAAAATCTTGATAGACTACAATTAAGCAATTTCATCCCAATGAAAAGTTTTTGAGGATCTTGCTATTCTTACACATGCCAATGGATTATGTAAAAGGACGATTGATGTTGTTGAAATGTTGTTTAAAAACTAGGGTTACATAATTTCAGTAAATTTAGTAATCTATCCTTTTACAATATAAATGGTGATGCAGTCCTCCAGGTTAACAAATCATGGAACTTGATATGTTGTAAGAACTCACATCATATCCTAAGTGTGAATATATTGATTTCAATCGATCTTAAAAAGGGTTCATACAGTTAATTTATCCTAGATCAAATTTTGCTGGGAAAAGATCTAAAGCATCCAAATTTGTAGTCCGTTAGAAGGTACGCGCCTGACGCGCACGCCCTAAAGCGAGATAAGTTGGCCTAGCCGCCGCCGCCGCCAACGCCATGTCAGGTAAGAAGAAGAAGCACCGCGGGAAGACTAGACCCCCGCCCCGTCCCGTCCGACTATGAGGATAACACCAACCCCCCCGGAGCGTATCATTCGCTCCAATAACCACCGCCTCAGCTCCTCCCCCTCCCGTTCCCTTCCCGGTCCATTCTGCTATTCCGAACCCTAGCCCCCCTCACCTTGCCTCCGCCTCTGATTTTCCCCCGTTGGGTTCGCCCCCCTCGTAGCTCCACATTCAAACCCCACCACCAAAGCCAAAGGGAAAGGAAAAGCTCCTGCTTAGGGATGGCTCGACCGGGACCGGACCGGCGGTTCGAACCCGAACCGGACCGGGTCAAAACCGGAACCGGACGGAACCGGTTTTGACCCGGTCCGGTTCCGGTTCGAGAAATCCCTTTTTTCAAACCGCCGGTTATTTATTTTTTTTTAAAATTTTTTTTTAACCGCCGGTTTTTTAAAAAAAATAAACCGGCGGTTAAAAAAATTTTAAAAAAAAAATAAAAAACCGGCGGTTAACCGGGAAAACCGTTAACCGCCGGTTCCAACGGCTAGTAAACTAGCCGTTGCCGGTTAACCGGCGGTCCTAACGGCTCCTAGCCGTTAGGAAATTAAAAAAAATTAAAAAAATTCATTTTTAAATATTAAAAAATCCATATCAAACCCCTATAAATACCATATCATACAATCTTCAAATCACACATCCAACAACAACAATCTCTCTTCTCTTTCTCAAATCTCAATCTCATAATCTCTCAAATTCCATCAACAATCTCTCTTAATCTCTTCCTTTCTTAATCTTCCTTTTAATTAGCTTTTGTCTTTCAATATTTTATTGCTTTTACATTTTTAATCACATTATTATATTGTTCTAAGTTTTATTGTTTTATTGTTTTATTGTTTTATTGTTTTATTGTTTTATTGTTTTATTGTTTTAATTGTTTTAATTGTTTTTAATTGCTTTTAATCATATTATTTAATTGTTCTTAATCATATTATGGCGGATCATTTTGACACCCAAGAGAGTGATAATGTCACTTCTCCCACTCCCACTCCCACCTCCCAAGTTAGGTCCTCCGCTAGGGGTAGGACCGCTAGGCCTCAAGGGCAAGCTAGCGGTTCGAGGCCGGCTAGGGGTAAGGGGGGGAGGACCGGGACCGGGTCCTCCGGGAACCAATCCCGGAAACTAACATCTCCTGTTTTTACAAAGTGGTTTACTAAATTAGAACCCGGTATCGAGGAACTCGAGGCCGAGGATTATGATCCCGGACTAATTATTGTTTCTTGTAACTTTTGCGAGGCGACATTCCAATGGAAGAAAAGTGGAGGATATGGAACCCTTCAACAACACATGGAGCACAGACACGTCGCCGAGATGGGAATGCTAGGGGGACAAACGCAAATTTCCGGCGGATTTGCATCTTCTACTAGCGGTAACCCTTTATTTCGTTTTGATCATGAAGCTAATAGTGTAGCATTAGCCGAAGCTATTTGTGTTGATCATTTAGCATTTCGATTTAGTGAAAATGTAGGATTTAATGAGTATATTAAAGAGCATACACAACCCGCTTTTAAATCCGTATCTAGGAAAGTGATTAAGAAAAACGTAATTAAGACTTATAAAAGACACAAGGCCGAATTAGTTTCTTATTTTTCGCAAAATGATATGAATGTTTCTATTTGTAGTGATATATGGAGTGATAATACTCAAACCCATTCTTACATGGGTGTTACATGTCATTTTGTAGATCATCATTTTACAATGCAAAAACGTTTATTGGCATTTAGAGTCTTTGATGATTCACATACCGCACAAAATATTGCTATGATGATTCGTACAATTTTAGAAGAATATAGACTACTTAATAGAGTTTTTTCAATTGGATTCGACAATGCATCTGCTAACACCGCATCTATTAGAGATTTACAAGAAATGTGTCAACCTTTATTTGGTGGGAGATTTTTTCATATTCGATGTGCTTGTCATATTTTAAACTTATGTGTTCAAGATGGTTTACGTGCTATGAGTTATCATTTTGATCCAATTAAGAACGTTATTAAGTATATTTGGGGGCATCCTAAAGTTACAAGAGATTGGATGACCTTTTGTAAAACTAACGGGGTGCACCCAAAACGTTTTCCAAAAGATGTGGGTACCCGATGGAACTCTACTTACATATTACTATGTGAATGTATAGAATATAAACAAGTTTTAACGTCTTTTGTTTCTCAAAACCTTTCTGGCTCTACTTTCTATTTTAGCGAATCAGGTTGGGATATATGTCAAAGTATTGCAACGTTTTTAAAATGTTTTAGTGATGTAACAAAGAGATTTAGTCATGTTTATATACCAAGTAGTAATGTTTTTGTCTTGGAAGCTTGTAATGTTATGGCTGGTTTAAGTGAGGGAGCTAAAATTCCCGGCATTGAGGAATCCGTTGCAAGCATGAGGAGTAAGTGGTTGCAATACTATAGATATATTCCCGATTGTTTTCTTGTTGCTTGTGTTTTAGATCCTAGACTAAAAATTAGGAGTTTTACACGCTCTTTTAGATGACTATTATGGATATATTTTAGCCGACGGTGAACTAGAGGATATTTTAGGTATGGTTTCTAGAACTAGAACAAACATTGAAACTTTATTTACTCATTTTTCGGATTCTCCGACTACTTCACAATTACCTCCGGCTTCTTCGAGCTCTAGTAGCTTGGGGGCCTTTGGAGCTAAGTATTTTAGTAAAAGACCAAGAGTTACAAACACGAATGCGGAAATTGATAACTATCTTAACACCAACTTTGAGTTTGTTAGTTGTGAAACTTTAGATGTTTTGAAGTGGTGGGAGGATCATAGGAGCATGTTTCCAACGCTTGCGAAGATTGCGGCTCAAGTTCTTGCCGTCCCCGCTTCAACCGTGGCGGTGGAACAAACTTTTAGTGCAGGAGGCAACACTTTAACGAGGAAGAGATCAAATTTGGCACCGGAGTCATTGGAGGCGCAATGTTCTGTTTGCGATTGGAAGAGAGCCGCAATGAGGCAACAACGTAACATTAACGAGTCATCGGAAGACGAGTGGATTGGAGATTCTACTACGATACGCACCGATTCATCCGCCGAAGATTCGACTTAGGTAACGGGTTTTGAAAAAAGGTAAAGAACTACGTGGGCTTTGATTCCTCTAACCCGAGAGGATACGTAGGCAACTTAACAAGTAAGTCACTGTTAAGTGCAAGCCCAATTTTTTTTAATTTTTTTGTTCCTTCATATTTAATTTAAAAAACTTAAAAAAAATGATTATAAAAAAACGCTATTAAAAAGAAAACATAATTTTTAAACTTAAAAACAATGACAAAACATTCTTTTTTAATAGCGTTTTTTTATAATTATTTTTTTTAAGTTTAAAAATTATTTTTACATTTATTTATTTATTTTTTTAAAAATTTTTTTTTTTTTTAAAAACCGGTCCGAACCGGACCGAACCGGACCGAACCGGGATGAACCGGGATGAACCGGAACCGGACCGGAACCGGTCCGGAACCGGATTGAACCGGACCGGACCGGAACCGCCAGTTTTTCCCGGTTCCGGTTCCGGATTCCGGAGGACCGGAACCGGAACCGGACCGGACCGGACCGGGAGCCATCATAGTCCTGCTAGTTCTTCGAATCAACAAACTGTAGCAAGGGCTGCAGTGCCTACCTCTGTCACTGGAAATCCCATGTATATTTTGGTTTCTAGGTTGAAACTTCTGAAGAAAAGTCTTAAGGGTTTGAAAAATGATAAGCTCAAAACCCTACAAGACAAGCAGCAGGACCTTCGGGGCAAACTTTCCATTATTCAGAGGGAAGTTGCTATTCGCCCTTTTGACGATATCCTTATTGAAGCTGAAAAGAATACTATTGCCGAACTCAACGGGGTCTCTAATTGCCTTGCAGCTACTGTTGCCCAATTAGCTAAGATTAAGTACATGAAGTTCAGTGATCAATGTAACAGTTTCTTCTTCAATCATATCAAGCAACGGAAGAGTGCTTCCAGGACCCTCTCTCTTATGGACAATAATGACAGGCTCATCACTGACTTGGATGCCATTGCTGATCATATCATGGGATTTTACAAAGAGTTGCTTGGGTCTTCCAACCTCGTTATCCAGCCTGACCATGTTCTTCTCCCAACCGGCCCTACCATCCCTTCCGACTGCATCCCTGCCCTTACCACCATTGTGCTACCGATTGATGTTAAACATGCTCTGTTCTCTATTGGTAACAATAAGAGTCCAGGTCCGGATAGGTTCAATGCTTTCTTCTTCAAAAACTGTTGGACCATTATTGGCGAGAGTGTGTGCGCGGCTATTACTGATTTCTTCAGTACAGGTAAACTTTGAAGACAAATCAACCACACTGCGGTCTGCCTCCTCAAAAAAGTTCCCAATCCCTCCACCATTTCTGACTTCCCACCGATTTCTTGCACCTCCACCATTTATAAAACCATAGCCAAAATTCTATCCTCCCGCCTCAAAACCACCCTCCCCCACATTATCTCCCTCCAACAAAATGCCTTCGTTCCTCACCGCTCCATAAAAAACAACACCCTCCTTTGCCAAGAACTTCTTCGTAATTACCCAAATGCCAACATCTCAGCCCGCTGCACTCTGAAAATTGACCTTAGAAAAGCTTTTGACTCCATTGAACATTCTTTTATCCTCTTCTCTTTTCATTATTTTGGGTACCCTAGACAGTTCATTCATTGGATCAATATGTGTATTTCTACTGCTACCTTCTCGGTGAATGTTAATGGCTCGCTTGTAGGTTTCTTTGAAGGGAAACGTGGGCTCAGACAAGGCTATCCACTCTCCCCTTCTCTTTTTGTGATTGCCATGGAATGTCTTAGCAGGATTATTGGTGGGAAGACTTCGGTTGGGGATTTCAATTACCATCCGAAATGCAGCCGCATTCAACTCACCCACTTGATATTCGCTGATGACTTGATGTTGTTCTGCCGTGGTGATATGGGGTCGGTTATGCTGCTCCGAGAAGCTTTGAAGGTGTTTGGGCTCGCGTCTGGTCTTACGGCAAATAATGCAAAGTCCCAGATTTTTTTCGGGGGGGTCTCGAGTGTTGATCAGGTCTCCATTGCTGCCGCTTTGAATCCAGACATTGGGAAGCTCCCGATGACTTACCTCGGTGTTACTATGGGATCGAAAAAACTGGAAGTAAAAGACTATGCTCCTCTTATTGCAAAACTGACTAGCCGTATTCAAACATTGGCTGCTCGTTCTCTTTCTTATGCAGGCCGCATTCAGCTCATTCAATCTGTGCTCTACGACATTCAATCCTTTTGGTGTAATATTTTCCTGTTTCCTCAGTCCGTCACCGAGAAGATTATTAGCATTCTTCGAAGCTTCCTTTGGTCCTGACACACTAACGGAGGGAAAGCATTGGTTGCTTGGAATATTATATGCGCTCCGAAAGATCAAGGCGGGCTTGGCTTTAAGGAATTGTTATCATGGAACAAGGCTTGCATTGGGAGGACCATCTTCGAGGCTGCTAGTGGGCATGACAACATCTGGATCTCTTGGCTTCAGAACTATGTGTTGCGGGGTGAAAGTATTTGGTCTCTCCCTATCAAACGCTCTTTCAGCTTCCTCTGCAGAACAATTCTTCATCTTCGGGACGAGTTGCTGACTTCCCATCAAGTTCTTGACATTACTCAAGCCATGACCAACACGCAAGGTAACTTCTCCACCAAAGGCCTCTATTCTTTACTTACTACAGAGGGTCCGCTGGTTACTTGGTGTAGAGGAGTATGGGGCAAACTCAATATTCCTAGATGCAGTTACACCTCCTGGATTGTCGGCCATCGATGGGGGCATCGCTCCCTCTCCCTCTCCCATCGATGGGGGCAAACTTTTAATATTCTATAGTACATACATTCCTTTAATCTATTTATTATATTCTAAATATTAACACATCAAAATATTTTAATATTTTATTATTAATAAGTATTATATAAATTTACTATGTGAAAGTGTTGGGTGATAATAAATTTTAAAATGTGAACGTAAGAATGATGAACATTTAGTAGAAAATTGATGAATTTTTACTACTAATTTGAAGAACATCCATTGACAAACTTTAAAATATTCAAAAATTGAAGAACATTTATTTATTATTATACATTTTGTGAAAAAGTGGAGAACATATGTGCATCACTTTTTCAAAGGATGTGCATCAAAATTTTGATGAACATTTAAGTACATTTTAATTACATTTATGTGTATTTTGATGAACATCAGGTATTTGTACATTATCAATCTAAAAATTAGTCTCACACGAACTATAACTGTTTACTATTACTCGTACATTGTACGGGTCTAACACTAGTTATTTTTTAAAAAACAAAGACACTCGTGCGTAAGGCGGACTCTCGTTTAAATTGGGCTGGGCCTATGACCCATCTCATGCTAACGATCTTCGGAAGTGTGGCCCCACTAAACCCAAATCTATATGAACTGAAACGCCCACCGATTGATTCTCTAATCTCTATACAAGGAAATTTCTGATTATTTCCTCTTTCCATATATTCTCCCTTCACTTGTCCAATTTCAACCACAATCTAGCTCCCGATTCATCCATACTCCTTGTTTCTTTCTCCAATTCCATCCATGTCGGCTTCTGGAAGTGCTAGAAAGAGGGAGAGAGAAAACCCTTGCGGAATTTGCGGCCATTACCACAAGTTCGAGGAGGGCGAGGTTTGCGGGATTTGCGGTCATCGAATGCCAGAAGCTTCAGATCGGAGTTCGATTTCAGTTAGCGCCTTTGCGACGGAGATCTTGCCAGAGTTTCTCTTTCTCGGAAGTTATGATAACGCTTCTAGGTCTGAGTTGCTCAAAACTCAAGGGATTTATCGGATTCTCAATGTAAGATTGCTTATATCTACTTCGATTTCCAGATTTTGATTCATGAATTTGATTGTTGTAGGAAACCCTAGAATATGCTAGTATTGATTCTGTATGTCAGTCTTCATGATTCATCCGCCACTTAATTGTGTATTTTTAGGGATGGGAATCTCTGGTTGTGATGTTTTCTCATGTTGGATTTAATATATCATTGCTTCTGCTAAGTTTTATATTGAATGAAGTCCCTTGTTATAGTGATGAAGTTCCTACATTTTCGGAAACCTGCAAAGATGGCACAGGTTTATAATTGGTATTTTAGATTTTGATCTAGGATGTGGAACTATGCAATGAATAGAAATTATGACAAGCGAGTTGTCTTCTCATTTATGTTTGATTTCATCAATCATCACTACCTGTTTCTGATCAAATTTTTAATGGTTATTCGTTGTTGTTATTTAACGATTATTCGTTGTTGTTATTTAACGATTATTCGTTGTGGTATACATAAATCTGCTTATTTGTAGACGTTACTGATCAAAATTACACTTTTGTATACAACAACTGGTGGCATGACAAACTTATTGCCATGTGATTGGTTGAATCTATCGTCTTTTCAATCCGGTAGGGAAAGATTCATGTGAGAATGATTTTTATTGTACGAATATACGAATGCAAAATTCACATGCACATCTCGTAACATTGACATGCACATACATACATAAATACATGCACATTCGCACATGTGCATGTCTTTAACAATGTATGAAAAAAATACTATGTGCATGTGAATGTGTATGTGAATATAAAAGGGTGTGCATGTATTCGTATATTCGTAGGATAAGCAAATTGGTATCCTTTAGTGTATACCTATAAATTGTAGTTTTATAAGTGGTATTCTGATCTTTTTTGACATATTGTACTGTATGCGTTCTTTTGGATGCAGACTGTTCCATCCTGTACAAACCTCTACAAGAATTCCTTCACATATTTTTCTCTTAAAGATGACAAGAGCTATCCATTTGATGAGGCGATACAGTACTTAGGTATGTCCGTTACTTATTACTACGTGGTTATGCTCATATCTGATGTTTTCTTATGCAATTATAAGACTTATAGAAACGACGGTTTACATTTTGTTTGGCAGAACAATGTGAAAGGGAAAGGACTCGGGTGCTGGTACATTGTATGACTGGAAAAAACAGGTCTTTACTCAGACTCTTTCATTAAATTTGATGTTCTTTAGTCTAATGGGAAAAATGTCAAGTTGAAGTCCTTCCATCTATTTTTATGTGTTTGGTTAAAACAGATCACCAGCCATTGTAATTGCATTCTTGATGAAATCAAAGGGATGGAGGCTTGCACAGAGTTGTCAATGGGTGAAAGAACGTAGACCATCTATTGAGATACAGCAAGGTATTCTCTCCTCTATTTCTTCTTTTTTCATCATATCAATCAACTAAAATTATGCATATTCTGTTCCACATGATCTAATGCAATTAAAGTTCAATCTAGTAATACAACATCTTATCAACATCTTTCTTTGTGTTTCTTCAGATGTTTACCAACTCCTTGTAGAGTACGAGCAACAAATCTTCACTACAAGCGATAATAGCTCCCAGAACGCTCCGGGCTTTAGCTTCGGGTTTCCTAAGGCTGAAACGGTCTCTACTCCTACTTTCAACACAGGCACAGAAACATCTATCTTTGACCGCCCGTCTTTAAACGTTCCCCCAAATGACTTCACTTTTGGAGCTGGCCATGGTGCCTAGAGTTTTAGACCATTTTAGTTAGGACAGTTGAAACATGAATTTTGTGGTCTTTGTACTTGTAGGAACTGAATTGAACTGAATTGAATGTTACTATAATGTGGGATGAAAACAGGTTTGGTTTTGAAGGATCTATGAAGTTGATTCAGAATATATCACATCTTGCCTTGATGTTTGAGGATTACTTCTCCTTCTGATGATTTTAGAACGAAACCTTAATAAGCATGATTTTCTAATTAAACTCGATTACTTCGTAGCTTATATACTAGTACAGTAAATGCTTACTTTTGCATATTTTATATTCATTCTCTTATAGTAGTGAATAACATCTTGCCTTGATATTTGATGTATTAAAACAAACATTGCTCTTATACATCAAATAAAAAATTGTGTTGAAAAAATAGTTTAAAAATCAAAAACCAATTTATAAACTATTTAACAATCATGCTGCGGTCAACATAGGTTATCATATCTTGACCAAAACTAAATAAATATAGGTTATCATATCCATCGATCTACTTTCATACGAGATACAGGTCATCATATCCATCCACTTTCAATATGAGATATGTTTCTTTTTTGTTCTAACAAAAGCTTCATGCAAGGATCTCAATTGACTCCATGTTGATCATTCAATCAACCTCTAATCATCTTGTTTGTTCCATTATTCACCTCTATTTTTCTGATCTTATCCTAATCGATCATATTTACTCTCAATAGTATTTTGTATGATGATAAAACTACATTGTTTTTCATCTAATCTATAATTTCAGTCAACTTAAAATTTAGAACTCATAATTAGTTAATTATTCAAAATATCTCCGATATGAAGTCACAAAAAAATAAACAAAAACAGTAAGAAAACAACGGTCAACCAATTTTCCAATGGGCGCGCGAAAAACTCCACATGTCAACCCCACACATATGAGGCCCCCATCAAAAACCGGATAAGAACGCTTACTCTACACTAAATCACAACCGTTCAAGTTCATACCATCTCTCAGATCAAAACCAATCAACGGCATAGATTTTATCTTACCCTGCACTCGTCGTAGCGAATCTCACCCAATCGTCCGTTTTGTTTAATAAATCAAAACTAACCTCCTTCAGTGCTCTTCGCCTCTTCCCAGTGTTTGATTTCATTTCATCTCTATCTTTTTCCCTTTCGTTTTCCAAGCTCTGTGTGCGATCAATAATGGAGACTCAATTGAAGAAAGAGGAGGATGAAAAGGCGAATTACGAGGCGGAGAAGGAAGGAATGAAGGATCTCAATTTGAAGCTCGGATTGCAAGTCGGTGATCTGTGGGACGTTCAAGAGCAACAACTTACGCCGACTGAGAAGCTCAACGCTTGCTTTGAGGAAATCCCTGTGTCATCGTTTCCTAGGGTTGCGTTATCCTCTGGTAACTTTTTCAATTCTTCTCGATTTCACCTTTTCAATTTGTTGACTGGTTAGGTCATTCGAAAATCGGAATCGAAATTTGATTGTGTATATCGTGATCGTTTGAATCAACTTGAGTTTACGATTTTACACAGTTTTGGATGATGGAGATGGTTTTGTTGTATTATATGCTGCTTATGAATTTTTTGTAATTTGGAATCTAATTAAAATATCAACATCTATGTTCAAAAGTTTGATTCTGAGAATCTATTATTTGAAAATTTATTACTCCATATCATTTAATTCAATACTTGCTGGATGTGTATCAGAATGGAATCATCTAGGAGGAATAATGGAATTTGTAAGCTCTGATCAGAATATTGAAAAATCTATTTGCTCATTATGCAGTTGAGATAGACTCAGAAACCAGTTTACCAGAAGCTGTCCGAGTACTCGTTAAGCATAGGCTTCTTAGCGCTCCTGTTGTGGATGCTAAAGCTCCAAAAGATGCCACTTGGGTTGACAGATATATTGGTGTTGTCGAATTTGCTGGGATTGTTGTTTGGATCCTTCAACAGGTTAACAATCGTATTTTGAACATTCGAGTTTCACATATATATTTGATGGTTCTAAAGATATTTTTAATAAAGCTAAGTTTTAGGAATCGAAGTCTAGAGTGTTTTAGGGTTTTCAAAATGCTTGATTATCTCAATGTAAGGATCACAGTCAAACATAACAGAATATTTACAACCAATATCACTGACTAACAGAATTCTCTATTTAATTGCCATTCAGCACTTTTCTCCATACTAAGCTATATTTCTCTGGTGAAAAAGCTTGTACTTAATTGCAGAGCTGTTGATTATTCAATAATTCTGTTACTTGGATCAGAAAATGCTATACAGATCTTTTTGTTTTGCTATCTCAATTGTATTAGTTAACAGCAGAAATGGAACTGATTATGCCTTTTACAGGCAGAAGTAGATGAAGATTTAGGTGAAGCTCTAGCATCTGGTTGTCATGAAAATGATAGTAGTCCAAAAGATTTCAGTCCAACATCACAACAAGGTCCAAAAGTGTTTAGTCCAACAGCACTGTCTGCAGCCAGTGGTGGAACCAAACTTGCAAGACTAGGAAGCTTAAGTCCAAGAGCAGCTGCTGTAATTTCTGGCAACTTTTTTGGAGCTCTAACTTCATCAGAGTTTTATAAGAATGCAAAGGTAAAAATTTTAAAACTAAAAATATTTGATTGGATGAAACGAAGCACACGGGTTTTCTACTGACCTTTCTTCTCAAAGGTTCGAGATGTCTCAGGCTCATTTCGCTGGGCTCCTTTCCTTGCACTACAAAAGTCAAACTCCATGTTGACCGTGCTTCTACTTCTGTCAAAATATAAAATGAAGAGTGTTCCTGTAGTTGATCTAGGCGCTGCAAATATTGACAATATAATTACACAATCAGCTGTCATCCATATGTTAGCTGAATGTGTTGAGCTTCATTGGTTTGAAAACTGGGGCAATAAGTCGCTATCTGAACTTGGTCTACCCGTGATGAACCGTAAACAAATGATTGAGGTATCCAATCGGTTTTCAGATCCAGTTTTTTGGACTACTCTGAAATATTTATTCACCTAACTTTTCTGGATATTGTCCAACAGGTCTATCAAGATGAGCCTGTGCTGCAAGCATTCAAGCTGATGAGACTGAAGGGAGTTGGCGGAGTCCCGGTTCTAGATCGTGATAGTAGTAAAGCAGTTGGAAATATAAGCATAAGAGATGTCCAATTTCTTCTCACTGCTCCAGATATCTACAAAGACTATAGGTATTGATTGCATTGATTGCATCCATGATACTTAAAAATGAAAGTCAACTATAATCAAATTCAAATCTTCTAAATTATTGAATAAACTCTTTAAATGCAGGTCTATTACAGTCAAAGACTTTCTAGTAGCTGCTAGGAATTACAGGGAGAAGCACGGCGAGCTTCTACCGACTACAAGTGGGATGCATCTGATCACGTGCAAGAAGAACACTCCGCTCAAAGAAACGATCTTAACCCTCGATACCAAAAATATCCACCGCATTTATGTGGTGGATGATGAGGGTAACCTAGAAGGAGTGATCACCCTAAGGGATATCATCTCAAGGCTAGTCCATGAGCCTCGTGGCTATTTTGGTGACTTCTTTGATGGGCACGCTCCAAACTGGTGAGGATCAGGTGGGCTTTAATGTTATGCTGTTCTACTGCTTACTTTTTTTTTCTTTTTAAACACAATCTTTGGCTAACTGTGGTGGATCTGTGGTAGATAGTTGTTGTGATAGATGAGATAAATTTAAATAAGGCTCCGTTTGTTAAGACTTGTATTCAAGCCGAAGGAAACCGAAATTTGCCCAGAAAAATAAGCTAGATTGAGATCATATAAGCTTGAATAGAACTGATGCTAAGTTAAGTTACAAAACAATGTTTCCATCAAGTTAACACATATTTGTGCTAGTTATTTATTCTTCCTCTCCTTGATCATCTTTTTTTCACTGTGCCAAGGTGGTGGGTTCACAACCATCATGTATACATGCAAGAACATCTCTATAATCTCTAGAAATAGTGAAGGAATCATGCACATTTCCATCATTGCTCCTCTTGTACTCAAAGAGGAGGGAGGAATGGTTAAATGCAGTTAGCTTCACAAACCCAAAATCATGGTCTTTGACCATACTCCATCTCGTGTTCAGAGTTCTGAACGGAGTTAAGTGACTTCCGCCTCCACCCGCCACCACATGGATGGTGGCGTTAAATGTGCCTGAGTAATGAGACTTCTCTGAGCTCACACATTGATTCTGCATTACATTTTAGAATTAGAATTTCATACTTTTGGATAGAAAGATTTACCTGGTAAATAGGGCAAGTTCTTTCGTAGTTATGAACATGCCCGAAAACCGCCAAGTCCACTTTGTATTTTTGCCAAAGCTTTTGAAGGCTTTCTCTTCCCATCGGCTCGTCGAACGAGTCATCTAATGAATAATACGAGCCGGATGAATATCCAAGAACACGGTGAGATGCAAAAATCAACCATGGCTGTTTCTGTCTGTCTGCAGATGCAAGGCATTTCTCTATGAACTCGTATTGCTCGGTTCCTTCTCTCCAGTCATGCTCAGTATCTCCTATGCAGAAGTGGAACATTCCATAATCTGCTGAGTACCTTCATGCAGAGTTCAATCATTTGTTAATACAATGTGAGTAGAGGTCTTAATCGGGTCGGTCATATATTCTCGGAGTTAGATTTGGGTATGGTAAATACAAATGTCTAGCATTTCTCGGTCCGCCTAGGTCGGTTTAAAAGGGAGTTGGTCATGTCGGCTTTTCTGGTTCAGTCATTTTTTGACAGCTCTAAATGTGAGATAAGCCCCGTTTGGTTACTATACCTAGCGTATCAAGAATCTGTTTCAGAATGATTCAAATCCATTCCCCTGTTTGGTTATATTTCAATAGAAGAAGTGAAGAACTCAAGAAGAAATTACCAGAATTTGGCTCTGTTCTCGGCAGGAACATAGAACATTGTTTCAGCTGGAACTCCACACTCACCACCCGAATCAGTTTCGTTATAAAAACCTCCCGAGTTAGGCCAACTGCGTTCATGATTACCGCTGAACCAAACACGACATAATCAATTTAAGAACAACCATAACATTACAAAGACATATAGAACCTTAAACAGACCTTGCAAACATGAATGGTACAGTTGATGCAATGGGTTCGATTTGTGATGTATACTGATCCCATTGTGAAATATATCCATTTGAATATGTCATATCTCCTATATGTAACACTGCATCAATATTGTCAATGTCCTTTATAAGCTGATCTGTTGTGTTCAGAGAACCCGGTTGATAGTCGCTATACTAGTTTGAACCATCCCGTTCGGCCTACGCAATCAATCATAAAACACCAAAAAATGTCAGCAGGTTCATAATCTATTTCCATGCATAGATGATGATCAAAATTTATGGTACCTTTCCCATGTCACCAAAGATTATAACACGTTGTAACGAGTCCTGACCCGGGTATGGCGAAGATCTGAACTTGTAGTACTTGCTCCAAACATACGAGCCGTTAGATAACTGGTGGCCTATTCTGTATGTATACCTGAATATTTGAGAAGTGTCATGCACGATTTATTTTATTATACGATTCGTTGAAAAACTCGAAAACATTCAAAGTCAGAAAAATATTCATTTTGAAGAAAATATTCATTGAGGATGTAACGTATAAATATCTTATGGAATGAGATTATGAGACCAGTGTGTATAGCGCCAGGATCGCGCCAGGATCGCGCCATCCGACTGTTCTTGCAGGCGCTCCTGTATCATTACAACTAAGCACTATTTATGATCTATTCAGATTGATTGCATTTATTTTGAATGTATGATAAGTGCAATTTACACACATACCACAAAGAGTGTTACGAGTGAACGTCAATGTGACAGCTGGCGATTGCTTCAAAGACGAGCTATCGAACCTGAATTCAACCAATGGGTAAGCTTCATCAATGTTATAACCACTTGTCCATGTCACTGTCATCTGCATCACAATAAAATTAAGTCAAGAAGAACAAAGAAGATTCATTTGTAGTATAAAATGTGTATGAACCTACCTCATTCCAAGATTTTCCTAAGGCCAGACGAGGATAAACCGGCGCTTTCGGATTTGCAAAGATTATTGAGTTTGAAATTGCCACAAGTTTTGGCTGTGATAAGAACATACCAATTAAACTGATGAGTTGAATGCACAAGAGGGATCGGAATGCAAATTTGCTGATAAAAAAAAGTTACTTTTGTCCAAATGAACAAATTAATGCTGAGAGTATAAAACTGAGATTAGGAAGTGATTAATGTTCATACACTAGAAAGGCCGCCTGAAAACAGAGCGAAAGCAAAATCTGCACACTGATTGATCATCAAGAACTTTAATGTAGCTTTACCGTTCTTCTCGTAGACGCCTGGATTCGACGAGTTTGCATACTTGTACTGCAATTTGAGATCATGTGATTCAAATTCAGTTTTACTGGTGTTCTGAATAATCATATTTCATACTAATTTACCTTAATAGGTGAGGAGCAAAAATATGGCGTCTGATCTTCTGTATCAGTCTCTGAATAGCAGCTTGAAGCACTACAATTATTCAAGTGACATAAGAAATTGAAGTAGCAGACACAAGAATAACAATAAAGTTACTTATTTTAAAAAGAAAAATTAGTGTACTTGAAATTGGCGGGAGAAAAGACTCCAACCCAATCATTGGAAGATGGATTAGGCGAAACGAGCTTAACGGTAACCCATTCTTCATCTTCACCCTGTTAGCATTACGCTAATTTGTTAGTATGGAGTTTATAGTGTGGGCCAATATCAGCCTTATGGGCCGCTTCTTATTAGGCTTCGTTTCTGTTAGAGTAGTTAGCTTCATTTACCGTTTGTATAAATAACAAACTCTGTATTGCTTCCGGGTTAAGTTCTTCAAGAACGATAAACAATCTAATTCGATCTCTAGAGATTTCTCTGGTTTCCAAATGGTATCAGAGCTGCGGGACCACATTCCTGAGCTGCGATTGATGATTTCTTGTTGATCTATACTGGATTAGCACGCTTTGGTGTATATTGATCCAAGATTCAACCTAATTTGTTGAATTGGGGTTGTTGTCATGGAGAGAACGGGAGAGAATGACGTGAACAGCAACAATCAAGGTAAGAATGGATACAACGATCCTCTATTCTTATCTAATTCAGATCATCCAGGTTCTCAGATAGTTTCGACTTTATTCAATGGTTTGAACTTCAATTCCTGGAGTAGAGGAGTTAGGATGGCTCTAGGTTCCAAAATGAAATTAGGTTACATAGATGGAACGATCATGATTCCATCTGATTCTGAAGAGAAACGTGCTATGTGGATTCGTGTTGATTACATGATTAGATGTTGGATCATAAATTCTATGATTAGTGAAATTGCCGAGGGATTTATGCACGTACAGTCTGCGAAAGAGTTATGGAGTGAGGTCCTGGAAAGGTTTTCTGAGTCTAATGCTCCTTTGGTTTATCAGATCCAGAAGGATCTTGCTAACATTAGACAAGAGAATCTTAGCATTGCTGCTTATTATGGAAAAATCAAGAAACTGTGGGATGAGTTACAACTTCTTGAGGGAATTCCAGTATGCGAATGTGGAATAATGGAGAATTGCAGATGCCTTTTGCTCAAGAAACTAGTTGACAGGGAACAGAAGATGAGAGTGTTACAATTTTTGATGGGACTTAATATTCATATGAACATGTGCGCAGTAATATCTTGTCATTAGAACCTTTACCAGGAGTCAACAAAGTTTTTCAGATGGTAATGAGGATCGAAAGGCAGAAAGGCGTTACTTCAGCTAGTATTCCTTCTGCAGACAGTCAAGCATTTGCTGTGAATAGATACAGACAATCTAGTGGAAGGAATGAGGCTCCTAGACCAGGGGAAGGATATAAGAGAGACCTTCACAGTGATCGAGTTGACAAGAGGAATCTCAAGTGTGTTCACTGTGGTGCAAGAGGTCATTTAAAGGACTCATGTTTCAAGATTGTTGGATATCCAGATTGGTACAAAGGTGCTAGAGATGGATCTAGTAACAGATTTGCTGTTCATGTTCAAGATGCTGAGATGGAGGAATATCCCTTTGATTTTGGAGAAAATTCTAGTGCACAACAAGCACAAATACCAGATCAGTCCATGGTGAATGCAGTATTTCAGGAGATAGTGAAAATGATGAAGGGAAAAGGCTTAGGAGATGGAAATGAAGGCAGTGGACAGGCACATGTCAACTTTGCAGGTAACCTTCATTCCTCTATCTCTGATTCCTTGACTGATCATAGTAAAACAACCTGGATTATAGACTCTGGTGCAACAGACCATATTTCTTTTGCTCAGAGTTTGTTTACTGAGATGCATAGATTGGAGAGAGTCATATATGTCTCTCTTCCTGATGGTTCTACAAAAGTAGTTGAATATGTGGGAACTGTGACCATCAGCCCTCATTTGGTTCTTAAGAGAGTTTTGTTTGCTCCAGACTTCAAACACAATCTCATGTCTGTGTCAAGACTGGTCAGTGATGGCAGTGTTTCAGTGATTTTCGATGAGTTGAATTGTATACTGCAGGGTCGTACTAGTCATGAGAAGATTATCACTGTTCCAGTTCAAGGAGGGCTCTACAGATTAGAGGTGCAGTCAATGGAGGGTAATGGATTGCAGAATAAGATTTCTAATTCAAATACTTCAGTTTTCAGTTGTAAAGTGGATGATCAATTGTTGCTACAACATGCTAGACTTGGACATACATCTTTGTCCAAGATGAAACATATTCCTGTGTGTAATTGTTCTCATATTCAGACTTTGGAATGTGAATGTTGTGTTTTGTCTAAACACCATAAGTTGCCTTTTGATCGAAGCTCTTCTATTGCTTCAACACTGTTTCAACTTGTCCATATGGACTTATGGGGGCCCTATCGTGTACCTGCAATGGATGGATCCAGGTACTTTCTAACTTTGGTTGATGACTGTTCCAGAGGGACATGGACTTACTTGCTTCAAGATAAGATGCAAGTGTTTAAGGTGATACAAGGTTTTGTTGCTTATGTTGAGAATCAGTTCAAGACAATGGTTCAGATATTTCGATCAGATAATGGTACAAGATTTACTCAAAGAGTTTGCCAAGAATTTTTCAGAGTTAAAGGCATTGTGCATCAGAGATCATCTCCTGGTGTACCAGAGCAAAATGCTCGTGTGGAACGAAAACATAGGCACCTATTGGAGACAGCTCGAGCTATTAGACTTCATGTTGGGCTTCCAATCAAGTTCTGGGGTCATTGCTTAATGGCGGCCACCAGCATAATCAACAAGCTGCCATCTTCCATATTACATTGGAAGACACCATTTGAGGTAATACACAAAACCAAACCTCAGTATGATCAACTTAGGGTCATTGGTTGCTTGTGTTTTGCCTTGAAAACAAATCTGCCTGGTGACAAATTTGGCAACAAGGCAAGGAAAAGTATTCTTTTGGGATACCCTCCTAATCAAAAGTCATATAGACTATATGATCTTGAAACACATTCAGTATTCACAGCTCGCCATGTTGTGTTCCATGAAACTTCTTTCCCTTTCAAACTAACTTACACACAAACACCTAATCCTAGTCCTACAACTTCTACACAACAATCTTTACCCCTTGTCAATCCTGCTGCAGGATTTGATACTGAATCTCAAAACGAATCTATCCCTGTACATTCCCATAATCTTGTACATTCTCATTCCCCTTCTTTTCCTCTTGTAAATATTTCTGGTCCACCTTCTTTTCTTAATTCTGGCTTGCCCTCACCAGTTCCTGAATCCACACTACCAATTCCCTCACCAACTGAGTTGGTCCCTAATTCAAGAAGATCCACTAGACCTCATAATCGTCCTGCTCATCTCAAGGATTTTGTTTGCCCTACTTTGCCTTCTTCATCCTCTGTGTCACAATCCTTCCTTGCTTATCAGGATTTTCCCAATTTCCTGCTGCTTATGTGAGTTCTTTATTCAATGTGCTTTCCACTGTCGAGCCACAAACATATGAGCAAGCCAAGGATCATCCTGAGTGGATTTCTGCAATGGAAAAGGAGATACATGCTCTTGAAGAAAACCACACCTCGCAACTCACTGAACTTCCTCCAGGTAAGAAGGCCATTGGCTCGAAATGGGTCTTCAAGGTGAAATTCAGGCCTAATGGAGAAGTTGAGAGATATAAAGCTCGCTTGATGGCAAAAGGATACAATCAAATCAAAGATAGAGATTACAAACATACCTTTTCACCTGTGGCCAAGATCACTACTGTAAGAGTTGTTCTTGCCATGGTTGCATCAAAGGGTTGGGATTTACATCAACTTGATGTAAATAACGCCTTTCTTCACGGTTATATTGATGAAGAAGTATTCATGAAACCTCCTCCAGGATATACAAAAGCCACCAAGGATCAAGTCTGCAAATTATCTTGATCCCTATATGGTTTGAAGCAGGCAAGCCGTCAGTGGAATATTGAATTAACTAAACACCTTGTTGACCTTGGATTTGTGCAGTCAAAGCATGATTACTCATTATTCACAAAAGATGATTCAGGGGAGTTCACTGTTGCTCTGGTATATGTAGACGACATGCTATTAACAGGTACTTCCTCTGAGACCATTGCTTCTGTCAAGAAGTCCTTAGATGCTGCTTTCACCATTAAAGATCTTGGCCTTGCACGCTATTTCCTGGGAATGGAGATTGCACACATGGCTTCCGGGACTATGCTGAATCAACGAAAATATGTGCTTGATATCCTCACATATATGGGCATGATTGACTGCAAAGCAACCTCTTTTCCTATGCAACAAGGTCTCGAGCTCTCTACAGACAAAGGAGCTATTCTACCAGAACCCGAGAAGTATCGCAGGTTAATTGGAAGACTGCTTTACTTGACCTTCACACGGCCAGACATTGCATTCGCAGTGCAACAACTAAGCCAATTCCTGGCATGTCCTCGTCTTCCCCATTATCAAGTTGCCATCTATTTGCTTCGCTACCTCAAAGGATCATTCAATGCAGCTTTGTCTTATCCTGCAGGCAATGAACTCACTGTGCGAGCATTAAGTGATGCAGATTGGGGAAACTGTGAGTACACAGGTCGCTCTATCATAGGCTATTGTGTGTTTCTCGGAAAATCCTTGGTGTCTTGGAAAGCCAAGAAGCAGAAAACAGTGTCTAAATCCACATGTGAGAGCGAGTATCGGAGTATGTCTATGACAGCAAGTGAACTGGTATGGATTCATGGGTTACTTGGTGATTTACAAATTCCAGTCACACTGTCGATCCCTTTACATTGTGACAATAAGGCTGCACAGAATTTGGCGGACAATCCCGTGTTTCACGAGAGGACTAAGCATATTCGTATTGATTGTCACTTCATTCGAGAGATGGTGCAAGAGGGATTTCTGAGGACTCAACATGTCACTACTACTCTGCAGCTGACATTCTAACAAAGCCATTAGGTGCCCAGCCACATCGATTTCTTGCTTCCAAGCTTGGCTTAGTTCTTCCCATCACTCATCCAGCTTGAGGGGGGACTATGGAGTTTATAGTGTGGGCCAGTATCAGCCTTATGGGCCGCTTCTTATTGGGCTTCGTTTCTGTTAGAGTAGTTAGCTTCATTTACCGTTTGTATAAATAACAAACTCTGTATTGCTTCCGGGTTAAGTTCTTCAAGAACGATAAACAATCTAATTCGATCTCTAGAGATTTCTCTGGTTTCCAAAGTTAGTGAATACTAAAGAAGGAATGTATTGATAATGTATGAAATTGGATTGATGACCTTTAAACCAAGAACACAGGGCGAGCTTTAATGGAGGCGTCGTCACGAAGATCCAACGAGGCAGAGAGAATGTTGATGTTGGACAATGATTGTACCCCCATGTGAGGATCATGTTCTTCTGCACAGCTGATCATGTTCATCATCCATTGTAGAAGAAGAAGCTTCATTAACAACCTGAAATAACTAACCCTTCCCGCCATTTTTTGTTCTTGTTGATTTGGAGCTTAATTTTTGTTGCTTGATATTGGCTTCCAGGAATGTGATTGGATTATATAGAAGTCTTGGGTGTTTCTGTGAAAGTGGAAACCAGATCGAGATTCATTTCTCCATGGGAAAAATATTAGTATACTCTGCATAGGTTGGATAATTGGATTAACGTGTTTCACACTTAAGAATTATTTTATGCAGGATGTATCATAGACCTGTCCAAGCCGGCTTGGGCCTGGCTAGGACAGAGCCAAATTCCAAATTCTACCCATTTACCAGGGCCGGATCAAGTCATCCCATTTAAAATGGACAATTCCGCTACCCATATCCTCCCATAAGGGCCCTCAGGACGGCCCTCGACTACTTACACAGAGAAATTAAATATCAGAAACCGGGCTAAACCGTGTTACTAAAACATTCAAAACCTGTTTAGTGCTTACAAGCAATTCATCATCCCAAAATGCATGTTTAAATAGCAATCCTCATAACCGAATTCAACAAAAAAATCCAAAAACACAATAAAAAAATTATGTCGTGGTAATAGTACTCGCATCTGAATCCTCATAACCTTAATATTATATTATATATATAATATGAGCCGGGTAGGGCCGGCCCTCAGGGCCCTACTCCGATCCCATATTCTCCCACTTTAAAAAAGGGTCGGACAGGGCCGACCCTTATGGGTTAAATCTCCTACCCAGATCCTCCCATATTTTAGGACGGGCTGAGAGGGCCGGGCGGGCCGGCACTAGTTTGGTCAGATCTAATGTATGCAAGATTTGGTCTTGATATGAAGTGTGCGTGCCCATAAAACCTATTGTATTTTTGTAACTAAATTTTCTTATTTTAAAATGATTTTAATCTAATTAACAAACAATAATTTTCATTTCAAATGATTTCAGACGATTGTGCATTTTTCGTCCTTCTTCCTCGATCGTTGATGGCTCTACTTTGCCTTAATATATTTAGATTTTTCTGCCCCATAATAAACTTATAATGGAAAGAAATGAGATATTTTCGGATTAATTTTTTTTCATGCAAGGTAATAATTTTTATTATAAGTAGTAATCTATGACTTTTAAGACATAAGTTAGAAAAATCAATTATATTTTATCTTCCAGTTTAGACCGAGACTTATTTATCGCTTTTCG
The DNA here is from genome assembly GCA_029168935.1 of Oxyria digyna. NCBI lineage: Eukaryota > Viridiplantae > Streptophyta > Magnoliopsida > Caryophyllales > Polygonaceae > Oxyria > Oxyria digyna. The sequence continues at coordinate 46,291,814 of JAPVLV010000005.1, forward strand.
ATTTACTCAAAATTATGCAAATACCATACTTTAAGACATAATCTATGCAAATACTCTGTATATTTTAATGTAAAGAAGTACTAGTAAAGAAAAGGTTTTGTGTTTATAAACACAATCTTGATCGACCGATAAGCGAACTGATCATTTCATATATTTTTATAACTTACTGAATAAATTATATGCATAAACACCATACTCCACTAGTGTATCTTTCCATGTGCTTATCATAAATGTGATCCCTTTATTAATTACAAAGTACGGAGTAGTTCAACTTAGGCCGTGTCTGCTGCACTACGTGTCTGTTCGGCACATCAAATTTTGCCTTCATTTTGCCTTCAAATATGCCAATCACACCTGAATCCAAATATTTTCATATCATTATAAGAAAGCTTAGCAAACTACATTTGTAATGTGTTCTTGAACGATTTGACAGTATCAAATCACAGCAAGTTCATAAAAAATTGCTTGTAACACAATAGCTTTCAAATTTCACCGATTCTCCTTCTTTTCATCTGCTGCTCATCTCCAAATTCTCAAATTTCTCCCCTCTCATCTCTGCATTGTTTGGAAGATTTCAATACGCCAACGTGGTGGGTTCGCAACTGTCATGCATACAGGCAAGAACATCCCTGTAATCTCTAGAAATGGTGAAGGAATCATACACATCACCATCTCTACTCTTCTTGTACTCAAAGAGAAGGGAGGAGTGATTAAATGCAGTAAGCTTTACAAATCCATAGTCATAGTCTTTGTGTAAACTCCAGCTTGTATTCACCTCACTGAACTTTGACAGATGGCTTCCTCCTCCACCGGCCACTACATGAATAGTGGCGTTGAACGTGCCAGAGTAGTGTGACTTCTCTGAGCTCACACATGTGTTCTGCATTGGCCCAAAAATTAAGATCAAACATGATTATCACCAAGAAGAAATGACTGATTTTTTGTTTTTTTACCAAGAAACAGACAGATATAAACAAATATGCTTGTAAAGAAGAGTTGAAAAATATGCTTGTGTAAAAAAAATGGATCTTATAAAAGTAAATTTTTGAAAAACAAATGTTTATAAACAAAAACAGTTTTCATGGACCAATTATTGAACTTCCTAGTAGTTTAACTTCTTTTACTGTGAGTTCACTAGTTCTCAGTTAGAAAATATTATAGAAAAAACTTCCAATTTAATGATTGTTAGTGTGTGCCCGAGGACAAAAGATTAATTTTGCCAAACAAAGCCTTAAGTGCGTGGAAAGAGATTGTTTTTCTAGTTGGGGATCAAGTATTTCATGACTCGCTGGACTTGATAGCTGGGTCTATAGGGATATCTTCTTGCAACAATTACATATATGTCATACGTGCATGGGAAGAGATATTACCTGGTAAATTGGGCAGGTCCGCTCGTAGTTATGGACATGACCGTAGAATGCTAAATCGACTTTATATTTCTGCCAAAGTTTTTGAAGGCTTTCTCGTCCCATAGGTTCTTCAAAGGAACCATCCATACCATAGTAATAGTCAGACGAATAGCCAAGAACACGGTGACCTGCAAAGATTAACCATGGCTGTTTTTGCCTATCTGCAGATGCAAGGCATTTCTCAATGAACTTGTACTGCTCGGTTCCTTCTCTCCAGTCATGCTCTGTATCCGCAATGCAGAAATGGAACATTCCATAATCTGCTGAGTACCTATTGCCAGAGTTGATAACATCACATATCAATGCTACTTAGCAGTTTTCTATACACCATCTACTTCAATATCTATGCTAACTATTCAGAAAATGATCTGTTTCAAAAGATTACCAGAACTTTGCTCTGTTCTCAGCAGGAGTATAAAACATAGTTTCAGCTACAACACCGCATTCACCACCAGAATCAGTTTTATCATAAAAGGATCCAGAATTAGGCCAATCACGTTCATGATTACCGCTGAGGCAGAAACATAATATTCAATTCAGTAAACAAATAATGTGAATGTAGAATATAACTCAGCTACTCAGAAAAATGAAAAGAGAAAGGATAGACCTTGCAACCATATATGGTACTGTTGAGGCAATAGGTTCAACTTGTGATGTAAACTGATCCCATTGTGATAGGTATCCATTTGCGTATGATAAGTCTCCGATATGAAATACTATATCAATATTGTCAATGTCCTTGATAAGCTGGTCTGTGGTGTTTAAAGACCCTGGTTGGTAGTCACTGTACTCATTTGAACCGTCACGTTCTGCCTAAATATTCAAAGACGGAATGAAGTCTTGACTGTTGCTTATATGAAGGAGTATGTATATTGTAAGTTACTGCTGACATGTAAACTATATACAATAAGAACTTTCTTGATTTCTCGACGTCTTTACTTTCTTTCAATTAAAATGCCTACCATGTTCAAGAAACCTACCGAACCAAAATTCTAAATCTTAAGCACATTGATACAAATTACTCTAGGATAAAATGGTACCTTTCCCATATCACCAAAGATAACAACTCGTTGTAAAGAGTCCTGCCCTGGATATGGTGAAGATCTGAATTTGTAGTACTTGCTGTAGACATTTGAACCATTGGATAGCAGGTGACCCATCCTGTATATGTACCTGAAAAAACAATGTATAAGTTTTAAGAATAGAGCTAAGATCAGTGGGATGGAAAAAAAAAATTGAAAATACTTATATGCTTCAGTTTTAACGGAATGAACTTCTAAGAAGCATACAATCTGTTAGGCCACAAATCTCTCAAAAAGCTAGTGTGTATATAACCAGGATCACGCCATCCAACTGTCCGTGCAGGTGCTCCTACAGAAAAGGTAAAAACAACTCATTATTAGTTTCTTAGGCACCTAGATGCATGTTATACAAAGCGCAATGATTTATTCCCGAAAAAATACGATGATAAAGTAATATTTGTAAAATTACACTAATCTAATGTCATCCTACCACAGATGGTATCACGAGTGAAGGTCAATGTTCCAGCTGGTGATTGCTTCAAGGAAGAGCTATCAAGCCCCCACTCAACAAAAGGGTAAGCTTCATCAATGCTGTACCCACTTGTCCAAGTTACTGTCATCTGAAAGTAACAAACAGTGTATTTTATCAAAATGCACAAAACTAAACTTCTCCATTGTTTGGACATAAAATCAGAAGAAGCTAACAAGAGAAGATAGATAATTTATTTTCATGTAATTAGGAAGTAATCAAAGCGAACTTAAGAAAAATAGCTTCGGAGAGAAATGTACAGAGATCATATATTTTTCAAAAATTTGATGTTATTTTCAGGGAACAATCAGTACACTGCATTTCCTCCCATTCATTCAAACCAGGCTTGTCCGGTGTCTTTCTTTTATTTATTTTTCATTTCCGATTAAACATGCAAGGCAAAGAACAAAAATATGAAACAGAATATCTAGATGAATACATTTATTTTTGCCTATTGACATACCTTGTTCCAAGATTTCCCTAAAGCAAGACGTGGGTAAAGTGGTGCTTTCGGATTTGTAAATGATATTGAGTTTGAAACAGATACAAACTTTGGCTGCAATGAAAAGCACAAAATAAATTTATTAACTTAACTACATCCAATTGAGATAGGGATGTCATTTTTCTCATACCTCAGATAAACCACCTGAAAATAAAGCAAAGGAAAAGTCTGCACGCTGATTGATCAGCAAGAACCTCAATGTGGCTTTTCCATTCTTCCCGTAGCTTGGATTGGATGTGTTTGCATACGTATACTACAATTCAACATTGTTTGATTCAAAATCAATCTGATCCAAGTCCATAACACCTATCCACTTATTATGGCACAGCACAACAAAGTAGCTCATACTACCTTAATAGGAGATGAGCATATGTAGGGAGTCTGATCCTTTGTATCAGTTGGTGCATAGCAAGTTGAAGCGCTACAACACAAAAAAGAAACATATTATGTAAATGATACAAGAGTAACTACTAAACTTGAGCAACAATCTATCTTTTTCAGAAGAATACAATAGTATATCAGTATATGGATAGAAGTAAATAGATTAATAAGGTAATGTTGATGGAGATTCAACAGATACCTAAGAACTCACTGTTCCTTTCATAATCCTGAGCAGCATTTGATTTTACTGTACAGAAATGAAAGTTACAAAAAGAGAAACACACTGTACTTGAAGTTTGCAGGAGAAAAGACGCCAATCCAATCATTTGAAGATGGATTAGATGATTGCAGATTTACAGTAATCCATTCTTGATCCTCACCCTGTAAAATTATGCAAAGATGCCAAATAGAATTTCAATATTCAATCCAAGTTTTGTAATAAAACCCAATTTCATCTTGTCTGTACGTAGGATTTTAGATAAGTAAGCTTTAACATATGCAGTTAAGGAGCTCGATGAAATGCCCAAATGAACAGGCATAAAAGCCAAAGACAGCAGCAAAAGAAGTTTATCAGGAATAACCTTCAATCCGAGAACAAGAGGGTGAGCTGTAATGGAAGCGTCATTGCTAAGTGCTAATGAGACTGACAGAATATTGATCTTCGACAAAGGCTGCTCGCCAATAAGCGAATGCCCGGAAATCGAGCTGAAACTAAGCATCCATAGCAACATCCATGGCAGAAGAAGCCTCAAAGAGCAGCGCGAATTGTTACCCACTTCCATATTTGCTGGTGTTGATTCGTCGCTCCTCTTTGCTTGACTTCCGAGAATCTGAATGATAAACAGCAATTGGAGGTTTCTGGAAGTAGAAATCAAAAGATGCCAATGAGATTCTTGATAATATTCTGCTTAATTGGATTACTTGTTTGAATTTTCTGAGAAGGACTGAAATTGGAAAGATTCTAGAGTTTTGCTTTAAAAGGTAGTTTGCTGGTGAAGATGGGTACCACAACAAGGAAGAATGAAAGATGACCACTTGTATGGGTGAAAAATAAATAAAATTCAGACAAGCTCAAACAAACAAAATAATAAAAACAATGATTGAGGAGGTACGGGATCTGATGATAACACTTTATTAGGAGAGAACAAGTGAGAATGGATCTCATCCGTCCATTTATTTGGAGCGCTCTGATCAAATGAAAATAAAATCGCGTTCTCTTTAACGTCTTCGAGACCGAGCTCTCTCCTTCCTCCATCCGGTCCCTCGACGTCAGAATCCACCTCACCGCCGGCCCCATCTACCACTTCCTCCCTCCTCTGCCGCTGAAGTTCACCTGAAAATCTCATCGATTTTTCATCTCCCGCTGGAGCTCCATCTGAAAATCTCATATCTTACCTCTGAAAATTCGTTTTGGTTGTTGGCGACTTGGCGGAATTAGGGTTCAACGCCTCTTCAATTTCGCTTGCCTGCTTCAATTTCGATTACCTCCTTCAACTTCGCGGTGCACCTCAGTTATTTGCTTACCTCCCTTACTTGCTTCACACAATCACACCTGAAGTCCACTTCGCTTACTTGAGTTTTGGTTACTCCGCTTGCATTGCTTCACAGGAAGTCCAATTCTTACTCGCTTCCAAGCTTCTAGATGAATAACCGGGCTGTTGTTTCTCTGGTTTAGAGGCTTGCAATGCTGGTATTGTGAGTTTTATGAAGAGTGGTAATGTGGATTTTGCACAGAAGGTGTTTGTTAAAATGCCTAAGAGAGATGTTGTCTCATGGAACTCACTTAATTTCAGCTCCTCTTCCAAACCCTTCATTCCTGTCATGGAGTGGCAAGATTGCATGTAATTGTTTCAGCTTTTCATTTAGATTTTTTTGTTAATTGGGTATTTCATGAATTGGTTGCATCTTTTGCTTCTTCTTTTTTTGTTTGAAATTTGAAGATTTAAGTACTACGGAGTATTTCATATGTTTGATTTGGTCCATCTTGTTTGTTGGTTGAACTTGCTGAAGGAATTATGAGATTGAATTTCTTGCGAGGAGCTGAAATTACATTTTGGATATGCAAAATTGAAGGAACATAAGAATTAAGAATGACCATTATTATAGGGTGAAGATGGATGTTGATGTCCCTGCATCGCTTGCCTATAAATGCTACTCAGATCGAGAAGCCATGCCTAAGTGGATGCCTTATTTCGTTTTCTCTCACTAGTGGAGATCCTCTAAAACGTCTGTGCTCTGACAGGATGCTATTAAAACAGCTCTCTTGCTTGGGGCCATTGATCGTGAAATCGAAGGGATAGTTATATCATGACTTTTGAAGACCGTGTTGCAGTTGTTGGCATTGCAACACAGTTTCAGCAAGATAGCAGTGGCGTTGTTAAAATGGTTAGGGATGATATGGAAGGTGCAAAGACACAAGTAAGTTATCATCTTCTAGGTATGATGTGTTATTGTACTTGGACTGGTAAGTTTAACATTGATACACTGTTTTCCTGTCAGATCATTTTGGCTCGGGAGTATCTGAAGGAGGTCAATCTAAGCAGGGAACAAATAAAATACTTGGTCATCGAAGCATTACGTGGTGGTTGCCAGGTTCAGAATTCATACTTTGTATGTGGTTTCTTTGTGTGCTAAATACATTTGAATCTGATTGGAATGTTTGTTTCATTTTTTAAGGTTTGTCTTTAACATTTTTCTTTTTTCTAACTCCTGGGAATTGTTTGAAATAATGACTTAGTATGCAATTCACAAATAAAACTGAATAAATAAAACTGAATATGCAATTCACAAATAACTTAGTATGCAATTCTCAAAAACTCTATATGCAATTCACAAAAATTGAGTATGCAATTCACAAATAACTTGCTTTTACGAAAACAAGAGTTTGGGGCTTTCACAAAAAAGTTTAGTGTTGTTTTCTTTTTCATGTCAAATGGCCAACTTGGTATGCAATTCAAAAATGAATTATTATGCAATCTAGAAAACACTTGGTATGCAATATGTAAATCACTTGTATTACGAAATGCACATACAATGTATTACTAAATGCAAATATAGTGTATTACGAGATGCACATGAAGTGCATTTTACTTGGAATAATTTTCTTAGTTACTTTTGGTTTTAGAAAAATCACTTGTATTACAAAATGGACATACAATGTATTACGAAAGGTAAATAGTGTGCTACACACTGTAAAAAAATTCACTTAATATATGCAATTCAAGAAATACTTGATAAGCAATTTGTAAATCAATTAGTATGCATTTCATAGTTCAATTAGTATGCAATTCAGAAAACACTTGATATGCAATTTAAAAATCACTTAGTATGCAATTCAAGAAACACTTGGTATGTAGCAATTCAGAAAGTACTTGGTATGCAATTTACAAAAACTAAGTATGCAATTTATAAAAACTGAGTATGCAATTCACAAAAATTGAGTATGCAATTCAGAAAAACTAAGTATGCAATTTACAAAAAAAATGAGTATGCAATTCACAAAAAAATGAGTACACAATTCACAAAAACTAAATATGCAATTCACAAAAACTTAACATGCAATTCACAAAAACTGAGTATGCAATTCACAAATAACTTGCTTTTAGAAAAATACAAGTTTGAGGCTTACATTTTGTGTTACGAGATAGATATGAAATGCATTTTATTTGTTTTTTCAGACACCGAGTAAATGCAAAAATTTTATATTGCGAAATGCACATATTATATATAATGAAATGCACATATGATGGTTATTTTCTCGGACTCCGGTGATCATTCAAATCTATTAGGGTTAATTAGGCATGCCTACAAACTGTGCACCTCCTTTAGCTAAAATGGGCGCCTGCCAACTAACACCTTATATGATCTAATAAACAAAAAACTTCATACTTTAATACCATCAATATCTCCCACATATTTTATTCTTCAGTAACCAATAGAAATGCAAAATTCAAGCGGGAAAATAAGTTAGATGGATCATTAAAATTTATAACATGCAATTAATAAAGCACATGTATATGATCACTCATTATCTGAATCATAATCTTCTTTTGTCCTACTCCCCCAGTATCCAAATTGGAAAACAGACAAGGAAACAACTAAACAAGCACAATAACCATCTGAGCTCAATTTTTAGCACATCCAAACTAGCAGCAACAACTTTAGTCGTTGAATCTACAGAAGAAGCCTTCTTTTGCTGCAAGCTCCTTGCAATCTCAACACAAGCCTGATCCACCATTGCCAAGAAACTCCCGCCTATTTATGTTGTTGTTGACATATCTGCAAAATTGGAGCCCTCTCATCAGATGAATCAATTTCCACCTGCAACTTCTTAATTCCCATCTGCACAGCAAGGTTCAACCCATGAAACAGCCCCAACAACTTAGCATGACCCTGTTAAAAACTGATCAAATGACTATTCTAGAAATTTCACCTTTGCAATACTCTCCACATCAAAGTCCATTGCTATTTTCTACACAGGACCCTCCATCATCTGATTCAAAATTAAACAATTACTCTCTATAAAAATGATTAAAAAAAGAAAGAGAGCATGCAACCCATAATCTATCTGGCATCACGGTGAAATATTTCAGCAGTGTAAATCCATTCAGTAACAGTTAAAAAATAGTGTATGAATATGTACCAGTGAGCCGATGGCAACCAACAATTTGTACTTGGGGTCTACATCCAAATTCTCTGCTTCAACAATCTGCAAGGAAACAACATTAGTATGAACCTTCATACACGGGACTTTGATTATTCAAGGACAGAGTCAGATAAGAATGTCAGTGTTAATCATTGGTTCGATATTGAATGTCTGCCTAGCTTTCATCACACCCACAACTTTGTTTCCTGCTCCTGTTAAGGAATCACTCTATCAAGACTTGTTAGTACAAGGCAAAGATAATCCGACCTTGCAGTACACATAACACAATGATTACGTAGTTTTAGGGAAGAAAGATAAACCAAACAAATCCTTATATGTGGCAATTCCTTGTCATCTAATGACTACCGCAACAACACCAGAGGGACAACAAGTCTTCAGCTGAATCCGCCTAGTTACGAACTCTGACATGTCTTGGTTGCATCTTTATTAGCAGAATTGCTTGAATTGTTGGAAATGGCAGTATTGCATCCAAACAGGCTCTTAATCATGTCCTCATTCAACCTGAAAACGACCATCAGATGACCCAATTGAAAATGAATTGAGCAAATAGAAGAATTAAAGAGTGCATTGATTCATACTGGAAAGAGCTTGATTTGAGCTGATCCCCACGGTGGCCCGAGCTGAGGTTGCCTTAACTTTGTCCCAATGTAGTGGCTTCAGTTTGGGTTTCAACTCTTCCACTTCATCTCCATTACTCCTCCCTGAAGAACTGCACCCATTTTCAACCTCTTCTTCAATAGGTTTAGGTGTAGCCTCTTCAGTTTGTTGAGTCAGAGGTAACTAAGCTGAAAGAGAAAGTTTATGATATGAAAACCAGGTTGTATGAGAGCACAAATTAGCACATCCCGAATCTCATCTGCCCTATCTAGATCTGTCCAATAAACACCAGATCATATTTTAGTTTACCTAGCTGTTAGTATCAAGTGTCACTACTATTTATCAATTCTCGTGGACTAAGTCCATGTTGATGTTCATCAAAGTTGGCAATTTGCAAATAACTCCAAACAAGTAACAACCAACAGTCAACTAACTAATTTTTCAACGAAGAGAACAGAGAGCGGATGAGGAAACTTACTTTCAAGGCTGAAGTAGGAGAGATGCAATTTATAGATAGAAGCGACACGAAGTGCCCAAATGTTGACGAAACACAAAGTGCATGTATGGAGGAGTAGACCCAACTATGCAATGAAGCCACTCTATTATCTCCATCTTCAACATTTTCTAATCCAACATAAAATGTGCCAGAACAAAACTACCCCATTTCCACAAAATTAGTGTTGAAAGTATCACAAAGAGAAACAAATAGGGCATACTAGCAGAAATTGCAACAAAAAACAGCTAGAGCAATGAAAAAGCAGTGCCTACAGTTTATCCTTGTCCTAGTTCACACAAGAATCACTTTTTGCTTGCCATGTCAAACTGCAAGTTGATCAAGCAGAATTGGAAGCATCAACCCAAAATAGAGACTCGAGAGCAGCAATAACAGGCAAGTGAATAAAAATTGAGCACCAAGTTCAAAAAATTCATAGATACTACAATGAATAAAATCCCAAAATTCATAAATCCCGAAACCCTTAATCAACAAACTGAGAGGTGTTGATCAAGCAGAATTGTTGAGCAAAGTAAGAACCAATTTGCTCAACAAGCGGTAACAATGATACAAAACTTCTATTCAGAATACAATGAAAATCAAATTGGAAATTCGGAAGAAAGAAGTCAAAACCTAATCATACCATCTGAGCTCGAATTTGATCTCTTTTCCCTCTTAACCTTCTCCACAAACCTTTGTGCAGATTGGGATCCTCAGACTTCGTCAGCTGCAACCTTGGGAACTCTTCACCATTTGAGTTTGAATTCAATCTCTTCGCCTTGAGGAACTTCACAAGATCTTTCAGTGCAACCTCGGATTCCTCATCTACAGTGTACTAATGGCGGTGATGGGGGAGAGCTCGGATTTTGATTTTGGATCTGTATCTCTAATGGCGGATACGTGGTTGCTGTTTTCGTTTCCGCGACTCTCCTCCTTCTGCTTGATTGAGGAGACGATCCGCCATAGGTCGTCGTCTCGTCGATGACATTCTCGAACCAGAGGAGAGTCGAAGGAGACGGCGTGTAAATGAACAAGAACAAGTTAAAACCTGGAGCGTTCGATCGTCCTGGATTCAACGGCTGAGATCGGTTCTCACCTAAGATTTGGTTCTCTCCTAACAAACCGTTCTCACCTGAACCGGTTTCTATATATATATATATAGATTTAAATATATACATATATATATTTAAAATATTCATGATCAAAAGTCCAAAAAACATAATAATAAAATTTGTTATAAGCTACTATGTATTGTTGTTTTTAAAACGCATATGATTCGTGCACTCCATTCTTTTATTCACGCATCCTAATGTTTGTCCTCAATCAGGATGAGGACAAAAGTATTCGAAAAATATCCGATTTTTTTCCTCCACGTTATAGCGGACAATAATTATTCGAAAATTCTATATCCAGTCTAGTTATGTACTCTAGCTAATAGAGGACAAAAAATTAAAAAAATTAAAAAATTAAATCCTATCATTATAAAATTCGGGTTCAGTAATAAACTCAAATCATTGAACCGTATCGATTTTAGCGGAATCAAAACTATTTAACCAATTTTCTATATGACTCTGGTTTGGTTATGTTGAACCAAAATAAACACTTACATTTGTCCTTCATATGGTTGAGGACAAATTCAATATCTGGTTGGTTTGTATCTCACAAGTTTAAACTTGAGTGATTATATATTGTTAGGTGTTATTTTTGCGTCATGTAATTGTCGGAGATGAAATCACTGCTCGCTAGGGTTTTAGAGGGAGAGCGAGGAGGAGAGAGGATATAATGACTAAATTGCCCTTCGCCTTATCTATTAGTGCAAATGTAGGAAATGATCTAGAACGTCGGATTGATCATAAACAACGGACGAGAGCGTATCTACATGTCTTCACCCAAAGTCTAAAGACATGTCATTTGACCCGAACTCTATATATTTATATATACAAATTAAGTAGACGAATTGTAGTCTCTTGTAACTTATTTATATCCAAGTTCATGTGGCTATGGAGGTTTGAGAATTGAATTAGATTGAGAAACAAAGAGACAAGTAGAAAGTAGTAACAATGAATAATGAGCTATTAAGAAAAAATTGATTTTGGTTATTCTTTAAATGCAGTGTTTGATAATGGACCAATAGGAATTAAACTGCGCTACGGCCTCCCTCTCTCGTTAACTCCTCCCTTGTCACAACCCGACTCCGCAGGCTGAAAGTGGTGGTTCTTGCTTTTCTTGATGTCTATCATGTTTTTCTATCTCTTGTTCCGGCTTAATTTCACTCCAATATGTGGATGATTTATTGATTGTTGTATTTGGGTATTAGGGCTTGAGTGAACCCCAAAGGCAGATTTTGATTGGTTTTTCTTTTCTTTTCAAATTGATGATAGAAATTAGTTAGCTATGGGTTTAACTTGTTTAGTCAATCATTATCCTTCCATAATAGAGCGTTAGCCAGAATAATTTTGTTGCTTCTTGTCGATCGTGAATTTTTTTAAATTCTTTGGTTGTTTGGGTTTCTTGGTCTAGTGAAGAAGAAGATTGTTACTTCTAGACTGCAAACTTTGTATTGAAGATAGACGGAATTATAAAGAAAATGCTTTTTCATTGTAGCTGCACAACCAAACAAGCTTTGAATTGAAGATGTTTTATGATATTAGAAAATGACAAATATGTATGAGATAGACTGGTGTTGTTGTTAGTGTTATTGCTCATTATGGTGTTGAGATTTATGCTTAAATAGTTAAACGTAAAATGGATGTTCGGATACCAATCTACTATATATAGATAGATAGATTTAAGTTTTGGTGTAACAGCCTTTTACGGTGTAATGAGTGGACTAACTCGCCTCTGAGTATCGTCAAGTATCCCGACCTCTTCTCAGGGCGAAGAACAAGCCTATTAATATTTTTGATGACGCTTTGAAGAAGTTGGTCGATGAGATGTTCAACATAATGTACAAGTGAGTCCCCCTTTCCTCCACACCCTAAAATTGAGCTAAACCTGAAAATTATAAATCAATACTAATATTTATGTTTTAATTAGGTGATATTCAGAATAACAGTCTTGGATGATTGAGAAAGGTTCAAGCACAAGCTCAGATCCAATATGAGACATGATATTCACGATTTTACATGACAATGTTCATGTATCTAGGAGATGATACTCATGTTTTTAAGTGATGATATTGATATCTATATGAAATTACCTAATAGCATATTAGATTCACACAATATATGACAGTTATCAAGAACCAAATGGTGATATTCAGATTGTAGTTGATTCATATTCAGAAAATATTATTGATTATACTTGCATAAACATGAACAATCGTATAAGACTGAACTGAGACACATATTTGCGAATGCAATGACTGAATATGTAAGTAAATGAAACTGAATATCAGGTTAGCAAACCCAAATACGACTTCATTGATATATATAGTTTGCATATGTCAGAAAATAAACTTGAATATTAAATAGTTTGCATATGTCAGAAAATAAACTTAAATATCAAATAGTTAAACATGAATAAATAATTGTAAAACATTGAACAGATGCACAAGCATATGAGAATGCGATTAGTGCATGTATAATATAGGTAAATAAAGTTGAATATCAACCTTAACAAACCCGAATACGAATGAGATAAATAAAGGTGAATATCAACATTAACAAACCCGAATACGGAGGAAGTAAACAAAGCTAAATATCAACACGTTCAACATAAACGATTTTAACAGTTATTGGAGAAATTTTAGAGTTCTCGCTCCTATTTTTTTTTATAATTTCCCATTTTAATTAAATTAATTAATTAAAACAAATCACTCAGGAGCCGGTTGTTCACTGTAATTAAGGATTTTATTTTTTTTTTTCCTTTTTTTTCTCCTTTTAAATCAATCCATCAAATTTTTCTAAGCCGACGCTCTGATTTGTCCACTTATTACACCGTAAAACTCGTTATACCGGAACCTCTCCCTCTTTCTCTCTACCCCCCTCTCTCTCTCTACCCTCTCTCTCTCTCTCTCTATATATATGTATATATCGAAGAAAATCTTCATTTTCGCCACATGTCACCTCCTCACGAAAACATCCACATGTCACTTCAATATTTCTTTTGCCACATGTCATTTTTTTAATCATTTTCCTTTTTGATAAACAAAATCACATAATAGAAAAGTTATAAATATGTGTATATGTTTATTTTAGGATAATTCAAATTTACAAGATACTATGGGTATTTATTTAGTTATACTTTTAACCTTTCCCAAACCATTTTTTTATGTGTTTTAATATACAAAGAGTTATTTAATTATTATATAGAAAAATTTAATCTCATAATTTATAAATTTCAAATACTTTAGATTGAAATATATAAAAATATTTTAAAAAATACTTGATTAACACTTTAAAATATTTATCATACTAAATCAAAAACATTATATTAAAAAATTGGTATTTTTTTTACTATAGCTACTTAGGTAATAATTCAAATAAAATAATTATTTTTAAAAATTATACTAAATATATATGGGATAAATAAACTAAATTTAATATATTCAAATAAAATTTATTATTTATAAAATTCGTGCGAGACAGTAAACGAACAAATGGAACATGTGCTCGCCACGTGCCAATGAACAGAGCTCGTACACATGAGATGCACGTGATTGAAATCAATTATCCCCAAATTAAGCCCTAAATTTCAGGCTACAAAGGGAGATTGAGCAGCGACGTTGAAGGGTGGAAGGGCGACGGTAGAGCGAATAACCGCGGTGGATATAGCGATCGTCGTCACTATCTTGGAGCAAAAAAGATACAATTAAGGTATTTCTCCACAACTTCTGAAATCTAGGGTTTTTGCTGTGAATGGCTTAAAAACGCTTGAATGTATGGGGTACAATTTCTTGTTGAAAGGAATAGGTTGTGAGAATTTGGTGGTTCATCTCCAACCGCTCATGTGGACAGTGCTCTGGTTTCTATCAATGAGTTTCAATCAGTTGCATTGTACCATTAGTTACTTGTTTTATTTGTTCAAATCTCTCTACCTTACTCCAGCCCAGCTCTCGTATGACATTATCTGAATCCCTTGCTGTTTGTTACATTAAATCCTTTGCTATGTGATAATGCAGGTATGATGTTGATAGATTTCTTACTCACAGATTTACTAGCATTACTGAAGATGTAAGTGATAACATTTCCAAACAGGCCCTTAGTAACATCTGTCTGGGTTATATTTTCTAGTAGCATCACAGCGAAAAACACAACACTTACCAGCACCTTTCCGAATCTTTCCTTCCTCTGTATGTTATACAGATAGTTGCTTCTCTATCTTCGTCTTATAGATTCTTCATTCATCTATCTACCCGTTTCATATCAATGCTTGATTTTTAGGGTGTTTCAAAACCTAGGGTATATTTCCATTATGTTCGAGTTTTCAACTGGATATTCCCTTTTACTTGAGCTGTGATGATCATATTCGGTTGCCTTTCTGCAGATGGAGTTTTTAGATTTTGAGCCCATATTCGGCGAGGTCAAAGCTGAATGGGCAACCTCAAATCCTTGTGCTGCGTTGAATCCGTTTATAATGCATGTTTATGCTGCTGATGCCTCCCATCTGAAGTTTCATGTTACCGATTTTCAGTCTTCCACTTGGGAGTCTGTTAGATCCACCACCCAGCTTGATGACATGGTTAGTGGCATTAGAATTTATAGTGGAGCTCCCTTGTCCGTCTCATCTTTTCCTTGCATTGGTTATTGGAGATGCATCTTTTGCTGAAAATAAGATTAGAAAATTGGTTGCTAGGGAAGTACTTCAGTGAGAGATTCTGGGCTTTTTCACTATAGCAATTCTGCCTACTTTGATTCATACTTGATGTCTTTCTATATATATTTAGGAAATAAATTATGAGTTCTGCTACTTTCTTATCTCTGGAATGATTGTTCTGTCATCTGAATTTGCTTGCTTCATAACTTGCAGAGGGATTTTATTGGTATTAGTGGTTCATGGGCGGATTTCATGGATTTCTTCATTTCCTCCTTAAAATCTGAGGATTCGAAGCTCATTCTGGATGGACAATGTAAATCAAATGGTATAGAATGATTTTCATGGTTTAGATTTATTCATATCATACCAAACTTTCATTCTTTTCCCTTCCTTCAGAAGATTGAAACAATGAGTGTATAATTTTGTGACAAGTCACTCTTGAGCCAACTTCTACAATTTGGTAATATTTTCTTGAAAATTCTTTCTTTTGGTAGATTTGAAACTGATATTGGAGCCAAAAAGAATGGATGGAAAAATGAGAATTTTGTAATAAAAATTGTATCCCCCTAAATCATTTGAGAAGGAAAGCGGTCATACCGATAGTTTATGAATATGGACACTGTAGGATGCCATTAAACTTTTTACCCGTTGCCTTTCTGCAATTTGGTAAGGTTATCCAATTTGGTAAAGTTATTCTTTTTCTCTCACATCATGAGTTTTGTATTACAAAGTAAGTTTTTTATGTTGAGTGCATGCCATGATATTAGGAGCTCTAAGATAATCAAGCTGGGCAATATATGACCTAGCATGTTTAAAATTTTAAACAGGTAGTAAATAGAGAATCTTTATAATTTAACTTTTGTAACAACAATTTAATTTACATAAATATACATTTATCTGATATGGTTGAATCACAGATACTATGTCTATTATAGGTGCCACGTCTGCCAAGTTGGTTGCTCGGAAGTCCAAAGGAATGCCTCTGGTTTCCATTTCATTGTCTTTGCTGGTGGGGTCTTCCGCTGGGGAAGCTATGGCAAACATATCACTCAGAATTTTCAGAGGATTCAAGGATATACAAAGTTCTTTAAGGAAAGGTTAATTCCTTATTTGACTATGTAGTGAGTTCTTACTCCTCTTAGCATACATGTCTTGTCCATCTTGAAATTTGTGATTTTAATTCCCATATGCCGAGAGTAAGATATCAAAAGTAAAATGGTGCTACTTTTAAGCTTGCATGTGTTTTTTTGTCCATATTTAGATTTAATACTGGATACAGATGGCAAGTCTGTAAATGACTTTGCTCTTGTCAACCTGTATTCTGGAAGTGCAGAAACTGTAACAAAGAAACAAATTTACATCTAATAATAAGTTATACACCTAACTGATGTTATTATTTTTGACGTAATATTTGAAATGGAAGATCGGACATGGTTAAGTAAATTAATAAAGAAGCAACGTATATCTCTAGAGAATTTCTTAGTGATGTCATTTACTTCTTGTTATATTTGAGAAATCTTAATTCACCCCAACACCACATATTAGATGAATAACAAACTTTCTTTGATTGCGAATGTAGAGCAAGAGCGTTGCTGCGAACTGACAAAAATGATCTCAGCAGAGAAGGTATGTTAAACACGTTGAAGATTGTTATTGAAGGGGCATTGTTCTAAAAGACGCTAGGCGCGGACACTATGGGGAGCCTAGCGCCTAGATGGATAGGCAAGGGGCGAGACGAATTAAGACGGTTATGGTAGAATTCGTAGATTTGAAGCAAAAATGGATAGAATTGGAAGAAACTAACACAAAGAACACGTAAGGGCTAAACCTAGCCCGCCTAAACCTGCCTAAGGAAGGAATAAACTAGTCCGCCTATACCCAAGCGGCACCCACTGAGGAATGGTGCCAGCCTAGGACAGCCACCTAGAACCAAAACAGGACAGTAGTGACATTGTAGAACCTAGACAGTGTGGCATCTGCCTAGGCCGATGTTTGGAACATTTTGAATGGGTGAAGTGAACCTCACCACTATAGCTTGAACTTTGCTAGTAATGGGTGAACGCAGACTCGATGCACTATTGAGCCCTATCCCAAGTTATTAACTTATTATACCATCAATAGTTAACAATGTTAGCGTATATTAATTGTCAGTCTGAACTTGTTAAATATAATTGCATGTTTAATCGTTGGTTGTAGGCAACCTGTTTGTGAGCATATTTGCTCAGAAGCTGCATAGCAGCTTAAGCCAAAATGTTCCTAAGGTTAAGCTGCTAGAAAAGCTTGTTGTCAAACATACCCCTATAACAGGCCTCAAGTCTCCAACTACGGCATGCATGCATACCCTGTGTTTGGCTATACAACAGATCATGCTAAGGGAAAGGAACATTGTTCTAACAAACATGGGTTTTTTTTTTAGACTTGGCATTATTGCAACATGATAAAATGACACTAGACTATTATTTAAATTGTTTGTAGTGGACAACATCATTTATTTTTCTATTAAGATCAACGTGGTATGTGTTTTCTGGCTTTGTATATTATGTGAGGTTAACATGGTTATATAGAGTTATCAGTGGATAGCTGTACTGACCTATAAGGCTTCCAATCTTTGAGTTACTAACCCATTCCACCAAATAGTTTGGGGTTTTTTGCTCTTTGGTGACAGGGTTAGAACCCCACCTGTCATAAACTCATAATCAATGTTCATATCGTCCTCGTTTTCGATACACAACCCATCATCCGTATAATTTATCACGCATCTCTTGGGTTGTCATGTTATTTTTATGTCATTTGGCAGGAAAAGAGCCAAACCATGAAAAGCCAGTTGGAAGCTCTTCTGTATTCAAAAAGGCAGAAGCTAGATAAAATGACACCAGAGAAAGCCATTCCCTTTGATACCCCATCTATTAATGGGGCAGATCATACTACAGGCAAGTCGCCATACTTTCTTTGTCAAATGTTGTTTTGTTTTTTCATTTTCCTTCCCTCTGCTGATGCTATCCACATTGCTGTGTTTTCTTGTCTCTATAGTTTGTGAATACTGTTAGTCTTTGGCACCAGTAAAAGTAGCTCACTTTCACTTTATCAGCCTCTTTCAAATCTTGATTAAAATCTAGATATTTCTGGTTAATGTCCAGCATTATCATCTCTGACTTGCGTTTGTATGTTGTGAGAAATTGCATTTTACATGAGCAAGAAACTTGTAATCATTTGTATTATTTTCCCCTTTATCAGGGAAGCAACAAGATGCTGCAGAAGGAAAGCCCACTAAAGTATCTAACCGAGTAGTTCCTGCTCATCGCAGGTAAATTCGTGAAGCAAACTTGCCTACATTTATCCAGAAAGACCGGAACTTTTATTGCTTAAATATATGTGATGCCTATTTAGAACAATAAGTTCTCTGACTACGTGCATTGAACATCTTGAATGTGTTATGTAGGACTAAGGTTAGAGGAGCAATTTTGCAGGACACTGACGAGGAATGATAGGACTAACGTGTTTGTTCATTCAAGGCCATTACAAATCGTAAATTCACATCACACAAAAGCGGGAGATGTCATCTTGTATAGAAGGTTAACGAGTACTTTAATAGACTAGGTGCATGAAAATGTAACGAGTTCCATTTTGTTAATTTAGTATCTTTAATACGATAAAACTTCCTCCGTTCTCTGATATAAGGAACATTTCGTTCACAATTTGAGATTTTTTTTGTTTTCTTCAGATATATAGAGAAAAATATACTTGTTTGTGTAGTTCTCGAAGAGTAGTTTAATAATATAAAAATTTATAATATATTATCATATAATTAAAAATATTAATGTTATAAAACACATCTTTTTAATCTCTAAGTACCACTATGTTGTTGATTTGACAGCTCTGATCATTAACAGACGGTCTTAAGCCACTCATAATGGAGATCTCCGATTTGAGTTTCTTATGTGATTTTAGAATTTTATTTCTTTTCCATATAAGCATAAGAAATTATATATAAATTTTATCCACAATGAAGAAATTGATCTAAAGTTTTTTTATTTGTTATGATTACATCACTCAAATATTAAATAATAATAGTTATAAGTATATTTTATTTTAGAAATAAAAAGAAAAGAAAATAATTGGTCAATTCTCTTTATGTGTAAGAGATTTGTAATAGAAATGAGTTTCTTGAAGAAGAAACTCCACAAGAATCAATGTGGGTTTCTCTTACAATTTTATGACAACTTATTTACTTTTCTTTTAAATTTAGAGTTTAAGAAACTCTAAGTTTCTCCATTGTGGATGGCTTAACGAATGCTCCTCTTTAGTACAGATATTGATAATATACTAACGTAGTTTTTATTTACTTCCCACTCAAATTGCTATTTACCGCCTAGTTTTGTGCGTCACGCATGAATTAAAACCATACATCGCGTATGGATTGCATTTTTTTTCCAAAAATCAACTCATACGTCACGTATGGAATGGTTCCATACGTCACGTATGGAATGGTTCCATACGTCACGTATGGATTTCTTTATTTTTTTTTGTTTGTTTTTTTCCATAATCTTAAAGAGAATTTCAATACGATCGCGTGCATATAAAATTCGTCCAAAACGGACATCGTTTGCCCCTTCAAAAAGTCAAAATACATACATGCAATCGATACACGACGAATGGTTTTAATCCATACGTGACGCACGAAACTGGGCGGTAAATAGCAATTTGAGTGAGCGGTGAATAGTAAGCGCCTATATTAATCGGGTGCAGCATTGGGTATCTAGTATCTACACAATATGGTCTTACTCCCTCCCCTCCGTCCCTTTATATAATTTCTGTTTCGTTTTTGACACTATTCACCCTTTAACACATTTTATTGTATAATTTTTAAGATATAAGAACAAAAATAGTTATATGGGATCTTGTTTGATTCGTCTCGATGAGTACTTTAACATATCAAAATTTCATAATTTTTTATTAACACATGGTTAGAGATATTAACAATACAAAACGTGTCTCGACAAATGTGAATAAAGAAACATGAATTATATTATGGGACAAATTGAGTATTTTTGATCAAAATTGCATAGAAACTGGCCTAGTGGCCCCATACATTATTGTAAATTGTTCGTTTGAAAATTATAATTTTATATTATTTGATTCAATAACGTCTAAAAATTAAGTTTAACTTTCATAAAATAATCAAATAAAATTTACTATTTTCTTGTAAAAACTATTAATAAATACATATTTTATATCATGAAGGGTATTTATCTAACTAGAGTGTAAGTATAACAAAGTCAATAACTCATTATATATATCATTATTAAATTTAAAATAAATGAATAATAGAAATATATATTAACTTCAAAAGTAATTTTGTGATAACTTGTATTTTTGTTGTTGGAAGAAGTGATAGTATATTAAGATTTACCCATTACTAGAAATATAATCGTATTAGCCTTATCCTGTGAGGAAGTATTTTCAACGTCTTTGATCGTCGTTTGTAAGCCATTTTCTTGGAGGTGCGTCAGTATGTCAACTCTCCATTTCAGATATCTTTGGCCCGAGAAGTCGCCCGAGAAGTCGAGAATATCAAACTCTCGTTTTGCAATATTTACTTTTTGTTTAACTACATGAATCAACACTTATATTATTAAATCTCATATAATTGATATAAGTTATAGTTTTATATCATATGTGAAACGTAAATCTATGGATTCATGCAAATAAAGTATCAAATGCATTAAGAATTGTAAATATAGTCTAGGGATGAAAACAATATACTGTAGTTTAGAAGAGCTTTCAACTCTTTCAAAAACGTTTTCCCCTCTCTCTTCTTTCTCTTCCCGAGTTGTTCATCCTATTTTGGGGCTTCGGCCCTTCCTCCGCCATCTTCCCTTCCATCCTTCCCCCCTTGTTCTTTGTTTTTCACACATGCAACCCGACAATTGATATTATGAACATGCATATAGACAATTCCGAAAGAACTTTGCCCTCAATCCTTACTCAAATACTATTACTGACTGCAAAATTAGGGATTTAGTGAGATTTTCCATTAAACCTTCTTTCATTTATAATTACATTTTGACGCTTGATTATTGGGTGTTCCATTGCAGGTTTCTAGCGGGCGTTGCTTCGTTTCTCGACTCCTATGACCAATCTATGGATTTGTCGAAGTCCACCTGTAAGTTCACAGTTGATCTTTATTTTCTGAAGCTCCTTTGATTGCTCTGAGCTCAAGGTTGAGGTGGGCCAATAGTTGCGCTCCTCTGATGTTCTGTTTGCCACATCAGATGCGTTGGGCTATTTGGTTTGGTCCCTTAAGCCTTGTAGATCAATATTCTTTTCTTATCTATGACACAAATCTTAGCCACCTTGACTAATATGTGACACATATTCTGACACTATACTTGAGATACCTTGTTGATGACATATTTCATATCTTCCTGACGCTCTCCTCGCTGATTGCTTACTCTAATCAATTTATTGCCTACAAGGATTGAGGTACAACAAGGTTGTATTAATGCTCACAACATCCAACTTTTATTTTTAATCATAACTCTTGATCACTGTAAATGTCGTTTTGTCATTAACTATACTATGTACATGCACTCTTGGAAATGTACACCATATCATCAACATCTTGTATTCAAAATCAGTCTCTATGCACAATATAACATACTTGCCATTGTCATCATCTTCATAAGCTCTCTAGACAATCATTCCTACAGTGACATTGCCAACATGGAAAATCATACAGATCTCTCGCTCAATTTCAATATTAATAGTCTTGCCAAATCCAACTTCTTTGAGACACATAATCATTTCAATATTCCTATATATTCATAACTTTGGAACCAAATACAATCCAACATCCCTCAAATCTATTCTTTGATTTTGCCTTCACCCACAACAATCCTACCTTATAAGCCATGGCTGAAGAAGTCTCATATGCTAATGCTCTCATTCACTGATCATCTCATTCCCACCATCACTGAACCAGACTCCAACTCTAGAACTCTATTAGCCATCACCAACCCTAAGGCCATGAATGTCATTCCCATGGATGCTAACTTTCCTCTCAATTAAGATCCCTCACTCTTTAATGACCAAAACCACACCACTCAAAATTTATCGACCACCAACTACAAATTTGATGACTTTGTAGCTACACTAGAAGTGCATATACCACAAGATATACCCGATCCAAACAATCTCCATGTCACTCTAGCCAAACTAAGGGAACACTGGAAGGGTGTTAATGGAGTTGTTGAAGTTGAAGAGCTTGGCAATTTCTGGACTCTGCTCATCTTTGCCAACAAGGAATCTCGTGACTTTGTGTGGAACAATCAATCATATCATGTCCTGAGCAAGATGGTTGTTGTTCGACCATTCACATCCACCTTTGACCCACTGAAAGAGGACATTCTGAAAGCTAATATTTGGGTACGTATTCCTCTTCTCCCTCATCATCTCTACAATGATGCTTCTCTTTGTCTGATCATTAAGGGAAATGGTGTTGAAACTTACATTAAAACTGATGAGAGATCTAACAAAAAGAATAAGAAGAGGTTTGCATGAATTTTTATTCACACCAACGTTCTTGTCACTAAGTATTTTGTGAGAATCAAACACACAAACAACACTATCCTCACCATGAAAATGTGGTACGAAGACTTCTCCCCAGGTTGGGGTTGTTGTGGTGTTAAGGATCAAGTCTTTGATGAATGCTTCATCAACAACATACAACCTATTATCTTTGAATCCAGAATATCAATGGAAGAAGATGAGAAGAATGGAACAGAGCAAACAAGAGAAAGGTTGCTGAACAATATCCTAAGTAGGAGACCAGGAACACATGTCAAAAACTCCTATAGACCCAACTTTGTGATAAAGAGTGGTGATATATCAATCTCTCCTTAGACCAACAAGTACAATTTACACATGAAGCCTATCAAGGGAAAAGAATTTGCTCTTCCAATCCAAGTTGTTAACCACTCCTATGACAGAGCTCTAAACTCAAGCTCATATGTTCTTCCAGCTTACTCACAACATGTTTTGTCTACACATGTTTACCCACATGCATCACATAACCTTCATGACACCTTCTATGATGAATATGAACCCCAAAATGATCAGACCACTGATGAGGACTCCTCTTGGCATGATACATTTACCTCCTCCCAACTTGGACCATCACCTGGACAATACCAAAGTCTCTAAAAGATCCACCAATTCCATCCAGAAGAAGATAAATGACATTGACATCTCCGCCCATGTTGAGTCTTCCAACACTGCCATAGTTCTGCAAAGGAAAGAAGAAGAAGAAGACACATCTATTGTTCCACCTCATCCTAAGAAACAGAAGAAGTCAAGAGTCGGGAACAAGTCTACTCAAGAGTAATCCATGATTAGTAAGTCTTTCTTTGATTATGATCTTTTAGTTTTCCCTGGATGATGATTAGTACTATTTTTCTTACTTTTCGACAATTACCATGGCAAGGAATCAGTTGCACAAACTATTAGACACTTTGATGAACCCGTTGATCTTGTTATCATGGTTATTTTGTACAAGGATTGTTAAATCCAGAAGCATTTCCTACTTATATGTGTTGACAATTTAACTTCTTATCATCATGCTTGCTATTGTACTTTTATGACTAATTTTGTTGACGACGCAAGACATATCTTGAACAAAACTAAGGATCAAATAACTCAACATAGGTACAATGATTATCTATATATATTATGAATGCCAAATACTAGAATGTCCGAGGGTCTAGGCGACCTGAAATTTCAACCTGAAATTAACTATATACACAAACATAATAGGCTGGATGTTCTTTGTATTAGTGAGACCAAAACTGATATATAACCCTCTCAATCTGTAATCAAACGTATGGAATTCGATGCTATACATTTTGTTCCTTATGTTGGCACCAAAGATGGACTTTGGTTACTCTCAAAGATCAATTCTGACACTTAACCCCTTACTCATCTTTGTAGCACTAGAAATATAATTGCCATGAAGTACTCCTACAACTATGCCAATCTTATAATTTTTCTACCCCCTCTAGAGACGAACTCTAAGATGACTTTTGGCATGACTTTGAAGAAATCACAATTTACAACATATTGTTATCATGGGTGATCTTCACGACATTCTTTGTTAAAATGATAAAATTGGTGATCTCCCCCCTTGATCATCCCGATTCTTTCGTCTGCTCAATATCATGAACACCCTTGACCTTCAAGACACTATTAGCTTGAGATTTCCCTTCACTTGGGAAAATCTATCAATAATAACAATCATATCATGGAAAAACTTGATCGTGTACTTATTCACTCTAATCTTATTTCCATCTTTAATAATCCAGTTGTTCATCATCATCCCTTTACCACCCCGGATCACTGTCTCATTACTCTCAATCTTGATAACTCCTAAAAAAATGTCAACATTCCATTTAAATATGAAAATGTTTGGTCCAACTCTAAATCTTTCGATAAAATTGTATCCAAAGTATGGAATACAAAGTTACAGGCTCTTATATGTACATATTCTTCTATAAACTCAAACTTTAAAAAACTATGCTAAAGTCTGGGCTAGGAATAACAATGGTTACAATTTTGAACAACATAAAGATACGGAGGAAAACCTTGAAAAACTTCACACTTCCTTCCTTTCTAACCTAATGATCAAGCCTTATGTTATAGAATCAAAAACATGACCAAGAAGTTCAATAAGATTATTCAATTTCATGCCAGGCTGAAACACTTGTCCCTGAATGATAAAAATACTAAATACTTTCACAGTGTAACTAAAATTTGTTTCTATAGGCAAAAACAACTCAAATTTTGTACACCTGATTGCCTACTCCTATATCACCATGACTCTATCTCCCAAGCTATTACTAAGGAATTAGCTGCAAGATATGAAGGTGAAATTTCAGCATCTCCTCTAATGATCCTGATATTATCCCCAATATCATTACTCCTCAAGATAATGCAATCCTCTTGGCCAAAACTTCTTATATTGAAATAAAAAAATCACTTTTTGAACTTCCTAGTGACAGAACTCCTAGTCCCGACGATTTTCCAATAGACTTCTACCAATCCTACTGGAATATTATTGCTCCTATCATATGTACTGCAATAAAATCTTTCTTTCATTTTGGTAAAATCTTGAAATCTTGGAATCACTAATTCATTTCTTTAGTTCCCAAAAATGACACTCTTATTAATATAAACCATTTTCGTCCCATTAGCTTGTGCAACACTTCTTAAAAGATTATAGCCAAAATCATGTCTAACAAAGTTAAACTCATCCTTCATCGGATTGTGTCACCTCTTCAAAGTGACTTTGTGGAGGGTTGTCTTATCCAAGAGAATATCCTTGTTGCTCATGAAACTTTTAACTCCTTCCACAGAAAAACTAAAGGCTCCTCTGGTTGGATGACTCTAAAAATTGATATGGAAAAAGCTTTTTTGACAAATTAAATTGGAACTCTATTAAGGACATGTTACTTAAATTTGGCTTTCAATCTATCTAGGTTAATCTCATATTAGAATGCTTAACCGTCTCCTAAAATTCTGTCTTGGTTAATAATCAAACAGGAAGGGAATTCAAACCTAGATGTGGCATTCGCCAAGGTGATCCAATTGCACCCTTCATCTTTATCTTATCTATTCTTATCTCGAAAGCTTATTCAATAATCCAACAGAAATAGCAATAGAATTGGTATACATACACCTAACGCAAAATGGGACCCCCATCCCTTTCCTCTCCTTTCGGATGACATTATTCACCTTGCAGATGCAACCGCAAACAATATGCACTACATTAGAACTTTTCTAGATAACTTCTCTAAAATCAGTGGCCTCAAAATTAACTACCACAAAAGCTCTTTACAAGTTTCTAATAATATTACTAGAATCCAAGCTCACAACTTGCTAGTATTATGAATATTCCACTTACTAATGGAAAAGTACCTAGGTATCCCTATCATTAAATATCGTATTACCAAAGACGCGTTTGAGGATGCTCTTAGTGACCTTCGTAAACTACTCAATAAATTGAAAGTGAACTCCCTCTCTTAGGCTGCTAAAGCTCTCCTTATCCAGTCTAATTTAAATTCTAAAATCAATTATCTTATGTAGAGTTTCCTCCTCCCTAAAGGGGTGTGTGAGGATATAGACGACATCTACAAAAACTTCTTCTGGAACAATACTAAATCCAATCACCATCCTCTTCTTAGTTGGGAAAATATTTGTAAACCCAAATCAGAAGGTGGTCTTGGTCTCCTCCTCTCACAATAAAACAATACTCCCTCCATTTACATATATAAGTCGTTTGAGATGGAACTTGGTGTTCACATATATAAGTCGTTTGCATTAAAAGTAATAATAAATATTTACCTTTGTAGATTTGTTTTTCAGAATTCAGTAATTGGGAACAAATCTCAAGAGATTAATTGAATAAAGTACTATATTTTCAATTTCTTTTCTTATAAACGGATTACGTGGCATGATATTGATAAATCAACTAGCATTGGACTCTACACAAAAGCAGAAGTACTAAAATTGTCAGATAATTTATGAGTGAAAAAGTTACTTTAGTTAACCAAGTCTTAATATACGTTTTTTCTTCTCAAACGACTTATATGTATAAACGGATGGAGTATTTCTTTACAATTGAAGCTTCTCTGGAGGATTACCTCTAATGGACCTAGTATTTGGGTTCGAATTTGTCAATGAAAAATACATTCGCAACAATAATTTTCTAGACATGAAACAATATAAAGCTTACTCTTGGCACTTTAATCGACTAATGTCTATCAAAGACCAATTCCGATCTGGACTCTTTTTGCAACTTGGCAATTCTGGATGGGCAATTGGATTCGTGATGTTTAGAGCCTCTCAAACCTCAATAGTGGGATCCACAATCATAGAGTCACAAATTTTATTAAGTGTGATAAAGTTTGGAACCTTAATCTCCTTCTCTTTTTTCTTCCTCCAAATTTGGCAGAAACCATTTATAAAATCATAATTTCTAGTTCTAACATAGAGGATAAAATCATATAGACGCCTTCTTTTGATGGCAATTTCTCCACTTGCTCTGCTTTTAACCTTATTAAAACTTCTAATCTTAATAATGACCTGCCTAAATCTTGGTTCTGGAATAAATCCACCCTTTCCAAAATTAATAATTTTCTTCGAAAAGCCACTTCTGATTGCCTATCTACCACAGAAAGACTCAATTAAGCCACGTGAAAAATACATGGACCTCCTCTATGATAACCTATCTACCCCAGTCTTTAACTCAGTTAAGCCTATGAATCATTGGGACCTTGCGAACAGTATCCTCTACCACTACAACCAATGGGCCTCCTCTATTGATACCCTAAAACTGTTCTGAAGAATAAACGCAAACGACCCAAAAATAATTGCTGGAAAAAACCACCTACAATTTTTTTCAAAATCAATTAGTTCCTCTTCCATTGGTATCATTATTCGTGACTCTCATAGAAATATTGTACATTTAGACAAAAAAACATATTCCTTCTACTTTTGTCTTAGTTTCCGAAGCCTATGTCATTTTGGAATCGATCTGGTCTGCAGGCCATCTCAACCTTAAAAAGGTCATTATTGAAAGTGACAATCTGACGGTGGTTAATGCTATTAATGGTACCTGGACGACTCCATGGAAGATTAGGACATTAAAAACCACATCATGTGGTTTGACTCTTTTACTATTTCACACTGTTCCATGGAATGCAATGTTGCAGCAGACTTTCTAGCTACTAAGGATTTGAATGTTGGAAATCTCAACACCTTCCTCCGGACTCTTGAAGAATTCAAAAATCATGGACATGCTCGAGAATTTCGCATCTCATCATTTTACAATGTTCCTTGTAATTTTTTATTTAAAGGGTTTTATAAGATAATCAGAGCTGATGATTTAGACCAACTTTGATCTTGTTCAAAAACCTATTGTTTGTATTTTTTTAGAAGAAAAAAAAACAATATTATAATTTCATTTCACATGTATGTTTGTTTAGAAAAGAAGAAAAATGTAATAATGGTATATATCTAATCATTCATATAAATAGTAAATGATAAGAATTCACGTGATGCTAAAGAAACGCCTTTTCTTGTAGTCTTAGACTTGTAAGAACAATTTCTTCATTTTGAAAACCATAGCAACCTGAAAAATTCATGCAGGGCTAGTTCACTTCTACAAAAGCATGAGAGAGGTGATAAATTGTCTGAATTTCAAGCTTCCATTTTTCATTTTTTATGCCTCTTACGGGAAGATAAAAACTTTCAAGATGGAGGATTATTCCAAGCTTTTCAAGAAATGTTACAGAGGTTTAATCTAATAAACTTTCTATTTCTTCCATCCTTTAATCATATCTTTTTAATCCTTTTACTATTACCACTTTATTTCTTTTATAATATTCACCTTTAAAATTTCATCCTTATCCATTTTTTCCATCTTCTTTCTCTCCAACTCCGACCACAATGGGTAACCTCACTACCTCCGATTGGTTTATCATCTGAATGTTTGTTTGCGGCATAATAATTCAAGTGGTTCTTATCCTAATTATTTGGATAATACTACATGATTTATCCTAGAGTCACTATTGAAGAACACCGCAAGAAAAAGCCTCAGGTTTAGGTGTTTTAGAAAAAGATATGGCAAGAAGGTATGTAGAATCTGTTTTTATTCTAGATCCCGTGTAAACTAGGAGTATATTTTGATTTTGGATGTAAAAACTCGATTTTATTGTAATATTCGTTCGGATCTAATAAAAGTCGATTTTCTTTGAAAAATTTCTTCGGCAAAAACGCTTTGATTCTTGGTCTCGTATCATTGAGCAACAAAAATGGTTTATGGTGTAGAAGATCCCGGTTTGGGGAATTACAGAGCATATTTTTCATATCCATGTTTTTTTAAACGATTTGATTATGGAGGATGAAAACATTTTGCCCAACTCAGAGATGTTGTGAAATTTAAATAAACTGGAGAAAATTTGTTCTTGATTGCTCGTACATGGTGTTTATAGCAATGATTTAGCCTTATAAAGCCAAAGTTTGCCAACCTTTAGTATCTATTTCTTATAGGCCAAAATACACGAAAAAGGTGATTGAATACCTTGTAAAAATTATCTCATAACAATACCATGTTTATTGCAGTAAAACTTAGTATGTGCGACTTTCATTAGCAAGTGTACCACCATTTTTGGCAAGACATAAAAAGCTACAGAAAGTTTTATGTCATCGGCTCAGATCAGAATGTCTTGTGTTTTTCTCAACACTCGAATAATTTAGAAGTGGATCCTAATTCCTAAGTATTCCATGATTAGTTCAACTTTGGTCTAGTTCGACTGCTAAATCATAGGACTAAAAAAAAGAAGGGAAAAGAGAATAATATTTACAAACAAGAGATCCATCCGATACATAACATCAATGTTTTGGGACAATTGTAGCAAGTTGCTTCTCCAGTTCCACCAAACTGAAAGACAAAAATGGCCAAACACGGTTAGAATGCTGCACCCTGAAAAGAGTATTCGGATTATTATCATAGGGTTAAGGGTTTATCAAAGAGAGTAAAACTTACATCTCGTATTTGAGCAAGGCTTCATTCCGTTTTGCAACGTGTAAGTCGCTATCTTTCAAAAGACTGCTGAACGAATTGTCTGCCATTGACAAATATTGAGATGCAAACATAAGGTATTATTACAGCAGAAGCATAATGATAAGAAGAGGAAATCAGAGTAAAACTAGGGCAATTATGATCTAGAAGAAGCAAATATAATTACTCTTGGAATGATCAAGGAAGCGTAATTATTTAAGGTTAGTTGCTGCATGCTAAGGGGAGGATGAATAATGTCTTTTGATTCCAAAATAAATGGAAAAACACTGTAAGACTTTCGAAAGATAACCAGACAACTGCTTTTTGATGCAACATACATGAGGTAGGAGATGACATCATAGGTGTTTCTACAGCCTGAGCTTGTACAGGAGATTTTAAGCTGGAATGTAGCTCACCCTGCACAAAGAAAAACATAATATAGACTGTTAAAAAGTCATTAAAATTCATTATATATAGTATAATATAGTAAACGAACGAGAGAATACCTTGAATTTTCCTCGTTTTTTCAATATCTTCATGTGGCATTTCTTGATATAATGCATCAAATGGTATCGAGAATGTTTAGCTGATAATTTCTCCCTAATCTCATTATTTGCAGCTAGCCAGTCAGCAATCTCTTTGGACTTGATCACCTCATCCGTGTCCAGGGACTCTAACCACGAATAAACTGGTAACCATAGATTGGTTCTTTGAAACCGAGCAGGATTTTCACGCCGGTTTGATTGCTTTGTCTCCTATAAAGAGAAGAAGAATAAACAACCATTTAACTACCTTCTATCCGTATGACAACACAAAAGGGGAAAAGATAGTTCCTCAATCCTTTTTCTTTTCCCAAAAAAGGATAGAGAAGTCATAAGCCAAACATCTCCAAGCATTCATTAGGAATTACCAAAAAAGCATAGAGATTGAGTTTTTAACATCTCCTCCTTTTAAAATACACCATAAGGCTTTCATTCATTATATGCATTATCCTATGTTTAAACAACACAATTCTCAGTGTTCAGCTAGGCAGGCAAGATCATTTGCAGTCATACTAAATGACATCTTAACATTGTAAAGGAAAAACTTGGCAAAAAGGAAAGATTCTCTATCTATGTGGAATTGATTTTTGCCTCCCGTTGTGATTCAAAGATTTCAATATTCCTCATCCAATTTAAGATAACTCCTTCATTCTTGTTTATAAGCTAATTTTGGTTGCTGCTATAAACAATTTAGCTCACATATACATCACAAGTAAAACAATTCAGTCTTCTCCTATTATTATCATGAATAAACCTGCACTAGAAGAACAAAACTTCATTCCAAAATGCAATTTGCAATCAAAGCAATACAAATCAACAGATACACACAAAGAGAAAGAGCGAACCTTCTGTTCATGTATAAGCGAGCTCTGGATAGCGCTAAAGCGACCGAGAAGCTCAGACTGCGAGAGAGAGAGGAGATCCTCAGGAAGTGATGACTTGTTAGAGGTGATCCAGGTTTCGACTTCGCTCATCGTCACAGCTCTACTCTCAGACAGAAGATTGGCCAGCCATTCTCGAGCCAACGATTCCCATTCCAGAGACTCGCTAGGGTTTTCGCCTTCTTCTTCCTCTTCGCTTCCTCCTCCTTCTTCGTCCTCCTCATCCTCATCGTCCATGGCCGTTTGCTCTTCGACTAGCTCTCCTTCCTCCGTCGCCATTGATGTGATCGATGAGCGCCCACGTTACTGAACGTCGTCGTACTGACGGAGAAAGCGTCCGGCGATGTTTTCTTTGTTCTTCCACTCGTTCCTGTTTCGCAGACGATTATTGGGAATTTGTTTCGCTTACTTTACGGATTTAAGGATAACGGGCTGGAGTTTAAATTAGTGGCCCAAGTTCGGTAATAAGGCCGTAAAATCAGTTGCCGATACTCGATTTAAATAGTACTATGTGTGCCCAATATCGCTAATGAAATTAAAATATAGGTTTTTACACTCTTTCACTAAATTTCAGCAAAATATCCCTCTCCTTGTTCGCCAACGACACTCCGACTTCCTCCACCTCGCCTCCACTCGTCGGAAGTCTGTTCATGTCGATTCCACTTAGAAACGAACTCGGATCAACGGTTGCTTCTCTCACAACTCCGATTTGAAGAGTTAGATCTCAATTTCAAAATATTGTTTTCTTCCCGAGAAACGCAATTGTTGTCGCTCTCTTTGTCAAATCCCAAACAACAAAATTTGTGGGATTATAATATACAATATGTAATAAGTGTGGTCCAATAATATGATTTCTTTTTCAAGAAGGTTAGTTGTGTTCGTCCCTTTTCATATTCACTCTCGTCGTTCTTTCTGGATTCATTGTTTCATTGGAATTTGGTTCTATAGGCTCTGAGAAGGGTAATGGTGTTGTCGCACGTCCCTTATATGATAACATTTTGTTGCATTTCCCGATGTTCAAGTGTACTTATAAGGGATGTACAGTCCCTGTGTGAGTTTGAAATTCCATAACAGAATTTTCATTTAACTTTTCTAATGACATAAATTTATAAATGAAATAAAAATATCTTACTCATCCATATAAATATATAGCCATTATAACCTTTAATATCTTTTATTCTTATCATTTTTTTATAATTTCGTACGCACTCCTAATTATGAATAAGTTTATTAGAAAAAAACTCATGCTAATTGTGATTTATTGATTTTTTTTTTGAAAAAGGCATATGTTAATTATAATTTATTCAAACTGTTTTGGCTCTGTGTCCTGCGACTCAAACAATTGAATTGCAAGGACGAAAACGATCTTGACCATGGTGGTGTTGATGGGTGGTCATTCGGAAGATGTCGAGAGATAGATCGAGATCTAATTGGGAGCGAAGGACGCGGTCAAAGTCGAAGAAGATGAATCCGGAGAAACGGTCAATTGAATTGTAGGCTTTGATGAGCCACTCGAGGATTTTGGTCTTCGACGGAGAAATGGAAAAAAAAAACATGAAACCTGGGATTGGATTAGGGAGCCTCTTTGTATAGAGCTAATCTGATTCTTGGACGACATGAGGGAGGAGTTACGACATAAAAATCGAAAAGACATTATTGAAGAGGAGAACCGAGATCCCTGAAATTCCGAATTCAATCAATAAAGAAGAAAGGAGATGACTAACTATATGCTTTTTGTTTTCCAATTTTTAAATTAAAATTACAACAAAACTCATGTTTCAGTCCAAGTCATAAAACTCATGTTTTCGTCCAAGTCACAAAACTCATGTTTCAGTCCAAGTTACGAGGTTTACAAAGTTGCGCATATGACTATGGCTAGGAAATTTATGATATTAGAAAGCAACTTGTTGATCACATAAGCAGCAATGAGCACACTTTCCTCACAAGAACTTCTTAGGCAACTTGGACTGGAACATAAAAGACCTAGCAATCTTTAACAAATGTCCGTGCTTCCTCTCCATAACTCCATTTTGTTGGGGAGTAGCTACACAAGAGGTCTGATGTTCAATGCCTTGAGAAGACAAAAATGTGGTTGTTTCATTGCTAGTCCCAGCTCCAAGGCGTCGTCACTACTAACAATCCTAACAGACCTATTGAACATCAACCACCCAACACGAGGTCTCGGGGAAGTGGAGGTTAAAAAATGTTTGTTGAGAGAGTTACCCACGAAGCTCGAACTCTAAACATAAGCGTAAAAAATATGAAAGGAGTTCTTTCGACCGCTGGACTAGAGTGAGAAACCAAAAAATTATAAACCAAAACGCTACACCCAAACTTGCATACACTTCTTTGTCTATAAATATAATAAAGTTTCACAAATTGTTCAAATATGAGAGGTTGATTCCTACAAGTAATTGGTAAAAACGACTCGTTGCTAGATTTCTAAACATATATTAAGGGCCTTACTATTTGGGACATCTTTTTTGTTTATTTAGCACAGGATTACATTCGTCACGGAACTATATCATACTTCTGTCACGAAGGATTTTGAAACATCCGTCACGAAGGTATTCAAAACATCCGTGACGAAGGTCCTCAAAACATTCGTGACGAAGGTCTTGCAAACATCCGTGACGAAGGTCAATTTTGGTAGTTATAAAAGAGATTTTTTACCCAACCCTAATGTAACTTCGTCCCCCATATTCCACATAGATTCGGCGCAACAACAACACACCACAACACCATTCTCTACATTTCTTCATCTCTTTCACCACAATAATCAACAAATCAACTCATAAAGTAATTCTAACTCTCTTTTGCACTAATGTTGTATGTTTAGATGGAGATATGTCAAAACTACTTATATGTTGTGATTACATTAGATTGATATGTGTATTAAGCATGTTTTTTAGTTCAATTGTTCTTTGGTTATGGTTAATTGAGTGTTGTTTCAAATTTAAGATATAATCCCCAAAATTGTTGAACTCATGAATTAGGGTTTGAGATTTTGGTTAAGAAACATATGAAATGAAATGATTTAGGGGCTAATGTAATTGGATAGCTTGAAAAACTGTTTTTTTGCTTGAAATTGTGGAAATTTAGTGCAAATTCATCCGTCACCGGATGTATTGGCGCTGCTGAGTTTGTGCAGTTGTGCAATTTCCTTCGTCACGAAGGTGATGAAGAGATTCGCAACGAAGGTGATGAAGAGATTCGTGACGAATCTCTGTGGTAGATCCGTGACGAAGGTCGATGGGAGTTCCGTTACGGATCTCTACTGGACCTTCGTGACGGAACTCTTCAGGACCTTCGTGACGAATGTTTATGCATATTCCTCTGTTGTTTTGTTGTTTTGTTGCTATGCGTAAATTGACAAAATATTATGTTTGTATAGATGCATCAGTCTTCTAGAAGCGCGCAGAAGACTGCCCGCAATCAGGCTCGAGAAGAAATCGAGGCTGGAGATAGGCCCGCTTATCAGTCGAAGCCGAGGAAGAGGCGTGGAAGAGCTGACGAGGGTACAAGTGCAAGTCAAGAGGTCCCGCAACATTCTTGGCATGAACAACAATAGCTAGCTGACCCTAGTGCATATTCGAACCTTTACGAGAACATGGTTAGTTATTTTGTAATTCAACTTATATTAGTGTATTTTGTTATTATTAAATTATTAATTTATGAAATTTATTTGATTACAACAGAATATCCCGATGACTCCAACCTATGAGGCACATGATCCAACTTGGAGTCCGCATAGTGCTGTAAGTATTAGTTTGAAATTTAATTTATAGACGATTATGAGTGAAAGTTGTACATTTTACTAATCTGTTTTTTCTTTGTAATAGATCCCTACATGGGTTCCCCCCTCTTCTCCATAACTAGCATGGGATGAAGCAGTAGGCCATCAACAAGCCTTTCAGCCACAAGCACCAGAATGACATTCCGGTCCAAATGCTTCCTAGGCTGAAGGACAGTTTGAGGGCCATTACGGGGGGATCGATCATAATGAACATGGCGATGAAAATGACGACATTTACCCGAAGTTACAGTTTTCTGTGCCTGGAGGTCCTAAGGAGATAGACTTGCTGTATAGCTATCACCTTTGTTTGAATTGTTAATTGCGTAATTTCCATGCTTTGTTAATAGAATTATTACATATGTAGAAACGATGAATTGATTGAATTCAGTCATGATTTGTTAATTGATTTAAATGTACTTAAAAAACTTGAAATATGATAAATAGGAGAGACCGCAGTTGAGAAATACGGCCAGAAAAGAAGGTTTAAAAAAGTGGCGGTTAGTGGGCGAATATCCTTGGGTTGCGTTGGCTAGGGCTTCTGGTTTGTCACATTTTCAAACCCTTATGTATCCCAACCACGACCAAGCGTTGATCAATGCATTTGTTGAGCGTTGGCAGCCCGAAACAAATTCATTTCACTTGCCATTTGCTGAAATGACAATCACCCTACTAGATGTGCACAAGATTTTGGGTATCCCTATAAACGGAAAGGGCATGGGATTTCGCACATTGGCTGATGGAGTTGGCAAAGCTGACACGAAGACTGTAATGGTCAACAGAGCGAAGGCGGCTTTTGGTTTAGATTTACTTGATGCAAGAGTCAAAGCTGGTAATGAAGTTTCACCAGAGCTTTTGAGGGATCAATGCATGAGAGTAGATGATGAGGGGAACTTTGTTATGGATCAGGTCTCAATCGCTAAGGGTTGGTTGACATACTTGTTGGGAATAACATTGTTTCCTGACAAGTCGTCGTACATGATCAAGTTGATTCATCATGAATGGGTTAATGATATGGCAAATGTCCATGGTGTGTCTTGGGCTTCAGGTTCTTTGTGTGCTTTGTATGGACAGTTGGGTAAATACTCCCGCAGAGATTGTGCAACGATGTCTTTCTGTTACACCTTGTTGATGGTATGTTTGTCTTTAATTATATGTTTTGATTTGAGTTTTTTTCCTTGTATTTTCCTTATTTGTGTTTGATGATGTAAGGTTGGATCTATTTGTACTTTCCTGCCTTCCACAAAACTATGAGTGAGATGAGTCAATGCCATATGCAGCCAAATTTGATTTGTCTGCAAAACCGGCCAATCGTCGCAACTACAGAGAGGAGCTAGACATGATGAGCGTAGAAGGGGTATGATTATATTTTCATTATCTGTTAATTTTTTACTGTAATTTTAAACTTGTTTTATTGATTTGTGTACAACAGGTTGAGTGGCAACCGTATGGACGCCTCGATCTGCGTAGCGAAGAACTTCGCCCGACTTTCTTTCATGGGGTCCTGCATGTTTTGGACAAGACCGAGCCTCACATGCCACTTCGAGTTTGCAGACAATTTGGTCGAGTTCAAGGTGTGCGAATCCCTCCCATTCAACCAATTAAAGCTAGAAGGTGTGCAAACAATCGTAATTACGTAGTGGAGTATGATCCCACAAACTGGAGTTGGGACCAAAGGGACAACAACTCTGTAAGCTTATGGGACATGGGTGTAGAAGCAAATCCTCCATCTCTCTGCACTGATGATTACTTAGAGTGGTACTTGGCTCATACTCATCCAATAATCTCTCCTTATACTAAGGAGCATCTCATGCAGGTATGTCATTAATCTCCAAATTCTGTAAATCTATAACTTAATCAATGTTTGACTTAATTTATATCGTACTTCACTCTAGGCAATTCGGACTTCTGTGTACAATTTGGAGCCGTATCGAGATGCAGATAATGAGGAGAAGTACCGGAGAATGAAAGACGTTGTCTGTCAAACTTTGGATGGTTTTTATCCTTTCCTCGAGTAGTTTGGATTCATGTTGTTTTTAGTTTCAGTTACTGTTTGGATTTGGTTTGTGCTTGTGTTTTAAGAACATGCTTTGTATTGTTTGGACAAATGGATTGTTATTGTGTTTTGTATTAATGCATAAGACTGTTTTATTTCCAATTGTTAGATTGTTATTGCACATAACCAAATAGACTAAACAGAAAGAAGCCCAATACGCCATTATCTGATCCAAATCAATATCCGACCCATCAAATTTAGTTCAGAAGATAGTGGGTTACAGCTGTAGCACACTGAAGACAAGTAAGTGAGTTACAGTTGTTGCTAGCTGTAACACACTGAAGGCAATAAGTGAGTTACAGCTGTTGCTAGCTGTAACACAAAGAAGACAATAGATGAGTTACAAATGTTGCTAGTTGTAACACACTTACCTTCAACTCTATATAACTTACATTTCAGATTGAAATAAGCAACACATTTCAACTTCATACACACAAGAAAATTATGGATCTAGGAGGGAAGCTTTGCTGGTGCAGCAAAGTGCCAACTGAACAGACTTGTACTGAGCAATTCAGTCATAAAAAGGTGAACTACGAGAGAAGATATTGGGGATGCCCTGATAGGACGTGGGCAGGGTTTTGGGAACGGTTAGGCGCAAACCATGCAAGTCATCTGAGAGCTAACTCAATTCTGTCTCCTGTAAATAGAACATCTGTCACGAAGGTAACTATGACCTTCGTGATGAATGTTTGCCGTAAACCCTTCGTCACGGATATAACTAAGACATTCGTGACGAAGGTCTCCCATGAAACATTCGTCACAGATGTCTACATTATATTCGTGACGAAGGGTTTCTATATGTCAATTCGTCACGAATTCCAATGTTATATTCGTGACGAATGTATACGTTCCAGACCTTCGTGACATATATATCCTTAAGTAATTACAAATCCTAAACAATCCATTTCGACTCAATCTTAAACGGTACAAACACACATCTAATTAAGATTAACGACGTTGTTGACTTTCTTGTTTCTTGCCGGAGCTCTAGGCCTTTCGTACGCCCCTAGTTGCTCAGCAAAAGGGTCTATCAAGGAGCGAGCAACCAGTGAACAGTAACGATGCCACATATCATAAACTTCAGGCAATGGAGAGTGATCAACAATTGGCATCTACAACAAGGCAAATCGTAGAGTGTGTAATAGGTATTGATTTCAAAATATAAACAAAAAATTGATAGAGTGAGTTAGAAATTACCGAAATGAAGTGTCTTTCATCTTCAACAAGGCAAATACAACATATGGGCAATTTCTCTCCTTCTACGATGTTGTCGTCCAATACTATAGGCAAAAAAGTTTGCCAAACTGATTTCCCAAGCACAACCAATGCACAATTGAAAGTCGTAGCAACTACACACCCCATCGTCGGGACTTGTAACCATGTCTCTTCGGGTTCCATCTCTCTTGGTCCAGTCCAAGCTAGGTTTGTAATTGCTTGATGAACATTAGGCGTTTCAACTGGGCATACCCAACAATCTTGCAACCCATTATTCCAATGTGCAAATGTCGTTTGAGCCATTTCAGATCTAACTCTCCTCCAGTTATCTTGGTCCCATCCTAATTGTTTTGCTATAGCTCTGTATCCACAATTTCCATCAGCCACAATGGGATACCAACCTTGCACGTGGGGACGCATGCACAGAGGTACGAGAATAGTATACTTTGTAAGCTTCTTCAAAGCCCACTGACCACTCTTACCCTTCCCGTATGAAGCCGGTTTTTGCTTCTTTGGAGGCGTTTCTTCAAGTGTTGCATCAGTGTGCTCCCAATGTGAAGGTTGTATTTTCATTGGGTTGTATTCTTTGTTTGGAGCTCCTGGAGGTCGTCCCTTCCCCCTTTTCACACGAGCTGGCTCTTGGAAGTTG
Source organism: Oxyria digyna (assembly GCA_029168935.1). NCBI lineage: Eukaryota > Viridiplantae > Streptophyta > Magnoliopsida > Caryophyllales > Polygonaceae > Oxyria > Oxyria digyna. The sequence goes on from JAPVLV010000005.1 coordinate 46,330,920, forward strand.
GTCATTTGAGGGTTACCATTCCCAAACACTTCATTGCACACTCGTGTTGGTCATAAGGTGACATTCCCTCCCATTGCTCAACCATAAACTCATCCATCAAGTTTCTTGCTACTACTGTCCGCACTTCTAATTCGTCTTCAATCTCTACTTCTTTCAAAGTCAATGTCCTCCAAAAGGCATGAACCGCTTCAACTGCAATTGGTTCTTGATTCCTCACATATTCATAAATGTCATGCACACATAGCAATCCATCTCTCTTCCTTATTACGCATTCACAATGATCAAGATGCATGCCATATTCCCCTTTCTTGTATTCAGTTAGCAAGCGACTCAAACAAGTAAAAGACATTATGTATTTAAGAAGCTTGAAGAGATCAACGTCTATAATGTTACTTACAGTCTTTTGCTGACTTTCATAGAAAGTACCCAAGATCTCCTTGAACTGATTGCGCATCTTCGCATTGTATCTATCAAACACAGTGTCTATCTTCTGGCTTGGCAGTGACAAATAATTTTTGAAGCTAGAATGTTCACTTTCAACCCTGCATAATCAAAACAATTTTTTATAACAACAATGAAAAGCTAACATATGTTGTATAACCCAAATTTGAAACGTAGTAACATCACTAACCTGTTTGTGGTGTTGGAACCTAATGTAAAGATTTTATCCACATAGATTGAAAGATATCTATCGCCGTATGGGTTTAGCCAATTCTTCTTCAGGTACCTAATCTCAGATGGATATTCTGCCCAATCTTTTTCAATACGCCCCAGCTGAATGTTGTATGCCAAATTCGTCGACTGTTTGAATAAGTTAAGACAGTCACATGCAAAATGGGCCCCCCTTGCTTGTGACCGCATTGCTAGCTTAGCATGGTCCTCAATGTTCTTTTGGATGTGCCGCCTACAGAGGAGGAAAGTAGAATCTGGAAAGATCCTATCCAAAGCGTTCATCAAAGCTTTCTCTCGATCTGTGACTAAGCAAGTTGGCGTCATCTTAACAACCCTAAACAACTCAGCCAATTGATACATGCACCACGCATAGTTTTCTTCTTTCTCTTCTGACACAAAAGCCCCAGCAACAACATAGTTCTTCCACGTTGATGTTATTGCAACAATCTCTATGAAGGGCATGCCGTACCTTTGCAAGATAATACATTACTATAAGAATTTATGGAGTAAAAACAAACATCATAATTTATAACTTAATTATACTTACTGAATTGTGTTGTAGGTTGCGTCGATCAACATTACATATGGAAACGCCTTAAGCAGTTTCATCGACTCTGGGCTTGCGAAGAACACATTTGTGATCTTATTTGTGACTTCGTCGCTCTTGTGTCTTACGAAGTAGTTCAACCCTTCGAACGATAGAAGAATTCTTGGACCACAGTTCTTTCCTACATCCTCTCTGTTTTGAACTTGTTACAAAAGTTGTAGACTTGTGACTTCTTGGTCATGTTGTCTGGAGATTCATTGAGCCTTGTGAACATCTGTATTGGTCTAGCATTTCCCTTCCTCATGTCTAGTAACACATTTTCCTCCTCTGGTGTAAGTCTTCCAGCAAATGCATTACCGTGTAAGGATTGGTCAATGATGTGGTTGTGAGTTCCATGATCAACCCTTAAGATCCATTCCCCCTTTTCAGTCTCTCTACATGCAATCTGAAATTTGCAACCACATTTCTTTGTGTGGGTGTATTTCCTAGTTCTCCCCACTGAATCAGGAATATAATGTCCACTACGCTCGCATTTAAGCCTAGACCTTCCTAACTTCCTTTGAAGTCAGTTCTACTAACCTTCAACATGAAGTTATGATTTTTTCCAATATCTCTTGCCCATTGTTCAGCGTCTGCTCTTGAGCTGCAGATCTTATCAGTGACGAAAACTTCAGAATAATCTAATGATATATGTGGCTCCTCATAAGGCACAACACTGTCAAACTGTGGTACTGTCTTCAATTTCGGGAAATACTCCATGTCTTGATATGGTTGCGATAAATATTGATATTGAGGAACATTGGACCAATCATTTTGATGGGAATGATATGGAGGAGGATTAAGTTGAGAGTCTATTGGCGGAATATCAAAATCCAAACCAAGATCAAACGAAGGCACTCCTTCAGGTCCCAAACGAATTTCGGCATTGATCGATAAGTTGTTTAAACAATTGAACATTGGACTATTATACTGTAAAACAACAAAATGCACAAAAAATACACTCAGAAACCATTTTTTCTACCTTCGTCACGAATAGTACATAAACCTTCATCACGGATAAGAGCCTTACTTGCGTGACGAAAACATTTGCACATTTTTGGTGCAAATACATTCGTCACGAATGTTTTGTGTAGTTCTGTCACGAAGGTCTAAGATATATCTGTGACGAATCTCAATTTTAACCCATTTCAGAATGTTTTTCACACATTTTTACCCCTAAATTCGAATCAAACCCTAAATTCCAACATGAACTTTAAATTTCACACAAACCCTACCTTCAACATTATTTTAACATCTTCTTATCATGCTCATTGTATGTAACACCTAAAAATCACATCTTTTCTATATTACAACATGATTTTCACACAATCAACACAAAACCTAACTTCAAACTATCCAATTTCATACCAAAAAAAAAAAATTACTACAAACCCTAACTTGTATATTATTTAAAACAACTATAACATACCTCATCGTAGTTCCCCCATGATGGACCACCTTCTTCTACATTTTGGTATATGTAGTCATCCCAATTTGACATTTTCAATTGAAGCTTGGGTTTGAATGAGAGTGTTTAGAGTTTGATGTGTTAAAAAATGAAGTGAAAATGATTGAAGAAGAAGGTTGTTCGATATTTTGATGGTAATTAAATGTAGTTGGTGTAGATTTGACATAATAGCTTCACTTTTGCAGGTATAGATACATTCGTCACAGAACTTCTCTATACCTTCGCCACATAACTCTTGTAAACATACGTGACGGATGTTTTCATAAATACCTTTGTGACGGATGTTGTGTTCTATACATTCGTGACGAAGATCCTGTGTAATACATCTATGACGAAAGTATAGGTGTGCTAAATAAATTTTGAGGGTGTGCTAAATAAAGGCTTTGTATATTAAAAGTGTCGTATATTCGTAAAATGAAGTTTGAATTCAGAGATTAGGAAGGGAACCTCACTTTGCATTATACAACTTTGTGACAATTAATAGCTACTTAATCGTTTCCGTACGCAGAATCACGTGAATACAATGGCTTTTGCACAAAGGAACAAACTTTTCGAAGAAAAGAGACCATTAATTAGAAGAAAGAAAAAAATGACAATTTGGCCCCACTAATTTATTTCATTTTGTTTGGTGAAGTTATCGCTTCTTCTTTATAGTTGTTAAAAAAGAAAGTTATGTAATAAAATATTTTAATTAATTTAATCTAATCTTATCTTATCTTATCTTAATAATATATATAAAATTAGAGGTTAGAAAATCAAGTGACTTTAATGATATTTAATTTATTGTGATTTTATTAGAATGATTTAAATGAGTTTTAATTACCATTCTTCTTTCTCATTCATCACTAGATTCGAACCCCCGCGCGTAGCGCAGAGCAATTACGGATTTTTGACATACGGTATAATGTTGTAAATAGGCGGTTTAGAGTCTAGATAGACGGCGGACGACAATGGAGATGAAGAGAAGACGGAGATCTTCAGACGAAGGAGGGTGACAATGAGCGACATTTTTTCTTTGAATTAATTTAATTTTTTCATTTATTTTAATAATAATATGGCACGTATATGAAACAATAATTATGTATATGGCTAAATTACAACTTATCAACTCACATTCTCACAAATTCGATATAGATATATTTTGTTACACTAATTTTTATTAATAAATATTAACAATTTTTTTGTGTTAAAAATTTATTCGATTTAGTGCATTCATTAACTGAATTTTATATTATGGAGTTGAAGAATATGAAGAAATATATATATTAATTGTATTGTTTGCAACTAATAGAAGATGAAAGTTTTTTAATCAAAATTCATGAATGAGAAGGAATTAGTTCATGCATTGAATATGTACTTGTTGTAATAACTTTCTTAAGGGCTAATAGTTTTATATGAGATATATCGCGCTACGCGCGGGTTAATTACATTTTTTCATCTCAAAATTGGATTAGGCTAATTATATATTTACAACCTTTTTCAGGGCATAAATTTATCTAATTCAGACCAAAGTAAATCTAACCCGCAGATCAAGACATTGACACAAAAATAAACGAACAATAGAAGTGATAAAAATAGCAAATTGATTGGTTCAATTACAAATTGACAATAACCATGAGTAACAGTGAAATACAATATGCAGAAGAGTAACGACGACTTGATGAGACAATTCAATACGAAATCCCAGTCGAAGAAGCTGGAAGATCAAAAGTTGAAATCAAAAGAGAATTCAAAAGGCCACATAGTAACGGCGACTTGATGAGACAATTCAATACGAAATCCCAGTCGAAGAAGTCGGAAGATCAAAAGTTGAAATCAGAAGAGAATTCAAAAGGCCACATAGTAAAGGCGACTTAATGATAACTTTCTAGGTCATTACCCGCGCTTTGTGCGAGCCAAACACATTTTATTTTTGTCTATATTCATATATACTTAATATATTTTTTTCATATATGTATTTTTTAGTAAATTATAATAAAATGAATTGAATATCTCTTATATATGTACGAAAATCACATAGTCGTTTACGTTGATCGGATTGCTCTTCATCGTCATACGGATTGGAGGTGAAGACCAAAGGAAAAAAAATGAAAATGGTGGAAATACTAACCAATTAAGTACATAATTATGGTTTTATTAGACATTTAATAAGTCTCAATTATCATTGAATAATAAGAGATAGAAAGTAAAAGGAAAAAATAGATTTGAACATTAATGAGTCTCAATTGACATTACTTTCTCAAACTCATCAATTTTTATATATACTAGAACCAAACCCCCGCGCGTAGCGCGGGCCAATTACGGTTTTTTCTATATGGTTTAACACTTTAACGTTGTTTAATAGACGTCTCACAGTTTGATCGGACTAATCATATTCACAATCTCTTCAATTAAAGAAATGTAACCCCAACAAAGTAAAATTTATAAACAACGTGAATCAATTCAATCAACATAACGACAGAGGACATGATGACTTCTTTCAGTGGATAAAAAGAAGTAATTTTAGCCTCTGTAAATAGAGGATATTAAAAATGTTGAAGTGAGGCAAACACAACTTTTTGATGTTAAGCTCGTTCCTCTTTCACCTAATGCGTTAAAATACAAAATAATTCAGTTTACCAATTTTTTTAGCATTTCAAAATTGTCCTATTAGAAAAGTATATCCCCATAAAAAATTAAGTGGTCGTTACCCCTTATCGTAGTTATCTTGATGTCACCTCAGCAGTTGCAATTGCTCTTAGCTACATCATTATAAATATATAGTATATAGATAGATTAATATATCTAATTAACCCCTACTAGTTTTTAACCAAAGAAGGAGTCGAAGACGAACGGGAGCAAGGAGACGAGGACGATGTGTTCTTAGTTAAATAGTTAATGAAATTGACATTTAAGAGAATAGATAATTAGGATAAAAATTTAAAATATTAGCATTTATTAGGTACAAATAAACATTACTTCATCAAACTCAACAATTTATATATATATATATAGATTTTCCTTGAATTCATTCTTCATCAATTTTATTTCTCAACCTACTCATAGACACGGGCATGCAAAGCGTTCATGTGTATTAAAAATATAAATCACACTCACACGTGTTGTAATCGTAGGAAAATAATGGAAATTAAAAAAACAAGCCACGTTTATGCTACGTGCGAGCGAAGGTATTAACTGTTTCATGTCATTCTATTACTCTTCAGCATCACCACGTCCCTCGATCCAATATTGGTGCTACTCATCAGTTTTCCTTCAATGTCTTCCTTATTCTTCACCAATTCCATAAATTAACAAACAAAATAATTCCAATTCAAATACTTCCAGCCTTCGGTGTGGACCTTGCCTTCAATTAAACGTATCAAAACTCGAAATCTATCAGGGAAGGATACATCATAAATTGGAAACCTAATTTGGTACAAACAGAAATTCTCCCTAAGAGAGCACCGCAATTACAAATCGGACTATCTCGTCGTCATCGAAGTCCTGAGCAACCAAAAACAGTACTCTCCGACATGAATTACAGTCGGACTATTGTCATTGACCATGGCACCGCCAATCAGTGTTGATTCCGACGAAGCGCAGAAGAAAGAGTTAGGTCTTAAATTGTGTGCATTAACCTTTTCACCCATAACAAAGAATTAAATACGTACACACACATTTTTTCATAATTTAATTTTAAACTCAATTCCCACGCCCACACAGAGCGTGAACTTGACTTGATTTTTTTTATAGATTTTCATTATTGTCCTACGAATGCAATACACACGAGCGTGATTTATATTTGTAATACCCACACGAACACTTTGCATGACCGTGGTATGGTTTTATTATATCGGATAACCGTTAAATAGTCACTTCTACGCTTCCAGTTTGTGTGGTCATGTACCCACGCCCATGCTTTGTGAATGTAAGGATACACGGGATCTGCACTTTGTCTTCAGGCCTAAAATAGTTTCTAGGACACTCTAACTCTCTCGCCTCCTTCTCCAATCTCCTCTTTGTTTCTACATCTCCTTCCTTTACCACATCCTCCAAAACCCTTCTGAGGAGAAGTCGCTTCGTCGATGATCACCTTCAAATCCGACGCCTGCTTTCTTACCTTTGTTGTCTAGTTGTTGTTGAAAAGAGAAGATTTTATAGGTCGAAGCCAATGATTGTACCGGTAAGTTCGAAAAAATGGCGTCTATTTTCGTTTGAATTTTGTTTTCATAGTTTCTATCTTCTTCCTTGGATTTTAGATGAGTTTGTATGGGTAAGATCATTCATTTTACGGGCTTCTCCGATTTATTCGCCAAGACTGTAGCCTAGAATTTTCCGGTTTTGATATTGGAATTGACGTCGACGACTTCTTCAGTTGGTCGTTCGACAGCGAGATTCACAATCCATGCCTCTTAAAGTTGTAATCCTTGGTTTGCCCACTCATTCGTTACTCCTTTTTGTTTCATTTTTATTTATCAACTATTTCTTATTTGTTTGGTTTATTTATTTTGCTTGTGCTGGTTGATTTTGATTCGATGTCTATGATTTGATATTATATTGTTGTGATCCTTGGTTTGATTGATTAGAGTGCAAACATGGTTTATTGATTTTCAACATTGAAGTCATTTATGTTCTATCTACGAGGAGCTTGACTTAGTGGTTGTAGTATAATTCCTGATGTAGAACTTGGGTAGTGTTGGATTTAAGCTCTTTTCTTTATTACCTAATCTAATATAAGAATAGCATCAGAATTCCAAGTTGTAATTCACATGTGGGTTTCGGCTAATGTATGACATTGTATGTTCTATTTGTTAGCTGAAACTTGAAAAATGAAAATCTGGATTTACTGGATGTAGTAGTTCCTAATTCATGGATTATCATTCTATGTCTATAACATAATATACTCAGCTCTGGTATTTTGCACATTTAATTTTGACTTTCTTATCACATTTACTCTGCTCACTCAAACATTTCTTTAGGATCTCATATGACAGTCGTTTCTATTCCGCCTTTCTATTTCCACAATCTTTACATCCTCACAATTTCGTCAAGCAAGGCAAGAGTCGAGCAAAATCCATTGTGTTTTTCAGTATCAGAAGAAACTTAGAAATTGTTCAGCTATTTTATGATTTTGGAATGTTCGAGGGATAAAACAATCCTCTCTGCAACTTAGTTGGATACTCTAACGATGTCACGTGATTCATTCGAGAAAGGGGGCAATCGAATTCATCAACATAGTCGTTGATCATTTGTGTTGATTTGTTTTTCCACGACAGTTTTTTCTTGAAGTTGATCTCTACGGCTTTTCGCGTTCCATTTTTGTAAATCTGCGAGTGGCCGAATGTACTCACATGTAGGAGAAGAGGAATTACATGTTTTCCAGAGGAATTTTCAAGAATTTCAAGCGATCTAGGGTTTGGAGTACGATTAACGATGGTCAGAGGAGTAAGATCGATATCAATTGTGCTTATTGTAGATGTAAGGAGATGTGAGATCTGCACTTGGCCTTGGCGTCTGTGTTTCTGGTTACCATGACAATGGTAAGCCGGTGCTTAGGGCCTAGGTATGCAAGAATGAACATGTTTATGGTGCTTGAACTGACTTTCCTCTCTACACATAATTCAATCTAGTCCTAGTATTTTGTTTATCTTTATAAGATGATTTTCTTTGATATTGAATTCTTATGGAATTATTAAGTCTAATCTGTGTGCTAATTAGGGATTAGTATGAGGAGTTTATTATATAACAAAGCCAAGTTATAAGATTGATCAATATGTTAATTTGTAAAAACAAAACATGTCATTTTTTCACACATTGGAAAACATCTAATTTTATATCTATCTAATCTAATACGATTAAGCCTAAACCCTATGAAATAGATGCAAATGAGTTGAGGTGGTGGCGGCTATGAAGCGGAAAAAGTTGCAACTTCTAAAGTACATGAAGCTGAGAAAAGAATAGTTTATTTTTATTTTTTAAATAAATAGCTAAGGATAGTTTTTGTGTTTGCATATTGCAAAATTAGTGCATCGATTCCGCTTTCTTTCCGATCTTACAGGAAAGGAGATGGTGATGTTTATTGATGTCTTTCTTAAAATTGATACATTACATTAAAAAAGTTGTGCAATATAGGTTGCTGAAATTGCAATATCAGTACATGCGTAAATGATATAAACTACGTTGCATGATGATATCTACATGCTTCATTTACTCTGTCGCTAATGGTAAGCTTCGCATGTGTTGAATGCAAACCATAGCAAAATATTGGTGCTACAGATCACGAACCAGTTGAGTAGTTTCAGCCAAGTGGCCCACGTCTATTCAAGTTCAATGAGGAAATCTCTTATCCTATATATCACAACAACCTGACTTTTACATGATTGGATTTGCCAGAAGCTTTAGAGCTTACAAAATAAAGTTCAAAGAAGGCCCTGATGGTTTCCAAGATTTTGCTTCTAAAGACATTCAGTCTATGTGTCGCCGGTAGTGGGCAATCCATAGCCTTCTCCACTCAATTCGCTTAACTCATTCATATTTATTTCGGTGTTTTAATTCTCCTTTTTCATTAAAAGCCTACGGGAAGTACCGCAACACTAAGACACTGATGATTTCTTCACTCCACTGCTGATTTTAAAGGAAGAAATCTATTTATTTTCAGGTATTCACTACTCTATTTATTATTGTTTTGCTTATTAAGCATGAGATGTAATATTTATTGTAATGTTGTTTCTCCTTTCTTGTTAGGTGCATTTGAGAGTGTTGTATTTTCTATTCATATTTTTATTTTTCAATATATGCAAGTAATAGAGTAATTAACGTGTATGTACTCCAACAAATGAACAAGGATGCGCAAAACGAAATTATCATGTGTCAGAACTATGCTTTGCATTCTAATCTCATTTTTTTTTCAAATGAGTACTCAAGTGTTTATTCTTTTGATCCTAATTCAGCACAACATGAAGAATTAATAATTAAAACATTTTAATTATGTGCGCCAATATGATCAATTTTGCTCTATATTGTTATTATTTAACATATTATAAAATGTCATAACAAAAACATATGTAAATAAACATTTTGGCCCTGCGTAGCATTAATGAAGCTTGGTAATGAGTTTTGTTCTAATTTTAATTTTAAAAATTGGAAAACAAAAAACACATATAGGTATGTATAGTTAGCCATCTCTTTTCTTCTTTGTTGGTTGAATTCGGAATTTCAGGGATCTCGATTCTCCTCTTCAATACTGTCTTTTCGATTTTGATGGTGGAACTCCTCCCTCTTGTCGCTGAGGCGTCGGATTTGCTCTATATAAAGAGGCTCCCTAATTCAATGTCAGGTATCATGTTTTTTTTTTCATTTGCCCGTCGAATACCAAATCCTCGAGCGGCTCATCAAAACGTACAATTCAATTGACCATTTCTCCGGATTCATCTTCTTCGAATTTGATCGCGTCCTCCATTCTCTATTAGATCTTGATCTATCTCTCGACATCTTCCGATCGACCGCCCATCAACGCCACCATGGTCAAGATCATTTTTGCTCTTACAATTCAATTGTTTGAGCCGCATGACATATTTTTTAATAGTTGAAGTGGTGTATATCGATCAAGTTGCCTTTAAATCAAGTTTGTTTACGCAAACTTGTACAAATCGATGAAAACATTTGCACGTGATTGTTGGGCCGAAATCTGGCCCATGATCATGAGGCTAAGAGGAGAAGCCCACGAGCTAAGAAACGGATACAAAGATAGAAGTCAACGCGAAAGACGAATTCAAAGTCCGGTCCATCCTAGCATTAAAGACAGCAACGGTCGAGAAGGAGGAGAATAAGGAAATTCCGGATTCTAAGCTTGTAACGTCTTTTTTTGATTAAATTGGGATTATATAAGGCAATTTCCCATGTTTGTAAACGATATAGAAAAAACCTACCAAAAACTCTCTTGTGATCGAATACTCTTTGGCTAATCAAGCTCAATCCGATCTCTTGTCTCTCGATCCTTATAGTTGTGAAACCTTGGAGTTCTTGGTGATTATTGCTCGATTCGGTTGTTTTGCCTCACTTTAAGGCATTATAGCTCTTTGAAGTTATTTGCCCAAAACAATTTGGCGCCCACCGTGGGGCATCGATCGATTTCAAGCTGAACCAAGGACTCTAGTAGTTAACAACAATGGTGAACGGAGACGTTAACGCTTCAGGATCCGGCCCCATGGATATCAATCCGAAGGAGCTCTGACCGTGGAAACTCCTTTGGTGTTGGTCCCGGATGTAGAGACCCCTGGTTCTAACGAGGAAGATCTGGCAACAAGATCTGCCAACGATGTCGTTTCAGGCGACACGGTGCAAACATTCAGGCGACACGGATACAGAGACTCCTGAGTTTGACATCCTCAGGGATGATGACGTCAGAAATCGATGAGAGGCCCGTCGTAGCTTCAACATTTAGCACTTCATTGCAAAGGTCGACCGCCCATCAATGCCACATGTTTCTTGGTTTTGATATACAACAAGTACTGAATTTTATTGATTTCACCAATTTGCTCCCTTTTGATATGGAAATGTTTCCCACTTATTTTTAAACCAGTACTACAACCCCTCATTTTAGTATAGAAGGCTTTCTAAGGGGTGCCTGGTAACTTATTGTGCAACTGAACGCTTCTACAGATACCTGGTGTTCCAGTTATGTATGGGTTGAGAAATACCCTGTTTCTTGAGAAACCATCATCAGATCAGCGAGAATTTTTCAGCTCTTCTGGAAAAAAAAAAAAAAACATGTAAGTGAGAAGGAGGTTGAGCTCTTGCAGATATAGCGAAGGATATTGTCAATAGTGGGTCAACTGGAGATGAATCTGCTGCTGAGGAATTCGCTGCTATTAAGAACAAGATTTCCAAAGATGGAGTAGATTTGAAGGACAAGGCTCAATTTATAATGGATGTCTCAACTACAAGCGGTAAAACTTGTCACAATAGAATGGAAGATCTTCACAGTTCAAGGTCATTGAGTTGGTTATTAATGTTTTTATACTTCAGTTGGAACAACTAGGAGATAGAAATTTAGAAATACTTTGTGAAATTGATTTTTCTTTGGTTAGGTTTTTGTTTTTGGATCTTTTGAACTTTTGCTGCACATTTGGAAAAGAAACACTGAATGATGGCATCATAGTCAATAAGAGGTGTATTATTTATATACAATGTTTCTTTATTTTGATGGTTGCCAAACAGATTTTGACACCAATTGATAGATTAGCACGTACATATCACACAACCGTCTAAAATAAAGGAAACCTCGACGCTTTAAAGCGTCGTAAAATGGCTACACATAAAAGCGTCGATGTTGGTTGAATCCTGACGCTTTTTAGCGTCTAAAGTACGTGAACTGCCAAAAAATCCACAATAAATTCGACGCTTTATTGCGTCAAAATACTCCTCGACATATAAAAGCGTCAATATTGGTTAAATTATGACTTTTTTTGTCGTAAAAAATCAAATGAACTCTCTAATTTCCCTCTCGAAAAAAGCGTCAAGAAACGTATGTCGACGATAAAAAACGTCGAGCTTTGTCGACGATAAATGGGTGTGTACCAAGTTTACGTGTGATGGTCTTATATTGGATTATGATGTAGAACGTTATCAATATCTCATAGTCAACTTCTTGGTATATATGATATTCATGATTGATTCCTTGCACTCAACTTTATGATGATAAAGACAAACATCTTAATTACGTTTATGAAATTAAGTAAGCCGAAATTATACGCTCTTTTAAAACATTGATTCATTGACGAATTCATGTCAATGATTATACATGATCGCAACTCACACGATATGGGTATGACCATGACCCTTTGAAAATAGAGTACCATAAAAAGATCGAGGGGGACATGTCAACATGTGTGCTGCACAATGATTATAGACGATGATACACAAATCAGAACTGGATAACTACGATATAACCTACTTGTCACACAGAAAAAAGCAACAAGAAACTCATTACTCTTCAAATATGGTTATATGTGAGAATAAGCTTCTCAAATCGAAAGTTGAGATAATAATAGTCCACTATATAATAATATGGATTACTCCTCCTATTGCCAATTAATTTTTGGATAGAACCTCATGGGCTTGTATTGTGAGCTTAATGCGCATATACGTTAATATACACGACCCCGTGTTTATCGGCCCACCGGACTTTATCATTCTATAATGATTCCCGGATTTTTAAGAGATCGAGATAGGGGCAAGGTTTGAGCACACGAGATACATAAAGGTGTTGATTAACAAGAGAACTATTTGTATTGAAACTTCAATCTTTACATTTTTGAGAACCAACCACGAATTTAAACATTAGAACGAGAAACATTCTCACCGTCTAAGGGGGTGCGGTATTTATATTTGGGGTTTGATTCGTGACACTTTGTGGTTGGTGTCACCCTTTGATTGGTTGAGTCGACTAGGTGTTACGTTTGTGCGTCACATTCTCATTGATCCACAAGTCATGATGTTTGGCATTAAAACTTAGTTTGGTCATTAAAAGAGTGTCATATATATATTCGACGACGACCTGCTTTATTGATTAGAGGATCGAATACACATTTCTTCCCCTCAAGACGATATATGGTTTGGAGAGGAGGCGATTGTGTCGTTTTAGTTACGTAACACCAACGCGTTGAATACAGATATCCATCAGCTCTCAAACCCGATCTACATCCGCCACAACCCGAATAACAACACAACCCGACAACCCGCCTCTGAACTCAAACCACTCTCTCAAAAACCGGTTAACCGACTCATGCTCTGATGAGGGCGTTGATGAAGTCGGAGGAGGATGAAGAGAGCTTGGAAAGAATGATGATGAGAATATCGTCTGGTAAGGTGTCGAACGAATCGGATTCGGGTTTTCTTGATGATCGGATTCTCTTCTTGGTATCCCTCATTACTTTCAGGATGTTGTAAACGTGTTGTGTTCAAAAAAGAGAGGAAACTTCGTTTTGAAATTCAAGGGAGAAAAATTGGGAAATTGGGATATATATAGAGAGATGGATTCGGAAATGGGAAGTTAAGATCCGGGAATACGGTAAAAAGTTGTGAACAATTGATTGAGGTGGTCACAACATGGACTTTATTATTCTCTCCGTCCCTAAATTTGAGTCACATTTGATACTTCTCTAAATTTGAGTCACATTTGATACTTTACACAAATATTAAGATAAGTCTAATCAAGGTAAAAGTGTAAATAATGACACAAAAAACCATAAAATTCAACCTAATAGAAAACTTATTACAATGTAAAGACAGCTTTATCCCTAAAAAGTATTGTTGGGTGTGAATAAAGTAAATTGAATAAGGGTATTATGAGAATAAATTAATGGATAGAAATAGAAATATGACTCAAATTAGGGGATACCCGAAAAGAAAATGTGGGAGTATATGCTAACTTTGTAAAATAATGTTGGTTTGATATGTTTTCTGGACCCATTTTTTTAATTTTTTGTGTGCAGTATGCACCTATAGATACACTCATGTACGTGTATGTGTTTGTGGGTGCCGGCGGAGCAACCCATGTTGATCTCTTAACAACAATTAATGTGCTTAAGATAATCATTTAATCAAATGTTTAGTCCTTTTGTATGTTTTTGAGCTATTTTGATTACATAAAAGTTTGTAACAATGGAAACGTTTTCTACGAAATAAGAAAAGGCCATGGTGTTTAAAATGGAAACTCTATCTAAGTTATCTAAAACTAGTATAGTCCTTGCACCATGCGCTGTTAATTATTTAGTGTTTATATATAATATAATTTATAAGCAACAATTTATGATATTATATAAAAAAAAAATCTCACTTGTATCAAATTTTTTCAACTAAAGTTCAAAAGTGATTTTTTTATATTGAAATATATTGGATATAAATTTCAAAAAAAAAAAGAAACATGTGAAGTAAACATGTCTTAGTATAAAAACCAAGAAACAAAAGATTATAATATATAAGACTTATGATTAAAATATTTTGGATAAAGTTTGGAGCCTACAAAATAGATAACAAACTACTATTTATTGAGAATTTTTAAAAAAACAAAATTTGAAAATGATGTTTTTTTAGAGGATTAACCACAAATTGACACATAAGCAATTAAAAACTAAAATTAAGGGGAGAGCTTGAAATAACTCTCCTTTAATATATATATATATATATATATATATTAGAATTCTTAAACTATTAATAGAATTAAATACAACTTTCCACAACATCTATCTATCTAAAATAGCGGGAAAATTAAAGACCACATCTAAAATAGCGGGAAAATTAATCTCACTTGTATCAAATTTCTATTGGTTAAATAACTCTCCTTCTTTTAATACTTGTATTTTCTAATGGTGGGTTTTATACATTATAATAATTGGATCAAACTCCATAAAAATTTGAATGTTTGAAGATTTATAGAATTAAAACCTAGATTTTTTAATAGAGAATTATTTATATTTTCAATCTATCTAATATATAAATTGTGATTTTTACAAATGAATGTTTTACAGTCAATGTTGAAGTGTTTTGATTGGCCATGACATAAATGAACTTTTGTTCTCTCTTATTATTTCAACGGTTTGTTAAACACATATGTCTAATGCGATCCATTTTTACGAATCTTATACGTTTTTTTGGAGTTGTCCAACAAAAAGACGACCCATTACTTTGGACTAAACAAAAGACACAAAATTTTATTCTTCTCAAATTTCGTACTCTATTTTAGTTTTGATTTTCAAAATGGATTAATTTGATGATAAATCTCAAATTCGTTTTTTCCTATTTTACTCTTGAGCTATGTGAGCGAGTGATTTATGTTAACAGTTTTGTTGGGTATACTAATGAATTAATCATTGTTTCTTCAATGAGTATGTGGATGAAATCATCATCTCCAGCTAAACAAAATTTTACCTTGGAGATTACTCTAAAAGTTGATAAAAATTACAAATAATGTTTATATAATATCAACTTATGTTCTTTCAGCATGAATCAGATATCCAAATTACATTTATAGAGAAGCGCTAACAGGACGAGTAATCCAACAAAGAGCAATCAAGAAGACGATCAATCAAGGGCTTATACCTTTTTATATTATACAACATGTAGAATATTTGCACAGAAAATAAATTTTACACAATAAATGAAATAAAATACCGTAGCGTTGATGACATTTTCCTACAAATTAGATATGCGTATATAAAATAATATACGCGCGACCCCCCAAAATGCTACTCCCTCTGTCCCCTAATGTTATTCTCATCTCCAATTTTTCTACTATTCACAATTTAATACAATTCGCTAGATTATTCTCAATCTATAAGAACAAACATAGTCATACGGGATCTTGTTTTGTTCGTCTCATTGAGTACTTTAACAATATCAAAATTTTATAATTTTTAGAAAGATATAATAAGAGATATTAACGACGCAAAACGTGTCTCAGTAAATGTGCCAAAATGAAATGGGAAGAACATTAAGGGACGGAGGGATCACTAAGTTAGAAAAATCGTAGCCATGTCTCACCTTCGAGGAATCCAACAGGTAATGCATACTGTACTTTTGTTCGTAATTCTAATGATTTATGTACGTACATATTCAGTCAAATATAACGTCATCACTAATATACGGAAAAGTATACTTTTATGTATTTTATACAGTAAAAAGGAAGGTTCATATATATTTTATGTGAATTTTAATAAAAAAAAGTATATTGAATATTGAATATTTGTTAGTAGTGTAATTTTTTGGATGACTTAAATACACTGAAAAGTTTGATTAATGTACGGAAACAATCAAAAAATATTTTAATGAAATGGGCTTTTTTTCAAAAAAAAATCTCGCTATAGGGACACGTTGGAGAGACGTTGGTTTTGAGAGCGTCTCCAAACCGAACCAGATTCTTTTATTTAATTCCCACGTATAAGAGACGCTAGCTTACACATAAACTTTTTTGAATTTTTTTTTTTCATCTTGTATTTTTTTCAAATGTTTTATATATATATTATTGCATTAGACTTACACGGGTTCAGATGGCTCATATGGGCTCGTTCGAAATTGAAATCGATCAAGACTAATTTCATTGGGTCCGCATTGAACTCAGTTTTCACCACATATGTCTCTTGATATAGAGGAACAAATTTGTAAATCTCCATTTATAGTATAAGGTATGCACGAGACTTGTTCGGATGGCTCGTATGGGCTCGTTCGGAATCGGAATCGATCAAGACCAGTTTCGTTGGGTCCGTATTGATCCCAACTTTCATCAGATATGTCTTTCGTCGTCTGATGTGGAGGAACGAATTTGTAAATCTCCATTTATAGTAGAAGGTACGCACGAGACCTACGCGTGTTCCAGTGGCTCGTATGAACTCATTTGGAAACGGAACTGATCGAAACCTGTTTCGTTTGATACGTATTGATCCCAGATTTCACCAGATATGACTCTCATCGTCTGATATGGAGGAACGAGTTTGTAAATCTCCATTTATAGTAGAAGGTAAGTATGAGACTTACACATGTTCGGGTGGCTCGTATGGGGTCGTTCGGAATCGGAATCGAGCAAGAGACATATTTGGTGAAAGCTATGATCAATACGGACCCAACTAATTTGGTCTTGATCGATTTCGAATGAACCCATACGAGCCATCCAAACCCGCGTAAGTCTAATGCAATAATATATATATTTATAAAACATTTGAAAAAATATACAAGATGCTTGTTTTTTACAAAAATTGCATGTGTAAGAGATGCTTATTTTGTCAACGTGTCTTATACGTGGAAATTAAAAACAAAAAAGAAATCTCGTTCGCTTGAGAGACGTTGTCAAAACTAGCGTCACTCCAACGTGTATTTTTTCCGAACCAAAAAATTGTGCCTATGTTGGGAATATGTTTCAAATCGAGTCTATTACGGGATTTATTTTTGAAAAAAGCCCATTTCATATTTTTGTTTTTTAAAAATAATCTATCTATACATATACAAAAATATAGCGTCGTTTGACACATGTCGTCCATACATTTAGTTGACCAATGTGTCGTCCTATGAGCTATGTCAACTCATCTTCCACATCACTGCCATGTCATTCATTTTTATCTTTTATTATTTATAGCTTTAAAAAATAGATGAAAAGAAAACAAAGATATCTAATAGACTATAATTTTTTTTTACCAAATTATAAAATTTAAAAGATATCAAAGAGATTATAATATCTTTTTATTTTTACTATTTTATATCTTTTCTCTTATTTATGTCTTTATTTATTTATTTTACTATTAATCTAATTAAAACTTGAACTACATATTTACTATCAATTTGATTAGAACTTAATTATAAACCATAAGCTATATTTTATAAACTACGGAGTACTTACATAATAGTACAAATATAATTATATTGTTAAAAAAATTAATACATGCGACCATGTGCATGGCGCCGAAACACACGCTATGTATTAGTGCTTACGAATTTAAAACTTTGTTTTTTAAACGCTGCGTAGTAGCGCTTAACTTCTTGTAGCTCAATACTAAACTAGTGTAGTGTTTGTATCATGCACGAGAATATATTTAGTAATATTATAATCAATTTGAAATATTTTATATCTAATTTATAATATTTTGTATTACTACGACTCAATAAGTTGTTATGTTAAGTAAAGTTTTTGTGCAAAATTTATGTGCTTGTTCAATGGTTAACTACTTAACCATTAGTTTTTCTATGGATAATTAAATATTTAGAAAATTCAAGATATTAAGCTTACAGTAATAATCTATGAAACTTTACAACTATTTAATTTTTAATCTTAATAGTTTTTAAAAAATAGAAATAAACAGCTTAACAAACTATGTTAAAATCATTTTAAAGGCTCAAAAAAACTTAACTTCAATATATAAGAGATAGATTTACCCGAGTCATAATACATATACTAAAACAGAGCGGTGTTTTGCCACATGTCGCTCTTACATTCAATTCGCCTATGTGTCCGCCTCTAAGTTATGTCACCTCATTAGCCACGTCATTTGTTACGTCGTCATTAGAAACAGTTTTATAACAATTTTAAATTTGTGTCAACGGTATTTCTTGGAAGAGCGGCATAATTACTCAAACGGGGTTCTCATTAAATTTTAACAGTTAGTATATCTTTCTATAAATATCTGATTGATTGAAATAGAAAACTGTAAATTTTTTTGGAATAATTTTCTTAATTATATAACGTCACTTCAACTTTGTATTAAAAAAATAAAGAATTACTACCTATCAATATATATTTTGAAACTTAAATTTATTTAATTTTTATAAAATTATTTATAGCCCCGTACGGCTAAATGGAGATAAAATTATCTAGTTTAACCACATAACCCTTGCGTCTTTCCATCCTCTGCCGCCTCCTCGATCAATGATGGATGCAACACAAAGGCCGGTGAAGAAGACGATGGCGATTCACCTTCCATCAGATCTATTCCCTGGTATACTCTCTAGACTTCCTGTGAAATCTCTTCTAAGATTCCGTTGCGTATCGAAATCATGGCTATCTTTGGTCGATGATGCTGACTTTGCCCGCTTACATCTCAAAAACTTCAAGAACAATTGTGATGAAACCCACCTCTTTGTTTCCCAATTTGATGGAGAATGTGATGTGCGTTGCAGTGACACCTATGAAGCCATTCAGAATCACTTGAAACCCTTACAAACGATTGGGGCAGCATAGTTTGCTCTGTCGATGGATTGATCTTGCTGCAACATAATTTTAGAATCGGTGGATTCAGAGCCTTAAAGGTGTGGAATCCATCAATTCAAAAGTTGCGTGAAATTCCGCCCTTGCCTAAGATTGAAGTATGTGCTGGTAGTTACTTGTCAGATCCGATATCGGCCTTGGATACGATTTCTTGTATCTTAAGAAGAACGGTGATATATTGACAGAGAAGAAAATGTTGCTCCCAAATGAATTGGAGATAATTGTAAATTGGCAGGAGGTGGTATCATGCAATCCTAACACGGATGAGCGTAAGATTCTGCAGCTAAAGGAATGGTGCATTGATTATGTATCATGCTACGTCCATCATTAGCTGGGGTAGGGGCCCGTCTGATAAAAGGGGCCCCGGTTCTTGCCTAAACCCCAAAAAAAAGGAATTTATAAGTTGTGTATTGAAGCGATCTTCATCCTTCCTTGAATATTCTCTGGATGATCACTGTAACTTGTATATATCCTTTATATAACCAGAAGGCTCAAACTAGCATTAGTTACTTAATTACAATTGCAGAAGGGTCAATTTCGAGGACAGCTTGTACTTGATTGCCAAAGATGCACAAGATCATTTTGTTTTGAAGTCCCGTTAATGGGAAGTGTCGTCGTTGATTAACGGTGGAAACACATAGCATCTACTTAAGAGTGTTACATTGTCCATCACCGAAGCAGAGTACGTATAACAGCCACTGAAGCCTGCAAGGAGAAGTTGTGGATGAAGAACTTCTTCCGGGAGTTGAGAGTTGATCAAGATCAAGATCAAGATAAGTTTGTCTTTGTTATGTGATAACCAAAGCTCCGTCCACTTGGCAAAGAATTTAATCTTGCACTCTCGCTCGAAGCATATCGATGAACAACATCATTGGATAGAGAGGTATAGAGTATAGATGTGGATAGCTGTATGATTGTTACTATTCATGAGCATAAAGGCTATACATATATAGGCAGAGACTAGAGCCTCTCACTGTGACAGGTATGCCCTAGGGATCATTCTAGAATTACAATATTTGTCTCTAGCATACAATGTTTGTCCTCTAGCATATATTACCGTTACTATCTCCCCTCGATCCATATGAGACGAGGCCGAGTTTGGAGCGAAAACGAAGAAACGATGCAGGGGCTAGAGGCTTGGTTAGACCATCGGCAAGTTGATATTTTGTAGAGATGAAAGCAACCTTGAGAGTATTGTTCTTGACGCGTTCCCAGACAAAATGATAGTCAAGATGAATGTGCTTGATGCGATGATGAAGAACCAGATTGACCGCCAAATAGGTAGCACCAATGTTATCGCACCAAAGTGTAGGGGGGTCGGTGAGGAAGATGCCCAAGTCCGAGAGAACTGATTGGATCCATAAGACTTCACAAGTGGCTTTAGCAACCGCTCAGTATCCTGCCTCCGTTGTGGAGTGTTGACTGCCTTGGACTGAGTCATGTGGGCTCGCTCAACAAGTTCTCGGATGTACTTGGTTTGATAGAGAGAGAACCCAGTTGTTGTTCGAGTGACTTCAATGCCCAAAAAATAATGGAGCTCGCCCAAGTCCCTAACTGGAAAATCCATGCCTAACACCTCAATGAAACGGTCAGCAAGAGCAACAGTAGACGAAATAACCAAAAGATCATCAACGTAAACCAAAATGAAAACTACAGTCGGGCCTTGACGATGTATAAAATGAGAGGAATCAGCCCGAGAGGGGGTGAAACCCATAAGAACT
This sequence comes from Oxyria digyna, assembly GCA_029168935.1. NCBI lineage: Eukaryota > Viridiplantae > Streptophyta > Magnoliopsida > Caryophyllales > Polygonaceae > Oxyria > Oxyria digyna. The sequence continues at coordinate 46,352,096 of JAPVLV010000005.1, forward strand.
AGAGCATCGGAAAATCATGGGATCTCGATTTTCTGTAATTTTCAATTCCTTAATTATGTTGGAATTGATCTTGCCTAGTCCCCGGGTAATTCCAATTCCCCTATTTTTTCACATGAAATCTTAAATTCCTACATTTCAATCTATCTATTGTAAATTTTAACCAAATACATTTTTCTCTAAAACTCTTATATTACAAATCACATGTATTCAATTCAATTCCCATGAATTAATTTCTCATGAATTACATTTCCAAACAATCTCTTGCTCTTGCTCTTGCTCTTTCTCTTTCTAGCTTGTTTGGAGATCTCTTAATAGCTGGTTTGGAGATGATTAGGAAATTGGTGATTGGTTCTAAGAGCGACGTCAGTCGATTTGATGGGGTTCTCAGATATGGAGGGTCGGATTGAGGATGCAGAGTCTTATATCAAGATAGCAGTTGACAAGAAAGTGAGTTGAGTTTAACATGACATCAGGGCGTTAGGTAGTTGGGAATAAGATTGAAAAACATGTTGTTGATGGTCTTGAGAGGGGTGACTATGCCTTGGGCACTAGGGATGTTCACGCTACTGTGATTAAGCATGCAGAAGCAGTGAATTGGTCCAGGCAAGATGTTCAGAGTGATATTGATAAGATGTTGAAACCCAACTTTGGAGAACCTGGTCAATGTGTTCCATTGAAGGGTAGCAATGATTTGTTCGCATTGAGAGAGAGAGTGAAAGAGGGGATTTTCGGATTTCTTAGAAACTTTGGCAAAGTATTTAGATGACATTTTCTCACAATCTGACCGTTGTATTTAGATGAAACTTTGGCAAAGTATTTCTGGGCCGTGTTCCAACATTTTGAACGGTGGAGAGCGGATTGTGAGGTCTGTAAGTTGTTCGTCATGCCTCGAAAAGAAGCTCTGCGTTTTTGGTGAATCTTATCCCTTTTGTTTTGTTTGTTGTGCTTTGTCGTTATTACTCCGATGGAGATGCCAGATGTATGAACAATCTGGATGTATGAAGAATCTGTGCAGGTCAGTTAAGTTGCTTTATTTGCTTATCAGATATCCAGTCTTGGGAGACATACAGTACGAAAAGCAAAAAATTGTTGATGCAATTCAAGAAGATGAAGAAGATGGTTAGCAAACCAGAGAGAGTAAAGATGATGGAACTTTGTATGGTAGCTTTTTATATGGGTGAGAATTAGAATGCAACAAATGAAAGCAACGTGGTTCGTTGTGGTTGCAAATGGGAGATAAATGCTACAGATAAGCATAAAGAGAAGTAAAGTTGGGCAGTGAACCGAAGTGAAGTTGGTGGATGTGCAAGGGATGCGCATGAACTGTATGAAGAAATGCCTATAAGAGAAAGAGGCATGCCTACGAGTGCAGCAGGTTTGTTTTTTACGTCATCAAACAAGTAGTGAAGAAGAGATGCGGTTCTCGCTTGTTGGGAGGTACTAAGGAATGGCCTGAGAGAAGAGGTCTAGAGAGTACCAGGAAGAAGCCATGGAGAGAACAGTTGAGCGTGTCCACCCAAGAAGAAGCCGTGTGAAAGACAGGTTAAACTGGATGTTAGCACATTCAAGTTTAAGGGAGGATGTTAAGAGTAGAATAATTGTTGAGTGGTTTAACTAGATTTTAGTAGTCTCACAATAGTGTAAAACGTGTCCTATATTTATGCTATTTCAGTTAATGTAACTCTCTATAAAACAGATCAGCTTATTATCAATAGATACAGTTTTACTATATACACAACTAATGGAAATCCCTATCATATGATTTCGGATACTTATACATTGGATATTAGATTGACAAAATTTCATTTGATTTTTGGTCATCGAGAAGTTTTAGTGTTATAATATGTTCTAAGTTAACTAACTTAGAAATGTATGCTACTCAAGAGTCCATGACTAAAAGTCAAATCCTAAAAAAGCTTGTATTGTATGTCAACATTGTATTCTTTTTACTCTGTATATTTTTATGTTATAAGAGTAAGAACATAGAAACAAACAAATGTGTCGTAGTGAAATCGAAAGGCAAAAGCCGTTTTAACGGGAACTTGAACAAACTCTTGTAAGCTTGTCTATGAAAGATTGAACTACAATAGCTCAGATGAGCAGTCAAAAGAAAAACAAGATTGTGGTAGCTGGAGCCACTGCATTTGCATAAACCCTGCAAGTGAAAACAATACCGGTTAAAACTCAAGTTTACTCAAGAACATAGGCACAAAATCTATGAACAAAATTAACCCAAGTCAATCAATAGTATAGCTATAACAAATCCATGGATCATAAATTCATTCAGTCCTACAATGCACAAAATTTCACTTTCATTCAAGATGACAATGACATTATATGAAACACTCCATTTTCATAGACAAATGGAAGTACACCATTTTAGCTCCAAATTCACTTCAAAATGGAGGGCATAAAACAATGTCAATGCACTCGTTTAGGATCTTCAAACTACTCTTTCTGCTAGCTGTAGCCCAGCTTCAAAACCAAAGACATTTAAAAGGAACTAATATCTTGAAATATTAGCATCCTTTGCAACTTAATTCCAGATTGAAAGGAATGAATAGCACAGAAGGCTATCCAGAAAAATTTGTTATGACAAATGAAGCCTGAGATCTTAAAAATGTTGCAATTCAAGCGCATGCATGCAGTAAAGCAAAGATCAGCGAAAAATCAACAAAATTTCCATCAAATTCTAGAGCAAAATCAACCAAAGAGGAATATTACTCATAAAATAATACAACGGAACCCCAAATCATCAATCCATAGTACAAACAACCATCACAAACTGAAATTACACGAAATTTATACCAGATCGTGGAATTACCTAAACAGATCCGACGATGATGTTGTTGATGGGGATGAAAATCAACTTGACGAAGAACCCTACGAATCCCATCACAACAAAGCCAATCGCAGTCCTGAACGCAACCTTTGTGAACTCTGCATCATTTTCAACAACATATCATCAAAATTACGAGCTGAAACCACGAAAAGCTTCAAGATCTGGGGAAAAAATGAAGATCGGTATCCAGTACCTTTACGGTCAGGTTTGTGGCATCGCTTCACAAGACGGACGCTGTCTCTGGAGAATTCTCTGAGCGGATCAACGACGTTGTCAATGGCATCCATATCTCCGACAGAGAAGATCGGCGATTGGGAAAGTAATAAATCCCGATTTGAGCGGAGAAAGAAGGAGAGAATGAACAAGGTAGAATGTGCAGAAACGCGTTTCAGTATCTGCTTATGGTTAGTCCTTGTGAGTTGACCACTCTAGTTGGGCCACATTTGGGCCGGCCCATATAGAATACGACTATCATATCTTTCCTTTTCTATTTATTTTATTATTTGATAATAAATGGTAAAGGATTCATCATTCATGTACAAGGTTTCACCCATATTGATTGGCATATTGCATGCCATTTCTAGTTTCCTTAGCTGATCTGATGATTCTGATCCATGACTTAAACCATTGTTTGGAAGGTTAGTCGTTAACATTATTTTCCTCAACTTTCAGTTCCTCTGTTTAATTATTTGATGTCAGATTCTAGAATATACATGTAAATCTCATGTTCAAAGTACTTATAAGAAGATATTCTCCAAATTCAAAGTTTTCTAATGGATTTAAGTAAAGATCTATATAAGTGCATACTAATTTGATATTAATAAAAGAACACTTCCTTGGGAAGGTTGATCTCAAAAAGACATAACTGGCCACTAAAAAGTATATGTTCATCTAGTGTATACTCTATAGGTACACATATAAAATGTACCAACTCAATTGTGTGTTTTTGATCTTGTGGTAAGAGATGATCTCATATTAACAATGGCAGACTCATCAGCCCCCATCTTCCTTGCTTCCTTGCTAGCTCTCATAAACCTTGAAACCGCCCCTTTGACGTATTCATGTGCTTGCTTCACATTCATCTTCTTCGTCATCTCTTCAGGGAAGCTGCTCAAGAAGTGATCACCCTGTAAAACTGCTGCCAATTGCACAATCTCAGATTGGAACTCAGAGAGTGCCCTGTTTTCATCGGGTTTCGTCTTTCTTAATGGTTCAACTTCTGGTAGTAACTCTGCAACATTGTGATCTCATAATAAACATATGATATAACACACTATATATACAATGTTAGTATAATTTATGGTTGATTGTTACCTGGACAATCGGTTCGAGGAGATGTAAGCTCACCAAAGACGCCCTCAAAAGTCCCGGCCCATGCATCTCTTCGCGTTAAGAAGCTCGAATTGAGGTTGAATATCTTCTTTAAGGTTGCAGGAATAGAGGAATGCTCGAACTCTGAGTCTGGTGTCGGCCCATTTGCCTTCCCTATCACTGCATATAATAGGTCCATTTAGAGTTTCATTCTTATAACGAATCAAGGTAAAAATAACATTGGTAACTCATCAACAAATTATTATCTACCTGTTCCTTTCTTGATCCAAGGCGAAACCATGATGGTAGGAACCCGAACCCCCAACCGATCAAACTCAAAATGATCAGGTGCGGGTCCGGTCCTTCCATCTGGGTTCGGCACATTCCAAAAAGGCGTCTGAACATGATCATAGAACCCTCCATGTTCATCATAAGTGATCACAAACAACGTCTGATTCCACTGAGGGCTCGCCCTCAATGTCTCATAAACCTCCTTAACAAGCCTCTGTCCATTGGCCACATCATGAGAGGGGTGATCATCGTTAGCCGGGAGGTCAAAAAGGTCAAAATACCGCGGCTCGATCACAGACAATGGAGGCAAGTTTCCCTTCATTGCATCATGCTTGAACCTTAGTCCATATGGCTTGAAGTTGAAAATGTACTTGAGTTGTCTAAGATTTCGGTAGAAGAGAACGCTGGGGATCGTCTCGAAGTAAATGTTGAAGTCGACTCGGTTTTCGTGGAGGGAGTCGAAGATGGTCTTTTGTGGGTAGCCGACGGAGAGTTGGTTTAGGATGTGGCTTGTGGCTCCATGGGAGGTCCCGGAGTATACAAATAGCCTGTTGGGTTGTGTTGGTCCAGGCAAGGAGCAGAACCACCTATTTTAAGGTATACAATTATCAAACTCAAGAGAATACACTAAGGTGGTGTTTGTTCTTTAGTACATTTAGAGAAAATTTCCGGTGAGAACAAGGCTTAACGTAAAAAAATCGAAGTTTTTCGCGTTCACAGATAACAAGCTAATGTTTATAATCTGGACGATAAAATTTTTTAAAACAAAAACATACAAAGTTCACAGCGTCTCACCGCGTCCCTCACTGAAAATTATTAAAAATTTATGGTCCAGATTATAAACATTATCATCTAGAATATGAACATTGACGTGTATTCTGTGAACGTAATCTGTTCATTTTTCCTATATTAAGAGTTATTTACACTAATTTTATATCAAATCAAATTTCCGTTCTGTTACTGTTCCCACGACTGCAAAACAATTGTCACAAGTTTGAAATTAGTCTATACCAAAATACTTTAAAATTTTAGCAATTGTATTAACAGTCTTTATACCTCACTACACATATTAAACTTGCTTAATTAAAAATATGCTATCAAATACATAAATCTCACAAAATGTTTCGATTATGAGCATCGTAAGTCTTAACCTATAAAAAAAGCGTTGTACGAATACCTGTCGAAGACGGCGAATTCGGATACCAAACTGGAGTAAACGGGTACCCGTTCAGGCTTAAACCCTTTCATGACAACATCCGAAGTACCCTGCAAAACCGAAAGCGCCTGCTGAACAAAGCCCATCATAGTGGGAATATCCGAGCCCGGCCCAAATACTTGCTGGGCCACTTCCTCAAACGAGTGACCCGGATCCGGATCCACATAAACAGCATCATCCGTGAAACAAACGGACCTAGACCCGTTTTGAGTCGAAAGCGGGTTACATTCGTCGCCCGTTACTCCATTAATAACTGGATTAACCGATTTCTTCATCCACCCGATCATGTGGTCGAATGACCTGTTCTCCATCACTAAAACGACGACGTTTTTTATGGGCATCTCCGTTTGCGGCTCTGCTAGGGTTCTGGTGTTGTAGTAGTGAGATGAGATGATGAGGAAGAGAAACAGAGTATGAATTTCCATGGCTGAGTAATTGAGTGAAGTGAAAAGCAAGGAGATGAAGATTTTTGAGATTTTTAGGCCCGTGAGAGTAAATCAAGAGTGGGCATATGCTGTTTTTTTTGTAGTTATGTGCATTTTTTCTATTCGGTAAGTTTTTTGGAGTGTTGTGATTTTGCTCCTTCATGTGACAACTGGGGACGGATGAATCAGGATTCTGGTTGAAGAGATGAAAATTTGGAGTCTTTTCTTTGATCCCCTTTGAATTGATGGTGGTCATCATTTCATATATAAATGCATTGGATATTTGGATTGGACAAGTACTATAGAAGAGTAGAAGACTAAGGTACGAGTTACATGATTTTTTTTAATAATTGATTACATGAGTAGAGGTGTTTTCTCATCTGAATTATATATCAATTTTTTTTATTTTATAGCTAGTTTACATTGTAGTTTTTTTTTTTTAATTTTATCTAATATAAAAATATAAATTAAAGAAATAAAAGAAATTATGTAACTCTAAATATAAACCCTGTTACTGATAGCCTAATATAGTCGATTAACATGCACATGGATTCCCAATTCTAACCTAATGTTAATAAAATAAATTAATAAACATGAATACAATCACTATATATAGGAAACTATGCGAAAGACCTACTTATTAGTATTTCAATTTGGCTTAAGGCATCTCCAATGATAATCTAAAAATAGAGATAACATTTTTTTTGGTAAAATCAAACATCAATGGTTAGCTAAAAATAACAAAGTAGGGAATATTCACTTAGAGATGTTTTAGTTTTCTAGGTCAATAGCTAAATTTAGCAGTCAACATAGCATTCTCTAAAAGTGAGTTGTTCAATTAAAAACAATTTAATGAAAAAGAACAATTCAAATTTAGAGCTAAGCCTATACGAAATGCTAAAATTATAGCATTTGTTGTTGGTGTTGGTTGATTTGTTAAAAATAGCAAAGGCTAAAATGTGTAAATTTGACATGCTAAAATTCTAGTTGGCACTCTATTTTTACATTACCATTGGAGATGCCCTTAGGGATTCAATCGGAAAATCTATCTATCTTATATATTAAAGCTAAGACTTTTCAAGCTCTGAGAGTGATTGTATGAGCAATTTGTTGAACAATTAATTATTTTAATATAGAAAATTATTATTACAAGTAATTATCAAAATTTATTTTTAACAAATTTTGGTGTGGTCCACTATATTAATACAAAAAACATGTATATACTTGCATAATTTTTTATTTGTTAAAAGTTTTCGAGATCCTAAAATATCATTTTTTGCAAAATAAAATAAGTTGTAATTTCATTCATATCTAAGCAAATTAACATCATTGATATATATTTAATGTATATTTTTATTTTGTATTATAGTAACATTTCACATTAACTCTTAGGATAGATCATAATTTTTATAAAATCATAGGTCATTATTATAAAAATAGTTAAATTTTATAAATATATCCCCGTGCATAGCACGGTGTATTACACTAGTTAAGATAAAAGCATAAAAAGTAATTGAACGGCTAGTGTTTCATGGCTTTATATCAAAATATAGGATTGTTTGACATTGACTATATATAAAAAAGTTTCATAATTAAGCAGATGCGCCGGGATCAAGCAACATTCGCAACAAATTGAAGTACAGAATATGAAATGTAACACAATAAGGTGTTATCGAAGTTCTTAGTCTATTTCTCAGTCTCAAGAAAGAAAATGAAATTCACTAAGTATGAGAGAGATTTACGAGAGAACTTCCAGTTCTAATCTCAGTTCAAAAACTTATGTAAACAAGAATGCAAGTTTTCTATTGACAAAGGTTGCATTCTCTTTGGTGGCTTGCATTCAATATCTCCGATGATCCGAAGAATCTCACAAATTTTTGGTATCCATATAATGATATTAGGGATAGATATCAAAATAGCCCACTGGTGTTTGGTATATCAGTATATGAATATCAATTTGATATCCTGATATCTGATTTTTGAATAGGTTTGATATCTCCATTTTGAAGGATTATCAATTTGATTTCTCCTTCGTTCTAAAAAGCGCACTCATCTTCTACTTTTTTTTCTCCTCCCCAGAATGACATATCAATATGATATCTCTCTCAGATTTCGATATCTCATATCTGAAAAAACTATACCAAACACAGATATCAGATATCAATTTCATAACATACCTGATATCCGATACCCATACTCATACCTGATATCGGATATCTTATCTATCTCTATATAAAAATTGGTGAGTTTGCTGCAATAATGGCAATTGGTATCGGGTCGTGTTTGGGCCAATCAATTAATTCGCGGGCCTATGGGCTTCTTATTCTTAAACCCTAAATTTTGCTTGATTTTGCATTTTGTTCTTCTGTCTCTTCATTCCGCCGCTTTCATGTCCTCCTCCTTCAACTGTCTTCGCCTGAATTGCGCTTTCTCCGACGTCTGTTCCTCCACTGCAATTCGTAAGGTCCATTCTCTTCACCTCCTTAATGTGTTGCTTCTTCCACCTCAATTTACTTTAGTCCTCCGTACAAACGAGTGGTGTTGGTGGTCTGTGTTGTTAGCTCCTTGGGGGTACTTGGAATTGGGGCAGCTATTGGGACTTATCTGTGGAGGCTCAGAAGAATTCAGCAGAGAAGCTGCTCTCTCCCTTTCCATTGTCTTTATTCTACTTGGACTCGCTACTTCCGGTGCTCATGGCTTCGTTCCGGCCGACGTCAACATCCTGTTGCCTCCTCGGATGACTCGTTCGGTCGAGTACCGCCTACAGGGAACCGATGGCTACTTAAAATGGTATAAGCTTCTTCTGCTTACTAACTTCATTTAGCCGCAAATTTCCCTTTTTCAACTTCTATTTGTTGTGGTTTTGATCATCCCTCTTTCTTTTGTTCTCATGAGTTGATTTCGGGAGAGGTGTAAATTTTGTGTGATACTGATAGCTGATTGATCATTTCGAATCGAGGTGCTAAATTGATGCTGGCATAATCAAGGTGCATAGCAAGTGTGAAATTGTGGTATAGAAGTGATTGTGGTCAAATGGTTTCAAAAATCCCTGTTGAGATACTCCTTAACTTCTTAATGCTGGCATAATCAAAGTGATTGTGGTGAAATGGTGAAATGGTTCTTCACTTGCCCGCTCAGCAAATAAAGTAGAAATTGATGAAAATACAATCCTTAAAGACTTGGATCTTAATTACTGCTTCTACTTGGAACCTTCTTGGCAAGAGTCTCTGTTGGAGTAAGAAACTCCATAATCATTTGATTGAATTGTTTAATAGAAACGAAAATGCGTTAAATTTTTATACCTCTTGCAAGGTTAATGAGGAAGTCTCTATGTATTTGTGTAAGCATGTGAAGCGGTTCAGTCATTCCTTTCTAGGATAATATAAAAATTTGATATCTTTATCATCATATTATTCTTGTAATAAATGTTGAAGGATCTGAGCAGCTTTGAAATTCTTTTGCCGACAGATCAAGATCGACAACAAGTTTTTAGAGGATCAACATATTATGGACTACAGTCTTTTGCTAAACCTTTCATATCCCGCAGCAATGGTGTTCTGACAGACGCATTAGGAGTTCTTGCAGAAGATGGTATATACAACTACATTGTCTTGCTGAAACTTAGGAATGGAAAGTGACAACTTTGGTTGTCACTTTCTAGAACTATCGTGGGGCTCAAGAGCTTAATCTTGCTCTATCAAAACTAGAATGCTTTATTTTTATCATGATTGTGCCGAGCATTAATAATCCCATGGTAGGTTTTGAGTATGTGATAAATCCTATGCTTACCAACTAATGTTGCAGAGGCTATTGCATCATGGGGCCTTGAATATGTGGTAATCACGAGTGTTGACAGGGATGATTTACCTGACAGGGAAGTGGCCATATTGTTGAAACAGTTCAGAAGTTGAAGACTCTAAAGCCAAACATGCTGATAGAAGCTCTTGGTATATATATATCATTAATGTCAATTGTCCATGGTTCTTCTATTTGCTGCCATGTTTTCCATGAGAAGATTGACTGTAGTCATTTGTTTTTTCTCATAGAAGTGTACATAATTTTGATTTCTGGATTTCAATCAAATAACTACAGTATTGTTACTCTTGGTAGAGATATTAATTCAGTAATATGATTCTTGGCAACATTGTATTTTCTTTTGTGGGTCTGTGCGTATACGTGGAATTGGGAGATATTAGTACAGAGAGCTTTGGTTTCTTTTCTTCATTTCCATTTCTTTGTAACATCTTTTACTTTTATTGCAGTGCCTGATTTTTGGGGGGATGCTAGCTGTGTGGAAAAAGTGTCCGTTTCAGGATTGGATGTCCTTGCACACAATATTGAGACAGTGGAAGAACTTCAGAGTGCAGTTAGGGATCATCGTGCTAATTTCAAGCAGTCTATTGATGTCTTGAAGATGGCTAAAGAATATGCTCCAGTTGGCACTCTGACAAAAACATCAGTAATGCTAGGTTGTGGCGAAACACCCGAGCAAGTGGTCAGAACCATGGAAAAAGTTAGAGTTGTCGGTGTTGATGTCATGACGTTTGGCCAATACATGAGGCCTTCCAAACGCCATAGGCCCGTATCCGAGTACATTACACCAGAGGCTTTTGAAAAGTACAGAGTTCTTGGAATGGAAATGGTAAGTTTTATTAATGCACAACTTGGTCTTTAATTCACAGTTTCACACTTTATTTATGGTTGTCTCTTTTATTTTTAGGCATCAACCAAATGGTTGTGTAACGTTCTGTATGCTTTTTATGGCAGGGATTTCGCTATGTGGTACGATCTTCTTACAAGGCAGGAGAGTTTTATATCAAGTCCATGATCGACTTAGATAGAGCAAAATCACCATCTTCTACAATCTCCAGTGTATCCGCCTCCTGATTCAAAAACACAGGTTTTTATCGTACTGGATTCTCTCCATCATCGTAATCATAATAACCACATAAAATTTGTCAAGTCATTTATTTTTGTACATGTAAATTTAATATGGTTCCGCCCTTTCTCCCATGAGCTTAATAACCTCTCTACTGAGCTTTGATCCTTATCGTTTTGTTCTCTGAATAAAGAAATTGTTGGTGATGATGATACTAACTACTGCTAGAGCCTCTTTTGTTTTGTTAAGTTGATGAATGACACAGAATGAGCTTTATACCTACAACTCATATTAACTAGCTAACTGATGATAAAAGGGCCTATTAATAGTTGGCATGAGGCATGTGTCTCCATTGTCTAGAAACAGTTCCTCCCAAGGCCCTATTTGCTTTGGGGCATGTGTCTTCTTGGTTTCTTTTTTTTCGCTTGAAATTTCATTGTAGCCTCTTTATTTTGCAGTTGATTCCATCGTGTTGCCTTCACCCTCACCCCCTCTGCCTCTTTGCTATATCTATAAATGTACTATGGTTACTGAAACTGTAAATTGTTAATCAGTGTCATTCATTAATATCATGCATTGACTATGGCATAAAAAAATGTGGGGAAACAATTTCAGGTATGCTGAATCAATCAAAGGGACTTGAAAAAGAAGCTCTATAATCATTCTGGAGAGCACTAGACATCGATCCTGGGTACGTGCCAAGCTTGATCTCTATGGTCAAATCTCTAATGAAGCTTGGTGGAGTCCAGTCTATGGAATCTGCAAGAAGCATTCTTAGAGAAGCCATTCGTCTTGACCGAAAAAACGCTTCAGCATGGTACAATCTCGGCTTGATCTACAAATCTGAGCCTCAGGCGTCACCTCTTGAATCCATTGAGTGTTTTGAGGCAGCTTCTCTTCTTCAGGATACAGATCCTGTTGAACCCTTCAGATTAGGTTTTTAATCATTCTTGCTTAACTTTTTTTTTAATTTAATTCCTCAGCCCACTCTTTCTTGAATGTGAATAACACATGATAGATTCTGGGTTTTTTTTGGTTAATGTTTTTTTAGTTTGGTTAGTTGAAAAGAGAACAGAAACACAGAACTATATACCTAAGGAGAAGATAGGAAAGGTGATGATAGTTAACAAAAGTATGCTCGAGTGTTGTAGTGACAATCCAATTTTTCTGCACAGCCTGTAATGGCTTGTGCAAATTTAGATGACATACAAGACTAATGTTTTGAGTTTACTAAAGTTATTGTTTATGCTTTGATAATATTAGGTTTTGTTTTATAGGTTGAAGACAAGTCTTTTTTTTAAGTTGAGATGATAATTGGTTTGTTATCATACGTATTGATTTTAAATTTTTTGGTTGTGTTACTCACTAATGTTATGTAAGCATCTGTTATTCACAAATTTACGTATGTTACCAGTTTCGTGATAAATTAGATCCGCGTGAGAAATTATTGCCAACTGTGTCGGTGTCGGCCTCTATCGACTGCATATCATGAATCACTCGAATTTTTTTGAATAAGTTTTATATTTTGATCTGATTCAACTTACTTGATCTGAAATCTGCCAGGCTGCGCATGATACTGGTTAGGTTTATTAACATATCACGTTTCTCCTGAGAGGAGGGTAACATTTTTTAAGTTTGACTATCTTCTGAAGCTAATGAAGGGATGATATGGTGTTTGTTTTAATGCAGCAACTGACCTTTTCTCCATTTTTCCAGTTTTTATTCTGCTATTATTTGTGTGATTTCTCTTGACACCCATCACACATACTTTTGATTGATTTAATGATATGTTCTCTCATTTTTCGGTGTCCATTATAGATACATCTCAAGTTCTTAACATTATCTTCCACAGCTGGTTATAAAGAAAGTCATTGATTCCATGACAAGAGCTGGTAATAAGCAACCTGAATCACTTTTCAACCGTGAAAATTAATGTTCAAGCTGAATCTGGGTGACAATATATTTTTGATGGATAAGTGATTCAGGTTGTTTCTTACCACAATTAATTATCCATCAACAAAATGTGTTTGAACCTGAACCACTGCTCAACTTTGTTCACTGATTTTCACCAAGTAGTAAAGTTTTAATCTTCAATTATATTCTCGGATGCACGGACACGACTCCTAGAGCTGACGTTCTGTGTCGCACACGTCCGGACACGGCGGGACACGATCAACGGCGGTGTCGGACACGATCAACAAAATGGACACGGCGGGACACGGCGAGGTCACGGAGCGCAGCGTTTTGACAAGTGAATTTCAATTATTTTTTGAATTAAACAAAGAAAGAAAATTAGTTAACCTAATAGAGCAGCCTCAATAGCGTTTCTCGCGTTTCTCCATTTTACCTCTTTCTTCCTTCTTCACCAACCGGCACAAAATGGGTCGTGCATCACACAAGTATCGTAATACTTCAAACTAAACACAAAAGACATTTTAAACATTCAATATATTGTCTTTTCTTAAAATGTCAAAACCCCGCGTGATGTCGCTAAAAACAAAAAAAATAAAAAATAAAAAACAACAAAAATATTTATTTTATTACGGGTTTGGAGAATAAACTATCATTTTAGGAAGGAAAAAGGGTCCCCAATGAACAACGTTAATAAAATCATCGGTGTTATGAATGGTCAAATGTACACGATTCAGGGGTATGACCAAGCATAAGAAACCAACCGTATGATTTATGAGGTGAACGGTCGTAACGTCTTTATCAAACTTCAGCTAACCAAATAAAATATTTTAGATTGGCAGAGCTTCGCGTTATAAACATAAAAATGTCAACAAATCAACAGTATGAGCAGCCACCACGTAATTCATGGTAACAACAACCGATAATCTATGAAATTCGACAACTATGCAAAACCTAAGAAAACACATCGAAGACGACATGTACACATAGTATAAGAAACAGTCGAAATAAACCAAATTATACTCGCGCGAAGCGCGGGTTTCCGTTTCTAGTCTATATAAAGGTTGACTGATGGTTGAACGAATTGAATGACATCGGTACCGATTTAATTCTAAATCCATTTAATTTTTATATTAATTAATTATCATTAATTCTAAATTCATTTAAGTCCTCTTTGTTTCTATTATTTAATTATCTCTTATACCTAATTAATTCTAAATCCATTTAAGTCTTTTTGTTTTTCTTAATTAGCTATCTTATTCTAATTCTAACCTAATCTAATATATCTTAGAATTATAGTAAAAATAAATAAATTATAGTATTGGCTCCTTTATAAGGTCTCCATTTTATTTAGAAACTTAATTAAGTCACAAATTTAAATAAATGCATATTCTAAAATAGAAACATGACACTTTCCCATGTTATAATCCCTAAATACAACGGCAAGAGTGGAAAACCAACGTAATGTCACGTGTCCCATGTAGTGAACTGCCTTGACAAAACCCACCCAATTTCCTCCTCAGCCCCCACTTCACAGTTCACACGAACAACAAACAAGAAAAGAGAAGGGAAAAGCAGATCAACAATGGCGGATTGGGGTCCGGTGCTAGTAGCGTTGGTGCTTTTTGTACTTCTAACACCTGGATTACTGATTCAGATACCTGGAAGACACAAAGTGGTGGAGTTCGGCAATATGCAGACTAGCGGCGCTTCCATTCTCGTCCACTCCATCATCTACTTCGGCCTCATCACCATCTTCCTCATCGCTGTCGGCGTCCATGTCTACACCGGCTAGCTAATTACTCCTCTTTCTCTCTACTTTTACTTTCTCTTTAAGATCCAAAACGAAACCTATAGTCGCGGTATTAGGCTGCAAATTTGAACTGGTTTTGGACCTTTGGTTGTAATCAGTAGTAGCTTGCTAATTGTTTTAGTGAAATCAAATTTCTAGATTTACTTACAGATTACAGTTAGATCCCCTTTCTCTCTGTGTTAGGGTTTCTGCAATTTTCCCGCCTAAACTGAATTCCATGTGATGGAATCTGGCTGAAAAGTGGATCTGGTGTTGAAAATGTGAATTTAATTGTCGATCTTTAGATTGATGTCAAAATATTATTGCTGTTGCAATCCAATACAGTACACAGTCTTTTCAAGAGTTAATTTACAGAAAGCTTTCCTGTCTAGCTTTGTACTACTTGTATAAGTTGAAGATCTTGTTGTGATGGACAATATTCTGGATGTAGGGATGCTGATTTACAATAACAAAGAGGGTATATATAAAGCTTAAAATAAAACCTTAAACTAGAGAAAGGAACATATATAGAACTTTCCAGTGGCTTGAACTGTATAATGATTTTGTCTGTTTGATCTTTGATTCGCTACTCGATCTAGTTCTATTCCTGGAGAAAAATGCATTTCAACAGTAGCTTCATATCGGTTTTGGCCTTATACCACCACCATTGGATCTTCTCGTCCTTAGCTTCCTTGAGATACTGTTTTGGCATATGTTCTTACCCAGGAACACATCATTAACGCAATCGCGAATTCGAACAAAAACAATGACCTTAACTCTTGGAGAGATCATCTAAAATAGTCTTTGAATTTGTCTTTGTTGTATGATCTAATGGTGTTATCTCATCTTTTTGTTAAGTGATGTTGCTTGTGCTCTAATGTACTGATCTCCTTCTCATGAGATCCTTTTTGTAATCCTCTCCCTTCATTTCTAACACGATTTGTTTTTCAAAAAAAAAATACCAACAAACAAGCCCAGCCTCCTGAGTGCATATGAACTTTGAGTATACTACTATTACAAGTTACAGCGTATTTCTGCAATCAACTGTCCGGTCAGAACAAAGGTTTCAGAAGCAAAAAAAATAAGTGAGAGAAAAGAAAACTGAAGAAAATGTTGAGAAGTCTGCATGGAAAATTGACTTTAAAAAATCCAAGACAGTATCACTTAATTTCATCATGGACTATGATCACAAACAAGTACCTTATCATTGTCATCGAGCATTGGTTGCTATATTTGTAGCAGAGTTGTTTAAATGGTGGAGGTGGAGCAGCAATCAGTTTCTGCCAACATGTAACCAATAAATTAAAATAATTACTTGACACATTATTGAACGTGAGATTCTATTTTTTTTTTTACAATCAAACAAAAGGCCATCTATTACACATAGACTACACCTAAATCATCCGCACGAATGATCTTGAAGAAATCTCTGACGAGAAAGAGTCTCGATAGAGGGGAGATAAGGTCGTTCTTCAAACTCTCTATTTGATGGGGAAGGGGGCTTCATTCCATCTCACTATGCCACTTCTAAGGTCCTGAATATCAAACTCCTTCTTAGCGAGGAAGTCCACAACTCTGTTAGATTCCCTAACAACATGAAACACCTGAACGTGAGATTCTATTGATTTGAAAAATATATACTAATGCCCCTTCACCTTTTTTGTGCCAAGTGTAACTATATTGTTGCAGTAAAGGAGTTGTGTGCCGTTCAAAAGTTGTATGGAGCCATTCAGGAATTAGTAAGTTATGGCAATCCCGTATTGTGAGCTGTTGGAGGGAGGTGATGAAGTGTATCCCTTGTGGTAGTCTCTTGATCTTTGGAAGACCCTCTAATGTCATGTGTTCAAGTCTTGTAAGCCCTTTCCACGGCATTTCAGAATGGTGGGATTTGATCTCTTCTTCCTCTTCCCCTGTAAAATCCTGGCAAAGCGAAATCTCCAACACTCGAAGAGCATGAAGATGTTGCAATTCTGGGAGGGTCTTCAAACCCGGGCAAATACAGAATTGAAGATGCGTCATCGGACGAAACACTCCTCTAAAAATCTCAGCCTTATGAAATGCGTCAGGTGATGGAGTTCCTGGAGCATCATGAATTGAAATATTGAATCTTACGGAATCATTCGCCTCCGTAGATACGTCCAATGCACCAGGTGACCCATGTAAAGACGAGGAAGAGGATATATCACTAGTACGAAATGTCAATTTTAGGACGTACGTTTTTACTACGGTTCCGTGTTTCTATGTAGTAATTTTGTCTGTGTGATTGAATTACTACGGTTTTTGCATGAACGGTCATAAATTGTTACCTAATTTACTACGGTTATTTATAAACCGTAGTAAAATATTGGCACATACACTACGGTTCTTAAATATTTCAATTAGATTGGTGATTTTATTACGGTTTTAAAGAACCGTAATAAAAAGACTTACCAATTTACTACGGTTCATTGGACATGTTTATTTAATTGACTGTTTTATAACGGTTAAACAAGAACCGTAGTAAAATTATCTTGTGAGAACCGTAGTAAAATTGACTTGTATGAACGTAGTAAAAATGACTCGTTTAGAACCTTAGCCTAATACTCCGTAGATATCACCTTAACAATATGTATTTTATAACCACTATATAAATATAAGATGTCATCCCCGACCTCTCTCCTCCGTATTTTGTGTTTTTTCTCGCCCTAGCTTCATCTCTCAGGCAATTGTCTTCAAACGATGTTCTTTCGGAGCCCGTGAGCAGATCGAGTTCATTAAGAGCGAGCTTAGGGTTTATCACGAGTGGGTCGACGAAGAGCGAGTTCCACCTCACGAGCCTAAATCTCCTGAATCGGCTAGGTACGGGAATCAATTACTGAATTTTGGATTTCCGAATTGCAATTTGGTTTTGATAACATTGCGGCATGATAAGATTTTTGGTTAAATACTTCAAGAATTGGGTTTTCACTGATGGAGGATACCAAGACTGTGTTGCCGCATTTGGTTAATTTTTCTATTTTCTTTTTCTTTTTCTTTGTGTATTGATGAAATCTAATTCACTGAAAGACGACCTTCTCTCTGAACTTCGAAGAACCGATAATGGCGATCGAAGGGATTCCGCCGATCATCCGTGCGCAGCTAAGCTACATGCTCTCCCACTCCCCTTCTGCAATTTTCTCTTCTAATTCCTCTTTGAAGTTAAAATACCATTCACATCGCACACCTTTCAATCTTGCAAAACCCTACTTCACCAAAATGTATCCCTATAAGGTGGAGCTGATGTGGTCTGGTTCGAAGAGCCCTTTGACTGCTCCGGATATAATGAGATTTTGTTTGTGTGCAGGGGATTTTATATACAATCTGCAGAGCCCTTTGACTGCTCCGGATATAATCTTTGGCCCCAAAGATAAAAAATTTCAACCATTTATTCTTTCCTATGGAGAAGAAGGTGGTAAGTTTCCAATCACTAGTTTGGCAAACTGGAACAACAAGGATCCTTCCCAATTACTGTCTCTCATCCTTCAGTTAAGGTATCAATATCATCTACTTCTTCCGGTGACATTTTTAGTTGCATTCTTGCTGGTTGTTTTGAATGAAAATTGTGATGTATATGCTTTACTTTAGGGATTTGTATTCAGCCTACCAGCGAAATCGAGTAGGGGAAAGTGATGATGAAAGGATCAAATTTGAGCTTAGCACTATGTTAGCAAGAGAGGTAATTAGTTGCATCTCAGATCATATGGTTATTTTTCTTTTGAAGAGTAGGTGAATTAGTAGCAAGTCTTTTTATCCTTGAGACTATATAAGGTGAAGTTGATGACTATTTAAATTATTCTATTACATCGTTAGCTTAAATCTCTAAACCTCGTATCTTCATACTTTTGTGCTATAGCCTATAGGGGATAGAAATGTGGAGGAGCTCGCCTTCGGAGGAGGTACTCTGATCGAAGAATGCTTAGTTTGGACGTACTCATAGTAAAACCTGCAAAATGTAAATCTACAACATTTTTCTTTGAAATTTTCTTTTAGCATAGCCAGAAGAGGTGAAGTTCTCAGTACCCTTGTTGGACATAGACATTAACAAGATGGTACCAGTTTGCCCTTGGAGACATCAACAGAAGATATACCTAAAGGTTTCCTCGTACCTTGCAATCTCATAGATGAAAGATATTCTCATGTTTTGAGGAATTTTGTAAGGAAGACTTGATACTACTAGCTGTAAAAAAACTGCATATCCATCTGCTTGTGATAAGTTAAACTGAAACTGCGACACACCAGGTCTAGTCGAAGATTCTTTTTCAACTTTAAGGTTTTTAGAATTCATTTATCATCATACTATCTTATCTCTGTCTGCATGTTCGTGGTATATTCCACATTCATGAAAATTGTCATACTATCTTAACTCTTCAGGTCTGAAAGCTGTATAAGAATCTCCAATACGTGAAGAAATAAAAATCTCAAGATACCTATGGCAACCATTTTATAATTGTTGTCTGAAGGAGTTTTTTTTACTTTGGTTTTGTTATACACCTTTGACTTCATTTATAAAAAAACAAAAACATACATGCTTTTGCAGGTTACATCCATGGATCTTCATCGGCATTTCCATGCCCTAGGTGCGGGTGTAATTGAAGATGTACGAGTTCAACGAGACAAGGGTTTTGGGTTTGTTATATACAACACTCATGCTGAAGCTGCTAGAGCCATTCAACTAGGAAATGCAAGGATACTTTTTGGAAAACCCCGGAAGGTATTGTGCAATTTTTTAGTGTGTTATTAAGACTCTAAATAAGCATACAGTGGATACTAAATCCTTTATCTAGCTCTTTTTTCCCTAATTTTGTAGTAATATTTGGGTTTGGGCTTTTTATGTCTCCATAATGTCAAAGGTTAATCTTATGAGCTATGTTTTGTAAAATCCAATTCGCTGCTGTGATTGTTGGGCTGCCCTATATCATTGGTCTAAAAGAGTTTTTGTTTACTTTCTGTGTTGATTTTAAGTTTATTATTAGGCTAAGTTTTTATTACTGTCAGATTACAACTACTATTGCTTCCATATTCCATATTGTGAGTCAACTCATGACACTACTGATATTTATAAATGGTCTTTTGAGGTAAATTAGTTTTTTTTATATCAAATATTCATGAAATAATGCATATGGTGTTTAATAAAATGAAGATATTCTGATTTTTTTATCAACTAAGAATCAAGATGGTTCATCTCTATTGTGCAATATTCATCTCTTGATGCACTATTCAGAAAAGCAATTTTGGGAATCTTGGATCGGTAGTCTGTCGCTTTGTTTTTTGTTATTGTTGTGTATTACTGTTAATTTCAACAAGTTGTGTAGTTTCACTAACATTTTACAGAATTTTTTGTGTCTGTGTATAGAGTTCTAACTTGCTAGAGTTCATTTTTTCTAACTTGGTATAGTCTTATGCGTTTAGTTTTGTGCTTTCTTTAAGCAGGTTGTGGTGTCCCTTCATTCATAATTTGGTGTCGTAGCTATGCTAAAAAAATTGTTTTAAAATTTAATTTGGAGCATAAAGCCTATCATAAGGTGTGTGTATTTGGTAAGGGGTCTTAATTTACTCACCATTCTAGGTTGGAGTTCAACTTGAGATAACATCCAGGTTGGAGAATCACTGTATGCACGCCCACGCACATTTTAACTAGTATTATATAAAGATCATTGTATTATGACAAGATGTTCATAGATCACATAAGTTGCATGTGCATGATTAGCATAGGTATACTTTATTATACGATGGATATTGTAAAAATTGTTTGATTAATTACATATGAATGATTGTTGGATGTTCATTGAATTATTTTTGTTATAAATAAATGTGATAAAATACAGGATACTCGAGCATATTGTGTATAATAGAAACCAATAGAAGAGCATACAATATTACTACAATTATAAAAAAATTAAAGAAAATAAAAGTTTACTACGGTTCTGACAATTTTATTATACACAAACATTACACACACATTTACTACGGTTATAGCAATAATACTACATGCACATTTACTACAGTTGTAAAACATTACTACATACACGTTTACTACGGGTGTAACAATATTACTACATAAATATTTACTAATTTACTACGGTTTCTAATGGAGCTAACAAAAGTGCATTTTTATTACGGTTACTAATTTACTACGGTTTTCAAAACCATAGTAAATATGAGAACCGTAGTAAAAAGGTAATCGTAATAAACAGAAAGACTACAACCAATTTTGCTACTGTTCTGAACCGTAGTAAAACATGCATTTGAACCGTAGTAAAACTGTCATTTTGTACTAGTGTATCTTGTGAAAGGTAAGTGTCTTTTCTTTATGCCGAATGCTTTGAGAAATGAGAGGAGGGTTGCCTCCCTCAAATTAGGGCAACCTGAAAGTCTCAGTGTTGAAAGAAGAGGGAACAAAGGCTGGTTGTGTCTAATGTTGTCGCCGTCATCGTCCAGTCCTCTACACCAACCTTTCAACTCTGGAAGCCATATTAGGTAAAGCTCCTCCAATTTGGGAAGACAAAAATGGTGCATCTGAAACATTCTCTTCTTCAATGTATTCCAAACTTTCCAAATAAAACAACCTCAGAAATCTCAAACACGGAAGCCTGCTCAGAGGTGGCAATATTCGACACTTCTTGCAATATGAAAAATCCATATACACGAGATTCAACAAGACACTTACAAAACCATATTTGGTCATCCAAGCTGGAAACATTGTGCCTTGATACCCTTCAAGCTTGAGCTATTCGAGGCTTGGAGGAGGCCGGAGTTTCCCCAAGATCTCCATTTGGTTATTAGGGACTTCTTCCTCTTCCTCTTCTCCAGTGTGGTTATTAGGGACTTCTTGATCGTGATAAATGTGTTCGAAGCCTATCTCTAAGTTCCTCAAACTTTTCTTGTTCAACAAATTAATGCTTCTCCATCCTCCGGTGATTTCAGTGTAATGTTGTAAGGAACCGTTATTATCATCTTTGCAGACAAATCTGAAAGAGGCCACAATTCTTGAAGTTGTGCAGTGTGCTCGGATTCTGCTTCACCAACTATGAACCTGCCTGGATTACAGACGCCCATTAATGCACCCATTCCCTATGGCATTCGAGCTTGTAAGCGGTTACCTTCTAGATACATATGCCTAAGCTTGGTCAATTTCTCAATTCCCCTTGGCAACTCCTTTAGGTTCATACATTCAGAAATGTCAAGCACTTAAAGGGATGTTAATGCATCCATTCCGGAAGGCAACTTAGTCAAGGCGCCGCAAAAACGTAAATTCAAATGCAGAAGGCTGACCAAATTGTTGAGGCCACCTGGAAGCTCCTTCAATTTTGAACAACAATTAAGGTCGAGCACTTCGAGTGATGTTAATGCACCAATTCCAGAAGGCAGCTTTGTGAAGAGCTTGCAACCTTCTAAAGCCAAATGTCGAAGGTTGTTTAACTCACAAATTGAATCTGGGAGGGTCTTCAACGGATTATTACACAAAAACAAACACAGTAAGTGAATCAACTTTCCGATTAAATTTGTTAGATTTTCAATCTTCCCCCAACTAAAATCCAACATCCTAAGGACTGGACATCTTGACACAATTAATTCATCATTCAAACTTATCTTTCTTGGCTTCCACATCTTTTTTGTAGCAAAGTACGCATCCGCCTTCCTTTAGGCTGAAATGTTAAAGTTCCATCGAGAAACAGATGTCTGACATCTTTATGTGTGATATCGATCTGAAATATTCTCTCAACAACAGAACCGACTGTTCTCAACCACAATCGATTCGAAATGAACTATGAAAGAATCTGAAAGCAAGATGACACAGGATATGTTTACGCGGTTCGGTTTCCCTAATCCGCGGAGTCTCAGTGGGGAGACTCGCCCAATCAATGCACTAAGAATCTCAGGGAGTTCGCACAAAAGTTACAAAGCAAGGCAAGAACGGCAAATCACAGAATGCATGCAAGATCTAAACAGATCTAAACAGAGAGATAGGTAAGAGAAGAAGTTTGGGATTCGGCCCCCAATAGGCTGTTGTAGCTTCAAGGCAGAAGCTACAATGAGAAATCAAGTCTTCGTTCTTCAGTGAGACTCCACCCTAGAATCTCTGCAGAAGTTCTTTAGATCTCTCTCTTTCTCTCTTTCTTTTCTCTCTTCTGTAATGGAGGCGCCGCGCAGTAAGAATGAACTTAGGGTAAGCTTCTGGGAAAGGAAGCTTTATATATCACGCGTCATCAACAAGCTAGTGGGCTTCTTCAGCTTATTCAACAGACAAGGCCCAACAACACTTATCACGTCTGGGAACAGATAAGGCCCAAACAGACACAGCCCAACAACCTCAGCCCAGCTAATCAGATAAAACCGGATTCCAGATTTTTGCCTTCCAACCGGTTACCCGGGGTTGCAAAATTATCCGGTTTCAGACTTAACCTTATAGCTAGTACTAAGTCCTAAACAATCTACCAATTCCTACACTTAAACTTTGTTATACAAATGTGCAAACTACTTAGGTCATATACGAACTTAGGATTACAACACTTACATTATGAAGTATCAAGTCGTCTGAACCCACCACTTGTATCTGTCGATCCAGCGACTTCTTTGGCCAAATCATGCATCAAATCATGCATTTTGAAGTATTGAACATCACCCAATTCCTTATAAACGTTGGTTGGTTCCATCTTAAGAGTTGCTTCTAGGAAGCATTTATTGTACAAAACACTTAAGGCCTTGTCACGAACATCCTCAAGAGTTTCGCCTTTGCTTTTTTTGAAACGAACATTATCCATCCAAATGTTCCTCAACGTCTCCTTAGAAATATGGTGATTTTTCTCTAATATTTTCCACACAAAACAATCCTCATTCTCCACATTATCTAACACAAGAAGGAACCTCTTACCACCAATTTCCTTAACAAGTCGATCATTCAAGTGATCCGCCTCAAGATTATCAAGACTAGTGTCATCACCACAAATTGATTTCAGAATATGCTTCAATAGTGATTTGAAATCTAGCTTTTTAGTGTCGGACACCCACATCTTCATATCAAACTTGCAACTTTCTAGCAAAGTGTCATCACATAGACGAGTTGGGAAACAATTGTTTTCCCTATTCCCACAATCGAAGTCACTAGAATCTTATTTTGATCAACAAAAGATCTTAACATCAAATAAATTATTTCTCGCTTTATCTTCGTCTCTTCCAATGATTTCACTAGCATTTAAATAAGAATAAAGAACTTGATGCACGTGCAACCATGTGAGCACCATCTAAACTCCTGCTAAGCTCCTTAAGACCAAATGTCCGGAGGTCTTTTGAAATAGCATCCAAGTTCTTCGTAATTTTCTCGATACCCCTATTCACCTTGAAAGCATACTTTGTTTGATTCGAGCTAGAGATAAAACGAAGAATCTGACAAAAACATCATATGAAGTCAAATAATATAATTATTTGGAGACCTCTAAGAAATACATACGTGGAAGAAACTAAGGAAATAACATATAAAGGAGGTACCTGTTTTATCTTTCTGGTCTCGTCTTCTTTTTTCTTCTTGATAGTTTGGAGTGCGTCGAGGAAATCCTCAACATCAAGAAACACCTCTCGTAATCGTTTGAAGCCGTTATTGACACTTGTTTCCTTGAATCTCTTGTCATGGACGTCTGACCACACGTCTTCGAGGTATTCGATCGTATCAGTGAGCTTTTTGATGTCATCTTCATATTTTCATATGGACTTAAATTGTTGGTAGCTGGTTGAGCTACAAGCTACATTTGACACCACTACAGCCTCCATTGTCTCCAATACAGGAGAGAAGCTCCTGTATTGGAAACAATGGAGATAAGCCTCCCCACAAGCTTACCTTCTAAGAAAGAGAGCAAAACACATAACATAAGACTCTCCACGAGCTTACCTTCTAACGTCCCAATTCATCTCTTTTAGTAGAGAATTGGATGATCTCCACCAGGATTCTAACTCTCCGCACGATCGAGATTATTCTCCAACTCTATCCACCACCTTGCTTTGTCTATGTGGGCCTCTATCACTTGTTTCTTTTGGGCCGTGGCTTTTGACCCACTTCTGAGCTTGGAAATGTTAATTAATCCAACAGGGACTTCCTCGCGCAATCAGGTACGATCTGAAAGTTTGAAAAAAATCTCGTGTGACGAAAAAGATCCTCGCGCAATTAGCGTAATTCTTTCTAATAAAGATCTTCTTTTATATAAAAGATAAATCAATAAACAATTATGTGATTCACCTCATACCACATCAAATTTAACTTACCTGAGTAATGTAATTCTATTGAACGGATTCTTATCCTCTTCCTCTTCCTCTTCCTCGACCCCTATTTTATTGTACACAGATAATTGATTACTTTAGTTATTGAACGTGAGAATGTGAGATTCTATTCATCTGGAAAATATAGCTTTCACCTTTTTTAAGCCAATGCTGATAATTCTTACGAAACAACACAAAATTTTGCTTCTGTGCATAATTTGTATTGAGCCACTCTGGAATTTGTAAATTCTCACAATACTCTATTGTGAGCTGTTGGAGGGAGGTGATCAGGAACTGTAACCCTTCTGGCAGTCTCTTCATCTTTGGAAGATTTCTTAAAGTCAGGCGTTGAAGGCTTGTAAGCCCTTTCCACGACATATTAGGATGGTGGTTGTTGCTGGTTGAGTCTGCACTAATGTGGAGGGGGTTGCTGCTGCTGGGTTCAATCTCTTCCTCCTCTTCCCCTGTAAAGTCAACACAATATTGTATCTGCAACTCTCGAAGAGCAGGAAGATGCTGCAATCCTGGGAAAGTCTTCAAACCCTTACAGGAATTAAATTGAAGATGCGTCACGTGATGAAACACTCCTCTAAAAGTCACAGCCTTATAGGGTGATGGAGTTGTTGTAGCTTTAAAACATGAAATCTCCAACCTCAGGGAATCCTTCTCCCGCAAACATAACTTGAAATGACTGTTCATACAAACTTGAGATAACCAATCAAAAGCCGTCGCCGCCGCCCATATATCTATATCTTGTGAAAGGGGAATGTCTTTCTCTACGCCGAATGATTTGAGAAATGAGAAGAGGGTTGGCTCCCTCAAACTAGGGCAGTTTACAATTGATAGCCTTGAAAGACGAGGAAACGATGCAGTTAGCACCAACAGCTCATCGTCACCAGCATGAACCCGAGTAGCTACTCCTCTACACCAACCCTTCAACTCTGGAAGATCACTTAGTTCAAGCTCCTCCAATTGAGGAAGACAAAACGGTGCATCTGAATCATTCTCTCCTTCTATGTATTCCAAATGCAACAAAGAATAAAGATGATAAGCGGTGTTTTACATACCGCAACTATGGATTATTAGCTAGTTTGTATAGGATTATGTTATTTGTTTCTATGTAATCTGTATCATGGAGCTGTTCGAGAGAAGATTTACATACGAGATTCCAAGAGATGATACAAGCATTGGAAGCATTGAAGCATAAGGAAGAAGCTGCTGAAGACGAAGACGAAGACGAAGACTTGAAGAAATCAGCAGGTTCTGCCTCAGACAACAAAGCCGCACCCACGGGTCTCAAGCCGCACCCGCGGGTTTCACCTTCAGTCAAGGCTTTCGAGAAAGCGTAAGCCGCGCCCGCGGCTCTCACCTTCAGTCAAAGCCTTCGAGAAAGCCAAAGCCGCGCCCGCGGGTCTCAAGCCGCGCCCGCGGTCCTCTGCCATCCAGAGAATCTGAAGAAACTCAAAGCCGCGCCCGCGGCTCTCAACCCGCGGGTGCGGTTCCTCAACAGAAGAATCAAATTGATGTCTTTGCCATTTGAAGTAATTTGTGTTTAATTTTGTAACTTTCCATACGTTTTTTAGACCTTAAGTCGGCTGTTACATCAGCTGATACTATATAGGTAGTGGATGATCATCCTTGATCATCTAGTCTTTGTTTTGCTTAAGTTTTTGGAAGAGTTTTCACAAACTTATGAGTTGCTAAAGTTCCTTTGTTTCACTTGGCGTTTGAAGCTTTTGGATTCAACAAGTTGTGAGTTTATCCTTTCCTTTTGTCTACTCTTTGATTGTCTCAACTCTCTTGTTTGTATTGTCGATGAACTAGATTTACTACTTTAGATTGATCACCTAAGTTAGTTGTGTCTTGTTCATATTGCTAGAGTTTGATACTTCTAGTTGAATTATCATACTTGTTGTGTAGCACAATCTATTTGCATGAACTAGTTGTGATTGTTATTAGAGAAGAGAGTTGAGTACATGTCGAGTATCCGACTAGTTGTCCATGATATTGCATGTATCTATCTATTCCTAAATGCATTGCTACTTTGTTATTGAACTTCGATAGTTTCGAGGTTATAATCGAGTAAGGGTTATTAGGACTAGTTGGACTAATAGCTATTCAAGAACAGGAATTAGAACGATCACTTGAGAACTTGACATAAGGATAAAAAGGATTTTATGATCAACTTGTTAATCTAATTGTGAATAATCGCTAAGTGGAACACTTCGCTTAATCTTGTTAAAACCAAGTTGACATTCGATACTTCGTATCAAAACCACAAAAACCCCCCCTT
Organism: Oxyria digyna; assembly: GCA_029168935.1. Lineage (NCBI taxonomy): Eukaryota > Viridiplantae > Streptophyta > Magnoliopsida > Caryophyllales > Polygonaceae > Oxyria > Oxyria digyna. The sequence continues at coordinate 46,379,322 of JAPVLV010000005.1, forward strand.
TGGTTACGTTTATTGGTTAGTCATAGTGATAACTTAAGAGTTTGATAAACTGATTCTCTTGGGATTCGACCCTTACTTGCGCACTATATTATTTAGTTTGCATGTTAGGATTACTTGACTTGGCACACGACAAATTCGCCTCGTCAAATTTGGTGCCGTTGCCGGGGAATCAAATTTTCTTATTTTTAAGTTCTTATCTTGACTAACTTTAGTGTTGACTAGTGAATGGTCAACACCCGTTCTACTAATCAGCCTCTTTCTATTCTTGATTCAGAGATCGAGAGAACTTTTCATCGGAATCGAAGAGAGAACAGAGTCGGGACTGAGACAGTAGAAATGGCCGATCGAGAAGCTCTTGCTGAAGTGCAACGTCAATTGGCTGACATGCAGTTGGTCGTTAATGCTCAACGAGAGCTAATTGAGACAAGGTTACCAGGAGGTGGTGTTACTCGCACTTTGAGAGAGCGGCAAACACCGAACCTGACACAGCAACCTCAAGCTGTGGTTATTCCACCCCTTGCTCATGGGGTGACTTTCGAGCTCAAGTCGGGGGTGATCAATTTGCTCCCAAGTTTCCATGGTTTGGCTGGTGAGGATCCAATCATGCATCTGAACCAATTTCATGACATTTGCATGACAACCAAACCGCCAAATGTCACGGAAGAGCAGATTAAGATGAGAGCCTTCGGGTTCACTTTGAAGGATGGTGCTCGTTCTTGGTATTATCATTTGCCAACCGGTTCGGTTGATAATTGGGAAAAGTTGCACAAGGTGTTCTTGAGCAAGTATTTTCCAGTGAAGAAGGCAAATGCTCTCAAGAAGGAGATAGCCCATGTCGAGCAAAGTGAAGACGAAACGCTCTATGACTACCTTGAACGCTTCAAGGGGTTGGGTGCTTCGTGCCCTTTTCATGGGTATGATACCGAGGATCTTGTGCTCTACATTTGCAATAGTCTCCTTAACCAAGAAAGGAGGATGGTTGATGCTGCGTGTGGTGGGAATATTCTCAACATGACGCCGGAGGATGCCATGGAGAAATTGCAAGATATGGCTGAGAGCACAAGGAGTTTTGGTAGGATATATACCAAAAAGGGAGTGCATGCAGCAAGTTCAGGGGATCCCGCTCTTGTAGCTGAGCTTGTAGAGTTGAAGAAGATGGTCTCCCAGTTGCAAAAAGGACAACAACAACAAGTAAAGGTATGTGGTATTTGTTCTGACCCTTCTCATTTTACAGATAAATGCCCTGAGCTTGAAAGTGAAGATGTTGCTGAAGTCAATGCTGCTGCTGGTGGGTATGGACCCCCACGACCTCGTGGTGATCAACAAAATAACTACAACCCGAGGTATAGAGATCATCCCAATTTTCGATGGCGTGATCCAAATGAGCCCCAACAACAAGTTCAAGGCCCTCGACCCAATGCTGGACCATCTACTGCGGAGCTGCTGAGATCCTTGACTCAACACTTCACAACTCATGTTCAAACGACTGAGTCGAGCATCAAGAACATGGAGAAGCAAATTGGGCAGTTGGCTGAAGCTGTTACCACCATTGCACAACAAAATTCCAATTCTCTACCGTCCCAAACGGTGGTGAATCCAACCAGAAATGTAAGTGCAGTAACAACAAGAAGTGGTAAGATTTTAGGGGAAACCAAAAACGAGGCTTCGGCAGAAATCATGGATTCTGAGGACAGCCAAGAACCGCGCCCGCGGGTTGAAAACCGCGCCCGCAGTTTTTCCACTGCGCCAGAAGACAATTGCTCTGACGAGCCGCGCCCGCGGGTTGAAAACCGCACCCGCGGCTCATCCACCGAGGTAAAAATTTCTGGTTTTCCTTCACAAAATGCTGAACTCGAAGTGGAGGATCGGGGGGATTTCCAGTTGAGACAGGACAACTACGTTCGCCCCAACTTTCCACCTCTCGACTCCACCAAGCCTCCCGCCCCGTTTCCCGATGCCCTTAGGAACACCAAAAGGCCGGAAAACGACAAGGAGTTGTTTGAGACGTTCAGCAAATGTGAGGTAAACATCCCCTTGCTCAAGTTAATTAAAAGCATTCCTCGATATGCAAAGTTTTTAAAAGAACTTTGCACAATCAAGAGGAATCAAAAGTTGAAGGGGCAACAAAAGGTGACGGTAAGCGAGCGTGTCTCCGCTGTATTTCAAAGGCGAATGCCTAAGAAGTGCAGCGATCCGGGCATGGTCAGCATACCTTGCCGTATAGGCGACACACATTTTGAACGAGCCATGCTCGATTTGGGGGCATCGATAAATGTGTTGCCTTACTCTCTCTATAAGATTCTCGGGTTAGGTCCACTGCATGAAACCGGAATTGTTATTCAACTAGCCGATAGGTCCACCGTGTATCCTAAAGGTGTAGTTGAAAACGTTTTGGTTATGGTGGATAATTTGTTCTTTCCCGCTGATTTCTTTGTGTTAGACATGGAACATGATGGGCAAGCTGCTCCTATTTTGCTTGGGAGACCCTTCATGCGAACCGCTAACACAAAGATTGATTTGGCTAGTGGATCTCTCACTTTAGAGTTCGATGGGGAAATAGTTCAATTTAACATTTTTGATGCTATGAAACACCCCGTCGAAGATGCTGCGTCTATTTGTTCAATTGATGTAATTGATCCTATAGTCCAAGATGTTTTCAATATCTTTGGCTTAGATGAATTACAAAGTGTATTAGAACACAGCATCGTTCACTCACCAACACTTGACTTGTCTCTTCCACCTGAGATTCAAAATGTTCTAGCTCGTCTAGACACTTCGGGTAGAATTTTGGCCGGTCGGCCCATGCTACTAACTTTGGAGAGCGAAAAGCTTCTTCCTTCTATTGTGCAGGCACCGGTTGTAGAGCTCAAGCAATTACCCGAGCACTTGAAATATGCTTTTCTTGGGGAGAATGATACCCTCCCGGTAATAATTTCAAGCAAGTTGACAGGTGAACAAGAGAGAAGGTTGGTGATGGTGCTGAAAGAACACATTACCGCTCTTGGGTGGACCATTGCTGACATCAAGGGAATTAGCCCTTCCACCTGTATGCACAGGATCCTTCTTGAGGAAGGTGCTAAACCCTCTAGGCAACCCCAAAGAAGGTTAAACCCACCTATGATGGAGGTGGTCAAGAAGGAGGTGCTGAAACTTCTTCAAGCTGACATGATCTACCCCATTTCGGATAGTCAATGGGTAAGTCCAACTCAATGTGTCCCTAAGAAGGGGGGCATAACATTGGTAGAGAATCAACAAGGTGAGATGGTTCCTACCCGAACTCAAACGGGTTGGAGAGTATGCATTGATTACCGCAAGCTGAACGCGGTAACCCGAAAAGATCATTTCCCCCTCCCTTTTATTGATCAAATGCTTGAACGACTTGCCGGTCGTCCATATTATTGCTTTCTAGATGGGTATTCAGGGTATTTTCAGGTTGCTATTGCACCCGAAGATCAAGAGAAGACGACGTTTACATGTCCCTTTGGCACTTTTGCATATCGTAGGATGCCTTTTGGATTATGTAACGCGCCCGGGACCTTTCAACGATGTATGGTAAGTATCTTCTCGGAATACATTGAACATTTCATAGAAGTTTTTATGGATGATTTTACGGTACATGGGGATAGCTTTGATGCATGTTTAAATCATTTGTCACTCGTGCTTAAAAGATGTGTAGATACTAATCTAGTATTGAATTCTGAAAAGTGTCATTTTATGGTTGAACAAGGGATAGTGTTGGGGCACATAATTTCAGCTAGGGGTATTGAGGTCGATAAGGCAAAGATTGACGTCATTCAATCGTTGCCTTATCATACTAATGTGCGTGAAGTGCGTTCCTTCCTAGGCCATGCAGGTTTTTATCGCAGGTTTATCAAGGACTTCTCTAAGATCTCCACGCCCCTATGTGAGCTTTTGAAAAAGGAAGCTACTTTTGACATGTCGAATGTGTGCAAGAAGGCATTCGACACTCTGAAAGCCCACCTCACCGAAGCACCAATCATCCAAGTACCCGACTGGTCTCTACCCTTTGAGATCATGTGTGATGCTAGTGATCATGCGGTGGGAGCCGTTCTTGGTCAAAAAGTCGGAAGAGCAATGCACGTCATCTACTATGCTTCCACGACTTTGAACGGAGCTCAAAGGAATTACTCCACCACGGAAAAGGAGTTGCTAGCCGTGGTGTTTGCCCTTGAAAAATTTCGGCAATATCTTTTGGGCACGAAGGTGATTATCCACACGGACCACGCTGCTCTTCGTTATCTCATGACGAAGAAGGAATCAAAGCCAAGACTCATCCGATGGGTTTTGCTCTTAAGCGAGTTCAATGTGGAAATCCGGGACAAGAAGGGAGTCGAAAACTCCGTAGCTGATCATTTGAGCCGGATTGTAGCAGAGGACGGTAAATTACAGGTTCAAATTCAAGGTACGTTCCCGGACGAAAACTTGTATCAAATTAATTCTGCAAGTTCTGTTTCTGCTGAGTACGAGCCGCACCCGCGGCTAGGTAACCGCACCCGCGGTTTATACTCTCACGAACTTCCGGAAAAGAGAGAGCCGCGCCCGCGGCTAGTGAACCGCACCCGCGGTTTGTGTTTGCCAGAAATCTGTCTGCAAGGAGAGCCGCGACCGCGTCTCAATAACCGCGATCGCGGTTTTCTTACAGCCGAGTATGCAGAAATTGACCCCAAATACAAGCTTTTCGCCCTCCGGTCTTTCAAACCATGGTTTGCCAATATCGTGAACTACCTGGTTCGCGAAGAATTCCCGCCGAACTACACCAAAGCTCAAAAAGATAAGATCAAGCGGGAATCACGTTTCTACGTTTGGGATGACCCCTACCTTTGGAGACATTGTGTTGACAAGGTAATCCGACGATGCCTCCCGGATAACGAGGTACAGTCTGTCCTTACTTTTTGTCATTCTCATGCATGTGGGGGGCATTTTGGGGCTAATAAAACGGCTAGGAAGGTATTGGACGCCGGCTTCTATTGGCCACACATCTTTCGGGATGCGTTTGCCTTTTGAAAAGCTTGCGACCGATGCCAAAGGGTCGGGAAAATTTCTAAACGAAATGAGATGCCACAAACACCATTAGTCTTTTGTGAGATTTTTGATGTTTGGGGTATTGATTTCATGGGACCCTTTCCTAGTTCGTTTGGGAATTTATACATTTTACTTGCGGTGGACTACGTTTCCAAATGGGTGGAAGCGAAGGCCACCAGAACTGATGATTCCCGAGTGGTAGCAGGTTTCTTGAAGGAGAATATCTTTTCTCGTTTTGGGATTCCAAAGGCTCTTATAAGTGACCAAGGTACTCACTTTTGCAACAAGACGGTGAGTGCACTTTTAAAGAAGTACCATGTCACTCAACGAGTCTCAACTGCTTATCACCCCCAATCCAATGGACAAGCTGAGGTGTCCAATAGGCAAATCAAGGGGATTCTGGAAAAGACGGTGGCTCCTAATCGAAAGGATTGGAGTTTAAGGTTGGATGATGCACTTTGGGCATATAGGACTGCCTACAAAACTCCAATAGGAATGTCCCCATATCGACTTGTGTTTGGAAAGGCTTGTCACCTTCCGGTGGAGTTAGAACACAAGGCGTGGTGGGCGGTGCAAAAATGCAACATGGAGTTGGATGAAGTAGGCGACTTTAGGAAGTTGCAAATCCAAGAGCTTGAAGAGATACGCCGGGATGCGTATGAGAATGCGGTGATTTACAAGGAAAAAACGAAGGCTTGGCATGACAAGAACATCTTGAGGAAAGATTTCAAGGTGGGAGACAAGGTCTTGCTCTACCAATCTCGTCTTCAACTTTTTCCGGGTAAGTTGCGATCCCGGTGGAATGGCCCGTATGTTGTTGCTCGCGTCTTTCCTCATGGCGCCGTGGAGTTGTTTGACAAAGACAACCACAACGTCTTCAAGGTGAATGGTCAAAGGTTAAAACCTTACCATGAGGGATTCACCAAAGTGTCTTTCGATGAAATGGCTCTAGAAGAGCCAACTTTGGAAAATTGAAGACGGGAAACCAAGTCGAGCCACGACTCTAACCAAGGCGCTGCTTGGGAGGCAACCCAGGGTATTCTTTTTTTTTTTTTCCTTGAATTTCATTTTCTTTTTAATTGTTTTGTTTTCTATTTTCTAGGAAGTCAAGACGAGAAGACGATGGTCGTTTGCTACTAAAGGAATTGACGGTTCTTCTTTTCGTTTATAAAAAAAAAAAAAAAAAAAAAAAAAGAGAGAAAAGAAAAGAAAAGAAAAGGAATTGACGGTTCATCTTCTACCCTTCTCCATATCAAATTTCATCTTCTACCCTTCTCCATATCAAATTTCATTTTCTACCCCCTACCACATAAAACTCTCTCTTCCCACTTCCCTCATACCCTACCTCTCAAACATCAAAAAAAAACCTCCCACCAAACCCCCCTCTCTCCCAACACCAAATCCTCCTCCACACTCCCACCAAATCCTCCTCCGCACCCGCACACGCACCCGCACCCGCGCCGGCATCCAACCGCAACCGCGGCTCAAAAGCTACCACCCGCACCCGCACCCTCACCCTGCCCAGACGATTCTGTCTCGACGAAACCGCACCCGCGGCTACAAACCCGCACCCGCGGCCTCGCCTTGCCAACAAATCTCCAGCTCGCACAAACCGCACCCGCGGCCCCAAAACCGCGCCCGCGGTTCCCTCCTCGCCAGAAATCAGACAAAAGCAAAAACCGCACCCGCGGCCCCCAACCCGCGCCCGCGGTTTCCACCTCTGTCGTCCATTTTACTGATTTCAGTAAGTTTTTCTCCCAACCGCACTATTCGTTGTTGATTTGCTTACGCCTCGGGGAGGGCTTTTTGCTATTGTGCTGCTGCTGCTGCTTGGTATATTTGTTGTGTGCGGATTTGTGGTAGCATTTGTTTTGCGTATACACTCTGATGGCTGCAGCAGGAACATCCCGAGGCCACAAAAATGATTTGTGGCAACAACAGGTTCAGACCAACTTAGCTTATTTAAGGGCTAAGCAGTGTGTAGCCACGAGATTTTTTCATCCACGTACCCTCGATGATTTGGGTATGACTGCATGCACTGAGGCCATGCTTGAGCACGCAGGGCTGCAGGGTTTCTTGTACAGGTCAGCCCCCACTCATGCCGAGGCTACCTATCAGTTTCTGGCAAGCCTCAAGTCCAAGAACGTCTCGGAGACCACCTTCATCTCGGCCATCCAGTTCATATACAATGGACGGTCCTTTACAGTTCAGGCCGAACAGCTGCGCCACATCTTGGGAATCTCTCAGGTCCCCTCTGCAGATTATGACATTACAGTTGGCGACAGCCCGACACAGGTCTGGTACACATGGACGGGACAAGTTCGGGACACCCATGGTAATGACTATAATGCTAAGATGTCCCATCCATGTCTCCGCCTGACACATCGAGCCCTCTCTATGGCCTTCTTTGGGCTTTCTGAGGTGAACAAGGTGCCTGCCTACCAGCTGAAGTATCTGTATGCTCTCATGCCGGAATGTCAGGTAATTCCGGATTGGCTCTCACTTTTTGTTCACTCCTGTAAGATAGCCCGCTCAAAACCAAGGGGGCGGATTGCTTTGGGTGGCATGATCACCCTCATCCTAGAGGTTGTCGTCCCCGACTGGGAGACGCTTGACTGCGTAGGTAGTCAGGACCCCTCAATGGGTCCCTATTTGTTGGATATCACGTTTCTGCAAACCCGACTTAGGTGGCTCAAGTCGGTTACAGTAACTGAAGACGAGCGGATGTGGGTTTGGCTCGGTCCTCTCGAGATTGCTCTCACCGAGGATTTTGCTTATGGGCCAGCCCATACTTTTAGGGTCAACCCAACACCCGCTCCCCCTCGTGCAGCTGCTCGACGACGAGCTCGCGGTGGGATCAGCATCCAGGAGCCGGTTCCGCAGCTGGATCAGCAGCCAGCTGACCTTAATGATGATGATGATGATGACTTCCAGGAGCCTACCCCTCGTTTTCAGCCTCAGAGGCAATGGGGTGAAGGCTCATCATCTGCAGCTCCTACTGACATACCTTGGGAGCAGCGTCTTTTCGAGCGGATTGAGTTTGTCTACCAGTCGGTGAACCAGAATGTTGAGAGGCTGCAGCAGTCGGTGGATGACTTACGGCTCGACATGCATGCTCGTTGGCCCGAATATCCAAACCGGGATGACCCGGATCAGTGAGCTTCTTTCTCTCTTCCTCATTATTTTTCTATGTCTTACACACTGAGGGCATTGTGCACTACAAGTATGGGGGAGGGAAATCAGTTCATTGCTTATCCTAGAGTAGTTTCAATTCCTTGTTATTTCCCTTCGGTTTTTATTTTGTTGTACTTTGCATGGAATTAAAAACAGAAAAAGCCACAAAAATACGAAAAAAGGCAAATGAAAATCCTGGGATGGAAAAATCCATGCAATAAGCGGGTAGTTCGGCTTGCATTAGGCTTGGCAAAAAAGGACTTGAGGGCGGTAAGGAATGGTGAGATTGAAAATGAAATGAGTGGCTAGGTGAAAACCTTTCGAGGCGCCTAGGCAAAATGAGTGAAATGAGTGTCTTAGGACAAAGTTTTTTGCATGATAACCACTATGGAAGACCAAAATTGATAGATTTCTTTCTCATCATATTGTTTGTATACTAAATGTGTTAGTAATTTGTAGTTTCTTTCTTTTTCATACTTCCTGAGATCTTTGAGTGATTATTGTAAAAGAGTAAGTTTCTTTTAGCTTACTCGGGGACGAGCAAGGTCTAAGTATGGGGGAGTTTGATAAGCGGTGTTTTACATACCGCAACTATGGATTATTAGCTAGTTTGTATAGGATTATGTTATTTGTTTCTATGTAATCTGTATCATGGAGCTGTTCGAGAGAAGATTTACATACGAGATTCCAAGAGATGATACAAGCATTGGAAGCATTGGAAGCATTGAAGCATAAGGAAGAAGCTGCTGAAGACGAAGACGAAGACGAAGACTTGAAGAAATCAGCAGGTTCTGCCTCAGACAACAAAGCCGCACCCGCGGGTCTCAAGCCGCACCCGCGGGTTTCACCTTCAGTCAAGGCTTTCGAGAAAGCGTAAGCCGCGCCCGCGGGTCTCAAGCCGCGCCCGCGGCTCTCACCTTCAGTCAAAGCCTTCGAGAAAGCCAAAGCCGCGCCCGCGGGTCTCAAGCCGCGCCCGCGGCCCTCTGCCATCCAGAGAATCTGAAGAAACTCAAAGCCGCGCCCGCGGCTCTCAACCCGCGGGTGCGGTTCCTCGACAGAAGAATCAAATTGATGTCTTTGCCATTTGAAGTAATTTGTGTTTAATTTTGTAACTTTCCATACGTTTTTTAGACCTTAAGTCGGCTGTTACATCAGCTGATACTATATAGGTAGTGGATGATCATCCTTGATCATCTAGTCTTTGTTTTGCTTAAGTTTTTGGAAGAGTTTTCACAAACTTATGAGTTGCTAAAGTTCCTTTGTTTCACTTGGCGTTTGAAGCTTTTGGATTCAACAAGTTGTGAGTTTATCCTTTCCTTTTGTCTACTCTTTGATTGTCTCAACTCTCTTGTTTGTATTGTCGATGAACTAGATTTACTACTTTAGATTGATCACCTAAGTTAGTTGTGTCTTGTTCATATTGCTAGAGTTTGATACTTCTAGTTGAATTATCATACTTGTTGTGTAGCACAATCTATTTGCATGAACTAGTTGTGATTGTTATTAGAGAAGAGAGTTGAGTACATGTCGAGTATCCGACTAGTTGTCCATGATATTGCATGTATCTATCTATTCCTAAATGCATTGCTACTTTGTTATTGAACTTCGATAGTTTCGAGGTTATAATCGAGTAAGGGTTATTAGGACTAATAGCTATTCAAGAACAGGAATTAGAACGATCACTTGAGAACTTGACATAAGGATAAAAAGGATTTTATGATCAACTTGTTAATCTAATTGTGAATAATCGCTAAGTGGAACACTTCGCTTAATCTTGTTAAAACCAAGTTGACATTCGATACTTCGTATCAAAACCACAAAAACCCCCCCTTTGGTTACGTTTATTGGTTAGTCATAGTGATAACTTAAGAATTTGATAAACTGATTCTCTTGGGATTCGACCCTTACTTGCGCACTATATTATTTAGTTTGCATGTTAGGATTACTTGACTTGGCACACGACAAATTCGCCTCGTCAAAAGACGTAAGACTTTCAAGGACGAAAGCCTACTCAGAGGTGCCAAATGTCGACAGTTCGAGCACCAGGAAAGATTCAGACAGACGAGATCTGGCAAGGCAGTTGCAAAACCATCTTTGGACATCCAAGTTGGAAACATTGTGCCTTGATAGCTGAAAAGGGCTCTTCGAGGCTTGGAGGAGGCTGGAGTTTCCCCAAGATCTCCATATGGTTATTAGAGTCTTCCTTTTCCTCTTCCTCCTCATCCCCCTCTTCCTCTTTCTTTTCTTCATTTATATCTAATTTGATGATTTTTTTGTTTTAATTCGATGAACATTTGAGAAAACGATGATGAACAATAAAAGTTTATTTGATGAACATTTGAGACAAAGATAACGAGGAATACTTTGTAAATTGATGAACATTTGAGATAAAGACGATGATCATTTCATGGCATTGTTGATGAACTTTCTCTTTAATTTAGTTGAACATTATATAGAAAGTTGATGAACATTTAGTTATAAATTGATATACATTTGTGACATTGATGATGAACATTGTATAATTTATTTGATGAACTCACTGTATTCATTAGATGAACTCACTAGTGAATACAATATGTACCGATTATGAATACGGAATAATTAAATGAATAAACCCCAATGAAATATTCATAACTCCGTGAATCAATATTCACTAGTCAATAATTGTAATCATCCATAAGTTTGCTAGAACTAATATAGAAAAAAACTCAATATTTCAACATTCTTAAATAAAATAAAATAGTTTTTAAATAGCTATTGAATTTTTACTCATCCTCATCCTCATCATCCACAATCACTTCCTTGCAATTCCTCTTGTCATGTCTTGCGTATTTGTGACACCTAGCGCACTTCCTCAATCCCTTTTGCGAGTCTTCTATTGATTTTTCTTTGAGGCTTTTAATACGCTTGTCCCTACCACTCCCTTTGTTCTTTGCTATGCCGGGAACTTGCACTTCAATTTCATCGGGTACATCTACTCCAACAAAGCTTTGGATCATCGAACCTTCAACAACATAGTATTAAACGCGAATATCTATTAATACAAACCCGAACACATAAAGTTACAAATACGAATAATTTAAAATCAAAATACCTGAGACTTTATCATTTGGGTCGATTCCATCTATTGCATTCTTATAGCTTTCCTTCTTCCTATTTAATGTCTTCAGCAGATCCTTCAGTTTATCTATATCATCCTCCGCTAGACCAACACAAGAGTATATCATCGACCATACCTCATTCAAGACAGATTGTTTCTCTTGTATCTTAACACTTTCATTCCACACATTATATGATATTCCACTCTTTGCATTCTTCACAACCCCTTTGGTCCACCTATCAAGTACAAGATTCATCGGGATCTCCTTACAATCTCTATATTTCAGGACCGTAAATATATGTCGACATGGAAGGCCTATCTTATTGAACATCATGCAACTACACCTTGTAATGTCAACATCCAAGGTGTGATCCACATCAAACTCTTCTTCTCCAATTGTAATCTTGTAGTGTACTACATTATCATCTGCCTTACGACCTACAAATACATCACATTTATAAAACAGTAATTTACGAATATTACTGAACAATATATGAATACGTAGTAAACAGTATCTGAATAATTCAAATAACGACATTACCTGGTTTGACTGGTGTCAGATTACAGAAAAAACAGGCGGACTCTATTTCTTCCTGCACTAGAGTAAACATCTTTAATGTATAAACTTCAGATGCATTCTTTTCCATCGGCAAAGGAGTCTTTAATCGATGAGACCTTGTATCCGACTCAAAGTCGTTGCGCAGTTGTGTATGGCGTTGTGTTTCCATTGCACTGTCAAAATGCATCATCAACTCAACCAAGCTGAAATCTCTGTTTGTATAAGCACCAAAGAAACTGTTTTGCGACTCTGAAATGGATGTTGTGCGAACAAGCCCACCAAGCACAATGTCTTTGAAATACGCAGGTATCCAGAAGCGCCGAAGGTTATACATATCCTTGAACCAGTCCCTTGCTTTGTCTCTAAGATCCTCATCGTTCATGAACTGCTGCCACCCAGTTTCGAATTCCTCAATGGTCAGTCTATCATCCCAGACCAACCTACCTAATCGCTTCCTAAAATCTTTTGAGTTTATTCTCTTAGCACCCACTTTTGTCGATACTTTCTCCATTATGTGCCACATGCATAATTTGTGCCTTGTGTTTGGCAATGATTCTTCAATTGCAATCTTCATGGCCGGGTCTTGGTCTGTCACTATCACTAAGGGTGCATGGCCCATTGCCTCCACAAACTGCTCAAAGAGCCATTTGTAACTAGTTGTGTCTTCCTTCATCACCAAACCAGCTCCGAAGGTTAGACTCTTTTTATGATTATCAATCCCAGTGAACGGCGCAAACACCATATAGTACCTGAATATACAGATTATTAAGTTAAATACCGAAAATGATCATAGAGACAATATATGAACACTGTAACATCACAGATTGAATATCATAGTCAACAATACGAACACTTCTTAAAACAATCACCTGTTCGTTCTATAGGTAGAGTCAAACGATACTACATCATCAAAAGCTGCAAAATTTCTCCTTGAGATTGGATCTGCCCAAAATAACCTAGTCAACCGATTCTCTTTATCAAGAAAATACTCAAAATAGAATCCACTACATTGTTCCTTCTTCTTTTTGAACCTATCAATGACAATTTGTGCATCCGCTGCATCTATGCCTTTCATTAAATCCCTCTTGAAGTTTTTGAAATCTATAGCCAATGCATTGATGTGCGTGATACGCTGCACTTGGTATAGCGTAACTAGGGATTATTACATTAGTTTAGGAGTATTATTATATGTGTTTCGAGTCATTATTATGTTCTGATATATTTATTAAGAAGTGAAGAAATTGAGATCAGAACCGAAGAAGATTGAAGACTTGAAGAAATCACCGACGGCGATCGCGGTAGATCAGTGGCGATCGCGGTGGAGCAACAAAGAGGAGCCGGAAATATTTAATAAATCCGCGATCGCGGATTAATATCCGCGATCGCGGGTAATATGCTGAATTCCCCTTCGTGCGCGAGACGGGCCGTGGATTTATTACCAAGCACGCCGGCCCACATATGAATTAGAAGAAGATGGGGCCCACTGGAAGCAAGCAGCTCAAAGCTTGCCGAGTGCTGCTTTGCTACGTTCTTTTCTTTCTTTCGATTTCTTTCTTTTATTTTCCTTTTATTCCTTTTCCGTTATTTCTTTCTCTTTTTCTTATTTTCCTTAATTAGTTTTAGGATATATCTTTTACCATATATTTTTAGGGTTAGTCTCTATTTAAGAACCCTAGTATCATCATCTTTTCCATCAGACAATTTAGTTCTGCAACCATGAGCAGGAACTAATCTCCATTGTTTTACCTAGCGGTTGAAACCTTCAGTTATTAAGTTGTGAGATTTCTAAACTCTTGTTCTTTTCCTATGGGTTTGTATTAATTCTCTTGTTCTTCATCTATTGATTTCTATTAGTTTTGCTAGTTTGATCACCTAGTTTGATTGATAGTTTTCTATTGCTAGACTAGGAATATACGGTGGAATTCCTTGTCATTGTAGCGCTCATATCTGCATGATCTGGTAGTTGATTGCTTTTATGAAAGAGAATTGATTGCATGTTAATACTTGACGGTTGTAAGTTATTGCATGCATCCTTATAATTCCTGTGCCCTTTGCTGCTATTTCAATAAATCTTGAGAGGTTTCCCTGATTGTTGAATAGTAAGTATTATCAGGACCGGTTGGTCTGCTGATATATTAAAGATTGGAATAGAAACATTCCCTAGGATTGAATAGAACTTGAGATAAATCTATGATCAACTTGATTGACTGTTGTGTGGATACTTGCTAGGTGAAACCCCTTCTCATCATATTCTCACCCAAACTCCCTTTGTTTGATACTTGTTACTTTTGTGTTTCATACAATCAAAAACCCCCCTTGTTACTTGTTACTTGTTCGTTAGTTGGTATTTCGCTTGACTGCATTGATTTGGTGTTTTGATTCCCTTGGGTTCGACCTCTACTTACTTGCTATACTCTAGTTAGTGTTTAGAGTTTATTTCTTTGATTTGGCACTACGACTTTAGCCTCATCAAATTTGGCGCCGTTGCCGGGGAATTGAAATTTTTCTGATTCTGTGTTAATTGTGAAATTATCAACTGTTTGGTGTGAACCTTTATGGTTCAGACCCGTGCTACTGATTCATCTCTTGTTGCCTTTGACCCAGAGATTGAAAGGACGTTCCTTCGGAACCAAAGAGCAGCTCTGAACCAAGATAACGAGATGGGTGATCGACACGGACCGCCACTGCCTACTATGAGGCAACTCACTGCCCCAGACTTAAACCAACAACCTTTAGCAGTGAGGTTTCCTGAGATTGAAGAAGGTGTGAATTTTGAATTAAAAGCTGGTTTAATTCATGAGCTACCACACTTCCATGGGTTAGCAGGAGAAGATCCCAACAAACACTTGGCTCAATTCCATGCCATATGTTCTAGTATGAAGCCAAGAGGTGTTACGGAGGAGCATGTCATGCTGAGAGCTTTCGGATTTACTCTGAAAGACGCTGCAAATGATTGGCTCTATTATCAAGCTCCAGGAAGTATTGATACATGGGCTAAGATGAAAAAAGTCTTCTTGGAGAAATATTTTCCAGCTACAAAACTGAGCAGCTTGAAGAAGGAAATCACGAATCTTCAACAACACTCAACTGAGAGTCTCTATGAATATTATGAGAGATTCAAGAAGCTCTGCTCAAGCTGCCCATTCTATAGTTATACTGACCAAGATCTCCTTATGTACTTATTTAGTGGCCTGATTGATGAGGATCGTCGAATGGTGAATGCATCCTGTGGAGGCAACTTTTTAAGATTGACTATACCTCAGGCTACTGAAATTTTTGAGGAATTAGCTGAGAGCTCAAGGCAGTTTGGTAGCAGGCAAAGAACACAGTCAACAACTCCAAGTGATATGAATGAACTGAAAGATATGATGAAGGCTTTTATGCTGCAAAGTGGTGGTCAACAACTCCAAGAGCCGAATGCTGAGGTAAACGCTGTTGGTAGATGGCAACCAAGGCCAAGGTATGATTCTCATAATTTTAATAGCCAGCAACCTAGACCTCAGAATTCCATGACTGTTGAAGATATGATCAAGTCCTTAGCTCAAACTGTGATGCAACAAAATACTAAAACGGAATCGAGTATCCAAAATCTTGAAAATCAGTTAGGACAGATTGCTCAAGCTGTGAGTAAATTAGAGGCCAGGGAACCGGTAAGAAACCCGAGAGAGAACGTCAGTGCAGTGTTCTTGAGGAGCGGAAAAACATTAAATGACTGTTTTGTGCCAAAACCGCGATCGCCAGATCTGAGTGGCGATCGCCATGACATTCCAGAAGCTGAGGTGCAAAATCATCCGCGACCGCGATCGCCAGTTGCTGATGGCGATCGCCAGGAGACCCCTGAGTATATTGATAATTATGTTCGCCCGAATTTTCCACCTCTATTCTCTCAGAAGCCTGTTGCTCCCTTTCCTGAGGCGTTGAAGGATACTCGAAGGATGGATGACGACAAAGAAATCTTCGAAACCTTTAGCAGGTGTGAGGTAAACATTCCTTTGCTCAAACTTGTTAAGAGTATTCCTAGATTTGCTAAGTTTTTGAAAGAAGTTTGCACTATTAAAAGAAATCAAAAACTGAAAGGAAAGAAGAAAGTTGAAATAAGTGAACAAGTTTCTGCAGTGTTTCAAAAACGCATGCCTAAGAAATGTGGTGATCCAGGCATATTTAGCATTCCATGTGTGATTGGTGAAACTAAATTTGACAAAGCCATGCTAGATTTAGGTGCATCAATCAATGTTTTGCCTTACTCTTTGTATGAATCACTAGGCTTAGGACCTTTGCATAAAACAGGAACTGTTATTCAACTTGCTGATAGGTCTACTGTGTACCCGAAAGGGGTTGTTGAAGATGTTCTTGTTATGGTTGGTGATCTGATTTTTCCTGCTGATTTCTTTGTGTTAGATATGGAGCATGCTAATAATGTCACACTTATACTGTTAGGTAGACCTTTCATGAAAACTGCACAAACGAAAATTGATGTTAATAGTGGGACTCTCTCTATGGAGTTTGACGGGGATAAGGTAGAATATAATATTTATGATATGGATCCCATTGATAAGAATTCACTATGTTCTATTGATGTGATTAAGCCTACTTGTAAGGATAAATTGCAACTTGTTTTAGGAAATCTCTTAGAGCCTCCAAAAGTAGATGCTGTTTTATCTACTAACATGCAGGAGTGCCAGGCTAAGCTAGAGCCTAAAAGTAAGCTCTCTTCACATCCTTTGGGCAATCGCCCTCCATTACTGACCTCGCCAGGCGAGATACCATTGATGTCTAGTGTGCGGGCACTTGACATTGAACTTAAACAGCCGCCTGATATGGTCAAGGAGGATAAAGTGAATGAAACCACCTTCATTTCTAAAGACAAGGTGGTTAAGGTAAGAGGAACGAGATTTAAGGCGTTCCATGAGTGGTTCAAGAGAGAATTCAGACAAGAGACGGTTTTCACAAAGCCAAATGGCGTTAGTTAAATCTCTTGAGTTTCATGTCGAGCCACGACATAAAATAAGGCGCTACTCGGGAGGCAACCCGAGGTTTGAGTTTGTTTTTATTTGTTTTTGTTCGGTTTAATTTTCTTTTTAGTTTTTCTATGGACAGGAGGAAATCACCGAAGCTTAGGGTCAGCTACAGTCAGTAGCCAATCTCGCTGTAAGTCTTCTCTCCCGTTCGTAAAAAAAAAAAAAAAAAAAAATCCGAAAATCATTCCGAGAAAAAAATAATATATCGGATTAAAAAAATAAATAAATAGAGTGCAGAAAAAATATGAGAGAAAAGAAAGTAAGGAGTTGTATTTCATCAAGTTTGGTTTCATTAGTACTATCATTATAGATCTACATTCGCTGGAGCTTATCTTGTTGGTGACCATGTTATTTGCAAGGAGTTGATTTGTTTGGGTCACTTTCTACATTGGAGGTATTCTTTCTTTTGCTTTAGATGAGCTATGCATTTATTGGATTACATTTAGTGCTCATCTAGTTTCTCATTCTACCACACTTTGAGTTTTATTGGAGGAAGGTCATCCGACCTTGTATGTGAGTCTTCTGTCTCTTTCCCTGGGTTCGATTTTTATGTCTTCCATTTCATTGAGGACAATGCAATGTTTAAGTATGGGGGAGGAGAATGTATTCACATGTAATTATTTGGGTGTTGGTTGTATCTGCATGAACTTATTGAATATATATTGTATGAAAAAGCCACAAAAATTGAAAAAAGGCATACAAAATCCTTGGATAGCAAGTTCTATGCAATAAGAAGGTGGCTTGGCCGGCACTAGGCTGAGGCAAAAATAAGTCTTGAGTGATGTGAGTTTTGTGAGCCTGGAACAATTATTGAGTGGTTGGGATGAAAACCCAAAAGGGCGCCCAAGCAAGATGAGTGTTATTAAAAAAATTGAGTGTTTTAGGATCTTTATCATCTTGGCGTATGGAGACATAAGAAGGAGGCGTATAGGAGGATTCGGGTAGGCCACTTGGAGGAATAAGGTGTAGTTCTGGGTATGTGCTTATTTTATTACATTGTTCTTGATTATTGTTGTTGGGTTTTGTGTGTTTTGGAGGAGCTTATTGGTTATGTAATCACTAGGAGATACTCTTGTACTTCCTGAGGCTTTGAGCATTTTATTGTATGGGTAGATTTTCTGTAAGTTACTCGGGACGAGTAAAAGTCTAAGTATGGGGGTATTTGATACGCTGCACTTTGTATAGCGTAACTAGGGATTATTACATTAGTTTAGGAGTATTATTATATGTGTTTCGAGCCATTGTTATGTTCTGAGATATTTATTAAGAAGTGAAGAATTGAAGATCAGAACCAAAGAATATTGAAGAGTTGAAGAAATCACCGACGGCGATCGCCATGGATCAGCGGCGATCGCGGTGGAGCAATAGAGAGGAGCCGAGAATATTTAATAAATCCGCGATCGCGGGTATTATGTTGGATTTCCCTTCGTGCGCGAGACGGGCTGTGGATTTGAAGCAAGCAGGTGAATTGATCCCAAATTTAGGGTAAGTAACCCTTATTTCACCTTGAATTGTATTTTCTAACCCTAAAAATTTCTAGTGTGGTAACTAACCTTTTGGGCTGATGACAGTTTGGTTTGATGACAGTTTGAGCTGATGACAGTTTGGTTTGATGACAGTTTGAGTTGATGACAGTTTGTGATGATGACACTAATTATTTTTTTCGATGACAGTAATTTTCATCGATGACAGTATTTTTTATTGATGACAGTATTTTTTATTGATGACAGTAATGTGATGTCATTGATGACAGTAATTTGGATGATGACAATGCTGGTTGTTATTATGATGACAATTTGCGTTAATGACATTCTTTATCACATTTTATTACATTTTATGTCATCCGACTTGTAATATTGTCCTCGTCTAAAATAAAATATCGTCATCATCACTAAATGAATAAAATAATCTATATTTACACATTGATGAAAGTTGAAAACAAATTACAATTTGGAAAACAAACTGTCATTGATGACAATTCATTGACGAAGGTGTAAGAGAAAGATTGATGACAGTTTGTTTTCCGGCTGAACCAGACAATGAATTGTCATCAATGACAGCTTTTCTATAAGTTACTCGGGACGAGTAAAAGTCTAAGTATGGGGGTATTTGATACGCTGCACTTGGTATAGCGTAACTAGGGATTATTACATTAGTTTAGGAGTATTATTATATGTGTTTCGAGTCATTATTATGTTCTGAGATATTTATTAAGAAGTGAAGAAATTGAGATCAAAACCGAAGAAGATTGAAGACTTGAAGAAATCACCGACGGCGATCGCGGTAGATCAGTGGCGATCGCGGTGGAGCAACAGAGAGTAGCCGGAAATATTTAATAAATCCGCGATCGCGGATTAATATCCGCGATCGCGGGTAATATGCTGAATTCCCCTTCGTGCGCGAGACGGGCCGTGGATTTATTACCAAGCACGCCGGCCCACATATGAATTAGAAGAAGATGGGGCCCACTGGAAGCAAGCAGCTCAAAGCTTGCCGAGTGCTGCTTTGCTACGTTCTTTTCTTTCTTTTGATTTCTTTCTTTTATTTTCCTTTTATTCCTTTTCCGTTATTTCTTTCTCTTTTTCTTATTTTCCTTAATTAGTTTTAGGATATATCTTTTACCATATATTTTTAGGGTTAGTCTCTATTTAAGAACCCTAGTATCATCATCTTTTCCATCAGACAATTTAGTTCTGCAACCATGAGCAGGAACTAATCTCCATTGTTTTACCTAGCGGTTGAAACCTTCAGTTATTAAGTTGTGAGATTTCTAAACTCTTGTTCTTTTCCTATGGGTTTGTATTAATTCTCTTGTTCTTCATCTATTGATTTCTATTAGTTTTGCTAGTTTGATCACCTAGTTTGATTGATAGTTTTCTATTGCTAGACTAGGAATATACGGTGGAATTCCTTGTCATTGTAGCGCTCATATCTGCATGATCTGGTAGTTGATTGCTTTTATGAAAGAGAATTGATTGCATGTTAATACTTGACGGTTGTAAGTTATTGCATGCATCCTTATAATTCCTGTGCCCTTTGCTGCTATTTCAATAAATCTTGAGAGGTTTCCCTGATTGTTGAATAGTAAGTATTATCAGGACCGGTTGGCCTGCTGATATATTAAAGATTGGAATAGGAACATTCCCTAGGATTGAATAGAACTTGAGATAAATCTATGATCAACTTGATTGACTGTTGTGTGGATACTTGCTAGGTGAAACCCCTTCTCATCATATTCTCACCCAAACTCCCTTTGTTTGATACTTGTTACTTTTGTGTTTCATACAATCAAAACCCCCCCTTGTTACTTGTTACTTGTTCGTTAGTTGGTATTTCGCTTGACTGCATTGATTTGGTGTTTTGATTCCCTTGGGTTCGACCTCTACTTACTTGCTATACTCTAGTTAGTGTTTAGAGTTTATTTCTTTGATTTGACACTACGACTTTAGCCTCATCAGTGCGCAAAACCGCCAACCATCTCTTTTAGAAGCTTGTAAGATTTGACCGGTCCTAAATTTGCCCTTGCACAACTGAGCATGAACTTTTGGTGTCCAATATCCAACTTCCTGTTACACTTCAGCAAGTGCCTTGCTATTTTAGGCACCATATCATGATTGTGATGCTCGATGAGCCTACTAACAACGTAAACATCACCAACCTTCCAAAGAAATTTGATCATAGCCCCGCATTCAACATGGTTGGTTGTTGTCTTACGCTTCCCGGTACTATTGGTTGTATTCTTCTCTCCTTTGTGGTTGCAATATAAGTACCTACGCGACGCCGTTGTTGTATCTTTGAACCTATGAAGAGTGCCTTTTCGAACGTCAAATCCTGCCGCCTTGGCATATTCGTAATAGAATTCCTCAGCTTCTATTAGGGATTTAAATTTTCTCCCCATAAAGGGTTTTTCTTGACTTGGAAACCTAGGTATCCAACACTTTGAATTACGGTCATCGGGATGAACAATACAATCGGTTTCATAATCGAATTCAGCTTCTTCCTCTTCATCAACGTCTTTTATTCCAGTTTCGCAAACCTCCATATCATCTCCTGAATTGTCAGTCACCAAATCATCACTTGACCATTCATCGACCACTTTTTTACCTGGGAAAAAAGTAGAACACTTATAACTGAATATTCAACAGTATACCACGAATAACAAGGTTGAATATCGGAATATCGTCTTCTTTCGTAATGGAATAAAAGTCTTACATAATGGAAACCCTAAAACCTAATATATCATAGGAAGAACACGAATAACAAAGTTCAACATCAGAATATCGTCTTCTTTCGTAATGGAAACCCTAAAACCTAATATATCACTATTGGAACACGAATATTCTACAGTCGAACACGAATAACAAAGATAAACATCAGAATATCATCTTCTTTATGTTTTCATTAATTTCTTTCATAATGGAACTCCTATAACTGAATATTCTACAGTCGAACACGAATAACAAAGATGAACAACGGAATATCGTCTTCCTAATATTGGAATAAAAGTCTTTCGTAATGGAAAACCTAAAACCTAATACTTCAGAGGAAGAACCGAATAACAAAGTTGAATAACAGAATACCGTCTTCTTTCGTAATGGAAACCCTAAAACCTAATATATCACTATTATAACTGAATATTCTACAGTCGAACACGAATAACAAAGATGAATAACGGAATATCGTCTTCTTAATATTGGAATAAAAGTCTTTCGTAATGGAAAACCTAAAACCTAATACTTCAGGGGATAAACCAAATATCAAAGTTGAATATCAGAATACCGTCTTCTTTCGTAATGGAAACCCTAAAACCTAATATATCACTATTATAACTGAATATTCTAAAGTCGAACACGAATAACAAAGATGAACAACAGAATATCGTCTTCTTAATATTGGAATACCGTCTTATTTCGTAATGGAAAACCTAAAACCTAATACTTCAGGTGAAGAACACGAATAACAAAGATGAATATCAGAATACCGTCTATTTTTGTAATGGAAACCCTAAAACCTAATATATCACTATTAGAACACCCGGAGAAGATGAATATCTCACATTAGAACACGAATACATAAACTGTACTGTAAACATGAATATCGATTAATCAAAATCGAATATTTCTTGCGCAACATAAGCCATTGATTTTTGCAGATTTCGTCGAACAACAAAGTAACCATAACTGAATACTAAGAAACCCTAATTCTCAAGAACTAACCTTTACGATCAACTTCTTCCGTAGACATTATAAATTCATGTGTCAATGGAAAAAGAATTTAAAACTTCAAGAAGAATGAAGATCTGGAAGAAGAGCAAGAGCGTTAATGTTGTGAACATGGATAATGGCTGCAATGGAGAAAATTAAATCGTCATTCTATCTCTCTGTTTAACCGTCATTCTATCTCTTTCTCTCTCATGTTTAACATTTAAAATTTAAATGAAAAAATCACAAAATTCTACAAATACGTTAAATGCTAACAATTACATACTCTCTCTCCTATTAATTTCTTTTTCTTTTTTTTTCCACCATTAATCCTAGCCATTGATTTAATCCTATCCAACGCTCCTAATCAATCCACTCGTTACATCATAAAATCCGTTACACCGGAACCGGACCCTATATATATATATACAATCTATAGAGGGAGGCTCCAGTAAGACCACCCTTATAGTAAAACGGTGTTAACGAGTATGGAGCGTTGGATGAGAAGTAGATGGAGGGTTGAGATTAAAAGAATTAGAATAAAAGAAATTTAGGAAAAAATTACCAATTAAAGCTCCTAATTATACGCTTCTATCTTTCTTCTCTCTCTTTTCTCTCTCTTTCACGATCTTCTCTCTATTCTCTCTCACGATCTTCTCCTTTACAAAGGGCTTAAAAATTGCGTTCTTCTCCTTGGCAATTCTTGTTCTTGTTTGAGTGATACAACAACACAAAAATCTCAATGGGAGAAGGTTAGTTTCAAGATGTTTCATTGTGATATGCGAATTCGTAAATTCGATATGCAATTCCGCATCCTCGTTATGCAGTAGCTATTTAGGGTTTCGAATTTTGAGGTGTTATGATTAAGTTGTCGTGTGTGTTTCTTTTTAGACGTTATGCAATCTGATTTACTAGATATGCAGTAGATCTGTTGAACGACTTTCAATTTTGTTCGCCTCTCAAATCGTATGATCAACAAAGGGGGACCTTATGTGACTAGGGTTTGATTTAATTCGACTTTGATGTATTAGATTCATAGTAATTTGATTAGGGTTTGATGTAATTGAACAACATATTCGCCGTTATGCGAACTAGCTAGGTTTGCTAGGGTTCGTTAGGGTTTAATTCTGATATGCGAACTCGCTAGAACGATATGCATATTTCATTCGTTGTTATGCAGGAACATTTAAGGGTTTCGAATTTGGAGGCGTTATGCAGTAATTAAGTTTTCATATGCGTTTTTTTTCCACTGTTATGCAATAATTTATACATGATATGCACTATATGTGTTAAATTTCTATCATTGTTTGTCGCCTCTCAAATCATATGTCGTAGTGAATTTTAATATGGGACTCTAGGGTTTCATTTTACGCTTATTTGATATGCAATAGTTGTTAACGGATGTGCACTAACTATACATTAATATGCACAAAAATGGTTCAGATATGCAGAAGATCCTGATTGATGATGTGATCTATTTTTTCCTCAATGCACACCTTTTTAGTTGATATGCACAACACAAGTTCACATATGCAGAAAACACCCAAATGGCGATGTGATTTATTCTTCTCATACGATGTTTTTGATGTTTCAGATGATGGTTTGACAAACGAAGAATTATTATTATTTGGTACTCAATGTGTTATTGGCGTTGAAGACATACTTAGGGTTCGTTTTCCAAGGTTTACAACTTTCTACTTGATATGCAACACATATCTATAGATATGCACCAAATCCGTATCGATATGCACTAAATCTGTATAGATATGCACCAAAACTGCAACGATATGAACTATATGTATAGATATGAACCATATTCGTAGCGATATGCACTAAATCTTTATAGATATGCACCAAATCTACAACGATATATATTCACCAAATTTGTAGCGATCTGCACCAATCGTTGGTCATCAAATTTATCATATTAAGAATGCACTTCAAAAAAACTACATGTGATTTGCGTAATGCAAAAAGTAGTGTGCATATCACACACAAACACGTGAATATCAACACACTATATGTGAATATTATACTCATATAGTTGCATATCATATATATAATGAATATGACCTCAAACAACGTTTTCAATTTCATCAACAAGTTGATATTGCATATCACGATAACTAATCTGAATATCAACACAAACGTAGGTGATAAATAATCAAACCTAATTTTGTTCTAATAAAAACATTGATATGGTGTATATCTATACAAATTTGGTAGGTTCAGATTTGGTGCATACTTACAGATAAACTCAAAGCTCCATCCACAAAAGCAGAGAACTTTCAACCAGATTAAAAAAAAGGCAAAACGGAATTAACCCTTTAATCAAGGAGACTAGCTAGCAAGGCAACATACATTTCCATGGTTTCAAAGAGTATCATGTCTATTTCAGCGAGACTAATTCCATTCTTCAAGACTCCTTTTATCTTCTCTAATTCTTCTTAAGGAATCTAAAACTGAATTCTCCTTTTCTCTGATTTTCCTCTCGTCTTGTAACATTTTCATCACACGTGCCCTTTGTTTTCCGTCAGTTTCACATCCCGACTCTTTCTGTAACTTCAAGTGTTCATTCAGGTAATCCTGTAACATAATAAATCTAATTCAACATATACTCACTATATGCATACTAG
Source organism: Oxyria digyna (assembly GCA_029168935.1). Classification (NCBI taxonomy): domain Eukaryota; kingdom Viridiplantae; phylum Streptophyta; class Magnoliopsida; order Caryophyllales; family Polygonaceae; genus Oxyria; species Oxyria digyna. The sequence continues at coordinate 46,404,053 of JAPVLV010000005.1, forward strand.
TGTGGATGTGAGGGAAAAAAGAAGAAAGAAGCATTAAATTTAAAAGTGAAATATATCTCCAAACAATGGTTACGTGTGTGATCATGGTGCATATCCCCCTGACATGTCAATTAGTGGTCTCTGCCAACATTACATATATAATTTGTTTGGTTATTCAAACTCAGAAATTATTTGTGGATCAAATGCTCATAGCTAATACCTATAAATTAAACTCCATGTCTTTACCTAAAATCGACGACGTCGGCTGAGATGGGGTCATGGGAAGCAATCGAAAGGAGATCCACGAGTTGAAATTTGAACGATTGTTCGATTGAGGTGTTTGATTGAATAGTAAGAATGTCAATATGAATAAACAAAACTAAGAGGTAAATAAATTCCTTAAGAGATTTGCCAGGAGTTGAGTTCGTCAAGGAGGAGGCGAGGGTTCAATGAAGACGATGAGATGAGAGTTCATCCAAAGAGAGAATAAGTGAAAAAGGAAAGCGAATCCCTAAAATATAAATAGGTAATTCTGATTTATTATCCTTAATATTATTATTATCTTTAATTAAATCTGATCCATTCATCTAAACATGATCTAACGCTTATAAATCGTTAACACTTTTTCACTCTAAGAGAAGGTTTCACCAGAGCCTAAATCTAAATCTCTATATATATATATGTAGAGGTAAGTTCCGGTGTAACGAGTATTGTGGTGTAACGGTGTAACAAGTATTTTTCTTTAATGATATTCGGGTTTGTTAAGGTTGATATTCAACTTTATGTAGATTTAGGTTATATATGCACTAATCGCATTCTCATATGCTTGTGCCTCTATTCAATCTTTTACGCTATTTATTCATGTTTATTTAGTTGAATATCTACCCTATATTGATATAGGTAAATTAAGTTGAATATCAATCTTAACAAACCTGAATATCATTTAGGGTGAATACTCGTTACACCGTTACACCGTAAGAGGTTGTTACACCAGAACTTAAATCTATATATGTATATATATATTATATAATATATATATATATATATATATATAAGTTCTGGTGTAACAGCCTCTTACGGTGTAACGAGTATTCACCCTCAATGGTATTCAGGTTTGTTAAGGTTGATATTCAACTTAATTCACCTATATCAATATAGGGTAGATATTCAACTAAATAAACATGAATAAATAGCGTAAAAGATTGAATAGAGGCACAATCATATGAGAATGTGATTAGTGCATATATAACCAAAATATACATAAAGTTGAATATCAACCTTAACAAACCCGAATACCATTGAAGGTAAATACTCGTTACACCACAATACTCGTTACACCGGAGCTTACCTCTCTCTCTATATATATATAGAGAGAGAGAGAGAGAGGATCATATGAGGATAGTTCATCCCGTGAGGACATGCGGACGTTTTAGGAGCGTTGGATCATTTACATCCGACGGTCGAGAGAATAAACGCGTTTTGATTTTTTTAAGTCTCTGGGGGTAGTATTGGAATTTCAGGTGTATTCATCTTCCTCCAGAGCATTGAAACCCTCAACTCAAATCTCGCCCTTCTCGGCTTCTCATGGTAGCTCCTCTTCGCCCGTCTGAGAACTCGATCTCTCCGTCCAAATCCGACTCATTAATATTCTCCTAGGAATGGAGGTAGACTTTCGTTAGGCGTAATTTTTTTTTTTTGAGCACCGTTAGGCGTAAATCACCTTGCTAATAAGTCTCCATTGGTTTTGGCTCGTGGTGCCAACCAACCTCTCTTCGGCGCTCTCTTTTCAAAGCTACGGTTCTTCCGATTCAGGTATTTCGTTGATTGTGATGTCGAATCCTACTCAATTTCACAAACAATTACCAGAACTGAGTTAGGGGATTTCTGTATTAAGAAATTAGGTTTTTGTGATGTTACTGCTAGTTATGCACACAAGGTGCTTGCATTAATGCCTGACTGAACATCATGGCATAATGGCTAATGTATGTATTTTAATGACATAATGGCTAAATTCCAAGCAACTCTAATACCAAGCAATCAAGAACGCAATATACAAGCAGTATTGAGATTACACTCTTTTTTTTAATTTTTGTTGTTTGGAGCACTTTGATTACTTGTCGATTGGTCTTTTTCACAAGTTCAACATTTTGGTTATCTATCCCTGGAAGAGCATGATGTCAAATTTTATATAGTAAAATATTTGATCCTATTGTTTGTTGCACTACCAAATATATAGAGAGTTTCTTCCTTTCCGTGGTAAATTAGGAGACTCAAAATAGAGTTTTGTAGTAAAGATATAATAAGGATAGTGGTTGTTGCAAGTTGCAACCATGAAGGGATCAATTGAAACTCTATTATGCAATATTGTATGTAAGCTATGTGATGAGTGAGTGAGCTTCGAACCTGGTGATGGATTTGAATTGCTTCCAATAAATCAAGTCAGGTATAAACATGTTCATTGATGATTCTTTTTTTACTGCAGTCACCATAGACCCTCCTAAGAGACCTCTTGCCTTTTTTAATGCTTATTTGATGATGGATCCGTATGAGAGCACAATTTTCATCGATATGACATATTAAGGTTGTTTTTGGGTGTCGGTTTGGTGTGATAGATGGTTGATGAACTTGTTGTGCAAGTAGTTAGAGCTGAAGAAACTGAAAGAGACATTACAGCGCAGTCCACTGGAGCTTGCAAAGCAGGAGCTCGCATGATCGGTCTTCTCAAGCTCATGTTCTAAGTCGCGGCATAGGGAGACAGGTTAGTTTCACATTACCATTTCTTCACTCAACCACTGATGATCACATGATACTAATGTGGGGGTGTTGTTTGATAATAGGAATATTAAGTGGCTCTACAATATCTACTTTTGTTACAAATCCTTCAATGATGTCTAACTAGTAACTAGAAGAAAACTTGTGGATTGTGATGTTCTTGTTGAGTAGAGGTTGGTTGTATCTTGTTTTAATATCGAAGGCTCGGTGGTTGGGAGAAACATGCCCTTGGCCAGAACATCGCTAAAGTCAGCTATTTGTGGAAACTTGCTTGCTTTTGAGGCTCGCAGGCATTCTGTCAAGGAGAAGAAGATTTGTGCTCGGTTCAAAGCTAAGGTTTCTTATCTTCATCGACAAACACTATCGAGAGGGTTAGGACGCTCCTCCCCAATCGCACAAGTGTTGGAGCTGAAGACTTTATTGGTTGATGTTGGAAGCATAGAAGCTTACAACAGAATAATCTTTTAAAGAAAAAAAAGTTGAGGCTTAGCTTATCACATTTCAAGTCTGAAGATTCTAGTAATTTGTTAATAAGTTTTGTTCCATTATATACATATTATGGCATAGTGACAAGAAGTGATAAGCTAGATTAGAAACCATACTATCAATTTGACACCTACTTCAATTTTTTGTATTGTATCATTCTCAACTACATATATTTGCAAGAGATACTCACAACCTAATGTCGTACTTCATTTTCATATACTACATTAGAAGAAGAAGAAAAAGATGACATAAGTATAGGGTCATGTGTTCCGCGTAGGTTCATTATATCAAACCTAAAAAATTATAATTCTTTCATTTCCATTGATTTTAACCACCTTGTCCTTAGCAATGATAGTGGTTTCCTTCTCATCCTTGATTGTATCAGGCGGCTGTTTCAGCTCAATGTCAAGTGCTTGCACACTAGACATGAATGGTATCTTGTCTGGGGAGGTCAGTAATGTGGGACGGCTTCCCAAAGAATGTGGAGAGAACTTACCTTCGGGATCTAGCTTAGCCTGAAACTCCTGCATGTTAGTAGACAAAGCAATATCTACTTGTGGGTCTCCTAAGACATTCTCCAAAACAGGTTGCAATTCATCCACGCAAGTGGGAGTAATCACATCAATAGCACATAGAGAATTCTTTTCAATTGGATCAATGTCATATATATATATATATTATATTTCACCTTATCCCCATCAAATTCCATAGAGAGAGTCCTACTATTCACATCGATTTTTGTTTGTGCAGTTTTCATGAAAGGTCTACCTAATAGTATAGGTGTGACATTATTATCATGCTCTATATCCATCACAAAGAAACCAGCAGGAAAGATCAAATCACCAACCATACCAAGCACATCCTCAACAACTCCTTTCGGGTACACAGTAGACCGATCAACGAGTTGAATAACAGTTCTTGTTTCATGCAAAGGTATTAATCCTAGTGATTTATACAATGAATAGGGCAAACCATTAATCGAAGCACCTAAATCAAGCATGGCTTTCTCAAATTTTTTATCACCAATCACACATGGAATACTAAACATGTCAGGATCACCACACTTTTTAGGCATACGCCTTTGAAACACAACAGAGACTTGTTCACTCACTTTCACTTTTCGTTGTCCCTTTAGTTTTTGATTTCTTTTAATAGTGCAAACTTCTTCAAAAACTTAGCAAATCTAGGAATACTCTTAGCAAGTTTGAGCAAAGGAATGTTTACCTCACACCTACTAAAGGTTTCGAAGATCTCTTTGTCAATCTCCGGTCTTCGAGTCTCGGAAAAGGAGCAACGGGCTTCTGTGAAAACAGAGGAGGGAAATTTGGACGAACGTAATCATCTTTGAACTCAGTTGCCTTACCGTGATCACTACCAGAATATGGAGATCGCGGTTTTGATGCAGAGGCCTCAGTTTCGTCAGGCAGAATATGGCGATCGCCATCTGATGGTGGCAATCACGGTCGCGATGCAGAGATTCCAGAATCCTCAGAAACAAGATGGCGATCGCGGTTTTGGGACGGAATTGTCATTCAACACTTTGCCGCTCCTCAAGAACACTACACTGACGTTTTCTCTCGGGTTTATTATCGAGTTTCTGGCCTCTAATTTCCTCACAGATTGAGCAATTTGTCCTATCTGATTTTCAAGATTTTGGATGCTTGATTTCATCTCATCACTTTGTTGCATCACAGTCTGATCTAAGGACTTTATCATCTCTTCAACAGTCATAGAATTCTAAGGTCTAGGATGATGGTAATTGTTTGCATAAGAATCATACCTTGTCTTTGGTTACCATCCTCCAACATCGTTTACCTCAGCATTTGGCTCATGAATGGCTTTCACTTCATGTCGAACATCACTTTTCAGCATCAAAAGCTTTACCATCTCTTTCAGCTCATTCATGTCAGTCTGCATTCTATCTGAATCATTTGATTTCACTGAGTGAGAGCCATGTCTACTACCGAGCTGCCTTGAACTCTTAGCCAACTCTTCAAACATTTCAGTAGCCTGAGGTATAGTCATTTTCAAGAAATTACCTCCACAGGATGCGTTCACCATTCTGCGATTTTCATCAATCAAGCCACTAAACAAGTACATAAGAAGATCCTGGTCAGTGTAACTATGGAATGGACAGCTTGAGAACAAATTCTTGAATCTCTCATAGTACTCATATAGACTCTGAATTGAATGTTGTTGAATGGTAGTGATGTCCTTCTTCAAGCTGCTCAGATTGGTGGCTGGGAAGTACTTATCCAAGAAAACCTTCTTCATCTTATCCCATATATCAATACTCCCTAGGGCTTGATAATAAAGCCAATCATTCGCAACATCTTTCAAAGTAAATCCAAAAGCTCTCAACATGACTTGCTCCTCAGTAACACCTCTTGGCTTCATACTAGAACATATGGCATGGAATTGAGTCAAGTGCATGTTTGTTGGGATCTTCTCCTGCTAAGCCATGGAAGTGTGGTAGCTCATGAATCAAACCAGCTTTTAACTCAAAATTCACACCATCAACAATCTCACAAAACGTCACTGCCAAGGGTTGTTGATCTAAGTCTGGGGCAGTGAGTTGCCTCATAGTAGGCAATGGTGGTCCATGTTCACCCATCTCGTCGTCTTGGTTCAGAGCTGCCCTTCGGTTCCGACGGAACGTTCTTTCAATCTCTGGGTCAAAGGAAACAAGAGATGAATCAGTAGCACGGGTCTGAGCCCTAAAGGTTCACACCAAACAGTTGATAATTTCACAATTAGCACAGAAATAGAATAATTCAATTCCCCGGCAACGACGCCAAATTTAATAGAGCAAATGTCGTAGTTGCTAAATCAAAGAAACTCTAAAAACTAACTAGAGTATAGCAAGTAAGTAGAGGTCGAACCCAAGGGAATCAAAACACCAAATCAATGCATTCAAGTGAAATATCAACTAACAAACAAGTAACAAGTAACAAAAGGGGGGGGGGGGGTTGATTGTATAAAGCACGCAAGTAACAAGTGGCAAGCAGAGAAACGTTGGGTTGAGAATATTATGCGAAGGGGTTTCACTTAGCAAGTATCCACACAACAGTCAATCAAGTTGATCATAGATTATCTCAAGTTCTTGTCAATCCTAAGGAATTTTCCTATTCAAGACTTTAGTATATCAACAGGTCAACCGGTCCTGATAATACTTACTATTCAACAACCAAGGAAATCACTCAAGGTTAAATTAAATGGCGATCGCGGAATTTAGATGGCGATCGCGGTTTCGCTCCAATATCTGCCTCAATTGCGTCTTCAACTCTTCTTGACTCCACTTCTTCACTTCATACCTTCTAAGTCTTCATGATAACTCCAATGATCCATAACATAGAAATGTCTCTAAACTCATATGGAATCACTCCTAATACAATGTAATAATCCCTAGCTACGCTATACAAAGTGCAGCGTATCAGTGTGTTGATGTTGCTAAAACGTACCCGCAAGTGTACGGGGTCAGTTGTAGTAGTCAAGTGTCGATCCCACAGAGACCAATGTAATATTAATTGAAACGCTATCAATGAATTAGGTCGAAAGGATATGAATAAGAACGAACCAAGCTAACTAGGAATTACAAATAAAACAGATAAATATATGTGGATAAATGTGTCTAAGGTTAAGGATCACCGCAACAATGCTTTAGTAAATAAAATCATACTCTGCCTGAATCTAGTCTAAGTAATTGAAGGTAAGTCATCTAAGGTAATCTACTAACTCCTTTCAGACGATAGTAAACGTGTTTGAACTAACTAACAATCGATGTCGCGCAGAGCTAATCTCATTCAAACTCATTAAGCTCTTAGAGTCTAGGAATAAACTGAAATAACATTCGTTGTCGCGCTCCGCTTAATCAGTCTAAACCTAGAACATCTATGATGACTTAGTATCCTCAAAAGTAATTAAGTCGCTTTCGCACAAATAACACTCAGGTTCAATTCCTAGGATTCCGATAAAAGTTATCACCTTTCAGTCTCAAACTCTACCTGATTACCTATTAGTGTTTTCACCTTTCAGTCTCAAACCCTAATAAGATTCAATCCGCCTAAGCAAGAATGGGCATAAAACATTTAGAAATGAATCAAATACTATTTCAATTCAGGCAAACATATAATTTTATTTACATTCGCATTGTTTGGATCACCATAACCTTAGAACTAGGAATTTAGCCAAACATGATCGAAGACATGTAACAAATTAAGCTAGTCATCAACATATATGGATTAAGCAATAAACACAAGAGATAAAACTAAATCTCAATATCAAAATAATCCAAATTGACAAAAGACTAGAACGATAATACCGTGTTTGAATCAAACGAAGGCACAAAACTCCCTCCGGTGGGAACTCACAACAAGCACCCAAAAAAAACAAAACTAAAACTTCACACACCCCAAAACCAAGAGTCTCCAGCACCAATTAAAACCTCTCACAAAAACTCAAGTAACCTCATCTCCCTTCTTCATTCAAATTGGGCATGGCCCATGGGGCTTTGTTTCTTGTGTTTTGCTATGGGCCGGTCCATATATAAACAACCACCATCAGCAAATTACCCGTGTTGCCTCCAAATTTAACACTTTCCTACTCTTGTATTAATTCGTCTTAAAAATACCTGAAACATATAAAAATAGGGTGTAGACTCCGAATATAAAATAATGCGAAAATAACTATAAAATATATAAAATATGCATGCAAAATAACCTAAACTAATATGCAATTAGACACCTAAAATATGTACAAAATGGATGTTATCAAATCCTCCAAGCTTAAACGTTGCTTGTCCCAAGCAAGTACACAACTAATGAGTCCACAAAATATAAAATGGTTGTTGCAATCCAAGAGACAAGTGAGCAATGACCATGAAAGGCCAAACAAATGACAACTTTCGTCCTAGCATGCTTCTCAATCAATGACAAGATGAAATTAGTTCTTCCACTCTAGACCTCACAAGATAAATTTAAAGTCACTCACACTCATGTGTTTAGGTTATGTATTTCGCTCAACTCTCTACTTTGAATGCTAACTACCGTAAGCTTGCACCAATATCAAATCTCCACTACAAGGACAATGCAAAACACAATCATGAGACATATAATAGGGTTGTAATGGGGCCAAGGTATTTTAAATAGGCATGGATATATTTTTGGCCATGTGGTGCTGAATCCAGGGGAGGGAACTTCTCTAAACAACACACTAATCATAATTTGATATTACAATAAGCTCAATAATTACACCCCAAACAAACGATTCACCATTCCCCATTTATCACATGACTATGTTTTCGCTTGTATATTGAAAGAAATCGAGAAGATTCTCTCAAATTGTGAATCGTGTCAAAAAATGAAATGGGGCTTATATAATGGGATGAAGGGAGTATTTTGCAGCTCTCCTCATCATGACTTAACAAGTCTTTTTCACTCGAGCAAAATTTTAATATAGAGTTGGCATGGTAAAAAAAGACTTAGAAGATGTATAAACTATTCGTTCGTATCGTCCTATAGATATAATTTATAAATGTAAAAAAATTAATTCGTTGTACAATTTTTTTTCGTTGTACAATTATAAAAGAAGAAATATTGAAAGAAGAATTTAATCATAGTTTATTTATTTAATCTAACAGTTAATTATAAAAAATAATTTCTCCAACTCCACCTTAGTTAAATCCACTTTTTCCTTGTCACATGCCTTATCTACTTAATAATTCAAATTAATAAGTTTCACTATTAAACTTGCTTACAACAAGATCAATATAACTTTTATCATAACCGATTCAAATATCAATTTAATTATATAAACGGTGTTTAAAATCATATAACTTCAACATTTATATATGTCGCTTTTAAAATAAGATGTAATTATTTATAAATAAGAAAGGAGTTCTTCTATAAATTCTATTAAGAAGAGTTAATCCAAAATCATATATAGTTGAAAATATAAATAATGTAATAAATGAAGAACATATTTATAGCTTCACACATTTGAAATAAATATTCACCTCTATTACCTATAAACTAGTTTATGTACCTGCGCCCGTCACGAGATTGGGTTTATTTATATTTTAAAAGCGGATGTGCCAATATAGTTGTTTCAAGCACAAATTTGATATTCCCTCCGTCCCCATTTTTCGTTCTTGATTCTGTTTTTGACACTATTCACACATCAAGAGAATCTTCGTAATTTCGACCAATATATAGATAAAAACATAGTCATGTGTGGTCTTGTTTTATTCGTCTTATCGAGTACTTTAATAATATTCAAATTTTATAATTTTTACTAATGTATAATTAGAGATATCGATAAAACAAAACGCACATCGGCATACGTGCCCGAGTGAAAGAGGAAGGAAATATAGGGACAGAGGGAGTATTAAAGAAGAATAGAATAGAATAAACTTTTCAAATATCCTAAAATTAAACTTCAAAAAGTATACCTTCTCGTCAACCAATATTATTTGTTACCCAATAAAAACATCTTTATTATCAAAACTTATTTTACATATCCAATACTCGTTGAAACTTCCAAATAGATATCAAAAGAATAGGGATATTATTTTGATACATATGAATGGAAAAAGATAAACTAGTAGGAATTAAATTATATTTGGATAGTATGTAGAAAGTAGATAAAAAAATTTAGGTAAAAGATAATTAAAGTAAATTAATATGTATAGATGAGAAGAAGATAAAAAAATTAGATAAAAGATAATTAATTAATTAAATTAATACGTACATATGAGAAAAAGATATGATTTTTAGGTAAGAGATAATGAATGTATAAATGTTATGATATTTCTTTTCAAGTTTCATAAAAATGTGATATTTTTTTGGTTTTTTATTTGTGGATTTTAGTCATCACGACGTGACAGATGACGTGGCTCATTGAATAGCTCATAAAAAATGTGGTATGGAGTTGTGATTTTGTAAAAAAAATTATTGTTTTTTGAAAGTTTTAGATTAGTTTTTGCCATGATTATCTAGATCGCAATGTAGTAGACCATTTTCAACTTCACGTGAGTGGAGCTCTAAGACTTTTATAAACAACATGTACAAGAGAGTTGAGACTTGAAATTTTGACAGAACAGTGTAACATCTAGCGTTGATCTTATGATATAAAGTCCACTTTATTAAGTATAAAAAATAAAACATCTCTCCTCATCATGACTTTTCAAAAATTAAAACATCTCTCCTCATCATGACTTTTCATTAGTGTAGTCTTCCAAGGTGGTTGTAAAGTAAAACAAGCCATTCCAAATCTAGAATTCTGAATTGATGTACAACCACTTATGCTTCTTTTCGTTTCTTCATGACCATCTGATCTTAAAAATTACTGTTTTGCATCTCTCCTCATCATGACTTTTCATATTCAAATATAAAGTTGAGGCATGGTAAAAAAAACCTTGGTCTGCTATATATATATAGGTGATTAATATTTGTCAAACCCTAAAAGTTTATTTGACACACTTTTACCTTCATCACAAATGTATTAGAGACGATCTTCGTCACGAATGTATTTCACAAGAGATTCGTCACAGAGAAACTGAGGACTTCCGTCACGAAGGTTTCAAGGACTTCCTTGACGAATCCGACTGTTTTGTTTTTAAGGCTTTTGGAAGGGCAAACGATGTCTGTTTTGGAAGTATTTTATATACACGGACTCGTATTGAAATTCTCTACAAGATTCTGAAAATAATTTAAAAATATAGATTCATCAAATAACTTCTGGAAACCTTTTTATATTATATATAAGCATTTCCGATTACTGCTCAAACATTCTTTAATGATGAAATGGAAACTACTTTATCAAGGTTGTCTTGTCACAAATTAAATGACATTTTGTTGGTAAAAAAATATTTTTTCTCTTATCTCTAAATGTTCATAGCTCTATTGCCAAATGATCATTAAGTTGTTTATAATTGTTCACTAGATTATAAATAAATGTTCACTACATTGTTTATGCTTGTTCAACAAGCTAACAATTAAAGTTCACTTGTTTTATTAATATATGTTCACCAATCATATAATAATGTTCACTATGTATAACTAATCTATAAAATTTTCAATGTGCAGTTTTTCTTCCCAATATCGTAACCATTATTATGTTATTGCATTCAAGTCAAGAACTCAAGGATGGATATCATTGATAACTCAAGTGTTCAAGGCAAGAAGATAGACAAATATATGCACATTCCTTCAGTGATGGTAAGTTTGAACACAGAGTCCAATTCCATATATTTATTTCTGATAGAACCAACAGTTGGATATTAATGTATTTTTATTTATTGCAGAGAATAATATTTGTGAAATTTTTAAGAAAGCACGAGATGGAAGCAAAGACCGCCATGTTCAGCGATGAGGGGAAGGTCCCAGCTGAAAGACTTGCAATGCCTTGGAGAAATGATAAAAACAAGGAAGAATGTGCAATATTTGTGATGCGTCACATGGAAACATACTTTGGCGAATGACTGAAAAATTGGGAATGCCATTTGAAGAAGGATAATAAAAAAACTGGAGATGATGAGAATCATGTACTTTGCAGAATTGATAAGCCACAGGTTCAACCTTGCTTCCACCCCAGTGATGGAGATGATCAATAAACAATCAAATTTGTAATAGTTGTTAGCTTATGACAATATTCTAATTAGATTTATAGTCTGTGTTGATGACAATGTTAGTTAGTGGGAATCAAGGCATGGATTTAGGTTTGATAGTGTGTTGTTATTATGGTTGGTATGATGGTTTTAGACAGATGGTATTATGGTTAAGGAACATACATTAAATTTCAATAAAATGTTCATCATCTTAATCTGAAATGTTCATCATCTTTGACTATAATGTTCATCTAATGAATACAGAGAGTTCATCAAATAAATTATACAATGTTCATCATCAATGTCACAAATGTACATCAATTTATAACTAAATGTTCATCAACTTTCTATATAATGTTCAACTAAATTAAAGAGAAAGTTCATCAACAATGCCATGAAATGATCATCATCTTTATCTCAAATGTTCATCAATTTACAAAGTATTTCTCGTTATCTTTGTCTCAAATGTTCATCAAATTAACACCAAATGTTCATCAAATAAACTTTTATTGTTCATCATCGTTTTCTCAAATGTTCATCGAATTAAAACAAAAAAATCATCAAATTAGCTATAAATGAAGAAAAGAAAGAGGAAGAGGGAGATGAGGAGGAAGAGGAAAAGGAGGACTCTAATAACCATATGGAGATCTTGGGAAAACTCCAGCCTCCTCCAAGCCTCGAAGAGCCCTTTTCAGCTATCAAGGCACAATGTTTCCAACTTGGATGTCCAAAGATGGTTTTGCAGCTGCCTTGCCAGTCTCCACATTAGTGCAGACTCAACCAGCAACAACCACCATCCTAATATGTCGTGGAAAGGGCTTACAAGCCTTCAACGCCTGACTTTAAGAAATCTTCCAAAGATGAAGAGACTGCCAGAAGGGTTACAGTTCCTGATCACCTCCCTCCAACAGCTCACAATAGAGTATTGTGAGAATTTACAAATTCCAGAGTGGCTCAATACAAATTATGCACAGAAGCAAAATTTTGTGTTGTTTCGTAAGAATTATCAGCATTGGCTTAAAAAAGGTGAAAGCTATATTTTCCAGATGAATAGAATCTCACATTCTCACGTTCAATAATCAGTAAGTAATCAATTATGTGTGTACAATAAAACAGGGGTCAAGGAAGAGGAAGAGGACACGAATCCGTTGTTCGGTGATGCGTTTGGTGATGAGTACCTTAATAGAATTTTGTAAGTTAAATTTGATATGGTATAAGGTGAATCACATAATTGTTTATTGATTTATATTCTTTTATACAAAAGAAGATGTTTATTAGAAAGAATTATGCTAATCCCTTTTTTGTAGAAGAATTATGCTAATCCGTAAATATTTGCTTTTGTCAATCTATTAGTAAATACAGCCTCTGACTTGGTGTGTATCATCTATGTGCAGCTGACAGCATTTCTGGAAGAGAGATCACTTTCTGAACAATTTCTCAGATGAGACGGGGAGAAGATGGATGTGAAACAAGCATATGAATATTTTCCTCCATCACAACAAGATCTTCGAATTATGCAACTGCAAAGCTAGCTAAGAAACTCTCCACTAAATTTACTTTTGAAAAGACTGTGTAATGTATTAGTGTATTTGGATTACAACAGCAATAGTATTTTGAGATCATTCTGTATATCAAAATTTGTGAAATGCTATATTTCAACCAGATTTTATCAAAATTTGTGCATTCCGAACTTTCAAATTAAAACTCGGAATGTAGTTTAAGCAACAGTACTACTAATTACAACTGATCTTCGATTGAGGTAAACACCAACCAAGAAGAAACTCTGCGGCCTAATACGGCGACTATTGGTTTTATTTCGATCTTATGATTAACGAAGAAGACACTTTGTGCAGCATTTGAGTGGCCAATGTGCATTTTATGATTAACCAAGGAGAAACTCTGAAGTTTAAGTGTGACAAGAGCTTGCAGATTTTGTCCAAAAAAGGATTCATAGAAGCAGCAAAGAGGAACAAATGGGGCGATGTCACACATTTCAAAATGCATGTTTTGGCCAAAGAAGTAGCCGGAGAAGATGCAGTTGGTGGATTCATATGGTTTTGGGAATGGGTGGATTAAAGCTGTGGTGATGTGTTGCTGATAAGCCTTGTGAAATTGTGTTTTGAGTTGGTGGATGTGGTCTTCAATTGAGGTCTTGGTAATGGTATTCATTATTAGCCCCCTTTCAATTTATGCCTACTTTTTCAACCTTTCTCCTTCACTTCTATCCTATGGTTACTGAGGCTGTAGTATAAATATAAATTCTTGAGCTTGCTTTCAGAAAAGATGTACTCTTTCTGTAGATATTCATCTTAAGATAATTGGGTTTAGTGCGAAGGTGTTAAGATATTCATCTTAAGATAATTAGTGTTAAGATTTTCCCAATCTAGAGGACTTTAGATGGTATAAAATGACTAAAGGTTGACATGTATAAATCTTTATCCGGAAGAAAGTTGAAAAATACAAAAACTTTTTATTCTTGAGATGATTGGGGTAAGTTGAGAAGACTACTGTTTACAAAATTATACTGTGGCTGCTGGGCATGTTAAGATGATTTGATTTAGAAAACCTGAAACTTTGGGTATTTTGTGAATCTTACACAAACCGCAGGGAAAAATGTGTCAAAGTTTAGTACAACACTTGAATCAAGTTACCAAGTCAACTTCTTACTCAATAGCAATAGCATATAGATGAAGCTTGTTCTTTCTGTCTTTCTTCTATCTATCCTACAATCCTAAACTGCTGTTTGTTTGTGCCAAGCTAGGAAGAAGCTAATATAATGGATGTTGCTTTTGTTCTTTTTGCTACAGCTAAACTTATCTTAAGTGGTTTTTATGTCATTTTTATCATGGAATTCACAAAAAGACGATGACTGCAGTGGTCCAAGTCCAGCTGCACAGTGAGGCTTATGCCCAGGAGATAAAGAGACTAATTGAGAGAATGGAAGGTTTGATCTTACTGTTTTTCCTTAATACATTGAATCCAGAGTATATAAAGCTGCTTAGTGTCTCTGCTCTGATGCATGCAGAGGTGGAGTTGGTAACACCAGATCTGAACATCTCAGACATGACTGTTAAGGGAGAATTTGACCTGCTGTGTACACAAGATCTGAAGGGCTCTTCAATCCCATCCCATACCCATCCTGTGTTTTGATCTCCATTATCATCTTCTCATCCTCATCAAACGCTCTCCTTCTCCTTCTGAAAACTTATTTTCCAATGCTGTATTTGGATATTTGGTTGCAGCTGCCATGGTAGTATGCTCAAAGTTCATATGAACTCTCAGGCTGGCTAGCTTGTAGGTATCTATTCTTCTTCATTTTCATCTTAAAGTAATTCTTTATAGCTAACTAAGCTTCCCTAGTTTGATATGTGTCCCTGGCTAGAAGCTGAGAAGATCCGGGCCAATAGGGAGATGAAGCAAGGTTGTGTTGGTGACTATGGACGTGCATTTTGTCTCTTAAATGCTTGATATAATCCAAGTTTACCATTTAGCACAAGTATAGGTTATCATAGGAACTTATGTTAGGTAGATTATAACTCCTTGCTTTATGCCTTTGAAGTCATGGTCAGTTGTATGCATGCAACAAATGTATCTATGGTTTGGCTTATGCATATATACCTTTTAAATTATCTAAACTCACATATAATTGTTATTGTTGTGTTCAATATAGTGTCTCACAGCACATGGTTTTTCCATCATAATGTTTGCTTATTTGACTCTTTGGTCAGTATTTGGGGTTCCAATTGAGATTGTGGTTAAGAGGCAGCAGTCAAATACTTACACTCCCCATATTCTTGTCAGATGTGTTGATTCTTTAATATCATCAGATAAGTGCATGATATTGTTTGCTCTTGTCTTCATTTTACATTTTGAATCCAAAGATTGATTGTAGTTTTGTGATGGTAGGATTGAACACACAGTACTTGTTCAAAGCAGAAGGTGATAAGAAGGTTATTCAGCAACTAGTTTCGTTATACAACCAAGGTTCGGTTAAAATTACTTTTCACAACAAGAACTTTTTGATACTTTTGGTGATGATTTCTCAGCTTACAAGATAAATCTTTGGAACCACAGAACCCAATGCACCTCTACCTGAAGGTACAAACCCACTTGATGTTGCAACTTTGATTAAGTGTTATTTGGCAAGTCTTCCTGAACCAATCATTACATATGAGCTTTATAAAGAGGTTAGTGGCAAGCAGTCCAATATAAATCTTATGAAAAGCATACTGAAGAAACTTCCAAATGTGAACTACATGACTGTGGAATTTGTCACTGCACTGTTACTTCGTGTTAGCCAGAAGTCACTTCTTAATTTACATTTTTTTTCTTTCTCCATCGCCTTTGGAAATGAATCCATGATGACTGTTCTGAGAAATAGCTTGAGTTTTGTTTAAAATATTCTGATCAGCCCTATAATTCTATATGCATGCCTGATCATTTATTAAAATCAGTTTTTTTTTTAAAAATATCAATAATGTCTATGTTTCTTCATTAGTATAATAAAACTTATGTGTCATTATCATGTTATAATTCTGTAGTACATTTGACGTTATTTGTGCAAAAGAGGATGAGAAGTTCTTTTGGTGCTTACCAGTCTGATAAAAGTAGTTGGTTTTCCTCGTAATTTGCAAACGGCTATAGCTCCTATCAGTTTAATCCAACATTCAGTTCCAAACCTCAAACCTCTCATCCGTTCCTTTTTTGAAATAAACCCCATATGCATTTTCATTGAGGGCATTTTTATCCAGAATTTCTGGAGTTATTCTAAAAGTTAATTTGATTCTTGAACTATTTGCAGATGGATGTGCGAAGCTTGTCTGAGGAAATGGCTCCGGTAATTATGTGGAAGAAGGGAGAAAGACCTTATGTTACACGGTTACTACCCATCATAGTAGATAGATAGATAGTAGATAGATAGATGATAGAACCGAAAATTATATAAGAACCGAAAATTAATAACAATAACAAAAATATTATCAAATAATGTGAAACTATATTAAGCCATATACGAAAATCAATAATTTCTCCGCGCTCCATTTCCCCGCGCGGAGGCCCGTATCTAGTCTTATCTATATAAAAGTTGGTTGTCCATTGCCAAAATTGAATGAAATTGGTACAAATTTAATGCATTACTCATTTCTTAATCACATCCTATTGGACTTTTGGACATGTATTTAAATATCTTTCTTATATCCCTATGTTATATTTATTTATAGTCTACTTGATTAAGTCACAAATTAAATTAATGTGTGAGTTTCTCTTATGACAATGCAAACTTATTCTAATATTATGTTTTAAAACTACTTCAAACATAAATATAAGGAAATAAAAAATACTTATATTTACAAATATTAATAAATTTGATAACAACAACAACATATTAACAAATAATGTATAACTATATTAAATCACATACAAAAATCCGTAATTTTCTCGCGCGGAGCGCGAGGCCCGTAACTAGTACATATAAAGATTGGTGGTTAGAAAATCGAGTGGATTTAATGAGATTCAATTTATTGTGTTTTTATTATGGTGACTTAAATGAGTGTTAATTACCATTTTTCTTAAATTCATTCTTCATCAATTTTATTTTCTCAACCTACTCATAGACATCGTTCAATCCCTTAAATTCGACGATACCGCACAAGGATAACGACAAGTTATCGCCTTAACCATCCCTTATATCTTCATCCGCCTTCGTTTCTAAGCACCCCATAGATATGTAGCTATCTTCAAGTCTCATCTTTGACAACAATCTCCACAAAAACTCATCTTCGGTCAAAGGATTACATCGATTGCAACCAATTCTTAGTTTTGGTAGAAACAATTAGGCATGTATGAATAGGAATTACTCGTTATTTAAGCAACTTATGTTGGTTTCTGAAGAAGGAAAACGAACAAGAGAAGGGAACCAAGTGATCTCGATCATTTCCCGGTCAAGCATTGCCGGACGGACACCAATATTGACGGTAGAGGTTCAATTGAAAGAGAAACATATGAGAGAAAGGTAACTAAGGAGTCACTTTCACGGTTCAGGATTGAATAGAATTACTTAGGGAGAAGGGCAACTAACTATAATCTAAATATACAGGGGGAGTGCACGAAGAGGGTTGAAGGTTCCCTTTTTTATTATCGTACGTTTTTCATTCACTGCCTATTGTCCCCTTCTTCATGGTGGAGAGGTCTTTTCGTTTTGACATGTTTCATCTCCATACATCAATATACAATATACAACATACATTTTGACATTATTAAAGTTGAATGAAAGTTAAAATATACAACATACATCTTTGCAATAACATACTCAAGTTATACTCCGTATTAAATTTGATAAAATAATGTTTTTATACCGTTATATTGTACAATATGTTACTAAATCCTTTGTTCATGAATTTTATGTTCTCTAGAGATATTATCAAATAAAAAAATTCAAAAAGGAAAAAAGTTTACTCTTTATTAGCCTACTAAAAAAATTCAATATTAAATACATACACCTTTTTTAGTTAGACATATTTAAAGTTAAATAAACAATCTTATCCTATAAAATAATATTTTTTAAAAAGGAAAAAAAATAATTCCATTATTAATAAATATGCTATGAATTCATATCCCATGATACACTCAAATGACAATCAAATAATCTTCTACAAGAATATAAAAAAACCATATTATTATAATCATCATAATATATCATCATATCATAATATATAATTTTTGGATAGGAGAAAAATATTCACCCAATATAGATATTGAGCATTTGCTTAGCCTACTGGAAAAAAACTCCAAATTTTTATATAATAAAAACTTATTTTTATAGCAGTCTTCTGAAAAGTTGTATAAAAAATACACAATTCGTTTATAGATTAAAAAAGACTATGTTAATCTATCATATTACCATACATCAATATACAATATAAAACATACATTTTGATATTATTAAAGTTGAATGAAATATATCATATCATAGTCATCATAATATATATATAATAAATTAGTTGAATACAACTAATCCTTAAAAAAAATATAGTATAGACAATATTATAATTATTTTTCAATTATAAAAATATTTTATAATTTTATAAAATTACTATATTTTTTAGATATGATAAGTCTGTGTAAATATAATAAATAAACAAATTATATTTTTTAAGATTTATAATTGATAAAAAATACTCTTGAAGATTTTCATATCTTTTCCTTTGCATATATACCTTTTTTATATTAAAAAAAAACTTTACATATCCTTTCATTTTTTGCATATATTAGATCTCTTCTATTATATTTTTAAGGCTCCGTTTGGTTTATTGAGCTGGAATAATAGTTGTTACTGAAGCTTAATAGTTAAAGCTGAAGATGAAAATGTTGTTTAAAAAGCTAAATAAAAAAAATTATAAAAAAAGGATTTTGGGACCAAGCCCATTACTAACAATGAGTTACGACCCAAATAGTACGCGAGAAGGTCAAAAGGAAGTGCATATATTCTCTCCTCTTCTCACCCATCTAATTCACCGCACGCCGCCGACCATCAAGAGCTTTAACAATATCAAAATTTTATAATTTTTATTTATGTGTATTTAAAGATATTAACGTTATAAAACGTATCTCGGCGAATGTGTCGGAAAGAGATGGAAAGAACATTAAGGGACGAATTCATACTTGTAGCTGAATAATGACAAAGAACTTGAAAAGTTAAAAAAGGGATTTTGGGACCAAGCCCATTACTAACAATTTTGGGTATTTACCAAAAAAACTTGGCCCAAATAGTACGCGAGAAGGTCCAAAAGCAAGTGCATATATTATCTCCTCTTCTCACCCATCTATTTCACCGCACGCCGCCGACCACTGGCGAACCTTCCTTGGTGCGACTCTGGTAACTTGTTTCTGCAGTGTTAAATATTTTTATGTATTGTAGGAAGAAACTTTGGAAATTGAATGGATTCACTCTTAATTTGGTGTGTTTTTTAGGAGTTAGGCATACCGGAAATGCATAGTATTAGTGATGCAGGAGGTGGAGCAGGAACACTGAATTTTTTTCCGGTGGAGTTACAAATAAAAATCCTATTGTTTCTCCCCGTCGAAACCCTAGTGGTGCTACGCTCCGTCTGTAAATGGTTCCTCTCCATGATCGACGACCCCTTTTTCGTGTCGTCCCACCTCCGTCACAGTCAACCCAAACTCTTCTCCATGTATCATAATAAAAATTGGGCTGCTTATTTCCATAGCTCGGTGGACGGTCTTGTTCTACTCATAGACTGTGAAATCCCAGGGATGAAGAAAATGGCCCTTCTTTACAATCCTTGTCTGGGCAGAAAACGTATCCTTCAAAGGACCTTCTATCAATTCGCCATCGGCTACAACACCTCCTCTATCTCTATGAGTAAAAGAAACTACTGTGTGCTCGGTCTGGCCTCGAATCAAGCTTGGGTCTATAGCATCGAGTTCAACACTTGGACTGATATCACTCTAGGCAGCGGTTTTCGTCCCCAATCCCGAATGCTTTACTCCACCACATTGTGTCTTGAAGGAGGCATTGTGTCTTGGTCTGAGTCCACAGAATCCGCCAACTCTTTCCGACTGGTTCGCTTCGACTTCACCACCAACAGATTCGGCTACTCTGACCAGATGGTGGCTGTTCGGTTCGGGATTTTCAACCTCCTATCGTCCTCCAATTCTTACAAGGTTGGTTTGTGGAAGATTGAGAACAATGGAGGAGCGGCTTCTGTTCTTGAGTTGCAAAACGACACCATGACGTTGCTCCCACTCTACACCATCCCTCAAGAGGTATTGCCCTTTAAGAGGGGTCAAGTCACGGAAGACATACTAAGGGTTAGTGTGCAGAACGGGAAATGGGAGACTGTGTATTCGAGCTATGGGCATTATGATGTGAACCGATTTGTTGTGACTTACGACTTGAAGACGCATGCCATCAACCGCAGCCACCAAAAGAAGTGGCACAACTATAAATCAGGCTATATGTGGATGGGCTATTACGTTGAGAGCTTGATATGGTACAGATGTCGAGAGCTTGATTATGGTACAGATCCGGTTTCGCGCAAGAAGTTCAAGGACTTGGTATCTATACTAAACAATTTTACTTACTTAAGTATTCGTGCTGGAAGGGGATTTTAATTTTATTGTGATTGGTTTATTAATCCATTTCATAGAGCACTTTCTTCTTTAACTGCTGTGCTCAATATGTGCTTTAGGGAATAAGAGAGGCACATTTGTTATGGTGCCCAGTATTAGTTACTTTCATTGGCATATTAATTCTACTGAGACTTTGATTATGGTTTAGTTTTGGTACATTTGTTTTGCTTGTGTATTCAAGGCTTGTACACAAGGGAGATGGGGTTCCCACAAATTGATTATCATCCACTGAAATCTTGCTTTCAACTGCTTAAGCATCTACTGTAACTTTCTGGTATGTGATCGACTATTCCAGGCTTCTGGATCTCATCACGTGTGTATGTTTTTCTGTTCTTCTTTTTATTTGGAATTGCCGGTGTTTGCTGGACATGAATATCTCGTATTGTGATGAAAAATATGATAGAATGAGTGTTTATGGGATGATTAAACACATCTAACAGAACTTGCGTGGATAGATTGACAAGAGTCTTTGAGTTGATTGAGAGTCAATTTTTTTATGTTGTCTGTAACATTGGTCAAATTTGCGTGGATACTTATGTGGTTCTGTTCAGATTCTTCAAAATCCTAAACAAATATCGTCTTCCTTCTCACCAAGATCATAACCTGAAAAATCATCTTTTTCTTCGCCATCTCTGAGAATTACTACAGCTTCTTTACCTTTATGCCTTGATGTAAAAACACTTATCTTTCCGTCACCACTGGATAATGAAACGACATTGGTTGGGAAGTTGTAACTCTTTCTATTCATGTCAAAATAGTCACTTTCCATGGGTGACAAATTATTATCAATATAGAAATCATTTTGTCACGCTTAATTGGAATCCTATCACGCTTAACTGGAATTCTGTCAGACTCTCGCGAAATTGGACTGTGTGAAACAGGAGCTGCACTTGCCGAGAATTTCATGTCCTGCACTAGGTCTGAATCATCAACATCGGTTGAATTCCTATCGATCTCGTTTTCAACAACTTGCTTGTTTTTTATAAGCACACTTGCGTAGAGCTCTATAGGCCACACTCCTTCCTTTGACGATTTTGTATTGAGAATTAGTAAGCATCGAGATCGTCATCGTCAATAATTTCATAAGGTGGAAGCATTCCACCAATTGATGCCACATACTTCAGTTGGAGACGGTACCTTTTTAAATCAATGTTCATCTTCTCCACAATCTTTTCTTAAGAGCCTCAAACTTTATGCTTTCAGAAACAACCATTGCCTTTGGTTTCTTTGGTCCTTCGTAAGACTAATTATCTCCCAATACCTTCCATTCACCATCCGTAATCAGAGTAAAAAAGTAGTTGCTTCTACCAACATCAATTGAAAAACAAGTGATACAAGAATATTTTTGCAAAACAATGATACATGGTACAACAGAAGGAAACTTACCCATGGTTGTTAGAGAGAAATCACAGACTCTGAATGAAAGAAGCAATGAGAATGCGCAGTTGTTAAGGAGAATCAGACTAATATAGAATAACAACTGCAGGAAAATTGAAACTGTTTCTCAATATCTCACAAAATCTTTTAATTTTTATCTTTAATAATCATGTATAGAAATAGGTGGGAAAACCCCCCGCAAGATTTGATGGGAGGGAAAGAACGTGGTTAGTGGGAAGAGATATTTTCTAGGATTACTGCCATGGTGTCAAGTTGTGATCGTTGTGCACGTTTTCTGTTTTCCACTCCTGCTCGAGGTGAAGGCAACCAAAGTCCTTTGGAAAACACTGCCCCACGTGCAGTTTCTTCGCCTTCAGTGTCTATAGGGCGAGGACACTCTAATTCGCCAACTGTTTCCAACAGTCCATTGTCAAACAACAATATCGTCGAGGAAGGGTTAGATGATATGGTTGAGGGAGATGAAACCGGTTCAGCTCCAACTTCGATTAATGAGACTGCAAAAGTAGATGGATCATCCCCTAGTGTTGGAAAAAAGGAGTTTGTAGGCATGATTACGCAAAAAGGCCGGTTAGTGATTAACTTACTTTATAATGGATAAATTACTTTAAAAACTGAACAGTTGACCTATTTTACATTTTTCTGTAGTGATTTTTCTCCACGTGAACCAGCATTTTCAAAGATGAAGAAAATTCTTCAAAGTCACTTCACTGGAACCTGGACGAGTATCAGAAAAGTAGATCCTGATATTAAGGATTTGTGGTTTGAAGAGTTTGAGGTGAATTTCATTTATGATGTATTTTGTAATTACATTATCTTTTTCCTTGTAAAAAAACTGAATAACTAATAGTGTCTTAAACAATTTCAATGCAGAAATTCTTCCATTGGACAGTCTCTACATCTGAAATGAAGAAGACTTTCCTACATCAAGCTGGACTGAGCATTACAAATGTGTTCAAGTCATGCCGTAAAAGAAATACAAGAGCCGGCTTTGTAACTAAGCAACAATGGTCTCTTATTGAGAATAGGAGAAAAACTGACTCTGTTATGGTGAAACAAGCTGCTGTAAATAAGCAAAACAGGTCCACACCAAAGGCTATTGATTTTGGGTTTTATCGAGGGGGTTCATGCAAATTGACCACTCATATGAAAAGAATTGTAAGTCCACATCCAAACTCATTTTATTTTTCAACTTCATATAATTCTAGTTTTATAGCTAAACTTTTTTTTTATGGTCCAAGGAAGAAAAATCTGAAAAAAGGCCTAAAATTTCTGATATGGTTCGAAAGTATTGGCAAAAGGAAGATGGGACATGGACAGGGACAATACCAACTGCATTTGTGGCTAGTACGATATTACTTGTCAACACCATGATTACGTTAAGTGGTCATGCATATACATCCAATTAACTCCATAAAGATACACTTCTTATGTTAGATAAATATATAACGAGCCTAACTTTGTAATACTCGAGTTAATCAATTCAATGGCACGCATGAGCTAATGTGGTAGGTATGTACAATTAATTGCAACATATGTAAAAATGCACAATGTAACATGTAGCATTACGTTAAGTTTCATAAAAATTAAAACATGTCTCCTCATCATTACTTTCCATTAATGTAGTCTTTGAAGATGGTTATGAAGTAACACAAGTCATTCCATATCTAGAATTGTGAATTGATATACAACCACTCTTATGCTGAAAAATTAATATCTCCTCATCATGACTTTTCATATTCAAATATAAAGTTAGGCATGGTAAAGAGAAACTTGGACTGCTTCGTATCATCAGTTCATCACTACTATGATAAAGTGAAGCAAATTTATTAAGTTGTAAATGATCCATTAAATAAATCCAAGTTCCCAACAAGAATGGCCCACATGCAACATAATTCGTCCAAAGTAATTAATAGTCACTTGGTCTAAGCTACAAGTAAATGCATTATGCTTATATATATAGGCTGCGTCTATATGCACACGTTTTTTTTGCTAAATGCACACTATTCTGTGCGGTAACAATTGCAGTACAGAACTGTGCGTTAACTCTTACCGCACCAGAAGACTCAGGGGCATTGTTGGAATTTTTTCTGAAACCTATACGACGCTGGTGCGGTAAGAAGTACCGCACAGATCTGTGCGTTAACAATTACCGCACCAGATTAATCCCAGATTAAGCAAAAAAAAAAAACAGATTTTCATTAACTTAAACCCTGTGCGGTAACAATTACCGCACAGGAATATTTTTTTTTTAATTAATATTTTTTATTTAAAAAGTATTAAAAAAGAATTAAAAAAATATTAAACCTGTGCGGTAACACTTACCGCACAGGTTTAATAATATATTAAACCTGTGCGGTAAGTGTTACCGCACAGGTTTAATATTTTTTTCGGTAACTATTTTTTTAAACCTGTGCGGTAAGTGTTACCGCACAGGTTTTTTTGAAAAAATGCCCGTTGGAATTTTATGCCCGTTGGTGCGGTAATAGTTAACGCACCAACGGGCATAAAATTCCAACGGGCATTTTTTGGTTGTATATATAGGTTGAGCTATCTTGTTGAAGTTTTGCAATGCACACTACAATGTCTTATAATTATGAGAGTAGTGAGGATGATGGTAACGACAATTGGATATCAGGGGTCGTGGAAGAAGAATACGAAGTCGATGAAGAAGAGGAAGTGGACGAAGAAGACGAAGAAGTCGATGAGGAAGTGGACGAAGAAGAGGAAGAAGGCGAAGCAAATGTATCAATTGCATTAGACGATTGGACTCCGTTACCGATTTTGGTTAGTATATTATCAATTTAAATTTTGTATTTAATTGCATGAGATTTAGGTTAATTAGTTAAAATTGCGTATCTAAGTAATGTAGTTTAATCAATATAGGAAGAAGACTTTAGACCACATTTTAGTACTGCGCAAATGTGGGATAGTAAAGAAGAGATGATGGAATGGACAAAACAGAGAGCAAGGGATTTAATGATAGTTTTGGTACATCGTACATCTAGCAAATATTGCGTTGATTTTGTATGCGATAGGTTTGGAAAACCTAGATCGGGTAGGCCGAAAGTGAATTTAAAAAATCCAGAATTGCCGGTTCCGAGGCTTCGTCACCGAAAATCGAAGAAATGTGGTTGTACATTTGAGTTATATGGGGTTCGTATAAAAGAAGGGCCTTATAGTTATAAATGGATCGTGAATGTTGTAGAAGGTCGTCACAACCACACTCTTCCTACTAGTTTTCATGGGAATTCATTCGTGGGTAGAATGAGCAAAGAGGAGGAGAAAATAGCAAGGGAAGCGGGGGATGATCGCAAGACGCCAAAAAACATACTTATTCAGCTTAGGAAAAGAGACCCGCAAAATGTGACATCCATGAAGCAGATTGCCAATTTTTTGCAGAAGATCAATTTTGAAGATCGTGGTGAATTGTCAGTTACTCAGTGGTCTCTAAATTTTCAGAAAGAGAACAAGTATTTTTGTCAACCTTTGAGGAACACGAGGACGAATGAGGTTGAAGTCCTTTTTTTCGCTCACCCGGAGTCGATTCGTTTGTTCAGGAAGTTTCCTCACGTGATTATCATGGACGCCACATACAAGACAAATAGGTATGATATGACTTTAGTGGAGATGGTTGGTTTCACTTGCACGCACAAGACGTTCAACATCGCATATGCATTCATGGCTCAGGAGACAGTAATGCATTACAAGTTTGTGATGATGTGCGTTCATGAGTTGTGTAGAAATTTGGGAGTGATGCCGAAGGCTATAATGACCGACTGTGAGAAGGCTTTGTTGAGAGCAATCAAACTTGTGTTCAAAGACACTGATGTGAAGCAACTATTGTGTTGGGTGCACATTAAGCACAACATCCAGTCACACGCAGAAAAAGTGATTAAAAATACTAAAAGGGCGGAGAACTTTGTTACGCAATGTTGGGGGATATTTTGCTCGAGCACCGAAGAAATCTACGAAGAGAGGTTGAGAAAGCTGAGAGATTCATGGAAGAAGGGCATTGTTGGTTACGTTGAAAAGTACTGGTTTACTCCGTACAAGGAGTTCATAGTTAGAGCGTGGACGGACTACACTCTTCACTTTCACACAAGGACTACAAACAGGTATCTTTGTTTGTTTAGTTGTTAATTTGGACCACCATATTATTAATGCTAATGATTAGAAATTGTGTTTATTTAGGGTGGAGGGGATGCATAAGGTGTTGAAAGAAATTGTGGGTTCTAGTAGAGGAGGCTTCAACAGAGTGATCGTGAGGATCCACCATGCGGTCATAGTTCAGATGGACCTGATTAGGGCGACGATGAACCAAGCACTTACCACTCGGCAAATGGTCTTTGATGACCCAACCTTTCCTCCTGGCATTCGAATGTTGTTTTCAAGGCTATTTTACCGAGTGTCAGATAGGTGTTTTCTGTTGTTGTTGGAAATGTACCAGCAAATATTGAAGGAGGAGTATTCAAATGTTTGTGATGATCATTGGGTTCGAGATTGTCTTGGGATGCCATGCGTACACGATCTTGCTAGGGCAATCATTTCAAAGACACCTCTTGTTCCGGATGATTTTCATGACTTCTGGAAGGAACTGAGATGGGAAGATGATGCAATAAATTTGTCCTTACCCGACGACAATCGTTCAATGTCTATTCCGGAGATCAGAATGCGTGAAATGTGGGCGAAATGGGAAAGTGGAGATTTGAGGGATGGAACTCTATTCAGATTAAGTGAGTTGTACATTGACTTGGAGCATCCGGAACAAAGTTCTTTGGTAGAGCCAACAAACTTGTTTAGGAAAGGAAAAGGAAGGCCGCCGGGATCAAAGAACAAGGAGAAGCAGCGAAATGAGAATTCTCCTCCGAGAGAAAAGAGGGAAAAGAGTTACCACGAGTACGTTAGAGAAGACTTAACAAATACTGAGAATGCGCAAAAAGTCGCAAAGGAGAAGGCAAATAGGCAAAGTGAACGACCAACTTGTCCTAAAAAGCAAGCAAGTCAAGTGTCGTTCGACTTCGGATCACAGTCCCAACCTGAACCATTGTTTTCAGAGACCATCGATTTAGAAGACGAAGACATGAATGCCGTGCCCCTAAGAGCTTGCTATCCAGATCGAAACGAAACAGAGGAAGGAGAAGATGAAGAAGAGATTGAAGAAGCCATAAGTTATATGGGGGTGAACTTGGGGGTGAAAAATATTGACTACTTTTGGCTTTCCTACATGACTTCTGTGAAAGATGTGCGTTCAGACGGACATTGTGGGTATCGGTCAATGGCTCTACTTACGGGTATGCAACAGAGTCAATATCGTATGATCCGTGCTGCGTTGGCAGCGGAGCTTCTTGGAAACAAAGAGACATGGGAGCCCATACGACGTGGACTACGGGTAGGAACATGGGATGATCTTATTGCTCAA
Organism: Oxyria digyna; assembly: GCA_029168935.1. Classification (NCBI taxonomy): domain Eukaryota; kingdom Viridiplantae; phylum Streptophyta; class Magnoliopsida; order Caryophyllales; family Polygonaceae; genus Oxyria; species Oxyria digyna. The sequence goes on from JAPVLV010000005.1 coordinate 46,431,862, forward strand.
GTTAACTACATGAGAAGTCCTTGTGAGAGACCATTTTGGATGGACATGCCATTTATGGGTTTGGTGTTTGCCACAGTGTATAATGTTGGTTTAGTGCAACTGTCCTGGGATGCGCCGTGTTTATGCTTGCCAATAAGGCAGTCTACAGTGAGCCCTGGTCCTCCACAGAAGATATTTGGGATAGCTCTTGTCGGATGCAGTAATCACTGGATACCGGTAAGAATCTGTGGTAATCTAAACAAACGTCATGAAACGTCGAAATCATTTATACTTATTGATTAATTTTCTTTGTATATCTAGGTTTGGCTCCGTGATGGGGCACCATTGCCACGTTGTTCCGGTTCGTGGAGAAGATTTGCAGATGACAACATCAAGTGGTGGGAAGGGATATATGCTGGCCAAGTGGACTTGTTTCGACAATACCGCTTCACTGCTGGAAAGCGTATGGACTACATGACTTGATTTGTAATAGTTTAGTAGCCTTGATCTTTAGACTTCGATTGGAATTGATTTATAATATGTAATGACTTGTCTTGTCTGCTTTGAAATATGTAATGACTTGTCTTGTTTGCTTTAAATAGTGTTTTCAGTAGAGTTAGATGAGGTAGGTGAAACAGTGAAGTGAAATCAGTGAATCCATAAACTACAACACACTCAGCATAAATTAAAAAGACAACAGACTCATTAAGGAAAGACAACAGACTCATTAAGGAAAGACAACAGACTCATTAAGGAAAGACAACATACTCATTCTTGAAATTTAAACTAAACACAGACTTAACGGAGATTCACTGATTTGATACCCAGATCCCTAATCGGAGTCACTGTCATAAAAACTAGGAACAGGGTCATTGGGAAACCTCTGTTGTATCCAGTGTTTGGCTGCTTCAATACTCTTAGCCTGGTGAAAATATACCAGCTTCAACTGCTGGTCAGCTATTTCCTTCAACAGTTTTGCAATGACTCGGAGATGATGACTGTCGTATTCTGGCTCAAGATACACGATCATGTAGTTACACTGACATGTGGTATACCTTCGTCCATACGTATGAGGATTGTTCTTGTCATTACCAGTGAACACCTTGATTGTTCTTGAGCACCTTCTACTCGGGCACTGGATCTCACTGCCTTCTGCTGGAACTGGGGAGGATGAAGATGATGCCATGGTTGTTTGAATCTGTAATACAAAGTAAGAAAACATGTTAGAAACAATGAAGATATCTAACGAAATCAGTAAAAAATGAGACTTTTAATTGAAATACAGAGTAAGAACTTGAAACCTAATTATTTGACGGCGCAGTGAGAATGAGATAATAGGGTTCACTGAGGCAGTGAATTTATAGCCGAGGTTTTACTAGGGTAACTTAGATTTGGGCCGATGTAGACAAAAGGTCCACAACAACAAAGGCCCAATAACGTAATTCGGTCATCCAAAGGTGACTTACAGCTGTGTGGTAGCTGTAACACACTGAAGCAAAATATGGTGGTGCGTTAGCAATAAACGCACAACTGATAACAGAACTTCGTCAAGATCCAACAGAAAAGACACATTAACAGCGTTTCCGCACGGTTTGTAACAAATCGGCACGGTTTGAAGCAAACCGTGCCGATTAACTGGACGTCTTCCACATCTTCTGCTGATCTGCACGGTTTGAAGCAATCCTGCACGGTTTGTATCCAACCGTGCCGCTTGACTGGAGTCTTCCACATCTTCTGTTAACGCAGCAGAGTCTGGTGCGTTAACAATTAACGCACAGAATCTGTGCGTTAATTGTTACCGCACCCGAATCTGGTGCGTTAACAATTAACGCACAGATTCTGTGCGTTAATTGTTAACGCACCAGCCCTTTTACCCAGAATCAAATGTTTCTGGTGTTTGTAGGGTTTAGGGTATTAGGGTTGGTGCGGTAACTGTTGTAGTACCAACCCTAATTACATAAAAATTTATTTTTTATGTTGTTTTCTTATACTATTTGATATTATAAAAAGTTTTATGACCCAAAGTAATGTTATACTACTGAAATATGTCGTTATTGAGAGTTTTGTGAATAATTTTATCAAGTTTTACTAATGTAATATGAGATTACGAAGAGTTATATGATAAAAAATCATATTATACTAATGAAATACGAGGTCAGTTGAGTCAAACGATAACAAATAAGTGTTAAACTAATGTTATATGATGAAATAAACACATTATATGAAGTTCATTTTAGTAACGAAGTGGTATCACATACATATGAGTATAACTATACAACTTATATACTTGAGAGTAGTAGCATACAGGTGAAAGTCTTCGTTTACATACTTCTAAGTGTTAAAGTTGTTAATTTCTTATAAAAACGATAGCGTTTGATTGGTAATGCTCAAATATTAATGTTACATTTCTTGACTTTTACGTTTTATGTCATTTTTTGTCGTTTTTTGTGTTTGGGCCTCATTCAAATTTCATTAGGCCTTATTAGGCCCGTTGACGTTTTCAATAATAATTTTTCGATTCCGAAAAATGAAAATAACTATTCGCCGTATTTGTTGTCATGTTACAATTTCAAAATTTCGATTTTCATCGTTTGAAGGCGTTAAAACGATATGGGCCCAAACTGTACACATATGACATCCATTATCCATTACCCACTATCCATTATCCATTATCCACTATCCATTATCCATTATCCACTATCCATTATCCATTATCCATTATCCATTATCCATATTTCGTTTTGGCTTGTTTTATATCGTTTTGAGTCGAATTTTTTCGTTTCGAGACGTTTTTAACCATTTTTATCAATATTTGACGTACTTGGTCGTTTTTCGCCTTTTTCAAAAAACTCAAGTTTTGCTAAGCTTTGCTCAATTTGGCCATATTATGCCATCATTTTGGCCACATTTTTACAGTTTTTTACAACTTGTTCGGAAATCCTCCATATTTCGATTTCGCTTGTTTTATATCGTTTTGAGTCGATTTTTTCCGATTCTTAGACGTTTCGACAGGTTTTGAACCATTTTTATTAATATTTGACGTACTTGGTCGTTTTTCGCCTTTTTCAAAAAAGTCGAGTTTCGCTAAGGTTTGTTCATTTTGGCCATATTATGCCATCATTTTGGCCACATTTTTACAGTTTTTTACAACTTGTTCGGAAATCCTCCATATTTCGATTTGGCTTGTTTTATATCGTTTTGAGTCGATTTTTTCCGTTTCTTACACGTTTCGACACGTTTTGAACCATTTTTATTAATATTTGACGTACTTGGTCGTTTTTCGCCTTTTTCAAAAAAGTCGAGTTTCTTAGACGTTTCGAGACGTTTTGAACCATTTATCAATATTTGACGTTTAGTAGTTTTTAATTATTATTTGCGATTGTGACCATTTTCTCGCGTTTTTAAGAAAAGCCCAAAATAAATAAGCAAAAGTGAACCAAACATTACCAAAACATAGTATCCAAACAAACTATACATCATTCCCACTACGTTGCCCACTACCTTGCCCTTCCTCGTGGATTGAATGCCGAACAAGCTGAGATTGACGAACCGGAGCTGGAGCCATCGGTGGAGCCTCGTCAGTCAAAACTCCAAGGAGACGCTTCATGAACTCATCGATATCTGCAGGCCTCCTCTCTGGTGGTGTCTCCAAGAAAGCTCGAATCTCACAAGTCACTAGCTGGGTCCGCTATATTAACAACATATCAAAACATTACTATCAAATATACTAATTGAATGAATATGACTAATAAAATTTATAATCGTACCGCAAAACTGTCAACCGAAGGTGGAATACGCAGCGGACCAACTGGACGATCGAGTCTACGTGATCTGGGATCCACTAGAGGATGAGAAACTCGATCATACCAATCGAGATAATCATCTGTGACTGCCCAATAGTACGTCGCTCGTGGCTCCCGAATCTGTAACAAAGGCATGGGGTCCTGATCCCACACACCAAGCAGATCCTCCGCAAAGTGAACTGAATAATGCGTCAGCCTGTTGTTACGTGTTACCTGGATGGGCTCTGGGGGAGGATCTGGGATACCCTGCACATGTCCAAACTGTCGCAGCAGGCGACCTGGCTGATAGAGCTCCTCGATGTCCAGACAACGGAGAATGCCCTCAAACAAAGAAGGGGCGTACTGCGGAAGTCTGAAATCCACATTTGCAAAGGGAAACCAATTAACCTGCAACAAAACATTACAAAACAGTTAGTATAGTTTACATTCACACAATATAACGAAAGCATATAGTGATTAAAAATCTGACCTCCTCATAACGAACACGGTCAAGCATGCCACGAATGGCAACCAAACGATCCGTGCTCTTCCCCTGTGGCACCTCTCTGCCCTCCCTCATAGCAGCTGCGGCGTGGTCCATAGAAAGTGGATCTGTCACAAAATGTCCACGAAAATGTGGAAAATATGCCCAGATCCACGACTGCAAAAAAAAGATAATTAGAACTCGACTTCCTAAACATAGCCAATCCTATAGTTGTTTGCGTACTAACCCGCAAAAGAATGCCAGAACTCCCCATCCCCATAGCCAATCGCCTCGACGCCTGTCCAAGGTTGCGATACAGATGAGCTAACACTCCAGCTCCCCAAGCATATCGGCCAGTGCTGTCGTGGTCGGCCAAAAGAACTAACCACCAGTGCTTGACTGCTGTAGTCGACTTGTCCACTAGAACTGTAGTGCCGAGAAGCAACAGTAAGTACATAGACGCAATGAGGCTCTCATCTCTCTGTCCATCCTCCATCCGCATCATATCCTTCAATCTCTGCTGAAGATAACCCAAAGGAATGCCTCCATCCCTATACCAAGTCTTCACCAGTGCCTCCTCTACGTGAAGCATCTCAGCAGCAAAAGTGAAGATCTCCTCCCTGCTCAAAACTGAGCTACAACTCCTGCCATGTATAGGCAGCGACAGGATCTCAACCACATCGTGAAGTGTAGGACCAATCTCTCCAAATGGCAAATGAAATGTGTTGGTTTCTGGGTGCCATCTCTCGACGAAAGCAGAAACCAACACATGATCGACAGGACCGGACCCGATATAGCGTAGATCAGTCAATCCAGATCGCTCTGCAAGCTGAAACCACGAATCTGGACCAGGTCTCCTAAACGCCTCTAGTGGAGTGCAGTAGGCGGTGTGGAAGTGAACCTTGACGACCTTCCGTGTCTGGAAAAAAAGTAAAAAATTAACACAGTTACTTCTACAGAATGTCGTTCATATTTCACATATGAACATTATAGTTCAAATACATACCAAATCAAGAGGAGCCTCGCCTTCTGGAAGATCAGCAGGCTGTGGAAAATCAGCATGATCTGCAGCACGTCCACGTCCACGTCCACGTCCTCGTCCTCGTCCTCCGCGTGGACCGCGTCCACCTCGTGCTGGAGGATCAGCAGCGTCTGCATCAGCAACATCATCATCTGCCTGAGCTCCTCGGCCTCCTCGCTGTCTCTGTATAAATGGAGGAAGAGGACGGGGGCCAGCTGGAATCACAAGTGCGGGAGGATCAACAACTGTAAGCTCATAAATAGCCCTGGCGATGTGCGTCTCATAACTCTTCAGCAACTCCTTTGTAAAAGGACCTCCGGGCATCCAAGGTACAGCAGGAGGTGGTACATGAGGTGCAGCAGCCGGATGCGGTACATCATCAGTCGGCGGAGGTGGTACATCTGGCGTAGGAGACGAAGGACCTAAATCTGTAGGAGCTGGCGATGAAGGACCTAAATCTGTAGGAGGGTCGTCTCTCCTAAGCTGATCTGTCGGTATATCGAGATGAGATACAATATAATCTGTACCTAAACCCTCACCGTCTCCCAGCATATCATCATCCAAATCAGCAGCTGTATCATCGACGTCCATACCCTCCTCCTCACTCTCACTGTAACCCTCATCATCAGCACACGGATCAACATCCAGACCACAATCCCTAACTGCCCCAGTATCTGTAAGTGCACGAGCCTCGCCAGTGGGTGTCGAACTAGAAGCATTCAGCTGATCTCGAGCAGTAGCAAAACTCTGACGTATGGACGCTGTAATCTGCGTCCTCCTAACACGCTCTGCAGCAACAGGAGCCCCCGGAACAAAACCACTAGAGGCCATCGTATCTCGCACCCCCTAATGTTGTTGTTATAGCGTAACGTTATTTTCATAGCGTTACAAAAATAACGTCAAATTCAAAAACGTCTTTTCCATGACGTCGTAACGTTACAAACAGTTGTTGTAACGTCAATCCTAATCAAAATCATCTCTAATTTCTAAACATTTTGTTCATAACGTTACGAAATTAACGTTATAATTCGCCTAATTTCAATACTTTATATACTAATAGTTCATAACGTTACAAAATAAGAGAAGAACAATGTCATATTTCATAAAATAATTAATTCATTACTTTTACAATATAGAATGTCATATTTCATAACATTATGAAATTATTATATTTCATAACGTTATAAAATTTCATTAATTTCATAACGTTACGAATAAATTAATTAATTTCATAATGTTACCAAATAATATAATTTTATAACGTGACGCAATAAATTACTTAATTACGTTACGCAATAAATTACTTAATTTCATAACGTTACGCAATAAATTACTTAATTTCATAACGTTACCATATAAATTAATTTCATAATGTTATAAAATAAATTAAATAAATTGATAACGTTACGAAATTTATTTAAATATTTCATAACGTTATCAAATATTATTAAATTCATAACGTTACGAAATTAAATAACTAATTTCATAACATTATCAAATTAAATAAATTGATAACGTTATGAAATTAAATAACTAATTTCATAACGTTATAAATTTAATAAATTAATTAAATTAAATAAATTGATAACGTTACGAAATTTATTTAAAAATTTCATAACGTTATCAAATATTATTAAATTCATAACGTTATGAAATTAAATAACTAATTTCACAACGTTATAAATTTAATAAATTAATTAAATTAAATAAATTGATAACGTTACGAAATTTATTTAAAAATTTCATAACGTTATCAAATATTATTAAATTCATAACGTTATGAAATTACTTATTAAATAATTTCATAACGTTACGAAATAAAATAATTAAACTATTTAAAAACATTACAAAAATTATAGAATATTTAATAAAAATACATACTTGATGTAGATCTACGGGAGTCGAAAAAGCTTCCGGTTGCGCCTCGGTTTGAGAATTCAACCTTCTATTTGCTCGAGTAGCGTACCCGGGACCGACGTTTTGGACGGGTCGCTTTCGGTTTCTTCGCCTCGGAGCGGGTATTGGGGCGGGTTGGGCTGCTGGTATCGGGTCGGGTCGGGCTTCGGGAATCGGGTCGGGTCGGGCTTCGGGAATCGGGTCGGGTCGGGCTTCGGGAATCGGGTCGGGCCGGGTCGGGTCGGGCACCACCGCAGTTCTCCGTCGGAGCTCTCTCCGGGCACCACCGCTGAACGTCAATGGAACCTCCTCTTCCTCTTCTTCTTCCTCCTCCATAGCAACCCAGCAAGCGCCACCGCTGAAGGTCGACGGCGCTTCCGCCATTGTTGGCTGCTCCACGGTGGGGGGGACGACTCCGGCAGAAATTAAGGGCCCAGACGAACCGCCATGGTCGGGGCAACTCGAATCCATCGTCGATTGAAGGTTTTGATGGGTTATGAGGTGGTTTGAGGGGTGGCGATTTTTAGGGTTTCGGCGGTGGAATTTGCGCAGACGAGAGGAGGAAGAAGGTCGGGGGAGAAAGAATTTTTTTTTTAAAAGATGTAACGTGGTGCGGTAAGGGTTACCGCACCATTTTGTGCGGTAACGCTTACCGCACAGGTTTAAAAAAATATTAAACCTGTGCGGTAATTCTTACCGCACCAGGTTTAATACTTTTTTAATACTTTTTAAAAAAAAAAAATTAATTAAAAAAAATAATATTCCTGTGCGGTAATTGTTACCGCACAGGGTTTAAGTTAATGAAAATCTGTTTTTTTTTTGCTTAATCTGGGATTAATCTGGTGCGGTAATTGTTAACGCACAGATCTGTGCGGTAATTCTTACCGCACCAGCGTCGTATAGGTTTCAGAAAAAATTCCAACAATGCCCCTGAGTCTTCTGGTGCGGTAAGAATTAACGCACAGTTCTGTACTGCAATTGTTACCGCACAGAATAGTGTGCATTTAGCAAAAAAAACGTGTGCATTTAGACGCAGCCTATATATATATACGAAATATTCGAATATAATGCAAATAATCACTTGCTAGCTCGAAATAGCAATTGAGTTAAGTCCTTTTAATGACTTTGGTGATGACAATGAGAGGATTAACTAGGGGATTATTTGGAAAATATATATTTGTACAATCTAAATACGGATCAAGACTCTAAATATAAGTACCAAATTGATTCATCTACTGAAAAATGTAAAATCTATCTTATATATTAAAGCTAAGTCTTTTAGAGCTTTTATAGTGATTTTAGGCTTAAATTGTTAAGCAATTAAATTTTAATTTTATTTATCAATATTTTTAATAGTTACATTAAAAAATAAAGTCAAATTATGTATATACCCTTCATATATAAAAATTATACTTAATTCGCCTATTTCGTGAAAGTTAAACTTATTGTTGAGACAAATTTATATCAAATGAAATTTTTAGACGTATAATCTAGAATGCCCGTGCATGGCGTGCATGACACGAGTCACAACACTAGTTGTCTATAATGGCCGAATTAGAAAAAATAACTTTACGATCCGTTTTAATTCCGAACTTAAAATGATGAATCCATTTAATCAATTTGACCTATTGTTTCAAAATTTAAATTTAAAATAACCGCGCAAATTCGGATAATCGACTTGATCGACTCATTTTAAATCCGAATTACAAATGAAGAATACGAATTCATCTTGATGAAATTAGATTTGGATAGTGTGTAGAAAGTAGATAAAAGATAATTAAAGTAAATTTATATGTATAGATGAGAAGAAGATAAAAAAAAATAGATAAAAGATAATTAATTAATTGAATTAATATGTACATATGAGAAAAAGATAAGATTTTAAGGTAAGAGATAATGAATTTATAAATGTTATGATATTTCTTTTCAAGTTTTATAAAAATGTGACATTCCATAAGTTTAAAATGTTATGATATTTATTAAGTTTCATAAAAATTACATCTCTCCTCATTATGATAGTCTTTGAAAATGACTGTAATGTAAAAGAAGGTATTCCAAATCTGTAAGTGTAAATTGGTGTACAACCACTCCTCATCATTACTGTTTTACATCTCTGGGTAAAAAAAAAAAACTTGTTTGCTATATAAATATAGCCTATACAGCTCACCACTACACACGAAATAACAATTGAGTTAAGTCCTTTTAATGACTTTGGTGATGACAATGAGAGGATTAACTAGGGGATTATTTGGAAAATATATATTTGTACAATCTAAATACGGATCAAGACTCTAAATATAAGTACCAAATTGATTCATCTACTGAAAAATGTAAAATCTATCTTATATATTAAAGCTAAGTCTTTTAGAGCTTTTATAGTGATTTTAGGCTTAAATTGTTAAGCAATTAAATTTTAATTTTATTTATCAATATTTTTAATAGTTACATTAAAAAATAAAGTCAAATTATGTATATACCCTTCATATATAAAAATTATACTTAATTCGCCTATTTCGTGAAAGTTAAACTTATTGTTGAGACAAATTTATATCAAATGAAATTTTTAGACGTATAATCTAGAATGCCCGTGCATGGCGTGCATGACACGAGTCACAACACTAGTTGTCTATAATGGCCGAATTAGAAAAAATAACTTTACGATCCGTTTTAATTCCGAACTTAAAATGATGAATCCATTTAATCAATTTGACCTATTGTTTCAAAATTTAAATTTAAAATAACCGCGCAAATTCGGATAATCGACTTGATCGACTCATTTTAAATCCGAATTACAAATGAAGAATACGAATTCATCTTGATGAAATTAGATTTGGATAGTGTGTAGAAAGTAGATAAAAGATAATTAAAGTAAATTTATATGTATAGATGAGAAGAAGATAAAAAAAAATAGATAAAAGATAATTAATTAATTGAATTAATATGTACATATGAGAAAAAGATAAGATTTTAAGGTAAGAGATAATGAATTTATAAATGTTATGATATTTCTTTTCAAGTTTTATAAAAATGTGACATTCCATAAGTTTAAAATGTTATGATATTTATTAAGTTTCATAAAAATTACATCTCTCCTCATTATGATAGTCTTTGAAAATGACTGTAATGTAAAAGAAGGTATTCCAAATCTGTAAGTGTAAATTGGTGTACAACCACTCCTCATCATTACTGTTTTACATCTCTGGGTAAAAAAAAAAAACTTGTTTGCTATATAAATATAGCCTATACAGCTCACCACTACACACGAAATAACAATTGAGTTAAGTCCTTTTAATGACTTTGGTGATGACAATGAGAGGATTAACTAGGGGATTATTTGGAAAATATATATTTGTACAATCTAAATACGGATCAAGACTCTAAATATAAGTACCAAATTGATTCATCTACTGAAAAATGTAAAATCTATCTTATATATTAAAGCTAAGTCTTTTAGAGCTTTTATAGTGATTTTAGGCTTAAATTGTTAAGCAATTAAATTTTAATTTTATTTATCAATATTTTTAATAGTTACATTAAAAAATAAAGTCAAATTATGTATATACCCTTCATATATAAAAATTATACTTAATTCGCCTATTTCGTGAAAGTTAAACTTATTGTTGAGACAAATTTATATCAAATGAAATTTTTAGACGTATAATCTAGAATGCCCGTGCATGGCGTGCATGACACGAGTCACAACACTAGTTGTCTATAATGGCCGAATTAGAAAAAATAACTTTACGATCCGTTTTAATTCCGAACTTAAAATGATGAATCCATTTAATCAATTTGACCTATTGTTTCAAAATTTAAATTTAAAATAACCGCGCAAATTCGGATAATCGACTTGATCGACTCATTTTAAATCCGAATTACAAATGAAGAATACGAATTCATCTTGATGAAATTAGATTTGGATAGTGTGTAGAAAGTAGATAAAAGATAATTAAAGTAAATTTATATGTATAGATGAGAAGAAGATAAAAAAAAATAGATAAAAGATAATTAATTAATTGAATTAATATGTACATATGAGAAAAAGATAAGATTTTAAGGTAAGAGATAATGAATTTATAAATGTTATGATATTTCTTTTCAAGTTTTATAAAAATGTGACATTCCATAAGTTTAAAATGTTATGATATTTATTAAGTTTCATAAAAATTACATCTCTCCTCATTATGATAGTCTTTGAAAATGACTGTAATGTAAAAGAAGGTATTCCAAATCTGTAAGTGTAAATTGGTGTACAACCACTCCTCATCATTACTGTTTTACATCTCTGGGTAAAAAAAAAAAACTTGTTTGCTATATAAATATAGCCTATACAGCTCACCACTACACACGAAATAACAATTGAGTTAAGTCCTTTTAATGACTTTGGTGATGACAATGAGAGGATTAACTAGGGGATTATTTGGAAAATATATATTTGTACAATCTAAATACGGATCAAGACTCTAAATATAAGTACCAAATTGATTCATCTACTGAAAAATGTAAAATCTATCTTATATATTAAAGCTAAGTCTTTTAGAGCTTTTATAGTGATTTTAGGCTTAAATTGTTAAGCAATTAAATTTTAATTTTATTTATCAATATTTTTAATAGTTACATTAAAAAATAAAGTCAAATTATGTATATACCCTTCATATATAAAAATTATACTTAATTCGCCTATTTCGTGAAAGTTAAACTTATTGTTGAGACAAATTTATATCAAATGAAATTTTTAGACGTATAATCTAGAATGCCCGTGCATGGCGTGCATGACACGAGTCACAACACTAGTTGTCTATAATGGCCGAATTAGAAAAAATAACTTTACGATCCGTTTTAATTCCGAACTTAAAATGATGAATCCATTTAATCAATTTGACCTATTGTTTCAAAATTTAAATTTAAAATAACCGCGCAAATTCGGATAATCGACTTGATCGACTCATTTTAAATCCGAATTACAAATGAAGAATACGAATTCATCTTGATGAAATTAGATTTGGATAGTGTGTAGAAAGTAGATAAAAGATAATTAAAGTAAATTTATATGTATAGATGAGAAGAAGATAAAAAAAAATAGATAAAAGATAATTAATTAATTGAATTAATATGTACATATGAGAAAAAGATAAGATTTTAAGGTAAGAGATAATGAATTTATAAATGTTATGATATTTCTTTTCAAGTTTTATAAAAATGTGACATTCCATAAGTTTAAAATGTTATGATATTTATTAAGTTTCATAAAAATTACATCTCTCCTCATTATGATAGTCTTTGAAAATGACTGTAATGTAAAAGAAGGTATTCCAAATCTGTAAGTGTAAATTGGTGTACAACCACTCCTCATCATTACTGTTTTACATCTCTGGGTAAAAAAAAAAAACTTGCTTGCTATATAAATATAGCCTATACAGCTCACCACTACACACGAAATAACAATTGAGTTAAGTCCTTTTAATGACTTTGGTGATGACAATGAGAGGATTAACTAGGGGATTATTTGGAAAATATATATTTGTACAATCTAAATACGGATCAAGACTCTAAATATAAGTACCAAATTGATTCATCTACTGAAAAATGTAAAATCTATCTTATATATTAAAGCTAAGTCTTTTAGAGCTTTTATAGTGATTTTAGGCTTAAATTGTTAAGCAATTAAATTTTAATTTTATTTATCAATATTTTTAATAGTTACATTAAAAAATAAAGTCAAATTATGTATATACCCTTCATATATAAAAATTATACTTAATTCGCCTATTTCGTGAAAGTTAAACTTATTGTTGAGACAAATTTATATCAAATGAAATTTTTAGACGTATAATCTAGAATGCCCGTGCATGGCGTGCATGACACGAGTCACAACACTAGTTGTCTATAATGGCCGAATTAGAAAAAATAACTTTACGATCCGTTTTAATTCCGAACTTAAAATGATGAATCCATTTAATCAATTTGACCTATTGTTTCAAAATTTAAATTTAAAATAACCGCGCAAATTCGGATAATCGACTTGATCGACTCATTTTAAATCCGAATTACAAATGAAGAATACGAATTCATCTTGATGAAATTAGATTTGGATAGTGTGTAGAAAGTAGATAAAAGATAATTAAAGTAAATTTATATGTATAGATGAGAAGAAGATAAAAAAAAATAGATAAAAGATAATTAATTAATTGAATTAATATGTACATATGAGAAAAAGATAAGATTTTAAGGTAAGAGATAATGAATTTATAAATGTTATGATATTTCTTTTCAAGTTTTATAAAAATGTGACATTCCATAAGTTTAAAATGTTATGATATTTATTAAGTTTCATAAAAATTACATCTCTCCTCATTATGATAGTCTTTGAAAATGACTGTAATGTAAAAGAAGGTATTCCAAATCTGTAAGTGTAAATTGGTGTACAACCACTCCTCATCATTACTGTTTTACATCTCTGGGTAAAAAAAAAAAACTTGTTTGCTATATAAATATAGCCTATACAGCTCACCACTACACACGAAATAACAATTGAGTTAAGTCCTTTTAATGACTTTGGTGATGACAATGAGAGGATTAACTAGGGGATTATTTGGAAAATATATATTTGTACAATCTAAATACGGATCAAGACTCTAAATATAAGTACCAAATTGATTCATCTACTGAAAAATGTAAAATCTATCTTATATATTAAAGCTAAGTCTTTTAGAGCTTTTATAGTGATTTTAGGCTTAAATTGTTAAGCAATTAAATTTTAATTTTATTTATCAATATTTTTAATAGTTACATTAAAAAATAAAGTCAAATTATGTATATACCCTTCATATATAAAAATTATACTTAATTCGCCTATTTCGTGAAAGTTAAACTTATTGTTGAGACAAATTTATATCAAATGAAATTTTTAGACGTATAATCTAGAATGCCCGTGCATGGCGTGCATGACACGAGTCACAACACTAGTTGTCTATAATGGCCGAATTAGAAAAAATAACTTTACGATCCGTTTTAATTCCGAACTTAAAATGATGAATCCATTTAATCAATTTGACCTATTGTTTCAAAATTTAAATTTAAAATAACCGCGCAAATTCGGATAATCGACTTGATCGACTCATTTTAAATCCGAATTACAAATGAAGAATACGAATTCATCTTGATGAAATTAGATTTGGATAGTGTGTAGAAAGTAGATAAAAGATAATTAAAGTAAATTTATATGTATAGATGAGAAGAAGATAAAAAAAAATAGATAAAAGATAATTAATTAATTGAATTAATATGTACATATGAGAAAAAGATAAGATTTTAAGGTAAGAGATAATGAATTTATAAATGTTATGATATTTCTTTTCAAGTTTTATAAAAATGTGACATTCCATAAGTTTAAAATGTTATGATATTTATTAAGTTTCATAAAAATTACATCTCTCCTCATTATGATAGTCTTTGAAAATGACTGTAATGTAAAAGAAGGTATTCCAAATCTGTAAGTGTAAATTGGTGTACAACCACTCCTCATCATTACTGTTTTACATCTCTGGGTAAAAAAAAAAAACTTGTTTGCTATATAAATATAGCCTATACAGCTCACCACTACACACGAAATAACAATTGAGTTAAGTCCTTTTAATGACTTTGGTGATGACAATGAGAGGATTAACTAGGGGATTATTTGGAAAATATATATTTGTACAATCTAAATACGGATCAAGACTCTAAATATAAGTACCAAATTGATTCATCTACTGAAAAATGTAAAATCTATCTTATATATTAAAGCTAAGTCTTTTAGAGCTTTTATAGTGATTTTAGGCTTAAATTGTTAAGCAATTAAATTTTAATTTTATTTATCAATATTTTTAATAGTTACATTAAAAAATAAAGTCAAATTATGTATATACCCTTCATATATAAAAATTATACTTAATTCGCCTATTTCGTGAAAGTTAAACTTATTGTTGAGACAAATTTATATCAAATGAAATTTTTAGACGTATAATCTAGAATGCCCGTGCATGGCGTGCATGACACGAGTCACAACACTAGTTGTCTATAATGGCCGAATTAGAAAAAATAACTTTACGATCCGTTTTAATTCCGAACTTAAAATGATGAATCCATTTAATCAATTTGACCTATTGTTTCAAAATTTAAATTTAAAATAACCGCGCAAATTCGGATAATCGACTTGATCGACTCATTTTAAATCCGAATTACAAATGAAGAATACGAATTCATCTTGATGAAATTAGATTTGGATAGTGTGTAGAAAGTAGATAAAAGATAATTAAAGTAAATTTATATGTATAGATGAGAAGAAGATAAAAAAAAATAGATAAAAGATAATTAATTAATTGAATTAATATGTACATATGAGAAAAAGATAAGATTTTAAGGTAAGAGATAATGAATTTATAAATGTTATGATATTTCTTTTCAAGTTTTATAAAAATGTGACATTCCATAAGTTTAAAATGTTATGATATTTATTAAGTTTCATAAAAATTACATCTCTCCTCATTATGATAGTCTTTGAAAATGACTGTAATGTAAAAGAAGGTATTCCAAATCTGTAAGTGTAAATTGGTGTACAACCACTCCTCATCATTACTGTTTTACATCTCTGGGTAAAAAAAAAAAACTTGTTTGCTATATAAATATAGCCTATACAGCTCACCACTACACACGAAATAACAATTGAGTTAAGTCCTTTTAATGACTTTGGTGATGACAATGAGAGGATTAACTAGGGGATTATTTGGAAAATATATATTTGTACAATCTAAATACGGATCAAGACTCTAAATATAAGTACCAAATTGATTCATCTACTGAAAAATGTAAAATCTATCTTATATATTAAAGCTAAGTCTTTTAGAGCTTTTATAGTGATTTTAGGCTTAAATTGTTAAGCAATTAAATTTTAATTTTATTTATCAATATTTTTAATAGTTACATTAAAAAATAAAGTCAAATTATGTATATACCCTTCATATATAAAAATTATACTTAATTCGCCTATTTCGTGAAAGTTAAACTTATTGTTGAGACAAATTTATATCAAATGAAATTTTTAGACGTATAATCTAGAATGCCCGTGCATGGCGTGCATGACACGAGTCACAACACTAGTTGTCTATAATGGCCGAATTAGAAAAAATAACTTTACGATCCGTTTTAATTCCGAACTTAAAATGATGAATCCATTTAATCAATTTGACCTATTGTTTCAAAATTTAAATTTAAAATAACCGCGCAAATTCGGATAATCGACTTGATCGACTCATTTTAAATCCGAATTACAAATGAAGAAAACGAATTCATCTTGATGAAATTAGATTTGGATAGTGTGTAGAAAGTAGATAAAAGATAATTAAAGTAAATTTATATGTATAGATGAGAAGAAGATAAAAAAAAATAGATAAAAGATAATTAATTAATTGAATTAATATGTACATATGAGAAAAAGATAAGATTTTAAGGTAAGAGATAATGAATTTATAAATGTTATGATATTTCTTTTCAAGTTTTATAAAAATGTGACATTCCATAAGTTTAAAATGTTATGATATTTATTAAGTTTCATAAAAATTACATCTCTCCTCATTATGATAGTCTTTGAAAATGACTGTAATGTAAAAGAAGGTATTCCAAATCTGTAAGTGTAAATTGGTGTACAACCACTCCTCATCATTACTGTTTTACATCTCTGGGTAAAAAAAAAAAACTTGTTTGCTATATAAATATAGCCTATACAGCTCACCACTACACACGAAATAACAATTGAGTTAAGTCCTTTTAATGACTTTGGTGATGACAATGAGAGGATTAACTAGGGGATTATTTGGAAAATATATATTTGTACAATCTAAATACGGATCAAGACTCTAAATATAAGTACCAAATTGATTCATCTACTGAAAAATGTAAAATCTATCTTATATATTAAAGCTAAGTCTTTTAGAGCTTTTATAGTGATTTTAGGCTTAAATTGTTAAGCAATTAAATTTTAATTTTATTTATCAATATTTTTAATAGTTACATTAAAAAATAAAGTCAAATTATGTATATACCCTTCATATATAAAAATTATACTTAATTCGCCTATTTCGTGAAAGTTAAACTTATTGTTGAGACAAATTTATATCAAATGAAATTTTTAGACGTATAATCTAGAATGCCCGTGCATGGCGTGCATGACACGAGTCACAACACTAGTTGTCTATAATGGCCGAATTAGAAAAAATAACTTTACGATCCGTTTTAATTCCGAACTTAAAATGATGAATCCATTTAATCAATTTGACCTATTGTTTCAAAATTTAAATTTAAAATAACCGCGCAAATTCGGATAATCGACTTGATCGACTCATTTTAAATCCGAATTACAAATGAAGAATACGAATTCATCTTGATGAAATTAGATTTGGATAGTGTGTAGAAAGTAGATAAAAGATAATTAAAGTAAATTTATATGTATAGATGAGAAGAAGATAAAAAAAAATAGATAAAAGATAATTAATTAATTGAATTAATATGTACATATGAGAAAAAGATAAGATTTTAAGGTAAGAGATAATGAATTTATAAATGTTATGATATTTCTTTTCAAGTTTTATAAAAATGTGACATTCCATAAGTTTAAAATGTTATGATATTTATTAAGTTTCATAAAAATTACATCTCTCCTCATTATGATAGTCTTTGAAAATGACTGTAATGTAAAAGAAGGTATTCCAAATCTGTAAGTGTAAATTGGTGTACAACCACTCCTCATCATTACTGTTTTACATCTCTGGGTAAAAAAAAAAAACTTGTTTGCTATATAAATATAGCCTATACAGCTCACCACTACACACGAAATAACAATTGAGTTAAGTCCTTTTAATGACTTTGGTGATGACAATGAGAGGATTAACTAGGGGATTATTTGGAAAATATATATTTGTACAATCTAAATACGGATCAAGACTCTAAATATAAGTACCAAATTGATTCATCTACTGAAAAATGTAAAATCTATCTTATATATTAAAGCTAAGTCTTTTAGAGCTTTTATAGTGATTTTAGGCTTAAATTGTTAAGCAATTAAATTTTAATTTTATTTATCAATATTTTTAATAGTTACATTAAAAAATAAAGTCAAATTATGTATATACCCTTCATATATAAAAATTATACTTAATTCGCCTATTTCGTGAAAGTTAAACTTATTGTTGAGACAAATTTATATCAAATGAAATTTTTAGACGTATAATCTAGAATGCCCGTGCATGGCGTGCATGACACGAGTCACAACACTAGTTGTCTATAATGGCCGAATTAGAAAAAATAACTTTACGATCCGTTTTAATTCCGAACTTAAAATGATGAATCCATTTAATCAATTTGACCTATTGTTTCAAAATTTAAATTTAAAATAACCGCGCAAATTCGGATAATCGACTTGATCGACTCATTTTAAATCCGAATTACAAATGAAGAATACGAATTCATCTTGATGAAATTAGATTTGGATAGTGTGTAGAAAGTAGATAAAAGATAATTAAAGTAAATTTATATGTATAGATGAGAAGAAGATAAAAAAAAATAGATAAAAGATAATTAATTAATTGAATTAATATGTACATATGAGAAAAAGATAAGATTTTAAGGTAAGAGATAATGAATTTATAAATGTTATGATATTTCTTTTCAAGTTTTATAAAAATGTGACATTCCATAAGTTTAAAATGTTATGATATTTATTAAGTTTCATAAAAATTACATCTCTCCTCATTATGATAGTCTTTGAAAATGACTGTAATGTAAAAGAAGGTATTCCAAATCTGTAAGTGTAAATTGGTGTACAACCACTCCTCATCATTACTGTTTTACATCTCTGGGTAAAAAAAAAAAACTTGTTTGCTATATAAATATAGCCTATACAGCTCACCACTACACACGAAATAACAATTGAGTTAAGTCCTTTTAATGACTTTGGTGATGACAATGAGAGGATTAACTAGGGGATTATTTGGAAAATATATATTTGTACAATCTAAATACGGATCAAGACTCTAAATATAAGTACCAAATTGATTCATCTACTGAAAAATGTAAAATCTATCTTATATATTAAAGCTAAGTCTTTTAGAGCTTTTATAGTGATTTTAGGCTTAAATTGTTAAGCAATTAAATTTTAATTTTATTTATCAATATTTTTAATAGTTACATTAAAAAATAAAGTCAAATTATGTATATACCCTTCATATATAAAAATTATACTTAATTCGCCTATTTCGTGAAAGTTAAACTTATTGTTGAGACAAATTTATATCAAATGAAATTTTTAGACGTATAATCTAGAATGCCCGTGCATGGCGTGCATGACACGAGTCACAACACTAGTTGTCTATAATGGCCGAATTAGAAAAAATAACTTTACGATCCGTTTTAATTCCGAACTTAAAATGATGAATCCATTTAATCAATTTGACCTATTGTTTCAAAATTTAAATTTAAAATAACCGCGCAAATTCGGATAATCGACTTGATCGACTCATTTTAAATCCGAATTACAAATGAAGAAAACGAATTCATCTTGATGAAATTAGATTTGGATAGTGTGTAGAAAGTAGATAAAAGATAATTAAAGTAAATTTATATGTATAGATGAGAAGAAGATAAAAAAAAATAGATAAAAGATAATTAATTAATTGAATTAATATGTACATATGAGAAAAAGATAAGATTTTAAGGTAAGAGATAATGAATTTATAAATGTTATGATATTTCTTTTCAAGTTTTATAAAAATGTGACATTCCATAAGTTTAAAATGTTATGATATTTATTAAGTTTCATAAAAATTACATCTCTCCTCATTATGATAGTCTTTGAAAATGACTGTAATGTAAAAGAAGGTATTCCAAATCTGTAAGTGTAAATTGGTGTACAACCACTCCTCATCATTACTGTTTTACATCTCTGGGTAAAAAAAAAAAACTTGTTTGCTATATAAATATAGCCTATACAGCTCACCACTACACACGAAATAACAATTGAGTTAAGTCCTTTTAATGACTTTGGTGATGACAATGAGAGGATTAACTAGGGGATTATTTGGAAAATATATATTTGTACAATCTAAATACGGATCAAGACTCTAAATATAAGTACCAAATTGATTCATCTACTGAAAAATGTAAAATCTATCTTATATATTAAAGCTAAGTCTTTTAGAGCTTTTATAGTGATTTTAGGCTTAAATTGTTAAGCAATTAAATTTTAATTTTATTTATCAATATTTTTAATAGTTACATTAAAAAATAAAGTCAAATTATGTATATACCCTTCATATATAAAAATTATACTTAATTCGCCTATTTCGTGAAAGTTAAACTTATTGTTGAGACAAATTTATATCAAATGAAATTTTTAGACGTATAATCTAGAATGCCCGTGCATGGCGTGCATGACACGAGTCACAACACTAGTTGTCTATAATGGCCGAATTAGAAAAAATAACTTTACGATCCGTTTTAATTCCGAACTTAAAATGATGAATCCATTTAATCAATTTGACCTATTGTTTCAAAATTTAAATTTAAAATAACCGCGCAAATTCGGATAATCGACTTGATCGACTCATTTTAAATCCGAATTACAAATGAAGAATACGAATTCATCTTGATGAAATTAGATTTGGATAGTGTGTAGAAAGTAGATAAAAGATAATTAAAGTAAATTTATATGTATAGATGAGAAGAAGATAAAAAAAAATAGATAAAAGATAATTAATTAATTGAATTAATATGTACATATGAGAAAAAGATAAGATTTTAAGGTAAGAGATAATGAATTTATAAATGTTATGATATTTCTTTTCAAGTTTTATAAAAATGTGACATTCCATAAGTTTAAAATGTTATGATATTTATTAAGTTTCATAAAAATTACATCTCTCCTCATTATGATAGTCTTTGAAAATGACTGTAATGTAAAAGAAGGTATTCCAAATCTGTAAGTGTAAATTGGTGTACAACCACTCCTCATCATTACTGTTTTACATCTCTGGGTAAAAAAAAAAAACTTGTTTGCTATATAAATATAGCCTATACAGCTCACCACTACACACGAAATAACAATTGAGTTAAGTCCTTTTAATGACTTTGGTGATGACAATGAGAGGATTAACTAGGGGATTATTTGGAAAATATATATTTGTACAATCTAAATACGGATCAAGACTCTAAATATAAGTACCAAATTGATTCATCTACTGAAAAATGTAAAATCTATCTTATATATTAAAGCTAAGTCTTTTAGAGCTTTTATAGTGATTTTAGGCTTAAATTGTTAAGCAATTAAATTTTAATTTTATTTATCAATATTTTTAATAGTTACATTAAAAAATAAAGTCAAATTATGTATATACCCTTCATATATAAAAATTATACTTAATTCGCCTATTTCGTGAAAGTTAAACTTATTGTTGAGACAAATTTATATCAAATGAAATTTTTAGACGTATAATCTAGAATGCCCGTGCATGGCGTGCATGACACGAGTCACAACACTAGTTGTCTATAATGGCCGAATTAGAAAAAATAACTTTACGATCCGTTTTAATTCCGAACTTAAAATGATGAATCCATTTAATCAATTTGACCTATTGTTTCAAAATTTAAATTTAAAATAACCGCGCAAATTCGGATAATCGACTTGATCGACTCATTTTAAATCCGAATTACAAATGAAGAATACGAATTCATCTTGATGAAATTAGATTTGGATAGTGTGTAGAAAGTAGATAAAAGATAATTAAAGTAAATTTATATGTATAGATGAGAAGAAGATAAAAAAAAATAGATAAAAGATAATTAATTAATTGAATTAATATGTACATATGAGAAAAAGATAAGATTTTAAGGTAAGAGATAATGAATTTATAAATGTTATGATATTTCTTTTCAAGTTTTATAAAAATGTGACATTCCATAAGTTTAAAATGTTATGATATTTATTAAGTTTCATAAAAATTACATCTCTCCTCATTATGATAGTCTTTGAAAATGACTGTAATGTAAAAGAAGGTATTCCAAATCTGTAAGTGTAAATTGGTGTACAACCACTCCTCATCATTACTGTTTTACATCTCTGGGTAAAAAAAAAAACTTGTTTGCTATATAAATATAGCCTATACAGCTCACCACTACACACGAAATAACAATTGAGTTAAGTCCTTTTAATGACTTTGGTGATGACAATGAGAGGATTAACTAGGGGATTATTTGGAAAATATATATTTGTACAATCTAAATACGGATCAAGACTCTAAATATAAGTACCAAATTGATTCATCTACTGAAAAATGTAAAATCTATCTTATATATTAAAGCTAAGTCTTTTAGAGCTTTTATAGTGATTTTAGGCTTAAATTGTTAAGCAATTAAATTTTAATTTTATTTATCAATATTTTTAATAGTTACATTAAAAAATAAAGTCAAATTATGTATATACCCTTCATATATAAAAATTATACTTAATTCGCCTATTTCGTGAAAGTTAAACTTATTGTTGAGACAAATTTATATCAAATGAAATTTTTAGACGTATAATCTAGAATGCCCGTGCATGGCACGAGTCACAACACTAGTTGTCTATAATGACCGAATCGGAAAAAATAACTTTACCCATCCGTTTTAATTATGAACTTAAAATGATGAATCCAGAAAATCAATTTGACCTATTGTTTCAAAATTTAAATTTAAAATAACCGCGCAAATTCGGATAATCGACTTGATCGACTCATTTTAAATCCGAATTACAAATGAAGAATACGAATTCATCTTGATGAAATTAGATTTGGATAGTGTGTAGAAAGTAGATAAAAGATAATTAAAGTAAATTTATATGTATAGATGAGAAGAAGATAAAAAAAAATAGATAAAAGATAATTAATTAATTGAATTAATATGTACATATGAGAAAAAGATAAGATTTTAAGGTAAGAGATAATGAATTTATAAATGTTATGATATTTCTTTTCAAGTTTTATAAAAATGTGACATTCCATAAGTTTAAAATGTTATGATATTTATTAAGTTTCATAAAAATTACATCTCTCCTCATTATGATAGTCTTTGAAAATGACTGTAATGTAAAAGAAGGTATTCCAAATCTGTAAGTGTAAATTGGTGTACAACCACTCCTCATCATTACTGTTTTACATCTCTGGGTAAAAAAAAAAAACTTGTTTGCTATATAAATATAGCCTATACAGCTCACCACTACACACGAAATAACAATTGAGTTAAGTCCTTTTAATGACTTTGGTGATGACAATGAGAGGATTAACTAGGGGATTATTTGGAAAATATATATTTGTACAATCTAAATACGGATCAAGACTCTAAATATAAGTACCAAATTGATTCATCTACTGAAAAATGTAAAATCTATCTTATATATTAAAGCTAAGTCTTTTAGAGCTTTTATAGTGATTTTAGGCTTAAATTGTTAAGCAATTAAATTTTAATTTTATTTATCAATATTTTTAATAGTTACATTAAAAAATAAAGTCAAATTATGTATATACCCTTCATATATAAAAATTATACTTAATTCGCCTATTTCGTGAAAGTTAAACTTATTGTTGAGACAAATTTATATCAAATGAAATTTTTAGACGTATAATCTAGAATGCCCGTGCATGGCACGAGTCACAACACTAGTTGTCTATAATGACCGAATCGGAAAAAATAACTTTACCCATCCGTTTTAATTATGAACTTAAAATGATGAATCCAGAAAATCAATTTGACCTATTGTTTCAAAATTTAAATTTAAAATAACCGCGCAAATTCGGATAATCGACTTGATCGACTCATTTTAAATCCGAATTACAAATGAAGAATACGAATTCATCTTGATGAAATTAGATTTGGATAGTGTGTAGAAAGTAGATAAAAGATAATTAAAGTAAATTTATATGTATAGATGAGAAGAAGATAAAAAAAAATAGATAAAAGATAATTAATTAATTGAATTAATATGTACATATGAGAAAAAGATAAGATTTTAAGGTAAGAGATAATGAATTTATAAATGTTATGATATTTCTTTTCAAGTTTTATAAAAATGTGACATTCCATAAGTTTAAAATGTTATGATATTTATTAAGTTTCATAAAAATTACATCTCTCCTCATTATGATAGTCTTTGAAAATGACTGTAATGTAAAAGAAGGTATTCCAAATCTGTAAGTGTAAATTGGTGTACAACCACTCCTCATCATTACTGTTTTACATCTCTGGGTAAAAAAAAAAAACTTGTTTGCTATATAAATATAGCCTATACAGCTCACCACTACACACGAAATAACAATTGAGTTAAGTCCTTTTAATGACTTTGGTGATGACAATGAGAGGATTAACTAGGGGATTATTTGGAAAATATATATTTGTACAATCTAAATACGGATCAAGACTCTAAATATAAGTACCAAATTGATTCATCTACTGAAAAATGTAAAATCTATCTTATATATTAAAGCTAAGTCTTTTAGAGCTTTTATAGTGATTTTAGGCTTAAATTGTTAAGCAATTAAATTTTAATTTTATTTATCAATATTTTTAATAGTTACATTAAAAAATAAAGTCAAATTATGTATATACCCTTCATATATAAAAATTATACTTAATTCGCCTATTTCGTGAAAGTTAAACTTATTGTTGAGACAAATTTATATCAAATGAAATTTTTAGACGTATAATCTAGAATGCCCGTGCATGGCGTGCATGACACGAGTCACAACACTAGTTGTCTATAATGGCCGAATTAGAAAAAATAACTTTACGATCCGTTTTAATTCCGAACTTAAAATGATGAATCCATTTAATCAATTTGACCTATTGTTTCAAAATTTAAATTTAAAATAACCGCGCAAATTCGGATAATCGACTTGATCGACTCATTTTAAATCCGAATTACAAATGAAGAATACGAATTCATCTTGATGAAATTAGATTTGGATAGTGTGTAGAAAGTAGATAAAAGATAATTAAAGTAAATTTATATGTATAGATGAGAAGAAGATAAAAAAAAATAGATAAAAGATAATTAATTAATTGAATTAATATGTACATATGAGAAAAAGATAAGATTTTAAGGTAAGAGATAATGAATTTATAAATGTTATGATATTTCTTTTCAAGTTTTATAAAAATGTGACATTCCATAAGTTTAAAATGTTATGATATTTATTAAGTTTCATAAAAATTACATCTCTCCTCATTATGATAGTCTTTGAAAATGACTGTAATGTAAAAGAAGGTATTCCAAATCTGTAAGTGTAAATTGGTGTACAACCACTCCTCATCATTACTGTTTTACATCTCTGGGTAAAAAAAAAAAACTTGTTTGCTATATAAATATAGCCTATACAGCTCACCACTACACACGAAATAACAATTGAGTTAAGTCCTTTTAATGACTTTGGTGATGACAATGAGAGGATTAACTAGGGGATTATTTGGAAAATATATATTTGTACAATCTAAATACGGATCAAGACTCTAAATATAAGTACCAAATTGATTCATCTACTGAAAAATGTAAAATCTATCTTATATATTAAAGCTAAGTCTTTTAGAGCTTTTATAGTGATTTTAGGCTTAAATTGTTAAGCAATTAAATTTTAATTTTATTTATCAATATTTTTAATAGTTACATTAAAAAATAAAGTCAAATTATGTATATACCCTTCATATATAAAAATTATACTTAATTCGCCTATTTCGTGAAAGTTAAACTTATTGTTGAGACAAATTTATATCAAATGAAATTTTTAGACGTATAATCTAGAATGCCCGTGCATGGCGTGCATGACACGAGTCACAACACTAGTTGTCTATAATGGCCGAATTAGAAAAAATAACTTTACGATCCGTTTTAATTCCGAACTTAAAATGATGAATCCATTTAATCAATTTGACCTATTGTTTCAAAATTTAAATTTAAAATAACCGCGCAAATTCGGATAATCGACTTGATCGACTCATTTTAAATCCGAATTACAAATGAAGAATACGAATTCATCTTGATGAAATTAGATTTGGATAGTGTGTAGAAAGTAGATAAAAGATAATTAAAGTAAATTTATATGTATAGATGAGAAGAAGATAAAAAAAAATAGATAAAAGATAATTAATTAATTGAATTAATATGTACATATGAGAAAAAGATAAGATTTTAAGGTAAGAGATAATGAATTTATAAATGTTATGATATTTCTTTTCAAGTTTTATAAAAATGTGACATTCCATAAGTTTAAAATGTTATGATATTTATTAAGTTTCATAAAAATTACATCTCTCCTCATTATGATAGTCTTTGAAAATGACTGTAATGTAAAAGAAGGTATTCCAAATCTGTAAGTGTAAATTGGTGTACAACCACTCCTCATCATTACTGTTTTACATCTCTGGGTAAAAAAAAAAAACTTGTTTGCTATATAAATATAGCCTATACAGCTCACCACTACACACGAAATAACAATTGAGTTAAGTCCTTTTAATGACTTTGGTGATGACAATGAGAGGATTAACTAGGGGATTATTTGGAAAATATATATTTGTACAATCTAAATACGGATCAAGACTCTAAATATAAGTACCAAATTGATTCATCTACTGAAAAATGTAAAATCTATCTTATATATTAAAGCTAAGTCTTTTAGAGCTTTTATAGTGATTTTAGGCTTAAATTGTTAAGCAATTAAATTTTAATTTTATTTATCAATATTTTTAATAGTTACATTAAAAAATAAAGTCAAATTATGTATATACCCTTCATATATAAAAATTATACTTAATTCGCCTATTTCGTGAAAGTTAAACTTATTGTTGAGACAAATTTATATCAAATGAAATTTTTAGACGTATAATCTAGAATGCCCGTGCATGGCGTGCATGACACGAGTCACAACACTAGTTGTCTATAATGGCCGAATTAGAAAAAATAACTTTACGATCCGTTTTAATTCCGAACTTAAAATGATGAATCCATTTAATCAATTTGACCTATTGTTTCAAAATTTAAATTTAAAATAACCGCGCAAATTCGGATAATCGACTTGATCGACTCATTTTAAATCCGAATTACAAATGAAGAATACGAATTCATCTTGATGAAATTAGATTTGGATAGTGTGTAGAAAGTAGATAAAAGATAATTAAAGTAAATTTATATGTATAGATGAGAAGAAGATAAAAAAAAATAGATAAAAGATAATTAATTAATTAAATTAATATGTACATATGAGAAAAAGATAATATTTTAAGGTAAGAGATAATGAATTTATAAATGTTATGATATTTCTTTTCAAGTTTTATAAAAATGTGACATTCCATAAGTTTAAAATGTTATGATATTTATTAAGTTTCATAAAAATTACATCTCTCCTCATTATGATAGTCTTTGAAAATGACTGTAATGTAAAAGAAGGTATTCCAAATCTGTAAGTGTAAATTGGTGTACAACCACTCCTCATCATTATTGTTTTACATCTCTGGGTAAAAAAAAAAACTTGTTTGCTATATAAATATAGCCTATACAGTTCACCACTACACACGAAATAACAATTGAGTTAAGTCCTTTTAATGACTTTGGTGATGACAATGAGAGGATTAACTAGGGGATTATTTGGAAAATATATATTTGTACAATCTAAGTACGGATCAAGACTCTAAATATAAGTACCAAATTGATTCATCTACTGAAAAATGTAAAATCTATCTTATATATTTGATGCGGGGATAAGCCGCAGTTGCCGACCTAGACACCAAACTCGAATAGGAACTCGAACAGAGAAGATAGGCGGAATTAGAATGAGATGAAAGAAGGATAAGTCGAATGATAGGCCAATTGGAACCAAATCAAACAACGATAAAACCCTTGAACTTAAGAACAAGAACCTTACCGAATGATGAAGAAACCCCAACGGATGATTACAACCAAACACAATGACTTTGGTGGGTCAAGGCACCTGGAGGTTGCTCTATGGAGTCCCGATAGCACCAACCTTATGGAGGAGATTGACACACACAAGCACAACTAGGGCCGACTCAACGACAATGCACACGGGGCACTCTTCTCACAAAAGCTCTCTCTTTTGGGAGGAAAAACGATAAACGTTGTATTCAATATCAAAGTCTGGGGCGGCGGGGGTAAAACAACAACTAAGGCAGCCTTATATAGGGTTCATAAGGATGCCGACTAAAGAAATAAACAATAAAAGTAAATCCTAAAATAATAATCCGAAAACAAATAATATCCGAAAATAATGTTTCTGAAACACTTCGCCGAGTGTCCTGGCCGCGGTCGCGGTTATGGAGCCGCAGGCGCGGTTTTTGCCTCCTGGCCGCGGGCGCGGTTATGGAGCCGCGGGCGCGGTTGTAGACATGTCGCCGACAACTCTTTTTGAAACGGCTCGTTCTCTCTCGTCCGAGGTCGGAATTGAGCGATTCCAAAGCCTAGAGTTTCGTCTTGAAGTCTAGTTTGTTTCATCTTCAGTACTTGACTTCTCATCTTGACTCGAACCGGATCTCTACGAGCTTGAATGGCTACAATACGAGCTCGGGCTACTATCAATGACTTCAATGATGGCACATAGCGATCTTTAGCCCTAGCTCCAGTGGTTAGCACATCTTTAGATTTAGGACGAGGCGTCCTTGATGATAGCTCAGATGCTCCCGCATCAATATTAAAGCTAAGTCTTTTAGAGCTTTTATAGTGATTTTAGGCTTAAATTGTTAAGCAATTAAATTTTAATTTTATTTATCAATATTTTTAATAGTTACATTAAAAAATAAAGTCAAATTATGTATATACCCTTCATATATAAAAATTATACTTAATTCGCCTATTTCGTGAAAGTTAAACTTATTGTTGAGACAAATTTATATCAAATGAAATTTTTAGACGTATAATCTAGAATGCCCGTGCATGGCGTGCATGACACGAGTCACAACACTAGTTGTCTATAATGACCGAATTAGAAAAAATAACTTTACCATCCGTTTTAATTCTGAACTTAAAATGATGAATCCAAAAAATAACTCTGCTTATTTTATGTGCTTAAAAGATATAGTGGAATCCTTAGTACACTTGAAACTAAACGTGTAAGTATTTGAACGGTTTAGAACACCATGATTACGTTAAGTGGTCATGCATATACATCCAATTAACTCCATAAAGATACACTTCGTGTGTTAGATAGATAATATAACGAGCCTAACTTTGTAATACTGGAGTTAATCAATTCAATGGCACGCATGAGCTAATGTGGTAGGTACGTACAATTAATTGCAACATATGTAAAAATGCACAATGTAACATGTAGCATTACGTTAAGTTTCATAAAAATTAAAACATGTCTCCTCATCATTACTTTTCATTAATGTAGTCTTTGAAGATGGTTGTGAAGTAACACAAGTCATTCCATATCTAGAATTGTGAATTGATATACAACCACTCTTATGCTGAAAAAGATATAGTGGAGTAACACAAGTATTTGAACGTGCAAGTATTTGAACGTGCAAGTATTTGAACGGTTTAGAACACCATGATTACGTTAAGTGGTCATGCATATACATCCAATTAACTCCATAAAGATACACTTCTTGTGTTAGATAAATATATAACGAGCCTAACTTTGTAATACTCGAGTTAATCAATTCAATGGCACGCATGAGCTAATGTGGTAGGTAGTACGTACAATTAATTGCAACATACTCCCTCCGTTTCACAATAATTGTCGTTTTAGCTTCTAAATTTTGTTTCAATATGTTTGTCATTATAGAATTTCAAGACAATTAATTACATGTTTATCATATATTTTTGTATTGAAATTTGAAATTGTTGATTTTTTCTCCACTCTTATTGGTTGTAAATGGAGGTGGGTGATTAATTTGAGAAAAAGTTAGATTATTAAGACACAACTAATCATTTTCTTAATATATGTGTGAATAATGCTAGAATGACAATTATTTTGAAACGGATGGAGTATGTAAAAATGCACAATGTAACATGTAGCATTACGTTAAGTTTCATAAAAATTAAAACATGTCTACTCATCATTACTTTCCATTAATGTAGTCTTTGAAGATGGTTGTGAAGTAACACAAGTCATTCCATATCTAGAATTGTGAATTGATATACAACCACTCTTATGCTGAAAAATTAATATCTCCTCATCATGACTTTTCATATTCAAATATAAAGTTAGGCATGGTAAAGAGAAACTTGGACAGCTTCGTATCATCAGTTCATCACTACTATGATAAAGTGAAGCAAATTTATTAAGTTGTAAATGATCCATTAAATAAATCCAAGTTCCCAACAAGAATGGCCCACATGCAACATAATTCGTCCACAGTAATTAATAGTCCCTTGGTCTAAGCTACAAGTAAATGCATTATGCTTACATATATATAAATACGAAATATTCGAATATAATGCAAATAATCACTTGCTAGCTCGAAATAGCAATTGACTTAAGTCCTTTTAATGACTTTGGTGATGACAATGAGAGGATTAACTAGGGGTTTATTTGGAAAATATATATTTGTACAATCTAAATACGGATCAAGACTCTAAATATAAGTCTTTTAGAGCTTTTATAGTGATTTTAAGCTTACGTAGTTAAGCAATTAAATTTTAATTTTATTTATCAATATTTTTAATAGTTACATTAAAAAATAAAGTCAAATTATGTATATACCCTTCATATATAAAAATTATACTTAATTCGCCTATTTCGTTAAAGTTAAACTTATTGTTGAGACAAATTTATATCAAATGAAATTTTTAGACGTATAATCTAGAATGCCCGTGCATGGCACGAGTCACAACACTAGTTGTCTATAATGACCGAATCGGAAAAAATAACTTTACCCATCCGTTTTAATTATGAACTTAAAATGATGAATCCAGAAAATCAATTTGACCTATTGTTTCAAAATTTAAATTTAAAATAACCGCGCAAATTCGAATAATCGACTTGATCGACTCATTTTAAATCCGAATTACAAATGAAGAATACGAATTCATCTTGATCGATGTGAGAAAGATTCGACTACTTGTTGGTTCGTCAACCAATATTATTTGTTACCCAATAAAAACATCTTTATTATCAAAACTTATTTTAAATATGCAACACTCGAACTTGAAACTTCCAAATAGATATCAAAAGAATAGGGATATTATCTTGATACATATGAATGGAAAAAGATAAACTTGTAGGAATTAAATTATATTTGGATAGTGTGTAGAAAGTAGATAAATTTTTTAGGTAAAAGATAATTAAAGTAAATTTATATGTATAGATGAAAAGAAGATAAAAAAAAATAGATAAAAGATAATTAATTAAATAAATTAATATGTACATATGAGAAAAAGATAAGATTTTAAGGTAAGAGATAATTAAATTTATTAATGTTATGATATTTCTTTCCAAGTTTCATAAAAATATGACATTTTTTTGGGTTTTTTATTAGTGTTTTTTAGTCATCACAACGTGACAGATGACGTGGGTAATGAGGTGGATCAACTCATAAAAATGTGGTATGGGGTTGTGATTTTGTAAACATTTTTTATTGTTTTTTGAAAGTTTTAGAGGTTAGTTTTTGTCATGATTATCTAGATGGCAATGTAGTAGACCATTTTCAACTTCACCTGAGTGGAGCTCAAGACTTTTATAAACAACATGTACAAGAGAATGTAACATGTAATGTTGATTTTATGATATAAAGTCCACCTTATTAAGTTTCATAAAAATTACTCCCTCCGTCCCAATATTAAGTGTCCGTTTGCGGTTTTCGAGGAAAATTAAGGAGGTGAGAAAGAAAAAGTGAAAGAGAGAGAGATTGTGAGACAGTGTGGTTTTTTATGTAGGGGAGAAGATAAAAGGTGATTAAGTGTGAAAATTGATGTAAAAAAAAAGGAGAGAGAAGGTAGTTAAGTGTAGATTTTTAGAAAAGTGATTTGATGTGGGTAATAAGATGAAAAATATAAATGAAAACACACACAACATTTTAAAACGCCAAAAAAGAAAAACAAGCATTATGGGACAGTGATGGGAGTACTGTCTCTCCTCATCATGACTTTCCATTAGTGCATCTCTCCTCATCATGATTTTCCATTACTGTAGTCTTCCAAAGTGGTTGTAATGTAGGAGAAGCCATTCCAATTCTAGAATTATGAATTGATGTACAACCACTCCTCATCAGACTTTTCATTACTGTTTTACACCTCTCATGGTAAAAAAAACTTGGTTTGCTATATATATATAGGCCCTTACTATTTAACGCCCACCCCTTTTGCTATTTACCGCCCAGGCTCCGTGCGTCACGCATGGATTATATCCGTGCGTGACGCATGGTTTTAATCAATACGCCACGCACAGAACCAAACCATGCGTGACGCATGGACACAAACCATGCGTCACGCATGGATTTTTTTCCTATAAAAGCCCAAAAACATCAAACCCTACCATTTTGTTATCTTCCCCAACATACCTCACGGCGGCTGAAGCTATATCACGCACGGTTTTACCCAATTTTCAACATTTTTCATCATCTTTCTACATATAAGGTATGTAAACATTAAGATTTCATTGTTATGGTATGGTATTGATGTATATATGAGGTTTTCATGTTGTTTTGATGATATTTACTTCAAAATCCAATGTGTATGTTAATTAGTTGATTAGAAATGATTAAACTTGTAATATATGAATGGATTGTGTACTTTGTTGATAATTTATTGACAAATTTGATATTTTCATGTGTATATAGTTTATTAGGGTTTTGATATTGAATTAGGGTTTTGTGAATTAGGGTTATGAATTAGGTTGTTGAATTGGGTATGGTTTTAATGAAATTATTGAAAAACTGTTATAATTTTGAAAAAAGTGTTGAGATTAGGGTTTGAAAGCCATGGAAAAACTGCAGAACACAACCCTGGAATGTGCAATTCCATGCGTCACGCATGGATTGAAACCATGCGTGACGCATGGATTGAAGCCATGCGTCACGCATGGAATTGCACATTCCAGAAACTGTGTTCTGCAGTTTCAGATTGTATTTGATGATATGCTGATTGAGTTTTTGATGATATGCTGATTAAATTCAGTAAACTGATTAATTTTGTGGAATTGCACATTTTATGATGTAGATATGGATGGTGGTCGTCGACCTGGACGGGATACTCGTCAAAGAAACAGAGATCTGAAGAAAAAAGATCCCGTAGTTCCAAAACAAAGGAAGAAGAAGAATAGACAAGAATCGCCTCCTCGTCGTTTAGAGTTTTCTGATGAGATACAACAGCAACAACAACAACAACAACAACAACAACAACAACAACAACAACAACAACAACAACACCAACAACAACAACAACAGCAACAGCAACAGCTAGCTTTGTCTGCTGCAGGTTTCGATCCCCAGGGTTCCCCTCATTACTTTCCTGGCACCCCCATTCTGATCCCACATCAAACTATGTTTCCACAACAAACACAGTTTTCAGGCTATCCGGGCTATCCACAACATGACCAATCATTTGTGGAGATGATGAGGCAAGCTACTGGTTCTCATCACTTTCAGAACCCTCAGACGGGTGATGACCAGTACGCACTGGTTGCTTGTAGCAGTGCAGGGCCATCAGCTGGGGGTGCCAATGGTGATTCTGATTCTGATTATGAGCAGGAGCATGAGGAACAGGGTCAGGAAGAGGATCGGACCTATGGGAATGTTCATGAAGAACATGAAGAAGCGGAAGAGCAAGAGGAGCAGGAGGAACAACCCAGAAGACGACGACGACGACAACCTCCGGTCAAAAACATATACGTCCCTCAGTTAGAGGGGGGTACTCCTGGAGGTCCACAAATTCCGGAGCTGCTCATAAGCTTTGAAGCTCATACAGCCTTTTTTGTGCAAAAAGGAAAGGTATGTAATTAGAATTTGGTTTATAGATTCAATACTTATCATAACTTATTTGGTTTATAGAATTTGTGATAATAAATTTGTTAATGTATGAATTGATTTGATTAACCAAATGGATTATTTGTTGAAATATTTGTAGTTTTGTTGAAAATTTGGTTAAGGTGTGCTGTACATAATTTTCTGCATTCTGTGTAATGCAAATCCATGCGTGACGCATGGTTCATGTCCATGCGTCACGCATGGTTCATGTCCATGCGTGACGCATGGATTTGCATTACACAGAATGCAGAAACTGCTTTCTGCATTCTGTACATTGCACCTTAACCAAATTTATGCAGTTTCTGGAAAAAATTTATGCGTTATTAAAATTATTTGTGTTACGTAATCAATTTACAGGATAGAGGCGTACTCCCTTACCAGACAAGACAATCCCAG
The DNA here is from genome assembly GCA_029168935.1 of Oxyria digyna. Taxonomy (NCBI): domain Eukaryota; kingdom Viridiplantae; phylum Streptophyta; class Magnoliopsida; order Caryophyllales; family Polygonaceae; genus Oxyria; species Oxyria digyna. Next base: position 46,466,450 of record JAPVLV010000005.1, read on the forward strand.
CTGAAAGATTGGGAACTTAATTCTGACTTGTCATGGGGTAATCACGCAATTGCAACGGAGCTGACTCATCTCAGGGTATTGATGTACGATGTGATTGATTATCCGCTCATCTGCGCCTTTATAGAAAGGTGGCATCCTGAAACAAATAGCTTCCACATGCCATTTGGTGAGATGACAGTGACGTTGCTCGACATCAAGAAGCTGCTGTTGCTTCCTATTCACGGGAAAGCTATGGTGACCGACCCCACCGCTTCAGTCGGGAGAACTACGAACAAGAACTTTTTTGGTGAAAAGGGACGGCAAAATTTTCATCTTCAAATTGAACAGCTCGATAGTTATTGGATGAGCGCGAAAAAGTTTAAGGCGCACATTGAGGGCCTAAATGATCCCGTAGTTCATGGAATGGGATATATATTCCACTTGCTGGCTTCCACAATCTTCACTGACAAGTCACAACATAAGCTCCCGATGAGATTTGGTGCATTTCTAGGGAGTGTTGAAGAGGCAAGAAGTATTTCTTGGGGATCTGCGGCGCTAGCATATTTCTATCGCCAAATGGGCATCGCTACACGCGAAAATTGTGGTTTGATCTCATTTTGTTTCACTCTCCTTCAAGTAAGTTTTTAATTATTTAGGAACTACATTTTTTAGCAATCATAACTTATTTCTATGGTTTTAATGCTAACTATATTTTTTAAATGGTAGGGTTGGATATACACATACTTCCCATCCTTAGCAGCTGGTGTTCGGCGTAATCCTGGTTGGTCAGTTGATCATCCTTATGCGTTTCGGTTTCTACCAGAGGAAGCGTTGCCGAACTACGACCCTGAAGCACGAAACTACAGAGCTGAACTAGATGCAATGAGGGCGGATCAGGTATTTGTGTTGCATTTTGTTTACATTTTTAAGCCTCAGTTTTTTTGCAATTCCATGCGTCACGCATGGATTTGTGTCATGCGTCACGCACGGATCTGTGTCATGCGTCACGCACGAATCAAATCCATGCGTCACGCATGGAATTGCAAAAAAAACTGAGGACTTTTTTTCATCATCTTTGCTTGGACCTTTAATGAAATTACTGTTTGAGTAATGGAAGACGTTGATAATGTTTTTAGGTTAATTGGAACCCGTATGGTGAAATCGACTTCAGTGATCCTGCCTATGCTCCTGCTCTTTTTTTCGGGGTGCTGAGCTGCATGGACATAACCGAGCCCCACCATCCCGATAGGTCGCCTAGGCAGTTTGGTAGGGTGCAGATGATTCCCAGGCCTCCAATTTCACCCCTTAGAGCCCATAGGCTCATCAGCCCTAGGTCATATGTGGTGAATTATGATAGAATGGCGTGGAGTTGGGAGGGGATGGATATCCACAGGGCGACCCTGGAGCAGATGGGACCACCTGCGCAGACAGGTTTTGAAGAAGCTCCGGAGTATCTTATGTGGTACATCCCCCGCACTCATCGATTTCTGATACCCGGCAGACACGCTAGCTTGGAAGCACAGCAGGTAATACATTTATCTCATGTAACTTGAGATCTTGATTTTTCTTTAAGTTTGATTTAAGGTAAACATTATGCAAATAGCTTATTTCAATATTTATTTTTATTTGTAGGTTTTTGACAGGGTCTACGATCACTTGTCACCATATGCAACCTTGCCTGATCCCTATGATGTTTCTGCAATGCATGGAGCCATAACCGAGGTCCTTCAAGATATTGAGCCGTGGACAACTATGTATCAACAACATCGGTGGTGATCTTGTTGGATTGGGTTCGATTGTTTTTTATGAACTGTTTGTTTTCAGATTTTCAGGATTGTCCGTTTTTCGTAAGGAAACTATGACGTTGTTGGATTGATGTTGTTGGATTGTTTGTTAAGGTTGTTTTGTGTTTGAACTTTTCAATTCTGATTAGCGTTGTTGGCTTGTGCAATGTTAACGGCCCAATCCACTCCCTGTTGTCTAGAGGCGAATACCAAGTCATTTGCAAACAACTCTGAGTAATCAACAGAGACATATTGTTCTTCTTGAACTTCAATATCAAATTCTGGTGCAGTACGCAAAGGACGAAACACATTTAAGCTACTTGTGTCTGAAAGTGGCCTCATCAAATGCGAAGGCCATTGCGACAAACCGTAACCGGTTCCAAAAGATCCAGTGTTGATATCACCAAACTGTGATTGCGGTTGCTCCCATGTTGTCAAATCAATGCCCAAATCAAACGAAGGTATGTAGTCGAGGTATGACGGAGGTGGGCAGTCATTAAGAGTAATCTTGTCTAATCCAGTAAACACAGAAAAGTTCATCTATGCACAAACACACAGATAACAAACCAGTTAAGCTTCTGTATGGCAAATCCACACGTCACGTGTGGATCCATTCCATGCGTCACGCATGGTTACAACCCATGCGTGACGCATGGATCCACTCCATACGTGACGCATAGAAATACAACATGCAGTTTCATTCATCTTTTGTCATGGTTCGTATGATTCTGTTAACCACAATATGTTTCATTAACATTTCAAACATCATACATCATAAATTCAAAAGTCAACATCTTTTGTCATACAACTAATACCTTTAACATGTAAAGTCCATAAAAACCCAACAAGTCAAACCCCTAAAACAAGTCAACACCTTAAAAACTAATATTATAATACTTTTCAAACATCATAATCACTAAAGTAAACAAAAAATCACAAATCAACATCTTTAGTCATACAACTAATACCTTGAACATTTGAAATCCATTAAACCTAACTAAATCAAACCCTAAAAGAAGTCAACACCTTAAAAATTAATATTATGAACAAGAAATGTTACCTTATTAAGATTGTAACTTGAAAATGGTGCTTCTCCACCTCTTTCATTGGTGCATTCCTCTTCATTCTCCATATAGAAAGAGCTTTTTTGGGATAAAATGGTGTGTTTTGCTCTCAAGAATGTTCAACAATGGAGTTAAAAGGGTTTTGACATTTGAAATATGGAAAGAAAGGAAGATAATAGGGGTTAATGTAGGTGTTACGGAAATGGTAAAAAAAATTAATGGAGTTATTACAGTAGGTGAGACAAGACGTGCTTGCTGCATGAGTTCTGAAAAGAAAATCCGTGCGTCACGTGTGGTTTGCAACCATGCGTGACGTGTGGTTTTCAACCATGCGTGACGTGTGGTTCTATTCCATGCGTGACGCACAAAATGGCACATGATCCCTTTGATTCTTAGTAACACTGATGTGTGCATGATTTCCAATCAAAATAAAATTACATATTGTCAAAGGTTGGACATTTAGGCCACGTAAGAAGTCCAAACAAAGGATATGCTACTTTACAAGTTAATAGTTGTTATTGGGAGTTACCCACATGGTTAAATATCCCTAATAGGCATTGAAAACAAGTTTCATTACATTCGGACATCGTTTGAGTGTCGTTTCGCCAAAAACCGCCTTAAGTCCTTTTAAGGCGTTTTTAGTGGTTTTAGCGTTTACGTGCCTCATTTCGTGTGAGCGAGACCTCTTTTCTACTGAATATCCCTAATAAGAGTATGTTGTATAGTATTTTCAACAATAATCACCGTCAATGTTGTAGAATATACATATTGCGACAAGTTAGAGAGTTACGACTAGTATGTTTTTTACAAAGGAGGCGGTACTTTAAAAGTTAGAAGTTGTGGTTGGGAGTTACCCACATGGTTAAATATCCATAATAGCCACTGAAAACAAGTTTCATTACATTCGGACATCGTTCGTGTGTCGTTTCGCCAAAAACCGCCTTAAGTCCATTTAAGGCGTTTTTAGTGGTTTTAGCATTTTGGCATAGTTTCGAATCCCGTTTTGTATGTGTGAGACTTTATTGGGACTTTATATGCCTTATAACACATTTTTGTATAAATTTTTCAAACATACGTGAACATCAATGTTACGACCATATATATTGCAACAAGTTAAGCTTGTGGTGAGTAGTTTGATGTTTTACAAAGAGCGTGTTACTCTAAAAGCAAAAGGTTTTGATGCAAAGTTACGGACATGGTTAAATATCTCTAATAAGCATTGTAAACAAGTTTCATTCCATTCCGATGATGTTTCGACGACGTTATGGCGAATTGTGGTTTTAAAGCCTTTAAAAACAACACGGACCATGAATTATTTTGTGTGCCATAACTAAAAATACATTGAATACATTGACATGAATCATATAAGCAACAAAAAAACATATGAAAATCCATGCGTCACGTATGGTGTAAAACCATGCGTCGTGTGTGGATTAATTCCATGCGTGACGCATGGTTTTATGTTGCAAAATCTTATTTTTATATTTAGAATGCTTATATTGTTGTTATGTTGACGAATGTTCAACCTTATTATATTTCAAATTGTATATGGTACGCCATACATATTGCGACTTTGTTCGGTTTTCAAACTATGTTTCACTTACAAAGGTCTAAATTTGATTTTCAAGTTACACACATGATCAAATAGACATTATAAGGATTGAAACAAAGTTTCATTCCATTTCGATAAAGTTTCGATGACGTTTTTGTCGAATTGGGCTTTATCGCCTTAAAAAAGACACTAAAAATGTGTTTCTTTGCACACTTAACTAGAAATACATTGAATACATTGAAAGTTAGAAGTTTCATATATGCAAATACGTGCGTCACGCATGGATTGTATCCGTGCGTCACGCATGGATACAATCCATGCGTTTTCTGGAATGTGCAATCCGTGCGTCACGCACGGATTAATTCTATGCGTGACGCACGGATGACCTGGGCGGTAAATAGCAAAAGGGGTGGGCGTCAAATAGAAACTATGTATATATATATATAGCCTATTCTATCATCACTCAGTTCACCACTACACAAAAAAAAAAACAATTATCAAAGAAAAAGAATGGAGGGAGGAAGTCCAAGGGGCAGCGAGGATTGGGATGCTTCGGCGACGTCTTACGACGGACACTGGTCCGGAAAAGGCGTCCGGTCGCTCAAGCTGATGGAAAGTCAGTTCTCAGTGTATGTTAGGGGGATGGCACAAGTATTGAGATCAGGTAGATTGAGATCAGGTAGATTGAGATTTGCTAACGAAGTTGGTGTTCGCAAAATACTTGTGTCATTACTTTCAGTCAGGAGCAGGGGGGTCGCTGGTGTTGCTGGTGTTGCTGGTGGTGCTGACGAAATTGCTGACGCGTTAGCAAATCTCAATCTACCTGATCTCAATCTACTTAGACGAAGTGTAGTTTATGTTTGGGGAAGTGTAGTTTATGTTTGGATGTTTCAGTCTGTTTTCATCTAAGCTTGTCAGGTTTGGCGTTGAAGTGTTTCATGAACTGTTTTATTTAGTTTGTCTTTTAAGTTTGAATGTCTGTATTGTTCAATAACTTCCGTCTCCGTAGGAAGTAGTTTTTCTGATTTTACTAGGAGTCTTTCTATGACTTACTTTGCTGGTCAAGTGGCTATTTATTAGCCTTATATGTAACCGCTGTCTGTGCTTGATATATAAGCCAGAGCCTTTCCACTTAATGCACTTAAGCAGTTTCAGATTTATGCTTCTGTTTACATTTCAGTTTGTGTTTTTATCTAAGCGTGAAATTCATGATTAAGTTCTTTGGCTACCCTTTGATGGCAGCAAGTTCTTTGGCTGGTAAACTGAGTTTTTCATGATTAAGTTACTGGATTCATAGGTGTTCACTTCATGGATGTTGGAACCTCTCTCTCTAAAAGACTACTTATTCCCTTTCTTAGGTATAATAATGAGCATGAGGTCTTTTTCTTCTATGATTTGCATTAAGAGATGTGCTAAAGTTCAAGTTATGGCTTATGCAAGGTAATTTTACATCTTAATGGTTGATATAGAGATCACTGAAATTCATTCTTCCCTATACATATCTTCTGAATTGATTGAAGCAGACTTTTCAAAGGTTCATACCAATGAAAGCATAGTGATACTGTCCTTGTTATTGGGGTTCCAGGTTTTCCTCGCTGTCCCTTTTTTTCACATTATGTTGCCTGCTTGTATAGTAAAGTAATATTATACTGGTGAACACCTATTTTGTTTTCAAAAAGAATCTAGGTTTTCCATAAACATTTACACTCTATAAGGTTCAACCTTAGCATGTGCTAATGTAGTCCATTTCCTTCACATTTTACGATTAGGACAATATTTTTTGGCAAAACACTGCATATGTTTTTTACATGTCTGTTCTCCTTTTTAAAGGATGTCAACTATATGATTAATTCTTCACTTATAATCTATAGGAAAAACTAAGAGACGTGAACTTTCAATCTTCGCAAAGTCGTTTGTTGTTTGATTTCATTGTCTTCATATGATTCCTAGTGTTAGTATGCCTTGAATCTGAATCACACACTACGATATCTGTTGTATGGGCTTATTTGGGCCTATCAGTTTTGTTGTTGGGCTTAGGTTATTTAGCGCTATATATAGCGGCTTATGTGTAAACCCTAAATTGTACCGAAAATTGTAATACCGTCTCCGTATAATATGATCTCCCTCTCCTGTGGACATAGCCAATTTTGGTGAACCGCGTATATCTGTGTGTTTTTCTTGTGTTTACTTCGTTCTCGTTTCGATTCTGTTACAACACCTAGGCTGAAGCCTGCATCAGATAACAACAATGTACTGTGATGGTTTGACGTTGGTGATTCTGTGTATCTGATTGGTGCTGTAATTTGAATACTTAATCTTCTCTGAAGTATGGATTCTAAGAAATATGAGAAATTCCAAGGCTTAGATATTGAACGACCAGGTCCTTGACAGCTTAGTTTTGACTTTTCAACTGTATTTCATGGGGTGAACCCGAATCCAACATATCAGATTTTTAGAAATGTCGAACAATATTCTTTTAAACTTCTTGCTTCTGAATAGAACTTGCCCATGATATTTCATGATGGTCTGTTTCTCAGAGTTTATAGTACTTGTATGTTCTTTGCATTTTTAATATTTTTCCCTTCCCCACTAGCTATTATTTTTTGTGTAATTGTATATTTGAAGATGCAGAATGGAACATTGTACTTCTTTAGACAGTGTGTGTGCATTTATTGGACATGTCAATACTGCTGATCATGTTTTTCCGTTTATTTGGGAAACCAGGTGTCTTCAAAGGTATATGGATCTGAGGCTGAATCCAGAAGTCATTGAAGTATTTAAGACTCGAGATAGGATTGTTCATTATATCAGGATGTTCCTCAGAAATATGCTTATTGAATTTCGCCTAGTTGTGATGCTTAACTGCAAATCAAGCAGAGATTAATTAAGGCTCCTTTTGTAGGCTGTATGGTGATTAGTTTTTCTCAATCTTCTCTTTTCTTTTCTAGGTAGATATACCAATAATCAACAGGATTCCCGGTGGTGCTGCTGCTTGTCTATTTAAGACTCATCACAATGATCCAAATATGGATTTATCCTTGAGAATTGCACTAGAACTTGATCTCAAGAAATTTTTAGTTGGTGGATTTAACCGAATTTATGATATCGGAAAACAATTCAGGAATGAGGGAATTGATCCGACTCGTAACCCGGAGCTCACAAAAACATGTGAGTTCTACATCACCTTTGACTGACAAGATGTTAAGTATTACAGTAAGTTTTACTCTCTTTTTCTGTGATTTTATGTACTTGTTGCTTTTTGCTGTATCGAAAAGGGTAGTCTAAACAGAGATGGTGAAGGAGCTCACTGGTGGTTATGCACTTATGCTATTACATATCACGCGAACCGATTGGACAAAGATCCAATTGAGATTAACTTCACCCCTCCTTTCAGGTTTGCAAGTTCTATCTTTCGGTATAGCCTTATAAAAATTCAACATCTGGGTCATTTGATTTTTGCAGAAGGATTGACATGATTGGGGAGTTGGAGAAGATGACCAACCTAAACATAGCAAAGGATCTAGGCAGTGAGGAAGCCAACAAGTATCTACTTGACTCTTGTGTAAAGTATGATGTCAACTAGTATATTGGATTATGGATCACACCAAGATAATGAGCCCCATTAGCTAAGTGGCACAGATCCAGACCAGGCTTGACAGAACATTTTGAATTGTTTATCTACAAGATGGAGGTTTGTGTTCTCCTCATTCCTTATTTTAGTGTTATCTTCCTGTTCCGCTCTGCTCTGCTATAGTTTGAGTTTGTTAAACTTTGAGAGATCTGCAATGCATGCACTGAATTGAATGATCTAGCAGTACAACGCCAACTGGTTTCTGAACAACTGAAGAACCGGATAACTGGTGATGACAAAGCCACCGTACTTGAGTATGGTCTCGCTCCTTGCGCAGGATGGGGACTGGGTATTGAGAGGCCAACATAGTTACTTACAGATTCAAAGAACATTAAGGAATTCATTCTTTTCTCGGCTATGAAGCCTCAAAATGAGCCATCTACTACGAAAAGTTGCTGAAAATTACGATAAAGTTGATGAATCTGATTGATGCAGAGATGGGTAGTCTTTAGGATCATGAATCGAAAGCTTGAATGGCTGACTTCCAAAGTGGAGAATTTGTTGAGGGGCATGGTTCTACTACTTCTAGCTGTCTTGTTTGGTTTGAGGACGGATGATAGACACTTCTTAAGCTCAACTCTTTATATGTATAGTTATTTAGCACTCTTCCAATTTCATTTTTTTTTTGAGCTCCTTCCAATTTCATTTTTTCCTATACAATCAATAGCTTATCGTATACATTAGATATTATCCAATAAAAAAATGATTATCATACATTGCTATTGTATAACCAGACACGAAATTTGACGTAATTCACGTGCTGTACTAAACTTCGCCATATTTTGCACTGTAAGCCTGAGGTTTGTATAAAATTCACAAAATGCCCAAATCTTGAGGCTTTCTGAATCCGAAAATAGAATACCCAGAAGCCACAGTACAATTTTGCAAACATAATGATTCACAAAATTTATACTGAAGCTTGAATCTGCACGCAGAGATTTCAGATGAGAACACAATCTTCATCTTCAATATGCGAATTCTGGAGTATAATTTATACAGCGAATCACAAAATGCCCAAAAATAAAGAAATCCATGATCCTAATTGATTTTCTTACATTAATTAGGCGACGTCGGTGACGATTGACGAATGAGCTTTCCAATTTTGACTTTATCCCTTCTAACAATTCTATCAAGTCCAAATTCAGAACTAGAGACAACATCCAGAGGAAGAAGACGAAGATGAAAGCAGAGACGTTAACATTACTGCTAGTGAATTTGGCGGGAATCGTGGAGAAAGCAGACGAATCTCTTCTTCCAGGTGTGTACAAGGAAGTCGGCGCAGAACTTCACACAGATCCAACTGGTTTAGGCTCTCTTACTCTTCTTCGATCAATTGTTCAATCCGCTTGTTACCCCTTCGCCGTCTACCTCGCCGCTCGCCATAATCGAGCTCATGTTATTGCTCTTGGTGCTTTCCTTTGGGCTGCCGCCACGTTTCTTGTCGCCATTTCTACCACTTTTTCCCAGGTAGGTTCATCATGGAGCAAACCCTAGAAAAGAGGAAATATTGGATTTAGGGTTTTGCTCCATTGATTTTCATTATGCTTGAGTTTGATCAGTTATAAACGTGCATATATGATTAGAGTGATGACAATTTTATCCTATCTATCTCAATTTGTCTCCGTTTGGGCTAATATATTTTGAATATTGACAATGACAACTAAATTGATGTGCTTATCTGTAAAACTTGATCTTGATCTGAATTAGTGTCCATTTGATCAGTTAGAACTGAAAATGTACTCATCTTGAGAATTGAAGAATGTATGATTATAGGGGTGATGTGGTTTAGTCTCCATTGGGCTGATAGAATTTGAATATTAATGTGCTTACCTGTAAGATTGTATCAAGTATAGGACTGTAATCAAAGGAGTGATGACAAATTTGATCCTATTGATCTGAAATAATTAGTCTGCATTTGGTGCATAGGTAGCAGTATCAATGGCCTTGAACTTGCAATTGTAGAACCATTGATTTTCATTATGCTTAATTTGGTCTGTTAGAATTGAAAATGTACTCATTCTTGAGGACTGAAGTTACTGAACAAGATGAATAGATATAGTGTTGTGAGAAAGACTGCTAAATTGTTGTGCATATGTATGATTATATGAGAAAAAGTGCCATTATTGATGTGCTTAGGAATATGATTGTATCAAGTATAGGACTGTAATCGAATAAATGATGAAAAAATTGGTCCTATTGGTCTGAAGTAGTCTCCATTTGGTGCATAGGTGGCGGTATCAAGGGCGTTGAACGGGATTGGACTTGCAATTGTAGGACCTGCTATACAATCTCTTATTGCTGACTCTACAGATGATAGTAACCGTGGCACGGCATTTGGCTGGCTACAGCTTACGGGAAATCTTGGCTCCATTATTGGCGGATTATGTTCAGTGTTAATAGCTCCATTGACAATTTTGGGAATTTCCGGTTGGAGGATTTCATTCCACATTGTTGGTATAGTAAGTGTACTAGTAGGCGTTTTAGTTCGTCTCTTTGCCAAAGATCCTCATTTCTCAGATGAAGATAGTAGTAATTCTACTGGTAATGATGCTAAAATGTCTTTTTGGTCTCAAGTGAGTGAATTGGTTGAGGAAGCAAAGGGTGTTATAAAAATCCCGTCTTTTCAGATAATTGTGGCCCAAGGTGTTACAGGCTCGTTCCCTTGGTCAGCTTTGTCGTTTTCCGCTATGTGGCTGGAGCTAACTGGATTCTCCCATGCGAAAACAGCTTTTCTCATTGGGATTTTCGTCTTTGCTAGCTCAATCGGCGGCTTATTTGGAGGATTCATGGGTGATAAACTCTCAAAACATTTGCCTAATAGGGGCCGAATAATTCTAGCTCAAATAAGCTCGGCTTCAGCTATACCGTTGGCAGCTCTTCTTCTGTTGGGTTTGCCTGATGACCCATCTACTGCCTTAGCTCATGGCTTTGTCCTATTTTTTACGGGCTTTTTCATTTCCTGGAACGCCCCTGCAACCAATAAGTAAGCCATATTTCCTCATCTGTCACTCTTTTTTAAATATCTTAATGGGCATTTTTATAAAAATTGAATAAGAAACTACATCTGTGTTTGGATATAGAAAATATAATGCATTATTTTGCATTAAATTCAAGATTTAATGTATTCTAGTACATTATCCCCGCCTATCCAAACGAACCCTATACCTAATATCATGTTCCTTTATTTCTTTTGCTGATTGCTGTTTTCCAGTCCAATTTTTGCAGAAATAGTACCGGAAAAATCCCGGACGAGTATCTATGCCTTGGATCGGTCATTTGAATCAATTTTATCATCATTTGCCCCGCCTGTTGTTGGTATATTAGCTCAGCACGTATATGGGTATAAGCCAGTTGCTAAAGGATCCAGTGCATCAGAAGCCATTGCAACAGACAGGGAAAATGCCGCCTCATTGGCTAAGGCTCTATATGTAGCAATTGGCATTCCAATGGCTCTTTGCTGTCTTATCTACACGTTTCTGTACCGAACGTACCCAAGAGATAAAGAACGCGTGCATATGCAAATCTTGATAGAGTCGGAGATGGAGCACCTTGAATCTGATACGCGTCTTGATATACAAGGGACCGATGAGAAAACGCTATTGCGTGACTGGGGGCATGAAAAATGAAAAAAAAGTCCAGTATCACACGCCATATATCGGTATCCTTATCTATATTATATATAAGTAATCATTTAAAACATTTCTGAATAGGTTCTCTGCTTTTCAATACATGTGTTGATAGTCGAACTGAATATGTCTATTTTTAGATTTGTTCATATGAAGAATAGAAATACTGAATATTCACCTGCAAAATGGAAAAGGCGGAAAATGAGTTTTGATGAATTAAGTCTAGCTTCTGTAATTCTCTCATGTATATATGCTTGAGTGTAAATATCAGATGATGCTGTACTTCTCAGATTCAGATAGAAAATGATTGGAAAGTTCTTCATGAATGGAGTTTCATTCCTTGTTGGACTTCTTCAAATATATGAATATGGTCGGATTAAAAGTTTCATACACAAAGATTTGTATTTATACAGTTTCCAAATTTGGGATTGTGGTTTATCAATACATAAAGATCTTGACATAGCTTTGTGCTACCGACATACATACAGAATGAGAAGTTTGTCACAAGAAATCAAACTAGACAAAATACTACTTGTCAACATCTATAAGTTTCACGACACAGAGCCCACACAGGCACAAATGAAAGACCAATTCAGCAAATAACCTTGCCGACATAAGAGCAAGAAAAAGACGAAGAAAGCTTAGGACCTAAAATCTGTTGTATGACAGCAATTTCTTATAACCCCATCTCACATTCACATAATGCAGCATGCACAAGCAAGTTTCTTTTGATCTTCCACCTTCTTTTCTGTTCAAGACGACAACACGCCATAGTTAGCTAAGTATCACTCGTATAATCAAAATAAGATGATAGAAAAGACCGAGGAACTAGAATAAGGAGGAAATCGGGTTTTCTATAAAGTGAAAGAAGCCAGTTTCTAATGTATCAAAGAAAGAAAAATAGATGGAAGATACCTGTTTTGATTTTTGATTGAGACAGCTGTACAACAACATGCATAACCATTATTCCTCCAGCAAGATCACCAATAGGTGTCCTGCACTGGCCAATAGTCTTGTTGTTTTCCAATATCTTTCCAAAAGTAATGAGCTTGATCTCACTGGACGACTTTGGAACAACTGTTTTACCTGAAAGTAGTTTAGAAAAAAGGCATATATTGGTAAGTTACAGAGAAACAACAGGAAGTTGTTTATCCAACTTTGTGCAAAAAAGTGAGAACGGAAAAAAATCAGCAGCAAACAAGGACTTAACATGATGAGATGTGAAAAACGGCGATCAAAGAAATATAGATTGCAAATTTGGAACTTATTATATGATCATGCTTCCAGTGATGATAAGGAATGCAATTGAGAGTATGTCTTGATCATGTTATGTTTAAACAAACAAGCCATTATTGTCAATAATGAATTTATCCATTTCATGCATAAACTGCTATCACCAAAAGGTGAAGTAGATCTAAATACACATCTTTGATTGTGCCGTTCGGCCTGAAACCATTTTGATTTCTTAGTGAGCCATTTGGAATTTACATATAGAAAAAAGAAGCCAATCTCTCTTAAGAAAAAAAAAAGAATCCAATAAGAAAACACACTGTCAATATAGAATCCAAATCTGTGCCTGATGCGAAATTGACAGTGTGTTTTATTCAAATGTAATATATGTTTATCTATTTCTAGCATACACAAATCCAAATCTTCTCATGCAACTTTCATCTTTACACCACACAGGTAGGGCCAAAATTATATTCTGACCTAGATATGGATTCATATTTACTCTTCAGCTTTCCTAACATGGAAATCTCTCCAATTCAGCAACTTCACCAAGGATGAAAGCAAGAAAAAGTAACAAGTCATTTCAAAATGCTACTCTACTTCTTTAGCTGCCTCATAAATACATAAAGCCAACAGCTATGAGCTTTTCTCTTCTGAAGCACAAGAAATGAACATTTATCTTCTAGCTACTGACCTGAAACAATAGTCCAATTACTTTTGCTGAAAGCCCAAAACTAGGATTAACTGTAAAAGTAGAGTACATGACATAAACTTCCTAATAAAGAAACAAGGAATAGTCAATCCTATACTCCTATTGCAAGCAAAACAAATTTGACCTAATTTTAGCCACCAACCATAGGCCAAGAAATCAAAAGCTAGTTTCCTCATCTACATCAATCTACCACTCTTGAAGGAAAACTCAAAATTACCAATTCAATCCAAAACAGGCCATCTATGAATGACAAAAAATGAAAAAAATCAACAAGGATCTACAAAATTGAATTTCCAGACCTTTAGGCCATTCGGATATAATTCTTTCCTTCAACATCTGCACAGTCGACACAGACGAGTATTGGAACGGACCAATATCCGATCCATCGTATAATCGAAACTTGACGTCGACCAAATCTTCCTCCGGCATTCGGTTTCTTTACTCCTTCGCTCTTCCTGCTCCTTCACTGACTAAGACTAACCTCACTCTTGTGTTGTGCCGACGAACTACAGAAGAATCAAGAAAAGTTTAATTCGAGTTGGAACCAGACAAAAGTAGAAGGAATCTGTATGAATAAGGAAGTGAAATTGATTACCAAAAATTCCAGTAGGTTGTGAGAGGTAGCTGCATAATCTGGGCGTGATGCGAAATTGGATTGAACGGATCGGAGAGGAAGAAAGCCAGAAAGGGGAATGTTTTAGAGAGAAGAGAAGCGTGTTTTAACAAATTGGCGACGAAAAGGACTTGGGATTTTTTTTATATTTTAAAAAGATTTGGTGTGGTTGTTCGAATTTTTACATTGTGGTTGCTCATTCTTTGCATTTTTTACAATTTGGGGGTTGTTTGGAAATACTTCTGTTACCGACTCCACTCTTTTTTTAATCTTAAAAGATGAACTAGTGTAGGTCCCGTGAATATCACGAGATTATAAGCTTAAATTAATATATATAGAATGCTTAAAATTTATATATCGTTAAAATAAAAAATAATTTATAGTTATATTTGTGAAAAAACAAAAAAATGTTATAGAATATACACTAATATATCATATACTCAACCAAAACACCATTAGATAGTCTTAGATAAACATAAGATATTTTTTACACATTTTACATCTAAATTTCCTATTTTTACGAAAACATAAATAGAATCAATAAGAAAAAAATTACTTGTAACAAATAGTATATTAACATATAGCATGTAAATATATATGGATGGACTTCATTACACGAACTTAAGTCTTTTTTTCTTCCTTGACATTTCACATAGTTATATAAGTTTTGCATATTCACATGCGAAGTGCACAAAACAATCGAATATAAATTTAATATGTATACGATCACCATATAATACGGAGTAGCACAATATAAGGATAAGGAAGGCAAAAACCTTTAATATAATAAAATATGACTAACACATAAGATTCACCTACAATTAATTAACAATGATGAATTTGATGATAAGGTTATAAAAAATCAACAATAAGTAGAAATAAATTTTACTAATACATATAATAAGAGAAAAAACTTTTAATGGATTTTTAATTTATAGGAATAACTAAACTTAGGATGAAGAATCCCTTCTTAAATATATTGAAAATTTGTTTTGACCAAATAAATAGAGAAGTTGAGATAGTATTGGGGTATTTTTTATTTAGGTGAGGAAAATTGCTATTTTTTATAATTATTTTTATCTTTGCTAAAATAGTGAGGTGGCGTGAGGTGGCACAATTTTTTGTGAAGACTTGACTTCTCCCTTATATTGTAGTTAAGTAGATATAGGCTCGTTTTTTGGTATTTTAATCAAACATTAGGGTATCACGTACTCCCTTCGTTTACTATTATAAGTCGTTTCAACAATAAACCAATGAAATAGCAAAAGTAATTAGTCTAATCGAGGAAAGAGAGTATTGCTACTTCCTTTTAATTAATGAAGTATTATCAAACGAGTGAAACGACATATAAACATGAACAAAGCAACTCCTTCCAGACGACTTATATTTGCAAACGGAGGGAGTATCATTTTTGACGGAGAATGATCCACCGAGAATGATCTCTAAGGTTATGTAGATTTTCGATAAAAATCAAATTAAAGATTTAGATTAACTCTCCTAAAATGTCAACATCGGTCAACGGTTGATCGGTAGATCGTCAATTTTTTTTTCTCGGGAAACATTTGTTTCTGGCATAAAAAATATATGCACATTTTTCTATACATAAATGTATGAGAAATTTTGAATTATTTTTTTTACTAGCCCTTTTTCAATAGCAAATTGTTTTTTTGAGCCAAAATTATAAGTGCACATTTTCTACATAAAATATGGACATTTTTCCGAACACAATATGAACTTGTTTTTCCGTTTCAAGCCAAAATTACATGTGCACATTTAGTTATATAGGATGTGCACATTTTTTCAAACGCAATTTTTGAACTTGTTTTTACGAGCTCTTTTTTAATGAAAAACTTGACGAGATTTTTTTTAATGTAAAACTTTCGTTTTTACATGTGCACATTTTCCAGTACAAAATAGGCACATTAGTTTTATAAGATGTGCATATTTTTCCTAGTATAAATTTTGAACTTGTTTTTTTCAGAGCTCTTTTTTCATGAAAAACTAAATTACATGTGCACATTTTCTGCATAAAATAGGCACAATAATTTCTTAAGATGTGCACATTTTTCAAACACAAATTTCAAACTTTTTTCCGAGCTTTTTTTTCATGACAAACTTTCGTTTTCGAGCCACAATTATATGTGCACATTTTCTTTACAAAATAAACACATTAGTTGTATATAGTGTGAATATCTTTATTTAACATAAAAGTGGATGCAAATTTCTCCAAAAATCTAAGTTGATAATTGCACATCCTTACTAATGAAAACGCATATTTGATTTTTAGTAGAAATGAATTTCCTTGCGAAAATATTATGAACATATGACTATCAAAATTATTAAGTGATTTCACGGAGTGATATTTTTGTAATTTCTGTGAACTTTTTATTTTGTTTTTTTTGAAACTGAACGGAAATGATCGATCATATAATGAACATATCACTATCAAAATTATAAACATTAGTGTGTTATCTGTAAATATAAACATTGAATCTCTATACTCAATATTTTTATATCCATTAAAATATTTTGACTATGAAATTATTTACAAGGATTTTGATTGATTAGCTTATGTTCTCGTGTATGCGTGAGTTGTTGTTTTTGTTGTATGAACCAGCAGGCTGCAATGAATGATACCTAATGGTGGGTTTGGTTGCATTTGCTATATGCATTTCCGCCATTTTTAAATTGGCTTCATGTTTTTTTTTTGGCCTGTTGTAGACAAACTGTTCATAAAGATAGCTTACCATAACGTTCATAAGATAGCTTACCAAATTCTAAAAGTTTAAACAACTTTTAAGATAGTTTTTTTTTATGATTTCATGGAGTCGAACAATATACTTAATTTGTATGTTTGGAACGAGGAATGTATTAGGAATGAGTTTGAGTAACATTTTTCTACTTGTGCTTAGTTCTACTTGTTGGATGGCTAGAAGGTTAGATTGTGGTAAATTCATTCAAATGCTCAAGTGTCTTACTCATGGGAAGAATTCAATTCACACGTAAACTAATGCAATAATCGAGAGCGTAGGTACGTGTAAGTAATATTATGGTTCCTAGGACTTTGATGTTCTTCATGTATAGTGTCATTGATTGAAAATGGCCTTAGAAAATCACCTATAGTACTCTTAGTGATCACCTCTTTTATCTTGATAATAAAGTTGTGTTTTACATAAATACATGTGGGCATATCTTGAAATAAAGTGTGATTTGTTTTGCCTTGCTTTTTTCCCAAAGGATCATATTGCCACATGATTCATATACGAAGGCGATTGCACCTAAAGCGTGCTCCTTTAAAAAGACTAGCATGAACGTGGTTAAACTAGCTCATTGATTGAATTGGAGATGTATTAACTGGACATGATTTGATAAATAGACCAGCAAGAGCTTATAATGTATGTATCGTAATGTCTTTAATCAGAATCATATATACGTTGTGACATGCATATATCAGGACTTGCTTTGTCCGATCAACGAATTAAGGGGTTGCATGGAACACGAAGATGCCTATGACCCGATGGTATGGAAAGTTTTCAATTTGGGCATGTTTTGGGATTCTGAAAAATCTGATATTATTCATCTTTGAAAATCGATCAATTTTCTAGATAGCCAACATTGTGTTGATAAACTGACAAAATATATGAGTTAGCTTATTCTTATGTTAGATAGATATTGGATTTAGGGAAATTCTTTCTATGAATGGAAGCGATCTGTCAAGGTTGCTTTATTTGCTAAAAAGAAATGGTGTTTCATTGATGGATCCCTTGAAAAACCACTATCTGACGCAAGATTGATACGTCTATGGGAACGATATGATAGTCTTGTCCTACATTGGCTTACTAATGTTGTTAGCAAGCAAATAAGAAGCAGTGTCATATATTGTGAGTCTGCTAAAGAGGTTTGGGATGAGCTAGTATCAAGATTCAGCCAATCCAACATTTCTCAAAAATATTCTATTCGCAAAGAGCTAAGCACTATTACTCAGGGGAATGACTCAATCAATGTCTATTTGCAAAGTTCTATGGGACGAGCTTCGTAGCCTAGAGAAACCGTCTAGTTGTCACAGATGTGGAACTACTCAGATCAAGAATCTTGAAGAAGATGAGGATCGTTTTATGCAATTGCTTACTGTTTTAAATGAGGCCTATGTGAGTAAATTTGGAGAGTTTGAGAAGAGATGAGAGAAGATCTAATCTCATTATCTAGATCTGAAAAGTTACAGCTCCAGATGGAGAAGAAAACTTAATATAGGAAAGCTACAATGAAACTTATCTAAGAAGCTTTAAGTACCAAGAAAAGTCAACACCTAGTAAACCTATAACAAAAGGTAATAATAGATGTAAACATAGCTTAACTAATGCACTAAATGTAAACACAACAAACAACACTCCGCCTCAAGTTGGATGGTAGAGAACTATCAATCCAAGCTTGGAAGTCAGATGCTCAAAGCGAGAACGATGGAATCCTTTGGTGAGTAAGTTCGCGAGTAGATCATCTAATCTGACAAAAGATATCTTAGCCACTCCTTCTTCTAGTTTTTCCTTGATGAAATGTCGGTCAACTCTCAACAATTAAGGCTGAAAAACAGTGCAAATCTCAGCAATGAAGGTTGAGGAAGATAATTGAAGATTGTTCAGCAATGAAGGTTGCCTGAAACATGAGATGAATTCTCAGCAATTAAGGCCGAAAAACATTGGAAGTCTCAGCAATGAAGGCTGAGAAAGATAGTTGAAGATTGTCAGCAATGAAGGCTGAAACATGAGATGAATTCTCAGCAATTAAGGCTGAAAAACAGTGGAAATCTCAGCAATGAAGGCCGAAACAAGACAAGAAGTCGGGCAATTGGAAACATGATGCTCTTTTCCTTAGCAAGTCCAATCCTCTTCCCCGTACTCTGATCTTTTTAAAGCAAGGGAACATTGGCTAGAAGAGGTGTTACCAGTAGTCTTTTCCAGGGACTTGAAGAAGTTTCTGAATTTCTGGAATTCAGCCGGTGAGATTTCTCCCCCCTTTTCTTCTCCTTGACCACCTTCAGTAGTCATATTTGCTCCTGGCTTGTTGTTGTTCCAGTCCTTACTAGGTGGTTTCCCATGGATTTTCCAGCACTTCTCTTGAACATGACCTGATTTCTTGCAGTGGTTGCTCCATCTGTCATCTTTCTTCTTATTCTTAGTCATTAGAGCATTGCACTCAGCAACAACTGACTTGGGTTCAAGCATTACATCCCTTCTACTTTCTTCAGCTTTCACTTTGAAGAAGATTTCTTCCAGAGTTGGAAGTTCTCCACTTCGACCAAGGATCTGAACTGTGACTTGGTCATACTCAGAGTTCAGTCCAGCCAAGAACACATAGGCTCTATGTTTTCATTGGAACTTCTTCCATTTGACAGCATCAACATTGCACTCCATCTCTAATACTTGATATCGGTCAAGCTCTTGCTAGAGACTCTCGAGAAGATTCCCATACTCAGTGATGGTCACCTCGCCTTGTTTGGTGGAGTATGCCTTGACAATAAGCTCAAATGTCAAAGCTTCATCCTTTGCTTTGGAGTAGGATTGGTTGATATATCCCCACACATCCTTGGATGTCTTCAAGAACATGCAGGAAGAGCTTACCGATAGCTCCATGGACCCCTAAAGCCAAAACATAATCATGAATGTGTCATCCTCTTTGCTAAGAGCAATTTCAGTTAAGTGCTTCATCTTCCCTTTCCCTTTGAGGTAGGTTTTAACAGCTTGAGACCGGATAAGGAAGTTCTTCCCATTAAGTTTATAAGCATATTGAAGGATTTGGAGCTCTTATTTCTTATTCATGGAAGAACCCTCGGTTTTCTCTGCTGGTTTAGTCATGGAAGATAAATGAAGTAGTTATAAAGGCTACACAGGGATAAAGAAAAAGGCAGCAATGAAGGTTGCTATATCAGGGAAGAAACAGGCAGCGATGAAGGCTGCGAATACAGAAAGAAGAGGATTAAAGCAACTTGTGCTCTGATACCATGTGAGTAAATTTAGAGAGTTTGAGAAGAGATGAGAGAAGATCTAATCTCATTATCTAGATCTGAAAAGTTAAAGCTTCATATGGAGAAGAAAACTTAATATAGGAAAGCTACAATGAAACTTATCTAAGAAGCTTCAAGTACAAAGAAAAGTCAACACCTAATAAACCTATAACAAAAGGTAATAATAGATGTAAACATAGCTTAACTAATGCAGTAAATGTAAACACAACAACCTATAGTACCACTAGAGGAAACCTTCTTATGATGAAGCTCATACCTACTGTGTCTGAGGCTTTCAATATTTTTCTCACAGAGGAAAAGCAAAGGGAAATGGCTATGCAATAAAAAGTTATTGGTGAAGCCTCTTTTTTGTATGCAGGAAAAGACAACAAGAAAAGTGAATCCAAGAAAAAATTATGTGATATGTGGACATTGCAACAAATCAGGGCACTCCATTGACAAGTGCTTCAGACTGATAGGTTTTCCTGCAGATTTCAAGTTCAGTAAGTCTCAAAAGGGCAAGAAAGTAGTTGCTACATCCTATGGAGTGGAGATTGATGATCCACAAGTGCCACAGATTCCAGGCCTTTTAGTTGATCAGTGTATGCAATTGGTGAACTTACTCAAAGGGAGCACTTCTCAAGAATTTTGTGGAGCTGTGAGTGTCATCCAAACAGAAGCTAAGAAATCCATGAGTTTAGCTGGTATGAACTCTAAACCTTTGTTTATTATTGGTAGTTGGTGATTGATAGTGGAGCTAGCACTCACGTGTACCATGACCTTAGGCTACTTAGTTCAGTTAGACCACTCAAGCAATGATTCTCTATAGTATTTCCAAATGGAAAAAAATTGTTGTCAATCAAGAAGGAGATATGAGGCTTTCTTCAAAATTGTTGCTGTCAGGGTGCCTTGTTTCAAATTTAATTTGATTTCTGTAGCAAGGCTATATGATCAATTTGATTGTGAAATCACATTTAGAAGGAGTAAATGTATCATGCAAGACCATTCCATGATGATGCAACATGAACTTGGTAAATGCACAAAAGGAATCTATCTGATTTCAAATGATGACTTGAAGACTCAAGCATCAAATTCTGTTTTTTCAGTTTTCAAAAAATCCCAATCTATGAAAAAATCCCAATCTATGTGTAAACTTTGGCATTATAGATGCGGTCATCTACCTTTCTATAAACTGGAAACTTTGTCAGTATTACCAAATTTGAATAAAGATGATGATTTAGATAGTTGTATGGTTTGTGCTAAATCTAGACAGCAAAGGCTTCCTTTTCCTAATAGTACCATCTCTTCTAAGGGAAACTTTGAGCTTCTACATGTTGACACATGGGGACCCTACAACACTGGAACCAAGGAAGGATACAGATACTTCCCCACCATTGTAGATAATTACAACAGACAACATGGACACGTCTCCCAAGTGCCAAGAGCAAAGCTTTCGAGTTTATTCAGAGTTTATCACCATGACAGAAAATCAATTCAATTGCTCACTCAAAGTCTTGAGATCTGACAATGCTCTAGAGTTGGGATCAAGCAATGCTACCAAGAAATTCCTTGCAGATAAAGGCATAGTTCATCAAACTTCTTGTGTTAGCATACCCCAACAAAATGGTGTGGTGGAGCGCAAACATAAGCACCTATTAGAGACATCAAGAGCTCTTCTCTTCTAATCTAGCTAGCTGGCCTATTTTCTTTTGGGGTGAGTGTGTCCTAACTACAACTCATTTAATCAATTGATTTCCTTCATCTGCCCTCAAGAATGTATCACCATATGAAAAGCTTTATGGTACAAAATCATATTACTTATCCTTGAAATTTTTTGGATGTCTTTGCTATGCATCCACCCTCAAAAGCAAGGAAGAGACAAACTTCAGTCTAGAGCCTCTCCCTGCATATTCATAGGATATCCCTTTGGTAAGAAAGCCTACAAACTCTATAATATGGGAACTCATGTCAAATTTATTTCCAGAGATGTTATTTTTCATGAGTTCATCTTTCCTTATTCCAAATAAACAAAAATTGATACACCTTTATTTCCATCTCAGACAGAAATTGAAGAAGATATCTTCATTCAACTTCAATCCACTTCTGTCACCTCAACTCACCTATCCACTTCTCCTCTTCCATCTCCCTCACATTACCAAACCATCTCCTCTACCAATTCATCTCCACCGGACCAAATCACTCAACCTCCGCCTCTCAGACAATCCTCTAGACCTCACAAAACACCCACTTATCTCCCAGATTATGTGTGCAGTGTTGTTTCTTCTGAACACTCTCACTCGCATTCTTTCCATCACACTCTAACCTCCACATTACCACAAATATTTTGTTTGCAAACTTTAGCCATAGAAGACACATCTCAAGAGAAAGATCCAACTTCTTACACTGTGGCATGTCAAGATCCTAGATGGATTGAATCTATGGACAAAGAGTTTGAAGCTTTGGCACTTAACAAGACTTGGTCTGTAGTTGAGCTGCCTAAAGGAAAGAAAGTAGTTGGTTGCAAATGGGTGTACAGAATCAAAAGGAAAGCAAATGGAAGTATAGATATTAGAGAGATTTAAGGAAAGGCTTGTTGTGAAGGGTTTCACACAAAAAGAAGGGATATATTACACTGAAACTTTCTCTCCAATAGTAAAGATCACCGCAGTAAGGAGCTTAATCACTTTGGCAGTTAAGAAGGAGTGGAATGTCTTTCAACTAGACATTAACAATGCATTCCTTCATGGGAAATTGCATGAAGAAGTTTAGATGAAGTTACCTCCATGATTGAATGTTCAAGAGCATCTAGTTTGCAAACTACGAAAATCCTTATATGGCCTTAAGCAAGCATCAAGGCAATGGTATCCCCGTTTATCCTTAGCTCTTTTAAATCCAAAGATTACATCCAATCTCTAAATGACTATTCATTTGTTTACTAAGAGAAGCAAGCAATCTATAGTCTTCCTCATTGTATACGTGGATGACATCCTGTAAACTAGGGATGATGAGGAGGAAATCTACTCTCTCAAAATATTTCTTGATGATGAATTCAAAATAGAGGACCTTGGATTTCTTCATTTCTTTCTTGTATTGGAGTTCATTCCTCATCCAGATGGTATGGTCCTTACTCAGCACAAATTCATTGCGAATTATTAGAAGAATTTAACTGTGGTGATCTGAAGCCTCTCCGCACTCCTCTTGAACTCAATTGCAAGCTCAATTCTCATTATGGAGATCCACTGCCAGACCCTTCCATCTATAGAAAGCTTATAGGAAAAATGAATTTCCTTATCCATTCTAGCTCATACATTGCCTTCACAGTGCAATATTTGAGTCAATATTTGCACAGTTCTCGCCAACCGCACTTCTCAGCTGCCATCCACACTCTCATATATCTCAAAGGAACAACTGATCTTGGTATTTTGCTTAATAACAACAGATATTTTCGTCTCCATGCCTTTTGTGTTATATGTTGTCTGGGCTTCATGCCCTTTAAATCGAAGATCAGTAAGTTATTTTGTTGTGCTCTTTGGTGGAACTCCCATTTCTTGGAAGTCCAAGAAGCAACAAACTGTCTCCCTCTCATTTGCAGAGGCAGAGTACCGATCAATGAGAAGAATTTGCGCAGAGTTCGCTTGGCTCACACGATTATTTGCAAAATTTGGCATTTATGAGATCATGCATATTCCTATGAAGTGTTCTAATATGGCAGCCATTCACATAGCTTGAAATCCTGTTTATCATGAAAGGACAAAGCATGTGGAGATCGATTGTCATTTTGTAATGGAAAAACTTCTTGAAGGTCCTATATCTTTGTCTCATGTTCCTAGCAAACTTCAATTGGTTGACATCTTAACCAAGCCCCTCACAGGTCTCATACATCATGGTCTTTTGTATAAGCTTGGAGTCTCGTCTCCTCCTCTCCAGCTTGAGCCGGGATGATAGAATATATGAGTTAGCCTATTCTTATGTTAGCTAGATATTGAGTTTATATATATAAAAGAGAGAGAGCGGGAAAGGTTGTTACAAGTTGGTTACTTGTCCATTATATCAAAGTCAGCTATATAATGTTGTCATGTGTAATTATTACACAACTCAATCAATGGAAACCATTCTTTCTCTCTCAATTCTTCCCCTCTTGATTCTAACATAAACTCTGTTAAATTTGTTTTTTTCCCTCGTTTTCTATTTGTTGCTCTCTCATTCCGTCTCTCAACACGAGCTAATATATGGGAGTTATTCAAAATAATCCACTAAACTTGTATAGTGTTAGTTCTTCTCGGTCCTGATGTTGATTTGGTTAAATATTCCAATTGTTATTGTCTTATTGTAATCGATCGTTCCTTATATACAACACAATTTTCTGCAACTTAGGACAAGTTGAGAATTTGATAGCTTGATTCAACAATTGGCTTACCAACAGAAGCAAGTATTAGCACAAATTAGCTTTGCTAAAAACCCGACTAAATGGTTTTATTTTTTCTTGCATGAGTACATTATCATTCGTAATGCTCTAAGCTCTGAGGAACACATACGGAGTATATGATATATGCGTTGGGTCAATTTATAATTGAATAACGCTTGCTTTCTTGTCACTATAAATTGAGTACTTTCACATAATCTTCCCTCCTAGAAATTTTCTTTTAAATTACATTTGGAACCTATCTTCTTTCTTTTTTTCCAATTTGACTGTAAATTGGATAATAATAGTAGTATACTAGCGTGTGTTCCCGTACATGGTACGGTCGCACGCAATAAATATTTTAATAATATATTTATATAGTTTATAGATTGTAGTTTATATTTTATGATTTATAATTTATAGTTTATAGTTTACGATTTATGTTTTATAGTTTAAGTTCATTAATAACTCAACTTAATTAGATTGATAACATAATAATAGATAAAGATATAATATGATAAAAGATAAAAATCGATATTTTTTTTTTGTTATATAACCTATTAGATATCATTTTGATTTTTTTACTTATTTAATTCAAAGATATATATCAAAATATAAAGTCGGATGATGTGGAGGATGATATGGTGGATGATGTAACATAGCTTAGAGATCGACACATAGGCCAATTGAATATAAGGGTGACATGTGTCAAAACAACGTTCTGTTTTAGTATATGTATAGATAGATGCTTATTTTACTATTTGAGCATTTGAGGTACATATATATACTCCTTAATGGGATGATCATTAACATATGTATCTAGCATTTAAGCATGTAATTTTTCTCTTCAATTTATAAATTCTCTTCACGGTATAGAGGGAGATTTTTGATCGATAGAAAATAAGTTACGGTATGAAGTGGAAAGCGTTCACGTTGTAAAAAGTAATACACAACAACTGAAAATTACAACGATCACATATACACAAGGACCTAAAAGCTAGGTTAGCTAGATTACGACCACGAAAAAACCTTAACGAAAAAGCTTAATTATTTTTCATGCAAATCATGCATCAATCACATAAAATAATCCAAGCTAGCTAAGCATTAGGCTGCAGCCACCACAACGACATTGGTTGGAGGCGGGGCCTCCATTGCTTCGATCCTTTGCATCCTCTCGATCATCTCTTTGTTCAAATTACAGATTTCAATCGCATAAACTCCCTCTTCATCATCTTTAATGCAGTCATTGTTGTTGTTGTGAACTTTTGTCATGCTAAGCTGTGAAGCCTCGCGTGGATCATGAGTTTCTTGTGGGCCAAGCTTCATGACCTCGATAATCTTGTGATCCAAGTTTGTACCAGTCAACTCTGAATGGATCGTCTCCTTCTCACCAGTGAGACCCTCGATGGGTTTCTTGGCGTTTCTGTAGACAGCGTATAGAATCATTTGCAGTATCCCAAAGATGAATCCTAGCACATTTGGAATCTGTTACAAAAATACATACCATGAGATATAAAGATGAAAACAATAAGTAAATTAGGCTATATGATCTTAACATAGATCATTTTTAATGTAACTTGATTTTATTTTCATACCGCGACATAGTAATCCTTCCTTACGAGTCCATAGAAAAACCACACAACCGCACTTATGGTGAGGAAGAACGATAAGAGGAATGGCATGTACTTGACGCTCTTTGTTCGAATCACTTGTCTCTGTCATTAAAAAACCGATTCATCCCCTCATTAGAAACATAATAAATCAAATGAGGTGATTAGAATCCACACTTGAGAAACTCACCATGACACCGAGAGGAGCCACAAAGACGCAAAGAGAGAATATAAGGCACATCCACCCGAGAATCTTGACACGAACACTCGTTGTCTTTGCTATAACAAACGTGATGAACATAATGGCGCCAAATCCAGCAACATTCATCACAAAGATAAGCTTTGCAGTTGACATCTGCAAAGAAGATGATATTAATTTTCCCCTCAAATCAAACTTCTTCTATATATAGAGTTATAGTTCAAACTAACCTTGGCTTCCTTGTTTGCATAGATGATGAAGAGTGTGATGAAGATGGTTTGGATTAAACATCCGAATGAATTGATGGTCTTGAGGAAAGTCGAATCCGGAGTAAGGAATGCGTAGAGGATCCAAAGCATTGAGCTAAATAATGCAACAACGTAAGGAACACTTTGGTATCCTTCGGTCGATTTCTTCTTGTAAATTCGATAGAATGTTGGGCTGTAATTACAAAAGATGAATGAAACATGAGAAATTTAACAGTACGTACATGTAGAGAGGGGAAGGAAAGTTTGATGAACTTACATGGGTGAAAGGAACACCATGAAGGAAATTGTGTTGCCTACAAGGGAAGAGAGAAATTGTTGTAAATTTTATTATATTACTATTTAAATTAAATTAACTCATGTTATTATTCACTGATTTTAGAAATAAGCTAGATCGAAATACGAAAATTACTGACGAAGATGGTACTCTATAATTGATTAGTGTTACATGTACGTAAATATAACATCTAGCTAGCAAATAAAATATGGAAAGTGAATTAAATAAATAAAGCAAGCGCACTAAATATATCTCATGCACTGAAAATAGACCACGTAGAAACAAGTACAACTGTAGAATATAAAACATATAATATGATGATAATTTATAATGGAGTAGTTTGAGGATGTCCAAATAATATTTGAATCAAGTATGTATACGATATGGTTTCATGTAATCTAAGTTAATTTTTATTATGAGAAGATAGTATTTACATACCTAGAAAGCCGAAGATTGTAGCCAACTGAAGGTGTTGAAGGAAGTTCAACAATGGAGACATGTCTCTCTTCTTGGTAACTACGTAATTAATGTAACTAATTAATCACTATTAACTTATTAATCCGATCGAGAGGAGTACTTCTTCTCTTCTCTTTGTGTGAGTTGGAGGAAGCTAGGCTGTCTAGGAGTTGTAATTAAGCCAAGGATGGAGCTGGGTTTATATACATAGTTTCTATTTGACGGCCACCCTTTTTGCTATTTACCGCCCAGGTCATCCGTGCGTCACGCATGGAATTAATCCGTGCGTGACGCACGGATTGCACATTCCAGAAAACGCATGGATTGTATCCATGCGTGACGCACGGATTAATTCCATGCGTGACGCACGGATTAATTCCATGCGTGACGCACGGATACAATCCATGCGTGACGCACGTATTTGCATATATGAAACTTCTAACTTTCAATGTATTCAATGTATTTCTAGTTAAGTGTGCAAAGAAACACATTTTTAGTGTCTTTTTTAAGGCGATAAAGCCCAATTCGACAAAAACGTCATCGAAACTTTATCGAAATGGAATGAAACTTTGTTTCAATCCTTATAATGTCTATTTGATCATGTGTGTAACTTGAAAATCAAATTTAGACCTTTGTAAGTGAAACATAGTTTGAAAACCGAACAAAGTCGCAATATGTATGGCGTACCATATACAATTTGAAATATAATAAGGTTGAACATTCGTCAACATAACAACAATATAAGCATTCTAAATATAAAAATAAGATTTTGCAACATAAAACCATGCGTCACGCATGGAATTAATCCACACACGACGCATGGTTTTACACCATACGTGACGCATGGATTTTCATATGTTTTTTTGTTGCTTATATGATTCATGTCAATGTATTCAATGTATTTTTAGTTATGGCACACAAAATAATTCATGGTCCGTGTTGTTTTTAAAGGCTTTAAAACCACAATTCGCCATAACGTCGTCGAAACATCATCGGAATGGAATGAAACTTGTTTACAATGCTTATTAGAGATATTTAACCATGTCCGTAACTTTGCATCAAAACCTTTTGCTTTTAGAGTAACACGCTCTTTGTAAAACATCAAACTACTCACCACAAGCTTAACTTGTTGCAATATATATGGTCGTAACATTGATGTTCACGTATGTTTGAAAAATTTATACAAAAATGTGTTATAAGGCATATAAAGTCCCAATAAAGTCTCACACATACAAAACGGGATTCGAAACTATGCCAAAATGCTAAAACCACTAAAAACGCCTTAAATGGACTTAAGGCGGTTTTTGGCGAAACGACACACGAACGATGTCCGAATGTAATGAAACTTGTTTTCAGTGGCTATTATGGATATTTAACCATGTGGGTAACTCCCAACCACAACTTCTAACTTTTAAAGTACCGCCTCCTTTGTAAAAAACATACTAGTCGTAACTCTCTAACTTGTCGCAATATGTATATTCTACAACATTGACGGTGATTATTGTTGAAAATACTATACAACATACTCTTATTAGGGATATTCAGTAGAAAAGAGGTCTCGCTCACACGAAATGAGGCACGTAAACGCTAAAACCACTAAAAACGCCTTAAATGGACTTAAGGCGGTTTTTGGCGAAACGACACTCAAACGATGTCCGAATGTAATGAAACTTGTTTTCAATGCCTATTAGGGATATTTAACCATGTGGGTAACTCCCAATAACACCTATTAACTTGTAAAGTAGCATATCCTTTGTTTGGACTTCTTACGTGGCCTAAATGTCCAACATTTGACAATATGTAATTTTATTTTGATTGGAAATCATGCAAACATCAGTGTTACTAAGAATCAAAGGGATCATGTGCCATTTTGTGCGTCACGCATGGAAGAGAACCGTGCGTCACGTATGGATTATATCCATGCGTGACGCACTGTTTTTCTTTTCAGAACTCATGTCAGCACGTATTAGTTGTATGACTAAACATGTTGATATGTGAATTTATGTTGATTTATGATATTTGAAATGTGAAACCTAGTTTGAAAGTGAAACGAGTCGACATGTTTTAAAATACCTACGAAATAGACACTCTTAAGAAAAAACAAGTAGTTCTTGCAACACAATAAGGTTCAACACTTCAAAGGTGCAACACAATAAGGTTCAACATAATAAGGTTCAATCTTCAAAGGTGCAACACAATAAGGTTCAACATAATAAGGTTCAACATAATAAGTAGATCTAACGACGAGGGTTGAACGGCTTGAAGAGGTTCCTGTATTCTCGTGCGGTCATCCTTGGTCTAGTGGATGGTTCCCCTCTCTCCCTTTGACGTTCTTGTCTCTCCCGTTCACGTCGCTCACGTTCACGTCTCTCCCGTTCACGTCTCTCCCGTTCAAGCATATCAAAGTTGTCTGCCACGCTAGACGCCGTACTAATATCGGAAATATCAGATTCTTGATCGGAATAGGACATCTGTATAATCAGAAACATAACCAAATTATAGTTACATAATCAATTAACTTCTGCATGTTGAAAATGTTGAATGTGGCAATTCCACGCGTGACGCATGGTCACTAACCATGCGTCACGCATGGTTATATTCCATGCGTCACGCATGGAATTGCCACTTCCAGAACTTCAGTACTGCTTTCTAATATATTCTCAAACCCTAATCTCAACATTTTTTTTCTGAAATTCAACAGTTTGTCAATAATTTGATTAAAACCACACCATATCAAATTTCAACACCCTCATTTATAACCCTAATTCACAAAACCCAAATTCAGTATCAAAATCCTAATTACACTATCTACACATGAAAATATCAAATTCAACAAGAAACTATCAACAAAGTACACAATCCATTCATATATTACAAGTTTAATCTCTTCTAATCAAAGTATAACATACACATTGGATCTACATATGTAAATATTATCAAAACAACATCAAAACCTCATATATACATCAATACCATACCATAACAATGAAATCTTAATGTTTACATACCTTATATGTAGAAAGATGATGAAAATGGGGTAAATCCGTGCGTGATAGAGCTTCAGCCGCCTTCAAGAGAATGAGGAAGAGAACAAAATGGTAGGGTTTCGATGTTGGGCCTTTTATAGGCAAAAAAATCCATGCGTCACGTATGGAATGTGACCATGCGTCACGCATGGTTTGTATCCATATGTGACGCATGGATTTCAATGTATATGTTTTTGCTTATGTAATAAATTTCAATGTATTCAATGTATTTGTAGTTATGTCACGCAAAATAATTCATTTGTCGTGTTGTTGTTAACGGCTTTAAAACCACAATTCGCCATAACGTCGTCGAAAATTCATCGGAATGCAATGAAACTTGTTTACAATGCCTATTAGAGATATTTAACCATGTCGGTAACTTTGCATCAAAACCTTTTGCTTTTAGAGTAACGCCCTCTTTGTAAAACATCAAACTACTCATCACAAGCTTAACTTGTTGCATTATATATGGTCGCAACATTGATCTTTTTGTATGTTTGAAAAATTTATACACAATTGTGTTATAAGACATATAAAGTCCCAATAAGGTCTCACACATACAAAACGGGACTCGAAACTATGCGTAAACGCTAAAAGGCCTAAAAAGGCCATAATGGACTTAAGGCCCAAATCAGCCAAACGACCCTCGAACGATGTCCAAATGGAATGAAACTTGTTTTCAATGACTATGATGGATATTTAACCATGTGGGTAACTCCCAATGACAACTTCTAACTTTTAAAGTACCACCTCCTTTGTAAAAAACAAACTAGTCGTATTTCTCTAACTTGTCGCAATATGTATATTCTACAACATTGACGTTGATTATTGTTGAAACTACTATACAAATTACTCTTATTAGGGATATTAAGTAGCAACAAGGTCTTGCACACACGAAATGAGGCACGTAAACGCTAAAAGGCCTAAAAAGGCCTTAAATGGACTTGAGGCCCAATTTGACGAAACGACACTCAAACGATGTCCGAATGGAATGAAACTTGTTTTCAATGCCTATTAGGGATATTTAACCATGTGGGTAACTCCCAATAACAACTATTAACTTGTAAAGTAGCATATCCTTTGTTTGGACTTCTTACGTGGCCTAAATGTCCAACCTTTGACAATATGTAATTTTATTTTGATTGGAAATCATGCACACATCAGTGTTACTAAGAATCAAAGGGATCATGTGCCATTTTGTGCGTCACGCATGGAATAGAACCACACGTCACGCATGGTTGAAAACCACACGTCACGCATGGTTGCAAACCACACGTGACGCACGGATTTTCTTTTCAGAACTCATGCAGCAAGCACGTCTTGTCTCACCTACTGTAATAACTCCATTAATTTTTTTTACCATTTCCGTAACACCTACATTAACCCCTATTATCTTCCTTTCTTTCCATATTTCAAATGTCAAAACCCTTTTAACTCCATTGTTGAACATTCTTGAGAGCAAAACACACCATTTTATCCCAAAAAAG
Organism: Oxyria digyna; assembly: GCA_029168935.1. Classification (NCBI taxonomy): domain Eukaryota; kingdom Viridiplantae; phylum Streptophyta; class Magnoliopsida; order Caryophyllales; family Polygonaceae; genus Oxyria; species Oxyria digyna. Next base: position 46,498,362 of record JAPVLV010000005.1, read on the forward strand.
CTCTTTCTATATGGAGAATGAAGAGGAATGCACCAATGAAAGAGGTGGAGAAGCACCATTTTCAAGTTACAATCTTAATAAGGTAACATTTCTTGTTCATAATATTAATTTTTAAGGTGTTGACTTCTTTTAGGGTTTGATTTAGTTAGGTTTAATGGATTTCAAATGTTCAAGGTATTAGTTGTATGACTAAAGATGTTGATTTGTGATTTTTTGTTTACTTTAGTGATTATGATGTTTGAAAAGTATTATAATATTAGTTTTTAAGGTGTTGACTTGTTTTAGGGGTTTGACTTGTTGGGTTTTTATGGACTTTACATGTTAAAGGTATTAGTTGTATGACAAAAGATGTTGACTTTTGAATTTATGATGTATGATGTTTGAAATGTTAATGAAACATATTGTGGTTAACAGAATCATACGAACCATGACAAAAGATGAATGAAACTGCATGTTGTATTTCTATGCGTCACGTATGGAGTGGATCCATGCGTCACGCATGGGTTGTAACCATGCGTGACGCATGGAATGGATCCACACGTGACGTATGGATTTGCCATACAGAAGCTTAACTGGTTTGTTATCTGTGTGTTTGTGCATAGATGAACTTTTCTGTGTTTACTGGATTAGACAAGATTACTCTTAATGACTGCCCACCTCCGTCATACCTCGACTACATACCTTCGTTTGATTTGGGCATTGATTTGACAACATGGGAGCAACCGCAATCACAGTTTGGTGATATCAACACTGGATCTTTTGGAACCGGTTACGGTTTGTCGCAATGGCCTTCGCATTTGATGAGGCCACTTTCAGACACAAGTAGCTTAAATGTGTTTCGTCCTTTGCGTACTGCACCAGAATTTGATATTGAAGTTCAAGAAGAACAATATGTCTCTGTTGATTACTCAGAGTTGTTTGCAAATGACTTGGTATTCCCCTCTAGACAACAGGGAGTGGATTGGGCCGTTAACATTGCACAAGCCAACAACTTTTGCATAGTCAATGGAAGGAGTAGAGCACCTACCGAAACAAAATCTGGAAAACTTCAGCTTATCTGTGATAGAGGACGAGTGAATTACTCAAAAGCTAAGGGAGTGAGGAAAAACATCAAGACGAAAAAATGTAGATGTTGGTTCGAATTAAAACTTCTAGAGGAGCATAGAGGGGCTTGGAAACTTACTGTAATGTTAGGTACCCACAACCATCCTATTGGTAGTAGCTTGTTTGGGAATGCGTTTGCAGGCAGATTGACGCCTGATGAAGTGTGTACAGTAGTTGAAATGACCAGGGCTCATTGTAAACCAAATGAGATTTACACTATGCTCAACAAGTCTCCAAAGAACCTTACAAAAAAAAAACAAGTATACAATTTGATTGCCAAGACGAGGATCGAAAACAGGGAAGGAAGAACTGTTATCCAAGAGTTTTTCTACAAATGCAAACAGAGCGACTATTTCATGGAGTATAGGACAAGCAAAGATGATGCATCTATGATTGGTGATATGTTCTTTGCGTCCCCTGAATCAATGAAGCTCTTGAAATCATTTCCCTATGTACTTATAATGGACTCCACATATGCCACAATCAAGTAAGTTTTGTGTGATTATTGACCATTACATATGATTTTCCATAACATTGCAATAATATTATTTCAAATTATTTATTTACAGGTACAAAATGCCATTTTTCGAGATTGTTGGAATCACGTCTACATGGAGGAACTTTGTAGTTTGTGGGGCATTTCTTGAGGGCGAGACTAAAGAGCATTATTTGTGGGCAATGCAACAACTTCAAGAGATGTATAGAAGAATTGGAGCAACGCCCACTTGCATTGTCACCGACCGTGAACAAGCTTTAATGAGTGCAACGGATCTTCTTTTTCCAACTGCAAAGTTTCTTCTATGTAGACGACATATAAGGAAAAACATAGAGGCCAAAGCTTCCCTCGAAATGAGATCGAAACTAAAGGGAAAAAACTTATCCAACGACTACTACAACTTGTTCGAGGAAACCACCGTAGAAGGATATGAAAAAAAGTTGGATACTATAGAGAGAGATTGGAACGCGCATATTCCCGTACTGCAATATGTTAGAGACAGTTGGCTTGGTCCTTTCAAAGAAAGATGTGTGTCGGCATGGACGGATGACGTGTTTACTCTTGGAAGCAACACGACAAACAGGTAATTTATCTATAATTGCACTTACACAACTATATTCAGTTTTCTGTGAATTTAAACAGTTTCTGTAAACTGCACATTTATACGTCACGCACGGATTGGTTCCATGCGTCACGCACGGATGTGTTTCATGCGTCACGTATGGATGTGCAGTTTACAGAAACTTTTGATGCACATTCCTGTTTGAACACCTTAATAAAAATGCAGAGTGGAAGGAGCGCATTCCTGTTTGAAGTCATATTTGAGTGGTGGACAAGGTAGGCTCGACACAGTGTTTGAGGAATACAGTGACATGGCACGAAACCAGCTGAAAGAGATATTGGGTTCATTTAACGAGAGTCTAACAAAGACGTTTAGACTTGTTCACCAAACATCTTTGTTTGTACATTTGAAGTGCAAAGTTTCGTACAAGGCAATGGAGCTCTTGATTAAAGAATACGACAAAGGTGTACAAGGCATGTACAATGCACAATATTGCGATTGTGCAACCAAGGTCAGAGACGGGATGCTGTGTGTCCATGACCTTGCGACTTGTGTGAAGAAACAAATGCCAATTCAGCCCGTGTCTTTGCATCCTTTTTGGAGTACGTTGTCTTTGGAAGAAGTGGATACACAGTGTCATCTTGAAACTAAGAAAAACGTGGCAAGACGTTTATTTGATGAATTTTATGAAGAAACATGGAACACCTTGTCACCACATGATCAAGAGAAGTGTATTGAATCTGTCAGAAAGATAGCTAAAGTGGATACACCTCTCAAAGAGCCGCCTATTTCGAAACACACCGGTGGTCGTCCCCAAGGAGCTCCTAACAAAGTGCCTAGATCTACACAAAGAAAGAAGTCAGCATGGGAATACACCGACCAAGAGATGAGGTCTAGAGCTTTGGAAGAAACACCTCCCAAGAAGCAAAGGGTTCCTAAACCCTTTGGTGCACCTCCCGCTCCACAAAAAATGTATGCGCCTTCTAAGTACATTAGAAAGATACCAATGTGCATGAGACCATATGTGGAGGGGTGGTTTGACATCAGAGCCGATGGAAACTGCGGGTTTAGATCTATTTCTATGGAAACAGGTGAACGATATTATCTTCACTCTAATGTACACTTTATCCAAAATATTCCGTCACTCAATCTGTTTTTGAGAGTCATGTAACAGGTGGGACCCAAGAGCATTGGAAGTTCATACGAGAAGAGATGATACGAAAGGCTAAAGAGATTTGGCATTTACTTAAAGGCACGTGGATTGGTGGAGAAGTAAATCCAACATTGGAGTCCGCTATACATCAACTTACATGGGAAAGCGATTACTACCCAGCTCCAAGGGATAAGTGGCTTACCGTACCAGAAATGGCATGTTTGGTGGCTTCGGCATGTAATTGTGTCTTTGTGTGTCTAGGCGAGCAAATTAAACAGACATTCCTACCTCTTAGACTTCCGACTTGGTATGGTCAACCTGGAGCCAAGATGCAAGTTGTTTGCCTATTACTACTCACACAGGAAGAACATTTCATCCCGGTATGTTTTTTTCAATTGCTATTTACCTAGTGCATTACATGTAAATTTAATTATGCAATTCCGTAAAATCTATCTCAGATTCGCCTGAAGGATGGATGTCCACTACCACCTGTTTATAATCTTTGGGAGCGTAATTGTGAAGAATCTGCTGCGGCCTTGTATGACGAAGTGTGGCAAAGATGTGGGGCTTACACCCCCCCGAAAAGAGGAGGACATCAATCGTCCAAACAAAGCATCACAATTCCAGACGATGATGAAAACGATTACTAGTTCAAGAGTTATTGTCAGTCATGACAATGTTGTAATGTGTATTTTATTTCGAGTTTCGAATGACCTTCTAATGTTGTAAGGTTGTATCTTTTGATGCACATTTCAGTCTTTATGTGGTATTTCTGGGTTACATTTCACGTGAAACAGGTGCTTTGCATCTGAAATGGAATTTCTGCATTCTGTAGGAAAAAAGCAATTCCATGCGTCACGCATGGAGTCAATCCATGCGTCACGCATGGTTCGTGTCCATGCGTCACGCATGGAATTGCATTTTTCCTACAGAATGCAGAAATTCCATTTCAGCTTGACTTGTCAATAGCAACACTTCCGAATTGTTGGCTCAAAAGGAGACATATGAGTTGTCTTGTCAAAAGGAGACATGTGAGTTTTCTTGTCAAAAGGAGACATATGAGTTGTCTTGTCAAAAGGAGACATATGAGTTGTCTTGTCAAAAGGAGACATATGAGTAGTCTTATGAAAAGGAGACATCAGAATTACAACATAAAACAGATATATTACAACATAAAACAGATACGTTTCAACAAAAAACCGATACATTACAAAATAAAACAGATTCATTACAGCATAAAAAAGACTCATTCTTGAAACGTAAATTAAAACGAACATAACAAAGACAAAACACCAAGACACTTCACATTACATCTTAAAAGGAACGAAATACTAAGACCACTACGCATCGTCAGAATCGGCTGGTTTCTCTTCAAAATCCTCATAGAGCTCCTTCACCCACCATTTAGCCGTTTCCAAATCTTTCTCTTCGTTAAAGATTCCCAGTTTCGCTGCCATAGTTCGGTTTTCCTCCAACAATTTCGTCATAACACGGAGATGATGACGGTCATACTCAGGATCAAGAAACACCCACCTGAAGTTACATTGGCATGTAAAAAACCTTCGGCCATACTGGTCTGGTCTCATCTTGTCATTAGCGCTGAAAACCGTGATAGACTTCCTACACCTCTTATTTGGACACTGAATGGTGCTGCCTTCTTGTGGTATTGAAGATGATGATGAGGATGATGCCATGTTGGTTTCCAATCTGTAATACAATGTAAGAAAACAAGTGAGAAAGTAAGGAATAAGATGTGGAATATGGAGCTTCAAAGAAGAACTTCAAGAATCAACTTACAGGCTGAGGGAGTGAAAAGGAGAGATTAATGAGTGGAAATGGTATGCTGAGGGAGTCAATTTATAGGCGTAGGTTAACAATTCCATGCGTCACGCATGGAACCCATCCGTGCGTGACGCATGGAATGCATCTGTGCGTGACGCATGGTTCGACATTTGACTAACAGAATGCAGATTTATGTCTTGTGCACCCTAAACAAATAATCCAACAAATTCAACAACGCTAATCAGAATTGAAAAGTTCAAACACAAAACAACCTTAACAAACAATCCAACAACATCAATCCAACAACGTCATAGTTTCCTTACGAAAAACGGACAATCCTGAAAATCTGAAAACAAACAGTTCATAAAAAACAATCGAACCCAATCCAACAAGATCACCACCGATGTTGTTGATACATAGTTGTCCACGGCTCAATATCTTGAAGGACCTCGGTTATGGCTCCATGCATTGCAGAAACATCATAGGGATCAGGCAAGGTTGCATATGGTGACAAGTGATCGTAGACCCTGTCAAAAACCTACAAATAAAAATAAATATTGAAATAAGCTATTTGCATAATGTTTACCTTAAATCAAACTTAAAGAAAAATCAAGATCTCAAGTTACATGAGATAAATGTATTACCTGCTGTGCTTCCAAGCTAGCGTGTCTGCCGGGTATCAGAAATCGATGAGTGCGGGGGATGTACCACATAAGATACTCCGGAGCTTCTTCAAAACCTGTCTGCGCAGGTGGTCCCATCTGCTCCAGGGTCGCCCTGTGGATATCCATCCCCTCCCAACTCCACGCCATTCTATCATAATTCACCACATATGACCTAGGGCTGATGAGCCTATGGGCTCTAAGGGGTGAAATTGGAGGCCTGGGAATCATCTGCACCCTACCAAACTGCCTAGGCGACCTATCGGGATGGTGGGGCTCGGTTATGTCCATGCAGCTCAGCACCCCGAAAAAAAGAGCAGGAGCATAGGCAGGATCACTGAAGTCGATTTCACCATACGGGTTCCAATTAACCTAAAAACATTATCAACGTCTTCCATTACTCAAACAGTAATTTCATTAAAGGTCCAAGCAAAGATGATGAAAAAAAGTCCTCAGTTTTTTTTGCAATTCCATGCGTGACGCATGGATTTGATTCGTGCGTGACGCATGACACAGATCCGTGCGTGACGCATGACACAAATCCATGCGTGACGCATGGAATTGCAAAAAAACTGAGGCTTAAAAATGTAAACAAAATGCAACACAAATACCTGATCCGCCCTCATTGCATCTAGTTCAGCTCTGTAGTTTCGTGCTTCAGGGTCGTAGTTCGGCAACGCTTCCTCTGGTAGAAACCGAAACGCATAAGGATGATCAACTGACCAACCAGGATTACGCCGAACACCAGCTGCTAAGGATGGGAAGTATGTGTATATCCAACCCTACCATTTAAAAAATATAGTTAGCATTAAAACCATAGAAATAAGTTATGATTGCTAAAAAATGTAGTTCCTAAATAATTAAAAACTTACTTGAAGGAGAGTGAAACAAAATGAGATCAAACCACAATTTTCGCGTGTAGCGATGCCCATTTGGCGATAGAAATATGCTAGCGCCGCAGATCCCCAAGAAATACTTCTTGCCTCTTCAACACTCCCTAGAAATGCACCAAATCTCATCGGGAGCTTATGTTGTGACTTGTCAGTGAAGATTGTGGAAGCCAGCAAGTGGAATATATATCCCATTCCATGAACTACGGGATCATTTAGGCCCTCAATGTGCGCCTTAAACTTTTTCGCGCTCATCCAATAACTATCGAGCTGTTCAATTTGAAGATGAAAATTTTGCCGTCCCTTTTCACCAAAAAAGTTCTTGTTCGTAGTTCTCCCGACTGAAGCGGTGGGGTCGGTCACCATAGCTTTCCCGTGAATAGGAAGCAACAGCAGCTTCTTGATGTCGAGCAACGTCACTGTCATCTCACCAAATGGCATGTGGAAGCTATTTGTTTCAGGATGCCACCTTTCTATAAAGGCGCAGATGAGCGGATAATCAATCACATCGTACATCAATACCCTGAGATGAGTCAGCTCCGTTGCAATTGCGTGATTACCCCATGACAAGTCAGAATTAAGTTCCCAATCTTTCAGCTGGGATTGTCTTGTCTGGTAAGGGAGTACGCCTCTATCCTGTAAATTGATTACGTAACACAAATAATTTTAATAACGCATAAATTTTTTCCAGAAACTGCAGAATACAGAAACTGCATAAATTTGGTTAAGGTGCAATGTACAGAATGCAGAAAGCAGTTTCTGCATTCTGTGTAATGCAAATCCATGCGTCACGCATGGACATGAACCATGCGTGACGCATGGACATGAACCATGCGTCACGCATGGATTTGCATTACACAGAATGCAGAAAATTATGTACAGCACACCTTAACCAAATTTTCAACAAAACTACAAATATTTCAACAAATAATCCATTTGGTTAATCAAATCAATTCATACATTAACAAATTTATTATCACAAATTCTATAAACCAAATAAGTTATGATAAGTATTGAATCTATAAACCAAATTCTAATTACATACCTTTCCTTTTTGCACAAAAAAGGCTGTATGAGCTTCAAAGCTTATGAGCAGCTCCGGAATTTGTGGACCTCCAGGAGTACCCCCCTCTAACTGAGGGACGTATATGTTTTTGACCGGAGGTTGTCGTCGTCGTCGTCTTCTGGGTTGTTCCTCCTGCTCCTCTTGCTCTTCCGCTTCTTCATGTTCTTCATGAACATTCCCATAGGTCCGATCCTCTTCCTGACCCTGTTCCTCATGCTCCTGCTCATAATCAGAATCAGAATCACCATTGGCACCCCCAGCTGATGGCCCTGCACTGCTACAAGCAACCAGTGCGTACTGGTCATCACCCGTCTGAGGGTTCTGAAAGTGATGAGAACCAGTAGCTTGCCTCATCATCTCCACAAATGATTGGTCATGTTGTGGATAGCCCGGATAGCCTGAAAACTGTGTTTGTTGTGGAAACATAGTTTGATGTGGGATCAGAATGGGGGTGCCAGGAAAGTAATGAGGGGAACCCTGGGGATCGAAACCTGCAGCAGACAAAGCTAGCTGTTGCTGTTGTTGTTGTTGTTGGTGTTGTTGTTGTTGTTGTTGTTGTTGTTGTTGTTGTTGTTGCTGTTGTATCTCATCAGAAAACTCTAAACGACGAGGAGGCGATTCTTGTCTATTCTTCTTCTTCCTTTGTTTTGGAACTACGGGATCTTTTTTCTTCAGATCTCTGTTTCTTTGACGAGTATCCCGTCCAGGTCGACGACCACCATCCATATCTACATCATAAAATGTGCAATTCCACAAAATTAATCAGTTTACTGAATTTAATCAGCATATCATCAAAAACTCAATCAGCATATCATCAAATACAATCTGAAACTGCAGAACACAGTTTCTGGAATGTGCAATTCCATGCGTGACGCATGGCTTCAATCCATGCGTCACGCATGGTTGCAATCCATGCGTGACGCATGGAATTGCACATTCCAGGGTTGTGTTCTGCAGTTTTTCCATGGCTTTCAAACCCTAATCTCAACACTTTTTTCAAAATTATAACAGTTTTTCAATAATTTCATTAAAACCATACCCAATTCAACAACCTAATTCATAACCCTAATTCACAAAACCCTAATTCAATATCAAAACCCTAATAAACTATATACACATGAAAATATCAAATTTGTCAATAAATTATCAACAAAGTACACAATCCATTCATATATTACAAGTTTAATCATTTCTAATCAACTAATTAACATACACATTGGATTTTGAAGTAAATATCATCAAAACAACATGAAAACCTCATATATACATCAATACCATACCATAACAATGAAATCTTAATGTTTACATACCTTATATGTAGAAAGATGATGAAAAATGTTGAAAATTGGGTAAAACCGTGCGTGATATAGCTTCAGCCGCCGTGAGGTATGTTGGGGAAGATAACAAAATGGTAGGGTTTGATGTTTTTGGGCTTTTATAGGAAAAAAATCCATGCGTGACGCATGGTTTGTGTCCATGCGTCACGCATGGTTTGGTTCTGTGCGTGGCGTATGGATTAAAACCATGCGTCACGCACGGATATAATCCATGCGTGACGCACGGAGCCTGGGCGGTAAATAGCAAAAGGGGTGGGCGTTAAATAGTAAGGGCCTTTATATAGCTAGAAAATTTAAAGGTATTAATATAAAATACAAAATATAATATGTTTATATCTATTACTAATATATTTTGGTTTGTACTTCAGACGAGAGACCAAAGTGGAAATATGGCAAGAGTGTAAGTATTAAATGTATAGCGCTCGTTTGATTCATACTCTATCTAGAAATATACAAAGTAGATTTATGTGTTTGGTTTAATAAAAAACATGTAAACTTACTTTTTAATAAGTTGTAATTTCTTTAATCATGAAAATTATACGTACCTACCTATAAATTTAACTTCTTATGTTTTAACTATAAAAAATTTTAATTTCTATATTTTTGCAAATTACATCAATTTAAACCAAACATGATTTCTGATATTATGATAATTTATAATTTCTGTGAAGCAAGTAAGTTTTCGAAAATTTTAATTCTCATATTAAACGAAACGAGGGTTAAATGTTTAATGAAGGGGCGCGCAGTGTGAGTACTGAGTAGTACGGTGAGTGAAATAATTTTTACTCACTCGAGCAAGACTAACAAATCATTGGAAAAAACCATATATATGATGGTTTTTACTAAATGGTTTATGGTGTTATATATATTAATTTGTGAAAAAAAGATCTTTGTGATGAGAATGAATTTTTAGATGAATGTTGAGGATGATGTACAATAATGCTATAAATAATGCACGCATACGTTATAACTCATGTACGTAGTATTTGTTAATGCATGTCATATGTGGCACATGTACATAGTGTGTTCATGACAGCATGAGTTATATCGCGTATGTGCATGAGTGATAACGTGTGTATGCATCATCTTCAGTCTTTATATAAGGATACATCCTCACCGTAACCAAACCCTTAATTTGTATATGGTAAATGTAAATCTTGCACGAGGTAAAACGAACCAACAAGTAGTCGAATCTTTCTCACATCGATCAAGTTGAATTCGGATTCTTCATTTGAAATATATATATATATATATATATATATATTAAAACAGAGTTATTTGAAGCTCTCTCATTCACTCTGACCCCACATATCCTACGTGTCATTTTGTAGTTAATTCTCAATTTTAATTATTTTAATTATTTTTTAAATTTAATAATTGATAAATAACTATAGATTTCGTTGCCTAATTTATTGCATCAGATTGGTTTGAATTGAAGATTCTTTTCCTAAATTGTAGTAGAAGAAGTTTGTTTCTTCATTTTGGTTACATGCATTTATCAAGTAATTTTGTTTCTTTTTTTTAGTTACGTACATTCATCAAACATTTATATACTATAATTTCTATTTGGGTGTGGTTCCGGTGAGAATAGTTTTTAAAATAAGAACGTGAGAATGAATAATGTGCACCAAAATATACTTAAATGTGCATCAAAATATACTTAAATGTGCATCAAAAATTTTGATGCACATCTTTTGAAAAAGTATGCACATATATATATTTTGTCTAAATGTTCTTCAATTTCTTAAATATTCTTTAAAAAATAAATGTTCTTCAAATTTTGGATGTTTTTAAGTTTGTCAACGAATGTGCACCAATTTACTACTAATGTGCATCATTCTCACGTTCGTATTTTAAAAGTTATTCTCACCGGACACTTTCTCTTTCTCTTTGATTTTATTTTTTTATTTTAAAACCTTTTAGAGACAAATTAATTGTGGGTATACTGTTTTCTTTTAAACATCTAACTTTGGAGGTAAAAAATCTAATCGATATAAGACTTTATATATGTAATTTTTAACAAAATTAAAAATTAATGTTGCAACTTATAATGTAAAATAGAAATAAAAAATTCAATCAATTTATAAGACTCTTAAACCTTTGTTTTTCAATCTCTGAACTTTGTTTCAAATTTTTATGAGTTAGATACTTTAGCATATTATGTATAAAATAATTGAGAAAAAAGGATTGCCATGTGTGGTTAAGTTTAAATCAATGAATAGTTTATGATTTGTTATTTATTTAACCTATATAAATATGGGAAAAGATCTCGTGAGGATGAATCTTTAGATGAGGACGGAGGATGATGCACACAAAGACTATAGTTAATGCACACATATTATAACTCATGCACACCATCTGTGACACATGCACACAATGTGTGCATTAATTATAACTCGTGTGTGCATGAGTTCTAACGTTTGTGTGCATCATCCTCCGTCCTCTTCTAAGAACTCATCCTCACCGGAACCAAGCTAACAACAATTAGATATTGATGATGATCTAATTGTTGATCCTAACAAGTGATTTCATGCGCCAAAAAAACAAGCGATTTCCCTAATTAAATCTTGATTATGATCCAAAACTTTCTCTTAACAAAAATTTAGTTATAAAATTTTAAAACTAATTAATTAATAATAACAAATCAATTAATTCTAACAAAATGCAGTTTATAGCAACAACTTTTTAAAATTTGGTTAAAAAAAATTATAAAGTTGAATAATCTTAACAAAATGGAGAGCTTATAGCTTAAAATTAATTTGAATATTAGTAGTTTTTCTTATTTTTGTTTTGATTTATTTCACTTTTTAAATTCAGATTTTCAAAAAGATTTTCAAAGATTGTCAAATATAGTATACAAAATTTATTATATATTATTAAAATATATTAACTGACCCGTGCATGGCACGGGGATTACACTAGTTCAGGTTTAAAAGTGGGTCGATAAGTCGATTATTCAAATTCGGCTATTTTAAATTTAAATTTTGAAACAATATATCAAATTGATTTTTTGGATTCATCATTTTAAGTTCAGATTTAAAAACAGATAGGTAAAGTTATTTTTTCCGATTCGGTCATTATAGAGTTTTCGGTTCAAATATAAGTATTTATTTTTTATCATGTCAAGAGGATGTATATCAAATGACCTAAACAAATGATAAAACAAACAGGAAATAGAGATAGACGAAGATATCCAAAGGTTTTCTTCTCCTTTACAATTCTCCAATCTTAATCTTTATCTTCCAAAAATTTATTTACTGAGTCACATTTTCCGTCGTTGTAATGTAAACGAGAAGCCAGTCTTCTCGAGATTTACATGTTGATGAGCGCATCAGGTACCGGTTTTCGAGATATACAAAGAGTGACTCCAATTTTATACTAGAGATTTTCTATCACATTTATGTTAGTAAAATCAATGTTATATTAGTTCTACCACCTTCTTGTTCAATATATCTCCAAGAGTTTTACACAAGTGAAAATGATATTACAAAGTGAAAGCATATCATATGATATGATTTGCAAATGATACATATAGATCCAATTTTACATGTGAAATACGTACTATGACAATTAAAGATGAGATTTTCATATCTTGCAAAAATCATTGAACATAAGCACAAGAGAAATCGACTTATCGAGTTACATTGACCACATTTATCTTGACACGTAAGAGTTTAGCGATGAAAAAGACTACTAATCTACCATAGTACCATGCATTTTAGAGCACGTAGCATGAACATTTTATGACTTTAAGTTGTTTAATTTGAGATGGATCAAAGTTCACCAGTCACGTGTAAAGCTCCGTATGGTATATGAATGAGATTGTTATTTAAACGAAACGCCTATATACACGCGACTTTTTCACTATATGCACGTCAATCTGTGCGCAGTTCTTAAGCGCAGTTGTTCAACGCACAAAGGTATTTTGGGGATAAAAATGAAATTGTTGGCGTCGTCGGACAAATTGATGCGCTGATGACACGCGTACTGCAACACCTGTGCGCAACACATCTGCGCACAACGTTTTGAATTCTAAAATCCTATGCTCAGACGTTCTGCACATAGGACATGTGCGACGTTAAGTTGCGCAGATATATTGCGCACAAATTTTTAACGTTAAAATGTGTGCGCATTGGATCTGCGCACATGGATTTAACGGTAACTTATTGTGCGCTTTACAACAGCGCACAATAAGTTATAGATTGATAAAGTTACAGAATAGGTGCGCATAACCTTGACGCATGGATGAAATCCGGTTTGAAGTAGTTGAGATATGAAGGGTCTAGTACGTAGATGTTGATTATGTTTCAAAAACTTATACAATTATGTGTTATTAGGAATATAAAGAGTGTATAAGGTCTCCCCTTCACAAAAAGTTGATCGAAAATACTCAAAAACGCAAAAATGCCTTATCGGTCCTGATGGGCTGTTAAGGTCGAGAATAGGCAGTTCGATGCCCAAACGACGTCGGAATGCAATGAAACTTGTTTTCAATGCATATTATAGCTATTTAACCTTGTCGGTAAGTTCGAGTCGAAAACTCGAACTCTTCGAGTAACATCTCCTTTGTAAACCTTCACTAGTCTTTCATTCTTCGAAATAGTCGAAGTAGTTGAGATATGAAGGGTCTAGTACATGGGTGTTGATTATGTTTCAAAACCTTATACAATTATGTGTTATTAGGCATATAAAGAGTGTATAAGGTCTCCCCTTCACAAAAAGTTGATCGAAAATACTCAAAAACGCAAAAACGCCTTATCGGTCCTGATGGCCTGTTATGGTCGAGAATAGGCAGTTCGATGCCCAAACGACGTCGGAATGCAATGAAACTTGTTTTCAATGCATATTATAGCTATTTAACCTTGTCGGTAAGTTCGAGTCGAAAACTCGAACTCTTCGAGTAACACCTCCTTTGTAAACCTTCACTAGTCTTTCATTCTTCGAAATAGTCGAAGTAGTTGAGATATGAAGGGTCTAGTACATGGGTGTTGATTATGTTTCAAAAACTTATACAATTATGTGTTATTAGGCATATAAATAGTGTAAAAGGTCTCCCCTTTACAAAAAGTTGATCGAAAATACTCAAAAACGCCTTATCGATCCTGATGGCCTATTAAGGTCGAGAATAGGCGGTTCGATGCCCAAACGATGTCGGAATGCAATGAAACTTGTTTTCAATGCATATTATAGCTATTTAACATTGTCGGTAAGTTCGAGTCGAAAACTCGAACTCTTCGAGTAACACCTCCTTTGTAAACCTTCACTAGTCTTTCATTCTTCGAAATAGTCGAAGTAGTTGAGATATGAAGGGTCTAGTACATGGATGTTGATTATGTTTTAAAAACTTATACAATTATGTGTTATTAGGCATATAAAGAGTGTATAAGGTCTCCCCTTCACAAAAAGTTGATCGAAAATACTCAAAAACGCAAAAACGCCTTATCGGTCCTGATGGCCTATTAAGGTCGAGAATAGGCAGTTCGATGCCCAAACGACGTCGAAATGCAATGAAACTTGTTTTCAATGCACATTATAGCTATTTAACATTGTCGGTAAGTTCGAGTCGAAAACTCGAACTCTTCGCGTGTGCGCAGAACCTAAGCGCACAAATTTACATTTAACGGCTACTTTTTTCAAAAATTTCAACGGCTACTATGTTTGAACAGTGCGCAGAAACACGGCGCACAGATTTTCAACTTGTGCGCAGTATTTAGGCGCACAAGTTGTTACGGACTGAAAATTTACGAAAAGTACCCGTAAAACACGTATGCGCATAAGAACTGCGCACAGATGCGTGCGCATAAGTTGCGCGCACAGAATCGCGTGCATATATGCCTCGATTCGCGTGCATATAGCCATTGCCTATTTAAATATCTTAATTTCAATATTCTAAGCCTAATGCATGTGACAAAGTGTAGGAATCCTATTTTCTACAACTTATAAAAATATACTCCCTCTGTCCCTTAATATAAGGCTCATTTACTTTTTCAACACTATTTACAAACCGAGAGAATCTTCTCGTTTTCTTCCAACATATAGAAATAAATATAGGCATGCGAGATCTCATTTGATTCGCCTCAATGAGTACTTTGACAATATAAAAAAATTATATTTTTTATCATCGTATATTTAGAGATATTAGCGAAACAAAACGTGCATCGGTAAATGTGCCAATTTGAAATGGGAAGATCAAAAGGGGACGGAGGGAGTATAAAATACAAGAATAAACCGAGATTAAGGAGAAAAGAAAATAATCGAACCAATATCAAACCGTACTGTCGAGATCAAGCAGAGTCGAGATGAATTCTCTTTCCTTAATTCTGAAAACGCCCCGTAGTGTGACGGTTACCGGTGTTCCGAATCGTAGGATACAACTGCTACACTTCTGACTTGCACAACTCAAGAACAAAAGTCAACGAACTCTAGTTATACTGCGTGTACTCTCAGACTCGAACAAAAGAAGAGAAGAAGTGACATGGACAGAAAAGTGGGGGAGAGAGATCAAATAGGAATGCTCAACAACTGTTCGTATTGTTGTATTGAATTGGGAGCTCTCCATGCCTTTTTATAGGTTGTTGGAGGAGCCTCTCGGGAGAGATAATCCGCGTGACTTCAATGCCCAGATTCACCGCGTGACATAAATGCCTCGGATTCTCCGCGTGCCATTAATCCAGTCCGCGTGTATTCTTCAAGGAGCCATGAGCCGAACCGAACCAAACCAAACCGCGCGCGTGTGGTTTCCCAAGGCCCAAGCCCACCAGAATAGCCTCCTTTGGCCCAATCACATCCATTACAATTCACTCCTAGTTTATATAGGCCCTTGCTAAATACCGCCCGGGCGTTTTCTAAATAACGCCCGGGCTCTCGCGTTCTGCGAGGGAGCGTCACCTCGCAGAACGCGAGGGTGCGTCACCTCGCAGAACGCGAGGGTGGTTTTTCCCTATAAAAGGGGAAAAACCCTACTCGGCCCATTTTTTACCTCACACACAATTTTCTACCGCCGCCTCTCACCA
The DNA here is from genome assembly GCA_029168935.1 of Oxyria digyna. Lineage (NCBI taxonomy): Eukaryota > Viridiplantae > Streptophyta > Magnoliopsida > Caryophyllales > Polygonaceae > Oxyria > Oxyria digyna. The sequence continues at coordinate 46,514,427 of JAPVLV010000005.1, forward strand.
TCTCTCTCGGTTCAAACTAGTTTTTCTTCCTCTTTTCACTACAAATCTCCATATAAGGTATGTTTCTTATACTCTTATGCTTTGTAATGTTGTTTCTAGATGAATATATGTTGTTAGTATAGGAAATTGCATATTATATGATGTTTTGATATTGAATGTTGTTTTAGAAATGGTTGTATAATGGATGAAAGATGATGATTTTGAATTATGGTGGATGAGTGGATGTTGATTTTGAATTTTCGCCTGAAATTCTCGCCGGAAACTCATGATAATGCAAATTGACGCAGAACGCTACACCCCTCGCAGAACGCGAGGGTCATGGTACTCGCAGAACGCGAGGTCATGCCCTTCGCAGAACGCGAGAGTCATGCTGATCTGCTACTATGATTATAAGCATTGTTGTTGTTTGTATAGATTATGAATTTGATTGAGTATGTAACTATAATTTGGTCAGGTTTGTGATTATACAGATGTCCAATTCCAATCAAGAATCTGATATTTCTGATATTAGTACGGTGTCTAGCATTGGAGACAACTTTGATATGCTTGAACGGGAGAGACTTGAACGGGAGAGACAAGAACGTGAGCGACGTGAACGGGAGAGACAAGAACGTCAAAGGGAGAGAGGGGAACCATCCACTAGACCAAGGATGACCGCACGAGAATTCAGGAACCTCTTCAGGCCGTTCAACCCTCGTCGTTAGATCTTTCTTTTGAAAATTTATCGACCTTCTTTGTTTGCTTGTTCCGTTTAATGTTGTTTGTTTAGAATTACTTATTATGTTGAACCTTATTATGTTGCACCTTTGAAGTGTTGAACCTTATTATATTTCTTTATTTATATGGTGTGTCATACATATTGCGACCTCGTTCGGTTTTCAAACTAGGTTTCACTTCCAAAGGAAGAAATCTTAATTTCAAGTTACACACATGATCAAATAGACATTATAAGGATTGAAACAAAGTTTCATTCCATTTCGATGACATTTTTGCCGAATTGGGCTTTATCGCCTTAAAAAAGACACTAAAAATGTGTTATTTTGCACACTTAACTACAATGCTTCTGTTAATACGCTTTAATGTGCATCCTCGCGTTTCCTAAATAACGCACCCTCGCGTTCTGCGAGGGAACGCACCCTCGCGTTCTGCGAGGGAACGCATCCTCGCAGAACGCGAGGGTGCGTCACCTCGCAGAACGCGAGGGTGTTTTTTCCCTATAAAAGGGGAAAAACCCTACTCGGCCCATTTTTTACATCACACACAATTTTCTACCGCCGCCTCTCACCATCTCTCTCGTTTCAACCTACTTCTTCTTCCTCTTTTCACTACAAATCTCCATATAAGGTATGTTTCTTATACTCTTATGCTTTTTAATGTTGTTTCTAGATGAATATATGTTGTTAGTATAGGAAATTGCATATTATATGATGTTTTGATATTGAATGTTGATTTAGAAATGGTTGTATAATGGATGAAAGATGATGATTTTGAATTATGGTGGATGAGTGGATGTTGTTTTATGTTGAAATTCATTAGGGTTAGGGTTTTTGATTAGGGTTGTTGAGTTTATTTAGGGTTTTGATGTTTATTTGGTAATTTACTTAAATTGATAGGTATTTTAGCTAAAATATTGAATTTTCGCCGGAAAATCTCGCCGGAAACTGTTGCCGGAAACTCATTATAGTGCAAATTGACGCAGAACGCGAGGGGTGTAGTATACTCGCAGAACGCGAGGGTCATGGTACTCGCAGAACGCGAGGGTCATGGTACTCGCAGAACGCGAGTGTCATGGTACTCGCAGAACGCGAGGAATTGACATAACTGGAAATTCTTTCCTCTTCTGCAGATTTTTATTATATACTGATTTTACTTTATATAATGTTATATTTATATACTGATTCTACTTTACATTTTTTTAGGTAATGGATCTTCCTGGACGTTCAACCCGTCGAAGAAATAGGAACGCTGTGAGAGAAAATCCACCGGTTGAAAATGCAAAAGGGAAAAGGAGAGCAAAGAATACAACACCGGTAGAGCTCTTCCCCGAGGGGCTCCCCGACGTTGATTATCGCCCCATAGAGCGGTACAGTGGTGTCCATAGTTATGCCGGGGAAGACTGTTCTGTGCCTAGTGGGATAGAACGAGCAGATACATATCAAGGGTATCGAAATGATGATTGGGACCTTTACTCTCAAGAGTCAGTTTCATGTGCACAACCGTCAACTCAATGGGCACCACAATCAACTCCATATGAACAATCGGGTAGCTGGGACAATTTTATTCCTCAGTATGCTGTAGTGGAAGTTGGACAAGGGTGGGGTGGACAAAGTTGGGTCGGTGGACAATGTTGGGGAGGTGGATTTGGTGAGGGAAGTGTTCCTGAAGACATGGGTCAAGGAAGTGGACAAGCTTGTTCTTCTTCTTACAATCCTCAACCAGTTCGATGGAACAAGAGTACCAGGATGAAGGTGTTGGGGAAGAACACGAAGAAGAAGGTGATGATGATGATGATGATGATGATGAAGAAGAAGAAGAAGAAGAATTGGTCCAGAAACCAAAAAGAAAGAGGAAGTCCAAGAAGAATGAGCCAAAGTATGATCCTGAGCTCACTCATGCCACACCTGGCGGTCCAGAAGATCCCGAGTTGCTTAAGGGATTTGAAGCACATGTGGCGTTCCACATCCAGAAAGGGGAGGTAATTTACTAATTTATTGATTTTCTGCATTTTTAATACATTAACAGAAATTCTGCAGAATTATCAGAAAATGCAATTTCTGAGCAATTTACTAATTTATTAATTTACTTAATGCAGAATTATCAGAAAATGAAATTCTGCAGAATTTACTAATTTGTTGGTGGGTTAGCAAATTGTGAATCAAACGCATCATAGCTTGATGGCACCTCATATGTACATGGCAATTCATAAGTAGATGGCACGGGCAACTCATAAGTAGATGGCACAGGCAATTCATATGTAGATGGCACATGTTGTTCATATAAAGATGGTTGATGATAATATCCAAAGTCGTCAATCCCTAAATCAAATGACGGTGGCGAAACGGGCACCGTATTCCGCGAGGGGTAGGTGTAGTCATTCAACTGGATTGCATTCAATCCAGTGAACAAAGAAAAATTCACCTATACACAGTGCTTCTGTTAATACTCTGTAATGTGCAAATTCTCGCGTTCTGCGAGGAATGCCCTTCTCGCGTTCTGCGAGTGGCTTCCTCTCGCAGAACGCGAGAATTTGCTATTTCCTGAAACTAGTCATTCAACGTGTTCGTCTCATCACATGAGTTTCTACATTAAAAACCATAAAAACCCTAAAAACATGAACACATCTAAGTTTTTGACATTATATGCAAAAGTCATCTCTTCAACACTTACTACTACTACTAGATTTAACATGAAATACAACATAATAAGTTCATTTTAGCTCTTAATGGTGCAAAACTAATTAAAATTCAAAAATTAAGTAAGAACATTACCTCATTTGAATGGTAACTTGATGAACCACCATCTTCATTCCCTCCTTTGTTGAATTCCTCTTCATCTTCCATTATTTTAGGTGTTTTTAGAGTGTTTTGAAGTTTTAAGGTTTTGAAAATGGGTTTTAATGGAGGGTGAAAGAGGTGAAAGATGATAAAAAGAGGTGTTAGGGTAGGGTTAATAGGTGTTACGGAATACTTAAAATAAGGGGGTAGTTATTATAGTTAGGTGGGGACAAGACATGTAGTAATGGCGCACAACAACGTCCATCTGACATGCTAATCTCGCGTTCTGCGAGGGACGTGACACTCGCGTTCTGCGAGGACACGTGCACTCGCAGAACGCGAGATTAGCATGCATGTAATTAACCTAATTTTTTGCTAATCTCGCAGAACGCGAGTGTACGCGTCCTCGCAGAACGCGAGTGACCCGGCGTTGTTTGAATAAAGCACCGGGCTGTATATAAGAATCGTGTTTATATACTAGAGAGTTTTTCTCCTCCTAATTCAATGTGGGATACACATTAATCCTCAAATTCAACTTAGTTACATTAAATGTAACTCCTCTATTTCTCATTCAAACGGAACCCGAATTATACAAATGAGCATACTACGAAATAGTGCTCGCGGAGACGAAGTCAACGCTTCCGTTATCCGACACCGTTAAAAATTCTGTTCCAACACAGTTATTTCACGATCTAAATCTAGTGATGACGACTATGTGACACTAAATGTATATGTATAAATTCAAATAACTTCATGTAGTATGAACTATGATAAGGGGAATTATTCTTCATCATGATTCATGAGTACTATTTGACGTATAGTAGCTTCATTGTTTTGGAGTTGAAATATAAACCTACTTATACACTACTGTGATCAAGTGAAACAAATTTATTAAGCTTGTAAATGATCAAATAAATAAATTCAAGTTCCCAACAAGAATAGCCCACAGGCAACATAATTGTCGTCCAAAGTAATTAATACTAGTCACTTATATAAGCTACAAGTAAATGCATTATGCTTACATATAAGAAATATTCGAATTGCAAATAATCACTTGCTAGCTCGAAATAGCAATTGACTTAAGTCCCTTTAATGGCTTTGGTGAAGACATTGAGAGGATTAACTAGGGGCGCATGTGGTGGTTTATTTGGAGAATATATATTTGTACAATCTAAATAGGGATCAAGATACTAAATATAATTACAAAATTGATTCATCTACCAAAACTGAAAAATATATCATCTATCTTATATATTAAAGCTAAGTCTTTTAGAACTCTTATTGTGATTATAGGTTTAGGTTGTTAAGTAATTAATTTTTAATTTTATTTATCAATATTTTTAATAATTACATTATCAAATAAAGTCAAATTATGTATACACCCTTCATATATAAAAATTATACTTAATTTGCCTATTTCGTGAAAGTTAAACTTATTATTGATAGAAATTTAAATCATATCAAATTTTTAGACGTATAATCTAGAATGTCCGTGTATGACACGGGTCACTACACTAATATATAGAGTACTCAACTTATGTATTGAGCTTACGTGTATGAACAAAAAGACTCCCGTACACAAAATACATAAACAACCTAAACAAAGTTACCAGTCGTAAAGGCATCTCCATTCACTTGAAGATAAAAAAATCTCAAAAAGATTATCCTAATACTAATGCTCTAGCTTTATCTCAAAAGAATGAAATGAACTAAAGTTTAAAATTACATATGTTGCAATTAATTGCACGCACCTACCACATTAGCTCATGCGTGCCATTGAATTGATTAACTCGAGTATTACAAAGTTAGGCTCGTTATATATCTATCTAACACACGAAGTGTATCTTTATGGAGTTAATTGGATGTATATGCATGACCACTTAACGTAATCATGGTGTTCTAAACCGTTCAAATACTTACACGTTTAGTTTCAAGTGTACTAAGGATTCCACTATATCTTTTATGCACATAAAATAAACGTTACGATATCTTTAACATATGATTTGATTGTATAAAATGTACAAATTTATTAAAGTGTACAAACTATTATTTTGACATTCTTTTATAGACTAGGTAAGTGGCGCGTGCGCTGTGCGCGACAACGAGAATGTTCACTTTGCTTGTTATTTCACCAAATCGTATGATGATCATAGTTCAAACCAATGATGCATGTTTCGGGCATGAAATAAAGTGAGGAGAAAAAACTTTCCAACATGAAACATGTTGCTAACACTTAGATTTTACTGCCTTCAGACCAACAGATGGGAACAAAATTTGGAGAATTTGTCAACAAACACCTTCTGAGTTCATCTACAACTATCTAGCTGCATCAGTTGCTGCTAGCCACTGCAACATCGTTGCTTTTACGCAACCTCTTCCTCTTCCTATTCTCCGGTTTTGCGGTTTCATCAGTGCCCTTATCCCCTGTGTTGGAGCCCAGATATTCGCAATCTCGCAATCAACACCTCGCGAGATCTGGCCTTCAATGAATCTTCAAATACTGGAGACCTTCCTTACGCAAACTGGAGCAACAACTTGTGACACATCATCATCTGGATCAAAATGTGCTATTCTCCTCTGTTCTTTATGTTCTTCAGTCCCTAAAGTACCTGCACAACCAAACCGGAAGGTTGGAACCCCCTGATTTGGCTCTCCGACGCTCAAGTCAGTAACAACTATAGGTAAATGAACACAATGCCTCAAACAACAACAGAATGAAGTAACACAAAGAGAAGATAACGATCAAAGTAATGACCAAAACAGTGAAACCTCGTGAGCCAACTCAATGAAACAGTAAATGATGAAACTCAACCAATCGTGACGAATCACACCTCAAAAGCACGATGACGATACCGAGAGTCAGAATCCAGGTACCGATCATCCGATTTCCTACTAAAAGAGGTGAATCGGGATCGAAGAGACGAGCTCGGAAATGAGTAATCGCCTTATGTGTTTGTCTCTTTTTTTCTATCTCCAGGGGAAGGAAGATGCTCTTAATTGTCTGCCTTTCTCTCTCCTTGCCGTTAGGATTTATAATTGGACGTTGGGTCCCACACAATCTGGTGTTGCTCCCTTTACCTATTGGGCCTCTCGTACTTGATTTAGTTACTCAACCTTATTGGCTCGCGGTCTGCTTCTCAGTCGAGAACCGGGTTTGTGTCACGACTCACGAGAACCGGGTCCAACAGCCAGCCCCCCAAGTCCTTGCCTTCGCGAAGGTAAGGCTTGGGTAATAATGGAAGTCGGGTTCTCGGGGAGTCCCTTGAAGATTATTTGGTCGCGACTCCTTCTCATTCCATCGCGCTTGTTTTGAATTTTGAATTAAATTCGAGACGCTTCGTCTTCCCGCGCTCTGACACCTTTCAACACGTGGCAACCTTTTGGGGATTTTTTCCATCTTCCTATATAAGGCTGTCAAGTCATATTCTCTCCTTCCTCTTTACTTCAACTGTTCGTGTTCCTCTGTAAAATCCTATTTCTAATAAAATTTCGAGAAGCCTTCACTCGTTCAGACAATCTTCAGATTTACAAATGGCTGGTAAGTTCTGTTTCGAATTCGCTTTTTACTTGTTGTTCTCTTCCATTTCTATTATGCATGATTTCGGTATTTTTATATTTCCGCTGTTTTGTGTTCTTTCGAAGCTTTCACTGGTTTTCATGGGGGTCAGGCGGGTTTTCTCCGCACCTTTTCTGGTTTTTTCGCTGGGCGGTGCCCCTTTTTTCCTTCTCATGTGTGATGGGCGCTCTTCTTTCCTTAAGAAGCCATTTTAGGCTGTCAGGATTCTCATCGTTCTTTAAAGTCGGTTTTTCTCTCATGGCTTCTAACCTACTCATCTCGCCCTTCCTTGGAGTGCCCGCCTGGAGTCTGCTTGACTCCCACTTAGATCTTATATTTCTCGTTTTCCAGGGTTTTCTTTGTTTTTCATTCCCATGGCTCGCGAAGCTTCTCTCTAGTCTTCGCGTTTCGTACTCTCGCCCTGGAAAACTAACTCTCGATCTTTTTCCTCTTAATCATCCACAGGGAACCCTGTTAGAAATAATGGCGATGAAGTTCCTTCTACCTCGCGACCAGATGTAGGTTATGGTAATAAAGATCTTCCTCAGGAATCTGAGGCTGTAATAATCGGTCGTGAGGACTATGAGAAGTTTTACTCCTGGCGAGGCGATCTTCCTCGCTTGGAGATCGAAGATATTTTCAATAATCCGGCGGGTCGCGTACAGATTTTGACTCGCCGCGTTCGTTATAAAAAGGTCAAGAACCTCGGGAACCCGTTTACGGCCCTTCCTTCTGATCTTAACCTTCGCGATCTTTTCACCATCGCAGATGCCTATCCCTTCCCAGAAGGTACAATTTTTGCTCTTCCATCTTCGGGTGGAACTTCCCTTGATGAGTATGGCACTTTCTTTCCTTTGAGTATATCATCTCTCAAACTAGGCTTTAGGCTCCCTTTCTCCAACTTTACTAAAATGCTCCTGAGAGAGCTGACCTACAGCCCAGCTCAGATGCATCCTAACTTCTGGAGGGCCTTGGTTATTTATGTGATGAGGTGTCAAGATATCGGGGTAAAACCCAATCCTTGTCATTTTCTCCTTATGTTTTCCACGCGAAGGGCTTCTGAGGAGATGGGGATGTTTACAGCCGTAAAGAATGGTAAGTCGGAGTGGGATGGTCCTCCCCGCATACCGAAGTGGAAGGTTGACTGGTTTTTGGTACGACCACCTCCGGGTTCTGGGATCTCGACTAAGATATCGATGCTCGCGACCCAACCCAAATTTGGTAACTGGTCTCAGCCTAAGAAAGATTGTCTTTCCCGCAAATTCCATAATTTCCCTGATCTCGTTTCGACGCGCATATTCCTGAAGTGTATTACCCACGAGGTGCTAGCCCAGCGTGGACTTAGTCTTAAGCACCATTATGGTATTTCTTATGTCTCTCGTCTAACGGTTTTCTTGTTTGTTGTTACTTATCCTCTCTTTTTTATTGTTACGGATTCGCGATGTCATATGCTTATGGATTATATATTTATTATACTTTTTTTATTTTTTTTTCAGAGACAGGATACTTTTCTCGTCTCCCGACCATTGAGGGTTCTGATGACTCTTTTGACGAAGAGCCTATTGATGAACAAGCTCCTGCCCCACAGAAGAGCAAGCGTCGAAAACAACTGGCGAACAAGAACAAGGCTCCTTCTAAAAAGAATAAAACCTCTGCTGGCGGCATTAACATCTGCGAGTCCGTGCCTCTATCTGTGGAGACCGAGACTCGCGCGCTAGAGCCTCTAAACGACCAATCCCCGATTGGTTCGACAATCCCTTTAGGGGTCGGCGGGACTCCTACCTCGCACCGAGTAACCCCTGCAGAGAGAGCCTCGGAGACTGCCAAGGGTAAACAGCCTATGACCCTTGAAGGTGGTCAAGATATCCCTTCTCAGGGCCTGGCTGAGCTCTTTCCCAAGGAAGAGGCGGTGATGACGTTCTTTCATCGCGATCGACCGGGTTTCCCAGAGATGCCTGAATTCTTAGAGGGCATTGCTCGGGGTAGAGTAGGGCTCTCGAGACTCAATTTGGCGGTGGGTTTCCCTCCTTTTCTTTCTGAATGGTTTTCTTCCTTCTTGCCGGTAGCTAATTTTAACTAGCATATTTTGCTTATTGTAGTCGATTCTTCTTAACGAGGCATCGGGGCAATATGCCATCGCCCTTGAAGATGGCTACGTCCAGATGGAGGGGGACTATAACCAGATGGTCGATTTTGCTAATAAAGCCCGAGAGGTCAAGGAGGCCGCGAAGAAAAAGCTAAAAGAGGAGAAAGAGAGGAATGTTGTTTTGGAGGACAGGGTAAATGAGCTGATGGCGAAGATAAGTGATTTGGAGCTTTCGGCCAGGACTATGGAGCGCAATCACCATACAGAGTTATATTTGCTTCGACAAGAGAAAGACCAAGCTTTTGACAAGGGTCGTCGCGAAGGTGCCAAGCAGTATGCTTCTAGCTATCGCGAGAAATGTCGTATTGATTTTATCAGCTTGGCTCGTGACACCCTGGTGATTACCGCACTCAAGCGTCAGCTCAAAAAACACAAAGTGGCTAACTTCCCTTATGATCCTAGGGATCTTTGTGTTCTTCCTGCCGAGCTCCCCGCGTATACCTCTCCTCCTCTTGGGACTTTTATTGACGACGACGCGAGCCTTCTTGAAGGTTGGGTCGTCGAACCCTTCTTGCCTAAAGGCGAAGGGGTCGTTAGAGGGATGGAGTCTCACATTCCTTTAGTCCCAGCTCCTAAAGTGCCTAAAAGAGTAATTTACTCGGAGGAAAGGATGAAGAAAACAGCGGACTCTTCGACTCGCTCTTGTGCCAGATCGTCTGATGTGGATGCTGGAGACGATGTTGTGAATATTGACAGCGAACAGACTGTTGCTGAAGAAAACATCACGTCGGCCAAAGACGTTGGTAGTGCGGGAGGGGTTCGCGATTCAGCGCTGGTTGAGGCTGATGGGTATCTGGATCTTCCTGATGAAGTTTAACTTCTTTTCATGCGTTGTCTGCAAACTCTTGGGTTGGTGCTATATACAGTTTGTTATTTGGTTCTGTGGCCCGTGGATCGGAATGTGATCGCGAGTCTAAATATGGTTTAGACGATTTTCTTTGGGTCTTATGAGGAGACCGTACAATTATTTTCCTGCATGTCTTTTGTGTTTATTACTTTTGTTTCCTCAACTACTTTTCTGCTTTAATCATTTAATGCATTAACTGCGGGTTAGGTGTATTTCTTTTATAAATGGGGTTTCCTGCTTTCTCCTTTCTCGTCTGCCTTTTTTTAAAGAACACCGACATGGCCAGGACACGACGAACTCGAGAGGGGTCTCTGGATGAGTCTTTCACTATTACTATGGATTCCTGTGCCATTACTGGCAGATGCTTGGTAAATACCCTTTTTACTTTGCCTTTTTCTGCTTGTTTGTTTCTTAGACTCCTCTTCTCTACGTATAGCGTTTCCCGAAGGAACATTGTGATCAACACCTTAGCCATTTCGGTGGTAAGAGTCTTGTCCTTTGCGTCAATTTCGAACCTTGGAACGTGACTCTGGACAAGGCTGGGAGTTCTTACTTTCTGGGCGAAGGTTGGAGTGAGTTTGCGTATGAGAATGATCTTTGTGAGGGAGATGAGGTGACTTTCACTATGTGGCGTGCTAATCCACCTGAAGTTCCCGTTCGGACTGTGGTGTATCAAGTGAAGGTCGTCGTTCCTCTCTAGGCTTAGTGCTTTTTAACGTCACTTTATTCTGTGTTTGTATGGTGATTTCTCCTCCTCTCCCCCCCCCCCCCCCCCCGTAGTGCTCGTGAGGATGTTTACAGTCTCGCGAGCTTTATGTGTAAAAAGAGGAGGGAGAAATGAACGAGGGTTTATGAATAAATTAGACTGGGATTGTCGGAAAAACTTTGGAACTCAAAATGTAATATGCACTTCTGTGCCACCGCGATTTAAAGGTATGTGTCTCACCAATAGACTTTAGAGCTTAAAAATGTTTCTGAAACGAAAATACTTAATATCGTAAATAGGGCACTCTTCAACATCTTTCGTCAGGAAAGATTCTGCTGTTGGTCTTACGAAAAACCCTGCGAGAAAATCGATCGCGTAAGTATAGATCATTCATATGTCATGACCTGTGATGCGATAAAGAGTGTGTTCTTACTTGACTACTGCATGTGTATGGGTCAGTAGTAGGGTTTTTCGTGCACCTATGAGTGTCTTTGTATTTGAGAATGTGATTTCCTATAATGAATTGGAATCAGATCTTTTGTTCTTGTGACAAAACAAAGTAGCTCGCATGTTTATCTCGTCATACCTTAGCTAAGATATTCTTGATGCCTTGGGAAATCCATGCTCGTGGGTAATTGGAGCTTTAGCGCCAGTTTCCCCGCAAACTGCCGTTTTTTGTTTCGTTCGCGATCATGCCTATGATCGTTCGTTTCTTTAGTGCAGGAGTGTCTGTCAAAACAGATGGGGATTCATTAGCGTTTTGTATTGCATATTTTCATGCTAAACATATAGTTTCATGATTGACTTTTTTCAGGAGTGTCACTCGCTGAGCTCCGTGCCTTGATGGGTTGCTATCCCATCGAGGTCAGGACTTCGTGGTCGAGGTGAGGATGACGAATGTCGTTACTCACTCTCGGACGGTCACGGCTTCGCGATCTGGGTGGGTGCTCTTGGCCCCAGCCCAGCGTCACGGGATTTATGCGACATCCTGAATTCTCGAGATGTGCACGTACCTTTTATTCTGAGATCACGTCCCCCTTTGTGGCGAAAGTATTTATTCCTCTGGTAACCCGATGATAGATTCTTGCTAATGTTTAGTTTCAATCGGTTCTTTCGCCTGCATACAGCTTGTTAGAACGTCTTATATCGCGATTTTATCGCTTTCTATGAAATATTCATCTAAGGTATGCAGACATGTTACGAAAACGTGGGAATTCATACCTGTGTAGGGGAGTAGGCTAGGCGTAATAGCGGCGTAGTCGCATCACGTTCCAGGAATTTGCAACGTGATTGCCAGAGCTATCCTTCAGTCGATAGGCCCCTGGGGCGACCTCGCGATCCACTATATACGGCCCCTCCCAGTTGGGACCGAGTTTTCCCCCCTCTGTCTTTCTCAGGACCAGATCTCCTTTCACGAAACTTCTTTCCTTGACATGCTTGTTGTAATACTTCGCGACACCCGCTTTGTAAGCGGCCGCCCGGATAACCGCCATTTCTTGAGTTTCTTCGCGAAGTTGGAGTTCCATCCTCATCTTTTCGTCATTGGTGTCCGAGTCATAGTGAAGGAGTCTTTCGTTTGGGAACAAAATTTCTACTGGGACCACGGCCTCCACTCCATACGCGAGGGCGAAAGGACTCTCCCCTGTTGCTTTTTTCACTGTGGTTCGATTGGCCCAGAGAGTAAGTGGCAGGACCTCCGCCCATCTGCCCTTGGCGCTATCTAGTCTTTTCTTCAGATCCGTGACAATGCTTTTATTGACGGCTTCTACATGCCCATTGCAGTGTGGATGTGCAACTGAAGCAATTTTCAAATTAACTCCCAGATCGCTGCACCATGCCATCAGCTGGGGCGAGTTAAATTGAGGGCCACGATCGGTTACAATCTCGCGTGGCAACCCATAGCGGCAGATAATGTTCTTCCAAAGGAATTTTTTCACTACAGGTACTGTTGTCGATGCGAGTGCTTCCGCTTCAATCCATTTTGTGAAATAGTCGACTGCGACAATGATATACTCGAGCTGACCCGGGGCCTTTGGTTTAAAAGGGCCAAGAAGATCCAACCCCCACATCGCGAAGGGGATGGGGCTTCCCATGATCTGAAGCTGGACCCCTGGTTGGTGAGAAGCAGGGGCGAAATACTGGCATGCCTGACAAGCTCGCGTCATCGCTTGAGCATCGTGTTTCATTGTGGGCCAGAAATGCCCTTGGCGCAAAGCCTTATACACCAGGGGTCTCCACCCTGCGTGTGTTCCACACAGCCCAGCATGCAGCTCTTCGAGGTAGGCCTTTGTCTCGTAGTGACCCATACACTTCAGCTCACAAGGGTCACCTCCTCTTTTGTAAAGCTCTCCTCTGCTGATATAGAAGCGTCCAACCTTTCTTTTTAACTGCATGAGCTCTTTTGGGTCAGTTGGACCGCGACCATATCTGAGGTAGTCAATGAATGGGCGACGCCAATCTTCAGACGAAGTGTTGATTGCCATCATCTCAATTTCGCGATTGATGGCGCTTTCTTCTTTCACAAAAAACAGATATTTCGGGGGCCCCCCCTTTGATACCATGAACCCTAATCTTCGCTCGCGTTCTTCTTTGGGACCTTCCCAACCGGCTCCCATCTTCGCGAGTTCATCTGCTTTCTTATTCAGTTCTCTCGGGATTGCCTTTATTTCGAAATGCATGAAAAGCGAGGTCAATGTCGCGACCCGTGCATGGTATTGCGGGAGGTTCCCTATTCGCGCTTCATAAAGCCCCTGCACCTGTTTTACTACAACTTCTGAATCGCAACAACATGATAGCACAGAGATTGAAAGACCAATGGCTAACTCTAGCCCTGCGATCAAGGCCTCATATTCAGCTTCATTGTTCGTGGGTTTGAACTTTAGTGCGATGGCGTGACTTATTTCATCTCCCGTAGGCGATGTGAGAATCACACCCGCGCCACACCCCTCGTCATTCACGGCTCCATCTGTGTGCATTATCCACATCATCTGTTCGCCATACGGATTCACCACTTCCCCTTCTCTGAAACTCGTTTCGACAATGAAGTCAGCAAGCGCTTGTGCCTTGATAGCCGGCCTGGGCCGATATACTACATCGAATTCTGACATTTTGATGACCCACTTTGTGAGCCTCCCTGCTACAGTTGGTTTTGTCATGAAGCTATTCAGTGGCAAGTCCGTTAGGGTTTCAATCGGGTGTGCATGGAAATAGGGTCTTAGTTTGCGAGCGGCCGTTATCAGCGCAAGCACAGACTTCTCAACCGGAGAATACCGTGTCTCCGCTGGCAATAAAGCTCTGCTGACAAAATATACCGGCTTTTCTGACTCGCGAACAAGGACTGCGCTTACCGCCCTTGAGCTGGCCGCGAGATACAACTGGAGAGTTTCTCCCGGAACCGGGGAAGATAAGATCGGGAGCCTTGTCAGATGCTCTTTGAGGCTCGCGAAAGCTTGACCACATTCTTCAGTCCCCTCAAAGTTCTTTGGCTTTCTCAAAATCTCGAAGAAGGGGAGGTTTCGTTCGGCCAACTTGGCACAGAATCTCCCCAAATAATTTACTCGGCCTACAAACCGTTGGACCTCATGGGTAGACCGCGGTGGTTCAAGATCGAGAACGGCTTTGACTTTATCGGGATTTACCTCGACACCGCGAGTACTAATCATGAAGCCCAAAAATTTTCCATCTGTGACCCCGAACACGCACTTGTCCGGGTTTAGACTCATCCCGTACTTTCTGAGCGTTGCGAAGACTTCTGCCAGGTCACGAGCATGATCACTCTGTTCCTTGCTCTTTACCACAATGTCGTCAACATAGGCCTCAACTGTATCCCCTATCTGATCACTGAAAATGCGGTCTACCAATCTCTGGAAAGTGGCCCCCGCGTTCTTAAGGCCGAAAGGCATCACTTTGTAGCAGAAAGTTCCCTTATCTGTTATGAAAGAGGTATGCTCTGAGTCAAGGGGGTTCATCATGACTTGGTTATATCCCGAGTACGCATCTAAAAAGCTGAGTGCCTCATTCCCTGCGGTGGAGTCTACAAGCTGATCAATAGAAGGTAGTGGGTAGCTGTCTTTCGGGCAAGCTTTGTTTAAGTCTGTGAAGTCTACACACATCCTCCATTTTCCCGTTCCTTTCTTCGCGACCATGACGATATTAGCCAACCAAGCCGGGTACTGTACTGGTCTAACAAACCCAGCTTTTAGGAGTTTCGCGAGCTCCGCGGCCGCGGCCTCATTCTTCGGACCCGCTTGCTTTCTCTTTCTCTGTCTTTTGGGAATGATATCGTTGCTAATATTTAGAGAGTGAGTGATCACCAATGGGGGAATTCCTTTCAAGTCTTTGGGGGACCAAGCGAAGACATCTCGCGATTCCGATAGCAAGTTTTCAATCTCCACCATCACCATAGAGTCAAGGTTACCCCCCCACCGATAACTTCTCTTCTTTGTTTGCAAAGGGAGTGACCTCCTGCGTTTTAAATCCGGAAAACTTTGCTCTGTCCACATCTCCCTCAGAATCCTGATATCTAGGGGGCTCGCGAACATCTAATTCAGCTTCCTCTTCAACATTAGGCATGCCCGGGACAAAAAGTTGATTCGCGAGCAGAGGCGTTTCTTCTCCCTTTTCAGACTTGATATAACAAGAGATGCTCTCCTTCTCCACACCCGTCGCGATTCCAGTTCCGGATGGTGTGGGAAACTTTATGCAGAAATGGCTCATGGATACTACTGCATCAAACTTGCACAATGTGTCTCTCCCGATGATTGCGTTATACGAAGAGCTTGTCGGGATGATTACGAAATCAATCTTTTCTGATCTTCGTGGCCCTGTCTCATCTCCCATCACTACATCTAAACTCACCACTCCTAGAGCAGTGACTCTCTCTCCCGCGAAGCCTACTAAGGTTGTTCGCGTCGCTCTCTTCATTCGTGGATCAACCCCTAGCTTTTCGAAGGCATCCAGATATATTATGTCGGCAGAGCTGCCTGTGTCTACCAGAATACGGCTGACTAGTTTCGTGCCAATCTGTAGATGTATAACTAATGGGTCACCAGAAGAGACTGCCCACTCATTGATCTCTTCATTAGAAAAAACAAGTTGATATGGCTCTCTGGGAAGGGGCTTCGTCCGGACCCCTCGCGATCATGGCGTACTTATATCGGGTAAGATGTTCCTTAGGGTCTCCCTTACCAGTGTATTCCTTGATAGTTGGGAATCTAAAATCTGGTAGTGGAGGGGCCCCGATGATGTGCTCTGCAAAAGCTGTGGGGCCAAACATTGTTGAGAAGTTGAGAGGAGGGTTCTGGGATGTCTCGCGATTATAGTGGGGTGCTCCCTGACGTTCGCGCTGGTCTTGCATAGGATAGTATGCTCGGCCCCTCTCGTCATAACGAACATCGTGTTGAGAGTTGTAGTGCTCCTGATGACTCATTGGGGCCTGGTTCAAGTCGAACCTTCCCTGACCCACGTCGTGAGTACCATCTCTCTCCCTCGGCCTTCTAGAAACCGATGCTCTGTCATCCGGGACAATTTCAGCTACTTCTTCTCGATTAATTTCTCTCGCGTCGCGATTTGTCTGGTCGTTAAGAGGTCCGACCCTTTGGTTAGCTGTATTTGGGGCGATCGGGGCGCCTTGCGCTATCCAGGCGGAAAAAAGCTCATTCTGCTCCCGAGGGATAGTAATAAGCTCGGGGACTTCCTCCTCGACACGAGGGAGTGGTGGGGGATTGAGAGTTGTTTGATTGATGTGTGACGTCGTGGCGTTTACTGTTCCGCTTCTGCCAGTTTCGACCATAATGTTGTCCGTCGCGAACTGACTCTCGAGATTTCAAAGGGAGCTAGCTGCGCGAGGAGGTCCCCACGGTCGGCGCCAGTGTTGGAGCCCAGATATTCGCGATCTCGCAATCAACACCTCGCGAGATCTGGCCTTCAATGAATCTTCAAATACTGGAGACCTTCCTTACGCAAACTGGAGCAACAACTTGTGACACATCGTCATCTGGATCAAAATGTGTTATTCTCCTCTGTTCTTTATGTTCTTCAGTCCCTAAAGTACCTGCACAACCAAACCGGAAGGTTGGAACCCCCTGATTTGGCTCTCCGACGCTCAAGTCAGTAACAACTATAGGTAAATGAACACAATGCCTCAAACAACAACAGAATGAAGTAACACAAAGAGAAGATAACGATCAAAGTAATGACCAAAACAGTGAAACCTCGTGAGCCAACTCAATGAAACAGTAAATGATGAAACTCAACCAATCGTGACGAATCACACCTCAAAAGCACGATGACGATACCGAGAGTCAGAATCCAGGTACCGATCATCTGATTTCCTACTAAAAGAGGTGAATCGGGATCGAAGAGACGAGCTCGGAAATGAGTAATCGCTTTATTTGTTTGTCTCTTTTTTTCTATCTCCAGGGGAAGGAAGATGCTCTTAATTGCCTGCCTTTCTCTCTCCTTGCCGTTAGGATTTATAATTGGACGTTGGGTCCCACACAATCTGGTGTTGCTCCCTTTACCTATTGGGCCTCTTAATGGGCCTCTCGTACTTGATTTAGTTACTCAACCTTATTGGCTCGCGGTCTGCTTCTCAGTCGAGAACCGGGTTTGTGTCACGACTCGCGAGAACCGGGTCCAACACCGTGCATTTCGATTATGCAGCGGTATTGAAATGAAGGTGATGAAATATATATACATTTGTTTTCAGGGAAAAAGAAATAAACATAAATCCAAGAAAGGTGCAAGAGCATTTAACTATAGGTAGGATACCTTACCCTCTGGGAGTTGGAAGCTGTAGGAACCGGCTTCTTTTTCTTCTTGCAGGAAAGTGGGTTTGGTCCCTGAAAACAGATAAATTTAAGACTCAATTGAACAAGAATATACGTATAATTATAAAAACCAAAATCACCAACAAGAATTTACCAAATATAATGACCCTCAGCCAAACAATATATGAAAATGTTCAGGGAGTTTTTGAGTAAAGAATCTAATTATTTATTGTACCCTATTCACAGAAAGAAACCCATGATCTTATAGGAAGTAGGAACAAGGTTAGACATCCACGATCTGATAATTATAACACATCTATTGAAGATTGCTTCTCTTCTCTATCTTATACATGGACAGTTCTAAAATCAAACATCTGGTACAATAAATGGATAGACATCATTTCCTAAGCACAAACAAGTTGCCATGATCTGACCAAGTGACCAAATGCCCTGCAAATCACTGATTCTATCTTGCAATATCACAACATCAAAAAATAGAGCTAAGAAACCATATTTTATGCGTACCTTCACCCTTGTGATTACTAATGATTATGATCTGAGTCATCTGACCAAGTGAAAAATGCCTACAAATCACTTAATCTATTTTATAGTCTCAAAAGAAGTATCTAGTTGGACTCTTTTTTCTTCTTTCCACCCTTTTTAAGTTTAAACGTAGGAAACCAAGCTCTGGTTTCCTTTATGATTACCGATGAATATGTATCATCAAGCAAAAGATACAAGATGATCCACACGCATTCTCAAAAGCATGGAGGAGAAAGAAAATTAAACTTTTACTAGTGTAAATTGTCCTTTGCAATTTAATCCTTATGGCCAGAAGCAAAAACTTGTCAAGCCTTGAAACCTTCCTTTTGATACACAATAATAGGTGTGACTGAGCCAGGAACCTATTAAGAATCAAGCTCCAAGCAATATGTAACATTTCAGCCAAACTGAATGTTCACAGATGAGCTTCTTGCATGGTTCGGTTCAGTTCAGTTTGTAGGACCTGTAATCCGCTGTTTGAACAATCTGTAAAGAATAAACAAAAGAACAGAATTAAGGTAGAAGTTTACCGAAGGTTTATCTCGAATTTGATCTGCAGAGGCGAAAAATAATCTATGTCCTTAATTCTGTAACGCCCCGTATATGTGACGGTAACCGGCGTTGAGAATCCCAGGATACAACTGCGAGCTCTTCTGTTTCGCACAATCAAAAGCAGAAGCCAACGAACCACTGTTCTGCGCTGTACTCTCAGAGAAGAAGAAGAAGAGAAGGGAGGAGGATTGCTGTGAATATTTCGGATGATTAGAATGAGAATCAGAACTTCTCTTAAGTAGAGATTCTGGTTTGTTAGAGGAGGAAATCTCGGAACTGACTCAGTTGTGGAGTAAGTGGAGCAAAACGTGGAGGAGGTTGCTGACTCAGTTGGGCGTCCCCAACGAGGCAGTTCACAACCCAATCTGGAAGCCCAACTTCCAGATCCAGCCCACTTCAAAAAAGAAGCTAAGCTGCTGCTGCTTGGGCCTACGGCCCATTCCACAAGACCACGAGCCACGGACCACGGACCACGGACCACGGACCACGGACCAGGACCAGGACCGGACGGACGGACCGCGCGAGGGCCTCCCGTGTCCTCTCTCCATACCTCTCCCAAGGGCTTACCAAGGGTATGGGGTTTGGGGTATATAAACCCTTTATATTCCCACCCCAATTTTCGATGTGGGACAAAACCCATATCAAAATTCAGCTCCAAAATTGTTCTTTGAACTTAGTCAAGCAACCAACTTTGAGCCTTCATTTCTCATTCAAACGGAACCCGATTTTGACGTGTGAGTACACTACGGCGTAGTGCTCGCGGAGACGAAGCCAACGCTCCCATAATCCGGCACAACCGGTGACCGCAGCCCACCAGAAAAGTGCCCGGAAGTCCAGTCAAAAATCAGTTCCAACAATCCCCCACATGAATAGAAATGATTCTATTACACGTGCTTAGACAAGACAGACAGAAATTTTTGAGAGTACGGGCGAAGAATCACTGCATCTGAGCTGGTGGCGTTTTTCAGCCTTGAACCACCCATTGTGAGTAGCTATCGGATTTACTCGACCAGGTAGTGAACATGATGTCTTGAACCACCCGGACTTTGACGTAAACCTAGACAATAACTATCACACAGTTTCATCTTCTCACAGAACTAGGTTCTTGATTGTGTTCATTTTGGCCGTGAACATCCCTGGTTATTCATGAGTGAACTTGGAGAAAGTAGCCTCTCTTCTTTCTCCTAGAAACGGCCCCATTTCACACTCATAAGGTGATTGACCATAGATGGTATTACCAATACCCTACTTTGTTCTTTCAAAGTTTATGGAATCATTAAAAGCAAATGCTTAACCTCTACTTTGCCATCGCACTTTTATCATCCTATGAACTGGGGAAGAAGATATAATATCTCCAAGTGCGCTTCTAGATTCGACTTGAATTTGTTTTCCCCTTGAACCTATTTCTTGGGATCTCCAATCACTTAGGTAAGGTTGCCATCAAGCATCCTCTTTAGTCATAGGCTTTAAACCCATTCCTCTAGATGACTTTACAACTTGCTCTCTTGACAGTCCCTTAGTGAACGGATCTGCTAAGTTGTCAGCTGACTTGATATAATCGATTGAGATTACACCAGTTGAGAGCAATTGTCTTATGGTTTTATGTCGTCGTCTTATGTGGCGAGACTTACCATTATATATTGTGTTCAGTGCCCGAGAGATAGCCGATTGACTATCACAGTGTACACCTAAAGTTGGCACTGGTTTTTCCCACAAAGGAATATCCTCCATAAAGTTTCGAAGCCATTCTGGTTCTTCAGCTGCTTTGTCTAAAGCAATGAACTCAGATTCCATTGTGGATCTGGCCAATAACGTTTGTTTTGAGGATTTCCATGATACAGCTGCACCACCCAGCGTGAATACATACCCACTGGTGGATTTTGAGTTCTTTGAATCTGATATCCAGTTAGCATCGCTATAGCCTTCCGGAGTGGCTGGATATCTTCCATAGTGCAGCCCGTAACTCCGAGTATGTCGCAAGTAGTTCAATACTCGAGTTATTGCTTTCCAGTGATTGTGTCCTGGATTACTGTTATATCTACTCAGTACGTTGACAGCATGTGCTAAGTCTGGTCTTGTACAATTTGTCAAGTACATAAGACTTCCTATCACACGAGCATACTCTAACTGTGAGATGCCATTACCCGAGTTTTTCTTCAGTTTGAGATGCGGGTCCACCGGACTTTTTGCAATCCCATTTGAATAGTTCTTGAATCGTTCAAGTACCGCCTCGGCGTAATGTTGTTGAGACAAGACTATTCCTTCTGAATGTCTAAATATTTTGATCCCTAAGATCACATCCGCTAGTCCCAAGTCTTTCATGTCAAACTTTCCATTAAGCATGTTCTTGGTTTGTTTGATCATGTCATTGTTGCTACCTATGATGAGTATGTCATCCACATATAGGCACAACAGAATGTATCCTTTTGCAGTTTCCTTGACATAGATACACTTGTCACATTCATTTATTTTGAAACCATTTGACATCATTACTTGGTCAAATTTTCCGTGCCACTGCTTAGGAGCTTGCTTAAGTCCATATAAGGATTTCACAAGTCTACACACTTTGTGTTCCTGTCCAGGGACAACATAACCCTCAGGTTGTTTCATATAAATTTCCTCTTCTAGTTCTCCATTTAGAAAAGCTGTTTTTACATCCATTTGATGTATTTCTAGATTACGTATAGCTGCAATGGCTATTAGCATTCTTATTGAAGTTATTTTCGTTACCGGAGAGTAGGTGTCAAAGAAATCCAAGCCTTCTTTTTGCCTAAATCCTTGCACCACAAGCCTAGCCTTGTACTTATCGATTGAGCCATCGGTTTTTAATTTTCTTTTGAAAATCCATTTGCTCCCAAGAGCTTTCGAACCGGATGGCAACTCAGCTAACTCCCATGTATGATTTTGCATGATGGAGTCGATTTCACTTTTTACCGCTTCCTTCCAAGAAGGTGCATCTGGTGTTGACATGGCTTCTTTGAATGTTCTAGGTTCATTTTCCAAAAGATAAGCCATTTCAAAATCAGGACCGAATGATTTTTCCTTTCTAGCTCTTTTGCTACGTCTAGGTTCATCATTGTCCTCTTCTGTTGGTTGAACAGAAGTGCTTGCTTCGCCTTCTTCACGAGTCCGTTTCGGATTTTCTTTATCCTTACACGGGAACGTGTTTTCGAAGAAGGATGCATTTCTTGATTCCATTATTGTATTTGTATGTATATCTGGTATATCAGACTTGTATACCAAGAAACGATACGCACTACTATTGTGTGCATACCCGATGAAGATACAATCAATGGTTTTTGGTCCTATCGAGACCTTCTTAGGGGGTGGTACGGCCACTTTTGCTAGGCACCCCCACACTTTGAGGTATTTGTATGAAGGTACATTACCTTTCCACAACTCATAAGGCGTCTTTCCAGTCACCTTATGCGGTATTTTGTTGAGAATGTAGTTGGAGGTTAGCAGCGCTTCCCCCCACATGTTCTGGGATAACCCAGATTCTTGCAGCATTGCATTCATCATTTCTTTGAGAGTTCGGTTCTTTCGTTCCGCAACCCCGTTAGATTCAGGTGAGTAAGGCGCAGTAGTTTGATGAACGATTCCATGTTCTCTACAGAATGCATTAAATGGTTCACTATACTCGCCTCCTCTATCACTACGGATCATTTTAATCTTTTTACTAAGTTGGTTCTCAACTTCCAACTTGTATTCTTTAAACTTTTCCAAAGTTTCATCTTTGCTATGTAACAGATATACATAACAATATCGTGTGCAATCGTCTATGAAGGTTACAAAGTACTTCTTACCGCCTCTAGTTTGCACGAACTTTAAATCACATAGATCAGTGTGAATTAGTCCTAGAGGTTCGGTTGTTCTCTCTACATGGGGTGATGGCGTTTTTGTGAGTTTCGCTTGTACGCATACTTCACATTTGTCTTTACTTGTTTTGCATTTTGGAATCATGTTCATGCTTATTAGTCTACTTATAGATTTATAATTAACATGTCCCAATCTTTCATGCCAAATATTAAAAGACTCAACGACATAAGCAATAGGATTATTCTCATTCACTGAAACATCAGTTACAACCTTTTTGGGAAGGACTGTCATTACATTCATTTTGACCAGCCCATCCTTCACATAACCCTTCCCCACATAAATCCCATTCTTAGAAAGAACTAACTTATCAGACACAAACTTGACACATAACCCATTCTTGTTGAGAAGAGTCCCCGAGATCAGATTCTTTCGAATGTCTGGCACATGAAGCACATTGTTGAGAGTCAGCTCCTTCTCAGAAGTCATCTTGAGCACGATCTTCCCAATACCTTCAACTTTGGATGTCGCAGAGTTTCCCATGAAGAGCTTCTCTTCTGTTCGGCTTTTCTGATAAGTGGTAAACAATCCCTTATCCGAGCAGATGTGTCTAGTGGCACCTGTATCGTACCACCACTCCTTTGGGTTGCTCCCAACCAAATTCACTTCAGTCACCGCACACAGGTCGTCTGCTGTCAGTGAGTTTTCAGCTAAATTGGCTTGAGACTTCTTCCCTTTGTCTCTTCTGTTGTCGGGCTTGCTGCGACACTCGTCTGCCTTGTGACCAACCTTATCACACTTGTGGCATTTTCCACTGAACTTCTTTGCTCCTTGCTTCTTGAAGTTTGTGGTGTTTTGAGGTTGAAACTTCTTGTTCTTCCCCTTGTCTCGATGCTCAGCCAGGTTTGCCTTGTTAGAGAGCCCAACTTGATTGGCCCTCTTATTGTTTTCCTCGACCCGAAGCCTCACGATCAAGTCTTCAATCCTCATTGCCTTTTGTTTCAGCAACAAGTAAACCTTGAATTGCTCCCAGGATGGAGGAAGCTTCTCAATGATGGCACCTACCTGGAAAGCCTCACAGATGGTCATTCCTTCCGAGATCACTTCATGGACGATCAGTTGTAGTTCTTCAACCTGTTCCACGACTGACTTTGAATCTACCATCTTGTAGTTCAGAAACTTTGCTACTGCCGCTTTCTTTGAGCCAGCATCCTGTGTCTTGTACTTCTTTGTCAACGTATCCCACAATTCCTTAGCGGTGTTATGGTTACAATAGACCTTGTACAGCGAGTCAATCATGCGATGAGTAAGATACCCTCTGCATGCATAGTCTCCTTTCGCCCAATCAGATAGAGCATCAGTGTCATGTGGGGAGAACCTAGGTTTCCCCTCCTTCAAGAACCTGTCCAGACCCAGCATGCTCAGGAAGAACTCCATCTTCTGAGACCATATTTTGAACCCTTTCCCGTCAAATTTTTCGGGTAGGATCCCAGCATGGATTGTGTTCGGCATAGTTGTCACATAAGGTCTGTGGGGAACATACAGATGAGGCAACTGAACATCAGGCAGATCCATTGGATGACTCGTTTGACCTGGGTGACTTGTTTGACCCGGATAGCTCAATTGACCCGAATGACTCATTTGAACCGGATGGCTCATTTGACCCGGATGACTCATTTGACCCGGATGAAGAGTTTGAGCCAGATGACTCGTTTCAGCCGGATGACTCGGTTCAGCCGAATGAAGAGGCACTGGTGGCAGATCCACTTGGACAACCGGGGGGGTTTCCTTGATCGGACTCTCATGACCCGGACTGTTCTGAACTTGAACCCTATCAAGTATCTGAGCCTGATCGAGAGGCATAGTCCCAAACTGAATTCGGGGCGACCCAGTGACCTTTCCAGCGTCAGCAACAGTTTTCTCATCTCCGTTAGTCATCGTATCTGTTCAATGAGACAAACAAATATTAGTATGACTTAGAAGTAACTCTGTAAAACAGATTTCAAAATTCTGAAAAAATACAGTTTTCTGCAGAACTGTAAACGCAGAAACAAGAAATCTGCGAACTGTAAATGCAGAAACCAGAAATCTGCGAACTGTAAAAATTACAGAACCAGAATCTGCGAATCTGTTAATGCAGAAACCAGCAATCTGCGAACTGTAAAAATTACAGAACCAGAATCTGCGAATCTGTTAATGCAGAAACCAGCAATCTGCGAACTGTAAAAATTACAGAACCAGAATCTGCGAATCTGTTAATGCAGAAACCAGCAATCTGCGAACTGTAAAAATTACAGAACCAGAATCTGCGAATCTATTAATGCAGAAACCAGCAATCTGCAAACTGTAAAAATTACAGAACCAGAATCTGCGAACTGTAAAAATTACAGAACCAGTAATTTACGAATATGTAAACACAGAATCTGTAAACCAGTGAAAATTCCAGAAAAACAGAACTAAATTTCTGCGAACTGTAAAAAATTCCAGAAATCACAAATCTGTAAAACAGAACTGAATTCCTGCGAACTGTAAAACACAGATTCTGCAATCTGTAAATACAGAATCAGAAATCTGTAAACTGTAAACACAGTTTTTTCGGTTCTGTAATACAACAGCAACCTCACAATTTAAAAAGATGAATTTTCGTTTTTACTCGAATCTGAACACAGATCCGAAACTGTACGCAGTACAGATAATTTCTTCGGGACGTAACTTTCTGTTCCTTTAAAACTCAAACAGATTGTTAGCGACAGGATAAAATATTACAGAATTAAGATTGTAGGACCTGTAATCCGCTGTTTGAACAATCTGTAAAGAATAAACAAAAGAACAGAATTAAGGTAGAAGTTTACCGAAGGTTTATCTCGAATTTGATCTGCAGAGGCGAGAAATAATCTATGTCCTTAATTCTGTAACGCCCCGTATATGTGACGGTAACCGGCGTTGAGAATCCCAGGATACAACTGCGAGCTCTTCTGTTTCGCACAATCAAAAGCAGAAGCCAACGAACCACTGTTCTGCGCTGTACTCTCAGAGAAGAAGAAGAAGAGAAGGGAGGAGGATTGCTGTGAATATTTCGGATGATTAGAATGAGAATCAGAACTTCTCTTAAGTAGAGATTCTGGTTTGTTAGAGGAGGAAATCTCGGAACTGACTCAGTTGTGGAGTAAGTGGAGCAAAACGTGGAGGAGGTTGCTGACTCAGTTGTGCGTCCCCAACGAGGCAGTTCACAACCCAATCTGGAAGCCCAACTTCCAGATCCAGCCCACTTCAAAAAAGAAGCTAGACCACGAGCCACGGACCAGGACCGGACGGACGGACGGACCGCGCGAGGGCCTCCCGTGTCCTCTCTCCATACCTCTCCCAATGGCTTACCAAGGGTATGGGGTTTGGGGTATATAAACCCTTTATATTCCCACCCCAATTTCGATGTGGGACAAAACCCATATCAAAATTCATCTCCAAAATTGTTCTTTGAACTTAGTCAAACAACTAACTTTGAGCCTTCATTTCTCATTCAAACGGAACCCGATTTTGACGTGTGAGTACACTACGGCGTAGTGCTCGCGGAGACGAAGCCAACGCTCCCATAATCCGGCACAACCGGTGACCGCAGCCCACCAGAAAAGTGCCCGGAAGTCCAGTCAAAAATCAGTTCCAACACAGTTCAGTTCAGTTAGGTAGGTGGGGCGTCATTCATGAATAATAAGATCTGATCATGGATTCCACCCGTCGTATTTCCACCTGTCGCCTCCGCTACTCTCGTCGATCGGGCTGTCATCGCTTAACAAACAATCCTCCTCGCCCCCGTCGATGTTGCCTCTTGGTGCGAGACAGTCGAAGCTTGCGTAGAGAAAGGTCGGTGGTGGTGTGTGTGGTGGTAGATCTGACCGTGGCGAAGCAACGACATGTTGGCGTGATGCTAGGTTAAAATTGAAAGGGGGCTAAATTGGGTAGATAACGGACAAATACACAGAAAAAAAATGGGAAGGAGGTTACTGGCTGATGACAAGAAGAATGGCGGTATGGGGATAAGACAACCGAAGTTGATGAACTTAGCAATGGTGAGTAAGCTGAGTTGGAGGTTACTGGCTGATGACAAGAGTCTTTGGGCTCAGGTTTTGAGACACAAATATGGCTTGGGCGACCTTCATAAGTTGGGAGAGGCTAAGGCTAAATCGGGAGCCTCTACGGTGTGGAGGGCAATAATCTTGGGTTTCCGGGAGATAATTAATAAGGGGATCTCATGGGTGATTGGCAATGGGAAGGAGGTGCATTTTTGGACTGATCGATGGCTCGAAAATCAGACCCCAGACGACGCAAAAATTCAACCACTGCTGGATACTTACTATAACGTCAAAGTGGAGAATTTCTGGACTTTGGGCGTTGGATGGAACATGCCTGAACTGCGAGCAGTACTTGGCGAGGAGAAGGTGCTGCAAATTGTGGCTATGGAAATTGACATCTTTAAATCTGCTGCATGTTTTACGTGATTGTAGGGAGATTGCTTGGGTTTGGAGAAGACTTGTTCAGCCAACCAAGGTAACTTCTTTCTTTGCTCTTCCTTTCACTGAATGAGTTTTTGTGAACTTGGATATGGAACATGATTTTGGGACAGAGAGCAGATGGACGACGATTTCGGGACTGTTGTTTGGTGGGCTTGGAAGTGGAGAAATGATAGAGTTTTTAATAACTGAGATATATGGGTGATAAAATTGAGTTCATTGCAAAGATGGTGAAGGATTACTGGGATGGTAATATGAAAGCCAAGAATACGGGAATAGGGTTTAACGAAATATTTGATGGCGTTGGCCTAATTCTAAATGGGTCACTTTGAACTCAGATGGTGCTTCAAAAGTAAATCCGGGTCTTTTTTCAGAATGTTTCTAGTACTGTTTTTTCGGGTTTTGGAGGATGATGTAAGGGGTTTTGCTATCCTCGTCTTATTACCAATTAGCCTTTTTGCACTTTCAATAAAGCCCTAGACAGTATTGTCTCTTAAAAAAGAAAAAAAAAAAAAAAAACTCAGTGTGAAAATAGTAAAATAATCTCCATACTAATCTTTTTCCATCACATAGCATTACAAATTACAATCAGCTGGTTTCCCTTAAATTAACAGTAAAAACTTATTTTTGGTGAGACTTTTCCTAAAATTCATACAACACAATCCACCAAATGGGCCATTGCACTACCAAGTCCAACTGGCCCAGTAGGAACCAGGCCCATTACATTTTTGTCCTCCTCGGCCCCACACCGCACGTGCAACTCACGTGACTTTCCCTCCTCTTCCTCCGCACAATCGTCGGTCATCGGAGGGGAGCTGACCGGATGAACCTCCACATTACACGTGGCGGTTATCTTCACGTGAGTGTCACGTGATGGAATCTTTTCTTGGAGCTCCTTTTCGATATCTTTGGATTCGGGTTTCGGGTAGTTCTTGTAAATGCCGTATAAAACCATCTGGGCTATCCCAAATGTGAAGCCCAATATGTTCGGTAGCTGTAAAAATTTAAACATAACACATTAGGATTTAACTTAGGTAAAAAATGTGAAAATAAAAAAGGGTGATTAATTTCTTACCACTACATACATGTCCTTTTGCAACATGCCATACATGAACCACGTTACTGCGCTTAACGTAAGGGCAAGGGAGAGTGGAAAAGGCATGAACTCTACACTCTTAGTGCTTATAACCGTTCTCTGTTAGAAAAAACTATTAGATTAAGAACCCTAATTTTGAAGTACTTAGGGATTTATTTTCTACTTACTATTGCACTTAGAGGAGCGGCGAACACGACAACACAAAAGGCGACACAAATCCAACCCATGATCTCAACTCGAACCGCGGGTTTTGCTAAGTAGCTACAAACGAGAATGATGGAGGAGAAACCGAGCAGATTCAAGAGAACTATCACCTTAAAAGCCGATGACTGCAAAACATGAACATAAAACTCATCATTGATCAATTCGGTTTACATGATTATCGTCTAAATCGATGTATACCTTAGCTTGTTTAGGAGCGTAGGCGATGAAGATTGCGACGTATATAGTCTCAACAACGCAACCGAAGCAGTTTATGGTAATGAGGAGAAATGAGTCGGTTTTAAGGAGAGCGTAGTATATCCATAGCATCGCACTGAAAATGGCGCATATATAAGGTATTGATTGAAACCCTTCTGTTGATTTCTTCTTGTATATTCTCCAAAACGTCGGCCTGCAGATTTGCATCTTACATTAGATGCTAAACCTAGTTTTTTGTTATGTGATTAGCAGAAATATGAATACATACACTGGTGCGAGGTAGACCATGAAGGAGATGATGTTGCCTGCAAAAATACAAAGAAATGAAAGGATATATCATCAAGATGTTCTATTTGACCTATATTTTCTAGGACAAAATGCAACAAAATATAGTTATGTGAAGACAAGGAAGGTATTATAGTTGGTAAATTTTAGTTTAGCAAACTGTATTACATGTAAATATATGGTATAACATTTTAAAAATATATATTTTGAGTTATCTATACTACCTTGGTTTTACAAAGATTGCCAAAGAAATAGAATATCCTAGGATGATTTTTCCAAAACAAATAATATAATTACATTAAAGTAATATATCATGGCTAAAGAATGTATGTATATAGTAGATACTAGAATTAATTAATGAAAAAGGACAACTAAAATATGTAAAATGACAATTTTTGCACTATAAGAAATCAAAGCTAAAATGATAACTTAGGAGAGATTAATGCATACCAATGACACCAAAAACGAAAATCCAATGATGATTAACCGGCGCCATTTGATGAAATTTCAAGAGGAATTAAATTTATGAGCAAGCTAGTGATGAATTGAAACACTTTAGGTTATTTGTGTTTGCTTAGGCTTTGTATCGGGATAATGAGGAATTTATACATGCATAACATAATACAAGTAGGTAGGCACATGGGACCCACGATCTAGTAAGCAAGAGAGAGGTGCGATTGTATGTGGTGGAGAGCATGGATTGCCCGGTGGACACGCAAGTTATGGGCCATCACACTCGATCGTAATCGTTGAGTGTTGGATTACCATGAGTTTTGTATTTTCGAACGGTTTCGCCTCATTGTATTTATTGTGAGTCATTTTCTACTGTACATAGACGTTCACCAAGGCTTGTTTATTTAATATTAATGGACCCGAGAATCTCTGTTAGATAATCCATATAATGTATTGCCATATTAGGGTTTAGCTACTGTGTCTCTACGTGCAATTCTATAGTATAATGTTTTTTTTTTTATATCTAGGGTTACCAAAATTCCAAGGAAGTAAACTAAGTCAAAAGTTGACGTGGATTATCCACCTAGAATTTATTGCAAGCAAAGCCAGTACTTTTTGGCTATTTTAGATGCAGAGTGATTTAAACCGATAGAACAACAAGTAGATCAATGAATATAGAAACTCAGTAGAACAACCCAATGCATTAAAATAATTAGAGCTTCTAAGTAACTAATGTGCATATTTGGGATGCACATATATGTTGCCGAAGCCATAATTCTTGTTTACTTTAGGTCTACTCAAGAGTCTTGATCGATATGGATACTAATCATTGAAACTGACTCACTAATGGTAGTTACCTGGTTATAGAAATTAAGGGTACAACAATCAAACCAATGTTTTTCCGCCGAAGCAGGGTTTGAGAGGTTAATCCATACTCCAGCACTTGCCGAGAGGATGACACATGCGACAGACTTAAATTACAACCGAGTATAAACGAAAATAGACAGAACGACTCTACAAGAGACACGTAAAGCACTAGGTCCATACAAATCATTCTATCTAAACCTCTCTAGCTAGCTCTATCATCTTAATCTTTTCCCTCCAAGTGTTCATGTCCTTAGTCATATTATCTGTCAATTCTAAGCACGTTATGGCATTCTGTATCACCTCTCTCCAGCTCTTCTTAGGACGACCTCGAGAGATTGGTCGTCTTTTGTCTTTTTTTAGTTATGTTTCTTGTGTTCATGTTAGTGATGTTAGTGGTGTGGGTTATATTGCATGCAGCTCATTTTGTTGCTCGTCTAATGCGTTTGTCAATCTCTATGTCGAACATTTTGTAGGGTATTATTACTTTGGCGGAGATGGTTAATCATATAATATATACGGAGTAATCACTATATCTTTTCCTTTCAAGAAAAAAATAGTGACTAATGTGACATTACAAAGGAATAAATCGACACTTATGTTTTGGTGAGCTCCTGGAAAATAGACACGGTTTGGGATTGGAATGACACACGCATATGGTTAGGAATTAAATTATGTTTGCAGTTTTTGGATAAGGAATATGGTTTGTTACTGGTTAGACATTATTTTCTCAGAATGAATACTATATTGTTAGACATTAATTCATTAGGCTAATTACAAGAATTAAAATATATATCTCACAAACTAACACTTCTATGTGTACGCCTTTACTAGTTTGATCAACTTGACTCGATGAGATAAGAGTCTTTTTCGTATCAGAGCTGGATCACAGTCATATTACTCATATACTCAAATTAAAATTAAAATTTTGGACCTCCTCGATCATATTTAAACCTAGCTTCCACATACTTAATTAATGTCAGTGGCTAGTGGCTGCCTCGATCGTATATGGCTGCGATAAAATGTAATAGAAAAAAGTAATACAGATAAGTATATAACGAACAAAAAATGATATGATAAAGGACTCATAAATATCATACCTGATGGATATAAGTCCATTTCACTATTGTAGCGTTGTTTTTAGTTAGACAAAATTGTCATTTTGTGCGTATAATGTTTTTGTTTCCCTATATATCATCCATTTGGATTTGGTTTCTTGTCATAATCCATATATATTATGTTAAATTGCTGTTATGCATGCTTAGGTTATTACAGTTGCCTTTCAAAACAAAAAAAAAAGAAGCTTATTACAGTTGGTTAAGTGCAGGACAAGAATTTGAATTGGCACGTACAGGACACATGCATGGCATACATATAGCATATTTGATCAGACGTCATTAGATCTCTTCATATGAAAATCTTTATAGAATCTCTTCGATTAATATCACACGTTTTCACCACAAAGTGAGAACAACGGCTCGTGTAATGTTTCATACTTTCATTTCATCCAAAATAATACAGTACGTGTTTGCATGCGTTTATAACGTGAAGAAAAGATTAATGTGATCGAGAATGATTAGTAATGTATGAGTTTATAACACGATGATGATGAGAAAGGTTAATGTGAGAATGATTATTAATGTATGAATATATAATTTATCTCTTTACATTATCATGTACATACACATTCGTAAATGTTTGCATCTATTTAATACTATAGAAAAAATGCATATATTGTGCATGCGAATATAAAATATTGTGGATGCATTCTTACGTTCTAATGTGAAACCCTTTTCTTTCTTCAGGTGTAGGTGTGTTGGGAGAGATATCAGACTGGGTCACACCACCAAGCCCAACTCATACAAGCCCATGGGGTTCCACCTAAAACCAATTGACAATAGGAGGAGTAGTCCATCTACTTATATGTTAGGCTTGGGATCACCCCACTTCCGATGTGGGATTCACATGTGACCCTAACAAATCTCCCCCGCACTTGTGAATCTCTCACAAGCTCAGATGCCCTGCACCAAACTGCCCAAGAGTCACGTGAGCCCACATGCCCACTCTTGGACTGAGACCACCACGTCGGGTAGACAAGTCCAACGAACCTTGGCTCTGATACCACTTGTTATGACGGATGTGAGGAAGACGAAACAAATATAAACGAGAAGATAACAAAGCACACACAGATTTACGTGGTTCACCAACGTTGCGTTGGCTACATCCACGAGCAGAAGATATCAGACTATATTTCAGAGGATGAAACAGATTACAAGACTCACAAGAAACGCTCTAGATCTAAGAACATTCTCTCTTGCTACTTGTGACGGTTATCCAAAACCCTAATTTTTCTCGCTACTAGGTTATGAGATAATAGAGAGTATATATATTACTCTTCTAATACACAAAACCTAAACAGACCCAATTGGGCCCAACAAGCCCAACTTGGATTCAAGGCACAAATCTAACAAATCTCCACCTTGACTTGAATCCTCCAGACACAGATATACCAGACGCACCATAACAGTGCCAGATGTACCAGACGCACCATAAGAGTGCCAGATAACAGACTTGGATTCTCCAGACTCAGATGTAGCAGATGCACAATAATAGTGTCAGATGAGCAGACTTCCCTCTACTCCAGATTTGTCAGATGCACCAAGGCGGTGCCAGATAAGCAAACTTCTCCTTCGCTCCAGATTTTCCAGATGCACCAATGCAGTGCCAGATGAGCAGACTTCTCTCTGCTCCAGATTTTCTAGATGCACCAGTGCGGTGCCAGATGAGCAGACTTCTCTCTGCTCCAGATTTTCTAAATGCACCAGTGCGGTGCCAGATGAGCAGACTTCTATCTACTCCAAATTTGCCCCACAGGGCAAGTTATCAGCTTGTGGTATTTAGCAAGTCCAAACAATATTCAGACTTGCTCTGAGGAACCGACTTGGTGAAAATATGAGCAGGAATATCGACACTACCTACCTTCTTCACCTTGATCCTCTTCCCACCCATATGACTAAGCCTCATATTGCATAACTTAGTCATATCAACTGAAGCAACATCACCAGAACTTGTTACAGTAGAACCTTGTAGAAAATACAAAGTACTATGCCTGACACCTTTCAGAATCACATCAGAACCCTTGCAGACAAACAGAACTCCACCTTCACCATTGAAACTGAACCCTGTGAACTTGTCGATTTTCGGGTTAGCTCTGATATCACTTGTTGGGAGAGATATCAGACTGGGTCACACCACCAAGCCCAACTCATACAAGCTCATGGGGTTCCACCTAAAACCAATTTACAATAGGAGAAGTAGTTCATCATATCTACTTATATGTTAGGCTTGAGATCACCCCACTTCCGATGTGGGATTCACATGTGACCCTAACAAGGTGTATGTATTTTTATGTTCATCCGACTCAAGTAAAATCTATGTGTTTATGATTTTATGTATGTGAAATCTGGTAAGCTAGAGAGTCGAGCAACAGGTCCAACAATTCAATACATTACGAGTCAAAAAAAAATTCATCTTAAAATTAATTAATAATATAATAATTAACCCAAGTAAGTACTTTAATATATATGTGATGTGTTTTCTTGAAAGATCGACGCACATTGTAATATTCATCAAATTATATATGATTGTATTTTCTTTCCCTTTTCCTATACAATGATCGTGGACGTTTCCAGATCCGGGCGATATATATGTGTCTGCATGTCAGCATAGAGAGCTCCATTTGCATACAATTATATCGATCTCTTTACAAGTACACGAACATAAAGTCATTGAATACCATATTACGTATTCTCAAGGGCATTAGCAATTGGTACATAAGTGGAGAGCTTGTTATTATAAAGTCTCATATTTGTCACTCAAGCATATCTTATTATTTAATGCGCTCCTTTTTAACTTCTATCATAATTCATAATGTATGTCTTATGAGTAATGGTAATTACTGGTGTAATATTGAAGTACCAATTGTAATAATTAAGTAGTTGCATATTTATGTTTAAGGTATACTGGTTTTGATGTGAAGGATCCCTTTTCTAGTTTAGTTTCGAATCCCATGGAGATCCTATATAGATCGAACAAACTAGCCTGATTATGGGTTTACTGAAACACCTTTCACTTTCATGAATATATATGTATCTTTGTAGATCATTCCACGTTTATCTAACTCATGTGGTTCATTAATACGACACGTATGCTTATGTTATATTTATACCTAATTTCCCTACCTATCAAGAAAGCTAACAGTTCTTCAGAATTTTAATTTCATGTGCCAACTTACCTTAGCCGTTAGGGGTAGTGGGTAATGTTATAAATTTATCTTTGATGACAATTAAATTTAGGGGTTAGTAAAAGTTCAAGTTCTAAGAATTCAGAAATCACTTACAAAAGAATTCAGAAACTTAG
Source organism: Oxyria digyna (assembly GCA_029168935.1). Lineage (NCBI taxonomy): Eukaryota > Viridiplantae > Streptophyta > Magnoliopsida > Caryophyllales > Polygonaceae > Oxyria > Oxyria digyna. The sequence goes on from JAPVLV010000005.1 coordinate 46,548,899, forward strand.
CATTGCTAATTTCTTGAGGTTAATTATAGATGCAATGTTTACATATATATTGAATTAGATATTTGCAGTGTTAAGAATATAAAACTGATGATTGAGTTTAAAATTAAACCTTGTATTTCGATCATCAAATGCGTACGTGTGCATGCAATTGAAACCCCATTTGGAAAACAAGGTTCTTTTAATTAGGGTATTTCTATTGTTAATGGCCTAATTCTGACTATTAGAAAAGAGAATGTTCAGCCCTAATGCTTCAAATTTGGTTGGCTTGGTTAGTTACGTAAGTTGAACAGTTTAGATTTGGGTCAAAAACATGCATGTTAATTGGAAATTTTCATCAGATACTCGTCTTTTCAAGCTGTAGCAAATGACATTTTTTTAAGTGCTGGATATTTAACATTGGAATGTATATAAAGAAATGGATATGTTGTTTATACATATAGAAAAATCAGATAAAATAATACTCATACTCATAACTTAGATATCACTCACACATGTGACATGTCCATATATATCGACATTTATACATACAGACCATATTTTATAATATGATTATTGCTTATGTTATGTTCATGACAGAATAAAGTATCAATAAGGGTTCTATGGTGTAGTGGTTAGCACTCTGGACTTTGAATCCAGCGACCTGGGTTCGACTCCCGGTAGGACCTCTTTTTTCATTACCAGTTTTTTCCCTGCATCTTGATATTTAATGTGCTGGATTTCTGGTAATAAAATGTGGTGGAAATGTAAGAAATGCTCAAATTTATACAATTAGTAAGTTACGAAATTCTTTAATCACCGTATATATTGATTCACTGAAAACAAATCACACTTTTTTGTTTTCAACACCAGTTAGAAAGACTCAAATTTGTACAACTACTATGTTAACTTTTCATCAACTATCTCAAATTCATGGACTTCATGAGGATACTCCCGTTATTCGGAGGTGGCATATAAACTGAGAGGAAGAGTCATATGGGAAGCTGATAGCAAGGATGGCGAGTTGAGGATAGCAAGGATGGCGAGTTGAGGATAGCAACACTTGGAGGAATATTATTAGAATCAAAGACAAACTCTTAGAATCTCACATTAGAAGTGAAATCATTGACCTCATGCGCCTACCCTTTGGGAAATTCGCCACAAAAAAACGGTCCAAGATTGGAATCACTGGAATATGGGGGAAACTTCAGTCGCCTAAGCACATCCTCATCATTGAGGCCTCACAACTCTTAGAAAACTAAGCAATTGGGGACTTATCAGTGATGACACTTGCTGACTCTGCAATGCTGAACAAGAAACCACAGATAACCATCTGATCATTTGATGGGGATTAGGACGAGTTTCAATAGCATCCTTGAGTGGATCCTTTGGATCAATACTACTTCCCTTAGAAAAATCTAAGTCTTTGAAACCAATGGTCTGTTATAACTACCTTTGTTTACAACATTTAGCAAGCAAGACCTCTTTTGGGTTAATTTTTTGCATAATTAGGGTTGTCTTCCGGTCTCTTTGGATATCTTCACCTTATGGTGATTGCTTCCCTGTAAATTCTGACTTATTTGTGCTCAATGTCCTATTGAGCATTATAATTTATACAACTACACCTCCTAATTAAATTATAATTTTCTGCCCTTCTCCTTCCCTCACTCCTCCCCTCTTTCATTCTGAGATCTATATCTCTCCAACGCCGGCTTTCTCTTTGTCGCCCACTCGCCGACGATGCTCCGTCACCTACGTACCGGACGATGCTCCGTCGCCGGCCTCCTGCTTTCCAGATTTGGATTGAACAAAACCCTAGCCGAATCGATGAGGAGAGAGCTATGTGAAATGAGATCAGTAGATCCCAATTCGAGGACGCCAGATCCAGTAGGCAAGCAGAAGAAGGTCTGGATCCCGAAGGCGGCGCGCTGACGAGCGCGTTCCCACGGCGAGCCTGCGAGGCGATCAGATCCGGACGTCCAAACTGTGTTTGCTCCAAGAAAAGCTTGTCCAAGAAGATCGACGCCGAATGCGAAGCTCTGCGTCATGGAGATGAGATGAGGAAGTGAACTTGTAAACAAAAATACTTGTGCTGATTCTTACTTTGGACTTTGGTGGTCAGGCCTCAGGCAAGGTGTCAACGACGATGTTTCGGCGAACGCAGAGACAGTGAAGGTCGACGATGATGTGTCTGGATCTAAGGCCGAAGCTGCTTCCGCTAATTTCGAGAAGAAGAATCGTATCCAAGTTTCCAACACCAACAAGCCACTCTTCTTCTACCTCAACCTCGCCAAGGTTCTTCTGTCTTTCTCTTTATTCTTTCCATTTGATTTCGCGTCGTATATATATGCTTCTTGATGTACGATCGCCTTTGTATCTTAATTCCAGTCATGTATCTTGATTCAGAATCTTGAAATGTTTCGCTGGATTATGATCTTTACTAGTCACTTCTGGAAACATTGCACTTGTTATTTGATAGGGGATCCAAAATTTGATCCGAGGATTGTTATTGACGTTCTTTTGGTTCTTCTAATTGGTTGCTTGTACTGCAAATGATGTTATTGTAAGAGATCATATGCGATTAGCACTGTTTTTGCTAGAACGTTTTTCATTAGCTATTGATGTCACCTTTGCTGAGCCGAATCTATCAAATTACAGCTTCAATTAGTTGCTTAATAGAAATCCTATCTGCTTTACCAATGGTGATTTGAAGCAGTTTAACTTGTAATCATATAGTCAATTAAAAAAAACCTGTAAACACATATATGTTATTCTCTTGCAGAGGTACATCAAGCAGTACAATGATGTTGAGCTATCTGCGTTGGGCATGGGTATGTTCTTCATAAACTTAGCGATTAGGTAACTGATAGGATCAGAAATGGTGGAGTAGTTGAATGTCATTGAATGATTTCTTGATTTGTCTTGTTTTCGTGGTTGCCTGTTGCAGTATCATTCGAGTCATGTATCTTGATTTATCTTAGTTTCGTTTCTAGTCTTTCGTTTCCATTGGCATCATTTTTTTGCTTTCAAGTAGATTGGTTTTGCTCGCTGCGGGGACTGATAAAGAACCTGCTTTGTTGCAGTGTAGTGAAGTTTGCTTTAGATGAGGAAGAAGTAACCAGACTATTTCGGATTAGGAAACTGTGATGGAGATGCTTCATGATCGAGGTTCAGCAGACGAAGTAGGGAGATATACTGTTTTTCTAGTGTGTTTATAGTTTTTAAAATATGTTATTTTTATTTAGTTTGTTGACAAGTTTTGTAAAGTGTTGACAATTTTGTAATATTACTCGTGTTGTGTGTTGTTGACTGTTTATTAGTCGTGTAAACAATTTATTTAGTTGGATTGACAACTTATTTAGTCGTGTTGAAAAACTTATTTAGTCGTGTTGACAACTTATTTGGTCGTGTTGACAACTCTATTATAATTTTTGTCGACAACTTTGTTATAAATTTTTTTGACAACTCTATTAAAAATTTTGTTGACTACTCTGTTAAAAAATTTGTTGACAATTAAAAAATTTGTTGACAACTTTGTTAAAAAATTTGTTGACAGCTCTGTAAAAAAAATTGTTGACAACTCTTGTTAAAAATTTTATTGACAGCAAATGGGGTATTTTCTTAGAACTTAAAAAAGTGGTGCAAAAACTTAAAAAACATAATAGTTTTAAGATATTTACCCAAAAACCGGGTAAATTCTTGATCAACATATCCAATGCCGAAAATTTTCCCAAAAAACCTATCACATTCTTTAATCACTCATTAAAACCAAGAACGTATAAGATGAACACATGAAGAAGTAGCAATGGTGATTCATAATTATTGCAAGCTCACACAAGTCAAACAATTCATATGCCTTGTACCTTTGTAATCAAACAATTAAGTCAGAATTGCATGCATGACATTGACAATACAATGGGCTTCCCCCAAGTTTCCTCTAACTACTATTTAAACAGCTGCATTGAAAATGAAGAACGAAAAAAGTTGTAGTTCTCAAAGTCACCCCTTCCTTGACAAGGTATGGTTTGTTGATGTGTTACTGCATGGATTGCAAGCGCTTCATAACGAGCATGCTCATATCCATATACCTTTGTGCACAATTGCTGAGGCAAGCTACTTCGCTTGAACTAAACTTGCTTCCTGGAGAACCAGTGATGCATTTGTCCCAGCATACATTTGTCATCTTTGACACCATCTCATTGATCATAGCCTTTTGCTTCTCTTGCTGCCAAACCAATCAAAGAAGAACGTACTCAGTTAACAGGTAAAACTGAATGACAAGGAAAAACAACCAAGATTTATCAATTTTGCAAATGTAAAGACAAGTCACTTGATCCATACCACACTTTTTTAGATTTAACTTTAAAGCCTTGTTTGAGCAGTTAGAACTTAATTGAAGCAAGGTTAAGCGAGAAATAAGAATAGAAACAACTCTATAGACCTATAAATACTTTTTAGACATCTTCCTTTTATTCCATACAACTAATATCAGAATTTGGGAACCACAGTATAGTCCATCACTTCACATTGATGCTAAAGGCAGTGAATTGAATCACAATGATCAACAAAAAAAGAACCTAAAGAACATCGATGTCTTGCAGCAAGTGTTATAATATCAAAAGTGGCTATGCATACGTCCTACCATATGGAGTATAAGTTAATGCTAGCACAACTGATGTCAAAGAGTAAGACTACATCCTAGAGGCAAGAACAGAGAAGTTTGGAACTAAGCCATGAAACAAGCAAAAAACATGATTGGTAGAAACTCGTGTGTGATCTAGCTATCCATGCGTTTATGTATCTGAGCTACGTGTTTTGACCTTGAACTAGGCTTTTTGAGTTGGAAGTTGGCAAAGGGTAACTTTCCAAAGAGGATGATAATTTATTCAAAGGAGGGAGGGCATCATTGTATACAAATTGTATATAGTTCCATCGATACCTGATGACATGTTACGAACCAAAGTCTTAAACTTTCGCAAAACCTAGTAAATAGTCTGGTCATAGTTTATCCAAAAGAGCAGAATCCAGAAGTTGAACATGAAAGGCAACAGATAAAGCATACTATTCTAGTAGAATCTATGACAACAACCATGGTAATATGAGTGGGGGCACCCTTTCTCACTGATTAACATCCAAAAGAGCCTAAACCCCAAGTTTAGTGAGTACACAAGCCATCGAATTTTAGATACACAGGCAGCATAAACGATAATCCTCCATAAATCTGACAATACAAAGCTACGAAATATAGTTTACAAACTCCAGAAACAAACCCCCATAACAAAATCCCTCAAATAATATGAAAAGGGCACCAGAAAAGAGATGATTACCTGGAGAAGATTTTCCAATTCAGGGGAACTGAATGAAGGATCCATCGGCGGGTGAAAAATTTGATATGAGAGAAGAGTGGAATATTGGAGTCGCCTTAAGTTAAACCCTGTCGTCAATTTTCAGCGGCACAAAAACCCTACTAGTTGCTGTCACTGTCAGGCATGAAAGAAGACGTTGCAGCAAGCCCATAACCAAAACCAAGCCCAGTATCAGGCCCAATCCCAAGCCCAAAAGACCACTAACAAATTTGTGTGAAGTAGAATTGGCGCCCACGTATTTTTTCCCCTCCAAGTTCCCTTATTCTATATGGTAACAATTATATGGTAATCCAGCTGTTCTGTTTTTTTTGGTAAATTCCTCTATTACAAAGAGACGTTAGATTTAAGATCTTCGTCTCAGTCAACTTCTATTCACCCAATTTCCCAGCAAATTCCCCACCCAGTGAGAGAAAGATGGTTGTTTCCATGGGAGGCCTTAGCACCAAGCGGCTTCGTCTCCATGGCAGCGTTAAGAAGCTCCAGATCCAGAACCACACACAGAGTCTCAAATCAAAAGACGACGAGCCTGACTATTTGTCCGATTCACCTCCGACTCCGATTGTGATGAAGAAGAGCAGAAAGAGGGTTTTGTTGGAGGAAGAAGAGGAAGAGTTTAGGGCTGAAGAAAAAGTCGGAATCAGGAAGAGGGCAAGGTTGATTAGAAAGCTTAAAGATGATTTCGATCTAGTTGCTGTTAAAGTCGGAATCAGGAAGAGGGAAAGCTTGATTAGGAAGCTTAAGGATGATTTCGATATCCTCACCTTATCGTGATTGCTTCCCTGTAAATTCTTGATCCACTTATCTAATACCGAAAATTTTCTATGCTTTATATCTTTGTAATCAAACAATTTAGTTAGCAGTGATGCATTTGTCCAGCACACATTTGTCATCTTTGACACTATCTCATTGATCATAGACTTTTGGCTTTTGCTTCTCTTGCTGTCAAACCAATCAAAGAAGAACCTACTCAGTTAACAGGTAAAACTGTATAACAAAGGTAAACAACAAGATTTATCAATTTTGCAATTGTAAAGACATCAGACTTGATCCATACCACTTTTTCAGATTTAACTTTAAAGCCTTGTTTGAACAAGTTAGAACTTAATATAACTAATATCAGATTTTGGGAACCAAGGTATAATCCTAGATCACTTAACATTGATACTGAAGCCTGAAGGTAGTAAATTGAATAGGATATTCCATAGGGGAAAGAGTCACAGTGATCAACAAAAGGAAAACATGCTATAAAAATATATCAATATGACATGATATATATACGTAGGATTCTGTTTTTGTATGTCTAAGTTAGGTGTGTAGGAGACTAGGGAGTGTGATGAACATGCTAATTTTTGACATTGAAGGTTGGAAGAATAGGATTTAGCATCACATTCAGCATCTACATTAGGTGTTGTTGTAAAGAGTTGAGTTCATCTTTCTTATCCATTTGTGTAATAAGAGGTCATCTTTATATTTCATGTATTTTCCTTGTAATCTTACACCATCAAAATCCTTCAAAGAGGATTGATGAAGAACAAGCCTACTATCAACCATACAAATATATATGGGAAAATATAGAAGGGTGATTATGATCATAACATTATAATACCTCCAACTCCTTACCTTATAACAAAAGAATTATATCCACTCCATTTTTTTTATACCAGACACTACATTCATTAAATGAATGTAACAAAATCAAATTTATCACTATTTAATTATCAACCTTATACTGTATGATTTGGATGTAGTTCTTCTAGCTCCTTGTAGCAGTCTCTAAGAATGCTTCCTCACCATGAATTATCAGTATCGAAATCCTTACAAGTTCTATAAGCATATGATCATCTAGAACTCTGCTGTGAGTACCATAGTTTCTTTTGACAGACGAGTATCTTCTCGTTCTCAACTGAGTATTCTGTATCTTCCTTCCTGCAACTCCATTTCATTCCCTTTGCAATGGTGGAAATTGCATCAATAAAGTAGCTCGATTCTCTGATTATGGCGTACCCATTTGGACGGAGGATTCGGTCCATTTCTAAGAGGACGTATTTCATGTCGCACCTATTAAAACAACGAAATGAGTTACGCTCTGTTTGGTGAAACCTTTATAAGATTTATCAGAAGTTATTAGAAATAGTCAAATAGAGTTACGGTACATTTATCAGAAGTGCTAATTAAGTGTTAGCCAAACAAGGCCTTAACAGGGAAAAAATAGACAAGGCAAGAAGAAGGTAGAGCTGATTTACCTGTGATTTTCGGCAGTGAAGAGACCATCAACATGAAGAAGATCGTAAGTTCTCGGGTATGTAGAGAATGCCTCGCACCTAAAACAACAAACAAAATACGCCATACCAATCAGCAAAAAACGAGCAGATAGACACCACAAGCCTCATAAAGCTCGGTATTGACAAGACCATTGACTTACCAATCATGATAGGTTCCAATAAGACCACGGTCATAAACAACGGGCAATGTGTTGGGGCCATAAGAAGAAATGACATTCATGACCCAAACCGGAGTATCCACCAAAGCAGCAGCGAAGCCACCATACAAAGTATTCATATCCATAACGTTTCTTATCTTGTCACTCCCAAGAACCTGAAGCAACTTCTTGTAGTGCTTCACTCTGTTCTTCCACTTGCCTTGATCATGTTTAAAACCGCCGACACTTCCCCCAGTAACTTCTGAGAGGCGCTCTGGTGCAGCGTTCAATCTCTCAGGCCATTTGGGAAGTGATTTGAGGTCGGTTTTCTGGAGCTTTGGGCTCGGGACTACTGCACATGATCTGAGAGGAGTGTACCATGCTGAATCTGGCTCGACCGAATCATCGCATTTCCGTGGGTAAGATTCGATGCTGTTGAGTTCCTTGTAGCAACTTTCTTCTGAGGATTTTTGCCACACGTAAATGTCGTCTTTCTTGTTGTATAGCTTGAAGCACAAAGAAGTGAGGAGCTTCTGCAGCTTCTGGTAGTCTGATCTCTGCTCGTCTTTTGTGGTGTTCCAGCCTCGCCATCTGTTCTCGTAGTTGACTGGCGGTCCCGAAAGAACCCAGAATCCTCCCGGACGAAGAATTCGGTGTATTTCCATAAGATAGATTCCTCCTGGAGATTAACAAGTTAATCCAGAAATCAGAAATGATGAAATTTTTCTTAAAATCAGAAATTTCAAATCCTGAAAATGATCTAAAAACTCTAGTAGCTAAAAGAAGGAATATTACGTACCAAACTCAGTCCAAGGAATGAGGCAACGAGAACAGTGAGCCATATCAAAGGAGCTGGATGGGAAAGGAAGTCTCTGTGTGGAGATAATGCCAAGGATAGCTGGGATACCACGTTCAAGAGCGAATTGAACCTGTGCTTCATGATTATCTCTTGGTGCAAGTGAAACGGTCAAAATTCCACGATCCAAAAGATCACCTCCCCAACTCGCAACCTATTCAGTTTTCAACATATATATCATTTTATTTAGGAAAAAGTGTTTGGTGCTGAAAATGATGATATACTACTCGCTTTTTCATGGTAAACGAAGAGATAAAACGAAGAAAATGAAGTATAGCTTACCCCACAGCCAGTATCAATAGCTGTTCGAATGGTGCCGTCTTTCATTTGAGGGATCAAATTTTGCATAAGATCAACGTAGTGGCTAACTCCGTTAGGAAACATAGTACCTCCACCGGGGAAGATGAATTTCTCCCCTTCTTTTTTAAGCCAGTGCTGGTTTGACTTTTGTTTGTTAATCCAGTCATATGGGACATTCCTGAAAATAGAGCCAAATGAACGAATATACAACATAAGTGATATTTCATTGAAGCAAATATTAAACTTAAAAAGGCTTCGAATGTAATAAGTGATGAAGAAGAGGAATCACTCACCGGTACCAAGCCTCTTTCTTGCTCTTAGGCCACTTAATTGGCGACTTGTAACCATTTGGTGGAGGAATTAAGCACTCCTTCCTCTCAAAAGGTGGGGGGCAATGTCGTTCCATTAATGCAAGGCGGTGATACCCGTACTTCTTCCATCTCTATCGGAAAGACAAGAGTGGACAAAGAGAATTGATCAATATTATACGAACACTAGAAGAAAAGGTTAAAATTTTAACGGAGTTCACAAAATTGCAGTGCCTACTTTCGGGTCCGTGCAAGGAGTGTAGTCTTGATAGTCAATGCTGCATTCGGGAAAGGAAACAGCTTTGATTTGAAGAGGAGCAACTAATGTATCCTCTGTTGATTCTACTGACTCTCGAGTCATTTTGCTTATTAACTCCTTTGTAATAAATTGATCTTTCTGAGAATAGAAGATCCCACCCAGATAAAAGGAGAGCCCACACAACACTATGATTGTCAAAGATGCAGTTAACATCCTCGTTGCTTTCTCAGGATGAGCAATTGGCTTCCCTTCTTTATACTTCATCTTGGAAGCTCACTTGTTTATTACCCTGCAGCCTGCACAAAAATGTAGCACAAATAGTGTTAAATCAATGCGAGATCTTGACTGCTTGATACAGTTCAGGAAATTCCAGATACAAAAAGTATGATTAAATTTACATGAAGATCAATTCTTAATGCAGCCAACAGAAAATAATTTGCACAATTTAAGGAAAAATCAAGTAGATCAACTGGACCCAGTAAATTGGCATTAAATCAGGCATAGTCTGCATTATTTTATTTTCATTAAAAAAACAATCTTATGGATCTTAATCAAAGGGAACTTAGGTCAGTTGAATCACAGATAGGGAAGGATATGAGAAATATAAAATAAGTAGAAGCAACAAATGAAATAAAACAAAAGCTCTGGGACCATTATTCCATCCAGATCTACTGGTTAAAACCAAGAACAAGAAAAATAATAAGCACATGAGATCTGATAGTGCTAATGGATTACGAGTACGTACTATGTAGTTATCGTGGTCAAGCAATTCATACATTTCTCATCATATAGGGGGGCAAGACTACCTAAATCACCAAATCTGAAAAATTATGGTAAGGGCCCTCCAATATATTGTGGTGTTGAAGGAGTGGGGAAAAGCACACCATGAAAAGGCAAAAGCACATCACTCTAAAGTCTAAACATGTCATATGGCATATTAATTGCTTCATGTTCAAGAAAAAAAGTTTCTTCTACAGTTCCACCAATTGTAATGATAATTTTTTCCAATTGAGTTGTTTTGTGACACAAGTCCAAGAAGCCAGCATGGGAGAAAAAGGGGTGGAAAGCTGCATCATGTAAGCTGTTATGCAAGAAAGTTGAACAATCAAATGGCTACTATAAGCAAGTGCTAGAACAAAGGCTTGGGATCCACCGAATCCCATTGCTCAGAATCTCAATTACCTCATTATAATAGTTTCTCTAACAGTACTTTTCCTAAGGGCATAATGTCATGAAATCTTTGATGGGTAAGAATCCAATGTCCAAAATGCGCACACACACACACACACACACGCTTATAATCATCAAAATAAAAAATTCAGAAAAACCCAGATGCAGAAATTTACAGATCTACTGAAGAATCCACTCATTACATGGGTAAAACCACACACAATTGTGCCAAAAACAGAGACTTCCAAGCAAAAAAACAACACCAAAGAGAACAGTCAATAGCATCAAAACAGCAAAGAACCTGAAGTACAAGTACATCAAGCAAGTAAAGCAGGCGCATATGCAAATAGAAGCATAGAGAGCAAGTGCGCAATACCTAAATACAGTGGATACCACAATTTGCGAAGCAGGAAAAAAAAAGTTCCCTACCAACAGATCTCCTTGAAGCTGAAATGAGAAAATGAGGATGGATAGAAGATGAAGAGTTGAATTGGTGAGTGGGGATTCAAGAATCTGAGCCTGGGAAAGCAGGAAGAAATCTCTTCCAGTTGTCAGAGGAAGAAAAAAAAGGGAGCGATAATTTGGAGGGTTTGGGAAGAAACCTCCGAATATATAATAAGTAGTACTTTAATGGCCCCCAAATTATGCTCGACCTTCGCTTCAGTGTCCCCCAGTTTATGGAAATTCAGATCTGGTCACCGCCGGTTCAATCTCTGTCTCTTTCCACAGGCCCAAATAAAAGAGGTCCCTACGAAGTAGTAGTGTGTCTCTTTATTTCCTTCTTGTTTCACTCGGATACGTATGATGATGTGCGTTTTGTTTTATCAATATCTCTAATTATACATTAGTAAAAATTATAAAATTTGAATATTATTAAAGTACTCGATAAGACGAATAAAACAAGACCACACATAACTATATTTTTATCTATATATTGATCGAAATTACGAAGATTCTCTTCATGTATGAATAGTGTCAAAAACAGAATCAAGAACGAAATACTCTGACCGATGAAGTAAATACTTTACTGTATATAAAAAAGAAGAGAAAGGATCCACCGGCCTAAATTTCAAAGAGAAGAGAGAAAGGGGTAAAGACAAAGGTTTAATTAACCAATGCTTAGTGTGTCACACTAATCACTGGTTGGTCGAAAATCAATGAAAATAATACTTAAAAGGGTTATAGTATTACTAGTTGATTACGGAGTATAAATTATTTAAGCTGCAGAGCTGGTTATGGAAATCAGGAATTCGCAGTTTGAAGGTCTTGGATTGGTGACCTAATGTTTGGAAAAAAGAAAAAGTATAAAAAATGTGGAGGAGCTTGCACTGATGAACTTAGGTACGGAGTATTATCCAATTAGAGGACCGGATCTTCAAACACTAATTAGTGAAAATAAAATATTTAGTGAGTATTATAAATCTATACTTTGAGTTGTCTTGCAAATGAAGTTATGAATTTCACTAGTCTCCGAGAGTTTTTTACCTAATCAGCAATGGAAATCGTATAACATAAATCGCATAACATATTTTATTATTTTTTCTTCTTTCCAGATCACTCATTCATCTCATTTTTTCTCCACAATGAGGGTGACATGAGGAGGGTTACATGTCTACATATTTATTTAGCAAGCATATATTTACACAATATAATTATACATATATCTAAAATTCAAATTTTTAATAAATACTATATTATAATTTGATTAATTTAGATTAATATAAGTGTAATATTTTTGTTTATACTTTCAATGAAATTAATACAAATCAACGTCATTATGCTTAAACTTCATTCAAACGAAAAAGCATAGAAATACAACAAGTACATAAAATGATAACAAAATAATCAAAATACATCGGGAGTGTTGACCCCAGAACAAGAGATGATAAGAACGATGTTAATGAGTGAGTTATTTCCTAAGTGAAGAATAGCTTCATGTTTATGATTCGAAATTATCAATTATTTTTCTAGTTTTCCTAAGTGAAGAATAGTTTATATATATATAACAATTATATTTTTATTTTGTATTGAGCTTAAATGTTAATTCAAATAGTATTTTTGAACGTAATCTATATATGATTGACTCAATTTATTTTAATAGAAAAAAGTAACATGTATATATGGAATACGAGAATGAGGACGAGGATCCCCAATAGGGACGAAAATGGGTATTCTCGTGGGGTCCCCAATGGGAATGGAGATGGGGCGGAGACTGGGGCGGGGACCCCTATCCCCATCTCCTTCCCCATCCCCATCCTCATCCCCGTGCGAGGATATTATTTTTCTCATCCTCGTCCCCCAAAAAAATCCTCATCCCCATTCTCCGTGTGGGGATTCCCCGCTGGTATTGGGGATTTCCCGCCCCATTGTCATCCCTAGAACTACAATTAGTGCATAACAATTTTGTATTGAAAAAGCACTACTTTTTTTTATGCCCTCCTAAGACATTTTTTTGGCTTGTAATACAGGAAGTGCATGCGATCTCTATTAAAAGTGCATGTCAACTGAACTACAAATGCATTGTATTGATAGTGTACTACGAGTAGTTTGCTTAGTTTTTTAAGCTCCTTCAAAAAAAAACTAAGGCATTTTTCACTAGAAGTGCATGCGATTTCTATTGAAAATGCACGTCAACTGAACTAAAAGTGCATGCCAATTTGTATTGAAAGTGCACTACTTGGGCTTAGTTTTTTTTAATCCTTCATAAAAAAAACTATGACAATTTTTGACTTGCGATGCTGGAAGTGCATGTGATTTCTACCGAAAGTGCTTGTTGATCAATTGATCGAACTACAATTGCATGTCAACTTGGACTTGGCTTTTTAAGCCCTCCTTACAAAAACAAAGACATTTTTTTTACTTGCACTAATGTGTTTTATAGTGAAGAGTGCATGTCAACCGAAATATAAGTCCATGTCAATTTGTACGAACGTGTACTACCTGGACTTAGTTTTTTAATCTCTCCTTAAAAAAACTAAGACATTTCGTGACTGCAGGAAGTACTCGAGATTTCTACTAAAAGTGCATGTCGATTTTCATTTTTGAGCATTTTTCTGACGACGGCGGTTGGAGGTCCAGAGGCTAGGGACGGTGGTCGACTATGGAGGTAAGGAGACCCCGTGTAGATTAGATTAAAAACAATCTAATGGTTGAAACCATTTGAATTTTAACATTATAAGGATATTTCTTACCTGGATCTTGTCCCTGAAAATAGTTTCAAATAAAAATAATCTCATCTTTCCATTCATATATAAAAGTAGTTCAAATAACTCTTTCAGTTAAAATTTGTTTAACTAGATGATGCTTACTAAGATATATTTTTTCATAGTAATTACTCTCTCCGTCCCATATTATAGATCACGTTTTCCATTTTGGACGTCCCAAAATATAGATCTTACTTTCCTTTTTTATCTTTTGTCTTATTATCAATATCACATCAATCTACACTCTCTTTCCTCCTTTTTACATCAAAACTCACACCAATTCACTTTTTTATCTTCTCTTTCCTACATAAAAATTCACATTCACTCACAATCTCTTTTCTCTTCACTTTTCTTTCTCTCTTCCTTAATTTACCTCGATAACAACAAACGTGATCTATAATATGGGACGGAGGGAGTAATTTTTATGTATACAATTTATATAGATGTCGTGTTGTTATCAAATTAACTTATATTTTAACAAAAAATTGTCTGTATCGGTTATGATTTTTTTATTAATATGAAAGTTAAAATTACTTTTTATCTATATCTAAAAGTTAGGATTATTGTTTGTTATTTTTCTACTTTTAACTTATGATTACTCCCTCCGTCCCTGTTTGTTTGTCCTGTTTGACTTTGGCACACTTGTCGATGCACGTTTTATATCGTCAATATATCAAATTATATGTTATTAAAAATTATAATTTTTTAATATTCTTAAAGTACTAATCGAAACGAATCAAACAAGACCACTCATGACTATGTTTTATCTTATATATTGAAAGATATTTAGAAGATTCTCTCGATTAGTGAATAGTGTCAAAATTTGAAACAGGACGAACAAACAGGGACAGAGGGAGTATTACTTACTGATCATGTAAATAATTAATTATATTATAAGGTCAGTTTCGTACGTCGATTGATAGGAAAGTTTGTTCAGTCGGCAATGTAGGAATAGCTCTAAGTGGGATTTGAACAAATAATTTTTCCTTAACATTAGACTAAACTAAAGTCTTTTAGGTGGGGTTGAACTTTGAAGATAGAGGAAAATGATGAAAAAGAAATTTTGTATTTGAAGATAGAGGAAAATGATAAAAAAGAAATTTTGTATCATCTTTTTTTTAGGGCGATTCAACCGGACAGCACCTTTTTTACACCGGGCACCCTCCTCGTTCGGAATGGGGTTCCGAACGAGTTTTGTATTTTTTTTTTAAATATTCTCGTTCGGAATGGTGTTCCGAACGAGAATATTTGTGAACCCGGTTTAAATAATACAAAAAAATATCTGGGTTAAAAAAAAAAATCCCCGCGTCAGCTAGCCGTTGGGGTGTAGCTGACGTCAATTGCCTATATATATTCGTTCGGAATGGAATTCCGAACCACACTCGAATTCGCTCTCTTCTCAATCTTACAAAAAAACGCTCCCTTCATCTTTCAAAAAACGCTTTCTCTCATCTCGATTATGGCTGGAACTCCTCATAATCCTTTGTTTTCTGATCTGACGGCTGCAGATGAAGAAGTTTACGTAGGAAACGATTGGTGGTCGGGTTATGGTGTTCCAAATGCAAGTTACGCTGGTTCTTTTGGTAGTGGATTTTTCAACATAGACGGAGCAAGTAGTAGTAGTTACAACCTCCCCACCCCCACTTTGAGTGATCTCCAAAGGCATCAACAACACGTGTTCTGGGATGCAACTATTATAGGCGGAGCAACACCTCACGAAGAGCCGGAGCAAGAGGAGGAGGATGTCCGAGCACCACGTCGCAGACGGAACACTGAGTCGGTTAGTATTTCTAAAAACCTGAAATACGCTTAATTTTGTAGAAATAGTGGAAAATGATCAATAGTATTTCAAATGCATGCTAAAATTAGTTAATAGTGGAAAACGCTTAATTTCAATATTAACTGCAATGCATGGTAAAAAGAATTAGTTTAATGCATGTGGAAAGCGTATCAACACTTTTTAGAAAATACAAAAAAGGTTGAAAATTACTTAAAATTGCATATATGGACTTTAGTTATAATAATCGATGCTAAATTTGTATGTATTTCGTTAAAACTAGGAGGTAGTTAGAAACATCCGATCTAGAGTAGGAGAAGACAGAAACCTGGGTGATATGCGAATTACTGCTTCTGAGAGGAGGGGGGATAGAAGATCTCGGGGTGATGGACCGCAACAGTCAGGTACTCGGGGGTCAAGTGTTGCGGGGGTTAGGAACCCAGATGTTCCGAGTCGGTCAGGTTCTTCGCGGGGTAGATCCCGACAGACTCGGCAGTCAGGTCCTGTTCCGATGCAGTCAGGAGCTGTTGCGGCTCCTCCTCTTCCAGGACTCAACGAGGGTACTATATTGACTCGTTATGGGCAACACATTGCTCATGAGATTTGGATACATCCGAATCCCGATGAAAGTGCCCCCCGTCAACTAAAGGCGCAGACAAGGCAGAAGTGCTTCGAGCTATGGTTTCCTAAAATTCCTACCGACCCGGAGCCAGATTCATGGTTTGCTATTGCCCAGGAGTCGGGGCTGCTTCACATCTTGAAGGTGCAATTTTGGAATGTGGACCACAACCTCCTATCTGCATTAATGGAAAGGTGGCACCCTGAGACGAACACATTTCATCTGAATTGTGGGGAGCTTGGAATCGGTCTCCATGACGTTTTGGAGATTCTAGAGCTGCCTATTGACGGGCGTGCTGTCACCACCCCATGGACGCATTTGGGTCTAGATGCAGATTCAGCGCAGTGTGCCCGATTGTTCTCTTATTTGTTTGGCGTTGACCTGGACAACCCGTTTGACGCTGAGGAGCAAGAGATGGTGAAGTTCATAAGTAGGGGGAAAGTCGGCGAGCGGGAATTCTTTTGCCACGTTGTTTCGATGATCAACTCTGGAAACTCGGATCCGGGCTCTATTGCAACAGGCTTTTTGTGGCACCTCATTCAGCAGTCTTTGTTCGTGAACAAGACCTCGAACCTGTTAGACACATGCTTCTTGCCGCTACTAGAGGATCAAAGCACGATACATGAGTACGCATGGGGTACAGGTTGTTTGGCATTGCTGTACAGGCAGCTGGGTATAGCATCCAGGGCGAAATGCGTGCAATTTTCTGGTTGCGTAAGGCTTCTTGAGATTTGGATTTGGTTACATTTCCCGTATTTTCCTGGGAACCCAAACCTGGATGTGAGCTCCCAAGAAATTACTGCTCGTGTGTCCCGCTATTCCACTGGACGGGCCCCGCTGAGGCAAAAAAGGACTCTACAACAGTACAGGCGCATCCTGGATGAGTATGCACCGGAAGATGTAAGTGAATTGTCTAAATGTCATTCCAAGTTTTTTGTTTTCAATATTGTTATTAATTGTTATAAGCTACTGTTGTAGGTGTGTTGGATGTCGTATCCGGATTTGGACGTGGGACCGCAAGGGCGTCATAGAGTGGCCACTTATCGTGGTGGGATCCGGTGCTTTGACATTATGGAGATGTACACCCCTGATCGGTTTTGCAGACAGTTCGGACGCCGTCAGTCCCGGCCTTTGGATGTCCCCGAGCCAGTCGAGTATTATTGTCCGCCAAAATCAATGCGAGGTGGCCGGGAATACACTGTACGGTATGGCCCGGAATGGGATAGATGGGACCAGCGTTATGACAACCTGTGTCATAACCTCTTATCTTTTGGCGTATCTTTTCGTCTATAAATATCTCCAAAACAAACCATTTCAAACACACATTCACTATCATTCCATTATATTTATTTTCTCTCAAATTTCCTTCCTCAAATTTCGATATGTATCCAAATCGTCCAACTCTATTTCCCGCCTCTTCCTCGACAATGGATCCTGGTCCGAAATTGTGTTGGTGTCAGAAAAAGCCCACGGTGCATATGTGTAACGAACAAATAGAGTGGGACAAGGTCAACTATGGGAGAAGATTTTGGGGATGCCCGGATGCATGTTGGGATGCTCTTACTGAAGAAGAGGAAGAGAAAGGGTGCAAATACAAACATTGGATCGATCCACCCTACACAGGTCGTGCAAGGGTCGTTATTGAAGAACTAAATGCAGACAACTTATGCAACTGGTCAAAGGCTGAAGGAATTGAGGAAGGGATGGAGCTGCTGAGGATTGGAACAAAAGAATGGGCCAACGAAATAGATGAACTGAAAGCCAAAAACGCCGAGCTCATGGAGGAAAACGCTGCACTTGCTGCAGAATTGGCAGCAACACTTAACAAATAGAGAATTAAGTATTTTTAATTTCTTGTATCGTTAGTTGTTTACCGTCTGCGTTGTACTCGTGCTGTTGTTTTTCAATTATGTTGTTGTTTCAATATTAATGCTTCTATGATTATGTTGACATCATTCTGAAAAAACATTACTCAAATATTTATAAATTGTCCACCAAAACATTAAACAAACATATATAATTCAACAAACATTAATCAAGTCAACAAACAACATACTTAATACGAACATTAATCAAACTAATACAAGATTTAGGTCATTATGGGACTGCCACCATGAAACTCTCTCTCAGATACGTAGTTGTCGAATCTACTCTGAAAGCGTTGTTCCCATCCGTCCACCGATGGTTGTTTGTAGATACTCCACTGCCTTGGAGGGGGTGGAATTGGACAATTGTCATCAACCAACCAAATCTGTCAACACAAAATTGTTATTGTATACTAAAAAACATATGTGAAATAAGGTACAAGAGTGGAAAATATCGATGCGTACCGGTACGTAATGGTTGCGTCTGCCTACATGTGCAATGCCGAACACCGTGGTAGGAGGCTCTGAACCGGGAGAAGCAAACATCGGAAGACATGTACAAGGACCAAACCATGATAACACCACTAGTGCAACTTGATACCTCGTGGCAAATACCAATCCCATTGTAGGTGTGCACATCCAGAATTCAGGAGAGCATGGCGATCCAATGTGATTCACTTCTCGAATGAGTTGCGGGATAGTCTTGAAACCCTCTAGCATCTCATGATACATATGCCCGTTTTGTTGGAGGTGCTTCGAAAGATCAAATCGGATTTCAACGTACTGTTGCTCTGGTTTACCTAGTAAGCGAGCAAGGGATCGATAACCACAATGACCGTCATCACCTACTTTCTCCACAGCAGCTATGTATGCGAGCATGAAAAGGTCTATAATATCTATCCCCCAGTCGAAGTCAAGATAAATGATTGAATTGTCACCGCTACATTTCGATCTAGCATTTCCTCTTGCCCTCGGTGGTTTAGTTGCACTCCCTTTTACGGCCGTCGCCCCGCTTGAAGCTCTGTTGGATGCAACCGACGATTTCTTTTGTGAATCGGCTTTCGGTGGCACAGTTGCACCCTCTTCCTCTTTCATCCCCTTTTTCCTTGCTTCTGCCTTCTCCTTATCCTTCTTAGCTTGAGCCCTCTCATCCCAACCCGGATCTCGCTTCGTACCCGTCTTCTTCGCATGAATCTTAGGCCTTCCTCTCTTTGTCTCTCCCCGAGGGGGGGTCCTGGACATCAACTGAAGAAGGATCCTTGCACTCACGCCACTTATCAGCCATCCTCTTCATATCGAAATCATCAACGTTACCGGTAAACACCCCTTCAAAGAAATCATCCATAAGAACCTTATCTGCAGTCAATTGCACGTCGTCGTCAGAGTCAAAGTCTTTCAATTCCACTCCTTCCCACTTGATCTGCTTCCAGAAGATATCAATGTCGCTCGGCAACAATGGCGTTCCTTCTTCTACAAACACCTTAATCCTGTGTGGGCAAGGCAATCCGAGTGTTGATTCCCACCAAGGATCCTCACATGGGCCACATATCTTTCCCTCATTTGCCTTAAGGACTTCTTTCAGTAGCATTCTCAAACACTTGTCGGAGCACTTCCTCAATATGCGCATGAAAATAGTCTTCATCCACCGAGGCCCGTCTTGTATCTCCTTCGGGCTAGTATGGTTGGACATTTCCATCTCGGCCCGTATTCGACGGTGCTGATCGACAAACATATTGTCAATGTGTTGCACTAAAGTGTCGAACCCTCCAACAGCTGAATCAAACATATGCTTCAACATCGAGTGTTGACCTTCAACCCTGACAACAACATTGTACATGTTAAACATCGAGTGTCATGATCATTCTCGTTAAAAACAAATTCAAATATCTTACCTGTTAGACGTTCTTGTGCTAAAATGGCGTATATCATCGCAATACGCAGCTATAAGTTTTTCTTTATGGGGAGTAAACCATGTGCTCTCAGCATATTGTACAAGATGACCATTCCTCCATATTTTCCGGAAGTGATCAAGTCTCTCCTCATACTGCTTCTCTGTGTGAGACCGCATCACCCGTCGAACGCTAGCAGATGCACTTTTTTCGTCCAGGTTGTTCAATTTAGCAAATGCCTTAACATTCCGATCAACGTGGACATGGCAAAGCATATGACGCACACTAGGAAATACATGGTCAACCGCCTTAATTGTTGCCAGCTCTCGATCAGACATGATGCAATCCGGTCCTCCGAGTGCCCGAAACAAATACTTGACCCGTTTCAATGCCCATGCATAGTATGGGGCTGTCTCACAACAGATGAACCCTAGCGCAATACAATATGTATAGTTGGTGCAATTGAATCCAACAAATTGAAGTAACGGCCAACCATACCTATCAATTTCAAATTTAATATTATAATTCAAAAACGGTATTTGAACTCATAATAATGAAATTTAGTGTACCTATTAGTCTTGTACGTCGCGTCCATGATCACCACTTGAGGGAACATTCTCAACAAATGTTCACAATCCGGATGAGATATGAAAAACGCTGACAACTTTTTCTCCCCGGTCTCCGGATTCGTCTCGTAGTGAATGTCTTTACGATAAGCTCTTTGATGGAGGAAATCTAATGACCATTGGGTCACGGTTAGATTTGCCAATGCTTTCTTCCTCTCCTTTTCCCTCACAGTGTACACTTGCCTCCTTGATATTGTGGAAGTCGGATTTTCCTGAAGCAACTGTGTATAAATAACCTTCGGCATTGCCCCGACCGCTGATGCAATCATTATTTTTCGTCTCTGCTCTCCCGTCATCCTCGAAGCAAATGCATGGCCAATCAAGTTGCTGGAAAGACAGTGGTTGTGACATGCCTTCTCAACTTTTAGTATCCACCCAGCCGACTCAATAAGAGTTGCTCGTCGATAATATCCTCTTAACATTAAAGGACAATTGTACTTCCTTAACCTACTAAGGTTGCTACGCTGCGACGATGGTTCTGCTACATCTCCTTCAAGATTAACGTTCTTTCGATGTTTTCTATAACTACCGGATTGCTCACAGTGCAGAAATATCCTCTTGTTGGCCATTGATGATTTCGTGGTGATAACCATACACAAGGCATAACCGACCTTCCTATCCCACTCTCTCAAAAGATCCATAGTAGGAAATCTCTCACTAGTCGTAAAATGGGCACTATAGTCGATTTTTAAATATTCCTCATCACTACAGTATCCCTATTTAAAATTACTCAAATTTCAATACTACTATATCAATAAAATAAATTCTAATGAAACGCTATAAAAAAAGGTTTACAGGTACTTACATGGAAATATGTATCATCTACCGGCGCAGACAAATCAACCTCCTCCTCCACCGACGTCCCACTAGAAGAACACTCCCGTCTTTCTTTCCAACTACCCGCCCTTGAAGAATTAGTTGAATCGCTTTCAGACGTCATTTTTGGTGCTTCTTCCGATTGGGTTTGATAATGTAAGTCATACAACTCCGATTTTATAGACTCCGTCAAAATATAGCCGTTCGCATTTTCAAAAAATATGTCCGAATCTCGTTCGGAACCCCATTCCGAACGAGATTATGACGTCATAAAAAAAAAATCTCGTTCGGAATGGGGTTCCGAACGAGTGTCGAACCGGTTCGGCATTTATTAAATGGAAATTGATTTTTGTGGACCGGTCTCGTTCGAAACACCGTTCCGAACTAGATGATGCTGCCTGGTGTAAAATAAATGTTGTCCGGTTGTCACCCGTTTTTTTAGGTTATCAATGGGAACAAATATGTCTTTTGTTGAGATTTTCAATTGATGGAAGTGATATTATTCATGTGACATGGAGTGGACGTTTGTCCAAACTATATGTATATTTACTTCATTTGTACAAGGAATTACATTTACAAATAATTTGCTATGTAATGGTCAAAGTTCCCGAACCTTAAGTTAATGCGGAATTGTGGATGTCCTGTACTAGGTATGACATCTTAACTAGTTACACTCTAATAGTCAAATTTTTTCTCAAATTTAATTAGTCAATATTGGTTGGTTTGGGAAAAAAATTCTTCGACCCTCAAGAATAAATTATTGAAAGAGAATACTAAATGATTCACTTATATTGTATTATAAAGAGTGTTTTCCCATAAATTATTTTGATTCAAGTTGTAGTATGAGCAATTCTATGTAATCGACTAATGTGCTCATTTAAGATACTAATCGTACCCACTATTATCGAATATGTTATTGATTGTATTTGTTGTATATATTCTCCCTCGATTGAGTCTTATTTGGATTCATATCAAATGGATAATAATATTAGACCTTGATTATAATTTCGGATACCCGATTTGGGTCCAAATCCACCGACAGTTCATGGGTGGGCCATTTCCACTGGGCCCACACTTTATTCTTTGGTTCTTTCTTTGTCTCTTATGTTAGCAACCTTTACTAGTTTTACAGATCATCATGCATGCACACTCGTACGTGAAACTTAATACACATATTTTGGATCTAAATAAATGAAATACGGAGTAGAATGTTACGGGATTCTCGCACAAAATTTAGGAGTACTCATGAATTTTTATTATAAAATACAAAGGAAACAAAAGCGAACTATAGTGAATAAAAACTTTACTATATATGTCGGTGATTAGATCATTATACATGGGTCCGAGTACACTAAGAGTATACTCTATCAGACATGAAAAAAAGTACCCGGCAGCACCTTTTTTACACCCGGCAACACCATCTCGTTCGGAATAGTGTTTCGAACGAGAATCCCTGAATTTATTTATTTATTTTTTAAATTTCTCGTTCGGAATGGGGTTCCGAACGAGACCGGTCTGGAAAATGATTTTTCCATTTATTAAATGTCGAACCGGTTCGTAATTTATGAACCGGTTCGACACTCGTTTGGAACGGGGTTTCGAACGAGTTTTTTTTTTTAAAATATTTATGACGTCATAAATCTCGTTTCGAACGAGATTACCCGGGTTTTTTTTAACGGGTCGTGTCCGTTCTGAACCCCATTCCGAACGGGAAAACGACTATATGTTTCTGCGCATTGTTCAAACATAGTAGCCGTTGAAATTTTTGAAAAAAGTAGCCGTTAAATGTAAATCTGTGCGCTTAGGTTCTGCGCACATGTTCTTTAGCCGTTGAAATTATCTCAACTACTTCGACTATTTCGAAGAATGAAAGACTAGTGAAGGTTTACAAAGGAGGTGTTGCTCGAAGAGTTCGAGTTTTCGACTCGAAGTTACCGACAAGGTTAAATAGTTATAATATGCATTGAAAACAAGTTTCATTGCATTCCGACGTCGTTTGGGCATCGAACCGCCTATTCTCGACCTTAACAGGCCATCAGGACAGATAAGGCGTTTTTGCGTTTTTGAGTATTTTCGATCAACTTTTTGTGAAGGGGAGACCTTATACACTATTTATATGCCTAATAACACATAATTGTATAAGTTTTTGAAACATAATCAACATCGATGTACTAGACCCTTTATATCTCAACTACTTCGACTATTTCGAAGAATGAAAGACTAGTGAAGGTTTACAAAGGAGGTGTTACTCGAAGAGTTCGAGTTTTCGACTCGAAGTTACCGACAAGGTTAAATAGCTATAATATGCATTGAAAACAAGTTTCATTGCATTCCGACGTCGTTTGGGCATCGAACCGCCTATTCTCGACCTTAACAGGCCATCAGGACCGATAAGGCGTTTTTGCGTTTTTGAGTATTTTCGATCAACTTTTTGTGAAGGGGAGACCTTATACACTATTTATATGCCTAATAACACATAATTGTATAAGTTTTTGAAACATAATCAACATCGATGTACTAGACCCTTCATATCTCAAGTACTTCGACTATTTCGAATAATGAAAGACTAGTGAAGGTTTACAAAGGAGGTGTTACTCGAAGAGTTCGAGTTTTCGACTCGAAGTTACCGACAATGTTAAATAGCTATAATATGCATTGAAAACAAGTTTCATTGCATTCCGACGTCGTTTGGGCATCGAACCGCCTATTCTCGACCTTTACGTTATTAATTAAAAAAACAAACCCGCTGCTCGTTCGGAATGGTATTCCGAAGGAGATGCGGATATCCAAAAAAAAAAATTATAAATAATATTGACGTCATTAAAAAAAATTTAAAAAAATCTCGTTCGGAACGACTTTTAGAACGAGAATTCCGGATATTTTTTTCGAATTTTTTTAACGAGGTTTCTTAAACCGGGTTCAAAAATTTGAACCCGATTAATCTCGTTCGGAATGGTATTCCGAACGAGAATTTAAAAAAAAATTACAATCTCGTTCGGAACGAGTGGGGTGCCCAGTGTAAAAAAAAAGTGCTGCCCGGTTGAATCGCCAAGAAGTACAGTATTTATTATAAAATCCGGTAGACTTATGTTGTCACCGGATATCTTTCCATTTTCATGTATAGGAGTATCCGAGTATGCATTACGAAAGAATTAACGTATTAGATCTTCTAATTGTGCTAAATGTTTGCTTCTTCTTTTTTCCGGTGAAGAGAAGGGTCGGAGCCCTTCGAATAGATACCCTTGCCTATTTTGGGAGAACCCGAGAGTAGGCCGAACACCCTGGACTACTTTGGGATAACCCGGGGTGTAGTCCGACCCCTTACATCATCGCTCAAAAAACTAGAAATACAAGACGGAGCATCCGTAAGTAAACAGTGGCCAAGCGGATAGGACAAGGCTAGCGTATCCGCAACAAAATTGGCCTCACGGTACACATGTCGGACATGGATAATCCATGACCTACTAATAAAGCCTTGACAACGAGAGACAAGGCTAGCAAGAGGGTGGATAGGGCGAATAGGCTTCTGAAGGAGGTCGATGGCGAGCGAAAATGTTTGCTTGGTTGTAGACGAACACAACAATTAATTTTGGCGGATCCTATTTGCACTGAGATGGGACGGAAAATCAGGTCGAATGACCGTTCTGATTTTCCGGCGAATCTGAGCTCCGCGCGGAGCTGAGCTTCGCTCCGACCGACCCGGCGGATTTACAATCCGCCAGATTTATCCGCTCGCTTTTCAAAGCTAAAAAGCGGGCAGATTTAGGATTTTCTAGCTTTTCAAAGCTTAAAAGAGAGCGGATTTAGGATTCGCCAGCTTTTTCAAAGTGAGAAAGCGGACGGATTTAGGATTTGCCAGCTTTTCAGCCTAATTTTTTACAAAATTTTCAAGTATTCTGGCGGATTATAAATCCGTCCATTCCATAACTTCGCGCGAAGTCAAACTCCGCGCGACCCTAGCTCCGCGCGGATTTAAGCCTGCAATAAAAAACAGTGCAAATAGCCTCTTCCTTAATTTTTCTTGGTCGCAGGCTTTCAAGTGTAAGCTAGCAGAGTACGGTGGAGTAAAATATTTCTGCAACTAAATAAATGGATTTATTTTATTTTCTTACCCATATTTGAGGAGATAAATTTCAGGTAATCCAAAATCTTAGATCTGCTTCCGATGAATATAGACGAAGATGAAATCCATCACAATGAACCAAACAAAGTTTACTCAACAAAGAAAGAAACATGTAACGGCCTAAGTCATAGATTTAATGCACCCTAAACCTAGCTCACATGAAATGTCCTCGCCTATGTAGCGTAGAAGATTAGCGTAGAATTTATCTTACAAAAAAGAATGATAGAGAGATCGATATATTTGAACATACCTTACATCTACTTCCTACATCAAAGCTGATTTTATGCATCTACTTCATTTGTAATTTAGTGACTATAAGTTTTAATTTATACGTTAACTCAGACTATAGGTTAAGTAGAAAACTCTAAATTTTCACACAAATGTAGTTGTGTTAGACTCTGTTCGGCAGAGTTTTTTTTACACATTACGGAGCTTAATTTTTTATTACATCTAGTTATTAAGTGTTCGGTAAAAAAAAATTCATCTAGCTTAACAAGCTTAATGTAGATTAAAATTACTTAATTTGTTAATGTTACACCCTCTAGATTAATGAAGCTTAACAAACTTGATTTAATTTTTAATCCACTATTACCCTTTATCAATAAAGATTTAAATAATTCATTATATTCTTTTCCGTAATTTTACTAATATTATTACAAATTCATCTAGAAATACCGAACATTCAAGTAACTTTTTAAACAAAATTTTGATCTTCAGCTTCAGCTATTAATTCAGCTCCAACTCCAGTTTCAGTTACTTATCCAGCTCCAGCTACTATTCCATCTCAATATACCCAACGGAGCCTTAGTTCAACTAATTTCAAATACTCTTTCACCATAAAAGAACGGTCCACCGAGTTTTTTTTACACCGGTTATAAAACGCAATATGGTGAAATTTAATTTTCTATTATTTAAACCGGGACTTTATACTCCGGTTTTGAAATTAAAGGGTATAAAGTGTTAAAACAGAACCATGTGACGTTTTAAATCAAACTTTGTAGCCCGATTTCAAACAATTCAGAGACTTTATAACCTGAAGTTTTCAGAACCGAGGTAAAAAGTAGATCTTATATCCCGGATTTTACTGGACCGTGATATAAAGTCAATTTGTAAACGCAAAATAACAGCGTTTTAATTAGTGCAAAAATTAAATTTTTCATATTATTTCAATCAAATCTATAGATAACTCAAGTCTAGCTTTCAATTCAAGCACAAGTATCTAAATTCATATACGAAATTAATAATTCAAAATTTTGAAATTAAGTATTGCAAAAAATAATTAGTAAGAGTACTTGTTTGTCTTGACCTATTAGGTGAGCATTACAAACAATCTATCTAATCTAATCTAATATAAAATTATAGGTTCTTTCAAAATCCATTAAATGTATTTATTACCTTTGTTTTGATTGGTTAATATTCATCTCATTTATTGTCTCTTCTTAGTGTTTGTGAGGATGTGATACCCAATCTACGGGCCAATTTGTGACCCATTAATATAGAAGCCCAATATGAAACTAATACATACAATCACAACACAAACTAAATTGTTCATCGTAATCTATAACATATTTCTACATAGTAGAAGAGTACTTGAAGGTCGTCTACGAGTCTACGACGGTTCAGCTCTTTAACGTATGTGATTATACCGCATGTTGAAAGAAACAATTATAATCGATTCTCCATTCTTTATTAATTATGTTTCATCGACGCAATGAAGCTCGCGCGACGCGCGAGCGCCTTCTCCCTAGTAAACATATAAAATTGACCTTTAACTTAAGTAATTAATGATTTTGGAGTTGCATTTAGTGTTTTTGGAATTACATTTAGTTTTTGTTTTGAAATTTCTACCTTGCGTTGAAGATGAAGCCGCCTAACATTAAAATTAGAGAGAAAAAACTTTATTCACGCGTCATGCGCGGAACTATGTATATAATTTATAAACATATAGAAATAACAATCATATAAATAAAAGTATGCATTATATAATTATATTTATTTTCAATGATTTTTAAATCAATATTATATAAATAAATAAAAATTCAATTGATTTGTAATCCTTTATATTTATATGCATTTACATAAGGAAATTATATCAATAGATTTAGGATAGTGACCATGCACATGTTCTTCTCCTAACCTTTTTTTTTTTCTTTTTTAACCTTACAACACAATGCAATCATACACACAAAATATGTTCAACATGAAAGAACAACGACAATGAAATTGTACCGTTGTAATTAGAAGAGATAGATAAAGTTTAGAATTTAAGTGAAAATCATAAGTCGTGCATCGCACGGGTTCCGTAATTCTAGTAAGAATAATAATGATCATATATTTAGAAGCATAAACACAATGAATGCACACATCTATATACATATAATAAAACAGAACGTTGTTTTGCCACATGTCGCCCTTATATTCAATTCGCCTATGTGTCGACCTCTAAGCTATGTTACATCATCCACCATGTCATCCTCCACATCATCCGACTTTATATATTGATATATATTTTTGAATTAAATAAGTAAAAAAATCAAAAAGATATCTAATAGGTTATATAACAAAAAGAAATATCGATTTTTATCTTTTATCATATCATATCTTTATCTTATATATATATATATATCTTTATCTATTATTATGTTATCAATCTAATTAAGTTGAGTTATTAATGAACTTAAACTATAAAACATAAATCGTAAACTATAAACTATAATCTATAAATTATAAATCATAAAGTATAAACTATAATCTATAAACTAATTAATAGTATAAAATATAAAAATATTATTAAAATATTTATTACATGGTACGGGAACACACGATAGTTAATGATTCTATGTATGCTCATCGTTCAAAACATTTTGTATGATTCATAATTCTTACTTAAACCTCCACTCACATAGGATTTTATCCTACTTTTATACACGTTAAGTATTGATTTACATAACTTGATTGATATTATATCTACGAAGCCAAGTTGGTTACTTATAATATACGATAGTATATAGGTAGAGAATGATTGTTGGAAACTAAGCTAAGATTAATTATTATTTTACCTTTAGGTTGTAGGTGAATTGTATATTTTTCTTTAGTTTTAATCACCAAGGTCTATTGCAAATTTGCAAAGCCACCCTAAAAAAATGTCCTACAAAAAATTTCAAAAAACCGTTTTAATTTGCATATCTATATATCTATATATAATATATTAAAGCTGAGACTTTTCAAGGCTTCTCCTTGATTCTGGCCCCACCACATCCATGTGGCAATTTGTTATTGGTTCTCTTTTAATTATTTTTATATTTTTATTTGATTTAAAATAAAACATTATTTTCTAATCACTTTTGTAAGTAAATATATATATAAACATCACTTCTAACAAATTTGACTACAAACTATACTACTAAAATAAAATACTACTTAAACATTTGTTACATTAATGTGTCATATCTTATAATATACACATATTTTCACTTTTTTTTAAAGTCCTCACCAATTTTAGCCTTCTGACAAATCATAAACTGGATGATTATAAATTGATTTAATAATTATTCTTTACTTAAGTTATTGTTTAGTAAATAGATATATCAATTTAAAAAATTATCTTAATCTATTTTATATATCTATCTAATATCTCTACATGTATATTTAAAGCAAAGGGTGCTTAAAAAATATTAAAGAAAATGTATTTAATAGTTTCATCAATTCTATGTGTCAAGTACTCATTTTGTTATTAAACCAATATATTTTTAACATTTTCTAAATGTTTAACAAATACAACTTGACTTCTTGATTTATTATCGATTTTTAAGTCTCTAAGATGATTTTTTAATATTTTATGTTGTGTTTTATTAACCGAGTTTTCCAACAAATAATAAACTTAATGTATGAGAACATTTCAACAAAAACTATATGAGGAATCACTGATAAAATTTGTTCTAACTAACTTCTAAACCAATATTTCTTTGGATATAAGTTTTTTGAAGTTGCATTAGAATTTATTATTTATTAGTATTTAATTTATATAACTATGAGCTTTGTTTTCTCGATTTGATTCATGAATTTCTTTTAAATAAGAGATTTATATCATTTGATATATAATTTTTTTTCTTTAGGTTATTTTATAAAATTATTAATCAATATAAAGTTATTAGTAGTTTAATAAGTTATCATGAAAATATCAATTCTTATTTTAATAGTTTACTAAAGTAATTATAAAATAATAAGTAGTCTCGATTACCCGTGCATGACACGGGTCTATACACTAGTGAATAATTGAATGCGATTGAGAGTAAAACGAGGGCCAGGGGCGCCGAAAACGCGTAAATTAATTAGTGGGAAGAACAGAAATTATAATACGTGTTTGTGGTTCAATTAGTACGGCGAATCAAACGACGTCGCTTAACATGTACTGTACGTGCAATGAATTATGGAACCCTCGTCCTCCTCCTTGGAAATTGTACTCGTCGGTGTTTTCGTTGTAATATTTTTTTTCATTTTTTACT
This sequence comes from Oxyria digyna, assembly GCA_029168935.1. Taxonomy (NCBI): domain Eukaryota; kingdom Viridiplantae; phylum Streptophyta; class Magnoliopsida; order Caryophyllales; family Polygonaceae; genus Oxyria; species Oxyria digyna. The sequence goes on from JAPVLV010000005.1 coordinate 46,578,976, forward strand.
TGGATTTTTCATTTTTATTATTATAAACCACATATTATTGTTGTTTTCTAACATAAATCGGGTGACACAAGTAAGGGCTCACATGCAAGTGAGAGCACTGCACATGTGAAATTTTTAATTTCTAGCTATAAATGTCGCATATTAAAATAATTCAGTTCAAAGAATGAACTTCAAATTTGAGGATTAATTTTGTATCTGAATTAATTACAATAGAATATAAACATGTATTTGTCCTTGATTTCTCATTTATTTATTAATCCAAACATTTTAAGACATTGTCGTGGGAGTGCAAAACTATATGTGATCGGGTTGCAACCGGGCAGCACCGTTTTTGCGCCCGGCAGCACCCTCTGGTTCGGAACCCCATTCCGAACGAGGAATAATTTTTTTTTTTAATATGACGTCATATCTCGTTCGAAATGGGGTTCCGAACGAGATTACCCGGATATTTATGACGTGTCGTTACCCGTTCGGAACCCCATTCCGAACGAGATTCGGCTATTTTTTTTGAAAATGCGAACGGCTATATTTTGACGGAGTCTATAAAATCGGAGTTGTATGACCAAATTATCAAACCCAATCGGAAGAAGCACAAAAAATGACGTCTGAAAGCGATTCAACTAATTCTTCAAGGACAGGTAGTTGGAAAGAAAGACGGGAGTGTTCTTCTAGTGAGACGTCGGTGGAGGAGGAGGTTGATTTGTCTGCGCCGGTAGATGATACATATTTCCATGTAAGTACATGTAAACCTTTTTTTATAGCGTTTCATTAGAATTTATTTTATTGGTATAGTAGTATTGAAATTTGAGTAATTTTAAATAGGGATACTGTAGTGATGAGGAATATTTAAAAATCGACTATAGTGCCCATTTTACGACTAGTGAGAGATTTCCTACTATGGATCTTCTAAGAGAGTGAGTTAGGAAGGTCGGTTATGCCTTGTGTATGGTTATCACCACGAAATCATCAATGGCCAACAAGAGGATATTTCTGCACTGTGAGCAATCTGGTAGTTATAGAAAACATCGAAAGAATATTAATCTTGAAGGAGATGTAGCAGAACCATCGTCGCAGCGTAGCAACCTTAGTAGGTTAAGGAAGTACAATTGTCCTTTAATGTTAAGAGGATATTATCGACGAGCAACTCTTGTTGAGCCGCCTGGGTGGATACTAAAAGTTGAGAAGACATGTCACAACCACTGTCTTTCCAGCAGCTTGATTGGCCATGCATTTGCTTCGAGGATGACGGGAGAGCAGAGACGAAAAATAATGATTGCATCAGCGGCCGGGGCAATGCCGAAGGTTATTTATACACAGTTGCTTCAGGAAAATCCGACTTCCACAATATCAAGAAGGCAAGTGTACACTGTGAGGGAAAAGGAGAGGAAGAAAGCATTGGCAAATCTAACCGTGACCCAGTGGTCATTAGATTTCCTCCATCATAGAGCTTATCGTAAAGACATTCACTACGAGACGAATCCGGAGACGAGGGAGAAAAAGTTGGCAGCGTTTTTCATATCTCATCCGGATTGTCAACATTTGTTGAGAATGTTCCCTCGGGTGGTGATCATGGACGCGACGTACAAGACTAATAGGTACACTAAAATTCATTATTATGACTTCAAATACCGTTATAGAATTATAATTATTAATATACCCTCGTTGATAGGTATGGTTGACCGTTACTTCAGTTTGTTGGATTCAATTGCACCAACTATACATATTGTATTGCGCTAGCGTTCATCTGTTGTGAGACAGCCCCATACTATGCATGGGCATTGAAACGGGTCAAGTATTTGTTTCGTGCACTCGGAGGACCGGATTGCATCATGTCTGATCGAGAGCTGGCAACAATTAAGGCGGTTGACCATGTATTTCCTAGTGTGCGTCATATGCTTTGCCATGTCCACGTTGATCGGAATGTTAAGGCATTTGCTAAATTGAACAACCTGGACGAAAAAAGTGCATCTGCTAGCGTTCGACGGGTGATGCGGTCTCACACAGAGAAGCAGTATGAGGAGAGACTTGATCACTTCCGGAAAACATGGAGGAATGGTCATCTTGTACAATATGCTGAGAGCACATGGTTTACTCCCCATAAAGAAAAACTTATAGCTGCGTATTGCGATGATATACGCCATTTTAGCACAAGAACGTCTAACAGGTAAGATATTTGAATTTGTTTTTAACGAGAATGATCATGACACTCGATGTTTAACATGTACAATGTTGTTGTCAGGGTTGAAGGTCAACACTCGATGTTGAAGCATATGTTTGATTCAGCTGTTGGAGGGTTCGACACTTTAGTGCAACACATTGACAATATGTTTGTCGATCAGCACCGTCGAATACGGGCCGAGATGGAAATGTCCAACCATACGAGCCCGAAGGAGATACAAGACGGGCCTCGATGGATGAAGACTATTTTCATGCGCATATTGAGGAAGTGCTCCGACAAGTGTTTGAGAATGCTACTGAAAGAAGTCCTTAAGGCAAAGGAGGGAAAGATATGTGGCCCATGTGAGGATCCTTGGTGGGAATCAACACTCGGATTGCCTTGCCCACACAGGATTAAGGTGTTTGTAGAAGAAGGAACGCCATTGTTGCCGAGCGACATTGATATCTTCTGGAAGCAGATCAAGTGGGAAGGAGTGGAATTGAAAGACTTCGACTCTGACGACGACGTGCAATTGACTGCATATAAGGTTCTTATGGATGATTTCTTTGAAGGGGTGTTTACCGGTAACGTTGATGATTTCGATATGAAGAGGATGGCTGATAAGTGGCGTGAGTGCAAGGATCCTTCTTCAGTTGATGTCCAGGACCCCCCTCGGGGAGAGACGAAGAGAAGAAGGCCTAAGATTCATGCGAAGAAGACGGGTACAAAGCGAGATCCGGGTTGGGATGAGAGGGCTCAAGCTAAGAAGGATAAGGAGAAGGCAGAAGCAAGGAAAAAGGGGATGAAAGAGGAAGAGGGTGCAACTGTGCCACCGAAAGCCGATTCACAAAAGAAATCGTCGGTTGCATCCAACAGAGCTTCAAGCGGGGCCACGACCGTAAAAGGGAGTGCAACTAAACCACCGAGGGCAAGAGGAAATGCTAGATCGAAATGTAGCGGTGGCAATTCAATCATTTATCTCGACTTCGACTGGGGGATAGATAATATAGACCTTTTCATGCTCGCATACATAGCTGCTGTGGAGAAAGTAGGTGATGACGGTCATTATGGTTATCGATCCCTTGCTCGCTTACTAGGTAAACCAGAGCAACAGTACGTTGAAATCCGATTAGATCTTTCGAAGCACCTCCAACAAAACGGGCATATGTATCATGAGATACTAGAGGGTTTCAAGACTATCCCACAAATCATTCGAGAAGTGAATCACATTGGATCGCCATGCTCTCCTGAATTCTGGATGTGCACACCTACAATGGGATTGGTATTTGCCACGAGGTATCAAGTTGCACTAGTGGTGTTATAACTTAAACAACAAATTCAACGTTTCAAACCCTCCAATAAGGTTCCGACTCGTGACCCAAGTTATCTTCCCAGTCATAACGCTCTGCTTGTTGTTCCGGATGGGCTTGTCCCGCACCCATCCTTGCCCGCTCCCATATAGAATGTGTGGCTCTCTCTTCTGCACTCCTGGACGACTCTGCTTGTGACATCCGTTGAGTTTGAGTGACCTCCTCAGCTGTAGGCGGATCGTCGATACTGAGCATCCGAATGTAGGCATCCAAATTCTCCAGAGTTGCAATCCCCTGTTGTCGATGTGTCCGCATAATACCGAGTGTCGTCGATACACGCTGCAATACCAACAAATAATTAGGAGATGGGTCATATAGAAAACACAATACCAACAAATAAAATAATATAAGAATTACCCGGTTGAAATCGAGGGTAAGGATCGGGTTCGGGTTACGTGGCGGTCGAGGTCTTGCCGGGGCGTTTGGGCTCACATATGGATGTGAGACTTGAGCAAACCAATCGAGGTAAGCATCCTCAGCATCCCAAGGGATAAGAGCTGGGGGGCTGGACAAGATGTACAGACACAGGTTGTGATAACGCTGATCCCATCTATCCCATTCCGGGCCATACCGTACAGTGTATTCCCGGCCACCTCGCATTGATTTTGGCGGACAATAATACTCGACTGGCTCGGGGACATCCAAAGGCCGGGACTGACGGCGACCGAACTATCTGCAAAACCGATCAGGGTTGTACATCTCCATAATGTCAAAGCACCGGATCCCACCACGATAAGTGGCCACTCTATGACGCCCTTGTGGTCCCACGTCCAAATCCGGATACGGAATCCAACACACCTACAAAATTAGCTTATAACAATTAATAACAATATTGAAAACAAAAAAATTGGAATGACATTTAGACGAATCACTTACATCTTCCGGTGCATACTCATCCAAGATGCGCCTGTACTGTTGTAGAGTCCTTTTTTGCCTCAGCGGGGCCCGTCCAGTGGAATAGCGGGACACACGAGTAGTAACTTCTTGGGAGCTCACATCCAGGTTTGGGTTCCCAGGAAAATACGGGAAATGTAACCAAATCCAAATCTCAAGAAGCCTTACGCAACCAGAAAATTGGACGCATCTCACCCTAGATGCTATACCCAGCTGCCTGTACAACAATGCCAAACAACCTGTACCCCATGCGTACTCATGTATCCTGTTCGGATCCTCTAGTAGCGGCAAGAAGCATGTGTCTAACAGGTTGGAGGTCTTGTTCACGAACAGAGACTGCTAAATTAGGTGCCACAAAAAGCCGGTTGCAATAGAGCCCGGATCGGATCTTCGAGAGTTGATCATCGAGACAACGTGGCAAAAGAATTCCCGCTCGCCGACTTTCCCCCTACCTATGAACTTGACCATCGCTTCCTCCTTATCGTCAAACGGGTTGTCCAGGTCAACGCCAAACAAATAGGAGAACAATTGGGCACACTGCGCTGAATCTGCATCTAGACCCAAATGTGTCCATGGCGTGGTGACAGCACCCCCATCAATAGGCAGCTCCAGAATCTCCAAAACGTCATGGAGACCGATTCCAAGCTCCCCAAAGTTCAGATGAAATGTGTTCGTCTCAGGGTGCCACCTTTCCACGAATGCAGAAAGGAGGTTGTGGTCCACATTCCAAAATTGACCCTTAAGGATGTGAAGCAGCCCCGACTCCTGGGCAATAGCAAACCATGAATCTGGCTCCGGGTCGGTAGGAATTCTAGGCAACCATAGCTCGAAACACTTCTGCCTTGTCTGCGCCTTTAGCTGACGGGGGGCACTTTCATCGGGATTCGGATGTATCCAAATCTCATGAGCAATGTGTTGCCCATAACGAGTCAATATAGTACCCTCGTTGAGTCCTGGAAGAGGAGGAGCCGCAACAGCTTCTGACTGCATCGGAGTAGGACCTGACTGCCGAGTCTGTCGGGATCTACCCCGCGAAGAACCTGACCCACTCGGAACATCTGGGTTCCTAACCCTCGCAGCACTTGACCCCCGAGAACCTGACTGTTGCGGTCTATCACCACGCGATCTTCTATCCCCCCTCCTCTCAGAAGCAGTGATTCGCCTATCACCCAGATTTCTGTCTTCTCCTACTCTGGATCGGATGTTTCTAACTACCTCCTAGTTTTAACGAAATACATACAAATTTACCATCGATTATTATAACTAAAGTCCATATATGCGATTTTAAGTAGTTTTCAACCTTTTTGGTATTTTCTAAAAAGTGTTGATACGCTTTCCACATGCATTAAACTAATTCTTTTTACCATGCATTGCAGTTAATATTGAAATGAAGCGTTTTCCACTATAAACTAATTTTAGCATGCATTTGAAATACAATTGAGCATTTTCCACTATTTCTACAAAATTAAGCGTATTTCAGGTTTTTAGAAATACTAACCGACTCAGTGTTCCGTCTCCGACGTGGTGCTCGGACATCCTCCTCCGCTTGCTCCGGCTCTTCTTGAGGTGTTGCTCCGCCTGTAACAGTTGCATCCCAGAACATGTGTTGTTGATGCCTTTGAAGATCACTCAAAGTGGGGGTGGGGAGGTTGTAAGTACTACTACTTGCTCCGTCTATGTTGAAAAAATCACTACCAACAGAACCACCGTAACTTGCATTCGGAACACCATAACCCGACCACCATTCGTTTCCTACGTAAACTTCTTCATCTGCAGCCGTCGGATCAGAAAAAAAGGATTAGGAGGAGTTCCAGCCATTATCGAGATGAGAGAAAGCGTTTTTTTAAAGATTTAGAAGGGAGCGTTTTTTTGTAAGATTGAGAAGAGAGCGAATTCGAGTGTGGTTCGGAATGGCATCCCGAACGAAATATATATAGGCAATGCTGACGTCAGCTAGCCGTTACGGTCCAACGGCTAGCTGACGTCAACATTTTTTTTTAAAAATTATTCTCGTTCGGAATACCATTCCGAGCGAGAATGATGACGTCATCATGACGTCATCATACAGATTTTAAAAAAAAAAATGACGTCATTATTCCGAACGAGAATAATTTTTTAAACCGGTTTTTTTTTTGTATTAAATGAAACCCGGTTCATGGACCGGATTCACAAATAACCTCGTTCGGAATGGTGTTCCGAACGAGAATATTTAAATAAAAAAAAAATACATAACTCGTTCGAAACGGGGTTCCGAACGAGGGGGGTGCCCGGTGTAAAAAGGGTGCTGTCCGGTTTAATCGCCTATGTGATTAGTTTCATCTAAAAATTTAATAAACCATCGCATTCTCTCAATTTATTGGCATTTATCCCACAATATATATCAGAATCATGGGCATATAATATAATCCAGATCATGTGTAAATGGAACATCAAACATTTATCATCCATGTGACTATGTGAGTGCACCTATACAACGTGACATTTGCACATTATTATTTTTGTCCTCGTAGGGAGAAATTATTATGGTTAGGTGAGATAACATACCAAAAAGTCTTGTGTCTTGTTGAAGTAATAATTCAATAATCAAAGTAAAATTAACCGATAATTTACTTACTTTAGTGTCTTATATACCATTCTCTATGTCAACAGATTTGTATTTATCAAAGTCAATTAAAATGTCTTATTTTATGTTAAACTATATTAAATCTTAAATAAAGCATTTTACTGCATTCTCTTTGTGTATCCAAAAGATAGTGTTAGAAGAGGGAAATTGTCGATATTCCCGGATCCTCCGTTTTTACGGTTCATGTGCTCGAACGAGAACCAAACCGAACCTGATCCGGTCGACCGAATCTATGCCCATCACTAGTTACAGTTCCTGAGAACCAAAGATTTGCTTGGTTTTTCTCACCAAAAAAAAAGATTTGCTTGGTTCTCAATTAGAAAAGTACAATAGTTGTTGGGAAAAATAACTATATGCACATTTGACGCCAATGATTTAGGAGGGTCATAAAGGTTTTTGTGTATGTTTGCAAGGAAGAACATTGGTTCACTTTATTCCTCACATGGGCATGGGCCCATCTCAAGTTGCTCTTTCTCTTCGGGCCCACATTGGGCCTCTTTGTATAAGACTTGTTCACTATTATATTCTCCATTTTCTAATCCCATTTTCCAATCCCATTATCTATGAAAGAAGGTTTGTGCAAAATACCACTTGTCAGCGGGAATGTTGGCAGTTGGAAACGTCTAGGAAACGTGTCCTAGAGGTTATTGAGGAGTTTTCGACACGGAAAACACATATTTTATGGAGTTTCCGGGCATCCTAGCTTATTACAGACCGACTAAAAACTCGCCTATAATAGACGTACCATCAAAAGTTGTTCGCGCGTATTTTGTAGAATTTGTTGCGGACATGTAAACGTTCTTTAGTTATCCTATACGGGGTTGAGAACAATTTCGACATCACGAGACTTACGAGAAGAGTACAACATATGAAACGGCACTAGCTAGATTCACAGGAAGGATTTTGAAGAAGGCAAGACGATATTACCCAAACGATAAGTAATGGGGGCTAGAAAGCGACGTATATACTTTAGGGGGTAGTTGGATATATTATTATTCTTTGCAACATTTACACGTCCAGAGTGAGAAGGGATCATATATACAACTCTCTGCATGTGTTTGTGAAAGATAAAGAACAACGTTAGTGACAGCATCTAATTCTGCGCGTTATAATTACACTCTTTTACAACCATTCATGTAGTTGGCACACTGTGTCAAAGTCGAAACTTCATTAAACTTTCTGTTTGTGGACGTTAAATGATAATGCATTATTTGACATTATTAATGCCATATCGTATTATATCATCTAGCATACAAACAGAACCTTAGTTTTTTTTTTGGTTCCCACTCTTAGATTAGGTGACTCCCCTACTACCCTTACATCCAGATTAGGTGACTCCTCTTGCGTCCAGATTTACCAAGCTGACCAGATTTCGCAGCATGTTCTTGTTCCTGTAAAAAAGCCAACGCCTTACCATATTTCTCTGCTCTTTCCTCTTCGAATTGCTCCCTTTCCTTCTCCTTCAGCTCATGTAAAAATGTATTGTCTTTCTTAAGCTCACGGATTGCTCCCTTTCGTTCCTCTTTAACAACTTTCCTCAGCTTTCTACTTTCAGCACGTTCACGATCAGGATCATAATCCCTTCCCCTTATGAAACTGCACAAATACATCCGTTAAAGATGATAAAGTTTTCCAAGTATTGTGTGTACAAAACTATAAATGGACAGAATTCAGATAAGTTTTTTACTTGTCTTCAAATTTTGGGGCCAGGATTTGAATCATTGGTGTCACTTTCTTTGCCATTTGAATCGGTTCGTCTATTACCTCTTTTAAGAAGTCAGCAAGGCCTTTCAGTTCATCCAGCAGAGGACCCTCCATATTTTGCTGCTTACCTAATTCAACCAATAACTTGGAAATTGGCATGAATAACTCAGGAAAAGCTTTGAGATCTATATATATATCAGCAAATCCTCTTAGGGTTTCTACTACAGATACAAGGATGCTGGCCCTGCAATTTATTAAGAAAAAACACCCTAGATTAGGCATACTACAGTCAAACATTTCACTCACATTAATTTTGTTTTATACGAAAGACCGGATGGTGCTAACCCGAAACCATCTGAGCTGAAATATAAAGAATCCTCAGGCAGGTCCATAATCTCTAAGAAATCCAAAGGACTGATCACATCGACACAATTCTTTATGCACAATAAGGACCTTGATGCTTTGAGTTCCAGAAGATGAGAAAGGGCCTTTACATGAGAAAACAAAACATAAGCAAAGTGAACAAAGCAAATCGAGAGTCAGAAAAGGATTTTTTGCATCGTCCACACAAAATTTCATCACCAAGATAATAGATGAAGCCATATATGAAAATCATTATACCTGCGACTCTTGACATGATCCTGGATCCTTGTTTAAATATTTAATGAGCAAAGACTCGAGGAATAGTAGTACCTCAGGGCAAAAACTTCTGAGATTGTTTGCATACCTGCCAATATAACATCACAACATCATGCTCATTAAAATGCCATAAAATCAGGACCAGACATAATCTTCCTATACTACCACAATGTCAATATTAGCTTTAGTCTCCTATATAGCAAATAACTGATGCTATTGTTAACTTTCTACATGTCGTACCATAGTAACAAGAATAACAGCAAAATTCAATAAAAAAAATTATTCTGAAAGAATAAAACGTGAATGACAAGACAATAGCAACATAAACTTAAAAAGAAAGAATTAACTGAATCTTACTGAGAGCAGCATGGAGCACAAAAAAGATCCAATGGCAACATCTCGACCAGACAGTATACGACAACGCGTAAGATATTCGCACATCAGCAAAATTGCTGGTGTCATGACCGTATGGCGGAAGTCTGAACATGGATATGTCATTGACCACAATTTTTCAACAGGAGTAATGTTTTGAGGGATGGCCAGCAGCTCTTTTCTGCACACAAAATATAGAAAAGACTAATTCTTTAGAACAGAAGCACCCAAAATTTTAAGAATATGCAACTTACAAAAATCATTTATCTAATCCGCTTATGGAAACCTGGATCCTTAGCATCCTCACAAAGCTGTGTTCTGGTTCTCAGTAGACGTTCGTGTGCACATATTGCAGAAAAGTATGGTATCTCTACACTCATCTCCATCAATGGCTTCACTAACAGATTAAGTAGCTCAAAATTCAAAGGGGCTTTACTTGGCAATGTAGCAAAGTACTGTAACAGTAGACCATAAAATACCTGAAAAAAGAAGTGCTCATTCCATAAATCATAGAGAAGACGCTTTGAAACATAAATCAATTTTATATACATATCCATATCCCGCATTCCAGATTCTATATCCTCATTCTTCCAACTATTTTTCCTATACATCTCAAACAAAATGAAACAGATGAAACAATGATGAGTAACAGATCTGCAAAACATGTAATAGCGGAGAAATTTCTTACTTGCATCTTCTTTCGGTTTTCTGGAGCCAAAGCAATTGCCTTGGATAAGCGGATTCTCTTGATTGCTTCAAGAATTTTATTATTGGAACGTTTCTCAAAAAGATGACATATATCTGCCATGCTACTGGGAGCCTCAATAGCATATGGAAGCTCCCTCTGCTGAGCAGTAGAGAGGTTAGCATCCCCTTTCTCTTTCAAATCGACAAAGGCTTCTTGTTTCTTTAATGACTCCAAAGTGATTACCATTTCCTGCTGTCTAGAGTTAAACTTTACAGTATTGTCACTATCTTCTTGGTTTACATGCTCATCCACATCCTTATAACTAGCAAAATCAGTAACAAGCTCATCATCACTCGGTTCCCAGTCTTTCAAAATTTCTTTCTTATCATTACCTCCTTCACTTTCTTCATCCATCTCTACTTGATTCTCTTCACCACTCCTTTCCTCGTCATCTCCATCATTTTCTCCATTATCTGAATTCCCATCATCAGAACCATCTGCATCTATTCCTCCAAAACTTGCATCAGCCAAGCTACTTTTCCCCCCTTGCTTTTCATACAGATTGAAGGAGTCCCCAAGATTATCACCAGAAATAGGCCTTTGATTACGGGAAGATAATTCATCAGCATCTCCCATATTATCATCATCATCATCATATCCGTCACTGTTATCATCAGGTGAGGCAAGCATCCTTTGCTGGCGTGCTTGCTGCATTTATTAGCAAACAGAGAAACTCAGAAGAATTTTATTAACATGCATAGAAGAATGAAACTCTTAGTTCTCTGTATGATTGGCACACTGGTAAGCAGATTGGTGCCCAAACATAGAAATGAGCAGTAACAACATATTTCCAATTGTTCTAGTTGTTCTCTTTCCTCTTCGGCAATTTCCTCATCTGTCTTTTTCCGATCTGACCCTTTAGCTCTTGCTTCCAACTTCATCTCATTTAAAAGTCTGTCATAAGCATCCGGACGTTCCTGCCCAAAGTAAGACAGATCAAACTTTTAACAAAAGTGTGACATTAGTCTTAAAAACAGTGTATACATGAGGTTTCCAGAAAAGAAAGCGTGTATTGTGACTCAAGCATTCGTGAGATGAAGTTACATATGAGAGAGAATAAACATGGAGTATTTACAATATATAACAACTTTTACCTGCTCAGTAAAAACACTCTTTACAAAATTTGATTCTCTACTTTTCTTAAATTCCACCTCAAGGGGGGCACCTGGATTTACAAGAGCCTCCAAAGCGTGTAGCTTTCCTGGATGAGTAATGGATACCAGCGCTTCAGACTGTACCAAGGATTTAAAGTTTTCGTCCAAGTTGTCCATGTGCTGTTCTTTTTCTTCCTTGTCCAATTTTTTCAAGCCCTACAAAATTATTTTGCACAAGTTACACAAAGAAACTTATTGAATAAGTAATAGATAGTAACTGTTGCATATTTGACACCGTCAGTGGTTAAAGTACATCAGTGATACTTATCCTATCACCTATGCACATTAAGCTTTTAAGTATTCCTTAGCACTATAGAACAAAACCAAATCTTATGAAAGGTAAAACTACCTTGAAATGCTTGCTCTTTTCCACAATCTCCAGCCTGATTGCATTCTCGATTTCCTTCTCAATGTTCCTTTTCTGCACAATTAGCAATAAATCAATCAGAAGAACTTACACAAGTACAATATGATACAAAGGTCATCAAGTTTGATTGTTAGCTTAGATTGAGGATCTCAGGCTAACATGTTTCCACTACATGTCTCGAGCAAATTTCTAAAGAAACAGGCACTCGGCACCACAATGTCAATAATTAGATTGCAGGATGGTAGTAATATGCAACAAAGAATAAAGGTTTACAGTAAATTAAGTTCAATAGCTTACATTTTCATCTTCTTCTGTCAAAGATTCCCTGAGAACCCACCTTATTGAAAAAAAAAACAGACTGGTAAAAACATTTCTACAAGCCAAAATGCTGATAAAATACAAAATAAATATTCGTTGATTCCTAAAACATTAGACGAGTCCTCTGATACAGTGATAGATGATATACTCATAATAACCTTAAATCTGTTCAACTAAAGCATATTTTATCTTAAAAAAGCGAAATTTGTGGAAAATCTTTCCACCAACATACTATGTGGAAAACATGCAGTTGTAATATTATGCTAGTTACAGACTTACACTATACAGAATTTTATAGTCATCTTAAATTATATAGGAAGTTCAGAGTTCAACCATGATTATGGCTCCAAAGAGCATACAAGCTAAGTGCCAACATATAAGGAGACTTACTCTCACGGCCTTTCCCAACTGCATCATCAATAGGTGCAATTTCTTCACCGAAACCATCCCTCTCGGAGAGAAACTCACCATCTTCAATATCTAGTTCATCTTCCTCCTCGTCAAACAAATTATATTTCTTGTCGGATTTTTTCTAAAAGAGTTACAAAAACACAAATAAGTTCATGAAAACAAAACTTCACCAATCCTTTCATTAAGCATAAACTATAACATACCGCCTTCCTCTCGCGCTGAGACCGCAATACATTCTTATCGAGATCACTAAGTCCTTCGTTCTGCTCCCCAATTTCAGCAAAGAAGTACTACGCGCACCTCTATTTTCAGTATCCACTACACCAGTAAGAGCATCTCACCGTAAGAAGGGGGTTGTAAAAATCTACTCTAGGTTTGTTTCCACCGCCCCAATCATCGTTTTCCCCTGGAGGAGGGAGGTGAATGTTTTGATTAGGCTTTCTCGAGAAATTGGGGCGGCGACGGAGACGATGTCGGGTTCGTTGATCATAGTGCAGTCGAGTTTGAAATTGGGGGATGCGGGAGCCGAATTCAACGGCGTTCTTTCCTGAAATTGTCACTAATTTAATCGTGGGGAACAGTTTTATGATAAATGGAATTGAGTTTAATTTGAGCTTTTCTTGGCTTTGGACTACTCTTCTTGTCTCCACGTTGAACCAGGTATATGACTAGAATGATGATTAGTTAGTTTTGGAGTAATACTTGACTTTAAATTGGAAAGTTCAATGATATATATGATGTTGAAAGTCAAGTTCAATGATATATATGATGTTGATTGGTTCACTTAATTCAAATTGGAAAGTTCATAGTGGTATGAATTGCATTCAAATTCTGTAACCAGCTTGAAATTTTGATTGATAATAAGCTACCATTTTGTTAAGGATTGGCTAAATTGGATGTTAGCCAATTAAATAATGTAAGTTCATTTAGTTGACAACCTGAATTTATATGTTAAAAAATTACAGACATCAGATCATATGGCGCTTTATAAGAGGCATTGTAGTGTGTATGCTCACCTTTTAACAGGTTTGTTAATGTCTGATGCATTTTGGGTGATCATTAGTTAACAAACTGCCTTGTTTAGGACCTTTGGGTGGTCCAACATCCAATTTAGCAAGTTTAATTGAAAAAACAAGTAGTTTTAATTCATCACTCATTTGGACTTGTGTAAATTCCAGTGTACTGTATTGTTTGATCATTTCACATTCCAAATTCAATACTGTTAAGTGCCATGTGCTTTGTTGTTAATATTTCATTTTACATGTTCTAGAGGATCATGGACAATATTTTGACAACAGCAGAAGTTAATGGTGTTGGCGACTCGTGATTTGAAGAGAATAGACTAATTGTGGTCTTACATATGCTCAACCCGAACTGGTAGATGTTAGAGGGAACAAGAATGGAATATTTTAAGGAAAGAGTTTCTGGAACTTGTGAATGCAGGCATTCTGGTTGAAAATGATATAGAAGAAGCAATATCTTCTGAGTTTAATCTGGTTAGTCATTTTTCGAGTTTTCAGCCTTTTTGATGTTCATACAAACTAGTGTTTGTCCCGTACGACGTACGGGTAATGATACAATTTATTAATCAATAAAAATTTATTCTTAATTTAGAGATTTTTCTATCCATATAGATAATGAGAGGTTGTCGAAAACTTCTATTTATTTGAAGTTGTAATAAGTAACATCAATAAAACTTCCTATTAGACCATAATATGCACCTGAAATGCTAATAGAATAATTTTCATAAGAAGTATGGTAGCCGAAATGAAGTATAAGAGGAACCATGAATCCAATTGAGGCTTGATTAGACATCGATGAAAACAGATTCAATCAAAATCATTCACATATAGAAACAAATTTGCAAATCCTAACAAATGAAATTAAGAGATAGAAGTTGTAGAGCTTGAAGAAAATTCAATCAAATGATAAATAGTGAACATGCATATCTTTCGTTGAAGAGAGGAACATGAACAATAGCAGTAGAGAGACCGGCAAAAATGAGTTAGTAAACAACATCAAGTTGAAATTTGGAGTCACAAATATTGGTTTTACCAAATACAGCTTTTGTAAATTTAGAGTTAGTGAAATTGTGGGGTGTTAGAGTGGATAGTGATTAAAAACATTTACTCAATTTATTTTATAAGGATAAATAATAAAAGAGAAATACACATGTCTTCACTCAAATTTTGCCAAGTGGCGCAAATTTTTGTAAAGACATGACTTCATCATTAATATTCTACTAGTATTAGACCCGTACCTGGTACGGGATTTCAGCAAAACATAAATTATGGAGAATAATGTGGAGAAATTTTGTATAATATCAGTGAAATAAAAAATACACACAATATATTAAAGTTATAAGAGAAACACACTCTGCCCAAATAGTTCAGGGGTACAAGCACTTATAATTAGTTAACTCATCAAATGGAATTGTCATTGATTTATCCGCTTGAAAAATATTTAGTAAAAGAAGGCATTTACATAGGGGAACTTTGTGGTCGTGTGTTTGTAATCTTATTATCTCGTTGAATTGAACATGCTGATGTTTTCAAGAATGACCAAGTCACTTTTTTCGGTGACAACTCTAAACAAAGGGTAGCCACTTCAAAAAGTATATGCAGTTGCAATGCAACCTCAACAAATCAAATCCAAGATAATCCATGCTCAATAAATCAATAATCCAACCTTATTCCACAAATACAAGAGAAACAAATAATCAACACCCATATACTAATAAGAATATTACACAAAAGAGTAAGAAACTATGGTTGAGTGACATCATCAATGGATATATGAATTCCTCCTTGCTTCTGACATTGACAAAGACATGGACAATGATATATCTTCAGATTTTTTGACTGAATTTTATCTAGAAAAGAGCATAACACCATAGAAAGTAAGCACATAAAGAATACACAAAAAATATGATCATTTACCTATCCTAGCTTCAAGTTGCTCTATAAAAAGCTAAGGGTGATACGAAGAGAGCAAATCAGTTAGGGTTACAACGCTATCAATGAACAACAAAACCTGCTCCGTTGATCGGTCGACCAAAGCACATACAATGAAGAGACGGTTTACAACATAAAGGAACAATATCAAGCTGCATAAATCCTATAATTTTATACAAATTCTCATCAAATCTAATAAACCACATTGTTTTTATCTGAAAAAGAGAAGGAATGATCTCAATATGCTTACATTCTTAACTTAATCACTTCACAATTCATTGGGGGGAATGACTTTCAGGTGGTGGAGTTGCTCTTCTCTGTGCTCCAAAAGCATTTGGGAGCTAGCCTCCAAACTTCTGAATGAAGACCATAAAAGAGGAGCCTAGATTAGCCAACCCAAAAACTTTTTGAATGCTCATGTTTAAAGCTTACCGACTTTGCTAAGTTTGATCTTTGAGGATGTTGGACTTACGTTAAGAGCTTTAAGTAAAAAGGTAAGAAAAATCCCTGACAAAGCCACATAAAATGAAACAGAAAAATGCAACAATTTGTTTTCCAAAATCGAAATGTCCACTCACATTCAAACTTATCAAAGTTCAAAGACAAACAATGGTGAGGGTGGGAGTAAAGATCTCCTTCAAACTGCAACTATATTATCATTTTATATTATTGAAAGTATAAGAAAACTTATAATAAGAAATTGAGGGGAAATAAGAAACCCTTTGCAGTGAAAATAAAACGGTTTTAAAGATAGAAACATACAAGAGGTCAAATCAAAAGCTCTACCTATTGCTTAAGGTTTATGCACTCCCATTAAATTCTACTCCGTAATCAAGTTGAATTCTTACTATAATCATTAAAGGCCTCACTGAAGATGTCACAGACAAAGTATTACGGAGTAGAAGAAAAGACACTCAATCTAAAACCACCTAGAAAAATATCATATTTTTCTACCATAATATAAAATATATTGTTATACTTAGAAGTGTATCTAACGATTAGAATTATATTCATATAAGAGCTGAAGAAGGAGTAAACCTTGGTGGCTCATCGTCAAAATTGGTTAATGATTTCATCCTTCTTCTTCAGTTTTGACCTCCATCTTGTGCTTGGCAGCACAACCTTTGTCTCTTTACAATTTCTGCTTCTTTGCACTCAAAACATCCTTAATCACCACTTCCCCTCCAAGCTTACCTATGCACAAGATATCAAATTTGCATACCAGTCCAACTTGAAACAAAATAGTTGAATTACAATCATAACTGCATATCAACAATAAAAGGAGGAAAAAAACACCTTTCTTTGGCAGATTTGTTGTCTACAAAAGCAACAATGGGAGCGTACATCAACCTACACATAGAACAAAAAAAAGTGAAAACCATGTTTGAATGTTCTAAGACAACTTTCATGATGTGTCACTTACCCAAATTTTAGTTCATTGTCGAATTAAGGATTTGACGACAACGTCATGGCTTCTTTTCATTTGAGAAATGAACGGGTGATGACAATTAAAAATAGGATTGTAATTTGTCACCGAATTCGACCATCGGCCTCATCAAACGAATCTGCAAAAGAGATGGAAGCTGGAAAGAGGGGTTGACGTCTATTGGTTGTATAAGGAGGAAGAAGTGGTGAAGCTTAACGGTTTTGAAAAAATGGGATAGAGGATTTAGCCTTGTTTGCGAAAGAACATTTGGAGAATTTACAGGAAGAGGAGAGAGTGGAGGTGAATTGGAGCATCTAGAGGGAAGAGGGTGTTGAAGGGAGAAAATGTAGGGTTTTTAGTTTTTTCATCACCTTTTCACGATGGAAGTAGGAATTTTATTTTTTATGCAAATAAAAATATGTGGCGCTGAGGTGGCGATGATGTGGCGCAAATTTTTACACAGCCATGGCTTCTCCCTTATATTGTAGTTAGGTAGATGTCATAGTAAGCGGTGAACATATTACTACTACAACAACAACAATCCCCATTATATCCCGGTAATGGGGTTTGAGGGTGATCGGAATTGGGTAATTCCTTATCCCAACAAGTTGAGAGGAATGACCTAAATAACCCAAAAGAAAATAACCAAGAAAAGAACCTACACGCGATATCAGAGATATAAATACAGAGATACAAACAAAGGCTATATCACGAAAAAACAAAGAAGACCCGCTCCAAAGAAGCAGAACGATTGTGGATTTGAAGGGAAAAAAGAGGTTTGGGTTGAGAACATGCTTAATCTTGGAATTTCGTAGGTTTGATATTCAAATTTAGACAATTATGCACTTTTTCTAATAATGAATGATTAAGACTTTTCAGAATACCTGGCATTCGAATTCAGACAATGGGTGACATGAACTCGGTGCATATATTTGTATATTATTTCAGGCTATTGTGCTTCAAATTTATCCACTTCTTTGTCAAAACTTATTTTGCATATGATCGTTTTCCTATCTAACATATGTATGTTTCAACTCTAGTAAACATAAGGCTAATTACCGTGTGCGCTCTGCGCACGCCCAACTCACCTAGTTAAAGGAAGGATTTGTGCCCAATACACCTTTTGATACTAAATTTTAAACTAGCAAACCTGTTTATTAAACATTAACTAAATACCCCAATTCCTATCTAAGACTGTCACGCGCTCCACTCCCCACCACTTTCCCTTCTTCAATTCTCATAGTCCTCCCTCAAATCCTTGCCCTGCGATGATCTCAGATCCGTCGTCGGAAGAGCAATGCCTAGACGGCCGACTTCTCCCTCGTCTTCTCCGGCTCCAGGTAGCTTCGTTATCTTCAGGACCACGAGATTTTCGATTTCGATTTCTTCAAATCGCCAACCAAAGGAGCTCGCGATATCGGAAACGTCGCTGCTACCAGCGCTAGGTCGTCGGTCGACATCAATTACGGTGAGTTGCCATGGAATCTACATATCAGATATCGAGCAAACCGCTTGGGCTTCAATTTCAAGCTTAGGTTAAATGCGGCTCCGCAATCGATCTATCGCCTCTCTATTCTTCTCAAGCTCCGACGGTACGTGGCGGCTCCGATTCGAATCGGAATCCGAATCTCCGACGATTAAGACGGAGCTTCTGAAGCGAAATGGATCTATCAAGTCTAAGTTTGTACGGATCTTCAAGAAGGTATGCTTAGAGTGCAATTGTATGAGAGAAGAATATTGTTATGTTGCTTTGGAAAAAAAATGTTCGTGGGATTGGCTGTCAACATACTGATGAAAAGCATTTATGAAATTCTCTGCCAATTTTTATTATTATTACATTAATTAGCTTGCATCTTCATATTGTAAGAGGGGGGAAACTAATGATTGGAGTAATGCTCAATTTGGAATTCTTGATCTGCGTTATTTGCATTGTGCTTGTGAACCTGCATGCTATGGATGGTTTAGCACCTTGAGTTAAGTTATAACTCTCAATAATGTAATGATTGCCTGAAGTTTTGACTTGCTGTTGTTCTTTGTTGCAGTACCGATTATGAAAGTGATGGACTTTGGGAGATGCATTTGAAGCTTACAGTTAATGATGCAAGCTCCTGATGAAAGATCATAGTTTTGATGTGATAGACTTGCTTAGATTACTGAAACTTTTGTTATTTTCTTTTGAAATGAAGACTGGGTTTTTTGGTACATTTGCTATTTTTGTTTGATGAATGAATCACCCCACGACTCTTTTGTTGCTTGAGAAAATATGAGTCCTCTCTTCTTTTCTCATATATCCTTCTCTCTATCCAACAATTATTGTGGTTAGGGCTGCAGTTTGTTTTAGTGTGTAAAAATATTAATGTGTTGACAATTATTTTTTTGACAATGTAATTTAGTGGTGTTGACAATGTTGACAAGTTTTGTAAAGTGTTGACAATGTTGACAATTTTGTAATATTACTCGTGTTGTATGTTGTTGACCGTTTATTAGTAGTGTAAACAATTTATTTAGTTGGGTTGACAACTTATTTAGTCGTGTTGACAACTTATTATTTTTGTTGACAACTCTGTTAAAATTTTTGTTGACAGCTCTGTTAAAATTTTTGTTGACAACTCTGTTAAAATTTTTGTTGACAACTCTGTTAAAAATTTTGTTGACAGATTTTGTTGACAAGTCTGTTATAATTTCCACGTTAGCAAAGGGTTGTTATTGGTGTTGACAACTTATTATTCTTGTTGACAGCTCTGTTAAAAATTTTGTTGACAGCTCTGTTAAATTTTTTGTTGACACCTCTGTTATAATTGCCACGTCAGCAAAGGGGTATTTTCATATAACTTAAAAAAGTGATGCAAAAACTTAAAAAACATTACAGTTTTGGGGTATTTACCCAAAAACTGGTAAATTAAAGCCCTTCTTATAGCTTTGTTGTTTTATATTTGCTTTAATCGAAGCTGTGAGGAATGAGCTGTAAGGTTTATAAAATTACAGTTTTATCCCTGACTTTGTGTTAAATTACTGATATACTTTTATTTTAAATAAATGAATAATATCTTATTGTATTAAACATCAAACAAATATAGAAAATAAATACATATTTCTTTCAATTAAAGTATTTATTATATTATTTTTATTAATAAAAATTAAAAGAAAATATCAAACATTTAGAAAATTAATAACAAATAATTCAAGACAAACAATTTCAGGAAAATTAATGACAAATATTTCATATCTTAATCAAAAGTAAGATATGAAATATTCCGAAAAAAGAGAGGAATGGATAGATAAGAAGAAAGGTCTGAGATTTTCATTGAAGACTATCTTTTATTTATAGGCAACCAATGTTAGATAAAAGATTTTTTTTAAAGAATTATTATAAATAATTATAATTGGACTTTTTAATATCAAAATTATACTAAATTTGTACTTTTTAAAAAAAAATCTCTCAAATGCCAATTTATTGTACACACATTTTAATTTTAAAACAACTTAATTAATATTTAAACAATTATAATTGATGATATTCAAAATAAAATAATTTTTATAAGTATTCAAAATATATCCAAAATGGGTGTCTATGTATAGAGAAAAATGTGATTAGAATTATGGTATTTTGTTTAATTTGTTTTATTAAGTATATTGTTAGATATATCATTTTTAAAAACAATAATAACAAACGGCTAGGATCGTGCCACGTGGCGCCCATCGGGCGCGCTTCATCGTGCCAATCGCAACGCGCCACGTGGCACGCGCTTAAAGCAAACACCTTAAAGCGCTGCGTTTTGAGCCCTTTAGGCTAAACACTGCGTTTTACGTGTTGTATCCGAATTTTTTTAAAAGCAAACCAAACAGCACCTTCTCTTACAGATCTGTAACAAATTGGTTTTGGGCTTTTATTTTGCCCCATTTTACGGCCTTTGTACAAGGGCTTTAAGAAGCTTTGATTAAAAAAATGAAAAATATCCTTACAACCCTTCCTTAAAGACCACCATTGGGGGTGCTCTAATATGGCAACATTTCATGACCTAATATGAGAACTTTATTTTACAGATTATTAATACTTATAAATTGCCTTATTATTAGAGATTTTAACGACTTATTTTCTTGTGAAGATAAAGCGGGAGGTGCGGCTTTAACTACGAACTAATTTAGTTTTACGCGCATCGTATTACATATAAGATTTATATTAAACTTATTATACTAGTTTTTTATATATAATTTAACCAAATTTTATTTTAATAAGTAAATAAATAAAAGATTTTATTTTGTTAAATAAAAACTTTTTAATTTAATTTTTTTTCTTTTGGATAAGGATAATCTTATTCATAAGGATAGATTGTGTAGATTAGTACAAAAATCTTTTCTTATATAAGTAAATCTATTTAGAAATATTAAAAAAAATAATTCAAAAACGTCATGTGGCAGAACTATTGTAAATTTTCGCTACGTGGCAAAATAATTTTGAGAAGGACAAGGGGCAAAACTTAGTTTTGCTTTAATATATTAGAAAGATTAATGTGAAAATGATTTATATGATACGAATATACGAATGGAAAATTCACGTGCACAACTTCCTATATTCACATGCACATTCCTTTACATTCACATGCACATCCGCACATGCGTGCATGTCTTTGATAATATATGAAAAATACATGCACATGTTTGCGTGTGCATGCGAATGTGAAGGGTTGTGCATGTGAATATAGAAGGTTGTGCATAGAAGGTTTTGCACCTGAATATGGAAGGTTGTGCATGCGAATTTGTCATTCGTATATTCGTACCATATAAATTAGGCAATGAATATCAGCGCACAGATTCAACATATATACGCCGAGGTACTGCGCACAGATTAATGAAGTAGCCGTTGATTTTTCGAAATTTGCCTAATATGTGCGCAGTAGGTCAGCGTACAGAGTTGTATTATTCGAAAAAATTAGTCGTTACATGTAAACCCGTGCGTTGTGTTTATGCACAAAGAGGCTATAGGGTTTGAGTGTGTGCGCTGTACTTAAGCGTATAGGGCTTACAGTTTCGGATCCATCCATTTGGACCACAACGGTCATAAATCTGCCTATATAAAGTCATAATCTCTTCGTTTCCAACAAATTCATTCAAAAAATCTTACCTTGAAATTAGAAAAGTTGTTTTGAATTGGCGCATAATAAAAATCAAGAACCGAATGGATTCAATGCAATTTTTTTTTAATCAAAAGTACTGGTCTATAGTTGGAACATCAATGGTTCAAGCATGTCAAAAATTCTTCCACGATTATTAAAATTAGAAAAAAAAAAATTTAATCAAAAGTACTGGTCTATAGTTGCACAATCTTTTATTGCACTCATTCTTAAAGCTGATAATCCTATTTTTATAAATTATTTAGACCTATTAGTCTTTGCACAACAGTTTACAAAGTGATTACAAAATTAATGGCTAATCGTTTGCAACCTCTACTTAGTAAAATCATTCATCCATCTCAGGCAACCTTTGTGCACGCTAGGTCTATTTTCGAAAATGTCGTAATATCACATGAAGTTTTTCACTCCTTTCACAATCGTAAAAAGAAAAACGAGGGAGGGTGACATTAAAATTGGATATGAAAAAAAGCTTATGACAAAGTTCAATGTCCTTTCCTCATTAAAATGTTGGAAAATTTTGGATTCCATGCAAAATGGATTAATCTATTCTGATTAATAATGAACCTAAACCCACTTTAAAGCCTAAATGTGGTTTACGACAAGATGATTCCGTTCATTTTCATTATTGTAATGGAATATTTAACACGTATTTTCCAAATCCAATCACAACATTGTAACCATAAAGTTGGTATTCAACTTACTAAACTTGGCACTCAAATTCGTTTTTTTGCGCTTTGCAGATGATATGCTTATATTCCTAAATGCATCTATAAAATTTTAAAAAAATCTTCAACAATTTACTAATTTATCATCGCAGAATATTTAAATTGCTCAAAAGATTGTCTTGACATCAATATTAAACTTGCAAATTACTAATTTAACGGGGATAAAAATCGCCGGATAGTGTAAATAATTTGAGACCTCCCTCTTAGGTAAATAATTGAAATGAACCGAATCAATTTGGGTTTAATTATCTGAGCTTCGTAAGGAATTAGTTCGTGATTTTTTTTCATGATATATACGAGTTGGGGAAATTGAGTTGGGAAAATGAAGGGAGATGGGTGCAACTGTAGAGTAGTTTTTACAATGGCAGATTTGCAAAAATACCCCACTTGGGGGTATCTAACAAAACTACCTAAAATCAAATGGATATTACTGTAATATCAATATTCCATTTTATTTTGTCTTTTCTTTTTGCTTTGGTAAATGAATAAAGGTTTTTGGAAAAAGTTAAAATAAAATAAAAAAGCATTATAATAATGAGCTGAGAAAGAGGAAAAAAGAAAAAGAAAATCTGACGGAAAAAAAGAAAAGAAGAAAAGAAGGGAAGAAGGAAAGAAGAAAAGAAGCAAAATCCGTACATGTGTCAGGTTTTATGAAATGATGATATTGCTATAAAAGGACATATGTCAGGATATTTTAAAAAAACAACGGATAATATGGGAAAGGCGCCAGGAAAACACAGATCAGCCACAAAAAATCTGACAGGCCGTACAAATCACTATTCATTCGTACCAGATTAATTCCCAGCCACACAATTCAACTTTGGCGGTACACTTTCCCGCCAAATTTGATGTAAGCTCACTTAGAGCAAATTTTTGCTCCAAAATTATTGTAATTTCTCTTATCTTAACTTCATCTTCCTCATTAATTTCGGTTTTTCTCTTCTCTGTATTAAACTCATCTTCCTCATTAAATTTGTTTCATATCCTGCCAGCCAACTGTTTCCATCTCTTTACATCCTTGGTGGTTTTCATATCTCTCCACCATACACAAGAAGGAATGGGTAAGTTGGCATATTAAATGCAAACGTTTTTTGTGTTTTGGTAGCAGTAAATGACTATGTTTTCTTGTTTTGGTTTGTTTAGGTCAAACATATATGCTCTCCTTAATACGTGGAGGCAAGTGGAAGGTGGAGAATGAACTTTGGGTGTATGAAGACCTTAAAAAGGCAAAGGGTTTAATGGTCAGTGATGAGACCAGTTATAAGGGCTGCAGAAAATGGTTGAAGAAAAACTTTCCATTGATCTTAACATGTTTGACTTAAAGCTCAGCTACATGCCTCCACAAAATGTTCATCTTCCTCCTTTCGATATTTCTGATAATGATGATGTAGACGCATTCTTCTTCTTGAACATGTCAAACTGCAAAGATAGAATATGGTCAATTCCTTTGCATTCTGTCGTGGTGCCTAAATATTTTGGTTCAAATGAAAACCCTAATTTAATTCCAAAAGAAGAAGAAGAGATGATGGATGTTCAAGGTAGTGCACCTCAACCTTGTTCTCAGACTAAAAATGTTGGTGGACCTTTTTACCATGTAAGAGTCCTAAAGAAAATGTCAGATCACATGTTTAGTAACATAGTAGATGATGAGCTGAGAGAAGAAGAAGACACGTCAGGATCATATGATAAGGGTGTCCGAATATATATGGAAGGTGGAGAGAAAGCTAAGAAAGCTAAGAAAGGCAGTGAACCTGATGTTGTGTCACTAATCAGTGACGATGAATAGGAGGATGTTTTTATTTCTGCAACCAAGCGACAAGGTTTGGACCTTGTCAACATTTCTGACGAAGAATTTGATGATGATCATGTCAAGGTTGAGGACTACGAATATCTGGGAGGAGATGCTGAGGAACATGACCATTATGATGTTCCCGCTGATATTGAAAATTTGGAGGAGGAAGAAGAATTGTGCTTAAACTCTCAGCCATTGGCAATCAAGGTTGGAGATGTCTTTCAAACCAAGGAGGAGGTTCAACGGTCTTTAGTCTCATATGCTGTGGAAAAATGTATAGAAATGCGTGTGAAGAAGTCTGATAAGAGCACTTATGTGGTGGAGTGCCAACATGGCGGAGCATGTTCATTTGGGTTTCGTGCTTCAACGAAGGGTGGTAAAGCTACTGGTACGTGGTGGGCCCGAAGGCTTGAACCATCTCATACATGTGCGATGTTGTTCAAGAACAATCACAACAAGCATGCCAATTCATCGTTCATTTCCAAGAGTATTCTTGATAGGTATGTATTGTTTCTGTCTTGTTGAAATATTTAACCTGGCGAGATAGAGTATGAAGGGTGACCGGATGTTTTTGAACACATGTAACAGGTTCAAAGGTCGCAAGGACGCACCAAGGGCAAAAGAGATACAAGTTATCATGAAAGATCTAGGAGTCCATACCAGTTATTCCAAAGCAAACAGAGCAAGACAAAAGGCAAAGGACATTATTCGAGGGTCTCCCGAGGAGGGTTATAGTCAACTTCACTCATGGCTTCATATGTTGAAAGAAGTCAATCCTGGATCACATACAACCTTAATATTGGATTCTCAAAACCGATTTAAGTACTGTTTCTGGGCATTGGGTGCTTGTATCAGGGTTGTTCCTCATTTGAGAAAGGTAACTTTTTAAACTATATCTTTTTCCTGTCCAGATAATAGGTAGTGGGTGGAGAGATAATAACTGATGGGAGGAGGGATATGATTTCAGAAGAATAGATATAATTACGTGGCGGGATATATTATAGAGGGTGACAGGTTATATGATGTATCAGGTGATTTGTGTTGATGGAGCACACTTAGGAGGGAGATTCAATGGCCATATTCTTCTAGCTACTGCTCAAGATGGAAACAAACTGATCTATCCCTTGGCTTTTGCTGTAGTAGACAGTGAGAATAAGGATTCTTGGTCCTTCTTCTTTGAAGAGTTGAAGACGGCTGTTGTACCAGATAGTGTGGATGTGGTTTTTGTGTCTGATCGCCATTTGGCTATTAAAGCCGCTCTGAGACAAGTTTACATTCTTGCACAACATGGATATTGCATTTATCATATGCTGCAAAACTTCAAGCAAAAGTGCACTTGGGGAGGTTTGCAAGACCAGTGGTTTAAGGTTGCAAAGGCGTACACTGTAGAAGAGTATAGGACTGAGCTTGAGATCCTACAAAACAGAACTTCAGTTGTGGCAAATATGGCTCTCAAAGTGTCTCTTGAAAAGTGGTGTAGGGCATATTTCACAGCTGAGAGGTACAACATCATGACGACAAACAATGCAGAATGTCTGAACAAGGTGTTTAAACAGGAGCGTATGTGGCCTATTGTAGCATTGTTTGATGATATATTACTTACCTTTTCCACTTGGTTCTGTGAAAGGAGGGAGTCAGCTACTACATGGTGTGAGGTGACTACTAGGGCAGTGACCAAGACCATTGAAAATAGGTATGCGGCATCTGTGAGCATGAGCATCAATAATAGGCTTAGTGATATTGAAGCAGAGGTGACTGATGAAAGAAACAAGTATGAGGTGAATCTTCGCCAACAAACTTGCCAATGCAACGTGTTTCAGAGAGATCGGATTCCTTGTAACCATGCTTTGGCATTAGCAAAGGACATGGGAGTTGATATTTCTACTCTTGTTAGTCCCTTTTATACCAACAACATCTTGAAAGAAGTTTACAAGCAAACCATCCATTTGATCCCTCCACCCAACCAATGGGATGTTCTACAATCAGTCTCCTCTCTTCCGTGTTTGCCACCACCATGGAAAAGGGGACCTGGAAGACCAATGTTGAATAGATATAAGGCTAGGTGGGAGAGGCCCTACAAACGAGTGTCCACGAGATGTGCAAGATGTGGTCTATCTGGCCATACTCACAACACGTGCTCCAGGGCTGCAAGGGGAGGACAGTCAAGGCGAAGACCATAGGGTAAAAGGGTAAGACAACAAGGTTCTAACTTTTTGGTATATGAACAATGTTAACTTTTTGGTATGGCTTTGGTAAGATTATCCTGCCATGTTTGATGTTTTATCCCGTCAACATACAGGTGTTATCCTGTCACATTTACTTTTACCTTTACTTTTCTAAGTCGTATTATTTTGGGATGGATGTTGAAATGCTTTTAGTATTGATGCTGCTGAAATACTTTTAGTATGCTTTGTTAAGTTGTATGGTATTATCCCACCACCCATGCTGTTTTATCCTGTCACCCATATTTTATAACATCCATCCGACTTCTATTTTGAATATCCCACCACCTAACTCCACTACATAAATGCAGTCAAAGCACACATTTACTCCCTGCAAAACCTAACTAACGCAAGTACATGTTTTTAATCATAAAAGTAGTCAAACACGTTTACCAACCCAACACGTTAACCAACCCAACCTAACACATTTACTCATTTTTGGTCAAATTTGGAAGCATAAATAGGCCATTGTTGTATACATCGAGCACAATCTATCATGCTCTTTCCTTTCTTTCTCAACAACCATACCTTTCTTTCTCTCTTTCTCTCTTTCTCTCAACTCCTTCATGGCTGGTTATCACGTGCTAGACCCATTTCTTCGTTGAAATGAAACACTCATATGTAGAGGGGGACTGTCGTCTATGTATCCCTACCGGCCATGGAGACAAGTATTTGAAAGACTACAAGAACTGTGAAATAACACTTAAAGTTGGACTTCAGACTTGGAAAGTTCTTCTCAAACACACCAACAATGCCTACCGTTTGGGCAAGGGTTGGAGAGCTTTTGTTGAGCATAATAAGCTCAAGTATAAGGATGAGTGCCTCTTCGACCTTGAAAGTGCAGATTCAAATGGTGTCATGTACAATATTCATGTGTACAACTATGAAGGAATGCAGTGACCAACAATGCCAACAAGCTTTATCATTTCATGTTATTTCAATCTTTTCAGTTTCCTTGTGTCGTTTTTTTCCTTCATGTACTTGTATTATGTTTCTGTTTGGTATGGATTTGGTAACATTATCCTGTCACCATTGATGTTATATCCCACCACCCTTTGTTAAGTTGTATTGTATTATCCCGCCACACATTCTGTTTTATCCTGTCACCCATTCACTTACATCCTGACGAATTTCAATGCTACCACAAATTAAATCTTTGATATGATAAGTCACACTAAAGAGAGATAATTTTTCATTATAAGAGAAGATTAAAGCATAGAAACTGAAAAAGCCGACATCATTGCACTTAGATCACAAACTAAAACATATCCCTCCACACTTGCACACACATCCTGTCGCACTACATAGATTACACAACATTAGAGTCTCCATAACATGGTATGTCGAGACGATAGTCCATGTCCCTGGTTGGGGGTTTGAAGTCACGCCTCCACCTCTTTTTCAGCTCCAAGGGGTGTTGATCGGTGACAATGAAGATTTTGATTAGAGCAACGAACCTTCCTAGATCGGCAAGGGCATGAGCATCACGTGAGTGCTGCAAGGCTCTTATAGTGTTCCTCCCTCCATGAGCATGAACCATCTCAAAGAAATAATGTGTGTTGTTCTGGCGGTTGTTGAGGGTCCATAGCTCTCCTCTAAGCCAATTGATGTCCCTAACACTATCTGCCGTTGGAGCCCAATCTTTGCAGAGACCACCTTCGTAAGTGTGGCTCGTGACACTGGCCATTCTTTCGCTGTTGGGGACAAGGGAACCACCATAGTGAACTTCAGTATAGACTCTTGTCAAATCCATAACGCATTCCATTTTTTTGATAATTTATAGACTGAGAGCATGAACAATGGGGTAGGAAACTTTGTTATTTATAGACTTCAAGGCTAACACAAATTAAAGGCGGGTTTTTTCAATTTTGAAAATCTTATCCTGACAATATGCCCTTTTCATCCTGTCAATATGTCTTTTTTATCCTGCACAAGGACAACTGCTTTACTTTGGCAGTTGTCACATCCCACCATTTTGAGTTGTCATAGGTGGTAAGGGTAAGACAATAAACTTGCATTCATACTAGAAATCTGTATGACAATAAAACAGAAATCAAACCATTGTTCAACTTTCAATCATGGCTAGACCAACATAGGTAAAAAAACCAATATTCACACAAACACACCTTAAAACTGTTCTGAAACATAACACACAACAATCAGAGATACAAATTATTCCTACTGTGTAACATCATCAACATTATTCAACCTAGTGACCCATTTCTCGTCAAACAGGCTGTTAGCAAGGTCAAATATGTGCAAGTCGATCGTCTTGTCCGAAATGAGGGAGAGATCATTATTTCCAAAACACAATCACTCAATGTATTTCACAGTGTATACACCACAATCACCACTGCAAACAAAAAAAAACATTACTCACAGATTTATAAAGTGTGGCGGGTAAATAATAGAGTAGTGGAGGGATATATTACCTTTTTTTATTCTGTGGTAAACCATCAACCCTTCCATGGTAAGCCAAGTCCTCTTGAAACCTATGTGCATACTTTGAGGACAAAGCCTCGTGTTTGCTCAAAAACTTTGGCACATACTTCAGGATTGGGGCCACATCTTTTTCTATGACCCGCTCTGGCTTCAAATCAGTGTTGCAGTCATACACATTGAGCTTCCAGTTCTGGAGGTCTATTTCAATGGCCACCCAATGGTTGCCTCCAACAAAGAGTGGTGCATAAATGAAGTCCACATCTTCCCAATTTTTTCCAAATAGAAATGGAAGACTTCCCTTGAAGTACCCCACAACACGATATGGAATAACTGGTACTTCAACTCCACCTGCTTCACTATTATATTGGTCCTTGTAATCCTCATACCATAGACAATCCATTATGGCAGCCTTGTGATTATCAGCTGGTTTTTTCCTGAGCTCAGACCTCACGTGGCAAAGAACCTCATCGATGTGTTGCCAATACAAGTACACATTAATTACACTTAAGTTTGAAAAAATAAAAAATGAAAATTTTATCCTGTTACCCTTACCAAATTATCCCACCAGTGTCGTGGTTCAATAATTGACTCAAAGAAAGCATTGTCAATAGCAACTCCACTCAGACCATCAAACTCCTCAGGGCTGAATCATAAAACACAATATAGGAGTATAAAATTTCATTGTAATCATCATAAAAGATATTTAGTATATTAATACACCAATTTTTTCAAGTACCTTTCCCCTTTGTACCATTTTATTGCCTCTATCATTTCTTTTACAGCTGGATTGTTGGTTATCTTCTTCCAAAAAGCTTTCGAATATACTTCCTTCTTGTCCTTGTTGTCCTTCTTGGTGTTTTTCTTCTTGGTGGTCTTGGATGTGTAAGGAGAGCTGAGAGAAGTAGAAGGCTTTGTATTACGCTTGGGAAGGATCCTGCAAAACCACAGTGAACTCAAAAAATATCATATCCTTCCATTCAACACAAACTATCCTGTCATGCTCCAAAAACTATCCTGTAATTTCAGAAGTTACCTCTGTTTCTGTGGAGACACCTTGTTTGGAGAACGACCATTAACATGCTTCACCCTTTTGCCAAACACAAGTTTGGGTTTGGCAAAATCACCTGCCTTGTCCTCCTCACCTTTCTCCACCTCAGTCATTTCCACATCAGCCTTGTCCTCCTCAGTCTTTTGCTCATCTGCCTTTGTCACCTCAGCCTTGGCCACCTCTGCCTTTGTCACCTCAGCCTTGGTCTCCTTAGTCTTTTCCTCCTCAGCCTTGGCCACCTCAACCTTTTTCTCCTCCTCAGTCTTTGCTTCCTCAACCTTTTTCTCCTCCTCAGCCTTTGCTTCCTCAGCCTTTTTCTCCTCAGTTGTAGCCCGCTGAGTGAGCTCTTCCCTTGGTGCATCTTCAAGTTCATTATCTTTCAACTCATCTTGCACCTTAGAGTCGCTCTCATCCTTATCAGATGCCTTCTCAGCTAGCTCAGCAACAACATCCATTACCACATCTCCTTCTCTTCTACCAACACCAATTAATTGAAAATCTTGGACCCCCCTGCAAACAATCATGTCATGCTTCAGTATATATCTTGTCATTCAACAAACACTTCCTAGACACCAATAAACTAAATCATACCTCATTGTCACTAGAGTCTTTGGAGCTTACAAACTCCTCATTCAAGTTTACACAAGGAGCAACAACATTATCCATTGGCTCCAGAACTTCCTCGCCATTCTCAACAACAACTTCATCAACATTGTCAACCCCACAAGGAGCAGCAACATTGTCAACCCCACCCTGAACAACAACTTCATCAACAACATGTACTTCATCCCCAACAACATTATCCTTTGGAAAAAGATGGTCCTCCAACTCCTCATTATTACCAAAATCAAATACCGGTTCATGGTAAATAACAAGTCCTCTTTCCTGCAATAAAAGTTTCTTAAATCCTATATTTCAAACTTCACAAACTATCTTGTCATACTTGAAACAAAATCCTGACATGCTCCAGAACCTATCTTGTTATGCTTCACATTCTATCCTAGTATGATTTAATACTATCCTTTCATTCAACCCAAATTATCCTGTCATGCTCAAATAATATCTTGTCATACTTTAATAAAAAAACTAAATGAACAAAACAAAGTATACATACCTCATTCTCAGCTGTCACTGCTTTGTCCTCTGCTTTCTCACATCCATCATCTCCATCTCCACCATCATCATTTCCTCCATTGTCATCTTCACCACTGTCACTGCTTTCCACCTCAGATTCTCCACTTTCCTCAGCATCCTGCTGTGTTGTCTCCACCTTATCTTCCCCACTGTCAGTGCCTTCACTAACACTCTCTTCACTCTCAGACTCCTCTTCATACTCTTCACTCTCTTCACTAGAAGCTTCTACTGGTTGCTTACCCTTCCCGGCTGGTCTCTTGCACTCTTCCTTGCCATCCTCTTCCTAGGGATCCTCCTCCTCAGAAACTACATTGTTCTTCACTCTCTTCTTTCCCATCCTTTTTTTGGGGACCTCCTCCTCCTCACAAACAAAGTTCCTTCTCTCCAACCTTTCAATCCTCTAACAAAGACTAGCCTCCAACTTGTCAATCTTCATGAACAAAACCTTCATGACCCCCATTAGCTGACCTTGTTCCCCACTAGATTTTCCTTGGGATTGGTCTTCTTCTTGTCTAGGCTCACTGTTCTTTGTCTTTGACACAAACTCAGATGTAATCTGGTCAAAGAAGAGGTCCTCTACTTCATCTGAGAATTTGCAACCATTAAGCAAGTCCTTCTCAGATTCATCTGCAACCAGTAGAGGCAAGACTTCTAGACCTTCTCCTTCAAAAGACAGCCTTAGTGATCCATACTCAGGGCATTGGGTTGCAGACCAACGCACTCCTCTGGGGATTTGGGTCTCACTAATCCTTGAAGCATACTGGACTCCAACAGTCTGTACACACTCCCAAATCCACACCTACACATAAACAAACAAAACCATTAGTAATCCTGTCACCCTTCAATATATATCCTGTCAGATATGTACTACTATACCTGAAATACCACTGACATCCCTTGAAGGCTGTATGGTATCCTTCCATCATCTGAGAGTTTCACAGACTTCTCCAAGGATATCATTCTTCTTTCCATTGATCTGGTCAGTGCCCTGTGCAACTCCATGTAGGCAACTCTTCCCCATGGATAACTCCAAAACTTGTCAATGGTTTCCACTAACCTCACATGTTCAACTTTGACAAGCCTCTTCTTATCACCTTCAAAATGAATTCCTTCCACAATCAGCAATAATGCTAACTTGAACTTGTGGTTGTCCAAGACTTTGTGCTTCATGAACCTTTTATAAAGGTCTTGCACTGAAGTTTTAGAACCATCAGGACCACCAAAAAAATTGTCCATCACTTGGTTGTCTTGCTTCCTAGATGATTTAATCTCCTTGGGAAGAGGGCCACAGTTCAAGCCAGTTATCAAAGAAAACTCTTCCAGCGAAAATCTCAATGGCTGACCAGCAATCTCATACCATGTCTCCCACTTCTTTTTACTCTTCAACTGCTTGAAGAGAACGGAGTGCACGGTTTGAGAAGAGAAGGTCACTTGATTGACCATTTTCACAACATCCCCAAAAGGGTTGCCACATATTCTTCTCCAATCTTGGCATGTTAGCTTAGACTCTATGTCTTTGAGATATTGCCTCCTACAGTTAATATTCACACGACCATGCAATGCATCTCCCTTGAAGAAAGCATACATCACCTACAGAAACATAACATGTCAGGAAAATATTAGTAAGATGTCGGGATGCACACTTCATATGACAGGAAACATTATTCAGAGGTGGAGAGATATGCAAACTACACATAATCTCATTAACCCATGCACAAATGAAATTCTTTTACAAACTAACAATTTTCACAAAACTTCAATCCAAATACTTCCACTACATAAACTCCTAAATGCACATAAGCTACACAAAACCAAAGTTCAAGTGTCGGGACACGGAGAAGAGTATGTCAGGACACATTGAGGAGTCTGTCAGGATAACATGCTTACAATCTAGACACAGTGAGGAGAAGAGGATGTACATGCATTTCCTTAAAAACTAACAATATTCACAAACTCAAATCCAAATACTTCCACTACATAAACTGGTTCACAATGCACATGACAGGAAGTATTTTTAGAGGTGTCAGGATTCGTAATACACATGAAGAAATGAAATTCCTTAAAAACTAACAATATTCAGAAACTCAAATCCAAATACTTCCACTACATAAACTCCTAAATGCACATAAGCTACACAAAAACAAAATTCAAGTGTCGGGACACAGACAAGAGGATGTCAGGACACAGAGAAGAGGATGTCCGGACACAGAAAGGAGGATGTCAGGATAACCCTAAACAATAATCAAATTATTCACAACTTTGTTCTCAACTCCAATTACAGGTGCAAATGTACATATTATCTCAAAAAAGGCCATTTTTCCAATTAAACTCATATACTCGAATTGAATAACATAATTTCAGAAATTTCACTTACATTGTCGTTAAAAGCCAGAGGCTCGATGCTTCTCCATTTTTCCAAGAGATTCAAGACCTCCTTCTTCCTCTGGGAGACTGTGGCTTCCCCTTTGGCCTCCGACTTCGCCGACAAACCCTTAGTACATTTTGGAGTTTTCTCGGTTTGCCTCCTCTTTCGTCCTTTACAGTCTCCATGTGCGTCTCTCTTTCTCTTCTGGGGTGCGGAAGCTCTTGTGACGGTCATAACTGGAGCGATTGGGAGAGAAAGAGAGAGAGAGTTGTCGGAGGTTACGAGCGGTTGCCGGAGAGGTTGAGAGAGGTTGAGGGCGGTTGAGAGCGGTTGAGAGCTGGGGTCGGGAACAAAAATGGTGAAAATGGAGAAGACGAATGGGTGAATGTGGGTTTTGAACGAGAGAGAAAATGGGTGAGAAGCTGCGTAATGACATTAATTAAGCATAATGCTACTTAAGTGGGATTAAGTAGCAGTTACTTTTTTAATTATGCATAAACCGTCTTTTCAAAACTGCCCCCTTTTCCTTTTTTTTAATTTTTTTTATTATTGTAATTTTCCTTTTTTTATTATTTATTATTTTGATTTTCCTTTTTCTTAATTTCTAAATATATTAAAATAATCATTTGAGTTAAAAAAATAAAGATAAATTAAATTATAATAAATATTTTCTTTTTAATAGAAAAAATATTTTTTTGGACTATTATAACCCTCAAATGGATATAACAGTCATATCCGCTTGAAATTGGGCAGTTGTGTAATTTAGGTACGAAAATGGGGGTATTTGGGACAATATTTTCTTTTACAATTAAAAAGGGTATTTTTGTGTTGGATGTTACATGTAATTCTCCTTTCACGGATGCTCGTGTTGACACTTTTTTTCAAGGGGCTCCTGTGTCTAGCATTGTTGTCAGGAAGAAGAAAAAATACGAACTCAAGTGCATAGACAATGACTATAATTTTATTGTTTTTGCCTTCTCCACTTTTAAGGAACTAGGGAGTCCACTTTTGGGAAACTAGGGAGTTATGCTCTTGAATTTCTGTCCAATGTCACACGAGTTGGTCAGGGTCATGCAACCAATGCTAACTTAAAGTTTCTTTTAAAAGGTTGTGTTTTGTCTTGAACAAGGGTGTCGAAGCCCAATTAGTTGCTAGACTCTCATCCAACTTTTTGTAAAATGATTGTTACGTATAATTATTTTTTATTTATTTGATTAGCAGCAAAAAAACTTAAAATAAAATAAACGAGTATTTGGGATAGAATTGGGTCGGTTGGTGTTGTGTTTTGTGTAGATTGCGGGCTTGAGGTGTTTTGGGGGTGATAGTGGAGTAATTTGGGCCTGTTTGTACCAGGCTGACGATTGTTGTTACATCTTAGAAGAGATTTTAAACAACTTTTCAGTTTCCACGTTGTATAGGTTGATTTGTAATATCCATGAGTATGGACAAGATGTAAAATAACCCCTAGGGCATAGAAAAGCTCTCTTTTCTCTCTCTCTGGTGCCACCTTCGGGGCTAGGGTTTCTCACGTCAGAGTGCGAGTTTCTCCTTGTGTTCAGTAGGGTTAGGGTTTGGTGGTGGCTTCGACTGTCAGTTCACTTCTAGTGTGTGAACCGGGAAACGAACAACCATCCAAGATGAAGTTTGATAGGGCAGAATTCTAGATACGGCTTTACGACCTTCCAGTTCCTATGATGAGAAAAGGAATGGCAAAGAAACTTGGGGCTTCGTTTGGGACAGTGGTGGATATCGATGAATCTGATTACTTATTTTGCGGCCGCTTCTTGAGGGTTAGGGTTTCGAGGGATCTAAGTAAATCTATTTGACGGGGAGTTATGGTGATGAGCGAAGGGCAGAGAATGTGGATCGAGATTAAATATGAGAGACTTCCAAGCTTTTGTTATTCTTGTGGGAGACTTGGGCACTTAGATGTGGACTGTAATGATGAGGAAGCAAGAAGTCTGCAGAATGAATATGGGGAGTGGCTAAGAGCTTCTCCGATGAAGATGATAGACAGGGATGTTGCGGAGAAACAAAGATAACATGAAATCATTAATTTTCTGAAGGGTGACGAACAAAAGGTTGAGTTGGGTGTGGAGGCGTCAAACTCAACTACTTCTTCAACGAGGAAATCTCTTCTTGGTTTGTTAGAGAGTGCAGATGAGGATAATGAGAAGGAGACAGGGGCACAAAAAAAAATCTATGAAGACATCATTAAGGAGGCATTTAAGAGGGTGTGCTCCATAGTTTTGGGAAAGGGGAAGTAGCCAGTGAACGAGATAGCAAAAAACAATGAAATAGTGTTGCATGAAGCCATGCAGGAAGATGAAGTGCAAGTATCGGGTGACAGAGATGAATATGAGAAAGGGGCAAGTGTGGTTGGGGCTCAAGGAGAATCACCCATAAGGACACAACGGAAAAACTGGAAGAGGATAGCTAGGGAGGAGGGGGGTGTTATTGAAGGTGGAGAAATTGCTGGGGAACTGGGTAAGAAAAGAAAAGAGGGAGATGTAGGAGTGGAGAGTGACGGGTCTGAGGGAGGGGAAGGAGAGAGAGAAGTGAATGTGGAGGTGGACAACAGTAAACGCAGAAAGATAAGTAATGCTTCGATCGACGTTGCGATATCGGCACAGGAGAATGAGGTTCTCCCCTGCCGGAAGCCATGAGTATAATAAGATATAACTGCCGGGGGTTGGAGAAGGCCCTGGCAGTTAATCGACTCACCGCCCTGGTAAGAAAGAAGGACCCCAAAGTACTTTTTCTCATGGAGACTAAGTGCGATAAAAGGAGGATGGATGGAGTGCAGCGTAAGTTAGGTTTCAAATCTAGCTTCGTGGTTGAGTGTGTAGGGAGATCAGGTGGTTTATGCATGATGTGGGACGAAGGGTTTGATCTTCGCATTATCTCCTTCACGAGTCATCCTATCGATGCAAAGATTTGTTTTCCTGGTGATGTTTCTTGGAGGATTACAGGGATTTATGGATACAATACCCTTGAGTTGTTGAAGAGACTGAATGATGATCAGCATGATGTATGGATTTGGGTGGGAGATTTCAATATCTTATATAACCTTAATGACAAAGAGGGGGGGTATTCAACCGGACGTGGGGGAGGTTCTTGAGTTTAGAACGATGGTGGATGAATGTAGTATGATGGAAATTGCTCTGCCTCAACATTCCTTCACGTGGGATAATGGTCGGGAGGGAGATGGATTTATACAGGAGAGAATTGATTTGGTGTTTGCTAATGTTGAAGGTATGGGTCTCTTTCCCACGCTACTAGTTACTCACCTGGACAGATGCAGTTCCGATCATGTGCCGATTAAGGTGACTCTTATTTCGACCGATATTGAAGAGCAAACGAAGGGCCCGACCGAACAGGTTTGAAGCCATGTGGCTTGATGATATGTCATGTGAGGAAGTGATCAGGAATGCTTGGTCAAACCCTGGAAGTGTTTCGGTTGATGCCAGTATTATGGGGAAGGTGAAAAGATGTGGGGCTGATCTTAAGGAGTGGGATTTTGGCGTGTTTGGTAATGTTAACAAGGAACTTAAGAGAGTGAGAGAGGATCTCAGGGTGTTGGGGAAGAACGGTATGCAAGGAGCTCTTGTTGGTCAACGTCGGGATCTTGAGGCTCGAGAGAGGGAGCTTATGAGAAGAGAGGAAGCTATGTGGTTGCAAAGATCTAAAACCAATGAGTTTAAATGGGGGGATCAGAACACCACCTTCTTCCATCAGAAGGC
Source organism: Oxyria digyna (assembly GCA_029168935.1). Taxonomy (NCBI): domain Eukaryota; kingdom Viridiplantae; phylum Streptophyta; class Magnoliopsida; order Caryophyllales; family Polygonaceae; genus Oxyria; species Oxyria digyna. The sequence goes on from JAPVLV010000005.1 coordinate 46,616,717, forward strand.
AACGGGGTGTAAGAAGAGAAACTCCATTAAGAAGTTGGTGGATGAGGATGAGATTGAATGGAAATCTTTTGATGGAAAAGCAAGAGTGGCAATGGACTACTTTCAGAAGCTCTTTACTTCTGATATCATAGGAGAGGCAGAAGCGGCTTCACGTGGCATGGAGAGGTTGTTGTCTGCTGGGGATAATGAGATCCTTCTTGCCCCATTTGATGCCGAAGAAGTTAAATGTGCACTATTTTTGATGCACCCCACCAAGTCCCCGGGACCGGACGGCATGTCAGCCTTGTTCTATCAGAAGTTTTGGCATATCGTCGGGAATGATGTAACTCAGTTCATATTGTCAATCCTCAATGGGGCTGAATTCCCGGAGCGGTTGAACCACACTTTTATTTCTCTTATTCCTAAAGTGAGTGATCCGTGCACAATGAAAGATTTACGCCCTATCAGCTTATGCAATGTTCTATACAAGATTGTGTCAAAGGTTTTATCGTCCAGGTTGAAGAGATGTCTGCACAAACTTGTTGCAGGAAGTTAGAGCGCTTTTGTTCCTAGGAGGTTGATTACAGATAATGTCCTCTCTGCCTTCGAGATTACATGAAGAAGAAGACCAAAGGCAAGAAAGGTTACTTTGCTTTGAAGTTGGATATGGCCAAGGTTTATGATATGGTGGAATGGCCTTTTTTGGAGCATTGTATGAGACAGTGGGTTTTCCGGAGGGTTGGATTTCGATTATTATGAGATGTGTGCCCATTGTGTCCTTCTCCACCTTGATAAGTGGTAGACCGATTGCTCCCTTTGTTCCCGCTCGGGGTTTACGTCAAGGTGATCCTTTCTCCCCCTTCTTGTTTCTTTTATGTGTTGAAGGCTTATCTGGTATGTTACGACATAGTGAGGCTCACGGCAAGCTCCACGGTATTCGTATTGCTCGTAATTCTCCTTCGGTCTCTCATTTGTTCTTTGCTGATGATAGCATCCTATTCGCTCGAGCTACCAGTCAACAGATCATGGAAATTAATAATATCCTCCAAGTCTTTGGAGCTGCATTAGGACAACAGGTTAACTTGGCTAAGCCGGAGCTGTCTTTTAGTAAGAATGTGGATGATGGCTCGAAGGTGTCCATTCAAGCTGTTCTAGGGGTCCGAGAAGTTGATAAACACGAGCGTTATCTCGGTTTACCGACTATGGTGGGGCGCTCTAAGAAGATTATATTTGGGCAGATAAAAGAGAGAGTTATGGCGAAGATAAGTGGGTGGAATTCTAGGAATTTGTCGGGAGCTGGAAACGAGATACTCATCAAGGCAGTCGCTCAGGCAATTCCTAATTATGCTATGTCATGCTTCCGGTTGCATAAATGTTTGTGTAAGGAGCTGGAACAAATTATGTGTAACTAGTGTAGATCCCGTGATATTCACGGGATTATAAATCTATATTAATATTTATAGAATGTTTATAACTTATATACAAACATTGTTAAAATAATAAATCAGTTATAGTTAATAGATAAATAATAATAATAAGTTATACGAAATACATGTTTTCATTGTAAAATATATATATATGTAATTCACGGGAATTATAAATATATATTAATATTTATAGAATGTTTATAACTTGTATACAAACATTGTTAAAATAATAAATCAGTTATAGTTAATAGATAAATAATAATAATAAGTTATACGGAGTACATGTTTTCATTGTAAAATATATGTGTGTAAGAACATTGTAAAAAACACTGAATGACCAACCTCTAATATAAGATATACACCAACCTATCATATAGTTAACTAAAACTCAATTAGATAGTATTATCTAAGCATAAAATAATGATCAAGCTACCAACAAAATAATACTTTAAACATAATCGCTCTACATCATACTCTTTGAAGTTTGAACTTTTGAGTCCAATGATCGGTTTTTCTAACCAAGGGCATAGGATAAAATACTTAAATAAGAAATTACCCATATAAGTAAATGCATAAACCCATTACAAAAAAAAATCACTAAAATGACAACACTAAAATGGTTACACTTAATCATAAATTTTAAAATTAACCTCTTATTTAAAGAGGTTAATTTTATCTTATTTAAAGAGGTTAATTTTATGAAATGAACAAAGCTTATTGTATGCTCTTTATTGTATGCTCTTTCTAAATATTGTTTATAAATGACCAAAGCTTTTGAATTTGTGACTTGATTAACATAATTTTAGGAGATCATGGAGGATGTGAAAGATAATGGAAAAATGAGTTTTTTATTTAAAAAATTGATTGATTAATTTATATTATTTTTTAGAAAAATGTTGACATGGCATTGAGGTGGCGCATTCTTTTGTGAAGACTTGGCTTCTCCCTTATATTGTAGTTAGGTAGATTACTGGTATGGAGATACTCAAACATCCTCAAAGATACACTGGTTCAAATGGAAACGGATGTGTCGCCCAAAGAATAAGGGCGGTATTGGGTTTAGGGATCTTAAGAACTTCAACAAAGCTCTTCTAGCAAAACAATATTGGAGGCTTATCCATGAGTCGGGTTCTCTGCTTGCTAGATTACTGAAAACAAGGTATTTTCCACGTACTGATTTTTTGGAGGCCTCCCTTGGCCATGTTCCGAGTTATACCTGGCACAGTCTTATCTATAGAGAGAAGTCCTGGAGCGTGGGCTGCTTTGGAGTGTGGGTAATGACTGTAAAATTGATGTTTGGAAAGATAAGTGGATTCCCCGACCGTTGAGCTTCAAAGCTATTCAGTCCGGACGTACACATTTGAGCTCTAGACTGACTGATTTCATTGACTGGGAGACGAGACAATGGCAAACTGAACTGGTGAAGAGGGTTTTGTGCCATGTGATGCTGAGATTATTCTTAAAATGAGGATCTCGGATCCGCTCGCCCAGGATGAACTGGTATGGTTCTATTCGAAGGATGGGTTCTTTTCTGTCCGCACGACTTACCATATGTTGATCCAAGCTAAAATGGACAAGAAACCCCCCTCATTCGCATCCTCCTCTACGAATGGTGAGTTCCCGTGGAAAGAATTGTGGAAACTGAAAACTCCCTCCCCCCGAATTAAAAATCTTATATGGAGAGCGTGTAAAAATATTTTGCCTACTAAGCAGAACTTGATAAAACATAGAGTTACCAGTGATGCTCTCTGTCAAGAAGCGCAAATGATTTGGAAGTTGATTCCTGGAATGGTTCCAAATTGCTGGCAGGCGAAGTCAGTAATGGAGATGTGGGATTTCTGCTGTCACCATAAGAATACGGAGGAGCGAGATCTGTGGGCTATTATGTGCTGGGAGTGTGGAGATCTCGCAACAATCGGATTTTTAAGAAGAAATATACTGAACCCCCTGAGATTGTTCGAGAATGCAGAGAGATTCTGGCCAGTTTCAAATCAAGCAAGCTACAACTAAAATTGGGAATTACGATTCAGTGCAGGCCTAAGTGGACTTGTCCGGAGAAGGGAGTTGTGAAAATCAACTGTGATGCAGCGTTATCGGACAGTAAAGGGAATGGGTCGGGATACATTGCTCGAAACGAGAAGGGTGAGACTTTGCTACGGGTATGAGGTCGATTATGGCTTCTATGGATGCTGAAATTTGTGAAGTTGATGCAGTCTTATGGGCGATGGAGAGGTGCTATGATCAGGGGCTCAGGAAGGTATGTATGGAGACCGATTGTCTTGCCTTAATCTCAAAACTCAGACGGAGAAGTCCATGGAAAGGAGGATATGGTAGGCTTCTTAATCAAATCCATGAGATGCAGAGGCACTTTCTCTTTTGCTCTTGGAGTCACGTTTGTCGGGAAGGAAATAAACCGACTCATTTTCTTGCTAGTGTTAAACCTTTAGTTGTTTTTGTTTGTCTTTTAATTCTGGTTTCTCAGATGAACTCAATGTTTTGCTGCATGATGATTTAAGTTAATGAAGTTTGATGTTTGCTGCTAAAAAAAAGAGAGTATGGACAAGATATTTTTCTTTTTCCTATAGAGGACTGACATATTTGTGATATACGTTTTGTGGTTAATATCTTGAATTATATATTAATAAAAATTATAAAATTTTAATATTATTAAAATACTCATTTTAAAAACTTAATAAATTATATATGACTATGTTTTTTCTTATATATTAGAAGAAGTCTACATGATTCTCTTAAATCGTATAATATAAAAAGAAAACGAAGGTAGAAAGTTCGATATTGAGAGGAGGGAGTAGTATCCTAAATAGTATTTTTTATATTATTTATTTAAAGTTGTGTCTCTCCCTTATTAGTTTTATACTGTACATATAGGCTGCGTTCGGATAGGTAAAATTGAGGTGTTGAAGGAGTTGAAGTGGAAGAAACAGGGAGTTGAAGTATATTTAGGCCTGTTCGGTAATGTTTTGGGTCCGTTCGGTATGGCGCGAGTTGAAGTGGAAGTAAGTTGAAGTTGAAGGCAGCTGAAGTAGGGATGAACATCGGTCCAAACACGGACCGACCCGGAATTCCGAGAATATGTGACCCGAAACCCGGTCCAAGACCTGGTCCGGTCCGGGTCGGGTCCGGGGTTGGACCGAAATTTATACTTTTTGCAAAATTAATTATAAAATTAAAAAAAATTATTTATAAATATATTGAAGAATATTAGTATATAAATATATAGTTTTATTAAAAAATATTTATAATTTATATATAATATAGAATATATTAATTTTTATATTAAAAAATAAAAAAACCGGGTCGACTCGGACCGGATCCGGATTTCCATAAATATGTGGACCGAAACCCGGACCGGAATGGACCGGTCTGGTCCGGTCCAAAAAACCAGGTCGACCCGGATTTTGCTCATCCCTAAGCTGAAGTGTGTTGAAGTTGAAGGTATGTGAAGTTGGTGCTGAAGTTGAGATTTTAGGAGCTGAAGTTCGATACGACGTGTTCGGTAAATTGAGTTGAAGCGAGTTGAAGTAAATGAAATAGAGATGTAAAATGACGAAAAAGGATATGAATATAATTTGTATTGAATGGTAGATTGGAGTAATTTAAAGTGTTATTATTTAATCAAAGTAGTAAAACATTGATTTACTTAATATTATATATATCAAATTTTAAATCTCGTTTTTAAAATTGATTTATTAAAATGAACAATGCATATTATATAATTTAAAATGAATAATGCATGTTTAAAATAATATTTAAATTACGAAAAATGGTATGAACACAATATATAAATAATATTACAAGAAAATATAAAGGGGTTTTTGCATAAAACCACCCGTTATTTGGCCAACTTTGCACAAAACCACCCGTTATATCAATAATTATAATTAACCACCCAAATTGTATACATAGTTTACAAATCACCACCCTTGGAAGGATTTCGTCTTCATTTCCGTTAGTGAGATAAAATGACCATTATACCCTTGTCCTTTTATTAGATAAGTGAACAAAGAGCAGGGTAAAATGGTAAAATTGCGTATTCATCTCCCTCCTCTCCATGTCTCTGCAATTCCGCTTCATCCCCGACCTTCCGCTTATCCCCGATCTGATTTTACCATTTTAGCACATGCTAAGTCAGCACAAGTTGAAACACCCTGCAATCAACGAATTAGAGCCAATAAAAGACATATATCCTTATTCAAATTAAGCATAGATAGGTCACAACTCAAGTCCATAAAATTATCAAGCCGGTAACACACGATTTTGGTGTGTAGACAAATTAAGCATAGATAGGTCACAACTCAAGTCCATAAAATTATCAAGCCGGTAACACACGATTTTGGTGTGTAGACAAATCATGAATGGAAATCTTAGACACAATCAGTAGAAAACTCATGAATGCCACATAAATTGCAGCCAATGATTCAATCAAAGAGACAATTTCACGCGTTAACGAGAAGAATTTACCTCCACTTACCAATTCAACATCAATGGCGACCAACAATGGATGGTGGCAGATCTATAATTTCTTAGCGGTAGATAAAGTTTGTCACCTTGCAAAACAACGACAGTGACTCGAATGTAGGTGTTATGGCTTACGAGGAGTGGTCCAGTAAAAAAAGTCGAACCCGGGTGTGGGCTCTGGACCTAAGCCGTGAAGATGTGGAGGCTCGATATGGTACAGAGCGGGTCGTGGTGGTGGTTTCCATGCAACAATCGCAGCTAGGGTTCAGATGGCTTTGCAAAATCCTTCCTGCATCAACGAATTCCTGCAAATCCAAACAAACAGAGACTCACTCAATCGTATCCACAAAATCCCAATTTGCAGAAACCCTTGACTTGGAACCCTAGAAATCATTGATGGGCAATTGAATCGAAATAGAAAAGAGTAGTGGATTAACGGACCTGTTTCCGAGTGGCGGTGGAGGCTCTTCAGCCGTACCTTACTACAAGGAGAAGAAGGAGACATAAGACAATGGCATATACATGAAAATTTGACAATTTTAGAAGGGTATTTTGGTCCTTTTACCAATATTAACGGAGAAACTGACGGAAAAGGTGTATGGGTGGCGTTTTGTTAACAGAAGACATAAAATGGGTGGTTTTGTGCAAAAATCCCAAATATAAATCCAACACATTTATACACATATATAGCTCTAAGAACATTAAATTAGATATTATTTTAAACAAACCTATATGCATTGTATATTTATGATCATAAATATAAGTAAGCAATTCATTTTTTTTTACATTGCCATGCACAACCTTTTTACATTGCCTTCTTAGTTCTTCCAATAAGCACTTGAAAAAAGAAAGACACATGTTGAACACTATTTCTTCTCTATTCTTCTCAATCTTTGAGCTTGTGGTTGGCATTCTGATTTGCTGCAAATATGAAAATGAATAACCATTACACAATGAAAATGAAACCATTGTTTTGTGCTGCAATAGGAGCATTTTATCACTTCACGCCTATACAAGAACTTTGAATACACGAAGAACTTACAAAGCTCATTATATGAATCATGGTCATCTACACCAATCATGCACTTGACAATGACATGAACATTTGTGTTTGCACTAATCGCTGACATAGCTTCACCAACAAACTTTCATTGACAATAGAATACCAAGCAATCTTATGTTACAATATGTAGCAGAGAGCGACATACTACTCTCTAATATGTCTTATATATTAAAGTTGAGCTTTTTAGAGCTCTTAGAGTGATTTTAGGCTTAATTTGTTACACAATTATTATTTTTTATCTTTAATTTCAATTATTAATAGATTGGATAATTATATTAACAAATAAATCTTAAAAAATTATCATTCCTTTCAACAACAAAAAATCAATCTATTTTATTAAGAATAAATATTATGTTGAAGGTTAATATATATTCTTGATAAAATTAGGATTATTTTTCGATAATAAAAATTAAGTTAAGCTACGTACATAACCTTCATGAAATAAAATATATTTTTATAAATAGTCTTTACAAAAAAAAGTTAATCTTAATTTTTTGACAAATTCGATTAAAACGATATATAATTTTTATACGAATAATATGAGATTTTCCGTGCAAGGCACGGGTTACTACACTAGTTCTTATTGATTTTCAAGAATGGCTCACAAACCTTTGGATCAAGCATTAGACTTACACCAAAGCACCCATGCCCATCTACCTTGGGGCTAGGACATCCACAACTAGTAAACAGGAAAGAAGTACCTTAAGCATATATATATATATAAAAAATCAACCCAAAATGATAGGTTAATGGTACAGATTTAAAATTAATCTCATAATAGCCATAAGCATTATCAAGCTGAGTTGCCTTTGCCAAAATGGTAGGTTATTTCCCAAATGTACACATATATCAATAAACATACTGCAAGTTAACTGAAGTCTCAATTACCCTGCTCTTGCTCATATGGCACTATGACACTCAGTAAGAGGTAAGAGCAAAATATACCAAAATCTTAAACAAAGATAAGTAGCACCCAGTGGCCAGTTGAAACATAAGCAGAGAACTAAAAAATTTTATGAACATAAGCATAAGAACATACAAATTCCATAGACAACAATATAAGCTATCAAATTAAATAATCATCTCAAATTGGCATTTCATCAAACACCTCAAATGCACTATCCAAAAGTTTTATTATCTCCCGTATCATCTTTTCATTCACTCCTAAATCACATACAATATCTCACAGTAGCATTTTATCAACCAAATCAAGTGTTAATTTGAATCAATTGCAACATAAATTTACAAATTCAAAAATTAGGGTTCTAAGAACATAATTCAGGATTTATAGAAACTGCTCAATTTTCCCAAATCAAGGTCAAATAGCTACGTCGAGAAACCAAGGGAGTTCGAAATTACCTTCACAATTCAGCAATGATTTTCTACGGGGAGTTTTGGAAAGGGATGGAAATAAAACACGAGGGTAGAACTTGTCAATTTACATCAACTTCAACTCAGAAATTTTCTTAGGCTGCGTTCGGATAGGTAAAATTGAGGTGTTGAAGGAGTTGAAGTGGAAGAAACAGGGAGTTGAAGTATATTTAGGCTTGTTCGGTAATGTTTTGGGTGGAGTTGAAGGATTGGAGTGGAAGCAAAAATGAGTTGAAGGTGGGTAAGCAATCTGCGTCCACTTCAACTCATTTTTACTACTTTGATTAAATAATAACACTTAAAGTTACTCCAATCTATCATTCAATATAAATTATATTCATATCCTTTTTCGTCATTTTACATTCCTATTTCATTTACTTCAACTCGATTTACCGAACACGTCGTATCGAACTTCAGCTCTTAAAATCTCAACTTCAACACCAACTTCAGCTACCTTCAACTTCAGCCCACTTCAACTACCTTCAACTTCAACTTCAACTTCAAATTACTTCCATTTCAACACCTACTTCAGCTCGCGTCATACCGAACGGACCCATAATATCGACAAGTTTTTGGTTTCGACACAATGTAGGTTAGATAAATTCCCATATGAGATTGTCTTTGTATCATCAGAATTTGTAGATAGGTTCGGAATATTGCCAACCACGTACAAAATTGTGCGACTTGCTATTGACATTTTATAATATAATTTTCATTTTTATATAAAAATGTTATACTTTTTGCATTGACCTTAGAATAATCATAACATATAAACTTTTGTGTATGACCTGCCAGCACGTAAAGAGGGCGCTAGCTTCTTGATGTCAGTCAGTACGTACTACGACTTCATTTTAATTGTACTACTCCGTATTAGCACTTCTTAATCGTCTACAAATAAATAAATAAATGTGTATGTATGTCAAATCTATCTATCGATATATCATTTTGTTCTTGGCCCGCAACAATAAATTAATTGACTTGCTGTAATATTTTAGATTTTGACTTTGAAACCTTCGTAATCTTATCTCAATTACAATTAGTGAAGCTCACGATGTCTTAAAATATATGCTTAAAAAACAAATATAAGACTTGTTCTATTAATTATTCAACTTAACTAGACATGTAGCCAATCCAAAACAAAATCTATATATATTTGTGAACTGCAATTTGATTGCTACAAAATTTAAACATCGTGGTGGCTCATAATCCAATCTCTCCCTCATTCTTAGAAGAAATCAAGAAAAAGAAGAACAAAAATGAATGGTATGATAAATCCATGGAGGATAAACCAATTGATCATAGGATGGGCGATCCTCGTCCTCCCAAACCTCGTCGCAGTCACAGGCTACTACCAGGCGGGGGCTTGGAAATACGCTCATGCTACGTTCTATGGCGATGAAACCGCCTCAGAAACTATGGGTTAGTCATTATATTAATCTCTGTTAATAGGCATATATATTACTCATATAGTGTTTATTCGTGTTTAGTACAAGACTTGAGTCTCAAGTTACAAACAAAATCAATATGTATCATGTTGATATTGAGAGAGTGAAAGAGAGGAGAAGGATTGTGCATCGAGTATAACACTCCATCTGTCTCAAAATATAGATCGATCTCATTGCAGCACGAATGTCGATGCATGTTTTGTTTCGTCAATATCTCTAATTATACTCATACTTGATACGTTATTATAATCATTCATGCTCATGCTACACTCTATATTTGGACCGATTGAATATCTCATATCTTTGATATCGATACAGGAGGAGCATGCGGATACCAAAACCTCCACAACGAAGGCTACGGAGTCGCGACCGCGGCATTAAGCACAGTCTTATTCAACAACGGCAAAGCGTGCGGTCAATGCTTCCAACTAAAATGCGTTGACTCAAAATGGTGCTATCCATTTTCCCCAACCCTTACCATAACCGCCACAAATCTCTGCCCGCCCAATTGGTACCAGCCCGCTAACGCAGGAGGCTGGTGCAACCCACCAAGGGCCCATTTCGACTTATCCAAGCCCATTTTCATGAAATTCGCCGTATGGAGAGCGGGTATAGTACCCGTTAAGTATCGGCGTTATCCTTGTAAGAAAACGGGTGGGGTTCGGTTTCGGTTCCAGGGGAATACTCATTGGCTGTTGGTTTACGTTACGAATGTCGGTGGAGGAGGCGACGTGTCGAATATGTGGGTTAAAGGGACGAGGACTGGATGGATGAAGATGACTAGGAATTGGGGTGCGGCGTTTCAGGTGTTTACGAAACTTGGGGGACAAGCATTGTCGTTTAGGTTGCAGTCGGGGTCGAGTTATGAGACTATTACGGCGAATTATGTGACAAACTCGTATTGGTCGATTGGGAAGACTTATCAAGGGAGTGCTAACTTTCGATGATCGGGCTAGATTCTTGTTGCTTTATGTCAAGCTAATGCAGTTTCTTGATCGGCTAATTTTAACTTATTTTTGTTGTTGTTTTATTTTCCTTGATAATGAAGGAAAGAATAAGTGTGTGGAATTGGGTTTATATCGTTTTGTTGTGTTATTCTTTGATTCCTTTGTTGTTGTTGTTTGTTTAATGTGTTTGGTTTATGGTGCTCAATTCACTAGTGAATACGAAAATTCGAAACTTAGGGTCGCTTGATATTAATGTCGAGAATCAATCACTGGTATCTATAGATATCAACATAGGAGTAATAGATACGGACCCCACGCTCCGTGCGAGAAAATTATAGATTTTCGTATGTGATTTAATATAGTTTCACATTATATTTTACGGTAATATTTTTGTTACTGTTATGAAATTTGTTAAAATTTGTAATTTTAAGTATTTTGATTTCCTCATATTAATGTATGGAGTAGTTTTGGAACATAAAGTTGATTCATACGGAGTATATATAATTTAGTTAAGTCTTAACCGTGTACTGGTTTCTGTGTGAAAGGGAGATTTGCCAAAAAGGTTCACTACTAGAAAACAGAGTAATAGCAACGCTTTATGCATCGCTTACGTGACGTACGAAAGGATTTCATACGCGACATATGGATGCGTTTTTTGAAATAATGCAATCCATACACGACGCATGAAACTGCGCGGTAAATAGCAAAATATGCAGTACGTATGAAATATGTTCATACACAACGCATGAAACTGCGCGGTAAATAGCAAAATATGCGGTGTATAAAAACCATATTTTTTTACACCACACAACTTGTATATCAAAAAAATAGCTAATACCTTACCCATATCCTCTACCTAGGTATCACTTTTACTATATCTATACATATATTTCATATACTTGATATCAATACCGAACGAGCACTTAAACTTATATGAAGCATATGTACAATGAGTATTCGTAGAGAATGCTTATGTGTGTTACAAAGCTTTAAGAGAAACTAAATTTGTCTAGAAAGATAAGCTAGTTCACTATAAACTTCGGTTTCATTTCCTATAAGCTTGAGCTTATCGAACATACCCTCATTCTAAATCAGGGAAACTATGAATCAAGATCATCGAAAATATAAAAGGAGGTAAAACAGCACGACACAAGCTTTGACCAAATTGTTAATCCAAGAAGCCACAACTTCTGAGTATTCTCTACATTTTGTCTGGGAGTTAAAATGTTCACTGTTCTTCATAAAACTCTTAACCCTTCTTAAAACTCACTAATCATCTTCACCTTCTTGAGTATCATCAGAGGCCATTAGATGATTCAATGCCACCTTCACTTTCTTTGACTTAGGCGAGCTCACCACCTCACCATCCTCCAACTCTCCACCTTCCTTCCTTTTCAGACCTCCCTCTTTTTCTTCATTCTCTTCTGCTTCACTTATTCCCTCTTCCTTTTCGCCTTTTTTCTCATCCGACTCTTTACTTGTTTCCTCTTCCGTGATAGGAGTCTTCTCAGCTTCAATCAACAATGCCTTCATCTCCTCACTGCTTGCAAGGTCTAGAGCGGTTTTCCCGGCTTTTGTCTTGGCACTTAAATTAGCGCCTTTTTTAACCAAGTACTTTGCAAGATCTAGATGAGAGCCTTGAGAGGCATAGTGTAAGGCAGTCATACCTTTGCGGTTTGAGGATTTAAGTGAGGCTCCAGATGAGACGAGGGCTTTAATGGCTTCCAAGTGTCCTTTTTGTGCAGCAAAGTGAATTGCAGCCATGTCATCCATTGCTGCAGCACCCACATCAGCCTTGTTTTTGCAGAGGTAGATGAGTACTTCAGTTTGACCAGCCCATGCAGCTAAGTGTAATCTGGTAACAAAGGAAAAAGCTAAGAACATACAGAAAATACTGAACCTTCATGCAACTATAGTATATAATTTTTTTTATATTGTTCAGGAAACAGTAAAGCACCATAGTGATGCAGGAGTATAATTTAAAGACGGCCGTCAGAGGGTTAATGGCCAGAAAATTGCTCATATCTGGCATTCTATTCAGTCAGTAACTAATAATCATCAAAAGGGTACATTGCATATAAGCTCTGCAGAATACGTACTGAATAAGTATCTCAAATCTTCAGGGGATAAGAAATAAGAATGTGTCTCAGGGTGACAAGGAAAGTTGTTAACGTGAAACTTATAGAAAATGTACTGATATTGCAGATACTATGAAAAGATTCAAAACTTAAGCTACTCTGAAATTCCTTGATTCAAGCCTAAACCAGAACGAAAGTAAACCTTGAAATCCTGTAGTCGACTTAGTCTTTGTTCAAGGATACACCAGTTGTTCATCATGAAAATTGTGACTAACAAAGGATCATGTTCTGGCATTCATGTGACTAAAAGAAAGCACGACAAAATGGTATACACTTGGTTTAATTTTGAGAACTGGAGGAAAGGCAATGTCATCTTATTAGACTACCTCAAGCTCATCAAAACACAAGTTGACATTTTTCAGAGTTAGAACTCCACTCCACTAGTTTTCCAGAAATCTCATATGCATCATCCTAATTGCAATACTAAACTCGCCAAACTTCCCAAACTTTCAGCTAAAACTTCTCCAAAATCGCGACAGAAGTGCAATCTTGGTCCCTAAAGCAAAACACTCAAAGTAATTAATGAAGACCATAACTTTAACCTAGCATAATATCGGCAACTTTCCCCTTCCAATACGCTTGAAGGAATCTCAGGACACAGAGAAAGAAAAACCGCTTGAAGGAATCTCAGGACACAGAGAAAGAAAAACCTAGGAAGTTTCCCACTCAAAATTCCTTGCTCAGCCACAGTAATATCACTAAATTCATTTCTATAAACAACATAAACCACTAAATTCGTTAAGTTAAGCACGCAATCAGAAAGAGCTAGACGAGAATCAAAGAGAAAATTACGGGGTTCGAGAGTGTTTATCTCTGGAATTGACAGCCAATGGACTAGACCGCAGAATCGAAACGACAGCGTTGAGGTCACCATTTCTCGCCACTGTGTGAAGATCTTCATCTTTTCCTCTACTCATCTCTGATTTCGTCTCTATCCGCCAGATCGAACAACTTGAATTGGAAATCCGTTGGATACCTAATTTTGCTAGGGTTGGATATTGGGTGAAGCTGTGAGAAACCGACACGTATTTAATTTGGTCAATTGTCTTCTCCAACAAAAGATTTTTGTATAAAAAATGATGACACAATCTTGGTAAAGACTTGACAAGACATTTCTTGAGTGTTAAGTCGACTCTTCACAAAATATTGCGCCATCTCAGCGTCACATCATCATTTTTTAAAAAAAATTATTAATTAATCAAACTTTTAAATTAAAATACCTTTTTTTTCACAATCTCCCCCTCCTCCATGATCTCCAACAAATATGTTAATCAAGTCACATATTCTAAAACTTTGGTCATTTATAGACCATGTTTAAGAAAAGCATACAATAAAGAGTATACAATAAGGTTTGGTCATTTCTATAATTATCCTCTTACTATATTTTAAGAGGTTAATTTTAGAAATTTATCATTTTAGTGATTTTTTTGTAATGGGTTGTCTAGGTTAGAAAAACCAATCATTGAACTCAGAAGTTCAAACTTAAGAGAGTGATGTAAAATGATTATGTTTAAAGTATTATTTTATCTTTTACAAATATAACTTAACTTATTTATTATTTTAATAATGTTTTAATTTTTATATACATATTCTAAATTAATGTAAATTTATATATTATCCCGTCATATTCACGAGACCTATACTAATTACTATTGTACTCGTAATAAATTTTCATATTCGCCTAATATCTCTATGTTATTTTAAAATTTAAATTTTGTATTTTAAAACAATGTAGCCAATCATTTATTATACTGCTAGGATTCAGAGTTCTAAAAGACGTTTGACAGGATCGTCTAATATTTAGACGCTAAACTCCATTATATTAAAATGAGCTTAATAATCAAACAAGACATAAACTAATTAGTCGTTGTTTATCGCTTAGACGACCATCTAGATAGCTAAACGAGACGATGAAAAAAGACGGATTGAAATTTAGATGTACAGTAAAATTTTCCGATCAGTCGACTCTAGTCATCCATCCTTGAATGTTGGTCCGATTATTTAGACTTCTAGGCTACGATATTTGGTATTATAAAGTATAAACTACGAGTACTCCTTCACTCCCTTTATGTTAAGTTAAACAAGACTAACTTTGTGGACGGAGGAGGGAATATATTTTGTTATTCTTTGGTTAAAATAACATAGCTAAACGTATACCCAATTTCTTATTGGTAAATAAAACTATAATTTTAATTTATCTGAAATCAAATGTGAGTATTTTATTGGGAAAATGCATGTTCATCTGGTAAAGTAAGAAAAAAGAAAAGTTGAAGGCGAGGCGTTTGGTGTTCCTTGGATAGGAAGTTGTTCCATTTACCCTTTCCATAAAACTCAACAATCTTCTTCACTCCTTCCCCCACAACCCTCATCATCATCAATGGAGGAGTTCGAGATCGAAGAAATTTCAAAAAGATTCGAAACAGGACATCGACACAGCACTCTACTGGATCAATTCGAGCGTCTCTCGTTCGAGATCCACCTCAATCGGGCCATTCTCCGTCGAAGCCTCTCCGAAACCGCTTCAACTTCGGCAATCGCTCCTCCGATTGCAATGCAGGAAAAACGAGGGTGGAAGAAGGCTGCAACGACGTCGTTTCGGAAGGCTATGAGGAAGTTGCTGAGGCCTTTTTTGGGGAGGAGAGGACGGGAGATGGATGATGGTTCGTCGATTGGAAATGGTTATGCTTTGAAGAGGTTTAGTAGATCTGTTCGAGTTTGATTCTATCTGTTTGCTTTATTCGGATTTGTATGTTGAAGCATATAATCGAGTGTCGTTCGTTCCAGTTTTATGTGTGATTTTGATTCAGTATAAAGTTGTCTCGTTTCATTGAAGTTTGACAGGCGATTATTATGGAGAAAAGACCAGCATTAGTTACTGGAATTTAGCACAGTTCGCAACAATTAGGAGGAGGTTAAAGTTGGGCTATGCCAGTTTTGGGTATAATGTTTTTTAAGTTTTTGCATCACTTTTTTAAGTTATATGAAAATACCTCTTTGCTGACGTGACAATTATAACAGAGCTGTCAACAAAATTTGTCAACAAAATTTTTAACAGAGTTGTCAACAAATTTTTAACAGAGGTGTCAACAAAACTTTTAACAGAGCTGTCAACAAGAATAATAAGTTGTCAACACCAATAATAACCCTTTGTTGCCGTGGATATTATAACAGACCCGTCAAGAAAATTTGTCAACAAATTTTTTAACAGAGTTGTCAACAAATTTTTTAACAGATTTGTCAACCATTTTTTTAATAGAGTTGTCAACAAGAATAATAAGTTGTCAACACGACTAAATAAGTTGTCAACCCAACTAAATAAATTGTTTACACGACTAATAAACGGTCAACAACATACAACATGAGTAATATTACAAAATTGTCAACATTGTCAACACTTTACAAAACTTGTTAACACCACTAAATTACATTGTCAAAAAAAAATTATCAACACATTAATTTTTTTTACACACTAAAACAAACTGCATTGTCCCTACATAATTCACACGGTCAACTAAATCATTTATGAATAATTAAATCCTTCAATCATCTTAGTGCACTCAAAAGAAAAAAATAATTAAATCAACAACTCATCATCTTAGTGCACCATATACACTAACAAGTCTTTACAAAAGGAAGCAAAAAAATATTACCAATGCAAATGCAATGCAACGTACAGTAATTATACACTTAAATAGAAAATTTCATTGGGACATTATATCAAACACCTTGGAGGCAACATGTTAAAACCTTTCTTTGTCTTGTACATGCCACCATCTTACTCTTCAACAATTTTGCCACTGGCAAAGCAACAAATATCTGCAAGCTTGTTAGAATGGCCGTATACAAATATCTGCAAGCTTATCATGCCATCTTGACTGTAAGTTATCCCTGTACTTACTTTCAGGTTACAATTTTGATCTAAGCATGAATGGAGTAGACTATTTGCTGAAAAAGGGTGACTAGTAACTTGAAAGGGAACATTATATATGGCTGCATAATTGCTGGCACCAACTCACTGCATAATTGCACCTCAAACTCTCAGCAAGAAGGAACGGTTTAACCAAATGAAAAATGTTGGGCATACCAGAAAAATGTTGACAGTACACAGTACATACCAGAAAAATGTTGACAATACATACAAGAAAAATATTGCCTATGAATTCTTCTTGGACTAGTATTCCGCAATCACAATGTACACAGTACATACAAGAAAAAGGTTGAGGGAAAGCACAAGGACTTGCCTGCGAATTTCAGGAAAATGTTGTTGGTTCAGCTTAGGGAGCTCGCTGCTAATTTGAACACCGTCAGGATCTACGGCGCGGAGTTCAATGGCGTCAGGATCTACGAGAAGGAGTCAGCAAAACAACTCTTGCGCAGATCCTCTTCAAATTCGAAAAATTCAGATCTAGGTTTCTGATGCGGATCTGGATCTGTTTACACGACAACAATCGCGATGTGGTGAAGGAGATGATCGGAGGAGGAGGGAATGTTGTTCATCGAGTGTTGCCTTTGGAGAAGTCGGTGATGTGTTGGGAGATTTATAAAACGACGACGGAGGAGGAAGAAGGAACCGAGATTGTGGATGATGACGAGAGGCAGAAGAAGAAGAATGAAGAGCTTTCGCAGGAGATCGGAGACAGACGGATGGACGACAACGACGCGGTGGTCGGAGATGACGGGACAGATCTGAGTTGGGGAGGAATGGTGTACTGGTGTACTGGTGTACTGGTGTAGATGTGGGTGGGGTATTTCCATAGTGTTTAATAAACAGGTTTAGTTACTTAAAATTTAGTCTCAAAAGGTGTATTGGGCACAAATCCTTCTACGGAAATGACGAGCCAGTTTTCAGGTAAATACCCAAAAATAGTTTTTAGGTTTTTTCATCACTTCTTAAGTTATATGAAAATATCTCATTGCTGATGTGGCAACAAAATTGTCAACAAAATTAAATTAAACTGTCAACACGAATAATAATTTGTCAACACCTATAATAACTTGTCAACAACATGACAAAACTGTCATCACAATTAAACTGTCAACGAGAGTAATGAAACAAACAAGAATTATTAAAATTGTCAACAAAATTAAACTAAATTGACAACACGAATAATAATTTGTCAACAACATAACAAAATTGTCAACCTTGTCAACACTTTAAAAAACTTGTCAACACCACTAAATTACATTGTCAACACATTAATCTTTTTACACACTAAATCAAATTGCATTGTCCCTGTATAATCCTTGTCAACACTGTCAAATTTTACACAAATTAACTTGTCAACACTGTCAGATTTTACACACATTAACTTGTCAACACTGTCAATTTTTTTTGTCAACAATCCCTGCATAATAATCAAATCCTCGTTTTTAACCAGAGACACAGAAATCAAAACTCTACTAGAGCCTAATTCATTGAATTAGTACTACACGAACACAAACACAAAATAAATTAACTTGTCAACACTGTCAAATTGTTTGTCAACACACTTGTCAACACTATCAAATATTTTGTCAACACACTAAACACACATGGAGTTCCAACATGCTTCTACCAGTAATTCACCATGTGGTAGACCGCATTTTTCCTACTTTTCCTACGGATTATGCCAAATATAGGGGGCAGTATGCGACTTACATTTTGTACAAATAAACTCAAATTCTGCTACTAATGACAAACTAGGACTCTTTTTAAAATGCAGATTCAGAATAGTAGATTGGTGTTGACAATTTGCTCCTTTGATGAACAAGAATTCTTTCTACCCTGTTTTTTCAAAATAATGAAACAAGAATGAATCATAAAATGTTGGATATAAGAATTCTGAACAAGGAGATAATCATATTTGTGGAATGTTTAATGTTAAACTTACAAGGTGATCCAAGCAGGAGAAGCTACTCGAGTTATCCAAGCGCGTCGCCAAATCCGCCTGACGACACCGAGCTCCCGACGAGGATATTCATGGACGATGTCCATCTCAGTTTCGCGGCGGCGGAGAATTTGGACGAGTTTCCGGATTGGTGACCTATCTCTGACACGATTTTGAGAGTCGATTTCGATCACCGCGTTCTCTCCATGCCTACACTCGAAAGAGGCGAATATAACCGCTCTAGGAGATTCGCAGAGGACGAAGACGGTGGATTTGAAGATCTTTGGATCGGAGTAGTTGGTCCATAAAGTAGATCCAGTGAGAGAGCCGGTAGAAGTATCGTACAAGTGGAGTCCGGAAGCGTATTCAGATCCGATTCGGGAGAGAGGAATGCGTCGGAGGCGGGGAGGATAGTGGAGGCGAGAGAGGCGTCGATTCAGGAGAGAGGAGGAAGTGCCAGGGCGAATTTGAGGTCAGAAGGTGAAGGAGAAACGGAGGGAGGTGAAGATGTCGGGGTAGCGTGTGTACAAACCAGACAAAAAGGGACATGGAGGTGGGACCGGGGTATATACTACTCCCTTCATCCCTTAATGTTTGCAATATTTCCTTTTCGGGCGTCCCAAAATGTTTGCAACATTCCTTTTCTATCCATTAAGTTTTCCCCATAATACCCTTACTTTATTTATTTTATTCATATCCTAACAACACTTTATCAATCAAATCAACCATCTATATCATATTTTCTATCTAATTTCCACCATTAATACTTTTACTCAATATTTTATTATTCTTTTAACACTTTATCAATCAAATCAACCATCTACTCAACTTCATTTTTCTTCTTCTCTCCACTCATCTCACTTTTCATAAATATTGTTCCATTACCTTAATGTTGCAAACATTAAGGGACGAAGGGAGTAGTGGAGGAAAGGGAACATTAAGGGACGAAGGGAGTAGTGGAGGAAAGGGTATTGGACACAAATAGTTCAAATGACGAGACTTCACCTCAATTTAACAAGTTCCCCCGAATCCAAAACCTCCGTGTGCAAAAAAACAAAGAGCTCATATTCTTACATTGGATTTGTATTCAATCCCCAATGGATTATCAACTAGTTGGAGAGTTTACTTTACGATGAATTAAAGAGAAATCGAATGCAAGGCTCCTTACTGTTACCTGGTTCATTAAGATAAGATTAATAGAATAAAATGTTTTTAAAACCGTTTTTTTTTTATTATTTTTGAGCCAAAGTATAAAATGTTTTTAAAACCGTTTTTATTTATTTATTTTTGAGCCAAAGTATAAAATGCTACATTATTCAGTACCGGCTCAAACTATATACAAAAATAAATAAAATAGAAGGGAGTGTCGTTTTAATGTTCGGCTCAAAACATAAAAGTATCGGTGCAAATAAGTGTTTCGAAAAAGTTTGAGAAAAGAGTAATTTGCCCATTTTGTTACGTACAGAGTGTTAATTTATATGAAAAATATATGAAATCTAAAAAGGAAGAGAAGTCGTTATTTTGTTCAATTAACTACTCCATAAGAATAAAAGGGTGCTAAACAAACAACGCTTTTGACATAATTTTGCGTATTGGATAGTCTATACAAATTGAGTTTCGGTTACAGAATCCCTCTCTCCGTACCATACAGAAATTGAAATTAATCCCTCTCCTTATGACGTGTCACATCATAAGGAATATACACCTCGAAACACTAGCGTAAACCTGAATAAATCTTGAAGTATTTGTGCCCAATACATCATTTTCAATTAAAAAAGCATATTCTGCACCATCAATTTAAGTTCTAGGGTTATACCCTAGTCTGTAAACACGCTCTCTCCCCAAAATAAATCCCGACTTTCTTTCCCAGGCTTCTCGGATGTAGTTCGCTTTCTCTCTTGTTCGTTCCCTCCCCAAAGATCAAATCCGCCATAGTTGCAAGTTAAACTACCTCTCGAGATGCCCTTTTGAAATCAGTCCGACGATGAAGATAAGCCCTCAGCGATTGCTCCACTGTAGTCTCCTTGACGGCCTCGGGCTTGCCCTTGCAGGTCGGGATGACGAACTCTCTGGTTCAGATCGGGACGATAGAAGGAGAATTGGTGAAGCGAGCGCTCGCAGCGTTGATCCGGCCGTCGTCTAATAGCCAACGGCATAGATCTGCGTAGTAGGCGATGAGGCGTTCAGGAGGAAGCTCGAGTTTGACTCCCTTTCTCTGCCTAAGTTGGATCCTGCAAATTCTGTTCAAGATGTGTCTGCCAAAAAGAAGCTTCAGTTTGATCCTGCAGTGACAAATGCTAGTCTGGAAGAGATTGAGACAAAGTTCATGGATGTTCATGTTAAAGATTTAGGAGAAATTAACAGTATTGATGTTGCATCTCGTGCAAAAAGGCATTTAGGTACAGTGACTCAGGTTGAAGAAGTTGTTGCAAAGGAATCTAAGAGGAAGCAGTTTTGGCATTTAGTATGAACCATTTTTGCACGAGATGCAACAGCTTCTTCAACTAAATGCCTTTTTGCATTTAGTATGAACCATTTTTTAGATGTTCTAGATGTCATTTTTTAGATGTTCTAGATGCCTTTTGCAACAGCTTTTTGCACGAGAATTAGCATGAACTAGTCAACTAAATGCCTTTTTGCATCTCGTGCAAAGAGGAAGCTGTTCTAGATGTTTTTTTTGGAGATTGTTTTTGTATGAACCATTTTTTTTATTAAAATTGTTGATTTGTTGTTGTTACAGGAGCATTGGCAGTGCAGCTCCCACTCCCGGTATGAGATCTCGCTGCCACCGTAGTTGACTGGGTAAACAATTGAAAGGCTGATGAACTATGCTCGAATCAAGTAACCAATGTTAATGGATTAGCTTCAAGTGATTCGTATTAGTGAATTACATGAGATAGGGAATACTGATGGTGTGTCTTGATTAATTTGATCTTTGTGCAGATAATTTTAATCTTTATTTATTGTGTTGACAACTTTTGTAGTGTGTTGACAAGTTTTGTAAAGTATTGACAAGTTTTGTAAAGTGTTGACAATGTTGACAATTTTGTAATATTACTCGTGTTGTATGTTGTTGACCGTTTATTAGTCTTGTAAAAATTTATTTAGTTAGGTTGACAACTTATTTAGTCGTGTTGACAATGTTTTATTCTTGTTGACAGCTCTGTTAAAAATTTTGTTGACAACTCTGTTATAATTTCTACGTCAGCAAAGGGTTATTATTGGTGTTGACAACTTATTATTCTTGTTGACAGCTCTATTAAAATTTTTGTTGACAGCTCTGTTAAATTTTTTGTTGACAGCTCTGTTAAATTTTTTGTTGACAACTCTGTTATAATTTTTACGTCAGCAAAGGGGTATTTTCATATAACTTAAAAAAGTGTTAAAAAACTGGATAAAACTTTGGATTGTTTCTTTATTTGGATTTAGCCCAAAAATCATCTAACATTGCTAATTTAGGCTCGCACATGCACGTTTTTAGTTAATTGAAAAGAGATGGGAAAATATTCCATATAACATTCATTGTTTGAAAATGAATTGGTAATTAAACATGGAAAACTTAAGTGTCATGTAAGAACTATATTTATACTAGCATATAATATATGATGCCTCTACACCTTCCTTGCAACAAATTATGATCAAATCACTTTTGAGCATGCAAGTTTGTAAATACGTTTTTTTCGTTCTCTTTCGGGGGATATGACATTTGCTTCATGAGTATATGATAATGCTAGTGAGTTAGGGCTCGTTTGGTATCGATATCTAGATATCGGGTATGTGTATCAATATATGGATATGAGATATTGAGTATCTCATACCCATACCTGATATCTCATACCCATACCTGATATCTAGATATCAATACCAAAGGATTTGATGTATGTAACTAATGTAAGAACACCACCAAATATTGGTTATGAGATATGAAACGCGTGATAAAATTGACACAATTAACTTGGATGGTTTTGATGAGTATAATGGATGTTTGATCTAAAAACACCAAGTTCATGGTGATAAAGGTGGAGGATTTAAACTTTAATTTTTGCTTCAAATTTATAGTTTCACTACTTTTTACTTTATTGGCTTTGTATGCTTTAGACCTACATACTTACTAGGTTACACTTCATTTTAAAACATTATGGTGAACAGACCCTTGTTACTTTGTTAGTGCCACAATACATAAGACACAGCGAAACTACAAATTAGTTCAATAAAATCTCATGGAGTTCAATAAAAAGAGTTTTAACGGAGTTGTCTCTAAGCTCCATCAACTTGGACGAATGGGTTTGCAATCTCATCTGTGCCATCAGTTGGAGAAACCAGCATAACTGCTGTACCTCTACAGACCTGCATTTCCATGACGACGAAAATAAGGCATTTGTGGGCATGAAGAAAAATTATACACAGGGATTCAGAATAAAGCACTACAGTGTACAGCTATGGGTTACAAATTCACCAACTCTTTTCTTCACCAGAAAAAGATTTTGCACTCTTTCATTAAATGTAAGTATATAGATCAAGATTAGAAAAGCTTAGCACAAAATTCAGATAGAAGCTTTATGATCAATTTGAAAACAATATGGGCAAGTGTGACAAGTGAACAATATTATTAGAATACATACAATTAAGCCAAGGCGTCTAGTTTGGTCAGTAGTCTTCAATGGATCATCTGCATCTGCAGGGCACAAATATTAACAAGTTAATAATAACCAAGGGTTGTTCAGAGCATCAATAATAGTTTCCCATGTCTTTTCTTATATTTAATTTATTAGGAAGGGGAGACAAAATAATTATGATGTATTATCATGTTAGAAGGCAAAATTTGAAAGAAGATATGAAGCTTTCTGGTATCAATTCATCATTTTTGGCTTATGGATGGACAAAGACTGCACTGTACAGAATAAAGGGATATAAACATGTAGTTTTGTGAGCCTAACAAGATCCACTTGTTTTTTTTTTTTTTAAGTCAAGAAAGCAAAAAACAAGGATCAAACTGAAGAATTTCATTTAGATGATATTCTAGGCTGTCATACGTCTACACTAATGCTTCAGTACAAAAGTGCAGTGGTTCTTACATATCCACTCTATTAATCTGTAGTCCTGCATTGGAAGCCTCTTTTGTGTTAAAGTTCTTAATGCTTAAATGGAAAATGCAGTGATCCTTACCTATCCACTCTTATTAATCTACAGTCCTCCATTGGAGACCTCTTTTGTATTAGAGTTCTTAATGTTTCATCAAGTTTTTCTTTGTCCTTTTTCCATCATGGCAGCAAGCTGTAAGCCAAATTCAGCGTTTTGGTAAATGAAATAACCAATTTAGTTACCTCTTAATGATTCAGTGGCTTCATCCAGAACAAGGTTCAGCAACTGATCATAGCCCTTCAACGTACCAGTCACTGTTTACAGTGAAAACAGGATCAATTTTTTAAAAGTAAGAGCTAGAAATAAAGAACAAAGAAACTGAACATAATAAAAAACCCTATCATTAGTATTTTCATCTAATGTCACTGAAAAGTGAAAACATACATGATAAAACAGTCGGTTTTAACCAAATAGCAAACAGATCCTAATTTCTTGCTGCGTCTAGAAATCTACTCATTTAATCACCCACCTCGCAAACAAGAAGAAAATGTTTCACAAACAGCTCTGTTTCACAAAGCTGTTTATCTTATTGATCCAGGTTACACAAAATGGATACGGATACAGAAGAAAATGTTTTATGAATATGGCTATAAGAATTAGAGCAACTCAGCAAGTAGTTACAAAGATGATATGTATATATGAAGTATGAACTCTAGGTAAATAATTCAAATAGTTAATCATGTATCGCAGACACGATTGCATACATCCAAAAATTAAAGTGCATGAGTCATAGAGTGTAAGGAAATTAACAAATAACCTTGTCTTCCTCCAGTAAGCTTGACTTGAACACCCTTGTCAACAAACTTTGCAAGATCAAGTACAGTTTCTTTGCGACTTGACTGAAATAACAAAATCAAGGAGAGTTCAGAGCAATGGCATATGCTGCCATTCCTGATGAATCATAGACAATTCCAGTAGTACGAGAAGCCATCTATCATGTATGTTTTGGTCACATTAGGTATTGACTATTAACCTTCAATGCTATGTTTCATTACAAGTACAACTACAGAAATGCAAATGTAGATATACAATGACAAATGAGATTGTTCTAGATTTGTTTTGATCTCGCAGTTTTTCAGAGTCAAATAGCACACCATAACATTGAACTAAGATATGCACAGTAAACTTCAACTAAACCATAACTTTAACTCAAACTCACCATGATTATTTAAAATCTTCCGACCTCTTCTTCAGTTCAGCTATCTTCCTCAACTTGCTATACGTGAAACTATAACTACACTTTAAAATAATTATGCCAATAGCAAATATTAACAGAAAATTCAAAGCAAGCAAAAAATCAGAGATGCCAAAAGACAACACTTATCATGGAATTGCTCATTTAAAGCATTAGTAAGTTTAAGTATTACAAGTGCAAATGCTTTGTTCAATTACAAATTTCAATAAAATATGAAAGCACGAGGAAATTGAGCAAATAAGGACGAACGAACCACACTGATTCTAAGCTTGATCCAGTTGCCTAACTAATACTGAACAGCTAACAAAGGACCAAAATCGTTCTCGAATGGAACAATTGATAAAATTGCCGAATTAAAATGGCGGATCTACGCATCCGTCATCGATAACACCTTACCTTGCCTGAGACTGACAGTCGACGTTCCTTCAGCCACTCGATTGTCGATTGTCGATTGTCGATTGTTGATTGTCGATCGGTTGGGTTGCAGACTTGCAGGAAAGGATTCTTTTTCTAGGTTGAAGAATAAAAATGATTTTTTTTTTCTGAATCAATCTGGGCCGGGCCACATTTGAGCCATTTCATGTTTATATTGGGCTTCTTAAACTTAAAATTAAAGTGATTCCATTTAATTAGTGAGGATTGAAATAAAATAATTTGTTAACATAAAACCAAATGCATGCATATGGGATGGGGACTAAAAAAAATGCATATGGGATGATGTGGGGAGCATATAGTCGGATACGAAAGGCTCGTTTGGTATTGGTATTTTACTAGATGAGATATTGAATATAAGTACGAGAGTATGTATATTGCTTGTTTGGTTGAATGTAGAAAATAGGGGAATTGGAATTACTAGAGGGCTAGGTAAGATTAATTCTCACATAATGGAGGAATTGAAAATTTCAGGAAATCGAAATTCCATGATTTCACATAATTTGTACAGGGATTTTAGAGAAAATGTGTTTGGTTAAAATTTATAATATATAGATTGAAATGAGGAAATTTAAGATTTCATGTGAAAAAATAGGGGAATTGGAATTACTAGGGGGCTAGGTAAGATTAATTCTCACATAATGGAGGAATTGAAAATTCCAGGAAATCGAAATCCCTTGATTTCACATAATTTTTTTCAACCAAACACAAATATTCATTTCCATCTCCTGCAGATTTTCAATTTCTTGGATTTCAGCCTCCAACCAAACAAGCAGTAAGATATTTTGTTTATTAGGAAAGCGTTTAGGGGGTTCATCTAGCGAGAATGAATCCGCCCTAGAGCAATGAGATCAGAAAGATTTGGATAAGCTACAAAATCGGGTTGAGGTGACAAATGATAAGATTTAGCAATAGGATCAGCAACTCCGACCGTCTCCCGAAATACATGAGAAATTTGGTAATCAATTAACTTTTTAAGATCCATAATAATATCAGTCATTGTTATCTTAATTTTCTGGCAGACCCAATTGCCTTTTATAGCATTCACTAAGTGAGGATTATTGCTTTCAATCTCAATTAATAAGATTTTGAGCTGAATAACCATTTTTATGCAACGCAAAACAAGGGCTTCAACCATAAAAGGAAAACCTTCTATTATAGGCTCTGTTCGGGAATAACTATGATAAGCTAGCTTATTTTTCCAAAAAGCTTGAAAACCTAGCTTATTGTTTTCATAAGCTAGCTTATTTTTCTTTGAAATTAAGTGGAAAAAAATTTATTGCCGAACAGGCACATAGTGATTCACAAGCTAGATCGGTTATCAGCCAGGTTTAAGAATTGATCTTCAAGTACATTAACTAATACTATTTTTGTCTCATTTTGATAGTCTCATTTGATTTTCTGACACTATTCACAAATCGAGAAAATCTTGTAAATCTTTACGTAGTCTTTTGTGGTCTTTTTTTATTCTTCTAGACAAATACTTCAATAATATTAAAAATTTATAATTTATATTAATATATAATTAGAGATATTAACTAGTGTCTCGTGCAAATGAGACTTTAGAGGTATTAAAAAAACGGTTTTTTCGCCGAATACCCCTGAGGTAAGGCAAAATGCGCGAGGTGTACTACATTTTAACCTATTTCGTATGGTGTCCTTGAGGTTTAGTTTTTCTCCGCCACATGCCCTTCCGTTTAATATACTTACAGTTCCGTTTGTTTTGATTAAAAAAAGAAAATAAAAAAGAAAACACATATTGTTCTCTTGTCCATTACTTCAATCGACGCCTGGTTCCATTCCATTCATCATCTTCGTTCGACTCCTGCGCTCCATCCTTCTCTTCATCCCTTCTCGATCTTGTCCGCCAGCAGGGTTCGAGCTAAAAATTCACCATCCGCTCCGCGACACCCGCACATCCCATCAATCCATGACGGCGTCGAGCCCTTCACTTGGCAACCATCGGAAGTTTCTTCTCCTCCACTATTGAAGCAAGGCTTCATCTGAGAGACCACGATTGTTGATTCTCCTCCAATCTTGAAGAGGTCTAAATCTACAACTAATTTTGGACTTCATTTAGGTTTTGGAATTCAAGGCTTCAATTTGGGGATTTAGTGATTTTTTTGGACTATGTGGTCTTCAAATTGCTAGAATGAACTTTACCCACTCTATCCTAAGAATGAACTTTACCCACTCTATCCTATTTACGTTATCATGAAGTGATTAATCTTGTAGATAGTATTGTTGGATGAGTTGAATGTACATGCTGGAAAGTTCAGCAATGCAGATTATTAGTGTTGACTGCTTGAAGTTTATGTAACAAGACTATTATGTTATGAATTGATTCATTTGATAGAAAACTTATTCGTGCTTACTAAATTGAATATACAAGGCTATTTAATTATGATTTGATTACTCAAATAGAAGAGGTCCATCAGAATGTTGCCTAAAAATTTCTTCCTTAAATGTACAAGGCTATTTCATCCTTGTCTCTCCTATACATTTGAATTTCACTGTAGAGGTCCATAATCTTCTCCTCTAGTATGTATGATTATGATTCTTTCACATAAGAATGTTGCCTAAAAATTTCTTCTAGTTCTTTTTTCTCTTCATCATCATCATGCAATAAGTGGCTTTGATCTCCTCCACCCTCTCCAACTAGAAACATCCCTAATGCATATGTAAAAGCATATAGTAACTTAATTCTTTACATTAATACTGCAGTTTGTATTGTGCAGTTAGTGTTCTTCAGTTTTTATATTTAAGTTGATAGTTGTATATGATTTAAATTAGTCTATTAGCTCAAAGGGAGAGCAATGTGTAATTACACATGATGTGGGAACTCCAGCATTTTTAAGCCTTCAGGTTTGCAGAATGTTGCCATTGATCAGCCTATGTGGGATTCGAACCCACATCATGTGCAACAAACACATTGCTCTTCCTTTTGAGCTAATAGGCTTTTAATAACTTTCTCACAAAAAATTATGCAAAGATTCTAGTTATATGTTCAAAATTCAAATTATATATTTTAATGAAACTGGGTGCAGAGATTAACCTTCAGACCTGTCGGGAGCCATTTATTCTGATGTTGTAACTTCATAAATGATCTCAGCTCAAAAACAGGAAAACAATGCATATGACTTTCAAAGAGTAAGCTACTGATTCAGAATGACTAATAGAACCTCGAATACATAGAAAGAATTCTATGGTACTATTTGTATATCCACTACATTACCAACGGTAAACTGAAGACTACAGAGTACAGACTGAAGGGAACAAATGCTTGCATTTTCTGTAAACTAGTTTAGTACCTATTGTGAGCAAACGCTATGCATAAAATCCATGTTTCATGCTATACTATGCATTGACAATGATTTAAATGCTAACCTTGCAATACAGATCATAGCCCTGTTACAAGGTGATCCATTGTGATTATTTAAAACTGATACATGTGTAACATCCTGATTCAAAAATGAATTCACCAACCAAAATCACAAATACCTTCACTAAGCCTAATTCACCAAGAATAATGCAAGTATCCTACTTGTTCTATTCCAATCCTAATTTTACAAATCAAAACCCTAAATTTCTCCAAAACCCTAATTGTTCAAACTCAATTGAAATCCTAATTAGGGGTTGTAGAAGTACCAGACTTCAAGGGGGGAGGAAAAGACACTGGAACAGAGCTCGACTAGGGACATCGCCGTCGAGATTCCACCGGAATTGAAGCCTTGAGTGCGGGTGCACCTGAAGCGAACCGAAGATGAAGCCGCTGCGGCGAGTTTGTTTCTGATGTTGTGAAGAAGACGCTGACGCAGTGCCGAAGATGAAGTCGTCAATCTGATATTAATTAAGGTACTATGAAGATGAGCAAAGCCATAGAATTGAATTAGAGAAAGGAGCTAGAAGGTAAGGAGAACACGAAGAGAGGAGAACGCGAAGGATAAAAAAAGGCTATTTTTCTTTTCTTTTTTTAATGATATTTAACAGCTCCGTTAGTATATTAAACGGAAGGGCATGTGGCGGAGAAAAACTAAATCTGAAGGACACCATGCAAAATAGGTTAAAATGTGGTACACCTCGCGAATTTTGCCTTACCTCAGGGGTATCAGGCGAAAAAACCGTTAAAAAAAAGACTATTTAAACAAGATGTTTTGGGCTGAGTCCACTTATATGATTTGGACCAAATACACTCGCGTTTGTGAGTTGTTATCCATCATATTGGGCGGCCCAATGTAATTGAAGGGCCCAGGAACAAGAATGTGGGGAATTAAACACGTGGGAAAACGTGGTTCGCGCCTTAGCTTAAGAATGTTTTACATGTTGACAAGAAACACATTAGCTTAAGAATGGTTCAGCAACGGTTCCCAAAATGCTCAGGAACCGTTGCTGAACCGGGAGGAGAGTTTAAAGAAGGAACTTGACTTGGTTTTGGAACAAGAGGAGACTCTTTGGTTCCAGAAGTCGAGAGAGAAGTGGATAACATTGGGAGATCGTAATACTACATTCTTTCATACGTCCACGGTTATCAAGAGACGGCGTAACAGAATCGAAGCCCTGAGGAGGGGGGACGACTCGTGGGAAATTGATTCGGAGAAGTTGGAGGATATGGCATTGCAGTATTTCAAAGACCTGTACTCGATGAGTGAAGAGGACGGTGGGAGTCTTAAGCTTTCTCCTGACGGCTTCTACAATCTGAATGACGCTGAGAGGGCGAATTTGGATAGGGAATTTACAGGGGAGGAAATCAAAACTGCGGTGAAGAGTATGGGAGACTTCAAGGCTCCGGGTCGTGACGGGTACCAGCCGGTATTTTTCCAGAACTGCTGGGATACAGTGGGTAAATCTGTAATTGAATTTGTGAAAGGTTTCTTTAGCTCGGGAAATCTGCCGCCCACCATGAATGATGCTCTTCTCGTTCTGATTGCCAAGATTGCTAAGCCGGAGAGAATTACTCAATTCCGCCCTATCAGTCTCTGTAACGTTCTCTTCAAAGTCATCACTAAGACTATGGTGAATAGGATGAAAGACGTCATTGCTAAGTTAGTTGGCCCAACTCAAAGCAGTTTCATTCCTGGAAGACTGAGCACATATAATATTGTGGTTTTACAGGAATCGGTACATTCGATGAGAAGGAAGAAAGGGAAAAGAGGTTGGATGTTGTTGAAGCTTGACCTTGAAAAAGCCTATGACAGGATCAGATGGGATTTCTTAGAGGATACCCTGGTTGCGGCGGGATTTTCTCCTTCCTGGATCAAGAGGATCATGACGTGCGTCTCCTCTCCATCCATGCGTATTCTATGGAATGGGGAAAAGACAGAAGAATTTGTTCCCCAGAAAGGACTTCGCCAGGGTGATCCCCTGTCTCCGTATCTTTTTGTTCTTTGCCTGGAAAGACTCTGTCACATGATTGAGAAGTCGATTGAGGGGAAGCAGTGGAAACCGATCAAGCTCTCAAGATCGGGTCCGGCGTTGTCCCACATCTGTTTTGCCGATGACATCATCTTGTATGCTGAAGCTTCGGTTGCTCAAGTCAGAGTGATTCGCAAGATTCTGACCGACTTTTTGTGCAGCCTCGGGTCAGCGAGTGAGCTTCGAAAAGTCCAAAATCTTCTTCTCGGAGAATGTTGATAGGGAGTTGGGACTTCGCATCAGCGCTGAGAGTGGTATTTCTAGTACTAGGGAGCTCGGAAAGTACCTTGGGATGCCTATTTTGCAGAAAAGGATTAATAAGGAGACGTTTATGGAAGAGCAAGTGTCTCAGTCTCGCGGGGAGGATCACGCTTACCAAGTCAGTTCTGTCCGCCATTCCGATCCATACTATGGGTTCCGTTTTGCTTCCCGCCTCTACTGTTAAAGCCTTGGACAAAGTTATTAGGAGTTTTGTTTGGGGTAGTAGCCTGGAGAAAAGAAAGCTACACTTGGTTTCCTGGAAACATTTGTGCCAACCAAAAATGAAGGGGGGAGTGGGCATTAGATAACCTAAAATTATGAACTTGGCTACTCTTAGTAAACTTAGTTGGAGGTTTGTCAGTGGTGATAGTGGACTATGGGTGGAGGTGATGAAGGGGAAATATAAGATGCCAAACCCTCATGAGTTCAAGGGATTTAAGTCTAAACCAGGAGCGTCGACTGTATGGAGAGGCATGGCTGCTGGGTTTAGGGAGGTTTTGTCGACAGGAGTGACTTGGGTGCCTGGAGATGGCAAGCGTATCTCGGCTTGGAAGGATAGATGGATGGGAGTTGTGCCCTTACAGGACCTTGCTCTGAACCCGATCCAGGCTCAGATGGAGAATATGAAGTTAGCGGATTTGTGGATTGCTGGATCCGGGTGGAATATCCCTGTCTTCTCAAACTTCCTGAGCAGTGATATCTGCTTGCAAATTGCGAGCACTGCTTTGGATGGCTTACCAGGGTCTTATGACTACATATCTTGGGGAGTTAATGCTAATGGGTTGTTCTCTGTGAAGTCGGCTTATGTATTGCTGAGTGGGAAAGACCCCAATGGAGCAGTTTCCTGAGTCGTATCTGGTCTGCACCAGTTCCTGAGCGCATCCGGGTGTTCCTTTGGTTGGTGTTCCTTCAGAGAATTATGACTAATAAGGAGCGGTGTCGGCGAAAACTCACTGAGGATGACAGATGCTCGTTGTGCCGCAGTGAGAGTGAGTCGCTGCTTCACGTCCTTCGCGACTGCCCGACTATTCAGAATGTTTGGAGAACGCTGGTTGTGCAGCAAAAACGCGAGTCCTTTTTCTCCCAAGATCTCCACGAGTGGATGTTTGAGAATCTAAAATGGATCTCAGAGGCCGAGCCAAATCATCGGAATCAGAAAAGTTCCATGAATGCAACTTCTCAACAGTGGCGGAGCTGGGGGGGTGCTTGGAAGTGCTGAAGCACCCCCTTCGTCTCAAGAAATTCCCGGGAGCACCGGCGATAAGGGCCGGAATCGATCGGAGCACCTCCAAGTCCAACCATCCATGGCTGCTGGTGCTGGCCTGCTGTGCTGAGAAAAAACCCTAGCAGAGGAAGAAGACGAGGCAGACGAGCTGCTATCTTCTTTTCTGTTTTAATTTAAAATAGCGATCAAAACGACGTCGTTTTGGGTTGGTCCAAAACGACGTCGTTTTGATAAATGAAAAGATTGTTGTTTTAAGAAAAAAATAATTCAAAAGTAATTATATTATCAATGACTCTTCGTATACTCTCAAGTCTCAACTGAGAGTCTCAACTCTCAAATTTCAAGCACTCAAAAATTGAGTTGGAGTGCACCTGCACTGCACGATTCCATTACTCCAAGTCTCCAATCTCCATTACTCCAAGTCTCCATTACTCCAAGTCTCCAACTCCAACTTTCAACAGTAAGTATTTTAATTTTGATTAAATATATATATTATAATTTAGGGCTTGTTAGATTTAGGCATGTGTGGTTCATTGATGTATTTGTTGAATTTGATTTAGATTTGTTACGTATATGTTTATTTGTTTAGGTGTCTACTTATCTTAATTATTATTTTGAATTGATAATTGATTGAAAGTTGAAAAATTGAGTTGGACTTTGATTGGAAATTTGAATATGAAAGTTTATTATGTTAGGATCATGGAAAAGTTTTTGATTCGAAAAGAGCCTTCAAGTACAAATACTATCCCGACTATTGTGTCTTCACGTGAATCTCAAGAGCCTTCAAATATTCCTAGTAATGCTAATGTCGGTGGATCAAGTCTCAAAAGAGCTCGAGTATGTGAAACTGATATGATTAGTGATCCGGGATTGAGACAACATATTAATGATTATGATCCTAAGATTAGAGATGATATTGCACGAGCATATGTGACTAAGGGGCCATGTCAACCACATTCTCATGATTTTCCACGAACTAAGTTCAGTGATAATTTGAGGTCCTTTCAAGTTGGGTGGTTCAAGAGATGGGAGTGGTTGGAATACAGTGTTTCTAAAGATGCCGCCTTTTGCTTTTGGTGTTATCTTTTTAAAGAAGGTGAAGGAAGAAGGTTTGGAGATGGTGTATTTGTAACAACAGGATTTCGTAATTGGAGGAAGGCTGTAGCAAAATTTAACGAACATGTGGGAGCGACAAATAGTGTTCATAATGCGGCTCGAGAAAAATTCGTTTCTTTCAAGAATCAAAGACAAAGTTTGACAAGAAAGATTGCTTCGGGAAATCAAGTACTAGGAGAGGCATATCGTATTCGTTTGACCGCAAGTTTGGATGCTACAAAATATTTACTTCGACAAGGAATGGGTTTTCGGGGGCATAAGGAGGATATTGACTCTTTAAATAGAGGAAACTTTCTTGAACTAGTTGATTTGATAAGGGAACAAAATCCTAGTGTTCGAAAGGTAACAATGGAGAATGCGCCGGGAAATCACAAACTTACCTCCCATGATATTCAAAAAGACCTTATTAGTGCTTGTGCATCGGAGATAATAAAGGGCATAATTCTTGATATGGGAGACAAGTTCTTCTCTTTGTTGATTGATGAGGCTCGAGATAGTTCGATAAAAGAGCAAATGGCTATTGTTGTGAGATATCTAGACAACCATGGCGTAGTTGTGGAGAGGTTTCTTGGAGTTGTTCATGTTGGTGATACCACCGCTCAATCTTTAAAAAGTGGAGTTGATGATTTTTTTGCAAAACATAGATTATCAATTTCCAGGATTAGAGGGCAAGGATACGATGGAGCTTCAAATATGAGAGGTGAGCTCAATGGTTTGAAAACTCTCATATTGAATGAAAATCCAAGTGCAAGGTATATTCATTGTTTTGCTCATCAACTTCAATTAGTTGTTGTGGCGGTTGCACGCACTAATCAATTTGTGAGTAATTTCTTTGAGTACTTGTCCATGATTACAAACATGGTTGGATCTTCTTGCAAAAGAAGAGATCAATTCCGGGAGAAGCAACATGAAGAATTATTGGCAAAGTTACAAAGAGGAGAAGTTTCTACCGGGAGAGGATTGAATCAAGAGAGTACCTTAGTTCGACCAGGAGCTACTCGTTGGGGTTCACACTATACAACCATTGCTCGTCTTCTACATTTATGGACTCCAACTATTCAAGTGCTTGAAAACGTACATGATTTTGGTTATGATTTGCCTACTCGAGGCATGGCCGGTGGCATGGTGGATAAGATGGAGGATTTTGAATTTGTTCTTATTGCTCATTTGATGAGGCTACTATTAGGGATGACAAATATGTTGTCGCAATTCTTGCAACAAAAAGATCAAAATATCTTATCGGCCGTTTCTATGCTCCAAAGCACTCAGAGGAAAGTACAAGATGTGAGGGATAATGGATGGGATGCGCTATTAGAAGAAGTCATTGATTTTTGTAATAAGAAGAATATAGACATTCCCAAGATGGAGGATGATGTTACAAATCGCAATCGTAATAGGCGTTATGGACGTACTATTACATATGGTTTCTTCTTTCGATCCGAGATATATTTTCAGGTATTTTCCTATTATAATCTTTATTTTTCTATTTTTATTCTTTTTATTAGTTAAATTAATATTATAATACATTTCTAGGTTATTGACCAACTTATAGAAGAGATGAAGGATCGGTTCAATGAATCGAACACGGAATTGCTCACATGCATGTCTTGATCCGAAGAATTTATTCTCCAATTTCTCCGAGTCAAAGCTACTTAGACTTGCAGAGTTATATCCTCAAGACTTTTCAGAGGTTGATAAAAGTGAGCTTAAGACCCAATTGATGGTGTGGATTATTAATATGAGGGGAGATGAGAATTTCTCCAAGTTGGAGACTATTGGAGCTATTGCTAAGAAGATGGTTGATGTAGGAATTCACACTGTGTATTTCTTGGTGTATCGTCTTATTGAGTTGGTATTGGTGTTACCAGTTGCGACTGCTACAGTGGAAAGGGTCTTCTCTGCAATGAAAATTGTCAAGACCGATTTGCGTAACAAGATGGATGATGATTTTCTCAATGATGCTCTCGTGTGTTATGTGGAGAAAGAAGTCTTCAAAAGCATTGATAATGAAGTCATCATTCAACATTTTCAGAGTATGAAGACTCGTAAGATGGATTTACCCCGTTTAAAGTAATGTAATGACATTATTATTATTATTGTTATCGAGATTTTTTTAATTACTAGAATTAATATATATATATATATAATATTTTATTTTATTTCGGATCACGCGGAAAAAAAATTCAGCACCTGCTTTTACATATTCCTGGCTCCGCCACTGGATGCTACGTACATGGTCAAGCCGCCGTCGACTCCAAGTTCGCCGACGAGACGCTCGGTGGTCAAGGCTTCGTCGATCTCAGCGACAAGATGTGAGACCTCTTATGTTCGCGCTGGGATGACTATGTCGCCCCCTTGCTTGCTGCGGCTTGCGAACGTGGTTCATGTCAGGCTCGTCTAGACACTTTGAAGCCGTTGTTCCTCCGTTCAATCGTCGTTTCGACCCAATCATCATCGTTCGTTTCCCACAGACGGCGCCAATTTTGTTAGAAAAAATCCGCTCCACAATAATAATTTAGGACGATGATTGATCTCGAATAATAACGATAAAAACGAAAGTAAAGAGACGAGATTTGTTGACCCAGTTCGCAATTAATGACTACATCTGGAGGCTACCAAGCCAGGATTGATAATTTACGAGAGGTATTGAATGAATTGAAATACAAGTGACCGCCCCTTTCATTAGGGTTAGAGATACTCTATTTAAAGAGAATAGTTGACCCCTTCCTCAAGCAATATCTCGTTTAAATATATATTAAATAATATGCTGATATTTCTTGCCTCCACAACTGGATAGTCCGGGTGACGCACGTGTATAGGGAGGCCAATCGTCTTGCTGATGGATTGGCTAACTATGTCTTTTCTTTGAGTTTAAGTTTTCATTATTTACAAACTATTCCTAGTTGTGATGTTTCTAGATTACAGGATGATGTAAGGGGTCTAGCTATTTCCCGCATTGTTGGGTAATTAGCTTTTTATGTTTCTTAATAAAGCCTCAGAGAGTGCCGCCTCTCTTTTACCCAAAAAAAGCATTTGAAGAAAGATGAGATGGTATACCATGTTATATATGATTAGCGTATGTGATGGTTTAAATTACAATTGCAAAACTACTTCCTGACTTCACAGTCCAGTAACCTTATATGTGACTATATTTTCTGCTATGCAATAAGGTTCAGTTATTATGAACATATTTTGCTTAAGAGAATTTGAACCTCAAAACTAGGTGAATAGTATTAAGGTTTAAGATTTATTTACGTGACATATATTATTAATCTGTTTACAGGTTCTTGGCATATTGAAGGACCTTATTCATAAATCCATCAGTATGACTATGGTAAAGTCATTTTATGAATATATGATTATATGACCATATTTGATTAGGATATTAGAGTTGAACAACATTGTTAGATTTTGTTTTTCGTCTATACAATAATTTGTTAAGGGAAATCTTTTGCTCAACGACCAAGTTGCCTTTTTGCACTTGCTCACATTGTATAAAATAACACCATATTAATCATTTGTTGTATACTTTTAAACAAAAGATGATTCAGTCGAATATAATATTTACAATGTGGATACCAACAACTACATGTAACACATTTAAATTACAAATTGCTTTAGGTTGTTTACCAATAGAGAAATTTGCAGAAAACCACCCGTTATATCTCAGAATTTGCAAGGAACCACCCGTGATATCAATAATTATTTAAAACCATCCATTTTTGCGACTCCGTTAACAAAGAGTCACCCGTCCCACTTATCTGTTAGATTTTCCGTCAAAGATGGTCAATTTACCATTTTAACCCTTGTCT
Organism: Oxyria digyna; assembly: GCA_029168935.1. Classification (NCBI taxonomy): domain Eukaryota; kingdom Viridiplantae; phylum Streptophyta; class Magnoliopsida; order Caryophyllales; family Polygonaceae; genus Oxyria; species Oxyria digyna. The sequence continues at coordinate 46,654,028 of JAPVLV010000005.1, forward strand.
TTTAGCTAAATTTACTTAGAATGCCATTGATATATATTAGATTATTTAGTTTACAATTTCTCGCGATAAATTCACGATATTTTCAAAATCTCTTCTCAATTTGGGGGTAATTGGGTTAGGGTTAGGGTTTGTGAGTACATTTCACAGAGTGGCTGGAAATGGAGATTGGTGTCGGATTCTTCTTCGTGTAGGGTCTGGCGACGGTGGAAGTGGTGATGGAAGAAAGGATCGGTGGAATCGTCGTCGGAATTCGAGGGATTCATGGCGGATGAAGAGAGGATTTGGGGGTGAAGAGAGAGCTTGCGACAATGGTTTTTCTTCTTCTCCTGTCCGTCTCCATCGTAACTTATTTCTGTTGATCAATTTCTGTTCCGGGAAGATGAGCAGCCTTGCAAGCCATCGTAACTATCAAGAAGATATATTTTAGGGATATTGATGAATTTGAAACAGCTCTAAATTTTTTAAATAACCAACAACAGTGGCTGGGAAATAGGCATGTCTAGACACAGATTGAATCTAAACTTGAATTCCATCACATAAATTTCTTCTTCAAGTAGGCTGAACATTGAAGTTTTCCATAACCAACTGAACTCATTAGATACTAACCCATTAGTTTGAGCTTCATCTATAAACCATCCATAAACCAATATTAGATTATTAACCCATTAGTTGGGGCTCAGATTCCGCCATGGGAGGAGCTCGAATTGAGTTTTGTGTGTGTGTGTTTTGGGATTTCGGGGTTTAATTGCAGTGGAGAGTGTTTGATTTTAGAGAAATTTGCAATCGGAGAAGCCCCAATTATTGCTGAAAAATTTGTGAACAAAGTTAAAATAGGGATTTGGGGGTTTGGAGAGTGTATGAACATTGAAATCAGTATTTATCTTCTCGCGAAAAATTCAATTTCTCATCAAATTATCATCAGCACCCTAATGTATATTTTTGCCCTTGATTATTTAAAAAAAATGGGGATAAAATGGTAATTTCAACCTCACTAACGGAGAAGCTAACAGAAAATGGGGGCCGGTGGCTCTTTGTTAACAGAGTTGCAAAAATGGATGGTTTTAAATAATTATTGATACCGCGGGGTGATTCCTTGAAAATTCTGAGATACAACGGGTGGTTTTCTGCAAATTTCTCTTACCAATATCAATAATTGACGAAGTTTGAGAACAACAAAATAAATATATATTTACTCATTTTTTCATGTGATAGACTACAACTCCAAGATCATTTTATACTAAAAGGTTAGAAGAGCTAATTGATTTGACCTGCATGAAAAAATGGAAGGAAGTTTGGATATCACCACTATTAACTAAATAATAATTTCGAGCATGTCTTCTATCTATCATTGCATTTCATTCTTAGTTCTTATTTTCGGCAAATCGTAAAACGCTCATTGTCATGATTTCTTCATTATGAGCATATGTTTGTAATGTATTTTTTTGTATTGTTTTTGTCTCGTTTGTTCATTATGTTTATCTGTGTATGATATGAAATACAATTGTTGTTTTGGTCGTTACCGAAGTCTAAATATAACCTCCATTTCTAATACATCTACCTAACTACAATATAAGGGAGAAGTCAAGTCTTCTCAAAATATTGCGTCACCTCAGCTCCAAGTCACAATTTTAGAAAGAAAAAAATTCATTAATTAATTAAATTTTTAAATAAAAAATCTATTTTTTTTCATAATCTCACCTCCTCCATAATCTCCTACAAATATGCAAATCAAATCATAAATTCAAAAGCTTTGGTTATTTATAAACCATGTTTAGGAGGAGCATACAATAAGATTAATTTTAGAAATTTATGAGTAAGTGTTACCATTTTAGTGTTTAGGTGTTGTCTTTTAGTGATTTTTTGTAATGAGTTTATCCATTTACTTGCAGGGGTATGATGTAGAACGATTATATTTATAGTATTATTTTGTTGGTAGCATGATCATTATTTTATGCTTAGATTAGACTATCTAATTGAGTTTTGATTAACTATACGATAAGTTGATGTATATTTTATATTGGAGGTTGATCATTCGGTGTTTTTCGCGAATATCACGGGGCCTACACTAATTAATACTGTTGTACACACAAAACTTATATACTTCACACGGGTCCGGAAACTAGTAACTATAATATATTTTTAATACTTATAGATTGATATTTTTATTTAATACTAAACCGCATTATCAAAATGATATACTATCAAGATTATATCGAATACAAATATGAACATTAGTGTGGTCGAAGAAAAATGGTGACTACTCCAATTTTACCAAATTATTACAACAAGCTCATCCGTTCCTTAACTTTCTGCTCTTTTCCAATGCTCAACCGCCTCGTGTGATAATAAGAGGGAAGAACCAATATAAACATTCATTTTAGGCCTTGTTTAACCTAATTAGCGATATACTGTATATTTGTGTACTCTTTTAGTGTCATACAAAATGACTCCAATTCTTGCTACACAGAATTTAATGCCCATACACCACGACTCTCGCAGACATGTTTCTTGCGTCACACTGTTCCCACGTCTTTTCAAGTTTTAATACAAATCGAATCCTCTTTGTTTTTAATCAAATTTCAACGCATTCTTATCTTATTACTGTAGGGTACCGTACAATACATAACCCACCATTGCCACCAACCACGAACCACGTACAAACCACATACCACATACCACATACCACACTTCATCTTGCTTGCATTGCAAGTACTAATTAGCCAAAGGTAATTAAGCATAATCCAAACCACACACACATTTAATTAAGCATAATTCTGATTACTAATTACCTTAGGATTCCTTACATATCGAAGCTAATCAAAAAACAAACTAAGCATAATTCAAACTGATCGAAGCTACACATTCATTTTGATTGCATAGTTGCATACTAAGTACTGATTTAAGCATAATCCAAACCACAAACATATTCGATCGAAACAAACTACTAAGTAAGCATAATCCGAACTACTAATTAATTACCACTTACCAGAGGTGAGGAATACGTTCAGACGGAAGCAATCTTCTGGAATCAGTCCCAGCTGTTATCGAAATACAAGACAACTCCAACTCTGCAAGAAGCATATGCATCAAGACAAGCATACTCAACCTGTTCTTCACTAAGAACCTCCTTCCCCCAATCGCTTGTCGACACTCTCTTAATCTTCTCCAAAGAAACCCCAGCAACTTCATACGCCAACTCCTTAAGCCCCGGCTGCTTCGTCAGCCTCTCCGGCTGCTTCTGAAGGGCCTCTTCCCTCAAATCAAACAGATTCTCGCAGATCAGGCCGTAGTCATTCTCCAGTTTGTTAGCGTCTTCATCGATTCCCACTCCAGCGAAGAGGTACTTAGGGTTCGACAGAAATCGGTGGAGTGAGCGAGGAATGTAGTCGATGTGGATGAGTTGGATGATGATGCAGCGACTTCCGGCGCAGATCTGGAGTGTGGCGGCTGGATTTTGGATGTTGCGGTTCCAATTCGGTTTCCATTCGACGTCGAGGCCGAAGATTACCGTTCGCTTTGATCGGAAGAAATTGGTGACGCTGCTTATCCAGTCGGTTATGGTGTCTGGATTTGCAGTCACGGTGGTGTAGATCGTTCTCTCGCCGCTGTCGACGTAGAATGTGGAATCCATTTCTGATTTCTCTCTGTTTTCTGTTTTGATGGTGGAGGAAAATGGAAGAGATTCTGTTTTTCTGATACCCCTCTCGTCTTTATCTAGTGGTAATTTTGTTTTGGGATTAAATTTTGAATTAATGCCACGTGTAACGACGGTTATGCCTCCAAAAGATTTTACTATCACAACGGCTTTATAATATACTGGAAGTCGGATGTTTCCAAATAAAAACCATTATTATGCTTATTATTTGGATTTGTATGTTTTCAAATAAATAAAGTATCACAGCATGATGAATTTGTTTTTCGAAATAGGTTTTTTTCTAGAAAATATTCCCGATATGAGCTCGTTTTGAAAATAATTTCCAGCGTCTCTTACACATAAAATTTTAAAAAAAAATTGGATTTGTATAAGGCGTTGGGATAAAGGATTTGTTTTAATTTTTTTTTCCAAAGTTTTAATATATATATTATTATATATGACTTACTCGTGTTTGGATGGCTCATATGGGCTCGTTTGAAATCGGAATCGATCACGACCGATTTCGTTGGGTCCGTATTGATCCCAACTTTCACCAGATATGTCTCTCGCTCGATTCTGATTTCGAACGACCCCATACGAGCCACCCGAACACGCGTAAGTCTCGTGCGTACCTTCTACTGTAAATGGATATTTACAAATTCGTTCCTCCATATCAGGCGATGAGAGACCCAACGAAACTGGTCGTGATCAATTCTGATTCCGAACTGGTGAAAGAAGGTATGCACGAGATTTACGCTTGTTCGGATGGCTCGTATGGGCTTCTTCGGAATCAGAATTGACCACGACCAGTTTCGTTGGGTCCGTATTGATCCCAACTTTCACCATATATGTCTCTCATCGCCTGATATGGCGGAGCGAATTTGTAAATATCCATTTACAGTAGAAGGTACGCACGAGACTTACGCGTGTTCGGGTGGCTCGTATGCGGTTGTTCGAAATCAGAATCGAGCGAGAGACATATCTGGTGAAAGCTGGGATCAATACGGACCCAACGAAATCGGTCGTGATCGATTCCGATTTCAAACGAGCCCATACGAGCCATCCAAACACGAGTAAGTCTTATATAATAATATATATATAAAAACTTTGAATTTTTTTTTTTTAAAACAAATCCTTTGTATAAGGCGCAAATCCAAAATTTTTTTAAATTTTTTTTATGTGTAAGAGACGCTGGTACGGGGGAATTAAAAAATAAAAATCTGCTTCGGATTTCCGAACCTCATAAGAGTGTCTATGTTGGGAATTATTTTCAAAACGAGTGCATATCGGGAATATTTTCTAAAAAAAAGCCTATTTCAGAAAAAACATTCGAGCATGATAGATGGAACATTATGCTTTGATAAACTTAGGCCACCCGCTAATAGTTGTATTAGTGGAATTTGTATTTTATGGAAATCTTACTAGTTGTAGTTGTATGAAATTTCTGAATTATTACACTAATCAACGAAATTCATTGTCGGTCCTGACTCAAATAAATTCATTTTTGTGTTATGCACCCTTGAATCACTTTTTCCTGTCGAGCATTCTCATCTTGCTTGCATTACAAGTACTAATTAACAAAAGGTAATTAAGCATAATCCAAACAACACACATTTAGTTAAGCATAATTCTGATTACTAATTACCAAAGGATTCGTTACAGACCGAAGCTAATAAAAAAACAAACTAAGCATAATCCAAACTAAGTACTGATTTAAGCCTAATCCAAACCACATACTACACACACATTCGATCGAAAGAAACTACTAATTAAGCATAATACGAACTACTAATTAATTACCACTGGAGATCGAAATCAGCAGCCACTGCTGGAAAACGCAGCTGTAGCTACAAATTTAACCATAATTTCAGCCACAACGTTAGCCATAAACTATGTTAGCCACGAATAGTTGTGATTTATCAGTAACTTGTTTTGGACTTGAACGGCCTTCATCTCATCTCGCATCTCCCTCATTTCATCCTTAAGAGGCTCCATAAATGGTTGTGACTTACTTGCACTTGATGTAGAAACGCCATTGAGATTTCTAGTCCTTCCACTACGAACTAGGGCAGCCCCCTCTTCACCTAACGCAAAAATCCTATGATTGTGAGGCTCATTGCATGCTTGTATCCATAGCTCTATCTCCTTGGTCCTAGTTAGCGGTTCTGAAGATGGAATTTCAGCAACAAGTCGGTCGAACTCATCCTTAAAAAGAAAATAAGAACAAAATTCAGCAATTTATATCGTCAAGTTCAGCTCAGCATATTCAATTCAGAAAATTCAGTTCAACAAAATTCAGCAATTCAGCAAATTCAGCTCATCAAACAGCAATAGTATAATTAAACAACAACTGTAAAAAAAACAGCAACTGTAGAAAAAAAAACAGCAACTGCTTTGTGTTATACAGCAGCTGAAGTTTTTACAGCAACTGAAGTTTTTACAGGAACTGCATAATACAGCGTGTAAAATTCAGCAACTGAAGTTTTAACAACTTTATACACCACTTGAATTTAGCAGCTGAGTTTTTACAGTTTATACACGTGTAAAAACGCAGTTGATGTAAATAAAAAAGCAAGTGAACCATGAAACCCAACAACTAGAGCTAAAATTCAGTCAAGAACCATAGCAAAAACAAATGGTTCAAATAAGGAGTGTTGGTTAATACTTACTACACAGGAAGCAGTTAGCGGCCCCATATCAGTCCCATCACTCTTTGACCACAACTATCTTACAACTTCAGAATACAATGGTCTACAACCATTTTTTGTCTCCTGAAAATACAGAAACAATTGATTTACTCCTAAGAATACAAAAACAAAGTAGAAATAAATTACTTTCAAAGTATACTTACCATCACTTTCATGTGCTTTGCTACCTTTCGAGAACCCCCTCCATACGGCCCATTTTCAATGGATCTCTTGGAAGATTTGTTTTTTTTTGTTCGCGTCAGCTTGCTTCACCATCTTTACATTTGTTGTTCTTGTGCTCTCCATTTTTTTCCAATGCTCACCTTTTACAAAGAAAGGTGTTCTTCCACCATAACGACATTTGCTAAAGGTTTGACTAAGATGCTTACCAGCTTCGTGAATAAAAACTTTTTTCATTGCCACATCTGTCTCTTTCGAGAAGAAATATTTCTGCATAGACGAAAAAATAATTAGAATATACTCAGGCATGCATGATAAGATATATGACATTTATGCTTAAAAATGTGAAATGTATCACCTCAAACTCTTCAAACCACATTGTTTTTACATGATCTGGCACAAACTTAATACTGTGTTTCAATTGGACATTGAAAAGATTTACAATATATAAGAAATCAGCTAACAAAGTGCACAGAAGCAAGTAAAAATAATAGTGCATAAAGAAAAAGAAAAAACAGATTAAAGAGTAGGAGAATACATGAAAATACATGGTTCATGTATGATGTTTGATTAGTTGGTTAATATTGCTATTACTATGCTAATATGAATGTTGAAAATACATGCACCTGCAAGGTTATCATGTTATACATGCACCTGCAAGGTTTGTTTAAGCATATCATGTTCCAACTGTATAGTCTTGGAATGTGCCAACTTTTTTTATGATTTAGTCTTAAAATCTTAATACAATTATCATTGCAATATATTCATAATCCAACTAAGCCTTAAATCTATAATAAAGATAGTCTCTCAACTCACTTCATGCATAAAATTCACCTTCATCCACAGATTCCTCCCCATGATTCTCCTCCTTTGTGCTATCTAAGGCCATTAACCTATTTTCTAATAGTGATAAAAGATCAAACAGAAGTCCAAGAACAAGAGACACTAGTTAACAAAAATCATATAAGTACAAACTGCTAATTTTTTCCAAGAGTAGGAAAGGAAAATTTAACCTAGCTTTACTCAATCATTAGAGTCATTACTAAGCTACACACAATGAACCATAATTTATCTCCACAACAACACAGGTTCTTGATACCTGTGTTTCAAATTGAGCGAAAAAAAAACTTAATCAACAACAAATACTTGTACAACATCGTTACTCATAGATCATCGAAATGATTAGGTTTAGCAGCCACCAAACACACAAAGAAATATGAGGACATGGCAATATGAGGACAAACAACCTTCAAATAAAGAACACGGTATGATAATTCCAACCAGTGAACAAATTGAAAGAAAAAAGTGTTGAAAGAAGAGAACTGGACCTCGTTGAAGACCTCGTGAAGACCTGAAACAAAAAAAAGTGCAAATTCAAAGAACCATAAATAAAAAGAAAATGGAATGAACAAATTGAAAGAACATAACTGGACCTCGTTGAAGAGAACACTGCAAATTGATGAACGAAGTGAAGTGAAGAACTTGCAAATTGATGAACGGAGTGAAGTAGGGCAGACGAGATTTTCGAACGAGAGGTTTAGGTAGAGAGTTTTCTAGGGTTATTGAGTGAAGGCATAACAGAGTTGAGGGTTTTCTTATTTTATTAAGAGTCAAACATGGAAAATTAAAAGCGCCAATTTGGATGAGTTAGAGCAAAAAAAAGAGGGAAATTTTTCAAATTCCAATTAAGCATAGCGGGAAAGTAGTGCTGAACCGCCTAAATTATTCACTGAAGTCTTCACTTCATATCTGATTTTGTAAACAAAATTAAATAATTAATTTAACTGGAGATAAATCAATTTATTTAGGTAAGAAAATACAACTTACTAGCTTATTGATCATTGTCCGATATTGGATAGTTTCCCCTCTTGCAACTGCACACATCGACCAATATTGGATACATATCCATCCGTAGATCTCAATGTCGTCAACCAACTAAGCAACTGTGTCTTTTTTTCTCTACTTAATGTATATACAACTTTTGGCTTTGGACCCTTGTGATCATCTTCCACTTGAAGTTATGGGCGATCACAATATAATCGAATGCCCTTCCTTGAATTCAGGTTGTCTTTTGTCCGCCCCTTGGAATCTAGTACAGTGTGAATCACATTCTCAAACACATTTTTTTCAATATGCATCACATCAAAGTTGTGACGAAGCAAATGATGCTTCCAATAAGGAAGCTTCCAAAAGATACTTTGCTTTGTGAACTTATGAGTTTCACCATAACTAGCTGGTAAGTTACGTGGTGACTCCATGGCAGTTGGCAGATCTTGAACACGCTCCCACATTTGTTCACCAGACACATAAGGAATAGGAGGATCTTTTTCAGCTCGTCCTCTAAAGAAGTGTTTCTTGTCCTTTCTAAATGCATGTTGTCTTTTCAAGAAGCATCGATGACAATCAAACCATGAAGCCTTTTTACCGTGTTGTAAACGAAAGGCTTTTGTATTCTCCATACAATGAGGACATGCATAATTACCTGCAGTACTCCACCCACTCAACATCCCATATGCTAGAAAGTCACTCACTGTCCACATAAGAGCTGCACGCATCCTGAAGTGTTCCCCTGTAGATGCATCAAATGTTGGCACACCGTCTGTCCATAGCATTAGCAGCTCATCAATCAAAGGTTGCATGCAAACATCTATTAGCTTCTTTGGATTCCGTGGAGTGACAATCAGGTGGTAGGTTATAAGGAGTGACAATCACTGGCCAAGTTGAATATGTCTTGCCAAACTTTCCAAAAGGGGAGAATCCATCTGAACATAAACATAATCTCACGTTACGGGTTTCTGATGCAAAATCCGGAAAGGTTTGATCAAAATGTTTCCAAGCCTCAGCATTTGAAGGGTGACTCATAAACCCTTCATCAGTTTGGTGTTCAGCATGCCAACGCATCTTTGCAGCTGTTTCCTTCATAGCATACATTCTCTGCAAGCGCGGGGTTATAGGCAAGTATCTTAACACCAAATTGGGTATTGGTTTTCCTTTCTGAGATAAACAAGGTTTATATCTCGGACTCTTACAAAATCTACACTCAGTTTCATTTGCATCATCTTTCCAGAACAACATACAACCTTTGGGGCATAGATGTATCTTCTTTTGTGGCAATCCCAACTCTCTAGTCAACTTCTTTTGCTCATAGTAACTTGTTGGAAACTTGTTGTCTGTTGGCAAAACATCACTAACTTTTTGAAGAAGAGCGCTATACCAAGCTTGTGACAAGTTGTATTTGGTCTTTAACTCCATAAAAGAGCCCACTGCAGCTAACCGTGACATGTTAGAACCATAATATAATGGCTCTTCTGCTGCCTTCAATACATCAGAAAAACGCTCGGATAAGAAAGAAGCATCGTCATGGACATGACCAAATATTGGCGTTGTTTGTTGAGCCATGTTTGGTTCTTCTGCAAAACTCATATTGTTCTCAACCTCAAACTGGCTAGTGTGGGGCTCGTGGGCTGGACTGGTAGGGTTAAACCATGGAGGTGGAACAAAACTGGGACCAACTGCATCAAAAACCATTCTTTGAGTAGGGTTCAAATTATCAAACAAATGCTTCCCTATCCCAAAGAAATCCATGTCATTGTGATTTCAGGATGACAACTCTTGTAAAGAGAATGTATTGGTGACTAGTGATTCTCCATGTGCATTCCACAATAGATAATTTTCAACGAAACCCTTTTGATAAAGATGAACTCGAACCATGTCTATCTCTCGAAATCTTCCATTCCTACATTTCGAACAAGGACATCTAATCTTATTCTCGTCCATCAAATGCACTTGTGATGTTGCAAACGTAATAAATGTTTCAACACCATTGATGAACTCGGTTTTCCACCCACCACCGTCGTTAGATAGCCATCTATCATACATCCAATTACGATTTTCCATATCGATATCTACAACGTATACAAATCATCAATTACATCACTCATATATAAAACAATCATATCCATGACCTTATAAAACAAGCTATAATTAACAAACTTTAACCTTATAAAATAGCTACGAACATAGCCTCAAAGAACCATTCCGTGGCTAATGATAAATAATCTAACCATGATACAAATCATTAGTTATGCGTAATTTTCATATAAAATCTAAGCTCAACATGTTAAAATTTTGAACTTTTAGCTACTTGTGCAAAAATCATGAACAAAATCTAGCTAGAAGGGCAAAACAAAATCTAAAAAACATGTAAAAGTGTGAAATCTTAGCAATTTTGCTTCTTGTTCATTAACCTAGATCTAGAAGGTCAAGAACAAAACAAATCTTAAATAATATGTAGAAGATTACAAAAACAAGTTTACACAATAAAGAAAAACGATTAAGAAATTAGTTACCTCATTAACGAACTCAAAATCCAATTTGTTGAATATGGAGAGTTTCAAGTTTGAGAGAGATTTAATTTGAAATTTGAGAGAGATTTGAAGTTTGAAGTTTGGAAGAGAATCAGATGTTTAGAGTTGGTAAAGTAGAAAAAAGAGTTAATGCATTGTTCTAAGTTGGTACAAAAAGCATTTAATGTATAGCATGATTTGACCACGAAAACAGCTACTAAGAATAGCCGCAAATACATTTAAGGCTATATACCTTTAAATTTAGCTACAAAGTAAATTCATGGCTACATAGCTTCGACCTTAGCCACAAACTTAGCTTCAAAAGAATTTTGTTGTAACATAGGTGCGATTTTAGCCACGAAATTTTATTTCATGGCTATATAGCCATGACAGTTAGCCATAAAATTTATTTCATGGCATTATAGCTATAAAATGATTTTTCGTAGCAATAATTGTGGCTAATAGCCATAAAATTTCCCACAAATAATATCGTAGTTAAAGGTTTATGGCTACAGCTGCATTTTTCAGCAGTGGGCAACCATATCGAAATCATCCTTAAGCTTCCTAATTCATGATTCCGACTTTAACAGACACTTCTTCCTCCTCCAACAGAACCCTTCTCCTGCTCTTCTTCATCACAATCGGAGTCGGAGGAGGTGAATCAGACATATAGTCAGCAACCAGATCGAAATCAAGCTTCCTAATCAAGGAAGCCCTCTTCCTGATTCCGAGAGGGGCCAATCGGCTTCTCTTCTTCTCCTTATGGAGCTTCTTAATGTTGCCCTGAAGACGAAGCCGCTTGGTGGCCCAAGAGAGAAGAGGATCGGTCATCGGCGCCGGTGGATCGACTCCATGGTCATTCAACTTCACGTCGTGCAACTTTGCGGGAGAGACAACCATTTTGCTATCTATCTTTCTTCTCACTTTGAAATTTCTCACTAGAAAATTTGCCACAAATTGAAGTTGGATTGAGATAGATATGGTGAATCCAAAATCTAGTCCTCTATTTATAATAGACGAAGGATATTTTGTTACAAAAAACAATTCGGTTGAAGGAGGAGATATTTTTACCAAAAAAATACGGAGTAGTTACCAAAAAAAATAGTCCGTAGAAGGAGATTTGGGGGGAGAAGGATGTGAGTTGACGGGACCAACACGTGGCGCCAAATTAAAGCGCTCAGCATCGTCCAGTTTGAGTTGGAGACAGCTATTTCCCTTGAAGATGGTTATCGGCTAATTTAATTTATAGTCGATGGGCTACTGATTTACTAATTGTTGTGTATATAGTAACGTCCGTAAATATGAGTTGTGTTATCTTTTGAGGGTTGTGAGCATTTGATCCTCCTCTAATATTGTAGTTGAAATCCTCTCAAGTATTGCTCATGTTAAAATACCAATCTATTAACATTGGTTTTCTTATTCTATGTTCTAAGTAGACCAGACAGACAAACGGATCGAACAAGTCGAATTCGGGTCAAACGAGTCGATAAAATTTTCAGGTTCGGGTTCGGTCAACCCAACGGGTTGACAAATGTTCGATTTTTTATTGTAATAAATAAAATTAAATTAAAACAATATTTTTATAATAAAAATATTTTTATTATATTTTTATTTAATAAAATACATTGTAATTTTTTAATTTAAATGAGATAAAATATGTAAAAAGTGGGTCTCTCGACGAGTTTCGAGAAGTTTGGTTGATTCAGGTTTGACCCAACGGGTCTCGAATCTGCTCAGGTTTAAACCCAACGGGTTTTATGAGTTTTCGGATCGATTTTTTTTGGGTTGGGTAAGCTTTTGACAAATCTAGTTCTAAGGCATATTTTAACCATAGTGATTACAAAAATTATTATTCTCAATTGATTTTTTTTTTAAAATTAGATAAAAACTTTAGTATAGTTTTCGCACAAGATGCAAGTTTATATATCTCATGTTTTATTCGTACACATTATAAAATTTATTTATTTGACATTTCCTCGAATTAGGTGAGCTAATCGTAAAATGTTGGAATCATATCTTCTTCTTTGTTATACTTAAGAACAAATTATTATATATATACAATTGTGCTTAATTAATATATATATATATATAAGAACAATTATTGTATACAACTACTATCAATATAGGGCTTTGAAAAATATTAACAATTTACTTAAAGACTACAAAATGCTAACTAACAAATCATTATTAATAGAAAAATGATACTGTGAACCTAAGAGAGAAAAAATAAAAAACTCTCTTTTACTGTAATATATAGTTAGATACTAGAGAGTATATAGATAGATATAGGGCCTTACTATTTAGCACACCCTTAAATTTTATTTAGCACACCCACACATTCGTCACAGAACTATTTCATACATCCGTCACGAAGGTTTTATAAAGTTCTGTCACACAGGTATGTAAAACATCCGTGACGAAGGTACCTCAGATATCCGTGACGAAGGTCCGATTTTGCAGTTATAAAAGAGATTTTTTACCCAACCCTAATGTAACTTCTTCCTCTACAATATCGGCACAGCAACAACACACCACAACACCATTCTCTACCATTCTCTACATTTCTTCATCTCTTCACTACAATAATCAACAAATCAAGTGATAAGGTAATTTCTAACTCTCTTTTGCATTAATTTTCCATGTTTGATGAAGATATGTCAAAACCATTGAAATGGTGTGATTAAATTAGATTGATATGTGTATTAAGCATGTTTTTTAGTTCAAATGTTGTTTGTTTATGTTTAATTGAGAATAGTTACAAATTTTAGATATAGGCTCTGTTCGGGATAACTATGATAAACTAGCTTATTTTTCCAAAAAGCTTGAAAACCTAGCTTATTGTTTTCATAAGCTAGCTTATTTTTCTTTGAAATTAAGGGGAAAAACTTTATTGCCGAACAGGCACATAATCCCCAAATTGATGAACTTATGAATTAGGCTTTCACATTTTGATTAAGAAAGATATGGTATGAAATGATGTAGGGGCTAATTCAATTGGATAGATTAAATACTGTTTTTTGTGCTTGAAATTGTGGAAATTTGAAAGCAAATTCATTCGTCACCGGATGTTTTGACATTGTTGAATTTCTGGTTGTGCTTGAATATTGTGTTTGAATGAGAGTGTTTAGGGTGAAATAGGGGTAAAATGAAGGTGAAAATGTAGAAGATGAAGTTGGTTGCGGATATGTGATGGTAATTAAATGTAGTTGGTGTGGATTAGACATAATAGCTTCACTTTTGCAGATATAGCTACATTCGTCACGGATCTCTTACGTTTTTTCGTCATGAAAGTAACCTAGACCTTCGTCACGAAGGTCCCAAATATATACGTGACGAAGGTCCCAAATATATACGTGACGAAAGGTTTGATGTTATACATTCGTTACGAAGATTCTATGTAATACATCCGTGACGAATGTATGGGTGTGCTAAATAAAATTTGAGGATGTGCTAAATAAAGGCTTTGTAGATATATTTAATATGTAGATATATAGCTAGGATAAAAATATACTCGCAGAAAGATAAGGGAGATAGTATATAAATGGATGTATCTTAGAATAGATGATAGAAAGTATACTGTAGTAATTAGGGCAAGCCCAAGACAGAAGCATGCATATCTTCTATCTATACATATACTAAAACAGAACGTTGTTTTGCCATATGTCGCCTTTATATTCAATTCGCCTATGTTTCGACCTCTAAGCTATTCTACATCATCCATCATGTCATCCTCCACATCATCCGACTTTATATTTTGATATATATCTTTGAATTAAATAAGTAAAAAAAACAAAAATATATCTAATAGGTTATATAACAAAAATAAATATTGGTGGATCTCACTTCCCATCCCTGACTCGATACTATTTCTAGAGTTCGATTTCCTCTCAAGCGGAGTCTTGTTTGAGTGTCACCGGCCCGACGAACCTGGGATCAAATACTATTATACTTTTGAGACGATCATATAAGTTTGATTATGTAATGTTAGAGGAAAGTTCCTGTGCGAACAGTTCGCGTTCACAGATTACACGTCAATGTTCATATTCTGTATAATATTGTTCATAATCCGGGTCTTGTTATCTGTGGATGTTTTTTCTACATTAAGTCTTGTTCGCACCCGAACTTTTCTCTGTGATATTAAGCATATGTACTTGATGTTCAAGTGCAGATGGAATGAGAGTAAAGAGTGTATGGAAACCGAGCCTTATTTGGTTGCTTATGACATAAGAAAGAAGAAGATATCGAGAAAGTTGAAGCTACCTCAAAAGACAGATGATGATGATGATAGCTATGCCAACTTATGGAGATGGAAGATGTGGCATTATTGATCGAAGAAAAGAAAAGTCAATTCCAAAACAAAGATTATGAGGAACATCCAAAAATGTACATTATTATAGCTTCTCATCTATTACTCGAAATACTGAAAGCAACGTCAACGACAAGTATAAGGGACTTGATGACATGTTGGACGAGTGGTTAAGGGGTCTCTCTCCACAATGTCGTGGATTCGAACTCACATACCGACATCCCCCAACTTTTTTTGGGTTAGTATTTAGGTATCGGATTGCCTTCTATTTAAAGTAATTTCAGGATTTGCATCTACCTATGTTAAAAAAAGCGGTTGCATTTTTGGTGCGTCGCGTGTAGACGTATTTCATGGGCAGCGCGACACATTGATGATATTAGTATAAAATGTAATCATACGTTACGTATGAAAGTTTTTTTTTTTTGTCAATAATCTTGTAAAGAATTTCAATACGATCGGGTACATATAAAATTCGCCCAAAAGAGATATCGTTTGCCCAATCAAAAGGTCAAAAAACAAATTTGTCATACATAATTTTTTGTATCAACAAGTGCATTAAAACTCAACACACTATTTTTCAATTTTATAATATGATAGAGAACTTAACGAGAATTCAATTTAGTGATAAATTTATAATACATAAATAAGACCCCACATGACTATGTTCTTTTTTATATATTGGAAGAAATCTACAAAATTCTCTCGGTTCGTGAATAGTGTCAGAAAATCAAAGGAGACTATCAAATTGAGACGGAGGGAGTACAATTTATAAGTAATAGATACTAGTGTAGTGACCCGTGTTATGCACCAGAAATTTCATATTATTCGTGTGAAAATTTATATATTTTGATAGTTTGACATATTTTTTATTATCGAAAATCATCCTAATTTTATCCTAAAAATGATATATTAACTCTCACAGAATTTTTTATTCTTAATGAAATAGCTTGTATATTTTTTGTTGAAAAGTTTTTGTTAATGTAACAATGCAATATATTAATAATTAATATTAAAGATAAAAATAGTAATTATTAAACAACTTACCCTACCATCATTCTAAAGTCTCTAAAATGGTTAACTTTAATATATATGATAGATTTGCCTATTAAAATTGTTACTTAACAAAAATTGTAAATATAAATAATAACAACCAATTAAAATTTGCCACATGGAAGGTGATAAGGCTAGAAGAAAGGAGAAGACTTGAAAATGTCCAGCTTTAATAGATAAGATAGATGTTACACTAACATAATTGTACATGTATTTTTTTTTTCTTTTTTTGGCTTTTTGAATGAGCAAGCGATGTCCGTTTTGGACGAATTTTATATGTACGTGATCATATTGAAATTCTCTAAAAGATTATGGGACTTATAAATGTGTTTTGTACTGCGACTCACTGAGGATGGGCAATGAATAGAAATCATAAAAAAACATAAGGGAAGGGACGTAATTGGAACTGGCAAGCGGGGTGATTGAGTTTTTTCCGAGTAGGATCTGGTTAGGTCAATTTTTAAGGGGTCCATGTGTACTTGTACGTGTGTGGTTTGTAGAGTTTGTTAGTTTCATGAATATAAACAATTCACAACCCTCCCAAAATAATAGTATAATTTTGTTTCCCATACTTCTATAATTCCCTTTAAAAGACAAAAAAAAAATAGTAGAAATTATGTGGCGGGACCTTCAAAGAATAAAATCTCTCCCATGTCTCCATTTTCCAATCAACAAGCTTCACACACACACCTCTCCCACATTTTAATCTCCACCCAAATCCCAAATTAAGCTTAAAAATCTTCCCCATGGTCAAGTTTTTTGGGTGCTTAAGCTGCACAACAACTGAGGGTGATCAAGAAGAGCCTCAAATCCAATCCAAAGCCCATGATGATCATGATCATGAGTCTTGTTGTGAGAAAACAGAGGAATCGAGGGTAATGAAGAGATTCAGCTGGGACGAGATCGAACGACTGACGTCGAGTTTCACAGAAGTGATCGGAGTCGGAGGATTCAGCACCGTTTACTTGGCTCGGTTTTCGGATTCGAGTTTGGGTGCAGTGAAGGTTTACAGTTGCAGTGAGCGGTTGAAGAAGGTGTTCAATGGTGAGGTTGAGATCACTAGTCAGCTTTCCCACCACAACATAGTCACTATCTTGGGCTATTGTGATGAAAGAGGTATGTATGTATGAATGTTTGAATCTTTTTAGCATGATTGACTCCTTGATTGTTCTCCATCTTTGATTTGATTCTTGATTGATAATGATTTGCAATTAATTTGTGTGGGTTTATTTATATTCCTGGTGGTTGATTAGTAGCACTTGTCATAAATTTCAATGGTTTGATATAGTCAAAAAGTTTTAAGCCAGAGTTTGCAAGCTAAGCACATCATGATACTGATGTGATCATGGGAGTGTTTAATGTTTTATATTATTGACTAACACATCAGTGTATAACACTTTGTTTAGAAAGTTAACCTTTTTACTGTTTCAGAGTAACACTTCAAGATCTGTTACTAGATTATCTGATAAAAATCGGAAAGAGACGCATCCCTTACATCCTTCAAAACAATGTTCAAAATACAATCTTGAAGATCGCTAAACATTGAGAATCAACACAAAAATCTGACTAAACGATCAGCTGATTAGCCTTCCTAGATCTTATAGTTTTTTAAGCTGCACTAAATTTTTGGGGAGTAATAGATTTGAACCAGAGTTCACATGCTAAGCATATAGTAATAGGAGTGTTTAATGGTAAGAAAGTTAACCTTTTTACTGTTTCACAGTAACACTTCAAGATCTGTTAAAATGTCATGTATATTGGGTATGGACTAGATTATCTGATAAAAAAATTGAACGGAAAGAGACGCGTTACTCTCGCGCCTATTCATGAAGGGTGTAAAACCCACACCGACTTTTTTATATCTCGCACCCGTTTTGGACGCATCCTTGACTTATTGAGTTTATA
This sequence comes from Oxyria digyna, assembly GCA_029168935.1. Classification (NCBI taxonomy): domain Eukaryota; kingdom Viridiplantae; phylum Streptophyta; class Magnoliopsida; order Caryophyllales; family Polygonaceae; genus Oxyria; species Oxyria digyna. Next base: position 46,672,136 of record JAPVLV010000005.1, read on the forward strand.
TTTATATTTTATTGAGTTTTAAATTTTTTTGAGCGCCTCCTTAATAATCATTATATTATTGACTTATTGAATTTATATTTACATCAGTATAACCGTTTCAGAATAACTATTTTTTTTCCTCATTTGTAACACTTCAAGATTTGTATTAATCGAAAAAACTACTACAAGATTTGAAAAAAATTGTTAGTCTCTGCCATTGACAATTCTAATCTTACTGTCAGATGAAGGAGTACTGGTATTTGAGTACATCCCTCATGGAAATCTCCAAGAAAAGCTCCAAAACAACACCATCTCCGAAATCCTTCCATGGAAAACCCGAACGAGCATCGCTTTCCAGCTCGCACAAGCTTTAGAACACCTCCACGAAAATCGCTCTCCTCACATTGTCCATGGCGACATCAAATCCTCCAACATTCTCCTAAAGCTCGACGAAAACCGAGTCTCGTGCAAACTCTGTGACTTCGGTTTTGCCAAAACGGGCTTCTCGTCTTCTGTAAAGCCTCGGTCTTCGACATCCTCAAGGATATCAATGATGGGTTCACCGGGTTACATCGACCCTCACTACCTTATGACAGGAATAGCTTCGAAAAAGAGCGACATTTACAGCTTTGGAGTCGTACTACTCGAACTTATAACAGGTTTGGACGCTTTTTGCCCGAAGAAAGAGCAATTACTGACGTCGGTTGTGAGGACGAACAACCGGGATTTTGATGTGGAGAAAGTTGTTGGCATGGTTGATGCTCGGTTGGGGTTTGGGTTCGACGTGAAGGAAGTGCGGGCCATGGCTTGTATCTCGGGTATGTGCCTCCATCATTTGCCTAGTCTTAGGCCATCTGCTACTGAGATACGCCAGGCAATGCAGGAAAATGTGTCTACTGTATCTTACTTGTGTGTCTCCAATAAGAAGTGAGTGTGGATTATGTGATCAGTCTTAAGTTAATTAAACTTTTGCAATTTTGGGAAGTCGTTGGTAAACATCTAAATAGTGAATTGAAGGATAGCAATGTTTGAATGTGAAATTTTGAATAAGTTGAAGTAGGTGCCTAATATCTTCAATGATTGAACATATTTCCCAAGGTACCTTCCAGATATGAGTAATAGAGTTTATAATGGTAGGATTATCACCTTCAAAAATAACATTTTTCAAGTTGTGAAATATTGCAAATTTAATTGCATGTAAGGCAGCTAAAGCCTCAATCTGTAAAGAGGTAAGTCCTTTTACTTTTTGATTATTGACAAAGAGAATTTTTCCATTATTATCTCTACCAATACTGGAAACAAATCCAATATTGGGTGGTTTTAAGGATCCATCAAAATTAACTTTTGCCCAATTATCTGGTGGCCGTTGCCAGATTTTATTTTTATTCTTTGTACGATTTCTCCGATTTGTAGCACGGGGTCTGGTTTGTTTAATTTGTGTATTTTCCCAGGGTTTAAGATTGAAAAAGGCCAAATCTGCTGGATCTCTTTTGTCTGTAATTTGTTTTTTAAATATAATTTTATTTCTATAATTCCAAATCTCATACCAAAGAAATATTAGTGCGTTGAGTATCAACTTATTGTGATTATTATTGTTTCTAATTTGTTCAATAAATTGATTGAACGGTTGATCTGTTGGTAGATCAAAATCTAAATTTAATAATCGGAAAAGCTTTATAAAGTTCTTCCTAGGATTATAACATTGGAAAAACAAATGTTGAGTGTCTTCGGAAATGTTATCACAAAGAGAACAATACGAAGGTACCCTATTGTAATATCTATTAAGTCTTTCCGTAGTAGGTAAATTATCAGATAATATTTTCCATAAAAAGTTTTTATATCTTGGGGCAGTTTATGGCTCCAAATCCAATCATAAATACCAATATTGGTGGTTGTATTATTATTGTTAATTAATTGTCTGGCAGAGGCTGTAGTAAACTGTCCAATTTTATCCAATGTCCACATAATAGAGTCGGGATGTGGGATATTTGGAATATAAATGCTTGATATTTGATCAACTATTGTATTGGGTAATATACTTTGTAATTTAGTAATGTTCCAAGTATTGGAAGTAGTAATAAAGGTATTAACATTATCATCAATATTTGAAGTCGCCCGATTGAAAAAAGTCTTAAGATTTGTATTAGGTATCCAATTGTAAGTCCAAAATTTGATTGTTTTTCCATCACCAAATTTCCAAAGAATGCCTTCTTGGAACGTTTTACGAAGATGAAGAAGTCTAGAAAATTGTCATGATTGTCTTTTATTTCTTTTTTTATAATTCATAAGATGTTTATTTTTTAGATATTTTTGCGTTACAATTTTAACCCAAATATTATCTGTTTTCGTTAAAATTTTCCATAAAAGTTTCATTTGTAAAGCATCATTTAAATGTGAAGCTTTATGTAAACCTAGACCATATTAGATTGTATTAAAATAGTTCGTCCTGCTTGTGAAATTGAGTTAGCTTTCCATTTTGATAATTGTTTCATCATATTTTGGACCGCATACTCAAAACACTCACTTTTAACTCGTCCTTGAACAATCGGGATCCCTAAGTACTTTTCAAGGGATTTAGTAGTTTGAAGATTAAGAATTGAAGCTAATGATTGACGTTGTGTATTGGTAATATTTGGTGTAGTTTGGAAAGAGCTTTTATGGTAATTAATAGATAGTCCGGACAAGGAAGTTAATTTGTCTAATGTCTTCTTAATATATTTCATATTGTTTAAATTAGCATTTGCAAAAATAAGTGTGTCGTCAGCAAAGCAAAGGAAAGGAATACGCGTGCCTTGGATAGATAGTTGTATGCCAACTTTATGCTATTGTTTATCTGCCTCTATTTGTAGCGTTCGTGCCAGATATTCCATAGCGATGATGAAAAGAAAGGGTGCTATAGGGTCTCCTTGTCGTAGTCTACATTGAGGTTTAAAAGTTGGACCAGGGACATTATTAACTAGCACTGAAAAGGAAGCAGATTGTATACAAGTCATAATTCTATTTATCCAAGTGTTATGAAAACCGAATTTTGTTAAAATTTTAATTAAGAAAGGTCATTGAAGTTTGTCATACGCTTTTTCCATATCTAATTTTAAAGCCATCCATCCCCTTTTACCTTTTTTCTTTTTATGAAAAGAATGAAACACCTCATGTGAGATTAAAATATTATCAAAGATTGAGCGGTTTTTGACAAAAGCACCTTGACAAGGGTGAATTAATTTTGGAAGTAGTGTTTGAAGTCTATTAGCCATAATCTTTGTTATGATTTTATATATTGTAGTACATAGACTGATAGGTCTGAAATGATTGATATTAACTGGGTTATCTGTTTTTGGAATTAGAGTTATGAAAGATTGTGCACAATCTGATAAAAGAAGTCCTGAATGAAAAAACGATTGAACTGCCTTAATCAAAGTTTTTGAGATATATTTCCAATATTGTTGATAAAATTCAGCAGTAAAGCCATCCGGACCCGGAGTTTTATTATTGGGAAGCTCAAAGACTACAGATTTCTTGAGTTGTAGGTTCTCTAAGGAGTTCTAAGTTATCATCATCAGTAATCAATTTTGGGATCATTTTGAAATCTTGATCTTTTAGATCCGTAGTATGAGTTGGTAGAAATCTGCTCTTAAGGTCAGTCGTAATACTATTGGTGATATCCATATGATTATAGTATTTGGTATTATCTAGAGCTTCATAATAGTTTATTTTTTGTTTAAAGGTTCTAATTTTAACTGTGTTTTGGAAATATTTAGTATTTTTATCCATTTCAGCTGTGTGTTTCACCTTAGCTCTTTGTTTCCAATATTTATGTTGGAATTCTAATAGTTTATTATATTTCCAAAGATGATTCATATATTTATTATGAATGGTATGATTGTTTATATCATTAGTAGATTGTTGTTGTAAAGAATGTAAAATATCTTCTGTTTGTTTTAATTGGTGTAGTACATTATTAGTATTTTTCTTAAGCCAGTTGCGACATTCAGTTTTAATTTTCTTTTGTTTCATGAAAAGTTGAAACATAAAAGATCCGTGAAAATGGTAATTCCAGATTCTATTAACCATCTTATCAAATGCTGGGTTAGAAAGCCAAGCATTCTCCATAATAAAAGGATAATTTCTAGGGTTTGTTACACTACCTAAATGTAATGTAATACAACAGTGATCCGAAGTGGTATATTTTATTGTAGAATGTAAGTATGGTTGGATGAATAAAAACACGGTCTAATTTTTCTAATGTTGTTTCTGATGTTTGGGTAGATTTTCTCCATGTGAAAGGAAAACCAATGTTTTTATGTGTTAGTAAACCATTGTTATTTACAAAAGTGTTAAGACAAATAAATCTATTGACGTTGTCTGGAGCACCACCAGATTTATCTTCCGGAGAAAGAAGGTCATTCATATCTCCAATTATGATTGGTGGTTCATGATGATTATGGATGATCTCATTGATAAAATCCCAGAAAGCTGTTTTTTCATTTTCTTTACTCGGAGCATAAATGAAAATGAAAATGAATGATTTCATATTATCTTCTAGCCGTGCAACTATTGTATTGTAATCATGAAAGAGGATAGTAATGTTATTAGATTTATCAAAGTTTGTTACTAAAATCCATAGACCACCTCTAGTACCAATCGCAAGAGAGATTGTTAAATGTTTAAAACCAATCTTTGCTAAAAATTGTGAAGAAGGTGCCTCATTATTCTTTGTCTCTGCTAAGCAAAAAATATCAATGTTATGAGTTTTTCTAAGGTAAGAAATTTCAGTCCAAAAATGTGGACGACGCACACCACGACAATTCCAATAAGCAATCTTCATATATAACCTTTTATAAAAAATATTAAAGGCTTTAGGTAGAAATTATTATGGATTGTGGAGTTATAAATTATAACATTAATGCTAGTTTTAGGTTTTGAATTTTGTTTGTTAGGTTTAGTGATATGTATGAGGAGAAAAAACGTAGGAATGGGGTAATTGCACTTGAAGTCCAGATAAGTAAGATATTCACATTGTGAGTGTGGAAAACTATAAAGATATTTATAATTGAGAATAAAGTAAGTAATAGTTGAATAAATGTTATAGCTGAAGTTAAAATGTTTAACAGTGAAAACTGAAACAGCATAAAAAACCAACTTATTTATAGCAGATTTGGGTTTTGTGGAGGATTGTAGCTAGGGATGGAAATAGATGAGTGGTGGGTGGATTTACCTATACCACCATCCAACTCATCCGTCATCTGCGAAACCTTGAATCCACATCCAATCCATCTTAATCCATCGGGTTCACGGGTGGATCGGGTGAGATATGCGGATTGTCTTATTTTGTATTCTAAAATGTATATAGCATATAACAAAACATTAATATAAGCATACGAAAGAGGCACGATGAATTGAACGGAGAGTCGAGGACCAGAGGAGAAGAATGGAGCAAGAGAGGAGAGGAGAGAACTCAGAACTAAAAATCACCTAGTGTTTATGGCGTTGGAGAAAACTAAGAGAACATGAGATAAAACATTAATGTTACAATTAAGTTACAACTTAGAAGAGTTTTGTATTTTTTTATCATATAAATTATATATTATAAAATTTATAGAAATATAAAATATTTTATATATGTTAAAATATATGGATTATGCGGGTAGGATCGGGTCGCGGGTCATGGATCGGATCGTGGGTTGGATGAACCTCAATCCATATCCGCTCCATGATCCATCCATCAATCTGTTAATCCGTCATCATCCGTTTATCTTAGGATTTCAATCCGTATATTCAGATCGGGTTCGTGGATGGACCAGACATCCGCAGACAATTTCCATCCCTAATTGTAGCCTTGCCTCCTGGTTCCATTTCAGTTGTAACCCACAAAACATTACAAAGTGAACATGTAAGATCGAAGTTATACATCTTAACCCATTCATCATTTTGCATTGAATATATGTTGCAAGTATGAATGCCATATGAATTCCAAAAATGTGAGTGAAAGGTTGTCTTGCCAATTGAAGAGTAATGAGCTTGAAGAGTTCCAAAGAGGTAAACATGGCTTTGATTCACAAAAGGGTATTCAAGAAAGTCGATCGAGGGGAGTGTGTGGGGATTAAGAACACAAAACTTCACTTCATCATCATCATCGCAGCGCAGTGAATACTGGATTGGTGAAGAATTGAGGCTTCTGAAGAGAGAGGTGATCTAACATGAAGGAATCGGAAGGAATCAATGGTTTCTTTCATTCATTTGCTAACACATCGGAATCGAAGCAAGGCTTTCACGGGCAAACACATTAAAATCTTGATTATGAGCTATTGGCAAATGTAATCTGACATTTCGCAAACTTAGGGTTTCTCTAACTCTAGCACTACAGAGCTAATTGAAGAGAGATTCATCGCTAGAATCGCAAACAGGAAGAGAGCAACACATGGGGGGAAGAGAATAAGCGCCGAAAAGACCAAGATATCCTTTGAGTATGTTATGTTTGACTATTGGAAAATGAGGGGAAAGAAACGTAGAGAAAATAAGAGAGGGAAAAGAAAGGGAGAAGAGAGATTAGAGAAGGTAAAACAATTGATTCTTATATTTTTGTTGTTTGGAGAAGAAGAGTTTTAGGAGAGAAATTTGATTAAAAAGTATGGAGAATAGTGGATTTTATGAAGTTGTATCAAACTTTTCATCCAAATTCCACAAATATGGTGGGATTCAATTCCCCTCTATTTCTTCTCTTATTTTCTATTAAAAAACTTCAAATTCTCTCCATTCATAGCAACTAAATAAGATATTTTATTTCCCCTCATTCCCTCCTTAAAAACCCTCTCAAATCCCTCCAAACAAACACACCGTTTGTGTTTGCTTGGAATTGAAATTCTGAAACATTGAGAGCCCTTGGACAATGACACATAACTTTTTCAAAAAATAATAATAATCTAGAGTGGACACATTTGGTTAAGTAGGGATGACAATGAGGCGGGTCTAGGGCGGGGAATACTCCTACCATTTTCATCCTTGTTTAATATTATGATTCCCATCCTCGTTTTTTTTCTAAAATCTCGCCCCATCCCCATCACCGCCCCATCCCCATCCTTATTGGGGAATCCCCATCCCCGTTAATTTTCCCCATTTAATTTCCCCAATGGGGATTTCATATCCCCGTTAAATTTCATTATTCATATACATGTATAAATAGAAAATATTGTCGTATCTACCCCATTTTCATAACTTAATGACACAACTGTCCATGCCAATTTCAAATGGATATGACTGTCATATCCATTTGAGGGGTATAATAGTCCAAAAAAATGTTTTTGCTATTAAAAAGAAAAGATTTATTATAATTTAATTTATCTTTATATTTTTAGCTCAAATTATTATTTTAATATATTTAGAAAATAAGAAAAAAGAAAATCAAAATAAAAAATAAAAAATTAAAGAAAATTAAAGTAATAAAAAATATATAATTTTTTTTTCTTAAATTTGAAGTGACGGTTGCTTTTTTATTATTAAGCTTAATTTGAAATGTAATCTTAATTATGCTAATTAAGTCATTAAGTGAATTTAATTACCCCAACCCAGCTTCTTCACTGTATTCTCTCTCTCCCGTTAAACCCATTCGTCTTCTTCTCTCTCCATTTTCACCATTTTTTTCCCGACCCTAGCTCTCAACCGCTCTCAACCTCCCTCAACCTCTCTCAACCGCCGTAAACCGCTCGGAACCGCTCGCGAAGCCCACATATATTGCGGGGTGTAGTTCTCTCTCTCTCTCTCTCTCTCCCAATCTCTGTTAAATTCTCTTTCGCTCCAGTAATGGCCGTCACCAGAGGTTCCACACCACAGAAGAGAAAGCGAGAGGCAGATGGAGACACAAAGGGTCGAAAGCGGAGGCAAAGGTCGAAAACCCCCAAATCTAGTAAGGGTTCGGCGGCGAACTCAAAGGCCAAAGGTGAAGCCATATATATTCTCCCCCAAGAAGAAGGAAGTATTGAATCTTGTGGAAAAATGTAGAAGCATTGAGCCTTTGGATTTTAAGGACAATGTAAGTGAAATTTTTGAAACTATGTTATTCAATCCGAGTAATTGAGCTAAATTGGTGAATTTAGGGTTCATGAATGAAGCCAATGCATATACATTTGAGATAATAGGTACATTTGCACCTCTAATTGGAGTTGAGAACAAAGTTGTGAATACTTGGATTATTGTTTAGGGTTATCCTGACATACTCCTTTCTGTGTCTCGACATCCTCCTCTCTGTGTTCTGACATCCTCTTCTCTGTGTCCCGACACTTGAATTTTGGTTTTGTGTAGCGTATGTGCATTTAGGAGTTTATGTAGTGGAAGTAGGTTCATGAAGCACAAAGTTCTAGACAACCACAAGTTCAAGTTAGCATTGTTGTTGATTGTGGAAGGGATTTTTCTTGGAGGAGATAAGAAGAGGCTGGTCAAAGTTGAACATGTTAGGATAGTGGAAACAATTGACAAGTTTTAGATTTATCCATGGGGAAGATCTTCCTATATGGAGTTGCACATGTCATTGACCAAATCAATGAAAAGAAGAATGATATCTTTGGAGAAGTCTGTGAAACTCTCAGATGATGGAAGGATACCATACAACCTTCAAGGGATGCAATGGTGTTTCACGTATAGTAGTACATCCCTGACTGGATATATATTGAAGGGTGAAATGATTACTAATGGTTTTGTTTCTTTATGGGTAAGTGTGGATATGGGAGTGTGTACAGAGGAAATAAACTATATCCATTGTGTTTGGTTGTAATCCATTGGGGTTTCTTCATCATTCGGTAAGGTTCTTGTTCTTAAGTTCAAGGGTTTTATCGTTGTTTAATTTGGTTCTAGTTGGTCTATCATTCGACTTATCCTTCTATCATCTTCTTATCTAATTCTGCAATCTCTTCTTTGTTCGAGTTTCTGTTCGAGGTTTGGTATCTAGATCGGGCAACTGCGGCTTATCCCCACATCAAATTGGTATCAGAGCTATGTTGACACCATCACCATCTTCATAAGAACATCACGAGATCCCACTATCAAAAATCACAAAAAAGAGTGAGTTTTTGTTTTCCTGTTTGTCAGTTTCTTTCAGAAATTGATTTTTGAGTCATCTACTACTTTGATCTTTCTTGTTGAGTCTGTTTCAGGTTATATACAATAAACTTGGACCGATTCGTGTTTGTGGAGATCAATATATTGGAGTTTGGAGCAACCTTGTCTCCAAAATCCATTCAACCTATCACCACCATCACAAAATCACCCCTACCCAAAACACAGCCGTTGCGAAACCCTAGAAGTGTTGGAATTTCTTTTCCTCCGAGCCCAAGACAAGATCTTCAGAGAAGGAAATCCTATCGCTTCAACAACAAAATCAAGTTAGTTGGATTTTAATTGTTTTTTTTAAATTTTTGTTGAGATTAATATCTCATATCGAGTCTGTATTCTTTATTTTTGTTGAGACAAAAAAAAAATTCAAAAAAATAGAAAAGAAAATCAAAAGAAAAGAAATAAAAAGAGAAAGTCTCAAAGTCATCATTTGTTTTTACATTTTTGTTGAGTCAAGTCCAATTGCATCTTGTTAGAGTTGAAATTCAAGAATTTGGAGGAAACGGGATTGCCACGAGCTCGTTACGAAGACAAAGAATTTTCAAGTTGACGAAAATCACGCGATCACCAAATAGCCCACGCGATCGCGTCCTTATTAGTCAGCTTCTGCAGAGCCCTCAATAAAGCCCACACGATCACCACCTTGAACCACGCGATCACGTCCTTTGCCTGGCGATCGTCGTCGGCCTCTTCCGAGCCATTGCGATTCTTCCGAGCCATACCCGAGCCTACCCTACCCCTCTCGACTCCGTTTTGAACTTTGCATTGACACTAGTCGGGACAAGTTAAGGTACACTTCCTTTTTGGCCCTCTTGAGTTCTAATTTGAGTCTTTTGGTTGTTTGCATTTACATCCTTGCAAACGTTTGAGACTTTGTTTCTTTCTTTCATTGAGTCTTTTGTTTTGAGTCCGAACCTTGAGTTGAAACCCCGCCCTACACTATCCATCTCCATCTCTACCATCACTCATCATAGTGCTAGGAGCTTGTTAGTTTCAGTCTATTGGATTTTTTATTCACACAAGGCAATTAATCAATAAAAGCTTGTTACAACAACAACTGAGAGAGAGCGTTGAGGAAAACATACGAGAGTAAACACTTGCGAGTTGTTTTCGTTTTCACTTACTTGACCTTGCTCTGTGTTAGTCTTTTTGTTGATGATGTCTAGGTCACCGTTACCCAACACGAAAGCCCCAGAGGCCAGCCTTGTCACTCCGGAGTTCATGATAAACTTGTTTCGAGAGTTTAGGCAAGAGCTTACAACGGGTATTAGAGAATCCCTTACCAGTGGGGTAACGACAACCATCAAGTAAGAGCTTCGTCCTACACCACCAGCCCCGGAGCATGTTGGAGCTTCCCGGTGATTATCAAGTGAGTGTAACTTTCAATGTGCAAGATCTTACACTTTTTGAAGGAGAAGAGGAGGTGTTGAATGATTCGAGGTCGAATCCTTTTCAAGAAGGGGAGGATGATGAAGGATCATCTGAGCAACAACCAATGCTGGTGGTTCCCGAGTTCGAGGGTGCATTGACTCATTCGAGAGCAAATGAGGTCCAACAAGAGTTAGACAAGTTAGTTGCTTTTATCTTGTCTAAGGAGCTTACGAGTACAAAAGATCTCTTGGAAACACCTATGAGGATGGTGTTTATTATCAGCGTTCGAGACGACCCAAGCGAAGGCGACGAAGGAAGCTCGCTGGAGCACGGACGCGACCGCGTCCATGCCCCACGCGATCGAGTGGCGATCACCAGCGAGTAATGGCGGTCGCGTCCATTTAATTGTCAAATGTCGTAGCTAAACTTTAAAAACCGTGATCGCCGCCCATGCATGGCGATCGCGCCAACGAGGACGGCAGACCTATTCGAGATTCTTTATTTAGTTGCTTTCGATCAGGATTATTTCTTTTTAGGATATTTTTGGCAATACTTTTATTTGTTTTATTTCTTTTAATTGGCCACCTTATGAACCCTATATAAGGTTTGCCCTAGTTATTGTTTTAGGTTCCCAGACTTTGATATCGAATACAAAGTTTATCGTTTTTACTCCCAAAAGAGAGCTTTTGTGATCAGAGTGCCCCGTGTGCATTGTTGTTGAACTCGCCCTAGTTGTAAATGAGTGTGTCAATCTCCTCCATAAGGTTGGTGCTATCAGAACTCCATAGAGCATCCTCCAGGTGCCTTGGCCTACCATAGCCATTGTGTTTGGTTGTAATCCATTGAGGTTTCTTCATCATTCGGTAAGGTTCTTGTTCTTAAGTTCAAGGGTTTTATCGTTGTTTGATTTGGTTCCAGTTGGCCTATCATTCGACTTATCCTTCTATCATCTTCTTATCTAGTTTCACAATCTCTTCTCTGTTCGACGTGCTTATACTTGTGCTGATGCTGGTGCTTATACTTATTTTAATGCTGGATAAGTTGCTGGTACTTGTTGATGCTGTTTTGAATGCTGGTACTTTATATGATTACTGGACGACAATGTTGTTGAATGCTGAGAAACAAGAAAAATAGAAGGAAAATGACCAAAATACCCATGCATCACTACCCTCAAATGAAACATGTGCATGGCACGTGATGCACACAAAATCATACATTATATTTTTGATAACTCTATGCTTTCTTGGTGCTTCGACTTTTAAGTAAAAATGATGATCTTAAATTCGAGTGCAATTAGTCCGATATTGTTATAGGATGATGCTTAAGGATTATGACTCATGTTGATCTCATTGAGAAGCTTCTCAATTAGTCTGGTATTGTGGATTTGTTGATGAGATCTTTTGTCAGTGTATGCCTATGTAGCCGGTGTCTTTAATTCACTTCCTACATAAATGAACTTACTAGTGATAACTTCATCATTTAATTAGCATTTATTAAACAGAAATTAATCAGCATTGAGATTCACAATGACGGGAATACATGAAATAGGACATGCCCAAGGCATTAAGTAGATTATACATGACAATCTATTACAACTGCAAGCACAAATCTTCATGGGTTAGAACTTAGAACCTCCATTTTTTTTGTCGAACTTAGAACTCGCCCTTATCCCTCTTTATCTGGTCGACTTCTATGTGCATCCAAAAATAAAAGAAGATGAATGCAATCAAGTGAATCAACAAATCCTTTGTAAGCTGCCCTGCAAATCCTTTGTAGACTGTAATTCATAAGAAGCAGTTAACCATATACATCCGCAACAACTTGGCTGCACTCCAATGCAATGCAGTCTGCCAAGGATTCACTATTCAATGCAAGAAGAAAACAGTGACGCACAGATTTAGCTGTTGGCTGAAACAAGTGTTTCAGGACTTACAGATTGATTCAGTCCAAAGTCGGTTTACGTTCTTTCACAGCTTTAGCTTCTGCTGCTCATTTGCAGTGTCTACCATAACCAGGTTTTCAGCTTTCAGCTCCATGCCTCTAGCCTGCCATTAGATAAATTTTAAGGTAACAACACAATAGCAGTCAAATATGTTATTTTATCTTACACAATTCATGTATGAGATCTAAGATACAAAACTAATTATTTCAAGCACCCAAAAGGAAGTACAAAGCTCATGCGATGTGTAACTCCAGAAAAAGTTTACGGCATGCAACGAAGTGAACGAACAAGGAAAATGAACATGTAAACACCGATTTTATAAGAAGAATAAGGAAGGTCTTTCAACTTGAGCTATACCAATGATGCATTATAACGCAAACATAGAAAATAAACTATTGTGTGCAGAAGAGCATATAAATGGTGTTTTTATCGTAGAAATACTAACCTTAGCTCCTTTCATCACGTCACTTGCATTCTTTGATGTAGTTTCATAAACCATGCCAGGTTTACCATTAGATGATGAAGCTTGTGGATGATTCACTTCTGAACTACAAGTTCAGAAACATTGACATATTTCTCCATTGAGAACTCGATCTCTAGTTTATCTGATTCCTCAACTTCATGTTTGTTCTTTTAATCATTATCACTTAACTTACTCTCCAAATTAGCATCCTGTTGCCAGCTTGCTATCTCTAAATCAGCTCCACTTTCTACTACAAACTAGCATTCTCAATTAATGAATCAATATAGACCAACTCATCAGATTCCGTAGTTATATTGCTAGCAACAAACTCACCCAAATTCGCAGCCTCATGCTTTGCATAATGCTCATGGAATTTATCTCTATAGTAACACTTGCTTGATGATCTAACACAACAGGATTTTCAAATTCCAGTTGAAACAAATAATCATCTCAATGCATTGTATCCGATTCTACATGAAAACCTCTTTTATTACCATCAAATGCTTGAACTGTATAACTCGAAATCCAATCGAAGCCCCTTAAAATAAAAAAACCTATATCTTAAAGATACAATCCAAACCCATAAAACCAAAACCATATATCTCTCAAATCCAAACCCTAGTTATGCTTTCAAAAATCTACACATATCTTAAACCCTAGAGGTTGAAGTGGGAAGAAAGAACATGTCGGTTGAAATCTAGAGCAACAACGATCAAGTCAAGAAGAAAAAACACGACTCAAAAGCGATTGAATAATAAATCAGAGGGAGAGAGAAGAGAAGAGTTGTACGTGCGGAAGGATAGAGGAAGAACGAGAGGGGACGAATACCTAAGCTTTGTAGAAGAAGGAGAACTCTGCGACCAAACTCTTCAACAAAAATACGAGAAGGAGAAGAGAGACGACGAGAAGAAAAAGAGATTTGTAGCTCTTTGCTTCTGTAGAAGATGAAGTTGAAGATCAATATCGGGGAGATCTATCCAGGAACAGTAGTGAAAAAGATGGAGGGTGAATTTGGAATCAAGACCTTCAATTTTGAAGATAAGTAGTTCAAAATTTTCAAAGTAGGGGTCATCATTTTTTTTTCCCTACTTTTATGTGTTTTTGTAAGTATATGAAAGTATGAAGAAGTATATTGAAGTACTTAGACGGATGGAATACGAACGTGTTAATTTGATACTTAATTTTAGGGAAAAAAAAGAGTCAAACTTATAAGAACATCTCCAACGGGGGCTTTAAAATCGGGGCTGTAAGAAGGGCCGTAAGCTAAAGCCCTTCTTATAGCTTTTTTTTTTTTTTTTTTTTTTTGCTGCAATGGAGGCTGTAAGGGAAAGGCTGTAAGGTTTATAAAATTACGTTTATATCCCTGAATTTGTATTATATTACTAATATATTTTAGTTTTAAATAAATAAATAAGATCTTATTATATTAAACATAAATATTTGTTTTTGTTAATTGAAATATTTGTTATATTTAATTAATCAAAATTAAGATAAAATATTAGGCATTTAGATCATTATTGACAAACACACAATTCATAAATTGAACACATTACCGAAATACATATAAATTGAAGACATTACAATGAAAAAGAAATAAATTAAGGCGGAATACTGAATTCAACAATAAATTACTGAATTGAATACATAAAACATTAGAAAGACCTTAATCTTGACCATGTAGTTGCGAAATGTGTTCCTTCAAGTCTTCTTGAAGTAGGTGGTGAGTATTTGAGCTCCGAAGATCTCTTGACCATTGTAGGTAGCTTCTCATATGCGTAGGTGTGCCGTTGGAGAAAGTCCAATTTGGGTCAGTTTCCGGTAGTGTTTCTCCACTCACACTTTCATTGAATTTTGGGATTTCGTACCCATGATGACTATACGAATCTCGCTCATCCTCTACAATCATATTATGGAGAATGATACAAGCTCTCATTATCCTTCCAATTTTCACAACACTCCATGAGAGTGCTGGATTACGAATTATCCCGAATCGAGCTTGCAATACTCCAAATGCCCTTTCCACGTCTTTACGAACAGACTCTTGGTGTTTGGCAAACAATTTGTCTTGAGGGCTTTGAGGTAGCCGAATTGATTGGACAAATGTTGCCCAATGCGGGTAGATGTCATCAGTGAGATAATATCCCATGTTATATTCACGTCCATTAACTGTGAAATTAACATTTGGAGCTCGACCTGCTAAAACATCATCAAATACAGGAGATTGATCAAGAACATTAAGATCATTACACGAACCTACAACCCCAAAAAAGGCATGCCAAATCCACAAATCATATGATGCAACAGCCTCCAAAATGATTGTCGAATGACCATGTCCCCGAGTGTATTGACCTTTCCATGCAGTTGGACAATTCTTCCACCTCAAATGCATACAATCAATGCTACCTAACATCCCGGGAAATTCACGAGACTCCCCCACACGTAGTAGGCGTTGTGTGTCTGCTGCGGATGGACGCCTAAGATACTCATCACCAAAAAAGGTAATGACTCCTTCGGTAAATTTTTCAAGACTTTTTTGTGCAGTTCCTTCAGAAAGACGAAGATACTCATCAGTAGCATCTGGACATACCCCATAGCACAATTGCTTCAAGGCACTAGTACATTTCTGCAATGCAGATATACCAAGCCTACCCTTTGCATCTGGTCTTTGCTGAAAGAACTCCATGCCATTCTCTAGCTTCTCCAAAATGCGCAAGAAAACTCCCTTGCGCATTCTAAATCGACGCCGAAATTGATTATCTCGATAAATTGGTTGATCTGAGAAATAATCTCTGTAAAGATTATCAAAGCCTTGCTCTCTTCCCCTTTCAATGTATTTTCCACGCGGTCCTCTGGATCCGCGTGAACTTTCTCCTTGCGCCTTGTATTTGCGTTGAAGATAGCGTTCTTGAGATGCAGTCATTGCATCAAGAGCTTCTTGTACCAATCTTTGGTACTCCCCATCGTCAGAGCTATTAGAATTTATAGAGTTTGAAGATGAACTAGACATTTTAGATGATTGAAAGTTTTTAGAAATTTGAGTAGTGAATAAATCTTTGTATGTCCTCACTTTATATAGAATGTCCTATCTTCACATGAAAATGTTGGAAAACGAATATGCTTTGTTCACATGGTAATGTCAGAACAAGATAACAAATTATCTTCACATGACAATGTTGGAAAACAAATATGCTTTGTTCACATGGTAATGTCAGAACAAGATAACAAATTATCTTCACATGGAAATGTTGGAAAACAAATATGTTTTGTTCACATGACAATGTTAGAACAAGATAACAAATTATCTTCACATGACAATGTTGGAAAACAAATATGCTTTGTTCACATGACAATGTTAGAACAAAATAACAAATTATCTTCACATGGCAATGTTAGAAAACAAATATGCTTGTTCACATGTCAATGTTGGAAATAAAATAATGTTTGTTTGAATGTTTTTATCCTTTTTTTCAATTTT
Source organism: Oxyria digyna (assembly GCA_029168935.1). Classification (NCBI taxonomy): domain Eukaryota; kingdom Viridiplantae; phylum Streptophyta; class Magnoliopsida; order Caryophyllales; family Polygonaceae; genus Oxyria; species Oxyria digyna. The sequence continues at coordinate 46,688,465 of JAPVLV010000005.1, forward strand.
TGTATGTAGTTTAAAGTAATATAAATAATTATAATTGACATTTATAATATAAAAGATACTAAATTTATACAAATAGTTCCCTCAAATGTAAATTAATTGTAAACACATTAGTTTTGTATAAAATTTTATCTTAAAACAAATTAATTAATATTTAAAGGATTTATAGAAATTAATAATACTCAAAATAAATAAATAAAATTATTTATTCAAAATATATACAATATGGGTGTCTATGGATAGATAAAAATGTAACTAGAATTATGGTATTTTTTTTATAATTGTTAATTAAGTATATTTGTAGATATAACATTTTTAAACAAGTAATAACGAAAAGCGCGAACGAACACGATCGTGCCACGTGGTGCCCATCTGGCGCTCCTGGGCAAGCCAACAACAGCGCGACACGTGTCACTTTATTAAAAGTAAGATCCGTTTGGCTTTTTGCTTTAAATGATGCGTTTTTGGCTTTTTTTATCCCGAAACGACCTCGTTTTGATTCATTTGAACTGGAAAAAAAAATTGTAAACAAACACAACATAACAACAGTAAAACTATAGCATTTTGGGCTGAGTCTTTAAAATTGAACGATATTAAAGCCCAATAGAAAAGCTATAAGGATCTGTAATATATTTTATTCATTTAAATTCTTATAGCCTCATCTTATAGTCACCATTAGCAATGCTCTAAGTATTTGGAAGTAGGAAATAAGTGGAATCCAAATATTGGCTCAGTTAGGATTAATCGGTGCTGGTACTGATGTTAATGTTGACGCTGTTACTGGTACTTAAATGTCAAATTGTATGTTCGGACGACTACACTGTAGACTACGCAAAAAAATGCTAAAATGACTAAAATGCCCTCACAATGACATTTAATAAGGGCATGTGATAAATTCATCTCAACTTAGCAAACCACGTGCTGCTCACGTGACAACACACATTGATCTTCTTCAATCCAGGTATCGAAAATCAAATTCATACCTTCCTCAACCCAGCCTCACTGTTAATCTTCAACCCAACCTCACTCTTTTCTTCAACCCAGCTTCCATATCGATCTACCCCCGACGGCGATTGGGCGAAAATGGCGTTTCTCTTCGGTGTAGGTCCGGTTTCGGATTTTGGTAGTGAAGGCTGTGCAGTCGAAGCCTCTTCCCTGGACAGATATCATCTCCTCTCGATTCCAAAACGGGTATGTATCTAAGCAATTGAGAAATCAACACTGCGTTGAATGAGAGAGTTGTTACTGTTTGTTTTTGTGTTGAATTGTTGACGGGATTTCTAAATATGAGCAAAGACTTGTCAATTGTGGCCTAATTTTTGGGGCTTCAGAACCTGAAAATTTATGGATGACCCTCGCAGTGAAGTGCAATTTATTGAAAATCATGTTCACTTATATTCTAAAAATGTTAATTATAGCTAACAGAGGAGTTTTGTGTCAAACTTCTGTTGTGTCAAACTGGTTTGGAGGATTTATTGGTTGAAGCTCGTCTTTGCTCAAAAAGTCAGCAAATCAGTTTTGGATAGAATGTGAAGGTATAATCCAGAAACTGGATGATGGTAGGCAAGAGTTACCTGCAGGGACTCTCAAACGAGCACATACACGGCTACTTTTTATTTTAACCCGTTGCAGTCGTCTTGTACAAGTCCAGAAAGAGAGTGGTTATGAAGAGAGCAATGTTCTTTTTTTTCACCAACTGAGTGATCTTGGTGTCTATAGAGATAATACTCACAAGATAGAGGATCAAGAACCCAATGATAATTTACCTGGGGTGAATGTGAATGAAAAATCGAGAAAAGAGTCTCCCCATCAGGCACTTAGTTTAACTCTGAAACATGATACTCTTCATATCAGTTGCTTAGATGATCAGGAAGTGGGCAGTGCCAAAAGTGTTGATTCTTCTTCAAGCGGATACAGAATGTCATCCTGGAAAAAACTTCCTTCTAATCCAGCAAAAAAAAATAGGAAAGGGCGCAATGCTCGTGATTCTTTATCAAAGGATCAATCTAATTTGTTTCAGCAAAATGATGATTCTGCAGAAATTCAAGAATTTCAGGCTGATGACTTCGAGGCATCTCCAGAGGCTTGCAAATGATGACTTCGGTGATAAGTGATATTAGTTGGTGTTTTAGATTAGGCTGCAGCTGGTCTTAGGTTATTGGGAATAACTTGCTTCTTAATATGAAGTAAATTAGGGAGTCATGTATATAACAGAGGCTTGCAAAAATGAATGTTGCAACTTATGGTACTGTCAAGTTTACATTCTTGTGTATAATGCACTTGTCTTACGATTGAATCCACTTGTCTACATCAAGTTTTGTGTGTTGTAGTGTCTCATATCATATGAGACATGCATCAAATGGCCGTATAAAAAGTAGACAAATCCTTTTCTCTGTAAAATGATAACATATATTCTATTTTCAATCTCTCTTGACAGATATGATCCATCTACCGGTATCTATGGTATGGACTTCTTTGTAGTCCTAGAGAGGCCAGGATACCGTGTTGCTCGTAGACGACGTTGCAAGGCCCGTGTTGGAATCCAGCACAGAGTGACCAAGGATGATGCCATGAAGTGGTTCCAGATGAAGTATGAAGGAGTGATCCTCAACAAGTCTCAAAACATATAGATTCTAGAATTTGTTTTCTTGAGTAGGCGCTGCTTGTTCCTTCCTTTATGAATTTTGGAGTATACATGGTATTTTTTGTTTAACAAGACCTTTGCTCTGTTTCTTTTGAGGATGTAACTTTGCTTTCTTTCATGCTATTTTGCATTACTTCTGTTGGGCTCCTGAAATTGCTGGTTCGTAGTAGATAGATCTTTTCAGATCATTGCATTTTCCCACTCCCTGGTTTTTACATTCAGGAGGCGAAGATTTTATTGAACTTCATTTCTAACTTTAAGTGGAATCTGGACTTGAAACTTACAAACGATATTGTCAAATTACAACAAATGCTAATAGTTATCAAGTGAAACTCACTATTTGGTATGACCTCCTCTAGTCTCGACAATCTACATAGAGGATCAAATTCATATATATGCTTGTGCTGATAAGATGTTCTTGCACACAAAGAGTAAGATGTTAAGAACCAACTTTTCCTGATGTGTCGACATGGAGCAACATGGTTCATCTGGATGTAGGCGTCATCCTCGCCAAGTCAATTTCACTGGAGAATTAGCAAGTGAAAGTATGCGCTCTGCAATCTCTGCCCCGGCCTTAGGCTTTGCTGCTTGAAGAGCTCTTTCTGACATCACATACTCACTCCCTGATAAAAAAAAGTGGATTTGTTTAGCAATTAAAGAAGCTTAGATTCGTTTACAATGAAAAGAGTATGTGATGACATACCCATTGTCTCCTCAATTGCCATTCGAAGAGTTGTGGAATCTAGTTCATCTTCTATAATCATCCTTGAACCTGCTAAATTGGCCATCAATGTAGCATTACTGAATTGATGTCCTTCCTCCTCGTTTGGGGACGGTATCTGCAAATTCAGATTATATGATACCAGATTCAGAGACTATTTGATACTTAAAGAAGAGGCTATGGCACAAAGATGAAATGACTAGAATATTGAGTACCAAAATTGCTGGTTTGCCTGTCGCCATTAACTCCGAGCAAGTCATAGCCCCGGCTCTGGAAACAACCACGTCTGCAGCCGTGTATGCCTGTCAGCTTAGATTTCTCATCCTGTCAGCTTCAATCATATTTTGCAGTTCTTTAGTCCAAAGAACATCACAGAAATCAGCTAGTGCTTTTCATCTCTTAGGTATGTCTACTTATTTTCTAATGCTGATGAATCTATATAAACTCTTTGTCTGAATCCATTTATCTTTAGACAATGAAGACGATACCCGGGCAAAATCTTCTGCAGCAGATAGAAACCTTGCTTCGGGTGCACCAGTGCATCCCTTAGGCCCCACAAATAAGGTAAATCTGAAACAAGTAATATATACAAGATACCAGAGAAAATTGTAACATTCATAATTTTGTTTTTAGGATTCATCTGTAAGATCAAGGCCAATACCGCCATTGAAATCATTTGACAATCCTGCCAGACATCAGCAGATCATTTATGCGCCTCCTCGATCGAGAAGCATGCTTTCTTCTTTCTTTGTCAAACAGAAAACACAAAAGCTCAAGGCTGGAGTTGGGGCTTAAGATCATAGCATTCAGTTTCACCATCAATAAAGGATGACCCTCCTTGTTTGTATATGATAAAACTTATTCATCCTGTGAGACATTAAAATTAACCCTTGATTTGGGAACTGTCATATGACCTCGGAAGATTCGAGTTCGAACCCTAAAACAAGCCCTGGATTTGGGAACTAACAAACCCTAGAACAGTGAACTAAAAAAACTCAGCTTTGAAAAATCGAGTTCGAACCCTAATGAAACCCTAGATTTCGAAACAGAGAACTCAACTCAGATTTGAATGTTCTACACCATAAACTTGCAAAGAAGAAATAAAACGAGTAAAGAATCAAGAAATCGACTAAAGGAACAACATTCAAGCTCGATTTCGGCTCAAACCTTCGATTCAAGCGATGACAGCAAATCCCAGAGCAAATCCTAGATCCGAATGTTCTTCACCAAGAGTATGCAAAGAAGAAAGAGAACGAGTCAAGAATCAACAAATCGAGTAAACAAACAACAATGAAGCTCAAGTTGGCTTCAAACCTTCGATTCAAGCCAAAACAGTGGATCCCAGATCTGAATGCTCTTCGCCAAGAGTATGCAAAGAAGAAAGAAATAGATGAGAATCAAGAAAACGAGTAAAGAAACAACAATCAAGCTGGACAAAGGGCTCAAACCTTCGATTGAAGCTGTTATGAAGAACGAGAATCTGCGTTGTTCTTCTCCTCTCTTCAGCAGAACGAAAGTGATATCGGGGGGTAAGAATGAGAATTGGAACAATGATTTCTTCCATAAGTACTTCCAAATCTTCAGAAGCATGGATCCATTGCTTATTTTTTTTGATACTTTTAGGTCCCCTATCCGGACGCTATTTTTCTGCTATTTGGACGCGATTTTGCACGGCTAACTTAGCCGCATAATTTCTGCACGCCTAACATAAGCGAGCAAGGGTAAAACCGTCAGAATTGGAAAATATACTACAGAATTGCACGCCTATATGAGCCGCCCTAAAAGAAAATGGTTTTTGTAACAAAAAGATAAATATTACGGCGAATATATTAAAAAAATGAAGATCCTTGTGCGGCTAACTTAGCCGATCACTTGCACGCCTATATGAGCCGACCTAAAAGAAAATGGTTTTTGTAACAAAAAGATAAATATTACGGCGAATATATTAAAAAAATGAAGATCCTTGTGCGGCTAACTTAGCCGATCACAGTACACGGCTAGTTTAGGCGATGTAATGTGCAGAATTCCGCAAAATCAGATGAATTTTACTGCACGTCTATCATAGGCGTGCTAATGTGCAATTTTGAAAATATGACCGTTTTTTTTAAAAACGGCTATAAACGGCTATATTGTGGTCTATATAAGCAAGAAAAGAAGTTGTATTCACTATACACATTCATAATGTCTTATCCTAATGATGAAAGTGAGGAAATGAGTTTGTTAGGGCTTTCTTTGTTAGAATGCGATGGAGTAACCGACGACCCAAGGATGTCAAGCATTTGTAATCCGAACGACGAAATCTTCACGGTTAGTATTGGGTTTAATATCGTTTGAGTATTCATTAATTTGTAGTAGATTCTTCATTGATCATAGGATTTGAAGTAAGGATTTTGTTAAAAAAATTGTTAGAAAGAAGTTAGTATTTTACCTTACTAAAAAAAATTGTGTTGTAGTAAGGATTATGATTATTGGAAAGAAGTTAGTATTTTACGTTACTAAAAAAAATTGTTCAAAATATATGGAACTTTGTATATATGCATGTTTATGGTCGTCCTTGTAGTAGTATAAATACTTAATGAAATATTACATTATAATAGGAGGGGGAAGACTATGGAGATAGTTTTCGTACATGTCAAGTGTGGGATAGTTTGGCCGAAATGGTTGAATGGGCGAGGAACATAGCAAAAGGATTGATGATTGTTTTGGTGAAAGCTCACACAAGTCCGTACGCCGTCACTTTGACATGTGATAGATTTGGTAAATCAAAATCTAAGTTACTAACTCCAAGGAAACGCGAGCGTAACACAAAGAAGTGTGGTTGTAAATTCGAGTTGCATGGGTGTCGTATGAGAAACGAGTTCAATAAGCTTACGCACAAATGGGTCTTGGATGTTATGTATGGCTCCCACAACCATAGGCTTACTAGCCTTCATGGGAATGCATTCATTGGGCGAATGACGGAGGAGGAGGAGAAATGGGTTAGGAGTGAGGGTGACGAAGGCAAGACACCGAAAACCATCGTTTCTGGGTTGAAGAAGAAGTTTGAAGGAAATATGACTTCAATGAAACAAGTAGAGAATTTTTTGCAAAAAATTAATTACGAGGATCGCGGAGAGTTGACCGTTACCCAATGGTCACTTGTTTTTCTGAAAGAGAACGGGTACATCTATTATCCTCTTCGGGACGTGGACAAAAAGAATGAAGTCGAAGTACTGTTTTTTGCTCACCATGAATCTCTACGACTATTGAAGAAGTTTCCGTACGTTGTGATCATTGACGCCACATACAAGACAAATAGGTACGTAATTCATTTTAATAACAACTCGTTATAGTTATAGTTATATGTTCCACGTTTTAGTTAGATAAATCCACTATTATTTATACATGTGTGAATAGGTATGGCATGCCTTTGGTGGAGATCGTGGGTTTCACCTGCACTCATAAGACGTTCAACATAGCATATGCATTCACCCGACACGAGAAGTTTTTCAATTACCAATTCATTATGAGGTGCCTTAGGAATTTGTTTGAGGAGCTAGGAGTGATGCCAACTGCTATAATGACCGATTGTGACACTGCTTTAATCAAGGGTATTAAAGATGTTTTTCAAGACGTCTCTGTAAAACATCTATTGTGTTGGGTGCATATTAAAAACAATATCAAGGCACATACTGACAAGGTTATAAAAGACAGTGCGAAAGCGGATAGGTTTGTGAACCAGTGTTGGACATTATTTTGCTCAACCACCGTTGAAACTTACGAGGAGAGGCTCAATGCATTAAGGAGATGTCGGATGAAGGGTCTTGTTAGATACGTCGAGAGGCAATGGCTGACTCCTTACAAAGAAAACATAGTAAGAGCTTGGACTGATCACACTCTTCACTTCTGCACGAGGACTACAAACAGGTATCTTTTGAACATTGTGTAGTTGATTTTTTTATGTATTAGTAAAAAACTAATAAAATTTGTCGTTGTGATAGAGTTGAGGGGATGCATCGTGTGTTGAAAGATATTCTTGCATCCACTAGAGGCGGCTTTAACAGAGTGATTGTTAGGATTCACCGTTCGATCGTCTTTCAAGTGGATCAGATAAGGGCCACAATGAACAACTCACTGAACCAATCACCATTGTGCTTCAATGATCCGAGGTTTCTAGAGGTGGGAAAAATGGTGTTTTCAAGGCTCATTTGTAGAGTTTCAGATAGGTGTTTTGTGTTATTGTTGGCCATGTACGATCGGATAATGAAGGAGCAGTATTTGGAGCATTGCGAGGATTATTGGGTGAGAGAATGTCTTGGGCTGCCTTGTGTCCACGATATTGTTAAGGCCATCCTTACGAAGACCGCTCTCACACCAGATTCCGTTCATGACTTCTGGAAGGAAATTCATTGGGAACTTGAGCCACTAAAATTTGGGTGTCTTGACGACGATGTTGAGATATCATTTCCAGAGTTGAGACTGCGCGAGATGTGGGCTAAAGTGGAAGATCGGAGTTTGAGCATTGCCACGTTATGGCAAGTGAGTGAACTTTACGTCGCCTTGGAGCATCCGGAACATAGTACGTTTATGGAGCCGACCGAGGATCCAGACATTCGTGGTAAGGGAAGACCATCGGGTTCGAAGAACAAGGGAAATGAGTCTCCGACTAGAGAAAAGAGTCATCATGAACACGTAAGAGCAGAATTATTGCAAACTGAGGCGAAGGCAAAGGAGAAGGAAAAAGAGAAGGAAAAAGAGAAGGCGAAGAAGCCTAGACGTTCTAGAAAGCAAGTATCTTTTGACGAGATTGGCGATGAAGATATGCCTTCCCAACCAGTTGAATCACAATTTGAACAGATGTACGTGAAGACCGACGTTGTGGAAGTAGACGCTTCCTCGAAGTTGCCTGAAGAATCCATGGTTCATTGTGGAGTGGACTTTGGGGTGCAAAATATTGACTACTTCTGGTATGGTTATATTAGACAAGCTCAAGATGTGCGTTCAGACGGACATTGTGGATATCGGTCATTAGCTATACTCAAGGGATTGAGTGAGGGTAGCTACCCGTTGATTCGTAGCGAGATGGCAGCGGAGTTGCGTGTCAACCGATCGTATTGGGAGCCGATACGAGCACAAACCCGAGAAGGGACATGGGATGATCTAATGCTTCAAATTAGCTATGTCAGGTCCCCTTGCGAGCGACGTTATTGGCTTGACATGCCATTTATGGGTTTAGTGTTTGCCACTTTGTACAACGCTGCGGTCGTCGTCTTATCTTCGTATTCTTTGATGTGCTTACCTATAAGGCCGCATGGACAGATAGACCTAGCTCCTCCGTCACAAATTGTTACTGTAGCACTCGTAGGGGCTAAGAACCATTGGATCCCGGTAATGAGGCGTCTTTTACGTTATAGCTTAAATGTACCCGTTTATTTTTTTTATTCTAATTACATATATATGCGTTTGTAATTTTATAGGTGTCGCTCACTGATGTCGCTCCATTACCACCCATTACAGATGCTTGGAGAAGACATTGTGATCCAAGAATCCTATGGTGGGAAACACTCTTTGCACAGAGATTGATGGAGTTTAAAGAATGTCGCAGACAATTTGGGGAGAATCCAGATTACTATATCTAGGTTTTATCATGTATGGATTTGGGTCCTTGATTTCATTCCATGTGCAAACATTAAGCGCTTTCAGTGATCTTTATGCATGGCCTCACTATACATTTGTAGATAGAAATTATGCAAACCATAATTCAGAACAAACATTAAGATAGTCGATTACAACACAAACTTAAAGTCTTCAAACCAGTACATTAAACCACAAACCATAATTCAGAAAAACAGGTGAAACTTCAAATTCAGGCAATACCAATAACTTCCAAAGCTAAGGCCTTCAATTTCCTCGACATGTTTTGATAATTTTTATGGAGCCACTTCTCATGTTTTTCCAATTGCCTGTAGTCTTCCTTCAGCTTCTCATGCTGCACGACCAGCTTTTTAATAAGCTTACCAGTTTTCATACAATACTGGGGGTCATACCACTGGATGAAAGTACATGCTCCGGGGTCGAGCCTAAAGCGGCGGCAACCATAGAAGCGCCTCCCATAGTTGGCAGGGTCCCTACCGTCCATTGTAAACGTCTGTACTTGTTCATGACAATGACATTGATGCTCGATCATGGGGATGTCCTCATCGTTGTCGAATGATGAGAGGGAGTCAGGCGACGAGCTATCAAACAACAAAAGAAGCATCATAATCTGCAGAAACTAAAATTTAGTTGCTGCACAAATGCAGCTAAAACATCATAATCTGCAGAAATTTAGTTGCTGCACAAATGCAGCTAAAGGTATACAGTATCAGCAAAAGAAAGGGAGAAAACATGTAGAATTGAGTAAATAAATTATACTTTTCAAGATTCATAATGGAAATGATAGCATAGCATAGCACCATGATTTCTCCAAACCCTAATCTATCAAAATTTCTAGTCTGTGTCTCTGTGAACCTCTATTTGAGGTTTATGTAAAACCTAGCAGGAAGGAGAGGAAGATATGAATCGGACAAATAATCATTTCAATATCAAAATCCCTAACACATTCCAATTTTGAATAAACCTTGATGCACAATTTGGCAAGAATGCAGGAACGCCAAAAAAAAATGCAATTCCACCAACTAGTACATGAAAATCGAACTCACCACCAACAACAACAACAGAAAATCGAACTCACCAGTACAAGAAAATCTCTACTCATCAATAACAGTATAAAACATTAACACCAACAAATGAGTGGTTTATGAAATTTTTCCCTTGAGAAATAAGCAAGGAGTTTTAGGCTTAATATCAGCTAAAATATTCACATTGTGAAGGAGAAAACATTACTCGGAGTGGTGCGTCGTCGTGGGAAGTTGAGCTGCAGTAGCGCTCGGAGTCGATGTAGTAGCGCTCGGAGTGGTGCGTCGTCGTGGGAAGTTGACTCGCAGAGGACTGCTCCTCCGTCCGTTTTGAATGAAGTAGTTTCGGCTGAACAGACGTCTGGAAGTGAAACCTTCTGTCTTCATGAGCAAACTTGGGAGGAGATGACGAGATGAGGAGGAGAGGAGGACATGAGGAGATGAGGAGATGAGGAGGAGAGGAGGAGATGACGAGATGAGGAGGCTGGAAGAGAAGGAAATGAAGTCGAAAGCGGCGCAAACCCTAGTTTTGAAGTCTGGAAAACACTATGTGATGCACGGCTAATTTAGACGTAGGGTTTTGGGGTATGGAGCGCCTACTTTAGGCGTGCCACATCGGGATACAAACGAGTTGAAGGGTTTAGTGATGCACGGCTAATGTAGACGTAGGGTTTAGGGTATTGAGCGCCTATTTTAGGCGTGCCACATCGGGATACAAACGAGTTGAAGGGTTTAGGGTATAGAACGCCTACTATAGACGTGCAAATGGAAAGTTTTAATGTTGAAATGTTGAAATGAAAGACATTATAGGTTAGTCGATGTAGGATACCGGATAAAAGGGGTTGAAATGAAAGTTACTATCTCGTAACATTGATTAGTTTCAATCAAAACCAATGTTATATTACTAACTTTGAAATATTACTAAGTTTGAAATATTACTAACTTAATGATATCAAAACCAATGTTATCTTGAACATTAGTTTGAATATTACTAACTTTGAAATATTACTAAGTTTGAAATATTACTAACTTTGAATATTACTAACTTAATGATATCAAAACCAATGTTATCTTGAACATTAGTTTGAATATTACTAACTTTGAAATATTACTAAGTTTGAAATATTACTAACTTTGAATATTACTAACTTAATGATATCAAAACCAATGTTATCTTGAACATTAGTTTGAATATTACTAACTTTGAAATATTACTAAGTTTGAAATATTACTAACTTTGAATATTACTAACTTAATGATATCAAAACCAATGTTATCTTGAACATTAGTTTGAATATTACTAACTTTGAAATATTACTAAGTTTGAAATATTACTAACTTTGAATATTACTAACTTAATGATATCAAAACCAATGTTATCTTGAACATTAGTTTGAATATTACTAACTTTGAAATATCACTAACTTTGAAATATTGCTAACTTTGAAATATTACTAACTTTGAAATATTACTAAGTTTGAAATATCACTAACTTTGAAATATTACTAACTTTGAAATCAAAACCAATGTTATCTTGAACATTAGTTTGAATATTACTAACTTTGAAATATTACTAAATTTGAAATATTACTAACTTTGAATATTACTAACTTAATGATATCAAAACCAATGTTATCTTGAACATTAGTTTGAATAGGCATTTGAATATTACTAACTTTGAAATCAAAACTTATGAAATCAAAACCAATGTTATATTAATCAAAGTTGCGTTTATTACTAACATTCAAAGTTGCGTTTATTTACAATTGAAACGTTTCAATTGAAACTTATGTTTTACAATTGAAAACTAAAACTTAAATTTAACCAAAAAACGTTACATTTTTGTTATTTGAAATCTAAAACTTACCTTAATTTAACCAAAAATGTATAACCCTTAATCTCAGCCTTAATCTCAACCGTCCATCCTCTTTTTAATCAACGAATAAGAACGGAGATCCGTGTATCAGCTCGCGCCTACTTTTGGCGTGCACTCTTCCAGTCTTCCTCCTATCTCCATTCTCAACCCTAAAAGAGGCAGCTTCTGTCCGCAACATTCAACCCTAAAGTGGTTTTGGCGTGCACTCTTCCAGTCTTCCTCCTTCCAGTCTTCCTCCTATTTCCTCTCTCACAGCTCTTCCAGTCTTCCAGTCTTCCTCCTTCCAGTCTTCCTCCTTCGTCGCCATGGATCCACAGCCTAAGCCTGTTCTTTACATCTGTGAAGGTAAGTTCGCCATGGATCCGTGTATCAGCTCCCTCTGTGGTTTTGATTCAAGTTTGGGCTGCATTTTTTTGGTGAATAGATTGTGGTAAAGAGCAAGAAATTAAGCATGATGATGTATTTAAGTGCTGTCACTGTGGCTACCGCATTCTCTACAAGAAACGAACTCGCAGAAGTAAGCTCTTGGTGGTTCAGTTTCTTCTTTCTTTTTTTGCTCAGTTCTTCAATTAGGTTTTGAATGAAGTGATGTGTTTTGATGATTATTTTGTTCAGTTTCTTCCTCCTTCCAGGTTTTGATGATTATAAGCAGCAATGTTAAAAAACTCTTTATCTTTCGATTCATGATGAGTGGGGTTAGATTATTTTGATATCACAACAAGGATTTAATGAATGGATGGACATTGTTAAATTTTAGATAGTGAAGTGATGTGTTTCCCATTGTTAAATTTCTTCATATATTTGTGCTTGGATATGCTAGAAGGCTAAGACTCATAATAAGATCATTGGTAGACTAGGTGTTCTCAGTTTTCGTTTTTCTTTGCATAGTGTAATTGGTTGTGTAAGGTTTTTTGAGGTAATGCCCATCTTTGAGCAATGTATGCCTGTCAATTGTTTGAACTGAAGACTGAAAAGCTTGGAGCTGAAGACTGAAAAGCTTGGAGCTGGCAAAGTGACATAACTTAGAAAGCTCCATTGAAAGGAATAGTTTAAATGCCTGAGCTGCCTGTAATTCGATATTACCCTCATTCCCTTTACCACATTCCCTGAAGCAGTTATTCAACATATATCTCGTTTGCTCACTTATGTTATTTCCTTATTTGCAGTTGTGCGGTACGAAGCTTGTTAAAGATGCCTCAGATTGGAGCAACTGTCGCTATGTGTAATGTGTAATGTATTTTCCTTTGAATGTGTGATGTAGACCATGTTAAGTGTGTTGTTAGTCAGCATAGTCTCTAACTGAAGTTTCCTAGTGATGAATGTGTGATGTGTAATGTGTAATCAGAGGTGGGAGAGGCGTGACATTTTAAAGATGAATGAAGCTTGGTTTTATTCTGAAGTTTCCTAGATTTGACCACTCTACTGATTTCTTCTTCTGCTTGGTTTTATTTTGAAGTTCATGTAGATCTGAAATGTGTCACCTAAGAAGGAACTCTTTGGTTAGAGAACATCTCTTGATTGTTTGTTTTGATGCAGTTGTAAAAGTAACTGAGAGAGCCTTTGATTTGCACATGACTCAAAGATAGATGACATCTTATATTTTATTTCTTCGTTTCTGAATATGTACACAACTTAATTCTTTTTTAGGGATGAACAAGAGAAAAATCAGAAGCTAGATGCAGCTGGTGTTTCATTGTATACACATAAATTAAAGCCCACATGAAACAATTGACAAATGGATAAAACGATAATACAAAATGCAAACGATAATACAAAATGCAAACGATAATACAAAATGAAAACGATAATACAAAATGCAAACGATAATACAAAATGCAAACGATAATTCAAAATGCAAACGATAATCCAAAATGCAAACGATAATACAAAATGCAAACGATAATACAAAATGCAAACGATAATCCAAAATACCACGTGATAGTACTTCCTAACTTAGTCGTGCATCGCTACCCTCACCGTCCCCACCACCCTGACTACCGGAAGCGTCATTGTCCCCACCACCCCGACTACCGCTACCCTGACCTCGCTCAAATACAGAATCTGGAAACAACCTCTGAGATGCACGTGGAGGAGGAGGAGCCATCGGAATATGCTCGTCTACTAACATATTAAGCAGACGCCTCATCATATCATCAATCTGCTCCTGGGTAACAACCACATCCATCGACCTCTCTAAATAACCTCGAATCTCAGCCGCTACCATCTGGTTCCGCTGCATTCATAATGTTATTATATTAGAGATGATATATATCAACAAAAATAATGATAATCAAGAAATAAACTATTTAAACATACCGCAAGTGTGTCAACAGATGGAGTGGGACGGATAGGGCCAGTTGGTCGATCCTGCCTAATAGATGTTGGATCCACTAACACATGGGAGTAGTCATCCAACCAATCTAAATAGTCCTCGGTAACTGCCCAGAAGTAGGAGGCTCTCGGCTGCTGAATCTGAAACAACGGCCTAGGCACTTCATCCCACGCCCCTAACATCGACTCTGCAAATTCCACGTTGTAGTGGCTGAGGTTGTTCAATCGAGTCACCCTGCTAGGATGTAGTGGTAGATCCTCTGGGATCATTTGTACATGGCCGAATTGTCGAAGACAATGGTCCGGGTGGTACGGCTCCTGAATAGGCATGAGACGTAAGATGCCTCTGAAAAGAGATGATGCATACTCCGGTCTACGGAAGTCGACCCTAGCAAAAGGGAACCACTGAATCTGTGATACAAAAAGAAAGAAGTTATGAGATGGATAATGTAATTACAAATGAAAATGAAATAGTGAACAAAACATTTTACCTCCTCGTATCTAATCTTGTCAAGCAAGCGGCGTATGCAGATCAAACGCTCGGCATTCTTGCCTTGTGGGACCTCTTGTCCATCCCTAATAGCTCTAGCATCAGAAAGCTGGGCAGCAGGGTCCATGATGTAGTGTCCACGGAAATGGGGAAAATAAGCCCATATCCATGACTGTAGAATACGAACAAACAACACAAATTAAAAAAGAAACTAATAGCGTTTCTTTTAAATTAAATAATCAAACTACATTGACTTACCCTCAACAATATTCCACAGCTAGCCATGGTCATCGCATTTCGTCGAGACGCCTGTCCTAAGTTCCGATACAGGTGCGTCAAGACGCCAGCTCCCCAAGCGATATTGTCTGTACACGAGTGATCCAAAACAAGACCTAGTATCCAGTGCTTGAGCTTGTTGGTCGACTTGTCCACCAACACTGTCGTGGCGAGAAGATACCACAAATACAATGACGCGACCAACTCCTCGTCCCTCTGCTCTGCTTTCATCATCGCCTCCATCGCATCTGCAACTAACTTCATAGGAATACCGCCTCCCGTAATCCAGTTGTTCACTCTTTTCCTATCCACCTCAAGCACTGTAGCTATCGTATCTCTCACCCTATTTTCAGTCACACTCGGTGGTAAAGTACAACTCCTCCCGTCTATAGGTAGACTTAGAATCTCGAGAACATCGTGAAGGGTAATGGTCATCTCGCCCCATGGAAAATGGAATGAGTTAGTTTCGGGGTACCATCTCTCTGCAAAGGCTGAAATCAATACACAATCAACTGCTCCCGTGCCTAGAATTCGAAGATGCGTAAGAGCACTACGCTGTGCTATCTCGAACCATGAACCAGGCTCGTGTCTAATATACCGCTCGTACGGACTGGTGTAGCCAGCATGTGTGTAGATCTTAAGAACCTTACGCGTCTGCAAAATCACAAAATTTATTTAGTTATGAAAAATAAAAATAAAACTTTATCTTTAGTAAAATCATGGGGCTCATTTACCAAATCTGGACGTGCAGCAGGAGCAGCCTCAACAGGAGAACCAACAACCTCAGCAGCAAGCTGAGCAACAACTTCAGCAGTAGCTTCAGCAGCAGCCTGAGCAGCAGCCTCATCAGCTTCCATCTGAGCTCGAGTTCTCCTATATCTGCGAACAGGAAGAGGAGGGAGTAGAGGCTGAATATCAAGAGGAGGGACATCTCGAGGGGTGTCGTCCCATATAGCTCTGGCAATGTGTGTCTGATATGAGGTAAGGATGAGACCATAGCGAGGACCTCCGTCTGGGTACCATGTACTAGGTCCCGAAAAAACTGCATCATTTGCTGGAGGTGGAGGAGGGGGGACACCATCGGTCGGATGTCGAAGAGGTGAATGGGGAGGTGTCGCTACTCGATGAGGTGAATGGGGAGGTGTCGAAACAGGTGAGGGGCGCTCATCACAAATATAAGTGGACGGTGATGGCATACTGTCATCCATCGCCAAATCATGTGTCTCTAAAACCGGATCATCCTGTGTCTGTGCGATCTGATCAACACGTACGATCGGAGTATACTGTACAGCGAATCGTCCCTGTATAGGAGTTGCATCTTCACGTTGCAACTCCGCCTCCACGTCAACGTCAACGTCCATCTCATCACCAGACGAGACGTCCGGCATGTTGTCACCCTGGCCTTGATCTTCCCCAAACAAATCTGCTTGTAAAGTAGCTGCAGGTGTACTACCTGCATTAGCTGCAGGTGTACTACGTGCATTAGCTGCAACCCTACTACGTACAGCAGCTGAAACGCCTCTCCGAGGAGGAGCTCTATCCGGCGTATGCCTAGTAGCCGCTGGCTCAGAATTTGACGTTTGTGCAGTGGTCGGCTCAATAACTGGTGTCTGTGCAGCTGCCTCTATTTGTGCTCCTACTGAAGTGGATCTCGTGCGATCGTTATCGCTAATGACCGTTACAGCCGGAGGACGCCTTTCTGCTACAGGAGCTGGAAAAGTAAACCCAGCAGAGTCTCCCACAGCGTTTCGTACCGCCTAAATTATTAATTTTATTTCGATATTCCTTTTATAACATATCATAATATCCAATAATGCAAAACAAAACATATCATAATATCATAATTTAGGGATTTAGAATTTCTAATAAATTATAATATTCTAATTTTATAACATATCATAATATCCAATAATGCAAAACAAAACAAATAGAACTTATTATAATCTAATATTCTATAAAGACATTATATGTAATTAAGACGGTTTTTTTTATATCATTAAAGCGAATTCAGATTACATACCTGGAAGATGCCTACGGGTGATGGAGTCACGTCGGCATTCACGTCCTGAGCGATAGTCGATCGGGTTGCCCGTTTTCTAGCGCCACCAAGAAATTGCAATTGATCTGTAGCCTCTGTTAACACCATTGTCGAAGAAAGCCCTACACCATCGAAATAACCCGAATCTATTCAATTTACATCCAGACCAAACAATTTCCATCATTCTCTATTAAAACTAGTTAGAGAACATGTTGTCAAATTTGGGATGAAAATAAGAGGGGAAGATTTGTCAAGTTTCCATTCCATATATGACTCTTGATCTAAACCAGAAATAGAGTTCTTGCATAAATCATTCTTCATTTTGTAACTATATACAGTACTACATATATTTTGAATGAAAATAGGAAACAAATAGTGGCCAACAAACAAATTTGCAAACATATATCTTGTTGTCTAATAAAAACAAAACAGATATCTACATATACTAAACATTTACACACAATACGCAATTCCTTTGTATCATTATTCTCATATACAAGAATATCAAATCAACCATTAACATACCTGCACCTTCACGTTCGCCTGCTGGTTCCGACGATGTCCCGATCGACTCCGAAATCTCATCCGCCTGTCCTGATTCGGCCACCATCCCGACACCAGCAGAATCAGGGGCCACCATCCCGACACCAGCCGAATCAGGGGCCACCATCCCGACACCAGCCGAATCAGGGGCCACCATCCCGACACCAGCAGAATCAGGGGCCACCTCTACTCTAACTTCCCCCACCCTAAAACCATCCTCTGTAATCTCCACCTGCAAATCCAACTCCTCTCCACCGCCATGAGCTCCACCGGACATAGCAGTCACCAGAATTTCCCCTCCAGGAGAACCAACAACCGGAAATTGCACGCTTTGCGACTGGGAATGACCGGAAATCGCACGCTTTGCGACTGGGAATGACCGGAAATCGCACGCTTTGAAATGTGGACGGAGATTGGAAGAAAAACGACCGGAAATCGGAAACAACAACTCCAACTTTGCGAAATCGGAAGAACTTCAGTGCACCCGACTGGGAATGAGCGGGGGAGAAGACCTAAAATCAATTGCACGCTTAAAATAAGCGCACTAATTGCACGCTTATATTTTGCGCATAATACGGGTCAGGCCCACATACAGAGGCCTGCCATCAATTGCACGCTTAACATAAATTGCACGCTTATGTTAAGCGTGCTAATTGCACGCTTATGTTTTGCGCATTATATGGGTCAGGCCCACATACAGAGGCCTGCAATCAATTACACGCTTAACATAAGCGTTCTAATTGCACGCTTAATCATTTTCTGTAGTATATTTTCCAATTCTGACGGTTTTACCCTTGCTCGCTTATGTTAGGAGTGCAATAATTATGCGGCTAAGTTAGCCGTGCAAAAACGCGTCCAAATAGCAAAAAAATGGCGTCCAGATAGGGGGACCCTACTTTTAAGCATCAAAATCGAAAGAACTGGAGGAATTAAGCAGCGTCATGAAAACACACGAACAGGCCTACCGCTACTTTTTTTCTTTCAGAAATAAGCATCAGGGAAAATAAGTAGATATAATTACTTAATTTGGGGTATCCGAACTGAGCCTATATCAAGAGTATCTCTAGCAATTAATATTAGTGTCCAAATACTTGATATTAGTGTTGCACTTGAGATGAAGTTTGTACAATTACTTTAGAGTTCAATTTATTATTTTATTCACCGTCGCAGTGTATTAAATCTACTACTTTAATCTAGTAATTCTTTGAGTTATATTTGCATTCTTGATCTGTTGTTTGGTTCAGAATGCTAATCGAATTGGCTCATTAATTACAACACTATAGTCAATAAAAACAATTATCATCTCTAGGTGCATTCTCTCTCCAATTATTGGTTTTTCCTCTACCGACGGTCTCTATAAGATAGCAGTAAATCCGTCCGTATTTTGTTTGTCCATTTTACACTTTTTATGTTTGTCGTTACGAGTTTTAGATTGTTAATATTTCTAACTACGTATTACAATTTTAATGTTGTTAAAGTGTTCATTGAGACTAATAAACAAGATCAAATATGACTATGAATAGATCGAGAAGAGATTAGTGATACTACGAAGACAGTACTATAGAGTGTTCTTGTTTCATTCTCCAAAGAGGTCAGTGAAGTCCCAAAGAGCATAGAATATATTTATTGATTAGCAAACAACAGATCGAGAATATTCATTTGCCTCTATCAAATGGACAAAACATAGTAAAATACATTCGAAAACATAGGCATATAAATTGAGATTGAGAGCCATAATATAGTCGTCTTTGTGACCCTGGTGGAGGGAAGACACCGTACCGTCGCAGTGTAGGACTTGTGCTGATGTGCAGAGGATCTTGAAATGAGAATGAAAAATGGATTTAAATTTGTAAACCAGATAGAATTAACCGAGACAAAATGTTTATATAAATTACCTCTAGTTGAACAAATCGACTACATATTGCTTAGAACAGCACTTTTGGAGCAACGGTGGTATTTATCGCAAGGACGTAGTAGTTTTTTGTTATTTATACCGGCCCCTGTAGCAATACATGAGGCGTAACTGATAAGACAATCAAAAGCAGGTCGGTGGCGTTGTGGTTGAGCATGGCGGTTCAAATTATCAAGAACACGGCGTGTTGAGGCGGATTCCCAAGACGGAAAGTCGGAGACTTCATCTTCGTAGTCGAGGTTTGATAGGGAGGAGGCGTTGCCCACGGCTGTTGCTGTTGAGGGATGGAGGAGGTTAAGGAAGAGAACCAGTACGATAAGGAATTGCCAGGAAAGGGAAACCATCTTACACTATTTCTTTCGTTTACACCTTAGTATAATTTGCTACCCTATTAGATATAGATATAGGGTGTTGCTTCTATCCAGCTACTGTCCAACAACTGGACAGTTTGTCAAAATAATATCTTCCTCTCTTTTCTCTCATGCTTCAACACTAACATAGTTTTCACAGTACCTAATTACCACATACGCATACGCAGCACACGATTCCTTTTAGCTAGGGCTTCTACACACATAAGATGCCTTGTATTACCCTCAAATGTTTAGAGGTTTCGAAGACGGGAAAACGATAATTTTAAATTTACAGAAAAAGAAACCGTGGAAAACCGCATAATAGTATACACTCATGTAAAAGCGTACATGAGTGTTACAGGTTTAAATTATATTAAATATATAGTATAAATATTAGAAAATGCTCTTGAAAACGGAGAGTTTTCATTTTTATAGTCAACAGAAACAAAAACGAGAATGATCAACGAACTTTGGGAGACGTTTCCGAGAAATTTCGGGGTATCCGACAAAGAAAACAATACTACCTCCGTCCCATTATATAGTTCCTGTTTCTATTTTGGGTGTCCCGAAAAGTTCTTCTCATTCCCCCCTTCTTTCCATTTTTATCCTACTTTTTCCTCAAAAACTACACCCATTTCTCTTCTCTTACACACTATTCTACCTCAAAATTCACATAAAACCACTTTTTATCTTCTCTCTCCTACATAAAAACCCACACCCACTCACATTCTCTCTCTCTTTCACTTCACTTCTCTCAATTCCTTAATTCCCGTGCAAAAGCAACAATGAGCACTATAAAAGGAGACGGAGGGAGTACAATTTAGAAATATAGGTTGTTTTGTAGTGCCTTGTAGTCTTGTAGATACTCTAATCAACCACTATTTGGGAGATAAAGAGGAGGAGTTTATAGCTCAGCGGATTGCCACAGGTTACTTATCTACTTATTGGGTTCCACCTTATTTCCTCCCGAGACCAAGCACATCTTTCTTGGGGTCCATGCAATCCCGACTCGACATAAGGATCGATCATCTAGCATGATTGTACGGTTCCAGTTTTGCTTAGGTCAATATTAGTCAAACATATACCGAGTTTTTGTTTGAAAAGTCTAGGGATACACTGTATAGTCTGTATGTGATACTAATATCTATCAAGCATTATTGAATTGTTTCGACATCGAAGCAAAAGGAAATTAAAACACAGTCTGAGCTTGCCGATGAAGATAATGGTAGTAGTATCCTGGTTCTGTACCCTCCTCCTCGTTGCATCCCTAACCGCTGCTGCATCGACAAACTACGACAATTATCTCCTCACCTGCGGTGGCTCTTCAGGCGTCTCTGCTTGGGATAACAGGCCGTGGAAATCAGACAACAATTCCACCTTCTCCACCAAATTCGAATCCACAACAACCACAGGCGGAAATGGAATCATCCCCTTTTCGACAGCCCGTATCTTCAACTCCACCTTCACCTATTCCTTCCCCGTCTCTCCTGGTCCTAAATTCATCCGCCTCTTCTTCAACCCCTCTCCTCCCTACTCCATTGATGCTTATGTCTCGGTCCAGTCCAGCTCCGGACACTTACTCCTCCGCAACTTCAGCGCAACCTGTAGTAGTACCGATTACTCGGTCAAAGAGTTCCTCGTCCATGTAACCGATTCTCATCTCTTACTTACCTTCACTCCAACAACCAAGCACGCCTTCGTAAACGGGATCGAGGTCGTCTCGGTCCCGGAAGACCTCTACATCAACAACCCCATAACACCCAAAAACGTGGATCAAGAAAAAGTCGCGTTCGACATAGGAAACTCGACTGCGCTCGAGACGAGTTATCGGGTGAACGTGGGTGGGCAGGATGTCAGTCCCTGCGGGGACAGCGGTAACATGTCCCGGACGTGGGTCAATGACAATCCTTATTTGATAGGAAATTTCAGCGAAGCAGAAGGTTTGGCAAACAATTCAACCATGATAGAGTACTCCAAGGCAACGCCCAACTACACCGCCCCTGCTTTAGTCTATGAAACAATGAGGTGGTTGGGGAACGATGCTACTATTGATGAGAGGAAGAAGGTGAATGTAACATGGAGCTTTGAACTAGACCTGGGATTCCATTATCTTGTGAGGCTGCACTGGTGTGAGATTTCTCGTTCGGTTAAGGGAATCAACGACAGAGTTTTTATTGTTTATCTCAACGGACTCGTGGCAGAGGCTGATGCAAATATCTACGAATGGGCCTCTGGCAGCTTCACCCCTGTCTATAGGGACTATGTTGTATACATGGATGAGGGACATCTTCAACTTGCGCTGCACATAAACACCGATTCGCCACACTAGTAAGTAGTTAAAAGATTATGTATGTATGTATGTAGAAATGTATAATTGTAGCTAATGAGTGAAGTGATGGATGCAGCTATTACGATGTATTGCTAAACGGGCTGGAGATATTCAAGGTAAGCAGAGCAGACGGGAGTCTGAATGCCACAAATCTCAGCTGTCCCCCTATTACAGATACTAGAATTGATCAAGCAGCAGCAGTAGCACCAAAATCAGGCATCCATATTCTCCCGATCATCATCATCGGTGTCATCATCGCCACAGCCATTCTCCTCCTCTGCTGCTTTTTCATCCTCCGAAGACGAAAGTACTTGTCCAAGACACCTTCAAGCAAGTCAAAATACCTCTTGAGCGACGGGAGCAAGTCGTCATTACCCTCTCATCTTTGCCGGCACTTTACCCTGTCCGAGATAAGAGCTGCAACCTCAGACTTCAGCGACTCGCTGATCGTGGGCCACGGCGGGTTCGGGAACGTCTACAAAGGGAGAGTCGAAACAGAGTCCGGCTCAACCCTCGTCGCAATCAAGAGACTGAAAGCAGTGTCAAGCCAAGGAGCGCGCGAGTTCGCGATGGAGATCGAGTTACTGTCTAAGCTCCGCCACGTCAACCTCGTCTCCCTCATCGGCTACTGCAACGAAGCCGGGGAGATGATCCTTGTGTACGAATACATGCCTCACGGCACCCTCCGCGACCAGATATCGAAGCGTCCAACCCATATCTCGTGGGTTGGACGCCTCCATATCTGCGTGGGGGCAGCTCGGGGGCTTAACTACCTCCACACGGGGACCGAGAGAATGGTGATCCACCGCGACGTCAAGTCAGCGAACATTCTAGTGGACCAGAAATGGGTAGCCAAGGTGTCTGACTTCGGGCTCTCGAAACTCGGTCCAACCGCGGACGATATAAGCCATGTGAGTACCGCGGTGAAGGGGAGCTTCGGGTACGTCGATCCCGAGTACTACAAGCGGCAGCAGCTGACGGAGAAGTCCGACGTGTACTCGTTCGGTGTCGTGTTATTCGAGGTTTTATGCGGAAGAGCCGCGGTCAACCCCAACTTGCCGAAGGAGCAGGTCAATCTCCGGATGTGGGGAAGGAGGAATCAGGTGAGTGGCACCCTCGACGACATAGTTGATCCCGCGATTAAAGACGAGATTGCGCTTGAGAGTTTGAGGAAATTCGGGGAGGTGGTGGAGAGCTGCGTTAGGGATGAAGGAGGACAGAGGCCGTCCATGGCGGATGTCATTGGGGGACTTGAGCTTGCTCTCAAACTCCAGATGGAAGCTACTTTGAATGATCAAGCTGTTGCTGATGAAAAGCTTGAGTACCCTGTATTGAGTATTTCATCTCCAAGCACGGGTGCGAGTGGGAGGCTGATTACCAACTCCGGATCAGGAGAAAGCACTTGGACGAGCAACGGAAACTCAACGTCCGGGGGGCTGTTCAGTAACATTGCATCACAGAGCAATGGTGGATCCACTCCCCTCTTTTCGGAAATCTTCAAAACAGAAGGCCGCTGATCTGTTTGCCAAATTTTTACTAGCTAAACATTTGAAAACATTATGCTAGCATTAATCATGTGATGATAATTCTGCTGCTCATTCGAAAAACAATAACCAGCAATTTTAGTAAGGATGCAGAGTTTTAGGTGAAACTTAACGAATTTTTATTTTAAAAAAAATATTTGCATAAGGCGTTACTAAGCCCTTATACAAAGGTAGCCTCAATTCAATTTGTGGGGGAGAGGGGGTACGGCTATGTGCCAGCCTCAATTTCAAAGTTTCATCACATTTTTTATACAAACATTTTGTTTTTTTTAAAAAAATTTACGTGTACACGTGGGAAAAAAAAAAAAAGTGTATAAGAGACACTGATTTTCCCAGCGTCTCTTATACATAAGTTTTTTTTTTTTTAAAATCTGCTTAGCGTGTCTCATACGTGAAACATTTCCGAGCCTCATAAGAGTGCCTATGTTGGGAATTAGTTTCAAAACGAGCCCATATCGAGAATTTTTTTTAAAAAAAACCTACTTTAGAAAAAAGTTCAAACTTAACATTTGAAAACATTATGCTGGTGGAAGTCCAAGACAAATTAATATTAATATCTCTAAACTTTTGAAAATATTATGCTAAAATTAAGCATGTGATGATAATTCTGATTAGATGCTCATTCGAAAAACAATAAGGAGCAATTTTAGTAAGGATGCAGAGTTTTAGGAGAAACTTATAAGGGTTTAATAATTGTTTATCAAAATATATTCAAATTTTGCATAGTATTTTTGTCCTCATATTCTTTAGTTTCTCAATAATGTTCTTCAAAATTTTATGGATTTTTTTTTCTAAACTCCATGTGTCACGTTTGAATATTTCTTTTAAACTCTCCATAATCTTGTAGAAAATTTCAATACGAGCGCGTGCATATAAAATTCGTCAAAACGGACATCGTTTGCTCCTTCAAAAGGCAAAAATAATTGTCATACATAATTTCCTCCGTCAACAAGGGTGCGTCAAAACTTATTCCACCATGTTTTTCAACTTTCTTGCATAATATTGAATACATATTGTATGTATAGACTCTTGTTAAGCTCTATACAATATTATGCGAAAAGTTGAAAAAATGGATGTAATGTAAGTCAAGGTTACATGGTAATTTATGTAATTAGTTTAAACAGACAAGAGTAAAATCGTAATTTCAACGTTTGGACGTAAATGTTAATAGAAGTTAGTCGAGGGTGAGATTTTGTAATAAAAAGTAAAATAGTGGATGATTTTAAATGAATAGTGATATAAGTGGTGGTTTCATGCAAATTGGTTAGATAGTTCTTAAAAAAAACTCAATATATAAATTGTTGAATGTAAGGTTTATGTTAGCCTTTATGATTGTTCAGCTTATGATTTCTTTGTTTGTATGGATTTGGCATATTGCATCCTTCAGTTAAGGTAAAAACTTGTTTTCTATGTTAATGGATAAATAACATTGTTTCTAGATCAGACTTCAGTACTTGAGTGTGTTTAGAATAGAAAATGAAGTGCACAAAAACAATTGCTTTGTTGGAGGTCTCTAGGATCTGTATGTTAGTATCAAGGGAACTGTGACAAAGAGTTCTCCAGTTCCTAGGCACAGCGAAAGTAATGAAACAAGTTATCAACACAATTACTTAAGGTGAAAACCCTAGATAACCAATTAGTTATCTTTGGATGAAAACCACTTCTCTTTCGAGGATTAAAAGGTCTACTTGTATATTCGATCAGTGAGTTTAGAGACGAACGAGATTACAAACTTATTGCTAAGTACTAACCTAGTTTCTATCAGAAACTCTCAGATGATAATACCAGTGAACATACTTGATGTTCTTTTACAAGAACAACACTCTCTTCTCTTAGTCTGATGCACTTCAAGCTTCGTCAAAATACATAGGTTCTAAGAACTTAAAGATCATCATATATATAAGGGGAAATCTGCTGTATAAAGATATTCCAAGAATATATTATACGTCAAACTTCTTTCCTAATAAATGAGGATTTCTATGGCTCTCAAGTTAACATAATCAACTCGAGATCTTTTAAGTGTTACATTGAACGATTACAACTAACAAAGCAATATCCTAACAAGGGAAAGATCTTCTTGAAGATCTTCTCAGGTTGCCGCACACGCTAGGGTTAGGAGTAACGCAGATGCAACACGGTTCCCTTTCTGTTTCCCTTAATACTTCATCAGCTTCAAGTCTTCAATCTTTTCATCTGAAATATCAAGATAAACTATATCATAGTATATGCTAAGGTTGTCATCTTCAAACCACAGAGAAATAGAGGAAAAGACCCTAGTAAGAACCTGAGTTCCTTAGGTCCATATTCCAACAAGGTCCTTCTCGGAGGAACTCCCTTAAGATAGTAACCAAGAATCTTTTAAGTCCTTGGATCTACTAGCTTCAACGCTTCAGATTAAATCAGGAAGTTTGAATAGGGAAAAACAATTCAAGTGATATCGTGACATTTTTGTAAACAGAGGTTTTACTGGGAAGGATCGAACCATGGGAATCGACAGCGGCTTCCAATTGCTCGGAAATTCTCCAGCCACATGTTCCCCTACGGCTACCTTGTTACGACTTCAATCCAGTCGAAGACCCCACCGTGGTATGCACCAATAAGACCACCAAAAGCCTTTGTGTTTGCCTCCCCTTTGCCCTATTCCTTTTGAATGAAGGATCACGAACGGGTAGACCAACCCCGTCCCTCTCCCTTTGTCTTGACTGGGCTATTCGTGTCATTTTTGCGATCATTGGTCCGATGCTTTGGGTGAAACCAATTCCAGGCTTGCCAAAATATTGTTTACGAATACAAGTGGGCGCCCCTACACGAGCCCTATGGAAAACCAAATTAGAAGAAATGACTCATATGCCCTTGACTTCCACATACGTAGTTCATCCGTAAAACTTAATATGTGTAGCTTTTTGAAAGTACAATAAACAAAAAACGGGGTGAGAAACATGATTGACTTGCCTGAATGTATTACTGTATCTCGGTGGTTTAAATTGAACATATGGAGGCGTGTCCTCTGCCATATTTTGCAGTCTCTTCATTACCAATTAATTCTAATAACCAGGTTCGTATGTGCCCATGTGTATTTTTTTTTTGCAAACAACTGGACATTACGATGTTGTTGAGTGTACCTTCTATTTTGGGTGGCGACGGATGGTTCTATCTGGTGTCGACACATGGTTCTATCTGGTGGCGACACATGGTTTTATCTGGTGACGACGAGGGACGACCCAAGGTTTATGATTGTAATGTTCTTAATTACCTGTTTCCTTTGTGATGAGATCTTTATGTTGAGAGTCCATTAGTTGTTAACTATGAGTTCATCAGTAATTTGACTCTTTCAGTCTTTCTGATTTTGAGCCTAGGCATTAATTTAATTTTCACTACCATTCGGTAAAATGTTTTGTTGATCGAACTTTGAAGTAAGACATAAAAGCGAAAAATCATTCGTTCTGCTTTCTAGTGTAACTAGTTACTCTGATTGTAGTATTTCTTATCGGAGAATTCACATTTTATCTACATAATTCTCTTTAGCACTCAAACATTTGGGATCACTAGCTCAAATTTCCATTTTCCATAGGTAGAAGATATTTAAGCTAGAATAAGTTTCTATTGAAGTTTCTTGTTTGCAGATATTCAAATGTTGTTGAACTCTTCTGCAGATCCAGATAGAAAGCTAATTGTCTCTACTGCATTTTTATAAGTAATAAAACGAAAGACATAAATAAAAACATGCACAACATTTTAGGACGTCAAATAAGAAAAACAGACACTATATTATAGGACAGAGGGAGTAACATGTAAGTTCACACGATTACACACATACAACTCAAATGATTTATTTTACTAAAGAGAAAAATCCATCAACGTGTTAACAGATTCTGAAGTTCATAGGTTCAAAATTTTACAAGCTAGAAATCGTAATTGAGTGTTCAATTGTTGTGGTTATCTCGAAGCAGAAGAGTATGCATCATTTTGCAATGAGGCTACATCAAGATAAATACAAGAAGGGTCAAAGCCTAGTTTGAGGTTTCTCAGGTTCACGAATTCTTAGGTTTACAGATTTATAGGTTCACAAATTTTATCTTAAATGGGCTTCATTATAGACAAGGAAACAATCATATCTAAAACTAGTTCCGGAATCTCGCGCTTCGCACGGGTAAATCACGGGTTTCTGTTTGCGGTTAGTCATTAAATAGACCCTGAATTTAAAATGAGTGAACGATGTTCTACAAACTCGTAAAATGCAAATACAACTATTGCAACAGTGGTTACAACCGAAATCAAAAATGAAAAACTCGAGAAAACGTTTGGATACTGCAATAAGCAAGACATTTATACCAAAAAAAACCTAAGTAAAATCATCATTCAATTCAGAAATCAAGTGAGAAGATGAAAGGCTAAAGTGAAGAAGAAGGGTTGAATATCAACAAAAGAAATAAAGCCTAATCGATAAATTAAATTTAACCTAATAACCCAATTAGGCCCGATGGATTATTACGGTGGCTCAGTACGGATTGACATTACTTTGTCAAATCCATCAATTTTTATATAGATATAGATATCTTAATCTTATCTTAATATACTATAAAGTTAGGGGTTTTCCAAATTAATCACCGACATTTAATGCTTTGTTTTTAATTTTCCCATTTCTTTCCTACATTTACGAATATGTCGCACAAATGAAGATTTTGACCCACCAACACATGTCTATAAATGGATCTGTATGAAACATATCATCATTTTCTACTATTCGATTATGCAATGCCTTATTGTGAAATTTTATAGGCCGTAAAACCATACGCGCGGGCCCAAAAAGTCTAGTGATGCGGGAGTATTTGAGTTACCATCAAGAGCATCTGAGCTATCATCGAGGACACTTCGTCCTAAATCAAGAGACGTGTTAACCACTGGAGAAAGGGCTAAAGATCGCTATGAGTCATCATTAATAGTAGTCCGAACTTGTATTGAAGTCATGCAAACTCGAAGAGATCCGGTTCGAGTCAATACGAGAAGTCAAGTATTGAAGAGGAAATCTTCTTTCTTGCTCAACACATGACCTATATGAATTGTGAATTTCTAGTTTGAACTCTGGGATCCTATAATAATTTACTCCGTACTTAATACAAAAACAACGACTCTAAACCGGTTCAAAATTGTTAAACCCAACTTCAAAGAAAAACTCAAATCCAACCGGGGATTGCTCAGCTCTCGAAAATGCGCAGATATTAACTTAACACTATCGAATTCACCGTTAATCATTTGAGGAAATCAATCCATTAATCTGGAGTAAATTCCAAAAAAATACTCGTAGGCCCGTAAAAATAGGAAAAGTACATGTAGGTAGCAGTCTACCTCTACGAGAAACCCCACTGATGTGATACGTTTACTTTTGCTTGACCTAGCCTTAATATAATTTACTCGAAAACCAGATACTCCCTCCGTCCCATAATATAATTCCTATTTCACTTTTCACATTTGTCGAGAGACGTTTTGTATAGTTAATATCTCTAACTATATATTAATAAAAAATTCTAAAATTTTGATATGTTAAAGCACTCATCAAGACGAATCAAACAAGACCCCATATAACTATGTTTGTTCTTACATATTAAAAATCAGAACCTGTGGATCCTTCTGTAATGTGCAAATTCTCGCGTTCTGCGAGGACTGTACACCTCGCGTTCTGCAAGTAGTGCACACCTCGCGTTCTGCGAGGTGTGCATTACAGAAGCTCTTTTTATCATATGTAGAAGGTAGACATAAATTACAGAACATACCTGTTTGTCGTGTTAACTATACAAAAGCCATCGTCAATCCTATATGCAGAAGCCATCGTATCTCGCACCCCCTAATGTTGTTGTTATAGCGTAACGTTATTTTCATAGCGTTACAAAAATAACGTCAAATTCAAAAACGTCTTTTCCATGACGTCGTAATGTTACAAACAGTTGTTGTAACGTCAATCCTAATCAAAATCATCTCTAATTTCTAAACATTTTGTTCATAACGTTACGAAATTAACGTTATAATTCGCCTAATTTCAATACTTTATATACTAATAATTCATAACGTTACAAAATAAGAGAAGAACAATGTCATATTTCATAAAATAATTAATTCATTAATTTTACAATATAGAATGTCATATTTCATAACATTATGAAATTATTATATTTCATAACGTTATAAAATTTCATTAATTTCATAACGTTACGAATAAATTAATTAATTTCATAATGTTACCAAATAATATAATTTTATAACGTTACACAATAAATTACTTATTTAAATATTTCATAACGTTATCAAATATTATTAAATTCATAACGTTATGAAATTAAATAACTAATTTCATAACGTTATCAATTTAATAAATTAATCAAATTAAATAAATTGATAACGTTATGAAATTAAATAACTAATTTCATAACGTTATAAATTTAATAAATTAATTAAATTAAATAAATTGATAACGTTACGAAATTTATTTAAAAATTTCATAACGTTATCAAATATTATTAAATTCATAACGTTATGAAATTAAATAACTAATTTCACAACGTTATAAATTTAATAAATTAATTAAATTAAATAAATTGATAACGTTACGAAATTTATTTAAAAATTTCATAACGTTATCAAATATTATTAAATTCATAACGTTATCAAATATTATTAAATTCATAACGTTATGAAATTACTTATTAAATAATTTCATAACGTTACGAAATAAAATAATTAAACTATTTAAAAACATTACAAAAGTTATAGAATATTTAATAAAAATACATACTTGATGTAGATCTACGGGAGTCGAAAAAGCTTCCGGTTGCGCCTCGGTTTGAGAATTCAACCTTCTATTTGCTCGAGTAGCGTACCTGGGACCGACGTTTTGGACGGGTCGCTTTCGGTTTCTTGGCCTCGGAGCGGGTATCGGGGCGGGTTGGGCTGCTGGTATCGGGTCGGGTCGGGGATCGGGTCGGGTCGGGCTTCGGGGATCGGGTCGGATAGGGCTGTGGGTACGGGATCTCGTCGGGCTCGGGATTTTGGCCGGTTCCGGGCACCACCACTGTAAATCAGTGGCACCTCGGCTTCCTCCTCGTCTTCATCCTCCACAGCCAGCCACGTCGTCGCCGTCGTCGCCGCAGGAAGAGCTGCCGTCGGCGAGAAGCTTGGACCGTCGTCTCCGGCCGGATTTTTGGGCCCAGAAGATGCGGCTTGCTCGGGGGAGCTCGAATCCATCATCAATTTGTGGATTTGGTGGCTTAATCGACGGGAAAATGGACGGAGGAAGAATGACGACGGCAGCGGAGGGAAAATGGCGAAAAAGAAGAAAGACGGAGGACGAAAGGTCGGGGAGGGAATTTGGGTTTGCAATACTTACCGCACCAATTTATTATTTTTTAATTACTTAAAACTGGTGCGGTAACACTTACCGCACCATATTATATATTTTTTTAATATATTAAACCTGTGCGGTAAGTGTTACCGCACAGGATATTAGTATTTTAATATATTAAAGTTGTGCGTTAAATGTTAACGCACAGATCTGTGCGGTAAGAATTACCGCACCAGAATCATATACGTTTCAGAAAAATTTCCATCAATGCCCCGGAGTCCTTTGGTGCGGTAAGCCTTAACGCACAGAAGTGTACTGCAACTCTTACCGCACAGAATAATGTGCATTTAGCAAAAAAAACGTGTGCATTTAGACGCAGCCTAAATATATAAGCATGACTAAAGGTCTGTTTGGTTCGACAATGCAGATACTTATAAATGTTGATACTTTAATTTAATGTTTTTGCTGGTATTTTATTTAATGTTGTTGCTAATATTTTTATACGTATTTATTATCTATAACTACGTTCGGTTAAAACTACTTATTAATACTTAAAAATTCAAAATTTAACTTCAAATGACAAAAATATCCTTTTATTATTTTATTTTAGTGAACCCATTTGCCCATCCAACTTCATCCCTAACCTCCTGCAGTCGTACCTCTTCGTCTCTAATTCAATTCATCTTCAACCTCCATCTCCCGCTACCCATCCCACTTCATCCTCAATCTCCACCTCTCCTCACGCAACACCTCTTCCCCCATATCGCCGTCGAAGCTAGGTCAGCCACCGGCCATAATTCGGGGTTTTAAATCCAGATCTGAAGCCATGTCAGATCTAGACGAGCCACCACTGCAAAACTCGGAGTTTTAAATCCAGATCTGAAGTCGAACATTTAGATCTGGACCACCGAGAAGCCCGCCGTCGTCGGAGCTAGGCGAGTCACCTCTTCCCCATGTCGGGCCGACGCAGAACCTCGCCGTAGTCTAAGCTCGTCGCAGAACCCCTCTGTCGTCTCAAGGTCTGAAGACGAAGATCACGAGCTTCTCCCCTCTTCTTTGTCGTTTTGTGGGGACACCAATTGGAATTGTGTAATCCAGTTTTAAGCATAAGCAAATCGAAGTACCCATTTTTAAGTATTCAAAAGCATTTGAAAGTGAGTACGTTTGGCACTATCCTTTATAAAAGCATTTTACAATTTAAAGCCTTATTTTAAATAAAGGTGTTTGGCAGATATCCCTTTATCTATCATAGATAAAGCCTTTATTTTTTAAATGCTTTTTTATCCTTTCCTGCCTTTAACCCTAACTTCTTACATCTACTCTTCACCTTCCACATACATACGCTTTCTCTCTCGGTGACTGACGATGACTGACCTCCTTCACTCCCGGCAATTGGGGACGACAGTTGAAATTTACTTATTTTTACACATGCCTAAAAAAGCATTTACAAGCACTTATTTTACCCTAACCGAACAGACCTTAAGGCCATCTACAATGGAGAAATTTTGAATTCCTTAAACTCTAAATTTAAATTAAAAATAAATAAGTTGTTATGAAATTGTAAGAGAAACTCACATTGATTTTTGTACAGCTTTTTCTTCAAGAACTTCATTTCTCTTAAAATCTCTTACACATAAAGCAAATTGACCAATTTTTTTTATTTCTAAAATAAAAGTTTCTTATAACTATTATTATTTAATCTGTGAGTGATGTAATTATGACAAGTAAAGAAACTTTAGATCAATTTCTCTATTGTGGATAAAATTTGTATATACTTTCTTTTGCTTATGTGGAAAATAAAATAAAATTCTAAAATATCATAGGAAACTCAAATTGAAAATCTTCATTGTGAATGACCTAACATACTCGAGATAATATTTAATTTTTTATTGTGATCGACCATAGTACAAATTAATTAGGGTTATTTACCGAAAACCACCCGTATGATGGCCTACTTTGCGATTAACCACCCCTATGTTGCAATACGTGGCATAAGTATTTAACGGAAGTTAGTGACGGGTGGTCGTTGAGTGACGGAGGTGTTTATACGGGTGGTTTCCGGTAATATTGCAACATAGGGGTGGTTAATCGCAAAGTAGGCCATCATACGGGTGATTTTCGGTAAATAACCCAATTAATTAACCTGATATGCCATAGTTCATAGACAACATTCACAAAATGTCGGCAAAGTTGAGAGCAATTTCCTAGGATATTCAGGAGCTTCACGGAGCAGACGTTTCCTGTGTCGAAGACCTTAGGGGACTCGGAAACTCTTGGAAGCCTCTAAGAAACACTACTAGAAATACAAGCCATTTTCGACACTATACTTGTGACACCATACCTTTCTGTCGATTTTATTTTTGATTTCGCTGGATCTAGTTCCATTTTCGACACTTTTGTTTGTCACAAACATAAATGACAGTATAACCCGTCATAAATGGCCATACATCCCTAATTGACACCCTGAACTGTCTATAATGGTTACCATCTAAGACACTTTGTCGCGTCACCAAACTTAACCCCATAACTTCATCTCTCTTCATACCCATTTCATTCGGTCATTCTGAAATCCTTTCTCCCACGAACTGGTGAACCCTAATAAACAACCTCACATAACACTCCATCATTTCAGCTCGGATCCGCTTCTCAAAGCTCGTGCACGAACTCTACTTCGGTTAGATCTGTCTATAACCACAAACCTTGTGTAACATTTGACACTTAATAGTGTCGTTATTGGATTTTAAAATGGTTATGAATACCGACACCTTAAAGTGTCAAAAATTATATAAACACTTAAAGGTGTTGAAAATGGATATTTAAAAGTGACAGTCAATGATGTCGAAAATGACATCCATTTATGACACCTTGTGATGTCAAAACTAATTTTGACACTAAAAAGTGTCACAAATGAATGTTTAAAGTGATTGCTAAGGGTGTCGATAATGACATCCATTTGTGACACCCTGTGATGTCAAAACTAATTCTGACACTAAAAAATGTCACAAATGACATAAGACCATTTTTGACACTATTGAATAGAGTCGAAAATGTATAGATAGATTAGGTAAGCTTTTTATATATAGATAAATATATAGATAGGTTAGGTAAGCTTATATTTGATAAGGTTATATCACTTGAAACAATATACGAAGTTTATTAACTAGTCAGAATTAGGAGAATGTTGGATAGTTATAATATTTACTTATGCATTTATCTTGGGTCAATAGGTTATGTTTGATGCGCTTGTATGTCAAGCATTTAGTCAGTTTGTTAGCTAGTTTAGTGGGTTTATTAGTGGTTCCTGATCATGGGTTAGTAGTTGAGTCAAGGTCGAGATTATAGGGAAGACAATATTTGGAACTCAGTTGTATTTAAATTTGTTTTTTATCATTCAATGAAGTATCTCGTTTTTTCTATCTGTTTGCTCTATACTAACATTTGGTATCAGAGCACAGTGAAAAACTTTCGATCAAATTATATGAAATCTCGGGATTAGGAAACACAAGAGTGAACACACGAGAATCTCTCGTCTAGTGAGTGAAACACAGGTGAGATTCGATGGTTGAAGCGAGTTTTGCCAAGGCGTGCATTCCTATGTTTGATGGAGAATATGACCATTGGAGTCTCCTCATGGAAAACCTATTTAGGTCTAAGGAATCACTAGTACAAAATGTCAATTTTACTACGGTTCAAATGCATGTTTTACTACGGTTAAGAACCGTAGCAAAACTGGTTGTAGTGTTTCTGTTTACTACGGTTACATTTTTTACTACGGTTCACATATTCAAGTAAATTAGTAACCATAGTAAAAATGCATATTTTTAACCCTCATAAAAACCGTAGTAAATTTGACACCCGTAGTAAATATGTAGGTAGTAATCTTGTAACAACCGTAGTAAATGTGTATGTACTATTGTTGTTATAACTGTAGTAATACTGTATGTTCTACCGTTGGTCGATATTATACATAATATGCTCGATAGTTATCATGAATTTTCTAACATTTATTTATAACAAGAAAAATTCCAATGAAGATCCAAAAATCATTAATATGTAATTAATCAAACAATGTTCACAATATCCATCATATATAATAAGTATACCTATCTTGATCGTAACAAAATATAGTAATGAAAGAAATCCATCAATATATTACAACTTACTCGTCAATTGAATAATTTCCTTATTTACCTAAATATATGAAACTCTCCACAAATGAAATCAACTGGTCTCGAACTTGATCTATCTTCTTCGTTGTAAGTGGTTTTGCGCATTTGATTCTGGATAGCACTGCATTTCAAACTTTATAATTTACTTAAGTTCGAAATTCAATTGAAATGTAAAAAAATAGCTTGTAAATTTTAGTTTCACACATACCTCTTCAGGAGTAGTCTTTTTTTTCTCATAATATCTAGCATATATCGAAGAATGTAAAATCCACAATCTATACTATTTGTTTGACGATGAAACTACAAGGAAAACAAATAACTCAGTTGACACGACAATATCACTAATCAGATTTGCAATGTATCGAAGAATGTAATATCCACTACATATTTTCTAGTTCTTGTGAACTAGAAAATAGGAACCAATTCAATCGTCTTGAAACCTTACTTGAGTTGTGATTAACAATTTTATCTAAACACTGCAAATACAAAACATCAGTCATAAACATGAAAAGAGCATAATAAAAATATAGAACCATAGAAACCTCAATAAACAAATTGGAAATTCATGAAATACTCTTTTCTAAACCAAATGTTTTCCAAATCAGATTACCATAGTTTATTAAGTAGATCATAAGGCTTATGTTTTAAAGGTTTGATCGAACAATATGTTCTTATTCAAACATGATGTTAACATAGAAGACATGTCCTTTTTAAGAAGATCAATGATTTTAACATAATTCTCTTTACTAAGTAGATCATACTGTGCTATTTTGATTCATACTGTGCTATTTCATTTCTAGATCATGGTTTATCATGAATTCTTCTTTAATCTATGTGAATATCTTATATTTTTATTTTTGTGTTCGTGTATGGGTGGGTAGGTGGACTCTAGGTATTTAGCACCCAACAAATATAAAGAATCTTAAAAAAAAAAGACAACAAAAATAGCACCACCACTAATCTCAACCGAAGGTCAACTAACCAAGCTATGTCTTAATTTGAATTGCTAGAAAACATGTACTGTATCTAGCATGACTATTTCCACCTTATCATTGCACACGTTTAATCAAGTAACATAAATGGAGTTAAAGCTTTAATATCTAAGAGTGCAAAACTACAAATAGTTACATCTTTTACTAGCAGAGATGCATCTTGAGAAGTTAGTTGAGCAAACTACTTAGCAGTCAACATGCAAATTGGATTGAATGTCCCAAACTCACAAGTATAGCAGTAACTGACAATAATATAACCACATACTAACCTGGTTATTTGCAAAGATGAGAACAACTGCACCTTTTAACTCTTCTTCCTGAACAACAAGGATAATATTTCTCCCATTAGCTATTTTGATTCATACTCTTGTGACTAGAATTATTCCTGATAGTATAGTGCCTATCAGGACCCCAACACCAACAGATTATTATTATGTTTCCTGGTAGTATGTTTTTAATTTTGTTCAGTATGTTTTCACTCTTTGTGTTTCTAATAGTTAGAGTTTACCCAAGTCTCTACGAGCTGCAAATGCTTCAGTAGAAGAATTAAGCCAGGCAAGAAGGCAACTTTAACCTTGTCAAGTTTCCAGCAGCTCTAGCCATTTCTTTCATAATGAAGCCACATCGTGCCCAATCAAGTTATTAATCAAGTCATTTTTTCAAGTCAATTGATAGCTATATCCCAAAACCGTTTTAGGCAGTTTTTTTACAATTTTTAACTGTTTTGAGCTCTCTCCTACATGGCTTCGATGGTGAAGGGTTTCTGAGGAGAAACATGAAGGGAAATCAGTCAAAATGTTATTCATGACTCCAATATATGAATAACCAAACAAGCACAACAAGAATCAGCATTGAGAAGTTGCTGCATTTGACATCAGCCTTAATTTTGCACAGTAAAAAAACCATACAATCTGCTTTCTATTTTCAGCATAAGCATATTGTAGAGTTTGTCGACGAGAATTTTATATGTAAAAAATGATCAACAACAGAACAAGGATATTAAACAGTGAAGTCTGGAATACATATTGGTGGAAACAGAGCTAACAATCCAAGTATTAAAACTATTTCAGCACTTTTCCAATGAAGAACCGGTAAATAGAAGCATTCTGATAATTAATTCGGGCATTACTAAAGAATAACAAGACTATCAGCATACTAACACTACTTTACAAACCTAATCTTGGTAAGATAGAAAATTTTCAATGATGCGCAGATCAACAATCATTAACCATGAAGAAAATAATAATCTGTCACATGGGGAAAAATATTTGCAACAAGACTATTCAATGTTTTGGCAGAGATGTCTAACTTTCATAGCACTAGTATTGCGGCGCCCGTGCGATACACGGCCCCTATACGTAAATGTGCATGTGATTTGTTCTTTTCGAATGAGTATGTGTCTGCATGAAGTTGTATGCTTCTTGAATATATATTTCGTTGTTGTTTATGTCGTCAGTAGTTGCGACATTTGATTATCCATGTTGTTGTTGATGTGGTTGTTTTTGTTTGTTTTGGTAATTATTACGCATGGTTAAGATCGTGTTGACGCGTCACATTTTTTTTTGTATTTGAATTTTTTTTGTTATAAACAATATTGTCGCTATTATTTGTTTAGTATACTATTTCATATTGCTTCGTATGAAAATCGTGTGCCTTTTGAATATGCGATTGTAATGAGGGTATGTGAGGTTGTTGGGCATTTGTGTTTGTTTGGGCCTTATTGGGCCGAACTGGTGTATGGAGTCCGGTATCTGGTAGTTTTGTGGAGGCCATTTGCCCGTTACAGGTTCATTTAATTCATTTCTCCTTCTTCTCTTTCCTTCACTCTTTCAGAAGCGACATTGCTCCTCGTCTTGGTGACAGTGGTTGTCGGTGTTCGATTTTGCACCGCCAAGTTCGCTATCGGATTTTGCCAGGTATTGAGTCCTCGTTTCTCGGTTTTTCATTAGCTATTCTTTAACTGTTGTTTGTGTATCCCATGTCTCCCTTTTTTCTGTTTTACGGGGTGTGACGGGGTAGCCGATCAATGTGTGTATTGGTTTCTTTTCTAATCCGATTCATGTGATTGCTTCGTGTTGGATCGTTGTTGAGTGCAGTTGCATGTTTATTGTGGTGGCTGGTATGGGCGATTTTGTTAATTGTTTCAATCTTTCGTTGCTCTGTTGTTTGGCGTAGTCACTGATGTGGATTTTTCTTTTTTTGGGTTTTGACTTTAGCTAAATTGGCGTTGTTTTGCGATGGTCGGATTGTGCCACAACGTGTTTTAGGTCTCGTTTTGGGGGTTTGCTGTAGTCGGTTGCTGTATTGTAGTCTGATGTTCTTCCCATCAGATTTCTGTGTTATAAATGGTCATTTCTTGCGATTAACTCGCTATTACCTGATTTTCGGTTGTGGAGGTAGTGAAATTGAGAGGAGGAGGGTAAGAAACAATTCAGACGTCTTTGGTCTGTTGATGTTGTTATCTAACTTATTTTCTATTGCCTATTTGGGTTGCTTTCGTGTTTGTGGGAAGTAATTAGGGCCTGTGGATATGAAACAATTCAGACGTGATAGTCCCACAATGGTCGAGTAGTTTAGGATATTGTTACATGTTATGAAGTTGCATACGTACTTGTTTGGGAAGAAGACATCTGTATTTGTTGTCCAATGTAGTTGTGGTTTTCTGTTGGTTAGGTCGATATAAAGAGTACGCGTGATTAATCGTGGGTAAAGAAGTATGTTGTACGAAATTAGGGTAAGGCATATTGATGGTTGTCTTACGAACATGTTAAGCATGCGTATGATTCGTGTCATAAGCGATCTTCTTGACTACGTTTATTTTTAGATCTTGGTGTGTAAATGTAAGGAATGACTATATATGTCCCACTGTGTGCCTCTCGGTCCCTACATACTTTTAGCGTGTAGCTGTTGGCAGAATGTATGGGTGATATTGATTTGGGTGTGAGGCCGCATATTCATTTGTGTATTCTATACGCAGGATGAACGTGTCTAAGTGTGTTCGATGCTCGAATGTGACGGGTGATGATGTATCTGAAGGCTCCCCATCGTCCAACATTGCCTTAGCTGCATTTATCCGTTTCATGCCGCTGAGCCCGGGCTTGATTGACGTGGTACGTCACTATTTTTATGTTCTGATTTTGTTGGTTTATTTTTTGTGTTTGTGTATTTATTTTAATGGCATTGTTGCCGTAGCGCCTCCCTGGGAAATTTACGTTGTCCATGGCCCAGAGCATTGGGTGGGTCATGCGTATGGCAACTCCTGGGGGCCGACGTCACGCAGTTACTATTGTCCTTGATGGGGACAGGGAGTTATGGCTCGAAGGTGGGTGGCCTGGCTTTGCAACGGACAATGGGATACGACAAAAGGATATTCTCATGTTCATCCCAAAGGGGGGCTGGTATGAGGTAAGGGTATTCACCTCGGTATTGCTTGAAGCAGACTACGATGAAAGGGCCGGGCGTCAGGCTGGTGGAAGAGCATCTGGACGCGGCCAACCCGACGACTCGGATTCCGATAGCCTTCCCGCTATGTTTGTGTTCGGTTTCCGCCCACTACAGTCTGGTTTGGTATGTGGCAATTCGATCACAGTTTAGTTAGTGTGGTGTGTGACTGTTACTTTACCTATTTTTGTTGTTGTTTCGATTGCAGCGTCTCCCTACAAAATTTACAACGGTCATGATCGACTCTATCGGCTGGCGTATGAAACTGCGCACTCCCAGAGGTCAGGTGTTTGATGTTGAAATTGTTGAGGATGAGGAGGAGGATGATCGCTGCATCAGGGGATGGTGGGATGGATTTGTAACAAAGAATGAAGTGGAACGTTGCGACTTCTTTGTTATGTTCCATAGAGGTGGGTGCTTGTTCGATATTAGGATTTTCACAAAACATCTTACTGAATCTGATTATGGTGGAGGTGTCACATGTGTTGGTACTGAGCCTGGGCTTGATACTAATGTGTCAGTGTGTCGCAACGCTCCGTCATTTTCAAAAGAGATAAAGTCCTCATACCTTGTCCATCCCTTCCGCCTGGTATGTTTGTGTTGTTCCCATATCTGGTATGTTGTTGTATTCACGTGTGGTGGTTCACATGTATTTGGTCTTTGTGTACACTTCGGTGCAGTGGATTCTGAAGCCGCATTACTATGGGCACATTGCGGGGTCAGGCCGTAAGGAGGTAGTATTGTCAGTCGGTGAGGGCAGGTGGCACGTGAAGCTTGGAGAGGGCAAGAAGAAGTATGTTTTTTCAGGTGGTTGGGGGGCGTTCGCGGTTAGCAATGCATTAGCACTTGGAGATACATGCACATTCAAGCTAGTCGATCCCGTAGGGCTTGTGTATGTCGTTGAAATTATACGGGCCTGAAATAGTTTACGGTTCTTGACGCTTGTTTTTGGGGGTAGACAATGGCAGGTAGCGTAGCTTGGGAGTGGATGAATGCAGACATTATATTTTGTTTTGGGCTTGAACGGTAGTTCTGTTAAGATGTTTTAGTTGTTATGGTTGGATATCTGTGTTATAGTTTATGAAGTCGAAGGGCATATTTCTTCATATGTTCGTCGTCATCAATACATTCTGCCACCAAATACTCGGCAATAGAAATATTACCTACAAATATTGTTCTAGGTGGATATTTCGTGTTATAGTTCATGATGGCGAATGGCATGTGTCGTTATACCTTTGTCGAAAGCTTTTGAGATCAGCGGCATGTTGGTCTGCATACACATAGGGACACAACGAATTTGGCTTCACATTGATTATAAAACATGCTTATCTGTTACATAATATTGGAAAAATTCGTGTGAGTGAATCGTTGGTGACTGAATGAACAACTTCTGCGAAGTGGTTGGTCGTCAATGCAGTGATGGGATTGTCCTTGATGCTGTAACCGGTGATGCAAACTGAAGTCAGACCATGGGGGGGCGTGCATGTGCTGGTATCCTGCAATTGCAAAAGATCGAAAAGGTTGACAATATTCCAGGTATAATTGCAGTACGTTTACGCAGAACAACGCACCTCGGTAAGTGAATATACCGGTAAAGTGTTGAATGCCTCTTTGTATACAATATTCTTGGTCCGTGACTCAGGCTCATTCTGCTTTCTGGTTACAACAATCTTCAACCCTCCGGGATCTGTGACTCTAGATATTGCTACGTACAGTTGGCCATGGAAAAACACGGGGTTCGGTAGATATAACCCCACATAGCGTAAGGATTGACCTTGACTCTTATTTATTGTCATTAGAAAGCATGGCTTGACCGGGTACTGCCTTCTCTTCATGACGAAGGGCCATTTGGTTTTGGTTGATGACATCGTGATCCTGGGTATGAGGACCTTCATCCCGGCATGGCTCCCCGTTATTATCTCTGCCTCGATGATCCAGTTACCCAAATGTGTGATCATCATTCTTGTGCCATTGCATAAACCTTGGGTGGGATTAACATTACGCAACAACATTACCGGT
Source organism: Oxyria digyna (assembly GCA_029168935.1). NCBI lineage: Eukaryota > Viridiplantae > Streptophyta > Magnoliopsida > Caryophyllales > Polygonaceae > Oxyria > Oxyria digyna. The sequence goes on from JAPVLV010000005.1 coordinate 46,730,126, forward strand.
AACCCACGTCTCAAGGTGAGGGCGTGGGGCGGCATTCCTGTAAAGCAATCAGAGTAAATTACTATAGTGTTTATGTAAGGGTATACAATTACTCTGTAAATGAAAGGTTTGTACCTGGGAAATCCAAACTGTTCAGGAATTCTGGTGGGTACATGTGCTCTTGCTCACTGGTGTCTGTTGACGCTAGGCAGATTTCGTCGGAACTTTTGTATGTATGCACATCTCCTGTTAGAGCATCAAACATGTAACTGTTGATCTTGTCCGCATCTTCGTTTAAAGGTGTTAGGATAGCCCTTTCTTGGAGATACTGGCCGTCTACCCTCGCGGGGTCAAAGTTCGGGAATATTTCAGCCACAATAGTCTTTATTGGGTCGTACTGGGAGTGTATCATGAGTTTTGGAGGGATCTCAATCCAAGTCTTCTCATCATCGTCCTGCATGCCGGTTGTTGGGACGGTACCTTCACCGACCTGTAAGATCCATTAATTGAATGCCCGTCTTTGCATGTCGATTTGGCCATCACTACCCTTCTCATTGACACACATATTTTCTGTTAGGATTAGAATTTCGCATTGGTCCCAAAGAGGCGAGTTGCTGATGGAAGCTTGAACTACGTCTTGGCGCTTACCCTTTGGAATGACCGGCAATATTTGGCGGAAGTCTCCTCCTAACAGAACAGTGATCCCTCCAAACAATTTTGTGCGGTTGAATTCATTCCTTAAGCCGCATATATCCTTCAACGTCCTATCAAGAGCTTCAAAGGCGTTCCTATGTGTCATTGGTGCCTCATCCCAAATGATCAGCTCAGTCTCGTTCAAGAGTTTTGCAAGATGTGAGTTTTGTGTAATCCCACATGTACTGGTGTCCAATAACTCTATCGGAATAAGGAACCTGCTATGGGTTGTTCGTCCACCCGACAGCAATAGAGATGCAATACCTGAGATAGTAACCATTATCAGTATTTTGCATTTTGTTTTGTGGTTAGACTTTAGGCCTTACTGTTTGATATTGTTATGGTCTTGTTGTAGTTATAAGAACACATACCTGAAGAAGCCACGGCTAAGACAATTTTTCCTTCGGACCGTATGCGAGCCATTATAGTTTTGTACAGGAATGTCTTCCCAGTTCCTCCTGCCCCGTAGAGGGAAAAAAATGCACCTTCCTGGTTCTGGCAGAATCAAGGATTTTGGAGTAAACAGCCCTTTGACCGATGTTCAAGGCTGCATATAGGATTGAATGCTCGGCAGTGAGCTCTTCCCGGTTGTAGTTCCGCTCTTCCTGAATGAGTCTGTTATCAATAGTAGTCAATAGCGACTTGTCAGGAATCGGCATATCTGGGTAATCTCCTAGTGATTTGCCATTTTTCGTCAGGGAATCCTCAATGGACAGCAGGCAGTAGTTTTTAATCTGTGTCTCGGAGAGCTTTAGGGATGGGTATTTGAATTGTTTGCGCTTATCCCTTTCAATGCCTTCCGATAAGACCTGCCAGGATTGCTCCCATAGTTGCCTTGGGCTGGTCACTTCACAAAATAGTAGTATAGTTACAAATAACTCCCTAAGATGTGGTCCCGTTGCCCATATTTTGCATTCTTCTATTGCATCTGCCCATTCTTTATCATCACTCAACATCCCCCGAGCAAAGCACGCCTGTTTGAAAGTAGCATACAATACTCCATTGACGGTTCTGATATTTGTGAAGGATTTGGGCCCTTTCACAACATTTAACAACATACGCAAGTAATACCGCTCCCCTGATGCTGGATGGTACTATACTATACGTCCTATAGCGCCCCTGATGTCACACACCTTCCATTCCTGTACGTCCGCATGCCACACATATTCCTTTGGTATTTCAGCATATGTGTATCCCCTTGCCTTTTCGTCCATGATATTAAGATTGAACCATTTCGTGAACATGGTGTCTTATATGGTTGGACGTTTCAGAAGTCCGGGGAGGCTCTGGGCGTCTCTGACTGTAACGACATGTTGGTCGGGAAGATGGAATGACAACCTTATCACTGAAGGGCGGGAGTAATGGATATTGTAGGCGTAAATGCTCCAAGAAGCCTCACATGCTGAAATGTACCGGCAATCAAAAAACTGGCGTATTTCGTCGATCTGGTTTTCTGGAGTGGTCGTTAGCAGCTGGTCCGTGTTATTGCTATCAACAATCATGGCAGTAGCTCGGTCCGGACCCTTCGTAATGTACTTGAACAGGTATTTTATGGCGCGTGACCGGTTACACTATTCCACATTTATGTGGGACCCGTATCGAATTAGGAGGTACCGATTATACGGCACGACATGGCTGTTTTCGAACTTGTGTTTCCCCTTCATTATGTGGATACCTGTGTTCCTTCTCCTGTACACAGGGAAGCCATCTTCATCAAAGGTTGTTTCTGCGTAGAATGGTTTTGGATAATGCTTCAAGCACTCCCCATTCGACGTACACGGAGCCGTCTTTTGGTCCTTTCCACATGGGCCATGTATCATGTGATCTACCACCAGTTTGTGTGCCACGGGGTCTCTGTTTTTGCATGGTATCTCTGCTGATATTATATCATCAAGCTGCGATCCGGCCGTCGCTTTGTGCTCGTCCGCTATCCACACTAAGATATGAGCATGGGGCAGTCCTCTTTTTTGGAATTCTATGGTGTATATGACTGCAGCAGGTAGCATTTTGGTCAAATAATGAGTAAGCTAAGAATGGTTACATAATATTGTTGGAATGGTAAAGAAGGTAGCGCACCTGCGGTTGCTCTCCCAAATATTTTTTTCTCCCGGATGTCTCTGATGAGCTTTCCTAGCATCAACTTGAATACCCGTACTGTTATGTCTGCACGATCATTAGTTGTTTGTCCAGGAAGTTTAGCAAGCATCTTCAGGATTGCTGGTCATTTTGGATTTGCAGTGAATGTTATGAACAAAGAAGGATTGCCAAATGTACCACACAAAGCCATTGCGTCTTGGTAGTTTTGGATCATGTAGCGGGGGCTGCCTGTGAATGTTGATGGGAGAACAATCCTCTTGCCCAGCTCGCGTGCATCAGTATCACCTCTTGACACGACATCACAAATATTCTTGTACAAATCAACACGGAGGTCGTCTTGGCTAAACCTAACCCAATTTAGCCTTTGCTCCTCTACAACCGTGTATGCATCGACCATATACTGTTGATATAACCTCCCTCCTCGTGTCAGGGTCGTCCCTTCACTTGGTCGTTGTTGAAGTACATAGCTATAGTATTCTTTCATTGTTACCTTGCCCCTCTTCGTCTCTCGTCTACCACTATTGCTGTTGTACGGAATTTTAAGATGATACCCATCTTCACCATAAGAGAACAGCAGTGGGTATTGTAAAGACATATACATGGGGTGTATTTCTGATATTCGCATCAGACCACTTGTCTTGCTATTGACGACGACATCCTTTTTCCCTTCACTCTGCCCAAAGTCGCCAGCAACCAACCCGGCCACCTCGTCAGCAGTGGGAAGATTGTATTCTTTAAGAGTCGGGTGCCGTTCACCAACCATTTTGATATGAAATTGTTTGCCAGGTTGGGAATCACACCAGTCCCTTGCCTGTCGAAATGCGGGCGTCAAGGAGCTATGCAAGTCAAGCATGGTTGTTAATTGATGCACGATCAGGGGGTCGACATCATTTGCCGTTAGATTCATGCACCCCATTCGGTTGCGCAACTCGTTTGCAGTATCATAAATATACAGCTGTGCGTATTTGGGGGTAGCCCCGTCATTGGGAATAAGGGAGCCGAAGCTGTGGTAGTTCTGACCAGAAATACGGAAAGTATATGGCCCCTTTGTCTTGTTGATTTACTCATCGATACTCGCCCTAAATGAAGTAAATGCGAACATGCTGTTATACACCCTGATGTTCTTTATGAAATCTGCTCCATGCTGGCTTTGATCATTTAACATATGCTGTAAAGGTTGGGGTGCATCTTTGAATTTAGGCAACTTGACTTTGCCTTCCTGACAACATAGGGAGAAAGTTGCGTTCTCTAACTTCACAGATTTGTTTTTCTCCTCAACCCAGACATATGCATGGCAGAATGGGCACTTGTGATCTGGGGCGCCCAAATCATTGTATACAACTTTCGCATCTGCGTAGATAACCGAGACGATTATAAATGATATTGCAACTTTCTTCTCAAAATATACCAGCATATTTGGCAACCGGGGACTTATTCGTGGACTTCCAGGCTGCAGGCGGCTTCGGGGGTTTGTTGCGCGTCGTAGATGCGGTCGCCCCTGAAGAACATACTACCATGAAATCAGCGCAACCATTTTAACATGTGACAATATTTGCTTGGCCACTTTTAATTCACAACACTGTACCTCTCTTGGGTGGTGGACGTTGTATGGGTTCAATGATCCTTAAACCGCAATATACCTGCTGTCTCCCTTCGTTGGTTGTTATACTATTAGAGTAGACCTGCATTCGGGACTCTAGACTGCCAAATGGTGGCAAGAAATCTGCACCATGTGGATATGCCCTTGTTATTTTTCATAGTCCGTATATGTCTAATTATGTAAAGCAAATAGGTGTTGGGTGTGTGAAGATAAGACATTCGTTACCTGGAGCGGTAGCTTTCCGTTTCCGGGCCATGATTCAGGCGCGGCAGCAAACACTGGCGTGTATGTAATAGACTACTGCCTTGAGTAGGTACCTTTCTCACGGTTAGGGTTGAGCATCGGTCCAAACCCGGACCGGACCGGACCGACCCGGACCGGAATTCCGAAAATGTGTGACCCGAAACCCGGACCGGAATGGACCGGTCCGGTCCGGTCCAAGATCCGGTCCGGGTCGGGTCGGGTCCGGGTTTGGACCGGAATTTATACTTTTTGCAAAAATTTTTAAAAAAATTAATAAAATTTTTTAAAAAAATATTATTTATAAATATATTGAAGAATATTAGTATAGAAATATATAATTTTATTAAAAAATATTTATAATTTATATATAATATATAATATATTAATTTTTATATTAAAAAATAAAAAAACCGGGTCGACCCGGACCGGACCGGATTTTGGACCGGACCGGACCGGACCCGGATTTTCATAAACATGTGGACCGAAACCCGGACCGGAATGGACCGGTCCGGTCCGGTTCGGTCCGAACCGGTCCGGTCCGGTCCAAAAAACCGGGTCGACCCGGTTTTTGCTCAACCCTACTCACGGTGGGTGGTTCTGTAGTGGGATGGTGTATAGATGGAAGGGGAGGAAGTATGATTTATAGAAGATGGATGGGAATGAATTGCAAGGGGGGGTGGAAAGCCATAGGTCATGTAGATGGAGTTATGGCAGATCAATGGATATAGGGCCACTTGATTTCAAAGCATTTAAGGCGACTGTCACTTCAACAATCACAATTATGGGTTAAATACTGATACTTGTTATGACTGAGGTGTCCGACTTTGCGTCAAATCTGGCGTAGGTCGGGCTGTTATACCAATCAAAAATAAATGTGACGTATCCTTGGCATGGCGTGGCAAGAAGTAGCCGGGGGAGTCTGGTAATGTTGCCTTTGTAAATCTAAATTAGTAGTGTGTAATCAAATTCTAGAAACTTCATAGCACAATCTAAATTAGCAAATCTGTTCCCCCCCCCCCTTAGAGATAGAATCTTTAGTTTATAAAAACAAAGGCACAACATTTAACATTTATCCAGTAGGCATGTCAGGTGGTTTGAATTATAAGAATAAAGGCACAATATCAGGATACTCATGGTCTGAGGCTAAACTAATGCAATCCAAAGTTAGTTCATTCTAAGATCTGTAGGCATGTAAAGTGGCTTGAATTAGAAGAACAAAGGCACAACATCAAGATACACATGGTATGAGGCTTAACTAATGCAATCTAAAGTTCAAGGTAGGTTTGAGAATTTAATTTTTGGCACAAACCTTGGAGTTCGTCGAGACATGTGATCATAATTGCGTACCCTGTGAGAGACTGTGAAGAGTGCGAATCGTTCCCAGTGTTCTGTACTCCATGTTTAACTACACAGAGAGACAAAATCAGCAGATATCAAGGAAATCTAATCAGACTAATGTATTAGTCTGTTCAGATCAGCAGTTTTTTCATATAACTACGAACTATCGAATTTGATGAGAAAAAACCATCAAATTTGTTCCTAGAGAAAAACTGTAATGGGGTAAAAACACACACTTTCAACTGTTCTTAAGCAAACAAATTAGACATTCAAGGATATTGTAGGCATTTAGTCATAAGAAAGAACCAGCATAAAGAGCACAGAGAACCCAAGAAGATCTCATCTTCATGAAAGAGATCGATGAACTTCAGATCATCCAATACATTCAAAAAGACTTGAAACTTCCTTATGGTACAAAACTGAACATATTTGGCTTTGCCATTACCTTTTACTTGACCCTTTTTATCTCTCATCTTGGCCTGAATACGGGCGCTGCAGCGGCTTTTGCTTCTTCTCGTTTCTTCTTATCGACTTCCTTTGTTTCAACAGCAACCTCCCTTTGTTTCATTAGTTCCCTGTAAAAATGCAGAACCGAGCTCAAAACATTTTAACAAACGCTCTTTTTAATAGCAATAATCTAAGGCGGCAGTAATAGACTTACTCGAGCCTTGCCCTTTCATCTACAACACCTTCAATGCTCAAACCTTTGCGGGGCTTGCAGGCCAATAACTACCTCAAATATGAGAGTAATGCAACAAAGGAAGAGTACAATGTACAAAATAGTCAAAATCTAGAATTTTAACGACTTTAATGTGGTGGAATATTATGAGGGGAACCTGCGATTCTGTATGCCTATTCAGATTTGCATGTAAACTTTGCAATTTCTCCAAAGTTATGAACGATGATTGCCTCAGCTATTCCTGAATCAGCATACAACAGCAGGCGAATTCAATACCTAATTCAAATAATCCAATATAAAACAAACAGAAGACCGACTACTAAGAAAGACCACTTAAGAGAATGTCCTTTTTGTCATAGAAAAAAATACTAAGAAAGATTATAGTAGATGGATCCTTAAACACCAACTAAAACCAAAGGATGTATATGAAGCCATGAATTAAAATGGTCTGTTTTCTTCACATGAGTCACCTTGAATTGTCTCATCATCTTGTAATTCAATACAATTAGCTTTTGAGTTGATACACCACTATTTTGTACCATCTTTTTTGTACATGCCTTGTGTTCAGCCATATCATTATTAGAAGAGGAATGTAGCTAGTCCTTTCGATAATTAGAACAACAGAAGTTAACAATGAAAACAATCCTTGGAACTGGTTTGCACTCATGAAAAGATTTCTTTGACCCATCTGCATTGCAAAGATTAACACAGAAGTAGTACTCAACTTTAAAAGTCTAACAAATGAATACACATAGATTATCCAAGAGGAACACATTGTTATGAGAAGTGTAGAATAATCCAAAAACTCCTTGTCGCCAGAAATCCATTATATTGCATAACACCATTCAGTTAGTATTCATTGTTAGAGAAATAAAACTAATTCAGAATTATGTGATGTGGATTACCTCCTTGAATACACCATCTTCGGTTTTGTCCCGAAATGGGCGTCTTTCACTAAGCAAGATGTATGTTATAACACCAATACTCCATACATCTGACTCTGTTCCTGATTTACTCTTTAATACTTCTGGTGTGACATAATAGGCGCTGCCCACCATATCTGTGAATCTTTTCCCTGCATATGTCATATAAAATCTCCCCATAATGAAAATGTCTAAAACAATAAGACCATGATAATCAAAGATAGTTGGGAAAAACTTTTGAGTACCTGGCTTTATGAAATCTGAGAGACCAAATTCTGTAGCCTTCAAAGGAGAATTCTCTTCAGTAGATTTGAATAGGAACATCTGCAAGAAAGTTGAAATCTTCAAGTCATGACAGAATAATTAAAGAGCATAAAAATATATAACATAACATCAGATAAAGGTTAGAGCTCAGTAATTGTATCACAAATTTAGACGTATGATTGCATTAACAGTTTTGCACTCTTACATTCAGGATAGCACGGGAGTGAAGTGGAAATCATGAAATTATTACTTTAGACAACTACCACAAAAATATACCCATTTTAGAGAAGATGGCCCTTTATATGTGAATTGATGTGTTCCCATGTAGTTAATAGCAAGCAGAAGAACATACCTTCAGCTATATACATGGACTTCTCCTCATACCACTGATATTGAGGCTAAAAGATTCCCAACCACTATGTCAACATCAAAAGCTCTACTCATATTGGAGCGCCTATAGATTTTAATTTCATCTCCAATGTTGTCATTGCCAACATATGCTTATTTTTGGTTCTGAACTTTCGTCAAACACCTGGTGTGCACTATCCGTATGGGTAAATGACACATAGCAAATAAGGGTCCAGTCTGCACAGTGTCGGCATATCTATATCGGACCGGTAATTGGACGACGTATAGATGATTATCAGTGTAAAAAAGTACATCATCCATGCCATCTAAACCTGTTGAATAGTCTGGGTGTGGATGCAGGGTGTTTCAACATGTTGTTTGTCCTTCGTGAGGGGAATTTCACTGATAACGTAGCTCAGGTTAGTCAATTGCGAAGTACTTTATGCGGCGGTTATGCAATTTGTAATAACAAAATCATGGTTTTAATATTCGTTAATGTAGTTGGAATTGAAATGGCTGTTATGAAGCAAATATTGAATTTGGTATATAAATGTAGAGGTAACCGCTCGGTAACCTACAGATGGCAGTTACTCAATTTTTTAATTTACATTGTAATTACTTTTATTTCTAATCGGCAGTTATATGGACCTGCATCCACTATTTAAAGGGTCTGAACTCTGTGTCTTCAACATCCGACTCTTCACATACTATGTCTTCTACAATCTTCTCTTCCTTGTCGGGGTCATCTTCTCCTGTGAACTCAACAGGTAAGTTCCCTTGCTGGCTGTTTATCTCTTCTCTGGATGTAGATACGCATAGACTAATCTAGGGCAGTTTTATTGTTCATCGTTCTTCAATTTGACGAATTGTTACATTCCTGTCTGTGCCTTGATATGCATAATCCAGAATTGATGGGTTGTTTCACATATACTGACTAAGTAGTTTGTCTTCACTTTATGGTTATATTGCAATTGTTATGTCTGAATGTGGGTTGGAAGTGGAGATGATTGATATCTGTAACATTGCATGTGTTTTTCCCATCATCCATTTCAGTGATTGTGGTAACCAGACTTTCATGTCATTCCCATCATTAACCATTGTTGAAATGAGCAATACTATCTATTCCTTACACTGATTTTGGAAACTCATTGATGAATTTGCCATGGTTTCCTTAGTACAGACATTTGCGAAAGAACTATCATGAGGTAGAACACCACCCGTTCCTTCTTCCGCCTGATCTCTTATTCTGATGCCAAGGAGAAAATGGTAGGCCAAAGAAAATTGTTGTACTTATGGTTTGCAATACACAATACTGATGCATGTTTTTCCCTTGAACAACCTCTGCCCGAAGCTTTCGGTGTCCAAATGGGAAAAGAAATGGAGTGGTGCATGAGTATCAGGATACCCGATGGTAACTCTTTCGTGGTCCGTATTCAGCGAGAGAATGAAGCACTGATTCTGAAGGCCGGATGGGCGGAGTTTCTGGCATACTACGCTGTCGACGAAGGACATATGCTACTGTTCGATAAGGATGCTATATCCCATTATCGAGTCCGGATATATAATTTGGCCTCATCTGGGATCAATTATATACAACGACATATGCATGCCTCCCTAAGACATGGTAAACTCCTACACTTCCTACATGATTATATGAGATCGGGCACTATAGTGTGCGTTTGTTTGCAGCAAAATCATATGAATAAACAGTCTATGTGCGTGTGTGAAACAATGCAGGTCCTGCAGTAGGCCACATAGTTCCAAAAGTTCAAAATTAACCTTTCGAAGTCGTATGTGAACCCTCCGTACCGCGTGGTAAGACCGTTTCATTCATTCATATATGTCCTACAGAATTGTAGCCATCATTCTTTTAATTGAATGTACCACTTTCGTTGTGAAATGTCCAACAGTACATCAAAGGGGAGAAGGTCCAAGAATTCTTAAGGAACAGCCCGCTGAAGGAGATTGTGGTTCGCGTGGGGGAGAAAACATGGAACGTTGCCCTGTCGAAAACAGAAGCTGGCGTCTATCTATACAATGGATGGGGTACGGTGGTGGCTAAAGTTCCACTTGGGCTGAGGGAGGTCTGCACATTCATCCTGGAAGACGAAAGCGAACTCCATTTCAAAATGTCGACTGCTCCTCCAGGGTTTGAGGATTAATTTATCATAGGCAGGCCCAACCATCTTAGCCCGGATGGTCCTTCCCCTCACGTTAATCAGCCAACATTCAACATAATCCCTACCAGTAGGAGTGAGGTTCACTTCGCCAACCGCAGAAATGGCACCCACTATATCTACACCGTATAAGATAGACTCTAATTAGGTAAGTCTTTGTAAGGGATTAATGGGGTTTCACCAAAAAAATGGCAGAACATACCGATGAGGAAGCGTGAACCATTGGGAGCAATATCTTCGAATTGGGACAGAATGAAGGGATATCGACAAAACCGGCCTGGGGAGTCAACATTAATTTCGAAGATAGTATCGCTATGGAATTTCAATAAAACCTTGTCGTCTTTGCGCACACATGGGTACTCGTTGTTAGGGGCGATGCTGAAACCGTGGACACTGTACACTTGGCCGTCCTCGAGCTTCGAAAAGAACCTATCAGCAGCCTCCTCAGCAACCTTCACCACCAAGGAGTTCCCCTAATTCAAGGAAAAGGAAATTAATAAAAATGTGTTGGGCAAATATTACATACAAAACTACAGGGGAGTAGGGGACACGTAGAAGGAATGTCATTACCTTGTCGTCAGATACGACATAACAACATGTCAAAAAATAAACCTCATCTATCACATCGACCCACTGACGGCATATGAGGATGTTGAATACAACGTTTTGCTCTCAACGACAGAGGGATGTGTGGAAGAAGTTAGGAGGAAATCACGGCTAACTGGGGCCATAGTTTTCGCTGGAATCTGAAGTGGGCAGTGGTGTAGGCAGAAATGATTTAGAATGATCAAACTATGCTAACTATACCCCATTTATATAGGATGGGAGGAAGGTTGACAGATTTCACCAATGGCATGGAATTAATGGAGAACTGAAACATTGCCTACTGACCCTGCAAATTCCCATAGTTCAGTAATTCAAAATTCAGATCCCTCACTTAATTCCAGACTCTTGGATTATACTGACCTATCAAAATCCAAAACACCCCAAGTAAATACACCGTAGTAAACATGGTTAGATGTGTATATATGTCAACCTGAATTAGCATATTAAATTAGATATATTAGCACTACACAAAGAACAAATACTAACACTACAGAATGGGTTACCTGTTATTTAGCACACTTTTCCAGTGCACTTGATCATCTCGTGTAACACATACACCTATTGCTCAAACAATAATGCTGTTTGATTGTGTGCACAGGTCCATGTATAACTCGTGAACCAAATAGGGTACCTGCACAGACAGCGGGACACACAATAAGAATCTATAACTAACTTTCCGTCCATATTTTGTTGAATGAAAAGATAGGCCTACAATTTTACAAATTAAGGATGGAATAAATAAAGAAGCAGAAGGATGCATATGGATAGGTGAAAGGCTTAGCAGATATTATTCAATAATATAAGAGCGGAGTTGGCTTTGGTCTACTTGCCTGGATTGAGGTTTTGTGCTATTGTATAATTCACTATATGTTGCAGGAAGAGGGTGCACTATATGTTTTAGGAAGCTGCATAATGAAAGCATATGGTGACTTATATGCTTGATCCGAATTCTGTGTGGCAACAACATTCTTTTTTCAAAAACATTTCGGTAAGTGCGGAGAAAAAGGAATAAGGAAAGAAGCTATGCAAAATTTCAGCATGAAATAAAACCTGATCAGGAAGGAACACTTGATCTAATAGAACGTTGTCGGCATCAAAGAAGGTTTGAAGGAGTGAAAGATGAAATCATCTCTGACCATATTTTGTTGAATATTGTTCCTATGGTGCGAGCAATCACCACACATGGCATGGTGAAGCACCTTATATTTGAGATTAAGAAATCGTAACATGGCTCATCATCACAAATGCATCAAAATCCTCGAAGACATTCCAGCGACCACATTCCGTGCATAAGTATTCATCGCATATGCACATTTTATCCTCAGAGACATTTCAGCGAACACCTTGCGTGCATTAGTATTTTTCCAAGGCATTTGGTTAGCAATTAGAAATAATGAGGGAAGCATCGCATCGACTTGTAGAACAACGGATCATTCAGCAAAAAGTGCGCATGCTTTTTGCAACTCAGGCAGCTCAATCTATAGAAACTAACAACAACTAAGTACGATTTAAGGGTTGTGCATAATTAATTGAGCAGGGCATTTTCACATGTGAGCTCCGAGTATGCACGTATGAAGCCATGGCTTGAGAAACGGGATCGAATATGAAGGGCATAAAACATAGTGAAACAAACGATCACGTAATATTGAAGTTAGGAGAAAGAGCTCCAAAACCCATACAGAAAGACAGACGTGTTCGACAACACAGCATTGTGCAAGATGCAAAAGACAAAACACATAAAACCACACCAACGTGTTTGACAAAGGACAATGTTCATAGCAAAAAAAAAAACACATGACAGAACCAGGCGAACACATTATTCTTCGCATCGCCGCATGCTGTTACCACTCGTTAAGAAAACGATGCGTCCCGTACAGAGGTAGCGCCATTCACTTCGCCACCTCATCATCGGATACATCATCAAGGAGGTCGGAGCCTGGATGAGTACCGCTCCCAGGCTCAGTCTCCTCCTCATTATCATCATGGAGTGCAGGTCCCAGATGAGTACCGCTCCCAGGCTCAATATCCTCTTCATTATCATCAAGGATGGCAGGTCCCGAATGAGTACCGCTCCCAGGCTCAGTCTCCTCTTCATTGTTGTCACTGCATACACGCACAATGGTCGGGCATACAAACACAAACCGAATTACACAATCGTCTTGACGGGGGTAACCACGGAGAAACACACTACTCGTAATGAAGAATCATGTTATAACCTGTCGTTCACCACAGGGCTCAACCATTGTGCGAATCAAACTGTCGTTCATATTCTCCTGCAGTGTTTTAACGTTGGACCTTTGCCGGGGTCTCGTTTCATAGAAGGGGCAGAATCAAACTCCGTTAAAACACTGCAGGAGAACACGAAAAGAGTATCAGGGACACCATATAGCAGCGACGACATTTGCGATTGCAAACCCCACGACAAATGAACAACCAAGTATACGGGGTACCTTTTTGCAGCCAGGGGAGAGACTTGATGCAGCAGACCATTTTTCGTTTGTCCAGTTACGTCGGGCAACGGGTGCTTAGAATGCACACCCTCGTCCAAGGGGGCAGTGGTTGAATCATCCACAGGCAACAACACAACCTCAACGACATTGGAGCAAGTAAAACTCTCGTAGGATATGTGGTCGTAATAACTATGTGCTCACAACTCTAAAGTATGCTCGGTGTTGATCAGTTTCATCAGAGCACGGGGTAGGACAACTTCATCATCATCCCACTGTTAACAAAAAATAGACGCAAAGGTGTCAAAAAAACAAATATCATAAGCCACGGGGAGACGAAAAATCAAGGACAAAAAAGCATACCCCGGAAGACTTCAGCAAGGTGGCAACTTTGTCCTTCACGATCTTTTCGGCCACGTCGTCGAATAGTGTAACCACAGCTGCCCCCGTGGCATCCGCAACATCAACCATTTTTTTACACCGACCATTTGTGCAGGAATCATAATACCAACCATTCTTGGTGCGTATGTCAGTAATCCGGACACAACAATTACCAATGTGCGTGATCTGGCGGATATGGCCGAAATGTCAGGGACAACGAACGGCTAATGGTAAGGGTCAAACACATAAACCAATTCACAAATACCTTATTGTCGGTAGCCTTGTATTGTCGGCCCAATTCTAGAAGCTCAGAAATGGTCACACGGCGAGTCGCTAGTGCACCGTGCGGTCTCACAGGAACACCGTCGTCTCGCCTCCTGGAATAAAATAGGGGAACATTGTCAAAACATGGGAGGTGAGGTAAATAGTAAGTACCCAACAAAAAAATACAAACATCAGTTTCGCCTTGAACGCCTTGATTTGTGGAATACTGCGATGACTGAATATTTAGGTGACCGAAGTGCTCGAAAGGACCGCCTCACCTAATAACAAAGCAGAGCAGTGGTCAAAATGAATTCATACATGATCAAGGTCAGCCTCAGTATAGGGTCAGATTTCACCTCGGTATTCCCGTATGTTCATCCCGGGGAAAATAATAATGTTCGTTGGCTGAGCGTGGGTTTGTGCCGCAATGAGGTCAGTGCAGGCCTGACCCCATAGTGTGATACGCACCGTGACATTCCTATAGATGCCCGGGTATTAGAAATAGGGCCGACAATAACACAATATAGACTTTTAGTATCTGGAAGTACCTCTCATTCATTATGTGGCAATCCATGAACTGCACACCACTCAGGGTCACCTTGGGGGTGGTTGTACTAGTGAGGCATCTGATAACGTCTACAACACAGTAATTCAGTTAGTAAGCATACCACGGTGAATGGAAAACTTTAAGCACAACAGCAAACCTATGAGAAATTTTGAGCTGTTGGGGACGATCTCCTCAAATTCAACCAGTTGAAACAGGTATCGGACAAATCCCTCATCCGAAACAACAACATCCTTTACGACAGTGTTCCCTTCAAGTGTTAGTATATGGGGATCAGTGTTGCGCACACGATAGGTGTCTCTATTTGGAGAGACAGTAAAGTTCTTCAGCGCATAGATCTTCCCTGGGAACAAACGACTGACAAAACGCTGAGCAACAGCCGCTCTAGCAGTACAAAGCATGGAATTTCCCTGTGTAACAAAACAGAAAGTTTCAAATATTGCAGTAGGCAGTAGTATACAATTCAACGAATGGATCACAAAGTAATCTAAAGACTACATGATTGCTGGACTGATGCATTGGCAATGACACTGTATGTCAAAGCAAAATGTTTGGCACCAGTGGATCATAATGATTAAGATTTCCACTTTGTGTAATGAAATATATAGACTATAATTACTGGGTTGATGCATCTGTTGCACGATGCGTTTGATACACTATGAACAGTTGATTAGTAGGAAGCACCAAAGGCGTAAAGAGCAAACAAATTGCCAGAGGCTGAAGGCATACACAAAAATAGGGGGCAATGAACACAACAACAGACAAACACACCCATTTTGGATACACACTGAAAAAATTAAGAGGCACAACAATGAGTAACCAATTCCGATATAAAAGGCGAGAAATTAGACAACGGAATCAACGAAAATTAGGAGACATACCATTGAATCCGAGACAATGAAGGCGACACCAATATATTTGTCTTGCAAATACGTCGCATCCTATTGCCGGCAGATGAGAACACAAACCTCAGCGTCAACACCGATCGCCAAATCAGCCAGAGCAACGTAAGCCGGGGGGTTGAGCGCCTTCGCAGGCACCTTAGGCACGACGGGCAACCTCCGTTTCGAGGAACCCATTGAGGATGGATCGGCCTTGTCCTGAGCAGACGACATCACGACGGCTTGCTTGCGCTTCGCAGGTGCCATAGCAGATGGAAACTGGAGATTGAAAGAGGGCAGAAGAATCTGAGACCTTCCATATGCAGGAGAAGAAAGTCTTAAGTACAAAATCAATGGGAAACCCAGAGGACATTACTCTGGTAACCGACGATGTAGAAGGAGAACGAAGGGATGGAGAAGGAGAAGCGAAGGGTTTTCACAATGAAAGCCCCAATTCGTAAGAATCTAACTCTCCTTTAATTCTCATCCTAAACTACATGAATGCTGCAAAAAAAGGTCAGCCTTATAAGTTATTAAGATTCCATTTCTTACTTGACAAGTAACTTCTAAGACTAATCAAAATATGATAAATAGACAAGCATACAAGCGACTCTAAAATCTTTAGGAAAAACTGAAGTGCAACACAAACTCCATTTCAGATCTATCTCTAAAATGAACAAGAAGAACGAATTGAATCAAGACCAACCTGAGAACAATAGGCATTAGGGTAAGCCGAATCGAGAACTTGTAACCTGAGAATGAACTCTTGAACCAACATAATCAAAGGAAAGAGCGAACCTAATTAATTCAACACGAGAGTTCCTAGGTGTGAGTCCAACTTAATCAAAGAGATGAAACAAACCTGAAATTGAGAGAGAGCTCTTGGAGGAAGGCCGTCGTCGTCGATTTTCTATCTCTAGGGCAAGCGGCGGTGCCGATCAAACAAAGCAGTCCTTCAGTACGCATATTAGCTACTCTTCTTGTTTGAAGTTTAGTTATAAATTTAATAATCGGGCAAATATATGACTACGTTTCTAAGTAAGTTAATTTTACTAAATAAATCACTTTTACTACGATTCTCGCATTAATCTTTTACTACGGTTGTCCTTAACTCGTAATAAATAAACCATTAGAATAAAAATGTGTAAAGGACCATATTAAATTGGTATGATATTTACGACGGTTCTAATATAACCGTTACAAAATGACCAACTTAATTGAATTTTTTTGAAACCGTACTGTTTTTGTCAATATTTTACTACGGTTCATTGAAAAACCGTAGTAATTTAAGCACGCATTCAATATTTTGTAACGATTCATTGAAATGACCTTAGTAATTTACTACGGTCATTTTGTAACGGTTCTAATATAACCGTTACAAAATGACCAACTTAATTCAATATTTTGTCAATATTCTCGCAATAATATTTTGTACTAGTGAATACTGGCAGGTTGTGAGTAGTGGGTTCAAAGAACCTGCCGCTAGAGAGCAACAAACGGCCGATCAAGTGAAGTCCCTGGCAGAGATGAAATTGAAGGACTTCAAGGCCATGAATTATTCGTTTAGCAACATCGACAAGACAATTCTGAAGACCATATCTCAGAAGTCAACATCAAAGGACCTATGGGACTCCATGAAACTCAAACTTCAAGGAAGTACTCGAGTCAAGAGGGCTCAACTCCAAGCTCTCAGGTGTGAGTTTGAAGTCCTGGAGATGAAAGAAGGGTAGGCAGTGAATGACTACTTTGGGAGAGTCATGATTGTCTTAAATGTCATGCGTAACTGTGGTGAATTGATAACTGATGTGAAGATAGTTGAGAAAACCCTAATAACTCCCACTGAGAGATTCAATTATGTTGTTCCTTCATTGAAGATTCGAAAGACATCTACACTCTGTATGTGGACCAATTACAGAGTTCTCTTTTGGTCCATGAACAAAAGTTCACTAGAAAGGTTGTTGCTGAAGATCGGGTGCTCAATGTTGGTTTTGATGCTGGAAGAGGGAGAGGACGTAAGCGGCATAGGTCGAGATTGGAACAAGGAGACGGTTAAGTGCAATAACTATCAAGCTTGATCACAACAAGAATTAGTGCCCAGATTGGACATTACATGCTCATTATGTTAATGGCATGTCACTGGACATGATGAGATGCTGCTCATGGCATACATTGATCCAGTTGTAGCCAATGATTCATATGAGGAAGACCTCAATGATTTCATGGCCAATCAAACTGCCGAAGTGAAGGATGATGCGTGGTGGTTTTTGGATAGTGGATGCAACATTCATATGAGTGGTGATAAAATATGGTTTAGCATCATTGATACCTCTTTCAACTGCAATGGCAAGCTTGCAAATGGGATGAAGATGTTTGTTCAAGGCAAAGGCAACATCAGATTAAAGATTAAACAAACTTCTTTGATGGTTCAGGAAGTTTTGTATGTGCACGGTTTGACCAACAATTTGCTCAGTATTGGACAGATGCAAGAGAAAGGACTTGCTTTGCTCATAAAAAAGGGTAATGTGAAAAAATTTCAGTGATGAAAGAGGCTTTCTTTTCTTCACTAAAATGAAAAGCAACAATATGTTTATTTTACAGGCTTCTGCTAATACCGTTGCAATTGATCATGAGATTCAATGCTATAATACAACTCGGACTAGAGAGGAGGATTTAGAGTTGTGGCACAAGAGGTTTGGACATCTAAATCTGCAAGGATTACAGAACTTGAAAGATGTAGCATGGTTAAGGGATTACCTCCTATAAAGACAAAAAAAAGTTACTGCATTGTGTGTCTAGTTGGAAAGCAGCATAAAAGGCCATTTCCTAAGAAAAGCCAGTGGCAAGCGTATGAGAAACTCCAACTTGCACTAGTACAGAAACAAACTTTTACCACGGCGCTTTTACCACGGTTACAAAACAACCGAGGTGTTTCAGCAACAAAGGAGTTTTTACACCATTTAATTTACCAACCGTGGTAAAAATGTTGACCAATTACCCCAGTTGTTTAATTTGTTTATCATTTAACCCCGGTGTTATATATTTTGGTGTTATTACCCCGGTTTTGTCACAACCGGGATAGTTATGTATGATAATTTACCCCAGTTTTCTAAAATATCCCGGTTATTTTAGGAACCGAGGTAATCGTGTCCACCGAGGTAATTTTGTCAACCAAAATTACCCCGATTAATTTTATCAACCAAAGTTACCCCGGTTAATTTCCGCATACCAATAAATTTACCTCGATTGTGAAATAACCGTGGTAAATACGTCAACCGGGGTAAATATTTTTTACCGGTCATATTGAAGATATGCTTCAACTAGACCCGACACAAATTAACCCGACCCGACCCGATTTTTTTGGGTCATAACCCGTCAAATTGAACCCGTGACCCGTTTTCTGTCAAACCCGATTGACCCGAATTTTTTGGGTCAAAAATAGGTTGACCTGCCCCAACCCGTTTTTGACCCGAAAATTTGGCCAAAAAGAAAAAAGTAATAAAGAAGCGGAAAATTGTAAATTTTACCAAAAAAATGACAATAATTGATAATTTCCCAAAATTTAGGGTTTGATGAGCAAGACACCTAACCTAACCAAATCGTATACTCCCAAAATTTAAGGCTTAATTTGGCAAAACAACGCCCAAACGATGTCAGAATTGAATGAAACTTGATTTCAATGCCTATTAGAGATATTTGACCATGTAGGTAACTCCAATCAAAACTTCTTCATTTTCAAGTAACACCAACAATGACGGTGAACATAGTCCAATGCCAATGGACATGGAAGATTGATAAGAATATGAAGAACATGTTTTATTTTCTTAGTTATGAGATTGTTATTTTGTTGCAGTTTGAATTATGTGACTAAGTTGACATGTTGTTTTCATTTTAATACTCTATCTATCTTGAATTGCATTAAACGATGGATTAATTATGGTTGTGAACATGTGTTTTGATTTTTGAGCAACATTTCAGGTCTATATATGCAGTCGCATTTAACATACCATGTTTTATTTAGTCGATGGTTATTGATTTGTCCATAGGTTGTAAATTGTAATTTATAAATGTTTTCATTCGTTTTTTTAAATGTTAGCTAGTCTAATAAAAGTTATCTGGCTTGGAGATCCCCTGCCTCCATAGGAATTTCCTCCATCTCTACGTCTCTCACCCCACCATTCTGGGTATCCTATAATCTTAAAGCATCCAGTTGCTTCATGTCCTATTTGGTTACAATTGTTGCACAACAGATTTGTATTCCTCCCTTTGTTGCGTGAACCAAGCTGTGATGTAAAGGCCATAGTTTCAGCCTTCTCCTCTCCCACACGATTCACAGTGTGTACTCGTTCCTCCTACACCAACGTCGAATATATTTTATTTATTGAAGGCAGAGGGTCCATGGCTAAGATTGCCGATCGAGCAGTGCCGTAAACTGTTTCATCCAACCCCATCAGTAAGGTATGAATTTTTCTCTTCTTCTCGTTTCTTGGAGACTCTTCCTCCAATATCGCAGATGCAATGTCCACATGAGCAACTTGGAATCGGATCGAATTGACCCAATTCTTCCCAAATCTTTTTTATCTTGCCATAGTAAGATACTATGGACATTCCCTTTTGCTTGGTTTCCGCCAATTCTCTCTTTAATTGCTGTATTCTTGGAGCATTTGCGACAGAAAATCTTTCTGTTATGTCTTCCCAAAGTTGCTTGGCATTCTCCATATATGCGAGGGTTGATCTCAGACTTGGCTCTATTGTGTTCAAGATCCATGCCACAAGCATAGAATTCACTGTCAGCCAATCCTCTGTTTTGTCTGATTCGGTTGGAGGTTAGTCAATTGATCCATCGATGAACCCCACTTTCTCCTAGCGCGAAGAGAAGTCTTCATTGCTCTTGCCCATTCATCATAATTCTCCCCTCTTAGTTGGACTTGTGTGATCATGTTTCCTGGGTTGTCATTAGTATATAGATCATAGGCAGATATTGTTCTCTTTGTGTTGTTACTCGTCTCTTTGTCTGACTCGTTTCCTGAGTCATTGATCTTCTTCCCATTATGTTCTTCGTTTCCCTTAGTCATGGTTTCTTCAAATCAGTTTCTCAGGCTCTGATACCATAAAACAGATTTAAGTGGAAAAGCTCAGCAAATATTGCTGATGTTTATTGAAATTGTGACCCAAAAGGTTGGTTTACAAATTACAACAACTGATGTATTTATAGACATCAGGAAATAACTGTCTGCATAACTGATAAACCAATTCGAACAAGATCCGATCGATCTTAAGGTCTCAGATTTCGCAATTGATCAACTAAAGGAAATCAAAGAACACAAGAACACCAAAAATTGTTTACGCGGTTCGGTAAACCCTAATCCGCGGAATCTCATGACGGGAGACTCACCCCAGTTGCACTAGATGATCAAAGTAATCAAAGCAAACTACACGAGAGTTCAATCGGCAAAAGAACAACGCAAGAAGACAATCAACACAAAGAAACAGCCAAGGAACTCGGATAGAGAAAAGTAAGACAAAAGCAGCAAGGATTGGTCTTCGAGGAATCGCCAGAAACTTCAATGGAAGCTGACAAGGAAGAACCAGGAACACGCCACTGAGATGGTGGAAGAAGTTGATCCTCCAAGTGAATCTTGAAGTAAGATGGTGATGCTTTGGGTTCTAGAATCGGAATCAGACCAGGTTGGCACAATGATTATGAAATGGGAAATACCATGCTCACCTTTGATGATTGTTATGCCTTGCAAATGAATTTCCTTGATCCCACTTCTTATGAAGAAGGTGCAAGCACTAGTAGAAAAAACACCTGTTGAGGCGGGCAAAAACCCCTCTGTTGAGGCGGGCAAGGGTCGCTGCAACTGAGGGGGCTGCAACAGGTCATATGGTTTTTGAGGCGGGCGCGGTACGCTGCAACAGACTGGTCTGTTGAGGCGGGCGCTTAAATGCCCGCCTCAACAAGTTATTTTCAGCGTTAAAAAAAAATATCTATTGAGGCGGGCGCTTAAATGCCCGCCTCAACAAGTTGATTTGAGCGTTAAAAAAAAAGCCTTGTTGAGGCGTACTTTTGGGTGTACGCCTCAACAAGTTGAGTTATTTTATTAACAAAAAAACTTTGCTGAGGCTGACAGCCTCAACAAGTTGAGTCTAATTAACAAACCCATTCTATTTACTTATACTTAGAACATGCAACTAAAAAACGAACAGTAACAGGAGCCCTCTAGAGGACAATTTTCCGGCGAAGCCCTCTCGACGACCTTCCGATTGTCAAAGCCCATCTTCGGTTCCAGTCGACGACCTTCCGATTGTCAAAGCCCATCTTCGGTTCCAGTCGACGACCTTCCGATTGTCAAAGCCCATCTTCGGTTCCAGTCGTCGACCTTCCGATTGTCAAAGCCCATCTTCGGTTCCAGTCGATGCCTTTACAGGTCATCTGTTCATCAAAGCATGTGTGATATAAGCATCACAATTCACAAGAAGATGATCTACACAAGTCATTTGTTCTTCGTTTATTTGCTAATTCATGTAGCCAACACTAATCGTACCCAAAAAAAAACTAAGCAAATCAAACCTGAATAATTGCTAACAATAAAAAGTTAAAAAACTTATGAAATGCCTATTTTGAATGTGTTTATTTAATAATTTAGTCCATACGAATACCAAAAATTTCCGATCCCGAAGCTTCTAGTTCCATAAATCTGTTGTTGAAACATCTCTTATTATGTTCAAGGCTTCAAGTAAAAAGTGCTAGAGACATCCAAGCAATTAGTACAGCCTTTCTGTTATCAACTTATCATAACTCGTCATTTTAACTACAATGAGATTTTACACATCTAAAATATACAGGTGTTTGATCATGAATCAGCACAGCTTTTCTATACCTGCCTAATTCAAGTATCCATGAAAGACTTTCAAAATCATTCAGTGTGAGTGTGTCTGTGTGTTGGTGTATAGGGGAGAGAGGATCAAACAGAAACATTACAGGTAAATGAAAATACCTGAATTATACTCAAACAGTTGTAAGAAGGTACTCTAGGAAAATGATCCATAAGTTTCCCAACCAGCGGGCCTCCCAATATCACAACAAACTGTTTTTGCATCAGTAGATTATTAGAATCATGCCTTTTTATCTATGTGCTCAGATAGCTAAAAGGAAGTATCAAAACCTTAGTGAAGGAACTTATGACTGCCACAGGTAAAAGACTTGGATGAATCATTGCAATAGCAGCAGGCCATGCAAAATTCCAAAGTTGCTCCACCAAATTTCCAGCCAAACAATTTGCATATAGAGCTGAAAAGAGCATATTATGCATGTAAAGCAATAGAACTTATGATAGTCTTCCCAAAGCTTTACTTGCTATTTTCATAAAATGCAGCAGAATTAAATAGTATTCGATTGGCTTCATTTGTATCAAACCCTATACCAGACTGCAGACTCTGACTAAAAAAGCATCCAAAAGAATTTAACAAGGGTCACATGGTATATACAGGATAAGAGTAACCATAATGAGCAAGGATTGATGTAAAAGCAGGAAAAGTATCTTTGTGACATGGGCATTGACAAATGATTCATGAACATAATTATCCTGGTTCTGTTAGCAAACTGATGAAGTTGATATTTAGGTGCAATGCTTGCAACAGAAAAAATACCGTATAAACCAGCAGGATGAGCAGGAGTTGCAGCAAGGGCATTCTGTTCATCCTCAATTAGAACCTGAAACACCAAGCATATAGTAATTATGAATTAATAACAGCTAACACCAAAAGAAGACAATGGAGGCAATAATCAGGAAGCAGAAAACATACAGGTAATGATATCAAAACACTGTCCACATAACTCCTTTCAGATAACAAATTCAAGGGTGTGGCCTCAAGAACTTCAGAATTGAGATGAATTATTGGACTGGCACATGTCAAACAAGAGGACACATTTTCATCACTCTCCTCATCTAAAGCAGCAACATCATTGAGCTGGATATCAGCATTGGTTATGGAACATCTTGTGCAGCTACTGTCAAGCCTACATCAAGGATCAGCTTAGAATAATTTACTGTATGTCCATAGACAAATCCATGATCAGATAATTAACTACAGTACTTTAACAGCTTTTCTTTCACACAACAACAGTACTTTAACAGCTTCTAGTGAATAGCATAACAAAAAAAGGAGATGATTCTAAGACTGAAAACACAGAACCGCAGCACAATTAAGCCTTCAAATTGCAATCTGATTTTACACAACTACAGTACTTTGACAGCTTCTGGTGAATAGCATAACAATATAAGATGATTTTATGACTCGAAAGACATAACCGAAGCACAAATCACCCTTCAAATAGTAGTATGCACATTTACCTGCCTAATTCAAGTATCCATGAATACGAAGAAGAAAGAAAAGAATCTCACCTCAAAACCTGCAAAGTCATATTGCCTTCTCTTCTCTGGGTCGGACAAGATGCTATAAGAATAAGCAACCTCTTTAAAACGGTCTGTAGCTTCTGGATTACTTGCATTCTTATCAGGATGATACCTATATAAAAACCAATTAAATTTCATCAAGATTGATTGTCTGTTGCAAACAAATCAATCAGGCAACCTGTATATTAATGAAGCAATTCCCCTTCTGTTTCATTCCATTATATACATTACCACAACTCGACCCAGTTCAAATGCATCCCTCTCTTTCTGTCATCTCAATACATGAATAGAGTCCAAATAATGACTGAAACTGCAGGAATAAAATACGACAACAAGAGCATGGAATGTGTGGACTAGACCAAAATTCTGTTGGGAGATGACAATAGCTTTTCTCTTTCTAATCTTAATCAACCCCACAAGATCGAAACAAAAAACAACAGCAAATAAACCAATTGACAGCGATATTGAAGAATTGAATATACCTTATTCCCTTCAATCCCAAATTGATACAAATATCTGCAATTAAGGCTCAGGGCTCAGGGCACAAATATCTGCAATTAAACCACCGAATCAGAATTGAATCCAAAAGCGTATTAGCGAAAAACCTAATTACAAAATCAAAACGAAACTTACATAATCGACTTGAGATTTAGGGTTTCAATGAATCCG
This sequence comes from Oxyria digyna, assembly GCA_029168935.1. Lineage (NCBI taxonomy): Eukaryota > Viridiplantae > Streptophyta > Magnoliopsida > Caryophyllales > Polygonaceae > Oxyria > Oxyria digyna. Next base: position 46,754,697 of record JAPVLV010000005.1, read on the forward strand.
TAATTGCAAGGCTGCGGAAATCCAGATCTGTAAACACCTTCGTCTACCATTGAGAGGCGATTGAACTCTGAAGAAACGGCGTTGTAGAAGGAATCGACAGGAAAGGAGGAGGCGGTTAGAAGTAGAATAGGGTTTCTAACAGCAACGAGTAGAGTTGGAGGAGGCGGCGAGGCGAGGAGGAGGCGGTGAGGCGTGGAGGAAGCGGCGAGGAGGAGGCGGCAAGGAGGAGGCGTCGTCGATACTTAGAGAGTTTTGAGGATTTGTTGAGGCGACTTTAGCATTTGAGTTTTGAGGCAAGGAGGAATCGACGACTCTATCCTTGTTGCTGAAAAAGTCGGGTTCCTAGTTTCTGAGTTTTTGAAGCATTTGTTGAGGCGGGCGCCTGACTGCCCGCCTCTAATGTTTGTGTTCTTTTGAGGCGGGCGCCTTACTGCCCGCCTCTAATCTCTTCGTCGCATCAGTTGAGGCGGGCGTCTTACTGCCCGCCTCTAATTTTTGGGTTCTGTTGAGGCGGGCGCCTTACTGACCGCCTCAACAAGTAAAAAACACAAATATTATTTGAGGCGAACGGATATTTGCCCGCCTCTAAAGCACCTGTTGCAGCGAACTAAATGACTGACCGCCTCAACAGATAGTAGAATAAGACTTTTTGCGTCGGTTTTTAAGGTGACCGCCTCAACAGGGGGGCTGCAACAGGTGTTTTTTCTACTAGTGAAGGTCAGAAAGATGGATAAAAGCTATGAAAACTGAAATGCAGGCTATCCAGAGAAACAACACTTGGGAATTGACTTCTTTGTCGGATAGAGTAACTCCAACTGGAGTTAAATGGGTGTACAAAACAAAGCTCAATGATCATGGAGAAGTTGACAAGTTCAAGGCAAGACTTGTTGCAAAGGGATATGCCCAACAACATGGAATAGACTTCAATGAAGTGTTTGCACCAGGTGGGACACCATCCGATCTATGCTAACTCTTTCTGATGGCAAGTCAATCAACTCGATGTAAAGAGTGCCTTTCTATGGTAAGCTTACAGAGGAGGTGTTTGTGATGAAACCACAAGAGCTTGTAAGCCTAGGGGAGGAGAATAAAGTCTATAAACTTAAAAAAGCCTTGTATGGCTTGAAACAAGCACCAAGAGCATGGTACTCCAAAATTGAGCAGTATTTTGTATAGGCAGGATTTTAGAAGTCCATATGAGCATACACTTTTCATTCTCAAGAATGGAGCTGATGTATTGCTGGCCAGTCTCTATGCAGATGACTTAATGCTTTTTAGTAGCAGTGATGAGTTGGTGGCTGATTTCAAAGCAAGTATGAAGAGTATGTGTAAATGTGTAATCCATATCTGTATGTATATTCTATGGTTCGACAATAGGTCAAGAAAGCACTGAGCTAGGACTAGAGTATGCTAGCTTAAGTGGCTCATGGTTCAGGGATCATGGCTCACAGTAATGCAACCCCGAGCCCAAAAGGCTTGGTCGAGATGGCATTGTGTTTGAGGTAATTGGTTTCTGGTATCTGTGATATTGGGCCTATTGGTTTGGGCTTGGTTTTTGGGCCGCTTCTGTGACTTGGCCCTCATCTCTTCATACTTGATCAAACGCAGTGTTTTGATGCTTCGTCTGATGATCTGACAAGCTATATAACCCTTTGTTAGGGTTTGGCTGATTCAATTCATTTCATCTCCGCCGCTTACCAGATTACAGAGAGAGTTGAGTGCTAGGGTTCTTGGTGGTTCGATCGCAGTGATTCTCACGGTGGAAGTTGAGTCCTCTGGTGGTGGCCTTCAGAGATTCATTCGGCGTTCTTCGTAGCTTCTTCCTTGAAGCTGTTCTTGCCTTGAAAGGGGGCTGAATCTCTTTCTTTACCTTCGTCCTAGCTTCTTCTCTGTAATAGCTTGCTTAGGTTTAGCTTGCTCGTCTTGCTTGGTGTCTTTGTAACCATTGTTGAACCTTTCTGATCTAGTGGATTATTCGGGATGAGTCTCCCCACTGAGACTTCGCAGATGTAGGGAAACCGAACTGCATGACCAACTCTTGTGTCCCTTGTTCTCATCTTGTTATTTACTTTTCTCGAATCAATTGCACTAGAGATCGATCGGATCTGGTTATTAAGATAGTACCAAGATTTTACAAAGTGGTATCAGAGCCAAGTTCTCTGAAATTACTTGTATTGCTTCCGCTGTGTGATTTCTGTGCTTTCTTGTTACTTGACAGTTAGGTCAAGCAAGATTTGCTGCCTTAGGGTTGTTTTTTCTGTGAAATTCTTGATTGTTATTCTTGAACTCACAGAAACCCTAAGTTGTTATCTCTTTAATTTCTTTCTCCAGATTCTAACAAGGTGTGTTCACTTGCTTAGGGGCTAAGATGACAGACTCAGTGAGACTGAAGCCCTATGATGGTCAAAGTGACTTTGCCATGTGGAAGGTCAAGATGAAGGCTATCTTGATAAGGGAAAAGTGCTACAAGGCTGTTTCTGAGGAGTGGCCATTGGGGATCACCAACTCAGAAATAAAGGATATGCAAGATCTTGCTCATTCTGAGATCACCTTAAGGTTAACTGATGACATAGCTCGTCAGGTGGTAAGCTTTACTCAACCTAAGGCTCTCTGGAATGCATTGGAATCCATTTTCTTGACTAAGTCCTTACCTAGTAGAATTTCTCTATTGTGCAAGTTGTTTACATATAAAATGGACTCCACCTTGACTGTTCAGGAAAATCTTTATAATTTCCTAAAAATGACACAGGATCTTAAGAGATGTGATGATGAAATTAAAGAAATCCACCAGCCTGTTTTGTTGCTTAATTCCTTACCTAGTCAATTTGAGACTCTCAAAGATGTGATCCAATATGGTAGAGATGAACTTACCCTAACTAAGATCACTGAGGCTATTATCCAGAAAAATGAGTCCTTAAAAGTCTTCAAGATTAGAAATGGCTCTAAAACTGAGACAAAGAGTGACACTAAGAATGAAGTTATGATGGCTAAGGGAATTTATAAGAATAAAAAGGGTTATAAGCCTAAGAGTAATAGCACCAACCCTCAGGATAAAGATTTGTCCAAAGTGAAGTGTTATTACTGTGAAAAATTAGGGCACTATGCCTCTGATTGTCATAAGAAGAAAAGAGATGAGAAGAACAAAGATAAGAGTGAAAAAGATAAGAATTACTCTAATGTCTGTGAACAATGCCCTCAATATAACAATGAACTCCTTGTAGTTAGTCCCTCTACTGATTGCTACTCCTGGATCCTAGATTCTGGATGCACTATGCATGCCACCCCCTATAAGAAATTCTTTAAGACTTTAACTGAATGTGATGGAGGTGAAGTGATGCTTGGAGATCACACCTCTTTAGCTATTAAAGGAATAGGGAGTGTTGCTTTAAAAATGCATGATGACAAGATTAGAACTCTGTCTAATGTAAGATGGGTACCTGAACTTAGGAGAAACTTGTTGTCTGAATCTGTCTTTGATGATTTGAATTGTCACATTATTACTCACAATGGTATAAGGGAAGTGATTAGAAATAACACTGTCCTTATAAGGAGCATTAAGAAAGGAGGATTGTACTATGTTACAGCTTCTCCTGAACTTAATGTCTCCATAGGAGTTAATAAGAAAGATAATCTGGATCTTACTAAGAAGTGGCATGCTAGACTTGGACACTTAGGCAACCTTGGCCTTAACAAGTTGTATGTGAATGGTATGATTGACTTTAAACCCCGTGACCTGAATTTCTGTGAAAACTGTGTGCTTGGTAAGAAAACTGCCCACAGCTTTGGCAAGTCAACCTATACTGCTAGCAATCCCCTAGAGTATGTTCATTCAGATCTCTGGGGGCCTGCTCAAGTTGATACTATTGGAGGAAGAACATACTTTCTTTCTCTAATAGATCATTACTCAAGAAAAGTATGGGTATACTTGCTGAAAACTAAGGATGGGACTTTTGAAAACTTCAAGTCTTGGAAAGTGTTAGTTGAAAGTCAAACCAACCATAAACTGAAGTGTCTGAAAACTGACAATGGCTTAGAATTTTGTAATAACTTGTTTGATACATATTGCAAAGAAAATGGTATTAAGAGACATTTGACTGTTCCTGTAACCCCTCAGCAGAATGGTACTGCTGAGAGAATGAATAGAACCTTGTTAGAAAGAGCTAGGTGTATGCTTTTTACTTCTGGAATGAAGAGTAGCCTATGGAGAGAAGCTGTATTGACTGCAGCCTATCTCATTAATAGGAGCCCTTCTTCCACAATAGGATTTAAAACCCCTCAAGAAATGTGGACTGGAAATAAGCCTAACATAACTCACTTGAAACCTTTTGGTTGCACTGCCTATGCTCAAGCATCACAAGGCAAGCTGCAACCTAGAGCACTCAAGTGTATCATGCTAGGCTATCCTGATGGGGTAAAAGACTATAAACTCCTTCTCATACAACCTGGAGGTTACAAAGTAATAACCTCTAGGTCTGTGACTTTCAATGAGGAGGACTATTACTTTAAGTCAAAATTAATGTCTTCTACTGAGCCTACAGGTACAAGTGCTAGTGCAAACATCTCAAATGGAGTCTTCTATGATGTGAATCAAGAGGAGGCCTATGGAGAAGAGGATATGGAGGTTGAAGATCCTCCAAGTGTTCAGCAAAGTGAAGCTGGCACCTCTTCTGAGCACCAAGAGTACCCAGAAGAACCTCTAGGTTGCTCGAGCAACCATGAAGTACAACAACCTCACCAATCAGGTGGGGTAGGTAACATTGAAAACTCACAAAATTTTCACAATGTACAGTCTTCTAATATTGAACTGTTGGGTGAAAATCTCTCTCATCCTCTCTCTGATTATCAACTTGTTAGAGATAGGACTCCTAGGACTAGAATTCCTAATAGGAGATATGATGTGAATTTTGTTGGGTGTTTTCCTAAGATTGTTGAGTTTGCTTTCACTGTTGCTGAAGTGATCAAATTTACTACTCCTGAAACCTATGAACAAGCTGCTAATAGTAAACAAGCTAATGAGTGGATAACTTCTATGAATGAGGAAATACAATCCATGCATGCTAATCAAACATGGAAATTAGTTCCTAAACTAGATAAGGCTAGGACTATTGACTGTAAATGGATCTTCAAAATTAAAGAGGGCACAACTCTGCATGATCCACCTAGATTTAAAGCTAGACTGGTAGCAAAAGGATTTACTCAAAAAGAAGGAGTAGATTATAATGAAATATTTGCCCCAGTTGTGAAGTATAAAACCATGAGACTCCTCTTAGCTATGACCACTGTTTATGACTGGGAACTTGAACAAATGGATGTAAAAATTGCTTTTTTACATGGAGACCTGACTGAGACTATTTACATGAGACAACCACAGGGCTTTGTTAGTAATAAAAACCCTGATCATGTCTTCTTACTGAATAAATCCATTTATGGACTTAAGCAATCTCCTAGACAATGGAATAGGAAATTTGACTCTTGTATGATATCTCTAGGGTTCTCTAGAAGCCTGTATGACACTTGTTTGTACTATAAAAATGTGCAGTCTAAGGCTCCCTTGTATGTTCTGTTGTATGTAGATGATATCTTGTTAATTAGTAGTTCTAAGGTTGCAATCTCTGGTGTTAAACATGATTTAAAAACTCACTTTGACATGAAGGACCTTGGTCCTACCCAGAAGATTTTAGGAGTGACTATCACTCGAGATAGAACTAAGAAGACTATGCATTTATCTCAGACTGATTATTTACTTAAAGTCTTAGATAGGTTTGCCATGAAAGACTCCAAAATAACCTTCATCCCATTAGGAGGTCATTTGGATCTCTCTATAACTCATTGTCCTGTTTCTGAATCTGACAAAAAGAAAATGGAAAATGTTCCTTATGATGTGGCTGTTGGTTCTTTAATGTATGCAATGCTCTGTACTAAACCTGACTTAGCTTATGTTGTGAGTGTTATGAGTAGATATATGTCTAACCCTGGTGATAGGCACTGGCAAGGTATGAAATATATGCTAAGGTACATCTCTGGCACTCATAAACTTGGTCTAATGTATTCTGAGTTTGCTCCTAGGACTGAGGTCCAAGGATATGTTGATTCTGACTTTGCTAGTAATAAGGATACACGTAAGTCTACTACTGGATTCTTTTATACTTGGGTTGGTAATTGTATATCCTGGAAATCTCAGCAGCAGCCTATTGTTGCTCTGTCTTCTACTGAGGCAGAGTACATTGCTGCTACTGAGGCTTGTAAAGAGGCAATTTGGTTGACAGGTATATTACATGAGATAGATGGTAAGACTTATACACCTATCCTTAATATGGACAGTCAGAGTGCACTGTTTCTTTGTAAAGATCCTGTGTACCATGAAAGAACTAAACACATAGATGTTAGATACCACTTTATTAGGGATAAAGTGGAGAATGGTGACATTGTTGTTCAAAAGATAAAAGGTGAACTTAATCCTGCAGATTTTGGGACTAAAGTTGTTCCTACTAACAAGTTTGTTTTTTTGCAGGGAAGCTCTTCACATCCATGATGAAACGTGAGATGTGAGAGTGAGTCAATGATGGATGGGAACTCATCTCTTGAAGTGATGCTCTAGGTTCAGATAGTTAGAGTATTATGTATGGATTAGGAGGTCATATGTAAATGTGTAATCCATATCTGTATGTATATTCTATGGTTCGACAATAGGTCAAGCAAGCACCGAGCTAGGACTAGAGTAGGCTAGCTTAAGTGGCTCATGGTTCAGGGATCATGGCTCACAGTAATGCAACCCCGAGCCCAAAAGGCTTGGTCGAGATGGCATTGTGTTTGAGGTAATTGGTTTCTGGTATCTGTGATATTGGGCCTATTGGTTTGGGCTTGGTTTTTGGGCCGCTTCTGTTACTTGGCCCTCATCTCTTCATACTTGATCAAACGCAGTGTTTTGATGCTTCGTCTGATGATCTGACAAGCTATATAACCCTTTGTTAGGGTTTGGCTGATTCAATTCATTTCATCTCCGCCGCTTACCAGATTACAGAGAGAGTTGAGTGCTAGGGTTCTTGGTGGTTCGATCGCAGTGATTCTCACGGTGGAAGTTGAGTCCTCCGGTGGTGGCCTTCAGAGATTCATTCGGCGTTCTTCGTAGCTTCTTCCTTGAAGTTGTTCTTGCCTTGAAAGGGGGTTGAATCTCTTTCTTTACCTTCGTCCTAGCTTCTTCTCTGTAATAGCTTGCTTAGGTTTAGCTTGCTCGCCTTGCTTGGTGTCTTTGTAACCATTGTTGAACCTTTCTGATCTAGTGGATTATTCGGGATGAGTCTCCCCACTGAGACTTCGCAGATGTAGGGAAACCGAACTGCGTGACCAACTCTTGTGTCCCTTGTTCTCATCTTGTTATTTACTTTTCTCGAATCAATTGCACTAGAGATCGATCGGATCTGGTTATTAAGATAGTACCAAGATTTTACAGTATGTTTGAGATGACTGATATGGGGAAAATGAGGTATTTCCTTGGAGTAGAATTCAGTCAATCTGGGAATTTTATCCAGTGTTCATCTCACAGAAGAAGTACACAAGAGATGTTTTAGTGAAGTTTGGGCTTCCGGAATGCAATCCTGTCAGAAATCCCATTGTTCCAGGAGAAAAGCTCACTAGAGAGGGAGATGGCATTCAAGTTGAGGAGCAGGGTAAAGCTTAATTTGATTGCATACACCGACAATGATTATGCAAGAGACTTAGATGACAAACGTAGTATTGGTGGATATGTCTTCTTCCTAGTTGGAGGAGCCATTTCATGGTCTTCAAAGAAGCAGCCATTGGTCACTCTATCCACCACCGAGGTTGAATTTGTTGCAGCTGCATCATGTGCAGCCCAATGCATCTGGCTTAGAAGGATTCTGGAATAAATGGTGATGCGGGGGCATTTGAGCTATCATCAAGGACGCCCCATCCTAAATCTAAAGATGTGTTAACCACTGGAGCTAGGGCTAAAGATCGCTATGAGCCATCATTCAAGTCATTGATAGTAGCCCGAGCTCGTATTGTAGCCATTCAAGCTCGTAGAGATCCGGTTCGAGTCAAGATGAGAAGTCAAGTACTGAAGATGAAACAAACTAGACTTCAAGACGAAACTTTAGGCTTTGGAATCGCTCAATTCCGATCTCGGACGAGAGAGAACGAGTCGTTTCAAAAAGAGCTATCGACGACATGTCTACAACCGCGCCCGCGGCTCCATAACCGCGCCCGCAGCCGGGAAACTCGGCCAATTCCTCAACTTCGCCGAGGCTTCCTTTTGAAACATTATTTTCGGATGTTTAATTGTTTTTCGGGATTATTATTTTAGGATATACTTTTTATTGTTTATTTCTTTAGTTGGCACCCTTATGAACCCTATATAAGGCTTCCTTAGTTGTTGTTTTACCCCCCCCCCCAGACTTTGATATTGAATACATCGTTTATCGTTTTTTCCTCCCAAAAGAGAGCTTTTGTGAGAAGAGTGCCCCGTGTGCATTGTCGTTGAGCCGGCCCTAGTTGTGCTTGTGTGTGTCAATCTCTTCCATAAGGTTGGTGCTATCGAGACTTCATAGAGCAACCTCCAGGTGCCTTGACCCACCAAAGTCATTGTGTTTGGTTGTAATCATCCGTTGGGGTTTCTTCATCATTCGGTAAGGTTCTTGTTCTTAAGTTCAAGGGTTTTATCGTTGTTTGATTTGGTTCCAATTGGCCTATCATTCGACTTATCCTTCTTTCATCTCATTCTAATTCCGCCTATCTTCTCTGTTCGAGTTCCTATTCGAGTTTGGTGTCTAGGTCGGCAACTGCGGCTTATCCCCACATCAAATTGGTATCAGAGCTGTGTTGACACCATTCGTCTTCACAAGAACATCAAGAGACCCACTATCCAGAAATCACAAAAAGAGTCAGCTTTTATTTTCTTGTTTGTCAGTTTCTTTCAGAAATTGATTTTGAGTCTTCCATTGCTTTGATATTTCTTGTTGAGTCATTACAGGTTGTGTGCAAGAAGCTTGGATCGATTAGTGTTGGTGGAGATCGAAAGATTGGAGTTTGGAGCATCCTTGTCCCAAAATCCATTCATCCCATCACCCCATCACAAATTCATCCATCCCTACCAAAACGCAGCCATCAGAAACCCTAAAGAATTGCTGAAATTTCTTTCCTTGAAGCCTAAACAAGATCTTCAAAGAAGGAAATCTTATCTTTCTACAAGGGAAATCAAGTTAGTTGTTATTTTTATTTATTTTCAATTTTGCTGAGATTAATATCTCGTATCGAGTCTGTAATTCCTTTTGGTGAGACAAAAAAAAAATATTCAAAAAAAAAAAGAAAAGAAAAGAGAAAAGAAATTCAAAAAAAAAAGAAATCGAAAAGTCTCAAAGTCAGTAGTTTATTTTACGTTTTGTTGAGTCAAAGTCTAGTTTGATATTGTTTAAATCGGATCTCAAGAACTCAAAGGAAATCGGGTTGAACGAGCCCGAACGGAAGCGAGAAACCACCAGGCCGCGACAGAAACCGCGCCCGCGGCCCAGTAGCCGCACCCGCGGTTCAAGCCGCGCCCGCGGAATTCAGGCCGCGCCCGCGGCTCCGCCTCAGAAGCCATTGTTCGAAATCCGCGCCCGCGGACTTCAGACCGCGCCCGCGGAACCATCACTGTTTGACTTTCCATTCCTTTCAGCTACGAGCCTCAATTATTGCCTAACCCTCCCGACTCCGTCTTCGATCCTTCATTAACACCAGTCGGGACAAGTTAAGGTACGCTTCCCTTTTGGCCCTCTTGAGTTCATACTTGAGTCGTATTAGTTGTTTGCATTTACATTCTTGCAAACGTCTTTTGAGTCTTTGTTTCTTTCTTTCGTTGAGTCATTTTGCTTTGAGTCAGAACCTTGAAGTTGAAACCCCGTCCCTACACTAGCCATCTCCATCTCTACCATCACTCATATTAGTGCTAGGAGCTTGTTAGTTTCAATCTATTGGGTTATTGGTACATACAAGGCAATTCATCAAGAAAAGCTGGTTGCAACGACAATTGAGAGAGAGTGCAGAGGAAAACATACGAGAGTAAACACTAGCGAGTTGTTTTCATTTACACTCACTTAACATTGTTCTGTGTTAGTCTTTTCTTTGATAATGGACAGGTTAGTTTCTCCCAAAAGGAGACCTCCAAGAGGATATCAGCAGGAGTACATGGAGAGTGAAGATTGGCAACTATGCCGAGATGTCCAAAGAAGAAAAGGACGTGAGCTAGAGCAAATTGGTCTTGCCAAGGTCAAGCTGAACATTCCAAGATTTGAAGGTTGGGACATGGATGAGTATATGGAATGGGAAGCCAAGGTTGAGCAGATTTGGAGTTGTCATAACTTCATGGAATTCCAAAAGGTAAGATTTGTTGTTCGTGAATTTACCGGCAATGCCCTGAAATGGTGGAATAATCTTGAGGAAGAAAGAAGAAGAGCACTTGATCCAGCTGTGAACACTTGGAGGCAAATGAAGACCTTAATGAGAGCTCGTTTTGTGCCTCCATATTTCGCGCGTAAGCTCAGGCAAAGGTTGGAAAATTTGAGGCAAGGAACCATGTCAGCAGAGGAGACATACAATGCAATGAAGGTTGCTATGGTTCGAGCTAATGTGCATGAAAATGAGGAGACTACTATGAATAGGTATCTTCATATACTAAACTCTTATTTAGCTAACAAAGTATATTTGTATAGCTACTCCTCCATGGAAGAATTGTTGCACTTGGCTATCAAGATTGAGAAGAAAACAAAGGCCAAGAAGCAAAAAGAAATAGAGAAGGCTACAGAAGAATGGCAAGCGCGAGTGCAAGCAGTAGTGAAAAACAGCTTTGCTAAGTTAGAAGCCGAGCTTGAGCGTTGGAGTTGTCAAGTCAAAGAGGCTGCCAAGAAGAAGGAAAAGGATAAGAAGCCAGAAAGGAATCTAAGGCTTGCCTCTCCATCACAAGAAGTTAACCCAGGAAGCACTTCTAATCTGTCTACTAAAATTGAAGATGTTTTGTGCTTAAACTCTCAAAGTAGAAATCATATGATTAATGAATGTCCTGATATGCTTAATCACCTAGAACAAATTGAGATTGAATATGAAATAGGTGATAGTATTGATGATGTTGTTTGTATTGATGATCCTAAAACTGATTTAGATAATGAGGTTGAAATTGATTATGAGCCTGTTGATTCATTGATTGATAGGAAGGATTTGCATGTACAAACTGCTCATTGTGTTGAAATTCTAGGAGAAACTCATTGTCTAGATAAAGTTGAGGATTGCAACATGATTATTGATGAAGGTAGTTGTGGTAATATTGCTAGCATGGGATTGAATACTAAATTGAAAATTGCTTCATTATGCTACCCTAGTCCTTTAAAACTGCATTGGATTAATGATTGTGTTGATTGGAATTTGAACAAGCATGCTAAGGAAGCCATGACATTAGAACATTATGATGATACTATTTCATGTGATGTTGTGCCTATGCAAGTTTGTCAAGTTTTATTAGATTATCCATGGCAGTATGATAAGAGAGTTGCCCATGATGGTTTTGTTAATCGTCATTCCTTACCCTCCCATGCTAGAATTGTTGTTCTTCCACCTATTATTCTTTCACAGGTCCCTGACGAGTATGACAAGAGGAAGGACAAGGATAAAAGAGCTAAAAGAATGAAGGAAGGCAAGGATTCCCCACAGCATCGAATTTGTTCCTCAAGGTGGAGCTATGCACTCAAGACATTCAAAAGGAAGTTGTGCATCAAAGAAGATGACGCCTATGAAGATCGTTCAATCATTCATGTCAAATATGATTCGAGGTCGAATCTTTTTCAAGAAAGGGAGAATGATGCGGGAGCATCTGAGCTATCATCAAGGACGCCCCATCCTAAATCTAAAGATGTGCTAACCACTGGAGTTAGGGCTAAAGATCGCTATGAGCCATCATTCAAGTCATTGATAGTAGCCCGAGCTCGTATTGTAGCCATTCAAGCTCGTAGAGATCCGGTTCGAGTCAAGATGAGAAGTCAAGTACTGAAGATGAAACAAACTAGACTTCAAGACGAAACTCTAGGCTTTGGAATCGCTCAATTCCGATCTCGGACGAGAGAGAACGAGCCGTTTCAAAAAGAGTTGTCGACGACATGTCTACAACCGCGCCCGCGGCTCCATAACCGCGCCCGCGGCCGGGAAACTCGGCCAATTCCTCAACTTCGCCGAGGCTTCCTTTTGAAACATTATTTTCGGATGTTTAATTGTTTTTCGGGATTATTATTTTAGGATATACTTTTTATTGTTTATTTCTTTAGTTGGCACCCTTATGAACCCTATATAAGGCTGCCTTAGTTGTTGTTTTACCCCCCAGACTTTGATATTGAATACAGCGTTTATCGTTTTTTCCTCCCAAAAGAGAGCTTTTGTGAGAAGAGTGCCCCGTGTGCATTGTCGTTGAGCCGGCCCTAGTTGTGCTTGTGTGTGTCAATCTCTTCCATAAGGTTGGTGCTATCGAGGCTTCATAGAGCAACCTCCAGGTGCCTTGACCCACCAAAGTCATTGTGTTTGGTTGTAATCATCCGTTGGGGTTTCTTCATCATTCGGTAAGGTTCTTGTTCTTAAGTTCAACGGTTTTATCGTTGTTTGATTTGGTTCCAATTGGCCTATCATTCGACTTATCCTTCTTTCATCTCATTCTAATTCTGTCTATCTTCTCTGTTCGAGTTCCTATTCGAGTTTGGTGTCTAGGTCGGCAATTGCGGCTTATCCCCGCATCAAATGGGCTGGTTGGATAGTGTTAAAGGAGCAACTACTATTTTGTGTGATAGTGTCTCTACAATCAAGCTTTCTAAGAACCCAATGCTACATGGTAGAAGCAAACACATAGATGTTCATTTTCATTTTCTTAGAGATCTTGTCAGTGAAGGGATTGTTGAATTGGAGCAATGTGGAACTAGCTTTCAAATTGCTGACATTATGACAAAGGCTGTGAAATTGGAAACTTTCAGGTATATGCGAGCCATGCTTGGCATTGTTATTAAAATCTAGATTTAAATCTACGATTTTACGATTCACATCAGGAGGAGTGATCCCCGATTCTATGTAGAATCTTATTAACAGTAGAATCTTAATTTACCGAAATAAAATTAGTAGAATTTTGGTGTAAAATTTTGATTTTACAAACGATTTTACACAAATGACTTTTATATCTCTATGTTTAAGTATATAGTGTTAACAGTTAATTATCATCATGATTTATATTGATAATATTAGTCATTATCTTCTATACAATATTTGTAATATTTTAAAACGTAATTTATAAGGAAAATAATATTAAATTGTAAATATATACACTTTTGTGTGTAAATTAGTCTTACGATTCTACAATTCAAATCTACGATATGATTTTAAAGGGCCCTGCGATCTGATCCTAGAATTTCGATTTTGAATAACATTGATGCTTGGTGCGAGAGAATGGTCTGCCATGGCCACCAGTGGGCTGTTAGTGTATGTCAAGCATCTAGTCAGTTTGTTAGCTATTTTAGTGGGCTGTTAGTGGGTTTATTAGTGGTTCCTGATCATGGGTCAGTAGTTGTATTGTATCTCTTTTTTGCTCTATTCTAGCAGAGAAACCTTTTGGGTAACTTTAACGGAAAGACATCAAACTTACATTTGACAACTCTGTGCAAGAGTTTACTATAAAGAAAGCCCGTCAAATGGTCAAAACATCAGTAAGAGTAAAAAAAAAAAAAAGCATTCAACATCAAGTAAATACTAGGGTACTACTATAAAACAAGCCAACCTAGTATATCATTAACTGTTTTTCTTGGAGCTGCTAGGCAACTATCTGTGTCTCACTAGGATCAGGAGAAGTGTCTTTAAGATCAGGCAGCTTCGGACACACCGAAAACTTCAACCAATTCCTCCTCTCAGCAAGCTTCAAACCTGGTTGCAACACGAGCCCAATGGCGACTGCAACGAGACTAACCACCATCACTTTCACAGTCGACAAAGCCAACACGACACAGATCAAAACAGTAGGCGGAACACACATCAAAATACATCCAACCGTCCCGAAAGGAACCTTGTAAGGCCTCGGCGCGTTCGGTTGCTTAATCCTCAGCCTCACAAAGGCAATGAACTCCAAAATCATCCCAAAACAGTACAGAAAATTCTCAGCAGCCACAATCTCGTCGAAGCTCAACCAAGAAAGCAGAATCACACCAGAAGCAGAGAACAAAATCCCGACCCACGGAGTCCCGTGCCTCGATCTCTTCCCGAAGAATTCAGGCAGCATTCCTCGTTCCGCCATACCCAAAAGCTGAAACGAGTCACTACTCATCTCTGCAACAAACATTCCCATATTGGACATTGCAGCAGCTCCCTGTATCCACCAACTCAGCCACACGCCACCAATGAGTTTCGCGACATCAGCGAAATACCCGTCTGTCCAAGCCGATTGATCCAACGGAATTGCCCCTGTTCCCGCCAAAAGAGGAAAGAAATAGGCGGCAACTACGAATAATAACGCGTAAAAGAGTGCCTTAGGGAGCGTTTTCTTCGGGTTTTTGACTTCCCCTGCTAATGTACTGACAGAGTCCCAGTAGTTTAAGTTCCAGAAGAGTGTGTTGAGATACAATCCCCAGTTGACTCCACGGAAGTTGACAGCAGTCCATCTTACAGGCTTCAGTTTCGGGATCGAGATCACTGTCATGATGACAAAAGGAAGGATCGAAAACCCGCCTAAGAAAACCGCAACCCAACCGACAATCACCATTCCTCTGTAGTTCATGAATGTGAGGCCTCCAGTGAGGCCCAAGACGGCTAAAACCCGAGGATAACCGTGACCCAAGACGGGTACAGCGGTTTTTAGATAGTCGAGGAAGAGGATAGGATAAAGAGCGTTGTCGATAACGCCACTAAGCCATTTCATCCATCCTTGTTGGAATCCCCAATACTCGCCTACACCGGCTGATACCCAGATCACGTAACCCCCATTTTCAGGGTACATTGTCGACATCTCTGATGTGATTAAGGCTTCTGGTATACTCCATATTATTGGAAAGACGAGGAAACCGATGAGGGCGAGAAGAGGGCCGGCTGCACCGACTGTGTCCTCGATACCGAATGGACCGCCTGAGACTTCGTAGAAGATGAGGAAGATGAGTGGTATGAGTGCGAGCTTGTTTCCCTCTTTGGATGAGGTAGCTGAAGGTGTTGCCTCTTGTATTTCAATTGTGGTTTGGGTGTTTGCTGATGGACTCAGTTTCTGCAATGTTGAAATCAAAGACAATTGTATGAATGTATATGACATAAGTTAGAAACCTTAGAGGAAAGATTCAATAACTATGAATATCAGTTCAACCAACATATAATGTATGTGACATAAGGTAAATACAACGTATAAATGTCAATTTGCTAACACATATGACAGGTATGAAAGACTAGAGATAGCCTGTAAATGTGCAATGCTATATTCTAAAGTCCAAATCCACTAGCTTTTATACGCACGCCTCAAAATGAAGTTATAATTCTAAGTTGTCCACTTACGAATCTCTACCCACATGAAGATAAAAAATGTAATTAGACCGGCAATGTGGCCCCTAATGAGTACACGGGAGTTTAATTATTATCATCATAAAATAACAAATCTGACGTGCCTATGAAAGTGAAAGACATTGATCAAATTTCGCTTTAGGAAACGTCTATGGGCCCATTGAATAATTGGGCCATATTGGGCCCACTACAGCCCATCTGAACGTGTGGGTTTTCCTCATTACCCCATATATATTACTTATTCTGATCATTTTGTTCCCTTTCTCCTGAAATTCGGAGCCTATCGTAGCTCAAAATATATTACTAGAAAAGTATATTTGCTAAAAGATAGAAGATCATAACTGAAGATTTTATCAAATACCCTATTGATAGAATTTTCAATCAATGATGCCGCAAGTAAACCCTAAATTTAAAAAACTAGTTACTTTTTGTTAATCCCATAGCATGCCATAAAAGAGAAGATACTTCAGAAGAATAAAAAAGTCCTAAAGTCTGCTTTTTTCCATCTAAAGAGTATTGTTTGTTAGAGTTCATTGTGTCGGCCTTGCATCTAAACAAGCGTGCGTATTGGTGGGTCTCCCTTAATCATCCATTAGCTTCATTTAATTAAACACTAATTAACTTGTTAACTCTTTCAATCGCTAGTTAACAAAGCAGAAAACTGATTCCTTGTAAAACGAGAATTGAACTTCAGCAGAAACAAATAAAATATCAATATAAATCAGAAAATACGCAGGAAAAGATGGAATGGTTACCTGAGAAGAGTGTGGAAACGACGTCGTACTGCAATAACCTGCTGCTGCTCCGGCTTCGGATTCCATCGCCGTCGTCAACTAAAAACAGAGCAAAATTAAAGTCGAATTTTGAAACTAAAGAAGTTAAAAAGTAATACGAAATCCGGATTTGCAAACCTTATGCCCTGATTTTAGAGGAGAAACAGAGAATAGGAAGCTATTTAGGGAGGACAAGAAAAGACTTTTTTTTTCTCTCTTGCTTGCGATAGCTTCCTGATTGAGTTTGATTTACATTTTGAGGGTGTTTATATACGTCTCAACTGATAGAGTAGGTGGGGCCACTTTAGATTAAAAAATGAAATTAAAGGGAAAGAAAAGAAAGTCAGTCATTAGCTGCAGATATTTTTAATTAGTTTTTTAATCTATTTTGAGCTTTTAGAATGGAATTTTTTTTTGAAATAAGCATTTTACCCGAAAAAATTCCCGACGTAGGCTCTTTTCAAAACAATTTCCCAAAATAGACACTTATTTCAGCTTCGGAATTTTTTTACGTGTGAGAGACGCTGGTAGAACCAGCGTCTCTCCTCCGAAGCTGAAGCTAATTTTTTTTTTTTTTTTATGTATAAGAGACGTTGGCTAGTTTTTTAACATTATTTCCAAAAAAAATTGTAGTTTTTAATTTTTTTTTTTTAAGGCAATGTATAAGAGACGTTGGTCGAACCAGCGTCTCTTATACGGTGAAACATAAAAAAAAAAATGTATATGAGACGCTGGTTCGACCAGCGTCTCATATACAGAGAAGTTTTTTTTTTTATTTGCACATGTATAAGAGACGTTGGTCGAACCAGCGTCTCTTATACAATATTTAATTAAAAAAAAAGTGATGTATAAGAGACGCTGGTTGGACCAGCGTCTCTTATACATTTTTTAATTAAAAAAAAAATGTGATGTGTAAGAGACGCTGGTCGAACCAGCGTCTCTTACACATGTGCAATTAAACAAAAATGTGTTGTGTAAGAGACGCTGGTTCGCCCAGCGTCTCTTACACTAAACCCTAATTCCGAAAACCAGCCGCTGTTTCGGTTTGAACGGGTTTGAAATTGAAATTGAAATTGAATGCGTGTGGTTGGGAGATAGCAGTTACAACAACAGCCTTTAAATTCATCTTCATCCCTTCTTCTTTCACGTTTTTACTGCCATCCTTCTTCTTCTTGTTTTCTTTTCAGTCGTTCCAGCCAACCTCTTCTTCTTCTTGTTTTCTTTTCATTCGTTCCAACAACAACAGCAAGGCAATAGACGGGTGATCCAGCAATCGAAGGTAAGTCTTCATTTCTTTTTCTCTTCTTAAAAAATTTTGGATTCATTTAAACAGTGTAATTCCATTTCTTCTTCTCTTAATTAATTTTGTTCATTGTTATTTTATTGTCATACCAGCAACAATCTTCGTTCCAAAATCAGCAAGAAACAGACTGGGTGAACGGACGAGCGGACGTGAACGAGCGGGTGAACGTTTTTCAACAGAGAAAACGTAAGAAAATTTCTGCACTCATTTTATTTAAGAATCTATGAATATGTTTCAGAAAAAAGGTTTTAGAAAATAGTTTTATAGAAGTAGGGTTAAAAACGAATTTTAAAATGATAATAGGGTTAAAAACCAATTTTATATGATAATAGGTTTAGGTATTTTTTTAAGAATTTTTTAATGATAATAGAATTGAAAACGAAATTTATATTATAATAGGTTTAAAAACGAATTTTATAATTATACTAGGGTTAAAAACGAATTTTATATGATAATAGGTTTAAGTATTTTTTTTAGGAATTTTTA
Source organism: Oxyria digyna (assembly GCA_029168935.1). Lineage (NCBI taxonomy): Eukaryota > Viridiplantae > Streptophyta > Magnoliopsida > Caryophyllales > Polygonaceae > Oxyria > Oxyria digyna. The sequence goes on from JAPVLV010000005.1 coordinate 46,772,802, forward strand.
ATGATAATAGGATTAAAAACGAATTTTATATTATAATAGGTATAAGTATTGTTTTTAGAAATTTTTAATGATAATAGGATTAAAAACGAATTTTATATGATAATAGGTTTAAGTATTTTTTTTAGGAATTTTTAATGATAATAGGATTAAAAACGAATTTTATATTATAATAGGTATAAGTATTGTTTTTAGAAATTTTTAATGATAATAGGATTAAAACGAATTTTATATTATAATAGGTTTAAGAATTTTTTTATGAATTTTGTAATGGTAATAGACTTAAAAACGAATGTTATATGAAAATAGGTTTAAAAATAAGTAGTTGAAAATAGTTGGCTTCACTTGAATGTGGTTTGATTTGATATTATAATAGGTTTAAAAAACGATTTTTTTTATGATAATATGTGGCTTCACTTGAATGTGGTTTGATTTGGCTTGAATTTTATGATAAAATGTGGCAATCAAAGTAAGTAGTTGAAAATAGTTGGAAATAGTAATTATGTATAAACAATCAAAGTAATTAGGTTTAAAAAGATTTAAACCACAATTACTTTAAATTTAAAGATAAAATAATTTTATGATAAAATTTTCTTTGACATTTTAGAATGGAAGGTGGATACAACCCCCAGTGTGAAACCTCATTCACCAGATTACTCTCAAATGTTCAATCTGGAGTAATGAGTGGATCACAAATGGTAGTACATGGAGAGGGAAACAATGATCACGAGGATGCGTTTGTCGATGCGTTTGGTCTTGATCACAATGATGACATCGATCAATCGTCAGAGGACGAGGATGTCAATGAAGCTGATATAGCTAGGGTTAACATGATTAGAGAAGCAGCGCAAATCACCCCGAGTTGGAATATGACTGGAGAACCTGATCCAGCATTGATGAACTCATGGCAAACTTGGATTGGAATGGATCCACTGCCAAATGAAGATGAATTTTGCAAAGGACAACTTTTTAGTTCACTCGAGCAGTTGAAAAGAAGAATTGTAGTGTACTCAGCATCCAAGGGGAAGTAGTATAAGGTGAAAAAGGTCAGAGATCGATGGTACACAGTTGTCTGCGTGCAAAAAGACGAATGATGCACATGGAAACTATCGGCTCATAAAGTCGGTGAGCTTGACAATGTGTGGAAGATAAGCACATACAAAGGTCCTCATGTCCCTAGCTGCGTAAGAGATGTCATGCATATGGATAATCGTAATATCTCGCAAAAGTTCATCGCTGAAGAAATAGTTTCGCTTATCCGAGTTGACAAAGCATTGAAGCCCAGGACCATTATGCAAATAATACAGAATTCGTATCAGGTCTCCATTACGTACAAAAGAGCATGGGGTGGAAAACAAAAGGCAATAGCTTCCATTTTCGGTGATTGGGAGGAATCATATGCTATTTTGCCTCGGTTTATGGCTGCAGTTGTACAGTCCAATCCTGGTACTGTTGTCGAATGGAGTACGGTACCAAGTGCTGATGGGAGTGGATTCATCTTCCGACGTGTTTTTTGGTCATTTGGACAAAGCATCCAAGGTTTCCAACATTGTCGGCCTTTGATTACTATTGATGGAACTCACATGTATGGAAAGTACAAAGGTACTTTACTTATAGCAATGGCTGTGGATGCAAATCAACAGATTTTTCCTATTGCGTTTGTTGTTGTTGAGAGTGAGAATGGTCACAGTTGGTCTTGGTTCATGGATTTAATTGGTCGTCGAGTAACAGACCGCACTGGTATATGTGTTATATCGGACAGGCATCCGGGTATCCTGAAGGCTATGAGAGAGCTACAGCGTTGGAGAGCTCCAAATGCATATCACAGGTTTTGTGTTCGCCATATTGTTTCAAATTTCAACACAGCTGTTGGAAACAAGCACTTGAAGCGATTACTTGGTGCAACAGCATACAAACATGAAGAGGCGGAATTTGATGCTGGGTACTCTACTTTGTGCTCCAAAAATGTAACGGCAAAAACTTATTTGGAGAACATAGAAAAGGAAAAATGGTCCTTATGTCATGATGGCGGTTCCAGGTATGGAGTGATGACAACCAACATGTCTGAGTGTTTTAATGGGGTGATGAAGGGTTCCAGAAATTTACCTATCACAGGTCTTGTCCAATCGACATTCTATAGACTTAATTCGTACTTTGTAGAGCGTCTTGGAAAGGCAACAGAACGTAATGTGGCAGGGCAACGATACACTAATGCAGTGGAAACGTTGATTGAGCACAATGTTACAATAGCTCATCGTGCACAAGTAATCTCATTCAACGCATTAAGACATGTATATGAAGTGCATGTTCCACCCGTCCAGGAATACGGCCAGCGCTTACAATACATCGTGGATTTGACTAGTAGGACATGTACTTGTCAAAGATGGAAGAATTATAAGATACCTTGCCCTCACGTCTTAGCAGTGTGTCGCCACAGGAGCTTCTCGTATGTTGAATATGTTGATCCACTTTACTCCATGGAGGCTCTGATGAGGACATATCAGACAACCTTTTATCCAGTAGGAGATATTTTAGATTGGCCTGTGATTGAGGGACCAACATTGAAGCCAGATCCGAATGATCTTCGTGACGTTGGTAGACCAGGAAGGCGGAAAGAGTCTCGATTCCATAATGAGATGGACATTGTTAGTGCTCCAGGGAAAAGCAACTGCAAACTATGTGGGCAAGAGGGACACAACAGGAGGACATGTGCATCACGAGCTAGCAGTTCTGGACAACATAACTAGCTTTACCTAGTTTTCATTGTTGTACTTTATTTGTAGTTGTTGTTTATGAAGACATTTGTAATGATTGTTGTTGTTGTTTATTAAGACATTTGTAATGATTGTTGTTGTTGTTGTTGTTGTTTATGAAGTTGATTGTATTCATGTGTGTTTATGATTGTTGTTTCAATGGCTAGTAGATGGAGATTAACCCTGGTCCATTATCGTCTGAGGTGCTTAGTCAGCAAGAACAACACAGATCTTCGGATGTGTGGAACAATGCCGCTTATGTAAGTGTACATTACATGCTTAAATATCGATTTTCACTAGTTAGTTTGTACATTGCATGCTTAAATATCTCTAATTTTCCCTTTCTTTTGTATAGACAATGACACCCTTAGAAACTAGAGTGCATCTGCGACATTGGTTCGATCCCCATCCTAGGGTCTTAGAATACATTCGTCTTGCTGGATTTTATTGCGTATCCCCGTCTAGGATCCAAATTCAAACTAGACAAGGATCTTATTACAGCATTAGTGGAGAGATGGAGACCTGAGACACATACATTTCACTTGCCCGTGGGTGAGGCAACAATCACACTCCAAGATGTTGCTGTGTTGTTTGGACTATGTGTGGATGGCTATGCTGTATCAGGCACTGCAGGTCACCATTGGAGATCAGAAGTCATCCGTCTGCTCGGTAAAGATCCAAGTCGATCACTCGGCGGCTCAGCATTGAAGCTTTCATGGCTACGAACAAACTTTAGTGAATTGCCGGATAATGCGGATGAGGAGACGATCAAGTGTTATGCAAGGGCATACATCTTGATGGTAATGGGTGGCCTCCTTTTCTCAGATTACAGTGGAGGCGAAATACAAGTAGTGTATTTGCCGTTGCTGGAGAATCTAGAGTCTGCGGCATACTACAGCTGGGGAAGTGCTACTTTGGCATATCTTTACCGCAACCTATGCAAAGCCTCAGAGAAACATCACTCTCAAATAGGCGGTCCACTGATCTTACTTCAGGTATATAATATAACTTATTAAATTTAAAGTTATCGGTTTTCAGTGGTTAATTAATGTCATGATTGTAGTTATGGGCATGGCAACGCATGCCGATTGGGAGGCCAAGGTTTATCGGGGTCTCAGACCCGGAGCAAGATCTCCTAGCGAGGAGGAGAGATAGAAGGAGGAGAGCTAAGGCTGCCCTATCTGAAGGGTCACAACCTCCACCACTTGATGACCAATTTTTAAATGGTCAAGATTCACTTGCATTGAGGTAACATTCACCATTACTGCATATACATATATCTCGGGCGAGTTTTTATCAATCTCTTTTTTTATTTAGGTGGTTGAAGTGTGATTTCGTATATGATGGTAAAAGTCATGATCTTATGTATTATCGAGATGCATTGGATAGGCTAAGGAGCGATCAGGTTTGTATTTTTTTTAATGTCTAATTACATAATGCATATATTCAACATACTTAAGGTCATTTTATTTTATATTTAGTTTGCATGGGATCCCTACACACCAAGTGAACTAGGGAGGCTTGGTAGAATTTGTTTTTTAGGATGCAATGTGTGGAGGACCCAAGCCCCTATGATTTGTTTTGACATAGTTGAGTGGCATCGACCCGACCGTGTGATGCGTCAATTCGGATTTCCACAACATGTGCCGGGTGCATGTGAAAACTATGCTGAGTTGCATTTAGTTAACAGAAGGGGGAAGCATGAGACAGACTAGAGCATATTTCACAAGCAATTTATAGAGTTGTGGAACAGACGTGCGGATTGGATTGCTATGCCTCTGGATGACCCATGTCCTTCAACAGTGGAAGAACGGTATATGAGCTGGTACCGATCAATTACTCGTAGATTTATTAGTCCACATATTCGGCCGCCAGCAGGACAATATCAACCATTGTCTCAAGACTTGTATATGGTGGTGAGTATGAAATATAACATATCAGTTTATATAATATTTACACTGAATATTTCAAACATACTTATGATTTTTTTTTCCAGGGACAACAGGTGACGACGCAAGGGATTGATGTTCTTAACCAATTGTCTGTAGATCAATCATTCTTCTATAGCCAACAAGATCCTCCAATGACTATGTCACCTCCCTATATTCCGCCAGCGTCAGCGTCAGCGTCTACGCTACCAATGTCTTATCCAACATCGTTGACCATAGCCTCTCCAACACCTCCGCCCTATTATTCTTCCTTTCAAGATTTTCCTAGTTCTTCAATCCCGCAACCGTCGTTCTCAGATCTCGGTGAATTTGGATGGAGTTCCTCGTCTCATTATTCATACATGACATCATCAATGCATGCACCAAGTTCATTTATGTCCACTAGTGCTTCAAGTGTATTTATTTCTCCCACCAGGCCAATTTCTAGAGATGAACGTAATATATGTGGGTGGGGATACGAGCCTACGTTAGCACCCGTCCAAGAGCCAAGTAGAGAAGAAGATGATGGTCACACAGAGAGTGAAGACGAAGATTAGAATTATTACATATTTGTTGATTTAAAATTTTATGTTAAACTCTATGATTTTTTATCATATTTATTACACAACAATTTCATATTTACATTATTATTTCAAATTATTATAAAAAAACATTACAGTATAAGAGATGCTGGTCCAACCAGCGTCTCTTATACATGTGCAAATAAAAAATAACATCGTTGTATATGAGACGCTGAGCAACATATACATTTTTTTTTTATGTTTGAACGTATAAGAGACGTTGGTTCGACCAACGTCTCTTATACATGTGCAAATACAAAAAAACATCGCTGTATATGAGACGCTGGGTAACATATACATTTTTTTTTATGTTTCAACGTATAAGAGACGCTGGTTCGACCAGCGTCTCTTATACATGTGCAAATAAAAAAAAAACATCTCTGTGTAAGAGACGCTGGTTCGACCAGCGTCTCTTACACATCACATTTTTTTTTTAATTAAAAATTGTATAAGAGACGCTGGTCGAACCAGCGTCTCTTATACATCACTTTTTTTTTTAATTAAATATTGTATAAGAGACGCTGGTTCGACCAGCGTCTCTTATACATTGCCTTAAACAAAAAAATTAAAAACTACAAAAAAAATTGGAAATAATGTTAATAAACTAACATGTATAAGAGACGCTGGCCCAGCCAGCGTCTCTTATACATAAAAAAAAAAAAAAATAGCTTCAGCTTCGGAGGAATTTGTTTTGAAACAAGTGCCTATTTTGGGAAATTGTTTTGAAAAGAGCCTACGTCGGGAATTTTTTCGGGTAAAATGCTTATTTCAGAAAAAAATTCCTTAGAATGAGTTTAGGAAAGTTATTAGACTATTTATTTATTTATTTTTAAAATATTATTAACATATTAACAAATTACATTAAGAAAAATAAAAAAACATTAATTTGAAGCAAATTATTTTCAAAGTTTAAGTAAATTTAATCTATCTAATTATTATTCATCTATTTTATTTTTGATATATAATGAAATTTGAAACAGATATAAAACTATAAATATCTAACCACTAAAACTTTGATAGTTAACCAATGAAAAAACAAATAAATATATTTAATTTTTTATAGATATTTATTGACGTTGTAGCAATATAAAATACTATAAATTATATAAAACATATATCAAAATTATAAAATTATTATTAAGTAATTATATAAACATATCCCCGTGTAATGACACGGGTCTTGCACTAGTTCATATTAAACTAGTATAATTGCGGCTTCATATAATACGGAGTACAATTTAAAAATAAATAAATAAATAAATAAATAAATAAAACTATCTTCTGTATAGTTTTATCTAAAAATAATTTTTTTCGCATCAACAACTATTATATATATTGTATTTGTTTTAGAATAATATTTTTTGGTCAGCTCTTGTAAAACATATATCGTGGTTTGTTAATTGTTATACATATTAAACATATCACATTCTAAGTATAATTCTTATACCTATAAATAGCAAATATATATATCCCTATTATAAGTGAATAGTTTCAAAATGTTTAATTTGATTTTTTTTATGTTAAAATATATTTGAATTTTTTTTAGTTTGTTAGAGATTTGTTTGTTGTAAATTGGCTTTTAAAAATAATATAAGTAACAAAAGATTAAAAGGAGTAAAAAGATAATTAATAAGAAAATGACACATAAGATAAATATAGCTAAAATGAAGGAGAGAACTTGCAACTTGCAAGCATTCTAATAATATATATAGATTAACTAGTTTAGCTCTCGCGCATCGCACGAAATTTGCATTAAACTTACAAAAAAAATATAAACTAATTCAGGGTTTATAAAAGTTTAATTCTCGTGTAATTCATTAAATTTAATTCATGTGTTAAATACTCCCTCTGTCCTTAAATGATAGTCTCATTTCACTCCGGCACATTTTCCGATGCACGTTTTGTATCGTTAATATCTCTAACTACAAGTTGGTAAAAATTATAAAATTTTGATATTATTGTAGTGCTCATTGAAACGAATCAAATAAGATCTCACATGACTATATTTTTTCTTATATATTGAAAGATATTTACAAGATTCTCTTGAATTGTTAATAGTGTCAAAAACAACAATGGGACTATCATTTAGGGACGGAGGGAGTATTTATAATTCAATAAAAAGAATAAAATCATTATAAATGTTTTAACCTATTAATACTAATATGTTTATTAATTGGTAAGAGAAAAGAAAATTAAAAAAGTATGGAAAGAAAAATGATTTTCTACAGTCAAAATTTCCTTCTTGCCACATGGCTTTACATTATTGATTTCGCCACATGACATATTTATATCCATTTTTGTGAATTATTTTCAGAAAATATTTCCGATATGGGCTCGTTTTGAAAATAACTCCCAACATAGGCACTCTTATGAGGTTCGAAAATTTTTCACGTATGAGAGACGCTGGGTAGCGTCTCTCATCCGAAGCAGGTTTTTTTTAATTCCCCCGTGTAAGAGACGCTGGCAAACCAGCGTCTCTTACACAAAAAATTTAAAAAAAAAATTGGATTTGCATAAGGCGCAAAGGAGTTGTTTTAATTTTTTTTTTTCAAAGTTTCTTATATATATATATTATTACATAAGACTTACTCGTGTTTGGATGGCTCGTATGGGCTCGTTTGAAATCGGAATCGATCACGACCGATTTCGTTGGGTCCGTATTGATCCCAACTTTCACTAGATATGTCTCTCGCTCAATTCTGATTTTGAACGACCCCATACGAGCCACCCGAACACGCGTAAGTCTCGTGCACACCTTCTACTGTAAATGGATATTTACAAATCCGTTCCTCCATATCAGGCGATGAGAGACATATCTGGTGAAAGTTGGGATCAATACGGACCCAACGAAACTGGTCGTGATCAATTCCGATTCCGAACAAGCCCATACGAGCCATCCGAACAAGCGTAAATCTCATGCATACCTTCTTTCACCGGTTCGGAATCGGAATTGATCACGACCAGTTTTTTTGGGTCCGTATTGATCTCTACTTTCACCTGATATGTCTCTTATCGCCTGATATGGAGGAACAAATTTGTAAATATCCATTTACAATAGAAGGTACGCACGAGACTTACGCGTGTTCGGGTGGCTCGTATGGGGTCGTTCGAAATCAGAATCGAGCGAGAGATATATCTGGTGAAAGTTGGGATCAATACAGACCCAACAAAATCGGCCGTGATCGATTCCGATTTCAAACGAGCCCATGCGAGCCATCCAAACACGAGTAAATCTTATGTAATAATATATATATAAGAAACTTTGGAAAAAAAAAATTAAAACAACTCCTTTGTTATACAAATCCAATTTTTAAAAAAAAAAAATTGGCCAGTGTCTCTTACACGGGGGAATTAAAAAAAAACCTGCTTCGGATCATCAATATTTAAATCAAATTAAAAAATATTGTAACCATACTTACCTTTTCATATGCATGTTTAAATTAAGATACTTTTACTTAATCATATTATTAATTTAAAATTTGTGATTATTAAATTAAATTATACTAATAATATATTAATTTAATATTTTTATAAAAATCGTGCGACGCCGAGAACTAAGCTAGTGATAAATAAGATAAGCAAAAATGGAAAAAAGATGGATCAAGTTAAAGGAAAAAATGTTGAGCTAGGAGTTGTAGGATGTTAAATGCTTTTTAGTAGGGAAGATAATCCAATGGCTATTATATATGTTTGACTATAAAAATGTATTCAAGGATTGTTGGAGAAAGGGCCTTTTTCGAATTTGTTGAAGGATTTTAAATATTTTAATGAAATATTTTTGTAAGCATGAAACACATGTTGTTATGCAGATCAGCAGATGGAATAAAATCACGGGTTATATGATCGGGCAGTTGGGTAATATTGTACCTACTACAGTATCATGGAGGTTAATTAATTACAAGGCATGTGACATGTTTACGGAAATCTAATTTTATCTATATAAAAGTTGGCTATTCATTGTCAAAATTGAATGAAATTGATACCAATTTAATGCATTACTCATTTCTTAATCACCTCCTATTGGACTTTTGGGCATGTATTTAAATATCTTTCTCATATCCCTATGTTATATTTATTTATAGTATACTTGATTAATTCACAAATTAAATTAATGTGTGAGCTTCTCTTATGTCAATGCAAACTTATTCTAATATTATGTTTTAAAACTACTTCAAACATAAATATAAGGAAATAAAAAATACTTATATTTACAAATATTAATAAATTTGATAACAACAACAACATATTAACAAATAATGTATAACTATATTAAATCACATACGAAAATCCGTAATTTTCTCGCGCGGAGCGCGAGGCCCGTATCTAGTTATCTTATATGAGAATTTTGTACTTTCCGAGAGCGTTAATTTATTAATATAAGATTCTATTATACTCCCTTCGTCCCTTTATTTCCTTCTTGTTTCTCCCGGGCACGTATGACGATGTGCGTTTTGTTTTATCAATATCTCTAATTATAGATTAGTAAAAATTATGAATTTTGAATTTTATTAAAGTACTCGATAAAACGAATTAAACAAGACCACACATGACTATGTTTCGATTTATATATTACTCGAAATTACAAAGATTTCATTGATTTTTGAATAGTGTGAAAAAGAGAATCAAGAAGCAAATAATGGGACGAAGGGAGTAGTTTATATCGACGATGAGACAATTTGCAAGTTCGAAATTGACTAAAATATTTCATATGTTAGTGCTATGTTAAACGACATCGTAAGATATTAGTCACAAAATCCACCTTTTTCTACACTTTTTTTCGTTGGAGTCAGGATGTCGCGATCTCACGATCAACACCTGGTGAGGTTAGGCAAGCTACATATTTCTCTTTGATGGCTAGAGATCTCTTAACCACAGCTGGACTAACAACATGAAACTCCACTCTTTCTCGGATCAAACTCCAACTACTTTTTCTGTTCTTCGTGTTCTTGAGCTTAAAGGGATGACCCCCGGATTTGACTCTCCGACGCCCAAGACAATAAGCAATCACGAAGAAAAGAGCTTAAAGGCTCGCAATAACACCAAATAGAAGCTCAAACAAGATAAGAAGAGGGAAACACAATGCACAATTACACAACTCACGAATTACCAACGATCAATGGTAGCGCTCACGAATCACCTCAAAAAGAGACAATTCTTACACCAAAAAGCACGATCTCGATAACGAAAGTCAGAATTCAAGTGTCGATCATCTAATCCTCTACTAAAAGAGATTATTTGAGAGGGAGGAAGATGAGCTCGAGGTGAGACTTCACTTTTGTGTTTTTGCTCTCTTCTTTACAAGGGAGATAATTAACAAATGATCAAAGATGCGGATTTATACTACGTCACTAGCCCACTATATCCATTCTCTAGGTAGTTAGCACCCTTATCCGAATTGGACTTAAGTGGACTCCCTCCCCCAATACCTTGATGCTCGTTAAATGGACCGACCTTACTATATAGGTCGCGAGCCTAATAATACTTACACTCGAAAATCGGGTCTAACATCCAGCCTCAAAATCACTGATGTCCTTGGCCTTCACTTTTTTCAAAAGAAAAAAATTCGATATATTTGAAATATCTAAAAGATCAAAGATTAGAAAAAACACAATAAATACATATATTCTCATACTAAGTAAGAACAATGCAACAAAACAAAAGAAGTCAAGATGAACAATAAGAGGAACAAAAAGCACAACAATATGCTACTAACCTATAAACTATTATAGTGAAATCAGTCACATAAAAGAGTTCATTAAACCACCACATATAACACTATCCAGTGAGTGTCTCTATCGAAAACTAGACTCGTAAATCCGCGCTTCGCGCGGGTTTGAAACGTGTTTTTTTAACCGTGTCATACCTTTTGTGTTGTGGAGTAGTAAAACATAAGTATTTTACCGAAACAACGCGGCCAAACATAAGACCAAGTCCCAAAGTAATAGATTAACAAAATAAATTTATTAAGAAGGCTGATAGAAAATCAGGTGTCAATGCATTTTATGTTGTTTCTGGAATCTGCACAACTTCAATCTCTTGCTGTTGTTCTTCAATTGACGTTAATTTAACTGATTTTCAGTTGTGATTTCACCATCACCATCAGAATCATCCACTTTAAAAAAGTAAATCAAATGACATTTCTCATTAATTCTACCAATGATCGTTGTGTTAAGCCTCAGTTTCTTAGCGTCATAAGGATCCTTTCGAGTAATGACGACTGCAGCTGGGGCCATCCCCATTCTCTCTTGTGATTCAACAAAATGAAGAGGAAAATTGTGTGAATCAACAGATTGTGACTCGTTTAGCTCTTCGCTTGCACCTTCTTCAAACAACTATGAAAATGCCTTGTGTCTGCAAATTTTATTCATTATGCATGAACTCGCCAAATTAGCACCTCAATCGAGATTGTTTTGAATCGACAATGAAAAACACAGACCTGAAATCAGAGTTGGAAGCTGCAAAGATGGATAAGAACTGGTTTATGGATATACCCAGCCAGCTGCAAATCCCACCATGGCACTAAAGTTTCTAGCTTATTGTTCTTTCTCCTACAAACTTGCCAGTGAAGAATTCTGAGATTGCCAGGTACTGTCAATCCTCCTCCTGCCACATTTCAGTGAAAATCATCACATAAACTGAATCTGACAGAATACTATAACAGTCCAACATATTTCTAGCTTACTTAAGCAAGGATAGGATACCAATGATCAAAATCCCATGCGAGAGGAGAAGCAGAATCAACATAGTAGACGACGACATGGATCAACCCGAAGCACAACAGGATCACTATTTCATTTTCTACTAAAATTTCTTTAGTTCGATTTCCTTATTACAAATTAATTACCCGAGATGGTTGAGCTGCTTCCAGAGCAATCCAAGGAAGATTTTCGGCTTCGCTGTTGGTCTTGCATCAAGATCAACAATGGGGAACATGATCCTTGCCATCTAACCTAATGAACAGCTTCACAACAATAGTGACAAATTTCAGAATTATAAGTGGAATTTGTATGTACTGCGCAACATAGATCAACCTTTGCTGGTTCAATGCTCAAGCTTAGATTGTTATAAAGGGTATGACAGAAAAATAATTATGTGGTTTCAGCTTTCTCGCCTTTTTGCCAGTACCACCACTACCTGCAAATGCATTCTTCATGAAAAAACATTCAAAAGAGTGGAGAGCGAGGAACCTTACGTCGAAAGAATTGCAGTCGCCAACACATATCTGCAGTAGCAAAGAGTAAGAAACCCAAATCCAATTGATCAATATAAAGCCCTAAATTGATTTAGGGGAATTTGATACATACATGTTTTCATACTTCGAAATCCTTCAACTCGCCATGTTTCTTACTGGCCATGATGATGAAGGAGAGGAAAGAGAGCTAGAGCGGGTCAAAGATTCACATATGCATTGTCCTATCCGTTGAATTCATACCCCTCTGTGCCGATATCCTTGCCTGATTGCCCTCCTTGTACTGCGGTGTCGTCACTGTCGTCAGCCTCCATTGTGTCAACCTTGCCGAGGACGATGGCCACGAGCGTAGTACTCGAGGTCAAAATGCAGCAGAACCGCACTGCTCACCTTAATCCTCAGATTCACAAAATCTGAATAGAACCTACTTAAAATGTGAATAGAACCTACCTGCATAATAGGAATATGAAAACTAACAGAGTCAAGCCAATTCGTGTGAATGCTTTCGATAGTCCATATGAGAGTATGTGTACTTACTCATTTCCATTATGCATTCAAGCTCATTGGATCAGCTATGACTTCCACATTGAATTGGAATTTTGTTTGGTGATACATACCTGAAAAGAGTTTTAGGTGCCTTCGTTGATCCTGTAATATGTATATATAATATACAACTTTCAATGATAGAGACTAACGCTTTGTAAAACGTTACATTCAAAAGAAAATCGTAATTATTAATGAAATCAATTAAGACAGATTTTTCTTTTGTTTGTTTGATAAGTGTCTGTTGCAGAGGTCAAACCATATGAAACAAAGACAATTGCCAAAATGCAGAAGACAAAATATTTATCTTAAAAAATCATAGCCAACCATCATTACCATCAATGAAGATACATAAATTACAACTGGTTTATACTCCGGTGATTATAATCTGATGAATTTAGCTTTATTATATTCGAAACTCAAGATCAAATCAGTTTTCATTCCCCATATTATTTTCATCCAAACTCTATAATGCATCTCCATATTATTACTCCAAACTCAATAATCAAATATCAATATGAAGTGAAGATCTATGGCCAATTAAATTTGACGTTTGACTAAGCATCACATTATCCTTTTTTAATTTAGAATTTACAACTGAGCTTCAAACAAATCAACTACTCAATACTAATCAGTGTTAGCCTTTATTTACAATGTAAAGCGGAACGATGAGACTTTGTCTATGAAGTTGTGTAGCTTCTCAAGGGCCCATAATTTTGCTAGATTTTAGCTAAACTATAAAGGCCAGGAGATATAAATTACTGAAGAAAACTTACATAGTATCTAGCCATTCTGACAAACTTCAAGAAAGTGATCGAGCCCGCATAAACTCTTCTAACTTATTCCAAACATCAAGAGCTGCAGTCCGCGTCAACTCTTCTATCTTGATGCCTTTTGGATTTACTTATCTGCACATTCAATTTTAAAAAAGATGCCATGAGAGAATCAAAATTTGTTTTAGGGAACAAATTGATCAAAAAACATATACTTGTAATCAGTAATTGATCAAGGATCGGGTTCGTATATTTGATTCATCGAAAAGAATCAAAATCAACATAACTTGGAAGGCTATATCATTGACCATCTCTCAATGCCCTATAAAATTTGGGAGATTGGAGGAAACACAAAAATCTAGGGACTGACTGATAAATGTTTCTACAACAAATATGAAAAACATATCAGTAAAACCTTTTACTGCATAAATTAAATGAAACGGTGTTGTAACCTCGTAGTTTCAGGAAACATATACATATATCACATAAGAGGGAGATCCATTTAGTCTTCAAACATCATGTAGTTTTAGCAACGAAAAAATTATCATTCTCCCGCTGGTAACTGTGACATATTATTACAACTCACTTAGGTAAAACATAAGGGTTAATGTTGACTATATATAGCTTTTTATCCCTAAAAGCAGGCTAATGAACTTGTATATCACTCAAGTATTTAACACAATCAGCATTAGATTTACCATATTTTAAACACTATAAAGCATTTTCTTGTTACAGAAAAGGCTTAGTAGAATATCTTCACATCCACATAAATTCCATCAAGAATTGCAAGCAATCCACATATATGCAAAAAATTTCTCAAGGTAACTCATATTTTTGAAGAAATTGTCTTGGGATAACTGATAAACATGTAGAAATTGTCTCGAGGTAACCCATGAATAAGAAATATTGTTTTAAGACTTGCTTTACAAAGAAGTGGTTAAAAACTTTGTGAATACGTACCTCTCCAACACTTTGATTCTTTACCTATGCCTTCCAATTGTTATTCTATGCAAGTTTACCTGAGCTTCTACTCCGCTTTAAATAGCCTAATCATTTTTCCCTGTAATTTCAAGACACAACCATATCAGTATGAAAGGACATCAAACTTCAATTCAAGCGATGTAAAAAAGAAAAAGGAGATAATGGCGTTATGGAAGAAGAGGATAATCTTCACAGAATGCCCGCTTTCATGGGAAGAAGAACCGGAAGGCCGTTGCGATTCCAATTGGAGAGAGTCGACGTCGATCTGAGCAAAAAGGGAATAGGCCTGCTGGAGGAGGCTTGACCAATTGCATTAACGACCCAACTTTGATAACTCAATAAAAGCTAGGCAAGTACCGATTTCATTTTAATTTTTTGTACATCAGGGAAAAACTTATCAGTGGCTTACTGGTATGAATTTTTTATTTATCCAACAAAGTCATGTTCTTCAAAAACTTCAAAATGTTGGCATGACCTGAACAACTTTCTAGTTTCTAATGACTTGGTAACTTGAATAATTCATGCAATATCATAATGTAATAGTTCTATTGCTAGTAGAGTAATTATTTCAGTAAGCAAGCATGAAATAAAGCAAAAGTCGACCCATAACTAACATCAACTAAATGAACTCAACCATACACACATAACTCTCATTCATTTGCTTAATCATGATGTCTTCCTCTCAGTTAAAATAATAAATGATGCACGAGAAGCTATATACATAAGAATAAACAGAACGCTACCTTTGAGTCTTTCGGAGCTTGACCCATATCAAGGAGTTGACTGAGAGTTCGCTCTTCCTTCTTACTCAGAACTCAACACGGGCTTTGGTATTCCCTCCACTGTGAATGGCATTCACAAATGTAAATTACTTATACAACAAATAGGGATGTGAACACGAAATAAGAATTAATGTGGTATACCCAATTAGCTCACGAAATTTAGGAATATCGAGGATATCGCTTTTATCATATATACATGCTACTGAAGTGTTGGAAATATAAATGTCATTTACACAAAGGATTTAAATAGGTTGGCGGGAGAGCACATGAATGGAAAACTAACTATTGAATAGAGGCAAGAAGCGTACTCCTAAATTCTTTTACATTTATTCAAGTGAGTACAACAATGAAAGGGGCAAGTAAGTTGTGCTGAGTTTCACCATGTTACTGCACAATGAACCCCATAAGGTCCCCTTAATACTATGACCTCTGCAGAAAATAAAGAACAAACGCCAAACGTGGGAAGAAAGTAAAATGTTCATGTCAGTAGGTCACATTTTACTCTGAAAATTTTCAAAATTAAAATTGTAAAACAATAATCATCAGAATCAGAATTTTACCTGTTACTGTCATGTTAAAGCTCTCTTGACAGATCCCACATATAGCTTCACCAATCTGATTCTTCATTTCCCGAGACGGATTTTATCATCTCAATTTGCAACAATCAACTTCTGTCTTGGGCGGAGAATGAGTTGATCTGAGCCCTAAGTTTTATACCCGGATTTTCCTCAACTGCCTGCCATGATACTTAACCTTCTTATCCAAATCAGGATTCCTAAACAACAAATGTCTACAGACTTAAGCATTGGATTCTTTCAATCAGATTTAAAACCTATTATTGAATGTCTAAATATCGACTATGTTTTCAAATCCTTGTGTAAACTTAGAATTGCTAAATCAGCCACAAACAATGTTGAATTGGAATACAGATTTAGCAAAGCAAGATAAGTGAGCAAGCTTACTAGAGCAATATCCCTGCAGTGGTGACCCATGAACTGAACCTGTGCCAATATAATGAATGCACGCCAAATAGGAAGAGATAGGGCGAGTCAAATTCTATGGCCAACTGTCCTGCAAACGGTGTCGTAAAATCCGGAAGATTTCTCATGTAGAAGCATGATTAGGGCTAAAAATTGATAGCCAAGGATTCTGAAAACCATGAGAGTTAGAGTTGAACCTACGACGGAATATCGAGAGTGTAAGTGAGGGAGACACCAGCAATGCCAGGCCCAACAACAACAAAGTCTTCATCATGAGTGCTGTCAAAACAGAGCTCAGATTAAGGAAAAAATTGTAGTAAACTATGGTGTTCTCTAGAGGGAAAAAACTATAGTAATCTTGTAAGGATGATTAAGGAAGGCAAGGCATCAAATTGGATCACAAACAACAGCGTAATTGACTAACACAATTAACATATAGGAAACCAAAGACATGAGGTCTTAGCTCAGTGAAAGTCGCTCCTTAAAAACAGCGTAATTGCCTAACAAAACCTGTAGTAAACTCTTCCATCTTAATTTCAACCACCATAAACATTCGAAGAAGAACAAACATTCGAAGAGTTGAGTTGTTATTACAACTTAAAAACAGTACTATAAAATTTATGAGCTGCCATCACCATGTCGACACACATAATAAGGCTTTGAAGTAAAACTATTCCTTCTGGAATTCTGTATTAAAAAGAAAGACTCGTAGTACTTTTACTTCACATTAACTCGGGAGGTTCACATACATCATCCACTACAGATTAGTGCTGAAAATCTGGTTTATAATATTAACATGAGTGCTCAAAACTACTCTCCGCTAACAGAAGTCATGGCTCATCATCTTGTACACACTGTACTACAGCAGACAGAGTGCTAAACGAAAAATCCTACTCCTTAGCAAGCCTTACTTAAGGAGAAAAATATTGTTGTAGTCAGTAGTTACGGCTAATGAAGTTAAGGAGTATCTCAACACGGATTTGTGAAACCATTTCACCACAATCACTTCTATACCACAATATCACACTTGCTATACACCTTGATTGTGCCAGCATCAATTTAGCACCCCGATTCAAAATGATTGATCAACTATCAGTATCACACAAAATTTACACCTCTCCCAAAATCAACTCATGGGAACAGAAGAAAGAGGGATGATCAAAACCACAACAAATAGAAATAGAAGTTGAGAAGGGGAAAGTTGCGGCTACATGAAGTTAGTAAGCAGAAGAAGCTTATACCATTTGAAGCAGCCATCGGTTGCCTGGAGGCGCTACTCGACCGAATGAGTCATCCGAGGAGGCAGCAGGATGTTGATGTCGGCCGGAGACGAAGCCATGAGCACCGGAAGTAGCGAGTCCAAGTATAAAGACAATAAGAAAGATGAGATGAGATGGGAGATGAGATGTTGTTCAGATTCTCTATTGTATCAAGGTTGGGTGAGAGATGAGATGGAACCCTCTAATTAGGGCGATAAAAAGGAAAACGAAAGGAGACAAGGAGGAACATGAAGAGGTTTTGAGGATTGAAGAGGGAAGAAGCAGTTTGGAGCAAAGCCACACGAAACAATCTAATGTTTGAGCCCGTTAACACTATCAGGCCCAAAATTTAATTTTTGAGCCTGGTACAGTTTTGACATTACTCAAACTCATGGATTATTATATAGATATAGATTGGAGTGGGTAAGTATACAATCGCGGATTTTATATATCACCATAGAAAATTCTCATATACCGTCAGGTCTCGGAAGTTACGCATGGAAGCAATCCATGCGTAATACACGTGATGTAAAATTTTAAAACACACTCATGTGTAACGCATGAATTAAAAAATTCAATTTTTTTTAATTCATATTCCACTAACATGGTTCATGCATTTTGCATGATTTTCTTAAACTTTTTTTCCAATAATTTTGTAGGAAATTTCAATATGAGCGCGTGCATATAAAATTCGTCCAAAACAGACACCGTTTATCCCTGCAAAAGCCCAAATAACAAAAAATATCTCTGCAAAATATGCTTAAGTATATCGAATTGTTACTTATACATTGTAGTTATGGTTATATTTAAGTATCAAATTTATCATTAAATTAAAATACTTTTGTATCTTGATTAAGTGTGACGAAATTGATATTTATAAAGGATAGTAACCATGATGCATTACCTTACGTTAATTGGTATTGCTTAACTGAAATGAGTACATATATTATAGAAGTAAGAAGTTTATATTACTTAGACGTAATAATGTGTAATGTAACTATACTATATAAGTAATAAAGTACATAAAATACTTAAACATAATGCATTACTATAATATGTAAGTAGTATTCATATTTATTCGTAATGAATAATTAACATATGAATATAAAATTCTTTTTTTTGGCCTTTTAGACGGTCAAAACGATATTTCGTTCTGGATGCATTATATATGTACAAACACGTCATTAAATTCTCCACCATATTATGCAAGAAAGTTGAAAAAGTAGTGTGTTATGTTTTATCGTACACTTGTTGACGCTGAAAATTATATGTGCATATTTGTTTTTTGACCTTTTGAATGGGCAAACGATGTCCGTTTTGGACGAATTTTATATGCACGCGTTCGTATTAAAATTCTCTACAACATTATGGAAAATAAAAAATTAAAAAAATCATGCGTTACGCATGAACCATGTTGATGCGTTACACATAAATTTTTAAAAATTTTTAATTCATGCGTAACGCATGAACTAGGTTGATGCGTAATACATGAATCCCGACATTTAGAAATTTGACCCTAACAATATATAATAAGAGCCTATATATTCTCCATAAAATCTTGTATATAGAGGAGTGGATAAGTATTCTCCATATAAAGTGTATGTATAGGCATGATCTAAATATAACAATATCTAATATACCACGCCTAGCTTTTAACCCCAAGAGAGTATACCCTAGTTCACTATTTTTGACTTTTTATAAAGTTCGAAACTATAGGGAAAATGGGATATACTTTTATAAATTCAAACGGGCTTGTATACAATAACATAGAATATAACTATTTATAATCTTCAAAAGTTAAATTAAGCTATGCTAATATGCATGCGCAAGAATATATTGTTTACTATTTGTGGACAATTTCAGTCTTCTTGAACTTCCCACATGTTTACGTGTGTGGGTAGGAGCAACCGATCGAGTCGGTGGTGTTGGACGACACTCTAATAATAAGACAAGACTTGAAAATTATATACTCCGTACTATTCAAGTTCTGTGTTCATTCTTTGACTATATTTTGGACCGAATAAAACGTAAGAGCATCTATACATGTTACTCATCTTTATCTAGCTCATTTTTTTAATATTAAATTATTTTTCTTCCACAATCATGTTATTTGATATACATGTATTTTATCTTTATTTTTAGTATAAATTTAGATAACATATTACATAGTTAATATGAATGTCAATATAAAGATAAAAATAAATTAAAAATATTTAAAAAATAATTACAATAAAATTTTATGTATTATGATTGTTATAAGGATTTAACCAATTGAAAATTAATTAAATTTTCTTATTAGGCCATGTGGTTGTAAGTAATTGAAGACAAGATGTGATTTGTGTTACTCATGCCTTAGTTCAAACAAAATATCTCACTTTTTATTTTAATTTATATTTTAAAAAAAATTGTGTTACTTGAAAAAACATTAATGCATGCTCTAAAGAGAGAGTACTTATATGATATGCGTGATTAATTATTAAACGAATGCCAATATATTTGACGTACGGATTTTAAAAATATTTCTGGGATATATTGAATTTATGTGATGAAGTTCGTGTGTTCTATTTCTTCTATACACTAAATAGTACTTCTTCCGTCTCGTAATTATCGTCATGTTTCTCTCTCCTGACACTATTCACTATTTAAAAGAATCTTCGTAATTTCGACCAATATATAAATAACAACATAGTCATGTGTGGTCTTGTTTGATTCGTCTTATCGATTACTTTAATAATATTAAAATTTTATAATTAGAGATATTAACGATACAAAACGCGTATTGACAAATGTGCCCAAAAGAAACAAAAAGATCATTGTGGGACGGAGGGAGTAAATACAAACAAGCTAGTGCAACCTGTTTTTTTGAAATCACAAGCATCTATAATAACTAGATACGGGTCTCGCGCTCCGCGCGAGAAAATTATGGATTTTCGTATGTGATTTAATATAGTTATACATTATTTGTTAATATGTTGTTGTTGTTATCAAATTTATTAATATTTGTAAATATAAGTATTTTTTATTTCCTTATATTTATGTTTGAAGTAGTTTTAAAACATAATATTAGAATAAGTTTGCATTTTCATAAGAGAAGCTCACACATTAATTTAATTTGTGACTTAATCAAGTAGACAATAAATAAATATAACATAGGGATATAAGAAAGATATTTAAATACATGCCCAAAAGTCCAATAGGAGGTGATTAAGAAATAAGTAATGCATTAAATTTATACCAATTTCATTCAATTTTGGGTGCCGGGCAACGAAAGTATGAAATTGAAAACACGTGCTTAATTTACACGTGCCGGGCAAAAGTCGGCAAGTAGGTGGGTGAGGGACTGAGGGGGTGAGAGTATGTGATGAGTCAAATCTTATCCATAATCCGAAGTGGGCTGGTCATTGGACTTCTATTTAGCCCAAAATCACACAGCCCAGCCCATATAAAGCTGACATTAAAACTAGAAAAGCAACCAGGAGAGACTTGTATAGATAACTAGGGAGAAGTCGTCCGAGCATCGCGCAAGCTTCGTTGCGTCGACGAAATATAATTAATAAAGAATGGAGAATCGATTATAATTGTTTCTTTCAACATGTGGTAAAATCGTAGACGTTAAAGAGTTGAAGCGTCGTAGACGACCTTCAAGTACTCTTCTACTATGTGGAAATATATATGTTATAGATTACAATGACAATGACAATTTGATTTGTGTTGTGATTGTATGTATTAGTTTCATATTGGGCTTATAGATTAATGAGTCATAAATTGGCCTGTATATTAGGTCTCACATCTCAAAAACACTAATCAAAACAAAAGTAATAAATACATTAAGTGAATTTTGAAAGAACCTATAATAAAAACAAAAGTAATAAATACATTAAGTGGATTTTGAAAGAACCTATAGTTTTATTTTAAATTAGACTAGTGTTTGTTCCGTACGACATACCTGTAATTATAAAATTTATTAATCAATAAAAATTGTGTATAATTTAGAGGTTCTCTTATCCATATTGATGGTGACAGGTTATCGACAACTTTTATTTTTCTAAAGCCGTAAATGAATAAAACTTTCTATTAGAACATAATATGCACCTGAAATGCAAATAAAATAATTTTATTTTCATAAGAAATATGGTAATCAAAATGAAATATAGGAGGAGGAACCATGAATCTAATTGGGGCTTGATCGATGGAAACAAATTCAATCAAAACCAATTCACATATAATTTTTTATTTATTGCAAATCCTAAAAAAAAATGAAATTAGGAGATAGAAGTTGTAGAGCTTGAAGAATTTCAATCAAACAATAAATAGTGAACATGCATATCTTCCGTTGAAGAGAGAAACATAGACGATAGTAGTAGAGAGAGGCGAAAATGAAAAATAACAAAAAGTAAATACCAATGTCTCCACTTAAATTTTGCCAAGTGGCGCAAATTTTTGTGAAGACATGACTTCGGCTTTAATATTGCATATATATAGTAGATACCTCATCCGTTAAAAAATATTTGTCCCTTTAGCCTAAATCATTTGTTAAAAGTTATTTGTCTTTTAACATAATTTTACACCCTTTTTCTCAAATTTATCCTATTGTTATTGAATCTTTCCCTTATTCTCTCCTTTATTCTCTCTGTCATTACTTAAAACTATAAATGGTATATTTGTCTAAGATTTTCACCAATAAATTCTCTTTAAAATTGCTAGAAAGACAAATAATTCTTAACGGAGGGAGTATCGAATAAAACTAGCGTTTTTTGAAAGGCTATTGTAAGTAAATTTTAAATAGTAGTGTTTGAAACATTTTAAAACTAGAAACACTATCTCTACTGATGCTTTTCAAACACTTAGTTTTTATCTACTAATAAAACTCTAAAACTCTATAAATGTTATTTAAAACGCTATTTTTTTTTCTTTATCGGACATTGCTCTATTTGATGATGGACACACTCGTCACTATGATGGGTGAGTTTTAGATTCTGGGGCATCCTATCATATTTGTCCTATGAGAGAGTGGTTCTCGACATATAAGAAGGTAGACAATGAAAGCATTTCGACTACGGTAACAAGTTTAGGTGATCTTGCATCGTTTGATATGACTAAGTTATGCAATATGAGGCTTAGTGGGTGAGAAGAGGATCAAGGTGAGGACGGTAGGCAGAGCTGATATTTTTGCTCATATGTTTACCAAGTCAGTTCCTCAGAGCAAGTTTGAACATTGTTTAGACTTGCTAAATATCACAAGCTGATAATTTTCCCTGTGGGAAAATCTAGAGAAAAGGAAAAGTTTGCTCATCTGTATGGCCTTGGTGCATCTGACAAATATGGAGTAGAGGAAGTCTGCTCATCTGGCACTACTATAGTGCATCTAACAAATCTGGAGTAGAGAGGAATCTGCTCATCTGACACCATTATACTGCATCAGACAAATCTGGAGTAGAGAGGAGTTTGTTCATCTAACACTATTACAGTGCATCTGATAAATCTGAGGCATATGAGAAGTTTGTTCATATGGCATTGACATGGTGCGTCTGGTAAATCTGACACTGTTATTGTGCATCTAGTACATCTGAGTATGGAAAATTCAAGTTTATTCATAATTCATAACTCCTGATTGATGATCCATTCTAGTTTATCAATTTGCGTCAAATGGTCACGATTGCCAACGAGTGTCATCCCATAAATCTTATTTAGAGGGTCATTCCCTAAATAACTCTCCCTTAGTGGCAAGCACAACATCGGAACATCCCAACTCAATAATACTATAACAACCTGATATAGGGTGGCAAACACTAAACCCTTGAATGACATGTGAGACCAATATGTTGAAGTGTATGGGCTTCTACAATTGTTCACATTTTTAATAAGATCTTGCCAAGTCCTTGGGCGAACACAGGACCTTAGGGGTCATACATTTCTCGGTTCTAAAGTAACTCCCCTACAAGCTCGTTTCGAACAGTTGCAAATTCACACTCTTCCTAACACAGTAGTAGGGCCTTAAAGTTGTATCTACAATGTCCTTCAAGACGTACATATCTAGCATTTGTAATGTACTGAAGCCAGAAGTCATCCACATTGTTGAAACTGAAGTTAATCCCTAAATGACCAAGAGGCAGAATCTGTTCTATAGGAAACACATAGTCATCTGCTTGTGATTCCTCATGTATAGGTTATGATGACATGTCATTAACGCCTATCTACACTGCTTGATGTACTTGCTTGTTGCTTCCTAGGACGGTTTGACCATTTTTTCGCGGGAACACGATGACAACTCATTCACCTTCCCCTTATTCAGGGGTTTTTGTTGCACCTTCGCCTTCACCTCTTCTTTCTCATATTGTTCTAGATTTTTTGCTTGTGCTCAAAATAGCTAGGTTCCATATCACCAACCTTCTCCGTCTCGTCCCCCCTTCTCTCCTCTTGTCCTTGTTTTTCGCATCCCTTGGCCTTCCTTTTCCCTTTATCTTGGTCGGCTCCAACATATTACTCTGTTCCGGGTGCTCCAAGTCATGGTACAACTCTCCTAGTTGGCATATGTTCCTTCTTCAGGGTTCCTAAATCTAACTGGCCAAACATTTCACGAAGTCTCAGCGTCGAAAGGTCCATGTAGACATTTTCATAAAGCCCAACAACTATTGTATATTGTCATCTCCCCACTCCATGTCCCCCCCAGATTTCATGAACGTCACATGGAATGAGCGGTGTGCTAAAAATTATTGCATTCCTAATGGTGTGGACACGTGGCAACCCAAGGAAGTTCCTCCGCCAATGGTCGGTACATTCTTCTCCGTACTTATCTGTCAATAGCCGCTCATATGGTGCCAACACATATCCCAACACTTGTTTGACACTCTGTAGAAGAGCCTAGAAAACATTAATCGCACAATAGGAGGGAATGTTGGGTCATCGAAATTCGTTGGATGTTTCGTTAGCGCAACGTTCAGGCTCAACCATGTTAGACGTCCTCGTGAAAAAATGAAGATGATGATTTGTCCATACTCTTACTATGTTAGTCTTGTGAGGAGTAATCCATTCCCTCTCCATGTATCCTACAAGCCCGCTCCTCCATCATGTCCTTAACGCATTCAACCTATCTTCATAGTTTTTTTCTTTAGTGGTTGAGAAAAATAGCCCCCGACATTGGTTTGGAAATGCACCCACTTTTCTTTTTTCTTAAGGATTGATGAAGTGTGTGCCTCGATGTTGTGTCCTTTTATGTGTACCCAACACAATAAGTGTTAAACTTCATTCCTGAATACATCGTTGATCCCCCTTATGAGTGCCTGCTCACAATCAATCATAATTGTCGTTGAAATCTGATGTAAGAGAATCTGAGCTATCATCAAGAGCATCCGAGCTAGCCTCAAGGACGCCTCGTCCTAAATCAAGAGATGTTCTAACCACTTGAGCAAGAGCTAAAGATCGTTATGAGCCATCATTGAAATCTTTTTTAGTCATTCGAGCTCGCATAGTATCCATCCAAGCTCGTAGAGATCCAGTTCGAGTCGAGATGAGAAGGTGAAGTTTCTACAGAACCAAAACCACGACTATCGGCGACCGCAGCCCACAAAACCATGACCACCCGCGCCCGCTGTCCATAAAACCGCATGGTATTTTTACGACGAAGTTCCGTTTCTTTCTGGAGTGAAACCTCGACCACCTCGCGACTGGCCGCGATCGCGGTTCAGCACCGCTCAGTTTTCTGAGTTTGTGCATTTTTTTATTCTTTTCGGAATCATTTCTTTATTTCGTTTTTATTATTTTAGGGAACTATTTCAATTAGGTTATTTCCTTTATTTTACCAGCCTTTGAACCCTATTTAAGGTTTGCCTTAAGTATTGTTTTGGGTAAGACAAACTATTATGATGAACTGAAGAAACGTTGTTTCGTTCCTCCAAAAGAGGGCTTTTGTGAGAAGGGTGTCTTGTGTGCATTGTTTTTGAACTCGCCTAGTTGTTCTTGTGTGTGTCAATCTCCACCATAAGGTTGGTGCTATCGAGTCTTCATAGAGCATCCTCCAAGTGTCTTGGTCTTTCATAGCCACTGTGTTTGGTTGTAATCATTGGGATTTCATCATCCTTCGGTAAGGTTTTTGTTCTTCAGTTCAAGGGTTTATCGTTGTTTGATAAAGTTCCATTGCCTATCATTCGACTTCTATTTCTACCATCTCATATCTAATTCCGCCTTTTCTCTTTGTTTCGAGTTCCCGTCGAGTTTTGGTGTCTAGATCGCCAACAACGGCTTATCCCTGCATCATCCATCACTCCCAAATTTAATAACAACGCCTTAAGCTTTCTCTTATCTGTGTAATGAAATATCCTCTCCGCCTGGGTGAATGTATAACCATTGTTGAACGTAAAATTTGTGTTGGTGAATCCCACAATCTCCACGAGTGACGATAACATAATTTTCAAACAACAAACAAAACAATATAACTAAAAACTCTTGTTAATAAATAATACAACCGGAAAAAACCTTACTTAAACTTACTTGTTTGTCTTTTACGTTGCGTCAATGATTACCACATAAGGGAACTTCTTCCGCATACACAACAAATCTTGGTTAGCAAAGAATGATATTGCGCAACCTCATCGCTTTCCTTCTCCCTCAGAGGATTAACCATGTAGTGGTGGTCAAGTAGAAATATTAGGGATCACTAAGTAACTGTAAGCTCTCAACGATCATCATAGTGCAACTTTTGCAAGTAGTTCAGCACTTGTTTCCTTGTAGCTACATTCCCCAAACATTTCTTCCTCAAAAGCGAAACAATTTCCTTTAGTGTCTTCCGCCCATCTCCCCACCTCCTAGCAGCTTTCATCTCTGCTTCGGCCAGTCTCCCCATGAATGCATTTTCATGTAAGTTAGTTAGTAGCTTGTGGTTGCGACGACCTTCTACCACACCCAACTGACATTTCTCACCATCCACCAAAGAATCTTTCTTCATCTAAATCCCCATTATCTGAAACTTACACTCACACTTCTTCGAATGAGAAATTCTAATCTTAGGTACTGGCAAATCTGGATTCTCTAAGTTCACTTTGGCCTACCGAATCTCGATTTCCCAAATCTATCGCACACCAAACTAATTTTGTACGGACTGGGGTTACGCTTTATCAAAGCTATCGCCATATGTTTTGCTCTATCTTTCGCCCAGTTATGCAATTCTTCCTTACTATCCCACACTCGGTTAGTAGTGAAATATTTCGAGTAGTTTTTGCCCTATAAAACAAGAACTTTTTCATAACTAACTAAGTTCTTACTCATAACTATGGAATCAGTTCAACAATATTACTGAGACATTAACCATAAATAGTTTCGCTTATTATAATCACTAATAACAACAACGTTATCCTGACTAACTAAGTTCATACTTTTAAAACCGTGGAGGCAAGAAATATCATCAAATTTATTTAATATATCTTTTTGAGAGATATTGTTTGGGGAGGGGGTCAACTCTTTTCCTTAAATAGAGCATCTCTAACCCTAATTGAGGGGACAATCAATTGTAATTCTAGTCATCAAACATCTCATAAAGAAGAAACCTGATTTGATAGCCTCCAGATGTAGTCATTAAATCATTAATGGCGAACTTGATCAACAAATCGTGTGTCTTTAGTATCGTTTTTATTGTTATTATTTGAGCGTTTCTGAGGTCAATCATCGTCCTAAATTATTATTGTTGAGTGGATTTTTTCTAACACAAAAACTAAAGTGATAATAACAAGAACAATTACTAACTAACTTCATATGCTACTATGTATTAAATTTCATCATAATATAACAACATATGTGTTGTTATTGAATTTTTGAGAGTAGATCCAACCAGTTAACTCACGGGGTAAATGGTTACAACCTAAGCTTATGGTTTGCATGTAAGAACTTCGAGAGTGATATGGTAGAAGAATAGGTATTGTACTTGTGTATCATACAATGGGTGGATATAATCGAGACTCAATTATATATGAGTTCTTTGAATATATTTTACAAGGAAAATGATACTTTATAGTAAAAGATAAAGACTTTACCGTAAGGGGTATTGTACATTGTACTTGTGTAGTATGTATAGCTTATGATTCAAGATTGTAATCAAGAATCGTGTAATTAAGAGAGAGCAATTAGAGCTTTTTGTTGGTTGTGTCAAACCGAGCGGCAGCGGTAATAGGGATTGCAAGGTCGAGTGGGTATTCCACTGGCAGTGCCGACACAATCGGAATACTTTTAGCTATTGCAAGCGGCTTTTCGGCTGTATCTCTGAGGTTTGAGTCTATGTCGAGATTACGTCAAACGTGGGTAGCAAGAAGAAGATATCATGAAGATTTTGTTCCTTATTTATAATATCACATTATTAGAAATTCGTTGTAATTGGTTTAAGGAAAGATTATGTGATAAACAACATAATATTGCATTTATGGAATTAAAGATTATACAAGTATATCTCAAGCGAAATCTTACTTGATAATTTATTCCATAATAAATGTGAAATAAGAATTATAAGTTTATTTATGTGGACTCATAAAACGTGTGAATTAAGGATTCTTGGACTGAAGATCGTTCAAGGAATATCTCTTTATCAAGATTTTTTCATCTGATCTTACTTGTACAATACTCAATGCTACACGCCTTACTCACATTGCATTTGGAGAACTTTGAAGTGCATTTGGTTGAGAAGAGAAAGAGATGTTCTTGCTCAAGAACATCAAGTAAGTCGTTTGTTTATTGATTTGTGTGTTTCTAATAGAAACTAAGTTAAGTTTTAGGAGGAAAAATTGTAATATATTGTTCATCTCTAAACTGCAACTTCATTATACAAGTAAACTTTTAATCCTCGAAAGAGGGGTGATTTTCATCCAAAGATAAGTAGTTGGTTATCTAGGGATTCCACCTTAATTGATGGCGTTGATAACTTGCTTGATTATTTTCGTTGTGCCTAGGAACTAAACACCTTTGTGTCTCATTTCGTTTCGTATTAACGTACAGATCCTACATCTTGCCTAATAGACAATTAACCTCCTTGGTCAATTGGTAAGCTGGTGGATTTACGAGGAATTTTTTGTTATTCGGTGAAGCCTTTTAGGTTAAAGATTGCAGGGGGTACCTTTCAGAGGAGGTTGGTCGACCGAGTGTTCCAAGACCAGATAGGAGTCACAGTCAAAACTCATGTGGATGACTTAGTCATGAAAAGCAAGGAAGCAGACGACTCTAATGACCTCAGGGAGGTTATTAACATTTTAGGTAAAAGATAATCATTAATATCCATAGATGGAAAATATAAAGTGTAATTAAATTATATTTGGATAGTCTCTACAAATTAGATAAAATTTTAGGTAAAAGATAATCTCAATTAAATTATTAATTTTTTAAAATTTCGTAAATATGTGGCATTTTTTTTATAATTTTTTTAAGTCATGATGACTTGTCGGATGAGGGGTTGATGATGTAGCATAACTCATAGGTTGACACATATGTCAATTGAACATGAGGGCGACATGTGGCAAAACACCGCTCTGTTTTAGTATATGTGTAGATAATGAGATATGACCAGTTATATTAATAAGTAAATTAAAGGTAATCATAAAAAATGGGACTTGGAGTGTTGACACTCAAAAGTGTATGTCAACTGAACAACAAATGCATATATATTTGTGTGCATTACTTTGTACTTAGTTTTTTTTAAGTCTTCCTAAAAAAAGGAAAAATGACTAAAAATAATCTCAACTTTCACTTATGAGCCGAAAATAGTCCCAATTGTCATATCAACCAAAGATAATCTCAACTTTCAATTCATCAACCAAAAATGGTCCAAATGATTTTTTCCATTAAAATTTAAGGTAATTTTATAATAAGACGACATCATATAATAAAGATTACACATAAACAACAATTACTATGGCCAATTATGAAAAAATTGTAGTAAATATCATCATGTTAAAGCGAAATTTCAATCAAAAAAGTCATTTGGACCATGTTTTGTTTATAGATTGAAAATTGAGATTATTTTTTGTTGATATGAAAGTTGAGACTTTTTTTGGTTCATAAGTGAAAGTTGAGACAATTTTTGGTCATTTTTCTAAAAAAATTAAGGCATTTTTTTTGTCTTTGGTTGGGGAAAATGCATGCAAATTCTATTGAAAGTGCACGTCAATCTCTATATAATTACTAAAGCAAAACATTATACTCATCAGTAAGCTATGTCACGTCACTTACTCGTCAATAAGCTATGTCACATCATCGTTTGACAAATTTCATTATTTTCAAAAATGAAAAATGAAATATATATATGTTTATATCATTTTCTTATTTGAACACAAACCAATTAAAATATATATACATAGATCACAATCCTAAATCTATTGATATCATTTCCTTATTTTAACGCATATAAATATGAAAGATTATATTAAATTTTCTTTTATTTATATAATTTTTAATTAAAATCATCAATTAAAATATATAGAATTATGTGATACATACTTTTATTTATATTAATATCATTTTAACGTGTTTATAAACTATATACATCTATTATCTATTATTACTTAAATATCAGGACCATCCTAATGAACAGTATTTCTCTATTGAAAATCACTTTTTTCCTTTTATAACCCAAAACATGTTACTTTTTTTTTGCTTTCTCCAAAACCACATCTCCATCCTCCCTTCTTAGACCCCGCCGCTCGATCCACCGCCATGCCCAACTTTGCTCGAGGGTGTAGCCCTTCCTCCAAGAGCCACCGTAATTACCTAGAGAGGACGAGAAAGCAGACTGGTCGCCTGACTTCAAGCTCGTCAACAATGGTGGTTGTATGAGAACGACCTTCCTTTTCATGTGGTGCACAATGATAGCTTTGACAAATTGCTTGAGGCGGTCGGACAATTTAGTCCAGGTTACCAATTGCCAAGCAGAAAGCAACTCAAAGACCTGATTAATTTAGAACGGAGAATTCGAAAGAAAGAACAAGAAGAAAAACATTAATGAATGAGAAAGAGGTAGCAATAAAGTTTCAATATATGGCTTTTTGTTTCTTTGATTATGAAATTTTTGTATCTCTGACTGCAAGACTATTTTTTGAATGTTGAAGCATAAGTTGCTAATTGTTTTCATTTAGAGGGGTATACCATATATGCGTTAATTTCAGTTGCACTTTTGTCTGCATACATTTGAAGCCTCTGAAGTTCTAATGAATAAATGGTAATATATATATAGGATCACGAATTTGATCATACAATCTTAGAATAGTATAATATTAAACTAGATTCTATAAAGTTGGGTTCTAGACACATTAAAAATAGAATAGTTTGATCATTGGATATTTCAGCAAACAAGAATTTAATCAAGAATTCAAGATCAACCAAGTGCTAACAAAAATAGAAGAGATTACAAGGAATTAAAAACTATTGAGACTATGATCCACATTGATTGAAGGTTATATATAATCAATGAAAATGAAAGCCGAAACAAAAAAGATAGGGAAAACTGCTTTCGGCTAGCCCCTAACGATTGTAGATGGGGAGGTTGAAAAGTTTGCAACTGGAGTTAGATTGTTGAGTTCTGAAATAATGTCGTCTTGACATTTTTTCACAATTGTAATGTGCTACATTTATTATCATGCACTGCATATAATAGAATGCACGAGTTAATAACAAAATACAATTCATGTTTCTCCATAGTTTTGTTAGTGCATATGCCAACAATATAAACAATTCATATATAGAATGCACAAGTTTATGAGTGAAGGCCAAAGTATAACATTTACTACTCATCTGCCCCTCAGGCCTCAAACTTAAAGTTATGTCATCAAGGGGCTATAGCTCCGTCTAAAATTGAAGCCTAATGCTTGTTGATGAAAAGCTGTTTTTATTTTCTTAAGTTTCGACTGTTTTCTCCATATTTGTAATATATACACATTCAAACTTCTTGTGTATGCAAGGGCATAGCATGAGAGCTGCACTTTTTTGCCATAATATTGACTACTTTGATGACATTATCAATGAGGAGCACTATTATGATATATGCAATGTTGTGGTGTTGCCTGTTTCTCCAGTATATCGATGTGAAGAAAAACAAATGCATATAAACAGTTCAACATCGATAAAAAGCGTAAATTCTGCTGACTCACCACTTAAGTCCGGTCTTAAATTTACTCGTAATTCACAACTTTCACGCTAGTCTCTTCCTCCTAATTCCACATTTGGTAAGTTTTTCATTTTCATATCGTTTCTCTAGCGTTTGCGAGCGCTCGCGCTCGAGCACGCGCAACCCAACTAGTAATTGTAAAATCGTTGTGCAAATTGCGCGACATGCGCGGGAATAAAATTAGTTTGCACTGAAGGTGCTTTATTCTTCGGCCAAAAACCCTGCACTCGGTTTCTTATAACTGACACCCGCTCTTGGGTGCATCATGAGTGCGTCCAAAACAATTTTTTAACAACTTGGTTCAGTTTTGGACGCATCCTCTTAAACCAGATTTTTGAGCATTTTGATGGCAAAAAAGAAAAGAAAAGATTAACCCGATTTTTCGGACGCACTCAGAATGCGCCCAAATACGGGTGCCGAATATAATTTTCCGGGTGCCGGATTAAACACCCTTATTCTTTTCTAAGAAAAAGTTTACAAATGCTCCGAAATGACTAATATATTGTAATAGAGGGAGTATATAAGATATAAAGATTTCAAACTATATACAACACGCCACACGATTTATATCTTACATCGGATGGATTAATAATTAAGCAAGTCATTATTTGAACCACATCAACACACACGCCAAAGACCTGTCTGGATTACATATATATGTATAGTGTCACATTCGATATTACGGAGTAAAACATTATTATGTCGAATTATAATGATATTTTCCATGTACTCCAAAGGTACCATAAAACTAAAGTTCAAATTCTCAAACCCAAAATGCAGACTTTTCATTTATTTCAATGATATCCTACTGGGGCAGGGGTTTGTTTCAATTCTAAGCCTTGATGGTGTATATCCTGCAATCCACCACAACAATCTCACATGTTAACAATCCTCAAACATTTATCAAACAAATTAGCATCTTCATTCACAACAACTGATCAAGAATCAAGAATAACTACTTACAGATGCAAAATGGTTGACATCTCTATGATGAGCCTCGTCAGCCCGAACCACCACAACCACATCCCGAAGAGTCGCATCAGGAGCCAGCTTCCAATAATCAATAGCAATAGCAGGCGCAGGCACATTTACAATATTGCCCTTATCGAGCTCGTTGAGGAACTCGGTATACGAGTAAATTGCTTCCTCCTCCAAATACCCGACAATCCTGTGAGCCAGCTTGGGGGAGACCACGTAAGAAACGAAGTAAAAGCTGCAAAAGACGCCCTGAGCTGAGATAACGAGCGCCCTCTCGTACCACTTGGGCTTGGTTACTTCCATGAATGTCATGAGATGCATTCTCTCGTTTTCGGCTTCCTCAAGTAAGGCTTTGACCCAACCGCCACTGTGCTCAAAACGCCTTACTGATTTGAAGTGTAAGAGCATACCGCCTACCATTCCTGGTACTGCTGCTATCGTTTCTAGCATCATTGCTCGGCATCCGTATCTTTTCTGAATCAAGTTAGTTGACACCAAACCAAATTTCATCAGAATGATTAAATAATATGAACATATGAAATTTTGTTCTTTTGGTTAGTCTCATTTAGCAAAATTATGACTTCATATATCTTGAAACTCAGATAATTTTATGGTTACTAATTAGTTATTCTAAGTTGTCATATCAACATTTAATACCAATAAAGACATGTATCTTTTTTAACTTGTCTATTGTTGATTTTAGTTTCAATTTCTGAAAACTAGAAATAAACAATCATCAATCAAGATCCAAGAGTACACTAACAGAAGCTACATCAAGATTCAAGAGCATCAACACAATCTATGTGTAGATCAGCCAGGAAAAAGTTATGGAAATCAGAATTACCCGGAAGAAGAGATCAGAAGGCCAGCGGAGCGACTTCACCGTCCAGTAAGCTACCTTGTCCACAAACGTCTCCGGCACATGATGCTTCTTCAGATCAATCGACGTATCTGACCTGTAACTCTCCCATGGCTTCCAACACCAAATATCAAGTCAAAATCGAACAAGAAAATTAATAGTTCATATTACCAAAATAAAAAGTCGAGCTGCTTACCATGAAACAATTCCATTTCCACTCCGTTCCATCTGGCTTCATCACCTTCCTCGGAGCAATTCCCCAGTAGCTCATGACCTGCTTCACATCGCCATTTCCAGGCTTCTTCTCCTCCTCTCTCACTTTCTCTGAGCACAAATTCCTCACAGGAAATCTAAACAAGGCAGCTAGAGGAGGGCGTACCTTTCTAAGCTGCATAGAAGCTCTGTGACTACGAATCATCATCATCTTCAGCTTAGAAAAATTCCTTGAATGTTGAATTCAAGGACATATATATGTATGAACAACACAGATGGTTGGAGTGGTTGACCAGAAAATATTCAAAC
This sequence comes from Oxyria digyna, assembly GCA_029168935.1. Taxonomy (NCBI): domain Eukaryota; kingdom Viridiplantae; phylum Streptophyta; class Magnoliopsida; order Caryophyllales; family Polygonaceae; genus Oxyria; species Oxyria digyna. The sequence continues at coordinate 46,807,058 of JAPVLV010000005.1, forward strand.
TTCTGGAGGCTTCGGTTTGAAGAGAAAATCACACACATATAATCTGATTGTTCAGTAAATATTAAACAATAGCATTGATAAACTTGTGAAACTTCGTGGGGGACAACACGGACTGGACTGAGGGCGCGCACAACACAAGCGCATTAAGCCCAATAGATAAGCCCAACGGGGAACCCGCTCTGATACCATGTGAAACTTCATGGGCCCATAGGGACAACCACGGACTGGACTGGGGGCGCGCACAACACAAGCGCATATACGCATTAGGCCCAATAGATAAGTCCAACGGGGTTCCACCCTAAAACCAATTGGCAATAGGGAGAGTAATCCATTAGCTTATATAATGGGCAATCTTTATAACTCAAACCCGATGTGAGAATCCTTTCTAACACGCCTTCGTGGGCCTATAGGGACAACCAACAAGCGCATATGCGCATTAGGCCCAATAGATAAGCCCAATGGGGTTCCACCCTAAAACCAATTGGCAATAGAGAGAGTAATCCATTAGCTTATATAGTGGGCAATCTTTATAACTCAAACCAATCCTTTCTAACAAAACTCTCACATTAACACCTGTATTTACATATATTTATATAATACTGGAACTTACAAATATTATAATCCAATGGAGTCCAGATGGATTCAAGATACAAAATCAAACTCTGTAACATGCACTATGTAGTATATACTAGGATCAGATAAATAGACACACATGAAATCAAATATAATACACTTCCGTATTCCAAATACTACTCGGAAATGCAGCACCTCCCTCTCCAGCAGATGCTGTTATTTGAACTGTACTTATTAATGATAGCCAATGGGTGCAGGAGCTTCCTTCAACTCTTTTCCTTGATAGTGTATATCCTGCATTTACCATTTAACACATTTACTACTCAACATCAATTGAGGCTCTTTTCGGAATATATGAAACCATAAATGGAAGTGAAGCTTAATAAGTAGTCGGACTATTGAATGGTGGTGTGAGCTTAGTTTTTGATAATAATGGTAAAACTACAAAAAAAAAAGGTTATAGTAAACTATTAACTCTTTCATTGATAAAAGTAGTAGATTAAAACTGAATTAAGTTGTTAACCCCCATTGATGCGGATAAAATCTTTTGTCGAATGTAACTTGAACAAGAAATTACTTACAGATGCGTAATGATTGACATCTCTGTGATGCGCCTCATCAGCCCGAACAACAAACACTACATCTCGAAGTGTGGCATCCTGAGGCAACTGCCAATAATCAATTGCAATAGCAGGTGCAGGAACATTCTCAATAGTTCCCTTATCCAACTCCTTCAAAAACTCAGTGTAAGAATGGATCGCCTCCTCCTCCAAATAACCGACAACGCGATGCGCCGCTTTAGGGGAGATGATATATGTAAGAAAGTAGGCGTTGAAGAAGACTCCTTGGACAGCAAAAACCAGAGCTCTTTCGTACCACTTGGGTTTTACTATCTCCATGAATGTCATCAAATGCATTCTTTCGTTCTCAGCTTCTTCAAGGAGCGCTTTGATCCAGCCCCCACTCGGTTCGAATCGCCTCAAGGATTTGCAGTGTAACAGCATCCCTCCTACCATGCCTGGAACTGCAGCAACTGTCTCGAGCATCATTGCACGACATCCGTATCGCCTCTGAAAATGAAAGCAGACAAAATGAGACAAGATATAAGACTGAAATCTTGACAAACTAAGAATAAATATCTAGTACTAGACATTATTCATATCCAGCAATGCCCTTTTTCTATTATATTACCAAAGGATCCATTTAAAATCCGGAGCTAAATCTCTTAGAACAGTTCATTACAAATACCAAAATTTTGGCAGGTTAAGTAACAGTGTCAAGCACTAAACTCTATCCAAATGCAAGGGTTGTCAAAACTTGACCCAACATTCGAAAAACCGTCCAAACACCCGAACGGCCGAACTCAATCGACCCGAAAACTAAACCCTCAAGAAAGTTAAATCTAGGTACTCTTAAGTATTTCAGCAATTATAAATAAAAGATTTAAATTATTAATTCTAGACCCAAATTTGTCCGAAATATGAATTAGCCCGAAAAACCGACGATAAGTAGATGTTCGTTCCAAACCCGACTTATTTTAATTCCAAAAATTGCCGGATCGTTCGATTTGACAAACAACTAACCCCGACGAGGGTTAAGATGTACGCATTCCGAACTTGATATGTGAGTACATCTTGAAGTAAACTAGTGAGGACACATGAAAAAGTTCACAATTCTTCAGAGGAAGTGTAGAATTTACCTGGAAAAAAACATCAGTAGGCCAACGAAGAGCCTTAACAGTCCAGTAAGCCACCTTATCCAGAAACGTCTCCGGAACATGATGCTTTGTCAAATCTATCGATGTATCCGACTTGTAAGTCTCCCATGGCTTCACAAACAAACAATCAACTCAAATCAGAATCCAAAATCATCAATTCAAAAATCTCACTCGATCAATTTCACCTACCATGAAACAGGTCCATTTCCACTCCGTTCCATCGGCCTTCACCAATTTCCTCGGACCTATCCCCCAATAGCTCACAATCCCGTTCTCCTTCTTCTCCTCTCCCTCCTTATCGTCTTCTCGAGGCTCCTCCTGCTTCGCCATCGCTGTTCCTGTGCTCATGCCTCTCACCGGAACCCTAAACAACGCAGCCAGAGTACGCACCTGAAAATCTGAAGCCGATCTCGATCTGACTCCAGTGAGGAGATCTGAAGCTCCGTTGATCGATTTCGGCGCCGATCGGCCAGCGAAAGACGTGAAGTGCTTGGGAGCTGCCATGGTCAGCCAGATGTTGACTGCTTTGGAGGCGCTACGACGTCCACAGCTCATCATCTTCTTCCACGAATTTGGGGAAGTTTCTAGTTCGTTTTGAGATTTTTTATGTGCTAGTTTGTGGTGGTTTGTGAGTTAGATGGCTTTATATATTGACGAGGCGGCGGGAGAGTGATTGCGTGGCACGTGATGGTTCACAGAATTGGTCGCCACTTTTGAAAATTTACAAACTTTTGGTGGGTTTCGTTGGGGTTCTTAAAGTTTCCGTGGTCAAATTGGTAATTAAATTTTTTGGAATATTAGGCCCTGTGTTGTCTGGAATCGGAATCAGAATGAGACTAGAATTAGGAATCAGAATAAATCATTCATGAAACTCCGTGTTTGGTATGTTGTCAAAATGAACGATTCTTGTAATTAGTATAAATAAATATTAATTATAATTTTATTATTAACAATATAACTATTTTTAATTATTAATAATATTAATTGATTATTAGAAAATTATTTTAAATAAGAAAAATTATTATTATTATTAAATAATAAATATAATTGATTATTATTAAATAATAAATATAATTGATTTTTAAAATAACTACTACTCCCTTCGTCCCACTATATAAGTCTCATTTCATTTTCTAACACTATTCACAATCCGAGAGAATCTTCTCGATTTCTCCCAATTTACAAGCGAAAACCTAGTCATGTGGGGTCTTGTTTGATTCGTCTTAAAAAGTACTAAAACAATTTCAAAATTTTATATTTTTTACTAATACGTAATTAGAGATATTGACAAAACAAAACATTCATCGACATCCGTGCAGGAATGAAATGTGGCTTATATAGTGGGACAGAGAGGGAGTATTAAATATAATGGATTTTTGTCCATTTTCTTGGAGATGGGATAATGTGAATTAGTTTAGGAACGTTCGGTCGGTGTAAGAATGTTCGGTACTATAATTGGTAATAACTACTCCCTCCGTCCCTTAATGTTCTTCCCATCTCTTTTTGACACATTCGTCGAGACACGTTTTATAACGTTAATATCTTTAAATACACATAAATAAAAATTATAAAATTTTGATATTGTTAAAGCTCTTGATGCGACGAATCAAACAAGATCTCATATGAATATATATTATCTTATATAGTGGAAGATATGTCGAAGATTCTCTTAAAACGTAAATAGTATCAAAATTGATGATGAGAAGAACATTTGGGGACGGAGGGAGTACCTCATTTCTTGTGCGTTATACGGATTGAATAAAGTAATAATTTAATTTAAGATAGAAAAATATTAATTTGATTAACTTAACTAATTTTTTTACAAAGTAGATTTAGTTTATTTATCTCATTTAATTTTGATATAATTTTTAAAAATAATTTATTAATTTTTCAATAAGTTATAACCTAAAATTAAAGTAATAAGATAATTCATTCTTGAGTTAGTATATTAAAGTTTTTTTTTTTGATAAATATCAATATTTTTTAAATATTTAAATATATTTTAGTTAAATATGTTTAAAATGTACAAACTATAATATCAAATCTTTCTATGGGTTTGATTCGGATGAGGACTCCTCTTAGTGTTAAGACTAAGTATTAATTCCATCTGTAGGATGGAATTGATCCAACAGTCTACAGCAAGCAACTAGAAGTGGGAGCTAAAAAAATTGACGCTCCTATAAAAACTCTTCGTTCCCCACCCTCTTCTTCATAAAATTCAGAACAAGTCATCTCAATTCAGAGGTTCACACCAAATTCGAGCAAATCAAAGGCGATTCAAACAAATTTTGCTCCCATTCAACACAACTCAAACTCGTTTGCTCATAAGAGAAGAAGCGGTGATTTGTGAATTTCTTCACGATTTCTCACAATTCACGCTTGATCTATGCTAGGTTCGTAGTCCTCTGACCTAACTAGAACAAAAATTCAGAAGTGTAAGATGACAAAGAACGGTGCGAACAAGATCCACATTCATGGTATGAGCACTTCAATTTCATACTAGTAACCCTAACTATTTATTTACGATGTTTAGCTCTATAATCGATAAATTAGAATTCGAAATGTGTGTTCATCTTTTAGAATTGATAGATATTGACTATTGATCCTTGATAACTTGATAGATGATGATTGTTTATCCATGTTTGAATCACATGTTTACTAAGAAGCATGTGAATCTCATGATGAGTGATGATTCATCATGATTGTGTGGATAACTAAATTATAAGTGTTCATGTGAAAAGATTGGCAAGAATATTTGGTTAATGTGTGTGTGAATCTCATGCATCTTGTGATAATTAACATCGACTTATGTACGTGTTCCTCAATTTATTTGTATATGTTCATCAATTTATATGTATGTGTTCATCAATTAGGTCATGTATGTGTTGTTAATATGAAATGCATGTGTTCATCATGTAAGTCATATGTGTTTATCAGATAATATGTTCTTGTTAATCAACAAATTCATGTATATTTAAATAATATGAAAAATAAGTGTTTATCATCTAAGCAATTTGTGTTCGTCATCTAAACCACGTGTGTTCAATGGTAAAAGCACATGTGTTCATATAATAATGTTGTTGTATGCATATTGAACTTAATATGAATGTGCGGATGTCATGCATTTTGTGTTCATTAATATTTTGTGTGTCCATGAATGAATGAAAATGTGTTCTTATGTAATTGTCACATGTGTTCATATACTAACGCTTTTGTGTCCCTAATGTTTATGAATTGTAGGTGATAAACCAAAAGTGATGAAATTAGCTCATGAGAAAATATCTATTGGTGATCAAAGAGTTTCAACATCATATGAGACCTCAAAAGCAAGCATGTACAAGACAAAGTTGAAAAGAGCAAAACTCCAACGCCCTCTTCGAGCAAAAGAAATTTGTAACTTCTAGAAAAAGGATACTGATCATTATGGAAGAAATTCGCATTCGTAAGGGAGGTGGTAGAAGAAAAATTATGAGATTTGATTGTTGAGTTTAGTAGACAAGTTATGTAAAAAGTAGGTTTATTGTTTTATGAGACACCAATGGTGGTAGGAAGAAAAGTAGGTCTATGTGTTCATTTGTCTAGTCATTTGTGTTCATCAATCAGATTGAGAATATCACGCAAGAATTATAGCTTCTATAATCATTAATTCTACTTGTGTCCATCCCTCAAATCATATGTGTTCATCTTTCAGATAAAAGAATCGTTCTTCATGTATATAAAAACTGGAATATTACTTTGTTTAAGATTAAATCTAGTTGTGTTCATCTCCAAACCCATATGTGTTCATATATCTAGCCATATGTTTTCATATGTCTGGGCATATTTGTTCGTACTAAATAAAGGAATCTAAGCCATTGTGTTCAAAAGTGATCACGTTTGTGTTCATTGACAATTTTGTATGTGTTCATGTATACCAACTAAGGTGTACATACAAAAACCACTGTGATGAAGGATCATCTGGACAACAACCGACACCTCCGGTCCCCGAGTTTGAAGGTGCATTGACTCGTTCGAGAGCTAAGGAAGTCCAACAAGAGCTAGACAAGTTAGTAGCGTTCTTCAGGTCCAAGGAGTTGAATACAGACGAAGAACCACCATTGAAGACTGTTCTAATGATCGAGGTTCGAGAACGAGCAGAAGACTGCAGAGAAGAACCGCGACCACGGCTGGAAACCGCGCCCGCGGCCGGGAAACTCGGCGAGTTCATTAACTTCGCCGAGGCTTCCTTTTGAAACATTATTTTCGGATGTTTAATTGTTTTTCGGGATTATTATTTTAGGAGATACTTTTTATTGTTTATTTCTTTAGTTGACACCCTTATGAACCCTATATAAGGCTGCCTTAGTTGTTGTTCCCCCCCCCCCCCCCGATATTGATATTGAATACAAAGTTATTAAGTTTTACTCCCAAAAGAGAGTGCTTTTGTGAGTCGAGTGCCTTGTGTGCATTGTCGTTGAGCTGGCCCTAGTTGTGCTTGTTTTGCCCCCCCCCCCCCCCTCGATATATGCATTGTATAGAGTGCTTAAGACTTGGCAACATTATCTATGGCCTAGGGAATTTATTTTGCATACCGATCATGAATCTTTAAAGCATTTTAGGAGCCAAGATAAACTTGATAGGAGGCATGGTAGGTGGATGGAATTCATTGAAACTTTCCCTTATATTATCAAATACAAGAAGGGAAAAGATAATGTAGTTGTTGATGCACTATCTAGGAGGCATGCTTTGATTGTTCAAATTGATTCTAAGGTGTTAGGCTTTGTTTACATCAAAGAATTATATCGTAATGATGCTGATTTTGGTGCTATTTATAAGCAATGTTTAGATAAAGGAACTTTGGATAAGTTTTACTTGTTTGATGGTTTCTTGTTTAGGGCTAGTAAAGTATGCATACCTAAGTGTTCTTTGAGATTATTGCTTGTTGAAGAAGCCCATAAGGGTGGATTAATGGGACAATTTGGTAGAGATAAGACATATCATATGTTGCATATTCACTTTTATTGGCCCCATATGCTTAGGGATGTTGAGCATTGTTTGAAAAGATGCTTGGAGTGTCTTAAGGCTAAGTCTAGAGTTAAACCACATGGATTGCATACTCCTTTGCCTATTCCTACGACCCCATGGGTAGACATTAGTATGGATTTTATTGTAGGGTTGCCTAGGACTAAGAAGGGGAGAGATTCTATTTTTTTGGTTGTTGATAGATTTTCTAAAATGGCTCATTTTATTGCTTGCAACAAGACGGATGATGCTCATCATGTGGCTGACTTGTTCTTTACCGGAGTTGTTAGGTTACATGGAGTACCAAAAACTATTGTGAGTGATAGGGATGTGAAATTTCTAAGTTACTTTTGGAAAACTCTTTGGGGAAAACTAGGGACTAAACTACTATTCTCTACATCTAGTCATCCTCAAACTGATGGTCAAACTGAAGTAACCAATAGGACCTTAGGAACCCTTTTGAGATCCATTCTTAAGAAGAATTTGAAAGCTTGGGAAGAAGCCTTACCCCATGTTGAGTTTGCCTACAATAGAGCCATCCATTCCTCAACCTCGCTGAGTCCCTTTGAATGTGTGTATGGTTTGAATCCACTAGCCCCTTTTGATCTTATGCCGTTACCTACGAAGGAGCGAGTGGATTTCAATGCAGGAAAACAGGTTGATCACATGAAGGAAATTCATGAGAGGACAAGAGCTAAATTGCTAGAAGTAGCTGCTACAAATGCTAGCAAGGCAAATAGGAAGAGGAAGAAGGTCATCTTCAAGGAGGGAGACCTCGTGTGGGTCCACTTTAGAAGAGAGCGTTTCCACAGCAAACGCCACTCAAAGTTGTCCCCAAGAGGTGATGGACCATTCAAGGTGCTTAAGAAGATTGGAGATAATGCTTATGTCTTGGAGCTTCCCGGTGACTATCAAGTGAGTGCTACCTTCAATGTGCAAGATTTGACTTTATTTGAGGGTGAAGAAGAAGAGGAGCTGGATGATTCGAGGTCAAATCCTTTTCAAGAAGGGGAGGATGATGAAGGATCATCTGGACAACAACCGACACCTCCGGTCCCCGAGTTTGAAGGTACATTGACTCGTTCGAGAGCTAAGGAAGTCCAACAATAGCTAGACAAGTTAGTAGCGTTCTTCGGGTCCAAGGAGTTGAATACAGACGAAGAACCACCATTGAAGACTGTTCTAATGATCGAGGTTCGAGAACGAGCAGAAGACTGCAGAGAAGAACCACGACCGCGGCTGGAAACCGCGCCCGCGGCCGGGAAACTCGGCGAGTTCATTAACTTCGCCGAGGCTTCCTTTTGAAACATTATTTTCGGATGTTTAATTGTTTTTCGGGATTATTATTTTAGGAGATACTTTTATTGTTTATTTCTTTAGTTGGCACCCTTATGAACCCAATATAAGGCTGCCTTAGTTGTTGTTTTGCCCCCCCCCCGATATTGATATTGAATACAAATTTATTAAGTTTTACTCCCAAAAGAGAGTGCTTTTGTGAGTCGAGTGCCCTGTGTGCATTGTCGTTGAGCTGGCCCTAGTTGTGCTTGTGTGTGTCAATCTCTTCCATAAGGTTGGTGCTATCGAGGCTTCATAGCGCATCCTCCAGGTGCTTTGACATACCATAGTCATTGTGTTTGGTTGTAATCCATTGGGGTTTCTTCAACATTCGGTAAGGTTCTTGTTCTAAAGTTCAAGGGTTTTATCGTTGATTGATTTGGTTCCAATTGGCCTATCCTTCAACTTCCCTTTCTTTCATCTCATATCTAATTCCGCTTTTCTTCTCTGTTCGAGTTCATATTCGAGTTTGATGTCTAGGTCGGCAACTGCGGCTTATCCCCGCATCACACTGTAAATCTATGTGTTCATGTGAAACAATGCATGTGTTCATATAAAATAATGCAATGTACATGTTTATTAGTCTTACAATTTATGTGTCAAAACGGGGACAATTTTAATGTGTTTAAAGTTGAATTACATGTGTGTTTATACATGGATGAACTATGTGTTCATAGGTGATAACATCTTTGTTCATCGACGACAACATATGCGTTCACACGAGCAAAGAAAAGTGTGCATATGAAAAAATGACTAAGTTATGTGTCTTTGTGAAACCACACGTGTTCATACAAAACAACACAAATGTTCACATGAAATAACGCATGTGTTTCATGTGTTCATGTCTTTAGCTTAATCAAATTTGTGTTCATATGTGGATGAACCATGTGTTCATATTTAATTACATATGCGTTCATCGGTGTCAACGTATGAGTTCCGACGGGGAAAACAAAGTGTTCATATAAAAAATGGCTAAGCTATGTGTCTTTCTGAAAACACACGTGTTCATGTGAAACAACGCATGTTCATGTGAAACACGCAAGTATGCATGTTTATTAGTCTTACAAATATATGTTTGCAAACGAGAATCATTTTTATGTGCCTATAGCTGAATTACATGTCTGGGTTCATAATTTATTACATATGTGTTCATCAGAGACAATGCATGTGTTCAAACCGGACAAATAAAGTATGTATACAAAAAACTCTAAATTGTATGTTCTTGTAAAACATGCTATATTTTCATGTGAAATAGCGTAGATGTGCATGTGAAACACCGCATATATGCATGTGTAATAGTCTTACAAATTTATGTGTGGAAAAATAATCATTTATATGTGTTTATACCTAAATTACATGGGTGTTCATACGTGAATGTATTTTGTGTTCATCAGTGATAACGTTTGTGTTCATTAGTGAAAACGTATGTGTTCAAACGGGGCAAAAAAATTGCACATGCTTGACCGAATTTCGGCCGAATTTTTGCCGAATTATTCGGTTGTGCCGTTTTTTCACTGTTTTAATCATGTGGTTGAGATTCATCCTCATTCTTAACATATAGAAGCTTCCTCATGTGAACTTTCTCCGTAATTAAATCTGTGTATATTAAAGCACACATATTGTTTTGAAAAAAACTAAAAATATACTTATAATAAACGTGTTATAAAAAGTATATTGCAATATTTAATTATGCTAAAATAAAAATATATATACCCATATTTATAATTTTATAAATATATGATTTTGTTTACCGAAAAGAAAAATGATTAAGATGACATGTTGCAAAATGAATGAGAAATGACATATGTGACGGTTTAAGTGAAGATGTGACATTTGACAAATATTGAATTTTGCTTTAATATATATGGTAGATTACTATATAATTCATTACAAAACATATTTACACAACCGATTAAGAAAATTTCACAACCTTAGTGTATAATGCAATAGTTTTGACAATTGTAAAAGAAACTTTAGTATCTATCAACGATTAATGTGTAATTCTTATATCAAATAACTATTTATTATTCCATTACTCAATTAGGCAGTATCTATTTCCACTAAAAAATTTAACTAAGGGCACTACATTTTCATACGTTGGTTTCCAACGCATAGGCAAAACCCAAAAAATGATACGTGAAGTAAAATACGAAATAAATGAAGCAAAATACGAAATACATAAACTGTACACGTTGGGTTCCCACGTACAAATATAATTTACAAAAAATTAACCGTTGGAAATTTAGCCGTTCGAAAAAAAAGTTGTTGGGGGAAATTTACCATGTACGTTGGAAACCAACGTACACGCTAAATTTTCCCCAAAAATAATAGTCGTTTGGAAAATTTTACATTGTACGTTGGGAACCCACGTACGTTGATTTCCTACGTACAGGGTAAATTTCCCCCAACGGCTAATTTTTTGAATATGATCGTTGGAAAAAAGTCTATTTATACCCACCCACCTCGGTTGTGTTTTTCATCCGAGTCATCTGAAATGTCAAATAAGAGAGTTACAAATTTGAGTGATGGTGAGGAGATTGAATATGTGACGGAGATTGAATATGTGAGTGGTGAAGAGAACGAGTATGTGAATGATTGTGATGGTGACCGCGACGACGACTAATTTTTTGAATATGACCATCGGAAAAAAAAAAATTATACCCACCCACCTCGGTTGTGTTTTTCATTCGAGTCATCCGAAAAATGTCAAATAAGAGAGTTACAAATTTGAGTGATGGTGAGGAGATTGGATATGTGACGGAGATTGAATACGCGAGCGGTGAAGAGAACGAGTATGTGAGTGACGGTGATGGTGATCGCGATGACGGCAATGTCGATGCGATCATGGAAGAGAAATAGTATTTCAGTGAACCCGAAGACGGGAGGTGGGACGATAGCGATGAAGAAAATGGAGACTTCGACACCGGTGATTTTTTCGGTTAGTGGTTTTTTCTGTATTAACTATTTTCTCTCTATTTAGGTGCATATAAAGTCGTAGAATTGGTAGTTGTGATTCATGTGGATTAATAGGTTATAGATGCGATTCTTATTCTAGTTTGGATTAATTGGGGTTAGCCAAAATTAATTATAGGAACGTTTCCTACTAAGAAACATTTGAGGCATTGGATTCAGAGTAGTGGTAAAGAGCTTATGATGGTATTAGTGACTAGTCATAGTAATGTAAGTCAGATGAATATAATGTGCGAGCATTCCGGAATGTATAGATCACGGAAAAAGAAAGTGGAATTAAAATATGAGGAAACAGAGGTGGTTGTTGAGACAGAGCGGGAGAGTAGGGATAAGAGGACAAATTGCAAGTTTGAGGTTCGAGATTATAAGTTCAAGGAGAGGGAGGCCAGAGATGGATGGTATTTGAAGGTAAAACACGTACAACACAATCATATGATTTGCACTAGCTTCATTGGTCATCCACATGGGTTGAATGACTCCGGATGAGGTGAGCTTGGTGACGTCGTTGGCGAATGTATTCACTGCGCTTACTGCTATTGGTCTTCAGTTGAGAAAGAAATCTCCTGGGATTGTAACATCCACAAAACAAATCGCAAACTTTGTTCAAAAGTTGCATTTTGAGGATGGTGGGAATTTGAGTGTTACAGAGTGTACCTTGAAGTTTCTGAAGAAGCACAACTATGTAGTGCATCCCCTTTGCAGGAAGAAATCACACGAGTTGGACAGCTTGTTTTTTGCCAATCAAGACTCGTTGCACTTGTTGAAGATGTTTCCGTACGTCGTAGTTATCGACGTCACCTACAAGACGAATAGGTATATAATAGTGTACTTGTCTTTTTGTTTAATGTCCTCTTGAGTCATTTTTTAACTATATTATGCAGGTATAAGACATTCAACATTGCGTATGCATTCACACATAAGGAGGAAAAAATGCACTACTTGTGGATAATTCAGAGGCTTAAACTGTTGTTTGATGATGTTGGAATAATGTTGATTGCAATAATGACCGATCGAGAACTAGCCCTCATCACTACAATCAAGATAGTGTTCAAAGATCTTCCAGTTCAACACCTCTTGTGTTGGGTGCATATCTAGCACAACATCGAATTAAATGCTACCAAAATCTTGAAAAACAAAGAATCGGTAAAAAGGTTGTGCCTGCAAGTATGGACACTTTTTCTATCAAACGATAGAAAAAGTCTCCATACTCGTATATATGTGATTAATCAAACGATATACACAATACAAAGATGTTAATTGTCGTTATTTTGGATGATTTGAGTATTTCATAACATTTATATAAACTTTATTTGAGTAACGAAGTGATATCACATACATATATAAGTATAACTATACTACTTATATACTTGAGTTTAACTCGTTACTATGTGAAAGTGTTTGTTTAGGTATTTCAAGTTGTTAAGTTTGTTAATTTCTAATAAAAATGAAAGTGTTATATTGGTAATGCTCAAATACTACTTTTACATTTCATTTTCTTGCGTTTTAAGGTCTTTTTAAGCCGTTTTATGTCGTTTTTTGTGTTTGGGCCTCATTAAATTTTCATTTTCCGGTTCCAACAAATGAAAACAACTATCGGCCTTATTTGGTGTCATGCTACAATTTTGAAATTTTAATTTTTATCGTTCGAAGGCGTTTAATTGAATTGGGGCCAAACTATCCACTTATCACATCATTTTTTAAGTTTTTTTTTTGTTAAATACCCCCTTCCCTACCCATTATTCAATTTATCTTTTCTTTTATTATTTCTTACCTTAAACCCTAAACTTTTTTTCTCGATTTTCGCGCGATTACTCTTTTAAATCCGTTTTTCTTGATTTTCGCGCCATTACTCGTTTTAAATTCGTTTTTTCTCGATTTTCACGCCATTACTCGTTTCAAATCTGTTTTTCTCGATTTTTGCGTCATTACTCGTTTTAAGTCGGTTTTTCTCGATATTTGCGCCATTACTCGTTTAAGTCCGTTTTACTCGATTTCCGCGTCATAAAAAGTCCTTTCTATTCAATAGGGATCAAATACCTTTGTCTGAAAAGTTAAATCTGTTACTAGATGTGATTATAAGTAAACTTCAACGTATTGATTAATCGCGTTGAAAAAGGCTCCCAACTTGATTTGAGGTGCTAGATGATATATAAAGGGGCTTACTATTTGGCACACCCTAAAATTTTATTTAGCACACCCTTACCTTCGTCACGAATGTATTTCACAAGAGATTCGTCACGGAGAAACGGAGGACTTCCGTCACGAAGGTTCCCAGGAGTTCCGTCACGAAGGTTTCAAGGACTTCCGTGACGAATCTATTTTTTTTATATAAAAAAAATTCAGAATGTTGTATAGAATTTCAATATGAGTCCGTTCATATAAAATACGTCCAAAACGGACATCGTTTGCCCTTCCAAAAGCCCTAAAAACAAAACAGTCGTTTTCGTTAAGTTCGTAATATTTAAACATAACGCATAATTATACTTTATAAGTAATAAACTAGTGATATTAAATGATAATATATAATTATAGTATATAAATTTAATTGCATGATTTTTAACTATAATTAATAATTATATTATACAAATACTAAATTTATATATGTTTTTGCTTTTACGAACTTAACTCATGCGACTACTTTGTTTTGGAGGCTTTTGGAAGGGCAAACAATGTCCGTTTTGGACGTATTTTATATGCACAGACTCGTATTAAAATTCTCTACAACATTCTGAATTTGTTTTTTTTTTAAAACTAGATTCGTCACGGAAGTCCATAAAACCTTCGTGACGGAACTCATGGAAACCTTCGTGACGGAAGTCCTCCGTTTCTCGTTGACGAATCTCTTGTGAAATACATTCGTGACGAAGATTGTCTCTAATACATTCGTGACGAAGGTAAGGGTGTGCCAAATAAACTTTTAGAGTGTGCCAATTAAAGACTTTGTATATAAACCTTTTTCTTTCCGATTCAATTAAGTCAGATGTGTTTCCTTTCTTTTGAATATTTACCTTTATTGGTTTACTTTGTCAATCATTTTTGAAGTATGAGAACTATGTGTCAATGCAGGATGGTCCTGAGGTATTTGATTATGGAGCTTGAGGACTCATGTAGTGAGTCAGTGCCCATCCTGTATGAGAACTATATGTCAATGCTGGATGACCTGTTGTATTTCTGCTTAATTAGGGTTCATCGACTGCAATCCTCGAGCAGTTCAGCTAAACATTTCTCCTCGGTATCATGGGTGGCTACTTTAAGAGTTATTATTCAGCTAAACATTCATGCTTAAAATGTATTTTTTGTTTGTACACCGCAAAGTATGAATGCAGTAGAAAGAAAGGGAGTTTGCACCGGATGATTGCAGAAGGTGTCATTGCTCAGAATAATGATGGAACAAGTATTCAACCCTCAGTTGTGGGAAAGTTTGTGGTATCAATAGCCACAACTAATTGAATATTGGTATGGGCTCATGGTTTGGTTCCTTTGTTGATGCAATGAAAAACAGAGCAGAGAATGGTGCCATGTCCGTTAATCAAGATCATCAATGGGTGTAGGATGAAAATGAACTTAAACTGCAGAAAAGGAAGCCGTATAATAGGGAGTCATGCCAGAAGGCCGACGCTCCTTGAGCAAGAAGAGATGCCATCACTTCATTTAGCATTTTGTTTCAGTTTGTATATATTTTCAAATTTAAGCCAGAATAGTTTGCAAAGCATTTATATAATATCTCAACTTTGAACTAGGTGCTCAATTATGAATTTTCGAGTTAAATTTCACTAACTAAACAGTTCAGTGTAAGTACAGCCTTGGAATAAAAAAGTCATCTGCTCTCTCTCTAAAACCCCAAAACCCAAAAACAAAAAACCCAAAAACAAAAAACCCAAACCCCTTCAACCTATTCAGCATCATTCAACGAAATCACAACATTCATCTACCAAATTATCAATCAGCATAATCAAATATCCAAACAATCAACAACATACACCAACAATCAAATCCTCAACTTTCTCAACCAATCTAGAATAAAAGAGAATCTCTCATTGTGGAGCAACCATTCCCCACAAACACTTGTTTCAACCAAGAGCAATTGTTTATTAATAACTTTTGGGGGTTTCTCTTCAGATCTACCAACGCTATCAAACCAAACCAAGAAATGAAATAAGCAAACCCAGTAGACCAATTATTCTAGAAGAAAACAAGTCTAACCACTGGTTTTCAAATGCAGAACACTCGGGATTCAAACCCCCTGCATCCTGCAGATTTGAGACACCACAGTCCACTGAAATTGCTCCTGCTGCAAGTTTTAATGTGGGTTCATGTACAGAGAGGAAGAACAAGTTTAAAAGAGTTGAAGGACAATTTCATCTTAATGGTGAAGGAGAAGATTTGCTTCTACCAAGATCATCCTTAATGGCTCGTGGCTGCCGGTAGATTTCGATCTCACTGCGGGCTAGAACCATCCTCGAAACCTCACTCGTTACATCGACGGGAACCGTTAAACGCCGGATCAAACCACACCCGATCCGACGGGTTTCACGGTCAATCCCGTCTAAGTACCCAAACTTCCTTTGCTCGATTTGGTTTTGATGATTGAGCAGATATGGATTTCTTCAAAAAAAATCAAAGAGTAACAAAGAGGTGTGCGTGTTCTCTACGCCAAACAAATAATAGAGGTGTGCGTGCTCGAACAACCTTTGAAGGTGAGAGGGCTACATGCCCGAACCTCCCCTCCAAAAATTAGATCTACAACATTCATACGAATCACCGTGCTAACCTCGTCCATCAGCGGCGGCGACGGGCGACCTAGCAGCAATACTCTGCGGACTGCGGTTGCTGCTTGCCCAACAAGCCAAATGATAAAAGTAAAAAGAATTGAAAAGTTGAAAACAAAACCTAAAAGAAAAAGGTAGGGTAGCAGCGTTTTTCTTACGCTTGCCCATTAGCTATTTGGCCCGTTGGCTTTTTGGCACATTAACTTGTTCTATTTATCAATTAATCCTTCTAACAATGTAACATCACGTCCATACACCAAAATAGTGAACATTTAAAAAAGGGGAAAACAAAATTATTTGAACTTAAATATAAAATAATTTTCCCAATGTGTCTAACAAAAAGATAGTGTACAATGTCAATGTCTCCCCATACATATCTAATACGACATAAGTTACCATGCCACCACGTCCGTATTCGTTGACAAACCTATATAACCTTCTACATGCAATATAATTTAATAGTAACAATCAACCACACTACTTTACAAAACGACAACTCAAACATAGCCTAGAAAATATGAAAAAAAAAAGTTTACAATTAAAATTGCTGAACATTGAAAGCTACGAAAGATAAATTCAAAAATATTAAAACTTCATCACGACACTTGCACTTTGATATAAAACAACTTACACACAAAATTACGCATGGACCGTGCATCGCACAGACTCTGCAGGACTGGTAATATCATAAGTTACATTATAAACACACGACGAACAATCAGTGATTGGTCCGTTTAGATTCTATGAATAATGTCATTATAATATCAAATTTGACATTATAATATTAAATTTACTGCAAAATTTTACATTATAATGATATTATTGAGAATTCAAACATATACTCAATCAATTACGCGTGGCGCCGAGACTACGCTAGAGCAATGACACGATGATTTTGGTAAAATTTTGGACGCTAAATTACACTTACGTCCTTCCCTGA
Source organism: Oxyria digyna (assembly GCA_029168935.1). NCBI lineage: Eukaryota > Viridiplantae > Streptophyta > Magnoliopsida > Caryophyllales > Polygonaceae > Oxyria > Oxyria digyna. The sequence goes on from JAPVLV010000005.1 coordinate 46,824,363, forward strand.
GTTCCCTCCAAAAGAATTCCATTCATACCTGCATATAAAAACAATAGTTTCCGAAGTCCAAATTTCCAGAACTCATATTCCTTTCTTTCCGTTCAGTTCCTGCAATACTCTGCAACAGAATTTCCTCTGCACAATGGATTGTCCAAATCCTTCAACTTCCTTCCCTATAACTCCTTCCTTCTCCCTCTCCCCTTCTCCACGCAACAATGGCGACTCTCGCCGACATCGGAGTCTCCGCATTGGTCAACATCACCGGCGCCTTCGCCTTCCTTCTCGCCTTTGCGCTACTCAGACTTCAGCCTCCCAACGATAGGGTTTACTTCCCCAAGCTCTACATCAAAGGCCTCCGCAGAGCAACCACAGCAAGCGGAGGTGTTACCAAATTCGTTAACCTAAATTGCTGGACTTACTTCAGTTTTCTCAATTGGATGCCGCAAGCTATCAGGATGACGGAGAATGAAGTAATTGACCACGCTGGCTTGGATTCTGCCGTCTTTCTCAGGATCTATACTCTAGGGTTCGTTTTCTGTTTCGCTTGGTTGTCTTTTTTTGCTGTTGTTTCATGATTTCGGTGGAAGTTTGGAATTGTGAGTTTATTTGGTGAAATTTCGCTTTAGACTGATTCAGTTTAAGGTCTATGAAAGTTGGTAGTCTCACTCAATTTTCAACTCTTGAGTACCTAAATTTCTTATTGTTGCTATTTGTAGGCTCTAGACTGTTGTTTCATGATTTTGGTGGAGTTTTGGATTTGTGATGTATTTTGCTGAAATTGATATTTGGATAGAGCTTTTGCAGTACGGTTTAGTCTAGCAATTTGTACGAGCACTTCCGTTTGTTATTCAGGAATGTGATTAAATAGGAAGTTGGTCAATCTATGTTCCAAATTTAGACTGTTTCAGTTTAAGCTGTCTCATTCAATTTTCAACTCTTGATGTGGACATGGAGTACTTAATCTCTAATTTTTTTCTATTTATAGGCTGAAAATATTTATACCAATAACAGTGGTGGCAATTTTGATCTTTGTCTGTTTATTGCTATTGTTTCATGATCTAGTGGAATTTTGGAATTGTGAGTTAATTTGGTGAAATTGATATCTTGGTAGAGCTTTTGCAATATGAGTTTGGTCTGTGCTCTGGGAATCAAGCTGGAGTGCTTGAGTTTATAACTAGAAAACTGTACGAGCACTTTCATTTGTTACTCAAAAATGTGATTAAATAGGAACTTGGTCAATCTATTTCCATATTTAGACTGTTTTAGTTTAAGCTATATGAAAGTGGATAGCCTCAGTCAATTTTCAGCTCTTGATTTGGACTCGGAGTACTTAGTATCTAATATTTATAGGCTGAAAATATTTGTACCAATAACGGTGGTGGCGATTTTGATCCTTGTGCCTGTCAATTTCTCTGGAGGGACATTGTTTTTTCTCAAAAAAGATTTAGTCACCAGTGAGATTGACAAGCTATCCATATCAAATGTGGCTCCAAAATCTTATAAGTAAGTTTCTAGTTTTGTTACATTTTTTGTTCCTTCTTGTTTGGTTTCATGGATAACTTGTGGGGAATTCTGTGAAATTACTCTACTGAGTGATTTTTTATGTGTGTTAGGTTTTTTATACATATAGCAGCAGAATATGTGTTCACGTTCTGGACTTGTTTCATGCTATTTAAGGAATATGGTAAAATTGTGTCGATGAGGCTGCAGTTCTTAGCTTCACAGCCAAGACGTGCTGAACAGTTTACGGTAAGCTGAATGATTTTGTATGATGCCATTCTCGAATGAATTTGTTTATAATATGCTTGAACTTAAAATCTCCTGACAACTGAGAAAGTAACTCTTTTTTGTTGCAAAATTATTAATCCTTAATGGCTGGCTATCTTATATTTTCGTATCTTATGAATTTGTTTTGATAGTTCTAATCAGAGAAATTTTCATTTAGGTGTTAGTGAGGAACATACCATGTGCTTCACGTCGTTTATTATCGGATTCTGTTGAACAATTCTTCAAGAAAAACCATCCCTACACATATCTCTTTCATCAGGTAGTGTTCTTGGCTGCTTGAGTGACTGGTATAACGTTCAAGAAGCATCATCAATTTCTTGACAGTTTTTGCTTCACTTTTCACCATGACTTCAGCCTGTATATAATTCAAATAAATTCGCTAAACTCGTGAGGAAGAGGAATAGACTCCAGAATTGGCTTGACTACTACCAACTCAAGTTCGAAAGGCGTCCAGAAAAGAGGCCAACTGTCAAGGTATCCATTCATATATAGCATTTCTAATTTCATTATACATTACTTTATTCATACATAGTTTCAGTAAAGTTTTGATCTTACATATGATTCATTTATTGAATAGAAAGGACTCCTAGGCTGCTGTGGTGAAAAAACAGATGCCATTGGACTCTATGAACAACGGCTAAAGATTATGGATAAGAAAGTAAGTTGTGATAATTTCTTACATGAATCCGCTATGAAATAATGTTGTCTTATTCACCTGAACTTGTCTTGTTTTTTAGATGACAATAGAGCGACAAAAAATCCTGAAGGAGACAAAATACACAATGCCCGTTGCCTTTGTTTCTTTCCGTTCAAGATGGGGTGCAGCAGTGTGTGCCCAAACAGAACAAAGCAAGAACCCGACTATATGGCTAACATCTTGGGCTCCAGAACCCCGTGACGTTTATTGGCGTAATTTGGCTATACCTTTCGTTTCACTCACCATTCGAAGGCTCATCATAAGAATTTTAGTCTTTGCATTGGTGTTCTTCTACATAATACCAATCGCTTTCGTGCAATCCCTTGCTAATCTTGAGGGCCTAGAGAAAGTCGCTCCGTTCCTTACACCTGTGATAAACAGGTAATAATTTCTTCAAGATCGATAAATCAATTTAATATATATTTTTCCACTTATTCTGCCCTCTGTTTTTCTTATGCAGGAAATTCATCAAGTCATTCTTAGAAGGTTTCATTCCCGGTTTAGCTCTTAAGATCTTCTTGTTGGCACTTCCTAGTCTTCTAATGTTTATGTCAAAGTTCGAAGGATATGTGGCCAAGTCTCAATTGGAAAGGAGAGCTGCATCTAAATACTACTATTTTATGTTAGTGAATGTGTTCTTGGGAAGTATTGTAACCGGAACGGCTTTCCAACAACTTGATACTTTCCTCCACAAACCAGCAAGCCAGTAATACTCCTTATTCTTTAAAATATACACCTTATTCCATATATTCAGTATCGGTTGCTCTCTCTCTCTATATTGTAATATAACTTTGTTCCAGGATTCCTCGAACTATTGGCGTATCAATACCGATGAAGGCTACATTCTTCATAACATACATAATGGTTGATGGCTGGGCCGGGATTGCTAGTGAAATCCTTAGGCTGAAACCGTTGGTTATCTTCCACCTCAAGAACATGTTCTTGGTGAAAACAGAGCGGGACAGAGAAAGGGCCATGTATCCAGGAAGCATAGATTATCCCGAGACGCTTCCTAGTCTCCAGCTGTACTTCCTTCTTGGACTTGTTTATGCTGCTGTTACTCCAATACTTCTACCTTTCATCATAGTCTTCTTCATGTTTGCTTATCTCGTCTACCGTCACCAGGTACTTCTAACTTCCTTACTAAAATAATGTCAAACTTTCATAATGAAGTTTATTTTAATTAGAACGTCTAAATATACAAAAAAAAAAGTTGCTGCTCCAAATTTACGAGTAAGATCCTCTGGTCCTCATTCTGATTGGCTGGAAAAACTATTTTATTTATTTATTTATATTAAATAAAAATTGTCATACTTAACTCATTTTGACCAATTAAGTCAAATAGACTGCAAGATGGACTAGAAGATCTTTACGAAAAACTTACAAGGAAGTATACATTTCATCCAAAAGACCGTTCTTGTGGGCGATTGTAACGGTCTTATTGTTGTTGTTTCGATAGTGAGTTGATGTGAATCAATTTTTAACATCTCCTTTATGTGCAGATAATAAACGTGTATGATCAACAATACGAAAGTGCGGCAGCATTCTGGCCTCACGTTCATAGCCGTATCATAGCAAGCCTGTTGATATCTCAACTGCTATTGCTTGGTCTTCTTAGCACAAAGAAGGCTGCTAACTCCACTCCTTTACTTATTGCACTTCCAATAATGACCCTCGCGTTTCATCGGTACTGCAAAAACAGATTCGAGCCTGCATTTAGCAGATACCCTCTTGAGGTGAGCATTTCACTGGAAACTTCTTGTAGACATAGTATGTGATTGAATTCTTGTCTTTGGAGAAATTTCTATTTTTGTACAAAGGTCCTACACACTTATGTCATAGAACTAATTGCCCCTATCAAGTTGTTTGATGGCTTCTTATCACAATGCAATTTGATACATTAAAATCATTTTTAATTGCAATTTGCACATTAGGGTGGCTCAGACCCTCTTCCTTCATTGAATTTCATTTTTCCAAAAATAATAGCCTTGTGAGTTTTCCGGCTTTTAGTTTTGAAGCTTTTTTATTTTCCTATAATATGATTATCCATAAAATTTGATTGAAAACATGTCATATTCAAGAAATCATCCTAATTTTCGAAAATGCAAACATGAAAACGCAATAGGGTTACCATTTACCAAAGAATTTTTATGCTGTGTTTCTTGTTATCATTTTCTTGGACATTATTATGTTATATGAAGACTTTTTTTTTATTACTGCATCTTCAGGAAGCCATTGACAAGGACATACAAGAGCAAACTACAGAGCCAAACCTAAACCTAAAATCCAGCCTAGCTGATGCATACTTGCACCCGATTATCCGATCATTCGAGGAAGTCGAGTTGGAAGCGAACGTAAGAATCGACGCTTGCCAAGTAGGCAAACACGAAACCGAGGATTTAAGCTCCAATCCGAGGGAAATTGTGTGATTTCACTTCTGGTGTAAGTTTGTTTGGTGTTTGATTTGGTTAGGTTTTGATCTTCTTGTTCACTTGGATATAAAAAGGATGTAAATTTTAGACCTTATGGAACATGAAACTATGGTTCCTCTACTAAATTATTAATTTCAACCGATCAAAATGAATGGAAGATCAAATAAACTAACATATTGACTAGAGGATTTTTACTACGACTCTGTATGAACTGTCGGCCAAAGGCCCACAACAAGTCACACTCAGATTAGGAAGTGATTTTTCCACCGATTTTTTAGTTTTGAGCCAGTAATTTAACGCTGCATAGTAGCGTTTAAACTTATAGTAGCGTTTAAACTTTGGGTTCAATTTTTTTGCAGTGTTTGGTATGATTCAATTCTAGGTAATTGAAAAAATGGTGTAGTATGGTTTGAGAATGCTTTTTTCTTTTATATAGATATTTATGAACATTGTGATGAACATTTATGAATAATTGATGTTCATTAAAGATGGTCCGGTGGCGGTCCGGCGGTGCTCCGGCGGTGGGGACAGGGGAACAAGGGGTGTCACGTGTCATCATATGGGCTCTTAGATCTCTCTTGATCCAATGCTCCACATTCATTCTCATTTATCATATATTTACATTACCTATACTAGTTTACATTATAAAGTCAAATTCTTTTGTCATATATCGATGTGCATCCTGGTCCACCCTAGATCACTATTTTAAAACTTCCTTAATTTAAAAACTTTAACTTGAAAGAAATAATATGTTAAAAAAATCCGTTTTTAATATCTTTGGGCCATCTACATTCATTAAACTGAGAGTTTTATCAAAAAAATTAAAAATTAAAAATTAATATCAATTTTTTTTTATGGCAATGTAAAAGGTAGAGATGATTGTACTGCAAGTGCATAACACAATTTATAGGGACAAAAAATATCTTTCGTTTATTTTAATGGGTGAGAATCCCATAATAAACTCTCTCTTAGAGATAAATAAGAATGAATCAAAGTCATTGGATGCTAAGGCATCCAATGACTTAGATTAAACTAGTTACCCCCACTACAAGTGGGGGTAGTTGTGGTGGTCCGGCGGCGGTCCGGAAGAGGTCCGGCGGCGGTCCGACGGAGGTCCGGCGGGGGTCCGGCGGGGGTCCGGCGGAGGTCCGGCGGGGTCCGGCGGAGGTCCGGAGGCGGTCCGGCGGCGGTCCGGCGGAGGTCCGGCAGAGGTCCGGCGGAGGTCCGGCAGAGGTCCGGCGGAGGTCCGGCGGCGGTCCGGCGGTGGTCCAATAATAAATGAAAAGGTTAAAGTATAAAATGAAAATTTTAAGTCTAATTCAAATTGGTGAACATTTAAATATAATGTGATGAACATTTAGATATAATGTGATAAACATTTAATTATAATGTGATGAACATTCTCTTGGTGAACATGAAATTAAAATGTGATGAACATATACTAGAGTATATCAAAATGAACGTTTATAAACATTTTGATGAACATTTATGAACAACGTGATGAACATTTAATTATAATGTGATGAACATTGTGTTGGTGAACATTAAAATGTGATGAACATTCAGTAGAGTATATCAAAATGAACGTTTATAAACATTTTGATGAACATTTATGAACAGCGTGATGAACATTTAAGCTAATTGTAATGAACTTTTGAGTAATGAACATTTTATTAAATTCTTGTGAACATTTAAGGATGTTTGATGAACATTTAAGTATGAGATGATGAACATTTAGGTAATTTTTTATAAAGATCAAGTGTTTTTCTACTCGAAATTATATTAAAGTGATGTTTGATGAACATTTAAGTAAGAGAAGATGAACATTTATCAACATTTTGATGAACATTTAACTCGATTGTAATGAACTTTGGCTAATGAACATTTTATTAAATTCTTGTGAACATTGAAGTATGAGATGATGAACATTTAAGTATGAGATGATGAACATTTAGGTAATTTTTTATAAAGATCAAGTGTTTTTCTACTCGAAATTATATTAAAGTGATGTTTGATGAACATTTAAGTAAGAGAAGATGAACATTTATCAACATTTTGATGAACATTTAACTCGATTGTAATGAACTTTGGCTAATGAACATTTTATTAAATTCTTGTGAACATTGAAGTATGAGATGATGAACATTTAAGTATGAGATGATGAACATTTAGATGAACATTCAATTGGTGAACTTTTATGTATAATGTGATGAACATTCATTAGAGTATGTACAAATGAACATTGCGATGAACATTTATGAACACTTGATGTTCATCAAAAATTGGTGAACATTTAAGTAGAATGTGATGAACATTCAGTTGGAAAACTTTTAAGTATAATGTGATGAACATTTATGAACATTTGATGTTCATCAAAAATTGATGAACATTTAAGTAGAATGTGATGAACATTTATGAACACTTGATGTTCATCAAAGATGGTCCGGCGGTGGTCAGAGGTGCTCCGGCGGCGGTCCGGCGGCGGTCCGGCGGTTCTCCGGCGGCGGTCCGGCGGTTCTCCGGCGGCGGTCCGGCGGTTCTCCGGCGGCGGTCCGGCGGTTCTCCGGCGGCGGTCCGGCGGTTCTCCGGCGGCGGTCCGGCGGTTCTCCGGCGGCGGTCCGGCGGTGGGGACAAGGGGGGACAAGGGGTTCCACGTGTCATCATATGGGCTCTTGGATCTCTCTTGATCCAAGGCTCCACATTCATTCTCATTTATCATTTTAACAAGTATTATTACATGACTCTTTTCCTATTTTAATTACTTTTTTTTATGACTAAAGAATAAAGATGCATACTAACATAATATAATATGGTAGGGGTCCGTGTGATATTGAGTCGCTGAATAAACTTCTTCATTTTTTTTCAAAGATTTTCACTTCACCCTTTCGATTTTGTTCATGGAATGCACAAAGATTTTTCCATTTGTAAATCTATCTTATATATTAAAGTTGAGTCTTTTTGAGCTCTTATAGTAAGTTTAGGAAAGTTGTTAGGCTATTTATTTATTTTTTAAAAACATTATTAACATATTAACAAATTACATTAAGAAAAATAAAAAACTATAAAAATCTAATTATTATTATTCATGTATTAATTATTCATCTATTTTACTTTTAATATATAATGAAATTTGAAGCAGATATAAAACTATAAATATCTAATCACTAAAAATTTGATAGTTAACCAATGAAAAAATACATAAATATATTTTATTTTATTATAGATATTTATTATAGTTGTAGCAATATAAAATACTATAAATTATATAAAACATATATCAAAATCGATTATAAAATTATTATTAAGTAATTATATAAACATATCTCATGGATCTTGCAGTAGTGTGGAAACTGAGAATCGATAGGGAAGAATATTGTATTCAAACACCAGCCAGTATAGTTGTCATTACTGAATTAAGGAGAAGAAATCTCTTGAAGAGAAATTACAAGAGGAAGCTTAGTCACCTCAATTCACAGTGTTTCTAACAGAAAAGTAGATGCTAATAACAAACTATTAATACACGGTTCTTATATACAGCCCGGTGCTTTATTCAAACAACGCCCGGTCACTCGCGTTCTGCGAGGACACGTACACTCGCGTTACGCGAGATTAGCAAAAAATTAGGTTAATTACATGCATGCTAATCTCGCGTTCCGCGAGTGTACGTGTCCTCGCAGAACGCGAGTGTCACGTCCCTCGCAGAACGCGAGATTAGCATGTCAGATGGACGTTGTTGTGCGCCATTACTACATGTCTTGTCCCCACCTAACTATAATAACTACCCCTTATTTTAAGTAATCCGTAACACCTATTAACCCTACCCTAACACCTCTTTTTATCATCTTTCACCTCTTTCACCCTCCATTAAAACCCATTTTCAAAACCTTAAAACTTCAAAACACTCTAAAAACACCTAAAATAATGGAAGATGAAGAGGAATTCAACAAAGGAGGGAATGAAGATGGTGGTTCATCAAGTTACCATTCAAATGAGGTAATGTTCTTACTTAATTTTTGAATTTTAATTTGTTTTGCACCATTAAGAGCTAAAATGAACTTATTATGTTGTATTTCATGTTAAATCTAGTAGTAGTAAGTGTTGAAGAGATGACTTTTGCATATAATGTCAAAAACTTAGATGTGTTCATGTTTTTAGGGTTTTTATGGTTTTTAATGTAGAAACTCATGTTATGTTAAAATATCCCGTTGAATGACTAGTTTCAGGAAATAGCAACTTCTCGCGTTCTGCGAGAGGAAGCCCCTCGCGTCACGCGAGAAGTGCCTCCCTCGCAGAACGCGAGAAGTTGCACATTACAGAGTATTAACATAAGCATTGTGTATAGGTGAATTTTTCTTTGTTCACTGGATTGAATGCAATCCAGTTGAATGACTACACCTACCCCTCGCGGAATACGGTGCCCGTTTCGCCACCGTCATTTGATTTAGGGATTGACGACTTTGGATATTATCATCAACCATCTTTATATGAACAACATGTGCCATCTACATATGAATTGCCTGTGCCATCTACTTATGAGTTGCCCGTGCCATCTACTTATGAATTGCCCGTGCCATCTACTTATTCCATGCCATGTACATATGAGGTGCCATCAAGCTATGATGCGTTTGATTCACAATTTGCTAACCCACCAACAAACGTAGGAGAGGAGATGTGTTTTCTTCCCTCTTTACGCACTGCACCAAAGTTTGATAGTCCCGTATGTGAGGGAGAGGTTGTTTCTAGGGATTATTCGGAATATTTCACTACGGAGCAAGTGTTTGCCTCTAAGGAGATCGGTCATTTGTGGGCTTTGAATGTTGCAAAGCAACACAAGTTTATGATCTCTATTGGAAGGAGTGTACCATCTAAACCGGGGCAAAGTGGTAAGATTCAAATCATTTGTGAGAAAGGGGGAAGCCATAGGCCTAAAGGTGTCGGTGTTAGATCAAACACAAAGAGCAAGAAAACGGGGTGTAAATTTCAGTTGAAGCTCATGGAGAACCGGGTTGAAGAGAATTGGAGATTAGTGGTTGTTTGTGGTTTGCACAACCATCCTATTGGAGATAGTTTGGTCGGGAATGCATTTGCCGGGAGGCCAACCCCGGATCAAAAGAAAAAGGTTCGTGAGATGGTACTTTCACATTGTTCTCCAAATCAGATTTACACTGAGATAAACAAGGATCCCGGAAGTTGCACAAAGAAGAACCAAGTGTACAATTTGGTAAGACATATAAGGGAAGAGGAAATGGAAGGTAGAACCGTGGTTCAAGAATTCTTTCACCAATGCAAAGAGAGCAACTACTTCATGGAGTATAGGCCAAGTGCAACGAACCCTTCGATAATAGGCGACTTGTTCTTTGCTAGCCCCGAATCAATGAAACTCTTAAAGGCGTTTCCATATGTCCTTTTGATGGACTCGACTTATAGCACGAACAGGTAAGTATTTATCATTCTGTTTTTATGTTGTATTTATCTTACTGTATTTTGGTTCCAGGTACAATGTTCCCTTCCTGGAGATAGTCGGTTTGACTTCTACATGGAAGAATTTTGTTGTGTGCGGGGTATGGTTAGAGGCTGAGAGCGAGGATAGTTATTTATGGGCGTTGCAGCAGCTGCAGACGATGTATTTGAGAATAGGAGCATCGCCTACTTGCTTCGTCACTGACCGTGAGATGGCTCTTATGAATGCAACAGACAAGTTATGGCCAAATGCAAAGTTTCTCTTATGTAGGCGACATGTAAGGAAGAACATAGAGGCGAGAGCGAAGATAGTTATGGGCACACAAGCATTGGGGGTTCATATTTCAAATGATTATTATAACGTGTTCGAACAAACTACTGAAGAAGATTACAAGAGTACTTTGAAGAAACTTGAGGACGAATGGCGAGCTTATCCAACCGTATTGAAGTACGTGAGAACGAATTGGCTAAACAGTTACAAAGAAAGACTTGTTTCAGCATGGACGGATAATGTCTTCACTCTCGGGAATAACACGACAAACAGGTATGTTCTGTTATTTATGTCTACCTTCTACATATGATAAAAAGAGCTTCTGTAATGCACACCTCGCAGAACGCGAGGGCATACCACCTCGCAGAACGCGAGGGCATACCACCTCGCAGAACGCGAGGGCATACCACCTCGCAGAACGCGAGTAAATTCCTTGATTCAGTGTTGATGCATTTTCGAATGCAACGATCCTGGAACAATCAATGAACTCGCAGAACGCGAGGTGGACAGACCTCGCAGAATGCGAGGAGTTGCACATTACAGAAGGATCCACAGGTTCTGATTTGTATTTGCATTTTATTGTTTTTCGAACATTTTAGAGTTGAAGGAGCACATTCATGTCTTAAGTCATACTTGTCAAGTGGAAATGCTAGGCTAGACACAATGTTCAAAGAATACAAAACAATGGCGGAGAACCAACTTAAGAAGATTACTGTGTCTTTCACCGAGAGTTTGAATAAGAGCTTCACAGTTGTTGAAGGGGCGGACTTGTTTAAAGTCTTGAAGTTCAAAGTCTCTTACAAATGCATAGAATTTTTGCTTAAGGAATACACGAAGGGGGAGAGATTAGGTGCGCACTTTAATATGTTTTGTAGCTGCGGGATCAAGATTAGAGATGGGTTGATGTGTGTTCATCAGATTGTAAGACATTGGAAGGAGCAAAGACCACTAAGAATATCAGAGTTGCACCCTTTCTGGAGTACTTTGAGTTTGGAAGAAGTTGATGTTCCCGGCATACTGGAAGTTAAGAGTAAGGTGGCAAGACGTCTTTTTCAGACTTTCTATGAGGAAACGTTTCCTAAATTGTGCCCCCATGATCAAGAAAAGTGTGCACAAACTGTTTTAGACATTGGGAAAGTAAATACTCCTCTAAAAGAGCCGGCTATTTCAAAGCACACCGGAGGTCGTCCAGTCGGAGCTCCTAACAAACAACCTAGGTCAACGCAAAGAAGACCGTCTGCATGGGAGCACACTAATGTTGAGATGGATGCTAGAGATTTGGAAGAAACACCCCCAAAGAAGCAAAAAAATGCTTCTAATTCTGAAACATTCAAGAAACCAAAGATTAAGGTGATTGGCAAGTACAAGTCTCACATACCCGCGTCAATGCGCACCCATGTGAATGGTTGGTTTGAGGTAAATGGAGATGGAAATTGTGGATTTAGAGCAATAGCTCATGAATTGCATGACAACCAACACTTATGGAGGGAAGTAAGAGATTTGATGATAGCTAAGGTCAAAGAGATTTGGCACCTAGTTCAAGGAACTTGGATTGGACCTCCACAACAACCAACTTTGGAGAGCGCTTTACACCAACTTACATGGGAAGGAATAGGAAGGGCTCCAGAAGATCACTGGCTAGCTACCCCGGAAATGGGATGCCTTGTGGCATCCACATTCAACATAGTGTTCGTAACGGTGGGAAAAAATGCTAACTACACTTACCTTCCTCTACAACGTCCTACTTGGTTAGAAGATGGTGACACACTTCCGACGTTCTGCTTATTCTATATTCAGAGTGAGAGACATTTTGTTCCGGTAAGTTTTTGGATCTACTTATGAATTACTATCTAATATGCAACTTCCTAACATTGTTTTTTTCTTGTAGTTGCGTCTTGAAGAAAACTGCCCATTACCTCATGTGTTTACTCCTTGGTGGCGAAACGCTGAAAGAGATGCTTTTTCTTTGCACGATCTTGTGTCACATCGATGTGCCGCCTTTGAAATGTAATGTTGAAGTTATGTTTTATTCGCTGAATTTGTAATGTAATGTTGATCTGGAGATGGTTTTTTAAATTCTTAAACAGGAGGAAAACTTCCTATAGGTTCGTCTCGCGTTCTGCGAGTGGTGTACACCTCGCGTTCTGCGAGGTTATGCAAAAAACGAACAGAATTGAAGCAACACCAACATATCCCTAAACATAATCCAACAAAATTATCCACGCAACAAAACACCTAAGAAAGCAATCCAAAACACAATCCAAAACACAAAACGAAAGGCTACTCGTCTTCTCGGGGTCGGAAGGGAGCGAGATTTGACATACATAGTAGCATTTGGGCGTGATATGAATCAAAATCCTCTGGAGTGGCAAACCGATACCGGTCCATGTCATTGTACACCCGGCCAATCACCTATACGCAAGTAAACACTCATTCTATGTTAATATTAGAGACAAACAAAGACTAGAAACGCAAGATAAACCAAAACAATTAATATTACCTGTCTCTCAGTAATCATCCCAGGGATTGCAGGACGGATATACCTATGGGTCCTCTTGATGTACCAATCCATGTAATCATGGGAGCATTCATGTGGTGCATAGGCAACTGGCCCCATATCATCGAGAGACAAAGAGTGAACATCTCTTGACTCCCAAAGCCATTGGTTGGCGTCATAAAAAACACTATAACACCTAATGTTTTTCAACCTATGAGCTTTGAGCGGTTCGATGACTGGCCTAGGAATACGCTGCACTCTCCCAAATTGTCTCGGACACCTATCAGGCATGTGTGGTTCGTTGATGTCACAGCAAGATAGCACCCCGTGAAATAGAGCGGGAGCAAGCTCAGGATCGGTGAAGTCTTGTGCTCCATACGGGTTCCAACATACCTAACAAAATGACAGAAAAACGCATGGTGAAGTCTGTAAAACACCAGAAAATGCAGAAACTAGGACAAAATGCAGAAACTTGCATTTTCTCGCGTTCTGCGAGTATGTGCCTCCTCGCGTTCTGCGAGTGGTGTACACCAGAAAGGCCAGAAAATGCAGAAACTTACCATCTCCGGCATAAGAATATCGAGCGCTACCCTATAGTCCCTTCCGACTTGCCCCTTCTTCAGCTTTACATTCTTAGGCATCCACCGGTATGCCCATGGTTGCTCCGCTCTCCACCGAGGACGTTCAGTAGGTCGGAAGTGTGGGAAGTAGTTGTAGATCCATGCCTAAGAAATACAAAGTACGTTAAATATGAAAATATATATAAGTATGTAAATTAAACGCTTAGAAAGTATAATACCTGCAACAAGGTGTAACAGAAAGACATCTGGGCACAACCCTGTCGTGTGCATATCCCCAGCTGCCTATACAGATGGGCCAAAGCAGCTGAACCCCACGATATGCCCGTAGCATGGGCATAGGTTTCCAAATAAGGCCCATATCTAAGCCGAATCAAGTTCTGTGACTTGTCCGGAAATAAGAGCGAGGAAGCAGTATACAACACCCATCCTAAACCCTTTCGCTCTGGACCTAGGTTTTCACAATGCCTTCTAAACCAATCAACTTTCACCCTCCCAGAATCTAAAGTGTGAGGATCTACTCCAAAAATTTCCGCCCCCTTCCTACCATAGTATTTTATAATCTCATCATGACTAAACTTGGCACCCAGTTTCTTACAAGTAGTCATTGCTTTCCCTTCTATAGGTAGGCCTAAAATCATATGTACATCAAGAAGGCCAATAGTGATCTCACCACAAGGGAGGTGGAATGAGTTAGTCTCCGGTTGCCATCGTTCGATGAACGCTTCAATCAACGGAAAGTCGATTGCTTCGTACATCATGTCAGGTAGATCTGACAGTCCAACAGCACCGGGAATCTCTGACCAGTCATCGTTGTCCAATGGCCAATCACTGCTTTGCTTTGTCCGTTGTTGTGCCTTCATCGGACCTTTCAACTGCAGAAAAATACAAAATTACACACTGCAGGTCAAATTTACAAAAAATACAGTTTCTGCAGAATTATCAGTTTCTGCAGAATTGTGCATTTTCTCGCGTTCTGCGAAGAGTGACACCCTCGCGTTCTGCGAGTATGCCACTCCTCGCGTTCTGCGAGAAAATGCACAGAAATTGCATTTTCTGATATTTCTGCAGAATTTCTGTTAATGTATTAAAAATGCAGAAAATCAATAAATTAGTAAATTACCTCCCCTTTCTGGATGTGGAACGCCACATGTGCTTCAAATCCCTTAAGCAACTCGGGATCTTCTGGACCGCCAGGTGTGGCATGAGTGAGCTCAGGATCATACTTTGGCTCATTCTTCTTGGACTTCCTCTTTCTTTTTGGTTTCTGGACCACTTCTTCTTCTTCTTCTTCTTCTTCTTCTTTATCATCATCATCATCATCACCTTCTTCTTCTTGTTCTTCCCCAACACCTTCATCCTGGTACTCTTGTTCCATCGGTTCTGGTTGAGGATTGTAAGAAGAAGAACAAGCTTGTCCACTTCCTTGACCCATGTCTTCAGGAACACTTCCCTCACCAAATCCACCTCCCCAACATTGTCCACCGACCCAACTTTGTCCACCCCACCCTTGTCCAACTTCCACTACAACATACTGAGGAATGAAATTGTCCCAGCCACCAATAGTGCTACCCGATTGTTCATATGGAGTTGATTGTGGTGCCCATTGAGTTGACGGTTGTGCACATGAAACTGACTCTTGAGAATAAAGGTCCCAATCATCATTTCGATACCCTTGATATGTATCTGCTCGTTCTATCCCACTAGGCACAGAACAGTCTTCCCCGGCATAACTATGGACACCACTGTACCGCTCTATGGCGCGATAATCAACGTCGGGGAGCCCCTCGGGGAAGAGCTCTACCGGTGTTGTATTCTTTGCTTTCCTTTTCCCTTTTGCATTTTCAACCGGTGGATTTTCTCTCACAGCGTTCCAATTTCTTCGACGGGTTGAACGTCCAGGACGATCCATTACCTAAAAAATTGTAAAGTAGAATCAGTATATAAATATAACAGTATATAAAGTAAAATCAGTATATAAATATGTATCTGCAGAAGAGGAAAGAATTTCCAGTTATGTCAATTCCTCGCGTTCTGCGAGCAGCATGACACTCGCGTTCTGCGAGTACCATGACCCTCGCGTTCTGCGAGTATACTACACCCCTCGCGTTCTGCGTCAATTTGCACTATCATGAGTTTCCGGCGAGATTTTCCGACGAAAATTCAATATTTTAGCTAAAATACCTATCAATTTAAGTAAATTACCAAATAAACATCAAAACCCTAAATAAAATCAACAACCCTAATCAAAAACCCTAAACCTAATGAATTTCAACATAAAACAACATCCACTCATCAACCATAATTCAAAATCATCATCTTTCATCCATTATACAACCATTTCTAAATCAACATTCAATATCAAAACATCATATAATATGCAATTTCCTATACTAACAACATATATTCATCTAGAAACAACATTAGAAAGCATAAGAGTATAAGAAACATACCTTATATGGAGATTTGTAGTGAAAAGAGGAAGAAGAAGTAGGTTGAAATTGAGAGAGATGGTGAGAGGCGGCGGTAGAAAATTGTGTGTGATGTAAAAAATGGGCCGAGTAGGGTTTTTCCCCTTTTATAGGGAAAAAACACCCTCGCGTTCTGTGAGGTGACGCACCCTCGCGTTCTGCGAGGATACGCTCCCTCGCGTAACGCGAGGGTGCGTTATTTAGGAAACGCGAGGATGCACATTAAAGCGTATTAACAGAAGCATTGTAGTTAAGTGTGCAAAATAACACATTTTTAGTGTCTTTTTTAAGGCGATAAAGCCCAATTCGGCAAAAACGTCATCGAAACTTTATCGAAATGGAATGAAACTTTGTTTCAATCCTTATAATGTCTATTTGATCATGTGTGTAACTTGAAATTAAGATTTCTTCCTTTGGAAGTGAAACCTAGTTTGAAAACCGAACGAGGTCGCAATATGTATGACACACCATATAAATAAAGAAATATAATAAGGTTCAACACTTCAAAGGTGCAACATAATAAGGTTCAACATAATAAGTAATTCTAAACAAACAACATTAAAAGGAACAAGCAAACAAAGAAGGTCGATAAATTTTCAAAAGAAAGATCTAACGACGAGGGTTGAACGGCCTGAAGAGGTTCCTGAATTCTCGTGCGGTCATCCTTGGTCTAGTGGATGGTTCCCCTCTCTCCCTTTGACGTTCTTGTCTCTCCCGTTCACGTCGCTCACGTTCTTGTCTCTCCCGTTCACGTCTCTCCCGTTCAAGCATATCAAAGTTGTCTCCCATGCTAGACACCGTACTAATATCAGAAATATCAGATTCTTGATTGGAATAGGACATCTGTATAATCACAAACCTGACCAAATTATAGTTACATACTCAATCAAATTCATAATCTATACAAACAACAACAATGCTTATAATCATAGTAGTCTTGATCTGCGACAACATGACGCTCGCGTTCTGCGAGAGTCATGACCTCGCGTTCTGCGAGTATCATGACCCTCGCGTTCTGCGATGGGTGTAGCGTTCTGCGTCAATTTGCATTATCATGAGTTTCCGGCAACAGTTTCCGGCGAAAATTTCAGGCGAAAATTCAAAATCAACATCCACTCATCCACCATAATTCAAAATCATCATCTTTCATCCATTATACAACCATTTCTAAAACAACATTCAATATCAAAACGTCATATAATATGCAATTTCCTATACTAACAACATATATTCATCTAGAAACAACATTAGAAAGCATAAGAGTATAAGAAACATACCTTATATGGAGATTTGTAGTGAAAAGAGGAAGAAAAACTAGTTTGAACCGAGAGAGATGGTGAGAGGCGGCGGTAGAAAATTGTGTGTGATGTAAAAAATGGGCCGAATAGGATTTTTCCCCTTTTATAGGGAAAAAACACTCTCGCGTTCTGCGAGGTGACGCACCCTCGCGTTCTGCGAGGATACGCTCCCTCGCATAACGCGAGGGCCCGGGCGTTATTCAGAAAACGCCCGGGCTGTATTTAGCAAGGGCCTATTAATAGACTAATGTGACGTGACGGTGCAAGAACTAGTGATCGAATTAAAGGTTTCGTTTTCTCACAAACGTAATAGTTAGTGACATTGTTTCTTAAAAACCATATCATATTACCAGCTGTGTATAAAGTCTGTACAAGTAACCATACAAATTATAATAACTTAATACGAAAGTCATAACATGATTTCCTTGATTGTGTTTAACATTTTTTTTTTGAATAAACAAAATCACGTAAGAAAATAAATTTTAAAAAAATGACTTGTCGTTATAAATTAGACCCCTTCAAACCCTCAAATCGTACCACTTCACGCTCCAATACATTCCAAAATCCCTTGCACAGTTTCTTCCTCCACCATTTCTTGTTTCTGTTCCAATGGCGGCAGAATTGAGTAACCAACAAAACCCAACTCAAATCCCCCATAACCCAGATAAGAGCAATAGCTACCCACCTTGGTACTCTCCTAAAACCGGCATTTACAGCAGCAAATTCAGCCCTATTCACCTTCCAACAGACCCAAATCTTGATGTCGTCTCCTTCATCTTCTCCCACAAACACTTTGGTAATTCTGCTTTGGTTGATTCCTCATCTGGATCTTCCATTTCCTACTCCGAGCTTTTCCCTCTTGTGAAGTCCATGGCTTTCGGACTCCGTCAACTTGGGGTTTGTAAGGGAGATGTCGTGTTGATCTTATTGCCAAACTCAGTCTTTTATCCCGTTATTGTTTTGGGAGTTTTGTATCTGGGCGCCATTGTTGCACCTTTGAATCCCATGTCGAGTTTCTCTGAGGCAAAAAAACAAACACTTGACTGTCATGTCAAATGGGCTTTCACCACAGGCACAAACTTTGAACAAATGGTGGAATTGGGAGTTAGAGCAATCGAGGTGCCTGAGGAAGTGGGACCCACCTCTCAAAACACCAGATTCTCAATCTTCAACACCTTGATTTCGAGTAATTCCAGTGATTTGCAGAACTTGAGGGATTCAATTAGCCAGGATGATACAGCAGCTATCATGTGTTCATCAGGGACAACTGGATCCAGCAAATGTGTTGTGATTACACACAGGAATCTCATCTCCATGGTTGAGCTTTTCGTGAGATTTGAAGCCTCACAATATCATGACCAAATCAGCTGGAAAAATGTCTATTTGGCTGTTGTCCCCATGTTTCATATCTATGGGCTTGCACTTTATGTCATGGGTTTGTTGTCATTAGGAACGTCTGTTGTTGTCATGAAAAGATTTAGTATTGATGACGTTGTTAATGCCATTGGTAAATATGGTGTGACCCACTTCCCTGTTGTGCCTCCATTGTTAAGAGCCTTGACAATGAAAGCCAAGGCTGATAATCACGGGAGCTGTAATTTGAAGAGTCTTAAACAGGTGTCTTGTGGAGCTGCAGCCACCAGCAGGATGCTGATTGATGACTTTGTCAATACTTTCCCACATGTTGATTTTATTCAGGTACTGAAATTTGTGGCTTCTTTTGCTCCCTTCTTGAATTCTTTAACCTTTTCTTTCCTTTGAAGGTTTCATTTCTTTTTTAGATAGCTTATGCTTCAAGTGATTTTGCACCACGCTTAAGCAAGTCTTGTGCTTTCGGATATCCGACACTTCTGCGCTATATATCGGATATCCGGATACACAAAACATGCAACATAGTTTGGATAGACTTTGAGTTTCCTTCACTTCAGCATCAACTGAAAAATATTTAAGATTGATTAAAAATATAGTCATGAAGAGTTTCACTAAATTATTCTTAAAAAACTACCATGTAAGAGTAGAAAAATGATTACAGAACTTGTAGCTAATAAAAGTTCAAATTGTTGAAATTGAATGCTTCTTCACTGTGCAATTGGTATTCAGATACCTCTTACATTTGATCACTTGCATCCAAAGAAGCTCAACTTTATATTTTCCAGTTTTTAAATCAAGCTCTATTCTTAGGAACACATAATGATGTGCAGCACTCTTTGCTTATACTCTGAAGTTCTGTTGATGATTATGTTGCTTACAAGAAGAAAAAATCTCTACAGGGATATGGAATGACCGAGTCAACAGCAGTCGGAACTCGAGGCTTGAACACGGCAACTATTCATAATTACACTTCAGCTGGGCTCTTAGCTCCAAGTACTCAAGCAAAAGTTGTTGATTGCATTACTGGTTCATGTGTGCCGCCTGGCAAGGCTGGCGAGCTTTGGCTCCGTGGGCCCGGTACCATGAAAGGTCATGATTTGAACATGTAAAACCTGTCACATCAATTTTGCAAAAAACAAACTTCCATATTTGGTTTACTGACTTTGGCATGATCAGGCTACTTGAATAACAAAGAAGCAACGGCTTCAGCAATTGAGGAAGATGGTTGGCTGCACACAGGAGACCTCGTATACTTTGATCATGATGGATACTTGTACATACTTGATCGAATAAAAGACATGATCAAATACAATGGATTTCAGGTGATGACAGTCAGCTTACTCATAATGACAGCTAGCTTATTCAGTGATGAAACAATGGATTCATTATAATTTTGTGATCCTTTTCTTTTTGCAGATTGCGCCTGCAGATTTAGAAGCCATCTTGATAACCCATCCGGAAATACTCGATGTTGCAGTTACTGGGTACGCTTATTTCCGAAATAAACGATACTAAACATTCTTTCTTAATCCTTAAGAAAAATAAACACTTGCATTTATTAATTGATTTGCTTACTGATGGAAATAGTTCAACTGAAATTATTGAGCCTATCATATCTTTGTTGCTCCCTTGTTTTCTATCCTGCACATGGTCACAGACATTACACCATGATTCTTCGTAGCAATTTCATCCCACCGTCTATTGAAAACACTGAATTAGTTTTGAGGAATTTTAATGTGTCACCTAATCAATGTCCTCTAATTATTGTTTGCATTATTGTTGTATCAAATTGACGAATTCTTCTTATCCTGTCACTCAGTGCTGTAGATGAGCAAGCCGGAGAGGTGCCAGTTGCATTTGTGGTACGAAAATCAAAGAGCAAGCTCTCTTGTAATGATGTTATGAAGTTTGTGGAGATGCAGGTTTGTTTCTGACTGTTTGGTACAACAGTTCTTAAGTGAAGGGAATGGAAACAAAATAGGAAAGCCTTTGAACCAGGGCTTATTATTTATAATTTTTGTAGGTTGCACCATACAAGAAGGTGAGGAAAGTGGTGTTCGTGACGACGATACCGAAATCTCCTGCTGGAAAAATCTTAAGAAGACATCTGAGAAGTTCATTGCCTTCTAAGATTTAAGAGTTCTGCTTCAAAAAAGATTATGTATACCCTCATAGAATCATACTCATATAGGTAAAGATGAAAGAGATGCATAGTGTCTGTTGTTGTTCGTGTTAAAGATGAGAATTTTTCTCTACAGTTCATTGTATATTTAAGTTTTGAAAAGAAATAGCAGAACTACAGAGTATTGTGATTGCTTTATAATACAAAGCTATTACCTCACGTGTCTATTCTAAAAAAATCATATGCAAGTTTTATGGCTTTGCTAATGGCGCCAGGAAAAATACAAGAAAGAGAAGGGTGGGAATTGGAAACCAAAATCTAACTGAAGATTTGGGAAAATATTATATTACGTATAAATCATAAAAAAAGTTATCCAAAACATTATGGGACACATTGAGACACCAGTCCCATAATGCAAGTTTTCATAATAAGAAAAATCATACATCATGTGATTCATATGTGAAATTATGTTTAACCATCTCTCTTAGATGGACTTGTACATTGTTATGATGCAATAAGCTCTATGAGCTAAACTTCACTCTTCAATCATAATTCGGAATTACCCTCCTTTTCTAAAAGAATAATTATGAATCACTTTTCATATTTTTATCATCGTCTCACAAAACAAAATAATTGTTATTGAGTGCTCCATTTTTCAAGTAATTTTAACTCTTTTTTTTCAGCTAGGCAAGAATTGGAACTCCTTCATTAATGCAGACACAGATCATCCAAACGAATGATCCGAAAAAACTGTAAAAGCACGTCATTAAAACTAGATAAAAATAAATCTTTTTTAAGGCTCCTCATATAAATATTTGATAGCTCGTACCAGTGGAAAAATAGAACTTAACAGATTAACATCTACACATTCTCTAATTAGAAAGTCTCTTGCAGAATTTGCTACCCCGAAACATTGATAAACACGGATAGTATGGATTTTTTGTAGAAGAGAGTGTATATACGTAATGATAGTACGGATTTTCCAAGGAATTTGCCAAATTATAATAATAGCATTAATAACTGTAAGATTATTACATTAGTATTAAGTGAGTTACTTTATGAGCAAACACAAATTTAATAACATACAAGATCTAATGCTTCGGTTTCCAAAATTGATGTGTAGTTAATGTTTTTATGGTCCATAAATAAAACATTACCATCACAATTTCTACTGATGAAACCTATATATGAGCGAAATTACGATGAGACAGAACCGCCAAAATTGACTATATCCATTCACCAGGAGGTTTTCTTCAAATCTGATTAATTAACAACTTTCTTTTACGTCTACGGACAACAGGTTTCTTGTTTGATTTAGTTAGTGTTGTCTTCCAATCTAGGAATCGAAATACGCTTGATTAGCCAGATTAATTATGTTGGAATCTAAACGTACAAAGATGATATAGAAAATTAATGGATTTGCCAAACATACCTATGGGAAATTAATTTTAAAATAATGTTCATTTTAGAAAACAATTCTAAAATAAGAGCTTAAAGTCGAGAATTTCAAAATTATGGATAGTGTTGTAAATTTGTCATGCTTGAATCTGAACCTAAACCGATAAGGAGATGGTTCAGTCGGGCCGATTTCGGTTCCGGGCCGGGTCCGGGTTTGACCGGAAAACCGCCGGTTTTTTAACCGGTTCTGGTTCGATCCTGAACCAGAATAATTATTAAAAATATATGAAATTTATATTTTAAAATTTTACAATATTTTTTTAATAATCTCAAATATTTAAGTCTAATAAAAAATTTAGTCATTAGGAATGAAACTTGTAAGTAATTTGTTGTTTTTATATACACGATCATGAGAGTGTTTTTTTCTTCTAAATTCCAATGTCGAAACTGTTTTATTACCAACATAAAACATTTAAAAACTTCTCACATTGAAAACTAACTGAGAGGTTGAAATCTACTCCCTCCGTCCCATAATGTTAATCCCATTTCTTTTCGTGACACTATTCACAAACCGAGAGAATCTTGTAGATTTCTCCTAATATATAAGAAAAAACATAGCCACGTGGGGTCTTGTTTGATTCGTCTTAATGAGTACTTTAACAATATTAAAAAATTATAATTTTTATTAACATATAACTAGAAATATTAACGATGCAAAACATGTCTCGGCATATGTGCCTGATTGAAATGAGACTAACAAAATGGGACAGAGGGAGTATATATTAAAAAATAAAAAATTCATCTTCCACTCAATTTTTTATGTATATATTTTTACATTTTTTGGTGTGAACTGACGGTTAACCGGACGGTTTAGGTTTCGGAACGGTTTGTCCGGTTAACCTTCATTAAACCGTCGGTTCAAGATTCCGTAATCTCATGAACCCTGAACCTAAACCGTTAGAAATGCGGTTTAGCCGATCCGGTCCCGATTCTGAACCGGTTTGGGTTTTGACCGGACCGGTTCCGGTCCGATTTGGCCGATCCGGTCCTGATTTTGAACCGATTTGGATTTTGACCGGGCTGGTTTCGGTCCGATTTGGCCGCTCCGGTTAACGTTTTAAGACCTCTAGTTGTGGAGTTACCCTTTTCCCTTTAGATTTGACCGAATAATTTTTCCATTTACGGTTCAGAATCAAAACCCTGTCTTTCTCTCTCTATGAGCCGAAGAATCAAGCTCATGGAAGTGGAAAGATAGCTATGCTATGCTTACTCGATTGTTCGTCTCTTTCTCGCTCTACATTCCAGTTGTTCGTTTTTTTTGATTTCCTTCTGCTTCTATTAGTATTTCAAGCTTTCCGAGCTCCTAAACATGGTGTTTTATGAGCAACTTCTATGGTACAAGTTTCATGTGAAGTTTCTGTTACCTATTGCTTGTGATTTATGAAACTTGTGAAGATTTGATTTGTTGCATTTCTTCGTTTTCCTCAGCTCGTATAATCTCTCTCCAAATTTCACGCTTCAGACTGTGTTTTTCCTGAAATCTAGGGCTTTGCTTTGTAGACAGAAGTTGTGTCTTGTGAATTGTGATTATGCTACTGTTGCCTTTTTTTAACAAAACTTTTATTAGCTACGCATGAGCTTAGCTGAAGTTGACTTGTTTTAGTAGTGGTAAACGGAGAGAGAGGTCTTCAATTCGGGGTTATGAGCTGGTTGGGGACCTTCTTGATGGTCCAATAATTAGTTTATGAGTTGTGTAGCGTGAATTGTATGAATCAAAGGCTTCTAAGTTCTAACACTTACTCTTGTCATCTCCTGAAGCCTAGTTAGGCTTGTTAAAAATCATACATGATTACACTTTGCTGCTAATAAATAGGAGTAATCATACATGATTACACTTTGCTGCTAATAAATAGGAGTAATTTATATGTGATATTACAGTTCCTAATCTTTGCTGAATTTTAGCATGATTTGGAACTATTTATGTCTGCTCAATGTGGAGAACGCTACTATACAGGGCTATATGCTGTAATTTTGTGTTGGCTACCTTGTCTAAGAAAACTGAGTTTCTGTAATCTTTTTTATAATATTGAGTTGTTTTGCTCTGAGCGAGTAGTGTTGAGCCTGTTCATATCAGTTATACTGTATTTTCTCATTTGGAAGTGGTTCTTGATGCTTCAGGGTTGAAGCTACTCAATAAATCATAATCCTCTCTGTAGTTGCATAATAAGATGGGGACATACCGTTCGTCTCACCCAATGGTGTCAGATGCCAATAGAACAGCATCAATCCCGCACTTTGCCTGGTTTCATCCTGGAAATATTCTCTCTACTTCAAGAACTGAGTATAACCCACTGCAAGCAACTCATATTAATGCTGATGCTGCAGTTATTGCTATTCCCGTGCGGTCTGTTCCCCCTCTCCCAACTTATGAGCTAGCCCGTGATGTTACAGCTGAGCATAGCAGGGAAGAGAAGCCAAAAACCCTAAAAAGAACCTCAAAGAACGCGTCTTCTATCACATTGAAGCCTCCAACAAAATCTACAAAAAAGGCAAAAACTAGCAACACTACTGTCACTACCTCATCTACGCCCGTGGCCAAACGTGAGAAGAAGGACTTGAACTTTGTTACCTATGAGGGCAATTTGGACATTTCCAGCCTGCCTTCACCCTTTTGCTCGTGTACTGGCGTGTCCCGACAGTGCTATAGGTGGGGAGCTGGCGGGTGGCAATCTTCATGTTGCACAATTAACATATCTGAGTATCCTCTTCCAATGAGCACGACTAGGCCCACTTCAAGAATGGCGGGACGGAAAATGAGCAGTGGAGCTTATGAGAAACTTATCCAGAGGCTTAATGCAGAAAATTATCATCTTTCTTATCCTATTGATCTTAAAGAACATTGGGCTAGGCATGGTACCAACAAGTTTGTCACAATCAAATGAAGATTTCATGTTTCTCTCGGGTACATAATGCTTTCCCTAGTTACTCTTAATTAATGGCTTATTTTGATCATCTTTATGATGAGCAATTTGGATTTAAGATTATGTTATGTAGCTCCTTGCTACTCAAAATCTATGTTATAGTACTATGCGATGTGTTTATGTTTCTTTGTTCCTATATATATTCAGTTAAACTGCACCATTTTATTGAGAATCACTTATGAATCTTACATTTGCATACATTTTCGTGTCCCTGAGCTAATCCTCTACATGTGTAAGAATTGCTTCATATTATTTGAAGAGCAAAAATTTGTTTTTATACAGCTATCAGGCCTCTCCTTGGGTATATAGGATCATACATGGATAGAACAATAAGAGTAAAACAGAGGAAATTACAAGAGAAAGGTGGAAATTTTACAAAGTTGGAAAATGAGTTTAATGCTTTCTTAGGTTTTAATTGCTGCTGGCGCTGCTTCCCTGCTGGCAACAAGCTGCTCATACAGATCCCTAATCTTCAACCCGACAATCGTCTGGAAAAATCCTGTACCATTGTTGCTACCTGGGAAATCTGCATGCTTCAACATCTGTTGGGTCACTTCTCCATAGAATTTTGTCGACAAGTTGCTCAAATGGCTTTCGACATAGATCAGCTCATCTAATCTGTCAAATTGTCCATCCATCTCCACTACAGTTACCTGTTGCACAAAAAATAACACATTGAAGATTAAGAAAAGATGGTATTCAGCAAGAAGACTTTGAAGGCGTTTTGAGGTAAGCTCTGTTTATATTACGTCATTTCCATAGTATGAATCTGGGCCATAGGCGAACTTGATTCCGGGGTACGAGCAAGTGAGCTTTCTTCCACAAGGAATCCATGAGACGGTTGAGCCTTCATCAAAGAGGTAAACTGGGTTGAAATGCTTTACGCCTTCTTTCATGATTAGTCTCACTCTCAACACTTTCTTCTCGGTGTCGTCTGGGATGAGTTGAGTTGGTAACACTTCAATCACTGCATCTGCATATTGCTTCTGTGGATCTGCCATGATTCATCACAACACAACACAAGCATTGCTTCTTTATTGGTAAACACTTTTCATTACTCAAAACTACCCATAGGTTACAATGTTGCATCTTCTTTATGGAATTTTTCCCTCGATTTCAAGTAATAGGTTAGAGATATCGTCATGTGTTTGATCATAAAAAAAGCTTGACAACTACAAATAGAAACTCACAGCTTATCAAACGAGCGCTAATTCAGCTAGGCTCGACGTAATACAGTGGTCAAGATGGAGATAGAAAGAGGAAAATCGTACCGATGTAAGCATCAAAGTCGGGTTTTCGGGCTTCAATGCTGGCCTTGATGCTCTCTAGGCTGTGGCCTCTTTCTGCCATATCTCTCTGCAACGCAGTTGATAAAAGATGAGTACTCCGTTAATGTGAGTTTTGAAACACAAATGAAGTGTTATTTTGAACCTGAATCTTCCAGGCAAACTTGACTTCATCGCTGATGTCTAGGTAAATACTGAAGTCTAACAACTCTCTTACACGTTCGTCGTACCTGTATTTTATCCCAAATTAACTGTTGGTTAAATAAAGAAGCTTAGGTCCGACTGCTTTGATAAATACATGCAACAAAATCGTGCACAGTGAAATTTGCTAACGCTTACATCTATTTGTACCAGATCCGACTGCTTTGATAGATTGGCTTTTCAATTTATAAGTTGTGATTTATGTTAACTTGGAGCAAATTAATATAATTAATGAAATCATCGAGTATGAAATAACCTATTAGCTAATTTTCTCTTGATTGATTTGCCAGCATATACTGTGATATATGTAATGTCTAGCTTAGTTCTACACTAAACCGAGTTTGGCTATATTAAATACTGTATACTGAAATTAAAGTGAGCATCACATGACTTTATAAAGTGAAGAAACATAGTCAACCATGGAAATTTATAAAAATAATAATCAAGTGGTCAACCATGTAATTTTAAGAAACATAGTCAACGCATGTGACATACTTCAACCGATCAAAATTCTACTAGTATGCGTGCATGGGGAAGAATAAACTTGAATATTCTTTTACCATAAGTCTGTGAACTTTATAACTTACATGGATATGCTAGTATGTAAACAAAAACTTATAAAAACGTAAGAATAAACTTAGGTTTCAAAATTATAGAAATTACAATATTAAAACACTTGAAAGTTAAACACTAAAAGATAATGTGGGCCTTTTCTATCTAAGTTCACCTCGACCATACAATTTAGATATCACTTTAAACACTTACATAGGGTGAAGTCCTTCAATGACAAGAATCTTAGGCGGCTTAATGGTTTCAGGCGCGTCAAGCAAGCCAGTAACATGGTTATAAATAGGCTTCTCCACAGATTTGCCTTCTTTCATAGCCTTCACCTGTTCATACATCAAATCAAAGTCATTAGCTCTTGGATCAAGGGCCGTGACTCCGTTCACCTTCCTTCCCGTTCGATCCAACGAATGGTAGTCGTCTAAGCAGATAACCGTCGTGGTGTCACTAATCAACGTGTTCGAGTCAGGATTGCCCCCTCTAGGTGGCTCAGCCGCCCCTCCAAAAACGCTCGTTAGCCTCCTCATGAAAGTCGACTTCCCACACCCTGAGTCAGCTGCCAGGCCTATAACAACCGTGCCTTCACCTATGGCACATGTTATCACTCTGGCTCGTGCGCGTCTCGGGAAAGTGGCATTGAGCCTAGTGTTGTTTGTGTTGGTGTAGAGAACCACTTGGTTGATCTGGGTTAGACCCAGATGGGTCACTGCATTTACAGCGCAGATCGCCATTCGAGTCTAGAGGTTTCAGAAAGGAAGTTGCAGAGCTCCAACGACCGATTTAAGTTGTGTTATAATTTTTTCTCAAGTGAATTTGATATGTGATGGGTGTTTTACGTGGATGTAGTATTGTATGGAGAAGAAGGAGCTTGGGATATTTGGCAAGTGCCATGTGGCGATCGGGGAGTGGTCGGTTGAGGATATGGGGTGAAAGGTGTGGAGTGAAGGAGAGGCTTTGTGTTCAATGTTCACCATTTAAAGAGCTAGCCTCATCCAACTCAACGAAACCAACACAACAATATTTCGGTCCTATGTTTCAGTTTTTGGCTTAATCTTTTATTTCTAATGTGGTGGTTTCGGTCATGTACACGGTTTTTTTTAGTAAAATTTGTTGTATTATTGGTCGGCACACTTGTTGTGCTTGTGGTTGTTTTCGTTATGCTCTACTTTAGTACTTTAACCGGCGTAGATTCCTCTATAGCAAAGGTGTGAAAAGAGGAAGAGAAAGGAAGGATTTTGCTTTTAACTCTATATTTTGATAGACAGAAGAATTCCTTCTGTACTTACAAGAACATGTGTTTCCTTGGTTTTTTGTGTGTGTGTTGGATGTGTGAATGTTATTGATTTTGTTTCTAGGTTACATGTGCGTAGGAATAAGCACTCGTCAAACCCAGAGCGTGATGTACTTTTTTCTTCGATGTATTCGCAAATCCAACATTCACAAACGACCTTAAGTCCAAAAAGTTGTACAGTCGTCAAAATAAGACTTAGGCAGAGGGAAAACATAGGCATACTCATGGCCTTGAAAATTACTTTATAAAATTAACTTCCACAACCAATCACTTCATCTTACACTCAAGAAAGACAATTCTGGAGGGACTTAGTCCAACTCAGAACCGAACAATTCCTCCACTGAAGTATATGATTTACCATCTATTAATTTAAATTTCAACAGTTCAATCACAAAGAAAATTCTGGAGAAATTCTAATCAAATACATATTTCTTGAATTGACTATCGTGCAGATATAAATATTACTTTGGTCTGTTGCATGACTTTCCAGACTTGATGTTTACTTTAAATGGAGGCATAAATTTCATTTAAGAGGTACATCATTTAAAATACTTCATATATGTCGTAAATCTTTTGTTATCAAATCACATATTAAGTATGTTTTGATTTACTTTTTAGAATTTCTATAACCTTTTAAAAATCTTAAACTTAATATACTATAAAATTAGGAGTTCTCCAAATTAAACATATTGTACTTAATGCTTTGTTTTTAATTTATCATTTATCATTTTCTTGATTTTTTTTCCGTTTTTTTCCTACGTTTACGAGTATGTCGTCCAAATGAATGTTTTGACCCACCAACACATGTCTATAATGAATCGGTATGAAATATATCATCATCTTCTACTCTTTGATTTCGCAACGTCTTATTGTAAAGTTTTATAGGCCGTAAAACCCGCGCATAGCGCGGGCCCAAACATTTAATTAGGCCCAATAAGCCCAAATAAGTTATTGCCCAATTGACATGCCCAAATAAGTTATTGCCCAATAAGCCCAAACATTTTAATTTTTCTTTTTCCCATTTCTTTCCTACGTTTACGAATATGTCACTCAAATGAAGATTTTACCCACCAACATAGGTCTATAGTGGATCTGTATGAAT
Organism: Oxyria digyna; assembly: GCA_029168935.1. NCBI lineage: Eukaryota > Viridiplantae > Streptophyta > Magnoliopsida > Caryophyllales > Polygonaceae > Oxyria > Oxyria digyna. The sequence goes on from JAPVLV010000005.1 coordinate 46,854,162, forward strand.
TTTATCATCATCTTCTACTCTTCGATTCCGCAAGGTGTGATATTTTATAGGTTCCCAAAAAGTCTAGTTACTTTATAAAATTAACATGAATGGTTTATTAGTTTCATAATGCATGTCAATTGTTGGGAAAAAGAGTTTGAACTAAACCGGGTCCACAATTGGGAAAAAGGGAATGAGCTAAAACGGGTCCACAACTGTCACACACCACAACTCAATTCACGGATCTAAATACACCATTAAACACCATTAATGCTTAAACAAAAGGTCATCTTTATAGTATACTAGAAACGGGCCTCCGCGCGTAGCGCGGGGAAATTACAGTTTTTAATATGATTTAACGTTGTTTAATAGGCGTCCTAAAATTAGATTGGGCTAATCATATTCACAACCCTTTATGATATAGAATCTAACCTCGACAAAGCAGTTATTGCCCAATTGTTTCCCGTCTACAGAATTGGTCAGCATTCTTCTCCTCACCCTCTTCAATTCGCCATTTAATCCTCACAGTCTTCAATTCCCGCGATTTTCTCCTCACTGTCTTCAATTCCCGCGATTTTCTCCTCACCGTCTTCAATTCCCGATTTCGTAACGGTTGATCTCGAATATGCCTGCATTGGAATGTTGCATATAGTTTACTCTCTCGAAAATTAACCGGCTGAACTCCAACAACTACCCCTGCATCCAATGGCTTCCACTGCGTCCTCCAGTGCTCCATCCCCTTTGAAGAGGCTCAGGAAGAAGGCCATTGCATCCCCGTCTTCGAGAGGTGTTCCGGAGATTGTCGTCCCCCTATCTGAATTGTCTCAAGGTATAAATCCTGCGATTAAGGTTATGGTTTGTCGCAAATGGATTGCAAGTTTCAACGACAACTACATGAGCACCGATTTCCTGCTCTATGACATCCAGGTATATCTTTTCCCCTATTTCGTATAAATGCTAAGCGTCTCTCTCCTTATTTCCATCTCTCTGTTGTTTGCTAGGGAGGTTCCATCCACATCATGATGGTAATTGAAGATTGGATTTTAGAATGTCATCCCTATGTGATTTAACATCTTTCTTGTGTTCAAGATCTCTTTTAAGCTCATCAATGTAAGTTGTTTTTTACTCAGCTCCTTATATAAATTATTAACAAGTGACTCACTTTCATTTTTCTTATAGGTTTGCTTGGTCACATACATTTGCAATGATAATATCCCCATTTAGTTCTTGACTTTGTAAGGTAAATACTTACTATAATTTTGAAGTATTGACATTTTGATTAGGAAATATCATTGCAAATAACAGTAATGTATTTTGCAGGAAGCCAGGAAGGGTTGTGAGGAGCAACATTGTACATTTATATGCTGGAGACTGGTTCTTCTGAGAACAGAAGTGCATTTGCTTATTGAATTCAAGGTGATGTGATTTGGAAGACAGTGGTGAAGATATATTCAGACAATAAGGGTGGCAAGAAAGCAGCTATGGATAATGCAGCGTGGGCGTTTAATATCGTCACTTCTGTGGGGATCGTTATGGTCAACAAAGCCTTGATGACAAGATATGCTTTTACATTCGGTTAGTTTTTTGTTTATTATCCCTGATTGACATGTGCAGTGGAGATAATGCATATGTTGTCAGTTTTGGAGTTTTTTTGGCATCATAGACATCTATTTGTGGTTTCTCCAACGATTATTTTGAGTAAGTGGTTTTTGTGTGTTATTTTAATGAGGTTATATCTTGTGATGCCTTTCCAGAATTAATCTTGTGCCTAATAAGGTTTTCCTTTTATTATCTGATGGCAAAGTTATCTATTATCTGATGGAAAGGAGTCAAAGCACTTGCAATACACGGAGGGAAGGATCAATAGAAACATGAATACGCTATTGCATCATTCAAAGCCCCGGCATATCCACTCGCCAATAATTTTTTCACATGTTGCTTCATGGAATCTGTAAATAGACCTACATAGATACTATTTTTTATTAGATGAACCTTTCTTATTATCATTATTTGTGTTTTTTTTTTGTTCAGTCATTATTTGTGTTTTAAGACCTTCCTGCAATACCTATTTAGAGTAACTAGGTTTTTATTAGGCTGGTGCCTAGTGGTATTGATGATCTGAAATCCGATCTCATTATTGCATAAAGCCATAAACTTAGCCATGCTTTGTTGTATTACATACTTAGTTACAAATTTAAGTGCTTTATGACCTTCCTCTGTTTGACTTGTCTGTATTGCTGTTGTCCGGTTATCCTTCTCTTCCTCTGTTTGACTATAAGTCATGTCTATATAGTTGTTGCATGGTGACCCTTCTCTTCCTGTAACTTCTAGCTACCATTTCCTGACAATTGTTCTTTTTAGCTGAGGCTACAGTCTTTCAGCGATCCCTTCGTCTCCCTATGCAGTTTTTTTTATTTCTTTCCTACAACTTTTCTGGATTTTATAGTTGATGATATGCTCCTTCTTTTTTATAGCCTGGTCATGTAAAAGTTTTTTCTGTTGTACAACTGAGACTGTGGTATACATAACGATAATTATGTCGGACGAGGAGCACCACTACAAGTCAAAGGCCGATGTTGGAGCTTCTAAGACCTACCCCTAGCAGGCCGGTACAATCTGTAAAGGAGGCCACATCCTTTTCCTCGACTAAATATGAGCATGAAAAATCGGTGCAGTTTGGGAGCTCAAGACAAATTATTTTGGAGCTGGGGATATAGAGGAGAAATCTGATGTACATGGTTTTTCCTGCTGCTTAAATATCATATCATCAATTTATGCTATGATGGACTTATTTTGTGTATTAACATAGCTTTTCTTGAGTTCAATCTATTGAACTACTTATGAAATATTATCGTATCAAGTTTACTCACTCTGATAGTTTGAGGCAATTTTGTGTAAATCCACATTGGTAGCATTAGTTAATTTAATTAGTTATATGTATTCTTATGTTGAACTTACAAGAAAATAATCCTTCGATTCTAATGAATGGCTCATGAATAATTTGAAGAGGATCCTCAAAGGAAAGAACTCAATATAAAAAGAAAGACAAATTTAAAAAATTAGTGTATAGTGGTGAGCGTTGACTTACTTCAAGGGAAGTAATTAAGTATTTATGGGATGAGTTAGTGTTATGATCCATATGAAATATATCGCATTCTTCTCATCGATTGACTCCTCAACGCCCGGTTATGAAGTATTACAAAATGTAAAACCCGCGCGTAGCGCGGGCCTAAAAATTCTAGTCTATCTATATATAAAAATTGATGGGTTTGATGAAGTAATGGTAATTTGTACCTAATAAATGCTAATATTTTGAATTTTTATCCTATTTATCTCTTCTCTTAAATATTAATTTCATCCCCAACTAAGAACACATTCTTTTCGTTTTCTTCCTCTACCACAATCTCCAAACTCATTCCCGTCTTTATCCCGTTCGTCAATCCCTTTCTATATCGAATTGGTGAGAATGTGAGGTGATAAAGTTGTAATTTATCCATATACATAATTGTTGTTTCGTATACATGCCATATTTTTATTAAAATAAATGAAAAGAAAAAATTAAATTAAAGAAAAAAAGTCGTTCATCATTACCCTCCTTCGTCCGAATATCTCCGTTTTATCTTCATCTCTACTGTCGTCTGCCGCCTATCTACACCCTAAACCGCCTATTTACAACACTATACCATATACGAAAAACCGTAATTGCGCCGCGCGTAGCGCGGGGGCCGATCTATCTATATATAAAAATTGATGGGTTTGATGAAGTAATGGTAATTTGTACCTAATAAATGCTAATATTTTGAATTTTTATCCTATTTATCTCTTCTCTTAAATATTAATTTCATCCCCAACTAAGAACACATTCTTTTCGTTTTCTTCCTCTACCACAATCTCCAAACTCATTCCCGTCTTTATCCCGTTCGTCAATCCCTTTCTATATCGAATTGGTGAGAATGTGAGGTGATAAAGTTGTAATTTATCCATATACATAATTGTTGTTTCGTATACATGCCATATTTTTATTAAAATAAATGAAAAGAAAAAATTAAATTAAAGAAAAAAAGTCGTTCATCGTTACCCTCCTTCATCCGAATATCTCCGTTTTATCTTCATCTCTAGTGTCGTCCGCCGCCTATCTACACCATAAACCGCCTATTTACAACACTATACCATATACGAAAAACCGTAATTGCCCCGCGCGTAGCGCGGGGGTCCGAATCTAGTATACTATAAAATTAGGGGTTCTCCAAATTAAACATATTGTACTTAATGCTTTGTTTTTAATTTATCATTTATCATTTTCTTGATTTTTTTTTTCCGTTTCTTTCCTACGTTTACGAGTATGTCGTCCAAATGAATGTTTTGACCCACCAACACATGTCTATAATGAATCGGTATGAAATATATCATCATCTTCTACTCTTTGATTTCGCAACGTCTTATTGTAAAGTTTTATAGGCCGTAAAACCCGCGCGTAGCGCGGGCCCAAAAGAGTCTAGTATACTATAAAATTAGGGATTCCTCAAATTAATCAAAGTGCATTAAATGCTTTGTTTTTAATTTTTCTATTTTTTTAATTTTTCTTTTTCCCATTTCTTTCCTACGTTTACGAATGTCACTCAAATGAAGATTTTACCCACCAACATAGGTCTATAGTGGATCTGTATGAATTTTATCATCATCTTCTACTCTTCGATTCCGCAAGGTGTGATGTTTTATAGGTTCCCAAAAAGTCTAGTTACTTTATAAAATTAACATGGATGATTTATTAGTTTCATAATGCATGTCAATTGTTGGGAAAAAGAGTTTGAACTAAACCGGGTCCACAATTGGGAAAAGGGGAATGAGCTAAAACGGGTCCACAACTGTCACACACCACAACTCAATTCACGGATCTAAATACACCATTAAACACCATTAATGCTTAAACAAAAGGTCATCTTTATAGTATATAAGATTTTCGTTAACAGCTTTGTTGGATATGTGAGTTGCTATTTGGAAAAGTACTTTAGTTTGAACTGTTTTATTGCATATGTGTGATATGCAACTTAAGAATGGTGACCGAAAATCAAGTTGTATAGTCGACTTCATATAATGGACACTTAAGGATCTGTTTAGATTATTATACAGATAAAGTCGTCGTAATAATAAATGAATTTTATTTTGTATAAGAATGATTAATGAAGTATGAATATTCATCCATATGTATACACAAATTTAGATACAAATTCATGCACACACTCGGAAGTTAATTCATTCTCACACGCATAAAAAATACTGTATATACTAGATCCGGAATCCCGCGTTTCGCGCGGAGAAATCACGGTTTTTAATTTGCGGTTAGTCATTAAATATTCCCTAAATTTGAAATGAATGAACGATGATATAATACAATTCTACAAACTCGTAAAAGGAAAATACAATTATTACAACAGTATGTTACAACCGAAATCAAGAATGAAAAACTCGATAAGACTTTTGGGTACTGCAATAGGCAAGACATATTTATACCAAAAACCCTAAGTTAATTCATCATTCAACTCAGCAATCAAGTGGGAAGATGAAAGGCTAAAGGAAAGAAGAAGGGTTGAATATCAACCGAAGAAATAAAGCCTAATCGATAAATCAAATTTAACTCAATAACTCAATTAAGCCTGATGGATTAATTACGGTGGCCCGGTACGGATTGACGTTACTTTGTCAAATCCATCAATTTTTATATAGATATATAGATATATAATATATAGATGATTAAAATATCTAATTAACCCACATTAGTTTTTAATCGAAGAAGGAGGGGGCGTCATGATAAAACGAATGGATTGGCGAACGAGATTATACGGGAATGAGTTTAGAGATTGTGGCAGAGAAAGGAAACGAAGATGATGTGTTCTTAGTTAGTGATGAAATTAGCATTTAAGAGAATAAATAATTAGAATAAAAATTTAAAATATTAACATTTATTAGATACAAATTATCATTATTTCATCTAACCCAACAAGTTTTATATGTATATAGACATGTGCATGGGAATTCGACGGTATGTTATGTACATGTGAATGGATGGATCTTTTCATGTGAATGGTCGTTCTTAGTAAATATCCATTTACCTCCGAGCTTATCCATAATAAATTTGACATTATTAGAACATTATTCATGTAATCTAAATAGGCTTTTTTTTTTATATTAGGCAAGAACCAGATCCCCATGTCTCATGACACCGACAGTCCCTGATCATCCCGAGAGACGATCCTTAAGAAAGACCATAAGGATGGATTACAACAATGTAATATAATAGTACTCCTTATATTCCTGATATTAGCATCAGGTATTGTCGAGCTATGTGTAAACAAAGCCAATTTTAGTGCAAGGATGTTAACATCCTTATTAGCAAGGAAATCAGCTGCCTGATTAGCCTCCCTGAAACAATGTTTAAATTGAAAAGTGGGAATATTTTGAAGTAATTTCCAGCAATCAGAAATAATTGTGGAAATTTTCCAAAGAATTTTTCATTGTTGTTTAATAGAGTTTATAACTGTAAGGTTATCTCCTTCAAATATAACGTTATTTAAGCGAAACATATTAACCGTTTTTAGAGCATGTAAAGCGGCCATTGCTTCAATGCAAAGAGGAGAATGATGATAAATCTTTTCCTAGCAATACAAGATATAAATCCTTTAGTCCATGTTTTAATGATCCATCGAAATTTAGGTGAAAAAATTGTGAATAGCAGCAACCACAGTCCATAGAAAGTGATAGAAAGAAAGGAAAATGGGCCAACACCAAGAAATAAATAAAGCCCGCTTTGTGATACCATCCAGTCCAATTTAGATTACTGCTGGCTACAAACAAAATAAATGAAGAAATTTTTTAGTGTTGTGGATAAAAATAAAGGTGAATAGTTCACCTTTTTACTGCAACTTGGCCTATACGGCCCTTTCCTTTACGGCCCTTACGGCCTTCAAGAGACAGATGATAATGGTTGGCAATTTTTGGTCTTATAAGGCTGAAATCTTGCTATAAATTGCATGCATCAGATTGTACAAAATTATCCAAGCAATCAAGAACAAATTTTCTTCAGTTTGTTTAAATCTCATAACACGTTATCAGCACGAGAGCTTTAGAAACCATCTGAGTTGGGCAAAATCTCAAGGTAGAAATTATACTCATTTTCATCCTCCATAATCAAATGGTTTAAGAAATCATGTCGTATGAAAAGTATGCTCTGTAGTTGCCCAAATCGGGATCTTCTACATCAGAAACTCATAAAAATCGCTTAGATTTCTTCTACCATTTTTGTTGCTCAATGATATGAGAGCAAGAATCAAAAGCGTTTTTTGCAAAAGAAATTTTTCAAAGAAACTCCTCGGTTTTTATTAGATCCGAACGGCTATTACAACAAAATCGGGTTTTACATCCAAAATCAAAATATAAACTCCTAGTTTACATGAGATCTAGAATAAAACCGATTTTACATACCTTCTTGCCGGATCTTTCTCTAAAACACCTAAATCCGAGGCTTTTTCTTGCGGTGTTCTTCAAACTTAGCGTAAACTTCGTAGAGTATTCCAAAGGATTAGAACAACGATCAACTGGATTAATATGCCGCAAACAAACATCCGGATGATAACCCAATCGGAGGTAGTAAGTTTAGCCATGGTGGTCGGAATTAGAGAGGAAGAAGATGGAGTAGAAATGGATAAGGATGAAATTTTAGAGGTGAATATTTAAAGAGATAAAGTGGTAATAGTAAAGGATTAAAAAGATAGGATTAAAAGGGTGGAAGAAATAGGAGATGTAGAAATTTGTATCATCTTCCTATAAATTTTGAAGATCATGTCTTCATCTTGAAAACTTTTTGAAAGAAAATTTTATGAATGCAAGAGATGAGCTTGAAACATTAGAAATGAAACTTTAAACTAGTCTAGCTTGCATGCAATCTCATATTTACGTGGCTTTTGATTTCAAATGCAAGACATCTCTTACAAATCTACTACTACAAGCAAAATGATGATTTCTTACCATCATGTGAACCATTACACTATTCATACACTATTCATTGGAATGAATAGATATATATCATCATTACTAGTTAACTTGTGCATGTGAATTTGACTTGTTTAAAATACATGTACATATACAAAGTGTAGATAAGAATAGTTCATATGTTTTGATCCGTACAAATTTCATAACATAACTTTGTTCATGTAAGCTTTTAAGTATTTCAACTATCTCATGTATATATATTTAAGAAAGTATTTGAATTAGTGTAATAATATACTTAGCTAATTTAACATAATTAATATATGTGTTAATTTTGTAGTTATCAAATGGCAAATATTACAAAACGAGAGTTTGATATTCTCGACTTGTCCGGCCAAAGATATCTGGAATGGAGAGTTGACGCACTGGCGCACCTCCAAGGAAATGGCCTGCAAGAGACGATAAGAGATGCTGAAAATACTTCCCCGCAGGATAAGGCTAGGGCGATTATATTTCTTCGCCATCATATTCATGAAAGCCTTAAGTCTGAATATCTGCTGGTGGAAGATCCTAAAGAATTATGGGAAAGTCTTAGACAAAGATATGACCATCAACAAGAAGTCTTGCTCCCGAAAGCCACATATGACTGGGTGAACTTAAGGTTTCAAGACTTTAAGTCAGTCAGTGATTATAATTCTGCCTTATTCCGCATAACATCTCAACTGCGTCTGTGCGGGCAGATAGTCACTGAGCAGGACATGCTTAATAAAACATTTTCAACTATGCATGCCTCTAATTTGTTGTTGCAACAGCAGTACAGAGAAAGAGAGTTCAAAAAGTATTATGATCTGATATCAGTATTACTTGTGGCTGAGCAGAACAATGAGCTCCTCATGAAAAACCATAATATGAGGCCAACAGGTACTATGTCGTACCATGAGACAAACCCCACTCATGGAGTATTTCCAGGTCCTTATGCCTCCCAAAGTAATGGTAGCAGGCATCAAACGGATTGCGGACACGATGGTGGTCGTGGTCGTGGTCGTGGTCGAGGTCGAGGCCGAGGCCGTGGCAGAGGTCGTGGTCAAGGACATGGGCGTAGAAAGGGTCCTGGAAATTACTCAAGGCAACATGCTCCTGAAGCATCCACTTCCCGGGGGAATGATAAGCAAGCGGTCCAGAATGGTCCTACAAGACCTCACCAAAAATCCAAATCTGTATGCTACAGATGTGGAATGACGGGTCATTGGGCAAAGGTGTGTCGCACAGCCAAACACTTGGTTGAGTTATACCAGGCTTCCCAAAAGAATAAGGGGAAGAACGTGGAAACTCATCTTGTTGACGACGCTTCCCCCATACCCAACCTAGACGTCTCTGACTTCATCATTGATGATGAGTTTGGGATAAATGAGAATATCAACTAAACAAAAATGATGATCCCTTAATTTAATATATATCATGTAAAATAGTGTGGTATGCTGTTTTTCCTTATCAACATGCATGTATCATATAGATACTCTGATGTACTATAACATGATGTATTATAAATAAACTTGTTGTTAGGTTTGTAATAATATTTGTTTCATCTTTGAAGATATGGATGGAACTCAAGATCTATCAAGTGGCAAGGATCAATGCCTAGTGGACAGTGCCACTACGCACACCATCTTGAGAAGTAAAGAATATTTTACACAGTTGACATTACTTGAAGCGAATGTCAACACAATCTCGGGTGTGACGAAACTTATTGAAGGTTCTGGAAGAGCTTGTATTTTACTTCCTAAAGGAACAAAATTAGTTATAAATGACGCATTATATTCGAGTAAATCTCAAAGGAACTTATTGAGTTTCAAAGATCTGCGTCAGAATGGGTTTCACATAGAGACTGTGAATGAGAATGACAAAGAATATTTGTGCATCACAATACAAATATATGGAAAGAAACATGTCCTAGAAAAATTGTCAGCCCATTCCACTGGACTTTATCATACACATATAAGTCCAATAGAAGTCAATGCAACATCTGATAAGAAATCAAATGATAGAAAGTTGTTTACATTGTGGCATGACCGTTTGGGTCACCCAGGTCATGGGATGATGCATAAAATAAGTGAGAGCTCAACTGGACATCCACTGAAGAGTGTGAAAGTCCTCAAAACAAGTGATTTTAGTTGTAGAGGTTGCTCACTTGGTAAGTTAATCATCAGACCTTCCAAGAGTAAGGTTAAAAGTGAGAATCCAACGTTCTTAGAACGGATACAAGGAGATATATGTGGACCAATAGTTCCACCATGTGGGCCATTTCGATATTTCATGGTGTTGATCGATGCATCGACACGATGGTCACATGTGTGCCTCTTATCAACAAGAAATGCGGCATTCGCTAAACTTCTGGCCCAGATTATCAAGTTAAGAGCTCAATTTCCGGATTATACAATCAAAAGAATCCGACTTGATAATGCGGGAGAATTTACATCCCAAGCATTTAATGATTATTGTATGTCAATTGGGATTATTGTTGAACATCCAGTGGCTCATGTTCACACACAAAATGATCTTGCAGAGTCCCTCATTAAACGATTACAGTTAATAGCAAGACCATTGTTAATGAAGTCTAAATTGCCATCATCTGTCTGGGGACATGCAATATTACATGCAGCAACTTTGGTTCGATTAAGGCCAACTGCATATCACAAATATTCCCCATTACAATTAGTGACTGGTAAAGAACCAGACATATCACATCTAAGAATATTTGGATGCGCAGTTTATGTTCCTATTGCTCCACCGCAACGGACAAAAATGGGTCCACAAAGAAGATTGGGGATTTATGTTGGTTTTGAATCCCGATCGATTATTAAGTATCTTGAACCAACAACAGGTGATCTATTCACTGCAAGGTTTGATGATTGTCATTTTAATGAGAATGAATTTCCAAACCTTGGTGGAGAAAGGAATAAAGAAATTATGTGGAATGCTCCATTATTATCTCATCTTGATCCACGAACAAAAACGTGTGAACAAGAAGTGCAAAAACTAATACACTTGCAGTGTATAGCAAATCAATTACCTGATTCATTTACAGACACGAAGAAAGTCACAAAATCACACGTGCCTGCTGTAAATGTCCCTGAAAGAATAGAAATCCCTACATGGCAGTTAAGCAAGATTCCTGCAAATGAGCCTACAGTACGCCGAAAACGTGGCAGACCACTTGGCTCCAAAGACATAAAGCCAAGAAAGAGTAGGCGACACGATAACATAATAAATATTACACCAATTTCCGATTTAGGGGGAGATCACGACAAAAATGAACATGGCATAGATAACTCTGAGAATCTGGAAGATATATCTGAAAAGGAAACTATTCCAGATGAGGATAAAAATGTTGATAATTATGAAATTTCTATCAATTATGCTTTCACTGGAAAACAGTGGAATAGAAAAGAGATTATCCTTGACGAGATATTTGCATACTTCGTCGCTACTAAAATAGTAGCAGACGATGATGATATAGAGCCACAAACTATTGATGAGTGTCGTCAAAGACACGACTGGCCGAAATGGAAAGAGGCAATCCAGACTGAATTGAAATCGCTTGAAAAGCGTGAAGTGTTTGGTCCTATAATACCCATCCCAATGGGTACAAAACCAGTAGGCTATAAATGGGTGTTTGTACGAAAAAGAAATGAGAAAAACGAAATTGTAAGGTACAAGGCAAGACTTGTAGCCCAAGGATTTTCTCAAATACCCGGAAGAGACTATGAACAAACATATTCTCCAGTAGTTGATGCAACTACATTAAGATTTTTAATTAGCCTAGCTGTTTCAGAGGAACTACAAATGCGACTTATGGATGTTGTAACCGCATATTTGTATGGATCACTTGATAGTGATATCTATATGAAAGTTCCTGAAGGACTAAAACTTCCAGAAAGATATAAAGCAAAAGCTCGGGAAATGCTTTCTATAAAGTTACAAAGATCATTATATGGTCTAAAGCAGTCTGGAAGAATGTGGTACAATCGCTTAAGTGAGTACCTCATTAGAGAGGGATACAAAAATGACACAATTTGTCCATGTGTTTTTATCAAGCAATCCAAATCTGGATTTGCCATCATTGCAGTATATGTTGATGATTTGAACATTATCGGTACAGCCGATGAGCTTGAGAATACTGCAAAATACTTAATGAAAGAATTTGAAATGAAAGATTTAGGGAGAACCAAATTCTGTCTCGGACTACAAATTGAGCATTTAAATGATAGGATTTTCATCCATCAAACCAGTTACACCGAGAAAGTTTTGAAAAGGTTCTACATGGACAAAGCACACCCATTAAGCTCACCTATGATAGTTCGTTCTCTTAGCGTGCAGGATGACCAATTCCGACCTCGTGAAGAAGACGAAGAAGTACTTGGTCCTGAAGTCCCGTATTTAAGCGCGATTGGTGCATTGATGTACCTTGCAAACAATACGAGACCGGATATTGCCTTTGCTGTAAGCTTGTTGTCAAGATACAGCTCACAACCAACAAGACGACATTGGAACGGAATAAAACATGTGTTCCGTTACTTACGAGGTACCGTTGACCTTGGATTATATTATCATATAAATGAAAATGCTACTCTTGTCGGCTATGCAGATGCAGGATATCTGTCAGATCCCCACAAAGCAAAGTCTCAAAATGGATATGTATTCACATATGGAGACACTGCGATATCTTGGAAATCAACAAAGCAAACGCTTACGGCCACATCCTCAAATCATGCAGAATTGATTGCACTCTATGAAGCAGGAAGGGAATGTGTTTGGTTAAGGTCGATGATTGGATATATACAAAAGGAATGCAAAATGAAGGCAATTACTGACTATCCAACTAAGGTGTATGAAGACAATTCTGCATGCATCACACAAGTGAAAGAAGGATACATCAAAGGCGATCGAACGAAGCACATCTCGCCGAAATTGTTCTCAACCCATGATCTAGAGAAGGAAGGCAAGATTGATATCCAACAAATTCGATCATGTGACAACCCTGCAGACTTATTCACCAAATCATTGTCACCCAAGAAGTTTGAAGAGCTTGTGTACATGATTGGAATGCGCAGATTCAAAGAAATAAGTTAAACTCAGGGGGAGAATTATACGCTCTGTACTCTTTTTCCCTTCGACCAGGTTTTTATCCCACTGGGTTTTTCCTGGCAAGGTTTTTAATGAGACAGAATTATGAAGCGTATTATACAAGCTGTACTCTTTTTCCCTAGGTTGCGGTTTTGTCCCATCGGGTTTTCCGAGCCAGGTTTTTAATGAGACAGCATATACTCATACTGTGAAAAAGGATGAACATTCAAGGGGGAGTGTTGTGGATAAAAATAGAGGTGAATAGTTCACCTTTTTACTGCAACTTGGCCTATACGGTCCTTTCATTTACGGCCCTTACGGCCTTCAAGAGACAGATGATAATGGTTGGCAATTTTTGGTCTTATATGGCTGAAATCTTGCTATAAATTGCATGCATCAGATTGTATAAAATTATCCAAGCAATCAAGAACAAATTTTCTTGAGTTTGTTTAAATCTCATAACATTTAGCACTTTTTAAAAATAATTCTCATGCTTGTTTCCCATTTAATTCTCGATATAGATAATTTCGCAGCTTCGGAAGAATAAGGTGGAGAGGCGCTCACGCCGGAACTATATTTATTAAAAAATAAAGGAAATTATACAAGAGACCTTGTTCCAAGACGTGATACGCAATAAAATCCAGTTGTTCTGATATACAGAGTACTGCTCTCGGATGAGGATCAAATCATTGGTGTAGGTGTGCTCTAGCTTGTAGAGGTCTCATGGTCTACAAATACAATAGATTGAAATTTGTGACATATATAAGAAAGGTACGAATTAATTAGTGAGAACCGAAAAATAGGGAGAATTTACACTTACATATTTACCATTATTCCACACATAAGAAGATTTGTGCTCTTCTTCTAGACAAAACACATCAGAAAATAACCGGCCTGACTGAATCTCCATGTACTAGTGATAAAATGAAATACATATATAAATAAACAAACTTAATACAAATAAGTTCGACAAATACAAACTTATTAAAAACAACAACCATAAATAAGTTCAACACATAATACAGACTTGATACAAACTCAAGCTAATCCTGTTGTCCAGAACCGCTAGCTTGTGATGCACATGACCTTCTGTTGTGTCCCTCTTGCCCACATAGTCTGCCACTGTTTTCCCCAAGAATACTAATAATGTCCATCTCATTATGGTATCAAAATTCTTTCCGTTTACTAGGTCTACCAACATCCTGAAGCAACTCTGGATTTGACTTCAATGGCGGTCCCTCAATCACAGGTCATTCTAAAGTATCTCTTACTAGATAAAAAGCCATCCTGTAAGTTCTCACAAGAGCCTATGTGGTGTAGAAAGGGTCAACATATGCAACATACGAGAAGCTTATGTGGCGACACACTGCTAAGACGTGAGGGCAAGCCAACTTCTGATTCTTCCATCTTTTGCAAGTATATGTCCTAACTATCAAATCCCCGACGTATGATAAGCGGTTTTCAAATTCCTGCACGGGTGGAACATGCACTTCATAGACATGTCTTGCAGTGTTGAACGAGATCACCTATGCACGACGAACTATTGTAACATTGTGTTCAATCAATAACTCTATTGTAGTTGAATACAATTGTCTTGTAATACTTCGTTCTTTTTCCTTACCAAGACGCTTTATAGTGTAGGAATTCATCTTGTAGAATGTTGTTCTGACAAGACCTGTGATAGGTAAATTTCTGACACCCTTCATCACCCCCATTGAAACGCTCAAGCATGATGGTTTTAATCACTCCATACCTAAAACCTCCATCATGACATAGGGGCCATTTTCCCTTCCAATTCGTTCCAAATATTCTTGTGTTGGTACACTTTTCGAGCAAATAGTCGCAAACCCACTATTAAATTCCACCTTTTCATGTCTATATGTTATTGAACCTAGTAAAATCTTCAAATGCTTATTTTAAAAAAGTTCGTTGAAATTTGAAGTTACATGGCGAACAAAAAACCCGTGATATGCATTCAGCTCCCATCATCACTCGGTGGTGTACTCTATTAAAAAACGGTACCAGGATTGCAGTGTACAACTGCAGCCATAAACCGAGGAAAAATAGCATATGATTCCTCTCATTCACCAAAAATGGAAACTATTTCTTTTTGTTTTGCACCCCATGCTCTTTTATACGTAATTGACATATGATATGCTTTCTGTATTATATCCATCATGGTCATGAGATTCGGTGCTTTGTCCATCAGATAAGTGAAAGAATCTCTTCAAATATAAACTTTTGATTGATATTACGATTATCTATATGCATGACATATTTGACATAGCTAGGGACATGAGGACCTTTGTACATGCTGATGAAGGATCATCTGAGCATCAACCGACACCGGTGGTTCCCGAGTTTGAAGGCGCATTGACTCGTTCGAGAGCTAAGGAAGTCCAACAAGAGCTAGACAAGTTAGTGGCTTTCTTTTTATCTAAAGAGCTTAGCATTGAAGATGAGCCCTTGGAAACACCATTGAAGATGGTGCTCAAAATTGGAGTTCAAGGCGAAGTTGAAGTCGAAGTTGCAGAGGCAGCCCCCGCTGCCTTTTTGGCGACACCCGTTGCTTTTCCAGCAGCCCCCGCTGCCAATTCAATTTCAGATGTTTAGCTACGAAGCGGAAACGGCGATCGCCGCCTATGGGCAGCGACCGCCGCCTCTCCAACGGCGACCGTCGCCCATCGTGCTACTATTTCGATCTTCTGTGCTATTTTTGTGGGATTATTTCTTTAATTCGGTTTAAGTCTTTTTAGGAAATACTTTTATTGGTTTTATTTCTTTTAATTGGCACCCTTATTGACTCTATATAAGGTTTGCCCTAGTTATTGTTTTAGGTTCCCAAACTTTGATACTGAATACAACGTTTATCGTTTTTCCTCCCAAAAGAGTGCTTTTGTGAGCAGAGTGCATTGTGTGCATTGTTGTTGAACTCGCCCTAGTTGTACTTGTGTGTGTCAATCTCTTCCATATGGATGGTGCTATCGGGACTCCATAGAGCATCCTCCATGTGCCTTGGCCTACCATAGCCATTGTGTTTGGTTGTAATCCATTGGGGTTTCTTCATCATTCGGTAAGGTTCTTGTTCTAAAGTTCAAGGGTTTTATCGTTGTTTGATTTGGTTCCAATTGGCCTATCATTCGACTTATCCTTCTTTCATCTCATTCTAATTCCGCTTGTCTTCTCTATTGGAGTTTCTGTTCGAGGTTTGGTGTCTAGGTCGGACAACAACGGCTTATCCTTGCATCAAATTTTATTTTCCACACATTGTCATGCTCATTGACTCTACGAGTCGATAATTTCCATGTGCATCCTTGATCTTTCTCCACGCAAACAAGTGTGTACCATTGGCCTCTGACCTTTAACACCTCATACTCTTTCCCCTTCGATGTTGAATCTATTGTGATTTTTCTTTCTCAACTCCTCAAGTGAACTAAAAAATTGACCTTTGCCACATTCATTTTGATTTGGGAGTGAATCCATTTCGTTCTAGGTTTGTCATGAGTTCATCAATACTGGATGAGACTCTCCAATCATATTCCAACTTGGGATGATATATGCTGCTTCTCTAGCTATTCTCCATATGTTTATGAAATTTAACTAGAAATTTTAAATTTACACTCTTCCTAATTAAATGTTAAAATCTTCAATGCATGACTATTGACGAGGCGAATTGTCGTATGCCAAGTCAAAGTAATCCTAACAAGCTCACTAACAAGTATAGTAGGCAAGCAAGGGTCGAAATCCCAAGGGAGTCAGGTTATCAATTCTATAAGTAATGAAGATGATTAACTAGTGAAAGTAACCAAAGGTTTTTTTTTATAATGTTTCAAGAACAAAGTACCGAAGGTTGATTTGGGTTGTAATTTATCAAAGGAAGACGTTTCACTTGACAAATATCCACTAACAGGTTGACAAGTTGATCATTAACTCCTTTTAGTCCTATGTCGAATTATTCATATGATCGGCCTAATCCCTGTTCTAATGTAGTTATTAGTCCAACTAGTCCTAATAACCCTTACTAAACTATAACCCTGAAACTATCAAGATTCAATAATAAAGAAGATTTAAGTTCAGGAATGGATAGATACATGCAATACCGTAGACAACTAGTCAGATACTCGACATGCACTCAATTTTCTTCACAATTGACATTCACAACTAGTTCATGCAAATTGTGTGTGCTACAATCAAGTAAGATATTTCAACTAGAAATAAACAAACTCTAGCAATATGAATAAGATGATTCTACTTAGATGGCCAATCTAAATGAGCAAATCTGATTCAATGATAATATGCACAAGAGAATAAAGACAATCAAATGAATAGAACAAAGGAAAGAAGTCTCACAACTTAATCAATCTGAAAGCTTCAAATGCCAAGCAAAACAATGGAGGTTTAGCAACTAATGGGTTCTTGAGAGAAAAACTAAGAAACTTGGAATATGGAATGTAGAAGATGGATGATCATCCCAAAACCCCTAAGAACTAAACCTATAAGTCTCTGCCCAATAAAACTGATGCAATTACTAACAAAAACGTTACAAAACATAAAGAAGTTTCTAAATCGGCAAATGAAAGAAAGTCTTCGCTGGCGGAATCCGCGATCGCGGTTTGGGACCCGCGGTCGCGGATTTTGTGCTGTAAAACTAGCCGGTCCAGTGGAATTTCCGCGATCGCGGTTTGGGACCCGCGGTCGCGGAAATGGCTTCTGTGGCTTCGTCTTCAGCTGTCTCCAATGCTACCTGTGGTCTTCTTCCTGTGGTCTTCATGCAGCTTCGACTCCTCTTCTTATGCTTCAATGCTCCGTATCATCCTCTGTAATCTCATATGTAGCTCAACTCTCCAAAACTCCGTAATTACAGAATACATCATAACATCTAGCATAATCCTATATAAAATGAGCTAATAACCTATAGTAGCGCTATGTAAAATACCGCTTATCAAACTCCCCCATACTTAGACCTTTCTCGTCCCCGAGTAAGCTAAATGAAACTTACCCTTACAATCAGCACACACAGATCTCAGGAAGTATAGAAAAGAATGAACTACAAGTTACAAACACACTTCGCCTCCAAACACCATAGTGAGTACAATAGATATATCTAATCCTAGCTCCTATCTAGCATCTTATTCCTCCAGAGTGGCCTACCCTTTCCTCCTTATATCACCACTTCTTATGACACCTCGCCAGCAGCAACAGATGATCCTAAGACACTCATTTCACTCATTCTGTCTAGGCGCCCCAAAGGGTTTTCACCTAGCCACTCATTTCATTTTGCTAGATAAACTCACAATTGGCTCACATCTCTCAAGTCCACTTTTGCCTCAGCCTATTGCCAACCAGACTACCTGCTTATTGCATGGAACCGCCCTTTCAGGTTTTCAGCCCATCTCAGGATTTTTCATTTGCCTTTTTAACATATTTTTGGCTCTTTTTTTTTTTAAAAAAAAAAAAAAAAGTACGAAACTGAATTCCAAAAACTGAATTGAAACTACTTCTAAAGATAAGCAGAAAACTAAATCCCTCTCCCCCATACTTGAAGCACACAATGTCCTCGTGAAACAAAAGACATAGAGAATAAATGAGGAAGAGAAGGGAAAAACTCACTGATCAGGGTTGCCTGGCGGTGGAAGATCGGGGTTCTGATGGAACCAAGAACTCCTAGCCTCCTCTCGCCAGCCCTGCAACTCCAGCTGCATCCCAGTCATGGACTGCTGCAAACGTTGCATATCAGCAGTGTAGGAGGATCGGAAAGAATCAAACTCAGAATAAAACTGGTTGTAGCTCTGCTGCATCGTCTGATATCCTTGATGCATAGCATGCATCTCAGACTGCATCCCCTGCATCTGATCAAACAACCTCTGCTCCTAGGGAATACTGGAGCTATCAGCAGCTCCACTAGACGAACCGAGGCCAAACTGTGCCTGAGCATCAGGCATCATCTCATCATCATCATCATCGTCGTCATCAGCAACAACGACCGGCTCTCGGATAGCAACACCACCCCGTGCACGACGACCAGCAGGTGCATGAGGCGCAGTAGGAACAGGTGCCACCTAAAAGTCTCAGCAGGACCATAAATAAACTGCTGAGGCAGGGCAATCTCATGCTCACTCATCCTACCACAAACCCATACCCACTGTGTAGGACCTCCATGCAACAGATGAACGGTGGATTTCAGAAACCGCAGATCATACTCATAATGCCTAACAGAGGGATCAACACTACCCTCTACATCAAGATCTGCAAAGTTATCAACCACCGCTCGCACAAACAAGGTGATCATGCCTCCTAATGCAATCTTCCCCTTCTCTCTATTCCGGGCGGTCTGGCAAGAAGCAACAAAGAGCCAAACCCAATCAGGGGTAAGCTCACACTCTGGCACAAGACTGAAAAGATACTTGAGCACATAGGCAGGGACCTTGTTAACCTCGGTCATGCCAAAGAAAGCCATGGCTAACACCTTATGCGCCAGCCTGAGACAAGGGTGAGAAAGCTGATAGTTGTAGTCATTCCCATCAACACTCCTCGGGACACCTGTCCATGTTTGCCACATGTGAAAGTGTCGGTCACCAACACCATCCTCATAGTTATCCGAGGGACCACGTGTGATCCCCAAGATATCTCTCAGCTGCGGGGCAGAAACAGTATACTGCCGCTTCTTATAGATAAAAGTGATGGCAGCAATTGTACCATCCCGACTCTTCGTCTTCAGGGTCGATAGGAATTGGCGCGACAAGTCCACATGGGAGGGCGCAGAGAGGGCCATAAACCCGCCCAAACCAACATGGTCGAGCATAGCCTGAGTACAATTCGCCATACCCAACTCCTCAAGGGTAGGTCCATGAAAGAACCGAGTGGCAATTGCCCGCTTCTGCTTAAGAGTCACAACATACACCTTCACCTGATTTTGCCCCTCATCATCATTCTTATGTGGCATTGAGGGCGACATTTTCACACTTATCAAATTCCACAAACTCAACAAACTCCACACAATCAAATTCCACACAATCAAATTCCAAACAATCACCAAACACAAACCAACCACAACAGCAATTTCAACACCAGCAAAGCACAAATATAGCCCTCACAGAGGCGAAATAACCAACAAACACCAAGCTGGAACCAAAAGAGAGCAAACGAATCACTTACATAACCGAGGGAAAAATCGAGACAGACGGAAATCCTCGGTCGCGGGCAGAATTCCGCGATCGCGGAAATCGCTCTGTTGTTCTGGTTTTCTGAGGCGAGAAACAGGGTGTTATCCACTACAGGATAACCACCCCTGACCATCATCAGCGATGATCCTGAAAAAAGGCTGATAAAGCGAGTATAAGGGAGAAGCCAATAGATGTGGCCTAATGTTGTGGAGATAGTCATCAGAAAGACTAGAATCCGGATTGCAGTTCAAAACTGCTTTTATGAAATGAGGAGTTTTATTTGGAGATGCAACAAAATCAGCAGCTCGGTTTGCTTCACGAAAACAGTGTTTGATTTTAATGTTATTAAAACAATGTAGGTTAGACTGCACATCTTTTAATATATTTTCAATTTCCCATGGTATTTTCCATATCAATTACTAACTACTAAAGTTGTAGCATTGTCAGCCACATGTTCATTCGTCATTGGTCCACCTCACCCATATTAAAATAATGATTGGTTGAAGTTTTTTTGATTTTTATTTCACACAAATTCATTAATTGAATTTATCAAATTAATTTCTTTTATCAATTATCTTCAAGATTGTTTGGATTCTATCAACAACAACTATTGACATATTATTCTCTACACAATTTTGTACGCTTGTTTGAAATTGATCTTATCAAAAAAAAATTTATCTCTTTCAAAATGTTGTTATTAAAATCTGAGTACTACTATATCAATAAGATCAACAAAGTTAACAACTTACTCTAAAGTGATTTAACGTTTTCTACGGTAACTAATCACATTTTTAATCAATTTTTCCTATCTTTATATCTATGTAGTATATCACATACACTGATACAGAGTACTTCGTAAGTTCAAGAAAAAAACATAATTAGATTATTAAAAATGATTAGTTTGTTAGATGTTGATAAAAGATTTGCTAACTGAAAGATTTTTTAACATGATAATCTCTTAGTTAAATATAAATTAGGTATTAGTAAATTAATTTAGGGAAGTAAAATAGCAGGTTAGATTGAGAAGTCATGGATGAAAATTTTTGATATGATAGTTGAAGATCGTATATACTCTATTTCACATCCTGGTTTGTCAAAATACGATTGAGTATATCGCTATGGCCACCATTCGTGCAAGTTGATTTTTTCCTCAACACCATTGTAATTGAGTTTGATGAATTCTCAATTCCTCGCAATTCATTTGATTTTGTCGACTATGATCTTATCATAAATAAATTACTGGATGATTTATATTCGATCGGTAAGTTAGCTCTATATAATATGTTTAACTATGTTTTTTTGTAGGCCTAAACTCATAGAGCAAATGCAATATTGTGTTGATCATCCATGTCCAGCCAAAGCTATTTAATTATTTTTACATGCTATATATGTTTGTTTTGTATTGGAGTTTTTATTGACTGTGAAATTTTAATATTGAAGTTTGATTAAAGCCCCCATTCAAGGCACGGGTCCTCAACTAGTTCTATTTACTGAATTGATAACAGTCAAGTTATCTCCTTCAAAAATAATATTCGTATGTTTAATTCCGCGGCTACTTTTGTTGCCAAGAGTAGTGCATATGCTTCAGTTTGTAAAGCCGAAGATGAATAACAATGTTTACTATATATATATCAATGACTTGACCTTTACAATCTCTAGCGATGCAAGTTGCCATTGAAGATGTGATATCCTTATAAGATCCATCAAAATTTATTTTTTTATTACTTATAGCAAAATTCAATCATAATACTCTATATTTCAAGTTTAAAATTTTTAATACGAAATTTATTTCTTAACCCTAATTATTCACACACGCTTATGGTTAACCCAAGTAATATTATCACTATAATCATCTTTATAATGAACATAAAATGTTGCACTTCTATAAATTTTGGATCATAACCTACTTATCCATCAGGGTCGTTTCCGACATTTTAAAGGCCCTATTACAACTTTTATCTATGTAAAGTGTTTATGTTATTTGGATGATTTATAGTGAAAACAAAGCTCAAAAGTCAAAACCCAAACAACATGATATATAATAGAGGTTTATAAATAAGATAAAATTTAATATTTATTTTTTGACCAAAAAAATAAGATAGAAAATTTGTCCTCGTATTCAAACTATGATATGAAATTCACTTAAAACATCTAACATTTCTAAGAAACGAATTTTTCAATCAAATGAGATTTTGAGAAATTAGATTTGGTAGATTTTTTAGATGAGATATGGGGAAAATGATGACTCCTCCAGATCTCCATACTCCTGTATGTGGACTTTTTTCTTTTTGGATTAGAATTTAAAATTTTGATTTAACTGTAAAAACTATATGTGCCTAAAATCTGAATAAATGGGGCCCCAAAAATTTAGGGGCCCTGTTCAAGCAACCACATTTAACGGGCTAAAGCCCGACCATGTTATCCATCCATACAACCCAATAAAAAATGCAGAAAAAGTTAAAAAAGATAAAACTAACCTATATCTCTTGAAAATTCTTGAGTTATATGAATATTAGATATTGGAACATTCGAGGTTCGCGTCGTAAAGATTTATCTACTGAAATTTCGTACATTAAAAAAAAAGAATAAACTTGATATGTTGTCTCTCTGAAACCAAAGTTAATACACCACCCAGTAATAGATCTATTGCTAAAATGGGTTTTGACAACATCGTTTTTGTTCCCTCGAACGCGGTTAAAGGTGGCATGTGGCTCCTGTACAAAAACTCTTTTACCACCAAAGATATTTCTTTTCACCATTCTACGGAAAACATTATTTATATGAATTACTTCACTATGAACACCCATATCCTTCTTCTATTTGTCTACGCCCCCTCTCGTGAGACGGACAAGGATATTTTTTGGAATTATGTTACAGACATTATTACCTCTAACACACTTCCAGTTATTATTATAGGAGATCTCAATGAACTTCTCAACCCTTCCGACAAAATTGGAGGTATTGCTCCTACTACCTCGAGATTCTTAAGATTATAATCTTTAACCACTAATCATGACCTTATCAGCACTCCTTTCACTGGATTCCCATTTACTTGGAGAAAGTCTCAGAACATAAATAATATATTATGGAGATTGGATCGTGTACTTATCCACTGTTCGATTACGTCATTATTTCCTAATCTATCAACCCACCATCACCCCTTTACTTCATCAGATCACTTGCTTATTACGTTTTCTTTGGGATCTCTTAATTCTCCAGCTCGTCTTCCCTTTCGTTATGAACCTAACTGGTCTACCAATAGCACATTTAAGACACTTGTCAAAAAAGTTTGGAAGTACAAAGTACATGGCTCTTTCATGTTCTGTTTCAACTCTAAACTTAAGCTTCTGAAAACCTATGCTAGATCATGGGCTCGTAGAAATTGTGGTAATAATTTTGCTCAACTCAGTATTACAGAAAATAAACTGCAAAACCTTCATAATAGGTTCCTTGATGACCCTTCTAATAGTCGTATTATTAACCAAATTACTAATCACTCTAAAAAAATACTCCTCTCTCCTTCAATTCCAAATAGACTATTGGCGTCGTAGAGCCAAAGTTAGACATATGAAGGATGGAGATCGTAACTCTAAGTATTTTCACTCTATTGCAAAGATGAAAATATTCAAACAATCTATCCTGCGATTTTGTACTAATGACGGTATTGTCGTTCATGATCATCATAGTATATCCCAAGTAATTACTAAAGAACTTGGCATGAGATTCCAACATAATGGAGCCACGAGTATCTCCTCTGAGGACCTCCAAATTATTCCAAGGGTGATTACTGACCAGGAGAACCTGGACCTCACTAAACCTCCTACCGAGAGTGAGCTTAAGCAAGCTATTTTTGACCAACCACCAGATCAAACTCCTGGTCCAAATGGTTTCTCTATTGAATTCTACCAAAAACACTGGTCTATCATTAAAAACTCACTTCTTAATGCAATCAAAGCTTTTTTCTTCTCCGAACAAATGCTTTTTGCTATCAATCACTCCTTTATTGCCCTCATCCCTAAGGTGGACTCACCTAGCACAATAAACCATTATAGACCTATAAGCTTGTGTAACTCATCCTATCAAATCATCACAAAAAATATGGCAAATAGAATTCGGCCTCTCCTAGAAAAAATCATTTCCCCTTTTCAAGGAGCCTTTGTTGAAGGTAGATTAATTCAAGACAACATCCTATCAGCACATGAGATATTTCATTCCTTACATAGGAATAAGAAAGGAGCCACTGGTTGGATGGCACTGAAACTAGACATGGAAAAAGTATACGATAAACTCGACTGAGATTTTCTTTGCAAAGTGCTTGATAAGTTTGGATTCTGCCACAAATGGATCAATCTTATTAAGGCTTGCTTACATACTGCATCGTACTCTGTATTAATTAATAATCAACCAGGACCGGAATTCAAGCCCACCTGTGGAATCAGACAAGGGGACCCGCTAGCACCAGCTCCTTTTGTTATCGCAATGGAGTTCCTTGCTAGGCATCTCGATCGAGAAGCTATGAATAACAACCCTCATGTTGGCATAAAATTAACTCGCCATAGTAGCCCCATTCCTTTCTTAACTTTTGCTGATGACACTTTCATTTGGAAAATGCTTGTGAAGACAACATTCTTTTCATCAAAAACTTCCTCTCCAAATTTTCTAAACAAAGCGGTCTTTCTATTAATTACCACAAAAGCTCCATTCAAGTTTCTAATAATATTGCACATAGTCGAGCCAGAATTTTGGCCTCTCATATGAACATACCCATTACCTCCAAATTGGAAAAATATCTTGGGATCCCAATACTGCAACGCCGTGTTTGTAATGATGTTTTCGATGAAGAAATATTGTCTCTTAAACAAAAACGGTCTCAATGGAAAGTTGATTCTCTCTCTCAAGCTGCTAGAGCAGTCCTCATTCAAAGCAATCTCATTTCACAAGTTAACTATCTTATGCAAAGTTTTCTCCTTCCTGAAGGAGTCTGTGAAGAAATAGATGACATCAATAAAAAATTCTTCTGGAACAAAAAGAACTCCTCCTCTCAATCCCTCCTTCATTGGAATAATATTTGCAAACCAAAAAGTGTTGGAGGTCTTGGACTTCGAATTGCATGGGATAACAACCGTGCACTTCAAATGAAACTGTTGTGGAAAATTTATACCCAACCTAATAATATTTGGGTATCCATTCTTAGAGATAAATATTTTCATATAATGACTTTTCATCCATAGAACGTAAGCCCACCTAATCTTGGTAGTTTAGTAGATTACTTACTCTTCACGATGACTTTACAAAAGGCCTCTTTTGGCAAATAGGAGACGATTCATCTATAAATTTTTGGACTGATAATTGGGTACCCGAGTCCTCTCTGAAGCAATATAGGCCTTCTGACACTTCAAACCAAAAGGTAGCCAACTTCATTACTCATGATAAGTAATGGAATATCCCGACACTTTGTTCCTCCCTCCCAAGTCATATTGTGAATGTTATTTCTCAGATCCGCATCCCTCTCTCCCCTCAAAGGGATATGATTTTCTAGAAAACTGCTAAGAATGGCAGTTTCTCGGTAAAATCGACTTTACCACATCCTTACATCATATCCTAATCCATCCTTTGATGAGAATTTTTTCTGGAAAAAAAACGTTCCTCCCAAAGTCAAAAACTTCATTTGGAAAGCATTTTCAGATTGCCTCCCTACTACTAAACGACTTAATAGACACTACCATTGAGTTTTTGCTCCTTGTAGGCTATGTGACAACCCTGATGAAGATAAGGATCATTTCTTCTTCAAATGCCCTTTCAACCTTTCAGTGTTTAATAAACTCAATGAACTTGGCAATTTCAACATTTCTTTCCAGTTTTCCAACAATTTCTATGACACCATGACATAATTCAGTAAAACTAATTCTTCGGTGGAATTAGCCTTTTTTACCTGGTGGACCCTCTGGAATCACCGCAATAAGAGTATTTTTGGATCTACCACACCCTATAACTAGTCTCCTGAAGATCTAGCTAAAACTACGCTCTATCATTTTCTAGAATGGAATGGTGAATCCAATCCAGCTAAACGCAAAAAGCAACCTTCAAGCCAACAAAGATTAGGGCATGCGAAAACTCGTTGGAATAAACCCCCAACAGACTTTTTTAAAATTAACTGTGATGGCTCGGTCAGAGCCAATTCCACTTTTTTCATTGGTTTCATTATTTGTAACTCCCCAGGTCAGCCTTCCTTTGTTGACCACCTTCGTATTCCGGATTCGTCTGTGCTCATTACAGAAGCAGTAGCAGTGCTGGAAGGCCTGCGAGCTGCCATTCGTCTTAATCTTAGGAAAATTATCATTGAAACCGATAGTTTGGTTCTTATAAACTCTATCAATAGGAAGAATTTTGTCCCTTGGGAAATTCACTCTATCATCTCTGATATTATCTCTCTTTCTAATAATTTTGAATGTTGTCGATTTTTCTTCGTCAGGAGGCACTACAACCGAGTTGCTGATTTCTTAGCCTCTCAAAATATTCTCATAGAAGATCTACGGGATTTTCTCTTCAAATGGAACACTGCTGTTTCAAGTCACGACAAGATGACTCTACAAAGGGACCTCTTATCAAGGACTTCAAGGATCTTTCCCATGAAAGATTTGTTCAAGATCATCCCTGATGATGATTTAGGTTTGATTTGTTTGTAAATAATGAGCCTTTTGTTTGCTTGTTAAAAAAAAATATCTTTCCTTTTCTTCCGCTACTGATTCTCTCATTCAATTGAAATTTCTGATTTGTAAAATGGAAGTAAAGTGGAAGATAGAGAGTGGAAAAGTTCATAGAATGTGGAAAAGATTAAGTGAAGTAGGGGTTAAATGGGGATGGAAGGGTTAAATCATCAACCACTTAACCACCGAATAATTGTTGCACGATCAAAGAACCACTGTTTGTTTGAAACAACGGCTATGCTATGAAAATAAAAGCAATTCATGAATCTTTCGTGTGTCAACTTGGGATTATGTATACATACGAGGTGTTGTTTCAAACAACGTCTTTATGCTTCTTCGATTTTTAGTCAGACCAGAACATTAGATACTTCAAATTGCAACGACCTAGATTCTGAAGGGATAGAACAAATTTAGGGGCTTGAAATACATATTGGGGGATTTTAATATCAAGAACACATGAAAATTGAGATTCTGAATTGCATTTATAGAATTCGATATTTGAATACTATGAGAATCTGCATTGAAAATCCTAAGTTGCATTCAGATTGCTTTGCTGTTGAATGAATTGGGATTGAAATATGCATATTAGGAACTTGGCTTCTGCATACTATGAGAATATGCATTGTATATAGAGAAATATTCATAAGGAGTCCTGATAATTGATATTACTGAGTTGCATACAGTTTGCTTTGCTAATGAATGAACTGAGATTCTAAATTGCATATAGAGGAAGTTTGATTTTCAAAGAAACATGTGCTATAGGGTTTGGGAATTTGCAATCTATATAAATCTTGCTGCAGAATCAAATGACATTCAGATTTCTCAAGGGGGCACAACATATTACATTTCAGTATGCAGAACTGAAATGATACCAGTGGTTGGAAAAGTATTTGACAACACAGAGCAAGCAGAAGAGTTCTATGATAATTATGCCAAGGAGTGTGGCTTTGAAGTGAGGAAAAGCACAAACAAAAAGAAAGGCGGGCTAACTGTACGGAAGTACCTTTTATGCAATAGAGAAGGACACAAAAGAGTTTCACCCATCCTAGTAGGAACGCCTAATAGAAGCAAAACAAAGAGACGAAGAGTAACAAATCGTACCAGATGCAAGGTGAGGATAACAATGAAAGGGACTGAGGAAGGGAAGTTCAAGGTACATGGATTTGTAGAACTCCACACGCACCCAATGATGACAGAAAGAGGAAAACCGTTTGCAAAATCCAACAAAAATATATAGGAGCTTTTGAAGCTGATTTCATTCTCAACTGTGGAAATGAAAATGTCGGAACAACAAAAGGATACCGAATCTACAAAGAACTAGTTGGGACATATGGCGCTATAGGAGCTAGCGTAACAGATTTTAAAAATCTAAAGAGAGATCTCAAGTATTATATGGAAGGCTTTGATGGGAAAATGATAATAGATAAGCTGAAGAAGAAGAAATACGTACACTTGTGAGGCATTTTACTTCGACTATTTTGTGGACAAGGAAAATCAGCTAGAGAGACTGTTTTGGGCGGATCCTATAAGTATAAAAAGTTTCTCATTCTTTGGAGATGTTGTTACAGCAGATGCAACTTACAACAAAAACAAGTAATATTTTCATTTTGTAATTCAGTTGTTAATGATGGGAATATAGTTGTTGTTACTTCGAATATAATATTATGAATTGCATACGGAGAACTTGGCTTTTGAATATAATGAAATCTGAAATGCATATAGGAAACTGGTATTTGTTGGAATTTGATTTTGAAGAATACATGTCCAATGATACACTGGATATTTTCATTTGAATAAAAAGACATTTGAATTTCATATAGGCATATTTACGTATGAAGGAGAAAAAGGATGATTGAGTCTCTGATTTGCATATGAATAACTTAAGATTTGGATGAAATGAGAATTTGATTTGCATATAGGGAATTTAAAGATTGAGACGATAGTAATGGATTAAATATGCTTCATAAGACATGGGAATTGTGATGATACTAGTGGATAAAATATGCCTCAGATACTGAATTACATACAGGAAACTTGCCTTTTGAATGTAATAAGATTCTGCATTGCATGCAGGTATGATATGGTATTTATACCATTTACCGGAGTGGATAATCACAAGAGATCAGTGACATTTGTTGCCGCTTTGATGTTGAAAGAGAACACAGAATCCTACGTGTGGTTATTTGACAACTTCAAAAAGGCGATGGGGCACGAGCCATACGTCATACTGGCTGACCAAGATCCTGCAGTAATTTAAGTTGTTGAACAAGTATTTGAGAATGCAACGCATCGGTTCTGTATGTGGCATATAATGTTCTAGTTGTCAGACAAGATAGAAAGCATAATTTACAACACCTTAGAATTCAAACAAGCAATCAATGCTCTGGTTTGGAATAAAGACATCACAAGATTACAGTTTGATAATGGCTGGAGGGATTTTATAGAAAAGTATGAATTACAGAACAACGACTGGCTGAAGAGAATGTTTGAGTTAAGGAGATATTAGATACCTGCATTCTTCAATGATATAAGGATGGGAGGCATGCTCAGAACAACCTCAAGGCCCGAGAGCCAAAATAGCTTCTTTGGCAGATTCCTTGGGCAATCCTCTTCGTTAATCCAGTTCCATAGCCAGTTTGAAAGCGCATTGGATCAACAGAGACATGAACAACACAAGCTTGTTGCATCATCAACAACAAGCAAAGCCAACATGAAAACAGATTGGTTGTTGAAAAAGCATGTTCCAAAGTGTACACAATCTCAGTATTTTATGAGATACAACAGTCTATCTACAACTCCATCTACAAGTGCATGGTAACAAGCATGATTAAGGAAGGCACAATGGCAAAGTCTGAGATTGAACAAGATAATGCCAAAAGGTACACGATCACAGATTTTGATAGTGTTGATTTATGTTGCACATGCAACAAATTCATGCAAGTTGGCTTGCATTGCCAACACATTTTTGTGGTTATGAGGAACAAGGGACTTAAGGAAGTGCCAGAGAAGTATATTGACAAGTACTGGACAAAAGAAGCATCATTACAGCCAGTGTTTAACATTGATGGTTTGCTGGACAAAGAAAGTGTTGAAACACAGGAGAACAAAGTACTAATGATACACTTCTTGGGAGAAATGCACAGTTGCATCAATTTGAGTGAAAGCAAGCCAGAATACATGAAGGAGCTGTGGGACACAATAAAACAAAAGAAGGAAAATTTTGCAAACCAGATGGGTGGAAGCTCAAATGGATCAACCTTCAAGGTGAATTTTGAAAAATATGTAGGACCAACTCCAGCTGAGGTTCAAGTGTTACCATCAAAACAAGCAAAAAACAAGGGGACAAGAAGAGGACGAATGATAATCGCAAAAGAATTAGGCATTCAAACAGCTGCAAAGAAAAATAGAGGATGTGGAATATGTGGTCAGTATGGAGATAACAGGGCAACATGTGAGAATGTAACAAATTAATTCAATAAATTTTAAAACATTCAATCACTTACCATATACACATTGATGTAAAGACTAAATAGTTTTACTTGATATTTCTATACAAATTAAATGAAATCGTAGAAGAAAGAAACTGGAGCAAAATAGAGACACCCAGGATATGAAATAGCCAAGATTTATAGAATCCTATGGCGTATTTTAGAATATTGGATCTGGTTTACATCTAATGTAATCATACTGTTTAGAAACTTATTGCTTAAGAAGGAATTCAAACCAATTGAAATGCTTGTTTTCATATATTAATATGTCTACTATCCAGGTAAACTTCATATGCAAAACAGAAAATAACTCATATGCATTACAAGTAAACCTCGTATGCAAATCAGATAGACTTGGTATGCAAAGATAAAAAATCAATATGTATGCAATCTCATAGACATCATATACAAACCACAAATCTTAAAGTTTAAAATTTAGATAGGCCTCATATGCAATCAAGAAAAACCCCATATCCAACTCAAATAAACCTCATATGCAAAACACAAAACATAAAGTTTATAAACTAGATAGGCCTCATATGCAATCAAGATAAACCCCATATGCAACTCAAATAAACCTCATATGCAAACCACAAATCTTAAAGTTTAAAATCTAGATAGGCCTCATATGCAATCAAGAAAAACACCATATCCAAACAAGGTAAACCTCATATGCAAAACACAAAAATTAATGTTTTCAATTAAAATAGGCCTCATATGCAATCGAGATAAACCTCATATGCAACTCAAATAAATCTCATATGCAAAACACAAAACATAAAGTTTATAAACTAGATAGGCCTCATATGCAATCAAGATAAATCTCATATGCAACTCAAATAAACCTCATATGCAAACCGCAAATCTTAATGTTTTCAATCAAGATAAGCCTCATATGCAATCAAGATAAACCCCATATGCAACTCAAATAAACCTCATATGCAAACCACAAATCTTAAAGTTTAAAATCTAGATAGGCCTCATATGCAATCAAGAAAAACCTCACATGCAAACAAGGTAAACCTCATATGCAAACAACAAAAAGTAATGTTTTCAATTAAAATAGGCCTCGTATGGAATCAAGAAAAACCTCATATGCAACCCAAATAAACCTCATATGCAAAACACAAAACATAAAGGTTATAAACTAGATAGGCCTCATATGCAATCAAGATAAACCCCGTATGCAACTCAAATAAACCTCATATGCAAACAAGGTAAACCTCATATGCAAACCATAAACCTTAATGTTTTCGATAAAGATAGGCCTCATATGCAATCAAGATAAACCCCATATGCAACTCAAATAAAACCTTATATGCAAAACATAAAGTTTAAAATCTAGATAGGCGCCTCATATGCAATCAAGATAAACCCCATATGCAAACAAGGTAAACCTCATATGCAAACCACAAAAATTAATGTTTTCAATTAAGACAGGCCTCATATGCAATCAAGATAAACCTCATATGCAACTCAAATAAACCTCATATGCAAAACACAAAACATAAAGTTTATAAACTAGATAGGCCTCATATGCAATCAAGATAAACCCCATATGCAACTCAAATTAACCTCATATGCAAAACATAAAGTTTAATATCTAGATAGGCCTCATATGCAATCAAGATAAGACCCATATGCAACTCAAAAAAACACATATGCAAAACATAAAACATAAAGTTTAAAATCTAGATAGTCATCATATGCAAACTAGATAAACCTCATATGCAAACCACATATAAAAACTAACTTCACATGTTGAGCGTGTTTTTTATTATATTCACCAACAAATTAAATACATGCAAATCACCCCTTGAAGATATTTACCCCGTACATCAATTTTATTCCAAGACCAATCAATCTAAACGTTTAAAGACTCGTTCGATATCGATAGCAAAAATATATGAGGTATTATGCACGTGTATGACTACTAAATAAGTAGGACTACTAGAGCGATATTTCCAAGTTCTCATCAAAGCTTCCAAGACAACAAATCAATAGGTTCGCTATGCAGATTGCCCTCATATGCAATCCAGTTAAAACCCATATCCAATTCAAGTAAACATCATATTGAAAGAACATACACATCAATATGCAAACCAAAATCAACTTCAATTTAGATAAACAACATATACAAATCAAGTTCTGTTACAAGCCTACTTTTCAAAGGAAAACATAAACCATCTATAACATTATCATAAATAAAGATCCATTATGTGTGATCTTTAAAACACCCAGCAAAAGAAGTTGGATTCAAATTCACAAGTGCAAGCATCGCAGAAGTTTGAATCATCATCACCCTCCATGAGATACAGTTGTCTCAGCCATGGATAAGTCAAAATGAATATTCTTTGTTGTACATTATCTAATAATACAAATGATCTATAAATTTTCATTTACCTTGATACAAAATAAGTGAGCCCCACACGATAAATATCAATTTGTGCACATATTGTAATTGTACTGACATAACAAGATAAGGGTCATTTGTGCTCATGTTTGTACAACTTAATAATTATCTAATATATACAATATTAAAAATGAAGCTATGTCTTTACAAAAATTTAATCCATTTGGCACAATTAATGAGATATGTGCTTTTCCTTTTTGCTAAATTTTTCATTAAAAAAAATAAAAATACATCATGGAAAAGAAACATGATTGAGTGATTTTAGACAAATGGGTTGTGTAATTTGAAAATAAATTATCAATTTATTAATTCATCTTATTTTTCTCAACTCCTTAATTTCTTGAGCTGAATTCTACTTTGAATTTTACCGTTTATTCTTTATTATGGATTACATCACTCTAGGCGCGTAAATTTTTCATATCTTTTTGAATATCCAATTTCATCAGTTACACTGTTCTTCATTTCTTTCGAGGTCAATTTGATCATACTTCTAACGTAAACATTTTTATATTAATTCCAAGGATTTTTGTGGAGGATGAAGCATTATATTTTTTTTAATATACAAATGATTTATGAAGGGTGTGAAGCAAAATTTATTCATATGACATGATAGGATTATGTGTTAAACTTTTGGGAGAGTTATGATGTGGAGTCAATATTCTCCCCATATTGACTATTGAGGCTTATTTGTATTTATTAATATTTCAATTCCTTGATGTAATTTGTATTGACTTTTATGTTGTTTTCATTATTTATATATATTATAGATTAATTTTTCATAATTATTATATTACTTAATAAATTGTATCATTACCCCTACGTCGTACGAGACAAACGCTATTTAATTAAAATTAGATTAAGTGGGAAAAACAATTGAAAGTATAAGTGGAATTCCAAGGATAAGTGGACGGGAACATGAATGCACATAAGCTAAAACCTCATCTGTCAAGAAATCTCATGCTACGAGCTAAAACTAGAAATCATCAAACATATTGACAAAACATTAGGAGAGTAAAAGACTAATAAAGGTGAACTCATCCGTTTGAAAATATCATGCAAACATTAATCTAAAGACCCTCACTAACTCATATGTCAAAGATTTGACTGCACAATAGCAAAGACCCCATCGCATTCCAAAAATACAAGGGGACTTAGTGTGTAACTTTATGAGAAATAAAACAAAAATAGCATAAATTAAAGGGTCTTACTGTTTGACACACCCATTTTCTTTATTTAGCACACCCGGAGATTCGTCTCGAAGGTATTATAGATGATCTTCGTCACGAAGAAAAAACATTATAGATTCGTCACGAAGAAAAAGAGAAGTTTCGTCACGAACAAAAAAAAACATTTCTGTTAAGTTCGTAATATTTAAACATAATGCATAATTATATTTATAAGTAATAAATTAGTGATATTAAATGATAATATATAATTATAGAATATAATTTTAACTGCATGTTTTTTAACTATAATAAATAATTATAGTATACAAATAATAAATTTATATAAGTTTTTGTTTTTACGAACTTAACGTATGCAGCTATTTTGTTTTGGAGGCTTTTGGAAGGACAAACGATGTCCGTTTTGGACGTATTTTATATGCACGAACTCGTATTAAAATTCTCTACAAGATTCTGAAAAAAATTAAGTTTTTTTTGGTTCGTGACGAAACTCCTCCTTTTCTTCGTGACAAATCTCTTATGTTTTTTCTTCGTGACGAAGATCAACTGTAATACATTCGTGATGAATCTCCGGGTGTGTTAAATAAAGAAAATGGGTGTGCAAAATAAAGGCTTTGTATTTAAATTCTCTTTTCGGGCCAAAAATGAACTCGAGTGAACAATCTACGTAGTAAAAATCTAATGTCATGTTTTTTATCCATATATACATAATTTTATTAGCAAAATAAATTAATACTCCATACTAGAAAAAAACAATTCAACCAACATAAGAACTAGGTTTCTAAGTGAATTGCAACGACCCATAAGTAACAAGTAGAATCATATAAAAGTAAATCATCTTTGATGGTTGAGGAGCATGAGCACTTGATTTTGTACAACAACAAGCACTTGCATTCTCCATACATTTGAAGTTTGATCCACCCCATCCTTTGCTCTTGCATACTTTTTTGCAGTATCTAGTGCGAGCATTTTTAACGTCATCATTGATGCATCTTTTTTCCTCTTTGAATTCAAAGGTACAATTACCATTTGAAAATGCGGTCGTTGGAGGTGGGATAGGACTTGGACTTGGACTTGAACTTCGACCTAGACCGACACCTAGAGTTGGACTTGGACTTAGACTTGGACTTGGACTTGGACTTGGACTTGGACCTGGACTTGGACTTGGACCTGGACCTGGACCTGGACCTGGACTTAGACCTGGACCTGGACCTGGACCTGGACTTGGACTTGGACTTGGACCTGGACCTGGACTTGGACCTGGACCTGCAATAGTGCATGACACGACGAGGAGAAAAACAAAAGAGAAGATGAATGGAATTTTCTTAGAACTCATTTTCGAATGTGGATAGAAATGTGGAGGTGAAAAAGTGATATTTATAGGGATGGAATTAGGGGAATTTCTAGTAATTAAGACACTTAATCACATACATAGTATTTATTTTCAAGGAAAGGGAAGAAAATTGATTTAGTTTAAGATTTCCGCGTGTTATTAATGATGCATCTACACAGTTTTACCATATTGAAGGTTAAAGATTTTTATATATAGTAACGTACTAGACGAGTTGAAATAGTAATAATAGGAGTTGAAGAATCTAAAATTATGCACTTACAATGTCATGGCATATGGATTTAGAAATTTAAAATTCAATACATTCACATGCACAAATAAAATATAAAGTGATAGTCTTCTGTTGTATATATACTTGTACACACCTAGTAATAAGTCAATACAATTATTATTTTCATTACTCAAGCAATTATAAATGCAAAATTTCCCACTTTGTATAAAAGAAAGATTTTGACCAACTATTACAAACTAAACCAAACATGCACTATAAGACTCGTTTTACTGGAGCGTTTTTCCATGCGTGGATATATAATCCTCTTCACATTAATCACAAAAGAAAATTCATGAATTGTTTTACTCACTTGAAAGATCATGACTGTATATATTAAATAAAACACACATGCATATTGGAGTATAATTTATAGATTGTAGGTAGAGTTGTAAAAAAATGACCAAACCCGAAAAACCGACATGTATTTAAACCCGATACGACCTGATTGAAAACCCGGATTAACCGAGGAAAAGATTCACTGAACCTGACCGACCCGTAACCCGATCGATTAATGAATTTGTTTTGAATGGGTGGGCATAAAATATTGAAACCGAAAAACCGGAAAATCGACCGCTTTTTAGGCTACCGTACCGCAAAAATTAAATTTTCAAATACAATTAACCGAATGATACTATTTGCGGTTAACCGAATATACAATATATAATTTTCACTAGAAAAAAATATGACTAGATATGATAGTCTACTGGTATGAAAATAGTGTAATAACCCTCCTCAAGAGAGTGTATTGTGTTAGGATCAAAACTATTAGTTTATTAATCGTTGTTAATCAACCATTTTTAGATTATTGAGAGCTTGCCTTTAATTGGTCTTGTTTTGGTCGAAACATAATCGAGAACTTGTAATCGAAACATAAATTTCTAATTAATATTATGTCCAAATTTCATGTACCGTGACAAGGATGACCTCTCTTGATGTTGTTTTACAACAAGCCATCAACAAACACATCCTTTGTTTTGCTTCTGTTTTGGAGTGGAAATTCGATGAGCACATGGTCGTAACAGAAGTTCACATATCCGAAAAACAATCTCTATGGCACTCCTCGTGACACTTTAGATTGATGTACAATCAGCTTTGTAAAGATGTATTTGTGACTTGCACTTGCATCCAACAATACAAACAAATTTTAATTGTAATGGCACTTTCTTATTAGTGTCATTACGAGAGTGTCATTAGAAATTATTTCAAAAAAATTGTTAGGAACGTCACTACGAAAGTGTCATTATGAAAGTGTCATTGAAAAATCATTTAAAAATATCGTTAAATAAATGTTGTTACTAAAGTGTCAATTAAAAAATCATTTAAAAAATGTTGTTACGACGTGCCATTACGAAAATGTACTTACTAAAGAGTCATCATAAAATCATTTTAAAAATATCGTTACGAATGTTTCATTACGAAAGTGTCCTTACGAAATTATCCCTACAAAAGTGTCATTAGAAAATCATTTTAAAAATTTGTTACCAACGTATCATTACGAAAGTGTCCTTACAAAAGTATCATTACGAAAGTGTCATTGGAAAATCATTTAAAGGATATCGTTACGAACCTAGTTCTTATGTTTTCATTATTTATATATATTATAGATTAATTTTTCATGATTATTATAGTACTTAATAAATTGTATCATTACCCGTACGTCGTACGGAACAAACACTCTTTAAATAATATTAGATTAAGTGGGAAAAACAATTGAAAATAGAATTGGAATTCCAAGGATAAGTGGACGGGAACATGAATGCACAGAAGCTAAACCTCATCTGTCAATAAATCTTATGCTGCAAGCTAAAACTAGAAATCATCAACATATTGATTAAACATTAAGAGAGTAAAAGACTACTAAAGGTGAATCATCCTTTTGAAAATATCATGCAAACATTAATCTAAAGACCCACATTACCTCATATGTCAAAGATTTGACACAATAGCAAGACCTCACCGCATTCCAAGAAATCAATGGGCCTCAGTGTGTAACTCTATAAGAAATAAAACAGAAATTGTAGAAATATATTAAAATTCAGTTTTTGGGCCTGAAATGAACTCGAGTGAACAATCTACATAGCGAAAATCCCAATGTCCATTTTCAATCCATATATACATAATTTTATTAGCAAAATATATTAAAAAATAAATCAATAATCCATACTAGAAAAAAACAATTCAACCATACTTTGAATCATAACCAACATAAGAACTAGGTTTCTAAGTGAATTGCAACAACCCATAAGTAACAAGTAGAATCATATAAAAGTCGAGCACTTGGCTTCGTACAACAACATGCACTCGCATTCCATACACTTGAAGTTTGATTCACCACATACTTTGCTCTTGCATATTTTTTTGTATTATTTAGTACGAGCATTTTTAACGTCATTATTGATGCATTTTTTTCCTCTTTGAATTCAAATATAAAATTACCATACGGAAATGCGGTCGTTGAGGTGGCAGTAGTGAATGAGCCAGTAGTATAATAGGGAGAGAAAGAAAGGAAAATGGGCCTACATCAAAAAAAGATATAAAGCCCGCTTTGTGACACCATCCAGCCCACTTTAGATTACTGTTGGCCACAAACAAAAAAAATTGAAACTTTGGCCACAAACAAATTAAGCGTTATTGGAAGTGCATGTTAGCTTATCTGGTGAACATAATAATCTCAAAGTTTAATTCTGTGTTATTCTATAAGCTCATCAATCTCTTCAAAATGTGGTAAGACTTTAGAGTACATATCAAAATAATATAGAAATCGACTTAGCTAAGGTATCAAATTAAAGGTGTAGACTAACCCGGGAGCACACAAGCATATACGATTATACGCGTTAAAAACAGGGGCGGATACAGTATATGCCGAGGAGGGGCTATAGCCCCCTCGGAAAAAAATTCCCCAAAAAAAATGTAAAAAATAGCGTTTCTTCTAATATAACCCGTCTTAAAATGTAGTGTTTTTATTACTTTTAATTAATATATACTTTAGCCCCTCTTGAGTTCGAATCCTGCGTACACCACTGGTTAAAAATATATAAGTGACATAGTACCCTCCGTCCCTTTAAGTTAGTCTCATTGTGTCCTTTGCACTTCGATTAAGGCAAGTCTAATCAAAACAAGAATGTAAGTGATTGCACGTTAAATCATAAAATCCAACCAATGAGAAATTTATTAGATGAAAAAGATTGATTTGGTTGATAAAGTGTTGTTAAGATATGAATAAAATAAATAAAATAAATAAAATAAGAGTCTTATGGATAAAATTCAATGGACCGAAATGAAAATGAGACTAACTTTAGGGAACGCCTAAAAAAGAAACGGGACTAACTTAAAGGGACGGAAAGGGAGTATAAGAAAAGAAAAACTTATAAGTGAATGATCACAAAAATCACATTAAGCCATTAAATTAAAAAAGAAGACGTGATACATGACGAGGAGTACCTACATGTATTCCAATCTGTGATCTTTTTTTTTGGTCATGTCCAATCTGTGATCTTTTGTTTCCTGGTGTGACTCATCTTTAATAATTTCCAGCTAGGTTGACAATGAGGTTTAGATGTATTTGCATGTATTTGCATGTCTTCTACAAATACTACGTATGCTAGTATATATTCTATTCTTTTTTTACAAAGAGTTGATACAATTTATTTTTACAAAGAGTTTTCCTATTTGCTAATTTGATTTTCCAGACCTTCACCTCCTAGTTTCTAGGCATTTTTCCACTTTCTCGTGTTTTCCATTACCTACATTTTTTTAGAAGCAATTACCTACATTTTTTTAGAAGCAATTACCTACATTATTATTATTTTGTTTTTGGAGTCATTTATTTGTGTATCCTCTATAAAAGGGGTTGTAGATATTGTAATCAATAAACTTTATTTTTACAAACCTAGATCGAGGTTTGATTCAAGATCGGATGATCGAAAGGAAGAAGCAATTGGGAATTTTCTGATGTTTGTATTAGGCAATCTTGCCAATAAAGAAAAGTTTACAACTACTTATATACAAGCTGATAACGAACTAACAACTTAACTAACCAAAGCTAATTACACAGCCACGTGGCATAACTGACTAACAAACTAATAACAACCACTATCCAATATTCCCCCCTCAAGCAGGACATGGATTGTTAAAGACAAGTCCTAGCTTGGATGAGATGAACCTGTGCTGAGGACCACACAAAGCTTTGGTTAATATGTCAGCGAGTTGTAAACCAGAGGAGACATGTGCAGTTTTGATGAAGCCTGACTTGACTTGCTCCCGAATGAAATGACAATCCAAACGAATGTGTTTGGTGCGGTCGTGGAAGACTGGGTTAGCTGCAATGTGTTGAGCGGCTTCATTGTCACAGTGAAGAGGAATAGGGAGAGCCAATTGGATGCCAAGATCAGACAAGAGGCCATGAATCCAGATTAACTCACTAGCTGTCATGGACATACTTCTGTATTCACTCTTTGTCGTGGATTTGGAGACTGTCTTTTGTTTCTTGGTTTTCCAAGATATCAAAGAAAACCCTAAGAACACACAATAACCTGTAATGGAACGTCCAGTATCTTCACAATTACCCCAATCTGCATCACAATAACCAGTGATCTGAAGGTTTGATCGAGCAGAGTAAAAGAGAGTTGCATTGAAGGTGTGTTTGAGATATCTCAGGAGAAAGATGGCAGCTTGAAAATGAGGTAGGCGAGGACAACATACAAACTGACTCAGTTGTTGCACTGTGAAGATTATGTCAGGTCTGGTTAATGTGAGGTAGAGTAAACGGCCAACAAGTTGTCTATAAGGACCAGGGTCTGTGAGAATAACACCATCTTCATCAGATAATTTGGTGCCTCGTTGCATAGGGAAGGAAACTGGTTTACAATCTAGCATCTTCATGTCTTTAAGGATGTCCAAGATGAACTTCCTTTGGTTAAGCTGTATACCAGAAGGAAATCTGGCTATCTCGATGCCTAAGAAGTAGCGGGCTAGGCCTAGATCTTTGATTGTGAATGCTTCATCAAGGGATTTCTTGACATAATTAATGATAGCAAGAGAGCTACCTGTTAAAAGCATGTCATCCACATAGATCAAAGCAATGGTGAACTGGCCAGCTGAGGATAAGGTAAAAAGAGAGAAATCATGCTGAGACTGAGCAAAACCAAGGCTGGTGAGATGTCTAGTGAGCTCTACATTCCACTGGCGGCTGGCTTGCTTTAAACCATAAAGAGATTTCACTAGTTTGCAAACTTGACCAGGAAGTGCTTTAGTGTAGCCAGGTAGGGGTTGCATATAAATTTCTTCCTCTATATAACCATGGAGAAATGCATTATTGATGTCAAGTTGGTGAAGATCCCAACCTTTAGTGGCAGCTAATGCAAGAACCATTCGAACTGTGGGGAACTTAGCAACAGGTGAATATGTGTGCTTGTAGTCGGTGTCTTTAAATTGATTGAAACCCTTTGCCACCAAGCGAGCTTTGTATCTCTCAATCTCACCATCAGCTTTGTATTTGATCTTGAATATCCACTTGGAACCAATACTTTTCTTTCCTGAGGGCAAGGGAACAAGCTCCCATGTCTTATTCTCTTTTAGTGCATGAAGCTCTTTGTTGATGGCTTCAACCCATTGGGGAAATGCTTTTGCTTGAGTATATGAGTGTGGAGCAAAAGTGGTCAATACATTGAATAAAGAAGCCACATATGGAGTAGGAAGAGTGGAAAAGTCTTGGTAAGCCAGGAAGGATTGAGAAATAAAATTGGATTTTTGTAAAGTGGGACAGATGTAATCATCTAGCTTGGCAGGTGGTTTATGAACACGAGTGGGTCTTGTGTTTGGAGGAGGTAATATAGGAGATGGGAGAGGTGAAGGAAGCGGTGATGGAAAAGTGGGAATAATAGGAGAATGAGTGGGAAGAGGTGGAGAGACACTAGAAGGTGTAAGTGAAGTAGGTGAAGATATAGAAACTTCTGTGTGGGAAGAATCTAAAGCAGGATTGACCAAGGGTAATTTGTGAGTAGGTAGAGAATGGAGTATGGGGTTGGTCTGGGTTTGGAAAGGAAAAACTTTCTCATTGAAAGTAACATGTCTGGCAGTAATAACCTTTTTAGACTCCATGTCATAAAGGAGATAGGCTTTTTGGTTTGGAGGATAACCAAGAAAAACACATTTCTTGGCTTTAGAGGCAAACTTGTCTCTGGACTTGTCTAATTTTAGAGCAAAACAAAGACAACCAATGACACGTAGGTGTTCATAGGAAGGTGGAGTTTGAAAAAGAACTTGATAAGGAGTTCACGGTCCTGTAGCAGACAAGAAAACTCATCAAACATCACAAAGACTGCCTTATCCTTGACCAATTTTGAAACAGAAAGCAAATTATGTCTGAATTATGGCACAAGCAAAACTCTCTTCAAGGTGAGAGAATCAGTCAACTGTATAGACCCTGCATACTGTACTTTCTTTGTGCTTCCATCAGGCAAAGCAACAAAAATTTCTTTGTTCAATTCATGTAAGTCAGTAAAGATGGTGGAGTCATAAGCAATGTGATCACTAGCTCCAGAGTCAATAATCCAAGTAAACTTGTCATTCTCATTCAAAGAAGGAATAGAGCAAGTTTTCATATTACCTGCAAAGTTCACATAGGCTGGTTCACTGGTTTCTGCATCATCCATGGATGCCTTTCCTTTCATCATCTTCAAGATTTCTTTGAAGACAGCATTGACATCACAGGATCAGCTCCATTGTGTGTCCCAGTCCCTTCTCCATCATCCATTGGACTGTCTTCCATGTAAGTGTCCTGAACATTCCCAGCAAATCTTTGAGAATTTCCTTCTTTGAGACCTTTATACCAGTCAGGGTAACCCACTATTTTGAAGCAAGTGTCTCTGATGTGTCCCTTAGCACCACAATGAGAACACTTCAAGTCTTTCTTATCCATTTTTTCCCTGTAATAATCCCTCTTAGGACCTACAGTATTCTGTCTATCAAGATCTCTTCTATTACCATCAGATCTTTCACCATTGTTTTTGTTGTTCTGGTTGCGAGAATCAAATCCTCTAGACTGCATGAATCTGTTAACTGCCAAAGCCATAGTCTCTTGACTAGGTACAGAATGGCTAGTAATCTCCTTTTGCCTTTCAATCCTCATAACCATCTGGTAAGCCTTGTTGACAGATGGAAGAGGCTCAGAAGAAAGAATGGTG
Source organism: Oxyria digyna (assembly GCA_029168935.1). Classification (NCBI taxonomy): domain Eukaryota; kingdom Viridiplantae; phylum Streptophyta; class Magnoliopsida; order Caryophyllales; family Polygonaceae; genus Oxyria; species Oxyria digyna. Next base: position 46,897,009 of record JAPVLV010000005.1, read on the forward strand.
CTTCTCACATTGTCATAGCACTCATTCAATCCCATCAAGAATTGCATAACTCTTGTTTTCTGTTCACGGTCCAACATTCTTTTCAACAGTAAGCAAGTACACTGTGTCAAAATGCCACAATCACAGGTAGGAATACCTTCCAAGACCTGTAGTTCATCCCAAACTTTCTTCAATTTTCCATAATAAGCAGCAATGCTCAAGTTATCTTGTTTAATATTGCTAAGGTCCTTTTGAAATTGGTAAACAAGAGGAGCGTTTGATTCAGCAAATCTTTCCAAGACCTCTGACCAAAGCTCCTTAGCAGAAGTTACGATCATGAATCCTTCAGCTATCTCAGATATCATTGAGTTTAGTATCCAACATCTGACCATATAATCAGCCCTAATCCACTTCTGAATCTTGTCATTGTCATTCACAGGCATCAGACAAGTTCCATCAATGAAACCTAATTTCATTTTAAATCCTAGAGCCATACGTACTCCTCTACTCCAGGATGTGAAATTAGTTCCATTGAAATGAGTAGCTATCAATTGAGATCCAGGTTGATCTGAATTAGAAAGAAACAAAGGATCGGAATGACTATTGTTACCTTGACCTAGATCATTCCCGACGAAATTGTCGCGGCGAACTCGTTCCTGATAATCAGCTTCGCGAAGCAACTCCTCCTCGTGTTGACGACGAAGATGATCAGGATTATCACGAGCTCGATCTCTGTTTCCAGTCACAGACTGCATATCGTCCTCCATTGTTGATCAGCGAAGATCAGAAACTCCGAATGATCACCAGAAATCAAGAAGTAAGAGTGCAGAGGATGAAGATTGCGCTTCCAAATCCTTCTTCAAACAATCGACAGAAAGAAGATCACCAGTGGCTCTGATACCATTTACAAACCTAGATCGAGGTTTGATTCAAGATCGGATGATCGAAAGGAAGAAGCAATTGGGAATTTTCTGATGTTTGTATTAGGCAATCTTTCCAATAAAGAAAAGTTTACAACTACTTATATACAAGTTGATAACGAACTAACAACTTAACTAACCAAAGCTAATTACACAGCCACGTGGCATAACTGACTAACAAACTAATAACAACCACTATCCAATATTATTATTGAGTGAAAAAAGGAGATTCTCCAAATTTCTATGGGTTAGATTCTAACCATAGTACTCCATAATTTCTTAGAGCGAGCTACTGGCTCTAAATAGCTTACTTAGGCTAAGATTTTTAGCCTAAGTGGTTCTATTACAGAACTATATCTGACGATGCTTCATTTTGCTTGAAGTAATTAGTTACTATGGTTATTGACCAAGATTTTGTCTGATATAATCTCCAGGAGATACCCATTTTCATAAAGGGAAGGGATAAAAAAGTCTAAAAATGCGTATTATAAATATTTTACGGCGAAAAACCCCGCACCCACTTTTTTATAACTGGCACCCGTCTTGGGCGCAACCCGGATGCGTCCAAAATGTTTTTAAAAAAACCCGGTTCAGTTTTGGGCGCATCCAGGATGCGTCCAACTTAAACCGGGTTTTTTAAACTTTTGACGGCAAAAAAAAAAAAAAAAAAATTTACTGTTCATGGGCTCAGCCAGGATGCGCCCATGAACAGTCCCGGTTCAAAAAAAAAAATTTGGACGCACCCGAAATGCGCCCAAGACGGGTGCCAGTTATAAAAAAATGGGTGCGGGGTTAAACGCCCATATTTTATTCAGAGAGCAAATAAGATGTGGTTGAAGATGAGTAAACAACATTCTCTTTTAGTCTTCTATCCATCTAAATTACTACCGACAAATCATCATACATGATCAGCTGAATGTCTCCATATTATCTCAAATGTATTACACATGAAACTCCCATACCATTCCTAAAACATTCATCTCATTGTTATTCCTTGTATAATCAGATATATTCATCTAATATATACAATATTAAAGGTGAAGCCATGTCTTCACAAAAAATTGAGCCACTTGACACAATTTGAGTGGAGCATGTGTTTTTTGTTTTGCTAAAACCATTTAAAAAAAATGAAATACATCATGGAAAAGAAATATGGTTGAGTAATTTTAGGCAATTGAGTTGTGTAATTTAAAAATAAATTATCAATTTATTAATTCATCTTATTTTACTTCATATGGCATGATATGATTATTTGTTGAACTTTTAGAAAAGTTATGATATAGAATCAATGTTTTCCCATATTAAGGCTTAAAACTAGAAATTATCAACATATTCATAAAACGTTAAGAGAGTAAGAGACTACTAAATGTGAACTCATCTCTTCGAAAATCTCATGCAACCTCATATGTCAAGGATTTGACACAATAGCAAAACCCCATCGCATTCCACAAAACCAAGACTCGGTGAAGCCTCAGTGTGTAAATTCATGAGAAATAAAACAGAAATTACAGAAAGATATTAAAATTCCGGGCCTGAAATGAATTCGGATAGCCTAAAAAATGAACAATCTACATAGCGAAAAATCCCAATTTCAATTTTCCATCCATATATATCGACATAATTTTATTAGAAAAATAAATTACAAAAATAAATCAATAATTCATACTAGAAAAAAAAAACAATTCAACCATATTTTGGATCATAACCAACATAAAAACTAGCTTTCTAAGTTAATTGTAACGACCCATAAGTAACAAGTAGAATCATATAAAAGTAAATCATCTTTGATGGTTGAGGAGCATGAGCACTTGACTTCGTACAACAACAAGCACTCGCATTCTCCATACATTTGAAGTTTGATCCACCCCATCTTTTGCTCTTGCATGTTTTTTTGCAATATTTAGTGAGTTTATTTTTAACGGTGTCATTGATGCATCTTTTTTCCTCTTTGAATTCAAAGGTACAATTACCATTTGGAAATAAGGTAGTTGGGGGTGGGATCGGACTTGGACTTAGACTTGGACTTGGACTTGGACTTGGACTTGCAATAGTGCATGAAACGACGAGGAGAAGAACAAAAGAGAAGATGAATAGAATTTTGTTAGAACTCATTTTTAAATGTGGATAGGAATCTGGAGGTGAAAGGGTGAAATTTATATTTATAGGGATGAAATTAGGGGAACATGTAGTAATTAAGATAGTGAATCATATACTTAGTATTTATTTTCAAGGAAAGGGGAGAAGATTGATTTAGATTAAGATTTCCGCGTGTTATTAATGATGCATTTACAAATTACAAGTATTAGTCTACACGGTTTTACTAAATTGGAGGTTAAAGATTTTTATATATATAGTAACGTACCAAACGAGTTGAAATAGTAATAATAGGATTGAAGAATCTAAAAGTTATGCACTTAACATGTAGATTTGGAAATTTGAAATTCAATACATTCGCATACACGAATAAAATATAGAATTGTAATCTTGTGTTGTAAAATATACTTGTACATACCTAGTAATAAGACGGGATAAATTTGCAATTAATCAATAAAATTGTTATTGTCATTACTCAAGTAATTATCGATACAAAATTTTCCACTTTTATAAGAGATTTTGACCAAGGATTACAAACTAAAACAAACCTGCACTATAAGACTCGTTTCATCGAAGCGTTTTTCCATCTGTGTGTATATTATACTCTTCTCATTAATCACAAAAGAAAATTCATGAATTGCTTTATTCACTTAAAAGATCATGAATGTATATATTGGATAAAATACACATGCATATTGGAGTATAATTTATAGATTGTAACCGAATTCGAAAAATTGACCTGACCAACTGTATTTTAAACTGACCCGACCTGATCGAAAACCCGAATTAACCGAACCCAAGACTAAGCGGAAAAAAGATTCAACGAACCCAACCGATCCATAACCCTACCGCTTAATTGAAATTTTACTGAACGTACGGCAGCTACCAGTGCCACAATAATTAGTACATACGCTATTTTATCCTTGTTACTTGTTTAAAACTCATATCATATGCATATATTGTATAGTGCGCTTCAACCTAGCTCTCTATAGCTTAAGTTAAGACGTGCAAGCTCATGATATATAAGATTTTATCTTTCATAACCGAATTATTAATACGTATGTACAATTATCAAGGAATAGAGTATGATTCAATTAAAATGTCTAATCAACTCATGATATATGCAAGTATGCAAGTAATTGGAACCTTTTCGTCCTATATTAACTAAATTATTCCCGATCAACGCATGTTATCACGATTTCGTATGTGAATAAGCATATTCTCATAATTTTTTGGTAGGAACCATTTTCTTTTACCTTTTTAACGAAGAGACTATACGCACTACATTTTGAAACTTTTTAAACTACATTCTCGTACGCCCATTTTGGGCGTACCGTGCAATTTTGTCGAACATACGTATACGTATACGTATACGGTGGAAAACTGAAAAATGGTATGTACGCCCAAAATGGGCGTAGCACTTCAGACGAGAGGAGGAAGAAGAAGAAGCTGGAGTTTTAAATCCTGGGCGTACGCCCATTTTGGGCGTACGCCCAGGATATAAAACTCGAGCTTCTTCTTCTTCCTCCTCTCGTCTGATGTGTACTGTTCATACGTAACCTTAAAAATCGCCGTCGTCCAATCTTCTCCCATTTCACTCGTTTTCTTCCCCAAATCTATCCCATTCGACTCGTTTTTCTCATACAATCCAAATCCCTCAATCAATTTCTTCAATTTCACTCGGAATCATGCAATCCGAAGAAACGCATAAAACTGTGGAGGCGGCGACGGTGGAGGCTGCGGCGGTGGTGGAGGCTGCGGCTTCGTCTGTTCTCCCTCCCGTCCGTATTTGTGCTGGTGGCGCAAGGGTGCGAGGTGGAGGAGTAGGGCGGAAGAGGAATCCGGCGACAAAAAAAACGCGGGGTGGTGGTGCTGCGGTGGTCGGTGGCGAGGGCTCTGGTGGTGGAGGGGAGGAGGTTGGTGGCGCCGTCGAGGTGGCTGGAGGTGAAGCTGGTGGAGCTGGTGGTCGGGGTGGTGGTCGGGGTGGTGGTCGGGGTGGTGGTCGGGGTGGAGCTCGGGGTGGTCGGGGTGGTCGTGATCGGGGCGGTGCGGAAAAACGGGCCCGTTCGATATCGCCGGAGAAGACGCTCTCGATCCACGAGGTACGTTAATATTATTTGTTATTTATTAATAAATTATTAATTAGTCGTTATTTATCGTTTAACGTTTAAATAACGATTAAAAAAAATTTATTAATGAATTATTAATATAATATTATTTGGTCGTTATTTATCGTTTAACGTTTCACGTTAATCGATAAATAACGATTTAAAGAATAAGATTAATTAGTAAATAATATTTATTAATATAATATTAGTTAGTCGTTATTTATCGTTTAGAAAAAAAAAAAACTATTATATTAATAAATAATATTTATTAATATAATATTATTTGGTCGTTATTTATCGTTTAACGTTTCACGTTAATCGATAATTAACGATTTAAAGAATAAGATTAATTAGTAAATAATATTTATTAATATAATATTAGTTAGTCGTATTTATCGTTTAGGTACGACTAACTAATATTATATTAATAAATAATATTTATTAATATAATATTATTTGGTCGTTATTTATCGTTTCACGTTAATCGATAAATAACGATTTAAAGAATAAGATTAATTAGTAAATAATATTTATTAATATAATATTAGTTAGTCGTTATTTATCGTTTAGCTAAAAGAAAATAATATTATATTAATAAATAATATTTATTAATATAATATTATTTGGTCGTTATTTATCGTTTCACGTTTTACGTTAATCGATAAATAACGATTTAAAGAATAAGATTAATTAGTAAATAATATTTATTAATATAATATTAGTTAGTCGTTATTTATCGTTTAGCTAAAAGAAAATAATATTATATTAATAAATAATATTTATTAATATATTATTAATTGGTCGTTATTTATCGTTTCACGTTATTCGATAAATAACGATTTAAAGAATAATTAGTCGTTATTTATCGTTTCACGTTATTCGATAAATAACTTGTAAAAGAAAAAGATATAATATTAAATAATATTTATTAATATAATATTAATTAGTTGTTATTTACTAAGAAATGAATTAATTTGTAATTAATACATTATTAAATAGCGTCTTAATAAATTATTAATAAGTCGTACCTAAGAAAAAATTAGTAATTAATACATTATTAAATATTTAAAAGAAAAACGTCAAATAATATAAAATAATAATTCGTAAATATGAAAATAGGCTTTAGAGAGGGCTATTGCTCCGACGGGTGGTTCTGTTAGAAAGAAGAAGAAGGGCCCTCGTCACCCTAGCGCACGCGGGATCACAGCTTCCCGACGTCGTGGATCTCCTCCAGACGTTCCAGGAGTGCATATAGGAGATACATGGAAAGCTTTGATGGATGATTTGGATGTTAGTGAGGCGGAGGAGTTTTCAGAGGAGGTGGCGGAGGCAACCGAGGTTGCAGATCAGCCAGAGGTTGCAGATCTAGGAGATTTGGAGGCGCAGATGCATGATGATTACTATGAGGGATCACCTCTGCGTGAGCCATCTCCAGTTGGATCATTGTCTCCTTCTGCAGAGGATCATCAGCAGGAGATTCAGGATCAGCCAGACCTCCAGGAGCCCATTCAGGATCCTGTTCAGGAGCCTGTTCAGCACATTGATCCGGGCTTAGCTGTACCGGTTCCAGGGGATGCAGATTATGTGGGGCATCCTGGAGGTCCTCTCAGTTCACGGCTTTTGGTGGATTACAGCACCCACATTGCTCCGGTGATATGGACTGAGACGTCGTCTCTTGCAGAGCGTATTGAGCATGACCCGGCTTATGTGATACCGCCCTCATCGAAGGTATGCGTTGTTTTCTAAATGAATTTGTGAGGTAAAACGATCCACACGCTTTTCTAATTCATTAATTTCTCTTTCGTACATCAGCTGAAGAGGGTGTTGGATATATACACCCGCAAGGACTTCTTCAGGGAGTATGATAGGCATAAATCTAATGTGCCTGGGTCATGGTGGCAGCTCGTTCAGCGGAGCCACTTACATGTCCTTGCAGATCCCCGGCTCGAGTACAACAACATCGATCCGATTCTGATTTCTGCATTTGTGGAGCGTTGGTATCCAGAAACCAACACGTTTCACTTTGCATTTGGTGAGATTGCTCCTACCTTGTTAGACGTGCTGAAGATTCTGGAGCTTCCGATCCATGGACGAGCTGTCAGATCTGCTGAGGCAGACATAGATGGGTTTGTGCATCCTCATGTACAACGGATGTTCGGGTTTGCTACGATCGAGGAGGCTGCTGCGCTATGCTTACGTACGTAGAGTCTATTTTATTATTTATATTTGATTCCATTTTTTAGTTGATTCAATTAAATATTTATAATCCGTGATAAATTATCAGATGGGGGTTTGAACATCCACGGCAAGATAGGCATCACGACGATCCACACCCGACTATTACAGATGTTTGATATACCGGACAGGTAAATTATCGTATATTATAAGAATTTCTCATAATTTCTCGATTAACGTTACTAATTCATTTGTTGTTATTAATTGCAGGACTCCTCAGCAAGAGAGTGATATTGCTTCGCTCTACTTGTTGTCTCTGTTAGGCAGTACGACATTTGTCGACAAGTCTCGGATGAAGGTGAAGCACAAATACCTTAGCATCCTCGTAGATCACAATGAGACAGGGTCCTATGCTTGGGGGACAGCCGTCTTGGCTGAACTGTACAGACAGTTGGGTCAGGCCTCCCGTGCTCAATCGAAGGGGTTTGCTGGTTGTCCGCTCCTGCTGAAGGTAGTTTTCGTTTAATGTTTGTTTTTTTTTTCGTGTATATTTTGCTTATGTATAAAACATTATGAAATTCTGGTATTTGTAGGCTTGGATATGGGCGTATTTCCATGGTCTTCGGGGTCATGCTACGCAGGACTTGACATCCATGAATGCCTCAGCGGCGGCTATCCGGGAAAACAGCAAAGTCAGATACCATAAGGATCCTGCTCGACTAGTTTCCCTCAGACTGGTCCTTGACCAGATCACATATGCAGAGGTAAGTACTATTTAATTAGTAATTTCATCATATGTTATGCAATTATTATTTTTAAAAATACGTTTGTCATTTAAAAAAAACATAGGTTCAGTGGAACCCCTGGGGCAAGTTGGATCTCAACGACCCCCAGTATAGGTTAGGTCTATTTCGGGGGCCTCTAGAGTCCTTTGAGGTCAGGGAGTCGCACCATCCTGACCGATGTTTGCGACAGTTCGGGTATGTGCAAGGCATACCCGAACCCCCGATTACACCACCTACTGCGATCAGAAATGATTCTGCATCGGGGTACACTGTCACATTCGGGGATGAGGACTGCACTTGGGCCCCAGAGACCCTGTCGGATCGATTGATCACCTTAGACGAGCAGGATCGACGAGGACTTCGAGAGTATGCATGGGATTGCAAGGATGGATACCGGACATGGTTTAATGCCATGTCACATCCTTATGTTGATTCCAGATCACCCAGGCAGGACCCACGGGCACCGTTTGACCACCGTGCCGAGCACATACAGATACCTGCGACAGCCTCTGTAGTTGTGGTACGTATTTCAATCAATATCGCTCAAGTAATAATTATAATCTATTTTATTCTACTTATATTTACATTTTGAAAATGTAGCGGGGCAACATACTCGCCTCTGAGATATCCAGTTTCCTACGTGCATATGGTGACACTCTGCCTTCAGGACAAGCGAGGATGATGAGGGGGTGGATCAGCATATGGACTGGTGATGTAGTACCAGAGGAGGATGGGCCTGTGCAATGATTTGATTGTGTTCAGTATTATATTTTGGATGTTTGTTTGATGTATATTTTGATGTATATTATTAGGATTTTCGCACTTAAAACGGGCTAAGACGAGAAATGACACGAAAATCGAGGAAAAATGACTTAAAACGGGCTAAGACGAGAATGTGTGCAAAAAACGATGAAAAACGACTTAAAACGGGCTAAGACGAGAATCTGTGCGAAAACCGATGAAAAACGACTTAAAACGGGCTAAGACGAGAATTTGTGCGAAAAACGATGAAAAACGACTTAAAATGGGCTAAGACGAGAATCTGTGCGAAAACCGATGAAAAACGACTTAAAATGGGCTAAGACGAGAATTTGTGCGAAAACCGAGAAAAAACGACTTAAAACGGGCTAAGACGACAAATGACGCGGAAACCGAGGAAAACCTAGCTAGGGTATAGGGTTTAGGGTATAGGGTTTAGGGTATAGGGTTTAGGGTATAGGGTTTGGAGAGTGGATAGTGGATATTGAATGTGGATAGTGGATAGTAGATAGTGAATGTGGATAGTTGTGTTTGAAATGGATAGTTTGGGCCCAGTTCGTTTAAACGCCTTAGAACGCTAAAACTCAAAATTTGAAAATTGTAACATGATAGAAAATGAAGTCTTTAGTCGTTATCAATTCTCGGAATCGAAAAAAAATCAACGAAAACGTCAACGGGCCTAATAAGGCCGAATTGAGATTTGGTGAGGCCCATTACCTAAAAACGACATAAAACGGGTTAATAAGACCTTAAACATTGAAAAACTTGAAATGTAAAAGTTGTATTTGAGCATTACCAATATGACGGTTTCGTTTTTATAATAAAATAACAAAATGAACACTTCGAAATATCTAAACAGTCACTTTCACCTTGTAACGAGTTAATCTCAAGTATATAAGTCGTATAGTTTTACTCATATGTGTGTGATATCAATTCGTTACTCAAATAAACTTTACATAAAACTTTCATTAAATGTTATGAAACACTCAAATACTCCAAAATAACGACATTTCACATCTTCGTATTGTCCATATTGCTTGATTAATCATAATTTTATGCGTATTTCATTAAAACTTTCATTAAATATCGAGTAATCAAGCAATATGGACAATACGAAGATGTGAAATGTCGTTATTTTGGAGTATTTGAGTGTTTCATAACATTTAATGAAAGTTTTATGTAAAGTTTATTTGAGTAACGAATTGATATCACACACATATGAGTAAAACTATACGACTTATATACTTGAGATTAACTCGTTACAAGGTGAAAGTGACTGTTTAGATATTTCGAAGTGTTCATTTTGTTATTTTATTATAAAAACGAAACCGTCATATTGGTAATGCTCAAATAAAACTTTTACATTTCAAGTTTTTCAATGTTTAAGGTCTTATTAACCCGTTTTATGTCGTTTTTAGGTAACGGGCCTCACCAAATCTCAATTCGGCCTTATTAGGCCCGTTGACGTTTTCGTTGATTTTTTTTCGATTCCGAGAATTGATAACGACTAAAGACTTCATTTTCTATCATGTTACAATTTTCAAATTTTGAGTTTCAGCGTTATAAGGCGTTTAAACGAACCGGGCCCAAACTATCCATTTCAAACACAACTATCCAAAGTTTTTACTATATACCCCTTCCTTTTCAAATTTTTCAAGTTTTTTTGGCTAAATACCCCTTGCATTATGAAAACTATTTCTTTTTGCTAAACTATCCATTTCGATTTTCGCGCCGTTTTTCGTTTTAATCCCGTTTTACTCGATTTTCGCGCCGTTTTTCGTTTTAATCTCGTTTTACTCGATTTTCGCGCCGTTTTTCGTTTTAATCTCGTTTTACTCGATTTTCGCGCCGTTTTTCGTTTTAATCTCGTTTTACTCGATTTTCGCGCCGTTTTTCGTTTTAATCCCGTTTTACTCCATTCATTGGGCTTGGCTGAGCTGAGTTATTTGGGCTTGGCTGAGCTGAATTATTTGGGCTTGGTTGGGCTGAATTATTTGGGTTTGGCTGGGCTGAATTATTGGGCTTGACTGAGCTGAATTATTGGGCTTGACTGAGCTGAATTATTTGGGCTTGGCTGGGCTGAAATGTTCGGCTGATGGTTTGAATTGTTGGGATGAATTCTATATCTAGCATACAGCTGGATGTCACTTATATGAAAATGAATGTGTTACAGCTACTACACAGCTGTAAGTCACAGAAGTCACAGCTGGATGACATAATTTTAAGTTATTGGGCCTTTGTTGTTGTGGGCCTTTTGTCTACACCGACCCAATTTTTCCCTAACCCTAGTAAAACTTCGGCTATAAATTCACTGCCTCAGTGAACCCTTTCATCATATTCTCACTCCGCCGTAAAATCTTAATTGTTTCAAGTTCTTACTCTGTAAGTTTCATTTTTTACTGATTTGGATAGATATCTTCATTGTTTCTAAAATGTTTTCTTACTTTGTATTACAGATTCAAACAAGCATGGCATCATCTTCATCCTCCCCAGTTCCAGCTGAAGGCACTCAGATCCAGTGCCCTAGTAGAAGGTGCTCAAAGACACTCACCGTGTTATCTGCTAATAACAAGGACAATCCCCATACGTATGGACGAAGGTTTGTTACATGTGATTGTAACTGGAGGATCGTGTATCTGGAGCCAGAATACGACCCTCATCATCTCCGAGTCATGGCCAAACTGTTGAAGGAACACGCTGACATGGAGCTCAAACTTCGTATTTTTCACAGGTGGGACAAAGAATCAGCCTTATTCCACCTTGGAGTTCTGTTTCCCAATGAATATGGCCGTGGTCCTCCTTCCCCTGATTCCGATTAGGATGTAATGTTGTTATGTGTCTTGAAAGTTGTTACGTCTTTGCTAAGTCTGTTGTAGTTTCTGGAGTGTCTGTTTTAATTTAACAAGTAATCCCTTGTAGTGAATTCAGAACTTGTTTCATTTAACCCATCTAAAACATTAAAAAATAACAGACAAGACAATACTATAAAAAAGGAGTCAAGATATTAAAAGCATAACAGACATACAACAGAAGTCATCAACTAGAATTTCAAAAGGTGAAACATTCAACACATCCGAATTCACTACAGATCAACATCTATACTACCATAATTAATGCGATAGTCCTTCCATTGCTGCATCCTCAGCGCGAACCCGCGATCCAATTCATTCGCACTAGGATCCTTGAACATGCGCCAAACTCCAGGTACAGATGGTACCGGACAGTCTTCTCTAAGGCACACCTAAATTACAAAACATAAATACCATGTTAAGCATTAAGAAAATTGAGTGAAAATCACAAATACTTTAGTGAAAATCATACCGGTATGTAGTGGTTTGCTAAGCCCACACGAGCCATTGCATAAATTTTCAAACCATGACTGGAGCATTGTTGATACACCTTCATCGGTAAGCACAAATATGATCGGACTTTGGATAAGTATATCAAACCAACCTGAAACTTAGTGGCAAATGCTAATCCAATCATGGGCATACTCATCCAGTATCTTTCAGGACATGGTGATCTGCTATAGTTGACCTCTTGAACAAGAGCGTCGAAGTTGTTTGCCAAATCCGGGCGTAGTCTGGTCATGACTCGTCTGTAGATATCACTGTTCTCTAACAGCTCCGTAGTCAGTTCCATGCGAATGCGAGGATATTCTTGTTGGTGATGCCCCAACAACATGGCTAGTGACCGATATCCACAGTGTCCATCCGCCCTTACGTCTTGTGCATCTACAATGTATGGAAACATGAAGAGATCAACATTGTCAACCCCGAAGTCTACCCCACATTTCGTCATTGTTGGCTGAGGGAACTCATCTGTAAGAGTGCAACCTGATAATCCGAACCCCTCTCCACCAGTGCCACTTGAATGACCAAACGCCTCTGCCGCAGTGCACCCAGCAACTTCAAACTCCCTCATTATAGTAGGCTCGTTGAAAGTAGGTTGTGCCGCCGTTGCTTTTCCCTTTCCCTTTCCTCTAACCGTCTTATTCTTCGCCTTCGCAGCATCATTTTTCTCTAATTCTTCCCTTGCGTACTCAAACGCGCTCATCTCTCTCTCGGTTCCCCACTTCTTTCCTACCGCTCCTCTTGGTCTGCCAGGATCCTTGATTCCCGTCGGCTCCAACGCAAGACTTTGATGTGGATACTCCAACATTGTGTACAAGTCCGCTATCTGAGACCACTGACTTTCAGGAAGTTCCCCCTTTTGCCATCTATCGTTGAGCTCAATGAATCTCAACTCCCGCATGGTCTGAGGTACACCAATCTCTACCTCCCCGTTATCAAGTTCAATCCTATCCCATTGTAGCTGCCTCCAGAATCTGTGAATCTGATTGAGCTTGAATGGCTTCTTCTGAATAATATGTTGCACCATCTCGTGGATGCACGGTAGGCCTTGACATTCTCGCATCCAGTAATCTTCGCAATGTTCCTCATAATTCTTCGCCTTTATATCCTCCCATATATCCCACAACTTATGCAACGCTCTATCAGACACATTATGGAATAGATGCCGAAATATCAATTTCACTTGTGGATTCATTCGTCTGAAAACCCCGGGTGTCTTGATCCGATCCTCTTCCATGGTGGCCCTCACCTTCACAATCTGGCCCTCGATGGCTGCATGGATCCTCACAACCATTCGATTAAAACCGCCTATACTTGAACCAATTATTTTCTTCAACACCTTATGCATTCCCTCAACCCTATGTTTTATTCATTCAATGTCGCGTTTAAGTAAAACAACTGTTACATAATCAAACTAATAAATAAATCGGAAACGTTTAAGTAAGTTAAAAAAAAATTACCTGTTTGAGGTCCTCGTGAAGAAGTGAAGATTGTGTTCCGTCCATGCGCAAACAATGTTTGTCTTATAAGGGATAAGCCACACCTTTTCAATGTATCCGACGACGCCGCTTCTCCAAGATGTTCTCAATCCTAGCAGTCTTTCCTCGTATCGTTCCTCCGTTCTTGATAGAAAAAGTCTCCATACTTGCGAGCACAACCTTTTCACCGATTCCTTATTTTTCAAAATTCTGGTAGCGTTTACCTCGATGTTGTGCTTGATATGAACCCAACACAAGAGGTGTTGAACCGGAAGATCTTTGAACACATATTTGATTGCAGTGATGAGAGCTAGTTCTCGATCGGTCATTATTGCAGTCGGCATTACTCCGGCATCCTCAAACAACTTTCTAAGCCTCTGAATTATCCACAAGTAGTGCATTGTTTCCTCCTTACCCGTGAATGCATATGCAATGTTGAATGTCTTATGCGTGCAAGTGAAACCGACAATCTCCACAAGAGGCATTTTATACCTGCATAATATATTTAAATAATGAAGGAAGAGGCATATGCAATATATTTAAACAAATTTTTTTTGATATACAACTATTATGTACCTATTCGTCTTGTATGTGGCGTCAATAACCACGACGTACGGAAACATCTTCAACAAGTGCAACGAGTCTTGATGGGCAAAAAACAAGATTTCCACCTCGTTTGATTTCTTCTTGCAGAGGGGATGCACTACATAGCTGCGCTCCTTCAAAAACTTCAAGGTCCATTGTGTAACAGTCAAATCTCCACGATCCTCAAAATGCATCTTCTGAATAAAGTTGGCGATTTGTTTTGTGGATGTCGTATTCCCTGGAAAGGCCGCACTCAACTGAGTAGCAATAACAGACGGCGTAGTCAAGCTGTTCGCACATACCGTCACAAATTTCACCTCATTCGGCGTCATTCGACCCATGTACGGATGGCCAATGAAGCTAGTGCAAAGCTTATGATTGTGTTGTCCGTATTTTACCTTCACATACCATCCATCTCTCGCATCCCTCGCCCTGAACCTATATCCTCGGATCTCAAACTTGCAATCCGACTTCTTATCCCTACTATCCCGCTCTGTATTAACAACCTCCTCTGTTTCGCCATCCTCTCTTTTCTTTTTCCCTGATCTATACACTCCAGCATGCGAACACATTATATTCATTTGACGCTCATTGCTATGGCGAGTCACTAATACCATCATAAGTTGTCTACCAATACTCTGAACCCAACGCCTCAAGTGTTCCTTAGTAGGAAACGTTTCTTCGGTATCAAACGAATCATAGTAATCCATACCCTATAATTAATAAAAACTACCATATTTATCACAACTAAAACTTAAAACTACGAGTCCACATCAATCTAAACTATCACTTCTACAAATTATTTGCAACTAAATAACGTAAATAAATACGGAACGATTCTAATTAATTACTAACCGAAAAATCTCCGGCGTCGAAGTCTCCTCCTTCTTCGTCGGTATCGTCGTCCCACATCCCGTCGTCGGGTTCACTAAAATACTCTTTCTCATCCACGATCGCATCGTCTTCGTCACTCCCATGCTCGTTCTCTTCAACATACTCGTTCTCTTCACCGCTCCCATACTCAATCTCCGTCACATATTCAAACTCCTCACCATCACTCAAATTTGTAACTCTCCTATTTGACATTTTTGACTTCAACATCCATCCGAAGTTCCTACATTTATATTTATACACATACTACATCTCAAACGGTCATATTCTGAAAAAATAGCCGTTGGGATAAAAACAATCGTACGCCCATTATGGGCGTACGCCCATAATGGGCGTACAGGCAAAATATACCCCAACGGTCACTTCTGAATTTGGACAAATAGCCGTTACACACAATTTTTTACTCGTACGCCCATTATGGGCGTACGCCCATAATGGGCGTACGGGTAAAAAATTGTATTTCCCCAACGGCTATTTTCAAACGGCTATATTATTAAAATTTATACTGTACGCCCATTTTGGGCGTACGCCCATTTTGGGCGTACGCCCATTTTGGGCGTATACATAATACCGTATTTTGTATTTTGCCTTACATTCGATGTTGGGATTTTGCACTGTCCGCCCAAAACCAGCGTACGCCCAAAATGGGCGTACGACAATGTAGTTTGGAAAGTTGAAAAATGTAGTGCGTATAGCTTTTGCCCTTTTTAAGTGTGAACCAATATTTTCTTTAGAACAAAAATTAAAGAAAAGAAAGAAAAAGTAGGAAAACGCGGAAGCGGGTGTCAAGGGGAATGATGGGAGAATTCAAGGCAGCACGTGAGATTCCAACTAATGTCTTACCTTTGACCTTCATTTCAAATCTTATAAATTCCATTCATTTCTTTCATCATTTCCACCACCTTCATATCACCAATTCTTATTACTGTCCACGTCCCTTAAAATATAAATTTAGATTTTCTATTAGGACAATTGATTTACACAACAATAATGTCACCCGATATAGATACCACTTAAAGTGGTGTTTTAAAGGTCAAAATGTATATATATATCTACTCCCTCCGTCCCTAAATGATAGTCTCATTGTTGCTTTTGACACTATTCACAATTCAAGAGAATATTGTAAATATTTTTCAATATATAAGAAAAAATATAGTCATGTGGGATCTTGTTTGATTCGTTTCGATGAGCACTACAATAATATCAAAATTTTATAATTTTTACCAACTTGTAGTTAGAGATATTAACGATACAAGTGAGAACGGGATTTAGAATTTCATTACGTATCTTATATATTAAAGTTGAGCCTTTCAGAGCTCTTAGAGTGATTTTAGACTTAGTTTGTTACACAATTATTATTTTTTATCTTTAATTTCAATGATTAATAGATTGGAATTATATTAACAAATAAATCTTAAAATATTATCATTTCTTTCAACAACAAATATACAAGCTATTTTATTGAGAATAAATATTATGTTGAAGGTTAATATCTTACGATAAAATTAGGATTATTTTCGATAATAAAAATAAAGTCAAGCTACAAACATAACCTTCATGAAATAAAATATATTTTTATAAATAGTCTTTATAAGAAAAAATTTTAATCTTAATTTTTTGACGAATTCGATTAAAAGAATATACAATTTTCATACGAATAATATAAAATTTCTCGTGCATGGCACGGGTCACTACACTAGTATTGTTTAATTGTGTCGTGTAAATGAAACAGTGATTTTTCATATGGAAAAAGGAATTTTTGCTATTCCCACATCACATCGGATATAAGAAACTCCGTGGAACAATATATATACAAAGCCTTTATTTAGCACATCCTTAAAATTTATTTAGCACACCCAAAGTTTCGTCGGATGTATTACACAGGATCTTTGTCACGAATGTATAGAGCAATACCTTCGTCACGAATGTATTTGGAAATACCTTCGTCACGTATGTATCTGGGACCTTCGTGACGAAGGTTTGGATGAGTTCCGTGACGAAGAAAAGCAAGAGATCCGTGACGAAGGTAGCTATATCTGCAAAAGTGAAGCTATTATGTCTAATCCACACCAACTACATTCAATTACCTTCATTCAATCGAACAACCTTCTTCTTCAACCCGAAACACTTCATTTTTTAACACATCAAACCCTAAACACTCTCATTCAAACATTCAAACCCAAGCTTCAATTGAAAATGTCAAATTGGGATGACTACATACACCAAAATGTAGATGAAGATGGTCCATCATGGGGGAACAACAATAAGGTGTGCCCGCTGAAGCTATACAGCAAGTTTATCTCCTTAGGACCTCCAGGCACAAAAAACTGTAACTTCGGGTAAATGTCGTCATTTTCATCGCCTTGTTCCTCATCATTGATCCCCCCGTAATGGCCCTCAAACTGTCCTTCAGCCCAGGTAGCATTTGGACCAGAATGCCATTCCGGTGCTTCTGGCTGAAAGGCATGTTGATAGCCTACTGCTTCATCCCATGCTAGTTGCGGAGAAGCAGGGGGAACCCATGTAGGGATCTATTACAAAAAAAACAAATTAGTAAAAAACAAATTAGTAAAATGTACAACTTTCACTCATAATCGTCTATAAATTAAATTTCAAACTAATACTTACAGCACTATGCGGACTCCAAGTTGGATCTTGTGCCTCATAGGTTGGAGTCATCGGGATATTCTGTTGTAATCAAATAAATTACAAAATTATTAATAATTTAATAATAACAAAATACACTAATATAAGTGAATTACAAATTTACTAACCATGTTCTCGTAAAGGTTCGAATATGCACTAGGGTCAGTCAGTTGTTGTTGTTCGTGCCAGGAAGGTTGCGGGACATCTTGACTTGTACCCTCGTCAGCTCCTCCGCGCCTCTTCCTCGGCTTCGGCTGATAAGCGGGCCTCTCTCTGGCCTCGATTTCTTCTCGAGTCTGATTGCGGGCGATCTTCCGCGCGCTTCTAGAAGACGGATGCATTCTACATAAGAAACACATGTTTTTGTCAAATTACAATCGCAATAACACAACAAATACCAAAAAAACTGAATTAATATGCAAAAAGATTCGTGACGGATCTACCAGTAACCTTCGTCACGAAGGTCTCTGTTACATCTGTCACGAAGGTTTGCCTTACATCCGTCACGGATGTTCAACAAACCTTCGTGACGAAGGACCATTCGACCTTCGTGACGAAAGATCATTCGACCTTCGTGACGAAAGATCATTCGACCTTCGTGACGAATCTTTCTGCATATCATTCGACCTCCAAAACAGTTTTAACCTTCGTCACGAAGGTCTCTGTTACATCCGTCACGAAGGTCTGCCTTACATCCGTCATGGATGTTCAACAAACCTTCGTGACGAAGGACCATTCGACCTTCGTGACGAAAGATCATTCGACCTTCGTGACGAATCTTTCTGCATATCATTCGACCTCCAAAACAGTTTTGCATTCCGGTTAAGCAAGCAAAAAAAAAAAGTTTTCGGTGAATTTGAAGCAAAAAAACAGTTTTCCAAATTAGCCCTAAATAACATGTTTTTTTAACCAAATTCTCAAACCCTAATGCCTAAAAATTGGGGATTATATATTCAAATAGGTGATTATATCTTCAAAATTGAAACAAAACAATCAAACAAACCACAATTGAACTAATCAAATTGCTTAAAGAGTATAGAAATCACAACATATCAATCATTTTGACATTATTTCATCTAATCAAAGAACATTAATCTAAACTAATGCAAAATAGAATAGAAATTACCTTATACACTTGATTTGATGATTTTGTGGGGAAGGAGATGAAAATTTGTTGAATGTTGTTGTTGGAGGAGTAGGAATGCGCCGTCACGGATGTATGAGCATATGTGAGATAAAGATTAGGGTTGGGTAAAAAAATTGCTTTTATAGTGAAAAATAGGACATTTGTCACAGATGTATGTTGGACTTCCGTCACGGATGTCTGGTATACCTTCGTCACGGAACTATTCCGGACCTTCGTGACAGAACTTTGAGAAACCTTCGTGACGGATGTATGCAATAGTTTCGTGACGAAAATCGTCTTGTGCTAAATAAAGGTTGCGTCTAAATGCACACGTTTTTTTTGCTAAATGCACACTTTTCTGTGCGGTAAGAGTTACAGTACAGAACGGTGCGGTAACTGTTAACGCACCCGTTGTTCCAGGGGCAATTTTGGAATTTTTTTGAAAACGTATATTAATCTTGTGCGTTAACTCTTACCGCACAGATCTGTGCATTAAGATTTAACGCACGAGATTAAGGAAAGATTAACTAAAAAAAATTAAAATTTTGATTAAAAAGGTTACCGAACAGATTTTTTTTAAATTTTTTTTAATTAATCGCCAGATTTTTTTTTAAATAAAATATATCTGTGCGGTAAATATAACCGCACAGATCTAATAATTATCGCTTCAGTCTCATTGCTCTAGTGGTAAGGCATTGTGCATCCTTTGTAAGGTCAATAAATAAAAGAAGAGGGTGAGAAGGATTGAACTTGAGACCTTATGCACAAATATTTGGTGTGAAACCACCACACTAATGAGTTCTCATGATATGTTTGTAATTTTATTATTACATGTTACAATAGAACTTGGTTCCATCTTATTTTATTATTAATTTTTTTTTATCTTGGTCTCATATAATTATTGAATTAATTATAATAATAAATTCAAAAAAAAATATTATTCAAATAATCAGATGCTTAATATTTTTTTATTATTATTTTAGGCCTTGTTTTAATATATTTATTATTATTTGAATATTTTTACTATTTTTCATGTTTTGATAAATCTTTTTATATAAAAATACTATAATTATAAAACAATAAAACCTATATTACTTTTTAAGATAAAAATATTATGATAATCAATATTGTTCTCAATTTAACATTTCTATAAATTCTAGACTTGGCAAACGACCCAAACGATGTCAGAATGGTTTGAAACTTGATTTCTATGACTGTTAGAGGTATTTGACCACGTGGGTTACTCTCAACCACCACTTCGTATTTTTCAAGTAACACGTCCTTTGTAATACCAAACATCTCTTACCTCTCTAACTTGTCGATATACATATTGCGACAAGTTAGAGAGTTATCACTAGTTTGGTTTTTACAAAGGAGGTGCTCTTCGAAAAGTTAGAAGTTGTGATTGGAAGTTACCTACATGATCAAATATCTCTAATAGGAATTGAAACCAAGTTTCATTCCATTCCGACATCATTTAGGCGTTGTTTTGCAAAGTTGGGCCTTAATCCCATTTAAGGTCTTTAAGGCCTTTTAGCGTTTACGTATAGTTTCGAGCCTCGTTTTGTTTGGGCGAGACCTTATTGGTACTTTATATGCCTAATAAGACTAAGTTGTATAATTTTGTCAAAAATAATAATCATCAATTTTGTAGACCATACATATTGCGACAAGTTAGAGAGTTATCACTAGTTTGGTATTTACAAAGGAGGTGCTATTTGAAAAGTTAGAAGTTGTGATTGGAAGTTACCCACATGGTCAAATATCTCTAATAGGCATTGAAATCAAGTTTCATTCCATTCCGACATCGTTTGGGCGTCGTTTTGTCAAATTGGGCCTTAAGCCCATTTAAGGCCTTTTAAGGCCTTTTAGCGTTTACATATAGTTTCGAGCCTCGTTTTGTTTGAGCGAGACCTTATTGGTACTTTATATGCCTAATAAGACTAAGTTTTATAATTTTGTCAACAATAATCATCATCAATGTTGTAGACCATACATATTGCGACAAGTTAGAGAGTTATCACTAGTTTGATATTTATAAAGGAGATGCTATTTGAAAAGTTAGAAGTTGTGATTGGAAGTTACCCACATGGTCAAATATCTCTAATAGGCATTGAAATCAAGTTTCATTCCATTCCGACATCGTTTGAGCGTCGTTTTGTCAAATTGGGCCTTAAGCCCATTTAAGGCCTTTTAGCGTTTACGTATAGTTTCGAGCCTCATTTTGTTTGAACGAGACTTTATTGGTACTTTATATGCCTAATAAGACTAAGTTTTATAATTTTGTCAACAATAATCATCATCAATGTTGTAGACCATACATATTGCGACAAGTTAGAGAGTTATCACTAGTTTGATATTTATAAAGGAGGTGCTATTTGAAAAGTTAGAAGTTGTGATTGGAAGTTATCCACATGGTCAAATATCTCTAATAAGCATTGAAATCAAGTTTCATTTCATTCCGACATCGTTTGGGCGTCGTTTTGTCAAATTGGGCCTTAAGCCCATTTAAGGCCTTTTAGCGTTTGGGTCGTTTGCCATGTCTAGAATTTATTGAAAGATTAAATTGAGATTAATATTGATTATCATACTTTTTTATCTTAAAAAGTAATATATGTTTTATTGTTTTATAATTGTAGTATTTTTATATAAAAAGATTTATCAAAACATGAAAAATAGTAAAAATATTCAAATAATAATATATATTAAAAAGGCTAAATAATAATAATACAAAATATCTGATTATTTGAATAATATATTTTTTTGAATTTATTATTATAATTAATTCAATAATTATATGAGACCAAGATAAAAAAAAATTAATAATAAAATAAGATGGAACCAAGTTCTATTGTAACATGTAATAAACTAAAAGGTGTGTTAAATAGTAAGACCCTATATATATTGGGTATTTTTTTAGAGGGTTAATTGAGGTAGAAATGAGTCCCCTCGCGCACACCACTGTCGTTCATTTCGGATCCAGTCTGTGGCGCGTGGACGGCGGGTCTTACTTTTTTCGAGTCATATTAATTTTTGCGCTTTTGAAGTCTCCGAACGTTAATTAAATGTGTATCGGATTCTTCCGATTTTAATTCGGAATTTAAACCTTGTTTGACTATCTCCAAATCTGTTTTGTAACATCCCTAATTTATTGTCATAATCCCATGTTTTATGAGGTGGAGTTAGTGCTCCATATTTGGTGATTACTTCCTTTAAATTCGGTTTATCTTCTGCTTTGAGAGGAGGCAGAAAACGATCTTCATCTTCCTCCTCTAAAAACACGATTTTTTTCTTTTGAGCATACCTTTTGGATTCCAGTCCTTCGTTGGCGAGAGCCCGCGATAGGAGGACGTTGTGACAACCTCGGGGGGCGACGCCTGTCTGACTGAGCTCTGGTGGTCAAGGCGAATTCGCTTCTAAGGCAGCAACTTTCATACCGCGACACAACAAGTTTTCGGTTCCTGTTTTCTTGCAAAGGTTTTTTCAAAGTAGCCCTACATTGTATTCTGATTTCTACCAACAACGAGTACATATATATATATAGATAAATTACAACTACTGGTAGCTAATAAACTCTAACTAAATAACTTTGATATTTAAAGAAAAGCCACTAATACCAAAACTGAATAATGTCATTGTGGTCAATACACTCCCTCAAGCTGGACTGTCACATGGAAAGCAAGTCCAAACTAACGGGACAGAAACCGATGTTGGTCTACCTCAATGCCTTAGTGAAAATATCGGCTAACTGTAATGCAAATGAGAAATGGGAAGTGGAAAGAAACCCTTCCTCTAACATGCATCTCTTTAGCCTTGAATTATGTATAATCCTCCATGAACAAGAATTGTAGCCAAGCATTCCTTCCTAACACAGTCCTGCAATAAGCAACTCGATCAGCTCATCAAACAACTGCATTGCTTTTGTCACTGACCAACTTGGACACAAACATGAGATTATGCCTAAATCCTGGAACCAGTAACACCTTGTGCAACCATAACTTTGACCTGTGCCTTTCATCTAAACCATCTGGTTGACCTTTGCCTTTCATCATCTTCAGAATTTTTTATACACAACATTAACAAAGCTAGGGTCTGGATTTGCATGTGTCCATTTGATGAAGAAGCCATGTCATATGGAGACTCATCCATTGGAACATCATTAACATTACTCACAAATCTCCATAATTGATGTTACTTATTCCCTTTGAACCATTCTGGATAACCAATGATCTTGACGCAAGTATCCTTAGTGTGTTCTCTTGCACTATGTACACTTAAGATCCCTTTAATCTGGCTTTTCCTTGGTGTATTCCCTCCTTCCATTGTCACTATACTTGTTTTGTGAGTTTCTATTCACATGGGAAGCCATACTATCTTACGAATGCACAGTAAAAGTAGTTCTTCTTCTACCTCTCAACTCTTCTATAAAAAGTTAACGCCTGGAAATGGTTCTTGGGACAATATACTACTACACACATGCTCATAGAAATCAATCCCATCATAAACTACATAAATCTGCACTTATGTTCTCTTTCCAACATTTTTTTATGAAACAAACAAGTACTCCCTCCGTCTCATAATGTTAGTCTCATTTCTTTTCTTGACACTATTCACAAACCGAGAGAATCTTGTAGATTTCTCCTAATATATAAGAAAAAACATAGCCATGTGGGGTCTTGTTTGATTCGTCTTAATTAGTACTTTAACAATATTAAAAAATTATAATTTTTATTAACATATAACTAGAGATATTAACGATGCAAAACATGTCTCGACATATGTGCCTGATTGAAATGAGACTAACAAAATGGGACAGAGGGAGTGCATTGTTCCATTGCACCACAATCACACACAAGTATTCCCTCGAGAACATGTAATTCATCCCATATTTTCTTAACTTTTCCATAATAAGTTGCAACACTCAACTTTTCTTGCCAGATATTTACTGGATCCTTTTGCAATTGATACACTAAAGAAGCATTAGATGCAAAAAATATTCCAGAAGTTTTGTTCATAGTTCCTTAGCAGATTGCACATACATGAAACTTTCTCATATCTCATTGATCGTTGAATTAATGATCCAACAACTAACCATGTAGTCTGCACGGACCCACATTCCAATTTATTCATCATTATTGGTAGGAATCAAGCAAGTTACATCCACAAAACCTAGTTTCATCTTCGATCATAGTGTCATTCGAACAAGAAAAGTGGATCACCCTATTCACTTTTGCTAAATCCACTTGGAACTCTAAAGCCATGACCTCATTGTCGCACATTTCTTGTATCATCATCAATGTCCATCGTCCATGCTTAGACAAGTAAATCAGACAAACCTAGTCGTTGTGATTGTACAAAATCGCCAGAAATGAACTTGCCACCTCAGAAATGAGTCTTGTTGTCGTCCGAATCTCGACTGTAACACACACTTAGCAAAATCCACTAAGCTTTGATACCATTTGAAGAAGAAGATTTGATCGAATGGAGAGCGGGATTTAGAATTTCATCATGTTGTAATGATTGTGTTGTGTAAAAAACAAGCGTTTATATAGGCAAATTACAACTGCTGACATCTAACAAACTCTAACTAACTCTGATATTTACATTAATGCCACTAATACTAGAATTCGTGAATAATGTGACTCTGGTCAATAAAGTCAAACACACGTATACTCGAGTGATTCAAATACTCCCTCCGTCCCTTTTTATTTGTCCACAAGTACGATTTTCGCGGGAATTAAGGAATTGTAGGAATATAATGATTATAGGAGAGATAAAAATATAAAGTGAATGGTTAGAGGAGAGAGATAGAGAGGAATAGTAGATAAGATTGGAATTTGGGATAGAGAAAAAGTGAAAAGGTGATAATTATAGGTTGATAGTAGGGATAAAATGGGTAGAATAAAGTAACATAAATAGAATAGTGGACAAACAAAAAAGGACACCCAAAAAGGAAAGTGGACAAACAAATAAAATAGAACCCCAACTCAAAAAAAGCAAAACAAATCAAATAAGAATAAAAGAAAAAGCAAAGAAAGTAACGAACGAAGAGAGCGATTGTAAACAAAAACTTGAGACTATTATAATGAATAAAGTATTTGTAAGAGCATCCGTAATGGTTTGGTATAAATGAAGATAATAATTTTATAGCAAAAAGAAAACACTAATAGCAAGTTAAAATGAACAATAGTAAGAATCTATCTAATCTAATACTCTATCCGTTTCACAATAATTGTTATTTTAGCCTCTAAATTTTGTTTTAATATATTTGTCATTATAGTATTTCAAGACTATTATTACATATATATCATACATTTTTGTGTTGGAATTTGTAGTTGTTGATTTTTTCTTTTCACCTATTGGTTGTAAAAGGAGGTGGATGATTAATTTGAGAAAAAGTTAGACTTTTAAAACACAACCAATCATTTTCTTAATATGTGTGAAAAATGCTAGAATGACAATTATTTTGAAACGGAAAGAGTATAATATAAAAATTGTGGAGAGAGAAAATTAAAGGCCGCAATAAATGTCTTTGTTTTCTTATTGGTTAATGACACTCCTCAAATTGTATTATTATACTTTCTAACTAGAATCGGACCCTCGCGCTCCTCAAATTGTATTATTATACTTTCTAATGCTTCTTTGTTTTCTTATTGGTTAATGACACTCCTCAAATTGTATTATTATACTTTCTAATTGGTGAGTTTTATACATTATAAATGGATGATTATTTTTATACAATTAAAACTTATATTTATAAAAGATGATTTTTTTATTTTCAATCTAGTATAATCTAATCTATATAATCTAATATATAAATTACGATTTTGACAAATGGGAGTAGATTCCACATATTGTAAGGCCAAACTAGCATTTTGAGGCTCGCGCTACGCGCGAGTCTAATACACAGGTCTTAAAATTTAGATACAAACGTTATTGATGTGCGTAAATACTTTACATTTTGATTTTTGTAGTAATATATTTTATCGTTGGAGACTATTTTAACATGTGAATGTCGCAAGGTGGAATATTGGAAATGTGTATGTATAAATATAATAAATAAATATTTGTTTTGTCCACCATTTGCATTACATATGTTTATGAAATCAAAAGAGAGTCTTCATTAGCTTCTGAAAAATCTATTGTGTACTAATAATCTCATAAGAATTTTACAGTTACAATCTATCTAATTAATTTGTCTAAATTTATTTTTAATATAAAGACATGTTAGAACATTTTACTATGATGGGCTTGACGAACAACAAATATGAATTGGGTCTGCAACAATGAGTCACAACACATACATATGATTTCATAAATTCGTAAGCTTTTTTAATATATGAAATTGAAGTCATTTATGGAGGAACCAATCAAAACACTTTAAAATTAAATGCGAAGCTTTCATTTTCTCTCTCCGCAATTTATATAGTAGACTAGACTTTTTGGGCCCGCGCGTAGCGCGGGTATTACGGTCTATAAAACTTCACTATAAGTCGTTACGGAATCGAAGAGTAGAAGATGATATGTTCCATACGGATCCATTATAGACATATGTTGGTGGGTCAAAATCATCATTTGAGCGACATATTCATAATCGTAGGAAAAAACCAAAAAAAGATAAATAAAAAAGAAAACATTAAATGCATTGTGATTAATTTGGAGACCCCCTAATTTTATAGTATATTAAGATAAGATTATTGAGATGATAATCTATTTTGATTATAAAAATCTTTCACTTTATCATTTTAGTGGACTCTAAGACTCCATAATTCAATGAGAAATTAAATCATAGTATAAGCTTACCTTTTCGGTATGGTTCAATATCAAACATCCAATTTATAATTAAAACTATAACAAAAAATATCAAACATCCACCTTATAATCAAACTACAACAAAACAACATTCACCAGCTCATTAAAGAAACAATTTTTAATTCATTAGTATATTTATACCCAAGAAAACTATTAGCATAAATCACTCACTCACATAACTCAAGAGCAAGATAGGAAAAAGGTGAATTTGAAATTTATCATCAAATTAATCCATTTTGAAATTCAAAACTAAAATAGAGTAAGGAATTTGAAAAGAATAGGATTTTGTGTCTTTTGTTTTAATCCAAAGTAATGGGCCGTCTTTTTTTTGGACAACTCCAAAAAAATATAAGACTCGTAAAAATTGGCCGCATCAGAAATACTTCTTTTTTCCTATCTTGCTCTTGAGTTATGTGAGTGAATGATTTATGTTAATAGTTTTATTGGGTATAAATATACTAATGAATTAAGCATTGTTTATTCAATGAGTTGATGGATGTTTTTTGTTGTAGTTTGATTATAAGTTGGATGTTTAATATTATTTGTTATAGTTTGAATTATATATTGGATGTTTGATATTGAACAATAGTGAAAAGGTAAACTTATACTATGATTTATCTTCTCCTTGAATTATGGAGTCTTAGAATCCACCAAAAGGATAAAGTGAAAGATTTTTATAATCAAAATGGATTATCATCTAAATCTAAAAAATTTATTGCCTTGGAGATTACTCCAGAAGTTATTAAAAATTACAAATTCTATCTATATAATATCAACATGAATCACATATCCAAATTATCTTTTTAGAGAAACACTAAAATGACGAGAAACTCAATAAAGAGCAACAAAGAAGACGGTCAATCAAGGGCTTATAACCTTTTATATATATTAGACAAAATGTATTTTCCCTACAAATCAGTATCGTTTATATAAAATGATATACAACCTGTTCGGGCAAGAAAACCATAAGCTAGCTTATTGGAAGGAAAATGTTGAATTTCAACGTTATGAAAAATCATAAGCTACTTATTGGAAGGCAAATATAGTAGTTACCGAACATGCCCATAGACCCGCGCGTAGCGCGGGCCCCAAAATGCTAGTATTCTTTTAAATTTAGTGAATCCTTATAGCAAAGTTGAAGATGTGTCAAAAGAGTATTGAATTTTTATTTAACAAATTAATTAATATAGCATGAGAATGTTGAAATTATGCTAAGACATAACAACAATTTTGCATTTACTATTGGGGTTGTTTGACTTGGCAAAAATAACATTTGCTAAAAAGTACAATATTAACTTGCTATAATCTTAAGTGACATGTCATTTTTAGCTCATCATTGGCCTAAAAAAAGTCTTTTATAAGGCGACTTAGCACACTTATACACTCACCTATACGCTATAGAACTTACAATTCCACCGTGGAAAACTACTAAAGCAATCGGTATTCGAAAAAGTTCGGGTGAAAACAACCCTTACAAAAGGAAGTGCGAAGTTTTCCGCGTTCACAAATAACAAGCTAATGTTCATAATTTGGACGGTAATGTTCATGATCTGGCGATCATTTCCGTTAAAGTCATTTTAAGAAAAAAAATAAAAAAAAAGTCACAGTAATTACAAGAATGTCACCGCGTCCCTCACTGAAAACGTTCAAAAAAAAGTATCGCTCAAGTTATGAACATTATCATCCAGAATATAAACATTGACGTGTAATTTGTGAATGTGAATCATTCACACTGTTTTTTGAAAGACCAATTTGCACCCGAACTTTCCTCATATTTGAAGGTCATGCATTTTATTTATCATAAAAATCTTATTTTCTGTCAACTAATAGATTGTGGAGATTTTTTTTTCTCTACATTGGTGAATCATGATTTCATGATAGAGCAAAAAATTTACTACCACTTCACAAAAAAAAAATATAAATTACTTACCGTATCCTTTAGGTAAATCTACCATTTAGAAATATAGAGGAAAATTTTGGTGCAAAAAACTCTTAATGTAGGAAAAATTAACAGATCGCGTTCACATGTTATACGTCAATGTTCATATTCTAGACAATAATGTTCATAATTTAAACCATAAAAAATTTGAACGTTTTTAGTGAGGGATGCGGTGACATACTTGTAATTACTGGAAAAAATTTGGGTTTTTTTCTTCTTAAAATGACCTCAAAATTTTTTATCGTCTAGATTATAAACTGCTCAAATTATGAACATTAACTTATTCTTTATGAACGCAAAAACTTCATTTTTCCTACATTAAGCCTTGTTCTCACCATAACTTTTCTCACAAATGTAAACATTATTTATATTTTCCGAGAAAAGTTTCAGAGAGAACAAGGCTTAGCGTAGAAAAAACGAAGTTCTTGCGTTCACATATAATAAGCTAATGTTCCTAATATGAGCGGTGATGTTCATAATCTGGACGATACAATTTTTTGAGGGGGGGGAAAATAGAAAAAAACCAAAGTTCGCAATAATCTGTACATTGACTTGTAATTAAACGCGATCTATTCGTTTTTCCTACGTTAAGAGTTATTTACACCGTAACTTTACTTTATATTTCCCTGAAAAAAAAGACTTACTAGTGTCATTTGATATATTTTTTCAAAGTTTTTTCTTACTTGTATTTTCCTCAAAATAAAAATGATTAAAATACACCTACACGACTCTTCCATATGCGCACATGATTCATGAATTATATAAACCCCAATAGTGCAGCCGAAATCATCTTCCATTCCATTCCCCTCTCTAATTCAACCAACCTTCAACTCACTTGTATTTTTCTTTTTCTCCTCCTTTTAAGTTCCGATCTTTTGGGTAATCTGTATCTCTTAATCCCTCTGGTTTCCTTGTTTATGCAGCTAGATACTCAACAATGGCTGATCAATTTAACGAGGCTCAATCTGGAGAAGGCTCTCTGCAAAGGCGAACCACTCCTCGATTGAACTCAAGAATCCTCTCCACTTTGTCCAGAAGATCAGTTGCTGCTCATCCTTGGCATGATCTCGAGATTGGTATCTAATTTCACAACAATTTTTTGTGTTATTATCTTTTTGGTTTATAGGGTTTGGTTGAGCTTTAATTTCTGTGGGTAATGGCTTTTTTAGGTCCAAATGCACCTGAGACTTTCAACTGCGTAAGTTCTAAGCTTGTTATACTGAAATGATGATCTTGTAGAGAAAAGTTTGAACTTTTTGGAAGAAAATAGTATCATCTGTGGTTTTATAATATGGGTATAGGTTGTTGAAATTACGAAAGGAAGTAAGGTCAAGTACGAGCTCGACAAGAAAACCGGGTTAATTAAGGTATTTGTCTGGATCCAGAGTCTTGGATTTGAGATTTGTTCATTGGAAATGAATGCATATGGATGTTGTTGATCTTCTGAAAATTTAATGCTTGGTTTTATAGGTTGACCGGATTCTGTATTCATCTGTGGTGTACCCTCACAACTATGGTTTCATCCCCCGGACACTCTGTGAGGACAATGATCCTATGGATGTCTTAGTTCTTATGCAGGTCAACATCAATACCCATCTGTCAAAGTTTTGAAATTGTTTCTTTGGTTTGATGCTTCGTTTATGGTGAATCGGTTAAGGGTTTGTTTGGATTATATGGATAATGTATCGCATTTGGCATTATAATGACATTATCCATGTATTCCAAACATACCCTAACAACATTTTACCAGTGGTCTAGAATTTGATTGCTAGTAGTTCAGGTTGAATTAGTTGATCACATTTATGGAGATTTAAATCAAGATTATGCATTGTCATGTGGGATCCAAACACGCCCTTATCAAGTAACGTGTTCTTGGAAATACAGGAACCTGTGGTCCCAGGATGCTTTCTACGAGCTAGAGCTATCGGGCTTATGCCTATGATTGATGGGGTAAAGAGTTGAGCCACGTTAATCTTGATTTATGCTAGACAATTTGGAAGCTTATTTATATTTTTGTTGTTGTTTTATTAGGGGGAAAAGGATGATAAGATCATAGCGGTTTGTGCTGATGATCCTGAATACCGTCACTACACTGACATCAATCAGCTTCCTCCACACCGTCTGGCTGAGATTCACCGATTCTTTGAGGATTGTATCCTGAGTTATTTTTAGCTTTCATATTATGGTTCTTATTTTAGTACAAATGAATTGTTTTATGCCTTAATGAATGTGAAACAGACAAGAAAAACGAGAACAAAGAGGTGGTTGTGAACGACTTCCTGTCCCATGAGCCTGCAATTGAGGCCATCCAGTACTCAATGTATGTCAAGTGCCGAAGTTATAACTCAAGGGTTTGTTTGGGTATTATAATGTCAGATTTGGCATTATAATGTGTAATCCAAAGAGACCCTAAATGGAAGAAAAAAGAAGTTTAAGGCTTTTTGACATCGTGCTAATTCTCGGTATTACTTTTGCAGGGATCTGTATGCCGAGTACATCATGCATAGCTTGAGAAGATAAGTGGAGACATTCTCTACTTCATAGTGGCGATTCATGGTTACCAAGTCGAGAAAGCTGGAGATGGTCTGGTTTTTCATTTGACAATCATCCTCTGAACTTCTGTTTAGAATGATTGATGCTTTATATTTATTGTAATGGATTCTACACGAGCTGAGAGTTGAGATTGTCTTCTTCTCTCTTGTTCTAAGTATATTATGTTTTTTTTTATGTTTGGATTATTTCCAAAGACACATTTTGTAATTTTATGTTTGGATCACTGCTGCTATTATGTTGCATTGCCGAATTGAGGTGATCGCTATTTATGTCTTTTTCTTGACAATTCATAGATCCAGTTTACATATTAATGTTCCTTATGGCCATATAGTTAGGGATTTGTATATGATCCACTCAACCAAACATATCATAACTCAGAAACTAGTATAAAGAAAAAAAAGACTTATCAGCTTGATTCGTCCAAGTTGCTAAATTAAGATCTACTCACTTGGACTTACAAAATAGAAACATTTAGAGGGGGGAAATAATGGTAGAGCAATGAAAAAGAGGAAATTCATATTCTTAGTTTTCTCTTGTTACATTTTTGGACCTATTTTTTTTTACTTTTTTGTGGTCTCTATCATGACTCTTACTCTTCGGAGAAAGATTCGGTGAACATGTTTTGTAACATATGTATGCTCAAATTGTGTTCATAAGTCAGTGTATGTTCATTCGCCACAACATGTGTATTCATGTGCCAAATCAGATATGTTCATCTGCTACAAGTATCTTTAGTCCTCACCTAATGATGTGTCCTCACCTGATCATTCCATGCTCTTCCTTGGTTGAATTATCTAGGGTTGATTATTGTTGTTTGTGTTAATTCACGAATGGAAGAACTTAAAAGGCTTCTTCATAGTACAAAGGCATGCCACACAGTGACATTTTAATCTATAAACTCTTGGAACTCAACTGTTGCAACAATTTATTTTTTACCATCTCAAAAAAACTCAAATTGCACAACAAAACAGTCACATTACTCACATCACAGGTTCATCAGTAGTTTTAAGAGCAAATCAAGAGATTCCTACATATATGTTCTTTGCAGAGGTTATAATAGAGGGTCTAGATATTCAAAGAATATATACGAAGAACGAATCAACAAAGAGCGATGTCAGGCCGCCAACCAAACTCAGAATAAACACACCAGAACGAGGCAGAATATATTCTACACGATAAATGAATGCTCACTTTGACTCAGGGCAAGATTATCATGCATGTCCTCTGAAGAACATGTATACTTTCTGCATAATTAAGGTTAATTTCTTGTTAATCCCTTGGCCAAGGGTTCAATTGAACAAATAAATGGAAATGGGATTGAACAACTGACCTGGAGGACCCACAAGCTGAGAAGGGTTTCAAGGCAAAACAAGCCAAAACCAATCAAGTAGAAAATCTGCGATACAATAAAGAGAAATTAGAAATTGCATTTAACGAATTAAACACTAAGAAAGATGACTGTTTTGCCACTGGTCTTACCCCAGCTAGGGAATTGTGGTCTGAGAATACATCAACTGCTGCAAGAATACCCCTGCATATAGACAACGAACGAGAATCAGAGCTAAGATAAAAAAAATGATAAGTAATTGAAAAAAAGATGAGTCGGCCCATAGGGAGCCATAGAAAATAAGGTAATCAAGTTAAGTAGTTAAAAAACAGAAGCTATCACGTGGCTGTTGTATAATGATTCAACCAGGCTAACGGGATTAAGAAGGGACAAGAAGTATAAAATTAGGAGATCAATGACGAAAATAAATACCAAAATTCTGGTACTTGTACAATTTAATAAATCATTATTTTCTCATTAAAATCAATATCTTGTAAATATGATAAGGAATCTGGCCAAAGACTTGGTCATATTTTTAAGAATGGCTGGAACTCGGAAACTTACGTAAAAGACTGCCCATGGAAGACGATTGGAGGAGCTATAGCAGCAAGTATACAGAAACCAATGTGCAGCTGCATGGCAAAGAAAAATGTCAAATATAACCACAAAGAAAATTATCAAAATTTGTACAGAAAAATATTTTACCATATAAACCAAGAAGAACCAGCCAAATTTGATAGCACTATCTGTCCTGCAATTTGAGAGGGAGGGAAAGATATAAACCAGCTACATCATGAGAAAATACCAGTTCATACTATACAAAGAAAGTGATAACATAAAGATCGCATGTGATGGACAACATACATTATCCGTAGGTAAAAATATGAACAAATCCAACGGATATGAGAACCACAAATAATTTACAAAACTGCCTTAAGCTACAAATGTTTGACTAGAAGACCCGAACCCAACAGACCCACAATTTTTAAGTTGAGTGAAAGGAAAATGGAAATACTTTTTAAGAAAAATTTAACTCGTTGAATATTTCAATAATCAGTTGTTGACTCAAATACTTAACGTTGTATTTATGTAAGAATCCTGACACATAGCGCGAAATGACCCTACTCGCATTTTGACCCAAACCCTTGCAAATACTTTGAATACAAAAAGAAAGTCTGAGACTAATTACCTCACTGCACGATAGAGAGGTCTGTACCACAGCAAATATGAAAGAGGGCAGCCGAGAAGAGCATATATCACCGCGAGAAAGAATATTTTGACACCTACAACATCTCAGTTTTATCAGAATCCTTCAGCAAAATGAAAAAAGAGCCTCAAGCTAAACCTATGCACAAATACTGAAAGCAACAAACTTGCCTCCTCCTTGACTCCAGCAGACTGTGACAGCAACGACATTGAATACTAGGCAAATAACTATACCTGCACAGATTAAGGAACACAACTAACATGTTAAACAATTTTATAAAAGAAATTTGTAGAACAATTTACATGGCATTATAGTACAGAAAAAAATTGAGGGTGACAAACTTTTTAATGCCAGCGTAGCTATTAAAATACACAAAAAATGCTTAAAATATTCACAAAGAAACCTTAATTTCTTATTATTCCTTGACATTTTAGCGGAAACAAAAGTTGATGTGTGTTGCGACAATGATATCTTAGGTTATATCAGTGCGCTTCAGTATATTTGAGCATGTCCACAAGTCAATTTTAGATTCCAGGGAAGTGATGGGGATGAGACATTCAATTGTCTAAAACCAGCTTTTTTTTTTATTCGTACTCATCATGAACATACAATGATAACAAAAACAAGAAGCACAGTGAAAGATGTTTAGAACAATAACACCATAAAACACTAGTATTTATCTTGCTCTATATACCAACTAAGGCCAGTGCAACTAAAAAGCTCAACGAAGTAGAAAGTCTTTATGCAGCAAGTTAGCAAGATGTAGTCAGAAACTAATGACAGTTCATTCATGCATACCTAACCAACTTGCAAATGCCAAATACTGCAACCTTTGAGCATGAACAGGAATCTCGTTGGTAATATCATGATGTATAATGGGGAAGAAAGGGGGCCAGTTTTTTTCCTCAGCATCAGCAGCGGCAGGGATTCCAGCTGAATTCAAATATCACAAGAAGAAAGAATGAAAAAGAGAGCCAAGTTAGACAGATTATTGAAATGATAAGTTTATCCAAAAGAGAAGTTCTTATAGAGCCAAAGAGACCCAAAGTTAGACAGATTCTTGAAATGATAAGAAGTTTATCCGAAAAGGAATATCTTATAAGAGCCATCACTCTCACCTCTAGAAACAGCATCTTCTCTCCGCCTTATCTCCTGCAGGGAACAAAATTAATTTATAGAATTTACACATCTGTTGCCTGGCATACCAGATACCTTTGAGATAATCAGACACTGCTATTCCAGATCAAACTTTTTTGATAAACTGTGTACCGACAAGTTACAATTTTAGAGACTTGAATAGTCAGGTAGTGCTTCTTAATAGTAGAGAAAGCACAGATAGCAGATAGATCAGGGCCAATATTTTCGAAACCATACCATTTACATTAAGAGGTGTCCCTACCAAAACATTATCACCAGTCCTTATCAGCACCCCATATATCATAAGCTAAGTACAGCACGAGATATCAATTGAGTAATTATCTTGAATCCCAACACTTGCAATTTGACAATCATGTAAAGAGTGTTCTTATGCTAAGCTGAATCACTTCATCAAATGGACTCCATGAAGGTGTATTTTGACCTCAAAACTTCCAAAATGTTATAAAATTGGTCAACAAGATTCATAGCAGGTTGCAATCTTAATATATTGGGATTACATTTGGTTTAAGCGAGGTTGTATTGAGTTTCAACCAGAAGAAACTAACCTGTTCTCTTCTTTTAAGGTCTGCCTCCCAAGCAGCAATTTCTTGCTCCTTTTTGTTAGAACCCTACACACAGGCAAATCAAAATTTTCCACATCAGACCGAGACAAATTGATAATTCTAAAACTTGATTCCATCTTGCAAGTGTGTGCTTTACATTCATAGAATCCAATGGTATGTCCACAGTTGCATCATGCTTCTGACCAAAGCCAAAGTTAGGGAGACGAAACTTTGATCCTGACGTAGCAGATCCATTCTGCAAATTTAGTAGACCAGAAATTATATTTACTGATTCCAAATTGAAGAAAGACCCAAATAATTACAAATTTGAATTCAAAATGACCACAACAACACATATGCTTTACTATTATAGTTTGTTATTCATAAATATACATAAGTATGCTTTCAGAGACACTCTTAGCTCTTCATATTTAACGAAACCAATTCTGTACATAAAAACAGAAGAACATATAGTATGATGAGCTTCATGCAAAAGGCATGATACCGGTGCTGATACAATGTATATAGCGTCAAGTAATGGAGATGCAATAATGATGTGCATTAACATTGCGTGCCAGCTTTTCGAGACATTTTCATTTGTCCAGAATATATAGATCCTGTTACCTAGAGATATATAAGGTATAAATGTAACAAGCATGGTTTCAAACTCTTTCCCACAAAAAACCAAATCATACAATGACACCATACTTTCCTAATAGGTAACACGACATACAGCATAGATAATTTATCAGCCCATGTGGTCAGTAAGAAAATCATTTATAACACCTGGTGCAGTAACCAAAATGTCAATAACAGATCAGATTGATACGATACTCAGAATGTTACAACTTACAAGTCATGCCTAATGAATCGCAATTGTAAGAAGCTTTTTTCTCATTTTATTTATAAACATGATAATGACTGATGATGATAGTTGACACTAGACCACCTTAATAGTAACCAATAACCATGACCATTTTCTAGCGAACTCTCAGAGTTCTCTTGTAGAACTCCTATCATACTTAGGTAGAACTCTCAAAGCTCACCTTTGCAACAAATATTTGAAAAATCCCAGGGACAAAAATTTCCCAGCTCACAAGTGCTTCTCTAATACTTTATAATTGTCTGTTAATGATCCAAAAACAGATGAATACACTGTACATAAGACAGGAACGCCACTGCAAATTAATGGAGATTCACCATGTGACAACCAAATCATGATATCACACTAGTTCAATCCCGAGTGAAACAACCAAAAATCCCGACTTACTCAATCTGGCTAAGATCTCAGCAACGGTTCTAGATCCAGATCTAAATAGCCCCAATTCAGTGAAGAACACGCAAAATAGGAACAACAGATCACGAAAATTAGACACAGTAGCAAAGCAAACCGCGTTCATAGGTATCAAACCGACAGCACATCACTTGAATCAAAATACGAGCGGCGATAAACCGCATATTATTGCTAGAAAAGGGGAAAAACTTAGTAGAGAAGAAAGAAACAAAAAGGGAAAGCAGCGAGTGGATATAGAAAGAGAGAGAGAGAGTAGAGGCGGTTACGGCGAAAGGATTGACGTCTTCCTGGGATTGATTGACGTCGTCGCGCCGATTCATGTTCGCCGACGATTTCTGAGGGAGAGGAATGGGGGATAGAGGAAAGCTCCAAGGAGTCAAGAGTGTGTGTGAAAAAGCCGAGTAAGAAAGATCTAAAAGTATTTAGAAATAATCTAACTTGTTACTTAAAATTTATAACATATTTTTAAATCAGAAAGATAATATTATTAATGTCAGGCAAGTTTTGAATTCTATATTATTATTAGAAAAATAAAAAGTATTTGAAAAGTTATAAAATTCAAATATATTATTATCAAAGAACAATGAAAACAATTACAATGTATAGGATGATATTAATAATATTCTCTTTTGAAGATTTTAACCAAACAAAAAAAATATTTACAATGGAAATCTTTTCTTAATTAGGTAACTTTAATTTATTCTTGTAACTATAAGAAAGGAAATGATCAAATTTTATAATTATTTAAAAAGTTTTTAAAAAATTGAAAAAGGAATATAAACTATAGTATAACATAAGATTGACATATGGAAAAATTAAACAATTTGATGACATGTGGCAAATGAAAGGGGAGAATGACATGTGGGAAGAAGAGAAGATTGTTTTAATAGATATATACTCCCTCTGTCCCATAAAGAATGTCCCGTTTCCTTTTCGGGCGTCCCCTTTTGATTGTCCCGTTTCCTTTTTTGGCCATAGATTCCTTCTCATAATACCCTTACTCATATTATTTTACTCCCTTATAATCTTATTCATTTATACTCTCAATAACACTTTATCAATCAAATCAACCATCTACATCATCTTCTCCATTACATCTCTACTCCATTAATTCATCCAACTAACTTCAACTCCATTAAATTTCTTCAATATCTACCTAACCCATTTTATAATTAATCAAATTAACACCTAAACCCAAATTAAGACTTGGTCTGCTAAGCACACCCTAAACCCAATTACCCTAATCTAATCCCGATTACCCTAATCTAGCCCAACCCAATTCAGCCCAAAAATACCCAGCCCAAAACCAGAACCCTAATCCTCTCCCTCTGTAAATACCCATTTTCCCCCGCCTCTCTCCCTCATTCTCACAACTTCAAACCCTAATTCTCACAGCCTCTCTTTCTTCCTCTCCCTCATTCTCGCAATGTTTGATTCCTCACACAGCCGCCCCTCCCAAAGCTTCACCAAGAGCGATTCCCCTCCCTCCTATGAGCGGGGAGTCCAACCTCCCTCTGACCCTAAGCCTTCGAGCACCCCGTCGTTCATGCGGGAGTCAACGCCGACGGAGGAGGAGGAATCGTCGGCGGTGAAACCGGAATCCGGCGACCAATCCTTCTTCGTCCCTCTTCCTGGTGGCTGCAATCCGTCTCCTCCTTGCAAAAAGGGTCCCCGTTGCGATGGGAATCACTCTTTCAGCCTCAGTCTGCCGGAGATCACACCTACTGAAGTCTTAGGCTCTTACCCGGAGAGGCAGTCGGTGGAGATGCAGTGGTCGCCAGAACTGTCAGTGAACGAGGCCATTTCTCAGCCCCGGGAGGTGATCGTCATCCCCGACACGCCTACTCCTGAGATGAGGGTCCCCGACGTTGCCACACCTGAGCTCGTGGTCCCCGACGACTACATGGATGATGATGCCGAGCTGTTGTCGCCGGATATTGATGCCCCTCTGTCCCCTGAGCTGATTGTCATCTCTGACAGCCCTTCTCGATCTAGCTAAGTCCCTTCTTGGTTTAAATCCCCTCTGTTATGTATTTTGGACTCTGTTTTGGTATTTCTGGACCTTTTGTGTTGTTCCCGGATAATGTTGTTCTGTTTTGGATGTTGGCTTGTGGATACTGTTGGACTCTGTTGGTTTTTGTGGATTATCTGGTTTTGATATTGGTTTGTGGATTATCTGCTCTGTTTTTTGTGGATTATCTGCTCTGTTTTGGGAGGCTTATCTCCTTAGCAAACAGGTTGTGATGATCGATGTGCTCTGTTTTGAACAGAATGTAGTGCATATAGGTTGTTATGGTCTATGTGCTCTGTGAGGTACTCTTTTGGTGATGGTCTCTGTGCTTTGTGAGGCACTCTTTTGATGCTCTGTTTTGGGATGTTTGCTATGTTGGATACAAAAATACCATGAAAAAACTGTCTTAATGTGTTATAGGAACTCTTTTGCATATTTTCTAATTTCAGTGTGCTATTTTAAGTTGTGATTAGCAGTGTATCTGTGATGAAATTTTAAACTGAGATGCATTTCTAAGATCACAAACTTAATTTGCCATTGGATCATTAATTTGCAATTAAGTAGATGCCTATCTGGTATGTTTTGATCAGTTATTTTTTTGGTATTTGATCGATGATGAATCCTTATACCTGAGATGATAATCCTCTGATTTTTCCAACGTAAATGTGCTATAAGCCACCAGTTACTTGTAACTGAATTGCTAGGCTTATCTGGTTTTATGAGTTGGCAAAAATTGGGTTTGATTCTATGATGATTGGGGACAACTGAGATCCAAAAACTTATATTCATCCATAGCATTCATTTTCAAATACTAGCATACAAAAGAGTTTCTTAAGTTCACAAGACTGCCTAGTGATGTGAAGTTTAGAAACTTATCTTAACTGTTGTGTCCCCTTCAGTTTGGTTCTTCTGATTCTTGTGGGTCTTGAGTATCTGTTGGTTCTTGGTGATCCTCTGAGGCTCCTTGAGTATCTTGATTCTCTGTTGGATCTTCTTGAGTTTCTGTTGGCAAGCTACTTTGTCCCCCTTCATGAACAATATTCCATGCTTCTTGCACAGCCCACTCTGGTGCTTTAATTACTGATGGTAGCATACCTTGTGATCTCATCCTTCTCTTGTTAACATGTGGTAGGTCATAGTCATTGCCCCTTTTGAATTCAGAATTTCATTCATGACAAACTGCATTGTATGCCATACATCACTGAGTGTTATAGGATCCAACTCATAGAAAGCTTGCATAACTGTAGTAAGCATGTCATCTACAGTCTTTGGCATTTTTTTGTGCATTAATGACTGAATACTCCTAAAGAAACCAAGATCTAAAATATTAACATCTGGACTATTTGTTGGCTGCTGTATCAGTATAAATGTGAAATCTTCTTGTTGATATACCTCTTGCCACTCAGGATCATCTTGAGTTATATGAGGCCTTGCATTACCTTGCTGAATAAATATGGTTTTATGATTTACATCATCTGGCCATTTTTCCTTGATTGCTGGAATAATTTGATTGATGAGCATACTTCTTGTCTCTTTTTTGTTGATTCTTTCCACCAGTTTGGTGATCATTGTCCCATTTGCTCTGTTTTTTTATTTTCTCTTTGCTGGCTCTTCATATGTGAATGGAAATATTCCTATTGTCCCATCAAATGTGCAATGTCCCTCTGAGTTCCACCTTGGTCTTGCAACTGCTGTTGTAAACATTACCTTTGGAATGAATTTTGATGAACTAGCTGATCTGTATTGACCTTTCTCACTTCTGGCTATGTAGTACTTCTGTGTTTTCCTTGTTTGATAGAACCACTTCTCATCTATGTGGACGAAATCATACATAGGAAAATACTCCTTTTTGTTGTCTGCTGTGTCCCCTTGAAGTAGGCTTAGAACCCATTTCAGCCTTGTGATCTTGTGTATTTCTGACAGTCCTGGATGCAGGGCATTTGAATGTGGCTTCATGTCCCCTTTTTTAATCATTCTATGACATGCTGATTTGGATATGGATATGGATAGAGAAATTGTTAAGTCTCTAACACAAGTCCTATTCTCCATGCTTATTGCCTTGACTACCTCTGGTTCTACTTGAACTATTTTCCTTCCACATTGATGAAATCTTGTACTCAGGTTAGGGACTTCATGTTCCTCTGTCTGCTTAGCTTTATTCCATAACTTGCTTATTGTCTTACGTGTTGTGTTGAAATATCGTGCAGCTTCATTGATGGCACCTTTTGGTAGCTTCCCCTCTGATGTCCTCTCCAGAAGATAACTCAGTATTACCCATTTCTGATCCTTGTTGAGCCTGCGTGTGGATGTCTGATGATGTCTTGATGCCTCTGTTGTTGCCTCTGGTTCTGGATGGTGATGCTCAGGTGAGAAGTTAAGGTCAAATGGTAGATCATTGTCCCCACTTGTTTCTCTGTCTTGTGACCATTCTCCCTCCATTTCTTCTCTAATGACGTCATCATCTGGAGCTTCATTTAAATCGAAAGTTGAGGACATCCCCATCAGGCAATAATGCAGAAACTACTGTAAAATTGAATGCTCTGTTTTTTATACTTAAGCACTGTGCTTTTTACTTGTAATGGTGAAAGTGTAATATGAAAGTAGATGGAGAATGTACAGGGAATAAAGGCAGAATGTTGTAAGGGTATTTTGGGTAGGGAAAAGTGGTGATCTGTGTGCTCTAAATTAAGCAATCTGATTGGTTGTAATTTTTTTCAGCTTTGTTCTGATTGGCTGATAATAATAAAATAATTTTTTATCTCTCCTACCTTTTTCCTTCTGCTGTCCTTTTTTTTGCCTTAATTCTATCAAAAGTGGCCATTTGGGACATTCAAAACGGGACAGAGGGAGTAGTAGATTTCAAGGGTTATAGTAAATAGGTGAGTTTCTCAAATCTTGAATATGACCTTGAGCTTGGGGTTTTTCTAGGATTCAGAGAATGAGATCTTTGGTGGCCAAGAAGTCAGCAACAACATTGCATTCCCTAAAACAATGTGAAATAGAGAAAAAAACTGAACCACATGATGTGTTTTTTATGTCAAGGACATGAGTCCTAATTTCTCAAGCAGTCTTCCAGACTTCGTTGATAGAATTGACAACCGTAAGGTTGTCGCATTCTATAGCAACATTCTTAATGTTCAAATATCTAGCAACCCAAATAGATTCGTGAATAGCTTTCGTTTTTTGCGTTTTTTGTTGACAATAAGTTTAGGTGGTTCGATGGAGATCTTCCATATATTGATAGATAATAGTATTGGCAAGATTTCATGGGTCAATGTGCTTTATGGAATTGAAAACAAAATTATTACGAATTTTTCAAATATTCCACCATGCCATGAAAGCAATTTCAAGATTAATTTTGAGGGTGGACAACTGACTGAAATTATTCAAAAAGGTATTAAGACGGTCAATCTCTTGAAATAAGGAAAGGTCATTTAAGAGATTTAAGGGCACGAAGAGTATAAGGACAAAAGAAGAATATGTGATTGGTGTCTTCATTATACTCATTACAGAGAGTACAAGTGTCATAGACCCTATGAAAATACCAATGTAATCTTTCCGTGGTCAAAATGTGAAGTAGCTTTCCAACGAAAATTCTTAATTTTAGGAATAATATGTTTGCTCCAGAACCAAGAGTTAGAAAGAGAAGATTGAGTGATTGAGGATTTTATAACGTTAAAATCCGAGTAGGTAGTGAAGATACCATTAGAGGAAGGGGTCCAAATAATTTTTCATGGATATTGGAGCTAGGGATTCTGATTTTAAAGATTGCCTCAACGACCTTATGAGGAATAAGGGAATATAGAAGATCTAAGTTACATGTTTTGTCTAGGTTGATAAATTCAAAAACTCTATGCGGTGACAGTTTTATAATTTCTTTTAGAAGAAGTTTAATTTTTTGTGGGTTGGTATGTCATTTGGTGAATCTTTTTCGATCTTCTCTCTCACGTTAGTACTCCCCAAGATTTGGGTACTTTCATGAGGAGAAACGTTCGAGTATGAGTAAAGCTTAACGTAGGAAAAACAAAGCGTTCACGTTCACAATTTATACATCAATGTTCATATTTTGGATGTTAATGTACAAATTATGGATGTTAATGTTCATAATCTGGACGGTGGAAATTTTGAATTTTTTAAATGAGTCATGCGGTGACAGTTTTATAATT
Source organism: Oxyria digyna (assembly GCA_029168935.1). Lineage (NCBI taxonomy): Eukaryota > Viridiplantae > Streptophyta > Magnoliopsida > Caryophyllales > Polygonaceae > Oxyria > Oxyria digyna. The sequence continues at coordinate 46,939,917 of JAPVLV010000005.1, forward strand.
TATGTGAACAATGTTTTTATTGAAAATGACCGAAAGGGACATGATCGACATACTATAAACATTACCATCCAGTATATGAACATTAACTTGCTATCTGTGAACGGGAACACTTCGTTTTTCCTACGTTAAACTTTCTTCCTACTAGAACTTTTCTCCCTTCACAAATAGTAATCTCTTTAATATTTTTCCTATTTCTACAACATGTAGCAATTATGTGGAAATTCTTACTGTTTGCATCTGTAATTCGAATATGTTTGTATTTTGCATGTTGTCCCCAATATATGCTATGGAAGGAGAGCAAACTTTTTTTTCCTAATAAGGTTATTTTGCTTAATTGCCATGTTGTCATTATTGACAATTTGTGGAGTATTATGTAACATGATAATATCTTCTTTTAACTTGAAGTTGTTTAAAAATATTCCCAAATCATGTTCTATTCCACATCTTGATTTTAGTTTAACATTTTTTTTTGTAATCGTGTACAATTGAGTGCCATTGATTTGTTTTCGCAAGGTTTGCGTTATCAGGTTATCCATGTCTTTTCTTCTCGTCCATCGTTTCAAACTTAAACGATTGTGCTTGATGAATTGTGTTATTTGTAACAATGAATGAAAAAGCGACTCCTAGGTGGCGCGCCTCACCCAGGCCAACGCCTAATTGGGCCCAGACGAACCGTTCAAGGCGACTCCTAGGCGGGTGTAGGCGCCCTAAGCGGGTTAGGGTTTAGGCGAGCGCCTAATGGTGAAAATTTTAAATTGGCTGGATTTGAGATTTGGGTCAGTATTTAATCTGTTGTAAAAACGGCTAAACCAAGATCCTAACAACTTCCCAGGTTAGATAATGAAGATTTCATTAAATATTTTCAATGATATTGCATGATTCTCTGCTATAAACATCGTTATCCTCTGATTCTATTTCACACTCACTTCCTCCCTCCAATTCACTTCTTCCTCTACTAATCGAGTGCTACAAGCAATTCCTTCCTCCTCTGCTAAACATCGTCCCCTCCTCTCAATCTAATCGAGTGCTTCAAGTGTTCGATCGAGTGTTTGAATTGTTTCAATGCTTTTAGACATAGTTTTTCTATTGGTTTTATGACTTTTTCCATGTTTGCAATTGATTTTTTATATTGTTCGGGCCTTTTAAGATGTTTACTGCACGTTCTCAGGTATATCAAGGTTTAGGCGACTCTAGGCGCGTTCGAAAGGGCTCACCGCCCGGGGTCGCCGACCCATCGCCCTTTTATTCACCGATTTGTAATATTAAGTGAAATAGGACCATGGTCCGAGATAGTAAATACATGGTTTCTGATTACAAGATTTGGATATCAAAGTAAATATTTGGTTGTGGCCAAGCACTCTGTCCAGTTTTTCTTTGATACTAGGTTATTATCCTGCTTCGCGCATGCCTATCACGTTTTACATTTATTAATATTTGTACTTAAATATTATTTTCATATATGTATTTATGTAGTAATTTTTTAAATAAAAAATTGTTATTTTTAATTTACTAAATATATACAATTTTAACATACTAATCTTGCGTCAGGACTCACGGGCGTCTCATCCTCTCAGGTTAATGATGGGCGGATTGCTCTACGTCGGTTAGACCTGATCAAATTAGGGCTAGGGATGGACCTGAGCCGGGCCAAAATCAAAATCCTTCCCATTTAGCAGGGTCTCCCATATTAAATGGGATTCCCTTGCCCATATCCTCCCACAAGGGCCAGCAGGGCGACCCTTTACACTTGTTTTAATAATTAAAAACCCTTTAAAGTTCAGAACTTGTTTAATGTTTACATAATTCCAATTTTTTACTCCAAAATTGCATACAAAAAACATTCAAACCTACTTACATAACAATTCAAAGTTCAAAATGCATAATTAAAGGGTTTTTCATTTCTAGTAAATCTATGTCGTGGTAATCGTAGTCGCGTCTGAACCTTCATCCTCGTCGTCAGCTATGTCGTGGTAACCGTACTCACATTTGAACCTTCTTCCTCACCATCATACATATCCCTGAACACATCACTAATAGTCTAATACTAACTTATATTTATATAACATTATTATTTAATTTAATTAAAATTATATTTATTATATATAATAAGGGTCGAGTAGGGTCAGCCTTAAGGACCAAACTTTAAAACCATATTCTTCCATTTATAAAATGGATCGGGCAAGGCCGGCCCTGATAGATAAAATTGATTAACCATATTCTTCCATTTTTTAGGACGGGTTGAGAGGGTCGGATCGGCCCCACTTTGATCACGTCTAACGTCGGTGAATCTCTCATTCTCTCTTTAATAAAAACACAGAACCGGTTATCCGATCCGAAAAGCATGGTCAATCGGATTTTCAACTAACACAGCTCAATTGCTCATTGAATATATTGTGCGGTTTGCGTTCGAATAGCCCAAACCCTAAACCCTCACTTCCGTTTATCTCCCTCGCAAGTCCCTCTCTGCTTTTTTCGTCTGTCCTTTGATTCTCGATCCCATGGGCCGCAAGAACAACGAGCTTCAATCAGCAGCACCCATGTCGGAATCAGTGGAGAGGACGAAAAAGTCGAAGAAAAAGCAATTGAAGAATCAGCCAGCAGAAGAGGAAGAGAAAACAGTCATCATCAATGACGGCGCTAATGTTGCAACAGATACAGCCGAGAAGAAAAAGAAGAAGAGGAAGGATAGAGAAGCTGGACTTGAAGAGGACAAAAGCAATGGAGAAGATCCGGGGAGTAAGAAGAAGGAGAAAAAGAAGAAGAATGGAGTTGTTGAGGAGAAGCTAACGAAAGAGAATGAGAGTATAGAACAGAAGGTTGACCACGAGGGAATAGTGGTTTCCGGGCTCAACATAAAGGAATCCAAATACGCCGCTTTGAAATCCTTTTCGGAAGCCGGATTGCCTGAAAATGTGATGAAGTGTTGCAAGGATTTCAGCAAACCTTCTCCCATTCAATCCCATGCTTGGCCTTTCCTGCTTAATGGCCGGGATTTCATTGGAATAGCTAAGACTGGATCAGGTATTTGATATCAGCTGATTTTGGGTTACAGATGATCAATGTTATATGATTGTTTCTAAAAAGTTTGTGTGTATTATGATCAGGCAAGACACTGGCATTTGGTATTCCTGCTATGATGCATTGCCTTGAAAAGAGGAAAGGTGGTAAAAAATCAGGAAACCCCATTTGCCTTGTCCTGTCTCCTACTAGAGAGCTAGCCCAACAAGTATGTGGGATTTATTTCATGGGTTATATGTTATATTCAGTGCCTGTTTGTGTTTTGTTAATAACAATATTATAAATATCTTTGGTATTAGATTGCAGATGTTTTATGCGATTCTGGGAAATCTTGTGGTGTAAAAACAGTTTGTGTGTACGGTGGGACATCTAAAGGGCCACAGATATCTGCTCTGAAGAGTGGTGTGGTAAGATATATTTTTTCTTTGGTATGTATAAACATTATGCTTCGATTTTTTTGCACGCGTTTGTCTGCCGTACATGGTTCATACATCTAGAATCGCTCTTCTAGTTGAACTAGATGTTTTCTATCTAAATGAGGGATTTAAATTTCACAAATATCAAATCTTTAGAAATATATGCTGTTAGGTTTTTGGTTTGTGTATCAAATGTCTAATGTCACATTCTCTTATTTCTTGTTACTTCAGGATATTGTCATTGGAACTCCAGGACGTATGAAGGATTTGATTGAAATGGGTGTATGCCGTCTTAAAGATGTCAGCTTTGCGGTAAGCATAATACATTTCAATAAAGATGCTAGGAATGCCCGTTTCTCTCATTCAATAGAAGCTGATTAAATATCATACACTTATGCAGATTCTAGATGAGGCTGATAGAATGCTCGACATGGGATTTGAACCTGATGTCCGCTCTATATTGAGTCAAACAAATTCTGGTATGTGGTAGTACCATGATGTGTGCTTTTCGTTATATACTACTGAGTGATGTATTGTCATCTTTTATGGACCAATATAAGATCAGCTTATATAATCTGTAGAAAGGACAGTCCAAATCTATGCGATCACACCAAGATCTAGAACCATGTTCATTTTAAAAGTATAAGATGTGAAATTGAAAAGAATGTTTCATTGTAGCATGCAAATCCATGCTTTTGATGAACCTTTTGACGACTGGTATCATGAGACTTCTTCTGGTCAGGTTCTTTTTGTTCTGTTGTATGTGTATGCATTATTTGTATGGATGGTACACTTTTAGTATACTCATAGTTTGTTTCCTGCATGCATAATCCCATGTCTATTCATTGTTGATGTCACTTTTTTATATTTGACAAGTCAACACACTTCCGTCATTATCTTGTTAAAGCAATGGTAGTACTGAAGCAATATGTTGCATCTCTGTTTGCAAGTATTATCATTGATTAATTTCAGCTCCAATTGATAACAATATCATATTTCAGCACGACAAATGGTAATGTTCAGTGCAACATGGCCTACAGCCGTTCATCGGTTAGCTCAGGAATTTATGGACCCAAACCCTGTTAAGGTGAGCAATGTATAGACAAATTATTTATTTTATTTATTTATTATATTTATTTTGTTAATAGTCACATCCAACAAAATGTGTCCTGTATTCCAGGTAGTGATTGGGTCGGAGGATCTATCTGCCAACCATGACGTGATGCAGATTGTAGAGGTATGGTCTAATTTCATCAGAATAAATCATACAGGTGGCTCTGTAATTAATGGTATACTTAATCATGTAATGCTCTTTTTAGGTCTTGGAGGAACATGACAAAAATAAGCGTTTGACTTCTCTGTTAGATAAGTATCATGAGTCCCAAAGGTAATTGCTTTCTGATATTAGAATAATTTATGTAAATTAATAGTTATCATGTAATTTCTCAAGCCTAAAGATTCCACTTTCATTGTTCATGTACTTCATCTCATGATGATTTATAATATTCTTCTTGTGGTTAGTGAGTTAACAAGCATCTGATCTTAATTGTGGCAGGAATAGGGTATTGGTCTTTGTCTTATATAAGAAAGAGGCATCTAGGGTTGAGAGTATGCTTCATGAAAGGTACTAGCTCTGCTCTCCATTATAATCTTCTGATTCAGCATTTTCTTAGAATGGACATTTTTAAGAGATTCCTTTTCCGCTTTTATTTTCTAGGGGCTGGAAGGTCGTATCTATACATGGGGACAAGGAACAAGCAGCACGCACCAAGGCACTATCCTTGTTTAAAGATGGAACCTGTCCTCTCATGGTTATTTTCTTTTCTACTTTTTTTTTTTAATACGAAAACCAGCTACATTATGCTGTTATTTTCATATGTAACTTAAATTAACGAAAACCTTCCTTGGTACTAATTTATTGTTGACATAAATTGAATTTGCAGATAGCTACTGATGTAGCTGCAAGAGGGCTGGACATTCCTGATGTAGAAGTGGTTATAAATTACAGTTTCCCTCTCACGACAGAAGACTATGTGCACAGGATTGGAAGAACTGGTCGTGCTGGTAAGAAGGGTGTTGCTCACACATTCTTCACACAACATAATAAGGTACTGTCAAAATGTTGTTGTTTTTCTAATTTTAAGGGTAAAATATTTTTGAGAATCTAAAATATTATAAAATACCTATTTGGATGTAGGGGCTTACTGGTGAGCTGGTGAATGTTCTTAGAGAAGCCGGGCAGGTGATACCTGCTGATCTTCTAAAGTTCGGTACCCATGTCAAGAAAAAGGTAAAGTTTCACCTCTTCCCTGCATTGCTATTTTCCTTAATCATCAAATTGGACATGTTTTAATGCATGTGAAATCAATCTTATGAGAATTAAGCAAAACAAGCTTGATTATGACAAGAATGACTTGTATAATCTTACAGGAGTCCAATATGTATGGTGCACACTTCAAAGAAATTGCAGCGGATGCCCCTAAAGCCACGAAAATAACATTCGATTCCGATGAAGATTGATTATGACATATTTGGTTCAGAAATTTTGGTGCTGGCCTTCTGTTGAGGATGGAAGTGATATTCTAAGGCGGGAGAGTCAGCCTTGCAAAATGGAAGTGGGATGTTAAGAGCTGCTCAGCTTCCACACTTATATTATCTATAGGGCATATGAACATTTAGCAAGATACGTAGCTGATCGATGTAACCATGTGCATTGAAGGATTCAAGATTTTAGTCGGTTTTCTTCCATTCTGTTTTGTGATGTTACTTTTATGTCTACCCTAAGATGTAAAATTATAACTTGAAAAAAGTTGCATTTATCTAGTTTTCAATCGAACTTCAACGATTTTATAAGTTTGTTTTGCACTTGTGAAAAAGCTAACGAAAAGGAAATAAATCTACACCACTTTTATGTTACGGATCATTCGAGAACTGTTCTTTATAACACTACCTGTTTATTCCACAATTACAATTCCGAGAAATGCAAAACAAACGCCACCTTCATACAAAAAACTGAGGCAGATTATGCACACAAAATTTAAAGGAGAGTGAAACATAGGCTACAGTGAGCTCGACGTCAGTAAGAAGCTTCCTGTGTTATTGTTGGTCAACACTACTACATTGAGAAAGTTTACACCAGCATTGAGAAAAATCAGTGCCTCAGTTAATCATGCACACAGTCTACACAGATATCTGCTGTGATGTTGTACATACACTTTTTCTCGTACGTGAAAGAAGCTTCGGTTTACAAACCTTTGATGCGTGAGACACTCCAACTATCTCCCAAAATTGTTGAAGGTAGCCTAATCCGTGAAACGCTCTACACTCGTGAGCCTTCTTAAATCCGTGAAATGCTCCTGTTATCTTTCAAAATTTACTGTACATCATTTTTAACAAAGTTCCTAAGAAGTAGTCTCCCCCAAATAGGTGAAAACCCTCTTCTTGAAGACTCTAGCCAGCTCGGTAACTTCGGATTGTCTTATTCTTTTCATGGACCAATCTGATGTCTCCAGCTGTCTCCATTCTCTGGATAGCCTGGCTGCTACATCAACAGATAAGAAAAGCATGTCCCGGTTACTTGTTAAGACTTGTAAAACAGTGGCAGATGTTGTAGGATTTGATGCGAGTCTGTTGAGAAGAATCAGAGCCTCTCGCATGAACAAAGTCCTGTTTGGATAACAAGAGAATATGCATTATCTGACATTATAATTGGTTGGGTAACAAGAGAATATGTATTATCTGATATTCTATATATTCCAATAGGTTGGATACCGGAAAAAGAATGCCAAATCTATAGGATTTAATTATAGATTTAGCATCATAGTGTCAGATCATCCAAATAGATCCTACAAAAATGGTCTTATACCATAACCTTGGTTTCCCACCTTGATCAAGAAAGAATAACAGTCGAACCAAAATCATGATCTGCAACAAAATCTTCTTTTCAAAATAGACAAAAAATACTGTCTACCAAGGACCTGTTTGCATAACAGTTGAAAATGCATTATCTGGCATCATAATGCCAAATCTATAGGATTTAATCATAGATTTAGCATTATGATGTCAGATCATCCAAACAGATCCCAAAAAAATGATCTTATATTCTTATACCATACCCTTGGTTTCCCACCTTGATCATGAAAGAATTAACAAAGAACTAGAGTAAGAGATGCACTTTGTTTGCAACATTAATGGCTTTAGTTATAAAGATTGGGTGATAATTAGGTAGATAGGATTTTTTTTTTTGAGCAGAAAGGTAGATAGGAATTAGAGATTATCACGTCAGTTGCTGATTTTACTAAATATTGTTTTTAGGGGGACAAAGAAAATAAGTTTAAAATACTATTACCTCTCTTTCAATATATCTAAACTAGGTTCAGATTCTGATGCTTCTGCATCAATATCTGATGCAACAACTCCTAGAATGAGGCCGAGAAAGTTGACGCCATTAGACAGCTTATGTGAGAGGACAATCTGAAAACCAGGCGTTCCAGAAGAGACCAGGAAAGCTAATACAACTGTTGCATTCCTTCGAAGATTTATATCCTGTACATCGAATAAAGATTATCAAAATTCATTTCACAAATGAAATAAAGCAGGTGATTTTTGTGACAAAACTGTGTGTTGAACTGACTCCTACCTCTGCACCCTTTCCATATTGACCTATACAGTCAGTAAGGCCCTGAAGAATGATGTGTGAAACAGCAGAAGATACTCCATCAGTTGCTTCTGCTTGCTTCTCCAAATCATTCCGACCGAGGCAAAATTTTGCCAATAATTTTGGACCTTTTCAAAGCAAATACATAGAGTGAGAGGCCTTATTCATTAACTATGACATCAAAACCAATTGAAATTCCAGTCAAGACTGGTCAATCATATGTTTTAAAAAAGCCACACCCAGATAGCTATACTCAGATCAGTAGTCCACCATCATTCTTAACAACACATCCATCTTCTTCTCTCCCTTCTCCTCCCCCCCACAATGACATATCAATTTGATATCTCCCTCGGATTTTGATATCTCATATCTGAAAAAACTATACCAAACACAGATATAAGATATCAATCTCACACCCATACCTGATATCCGATACCCATACGGCCATACCCATACCTAATATTTGATATACTAGTATATGAATACCAAACGGGCCCTAAATATTATGAATTTGAAGGGCTGCAATACTGCATTTCGGCTCACTAGAATGCCTCTCTGTCAAAGGAACTTAACCAAATAAAACTTCTAATATAGACTTACAGTTCAGCAACAGGTGTAGAAGACGCACAGCTTCTCTTCGCAAAGACAAGTCAGCTTCCTTCCTCAACAAATTTGCCACAGCTTCAAACACTTCTGGTTCTCCATACCTAACCCAAACATGGATCATTTTTAGAAATTGGACAAAGGGAAAGTTTAAAGAATTCAAGCTAAAAGTAGAGTAACTTACTCCTCCCTTTCAGAAAACCCGTTGGTTCTCACAAGAATTGCATTCATGATAGAAACTGCTTCTAATTGCACCTGCTTGTAAGTCGATGTTTTGGAAATTATGCACATCTTCTGAAAGATGTGAACGGAATTAACCTGAGAAAGGATTGTATTGCTGTGATCCAACTGTCCTTTGCTGTCAGAAAGCCTTGAATCTTTACTAGTCCCAAATGTATGATTTTCGGAATTGTAAGTATCTTCAATCATGATATTTTCCCTGAGTAGAGTACACTGAAAAGATCAAATCAAAGCTTATAAGCAGGAAAACACCTGGAATATCAAAGGGAAGAGGAAAATAAATAAAGTAAAGCACAAAAAAGCAGGGTTAAGCCACAGCTCAGACCATGAAGAAGAAGGGTCTACACAACTTGCAACTACAATGTTTTTCACTATTCAAAATACTTCAAAAGAATAAAAGAATAACTTCACTCACATACTTCGAAGAACATCACGACTTCATTCTGCATTACTTCTTTACTTTTTAATGGATTTTTTTTGAAAAATGCATTGTAGCATGTTTCTTCAGTTATTATAGCGGAATATCAGCCTTCCTAACCAGTTTTCATCATACTTACACGTTCGTGTGGAATGATAATTTAAAAGTTCCAAGGAACCAGGACGAAAATCTTCAAGAATTAGTGTATGGTGATAGATAATTATCTTTGATATAAAGTATTAGCATGATGGGACTATGAAAGTGATATTTACAGATTGATAAAAAAACTAACTGTACTTGTATGGCATTTGATATAGTACAAGAAGTTGAAGAATACATTCAATCATGCTAAGTGCTAATCCCAGTTTTCCTCCCCCCTTTTGCATTAATCGAAGTCCCAGTTACAATAAAATTTCACTCTGTTTGAAATAAAGCCCAAAACATAGACCAATACATGCAATGTAAAAAGGATCATATGGTTCCCAGTAAAATACCTTCTACCATTTCTGCTCTGTATGGTTGACAATATAGCCAAAGCCTTATGTAAAATGCACAGAGACTTGTGAATAACAAGAACCTGTACATATTTTTTTTAAAAACAGTTGATTATCAGAAAAAGTCAAATTGTATGTCAAATAGTACATATTTTCATGCTTTATATTACAATCTAATCATACTTTATCACCTGTAAACCATGAATGTTTTCACTGTCATTCTGTTCTTATTTTTTTTATGAATTGACCTCAAATATTGTTAATCTGCAGTCTATCATCGATCTATCTAAAATATAAAATTTCCTCAGTGATCTCATGGAGGCACCATACAAATTCTTGGAAATTTTTTACTTTTACCTCTAGGATCTCATTTAAATTTGACAAGGAAACTACTCTTTACTTAACATTACAAAAGAGAGATATAAGAGACATCAGATACTCACCTTTTCAGTATTACATAAATCAAGTAAGATATTGAAAAAAATATCGACCTGAATCATGCCATCTCTAATCTGCAAAAGTATTTCAAAACAGAAGCAATAGCATCAGAGGATAATTTTAGGTTAAGGGACAACAGCACAGTTCTATGCTAACATGCTATTTTGTTAACTAACATAGATTTACATTTAAAAATTTATGGAAAATCACAACACCCGGAAAAATTAAGCAGACTCTTCTTACTAAAATTTAAAGTACCAGAGTGCTTAAAGTAGTTTAAAACTAAAGGATGACAGAAATGGCACTATGGGAAAAATAAGCATGACCTAAGGCTAAATTTGACATTAAAACCTCGTATCGAAGATTTTAGAAGTGATTGATTAAAATGATACAATTAAGACTCAAGTCAACATGTCACAACTTAATTTGATTAGGTACACTATAATACAGAAAAACAGACCAACTACCTTAGTCAACACGGACCAGAGATCAGATATCCCGGTGGATTCAGTTGAATGGAGCGGGTTAATATCGTTCCCTGATGCTATACAACTTGATACTTCTCTCTCTAGAGAGTCTGTGGTTCTGATGGATGTCTTTAAACCCAAATAACCGAATAGATCACAGAAATCACTTGTACAGGACCCAAGCAACTTTGTGATAAAACTTCTTGATCTATGGCTACTTGAAGATGACCAAATAGATTGCAAATTCTTCTGTAGAAAAGAATCGGTATTAGGCTCTTCCTTAACATCAGAGTTGGGCAAATTCTCATCAAGATCTGTCTGTATTCCAATGGCTTGACAGACTACTCACCAATTACCGCAAGCCAGAAGTGAAACGAAAGGATTAGAAAAGAAGAGAGAGGTCAGTACTCACATCCAAAAAGTAGGGGACAACGGGATATTCCAAGTTAAAATTAAAGCTCGTATCTTACCTTTACTCTTCAACTGACCAGCACCTTCGTTATAAGTGTTAGCTCCTCGATGTTTTGAAGAAACCCCAGGATGACTTATGACAGGAACATCAGATTCCCTTCCTCTATAGAAGCCATAAGTAAAGGTAAGCTAACCATTTCATTTAGATAGCTTCAAAGAATATATAAAACTAGATATCATATCACAATGCTCAAATTGGGCCATAACGGTACGAGTGAAATGAATTTTTTAAGCTAAGACTATAGGGCAACTTAAGCTTCTTCAGCTAACATAGTTACTAGCATGTATCATAGCAGCCATAAAAAATAATAAGGGCTCCAGATAACAGAGAAAGAATTGTACTAACGAGATCTCTGCCTTCATATAGTTATCTTCAGGTTTTTTAGCATCAGCTTTTGACAATGCACATTTCAACTCTGTGTCCTTTTTATCCCTTTCCTTTTTAAGCTCCACGCACTCTTGTTCCTAAATAATGCAGAAAAATAAGAAGTTCAGGTTTAAGCATTCGTATACTAGATTCACTACAGGCTGAGAAATGGCTTATATTTACATTTTGCGGATGCTGCCAAACAGAGTAATTTGCCAAAAAAGGTGTTTAAATTGCAAAACCAATAACTCAATGCGTAATTCAAATATTGGGGAGAACTGCTCATACAATGACTTGAAGAAGTTCAATTCAATCAAAACTTCAACTTGAAAGATTGGAAAACAGGAGGAAGAACTAACCAGGACCACAAAAAAGGCCTATACATAAGAGTCAACTCAGACCCTGGACTCTTGACTTCCACATTCGAGACATATAATCCCTAAAATTGAACATTAAATATTCACATTCCAGATCCTAAATTAAACTTTAATCAATTCAGTTGTCAAATTCAATCAAAATGAAATGAAAGACTAAAAAATAAACTCTTCTAGTTGTTTCTTCTTTCTTTCAATGGTAATAGGTAGGCATTGCCGTTATAATCATGCATTTAGGTCTTTCACAACAGCAGGATACATATACACCAGTATTTCACAAGACTGTGAGTTTGAAAGTGGAGTAAGGTAGAAGAAATTTACTTACGAGGCCATTAACCTGATTGGACACGCGTTGTAGCTCTCTCTACAATCAGCAACACACAAAATCAACCTCCTGTACAATAATAAACCGCAAGAGAGAGAGAGAGAGAGAAGAAGAAGATGATAAACCTTAAGCCTCTGGATTTCAATCTCCTGCGCATTCGCAGAGGAGTGGCGATTGAAATCCGAAGGTCGCTGGGACAACTCCCTGGGAGGCGAATAGCTGATGTTGTTGACAGTAGAGGATGAGGCAGATAAGCTATGTGAAACAGTCGGCGGTCTAAAGGAGGCGGAAATGGAGGTGCGCGGAGGAGGAGGTTGGGGTTTAGGCAACTGCGTGGGATTGGTGGAAGCGAGTGCGTGCTCTTCGACTTGCATCAGTTGTTCCAAGAAATCTGCATCCCAATCGTCTTCGAATACACCGTCGTTTTCCGCCATTGCTCGGCGATCAAGAATCAGCGATGGAGGAGGAAGAAACAGGTGGTCGGAGTGAAGAGAATGCGAACCCCTACTTCGTTTTCTTCCGCTATATATATATATGAACCAAAAAGCAGTTACTTAGCCATATAAGCATCCATTATTCTATGTTGGTACAAATGAGACCATAGCCCAAATTAAGACCACTGTATATTTTTAGTTTGAGAATAAAATAACTTCAAAACAATATCTTGATTAGATTATTTCATTTTTAAAATGTTGAATTATCAAGCTATATTTTATAATTCTATTTTCTTAAATGGTTCAGGTGTGAATTATTATTAACGTGCGAATGAAAAAATCCGCATATACATTTAAGCAATTGACATGCATATTTAAGCCAACGACATACACCTTTGACAGATTTTCATGTCATTGATGTCATTACTGAAGAACGTGCGTGCGATTGAGATATTCTGCGAATATCCGTTCACACCTGATCCGGATTCTTCTTAAAAATATATGAATTTGTATAAGTCTATTTATATTAGGAATCGGATTCTAGACAACAACTATCAATCTGGGTGAAACGCTCGCATTTTTTCCTCGAAATACGATTATGCTAGGATCATCGCTCGTGCAGGGGAATATTTGAAGTTTTTGAACCTGACTCATTCAAGGCATCTTCATCAACGTCCTGCTGCGCCTGCGTCATGGCGACGACCGTCTTCGGGTTCCTTCAAATTGAACTCAGATGGCTCGTACCCCGTGGGCTCAGACTGAATTCACTGCTAGAGCCGTGGGAAATTCAGCATGGAATGCTGGGTCTCCTACATACATTAGTGCTCACTGAGAAAATGGTGATTAAGAATCTGAATGCTGAAATTGATTCCTAGGAGGTCGTGAATGCTGAATAAGATTCATGAGCTGCTGCACAAGCCAACCTGGACTGTTCTGTTGCTGCACATTCCTCACCTGAGCAATAAATCTGCTGATTGGTTAGCTAAACACAATCAGAGCTGCCCTGGTGTGCTGTTGCTGCACGAAAAAAAGACGTAAAATCAACTAAAATCCTATGATGAAATTCATAAAAGAATAATTACTACTTTTAACGTCTTATTTGTCGCTTTCGAGACAATAATTAAGGAAAATATAAACGAGAACTCTACATTATGCAGTTGAGAAACTATCTTTAAAATCAAATTTGCTTCCACAAAATAAAAGAAGATGTTTTGCACCAAAATATGTTTGGTAAATGCTGACACATGGAAGCTTATGATAGATAAATACCCAGCTACAGAGTACAGAATACAATTACAAAGCATTATGTGAATGATTCACAAACAGCTTCACTAAATATGTGCTGAAGAAACAGCTGATGTTATATCCTCTATACGAGGGTCGCCACTTTCTAACCGCACGCCTTCTGGGTCTTCTCTAACTAGTAAAGCCAGAACGTCATGTGAGCTCCATTCTTTTGTGACCTTGTCACCTGAGGCTCCTAGTGTCACTGCAAAAACTGCATCAAATCCACCAGCTCCAGGAACTCCAGCCAATAAAACTCCCTCCATTGACATTGTTGCATCTAGAAGTTGAGTTTGTGAACTGGGTTCTATCTGTGATGTGAATAGATTAATTCATGAGAAGGGTTTAAAAAATCAACAGTTGAAGTTAAAAAAAATGGTTAAACAGTGTCCTCCATTGACATCGTTGCTTCTAAAAGTTGAGTTTGTGAATTAGGCTCTATCTGTGTAGTAGAGCAGAATAATACATGAGAAGGGTTCGAAAAAAAAGCTCGAGTTCATGAAAATTGTGAAACGGTGTTTTTCAAAAAGTAGAAAATGAATTCTAATTTCCCTATTTTAGGCAATTAACATAAAACAACTCGAAAAAACTAAACTAGGTAATCATCGAGTACTAAATTAAAGCTTCATTGTATAAAGTGATGGAGATTAAGACTTGAAAGGACTTTACCGGGATGCCTGCAGCATCACCCATTTGGCGCATAAGGGATCTAATTTCAAGCATAGCTTCTCTTGCTCCTAGTAATGCCCTGACAATTGCTTGCTCGTCTGAACTGTTGGCATAGCTGGTCCACTGTAATCATGATAAGGTATTGAACTTAATGGCAAATTGGAGGGCATAAATGTACTGGAGAAATTGAATTAAAATAGAAAAATGCAACATAAACTCCAGGACATTGGGATAAATCACCTTTTCTGATGTGCTCATACTGCAAATAGTGATGATACGTTTATACACCTCCCATGATTCTACAGCCAGTTTACTTAGCGTGCATAAATGCTCTTCAAGTGATGAATTGGCTTCTGACAACTTGTTCCATACAAAACGAGATTTCTCAGGCTCATTTTTCTGCCACTTCTTGACAGCTCCTACCATTGACGGGGTTGATGATCCTCCTGTTCCCGGCTCCCCTAGTAACTGAGAAACAAGAAAACTTGGTCAGGTAAAACCATCCATATGCTGATCCAAACAAATCACATGAACCCCTGAGTTTATTTGGGAAATGCTGGAAATTTGGATGTATTCGGATACTAGTGTTAGTATCTAGTTGGATTTATTGCTCAATCCTGTTCAAACTCTCAACAAACTTCTGATGTCAAATAATTTTATTGCTAGGCAAGGCTGCATGAAATAAAATACTTATACAACTTCGCTATATATGATCAAACGATGAAAATAGAATAGCATATATTAAGCAAAAAGGTAAAATTGATCCAACAAGCATAAACAGCCTTGGGTTGCAGAAATGCCAACTGACGGGTAACTGGGATAAGTATATTTTTAATTTTCCTTTCTCGAGATGAAAGTAGTAGACTTATGGTTAGATACATTATGGATATCATTTTAGTTTTCTAATGAAGCGAAGTGTATGGGATTTGAAATTAAGAGCATAGGCATTTAAGAAGCACGGTACCAAATAACAGAAGGCATGTCAGATCACTTACAAGAGTCATCAAAGGTGGCAAGGCAAATTTCTTTCTCCCATGATCCCATTTCCCATGTAGGACATCAACAATGGCTTCAAGAAGTGACTTTCCATTTGCTGCAACCTAGCCAATCAGCATAATGCATGTCATGTATGTTTGACAACAATACCATGCAAACATAATTGAGAAACACATTAATCAGTAGC
The DNA here is from genome assembly GCA_029168935.1 of Oxyria digyna. Lineage (NCBI taxonomy): Eukaryota > Viridiplantae > Streptophyta > Magnoliopsida > Caryophyllales > Polygonaceae > Oxyria > Oxyria digyna. The sequence continues at coordinate 46,955,775 of JAPVLV010000005.1, forward strand.
CAAGTAAATGATAACAAAGAAGCCACACAGATGATGAGCCTGGTAATCTAACCAACCAAGAAGGTATTTCCATTTTCACCACCATCGTATATAAATTTTATCTCACTAATATAAATTGCCATATTAATGCAATAGGCAAACGTAAAAGAGAAGACATATTGCTTACTTTAACAACGAAACCAGAGAAGTCATGAACATAACCTAGTCCAAAGAATCCAAACACGACATACGGATGTGAGGTCGGGAAAAAAGTTGAATTCAAAGAAAATGACAACTAAAGTAAGAACCAATTTTTTGTGTCATTAGAGGATCGAAGAAGAATAGGATTTACTAGTTTTTTACCCTTCCTCAGAATGTATATACAAGCAGGAACAGAATAGAGGCCAGCCAAGAAATGATCCAGGATGTTTCCTTCATTTAAAAAAGAAGGTCATGACAACCCACATCCTCTTCATTCGACAGCAGCCAGCCAAGAACAAACATCAAAAACATTCTTGCAAATTGAAGATTTTTTTATTGATGTTTACTAAATCATCAAATTACTGGAAATGAATTAAGCAGAAGCCATAAAATAGCAGCCTACAAAAAATAAGGACACGTTAAAATTGCATCACATATCATACCTGAGCAGATGATATCACATCAGGTGAAAACCGGACATAATGTTGACTTCCATAAACTGCAGAACTAACATCAAATCCACTGCCAACTTTTCCTTGGGCGATGCAGTGAGAAGTTTGAGCTATAATATGCACCAAGTCCAGGTCTTTGTTGCCACTGCTTTCATAGTTTGGACTTCTAGTGGATGCCAAAAGATCAACAGCACCAAGGTAGTGAAGTAATGCAGCCACTACAGCACTAGTCATTGCTGCAGATGAACCTAACCCGGTTTTGGCAACTTCAGGCTTACAGTTCTCATCATTTGCATCATTAAATGAAATTGAACTAAAGGTAGGAAGTGCAGCCAGTGCTTCAGGTGTAAGAGGCAGTCCACGAGCTGCTAACTAGTAAAGTTAAAAGAAGATGTTATGATAGTCTACCTTATTCAATTATTTGCCACACAAAAAGTATAAATTAGTGAGAATGAGTCTTTGCAGTAAATGGTGGAGATCAAATAATAGTGAAGTGCAGCTGTGAACAAAAATTAAGATAAATCATGATTTTCTATCAGTTAACAAACTAAAACCGAAAGGGATAACCTTTCTAGTAAACTACAAAAAACACATATAGTATGTCCTACATGAGAATGAGTCTAACAGGCACTCGTAGTAAATGGTGGAGCTCAAACTATAGTGAATGCATTTTTGTAAAAAAAGAAGAAGGTGAATATGACCTTCTGTCATTTAACAAACAAAATCTTAATGGGATGAAGTTTATAATAAATTGCAAAAAACAACATCTATGAAAGAGGTTCACTTTTCACATCATAGTCTGTCATATATATAGTCAACAATGTTCATATAGTATCAATAGGAGGTGAGAAGGGCCATCAATTATAACTATCTCTGACCAGACAAGCAGACACAAAACTCCAATCAGAATAACCACTTTATATGAGGAGGCAAATTATATATTTTAGGATAACAGTTTAGCTATGTATGTAGGATAGCTCATGCAGTTGAGCATCATCTTAATAAATATTGAAGGAAGGAGAAGAAATAAGGATCACTACCTTGAAATGTCTATGACTGTGAGGATATATCATTCTTGGTTAACATAGTAAAAACATAAATTAGGGATTATATTCTAGACATGAATGCCAGCAAAATTACCTCACTCCTGTACGAATAAAAGTCATTTGAGCCAAGGATTGTGATATCAAGACCTGCAGGAGAAAGTAAATTATAAATATCAAAGCATTCATTAAAAGTTGCAACATGCCAATGCCATCCAGAGCCAGAAAGATTGCAAAACTATAATCACCTTTTAAAAGTACTTTCTCCAAGATGTCCTTCTTATCTTTGTCGAGTCTTTCATGAGCAGCTGCAACAGCATACTGCACAGCTTGTTCTACAAAGGGATTCCTTGCATCACTGAAACATAGGGAAGTGATAAGATTGTATTGGCATAGCCACTAATTCATAAAGTCATCTTTCATCTTAAGATCATTCCCAATGTGAAGGAAGATAAATCTGATTGAGCAGCAATAAACTATCCTAGAAGATGTATAATCTGTAGCATCTCAGCCAATAATTCTCGGACTTCACAGCTACACAACATGTTAACAGGAAGATAAATATAAGCCCAAAACTGAGAGTTGAGAAAGGCAAGACATTTCCACTAAAACATTGTTTCACTCAGACAATATCATTGGTACATGTATCCAAAGTATTCTTGCCTGGGGGAGACGGAATGGAGAGTTAGGTTCTTCATTGACAACTTGTACATGGTTTCCCTTGAAAGCTGGGGAGATGTGAGCTTCACATCAGCCCATTTCTGACAATTAACATTGAAAAGACAAGTCCTATTGTTGTCTTGCCAAATCATAAGCCAGAAGGAAAAAAATGAAAGAATTCTTGTATAATCACTCAAACTAAAAGGTTGCCAGCTGCCTAATATATCAGATAATATGCAAAACTTAATTTGGTCATTTGATTATAGTTCCAGATAAACACACCAATCATAAAAGGAATCAGTAGCATTCAATCAAACACGTTGTTTTTTGTTAGATATTTTTCTCCCATCTGTCTTTCTTCTATTACAGCCAGTACCATAACGTACAATTCGACAAATATCCATTATAGCTTTTCTCTATCTTAAAAGAGATAATTCCACCAGTTGTCCTCCTTTTTTAAAGAAAAAGGGGTAATCTTGCTCCTAGATTTCATTAACAATGTTAGCAAGATTTATTTTCCTATAATGAGATTCAAATTCTCAACATGATTTCACACAGCCCAATTATAAGGATCGGATTGCACATAACAGTAGATCAGAACTAATTTGAAGTTGAGAGTACACACCCATGCCCAGCTCTCAGGCTTGACATCCTCATAGATAGGCTTGACAATGGCATAAAACCGAGCATTTGTGCTCAACACCAGCCCTGCATTTGGCCTCTCCAGAATCAAATATCCCCCAGCAATCAACACCTTCCCAGGCGCCGAAGCAACTCTACACATTGACACAAACAAAGATACCAATTGATCAAATGCACACCTGCTTTAATCACGGAAATTGCAGATGAAACGAAAAACTAGAAACAAAGGGTAAGATTCGAGCATCGATATATCCGTCAACTGAAATATAGAATTGAGATTTCCAAATTCGGAGACACTCCTACATGAAGATAAGCCATATAACTTGAGCTATAGAGAAGATTATACTCACACTTCCATCTCTGCTCTTATCAAGCTGAAATGATCCTTGCTAACGAGGAACAGAAATTGGGACCGAAAATGTCTACTGAGATTGAACTATAGAAATCCTAGAATTTTGAGGATTTAAATTTGATGGGGAGAATGTAAAATAAGCGATGCCGTCAAAATTCAGGAGCTGATACTGACTTGGGCCAGCCGATCACGACTGAAGAGGAGCTGATGATGCTGATGATGCTGATTGCTGACTCTAACACACATGGCTGCTCAACACAAACAAGAACTGATGGAATTTTATTATTAAATTGGGAAAGTTGACGTATTTTTCACATATTATCATCAATGACATACACAATCTGTCAAATGTGCGTTGGCTTAAATATGCATGTCGCCGACTTAAATGCGCATGCGAATTTTTTCATTCGCACGTTAATAATGCGTCCGTGCGTGAATTTTTCCAAATTTATCACGCAAACTTCAGTGTTAAAATACTAACCCACCTAACAAAACAAAACCTAAAGATTGGATTAGTTTTAATTCATTGTCTTTTAAATGTTTCTTTCTCTTATAAAGCATTATGAAATTTTACTCATAAAAAGGATATTTGAATGCTCACTCTTATAGGGTGTTTCTCTGTATGCTAAGTAAATCATACTACTATAAGCAATACCATGTCTGCAATTTTTCAACTAGTATGAAGCATATAACTGTACAAGTTTATCCATATGACATGATGTCAAGAGTTTGATTTCCCTGAAAATAGAATCTCCAACTTACATTAATTTTCTCGAAGGTTTGGTTCAGTCAAAAGCCAACCTTGTTCCTTATTGCGGATATAAATATTTCAAATCATACACAGCAGCCTGAAAATAACTGCAAATGTACAAAATTTTGGTGTAGCAAAAACCCAAAGATTTGCTAAATCAAACGATGTTAAATTGCCATGAAACCTATCATGCCCAATTACCACAAAACTAGTACATAAAGCTCTGGATGGCGTCGGATACCAACTGTGAAAAATCAAAATGTGAATCTAGTATTCTAGTCCCTGCGAGATTCAAGTCTTGCGTTATTTGTAGACCTGTGAAACTCCTGCAACGAGTTTGTCCATGAACTGACATTTCTTGTCGAATCCCCACCCCGGATTGCTCTGCACATTTCAAGTTCAAGTGTCACTAAAGAAAAAAATTACAAAAATAAATAAAATGGAAATCTGAGCCCTTCTTTCAATGTGGGAAAAACAAACCTGGAGAGTAAGAACAGCACGGTCAGTGAATCGTTTCACAGAATCTGGTGTACTTGCAGGGAGTGTTTTAGCCACTCTTTTCAGTTCTTTATGTTGTTGTTTTGCTGTAACTGTATCAGGTCCAGCATAGTGATCCACAATTTGTTTAATAAGTGGCACTCTATTCATTGTATCTTCCATGACTTCCTGTTGCATTTATAAAGTTAACACAGCAACTGGATGAAGAAAATGCAAGACGATAATGGGTAGATCCAACTCAAACAGTGTCTGGACTGATAAAGATTGCACGAGAGGGAAAAACACTAGTTTTTATTAATACAATAATGGGTCAGTTGCAACTAAATATACATAATAGCACGCCTCTTAGTTTCTTTTCTTTTTCCTACTCCTGCATCATGCTTTTCATTAATCCTGAACAGTGAGTACCAGAGGCTTCACATGGAATGAACACTCAAAAAGAAGACCAGCTCACTAAAGAGTAAAGACGTTTCAAGCAATACTGAAGTCTAACATGGTTGACAATGACTATGAATCAAGATTTTTCCTTCTTACACCAAGGCGTGAAGTGCAAAACTCCCATATTAATTAACCTCTTTCTTAGCCATCACATCCAAAACCAAGTTAATAGAATTTTTTCCCTACCCTGAAACAAACCTGAATATCGCCCCCTACTTTCAACTGTTGTAAATTATTACTTCCAATTCAAATACAGTTTAGTTCATAAAGACTGAGTCATTTTCCATCACCATGGTTCTCTGCCACCACTGTTGTAGACAGATGATAGCCACTAGTACCCGCACCATCCTTCTTACCCCACAATATTCATCACCACCGATATTCATAGCCAGACATAAAAAAAGGAAAATAAAGGAAGTGAGCAGCAGAATTTAGGGTACGTTACTTTGATCCCCCTCCAAAATGGGTAAAAAAGAAGAAGAGGGGAGTGACAGTCTATAAAACATGATTAGACTCCCTCCAAACTCAGTTCACTGGCTAACAATGCCATATAAGATCTTCATATAGAACATCCCAGCAAGTAACATCCGTCTACTGAGGTTTATCCACTTTGAAATGGATAAAAGCATCCCAGATTATAAGGAAAGCTTATAAGATGTTGGTTTAGCAACACTAGAAGCCAGTTAGAAAAAATCATATTTCAAACACCAACCTCAAATCTGATGATACCTAGCAAATGAGCAAAGCCCGTATAAATAGGCTAGCAGGTAGTCCATCTCCCTTTAGTTCTTTGAAAATAGGAATGTGTGTTACTTGTTCGATAGGATGCCAAATCACTTACTTCGCTCATCCTTTTTTATCCTCTTTTTATGGAATCCAAAGTGACAATTAATCACAGCAGGAAACAAATAATCCATCATTTGAATGTCAGCTAGACCTAGAGGGACATCATATTTTGGACCCAATCATTCATCTACCGTACAAGACCTAAGAAATAAACTACCAAAGATATCATTCAGACTAAGCTACAGTTTACTCCACCAACTAACCAAGGAAGTAGTAAAAAGAAGAGAATCGACATGCTAACCTTCCACTCTTCTTCACTTCGGATTCCCTCATAAACCATCAAGAAAGGCTTCATCTTCTCAAGAGCCTCCCTAAGAGGAATAGGTGGTTTATCATGAATGTCCGGGTTGCTCTCAAAGTCAGCCATCAGGTATTCAGGCTCAAGCTCAATCTGTACAAGGACACCAATTACACACACATCAATCCTCCCATTCTGAATGCAAAAAAAAGACAGTCACAATCGAAAAAACTACCTTCAAATTAGTATCCACTGCATCCAGATACTCATCCTCTAAAACAGAAGGCAGCGTATTGTGCGCAACTTCCTCAAAAGCTTCAGTGAGCATGTTCATAGTCTTGGGTCCAACTCGTTGCGCCAACTTCTCTGCATCCGCCTCGTTTCCTATAAAGAAACCATCATCTTCCTCCTCTTCTTCATCCTCTTCCATATCTCCTTGGTTCCTTCCAAATGCCCCTCTCTTCCTCCCACTCCACCGTCCCCGTCCACCTCCACGCCCTCGTCCACGGCCCCGTCCACCTTCCTGACTTCTCCCCCTACTATCTCCAACACTCTCTGTGCTACTGCTACCACCACCATGTCTATCACCACTAAGGATATTCAATGCCTTGTTCTTCGCCTCCTCACGGCTCAATTTAGGAGGCTTATATGTCCGCTGCTCGACACTCTCAACTTCCATGGATGCTTCTTCAACACGAGGAGGCATATTCACTTCATTTCTCTTCACCTCCTCACGGCGCCGGACATGCCTATTCTCCTCCACTTCTTGCGGCACTATCTCCGGTCCTTTCAGTGCCTGTCCACGGCCCATACCTGACAAAGCCCCAAACATACTACCAGGCAAGTTAACTTCCCCAATCGGCCTTCTGGAATTAGGTTTTACAGGCTCCCTTGCTTCACCATCATCCCTAGAGAAAAACACCGGCTTCTTCGGGATCGGTTGTTCCTTGGCTCCCTCATCGGCGGTAGCCCCGAGGCCGAATGTGTTGAACGACGGGAGAAATGGAGAAGAAGGCAAGGGATTACCTCTTCCATGGCCTCGTCCAGGGATTGGAGCAGCGGATCGAGTTGGAATTGGCGATCCGTCGCTGGAATTAGGGTTTTCAGGCTGGTTTTGTACTTGCTCGAATGGAGACTGGACTGGAGCGCCGCGGCCTCGACCTCGGCCGGATCCGCCGCCATTAGAGGAGGTGGAGAAGGCGGTGGAGAGAGGTTGTGAGAATGAGGAGGCGGATGAGCCAATGCAACCAGGCTTTCGAAGTAGTCCTCCAATGGCGCCTCTCATCTTCTGCTTCGAAGTAGAGGGAAGGTTTTCAGTGAGAGACGGCGATATGGCGGAGAAGAATTATCACCTTCGGTTCGACGCTCCAAGGGCATAGTGGTAAATACAAATCCGTTTCTTGCCCTCTTTTCAGGGTAAATTACACAATACTGCTCGAGAGTTTAGGGAAAATACCGTACATGCCAACTTTATACGTTCGGGAATTACATTATCAATATTTCCTTGTTTCGAAGCTACTCAAATTCGAATCAATTTTTTTTAGGCTTGAGTTGAGATTACAACGAGATTTTTATTTGCTTGTCAAAGAAAAAAAAAAGTTAAAGAGTACATCACTTTATATTAGACTTGTCAAAAGCTGACTCAATCCGATCCGAAAAAAATTCGATTCAATCCGACCCTAGACTCGTTGGTCAAATTCGGATCAACCTCAACTTCTCGAAACTCGTCGAGGGACCTACTTTTTCCATATTTTATTGCATTTAAATTAAAAAATAACAATGTATTTTATTAAATAATAATAATATAATAATATTTTATTATAAAAATTTTGTTTAAATTTTATTTCCATTATTACCATAAACAAAATTGAACATTTGAAATTTACCCGAAAATTTTATCGACCCTTTTTCAACCCGAACCCGATTGTCCTGTAACCTGCTCGACCCGTTTTCCATGCCTATTTTATATCATTGAGAATACTTGGAACCACGGTTATTAAAACGGTTATTAAAATTTCGTTCCCTCTCTTGAAAACTACGTATTAACATTTGGGATTATGCAATGCGGATGTGCAAACTAAAATACGATTGTGCAAATTAAATATAAAATATAGATGTCTTAATGTATAAATAAATAAGAAGACAAGTACGGAGTAATTGTTAAACAAACTTATTTTATTGTAAATTTTTTTGAAGATATAAAATGACTCTTGCAAATACTGGAAGGAAAACCTTAATTATCAAAATTTGTTGTTCCAAGAGGAGAATGGGGTATTTATAGGCCCTTACTAAATACATCTCGGGCGTTTTACTAAATAACGTCCGGCCTCTCGTGTAACGCGAGGGAGTGTCACCTCGCAGAACGCGAGGGACGTGTCTCTCGCAAAACGCGAGGGTTTATTCCCTATAAAAGGGGAAAAAACCTTATTTCTGCTCATTTTTTACATTCACCGCCGCTTTTTTTACTCCCCCTCTAAAAAACGAACTTCATCTTCCTCATTTCAACACAGATCTTCAATTAAGGTATGTTTTTTCTTCCCTTATGCTTTATAATGTTGATTCTAGATGAATATATGTTGTTAGTATAGGAAATTTCATATTATATGATGTTCTGATATTGAATGTTGATTTAGAAATGGTTTTATATAGTATTAGGTTGTTTGGAATGAATGAAAGATGATGATTTTAAATTATGGTTGATTAGTGGATGTTTTTTTTATGTTGAATAGGTTGAAATTCATTAGGGTTAGGGATTTTTATTAGGGTTTACATTTTATTTAGGGTTTTGATGTTTATTTGGTAATTTACTTAAATTGATAGGTTTTTTAGTTAAAATATTCAATTTTTCGCCGGAAAATGTCGTCGGGGTGTATAAGATCACCGGAGAAGAAAGTGTTAAATCACGCGTGACGTCACTCCTCGCAGAACGCGAAAGTCATGCCACTCGCAGAACGCAAGGGTCATGACCTCGCAGAACGCGAGAAATTGCCATAACTGGCAATTTCTCCTTCTGCAGAACATGTGTATTCTGCACAATTTGTTTTCTGTGATTTTGTCTTTATGCGTTTATTTACTGATTTTATTTTGTATTGTTTTAGGTAATGTATCGTCCTGGTCGTTCAACTCGTCGGAGAAACCGAGACGTTGTGAGGGAAGAACCCCCGGTTGAAAAAACAAAAGGGAAGGGGAAAGCAAAGAAGACTGCACCTGTGGAGCTCTTCCCCGAGGGACTCCCCGACGTTGATGAACGCCCCAACGTTGATGAACGCCCCCCCAATTGGTCCCAAGGCAGTTATTCAATTGGACAACCGTATACTAGTTGGAACACATACCTAGTTGGTTGGGACCTTGTTTCCCAAGATAGTTATTCAATTGGACAACCGGGTTGCTGGGACCATCTTTTTCCACGGGATGCACTAGTGGAAGTCGGACAAGGGTGGGCTGGACAAAGTTGGGGTGGTGAACAGGGGTTTGCTGGACAAAGTTGGGGCGGTGGACATGCTGAGGGAAGTGGACATGCTTAGGGAAGTGGACATGCTGAGGGAAGTCGACAACCTTGTTCCTCTTCTTACAATCAACAACCAGAACCGATGGAAGCAGAAAACAAGGATGAAGTTGTTGGGGATGAAGAAGAGGAAGCACATGAAGAAGAAGGTGATGATGATGAAGAAGAAGAAGAAGTGGTCGAGGAACCAAAAAGAAAGAGGAAGTCTAAGAAGAATGAGCCAAAATATGATCCTGAGCTCAGTCATGGCGTACCTGGAGGTCCAGAAGATCCCGAGTTGCTTAAGGGATTTGAAGCACATGTTGCGTACCACATCCAAAAAGGGGTGGTAAGTCATTTATTTAAGGGATTTCTGAAGTTTAATACCAAATGCATATTTTCTGAATTTGGTATTCTCTGCAGAAACTGCACATTTTTCTGCAGAGAATACCTAATAATGTGTATTTTCTGGCAGAACGCGAGGTGTGGCACCCTCGCAGAACGTGAGGGTGCCACACTCGCAGAACGCGAGAAAATGCACATTCTCTGCATTTTCTTCCATTTCTGCAGAATCTGTATTTTTTGTAATTAATGTTTCTGCAGAGTATAATTTATATATTTTACTGCAGATCAAAGGTCCGATGAAGGCACAACAAAGGACAAAGCAAAGCAGTGAATGGCCATTAGACAACAATTATTGGTCAGAGATTCCCGGTGCAGTTGGACTGTCAGATCTCCCTAGAATGATGTACGACGAAATCGACTTCCCGTTGATTGAAGCATTCATCGAAAGATGGCAACCCGAGACAAATTCATTCCACCTCCCTTGTGGTGAGATTACTATTGGCCTTCTTGATGTGTATAAGATATTAGGCCTTGCTATAGAAGGGAAAGCTATGACAACAAGTAAGAAACTGGGTGCCAAGTTTAGTCATGACGAGGTTTTAAAATTCTATGCTAGGAAGGGGGCGGAAATTTTTGGAATAGATCCTCTAACGTTAGATTCTGGGAGGGTGAAAGCTGATTTTTTAGAAGTCATTGTGAAACCCTTTCTGAAGAACGAAAGGGTTTAGGTTGGGTGTTGTATATTGTTGCCTCGATCTTATTTCCCGACAAGTCACAAAACTTGATTCGGCATAGATATGGGCCTTATGTGGAATCCTATGCCAAGGCTGCAAAAATGTCGTGGGGTTCAGCTGCTTTGGCACATCTGTATAGGCAGCTGGGGATATGCACACGCCAGGGTTGTGCCCAGATGTCTTTTTGTTACACCTTGTTGCAGGTATTTTACTTTCTAAGCGTTTAATTTACCTACTTATTTATATTTTCATATTTAACGTAATTTATATTTCGTAGGCATGGATATACAACAACTTCCCACAGTTTCGACCTACTGAACGTCCTCGGTGGACGGAAGCACAACCATGGGTTTACCGTCGGAAGGGACTATAGAGGCGCGCTCGATATTATTATACCGGAGATGGTAATTATCTAATTCATTTTTTAAGTGTGTGCATTAGGTTGTGTTAAGTTTCTGCATTTTCAACAGCGTCTGCATTTTCTGCGCCATAACAACTTCTGCATTTTCTCGCAGAACGCGAGGTGTGTGTTACTCGCAGAACGCGAGGATGCACACACTCGCAGAACGCGAGAAAATGCACATTATGGTGCAGATTCAATGATCTGTTTGTTAGTTGTTTCTCTAATCTTCTGCTTTTTCCGTCTGTTTTTAGATATGTTGGAACCCGTATGGATTCCAAGACATTTGTAATCCTCAGCTCGCTCCCGCTCTATTTCACGGGGTGCTCTGTGACGTCACCGAACCACACATGCCGGATCGGTGTCACGAGGCAATTTGGGCGACTACGGCGTATTCCAAGGCCAGTCATCGAACCGCTCAAAGCTCATAGGTTGGCCAACATTAGGTGTTACAATGTTTTTTATGACACCAACCAATGGCTTTGGAAGGCAAGATCTGTGCACTCCATCTCTCTTGATGAAATGGGGCCAGTTGCGTATGTACCACATGAATGCTCCCATGATTACATGGATTGGTACATCAGGAGGACCCATAGGTATATCTGCAATCCTTGGGATGATTACTGAGAAACAGGTAATATTATTTGTTTTGGTTTATCTTGCGTTTCTAGTCTTTGTTTGTCTCTAATATTAATATAGAATGAATGTTTACATGCGTATAGGTGATTGGCCGGGTGTACAATGACATGGACCGGTATCGGTTTGCCACTCCAGAGGATTTTCCTTCATATCACGCTCAAATGCTACTATGTATGGCAGATCTCGCTCCCTTCCGACCAGAACAAGAAGAGTAGCCATTGTTTGAATTTCCTTAAGTTGATGGATAATTTTTAATTGTGTTTTGGATTGTTTATGTTTTTGGATTGCTTTGTTGCTTGGATTAGTTGTTGGATAATTCTGTTGGTTTACAGTTAAGGGATAATTTTGTTGGTTTACAATTCTGTTTGAATTATGCATGTTCTCGCAGAACGCGAGGGACACACACCTCGCAGAACGCGAGATATTGCATCGAAGTTCCTGTTTCAGAATTTAAAAAACCATCTCCAGTTCAACATTACATTTCAAATTCAGTGAATAAAACATAACTACAACTACGTTAAACTATAGCCGGCACATCGATGTGCCACAAGATCATGCAAACAATGAGCATCATATTCCGCGTTTCGCCACCAAGGAGTAAACACATGAGGTAATGAGCAGATTTCTTCAAGACACAACTACAAGAAAACAACAATGTTAGGATGTTGCATATTAGAAAGTAATTCATAAGAAGATCCAAAACATACCGGAACAAAATGTTTCTCCCTCTCAATATAGAATAAGCAGATCGTCGGAAGTATGTCACCTGCTTCTAACCAAGTAGGACGTTGTAGAGGAAGGAAAGTGTGGTTAGCGTTTTTTCCCACCGTTACGAACACTACGTTGAATGTGGATGCCACAAGGCATCCCATTTCCGGGGTAGCTAGCCAATGATCTTCCGGAGCCCTTCCTATTCCTTCCCATGTAAGTTGGTGTACAACGGTCTCTAAAGTTGGTTGTTCTGGAGGTCCAATCCAAGTTCCTTCAACTAGATGCCAAATATCTTTGACCTTAGCTATCATCAAATCTCTTACTTCCCTCCATAAGTTTTGGTTGTCCTCCGTCTCATACGCTATTGATCTATATCCACAATTTCCATCTCCATTTACTTCAAACCAACCATTCACATGGGTGCGCATTGACGCAGGTATCTGAGACTTGTACTTGCCAATCGCCTTAATCTTTGGTTTCTTGAATGTTTCAGAATTAGAAGCATTTCTTTGCTTCTTTGGAGGTCTTTCTTCCAAAGCTCTAGCATCCATCTCAGCATTAGTGTGCTCCCATGCAGACGGTCTTCTTTGCGTTGACCTTGGTTGTTTGTTAGGAGCTCCGACTGGACGCCCCCCCCCCCCGGTGTGCTTTGAAATAACCGGCTCTTTTAGAGGAGTATTTACTCTCCCAATGTCTAAAATAGTTTGTGCACACTTCTCTTGATCATGGGGGCACAAGTTCGGAAACGTTTCCTCATAGAAAGTCTGAAAAAGACGCCTTGCCACCTTACTCTTAACTTCGAGTATGCCAGGAACATCAACTTCTTCCAAACTCAATGTACTCCAGAAAGGGTGCAACTCTGATACTCTTAATGGTCTTTGCTCCTTCCAATCTGATGAACACACATCAACCCATCTCTAATCTTCATCTCACAGCTACAAAACATAGTAAAGTGCACACCAAATCTCTCCCCCCCCCCCTTCGTGTATTCCTTAAGCAATTCCTCTATGCATTTGTAAGACACTTTGAACTTCAAGACTTTAAACAAGTCGGCCTCTTCAACAACTGTGAAGCTCTTATTCAAACTCTCGGTGAAAGACAAATTAATCTCCTTAAGTTGGTTCGCCGCCATTGTTTTGTATTCTTTGAACATTGTGTCTAGCCTACCCTTTCCACTTGACAAGTAAGACTTAAGACACGAATGTGCTCCTTCAACTCTAAAATGTTCGAAAAACAATAAGAATAAACATAATATGCAAATACAAACAGAAAGTTTGCATCATTCTGAAATGTGCATATTCCGAATAATCCCTAGAAACAACATCTTCCTCACATATGAGACTATCAAACTTTGGTGCAGTGCGTAAAGAGGAAAGAAACCACATATCCTCTCCTACGTTTGTAGGTGGGTTAGAAAACTGTGAATCAAACGCATCATAGCTCGATGGCACTTCATATGTACATGGCAATTCATAAGTAGATGGCACGGACAATTCATATGTAGATGGCACGGGCAATTCATATGTAGATGGCATAGGAAATTGATAAGTAGATGGCACATGTTGTTCATATGTAGATGGTTGATGATAATCACCAAAGTCGTCAATCCCTAAATCAAATGACGGTGGCGAACATGGCCTTGTATTCCGGGAGGGGTAGGTGTAGTCATTCAACTGGATTGCATTCAATCTAGTGAACAAAGAAAAATTCACCTATACACAATAAAGAGTTAATACTCTGTAATGTGCAAGTTCTCGCATTCTGCGAGGTAGGCATATCTCGCGTCACGCGAGGTGCTTCCTCTCGCAGAATGCGAGAACTTGCTAACGTTGAAACACAGTGAAACGGGCTCATTTAACATAAACATGAACAAATCTAAATTTTCTACATTAAAAACCCTAAAAACCCTAAAAACCCTAAAAACATGAACAAATCTAAGTTTTGGACATTATATGCAAAAGTCATCTCTTCAACACTTACTACTACTACATTTAACATGAAATACAACATAATAACTTCATTTTAGCTCTTATTAATGGTGCAAAACAAATTAAAATTCAAAAATTAAGTAAGAACATTACCTCATTTGCATGGTAACTTGATGAACCACCATCTCCATTCCCTCCTTTGTTAAATTCCTCTTCATCTTCCATTATTTTAGGTGTTTTTTGAGTGTTTTGAAGTTTGAAGGTTTTGAAAATGGGTTTTAATGGAGGGTGAAAGAGGTGAAAGATGATAAAAAGAGGTGTTAGGGTAGGGTTAATAGGTGTTACGGATTACTTAAAATAAGGGGGTAGTTATTATAGTTAGGTGGGGACAAGACATGTATTATTGGTGCACAACAACGTCTATCCGATATGTAATGCCCGCGTTCTGCGAGGTGACGTGCACTCGCGTTCTGCGAGGTACGTGACACTCGCGTTACGCGAGATTAACATTTTAAAAATATACCTAATTTTTTGCTAATCTCGCGTTACGCGAGTGTCACGTACCTCGCAGAACGCGAGTGACCAGGCGGTGTTTGGTAAAGGCACCGGGCTGTATACAACATCCGTGTATTTATAGAGGGAAACTTATGTTTGTCCCTTTCTTAGTGCTATCCTTAGTGCTCTTATTCATGCATTTCTACCATGGATAATGCACCACTACTATTCATGTAGTCTTCTTGGGGACCGTCCCTAAGGGTGTTCCATTAGGCCCAACGGAACAGGGCCCCAATTTCGAAAGATTTTATACTCCCTTTGTCCCCTATTATAGTTCTCGTTTTATAGCCTATAAAATTTCACAATAAAGCGTTGCGGAATCGAAGAGTAGAAGATGATGATGTATTTCATACAGATCCATTATAGACATGTGTTGGTGGGTCAAAATGTTCATTTGGACGACGTATTCGTAAACGTAGGAAATAAATGAGAAAATGAAAAAATCAAGAAAATGATAAATTAAAACAGGGCATTAAATGCAGTGTGATTAATTTGGGGAACCCCTAATTTTATAGAATATTAGGAGTTCCTCCAATTAATCACATTGCATTTAATGCTTTGTTTCTAATTTATGTATTTTCTTGATTTTTTTTTTCTTTTCTCATTTCTTTCCTACGTTTACGAATATGTCACTCAAATGAAGATTTTGACCCATCAATATATGTCTATAGTGGATTTGTATGAAACTTATCATCATCTTCTACTCTTCGGTTCCGTAGTTTTATAGGCCGTAAAACCCGCACGTAGCGCGGGCCCAAAAAGTCTAGTATAATATAAAAATCGCGGAGAGAGAAAATTAAAGGCCGTATTAAATGCTTTTGCTTTCTTATTGGTTAATGACAATTTTTAAATTAGTACTATTACTTTCTAATTGATGAGTTTTATAAATTATAAATGAATCAAACTCTATAAAAAATATGAATGTGTGAAAGTTTATACAATTAAAACTTACATTTTTAAAAGATGATTATTTTTATTTTCAATCTAATCTATCTAATCTAATATATAAATTAAAATTTTGACAAATGGATCAAACTTTATAAATGATCTTTTATTTTCTCTTATTATTTGAATGGTTTGCTAAACATGTATGTCTGATGCGGCCCATTTTTACGAGTCTTATATTTTTTGGAGTTGTCCAACAAAAATACGGCTCATTCACAAAACCCTATTCTTATCAAATTTCTTACTCTATTTAGTTTTGATTTTAAAAATTGATTAATTTGATGATAAATCTCAAATTCGTCTTTTCCTATCTTGCTCTTGAGTTATGTGAGTGATTTATGTTAATAGTTTTATTGAGTATAAATATATTAATGAATTAAACATTGAAAGATTCAATGAGTTGGTGAATGTTGTTTTGTTGTAGTGTTATTATAAGGTGGATGTTTGATTTTTTTTTGTTATAGTTTTAATTATATAATGGATGTTTGATATTGAACCATACCGAAAAGGTGAGCTTATACTATGATTTAACTTCTCATAGAATTATGGAGTCTTAAAGTCCACCAAAAGGATAAAGTGAAATATTTTTATAATCAAAATGGATTATCATCTCAATCTACAAAAATTATTGTCTTTGAGATTACTCAAGAAGTTGGTAAAAATTTACAAATTATGTCTACATAATATCAACATGAATCACATATCCAAATTATTTTTCTAGAGAAACATTAAGATGACGAGAAACTCAACAAAGAGTAATAAAAAAGACGATCAATCAAGGGCTTATAACCTTTTATATTACACAAAATGGATTTTTCCTACAAATCAGTAACGTTTATATAAAATGATATAGACCCGCGCGTAGCGCGGGCCCCAAAATGCTATATACTATAAAATTAGGGGTTCCTCTAATTAATCACACTGCATTTAATGCTTTGTTTCTAATTTATGTATTTTCTTGATTTTTTTTCCTTTTCGCATTTTTTTCTTACGTTTACGAATATGTCACTCAAATGAAGATTTTGACCTACCAACATATGTCTATAGTGGATCTGTATGAAACTATTCATCATCTTCGACTCTTCGGCTTCGCAATGTGTGAAGTTTTATAGGTCGTAAAACCACGCGGGCCCAAAAAGTCTAGTCTTAATCTTAATATACTATAAATTTAGGGGTTCCTCCAATTAATCACACTGCATTTAATGCTTTGTGTACTAATTTATGTATTTTCTTGATTTTATTTTCTTTTCCCATTTCTTTCCTACGTTTATGAATATGTCACTCAAATGAAGATTTTGACCCACTAACATATGTCTATAGTGGATCTGTATGAAACTTATCATCATCTTCTACTCTTCGGTTCTTAATCTTATCTTAATATACTATAAAATTAGGGGTTCCCCAAATTAAACACACTACATTTAATGCTTTATTTTTAATTTATCATTATTTTCTTTTCTAATTTCTTTCCTACGTTTACGAATATATCGCCCAAATGAAGATTTTGACCCATCAACACATGTCTATAATGGATTCATATGGAACATATCATCATCTTCTATTCTACGATTCCGCAACGCCTTATTGTGAAGTTTTATAGGCCATAAAATCCGCGCGTAGCGCGGGCCCAAAAGTCTAGTATACTATGAATTTAGGGGTTCCTCCAATTAATCACACTCCATTTAATGCTTTGTGTTCTAATTTATGTATTTTCTTGATTTTATTTTCTTTTCCCATTTTTTTCCTACGTTTACGAATATGTCACTCAAATGAAGATTTTGACCCACTAACATATGTCTATAGTGGATCTGTATGAAACTTATCATCATCTTCTACTCTTCGGTTCCACAAGGTGTGAAGTTTTATCAGGTCGTAAACCCGCGCATAGATTATATTCATCTTGAGTTGGGCTTTTGCTTGGGTCACCGGAATAAACGTCTAATGTTAAAGTTTATATTTTTCAAAAAGAAATTTCCACATATATTTTTCAAACAAATCTATTAATATTAAATTAAAGATTATCTTTTAAGAAACTACATCAATTTATTTCCTAATAAAGATTTTATCTTTTACGAGTACTAAGTTAAAAACGAAATTATATTCTATTAGAATTATATAAATGGAAAAAAAATTGGAGGTGGTTGAAAAATATTCACACAATATATTTTAAAAAGAAATTTCCACATGTATTTTTCAAACAAATCTATTACTATTAAATTAAAGATTATCTTTTAAGAAACTACATCAATCTATTTCCTAATAAAGATTTTATATTTTACTAAGTTAAAAACGAAATTATATTTTATAAGGATTATATAATTGAAAAATATTTTGGGGGTGGTTGAAAAATATTCACACAAGATCTTTTAAAAAGAAATTTCCACATATATTTTTTAAACAAATCTATTACTATTAAATTAAATATTATCTCTTAAGACATTACATCAATCTATTTCCTAAAAAAGATTTTATATTTTACTAAGTTAAAAAAAAGAAATTATATTTTATAAGGATTATATAATTAAAAAAATATTTTTGGGGGTGGTTGAAAAATATTCACACAAGATATTTCAAAAAGAAATTTCCACATATAATTTTGAAACAAATCTATTACTATTAAATTAAAGATTATATTTTAAGAAACTACATTAATCTATTTCATAATAAAGATTTTATCTTTTACTAAGTTAAAAACAAAATTATATTTTATAAGGATTATATAATTGAAAAAATATTTTTTGGTGTGGTTGAAAAATATTCACACAAGATATTTTAAAAAGATATTTCAACATATATTTTTCAAACAAATCTATTACTATTAAATTAAAGATTATCTTTTAAGACACTACAACAATTTATTTCCTAATAAAGATTTTATCTTTTACTAAGTTAAAAACGAAATTATATTTCATAAAGATTATATAATTGAAAAAATATTTTTGGGGTGGTTGAAAAATATACACACAAGATATTTTAAAAACAAATTTCCACATATATTTTTCAAAAAAATCTATTATTATTAAATTAAAGATTATATTTTAAGAAACTACATTAATCTATTTCCTAATAAAGATTTTATCTTTTACTCAGTTAAAAACGAAATTATATTTTATAAGGGTTATATAATTGAAAAAATATTTTTGGGGGTGGTTGAAAAATATTCACATAAGATATTTTAAAAAGAAATTTCCACATATATTTTTCAAACAAATCTATTACTATTAAACTAAAGTTATCTTTTGAGACACTACAACAATCTATTTCCTAATAAAGATTTTATATTTTACTAAGTTAAAAACGAAATTATATTTTATAAAGATTATATAATTGAAAAAATATTTTTGGGGTGGTTGAAAAATATACACACACGATATTTTAAAAAGAAATTTCCACATATATTTTTCAAACAAATCTATTATTATTAAATTAAAAATTATATTTTAAGAAACTACATTAATCTATTTCCTAATAAAGATTTTATCTTTTACTCAGTTAAAAACGAAATTATATTTTATAATGGTTATATAATTGAAAAAATATTTTTGGGGGTGGTTGAAAAATATTCACGCAAGATATTTTAAAAAGAAATTTCCACATATATTTTTCAAACAAATCTATTACTATTAAACTAAAGTTATCTTTTAAGACACTACATCAATCTATTTCCTAATAAAGATTTTATATTTTACTAACTTAAAAACAAAATTATATTTTATAAGGATTATATAACTGAAAAAATATTTTTGGGGGTGGTTGAAAAATATTCACACAAGATATTTTAAAAAGAAATTTCCACATATATTTTTCAAACAAATCTATTATTATTAAATTAAAGATTATATTTTAAGAAACTACATCAATCTATTTCCTAATAAAGATATTATCTTTTACTAAATTAAAAACAAAATTATATTTTATAAGGATTATATAATTGAAAAACTATTTTTGGGGGTGGTTGAAAAATATTTACACAAGATAATCACAAAAATATTCATGAATATATGGGTTTGATTCGGGTGAGGACACCTCTTAGTGTTAAGACTAAGGATTAATTTCATCCGTAGGATGGAATTGATCCAACGGTCTACAACAACCCAACAAGGGCAACTAGAAGCGAGAGCTAAAAAAATTGACGCTCCTATAAAAGCTCTCCGTTCCCCACCCTCTTCTTCATAAAATTCAGAACAAGTGATCCCAATTAAGAGATTCACACCAAATTCGAGCACATCAAAGGCGATTCAAACAAATTCTGCTCCCATTGAACACAATTCAAACTCGTTTGCTCAGATCTAAGAGAAGAAGCGGTGCTTTGTGAATTTCTTCACGATTTCTCACAATTCACGCTCGATTATGCTAGGTTCGCAGTCCTCTAACCTAACTAGAACAAAATCAAAATCCAGAAGTGTAAGATGACAAAGAACGGTGCGAACAAGATCCACATTCAAGGTATGAGTACTTCGATTTCATACTAGTAACCCTAACTATTTATTTATGATGTTTAGCTCTGTAATCGATAAATTAGAATTCGAAATGTGTGTTCATCTTTTAGAATTGATAGATATTGACTATTGATCCTTGATAATTTGATAGATGATGATTGTTTATCCATGTTTGAATCACATGTTTACTAAGAAGCATGTGAATCTCATGATGAGTGATGATTCATGATGATTGTGTGGATAACTAAATTATAAGTGTTCATATGAAAAGATTGACAAGAATATTTGATTAATGTGTGTGTGAATCTCATGTATCTTGTGATAATTAACACCGACTTATGTATGTGTTCATCAATTTATATGTATATGTTCATCAACTAGGTCATGTATGTGCTGTTAATATGAAATGCATGTGTTCATCATGTAAGCCATATGTGTTCATCAGAGAATATGTTCGTGTTAATCAACAAATTCATGTATGTTTAAATAATATGAAAAATAGGTGTTTATCATCTAAGAAATTTGTGTTCGTCATCTAAACCATGTGTGTTCAATGGTGAAAGCACATGTGTTCATATAATAATGTTGTTGTGTGCATATTGAGCTTAATATGAATGTGCGGATGTCATGCATTTTGTGTTCATTAATATTTTTGTGTGTGTTCATGAATGAATGAAAATGTGTTCTTATCTAATTGTCACATATAGTCCCGACGGGAAAGATTTTGTCGTCAGGTTTTGTTTGAAAAACGTAAAATTCGAAAAAAACGGGTGATTCGATTCGATTCGGATGTCGAATTCGTTGCTCAATTGGATCGAAGAGTTGTTAACGAATGATGTGACCGTCAACATCTTTGAATCGTCCACCGCAGTTGTTGAGGTCCTCGGAGATTCAGTCGTCGGAGTGGGTGGCGGTGCCGGGGTCGTCGGCGGCGGTGCAGAGACCATGGATGGCGAGGTCGAGGAGGGTGCTGCTGGGGTCGGGTTTGCTGGGGTCGGGGAGGGTGCTACTGTTGAATATTTTTGGAGAAGAAGACCCCAACTACACTGTGTAGTTGGGAAGGAGAAGAAAACCGTGTAGTCGGGAAGAGCAAGTGGAACGATCGGAAGACTTGGGCCCGAGAAGCGTTATCGGACCAGACAACGCTATTGATGTCGCTGTAGCTGTGGGAATTGAAGCTATTATGCCCGCCCCTCGTATCCGAGTTCGGAAGCCGACGGAAACGGTTAGTTCCTAAAAAACGCTAAATTTTATTTTACAAAAAATCATTTCGATTAGAATAAGATGCTAAATTATATAGATTTATTAGAAAGTATTATATATTAGAAAAACTTGAGTAATTAGAAAAACGCTAAATTTACATTTTATAATAAATTCGTCAAAATATTGCATGCTAATTAATAATATATAATAACTTGAGTAATAAGAAAATAGAAAATTGCATGCTAATTAAATAATATGATTAGAACATGTTGGTAAATTATATAGATTTATTACAAATTATTATTGTTTATACATGTTTAGTATAAATTTTCAAATTATGATTATTTACATTTACAATAAGTTCAGTAAATTACTAAGATTAGATAAGTTTGCTCAATTATATTGATTTATTAATTTAGAGTAAAATATATAACTTTGTTAGAATTAGATTTATTAAGATTAGAAGATGTTAATATTATTCGTATCTATGTATGATTATTTATAGTTAGACTGAATTTTTCGTAAATTGCATGCTAAATTGGCACATAAATTGTGTGAAATAGGAAGCGCTTAGAAATGTGCGTCAGAGAGTTGGTACAGATAGAAATGTACCGGGTCGTGGTTTAACTCCATCTGCTAGGACTAGGAGGAGCAGAGCTCTGATAGAGGGTGGTGATGAGTCTGATAGCGAGATGTTGGGAGCCGAGGATGTTAGATTAGGCGACGATCGATATTCCTACATCTGATCTTATTCGTACACCAGAGTCGATCCCATCTAGCCATGCTCCTACCTTAGCCAGTCCAGTACCCACTATTGTTCCTTCTCCTAGACCCACGCACGGATCACATATTGTCCCTTCTCCTGCTCCCCCTCCCTCTCCTGTAATCCATCGTCATTACGAGTCAATATTGACTAACTTTGATACACATGTTGCGAGACTGATCTGGAACTCTCCTAACCCGGATGCTTGTTCTCGGTTATTGAGGGTTCAGACTCGCAAGACCTTTTTTTTACGGTGGCGTGATATCGTTCCTACAGACCCGGCTCCAGGATCATGGTATTCCATTGCTGCAGACACATGCTTGACATCTTTGATGGATTTTCAGTTTCATAATGTTGACCACAACCCCATTTCAGCTTTCGTGGAGCGTTGGCACCTTGAGACCAACACATTTCATCTGCCGTTCGAAGAGATTGGACCCACTCTACACGACGTTTTTTGTATCATGGGTTTGGCTATTGACGGGGATGCAGTCATCAGCCCTCTTTTGTCGTTGGGTATCGATGGGGAGAGAAAGGGGTGTCCAAAGATGTTTTCGTACATGTTTGGTATTGACGTAGATTACAGCTTTGACAGGGATGACGAGATGATGTTAAAGCTTCCGAAGAAGGGGAAAGTGGGGGAGTTTCAATTTTGGAGACATGTGGTGCGTATGATAGAGGAGTACGACCGACAATTGGCGAACCCACCGTCAGAGGATGATGAGTATGCCCCTGCACTACTTGATCCTGCATGCATTGCTGTTGGTTTCTTGTGGCACACCATGTCCACTTCTCTATTCGTGAACAAGACCACGAACCAGATTTTGACGAAGTGGTTGCCGCTTTGGGAGGATCCGAGCCGCTTGAGTTCCATTGCTTGGGGGACCGCGGTTCTGGAAATGTTGTACAAAAAGCTTGGTATAGCATCTAGGGAGCGTGTTGCGGGTCTTTCTGGGTGCGGCAAGTTGCTGGAGGTTTGGGTTTGGACATATTTTCCAGGAAACCCAAACCTGAGGGAAGGCACTATTGATGATCATCGTCGATGTGCACGATATTACACTGGACGGACCCCACTTAGGAGTGGCAGGTCAATTGTGGACTATAGGCGCATCCTAGACGAGTACCGGGTAGAGGATGTAAGTTATTTACTCTTTTTTATATTTTTGGTATAAGTATATTTTATATAGAGAGTAATGTTCATACATGTTTGTAGGTACGTTGGATGTCGTATGAGGAGCTTGAATTTGGAGGGCCCCATAGAGTTTCCACTTATCGAGGCGGTATTCGATGTCTCGATGAGTTTGAGATGTTCAACCCAGATCAGTTGTGCAGAAAGTTCGGGCGGCGTCAGAGCAGACCTCTAGATCCAGTACAACCACTACATGTGTCACGTCCTCCGCATTTTCATGGGAACAACACTTATGCTACTGTGTATGACCCCGAGTGGGATAGATGGGCTCAACGGGATCTACACCTATGCCCTTACATCTTGAGTAGCCCACCAGCAATGCCCGCCTGGGATGATGACGATGGGTATCTAGATTGGTATTCTCAGGTCTCACATCCGTATGTAAGCCCTAATGCGCCGCAGCAACCAAGATATGTACAGGGTCTTCCTACAGCTGTCGACACCTCCAGGGTACGTCAATTGTGCTTAGAAAAGTATTTTTTTTATTTATATATAACTACTTATTTACAAAAATTATAATTTGCAACGTGTAGCCTTGACTACTGCTTTTATGAGGACGGTCCTTGACTCGAGGGATTTCAGCAAAGAGTCATGGCAGCATGCATTGGCGCTTCTTAGTAGCGAAGAGCCACCCATTGTTGAATCACAAGTTCGTGCTTCTCAGAGATCGACTATAACGTTCGATCGGCCGGAGTCGTCTAGGATGGCGGAGCAAAGAGTAGTCATGTCGTCCATATATGACAGAGACGTTGTTGAGTCTTCTAGGATGGCAGAAGAGCGGGCAACGGAACAAGGTGCTTTCGAGGGTTATGACCATGGTGATGATAGGGGTGAGAGATATCTTTGATTCAGTGCTTTTGTTGGATTCTTCCCTTAGTTTCGTATTTTGTTGGATTGGTGGATTACTTCAGTTTCGTATTTTGTTGGATTGGTGGATTACTTCAGTATCGTATTTTGTTGGATTGGTGGAGCACTTCAGTTTCGTCTTTTGTTGGATTGATGGATTACATTAGTTTTCTATTTTGTTGGATTGGTGGATCACATTAGTTTTGTATTTCATATTTTGTTTCGTATTTCGTTTTTTCCATTTTAATGTCGAAAGGAAAGTTAAACGATAAATGATAAAAAGTAAGACAAAAGATTTAAAATACGATTACACAAACAAATATATCACATTACATAACAATTGGCCAACTACACATTGTGTAGTTGGATTTCTGGCCAACTACACATTGTGTAGTTGGATTTCTGGCCAACTACACAACATGTAGTTGGGTTAGGTTGTTTGGGCCTTTTTCTGAATTGAGCCCAAAACCTCTATATATACATCCACAACACAAGCCTAACTCACTCATTCACTCTCCTTCTTCTCTAATCTGTATATTTCCTTCCTCTTTATCAATGTCTTTCATCCCACCAACTCTATTTCCTTCTTCTTCATCTAGTTTGGATCCCAGAATGAGATTGTGTTGGTGTAAGAAACAACCCACTATGAAAATGTGTACAGAGCAATTCAGTCAGGACAAGGTGAATTACGAAAGAAGGTATTGGGGATGCCCTGACAGGTCGTGGATCAATCTTGATAATGATGATGGGTGCAAATACAAAGATTGGATCGATAAGCCGTACACAGGTCGTGCAAGGGTGGTTATAGAGCATTTAAATGAGGATAATACAGCCAAGGCTGGAGCCGTTGGTGGACGGACTTGAACTGTTGAGGATAGCGACAAAAAGCCTAAATGACGAAGTCACTGAACTCAAGGCCAAAAATGTTGAACTCATGGAAGAAAATGTTGCACTTGTTGCAGAATTGGGTGCGCTCGTTAAGAAATAGGGAGTTTGGTGATTTTATGTTTCAAAGTAGTTTTCTTTCTATGTGTAACCGTTGTTGTTTCAGCATCAATTCCAAAATTATGTTGTAAGTTTGAAGAATGTTCGTTTTATTGTTAATTAGAAAAGTCTTTTGAATTCTTATGCATTAACCAAATGTTTATTGAAATAACCCAAGTCTATTGAAATAAACCAAATGTTTCGCATTGTCCTGAAATACTAACAATCAAGAAACATAACAAACACAATCTAGTCACAACCACACTAGGTTTGAATAGCGGTATTCCCATTGAACTCCCGCTCTTCTACGTAACTATTGAATTTTGTCCGGAAACGCGCATCCCATCCGTCCACTGATGGATCTTTGTAGATTGTCCACTGCCTTGGAGGGGGTGGAATCGGACAATCATCATCAACTAGCCAAATCTGAGTAAACAAAGATGTTATTTCCTGTATACATATATATGTTAAATAATAAACAAGAGATAAAAGTATCAATATCTACCGGTACGTAATAGTTGTGGTTGCCTACGTGTGCAATAGCAAACACCGTGGTAAGTGGCTCAGAACTAGGAGGGGAAAACATCGGAAGACATGTCGTTGGTCCAAACCACGATAACACTACTAGTGCAACTTGGTACCTGGTCGCAAACACCAACCCCATTGTCGGGGTGCACATCCAGAATTGCCTTCCACAAGGCGACGTAATGCAGTTCACATCCCGAATGAGTTGCGTCACTGTCTTTTCACCCTCTAGCATCAATTCATACATATTCCGGTTTGTCTGCAGGTGCCTCGAAATCTCTAGACGGACGTGAACATACTGCTCTTGTGGCAATCCCAAAAAGCGTGCAAGGGACCAATAACCACAATGACCGTCATCGCTTACTTGCTCCACACTAGATATGTATGCGAGCATGAAAATATCAATATTATCCTTCCCCCAATCGAAGTCTAGATAATATATCGACTTGCCGGTACTAGATTTGGACTTTGCTCTAGCCCTCGGTGGTTTAGTTGCACTCCTTTTTCCTGACGTTGCTCCGCTTCGATCTTTATTAGATCCAACCGAAGATTCCTTCTTCTTTGGAATGTCTTGCGGTGCCTCCTCCTTTTTCTTTGCATTTTTCTTCTTCTCCTTCTCCTTATCAAGATCAACATGCTCGACTCAATTCGGATCCCGCTTTGTACCCGTCTTCTTCGCATTGGTCCTAGGCCTTCCCTTTTTGGTATGTACTCCTTCCAACTTGATCTGCTTCCAAAAGATATCAATGTCGCCGGGCAACAACGACATTCCTTCCTCCACAAACACTTTGACTTTGTGTGGGCAAGGCAATCCGAGTGTTGATTCCCACCAAGGATCCTCACATGGGTCACATATCTTCCCCTCCTTTGCCTTAATAGCTTGTGTCAGTAGCATCCTCAAACATTTGTCTGAGCACTTCCTCACGAGGCGCATGAAAGTAATCTTCAACCACTGGGGCCCTTCTTGTATCTCCTTTGGCGTGGTATGGTTGGAAAGCTCCATCTCAAACCGTAATCGACGGTGCTGATCAACAAACATATTGTCAATGTGTTGCGCTAGCGTGTCAAACCCTCCAACAACTGAATCAAACATATCCTTCAACATGGAGTGTTGACCTTCAACCCTGAAAACATCATTATACATGTTTAAAGTTTAATTAAAATGACGTATATCCTTAAACAAGAAATTAGATTTATATTTACCGGTTGGATGTTCTTGTGCCAAAATGGCGTACATCATCGCAATACGCAGCTATAAGTTTCTCCTTGTGGGGGGTGAACCATGTGTTCTCAACATATTGTACAAGATGCCTATTATTCCATGTTTCACGGAAGTGAGCAAGCCTCTCCTCATACTGCTTCTCAGTATGTGACCGCATCACCCGTCGAACACTAGCAGATGCACCTTCTTCGTTAAGGTTGTTCAATTTTGCAAATGCTTGTACATTACGATCAACGTGGACCTGGAAAAGCATATGGCGCACACCCGGAAATACATAGTCAACCGCCTTAATACAACCTAGCTCTCGATCAGACATGATGCAATCTGGTCCCCCAATAGGCCCATACAACCACTTCACTCGTTTCAATGCCCATGCATAGAATCGTGCTGTCTCACTAGAAATGAAGGCCATGACAATACAATATGTATAGTTGGTGCAGTTGAATCCAACAAATTGCAGCAATGGCCAACCATACCTAGGAATTTGAATTGACATTTTGTTATATTTGAAAAAATCTAATAAATAAAGAAGCTTAATAACACTGGATGTACCTATTCGTCTTGTATGTCGCATCCATGACTACCACCCGAGGGAACATTCTCAACAAATGTCGGGCGTCCGGATGAGAAATGAAAAGGGTTGTCATGACTTTTTCCCTCTCCTTAAAAAAATCCAAAGACCATTGGGTCACATTCAGATTTCCCAGTGATTTTATCCTCTCCTTTGCCCTAACAGTGTAGACTTGCCTCCTTGATATCGGGACAGTTGGATCTTCATGAAGCATCTGTGTATAAATCACCTTCGACCTTGTACCAGCTGTTGACGCAATCATTACTTTTCGTCGTTGTGCTTTCGTCATTCTCGAAGCAAATGCATGACCAATCAAACTAGACGAAAGACAATGGTTGTGGCATGCAAAGACTACTTTTAATATCCACCCCGCCACCAGATATTCAGTTGTTTGACGATAATATCCTTTCAACAAAAAAGGACACTTATTTTTCTTTGTCCTCATTTTGTTTTTGCCCTTGGAAGAAGGTTGTACAACACCTTCTGAACTACTATTGTTTCGATGCGGTCTATAACGGCATGATTGCTCACAATGAAGGACAATATTCTTGTTCGCATATGATGATTTTGTAGTGATTACCATATAAAGCCTGTATCCGACACTTCTAACTCACTCTCTCAAAGCTTCCATAGTCGAAAATCTCTCACTAGTCGTAAAATGGGCAGAATAGTCGATTTCTAAATATTGATCATCACTAAAGTAACCCTATTTCAAAATTCAATTTTTTATAATTAATTACATGCTAAAAAGACGACATCAAATTTACATAATTTACATAATTAATTATTACATGAAAAAAATACTTAATATCAATAAATGTACTTACTTGGAAATATGTAGCTTCTAACGGCGACTCCAAATCTCTCTCCTCGTCTACAGACGTCCCACTAGTGGAAGAATGCTCCGTTGGTTCCCTCCAGCTACCCGCCCATGAGTTACTATCTGAACTGTTTGAAGACGTCATTTTGTTTGTGATTCCTAATGATATTCATGGATGGTGCATCAACTCCATACACAAAACATGCATATATAGGCCCCAAAACACTCAATATAGCTGTTACTAGCCGTTATGGTCCAAAACTAGCTGTTATGGAAGCTTCTGGTCCAACTACATGACGTGTAATTGGCTTCTGGGGACAACTATACGAAATGTAGTTGGCCTGCACTTAAATATAAGTCCAACTACACGACGTGTAGTTGGCACCAGACCAACTACACCACATGTAGTTGGCCTACACTTAACCATTTTAACAATATAGATCCAACTACACGACGTGTAGTTGGCTTCGATCCAACTACATGGCGTGTATATGGCTTCGATCCAACTACATGGCGTGTATATGGCTTCGATCCAACTACATGGCGTGTAGTTGGCTTCGATCCAACTACATGACGTGTAGTTGGGTCCGAAGACCCAAACCGGTTTACCCTAATCTGAACCGGTACGGTCCGGTCCGGTTCATTTAATTATTTTTATTAAAATTATATTAAAAATTAAAATTTGAACCGGATTCCAACTACACGACGTGTAGTTGGGGTGAACCCAAAAAATTTCCAACTACACGTCATGTAGTCCCCAAGTGAGTGTACGGTTAAAAAACGATGAGTGCGCGGTTAAACGGCCTATATCTAGCCATATGTGTTCATATGTTTGGGCATATTTGTTCGTACTAAATAAATGAGTCTAAACCATTGTGTTCATAAGTGATCACGTTTGTGTTCATTGGCAATATTGTATGTGTTCATGTAGACCAACTAAGGTGTACATACAAAAAAACCTATTAACCTATGTGCTCATGTGAAACAATGCATGTGTTCATGTAAAACAATGCAATGTACATGTTTATTAGTCTTACAATTTATGTGTTAAAACGGGAACCATTTTAATGTGTTTAAAGTTGAATTACATGTGTGTTTATACATGGATCGATGAACTATGTGTTCATAGGTGATAACATCTTTGTTCATCGACGACAACATATGTGTTCACACGAGCAAAGCAAAGTGTGCATATGAAAAAATGGCTAAGTTATACATGTGTCTTTGTGAAACCACACGTGTTCATACAAAATAACACAGATGTTCACATGAAATAACGCATGTGTTCATGTCTTTAGCCGAGTCAAATTTGTGTTCATATGTGGATGAACCATGTGTTCATATTTAATTACATATGCGTTCATCGGTGTCAACGTATGAGTTCCAACGGGAAAAACAAAGTGTTCATACAAAAAAAAAGAGGCTAAGTTATGTGTCTTTATGAAAACACACGTGTTCATGTGAAACAACGCATGTTCATGTGAAACACGCAAGTATGCATGTCTATTAGTCTTACAAATATATGTTTGAAAACGAGAATCATTTTTATGTGTCTATAGCTGAATTACATGTCTGGGTTCATAGTTGATTACCTATGTGTTCATCGGGGACAATGCATGTGTTCAAACAGGGCAAACAAAGTATGTATACAAAAAACTCTAAATTGTATGTTCTTGTAAAACATACTATATTTTCATGTGAAACAACGTAGATGTGCATGTGAAACACCGCATATATGCATGTGTAATAGTCTTACAAATTTATGTGTGGAAAAATAATCGTTTTTATGTGTTTATACCTAAATTACATGGGTGTTCATACGTGAATGTACTGTGTGTTCATGAATGATAACGTTTGTGTTCATTAGTGAAAACGTATGTGTTCAAACGGGGCAAAAAAACTGCGCATGCCTGACCGAATTTCGGCCTAACTTTTGCCGAATTATTCGGCCGTGCCGTTTTTTTTTTTACGTTTTTTCACTGTTTTAATCATGTGGCTCAGATTCATCCTCATTCTTAGCATATAGAAGTTTTATCTTTCTCCTGAATATATTCGTCTTGGATTGGGGTTTTGCTTGACCCATAAAAAAAAGTTCAATCAAAAAAAAAAAAATTGCCTTTTATAATGAAAATAAAATTTCAAATGTTCGATATTTTTATTGTAATAAAGAAAATAAAATTTAAACAATATTTTTATTTACTCAGAAAGAAAATATGTAAAAAATGGGCCCCTCGACGAGTTTCGAGAAGTGCGGATCGGTTCAGATTTGACCCTAATGGCTTCATTGTTTGGTAAGCTTTTGACAAGTCTACTTAGGATATAATAACATATAAATTAAATATTTTAATATAACTATTTGATCTGTTTCCCCGTGCTAGAAATATCTATAATGACAAAGAATTTCATCAGTAAATATTTGATGTTAAAAAAGATTAATTTTTATAAATTTCAATATTTCTCCTTTGGTAAAATAAAATTATATGATTATTATATCATTAGACAATAAATAACAAAATATCCTAAAAAGGTATTCTTTAGTAGTAACCTAAATTTACAAAATACAATACGAAAATAAAAAAATCTCAATTTTTACTTTAGATAAAATTAATCTCAACTTTTAAATCAATAAATAATTAAGAACTCCAACTTAAAATTTATAAACCAAAAACAACCAAATTACAATTTCAATTAAATATTTTCTAAATTTGAAGATGAATGTTTTGCAAAGTACATAAAACTATTATTATGTGCCATGTTGTTATTGAATTTTCTTAATTTTTAATGAAAAAGTCGTTTAATCTACATTTTGGTCTTCTGGTAAAAGTTGAAAATATTTTAATTAGTTTTTCCTAAACAATTAAAGTTTAAGCCTATATTTTTCCCGTTTATGTAGTTTATTATTTAATTTTTCAAATTATATTTAATTCTTTTAAAGATATAACAAAATAGTTGAACACAATAATAGATTTAAAAATTATTATCCGGATTCAAAGTAAAATATAAGTGAAACATACGAGACAATATTGCACATTCTAATTCATATTTATAGAGTACTAAATTTTTATTTATTAAAATTCATTTGGCTCGTGCGTAGCACGGGCAAGAGGGACTACTATACTATAAAATTAGGGGTTTCCTAAATTAATCACACTGCATTTAATGATTTGTTTTTGATTTGTCATTTTCTTGATTTTTTTTCTTTTCCCATTTCTTTCTTACGATTACAAATATGTCGCCCAAATAATGATTTTGACCCACCAACACATGTCTACAATGGATCATAACCATATCTTCTACTCTGCGATTCCGTAACGCCTTATAATGAAGTTTTATAGGCCGTAAAACCCGCGCATAGCGCGGGCCCAAAAAGGCTATTATACTATAAAGCTGGGGGTTCCCCAAATTAATCACCTTGCATTTAATGTTTTGTTTTTAATTTATCGTTTTCTTGATTTTTTTTCTTTTCTCATTTCTTTCCTACTTTTACGAATATGTCGTCCAAATGATGATTTTAACCCACAAACACATGTCTATAATGGATTCGTATGGAACATATCATCATCTTCTACTCTTCGATTCCGCAACGTTTTATTGTAAAGTTTTATAGGCCGTAAAACCCGCGCGAATATAAGACATGATCTACGAGTCAATTTGTAACTCATTAATATATAATCACATCACAAATCAAATTGTCATCGTAATCTACAAATTATTTCCACATAGTAGAAGACTTGAGAGTCGTCTACAAATGTTAACGCCTGCGATTATACCGCCCATTGAAAAAAACAATTATAACTGATTCTCCACTCTTTATTAATTATGTTTCGGCGACGCAATTAAGCTCGTGTGATGCGCGAACGCCTTCTCCCTAGTTCCATCCTATAACCAATTAATAATGGATCATTCATTATTATTCTCTTATTCTCTCAACTTCCGACGTAGGATTAAAAAAAGCCCTTACGAGAGATGTACATATCTCGCGTTACGCGAGAAGCACGTCACTCGCGCAACGCGAGATTAGCATTTTAAAACTATGCTACTTTTTGCTAATCTCACATTACGCGAGAGACCGGACGGTGTTTGATCATTTATGTGGGCTGTATATAGAAACCGTGTAAAGAAAGCTATGAGACTTTTTACCCATTTTTTAATGAGATTTTGCTTAAACAAAGTCATATATAAAGTAAAAACTATACTCCGTAACAAATACACGAATCGTGTTTCGAATCGAATAAATTGGCTTCGGGATGTTTTAAGGCATTCTCTATTGTGTCATGAACTCATGAACACCTTTTTTTAAAAAAATCAACTAAGGGCCCGTTCGGTTGGGCAAAAAGGGTCATTCAACTTTGGGCAAAAAAGTGATCTTCAACTGGTTGATTTGGGCATGGCGTGTTCGGCTCGTCAGTGTTTGGGTAGTTGAAGATGATGAAGGTAGTTGATGAAATGGGCAACTTCAACTCAATACTACTGTAGTTGATGAAATTTGATAAATGTTGGGGGGCAACATTATCAGATTTCATCAACTTCAACGAGTTGATGGCATAATTTCTTGAAATACGACTGAGAGGGATCAATGTGCATTTATTACAGCATCCCGACTTTGAAGTTCGAAGAGTAATGATTTCTAGGGTTCCGGCCTCTAGGTATGTTTCTTCCCTATTCGATCAAATTTTCTTGTTTTGTAGCTTGTTTGTGTAAAGATTGATGGTTAAATGCATATTTCCAGTCCAATTTCTAAGCAACACATGCCTCATTTTTGTTATTAATGGATTATTTGATGAAGCATAGAAGGTGTTCGACAAAATGCCTGAACCAAAGAGTGTAATGATTTTTGCAAGTATAATTACAGAAATTTCCTTGGTTGTAGAAATCCATTTTGTGATTGTTCCCATTCTCAAACATGCATTAACAAGAAATCACAATAGCTTCTAAAGAGGCTGGAAATACAAAGATCACAGTTGCTAATGAAGATAACTGCAGGGAAAGGAGCAAGGATGTCAAAAATATTGAAGAACCAATAATGAGGTATGTCCGTATGTGATCAAGGAAGACTGATGTTGTCAATGCTTATGGGGAACTAATTGGCAGGTTTAGCAGTTGGTACAAGTACTACGGACAATGGATCAAACAAGAAGACGCTCTCGGTTTCGAAAAAAGGTCCGTCTAAAGGCGATAGGCACAGCAAGATTTCGACGGCAAATGGATTAAAAGATCGAAGAATGCGACTCTCACTCGATGTTGCTAAGCAGTTTTTTCAGCTGTAGGATATGCTGTGTTATGACAAGCCCAGCAAGACTGTCAAGTGGCTGCTGTCACAAGCCATGTTGGCTATAGACGAGCTGAAAAAAGGCGAGAAAAGCCCTGCATCATCAATTTCTGAAGGAGAAGTTGTGGAGAGTGCAGTAAATGAGCATGAGATTGTTGATGTTGTGCCAAAGGATGGGAAGAAAAGGAGGACCGAGTGGCGCCCGGTTGGAAAGGAGAAGAGAAAGAAGATGAGAGAAGAGGCAAAGGAAAGAGCCAAAGAAAGAACTCAGAAGAAAAATTATGTTAGAAGTTTGAAGGAAAATGTTGGACTAGGAGTGTTAGCAATGTTGGACTAGGAATGATGGACTAAGAAAGAACTTGGAAGGTTAGCAATGGCTCAACAACAGAGAGTACATGGTTCTAGTGTTGGTCCTAGCTCTCTTGGGATGACGGATGGGACCATAAGAATGCAGAGTCATGGTGCCATGTCATCAGAAAATCATGTTCACCAGGTCACATCTACTGGTGTTACACCCCATGATGGTGGGAATTCAAATGGTCAAGACTCTGAAAGATCTGGAGTTGCAGAAGGTAAAGTGCATTCTGGAAACGACCCTCATGTCCAGCAGAGTTCCTCATTTGTGCATGGTGGTGGACAAAACATATTGAGGCGTAGTAATGCTCTAAGTTTGGTGACTTCGGCTGCAACAGCTTTTGATGCTGCAAAGGACATAATGGAGGCTCTCAGAAGCAAGCATACAAATCTTGCTGGAGAACTTGAGGTGAAATCTCATAATCTAGGGTTATTTCCTTAATTAGTTATGTTGCTTACACAGTTCTTCTTGGATATCTAGTTTTCTACTCTACTTTGATTGGAGCTATGCATTATGGAAAAAGAAGTTTTTGCTTACACAGATCTTCGGTAAGTCTGGCCATAATGTGAAGTTCAAAAAAATTAGTCTGGTTAGATACAGTAGTAATGGGCTATAAGTAATGAATTAATTAGTATTTGTTGAATGACTACTCTGAACTCTGAAGATACCCCATAGATGAAATTGGTTCTCAGTCTACGTGGAGTGGTGTTTTTCTTTTGTTTTTTTTGTTGCAAGGATGAACGTGCTAGGTGCATTTCTATAGGGTTTAGCTATCAAACTTGACTGATTCATTATTTGCAGATTTTGCTCACTGAGATTGGATCAAGATTTGTTACCTTGCCTGAGGAGAGGCTGCTTGCTGTGGTTAATTCCCTACTTCACCGTTGTTATAAATACCCCACATCTACCACCGCTGAGGTACCACAGTCACTCAAGAAGGAGCTCTCTGGTGTCTGTAGGGCTTGCTTCTCTGCAGATGCTGTGAATAAACATGTTGAATTTCTTAGAGAATATAAGAAGGACTTTGAACGCGATCTTGATCCTGAGAGCACTGCTACATTCCCTGCAACACTTTATGAGCTCACTGAGAGACTCAAACACTGGAAAAATGTGCTGCAGAGCAATGTCGATGACAGGTTTCCCGCTGTACGTGAATCCCTTGTAAAAAGACATGTCTGTCATGTATTCTAGATGGTTTGAAGAGATAAAATGGTTAAAGCATTTCAAATTTGTTTTTCTCAATCTTTCTATTACTATTGTTTTACATCATTCATTTCTTTTCTGTTTTGTCTTCATTTCAGGAAATTGCACCTGATCATACAGTAAAGCTGGATAGTATTGGTCCAGATATTCCTATTGTGCGTATTCATGGAAGCAGTTTCCGTCGGTTGACTCTCATTGGCTCAGATGGGTCTCAGCGGCATTTTATTGTTCAAACATCCTTGACTCCAAATGCTAGAAGTGATGAGCGCATGCTACAGCTTTTCTGTGTAATGAATCGCATGTTTGATAAGCATAAGGAGTCTATAAGACGACATATATGCATTCATACACCGGTTATCATCCCTGTTTGGTCTCAGGTTTGATCTCCAAAATCAATGATTCCGTGCTTTTTCAAGCTATGTGTTGTGCATCACAGATC
This sequence comes from Oxyria digyna, assembly GCA_029168935.1. Classification (NCBI taxonomy): domain Eukaryota; kingdom Viridiplantae; phylum Streptophyta; class Magnoliopsida; order Caryophyllales; family Polygonaceae; genus Oxyria; species Oxyria digyna. Next base: position 46,991,444 of record JAPVLV010000005.1, read on the forward strand.
GAGTATGTTGTTTCTATACTACTATTATGTTTTTACTCAATTACACGTGCTTTTTCAGCTCAGAATATGTAGTAGAACAACATCATTTCAAGTTATGTAACAAGTTAAATTACAAATAGTCTTATAAATTCATTGTAACGACCTCAGGAGTGGGATTCCTGTGAACAACATCATTTATTTATGGTTGGGCCACCAAACTCGAAGAGAAATAGAGTTTGATGGTTAGTGACAATACAATAAATAAGGGTATGTCATGAAATTTAAGCAAGTAACTAAGGGCACTTGAAGGCCCCGGTCTTGGGGTTACGGAGGTTGGCGTAGCAAGGGCAGACGTCTTTGCTCGCGGTGGGGCCCGGTGGTACGCAATTGCACTTGTGGCAGCATCCCGTGCAAAGCTTGTTGCACATCTTCACCTTCCATGATTTGCTGCATCTGTATTTGCATGCCCCTACACAATCTATCGGTGCTTTGGCTGCATCCGGATCTGTGGTGGTTTCAGCCATCTGCAAACGCTGGAGGAGTTAGATACATTCTAGTTTTAAGGAAATTACTATATACTATATGGTTGCATTTACCAAGGAGTGAGATTGGAGGAGAGCAACAAGGGCGAAAGAGAGGAGAAAGGCAAGGAACAAAGCTCTTGAGCTTAATGCTGCTGCCATCTTCTTTGACTGTAGTGTTAGAAATGGTGTTGGCATGGGTATTTATAGGGTATTTCTACATATATAATTGGCACCGAAAAGAGGAAAGCGAAGCTTCTCAGTAATGAATGTTATAAAATCACTAATAATTGTGTTACAGCTAGCAAAACGCGGAGATATGATGTACTGAAGTGGAGGCTACAAGAAGCTTCCTACTCCCTCAGTCCCATAATATAATTCCTCTTTCACTTTTCACATTTGTCGAGACACGTTTTGTATCGTTAATATCTCTAACTATATGTTAATAAAAAATTCTAAAATTTTGATATGTTAAAGTACAAGACGAATCAAACAAGACCCCATATAACTATGTTTGTTCTTACATATTAAAAGTTATACGATAAAATGTATTAAAAGGTGAATAGTGTCAAAAATGAAACATGAATTATATACCGGGACGGAGGGAGTATAATATTACTATTTAATTAAATCAGCTTCCACAAAAATACAAAGTTACATGCATGTGTATATGTCCTCATCACGTGGGTGTTTGGTGTTTGTCAAACATAATAATACTTACAAAAAATACACTTCACCGACTCTGGATTTGTTTGGCACACTTGTTTATAAACAACTTTTAGTTTATAAACTGGTTTTGAGAAAAGAAGATGTTTGGCTGTTCTTGTATAATCAATATTTTTCTTTCAAAATAATCAGCCCAAAATCATTAATTTCAATATCTATTGTTACTTCCAATCTATATCATTGCGATTCAGGGAGCTAACCGCAATACACACCAGATCTCCAATTGAAAACTTCACTAAACATGAATCTAGATCTACTTCATTCTCCATTACAAATACAAAGGTGTAAAGGTAAAAATCATAATGAGTTTTTCCCACCCTAAAATCAAGTAGCAAGAAGGAGATGGGAGAACTTAAAAATCCAGTGGTGGAGTGGCGGTGGAGTGGCGGTGGAGGATGACGGGGATGTGAACGGAGCAAGAAATCCAGCGACAAAATTGGTGACCCCTTCGGTTGTGAAGAGGAAGAAGAAACAAGAGAAGTGAAGAAGAGGATTTTGGTAATGGGGAAAAGCTCAGATCTAAAATCAATTTTATTTTATTTTCATAAATCAAAATTATTGGCACGATCTTCTAAAACGCTAAACCTACTTTTTGAGTAAAAATCTGTTTATAAACTAAAATGTGTTTATAAACCGAAGGGCCAAAGCCTCTATCTCTATTCATTCACACATATACGAGTAGTATTAATGCAGAAGCATTTATTGCAGTGTTCACATTATTGTTTGATGTGAATCATCATATTGCAGGTTGCAGAGGGATACCCCTCTAATTTGAAGAAAAATCTCCTTGTAACAAAACACTCAGTATTATGATTTCCATTTTTACTTTCTTCTTCAGACTCCAGTTTCAAATCCCAAAACTATGGCAAATATTGGAATGTATAGCCCACCGCCTTCTATACTGCCTGCACTCAATATTAAAGCTGCTATGAAGCAAAGAGAACCTGCTATCAACAAATATTCATGTGTATGCTTGGAAGGATCTGGTGATTTGCAGATCTTGATTAATCTGTGATTTTCCTACATTTGGTTGCTCAAAACAGGAGAGAACAGATAGAAGAAGAAGAGGCCATATTAGGAACTAGGAAGCTGCTAGTCTTCATTCTACTGCTAGGCCTAGGAGTGATGCGAAATGCAGTTTTGAGGTTTAATGTTTTATATAGAAAGGGGCAAAGGGAAAATATCATGTACATAAATCAAAAGAAGTATCAAGTTAAACAAATATAGAAGAATCCAAGTTAAACAAATCAACATGTGAGTGACAGGATAAAAAGAATCTTACATGACATCTATTAAAGTTTGCGGGTGTCTATAAGTAGCTGAACATGTGAGTTACCATTATATTTTTCTAAATTGGCATTTTGTCGAACATCTTGTAGGCATCAATATTCAGATATTCATGCGTTTCTATTGGATACAAGTTAGAAAATTGTCCTAAAAAATAACACAAACTAATGAATGCAATCGATGATGAACGAGTACACCAAAGGATTTCATGGGAAAATTTAGCAAAATTTAATAAGACAAATCAGGAAGCAGATTAACTTGTGTCCTTCAACCCAAATTAGGGTTATTCAACTACTTCCAAATACAGAATTCACAAAATGGGCCACTTTTTTAGTAGTGATCTTTCACAACAACTAGGTGCCGCACGGGATGCGGTATGGGAGAAGTTGACATTCATCTTTGATGACGAGCCAACAACATTACAAGATGCATCATATCAATACAAAATTAATTTTCTTTATGAAATTGAATGAACAAATTGTTCTTGTGATGATTACACAAGTAGGAAAAATTTACCTTATGAAACTTAATCTAGAATTAAGTTAAGCTTTTATAGTAACAAATTCTAGAATAATATATATCTGTCTTGTTTCCCATTACCTATAAACAACAAATACCACTCAATACTATGAGAACATATAGAATGTTTGTCAAATCTCTTGACATCCCAATGGAGATATTAAACAGCATCTACCTACTACAAAGATATGAGCAAATTAAAGTGATATCTAGAATAATAATTTATATATCATCAAAGATGATGGGATGTAGTAGCTCATAATAAGAAATTGGTATTGAAGTTCTACCTACTACTTAAATATAAGGATCAAAGACAAATGTCGAATTTCGGTTACTTTTCGTGTTTTAACTTACCTTGAATCAAGCTTCAGAACATTGTTGTTGGCATGTTTTGGGACATAGTTGATAGACTTGTCATTCTTTGGTACATCCTCACTCCTCGGCCATCTGATCACAGGGAACAGATTCATCGTTGGTTGAATAAACGCCACCATGTTTGGATCTGTTTAATGCAAAACATCATATTTCTTGCCCCACACTTGAAATTTCTTTTCTCCTAATTTACAAACAGTGTAGCTATGACAAGGAAACATAGAAATTCATCATTCACCTTCATGTAATTCCTTTAGATTTTCTGATCAAACATGATTTCTAATGTCTTTAGCAATAATAAGCAAGGGAATTTTGCAACTCTTATCCCCTTCCACAAGAAAACTGATTCAACTTGAGGATGTTTCCTTTCATTATATGATTTATACATAGTCAGAATTTACAATTAAGTTGTCAAACAACAAACTTAAATTTTGAATCACAACTTAAATTTTGAATCACAATTAAGTTGAGATCTCCAAAATCCTTCTTCTCCTTTACATATTGACTAAGAAAAACTCAAGTTTGCAAGAACGAAGATCTACCGACAACTTTTTTTTCCAGAACCTCCAATCAACAATGAATTGAACATCTTCCCATACAGCTAGCAAGAAATTTGTAAGTGAAAAGCTTGGAAGTAAAAATTGATTATCCATTCTGCAACAATATCAATCTTCCTAAATCATTGCTAAAGAAAGACAATTAGAATTTTTAGTATCTTTATTAGGAAGACATTTCTTCTGCATAAAACATGTCATTTAAGTCCATAACAGTTTCAGAAGTCATACAGATTCTCCTTCCAATTTAGATTACAATCTTCATACTTAGAATTCTCTAAGGCACATGTTGTATTTGCCTACACCGTTCCGAAATATCTGCTAAGTATTTCTCCTAAAATTGCACATATAGTTACAAAAATCTTTGTCCTAAGTATTTCTCCTAATTTAGATTACAACCTGAGGCAAACCAAGTATGTTTGTCATTGATTTAGCAACAAGATTTCCATCAGTGTAGTTTCCTATGAAGAGGTTCTGCTTTCCATCCATCAGCTTAATAACTTTCTCAGTGGCGTCCTCTACAATTAAGAAACACAAAAATAGTGTTGAAAAAACATCTTATTATGAAGACACCATATTTTAATCTTAGACTTTACCTGAGTAAATCTTTCCAGACAAAAATATATATCGAACCGAGAAACCCATTGTTTTTTTAAGACACCATTTTTTGTCTTGAAAGGCACTCTAACAATGTGAGACTCCTTTGTGTCCTCAATTAATTCTTGGTTTCATTTTGTTCCTTGTGCATCTGGTATCAGTATTGTCACTTGTTTGTTCATTCATTAAGCATAACTATAATCTACAATTTTAACTCCTGATTTTCAATATAAAGAACACTCTTATGGTTTAAATTTTACCACTATAATATGAGGCTTAATGTTAAGCCCTTGCTCCTTAATTCTAAGCAGTATTTCCTCCTCAATGGCATGTACTTACATAATTCTAAACTCTCGGTTTTGATAAACTTTCTCAAATACTATATAATCCAAAAATCAAACAAAAGCACCAAATTCCTATTGAACTACCAAAAAAAAAAGCTATAGTCTTAACTCATATGCAATAAAATAATATGAATTTAAAGCAAAATCTTAATTTGTTTCAAAGCTCTATTAATACCTCATTAACTAATGCTTTAACGAGTTCATAATCAAGATGAAAGGCATGTACTTACCCAATTCCGACTGCTCAACACAGTCAAATAGTATACTAAGTTACTAACATAAAACTCGTATTCAGCAACAAGATCTTTTAATCATAAAATCTATCTTATATATTAAAGCTGAGCCCTTTTGAGCTCTTAGAGTGAGTTTAGGAAAGTTGTTAAGCTATTTATTTATTTTTTAAAAACATTATTAACATATTAACAAATTACATTAAGAAAAATAAAAAACATTAATTTGGAGCAAATTATTTTCTAGGTTTAAGTAAACTTAATCTATCTAATTATTATTCATCTATTTTACTTTTGATATATAATAAAATTTGAAGCAGATATAAAACTATAAATATCTAACCACTAAAAATTTGATGGTTAACCAATGAAAAAACACATAAATATATTTTATTTATTATAGATATTTATTGAGGTTGTAGCAATATAAAATACTATAAATTATATAAAACATATATCAAAATCGATTATAAAATTATTATTAAGTAATTATATAAACATATCTCCGTGCATGGCACGGGTCTTGCACTAGTTGCAAACTGAAACTCACCAGAGATGGACGAATGTCAGGAGAAGAGGGAAGCGCGAGAATCATCGGGAGAAACAAAACTGACTTCTTCCTCTTATTATTATGACTCCAATGACATATTGACATGTTCGGTTCTGGCTCTTCGCCTCCTACACAAAAAACCCTAGCTCAATTCCTTGTTGTCGGCCCTGCATCATCGGAAGTGACCCGCATCCTCAAATCCTCATTCGCCTCTTCCGTAATTTTGATATATGGACATCAAGTTGGATTTCTCGGTATGTATCATGTACCGGCGCTGCATCTAAAACTCTCTGGCTCTCAGGGGTTTTAGAGGATCTCCTTCTGTGATGGAGTTGAACATATCTTCCGCAACCGCTCGCCGTGACCACATCTGTAAAAGCCCATGTCGGCTTAGTTCGAGACCAAGCGGCTCTGCTCAAGTCCTTGTCGTCACTCCCAATTTATGGTATTTGAGAAAGCTCTAGCAATAAACGGGAAAAGCAGAATTAGAGGAGGAAACCAAGATTTAATTTTAAGAGGGTAAAATAATAATTGTGGTAAAGTACTGTTCACTAAGGCACTAAGGGGAGATTGGCTTTTTAAGTAGATAGAAGAGATATCCATCTTGTTCCATATATAGTTTGAGATTGAACGTCGAACGTCGAGACCTCTAGATAAAACACTTCAGAGAACCTAGTGCCAAACCAATCGCATTATTTAGTGACACTAAAGCTTGTCCATGCTCATATTAATATGGGGGCTAACGAAAACTTCAGGAAGCGTTATTATAAGGTAGCGAATTCAGTTTTAGAATAAAAATGCATGCAAGTACACAATTGAACACATCTTGATGATGAGATAATTAAATTGAATTAAGCTAATGAGTGAGGGTGAGAGGTTGTAACGTTTCAAAATAAGTTGAAACTCCAAGAATATTCTACCGTACCTCATTGTGTGTCTTGAAACATCCGTGTTTGGTAAATTGAGAAGCATCCTCACAGCAGATAACATCCTTAGTATCATAATCAAGAAGAAAAATCTTTTGGATGTGAATAGTATTGTAGTTTCTGTTGGAGCCGGTTCTCGATGGGCTCGCGAGGCCCATAGGGAATTGGGTCAGGCCCATGAATCGCGTGCCGGGTCGGTCCAGGAAGTCAGCCCAGAAGAATAAAGCGGCCCATGAACAGGTGAAGCCCAATAAGAGGATACAACGGGACTAAGTATCGAGGGGCAAAACGGTAATAGGCTCGCGTGGGTCCCAGGTGATAGTATAAAAGCGCAACCCAATGGATAAGGAAAGAGATCCGAGTCATAAGAGAAAAACGCTTCACCTCCCTCTTAGCAGTAAGAAAAACACAAGAGCAAACCCTAACTTCAATCTTCCGAAACATTCACTTCCTAGAGGAGTTTAAACGTTAAACACTTGTTTTACCACTTATAGTTTTGCTGTAAAGCCTTAGTGTTGTTATGAATGGTATCTGAGTTGCTCGGTTTATTGTAAGCTCGGAACGTAAAATGTTTTTGACAATATACTCTACTTCCTTCACGTTGTTTTTCCTTATCTTTGTGTATACTTGCGTTGTTTCGGTGTATTCGGTTTTACGTTAATCCTTCTTATCGAAGCTTAAAAGAGTCAGAGCCGGTTTCCTTCTCGGTTAAGTTACGCAAGTGTCAGGTGTCGAGAATAAGGTTGATTTCGAGGAAGAAGACGACGAATAGTATTATATAAGTTGATTGTCCAGACGCCCTGTGTCACGCGAAGTGTTGTGTCGCGTGATCGCAATTTCTGGGCTCCAACACTGGCGCCGACCGTGGGGACCTCCTCGCACAAGTAAGGCTTACTATCTATACTCGCGAAGTGTTTTCTAATACAACTACCTGAGAAGATGAATACTAGTGACGAAAGAAGCGACAACACCCCTCCCCAGACGAGAACTCAAGACATAAGTAGCACGCGAGCACGTTTTTCACACGTACATGAGGAGGAAATTGTTCTGGCAGGACCCGCACTGGTTCAGTATCGTGCTTTCCTGCAGACGATGGGACAAAGTGCGGGCGGAAGCCGAAACCAGCGGCAGCCAAGGACTCGATCACGCGAGCATGAACAGAATCAGAGCGGACGAGAACAGTCGGTCGCGGAAGGGAGTGCTGAACACGTACCTGACGACGGAATTTCAGTGTCGCATGGAACAAGGGTCGAAGGACGCGAAAGGCCTTGTCACCCTGGTAGATTCGATTTGAATCAACCCCCTGCGAGCCACGCGGAAGATCAATCTTGCAGGGGGAGAACCGAAGGAAGAGGACAGGGGATTCACGCCGAGCAAAGACCTTCCCGCCGCCGGTACGAGGGGGAACCTTTTTGCAACCAGGCCACCCACCCGCGGCAAGCCTTTGAGGCCTATCCGTCCGTCAACCCGACACTCTTGTTCGGCCCGACTGCTTTCGCGGGGCATATAGTCAGGTCAGTCCCTCTGCCTAATTTCAGATTTCCTATCATAAAAGAGTACAATGGTAAAGAAGATCCCAGCGAGCACCTAGCACGCTACAAGTATGCTATGCTCGCGAGGTGCCCTGATGAGGCCACAATGTGCAAAGGTTTCCCAGGCACGCTCGCGGGACCCGCCATGACCTGGATGCTCAACCAACCGTCAGAAAGCATCCATTGTTTCGCCGATCTAGAGAAAAGTTTCTTGTTGCATTTCGGCTCCTCGAGGAAGAGAAAAGTGACAATGCAAGAAGTAGTAGGGGTCAAACAAGGGCCACATGAATCACTAGAGGATTACGTTAAGAGGTTCACGGAAAAGATCTTGGAAGCTGAAGATTTCCATGATAAAACCGCTCGGGTCGCGTTCCTAGACGGACTCAATGATGAAAGCACCTTCAAGCAATACCTATACCGCAAGAGAGATTTAGACTACCAAGGCATGCTCGAGAGAGCATACACAGAAATTAATGTGGAAGCACACTCAGGAATCGCTTTGAAGGGAAATAATCAGAACAAGCCCGCTCAGGGTCATAAGAAAGAAAACCCGAACTGGGGGAGTAAGCGCCATCAGGGTAATCAAGGGAAGGAACAGTTCGATTCGCGAGCACCCGGTTTACAGATTCAAGATCAGAATCAGGGTCAAAGACAATTCAGGGGCCAGAATCACGATCAGAATCAATTTCAATCGCAAAATTTTGTGGCCGAACAAGACAACCGACGCGATGTTGAGGGGAGAGGGGATCGCGGTCATAACCGCCAGGGGCCTACCACCTGGTGCGAATACCACGGAGTGAATACTCACTCTACATTGGAGTGTCGGTCGCGACAGCATCACCCAAGTGAGCAGGAGGTCCTGACTGCTCGGAGGGGAAACGTTGATGCAGGTCACGGCGTCACGCACAGAGGAGCGTGGAGTAAAGGGAGAGGCAGTAGAACGCAGAATGAGACGAGACAGCAAACCCCCGCGAGAAATAACCAGAATCAGGGGCCTAATCGCCACCCGTCCCAGAACTTCCCTCGCATGGACGGCCATGTAGGCACGATCGCGGGCCGCCATGAACCCATGCCCCTGGGCAAACGAGAGCAAAGACTCATTAACAACGCACCCAAGCCTCAGGGAAAACCGATCTATAGTGTCGCGAGATCGAAGTCTGAACCTTACACGCTTGCCTTCAGTGACAAAGAAGTAGATACCTGGGCTGTCGAGGCCGCTGATCCACTGGTCATCCATGCTCAGATAGGAACCAAGCTAGTAAAAAGAATCCTCGTGGACACTGGGAGCTCAGCCGATATACTATACTGGGACGCGTTCGAGAAAATGGGAATTGATCAGTCTACACTCAGGCCCACTAAAACCACGCTGGTAGGCTTCGCGGGTGACAGAGTGAGCGCCCTGGGCGTCGTCACCCTAGATCTCATCTTGGGTGAAGAGAAAGGGTCAAGAAGGTCAGAAAAGATAGACTTTGTAGTAATCCCAATAATATCCTCCTAAAATGCGATCCTGGGACGCGAGACACTGTGCGGGTTTGAGGCAGTCGTATCAATCTGTCATTTTTGTTTAAAATTTCCAACGTTAACAGGAGTAGGGGTCGCGAGGGGAAACCAAGAGGAGAGCCGTATCTGCTACGTCTCGTCCGAAAAGGGCAGTACAAAGACCTTGCTTGCCAACCAGTTATTTATTCCAGGGTTGCCACGCGTCCTGGAAGAAGCCGAGTTGGAAGTTCGTGCCTCACCCAGACCGCGAGATACTGAGGGACAGGCAGAAGGACACAAACCGCATTTTGATGGGTTTGAGAAGCAGGTAATCACACATTTCCCCAACAAAGAGGAGAAACTTTACGTAGGGGGGAGACTGAATCAAAAGGTCGTACAAGAGATCGAGACCTTACTCACCCGCTCCCGGGATGTGTTCGCGTGGACACCAAAGGATCTGAGAGGGATCCCAGCAAGTGTCATGACCCACTCCCTGAACATTAGTCCAGAGGTCAAGCCGCGTAGGCAGAAAAAACGAAAACAGGCAGGGCCAAAGAACGCGGCAGCTGCGGTAGAGCTCGCGAAGCTGATTAAGGCAGGATTTGTAAGACCAGTGCAATACCCAACGTGGCTGTCAAACGTTGTAATGGTAGAAAAAATCCCAAAGGGACGGGGAAGTGGCGCATGTGTGTAGATTTCACTGGTCTCAATAAAGCATGCCCCAAAGACAGTTACCCATTACCTTCGATCGACCAGTTGGTAGACCCAACCGCGGGTCATGAAGCTCTGAGCTTCCTGGACGCGTACTCTGGATATAATCAGGTTATGATGAACCCAGCCGACTCGGGGCACACTGCTTTTATCACAGACAAAGGAACCTTCTGCTATAAAGTAATGCCGTTCGGTTTGAAAAACGCAGGGGCTACATTTCAAAGACTGGTGGATATGATCTTTAGCGACCAAAGAGGTGACACTGTAGAGGCCTATGTTGACGATATAGTGGTTAAGAGCAAAAAGCAAGCTGATCATACTCGCGACCTGGCAGAAGTCTTTGAAACCCTGAGAAAGTACGGTATGAGCCTCAATCCTGAGAAATGTGTCTTCGGAGTCACCGAAGGCAAATTCCTAGGTTTTCAGATCAGTGCACGCGGTATCGAAGTCAACCCAGACAAGGTCCAGGCTGTGATAGATCTGCAACCGCCAAGGTCCATTCACGACGTCCAAAGGTTTGTGGGAAAGGTCAACTATTTAGGAAGGTTTTGCGCAAAGCTCGCGGAGCGAAACCTTCCCTTCTTCGACATACTAAGGAAGCCAAAAAGCTTCGAATGGTCTGAAGAGTGTGAAAAGGCGTTTATGAGCCTTAAAGAGCATCTGGCTAAACTCCCAACCCTTGCGTCCCCAATACCAGGTGAAGGCTTGCAAATGTACCTCGCGGCAGGCACGCGTGTTGTTAGCGCTGTGTTAGTTAAAGAACAACGGGTCCCCGTCTATTTCGTCAGCAAAGCACTTCTGTCGGCCGAGACCAGATATTCGCCCATTGAGAAAGCAGTGCTCGCGTTAATAACAACCGCTCGTAAACTCCGACCTTATTTCCATGCTCATCCCATCGAAGTACTGACAGATTTACCACTACCGTCTTTTATGAGTAAACCAACAACCTCTGGAAGGATCGCTAAATGGGTCATTGAAATGACAGAGTTTGACGTAGTCTATAGACCACGACCCGCCATCAAGGCACAAGCTTTGGCAGATTTCATAGTTGAAACAAGTTTCAGAGAGCTAGAAAAAGATATTATAGCTCCTGAACACCCCGCGTGGGTAATACACATTGATGGATCGGCAAACGTAGATGGTTGCGGGGCGGGAGTCGTCCTGACTTCCCCGGCTGGGGATAAGATAGATCACGCGATTGCGCTAAGATTCAAAGCCACGAACAATGAAGCAGAATATGAAGCACTCATCGCAGGGCTGGAAATTGCCGTTAACGCGGGTGTTCATGTGGTAAAGTGCATGAGCGATTCCCAGATCGTCGTGAATCAGATCAATGGGACCTACGAGGCCAGAACAGGCAATCTCCCCAGATATCATGCGAGGGCCACATCCCTGATTTCGTTGCTCGGGCATTTTGAAATTGAAGCTGTATCAAGAGAGGAAAACACGCGAGCTGATGAACTCGCGAAGCGAGGTTCCCAAACTCAGTATGCAAATATAGAATGTACTAGCGAGGGTCCCACTGCCATTACCAAAGAAGGAAAGGCCCCATACTTTTGGTTCGTGAAGTCTGAGAGCGCCATAAGCAATCAGGTGGAACTGATGGAGATAAGCGAGCCAGTCAGCGACTGGCGCACACCTATAATTCAATATCTTGCAAGCGGAACAGGGCCTTCGGATCCGAAAGAGATGAGAAAGCTTGTCTCTATGGCTGCACGCTTTTACATGTGTCGTGGAGAACTTTACAAAAGGGGATACGGACCACGCGAGCTCAAGTGCTTGACTAAGACAGAAAGTGACGTGCTGATAAGGGAACTTCACGCAGGATTATGCGGAACTCACGCGGGATGGAGACCAATGGTCTATAAAGCATTAAGGCAGGGAAGTTTCTGGCCCACCATGAAGCAAGACGCACAACGCGAGTCTCAGAGCTGTAAGCCGTGCCAATACTTTGCCCCAGCATCTCATCAACCAGGCGTGGAGTTGCAGATAATGTCGAGCCCTTGCCCCTTCGCGATGTGGGGGCTAGATCTATTAGGACCTTTCAAACCAAAAGCGCCTGGTCAACTAGAGTACATCATTGTAGCAGTTGATTATTTCACTAAATGGATCGAAGCCGAAGCCCTCGCGAGCACTACCGTTCCGGCAGTTAAAAAGTTCCTTTGGAGAAACATCATTTGCAGGTATGGCCTCCCTCACGAGATCGTAACCGACAGGGGACCACAATTCAATTCGCCGCAATTGTTTACATGGTGCAAGGACATAGGGATCACTTTGAGGATTGCTTCAGTCGCTCACCCGCATTGCAATGGCCAGGTAGAAGCAGTGAACAAGAGTATTGTCATGGACTTGAAAAGACGGCTAGAAGGCTCCAAAGGCATGTGGGCCGAAGTGTTACCCCTGGTACTATGGGCAAACAGGACCACGGTAAAGAAAGCAACTGGAGAAACGCCATTTGCTCTCGCGTATGGAATAGAAGCCACAGTACCGGTCGAGTTCATTGTGCCCACGGACCGCGTGATTCAGTATAGTCCGGGCGACAATGACGAAAAAATGCAGCTAGAGTTGCAGATGCGAGAAAAGACTCGCGACTTGGCCACCATCAGAGCAGCCAATCATAAAGCCGGCGTCGCAAAATATTATAACAAGCACGTAAAATTGAGGGGATTTGCCAGAGGAGACCTAGTGCTCCGTAGAACAGAAGGGGGAAAGCTCGACCCCAACTAGGAAGGACCTTACATTATAGATCGCGAAGTCGCGCCCGGAGCATATCGCCTCAAGGACCACTCTGGAAATCACATTGCCAACTCCTGGAACGTGATGCGACTTCGTCGTTTCTATGCCTAATCTTCCCGAAAAACTCAGGTTCGTACAACAAATTTTTCCCTCATCCTTGGTCACAACATTTGTTACGTTAAGACACGAGAGGCATGATTATTATAGCATGATAAGCACAGGAAGAGCTGTCAGATCGCGTGTCCTGCTTCCAGCTTCCAAGGCTGAGCTAGAAAACTCCTCTTGGTCGCGAAAGTGAGGACAGCTCGTGCTTCCAGCTTCCAGGGCTGAGCTAGAAAACTCCCCCTGGTCGCGAAAGCGTAGACGGCTGGGCTGGGCTAAAAACCCCCCCCCCCCAGTCGCGTGTCCTCCTTCCAGCTTCCAAGGCTGAGCTAGAAAACTCCCCTTGGTCGCGAAAGTGAGGACAACTCGTGCTTCCAGCTTCCAGGGCTGAGCTAGAAAACTCCCCCTGGTCGTGAAAGCGTAGACGGCTGGGCTGGGCTAAAAAAAACCCCCAGTCGCGTGTCCTCCTTCCAGCTTCCAAGGCTGAGCTAGAAAACTCCCCTTGGTCGCGAAAGTGAGGACAGCTCGTGCTTCCAGCTTCTAGGGCTGAGCTAGAAAACTCCCCCTGGTCGCGAAAGCGTAGACGGCTGGGCTGGGCTAGAAAACCCCCCCAGTCGCGTGTCCTCCTTCCAGCTTCCAGGGCTGAGCTAGAAAACTCCCCTTGGTCGCGAAAGTGAGGACAGCTCGTGCTTCCAGCTTCCAGGGCTGAGCTAGAAAACTCCCCCTGGTCGCGAAAGCGTAGACGGTTGGGCTGGGCTAGAAAACCCCCCCAGTCGCGTGTCCTCCTTCCAGCTTCCAGGGCTGAGCTAGAAAACTCCCCTTGGTCGCGAAAGTGAGGACAGCTCGTGCTTCCAGCTTCCAGGGCTGAGCTAGAAAACTCCCCCTGGTCGCGAAAGCGTAGACGGCTGGGCTGGGCTAGAAAACCCCCCCCAGTCGCGTGTCCTCCTTCCAGCTTCCAGGGCTGAGCTAGAAAACTCCCCTTGGTCGCGAAAGTGAGGACGGCTCGTGCTTCCAACTTCCAGGGCTGAGCTAAAAAAACTCCCCTTGGTCGCGAAAGTATGGGCGGGTTTGCATCATGTGCAGTGCTACTACCTAAGGATAAAAACCAAAAACTAAATGCTCCTCTACATGTGCAGTGCTTGGTATCCCACGCGAGAGCAGCACCATGACTAAATGCTTTACAAAGACCAAGAATACTCCGTGACAACCACACCAAGGAAAAGCTATCCTACTGCGCCGCGGCTAACAAAGGCTAAAGATGAACCTCGCGAGTATCAACCGTCATTTAGAGCTCGCGTGTAAAGATCATGCAACAGTTAGCAAAAGAATAGTTTGCAATGCTCACTCACAAGATTATGTAACAAGTCAGTTTTGCTTTACTATACAGGATGGACCGTAATTGTGACTTATCTCTTTGCGTTTTCCTTTTTCGCAAACTTACTCATTTTTCCGAAACGAAAAACGGGGGGAACGAGGCGAGATAAGTATGTACGAAACAAGCAAACAAAAGCAAAAACAATAATATAGAAACAGCATAAAGGTCGCGACCATTATACCCGCGTTATATACACAAGTTGATTACAAAATGTCACAATTCCTAAATACAGAAAACATTGTTCAAAGACAAAAGACATTACTTAGAAACAGTCTTAGCAGCAGTCCCCGCGTCCTCGACACTATCCACCTCCAGATCCACAACATCTCGAACACCAGACACTCGCGAACCTGAGCCCCCCGCTTGATCTAAACTAGAACGCTTCGAAGGCTGAACGGTGTCGAGAAGGGCATCAGACGCGAACACCTTTCTCTTGCGAGACGAGAGGGCTGGAGAAGGAGGGCTTGGAAGCATGCGAGGAGCAGGCTCAGACCTCTCAGGCGGAGGAGGAGCGACCAACTTCGGGAGAGGAGGCCTGAGAACCTGATTCTCTTTGCCCTTAACAATACCTCTCTCAGACGCGAGACGCGTAATCCCCCAAGCCTCGAGTGGAGTCTCCCCGTCGTCAATGAAAGTCCCGAGCAACGGGGGCTGGTACTCAGGGAGGTCAGTGGAAAGCCCGCATAGGTCCTGAGCGTTGAAGGGGAAGTCTTTAACCTTGAACTTCAGCATCTGCATCTTTACCATGCAAAGGAGAAGCGTGTTGGCAGCATTTTTGTAAAAATCGACGCGAGCACGCTGGCGATAACCCCCACAATACTCCTCCACCGCCATGTTCCTCTCATAAGCGATTCTCTCAGACATAGTCGCGTGGAGTTTCTCGTTTTCCTGCTTGAGGTCGCTCACTTGCGTATTGTACTCAGTGACGATGTTGACATGGGTGGACCTCTCATACGCAAGCTGAGCTTCCAGCTCCTTTATCCTCGCGTCTTTGACTGACAGGCACGCGAGCTCGCCCTCCATCTCCTTCATCGTCGTCTTAGCTCTCGAAAGCTCCTCCTCCAAGGCTTTCTTTTCTCCCATAAGCCTAGACTTGGCCGCTCTGTGGGCATCGCGGGTGGACTGATCCTCTGCCCTCAGCTCCTTAAGTTTATCTTCAGCAGCAAGCACCTTCCGAGTTGCGCTCGCGATGATATTCATCCCCTGCAAAATGAAGTTAGAAATACCCCAAGAAAACAAGAAATAGGTAAACAGGAGACTTACAGCAAAGAGAAGTTTGGCCAAGCCGCCAGGCCTATCCGAAACTTCCTCGTAGAGGCTAGGTTCGGGAGGGAAAACAGTCGGTATCGTTTCGACGAATGCACGCGTCGCAGATAGACTATGAATGAAGGTCGGATTCGCGACCGGGGTGTCAGTAGGCTCTGGAGAGGAGTCAAACTCCACTTCCGTCGTCCTCTTGCGTTTTTTCTCGGCAACTTTCTGCTTCCCCTTATCACGAACCGAAAGTACGCGAGACCTCTGGACCGGAGGAGCATCCTCAAAGACTGTCGTCACGGGCTCTATTGGTGTTTCCGAAACAGCGGCTGGGGGAGTAGGAGTCGAGTCAGGAACGGATGAAACAACGCGGGTGGGCGCCTCGATGGTTGTTAGCGCGCCCGACTCGTCAAGGACCAATCCCCCCAGATCCGGAAGATCGGCGAACATATCAACATCTACAAAAACCACCACAAGTCAGCATAGTGTAAATAGTCATAAAAAACGCGAGCGCTGAAACAAAAACGAGCTAAAACCTAGGGCATGAGCCTTGAGACTAAGTCCCCTGGCGACCAGTAAAGAGTCCGAGATAGCCAGCTCAAAACGTTTTTGAACTGCTTTGTCGGGATAATCCTTGTAATCACGAATGAATCTATCGCGAGTCTCCTTGGGGAAAAAGCATGGGGCCCTTCTCGCAGTAGGCTCGCGTACCTGGACGGAAATTTCAGAGCCAGGAGGGGGACAGACCAAAAACCAACAAGTTTTCCACCCCTCGATCTTCGAAGGCAATCGGAAGGCGCTAGGAGTCTTAGCTTGAGCGGTGTAAAACCCATCCTCGCGGGAGTTCTTCTTGTACGAATTGATGAGAGCGTAGTGAGGAGTATTAGGAACTATCCCAATGTCCTGACATCGCATGATGTAAACGATCAGAGAGCTCCAGAAGTTTGGATGCATCTGAGAAGGGCTGAAGCCTAAATCCACCATTACTTCGGTCTGGAAGGACGTCCAAGGAAGGCGGAAGCCGGCTTCTAAAGACTGCCTACTCAAAGCGAAGAAAAACCCATACTGGTCGAGGGAAGTGCCTTCAAGATCGGGGAGGGCAAAGACGGTCCCCTCAGGGAAAGGATATCGCGTAGCGAGGCGACGAAGATCGTCAAAGGTAAGACTGCTACGTTGGGCGGTGTTGGGAACTAGGGTGCGAGAATGCGTAATTCTCTTGGTAAGGATACTCACGCGTCCGGGGCCCGCGAGAAAGGGTTTCTCTATAACTATATGGGGCAAAGACCCCTTGTGAGAGAAAAAACTGGCGAATTGACCGTAATTGGTCTCGGCTCGCTCCTGAATGACGCGAGATGGGAGTCTGGTTTTGGATCTTTTGGGCGTCTTCGCTTTGCTCCTCTTAGATTTTCTAGAAACGCGAGATCGTCTACGAGAGTCTGGCTCGCGATCACCAGAACCCCCTTCAGATCCGGATGTGGTACGCCCCGAATACTCAGCCCGAGCTGAGCGTTCGTAAAAATCATCGCTACCTGAAAGCATGGGCAAAGTAAGTTTCAGTTTTCCAGGGATGGAAAGAAGGAAAAAAGAACATCAAAATTAGGAGCAACGCGTGTCTAAGGTAACTAACGCGAGGCTATAGAAAGTAAACAAACAAGAAATCCCTGGAAAAGCTGAAACTCAAGAATCAAAAGGGAAGCCAAAACGACATCAGAATGGACCAAGCCCAAGAACACGAAGAACATCACGAAGGTCGAAGATGGCAGAAATTGACCAAAACACGTTTTTTCCCAAACGAGCGCATCAAGGAATAAGAGTCGAAATGGGATACAACGCAAAAACACCCAATGAACAAAAAGTGACCTTCAGAAGCCTCTCAATTCAAAAGAACCGAGTGAAATTTCTGCGGGCGAGAAGAAATGGAACGACGATGGAAGCCCTAAAAAATCAAGAAAACGAAGTAGAAAAGAGAAAGGAGAGCGGAAGACTAACCTGCCATGAAGAATCGACTGCGAACGACGGCGAAGATGACGATTGAGAAGGAAGGAAAGCACCGGCGAAGAGTGTTGCAGAGAAAATGGAGGTTACGGCGGGTTTGAGAAGTTGCAGAGAAAATGGAGGTTATGGCGGAAAAGGGAAAGAGGAAGACGAGAACGGATATATATAAGAAAAAATCGAGGGAAAGAGGGTGCAATAATGAGTCAACACGTGGACGACATGCGCTCAGCGCGGGAATTCGTAAAGTTTTTGAATTCAAAACGTCGCCCAGAGAAAACGAAGCAGAAATACACGCGATCCTGTCACGCGATGGGAACGTGCAAAGTCTAAGAGCCAACCTTACATCGAGAACGCGACTTAAAGAAGACAGGCCCAAGCCTTCAGCTATTCAGCATGAAAGCTTGGGGGGCTGGATGTTGAAGCCGGTTCTCGATGGGCTCGCGAGGCCCATAGGGAATTGGGTCAGGCCCATGAATCGCGTGCCGGGTCGGTCCAGGAAGTCAGCCCAGAAGAATAAAGCGGCCCATGAACAGGTGAAGCCCAATAAGAGGATACAACGGGACTAAGTATCGAGGGGCAAAACGGTAATAGGCTCGCGTGGGTCCCAGGTGATAGTATAAAAGCGCAACCCAATGGATAAGGAAAGAGATCCGAGTCATAAGAGAAAAACGCTTCACCTCCCTCTTAGCAGTAAGAAAAACACAAGAGCAAACCCTAACTTCAATCTTCTGAAACATTCACTTCCTAGAGGAGTTTAAACGTTAAACACTTGTTTTACCACTTATAGTTTTGCTGTAAAGCCTTAGTGTTGTTATGAATGGTATCTGAGTTGCTCGGTTTATTGTAAGCTCGGAACGTAAAATGTTTTTGACAATATACTCTACTTCCTTCACGTTGTTTTTCCTTATCTTTGTGTATACTTGCGTTGTTTCGGTGTATTCGGTTTTACGTTAATCCTTCTTATCGAAGCTTAAAAGAGTCAGAGCCGGTTTCCTTCTCGGTTAAGTTACGCAAGTGTCAGGTGTCGAGAATAAGGTTGATTTCGAGGAAGAAGACGACGAATAGTATTATATAAGTTGATTGTCCAGACGCCCTGTGTCACGCGAAGTGTTGTGTCGCGTGATCGCAATTTCTGGGCTCCAACAGTTTCCATCTCCGGTGTTGTTGTTGGCGTCTCTTGGCGGAGTAAAAAGGGCAACCAAACAAAAAGTTCGAAAACATCCACCCAAGAAGTTGCAAGAATAAATCTTGGTCCAAGACTCGTTATTCCCGTAGTCCATCATCATCCAAACATCGAGCATAGTGCAATGCCAGATTGTCCTACATGCTTGAGCAGCAATAATCCATGGTGCATGTTGTACACGATGAGTAGGTCCTTGAATTCGCCCAAACACTTCCTTAGCAACATCAAAATGCAGCACCTGAGTCACACAAAAGACTTTTTCATCAACTAATCCAGCTACCACTGCACGTTGCTGCAGCAACATCTTATTTAGAGCACAACAGTAGGCTGTACACAAAGCTCAAGAAGCGCCTTCTATCCTCACCCAGGAGGAAGATAATGACGACTTTATAGTCGACTACAGAGCCAAACTCGTTGCAAACGCTACCGAAACCAAAGAATAAACTAGACTGGGTTCGAGCGAGGCTGGAGAGTAGCGCCGCCTCGTTCGAGGAAAATGGATTTAAATATTTGTAGTTCCTTGTTGCGAGGTTAAAGAGTGCGAATTTACTACTTCCTCTGGGATTTATGTTTCATAGTACTCTTTTTGCCTTCTTGTTCCCATTGATACAAGTAGCAGAACAGCTGAACAGGATAAGCACTCTGGAGAGAAATACACAGACAAAGATTATCACTGTAAAACAGATTTCGGTAGCTTTGCAATTTCATTGGGTAAACTGCAAACACAATATTATTAACTAACTAACTAGCTGTATAAATTGATTTGGGCAGCACATTAACAGTAGAGCATTAAACCCAAAATATCAATCGCATGCTGGTCAGGATCACTTGTGTCAAAATCGGGGCTTGCTGGAGCTAAAAACAGGTATTGGGTTTTCGATTGAGGGATCAGTTTTTATGAATTCTACAAAAATCCTCAAATCGAACGACCAGACCAGACCAGATTCCCAGGAAATTGAACAATTACACTAAACAATTAAAGTCGAAAATAGGATTCAGCACCAACCGGGAGAAGGCTATGGGTGACGTAGGTGGATCTGGGAAGATGACGATGACGGAGTATAGAATTGAATATTTGCTGAACAAAACAATAACTAAAAAGAAGACGGGGGTAACTTTGGTAATTATTCCAAGGCTCGTCCAAAATGACGCGCTTGCCCTCTGCTCCTTTCACGTGTTTCAGCTCTCGCTCGACAGTCAACAGATCAGATCTCCCCCAAATTGGCTCAACCCCAAACCTAACCAGATATTCCCCTTTCTTCATCCGTCTTTTACAAACAACAAACGAAGATCAAGGAAATCGGTCACTCGATTGCGCCATCGGAGCACCAGTGAAGACATGAACCAAGTCTACGCATCACGGTTTTTCGAGTGAAGAATTGAATCTGATGTCTTCCGCTGTGCTGAACCAACCAGCATAAACGCAACTCTGCTTACTCGTCCTCTTCACTCTTCCTCTCCATTTCCACGTTTGAATTCCACTCCATTTCTCTCTCGCTCGCTCTCATCTCTCATCTCTCTCTGTCGCTGCTCGTTGTTGCTGCTCTCGTCGCTGCTGTATAGTTCTCGACCGTTCGATTTCCGTTGCTTCTGCTCTATTCTTGCTCCTCTCTGCTGCTGTTCGTGTTTTTGAGCTTCGATTTCCGTTTTGTCGATCAAATCAGGTATTACTCTCCTTCCTTCTCTTCTTTCTTCCTAATTTTGCTTAGTTTGGATGATTGTTTTGATTTTGTGTTTGTTATTTTCAAGTTTTAATCTGTGTTCGTTTGCTCAAAATCAAGAATTTTTGTTTGTGTTGACAGATGCATTTGGGCTCTCTTGGTTATATTTTTTTGTGCTATGTTTTGATAGTTTGTTGTTGTGTCAATCTTTTTTTTTTTTTAGGTTCTTGTGTCTGATCAACAATTTCTATTAACAGTTTTTATGTTTTGTTGCCAGTGCTGTTGTGTTATTGTTAAGTGTTGACAAACTCTATCTATTATTGTCTGCCTTGTTCTGTTATTTCCTTGTGTTTCGAGTGTTGTTGACAATTTTTTCTATCTTTTTTAGTGTCGACGGTTTCTATCTTCTCTTTTACTGTCGACAGTTTCTTTTGTGTTATTTCTATCTATTTATTGTTGTCAGTGTTGTTGTTGTATTTTTTATTTGTTGACAGATTGGACATGTTGACCTTTGTAGATGTTTATTCTATTTTGGTGTCAGTTTCTATCTCTTGTTGATAGTGTTGTTGGCTTGTTGCGATACCTGTTTTTTTTTAACTTCTAAGCTTTGTGTGACAGATTTAAACTGTGTTGAAACCTTTTTATTTGTCTACAGATTTTGTTTTCTTTTTATATAACAGTTTGATGTGTGGCTATTTAATGATTTGTTGACAGGGTGCTTATGTCTTTTGTGATATAGTCTTTTCTTTTATTGACACTTTTTGTATCATTTATGTGATGACAGTTTATCATGAACGCATCAGCACTAAAGTTCATAGCTTCCAAGGATCTATTCTGGTCACCGAAAGTTACAACCTATAGCAGATTTTCGGTGATTGACACGATTGAAGGGCAGTTTGATGATGTTGATAATCTGCAATTTTCTAGTGGCATCTTTTCAACGATCCTTAATCTGTCAACCCGACTGAAGTATTCTCACACGCTTGTTCACTATGTCCTAATGCATGCTGTGGAGACGAAGAAGAAGTACGAGATGTGGTTTAATGTGAAAGGCAATGTTCTCCCTTTTTCTCTTCAAGATTTCGCTGCCATCACAGGGTTGAAGTGTACTGAATTTGAAGACCATCTTATTCCCGATGACCCTATTGTTTGTGGCTTTGGTTCTCGTGCTCCAACTTTGGATGATATCATTGCGGAGTTTGCAACTGCTACCGGTGAACGGAAAATGGTTCTTGCTCACCTTATTGTTGTGGAGGGTGTTTTACTCCCTCAAAGGAAAGGTTCACCAGTTAGACAAAAGTACCTAAAGCTTGCTAGCAACTTAGAAGTCTTTGTCAACTATTCTTGGGGCAGAGAAGTCTACCTTGAGACTATACAAGCGCTACAGAATGCTCCACTAAATGGAAAACGTACGCAAGGCTCACTTGAAAGTGATAGAGTTTGGTATACTTTGTTTGGGTTTCCTCTTGCCTTCATGGTATATATATTGAATATATTTTTCTTAATTTGTTTCGTTGTTTTTACTTTTGTTTAAATTTTTTCTAATATTGTAACGTTTTTTTTTTCCAGGTTTGGATTCTTGAACATTTCCATCAGTTTCGCGACATTGTGGGAGCTGCGACTTCAACCGAAAAGATAATTCCATATGGTGATCGTTGGTTCACCCTACACCCCAAGCTTGCTTGGTTTAATACGGTCTCAAGATATGTGGATGAACACCAATTGGTATTATTTTCCATCAGTTTTTGAGTTTTCTTGAGAGAGTTTTTATTGTATTTCTTTTTGTTGACACTATTTTCCTCTTTAATATCTATGGTGGCAAATTTTGTACTTGTGTTATTCCATGTGTTCATGGTCTTTTCCTTTTATTTTTTTCCTTTTTATATTTGTTGACAGATATATAAACGTGTGACGGTGTTGTTGACAATTTCCTTTTTTGTGTTTTTGCATTGAAGATTCATGATGACAGCATACTAGTGTGTTGACAGAATGTGTTAACATGTATATATGAGTATAGTGTTGTTGAAAGTTTAATAGATGTTTGTGTTTACATATTTTTTGAAAATTTATCGTGTTTATTGTTTTATTCTTAACTTTTTTCTTTGTTTTTCGTTTTCTTAGTTCTGCAGGCCTTTCCCATTACATTCGACGTTCTGGGACTTGAATTTTGTAGATGAGGTTAAAGATCCTTTGTTTGATTCTTATGCTGAACAAATGCTTGTCATTGCTCTTGAGAATTCGGAGCAAGCTGTATCTGATACCGTTATATCCAAGCAACCGGATACGAATGTGAAGAAGGCTCTAGAGAAGACTGTGAAGGAGCCACAAGAGAAGAACTCGCAGACTCAAAACGCTGGTGTTAAGAGAAAGAAATTTATCACCTCTCCAAGTATGATATCTTTGACAATTATTTTCTTCTGCTGACAGCTAGTTTCTTTTATTGACAATTTTATTTTCTTTTATGGACAGCTTCTCCTCCCGTTGTTACTACATATACCAAACGGCCTAGTAAACAAGACCGTAAAGGTGTTTCTCTAGAACATCCTCTAAGAAGATCACGAAGGTCTTGCAAGGTTGAAAACAAAAAACTTGCCAAGTATGTTAAGGTTGTTTCCAAGAAGAACAAGACTATTACTGCAAAATCCAAGAAGAGGAAGCTTGAAGTCGAACAACTTGTTAAGGATCTTCCTTCTGTTTCCAAGAAGAGGAAGGCCGGTACTTCAAAATCCAAATCCAAGAACATCAGTTCAGGAAGTGAAGATGCTATTGTTTTGTATGATGCGGTAAGAGCGGATGTTGACGGCATACTCAAGAAGTCGAAGAAGGATATTCCAGTGTTAATGTCAGAGGACTTACCTTGTACTGTTGAATTTCCAGCCTCATCTGAGAGTGAAAGACCAGCACCGGTCGATCCTTCAGCTGCTTCTGTTGATAGCGAAAAAACATCCTCTGTTCGTCCGTTTGTTGACAATGAAGACAAGGAATCTGTTTGGAGTGAAAGGTTTGAAATCTTGAGCAGGAAAATGGAAAACATTTGTACTGTCATGGGCGAACTTCAATATTCCTCTCAGCAACATGGCATTAGGTTGGATCAAGTGTTAAAGAAGCTTTTTGACCTTGCAATGATGCAAAGCAACATCACAACTACTACATTTGAAGATAAAAGCACCCAGGTTGAAGCTGATGATCTTGTGGAAGATGTCAACATTTTGAATGTTGACAATTTTGAGCAGGCTTCAGTTTTCCATGGGAATGAGGGCGGTGTCAAATCTGTAATTGTTGAAGTTGTTGACGAGATTGATGGGGCTGCTGAGTGTAATGTTGAGTTGGTTGACAGAGTTAAAGACCTTGTTGAGGATAGCACTATTGTAGATGTTGAGAGTGTTGACACTAATCCACCTGCGCATGATGTTGACATTGTGGATGTTGGTGTAAAGGTTGATCCAATTGACAGCCTATCTGTTGGACAAGTTGTTGCCAATGTTGATGTTGGCGGTGCTTCTAAAGTTGAGTTTGGTGACATTGTCCCTGATCAAGGTGCTGACAGTATTGCTGAAGTTGTTGACAAGAACCCTACCGAAACTACACTTTTTACTATTGTAGATGTTGAGTGTGTTGACACTATTCCAGCTGTGCATGATGTTGACATTGTGGATGTTGGTGATAAGGTTGATTCAGTTGACAGTTTATCTGCTGGACAATCTGTTGACAATGTTGATGTTGGTGGTGCTTCTAAAGTTGAGATGGGTGACCTTGTCCCTGATCAAGGTGTTGATAGTATCGCTGAAGTTGCTGACAAGAACCCTACCGAAACTACATTTGTCACTATTGTAGATGTTGAAAGTGTTGACACTATTCCATCTGCGCATGATGTTGACATTGTGGATGTTGGTGTAAAGGTTGATTCAGTTGACAGTTTATCTGTTGGACAAGCTGTTGACAATGTTGATATTGGTGGTGCTTCTAAAGTTGAGTTGGGTGACACTGTCCCTGATCAAGGTGTTGACAATATCGTTGAAGTTGTTGACAAGAACCCTACGGTAAGTACATCTGTCAGCACTGATTCTCAACAGCATATGGATGATAAGCCATCTGTCAACAAGTCTGAGAAAGTCTGAGTAGGAAGTTATTGTTGTGTCCTCGTCCAAATTGAATCCAAAGTAGGAAACGAGTCATCGAAAGCTTTTGTATGCAAGGATACAAGTTTTATAGATTAGGTTGGAGATGTTTTTTCAGGTATGTTGAGGAATCTGACGGTTCGAATATATATCCAGTCCTAAATTAATTGGTTCATAAATCCCAGATGCATGTTTACTCTTAATGCAAGTTCATAAACTCTTCTTTCTAGAAGCACATAACCCGAAATGAAGCTTTATAAACACCATAAATTAATTTTTAAGTTTATTGGTTGACTCTTACAAATTTATTAGTTTATTCATACATAAGAGTTCATTGATGATTGATTTATTCATGTGTATTCATTGGATTATACATACAGATTTATTTATTTTTAAACCTTTTATTAAAAGAATATTTCATTGAATAATGATTATGTATACAACGATCATAAGATAATAGATTTATTAATTTACACATACAAGTTAATTATTTATACATATAGGTTCATTGATATACACATAAAGATTCATTGATATGCAAGTTAATTATTATGTATACAGGTTCATTTGATATACACATACATATTCATTGATTTATTTAATGCATGTTCATATATGTAGTTTTGTAGTTTGTAAAATTCTCTTAAGAGCTCAATCAATTTTTCTTAGCTAGTATATACAAGGAGTTTCATTAGTCCAAATTTATTTTTCTTCTTATTCTCATGAACACATTGTTCTAACATACCAAGTTCAAGAAAGTGCACCGTAAGTTCATAAAAAATAGCATTAATTTGTTCGTTGATGCATATGAAGTTGAGCCTTGATACTCACCACATGAGCTATTGTTCATATGTTCACGTTTTGATGCCCGTTAAAAACGTACCATATGTTCATTAAAACATGATGAACTCGCTTGTTGTTATACATGTTATACATGAACCCTTCCGTTTGTATACATGTACATCCCCTTTGATACATATGAACCTGCAAGTGATACACATGAACCCTTACCTATGTACATATCTCTTTTTCGTAGCCTATCTAAAATTGGAACCTAGGGTTTACAGAAAATGCACAATAGATTCATCTAAAAATAACATGAGTAAGTTTATTAATGCAAATGAATTAGCTCGTTGATACACATCAACCTTAGAGAGCCTTGAAGGTTCATAATGATGATATTGCATGTTCATGTTGATGGTCTATCAAGTTCATATCATGGTCGATCTTGTAGGT
Organism: Oxyria digyna; assembly: GCA_029168935.1. Lineage (NCBI taxonomy): Eukaryota > Viridiplantae > Streptophyta > Magnoliopsida > Caryophyllales > Polygonaceae > Oxyria > Oxyria digyna. Next base: position 47,017,431 of record JAPVLV010000005.1, read on the forward strand.
TCAAAAACTTTATTTTGGAGCCCAATTTTCATTCTTGTTATTCTCCTAAACCCAATGCAGTAATTTATCAAGGTTCATGAAAAAAGCATCATAATTTCATAGAAATATAGTGTGGACTTGCATGTTTAAATAAATGAACTTAACATGCTTGTCGGCACCCATGAATCTGACTAGAATACACGATCAGGTTAATAAACCTTATTTTCATTGCTTCCAAATAAAAAGGTAATTGGTCCTTGGTCGATTTCGCAACACGTGAATTTAATTTCCAATTATACCTTCGTAAAAAAACTTTTGTTGAGTTAACTGCTCTGCGTCATTTAGAAATAAACCGTGTTCCCGCAAGAAAATATGTCACGGTCACAAGAGCACCAATTCACATTTTTAACCAAAAAAAAATTATATCGATGTATTATTTTTAATTAAGATATATACTGTACAATGGTTATATGTTGCTATCGTGTTTAATACTTTGCAAGTTATGCAACTTACCTATAAGTTTCCTTTAATGGTGTCAAAGATATCATTACATTTGAGATCCATTGTTACATATAGGCGTATAGCTGTCATGCTTAATAGTACTTTGCACACTATTCACCTTTACCTCTAAGTTCCCTTTAATGGTGTGTTAAAAGTCTCATTGCCTATATTGAGATCAACTTAATTTTCAATACTTGGGCAAGTGTCCGTACAATATAAAAGCTTTAGCTTGCATTTCAACTCTTAGCTCATAATTCTACTCTAATTGACACATCGACCATAACTCCATAAGGTATAATTGATGATTTTCAGATCTGATTATTATTGTATTGTGACTTCGAGATCAAGCATGTGCGAAGACTTGGACTCTCATTATTTTCTTTTGATTTATGCTTGCGAAGACTTGGACTTTCATTATTTTCTTTTGATTTAATTTTATCATTGAAGTATAAGATCTAGTGCTTGTTTGGTTCGAGTCCAAAATCCTAGAAATTGAAAATCTGCAAGAAATGAAAATGAAAATCTGTGTTTGGTTTGAAAATAATTCTGTGAAAATCATGAGATTTCGATATCCTGAGATTTTCAATTCCTACATTATGTGGGAATTGATCTTATCTAGTTCCCCAGGTAATTCACTTTCCCCCATTTTTACACATAAAATCTTAAATTCCCCTATTTTGATTTATCTACTGCAAATTTTAACCAAACACATTTTTCTCAAAATCTCCTATATTACAAATCACCCGAATTCAATTTCCATGAATTCAATTTGCATGAATTACAATTCTCACATTCAACCAAACGAACACCTAGCTTCAATGCTATTCAAATCTAAATCACATAATTAATTATGGGTCGGCTAATTATCGAAAATCACCGATCTAATAGAGCTTATTGCCAAAAACAATTCGGATACTTAATATTTACCAAAAACTATCCATATGGTCATATTTGTTACGCTTTAACCATACACCTCCTTATTCCGTTTAAAATGTATTAACATTTTTTCAAATGGAAAATGAGCTCGGGTGGTTGTTTCATAACGAATATATATATCTTGGTAATTTCCGTTTAATACATATTATACTAGTAGTTTCTGACAATATGCTCTATTGGACGGATGGTTAACTAAGGTGACTAAGTAATAAAGTTATGGTTCGTGAGAAACAAAAATAAGTTAATCGTAGCTTATTATTTTAATAAGCTAGCTTATTTTGTGGTAAAATGAAAGCAAAAATAGATATGCCGAACAAACACTAAGTAGAGCATAATCATTGGTATTTAATATGGAAAAATTCGGTGATGATTGAGATTTATTGAGTACTAGTTTAGTTCAGTTTAGTTTTCGGCTCGTGTTCCATTATAATCTATAATAGCCAAACAGAATTTTCTCTCATAGCCCATTGTAAAAAAAACATCATTATAACTGATTTTGCCGAACAAACATGTACTCGTGTATTGTACACAAATTTTCGTATTGTAGTAAAATTTTGAGTACATAAGCCATAATGTATGTGCATGAAACAAAGTGTTATTGACACGACAATAAACGCATGGGCTAAAGATCTCATCAATAAACAAAGTGAATTTTCTCTGTCTCGTTGAAATACTTGCTTGCATCGTCCACACTATTAACTTAATCCTTCATCTTCATCAGATCTCATCAATTTAATATTTGGTATACAACTTGTTTTTTTTACCAATCAATCAAACTATACTACTGTGAGATTGTAAGTGTAGCCAACTTAGATGACATTGTTTTCTAAAAAACTGTAACGGAAAAATGAACTTGAACCGTTTTATTGTCCTTATTCATCCTAAGCTAGTAAGTTACTACCTTTCACCCTTGAGCTCTTGTTTTCACACAAAAATGACCTTTTGGAGCTTGCTTTCATAACCCTAGGTCGGGGTTTGAGAGTGAATGCTTAGATGATGCTTAAAACGATAAAGCATTCAAGTTCATTTTTTCGTTCAGATTATACTACTTTGAGAATGAATACTTAGATTATGTAGATAAATTTGATGATATACGTAATTGATAAAACACATATATAATTTATCTCTATCCAAGTCTCGATCTCAAGTGAAGTGTTTATTAATTTTTTATGGGACAATTCACTAATTTTCAGGAGCAGTAATATTTTTATTGTATATACAATTTTGATGATATACGTAATTGATAAAACACGTATATAATTTATCTCTATCCAAGCCTCGATGTCAAGTGGAATGTTTATTAATTTTATGAGACTATTCATAATTTTCAGTAATAATAATATTTTTGTTGACTAATATACCTACCACGAGATGAGTACAAGAGTACGTTAACTTCAAATTTGAAGATATCAAATCAGCATGAGAGGATTAGAAGAATATCATGTTTTCTTAAAATAAATAGATAAATAGATATACAGGATATAGTTTTTGATAAAAATTCTTTTCAAATCGAAATATTATCTTACAGATATTTATTTCTGGATGATTTAATTATTCAAAAATCAGCGCTTTCTTAATCAGGTTTATTTATTTATCCAGATCTCCTCATAAATCATCATTCCTTCCCCCTCTCACATCATTAACGCGGAAACCAGGCCTTTAACGGCTGTATCTCTCTCGCAATTCTCTCCCGCACTCAGATCTTCTCTTCCGCTGTTTTTTCCACTCGTCTTTGTGCAGATCACACCTTAATCATGGATGACGAGCAGCGATCTCTCCTGATCAGATCCTTCTCCCATTACACTTCATCTCCAGGTTCTCGTTTTAGCATACAAATTCCGAATCTACGCGCCTGATTTGGTAATCTAGGGTTTAATGGACCCTGATCAGTTGTTTTTCGTTGAATGCAGGTCTGGAGCTTCGTTCTGACGAGTCGGTGCTTAGGTCGGCGGCTTACAGGATCGGAATTCTGGCGGCGTTGAGATCAATCAAGTCAAAGTCGGTGACTGGCGTCATGATCACGGATTCTGGCTGTAGTGTGAAGAAGAATGGAGTTAGGATCGTTGATCCGGATGGGGGAGCGTTGATCGCCGACTGGGAGCCCTTAGCTGATTCCGTGGCGAATGTAGTTGATCCCGATGAGCTTGTCAAGGTTGGTCACCCTAACCTTTCTCTATAAATCTGAAATATGTCGGTGTTCGTACTGTTTATGTTTTTTGTACATGAAAATGGAGGGTCTTTGAAGGATTTACTGGACAGTAAATGCTGGATTCTGGTAGATCCCGTCTGATTGTAAGAATCTTGTAATGCATTTAGATTGTCCAACAATAGGTAGTGTCCAGATTTGGTTCTGTCAAAGATCATAGTCGCATTAATCTTCATCATCAATCTCTCTAAGTGATGTTTCTAGACATAACTTGAGATCTGACTATCTGAGATGCATCTTCTTGGCTATACGGGCTCTCAATTGAACGATTAGGCCTAGATGTGGATGATTTGTGTACACACTTTACGGCTTATCGTCGCATCTTGTCTTTATATCCTGATATCTACTTACTGGTGGTCTTTTGGAACTTAATTTATAGCTTATTTTCCAAGCAGATAACGGAATTCAGAAACTACTCAATTTTTTTTGTTTGTTTTAGCGAGCATTTGTTAGTTTCTCAAATTTCTGCATATACTACTTATTGCAACCAAATAGATTTTTTTACTGGAATATTCGTTTTCTCTGTTTTTGTCGGGGTATGTATGTATATCTTTGATCCTCCATTATTTGTAGATCAAGTAATCTTTCAAATTTTAGAAAAGGATAGTTATAGCCTTTTACGTTATATCATTGAGTGACTTGGTAATATAGGATGTGAGCAGATATAGTAAGGCAACAACTACTTAATTTTTTGTTTGTTTCGATGAAGCCGTTAAGTATTTTCTAGTTTTTTCAGTTTCCCTCTTTTATTAATTTCTTGCTACTCAAGTAGGTTTTTTTCCTAGGTTGCTCTAAATTACCTTTTCTGTTTTTCGTTACAATATTTTTATTTGGTCGTTCATTACACATAAACCAAATGATCGTCCAAATTTTGGAAATAGATACTTTGAGGTTATATGATAGACTTGGGTATGGTGTGAGTACCATATTTCTCAATATCTATGTACTCTTTTTGTTCTGAGATCCATAAGTAGTAAATTCATTTTCTGCACTTGTTCTGATTCAAACTTCAAACAGTTGATAGAAGAGTTCGCGAAGAAACAAAATATTTCTGTTGATGGTGGTCAATCGGGTGAGGTTTTATTGGCCAGAGACACAAGTCCAAGTGGGGAAGCTCTCTTTGAAGCTGCAAAACAAGTATTCATTTCGCCTAAACACCCAACAGACTATAGCTTATTTAAATTATCTGGCTTGCATGAAATCTCATTCTGCTTCTTTTCTGTAATATGTTGAAGGGAATCAGCTCAGTTGCTGGGACAATTTTCCATGACATGGGCATTTTAACCTCCCCTCAGTTGCATTGGTTGGTTCATGCAAGAAATAAGGATAGAAAAGCAAGTGAGCATGACTACTTTCAGCGTTTGTCATACTCTTATAGGTATCTCTTCTGTATTCATTATCTAAACAACTATAGTCTTGGCGAGGAGTTTATTTGGATGGATAAACTGATATGAAACTGTATTACTGTTTTAGATGCCTGGTAGATTTGATCCCTGAAGGTGCCAAAACTGACAAGACTGGTGAAAGTTTAGTTGTTGATGGGGCCAACAGTGTTGGTGGAGATAAAATAAAATCTTTAAAGGATCTGTGTGATGGCCTGGCAATTGAGATACGTAATACAAGTAGAGGTGGTTCTATACTTGATCAAGGAGTAGGTGTTGGTTTTATTCAGGAACAGAAGATTGTTCCATCAGGATTTGGTTGCAGTGATATAGGTTTCAGGTTTGTGTACTGTGATTTAATGACTCCATCAAGCATTTCTTGTAGATGTGATATAATTACATAAATGATAAGTTATGTCTGTGCATTTACTTTTTGCGCCTGCATAGTTTAGTGATTACTGAATTGAGCCAAGATAGCACACTTTATTTTTCCTACAACTATTCCTTTTATTTTGGAATTATTCTTCTAGGATCTCATCATCTATGAACTACTAGTAAACAACATTTTTCGATTAAAAAAAGAGAAAGAGAGATTACAATTATAAATATTTGTTATCCTTATCAACATTCTGATTGTTTTCATCTAGTGCCCACTTGAACATTAGCTTTCTGCTTACAGTCATTCCTTCAAAAGTAAAAGTATTTGTTATCCTTATCAATGTGGCCTAATAGGCAGAAATGTGTTCTACTTTCAGACAAATTGGGTTTTACACTTATTTTGTTTGTATTCGTTTCAGATGTGCAAGTATAGATGGAGATGCTGGTCGATTTCTGTATTTCTCTGTGTTACCAAGCCAAGAGATTGAGATTGTTGACGGAGACAAGATACTGTTCCTCTTTACCTTATATATAAATGAGCAGCTAGCTGCTCTACAGGAGGTGGAAAATGAAAAGGAAGGTCATTATCATGCACGTCTTGGCATATTACATAATGCCTATGAAATTGGAGCATCAATCCATTACCTAAAGAACTTGGGCTTGGATGTTGTCTCTTTTACGCCCGGAACAAGGAGTTTGCATGCAGTAGCTTCAAAATACGACATAGGAATTTATTTTGAGGCGGACGGTTGTGGGGGCATTTTGTTTTCAGAGAATTATCTTCTTTGGTTAGAGGCTAAGAATAATGAGCTTTTGTCTTCCTCTAAAGGTCATTTTCGTCTTTCAAGTTCCATATTTGTTTTTGTAACCTTTACCTCCAATCTCTGACAATTTTCAGTTCTCATTCCAGGTTCTACAAAGCAACTATCCATTAGCAGGCTGCTGGCGGTTAGTAGGTTGATGAATACAACTGTCCCTGATTCCTTGGCATCATTGCTTATGGCGGAAGCTATCTTGCAACATAATGGTTGGTCATTGCAGAAATGGAACGAGATCTATTGTGAACAAACCAACATGCAGCTCAATGAGGTATATCGGATCACTGTTTTCTATCAGCTTTGTATACTATCTATGCTGCAACTATTTTCAATTACCAGTATAGCACGGCGGCATTGGATATTTGCTAAATAAAAAAAGACAAATTGCTCTGTCCTTTAATGTTCCAAAGTTGTAGTTGTAGTATTCTTTCCTAATGCGAACTGCCGATAGCCAAGTCAGGCTGTCTCTCATTCATACACGATTCTTTCTGATTCTAAATCTAACTTTAAAAACTTGGGATATTTCACGCTCTAGGAAACAAATAAAATAAATTTGTATCATTGAGATCAATTATTTGAAAATTGATTTTATGCTCATAAAAAGTTGTTAAGATCATGAGTTGGGTGAATGTTCTATCCTTAGTGTATAGCCATTGACTCTTTTTGCCATCAGGAAACTTTTACCTTTCTTTATTAACCTATTTTATTTTATTAATGTTTCAGGTTGAACTAGCGGAGAATATAGCTGTTGCTGCTGAAAATCCCAAGACTTTAGCTGTTAGTCACTCTGGAATGGAAGGAGAGACTGATACATTGAGAGGTAACTCCTGCTTCTATTGTTAATGTGCTTTCAATTAGAAATTTGATCTACTTTGACTTGTAGCTTGATTTATTAGCTTCGGCTTAAGTCATATTAGTTTACACATAAGCAAAATAAACAGCTGCATAGTAGTTAATGTGGCACTAAAATGAGAATCCCTGTAAGTAGTTACCCAGACTTACTGTTATTTTCTTATTGATTAATTCAGTTTCACACTTGTTGGTAGTTCACTATACGCTATTTATGATGATACTAAATGGGTAGCATTTTACAGTTTCAGATGAAGCAAGATCAGAGAATGCACAGCATGTGTCTCATCTTTCTCAGGAGTCCAAAAATATTGATGAAGGTCCTACTGAATCTGCAGGTCAGCAGGCAGTGAATTATGAGGCCCATAGTGGGGAGCAAACCCATGTAGATGTTGAATCAGAACAAAATCAAAAGCAAGGAACTACAACCAATGATCAGGCCTGTGAAAATGGAATACATATAGGATTGCCTCAGGAATTCCAGGAGAAGCAGGAGTCTCAAGTTGTACAACTAAATTCTGATGAAACTTCGGATGAAATTAATCTAGAAGCAAGCTCTGAAGAGTCTCAGGATCTTTGTATCTTAAAGAGGGAAGAGGAAAATAATCATGAGTTTGATGCTGAGATGGTGGTGAGTCCAGAATCCCACATATGTCCTGCTAAAGTGATTGAAGCAGACGAAGATCCGGATCATGTTAGTGACAAGGAGGTAAGTGAGATCAAGAGAGTAGAAGCAGATGATGATGCTTGGGTGTTAGTCAGTGATGGAAAAGGCAATTCCTTGAATCCTAGTCCTACAGTGACTGATACCATGGACTACGAGCATTTGCCTGAACTTGCCTTAAATGGGAAAGAAAGCTATTCAAGTCCCGAAGTCAATGGTATACATGCTCCAGTTGAAAATGTGGATGATTTGCTTCTTTCAGCTGACATGGCTAAATCAGAAGGTATCAGTGGCCCAGAACCTGCTTCTGATGCCCAAACTCAGTCTCAAACGAGCAGTGGTTTACATTTACTTGACAACAGGGACTATGAACATTTGCCTGAACTTGATGACCCATCAAAGGAGAAAGAAAGCTGTTCAAGTCCCAAAGCCGATGGTAGACATACTCTGGTTGAAAATGTTGGTGACTTGCCTGTTTCAGTTGACGCAGAAGAATCAGGAGCTATCAGTGGCTTGGAATCTGCTTGTGATGCTCAACCCCAGTCTCAAACGAGCAGTGGTCTACATTTTCCTGAACTTGAAGAGCCCTCAAATGATATAGAAAGCTTTTCGAGTCCCGAAGTCAACGGTACACATCTTCTGTTTGAGAATGGGAATGACTTGCTTGTTTCAGCTGACACAGTAGAAGCAGAAGATAATGCTAGATCAGAATCTGTTTGTGATGCCCACCTTCAGTCTCAAACGAGCAACGGTGAAATAGTCCCTTCTGTTACCGTTCACGATGAACCATTAGAAACCAAAGCTAATAATGGTTCAGTTGATGTTGACAATGGATCAAGTAGCCTCGTTAATGGCCCAAATTTGAATGATGTCAGAGTCAGTTCAACTTTAGACGGTAATGATATCAATGCTCCTTTGGATAGCGGTGAAGCCTTGCCTATTCCTTCTGATGTCGGTACAACTGAAGAAACAGGAGATCTTAATGTCGTGGAATATGCTTCTTGCAATATTGCTCCTTCTGAAGTGAATGGTATTGTTGTTGCACTTCCACCTTCTGAGCATGTTGCCATAGTAGAAGCCATCACTAACAATTGTCCAGTTGAAATTGACAATGAGTCAAACTATCTTGTTAATGGTAAGAACTCAGACATGAGGATCAATCTTCCGTGTTCTGATGAAGTCAATAGCGTGGAGACCCTTAAATACTTGCCTACTTCTGATGTGGACGATACTGAAGAAGTGGAGACCCTTAAAAACATGTCTACTTCTGATGTGAATGATACTGAAGAAGCAGGAAGTACTAATGATGGCGTAGAGATAGAACAACCATCTAATATTCCTTGTACCATAAGTTCTTCTGTTGTTCGTGACAACATTGTAGGCAACGAAGCTGAGAATGGTGGCATTGATGTTGAAAACGGAGATGTAAATTTACCCGTTGACAGGAAAGAAGAGTTGTCCGATTCCAGTGGTACAGTACAAGCTGATGATGCTGAAACTGCAAGACATGACTCTGAACTCAATGGTGCTATCAGTGGACTACCAATAGTCCATATTGCTGAACCCGAAAGTGAATCTGACAATAACCCAACTGAAACAGAAGCTACAAATATACTCGATATTCAGCCTCCATCTCAAATAAATGGCATCAGTTTTGAGCCCTCCCATCATGGTGAAAGAGAAAGTCAAGCTGAGAGGAGTCTGCTTGATGCTCTAGAGACAGAAACTATCACCGTTGCTGATGTTACAATGCCTCAAGTTCAAGTGAATAGTCATCGTGATCAAGAAACATACTTCGAGTCTGAGGCTGGAAATACTCTAGTAAGTGGTGACAAAAGGTCAGATTGCCTTGTTGGTAGCAGTTTTAACCCATACTTAACATTTGGTTCTTTTCCGATGGGTGAGTGTTCCAAATCCGAGGCTCCAATTACTGTATCGAGAGATGTTTGTCGTGATGATTCTGCTGCACCTAATCTCGATGAACCCGAAGCCAATACTGAAGTTACAGAGGCATCCAAGGATTTTTACTGTCAGCAACATGTGACTGGCAACCATAGCGAGCAAAAGGTCGAAAACACACTCTTTAGAGAATGTAGTGATTTGAAACCTGATGAGTGTGCCATATCTGCAGTTGCAGACACAGAGGGTGATATAAGTGAAAGGACTGTTGTTGATGGACAGAGTGTTGCTGATGAAATAGTGAAAAAACCATTTTACTACTTGATCAGGATCCCCAAATATGATGACGAAAAGCTCTCTGAACAGATTAAATCAGCTGAGATGCTACTTGAAGAAAAGACGCGAAATAGAGATGCTTCTCTCGCTGAATACCGGCAGAAGAAGGTAAGAAATGCTCTGACTAAGTAATAAATTATGCATTTATTCTCCACTATATAATCTGTTTAATATATTGATGTTTTTTTTATTAGGAAAACTGTCAAAAACTGAGAGCTAATCAGCAAGCTGCCGTATTAGAAGAAAGAGCTGCACGTGATTTGGTTAGAGCAAAAAGGAAGGAAATTGATTCTGCTCAATCTTTGGTCAACATTGCTAAGGATGCAATGACAATCGAAGATTTGGATAACAAGGTAGGTACCTTAAAGAATCTTAGTTCTGATCTTGAGTTTTTGTTCTGTCATTGATGCATTGGTGATGAAACAGATAGCTAATATGGAGCATACAATACAACATGAGACAGTGTCTTTAAACGAGGAAAAGAAGCTGATACGTGAAATAAAGCAATCAACAAAGTTGCGCGAGCAGCTGCTTGCCACTGCCCAAAAGCAAGGTTTTCAGGAGGCACTGGACCATAAAGATAAAAATGAAGATCACGTGAAGGTGTGCAGTCTAGACTAAAAAGCAAGGTTAATCGACATGCTTTCATATTGATCCCAAGCTTGATGATGATGTTTCTTCATGCAGGTTCTAAGAAAAGATTTGGATTCTCTCAGATACAAACTTTCTGAAGCAGAACAAGCTACCAAAGCTGTGATGAAGATATTAGATTCTGAACATGCAAAATTAAACGAGCTTCATAGGCAATTAACATTGTCTAACGATGTTCGCCAAGAAGCATATGTAAATCTGCAGAATCTTAGGACCCAATGGTCAGAGAAGGTTTGTTAGCTATTAACTTTTTATATACACTTTCTGGAAGTTTGTGAGAGCTTGAGCTCAATGCTTTCTTATTTGTCAATTCCTGACTTGATTGGGTAGTCCTTATATGTGTAATGTATCATAGGTTTCAGAATGTTGCATGCAGGTTGTAGTGCTTCAATTTTTTTTGTTAGTGTCATACTCATGTAGTGAAAATTAGCACAGGAAATCTGTTATTGATCCGTCAACTATCCCTATAATTGATGAAAAACCAAGCTTGACTAACTTCACTTCCCGATTGACAGGACCAAATGTATTTTCCATCTATAGGTTCTAAAAGTGACTGAAACATAAACAATAATTTGGCATGTTTATATTTTCCGGGTAATTGATTTCCATTTTTATCTCTTACAATGCAGAACAAATACTTCTGGACTTGCAAGAATGTTCAAAGACAAGCCAATACTTTAGCAGCATCAGGCGATAAAACATCCCTCCAGTCCGTTTGTGCTAATCAGGTAAAGAAATTTTGTCTCTCATATGCCTGTCTTATAAGACAGAAACCCATCAAACCTTTGATTAAACTCTTATGCTGCACAGGTCGAGTCGGTAATGAAATTATGGAACCAGGACAATGAATTTCGAAAAGATTATATCAGATGCAATTTACGAAGTACACTGAGAAGATTAGGAACAGCAGATGGCCGCTCCTTGGGCCCCGATGAGGAGCCTCCATCATTTATCATGCCTCCTCCTCTTGTTCGTAGAACAAACCCATCTGTTATAGACACTAAGGAATCAAACCCAGTTGCTGAATCCCAAAAAGCAGACCCCAATTCTGCTAACAAGGTCGTAGAACAAAAGAAACCCAACGTGGTTATCAATAATAAGCCTAAAAAACCTTCTTCTCCATTCAAGAATGAAGAAGAAGAAGAAGCTCAAGCCACCAACACTGTCAAGATTGAAGAGGATAAAGAGGCTATTAAGGCAAGAAAGGAACAAGAGGAGTTGGCCAGAAAAGAAGAGGAATTAAGGAAGATAGAAGAGGCTGTGAAGTTGAAAGAAAAACGTCGTCTTGAGGAGAAAGCCAAGTTCGAGGAGGCTTTAGAAAGGAAAAGAAGAAATGCAGAGAAGGCTCAGGCAAAAGCCGAGCTTAGAGCCAAAAGGGAAGCTGAAGAGAAGGAGAAGGTATGCTTTCTGACTATTATTTTTGCATCTAATAAATTATTAATATTTGTTAATTTGTTTAAGGTTTAATCATTCCAACTAAAAATTATTGCATCAAATCAAATATGGCCTTTTCTAGCGAGTATAGTAATTAATTAATTATTTGTTAAATTTTAATGTTTATTAAGGGTTTAATCATTCTTACTTGGGGCTCGTTTGGTACAGTTTACAAGCGAATTCACTCTTAGCATATTAAAACCATTTTTGAGGTCTTACCATGCAAATTCACTCGTCTTTCGCTTGCAGGAGAGGGAGAAGAGGGCGAAGAAGAAGGGAAACAAAAAGGGGCGAAAAGCAGAGGACACAACTCCAAATCCCGACACTGAGACTGTTACAACACCCGACGCCATTCCCGAGCAACCCAAGGAAGCTGAAACCCGAGATAAAACAGTGTCAATAAACAAGAGGTCTCAAAAGCCACAGTATGCAAAACAGAACAAGCTGAAAACCATACTTCCTCCTCCTCCTCCACTACGCAACCGAGCAAGGAGAAGGACACAGCAATGGGTGTGGGTGGCAGTTACGATTGTGGCTATCCTCGTACTATTCTTTCTGGGTAATCTTAACCTTAACATCCCCGACATGTCGGCCGTCTTTAGCTCGTGGCATTAACTTGATTCTTTATAGAGAGGAGATTTGATAATACTGGTGTGTCTAGAGACGATACAAACATTCTTTGGTAGTTTATGGTTTGTGGTTTCACAGTTGAAGTTTGATATGCCCGAGTAGGGTATGGTTTTATTGACTTGGATAAAAACAAAATAGGGAATGTGTTGTCGTTGATATTGGTTTTGTGGACGAGGATTGTTTATATATAATATATATAGAGGTTTGATATAGTATCTATCTGCTGTTGTTCAGATTTCGATTAGCACTTATTTTTCCCTCTTTGTATTGAAGTTCTATGAAGAATTCTTTACTCCGTATTATGTATGCAAGGCAAATTCACTTAACGATGCTCCAGTGTTCTTTTAAGAAGTCATAAATCATATCAAAATATCCAGTATTGTCACTTGGGATTTGTAATAGGGTCAATGACCTTTAACCACCCGTAAGATGTTATAATTCGTCGAAAGCCATCTCCTAATTTTTTTTTACCGAAAACCACCCCATAACGGTACATAATTTCGAGTTGTGCTAGGGGATCAATCGAACTGTGCGAGGTTGTGCGGAAAAAAATCCTCGAGTTGTGCAAGGTTGATAGCTCGATCGAATTGTGTGAAATGACCTAGGGGATTCAGAGTTTGGGGAAAGCGACGATTATAGAGTTCAAGGGAATTGTTCAAGCGACGAATCGACGACAGTTGGAGAATACTTTGTAAGTTTTTACAATTTTTCGATTTAGGGATACGTTGATTTACAGTCGAGGTTTTAGACGGGAAATTTTGTTAATATTGCGTAATCTGGATTGTTCAGGTTTGGTTTATTTTCAATGTCAAGCTCTTCTTATGTTAATTCACATAGCCAAGCAAATGAAAGGCTATGATTCTGCAATTTGTTGGCGGTAGAATCTATTGCACGGACAAAGTGGAATTATGGGAGACGATTTTATGGTTGTCTTCTATATAAAACACCTAGGAAATGTAAGTACTTTGTGTGGATTGATGAAGAATTCAGCAAAAGAGCAGTTTATGTTATCAATGAGTTGATTAAGGAGAAAAAAGCATTGGAAGCTACTATGAAAGTGCAAGAGGCTAGTAGCAGGGGACAAGGCATTGAGTTGGAAATCAAGCATCTGGAATTGGCATATGAGAATTTGAGACTACAAGCAAAAGCTAAAGATCAACACTTTATTATTGTAGTAGGTTGTTTTGTGTTTGCTGCAATATTGCTCTTTGTAGCCCCTTTTAAGTTTGTATGAATTGACATCTGAGAATAATTGGTAGCCCTTATCAGTGAGTTGTTAATGTAGTCCCAAAAGACAATGTTGCACCTTATTAATGTAGTAGAATTTGACTTTGTGCATGTTGTTAGAATGGAAAAAAATGTGCAAACTGAAATGAGAATAGTTAAGCTAACTTCAACTGAATGAGAATACACATGAAAAATTAACACACATGTAAACATTTGGTCATCAAGTAACTTCAAATGACATGTATAGACATGAGAATAGACATGAAAAATTGACAAACTCTTCTATTCACCGAAAACCAATGAAAAAAACCAAAAAATTATGCAATTGGAAAAAAATTATAACCCTACAACCAATGAAAAAAAATCCAGAAAATTATATGTGCAATGACATATAAGTTCAAACTGAAATGAGGAAAAAACAGAAAATTAGACATGTTGGCTAACTCTTTGCCTATCAGATATGAAAGTTGGCTTGTATTCTCCTATGTCTCTCACCAGTATCTCAATGAACCATGCCCGTGTCTCTTTTCTCTCAGCTTCAACTACAGCTTATGCAATTGAAAATATATTCTCATTTCCATCTTTACCAACAACTACAAAAACTTGACCACTAAATGCACCCTTCAAGTGACAACCATCTAGCCCAACTAGTGGTCTGCATCCTAGCAAGAAATCCCTCTTACAAGCTTCTAGACACACATAAAGGGCCCGTTCGGCTAGTCCAAAATAGGCCAATCAACTAGTTGATTGGGGCAAAAATGGTGCAATCAACCAGTTGATCGTGTGTTTGGCCTGTTCGGCTCGTCCTCTCCGATCAGCTTGGGCAGCTGATGGAAATCTCCGGTTTGTACCACTCTGTAGTTGAAGTTGATCAAATTCCATAATGTTGGGGGGGGGGGAACATTATGGAATTCCGTCAACTTCAACTACGGGTTGATGGCAAAATTTCTAGAAATGCCCCTGCAATTCCTCCTCTTCCATTTGTTTACAGAGCATCCCGAATTTTGAAGAGCATCTGGATTTCTAGGGTTCGTCGGCAGGTATGATTCTTCCCCGTTCGAATGAATTTTTGATGTTTTATCACATTTCGATCCTAATCGAGATGTTTGTGTGAGTTTGCAGCACAATCAAACCATTTCTCTTTGTTCATTCCAAGAATCGGCTTTGAAGGTAAATTATCCCTAAATTAAAACCCTAGAAATCCTTCAGTTTTTGGTGTTTAGTTTACAGATTTGATAGAAACTTTGATACTCATATGGTATTCTTGATCTGCATTCCGAATTTATTTTGAAATTATCTGTTGTGTGTAGTGCCCTCTATGTGTTTGATGAAATGTCAATATTGGTTCCAATGTGTAAAACAAGCATTTGTTCTTGCTACTGGTGCATTTGTTCTTGGTACTTCTGTTCTTGAAATGTCAATACTGTTTCTGTTCTTGTAGTGAAAGAGAAAACCTTTTTGTAGGCAACGACTATTTCCACTACAAAATTCAACTTTTGACACTACATTTTCTTACGTTGAAAGCCAACGTACGTTGGTTTCCAACGCACAAGCAAAACAAAAAAATGTTACGTGAAGCAAAATACGAAATACGTGAAGCGGATTGAAAAATACGTAAATTGTACACGTTGGGTTTCAACGTACAGGTATAATTTGAAAAAAGAAGTCGTTGAAAAATAATTGGAAAAAAAAAAATAAAAAAAATAATCCCGTACGTTGATTTTTTTTTTTTTTAACCTACAAAACGTTTTTTTTTAATAAAAAAATAATTATTTTTAGTATATTATACCAATAATAGGTTATATATCACATCTGTCTCTTTGCTCTAGTGGTATAATGGAAGTGAAACCACTACACTACTGTGTCTTATTGATCTATATGTAATATTAATACTACAAGATAACAAGGGAACTTACTTTCACCTCACCCTTTTATTAGAAAAACAATTTTTTAAAATATTTAACATTTCATAAATATTTGTACTATTTTTTTCGTTTAAAAATAATAATAATATTCATAAAATATTTAATAAATAAATAAAATAGTTTAAAATAATTATAACTAGTGTAGTGACCCGTGCCATGCACGGGAAATTACATATTAGTCGTATGAAAATTGTATATCCTTTTAATCGAGTTCGTCAAAAAATGAAGATTAGCTTTTTTCTTGTAAAGACTATTTATAAAAATATATTTTATTTCATGAAGGTTATGTACGTAGCTTGACTTAATTTTTGTTATCGAAAATAATACTAATTTTATCATAAGAATATATATTAACCTTCAAAATAATATTTATTCTCAATAAAATAGCTTGTATATTTGTTGTTGAAAGAAATGATAATTGTTTAAGATTTATTTGTTAAAATAATTATCCAATCTATTAATAATTGAAATTAAAGATAAAAAGTAATAATTGTGTAACAAACTAAGCATAAAATCACTCTAAGAACTCTAAAAGGCTCAACTTTAATATATAAGATAGATATAATAAAATTTTAATTTTAATATATTATTTTACTTGTTTTTAGTAAAACTTATATATTTTTTACGATAAAAAATAATGATAATCAATATTATTCCAAATATAATCTCTCTATATTTTTTTTTATTTTTTTTGAAATAATATATATTGATAATAATACCAAAAAATATAAAGAGAATATATTGTATAATCAAACCAAAAAATATATTATTTAATCCTAGTTTACTTATCAATTGTCATACATTGTATAAATTTTGTAAAAACAAGTGAACTTGTTTTCACCTCATCATTTTATTATAAAAACGGTTTTACTAATATTTAATATTTTATTTTACAAATTTTTACGTTTACAAAACGAGTAATGGTGCGAAATCCGACTTAAAACGAATAATGGCGCGAAAATCGAGAAAAAACGGACTTAGAACAACAAATTGCATGAAAATCGAGAAAAACGTGATTAAAACGAGAAACGGCGCGAAAATCGAGTAAAACAAGAAATGGCGCGAAAATCGACTTAAAATGAAAAGAAAAGGGTATTTAGCAAAAAAAAAAAAGAGAGATGATGGAAGGGGTATTTAGCCAAAAAAAACTTGATAAGGGAATGAGTATTTAGCAAAAAACTTGAAAAATGATGTGATAAATGGATTGTTTGGCCCAAATCGTTTAAACGCCTTAAAACGATAAAAATTAAAATTTCAAAATTGTAACATGATAGAAAATAAATTCCATAGTCGTTTTCATTTGTCGGAATCGAACAAAAATCATCGAAAACGTCAACGGGCCTAATAAGGCCGAATGGAAATTTAATGAGGTCCGTTATAAAAAAAACGACATAAAACGGCTTAATAAGACCTTAAACCGCAAAAAACTTGAAATGTAAAAGTTGTATTTGAGCATTACCAATATGACGGTTTCGTTTTTATAAGAAATTAACAAAATGAACTCTTCGAAATATCTAAACGAGCACTTTCACCTAGTAACGAGTTAATCTCAAGTATATAAGTCGTATAGTTTTACTCATATATGTGTGATATCACCTCGTTACTCAAATAAAGTTTATATAAAACTTATATTAAATGTTATGAAACACTCAAATAATCCAAAATAACGACATTTCACATCTTCGTATTGTCGCTATTGCTTGTTTAATCATATATGTATGAGTATTTCATTAAAACTTTCATTAAATATCGAGTAACCAAGCAATAAGGACAATACGAAGATGTGAA
Organism: Oxyria digyna; assembly: GCA_029168935.1. Lineage (NCBI taxonomy): Eukaryota > Viridiplantae > Streptophyta > Magnoliopsida > Caryophyllales > Polygonaceae > Oxyria > Oxyria digyna. The sequence continues at coordinate 47,035,034 of JAPVLV010000005.1, forward strand.
ATGTCGTTATTTTGGATTATTTGAGTGTTTCATAACATTTAATGAAAGTTTTATATAAACTTTATTTGAGTAACGAAGTGATATCACACACATATGAGTAAAACTATACGATTTATATACATGAGATTAGCTCGTTACTAGGTGAAAGTGCTTGTTTAGATATTTCGAAGTGTTCATTTTGTTATTTTCTTATAAAAACGAAAGCGTCATATTGGTAATGTTCAAATACTACTTTTACATTTCAAGTTTTTTGCGGTTTAAGGTCTATTAAGCCGTTTTATGTCGTTTTTTTTATAATGGGCCTCATTAATTTTCCATTCGGCCTTATTAGGCCCGTTGACGTTTTCGATGATTTTTTTTCGATTCCAACAAATGAAAACGACTATAGGCTTTATTTGCTATCATGTTACCATTTTGAAATTTTGTTTTTTATCGTTTTAAGACGTTTAAACGATTGAAGCCCAAATTATTCACTTATCACATCCACTATCCACATTCACTATTCACTATCCACTATCCAAACCTTATACCCTAAACCCTATCCACATTTCACTCGATTTGCGTGCCGGTTCTCGTTTTAAGTCGTTTTTACTCGGTTTTCGCGCCATTGGTCTTTCTAAGTCGCTTTTACTCGGTTTCCGCACCATTGGTCGTCCTAAGTCGGTTTTACTCGGTTTTCGCGCCATTGGTCGTTCTAAGTCGATTTTCATCGGTTTTAGCGCCATTGGTCGTTTTTACTCAGTTTTCGCGCTATTAGTCGTTCTAAGTCGGGTTTCCTCGGTTTTCGTGCCATTAGTCGTTCTAAGTCATTTTTACTCGGTTTTCGTGCCGTTGGTCGTTCTAAGTCGGTTTTCCTCGGTTTTCGCGCCATTGGTCGTTCTAAGTCGTTTTTACTCGGTTTTCACGCCATTAGTCATTCTAAGTCGGTTTTCCTCGGTTTTTGCGCCATTAGTCGTTCTAAGTCGGTTTTACTCGGTTTTCATGTCATTAGTCGTTCTAAGTCGCTTTTACTCGGTTTTCGTGCCATTAGTCGTTCTAAGTCGTTTTTACTCTATTTTTGCGTCATTGGTCGTTCTAAGTCGTTTTTACTCGGTTTTCGCGTCATTACAAGCCTTTAACCCTAATTTCCCATCGTGTTCTTGAGTGTTAAGATTGTTACCGTCTAGTTTGATCATTGCCCTACAATTGCTTCGTTGTCATCTCGTTGATTATCTAGCTACAAACAGTTAGAAGTTGTGATTGTAAGTTAGCCACATGGTCAAATATCTCTAATACACATTGAAACCAAGTTTCATTCTATTATGACATCATTTGGATGTCGTTTTGCCAAATTGGGCCTTAGGACCATTTAAGGCCTTTTAGCGTTTACGCATAGTTTCAAGCCTCGTTCATTTGTTTACGCATAGTTTCAAATATCTCTAATACCTCTAATATTAATTGTAACCAAGTTTCAATCTATTATAACATCGTTTAGTCGTTGTTTTGCCAAAATCAAGATAAAACTACAAAATTTATACAATGTATGATAATTGATAAGTAAACAAAGATTAAATAATATATTTTTTGGTTTGATTATACTCTATATTCTCTTTATATTTTTTGATTTTATTATCAATATATATTATTTCAAAAAAAAATTAAAAAATATAGAGAGATTATATTGGGAATAATATTGATTATCATTATTTTTTATCTTAAAAAATATATAAGTTTTACTTATATTAAAATTAAAATTTTATTTTATTTTTGAAATTTTAGTATATTTTTAAAATGTTAAAATTAAAGTTTTAAAATATTATGATTATTTTAAACTATTTTATTTATTTATTAAATATTTTATGAATATTATTATTATTTTTAAACGAAAAAAATAGTACAAATAATTATGAAATGTTAAATATTTTAAAAAATTGTTTTTCTAATAAAAGGGTGAGGTGAAAGTAAGTTGCCTTGTTATCTTGTAGTATTAATATTACATATAGACCAATAAGACACAATAGTGTAGTGGTTTCATTTCCATTATACCTCCATGAGGTCTCAAGTTCGACTCTCCCACTCTCCTTTTTCCATCATTTTTCCCCAAAAATAAAATAAAATAGTGTGGTGTTAGTGTTGAGATTTTAACTCAAGACCTCACACACACAAGCTGTGCACTTTACCACTAGAGCAAAGAGACAAATGTGATACCAACAAGCATGTGGTCGGGTGGTAAGGGACCCCAACCACCCAACATGAGGTCTCGAGTTCGAGACTTGATGAAGGTTAAAAATTGTTTGTTGGGAGAGCCACCCACGCAACTCGAACTCTAGATGTAAGGGTAGTAGGAGAGTCCCCTAACCGCTGAACTAGAGTGGGAAACCAAAAAAAAAGAGACAAATGTGATATATAACCTATTATTTGTATACTATACTAAAAGTAATTATTATTATTTTTTAAAAAAACGTTTTGTACGTTGAAAAAAAAAATTAATCCCGTACGTTGGAAACCAACGTACGTGGATTATCAACGTACGAGATTTTTTTTTTTTTTTTTTTTCCAAATATTTTTCAGTGGCTATTTTTTTCAAATTAAAGCTCGTTGGGTTTCAACGTACATGTGTATTTCGTATTTTTTAAAAATTATATACGTATACCCCGAGGATAATACGTATACAAAATATTTTGCCTATACGTTGGATTTCAACGTACGTTGGAGTTCAACGTAAAAAATGTAGTGTAGAAAGTTAAAAAATGTAGTGGAAATAGTTCTCACGATTTTGTAATGTTTCATTGCTTGTGCATAGTCTCTATATAAACTTGACATGACATTGAAAACCTTGAAGAAAGCCATTTTTTTCAAGAATTCAAAGAATGGTGAAATTGGAGGTTATTTGCAAAAACTTGATAATAAGATTAGTTAAACTTGAAACTTAATTTGAGGTGATGCTAATTAGATAAGATCTGTATTCAGCATGTGTTGTTGGTGTATTTAGCATGTATTCAACATGATAATCTCCAATCATGTGTTGTTAGTACAACCAAGTGATGATGAGCTTGTTAGGCATGATAAGCCTTCTTCTTTAGTAATATCTTCCAAACTTGTGTATATATTCTAGTGAGCTTATTCCATGCTTTTGAGTTGTTGTAGTAAACTAATACTATTTCACCTGCCCATGTGTTTTGCAAATTAGGCAATGGTAGATATGTATTATGCCTTGTATACCTAGCTCAACATTCTCACTGTTTCCATTTTGTGTATTTCTCTCTAGCTCATCTCTGCTTCTTTTCTTAGCAGTCAGTATTGAGAATTTGGTAGATGAAAAATAGTGGGTCAGCCGAAGTTTGTTGCATTGACATTATTTTTTAATGTTGTAGATGTTGTCGCATGACTACACACATGACATGGAAGCCCTACTCCTTCGTGAACAAGAGGAGGCTGGACATTGGAGTCTTCCGACGAAAGTGCTCGAGACAATGACAAACTACAACCCTGTTTCAACGCCCCATTTCCTGCCTTCCGTATGTAGTAACCGGTGTACTCCATGAGTATAGTAGTATTCTATGTCATGAATTATTGAGGTTCCTCCCTTATGATAGTCCTATATATGGATTACATTACCAATGAATAAGCACACAACAAAAGAAAGGCATCAATATCCCTTTGTCTTATGTCTTCATCTAGAGATCTTCATGCAAGTATGGTTTACACTTTGTTCGGTTCACTTTGATTTTGTTTGGAAAATGTATGTGTCTTTAACGAAACTTACCTACCCATACTTATTAGATGCTGGCCTCACTCCTCCCTCCGATTGGGACGTAGCTGATATGGATGCGTTGCTAGATGCGTGCATCTGTTGGAGAATGCATGACGGTGGATATTGTCGAGTGTTTGATTGGAAAGTCATTCGGGGGTACTTTAACCAAGCCACCAACAAATCATTTCACATTAGGTTTTTGAAGAACAAGATAGAGATGATGAAGTACAAATTTAAGATATGGTTTCATTTTACACAAAACTACAATGTTGTGTGTGATGAAACTACTAGGGCAATCCTCGGGGATGAGCAATGGTGGGCGGAAGTCCTAGCGGATGACGTGAGTCCTCTAAAACCTTATAATATTAATTTTTCACCTAATGTTTACCTTAATGTAATCAGGTTAATATAAGTTCAGGAAGGATTCAGATTCATGGAGTTCCGAAGACATCCTCTAAAACTGAGTGTCAAAGAGGCTTGTAGGCTATTGTTTCACGTTGAAGTTCTATCTCCACCTAACGCTGCCTCTGAGTATTAAGATCGATGTCATGCAACTAGCTGAAGTTGTGATTGTCTACATGTTTCTTGTTGTTGTTTATGTTGTTCATTTCAGTTATGTGTGATCTTCTGCATTCATGAAAATGCACTTGTGTTTGGTTTTTTCGGTGTAAACGCTTGTCCATCTTTCATATCATGAAGTTGTCAACCGATTTGGCTATTCAACTAACTCCATTAAAGAGGAGTTATATGGTCAATGTTTACCTACTCTAATGTCTTGACAAGACAACCTCATAAATATTTGACCAACACTAATAGCATTTTCAAGAATTGTTTAAAACCTTAAGTTTTGACCTCCTATATAAGCCATTTCGAGAATGTGTTAGCCAAACATCCTACAACCTCCATTACAAACTAACAAAAGGAGATCACAACTTGCGAGAATTTGAGGATGGAAAATGAATCAAAGTGGGTAGTAGTATGGACGAAAGAAGCTGTCGGGAGGCTTATTGGCGTTTGTTGGGTTCTAAGTGTAGAACTACCTCCGGATTTGTGTCGTTCATATTTACAAAAGAACTTACGTATGGCTTACGATGAATTCATGTGTTGGAACGTTATAACCGTGTCTTATGATTCATTCTGCATCAAATACATGGAGCTAGAGCGTGACTTCGAGATATGGAAGAATTTGAGGGAGTCTGATCCATACGTCCAAATCGACCCTCATACGGGGGCCATCATTGCAGATGATGCATGGTGGGAGCCAAGAACACGAGTATGTTCCCGAACTTGTTTTTTGTATACACACTATCTATTTCTAAATACCGATCATGTGTGTAGGTTACCCACGGTGCAGACCGCCTCCGCAACAATCCATTTCCTCGTGATCTCGAAGGACATGCCATCGATATTTGGTACGAGGGAATGAAGTAAATTCTCGTTCGACGGAGCAATTGTCCGTATTTACTTTTCGTTTAATGTTTTAGTCGGTGTTTGATATCGGTGTACCGTTTCAGTAACGTTTTTTTTTTTTTAAGTTTGTGTTATTAATATTGTGTGTTACACCTCTACCTTCATTAACACCAAGTTGTAACATCCTTTTTAATACTTATGGAATCCTCTAGTCAACATATCTTTTCATTACTCTTCCTTCCTTCTATCAATCCAATAGAATATTTTCACCACAAACAATGTGTTTGGCAAGCATGTGATCGGTTAGGGCATCATATTGATTGGAACAAGCCAAAAACATGAAATGCAACCCATAACCCTATCTTACACCTATGCCCTATTAGGGCAAAAAGTTATGTTACCCTAAGCTTTATGACATCTTTTGTCTACTTTTGGTGTGACAACACAACCTGATGAAAGGGACAGCAACAAGATGAGGCTTGTTTTTGGCCGATGCATGGTGCATTTTCAATTGGTTAGTCATTTTCCTACTATAGAACAAGCTTTATGAATTTTCATAAGTTACACTTTTGACCTCCTCAAATGCCAATATTTTCCATGTATCCTTTCTATAAATTCAGTACAAGGTTGTTATAAAATGGACCAAAAGAAAAGAGTTTCATATTACATTATACTATTTGTGTACGTTATAATTTGAAGATGCCGAGGATTTACTACAACGACGAGGTGGTGGTGGTCTTAGGCCAAGAGCCCGGACTGGCTGGGTCGTACCACACGGCCACCATCGTGGAGAAGTGTACGAGGATGGGATTCTACAAAGCTAGGTACCAAAGACTACTAGACGACCAAGACGGTACACCCCTGATAGCGATAATCTTGGAGCTTTCAATAAGGCCGGTGTGCCCTTTTAGGACCCGCAACAAGTACCAACCGAGAGAGTACGTCGATGTATGGAACCTGGACGGATGGTGGGCGGGAACGGTAGTCACCTACCACAGTAGCATTCAGAAGTACGAGATCTCGTATGAACCTTTCGGGTACGAGAACTCCCTTCAAGGTATAGCAACCTTGCGTCGCCACCTTCACTTCAACGGAAACATTTGGCAACGACCCGGTCCCGAGGTGAATTAAATGATAGACATTAATGTAGTTGATCGTTTTCTTTCATCTTTCGTCTTTGTTGTGTAAGGTTGTTTCCCTTGTTTAATGAAAGACATTAATGTAGTTGCATTCGTTTTCTGTTTTTTTCATCAAACTTCATTCTTATGTAACGAGCTAACGTACTCGTTTTCTGTTCAAGTCACATCCGACTACTATGGACGCTGAATTCCCGTCGAGAAGGTATTTGTTTATACCTTTGAATCTATATTCATGTTGTTATCTTCAATATATGTGCATCATGTTTGAATTTCATATTTTCACGTACATAGCATCGCAACGAGACCCATGCATCTTCAAATTAGGGCTCATGTTGAAGTAGTGGGTAAGGCCAAGGGCTATCTAGGCTCATTCTATGCCGCAGTTGTCGTCGGTAAGTGTGAGGTGGACGGAGTTTTTTGGGTCGAGTACACAACCCTTAAGAACACTATTACCGGAGAGCCATATCAAGAGATTCTTCCCGAACTTGCGATTCGTCCGGTTCCTCGACATTGCACGACTGAGGTTTATAGGATCGAGAATGATGTTGAATACTATAATCGGGATGGATGGTGGTATGGGATGGTGAAGTCGTATTACATAGACACGAATCGGTATGAGATCGATTTGGAAGAGTTTGGGTACGACAACCCAACTAACGTTTCTTGTGAAGAACTTAGACGACACTTTCATTGGTACGGGAACGCATGGCTCAAGCGCACCCCGCAGCGTATCAAGATTCACAAATCTAGGTTCAATGAGTGACTCCTTACGGCTGTATTCGCTTATTTCAATTCCCATGCATGTTTATTTGTTTGACGTTTGTTTGTTTTGTGTTTTTTCATCGGGCAAGAATAACACTATGGTAGTTGTTCAAAGGAAACATAATCGGTTTGCATTCAAGAAATTTCAAATAACAACAACAATAACCCCTAAGGAAGTAAGACAACAACACATCTAGGCTCATTCTATGCCGCAGTTGTCGTCGGTAAGTGTGAGGTGGACGGAGTTTTTTGGGTCGAGTACACAACCCTTAAGAACACTATTACCGGAGAGCCATATCAAGAGATTCTTCCCGAACTTGCGATTCGTCCGGTTCCTCGACATTGCACGACTGAGGTTTATAGGATCGAGAATGATGTTGAATACTATAATCGGGATGGATGGTGGTATGGGATGGTGAAGTCGTATTACATAGACACGAATCGGTATGAGATCGATTTGGAAGAGTTTGGGTACGACAACCCAACTAACGTTTCTTGTGAAGAACTTAGACGACACTTTCATTGGTACGGGAACGCATGGCTCAAGCGCACCCCGCAGCGTATCAAGATTCACAAATCTAGGTTCAATGAGTGACTCCTTACGGCTGTATTCGCTTATTTCAATTCCCATGCATGTTTATTTGTTTGACGTTTGTTTGTTTTGTGTTTTTTCATCGGGCAAGAATAACACTATGGTAGTTGTTCAAAGGAAACATAATCGGTTTGCATTCAAGAAATTTCAAATAACAACAACAATAACCCCTAAGGAAGTAAGATAACAACACATTACGAAAAAACACAAACAGAAACCAAAACAAGCAAACGAAAGAAGTACAATAAAATCCCGACTTGCGAACCCACCCCAGATCAAACCGACTACGACCACAAAACGCCTATCCGAGGCCTGGGATGTTGTGGGGACGAACCCAATGAACACCACTCCAGTGGAAGTGGTGGCGCAAAGCATTCACATTAATCGTCTCATTGGGATAGCCGAGGCCCGGGAATGCGACCTCATATGAGTTTACTCCCATGAAGTTCTCGGTGACCACTCCATACCACCAAGCTCCATTGTTCCATGCATTGACGTGCTGCCCCGGGTTGAATAGCCGACCATGCATCGACGTGGGGGCATTGGGCGCATGATTCCATAAGGAACGACCTCGACGAGCGGTGTCATTTAGGGCCTCGTATTCGACCCTAAAGTACCTTGTAAGCTCCATGCAGCCACGAACCACAGCGGGGTGAAGCGCCCCGATCAACCATTCCTCGGTTGCAATGATCTCGACATTGTCCCCTGCACGGTACGTGTTCGCCATGTCGAAAAGTCCTACAAGCGTACACATAAGATGACTTTAGTTTGTAAGAGTAAATGTTACGTGACATAAGTTAGTGAAAACAGAATATTACTAACAAAGTACCCATGAGTTTGGTGGTGAATGTTGCCTCTTGTCTTGTACAATGCAAATGTTGAAGAATGCTATTGTATGATGTGAGGAATGTGGTGCCCTAGGTGGAGCTATTTATAGCAACAAACCTAACATATTTTATGCCCAAAAAAAATGTACAAGTTGCTCTTCATTTGTAACCAACCATTAATCAGAATGTATGTCTCCCCAAAATAGCATGAGTAGCATCAACAAGATATGAAATACTCTCTGACAATATAACAAGTAGCATACAAATAACAATAACAGAAGCTCCATAAGAGTGGTAGTACATAATAAGTCACAACAATCATTACGAAATTTTAAAGGTTACAAAACAACAACATATTAAACTTAAGAGCAATAAAACATAACAAAGTCTCACCGCTTTCGTGTTACACGAAAGCGGAGTACGGGGACACCGATCGATACGCTGCTGCAAGCCCTCGTTACGGATAGAATAGGCGAGAATACAAAGTCTTCATGGTTGGATTAATCGCCTTAACACGGAGGCATACGTATTTTTCCTTTTCCTAAAGGTTAAAGAACAACAACATTATGTATACGAAGAACGGTAGAAATTTCGAACATAAATGACGGGGAAAAATGTACTAACCGCCAATATAGTTCTCCACCAGTCATCGTCTTTCAAAACATTGCCCGTTATGGGATCGCACTCAAAAATATAGTTCTGTTCGAAGGATTTCCATACGTGCCATCGTTTCTTCAGATAGTCATACTTGTTCTTCAACATCTGAGTACTTGCATTTCTTCTCGTCGCTCGTCTGAAGTCTTCACGGACAATCCCCCAAATGAAGCGCTCATGTGTACCGTACATATCTTGATGATCAAGCAACACCTCGACAAACCGTTGAATATCATCATCTGTCCAATTGAATCGAACTCCGCCTATACAAAATTAATTATGAAATGTATAAAACTTCAACATAGTAAATAATAACTTCAGAAATATAGTCAAGATAGGAAACTAACAACATCAACATTAAAATATAACCTTCCATTCTTCTTCTCCTCGTATGTTTTGCCTCGATATTATAATTCTTTGGTTCTCGGTTTCGCTACAATGCATATAAAAATGTAAGTGCATGGAGTATATTTATATAAAAAAAGTAATGTCATACATTTAACTCCAAGATGCTTTTTTTAATCTAAAGCATATAGCAACAAATCAAATCACTTACACATTGCAGTGCACACCTCGACATGTTCTAGCTACCCTCGTTCCATATTGAAGGCTGCCACAACCATACTTGTTCCATCACTTTTCATTTACTAAACCCAACCACACAATGCAACAACTCATAGACACCAACCTAATCACTTACACATAGGAATGCCTAGTCACTTGCACAAAAGTATGCCTAATCACTTGCACAAAACGAAGCCTAGTCACTTTTTCAACTTTGGCTTCATGCTTTTGTATACTTTTTCATTCACATGTCACTTTCACACCCGAATTGAAGCATTGCCATTGGTCCAACTTATGGTTGGTGTTGGAAAGATATGAACCGGTTATTAATGCAAATAGGGAAGGTGAATGCCTACTCACTTATGTAACATCACTTTCATGTCCAACATATGGCCGGCAAGGACTTTTAAATTCGAATGCTCAATGTTGCGTAACATTTGGATTGTAGTCAATGTTCAATTTATAACAAAATCAGCAAGTGAAAGCAACTTCCCAAGTAGTATATGTTACACCATTAAAGGCAACATAACAACTACCTACTATTTGTTACATAGTTCTTTACTATATAAGGAATTAAAAGTGATCTTACATGAATCGTACTTGCACCTTATTTCCTTATCTATATAAAACGGCTAACATAGTTAATTGTGTCCTACATCCATCCTAGATTATGGACCGAAGACGTTTCTACACAAGCGAGGAAAAAGTCGAGGTGTTGAGTCACCTAGAGCGGTTCGCAGGTGCCATCCTTGATGGCGAAATCATTGGCGGATCGCCCGGAGGCTGCATGGGGTATTATAGGGTCGAATATAAGGGAATTCCGGGAAACAACCAATATCATCTATACCTCCAAGAAACTGTCCCCGAGACGTCAATACGTCCTTGTACGCCGTTCGAAAGGCCAAATTTTTATCGAGTTGGTGATCATGTAGATTGGTTTGACGACGAGTGTTGGCGCTATGCTGAAGTCGATGATACCGACTATGTTAGTGGAATGTGTGTCTTAACGTTTTAGTCGATGATACCGATCATGTAGATTGGTGATCATGTAAGCGGGTGATCATTTTATCGTTTTAGCGTTTTAGCGTTTTAGCGTTTTATCATTTTAGCGTTTTAGCGTTTTATCATTTTAGCGTTTTATCGTTTTATCGTGTTATCGTTTTATCTTGGTATCATTTTGTCGTTATGTCGTGTATTGCGTATCAGTTGATGTAATAAAAAGTGGGTGGTTTTAGTTAGCATATGTAATGTGTTACTACAACTCTTATGCATCAACCTTACTATACAAAAATTTATAGAATATCATTGCACCCAAAGTTAAAGCACAAAACATACAAGACAACATTAATTTAGAAGTTTCCAACGACCTCATGTTACGGAAAAGGTGATTCAAACAACCCAAATTGGCAACGCTAATAAACAACCCAAATTTGGCAACGCTAATAAACGTGTAATGTGGAAAAAAAAACTTGAATTTATTATGATTTTACGTTGTTGTGATGTTATTATGCTGCAAAGCTAATAAAGTTTCCTATATCTAGGACTCTTCCTTTGATCAAAAACCACATCACATCTCAAACTTCTTATTTCACAACCATTAACTTTGTTCAAAAGTTGTAGCTTTTTTTGTGCAGATAATCAAGAGTCACATACAGCCTACATGGACCAAAGGCGCGACTGGATAATTGGTTCGGCTGTGGAGGTCACTAGAAGAGGACCATACTTCTGGGGCTGTTTTCACGAAGCCATCATCCTGGAAGCGGCTCCGAAGGGGGCGATTGAGTACTATAAAGTCGAGTACGAGCACCTCGAGCCCGACTACTACGAAGATACCGTTCAAGACGTCGTTAGAGAAGTCATGATAGACACCGATATACGTCCTCGGCCTCCTTTCCATAGGCCCGACTACTTCAAGGTCGGGGACCTTGTCGACTGGTTCGATGGCTAGACTTTCCGCTTCGGGAAAGTCGAGGAGTGCAACTTTGATGAGGCCGAGTATTGGTTGAGTTTCTTTGACTTCAAGGATGAAACTCGCATAGCCAAGCATCGTGATCTTAGGAGTCATCATGTCTGGAATGGCCAAGGTTATGTCTTGGCCAATGCTCCCATCGTGCATGTTGACTAGGCGTCGGTGTAGTTTCGATGTTCTTCGTTTCATGCAGTTTGTTGTTGTTTTCTTTGTTGTTGTTTTCCCATTTCAAGTTGTAGTTTCGATGTTCTTCCTTTGATGCAGTTTGTTGTTCGGGCCATGCTCTTCTACACAATTACTTTCTTACATTAAAACGTTACAAACCCAAAAGCTTACAAACCCCAACGTCAATGCGGTTTGTAATTGAACCGCTTCAAAAATATAGGTGCGGTTCAACTTAGGCAAAAAATAGATCTTCTACATCGATCCTTACCCTAAAGAAGTGATCCTTACATGCACCCTACACCTAAAGCCCAACCAAATATACGTTTTTGTAATCCCATATATGCCTAGCAATGACATCTCTAACCCCGCTCATTGCCGACTTCGGATCATTATCTTCATCTTCTTCATCATCTTCGGTAAACTTGGTACTCTCCTTATCGGTGTCATCGTCATCTTCATCTTCATCCGGGACCGAGTCGTAATGCTTGTGTTCTAGAATGAAGTTGCTTAAGGCAAAACATGCGCAAATGATGTCCACTTGAGTCTCAAGATCATACGATGGCATACCCTTCAATATCTTCCACCGCTTCTTCAAAATACCAAAGCATCGTTCAATAGTTTTCCTCAAAGACGAGTGAACCCGGTTAAAGGCCTCTTTGTAGTTCTCCGGAACATGTCGTACGAACTGTGATTGATGATATTTGGTTTTCGAATACGGGACAATGTAGCCTTTCCTATCCGGGTACCCCTTGTCGCACAAGTAGTATCGACCTACACAAGAGGCATGTGTGCTTAACAATATAGTGAATAAATGACATATTCCATATCAAAATGACAATTACGTATTTGTCAAAAGGAAACCATTTAACGTGTACCGTTAGGAGGATGAGGGAAGTTCATATGTGATTCACTCAAAGCATGGCCGAAGACCCGCGCGTCATGGGCGCTACGTTCCCATCCACAAGAGATGAACGTGAAGTACATGTCAAAGTCGCACACGGCCATCACGTTGAACGACGTAAAACCCTTGCGACATCTAAAAGGATGTTGTTCAATCTCTGGTACGACACATTCTACGTGAACCCCGTCAATTGCTCCAATAGCCCCCTAATGAAATGGCGTTGCAAATCAGATAAGAAACATAACCGGACATTGTAAACACGCTGGAAAAATTGTAAAATTACTTGTGTACCTTAAATACCCTATATCGTGGCTCACTTAACACTTTAGCGGGAATGTTCGCAAAAGTTGGATCCCTTGGTTTAAGCAGTCTTTTCACCAAGCCTCCAAAGCCATTCTTCCGTCCAAAAACAACATCCAAGACTTGATGAAAGATCTTACTAATCATGTCTCCAGACCTTTGGAAACGCTCACACACATCTCTGTTTGAGAGTCCCACGACAATAGTGTATAAGAAAATACCAACCTTTTCCCAAATTGACACATGCCGTGAAGGTTGGAGCCCGTGGTTAGTTTGCAGTTCATCGCAAAGATTTTGGAAGACATGCCTCTCCATTCTAAACTCATTCACACATCGAACCTCCGATCCATAATCCATAACATGCTTCATCCTTATATAGCCAGATAAGGGTGAGTTATAACAAGGAACTTTAGACAAGTACCTCGCATAGTAGGTTGTACCGAGGCGTGCACGGTTCGCCAACAAAATACTGAGCATAATAGCATATCTCCTCAACCGATCATGTCTTGACCTCGGTTGCCGGATACCTAAGTCTGGCGCCATTAGTGCAGAATGCAATAACTGGACTGTTAAACAGGAAAACAGAATCTGTTAAAAACAGATTCACAAATGCTGAATTCCAAACACTTCAGATAAACTCAACGGAAAATCAAATAAGTTCATCACAAACTATTCCAACAAAAACACAAACACACACTGAGAAATCCAAACATCCATCAAACTATAAGTACACATCATTCACAACTAACAGATGACTCAATTATTAGGGACACACAAAACTGAAATAAAACATTTCTAAAGGCCAGAACTTGCAAGGGAAACGTGTCAGTCACTTCTTCATTGTTTCTGGAGACCAAACTCGTACTTCAACCACGCCACCCTTGAAGAATCCTTCAATAGAGTCATGAACATCTCCCTTTTGTTTTCACAAGCTAACTGGCTACAAGCAAAACATAATAATGGTGAGTCCTCTTCAAAAGCCAGTGTCTTATCCTCACACATGCAGTCTAGAGCATCAACACAGGACTTGAAAGAATAATTGGATTGTCTGCTTGCAGTGCTTTCAATCTCACCTTCTATCAAGGTCAACAACTTCTTGGTAGATGTATCCACTCCGGCAAGGGAATTGGTGTAAGCAGTTTGTTTTGGAGCTGGTCTTTTCCTTAATCTTTTGACTGGCTCACTAGGAGCACTGATACCTCCTCTCTTAAGAGTTTGCTGCTGAGTTTGTAATGCACCTGAAGGTCCACCAGCCTCCCCAACACCTTGTCCTAAACCTCTCTGAACAGGAACTAATTGAAGAGATTGATCTAAAGGTGTGGAAGTTGTATGTAAGGATTTAGTTAGACCGTCAAGAAAGGGATGAAGGTCCATGTCATCAGTTAAACTGTCTACCACATTCTTCAAGCTAGTTATTTCTTCGTTCTCCCTATCAATTCCACAATCCAGACTCTCATTACTCGGAGATTGCAGCAGTCCAAGAGGAAGATCCTTTCCAACAACAACTTGAGAATCGAAGCAACCACCGCTATTAGATACCTCGGAGCCAAAAAACTTGTCTTGCGATCCAGCTAACAAACCTTCAAGATCACCAAATTTTGGTTGAGAACTATAGAGCTGCAGAGATTGAGTTTGGGAGGGATCCTCTGTTTCTTTTACAGGAAGAGGTGGTATGTCCATAGAAGGTGACACCACGAACCTTCCATTTGCAGACAAAACACCAAACACATCGTCCCACAACTGACTCAATTCCGAGCTAATCGCTTTCTTCCTGAATTGGTAGTACTTGTCATTCTTTGTCTATAAGAAAGTAAAAAAACTGTCAACTTTTATTCACATCAAAGAAGTTTCAAATTAAGGAAAAAATAGAGTCCTTCATATACCGTTTTCTGTCTTTCCCACCATTCATCAGACGCAATAACTAATCCGGTGTTGGGATCCCAGCCAACTCCAGTCACACTGTGCTTTAAGGCCGACCACGCTCTCCACATTTTTTTCATGTGTTCAAACTTGTTCTTCATACTCGTCTTTGCAACCACCTTCTCAGTCGTTGTCTCAAACCGTATAGCAATGTTATCCCAAAGAAACGGTTGAGCAAATGTAAACTCAGCATGAAAATCCTTACAACACTGCATCAGAGTTAACTGATCATCATCACTGAATTTGAAGATGGTTTTTTCCATGTCAATGTCCAATTCCACTTGTTTTCCCTTTCCTTTTCCTCTTGCCTTTTTACTTGGCTTCACATTTGATGTTTCTTTGTCCATTTTTCCAGACAAACCTTCTTTACAACATTTGTATGACATAAAAATTAGTCTAAACTCAAACCAATCAAACCAAACATGTTTTCAGTTTTAATGCTTATCAATTATACACCATCGTAGAAACAAACCAAACAACTCAAATGAAAAGAAATACACACAAGCAAGCAAACAAAAGTGTATAAAACCTAGAAAATATTTCCACACACAAAAAATAGCTACAAACTTACAATTTTGGTGAGTGCAGTACTTGTTCTTCGCCTTCCAGAGGACAACTATTACCCAACAACTCAACAATCTTCTAACTCAATGCTTCTAACTTCAATTAACATCTATTAAAAACAAAACAGTGCAGTAAAGGATCATTAAAGAGTTTTGAATGAAAACTCTATTCACTGATTAATCCATGAATGTCATCCAGCAGCCCCAATTTGAAAATCAAGCAAAACAGACTGAAGTAAAGACTGACCTAAATTGAAAAACAAGCAAAAAACTGCACTAAAGGCTGACCTAAATTGAAAATCAAGCAACACATTGCAATCATCAACACATTGCAGCTACTTAAATTCAACATAAACAACAACAATGTCATCCCGAATGCCTAATTGAAAATCAGTCACCATGATCAGTGGTTGAGCTAAACCCTAAAACCAAAACAACACCACCCCGACTGCTAGGTTAAGCCACTCGTCATGATTGAGCTAAGTTAGAGCAAACCAGGTGCTTGAAAACAGAGGTAGATTCACATACCTGAGCATTCGAAGATCAAAGCCGAGCTCCAATTTGGGCGCCATTGATGTCGGGAAAGAAATTGGGGAACGAAAGTCGGGAAAGCTAGCTTGAGCTAGCTTCAAATATCATTAAAATGGATCACGTGACCGGCACATGTCTCAATTTGGGGGTAGTGAAATTGTGTAATATATGGTTTTGGGCATGTCCTTTTTGGTCATTTTACATTTGTAATAGTACCAATCAACTAGATTATTTTTTGTCGAGCCGAACACGCCATTTCACAAATTTTACAAATTTCAGCTAGATGCAGCTTATACAACAACTTTAGCTAGTTTATTTCTTCGCCGAACCGAACAGGCCCAAAGTCTCTTGAATAAGGGCTTCTCTGGATTTTGTGTTCCCACCATCAAAAAAGAAGAGGTTCCTGGATTCCATCTTCTAAGAGTAGCTGCATAATCCCACACCTTCCTATATTGAACCTTGGCATCTCCTTGACTCATCAAGCAAGCCCAAAACCTAGCTTTCCAAGCTTGGTTGTATTATATGGAAATGTTGTATTCTCTTCTCACAACATTAATAAACCCAACTAATTTCCAGAGCGGGTCATCTTTATAATGCTCTAGGTATTTCTTTGCAAGCCATATAGATGTGAGCTTTGTATTCTAATGTTGCCAACCACAATCATGCTTGGGAAGAAAAGTCTTTAGTTGAAATGTTCCATCTTTCCCCATGGCTCTAGCAGTTGCCTTATACCCACACAAATGAGTCTTGCAAGCACATTTCTTCCTAGTATGCTTCATATCACACTTGCACCTCAGTTTACAATAGACAAAAACCTTTTTCTTATCATTATGCAGGTAATAATAATCTCCTCCACTCTCGATTGAATATTGTCTTAAAGCTCTCCTAAAAATCTCGTTGCTTCCAAATAGCATACCAACTTTAAGATTCATTTTTTTTTTTCTTGAAGTCAATAAGAGGGTTACATTCTGGATACCTGACATGAGCCTCACCATCAGATTCAGTTAAACTCAGAAACACATCAGAATCGTCAGACTTCTATTCATCGACAAAGGGCTTTGCACCATCTGATTCAAAGACATAATTGGTTCCACAAAAATCACCTGCTCTAGGATCTAGATGTTGCTCAAACAATCATCATCTTCACTATCTGTCTCATGCAAATCAAACTCAATACCATCAGAACTTTCAGATGCCACTACTTCAAGTGATTCATCATCATCATCTTCAAGATCTACTTGTTCTGTGTTTTCAAAGATAAAAGACTTGGATATGGAAGCTTTTCTCCTAGCCTTAGGTATTGAGTAAGAACAAGATGGGCCTACTTTCTGAGGTGCAGGCGATGAAGCTGGTTTTTGGAGATTAGGATTGGAATTTGTGCATCCAGACAAGGGTTGAGTAGAGTAAGATGGGCCTCAAAAAGTTTGGACCAATCTCATTGGGCTTCACCAGATAAACATGAACCATTCTATCACTACCACACATATCAACCATATCCAACACATCTTTATCTTCTTTCAATAGCCTTAACCCATCTGAAAGTCTTTTTCCTAGTTCAAGGAACCACAATTCCTCCTTGGTACAAGGGTTGAGTAGAGTAAGATGGGCCTCAAAGAGTAAGATGTCATTACATTATTTATTTTTCCACATGTCATATTCTCAATTATTTTTCCTTTTTGATAAACTAAACCATATAATAGGAAAATTATAAAGGGTGTGAATCCCATAATAAACCCTCTTATAGAGATAAATAAGAAGGCATCCAATGGCTTAGATTAAACTAGCTACCTCCACTTGTAGTGGGGGTAGTTGTGGTGGTCCGACGACCTTCCGGCGACCACCCGGTGGTTGTCCGGTAGAGGTCGGGCGGCGGTCCGGCGGAGGTCTGGCGACGGTCGGGCGGCGGTCCGGCGGAGGTCCGGCGACGGTCCGGCGACGGTCCGGCGGAGGTCCGGCGGAGGTCCGGCGACGGTCCGGCGGAGGTCCGGCGACGGTCGGGCGGCGGTCCGGCGGAGGTCCGGCGACGGTCCGGCGGCGGTCCGGCGGAGGTCCGGCGACGGTCCGGCGGAGGTCCGGCGACGGTCCGGCGGAGGTCCGGCGACGTTCCGGCGACGGTCCGGCGGAGGTCCGGCGACGGTCCGGCGGAGGTCCGGCGACGGTCCGACGGAGGTCCGGCGGAGGTCCGGCGACGGTCCGGCGGAGGTCCGGCGACGGTCCGGCGGAGGTCCGGCGACGGTCCGGCGGAGGTCCGGCGACGGTCCGGCGGAGGTCCGGCGACGGTCCGACGGAGGTCCGGCGACGGTCCGACGGAGGTCCGGCGACGGTCCGGCGGAGGTCCGGCGACGGTCCGACGGAGGTCCGGCGACGGAGGTCCGGCGACGGTCCGACGGAGGTCCGGCGACGGAGGTCCGGCGGTGGTCCAATAATAAATGAAAATTTAAGTCTAATTCAAATTGGTGAACATTTAAATATAATGTGATGAACATTCTGATGATGAACATTCTGTTGGTGAACATGTAATTAAAAGCTGACGAACATTCAGTAGAGTGTATCAAAATGAATGTTAATCAACATTTTGATGAACATTTATGAACAACGTGATGAACATTTAAGTTAATTGTAATGAACTTTTGAGTAATGAACATTTTATTAAATGCTTGTGAACATTTAAGGATGTTTGATGAACATTTAAGTATGAGATGATGAACATTTATGTAATTTTTGATGAAGATCAAGTGTTTTTCTACTCAAAATTATATTAAAGTGGTGTTCCACATAAGTGGTGGTCCGGTGGTCCGACGGTGGGTTGATGGTGGGTTAGTGGTGGTGCGGTCGTGTTGGTCTGATGGTGGTCCGCCGTTTGTCCAAATAACATAACCATTTAAGTGTAATAAACTTGGTGAACATTTAAAGATAATTTGATGAACATTTAAGTATAATGTGATGAACATTCAGTTGGTGAACATTTAAGTATAATGTGATGAACATTCAGTAGAGTATATCAAATGAACATTTATCAACATTTTGATGAACATTTATGAACACCGCGATGAACATTTAAGTCGATTGTAATGAACTTTGGCTAATGAACATTTTATTAAATTCTTGTGAACATAGAAGTATGAGATGATGAAAATTTAGGTGATTTTTGTTGAAAATTAAGTGTGTTTTTAAAAGAAATTATATTAAAGTGGTGTTCCACATAAGTGGTGGTCCGGTGGTTGGTTGTTGGTGGTGCGGTGGTGGTCCGGTAGTGGTTCTCCGTTTGTCCAAATAACATAAACATTTAAGTGTAATAAACTTGGTGAACATTTAAATATAATTTGATGAACATTCAATTGATGAACATTTAAGTATAATGTGATGAACATTCAGTTGGTGAACATTTAAGTATAATATGATGAACATTCAATTGGTGAACATTTAAGTAGAATGTGATGAACATTCAGTTGGTGAACTTTTAAGTATAATGTGATGAACATTCAATAGAGTATGTACAAATGAACATTTATGAACATTGTGATGAACTTTTATGAACAACGTGATGAACATTTAGTAATAAATAATTTTGTAATTTTTGTGAACAATTTTATACATCTTTGTGACAATTTTATTCCGGCGAGGCCCAAAGATGGTCCGGCGGTGGTCGGAGGTGGTCCGGCGGAGGTCTGGCGGTGCTCCGGCGGTGCTCCGACGGTGGTGACAAGGGGTGCCACGTGTCATCATATGGGCTCTTGGATCTCTTTTGATCTAAGGCTCCATAATTATTCTCATTTATCATTTTAACAACTATTATTACATGACCCTTTTCCAATTATAAATATGTGTATTTATTTTAGGATAATTCAGATTTACAAGATATTATGCTTATTTATTTATTTATACTCTTCACCTTCTTCGAACCATATTTTATATGCTTTGATATATAAAGAGTTATTTAATAATTATATAAAAAAGTAATCTCATAATTTATAAAATTTAAATACTTTAAACTGAAATATATTTAAATATTTAAAAAACGCTTGATTAACAATCTCTTTATTAAAAATATTTATCATACTAATTTAAAAGCATTATATTAAATAATTGATATCTTTTTCCTTTAACTATTTAGATAATAATTTAAATTACGAAATTATTTTAAAAAATTATACTAATTTGTATGAGGTAAATGAGTTAAATCTATTTTGTAAAATATTTTAACCTAAGTTTTTTGTATTTAAATTAAATTTATTATTTTTATGAAACTCGTGAAACACAGGAAACTGAACTAGTATAAAGGAATAGACTAGAGTTAGCATTCTCCATTTCAAGTTCTTTGAACAATATTTAATTTCTCGTGCCGTGCACGAGATTGATAAATAAATAAATAAATTTCCCGCACCGTGCACTAGAGTGGCTGAATAAAATTTGTTTTAACCATAATCATCTACCAGTCAAACTTTCATGATTAATTACACTAGTTAAATTTTCAGCATTTGTGTCAAATATAATTGTTGTAAGAAGTCATCCTTTCTCGAATTTTGAAAAAAAATATGAGATCAATGCAACTGAGTTCAACCTCCGGTATATCTAAATCACATGATATCTCTTATAAACTGAATTCAAGACTCTCTTAATAATATAAAGACAATAAGATTATGTTAATGAAATAAGACGTAATATTATTTATGGGTCCGATTCCGGTGAGGATGGCCCTCTAGATAAGGACTATTGATCCAAAGGCCCAAATTATAGAAGAGGGGCCGCACAAATAAAATCATACGCTTCTCTCATAAACATCCCAGCTCTCCCAAAAACAACTTCCCCCAAATTTTCTCTCGCGACCTAGCTTCCACGATTTCCCTCTCGTCTGCGATTTCGACTCCAACTGCCTCCCTCTCGTCCACGATTTCGACTCCAACTGCCTCCCTCTCGACCTAATCCACTGCATTTCCGTTTTATTGCGAGCGAGCGGAGGAGGGATTGAAGGAGTGAGCGAGCGAACGAGAAGCAAGGAGGCGAAGCACAGTGAGCGAGCAAGGAGGCGAAGCACAGTCTCAATTTCCTATTCTCATTCCAGTGTGCTACTAGTCTTCCGCTCAGCAGGTATTTTGTTGATTGTTACGTTGAATTGAAGTTCTAAATTCAGATCATATTGTTAATTGCTTTGATTCGTGTTTACTGCGGTCGAAAACTTTGGTTGTTTGTTTATTGATCTAAACTGCAGGAACTTTAGGATGAGAATGTCTGACTTATAATGAAATTTAGAATAATGGATGTCATGCCTGCAAGGTGTCTGATGAATTGCTTCTAAAGAGGACGACTGCTTGTGCTATTCATCTCAGTTTTGCATGCATTTTAGAAAGAAAATATGTGATCAAATATTACGTGCATGACTTTTATAGGAGAATAATATTAACACTCTAGAATGGATGAGTGTGCAGAGGTTTTAATATGTGTGTGCATCAAATAAACTTCAATATTTTGGGCATGAGTTGTGTGTGAAAAGGTTGTAATGTATGTGTACATCAGTTTTGGTTTGTGTGTGCAAATGTTTTATTGTGTGTGTGCATAAAAAAAAACTACAAATATTGTGTACATGACTTTTATAGGAGAATAATATTAATACTCTAGAATGGATGAGTGTGCAAAGGTTTTAATGTGTGTGTGCATCAGATTTGGTTTCTGTGTGCAAAGGTTTTAATATGTGTGTGCATCAAATAAACTTCAATATTTTGGGCATGAGTTGTGTGTGCAATGATTGTAATGTATGTGTGCATCAGTTTTGGTTTGTGTGTGCAAAGGTTTTATTGTGTGTGTGCATCAAAAAAACTATCGAATGGATGTGTGTGCAAAGGTTTTGTTCTGTGTGTGCATCAAAAAAAGTCTATTTTCTGTATTGTGTGCATCAAATATTTCTTCTGTGTGCATCATATCTTTTTCTTTTGTGTGCATCAAATATTTCTTCTGTGTGCATCATATCTTTCTTTTGTGTGCATCAAATATTTCTTCTGTGTGCATCATATCTTTCTTTTGTGTGCATCATATCTTTCTTCTGTGTGCATCATATCTTTCTTTTGTGTGCATCAAATATTTCTTTTGTGTGCATAACACCCTACTCTCTCTGAATTGTTCAGTTCATGTTCACTGTACACAACCAAGGGCACTACTTTGTGATTTCTATAAATGTCAAGTCTCCACAAGTGCATATTCTGGATAACTCAGCAAGTGGTGAAGAGGATAAATATGGCACAATCCCGCAATCATTGGTAAGTACACAAACAACATAATTATGATTTGATTATTACAATGAAATAAATAACTAAAGCATTAAATATTTTATTTTGTTGTAGATACATTATTTTATCCAATTCCTAAATAACAACAACATGATAGCCAAAGCTCTGATGTTAGAAGATGAAGTAAAAGTTCCAACATAGAGGTTGGAAATGACTTAGAGGGATAAAAGAAACAAAAAATATTGCGGGGTATATGCTATCAGACACATGGAGACGTACATGGGGACGGGACTATCCGATTGGAATAGTGGCCTATAAAAGGAAACAAGAAGTTGTTGGACACTCTAAGGGTCAAGTACCTTTACAAGCTACCGACCAACGAACTCAATGCACATCGAGATGTGACGCAGATTATTCAAAGGGAGCAAAAACCGAAGACTGCAATGTAGTAGGGAGAAACAAGAAATATTATGTGTAATTGGTATTTGAATGTTAGGTTTTAAACAAATTCTAGTCAGTTTTTGATGAATGTTGTGGATGAATATTGACAGTAACTCTTTTGTGGTTGGATATTACGCTTATGTTGGCAAAACAATGTAAATATGCACCGGCTTGTATATATATTGAGAATGGTTTATATTGTGCATGACTTAGTTATACGTGTTTGGCTAGTACAAAAGAAGTGTGCAACACAAAACTACATTTGTGTGCAACACAAAACAACATTTGTGTGCAACACAAAACAACATTTGTGTGCAACACAAAACAACATTTGTGTGCAACACAAAACAACATTTGTGTGCAACACAAAACAAATCTCGCGCAAAGGTTTTAATGTGTGTGTGCATCAGTTTTGGTTTCTGTGTGCAAAGGTTTTAATGTGTGTGTGCACCAGTTTTAATATGTCTGTGCATGACTGTTAGAGTTGAATTATATTATTACTCTATAATGGATCTGTGTGCAAAGGTTTTAATGTGTGTGTGCATCAGTTTTGCTTTCTAGTACAAAACTAGTGTGTGCAACACAAAACAACAACTGTGTGCATCACATATTTCACCTGTGTGCGTGAGATTATTCTATTGTGTGCGTCACTTTGAACAAAAGATGTCCTGCAATAATATATAAGTCTAAAAACTGAATATTACAAAATCATGAGTCTAAAACACACATAAGTCTAAAAAATAATGAGTTTAAATTTAATCCACATATTGGGGGCATGTCTTAATGTTGTGTCCATACTTATTGCAGATCTTACAAGCCCTCTTTTGCTTCTTTGACTTTTCAATCCCGATCTCTTGACCACTTCCAAGGCGTGTTTACTTAAACTTGTTGTTGGCTTGTTCAGGAGGATGGACGCTAACTTGGTCTGGTAAAGAACCAACCAATTTCTCAAAGACAAACTTCTTGGGTGAGGTTGAGGCAGATGACTGAGATGACCATTGCAAAACTGTTGAATGCAACCTTTTGATTCTTTAGCAAAGCCAAAAACTGTTTCAATTTATCAACGTCTTCTCCCACAACATCAACACATGTCTAAGCCACATCTTCGCATCACATCCACAACGATTAGACACGTCCTTCTTTTGACAACATTCTCACCTATTTGATTGAAATCTGAAAATGGGGATACATATTTGAATCCTTCCCTCAAACAACAAAGATACATCCACTTAATTGTTTTCTCTGAATCGTTGAATTTCTTTGTTGAACACACGAGTAGCAAAAACCACACGCATTTGCATAAGATGCATAAAATTGTATGCCATGAAGAAGAGTTGGAAAGAGCTGACCAACATATAGCGTCAAGGGAACTTCGCACTCAGAGGTGTAAAACTGAGCTAAACTACCAGGAGAAATAGAGAACATGCTTCCTTCAATATGAGTTCCATCTCCTGAAAATGAATGAAAGAACAAAACACATTTATATTTCTGTGTGCAGTGGTTATGCCTCATGTGTGCATCACTTATTTCATGAATACATTATTTCAAATCATACACTAGTTATAGTTTGTGTGTGCAACAGAAACTTCTTAGGAGTGCATCAGAGATACAAATCCAATGCAAAATCAATTTAGTTCGTCCAGAATTCTTATATACATGAAAACTTTGAATTGGATGAGTATACAAGACATTACAACTCGAATACACTTGCACATAACACATTTAACCTAAAATCATACCAGAAACATAATTGCAAATCATCATCTGCAGCAATTCAACTATAAAGCATGGCAAACCTAGGTTTTCATGTTCAGATTCAATCTAACTGACATTGTGTGCTTAATAAGTCATGGAGTCGCAGACGAATAGAAAAGAAGCACTTACCAGAGTGGATCGATGCAGAACCGCTTTGGACGGAGGGCGAGAAGTCGCCGCCGACGGAATTCATGGAAGACTCCATTAAATGGCGAAGGAAAACGAGCGAACAAGACAAAATCGATGCAGGAATCGAGAGCGAAGACGGAATAAGCAAGACGAACTTGAGGAATCGAGCAGGTGGAGAAATCTGGATGCAGCTTGAGTGCTTGACGTAATCGAACGAAAGAAAGAAAGAGAAATCGGAAGAGAGAGAGAAAAATCAGATTTAGGGGAAGATTATGACACGTGGACGGTTGGGATAGGGTAGGGTTGTTAAGGAATGGAGGGTGGGGATATGTCCTTAATCCTCATATGACAAGCCATCCTTATAGGATCTTTTTCCATTATTTATATGTATATATCATAAAAAGGTTTTATTTAAAAAAAAAAATACAACACTAGAGTATTTGGCTATTTGCCACAGATGGTTAGTGGCTACTTCTCAAGCATGGTATTTGGAATTCAAAATTTGAACAGTATTTCTTTCCTATTTCTCAAGCGGAAACTAGTAGACGCGCCGAAGCGAGCACCTCTGCAAGTAATGGAGATTGGAAGCCCGCGTTGGAATCAGACCGTTGCTGGCTCTCCGATGACGACTTCCCTATTTTACCCTCCCCTCCTTACTCGGTCTGTATTAACGGTCATCTCCGAATTCCTCCTCCACAATCTCATCTCATTCTCACTTCTTTCCGCTTCCAACTCATCCAAAACTCTCTCTCCCTTCTTCTCTCGTTCCTTCGTCTGATCTCCTAACCATGGAGCTTCGCCGGAGCTTCTCCCTGTATCATCGAAGTAGGTTGTCATCATGGGGGTCTAAACAGATCAGATCCCAAGCTCTTAAACCTAGAAGATCAGTATTCACCAAGAAATACTCAACGAAGCCCTTCCAGATCCAATTTCCAATTTCCAATTTCCAAGAAAGAAGAGATTGCGGTTTCAGCGTTACTGATGCTGGCGGCTCAAGGATGATCAGATTGGACTCTTCTGATCTTCAATCCACCACATGCTCTGTCTTCTCCGTTCTCAAACGAGAAATTCGAAACTAATTCCGTTTGGCTGTTGTTAGGTATAGTGCTATTGTTATGTAAGCATGCTTAGTAAGCTTGTAAAGTTGTAGGTGTACATCTGATTAACTTTCGCTAATCATTTGTACTTAATATAGAAATTCAACTTTCTCATCTTCATTCAGTTTGCTTCTGACTGCTCTTACTGCAAGCATATAGAATAATCAATTGCAACACAGTTAAACAGTCAGGAATGAGACTTACTACAAAGTGAACTCCCCATTCTTGCAGTAACTTGATGGACCGAGACTTTTGCTGTTTGTTGTCCCGATGAATTGTGTATATCAATACACTCTTCAAGATCATCATCACATGCAAAAAGAATCCACTCTTTGTCATCATCCAAGTACTTGAGGTGCACCTTGTTTTCATCTATTCGAAACCACTTTGCTATTTCACAATGTATATCTCTTGAACTCATGTTTAATGTTACTGATAACCGAATCATTCCCTCTCCAAACGTAGCTTTCACTTTGTAGATATCCCTGGATTTCTCCGTCCTTTCACCCTCTTTTGAGTGCATCCTACTAATCCCTCGGTCCCGAATCCCGATGATATGTCAGCATTACTTTACCAAAAGTTTTGGCATATCCTAACCATGGAGCTTCGCCGGAGCTTCTCCCTGTATCATCGAAGTAGGTTGTCATCATGGGGGTCTAAACAGATCAGATCCCAAGCTCTTAAACCTAGAAGATCAGTATTCACCAAGAAATACTCAACGAAGCCCTTCCAGATCCAATTTCCAATTTCCAATTTCCAAGAAAGAAGAGATTGCGGTTTCAGCGTTACTGATGCTGGCGGCTCAAGGATGATCAGATTGGACTCTTCTGATCTTCAATCCACCACATGCTCTGTCTTCTCCGTTCTCAAACGAGAAATTCGAAACTAATTCCGTTTGGCTGTTGTTAGGTATAGTGCTATTGTTATGTAAGCATGCTTAGTAAGCTTGTAAAGTTGTAGGTGTACATCTGATTAACTTTCGCTAATCATTTGTACTTAATATAGAAATTCAACTTTCTCATCTTCATTCAGTTTGCTTCTGACTGCTCTTACAAATTGTTCTCCACTGGTTGATTTTCGTGGCGGATTTAGAAATTCCTGCGTTTTTTACATGCAGTTTTGCCAAAAGATACATTCAGTTTTCAGGAATTATGTAAAACAAGCTGTATGCTTTGATCTTTTTTACAGTGACAATAGCAATAGAATTACATACTAAGTAAAAACTTGTCAATCAAATGGCTATACCTGAAAAACTAAAACTTGTCAATCCACTGGTTGATTTTCGTGGCGGATTTAGAAATTCCTGCGTTTTTTACATGCAGTTTTGCCAAAAGATACATTCAGTTTTCAGGAATTATGTAAAACAAGCTGTATGCTTTGATCTTTTTTACAGTGACAATAGCAATAGAATTACATACTAAGTAAAAACTTGTCAATCAAATGGCTATACCTGAAAAACTAAAATGTTCTTTCCAAGCATATAGAATAATCACAACATCAGAAATTCAATTGCAACACAGTTAAACAGTCAGGAATGAGACTTACTACAAAGTGAACTCCCCATTCTTGCAGTAACTTGATGGACCGAGACTTTTGCTGTTTGTTGTCCCGATGAATTGTGTATATCAATACACTCTTCAAGATCATCATCACATGCAAAAAGAATCCACTCTTTGTCATCATCCAAGTACTTGAGGTGCACCTTGTTTTCATCTATTCGAAACCACTTTGCTATTTCACAATGTATATCTCTTGAACTCATGTTTAATGTTACTGATAACCGAATCATTCCCTCTCCAAACGTAGCTTTCACTTTGTAGATATCCCTGGATTTCTCCGTCCTTTCACCCTCTTTTGAGTGCATCCTACTAATCCCTCGGTCCCGAATCCCGATGATATGTCAGCATTACTTTACCAAAAGTTTTGGCATATCGTCGGACCCAAAGTCTCATCTTTCATACTTTCGCTTCTTAACGGTGCTCAGTTTCCTCCATCTTTTAATAACACCTGATGATGATGTTTTCTCATGCAGGTTCTAAGAAAAGACATAGATTCTCTCAGAAAAAAAAACTTTCTGAAGCAGAACAAGCTACCAAAGCTGCTATGAAGTTACTAAATTCTGAACATGCATCATTAAACGAGCTTCTTAGGCAATTAACATTGATATTCGCCAGTGTAAATCTGCAGAATCTTAGGACGCAATGGTCAGAGAAAGTCTTTTGTGTGGTTTGAAAATTTTATATGCATGTTGTACCGAATGCTAAAGCACACATTGCTTGGCTAACACAACTTAAATCTCTGCATAACAAAAATCCAAAACTAAAACAACCATTCTCATCTTACATTACACAACCAAATGAGGCCAATAGAAGTGGTAACAAAAAAGAGACTCAACTCGACCAACAAAAGTGTTCAAGTGCAAGATCCTCCACACGATTAAATTTCACACACAACAGAGATGGGAGGTTTTAATCGTTTCCTCCCTTGATAAAACTTGGGGCGTTCCTAGCCAATGCTTAGGAGAACCCATGTACGAACCCATTACACCAATCATGCTCTTTGCAGCTTACATGATTGTACAACGACCCTTTTCCTCGGGTTGCGCTTGTGGTGATTGTTGGCTCCTTCCTTGATCATTGGGATTGTATGTGAATGCTGATGTGTCAAGCCCGTACTGGTTCATAGAAAAATATAGGGATTGTCAGCAGTTATTTGATGTGGATTATAACATCATGAACTATGATGCAATCACTGCAGCAATAATAAAAAGCATCACATTGAGATCAATACTTTTCGGATTATATATACAAGTGAATCTTTTTGTTCTATTTTTTACAGAGAATACCATTTGATATTCACCATTTGTGCAAATCAACATCAAAAGCACGTAGAAGTAAGAGCACTTGATATAAGTTGGAAAATGGTGAAGATAGATCAAACCTTTTCCCTCATACGTGCACTCCAGGCATCAATTCTGCTAGGACGGTTTTCAAGACCAGCAACAGGGACACCTGTAGCAGGAGGGGGTCTGTTGATTAGTGGCTGCCTGGGGTTAATAAACTCCTCGTCACTGTCATATTCTGCACGTTTATTTGTGTATCTCACTAGGAGAGTGAGTAAGAAAAGTACAGCCTGCATAAAAAATGTAGTAGTAGATAAGAAATGATGCCCGGCTGTATATTTTAAAATAGGAGAGAGGCTAGAAAAGATATTTCTTACTTCCAAAATAACAATGCCAAGGCAAACCCACTTCACGATGCTCCAGTGTTCTTTTAAGAAGTCGTAAATCTTATCAAAATATCCAGTATCGTCAGTTGGAATATCCTGGAGAGACAGAGGGCACGTCAGGAATTTGTATGTATATATTATATAGTAAATGTTAAAAATTCTCATCTTGATACTCACATCTTGCCATTTGCTGTCAAAGAACATGAAAGCCGCACATCCAAGTTCAACAAGAATCAACAGAACAACCAATATGGCGTACTGATATTTGTCAAGGCTAACAAAGAGATGTCTGACATCTTCAGAATATGTCAATAAACTATATGTGAAGTGGAAATCTACCATAGTCAATGTCAAAGAAGAAAGACAGAGAGCACAGTATTTATCAGCTTCCAGTGGTTGTAGTATAGCTATGAAATCATATGATAAAAAAATTCATCATGTTCTTTTTGTTTTTAATATAACAGTCAAGAACATGCCTTGAAAAATAGAAAAGATGAACCTGATTGAGAAACAAGTCACATATTTGGCTACCATGTAGAGACGCACATTGGGTGCTGACGCAGCTCAAATGAAGAAACAATTCTTCAAGTTATGTATGTATTAAGAAAACATGAAATGGCAGCCATTAGGATACACAACTTAAGCAGCACCAATGCCCTGTTGTCGCTCCTATACAGCCAAAACAAGAAATGACAAAGAGGATCACACCAACAGCAATGAAGACGCATATAAACCTGCATACAGCATTTAGATAAAGGTGTAAGATAAACTTTGGTAAGAAAATATTGTGCTAGGATTAGAAAGCAAGAAAATAATGACATTGCACTTTGAATTGTTGAATGGACAACCACAACAGGCAGTGGGACCAGATTTGACACAAAACACATACGGAAAACAAAAAACTTCAGACTTACGAAAAAGCAAGACTGCAGTAAAGAGCCTTAAAGCTAAAGTGTACTCACATGCGGATTTGAAGTGTAAGGAAAAATGGTTCCTTTTTACATTGTCCCAACATTTGCCAATACAACCATACAAGATTCATTCTTTGCTTTTTTCGGTAAATAGGTCAACAAATACCTCTATGCCGAATGTACAAGAACTAGTCTTCGGGCAGCAAAAGAACATGAGGGCATAGAGCTCTATTGAAAGAATAACTCTTAAACCATTAACCAAACAGAAGTCAAACTTGCACAAAGATTTTCAGTTATGTCCAACAAAGAGACCAACATATGCAATAGAGCACACTCAAGAGCGCTTTACTGTTTAGTTACTTAGGTGAGTAATTATCATAATCAAACATTTGAATTCCTAATTTTGAGCACAGTATAACATTTAGAATTGATTCAATCCAAACTATAATAATTAATACAAGGAGAATATACCAAGCCGAAGAAATATCAGTCCAGACACTGGTCTTCAGTGCAACTGAAGAAAGGAAGGGGCGACCTAGCTGAATAATTCCCTCCTCAGCCAAATTAACAGAAGAGGAATTCTCATACTCAATAAACAAGTAGATCCCATAGCCAATCATTGCTAATCCAGCAAGCGTCATAAGAAAATTCAGCAGCTTCAATATACACTCCAGAAAACCTCTACACGCCATTTTAACCGATTCTAGCCTCCTGATTCTTTAGCTGCTCTGCAAAAGCCTCCAAAAGTTAGCACTAACTAACACCAAAAGGCACAATTTCGCAACACGCTACCTCATTCATTTCTCAACTAAAATTCACGATTCAAAATTCCCCCGATTGAATTCTACAACAAGACAAAAGGAAAAGTAGCATTGCCTTGTTGCAAAAGCAGCTAAAATCTACTCATCCTTGATCCATCACAACACAATGCAGTGTAAGAGAAATTCCGGACAAGAGAACACAGATTCGTGTTCCATACGGAGAAATTGGAATCAGTTGAACGAAAACAAAGCAAAAAAACAAAATGAACGAAAACAAAGCAAAAAAACAAAATGAACGAAAACAATCATCCACAGGCGATGAAAGCTAAATACACGGATGATCGAAATGGAAGCTAAGGAGAAAGAAAGAAGAAATGCTTACAGAAATTTGCGGCAAAAGATTTGTAGGCTTTCAGATTCTTCGCATTTTCAAGGAGGCGAGATTTTAGAGAGAGAAGAGGTTGACATCGATTTTCTTTTTGCTAAGAACAGGGCCATCTGGCTAGAATGCTCTGGGATCTTAGCATCACCGTGTAAATGACGATTGTACCCTCACATCTTATGTTTTTTTTTTAATTAATGCAGGGCGGCAAATTTATATATTATCCATTAATCCAAGTTTTTTAAATCCCATTATCCAACTCCATTCGCGATTTATGTAATTTTATTTAGTCATTAGCCAATTCCTCCTTGTAAATTAAATCAAGTTCCCTTAAGAAATTGAAAGGCTCGGGGTACAGGCCTGAACGGTGTCGTTTGGCAGCTTGCTCATCGCTCATATATTTTTGGTATTATTCGTTTGTTGTTTCCATCGGTTCTATTCTATCTACACTCGTCGTGTAATCACGTCGTTGCAAGTTGCATATAGGTTTTACAGATTCAATTTTATGTAGTATATAGTTTTATTAATTGGGTACCATTCATTTGAATAGTTCTTTTGCAACTTTATCGACAATAATTAATGTACCGAGAGACAAAAAAATCAGATGTGGACCTTAAATATGAAACCTCTTCTCTTGGGCAGCGACGAGCCAAGTTCTTGTGATTGCTAGTTGCATAGCCTTCAAGTTTATAACAAAAGAAAATACACTAATAATTGTAGGACCTGTAATCCGTGTTTATACCAATCTGTAAAGAAATAATTGAAAGAACAGAATTAAGAAGAATTATACCGAAGTTCTGTCACGAAATTGTTCTGCAGAGGCGAGAAATAATCTTTGTCCTTAATTCTGTAACGCCCCGTATTTGTTACGGTTACCGGCGTTGAGAATCCCAGGATACAACTGCGAGCTCTTCTGGTTTGCACAATCAAAATCAGAAGCCAAGGAACTAGATCTGTGTTGTACTCTCAGAGAAGAAGAAGAAGAAGAAGAAGAATTCAACTTCTACCCCAATTTTCGATGTGGGACAAAACTCCCACATAAATTCAGCTCAAATTGTTACTTTTACTTAGACAAGCAACCAACTTTGAGCCCTCATTTCTCATTCAAACGAAACCCGATTTCGACGTGTGAATACACTACGGCGTAGTGCTCGCGGAGACGAAGCCAACGCTCCCATAATCCGGCACAACCGGTGACATCAGCCCACCGGAAATGTGCCCGGAAGTCCAGTCGAAAATCAGTTCCAACAATCCCCCACATGAATAGAAATTATTCTATTACACGTGCTTAGACAAGACAAACAGAAATTTGAGAGTACGGACGAAGAATCACTGCATCTGAGCTGGTGGCGTTTTTCAGCCTTGAACCGCCCATTGTGAGTAGCTATCGGATTTACTCGACCAGGTAGTGAACATGTTGTCTTGAACCGCCCATTGTGAGTAGCTATCGGATTTACTCGACCAGGTAGTGAACATGATGTCTTGAACCACCCGGGTTTTGACGTAAACCTAGACAATAACTATCACACAGTTTCATCTTCTCACAGAATTAAGTTCTCTGATTGTGTTCATTTTGGCCGTGAACATCCCTGGTTATTCATGAGTGAACTTGGAGAAAGCAGCCTCTCTTCTTTCTCCTAGAAACGGCCTCATTTCACACTCATAAGGTGATTGACCATAAATGGTATTACTTATACCCTACTTTGTTCTTCAAAGTTTATGGAATCATTAAAAGCAAATGTTTAACCTCTACTTTGCCATTGCACTTTTATCATCCTAGGAACTGGGGGAAGAAAATATAATATCTCCAAGTGCTCTCTAGATTCGACTTGAATTTGTTTTCCCCTTGAACCTATTTCTTGGGATCTCCAATCATTTAGGTAGGGTTGTCATCAAGCATCCTCTTTAGTCATAGGCTTTAAACCCATTCCTCTAGATGACTTTACAACTTGCTCTCTTGACAATCCCTTAGTGAACGGATCTGCTAGGTTGTCAGCTGACTTGATATAATCTATTGAGATTACACCAGTTGAGAGCAATTGTCTTATGGTTTTATGTCGTCGTCTTATGTGGCGAGACTTACCATTATATATTGTGTTCAGTGCCCGAGAGATAGCCGATTGACTATCACAGTGTACACCTAAAGTTGGCACTGGTTTTTCCCACAAAGGAATATCCTCCATAAAGTTTCAAAGCCATTCTGCTTCTTCAGCTGCTTTGTCTAAAGCAATGAACTCAGATTCCATTGTGGATCTGGCCAATAATGTTTGTTTTGAGGATTTCCATGATACAGCTGCACCACCCAGCGTAAATACATACCCACTGGTGGATTTTGAGTTCTTTGAATCTGATATCCAGTTAGCATCGCTATAGCCTTCCAGAGTGGCTGGATATCTTCCATAGTGCAGCCCGTAACTCCGAGTATGTCGCAAGTAGTTCAATACTCGAGTTATTGCTTTCCATTGATTGTGTCCTGGATTACTGGTATATCTACTCAGTACGTTGACAGCATGTGCTAAGTCTGGTCTTGTACAGTTTGTCAAGTACATAAGACTTCCTATCACACGACCATACTCTAATTGTGATATGCCATTACCCGAGTTTTTCTTCAGTTTGAGATGCGGGTCCACCGGACTTTTTGCAATCCCATTTGAATAGTTCTTGAATCGCTCAAGTACCGCCTCAGCGTAATGTTGTTGAGACAAAACTATTCATTCTGAATGTCTAAAGATTTTGATCCCTAAGATCACATCCGCTAGTCCCAAGTCTTTCATGTCAAACTTTCCATTAAGCATGTTCTTGGTTTGTTTGATCATGTCATTCTTGCTACCTATGATGAGTATGTCATCCACATATAGGCACAACAGAATGTATCCTTTTGGAGTTTCCTTGACATAGATACACTTGTCACATTCATTTATTTTGAAACCATTTGACATCATTACTTGGTCAAATTTTTCGTGCCACTGCTTAGGAGCTTGCTTTAGTCCATATAAGGATTTCACAAGTTTACACACTTTGTGTTCCTATCCAGGGACAACATAACCCTCAGGTTGTTTCATATAAATTTCCTCTTCTAACTCTCCATTCAGAAAAGCTGTTTTTACATCCATTTGATGTATTTCTAGATTGTGTATAGCTGCAATGGCTATTAGCATTCTTATTGAAGTTATTCTCGTTACTGGAGAATATGTGTCAAAGAAATTCAAGCCTTCTTTTTGCCTAAATCCTTGCACCACAAGCCTAGCCTTGTACTTATCTATCGAGCCATCGGTTTTCATTTTTCTTTTGAAAATCCATTTGCTCCCAAGAGCTTTCGAACCTGATGGCAACTCGGCTAACTCCCATGTATGATTTTGCATAATGGAGTCGATTTCACTTTTCACCGCTTCCTTCCAAGCAGGTGCATCTGGTGTTGACATGGCTTCTTTGAATGTTCTAGGTTCATTTTCCAAAAGATAAGCCATTTCAAAATCAGGACCGAGTGATTTTTCCTTTCTAGCTCTTTTGCTACGTCTAGGTTCATCATTGTTCTCTTCTGTTGGTTGAACAGAAGTGCTTGCTTCACCTTCTTCACGAGTCCGTTTCGGATTTCCTTTATCCTTACACGGGAACATGTTTTCGAAGAAGGATGCATTTCTTGATTCCATTATTGTATTTGCATGTATATCTGGTATATCAGACTTGTATACCAAGAAACGATACGCACTACTATTGTGTGCATACCCGATGAAGATACAATCAACGGTTTTTGGTCCTATTGAGACCTTCTTAGGGGGTGGCACCGCCACTTTTGCTAGGCACCCCCACACTTTGAGGTATTTGTATGAAGGTACATTACATTTCCACAACTCATAAGGCGTCTTTCTAGTCACCTTATGCGGTATTTTGTTGAGAATGTAGTTGGAGGTTAACAACGCTTCCCCCCACATGTTCTGGGGTAACCCAGATTCTTGCAGCATTGCATTCATCATTTCTTTGAGAGTTCGGTTCTTTCGTTCCGCAACCTCGTTAGATTCAGGTGAGTAAGGCGCAGTAGTTTGATGAACGATTCCATGATCTCTACATAATGCATTAAATGGTTCACTATACTCGCCTCCTCTATCACTTCGGATCATTTTAATCTTTTTACTAAGTTGGTTCTCAACTTCCAACTTGTATTCTTTAAACTTTTCCAAAGTTTCATCTTTGCTATGTAACAAATATACATAACAATATCGTGTGCAATCGTCTATGAAGGTCACAAAGTAATTTTTACCGCCTCTAGTTTGCACAAACTTTAAATCACATAAATCAGTGTGAATTAGTCCTAGAGGTTCGGTTGTTCTCTCTACATGGGGTGATGGCGTTTTTGTGAGTTTCGCTTGTACGCATACTTCACATTTGTCTTTACTTGTTTTGCATTTTGGAATCATGTTCATACTTATTATTCTACTTATAGATTTATAATTAACATGTCCCAATCTTTCATGCCAAATATTAAAAGACTCAACGACATAAGCAATAGGACTATTCTCATTCACTGAACCATCAGTTACAATCTTTTTCGGAAGGACTGTCATTACATTCATTTTGATCAGCCCATCCTTCACATAACCCTTCCCTACATAAATCTCATTCTTAGAGAGAACTAACTTGTCAGACACAAACTTGATACAAAACCCATTCTTGTTGAGAAGAGTCCCTGAAATCAGATTCTTTCGAATGTCTGGCACATGAAGCACATTGTTGAGAGTCAGCTCCTTCTCATAAGTCATCTTGAGCACGATCTTCCCAATACCTTCAACCTTTGATGTCGCAGAGTTCCCCATGAAGAGTTTCTCCTCTGTTCGACTCTTCGGATAAGTGGTAAACAGTCCCTTATCCGAGCAGATGTGTCTAGTGACACCTGTATCGTACCACCACTCCCTTGGGTTGCTCCCAACCAAATTCACTTCAGTCACCGCACACAGGTCGTCTGCTGTCAACGAGTTTTCAGCTAAATTGGCTTGAGACTTCTTCCCTTTGTCTCTTCTGTTGTCGGGCTTGCTGCGACACTCATCTGCCTTGTGCCCAATCTTCTCACACTTGTGGCATTTTCCACTGAACTTCTTAGCTCCTTGCTTCTTGAAGTTTGTGGTGTTTTGAGGTTGAAACTTCTTGTTCTTCCCCTTGTCCTGATGCTCAGCCAGGTTTGCCTTGTTAGAAGGTCCAACTCCATTGGCCCTCTTATTGTTCTCCTCGACCCGAAGCCTCACGATCAAATCTTCAACCCTCATTGCCTTTTGCTTCAGCAACAAGTAGACCTTGAACTGCTCCCATGATGGAGGAAGCTTCTCAATGATGGCACCTACCTGGAACGCCTCACAGATGGTCATTCCTTCAGAGATCACTTCATGGACGATCAGTTGTAGTTCTTCAACCTGTTCCACAACCGACTTTGAATCTACCATCTTGTAGTTCAAAAACTTTGCTACTGTCGCTTTCTTCGAGCCAACATCATGTGTCTTGTACTTCTTTGTCAGAGTGTCCCATAATTCCTTAGCGGTATCATGGTTACAGTAGACCTTGTACAACGAGTCAATCATGCGATGAGTAATATAACCTCTGCATGCATAATCCCCTTTCACCCAATCAGCTAGGGCGTCAGTGTTATGTGGGGAGAACCTAGGTCTCTCCTCCGTCAAGAACCTGTCAAGATTCATCATGCTCAGGAAGAACTGCATCTTCTGAGACCATATCCTGAACCATTTCCCGTCAAATTTGTCGGGCAGGACCCCAACATGGATCGTGTTCGGTATAATAGTCACATAAGGCCTGTAGGGAACATGCACTTGAGGCAACTGAGTATCAGACAGGTCCATAGGATGACTCGTCTGACCCG
The DNA here is from genome assembly GCA_029168935.1 of Oxyria digyna. Classification (NCBI taxonomy): domain Eukaryota; kingdom Viridiplantae; phylum Streptophyta; class Magnoliopsida; order Caryophyllales; family Polygonaceae; genus Oxyria; species Oxyria digyna. The sequence continues at coordinate 47,071,852 of JAPVLV010000005.1, forward strand.
GATGAAGAGCTTGAGCCAGATGACTCGTTTCAGCCGGATGAAGAGACACTGGTGGCAGATCCACTTGGACGACCAGGGGGGTTTCCTTGATCGGCTCAGATACTTGAACCCTTTCAAGTATCTGAGTCTGATCGAGAGGCATAGTCTCAAACTGAATTCGGGGCGACCCAGTGACCTTTCCAGCGTCAGCAGCAATTTTCTCATTTTCGTTAGTCATTGTATATGTTCAATAAGACAACAAATATTAGTATGACTTAGAAGTAACTCTGCAATACAGATTTTTGAAATCTGAAAAATAAACAAAGTTTTTCTTCAAACTGTAAACGCAGAAACAAGAAATCTGCAAACTATAAAAACAAAACCAAAATCTGCGAATCTGTAAATTCAGAATCAGAAATTCACGAATCTGTAAAACAGAACTGAAATTCTGTGAACTGTAAAAAATTCCAGAATTCACGAACTGTAAAACAGAACTGAATTTCTGCGAACTGTAAAAATTCCAGAAATCACGAATCTGTAAAACAGATCTGAAAATTGCGAACTGTAAAAAATTTAAGATATCACGAATCCGTAAAACAGAACTGAATTTCTGCGAACTGTAAAAAATTTCAGAAATCACGAATCTGTAAAACAGATCTAAAAACTGTGAACTGTAAAAGATTCCAGAAATCACGAATCTGTAAAACAGAACTGAATTTCTGCGAACTGTAAAAAATTCCAGAAGTCACGAGTCTGTAAAACAGATCTGAAAACTGCGAACTGTAAAACACAGATTCTACAAACTGTAAATACAGAATCAGAATTCTGTGAACTGTAAACACGGTTTTTCGGTTCTGTAATACAACAGCAACCTCAGAATTATTGAAAAATAATTTTCGTTTTTTACTCGAATCTGAACACAGATCCGAAACTGTACGCAGTACAGAAAATTTTCTTCGGAATGAAACTTTCTGTTCCTTTAAAACTCAAACAGATTGTTAGCGACAGGATAAAATTTTACAGAATTAAGATTGTAGGACCTGTAATCCGCGTTTATACCAATCTGTAAAGAAATAATTGAAAGAACAGAATTAAGAAGAATTATACTGAAGTTCTGTCACGAAATTGTTCTGCAGAGGCGAGAAATAATCTATGTCCTTAATTCTGTAACGCCCCGTATTTGTGACGGTTACCGGCGTTGAGAATCCTAGGATACAACTGCGAGCTCTTCTGGTTTGCACAATCAAAATCAGAAGCCAACGAACCAGATCTGTGTTGTACTCTCAGAGAAGAAGAAGAAGAAGAAGAAGAAGAAGAAGAAGAAGAAGAAGAAGAAGAAGAAGAAGAAAATAGAGGATTGCTGTTATTTTCGGATCTCTGAGAATGAGCACCAGAACTCTCTTAAATAAAGATTCTGGGTTTGTTAGAGGAGGTAATCTCGGAACTGACGACACCACCGAGGTGGGAGTCAGTTGTGGAGTAAGTGGAGCAAAACGTGGAGGAGGTTGCTGACTCAGTTGGGCGTCCCCAACGAGGCAGTTCAGAACCTAATCTGAAAAAAAGGAAGCTAAGCTGCTTGGGCCTACGGCCCATTCCACAAGGTCACGGACCACAGACCGGACGGACGGACCGCGAGGCCCCCCCCCCCCGGGTCCTCTCTCCATACCTCTCCCAAGGTCTTACCAAGGGTACGGGGTTTGGGTTATATAAACCCTTCAACTTCTACCCCAATTTTCGATGTGGGACAAAACCCCACATAAATTCAGCTCAAATTGTTACTTTTACTTAGACAAACAACTAACTTTGAGCCCTCATTTCTCATTCAAACGGAACCCGATTTCGACGTGTGAATACACTACGGCGTAGTGCTCGCGGAGACGAAGCCAACGCTCCCATAATCCGGCACAACCGGTGACCGCAGCCCACCGGAAATGTGCCCGGAAGTCCAGTCGAAAATCAGTTCCAACAATAATACCCTAAAAAATCACTTGTTTCCTGAAATCCGGAAACCTTGGATCATGGTGTCTTGTTTTTGTAGGATTTTCTGCCTTGACTGTGTTTTCTTATGTTTCCATTTTGTGTTGGATTTGATTTTCAATTTGTTGTGGTTGGTGGTGTACTTGCTAGTCAAAGTTACACTTGTTTTTCCAATCTCAAAATTTTAGGTATCCAACTACCATTCTCAAGATCAAACATTACACTAGAACATGCTAATCAATGTTGTATTAGTGCCTTCCGACGACATCGCATTCAGGTTAAATGTCATTTACAACAACACAAATAACAAGTTCTCTAGGGCAAAATTATGCAACCAGATCAAATAGTAATTCATGATATGAACAAGAGACGAAGACGAAGAATGGCGTGATTCTTGTTTAGTTTGACTATCTCTGTTCGTCTTTCTTCTGATATTTTTTTTCAAAGGAAACTGTAGAGATCACCACATGAACACTTTTTTCTCAAAAGATCACCCAAAAAAAACATTCCATTTTGAAGGTGATTTTGATTACAATGAAGCCTATGTAAAAAATTCTCCAGAACTCAGCACCAAATTCTCCAGAGAAGTAAAATAAAAACAATGGATAAATGATTTGCAAAAAAATTGGAGGTATAATAGAGGCGGCGTTATGGTTTACCTCACTATAAGTATAGCCTGATTTTATTGGAATATACTGCTAACAGAGGTGTCATCATGAATCCGCCAGATGGTTTCACCCAACAGATTGGCTGTAGAGAGCACGGTTAGCTGAGGGAAGTAGTTTTCAGGTGCTACCGGAATTGTGTTTGTGATTATTACTTCCTCAAATATTCCACTTGACAACCGATCGATTGCAGGTGGGCTGTGCATGCATGGAGAAAAATCAGAGAATGTTGATTTAGAAACGTTTTTTTTCCCCATAATGTTGAGGACCTTAGATAATTGTACTAAGAAGCATTTGCATATGCTAATGCTATGCATCGACAACTTCAAATATATGTAATCTTAACTGCTCCTTTTCATCGACAACTTCAAATTTGGCAGCATTTTTCTCATTTAGCTTCAATCCTTTATCCAAATGGGACTAAGGCTAAAATATACTGTATTATCACCAAAAGATGAAATATTTTCTGTTGTATCGGTCTTCAGTATAATTTCAATATTCATGTATATGCATTCTTACTAACCTTCTAAACTCTACATCTTAAGAATTTACCACGTGCAACATAAACTGTAGTCCTTTTCATCTAAATTACTACAAATATCAAGCAGTTTAGTAACAAAGGAAAATAACTTCATAGTACCTGAAAACCCCATGAGTACAACAGGCATAGACTGTCTTGGCTCCCTCTTCTCGTAACAAAGCTGCCCCTTTCGCAATGGTTCCTATGATTGACGATAACAGCATTTGACATAGAGATACTAATTTGTGATATAAGATCAAATACACAAATAGGGGAAATGCTGAAAAATTGCCATATAAATGATATTTTTATGTTTTAAACTTGACAGATGGCATGGGAACTAGGCAGGCAAGTAGACAACTCACCAGCTGTGTCAATCATGTCATCCACCATAATTGCAACTTTTCCCTTAACATCCCCAATTAGGTTCATGACCTGCTTGAAAGGCAAAAAAAAAAGCTTAAAGACGCCTGAAAAGAAGAGGAACTCATTACAAATGTACAAGCAGGATAATATGATACTTCTATCAAGGTCAAAATTGACATGACGACTAGCTTCCATTAATAAAGATTACTAATTACACACTCGTGAAATTCAGAATTTGTTTTCCTGGCTAACCTCTAAGCCAAGATTTGTAGTGCTAGTTTAAAAATATGTGCTACCAAAATCATGAGCATATATTTTCTTGTTGTGCAGTAAACTTTTCCAATCTCCATGTCCCTATGACATGCTACCACTTAACATATTTCATGAGAAATATCAGCAAGAATATGACTATACAACACTCTGATGGAGAAGGTACAAAATTTGGGACCATATGAAACTGAAACTCACCTCAGCTATATTATGTCCTTGACGCCTTTTGTCAACTATCGCTAACGGGGCATCAGATAACTTTTTGGCAAAAGCCCGGGCTCTAGCAACTCCACCGACATCAGGGGAGACTACTACCAAATCATTAGAAGAAAAGTTCTTGCTTGCCAAATAATCAAGTATAACATGCTGCACACAGAACACAACAACACGGGCAGATAACTAAGAAATTTTATATCGAGAGTCGCAGAAGTAAAAAAGTAAAAGAAAAAAAGAAAGAATATCACTGTACCTGGCAGTATACATGGTCAATTGGAATATCAAAGTAGCCCATGGACTGTCCAGAATGAAGATCACATGCAAGAACCCTATCTGCACCTGCTTTTGTAATTTGGTTTGCTACTACTTTGGCTCCAATAGATTCACGCCCTTGAGTCTGAATCAAAGATGGAACAGAAAAAAATTGTAGAGATTAAACATAGGAGTAACTTATCTACTGCAAGGAAAATCAGTAAACAACATCAATAAACAACCAAGACAACAGCAAAACAGCAAGGTATAGTTAAACTATGCTCTAATCATGGAGTTCTTCTGACAAAAACACATGGGTTCTCCTATTTTAAGACGCATGGATACTGGAATAAAGCATTATACATGTCCCTCTAAAAGAAAGACAAGGTTATATGGTGTGGGAACAATCTTTACGCGAGAGCAGTAACTCATTTAAAAAAATTTAGACAGGGATGTTGATAGAGAACAACATTAGTATATAGGCAACTGAAGTTATCATGCCTTTCTATCTGCTCTAGCATAACCATAATATGGCATCACAGCAGTGATGTTCTTTGCAGATGCTCTTCGACAAGCGTCTATCATTATCAAAAGCTCCATAATGTTTTCATTTGCAGGAGGAGAAGTTGGCTGAATAAGGTAAACATCACAACCTCTAACGCTTTCCTCTAACTGCACATAAATTTCACCATCTGCAAATCGTTTTATCTTGATCTTTCCTAGCTCCAAGCCCATATAACGAGCTATTTCCTGATAAACCACATGATTTGCACATTAAAACTAATTCGAAATTAAATGGCCGTAATAAAATATACTTTTGCAATACATAATGCTCATCCTCAGACCCCAAGAACTGCAAAAGGCAGATAGACAGTACAAATTTACAAAGTAAAGAAAGCAAGATAAAACATGCAACCATCCACGAATCATGCCTGACAGGTTCTGTAAGGTAGTATCTATCCACTATAACAGTTTCTTTCTTGTAAGACCACCAACTGATAGTGATGATTAAATAAAAATAGCTACAAATGAAAACTGAAAACACACAGCAGCTCAGTGATGGTCTGATGGATAACCAATGTATGAGGTACAAGAAAAATTCTGAAGCAAATTCAAGCAGAGCACTGAAGTTGTACATGTAACGCCCCAGGATCCATTGATTTTTTGCACTATGTAAAATCTCCACTATATGCTAGTTGAAGCAAACAAACTATATAAGTAGAGCTCCTTACAATACTAAAAAGTTAGTTCTTAGCACTCACAAACAACCATAAAATAATAATAAATAATAATTTAAAAGTACATTTCAGAGACTGGATTGTCTGAAGTAAATAAATTCAGATAGAAGCGTTACAAAACTGAAATTATGAAGAGACAATAGACAGTGACCTCAGAGAGCGCAGGATTTGCCGTTCCAGAGAAAAGCTTCAACCTTGTATTATTCCTCCTATTCAACGAATTATCCAAACGCTTCGAATCCAATAAATTAGTCAGTGTTTGATTATCAATTACTGGAACTAATGGCCTCCCGTTCATCGATTTCAATTGCTCATCCAAACTGCATTTCTGTCATGCAAGCAAATCATCAAAGCAAGTTAAAAGAAATTAGCATCAAACATAGAAACATAAGAAACACGGAGCTACTCACAGAGAAGCTCGGAGAGCAAACTCGGGGACGGAAATCACGGCGAAACAGAATTCCGCGGCCACCGCCACGCAGAGAAGAAGAAGGCGATGATGAATAGGAGGGTGCGCGGAGAGCGAGAGCCGCCATTGTCGAATCCTTGTTGAGATGAATAGGGTTTGGCGAATGGAGACAGAAATTTGTATGGCGGTAACCTCGTCTCGTTGGCTGAGTCGCCTCCAAATTGCTTTAATACGGGATTTCGTTAAGCCCAATTGGCTCCAAAGGTAACCAAAAGACAGGCTTTTTACGACTAAACGGCGTCGTTTTTTTGTCCAAAATCTTTTTCATATGAACTTTCTCATGCATCTTTTTGTAATGCTTATTTACTGGTATATATTCAGTGTCACCATTGAAATCCAATTATTTAGTGCCGTTTATGGAATGGGATTCATATTGTTACTTTATTTGATGATTTTTGTCTCTATAAAGATTATTCTTGATTTTATATATAAATAAAGAATTTCCAACTATCCTATAACTAACAACAACGCTCCAGGCCACATATTTCCGGGTCCGGTCTGGGTCGGTCCGGGTCGGTGCAGTCTGGGTCGGTCCGGGTCGGTGCAGTCCGGTTCGAATCAGGTTTGGACCAATGTTCATCGCTCTCTAGCTTTATTACACTTGACTCTGTCAAACTTCTTGCGAGCACCTTCTCTAACCTGAGCCAGACGGTACAACAAACACTCACCCTCCGCCTTCTTGTTCTGAGCTTTGTAGATGTGCTCGAAAGCCTGATCCTTTGCTTGAGCAACTGATTTATTGGCTTCTCTCTTTTCTACTTTGTATACAGACAAACATACAACTCTATCCTCCTTGCTTAGTGCAAAGTCTCACCTGTTTAAAAGCCATTTGCTTAACCTTAACCTTGACATGAACATCTTCATTCCACCATTCCTCACCTTGACGTCACACTCCACTTCCACCGCTAGACCTGCCACCCGCCGAATACAGTCTCACATGTTAACCCACTCCTCTTCCACCGCTAGACCTACCCGCCGAATACAGTCTCACATGTTAACCCACATAGAATCGACACTACTCCTCGTACACCAAGCACTTGTCTTCTCTGCTTCTTCGTACACCCTTTCTCTAAAACGATCCCCAGTCAACTCAGATAGACGCCCCCACTTGATCTTGGGTTGAATCCTAGTCCTCCTCGTAGTCTTGCCTCTAACTAACTCAAAATCGAGGAGCAAGTTATGTTGAGTAGATAAACCCACTAATGGGATAATCTTACAGTCCCGACAGAAACTCCTGTCACTTCTCTTAACAAGGTAAAAACGAAATTGAGTTGTACTAGTGGCATTACGAAAAGTGACAAGATGATTGTCCCATTTTCGGGTGGTATATTTGTAATTAATGGGAATTTTAATTATTATTATTTTCTCAAAAAAATTCATTGTCTATATTATGAACATTACCGCCCAAATTATGAACATTATCTTGTTATCTGTGAGCGTGAAATTTTTCCAGAGTCGAAGTTTTCTCTAAGTACTACGCTTGAACAGTTGAACTATAACTTTTTTACCAGATTTTTAATGTGTTCAAGAGTGCATGTTTTGAACCTTTTTGCTGCATGTCATAACATAATAAAGCTGTGGGTTTAGCAAGGAAGGGACAAATCACGCTGCCTTGAGCTTGTAATCTCTCTTTAAGCTCATTTTTTAACTACTACTCCGTACTAGATTTCTTAACGTCTTGGTATCAACATTTCTATATTGATACTCCCTTCGTCCCATAATCTTTGTCTTGTTTGACTTCGGCACACTTGTCGATGCACATTTTGTATCGTCGATATATCAAATTACATGTTATTAAAAATTATAATTTTTTAATATTTTTAAAGTACTAATCGAAACGAATCAAACAAGACCACTCATGACTATGTTCTATCTTATATTTAGAAAGATATTTAGAAGATTCTCTCAATTTGTAAATAGTGTCAAAATTTGAAATAAGACAAACATTATGCGACGGAGGGAGTATGATATAAGACATCAATATAAGTATATAAATGTATTGTAATGCATAGTTTACGTGAACCAGGTACGTACGACAGTTATATAACAATTTGATACAACCAATGAATTTGATAAGGTAATATGACCACAAAAGCACTTGTTTGGTAAAAACTAAAAAATGTAAACCCTGGAATGGGAACCCAAGAACATGGCAACAGTCGTGTGCATTTACACTACACTCTTTTTTTTCTTTTTTTTTAACAAGCAAGGAAGACCCTTTTCATAAAAAATAAGATGTGTTGTCTGCATGAGTCTGGCATGTGGGTAATGACATCATGCCTACACGGCTACACCACTAAGCTAGGGGGACTTGACATGTGCATTTACACTTTCAAATTATTTGCAGTGCGTTGTTTTTATGAGGAATGATACCGCCCTAGGGCATCCCGAAAAATGAGATCAGAAAGATCTGAAAAGGCTGCAAAATCAAGATGGAGTATTAAATGGTACATTTTAGCTATAAGGTCAGATGCACCATTTGTCTCCGGAAAAATATGAGATACTCGATTTTCCGCAAAGGAGCGGAGATCCATTAAAATATCAGTTATGATCAAGTCTATTTCCCATGGACAGTCTCAAACACCGTTTATGACATTAATAAGGCGGAGATTATCATCTTCGATCTCAACATGCATGAGACCCAGCCAAATAGCCTCCTTAATGCCATAACGCATCGCAAGGGCCTCAACCATAATTGGTGGAACGTTACTTTAGGACTCGTTCGCCATTTTAATTGGTTTTCATGTTCATTTTGAATGATAATACCATAGGAGGTTGGTCCAGATGATGGGCAAGCAACATCAACATTGATTTTATAGAAGTTTTGGTTTGACCCATCTTATTGCTCTCTTTTTCCTTCTAGTTTGTCTTGGAGGCAGTGGGTTAACTTCAATATCCATTTTTGCTTCCATTTTAGCAAGTTTCCAATCTTTCATTTGGTTTTTGATGAAATGGTGGATATTGGGTAGTTGATTGTGCTCCACTATGTCCAAAATTTTTTTATTTCTATAGAACCATAGGGTCCACCAGATAGTAGCCAGATCTTCAATTTCTCTTTTCGTGGCCTTGTTTTTTATTTCATTGAGTAATTTTGTAATGGTATTATTTCTGGGTGTTAAGGAGTTAATTGTTTCATGAATTTTCCTATCAAAGTTTCTTATAATTCACTTGGTTCTTGGACATTCAAATAGGAAGTGGTTGAGGTCTTCACTAGGAGAATTGCATCCTAAACATTCTGTTGTTATAGGCATGTGCCTATACTAGAGTTTAACTTTGGTTGGTAATTCATCCTTTGAAATTCTCCATAAGAAACATTTTATTTTTTGTAACAGATCAAGTTTCCAAATCCATTCAGCATCTGATGGTGGGAGGTTCCGTATCCCATAAATCATATTCATTGCACTTTTGGTCGAGAACCATCCATTTTTGTTGAATTCTCAGTAGAGCTTATCTTGTATGTAGTTAGATGAAATTATATATGATTTTAGTTTCTCTATGGTTGTGTTTCTAAAGTAAACTTTGAGCTTATCTTCATCTCAAGATTTACCGTGATTAAGGAAGAAGGATATTGTAACTTGATCATTGACTCATTTGTTATTATTTGTTCTTTCAGTGATTCAGGGAATCATTTATCTTGGGAGAATTCGATAATTCTCTCATCTCCTATTTTTCAGATAAGATCTTTTTTAAATTCTGCGATTAATTTCGATATTTGGGTCTAACGCAAAGAGTCACTTTTCTTATTTGCAGTGCGTTGTTCTAGCATTTAATATGTTCTATTCTTGTCAAAACTGAATTTGTTCTTCTTTTTGTCACTTCTTTATTGCAGAAAACACAAGTGTGATTTCTTCCTGTTTAATTGGAAAAATATGCCCTGACAAAAAAACGTGAAGAATATGTATAATAGAAATATTCGAATATCATGTGAGAAGATAAGAAATGTTGGTTTGAGTCTAACAAAGTTATCTCAGATTCTCATGTGTCTTGTTAGAGCATCTTCAATTTTTTTTTTTTTAATCTTCAATGATTTGTTATAGATGGAGATAACAAATTTATAGCAAAAATAAGATATCAATAATAAGATAAAATGACAAATAATAAGAACATTCTTTTAGAGAAATTGGTGTTACACGTGAAATGACAAAATTATAACAATTGTTGTTGGTGTTACACTTGTTTGCTAAAATAGCGTTTGCTAAATTTAATTAATTAATTAATTAATTTTTTGTTTTTCTAAAATTGTGACATGGCGCTGAGGTGACGCAATATTTTGTGAAGACTTGGCTTCCCCTTATATTGTAGTTAGGTAGATAGCAAATTTATAGCAAAAATCAAACACCAAAAATAAGCTAAAATGACAAATAATAAGAACATTCTTTTAGAGATGTTTTATTTCTCCATCTTGATTGCTAAATTTGGCAATCCAAATAGCAAGTCAAGTGTGTGTGGTTCACTAAATAAATGATATCTACTATATACAATGTTAAACCTGAAGCCATGTCTTCAGAAAAAATTACGCCACTTGGTACAATTTGAGTGGAGACATGCTTCAAGGTTTTTCATGTTATTTCATTGCAGAAAATTAAAACAACCCACTCACTCCACTAAAACCACTCCCTCCACTAAGTCCATAAAAAATCTAGCCCACTTACCCACTCATCCAAATAATAAGTTTAATTTTGCCGTCATTCCAAATTGCATTTCTTGTGTTGTAACTTCAATAGTCACTCTCCTTCAAGAAATTCCCATGACTTTTTAAATGTAGGGGTTTGCATATCCGTGTTGAGCGTAGAAAGGATCAAGTTACTGGAGAGTACTATGAGATCATTGATGGACAGAAGTATACAGATGGGTTCTTAATGAAATCGGTATCAATGAAAACCATAAGCACACAGAATGTTCAGCCAACTTTTGATGAGGTAGAGAAGTTTAGACAACCGAGTGAAGGCGACGTTTTGTCAACGGTATTTGCTAACCGGAAGAAGGGTCATTTCATGAAGGGTGATGCCATTGTAGTTATAAAAGGTGACCTCAAAAATTTGAAGGGACGGGTTGAAAAATCTGAAGAGGATTACGTTTATATAAAGCCTAATGCTGAGGGCCTTCCGGTACGTAGTTTATGTTGATTCATTTAACCTTCTTTGGATGATCTGGCCTCTGTTTTTCTTGATATGACAACCTCTATTCTCCATGTTTTTTTTGTCAGAAGACTCTTGCATTAAATGAGAAAGATCTTTGCAAATACTTTGAGGTCGGAAATCTTGTGAAGGTTGTTTCTGGAGTCCATGAAGGTGCTACTGGTATGGTTCTCAAGGTTGAGGGCCATGTTCTGATTATTTTATCAGACACAACAAAAGAAGATGTGCGTTTATTCTCAGATTTCCATTCTCCTTAGAAACTTATCTAAATGCAAAGTATAACATTATTTGATTATACAGATTCGTGTATTTGATGATCATGTTGTTGAAAGCTCAGAGATTATCACGAAGATGTGCGGCATACGTTCTAATCCTGGAAGACTGCCTCCTAGATGTCCAATGAGCTGTGAGTCTATTTTGCTTTAAACTATCTCTCACTTGTCGTTTCTTGTTCTGCTTATCAGCATTTCAACATTCTTACATTGTGCAAATTATCCTTTTCTTTTAGTCTAAAGAGGGCAGCACAATTCTCTGCACAATTCTCTGGTTGGAAGACTGTGAAAGTTCGTTTAGGACCTTACAAGGGTTACCGTGGTCGTGTAAAGGATGTTAAAGGCAATAATCTGCGGATTGAATTGGATTCTACAATGAAGGATATTATAGGTAAGATCTCTGTTTTGAAAATTTGCTGTATTAAGTATTTTACTTTCATTTTTTGTTAGCTCAACGCTTTCTGTTGTTGCAGTTGATAGGAACCATATTACTGATAATGTAAACATCATGACCAATCCTCGAAATGGTGTGGGGAGAGAAACACCCATGCATTCTTCAAGAACTCCTATGCATCGATTCATGACTCCTATGAGAGATTCTGGAGGTTTGTATTTTATTCATAGTAAGCAAATCCTTATGCTGAATTTGCTGTCATATATGGCTCTTCTTAACATGTTTTTACATGTCGACTGCAGCAACACCAATTCATGACGGTATGCGAACGCCAATGCGTGGTCGAGCATGGAATCCATATGCAACAATTAGTCCAACAAGGATGCTCACGGCTGCATGATCACTCCTAGGCCACTGTGGATAGGACATATATAGGAAATCATTGTTGTGTTCTTTACTAGGAACTGCAACGCCAACAAGGGTACTCTTTGTGTCCCTGAATATAGAAATTAAACTTGTAAGTAAATCTCATTATTACATGTGATAGAAATGGAAATAGGAATTCTTAACGAACCGGATCAAATTTAAGAAGACAAGAAAGCAAAGGAAATCAAAATCAATGTGGTTGGGAATCAGATTTGGAAATCATGTGCTTAGTTTTTGCGTAATTTCATATCAAAAACTACTTGATCATGAAAATATTCTACTAATTGGCATTACTTGACCATGGTTGACGGACCATTTACTTCTTGATCGGCTTTTCTATCATTTCTTGATGTACAATTTTCTATATGCAAATCCAACAAAACATGCAACACTTATCCCCTAATCTTTTTCTGAAATTGGCTTTTTTTTCAAAAATATTCCAGCTATATGCTCGATTTGAAACATATTTCCAACGTAGGCACAAATTTTTGGTTCGTAAAATTTACACGTCAGCGTCTCACAACTGAACCAACTTTTTTTAATTTTCCTGACATAAACTTCTTTTAAAAAAAATTGTTTGCATAAGGCGCTGACAAAACTAACTTCTCTTACACGAATATTATCCGGGACTAGATAGCTTTGTAATACGAATTATATACTCCTCCTGAATTATAGATTGCGTGATAGATGAAAACTAGGTTTATCATAAACAAAAGAATAAAATTCATATCACATTGCATTCGATTCAATTATGTATCTTATAGAGACTCAATTGAACATAAAATTAAAAGAGTTGATACTTATCAATTACTAGAGTTTATACATATATTAGTCATAACTAATCAAAAACTTAACACACCTAGCTAGATCCTAGGATGGTCTAAGCCTGAGTAGGCAGTTCAAACCGGCATAGCGGACAAACATGATTATAATCGAGCCACCGAGCCAGGCATTTCTCATGGAACACGTGGAAGCAAGGCATAGTCAACGAGTCACGCGCCTTCTCAATCTCGTCCATGCAGATCGAACACTCGTGCTTCGAACCAACCCATAATATTGCACCATCCTCCGTAGCCAACCGCTCGTCTCGAGCCTTGACCTGTTAATTGAGAGTGAAATGGCTGATTTCATTGATTGAATTAGTGAACAACAACAAGTTTATATATTGAGCTTGAGGTTAGTGCCTAATCTGTGTATGTCAATTAATTTCATTATCTTCTCAACTCATCTCTATTTCCATTATTCGATCCCAATTGTTTCTTTCACTACGGTTAAGAAAAACGTATATTAAAATATGATTGCATAATAAATTTTCATATTTTTATGTTACGTAAAAAATTTGAAAATCAATATACTTTTTAATAAATTGTTCTATTACCCGTACGTTGTACGGGACAAACACTAGTTTCTTTAATAAATTGAAAATTGAAAGAGTGAGAAATTGGTGTTACACTTGAAAATGACAAAATTATAGCAAGTGTTGTTGGTGTTACACTTGTTTGCTAAAATAGCATTTGCTATAATGTGTCATTTCAAATTTCTATAATCCTAGTTGGCTTGCTAAATTTAGGTAGCTATTAAATTTTTTAAAAAAAAATCTATTTTTTTACAATCTTCCACCTCCTCCATGATCTTCTACAAATATGCAAATCAAGTCATATATTCAAAAGCTTTGGTTATTTATAAACCATGTTCAGGAGGAGCATACGATAAGGAGTATACAATAAGATTAATTTTAGAAATTTATGATTAAGTGTTACCATTTTAGTGTTTAGGTGTTGTCATTTTAGTGATTTTTTGTAATGAGTTTATCCATTTACTTGCAGGGGTAGTTTTTTATTATTTAAGTATGCTTATTTTATGTCTAAGTTGGAAAAACCGATCATTAAACTCAAAAGTTCAAACTTCAGTGAGTATGATGTAGAACGATTATGTTTACAGTATTATTTTGTTGGTAGCCTGGTCATTATTTTATGCTTAGATTAGACCATCTAATTGAGTTTTAGTTGACTATTCGATAGGTTGGTGTATATTTTAAATTGGAGGTTGATCATTCGGTGTTTTTCACTCTGTTTTTATATACATATATTTTACAATGAAAACATGTACTCATTAACATGTTTATTATTATTTATCTTTCACAAATATAACTATAACTTATTTATTATTTTAACGATATTTCTATAAAAATTATAAACATTCTATAAATATCAATGTAGATTTATAATCCCGTGAATATCACGGGGCCTACTCTAGTCTCCATTTATAGCAAGTCATTGAAGATGCCCTAATGTGTCATTTCAATTTGCTACAATCCTAATTGGCTTGCTAAATTTAGCAAATCAGTAGAGATGCCTTAATTGTTAATGCACATATTTAGATACGATAGATACATATAGCTCATACAAACAAGATTTTACTTCTTTATTTTCCACTATATCATGAAATGGGACAGAAGCAGGGCCGTTCCGAGGATTTTGGAGGCCCTGTGCAAAAAAAAAATTGATGAATTTGCTTTTACAAATTTTTTATATAAATACATATGGTTGCATAACAAAATATTTTTTTTCTTTTATTAAATATAATGATAAAACTCTTTTTCAATTATGATATTGATTTTTTGATAAATAAATTCGCTTTAACAAATTTTTCATATAAATATAATTTTTTTTTATAGATGGTTGCATAACATTATTCTATTTCTCTCTTATTAAATATAGAAAAAATGTCATGTAATAATACTTGTTAAAATGATAAATGAGAATGAATGTGGAGCCTTGGATCAAGAGAGATCCAAGAGCCCATATGATGACACGTGACACCCTTTTTCACCTCTTGTCACCACCGCCGGACCTCCGCTGGACCACCTCAGACCACCGCCGGACCATCTTTGGGCCTCGCCGGAATAAAATTGTCACAAAGATGTCTAAAATTGTTCACAAATATTACAAAATTATTTATTACTAAATGTTCATCACGTTGTTCATAAATGTTCATCACGTTGTTCATAAATGTTCATCACAATGTTCATAAATGTTCATCACAATGTTCATAAATGTTCATTTGTACATACTCTACTGAATGTTCATCACATTATACTTAAAAGTTCACCAACTGAATGTTCATCACAATCTACTTAAATGTTCACCAATTTTTGATGAAGATCAAGTGTTCATAAATGTTCATCACAATGTTCATAAATGTTCATTTGTACATACTCTACTGAATGTTCATCACATTATACTTAAAAGTTCACCAACTGAATGTTCACCTAAATGTTCATCATCTCATACTTAAATGTTCATCATCTCATACTTCAATGTTCACAAGAATTTAATAAAATGTTCATTAGCCAAAGTTCATTACAATCGACTTAAATGTTCATCACGTTGTTCATAAATGTTCATCAAAATGTTGATAAATGTTCACCATCTCTTACTTAAATGTTCATCAAACATCACTTTAATATAATTTCGAGTAGAAAAACACTTCATCTTCATCAAAAATTACCTAAATGTTCATCATCTCATACTTAAATGTTCATCATCTCATACTTAAATGTTCATCAAACATCCTTAAATGTTCACAAACATTTAATAAAATGTTCATTACTCAAAAGTTCATTACAATTAGCTTAAATGTTCATCACGTTGTTTATAAATGTTCATCAAAATGTTTATAAACGTTCATTTTGATATACTCTACTGAATGTTCATCACATTTTAATTACATGTTCACCAACAGAATGTTCATCACATTATAATTAAATGTTCATCACATTATATTTAAATGTTCGCCAATTTGAATTAGACTTAAATTTTCATTTATTTTTATACTTTAACTTTTTCATTTATTATTGGACCACCGCCGGACCTCCGCCGGACCGTCTCCGGACCTCCACCGGGTGGTCGCCGAGAAGTCGTCAGGTGGTCGCCGGAAGGCCGCCAGACCACCACAACTACCTCACTACAAGTGGAGGTAGCTAGTTTAATCTAAGCCATTGGATGCCTAGATTCATTCTTATTTATCTCTATAAGAGGGTTTATTATGAGATTCACCCCCTTAAATATAATGATAGAACTTTTTTTTCAAATATAATATTGATTTTTTACAAAGATTTTATAATATGTAATTTTAAACTTGTAAATCTCAATATAAATTGCCTTATAAAAGTTTGGGAAAAAATAAAATAGAGCTGATGGGATTCAAACACAAGACACCCTCCACATGTGGTGAGCATCTTACCACTAGAGCAAGAGAAGCTTTTTGTTTATTTTCATACTTTAATTTTAATATATAGAAGTTTTCGAAATTTAGGGCCCTTTAAAATTTGAGAGCCCTGTTCCGTTGGGCCTAATGGAACACCCTCCGGGCCGGCCCTGGACAGAAGATAAGAATGAAGCTTCATATATCCACAAATCCCAATCACCAACTATAGATGAAGGGATTTGAAAGAATTATCAGTAAGCATTTGGATTAATCCATTTCATCACTATGCCACACATGCATCTTCCTGCTCAGGTGCAGCTATGACTTCAACTTCCTCTTCGGCTACCATCTTCTGAATCCTATCAAGAAAACTTTGCACCATGGGCAAGCTCACGTCGTCTAATCACATGAAATAGCAAGAGTAAGTAATCCAGTAACAAATAAGTATGAATCTTTTCTTAATTCACTCCAGGATTTCTGACTATTTATTTTATTTAATAATTGTGAATGAATAATACTCCATCCAAATATCACTTATTAAGGATGGTTGGAAGAGATCATCTATTTGGAAGAATCAAACAAGTTTTAGAGCTGACCTAGTCTAGGCACAGTGTGGCCTTTGGGATGATGGACAATGACAGGATCAACACATGACTTTATGAGCTCTGTTCCATAAGGTCTCAAGAAATCTTCCTTTCCTGCAGAACAATCACATTTGCAATGCAGGTTAGCAGTTAATTAATAAACACATAGCTGAATTCCACTGAGACAAATTAATCTTCAGCATAAAGCCTTGCTTTGTTACCCATCTTTATTGCAGAATTGTACATTGAGGAGAACTACAAACAAACATTACCTATTCCTACACAGCGTCAAACTCAAATATGTATTGCATTGCAGTGATATTGTCTTCAAGCTCACTCAACTAGTTTCAAAACTCATGGATACCATTTTATCAATACAATGCTTTAAAAACCTTAAGCTAAGTAATCATACTCATGCACATGTGCACTAAAAGAACTACCACATACTAATCCAAGATAGCTCTCACAAAGTTTTAAGCTGAACTACCACATTCATTCTTCATAAATACTCATCTACCGACTCTTGATTAATAAATTTTCCAGTGACAAACATTTGGTATAAGAAACCATCACCAACTGACACCATAAAACTGCTGAAGAGTCAAACACAATCATAAACAACAGAAATAATATCAGCTGAGTCAATTACCCAAGAAATGAAGGGATGGTATTTCAATTGGAGAAGCATACGCCTTCTTCGCCCAAGATTCTGATATCAACTTTGCACCACCAATAATCACTATAAATTTCACCTTAGGAACCTTGGTTAGAGCTAAACCCTGCACATATAGCAGTTCATCCAAAATTCAAACTCAATATAGTACTGGAGCAATCTAGCAAACAAAAAAACTTCTTCACATTCCTATACCTGTGCTTGCAAACCATGTAAAGCAGCTGACAAAATTGCTCCCTGTAAAACAAAATTGAAAATTCAATCAAACAGAAACGATTTCATCGATTCATTCACAAGATCGACCATATATAGCAGACCTGTGAGAAAC
The DNA here is from genome assembly GCA_029168935.1 of Oxyria digyna. Classification (NCBI taxonomy): domain Eukaryota; kingdom Viridiplantae; phylum Streptophyta; class Magnoliopsida; order Caryophyllales; family Polygonaceae; genus Oxyria; species Oxyria digyna. The sequence continues at coordinate 47,089,828 of JAPVLV010000005.1, forward strand.
CGAGTAACCCGTCAATCGGTCCATGCTTGATCATACAATCCTCAATATACTCCAAACACTCGATGAAATTAGTGTACTCGGTAAACTCCTGCAAATTCCAATTCCAAAATTCGACATTAATCCCAGCGAGAGAGGGGATAAAAAACACAAAACCTAACGCGATTTGCTTACTTTATTGAACTGAAACCATTCGAGAAAGGGCGGATCGAAGATTCCTTCGACATCCGACTTCCCTTGCGCTGGATAAGGACCGTCAGCGAAGACGAGATCCATCTTCTGTAGCACAGATTCGGGCCATTTGTTGACCTGTTTACGGAGGATTTCGCCGCTGGTGCGGAATCCATGGAGGCAAAGGAATCTAGGCTTCCGAATGGCGCCTGGTTGACGGTGATGGAGCTCGGTTCCCATGGCGGCTGTAGGACGGAGACCAACGACCATTCCCAGTCGAAACGGCGTCGTCTGGTAGCCCAAGAATCTTTGACGATATGGAATGGAAGCGTGGCGCAAAGGTGAGCGAGGACATTGATATATATATATACATTCTTGGCTCTGAAAGTGCTGACGATATTTGAACAGTGCCTCTACGCTTCCCACGGGAGGAAATTGACGACGATGGAATTGCGTGTTGAGACCGTAAAAGTGTAGTATTTATGAATTAGGGCCCCGCGTTTGTGTGTAGGCCACTGCAAACTAATTCGTTAATTCGACACGTTTTTTCGGATATTACAGTAAGTAACCGAAGATAAACTTATTTCGTACGTAAGTATTATTTTTCTTTATTTTTTTAATTTTATACATTTTTCTTTCACTAGGTTAACTTGGATGGATTCCTTCTAAAAAATGCCAAAAGATTAGTGTACATAACATGACAATATCATGTTTAAACATCATGACGTACACAGAAGGTATTGAATGACAACCATTTATAGACAATGAGAATTTAATCCAATTAAGACCGTGATCTATTAATTTTTGAAGAGATTGTAAGATTCTTCTAATAGCATAAATCATTTATATATGCATATACTTTATCCTTTATGAATAATTTGGAGTAGATGAACCTAATTTTTCGTTTCGATTAAAAATTACAATCTATGAAATGCATATTTCATCTCATTGGACTATTTTTTTCATTTTCTTTATATGGGAAATTTGTTTGGCCAAGAAAAGTAACGTATATACGTTAGATGATTAGATTGAATCTCTTGAGTCTTTATTTATGGGACCTTCATTGATACGAACAAACAAACTTTATATGTACGTTAGACAGATTTGCGGAGATGGTAGAAGTTGACACTAAAAACTTGCCAAATCTCATATAGCTCAAGTTTTCAGATATCAATATGAACTAACAAATTAACCATCCCACATGGAGTTAGGTCGCTAATTAAGTAGTTGGCACGTGGAGAAATCTGCAACCGTGCACGTCAAAACGTGGTGGTTAGGTCGTTGGGAGTTACTCCTACTAGTATGAGATTTGATTTATACAATAAATTAGTCAAATGTGGCTTAATTGGCTTGTGATTTGTGAGCTTGGTCTTATATGGAATGCTTCAAATATAATATGTTCAAACTTTCTAGAACTTTTGGTCCGGTAAGCTATAGTAGTCCCCCTTCCTTTAGGGCTGACAAATACGAATACAAAAAAAAACTCAACAAAAAACTCAAGTTATTGTTCAAAATACACTTATTTCGTCTTCAAAAAATGATTATTTTTTTGCAAAAAGTAAGAACCGAGATTTCATCTACGAGTAGATGACCATTTCCATCATCAACGATGATCCTGAAAAAAAGTCGATATATCTCGTAGAGACTAGATGCCAAAAGAAGTGGCCTAAAGTTTCGATATATTCATCAGATAAACTGCAATCAAGATTACTGTTTAAAACAATTTTGATAAAGTGTGGATTGATATTTGACTGAGCTAAAAAGTCAGTCGCTCTATTTGCTTCTCTGAAGCAGTGGTTAATTTAAATATTCTCTACCTTCTTTAGAATTTGTTTGACATCATGAATTAAGTTTCTAATTTTTCAGAGGATTTTCCAAATATTATAAATGGAATTAATGACAGTTAGATTATCACCCTAAAAAATAATATAGGGATGTTTTAATTTGAGTGCTAATTTAATTGAATAAAGAAATGTGATTGTCTCAGTTTGTAATGGCGATTTAGCACATACTTGTTTATCACATTACTCAATGTATCGAATAAAGAAATGTAATTGTCTCAGTTTTGATTTTTTAGTTTATTTCTATTTCTTTTGTTTTTGGCCTTTGGTCCTTTAGTTTGTTCTTGTGCATTCTCTCATTGTTTAAATTAAATAATTGCATTTTGAGTTGTTTCATTATTTATAGAAGCCATGTCTAAAAGTTACTGAGTTTCTATGGAGTCAAACGTGATACCATAGAAAAATTAGGCCCTTGCTAAATACCGCCCGGGCGTTTTCTAAATACCGCCCGGGCGTTTTCTAAATAACGCCCGGTCCCTCGCGTTCTGCGAGAGTGCGTCCCCTCGCAGAACGCGAGAGTGCGTCCCCTCGCAGAACGCGAGGGTGCGTCACCTCGCAGAACGCAAGGGTTTTTTTTTCCCTATAAAAGGGGAAAAACCCTACTCGGGCCATTTTTACAGCCACCATAAAAAAATTCCGCCGCTCTCTTCTCATTTTACCATCTCTCTCAATTTCAACCTACTTCTTCTTCCTCTTTTCAATTCAAATCTCCATATAAGGTATGTTTCTAATACTCTTATGCTTTTTAATGTTGTTTTTAGATGAATATATGTTGTTAGTATAGAAAATTGCATATTATATGATGTTTTGATATTGAATGTTGATTTAGAAATGGTTGTATAATGGATGAAAGATGATGATTTTGAATTATGGTGGATGAGTGGATGTTGTTTTATGTTGAAATTCATTAGGGTTAGGGTTTTTGATTAGGGTTGTTGATTTTATTTAGGGTTTTGATGTTTATTTGGTAATTTACTTAAATTGATAGGTATTTTAGCTAAAATATTGAATTTTCGTCGGAAAATCTCGCCGGAAACTGTTGCCGGAAACTCATGATTGTGCAAATTGACGCAGAACGCGAGGGGTGTAGTATACTCGCAGAACGCGAGGGTCATGTTACTCGCAGAACGCGAGGGTCATGGTACTCGCAGAACGCGAGTGTCATGGTACTCGCAGAACGCGAGTAATTGACAAAACTGGAAATTCTTTCCTCTTCTGCAGATTTTTATTATATATTGATTTTACTTTATATAATGTTATATTTATATACTGATTCTACTTTACATTTTTTTAGGTAATGGATCTTCCTGGACGTTCAACCCGTCGAAGAAATAGGAACGCTGTGAGAGAAAATCCACCGGTTGAAAATGCAAAAGGGAAAAGGAGAGCAAAGAATACAACACCGGTAGAGCTCTTCCCCGAGGGGCTCCCCGACGTTGATTATCGCCCCATAGAGCGGTACAGTGGTGTCCATAGTTATGCCGGGGAAGACTGTTCTGTGCCTAGTGGGATAGAACGAGCAGATACATATCAAGGGTATCGAAATGATGATTGGGACCTTTATTCTCAAGAGTCAGTTTCATGTGCACAACCGTCAACTCAATGGGCACCACAATCAACTCCATATGAACAATCGGGTAGCTGGGACAATTTCATTCCTCAGTATGCTGTAGTGGAAGTTGGACAAGGGTGGGGTGGACAAAGTTGGGTCGGTGGACAATGTTGGGGAGGTGCATTTGGTGAGGGAAGTGTTCCTGAAGACATGGGTCAAGGAAGTGGACAAGCTTGTTCTTCTTCTTACAATCCTCAACCAGAACCGATGGAACAAGAGTACCAGGATGAAGGTGTTGGGGAAGAACACGAAGAAGAAGGTGATGATGATGATGAAGAAGAAGAAGAAGAAGAAGAATTGGTCCAGAAACCAACAAGAAAGAGGAAGTCCAAGAAGAATGAGCCAAAGTATGATCCTGAGCTCACTCATGCCACACCTGGCGGTCCAGAAGATCCCGAGTTGCTTAAGGGATTTGAAGCACATGTGGCGTTCCACATCCAGAAAGGGGAGGTAATTTACTAATTTATTGATTTTCTGCATTTTTAATACATTAACAGAAATTCTGCAGAATGCACAGAAAATGCAATTTCTGTGCATTTTCTCGCAGAACGCGAGGAGTGGCATACTCGCAGAACGCGAGGGTGTTACTCTTCGCAGAACGCGAGAAAATGCTTGGTTTCTGCAGAAGCTGATAATTCTGCAGAAACTGTATTTTTTGTAAATTTGGCCTGCAGTGTGTAATTTTGTATTTTTCTGCAGTTGAAAGGTCCGATGAAGCCACAACAACGGACAAAGCAAAGCAGTGATTGGCCATTGGACAACGATGACTGGTCAGAGATTCCCGGTGCTGTTGGATTGTCAGATCTACCTGACATGATGTACGAAGCAATCGACTATCCGTTGATTGAAGCGTTCATCGAACGATGGCAACCGGAGACTAACTCATTCCACCTCCCTTGTGGTGAGATCACTATTGGCCTTCTGGATGTACATATGATTTTAGGCCTACCTATAGAAGGGAAAGCAATGACTACTTGTAAGAAACTGGGTGCCAAGTTTAGTCATGATGAGATTATAAAATACTATGGTAGGAAGGGGGCGGAAATTTTTGGAGTAGATCCGCACACTTTAGATTCTGGGAGGGTGAAAGCTGATTGGTTTAGAAGGCATTGTGAAAACCTAGGTCCAGAGCGAAAGGGTTTAGGATGGGTGTTGTATACTGCTTCCTCGCTCTTATTTCCGGACAAGTCACAGAACTTGATTCGGCTTAGATATGGGCCTTTTTTGGAAACCTATGCCCATGCTACGGGCATATCGTGGGGTTCAGCTGCTTTGGCCCATCTGTATAGGCAGCTGGGGGTATGCACACGACAGGGTTGTGCGCAGATGTCTTTCTGTTACACCTTGTTGCAGGTATTATACTTTCTAAGCGTTTAATTTACATACTTATATATATTTTCATATTTAACGTACTTTGTATTTCTTAGGCATGGATCTACAACTACTTCCCACACTTCCGACCTACTGAACGTCCTCGGTGGAGAGCGGAGCAACCATGGGCATACCGGTGGATGCCTAAGAATGTAAAGCTGAAGAAGGGGCAAGTCGGAAGGGACTATAGGGGAGCGCTCGATATTCTTATGCCGGAGATGGTAAGTTTCTGCATTTTCTGGGATTTCTGCATTTTTTGAGTACGCATCAGTCATTAGGTGTAACTTGCATTTTCTCGCAGAACGCGAGTTTGTGCATCCTCGCAGAACGCGAGTTTGTGCACACTCGCAGAACGCGAGAAAATGCAAGTTCCTGCATTTTGTCATAGTTTCTGCAGTTTCTGGTGTTTTACAGACTTCACCATGCGTTTTTCTGTCATTTTGTTAGGTATGTTGGAACCCGTATGGAGCACAAGACTTCACCGATCCTGAGCTTGCTCCCGCTCTATTTCACGGGGTGCTATCTTGCTGTGACATCACCGAACCACACATGCCTGATAGGTGTCCCAGACAATTTGGGAGAGTGCAGCGTATTCCTAGGCCAGTCATCGAACCGCTCAAAGCTCATAGGTTGAAAAACATTAGGTGTTATAGTGTTTTTTATGACGCCAACCAATGGCTTTGGGAGTCAAGAGATGTTCACTCTTTGTCTCTCGATGATATGGGGCCAGTTGCCTATGCACCACATGAATGCTCCCATGATTACATGGATTGGTACATCAAGAGGACCCATAGGTATATCCGTCCTGCAATCCATGGGATGATGACTGAGAGACAGGTAATATTAATTGTTTTGGTTTATCTTGCGTTTCTAGTCTTTGTTTTTCTCGAATATTAACATAGAATGAATGTTTACTTGCGTATAGGTGATTGGCCGGGTGTACAATGACATGGACCGGTATCGGTTTGCCACTCCAGAGGATTTTGATTCATATCACGCCCAAATGCTACTAAGTATGTCAAATCTCGCTCCCTTCCGACCACGAGAAGACGAGTAGCCTTTCGTTTTGTGTTTTGGATTGTGTTTTGGATTGCTTTCTTAGGTGTTTTGTTGATTGGATAATTTTGTTGGATTATGTTTAGGGATATGTTGGTGTTGCTTCAATTCTGTTCGTTTTTTGCATAACCTCGCAGAACGCGAGGTGTACACCACTCGCAGAACGCGAGTCTGCCCTATAGGAAACAGGGTGCTCTCAGTTGATATGCACGGTCTGTGGCACGGTTGGTGTTACTCGCGTTCTGCGAGTGACACCATCCTCGCAGAACGCGAGGAATGACATTTTCTGGAAAATGTCCATGACATTAGTTCCAGTTTAAGAATTTAAAAAACCATCTCCAGTTCAACATTACATTACAAATTCAGTGAATAAAACATAACTTCAACATTACATTTCAAAGGCGGCACATCAATGTGACACAAGATCGTGCAAAGAAAAAGCATCTCTTTCAGCGTTTCGCCACCAAGGAGTAAACACATGAGGTAATGGGCAGTTTTCTTCAAGACGCAACTACAAGAAAACAACAACGTTAGGAAGTTGCATATTAGATAGTAATTCATAAGTAGATCCAAAAACTTACCGGAACAAAATGTCTCTCACTCTGAATATAGAATAAGCAGAACGTCGGAAGTGTGTCACCATCTTCTAACCAAGTAGGACGTTGTAGAGGAAGGTAAGTGTAGTTAGCATTTTTTCCCACCGTTACGAACACTATGTTGAATGTGGATGCCACAAGGCATCCCATTTCCGGGGTAGCTAGCCAGTGATCTTCTGGAGCCCTTCCTATTCCTTCCCATGTAAGTTGGTGTAAAGCGCTCTCCAAAGTTGGTTGTTGTGGAGGTCCAATCCAAGTTCCTTGAACTAGGTGCCAAATCTCTTTGACCTTAGCTATCATCAAATCTCTTACTTCCCTCCATAAGTGTTGGTTGTCATGCAATTCATGAGCTATTGCTCTAAATCCACAATTTCCATCTCCATTTACCTCAAACCAACCATTCACATGGGTGCGCATTGACGCGGGTATGTGAGACTTGTACTTGCCAATCACCTTAATCTTTGGTTTCTTGAATGTTTCAGAATTAGAAGCATTTTTTTGCTTCTTTGGGGGTGTTTCTTCCAAATCTCTAGCATCCATCTCAACATTAGTGTGCTCCCATGCAGACGGTCTTCTTTGCGTTGACCTAGGTTGTTTGTTAGGAGCTCCGACTGGACGACCTCCGGTGTGCTTTGAAATAGCCGGCTCTTTTAGAGGAGTATTTACTTTCCCAATGTCTAAAACAGTTTGTGCACACTTTTCTTGAGCATGGGGGCACAATTTCGGAAACGTTTCCTCATAGAAAGTCTGAAAAAGACGCCTTGCCACCTTACTCTTAACTTCCAGTATGCCGGGAACATCAACTTCTTCCAAACTCAAAGTACTCCAGAAAGGGTGCAACTCTGATACTCTTAGTGGTCTTTGCTCCTTCCAATGTCTTACAATCTGATAAACACACATCAACCCATCTCTAATCTTGATCCCGCAGGTACAAAACATATTAAAGTGCGCACCTAATCTCTCCCCCTTCGTGTATTCCTTAAGCAAAAATTCTATGCATTTGTAAGAGACTTTGAACTTCAAGACTTTAAACAAGTCGGCCCCTTCAACAACTGTGAAGCTCTTATTCAAACTCTCGGTGAAAGACACAGTAATCTCCTTAAGTTGGTTCTCCGCCATTGTTTTGTATTCTTTGAACATTGTGTCTAGCCTAGCATTTCCACTTGACAAGTATGACTTAAGACATGAATGTGCTCCTTCAACTCTAAAATGTTCGAAAAACAATAAAATGCAAATACAAATCAGAACCTGTGGATCCTTCTGTAATGTGTAACTCCTCGCGTTCTGCGAGGTGTGTACACCTCGCGTTCTGCGAGTTCATACATTGTTCCAGGATCTTTGCATTCGAAAATGCATCAACACTGAATCAAGGAATTTACTCGCGTTCTGTGAGGTGGTATGCCCTCGCGTTCTGCGAGGTGTGCATTACAGAAGCTCTTTTTATCATATGTAGAAGGTAGACATAAATAACAGAACATACCTGTTTGTCGTGTTATTCCCGAGAGTGAAGACATTATCCGTCCATGCTGAAGCAAGTCTTTCTTTGTAACGGTTTAGCCAATTCGTTCTCACGTACTTCAATACGGTTGGATAAGCTCGCCATTCGTCCTCAAGTTTCTTCAAAGTACTCTTGTAATCTTCTTCAGTGGTTTGTTCGAACACGTTATAATAATCATTTGAAATATTAACCCCCAATGCTTGTGTGCCCATAGCTATCTTGGCTCTCGCCTCTATGTTCTTCCTTACATGTCGCCTACATAAGAGAAACTTTGCATTTGGCCATAACTTGTCTGTTGCATTCATAAGAGCCATCTCACGGTCAGTGACGAAGCAAGTAGGCGATGCTCCTATTCTCAAATACATCGTCTGCAGCTGCTGCAACGCCCATAAATAACTATCCTCGCTCTCAGCCTCTAACCATACCCCGCACACAACAAAATTCTTCCATGTAGAAGTCAAACCGACTATCTCCAGGAAGGGAACATTGTACCTGGAACCAAAATACAGTAAGATAAATACAACATAAAAACAGAATGATAAATACTTACCTGTTCGTGCTATAAGTCGAGTCCATCAAAAGGACATATGGAAACGCCTTTAAGAGTTTCATTGATTCGGGGCTAGCAAAGAACAAGTCGCCTACTATCGAAGGATTCGTTGCACTTGGCCTATACTCCATGAAGTAGTTGCTCTCTTTGCATTGGTGAAAGAATTCTTGAACCACGGTTCTACCTTCCATTTCCTCTTCCCTTATATGTCTTACCAAATTGTACACTTGGTTCTTCTTTGTGCAACTTCCGGGATCCTTGTTTATCTCAGTGTAAATCTGATTTGGAGAACAATGTGAAAGTACCATCTCACGAACCTTTTTCTTTTGATCCGGGGTTGGCCTCCCGGCAAATGCATTCCCGACCAAACTATCTCCAATAGGATGGTTGTGCAAACCACAAACAACCACTAATCTCCAATTCTCTTCAACCCGGTTCTCCATGAGCTTCAACTGAAATTTACACCCCGTTTTCTTGCTCTTTGTGTTTGATCTAACACCGACACCTTTAGGCCTATGGCTTCCCCCTTTCTCACAAATGATTTGAATCTTACCACTTTGCCCCAGTTTAGCTGGTACAGTCCTTCCAATAGAGATCATAAACTTGTGTTGCTTTGCAACATTCAAAGCCCACAAATGACCAATCTCCTTAGAGGCAAACACTTGCTCCGTAGTGAAATATTCCGAATAATCCCTAGAAACAACCTCTTCCTCACATACGGGACTATCAAACTTTGGTGCAGTGCGTAAAGAGGGAAGAAAACACATCTCCTCTCCTACGTTTGTTGGTGGGTTAGCAAATTGTGAATCAAACGCATCATAGCTTGATGGCACCTCATATGTACATGGCAATTCATAAGTAGATGGCACGGGCAACTCATAAGTAGATGGCACAGGCAATTCAAATGTAGATGGCACATGTTGTTCATATAAAGATGGTTGATGATAATATCCAAAGTCGTCAATCCCTAAATCAAATGACGGTGGCGAAACGGGCACCGTATTCCGCGAGGGGTAGGTGTAGTCATTCAACTGGATTGCATTCAATCCAGTGAACAAAGAAAAATTCACCTATACACAGTGCTTCTGTTAATACTCTGTAATGTGCAAATTCTCGCGTTCTGCGAGGAAGGCCCTTCTCGCGTTCTGCGAGTGGCTCCCTCTCGCAGAACGCGAGAAGTTGCTATTTCCTGAAACTAGTTATTGAACGGGATAATTTAACATAACATGAGTTCCTACATTCAAAACCATAAAAACCCTAAAAACATGAACACATCTAAGTTTTTGACATTATATGCAAAAGTCATCTCTTCAACACTTACCACTACTACTAGATTTAACATGAAATACAACATAATAAGTTCATTTTAGCTCTTAATGGTGCAAAACAAATTAAATTTCAAAAAATAAGTAAGAACATTACCTCATTTGAATGGTAACTTGATGAACCACCATCTTCATTCCCTCCTTTGTTGAATTCCTCTTCATCTTCCATTATTTTAGGTGTTTTTAGAGTGTTTTGAAGTTTTAAGGTTTTGAAAATGGGTTTTAATGGAGGGTGAAAGATGATAAAAAGAGGTGTTAGGGTAGGGTTAATAGGTGTTACGGAATACTTAAAATAAGGGGGTAGTTATTATAGTTAGGTGGGGACAAGACATGTAGTAATGGCGCACAACAACGTCCATCTGACATGCTAATCTCGCGTTCTGCGAGGGACGTGACACTCGCGTTCTGCGAGGACACGTGCACTCGTAGAACGCGAGATTAGCATGCATGTAATTAACCTAATTTTTTGCTAATCTCGCAGAACGCGAGTGTACGTGTCCTCGCAGAACGCGAGTGACCCGGCGTTGTTTGAATAAAGTGCCGGGCGGTATATAAGAATCCTGAAAAATTAGTGCTTCTACTTTGTTATGTTCATTTTTGTAGTGATTAATCACATTACTCAATGTATCTTCAAAAGAATTTTTATTAGTGATATCATAGATTCTTCCAGATAGAATTCTGAATTTATGAATTTGATGGGTCGTAAATGGCATTCAAATAGTAAGTGTTCTTTGGTTTCAATTAGATGGTTACATAAAGAACAATAAGATGGTACTTTGTTATAAAATCTGTTTAGTCTTTCTGTGGTTGGTAGCTTATCAGAAACGACTTTCCAAAGGAAATTTTGTAACTTAGATGGAATCCTCATATTCCAGATCCATTTATATAATTGTGTATTATTATTAATATTATTTGAAATCGTTAATTGTCCGGCAGAAGAAGTTGTGAACTCCCCAGTAGAAGTAAAGGTCCAAAAAAATTTGTCTATGTTTGTTCGGGAATGTAAATATTCATAATACTAGACACGGGAACCCGCGCTTCGCGCGGGTCTGAAACGTGTTTTTTTAATCGTGTCATACCTTTTGTGTTGTGGAGTAGTAACGTGATTTTAGGGTATGTGATGACATTTAGTAAAGATTTTACATAATCTGGAGGAGTGTGAACTTCCTCATAGGCAAAGAAATGAACTAATTTACCATATTAACCCATTACCTTTTTAGTCACACCCCATAGCTCTAATAAACTGATGTAGTTCTTTCGGTCTCTGGCCATTTCCCACAGTTTCTACTCCACTCTCCTTCGTCATTTATTTCCTTTGAAATTAGTGTTCTTCAAATTAGGGTTCCTCGTCCAAGTAAGAAATTGAATGTTTGTGTTTACTTTTGAAGTTGGGTTTGTATTGTGTTCTTCTAATTTTGTTGCTCTGTTGTTGTTTGCATGTTGATTTTGACCGTAGGCGTTCCTTTTTGAATCCCTAATTTGAAGCACTTAGTCTTTTTCCTCATTTTGGTTCTGTGTTTTTGATATCATTTTCGTAGTTGTTGATCTTCAGTTTTAGGCTAATGGGTGTTTTGATTTTGTTGTCTCTGATTGTTAATTAATTTTTTTTTATGAAAATCATGTGTAAGAGTTTTGCTTCCAATGTATTATATATCACGGTTTAGCTGTTGGTCGGTGTTTTGTTCATTCAGTATCTTGTAATGGTTTAGGCATAGCAGGTTTTCTATATATGATGAATGTTATGTTATAAATATGTTTTGAGATTTCTGAAATCATTTCTCTTCCTCTTTTTTTCATTTGTGAACGAATGATGATGATGTTGCGATCTATGTGTTGGAGTTGTCCATTTGATTTGTGGTTACATAATACACCTGGAAAAGCCATCATGGGCTTTTTGGGTAGACTAACATCCCTAGTGCCAATGAATCAAGCATTGAATATTTAAAAAATGTTCGAAAAAATTGCTCGAGGTGCTTCATTTGCAACAGTTCCCTACAAAGACTAAACTACACTTGACACATGCAAAACACATGATATATCCAAAAAGCTGAAACTCGTCATAAATTACCCAAATACAATAAAATTATGTGGAATTTTGACGAAAAAATAAAGGAATCAAAGTAACAATTGCAGTCTGCACATGACAATTGCAGGTTGAAGTGTTGAATTGAAAAATTCAGTGCACCAGATAACCATACTTTTAAATTTCCCTATCCAAATTAAGGAACTCGTACAAATTTGTCTTGAAAAGTTCATAAACAATCAGCATCTGCTCATACAACAAAAACATTTACAGGAAAGCAATCAATTCATCAGTTACATTAAACAAAATGCAAAGCATTCAATAAGATTTTCACAAATATTCCTCCTTGATATATCTCTGACCTATAAATAACAAAGAAGACGAAGAAATCATAAATACCTTGAATCAGAGGCTATGTCTGAGAACTGAGGTCCTATAAGAGCCTATATCTGAGAACTCTGGTTTAATAAGGTGAGATGGCTGATTCAGGTTCAATTTCAGCAGATAAAATACAACTGCAACTATGGATAAGAAAAGTATACCTAGGCGGGAGTGATAAATTAATAGGCTACATGCTAAAAGTAGGATGATGAATATCCGCCAGATTACAAAAGAAAACGTTACATACTTGCATTTTCCTCATCATTAACATGAACACAGTAGAGATAAAAGCTATTTACCTGGCCAGCAGGAACATTCAAATCCCCAGTAAGCTTAACTGCTTCAACATATTCAAAGAACTCTACATCTGCAGGGTTCTCAAAGGATTTTCCACTATTGCAGTGACCAAATTTATGCCTTAGCTGAACCACCTCAGTCCCATAGGAGCCAAATGAACCAATGTATCTAAGAAAAATAATTATCATCCAGGTGAGAAGGTAGCTAGTCAACAGGTCTGTTCATAACCAGGTTTTTTAGAGTCAGAAAGTCCAGAAATTCACAATCTGGATTTGACCCAATTTGCCAGAGTATCCGACTCGAATTGTCAAGAATTAGAATTTTTCTTATTAGATATCCATTTTGAAAAATCAGTAGTCAGCCTAGAGCATTGCAATGTTCAAAGAGAAATGAAAAATTGTACCTTCAAATGGATCCAAGTTTCCTTTGGATGTGGGTATTCTGCTAAATGTTGTATACTCGGATAAGTTGTTCATCTTCTGGGCTTGACTAAGGGCAAGTTTGACAATTTCTCGTACATTTCGAGAAGCCTGTATTAAATCGAGTAAATTCACAATTAGTATTAGAATATCCCAAAGAAAATTACATATGAAGTCATGAAAGTATGGCCAGGAGACACTCTTGGTTGCTTTTTCAGTTTTTCGTATATAAGCTTCCCTACTTGCTACTCTTAGGCATGTAATTCAAATCTTTAGTACATATAATAATTGCATGATGTCAGGAAAATCTTTATTGTACTAAATGAAATCATGTGCTATGAATTCTACTAACCTCCCCGACTGAAATGCTTTCCAATAATACTATCATCTTGTGTTTTTGTCTCAGTGAATAGCATGCTCCTTTATTCAAGTATATTTGACAAACCTCTGCAGAACTATTTCAAGAGAATTTAAAATCCACACATTAGCAATTGAGTAAATCAAAATCGATCCATCACTAAAGAAATTGGAGTGCACTTACATGAAGCTTGTGTGTGAATGACTTGTAAAGTTGACCAATCGACATCTTATGAATCGAAAACGGTGATCAAAAGATGACGAAGAGATCTTTCCCCGATTTCAAACCAGCGATAGGTCTTCCGCAACGTTTGATGAAGGAGATTAAGACTTTTGATTAAGAACAAATAGGTTTTCTTCCTCCTTTCATCTTCCATTATCGCCTAATTACAAAACATGGGTCAATTTTGATATTCAAAGTAAAGGAAATGGGGTTGAGGGTAAAGAAAGACCTGCTAAGTTGAAACGACATTTTCTGCGGAGCCATCATCTTCTTGAACTGCAGTTGATGTAAGATAGTATGGCTTAGAGATTACGCAAAACTGAAACAAAAAAATTGTAATTGTAGATGTTGGATTCTTCAGGTAACTTTTTTACATGCTTGTGATTCATAGCAAGACTAAATAATGCACACGCCAAAAGATCTTTACTGGCCAGAACAGCTGCCACAACTCTTACAGTGAGCCCAAAGTTGATGCATTTATACTGAAAGAGAGGCAAAATGACAGATGATATCCTATGTCCACTATAAATTACAACACTACAAAGATGGAAATATATTCTCTCACCGGGAAATGGCCATGGTCATGATAAGACACGGATTAAGTAATATTATTGCAGTAAGCCAAGCAAGATTACTTCTTGAATTTCCTGGACGAAAAAACATTATATGTGACAATGAAGAAGCAATTTAAAGCATTCACAAAAAATGATTAATTATCAATAATCACAAATACGGATTGCATCACATCTAATGCTAATATTTCATGATAAGATCCCAACAAAACATATAACTTCCAAATGGACCAATCACAAAATCAAGAGCAAGTGCACCTTGGTTTTGGCCGAAAAAGAGACCCATGAGGCATTGAATGGGAAATAAAATTAGAAATCAATGCGCAAAATGATAATCGAACTCCAGAATCTCCACTCAACTAAACCGAAATCAAAATCAAGAGGCATAAGAAAATTTAGGACAGAGAAAGAGGGATAATCGAATTACCAAGCGTTGTTGAAATCGAAGGATTGAGGTGAATGAGTAGTATAAATGAGCTTGAGCTTAGGAAGAATGTCAAAACGACATATGCAAATTCTGGTGTTTTGGCATAGTTTAAGCACAACAATGCTAAACCTTGTCCAATGTATCCAATAAAATGCAAAAACCATTAGATACTGCTTGTTTATGTTTTATGATGATGATGAAAAGTGATTATTCATATTTAAAACAAAGAAGAATTCTTTAACCTACATTAATTTTCGGACGAATGTCAAAGAAAAACCAGCTCTGATTACGTAATCTGAAAGCGGGCCTGCAGTGTATCCAGATACTGCCATTATTCCTCATGGAACTGCACTGAACCAAGCTGATTGCTTTAGGTTTAGATTCAGTACCTACATAGTTGAACACTTATTTAGCACAAACTCTAAATTCATGCAAGCGGCACATTTTTTTTTACTTTTCCTTCATTAGATTCATCTTTCTCTATAGGATTTGTAAGGGAAAATGAATTTTAATAAAATTCTTTACAGTACATCAATGATGCATGATCCACCTTTCAAATAAACCGATCTCATACCTCATGTAACAACCAAGAGGCTGAAATCCAGTAGCTATGACCACCTAACACTTTGAACATGTTAAGTAGACTGCATCAAGCTGGGCGTCGAACATAGGTATAAAACGATGACCCACTAAATAGCTATTGCCTATCATGAGGAGCTAGTCTGCAATCATTCATACTATATCCAAGCTTATCAGTTTCAAACCAAGAAATAGTAGGCTAATCGAAGAATAAGAGAATACAGTTATATTTGTCAAATATACGGGCATGTCATTAGATATAGAAGCAGCTTTTATCTTTTTTCCCAAAAAAAAAGCAGCTAACATGTATTGCAAAAAAAGCAGCTAAAGCCTTTCATGAGGACTCTAAATCAAGAAGCTTAGTAATATTCTAGTTTAACTAATGTATTTCCAACTGATCCCTAAACGAATATAATTACATTGGTGATACTTAAAATTAATCCTTTTGATACCCCATAACTGATTTATTGACAACGAAATTTGACAGTGGCACTTTTTTGCACATTGTTAGGCTTTCTACAATAAATACACAAACCAATGAGCCCCCAAGAAGAAAATATTAACATTTGCAAGAAGGCACTAACATGTATTGCAAGAAAAAATAGGTTAAACCATTAACTACAGTTCCATCACATAAGAAACATAGGTATAAAAAAAAATCAGCATGAGATAGATGTACTGCAAGAAAAGTACATTAATGAGACAAATTTTGAGTAGAGAAAACAGATGTACCTGTTTTCCATAACCAGTTACTGGCTTGCTGCTTGATTTCAGCAATCTGTAAATTTAGCATCACATTTCTGTTATTATTATGATTTAAAACAACAAAAAGGAGCTTAAAGCCTTAAACTGTCACTCTAGTACATTGACTCCCATACTCTGAATTAAATTACCAAAAGACATAAAACAGTGTAGTACTGAATTAAAGTCTATTGTAAGTCAGATCTCAAAATTAAAAAGGGGAATCACACAATTATGCATGCAGATTATCGGAGATGAAAGGCCAAATGATGATTTGCAATTGGAACGAAGATTATAGCAGATGATGATGATGAAATGAAAGACATTATCAATACCTTAGAGTGACACCCAATTCCCCAAATTTGAGATGCTAAACAAAAAAGCTTCAACTCTTGCAAATCAGAACCAGATCCACCAACCCAAAATCAACCAAGGTTGGCACAGTAAGTTGGTCTCGAGAATTATTTTAAACCTCTCTTGAATGAAAAGGAACCCTTGCTTTCTCTACTGTAATCAACAAAATGCAGTCCAGAATCTTGCTTTCTTCAATTCATTGTTCTTTTTTTCAAAAAATGAAACTATCCAAACCCACCAAATGGGTATAATCTCAACAAATCACCCGTAAAAAATCCAAATCAAAAGAAATGAGTCAACAAAAAAAAGGAGAGTAGAATGAAATTTATTAAAGCAGATTCTTCTTTCCAGCCCACCAGAAATTATCAAAATTTAGACAGAAAAAGGGCATTTTGATCCCTACTTTCCGATCTAACCAGAACTCAACATCTAGGTTGGAAATCCAGCTCTAAAATCACCAGTTTCAGAGCATTGTACCGAATACTGAATTGAACACAAAAAGCAAACTCAGTGGCAAAAACCCATAGTATTAGATATTTACCTCATTTGGTGCAATAAATCCATTTCGGTCCTTGTCAAACACCTTGAACGCTTATTGCAGACCCTCTTCCATGTCTGTCTCCTGAATATATAATTAATATTCAAATTCACAATTAACTCACTTCATTTTCAATATAATTTTATTGAACGCATGGTGTATATAGTTCGGTATACTAATCAAACCAAGATTTTCCAAAATAAAACAAAAAATGGCGATAAGATATGGTTCTAGTGATGTACTATACCTGAATCTTTCTGGCCATGATTTTCATCAACTCCTTAACTCAATGGCACCATTTTCATCTACGTCGAGTTCCTTAATCATTGTTGCCAGCACCTCAGCTGATATAGAACCTGCAAAAACCACACATAAATTAGCTTATGATCTATTTCCATATATGCATAAACTGAAAAGAGTATCGAAGAAATGTGCGTAGTAATTTATACATACCATTTCCATTGTAAAAAAAAAGCCAAAAGATTCTTGTGAATCAACCACCATTTGCAGGTGTGCGATTGCTTCTGCTCTCATATGCATGATGTTGGATTATGTTGAATAGTTGCGGCTGAGACTCGAATAGCTAGAAGTGAAACGATGTCGTTAATAAGTCAAAAGAGTAGGGAATTTGAGGTGTAGAATGAACAGAACTGATTAGACTGTGATATTGTGATATTACTATATAAAGACTACAAACCTAAAGCAATAGCTCAAACACAATATCAATATGACATTACTCATAGCCAAACATTCCAATACCAGAATCAAACATACCTACCTCTGGGTTGGTCCCCTCTAAATGACACTTCGATAAACTTGCTTTAAAGAGTAATGATAGCCCCCTGTAGTAAAATCACAATCACATCAAATTTATTACATTTTATCAACACTATATACAAATCATGGATGTAAGTGATTGCCACTAACCAGAAGTGAAAGCTATGCTTCAACAAAATTTACATTTAGGTTAAAGACATTGTAGGCTTATGAATGATTTAAGGCTCCGAGAGATGCAGATAAGCTTGGCAAATGCTACTCTGCTTTTTTGCCCACCTGGTGATGTGAAAACAACACATGTTATAAATACGGAAACTGTGTGCAAGATTTAAGCATTTTCATTAGATTCCTCTATTACAACAATGACTGCGGGATAGGAAAGGGAAATTACCGGACAACGTGTACATAGGCTGAAGGGTGAGATTTCCTGATATAAAAAAGGACCCTAAACGGCCTCGTAGTTTCTGTTCAGGTACACTCTGCAGAATTATAAGCACTTGTAAGCTGGTGCCGAAAAACGAACAATGACTACTAACGATTAAATAAGATAAATGCGGGACAACATGAAAAACATTGTCATTCACAAACCCCGTTCTTAGTATTCAGTGCTATATTCATATTATGTTACTTCTAACAATCGAGCAAATACCAACGTATTGTTATGAAACGAAGTTGACTGGGAAAAAACTCACTGGGAAGCAACACATCATATAAAGCAGAGGGTTTGAAGTCATGTTAGCAGAGGGTTTGAAGTCAAGCAATCGCCCTCACACCGTATATTTGAAAGATTAGGTATTGAATTAGGAGCAGAATACTTTGTTCAAAAACTAAAAACAGTATGTATATGTACATCTCACCTGCTATTAGAGGCGTAAGAATCCATAATGGAAAGAAATATGGATATCCTTCGATCAATCTCTTCTTTCCTTGCCAATTTTTTTGAATCATCCGATTGCAAGAAATGGATCTCGATTCACGTCAACTGGTTTTCGACGGAGGCGACGACTTGTTGACCGATTTCTGCAATCATCGTGGGAGGGAATTAGAGAGGCGAGATGTGAATGGAGGCAGGTTTAGACTTTAGGGGTGAAACTGTGGAAGAGGAAAATGAACGGATGTGTAAAGGATGTGCATACTAATGAAATCAAGCCCATTAAGCCCGGTTTTTTAATTGTTGCCCCAGTTCCGACCCGGTACAATTTGTCATTACTTCTTCAAACTCATGAATTATTATATAGATATAGATAGATGAAAAACTACATTATGTGGGAGGACAGTCTGATAATATACCTATATCCCATTCTTTATTGTTAGTAATAAATTGTGAGACTTTATCATTAATACTTGCCTTGTTACTCGAATCAAAGTACTGAAGAAGTTCTATGTTTGAAAAATGGATTTGATTCGGTGTTTAATAAAAAATACTAGTTTAGTTTTCCGTGCCTCGCACGGATTTTATAAAATAATAAATTTAATTTTAATACATAAAAACTTGGGTTAAATTATTTGAGAAAAGTTCTGGTGCAAATAACTCTTAACGTAGGAAAAACGAACAGATCGCGTTCACAGATTACACGTCAATGTTCATGTTCTTGATGATAATGTTCATAATCTAAGCCATAAATTTTTTTGACCGTTTTTAGTGAGGGACGCGGTAGCATATTTGTAATTACTGCGAAATTTGTTTTTTTTTCTCATGATGACCTCAAAAAAATTTATCGCTCATATTATGAACATTACCGCTCAAATTATGAACATTAACTTGTTATATGTGAACGCGAAAATTCCGTTTTTCCTACGTTAATGCTTGTTCTCCCCAAAACTTTTCTCAAATTATTTTATCAAATGGATTTAGTTTATTTACCACATATAAATTTAGTTTCATTTTTAAAAATAATTGCTTAATTTGAATTATTACCTAAATAGCTAAAGTAAAAAGATGATCATTTTTTAATTTAAAGTTTTTTAATTAGTATGATAAATATTTTTAATAAAGAGAGTGTTATCAACCATTGTTTAAATATTGAAATATATTTAGTTTAAAATATTTAAAATCTATGAATTATAAGATGAAAAATATTTCTATATAATTATTAAATAACTCTTTGTATATTAAATTACGTAAAATATGATTTAGAGAATTTTAAAATTATAAAAGTATCTTGCATATCTTAATTATCCTAAAATAAACAAGATATGCAAGATATCAAAATAAATATTGAAATGACATGTGACGATTTTAGTGAGGAGGTAAAATGTAACGAAAATTGAATTTTTTTTTAATAGTGTAAGAGTAGATTCCACAGCATCGACCCTCGTACACCTGATGCACGTAACTAGTGGAAGAGCTTGCATCTGAAAATTCCAACTAAAACGGCTAAAATCTTATCTATATAAAAGTTGGCTGTCAATTGCCAAAATTGAATGAAATTGGTACCAATTTAATGCATTACTCATTTCTTAATCACCTCCTATTGGACTTTTAGGCATGTATTTAAATATCTTTCTTATATCCCTATGTTATATTTATTTATAGTCTACTTGATTAAGTCACAAATTAAATTAATGTGTGAGCTTTTTGGGCATATATTTAAATATATTTCTTATATCCCTATGTTATATTTATTTATAGTCTACTTGATTAAATCACAAATTAAATTAATGTGTGAGCTTCTCTTATGACAATGCAAACTTATTCTAATATTAAGTCACAAATTAATTTTGTTATCAAATTTATTAATTTTTGACAAATATTAATAAAATTGATAACAACAACAACATATTAACAAATATTGTATAACTATATTAAATCACATACGAAAATCCGTAATTTTCTCGCGCGGAGCGCGAGGCCCGTATCTAGTTATTATAATCGGTGTCCACTAAATTAACTAACATTGATTGCAACTCAGGCTCTGTTCGGCATTATCATTTTTGCCTTTGATTTGCCTGAAAAATAAACTAGCTTATCTATTATATATAATATTAAAACTGAAGTCATGTCTTCACAAAAATTTGCGCCACTTGACTCAAATTTGAGTGAAGACATGAATATTTTTTTTTTCTTTTCAAAATAAACTGAATAAAAAAAATTAACCACTATCCCACTCTAACCTACCACTATTCCACTAACTCCATATTTACAAAAGCTTTATTTACTAGAACCAATATTTCACTAAATCAAAAATTTCAGCCTGATTTTGAGGGTTACACTAAAAAGGGGCATATTCATCTTAACATTTTGTTTACTATGGGTTATGGACTTAGTTTCGTCACTCTCTCTATTACTATTGTCCATGTTTCTCTCTTCAACGGAAGATATGCATTTTCATTATTTATCGTTTGATTGAATTTTCTTCAAACTCTACAACTTCTATCTCATAATTTAATTTGTTAGGATTTACAAATTTGTTTCTATATGTTAATGATTTTGATTGAATTTGTTTTCATCGATGTTTAATCAAGCCCCAATTGGATTCATGGTTCCTCCTCCTATATTTCATTTTGGCCATCATATTTCTTACGGAAATTATTTTATTAGCATTTCAGATGCATACTATGGTCTAATGAGAAGCTCTATTGATGTTACTTATTACGACTTTAGAAAATTCGTCATCATCAATATGGATAAGAAAACCTCTAAGTTATACACAAAACTTTATTGATTAATAAATTGTATCATTACCCGTACGTCGTACGGGACAAACACTAATTGTTTCAATAAGCTAGGTTTTCAAGCTTTTTGCAAAAATAAGCTAGCTTATTGTACCATTTACCGAACATACACTAAATATCTATGATACTCACTCAAATTGATTTTTACTATTTTCAAATATCATGTGAACCGTGATCATGGGCGTCAAGAATTATAGATATTTTTCAACTATGATACACAGAAACGAAAATGACAGTTGGAACAGAAAATGGCAGGACACCGGAAAACGACGATATATTTTAATATCATGTATCATTTTAAAACTATTGTATGAATAATAATACTAAGAGACACATAAAACATAATTAATTTAAGTCTTTAACGTAATTATAGTTTATAAAAACAAAATCTGACAAAAGCATAGAAAACCGAGTCTTAGACCTAAACCAAATGTGCCTGAGGGTTGAGAACGTGAAACAGATGAAGGGTTAAGGCTCAGTTTTCCTGTTTTCAATTTTTCTTTATTTTCTTATTGATATATATAAAATTTTGTATTTTTTCACTTATCAAAACGTTTCCTCTCGTTTCCTCAAACATTTCTTGTTGTTTCCTCAGACGTTTTCTGGTGTTTCCCGATGTTTCCAAAATGTTGATTGTTCCCGGGTTTCCTTGACCGTTTCCCGCGTTTTCGAGGCTTTCAGATTTCCGATACCCCACTTCAGATCTCAGGAGAGGTTTTTGTGCTACATACCTTTTCAATGTATCACTAATTAGAAGTCGGTCGGACCACATCGTAGGAAAAAACACTCCCAAGGAGGGTGACTTGGTGGGCGATTTCCGGCAGCTTCTCCTCCCTCTTTGGCTGCACTCCGACCACCATCTCTTCCTTCTTTTCTCTTCTCTCTTCCTCCAAGCTACATCCTCACGAGTACCTTGGTCCTATGCAGTTGGTATCCTCACGAACCAGCTGAAACTTCGAAGCTTTCTTACCTCTTCAACAATGGGGGGAGGGAAGAAAACAAGGGGTGGTTCCCCTTCCAACTTGCAACCGAGTAAGTATAAGGAGATTGTGGAGGTTGTAGCTCAGTCCGGCACTTTGATGGACAAGAAAGGTGGGAAGAACAAGATTAATAAGGCTGCCATGGCTGAGCATAAGAAGACTTCGAGCAAGAAGAACCAAGTGCAACAAGAAAATGGTGAGGTGAGTGACCATGAAATTGCGGCGGTTAATGGAGATGAGCTGTCCGATGGCTTCTCCGATGAAACTGGTGGTTTGAAGGCGGCTTTGGGCCATGCTCAGGCAGCCATGGCGGGCAAGGAGCTGGACAATCCAGCCAAGGAGTCGTTGGTGAAAGGCACAAGTCACAAAGGAAGCATTAAATGCGCAGCTAGTAACAAGGTGCACAAGTCCAAATTCCCTTTGAATTCTGCATTTAATTCTTCTTTGGAATCAGCTTGCAACGTTCAAATGGGGAGTATTCAGCCACATTCTAATAAGGCTGAATACTTTGCACCTCATTTGAATGATTCGGCACCTAAGGCTTCGGTAATTCCCGAGAACGGCGTGCCCGGAGCTATTCCCGCGCGCCCGGGTAATTCCGAGAAAATTTTGAAAGGCAAGGAACACGTTGGGGCGAGTGACTCGGCACCTAAACCACATGCGAATGAGACATCTAGACCGAATGCTTGGGCTTCAAAATCCAAGAAGATTTTTATGAACGCCGGGATTGGAGGTAAGCTTTCGTTCTCTCCTCCTTCTTCCGATGTTATTTCTATTAAAGTGTCCGAGGGTTATTCTACTCATGATGTTTGGGGATGGAGTCTTCTTGGTCAATATGTTGGATTTCATCCCGGTCATTTTATGATTAATACTATGGTTAAGTCATGGGGGGTAAAAGCTAGTTATAAGGAAGAAGAGGGTTGGCTCATATTTTACTTCCAATCCGAAGAAGATAAAGATAATGTCCTTATGAATGGCCCTTATTTTATCCATAACCGACCCATGATCCTTAAGAACATTCCCGACAAGTTTGCTTTTAATAGACGGGATATAGCCACCACACCTCTTTGGGTCCGTATACATGGTTTAGCTCGTAATTTCTGGACCCCGGATATCCTTAGTCGTGTTGCGTCCTATGTTGGAAAGCCCCTCTTTATGGACCCGGTCACGGACAGCCGGAAAAGAGGAGCTTATGCTCGTGTTTTAGTTGAGATCAATTTCGCTTTGCCCTTCCCGAGAGAGGTGAGTGTGAATTTTGATGATGGTGACTCGATCAACCTGTCGTTCCTTGTTGAGAATGAGCCTAAGTACTGTAATGAGTGCTGCACATTTGGACACAATATGGATGAGTGCAAGTTTAAGGAGAAGAAGGATGGGGTGGGAGTTAAGGCTAAGAGAGCACCGAGGGTGTTCAAAGTGGATGAAGAAAGGAAAGACAAGGAGACGGACAAAGGAGAGACCTTGGGAACTAAGGTGGCTGAGGGTGGTGAAGTCTCGGGAGCTTTAGGAACTAAGGAGCAACCTTTGTTTGTTGGTGAAGATAAGAAGGGAAAATCTTTAGCCGATACCGATGTTGATGGCTCGATCTCGGGTGGTGATTCCGGGAGCGAAGAGAGTGATGAGGACGAGGTGAGTGAGTCCGAGGGTGAAATGAGTGATGAGGGAGTGGCTAAAAATGAGGCTAGCTCAGGTGGGATGTCCGTTCACGCGATGGAAGAAGGGGAACTTGAGGCCTCTAATCAATCCGGGGAGCAAGAAATTGAAACCCGGGAAAAAGAGGGCTCGGATGAACCTTTTGTGGAGGTGCTGTCCAAGTCTCAATTAAGGAAGTCTAAGGCTCATACTAAGGCCAAGAATCAGGTGCAAAGACCTGTGGTCATGGCCCTCAGAGCTCAGCAAAAATGGAACAAGAATGCTACACCCTCACGCAACTCCGAGCGGATTCGGGGACACAATAAGGTGTCCCAATGATTGTTCTTTCTTGGAATGTGAGAGGGCTTAGCCAAGCCCTGAAACAAAATGGCGTTGGGGGTGTCATTCGTGAGTTTGATGCTAAGGTTTGTGGGTTATATGAGACTAAGTGTGGTGGTGTTAGGATTGAGAGTGTGGCGCACCGGGTTGCGCCTGGTTGGGAGTTTGTCAACAATTTTGATCTTGATCCGAGGGCTCGTATTCTTGTGATGTGGGACCCTTTGTGTGCTGAGGTGGATGTGATTAGTAGGTCTAGTCAACACATTGGTTGTGCTCTTAAGTGCAAGACGACGGGTGAGAAAATTGGTATTTGCTTCGTCTATGGGCTGCATAGCGTTGTGGATCGTCGGGCGATTTGGGACCATGTGGATGAGCTGTTTGAGCTTAATGACCTCCCTTGGCTGATCATGGGGGACTTTAATAGTGTTATGGCTGAGGGTGAAAGGCTTAATGGGAGGCCGGTCTCGGGGTACGAGTGCAAGGACATGATAGAGGCGTGTAGGCGCCATGGACTCTCGGATGCTCCTTACTCTAGCTCGAGTCCTTTCACCTGGACCAACAACACGGTGTGGAGCAAGATTGACCGTGTCTTGGTTAGTTCCTCTTGGCTTAACTCTAGTTTTCATTGTCATTCGAGCTTCCCGGATAAATGGCATCTCTCGGATCACAAGCCCGGGGTTGTTTCTTTACTTAGAGACTTCGGCAAGGGCAAGAAGTACTTTAAGTTCTTCAATATGTGGGTTGACCATCCTCGGTTCAAGGATGTGATAAAGGAGGGGTGGAAGACTCATGAGAGGGGTACGTTTCAGTTTAAGCTTGCCAAACTTCTCCATGGTTTGAAGAGGCCTTTGAAGAGGCTCAACAACAAGGAATTTGGTCACATTTCGAGTAAGGCGGCTGAGGCTAACCGTGCCCTTTCCCGGGCTGTTGATAACCTTTGCGCTTCGCCGGAGTCTTTGGATGCCAAGCGTGAGGTCGAGGATGCCAAGCTCAAGGCTAAGAGGTTGAACAAGGCCGAGGCTTCGTTTCTTGGTCAACAAGCCAAGGCTAGATATGTGCTCAAAGGAGACCAATTTTCCAAGTATTTTCACTCCTTGATGAAATCGAATGGGAAGAGGAATCATATTGCCTCTCTTTCCAAGTCGGATGGGAGTAGAACTAAGTCTTCTAAGGAGGTGAGTGATGAGTTCTTAGGGTTCTTTAAGGGGCTCTTTGGCTCGGAGATTGATGTGGAGTTGCCTAATGCTAGTGACTTTGCTAATGGCCCTTTAGTGAGTCCGGAGGAGTGTGCTTTACTTGAGGGGGCTGTTTCTAATGCCGAGATTAAGGAGGCTATTTGGGCCATGGGAGATGATAAGAGTCCGGGGCCGGATGGGTTCAATGCCAAGTTTTTCAAGGCTACTTGGGATCTCACCGGGGCTGAAATTTGTGTTGCAATTAAGGAATTCTTTGCTTCCGGCAAGTTGCTCAAGGCTTTTAATCATACCATTGTTTCCCTTATACCCAAGGTGGAGTCTCCGGACCGCGTGGAGCACTTTAGACCTATTTCTTGCTGCAATGTGGTCTACAAGATTGTCTCCAAGATTATGACTTCTCGCCTTAGCAAGATATTGGGCACGCTTGTCGATCCGGCCCAAAATGCTTTTGTTGAGGGAAGGCTCATGTCCGACAATATATTTCTGGTTCAGGAGCTTCTTAGGAGGTATAATGTGAAGAGGGACACTCCTAGGTGCTTCCTCAATGTTGACTTAGCCAAGGCTTATGACTCGGTGTCTTGGGACTTCTTGAGGTTTGCCCTTGTCCATCTCGGTTTTCCTTCCAAGTTTATTTCTTGGGTTATGGAATGTGTCTGTTCTGCCACTTACTCCATCAAGATCAACAAGAGTATTCATGGTTTCTTCCCAGGCAAGAGAGGCTTAAGACAAGGTGACCCTCTCTCTCCTCTCCTGTTTGTATTATGCATGGAGTTGTTTTCTCGCCTTGTTAAGAAGGAGACATCTAGGAGTTCTTTCCATTTCCATCAGCATTGTGAGAGCTTGAGGCTCACCCATTTGACCTTTGCTGATGATGTGGTCATGTTCTGCCGGGGTGACAAGAGTTCTATTGATGTGCTTCTGGGGTGCTTAAGGAAATTTGAGGCCATGGCCGGGCTTAGTGTGAATATGGGGAAGTCCTCTATGTTTCTTGCTTCCGTTGGGGAACTAGAAGGAGTTTCCTTGGTTGCTTCTTCTGGTTTCAAGGTTGGTGAGTTTCCCTTCAGATACCTTGGTATTCCCATTAACCCCCATGGCCTCCGGATTATGGACTACAAGCCCCTACTGGACAAGGTTAGCAACTATCTCAATGCTTGGACCAAAAAGTCTATATCTTTTGCTGGGAGGAGAGAGTTAATTGCCTCGGTCTTACAAGGGGTTGAGGGGTTTTGGCTCTCTATTTTGCCTATGCCTGTGGGTGTCCTTAAGGGATTGACTAGCCTTTGTCGTGGCTTCTTATGGAGACGGCCCAAAGTGAAATGGGAGGAGGTGTGTGTTCCTAGGAAGGAAGGTGGCCTTGGCCTCCTTAGTATTGGCTTATGGAATAAGTGTTTCATGCTCAAGCAGTTTTGGCATATCTTGAGCCGGCGTGACAGCATGTGGGTTAGATGGGTCTATCATAGATTCCTTGGGGTTGTGGAACCTCTGGATTGGAATGTGCATAGACGTGACTCTCCCCTGATCAAGGGCATCCTTTCGGCTCGTGATATGATTGTGCAGTTTAATGGTAGAGTGCTAAGTGTTGAGGAGTCTCTCTTGGAGTGGTGCAAGCTTGGCCACTTCAAGGTCTCCTTAGCTTACGAGGCGTTGCGTGTGAAGAGACCTATTGTCAGATGGCATAGGGAGGTGTGGTCTGCCCATAACACCCCTAAGCATATGTTTATTCTTTGGCTTGCTAACCTCGGCAAGCTCTCTACGTATGACCGCTTGTCCTTTCTTGAGGTTGAGCCGGGTTGTAGGATGTGTGGGGCTGACCTGGAGAACCACAAGCACATCTTCTTCGAGTGTCCCTATTCGACTGATATATGGAGAGAGATTAGAGTTCGATTCATGATCCCGACTGAAGCCACTTCGATCAAGTCCACCTTGCGCTGGCTCCGGAGGCGTGCATCAAGGCGCAGCTGTCTCGCCCATGCCCAGGTATGTTCTTTATCCTCCACTGTTTATTACCTTTGGCATGCTAGAAATGCTCTTGTTTTTCAGGGTAACAGGATTCCTAAAGAAGACATGGTTCGTGTAATTTTAGTTCATGTTTTTAGACTTTTACATGAACGATTCCCGCCTGAAATGGTTGGGGCCTTGTAATGTGGTTTTCTTGTTGGATTGTGCTTGTGTTTGTGTTTGGCTTGTTTGGTTTGTTTGCTTGGTTTGTTTTTGTGTAGCTTGGAGGGCTTGTTTGCCTTTCCATATACACTTTCTTTTGGTTTGTGTAGCTTGGATGACCTGTTTGTCTTTCCATATACACCTTGTTGCGCAGTTTGGCTGGCCTACGCGCCTCTCCAAGTGTGCTTTGATTATTTGAATTGAACTGAATTTGTATTGCTTTTTTACCCTCTTTAGTAGGGTCATATTAATACAAAATTAACCGAGGGTGCCGTCCCTCTTTAAACCAAAAAAAAAAAAAAAAAAAAAAAAAAAAGATTAGAAGTTGGTCTTATTATAGGGAATAGCGCGATAACAACCATCTCTTTAGAAATAATTAAGAACGAATTCACACCGTCAGACTTAAAAAATTGACGACTAAGATTAGAAGTTCATTATATACTGAACAATTATGATAATTACGTTTGTGGCGAATTTGTGCCAAATTATTTACGTTTAAAGCACATACTATTTTTTTCCAAATTTTATCTTTCATTCATTGTTTTTCGCTGGTTATGTATTTCTGTCAAGTGTCATAATAAACACCTAAGTTCACGAGGTTACTATGGGTTCGTTTGAATTACCCTCATAATGCCATTATAATATCAAATTTGGCATTATAATACTAATTTAATTTAATGCTAAATTTGACATTATGAGAAATATACTTGCTATGCTTATCAATATTTGTATCATTTACTCGACAAATTATATTATAAATTAGTTAGTACAAGCTAGCAATCTGAGGGCAACAAAACACTTGAACATCCAGAAGAGTAGCCTTACTCTCATCTCCAAAAATACTCTTCTTCCCATCCGGCCTCAAAGCATAAGACAACCCCAACCTCGACTTCGCCTGTCTCAAGTCCCCCTCACCCGAGTTCGTATCCGGGCCCGCAAACCCGCCCATGACAGGCGCGAGAGGCGGCCCAATAAGAAGCCCATCAGGCCCAAACTGTGGCCCACCACGCGAGTAATCAAACAGAGCTGCTCCACTTCCACCAACCTTATGCAAGATTATAGGCTCACAATCACATTGATCATCATGATGATGATGAGTAGGCCAGTAGAAGAGAAAGGCGTCGAAAGAGTCGTAGTAGTCGTCTGTGCTTCGATAGCCTTCGGGGCTGAACGCACCGAGCTTGAGGCGTGTGTCGGTGTAGGCTATGATAAGGCACGGGCCTTTGAAATCGCAGTAGGTGTGGAAGTCTGTTGCGCTGAACCCGTCGTTGCTTGCTTTGTAGCAACACTTCAGCTCCTTGCCTATATATGTCACTTTTTTTTGTTAACAACTAAGGTTGCCTATAAATGGATTGTAAGTTCAATATAGCATGAATATAGAAACTTTATTAAGGTCAATGTTTGGTACTATATGAATGTCATGAATAGAGAACAATCATCTAAATATCGTCAGACGGGAGCTGGATAAACGAGGAACGTTTTAACGTCTATATGTTAGGAGTATGTTTTAATGTCTATACACCAAGGGTCTTGACGAGACATATACAAATTAAAATTAATGCATTTATTCATCTGATTATTTATTATTTGAGTATATTCTCCAAAATCCATTGATTTTTTATAAAGCTATGCCACGGTAAAGTCCATATTAACATGTTGTCTCTATTATTTCTCATCTTTTAGTTGGATGACCTTAGATGTGTCTTAGACGGAGGATGACCGTCTAATGTCCAGACGACCCTAGATGAAGACTTTAAGAACGTTGGGTAAATATGATTATCAATCTACAAACTACGGATATCTCAATTGATATCCTATACACTACCATAAATTATAAATACATGCACATACAGAATAACAAATCACATGTAAATGTATTTGTGCTTGTGTCCATGCTACCGAAATTCACTTATACGGCGCGCGTGCAGAGAATTATTCTTATATATCATTCATATATTTATAGAAATATATTTTCATGTGTGAGTCTTTATCAATATATAAACAGCAATAGTATCTAGCATAATATTTCTAAAACAAGATATATACCAAGTTATAGAATACATAGAGTAGAAAAAACAGAAATTATAATATAAAAGTGTGATTAAGATCCATTTTAACATGTAACAAAACAATAATTTAAGTGTTCAACCATAAAGATGTATGTTCAGTAGGTAGTTGGAGGATGGAGTAAAAATGAAGAGAGTACCGGAGAGGAAGGTGTTGGAAACGAGAGAAGGAGGGAAAGGGATTGGAAAGTCATCGTAGTATTTTGGAGGAGGCCGCTTATCAAATCTCGATACCTTCTTGTTTGAATCATTCCATTTCCATCCAAACAAGCTTTTTGTGATTCCATTCCATCTCTTTGATGAGGGTGATGATATTAATACGGAGTTTGAGATACATAAATGGCTACCCATGTTTTCTCATGGTAAAGCTTCGGAAAAATAAAATAAAAGTTGGTTTGTAAGTGTCGATCCACGTCGTCCTCTCACACGATTTTCCTTATCCACAACACAGACTGTAATTGGCTTTTGTGATATTGTATGTCCTAGCTTTGTTTCTAGAAAATAGCAATAAAGACCCTTGAAATGTTGAAAATTAGGAAACTGATTCAAGACTAATTAACTATGATCATAGAAGTCGTTTTTTTGTCACTTATTGACTGAGTATACACAACTATTTAACCTACTACGGAGTACTCCTCCGTCCTAGAGTACTCTATCCCCTTTTATAATTTATGTTATATATTTTACTCGTCTTCTTTT
This sequence comes from Oxyria digyna, assembly GCA_029168935.1. Lineage (NCBI taxonomy): Eukaryota > Viridiplantae > Streptophyta > Magnoliopsida > Caryophyllales > Polygonaceae > Oxyria > Oxyria digyna. The sequence continues at coordinate 47,120,280 of JAPVLV010000005.1, forward strand.
ATAATTTATGTTTCACATTTCACTCTATTTATACTTCAACACATTTTGTTACATAACTTCTGATATATAAAAATAAATATGGTCATATGAGATATTGTTTGATTCATCTCGATGAATATTTTAACATATCAAAATTTTATAATTTTTTATTAACATATATTTAGAGATATTGACGATATAAAACGTGTCTCGGAAAATATGAAAAAGGAAACAAAAATTATATTATGGGACAAGGGAAGTAATATATAATGTTCTGAAGGTGACACAATAAAAACCCTTATTTGTTTGTATATATATACATATACACGTGCTTTCATTTTCACTTGCTTATGTGTGCTGTCAGGTAATTCGTATTTAGATTAAATTATATTTGCATGTGGGATGACAGAAATGGAGAGAGGCATCATGACATCTTTACGACAGAAAAGTGTCTATTAAACTAAAAGAAAAAGTTATAGAGCCGTTGTTAGGTCAACTTTGTTGTATGGGCAGAGTGTTGGTCCACGACGAAGGCTCAACTACAAAAAATGGTGGTAGCAGAGATGAGAATGTTGCGCTGGATGTGAGGTCATACTAGAGCTGATAGGATCAGAGATGAGGCTACTAGGGAGAAGGTGGTGTAGCTTATATCAGAGACAAGCTGCGGAAAATGAGACCGTTGGTACGAGCATGTGCAGACGCGCCGATGCGTATGTGCGAGAGCTTAGACTTTGGCGTATTGCGAAGAGGCGGAGGTCGGCCAAATATGAGGTGGGTAGAAGTGATAAAGAAGGATCTGGCGTATCTAGAGAAAACAGAGGACATGAATCGGGACATGAACTTATTGAGGGATAAAATCAAGGTGGTGGAGCTATAGAGACCGACATGTGGAGTGTCTTTGGAATAAGCCAAAGCCATGAAATATTCCGTGATCCTCAACTCAAAGTTTCCGTGTCTTATTAATGTTCATGATTATTGTTACCATCTCTTTTTTCCTTTCTATGCTTTGTCGATCCACATCCACCTAACATATTATCGAGATATGGATTGTTCATATTTCACCCCCAAATCCTGCTTCGACAAGAATAAATTGGCGTGAATATAGTGGGTTGATAATTGCCAGTTTTGGGGTAGTTTTTGGGTAAATACCCCAAAACTGTAATGTTTTTTAAGTTTTTGCATCACTTTTTTAAGTTATATAGAAATACCCCTTTGCTGATGTGGAAATTATAACTGAGTTGTCAACAAAATATTTAACAGAGTTGTCAACAAATTTTTTACCAGAGCTGTCAACAATTTTTTTAACAGAGCTGTCAACAAGAATAATAAGTTGTCAACACCAATAATAACTCTTTGCTGACGTGGAAATTATAATAAAGCTGTCAAAAAAATTTGTCAAATTTTTTTTTAACAGAGTTGTCAACAAAAATTTTAACAGGGTTGTCAACAAATTTTTTAACAGAGCTGTCAACAAGAATAATAAGTTGCCAACACAACTAAATAAATTGTCAACCCAACTAAATAAATTGTTTACACGACTAATAAACGGTCAACAACATACAACACGAGTAATATTACAAAATTGATAGAGCTTATATAATCATAGAATTGTGTGAGTATACACAACTATTTAACCTACTACGGAGTACTCTGGTACTACGTCCCCTTTTATAATTTATGTTTCACATCTTACATTATTTATATTTTAATACATTTTGTTATATAACTTCTAACATATAAAAACAAATATAGTCATATCGTCTTGATAAATACTTTAACATATCAAAATTTTATAATTTTTTATTAACATATATTTAGAGATATTGACGATATAAAACGTGTCTCGGAAAATGTAAAAAAGAAAACAAGAATTATATTATGGGACAGAGGGAGTAGTATATAATGTTCTAACAGTGACACGCAACTCAAAGTTTATCTTTGATATAAGCTACACCACCTTCTCCCTAGCTACTCCACATGTCTAACATGTGCAGACGCGCCGATGCGTATGTGCGAGATCTTAGACATGTGGAGTGTCTTTGGAATAAGCCGAAGCCATGAAGTATTCTGTGATCCGCAACTCAAAGTTTCTGTGTCTTATTAATGTTCATGATTATTGTTACCATCTCTTTTTTCCTTTCTATGTCATAGAGTCGCGTCTTGGGCTTTGTCGATCCACATCCACCTGATATATTGTTGGGATACGAATTGTTCAAATTTCACCCTCAGACCCTGCTTCGACAAGAATAAAATGGCGGGAATATAGTGGGCCGATGATTGCCAGTTTTTGGGTAAATACCCCAAAACTGTAATGTTTTTTAAGTTTTTGCATCACTTTTTTAAGTTATATGAAAATACCCATTTGCTGACGTGGAAATTATAACTGAGCTGTCAACAAAATTTGTCAACAAAATTTTTAACAGAGCTGTCAACAAAATTTTTACCAGAGCTGTCAACAAATTTTTTAACAGAGTTGTCAACACCAATAATAATTCTTTGCTGACGTGAAAATTATAATAAAGCTGCCAACAAAATTTATCAACAAAAATTTTTAACAGAGCTGTCAACAATTTTTTTAACAGAGTTGTCAACAAGAATAATAAGTTGTCAACACAACTAAATAAATTGTCAACCCAACTAAATAAATTGTTTACACGACTAATAAACGGGCAACAACATACAACACGAGTAGTGTTACAAAATTGTCAATAGTGTCCACGCATCATGCACCAAAACAAAAAAAGTATTATAGCACATACCTTCACGCTGACAATAACCAAGAAGGATGCTCGAACTTTATTTTTCCCGGGCTCATGCTCGAACTTTATTTTTCTCATACCACATCAATTGCACAGTAATCATCCGATTTTGGGGTCATCACTTTCATGCCACTGATCAATCGATTATTCGCTCCATTGACCGTCATGTGCATAGCTACTACTGGAATCTCTCCTCAAACTCCTGAACCGGCCAGATTAGCTTCAGCAAGTTCAAGAATCTCGCTCAATCTTTTCCTTTAACAATTTCTACGATCAAATGTCTATGTTCATTGGCGATCTTCAAAACCTGAAGGTTTTACCTCACGTCTTGTCATCTCACATGGACAATTCCATGGAATCCTTGCAAGGGATGGACAGTGGAGTTCATATTTCTAGCTGGCTCGATTCCCGGTGAAATTTGAGCTTGCAACTTTGCAAGACGCTGAAGCGAATCCAGATTGAAAATAAGTCAAATAACGATCTGAACTGAACAATTTCGGCTGGTTTATTCAATATGCGAGTAGCGGAATTGCTTGAGCCCAATGGCAATTTCTTCTCTGGCAAGTTTACAATGAAGATGTCTGGTCATGTGCTCTCTTCAATCCACTTGTCCAGCAACCAGATCGCCGGGAGAATCATGTCTGCAATCAGAAACTTCTTTCATATTTCGCCGGAAGAATTCTGTCGCCGAGCTTCGTCAACTGGTGCTTTGGATAAGCGTACGGAGAAATATTGGGGAGAGAGAAGCAGATTTGGGAAAAAGAGAAATTAGCGCGTGTTATATATGAGGGGTATTTTATTATAACTTAGTGGGGCGAGTGTAGAAATTTACAACCTTATCCCAATAAAGCATTATGCACAAATCTTTCCATAAAACTGTTTTTTAAGTTTCTGCATCACTTTATTAAGTTATAAGAAAATACCCTATTTGCTGTCAACAAAAATTTTAACACAGTTGTCAACAATTTTTTTTACAGAGCTGTCAATAATTTTTTTAACAAAGTTGTCAACAAAATTTTTAACAGAGTTGTCAGCAAAATTTATAACAGAGCTGTCAACAAAAATATTTTAATAGACCTGTCAACAAATTTTTTAATAGAGCTGTCAACAAGAATAATAAGTTGTCAACAAGAATAAAAAGTTGTCAACACGACTAAAGAAGTTGTCAACACGACTAAAGAAGTTGTCAACACGACTAAAGAAGTTGTCAACACGACTAAAGAAGTTGTCAACACGACTAAAGAAGTTGTCAAGCCAACTAAATAAATTATTTACACGACTAATAAACGGTCAACAACATACAACACTAGTTATATTACAAAATTGTCAACATTTTACAAAACTTGTCAACACCAATAAATTAGATTGTCAACACACTTGATTTCGTATATGCCAAAGACAGTTTACATATGTTGACACCTAAATGCTCAAAATATTATACTGTCTAAATTCCTTCGGATTTTTGGTTTTGTTTCATATCTTTTGTGCAAAAAAAAAAATGACAGTTGGTGGTCACAAGGTAGAATGCCGCCTATTTAATCATCAAAGTCCTCTATTCCGAAACTGAATCTAACCCGTGTGTCCTTAATTCCATACTTGAGTCTTTCTGACTGAGGAAGATCTCTGTTTTAAAACCAATAGAACAACACCTTCAAGAAGGGTAATTATTTAGGGATTAATTAACAAGTTTCTAGTGTGTATTTACCAGTAGGACATGCTTTCATAACCTTCAGACGAGGCAATGTAAGGAATCTTCAATGAATCAATGAGCCTTATAGTGGTCTCTATATCTCCATCCACCTGAATTGCAAATTAATCACAGTTCGTTAAGAATTATAGTCAAAGAAATATGTTTTTATCGGTCAAACAATGCTCACCTCAAAACTGACAACAACACCAAAGCCAGTCATCTGCCGCTTAGCAAGCTCATGTTCGGGATGACTTGGCAGGCCAGGATAATGAACTCGCTCTATCTGCAAAATGATTCATGCTAATGAGTGAATCTAATTAGAATGTACAAGATGAAAGATACTACATAACATAACAAAAAGAGTTTTCCCAGTTACCTTAGGATGAGCCTCTAACAGTTCGGCCATCCTCATAGCTGTTGCATTCTGTTGCTGAATACGGAGATTTGAAAAGCATTAGGAGGTACATTATTCAACTCAATAGAAACAAAAGTTAACAGTTTGTTGTCTTCTCAATCAAGGTCACAAGACACTGTTATTCACACATTTCATTACACTTTACAGGAAGGTTTCGAATGAGAATCAGCTAGGCGGTCAAGGAAAAGAAGGCAAGCTCATCTATCAGAACTGGAGCTTCAGGTACATCACACATTTTGTAACTGTATCTTACCAAAACAGGCAAGCATAGAAGTATTTATGCACAAATGCACAATAAACCACCAAGAAATTTTTTACGAGTGCTATCAAATCAATCAATTTCACACACTACCAAAACAGGATTGCATAAAATATTCACAAAGAGCTTCATCGAGAACAAATGATTCACAAATCTCATTCAAAATACAAAGAAAATGTAGAAGAAAGGTCAAATATGAACCTGAGAGAGTGGATTTAAACCACTGAGAACGAACAGCAACAATTCCATCATTCTGTTTCTCTCCATTTACAGGTTCATTGCCTCACCACCAAAGTCCAAAGTAAGAATCAGCACAAGTATTTGAACAAAATCCGTCAACAATTAAAGATTTCAACTACAAAATTTCGACCTGGCAAAACAGCAAGAAACGAACTAATCTCATTCACTAGCTCAACACCAAAATCCACAGAATCCAAAATTAGCAACAGTGTTTGAACAACATCAGTTGCAAGCTCGAACTTAACGTCTACAATTAGGGATTTCAAATGCAAATTTTGACGTAGGAAACTCATGCGCATCAGTGAAAACAACAAGAAACCCTAAATCCTCCATTAACACCAAATCTAGTAAACTAATAACAGAAATCGGAGAGTTCAACACAAAGAACTAGATACGAGAAGAAGCGAAGAAGGAAGAATAGAGCTAGTACCAGAGGTTTCCACGACGATTATCTTCTTCTTCGCCGAGATCGAAACAATAGTAGTATCACAAAATCGATTTACAGAGCAGCGCAAGTTTTTGGATTCCTTCAGATTTCGGAAGATTGGAGAAGCTGAGTCGAGCGTATCTGCGATGATTTCGAGTTCAGTGCTGGAGAAGGAATTGACGGAGAGGAAGATCTGAGAGGCAGGCGGCACATGAAGGATCGAGAATTGAGAGGGCGAGGTTTGAGAGTTGGGAGGGATCGATGGGGGAGAGGGAACGCTGTCAAAATCACCAACTAGGGTATATTTATACTAAGACAATTTATTAACACTTAGTTTGAGAGTGTAATTGTTACTAATATAGTGCTCAATAGGGCACTGGGCACAAATCATTCCAAATCTTTCTGATGATTGTTGTTGTTGTTGTATGAGAGTCTTTTACTTATCTACATCTTACAAGCATATAAAATTAGAAAATTCGTATGTAAAAAGTGTGGGCTTGTGGGCCATATTTTTCTCGTTAGTTTCTTTATGGGGCCATTTAATTGGGCTTTATAGTAGATGGACTTCGGCCCATGAACAGAGTCCCGTTATTCTGCTCACGGCTGACCAGCAACATTTTCACTTGGCTTTTCATACTTTTCATCATCATGCTCCTTTCCGATGAATTCAATCGTGCAAATTAATTAGCTACAGACTTTGAATCTTCAGGTCAGTCAGTCTTTCAATTAGTGTAACAGAACGATCGAAGAATTTCAGTTTCAGTCTCTATTGGATGTATAGTATGCTTGCGACCTGAATTTACAGCGACCTGAATTAACAGCGACCTGAATTTACAGCGACCTAATTTCGAGCCTCGTTGATGGTTCCATTTTGTTGCTCGAAAGATAGATTGAATCTGATTCGTTTGAATGTTCATCCTCTTATAACGACGCGATGGAATGCTAAAAGCCTTATTGTTAATTTTGTTTTGGTTTGTTGAATGTCTATTGCTAACTTTGAGTTATAGAAGTTCTTTTTCCATGGATGGAATAATTTTACTGTTAAGGATTAGGTTAAGATTGCAGAATACTCAAAATGATGTTAAGTCATCTTCTTCCAGTTATTGTATGAAGCAGAATTCATTCTTATTATAAGCCTAATTTGCTGCTCTTTGCGCGTGTTCGTTTTTCAGTGAGCATCCATTTTATTGATCATTTGTGGTGGAAGGAAGAGGGATGAGTGGTTCTAAGGACAGCGCATTAGAGATAACTTATAACAATGCAATATGTTCAGTTGAGAGTAGTACTGATCAGAAGAAGATAGTTTATATATGGGACATGGATGAGACTCTTATATTACTCAAGTCTTTGCTTAATGGTACATACGCGGAGGCCTCCAATGGTGTTAAGGACGTGCAGAAGGGTATTGAGATTGGGAAAATGTGGGAGAAGTACATTCTTGATGTGTGCGACGAACATTTCTTTTATGAACAGGCAAGTGAAGGGGCATTTATAAGAAGTGATAATAGCATGTATTTTTTTATTCTTACTATGCGTACTCATTGTTCATGGTTTCTTCCTGATTTGCAGATAGAAAACTACAACCAACCTTTTTGTCATGCCTTGAAAAATTTCGATGATGGCCAGGATCTGTCTGAGTATAATTTTAAACAAGATGGCATTGGTCCTCCATCAAATGATCTTGACAAAAGAAAGCTCGCATATCGGCTACGTACCATAGTCCACAAGTATAAACAGGTTACTCAAAAGCCTTTTTAACAAACTTGTAGTTCTTAATTTTTCATTCAAATTGATGTAAAGCCTTTAGTTGTAGATACCATTTTCTCCATAACTGGCTATGTAGCTTTTTCCCCCTTTTCAGATGTGATTAGCAATATTGTATTCCTAACAGATTGAATTTTCTCTTCCAGGGCTTACATTCTACTCTCGATGAGAAGACAGCCACTTCCTGTAATGATTTGTATGATCTGACTGATACTTACACTGATGGATGGTTTTCCGCAGGTACAAACAAACAACTATGCATAATGAAACAGTTTATTTTATTGATATTAGGTGTGACTTTGAACAAAAAAATTCTTAGAATTTGAGATTGCTAGTAAGAATTCATGGCATACAACAACATTTATGTTGTAAACAATCTTATAGTAGTGTTTCGCAGGAGAAATCTGATAATTTTATCTCACTTCACGGATAATTTGCACGAACCGTCACTTCACCTCCAATTAACTTCACCATCAATTGAATAGCTTTTTGCCTAGTTGAACGCCCTGTGCTTGTGGATTTTTTAGCAGAGAAAAAGTGTTGTATTATCCTTACAATGGTAAATCCGATACTCATAATTTTGCTTCATAAGAACCAGAAGAGTACTAAGTAAATACCAAGTTGCATTTTTTTTATTCACTTCAGTCATGAATTTTAATCTACACTCTCTAGTGTATGATAGCTATTTTTTGTTTACAAGTGTACCTATATGTATTTTGGATGTAGGTCGGACATTGCTTCAGCATTGTTCAGGCCAATCAGAACCGAATTCTCTTCCGCAATCCGATGGAAAAGAAGCCTTGCACTATAACGTTTTAGTAACTTCTGGATCGCTCGTACCTAGCCTTGTAAAATGTTTACTCTTCAAGCTGGATGGCTTTTTCACCCCTGAAAATGGTATTTCACTTTTTTAATGTTTCCTTTATTAATCCTGCTATTTCAGTTTTTAATGGTTCCTTTTGTACATTTCTCCTGATTTTATGATCTTTTATTGTCCTTCTATTATCATTTGTATTCTCTATCTGCTTCTTTCTTTAGTACAACATCAACTCAAAAGCTTGGACTCTTATGAAAAGGCCAGAATCTTTTCTCTAGAATATGATTTCTCACTTCCTCAGATTTTCCTTATCATATTTTACATCCAACCCAAGACCATTTGTTATATACTTCAGAAACTCTATAAACTCATACTGAAGTCCACATACATTGTAAATGATGTTCATCACAAATCTGTCTGATCCAGTGTATAGCTCATGGGATGTGGGAAAAGTGTTGTGCTTTACTTGGATAAAGGACCGGTTTCCTGGACCGAACGTTCAGTTCTGCGCCATTGGGGACGGATGGGAAGAGTGTGAAGCTGCAGAAATTCAGAGATGGCCATTTGTGAAAATTGAACCAAAACCAGATGGATTCCACAAATTTCCAGGCCTCACATTAAGTACCCTAGGCCATTATCTTGCTGTTGTTTATGGTCCTCCTGATACCGATCAAGAAGAGAAATTAAGTAACCTTTGATTTATGGCTTCAGTTTATGTTATATGATTGTTAGCTTGTTATTTGTTGTGTTATAATAATTGTAACATAAGAATTTATCCAAAGAACTCAAGATGAACTCCGTCTAAGGCTCAGTTGTATGCATAATGCATTTCTTGATCTTTCTCTTTTTACACTGTCTGCATATCATGCTGGCTTAGATTTGTCAGTTGGCATTATATTCCTAGATTTGATGCAGTATAATGCCAAAAAATGCATTATCGCCCCTAGGGATGGCAAATAATGCATTATCCCCCTAGGTATTCATGTTAGCCGGTAATATTTTAAGATAATCTAAGCTTCATAATTGTCATTTCATACTTGTGTTATTTGATTTCTTGTCTTTTATGTAAAAATAGCTTATTCCTCCTCTCTTTGTAACTAAATGCAAGCAGAACAACTAATTTCCATAAACTTGTTGGTTCTCTAACTTTGTCAAACATAGACAACAAAACAAAATAGCGGATTGAAAATGGTTTACACTACCTTATCAAGAACTAACTAGCTAGGTTTCGCAATATGCTAGTTTTATAACAGATTAGAGCATAAGTTAGGTCTCTATCTTTAGAAGATTTGTAGGTTTTATACGTATTCAGATTCGATTAATCTTCAAAAATTATTCTGATAAAGACGAGTCATGGAAACACTTGTTTTTTTCTTCATATTTTGGACCTTAGCTCCACGGAAGAATACGTTTGTTGTTGAAACATGGACCGTAACAGGTATATAATTTCTAAGTAGAGGAGCAGTTTTCAAATAAAAAAGGGCTATGCTCGATCTTTGGACTTTTTACACTCAATCTGTCGTGTGGAAGCAAAATAATTGAACGGGTAATCGATTTAGAGAAATTTAAAAACCGGAAAATAGTTCCGCACCTGCAATAGAGACAATATTTTTTAATTATTTTATTTCTATTTGATTAATTATTAAAATGCGAATTTTTTACCCATTTATTTTTGCACTATCCCGCAATGTGTTTGCGTGACTCTGTCTAAGTGAAAAAAGTCTAAAATCCGAGTGGATTTAGCGTCTTCGATAAAAGATACTTAAAGATCAATTTTTGTTGCTATAGACTATTGATTTGCCATATCAACTAACTTCAATCAAGAATCAACAGATGATAAAAACAACAAACCATTTTATGTTTCCAGTCAATGTTTTGTGGAAACTGCCCTCCTAAACAACCCACAGTTTTGCAATTCTGCCATCCTGTTATGGAATTCATCATTCATGCATTGAAGAATAACAAGGGGAGGTCTACAAACAACAACGAGGACTTACATTGAGTTTTGATAGTGACGCTTCATATGTTCCCACTAGTTATGATGAGTTCAATGCATTCATATGTGCTTGGAGTTGCCTACAAAGTTTAGTGTTTAGGTTAGCCTAAACCTAGGCGAAAGCAAACCCGAGCCAAATAAATCAATATCTAGGCTCGCGGATAAGGGTGACTAGCGGTCAAGCCTTTCTTGTTCAAGTGGCTCGCCAAGCCTGATCTACCCAGGTCCATGCTTGCAGTATGTGACTGTTGTTGGTTCAAGAGATTTTTACAGACAGAGGAATCGAATAAGAGATCTCTCATTGAATAGATTGTATGTGGTTGTTGTTGGCTCAAGAGATTTTACAAACAGATGAATCGAATACGAGATCTCTCCTTGAATAGATTGTATTTCTCTGTGAACGCAATGATGCTCAAAATAGTATGCCAACTCGTCGGCTTATTGATATTGTGATATTGGAAATGACCTCAAAGTTCAAAACTAAGAAAGTTATTGAAGTATAACAAAAATCAAAATTCAATTACTTAGCGATTTTAACTCTAGATTTTTGTATAAGCAACCGTAGTTTTTCTCTTTTTAGCATCTTATAATATTTTATAACACTTTTAAAAGATATTGTTTTCAATAATGGGTTGTAAAGTCATATGGCTAAGAAAATAGTACAAAAATATCATGAAAATGGGTTTGTAAAGTACTTTATTAGAGCTATTAGAGCTATTCCTGTTTCATTTTTGACACTATTCACCTTTTAATACATTTTGTCGTATAACTTTTAATATGTAAGAACAAACATAGTTATATGGGGTATTGTTTGATTCGTCTTGATGAGTAATTTAACATATCAAAATTTTAGAATTTTTTATTAACATATAGTTAGAGATATTAACGATACAAAACGTGTCTCGGCAAATGTAAAAAGTGAAAGAGGAATTATATTATGGGACAGAGGGAGTATATATTTGGAAAAATAAATGAATAGATAGTGAAACAACAATAATTGATATCATGGAGTATAATTTTGAAGAGGAAATTGATAAGAATATCCAAGTGCACAAGTCTAGACTGTGGTATTCTTGAAGCAGAAAATAACAAAGAAGTGGTCCTTCAGAGTTTGCATGGCCAAATATTAACCACGACGACGACTTCAAATTTGATCCTTTATAAAATAAAATGATGCCTTAGCCAATTGCAATGTATCAATCAACACCACTTTTGAATTCCATCTTCAACCTCCTAATAGGACCCACCTCTCTTGAACCACCAATATTTATCTTTAGCCAAACCATATCTAATCATGCATGTAATTTTGATCATTGAGGTCTAATGCATTAACTTAAACGTCAAATTAAGGAGGTGTGGGTCTTTTGTTACGAAAATTGTAAACCATGCATTCATAGATATCTCAAACTTTGAACATACAAAAAGTGTCTTTGGGATGTGACCAACCCCTTGATATTGAGGTCGAGCATCTTTTCACTTGTAAATTGCAAGGAAACTTCTTCTTATTGTAGGATGTTAATTCATGACTTAGGAATACTATATGCATAATGCTAAGAAACGCCACTTGTGAATCTGTTTCTAAGCAAACTCTTCTATAAGGATTACACGAGGGTTTGTCTAGAAATAGATTTGCAAGTGGCGGTTTTGTTTCTCAGCAAATCTATGGATTGTATCCAATCCCTTTTCAGTCTGTTTGTTGTAGCGAAGGACTTCATTGGTAGAGACTGGAATTGTCAGTTTCGTCATATTTTTCAGAAGGTAAACTTCGTCGTTGATGACCTCGCTTCCCTTCCCTTTTCCTTTTCTCTACTTCTTTTTTTTGGTGTTAGATGGGGTTGTTGCTTTCATTTCGGATGACTCTATGGGCCTTTGTACTGTTTGTTGGATCTCTGTGTAATTTATTTCTGCTTTATGCAAGTCACGAGAATGCCGCCTCTCGTTGCCACTAAAAAAGTAAAAATAAAATTCAAATGAATGTTCAATCAAGTAGCAAAGACAAATTCATTCATTATTTTGATATATTTTTTGGGTAGAATTATACAACAACAATAACAATCGATCTAGTTGGTTCTCGACGAAGCAGGGTCTGAGAGGCGAGATTTGAACAATTCGTATGTATTTTTCCGAACAAATCTGGAGAATATTTTTCGAACAACTCAAGAAAAAAAAAATCATATAGATAAGAAAATAAGATATCAATGAAGTGAAAGTGAACCAACTTAATGTATCATGTATATACAAAGCATGATACTAAATGTGATTATGATATTAGTACAAATTTTGTTATAATTAAATTTGAATAAGAGGCATGTATATGTATTGGATGTGGCGGGACCTACTACGATTAAGATTTAGAAGAGATTATTGAGAAACTTCTAAAGCCATAAGAGGAATAGTCGAGCGTGTGGCTTACACTCTCTCCTCTTTCAACTTCTTCTTCTTCGTCTTCTTCTCATACATCATACTGTAATCTTCAGCAGTGTCCAGTAGTGTATTTTTCAGTATGTGGAAAGTTTCTGTGTATCTGTTTTGTGCGTACAAATTTAGGAGAAATTGGAAATTGGGGCCCTTTATTTTTATGACAAGAGCTGATCCTGATATATCACCAGCAGTACTGACGATGCATCCAACTAGCAAGCCAGTCACCACATCCCATCCTCTTACATCTTTGTTTTGCAAACTTTAATACTACGTACTCCCTCCGTCCCATTATATAGTTCTCGTTTCTATTTAAGGTGTCCTGAAAAGTTTTTCCCATTCCCCCTACTTACCATAAATAGCTTTTGTCATTATCTACAACTCATCGTCTTCTACATTTATAAATTTCCATATTATATTATCACACCATTAATTCTCTCACCTACCTTTCAATTACCCAACCAATCTCCATTAATAAACCCTTCACTCTCTCCCTTATTTAATCAAACCCTAGCATCATCTCATCCTCACACCGCCGCTCTCATTCTCTCGCTCATTTTTTTCACGCTCTCTCCCTTTCTCGATCGCTCTCTCCATGTTCTTGGGCTAGGGTTTTTTGTCCCCTTTTGAACCCTTTTCAGATCTGGTTCCTTTGTCCCCTTTTGAACCACAAGATGAGTCTGGATCCGGATTCGGTGTTTGGTCATAGCTCTGAGCCCTCCTGTCCTTATGCATGCACTGATCCTTGTAAGTGTGATAAGGGTGAAGCTTGTGATGGAAATCATTCCTACAGTCTTTGGAGGCTGAGACTTGAAGAGGATCTTGAAGACGAGCCATCTGTGGAGGGAAAGCAAGAGTTTGTGGCTGCTGAGGTGGTCAACCAATCTGATGGAAAGGAAGAAGCGACCCTCGTACTCGATTCATATGATGAGGTTGAAGAAGAGACCAGTGTCCTTCAATCCGTTGATAGCTTTGATGGTGGAACCAAATCTGGGGACGACTCTGACGATCTTCGTCATGGTGGGAACTCCTCTGGTGATGAGGTCGACAGTGCTGCATCATGTAGCTAAGTGTCTCTTACATTCTCTGTAATTTAGAAAATTATGAACTCTTTGTCCCATGAATGATGCTTCTGAATGATGATCTGAATGTATGTTGTTGGGTTGTTGATGTTGTAGTTTCAGATTTGTCCTCTGTATTTGGTTGGATTGAAGTTATGATGTTGGAAATTATGATATTTTGTCCCCTGTTGTTGGTTGGTTCTCTGTTTTTGGTTGCTGGAAATTATGATATGTGTGTCCCTTGTTGTTGGCTGGTCCTCACAATGAGAACTATTTTTCCCGGAGATTGTTGTTGCTTATATGTGTGATCAATGATGAAGTCTTTCAGTTGAGTTGTTTTTTCTGATGAATCTTGCCTTAAGGTGCCATTAAGAAACCAGGTTAAAATCTGAAGAGGCTTTTTGGGTATCTTTTGGTATGGATTAAGGAAAAATAACAATGATGCATGGGGACATCTGAGATTGTTGTTGTTTTTATTCTTATGTCTGATCAATGATGAAGTCTTTCAGTCTGAGTTGTTTTTTCTGATGAATCTTGCCTTAAGGTTCCATTAAGAAACCAGGGTAAAATCTGAAGAGGATTTTTGGGTATCTTTTGGTATTGATTAGAGAAAAATAACAATGATGCATGGGGACATCTGAGATTAATCATACTTTCATCTTATATTGCATCTTAAGTGTCGAAAATTACAGAAGCTCCATCAAAATAAAGCTTCTACACTTCACATTACTTGCAAGTTATGTGAAATGTAGAAGCTTTCACAAAATGACATACCTATGTACTATGTCCTCTAGTTGTTGCTTGGTGTTGCTTCATTGTCATTTCCTGTTGCCTGAGTGTCATTTCCTGTTGCTTGAATGTCCCCATCATTTGTTGGCTGTGTTTCTTGTGGCTCATTAACATAATCCCATGCTTCTTGGACTGGAAACATTGGTGCCTTGACAATTGGATCCAAGAGACCTTGAGCTTCTAATTTCTTCTTGCTCACATGTGGAATATCATAATCATTTCCCCCTTTGTTTTTGAGTATCTCATTCATGACATGCTGTAATGTAATCCATACGTAGCTTAATGTTTTAGGCTCTAATTCATGAAATGCCTCTTTTACTGTCTCTATCATGTTATCCACATCTTTTGGCATCTTCTTATGCATTAAGGACTGGATGCTCCTAAAAAACCCTAAATCAAGAATGTTTAGGTCAGGGCTATTAGGTGGTTGTTGCACTAATATGAATGTGAAACCATCTTGTTGATGAACTTCCTGCCATTGACTGTCTTCTTGAGTGATGTGTGGTTTGGCATTATCTTGTTGAATGTATATCACCTTAGATGTCCCATCTTATGGCCATTTGGACTTCATTGCTGGAATTATCTGATTAATGAGCATGTCTCTTGTAGCTTGTTTGTTCACTGATTCAATAATCTTTGTGATTACTGTCCCCCTTGGTCTGTTGATTGAATTCCTTTTAGCTGGCTCTTGATATGTGAATGGGAAGATGCCAATCTTCCCATCAAAGATACATTCTCCCTGTGAATTAAATCGTGGCCTAGCTACACATGCAGTGAACATTACTTTAGGAATAAACTTACTTGAACTGGTTGCTCTATATTTGCCTCTTTCTCCATGTGCTAAGTAGACCTTGTGTGACTTTTGGTTAGATTAAACCATTTCTCATCTATGTGAACGAAATCATACATTGGATAGTATTGCCTTTTGGTCTCTGGTGTGTTCCTATGTAGCAGATTCAATATCCATTGCAATCTTGTTCTTATGTTTGATTCCTTTAAAGATGGATGCAGTGGATTTGAATGTGGCTTAATACCTCCCCTTTTCACCATTCTGTGTACTGCACTCTTTGACATACTTAGCTTGGAAGCTAAATCTCTAATACATGATATGTCCCCCATGTTAATTGCCTTGATTGCTTCTGTTGGCACCTCAATCCTCTTTCTTCCACAGTTGTGAAGCTTAGTTGTGACATTGTATCTTTCATTATTATCTCTATGTTGCCTTGCTTTGCTCCATAATGCACCGATACACCTTCTTGACACATTGAATTCTTGTGCAACAACATTAATTGCTCCATATTCAAGATGTCCCCCTGATGACCTGTTAAGCAACCACAACAATATCTGAACTCTTTGTTCACTGCTGAGCCTTTGCCTAGGTGGCTGATGATGACTATTGGATGGTACATTATGCTCTGTTTCTGCTGAATTTGGAGACTGATGATGATTGTTGTCTGGCTCCATGTTAAGATCAGGAAGAAAGTCTTCTTCCATGTCCCCAGCTGGCTCGTTCAAGTCGAATGGCATAACTGTTGGCTCTACCTGTGAATCTTCTTGGATAACATCATCAAAGTCTTCATATTCTGGAAACTGAGCATCATTTAAGTTTGGTTCTGAAGCCATCAATGGTTTGGGCAATGATGCTTTCTCTCTTCCTTTCTCTCTCTAAATTTGGGTTAGTTTCAGTTGTAGGAAATGAAATGGGAAGAATGTTCCCATCTGTTTTTATAAACAAGCTTACTGATGTAATCTCTTGGACAACAATGAAGCAATTAAGCCACAATCCGTGTGACTTCAATTGCTGGATTTCTATTGGTTGTTGTAATTTGGTTTGTGTGTTTAAATTGTTTTAATAATACAGATTAGATGGCTGAGTTGAAAAACCATCATTTCATGCAGTTTTTTGCAGAGTTTAATCAGTAAATTCCTGCAGCCCTTCCCTTCCTTTTTCTCTCCTTAATTCATGTGCCAAACTCACAATGGGAACTATAAAACGGGACAGAGGGAGTATTAGATAAGTTATAATTATAAATATTATATTTTCTAAATTTTAACGTCCACGATAAGCACGCGATTTTATTTTCTGCCTTGTTGTGCATATAAATAATCACCAGAAATTTGTTTGCTATAATGTTGGAGACAGATAATTATTCACAACAAAGTAGCGGATTGATGCGCAATAAATTACATACATTGCACCTATTATGACCCAACAAAATCTCGTATTATTTCCACTTTGATATATTAATGGTATTTAACGTGCCAATTTTTCTTGGAAATGGAAGGCGACAAAGGTGAAAGTATTGGACTGTAAAATCCATTTCACGTCGCAAGTGTTTGAGTATCTGATCAATTGATTTTACGATAAAATTTTATAGACTTATGTATTAAATCAAATCCAAATGTATGTTTATATTTTTTGCTAGCAATTTATTGGACACTCAAACTTTCACAAAAAACATCATTGACAATTTTTTTCTTTTTGTATTTTTTGGAGTTTCTCCAAAACCTCTCATACTTTCTCTTTTTGTCCAAATCTACCCCTTCCCTCTCTCTATCTCTACACAATCTGCAGCCTGCAGAAAGGTTATATGTTTGCCCCACTCCATTATTCTCCACTGAAGCAATCAACTCATTTTCCAAACACCCATCACAACTCTTCTCACAACAATTCATAATTCATTTTCATAGCCCTCATGAAGTCATGGGTATGTAAAAATCTCTTCAACTCTTTTCTTATAAAATTAGAAATTAATTAATGTTCTTTAGATCTTGCTACATTGCCTTTGTTATCTGTTTGTTGACTTTCTTGTTTCATTGTTTCTTATGTAGCTAAACAATATGGGATAAGGATTTGCCTCATTAATTAAACAAATTTATATTCTGGTGCTCAATAGATTAAAATTAAAAATACCCATTTCATCAAAGTGAAGATTCCACCATGCCAGTTCCTCTAGCTCCTTATCCTACTCCTCCAATGCCTACACCACCAGCCAATGGTAAGTTATTTCTTTACCCTTTTCATCTTAAAACTAAAATTAATTAAATACCATTTAGATCTTATTTGTGTTGTTTCTTCATATTGATGATGATTTAGCAGCAGCTCAAAGTCAGTTAGTTTGCTCTGGATGTAGAAATCTTCTACTTTATCCTGCTGGTGCAAACTCTGTATGTTGTGCTGTCTGCAATGCTGTAACACCTGTGCCTCCTCCAGGCAAGTTCTTTTACATCAAGAACATTCATATTTCATGCTTTTGTTAACCATAATATATTTCTGAAGTTTCCTGTTTTTGGTTTTCAAGTGCTATATTTTTCAGTCAAAAATAAAATAATTTCATCAAAATTAATATTCCTCTGCAACTGTCATATCCTGGACATAGTTTTTCAATTTTGCCCATCATATCTAATGAAAAAAGAGACCTCATCTGAAATATTCAGTGTCGTGCTGTCGTATGTGAGAAAAACCAAGGGTATTCTACTCTAATTTGGCACTTAATATATCTTGTCCAAATAATATTCGCTTAGTTCTTAAATTAGTTTTACATAATAGACAGTCAATACTGAAACTTGAACCTAACAACTAACAAGTCAGTAAGAAAGTAAAAATCAGTTTTAAACAATTTTGATGATGTATAACAGGCACAGAGATGGCTCAGTTGGTGTGTGGAGGATGTCACACACTTCTAATGTACATTAGAGGAGCGACAAGTGTTCAATGTTCTTGTTGCCACACTGTTAATCTTGCACTAGAAGGTATTTTACGAGGCGATTTCCTCATCAGGAAAGTGAAAAATCACATTAACAAAATTCAGAAAGATGAGTTCTTGAAATTTATCTGTTGTGATGTGTTTGCAGCAAATCAGGTGGCTCATGTGAGCTGTGGAAACTGCAGGATGTTGCTGATGTATCAATATGGAGCGCGTTCGGTTAAATGCGCAGTCTGCAATTTTGTCACACAAGTTGGGGTGAGTCCAGCATTGTGACTAATCATTTTGGTAAATCTTGATTATAAGAGCATGGTTCAAATTTTTATTTAGAATATATGATGCAATCTGCAAGAAAAAAATTGATTTATGTTGTCATAAAGAAACTACAACAAAAGTTTGACAGATAACTTTTTGGCAGTAGTTTAAGTTTTGTTCAGCTCCAAATGTTAACCCCACCATGACCCAAGAAAACCACAAAATGTATTAAATTATGATAACTACCTTTTGACAATACATTAATCTAGTCCACCTCAGAAAATTAGCCTCACAATGATTCATTAAAACTCCCAAAAAATAATTAATCAGCTTGTCTCTTGAACAGTAACAAACAGGACTCCTTTCTCTATTATAATCTAAAATAAGTTTTTTAGTTTAAGGGTTTGTTTGAATCTCCTCATTTAATGCATTTTAAAGCATTATCTTGTATTAAATGTGAGATAATGCATTTTGAATTCAGAAAGGAGTGGGAGCTCAGTTAGATCCCGACTCTCATCAAGCTTTGTGTAAATAATTAGACGATTAGATAAAATAAATAAGCATTTTAAATTTTTAATGCATTTATTGATCAGAAGTTCCAAAACATGATTTTTTTCCCTGGTCTTTCTGCAGGCTTCATCAACAGGCATTATTGATCAGAAATTCAACAACAGTTGAAAACATGAACAATGCCAAAGGTTTTTTTTGCTCAAACCAAATTCGTAACATCATCAGGGTCAAATTAGTCCCTAATGTATAGAGTTGATTCGCCTTGGCGTTCGTCGTTATCCACCTTAGAATTGTGAATAATCAGTTTTATCCTAGATGTGTTGTGGGGAGAAAACTGAAACTTATCTTATGTGAATGATTTGACAAAGTGAGGTGGATTAAGGTTAATAATCAATATTTGGTTGTGGATAAGTGAGAACTTTATTTTCTTGTGTGTGTGATGTACTGATGTGTGTATGAGTGGCATTAAGTACACGGCACATTAAATTCAGAAAGCTTGTTGTCTAATAAGACCCATCTTGAGATTCTTGTGTGATTGTGTTTGATCATAATAATATTAGTGTGGTTGGTCCATGAACTTTGTTGGTACACAAGATCACATGGTGGGCATTAAAAACACCTTATTTTTCAAGCAAAATATCTAGGTACATAGAGTATATATGAACAAGGATTCATATAGTTGTCTGAGTCTATTAAAACAAAATATCATTTTCATGTTCTTGCTTTCATAGGACAGGGTCACAGGCTTGTGTTTATGTCTATATCACCTCAATTTCGTTGGATAAGTTCCCATTTATTGTTCTATAGAAACTATCACTGAATTTTAGGGTATATCATTATATATAAATAATAATTCAAGGGTATAATCTACTAACTCCGTTTCAAAAAGAATGACATTTTAGTCTACTACACATATTAAGGAATGTAGCAAATGTACAAATTTGTCTCTGTTAAATATTATATTTTGTTATATTTTTACGGCTATTACTTATAACTAGCAAAAGTTACTTCATTTATTAAAAATTGCTAAAAACTAGAGGGATATATATATATATAAAATATAAACATTATGGAACACCAAACATTGACAAGAATGACATTCTTTTTAAAACGGATGGAGTATGATTTACCGTGAAACCAATACTGAATCTTAGAGAAAAAAGATTCAAGTACAATCTTCTACAAAATTTATGATTAAAAACATACTACATAAGTATTCTGATGACTGTTTTGCCCCGCTTATTTTAATGATTGAACTGACTTTATTGAACGTCGTGAAGGAGCGTTTTCTATGTTTAGTCTTCTTTTGTTATAACAATACTTAGTAGTGTTTATTCTTTTGGTTCAAAACAAAATAACCGGACTCATAACTCTTTACAAGATTGTATAATTTCATCACAATGTTCATAAATGTTCATTTGTATATACTCTACTGAATGTTCATCACATTATACTTAAAAGTTTTCCAACTGAATGTTCATCACATTCTACTTAAATGTTCACCAATTTTTGATAAACATCAAGTGTTCATAAATGTTCATCACATTATACTTAAAAGTTTTCCAATTGAATGTTCATCACATTCTACTTAAATGTTCATCACATTATACTTAAAAGTTTTTCAACTGAATGTTCATCACATTCTACTTAAATGTTCACCAATTTTTGATGAACATCAAGTGTTCATAAATGTTCATCACAATGTTCATTTGTACATACTCTACTGAATGTTCATCACATTATACATAAAAGTTCACCAATTGAATGTTCATCTAAATGTTCATCATCTCATACTTAAATGTTCATCATCTCATACTTCAATGTTCACAAGAATTTAATAAAATGTTCATTAGCCAAAGTTCATTACAATCGACTTAAATGTTCATCAAAATGTTGATAAATGTTCATCTTCTCTTACTTAAATGTTCATCAAACATCACATTATAATTAAATGTTCATCACATTATATTTAAATGTTCACCAACAGAATGTTCATCACATTATAATTAAATGTTCATCACATTATATTTAAATGTTCGCCAATTTGAATTAGACTTAAAATTTTCATTTTATACTTTAACCTTTTCATTTTATACTTTAACCTTTTCATTTATTATTGGACCACCGCCGGACCCCCGCCGGACCTCCGCCGGACCTCTACCGGACAACCACCGGGTGGTCGTCGGGAAGTCGCCGGGAGGTCGCCGGACCACCACCACATCTATATTTCTTTTTGTTATATAACCTATTAGATATCTTTTTGATTTTTTTACTTATTTAATTCAAAGATATATATCAAAATATAAAGTCGGATGACGTGGAGGATGACATGATGGATGATGTAGCATAGCTTAGAGGTCGACACATAGGCGAATTGAATATAAGGGCGACATGTGGCAAAACAACGTTCTGTTTTAGTATATGTATAGATAGATAGATGGCATTTTAAAATTGACTTTATATCACAATTTTGTAATTCTGGGTTACAAAGTATATCTTTTACTTCAGTTATGAAAACTTCGAATTATAAAGTCTTTGGATTATTTGTATCCGGTTAATAAAGTTGGATTTAAAACGCCTCATTGTTGCGTTTTAAAACTTTATATCCTTGAATTTTCAGAACCGTGGTATAGATTTCCGATTTAAAAAATGAAAAGTTGTTTGTGAGGTGATAACATTTTTAATTCGGTGTAAAAAAATGGTTTAAACAAACCTGTTTAAAACAGAGCAATTACCCAAAAATTTCGTTATTGCATTGGGCCTCAGAGCAGTCTTGTAACCTTAAGAGCAGTCCGGCCCATATTCAGCCCATCTCAAAAAGAATATCAGTATCTGTATGGATAAGCTTGGTAGTTAGGAGTTCAACTTTTCCCGCACAATATGGTTGATGACCCGCTGCATTGACACAACGACACGTATACATACGGATCCAGCTACTCGACACGTGTCCACAACATGGCACCTCCAAAAACATCGAATCTCAAATCGAAGGGTAATATATAGATTGAAACACATCATTTCATATGCTAAAAAAAACAAGAAAGGAAGTTGAAAAAATGGAGTCAGCAAAGCAGAAGGTGAAGGACATGGGCAGCGCTGCAAAGGAGAAGGCTGAGATTTATGGCGCCAAAGTCCAAGAGAAGGTTAGCTTAATTTTTAGCCACTTTACTTTCTTCTTTTTGTGTGGTCATTTCTCCTATTTTTTTAGGCAGGGGCAATGAGAGGAGAAGGGAAGGAGATAGCAAAGGAGAATAGGAAAGCCAAAGAAGCAAAAGCCAAGGCTGAACTTCACGACTCCAAAGCTCGACACGTGGCGGAAAAGGAGCACCACCACATTCCTGGTGTCGCCGGTCACCATCACCATCCTCCGGGAACTGGACATACTCATTAACTATGCTGATGTATGTATTATATGTCCTCTAATGTATGTTGTTGTTTACCAATGTTTATGCTTCTTGTTTGAAGAGAAGATGATCAATTGACAACAACTTGGGATCAAATTGATTATGAGGCTATATACATATTCACTATACTTATGTCTGTAAAATATAAGTGTAACAACCTCAATATTAGAGATTTACCTTAAAGGCAAATCCGTTATAATGGCCTAAGCTTTTTGAAGTTTGTGGCGTTTAACGCCTTACATTTTATCACACAAACTAGGGTTCATCATGCGGTTAAAACCGAGCTGAACCGAACAAAAAAATCGAACTAGAAAATTTTAGAAACCGTTACCCGAATCGAATGTTCGGTTGTAATTGTAATCGTTATTCGATTCGGTTGTAATTGTAATCGAAAAATCGAATTATGCAATTAATTATAAAAAAATATTAAAAAATAAAAATAATTATAAATTATAAAATATTCGAAAATACTACATATTAATTGAATTTTATTTTTATTTTTGAAAAGTTAATAATTAAGTATTTAAAATTTAATGAAAAACTGAACAACTAAGCTTCGGTTTCGATTCAGTTAGACAAAAAAACAAAAATCGAACCGAACTAAGCTTCGGAGTATAACTTTGTTTCAAGTCTTTGTCTGTAAAAAAAGACTTGTTTAAAGTCTTTTGTCTCGTCATAACCTCAAAATTAGCCGAAGAGTAGCTAATAACCAAAGAGATGTACTGCAAAACTAAGTGTGAAAACCTCGATCTTTTAGCCAAAGAGTAGCTAACAGATCGAGTGAACAAAATCTACTACAAATTGTACGCGTGCCAACAAGTCGCCAATTTTGAATTGTCTTTGGTTTGAAAATTGTGGGAAAGATACCGTTGTGTAACTTCGTCCACATATCCCAAAGTCTTCTAAGAACACAAAACGCGTAAGATATTCACACCCACAATTTGTTTTATACTCTGCATCATTTAATGTATGATGAAATTAAGCTAAGGTCGATCTATACAGTAATCTAGCCTCCTGCCATGGAAGTAGCTGGTGTTCTGTTGAAAACCGCAGATGCGCTGGTGAAGTTTGTGGGGTCTCCGATATGGAAGGAGATTCAGTCGACCTGGAAATATGAAGAAGACATCCGAATGCTAGCTAGTCCATACCATGGAGCTCATTAGAGATGTGCTCTCTGATATGGAAGGGAAGAATATCCAGGAGCAAAGTATCATTAACGGCTACAAGCGACTTCGAGAAGTATTTCTTGATGCTGAGGATTTGCTGGACAAAGTTGAGACTCAAAAGAAGCTGCAAGCCGCTGACGATAGGAAGTTGAAAACGGTATGCTTCTTTGAGGGAGTTTTTGGTAAAGACATATATTAAAATGTCAATTCATCTTAAGTGTAAATATTACCGTAAGAATTATTTTCATATGATCGTCCTGATGTCTCCTTCATGAATTATGCCTAACAAGTTTAGCAAATTGTCTTAAACTAGTATTAGCTCTCTGAATATTTAAAATTGATAAAGAGAATCACATTTGTGAAGATAATGATAACTTGCCAATGCATACTAGTTAATAGAGCTAATAGTACGTTCAACCAAAAAAAATAGTCATATGAATCGGTGAATGTATTGTTCGATAGAGAATATATGGATGGGCACCTAGATAGCTAAGCAAATCGGAAGGTATGTAAGATAATTTGCGAACCACTCAAAGACTTAATAAATATTATAACAGAGTTCTGTCTTATTGTTCCTGGTGTAATAATTTAACGGAGACAGCAGAACATTACTTATTTCAGTGTCCTCACACAATTCATCAGTTACAAAAATTTAAATCATTACTTGGCTTTAAATTCAATATCCAAGTAGATGTACCTTTTCAGGATAAGTTAAAAAACATTATTAATAGTTTAAAAAATAATAATTCTATGATAAAAGCTTTAATTTACTTATGATACTCTTTATGGATATATAGAAATTCATTAATCTTTGGAAAAATTAACAATAAGACTAAGGATCCCTATAGAAGTGCATTTGAACAATTTAAATTTTGGGAAAATAACACATTAAACACAAAAGGATCAAAAATGAAAAATAGACGCAATAGAAATAAAATGGCAAATAGATGTTGGACAAGACCACCAGATCTATGGATTAAGATCAACTTTGACGGATCTTTTAAATCCATACAAGAATCCTGGGTGGGTTGTATAGCTCGTAACAAGGAAGGGGAGGTAATTGATCTATTTAATAAAAAGGTACTTTTAAATTCTCCTCTTCATACAGAGGCGTTAAGTGCTCTTTCGGCCGTTAAACTTGCAAAGAAAATAAATTGTAAAAACAGAATTTTAGAAGGAGATAATCTCACTGTGATTAACTCTATTAAGAATATTTGGAAAATTCCATGGGAAATTCGGAATATTATTATTGATATTCAAAATATTCTTAAAACATTTGATAATGTTAAAAAATTTCATTGTTTTAGGGAAGCAAATAAACTTGCAGATCTATTGGCAACTTCGGCTGTCAATGTGCACTTTCTTAAAATTGTCCTTAATTGTAATAAGGACAATGTAATATCTGATGACTATATCAGAGTTATGAGACCACTGTTTCTCCAGTCTAGCATGATGGTTTCTCATGCTGACTTCTTTAGGGTCATTTGTTTGGATGGTCAAGAGGAGTCATCTTTGTAGGTGAGACTCTGGTTTTAGCCTCTATCAAAAAAAGAAAAAAAAACTATATTGTTGGGGGATAAATGGAGAATGGGAGAACGTTTTTTTTTAGGTTTTGATATTTATTTTGTTATAATAAGTAGTTTTGTTTAAGAAAAATGGTTAACTATGACATGTAGAGCAAATTTTAGCAAAGAGATTTATTCTCATGGAAGGATTTATTTGACATGTACATACAAGTATAAATACATGCAAATTCGCAGATGTGTACATGTCTTTGATAATATAAGAAAAATACATGCAATAATGTGAAGAAATGTACATCTTTTAAATTTCTACATGATTGGGAAATTTCATCAAATATCTCGTAATCCAAATCTTGTTATTTTTCTCACCAGGCACGCCGTTTCTTCAATAGCTCGAATCATGCAAACTTTGCCTATAAGGCGCATGATGGGATAAAGGAAAATAGGAAGAGTTTGAATGTTGTTGCAGAAGACCTTCGAACATTTGGGCTAAGCCAACACATCATCTCAGAATCAACTATCAAGAGGCCTCGTGAAGCATGTTCTTTCGTGAATACTGCTAGCATCGTCGGAAGAGACGAAGACAAGAGGAGAATAATGGATTTGTTGTTAGAAGTTTCACGAGGTGAAGAAAAAATTCCAATCATTTCGATTGTTGGAATTGGTGGAATGGGGAAGACGACTCTTGCTCAGCTTGTGTTTAATGATGAAACTCAACTTGAAAGTGGCCATTTTGATATGAAGTTGTGGGTTTCCGACTAACAAAAGTTTGATACGAAACTGTTGTTGATGAAGATTCTCTTGTGTATTAGTCCTGATGATATAACCTTGCATAACCTTGGGCAAGAACAGTTGAAGAACCGTCTTATCAGAGAGATTAGCGGAAAGAAGTACCTTCTTGTATTAGATGATTTGCAGAATAAGAGTCGCAAGAACTGGGTTGATTTTGAGGGATTGTTGAATTGTGGAGACAAGGAGAGCAGGGTCTTGATCACAACTCGTTCAAGAGAGGCGACAAAGGTGACCGGGTCAGCTTCATTCTACGAGTTAAAAGGTCTTTCAGATGACGATGCACATAAATTGTTTGAAGGAATGGCTTACAAAGGAAGCATGGATGAAAGCTTGATCGAATTGGTGGACTTATTGTTAAGAAATGTAGTCAAGTTCCTCTAGCATTAAAGACAATAGGATGTCTGATGCGCGCCTTGTCTCCGGAAAGCCAATAGCGCTCGAGGATCTTCGACTGGAACCTTGAAATTGTTTTGGTGGATGTCTTTTGAGGGGAACGAAGGTCGATATGGGAGTATGCAGCGAAAGGATTTGATATAGACGTCAAGTTTCCTTGACGAATTGGGATATGAATGAAGAGTAAACTCGACAAGCTAGGTTTGTGAAGGATTCGGCTATGGTGATTGAGGGACACTCAAACGAAAGGAAGTTTTGGCTAGGGATGTAGAGGAAAGAGGCTAGCAGATATGAGAACTTTTGGCTAGGGATGTAGACGAAAGAGGTTAGAAGATATAGTGAAGGAGATGAGAAGATAGAGCCTAAAGGATTGGTGACGCCTAGTTCAAGAAGATGGAGGAAAACTCGTCTCAACAAAGTTTCTTGAATTCAATACTAAACGTAAGATTACAATGAAGGAGGTGGCAACCTTATAAAGAAAAACAATCAAAAGATGACGACTAAACCTAGGGCAAACAAGGGAGGCGACGGCTAGGGTTGGGCTAGTTCTTGGGTGAGCTTGGGCTTGAGTGCCAAGAGCCCAACAGGACGGCCCAAACCATGCAAGGCTGGACCACTCCATATTTAGAAACTTTTTAAAAATAGAAAGTTCTAAAACGCTAGCAAAACTCGAGCTTAACAACTTCCTAAAAATAGAAAGTCTCCGAACATGAGACCGAGACAACAAATCCCAAATAGAGACAACAAATGCAAATAGGGACAACAAATCCCAAATAGAGACAACCAATGTTTGAGACAACAAAAACAAATAGAAACAACAAAAACAAATAGAGACAAAACAAAAACCAAATAGGCGCGCCTTGTAATGAAAATCACCTCCGGGCAATCTCGGCGCGGAGAAGAGCTACCACGACGCTGAGTCCAGAGTCGCCGACAACCATGGGGTTGCGCTCAAGATGAGCCTTGGTGCGCCCGAGCTGGAACTGCAGATGAGCCTTCATCAAGGCTATGTGATTTGGGCGCCAGTGCGGGTGAGGGCTCCTTGGTGTTGGCTGGCTTGTAGGAGGTTTCCACGGGCGCTCAGTGATTCCCTCGAACCCTATAGTCAAGGCCAGAAGATGGCTCGAGGAAAGTGGAAGGTTGCTCGGAGAAGTCTTCGAGCTTGACTTGAATGGGCATCGCTGGCCGGACGCAAGGAGCCGTTGTCCGGGCGCTGGGAGTCTTGACTCGAGTATGGCTGGATGCTTGGCTTGGGGAGCCTAGGCGGGGTCTGAGTGTCATGGCATGACACGGGGCCTTCTTGCGCTTGGCTCGCTTCCGGGCACCTAACCTCAACATGGGTTGAGTCTTGGTGCTTTGGCTCCACACCTTGTCCATTTCAGCTAGGATTCTCCGGGTGTGTCGAGTGAGCCTTGGAGGAGCCACTAGGCTAGTCTTGGAGCTAGACAGGGGCGCATCAATGTCTTCTATATGGAAAAAATAAACACACTTTGGAGCAGGTCAGGGACATTGACTTTGCAAAGATAGAGGAAGACAGTAACGACCTTATGACCATACTGAAGATAAGTTATGACAACCTTGATCTTACTCTAAGGCAATGTTTCCAGTACTGTGCCCTTTCTCCAAAAAATGTTGTCATTTCAAAAGAGATTTTGAGCAGCATTTGGATGGCAAATGGTTGTATAAAAACAAATGTAGCAGAGAGTGCAGAGGATGCTTGTGATGATAAAGTGAAGATTTTGTATAATAGATGCTTCCTAGAAGAAGTGGAAAGGAATAAATGGGGTGATGTTACACAATTTAGAATGCATGATCTGGCCAAAGAAGTAGCCGGGGAAGAAATGCTTGTGGTGGATTATGGTATCAGGGTTGATTCAGCCAACAAGTTAGTCCTTGAAAAACATGTTCGCCATATGAACCTCAAGTGCACTATTGAATCAACCAAAAGAGTTTCGACATTTGAAACCAAAAATACTAGACTACGAACTTTCCTACTACACGATGTCTTTACGTGGGTCAATCCATGGGGGAAGCTAGTCAGTGCAGAAAAGTTAATGTCAAAGTATCAGGTCCTCCGGATGTTGGATTTACGGAAATGGAGGATTGAGAGTCTATCAGATTCAATCGAAAAGTTAATCCATTTACGTTACTTAAATCTCTCCCATAATGAGTTCAAGACCCTCCCGAATTCAATTGTAGAGTTGTGGAATTTACAGTCTTTATTGGTCAAGCACTGCGCCAAACTAGAGAAGTTACCTATGGGAATTGGAAAATTGATCAACCTCAGGCATCTGGATTTGGAGGGTTGTTACACCTTGACTCACATGCCTTCATAAATGGGTGCATTAACATCCCTCCGCACATTACACTACTTTATAGTAGGCCGTCCATAATCCAAATCTGTTGCCAAATTAGAAGACTTGGAATCTCTATCAAACTTACAAGGAGATTTGATAATTAAGCTTCCGGACAAGGGCACATCGAATGAGACAGGTGCGGTCTTGTTGAGCAAGAGGTTGAGTATTGATAACAATATAAATACTTGATGTATTATAACAGAATCACTTACTCATTCAATACAGTAATAACAACTTTCTCAGCTCTCTCTTCTTCCATGGAAACTATGTTTCCTAACATGGTATCAGACCACTAATCTGTTTTCGATTCTTTCTTTCTTCCGCAAATTCAGCTCGTGATTCCTTCTACATCACGATTGCTTTCTTTTCTGTCTATCGATCATGGTGTCTCCATCCCAGTCACAACAGCAACAACAACCGAATCCATGGAAAGTAACGATTCTCTGTTCTTGCATCCTTCAGATGGTCCGGGGCTTCTTCTTGTCAACAAATTGTTTGATGGCACTGGTTTCTACGCATGGCGTCAATCCATGGTGATTGCACTTTCTGCGAAGAACAAGCTAGGGTTCGTCGATGGCAAAATTGGGAGACCTGATCGATCAGCTATGATTTTCCGGCGATGGGAGCGCGTCAACAACATGATCATTGCCTGGTTGTTGAATTCGATGGTGTCGGCCATCAGTGGCACTTTCTTGCTTTCTGGTGACGCTCGCCAGATATGGCTTGATGTGAATACTCGATATTCTCAGATTAACAGTGCACAGAAATTTGCGATTGAGAAACAGATTTCCAATATTTCTCAATCTGCAGATGGCATTGCTGGATATTTCAATCGCATCAAGACTTTATGGGATGAACAAGATTCCATGAAGAATTTTCCTGCTTGTTCCTGTGGTTTAGCAGAGGCAGTTCATAAGCATCAGGATGAGCAACGTCTTCTTCAATTCTTGATGGGGCTCAGTGACTCCTTCAACATTGTACGAGGAAATATCCTGATGATGGATCCAATTCCTTCAATCTCTCAAGCATATTCAATCTTACTGCAAGAAGAACGCTAAAGAGAGGTACACTCTACTTCACGGCTTCTTATTGAATCTTCTTCTCTCAATGCATCGAGTTCCAATTCTTTGAATGGATCACATGTTGGTGCACCTAACAAACAAGCTGCTAATCCTGGTTCTGGTAGAGGAAAACGCAATTATTTTTGTACTCATTGTAAAAGGTCAGGCCATACATTTGAGAGATGTTTCAAGATTCATGGCTTTCCTCCTCAGAACAGGAATTCAAGAAATTCACAGGCTAATTCAGTAACAAAAAT
Source organism: Oxyria digyna (assembly GCA_029168935.1). Classification (NCBI taxonomy): domain Eukaryota; kingdom Viridiplantae; phylum Streptophyta; class Magnoliopsida; order Caryophyllales; family Polygonaceae; genus Oxyria; species Oxyria digyna. The sequence goes on from JAPVLV010000005.1 coordinate 47,150,319, forward strand.
AGAAGACATCGATTCTTCTTCCAATGCTCCTTCATCTGTTGGTATTCAGAATTTGACCAATGATCATTATGCACAGTTGCTCAGCCTTCTACAGAAAACCTCATTTGATTCTTCCACATCTTCTAATGCCAATCTTGCTGGTATGCCTTATATCTACACATCTCTACATTCTGCTAGATCTTTGTTTACCAGAGATACATGGATCATTGATACGGGAGCTAGTGATCACATGAGTTTCAATGTTGAATTTTTTAAGGAATTGAAACCATTGCTGAATCCTATTCATATTTCTCTACCAAATGGTACAGTCATTGATGTGACTTTATGTGGATCAGTTACACTGTCAGATCAGATTACTTTACATGATGTTCTCTATGTGCCTCAGTTTCGATTCAGTCTTCTTTCAGTAAGTAAATTGTGCTCTCAAATGGAATGTCAAGCAGTGTTTGATTTTGATAAGTGCTGGTTTGCAGGGATCAACTCTGAAGGGTCATTTGCTGCTTGGTAGCCTTCATAACAGATTATATGTGCTGCCTGCTGCTGGTCCTTCTACTTTACATGCTTCAAATAATGTTGCTTCTAGTGTAGTTAAGTCCAAAGAGTTGTTACTTTGGCACACTCGTTTAGGTCATTTACCTTACAGTAAACTCAAGAATATTGTAATGAAGCCATTTTTGCTTGTGACATTTGCGCTAAAGCCAGATTACAAAGGAAACCTTTTCCTACTAGTTCTATATCTACATCTTATGCTTTTGAGTTGCTTCATGTAGATACTTGGGGACCATTTAAACATGCTACACATGATGGTCACAAATATTTTATTACAATAGTTGATGACTACACAAGGATTACTTGGACTCACTTAATGGCAACTAAAGGCACTGCATTCTCCTTGCTTCAGTCATTTGTTGATATGGTGAAGCTTCAGTTTGGCAAGCTAGTGAAGGTTGTCAGATCAGATAATGCTTTTGAGCTTGGGACAAGTACAATAGGAACTCAATTCTTCTCTTCCAGAGGCATAATTCATCAGACTACCTGTGTTCATACTCCTCAACAGAATGGAGTAGCTGAAAGGAAACACAAGCATCTCCTTGAAACTACCATGGCTCTTCTATTCCAATCTCAAGTTCCTATCCAGTTTTGGGGCCATTGCCTCTTAACCTCAACCTATTTGATAAATAGGTATCCCTCTTCTACCCTCAATGGCCTTTCTCCTTATGAAAAGTTATATGGTTCTGTGCCTTCTTTTCAACATCTGAAATTTTTTGGTTGTCTGGCTTATGCATGTTCTTGCAAACTAGGAAGAGACAAACTAATGCCTAGAGCTATTTCTTGTGTTTTCCTTGGTTATCCATATGGCACTAAGGGTTATAAACTCTTGGATATTACCACTAATAAAGTATTCATCTCAAGAGATGTCACTTTCCATGAAAATTTATATCCTTTCTCGAGTAAAACTCAGCCTGCCTCACAAATTACTTTACCTATTTCTGTGCAAGACTTTTGCACAGATAGTACACTCCATACCCCTATTCCTCCACAATGTCTCAGACCACCTACTAATGTCTCAGACCAAACACATAGCCATACACCTCCACAAATACCTATTCCTCCTCCTTCCTTACCCATTGTAAGAAGGACTTCTCAAGCTACTAACCCACCATCCTACCTACAAGATTACTTTTGTAATTTTGTATCCCCAGATTTCACTTAATTTCCTACCACTGCTTTCTCTTTTTCTGCTCTTTCCTTAGCCTCTCAAACTATGTTATCCCATTTACACCACACGAGTGAACCTATTTTCTATGAAGAGGTTGTTCAGGATATGAATTGGGTCAAAGCTATGGATTTGGAGCTTTCTGCTTTAAAGGCAAACAATACTTGGGATATTGTTGACTTACCAAAAGGTAAGAGACCTATAAGTTCTAAATGGGTTTATAAACTGAAATTCAAGGCTGATGGGAGCCTTGAAAGACATAAGGCACGTCTGGTGATTAAGGGTTGTACTCAGAGGGTTGGCATTGATTTTCATGAGACATTCTCCCCAGTAGTCAAGCTAACTACAATCAGAGCACTTGTTGCCACAGCAGCCAAGAAAGGTTGGATTATGTCACAGATAGACATCAACAATGCATTCCTTCATGGTGATATTGACACTGAAGTGTATATGAAGGTTCCTTTAGGCATTGCTCATCTCCATCCTAACAAGGTTTGTAGACTTAACAAGTCTCTCTATGGCTTAAAACAAGCCTCTAGACAGTGGTACAGTAAACTTTCAGATGCTCTTATTCTACATGGATTCACTCTCATTGAATGACTACAACTTATTCTACAAGAAAAGCTCTACTTCAACATTGTTTCTAGTTATATATGTTGATGATATCTTGTTAGTAGGAAATGACCAGGAGGAGATCAATTCAGTAAAGAGCTTCCTTCATCAAACTTTCAGCATAAAGGATCTAGGCCTTATCAACTATTTTCTTGGCATGGAGTTTCTGCATACAACATCAGGCCTTGTAATAACTCAAAGGAAATTCATACAAGAGTTATTACATGATTTCTGTCCTACAGATTCTAATATTGTCTCTAATCCCTTAGACAGTTATGTAAAACTAAAGCCTACAGATGGTAAACTCATTACAAATCCTACTCCATACAGAAAATTGGTGGGCAAGCTCAATTTTTTGGTGAATACAAGACCAGACTTGGCTTTCTCTGTTCAGTATTTGTGCCAGTTTATGCATGCTCCTTCTTCTGCTCACTGGTCAGCTTCCATTCACACACTGCAGTACATTAAGGGCACAACTCACATGGGACTTTTCTTGCCATCTACACCAGAATTCAACTTGGAGGCCTACTGTGATTCAGATTGGGCAGCTTGTCCAACAACAAGAAGATCTGTCAGTGGCTTTTACATCAGTCTTGGAGGAGCACCATTGTCTTGGAAATCCAAGAAGCAAGTCATTGTGTCACTTTCTTCAGCAGAAGCAGAATACAAATCTTTAAGGAGAGTCACAACAAAATTGGCATGGCTTAGCAGGTTGCTTCATGAACTTGATGTCCCAAATGTTCAACCTATACCAGTAAAGTGTGATTCTCAGTCAGCCATTTACATAGCACGGAATCCTGTATTCCATGAAAGAACTAAACACATAGAACTAGATTGTCATTTTGTTAGAGAGAAATTTTTAGAAGGTCTGATTTCTCTCACTCATGTACCAACATCTTTGCAAGTTGCAGATGTGTTTACTAAAGCTCTTCCTAGTTCTAGTCATTCTAGTGTACTTCCCAAGTTGGGTTTGATTCATTATGAAGTTTGTTGAATGATGGCAGATACCGACATCTCGTTGAATGTTCAATCACTACAGATACAAGATTTGGCAGCACACAAGGCAAATTCTATTCTTCGAGTCCCATTAGCCAAAGATACTCTAGTGAAGGAAAGAACAATGATGCAGCCCCTGAGACATTCTCTTCTATGTATTCCATACTTGACAAGTTGCAAATGGTCAAACGTTTCAAGAACAAAAGTTTGTTGAATGATGGCAGATACCGACATCTCGTTGAATGTTCAATCACTACAGATACAAGATTTGGCAGCACACAAGGCAAATCATTTCCGCGCATCCAAGGTGGAAACATCAAGCCTTCGTATCCATATAACATGAAATCCTCAAGATGAGCATGAGGCTAGAGTTTGGCAAGGCTTTCCATATCATTTTCAAGGTTTCTGCTTGATCTAAGCTTCGGCCACTCTATCTTCAACATACTTGTTAGGAAACATAGTTTCCATGGAAGAAGAGAGAGCTGAGAAAGTTGTTATTACTTTATTGAATGAGTAAGTGATTCTGTTACAATACATCAAGTATCTTTGGCTAATGGGACTCGAAGAATAGAATTTGTCACCTCCCTCCAAGTGCTTGATTGTTCTCGATGCATAATGTTGAGTGAGTTTCCAAAGAGCATCTTCAGACTGATCAACCTGAGGGAACTGAATTTGGAAGGCTGCAAATCTTTGACTCACATGCCTTGTGTAATAGATGCTTTAACATCCCTTGAAGTGTTTAACATTTCATATTGTGGGAAGTTGAAGGAGCTTCCAAGGGGCATTGAGAAATTAAAGAAGCTTAGGCACTTGGGTTTAACATGTTGTTTTCAACTGGCACGAATGCCAGTGAGAATGGGTGCATTAATGCCCGTTTGTACACCAGGCATGTTCATAGTTGGTGATACAGAATCTGAGCACACTGCACAACTTGAAGAATTGGAGCCTCTTTCGGATTTACCTGCAAAATTGATAATTCATCTCCCTACCAACATCACTCTGAAATCCCCAGGGGATGGTGAAGCATTTTTGTTGAGCAAGAAAAGTTTAAGGAAGTTAGAGATACACTTCCTAACCAATCGAGAACGTCTCCTAGGCAATGAAGAAGAAGAGGAGGTCCCCAATTACCACATGGAGATCTCAGGTAAACTCCAACCTCCTCCAAGCCTCGGAAAGCTCAAGTTTGACTCATATCAAGCCAAAATATTTCCACTTTGGATGACAAAAGATGGTTTTGCAACCGTCTTGCCCAATCTCGTGTCTCTGGATCTTTTCTTTTGCCCGAATTGTTGATATTTGCCACCTGTGAGCAGGCTTCCATGCTTGAAGTATTTGAAGCTGACTCGGTTGTGGAGTTTGGAATACATTGAAGAAGAGAATGTTTCAGGTGCACCCTTTTGTCTTCCAAAATTGGAGAAGCTTCAACTAACAAAACTACCAGAGTTGAAAGGTTGGTGTAGAGACTGGCTATTGGGATCGACGAGAATGAGAACAACGATCAGTCTTTGATTCCCGCACCATTTCCTCGTCTTTCAAAGCTGGAAGTTGGTTGCCCTAATTTGAGGGAGGCAACTCTCCTCTCATTTCTCAAACCATTTAACATAGGCAAACAAACCCCCCTTTCACAAAATATAGGGTTAGCTCAAGTTTGTATGAAGAGTCAATTCAAGTTATCTTTGCAGGAGACGGATTCTGTGGGATTGAAGCTACAACAACCCCATCACGCTATACGGCTGAGACTTTTAGACGAGTGTTTCATCTTGTGACGCATCTCCAATTCCGTTCCTGTCAGGGTTTGAAGACTTTCCCAGGATTGCAGCATCTTCCTACTCTTCGAGAGTTGCAGATTGAAAAATGTGATGATTTTACACGGGAAGAGGAAGAAGAGATAAAATCCAGCATGTGGCTGGAGCTTACAGGCCTTCAACGCCTGACTTTAAGATATCTTCCAAAGATGGAGAGACTTCCAGAAGAGATACAGTTCATCACCTCCCTCCAACAACTCACAATAAACAAATGTTACAACTTACTAATTCCGAAATGGCTCCATAACAATTTTGAACGTAAGATGAGCGACTATGAGTTCATCTGGCTTAGAAAAGGTAAAATAAGTTTTTAGTATATTTATTAAGAAAATTAGTAGAATCTAACCTCCAATATTGTCATCCAGCTAACTATCTGATGTATATGTATGTGGCATATATTGGTTATGTTGGCAGAAACGGATGGCTCCTCCACCTCCAACACCTAAACAACTCTGCTACAAATATAGCAACCAATGATCGATGACAGTAATAAGGTTTGCCTCTTGGCTTGTTTGTGTGATAATAATAGTCCATGATGAAATTAAGAGATACTGTTTTTTTTTTTCCTTCTAAATTCATTTTCCATGCAAACTTTTCGACATTTTTTCAGTCATTCGCCCAGGTTTAGTATTTCTTTTCTTCCCACCTGTTTTGCTTATTTTTTGCTTCTGAAACCGTTGTCCCGACCTGTTTGGACAGTTGGTTGCAGCCTAAAGGAATGAATTATTTTCTGCTTCTGCTTGTTGGTATGTGTTCTTCATTTCTTCATACAGTTTTTCAAGTTAATATTTATATGGGTTTTTAGTTAGCTATACTCTGAACCACCAAAGCAATTGGATTATTACTATGAAACAGGCAAAGAAGGCTTTATATCATTAGCTAAACAAGAGCTGGAGAGTATAAGGATTGAGCAAGAACAACCAAAGATGAGAAGATCCTAGGGAGAAGAAGACGGTGACTGTATGACGCCAAAACCGCTATGAAGTTGAAAAGAGCTAATTAGACTAAAATAACAATGCTAGCGACTCGATGATCAAACAGACCAAATCATGTGTACAGTTCTATTACTTCTATATTCCTTTACCTTGTTTAAGGTTTATCTTTTAACTCTTATATATACCAGCTTGATTATTGTAATACGACATTCACAAAAGTAGTTGAAAATCCTGGCTTGGTAGTGTCTCCAGACGTAGTCACTTTGGTGGCGAACTGGGTGAACAGTTCCTGTGTTCTAGCTTTCCGTTTCTTTCTTAAATAGTGTTCAAACCCGAGCTGCTTAGAAACTTATTATTATGTACTTCTTATGATTAAATATATATGTATACATCTAGGGAATTCTACAAGTAGGAGTTGGAGCTTGGAAAACAATGACAATAATTTGGGAAAGAAGACAACTAGGATTTTTTTCATTAACTTTTATCATTTTAGTTATTTTTTATTTATTTTAGAAAATAAAACTTGTAAAAATTGGTCCCTAAAGGGCGTGTGACTGATTCAGAACACAGATGGAGATAGGTGGCGTTTGACTACCACCACCATTCTCCGGTAACTGGACCTACCAGAGACTATACATATTAACTATGAGCCTATCGTTATAGTGCCATATACTGAGTTTTTAGTGAATTTTATGTAATTTTCCTCTGTTTTTTTATTTGTATTACATTTGAAGAGAATAAATACAATAAATGCAGAAAATCCAAGTGTATGTTCATAACTTCATATGCAATCAGAATTTGAGGAATATACAGTGTACTTAACAAGTTACCTTTTGATTAAAATAGATGGGATATTATGAACCAGGAGCAAATACTGTTTTTCGGAATCCATTGCCGTTCCATCCTTCTTCGCCCGTCTAATCTTCTTTACCAAATCAACCGGCATCGACTGAAGAACCAACCGTTGAAGACTACTAACAAACTCTAATCCATCAGGAAGATCTTTCAATTCATCACATGACGAAATATCCAGCCTCTTCAACTTAGGCATTGATCCTTCTTCCACTCTCCAATCTTCCAAATTTAGCAGAAAAGACACCATCAGATACTCAAGCTGTGGAAAATAGCCCCTTCTGCAAATCATCTCTCGCCCTAAATACGCATTCCACATCCACAGAATCTTTAAATTTGGTAGCTTACCAAGAGTCTGCATTGGATCTTGCCCTTTTAATTGAGAAAAATAAAGCTGCAACTTAGTCAGATTTGGCGGGAAACGAAGAGGAAAGGAATTACTTATCCTTCCCTTTAGTGTCATTGACCTTAAATGCTCACAATGGCTAAGCTCCAATCTTGGTAACTCGATACCAGAAGGAAGATCCGAGTTCAGTGACAGCCATTTCAGTGTCAATGAATTCATATTATCTGAAACCAGACTCGGGCATTGAAAAACCGCTTCCAACTGTTCCTCATTGAATAAATCTGCAACTGAAAGCTTCTGAATCATTGGGCTTGATTTTACCAGCTCTTTTGTGATCCAATTTCCTCCTCCAATACCCCACAGAGTTCTTAGATCTTGCAGTGCGTCTAATCCGAGTTTCTCCTTTGAATGTAAGGCTCCCCACGGTAAATATAGATGTCTGAGTTGAGTCATCTTCCATAAAACATTGGGTATTTGAACAGAATCAACTCCATCACTGATTCTTCTATAGTCCAGTGTCAATAAATTGTGCAGATCACCAATGGAGGACGGAAGCTGGCTGATGTTGGTTAGTCTTATGCCTAAGTACCTTAGGTGAATCAAGTTCCCTATCTCCTTTGGCAATGCTTTATCATGACTACGAAAACCCCATAGATTTAAGACTCTAAGTAACTTAAAGTTTTTAAATGTAGAGTCCAGATTCAGCTCAGTGGAAACTTTTGTTGTTGTGTTGACTAATCCGAGCTGAACCAGAGACCTTAGATGTGAGCATTGTTTAGGAGAAAAGAACCTGCATCATAATAATAATATATTTAAATTTTTTGTAAATTTAGGCTACAAAGAAAACACAATAGTTCAATGAGTTGCTGATTCATAAGTCATAACGTACCCGAAATGAGTTGCTGCCCGACGTGCTTGTACAATTGAACTATCAACACGAGATGAAGGAGAGAGTATTTCAAGAAAGTCTTGTTCGTTCGCTTTCCTCAGACACAAATCCCGTATCAGATCATGCATACGACACGCAGTAACTTTCCCAGCATGATTCCTACGGGTAACCTGCAGCAAACATCTATGAATCAACTCATCCAAACACTCCCTTGCTATATCTTCAAGACTCGCTTCTCCATAAACCTGATCTGGTCTTATGAAACCCTCAGCTATCCACATTCGAATCAGCATTCCAGTTTTAATATCATAATCTTCCGGGAAAAGCCCCAAGTACAAAAAGCAAGGCTTCAAGTCATAAGGAAGATCATAGTAGCTCAATGCCAACATCTCATCTACTCTACCATAGAGTGGAGAGCCTTTTCCTTTCATTATATTCGACGTCAATGACTTGTGTATTTTCTCCCATTCATTTAACCCTTTCTTTGTTCTCAAAACACCGCCAAGAGCAGACACAGCTAAAGGAAGCCCATTGCATTTGCTAACCATTTCCTTACCCAATTTCACACATCCAATATCCGGTTCATCATCAACAAAAGCTTTTCTCCTAAACAACTCCCAACTCTCCTCCTCACTTAAAATATGAGGATCATTGACAATGCACTTAGGATCCGCATTCAATGGCACACTCTCAATTCGAGTTGTTAACAAAACTTTGCTACCCTTATTACGCGGTAGTGCAGGAAAAACATCCTCCCATGCCTCCAGCTTCCAAACATCATCAAGAACTATCAAGTAAACCTTATCTTTCAAAAAACCATAAAGCTCCTCTAACAAAGCTTCATCACTACCAACAAAGCTTTCCCTATCCACAAACTGCCTGAAAATCTCGAGCAACACATCTCTCTTATCCCATGACTGCGAAATCGACACCCATGCCCTTCTTCCAAACTGCTGCTTAACAATGGCGTTGTTGTAGATCTGTCTAGCTAATGTCGTTTTGCCTGAACCCCCCATTCCTACAATTGACACCACCCAGGTCAAGCTCTCCCCATCAATCAGTTGATTAACTAAGAGTTTTATATCCTCATCTAATCCAACCACATCATCATCTTCTACATGGGAATAAGCTCGACGAGTCCTTGATTGTTTAGAATTGGAACTTCTCGACTCTGAAATCTCATTAGAAGTTCTTACCCCATACCTAACTAACCTATCAGTGCATTCTTTAATCCTTAACTCGACTGATTTTATACTTTCCCCAAATTGATGACTTCTGACAAGATACTGAAACACGGAAGCGTACCTCGTCAGTAGATTTCGCTTTCTCCTAATTGAAGACTCGAGGACGAAGGAATCGACCAAATCTTCAACATCGTAAGCAATCCTCCTGATTTCTGTAATGCTCGTTCGAAATCGATCGTCGCCTTCTTCGAATCTCGAATCCGCGTCCTTTAGGTAGCTCCGCATCCACGTTAGTTCTCTTTGCAAGCTATGGACATGGCTTCTGATGCCGGCGAACAAGTCTAGCTCCGCCGTTAATAGATCCTGTACTCTCTCGATAGCAAAAGATACAAGGATTTCGACCGCCATAGCGAATTTGATACGAGGTCACGGAATAGTTTAGGGCTGGAGAGAGCAGAAGCAGAATTTCCCTGATTCAAAAGGCTTATGAGCTGAATTTTAGTGATAATGATTAAGATTTATGTGAATGAAGAGTGATTATCTGTTCTTATCAGGAGATCAAAGTGTTTTTTTCTTCTTGTGTTCTATCGTCAACGAACGAAGTCAAAGTAAGTTAAGAGAAAGCGAGTGTACATTTCATTTATTGGATGAAGTCAAATACCAACTCTTCCCCTGGCCCGAACTTTTTGGCGAAACAATCGGCACCACCCAAATTACGCCCGCAACACCTATCCGTAATTCCCAATGTTCCGAACGGGTAAGTTTCAATTTTATTTTATTTTAAAAATTATTTTTTTAATTAAATAATTACAGAACCGGTTCAAATTCGGTTCGAAACTATATTTTAAAAAAAAACTCAAATGGTGTCGTTCGGAGGCCCAACTATGTTCATATTTCAGCAACAGTAATACAGCAACTCAAGGTGTGTGTTTCAGTCAAATAGTATTTTATATGCATTGGATTATAGATCCTTAAGTCATTATTCAATACGAGTAGTGTAAGTCAAATAGTGAGGGATGTGATGCTGAATTCTGTTGTGTTACAGTTTTTAAGACATTGTTTGTTGTGGCAAAGATAAATGTGTCCTTTTTATTTTGTTTCACCAATAATAACGAACTTAAATTTGAAGCTACCAATATTGGATCACAAAAAGGTACCCATATTTGAAGGTACGCTTGTATTTAAAAAAAAATTAAAAAAAAACAATATGTAGTTCCGAACGGGGTGTCAGGCGTAATTTGGGTGTTGCCCGGTTGCAAACTTGGCGAAACAACCGAGCACCACCCAAATTACGTCCGACAACACCTATCCGTTCGGAACTATGTTCCGAACGGGTAAGTCCCAAATTTTATTTTATTTTAAAAATCATTTTTTTATTAAATAATTACAGAACTGGTTCAAATCCCGTTCGAAACTATATTTAAAAAAAAAAATCAAATGGTGTCGTTCGGAACAATGTTCTGAACGGGCCCAGCTATGTTCGTGTCTCAGCAACAGCAATACAACAACTCAAGTTGTGTGTTTTAGTCAAATGAAATGATGTCTCACATCTACGTGTTTAGACCTTTCGTGATACACATGATCCTTACATAATACAAAGCAGTTTGACTATCAATGTGTAGAGTAGGAACATAAGTAACAAACTGAATTTCATTAAGAATTCATGTCAACCAAGTAGCTTCCTTAGCTGCCTCAGCAACTACAATATACTCAGCTTCAGTAGAGGATAAAGCAAGCACATACTGTTGTTGTGACTTCCAAGATATACAATTACCAGCCCAAGTATAGAAATAAGAAGTAGTAGACTTCCTAGTGTCTTTATTACTAGCAAAATCAGAATCAACAAAACCATACAACTTATTTTTACTAGTATGCTCAGAATACACCAATCCTAAGTCCTTGGTACCACATATATATCTCAAAGTATATTTCATAGAAGCCCAATGATCAGCAACTGGATTAGACATGAATCTACTTAGTACAGTCACAACAAAAGCCAGACCTGGTCTGGTACACAACATAGCATACATGATAGAACCAACAACAACATCAAAGGGTACACTAGACATTTTATCAATCTCTTCTTAACTGGTAGGACAACTATTTATAGTGAGCTCTAAATGACTTCCTAAGGGAATAGAAGTAGGTTTAGAATTTTCCATGTTAAACATATCCAAGACTTTTTTCAAATAATCTTTCTGAGATAGCCATATCATTCTTTTCTTTATATCCCTAAGAATTCTAACTCCAAGAATCATTTGAGCAAGACCAAGATCTTTATATCAAAATGAAATTTAAGATGTCTTTTAACACCAGATATAGTCACTTTAGAGTTACTCATCCTAAGAATGTCAATCACATAAAGCAGAACATACACAAGAGAAATAGACTTTACATTTTTGAAATATAAGCAAGTATCATAACTGCTCCTATGAAAACCAAGTTTTCTCATGCAAGCATCAAATTTTAAGTTCCATTGTCTGGGTAATTGTTTCAACCCATAGATAGACTTATTCAATAAACAAGCATGATCGGGATTTTTCACATCAATAAAGCCTTTAGGCTGTTTCATATAAATGGTCTCATCTAAGTCTCCGTGTAAGAATGCAGTCTTAACATTCATTTGTTCTAACACCCAGTCAAACACAACACACATAACAAGTAATAACCTCATAGTTTTATACTTGACAACAAGTGCAAAAATGTCATCATAGTCCACCCTTTCTCTTTGGGTGAAACCCTTAGCTACTAACCTAGCTCTAAACCTAGGAGGAACCATCTTACTCTTATCATCTTTGATCTTGTAGATCCATTTACAATCAAAAAGTTTGGCTTTGTCTGGTTTAGGGACAAGAGTCTAGGTCTTATTAATTGTCATGGACTCAGTTTCTTCATGCATAGCTTTTATCCACAGATTAGCATGCTTAAATTTCATGGCTTGCTCATAAGTGTCAGGGGTATAAGAGTTATCAATCACATTTGCAATAATGAAAGCATGGTAAACAAGACCAACTACAGCTAAGGTAACATGCTCAACATTATTAGAAGCAAACTTCTTATTAGGGATCTTAACTCTAGGAGCTCTATCCCTAGCTAGCGGATAATTTTCTAAGTCATGCATCTCAGTTAAGGGCTCAGACATCACATTGTCAGTTATATCATGCATTCCAGAAGACTTAAAAATATTAGAGCTAGAAGAGTTAGAAGTTTCTTCCCTATTTTCTCCTCCCCTTAATTGTTGTGCACTTTTATTTGCACCATTTTGTTCACCATCTTGTGCTTCCTGCCCTCTTGAGGTGTTATCTTTTGTCTCTCTTGAGCTCGGCATATCTTCACTTGTTCCATCATTTGACTCATTTTGACTGAGTGACAAGTGACCAATGTCAAACTCCTCTTCATTTGAGAGCAGTGGTTCTTTGGGAACATAGAAATGCCTTGACGGAGCTTCATATCCATCACCATCTTCTGAGGTACTTGTCACCTTGGTATCAGTTGTTAGAACATTCTTAAAATAAAAAACATTTTCATTAAAAGTAACACTCCTAGACACTATAACTTTTCAACCATGAAGTTGTAAAACAAGTAACGTGTACCCTTTTACACCCTATAGGTAACATAGCATTACACATTTAATAGCCCTAGGTTTAAGCTTACGTTGATAGATTTGAGAGTAAGTGATGCGGGGATAAGCCGCTAATGTCCGATCTAGACACAAAACCTCGAACAGAGAAGATAGGCGGAATTAGAATGAGATGAAAGAAAGATAAGTCGAATGATAGGCCAATTGGAACCAAATCAAACAACGATAAAACTCTTGAACTTAGGAACAAGAACCTTACCGAATGATGAAGAAACCCCAATGGATTACAACCAAACACAATGGCTATGGTAGGCCAAGACACCTGAAGGATGCTCTATGGAGTCCCGATAGCACCAACCTTATAGAGGAGATTGACACACACAAGTACAACTAGGGCGAGTTCAACAACAATGCACACAGGGCACTCTACTCACAAAAGCTCTCTTTTGGAGGAACAAAACAATGTTTTCTTAATTCATCATAATCATCTGGTAACCTAAAACAATAACTAGGGAAAACCTTATATAGGGTTAATAAGGTGGCCAATAATAAAAGAAACAACTAATTAAATGTATTTCCTAAAATGCAAAAACCAATTAAAAGAAATAATCCCGAAAACAATCAGAAACAAAGAGATCTCGGTAAAGTGACCTGCGCACAGCCTGTGCGTTTTCCGCATAGCCTGTGCGTTGGCTACGGCTTTTTTCGCAAATTAAATCCTCGCGAGCTGATGGCGATCGCCATAGAAATCCCGCGCTCGCGGTCGTAAGCGTGTCACCGACAACTCCTTTTGAAACCGCTCGTTCTCTCTCGTCCGAGATCGGAATTGAGTGATTCCAAATCCCAGAGTTTCGTCTTGAAGTTAGATTATTTCATCTTCAATACTTGACTTCTCATCTTGACTCGAACCGGATCTCTACGAGGTTGAATGGCTACAATACGAGCTCGGACTACTATTAATGACTCCAATGATGGCTCGTAGCGGTATTTATCCCTTGCTCCAGTGGTTAGCACATCTCTAGATTTAGGACGAGGTGTCCTTAATGATAGCTCAGATGCTCCCGCATCAGTAAGTTGTACAACCAAAGGTTTTTAAATGTGATAGGCTAGGCCTTCTACCCATCCACATCTCTTGTGGGGTTTTAAAGTTAATAACAGAGGAAGGGGATCTATTAATGAGATAAGCAACAATCATAACAACATCACCCCCAAAATGAGTGTTTCATTCTTGAGTTAATTAGCATGCATCTAGTTTTCTCAAGCAATGTTCTATTCATTCTTTTCTAGGGTACCATTTTGTTGAGGAGTTTCAGGCAAAGCTAAGTGTCTTTTTACTCCTTTTTGGTGACAGTATTAATTAAATTCATGATTGCAAAACTCAAAAACCATTGTCAGTCCTAAGACATCTAAGCCTTTTTCCAGTTTGGGTTTCTACTGCTATTTTTCAGGTTTTGAAAGCATTAAAGGCCTCATCCTTAGTCTTAAGAAAATAAAGCCAAACTTTCCTAGAACAATGATCAACAAAAGATATGACATATCTCTTACAACCTGTTGTACTTACCTGTGTTGGACCCCATAGGTCAGAGTGCACATACTCAAGTGGAGCACTAGAAACAAAAGAAGATCTATTAAATGAATCACTAAGTCTTTTTACCAAAAATACAGTCTTTACAGAAATTCAAGTCACAAGGTTTCTTATCAATTAAACCAAGCTTATACAAATGGTTTAGGCCTTTATTATCAATATGACCCATTCTGCTATGTCAAACTTTGGTCTGATCTAAGGTAAGATTGTTATCAAAACATGAGAGGTTTAATTCAGGTGAAATAACAACATGATACAAACCACCTTTCTAAATTCCCTTTATAAGAGTAGTCCCCTTTTTAATAACTTCTCTTATTCCATTTTGAGTAACAATCCTACACTTAAGATCATCCAAAGCAGACTCAAATAGCAAGTTTTCCCTAAGATCTGGAACCCACCTGACATTCTGCAATGTCCTAACTACACCATTATGCATGCACAGAGGAACATTACCTATCCCTCTAATAACCAAGGTATTTTACCCCCATATGATTCAACAAGAGAGCTAATTAAAGCAAGATTTATTAGGAGTAGCATGCATGGTACAACCAGAATCAAGGATGCAATCATCATCAAGAGGAGAATCAGAGCACATAAGCAGTTTACAATCATTATATTCCCTAGATTCAGACACAACAATAGTATTTTCATTTCTAGACTTTGTCCTACTTTGCTACAATAGAAGCAAGTCTTCTTTTTATCATTACCACAATTAGACCATAAGGACTCCTTTTTCTTTTCCTTATTTTGCTTAAACTTCTTATTCTTTCCATTAGCCATCAACACCTCAGCTTTGGAGTCAACTTTCTTGTCAGAATTCTTACTCTTAAACACTTTATGAGTCTCATTCTTTTCAGTTAAGGATTCAATGATCTTATGCTTAGTTAAGGTTTCATTTTCAAACTGAATGACATCTTTAAAGTTATCAAACTGAGCAGGCAAAGCATTAAGAAGAATAACAGCTTGGTGAGTCTCTTCAATTTTTTCATCACATCTTTCTACGCCTTGAGTCATCCTAAGAAACTTATCTAATTTATCATTCAAAGTAAGATTCAAGTCCATTTTATAGGTAAATAATCTGCACAGTAGAGATATCTTAGAAGACATAGACTTAGTCAAATATAGAGTTTCTAAACCTCCCCATAAAGATTTAGTAGTTTTGAAATTAACCACCTGTCGAGCAACATCATCATACAACGTGATCATGATCTCTGAATGGGCAATTTCATCCATGTCCATCTACCTAGCAGATGAAGTCTCAGCCATGTAGTCACCTTAAATGGCTTTGGACACATTTTCCTTGATCAAAATGGCTTTCATCTTCACTTGTCACATTGCAATGTATGTGGTTCCATCAAATGGCTTCATCCTTATGTTATTGTCTATCATTGATACGTGAATCAACACACAAGTTTAACAGTGACCTTTTAAACAGAAAAACACAAGGTATATCACTTCAATAGTTCTTGAACTAACACAATAATCCAAGAAACCCTCAAGTAACTACTCAGATATCCTCAATGAGCAAGAATTTCACCAAGTTATCCCAAGTTACAAAGCAAGAAGACAAGATCCTACACAAAATACCTAAGAATCTGTTTGCAAAGCAAGAAATGATTAGTCAAAATATGTGAGCGGAAGCAAGATAACATAATCTTATCAAAGCATCAAAGAGCCCTAGAAATGAACTTATAAAATCACACAAGATCCAGAAAGACACAAATCAAGGCAACCCGACTCTGATACCAATCTGTGAGATCGATTCGCGACAGATCAAATCAACAACAAGCACAAAAGCAAGAATGAACACAGTGAGTTGTTAACGATGTTCGAACTCAGCCTAATTCTCATGGCCTCAAGACAGGAAGCCAAATCCACTAAAGTAAAGGTGAAGGTCTTACAGAGAGCATACAATAAAATCTCAATACAAAGGCTTACAACTACAAAGACAAGAAGCAAACAAATAGATAGAAAAACTACATGAATTAACAGTCACCGAGAAGACTCAAACCCTAGACCCCGTTGAGCACCCGAGGTCAAGATCTCAGAATCTCACAGCTTCTCCACTATCCAAGACCACCGTCTTCAAGCTTGGAATACCAATAGAAAAAGCTTTTCTTCAATGGCAAAGAGGATACCAACCACCGTTGAATCGCTCAAGATCTCTCTCTAAATCTCTCTCTCAATCTCAAATGAACAGAGACGAGACAAGGTAAGAAGTAAGGTGATAGATAGGGTTAGAAGCTTATATATACTCAAGCTTCTGTAAGTGAGACGTGGAGCGCCAGTTTCATCCAAGCGGGTCGGGTTTGGTCTTGGCATTTGGGCCTATTCTTCTAATGGACTCAAGAAGCCCATTACAACATTTAATCAAGTCTCTAACTAAGCCTAAGTACATGTGATATGAACAATGGGATAAAACCAATCAAATGGAAATTACCCTTACATTAAGTTATAAGTCATGTTGTAAGAAGATTTGGAGCTTGAACTCATCAGAAAATAAATAAATGCTTAATATTACCAATAAGGGTAACTGTCTATATTACCTGTTTTCTCTGAGTCCTATAAAAATGATCTTCAACTATATGCAATCCGACATCTTTAACATGGTTAATAGAAATTGAATAGAAATCGTTTATTTTTACAATAATTTTGGGGGAAATATATATATAATATTATAATAAGTTGATTATCGCCCCATGCAGGGCACGAGTCTTCAACTAGTAGTCCCATAAAAAGAAGTAAAAGATTGAAGCTCTAAGATTTGAGAAACTGCACCACCAAACAAGAAAGAACCATGGTGGGATCTTTAAATATAACTCCCAAAACAATCTTCAAAAATAATCAAACCGCTTTTCCGAGTTTAGTGACGATCGAACCACTCTCTCTCGAGCTAGTCGAGTTCCTCATGAGCCCAGCCGAAAACACCAACTCCTGACCCAATCCATGAATTACACGATCCTCAACAGTTGAACAGAATGAAGAAGACGAACCAACGTTTTTCGTCTTCTTCGGCTTGTTCGTCAAGCAATGCACATGGAAGCTACACTCATTGAACATTGATACGTAGCGATATCCTGGCACGTCCTTTGTTATTCCAAACCAATTGGACTCACACAAGTTGCATTTGGAATTGTCTCCCTTGCAGAGATGAAACTCGACACCCTCCACTCGTATCGTACTCCATGTGGAGGTCGTAGTCACATGAATGAGAGCATCGATATCTCTCTCCGAGGCCAGGCATCATACACCCGCCACACTTGAACTCTCTCTTGTCTACGACAAAGCTCAGCTTGTGTTGGTGGCTAGGGTTCATTCTCATCGTGATAGTTGGATCCATAGCAAAGTTTCTTCGGAAGCAAGCAACTAGGAAAATTGGGGAAAAGAGGATGAATATATTAGAGATGGTTGATTGTTTTGATGTAAGTGAACGAAGGAAGCTTAAGCTATATATACCTTATACGTAAACGCATGCTTCATTGCACGGATTCAAAGCCGCATTCATTATCAAGACGTAACGTCGGCCGTTTGGTGGTTTGCAGAATTGCATGGAACCATTCGTCTTAGGGTTCTAAGGTCAGGCTATTTCTTGATGTCCCATCTTCCAAGTCGACTGCTTCTTTCTTCTTCCTCCCCCTCAAACGCTTGCTATCCTCTGCGTACTCCTCCTTCGTGTGCCGCCTTGCTTCTTTCGCCGGCCGGTCGACGCTCCCAGGTATGGAAGCTCCTCCTTTCTTTGCTTCGTCTCTGTCCAGGATCTCTTTTTGTTCCCTCTTCTCGATTTTAGGGGTTTTATATACTGATTGTAACTTTCAAATATCAGGAACAATTACGGGTCGCATTGGAGCTTTAGATTATTAGAAGCTCTTGAAATTTATCCTGCAATTGAAAGGTTTGTTAACCCTTCATAATTTAAATCGTTTCAAATTTGATCCGATATGTTTATTATTTACCCAAGCTTATACTAGCGTTCTCATCACATACAGTGGTGTTGAAATTTCATTGATCCCTTAAAATATTGTATTAGCAATTATTTTTATATAATAGCAATTGATTTTCGTTTTGCTCTGTCACTTTGCCTCTAATTGTTGAAGTTAATGTCAATTTTTTTGTCCTTATTGCACAATTTTCCACTAGCGTTCTCATCACATACAGTGGTGTTGAAATTTCTTTGATCATGAAGAGAACTCGTATTCGCTCGAATCAACCTCAATCGTCCTAGATCTAGTGCAAGTGAAGTAATGAAACAAAGTTTAAAGGCAGTTTTGAACACAAGAGTTGTTGACGCAGTTCGGATAAAAATATCCTACATCTGCGGAGCCTCAAGAGAGGGAGACTCACCCAATCCACTAAGCAACAAAGGCTAAGAACAAGTTCAGTTACATGCAAGCACACACAGGCGGCAAAAACTAAAGACAAAAGCTCAGAGAGCAACAAGGCACACAAGCCAGAAAGAAAGCAAGGTCGAACAGAGAGAAGTCCCCTGGATGGACAACCTCGAAGCTTTCAGTAAAGCTTCGAACCAACGTCTCAAGAGTTCACAAGCTAACTTTGATGTTCTCTCAAAGATTCAGACCAACAGCTCAACACACCATGGATGCACCAGAGATTAGCTCACAGAAGAGCTCTCTAGGGTTAGACATGGATATCTGAGGGAGAAGGAGCGAATGCGGCGATTAGGGCTGGAGAAGAGTATAAGTACTCTCAAGGGAGCCCTCAAACGCAGCGCAACAGATCTGGGAATCAATATTAGCAGACAGTGGGCCAAGCAAGCTGAGGCCCAATATCAATACCAACATCAGAGGCCCATAAACACAATCTCAGCAAACAAGTCCAAAAGAACAAGAGCCAGAGCCAAACGCCAGGCGAGAGACCACTTAGCCAAACATGGCTCAGTGGCTCAAGCGGCACTACGGCTCAATGGATCAAGCCACCTGTCAAGCCATATGCCCTTAAGTCTCTACCTAGCCTAGTGTGCTTGCAATAGTAAACCGAAAAACAAGTGTTCATAGTTTAATACAGCAACTTAGGATTAGAATACATAACAAATGCCCTCCTAATCCAAACGTTGGTGCAAATCCAATGTCGCCAGTAGCAGAATGGGGTCGTCATCTCACTGTCCATCGTTGGCCACTCAGTCCTAGTTCAACTAGGTGGCTTCCCATATATGCAGGAAGTTCCTGCCAAAATGAGAATTTATCAGCACCAACAATCTTAGTTCCAAAATCAGCAGGGTTTTCTTCTCCCTTGACTTTCTTAACAACAAGAGTTTTATCTTCAACTTTATCCCGAATGAAGTGATGTCTGACATCAATATGCTTGGATCTTTCATGATACATGGGGTCTTTGCAAAGATAGAGAGCACTCTGACTGTCCATGTGAAGAACAGGAATGAATGGCACAGTCTGGATTTCACTCAGAATTCCCTTCAACCAGATAGCCTCCTTAGCAGCCTCAGTGGCTGCAATATACTCTGCTTCTGTGGATGAGAGAGCCACAACTGATTGTTGTTGTGACTTCCAAGAGATGCAGTTGCCAGCCCATGTATAGTAATAGGCAGTTGTGGATTTTCTAGTATCCTTGTTACTAGCATAATCTGAGTCAACATACCCATGCAATTCTTCTCTGGAGTTGTGCTCACCATAGACAAGACAATGATTTTCTGTTCCTGACATGTATCTCAACAAGTACTTCATAGCAGTCTAATGGGAAGGACCAGGGTTAGACATAAATCTACTAAGTACACTAATAGCAAAAGCAAGATCAGGTCTAGTGCACAACATTGCATACATGACACATGACAGATCCAACAACAACATCATAAGGAATGGTAGACATATCAGATTTCTCAGATTCAGTTTTAGGACAAAACTCTTTGGTCAACTCAAGGTGCCCTCCTAAGGGGATGGAGGTGGGTTTGGAATTAAGCATGCTGAATTTTTCTAGAACCTTATGCACATAATCACTTTGGGAGAGCCACATCTTTTTGTTCTTCCTATCTCTAGTGATGTTAATACCAAGTATTTTTTGTGCATGTCCTAAGTCTTTCATGTCAAAATTCAGTTTAAGGTCACGTTTCACACCAGCAACAAGCACCTTAGAACTAGACATGATCAGAATATCATCAACATATAAAAGCACAAACACATGAGCAACAGTTTTCATGCCTTTGAAATAGAGACAAGTGTCATAGCTGCTTCTAGAGAAACCTAAATCCTTCATGCAAGAGTCAAATTTGATGTTCCACTGCCTAGGAGATTGTTTGAGTCCATAAATGGATTTTTCAAGTTTACAAACATGATCAAGTTTAGACTCAATAGCAAAACCCTTTGGCTGTCTCATATATATAGTCTCATGCAAATCACCATGTAAGAAAGCAGTTTTGACATCCATTTGTTCTAACTCAAAGTCAAAAACAGCAGTCATAGCTAAAAGCAACCTCAGAGTTTTATACTTCACTACTGGAGCAAAGATGTCAGTGTAATCAACACCTTCTTTCTGAGAGAAGCCTTTAGCTACAAGTCTGGCTTTATATCTAGGTGGATCATTTTTGTGATTGCCTTCTTTCAGTTTGTAAATCCACTTACAGTCTATGAGCCTTGCATTGTCAGGTTTGGGAATAAGAGTCCAGGTGTTGTTAACAAGCATGGACTCATATTCTTCATGCATAGCATTCCACCAATGCTTAGCATGTGAGCACTTGACAACAATCTCATAGGTTTCAGGGGTAAATGAATTCTTAACATGTTCAGCAACCACAAAAGCATAACCCACATGACTCAGATCAGAATTTTCAGCAAGCAAGTTCAGAAATCTTCTATTAGGAATAGAGGTCCTAGGTTGTCTATCTCTAGTCAATTGATAATTTCTCAAATTATTATCCAGATTAACATGTTCAGACAACTCATGACTAGAAGAATCACTTACCTCCCCACCTGATTGGTGAGGGTTTTGATCTCCACTAACATTATCATTCTCACTGGGAGGAG
The DNA here is from genome assembly GCA_029168935.1 of Oxyria digyna. Lineage (NCBI taxonomy): Eukaryota > Viridiplantae > Streptophyta > Magnoliopsida > Caryophyllales > Polygonaceae > Oxyria > Oxyria digyna. The sequence continues at coordinate 47,171,809 of JAPVLV010000005.1, forward strand.
CTGTGACACTCAAGTTTGGCTCACTTGTTTCAGATGAGGAGGGGGAGGAGCTTTGACCACTGTCAAACTCTTCTTCTTCATCATTCCCAGTTTCATGAGGTAAGAAAAATCTGGTTTCTTCCACTTCATTGGTACCTGCATTCTCAGCTGAATTGTTAGACAAAGATTTGAAATGAAATTCACCCTCATTAAAGGTCACACTTCTACTTGTTATCACTTTGCAAGCAAAATCTCCATCTATAAAGCTATACCATTAAAAATAACTAACACAAGTATGGAGTTTTAATGAACCTGAAAATGTGCAGCAACACTTCGCGAGATGAAAATGTGCAGTAAACACCACCACATCACACCTCAATCAAAACACTCTCAATCCCCCACCACTCCCTCGCGTCGAAGAGGAAACTCCCGAGCTTATCACTATCCCTCGGGAGCAGAATGAGCTTTTTGCCGCCTGGATAGCGCAAGGCGCCCCGATTGTCCCAAATACAGCTAACCAAAGGGCCGAACATCTCAACGACCAGACCAATCGCGACGGGAGAGAAATTAATCGAGAAGAGGTAGCTGAGATTGTCCCGGATGACAGAGCCTCGGTTTCTAAACGGCCGAGGGAGAGAAATGACACTCGCGACGTGGATCGGGGACGGTTCGACTTGAACCAGGCCCCAATGAGTCATCAGGAACACTACAACTCTCAACATGATGTTCGTTACGACGAAAGGGGCCGCGCATACTACCCTGCGCAGGAACAACGCGAGTATCAGAGAATACCCTACTACAATCGCGAGGCGTCCCAGAACCCTCCTCTCGACTTTTCAACAATGTTTGGCCCCACAGCTTTTGCAGAACACATCATCAGAGCCCCACCGCTACCAGACTTTAGATTCCCGACTGTCAAGGAATACAGTGGTAAGGGAGATCCCAAAGAACATCTTACCCGGTACAAGTACGCTATGATCGCGAGGGGTCCGGATGAGGCTACCCTTTGCAAGGGATTCCCAGGAACACTCGCGGACACCGCCATGACATGGATGTTAAATCAACCACCCGGGAGTATCTCTTGCTTTGCAGATATTGAAAGGGGATTCTTATTGCATTTTGGCTCCTCGAAGAAGAGAAAGATCACCATGCAAGAAGTGGTCGGGGTCAAACAAAAAGTGGGTGAAAGCCTGGAAGAGTATGTGAAAAGATTCTCGCTAATGGTCCTAGAAGCTGATGGCTTCGATGATAAAACCGCCAGGGTCGCGTTCTTAAACGGGTTGGCCGACGGGAGCGAATTCAAAAAACACCTGTACAGAAAGCAGGAAGGGTCTTATCAAGCCATGTTAGAAAGAGCTTACGTCGAAATACAAGTTGAGACTCACTCGAGCGCACCCGCGGGGGGTGGAAGTCAGAACAAGCAGAACCAGAGCCAGAACTCTAGAAAGGGTAATCAGAATTGGGGGAACAAAAGACAGCAATTTGAGCAGGGGCAGAGTGATTCGCGTGCTCCAGGTTAACGCAGCGTCAGAATCAGAATCAGTACCAAGATTACAGACAGAATACAGACCAGAACCAATTTCAGGAACAGAACTTGATGAATCAAAGGGATGACAACTCTGGCTACAGAGGTCGCGGCCGAGGCAATGGAGGCCGAGGTCGCGATGGATTGTGGTGCGCCAACCACAACTCCACTACTCACAACACAAATGAGTGCTGGAGTGGCCCAAGGATGAACAACGAGCCCGAGCAGAGAGCCGTCCTCATGAATCAGAGAGGCGGGGGAAACCATCAAGGCAGGGGTGGTAGAAACCCTGGACGGGGGCCATTCAGAGGGGGAAACAACAACGGTGGGCGAGGAAGGGGGCGCAATCAGCAGCACGCGAACGATCCTCATCCACCTCAACGCAACCAAGATTTCCCGCGACCAGATGGTCATGTAGGGACCATAGCCGGGAAGCATGTCCCTATACCCCCGAACAGGCGTGAGCAACGCAAGATGATCAACGCACCGCTCCCTCGCGGGCTCCCAGTTATGAGCATCGCGAAGCCCCTTCCCAGAGAACCATATCAACTAGTTTTTTCTAACGAAGAGATCAATGAGTGGGCGGTCTCTTCTGGTGATCCATTGGTCATACATCTACAAATTGGCACGAAACTAGTCAGCCGTATTCTGGTTGACACGGGCAGCTCTGCCGACATAATATATCTGGATGCCTTCGAAAAGCTAGGGGTTGATCCACGAATGAAAAGACCAACACGAACAACCTTAGTAGGCTTCGCGGGAGAAAGAGTCACTGCTCTAGGAGTGGTAAGTTTAGATGTAGTGATGGGAGATGAGACAGGGCCACGAAGATCAGAAAAGATTGATTTCGTAATCATCCCGACAAGCTCTTCCTATAACGCGATCATCGGGAGAGGCACGTTGTGCAAGTTTGATGCCGTAGTATCCATGAGCCATTTCTGCATAAAGTTTCCCACACCATCCGGAACTGGAGTCGCGACGGGTGTGGAAAAGGAGAGCATCTCTTGTTATATCAAGTCTGAAAAGGGAGAAGAAACGCCTCTGCTCGCGAATCAACTTTTTGTCTCGGGCATGCCTAATGTTGAGGAAGAAGCTGAGTTAGATGTTCGCGAGCCCCCTAGATATCAGGATTCTGAGGGGAATGTGGACAGAGGAAAGTTTTCCGGATTTAAAACGCAGGAAGTCACTCCTTTTGTGAACAAAGAAGAGAAGTTATCAGTAGGGGGTAGCCTTGACCCTATGGTGATGGTAGAGATTGAAAACCTGCTATCAGAATCGCGAGACGTCTTCGCTTGGTCCCCCAAAGATTTGAAAGGAATTCCCCCATCAGTGATCACTCACTCTCTAAATATTAGCAACGATATCCTTCCCAAAAGACAGCGAAAGAGAAAACAAGCGGATCCGAAGAATGAGGCCGCGGCCGCAGAGCTCGCGAAACTCCTAAAAGCTGGGTTTGTTAGACCGGTACAATACCCGACATGGTTGGCTAATGTCGTCATGGTCGCGAAGAAAGGAACGGGAAAATGGAGGATGTGTGTAGATTTCACAGATTTAAACAAGGCTTGCCCGAAAGACAGCTACCCACTACCTTCTATTGATCAGCTTGTAGACTCCACTGCAGGACATGAGGCACTCAACTTTTTAGATGCATACTCGGGATACAACCAAGTCATGATGAACCCCCTTGACTCAGAACATACCTCCTTCATAACAGACAAGGGAACCTTCTGCTACAAAGTGATGCCTTTCGGCCTTAAGAACGCGGGGGCCACTTTCCAGAGACTGGTAGACCGCATTTTCAGTGATCAGATAGGAGATACAGTTGAGGCCTATGTTGACGACATTGTGGTGAAAAGCAAGGAGCAGAGTAATCACGCTCGTGACCTGGCGGAAGTATTCGCGACGCTCAGAAAGTACGGCATGAGTCTAAACCCAGACAAGTGCGTGTTCGGGGTCACCGAAGGAAAGTTTTTGGGCTTCATGATTAGTGCTCGCGGTGTCGAGGTAAATCCCGATAAGGTCAAAGCCGTTCTCGATCTTGAACCACCGCGGTCTACCCATGAGGTCCAACGGTTTGTAGGGCGAGTAAATTATTTGGGGAGATTCTGTGCCAAGTTGGCCGAACGAAACCTCCCCTTCTTCGAAATTTTGAGAAAACCAAAGAACTTTGAGTGGACTGAAGAATGTGGTCAAGCATTCACGAGCCTCAAAGAACATCTGACAAAGCTCCCGATCCTATCTTCCCCGGTTCCGGGAGAAACTCTCCAGTTGTATCTCGCGGCCAGCTCAAAGGCGGTAAGTGCAGTCCTTGTTCGCGAGTCAGAAAAGCCAGTCTATTTTGTTAGCCGAGCTTTATTGCCCGCGGAGACACGATATTCCCCAGTTGAGAAGTCTGTACTTGCACTGATAACGGCTGCTCGCAAACTAAGACCCTATTTCCATGCACACCCGATTGAAACCCTAACGGACCTGCCACTGAATAGCTTCATGACAAAACCAACCGTTGCAGGAAGGCTCACGAAATTGGTCATCGAAATGTCAGAATTCGATGTTGTATATCGGCCCAGGCCAGCTATCAAAGCACAAGCGCTTGCCGACTTCATCGTCGAAACAAGTTTCAGAGAAGGGGAAGTGGTGAATCCATATGGTGAACAGATGATGTGGATAATGCACACTGACGGGGCTATGAACGATGAGGGGTGTGGCACAGGAGTGATTCTCACGTCGCCTACGGGAGATGAGATAAGCCACGCCATTGCACTAAAGTTCAAACCCACGAACAATGAAGCTGAGTATGAGGCCTTAATCGCAGGATTAGAGTTAGCCATTTGCCTTTCAATCTCTGTGCTATCCTGCTGTTGCGATTCAGAAGTTGTGGTAAAGCAGGTACAAGGGCTTTATGAAGCACGAACAGGGAACCTCCCGCAGTACCATGCACGAGTCGCGACGTTGACCTCGCTTTTCATGCATTTCGAAATAAAGGCAATCCCAAGAGAACTGAATAAGAAAGCAGATGAACTCGCGAAGCTAGGAGCCGGATGGGAAGGTCCCAAAGAAGAACGCGAGCGAAGATCAGGGTTCATGGTGTCAAAAGGGGGGCCCCCGAAATATCTGTTTTTTGTGAAAGAAGAAAGCGCCATCAGTCGCGAGATTGAGATGATGGCGATCAACACTTCATCCGAAGATTGGCGTCGCCCATTCATTGATTACCTCAGATATGGTCGCGGTCCAACTGACCCGAAGGAGCTCATACAATTAAAAAGAAAGGCTGGACGTTTCTATATCAGCAGAGGCGAGCTTTACAAGAGAGGAGGTGACCCTTGCGAGCTGAAGTATATGGGTCACTACGAGACAAAGGCCTACCTCGAAGAGCTACATGCTGGGCTGTGTGGGACACACGCAGGGTGGAGACCCCTGGTGTGTACAAGGCTTTGCGCCAAGGGCATTTTTGGCCCACAATGAAACAAGATGCTCAAGCGATGACGCGAGCTTGTCAGGCATGCCAGTATTTCGCCCCTGCCTCCCACCAACCAGGAGTCCAGCTTCAGATCATGGGAAGCCTCATCCCCTTCGCGATGTGGGGGTTGGATCTTCTTGGCCCTTTTAAACCAAAGGCCCCAGGTCAACTCGAGTATATCATTGTCGCAGTCGACTACTTCACAAAATGGATTGAAGCGGAAGCACTCGAGGCCGTGGTTCCAGTAGAAATTTTGTTCCCAAACGAAAGACTCCTCCACTATGACTCGGAAACCAATGACGAAAAGATGAGGATGGAACTCCAATCCTGCGATTAAGGCCGCTTACAAAGCGGGCGTCGCGAAGTATTATAACAAGCATGTCAAGGAGAGAGGTTTCGTGAAAGGAGATCTGGTCCTATGAAAGACAGAGGGGGGAAAACTCGATCCCAACTGGGAGGGGCCGTACATAGTGGATCGCGAGGTCGCCCCAGGGGCCTATCGACTGAAGGATAGCTCTGGCAATCACGTTGCAAATTCCTGGAACGTGATGCGACTACGCCGCTATTACGCCTAGCCTACTCCCCCACACAGGTATGAATTCCCACATTTTTCTAACATGTCTGCATACTTTAGATAAATATTTCATGGAAAGCGATACAATCGCGATATAAGACGTTCTAACAAGCTGTATGCAGGCGAAAGAACCGATTGAAACTAAGCATTAGCAAGAATCTATCATCGGGTTACCAGAGGAATAAATACTTTCGCCACAAAGGGGGACGTAATCTCAAAATAAAAGGTACGCGCACGTTTCGGGAATTCAGAATGTTGCATAAATCCCGTGACGCTGGGCTGGGGCCAAGAGCATCCACCCAGGTCGCGAAGCCGTGACACTGGGCTGGGGCCAAGAGCATCCACCCAGGTCGCGAAGCCGTGACACTGGGCTGGGGCCAAGAGCATCCACCCAGGTCGCGAAGCCGTGACACTGGGCTGGGGCAAAGAGCATCCACCCAGGTCGCGAAGCCCTGACACTGGGCTGGGGCCAAGAGCATCCACCCAGGTCGCGAAGCCGTGACACTGGGCTGGGGCCAAGAGCATCCACCCAGGTCGCGAAGCCGTGACACTGGGCTGGGGCCAAGAGCATCCACCCAGGTCGCGAAGCCGTGACACTGGGCTGGGGCCAAGAGCATCCACCCAGGTCGCAAAATCGTGACCGTCCGAGAGTGAGTAGCGACATTCGTCCCACTCACCTCGACCACGAAACCCTGATGGGATAACAACCCATCAAGGCATAGAGCTCAACGAGTGACACTCCTGAAAAAGTCAATCATGAAACTATGTACTTGGCATGGAAATATGCAATACAAAATGCTAATAAATCCCCATCTGTTTTGACAGACACTCCTACACTAAAGAAGCAAATGATCATAGGCATGATCGCGAACGAAACAAAGAACGGCAGTTTGTGAGGAAAACATGCGCTAAAACTCCAATTATCCGTGAGCATGGATTTCCCAAGGCATCCAGAATACCTCAGCTAAGGTATGATGAGATAAACACGCGAGCTACTTTGTTTTGTCACAAGAACAAAGAATCTGACTCCAATTCATTTTAGGAAATCACATTCTCAAACACAAAGGCATTCATAGGTGCACGAAAAACCCTACTACTGGCTCATATGCATGCAGTAGTCAGGTGAGAACACACTCTTTATCGCATCACAGGTCATGACATATGAATAATCTATACTTACGCGATCGATTTGCTCGCAGGGTTTTTCGTGAGACCAAGAGAAGAATTTTTCCGGACGAAAGATGTTGGAGAGTGACCTATTCATAATATTAAGTATTCTCATTTTGAAAACATTTTTAAGTTTTAAAGTCTATTAATGAGACGCATACTTGTAATCGCGATGGCACATAGATGCACATTACATTTTGAGTTCCAAAGATTTTCCTGATAATCCCAGTCTAATTTATTCATAAAAACTCGTTCATTCTCCCTCCTTTCTTAACACATAGGGCTCGCGAGAATGTAAACATCCTCACGAACACTATGGGGGGAGGGGAAGAGGAGGAGAAATCACCATACAAACGCAGAATAAAAAGGCATAACACTAAGCCCGGAAAGGAACGACGACCTTCACTTGATACACCACAGTCTGAACGGGAACTTCAGGTGGAGAAGCACGCCACATTGTGAAAGTCACCTCATCTCCCTCACAAAGATCATTTTCATACGCAAACTCCCTCTAGCCCTCGCCCAGAAAGTAGGAGCTCCCAACCTTGTCCAGAGTCACATCCCAAGACTCGGAATTAGCGCAAAGGATGAGACCCTTACCACCGAAATGACTAAGGTATTGATCGCAATGTTCCTTTGGAAAACGCTATACGTAGAAAAGAGGGGTCTAAGAAACAAATAAGCAGAGAAAGACAAAGTAAAAGATGATTACCAAACTTCTGCCAGTAATGGCAGAAGAGTCCATAACAATGGTAAAAGACTCATGCAGAGACCCCTCTCGAGTTCGTCGTGTCCTGGCCATATCAGAATTCTTTGAAAAAAGGAATGGAAGAAGAAGGCAGGAAACGCCAGGTATAAAAGAAAGTCACCTAACCCACATTTAATGCATTAAATGACTAAAGCAGAAAAGTAGTTGGGAGAACAAAAGCAATAAATGCAAAGACACGCAGGGGAATAATTGTATGGTCTCCTCACGAGACCCCAAAAAACAATATTTAGGCTCGCGATCACATTCCGATCCGCGAGCCACAGAACCAAGTAACAATTGTATGTAACATCAACCCAAGAGTTTGCACAAACACACGAAAAAGGAGGAGTCAAACTTCGTCATGAAAGTCCAGATACCCGTCAGCCTCAGCCAGTGCAGAATCGCGAGCCCCCCTCGCACCACCAACGTCCTTTGTCGTCGCGATGTTTTCTTCGGCAGCAGCTTTTTCGCTGTCAACATTCACAACATCGTTCCCATCACCTGCATCAGACGACTTAGCACAAGAGCGAGTCGAGGAGTCCGCTGCTTTCTTCATCCTTTCCTCCGAGTAAATTACCTTCTTAGGTACCTTGGGGACTGAGACTAAAGGAATATGACACTCCATCCCTTCGACGACTCCCTCACCTTCAGGCAAGAAGGGTTCGACGACCCAACCTTCAAGAAGGCTCGCGTCGTCGTCAACAAAGGTTCCAAGAGGAGGAGAGGTATACGCAGGGATCTCGGCAGGAAGACCACAAAGATCCGTAGGATCGAAAGAGAAGTTAGCCACTTTGTGCTTTCTAAGCTGACGCTTGAGTGCAGTAATCACCAGGGTGTCGCGAGCCAAACTGATAAAATCAATACGACATTTCTCGCGATAGCTAGAAGCATACTGCTTGGCACCTTCGCGACGACCCTTGTCAAAAGCTTGGTCTCTCTCTTGACGAAGCAAACCTAACTCTGTATTATGATTACGCTTCATAGTCCTGGCCGAAAGCTTCAAGTCGCTTATCTTCGCCATCAGCTCAGCATTCCTATCTTGCTCCTCCTTTAGTTTTTTCTTCGCGGCCTCCTTAACATCCTGTGCTTTGTGAGCAAAATCGACCATCTCATTATATTCCCCCTCCATCTTATTATAGCCATCTTCAAGGGCGATGGAATATTGCCCCGATGCCTCGTTGAGAAGAAGCGACTACAATAAGCGAAATATGTTAGTTAAAATCACCTACCGACAAGAAAGAAGAAAACCATTCAGGAAGAAAATAAAGGAAACCCACCGCCAGATTGAGTCTCGCGAGCCCTGCTTTACCCCGAACAATGCTCTCTAAAAATCCAGGCATCTCTGGGAAACCAGGTCGATCGCGATGAAAGAACGTTCTCACTGCCTCCTCCTCGGGAAAAAGCTCAGCCAGATCCTGAGAAGAGGTATCTTGACCACCTTCAAGGGTCATGGGCTGCTTACCCTTGGCAGTTTCCGAGGCCCTCCCTGCAGGGGTTGCTCGGTGCGAGGAAGGAGACCCAATCGGGGATTGGTCGTCTAGAGGCTCGGGCGCGCGTGTTTCGGTCTCCACAGATTGAAGCACGGACTCGCGGATATTAATACCGCCAACAGAGATTTTCCTCTTTTTGGAGGAAGTTTTGCTCTTGTTCGCCAGCTGCTTTCGGCGCTTGCTCTTCTGTGGGGCGGAAGCCTGCTCATGAATAGGTTCCTCGTCAAAAGAGTCGTCAGAACCCTCCATAGTCGCGAGACGCGAAAAGTATCCTGTCTCTGCAGATAAAAAATAAAATAAATAAGTATATAATAAAAAATCCATAAGCATATGACATCGCGAGTGCGTAACAATGAAAGAAGGATAAGTAACAATAAACAAGAAAACCATTGAACAAGGGACATAAGAAATACCATAATGGTGCTTAAGACTAAGTCCACGCTGGGCTAGCACCTCGTGGGTAATACACCTCAGGAATATGCGCGTCGAAACAAGATCAGGGAAACTATGGAACTTACGGTAAAGACAATCTTTCTTAATCTGAGTCCAGTTACCAGATTTAGGTTGAGTCGCGAGCATCGATATCTTGGTCGAGATCCTAGAACCCGGAGGTGGTCGTACCAAAAACCAATCAACCTTCCACTTCGGTATGCGGGGAGGACCATCCCACTCCGATCTGCCATTTTTTACGGCGGTGAACATCCCCATTTCTTCAGGAGCCCTTCGCGTAGAGAACATAAGAAGAAAATGACAAGGATTGGGTTTTACCCCGATATCCTGACACCTCATCACATAAATAACCAAGACCCTCCAAAAGTTAGGATGCATCTGAGCTGGGCTGTAGGTCAGCTCTCTCAAGAGATTTTTAGTAAAGTTGGAGAAGGGGAGCCTAAATCCTAATTTAAGAGACGACATACTCAAAGGAAAGAAAGTGCCATATTCGTCAAGGGAAGTCCCATCCAGAGATGAAAGGGCAAAAATTGTACCCTCTGGAAAAGGATAGGTATCCGCGATGGTTTCAAGATCGCGAAGGGTAAGATCAGAAGGGAGGGCCGTAAATGGGTTCCCGAGATTCTTGACCTTTTTATGATGGACGCGGCGAGTCAAAATCTGTACACGACCCGTCGGGTTATGGAAAATATCTTCGATTTCCACGCGAGGAAGATCATCTTGCCAGGAGTAAAAATTCTCATAGTCCTCGCGACCGATCATTACTTCCTCAGAATCCCGAGGAGGACTTTTATTGCCACAACCTGCATCTGGTCGCGAGGTAGACGGAACTTCATCGTCATTATGTCTAATAGAGTCTCCTGTGGACGATCAAGAAGAAAAAGATCGAAAGTTAGTTTTCCAGGGAAAGAATATGAAACGCGAAGGCTAGAAGGAAGCTTCACGAGTCATGGGAATAACAAACAAAGAAAACCCTGGAAAACAAAAAATATAAGATCTAAGGGGAAGTTAAACAGACTACTGGTGGAAACCCTAAATAAATGGTGAAATGAATAGCTCAGAAGCCAGGAGCGGTAAAAAAGAATTGGCTTTGAAGAACAGTGAAAGTTTCAACAGTCTAAGATGACCTTTAAGAGAAAAAGGAATGCCCATCGAACAGAAGAAAGAAGAGGAGGCACCGCCCAGTAAATTACCAATAGAGGTATGATGAAAAATCGCCTGACCGCCATGAAAACCAGTAAAAGCTTTGAAAGAACGCAAGAAATAGCGGAAATACAGAAATATCGAAATCATGTGTAGAAGCAATAGAAATCAAAAAATGAAAAACGAATTCAAAATAGAACTTACGAGCCATTGGTAATTCGACGATCGTCTGAACGAATGAAGATTTCTCGATGTTTTATTAAAGAGGGGTTTTACAAAGGAATATGAGCGGTTGGAGTAAAGAAGAAGAGAAGAATGTGGTCTGGCAGCCTTTTATAAGAAGATAAAAATACCAAAAGGAAGCCACGTGTTGAAGGGTGTCAGAACGCGGGAATACAAAACGTCTCGAATTTAAAATTCAAAATTCAAAACAAGCGCGATGGAATGAGGAGGAGTCGCGAGCGAATAATCTCCATGGGACTCCCCGAGAACCCGGCTTCAATTCTTACCCAAGCTTTGCCTTCGCAAAGACAAAGACTTGGGGGGCTGGCTGTTGGACCCGGTTCTCGCAATCAATAACGTGGACCCGGTCCTCGCGACTCTAATGACGCGAACCCGGTCCGCGACCGAGAAGCAGGCCGCGAGCCCATAAGGCCAGAAAATGGGTCGAGAATGAGAGGCCCATTAAGAAGCCCAATAGGTGAAGAGAGCGATAACGGATTGTGTGGGACCCACTGTGTGGTTATAAATCCTAACGGCAAAGAGAGAGAAAGGGACGGTCGACTGAGAGCATCTTCTTCCCCCTTGAGAGAGAGAGAAAACACAGAGGGCGATTACTCGTTTCCGAGCTCGTCTCTTCGTTCCCGATTTACCTCTTTTAGTAGGAAATCGGATGATCGGTACCTGGATCCTGACTCTCGGTATCGTCATCGTGCTTTTGAGGTTTGATTCGTCACGATTGGTTGAGTTTCATCATTTACTGTTTCATTGAGTTGGCTCACGAGGTTTCATTGTTTTATTCATTATTTTGGTCGCTATCCTCTCTTTGTGTTGCTTCATTCTGTTGTTGTTATTGAGGCATTGTGTTCGTTTATTTGTCGCTATTACTGATTTGAGCGTCGGAGAGCCAAATCTGGGGGTTCAACCTTCTGGTTTGGTTGTGCAGGTACAATAGGGATTGAAGAACATAAAGAACAGAAGAGAATAGCCCATTTTGATCCAGATAACAGTGTATTACAAGTTGTTGCTCTAGTTTGCGTAAGGAAGGTCTCCAATATTTGAAGATTCCTAGAAGGCCAGATCTCGCGAAGTGTTGATTGCGGGATCGCGAACATCTGGGCTCCAACAGTTGCAATTCAGAGTCTCCTTGGAAAAGAGTTTGTTTCGTGACAAGTTCAACTGGAAAAAACATATTGAAAGTAAGTCTCTGGTTAGAATGAGGTACTCAGTAAATACTGCATATTAAGGAGGGAGAAGACAGTACCAAAGATACAGCCAACAGAACACATATCAACTCTAGTAGAATAATGAGTACCGCCAAGGAGAACATCAGGAGCACGGTAGGAGGGTTAAAATCTGCAATACAGTTGCCAAATTCAGTTTATGAATTGCTTTGAAAAACTGAGCAAGTGACCAATTTGATGGAGTTGGGTATCTTACCTCGTGTGTGTATTTCTTAAGTGGTACTTTACAGGCGCGAGCAAGTCCAAGATCAACTATTTTAAGTTCCATAGTCTTGCGGTCCATCAAAATATTACGTGGCTTAAGATCCATGTAACGATTAGAAACTGTTAGAAGGTTGTTTCGGGTAAGATCGGTTGATGAGAAGGAACATCACAGAAGAGCAACTAACTACCTGTGGATAACTCCACGGCCATGGATATAAGCAACACCTTTGCACAGATGGTGACGGAGATGTGGCGGACGCAAGGCCCGAATTCGAGACTGGCGACGAAGTGGAGTGTGGAGAAGGAGATGGTGACGGAGATGAGGTTGGTGAAGGTAGCTGAAGTAAGTAGTTGAAGGAAGCTGAAGCTGAAGTTAGTAGCTGAAGTTGCTTTTTGGGTTGAAGTTGGAAATACTTGTGTTCGGTAAGGTTCAAAAAACGATAGTTGAAGTTGGGTGATTGTGAAATGAAATTACCAAAAGGGGTATGAATATAATTTTGTAAATGAATTTAAGATTAAAGTGTTTATGTGTTATATTTGTGTTTTGTTTGTATGAAATGTAGTTATTTAATTTAATAATTCAAAGTTAATATTTAAAATAGTTTATTAAAATTTAACAATTCATATAAACTACGGACTATATTTTAAAGCATAAATAAAATACTTAATTTTTTAAAATTCAATAAATATTTTGTTCTAGATAATTGAATACTAAAAATAACCATATACATAGAAGAAAAACAATATAAATTTAACACATTTCATATACTTATATATATAACTTTAAAACATTATAGTTTAATATTAATACATTCATTTATATTTATAAGACTTAACCATACATAAGTCTATGTGAGATTCGAACTCACATCGATGTGTATATCACATTGCTCTCCCAGTTGAGCTAATAGACTTTGTGTTAATACATTAATGTGTATATCATATCAATGTGTATATCTAAGATGTGAATGTTGATGTTATTAACCATCTTGATCTGTCTGTATTTACTGTCCAAGTCCCTTCCCATTGTCCACGGATTTGACTCATTAAGAACATCAACATTGTATGCAATCAGTTACACCTACACAAGTACAACTTCATCACAAGAACAAATGAAAAAATGAAGTAAAATCCAATTGCATCTATTAATCCATCCTAGGCTTTTACATCTTTATCTAGACTAGCACTAACCAGGTACCAAAGGGAAAGCAAAATGCCTATTTTGTTAGCAATTGCACACATGAATTCTTCATAACGTTCTAGATCATTAAATTGATGACCAAGGTAAGACTTATGTTTCCATGAAAAACAACAAATCAACTATATATTACTTGTACTCTATGCAAAGTTGTTAGAACATGTATCAAATGAACAACATCATGCCTGTTATTAGCAGTAAATCTTCCAGATCTTTAGATTGAAGGGCAAGGTACACAAGTAATGCTTAAGCTCTAAGTTTCCAAGAAAAACAGTAAATCTTCTAATGATTATATTTCTAAGTTGCTAGGTTTGAATTGATCGCACATTGCTGAGAGTGAATTTAAGCAATTAAGTTGTCACTAAATTTGTTCAGATAAACTGTAACATGAATCATGGAAACAAAGAAACAACAGATCCATTATATATGGAGCTCATACAAAGCTCCAATCATCAATCAAGTCTACAAAAATCAGACAATTGTTTGGCTACAGCAGAACCAAAAACCTAATGTATCATAATCGAATTGTTGATTCCAAGTAATTCGACATTCGAAAGTACTGTTGCTATAAAAATTAAATCAAAATCCATGATGGAGCTAAATTACTTTTACTCTATGGAAAGCTGCTAGAACTATGCTAAATACAATATCAAGAATCACAAATTCTATGAATTCCCATTTTAGCTCATCTCAATCACAAAATATCTTGAAAGCATTGAGATGATACTCAAAACTATGCTAAATACAATATCAAGAATCAATATGAATTACTAGTTCAACTAAAAGTAGGGAAATCAACAAACAACATCCTTATACAAGTTAATGATCTATTTTTCAGTTCATTTTAAACACATTCCAAGTGTGTTTGATGAAGTTGACATTTCAACAAACACCTAGAGTGCACTAAAGAGAAATTAATTCTAAGTGATTCTTAGTTGTAATTGATGCTTGATTTCATGGATGTCAATCCAGTTTGTCTGTTTATCAAACATGGATAATGCCATATTAACATCAACAAAACAAAATTCGAAAATTTCATCAATGTATTAGGGTCCAACAAAAGAGAAATTAGGGTTCAACATACCTTGACAACTCAGATTTGGGTCGATTTGTGCTGCAAAATGAATCAAATGCTAAAACCACTCAACCAAGATCAAATGCTACTGTCCATTGAGGAATTTTCGAATTCTGTAAAAGATAATAGAGAAGAGATGGATCTAGGGGTATTTCAAGAATTTTTTCAGCTTCAAAGTTGAATCATTTGTTTCATCTAGGGGGGCTAGATGAAGGAAAATGGCACTGTTGGGTTGAAGTTGCCTTATTTCTTCAACTCCCATCAACCAGCTTCAACCGATCTGCTTTTCTACTTCATCCTTACCGAACAACCCTAAATTGCTTCACCCCATCTGCTTTTTCAACTTCAATCACAAAAATGCCCAAATTAAACTCTGCCGAACGGGGCCTAAAACTGTACAACCCATTTCAATCAATTTGAGCCCTTTAATTATTTAGAATATGAGGGCTTAAATTAGTCCACTCGTTACACCGTAAAAGACTATTACACCAGAGCCTAAATCTATATATATATATTGATGAATATCAGACATTCTCACGTTCACTTTAAAAATTGTTCTCACTCAGACTTACACCCAATTGTATTAATGTCAAAAGTAAGAATATGTGTATATATATACAAGTTGTTGGGTTTGATGAAGTAATAGCAATTGGTACTTAGCTAATGCGTTGAATTTTTATTTGAAATGTTAATGCATTGAGTTAATACATTAAAACATATCACGTTTAATTAGGCTCCTACAGTAGTCGTCTCACGTCAGTTCGTTTCTGACAGTTGTTCTTCCTTTCATTTAATCTCATAATTTGGGTCTTTTAGTTATGTTTTGAGTGTATGTTTGAATGTTCATTTCAGTTTATTTCCCTCATCGATTTTATATGTTCCATGCGTATGTGTTTTGAGATTCTCCTTGTACATGTTGATTGTCTTTTGAGATTCTCTTTCAGTAGGTTGTTATTATATAGATAATGATTTTAAAATATCACTAATTAGTAATTATATCTTTCAGATTTCGTTACTAATAATCAATATGTTAAAATTTATATATTTAATTAATTAAAAACATCTATTTTTTATTAAAAGTTACAACATAAATACATATGTGAAAATAATACGAAATATATAAATACGATAAAAGTGAAAGTGTTAGGCCCGAGCGAAGCGCGGAAAATGAACTAGTTTTATAAGTTAAAAAACATAGAAAGTTAAACTGATTTAGATCTAGAGCAATTTCCATGATTGGAGTAATTATAACTTTTATAAAGTAAGTGCTTATGTTTTTTTATTAAATCAAACACTAAGAAGAAAATCTATTTTTTGAATTAATACTATTTTTTAAGAAGTATGAACCAAACGAGAGTTTAGAGAGACGTGACTACTTATCTCTTTCCACTTAGGTGTTTTTCGTTATTTTGACACAAAAAAGTATTTTTCGTTACTTACACTAATAAATTATGAATATATTAATAATAGTATATGAATTTGTTAATTGGTCTGAATGGCTAACGAATTAGCTATGAGTTTGTTTATTCGAATGAGGGTTAATTAAAGGGAAGAGATAGTAAAATAGGATAGAGAAAAGATAGGAAAGGAACAACATAAATGTAATCAATAATTATAAACATAATACAAATAAAATTAAAATATTAATCTTCCTTTGGTATTCTTTATGAATAAAGAAATTCTATGGTATTTCAAAAACATATAGACAAAAGAAAGGAACAACTTATATTCCTTTTGATAATTCAAATTTTGGGAAAATTTCTACCTTTCGACAACCTAGCGTCTACCGTCTTCCTTGGACATAAAAGGCCCAAAATCAAAAAACGTAAAACTTAGAAATAAAATGAAGAATAAGAGATGGATTAATCCACCTAATAATTGGATTAAGATAAATTTTGATGGTTCTTTTCACTCTATTTGAAATTCATATATTGGTTGTATTGCAAGAGATAAAATTGGTAAAGTAATTGATCTATATAACAAAATGACCTTCTCAAAATCACCGCTCTTTTCGGAAGCTCTAGGTGCCTTGTTTGCGGTAAAGTTGGCTTTAAAATTAAATTGTAAAAATTAAATATTGAAAGGTGATAATCTCACTATTATTAATTCCATAAAGAACATTTGGAAAATACCTTGGGAAATTCGAACAATAATCTTAGATATTCAAACCTTTTTATAATCCTTTGACAATGTTGAAATCTTTCACTGCTTCAGGGAAGCAAGTCAAGTTGTTGATTTCTTATCCAGATAAGAAATCAGTATCACTTCCTAAAAACTGTCATTTCATGCAATCAGGATAGTCTACTATTTGATTATTATATCAAAACTATGAGATCTATCTTCTTACAGTCGAGCATGTTTTCCACATTCTCGGACTTCTTTAGGATCATCCGTCGGGATGGCCAGGAGTTGTCACCTGTCTCCAGGTGAGATTCCGTTTTGGCCTTTTTCAAAAAAAAAAATGTGTTACAAATCTAATGTGTTTGAACTAGAATAACAGAGTAAAGAGTAAAAGAGAATGAAGGGAAAAAAGTTATTTCTTGTTATCTCATTTATAAGTAAATCCAACTTATAGGAACACTAAAGGACATGTATATCCACATAAATAATATAATTTAACACTCTTCCTTGGATGTATATAACGGACTGTCTATTAATATCACCACGAAGTTCATGAATATTGATCATCCGTCAATTCTATTAATATCACCACCAAATTATATGAATATCACCACGAAGTTCGTGAATATTGATCATCAGCCAATTCTATTAATATCACCACAGAATTATATGAATATCATGAAATATCACAACCCGATTCTTGAATGTTCATCATTTTTCAGTTACATGAATATCACCACGAAGTTCGTAAATATTGATCATCCGCCAATTCTATTAATATCACCACCAAATTATAAGAATATATCACACTCGATTACATGAATATCACAACACGGTTCTTGAATATTGATCATTTTGAATTACATGAATATCACCATAAAGTTCGTGAATATTGATCATCCATATGAGTATCACCCTCCATGAATATCACAACCCGATACACGAGTATCGATATCTTCAATTACATGAATATCACCACAAATTGTGAATAATAATCACATTTGAGATTGAATCGTATTTTTTTTTTTTGCAACTAGGCAGGACTCGGGGTGTCATCCACTGCGGGATGACCACCCCTGGCCATCGTCAGCGATGATCCGGAAAAACGGATGATATAAAGGGTATATAGAGGAAGCCAACAAGTGTGGCCTAATACTGTTGAGATACTGAATAGATAACGTTGAGTCAGGATTGCAGTTTAAAATTGCTTTAATGAAATGAGGGTTTTTATCAGGACAAGCCAGAAAATTTGCTGCCTTGTTAGCCTTTCGAAAACAATGTAGAATTTTACAGTTATCAAAAAAAATTTAGGTTTTGTTGCACATCTGATACGCTGTACTTTGTATAGCGTAACTAGGGATTATTAGATTAGTTTAGGAGTATTATTATATGTGTTTCGAGTCATTATTATGTTCTGAGATATTTATTAAGAAGTGAAGAAATGGAGATCAGAACCGAAGATGATTGAAGACTTGAAGAATGAAGAAGCTTCTGCGACGCCAACCGCGATCGCCACTACCATCCAGGCGATCGCCATCATTCAACAGAAGCCATTTGAGAAGAAATCAGCGATTGCGATCGCCATGACTCTACTGCGATCGCCATGGGGCGACAGACCACGGCCGAGCTTTACATGAAGACCGCGATCGCTAGGCATCTATGGCGATCGCCACAACAAGGCTGTAAGTTATTGCATGCATCCTTATGATTCTTGTGCCCTTTGCTGCTATTTCATCTAATCTTGAGAGGTTTCCCTGATTGCTGAATAGTAAGTATTATCAGGACCGGTTGGCCTGCTGATATATTAAAGATTGGAATAGGAACATTCCCTAGGATTGATAAGAACTTGAGATAAATCTATGATCAACTTGATTGACTGTTGTGTGGATACTTGCTAGGTGAAACCCCTTCTCATCATATTCTCACCCAAACTTCCTCTGCTTGTTACTGGTTACTTGTGTGTTCTTGCAATCAAAACCCCCTCTTTGGTTACTTGTTACTAGTTGATATTTCACTTGACTACATTGATTTGGTGTTTTGATTCCCTTGGGTTCGACCTCTACTTACTTGCTATACTCTAGTTAGTGTTTAGGGTTTTCTTTGATTTGGCACTACGACTTTAGCCTCATCAAATTTGGCGTCGTTGCCGGGGAATTGAAATTTTTCTGATTCTGTGTTAATTGTGAAATTATCAACTGTTTGGTGTGAACCTTTATGGTTCAGACCCGTGCTACTGATTCATCTCTTGTTGCCTTTGACCCAGAGATTGAAAGGACGTTCCTTCAGAACCAAAGAGCAGCTCTGAACCAAGAGAACGAGATGGGTGATCGACATGGACCGCCATTGCCTACTATGATGAGGCAACTCACTGCCCCAGACTTAAACCAACAACCTTTGGCAGTGAGGTTTCCTGAGATTGAAGAAGGTGTGAATTTTGAATTAAAAGTTGGTTTAATTCATGAGCTACCACACTTCCATGGCTTAGCAGGAGAAGATCCCAACAAACACTTGGCTCAATTCCATGCCATATGTTCTAGTATGAAGCCAAGAGGTGTTACTGAGGAGCAGGTCATGCTGAGAGCTTTCGGATTTACTCTGAAAGAAGCTGCGAATGATTGGCTCTATTATCAAGCTCCAGGGAGTATTGATACATGGGCTAAGATGAAAAAGGTCTTTTTAGAGAAATATTTTCCAGCTACAAAACTGAGCAGCTTGAAGAAGGAGATCACGAATCTTCAACAACACTCAAATGAGAGTCTCTATGAATATTATGAGAGATTCAAGAAGCTTTGCTCAAGCTGCCCATTCCATAGTTATACTGACCAAGATATCCTTATGTACTTATTTAGTGGCCTGATTGATGAAGATCGTCGAATGGTAAACGCATCCTGTGGAGGTAATTTTCTAAAACTAACTATACCTCAGGCCACTGAAATGTTTGAAGAACTGGCTGAGAGTTCAAGGCAGTTTGGCAGTAGACAGGGATCCCACTCAGTCAAAGCAATTAATTCAGATCAATTACAGACTGACATGAATGAGTTGAAAGAGATGGTAAAGGCTTTGATGCTGAAAAGTGATTCCCTTCATGATCCCAATGCTGAGGTAAACGTTGTTGGTGGATGGCAACCAAGGCCAAGGTATGATTCTCATAATATTAATTATCATCTACCTAAACCTCAGAATTATATGACTGTTGAAGATATGATCAAGTCCTTAGCTCAGACTGTGATGCAACAAAACGCTAAGACAGAATCAAGCATCCAAAATCTTGAAAATCAGTTGGGACAGATTGCTCAAGCTGTGAGAAAATTAGAGGCCAGGGAACCGGTAAGAAACCCGAGAGAGAACGTCAGTGTAGTGTTCTTGAGGAGCGGAAAAACTTATGACGACTGTTCTGTGCCAAAACCGCGATCGCCAGATCTGAGTGGCGATCGCCATGACATTACAGAGAGCAAAACAGGGTCTGCATCCCGACCGCGATCGCCATGCCATTCCAGAAGCTGCATCAGATTTCGACAACAATCCGCGACCGCAGATTGATACCCGCGATCGCGAGTCTTCTGCAGAAACATACTTCTCTCGGCCGCGATCGCCAAGAGCTGATGGCGATCGCCGGGAGACCCCTGAGTACATTGATGATTATGTTCACCCGAATTTCCCGCCTTTGTTCTCTCATAAGCCTGTTGCTCCCTTTCCTGAGGCGTTGAAGGATACTCGAAGACTAGATGACGACAAAGAAATCTTCGAAACCTTTAGTAGGTGTGAGGTAAACATTCCTTTGCTCAAACTTGTTAAGAGTATTCCTAGATTTGCTAAGTTTTTTAAAGAAGTTGGCACTATTAGAAGAAACCAAAAACTGAAAGGAAAGAAGAAAGTTGAAGTAGGTGAACAAGTTTCTGCAGTGTTTCAAAAACGCATGCCTAAGAAATGTGGTGATCCAGACATATTTAGCATTCCATGTGTGATTGGTGAAACTAAATTTGACAAAGCCATGCTAGATTTAGGTGCATCAATCAATGTTTTGCCTTACTCTTTGTATGAATCACTAGGCTTAGGACCCTTGCATAAAACAGAAACTGTTATTCAACTTGCTGATAGGTCTACTGTGTATCCGAAAGGGGTTGTTGAGGATGTTCTTGTTATGGTTGGTGATCTGATTTTTCCTGCTGATTTCTTTGTGTTGGATATGGAACATGTTAATAATGTCACACCTATACTATTAGGTAGACCTTTCATGAAAACAACAAAAGCGAAAATTGATGTTAATAGTGGGACTCTCTCTATAGAGTTTGATGGGGATAAGGTAGAGTATAATATTTATGACATGGATCCCATTGATAAAAATTCCTCTATGTTCTATTGATGTGATTAAGCCTACTTGTAAGGATGATTACAACCTGTTTTAGAGAATATCTTAGCGCCCCCAAAAGTAGATACTGTTTTGTCTACTAATATGCAGGAGTGTCAGGCTAAGCTAGAGCCTAAAGGTAAGCTCTATTCACATCCTTTGGGCAATCGCCCTCCATTACTGACCTCGCCAGGCGAGATACCATTGATGTCTAGTGTGCAGGCACTTGACATTGAGCTTAAACAGTCGCCTGATACGGTCAAGGAGGTTAAAGTGAATGAAACCACCTTCATTGCTAAAGACAAGGTGGTTAAGGTAAGAGGGACGAGATTTAAGGCGTTCCATGAGTGGTTCAAGAGGCAATTCAAACAAGAGACGGTTTTCACAAAGCCAAATGGCGTTAGTTAAATCTCTTGAGTTTCATGTCGAGCCACGACATAAAATAAGGCGCTACTCGGGAGACAACTCGAGGTTTGAGTTTGTTTTTATTTGTTTTTGTTCGGTTTAATTTTCTTTTTAGTTTTTCTATGGACAGGAGGAAATCACCGAAGCTTAGGGTCAGCTACAGTCAGTAGCCAATCTCGCTGTAAGTCTTCTCTCCCGTCAAAAAAAAAAAAAAAAATCCGAAAATCTGAAAATTATTCCGAGAAAAAAATAATAATATATGGGATAAAAAAAATAGAGTGAAAAAAAAAATATGAGAGAAAAGAAAGTAAGGAGTTGTATTACATCAAGTTTTGTTTCATTAGTACTATCATTCTAGATCTACATTCGTTGAAGCTTAGCTTGTTGGTGACCATGTTCTTTGCAAGGAGTTGATTTGTTTGGGTCACCTTCTACATTGGAGGTATTCTTTCTTTTGCTTTAGATGAGCTATGCATTATTGGATTACATTTAGTGCTCATCTAGTTTCTCATTCTACCACACTTTGAGTTTTATTGGAGGAAGGTCATCCGACCTTGTATGTGAGTCTTCTGTCTCCTTCCCTGAGATCGTTTTTATGTCTTCCATTTCATTGAGGACAATGCAATGTTTAAGTATGGGGGAGGAGAATGTATTCACATGTAATTTTTTGGGTGTTGGTTGTATCTGCATGAGCTTATTGAATATATATTGTATGAAAAAGCCACAAATATATTCTAGGGTGAAACTCTTTTTATACCCTAGCAGCCTTGTTTGGCTATCATCATCTTTTCCATCAGACAATTTAGTTTTGCAACCATGAGCAGGAACTAATCTCCATTGTTTTACTTAGCGGTTGAAACCTTCAGTTATTAAGTTGTGAGATTTCTAAACTCTTGTTCTTTTCCTATGGGTTTGTATTAATTCTCTTATTCTTCATCTATTGATTTCTATTAGTTTTGCTAGCTTGATCACCTAGTTTGATTGATAGTTTTCTATTGCTAGACTAGGAATATACGGTGGAATTCCTTGTCATTGTAGCTCTCATATCTGCATGATCTGGTAGTTGATTGCTTTTATGAAAGAAAATTGATTGCATGTTAATACTTGACGGTTGTAATTTATTGCATGCATCCTTATGATTCATGTGCCCTTTGCTGCTATTTCATCTAATCTTGAGAGGTTTCCCTGATTGCTGAATAGTAAGTATTATCAGGACCGGTTGACCTGCTGATATATTAAAGATTGGAATAGGAACATTCCCTAGGATTGATAAGAACTTGAGATAAATCTATGATCAACTTGATTGACTGTTGTGTGGATACTTGCTAGGTGAAACCCCTTCTCATCATATTCTCACCCAAACTTCTTCTGCTTGTTACTGGTTACTTGTGTGTTCTTGCAATCAAAACCCCCCCTTTGGTTACTTGTTACTAGTTGATATTTCACTTGACTGCATTGATTTGGTGTTTTGATTCCCTTGGGTTCGATTTCTATTTACTTGTTATACTCTAGTTAGTGTTTAGTGTTTTCTTTGATTTGGCACTACGACTTTAGCCTCATCAACATCCCAGAGGATATTTTTGATATCCCAGGGAACTTTCCATATGTTATTTGCTGCATTAATCACAATAAGATTATCCCCTTCCAAAATAACATTTTTATATTTTAGTTTTATTGCTAATTTTGTAGCCATTAACATTGCTTGCGCCTCCGTCTGTAAAGCTGAGAAGGATTGAGTGTGTTTACTATAAATATCAAGAATTTGTCCTCTATTCTTCCTGGCTATACAAGCTATCATAGATTGGTTGTTTTGTTTAAAAGATCCATCGAAGTTAATCTTTATCCAATTAGTGGGTGGGACAATCCATTGTTTGTTGTGTGATTTACTTCTGTTTCTTCTTGTTTTGTCTTTGGGTCCTTTTACAGATTTTATTGCGTTTTCCCATTGCCTATATTGGGAACAGGCCTCCTGAGCAATACCTTTTGAGACCCTTTCATTTCTAAAGATAATTTCATTTCTGTGTAACCATACCTGATACCATAAGAATATTAGACATTCTATTTTATGATTATTATTTTTGTAATCATAGATAACTTTTGTTAATGTTGTTTCAAATTTCTCTTTAACATCAATTTCAAATTTTGTTCCCGTTATTAGTTCTAGTTTTTGTATTTGTGATTTAATATGACTACATTCAAAGAAAAAATGATCTCTTGTTTCATTGTGAAAATTACACAATGAGCAATATGATGGTACTCAGTTATAATACTTGTTCAATCTATCTGTTGTTGGAAGATTATCAGACACTGCTTTCCATAAGAAGTTCTGTATTCTGGGTGGAATTTCTAATGTCCAAATTCAATTGAAAAGGTCTGCATTATCGGATGGGATGTTCATGGTATATAATTTTCTAGCTAACGTTGTACTAAATTTGCCATTTGCAGTCTGATTCCATATTATTTTGGCATCTATATAATTTTTAAATTTTAGTAATATGAGAAACTATTTGTTGGGCTAAGATCTCATTCAATCTTTGTATATTCCATTCTGTATCGGAGGTTATATATTCAGATACAGTCTCTGATTCTTGACATTTTGTACTATCAAAATATTGTCCGATATCAATGTTATGTATCCATTTATCCTTCCAAAATTTAATAGTCTTTCCATTACCTATGTTCCATTCTATACCTTTAAGAAAGTCATCCCGTACGTGTAAGAGTCTGGAAAATTGCCAAGATTATTTTGTCTTCTTTTTATAATCAAATATAGATCTTTCTTTAAGATATTTTTGACTAATAAGAGTCGCCCATATATTACTCTTTTCTGTTGCCAATTTCCAAAGCAATTTTTGTTGTAGCGCTTTACCTGAATCCTTGAGCTTACAAATGTTATTCCAATTTGTGATTGGCCTAAATCCTAGATTTGAATTATTCCAGAAGAAAGTTTTATTAATTTTATCCATTTCCTTACAAACACCCTTTGGGAGATAGAAACATTGCATTAAATGATTTGCTTTAGATTGTATATTAGACTGGATTAGGATAGTTCTACCTGCTTGGGAGATAGTATTAGCTTTCCTAAATATTTCTTCATAGCATTCGTAGGTTGTAGATTCATAATAGAGGCTAATTGTTGTCTTTGATTGTTAGAGATATTAGTTGACGTTTGGAAAGAACTTTTGTTATACTTGATAGCCAAACCCAATAAATCCGTAAACTTTTGTAAAAGGTTCTTTATGTATATCATATTTTTCGTGTTAGCGTTTGCTAAAATAATGGTATCATCTGCAAAGCAGAGAAACGAAATACGCATACCATTCTTATTTAGCTGTATGCCAACTCTATGATTTGTTTTTTCTATCTCTTTTTGCAATGTTCTTGCAAGATATTCCATAACTAAGATAAATATAAATGGAGCAATAAGATCACCTTGTCTAAGACCACATTTAGGTTTAAATATAGGACCAGACTCATTGTTTACTAGAACTGAGAACGAGGCTGATTTGATACATGTCATAACTAAATTAATCCATTTATTATCAAAGCCAAATGAATAGTATATTTATTCAACTGACTCATACTTTAATTTAAACAAACTTGATTACGTATAAGAGAACGATGCTAGAAAAATTTTAATTTGAGAACATTTAAAATTTTCTAGACTTTGTGAGAATTCAAAAATAATATGAATTATATAAAAGAGAAAGATATGGAGAGAAAAGATTTTCAAAAGGAAAAGATTTAGATGAGAATAGATTATTATTGTATGAATGTACGAATGAAATATTCATGTGCACAATCTTCTGTATTGACATGCACATTTCTTTACATTCAGATGCACATCCGTACATGTGTGCAGACATGTGTATGTGAATGTGAAAGACTATGCATGTGAATATAAAAGGTTGTGCGTGTGAATATTGAAGGTTGTGCATGCGAATGAAAATTCTGTATATTTGTACCATACTAATTGTTCTCACCAGATCCAAATCTTTTTCAGAATACGGTAATTAACTGTTGTTTTGATATGTTATCTTGTAAACTCTATATTTAATTTGGAATAAATCATATCCGTCTATTATATATAATCGAACGACTGTGATTGATATTATCATTTCATTATAACAAGTTGTTTCATTTGAACTAAAACCTATAGGTAGATATAGATGCTTATAACCAACATTCAATTGGTTTAGTAGTTTGACATTAAGTTCTCTTAAGTGTTCTATCCAAAGGTCTCGAATTTGAGTCAGACATGTATAAAAAAATTGATGTTAAAAGACGTCTATCACCATGGGCATTAAACCGGCTAATGAGTAATGATAAAAAAAGAAGAAGATATAGATGCTTATAATATGTATAAATTGTATAATGGCACACAAAATCAATATACCAAAATTGCTTTTTTCTTGTCTTTCCCGTCAATATTCCCATTAGAAATAGTAGAGTGCTGAGTAGCACTCGTGCTGACTGGTTTACCTGCGTCACTAAAATCGAAACAAACTTAG
Source organism: Oxyria digyna (assembly GCA_029168935.1). Classification (NCBI taxonomy): domain Eukaryota; kingdom Viridiplantae; phylum Streptophyta; class Magnoliopsida; order Caryophyllales; family Polygonaceae; genus Oxyria; species Oxyria digyna. The sequence goes on from JAPVLV010000005.1 coordinate 47,197,667, forward strand.
AATTTTCTACCTGGAAGATTCGAGGGGATAGTTTTAATTTGTATGTAGACGAAACCAACCGCGGCACCACAGTCTTTACAAAACAGAAACCGCCCCTGGTTTATTCATTCATTTTTATACACAGAAAACCGCACCGCCATAAAACTACCTCGGATTTCTTCTCCCATGGATACTCAAATCGGAACACTCGACTCCTGCAAGCCATCCACCGGAGACCTCTGCTGCCCCACCCCCAACCTCACCCTCGGCTCCTCGCCTCCGATCGTTTCTCCTACAGGATCGACGCTCGGCCGCCACCTCGCTCGCCGCCTCGTCGAGATCGGCGTCAACGACGTCTTTGCCGTTCCCGGCGACTTCAACCTCACTCTCCTCGACCACCTCCTCGCCGAGCCAGGCCTTAACCTCGTCGGCTGCTGCAACGAGCTTAACGCCGGATACGCCGCCGACGGCTACGCTAGACGCCGTGGAGTCGCCGCCTGTGCCGTCACTTTCACCGTCGGAGGCCTCAGTGTAATCAACGCCATCGCTGGCGCCTACAGTGAAAACCTTCCTGTTATCTGCATCGTTGGAGGTCCCAATTCCAACGATTACGGTACCAACAGGATTCTGCATCATACTATTGGATTGCCTGATTTCTCCCAAGAGCTTCGCTGTTTCCAATCGATTACCTGTTTTCAGGTCTCGAAAACTTACACTTCTGATTTTTGCCGTTTCCTGTACTTTTTCTTGAATTGCTTTTTGGATGTTTAGGCGGTGGTTAATAATCTGGAAGATGCGCACGAGCAGATCGATACTGCCATCACCACTGCTTTGAAGGAGAGCAAGCCGGTCTACATCAGCATCAGCTGCAATCTCTCTGCTATTCCTCATCCCACTTTCATTTGGGAGCCCGTTAAGTTTTCCATTGCGCCAAGGTATTGTTTAGGTTTTAAAATCTGAATGAGGAAGTCCAATTAAACATGTTTTGAATCAACACAAAATGTTAGGGTAAGCAACCAACAAGGGCTTGAGGCAGCTGTGGAAGCAGCAGCTGATTTCCTTAACAAAGCTGTGAAGCCAGTGATGGTTGGAGGGCCAAAGCTGCGTGTAGCCAAGGCTTCTAAAGCCTTTGTGGAATTGGCAGATGCGAGTGGCTACCCGGTCGCTGTGATGCCGTCTGCGAAAGGGTTGGTGCCAGAGAGCCACTCTCGCTTCATTGGGACTTACTGGGGTGCTGTCAGCACTTCTTTCTGTGCTGAGATTGTTGAATCTGCTGACGCTTACATATTCGCTGGACCCATCTTCAACGACTACAGCTCGGTGGGATACTCGTTGTTGCTCAAAAAGGAGAAACTGATCATGGTTCAGCCTGATCGTGTCGTGGTTGGCAACGGCCCTGCTTTTGGCTGGGTTCATATGAAGGACTTCCTGAGGGGTTTGGCTAAAAGGATTAAGAACAACCCAACTGCTCATGAGAATTATAAACGAATATTTGTGCCTGAGGGTCGACCTCTCAAGTGCAAGCCTAAGGAACCTTTGAGGGTGAATGTCCTGTTCCAGCATATACAGAACATGATATCTGGTGACAATGCTGTGATTGCTGAGACAGGAGACTCCTGGTTTAACTGCCAGAAACTGAAGTTGCCTGAGGGATGTGGGTAAGCTTCTTAAGTGCCTAACTTGTTTTTGAAACTATTTCTTGGGTTGGATACTTGGATGACAACTTTTTTATGTGAAATGTGTTTTGCAGATATGAATTTCAAATGCAGTATGGATCAATTGGTTGGTCAGTAGGTGCAACTCTTGGTTATGCTCAGGCTGCTAAGGATAAGAGGGTTATTTCTTTCATTGGTGATGGGAGTTTCCAGGTAAAATCTTCTACCTGTTTAATTACAAGGGTGGTGTTTGGTAGGAAGTTTCTTTTGCACTTAAAACTGCTGCGTAAATGATGTTGAGGGAATTTTTTACTGTAATAAGAAGTAAAAGATCGAACACCAAGTTTGTTGGCGAGGAGAGCTTAGAGACTTCAGTTTTAATTATATATGATTTCATAATTCAGTTATAGAGTATATGCTAGACCTTTCTACAGGAGTGTATGTTCTATAAAATTCTAGACTCACATAATGTCTCAACTCTCAAGTCTCAGGTCATTTAAAATTCTAGACACACGATAAGCTGAGTTTGGGCATGTTGATTGATTCAGATGTTCCATACTTGCTTTACAGCATGTATTTTTCTAGCTAAAAGCCTAAAAAACAGTGAGATAACTAATTTCAGTATAAGAGACCATGTTATTTGGTTGGTTTGTTCATACAATTGCCTAAATTCTACATTGGTAATTTGGCTGGCTTGTCTTATTAACAGGTTACAGCACAAGATGTATCTACAATGCTGCGGTGTGGGCAAAATACCATCATCTTCCTGATCAACAATGGAGGATACACTATTGAAGTTGAGATCCATGATGGCCCATACAATGTTATAAAAAACTGGAACTACACTGCGCTCGTTGATGCAATCCACAACAACGAGGGCAAGTGCTGGACTTGCAAAGTAAGTAAATTACTGAAAGTTTCAATATTTTTGGATGGTTGGCTGAATTCTTGACATTCCAATTGTAGGTTAAGTGTGAAGAGGATCTCGTAGAAGCAATTAAAACCGCAACAGGACCAATGCAAGACAGTCTGTGCTTCATAGAAGTGATAGTGCATAAAGACGATACGAGCAAAGAGCTGCTTGAATGGGGATCAAGGGTCTCTGCTGCAAACAGTCGCCCTCCGAACCCTCAGTAATAATATTCGGATCGTACAAAATGTTGTTTCCTGCAGAGTTGAGTTAGTACATTATGTTTCACCTATCGAGTTTGTACTATGTTGTGTAATGATGCAGGCAATAAATAAGTGCCAGAGTTGTGAATGTGTATGTAACCGTTGGCATTAGACTTTATTTTAATGTTTTTTCTTGCATGCTTTGCACCGAAGAATACTAAAATTACGGATTTTCGTATGTGATTTAATATAGTTATACATTATTTGTTAATATGTTGTTATTATCAAATTTATTAATATTTGTAAATATAATTATTTTTTATTTCCTTATATTTATGTTTGAAGTAGTTTTAAAACATAATATTAGAATAAGTTTGCATTCTCATAAGAGAAGCTCACACATTAATTTAATTTGTGACTTAATCAAGTAGACTATAAATAAATATAATATAGGGATATAAAAAAGATATTTAAATACATGTCCAAAAGTCCAATAAGAGGTGATTAAAAAATGAGTAATGTATTAAATTAGTATCAATTTCAGCCAACTTTTATATAGATAAGATACCGCCAAAATTACACATGTATAGTTGTATATAGACCTGTCAAACGGGTCGTGTGGGTCGGGTTGTCTCCATGTCACTATTTACGGGTCGGATTAGTGTCGGGCTGTTGCAAGTCAGGTATGGGTTCGGGTTTGGGTAGCGCATGGTCAAATTTCCTCGACATAATTATTAAATAATATTTTCATTAAAGAAAAATAGATAAATCTAATTTCTAAAATATTTAAATAATAAAATATATTAAGTAATTTGCAGGTCGGGTCGGGTTTTGATCCGAAAATGACCAACGATTTCGGGTCCAACGAGTCGGGTCAGTTGGGATCGAATTAAAATATTCTATAGACCTTAACCCACAAAATAGGGTTCGGGTCGAGTTTGCGGTGGGATCAACTTTTGTCGGGGGTCTAGTTGTATACGTCTTCGATTGACTACAAACAGAGTAAAACATCGTAATATAACTTACTGTAAAACAATGAAATTCATTTCTATCTATTTTTTGGTGAAAGTGATTTCGTTTTTATAGCTCTCACAGTCACATGGTGATTATACAGTAGCATTACAGATAAGTTTGAGGAATTCAGTGAAACAGTTGCAATACTGGTACGAACATACAAATAGGTATAAATTTCATGAGCATACAGTAGTGCATATACATATATAGGTAGGTGGTTAGTAGAAACTAAAGGTGGGTTGGAAAGTAGTGAAAAGAAAAAGAGGCGTTTTCCGGGAGGGGCAGAGCAGGTGTGGAAGCGTCAGACGAAAGAAGAGGAGGTGGGAATGGCAATGGAGGAGGAAGAAGAAGAAGAGGATCATCGAGATTATTATCGAGGAGGAATTGGTGGAAGTGAATGTGGGAGTTGAGCAAGTGTACATACTGAATGGCGTGGTCCAGAAGGGAGACAGTGTCGAGCTTCGAGGCTCCCGGGACCATACTCTGTAGCGTCTTCAGCCGCGAGCTTATTCGGTGCCTCCTCTCCCGAGCCGCCACGCTTTGTGGGTCAGTCGATAGCCGCATCCTGCAGCTTCCTTTGCTCCTCTTCTTCCTTTCTTCCTCCTCACACTGGTACTGTTCTTGGAAGGAGGACGACTTCATGGTTTTCTTATGTATAACCCTGGTTCTCTACCAAAGCTTTCTTTGCCTGCCTTTGCCGTCATTCATTCACTATTTATAGACAAACATCTACCAACCCCGTACCCGCGCGGGTTTTACGGCCTATAAAACTTCAGAATAAGGCGTTGCGGAGTCGAAGAGAAGAAGATGATGATATGTTCCATATAGATTTATTATAGAGATATGTTGGTGGGTCAAAATCATCATTTATACCACATATTCGTAAACGTAGAAAAGAAAAGGGAAAAGAATAAAATCAAAAAGTGATAAATTAAAAACAAAGCATTAAGTACGCCAAATGTTAAACGAGTCATTAGGATCAGCGGAGATGACATCGATATAGACCCATCGAAACTAGTCTCACTCAATTTTGATTTCGAACGATCTTAAACGAGTCATCCAAATCCGCGTAAGTACGCTAAATGTTAAAAGAACAAAAAAACCCAAAAAATATACAGTATAGGCAATTTTTTGCCTACGTATGAGACGTTGTCCACAATAGCGTCTCATACGAAGGCTTATTTTTTTTAAAAAAAAGCTAGGTATATGGACACCGCCTCACCATCGTTACAAATTTTCAAACCTGGAAAAATGTCTATATTGAGAATTTGTTTCAAACTACGCCTACAACGGGAATTTGTTACTTTAATACGGAGTAAAAAGTAGGGAACTAACATTTATAAATTGGATCCGAAAAAAATAGGGTCTTGCTATTCTCACGCGTCTGACATGTTGTTTACAAGCGAAATAGCTCGCCTAACTTAGGCGAACAACTTTAGCTCACTTAAGTTAGGCGAGCAACCAAATCCAGGGGTAAAATAGGAAAAAATGTGAAATTTTGGAAATATAAAACTTTAGCTCGCCTATTATAAGCGAGCAACACATTTTAACAAAAAAAACAAAAACTGGGATTTGTAATTTTTTTTATAAACATTGCTCGCCTAATGTAGGCGAGCAATATTAGACGTGCAATAATTTAGTTTTTTGCAAACATAAATTTGAAAAAAACATTAAAATATTAAAAAAATTAACCTTGCTCGCCTAATGTAGACAAGCAATATTAGGCGTGCAATAATTTAGTTTTTTTGCAAACATAAATTTGGAAAAAACATTAAAAAAATTAAAAAACATTGCTTGCCTATGTTAGGCAATCAAAAAAAAAAATTATTTTTTAAAATTTGTTTTGATAATCATGTAGAGCATTTCGATATGGCTCTGTACGTATAAAATTTACCCAAAACGGATATGTTTGGCCCTCCAAAAGACAAAAAAACGAAGTCCTGTAACGTAATTGCTATGTTTATACGTGATGTATAGGTGTAATGCATATGTGACGTACGGAATTACATATGTTAAGTGACATATATGTAATTAGCTTCAATGTATTCGTAGTATTGTGTACAAAATAAATCAATTTCAGTGACGTGTTAAGGCCTTAAAGCCCAATTTGGCAAAACGCCGTACGAGCGTTGTCGGAATAGATTCAAACTTGTTTTCAATCCATATTAAAGATATTTGACCATGTGGGTAACTTCAAATCAAGACTTCTTACTTTTGAAGTAACACCTATTTTGAAAAATCAAACGATGTCATAATATGTATGAACTACAACATCGATGTTGATCAAAATTGCAAAAATTATACAACTTCAACAAGGTCTCGCTCACACAAAACGAGGCTCGAAACTGTGCGTAAATGCTAAAAGGCCTTATGGGGTTTTAATGCCCAATTTGGCGAAACGATGCCCTAACGATGTCAGAATGGAATGCAACTTGGTTTCAATGTTTATTAGGGATATTTAACCATGTGGGTAACTCCCAATCAAAACCCCTTACTTTTGAAGTAACACATCCTTTGTAAAAACCTTACTAGTCATAATTCTCTAACTTGTCGCAATATGTATAGTCTACAACATCGCTGTTGATTATGTTTGAAAAAAATTATACACCTTAGTGTGATTAGGCATATAAAGGTCCAATAAGGTTTCACTCACACAAAACGAGACTCGAAACTGTGCGTAAACGCTAAAAGGCCTTAAAAGACCTAAAGTGGCCTTAAGGCCCAATGAAGAGTCTTTACTTCTTTACCTATTTATAGGCCCTTACTATATACCACCCTTGGTAATTTACCTCACGAGGGTATTTATCCACTAAGTGACTCAATCATTTTCCGCGAGTTGGATAAATGACCGATGCATACGTCTTTATCAAGAAAGTAACTTTTTTAGAAACTAACCCCCTATTTCAAGAGAAAAGGAGAAACTCAAGAAATTAGTTTTTTCTAACAAAACCTAATAAAAACTACTTAGAACTAGTTTTCTTAATTAAATACTTTCAAGATGTCATCGGAACAAAATCTCTCTAAATATTATTGATACTTGGTTGGATATGAGTACGTTTATAAAAAATTAATGGACCTCTTGATATACGGAGCAAATTATAACACCAACTCCTTCTTAGAGCATCTCCAATAGTTTGTTATAAATGGAGATAACAAATTTATAAGAAAAATCAAACAACAATAAGCTAAAATGACAAATTATAAGAATATTCTTTTAGATATGCTTTATATCTCTATCTTGATTGCTAAATTTAGCAATCCAAATAGCAAGTCAAGTGTGTGTGGTCCACTAACAAATGATATTTGTTTAATAAATTGAAAATTGAAAGAGAGAGAAATTTGTGTTACACTTGAAAATGACAAAACTATAACAAGTGTTGTTGGTGTTATACTTGTTTGCTAAAATAACATTTGCTGTAACGTGTCATTTCAATTTGCTATAATCCTAGTTAATTTGCTAAACTTAACAAACTATTGAAAATGCTGTTAGGCCATAGACCATTCACAATGAAAATCCTAAAATTTCTTAATTTTGATATAGATAAATGAAAAAAAAAACTAAATTCAGTATGTGTCCAATGTCCATATAAATATCATAGAAATTCACTAGAATCAATATTATTGTTTCTTCATGAAGAAACTACGGAGTAATAAGAAAATCATGATAATTATTACCTGATTCTTATGACACAACCCTCTGATTTATTTATTGTTTGTTTTTGTATTTTACTCCCTCCGTCCCATATTATAGATCACGTTTTCCATTTTAGACGTCCCAAAATATAGCTCTTATTTTCCTTTTTTATCTTTTGTCTTATTATCAATATCACATCGATCTACACTCTTTTCTCCTTTTTACATCAAAATTCACACCAATTCACTTTTTTATCTTCTCTTTCCTACATAAAAATCCACACCCATTCACAATCTCTCTTCTCTTCTCTTCACTTTTCTTTCTCCCTTCCTTAATTTACCTCGATAATAACAAACGTGATCTATAATATGGGACGGAGGGAGTAGAATAGATAAACTTGTAAGTTTCTCGAACATGGATGATCTTATAGTTTGATAAGATTGATGGTGGGAACTTGGAAAGAGATGGGTCAACAATCCACACAAGAGGCTAATTCTGATTTCGACCCACCAAAAATGTTGATTCTGAAATTAAGTCGGTGGTTCCTCCTAGATTTAAGTTAAAAGGGGGGCTTGCCTTGCTTTGTTCTAGTACTAATTACAGTACATAGTGTACATCGCATCAAAATCAAAATCAAATACAAATGACATATCAAATCACTACCCTCTCTTTTTTAGGAGAGTCTAAATACACTGAAATTGACTATAGACGGGTGGAATGACCACTTTCATTTTCCGGCGGAGCTTAGCGCCGCGCGACACCTAACACCGCCCCATACCTCACGAATTCTGCATTCGTGAGGTTTTCTTGAACTGTTCTTACGACCGGTTTAAATAAATAAAATATATATGAGGCGACCGGTTCAGTAATAAATTGAACCGGTTCAGTAATTAATATTTCGGAAATCCGGTTTTGAAATGATAATCCGGTCTAGCATGTACAGACATCACGAATGCTGAATTCGTGAGGTGTTAGAGCATAAATACGCAGTTCTGTCAGGAATCTAGGGCTAGGATATCTTCGCATATCGACGAAAATACAGACCTCACGAATTCATAATTCGTGAGCTTGTACGTAGTGAATTCGCAGTTTTGTCAGGAATCTAGGGCATGAATATGATCGGTTTCCCGAGGAAAAAGGCTCGAAGACCTCACGAATTTAGAATTCGGCTACTTTACATGCCCTAATTGATTTAGTCGGGTATATATATAGTGTACGTGATGGTAAGGTTGGGAGAAGAGGAAGGAAGAGAGTAGGAGAAGAAGACGAAGGAAAATCGACATTATTTCAAATAAGAGATTCGAAAAAAGAAAATAAGACAATTATGGTAAGTTACATAATGTACTTGTAATTTAATTGTTTCAGTCAATATTTTAGTTTTGTGAATGTATATATATATAAATACATTGTATGTTAGAATACGTATCGAAGATTACAATTTTTTAAGAGTGTAAAACGTCATGATGTGTACGTACATATTGTACTGTAATTTAGAGGTGGTGAAGCTAATATTTGTGTACTGTATTTTTAGAAATGGAGTTAGAAAGTAAACTGTTGTAGATGAGTTTGAAGTAAAATATGCATCCCGAATTGAGGATTCGGGAGTATGAATTATGCCGTGCGAATTTAGGATTCGCGAGGTAGTTAAGAATACACATTGTTCTGTTTTAGCATTATTTATGTTATTTTAACTGAATTATTTAATAAAGCGGAGTACATAGTTCATGAGTTATATTGCACATCGTTATTTGTAGGAAGACTACACATCGTTATTTGAAAACGATTATGTGTGGAATAACAAAGAAGATGTGTTATGTTGGGCACGTGGAATCGGTACAGAGAACAACATGGTCTTAATAATTGACCGTTCAGGAGAGAACTATGTGAAGCTTACATGTGAGAAATATGGAGCTTATCATGGGGTAAAAAATTTGTTGATTCGCAACCCGAGGTCCAAAACAAGTATGTGTCCGTTTCGCCTCCATTGTCACTGTGAGGATAACGAATGGACATTGAGAGTGGTGTGCGGGTGTCACAATCACCCCCTCCCAGAAAGACTGGTGGGTCATGCATATGCCGGAAGAATGAACGAGGAACAGAAAAGGGATATCATTTCTCTGATAAAAGCGCATGTGAAGCCGGCGAAGATTTTTTTTTTTTGGCAGCGAAGCATGGTGGATGGATGATTACGTCGAAGACTCAAATTAAAAATATGTGTTACACTCTACGTCTTAAGGAGATGGATGGAAAAGATGTAACAGAGTTTACACGAAGTTGGTTGTTGGAGAGGGGTTATATGGTACGATCTCGTGCTATGTCACACGACAACGACATAATTCAAGATTTTTTTTGGGCAAACCCGAAGTCGTTGTTTTTGTTGCGGTTATTCCCATATGTCATCATCGACGCTACGTACAAGACGAACAAGTATGATAAGTGTATATGTTTTTGTTTAATTTGAATAATTTGTTAGAAAGTGTGTAGTAATAAATATTATGTGAAAATGCAGGTACAATATGGCGTTGTTGGAGATTGTAGGGTTTACTTGCACTGGGCAGACGTTCAACGTTGCGTACTCGTTCATGGCACGAGAGAACTTTGACCACTACAGGTGGACTCTCTTGAAGGTGAAGGAAATGTACGATCACATTGGACAAAGTCCTGGAGCGATTGTGACGGATCCTGATCTGGCGGAGATTAAGGCAATTGCTGAGGTATTTCCTAATGCAAAACACCTATTGTGTTGGTTTCATATACTGTGTAACTGCAAGGCACAAGTAAAAACAGCAACGGGAAACCATAATTTTGCTGAAGCGTTTGGGAATAATTGTGGAGGTGTATTCAACTCTAAATCAGTAGAGACGTATAATAGCCGTGTCGCTGATATAAGGAAGAAGTATCCAGGCTTTTATCCTTATTTAAACGAGACGTGGTTGTCTCCTTACAAAGAGCGCATTGTACGGGCATGGACGGACAATATATTTCATTTGCTTACGAGGACAACGAATAGGTATTACTGTTGTTATTTATGTATGTGTTGAATTTGTATATATAATCATGTCTTACAATTATTGATATTAATTATTAATCTGTATTGTAGAGTTGAAGGTGCTCACTCGAGGTTGAAAAATTTCATAGACAACAGTGTTGGTTCGTTTAACACCATAGCACAAGAGATCTACTCAACTATCTTAATTCAGATTCTGGGTATTCAGCGGAAAATGGAAATGGATGTCAATACTAGACCCTCCAAAGTTATTCGCATGGAAGGAACTGGGCGGTATACATATTATGTGGAGCTCGTAAATAAGGTTTCAACTGACTGTATGAATATACTTATGGAGACCATGGATAGGATCGAGAATCCTTCCAAGGGTTTCCACCCTCATGCGTGCAACGATAGATGGTGGAGAAATGTAAGAGGCCTTCCTTGTGCACATGATTTGTACAACTACATGAGTATGGGTGTGCCAATTCCTTTAGGGGAAATTCACGACTTCTGGAAACAAATTGTTTGGCATAAACCACCAGAAGGATATACAGTCCCCCTAGATGAGGAAAATGAGGTGAACAATGGTTGCAGACGTCCTTTGCAAGAGCCGCCACCGAGATATAATAAAAAAAAAGGCAGGCCACGTATGACTCAACCTGAGAAGAGGGAGCAGACTTGGTATGAGCATGTATCAGGCAATGATAATATAGGTCGGAGGAGGTACAGAAGGCCAAAAGGGGAGATATTTGTGGAATCCGACGAAGAATTTGAGGAAGAGGACGAGGACGACTTGGAAGACGAGGCTGATGATGAGCGGTCAGGTGTAAGTCAGGGTATTGATTATAAGAAAGTGTTTGGCGAAAACCAGATAGATCATTTCATGTTTGGTTACATTACGAACTACAAAACCGTAAGGGGAGATGGTCATTGTGGGTACCGATCTCTTGCATGGCTTCTTGGTTTAGAAGATGAGGATTCATGGAAACATGTGCGCACAACAATGGTGAGCGAGGTTCAAGAGAACTACAACTTTTACAACAACATTGGTTACACATTCACAAGATTACATGTATTGGTCGAGCGTATAGGTTGGTTAGGGCAATGTACAAACCGAGAGTTTTGGATGAAGATGCCTGCTTGTGGATTTATAGCTGCTACAGCATTCCAAAAAGTTATTGTGTTGTTATCATGGGGCGGTTCACATACTACGCTCCCATTCTACTCCAAGGGTAGCCCTGTAGAGCCGAAAGACGTAATTGTCATTACTTTGGTGGGAAATCAAGATCATTACATACCGGTTAGTAAATGTGATGTACTTTAATTATTTTTCGAAATCGTATGACTTGGAATATTTTTGACATTATATTTATGTTTTATGCAGGTCAAGTTATCAGATAACGCTCCTATTCCTCCGGTTGCTTATAATTGGACCCACCACCATCATTCGAGCGTAAGCGGTTGGGAACATCAATTTCAAGATCGTATATACCATTTCCAATATTTACGACAGCTACACAGCAGACCTTTAGCGTAGTCGATGCGTATCTTCATTATTCAATCCGTTTGTTGGTATGTTTATGTAGTATTTATTTTGACTGTTGTAGTGAATATGGTAAGAATTTTTGAAACGCTACCAACCAATATAATTTCGTAAAATAAGACATATTCCGTTAAAGAGATTCATCATAACTTCTTACTGAAAATAACAACTTCCTTGCATAAACAAACAAAGTACGACCCCCCCCTCTAATGCCTCAAAAAGTCGTAGCTGCAGCGCCCGGTTCGCTCGGTCGGCCTAGAAAACTCACGGGACATCAAAATCATCATTACAACAAGAAGGATAACCGTAAGAGTTTTAGCATATCTATTGCTTTGAACTGAATTTGCGTATGGCATGGCAGGAGCTTGAAGAACCTCTGTCGGGTATACCTCCCCCGAACTCAACATTTTCTTCTGGCCCTGGTACTTCTCCTTATACCAAGACAATTTGAATTCCAAATCATCGATTGTCATTAGAAGCTGACTATTTTTTTCGTTACCCGCATCTAAACGCTTCTTCAATATGTTTACTTGGTCCGGGTAGTCGCAATCCTGTATTTACAAACACAATCAGTTATGCACATTCAAATTTTCGACCACATATACGTAAGAAATAAAAGTTGGAAGCAGTATACCCCTAAATAATCGTAAAATCTGTCAACTTCGGGAACCGAGCGAGAGGAGTTGCTAGAACCTTGACTGACCATATTTCTTTTGGTGTTTGGTTTAGATGAAAATTTATTCGTTGCACATGGACATATATATAGGGAAACAAAACCTCACGAATCCATGCTTCGTGAGGTTTAGGGTGTTTTGAGGATAGAGCAATATGTCAGGAATCTACGATTTTGGGAAATTGTAAATTCCACCCTCACGAATTCAGAATTCGGGCCCTATTCCAGATATGATTCCATTAATTTTTACGAAGATATGGCAGAGGTTTTTACTGAAAAGGAAATGTATATTCCACACCTCGCGAATTCACGATTCGGGCCCTATTCCAGAAAAAGTTGATAACTTTTTAGAATCTAGGGCAGAGTAGTCTGGATTTTTTTAAAAAGTAGATTCCACACCTCGCGAATTCACAATTCGGGAACTGTAAGAAAAGACTTGACAACTTTTCAGAATCTAGCGCAAAGTAGTCTGTATTTCTGGAAATAGTAGATTCCAAAACCCCGCGATTTCACAATTCGGGAACTTTAAGATAACATAACATTGCCGAACTTTTAAGAACATAATTATTCTGTGTTTGCATTTCCGGGAAATAGTATATGCTAAAACGGACGAGTTCTGCATTCGGGTGGTCGGTCATCTGAATAAATATTCTCAACATAATCGTTTGTTTCTTCATCACCATCACATGTTCCTCCGTTGTCGGGGAATTTATCATTTTACATCATGTAAATTGTGACAGGATATTGGAATTCCAACCAGCGGTTCAGAATCGTTAGTACATCTTTTTCCTCTAAAACCTCTTTGATACGATTCATACGGTTCGGATTTGAAGGGAAGTAAAATATACGACAAAGAGGTATACTAACATATCCATTGTTATATCCATTGTTATACATTCCATTGTCTTCTAATATTCCCGTCTATTTATAAGGTTTCATGATGTTTCTTATTTACAAATATTATGCAAAACCGCCAATAGATATCACGAATGCACAATTCGGGAAGAGTTTACCGAGGCCATTTTGATAGCTTACGAATTCACAATTCGGGACCGTTTGGAAAGCATTTTCGTAATTTGGGGAGGACTACAAGGTTGCACGACGTCTATAAATGGACGACTCCAAATCAAGGTGGAACAACAAATAGTTTTCACTCTGTCTAACTGTAAGCTATTGAAATCATGTCCGAACTGAGCTCATCTGGAAGCAACAAAGTTAAAATGTGCCAATGCAATAAGGCAGCCGTAATGGCGGAGTCGGAATCGAGGAGAAACTTAGGCAGGAAGTTCTGGTCGTGCCCTGGCACCGGTTATACCATGTGCTACTTCACTCAGTGGATCGATCCTCCTCATCCCGAGTACTCGCAAAACGCCATAAGAAAACTACTGCAGCGTATTTCTTCGTTGGAACATGAAGTCTCTACTCTAAGGGAGACCATGGATCTTAACGACCGCGCCGACTAGGCTTTACTATTTTAAACTGTAAGTGTGAACTTCTGTGTTCGTCTCAGAACTACGTACCCCTTCGTTTTCCAATGTTTTCAGATTTACCATGGTTGTAATGTTTTAATTGCGCGAATGTTGTTATATTGTAGTTTCACCAATGTTGTAATGTTTGAGTTGTATTAATGTTGTAACGTACGTCTGAAATCCAACTTGCAAAATGCGAATGTCGATTTGGACGTACGGATCTGAGTCCCTCAAATTCTTCCATATCTCAAAGTCACGCTCCATCTCCATGTATTTGATGCGGAATGAGTCATAAGACACGGTTATCACGTTGAAACGCATGAATTCATCGTAAGTCGTACGTAAGTTCTTTCGTAGAAATGAACGGCGCATATCTGGAGGTAGTTTTGCACTTAAAATGAATTTAACTTTGCTACAATTCAACCCTCACGAATTCACAATTGGGGCCCTTTTCCAGATATGATTCCATTACTTTTTCAGAACATTGGGCAGACGTAGGTTTTCATTCCCGCGGATACCATGAATCAACCCTCACGAATTCAGAATTCGGGCCCTATGCCAGATATGATTCCATTACTTTTTCAGAAGATGTGGTACAGGTTTCTACTGAGAAGGGCTGGATTAGATCCCAAATCCTCACGAATCCACAATTCGGTTGCCTGACAACAAAATAATCGAAAACTACGAAAAGCTTTCATAACAGGACGGAATGCAAATTAATTCAAATTAATTTGCGGTAACACATAATTGAAAACAAACTTTCGGAATAGAGCATGCATGATGTCTGTCATGCGTCATTCAATACCCAGAAGTATGGCCTGTATCATAACCGTCGAAATAGTTCGTAGTTGGCTCTCTGGACGGGGGAGAACCATAACTTTGGCTACTGCCTAAACTAGTTGCACTTGGTGTTCTGAAATCTGCAAAACCATAACCTTGACTTCCATGTTGTTCGGTGAAATTGAAGGGTTGAAAGGATGATTCAGGTTCGCTGTATGAACCGGGCATGTAGGAGCTAGGTCCAGGATTACCGAGATTGTACGTTCCAAAGGTTTTCCCGCCGCTATATCTTCGGGGTGATCCATCCTGTAACTGTTCGGCATCTGAGTCCAACCGCTCTGCCCTTGATCTTTGGGAAGAACCAACACCTGTATTACGGAATACCTCTGGAAGACCTGGAGTCATGACCGACCCTATTACTTGCATTATAATTTTTTTCAGTGGATCGTCATCTGCATAACCTCGAAGTACTTCCACATTCTCCAGAATAATTGATTCAATGTGGTTGAGGCGGTGTTCAAGTAACCAGATGGTTGGAGTTAGTATTTGTCACACTGCTACACGTAGTTTTTAAAAAATGACATGTTATATGAATTTTACTTACACGGACAACTTGCAGTGCTAATGGCCTGGGTTGTTGGTCAAGTTCAGCGACTAGTTTCGCTGACTCTGCATCGTTGTAAGGATGAGAGTGTTGTCTATACCAGTCCATATAATCGCATGAAGTTTCCCAAACTTGATTGCTGATGGGCAAATCATCTTCTTCCAGGCAGTGTTCGAACCAAGTTCCAAAATTATTGTCTGCCCAGTGATATTTCACCTTATAACCGCCTAAATTTCTTGATGGTCTGTTACTTTGCACTGGCTCGATAGGTGGATTTCTCGGTATTATCTGTTTTCTTCCAAATTGTCTTACAAACCTATCTGGGTTATAACCTTCTTCCATACCCAGGTATTGCAGCGTCCCTTTGTAGTGAGACACTTTGAATGCGCGTTTATTAACCACTTCCTTCCACGGCATCCAACATACCTACAAACAATTTGTATTTATGAATACATGGTATACGAACAATATTAGGTACAAAACGGGAACTAGCTCGAACCTCGTCCACTCGCATTAAATCTAGTTGTTTTTGTATTCCTTGAATCCTCTCTTGTGGTGACTTTCTAGCACGACGTCGATCGTTACAGTAAGCGTACGGGCCGGGAGTTGTACAAGATGGATCTGCTGTTTCATGACCTTTGAACATTGGGAAGTACGCCCATATCCAACTCTCAAAAGAATTACAGTTAATTACTCTGTCATTTCAATAGTAAAAACAAATCAACTTTAGTAAGGAAATCAATACCTGTAGAAGTAAAGGGGATCCACTAAATTGTGCAACATATCGTCGACTAGCCATTCCCAATTCGCGATAAAGGTATGCTAACGTTGCAGCTCCCCAAGCGTACCTTTGCGTGTTGGTGTGGTCTAGCAACGGATGAAAATTCTGAATATTCATTTTTGTTCCACTCTTGTCTTGGAACAGCAGGGACGACGTAATGGTTGCGAGGTACACAGAGGCAATGGTGTGTTGCTGATCTTCATTTACGACTCTTTCTGTCATCATTTCACGTAAGGTTGCAAGGGTAAAACCTTTGTTTTTTTTGTACGCATACACTTCATCAACGTGCATGCCAAACATTTTAGCTACTTCGTTGAACAACTCTGTGTCCGTCATTGAAGGGGATACCGGTAGTCCAACAACTTTAAGTCCAAGCAGTTGATACACATCTCTATGAACGCCATTTCTCCCCACGGCAAGTGAAACGTATTTGTTTCGGGGTGCCACCTCTCTATGAACGCCGAAATGAGGGCCGAATCAAATGTAGTGTGAGGAATCAGCAGTAATTTAGTTAAACCGCTTGTTTCAGCTATTCCCCTCCAAGCCCCATTGGGCATTGAATCCCACTCCGACACTCCTTTACTACGAGCATGCACTTTCACGACCTTTTTCATCTGTATGACATGAATCATTTAGCATCAACGGTAAATCTCTGTAGCAGTAAGAGGAGTGAAGTGACGTTGTAAAAATATTTTCATTGACATACCATTGCGTCGTTTGTATTGTTCCGTAAGAAACTTGCAAAATGCGTGTTGAAATTGCGCAATAACGAACTGTCTGCAGGGCCTCCAGGGTACTCAGTTTGCCGCATTTCATCAGCGTCTAACTGAACGTGACTTGCACTAGTAGATCTTTGCATTGTAGGTCCACTCCTTTGGGGAGTGTCTGCAACAGCAGAACAACTCCTCCTTGCTCTTACAATAACTGGAGTACTGCTTCCCATCATAACAGTGTCTTCGTGAGGTAACGGAGCTTCATTTACGGTGCTACGTGATGGAGGGTTGTTCATGTTCCGACGGGAATCTCTAGACGACCCCCCTCTGCTAAATAGGTTACGCGTTGAATCCTGAAACATCATATGAATACATACACGAAATTTACATCCACACAGATTTCTTATATTTAAATTAAGTGAACTACATAGGGACTCCATATTACTTACCCATAACCGAGTTCGAACACTAGATCGTTCATTTCTACGAGGAGGTGGACTAGGGCCATCATGCGTTCTTGCCATCTTTTAATATGTTCTGAATCTTTTTCTACACTTCGGGACTACATTTATAACCATGCAGTTACAGAATTGTATATATACGATTTTTTTTACCTCAGAATGTTATCCCGAATCCTGAATTCGTGTACAAAAGGACAGTATCCGACACGATCTTTTCAGAGATTTCAGATGTTGCCGTGCCTCGAAAACGGAAAAAGCACAAAGTTTTCGAATCCTGGATTCGGAAACTTTGGCCATCGAAGTACAAAGTTGGCGAATCCTGGATTCGGCAACATTGTGCTTTTTCCGTAATCGAAACACCGCAATATCTGGAATTTAGCTCAATTCGTGAACAATGTGTTTTTTCAGAATCGTTACTACATCTTTTTTCGTAATCGACACGGTCTTTTCTACGATGTTAATGGAGTTGTTGTAGTGCAACACCTCCCGGTGAAGGAGTAGTTAAATTTCCGGTCTTATTTGCTTATGATTGTAATGCACTTTAATTTCTGTTCAAGTTTTTTAATTATCATGCGTTTGTTTCAGTACTGGTGTTGTAATATTAATTATCAATATGTAATTTCTTTCCATCTCCTATAAATACAGAATCTATATCCCGAATTCAGAATTCGGCCATATGAAAACCAACTTCCATTTCCCGAGGTCTTCACAAACTCTGCAAGTCAGGAATCTCTGCAAGTCAGGAATATCTACATGCCCTCTCACGATTTCAGAATTCGTGAGCTCCAATGATATCTTGCAAAGTACCCTACGAGTTGTGAATTCGGGAGGTTTCATGTCAATTACCCTTACCCTACGAGTTGTGAATTCGGGAGGTTTCATGTCAATTACCCTTACCCTACGAGTTGTGAATTCGGGAGATGTCATATTCATTGCAGCCTATTAATACGCCTTAGATGGTAGTTAGTATACTCACATTCACCCCAACATTAGTTTTTCCAAAAGACTTTCTGAAACGCATTTATAATGGCTTTGAGGTACGGAAGCAGCAACGGTCATGCAACGGTAATTACCTAAGTTCGTTTTACTTACCTAATTTATTTCTTAAGTTCGTTTTCCTTAGCTATTTTTTTTTTAGAAAATACTTGACACATTCAATTCGGAGTACGGCGTTCCTTTTAGTTGCCCTTACACCGAATGCTCGTTTTTCGGCCCACATAATGACTTGTACAACCACTTACACTTCGTGCATGGAGACGCTAAGTATGATCTTACCCGACACTTCCAGTTTGTGATGAGAAGAACCGATGCTTTTGTGGTGTTCCTTGACGAGGGCGAAGATTCCAATATCTTCGTACTTGACACCAAAACTATGGAAATTAGTTCAATTGTTGACATGAACAACGTAGTTGACCCTCCCACATGGCTTGGTACCTTGGTTATTAAATGAACCTTTGGTGCGTTTTGGTATTGTCCACTTACGAACTACATTCGGTCTAATTCTGAGCTTTTCTGGGAAGGTGGTTCAATCCATACAAGTGACAGTGTAGCTAGGTCACAGATCCTAGCCCTATTATATGATGAGTATGAATGTTTGTTTGTGGAACATGTCCCCGGGGAAAACTAAAGCACTTTGAGATCTTGCTTAAGAAGTTTGTAACGCACTTTCCTTGTATTTCAGTTACTAATCTTATGTAGTAGCTATTTTTTTATTTACTACCCACGTACAAAGCTTTTTTTAAATACTAAACTTACCCACGAATGCAGAATTCGCCAGGTATCACGAATGCACAATTCGGGATATCTGGGTTCATTCTGCATTTTCAGAAACACTTTCTTTTTTTACGTAGTGTATTTAATTAATTTAAGTTGAATAATAAGAACTCATCTTCGAACAACTACTGTTTCAAACACTGTTAACAGTAATGAAGAAAAAAAATTTAACTACTTCAATTTGTAACACACAATGTTTGTAACGAACATAACGTTTTACCGAGAAACTCAAATACCGTGTTCAACACCAAAATGTGACGTACTAATACATCAAATGTAATACGTATCATCAAATAAACCATGTCTTATCGAACACAAAAGTTAAATGTCTAAAACCCGAAACATACAAAAAACAAGTAGCCATAAACATCAGACGATAAAAACATGAAAAACGTCAAACATCATCATCAAGGCCTGCATCATCAAGATCTTCCTCGGGGTCTGCCCCACCTGCTGTCTCGGCTGCTGCGCGCTCCTCCGCCATACGAGATGACTCCCCTCGCTCAGATATAGATGGAATGCCGGGTCCGGGTGTCGAAAAAGTCCCGGGATCCATCCGTGTCGCCCTAACAAGAGGAACATCATCGGTGGCAAGTTGCAAAATATTTCTCAACTGTTCCTTGCAACAAGGAGAGACTATCTGCAGCTGTCTCTCGACGTAGGAAGTAATAAGAGCAAGTCGCTGTAATTAAAGAACAATTAGTACGTAAGTAGATGTAAACTGTATAATAAAATATTGTAACGCATGATACTAAAACAAACTTACCCGATGAGTGTCAATAAACGGCGAAGGAACAACATCGGGAGGGGCCTGCCTCTGTGAAAACCGACTGACATATGGATGTGATATCTGGAGGTACCAGTCTAAGTATGCAGGATCCACCGACCAAGGAGGAGAAGCTACGGGGCTCTCCAGAATGTACGGACAGAGATGGTCTTGCATCCTCTCCCAACGATCCCACTCCTCACCAAACTCCACAATATACTTGTTCTTCCCGCGTTTATTAATTGGTCGACCGACCCGTGATGGTGGAATATGATCTAGTGGTCTGCTCTGCTGTCGTCCGAACTGACGAACCACCCTATCCGGCATATAGGGCTCCTGAATATCGAGGAACCTCAACGTTCCTCGATATGTAGAGGCCCTAAACCGGTCAACAAAATCTAGTTGGCCGTAAGGCATCCAACATATCTACAAGATTACAATGCAAATGTAAAAAGTTAACAATTTGCCAAGTTCAAATAATGTACGTATACAACATGTCGTTAAACAATACTTACATCCTCTGGTCGATACTCATCTAGAATCCTCCTGTAAACAAGGGGGCTCAACTCGTGCTGCGCAGCAGTCCTGTCGGTGTGGTAAAGGGATGCGCGTCTCTCATCATCACCTGCCATATCACGCTGGAAGTTCGGGTTCCCCGGGAAGTAAATGAAGTACATCCATATCCAAATCTGATACAATTAATGCAAATCGTTAACGTCAGACAACTTTACAAGTGTATATCACTTCTACTATTACTACGTACCTGTAAAAGATAAGGACAATCACCGAAACCAACCACTCCACTCCTAGATGTCTCGCCTAATTCCCGATACAGATTTGCGAGGACAGCAGCGCCCCAAGACGTATCGACTACTCTCGTCGGATCGTCAAATAATGGCAACAAGCGGGTCTGCAGAAGGGTGGTGCTCTTGTCCACAAACAAACTACTGGACATAAGATACCACAAATATCCAGCGGCTATGCAATCAGGACCATCCTCGTCCTCAATCATCCGCAACACGTGGGGCCAAGAACTACAAGCCCTTACCCGACCCTGCCTCAGAGGCCCTGTATGTTCCACTTATCTAGTGGGGACACATAACTGGGATCAACTCCGAACATGTACCCAAACAGATCATTACAATACCTCCTCTCTTGCATGGCATTAGCAAATGGACCTGTAGTCGCAGGTAATCCCTCAATAGAAAGGCCCAAAATCATTGCTACATCATGCAGCGTAATCGTGATCTCTCCCCAAGGAAAATGGAAGTTGTTCGTCTCCGGGTGCCAGTGCTCAATGAACGCTCCAATGAGGTTGTGATTCACAAACCCATACTGCAAATCCCTGTTACGTGTTAACCTCGTCTTCTCAGCGATCCGGAACCAAGAACCAGGAGGAGGATCATGTGGTAAGTACGGCCTAAAACGTCCGAAATCAGTGGGCCGGGTGTAGCATCGGGTTCTCCGTGTGAACTCCCATGGGGGATCGCCTGCTAGTTCCTCCTTTGCAATCTTATGAGCAATGTGCGCCTCGAAACTATGCAAAACAGGATCGGGCAGAACGGGAGGAGGAGGTGGTGTATCAACTGGTGCAGAAGGTTGGGGGTCAGCTCTAGGAGGAGACTGAAGAACATGACGTTCATCATCAAACCCAATCGGTGATCCATCCACAATACGCGGGGACTGTGACTGCAACTGAACAGGTGCAGTGGAAGTAGAGGGCTCAACTGAAGCAGGAGGCACGCTCATAAAGGGTACTACTGGAGGCTGTGAAAAAGACGGGTCGGCATTACAAATATCATCTAAGCCAAGGCCTACTGATGACTGCACCTGATCAGAAGCGACAGGCCTACCCCTACCGCGACCTCTACGCCCCCGGGATGAACCAACACCCCCTCTAGACCCACCTCTCTTGCGGCCCGAAGCCGTGACTATACGCTCGGAAACTCTTCTTCCACAGGAAGCAATCTCCTAATTTTACCAGCTATGGCCTAAATTTTTTACATTTCTTATACTAAT
This sequence comes from Oxyria digyna, assembly GCA_029168935.1. Classification (NCBI taxonomy): domain Eukaryota; kingdom Viridiplantae; phylum Streptophyta; class Magnoliopsida; order Caryophyllales; family Polygonaceae; genus Oxyria; species Oxyria digyna. The sequence goes on from JAPVLV010000005.1 coordinate 47,219,633, forward strand.
TAGTTATATAAACACACACATGTCTATTAATATAACATTCTGTACTAACGTCTTTAATATCTTTTTACATGCAATCAATTCAACTTAACGTTTTAATCTCTTTTCAAATGCAACTTATGTTGTTACTAGTTTTCCTTTTTACAACACTATAAATTAAATGCTCAATAATTACATTTAACGATTTTGCTTCATACCTCCATAATTACACTATTTATACATTTTTTTCAATTTTTACCGTTTTTAAAACATCATAATTAAATGCTAAATAATTTTTACAACTTTTCATTACACTATTTACACTATTTATACTTTAATTAATATTTTATATCATGCCAAATATATACATTTACTATTTTATATCATGCTAAATAATTAAAACTTTTATATCATGCCAAATATTTACATTTACTATTTTTAATAACATTTCAATTACTACTTTAATTACTAGGATAAAACATTTAAAACTTATTAATTTTACACACCCCGTCGGAAATCCGTCGGGCTCTTTTCGGAGGAGGGGGATCAGCAATTAATTCTTCCGCCATCTTCACCGTCTCTGCTCCGACCCTTGTTGCAATGCTTATTGGGTCACCCTCAGATTCGGTTTCCTCAGAGCTCCCGATTTCTGGATTCGGGTGCCTCTGCCCATATTCATCTTCTTCCTCCCCTACCGCAGCCTTCCCCTTCCTCCTTTCTTCCTCAACCACTTCGTCTTCAACCTCCATATTCTCGGCTCCATCTTCTTCCTCCGCCACCGCCGCACCCAAAGATCCACCATCCAAGCCCGTCTCTTCTCGTCGCATCTCTCCTCCCGAATCCGCCTGTGCTTCACGCCGCTCCTCTTGCCTCAGACATACTCCTCCGGCCAAACCCGCCTCCCATTCCATCTCAACCGCCGGATCTACTCCTCCCACCAAACCGGCCTCCAACGCCTCAGTAACTTCTCCCACCGACCCGGGCTCCATCGCCTCCTCCCGATTCGGGCCAACTGCCGGATCTACATCCGACCCTCCTCCTCTACTCGGATCTGCAACTTCTTCTCTAGCCACCGTATCACCGCCTCCGTTCATCTCTCTCGATTGCCTCATCACCTCTTCAATTGAAATTTCCGGAGGCGATTCGTCGAAAAAACTGCCGGTCAATATTCCAGACCACCAATGGTTGTCCATTATTTTTGTGGGATGATGAAAAGACGCCGAGTTCACGATTCGGATGGTTACTTATAGGAATTTCATCGGTTTTTTTTTACCTATTTTAATCTCTCCCGAATTCACAATTCGGGAGGTTCAAATTCAAATTTCAAATTCCACGGTCAAACTTGCATTTACGACGCAGATCCAATTTCCGAGATTTTTTACTGTTGTTAGGATCTCCCGAATGCAAGATTCGTGAGGTTTGCTTTCACAAATCGGAAGGTTTTTTGTCACGATTTTATCTGTTTTTTTTTAACTTAGTTTCATTCCTCCCGAATCCACAATTCGTGAGGTTCTAATTCAAATTTTAGGATTTTACGGTCAAACTTGTTCTGACGTGGCAGTTACAATTTCCGAGATTTTTTCGACTGTTACTAGCTCACGAATGCTCAATTCGTTTGGTTTGAAATTTTTATCTTCCCATCCCAGTTCAATACCCGATTTCTCAATTGCCCAAACAGGTTTACTAGATCAGGTTCACTATTTCCGGTTCCCTAATTCTGAACCGGTTTGTTTATATTTCTATTTTCCACGCTCACGAATTGTGAATTCGGGAACTTGTATGAATACGTAATTTTCTAAGCTCACGAATTCTGAATTCGAAAAACTTCTGTAAATAGTTAAATTCCGCGCGTCGCCCAACTCCGCGCGGAACTGACCGACGCGCGGAATTTAAAGCAGCCTTCTCGCTTATTTATTTCCACTTACTTAACCTTCATTTTCTAAGCTTTAAGTTAAAACCTAACCTTCATTGATTGGAAAAGAGTAAAAACAGAGATGATGAGAGGTCTGGATATGAACTGATGAGCTTATGACCAAACAGGAAAAAAGCAAAGGTGGATGAAAAGAAATCAAATCAAACTGAAAAGGAAGAAAAGATGAGACAAATTAGAAGGCGCACGAATTGGGGGTTCTCCGGATTTCCCGTGCTAGCTTCTTCTCCAAATCCCGATTTGAGACCACACCACTCAGACATCAGTCACAAAACTTCAGCCCACTCACTGACTCCATTGACAAATCCTCCAAAAGTCCAACTCCACTTTCTTTCAGTATAAATCGAACGTTGATAGACCCGATTATTATACGGAGTAGGAAACACACACACATAAGACTCTGTGCTTCTTTTCTTTCTGTTTTTCATTGTTTGGTCTGTGACAGCTCCTGCAAATTTTACTCATTGCTTTCTCTTTGACTATACTAGCTTCTTGAGTTGACCGTTTAACCTAAAGCTTTAGAAAAGATGATGATACAAAGGGAGAAAGAAAGAAAGAAAGAAAGGAAGAAAGAAAGAAATGCTGTCATTCAGCTTACACCCAAAGCTGACTTTGCCAGGACGGATTAGGTTAAAAACAGACACAAAAACAGACCATTTCAAACGAAAGATTGCTCCCCCGTCTTTAAGCTTTGATTTGACTTGTTTCATTATCTTCTTCTTCTTTACATAGGCAAAGTCCATATAAACTCTATTTTATGACTACTAGGTATACAATTTGTTTATATACTAGAGTTTGTATTAGAAATGGAGATACTAGCAGTCATGGTTATCAAAATCTAGATTTAAATCTACAATTTTAACGATTTACATTAGAAGTAGCGATCCCCGATTCTATGTAAAATCTATTTACACTAGAATCTTAATTTATCGAAATAAAATTAATAAATCTTGTATACGATTCTGATTTTACATACTCCCTCTGTCCCCTATTGATCTTCTCATTTACTTTTGACACATTTGTCGAGACACGTTTAGAAACGTTAATATCTCTAAATATATGATGATAAAAATTATAATTTTTTTATTTTGTCAAAGTACTCATTGAGACGAATCAAATGAGATTTCGCATGTCTATATTTATTTTTATATATTGGAAGAAAACGAGAAGATTCTCTCGGTTTGTAAATAGTGTCGAAAAAGCAAATGAGCCTTATATTAAGGGACGGAGGGAGTACGATTTCACACAAATGACTATTATATCCTCATGTTTAAGTATATATTGTTAATAGTTAATTATCATTATGATTTATCTTGATAATATTAATAGTTACCTTCTACGCAATAGTTATAATATTCTAAAACGTAGTTTATAACAAAAAGTAATACTAAGTGATAAATATATACGAATTTATGATCTGATTCTAGAGGACCCCTGCAATCCGATCCTAAAATCTCGATTTTAATAACAAACAAACTTTCAAATTTTTTTTGCAAGAATAAAAATAGAGTTGGAGTGTGGACACTAACTTTAACTTTTTGTCTTAACAAGAAATATACCTCCTAGATTGCTTACAATTAATAGGGTATATGTATATCACTCCATCAGTATCGATTTTGTGTGAGCATAAATTCAGGAAATCCATTTAGCCTACAACGGGAATTTCACCCAACAAGTAACACTAATGTTTTTCTAAAGAACCTACCAATAAAAAGTCTGAAATACCTCAGTAGTGCTAAAAAAGACCATTTGAATAATTTAATTAATAGATAGAAAAGGACAGAAATTTCAAATTCTTTTGGACTAAACAAGATCATAGTGACAAGCATGTAAAGTATGAAATAATCCGTACCTCAGTAGTGCTTAGATGCATTGTCTTTGTACCGATGACATACTACTCCCTCCGTCCCCGAATATAGTTCCTCGTTTCCTTTTTTATCAAAAATTAAGGAAGTGGGTGAAAAGAAGGAAAAAAAGTAGAAAAGTAGGAGAGAATGTAAAAATTGGATTGAGATAAGAAAATTGAAGAAAAAGAGTGTATTGAATGGTTGAGATAATAGTAGGGTAATAGTGAAAAAGAGAGATGAAAAAGTAGTTTGGATTGTTGTAGGTTGGGGTGTAATATAAGATTTTCATAGGGGTATTTTGGTCAAAATAATTTGCTATTAAAGGAAAGATGAACAACAATAAGGGACGCCCGATAAGAAACCAGGAACTATAAACGGCGACGGGGGAGTATGACCTAAGGGTGACTGACCATGTAATGATCTGGTACTTCTTGTAGAGTTGCAGCATAATCCAACGATCTGGTTGATGCCCATGTAGATTATGGTTTTATTCCTTCATTCACAAGAAAGCACCATAAAGAAAGCACTTGCGTCTTTGATTCGCAACATCAACTCAATGCAATTTCCTCGGCTTGTACTTGGTTCTCAACAGTCGCAAGTTCATAATGAAACACATTTAATGTCATCTTTAAACACTGGATGATTGGTTGGATTAACGCCAGGAACATGAAGATAATGATCAAAACAGTGACTTGAATATTGGATTGAACATAGTTAAACATGCTTTCTAAATATCGTATTACGACACTCATTTCTCTCCTCTAAGGAGATTGAAAGCCTAAAGGATTGCTCAAACTCGACACGGGGTAAGAAAACAAACCCATCTTGTTATAGGCTCTTCGAATCAAAATCGATACTTAGAGTTTAAAGGTGTTTTGTACTTATGAGTTATATATGACTTTGATTACTTAGACTAGACAATATAAATAACCATTGATTTAATGGAAATGATTATCCAAGAATTAATGAAATCTTTACTTTCTAATCTCTATACATATACTAAAACAGATCGGTGTTTGACACATGTCGCCCTTACGTTTAATTAACTTATGTGTTGGATATGTGCTATGCCACCTCATCTTCCACATCACCGCCATGTCATTCATTTTTTGTTAATCTTTTTCTATGTCTATATCTTTTAAAAAATAGATTAAATAAAGAAAATAAAAAGATATCCAATAAACTACTCCCTTCGTCCCATATTATAGATCACGTTTGTTGTTATCGAGGTAAATTAAGGAAGAGAGAAAGAAAAGTGGAGAAGAGAGAGATTGTGAGTGGGTGTAGATTTTTATGTAGGAAAGAGAAGATAAAAAAGTGAATTGGTGTGAGTTTTGATGTAAAAAGGAGGAAAGAGAGTGTAGATTTATGTAATATTAATAATAAAACAAAAGATAAAAAAAGAAAGTAAGATCTATAATTTAGGACGTCCAAAATGGAAAACGTGATCTATAATATGAGACGGAGAGAGTATATCTTTTTATCTTTTATCATTTTTTTTGAACTTACAAACAATAGGGTCTTGAACAGGATCAAAGATAACCTAAATCATCAAATCTTATAGAACTCTTTATACAAAGCATTGCTAAAGTCATTATAATAAGACGAGGATCGAGCTTCTTGAATATGCCTCGAGTCTTAATAATCTTGCATAGTGTCAAAGAAAGCTTGTAAAGCTTTTATAGATACGTCTTTAGAGGCGATGAAGTCAACCGTTATATTACACTCCCTGAAACAATGTGAAATAGAAAAGAGAATCGAACCAATGAATGTAGTTTTTTATGTCAAGGACAATGGTCCTTACTTCCAAGAAAATCTTTCAGATTCCTTTAATAGCATTAAGAACAGTAAGGTTGTCACTCTTAATAGTGACTTTAGTGAGATTAAGAGGGCCAGCCACCCAAATAGCTTCAAGGATAACATAAGCTTCAACAATGATAATAGAGGAGGTGCGAATATATTTTTTTGTCAATGAAAATAATGTGGCCAACACTGCCCGGATAACAATACTAATAGAAGTAGTAGAGTTGGTGATACCAGAAGCGTCGATATTGATTTTGTAAACAGATGGAGGAGGTTTGGTCCAGACTCTTTTTTTAGGACGCTTTTTTTTTATTTTAGGCTTGTTGCTGTGTGTTTGGGAGAAGTTAAGGAACATGTCCATTCATTAAATTGATAAAGGATATTGTTAGCCAGTTTCCATGGATCCAAAGGATTAATGGAGTTGAACACCACATTGTTTCTGATTAAATTTTATCTCTTCGTTGTGTGCAAAAGGTCTTCATCATATGTTAAGTGTATATAGCGAGTTTTATATATTAGCCATACACTACTTTCCGATGTGGGACGCTTTTTTATAAAGAAAATTTTCTGTTTTTATATATTCCGATGTGGGATGAGATAATTGTTGGCGAAGAAATCTTCCGATTTTAAATATTCCGTTGTGGGATCATTCTCTAATAGAGAAAAACTCACCATCTATATACTACAATGGTAGATTATGACACATTATTTATATTAACCGCTCGTCTATTACTTCGGTCATTTACTTTCTTTTCTTGCTCATGAAGAGTGTAAATTAAGAAAAATATGCCAAAAACGTTTAACGTAAATATCTTAATGGAATACGGATTGAGGCAAATTTGCTTCCTTATTCATATATTACATCAAACCAAAATCCACCTTATTGGTATAAAATCCATATGTTTTCATTAACGATGATTTTATTTATGTTACAAGGAAAATCGAGATCAACGACTTCTAAGCGGAACTGTAATCTCGAGGGTTTTTCAATGGATGAAAATTTGTTAACGGGCGGTCATTTATGACTTGTTTAGTATAGTTATCGACATAATAGATTATTTTATGTAAAATTGTCCATATAACGAGTGGTTTATTATTAAAAGTCCTAAAGTTTATAGTCTTTTAAAGGGTATTTCCCAAGGTTTTACCTGCCATTCAAGTTTAAAAGTTAACTATACAGCATCTTTCAAACCAGTAAACATAATACAAAGATTTCACTATGAAGACATTGATTCAGTTCACATAAAACATGGAGTAATTGTTTATTCGACGTAATAAGCACACAATCTAGATTCAGACACAAGCATTCTAGTATAGAACTACTTGAAAGATTGGAGACTAATCTTGGCATTTGGAGAAGCCTTGTGATATACATGGATAATTCAACACTCAATTTTTGCATTAGAAGGAACGGAACAAAAGTTTAAACTCAAGGAGAGATGGAAATGAGGTTCAAATACTTCAGTGAGGGAGCTATAGCTATTCATGAACATAATGCTTTGAATTTATAGAATCTATAGATCAATGCATGTCTTTATTTCCCTTTCTTTGTGGTTTGGTGCTCTTTACTTGGCTGGTTTCTTTTTTTGTTTTATGGGAAATGCAGCCATGGATGTAGGTCAACTTTTGACATGAATGTAGACTAGAGTGGATGTGAAACCAATGTTCACTTTTATATGCAAAATCTAGGATTAACATCTTGATATCATTCCTAGACTAGATGTATTACTGTAACACAATATTTCTTGTTTATTGACTGTTCTGTTTTATAATTAGAATAGTATTAGGAGTACAAAGATCAAAAGTTAGCAAAATCAGAAATACAGTATCGATTGGTTACAAATCAAGATGGTGATCATCCGTTGGTTTCAAAGAATGTATACTCATTTGTGACAAATTTCCTTACATAACCTTCAGTAGTTTTTTTGGTAGGAGACCATGAACAGTACATTTATAGCTTGGATGCGCCACATTATCATACATTTACATTCAGTTGTAATATTGATTTCAATCCAAAGATTCACACTTTGATGAACAGAAAAGAAAGCAAGAGACACAAGAGAATTGTTACACAGTTCGGAGAATAACTCCTACGTCTGCGGGCCTCAGGACGAGAACCAAATCCACTATGCAAGGTTCGAACAAATTACAGGAACAAACCAACAACAACACAGGCTAGCAATCTGAACAATCAACAAGCAATCTAAACCAAAAACCAGAAGAGAAGAAACAAGACTCCCTTCTTCAGCCTACGACTAGAGTCACCAGCAAGATCCACCGTCAAGCTCTCAGCGCTTCAACGTCGCCAGGAATAGATCCCAACCACCAGACTCAGGCAACGAACCACCATCGTCACACAAGACTTCTCAGGCAAGAGATTTGCCAGAGCGACACTCACACTCAAGAATCGCCAAAGATCTCTCAGGAGCGGCGCAGCCAACACAGAGAAGAGAATGAGAATGGTAGGTTAGAGCTCAGCTCTTAAAGAGCTTAAATACTCAGCCCTATTCACCAACGTGGAGCCCCGAGAGAGAAACTGGTCGGATCCTGAGCATCTCTAGCCCAGTTACAGATTGCACACATATTGGGCCGAGGCCCATTACAGATATAAGCCAGCCTGCTTACAACACTTAGAAAATTACATCCTAACAATTTGCCCTCCTAATTTTCTAAACCTTGCATTACTCTATCCTAGCTGTAGAACACAGCTATATCTTGGACAGAGAGTGGAATTTGATCTTCACCATCGTCAGACCATCTTAGTTGTTGCCTTCCTTAGGGGACGTCCCAAACATGGAGAAAATCCCTGCAGAAAGCAAACTTATCAGATGTGACTATCTTAGTTCCAAAATCAGCAGGATTGTTGTCACCTTTAACCTTCTTAACAATGATCTGTTTTGAATCAACTAGATCACGTATGAAATGCAATCTAACATCTATATGCTTAGATCTTTCATGATATACAGGATCTTTGCAAAGGTATAAGGCACTCTGACTATCAATGTGCAAAACAGGAACATAATTGACACTCTGAATTTCATTGAGCAAACCTGTCAACCATATTGCTTCTTTAGCAGCCTCAGTAGCTGCTATATATTCTGCTTCAGTACTAGAAAGAGCCACCACAGATTGTGACTGTGATTTCCATGAAATACAATTACCAGCCCAAGTATATACATACGAAGTAGTAGATTTCCTAGTATCTTTATTACTAGCATAATCACTATCAACAAAACCAAACAGCTCTTTTTCACTTGAGTGATTAGAGTAGCACAAACACAAGTTTTTAGTACCACACAGATATCTCAAGGCATACTTCATAGCAGTCCAATGTAGTTCACCAGGATTAGACATAAATCGACTTAAAACACTAATAGCAAAAGCAAGATCAAGTCTAGTACATATCATAGCATACATAACAGACCCAACTGCCACATCATAAGGGAACTTAGACATCCTATCAGTTTCTTCCTGAGTTTTAGGACATTTATCTTTGGTCAACTCTAGATGCCCTCCTAAGGGTATAGTAGTAGGCTTAGAATCATTCATGTTAAACTTGTCAATGACTTTCTGAACATAGTCTTTTTGAGATAACCACATAAGTTTCTTAGGCCTATTTCTAATAATTCTCACACCTAGAATCATCTGAGCAGGACCAAGGTCCTTCATGTCAAAATGCATCTTAAGATCTCTTTTAACACCAGCAATACAAACCTTAGAGTCACACATTATCAGTATGTCATCAACATATAATAACACATACAAGGGAAATGCAGTTTTAACATTTTTAAAATACAGACATGTATCATAACTGCTTCTATGGAAACCCAATTTTTTCATACAAGCATCAAATTTCAAGTTCCATTGCCTAGGAGACTGTTTAAGTCCATAAATGGATTTATTCAATAAACAAGCATAATCAGATTTAGACTTGTCAATAAAACCTTTAGGCTGAGCCATGTAAATAGTTTCATTCAAGTCACCATGTAGAAAAACAGTTTTAACATCCATCTGTTCTAATTCCCAATCATAAACAGTGCACATAGCTAACAAGAGTCTCATAGTATTGTATTTAACAACAGGAGCAAATATGTCATTGTAATCTACTCCTTCTCTTTGAGTAAAACCTTTTGCTACTAACCTAGCTTTGAATCTAGGTGGATCCTTGACACTATTTCCTTCTTTCAACTTATACACCCATTTACAGTCAATAAGCTTAGCCTCTCTAGGTCTGGGAACCAAAGTCCAAGTTTTATTAATGTACATGGATTCTAGTTCAGACTTCATAGCACTCAGCCATTCTTTAGCATGTCTACAACTTATAGCAGTTTCATAGGTGGCAGGGACATGAATGAGGGCATTATTAACCTCTGTATTAGTGGTAAAGGCATATTCAACAGTATTCATAACATGCTCAACATTATTAATGGAAGCAAACCTCTTATTTGGTATTCTAGTTCTGGGTTCTCTATCTCTAGTGAGTTGGTAATTATGTATATTATCCTGCTCACTAACATGTTCAGAGATAGAATCAGAATTTAAAGAAGAATTTAAAGGAGAGAGAGGTTCTTCCCTGTTTACTCCCCTTAATGATGAGCCAGTGTTATCTGTTGCAGCTCCTTCAATTTCAGTATTTACCACTTCCCTTGAGGCCTCAGTTTCTGCCCTGGGTTCAGTTGTGGATTCACTTTGATCTTGTGAAGAAGGAGCAAGATCAAACTCCTCATCATGTGGAAGTTGTTGCCCTGCTACTTCCTCTGGCTGTCTAGATGAACCCACTCCAATGGTGTCATCTTCAGTTGTACCTGTCACCTCATTCACCCTTGTTAGTTTTGTCTTAAAATATAAGTTCTTTTCATCAAAGGTTACACTTCTAGAAGTAAACCCTAAGACCATGAGGTTGAATTACAAGAAGTCTATATCCTTTGACTCCTTCTGGATAACCCAACATGACACACTTTATAGCCCTTGGTTCAAGTTTACCTTGAGAAATTTTTTAATATGCAACACATCCAAAAATTCTAAGATAACTCAAATAAGGTTTGTGTCCAGTCCATAATTCCTGAGGTGTTTTGAACTCAATAGTAGAACTGAGAGATCTATTTATCAAGTAACAAGCAGTAATTACAACTTCACCCCAGAAAACATGTTTAAGGCCAGAACTTATAAGCATACATCTTGTCTTTTCTAAGAGAGTTCTATTCATTCTCTCAGCCACACCATTTTGCTGGGGAGTCCCAGGAACAGTTAGGTGCCTCTTAATTCCATTTTCAAGACAAAAGTTATTGAATAACTGGTTACAGTATTCTAAGCCATTATCAGTTTTAAGACACTTTAACTTGTGATTAACTTGGTTTTCAACAGCATGCTTCCAGTTCTTAAAGGTCATAAAGGCCTCATCCTTAGTCCTAAGCAGGTAAATCCATGTTTTTCTAGAGAAATGATCAATGAAAGACATGAAATATCTCTTACCTCCAGGTGTACTTACTTGTGCAGGACCCCAAAGATCAGAATGTACATATTCTAAAGGGTTTTTTGGCACATAGGAAGACCTAGGAAATGGAGCATTAGTTTTCTTTCCAAGTATACAATATTCACATATGTCTAAATCACTAGGTTTTTTATTTAGTAAACCTAGCTTAAACAGATAGTTCAGACCCTCACATATGTCTAAATCACTTAGTAATCAAACGCACAGAAGGCAAAGAAAACTCAGAGTTGCCAATCAACAGCGGAAGCAAAGAACACAGGATCAATCAAGAGCAAAGTAATGATAGGATCTGTGCATGCAGATCTTGGTCAAAGAACACGCCAGAAATCGAACATGCAAGAACACTATCAACCTGGCTCTGATACCAATTTGTAATATTGGTTTCAATCCAAAGATTCACACACGTTTGATGAACAGAAAAGAAAGCAAGAGACACAAGAGAATTGTTACGCAGTTCGGAGAATAACTCCTACGTCTGCGGGCCTCAAGACGAGAACCAAATCCACTATGCAAGGTTCGAACAAATTACAGGAACAAACCAACAACAACACAGGCTAGCAATCTGAACAATCAACAAGCAATCTAAACCAAAAACCAGAAGAGAAGAAACAAGACTCCCTTCTTCAGCCTACGACTAGAGTCACCAGCAAGATCCACCGTCAAGCTCTCAGCGCTTCAACGTCGCCAGGAATAGATCCCAACCACCAGACTCAGGCAACGAACCACCATCGTCACACAAGACTTCTCAGGCAAGAGATTTGCCAGAGAGACACTCACACTCAAGAATCGCCAAAGATCTCTCAGGAGCGGCGCAACCAGCACAGAGAAGAGAATGAGAATGGTAGGTTAGAGCTCAGCTCTTAAAGAGCTTAAATACTCAGCCCTATTCACCAACGCGGAGCCCCGAGAAAGAAACTGGTCGGATCCTGAGCATCTCTAGACCAGTTACAGATTGCACACGTATTGGGCCGAGGCCCATTACAGATATAAGCCAGCCTGCTTACAACACTTAGAAAATTACATCCTAACATCAGTGATTTAGTACACATTAGTGTCAGTACAATTGTACAAACTGTCGTCTGTCATGCTTGCAAGTGTTTGTTCTCTCATCCATACTTGAACCAATTTACAAAATACACAATCCGTCTAGATTGGTTCAAAGAATTTGATTACATATACTAGATTGAATCACAATAAATTCAGTTTCACAACCTGAACTTGACTTGCTTGGTGAGAAGAACTCAATCTTGGCATTTGGAGAAGCCTTGTGATGCATGAGTAAACCAACACTCAATTTTTGCATCTCCTCAGCAACACCACTAATTGAATAATCAACTGTCATCTTCTCCATCATCGGGGAGCTTTTAAGCAAAAAATAGATCAATCAACTGTCATGCTTCATGTTGTTGAATCCCAGATCAGAGAATGTGAAATTTAATGTGCACCTCAAATCTGATACACTTGTTGTAGCTTGTGAAAAACCATGTTTTGTATGAGGACAAACACCCTGCAAAATAAAACCAATCCAAAGTTTAAAACTACTCTAGTAAACATGAAGACGAAGCAAGTACTAAGTAAAGGTACATTCTACACGTTCTATCGAGACTACTCGGGTAAAAACCAATCCAAAGTTTAGATTATGTTCTTTTATCTGTAAATCTGCAATGGAGTCACTGTTTCATTCAAATTTTGTATGTACATTCATTTTTCGTTTTTTTGCAGATAAGACTAGAAGAAGAAAACAACAACCTCTGCTCTTTAATCACTATCATTCAGCAATGAAGATATCAATGAACTAACATCCTCAGTTTATACAAAGCAAATAACCATTCAATCTGAAACTCCATCAATACCTGGCTGGACCTGAGAATTTGATGCATCAAATGGAAATCCTCATAAAAAACAGCAACGACGAGTGTTGTAAGAAGAACACATCGTCCTGGCGAGTAGAACATTTCTCTTCTACTTCGGACTTTCACTCTGCAAGAACTGTAAAAGTACTGTTATAAAAATACAATATTAATAAGTCAATCCAACTCAAAATGAAGACTGTATGCAGTATTAAAGTAGATTAATTATACCATGTCAATGTGACCTAGTGTTTTGCCTTCAATTCAGATCTCTCCAGTAGACCTGGTAAACAGGTCAAACAGGTCGGGTTTGGGTTTGAGTCGATCGGGTTCGGGTCGAATCGGGTCAAACAGATCGATAAAATATTCGGGTTGGTCGGGTTCGGGTCAACCTAGCGGGTTTCAAATGTTCGATTTTTAATTGTAATAAGGAAAATAAAATTTAAACAATATTTTTATAATAAATATATTTATTATATTATTATTTAATAAAATACATTTTTATTTTTTAATTTAAATGCAATAGAATATGTGAAAAGTGGGTCCCTCGACGAGTTTCGAGAAGTTTGGGTTGATCCGGATTTGACCCAACGGATCTCGGGTCGGCTCGGGTTTGAACCCAACGAGTTTCATGAGTTTTCGAATTGGGTTGGATCGCGTTTTTTTCATGCCAGATCGGATCGACCCAACGGATTGAATCAGCTTTTGACACGTTTACTCTCCAAGTAGTCCGCTCAAAGAAAAATCATTGTTGTAATAAACAAATATAAGAAACACCAAAAAGCACATTGCATATATAATTGTAATCAATGTCCTTTGGAATCTTGAACTTCTTGATAGAGATGGGCGGTTTCATCCTCATCTTTAAGCCCTCTTTGAGTGTTACTTCCTCTGAAAACACCTTAGAGTTATCAACCTTCGAAACCTATAACCCCGCCTCAAGCCCGTACCACGTCGTATTCATAGTCCTCTGAAATTAAATTCATTAATATCACATTCACTTAAATCTACAAACTCATAACTAGTTAAGAAAATGCATGTACCCACAAAAATTATAAAGCCTATATCTTAAGAGAGATATATAAAATATTTTGCCAGAAGATTATAAAGCCTATAAACCAATTATGGAAAAAATATATAAAACCTATAAACTTAAGATATATAAAAAAATTGCTAGAAGACTATAATTTCTAAATAACTATATATTAAATCTAAAAAGAAAAAGATAGATGTGTAAAAGAACTTACTTGGTAGATTGTTGATTCGATGTTGACGACTCTAAAGATGTATATTCTGCGTCGGTACTTCCATCTTCTTTCCCGATACATTTCTCTCTATTTTATGTGCAAATGTTTTCACCGCAGATTAAGTTTAAATAGGGAGTTTTCTATAATCACCATACACCACTTTCCGATGTAGGACAATTGTTCTGAAAGAAAATTTTCCATGTTTATATGTTCCGATTTTGGATAATTGTTCTCAAAGAAATTTTTCAGTGCATATATATTCTGATGTGGGATGATCTTCTAATAGAGAAAGAAAACTCAAAATTTCTATACTTCAATGGTAGATAGTGACACGTTATTTACACATTAATCACTTGTCTATCACTTCGATCATTTTTTTTTTCTTGCTCATTCAGAGTTTAAAGGAGAACATACCCAATAGATGATGCTTTCAAGGTATGACGATATTTCGAATTTACCGAATTCAATGATGTTCGTGTAATCTACATCGGCGATGATCAAATAGATGAGGATGCTTTCAAGGGATGACGTTATTTCGAATTTTCTTGTTTATGGTCTATGGATCAGTTTTGGTAATGTTGTGAAGTAAACTCAAGACTACTATAATATTAGTGAAATACTTGTACGGGGTCTTGTTTGAATCAATTTTTTTTTGTTTTTACACCGAAATAAAAATGCTATCACATGGAGTTTAACTTTTGATTTAAAAAAACACTTTATATCACGGTTTTGAAAATTCCGGGGTATAAAGTATTAAAACGCCACATCGTGGTGTTTAAAATCAACTTTATAACTTGGATTTCAAACAGTTCAGAGACTTTATAACCTGGACTTTTAATAACCGAGATAAAAATTATACCTTATAATCCGGATTTGACGGAACCATGATATAAAGTCAATTTTTAAACTCCACACCCTGATCTTTTAAATCGGTGCAAAACTCAATTTTTTCGGCTCAAAAGTTTATCCCCTTCATCAATCATGGCTGGAAAACACAAGCCTCGCTATAAGATACGTCCAGTCGTACTCATACGCCATCTTCCATCAGATCTATGGCCGGATATACCGTGTAAGCTCCCTGTCAAATCTCTTCTCAGATTCCGTTGTGTGTCGTAACCATGGCTATCTTTGATTGATGATGCTGGCTTTGCCCGTTTACATCTCAAAAGTTTCAAGAACAACTCCGATGAAACCCACCTCTTGCTTGCCCATGGTCGCCAAAGTGATGCCCAATTTGATGTGCGTTGTAGTGACACCTTTGAAGCCACTTCATCAAAAATATGAAAAGAGCACTTCATATAAGTGGAAGATGAAATATTTTTTGTTGTGTCGATGGATTGATCTTGCTAGAGTGTTTTAGGAGATCTGGTATTTTATTCAGGCTTAAAGGTGTGGAATCCATCAATCGGAAAGTTCTTTGAAGTTCCATCCTTGGCTAAAATGGCAAAGTATCTGCCTAGTGATCGACTTTGAAAGTGTCAATTAATATCGGTCTGGGCTTCGATCCGCTAGCTAATGAATACAAGATTGTCAAACTTATCTTTCCTTTTAGGGATCCTGCTCTTCATTCAGTAGCAATCTACACTCTTGGGGATGGTTCATGGAGGATAACTAAATGTAAAGGCAAAGGATCAAGAAATAAAACATCAACTCTTTTGTACGTCAAGAAGAATGGTGATATATTGGCAAGGAGGTATCATTCGATGAATACTCTTACTCTTTATACTGGCGACCCGAGATTGGGTAGCCAACTGAAGTGTACCTCTTCTTTGTTTTTGCATGTGTGTTGCTACGTTGAGAGCTTGATTTTGCATAAATAAGTTAGTTCCTTACGTCTCACTAGTTTACTCTTTAAATTTAGTGTTTTTTGCAAGATGTACACCAATTCCCAACTTAATCAAACACAAGTGTTGACTTGAGCTACAAAGTGACTAAGAACATTTTATTCCTGTAAAAGAGTTTTTTATAAATAAGCTAGCTCGTGCTCTGCAGTTTTCACTGAAAAATCTTGTGCTGAGTACAAGCTTGTCAAACTACTACTTAATTTTGTAAAGATCCAGACTAAGAATTACTTATAAAGTCCGGTGGGCCAATAAACACGGGGATCGTGTATATTAGCGCATATGCGCATTGAGCCTACAATACAAGCCCATGAGGTTCTATACTAAAACGAATTGGCAATAGGAGGAGTAATCCATTGTATTATATAGTGGACCATTATTAACTCAACTTCCGATGTGGGAAGCCTATTCTCAAACGCAGTTGTCACTTGACAAACGAGTCAGCCCATATCACGCCACTATGGCCTAAAATGGGCTAAGTAACCCTTTTAACTATGTTTTGTGAAGAAACTAACCCTTTTTATACAAGGAAAGCAATCTAACCTTTTCCTTTTCCAATCTGTTACACGCGCGTCCCCTTCCTCTCCTTCCCTTCCCTGCCGAAATTTTCTTCCTCCAGCTTCTTCTCCATTAACGATCTTCTACCTTCTTCTTCTCCACACGGATTTCCTTCGTCCTCCTTGCAAGTGCTGTCATCCTCGCACTTCCTCTGCATTTGGAGCGAAAAAGCTCGTTCCTTCCCGCTGCTGTCAACTCCTCCGAGCCGCAGCAAACGCCTCCACCAGGAAACTCGAAGCCAGGCTTAATCTCGGTTCGCATCGACTGAATTTGGTGGTTCGAATCAAATTTTTTGGTAAGTGAAATGAAGCACGCTTCGCGCGCTTCATAAGATCTCTCTCGCGGTAGATTCTGGAATGAAATTCAAGGTTTGACATCATCAAACTAACAAAGCATCAATCTGCCGTCTCGATATAAGAAACTTCCTACTGCATATCGAAATCGAGGTAAAATTCAAACTGTCATCATATAATTACATGAATGTGAATGCTAAAACACACGAAATAATTAAATAAAACTGTGATTTTAAAGACTTTCTGAATTTTTGATGACAAAATGTTGTTAAAAAAAGAATTTTGGTGGACAAATAAGATGAAGAACAATGATTGAATAAAATAATGAAACTGGATGACAGAGTGTTGATGAATATAGATGAAACTGATGAATGTTGATCCTGATGACAATATGATGCTCATATAGAAAGTTGATGACATAATATTGAACTTAGATTTAAAAATGTAAATGTGATGACAGTTTGATAAATAGATGATGTGTGATGGATGACAGTAATGCAGAATGTTGATGGATTAGATGACATAATATAACAATTCAGGAATTTAAACAGTGATGACAGAATGTTGATGGATTACATGATGAGTGTTGGATGACAGAAATAAGATGACAGTATTGTTGTTTAAGAAAAGGAGTTGATGACAGGATTTAGAATTTAAAATTATAATATTAGGTATGATGTCAGATTGAAAATTGGATTCAGTACAATTCAGGAATTGTAGAGTGATGATAGAATATAGATGAAACTGATGAATGTTGATCCTGATGACAATATGATGCTCATATAGAAAGTTGATGACATAATATTGAACTTAGATTTAAAAATGTAAATGTGATGACAGTTTGATAATTAGATGATGTGTGTTGGATGACAGTAATGCAGAATGTTGATGGATTAGATGACATAATATAACAATTCAGGAATTTAAACAGTGATGACAGAATGTTGATGGATTACATGATGAGTGTTGGATGACAGAAATAATATGACAGTATTGTTGTTTAAGAAAAGGACTTGATGACAAGATTTAGAATTTAAATTTATAATATTAGGTATGATGTCAGATTGAAAATTGGATTCAGTACAATTCAGGAATTGTAGAGTGATGATAGAATGTTTATGTAGACAATAACATGTGTTATACAGGTACAAAATGAATATTCTAACTGTATGTTGGGGAGGAGACTGGAAGATGAAAGATGGTTCAAATGCTTATGTTGGGACATTGATTTCAAAAGCATTTGTAATCGACATCAACATAGGGCTGGATGGTGCAAAGGATACCATTATTCAAAGGTTTAATTTGAAGACACAAGCACATGAAATTGAGTTGTCGCACTTGAATCCTTTCCAGAAAATTCAGATACCATATATTGTAGAGACGGACGAGGACTTCAATTGTTTCATTGAAATCAACAAATTAGAGAAGGTGCAATGGAGTGTGCCTTTGTATGTGACAGAGAGAAAAAAGAAGAAGACAACTAAAACGACAGTAGTGAGGGAAAAGACAGCCTTGTTCCATTTCAGAATGATTATGAGATGGAAGGTGGGAGTGAGGTAATTAGTTGTGAATCAAGGGACAAAATTACTGAATGGGGAGAAATTATGGAGGGTGATAGTCCTTCTTATGAAGACTACACAGGGTTCATCCATATTGGACAGATTTTTGACTCAAAGGAGATGCTCAAAGTTGCCATTAGGAAAGTCGCTATGAGCGAGAACTTTGTGTACAAGGTATACAAGTCAACCCCTGATTTGTTTACTGTTAAGTGTGCAGATGAGAACTGCAACTGGGGGCTGAGGGCAATGGTGTTGAAAGACACACATTTCTTTGAGATAAGAAAGTATAGAGAAGAACACACATGCTCTTTTGAATTTAGGTGTGAAAACCAGTGCAAGCCAACATACAGGATGGTTGGAGAGCAGATTAAAACAAGGTAACAAAACATATTAGCAAAATAGTTATGGTCTTATACAAACACATTAATATTGAAAGATGACAGTTTGGATGATTTATTGTGTGTGTAGGTATGAAGGGGTGAAAACTGGACCGAACCCTAAAAGTATCCGGAACGACATGAGGAAAGAACATTGTATGGATGTGAGCTATTGGAAGGCTTTGAAGGCAAAGGAATGGGCACAAAATTTGATTAGAGGAACACCACAAGAAAACTATGGAATGTTGCCTATATATTGCCACATGATCAAACAAGTCAACATAGGCACATACACAAAGCTAGAGGTTGATGCCGAAAATTGCTTCAAGTATGTGTTCATAGCACTAGGAGCAACAATAAGAGGATTTGATCAAATGAGAAAGGTATGTAGACATACCTTGCTATACTTGAATCTTACAATAAATGGACTAAGGATGACAATATGTGTTGATGACAGAATTTTAAAATAAGGTAAAAGCATGACAGGATGAATGAGAACAGTGTTTGAAAATATATTAAAAACATTAATGATGACAGTATTTGATGAGTGTATTATTACAAAAAAAATCTCAAAATGTGTATTGCTCATAATATGTGTTGAAGGATGCAGGATGACAGATTATGATGACATTTTTATTTGACGACAATGTTTGATGACAAAATTCTTATAGGATGCATGATATCAGTGTATGAAAAGAAAATATAAAAAATACAATAAATAGTACTATATTTCAAAGGGTTTGAACCAAAAATATATAAAAAATGACTGTTGATGACAGAATACTTCTGATTTGAAGGTAATCATGGTGGATGGAACACATTTGCATACAAAGTACAAAGGACACCTATTGATTGCAACTGCGCAGGATGCGAACCAACAAATTTATCCATTGGCGTATGCAATTGTTGATTCAGAAAATGATGGATCTTGGACATTTTTCTTCCAACAGCTTATCACAATGATTCCTAGTTCACAGGAATTGGTGATTGTGTCTGATAGGCATCTAAGTATTATAAAGGCAGTGGAGAGCATTTATACATCATCAAAGCATTGTGTGTGTAGAAGACATGTTCATCAAAACCTCAAGACAAGGTATAAGGACAGGGGTGTGCACAAGCTCTTCACTTTGGCTGCAAACAACTATACAAAAAGGGAATTTGAGGAGAACTTCAAGAAGATATGTGCAATTAATCAGGAAATGGGGGATTACTTGGTTATTTCCAAATTTGAGAAGTGGGCAAGATCACACTGCAAAGGAGACCGATACAACATAATGACTACAAACAATTCAGAGACCATCAATAAGGTCCTACTAGAGGCTAGGTCATTTCAGGTTGTTGCCCTATTGGATTGTGTTTTAGAAATGCTGATAAGATGGTTCGTTGAAAGGCGCATCAAAACAGAAGAAGCGCTGAGCAAAGTGGTGCCACCAAACATAGAGGAAATTCTTCAAAAAAGGCATAAACTGTCCAAGAAATATGAAGTGAGGGCATTGAATGGGTTCCAATACCAGGTGATAGGAGGAGATTTCTATGGAGTTGTCGATTTGGAAAAAAGAAGCTGCACTTGCAGAGTGTTTGATCTAGATCATATTCCCTGTGTACATGGAATGGCAGCAATGCAGAAAGCAAAGGTGAAAGTGACAGGATTTGTGAGTGACTACTATAGATTTGAGAATTGGATGAAATCTTACAAGGAGACCATATATCCTGTGCCTAGGCAAACTGAAGAAATGATTCCAGAGGAGATAATGAACATACAATGCCTACCTCCCAAGCTAGAGAAAAGAACAGGGAAACTTAAGAAGAAGAGAATACCGTCTGAAGGTGAGTTCCCAAATCATAGCAAGAGGAGGTGTGGACCAAGAAGACCCGCAAGACGCAGTCTATGCGGATCCACTGGACACAACAGAACATCATGCATGAACAAAACCCCAGAAGCTAGAAGTTCACCTTTTGTTCTAGAATAGTTTGATTACATTGATAAAAAATACTATTACACATATATAGTTTGCATTACTGTCCTATTTTAATTGATTTGAACAAGTATTTTGGATGACATAGCACATGGTCATTGCAATAAATAAAAATTGTTGAACAATTGGATGAATATATTAAATACTTAGTTGTTTTGCATCAAAAAAGCTCACAGATGGAGGTAGATGACATATAAGAGTTGATGACAGTTGAATAATCATCAACGCATAAAATTGTCATCAAGGTTTAACACAAATTTATGAGAAGTGAAAAAATTCAAATGATGACAGATGCCAAAAATAGAAAGAGATATCTGATTAAAAAGTTGATGACAATTTAAATAATTGGCCTATAAGACAAAATGATAACTCTGTCATCCGTGATGACAAAAGTATATGATATCATAACATATTAATAAACACATGGATTTAAAAGATTGAAAAATTTAGAGCATTAGATTACAGACAAAAAAATAAATGACAACATCAATATCTGTCATCGGAAGCAAAACGGGAATTCATTCTTTTATTGCATAAGTTCAACACAATAAAGTGAAGTTACATTGATGAAAGATCATAAAGGAAAATACTAATCCCATAGAAAAGGAACACAACAACACTCAGATAAGCCATAAAAGCCACAAAAAATCCATAAGTAGATGACAGAGAGACATAAAGAGCTAAGCTCTTTTGACAACCCTAACCAGGTACACAAGCATACTAGCACTTCTCCCCCTCACTTCAAATAGGAGACCTTGATCCTTCTTTATTTTATTGTCTGCAACAAACTTCCTCCAGCCTTTACCAAACCTATAGCAATTGTTTGGGTTCCCATGGTCACTGAATTTCACCATTACATCCCAAACTTGTTCTTTGTCTTCCACAGCCAAGAAAATTTTCTTATCTTTGAACTCCTTGAGATATTCATTGGCATGGTCAAAAGGGATTGGCTGAAATATATAAAACTGAACCATATTAAAATTTGAAAGAAAACAGATAAAGAAATTAGGCAATAACATAAAGGATGAAGATTTTTACCAATCTACAATCATTTTCAACCATTGACCTCTCCATCTCAACAAGAAAGGTCTCATCCCAGTTGATTTCATCTGCCATTTTGAGGAAAGAACTGCACAATATCGAATTTTGAGGAAAGGGAGTGTGTGGGATATCTGGAATGAAGATGAGCATATATATAGAGGAAAGGAGTTAGGGTTGCAAAGAATACATTAAATTGGTCAAACACATTTAATGCTATTGGTTGTTAGATGACCAACACACAAACTCAAAACTTTGAATTAACCTCACCAATGCATGTTGGTTTCGAAATTTTAAAATAACATGCATTAGGGTTCACCAGAAAAAATTCACAAAATAAGGCTGGATGAATGATGATGACAGATGAAGGCTGATGACAGAAATATTTTCGAGTGTATATAACTGTCATCAAAGAATTATTGGATGAATATATTAAATACTAAGTTGTTTTGCATCAGAAAAGCACACAGATGAAGGTAGATGACAAATGACAGTTGATGACAGTTTAATATCATCAAACCATAAAATTGTAATCAAGCTTTAGCACAAAATTATGAGAAGTGAAATGAAGCACGCGTAGCGTGCTTCCTAAAGATAAATACAAATATTATAAATCAAATGATGATAGATAACATAATACAATAAGAAATCTGATTAAAAAGTTGATGACAACTTAGATAATTGGCCGATAAGACAAACTGATAACTCTGACATCAGTGATGACAAGTATATGAAATCATAACATATTATTTAAACATGGATTTAAAAGATTCATAACTTTATAACATTACAGATGAAAAAATAAATGACAATATCAATATCTGTCATCGAAAGCAAAAATAGGAATTGATTCTTTTATTGCATAAGTTCAACACATAAAGTGAAGTTACATAGATGAAAAGACCATAAAAGGAAAATACCAATCACATAGGAAAAGGACACAACAACACTCGGATAAGCCATAAAAAGCACAAAAGTCCATAGCTAGATGACAGAGAGACAAAAAGAGGCTAAGCTGTTTTGACAACCCTAACCAGGTACACAAGACTTCTATCACTTCTCCCCATCACTTCAAATAGGAGAGTTTGATCTTTTTCTATTTTATTGTCTGCAACAAACTTCCTCCAGCCTTCACCAAACCTATAGCAATTGTTTGGATTCCCATGGTCACTGAATTTCACCATTACATCCCAAATATTTTGTTTGTCTAACATAGCCAAGATGATTTTCTTATCTTTGAACTCCTTGAGATATTCATTGGCGTGGTCAAAAGGGATTGGCTGAAATATATAAAAACTGAAGCATATTAAAATTTGAAAGAAAACTGAAAAAGAGATTATGCAATTCCATAAAAGGATGGAGATTTTTACCAATCTACAATCATTTTCCACCATAGACATCTGCATCTCAACAAAAAAAACACTCATCCCAGTCGAAATCATTTTCCCAGTCGATATCATCTTCCATTTTGAGGAAAGAACTGCACAAACTCGAATTTTAAATAAAAATGAGTGCCATTGAACTTACAACAAAAGAAAAAAATTGAAAAATAAAATACTTGCCTTGTAAACGATTGGATATGTGGAGGTATACAAAAAAAAGATGAAAAGGGAGAATATGGGATATCTGGAATGGAAGATGAGGATATATATATAGGAAAGGAGTTAGGGTTGCAAAAGAATACATTAAATTGGCCAAACACATTTAATGCTATTGGTTGTGAGGAGACCAACAACCAAACTCAAACTTTGAATTATCCTCACCAATGCATGTTGGTTTCGAAATTTTAAATTAACATGCATTGGGGTTCACCAGAAAAAACTAAAAAAAATCCCAAAATAAGGCTGCATGAAGGATGATGACAGGTGAAGGCTGATGACATAAATATTTTTGAGTGTATATAACAGTCATCAAAAGAATTATAAGAAATTGTATGAGGAGGAGAACAAATTTAATAATGATAAAAAATATAATTTATAAGATGACACTTGATGACAATATATTAAGTGAAGATAGAACTGTCATCAAACATTGACATAGTTAATGAAAGATGACGGTTGATGACAATTTTTAAATGAACATAGAACTGTCATAAAATATTGACACAATGAGTGAGATAGAATGATGCTTTAGATCATTCTGATCAACAATCAGTGATGACAATGATCTAAAAGTAAAATAGGTACAAAAAGCATGACAGTGTAATAAAACTTTTTTGTCATCTGGATGACAGTATGATAGAATCACAATCATTAAAAACTATATATAGGGGACAACCATAAAACACTTTATTTAATTTGTCATCACTAAAATAAGATTGCAAAACAAACTGTCATCATTACAAACACTGGAGTACAAAAAGGCACACATTATCCCAAATTGTCTTACACAAGTGAAACAAACACTGTCGTCCAGTATATCACTATTAACAAGTTTTTACTGAAAGTGAAAACACAAAGCTGAATCAATTCTACAGCTTTTTACGATTAAGAGGAAGAGGCTTCCACACAATCTCTTGGTGAAATAGCTCAATTGCCATCTTCTCCCTAAGTGCTCTCACATGATCGTCATCCAGCTCATCCAAGGAACTCCCAAATGCAAATGCTTCAATGTACTTTAATGTAAAGAGACCGCAATTACCACTGAAAACCAAAAAGAAACATAAAAATAAAAATGGTTATGCAGTGTAACATTGAAAAAAAAAAATACATCAGAAATTAGAATAAGTTAAGACTAATATGCTTCAAAAAGAAATAATGAATACATACCCTTTGTCTTGGAGGAGAGTACAATGCCTAGTGAGAGTAAAATCATTGTCTAGGTTCCCAAGGTGATTGAACATCCCACTTCTGTTTAACAAAACAGGGAGTAATTTGCAAAGAGGCTCAAGACATTCAATAATGAATTCATCCTTGTAGAAACTAGCTCTCGAATCGGGGGTATATAAACAGTCCATAACAGTAATATGCTTCTTAACCAAGTCTATCTCTAGAGCAACCCAATGTTCGTCATTGATATTAAATGGTGAGTAAACCCTTGAGACGCCATTAGCCCACGATTTCCCATAGGCTGGTGGATGAGCACCAGAAAAGTAATCAAGATGGAAATTAAGGTTGTAATCTATACCAGACAACACATTATCATCTTCCATTAAGGTTGAAAAATAAAATACTTGCTCTATGTGTTTGTCATCAAATATTGTAATGCACAAAAAATAAAATAAAGCAAAGAACATTGTAATGAAGGGGAAATTTGGATATCGATGACAAACACATTATCATCAACAAATAGTATAATGCTGAGATCTCATTAAACAAGTTGTCCTCAACATAAAACACAAACAAACACATTGTCATCAAAACAAAAACATTGTCATCGCAAATAGTATATTACTAAGATTTCACTAAACAAACTGTCCTCAACATAAAACACACACACAACACATTATCATCAAAACAAAAACCAGATTTATAACCAAACTAACTGTCATCGAAACTACAAAACTAACATAAATTACACGAAAACAACAATGAGAAAGAACAAATAAAACTAAATACCATACATATGATGACAAATACGAAAATTAAACAAACAAATCTGAAATCAACACATGCAAAGGGACAGACAAGTAAAAATCAAAGAGATACAGTAAAAAAAGTGCAATTAGCAAGGAGAACACACAAAAAAAACACTGTAATCAAGTAGAAAAAAGCAAAATCGAACTCCAAATCAAACTGTAAAACCTAAAAACACAAAACAGAAGCAAAAACTGAACTAGATACATACCTGTGAGTGATTATACATGAAAATTGGTCGAAATTCGCACAGAAACAAGATTCGAACAACTGCATTACAGAAAAACAACAAATCAGCGATGACAACCCTAATTTCTACAGAAATCAACAAAAAACGAAGAAAAAACCTTACTTGGAGATCGGCGAGAGTAGGAGAACTCGAAATCGATGAGAAACACGCAGAAATCGAGCAGGAAATCGGCGGAATGGGATGAGAATGGTGGAGGAGTGAACAACGAGAGAGGAAAGTAATGTGAAATGAGAAATTGGAATGGGAGGAGGAAAACTTTTAATTTTAGAAGCTATATATATTTAATTTTAAAAAATTAATTATAAAAAAAGGGGGGGTTAGTCACCACTCTTGATTAATGTGGATGTTATTTCCCACTCCTAAAGGGTAAATAGGGGCAAAGGGCCCCGTTTTTACCCACTATGGCAGGCTAGACCCAAACTATGTCTTCAGGCCGACAAGCCAAAGGAGCCGCCCTTAACAAGCCATCATGGCGGGCTAAGCTCAGATAAACTAGGAAACAAACCCAGACCCGGAACTTGGCTCTGATAACATGATAAAGTCCAGTGGACCGATAAACACAGGGGTCGTGTATATTAGCGCATATGCGCATTGGACCCACAATCAAGCCCATGAGGTTCCATACTAAAATCAACTGACAATAGGAAGAGTAATCCATGGTATTATATAATGGACTATTATTAACTCAACTTTCGATGTGGGAAGCCTATTCTTGATTTTTATAAGTTAATCCCTACTTCCAATTCATGAAATCCCTGTCCAACACCAATAGGGCTTTGTCAGACCTAGAACAAGCATCATCAAACATGATCCACCAACAACACCAATAGGGCTTTGCCACTTGATTTTTCTATTATATGATTTTTTTCCTATTATATGGTCGGGGAAGAGGAAGATTATGGGAGGAGTGAGTAAGGTATGAGGTTGAGCGTTCAAAGGCTCTAGTAATTTAGTCTTGTATAGAAAAATCTACCAACGGTCCCTCAAGTCTCCACCATTTCACTAATTCTACACGGATGCTATATACGGTCCGATCAAATTACCAAAGACCGCCTGACCATTCGCAGAACACGTACCCTCGCGTAACGCGAGA
This sequence comes from Oxyria digyna, assembly GCA_029168935.1. Classification (NCBI taxonomy): domain Eukaryota; kingdom Viridiplantae; phylum Streptophyta; class Magnoliopsida; order Caryophyllales; family Polygonaceae; genus Oxyria; species Oxyria digyna. The sequence continues at coordinate 47,246,337 of JAPVLV010000005.1, forward strand.
TTAACAAAAATTAAGAGAATATTTAGGTGCTAATCTCGCGTTACGCGAGGTACGTGTTCTCGCGTAACACGAGTGACGTGCCATTCGCGTAACGCGAAAGGTTTTTATCTGAAAGACGTTGTTGTGCACCATTAATAGATGTCTTGTCCCCACCTAACTATAATAACTACCCCCTTATTTTAAGTAAACCATAACACCTATTAACCCTACCCTAACATCTTTTTTTTCATCTTTCACCTCTTTCACCCTCCATTAAAACTCATTTCCAAAAACACGAAAAACAATGGAAGATGGAGAGGAATTTAACAAAGGAAGGAATGAAGATGGTGGTTCATCAAGTTACCATGCAAATGAGGTAATGTTCTTACTTAAATTTTGAATTTTAATTTGTTTTGCACCATTAAGAGATACAATGAAGTTAATTTTAAATTGTTTTGCACCATTAAGAGATACAATGAAGTTATTATGTTGTATTTCATGTTAAATGTAGTAGTAGTAAGTGTTGAAGAGATGACTTTTGCATATAATGTCCAAAAGATTTGTTCTTGAACCTTATTTTGTTTAGGGTTTATGCTTTTAGGGTTTTTAATGTACAAAATTTACTTTTGTTCATGTTTATGTTAAATGACCCTGTTTCACTGTGTTTGCACCTTAGCAATGCGAGGAGCTCTAATTGTAGCGAAATTACCTACGAGAAGATAACTAAGCAATTGTAGGGCAAAGATCAAAGAATACGGTATAATCTCAACACTCAAGAACAATATAGAACGAGAGAGGAATTTAGGGTTTGAAGCTTGAACTTGGTATTACTCGTAATGGTGGCTGAATGCTTACAAAGAAGGCGTTAACCTTTATTTATAGGCTAACCCTAATAATATCTTTAAGGAAACGAGATCTTATCTCTTCCTTTTATTTAAATAACGACATAACAAACAAGATAAAAGATATTCTTTACCGTATCTTTTACCAACTACAATAATATAATAAGGAATACGATAAAATATACTCGGCCGACCTAATCTTCAAGATAAACGAGACCTTTGCCACGTCTCGTCACGTCGACAACATCCTCCTTTTCTCTCGTCTCGTCGACACAGTCTTCCTACCCGTATCTCTTCACGCGTTCCACACTCGTCGTATTTTTAGGCACAAACAATACCCCTAAGGCGTCTTACAGGGCTTAACGTCTAGTAGAGCTGGGAGACGCCTTCTTTCTTCAAGGAATACGTCTTCATTGCATCAGGAACGCGTTGATGATTAAGTCATTTGAATTTTTAATATCGTCGCAAAGCTTCGGTCATCATTCTTCTTCAATTATTTCCATGTGGCAGGCGAGGAGCTTCGTTATCCGTGCCGATAACGTTCAATCGCAACGGCTAATTTCTCAACGGCTATAATGCCGTTGAACTTTCTTCCGTTTTCTTCGCGGTCTTTCTGGTTATATAAAGAGAGAATCTTCATTTTTTCTTCTACTTCTTCTATAATTCGTCTACTCTGAACATCTCTTGCTTTCTCACTTGCTTACGCTAAAAAAAGATCATTTGCTTCTTCTTTCTTCAGATCTCTTCTTCACTTTCTCTTTTAATCTTCTAGAATGGCTTCTTTCTACGTACCAAAATTCATCTTGAAGGATTCCGATTGTAAATCGACAGAGGCACGTGACGTCGAGAGGCTAAGATCGTTGGCGAATCTTGGTCCCGAGGTGGATATTGAGATGCCTCCTCAAGGGGTATTTGCCGACGCACATCGCCCGGGGTGGATCGCGGTATACGAGTACCCTTTCCTCACAAGTCATTTTTTCCCGCCATGAAGGGGCTTCAGAATCCTCCATCGCTCGACTACTATTTGCCGATGGAGACGGAAGATGTGATAGGAGAGGCTCTTGCTACGCAATGGCAGGTAGGTTTTCTTGCTTTTTACGCCAAGTCCCTTGTCTTCGATTCTATTATGACCTCTTTATCTTCTCTTTTCTTAGGCATTTCAATCTTCGTTGTGCGTCTATGGGCATTTCTCTGATTTTACCAATCAGATGAAAGCTATGGAGGCCAAGCAATCGGCCGACGAGGTGAATATTAAGGAGCTTAATGCGACGGTTGAGGCGTCGCGTAAGGCGGAGAATGAAGCTCAAGAAAAGGTTGCGGCGGCGCTTAAACTTCACGGCGCTTAAACTTCACGTCTTGTTTTGACGCGTATCCTATACGTTCCTTGGCTTTGGGTGTGTTTTCATGTTTCTTCGAGCGGTCCTACCCCTTTTGGTATGTTTGACTTAGGCTCCTTGTAGACTAGGTTAGAGCTACCAAAGACTCTTTTTTACTTGTTGCATTTCGTACTTCGTTCCTTGCATCTTATGCGTCGTTCTTTGCGTCGGGGGCGTTTCGGGAGCTTATCCTTTATCTAGCTTTGATGTCCTATGTACTTCGCTTTGGCACACGTAATTTGTTCTGCGCACGTACAGAGTCCTTTTTCTTATTGACTTTTAACTTCCGTGACCCTTTACGCGTAGCACGTTTGTGAGTACGTAGGTTTGGTCCTTTGGCTTTTGCTTTTGCTACTTTATCTTTTAGGGTGTGGTTTTCTACCCCTAGTGTGATACTTTGTTCGCGGTGAATGCGTTAGAGGGTTTTTTTCTCACTTGATGGGGCGATATGGTCATTGCGGCTGCTTTAGTTACGTTGCCAGCTTACATGAAGGTTGGGTCCAACATTTCCTCTGAACCCTGAAGCGAGTGGCGGACATAGGTCAGCGTGTGATTTTATCAGCTTGTGACGTTACCCCTTACTTTTAAGGTGGGTCCGTTGCCTCACACTAGCGTTAGGTCGACGTCGAACTCTTTTAATCGACGGGCCTATTCATCGTGTGGCGTCCGATTTCTAGATTGTTAGGACTTACGATGCCGGTGGACGCATCCCTGCCGGTTTGGCGTTTTGCCCGTGGATTCATGACTCTCAGAGGGGCCGTGGAAGGCGCAAGTATGCGTTCCTGGAGAGTGGTCGTGGCGATAGGTTTCCCTTCTTCACTCAGAGGGTCGTGCCAGTTTCGTGAGGTGCCGGGCTTCATTCCCCATGACCATTGCCACACGTCGCTAACAATCATAGGAAGCGTCGACTCGGAGTCGGAGGTTTGGCTAACGTTGTCTAAGCGTAGATGGAGCCTTGAACGCGTAGGCTAACGAAACTTCTCCCGGGCGCGGATTTTCGCCGCGGCCTTATTAAGATTGATGTTACGTCATAGACAGAGAGCAAGTAATTTGGAAATGGAACAACTCGACATACTTTAACACGTCGGAGAAAAAAAGAGCGTACTGATATATTAATAAAGAAAATGCATCCCGGACTGACAGACTTCGACACCGACACTTACCGCTAGTCGTTATGACCCCTTGTCGCTTTGACGCTAGAATAACGACGCTAAATTTATTGAAACTCTTGAAAGAAACTAATTCTACTCATGCAAGAAAGAACACAAAGGAAATAATGCTAGAAAATTTGGAAATTCATATCACTTCTTTAGACTTATGGTGGATGGTGCTTCAGGAACATGTAGCTTAAGTTGTTGCTCTTTGCTTGGACTTTTTGCTCGTACGTACTTGGCGGATTGGTATCCTCTTGCCTATCAGACTTTTCTTTTCTCATCGTGTCAGGGACCAACTTTCCATCCCTACCTTTTCCTTCGTGATTCCTGGATTGCTACGCTTTCTTTTCTTTGCCTAATGAGGATTTAGTGGCTTTTTTCATTCCAATGCTATAGCATTCTCTCGCGACTTGAAGCTCGCCTTTGATCTCTTGGATCCCCCATGGAGATGGGAATTTTAAAGACTGATGATACGTCGAGGGTATAACTTTCATGTCGTGTAGCCAAGGTCTTCCTAGGATAATGTTGTAGGGTGACTCGATCTCCATTACTGCAAACTTCGCTTGTATATTGATACCCCTTGCATAGGTTGCCAATGTGATCTCTCCCAACATGCTCGCTACTTCGCCACTGAATCCTACTAGAGGAACGTACTTCTTCACGACGTCGTCGTTGGATAGTCCGAGTTCTTTTATAGAAGACGTAGTAATGATGTTGGCGGAACTCCCGTTGTCTATGAGAATCCTCTTGACTAGGCAATTGCTGACGGTGAGGGAGATGACTAACCCGTCGTGATGCTCCAACATCTCGTTTGGTTCCTCGAACGTGATCGGATAATTTCTTCTGGAAGGACGGATTTGGTAAACTCACGTCATATCACTATCGTCGCGTAGAATCTTAATGTTCCTTCTAGCGGCGGATGCGGTGTAGCCTCTCACGGAAGAGCCTCCGAAGATGGTGTGTATAGTCCGGGTATGACTCGACGGAGGTGGAGGAGGAGTAGGGGACTTATTTTCTCTCTTCACCCCTTCAAACGCGTTCCTTCCTTCTTTGGAGAGTAGATCTTTCAAATCTCCTCTTTTCAGGAACCTTAACACCTCTTATCTCAGGGTGTAACAACCATCAGTCGTGTGACTCGTATCGTTATGGAACTCGCAATACCCCTTCCCTGTTCCAGGCCTCCTTCCAGGATTTGGCTTTCTCGGCCATTGCACGTTGCGTAACCCTTCCATTGCGCTCATGACTCGCAACGCATCGGTCTTCATAGAGATATCTTTGTCCACCATATAGACGCTATCAACTTCGCTCACAGCATGCACCGTTTGTGGTTCTCTTTGGAACGGATTATTTCTCCTGTCGTGACGTTCCCCTTGTTCCTGATGTCGATCGTTATGTCGACGTGGAGGAGAGTTCCTATGCGGAGGAGTTCGCCTACGTGGAGATCGAGAACTTTCTTCGTTGTATCTTAGGAGATCCTCCTCTAAGCGTATGGCTTCCATGGCTCTTTCCCTAGTTGAGACGAATGATTCAGGGCGAGTTTTCGTCAATTCCTTGTACATGTCGCTATCTCGGGGAAGTGCACGTCTGAACGCATCGGCAGCGGTGGCTTCGCTACAATCTGAGATTGTAATCTTCTCGTCATTGAAACGTTTCATAAAGGCTCTTATAGTCTCGCCTCTGTTCATACGCATGTTATGGAGATCTGAGGGTTGCTTTGCAAACAACTTACTGTTGGCGAATTGTAGTCGGAACAGGTTGGAGAGTTCGGCGTAGAAGGAGATACTTCCCTTGGGTAAGTGGATAAACCACGTCAAGGCTGGACCTTTCAGCGTCGAGCTAAAGAACTTGCACATCATTGCTTCCTTTAATTCTGGATCGATTGGGCTTGTGGAAAGCTTGGCCTTGTAGAGTAAGACGTGTTCTTCCAGGTTATCTGATCCATCGTAGACGGGAAGATCGGCGATGGTGAACTTTTTGGCGATCTTCTGGGCGGCGATAGCAGTAACAAATGGACTCTCTAGAAATCCGAACTCGTCCTCAGGGATTATAGATTTGGGAGCTCCGGGCATTAGCATCATCTCCTTTCTTAGGGCCCCGACCTGTTGTGCTACGAGTGCAGCGACGACGTCTGAAGTCAAGATATCCTCAGATTTCTTTTTCTGGACCTGTTCTCTAGAAAGGGCATAACCATGGTGCTCTTGGGGCTGGCATATCTCGTCTTCTTCGACGGCTGTTTCCATATCAAGGCGTCGGACGACACTCTGACCGCGAACATAGGTATATGGCCCCATGGAACCTTCCTTGAGTTCCTTGATTATGGAGTTCAACCTCTCATTTTCCTTAGTGAGTTCTGACGCCGTTTTCTTGCTCGCGCGCATGGCTTCAGCCTGGGCTTTCTCGAAGGACTCGAATTGTGCTCGGACGGCGGCCACGTCGGTTACTTCACCGTCTACCCCTCGTTTCTCTATGGGAGCGCTTTCTTTTGGAGTGCTGGGGGTGTTTTCGATACTTTTTCCTGCGTCTTCGTTCACCGGGATGGGAGGAATCGTTGCAGGGCCCTCCTCTTCGGATCTTTTCTCGCCATCATGCGGACTGCTGGTCGGACTTGTCATGATTTCCTGCAAAAAAGAAGCTCTTTTCGTATGGAAAGACGATACCTTTTTGATCTTGCCCCACGGTGGGCGCCAATTGTTTGTAGCGAAATTACCTACGAGAAGATAACTAAGCAATTGTAGGGAAAAGATCAAAGAATACGGTATAATCTCAACACTCAAGAACAATATAGAACGAGAGAGAAATTTAGGGTTTGAAGCTTGAACTTGATATTACTCGTAATGGTGGCTGAATGCTTACAAAGCAGGCGTTAGCCTTTATTTATAGGCTAACCCTAATAATATCTTTAAGGAAACAAGATCTTATCTCTTCCTTTTATTTAAATAACGACATAACAAACAAGGTAAAAGATATTATTTACCGTATCTTTTACCAACTACAATAATATAATAAGGAATAAGATAAAATATACTCGGCCGACCTAATCTTCAAGATAAACGAGACCTTTGCCACGTCTCGTCACGTCGACGACATCCTCCTTTTCTCTCGTCGCGTCGACACAGTCTTCCTACGCGTAGCTCTTCACGCGTTCCACACTCGTCGTATTTTTAGGCACAAACAAGCTCTCTCTCGCAGAACGCGGGAAATTGCATATTACAGAGTTTAACTCTTTATTGTGTATAGGTGAATGTTTCTTTGTTCACTAGATTGAATGCAGTCCAGTTGAATGACTACACCTACCCCTCACGGAATACGGTGCCGGTTTCGCCACCGTCATTTGATTTAGGGATTGACTTTGGTGATTATCATCAACCATCTACATATGAATTGCTCGTGCCATCTACTTATCAAGTGCCCGTGACATCTACATATGAATTTCTCGTGCCATCTACTTATGAATTGCCATGTACATATGAAGTGCCATCAAGCTATGATGCGTTTGATTCACAGGTTGCTAACCCACCTACAAACGTAGGAGAGGAGATGTGGTTTCTTCCTTCTTTACGCACTTTGGTCGGGAATGCATTTGCTGGGAGGCCCACCCCTGATCAGAAGAAAATGGTTCGTGAGATGGTACTTTCTCACTGTTCTCCAAATCAGATTTACACTGAGCTAAACAAGGTTCCCGGAAGCTACACAAAGAAGAGACAAGTGTACAATTTGGTAAAAGATATAAGAGAAGATGAAATGGAAGGTAGAACCGTGGTTCAAGAATTTTTTCACCAATGCAAAGAGAACAACTACTTCATGGAGTATAGGCCAACTGCAAAAAAACCTTCGATAATAGGCGACTTGTTCTTTGCTAGCCCCGAATCAATGAAGCTCTTAAAGGCGTTTCCATATGTCCTTTTGTTGGATTTGATTTATAGCACGAACAAGTAAGTATTTATCATTCTGTTTTTATGTTGTATTTTTAAATTCATAAAAATTTAATATATGTGATCAAAAGTACAATGTTCTTGTTGGAATAGGGACCTGTTGAACTATGGTTCCCTAGCAGGTTCCTTTCCTAAGCTCTCGTAGTTTTGACGATGACAACACTTGGATAGACTTTGGTACTGCTTACCTGTTTGTTTCAGTTTAAAGATAGAAGATTTGAAGACTGACGAACACAAGGGAAGTGCGAAGGAACTAAGTGTCTCACCCGAGTTACTCCAACCCTAGCGTGGGCGGGAAGCCGAGAAGATCTTTAGAAGATCTTTTCCTTGTCAGGAAATAGCTATGTTGTTGTAATTCGGTTATGGTAATTGCGAGTTAATTCTAGGTAACTTGCACAACATAGGGTCGATTAATTATTAGGATATTAGTACGGCATATAATATATTTTCCATAATATCTTTGTATGCCGAACTAAGTCGCTATATATTTGATTGCCTCTATGTTCTTAGGGTGGATGTATTTTTCGACTGAGTTGTGAGTGCATCCGCCTAAGAAGAGAAGAAAGAAGTGTTCTTGTCAAAAGAACATCAAGTAAGTTCACTGATATTTTCATCATAAGAGTTTCTGATAGGAACTAGGTTAGTACTTTGCAATAAAGTTTGCAATCTCGTTCGTCTCTAAACTCATCGATTGAATATACAAGTAGACCTTTTAAATCCTTGAAAGAGGGGTGGTTTTTATCTAAAGATAACTAGTTGGTTATCTTGGGTTTCCACCTAAAGTAATTGTGTTCATAATCTGTTCAATTACTTCCGCTGTGCCTAGGAGCTGGATAACTCTGTGTCTCAGTTCCCCTGATACTAACATACAGATCCTACAATTGGTATCAGAGCTAGTGCTCTAGATTGTGTGTTACTCGCAGGTTATTAACATGTCTCGCTCAAACGAACAAGAACTAGGTATCTCCACCAACAAGCCATACCTGCTAAAACCTGGTCAATTCCAATTGTGGAAGGAACAAATGACTGGTTTCTTCCAAACCAATGACATGATGTGTTGGAAAATTGTTGAGAATGGAAACTTCGCAGTTCCTTTGGACCCAGCCGACAAAAAGACTGAACTTGACTTCAAACGCTGGTCCACTGAACAGTACTCTCAACAAGAGAAAAATGCTAAAGCTAGGCAATACATACTCAATGCTCTCTCCAAAGCTGATCAAGACAAAGTCTTGTGAATTGACAATTCAAAGGATATGTGGAAAGCTCTCGAGGTCTTTAACTTGGGAAGTGAAGATCTCCAGAACAACAGAAAATTTGACTTGCAAGGAGAATATCATAGATTTAAAATGCTTGAAACAGAAAATGTCTCTTCCTATCACGGTCGTCTTGAGATTCTCTGCAACAAACTCCGAGCATGTGGAGTTAAGCTTGAAGAATGGTCTAAATCTTTGGTATTCATCAATGGATTGAACTCAAAATTTGCTGTAACTCAAGACATCATGCTTCAGACTCCTTCCATTAGGGAACTCCCTTTAGAAGAACTTGTTGGACAAGCTCAACGTCACGAAGACAAGATGAAGGGAAATGAGAAAAGCTCCACATGAGCAGGAATTGCTCTCACCCTCACAAAGGTCCTGGAAAGACTCTCCACTGGGGCTGACTCTGATGATGAAGAAGATGACGATGAAATGATAGCTCTTCTTACAAGCACTGTCAGAAAATTTCAAAGAGGAAGATTCCCTAAAAATGAAAATCGCAAGGAAAGAAGGGAACTCAGATGCTATCAGTGTGATCAACCTGGACACCGTGCCAAAGACTGTCCCAAGAATGAAGATAAGCCCAAAGAGGATGAAGTTCCTAAGAAAAAGGCTTTAGTCGCTACTACCACATGGGGAGATAGTGACTCACCCAAGGAATTTGATCTTAATCCCTCTAAAGCTTGCTTCATGACACTCTCTGAAAGCCAAGACACATGGGGAGATAGTGACTCAGAAGAAGACATCCCCAAAGTATGCCTAATGGCTCAAGCTGAAAATGAGTCATCACAAAACGAGGTATCTTCTACCACTGATCTTTCTGAAACCCTTCTTAAGTATGATAAGAAACATTTAATCAAACTCATAAAATCCTTAAGTAAAGAAAATGTCAATCTTCTTGAAAAATTGAATGAAAGTGAAGAAGAAATTGCTACTCTGTCTGATGAAAGTGAAGCTTGGTGTAAGAAATATGAAACTGCGAGCAAAATCATCAAATGTCCTACCTGTGACTTGCATGAAAAACTAAACCTAGGAACCAGTTCGTATTCTCCTGAATCCTCTCTGTAGAAAATTATTGGAAAACTTGATAGTCTTACCAAATGCATCCATGAGAAAACTGTTAATCAAACTGTGTTTGTCAAACCCAGTAGAGGTCTAGGATATAAGTCTTTTGATGATTCTAATCCTTCATGTAACTCACACACTAATATTGAGGAACTCACTAAAATTCTAGAAGACAAAAACGAAAGACTTGAACTAGCTCTCCAGACTTCCAACAGTAAAAATGAATTTCTTGAGCAAAAGATTAAGATTATTGAAAGTTCCACAGATCTTGAACCTACCTGCGCTCCTCATCATAGCCCTCATATCCATGATATGTATAGGAACATGGCCATGAGAACTCCAAATAGTTCCCCTAGGAAAAAGGTTGATCTTGGACAAAAGAAATCTCACTATAAAACCAAGGATCGATATCAATGGATTCCCGCAAATCGTGTTTGCTGGCACTGTGGGAACCAAGGACATCTCATCTATGATTGTGAGAAAAAGAGGAAACAAGAAGAACAGGCTTATAGAAAATTCAAGAATAGAAAAACTGAGATCATTGATATCAACGACCCTCAGTACTATGAGATGGTCAATGAAACAAAGCCCAAAATCAAGACTGTCCTGAACAATTCCCCTCAAAGGAACTTGGCCACTAACTTACCCATAAAAGCTCGGCTGACCTGGGTTCGTAAGCCTTAATTTTCCCTTGCAGACTGAAGTGAAGAATGACACTAGATGGTACATAGACAGTGGTGCGTCTTGCCATATGACAGGTAATAAAGAACTACTTCATTCACTTCAGAGATACAATGGAGGAAAAATTTCCTTCGGTGACAAAAAGAAAGGGGCAATCTTGGGAACTGGCACCGTCGATCTCTCAGAAAATATCAAGGTAAGTGATATTCATCTTGTAGATAATCTTGGTTTTGATCTAATAAGTCTGTCACAGCTGTGTGATCAAGGAGGGAACAATGTCCTATTCACTCCCTCCGAGTGCTTGGTGATTCATCCAGATTCTCATAACATTCTTCTAAAAGGTAAGAGGTTCAATAATGTATACATCATTGACCACGACTACTCTCCTCAAGAAAAACTCTGCCTTGCAAGCATGATGAAAAAATCCACTCTGTGGCATCAACGTCTTGGCCATGCAAGCCTTAATCTTATTCACAAACTCCAGAGAAAGGAACGTGTCCACGGTCTTCCATCCATAAAGGTAGATGAATCTGAATTTGGCTCAGAGTATGTCAACGGTAAACAGGTTCGTAGTTCCTTCAAACCAAAATCTGTCATAAGTACCTCTAAACCTCTGGAACTCATACACATGGATCTCTGTGGTCCCATGCGTACTCAAAGTATTGGAGGCAATAGATACATTCTTGTGATAGTAGATGATTTCTCAAGATATACGTGGACTATCTTCATAAAATCCAAAGACATTGTGTTTGACAGATTTTGTGAAATCGTTCCCACTCTTGAAATGTCACTTGGGAACAAAATAAAGGCAATTCGTTCTGATCATGGAACTGAGTTCCAAAATGCAAATTTTCTAACCTTTTGCAGGGAGAAAGGTATCACTCATAATTTCTCAGCTCCCAGAACTCCTCAACAAAATGGAGTGGTTGAAAGAAAGAATCGCACTCTCGAAGATATGGCTCGAACAATGATGATTTCCACTGGATTATCTCAAAAATTCTGGGCAGAAGCAGTCAACACAGCTTGTTACATTCTCAACAAAGCCATGCTTCGTCCTCAACTAGAGAAAACTGCCTATGAACTTCTTCACGGAAGAGCTCCAAACATTTCCCATCTCAAATTCTTTGGGTGCAAATGCTTCATTCATAACAACGGGAAGTCTCACATAGGAAAGTTTGACCCAAGAAGTGACGAAGGCATATTCTTGGGATATGTCCCTAATAGCAAAGCCTTCAAAGTGTAAAACACAAGGACTTCAAAATTTGAAGAATCTATTCATGTTGTCTTCAATGAATCTTCTTTTCATGTGTCTTCACAGGTTCCTCAAGATGATACAATCACTGATGCTGAAGAAGAAGATCCATCCAACCCAACACCATCTCATCTGTCTGGTTTCTCATTGGACCCTACCAGTACCGATGATCCCCAACCAGAGGCCTCTCAAGATCCCACTCCTGACCCTAGTTCCCTAGCCATAGATGACTCTTCCCTTGTTCCCTCGGAACCAGCCATAGACTCTCCCTCTGAGGACCCTGCTCCCACTGAGACTGTTGATCATGCTGATCCACTAGATGAAGCCCCTCCTCCTTCCATTCCAGTTGTTCATTATAAGTATAAGGGATCCCATCCAGTCAATCAAATTCTCTCTCCCTTCGACAAGACAGGTCCCTCTACTCGATCATCCCTGAACAATTTTTGTGCCTTCGCTGCCTTCCTCTCAGTTCTGGAACCCAAGAACTACAAGGAAGCGCTTAATGATGCTGATTGGGTCCATGCCATGCATGAGGAACTTCAACAATTTGAGAGAAACAAAGTTTGGCGTCTGGTTCCCCGCCCTTCAGACAGAACCATCATTGGAACCAAATGGATCTTCATAAATAAGCTCGATGACTCAGGTAGGGTTACCAGGAATAAAGCAAGACTTGTGGCCCAAGGCTATTGCCAACAAGAAGGCATCGACTATGATGAAACCTTTGCTCCTGTTGCAAGAATGGAGGCCATTCGCCTCATGATTGCGTTTGCCACTCACAAAGGTTTCAAACTCTACCAAATGGATGTCAAAACTGCATTCTTAAATGGGTTCCTTCAAGAAGAAGTGTATGTTAAGCAACCTCCAGGCTTTGAGGATAAAAGCAGACCAGATCATGTCTACTTTCTAGACAAAGCCTTGTATGGACTCAAGCAAGCTCCTCGCGCCTCGTAGGATAGACTTGCTCAGTTCCTTACATCCAATGGATACAGACGGGTCTGATTGACAAAACCTTGTTTCTTCTTGAGAAGGATGAGGACATCCTAGTGGTTCAGGTATATGTCGATGATATTATCTTTGGATCTACTAACCTGTCTTGTAGAAAAATTCAAAGTCCTGATGAGCAGCGAATTCGAGATGAGTATGATTGGGGAGCTGAGTTTCTTTCTAGGATTGCAAATAAATCAATTACCCACAGGAACTCAGATCCATCAGCAAAAATATGTCAAGGAACTCCTTGACAGATTCTAGATGAGCTCCTCCAAACCATTTGCTACTCCGATCTCCCCGACATCAAAATTGACCCTAGTTTCCACAGATATCAAGGCTGACCAGTCTCTCTATCGACAAATGATTGGTTCCCTTCTTTACTTAACTGCCAGTCGTCCTGACATTATGTACGCCGTGTGCCTATGTTCTCGATTTCAGGCTGACCCACGGATCAAACATCTGGCAGCAGTAAAACGTATCCTTCGATATCTAAAGGGACTTGAAAATCTCTGCTTGTGGTATCCTAAGAGTGATGACTTTGAAATATTATCCTACACTGATGCTGACTATGCAGGTTATCTTAAGAATAGGAAAAGCACCTCCGGGATGGCTCAGTTCCTAGGTCCCTGCCTAGTGTCTTGGGCCTCCAAGAAGCAATCCTCCATCTCGCTCTCTACCACTGAGTCTGAATACATCGCCGCGGCCGCCTGCTGTGCGAATCTCTTATGGCTCAAGCAACAACTCGCGGATTTCGGTAAGTCCTATGGCCCCTTGAAAATTCTTTGTGATAACACTAGCACCATTAGCATATCCAAGAATCCAGTTTTTCATTCCAAGTCTTAACACATTGACATTAGGCACCACTTTCTTAGAGATAATGTGGAAAAGGGAATTATAATCATGGAACATTGTCGTACTGAAGATCAAATAGCTGACATATTTACTAAAGCCCTCAATCGAGAACCTTTTGAATACTTTCGATTACTCCTAGGCATGATTGCCATTGATTAGAGGTTCTGAGTTCCCCTGCCTATTTCCCTGTCTTGACTAGAAAATGAGTGTTTGATTGTTTGGTTCCCTACATGCTTGCTTGCTCCTTGATTCTATAGTCATACTCTTGTAAAATATGGTTTCTTCATCATGATGTGCATAATATATGGACTTATCTTCCTCACATGATTAAATTGAACAAAATCGTACTTCTTTGTTCCCCAAAATAATCAATCGGATCTATTCTAACCCAAAATATAAGCCGATATGAAGATTGATTATAGGACCTCCCTAGCCCAACTTACATTGCTCGTTCCTATGATCCTTATTTTACACATAGCACCAATCTGGAACGTGTTAATGTTTGTGTCAAATTTGCCTTCCCTGATTTTTTTTTTGGTTTGGATGTGTACTCTTGTCTATATTTATTACCCATCACATATATGCATCCACACCCATCCCAGCCAGCTACTGATAGGAACCTGGAAATGGAACTCGCCTCTCTCTTCTGTGCACTCAACTGCCTCGGTAAACAGCGACGCCGCCTGACAACATCCCTTTTTTGCTCAGTTCCGTGTACCGATTGATAGCAGGGTAATGATGCAAAATTTGTGGTAACTATTGATGGAAAATTTTTGACCGTTGTGGTAATTATTCATCTTGGGAAGTTTCACCGAGATTTAAGGCAATTGTTACCGTTTGGGAAATCTGTGATTGGGGAGAATATATTGTGACCGTTTGAACAATCTCTGTCGAGATCCTTGCAAGGCACTATTTAAGGGATTCCTAAAACTCTAGCCTTCCTCCTCCGCACTTACTCTCTCTCATTCTTACTCTAAAAAATTCTCAAAGCTCTCCTCTCTCTCAAATGGCTGCCCCAAACACATTCTCAGAGGAACAATTGGCGATGCTCAGGGAGCTTATGAGCACTATTATGACTCCATCCAAGACCGCCCCGGCTGCTGACACCCCCTCTTGCTCCACCAAACCTCCCTCTCCCCCACAATCTCCACAACCCGGTCTCTCCAAAGCCATCATCGTCCTCCCACCACCACTCACTCTTCCATTCCTACCTCCTTCCTCCCCAACCAAATCTGTTCATTTAATCCCCTCTCCGGCCCATTTGCAACAACACTCCTCCCCCCACTCCCCAGACAATCAAGCCAACCCCTCTCCCCTGGAACCCGAGAGTGTAGGCAACGCTTTCCTGAAACGTCTCCGGGATGAGGCGGACGACGTTGAGCCCCACATTATCAAGACCACCACCCATGGTGGTCGCCAGGCCAAAAAGCCAAAGCCAAACTCCGTCACCGCTCACACCCGATCAGCCAAGCCTGCCATCTCCTCTTCCAACTCCCTCGCTACAGCCTCCACCAACTGGCTTCCCAGGGCTGGGAAACCCTGTTCACCACTGCTCAGAGTGTCAACGAAGAGGTTATTCACTCCTTCTATTCCTCCATGTCTTTTGTCACGGTACCAGAAACTCAAAACCGTAAGGATATTGTGGTCACCATTAAGGGAAAAATGTATAAGATCACAACGGAGATGATCTCCTCAGTTCTTGACATCCCGACTGGGTCAGGATACTTCACCATTCAGAAGAAGCACTGGCCCACAAAGAAGAGCGACTATGCCAAGTCTGTATTTGGGAACCCGGATCAGAAGGAATTCAACACCAGGTTCCTCTCTCTCTCTCTCTCCATGTAACTGCTACACACCTTCCTACAACGTCATCCCTCGCCAAGAGAAGAGGAGTACAGTTTTGATCGCGGACGCTGTGTTCATGGATAGGATCCTTGCTGGGGAAGTGCTTGACCTGCCCAAAATTGTCATGCACCATATGCAGGCCTGCCACAGCCACCCATCCCACTCCCTGCCGTTCCCGTCAATTATCAAGGCTCTCCTCGAGAGACTGGAGATTTACCCGGCTGACGAGGAGGAAACTCTGTTTTCTCACATGATGGATGATAACTACATCAGCAGTCTCAAGGTGGAGGAAACCACCACCAGGAAGTCCCGCCCAATTCGTCATATACCTGCTCGACCAATTCCTACACATGATTCTGATTCGGCTTCCTATGAGATTGTTGAGGAACTGAGAGAACTTTCAGCTGTTGTCCGTAGCCTTTGCACCGCATTCACCAAGCTTGCTGAAGTCCTCACTGCATAGAGAGAGTGACCTCTCCCTACCAGTTCCCTGATGTAGTTGGCTTAGCACTTCCCTAGGGTTCCCAAGCTCATCATCTGTTTGTGTTTTTGTTGTTCTCCTTCTCTCTCTGCTTCATGATTATTGTTTTTTTATGTTGTTTTGGTTGCATGAGTCGCATTGTCTTTGCGCTCAAAATGAATGAACAATTAATTTTCTTGCTTTATGACTTGTGAGTCTTCAGTTCCATGCTTTGCACTTTACGGTTCTATTCATTTCTTGCTATCTTTTCGATGATGTCAAAAGGGGGAATATACTCTGAAATCTCGAACCAATAGGACTGGCATTATATAGTTAGGGGGAACTTGTTAGAAAATGAAATCTCGATTAATTATTAGGATATTAGTACGGCATATAATATATTTTCCATAATATCTTTGTATGCCGAACTAAGTCGCTATATATTTGATCGCCTCTATGTTCTTAGGGTGGATGTATTTTTCGACTGAGTTGTGAGTGCATCCGCCTAAGAAGAGAAGAAAGAAGTGTTCTTGTCAAAAGAACATCAAGTAAGTTCACTGATATTTTCATCATAAGAGTTTCTGATAGAAACTAGGTTAGTACTTTGCAATAAAGTTTGTAATCTCGTTCGTCTATAAACTCATCGATTGAATATACAAGTAGACCTTTTAAATCCTCGAAAGAGGGGTGGTTTTTATCTAAAGATAACTAGTTGGTTATCTTGGGTTTCCACCTAAAGTAATTGTGTTAATAATCTGTTCAATTACTTCCGCTGTGCCTAGGAACTGGACAACTCTGTGTCTCAGTTCCCCTGATACTAACATACAGATCCTACAGTTCCCTTTCTCGAGATAGTTGGTTTGACTTCTACATGGAAGAATTTTGTCGGTTGCGGGGTATGGTTAGAGGCCGAGATTGAGGAAAGTTATTTGTGGGTGTTGCAGCAGCTGCAGACGATGTATTTGAGAATAGGAGCATTGTTTGTGCTTAAAAATACGACGAGTAAGGAACGCGTGGTAAGCTACGCGTAGAAGAATGTCGTCGACGTGACGAGATGAAAGGAAGATGTCGTCGACGCGACGAGACGTGGCAAAGATCTCATTTTGCTTAAGGATTAGGTCGGCCGAGCATATTTTATCTTTTTCCCTTGAATATTATTGTAATTGGTAAAAGATACGAGAAAGAATATTTTTTACCTTATTTATTATATAGTTATTAGATAGAAGGAATTGATAAGATCTGATTTTCCTTAAAGATATCGTTAGGGTTAGCCTATAAAATAGGGCTAACGCCTGCTTTGTAATCATTCAGCCACCATACGAGTAATACCAAGTTCAAGCTTCAACCCTAAATTCTTCTCTCGTCTTATATTGTTCTTGAGTGTTGAGATTATACCGTATTCTTTGATCTTTGCCCTACAATTGCTTAGTTATCATCTCGTTGGTAATTTCGCTACAAACAAGCATCACCTACTTGCTTCGTCACAGACCGTGAGATGTCTCTTATGAATGCAACGGACATGTTATGGCCAAATGCAAAGTTTCTCTTATGTAGACGACATGTAAGGAAGAACATAGAGGCAAAAGGCAAGAAAGCTATGGGCACACACGCATTGGGGACTAATATTTCTAATGAATATTATGACTTGTTCAAACAAACCACTGAAGAAGATTACAACAAAAAGTTGAAGACACTTGAGAGAGAATGGGGAGCTTATCCAATCGTATTGAACTACGTAAGAGAATTGGCTAAACCCTTACAAGGAAAGACTTGTTTCAACATGGACGGATAACGTCTTCACTCTAGGGAATAACACGACAAATAGGTATGTTCACTAATTTTTATGTCTACTTTCTATTTAATTGTAAATTTGAGAATATGACCTTCTGTAATGCAAATATGGTTTTTTCCCATATGGTTTTTTCTAGCGTTACACGCAGTAATTGTACAAGTGTGTTAACTAAAATAAACCAACAACATTATCCAACAACTAATCCAACAAACAAATTCAAACAGTCCAAAAAACATAGACAATCCAACAAACAAACCAATCCAAAAACATAAACAATCCAAAACACAATCGAAAATTATCCATCAACTTAATTCACTGTTGTTGTGGTCGGAAGGGATAGAGATCTTGAAGAGATTGTAGCATTTGAGCGTGATATGAAGGAAATTGATCTTGAGTAGCAAACCGATATCGATCCATTTCGTTGTAGACCCGACCAATCACCTACAAGCATGTAAACAAATAAGGTATTTTCATATTATAGACAAACAAAGACCAGTAACGCAAGATAAACCAAAACAAATAATATTATCTGTTTCTCAGTCATCATCCCAGGAATTGCAGGATGGATAAACCTATGTGTCCTCTTGATGTACCAATCCATTTAATCCTCATAACATTCATTTGGTACATAGGTAATTGGCCCCATATCATTAAGAGGGATGGAGTGAACATCTCTCGCCTCCCAAAGCCATTGGTTGGCGTCATAGAAAACCATAAAACTCCGAATGTTTGGTAGCCTATGAGCTTTGAGCGGTTCAATCACTGGCTTAGGAATACGCTGTATTTGCCAAAATTGCCTCGGACACCGATCCGACATGTGTGGTTCGGTGACGTCGACGCACGATAGCACGCCATGAAATAGAGAAGGAGCGAGCGCAGGATCGGAGAAGTCTACCACTCCATACGAGTTTCAACATATCTAAAAACAGACAGAAAATGCAGAAAATGAAGGAAACTTATCCCAAAACAACACAGTTTCTGCAGGCCATTCTTGCAGAAACTGGGCATATGCACCAATGCCCATTTTCTGCAGTTTCTCCCTCTCTGCAGAAGCTGTTGAATATGCACCAATGCAGAAACTGTACACAACCTAATGCAGATGAATAACAAAAGATTTGGATAATTACCATCTCTGCTAAGATAATATCGAGCTCGCCTCTATAGTCCCTTCCAACTTACCACTTCTTTAGCTTTAAATTATGAGGCATCCAACGGTAAACCCATGGCATAGCTTTCGTCCACTGAGGTCGTGCAGCAGATCGAAACTGTGGGAAATAATTGTAAATCCATGCCTAGGAAATACAAATTACGTATAAAAACATAAATTAGTAGGTAAGTCAAATGCTTAGAAAGCAAATACCTGCAACAAGGTGTAACAAAAAGACATCTTAGCACAGTTCTGGCGTGTGCATACCCCTAGCTGCCTATACAGGTGTGTCAAAGCAGCCGAGCTCCACGAGACGTTCGAAGCTTTGTCAAAGGTTTCCACAAAGGGCCCGTATCGAAGTCGGATCAAGTTCTGGGACTTGTCGGGAAATAAGATCGAGGCAGCAGTATACAACACCCAACCTAATCCCTTTCGTTCTTCTGAAAGGGTTTCACAATGACACCTAAACCCCTCGGCTTTCACCCTCCCAGAATCACACGTTTACCATTCTATGTCAAAAATATCCGCCCCCCACTTGGCATAGTATGTTTTTAGTTCTTCATTACCCAACTTTTGACCCATTTTCTTTGTTGGGGCCATAGCTTTCCCATCTATAGCGAGCCCTAATATCTTATAAACATCCAGAAGGTTAATAGTGATCTCACCACAAGGGAGGTGGAATGAATTTGTCTCTGGCTTCCATCGTTCAATGAACGCTTCAATCAAACAGGAAGTCAATTTCGTCGTACATCATGTCGGGGAGATTTGACAATCCAAGTGCATTGGGAATCTCACTCCAGTAGGTGTCGTCTTCTAATGGCCAATCACTGTTCTGTTTTGTCCTTTGGTGTGGCTTCATCGGACCTTTGTTCTACAGGAAAAAATACATATTAGATTCTGCATGGAAAAATAGCAAAAAAATACAGTTTTTGCAGAGAGGGAAGAAAATGCAAAAAATGTGCAAATCCTCGCGTTCTGCAAGGATGCCCACTCTCGCGTTCTGCGAGCTGCGCCACCTTGCGTTCTGCGAGAAAATGCACAGTTTCTGCACTCTCTGCAGAAACTGTGCAAACAGAACAATGCTTCTAATTAAAACAAAAAATGACTTACAAGCCCTCTTTGGATGTGGTAAGCCACATGTGCTTCAAATCCCTTAAGCAACTCGGGATCTTCTGGACCTCCAGGTACACTTACAGTCAGGATCATATCTTGGCTCGTTCTTCTTTTATTTCCTCTTTCTTTTTGGTTTCACTTCCTCTTCCTCTTCTTCTTCTTCTTCTTCCTCTTATTCTTCTTCTTCATCTCTATCCCCAAGAACTTCGCCTCATTTCCTTCTTCTTTCATCTCTTGTGGTTGCAGATTGTGAGAAGAATAAGCAGCTTGTCCATTTCCCTCGGCATATCCATGACTCATGTTTGGATTTCCACTTCCCTGACCATATCCACCGCCACATTGTACACCACCCCACCCCTGTCCATAGTCCAATATGGCACCTTATGGAACTAAATAATCTCAGTCACCGGGCGGTATCTGTCCAACAGAATAACTGCTAGACGACATTTGTGACAGCGGGAACTCTGTAGGGTAAGGCCACGGGGTTGAGGCGTTATGTGGCATATCCTGACTAGGGAGAGGAACAACTCAACGGTTATCTTGACTACCAGTACGCCTATCCGCGTACTGGTAGTTCAGTTGGACGGGTTCCTCAGGGAGGAGGGGTTCCTCAGGGAACAACTCAACGGGTTTTGGCCCCTTTGTCTTCCTCTTCCCTTTTCCTTTTGGAACTGGTGGTTCATCCCTCCTTGCATTTCAGTTTCTCACACGAGTCGAACGTCCTGGAATGTGGTCCATTACCTAAAACAATACAAAGTAAAATCAATAAATAAACGAATGCAGAAAAAAAACACAGAATAAAAATGTGCAGAATGCAAATGTTCTGCAGAAGAGGGAATTGCCAGTTATGGAAATTCCTCGCGTTACGCGAGGGCACCATTCTCGCGTAACGCGAAGTGTGACGTCACGCGTGATGTCACACTTTCTTCTCCAATCATCTCATTCATTCCGGCAAGTTTCCGACGACATTTCAACATAAATTCAATATTATAACTCAAAAGCCTATCAATTTAAGTAAATTACCAAATAAACATCAAAACCCTAAATTAAATGTAAACCCTAATAAAAAAAGGCAATGGCTATATGCACGCGAATCACGGCATATATGCACGCGATTCTGTGCGCGCAACTTATGCGCACGCATCTGTGCGCATGTCTTATGCGCACGCATCTGTGCGCATGTCTTATGCGCATACGTGTTTTACGGGGTATTACGGGTACTTTTCGTAAATTTTCAGAGTCTGTAACAACTTGTGCGCCTAACTACTGCGCACAGGTTGAAAATATGAGCGTCGTGTTTCTGCACATTGTTCAAACATAGTAGCCGTTGAAATTTTTGAAAAAAGTAGCCGTTAAATGTAAAACTGTGCGCTTAGGTTCTGCGCACAGGTGCTTTAGGGTTTGGGTTTGTGCGCGGATGGTTAGCGCACAGGTCTTTACAGTTAAGGATCCATCCATTTGGACCACAACGGTCATAAATGTGCCTATATAAAGCCATAATCTCTTCGTTTCCAACAAATTCATTCAAAACCTCTTCGTTTTCCAACAAATTCATTCAAAATGTCTCGTCGTAATCAAAACTCTCGTATGTTAGAGTTGATTAATCAAAGTAGTGAAGATAGTGATGAAGAACACGATTGGGATAGCGGATCACAAGAAGAGGAAGACGACCCGAACGACGACGAATGGTTGGATGGTTTCTTAGAAGACGAAGAGTTCGGCGACTGAGATCCGAGTGGTGAATTTGTGGTTACTATAATATGTTATAATTAGTTTTATATGGTAGCGTAATTAGTTTCAAATTAGTTTCATATGCTAGCGTAATTAGTTTCATATGCTAGCCTAATTAGTTTCTTATGCTAGCCTAATTAGTTTCTTATGCTAGCCTAATTAGTTTCATATGATGGCCTAATTAGTTTCATATGCTAGGCTAATTAGTTTCATATGATAGCTAATTAGTTTCATATGATAGCCTAATTAGTTTAAAGTAATGATTCGTATTTTGCCTTGTTATTTTGGTAGTAGTGTAATTGTCGCTCTACAATTACGTATAGGGGAAAGATTATTCGGATTATTTTAGAACCGCACAATATTGGTATACTCCGCAAGAATTGTACGAGTGGGCGAGAGATAGAGGAAAGAAGTTAGTGATAGCTTTGGTAACGCGTAATTCAAGTCCGTACCATATAAGTATTGTGTGCGATAGATTTGGAAACCCAAGATCTGGGAGGCCAAAGGTGAACAAAGAGAACGGTAACAAATTATGCGCAACATACCTGCGCACAGTTTGTTACCGTTCAAAATGTGTGCGCATTATATCTGCGCACACGGATTTAACGGTAACTTATTGTGCGCTTTACAACAATGCACAATAAGTTACAGATTGAAAAAGTTATAGAATAGGTGCGCATAACCTTGACGCATGGATGAAAATACGCGAAAACGCAAAAACGCCTTATCGGTCATGATGGCCTGTTAAGGTCGAGAATAGGCGGTTCGATGCCCAAACGACGTCGGAATGCAATGAAACTTGTTTTGAATGCATATTATAGCTATTTAACCTTGTCGGTAACTTCAAGTCGAAAACTCGAACTCTTCGAGTAACACCTCCTTTGTAAACCTTCAGTAGTATTTCATTCTTCGAAATAGTTGAAGTAGTTGAGATATGAAGGGTCTAGTACATCGATGTTGATTATGTTTCAAAAACTTATAGAATTATGTGTTATTAGGCATATAAAGTGTGTATAAGGTCTCCCCTTCACAAAAAGTTGATCGAAAATACGCGAAAACGCAAAAACGCCTTATCGGTCCTAATGGCCTGTTAAGGTCTAGAATAGGCGGTTCGATGCCCAAACGACGTCGGAATGCAATGAAACTTGTTTTCAATGCATATTATATCTATTTAACCTTGTCGGTAACTTCGAGTCGAAAACTCGAACTCTTCGAGTAACACCTCCTTTGTAAACCTTCACTAGTCTTTCATTCTTCAAAATAGTTGAAGTAGTTGAGATATGAAGGGTCTAGTACATCGATGTTGATTATGTTTCAAAAACTTATACAATTATGTGTTATTAGGCATATATAAAGTGTGTATAAGGTCTCCCCTTCACAAAATTTTTATCGAAAATACGCGAAAACGCAAAAACGCCTTATCGGTCCTGATGGCCTGTTAAGGTCGAGAATAGGCGGTTCGATGCCCAAACGACGTCGGAATGCAATGAAACTTGTTTTCAATGCATATTATATCTATTTAACCTTGTCGGTAACTTCGAGTCGAAAACTCAAACTCTTCGAGTAGCACCTCCTTTGTAAACCTTCACTAGTCTTTCATTCTTTGAAATAGTTGAGATATGAAGGGTCTAGTACATCGATAGTGATTATGTTTCAAAAAATTATACAATTATGTGTTATT
This sequence comes from Oxyria digyna, assembly GCA_029168935.1. Classification (NCBI taxonomy): domain Eukaryota; kingdom Viridiplantae; phylum Streptophyta; class Magnoliopsida; order Caryophyllales; family Polygonaceae; genus Oxyria; species Oxyria digyna. The sequence continues at coordinate 47,269,482 of JAPVLV010000005.1, forward strand.
AGGCATATAAAGTGTCTCCCCTTCACAAAAAGTTGATCGAAAATACGCGAAAACGTAAAAACGCCTTATCGGTCCTGATGGCCTGTTAAGGTCGAGAATAGGCGGTTCGATGCCCAAACGACGTCGGAATGCAATGAAACTTGTTTTCAATGCATATTATAGCTATTTAACCTTTTCGGTAACTTCGAGTCGAAAACTCGAACTCTTCGAGTAACACCTCCTTTGTAAACCTTCACTAGTCTTTCATTCTTCGAAATAGTTGAAGTAGTTGAGATATGAAGGGTCTAGTACATCGATGCTGATTAGGTTTCAAAAACTTATACAATTATGTGTTATTAGGCATATATAAAGTGTGTATAAGGTCTCCCCTTCACAAAAAGTTTATTGAAAATACGCGAAAACGCAAAAACGCCTTATCGGTCCTGATGGCCTGTTAAGGTCGAGAATAGGCGGTTCGATGCCCAAACGACGTCGGAATGCAATGAAACTTGTTATCAATGCATATGATATCTATTTAACCTTGTAGGTAACTTCGAGTCGAAAACTCGAACTCTTCGAGTAACACCTCCTTTGTAAACCTTCACTAGTCTTTCATTCTTCGAAATAGTTGAAGTAGTTGAGATATGAAGGGTCTAGTACATCGATGTTGATTATGTTTCAAAAACATATACAATTATGTGTTATTAGGCATATATAAAGTGTGTATAAGGTCTCCTCTTCACAAAAAGTTGATCGAAAATACGCGAAAACACAAAAACGCCTTGGAGGCCTTATATGCGCATTGGGTCTGCGCACACATTTCTATGCGCATTTCGAGTACGCACAACTTCTTGTGCGCAGGTGTTAAGGGCACGGTTGAACACCGTTAAAATATGATCGTTGGAATATGATCGTTAAAATATTAATCGTTAGTCTTGTCGTTGTTGTAATCGTTAGTTAAGTGGTTGTTGTAATCGTTAGTTAAGTCGTTGTTGTAATCGTTAGTAAACAAGCATGGCACTAGACAAAGAGAAGGTGAGGAGGGACAACCTATAAAGATCCCCAACCGATATTGGTTTCGATGTTCGGATTTAGCAAAATGTACAAACTAATAAGAGTTTGGAAACTGGTTCTTAGTTGGTACATATTGCTGACTCCGAACATCGAAACCAATCATCGGTTTTGGGATCTTGATAGGTTGGTCTTCCTCACCATCTCTTTGTGTAGTGTTGTTGTTGAAATTTTTATTTCGTTTTCAAGTCAATATAGTTTTTCACGTCTTGTTGTTCAGATTTGTATTTGCATTATTGTTCAGAGTTGTTTTGAATATTCAAACAAGCAAAACATAAAAGTTAAAACCATCACACAAAAAAAGGCATACATAAAACATCAATCGTACATAAAACATCCATCAAACAAAAATAGAAGTTGAGCGTCTAATCCTGAGTCTCCTGAGTATAAGGCGGAGCATCCTCCCGAGGCACATCACCCTGAGTCATATCATCTTGGTGCGCATCCTCCCTGAGTCATATCATATTCGCCGGAATTGTCGCCGGAGGAGCATTTGCCGCTGCCAACGCCGCTCGAGTAGCATACCGCCGGCCGCCTCCATCCACCAAGGCTTCATCGTCGGACAAGGTCGCCAGAGGTGGCTCCGTTGTGACGGAAGTCGCCGGAGGTGTCAGGATCGGGACTTCCGTTGTGACGGAAGTCGCCGGAGGTGGCTCCGTTGGCGTGCATATAGTGAAAAAGTCGCGTGTATATAGGTGTTTCGTAAAAAAAACTAACCCTAATGAGTTTGACCTATTCAAGATAAAAAAACATCCACTCATCAACCATAATAAAAAATCATCATCTTTCATCCATTCCAAACAACCTAATACTATATACAACCATTTCTAGATCAACATTCAATATCTAAACATCATATAATATGCAATTTCATATACTAACAACATATATTCATCTAGAATCAACATTAGAAAGCATAAGGGAGGAAGAAACATACCTTAATCGAAGATTTGTGCTAAAAAGAGGAAGATGAAGTAGGTCTTTGAGAGAGAGGGTAAAAAAAGCGGCGGTATACTGTAAAAATGAGGAGAAGTAGGGTTTTTCCCTTTTATAGGGACGAAACCGTCGCGTTCTGCGAGAGCGACACCCTCACGTTACGCGAGATGTCCCTCCCTCGCGTTACGCGAGGGGCCGGGCGTTATTTGGGAAAACGCCCGTGCTGTATTTAGTAAAGGCCTAATTCTACGTTACAACTCAAGTTTGGATTCTAATTTAATTTACTAGTTCAGTTTCTCGTGTCTCGCACGAGTTATATAAAATAATAAATTTAATTTTAATACATAAATAACTTAGGTTAAATTATTTGATTAAATAGATTTAGTTCATTTACCATACAAATTTAATTTAATTTTTAAAAATAATTGTTTAATTTAAATTATTACCTAAATATCTAAAGTAAAAAGTTGATCAATTCTTTAATATAAAGCTTTTGAATTAGTATGATAAAAAAATTTAATAAAGAGAGTGTTAATCAAACATTGTTTAAATATTTATATATATTTAGTTTAAATATTTAAATATATTTAGTTTAAAGTATTTAAAATTTATGAATTATAAGATGAAATATTTCTATATAATTATTAAATAACTCTTTCTCTATTAAAGTACATAAGATATGGTTTGGAGAATTTTAAATATATAAATACAGAAGCATAGTATCTTGCTGGACGCAATTCCGGTGAGGACGCCCTCTTAGAGAAGGAATAAAGATCTACTTCAAAGGATGGAGTAAGATCTAAGGGCCAACAACTAAAGAAGGATTGTGGTGGGGCCCATTGATACACCCACTATATAAAGCTTGAAAGAGCTGTCATTCTCCCTTTCTCGCTCAAAAAAATTGTTCGCCTTCTCCAAAAACCTTCCCAGTTTTCTCTCTCGCTCGCAACTCTCGCACTCGATTTCTCTCTCGATCGACGGCGTTCTCTTTTTCTTTCACTCTCGCTCGATCACCTCCACTACATTCTCGCGTCCTCTTTCGAGTTCTCGAGCCGATTTCGCTCATAAACCCTAGAAGGAAGAAGAAGTCATTTCAGCGTGATTCCAAGCAATTTGACGGAGATTTCAGCGACGACAACACAAATCAACAGCAACAATAAACAAAACAACAACAATGAGGTAAAAAATAGCATATGGAACCCCAGGTATAAACTCGACTTAAGAATTTTGGTTGTAAACTCCATTTGTTAATCACTTCATCATAGGTTTATAGATTTTATACAGTATGCATGAATAGATCTAGAATAACTGTGTATAGATCCTTGAAATTGCATGTGTTGTCACTTGATATAATGTTTATGCATTTTCTTTAATAGATATGAGGTGTTGGTGCATCGAATGTGTTGTTGAAACATATAATTGGTTTTGGTGCATCATCCACTGTGTTTTGGTGCATCATCCAATAGGTTTTGGTGCATCATCCACTGTGTTTGGTGCATCATCCAGTAGGTTTTGGTGCATCATCCACTGTGTTTTGGTACATCATCCACTGTGTTTTGGTGCATCATCCATTGTGGTGCATCATCCACATTGTTTTGGTGCATCATCCACTTTCTTTTGGTGCATCATCCACTGTGTTTTGGTGCATCAAATGTATTTTGTGCATGGTATGTGATGTACTGAATCAAATGGTTGTGCTGGTACATTATTTAGTGTGTGTTGGAGCATCACACGAGAATGTTTTTTATGTATAAAATGTAGGAAAGAAACAAGAGCTAAGATATGGAACACTAATCATTAGTTATCCACCACATATAAACACTGATACGTTTGTATAAACGCATGTATAATTATTGTAAAATGCATGAGTGGTTGTTTATTGGTGCATGGGCCGATGTCTATTGGTACATTGATGCATATGTATTGGCTGCTATTTATTAATGATATAAATCTATGGTTTAACGGTGGCAGAAGAAGAAGAAATACCATCAACATAATCATCAGAATATCATGGAGAAACAACTCCACTTGATGGTAAACAATCATTTTGCCATTTTTTTAATAATCTGTGTGAGTTGGTGCATCACCAATTTGGTTTTGGTGCATCACCCATTTGGTTTTGGTGCATCACCCATTTGGTTTTGGTGCATCACCCAATGGGTTTTGGTGCATCACCCTGTGGGTGTTGGTGCATCACCCAGTGTTTGTTGGTGCATCACCCAATAAGAGTTGGTGCATCAATGATACATTTATTGTCTTCCATTTTATTAATTATCTATGTATTCTTTTTAATGATAACAGAAAGTGGAGAAGAAGTTGACACATCCCAACAAGGGACGTGGACGGGGACGTGAACGTGCAAAGTAAAGAGTAGAAAGATGTAGGGATGAAATAGGAAGATGTGAACAATTTGGATGTTTGTAAACAATTTGGTTTGTAGTAAGACATATTTGGTTTTAGAAAACAATTTTGGTTTTTAGGTATTTGTGGTTAGCACATGAAAATGGTTTGTGGTTGCTGATGACTCACAATGGCAGAAAATGCAGGAGTACTTGTTTGTTGGTTTATCACTTGATGAAAATGGTGCATCACAGAATTGAAATTGATTCATCACCGGATATATAGTTTGTACATCACTTAATGAAATGTGGTGCATCACTTAATTGAAAATGGTGCATCACTTAGTGATATTTGGTGCATCACTTAGTGATATTTGGTGCATCACTTAGTGATATTTGGTGCATCACTAAATGATAATCGTTGGATGAATAAGCTACAAAAAATGAATGGATAAAAATTTTAAAAATAAAATCAAGACTAATTCAGTCAAGCAAACAAGGTGCTATGCATTGTTAATAAAAGTCGGTGCATCAATGAGATGCAATTGGTGCATCACCGAGATACAATTGGTGCATCAGTTATAACTAATAGGTGCATTTCAAAAATATCTGGTTAATAACTAATTACAATGAAAGCTGAGATAAACTAATGGACATATTGATGACAAGTAGTGATGTTGTGTCCGAACCTCTTACAAATTTCACAAACCATTTTCTTCTTCATGGAATTTTCAATTCCAACTTCTTAGTCACCTTTAATACACCTCTTCTTGAACTTGTTCTTTGTCATTTCAGGAGGATGGATATTTATTTGATCAGGTAACGGGCCAACAAATTTCTCAAACTTGTAGTTTCTAGCTGGTGTTAAGGAAGAAGGATCAACTACTTCAATCTATCCATGTCATCACCAATAATGTCAACACAATAATACATTTATGTCATCACTTTGGCCAACAAACACTTTCTTTCATCAATCTCAACACTAGAATCATACACTGCATCGTCTACTTCAAAAATTGCTTGTAGAATAGCTTGCTTGGTCAATCTTATAATCAGGTGCATCACATCCTGAAATAAGGTGCATCAGTCAAAGCTAAAAGGTGCATCAACCAGTGAACATTAATGCACTATGCACAAAAATCACCAATGTTTTCGACTGGTGCATCATAACATATTATAAGGTGCATCAGTCAAAGGTAAAAGGTGCATCAGCCAATGAACATACAAAAATCCAAAAATCTGAGATATTATATTGATACTGTAATGAAATGCAATATCTATGCAGAAACAACAATCAAATCAAACACACAGTACAGATCTAAACCTAAAATAGTAGAAGCATTATCCATATCACGAAGAACACTGGATTTGGCCAGCGACAATCGCAAAAAGAGAAAACACAGTGGCGCGAGCACTGTCGAACACACTCTCGCCTAAGGAACACCAGGAGCAGCCGAAGAACAACAATGGCGGCGAGTAAACGAGAAGAAGAAGGATTCAATGAGAAGAATACGATGGTGGCGATGGAGGATGATTGTCCTCTACCGATTTTTTCCCGCTTTCCTTCTTCTATAGAGAACGAATTCGTCAAATTCGAGCGATGTGATGGAGAGATCTACGGAGGAGCAGGTCCGCGACGAGAAGAGGGAGAGAGCGGCTGAATTTTATCGTTAAAAGAGAAAGGAAAGAGAAAGAGAAAGGGAAAAAACGGACGAACGAGATTAAAACGTGACGGGCGGTGGAGATTGATCCTCACTCCTTCTTTGTAAAGGCATCCTCACTTGATCTTTTCCCGTATTCTTGCATATCTTAATTATCCTAAAATAAACATTTACACATATTTATATTTTTTCTATTATATGATTTTTTTTTATCAAAAAGAAAAAAATTGAGAACTGACATGTGACAAAATGAATATTGAAGTGACATGTGGCGGTATTAGTGAGGAGGTGACATGTGGCAAAAATTGAGGATTACTTTAATAGTTTGATAGTAGATTATACTTGTTTGAATTTAAAAGTTGAACATATTTGAAGAATTTTCGATAGCATAACATATATCAAATCTTATATGTATAGCAACTATTTACTTGAAAAATACTATTTCTTTTATTATTATACATGTAAATGTAAATAATCAAATGCACATAAAACACGGATTTGCATGTATATGCCATCACAATAATTGATTTGCATGAATATCTAAATTATTTTAGAGTTGTAAAAATACAACAAATAGGGTATATTTGCAAATGAATAAGTATAGAATAAAAAATGTCGGGCTTATTAATTCAAATGTCAGGCTTATTAATTTAAATGTCGAGCTTATTAATTTAAATGTCGGTCTTATTAAATATAATGTCGGAGTATATTTGCAAAATTATAAGAATTAAAAAAAATGTCACCTTCTAAAAATAGGGTCAAAATCTGGTCATAAACAGCCCCTTAAGTGATAAATGAGAATGAACGGGGACCGTTCATTCGAATTGATCTAACGGCCCAGATCTCTCTCACCTCCCACACTGGCAACTTCCTACTCGCTAGCTTTTTGTGTGAAACACACGCGCTACATCGTTCCAACGTGATTCAAAATTGGAGCGAAAACCGTCTCTTCCCATTCTTCTCAAAACTTCCACAGAAAACCTCTCTTGCAAAGGCGATCAAACCCTATCCTCCTACTCGCTTGCTTTTTCTTCGATTTCTTAACGAAATCACTTCGTTTTCTCTTGCCTATCATCAAAAACAACATACTCCTACAAATTTCGCGATGTCTGGCTCACAGAAGAACAGCGAAGGAAGAGGTATGGTGTTTAATCCCTAATTTTAGCGTATACGATGCTTTTTCCTGTGATTTCTCACTGATTTCTCTTCATTTCACTCCGTCGTTCACCAAAATCCATCAACTCGCTACTAAAAATGGCAGAATCTGAGAGAAGCCAAGTACCAAGAGGTATGGAGTATAATCTGGTATTTGGAGTTAGGTTTTTGCTTTGACATGTTAGATTTCGCTACATGCATGTTTGATTTTAATGTACTGAGTGTGAAAAGTATATTTGTATGAGTAGATCTACTATATTCGGTGTGAAATGTTCATTTGTATGTACTGAGTGGTCATTATTTTGATCATGACTGTGTTTTTACTCTATGTTCACCAGATCTTGTATATATGTTCATCAAAGTTCCTAACAAAGTTCATCAAAATACATGTTCATCACAGTACATCTAAATGTTCATCAAATATCTTGTATTTGTTCATCGTATCTTGTATATACGTTCACCAGATTTCTTTTCAATGTTCACCAAAAAATTTGTGATTGTTCATCTCATTGCCTATAAAAGTTCATCATATGTCTTAAGATTGTTCATCAGATTTCTCTTATCTGTTATCATAAATCTTGTTATTGAATGTCCAAGAGGTATGAATATTATCCTCTTTATAAACTTTGTATTTTTGCACAATATATAACTTGTATGTTCAATATTACAGAGATAAGAAGCAAAAAATCAAATGACAGATCACAAAGAAATTTGTCATCCCAAGAACAACAACAACAGGAGGAAGAAACAGTTCATGGTAACTAATGTTCATCAACTCTTTTTTCTTTGTTCATCACAATTCTTCATAATGTTTAATAATGTTCATCATTCCTCTCATATATAGTTCATATGTATGTTTAATAATGTTCATCATTGTATTTCAATATGTTCACCATCTTGTTTGATATTGTTCACCATGATCCTTAATTTTGTTCATCGGCTTTTTACATGTCTTTATACTAATAAGTTACTTTTAATGTTATAGCGTCCCCTAAACATAAGATGGCAAAATCCAAGAAAGTAGTTGCTACAACAAGCAAGAGAAAAAGAAGTAGCCAAAGGATACACTGTTCTCAGACCAAGGGAAAAGAGATTCAGTTGTACAGCCCATAAATTCCTGTAACACAAATAATGAAGAACTTGAAAAGGCCTAGGGGGGGAATTGTGATAAGAGATGTTGAAGACCAACCAGAACAAGCATCCAGGACAAACAAGTCTGAAATTGTGCAGTCAAGGAAAGGGAAAGAAAAAGTGACTGAAAGCATCAAGAAGCAGTTCCCTGCTCAAAAATGTAGAAGTTCTCCTGCGCTTCTGGTTTCAACTTTGGCTAGAATGAGTCCAATTCAAAAAAGCTGCATAGTAGAGATGGGATTTGGATGCTTGCTTAAATGGAAAGTGGACAAACTTCCAGCTAAAATCAGTCACTGGTTGTTGAAGAACTTTAATGTCGTATCCTGCACAATGAAGCTTGCCAAGTCAGTGAGGCACAAAATTACAACGCAAGATGTTCACGACTACCTTGGAATTCCTGTTGGTGGGATGCAAATAGAATTGAAGAGAACATTTACTTAACATGAGGATTTACAATATCAAGATCTTCACCGAAGGTTCAGGAATCAATTTCCACTGGAAATCGACACTGAATTGGATGAAGTCAAGTTGCGTGACGCCTCAAAGATTCATGCATCACATGTCGCAGAGCTTTTGATAAAAACTGTAGTACTTGGAGAGTGGTTCAAGAGAAATTTCATGATGTTGCTTGTTGCAACCATTATGGACAGTCAGCCTAATGGTGGATTGAATTATAATATTCTTCATTACCTTGAGTGCACCGAGATGATTAATCACTACGACTGGTCAAAATTGCTAGTTGACCTTCTGATAAAGACAAAGGAGTCTTTTGATAGGACAACAAATGCTAGTTTTTTCAGAGGACCAATCCTTCTACTACAAGTTAGTGTTCACCAATTTTAATCATTTTGTTCATTATCATATCATTATATGTTCATCAAACTAATATTTACTCATTTACTTTATTTGCTTGCAGTTGATATATTTTGATCGTGTTATTCTCAAGAATGTTGAACATGAGAGAGAGTTTCCAATAATTGTTAATTGGGATGCAGCCATGCTGAGGGCTAGAGAGGCAGAAGAGATCAAGATTGGTGGATTTGGAAAGGGTTATGTCAGAGATCCTCCAATTTTTACAGATGATGATGTGAACAATGCTGCAAACATAAGAGACAGTCCATCCGCCTTATATCATTCACAAGAAGAAGCAACTGAAGATGCAAGTTTACTGGTAAGATTTCCAATATGTGTTCATCAAATTCCTTATGAAAGTTCATCAACATTGTTTTATATGTTCATCAGATTGTCTCTATCTGTTCATCAAATTTTGTAATAATGTTCATCACATCTGTGAACAATGTTCATCAAACTTCTGAAAAATGTTCATCAAATTTCTGAACAATGTTCATCAAGTTTCTAAACAATGTTCATCAAATTTCTGAACAATGTTCATCAATTTTGCTTTATTGGTTCACTATTATTTATTTTCTTGTTCATTAATGTTTCATTGTTTAATATTGAAACAGGGTTTCTTAGAGGACCATATAAAAGAGGGACAAGAACTTGCTACCAAGATTAGAAACTTCTTGGGAAGAATTGAGCAGGCTCCCTCACGTATAGCAAGTAATAGCTTGTTCAAGAAGGTGAATGAAGCTATTGAAAGAATGCTAAATGTGAGGGATGATGAAGAAAATGCAGAGCAACCACATCAAACAGAGGAAGACGAAGAGACATTGACCCAGCAACAGTTTTGGCGCGAGGCATCTAAATGTTTGGAAGAAGTGGAGAGAACTATGAAGGCCAAGAAGAGTTATGTTGTGAAAGTTGAAGATGAAGTTCCAGAGAAGACACCAGATGAAGTCATTGGTGAGACTTGTCGAAGCATTGCTAGAGATTACATTTCAGATATTCCATCCTTCTCTTTGGGAATATTCTCCCAATCACCTGAGAGGTCTACAGTGGTAGTTGATCCGCCAGAAGAAACTACAATATCACCTGAGATGCCTCCAGTGGTAGTTGATGTGACAACAGAAACCACAAGACAGTACAAGAGGAAAATTTCATTCAAGGTAATATACAAGGCTTCTTAACTCTTATTACTATCTATGCTTTTATGTGTAATAACTTGTTGTGCTTTATTTCAATTGTAGATTCCTAAATCTGTGGTTGAAAGACAAAAGAGGTTGGATGCAGCTACCACGCACTCTGAAGATATCGTTGAAAGTACTCCTGTTGTTAACAGCAATGTTGACGAGACAGTCGAGGAAATTGATCCTATAGGTGATGAGGTGAGGATGGAAGAACAAAGAATTGAGAAAGAGAATGAGGTACATATTTTGCTTATAAATGATCATCAATTGTTCTATCAATGTTCATCAAATAATTGAATTATGTTCATCATTATTTCTAATTACAGATAGAGAAAGAACAAGGAAAGGAACCAGAAAGATTGGAGGTGGAAAGGATGGAACAAGGGAAGGAAATGGAAACACAATCTGAGGACAGGGGCGGGAAAGAAGGAGTTGAGGAACAAGTACAAGGGATGGAAATACAATCCAAAGAGGTGGTTCCTGAACCACAACTAAAAGAAAAGGAAAGTGTACAAGTTCAAGAGGTGGTTCTTGTTCAAGAGGAAGAAATAGAAGCCCAAGATGTGAGGCAAAATGATGAGGAGAAGAGGAAAGAAAAGGGAAAGGACAAGGTGGAGAGTGAAGGAAAACAGACAGAGGAGCAGGTTGAGAAGGTGATCTTTATCATCATTTGTTCATCAACTTTCTTATACATGTTCATCAAACTTCTCACTTATGTTCATCAAACTTCTCACATATGTTCATCAATCATATTCAGGCACTAACTGAGAAAACAATGTTTGTTTGGAAGACGGGGAGTGAGAATGACCAAGAAGTAATCAAAAGAAAGAGACTAATTTCTTGGGCAAACAAATCTCCATACAAGCAAAGGATTGTGGACATCAAAGAGAAACCAACTGCTCTAGAAATGAAACTCAACAGCTAGATGTTGGAAGATTTAACACACCTAGAGTAAGAAAAGTTTAATTAGTTTTCTTCTAAAGTTCATCACTGGTTTTATAAATGTTCATCACCTTGTCACATTTTGTTCATCAATTTTGTTCTAGATGATCTTCATTGTTTTTATATTTGTTCATCAGTGCTTTCATATTATCATTTTTTGTTTCAGGGACATTGTTTTCAACGTGGGGCATTTAAATTTCAAGAAGAATGACTTTCTGAGCATGCAAAACAATCTATATGTTGAAAGCAATGTGATTGACGCATGGGCACACTTGCTTAATCTCAAAGAGGAAGAAAGAGATGAAGCAAAACCTCTTAGATTCTTTGCTTCAATTGATACAACGGTAGGAATTTTTTATATGAACAATTTTGTCATTAACATGTGGAAACATAACTAACGGAATATTTTGATATTTTATAAAAGTTTGTCCCGACTATGGTGGGTTTTGAACTAAAAGATTCAATCACATTCTTCAATGGTGAAATGGAAACTCAGCTAGCAAGACTGCCACTTCACAAATTGAATGATATTCAGTTGGTAAGTATTCTATTAAACTTATCTATAAAGGTTCACCACTCTATAGACAAATGTTCATTGTGTTGTTTAAACTTGTTCATAAGACTATCTATACATGTTCACTATATTTTTTAAACTTGTTCATCAAACTAACAAAGGAAGTTCACTGTGCAGTTTGTCTTCCCAATATACCAGAGTGAACACTATTACTGCATTGTTTTCAATCTCAAGAACCCAAGAATAGATTTCATTGATAACTCCAGTGTTCAAGGCAAGAAGCTTGTGAAATATAACAACGTTCCTAAAGTGATGGTAAGTTTTAATACTGGATATTGTTCTTCTGTTTATTTGGTAATGTTCATCATTATATTTCAGTATGTTCATTATCATATAACTGTATGTTCATCATCATATAACTGTATGTTTTAAATATGTTCATCATTGTTTTTCAATATGTTTGATATTATTGTGTTTTTATTTTACAGAGAGCAATGTTTGTGGAATTTCTAAGGAAGCATGGCATGGAAGCCAAAGCAGCTCTATTCGAAGACGAGAAAAAGGTCAAAGCTGAACGTCTTTCAATGTACTGGAGAGTTGACAAGAACAAGCAGGATTGTGGTATATATACCATGCGACACATGGAAACGTACTTTGGGGAGGGGCTGACAAATTTTACAACTTCTTTGAAGAAAGGTGACAATAAGCAAATGGACATGATAAGGGTCAAGTACATTTCAGAGTTGTTAACCAACAGATTCAACAATGCTTACCCACAACTTATAGAATGGGTAAATGGAAAATGCACAATGTAGAAGTTTGACAATGAGTACAAGGATTCTTTTGTTCATCTATATATTACAGAATGTTCATCAAATCACTGAACAATGTTCATCAGCTTAACTGTGAATGTTCATTGAATATTTAGCCAAAGTTCATCATATTAACACTGAATGTTCATTGACGTTAATCTCAAAAGTTCATCAATATGATAAGTAATTTTACTTGTCTTTTTCACAAATATTCATCATATTAATAATGAATGTTCATCGAGCTTAGATACAAGTTCGTCAAATTAACACAACAAGTTCACCACATTAACAGAGAGAGTTCATCTAATTTGATATCGATGTTCGTCAATTTTTCCCATGTTGTTCACCAGATTATATATAATTGTTCACCAAGTAGATTACAAATTTTCACCAGAACTAGATTTACACATAAAGACCTAAATGATAGTTTTAGAATTATCTAACTTCAAACACTTGTTGAAGTATTCTCAGGACATGTAGAGCGATTGTGTCCGGATTTCAAACATATTGAACAACACTTCTTCACCTTGTTAGAATTCAATCTAACTTTCTCAATTGTACTTTTCAAACATGATGTTTTTGGCCTTCCTTTGTTCTTTGATTGTGGAGGTGGAAGGACAGATATTTTATTTGGTAAAGGACCAACAAACTTCTCAAATCTTGCCTCTCTGCTTTTTGTAGGAGTCTTGTTGTTACTCATAGAAGACGACTCAGCCTGAATGGATGAACTGTACAACTCACGCTTCTCCTTTAGAACAATCAACAAGTCTTTCAATTGATCAGAATCATGCTCAATTTCATTGATAATACTATGTATCTCAGACATAACATCATACACTAAAAGCTTCTTCTCATCCATCTCAACAGATTCTTTAAATACTAAACCATCAATCTCAAAAGTTGGCTTCAATGTTGTGCTCTTACTCCATCGTGGTAATATATATTGGTCAGGCATTTTCACATCCAAAGGTGGACCAACACATCTGATTACCAATATCATGTGATAGCATGGAAGACCTATCTGCAAGAACCTATTACAAGAGCACTTATATTCATTTGTGGATGGTAAGTGCTGAACCACAAATGATTTCTCAAAATGTCCACGAACACGATAGTAATGGACATCACCCTCTGTGAGAGAATTAACCAAGGCACAATCATAGGCAGATGAGAGAAGTTGAGTTTGCAAATCATCAAAAATAGGCAGTGTATAGACGTCACAAAGCTGAACTTCCATTTGGGTCGGTGTCTTGAGAGTAGGACGGCGAGTGGAAGATTCAAAGTCATGCTTACGATGAGTATGTCTTTGAGAATCAATTGCATTTTCAAATTTCAACATGAACACTATAAGGGATGATGATGAGCCAATGAAATGTGAGAAGAAGAAGTTCTGAGATTCAGACCTCGAAGTTGTTCTAAGCAGGCCACCCATATGGACATTTTGAAAGAAAGCGGGAATCCATAAGTGTCGTAGATCAAACATTGTCTTGAGCCAAACATTGTCTTGAAGATTGAAATCATCTATAATACCATGCCAAAGCTCCTCAAAATCCACAGGATTAATCTCATCACTCCAAACAATAGCATTGAATCTATCCCTGAATTCTTTATTTTGCTCTGGTTCAACCTTAATCTTACCGGGCACTTTGAACATTATGTGCCACATGCAAAAACGATGAACACTTGAGCTAAAAACCACCTCAACAGCAGCCTTGACAACAGCATCTTGATCAGTCAAAATAACAAAAGGTTCATGTCCCATTAATAAATTTAACATTGTTCAACATAACTACTTAGAAAAATTCTCCTAAACAGGTAAGAATGTTCATCAACATACCTATTTGATTTTTATGTTGCATCAGCAGTCACTACATCACCAAAGAATGAAAAACTCTTGCGTGCAATCGGATCAGCCCAGAATAAACGAGTTAGTTGATTATGCTCATTGACATAGTATTCAAAATAGAGAGCCTCACATCTCTCTTTTTTGCGGAAAAGGCTATCAATTACCATTTGAGCATCACAACCAACCATATACGCATTGAAATCTCGGTTAAAATTCTTGAAGTCAACCAGCGAGGCACCAACATTTGCGTAAGATCCAACAGAATTCTTGAACATCTTAAATGCTTTGCTAGTCCCAATATTGGACTTGATACAATTAATAATAAAGTCTTCATGGAATGCAGTCAATTTCCGGTTACTCCTGGCAAGATGTCGTTGTGATTCATCAACCATATAATGTGTATGACGCTCCTCAAAAATCTTAACAGAATAGCCATCATGACTAAGATAGCGAAGTGCTAATTTAGCAACACAACCACATCTATCTGAATTCCTCTTCCTTTTTGATGAAGTGGAGTCATCTGCAGTATTTCCATCTACTTTCATATATCCCTGCCTACTGCAACAAAGATACTTCCAAATTGGAACTTTGTTCACATCTTTAGTGCTAGTCCCTGACATGATACGTACACTAAAGCCTGCCCTGATGGCATATTTTTTATAGAATTCAATACCATCTTCAATTGAAGCAAACACTTGACCAACATATGGCTTGTAAGAATCTTCACATAATGGTAAAAAGTATTTCGTATTTCCAGGAGAAATAGAAACTATACCATTGGCATTGGATTGATCAACACCTAGAAAAATGTTAATCAGATATTAAACATATGTTCATCAAACTACTTATCAATGTTCATCACAAATCCTGAAAATGTTCATTACACATTAAAATGCTGTGAATGATCATCACATCTAGAACAAAGTTCATCAAATCAGTATTAAAAGTTCATTAAGACTGCATTCAACGTTCATCACATGTTTTATAAAAGTTCATCACAAATACTGTCTATGTTCATTATATGTCCAATAGAATGTTCATCACTTCTATTATTGTTGTTCATCAAATCCGTTATAAATGTTCATCAAATCCGATATAAATGTTCATCACAATTCTTCTAAATGTTCATCACATCACTAAAGATTCATCTTCAGTTTTTAAAATGTCCAATATATGTTCACTAACAGTCTTATTAACGTTCATCATATGTCTTGTACATGTTCATTAATTACCTCGGAAGTATGATATTAAGCTTTTTCAAAGCTTAAACATAATCAACAATAGTTCATCGATGATGTTGATCAAATTTGAGATAAAAACTGCTTCATTATACACGAATCATCGTAATACTTCAACAAATAAGCTCAAATTGGAGAGAAACAGGGGGATGAACTGGTGAAACAAAGAAAATAGAAGCAAAACCTAGATCCATAGGTAGAATGAAGGAGAAACAAGCTAACGAATGATAATCGATGTGTTGGATTAGCGAACAGAGCAATCAAGAGAACAAGAACACCTGAATACAAAAAATCAACAAAATCAGCTCACGCAAAAACAAAGGATATAGAAACGTAAACAAGATGAGGAAAACAAAATAAAATACGAATGCGAGAAGAAGAAGAAGGAATTACGCAGCAGAGAAGAGAAGGCAAGATCCGAAGAAGTTTTGTTGAAAAAACTTGGGGGAAAAGAAAACGAAGGCGAGAAGAAGAAGAAGGAATTTACGAGATCTGTTGAACGCGCTTGTATACGCGCCCAAAAGTGAATTATCCACATCCGTCCGATCTGGCGAAATCAAACGGCCCATAATCATTCTCATTTATTACTGTAGCAACTATTATCACCGGACACTTTTCCCTAAAAATAAATGTCACTATGATATATTTGCAAACATTAACAAACATTAAGACAAATAAGCATTTTTGGAAAGGAGGTATTAAAATGGGATATGAGGTGCAATTTCTCAAATACATATGCAGCACACAAACACACTGGTGCAGATTTATACAAATAAAATTGATAAAAACAAGCAGATTTCTGGAATCATCTGGACGTCCATTTGCTGAGCTCGAAGTTTCTGTGCTTCATGGCAATGAACTCTTCAGCTTCAACATCCACATCCTCTTCACCATACAAATTGAAGTGACGACGGGGCAGGTGACTATGATGATTCCTAAGTTCATGGCCATAGGTGTAGCTCTGATTACTGTGCTTCTTTGGTGGCGTCGAGAAATAAATGTTGTACTCGTCTAAGATGCTAGGGTTTGGAGTTACCTCCTCCATCGCTCTATTAGATGAGCTTCTGTAAGAAGAAGGCAAGTAAGACATGTTTAGAGATGGATATAGCTTCAGATGATTTTGTGATCATAATGCCCAAATTCCCGGTCTATATATAGGACTCCGCTCTCAAAAAATATCCTTATCAATCTCTTACTTTTATATATGTAAAACTTAATATTCTCTCACACGTTGATATATGTATTTTGACACGTTTGTAAAATATGGTGCCATATTTGAAAATCAGCAACAAGCTATAGCCGTCATTTTATCCCATTCTCTCTTTTTGATTGGTTAGTAATTGGAGAAGAAGCTAACTTGTTACGAAGAATGTAGTCCTGATTTTATAAAGCGAAGGTTAGGATATAATAAAGTTATTCGCACCCCTTAGCAAAGGCAAGAAGACTTCGGCCGCAATTAGGGATGGGCATAGAAAAGTGGTTAACATTTTTCTAATGTGGTGAACATTCCCTCTCAATTCATTATTATATTTATGAACGTTTCTTTGGAATAAAATTTACAATTATTCGTAACATGATACTCATATTTAAAGTGGTTAACATTCCAAAGTACAGCTTAAAAAGTGGTTTTAGTAGAAATGTGAA
The DNA here is from genome assembly GCA_029168935.1 of Oxyria digyna. NCBI lineage: Eukaryota > Viridiplantae > Streptophyta > Magnoliopsida > Caryophyllales > Polygonaceae > Oxyria > Oxyria digyna. The sequence goes on from JAPVLV010000005.1 coordinate 47,286,780, forward strand.
TTCTTTTTTATAATACTATTACTACCCTTAATCGTATCCCATAGTTTTTTATTGACAATTAGTTTATAAACTATTTTTTAGCACTATTTTCAATATTACAGTAACATTTTTCTCTGTAAGTAGACCAGATGCAGAACTAACCTTCAATTTCTCCCCAGCAACTTGAATGAGCTCGTCCATATATTGTACGCGGCACCCACAACAACTCCATGCTTTTTATCCTCCTTTGCTTCAGATGGATTCGAAGGAAAAACTGTGCATTTCCTTTGGTTTGATTTATCTAAAACACCGAAAAACAGTCAAATTTTATATAACTCAATGTTACACGAAGAAAAGTCCCAGATTTGGTGCGAATGATTTTTTATGGTGCGAATTACGAATTGTCAATTTCCCAGCACACAACTTAAAGTAATCAAAATTACCTTTACTTTGATCAGATTGATGCTCAGGTTTTGCATCATCCAATAGCTTATCAAATTCTTATTACCAGACATCCGAGCTTCATCTAGAGGAATGTTTCCCCATCTGCACATTTCATACACATTAATAATAACAAACATTTAATATGTGCTTTTTCTGTCATGGCAAGAATTTGTTACCTGTCTTTAGATGACACGCTTGCTCCAGGTGTGTTGCCAAATGAATCTACATCAAGTAAAATCAAATTCAGGTAATGATAAAAACATTTGTTATGATTTTTAATTGACAAAGAATGTTACCAACAACATTGACATCAACGCCAAAGTGAGATCAAGAGGACTTTTTATTTGAGATCATACCAATGCCGTGTGTGTTGCACATAATCGGCTTTATTGGGATCAACTCCATCTCTAATCAGACTTTTTAGCTGAAACAAATCTCCATGACATGCAACAAAGAATGTCCGGCTTCCCTCGCGACGTTTCTGCCCCTTGGCATTCTGGAGACTGAAGCTCTGTCATCCGGAGCAACTTCTGCGGCTTGCTCTTCCAGGTGAGCCTCTTTATTTTCGCGATTCTCTTGTGGCTCGCGAGGCTCTACCCTTTGGTTAGTGGGGTTCTGATTCGCTAGTATTTCTCGGAGTCCCACCCAAGCATTGAAGAGTGCATGTTGCTCTCGCGGAATCACAATAAGGTCGCGAGGGTCCTCCTCGTCCACGGGAGGGAGGGGCGGATTATGGGCATTCTGGGTGAGAGGACCTGTCTGTAATAGGGTGTTGTTCACTGTGCCGCTTCTATCGGTATCCTCCGTTGCACTGAATTTCACAATCTGATTCTCAAGGTTTCGAATGAACTAGCTGCGCGAGGAGATCCCCACGGTCGGCGCCAGTGTTGGAGCCCAGGTGTTCGCTATCTCGCAATCAACATCTCGCGAGATCTGGCCAGTCAATAATCTTCAAGCACTGGAGACCTCCTTCACGTCAACTGATACAACAACTTGGATTCCATCTTCTTTTGGATCAAAATCTGGTTTTTTCCACTGTTCTTCGTGTTCTTGAACTTCCGAAACACCTGCACAACCAAACCGAAAGGATGAACCCCCAGATTTGGCTCTCCGACGCCCAAGTCAGTAACGATCACAAGCAAATAGGAGTGACGAACCCAAATAACACTAAATTATAACCAAAGAGAAGAATGAAACGATCAAAATCCACTTCTAAACCATAGAAGCCTTGTGAATCAAACCAATAAAACGGTGAAATGGCGAATCTCAACCAAACGTCACGACTCTCACACCAAAAGCACGAATACGGTACCGAGAATCATAATCTAAGTACCGATCATCCGATTCTCCATGAACAGAGATGAATCGGGAGGAAGAAGACGATTTCGAGTGAGGTTTCGCCCTCTGTGTGTTTCTCTCTTGCTCAAGGGGAAAAGCTTTGGATGCCGAAAAAGATGCTTTCTCTCTCCTTTCTGTTACGATTTATAATCAGGCTGCTGGCCCCACTTTATCCGATCTTGCCTATTTCGCTTATTGGGTCGCTTAGTGGACTTTCCTACTTGATCTTCTCATTGGCACAACGGGCTTTCACGATTCACCGAGCCGTCGCGAACCGGGTTCGCTCTTGTCCTGAGAACCGGGTCCAACAATCACAATCTTCCGGAAAAATCCCCAAGTACAAAAACAAGGCTTTAAGTCATATGGAAGATCATGGTAGCTCAATGCCAACATCTCATGATATTCTAAGTCAATGCCTTGTGTATTCTCTCTTTTATCCCAGGATTGTGAAATCGACACCCATGCCCTTCTTCCAAATTGCTGCTTAACAATGGCGTTGTTGTAGATCTGTCTAGCTAATGTGGTTTTGCCTGAACCGCCCATTCCTACAACTGACACCACCCAGGTCAAGCTCTCTTCATCAGTCAGCTGATTAACTATGAGTTTTATATCCTCATCTAATCCAACCACATCATCATCTTCTACATGGGAATAAGCTCGACGAGTCCTTGATTGTTTAGAATTGGAACTTCTCGACTCTGAAATCTCACTAAAAGTAAACCTTATCAAGTAAACCTTATCAAGAAAAACATCCTGATTATAAATCGTAAAGAACTATCAAGTAAACCTTATCTTTCAAAAAACCATAAAGTTCCTCTAACAAAGCTTGATCACTACCAACAAAACTTTCCCCATCCACGAACTGCCTGAAAATCTCGAGCAACACATCTCTCTTATCCCATGACTGCGAAATCGACACCCATGCCCTTCTTCCAAACTGTTGCTTAACAATGGCGTTGTTGTAGATCTGTCTAGCTAATGTGGTTTTTCCTGAACCGCCCATTCCTACAACTGACACCACCCAGGTCAAGCTCTCTTCATCAGTCAGCTGATTAACTAAGAGTTTTATATCCTCATCCAATCCAACCACATCATCATCTTCTACATGGGAATAAGCTCGACGAGTCCTTGATTGTTTAGAATTGGAACTTCTCGTCTCTGAAATCTCATTGTAAGTTCTTACCCCATACCTAGCTAACCTATCAGTGCATTCTTTAATCCTTAAGTCGACTGATTTTATACTTTCCTCAAATTGATGACTTCTGACAAGATACTGAAACACGGTACCTCGTCAATGGATTTCGTTTTCTTCGAACTGAAGACTCGAGAAGGAAGGAATCGACTAAATTTTCGACATTCTGATTTCTGTAATGCTTGTTCGAAATCGATCGTCGCCTTCTCCGAATCTCGAATCCGCGTCCTTTAGGTAGCTCCGCATCCACGTTATTCTCTTTGTAAGCTTTGAACATGGATTCTGACGCCTGAGAATAAGTCTCCGCCATTAGCAGATTCTGTACTCTCTCGATTGCAAAAGCCACAAGCATTTCGACCGCCATAGCGAATTTGATTGCAGAATACAAGGTCACGGAATAGTTTAGGGCTGGAGCGAACAGATGCAGAATTACCTGATTCCAAAGGATTATGAACTGCATTTCAGTGACAATGATGAAGATTTATGTGAAGCAATGTTGTTTTTCTTCTGTTCTATCGTCCTTACAGATAACGACGAATTACCAACTGTTGTTGTCCGCGAAAAGATGTTGAAGGGGAAAAGTATTGGGGCTTTCAAAAATGGGCTAGTCCAGCCCATACTCGGCCCAAACAGTCAAGGCCGTCCAAGGTTAGGAGAAAAGATTCCTTACGCTTCAATGGTCTACCATCGACACGTGTCCACGTATTGACCCACTGTTCGACACGTGTCCAAGGTCGTGGCGCCTCCTAACCAATCTTATCCCAGCATAAAGTGTATATATGTATGTACTCAAATGATATATGGAACTTAAGACTTCAAAGTGTTCACTTGAAACAGAGCTTAAACAAATCAAATCAAATCAAAGAAGAAGATGCAGGGAGCAAAGCAGAAGGTGAAGGATATGGCTAGCGCAGCCAAACACCATGCTCAGATTTACGAGGCCAAAGTCGAAGAGCAGGTTTCATTTCTTCTTAAAATATTGCATTATAGCCTTATGTTGCACATGCAAAATGTGACTTCTCAAAAAAATGATGCAGGCGGAGAAAGCAACAGCAAGAACGAAGGAAGAGAAGGAGATAGCAACGGAACGAAGAAAAGTGAAGGAAGCAGAAGCTAAAGCCGAGCTTCATTCCTCCAAAGCCCATCACGCCGCCGAGAAGCTTCAAGCCAAGCAGCAGCCGCTTCACATCCCCGGCGTCGGCCCAGCCCACCATCAGCCTGTTGGGCCGGCCCAAAAGAACAATGGATATGCGGAGACTGGCCATATGGGCCTAGGCCCACACCACCACCATGTTCCTGACCCAACAGCTGGTGCCTATGGGCATGAGACGACTACGCACCATCATCTACCTGGTCGTAGGCCTCTGTAGATCGATTGGCTACTCTGTTTTTTAGTTTGAATTTGGATTTTGTGTTTTCTGTTGTGAGTTTGATGATTGTTTTTTCTTGTTTTGTTTCTTCTAAGTGTTCGTTTATGGGAATTGTTTTTGATGGTTTAGTACTTTACTATTTGGTTCACCAAGTTCTACGATTAACTGCTCCATGCTTGTTAGGTTGATGGGAGACCTTCAAAGTTGTAAATTAAGCCCACATATATATATACTCTAATATTCTACCGATTAGAAGGAGGAGGTGAATAGTGCACTGATTTGTTTAGGATATTACATCGATATATAGCATACATGAGCTAATAATAAAGTGTCACATGGCAGACTAGGAATGATCTAGAATTACACCAAAATATCTGATTCCGTACGTGGCATGTATATCATGTACACTAGTATCCCCTCGATCCAAGCGCGCGGAGTTGGGAGTTTGGATCGGAGCATGAGAAAGAGTTTGTAATGAAGCCCATGATGGAGTTGGGAGTTTGGATCGGAGCATGAGAAAGAGTTTGTAATGAAGCCCATGATGCAGCAGCAGCCCAATCAGAGGCCCATACAACTGTCGAATCCATCAACAGTAAACCTATCAACCAATAGTAGTTGTCGAATCCATCAACAATAAACCTATCAACCAATAGTTGCCGCTCTAATAGTTGCAATGTCATCATGTGTAATTCATCATCTATATATTGTACATGTAAACATATTTACCAGTAATGAGAATGAACATCTACACTATCCATTTCTAAATATTCTTATGGTATCAAAGCCCTCTGCAGGACAAACGTCCATGGCTCCAAATCTTCCGATCATCTCTTCTTCATCACAGTCTTCTCCCCTCACCTCCTTTTCTTCTTTCATTACAGTCAAGCTCACCATTGAAAACTTCCCTCTCTGGAAAACTCAAATACTTCCTTATCTGCGTGCTCACAAGCTTCACAGCTTCATTGATGGCTCCTCACCACCTCCTCTTCCTCTGCTCATCGACGGCGGCCCAAACCCTGCGTATGACGACTGGGTTTCTCGTGATCAGCTCGTGATGGCGATCATCACTTCCTCGCTGTCTGAGTCGGTTCTAGCTCAGGTTATCGACTGCACGACTTCAACTCAGGCGTGGTCCCTTCTGCTGGACCTCTTCACCGCTCGCTCGAGCGCCCACATTGTTCAGACCCGCCTCCAGCTTGCAACTTTGAAAAAAGGGGGAGAAACCATGACAGAATACTTCAACAAGGCAAGACAACTTACCTCAACTCTCATTGTTGCGGGACAACCGGTGCCGGATTCGGAGTTTGCCGTCTACCTTCTTGCCGGTTTAGGTACTGAGTATGAATCCATTGTCACTTCTCTTACCACTCAAGCTATCTTACCCTCTCCTCACCAAATCCTTTCTTACCTCCTCAACCATGAGTCTCGCATTCACCATCAAACACAAACGTCCTCTGTCTTACCTCCTCTGCTTCCTACACCTCAAACACAAGCCCATTACACCTCAAACACTCAGCAGAACCACTATCCCCGGGGTCGTAACTATGGTGGTCGAAACCGTTTTCCTCGAGGTAGTGGACGCGGTCATGGAGGACGTTCCTTCTCGGGTGGCAGACCTCCTACAAACTTCACCGGGCAGCCTGATCAACGTGTAGAATGTCAGGTATATGGAAAGAAAGGCCACAGTGCACTTGTCTGCCATAACAGGTTCAACCATGCTTATCAAGCCAACTGATGAGGCTCAAGTCGTAGTGCCAAATCAAAGAAAACTCTAAACACTAACTAGAGTATAGCAAGTAAGTAGAGGTCGAACCCAAGGGAATCAAAACACCAAATCAATGCAGTCAAGTGAAATATCAACTAGTAACAAGTAACCAAAGGGGAGGGGGTATGATTGCAAGAACACAAGTAACCAGTAACAAGCAGAGGAAGTTTGGGTGAGAATATTATGCGAAGGGGTTTCACCTAGCAAGTATCCACACAACAGTCAATCAAGTTGATCATAGATTTATCTCAAGTTCTATTCAATCCTAGGGAATGTTCCTATTCCAATCTTTAATATATCAACAGACCAACCGGTCCTGATAATACTTACTATTCAGCAATCAGGGAAATCTCTCAAGATTAGATGAAATAGCAGCAAAGAGCACAGGAATTATAAGGATGCATGCAATAACTTATAACCGTCAAGTATTAACATGCAATCAATTCTCTTTCATAAAAGCAATCAACTACCAGATCATGCAGATATGAGTGCTACAATGACAAGGAATTTCACCGTATATTCCTAGTCTAGCAATAGAAAACTATCAATCAAACTAGGTGATCAAGCTAGCAAAACTAATAGAAATCAATAGATGAAGTGCAAGAGAATTAATACAAACCCATAGGAAAAGAACAAGAGTTTAGAAATCTCACAACTTAATAACTGAAGGTTTCAACCGCTAAGTAAAACAATGGAGATTAGTTCCTGCTCATGGTTGCAGAACTAAATTGTCTGATGGAAAAGATGATGGAAAAGATGATGATAGAAAGAAAGAAACTAGGGTCCTTAAATAGAGAACTAACCCCAAAATATATGGTAAAAGAAAGATCATAAACGAAATAATAAAATAAGGTAAAAGAAATAAAATAAAATAAGGAAAATAAGGAAAGTCCGGAATATCTTCGGCCTTGTTGTGGCGATCGCCATGGATGCCTGGCGATCGCGGTCTTCATGTAAAACTTTGCCTCGTCTCTGTCGCCCCATGGCGATCGCCATAGAGTCATGGCGATCGCCATGCTCTCTCGAACTCGTGAAATGCTCCTGTTGTAGAATGGCGATCGCCATAGTGATGGTGGCGATCGCCGCTGCTCCGCAGAATGTCTTCGTCTTCATGTCTTCAATCTTTGATCCTCTTCTTCTTCGGCTCTGGTCTTCATTTCTTCACTTCTTCATAAACAACTCAGAATATAACAATAGCTCCAAATACTTGTGATAACACTCCTAACCTAATGTAATAACCCCTAGTTACGCCATACAAAGTGTAGCGTATCAAATACCCCCATACTTAGTTTTACTCGTCCCGAGTAACTTACAGAAAAGCTACCCATACAATAAAATACTCAAAGCCTCAGGAAGTAAAAGAATATCTCCTAGTGATTACATAACCAATAAGCTCCTCCAAAACACATAAAACACAACAACAACAATCAAGAACAATGTGATAAAATAAGCACATACCCAGAACTACACCTTATTCCTCCAAGTGGCCTACCCGAATCCTCCTATACGCCTCCTTCTTATGTCTCCATACGCCAAGATGATAATGATCCTAAAACACTCAATTTTTTTAACACTCATCTTGCTTGGGCGCCCTTTCGGGTTTTCATCCCAACCACTCAATAATTGTTCCAGGCTCACAATACTCACATTACTCAAGACTTATTTTTGCCCCAGCCTAATGCCGGTCAAGCCACCTTCTTATTGCATAGAACTTGCTATCCAAGGATTTTGTATGCCTTTTTTCAATTTTTGTGGCTTTTTCATACAATATATATATTCAATAAGCTCATGCAGATACAACCAACACCCAAATAATTACATGTGAATACATTCTCCTCCCCCATACTTAAACATTGCATTGTCCTCAATGAAATGGAAGACATAAAAATCGAACCCAGGGAAAGAGACAGAAGACTCACATACAAGGTCGGATGACCTTCCTCCAATAAAACTCAAAGTGTGGTAGAATGAGAAACTAGATGAGCACTAAATGTAATCCAATCATGCATAACTCATCTAAAGAAAAAGAAAGAATACCTCCAATGTAGAAGGTGACCCAAACAAATCAACTCCTTGCAAAGAACATGGTCACCAACAAGCTAAGCTCCAGCGATGTAGATCTAGAATGATAGTACTAACGAAACCGAACGTGATGTAATACAAATCCTTACTTTCTTTTCTCTCATATTTTTTCTGCACTCTATTTTTTTTTTAATCCGGTATATTATTTTTTTCTCGGAATGATTTTCGGGTTTTTTTTTTTTTTTTTTTTTTTAGACGGGAGAGAAGACTTACAGCGAGATTGGCTACTGACTGTAGCTGACCCTAAGCTTCGGTGATTTCCTCCTGTCCATAGAAAAACTAAAAAGAAAATTAAACCGAACAAAGACAAATAAAAACAAACTCAAACCTCGGGTTGCCTCTCGAGTAGCGCCTTATTTTATGTCGTGGCTCGACATGAAACTCAGGAGATTTAACTAACGCCATTTGGCTTTGTGAAAACCGTCTCTTGTCTGAATTCTCTCTTGAACCACTCATGGAACGCTTTGAATCTCGTCCCTCTTACCTTGACCACCTTGTCTTTTGCAATGAAGGTGGTTTCATTCACTTTCTTCTCCTTGACCGTATCAGGCGGTTGTTTAAGCTCAATGTCAAGTGCCTGCACACTAGACATCAATGGTATCTCGCCTGGCGAGGTCAGTAATGAAGGGCGATTGCCCAAAGGATGTGAAGAAAGCTTACCTTTAGGCTCTGGCTTAGCCTGGCACTCCTGCATGTTAGTAGACAAAACAATATCTACTTTGGGGGGTTCTAAGAGATTCTCTAAAACAGGTTGCAATTCATCTTTACAAGTAGGTTTAATCACATCGATAGCACATAGAGAATTCTTATCAATGGATCCATGTCATAAATATTATATTCTACTTTATCCCCATCAAACTCCATAGAGAGAGTCCCACTATTAACATCAATTTTCGTTTGTGCAGTTTTCATGAAAGGTCTACCTAACAGTATAGGTGTGACATTATTAGCATGCTCCATATCTAACACAAAGAAATCAGCAGGAAAAATCAGATCACCAACCATAACAAGAACATCCTCAACAACCTCTTCCGGGTACACAGTACACTTATCAACAAGTTGAATAACAGTTCCTGTTTTATGCAAAGGTCCTAAGCCTAGTGATTCATACAAAGAGTAAGGCAAAACATTGATTGATGCACCTAAATCTAGCATTGCTTTGTCAAATTTAGTTTCACCAATCACACATGGAATGCTAAATATGCCTGGATCACCACATTTCTTAGGCATGCGTTTTTTAAATACAGCAGAAACTTGTTCACTTATTTCAACTTTCTTCTTTCCTTTCAGTTTTTGGTTTCTCTTGATAGTGCAAACTTCTTTCAAAAACTTAGCAAATCTAGGAATACTCTTAACAAGTTTGAGCACAAGAATGTTTACCTCACACCTACTAAAGGTTTCGAAGATTTCGTTGTCGTTCTCCAGCCTTCGAGTATCCTTCAATGCCTCAGGAAAGGGAGCAACAGGCTTCTGAGATAATAGAGGTGGAAAATTCGGGCGAACATAATTATCAATATACTCAGGGGTCTCCTGGCGATCGCCATCAACAACTGGCGATCGCGGTCGCGGATGATTTTGCACCTCAGCTTCTGGAATGTCATGGCGATCGTCATCGCCATATGGCGATCGCGGTCGGGATGCAGATCCTGTTTTACTCTCTGTAATCTCATGGCGATCGCCACTCAGATCTGGCGATCGCGGTGTTGGCACAGAACAGTCATTTAAAGTTTTTCCGCTCCTCAAGAACACTGCACTGACGTTCTCTCTCGGGTTTCTTACCGGTTCCCTGGCCTCTAATTTACTCACAGCTTGAGCAATCTGTCCTAACTAATTTTCAAGATTTTGGATACTCGATTCCGTTCTAGCATTTTGTTGCATCACAGTTTGAGCTAAGGACTTGATCATATCTTCAACAGTCATAGAATTCTGAGGTCTAGGTTGCTGATAATTAATATTATGAGAATCATACCTTGGCCTTGGTTGCCATCCACCAATAGCGTTTACCTCAGCATTCGGCTCTTGGAGTTGTTGACCACCACTTTGCAGCATAAAAGACTTCATCATATCTTTCAGTTCATTCATATCACTTTGAATTTTAGCGGGATCAAGTGAACTTACTGACTGTGTTCTTTGCCTGCTACCAAACTGCCTTGAGCTCTCAGCTAATTCCTCAAACATTTCAGTAGCCTGAGGTATAGTCAATCTTAAAAAGTTACCTCCACAGGATGCATTCACCATTCGACGATCCTCATCAATCAGGCCACTAAATAAGTACATAAGGAGATCTTGGTCAGTATAACTATGGAATGGGCAGCTTGAGCAGAGCTTCTTGAATCTCTCATAATATTCATAGAGACTCTCAGTTGAGTGTTGTTGAAGATTCGTGATCTCCTTCTTCAAGCTGCTCAGTTTTGTAGCTGGAAAATATTTCTCTAAAAAGACCTTTTTCATCTTAGCCCATGTATCAATACTCCCTGGAGCTTGATAATAGAGCCAATCATTCGCAGCGTCTTTCAGAGTAAATCCGAAAGCTCTCAGCATGACCTGCTCCTCAGTAACACCTCTTGGCTTCATACTAGAACATATGGCATGGAATTGAGCCAAGTGTTTGTTGGGATGTTCTCCTGCTAAGCCATGGAAGTGTGGTAGCTCATGAATTAAACCAGCTTTTAATTCAAAGTTCACACCTTCTTCAATCTAAGGAAACCTCACTGCCAAAGGTTGTTGGTTTAAGTCTGGGGCAGTGAGTTGCCTCATAGTAGGCAATGGCGGTCCATGTCGATCACCCATCTCGTTATCTTGGTTCAGAGCTGCTCTTTGGTTCCGAAGGAACGTCCTTTCAATCTCTGGGTCAAAGGCAACAAGAGATGAATCAGTAGCACGGGTCTGAACCATAAAGGTTCACACCAAACAGTTGATAATTTCACAATTAACACCGAATCAGAAAAATTTCAATTCCCCGGCAACGGCGCCAAATTTGATGAGGCTAAAGTCGTAGTGCCAAATCAAAGAAAACTCTAAACACTAACTAGAGTATAGCAAGTAAGTAGAGGTCGAACCCAAGGGAATCAAAACACCAAATCAATGCAGTCAAGTGAAATATCAACTAGTAACAAGTAACCAAAGGGGGGGGGGTTTGATTGCAAGAACACACAAGTAACCAGTAACAAGCAGAGGAAGTTTGGGTGAGAATATTATGCGAAGGGGTTTCACCTAGCAAGTATCCACACAACAGTCAATCAAGTTGATCATAGATTTATCTCAAGTTCTATTCAATCCTAGGGAATGTTCCTATTCCAATCTTTAATATATCAGCAGGCCAACCGGTCCTGATAATACTTACTATTCAGCAATCAGGGAAACCTCTCAAGATTAGATGAAATAGCAGCAAAGAGCACATGAATTATAAGGATGCATGCAATAACTTACAACCGTCAAGTATTAACATGCAATCAATTCTCTTTCATAAAAGCAATCAACTACCAGATCATGCAAATATGAGTGCTACAATGACAAGGAATTTCACCGTATATTCCTAGTCTAGCAATAGAAAACTATCAATCAAACTAGGTGATCAAGCTAGCAAAACTAATAGAAATCAATAGATGAAGTGCAAGAGAATTAATACAAACCCATGGGAAAAGAACAAGAGTTTAGAAATCTCACAACTTAATAACTGAAGGTTTCAACCGCTAAGTAAAACAATGGAGATTAGTTCCTGCTCATGGTTGCAGAACTAAATTGTCTGATGGAAAAGATGATGATAGAAAGAAAGAAACTAGGGTCCTTAAATAGAGAACTAACCCCAAAATATATGGTAAAAGAAAGATCATAAACGAAATAATAAAATAAGGTAAAAGAAATAAAATAAAATAAGGAAAATAGGAAAGTCCGGAATATCTTCGGCCTTGTTGTGGCGATCGCCATGGATGCCTGGCGATCGCGGTCTTCATTTAAAACTTTGCCTCGTCTCTGTCGCCCCATGGCGATCGCCATAGAGTCATGGCGATCGCCATGCTCTCTCGAACTCCTGAAATGCTCCTGTTGTAGAATGGCGATCGCCATAGTGATGGTGGCGATCGCCGCTGCTCCGCAGAATGTCTTCGTCTTCATGTCTTCAATCTTTGATCCTCTTCTTCTTCGGTTCTGGTCTTCATTTCTTCACTTCTTCATAAACAACTCAGAATATAACAGTAGCTCCAAATACTTGTGATAACACTCCTAAACTAATGTAATAACCCCTAGTTACGCCATACAAAGTGTAGCGTATCACCAACCCTCCAGCCTCTCTTCAGGCTCACCTCACTACTGCTCAGCCGGCTCAGAATGGTCATTGGGTTCCCGACACTGGCGCTACCAATCACTATACTCCGGACTTGTCTACACTCACCCTTGGTTCATTCCCGTATCACGGCTCCGAGGAAGTTTCTCTAGGGGATGGTTCCTCTCTCCCCATCGCCCACTACGGTTCCACTTCTCTACCCTCCTCTACCACCTCTCGTTCTTTTTCCCTGCATAATATTCTTCATGTTCCTTCTCTTTCCCAAAATTTGCTCTCTGTCAAACAATTTTGTACTGACAATGATGTTTCTTTTGAATTTTTTCCCTCCCATTTCCTTGTTAAGGACCGCAAGACAGGAGCTCTCCTGCATCGTGGAACCACTGAAGGAGGCTTGTACGTGTTCCCTGCCACGACACCATCACCGATTCATCTGCAGCTTCATCTTTCCACTACAGCTTTTCACCTCTGGCACTCAAGACTTGGCCACCCCTCTGCACGCACTACTAGCAGCATTTTGTCCACATTATCTCTCCCTAGTTTTAGCAAATATATTTCCTCTTTTAAGTGCCAAGTTTGTTCTATGGCTAAAGCACATGCTCTCCCTCATCCACCATCTCCCTCTAGGTCCACATTTCCCTTTCAATTAATTTTCATGGATGTATGGGGCCCCGCCCACACTATCGCTAAAAATGGCCATCGTTTTTATTTGTCTATAGTAGATGATTTCTCTAAGTATCTTTGGATTTTTCCTATTGCTAAAAAATCACAAGTGCCAAATATTGTCTCCAACTTCATCCGTCTCATTCAAAACACATTCTCCACCACTATAAAATCCATCCAAACCGATGGCGGGACGGAATTCAAACCGCTTGTTCCCGTCTTTGCTCACTTCGGGATCTCTCATCGCCTAACTTGCTCGTACTCCCATGCCCAAAATGGTAGCATCGAAGTTCGCCATCGCCACATTGTTGACACCGGGCTAGCTCTCTTGGCCCAAGCACACCTCCCTCTTTCCTTTTGGAACCATGCCTTCGAACATGCCGTTTACCTTATCAATCGTCTCCCCACTCCTCTTCTCAAACACATCTCTCCTCATGAACTCCTTCACAAAACTCCTCCCGATTATACAAAACTTCGTGTTTTCGGATGCCTCGTCTATCCCAACCTCCGTCCCTTCAACTCTCACAAATTTCAATATCGATCTCTCCCCTGTCTTTTTCTTGGTCTACACCCTCAGTCTACCGGCTTTATTTGTCTACATGAACCCACAATGAGAACTTACATCTCTAGAGATGTAATTTTTCACGAAAATACCTTTCCCCATCAGCCCACTTCTCCAGCCCAACACCCCACCTCCAGCCCAAATTCTACTCTCCCCATCTTTCCTTCTCTTCTTCCCGCCAGCCCATTACCACCCTCCCATTCCACTTCTCTTGAAGTCCAATCCAATACCTCTCCCGAAGCCCAATCCAACACCTCCTCAATCTGCCCAAACATTTCCTCTCCTTTGCCCCACTCCCAATCTGCCTCCTCCCTCGAACCCTTATCCCCAATTCCTTCCTCTACCTCTTCTCCAGACACACATCCACCGCCTACATCAGTCCATCCCATGGCTACTCATTCCCACCACAACATCTCCAAGCCATTAATTCGTCAGGATGGCACAATCCCATGGCCACCTGCGTCTCACCACACCGCCCTTATTCCCGACGAGCCCACATGCTTCTCTGAAGCGGCTCGGTTTCCTGAATGGCGCGCCGCAATGGCCCGTGAATTCGATGCCCTTGTCCAAACCAATACTTGGAATCTGGTTCCTTCCTCCCGCTCAACCAATGTGCTTGGTGTCAAGTGGGTGTTTAAAACCAAGCGCAACTCCGATGGCTCCATCGAACGGCGAAAGGCGCGCCTTGTGGCGAAAGGGTACCACCAAATCCCGGGGCTTGACTATTCTGAAACGTTCAGTCCCGTCATCAAACCAAACACAATCCGTCTCGTTCTGTCCATTGCGGTGATGAATCGGTGGGACGTCAGGCAGCTAGACGTGCAGAATGCCTTCCTTCACGGTGAACTCGATGAGGAGGTCTTCACTTCCCAACCCCCAGGTTTCGTCAATCCCTCTCTTCCCTCTCATATATGCCAACTTAAGAAATCCCTTTATGGCCTGAAGCAGGCACCGAGAGCTTGGTTCTCCAAACTCAGTGAAGTGCTCGTTGACCTTGGTTTTACAGCCTCTCAATCAGACTCTTCCCTCTTCAACTTCAAACAGTCCACTGATATTACCTACGTCCTTGTCTACGTGGATGACATTCTTGTCATCTCATCCAATCCCCTGCACTCCACAAAATTCATCCAAGCCTTGTCCCAATCCTTTCCCGTAAAAGATCTTGGTCCCCTAAGTTACTTCCTCGGTGTCAGTGTTACTCGGGATGCATCCGGGATGTATATTTCACAGTCCAAATACACACTAGACCTGCTTCGAAAGGTTGGCATGCTTGAGAGTAAACCTGTTCGCACTCCGATGGCTTCCAACATTGACCTCACTGTCAAAGCACATGACTTATTCTCTGACCCTTCTCTTTATCGCAGTGTTGTTGGTAGCCTCCAGTATCTCTCTCTCACTCAGCCTGATATATCGTTTGCCGTCAACAGCATGTGTCAATATATGCATCGACCAAGCATACTCCAATGGACTGCAGTGAAACGCATTCTGCGTTACTTGAACAGCACCAGGAACTTTGCTTTGCATCTCAACTCTCAGAAACACCTTCAACTGTGTGCCTTCAGTGACTCTGACTGGGCATGTACCAAGCTCAATAGTAGGTCCACAGAGCAGTTGCTAATGCCTCTTGTGAACTAATATGGATACAGCAGTTGATGGGTGAATTGGGCATTCCACTTCCTGAGGCACCCCTTCTCTGGTGTGATAATATAGGGGCAACTTATCTTGCTGCCAATCCCGTGCTACATCATCGAATGAAGCACATTGCTATCGATTACCATTTCGTCCGTGAAAGGATCAAAGTCGGCACTCTCAGACTTGCCTTCTTGAGCACAAAGGATCAGCTAGCTGATGTCCTAACCAAACCACTCGCCTCTGTTCGATTCGAACTCTTACGCTCCAAACTCTTCGTCGATGATTTTGGATCGAGGGGGCGTAATGAAGCCCATGATGCAGCAGCCCAATCAGAGGCCCATACAACTGTCGAATCCATCAACAGTAAACCTAGCAACCAATAGTTGCCGCTCTATTTTGTCATCATGTGTAATCCATCATCTATATATTGTACATGTAAACATATTTACCAGTATTGAGAATGAGCATCTACACTATCCATTTCTAAATATTCTTAGTTTGGATCGGAGCATGAGAAAACGAGCAGTTGGGAGAGATTTGGTGAGAATGTCTGCATTTTGGTCTTTGGTGGAAACAAAGGCAACTTGTAGAGTCTTAGCTTGGAACCGTTCTTGAACAAAATGGTAGACAAGCTTCACATGCTTGATGCGGTGATAAGGACCGGGTTTGCCGCTAGGTATGTAGCCCCAAGATTGTCACACCAAAGAAGAGGAGGTGTGCGTAGGGGTACACCCAGTTCACCTATAAGCTGCTGGAGCCAAATTATCTCACAAGTTGCCATGGCAAGGGCACGGTATTCGGACTCGGTGGATGATCTCGACACGGTGGGTTGTTTCTTTCTTGACCAAGATATGAGATTAGCACCAAGATAGATGCAATAAGCCCCGGTGGATCTACGATCTGTTTTGACAGTGTCGCCCCAGTCGGAATCTGTAAAGGCAGAGATGGTGCACGATGTGTTTTGCTCAAGCCGTAGTGATAGATCCCGAGTGGCATTGAGATACCGTAAGATTCTCTTAATCACTTGCCAATGATTAATAGTAGGGTGGTGCATGAATTGACATACCTTGTTGACGGCAAAGGCAATGTCGGGTCTTGTGAAAGACAAATACTGAAGAGAGCCCACAACACTCTGATACATTTGCGGGTCATGAAATGATGTAACACCTGGTTTGTCCAACTGAGGATCTAAAGACATCGGTGTGGCAATTGGCTTGGATTCATGCATTGCTGTCCGTTTCAACAAGTCCACAATATACTTATGTTGATTTAGTGTCATTCCACTTGAAGTATGTTGAATTTCTATCCCCAAAAAATAATGCAACGTACCAAGGTCCTTCAGTGGGAATTGGCTAGACAAAGAGGAGACAAATTTTGTGGCAAGGATGTCATGGGAGGTGATAAGAAGAATGTCATCTACGTAGACGAGTACATAGGCATGGAATGATTGGGAGCGAAAGATGAAGAGGGACGTGTCTGATTTTGAGGGAGTGAAACCAAGAGTGACTAGAGCATCACTTAATTTGGCGAACCAAGCGCGAGGCGCTTGTTTGAGGCCGTAGAGGGATTTACGTAACTTACAAATGTGATGGGGAAAATTTGGATGAGCAAAGCCGAGTGGCTTAACCGTGAAGACATCCTCCTCGAGATCTCCATGGAGAAAAGCGTTTTGGACATCCAACTTCCGCACTTGCCAACGAAACATGGTGGAGAGGGACAAAAGAAGGCGGATTGTGGCGGGTTTAATAACGGGGCTAAAAGTCTCGGAATAGTCAAGGCCTTGGAGTTGGTGGTGCCCTTTGGCTACGAAGCGGGCTTTTCGACGTTCAATGGTTCCATGGGGATTATATTTGGTTTTGAAAACCCATTTTACGCCAAGGACATTTGAGGTGGTGGAAGGAGGTACCAAGTCCCAAGTGTTGGTGGAGAGGAGAGCCCGAAACTCCTCGCTCATGGCTTGACGCCATTCGGGATATTTGTTTGCCTCGGTGAAGCATGTGGGTTCAGAAGGGATGATGGATGTAGGGTTGGCTGAAGGGGAGGGCCATGGTATGGTACCGTCAGTTTCAACTAAGGGTTTGGAGTTGTTTGTCTTGAGTCTAGTGTTCATGGTATGAGTGGGATGAGGTGGAGGTATTGATTTCGAGGCGAGGTCAGATGTGGGAGTGGACTCTTGTGAAGGGGGAGTGGACTCTTGTGAAGTGGGAGTACTGGACTCGGAAGAAATGTGTTCATGGAGAGTTTGAGAAGTGGATTGAGAGGGAGGGGAATCTGTGGGCTGGCCCAAATTGGAAGGAGGAGGTTGTGAGGATGGAAGAAGGGACCCAATAAGAGGCAGGCCGGTAGAAACAGAAGGATGAATTTGTTGAGAAATTGGAGGTTGTTGAAGAGGGAAAGAGTTCTCATGGAATTCAACATCTCGGCTAATGTAGGTGCGTTTTGTGGGAGGAAGGTAGCAAATATAGCCCTTATGTTGTAGGCTATACCCAAGGAAAATACAAGGTAAGGAGCGGAAGTTTAGTTTGTTTGCAAGATAAGGACGGAGATTAGGAAAACACAATCACCCGAAAACACGAAGAAAAGAGTAATCGGGTTCTTTGTTGTGAAGTTGGAAGAATGGAGACTGTTGGTGGAGGGTGAGAGTAGGGGTGCGATTTATATGATAGACCGAGGCCTCAAAGGCATAATCCCAAAAAGTGAGGGGCATGTGAGCATGAGAGAGGAGGGCAAGGCCGTTATCGATAATGCGTCAATGGCGGGATTCGATACTCCCATTTTGAGAATGGGAGTAGGGACATGTAATACGATGGTTTATCCCTAGAGTGGCGAAGTGTGGTTTGAGGGGAAACAATTCGGATCCCCCGTCGGTTTGAATATTTTGGATGATTGTGGAGAATTGTGTCTCAATGAAGCGAATGAATGTGAGGGTTATTTGGGTGACTTGAGATTTGGAGTTGAGAGGAAATAACCACAAATATTTAGTGCAATCATCCAAGATAGATAAGTAAAAACGATTTCCTTTGATTGATAACAAATGGGTTGGGCCCCATACATCCATAAAGAGTAATTCAAAGGGTTTGTTGGACCTAGAGGGTGAAGGATAATGAGCGAGATTGTGGGATTTTTCTTGGGAGCAAGCTACACATTGAAAATGTAAAAAGGAGGATGGACACTTTAGGGAAAGACTAGATAAAATAAACTGAGTTGTCTGGACATTGGGGTGTCCTAGACGGGCATGCCATAGTGAGGGAGAAGAGGCAGTGGAGAGATGAGCTTGAGGAGGTGGTTTTGCTGGAAGTTTCGTTGGTGGTGACAACTTGTAGATTCCATCTTCAAAAGGCCCTTGGAGGAGGATGTCCTCAGTTGTCAAGTCCTTCACAAAAAAATGAGTTGAGTAGAATTCAACAGATAACAAATGCTTGGAAATATCAGGAACATGAAGAAGATTGGACAAAAGGAATTTACGAGATTTATAGGGAAGAAGGGCAAAACCATGGCTTTGGATTGGAAGGGTGGAGCCATCACCAATAGCCACTGAGTCGGAACCAGAGTACGGAAGCATGTGATGTTGGAGATGAGACAAATCAGGCGCAAAGTGGTTTGTCGCTGCAGTGTCGGGATACCAAGACGGAGCATGTGGCATGTCATAGCCATTCCCTTGGATAGCAATTATGGGGGAGGAGAATGTATTCACATGTCTTTATTTGGTGTTGGTTGTATGTGCATGAAATTATTGAATATATTGTTTGAAAAAGCCACAAAAATTGAAAAAAGGCATACAAAATCCTTGGATAGCAAGTTCTATGCAATAAGAAGGTGGTTTGGTCGGCACTAGGCTGAGGCAACAATAAGTATTGAGAGATGTGAGCTTGTGAGCCTGGAACAATTATTGAGTGGTTAGGATGAAAACCCGAAAGGGCGCCTAAGCAAGATGAGTGTATGAAAAAAATTGAGTGTTTTATGATTTTTATCATCTTGGCGTATGGAGACATAAGAAGGAGGTGCATAGGAGGATTCGGGTAGGCCACTTGGAGGAATAAGGTGTAGTTCTGGGTTTGTGCTTATTGTATCACATTGTTCTTGATTGTTGTTGTTGTGTTTTGTATGTCTTGGGCTTATTGAGTATGTAATCACTAGGAGATATTCTTGTACTTTCTGAGGCTTTGAGCATTTTATTGTAAAGGTAGCTTTTCTTTAAGTTACTCGGGACGAGTAAAAGTCTAAGTATGAGGGTATTTGATACGCTGCACTTTGTATAGCGTAACTAGAGATTATTATATTGTTTTAGGAGTGTTATCATATGTGTTTAGAGTCATTGTTATGATCTGATATATGTATGAAGAAATGAAGAATTAGAAGATTGAAGAGTAGATTTGAAGGCACTTAGGAGAAGACACTTAGAATTGAATAATTGATGGTACGCAGTACAGATGGCGATTGCCATATCCAGACGGCGATCGCCATATCAAGACTGGAGCTGAGAAATATTTCTAAGTACAGATGGCGATCTCCATATCCAGACGGCGATCGCCATGTTACAGTAGAAGCTCGGAGCAAGAAGTTAATGATGACCGCGATCGCCATGGTCAAGGTGGCAATCGCCATGAGGCAACAGAGGCTACGTAAGATATTCATTGAAGGTGGTGATCGCCAGATTCTGGTGGCGATCGCCATAATGCGCTGAAGATTTGTTTCCGGATTTGTTTTATTTATTTCTTTTCCCTTTATTTTATTAATTTCGTTTAGGCTTCTAGGGTAAAACTCTTTTATACCCTAGCAGCCTTGTTGGGTTTATCATCATCTTTTCCATCGACAGTTTTAGTTTTGCAACCATGAGCAGGAACTAAACTCCATTGTTTTGCTTAGCAGTTGAAACCTTCAGTTATTAAGTTGTGAGATTTCTAAACTCTTGTTCTTTTCCTTTGGGTTTGTATTAATTCTCTTGTTCTTCATCTATATGATTTCTATTGGTTTTGCTAGATTGATCACCTAGTTTGATCAGTAGTTTTCTATTGCTAGACTAGGAATAGACGGTGGAATTCCTTGTCATTGTAGCACTCATATCTGCATGATCTGGTAGTTGATTGCTTTTATGAAAGAGAATTGATTGCATGTTAATACTTGACGGCTGTAAGTTATTGCATGCATCCTTATGATTCTTGTGCCCTTTGTTGCTATTTCATCTAATCTTAAGAGGTTTCCCTGATTGTTGAATAAGTAAGTATTATCAGGACCGGTTGGCCTGCTGATATATTCAAGATTGGAATAGGAACATTCTCTAGGATTGATAAGAACTTGAGATAATCTATGATCAACTTGATTGACTGTTGTGTGGAAACTTGCTAGGTGAAACCCCTTCGCATATTATTCTCACCCAAACTTTCTTTGCTTGATACTTGTTACTTTCGTGTTTTATATAATCAAAAACCCCCTGGTTACTTGTTACTTGTTCCTTAGTTGATATTTCGCTTGACTGCATAGTTATTGGTGTTTTGATTACCTTGGGTTCGACCTCTACTTACTTGTTATACTCTAGTTAGTATTTAGGGTTTACTTTGATTTAGCAACCACGACATTTGCTCTATCACTAAGCCACTTATCCTCTACTTTGTTATGTTCATCTTGAAACTTTTGTTGTTGTACTGTTTTCGAATTACTGGATTGCCTCCTTGGGTGAGATGGGTTTGTAATATTGTTGTTGTGCTTCTGAATCTTTCGACTGGCTCCTTGTTGATTTGTATTGGGTTTTTGAATGTGTGGATGCTAAGGTTGAAATGGCTAAATGATGATGTGTTTTGTGTCTGAATCTGTGGATTGATAATCTGTAAGGTTGAAATGGCTAAATGAGAAGAATTATATTCATCAAAAATAATTTAGGGTAACTGAGACTATTTAGGTGTATTGTTAGAAGTGGGAAGAATTATCTTCATCAAAAATAATTTAGGGTAACTGAGACTATTTAGGTGTATTGTTAGAAGTGGGAAGAATTATCTTCATCAAAAATTATCTACATTCACATAATAGGATGTTTATCAATGATCAATGGAGGCTATTTTTCAGCTGTGATGTTTGTGTTCAGTTGAGTAAGGTGAGGTTATGGAATTTCATTTTGTTAAACATGTATTCGTATTCTTCACTTATGGCTAACTCAACTCTTTTTCTGCTTTAATTAATAATAGCCTAGACTCTTATTACAATATGTAACTTTGCCTTTGTCTTCCTTGCTAGTGTTCCTCGTTTAGACAAGTTGGTATTTTGAGTTGTTTGGATTTTATGCCATCTTTATGTGGTTTGATGTCCAGGCTTTGAGCTAAGATAAAGTAAGTTTGAATATGGTAATATATCATGTATGAACTGGTTTCATCTGTTAACTATATCAATGAGTATGTGTGTTTTGTAATATGTGTTTTATTGGTATTTTCATACCAGCAACAGTTATCTTCATAAAAAATTATCTACATTCTCATAATAGCATTACTAATAGCATTACATTCCCCAAAATTATAATGCTTCTTTCACATGTCTTATAGATCAGCCTAGACTATTTCATCCATGTACTATGCTATGATGATCTATAATGGTTGAGAATCTTTTATTTCATAGTCCCCTAGAGTTGTTGGTTGACTGGTATGAGTTGCATTTGATGTTGATGCATGTTGAGTTTGTTGTGCTGGATTGTCCCCTTGTGTAGCATTGTCCTCTGTTTGTGGTAGTTGTGTATGCCCATGAACCAAGTCCCAAGCTTGTAAGACAACCCACATTGGTGCCTTAACCTGTGTTTTGTTTGTAAATTTCCTTGTGCCTCCAACTTCTTCTTGTTCACATGTGGCATGTCATAGCCATTCCCTCCTTGTGATTTGAGAACTTCATTCATTACATATTGAAGGGTCATCAAGACATTGGCTAGGGTTTTAGGGTCTAGCTGATAAAAAGCTTGATGAACTGCCTCTAACATGTTGTCTATATTCTTAGGCATTTTTTTTTGCATCAAAGATTGTATGCTTCTAAAAAATCCTAGATCTAAAATATTTAAATCAGGACTATTAGGAGGTTGCTGAACTAAATAGAACGTGAAATCCTCTTGTGTATATACCTCTTGCCATTGTGAATCACTTTGTGTAATGTGTGGCTTTGCGTTATCCTAGTCTGCCGAATGAATATTACTTTATGACCACCTCCTACTGGTCATTTTGCCTTAATTGCTGGAATGATGTTGTCAATTAGAATGCTCCTTATAACATTCTTATTCATTGACTTCACAATCTTGGTTATAATTGTCCCTTTGTCTCTATTTATGCTTGATCTCTTTGCTGACTCTTGATCAGTGAATGGGAAGATACATATCTTCCCATCAAAAGTGCATTGTCCCTGTGAATTATGTCTTGGTCTAGCTACCACTGTTGTGAACATGACTTTTGGTATAAACTTGTTAGAACTGGTTGCCTTGTATTTTCCCTTCTCACCAAATGCTAGATATACTTTGTGAGACTTTTTTGTTAGATAGAACCACTTTTCATCAAGGTGAACAAAATCAAACATGGGATAGTAGTGACTCTTTGATTCTGATGTATTTCCCTGTAAAAGCCCTAAAATCCATTTCAATCTTGTGATTTTATTGTCATTCTTTAATCATGGATGCAAACTGTTTGTATGTGGCTTTATCTGACCCTTTGCACCATCCTATGAACGGTTGTTTTTGAAAGATCTCGTTTGTTGGCTAGGTCTCTAAGGCATGACCTATCCCCATGGTAAGTGATTTGATAGCTTCATGTGGAACTTGAATTCCCTTTCTACCACAATTATGAAATTTGGTGCTCACATTGTATCGTTGTCCTGCAAGTTTTTGTTGCTTTGCTTGGTTCCATAATATTGGAGGATATTATGCAGATCATATCTTGTATATATATTAGTATAGTTTGATATTCTATCATTTGTAAAAGATATGGTAGATAATATCTTTAGCTGTAGATTTACCTTGTTGATCAAGGCTTAGTTTCCTATATATAGGACGTACATAATCAATGAAATCCAAAGAGGAAAACTTTCATATATGCTTCTTTACATGGTATCGGAGCCAAGACAACCCTAAAACACATACCCACCTTCCTCTACACATTCGATCTCCCTCATAATTTTTTTTTTTACCGATCGTTTTCGTTCGGCTTATTAATCGTTTTTTCGATTATCTGTGTTTGATCGTGTTTCGATCCACTACTCAAACATCTCATCATGGGCGATGACAAAGCGTTGGTTGTGACATCTCCTTATTATCTCCACCCGTCGGATCATCCCGGCATGAACATCAGCACCGTCACTTTCAAAGGTGATAACTTTCAAGCTTGGGAAAAAGCACTACGTAATGCTTTTCGGGCGAAGCGTAAACACGGATTTCTCGAAGGAACCATTGCTGAACCAGCGGTTACTTCTCCCGAATACGATGATTGGGCCAGTGTGAACTCCATGTTGGTTGCTTGGGTTCTTCAATCTATCGAATCCTCGCTTCGTGATTCTATCTCCTATTCTGACTCCGTCAAATCCTTATGGGACGGTATGAAACAACATTTTTCGATTGGAAACGCTCCTCGGGTTCATCAACTGAGGACTGAAATTGCTCGTTGCACTCAGGAGGGTCAAGCAATTGCAACTATTACGGTCGTCTTCAAAAGATTTGGGAAGAATTGAAGAATTATCGAGCATCGCTTCACTGTTGTTGTGGTACTTTGACATGTCAGTTTGTAACCACTCTGACAAACGAACAAGTAGAGGAGCAATTCCACCAATTTCTGACGGGTTTGGACACTAGCACATACGGGTCTCTTCGATCCAACTTGTTGTCAATGGATCCTCTTCCTCCACTCAACCGGGTGTACTCTCTTGTTGTTCAGGAGGAGCGTCATCAATCGATGTCTATCCAAACTCCGCCGGATGCTCTTTCTCTTGCTGCGCGGAACTTACCCAGATCTCGCCCTCCATCTACGAAGTTCGGTGATTCCAAACCAGTTTGTACACACTGCGGGAAGCAAGGACATGAGGTAACTTCTTGTTTCAAAGTCATTGGATTTCCAGACTGGTGGGGCGAGTTACGTCAAAACCAACCAACATCTGGTGGTCGAGGGCGTGGACGCAACTCTCCTTCTTCAAGCAGAAACAATGGTCGTGCGAATGCTGCACAAGGAAGTTCGACTGCATCGACATCGAATGCACTAACCGAGGAGGACAGATCTGCACTCAATCCTGCTCTTATTGATGGACAATACAATCATCTTTTCAAATGTTCAAGGAGTTTAATGCCAATGAACAACTAATGGGTAAGCCTCTTGATCAATGGATTCTTGATACGGGCGCCTCGTTTCACATGACGGGAAATAAGGCTCTTCTTACAGATCTTACTCAGACCGCCCGAACGATTATTACTGATACGCTGCACTTTGTATAGCGTAACTAGGGATTATTACATTAGTTTAGGAGTATTATCATATGTGTTTCGAGTCATTATTATGTTCTGAGATATTTATTAAGAAGTGAAGAAATGAAGATCAGAACCAAAGAAGAAGAGATCAAAGATTGAAGACATGAAGACTTGAAGATATTCTGCGGAGCAGCGGCGATCGCCACTACCATCCAGGCGATCGCCATTCTACAACAGAAGAGTTATGTGAGTTCGAGAGATTATGGCGATCGCCATGACTCTACGGCGATCGCCATGGGGTGACAGAGGCTATGGAAGAGATTCACATGAAGATGGCGATCGCCAGGTATCTATGGCGATCGCCACAACAAGGCCGAAGATATTCCGGACTTTCCTTATTTTGCTTTGTTTTTATTTCTTTTATTATTTTCTTATTTTCCTTATTTTAGTTTTAGGATTTATCTTTTACCATATTTCTTTAGGGTTAGACTCTATTTAAGAACCCTAGTTCTTTCTTTCTATCATCATCATCTTTTCTATCATCTTTTCCATCAGACAATTTAGTTCTGCAACCATGAGCAGGAACTAATCTCCATTGTTTTACTTAGCGGTTGAAACCTTCAGTTATTAAGTTGTGAGATTTCTAAACTCTTGTTCTTTTCCTATGAGTTTGTATTAATTCTCTTGTTCTTCATCTATTGATTTCTATTAGTTTTGCTAGCTTGATCACCTAGTTTGATTGATAGTTTTCTATTGCTAGACTAGGAATATACGGTGGAATTACTTGTCATTATAGCATTCATATCTGCATGATCTGGTAGTTGATTGCTTTTATGAAAGAGAATTGATTGCATGTTAATACTTGACGGTTGTAAGTTATTGCATGCATCCTTATGATTCTTGTGCCCTTTGCTGCTATTTCATCTAATCTTGAGAGGTTTCTCTGATTGTTGAATAGTAAGTATTATCAGGACCGGTTGGCCTGCTGATATATTAAAGATTGGAATAGGAACATTCCCTAGGACTGAATAGAACTTGAGATAAATCTATGATCAACTTGATTGACTGTTGTGTGGATACTTGCTAGGTGAAACCCCTTCTCATCATATTCTCACCCAAACTTTCTTTGCTTGATACTTGTTACTTTTGTGTTCCATACAATCAACCCCCCCCCCCCTTGGTTACTTGTTACTTGTTCGTTAGTTGGTATTTCGCTTGACTGCATAGTGATTGGTGTTTTGATTCCCTTGGGTTCGACCTCTACTTACTTGCTATACTCTGGTTAGTGTTTAGGGTTTTCTTTGATTTGGCACTACGACTTTAGCCTCATCAAATTTGGCGTCGTTGCCGGGGAATTGAAATTTTTCTGATTCTGTGTTGATTGTGAAATTATCAACTGTTTGGTGTGAACCTTTATGGTTCAGACCCGTGCTACTGATTCATCTCTTGTTTCCTTTGACCCAGAGATTGAAAGGACGTTCCTTCGGAACCGAAGAGCAGCTCTGAACCAAGAGAACGAGATGGGTGATTGACATGGACCACCATTGCCTACTATGAGGCAACTCACTGCCCCAGACTTAAACCAACAACCTTTAGTTGTGAGGTTTCCTGAGATTGAAGAAGGTGTGAATTTTGAATTAAAAGCTGGTTTAATTCATGAGCTACCACACTTCCATGGCTTAGCAGGAGAAGATCCCAACAAACACTTGGCTC
This sequence comes from Oxyria digyna, assembly GCA_029168935.1. Lineage (NCBI taxonomy): Eukaryota > Viridiplantae > Streptophyta > Magnoliopsida > Caryophyllales > Polygonaceae > Oxyria > Oxyria digyna. Next base: position 47,313,208 of record JAPVLV010000005.1, read on the forward strand.
AATTCCATGCCATATGTTCTAGTATGAAGCCAAGAGGTGTTACTGAGGAGCAGGTCATGCTGAGAGCTTTTGGATTTACTCTGAAAGACGCTGCAAATGATTGGCTCTATTATCAAGCTCCGGGGAGTATTGATACCTGGGCTAAGATGAAGAAGGTCTTTTTAGAGAAATATTTTCCCGCTACAAAACTGAGCAGCTTGAAGAAGGAGATCACGAATCTTCAACAACATTCAACTGAGAGTCTATATGAGTATTATGAGAGATTCAAGAAGCTTTGCTCAAGCTGTCCATTCCATAGTTATACTGACCATGATCTTCTTATGTACTTATTCAGTGGGCTGATTGATGAGGATCGTCGAATGGTAAACGCATCTTGTGGAGGTAATTTTCTGAAACTAACTATACCTCAAGCCACTGAAATGTTTGAAGAGCTAGCTGAGAGTTCAAGGCAGTTTGGCAGTAGACAGGGATCCCACTCAGTCAAAGCAATTAATTCAGATCAATTACAGACTGACATGAATGAGTTGAAAGAGATGGTAAAGGCTTTGATGCTGAAAAATGATTCCCTTCATGATCCCAATGCTGAGGTAAACGTTGTTGGTGGATGGAAACCAAGGCCAAGGTATGACTCTTCTAATATTAATTATCAGCAACCTAGACCTCAGAATTCTATGACTGCTGAAGATATGATCAAGTCCTTAGCTCAGACTGTGATGCAACAAAACGCTAAGACGGAATCAAGCATCCAAAATCTTGAAAATCAGTTAAGACAGATTGCTCAAGCTGTGAGTAAATTAGAGGCCAGGGAACCGGTAAGAAACCCGAGAGAGAACGTCAGTGCAGTGTTCTTGAGGAGCGGAAAAACTTTAAATGACTGTTCTGTGCCAAAACAGCGAGCGCCAAATCTGAGTGGCGATCGCCATGAGTTTACAGAGAGAAAAACAGGATCCACATCCCGACCGCGATCGCCATGACATTCCAGAAGCTGAGGTGCAAAATCATCCGTGACCGCGATCGCCAGTTGTTGATGGTGATCGCCGTGAGCCCCCTAAGTACATTGACGATTATGTTCGCCCGAATTTTCCACCTCTATTCTCTCAGAAGCATGTTGCTCCCTTTCCTGAGGCGTTGAAGGATACTCGAAGACTGGATGACGACGAAGAAATCTTCGAAACTTTCAGTAGGTGTGAGGTAAACATTCCTTTGCTCAAACTTGTTAAGAGTATTCCTAGATTTGCTAAGTTTTTGAAAGAAGTTTGCACTATTAAATGAAATCAAAAACTGAAAGGAAAGAAGAAAGTTGAAGTAAGTGAACAAGTTTCTGTTGTATTTCAAAAACGCATGCCTAAGAAATGTGGAGATCCAGGCATATTTAGCATTCCATGTGTGATTGGTGAAACTAAATTTGACAAAGCCATGCTAGATTTAGGTGCATCAATCAATGTTTTGCCTTACTCTTTGTATGAATCACTAGGCTTAGGACCCTTGCGTAAAACAGGAACTGTTATTCAACTTGCTGATAGGTCTACTGTATACCCGAAAGGGGTTGTTGAGGATGTTCTTGTTATGGTTGGTGATCTGATTTTTCCTGCTGATTTCTTTGTGTTAGATATGGAGCATGCTAATAATGTCACACCTATACTGTTAGGTAGACCTTCCATGAAAATTGCACAAACGAAAATTGATGTTAATAGTGGGACTCTCTCTATGGAGTTTGATGGGGATAAGGTAGAATATAATATTTATGACATGGATCCCATTGATAAGAATTCTCTATGTGCTATTGATGTGATTAAGCCTACTTGTAAGGATAAATTGCAACCTGTTTTAGAGAATATCTTAGTTCCCCCAAAAGTAGATGCTGTTTTGTCTACTAATATGCAGGAGTGTCAGGCTAAGCTAGAGCCTAAAGGTAAGCTCTCTTCACATCGTTTGGGCAATCGCCCTCCATTACTGACCTCGACAGGCGAGATACCATTGATGTCTAGTGTGCAGGCACTTGATATTGAGCTTAAACAGCCGCCTGATACGGTCAAGGAGAAGAAAGTGAATGAAACCACCTTCATTGCTAAAGACAATGTGGTCAAGGTAAGTGGGACGAGATTTAAGGCGTTCCATGAGTGGTTCAAGAGAGAATTTAGACAAGAGACGGTTTTCACAAAGCCAAATGGTGTTAGTTAAATCTCTTGAGTTTCATGTCGAGCCACGACATAAAATAAGGCGCTACTCGGGAGGCAACCCGAGGTTTGAGTTTGTTTTTGTTTGTTTTGTTCGGTTTAATTTTCTTTTTAGTTTTTCTATGGACAGGAGGAAATCACCGAAGCTTAGGGTTAGCTACAGTCAGTAGCCAATCTCGCTGTAAGTCTTCTCTCCCGTCTAAAAAAAAAACCGAAAATCATTCCGAGAAAAAAATAATATATCGGATTAAAAAAAAAATAGAGTGCAGAAAAAAAAAATGAGAGAAAAGAAAGTAAGGAGTTGTATTACATCAAGTTTGGTTTCATTGGTACTATCATTCTAGATCTACATTCGCTGGAGCTTAGCTTGTTGGTGACCATGTTCTTTACAAGGAGTTGATTTATTTGGGTCACCTTCTACATTGGAGGTATTCTTTCTTTTGCTTTAGATGAGCTATGCATTATTGGATTATATTTAGTGCTCATCTAGTTTCTCATTCTACCACACTTTGAGTTTTATTGGAGGAATGTCATCCGACCTTGTATGTGAGTCTTCTGTCTCCTTCCCTGGCTTCGTTTTTATGTCTTCCATTTCATTGAGGACAATGCAATGTTTAAGTATGGGGGAGGAGAATGTATTCACATGTATTTATTTAGGTGTTGGTTGTATCTGCATGAGTTTATTGAATATATATTGTATGAAAAAGCCACAAAAACTGAAAAAAGGCATACAAAATCCTTGGATAGCAAGATCTATGCAATAAGAAGGTGGCTTGACCAGCATTAGGTTGGGGAAAAAATAAGTCTTGAGTGATGTGAGTTTTGTGAGCCTGGAACAATTATTGAGTGGTTGGGATGAAAACCCGAAAGGGCGCCCAAGCAAGATGAGTGTTATAAAAATAAAAACAAATTTTGAGTGTTTTAGGATCATTATCATCTTGGCGTTATGGAGACATAAGAAGGAGGCGTATAGGAGGATTCGGGTAGGCCACTTGGAGGAATAAGGTGTAGTTTTGGGTATGTGCTTATTTTATCACATTGTTCTTGATTATTGTTTTTGTGTTTTTTGTGTTTTGGAGGAGTTTATTGATTATGTAATCACTAGGAGATATTCTTGTACTTCCTGAGGCTTTGAGTATTTTATTGTATGGGTAGCTTTTCTGTAAGTTACTCGGGACGAGTAAAAGTCTAAGTATGGGGGTATTTGATACGCTGCACTTTGTATAGCGTAACTAGGGATTATTACATTAGTTTAGGAGTATTATCATATGTGTTTCGAGTCATTATTATGTTCTGAGATATTTATTAAGAAGTGAAGAAATGAAGATCAGAACCGAAGAAGAAGAGATCAAAGATTGAAGACATGAAGACTTGAAGATATTCTGTGGAGCAGCGGCGATCGCCACTACCATCCAGGCGATCGCCATTCTACAACAGAAGAGTTATGTGAGTTCGAGAGATTATGGCGATCGCCATGACTCTACGGCGATCGCCATGGGGTGACAGAGGCTACGACAGAGATTCACATGAAGATGGCGATCTCCAGGTATCTATGGCTATCGCCACAACAAGGCCGAAGATATTCCGGACTTTCCTTATTTTTCTTTGTTTTTATTTCTTTTATTATTTTCTTAGTTTTAGGATTTATCTTTTACCATATTTCTTTAGGGTTAGACTCTATTTAAGAACCCTAGTTCTTTCTTTCTATCATCATCATCTTTTCTATCATCTTTTTCATCAGACAATTTAGTTCTGCAACCATGAGCAGGAACTAATCTCCATTGTTTTACTTAGCGGTTGAAACCTTCAGTTATTAAGTTGTGAGATTTATAAACTCTTGTTCTTTTCCTATGGGTTTGTATTAATTCTCTTGTTCTTCATCTATTGATTTCTATTAGTTTTGCTAGCTTGATCACCTAGTTTGATTGATAGTTTTCTAATGCTAGACTAGGAATATACGGTGGAATTCCTTGTCATTGTAGCATTCATATCTGCATGATCTGGTAGTTGATTGCTTTTATGAAAGAGAATTGATTGCATGTTAATACTTGATGGTTGTAAGTTATTGCACGCATCCTTATGATTCTTGTGCCCTTTGCTGCTATTTCATCTAATCTTGAGAGGTTTCCCTGATTGTTGAATAGTAAGTATTATCAGGACCGGTTGGTCTGTTGATATATTAAAGATTGGAATAGGAACATTCCCTAGGATTGAATAGAACTTGAGATAAATCTATGATCAACTTGATTGACTATTGTGTGGATACTTGCTAGGTGAAACCCCTTCTCATCATATTCTCACCCAAACTTTCTTTGCTTGATACTTACTTTTGTGTTCCATACAATCAAACCCCCCCCCTTGGTTAGTGTTTAGGGTTTTCTTTGATTTGGCACTATGACTTTAGCCTCATCAAATACGACTTTAGCCTCATCAATTACATTACCCGATGGCACTCAGTCGACTGCTGCTCTCTCTGGCACAGCTCTCTTTGGGGATCGTTTGAAAATTTCCAACGTTTTATTTGTGCTTAAATTCACTTGCAATCTTTTGTCCCTTGCTGTTTTATCAGCTACACAAGGTCTCTTAGTGTTATTGACACCCAGAATTTGCATTTTACAGGACGTACACACGAAGATGGTGATTGGAGCCGGTGAACAAGAGGGTGGGGTTTATTGGTTACGCGTGGTCTCGTCATCGGCACCTACATGTTCAGTTGCTCGGGTCGCGTCTCCTCAGTTTTGGCACAAGCGTTTGGGTCATGCTGCTTATCAATCTATTCAAAATTTACCTAGCAATTCGGTTTCTAAGTCTAGTTTTGACAAAGTTTGTTCAATTTGTTTACAAGCAAAACAGTCTCGGGAGTGTTTTCCCACTAGTTTAAATAAAGCATCTCGTTCTTACAGTACCACCTCCATGTGTGGAGCTCGTTATTTTTTAACTTTGGTAGACGACTACTCTAGGTGTGTATGGGTACATCTCATGGCCTCCAAGACCGAGGTTGGGAAGCTTGTTCAAAAGTTTTGTGCCTTTGCAAAGATATAATTTGGTCACCAAGTTTAGCGTTTTCGAACAGATAATGGATTCTCAGTCCGGGACTACTTCAATGCTCATGGCATTCTCCTTGAGACATCTTGCGTCGCGACTCCTCAGAAAAATGGACGAGCGGAACGCAAGCATTGACATATTCTTAATGTGGCTAGAGCACTTCGATTTCAGGCATCCTTACCTCTCACTTTCTGGGGTGAATGTGTCCTCACTGCTGTCTATTTGATAAATCGAACTCCAACATTTGTTCTTCAAGGTAAAACTCCATTTGAGTTATTATTTGGTCATGCTCCAACATATGATCAACTCCGGATTTTTGGCTGCCTTGCACATGCCTCTATTCAGCCACGAAGCTCAGATATATTCGCCTTTCGTAGTCGTTGATGCATCTTCCTTGGTTATCCATATGGGAAGAAAGGATGGAGATTGTTTGAGCTTGATTCTCGCAATTTTTTAGAGTCTCGGGATGTTGTTTTCTCAGAAGATGTTTATCCATATGCTATTCCGGCAGTACCTACCCTGCATACTGATCCATCTCATACTCCTGCAGCCACTGAAATGGCACCTGCAGTCAGCTGCACACTCAGTTGAGCCTCCTGCGTTGCTGCACACACCAGCAACAACCTCCGCCGACCATACTGACTCGCTGCACACACCAGCAGCACCATTTCCTGCGCAATCTGAGTTGCTGCACACATCAGCAACGTCATTTCCTGAGCAAACTGAACTGTTGCACACACCAGCAGCACCTTCTTCAGTGCCATCTCAGCCGCTGCACACTTCAGCAACTCCTTTCTCTGAGTCTATCGACGACAGGGAGCGTTCAGCTTCAGTTTCTGAACCAATAACTCCCGCTCCAGCTGTTGTTTGTCGCAGTACAAGACCAAAACAACCATCTGTTAAGTTACAGCAGTACATCTATAACACCACAAGAATCATTAACCCCCCCCCCCCCTCATCGACTCCTCCATCGTCGCCATCTTCAGGTAGCATCTATCCTTTGACTAATTATGTGAATTGTGCACATTTTTCTGCTTCCCATACACAGTTTGTAGCTGTTGTTACGGCTACATCCGAGCCAACCCACTTCACAGAAGTTGTTCGCGCTCCTCAGTGGAGAGATGCCATGAAGGCAGAGCTCGATGCTCTTGCATCCAATCGAACGTGGGAAATAGCAGACCTACCCACAGACAAGCGAGCCATTGGGTGTAAATGGGTTTTCAGAATTAAGTATCGGGCAGATGGCTCAGTTGAGCGACATAAGGCACGTCTGGTTGTTCTCAGAAACCGCCAAGTTGAAGGTGTGGATTACACCGAAACCTTAGCACTGGTAGCTAAGATGACTTCAGTTCGGGTGTTTCTCACTGTTGCTGCTATAAAAGGTTGGGCCCTTCATCAAATGGACGTCCATAACGCCTTTTTACACGGAGATTTGGCCGAAGAAGTCTACATGAGACCACCACCGGGATTTCAGCTACCTCCCGGCAAAGTTTGTCACCTTCGAAAATCCCTATATGGTCTTCGTCAAGCACCACAAAATTGGTTCGCGAAATTGGCACATGCCCTCACTCAGTTCGGTTTTCAGCAATCCTACGTTGACTATTCCTTGTTTTCTCTCGAAAAATCAAGGACGGTGCTTCATGTTTTAGTGTACGTCGACGATCTTATTGTTAGTGTTTATAGTCCTTGATGTAACTAGATTTGAGAACTTGATTGACTTGTATGTAACTTGATGATGCTTAGCTTGATAGGAGTTTGTTTGGCTTTAATTCTTGATGACCATACACTTGAGCAACCTCGAGTTATCTCGGTTGGATGACTCATGTTGTAATATGTCATCTTGTGGTTTTGGGCCTTATTCTGTGTTGGTCCAGTAACATGTTATTAGGCCCATCTGGCTTAATATCATTGGACGCTTCTTTGGTACTTAAGCAAAAGAAGCTAGGGTTTCTGGTTCATTACAACACATGCAGCTTTCAGAAAAGAGAAAGAGAAGAGCAAGGGAGATTCGCGGCGGTTCTCACGGTGAAGAAGAGATTCTCCGGTGGCTTCCTTAGAGATCTGTTGGTGGCGAATGATTGGAGAGCTTCCATCTCGAAGCTCGTTGTTCATCTGAGAAGGGAGATCCTTCTGTCTTGGTCTTTCTTGTTTCTGTTGTGATAGAAAACTCTTTTTAGGGCTTTGCTGATCTGGTTGCGTGCTTGTTATCTGTGCTTGAACACTTCTGAGTTTCTAGTGAAAGCTTTGGCCCGAGTCTCCCCGCTGAGGCTCCACAGACGTAGGGGATTTCCCGAACTGCGTGAACAAGCTCCTGTGTCAACTTGCTTTACTTTGATTTCGCGATATAAGTATTGGCGTGTGCAATTCGGATCTTGTTTAGCTCGAAGCACTAGAATTACATTGTGGTATCAGAGCCAGGTTCTCTGATACTCTTGATGTTCTCTGCTTCCGTTGTATTTCTGATTTTGAGCATCTGTGATCCCCTGTGATTCTTGCTCTGTTATTCAAGAATCTTCTTTAGTTCTCTAATCAGTTCTTGCTTTCAAAACTGATTAGACTATTGATTTCTTGATCTGAGCCCTTTGTCTGTTTTGCTATTACAGATTCTAGGGTTTATTGATTAGCCGTTGTTACTCCTAATTCAGTGGTTTAATTGATTGCTTTGTCATCCCAGGTTATTGACAATGTCTGAAGGAGCAAGGCTGAAGCCATTTGATGGCACTGGTGATTTTGCGATATGGAAGGTTAAGATGAAAGCCATCCTGATTCGTGAGAAGTGTTGGAAGGTTGTTTCTGAAGAATGGGACATTAGCATAACCGAAGGAGAAAGAAAGGATATGCAAGATCGTGCCCATTCAGAAATAATGATTAGACTCTCTGACGACGTAGCTCGTCAGGTGGTAAGCTTTACCCAACCTAAAGCTCTATGGAATGGTTTAGAGGAAATTTTCTTTTCTAAATCACTGTCTAGTCGAATTTCTTTACTGTGCAAACTATTCACTTTTAAGATGGATTCTTCTATTACTGTCCAAGATAATTTTGACAACTTTAGAAGAATGACCCAAGATCTTAAAAGATGTGAAGATAACATTCAAGAAACTCACCAAGCTGTTTTGTTGCTAAATTCTTTGCCTGCTCAATTTGATACTCTGAAAGATGTTATTCAGTTTAGTAGAGATGAGTTGACCATAGCTAGGATCACTGAATCCATACTTCAGAAAAATGAAAGCCTTAAGGTGTTTAAGACTAAAACTGGATCTAAGTCTGAGTCTAAGTCTGAAACTAGAAATGAAGTAATGATGGCTAAAGGAAAGAATAAGCAGAAAAACAAGTTTAAAAAGAAGAGAGATAACTCTGAAAAACATGATAAAGACACTTCAAATGTTAAGTGTTATTACTGTGATAAGCTTGGTCATTATGCTTCTGACTGTCATAAAAAGAAAAGAGATGAGAAAAATAAAGGAAAAGAAAAAGAAGCTAATTTCTCTGATGTGTGTGAGTCTGGCCAACAGTATAGTGATGAACTTATCATGGTTGCCCCCTTATTTGATGATGATTCCTGGATTTTAGATTCAGGATGTACTATGCATGCTACACCTAACAAAAACTACTTCAGAACCTTAAAACTTTGTGATGGAGGAAAGGTCATGCTAGGTGATCACTCCTCCTTACCTATTAAAGGAATTGGAACTGTACCTATTAGGATGTATGATGGCATGATTAGAGTCCTGCAGAATGTTAGGTGGGTCCCAAATTTGAGAAGAAACTTACTGTCTGAATCTGTCTTTGATGATCTTAACTGCCATATTGATACTTTTAATGGAATAAGAGATGTTACCAGAAATGGTAAAGTTCTTATTAGGAGCATAAAAAGGGGAGGACTTTTCTATGCTATTGCTTCTCCTGAATTGAATGTCTCCACTGGAGGTATTGACAATGGTAGTTCTGATCATACAAAGATATGGCATGATAGACTAGGGCATATAGGAAATTTTGGTCTGCATCATTTGTTTGTTACTAGTTTGATTGACAAGAAACCATGTGATTTGAAGTTTTGTGAAATATGTGTGCTTGGTAAGAAACATTCTCACAGCTTTAGTAAATCCAAATATGTTGTTGCTAACCCTCTGGAGTATGTTCATTCAGACCTTTGGGGTCCTGCACATGTATCAACTATTGGAGGTAGAAATTATTTTTTGTCCCTTATTGATCACCGCACTAGAAAGGTTTGGGTTTATTTACTTAAGACTAAAAATGAGGCTTTTGAAAACTTTAAAAATTGGAAATGCATGGTTGAGAGTCAATCTGGTTACAAACTGAAATGTTTAAAAACTGACAATGGCCTAGAATTTTGTAATAAGCTCTTTAATGAGTATTGTATGACTAATGGCATTAAACGTAACCTCACTGTTCCTGGCACCCCTCAGCAGAATGGCACTGCTGAGAGGATGAACAAAACACTTCTAGAAAAGGCTAGGTGTTTACTTTTCAGTTCTGACATGAAAAAGACTATGTGGGGAGAGGCTGTTATAACAGCTACCTATCTCATCAATAGGTCTCCATCTTCAACTATAGGTTTCAAAACACCTCAACAAATGTGGAGTGGCAAGAAACCAGACCTAAGTCATCTTAGGCCATTTGGTTGCACTGCCTATGCCCACATTTCTCAAGGAAAATTGGAACCTAGAGCTTTAAAATGTGTTATGCTAGGATATCCAGATGGGGTAAAAGGTTATAAATTGCTATTAATTCAAAGTGGTGGTGATGAGGCTAAAGTTGTAGTGCCAAATCAAAGAAAACCCTAAACACTAACTAGAGTATAGCAAGTAAGTAGAGGTCGAACCCAAGGAAATCAAAACACCAAATCAATGCAGTCAAGTGAAATATCAACTAGTAATAAGTAACCAAAGGGGGGGGTTTGATTGCAAAAACACACAAGTAACCAGTAACAAGCAGAGGAAGTTTGGGTGAGAATATTATGCAAAGGGGTTTCACCTAGCAAGTATCCACACAACAGTCAATCAAGTTGATCATAGATTTATCTCAAGTTCTATTTAATCCTAGGGAATGTTCCTATTCCAATCTTTAATATATCAGCAGGCCAACCGGTCCTGATAATACTTACTATTCAGCAATCAGGGAAACCTCACAAGATTAGATGAAATAGCAGCAAAGGGCACATGAATCATAAGGATGCATGCAATAACTTACAACCGTCAAGTATTAACATGCAATCAATTCTCTTTCATAAAAGCAATCAACTACCAGATCATGCAGATATGAGTGCTACAATGACAAGGAATTCCACCGTATATTCCTAGTCTAGCAATAGAAAACTAATAATCAAACTAGGTGATCAAGCTAGCAAAACTAATAGAAATCAATAGATGAAGAACAAGAGAATTAATACAAACCCATAGGAAAAGAACAAGAGTTTAGAAATCTCTTAACTTAATAACTGAAGGTTTCAACCGCTAAGCAAAACAATGGAGATTAGTTCCTGCTCATGGTTGCAAAACTAAATTGTCTGATGGAAAAGATGATGATAGCCAAACAAGGTTGCTAGGGTATAAAAAGAGTTTAACCCTAGAATAATATCCTAAAAGATAAATCCTAAAACTAATTAATAAAATAAAAGAAAACAAAACAAAAGGAAAATAAAGAAACCAAATCGGTGAACTCATGTGAATTGATTTCACAATTGCAGGTGCGTGCTTCCTCCATATGGCCCACGTCCAATTCTTTGCATGGCCCAATCTGCTCCAGCTGCTTGCTTGCAAAGCCCACTAACGAACAGAGTAGAATTCAGCACAATACCCGCGATCACGGATATTAATCCGCGGTCGCGGATCTATTAAATCTTCTCGGCTCCTCTCTGTTGCTCCACCGCGATCGCCGCTAATCCATGGCGATCGCCGTCGGTGATTTCTTCAAATCTTCAATATTCTTTGGTTCTGATCTTCAATTCTTCACTTCTTAATAAATATCCCAGAACATAACAATGACTCGAAACACATATAATAATACTCCTAAATCAATGAAATAATCCCTAGTTACGCTATACAAAGTGCAGCGTATCAAATACCCCCATACTTAGACTTTTACTCGTCCCGAGTAACTTACAGAAAAGCTACCCATACAATAAAATACTCAAAGCCTCAGGAAGTACAAGAATATCTCCTAGTGATTACATAACCAATAAGCTCCTCCAAAACACAACAACAACAATCAAGAACAATGTGATAAAATAAGCACATACCCAGAACTACACCTTATTCCTCCAAGTGGCCTACCTGAATCCTCCTATGCATCTCCTTCTTATGTCTCCATACACCAAGATGATAAAGATCCTAAAACACTCAATTTTTTTTATAACACTCATCTTGCTTGAGCGCCCTTTCGGGTTTTCATCCCAACCACTCAATAATTGTTCCAGGCTCACAAAACTCACATCACTCAAGACTTATTTTTGCCCCAGCCTAATGCCGGTCAAGCCACCTTCTTATTGCATATAACTTGCTATCCAAGGATTTTGTATGCCTTTTTTCAATTTTTGTGGCTTTTCCATACAATATATATTCAATAAGCTCATGCAGATACAACCAACACCCAAATAATTACATGTGAATGCATTCTCCTCCCCCATACTTAAACATTGCATTGTCCTCAATGAAATGGAAGACATAAAAACGAACCCAGGGAAGGAGACAGACGACTCACATACAAGGTCGGATGACCTTCCTCCAATAAAACTCAAAGTGTGGTAGAATGAGAAACTAGATGAGAACTAAATGTAATCCAATAATGCATAGCTCATCTAAAGCAAAAAAAAAAAAGAATACCTCCAATGTAGAAGGTGACCCAAACAAATCAAATCCTTGCAAAGAACATGGTCACCAACAAGCTAAGCTCCAACGAATGTAGATTTAGAATGATAGTACTAATGAAACCAAACTTGATGTAATACAACTCCTTACTTTCTTTTCTCTCATATTTTTTTTCTGCACTATTTTTTTTTTAAATCCGATATATTATTTTTTTCTCGGAATGATTTTCGGTTTTTTTTTTTTTTTTAGACGGGAGAGAAGACTTACAGTGAGATTGGCTACTGACTGTAGCTAACCCTAAGCTTCGGTGATTTCCTCCTGTCCATAGAAAAACTAAAAAGAAAATTAAACCGAACAAAAACAAATAAAAACAAACTCAAACCTCGGGTTGCCTCCCGAGTAGCGCCTTATTTTATGTCGTGGCTCGACATGAAACTCAAGAGATTTAACTAACGCCATTTGGCTTTGTGAAACTCGTCTCTTGTCTGAATTCCCTCTTGAACCACTCATGGAACTCCTTCAATCTCGTCCCTCTTACCTTGACCACCTTGTCTTTAGCAATGAAGGTGGTTTCATTCACTTTCTCCTCCTTGACCGTATCAGGCGGCTGTTTAAGCTCAATGTCAAATGCCTGCACACTAGACATCAATGGTATCTCGCCTGGCGAAGTCAGTAATGTGGGGCGATTGCCCAAAGGATGTGAATAGAGCTTACCTTTAGGCTCTAGCTTAGCCTGACACTCCTGCATGTTAGTAGATAAAACAGCATCTACTTTTGGGGGCTCTAAGATATTCTCTAAAATTGGTTGTAATTCATCCTTACAAGTAGGATTAATCACATCAATAGCACATAGAGAATTCTTATCAATGAGATCCATGTCATAAATATTATACTCCACCTTATCCCCATCAAACTCCATAGAGAGAGTCCCACTATTAACATCAATTTTCGTTTGTGCTGTTTTCATGAAAGGTCTACCTAACAGTATAGGTGTGACATTATTAGCATGCTCCATATCCAACACAAAGAAATCAGCAGGAAAAATTAGATCACCAACCATAACAAGAATATCCTCAACAACCCCTTTCGGGTACACAGTAGACCTATCAGCAAGTTGAATAACAGTTCCTGTTTTATGCAAAGGTCCTAAGCCTAGTGATTCATACAAGGAGTAAGGCAAAACATTGATTGATGCACCTAAATCTAGCATGGCTTTGTCAAATCTAGTTTCACCAATCACACATGGAATGCTAAATATGCCTGGATCACCACATTTTTTAGGCATGCGTTTTTGAAACACAGCAGAAACTTGTTCACTTATTTCAACTTTCTTCTTTCCTTTCAGTTTTTGATTTCTCTTGATAGTGCAAACTTCTTTCAAAAACTTAGCAAATCTAGGAATACTCTTAACAAGTTTGAGCAAAGGAATGTTTACCTCACACCTACTAAAGGTTTCAAAGATCTCTTTGTCGTCATCCAGTCTTCGAGTATCCTTCAACGCCTCAGTAAAGGGAGCAACAGGCTTCTGAGAGATCAGAGGGGGGAAATTTGGACGAACATAATCGTCTACATATTCAGGGAACTCCCGGCGATCGCCATCAACAACTGGCGATCGCGGTCACACAAATTGGGGTTCTGCAGGAGACCCGGGATCGCGGATCATCATCCACGGTCGCGGATTTGTGACGAATTCACCATCAGCCTCTGGAGCAAGACCGCGATCGCGGCCATCCTCCTGCGATCGCTGTCGGTAGAAAATATCAACATCACATTCTGGAGCAAGGCCGCGATCGCGGTCTGATTCCGGCGATCACGATTTTGGCACAGAACATTCATTTAAAGTTTTTCCGCTCCTCAGGAACACTGCACTGACGTTCTCTCTCGGGTTTCTTACCGGTTCCCTGGCCTCTAATTTACTCACAACTTGAGCAATCTGTCCCAACTAATTTTCAAGATTTTGGATGCTTGATTCCGTCTTAGCGTTTTGTTGCATCACAGTCTGAGCTAAGGACTTGATCATATCTTCAACAGTCAGAGAGTTTTGAGGTCTAGGCTGATTTTGGTGATTTTGCAATACTTGAGGGTTTTGAACATTATTTTGATTATCCCACCTCAAGTTAGGATAATTCCTTGAACCTGGATTATAATGATTAGCATAAGGATCAAATCTAGGACTAGTTTGCCATCCTCCTGCAGCATTTACCTCAGCATTCGGCTCTTGGATTTGTGGGCACTCATCAGTAAGATGCCCTGTAAGTGTGCATACCCCACAAGCTCTCACGTATAGTTGACCACCACTTTGCAGCATAAAAGACTTCATCATATCTTTCAGTTCATTCATATCACTTTGAATTTTAGCGGGATCAAGTGAACTTACTGACTGTGTTCTTTGCCTGCTACCAAACTGCCTTGAGCTCTCAGCTAATTCCTCAAACATTTCAGTAGCCTGAGGTATAGTCAATCTTAAAAAGTTACCTCCACAGGATGCATTCACCATACGACGATCCTCATCAATCAGGCCACTAAATAAGTACATAAGGAGATCTTGGTCAGTATAACTATGGAATGGGCAGCTTGAGCAAATCTTTCCGAATCTCTCATAATATTCATAGAGACTCTCAGTTGAGTGTTGTTGAAGATTTGTGATCTCCTTCTTCAAGCTGCTCAGTTTTGTAGCTGGAAAATATTTTTCTAAAAAGACTTTTTTCATCTTAGCCCATGTATCAATACTCCCTGGAGCTTGATAATAGACCCAATCATTTGCAGCGTCTTTCAGAGTAAATCTGAAAGCTCTCAGCATGACCTGCTCCTCATTAACACATCTTGGCTTCATACTAGAACATATGGCATGGAATTGAGCCAAGTGTTTGTTGGGATCTTCTCCTGCTAAGCCATGGAAGTGTGGTAGCTCATGAATTAAACCAGCTTTTAGTTCAAAGTTCACACCTTCTTCAATCTCAGGAAACCTCACTGCCAAAGGTTGTTGATTTAAGTCTGGGGCAGTGAGTTGCATCATAGTAGGCAATGGCGGTCCATGTCGATCACCCATCTCGTTCTCTTGTGTATGTACCTTATTTCTCTTCTTGCGAACAATCTTTCGGTTTAGACATGAAAAGAAAATGTTGAAGCAACACCAGAACATGGTGTGTCATGATACAAAAACTCAAAAAACTGAAGATATGCTCCGCTCATGCTGACAAAGGATTCAACATCTAGAAGCTATGGTCACAGATCTTATGAACAAACCTATGAAGATTCCTCCAGACAAGGAGGACATGATTTCCGAATCTTTGAATCGAATTAAATCTAATGAATAAGATTTACAGAAAACAAAAAAGGTAAGCAATTCAAACAAAATGTTACTCCCTCCGTCCCTTTTTTATGTTCCCATTTCCCATTTTTGGTGTCCCAATTTGATGTTCTCATTTTCATTTTTAACCACAAATCTTTACCAATATACCCTCATCAAAACCCATTAATTTCCCCCAAAGCCACAACAATCCAAAATACACTTTAATTTTTCTCTCTCCCATTATTTTCTCACTCAATCTTAACCCTTTAATTTCTCATATCTCACCATTTTCTCATCCCAATACACTATCTCTCCTATTTTCATCCCTCTCTCTCATCTCCTTAATTCTCGTGCAAAGAAGGGAAATGTGAACAAAATTAAGGGACGGAGGGAGTAGTATCTTCATTTTAAGCATACCACTGTTTCGTTTTGTGACCTTCATTGTTTTCACATGCCTTGTTTGCTACCGCATCAACGAATAAAGTTTTTATTCAAACAGTTATTTGTAACTATTCTAAGCAATACTCCCTCCGTCCCATAATATAATTCCTCTTTCACTTTTCACATTTGTCAAAAGTGCATTGTCCCTGTGAATTATATCTTGGTCTAGCTACCACTGTTGTGAACATGACTTTTGGTATAAACTTGTTAGAACTGGTTGCCTTGTATTTTCCCTTCTCACCAAATGCTAGATATACTTTGTGAGACTTTTTTGTTAGATAGAACCACTTTTCATCAAGGTGAACAAAATCAAACATGGGATAGTAGTGACTCTTTGATTCTGATGTATTTCCCTGTAAAAGCCCTAAAATCCATTTCAATCTTGTGATTTTATTGTCATTCTTTAATCATGGATGCAAACTGTTTGTATGTGGCTTTATCTGTCCCCTTTGCACCATCCTATGAACGGTTGTTTTTGAAAGATCTCGTTTGTTGGCTAGGTCTCTAAGGCATGACCTATCCCCATGGTAAGTGATTTGATAGCTTCATGTGGAACTTGAATTCTCTTTCTACCACAATTATGAAATTTGGTGCTCACATTGTATCGTTGTCCTGCAAGTTTTTGTTGCTTTGCTTGGTTCCATAATGTGTTGATGCATCTTCTTGTTACATTGAACTCTGTTGCAACTGCCTGAATTGCCCCACGTTCGATTTTTCCCTCTCTTGCTTTGTTAAGCAACGATACTAAGATATGCAACCTCTCTGCACTGCTGATGTTGGATGGCTAATGATGACATGTCCCTTGTGTTTGCTGATCTGTTTCTTGTTGAGTGTTGATGATGAGTTGTCCCTTGTGCTTGTTGCTCTGTTTCTTGGTGAGATGGTAGTAGATGATGACTTGTCCCTTGTGTCTGCTATGTTTCATCTACTTTTGGATGGTTAAGATCAGGAAGTATAACATCGTCTTCCATGTCGTGTGCTGCATCATTTAGATCAAATTGGAATTGTTGTCGCTCATCATCGACGTCTGCCTCAATTACAAATGGAGCTTGATTTAGATAAAAGGTTGAAGCCATCAGCTCATGCAATGATCCTTATCTATTTATGTGTTTGTTTTTGAACTCTCTGTTATTTAAACTCTCTGTTTTTCTTAGCTTAAATGGCCATGGCAGTAAATGCTTAGCCCTGTAAACTTTTAATGCTCCAGATGTAAGAGCTTTATACTGTCAAAGAATGTTCTTATTCTTTGGGTGATCCGTGTGAACTTGCTATTTGTAATGTCAACCATTGATTAAATTAAGTTGGAGTGATTTGTGTGGTTCAGGATTAAACCAGCTGTTTTGCATTATTGTGGTTGTTTAATGTCTGACTCACTCAGTTTGTTCAGTAATTTCTTAATTCTTGTGCATTGGTTGAAATGGGAAGATGTATGTGGGGTAGAGGGAGTAACAATTTAGTATTTTCTTGGTAGTTCTAACTGAAACATCCTTGCATTATGTTTTGCATATCTAAATTTATTCACTTGAAATACTTTTGGCTTGTGTATGTACCTTATTTCGCTTCTTGCGAACAATCTTTCGGGTTAGACATGAAAAGAAAATGTTGAAGCAACACCAAAACATGGTGTGTCATGATACAAAAACTCAAAAAACTGAAGATAAGCTCCGCTCATGCTGACAAAGGATTCAACCTCTAGAAGCTATGGTCACAGATCTTGTGAACAAACCTATGAAGATTCCTCCGGACAAGGAGGACATGATTTCCGAATCTTTGAATCGAATTAAATCTAATGAATACTCCGTAAGATTTACAGAAAACAAAAAAGGTAAGCAATTCAAACAAAATGTTAGTACTCCCTCCGTCCCATATTATAGATCACGTTTGTTGTTATCGAGGTAAATTAAGGAAGAGAGAAAGAAAAGTGGAGAGGAGAGAGATTGTGAGTGGGTGTGGGTTTTTATGTAGGAAAGAGAAGATAAAAAAGTGAATTGATGTGAATTTTAATGTAAAAAGGAGGAAAGAGAGTGTAGATTGATGTGATATTGATAATAAGACAAAAGATAAAAAAAAAATTAGGATCTATATTTTGAAACGTCCAAAATGAAAAACGTGATCTATAATATGGGACGGAGAGAATCTTCGTGTTTAGTTTTGTAACCTTCATTGTTTTCACATGCCGTGTTTGCTACCGCATCAACTAATAAAGTACAAACAGTTACTTGTAACTATTCTAAGCGAATAAAATACAAACAAAACTGATCCTATTCTTGGACAGCTCATAGTCACCTATACAAGAATCGGTTTGTATCTATTATAATGACTACTACTAGAGCACAAGCAGTTATGTTATCGCTTAACACTCGTTAATAGTTGGTGGCTTCCTGTTTTTGCCTGTGCAATAATCGTAGTTGACATACTTCTGATACTTTTCATAATCTGTTTTTTGTTTGGGGGTTAAGCCTTGAATCTTGCCCCACCAGCTATTCTTGTCACAATCCGAGTTAGAACCTTTCTTTTCTATTAAGAATAAACATACACAATTACACATTTTTCATGTCCTTGTATGTGAAGATGCATTACATTACCATTTTAATGTAATTTCATGCATAATGTAATGCATTCTCACATAGGATTCAGACAAGCGTCAAACCTTAAGACGTATGGAAATGTCTTTCAAACTCTATAATCTGGTTGTGTACTTACCCTATGAAGGTTGGATTCCAAATGATTTGGTAGGAATGGAAATCTGCAGAGGGATCAAACCACAAATCAATTATTTGCTCTCTACCGCCGATGTCGTCAATGTAGAAGTTCGTTTGCAAGAGCTTTCCGCTCATGAACTCCAGATCAATCTCGGTGTGATTCTTTTCCAAAGAAGTCAGCTGATATCATCACACATTCACACTCAATGAGTTTTAGTCTGGATGGTATTAGCTAGTTCACAATCATGATCAATTGAACTTACATAGTATGTTGTAATTACACCATTTGAATCCTTTATGTTTGGAAGTTTTATATTCATCTCAAATGACCCAGAGGTGTAATCAGCTTTGGATCTAAACCCAGATCCTAGATATCAACCAAATTATCATGTCAAGCTATATAAAAGAATGTTATATATATATATATATATATGACTTAATTGGGTAATGCTACATATATAAATTAAACCTGTTGATTTGTCCATGTCAAATTCCATGGTCATCCCTCCATCATTATTTTTTACTTGGTGATGTCCGTACAATATATTGAAGTACTTATCAAAGGTGACTTCAGCTCCGAAGACTCGGCCGGAGAATGCCACCATCACCGCCAATGTCGCCGCTAGGACACTAGCCAATGAATATTGTCGTCTAGATCCCATTTTTGATGGTATGTTTCTTATTAAATTGTTTATTTAGGATGTAAATGTATTTTGAGTTTTGCTTCTTGTTTGAGGATATGAGTATATATAAGTCTCTTGATCCTTAATTTGATGATCAAGATTTACAAATAAAGTTGTGGGTGACCTTTTTCTCGTTTTAGTAATGGCTCGTCTTCAATTTAAAGAAGAGGTGGATATAAAAAACCTCACTATCTCTCATGTCAAATATATAGCACAATTTTAATACTAGGGACCGGGACCCGTGCTTCGCACGAGGTATACAACTTTCTTGTATATAAGAGTTTATAGTAGAAATCGAAGTTATATTTAGGCCCTTACTATTTAACGCCCACCCTTTTTGCTATTTACCGCCCAGGCGCCGTGCGTCACGCATGGATTATATCCGTGCGTGACGCATGGTTTTAATCCACACGCCACGCACAGAACAAAACCATGCGTGACGCATGGACACAAACCATGCGTGACGCATGGATTTTTTCGCTATAAAAGCCCAAAAACATCAAACCCTACCATTTTGTCATATTCTTCAACAACAACAACGGCGGCTGAAGCTCTTTCACGCACGGATTTACCCCATTTTCAACAATTTTCATCATCTTTCTACATATAAGGTATGTAAACATTAAGATTTCATTGTTATGGTATGGTATTGATGTATATATGAGGTTTTCATGTTGTTTTGATGATATTTACTTCAAAATCCAATGTGTATGTTAATTAGTTGATTAGAAATGATTAAACTTGTAATATATGAATGGATTGTGTACTTTGTTGATAATTTATTGACAAATTTGATATTTTCATGTGTATATAGTTTATTAGGGTTTTGATATTGAATTAGGGTTTTGTGAATTAGGGTTTTGTGAAATTTGGTATGGTTTTAATGAAATTATTGAAAAACTGTTATAATTTTGGAAAAAGTGTTGAGATTAGGGTTTGAAAGCCATGGAAAAACTGCAGAACACAATTTCTGGAATGTGCAATTCCATGCGTCACGCATGGCTTGAAACCATGCGTCACGCATGGATGGAAGCCATGCGTGACGCATGGAATTGCATATTCCAGAAATTGTGTTCTGCAGTTTCAGATTGTATTTGATGATATGCTGATTGAGTTTTTGATGATATGCTGATTAAATTCAGTAAACTGATTAATTTTGTGGAATTGCACATTTTATGATGTAGATATGGATGGTGGTCGTCGACCTGGACGGGATACTCGTCAAAGAAACAGAGATCTGAAGAAAAAAGATCTCATAGTTCCAAAACAAAGGAAGAAGAAGAATAGACAAGAATCGCCTCCTCGTCGTTTAGAGTTTTCTGATGAGATACAACAACAGCAACAACAACAACAACAACAGCAACAACAACAACAACAACAACAACAACAACAACAACAACAACAACAACAACAGCAACAGCTAGCTTTGTCTGCTGCAGGTTTCGATCCCCAGGGTTCCCCTCATTACTTTCCTGGCACCCCCATTCTGATCCCACATCAAACTATGTTTCCACAACAAACACAGTTTTCAGGCTATCCGGGCTATCCACAACATGACCAATCATTTGTGGAGATGATGAGGCAAGCTACTGGTTCTCATCACTTTCAGAACCCTCAGACGGGTGATGACCAGTACGCACTGGTTGCTTGTAGCAGTGCAGGGCCATCAGCTGGGGGTGCCAATGCTGATTCTGATTCTGATTATGAGCAGGAGCATGAGCATGAGGAACAGGGTCAGGAAGAGGATCGGACCTATGAGAATGTTCATGAAGAACATGAAGAAGCGGAAGAGCAAGAGGAGCAGGAGGAACAACCCAGAAGACGACGACGACGACAACCTCCGGTCAAAAAAATATACGTCCCTCAGTTAGAGGGGGGTACTCCTGGAGGTCCACAAATTCTGGAGCTGCTCATAAGCTTTGAAGCTCATACAGCCTTTTTTGTGCAAAAAGGAAAGGTATGTAATTAGAATTTGGTTTATAGATTCAATACTTATCATAACTAATTTGGTTTATAGAATTTGTGATAATAAATTTGTTAATGTATGAATTGATTTGATTAACCAAATGGATTATTTGTTGAAATATTTGTAGTTTTGTTGAAAATTTGGTTAAGGTGTGCTGTACAGAATGCAGAAACTGCTTTCTGCATTCTGTGTAATGCAAATCCATGCGTGACGCATGGTTCATGTCCATGCGTGACGCATGGTTCATGTCCATGCGTGACGCATGGTTCATGTCCATGCGTGACGCATGGTTTCCATCCATGCGTGACGCATGGAATTGCATTACACAGAATGCAGAAACTGCTTTCTGCATTCTGTACATTACACCTTAACCAAATTTATGCAGTTTCTGGAAAAAAATTATGCGTTATTAAAATTATTTGTGTTACGTAATCAATTTACAGGATAGAGGCGTACTCCCTTACCAGACAAGACAATCCCAGCTGAAAGATTGGGAACTTAATTCTGACTTGTCATGGGGTAATCACGCAATTGCAACGGAGCTGACTCATCTCAGGGTATTGATGTACGATGTGATTGATTATCCGCTCATCTGCGCCTTTATAGAAAGGTGGCATCCTGAAACAAATAGCTTCCACATGCCATTTGGTGAGATGACAGTGACGTTGCTCGACATCAAGAAGCTGATGTTGCTTCCTATTCACGGGAAAGCTATGGTGACCGACCCCACCGCTTCAGTCGGAAGAACTACGAACAAGAACTTTTTTGGTGAAAAGGGACGGCAAAATTTTCATCTTCAAAATGAACAGCTCGATAGTTATTGGATTAGCGCGAAAAAGTTTAAGGCGCACATTGAGGGCCTAAATGATCCCGTAGTTCATGGAATGGGATATATATTCCACTTGCTGGCTTCCACAATCTTCACTGACAAGTCACAACATAAGCTCCCGATGAGATTTGGTGCATTTCTAGGGAGTGTTGAAGAGGCAAGAAGTATTTCTTGGGGATCTGCGGCGCTAGCATATTTCTATCGCCAAATGGGCATCGCTACACGCCAAAATTGTGGTTTGATCTCATTTTGTTTCACTCTCCTTCAAGTAAGTTTTTAATTATTTAGGAACTACATTTTTTAGCAATCATAACTTATTTCTATGGTTTTAATGCTAACTATATTTTTTAAATGGTAGGGTTGGATATACACATACTTCCCATCCTTAGCAGCTGGTGTTCGGCGTAATCCTGGTTGGTCAGTTGATCATCCTTATGCGTTTCGGTTTCTACCAGAGGAAGCGTTGCCGAACTACGACCCTGAAGCACGAAACTACAGAGCTGAACTAGATGCAATGAGGGCGGATCAGGTATTTGTGTTGCATTTTGTTTACATTTTTAAGCCTCAGTTTTTTTGCAATTCCATGCGTCACGCATGGATCTGTGTCATGCGTCACGCATGGAATTGCAAAAAAAACTGAGGACTTTTTTTCATCATCTTTGCTTGGACCTTTAATGAAATTACTGTTTGAGTAATGGAAGACGTTGATATCGTTTTTAGGTTAATTGGAACCCGTATGGTGAAATCGACTTCAATGATCCTGCCTATGCTCCTGCTCTTTTTTTCGGGGTGCTGAGCTGCATGGACATAACCGAGCCCCACCATCCCGATAGGTCACCTAGGCAGTTTGGTAGGGTGCAGATGATTCCCAGGCCTCCAATTTCACCCCTTAGAGCCCATAGGCTCATCAGCCCTAGGTCTTATGTGGTGAATTATGATAGAATGGCGTGGATTTGGGAGGGGATGGATATCCACAGGGCGACCCTGGAGCAGATGGGACCACCTGCGCAGACAGGTTTTGAAGAAGCTCCGGAGTATCTTATGTGGTACATCCCCCGCACTCATCGATTTCTGATACCCGGCAGACACGCTAGCTTGGAAACACAGCAGGTATTACATTTATCTCATGTAACTTGAGATCTTGATTTTTCTTTAAGTTTGATTTAAGGTAAACATTATGCAAATAGCTGATTTCAATATTTAATTTTATTTGTAGGTTTTTGACAGGGTCTATGATCACTTGTCACCATATGCAACCTTGCCTGATCCGTATGATGTTTCTGCAATGCATGGAGCCATAACCGAGGTCCTTCAAGATATTGAGCCGTGGACAACTATGTATCAACAACATCGGTGGTGATCTTGTTGGATTGGGTTCGATTGTTTTTTATGAACTGTTTGTTTTCAGATTTTCAGGATTGTCCGTTTTTCGTAAGGATTGTTTGTTATGACGTTGTTGAACTTTTCATTTCTGGTTAGCGTTGTTGAATTTGTTGGATTATTTGTTTAGGGTGCACAAGACATAAATCTGCATTCTGTTAGTCAAATGTCGAACCATGCGTCACGCACAGATGAGTTCCATGCGTCACGCACGGTTTGCTTCCATGCGTGACGCATGGAATTGTTAACCTACGCCTATAAATTAACTCCCTCAGCATACCATTTCCACTCATTAATCTCTCCTTTTCACTCCCTCAGCCTGTAAGTTGATTTTTGAAGTTCTTCTTTGAAGCTCCATATTCCACATCTTATTCCTTACTTTCTCACTTGTTTTCTTACATTGTATTACAGATTGGAAACCAACATGGCATCATCCTCATCATCATCTTCAATACCACAAGAAGGCAGCACCATTCAGTGTCCAAATAAGAGGTGTAGGAAGTCTATCACGGTTTTCAGCGCTAATGACAAGATGAGACCAGACCAGTATGGCCGAAGGTTTTTTACATGCCAATGTAACTTCAGGTGGGTGTTTCTTGATCCTGAGTATGACCGTCATCATCTCCGTGTTATGACAAAATTGTTGGAGGAAAACCGGACTATGGCAGCGAAACTGGGAATCTTTAACGAAGAGAAAGATTTGGAAACGGCTAAATGGTGGGTGAAGGAGCTCTATGAGGATTTTGAAGAGAAACCAGCCGATTCTGACGATGCGTAGTGGTCTTAGTATTTCGTTCCTTTTAAGATGTAATGTGATGAAGTGTCTTGGTGTTTTGTCTTTGTTATGTTCGTTTTAATTTACGTTTCAAGAATGAGTCTTTTTTATGCTGTAATGAATCTGTTTTATTTTGTAATGTATCGGTTTTTTGTTGAAACGTATCTGTTTTATGTTGTAATATATCTGTTTTATGTTGTAATTCTGATGTCTCCTTTTCATAAGACTACTCATATGTCTCCTTTTGACAAGACAACTCATATGTCTCCTTTTGACAAGACAACTCATATGTCTCCTTTTGACAAGAAAACTCACATGTATCCTTTTGACAAGACAACTCATATGTCTCCTTTTGAGAAAACAATTCGGAAGTGTTGCTTTTGACAAGTAAAGCTGAAATGGAATTTCTGCATTCTGTAGGAAAAATGCAATTCCATGCGTGACGCATGGACACGAACCATGCGTGACGCATGGATTGAATCCATGCGTGACGCATGGAATTGCATTTTTCCTACAGAATGCAGAAATTCCATTTCAGATGCAAAGCACCTGTTTCACGTGAAATGTAACCCAGAAATACCACATAAAGACTGAAATGTGCATCAAAAGATACAACCTTACAACATTAGAAGGTCATTCGAAACTCGAAATACAATACACATTACAACATTGTCATGACTGACAATAACTCTTGAACTAGTAATCGTTTTCATCATCGTCTGGAATTGTGATGCTTTGTTTGGACGATTGATGTCCTCCTCTTTTTGGGGGTGTGTAAGCCCCACATCTTTGCCACACTTCGTCATACAAGTCCGCAGCAGATTCTTCACAATTACGCTCCCAAAGATTATAAACAGGTGGTAGTGGACATCCATCCTTCAGGCGAATCTAAGATAGATTTTACGGAATTGCATAATTAAATTTACATGTAATGCACTAGGTAAATAGCAATTGAAAAAAACATACCGGGATGAAATGTTCCTGCTGTGTAAGTAGTAATAGGCAAACAACTTGCATCTTGGCTCCAGGTTGACCATACCAAGTCGGAAGTCTAAGAGGTAGGAATGTCTGTTTAATTTGCTCGCCTAGACACACAAAGACACAATTACATGCCGAAGCCACCAAACATGCCATTTCTGGTACGGTAAGCCACTTATCCCTTGGAGCTGGGTAGTAATCGCTTTCCCATGTAAGTTGATGTAGCGGACTCCAATGTTGGATTTACTTCTCCACCAATCCACGTGCCTTTAAGTAAATGCCAAATCTCTTTAGCCTTTCTTATCATCTCTTCTCATATGAACTTCCAATGCTCTTGGGTCCCACCTGTTACATGACTCTCAAAAACAGATTGAGTGACGGAATATTTTGGATAAAGTGTACATTAGAGTGAAGATAATATCGGTCACCTGTTTCCATAGAAATAGATCTAAACCCGCAGTTTCCATCGGCTCTGATGTCAAACCAACCCTCCACATATGGTCTCATGCACATTGGTATCTTTCTAATGTACTTAGAAGGCGCATACATTTTTTGTGGAGCGGGAGGTGCACCAAAGGGTTTAGGAACCCTTTGCTTCTTGGGAGGTGTTTCTTCCAAAGCTCTAGACCTCATCTCTTGGTCGGTGTATTCCCATGCTGACTTCTTTCTTTGTGTAGATCTAGGCACTTTGTTAGGAGCTCCTTGGGGACGACCACCGGTGTGTTTCGAAATAGGCGGCTCTTTGAGAGGTGTATCCACTTTAGCTATCTTTCTGACAGATTCAATACACTTCTCTTGATCATGTGGTGACAAGGTGTTCCATGTTTCTTCATAAAATTCATCAAATAAACGTCTTGCCACATTTTTCTTAGTTTCAAGATGACACTGTGTATCCACTTCTTTCAAAGACAACGTACTCCAAAAAGGATGCAAAGACACGGGCTGAATTGGCATTTGTTTCTTCACACAAGTCGCAAGGTCATGGACACACAGCATCCCGTCTCTGACCTTGGTTGCACAATCGCAATATTGTGCATTGTACATGCCTTGTACACCTTTGTCGTATTCTTTAATCAAGAGCTCCATTGCCTTGTACGAAACTTTGCACTTCAAATGTACAAACAAAGATGTTTGGTGAACAAGTCTAAACGTCTTTGTTAGACTCTCGTTAAATGAACCCAATATCTCTTTCAGCTGGTTTCGTGCCATGTCACTGTATTCCTCAAACACTGTGTCGAGCCTACCTTGTCCACCACTCAAATATGACTTCAAACAGGAATGCGCTCCTTCCACTCTGCATTTTTATTAAGGTGTTCAAACAGGAATGTGCTTGTGCAGTTTCTGTAAACTGCACATCCATACGTGAAGCATGGAACAAATCCGTGCGTGACGCATGGAACAAATCCGTGCGTGACGTATAAATGTGCAGTTTACAGAAACTGTTTAAATTCACAGAAAACTGAATATAGTTGTGTAAGTGCAATTATAGATAAATTACCTGTTTGTCGTGTTGCTTCCAAGAGTAAACACGTCATCCGTCCATGCCGACACACATCTTTCTTTGAAAGGACCAAGACAACTGTCTCTAACATATTGCAGTACGGGAATATGCGCGTTCCAATCTCTCTCTATAGTATCCAACTTTTTTTCATATCCTTCTACGGTGGTTTCCTCGAACAAGTTGTAGTAGTCGTTGGATAAGTTTTTTCCCTTTAGTTTCGATCTCATTTCGAGGGAAGCTTTGGCCTCTATGTTTTTCCTTATATGTCGTCTACATAGAAGAAACTTTGCATTTGGAAAAAGAAGATCCGTTGCACTCATTAAAGCTTGTTCACGGTCGGTGACAATGCAAGTGGGCGTTGCTCCAATTCTTCTATACATCTCTTGAAGTTGTTGCATTGCCCACAAATAATGCTCTTTAGTCTCGCCCTCAAGAAATGCCCCACAAAGTTCCTCCATGTAGACGTGATTCCAACAATCTCGAAAAATGGCATTTTGTACCTGTAAAGAAATAATTTGAAATAATATTATTGCAATGTTATGGAAAATCATATGTAATGGTCAATAATCACACAAAACTTACTTGATTGTGGCATATGTGGAGTCCATTATAAGTACATAGGGAAATGATTTCAAGAGCTTCATTGATTCAGGGGACGCAAAGAACATATCACCAATCATAGATGCATCATCTTTGCTTGTCCTATACTCCATGAAATAGTCGCTCTGTTTGCATTTGTAGAAAAACTCTTGGATAACAGTTCTTCCTTCCCTGTTTTCGATCCTCGTCTTGGCCATCAAATTGTATACTTGTTTTTTTTTTGTAAGGTTCTTGGGAGACTTGTTGAGCATAGTGTAAATCTCATTTGGTTTACAATGAGCCCTGGTCATTTCAACTACTGTACACACTTCATCAGGCGTCAATCTGCCTGCAAACGCATTCCCAAACAAGCTACTACCAATAGGATGGTTGTGGGTACCTAACATTACAGTAAGTTTCCAAGCCCCTCTATGCTCCTCTAGAAGCTTTAATTCGAACCAACATCTACATTTTTTCGTCTTGATGTTTTTCCTCACTCCCTTAGCTTTTGAGTAATTCACTCGTCCTCTATCACAAATAAGCTGAAGTTTTCCAGATTTTGTTTCGGTAGGTGCTCTACTCCTTCCATTGACTATGCAAAAGTTGTTGGCTTGTGCAATGTTAACGGCCCAATTCACTCCCTGTTGTCTAGAGGCGAATACCAAGTCATTTGCAAACAACTCTGAGTAATCAACAGAGACATATTGTTCTTCTTGAACTTCAATATCAAATTCTGGTGCAGTACGCAAAGGACGAAACACATTTAAGCTACTTGTGTCTGAAAGTGGCCTCATCAAATGCGAAGGCCATTGCGACAAACCGTAACCGGTTCCAAAAGATCCAGTGTTGATATCACCAAACTGTGATTGCGGTTGCTCCCATGTTGTCAAATCAATGCCCAAATCAAACGAAGGTATGTAGTCGAGGTATGACGGAGGTGGGCAGTCATTAAGAGTAATCTTGTCTAATCCAGTAAACACAGAAAAGTTCATCTATGCACAAACACACAGATAACAAACCAGTTAAGCTTCTGTATGGCAAATCCACACGTCACGTGTGGATCCATTCCATGCGTGACGCATGGTTCCAATCCATACGTGACGCATGGAAATACAACATGCAGTTTCATTCATCTTTTGTCATGGTTCGTATGATTCTGTTAACCACACTATGTTTCATTAACATTTCAAACATCATACATCATAAATTCAAAAGTCAACATCTTTTGTCATACAACTAATACCTTTAACATGTGAAGTCCATAAAACCCAACAAGTCAAACCCCTAAAACAAGTCAACACCTTAAAAACTAATATTATAATACTTTTCAAACATCATAATCACTAAAGTAAACAAAAAATCACAAATCAACATCTTTAGTCATACAACTAATACCTTGAACATTTGAAATCCATTAAACCTAACTAAATCAAACCCTAAAAGAAGTCAACACCTTAAAAATTAATATTATGAACAAGAAATGTTACCTTATTAAGATTGTAACTTGAAAATGGTGCTTCTCCACCTCTTTCATTGGTGCATTCCTCTTCATTCTCCATATAGAAAGAGCTTTTTTGGGATAAAATGGTGTGTTTTGCTCTCAAGAATGTTCAACAATGGAGTTAAAAGGGTTTTGACATTTGAAATATGGAAAGAAAGGAAGATAATAGGGGTTAATGTAGGTGTTACGGAAATGGTAAAAAAATTAATGGAGTTATTACAGTAGGTGAGACAAGACGTGCTTGCTGCATGAGTTCTGAAAAGAAAATCCGTGCGTCACGCATGGTTGCCATCCATGCGTGACGTGTGGTTTGCAACCATGCGTGACGTGTGGTTTGCAACCATGCGTGACGTGTAAAATGGCACATGATCCCTTTGATTCTTAGTAACACTGATGTGTGCATGATTTCCAATCAAAATAAAATTACATATTGTCAAAGGTTGGACATTTAGGCCACGTAAGAAGTCCAAACAAAGGATATGCTACTTTACAAGTTAATAGGTGTTATTGGGAGTTACCCACATGGTTAAATATCCCTAATAGGCATTGAAAACAAGTTTCATTACATTCGGGCATCGTTTGAGTGTCGTTTCGTCAAATTGGGCCTTAAGTCCATTTAAGGCCTTTTTAGGCCTTTTAGCGTTTACGTGCCTCATTTCGTGTGTGCAAGACCTTGTTGATACTTAGTATCCCTAATAAGAGTAATTTGTATAGTAGTTTCAACAATAATCAACGTCAATGTTGTAGAATATACATATTGCGACAAGTTAGAGAAATACGACTAGTTTGTTTTTTACAAAGGAGGTGGTACTTTAAAAGTTAGAAGTTGTCATTGGGAGTTACCCACATGGTTAAATATCCATAATAGTCATTGAAAACAAGTTTCATTCCATTCGGACATCGTTCGAGGGTCGTTTGGCTGATTTGGGCCTTAAGTCCATTATGGCCTTTTTAGGCCTTTTAGCGTTTACGCATAGTTTCGAGTCCCGTTTTGTATGTGTGAGACCTTATTGGGACTTTATATGTCTTATAACACAATTGTGTATAAATTTTTCAAACATACAAAAAGATCAATGTTGCGACCATATATAATGCAACAAGTTAAGCTTGTGATGAGTAGTTTGATGTTTTACAAAGAGGGTGTTACTCTAAAAGCAAAAGGTTTTGATGCAAAGTTACCGACATGGTTAAATATCTCTAATAGGCATTGTAAACAAGTTTCATTCCATTCCGATGAAGTTTCGACGACGTTATGGCGAATTGTGGTTTTAAAGCCGTTAAAAACAACACGACAAATGAATTATTTTGCGTGACATAACTACAAATACATTGAATACATTGAAATTGATTACATAAGCAAAAACATATACATTGAAATCCATACGTGACGCATGGAATTTTTTGCCTATAAAAGGCTCAACATCGAAACCCTACCATATTGTCATCTTCCTCATTCTCTTGACGGCCGCTGAAGCTCTATCACGCACGGATCTACCCCATTTTCAACAATTTTCATCATCTTTCTACATATAAGGTATGTAAACATTAAGATTTCATTGTTATGGTATGGTATTGATGTATATATGAGGTTTTGATGTTGTTTTGATAATATTTACATATGTAGATCCAATGTGTATGTTATACTTTGATTAGAAGAGATTAAACTTGTAATATATGAATGGATTGTGTACTTTGTTGATAGTTTCTTGTTGAATTTGATATTTTCATGTGTAGATAGTGTAATTAGGATTTTGATACTGAATTTGGGTTTTGTGAATTAGGGTTATAAATGAGGGTGTTGAAATTTGATATGGTGTGGTTTTAATCAAATTATTGACAAACTGTTGAATTTCAGAAAAAATGTTGAGATTAGGGTTTGAGAATAGATTAGAAAGCAGTACTGAAGTTCTGAATGTGGCAATTCCATGCGTGACGCATGGGTTATAACCATGCGTGACGCATGGGTTATAACCATGCGTGACGCATGGGTTATAACCATGCGTGACGCATGGGTTATAACCATGCGTGACGCATGGGTTATAACCATGCGTGACGCATGGTTAGTGACCATGCGTCACGCGTGGAATTGCTACATTCAACATCAAGACTATGCAGAAGTTAATTGAGTATGTAACTATAATTTGGTTATGTTTGTGATTATACAGATGTCCTATTCCGATCAAGAATCTGATATTTCCGATATTAGTACGGCGTCTAGCATGGCAGACAACTTTGATATGCTTGAACGGGAGAGACGTGAACGGGAGAGACAAGAACGTGAGCGACGTGAACGGGAGAGACAAGAACGTCAAAGGGAGAGAGGGGAACCATCCACTAGACCAAGGATGACCGCACGAGAATACAGGAACCTCTTCAGGCCGTTCAACCCTCGTCGTTAGATCTACTTATTATGTTGAACCTTATTATGTTGAACCTTATTGTGTTGCACCTTTGAAGTGTTGAACCTTATTGTGTTGCAAGAACTACTTGTTTTTCTTAATAGTGTCTATTTTGTTGGTATTTTAAAACATGTCGACTCGTTTCACTTTCAAACTAGGTTTCACATTTCAAATATCATAAATCAACATAAATTCACAAATCAACATGTTAAGTCATACAACTAGTACGTGCTGGCATGATTTCTGAAAAGAAAAACAGTGCGTCACGCACGGTTTATGTCCACGCGTCACGCATGGATATAATCCACACGTGACGCACGGTTCTCTTCCATGCGTGACGCACAAAATGACACATGATCCCTTTGATTCTTAGTAACACTGATGTGTGCATGATTTCCAATCAAAATAAAATTACATATTGTCAAAGGTTGGACATTTAGGCCACGTAAGAAGTCCAAACAAAGGATATGCTACTTTACAAGTTAATAGGTGTTATTGGGAGTTACCCACATGGTTAAATATCCCTAATAGGCATTGAAAACAAGTTTCATTACATTCGGACATCGTTTGAGTGTCGTTTCGCCAAAAACCGCCTTAAGTCCATTTAAGGCGTTTTTAGTGGTTTTAGCGTTTACGTGCCTCATTTCGTGTGAGCGAGACCTCTTTTCTACTGAATATCCCTAATAAGAGTATGTTGTATAGTATTTTCAACAATAATCACCGTCAATGTTGTAGAATATACATATTGCGACAAGTTAGAGAGTTACGACTAGTATGTTTTTTACAAAGGAGGCGGTACTTTAAAAGTTAGAAGTTGTGATTGGGAGTTACCCACATGGTTAAATATCCATAATAGCCACTGAAAACAAGTTTCATTACATTCGGACATCGTTCGTGTGTCGTTTCGCCAAAAACCGCCTTAAGTCCATTTAAGGCATTTTTAGTGGTTTTAGCATTTTGGCATAGTTTCGAATCCCGTTTTGTATGTGTGAGACATTATTGGGACTTTATATGCCTTATAACACATTTTTGTATAAATTTTTCAAACATACGTGAACATCAATGTTACGACCATATATATTGCAACAAGTTAAGCTTGTGGTGAGTAGTTTGATGTTTTACAAAGAGCGTGTTACTCTAAAAGCAAAAGGTTTTGATGCAAAGTTACGGACATGGTTAAATATCTCTAATAAGCATTGTAAACAAGTTTCATTCCATTCCGATGATGTTTCGACGACGTTATGGCGAATTGTGGTTTTAAAGCCTTTAAAAACAACACGGAACATGAATTATTTTGTGTGCCATAACTAAAAATACATTGAATACATTGACATGAATCATATAAGCAACAAAAAAACATATGAAAATCCATGCGTCACGTATGGTGTAAAACCATGCGTGGTGTGTGGATTAATTCCATGCGTGACGCATGGTTTTATGTTGCAAAATCTTATTTTTATATTTAGAATGCTTATATTGTTGTTATGTTGACGAATGTTCAACCTTATTATATTTCAAATTGTATATGGTACGCCATACATATTGCGACCTCGTTCGGTTTTCAAACTATGTTTCACTTACAAAGTTCTAAATTTGATTTTCAAGTTACACACATGATCAAATAGACATTATAAGGATTGAAACAAAGTTTCATTCCATTTCGATAAAGTTTCGACGACGTTTTTGTCGAATTGGGCTTTATCGCCTTTAAAAAGACACTAAAAATGTGTTTCTTTGCACACTTAACTAGAAATACATTGAATACATTGAATAACCCTAGATTCATATATGCAAATCCGTGCGTCACGCATGGATTGTATCCGTGCGTTTTCTGGAATGTGCAATCCGTGCGTGACGCACGGATTAAATCCATGTGTGACGCACGGATGACCTGGGCGGTAAATAGCAAAAAGGGTGGGCGTCAAATAGAAACTATGTATATTTAGGCTCTCTTTACTGTTTTGTTAATCTTAACTCCTTAGATTTTGTTTTCTTAGTTGCAGTGATTTTGCATTACTTTGCACATAGAAGTGACATAATAAATTTGTTATTTATGGTTGAAAATCCGTGCTTTGTTTGAGCTTACACATAATCACTTCTCAGGTTTTGTGTGAAGTTTTGCAATTTGATGATTAAAAAAAGAAGGAAGATATCAGCTCTAATAGTACAATGATAGAGGAAATTTACTTAGCATTCATTATTGTTATGACACTCATTTAGTAAATTTACCAAGACTAAGAAAAATTAGAGCAGCTGCAAATTTGTACAAAATTGTGAAATCACACGTATTCAGGACGACTTCCCTCAAAAGTGAAGTGAGTGACTCAATTTTTTCTGCTTTTTTACATATAAAGCTATCGCAATCGGTAAGGAGTTGAGGTATTACTCAGCGCTCACTATCGCAAAGTATAATATAGACCCGCACGAAGCGCGGGTTTTTTATTCTAGTTTTCAGTAAAGAATGGAAAACATTAGAGTTGTGTTGGCTGATTTTCACTATTTGCAAAAATGTCACTTCATTACTTAACTTCTTTCTTCTCTTTTTTATTTTTCATATTTAATCGCAATCGTTGATCTCCCAAATCCAACGGCTCACAACTGTAAACCTTGAGTTGTGAGTATCTTAGGGGGGTTTCCTCGAACCAATGTCAATAATTGATTACAAACTCAATATTTTCATAGGAGTAATAAAGTTAAATATTGTTCTTTACCAAATCAATAGACATTTTATTTAATTTTAAGTACAATGTTATAATTTTCACCAAATAAATATTGTCTAAATTTTCATCATAAAATCTAGGGGTTTTTCAGGAAACCACCCGCTATTTGTCGAAATTTGCAGGTAACCACCCGCTATTAACGTATTTATTTTTAACCACCCAAATTCTATACTTTTCTTACAATTCACCACCCGTAAACAGTTTCCGTTAGATATTCTGTTAAAACTTGTGAAATTACACTTTTACCCCTCCATTTTTCCGAAAATAACAACTTTGAAAGTTATGGGTCAATTTTTGTAATTTCCTAAAAATAGATTAAAAACTTAGTTCATCCCCAAATCTCAATCTCCTCCTTCAGCCAACCCCCAAATACCAAGCTCCATCGTTCAATCCTTTCCTTTCGAAAAAATAGAGCAATCAAACTGAAATCAATGGAGGAAACAATTACCGCCCCTAAAATCTACACATTTTTCTTCAAAGGGTTGTGCTCAATACCCATCTTATAGTTTGTCACTCATGCTCTAGCTATGTATAAGAGCCCCTTTAGCCATTCAACTGCTCCGATTTGTTAATGTAATTCACGCTTTAATTATGTGGGATGAAAACCTCTCAAATTTGTAATGTTAGAGTTGTGCGCGGATTAAAATTCTTATATGCGCTATCTATACGTGAGATTGTGAGAAATAAGAAATTATGACAAATTGGGGAATATGATTCTCTTGCTTCCAAGGTATCGCAACCGATTATTGTTTTTTATATATCCATATTATTACTACGCTAGTAGCTATTAATTTGCGGTGCTCCATTATAACTTGAGAAAAAGATACCTTGTACGTAGTATTCCATATTCTCCATCATGTATCTCTTCATTGACTATAGGTATCTCTTCAAT
The DNA here is from genome assembly GCA_029168935.1 of Oxyria digyna. Lineage (NCBI taxonomy): Eukaryota > Viridiplantae > Streptophyta > Magnoliopsida > Caryophyllales > Polygonaceae > Oxyria > Oxyria digyna. The sequence goes on from JAPVLV010000005.1 coordinate 47,347,895, forward strand.
TGCACCGATTTTGTTCAGATGATGTGGGAGTTATATTCTGTTTTGCAACACGTGTTGTGCACATGCCAAGTTGTTACAAGTTAGTTAGACTTGTGCGTGCCACACAAGTCACTCTTCTCTGTATAAATACAGATCATTATCCAGCCAAGAGATTAAGCTGGTTTTCCCCAATTCTTCTCTCGTTTTCCTTATGTTGCAATTCTTTTCCCCAATTCCGACAGATGATTGTATGAGCAGAATAATGATATACTCCGTAGACAGAAGATCATTAATGAGAAAACCCGAGATTGATGTAGTCAAACGATGTCATGCTTAATTATGATTCCTCAACCAAGATGCAGTTCAACTGCTATATGTAGGCTTTGCTACTACTGTTTTTTATTCGAGAAGAACCAGCAACTGACTTATTACTATATAATCTTTATCAAAATAAGTTATGGTTTTGGATGAAAAAGATGTTAAAAAAGGAGACGATTTCCTCCTTCCTTACTTTTTTTCATGAAACATAGTATGTTGTAAATAAATTGGAGGAGTGCCATACTGCCATATGATGATATTGTTTAGTATAAATACTAAATTGAAGATTAAATAAACGCATAACTTATGTTTATATGTGTGACTTGTGATTGATCTATAAGTAGAAAATAATCTCAAATATGCCATATATTTTACAATTTTAGAAATATGTCATTATAAGAAGATGACATGTGTTTAACTATTTGTGAAGCTGCGATGTTGCAAAATTATCGTAAAAATTTAAACGGGGCAACAATTGCATTTGGGCAATTTTCAAAGAAAGCGTTTCACAGTTAGGATTGGGCTGGACATATTGTAAACCCAGTTAGGTCGAACTATTTTCTAGGCCCAAATATCTGAAGTACACAAGCCCAGCTAGTAGCGAAAGACGCCGAGTCAGCAAAGAGAAGTAATGGAAAGATAAGTGGGCCCCCACCGTCTAACTTTTGTAATTCCCTACTAGCCTCACAATTTCCAGAAATTTCCCTTCCTCAAATTCAACATCCTCATTTCTTCTTCCTTCTGAGCGCGGCAAAATCAGCCTCTCATTCTCCTCACTCAGAAAGAAGAAAGAAGAAGAAAGACATGGTTGCAACTGCAGTAGCTCCCACTCTCCAATTCCTCGACTCTCGTCCTCGTCTCCGCTCTCCTTCCCTCCTCCCTCTCCAATCCACTCTCTCATCCTCCTCAACCGCATCCGCTTCCAGATCCGCCGCCCTAAAAAAGAGAAATGGAGGAGTTTCATGTATGGCGGTCGCTTCTATCTCGGAGACGAAGAAGACCGGAAGCAAATTCGAAATCCAGACGCTGACCGGATGGTTGCTCAAGCAGGAGATGTCAGGCACAATCGACGCTGAACTTACCATCGTTCTCTCCAGCATTTCAATGGCGTGCAAGCAGATCGCTTCCTTAGTTCAGAGAGCTCCGATTGCGAACATGACCGGAGTTCAGGGAGCTGTTAATATCCAGGGAGAGGATCAGAAGAAGCTCGATGTCATCTCCAACGAGGTTATTTGCATTTTATTTCTGGTTTATTGAGTTTTTAGGTTAACGCTGAAAATCGGATGGTAATCGGGGGTTTTGGTTTAGGTTTTTTCGAATTGTTTGAGATCGAGCGGGAGGACAGGGATAATTGCATCGGAGGAGGAAGATGTGCCGGTTGCGGTGGAGGAGAGCTACTCAGGGAACTACATTGTGGTGTTTGATCCACTTGATGGATCTTCCAACATTGATGCTGCGGTCTCCACTGGTTCGATTTTCGGTATCTACAGCCCCAATGACGAGTGTCTTGCTGAATACGAAGACAATGCCACTGTAAGTCTCTTTTCTGTGGCCTCAAAATCGATTGATGCTTCATTTGTTATTGATATCTAAGATGTGAAATATCGGCTTATAAGTATCAGTTTGGTACCTATACCTTGATGTCTATGCATATGAGTGATATCGGTACTCATACCTGACCAAACAATCCTTATTATTACATGATATTCTCACTTTATAGCATCTTTTACTTGGAGATATGAGTATGGTATCTGGTATGGTACAGATATGATTGATATATTGATGATTTGCAGTAAAGTTGCAATGTGTGTTGTAATGCAGTTGACGTCCCAAGAACAGAGATGTGTGGTCGATGTATGCCAACCAGGAAGCAATCTTCTTGCAGCGGGCTACTGCATGTACTCGAGCTCGATCATATTCGTGCTCACAATAGGCAAGGGCGTCTACTCATTCACACTAGACCCTATGTATGGAGAGTTTGTGCTAACACAAGAGAACATCCAAATACCGAAATCCGGGAAGATCTATTCGTTCAACGAAGGAAACTACCAGCTATGGGACGACAAGTTGAAAAAGTACATTGATGATCTGAAGGATCCTGGCCCGAGTGGGAAGCCCTACTCTGCAAGGTACATTGGGAGTCTTGTGGGCGATTTCCATAGGACGTTGTTGTACGGAGGCATTTATGGGTACCCTAGGGATAAGAAGAGCAAGAATGGGAAGCTTAGATTGTTGTATGAGTGTGCACCTATGAGCTTTATTGTTGAACAAGCTGGTGGTAAAGGATCTGATGGTGCAAAGAGAGTTCTTGATATTGAACCACATGAGGTAATACTCCTTTCTTTTCACTAATAGATGTCATTTTAGATTGTTAGGTAAACATTTGGCATGCAGTAGATTGAGATTTAATGTGATTTGCATGCAGATTCATCAGCGTGTACCACTCTACATAGGAAGCGTGGAAGAGGTGGACAAATTGGAGAAGTATTTGGCTTAGTTAAATAGGAATGTCAATAGGCAAACCGTGATTTTGTCAGTAAATTGTGCAGCCAACAAGAACCATTTTCAATTGTGCTTATATTATGTAAAATAAACATTATTTAACGTGTTTATTTGAAGATGTCACCGTTTTATTTGTCAAGAATAATTAAAATTCAAGTTGCAAGATAATGAAATTATCTTTGACTACGTATAATCTATGAGCCTAAATTAACACTTATGCCAAGATAAAGAAAATTAAGAACTGGAACAACCTTTATCTGTCGCGCGCAGGAAGAGAAATTCTCATTAAGTCAGTCGTCCAAGCCATTCCCACTTATGCCATGTCAGTTTTTCGTATGCCGGGAAATATGGAATCTGAGATCCAATCCTTGATTTCAGGTTTTTGGTGGGGTAAGAAGAATTTTGAGAGGGATTTTGTACTAGTGTCAATGGAAAGCAATGTGCAAGCCTAAGAGAGTTGGAGGCCTCAACTTCAAAATTCTGGAAAATTTCAATTCGGCTCTACTTGGGAAACAAGGGTGGAGACTAATGCAGCGACCCAACAGTCTGGTGGCGAGAATCCTTAAGGCCAAATACTTCCCCAACACGTCTTATTGTGATTCTGATCTAGGCAGCAGGCCAAGCTACACATGGCGGTCTATCTGGGAGGTCCGAGATGTGGTGAAACAGGGCTCCTCATGGTTGGCAGCAGGCCAAGCTACATATGGCGGTCTATCTGGGAGGTCCGAGATGTGGTGAAACAGGGCTCCTCATGGCTGATTGGCAATGGTATGATGGTTAACGCCTGGAGTGATCCCTGGATCACTGGTAACTCTACTAGAAGAGCCATCACAAAACCCCCGCTTGGCCTCGAAAATATGGCGGTGGCAAGCCATATCAACCACCAGGGCCAATGCTAGGACAAAGATAAAATTGAACAACTTTTCATTCCCATGGAGGAAAGCAGAATTCTCAGCATACCCCTCAGTTGTAATGAAAATGCAGATAGGAGGGTCTGGTACTTAGACAAATATGGGGAGTATACAGTCAAAAGCGCCTATTTCATGATTCAATCAGGCGAGCCCGATGGGGAGCTGATGAGTGTCAGCCATCCTGATATCTCAATGTGGGGAAAGATATGGGATGCGCGTGTCACCCCCAGAGTCAAGATCCATGCTTGGTCCCTTTGCAATTAGACCATTCCTACTAATGAGAAGCTCGCCCACAGGATAGGTAGCCAAAGTCGATGTCCTTGCTGTAATGAGGTGGAGGAGTTTGATCTTCATGTGATGAGGGATTGCAAGCACAGCAGAATCGTGTGGGAACTGCTGGATGTGGAGATTGATTGGGTGGCCAGAGAAGCACTATAAGAAAAACCATTTATAGCAATGAGCTTTTGCAACGACTAAATTATGTCGTTGCGAATTTTTTTTTTTTGCACCGACAAAAAACAAGTGTTGCCAATGTTGTTGCTATACATAAAATTTTCATTTCCCTCCGCACAATTTTGGCGGGAAGAGGGGATAAAAATTAGAAGTTATATATGGCAACGACAAAGTCATTGCAATAGATCTTATAGATGTATAGCAATGACATATGTCGTTGCAATAGATCTTATAGATGTATAGCAATGACATATGTCGTTGCAATAGATCTTATAGATGTATAGCAATGACATATGTCGTTGCAATAAATATGTTACAGATTTAACAACGCATTTGTCGTTGCAAAAAACAGATAACAAAATATAAAAAATAAATAAAAAGAATATCAATTCTCTCCTTTTTTCCAGATTACTCCCTTCTCATTCCCAGCTTCTATTCCCTCCTTTCTTTCCAAATTTCATTCTCAATCTTTGTCCTCGTCCTTCTCCAGTCAGTGTCGCGAGCCGCCCCGGAGCCTTCTTCGTCTGCGCGGCGTGTCGCACAAGGTGGAGTACAAAGCAACCCTAATAAGGATCCCATCTTCGTCTGTGCGGTTTGCCCTAATCCAGAGTCGCCGCTCCTCTTCGCCTCGTCACGGCCGTTGCCGGCAGAACCGTAGTCCAGTGCGCATTAGGTAATATGTTTTTGTCAATGCTTGCTCTGTGGTGTTTATACCATCTAGGGTTCTTTCAACGTATTTTCTCATTAGGAAAGTTGTCGTTTTATTTTTTATGGAGGAATAATATGTTTTATTCTCTATATTGCAGCTTCTTCAAAATTTTAAGGTTCACTATGTGCCTGGTTGGGATTGTCACGGTCTTCCATTTGAGTTAAAAGGCAAGTGTTAGGTTAGTACTAGAATGTCGAGCTATTTACTTATAGCAATTGATTTCTTATTTAACTTGCTTTCTTTACTTTAGTTCTAATCTATAATAAGTGATATGCTATTTTTTGTGATTCTCTGTATATGTGTTAGTAAATGTGATGTTTATTTGGCTATAAAGTATGCTGCTTTGATAAAAAAAATTATCAAATTGTGTTGACTTACAATCGGCTCTAAAAATTTGTTATGGACAAAGTTCATTTGACATTTGTGAGTAACTAATAATTATCTTGTGCAGTACCATTTTTTTGTAAGGAAAGGTAGGGCCTCCAGTCTAAAGAGTAAAGGAAATGTAGGGCCTTCAATTTTTTGTTGGCTGAGTTTTGATGTTGCTGCCATTGTTGTGTTGTTGTTGTGTTGTTGTTGTGTTGTTGTTGTGATGTTGTTGTGCTGCTGTTGTGATGTTGGTGTGCTGCTGCTTCTACTGTGCTGTTGTGTTGCTGCTTTTACTGTGTTGTTGTGTTGTTGCTTCTACTTTGCTGCTTCTACTGTGCTGCTGCTTCTAATGTGCTGCTGTGCTGCTTCATACAAGAAATTCAGTTGCACAACGAATCATCATTTCAAAGAAAAACATTTTGCTTTCATACAACAAATTTAATTACCTAAAAAGCATGGACTGAACTTACGATTAGCTAACATGGTATCTACTACATTTTTTGGAAATGTCACTAGACTGATCTTTAAATCTCTTGAAAAGAGGTTTTAAAATGAGATAACTCTGTTTTTATGAACATTCTTTTTTTTGGTGTTGCTAGTATGACTTATTTGTATTTTCCTAGCTTTTTGTTTTTTATTCATAATGTTCTCTTATATATGCAAGTCTTGGAGAAAATATTAACCAAATGCTATGTTTTATAGTCCTTTTACTCAGTTTGTCAATAAGGAAGAGGAAGAGAAAGCATCTAAGATGCCCGGAAGAGGAGGAGGACAGAAACCCAACAGTCGTAGTGTTATTGCTCCTGGACGACTTCATAATATGATCCGATCTACTTCAATCAATGGGTGTAATGCAGAAGATGGGGGTACATTGTATGGAAAAGATAAATTTTAAATTTAATCTAGCTATATTTCCATCAAAACATGTCTATTGTTTCTATTTCATGTTTCACATCAATTAAGGGTTTTTGTCTTACTAAAATCAAGATGATATATATGCAACTATGTGAGTGCATGAATCTCTTACATTTTCATTTTAGAAAAAGTCTACATTATATGTTTTTTTAACTTTGAAAGGATGATATGGATGACTACATTTGTATTACCCTTTGTAAATGACGGCAAAAGATATTTGAGTTCATCTTCTAAACAGCCAAACACATAAGCTGAATACTATAATAATAGTAAGGTTAGAGCATTTTCATGTAGAAGCTTCTGTAGAATTTGTAGTTTGTCATTAGTTTACTGTGATATATACTGCAGTTTTCATGTAGAAGTTGAATACTATAATAATTGTCCTGTTTTTTTGCTCTTTCAACTTTTTTAGGAACAACAATGACAAAGTCTGCCCTTACTAAAAGGGTGCAGAATGTTCCATCTAACATGGATGTTGAAATTGTTACAAAAAGTAATGATATTACATGTTTCACTTTCGTTTTTTTATTAAGCTTTATTTTGATTCTTGTCGTTGATATGGTTGGATTATTACTCAATGCTCGTGTAGATTTAGAAAGACAACGAGCAACATTGAGAGAAACACAAAGAGAGCAAAATTTTTTGAGTCATACCAATCTCGAGCATTCTTTCAATCAACAAGTTCAAGAAGAACAAGTTCAAGAAGAGCCAAACATGGATTGTCAATCTGAAGGTTTTGTGAAAGGGAGGACTGAAGGTATAGTATTGCCACTGAATATATGTTGCTCATTCTGCCACATTGGTTCCTATGCTTTAATAAAAAATAATGTCGTTGTTTCTATATTCATTTTTTTGCTAGTGTTTTTGGCTACTAATGTGTGCATATATATATGGTTGTAGATATAGTTGGCAAAAGAAAAAGGATGACTAACCTAGCTAGTAGAGTTGGTATGTCATTGCAAGGGAATGAAGCTGTAGTTCCTCGTCCTAGGAAAGTAAACATTAATCGTGTTGTGGAGAAGCAAACAGAAACCACAAATGGGGACTCAAGTGTAAATGAAGGTAAAATCAATGTTTTTTGTACTAAGTTTAAAAATTTAGATTGGGGTTATAGAAACAACTAACATTACATTTCACTCATTGCATGTTATTAGCTACAAGTAAGACAACAGCAAGAGGTAATAGAGGGAAGTATAAAAGTTTTTTGATCGATTCGAAAATCAAAGGAAAAGGCTCAAAACTAACAGTCGAGATTCCTGATGAAATCGATCGAGCAATTGGAGAAAATGCACGACATTTGGTGAATGAGTGTGGTCGTGTGGTAAGAACCAAAGCACCATTAAATGTTAAGAATTGGAAAGAAGTTTTATCTATTGCAGGTGACAGCATGTGGAAGGAGATTCAGGTACTTTTTATTAACTTTTCTTTTGATTTGCTGTATTTTGGTATATATTTACAAGTTTTCTTTGCTGATTTTCTAGTTTCATATATGGGGAAAGAAGTATAGACTGGATGAAAATTAATTTTGTATGAAAATGAGGAGTATGAAGTGAGATAAAAAAGTTTCAAGTTAGTGTTCTTATTGGTAGAGCTACATTGTATTATGACCTTATGACTGTTTATGCTTTTTATCTTGCAATCATTTATGGTCTTGGTTGCACACTGATTTTGCTCTTTGTGTGCCGTCGAGTTCTGCCTGCACTGCCCATTTCCATTGCTTTGGGGATGTTATTTTACTTCTTGACCAGATTGTTATTGGAGCCTTTTGTGGTTGGTGTTTCCACCAATTTGATGATGTTTTGATCCCTATAGATCATTGTTTAGGCTCTAATTCTTTAGCTCTTGACTCAACAGTTATAATTGAAAGCCAATGATGTTCAAGAACCTAACAGACTGATACATGATCATGTATTTTTTGTGCAGTGAATCATACTTAAGAAGGAAATGTAGCATGCATGCTTTGCTTTAATCTTGTTGTTATGTTAGTTTTGTTCGAGTGAAATAGGGATGTAATGACTAACTTGGTTTACTCAAAATCCATTATAGTGACTCATAGAGACAATGTAAATTCTGTATATACGATGCTCACATCTTCTAAAGCAACTTCAACTGTTTTTAGTTCTTGACGCAACTACTATAATGGATTGCTGATGATGTTCAACAACTGCAACTGTATATATGATCCTGTGTTGTGAACTTCTTGTATGAAAGGAGTATAGACTAGTTTCATATATATTTACTGTGTTGTGAACTGAAACTGCAGATTCCCACAAAAATTATGTCCTGAACAGTGTTGTGAAATATTCTGCCTTGAACTGTGTTGTGAAATATTTTGAAATACATTATTTTGGCCTTGCAGGAAAAGTTTCAAGTTAGTGATTCCAGTTGCAACTTGAAGATGTATAATTTCGTTTTAGATACAATGCAACGTTTATATAGGCTATGGAAAAGTCGATTGCATTATTACTACAAGAGTCCTGAATGTGGAAAAACTGATATTGAACGCTTAAAAAATCCTCCACCTGATTTGCCTCAAGAGCAATGGGAATGGTGTGTAAATTATTATGGTTCAAATGAATTCAAGGTATTCACTCATTTAACATTCATTTTTCTAGATTCATAGTTGTTCCTTTATACATGTTTTAATTTATCTTACAGATTGTAAGCGAAAGGAACTCCAAAAACAGATTGTCTGATAACAGATGTGCTCATACTACTGGAAATTTAGCCTTTGCTGAAGTTGAGGAAATGATGGTAAGACTTAATCTAGTAGTTAACTAAGTATTCTTTGGACATGTTATTCATTGTAATTATAGTAAATTTACTAATAAATATTTAATGATGTCCTAGACAAAAGAGAATGGCGGGGTGAAGCCTTCTGCTGATGTGATATGGCTTATGGAGCGCACTCATACAAATAAAGAAGACAAACTTGAATGGGCTGATGGAACTCGTTCTAAAATAATTCATGTATGTATCATAGATTCTAATAGAGCAACTTTGACATTATTTTCTCTGATTCTAATCTTCTTTTGAATTTTGTTGAAGGAAGAACTGAAAGATGCAGTTGCTACAACTGGTGAATCAATGACACAAGAGGAAATATTGACACAAGTTCTGAAGCCAAGGTCTGGATATGTTTGTGGGAAAGGGACAGCTTTACGCGGTTGTTTGTGGGAATGACACAAGAGGAATTTGGGGACTTTGGAACAGGAGGAACGCTCTGGTGTTAAGGAACGAGTTCAAAACCGAGGAGAAAATGGTGGAAGATGGCCTAGCACTGTGGAATGAATTAAAAGGCACTGTTTCTGAGAGCTGTAAGAAGAAAGCAGGGGTTTCCTCGAAGTGGCAGCCTCCCCAGTTTGATACCATGACAGTTAACACGGATGCAGCGCTCCTGATGGATGGAGGCTCAGGCATGGGAATGGTGATTAGAGACTATAAGGGGGGGGGGGGTCATTGCGGCTGTCTCTGAACAATTAAGAATTGCAATGTCACCTCTTGCTGGTGAAGCAACTGCGGTTTTCAAAGGTATACAACTTGCCCTTGCGCACAACTTTCCCAAGATAATGGTCGAATCAGATAGCGTGTCGGTGATCCGTGTCCTTAAAGGCCTTAGTAAATGTCTAGTGGAGATCCTACCGATTGTGGAGGATATCAGAGAGATCTCTAGGAATTTCAGTTCTATTGTATGGTCACATGTAGGGAGGGATGGTAACCGTGTTGCACACGAGTTAGCCAAACTTGAGCCACGTTTGATCGAGTTTAGAGCTTGGGACTATGATTTTCCTGATGTAATTTGGAGATTTGCTCGTTCAGATTTATCAATCAATACCACTTAAAGGTGCTTGTTAGCGCCTTTTCCCCTAAAAAAAATTAGCAAACTTAATCTATACATTTCAAACCTCAAGAGTCAAGACTAAAAAGTTTTTGAATCAGTTAGCTTCTCGTGAATCGTTATCTTTGATAAATTTGATGATTGATTTTCGTTTGTGTTTTTTCTTATACGTGTATGGTTACCAGGTATATATAATAAACGTATTGATCCTCTTCCCTATCTTGATAGTATGTAATCTTTTAGTTTTCTTTATTTATATATTTGATAGGATGTAATTTATTGTTTGAGAATTTTAAGGGATTAGGTTTTCTGTATAGTATCCCTCCTTCAACGTTCTGTTTAGACTCTCTATGTATATAAGGTCAGCTCCTCTTTATACAAAACATACACAATTAATTTATTAATTCCATTCTCATTCTCTGCATTGTTACATGGTATCAGAGCCAATCAACGGAAATCAAATCCAATCATTTTTTCCTCAGACATGCCTGGGAACGATTCAATCTGAAACAAAATACCTACTCCCTATTATTTGAACTCAAGTGATACTCCCGGAAACATCATCACTCAAGTTCAACTCAAAGATGAAAATTACGATGAATGGGCTCATTGATGGCACCGTGACAATACCAGACGACGAGTCGCATCAATTGGAGGAGTAGTGGACTATTCACTCCTTGGTGGTATCATGGATTCTCAATACCATTAAATCTAGTCTCAGATCAACAATTTCCTACAAAGAAAACGCCGAAGACTTATGGGACGACATCAAATATCGCTTCTCCGTCGTCAACGGCCCAAGAATTCAACAACTGAAGTATGAACTCGCTAAAACCAAACAACGAGGCATGACAATCGTCAACTACTATTGGAAAGCTGAAAAGCTCCTATGAAGCATTGGGCCATTACGACCCAACTCCAATGTACACTTGCCTGAAATGTGAGTGCAAGATCAACTCCAATGTGCACTCCGATGCTTCAAGATGAAGGACCTAGGACTGTTGAAGGTATTTTCTCGGTATTGAAGGTGCGCGCTCATCTCATGGTCTCTACTTGTGCCAGCGTAAATACGCTCTCGATATTATCAAAGAGGCGGGCCTTCTTGGTGCTAAACCAGCGTCCTTTCCAATGGATTCCCACCAGCAATTGGCGAAGTCATCATCCCCGGATTTCAACAACCCCGAAGCTTATCGACGTTTGGTTGGTCGTTTAATTTATCTATGCTTTACTCGACCAGATCTCGCCTACTCCGTGCACATCCTATCTCAGTTTATGCACCATCCAAAGCTTGATCATTGGCACGCAACCCTTAGAGTAATCTGCTACCTCAAAGCGCATCCTGGACAAAGACTTTTACTCCGGGCCGATGCAACTCTTCAACTTAATGGCTGGTGTGATTCCGATTGGGCCACATGCCCTGGAACTCGTCGTTCTCTATCCGGATGGATTATCTTTCTCGGTTCATCTCCTATCTCATGGAAAACCAAGAAACAACATACCGTATCACGCTCTTCCGCTGAAGCACTCCAATGTGCACTCCGATGCTTCAAGATGAAGGACCTAGGACTATTGAAGGTATTTTCTCGGTATTGAAGGTGCGCGCTCATCTCATGGTCTCTACTTGTGCCAGCGTAAATACGCTCTCGATATTATCAAAGAGGCGGGCCTTCTTGGTGCTAAACCAGCGTCCTTTCCAATGGATTCCCACCAGCAATTGGCGAAGTCATCATCCTCGGATTTCAACAACCCCGAAGCTTATCGACGTTTGGTTGGTCGTTTAATTTATCTATGCTTTACTCGACCAGATCTCGCCTACTCCGTGCACATCCTATCTCAGTTTACGCACCATCCAAAGCTTGATCATTGGCACGCAACCCTTAGAGTAATCCGCTACCTCAAAGCGCATCCTGGACAAAGACTTCTACTCCGGACCGATGCAACTCTTCAACTTAATGGCTGGTGTGATTCCGATTGGGCCACATGCCCTGGAACTCGTCGTTCTCTATCCGGATGGATTATCTTTCTCGGTTCATCTCCTATCTCATGGAAAACCAAGAAACAACATACCGTATCACGCTCTTCCGCTGAAGCAGAATACCGATCAATGGCATCTATTACTTGTGAGCTGAAATGGCTCAAGAGCATTCTTCGTGACCTGCGTGTCCCACATGGTCAGCTCCTCAACCTATTTTGTGACAACCAATCAGCGCTACACATTGTTAATAACCCTATGTTCTATGAAAGGGCCAAACATATCGAAGTTGATTGCCACTTTATTCGTGACGAAATACTCAATGACACTCTCCTTCCCTCCTATGTTCATACAAAAACTCAGTTGGCAGACAGTTTTACTAAGGCCTTGGGTAAGGAACAATTCCACCATCTCCTAAGCAACTTGGGCATCAAAGATTTGCATGCTCCAACTTGAGGGCGGATAATAAACGTATTGATCCTCTTCCCTATCTTGAAGTATGTAATCTTTTAGTTTCCTTTATTTATATATTTGATAGGATGTAATTTATTGTTTGAGGATTTTAAAGGATTAACTTTCCTGTATAGTATCCCTCCTCCAACGTTTTGTTTAGACTCTCTATGTATATAGGGTCAGCTCCTCTTTGTACTGAACATACACAATCAATTTATTAATTCCATTCTCATTCTCTGCATTGTTACAATATATATATATACAGAGAGAGAGAGAGAGAGAGAGAGAGAGAGAGAGGTTGGTTCCGGTGTAACGAGTTTTATGGTGTAACGAGTGGACAAATCAGGAGCGTCGGATTAGATAAATTGGTTGGCTTGATTTAAAAGGGGAAAAAAGGGTAAAATAAATTTAAATCCTTAATTATAGGGAGTAACCAACTATGATTGTTTTCTCTTAATTAATTAATTTAATTAAAATGGAAAATAAAAAAAAATAGGAGAGAGAACCCTAAATTTTCTCCAGCAAAATCATTCTACGTTCTTCATCACAATCATCCAAGATTATTTCGATATTCAGTAATGGTTACTATCATGTTCGTCGTTCATCTGAATATATTAATTCTCCCGTAACCAGTACATATTCGATATCTTGTAAGCAATATTCATGTTTTTGCGTTGTGTGTATTCGTATTCTAATGTGAGATATTCATCTTCCGTAGTTTTGTTCTACTCGTGATATATTAGGTTCTAGGGTTTCCATTACGAAAGACTTTTTGTTCCTACATATAGAAGACGATATTCTGATGTTCATCTTTGTTATTCGTGTTTTACTGTGGAATATTCAGTTATAGGGGTTTTATTATGAAAGTAATTAATGAATATCATAAAGAAGACGAGATGTTCATCTTTGTTATTCGTGTTCTACTGGTAATATATTTTGTTCTAGGGTTTCCATTACGAAAGACTTTTATTCCTACGTAAAGAAGACGATATTCTGATGTTCTTCATTGTTATTCGTGTTCTACTGTTGAATATTCAGTTATAGGGATTCCATTACGAAAGACTTTTGTGCCTACATAAAGAAGACGATATTCTGATGTTCATCTTTGTTATTCGTGTTCTACTGTTGAATATTCAGTTATAGGGGTTCCATTATGAAAGTAATTAATAAAAAAACATAAAGAAGACGATATTATGATGTTCTTCTTTGTTATTCGTGTTCTACAGTTGAATATTCAGTTATAGGGATTCCATTATGAAAGACTTTTGTGCCTACATAAAGAATACGATATTCTGATGTTCATCTCTGTTATTCGTGTTCTACTATTGATATATTCTGTTATAGGGGGTTCCATTGTGAAAGGCGAACAATATTTACAGTATTTACAGAAACGTGAATATCACCTAATAAAAACGTGAATATCACCTAACACAATATTATCATAATCAATCAATTAACGTAAAATAAATGTTGCTACCTAAACGCATATCAATTCTAGTAGGTGGACATTTAATTTGATACATGTCAATGGTGGACCTGGTTTATCAATTATCATCGTCAAAGATTACACAATATGATTTGATTTTCTAGAGTATGCAGAAAGGCCAAGCCACGAGCTGCACCGAGAGCTATGCTGATTCATTTGTCCCAGGCAAGCGGTTCCACAGATTCTGCAGATCCAAAAAAGAAATCAGCATGATCTATGAATCTAATCTTTGAAAAATTTCTTAATCAATTTAATCTTACTCCTGAAAAGGTGATTTTCCAAGCTTCCTTTTGCCATGTACTGTACACTAGAAGAAGCTCCTTGTCCTCCCAACAGTAACCCATCAACTGCCCAAGAAATTGATCTCCGACTACATTCCAAATGAGGAGACATTTTGGTTTAAAAAATGAAAAAAGAGACATACCCACCTGTTTGTAATGGAAAACATTAATATGCAAAGTTTTGGGAGCTATTTTCCAAATTTCGCCATTGTCTCGACTACACAGTTATCTCCAACGCACCTATTTTCCTAAGCCTCATCTTGTACCTTCTTCCTCTCTCCCATTGAATCAAATGATGGGGCTCTTAACGGTGGGTGACACTGACTTCCCATGAGGATTAGATGATGAACTCTAATCAGACAGAAATTTACACAGTGCATGACATATTTTAAGAAGCATTGGCTCAATATTGCACATATTCCACATAATTAATATGAATGCAAGATTAGCTGCATGATCTCAGTATCCATCACAGTAGAAGCAACTTAATGAAAATCACTAGTAAACAGCAGAAAAAAATAACATCTGTAGAAATTAAGATGAACAGAAGCTCAACACTCAGTAGGAATCCTTATTATACAGTAACCCAGGTTCTTCACGCTACATTCTAAGTATACAAAAATTTTGCAGAGAGCTTAGCAGTTTATCTGAATAATTCAGTTCAATTTCCATTAGATTAATCATTCAATAAGCAAATCAACACTGAGAGGTTAAGTGAATCTTCATATCATTCAACAAAATTAAGAAATGTTTACCAGCAAACAGCATAGATAGATCAGAGAAAGAGAGGAATCTCACTCTGTTCTGGTCAACAACGTCGACGATGACGACAAGTCTGGCATACTCCTTTCCGTAGTTGATGAGAGCAATTCGGCCGATCTCAACGTACCTTGTGAACGGCTACACAAAACAGCACAAATTCGAATTAGACATGTACAGAGAGATGCTTAGATTGAAATGAGAGGCGCGGAGAAAGAGGAGATTATGCTCACCATCTTCGCTGAAGCTCCCTCGGTTGAATTCCTTCATTAACTACTATGGCTCCCTCTTTCCTCGTGCGGATGCGGTCCTTCAACAACACCTCCTATAGCCAAAGATCCGGCGATTCTGAGGCCAACGATGAACCATATATTCAGATCTACGACGGCGGTTACAGAATTTGCGGTGGAGTGCAAAGTTAGAGAGATTGAGAATAGGAAGAGAGTATGAGAATCGGGAGTGACCGAGAAGATGAAAGGGAAAAAAGCGTGATTCTGGAGAGAGGGTGAAAGATTTTGGGAGTTTTTAGATTTTGTGAATTAAATTTGGAATGAATTGTTTTTGCAATCGCAGCAATTTCGGGAGAGAGAAGATTCGGTGTATTGGGAGCTTACACTGTTCTATGTACTTTTCGAGATTAATTTTGGGCCACTGATTTAGAGAAGATCGAATGGCTATAATTAATCCATTCGTTACACCATAAAAGTTTGTTACATCGAAACCTAAATATATATATAGAGAGAGAGGGAGGCTCCGGTAAGACCACTTTTATAGTAAAACTGAGTTAACGAATAGAAGTCATAAGATGAGATTAGATGAAGGGCTAGATTAGAAGTCTTGGAATTAAAAGAAAATAAGGAAAAAAAAATATCATAACCCCTTTCCTTAATTTACGGCAATTCCAAATTCTCTCTCTCTTCCATCAATTCAACGCCTTCTCTCTTCCATCGTTCTTCTCTTCCAGTTTTTTCTTCCCGACGGTAACAATAGTTGATTGATACAACATCACAAATCTCCATGGAAGAAGGTTAGTATCGAGATATGCATCAAATTTGTTTACTAAAATCGACTTTGGTATATTAGATTCATAGGAGTTGATTAAAGTTTTATTAGGGTTTGAGTATATTCGACTTTGATTTATGCATCAAACTAGGGTTAAATAGGGTTTCGTTCTGATATGCGACGACAATAAAACGATATGCATCAGATGATTCGGTGGTATGCAGTAGCAATTTAGGGTTTCAAATGAATTATGTTATGCAGTAAAAAGGTTGTCGTATGCGTTTCGTAATAGCTGTTATGTAACCGGATATACTTGATATGCAGTAGATACGTTTTGATTCTAACAATGGCATTCACCTCTCAAATCGAATTCTTAGTCAAGTGGATGTGACATTCGACTTTCATATTAGATTCACAAGATACTTTCATGTAAATCGCCCCTAAGTTATATTTTTGAGGTTATGCAATCTGATTTATTTGGTATGCAGTTGTTCTAAATGAATGTGCATTTACGGTTCATTGATATGCGAAAAACTGTATCAGGTATGCAAGAGAACCGACCTAATGATGTGATTTATTCTTCCTCAGACGATGGTGTTGATTGTATGTCAGATGATGATGAAGAAACATTATATGGTACCGAATGTGTTATTGACGCGAAAGACACAAACGAAAAATATTGATATTCACTAGGGTTCGTTAGGGTTTCATTCTAATATGCAACGACGATGGTGTTAATCGTCGTTGTGCAGTAGCTATTTAGGGTTTTGAATGATTTCTGTTATGTCGTAATTAAGTTGTCATATGAGTTTTTTCCCACCGTTATGCAATCGGATTTACATGATATGCACTAGATGTGTTGATTTGCTATCAATGTTTATCGCCTCTCAAATCGCATGCCCTATTGAATTTTAGTATGAGTCGCTAGAGTTTCATCATGATATGCGATAACAATAAATCAATATGCAGTTCATAATCGTCGTTAAGTGAGTAGTTATGTTGGATTTTGCCCCTAAGTTCTTTTTTGTTGTTATGCAATCTGATTTATTTGATATGCAATTGTTGTTAACGGATGTGCACTAACTGTTCATTGATATGCACAAAACTGATTCAGGTATGCAGAAGAACCCAATTGATGATGTGACCTATTGTTTCTCAATGTACACCTTTTTAGTTGATATGCACAACACAAGTTCAAATATGCAGAAGAACTCAAATGATGAAGTGATGTATTCTTCCTCAAATGATGTTTTTTATGTTTAAGATGATGGTTTTAAAGACGGGGAATTATTATTATTCGGTACTCATGTGTTGAAGCAGACACAAAAAGCATTGACTTTCTCATGATAACTGAAATTGCAGAGAATCCTTTAGTTGGTGTTAGTATGCAATTTAATTTTTAGAGATATTGGAATTAGAGTTAATTTTTGGTATTACGTAAACTTGGGTTTTAGAAATATTGAATTTCATATGCAGTTTAATTTAAGAGATTAGTGCTCATGTATGTTTCAAGGTTTACAACTTTATAGTTGATATGCAACACATATCTATATAAATGCACCAAATCCGTAGCGGTATGCACTAAATCTGTACAGATATGCACCAAATCTTTAGCGATATGCACCAAATCTGTATAGATATGAACCAAATCAGTAGTGATATGCACTAAATCTGTATAGATATGCACCAATTCTGCGACGATATGCACTAAATTCGTATCGATATGCACCAAATCTTTTCTCATTAAATTCAAGAATGCACTTTACATACGATTTGCATACCATTTACTTACGATTTCCATTATCAGTGCCAATGCCATTCTGAAATATGGAATTTTCATCAGAATCGGATTGAGCCGCCTCTTGGTTGGTATACGCTAGTCAAGAAAGGTGGATATACTGCTTCTGGAAAATCATACTTAGTGGATTACTTCTTCAAAACCGTAGTGTGAGATTTTCTTTCTTCAATTTGCTTAGAAGCAATCAAATCATTAAGGAGATAAAAATATAACAATCTCTAAAACAAACAACTAAGCACTTAATTATCCTTCCTTATGGAAAACTACAAATAGAAATCATATATTAAGCTTGAGAAAGTAATTAGATCTCTGGCCACTTACTTGGCTTGGAAACATATGCATATCAATCAATGCAGCGTGCATAATCATCCAGTACAATTGCATATACAAAAGAGGTGTTACTTGAAGAGTACGAGATTTCGACTTGAACTTACCGACAAGGTTAAATAGCTATAATATTCATTGAAAACAAGTTTCATTGCATTCCGACGTCCTTTGGGCATCGTTTCGCCTTATTGGACCTTAAAAAGCCTTAAGGCCTTTTAGCGTTTTTGCGTATTTTCGAGTCACTTTTTGTTACGGGGAGACCTTATACGCACTTTATATGCCTAATAACACTAATTTGTATAAGTTTTTCAAATATAATCAAATATTGCAAATAACACAACCTTGTGCGCTGACCTAATGCGGACAAAGTAAGCAAATTTCAAAAATTTCAACGTCTACTTCTTTAACCTGTGCGCAGAATCTAGGCACACATATGTTCAACCTGTGCGCAGTCGTTCCGCGCACCAGTTGTTACATATTCTGAAAATTTACGAAAAGTACCCGTAATACCTAAGTGCGCAGAACACCAGCGCACAGAGTGCGCGCACGGAATCGCGTGCATATAGCCATTGCCTATATTTATTCAAGATACTGATTTTATACACACATAATTAAACTAGATTTCTATTGATGCACTAATCCATCTCTACGACCTGATAAAAATGATGTGTTTTTCTTGTCCAATCTCCATTAATGACTACAACTCAAAGCAAGAATTCGATGAACTCCTTCTTCAGTTAGTATTCCCCTCCTTTCATTTTATTGATATCATATTCTGTCAATTTGCTAATGATTTTCAAGGCCTGAGAAACAGTCAAACAGACTAATGTAAGTGCTTGATGTAGCATAATCTGAAGTATGAACAAACATAAGGACTTGAAATTGAACTGTCAAGGCACTGTCTTCAGTCAATATTCTGATTAATTCTTTATTTAGCAATCTCCCAAGATAAAAACATAGTTAACCACTAATTTATTAGTTACTATAGTACTTAACAATCTGCTTAAAAGTGATCTACAGACATTTGATTCAACTCACTGATGCAACTGTTTATTGTAGCATAATCTAAGCACACATAAAGATTTACATTTTTGTTACCAAAAACAGGTCGATGCAGAGCGAAGAAAATACTTATTGAAGATAACAAAATACACAAAGTTTGACTGCAGATATGAGAACATAATACTACTCCGTACTTAAATAGAAATTTGTGCCACAAGCTTATACGAATATTAATCTGTCTGCAGATATTCAATTCACTAATGTAACTGCTTATTGAAACTTAATCTGAGCACAGATCAAAGAAACCAAATGAAGGAAAGCTTGGCAGTTGGAGAAGCAAAAGTCCACCCCAGAAATTCAGCTCTCAAGTTTTGTTTCTCCTCAGTAATTAGTTGAACTGGAAACATATAGGCGGTGAAGAAAGACAAGTGAGTGAGTAACCTGTGTAGGGAGGCGAGCAAGTCGGTGATACGGATGGCGGCGCAACTGTAGGGCTAATTAGGGTTCACTGCAGCAAAAACGACGAGACGTTGCGGCGAGACGGACTTGGGCGAGCAGGAGGGTCGAAACTCCGGTTACCGGCGAGATGGGCTTGCGGCGGCGGCCATCATCTTCAACCTGTGGCGGAGGCGGCGATTTGAAATGGGTAGAAGGAGGGTGAGAGAAGCGGCGGAATTCCAGAGAGAGAGTATCGAGAGAGAGGGAAATAAGGGAGGAGAGAGAGTCGAAATTGATATGCTGGATTTACGGAAAGGAATTGAAATTAAAGTTTTTTTTTTATTATTGAAAATTATGAGTAAATCCTGTCCATTCCTCTATTTTGATCCAACGCCTATAAATCGTTAACTCCATTTCTCCCTAAGAGCTGGTTTCTCAGGAGCCTAAATCTATATATATATGTGGGTTTAAGCTTTTTCACGCTTCTCTTCGTACGTGATGATCGAAGCTAGTTAAGGAATGATCTTTCATTTTGTTATAGAAAAAATATTGTAACGTACACAAATCATAGGATGGATCCAGATTTAGGTTTAGGGTGAGAAGAGTTCATAAATACAGAAAGATTTTCAAGCTACAAATAAGAACTTGCAATACATTTCCATTTCGCAAAGAACTCAAATGAGAAGTACTTGTTTTTTTTTAAATTAGAATTTATCAACTGCCTGAATAATTTCTTGTCAATGAATGAAATATTATTTTATCAGTAATCAACATACACAATTTTCATACTTAACGCAACGTTATAACTAATCAATAAATTGTTACTTAAACCATGCACGAAAGGTTTGTTTTGCATGTAGCTGTAAACTCGTATGAGTATCGCTAGTACTTATAATTGCGTTTGATAATGTGGCTATTTGGATATTAGATACACTCACCTATATCTCAGACATATATTTTAATATTTATATATGACATCTCATATGTTAAATATTGATACGAAACGAACCCTAAGTATTATAATAACTGTAAATTTCATTTTAACACTTAAATCATCTTCGTAGTCTCAGTATTTGCATTTTTGTAGAAGTTGTTTTAGTCAATTGAATCACGCCTATTGTCTAAATTAAACAATGGCAACTGATGGACTAGTTATCATTTAAACTACTATTTGCGTAACCTAAATCATATATATGAATTTTTATATTGTTTTCACCAAAAAAAATGAATTTTTATATTGTATGATGAGGTCCCACCGAAGCATGCACAAATAATGAAATATTTAGGTTTCTTTTCAAATTGATTTCGTGATACAAATCCTTGTCGTACGTTCTGGAAACTTCCACGTCTTCGCCAACTAATTTCACATTTCTTTATTGGAGTTTCGTTTCGCTTCACGCTAATTACGGAGTACTTGTTTATTTATTTATTTTAGATGTCATTTATTGGAGTTTCCCGTGCCTTTTGCATTTATTTTACGATTTATAGCAAGGTTAGTTAACGTGACTTCCCTTCCAGTATACGGAGTACAGTATTTGTTTAATGGATGTGGTGAAAAGTCTTACCTACTGATCAATGTTAAAAACTATACGTACGTACGTTTAAGAGAAATATATTCACTGAAATATTACAATATATTAAAGATATAATGTGTAATATGCGTTCATTCAACTTTACTACGATGTATATATGCTTGTAACACGAGCATTATCATGGTGCATATTTTACTATAGATTTACAAATACGTTTGCAGGATATGTGTATACATTATTATGTTACAGAAAATCTGCATGAAAAAACAAAAGTATGTACAGTAAATTAGATCGACTTGGATATACACCAATATCACACGTACAATACCACGGAGTATGTATATTGCACGAGATTAGATTGCATTTTTCTTATTCAGTACGCAAGTCATTGTTTAAACAAAAGAATTATCATTCAATATAACATAACATGATCTTATAATTTTTGTTTCCTAATAAATGAGAAACTGCGTTAAATATAAGAAATGAAGTTGAATATTTTTAAGAATGTATTTGATATTCTTTTGGAGAATAAAATATAAAAAATAAAAATCTTAGTCATACATATAAGATAGATACTGACATGTGTTCATGCACAAGATGATATGTACTCGTATTAAATATTTTAATAATATAGCTATTTTTATATTATTAAGTAGATAAATTTGTTTATGACTTATAGTAACCAAAGTTAATTAGATTAATAAATTAGTAAATAAATAAAATCAAAGAAATGACACAATATAATAATATATAAAAGAACATACAAAAAAGGTAAAAGATAATTAATTAATTATTATAGAACATATATATTGGAAATATCAAGTTTATATTAAATTATATTTGAATACTGCATATAAAGTAGATAAATTTGTTAAGTAAAGGATAATTAATTTTTTGGTAAAAAATAATCAATTAATTAAATTAGGATTTTTTTCAAGTTTCATATGACATGTCAGATGACGACGTGGTATAGTCCTGAAGCCGATACATAGGTTAATTAAACGTATGAACGACATGTGGCAAAACACCGCTATGTTTTAGGATATGTATAAGTTCTAGTGCAAACATGTCTTAATGTGGGAAAAACGAACAGTCCACGTTCACAGATTACACATAAATGTTCATATTTTCGATAATAATGTTTATAACCTTGTGCATGAAATTTTTAAATAGTAAGGGTCACAGACTCGCAGTATACTTGTAATTAATGCGAAATTTAATTCATTTATTTTGTTTTTTTCCTCTAAACAAGACCTGATCGCCAAAATTATGAACATTACCATTTACGATCAAAATTATAAACATTAACTTATTATTTGTGAACACGAAAAACGAAATTTTCCGTACGTTAAACTTTTTTATTACCCGAACTTTAATAGTAATATCATATTTAAAGTAAATGTTCTGTTCATACCTATATTTATCGAAACCAAAATTGATTTGACGTGTTTCAACATTCATTTTCTTTAAACATTAGAAATCTAAAGCATTTTTCTTATATTAATTAATAATATTATATTTTGTAGGCGATTTTTTAATGACATTTGTATCTGAAAATAAAACAATAAAATATCTCATAAAAGAAATTAAATAAAGTTTTATCTTAGAAATGGATCATTTGCTTTCGGGCAAGATATTTCTTATATATCACAGATGTGATTTTAAAAATAAATGACAATATTCTCTTTCATGAAAAATCTTGCAATGTCTATCGGTAATTAATTGTTTCACGTTACTAGGCGCGCTATAAAAAAAACAATAGACGGTCGGTCCATCTATTTACAAAAAAACATTTCCTTGGTCCCATGAACGAAAAAGAAGCCTAACAATAAAATAAAAAAAATCAATCTCATAAATTCAAAACCAAAAATTAATTGGAAAAACAAAAGGAATCCTTAAATTCCAAAAAAGATTTCTAGATTTGGAGAGAGCATGGGTAAGAGGAAGAGACGGGGAGAAGCAGAGGAGTAAAGAGAAGGTTTTTCCCAGCACGGCAATAAAAAAGGACGGACAAATCAAGACCTTCAAGGTCAGTCTTCATCTCTTTCAATCTCTGCGTTGACGTGATTGACTAACGGATTTTCTTGAATTGCTAAGAGCTTTGGGGATTGTTACGAGGTGGGAAGCAATCTCGAAAATCATATGCATTTTTGGTTTTGTTCTACTTGATTGCGTCTTTAGTTCGGGGTTAATTTGCGATCTTAGCTGCTGGCTTGATTGATTTGATTGCTTTGCTGCTCGAAAGTTGAGGTTTGTGATCATTTAGGCTTAATTTGAGGCTTTTATTCAGGTTGTGGAATTTAGGCTTGATTTTGGCTGCGTATGGTGGTAGATGGATGATTTTAGGGTTTTTGGTTTTCGTATTTTGAGGGTTTATGATTTGCTGTTGGTGCTCAGTTTTAGTAATGGAGGCCTAGAAATTCACGTTCTTGTGTTATTGTTTGTGCGCAAGGCTAAGTTTGTTGCGACTTCCTTTTGGGTTTATGCTTAATCAACCGGACAATTGTGCTTATTTCTGGGTAGGTTAGGACTATGATCCTAGTTCATTTTGTTACTTGTAGCATTCATACAGGAATGATTATTTCTGTGTGTATGTGTATGTGTGTTGTGTTGGCTAGTCATCTCATTGCGTACTGAAAATTACAGAATGATATTCTAAATATCATGTTCTTGTCATATATATATGTTCGAATATATCATTGATTGAAGGATTATAGACAAAGATGAAACATTTGCGCTTAGGTTCCGTAGCTTCGGTTATTTAATTGACGATATCTAAGCTTAGTGTTGGTAAACCATTCCTTGACGATTTTGGTTGTGTAGTACTTGTGTCTTCACTTTAAATTACTGCTATAACATATATTTTATAGTTCACGATTTTAAAGATGTACCCGTAAAGTAGTATGGAGTGGATAACAGATAAAAGGAGGAGGGATTTGGGGTAACTACACAATTGGAGTATTCATTTGAACTTGTGCAATCAAAAGAATATGGGTGACAGAGAATGTGCTATCTAAGATTTCAGTATTATGGTTGGAAATATATGTATCTATAGGGCAGCGAATAATTAATTATCCGGTAAATCACTCAATATGGTAGAAAAGAATTCTGTTATTCAAACTTTCCAGATAAAGCCTGCAATACATTGGAGGGATAAAGAAAAAGTGATAGTGAGAAACACGGTAAGTGTATATGCCGGAATGGAAAGAAATAAAATAGCATATATAAATATGCAAATACCCTTCGGCAATGTGCTCTGCGTGATTCTCCCTGTTGAATCTTTTTCTCTGATAGCGAGTTGAACATGAAAAATAGGGTGAAGTTTCGATCATTGGCGGAAATTTACAGGGTTGGTGGTGTTAGGAACGATGGACTCAATGTGCTCCCTCGTTTCTTTCTATTTTTCCGTACTTGTTAATGCGTTAGACTTTTTTTTATATAATTTCCTTTGTTGTGATGTCTATGATCGTGCTTTTAGATTTGACGTTGTACTCAATGAGGTGTTCCGATGTTGGAGTTATTTCCTTGTTGCGACTTGTGCTGATTGTAGATTCTATTTTGATGATTTGATTTGTATGATCATGGATTCAAATTAGATGTTTGTTTATGATCTTACTCAGTATTTTAGTTGTTTAGATTTAGGGATTATGGTTTCGAAATTTCAGAATCTTCACTTAATTATGTGATGCTCCCTTTTTAAAGTATATTTTAGCCATGGAATGTAACTAAATGATGACCTAATCAGTTTTCAATGCAGGTTCAGCTTATAGATTGTTCTTTTAATGGTAGATGATAATCTGTTTTAAAATAATATCTGTATGGTCCGAGGATTTGCTGTGGATTTGAATTGTTGTTGAAAGAATGTCAAAATTATTTGTCCGTACTAGATGGATGTCCAAATTATTTGTGGATGGTAAATGGATGTCTAGATGTTTTTCTAATCGTAGATAATAATCTGATTTCAAAAAAATATATAAAGTCTGATTATCTGTGCTTTGAATTTCGATTTTGTTGCTGTAGAGATGTCCAGATTATTTGTGCGTATTAAATGGAAGTCGAAATTATTTGCGCCTACTAAATGGATGTTCAAATATGCTGGCAACTTCTATACGGACACCCATTTGTTATTTGAGATACTTTTTGATCTAACAGAACTTTTCTCTCTTCTTGTTGCACTATAGGCACTTTCTATAGCTGAAGACACCATTGGAAAGGATTTACCAAGCAGTAATTCTCATGCTAGTCCAGCATCTGAGCAATTCAAAGGCACCTCGTCTCAGATGGATGGACAGGGGATTGATGTTTCCACTGAAGTGTCCGTGAAGAGAAGGCCCATTAGTATGCATTACAATCACAGTGGTAAAAATTCAAGTTGTAGTTTGTTTTCTGAAAATGTGAATAGTGAAGTTCCTAGTTCAGCTCCAGGCATTTCTCAACGCATTGAGATGCTTAAGATAAATGGTGTTCAGACAACAAAAGTTCAAAAGGCTAGTGATTTGGGTTGTGAAGGTGATAATATCTCCTGTATTAGCAAAGCTGATGGAACAAACTTGGAAACTAATGGTCATCATGGTGACACTGACCCGAAGAATTTGACTGGTAGTTCTGCTTCTGTTACTAGCTTCTGCCAGGAGCGTTCTAATAAACCTAAAGATTTACAGTCCATTGCTGAAAAAGGCATTGAGTTTAGGGATTCTTCTGAACTTGAAAAAGAAACTCCACAGTCTGCTGCTGATCTGTCGGATAAATCTGATCCTTCAGAGACATCTTCTCTAAGAGATGAGCAGGGCCCTGTCTCACCTAAGGTTTGTCATTGAAATCTGAGCTTTAGTACAATGTCATGCAATTTCTATATATGTAAAACAAGTCCGTGAATGTTTTTATTCCCATATTGAATTCTTGGGTGACACCTGAACAGGTAGAATCAGTTTCACCAGCTAGAGGTACTGATTTGCTTCAGAAATGCAGTAACGGTGGTACTGACCTATGTAAAAGCGATGCTGAAATTAATAGCAATGGAGCCAGCACTGCTGTATTAAACAAATCGGTTCAGAAGCAGCATTCGGAGATGAATATTACACATGATATGCAAGAACCTCATTTGCATTATCGTGCCATTGGTGACAATGAAGATCCAGATGAGCTGGTGGATGTAAGTTCTGCTCGTTTATGATTTTTCTTCAGCAGGTTATTTGGCGCTTTGTAGTTCTATTATCATTTTCTGGGAGAAATTTGTGACCGTGTAGGATTACACACAATCTACTAATACATGTTTTAAGGAATTTCACTAAAGTACCCTAATGCTAGTCAACTTTATTATTGTATTTTTTAGCTCTAAGTAGGTAATTTTACCATTACATTTTGGTATATCTGGTCCAGTTCTGGCTACTAGAGTATGTATGGTACTGCAATAATGTTACAAATATGAATGCTGTTATGGTTTTCACTTTCCTCTTAGGGTAATGCTTCATCTATCCTGATCCTACTGGAAACTTATTCAAGGTTACCAACCTGAAATACCTACGTTTTTTATATTCAGCTTCCCTGTTAGCTTTATATAAGGGTCTGTGTGAGTTCTTCCTTTGCGGAATGGGCATTATATTGTTTGTGCCATATTCGTTTTAGTGTGACTGTATTTGCAATAACATGAATCATATATATTTGACTGCAGGTAAGGGTATGTGATATATGCGGTGATGTTGGCCGCGAAGCTCTGCTTGCTATTTGCAGCAAGTGCAGTGATGGTGCTGAGCATATGTAAGTCCTGAAATTGTGGTTGGAACCTTTTCGCTACATTCACCAATGAAATCTGACACTTATTATTTTAACCAGTTACTGCATGCGGGTTAAGATGGATAAGGTGCCAGGAGGTGAGTGGATATGTGAAGATTGCACCACAGTAGCAGAAGCTCAAAAACAGAAGGATGAAGAACCTAAAATAGGAAGAGCATTACAGAAATCATCCACAAATGAAGGGGCTCAGAATTCAAGGAAGCTAGATCTTAGTGGTGACAATGGAAAGTTCAAAACTGGTCATGCTTCCTTCACTTCTCATGGAAAGAGACCAAGGCTCAATGTAGAGGTGAACTCTTCATCGAAAAGGAGAGCACTGGATAATGAGGTCAAGTTGTCCAGTCCTGGTTCCTTTGCAAAAACAATATCTCCAAGATATTCTAATTTGAAAATTTCGACAAAGGATGAGATTGCATCTCCCTCTGGTCGCAATTCTTTTCAAAATGTCTCGCGCAAGGCTCATGATTTTTTGCCTGGAAGATCGCCGAAGATTGAATCACAGTTCCATAAAGGTAAGTTTTCTAATTTGTAATAAATATCAGAAAATGAAATTTTTAGCCGTCCATATGAAAATAAAGTTCCCCTTCTGTTATAAATCAATTTAACGGCGAGTAAGATGCCGTATCGTAAACACATTCTTCTCTCAATCCTTCTAAGTTCTAT
This sequence comes from Oxyria digyna, assembly GCA_029168935.1. Classification (NCBI taxonomy): domain Eukaryota; kingdom Viridiplantae; phylum Streptophyta; class Magnoliopsida; order Caryophyllales; family Polygonaceae; genus Oxyria; species Oxyria digyna. Next base: position 47,375,395 of record JAPVLV010000005.1, read on the forward strand.
CAGTGTGATATCTTACTACAGGTACTTTTGGTAAGCAAAAAAATAGCAACAACACAGGTGTTAGAACTGAGCGTGATAGTGAAGATGTTCATAGGGAGCAGAGAACTCCAAAGGGAAGTGCAGCTGCTGCAAAACATCATGCTTTGACAAAATTGACGAAATCAAAATCATTTTCTACTTCCAGCTTTGCGAGGCTAGATAGAAATGGTTCAAAGAAAAGTATGGACAATGATTTCAAGATTCCAAAAGTGGGAACCAAACGCACCATAACGCAAAGAAGTTATTCATTTAACAGCAAGAATCCTCAACCTGTTTCACCAAATGTTAATTCAAGCAGTTCAATAGTGAAGCCGGCCAAGGCAACACCATCCCTGATGGAAGTCAAGGAACGAAGTATGCAGAATAGTCATCTTGTTCCCAAGACTGCTGACGTTCGCAAGGAATTGGAAAAAGCTGCTATTCACCGTGTAGCTAAACGTCAATGTGATGCAAACGGATCTGGTAGGAATCATTATATGGTGATTTTACTCGTAAATTATTGATTATTGACATTGACTCTTTCTTGTATGCCAGGACTTGATAGAAAGATATCATCCTCTCTTGCTAACAAGGGTAGAAGCTCTTCAGGAATTTCTGGTAGAATTAGCACCGTTTCTGTTAAACAGAAAGCGGACAGGAACATGGCTAAAGTGGAAGAAGAACAGAAGCGAAAAGACGTGAAGCGTGAGTTGAATGGTACAGGCAAAGTTCAAATGAATGGTTCACTTTCCTTAGCGACTGCTGTTTTGTCTGCATCTGCTCATCCTGATGTTGATAGTGTATGGAGGTATAATTCTCTTAAATCAGACTTTTTAATAAAAAAAATTTGGAAAAAATGATCCATATACTGTAGGCTTGTTTTTACTTTACGAGTGACTTTTCGTTGATTTTGGCAATAATAAGTGGATATGCGATTCCCAAGAACTGTATGAGGCAGATTTTTGAAAGTTGTAAAATTTCATACTCCTTAATGAAGGACAATTTTTGCAATCTGATTCAGACTTGTTTGACGATGAGGGATTGATTTCTTGTAGAGGGATGCTCAATTTGGAGTGCAATAGACTTCCTAGCTGCTGCTCTGGATTGCAAGCGCACTTGTCGACTTGTGCTTCTCCCAAAGTTTTAGAAGTGGCGAGCAAGCTATCGAGTGAAATTACAGTGAAGGAAGTACTGCAGCAAGATATTTGGCCAGTTCAATTCAATGGGAATCGTGTAACCGAAAAAGACATTGCTCTCTATTTCTTCGCCGAAGATTTTGAAAGGTTGGTAGATTAAAATAATTTTGATCTTTTATATTAATTTTCTTCATGTCCAAACCTCTTATAATTTTTTTTGCACTCTTTGCAGCTACCGAAGATATAAAAGGTTTTTGAACTGCATGATGCTGAATGATTTGGCATTAATTGCACATCTTGAAGGTGTTGAACTTCTCATCTTTCATTCTCAGGCCCTTCCTGCAAGATCACGACGTAAGTGAATATACATCATTTTTTACTTATTGTTGATTAAAATATTTGCGCTAATTAGAAAATTTTCTTTGGCAGGTTGGAATAATATGTTTTTTCTATGGGGCGTTTTTAGAGGAAAGAGGTCAAGCTATCCTGATAATGTCTGTGTTCCAAGTCCGAGTGAGGGAGTTCAAGTTTCTATATCAGATATTGTAACTTCACCCCAAAATCCTCCTATACCAGTTCAAGTTCCTATATCAGATATTGTAACTTCACCCCAAAATCATCCTATACCAATCCCTACTGTATCCGGGCCGAAAAAGTCCAACATTTCTCCTCAAGTGGACCCAGGATTATCTACTTCCGAAACTGTCTCAGGATCAGTACTAGGATCTGGATCTAGCAGCCAGAAGCAACTTTTTTCTTTAGTTTCTATCAAACCTAACGGAGTAGAAGAAATTCCCGTCAATGAAGTTGATGTGAAAACAATGGAAACTGCACTTGTTGAAAATGAGCAGCTTTCTGGAGAACTGCAATCCACAAAGGATTGCCAGGTCAGACTCTTAACCATGAAAGTATGAGTTTCATAAATGGAATTTCAAAGCATTTAAAAAAAATCAGAAGTCATAATTTTTTTGTTCCAATTTTCAGTTTTCTTTTTTATAAAGCTTATGAAACTAAGTATCATGGATTGATACGGTCTTCCATTCTCAGTTTTATAAAAAGTGGGGCTTAGATGGATATCAATATTTTCTTTATCTAATCTCTTGCTCGTTGCTGCAGAAAGAAAATAAATCTCCAGATCAAAGTGAAGAGATTAAGCCGATAGAGGAGGACCCCCCATCTTTTTCACGTGCTTATATATCAGCAGAACCCGTTGGCGTTTTTGACATCATGCAAGATATTCCATCAGTAACTGAAGAACAACATCAAGCTGAGACGACATCAGACTATCCTGACAACAATGGGCATTTATCTAAAGCACGTCCTAATTTATCAGTCGAACCCGTTGCTGGTTTTGATATCATGCAGGAAATACCATCAGTCCCTGAAGAACAATATCAAGCTGAGACGACCACAAACAATCCTAGCAAAAACGAGCATTTACCTAAAATAGACGTAAATGTCCCAGTTCAAACCAACGGGTTTCATGCCTATAGTGACATGAATGGAAGAACAATCTCTTTGAATTCAAGCCCGTCTAATTCTGGAGATACAGAAAAAGCCATGGTACGTCGTCCTCATGATTTCAACCTCGAGCTGCCATTTTTATCTGAAAACGATCCCGAGGCAGATTCAGGCGCGGTTCATGCTAATGTTGAACGTGACGGATTTGTGTCGCTTGATCTTTCTCTCGCTTTACCATCGACAGACACAACTCTCGCTCCAATGATGGAAGACCCACTTCCTGAGATTGATGATGATGTAGATACCTCCTTGTCCCTGTTCTTTGGCGGGAAGAAAACTTAGAAATAGAAGAAGTTGAAGAAGAAGAAGATGAAGAAGAAATAGTGTTATGTAAATATGGTAATGTTTCTTTTTACATGGAACTAACCTTTTTTTTTATAGAAGAAGATGGAATAATACTTTTGAGGTGGGTACATAGTTTTAGTATGATGAGTAACGCGTAGTATAACGCTATCTATGGCTAAAACGACAGGATGTTTTAGAGACTTGTTGTGGTGGTATCTCTGAGTCTGCTCTGAAATTTTCCTTGTTTATTAATGCTTTTGGCATTTTGTATAATCGCCAAGCTTGTCTTTGGCTTTTGCTCTTGAAATGATTTCAAGATAGAACATTTTTTTTTTTGGTCGAAATCAAGATAGAACATACGGAGTATAAGTGTGCTTCTCCTAGATAAATAAATTCTGACCGAGGCTTATAAAGCTTTTTTTTCTTCACAACAGAGTTTAACTATTGTTTTTCGTCTAATAATTGAGTATTTCCGTATGGTTTTGTCTAATCAATACACTAATTGTTTAGCATTTTTTCGGATCATCCACTACCGAGGTTTGAAAAGCTTTTTCTTCTTCACAACAATAGAGTTCAGCTATTGTATTTCGTCTAATAATTGAGAATTGAGTATTAGATAGTATAATCATGGTTTTGTCTAATCAATACGCTAATCTTTTAAGAATGCGGGGTTGCCATCCACCTAAATAGTGCAAGTAGTTTAAGAAGCTAAACAAATTTTATAAAATTTTCAAACTCTAGTTTCAATTACTTATTCAATTTTAACTCTTTATTTTAACTTCAACTTCTATTATTTGATAAACATGGTACACATCATGATCATAAATGTTAGTATTTTACATATTTATTTAGCTTGGACTCTTAATTATTTATTTATCAATGTTTCACACAATGATCACATATGACGATTTGACGATCAACGATTAGAGGAATTCTTGTTTCAATATTGCATCTCCAAAGAAACATAGGAATTTTAGGAAAAACAAATTATTTGAGTTATCACAAATGGCAAGCAACAACTAACCCAAAGATGATCAAATAAAATGCGATTAATCAATTATTAAGCATAACGTTCCAACGTTTATACACCCTCAAAACTAGAAAGAAAATGAATCCAAATCCAAATCCAAACAAATAAAAATATCAACAGCCTAAAAGTCTCATATGAAACCAGGATGAAGGCTTCACTTTCTTCTTCACTATCAATGCTTTCTTCTCATTTCTCACACCCTTCTTCTTCGCCTCATCACCTTCCTTCTTCGCCTTCTTCTTCTCTCCCTCCGATTTCTTCTGCAACATAAAATTACATTTTACTGTAATCTTATCAAACATTTCATATAGACTTGAATTTAAAAATTATTTACCTTGACTTTGGCCTTATCTAAGCTAGCTTGAGAGGATGTTGTTAATGCCTTGCTTTGGTTTCGGCTTGGCTTACATCCAAGTGACGGTGTTGAAGATGATCCACCATTGTTGGATCTTCGTTGACCCGAAGACGTCTCCTTGAATGCTTGGAACAATGGAGTGTCTGGAAGTGACATCCCACGCGACTCCAATTCCAGGCATAGCTGGAAAAAATTGTAACCTTATGAACTTATGGCCTTGTCTAAGGATTTGTTTGATAAATGGTAAGGGCATGCATAAGAACTTATTATTGATAAATTGTTATATACTAAAGTGTGTTTGATGATTTTTTTTTTCTGCATTAAAATGTACTATGTTATATTAAAAAATGTATAGTGAGATAAAAATTATATTTCGAAATCTATGTAAGCACCTTTTAATAACTTAAGGATCACTATGCAAATTATCCCTATACTAAGTTGTCAAGCCAATGCTATGTACTAATTAAGCACCTTGTATGACATATTTCTTGGAGTAACTTTACAAATGACTTAAAAAAACGTTATTTTTCTTTAAACTTGTGACATATTAATCAACATTAAGCCAAATTCTTAGGAGAAATTAGATCTTCAAACAAACGATGTATAACGTTACCTGAAGAAGCCGGTTCTCGAGCGATCTAACACGGTCCATCATAGCACCCTTCATTAAAGCCTCTTTGACAGCCATGTCCATTGTGATGTCTCCTACATTCTTGTCTTCCATAACTTTGCCCTAAAAACAAAGACAAACCCATTTTTAAGCTCTAAAATAGGATCAAAATGAGAGCGAGAAAGAGAGATAGATTACGATGGAGTCGAAAGGATCAGAGTGTGAAGCAAGAGGCATTAATGGCGGCGACATTGGTAGATGTGGTTTAGCCATTTGAGTATGCTTAGTTCTGATTAGGGTTTGTTGAAATGGTAAGAAAATATGTTGGTAGATGGATGAAAGTGTGCATTGATATATATGAGTAGATTAGCTATAAAGTTTGCTAGTTTATAGTGACTTGGAATTTGACTAGGAGACCAAATCTCAGGAGTGAGTTCAGATTAGTTTGTTTTGAAAGCTTGGCAATGAATTGAAGTTTGAAGATTATTGCATTAATATTTGCCTAAATTTGAGTGTGTCGGTTTATGTTTGTGATGATTTTTTCTGAGAAAGACAAATAAATTCGATTTTGGAAAATTAATGTAATATCTAACTCCCCTTTTTACATAAGCCTATGAAGTTTATGATAAGCTTAAAATTCGATTTGTGATGAAGTAATAAGCTAACTCCCCTTTTTACATATGCCTATGAAGGTTAGGATAAGCTTAAAATCACCAACACAAAAATATGGATAAGCTTACACATCCTACTTATTTACCAACCACTTGTTTTTCCACCATAAAATTAATGTAATATCAAATTGCTTGACAAAATTAAAAAAATACTTAAGCTATATCGTTAGGCCAACTACGTACACCCTATTGATTAGAAATTGCCATCATAATATTTTAGCCTTAGTGACTTTGTTTATTAAGTGATATCACTAATTTTGTTTTCTAAAAGTCCACGTCAAGGATCGTTTGGACCTCATCTAGACACTAAAGGGTCATTTTTTATTTAGAGATACCAAAAAGATACAGTATATTTTTGATGTTATAAAAGACACGACAGCTTAAACAATAACTAAGTGTAAAAAATATTAATGTTGGAGAAATAAACATACAAATAACTTTTTATGTAACTTATTCCAATTCAATTTTAAATCTGATTCCAAGTTTAAAGTTAATATATTTAGAAAGTTGCATTAAACACGCATTTTCTTAAAATTGAATAATTTCCATTATCATTTTTCGTTGTTACTAACCAAAATAACAATAAATGTGTTATCAAATATTATTCTCTTCAATTACTTTTAATTATATTCTTTTGCAATTAAAATTAAAATAATTTTTCTAAAGTTATTTATAGCCCCCGTGCAAGGCACGGATCTTAGACTAGTTCAATTTTAAATATGATTCTTTTTACTCTGGTTATTCTTGTATCAATCACGTCAAATACTTCCGAATACTTAAGGGAGGGGTACGTATAAGAGATTAAAATTCCATGGAGATATGACTTAGATAAAGACGACGAACTATGTATATAGATACAAACATTAAGACTCATATACATAAATATTATGATTCATGCATTTATTTTATATATATCACCGATTGTATACATCCTTTCCGTACTATTGTGATGTTTTTGCATGTAAACCAAAGGAACATGGTGGACTTGGCCTTCACAAAACTGAGGACTTAAATAAAGCATTAGAAAATAGCAACAAATAAAAATAACATTTGGACGACTTTGATATCTCAAAAATATGCGAAAGAAAAATCAATTTTTGATTACAAAAAGAAACCTAAACAATCATGACAATTTTTCAGACTGCTCCATCTTAGAGAAGATTTTAAAAGAGGAATAAAATGGAATGTTGGTAATGGTAAGGATATTAAATTTTGGAAGGATAAATGGATCTCGGATATTGATATTATTGCATATTTTTATGAAAATGAATGTAACGTTAATGAACATGTCTCAAATTACATAACTGCCGACAATAATTGAAATATTACAAAATTAAATGATATCCTACCTGCACATATAGTTTCACACATCAAAAACATATACATATCACCAAACGATAGACAAGATAAAATAGTTTGGGGTTTGACACCAGATGGTGAATTGAGTACTTCTTCTGCACGGAAATTATTTATTAGAAATGAACCAAATAATAATATAGAATTGTTTGAATGGATATGGAATTTAAAGATTACACCTAGAATTCAAATTTGTTTATGGAAAAGTGTTTCAGACAACCTTCCAACAACGAATAGATTAAATAAATATTATAATAGAGTTCCTTCGTATTGTTCCTTATGTAATCATAATAATGAATCTAGAGAACATTTATTTTTTGTAACTATACTACAACTCAAATTATTAAATATGAATTACTTACAGGTAAAAGATTCAATATTGAATTAATTGAAAACTTTGAAAACTCCCTATCTAAAATCATCCAGGATTCAAGATTAGAAACTTATAAAATGGAAAGTTTATGTTTTCTATGGTATTAAATTTGGTTACATAGAAATGCAATTATATTTAGAGGAGAGTCTATATCACAAGAAGGTGTGGCTATAAGCGCCTTTTCACAATTCAAACAATGGGAAAACTCTATGACTTGTTGCAAGGAACCAAAATCAAAAAACAAAAGAAATAGAGCTAAAGCTCAAAATAAAAATTGGATTCCTCCCCTACAGATTGGATTAAAATTAATTTTGATGGGTCTTTTAAATATAACTCACATTCAGTTATAGCATGTATTGCTAGGGATAGTAACGGGAATATCCTGGATATATACAATAAACATATTAATTCAGCATCTGCATTACAAACAGAGGCAATAGTCTTCCTAATGACTACAAAACTAGCTTTAAAATTAAAATGTAATAATGTTATTTTCGAAGGAGATAACATCACAATTATAAATTCTGCTAATAAAATTTGGAAAGTGCCATGGGAGATTATTAACATTATCAATGATGCATGTTATAATATTCTTTTTTCTTCTTTTTTTTTGGATTTAGGCAAGGACCGAGGCCCCTTTATCAGGCGGGCCCCTACCCCAGCTAATGCTGGGGTCATACCGGCCTCCAGGATCGAACCTGGGACCTGTGGTACAAATGACAAAGCCCTTACCACCAGGCCACTGAGGCGTTGGTGATGCATGTTATAATATTCGATTAATACGTAATGTTAAAATAACTCATATTTTCAGAGAAGCAAATCGGGCTGCTGATTTTGTTGCAGGCCCAAACGTAAGTACACATTTCATCAAAGTAATTTTGAAATGCAACCCTGATTCAACACTATTTGTTGATTATCTCAACAGAATTAGACCGTTTACTACTGTACTGGCTCATCCCACCATGTTTATATTTTGGATGATAATGTTCATAATCTGAGACATAATTTTTTTGAACGTTTTCAACGAGGAACGTGGTGACATATTTGTAATTACTACGAAGTTCGACTTTTTTTTGTTTTTATTCCCAAAATGACCTCAAATTTTTTTATTCTCACCGAAACTTTCTCCTTTTCAGACATGATAATGTTTTTAGCTAAGTTGTTAAAAAATTTAATCATTTATTTTAAATTTATCTATTTATATAAGAATTCAAAATCTAATCCCTCAAATTAACTCTTTTTACTTTATTTTAGCCACTTTTCGTCGTTCTTTTACGTCAAATACTCAAATCTACTATTAAACTATTAAAGCAATCCACATTTTCTGTCACATGACATTCTCTCTTTCAACAAGCTACATGACATCCATTTCCTTCATCTGCCATTTTTTTCCACCTAATCTCTTAAATCGCCACATGGCATGCTTAAGCCTAATCTATGTTTTGCCTCTTTTTAATAAAAAAGCAAATCACATTGCATGTGATATAGGTTACAAAATTATGGCAGCAATCTATATTTTGCCTTTTTTTAAAAACCCATTTATTATAAAAACTGTATAAACAAATCACACGTATTACCTTAAAGCTGTATAAACAAATCACACCATAATCTTCTCCTTTGCATCTTAAACCTATCGATGCAGATAATTGTAATTTGGAAATAATGGATTATTTCATGAACATCATATTGTATTATAATAATAATCTACTACAGAGTATATATCTATTAAAGCAAAAGCACCAATTTTGCCACAAGTCATCTCTCTATTCAAATTGTCACATGTCATTCAAAGTGACCTTCTTTTCACATGACATTTAATTAGAAATTTTCAAAATTATTTACAAAAAATTGATTACAGAATTATATAGAAAGATTTGATGATACAATATCTAAAACGTTCATAATTTAGGTATACCTAAAATTAAAACAATTTCTAATTAAAACGAATTGCCTACAAAAATTATAATAAGTTATAATTAATTTCACATCGGAATTGAGATTTACAGATTCACGGAAAAAAAAATCATAATAATATATAATATTCAAATATGTATTTTTAAAAAAAAAATTATATAATAGTAATTATTTTATTACATTTATTTTTTAAAATTAAAATAAGATGTTTTAATTCTTTTTTAGCTTTATGGAATGTACTTTATGGAAAACAATATAATCTAAATTGTTATAAATACAAGCTCATTTTTTACCGCAGTTGTATACTAAAGTCATTTTCATTTAAATCTACTATATATATTAAAGTAAAAACTATACGTTTTTATATTGAATTTGTCATGTGACGTTCTCTTACTCGATCCCTCATTTCTATATGACGCTACTTTGGATTCAATCCGGTTATTCGTGTACGGATCAGCGTAAGAACTTATCCTAATAAACATTAATAAAAAAAAGAGGGAAAAAGAAAAATTGAGAAAAAAGGGAATCTTGTGGAACAAACCAACCCCACTCTGTCACTCACACCCACCCCACCGGTATCACTCACTCAGTCCCCACTTTATCTTTCCCTCTCTCTCTCGAATTCCAGTATTATTATTAATGGCGGATGCTAATAAACCAGAACAACAACCTCCTCCAATGGCGGCGCCTCAACAACAGACGACAACAACGCACCACCTCAGTCCTCCTCCCGGCCTCTCCCCCTCCGAATTCGAGTCCCTCCGCCCTCAAATCTCCGAATTCCACACCTACACAATCCACCATACAGCACAATGCTCCTCCTTACTCGCGCGGAAGATCAACGCTCCTCGCGCAGTCGTCTGGTCCATCCTCCGCCGCTTCGACAAGCCTCAGATCTACAAACACTTCATCAAATCCTGCTCTGTAAAATCAGATTTCACTCTCTCCGTCGGATGCACTCGCGACGTCAACGTCATCTCAGGCCTACCGGCCGCCACATCCACCGAGAGGCTCGATGTCCTTGACGATGACCGATTCGTCATCGGATTCACTATCATCGGCGGAGATCATCGCCTCAAAAACTACCGCGCCTTCACCTCGCTTCATGAGATCTCCAGATCTGGCGAGATCTGGACTGTCGTGTTGGAGAGTTATGTTGTCGATGTGCCGGAAGGGAATACGGAGGAGGATACGAGGCTGTTTGCTGATACGGTTGTCAAGCTCAATCTGCAGAAGCTTGGATCCGTTGCGGTTATGGTGGCGCGTGAATCTGGAGCCGCTGGCGCGTCGTCTTCCGTCTAGTAATTTTCCGTCTTTCTGTTTTTTTTAATATATTTGAATAATTTTTCCGCCTTTGTTTTTTTACTATTTTGAACCCAGGAATATAGAAAATTATATTTGGAGGCCAGAAATTTAAGAATGCGACAAAATGTTAGTACTGTTTTATCACTTTATTCCTAAAAGCGTCTCAATATTATTTTGGTGCCGCAATGTCAGGTACTCCAGTATTTTTCATGAAATAGCGATCTACGGAGTAATTTAATGGACGTAAAATGTGGAGTAGTTTACTTTACAGTAGTTTGTTTTGGTTGTGCAAATTTACATGCATTCTTTTCTTATCCTTATCTGTTTGGAAGGGTACGTTTTTACCATGCAAGTGTATTATTCCAGATACATCACGCTGTCAGATACAACTTGCAAGTTGCAATACAACTTGCAACGCAACTTGCAAGCTACTATTCTATTGTGTAAATAGTCTTGAATTATCTTTTAATTGTTCTTTGGACAAGTAAATAAATTCGGCAGATAATATACATGTATTAAAAATTGTACCCCCTCCTTTCCTAGCTATAAGTTCTTCCTATTGTGTAAATAAATTCGGCAGATAATACACATATATTAAAAATTATAAAATTCAAGCAATAGGAAGTTTATTAGATGAAAAAAGGTTGATTTGATTGATAAAGTATTGTTAAGATATGAATAAAATAAATAAAGTAAGGATATAATGGAGAGAAATTAATGGATATAAATGAAAATAGGAAGAACTTAAGGGGACGCTCAAAACGGAAACAGAAAGAATTTAAAGGGACGGAGGGAGTATAATCTATCTAATCTAATATAAAATTGTAGGTTCTTTCAAAATCTATTTAATGCATTTATTTTCTTTGTTTTGATTGGTTAATATTCATCTCATTTATTGTCTCCTCTTAAGTATTTGTGAAAACTAGATACGGATTTTCGTATGTGATTTAATATAGTTATACATTATTTGTTAATATGTTGTTGTTGTTATCAAATTTATTAATATTTGTAAATATAAGTATTTTTTATTTCCTTATATTTATGTTTGAAGTAGTTTTAAAACATAATATTAGAATAAGTTTGCATTGTCATAAGAGAAGCTCACACATTAATTTAATTTGTGACTTAATCAAGTAGACTATAAATAAATATAACATAGGGATATAAGAAAGATATTTAAATACATGCTCAAAAGTCCAATAAGAGGTGATTAAGAAATGAGTAATGCATTAAATTGATATCAATTTCATTCAATTTTGGCAATGGACAGCCAACTTTTATATAGATAAGATGTGAGACCTAATCGACATGTTAATTTGTAACCCATTAATATATATAAGACTAATACGAAACTAATACATACAATCACAACACAAATCAAATTGTCATTGTCATTGTCATCGTCATTGTAATCTATAATTTATGTCCACATAGTAGAAGACTTGAAGGTCGTCTACGACGGTTCGACTTTTTAACGTCTGCGATTATACCGCCCATTGAAACAGACAAAGAGTAGATAAGATTGGAATTTGGGAGAGAGAAAAAGTGAAAATGTGGTAATTATAGGTTGATAGTAGGGATAAAATTGATAAAATAAAGTAACATAAATGGAATAGTGGACAAACAAAAGGGGACATCCGAAAAGGAAAGTGGACAAACAAATAGGGACAGAGGGAGTATGGGTTAATTAGATATTTTAATCTATCTATATATTATATATCTATAATGATGCAGGTAAGAGCAATTGCAACTGCTGAGGTGACATCAAGATAACTACGAGAAGGGGTAACGACCGCTTAATTTTTTATGGGGATATACTTCTCTAATAGGACAATTTTAAAATGCTACAAGAATTGGTAAACTGAACTATTTTGTATTTTAACGCATTAGGTGAAAGAGAAACGAGTTTAACATCAAAAAGTAAAATTATCTCTTTTTATTCGCTGAAAGAAGTCATCATGTCTTCTGTCGTTATGTTGATTGAATTGATTCACGTTGTTTATAAATTTTACTTTGTTGGGGTTACATTTCTTTAATTGAAGAGATTGTGAATATGATTAGTCCAATCAAACTGTGAGACGTCTATTATACAACGTTAAAGTGTTAAATCATATAGAAAAAACGGTAATTGGTCCGCGCGTAGCGCGGGGGTCCGGTTCTAGTTACAGTAAATAGTAAAAAGTTGTGAGAATGAAATAAATGAAGAGGGTTGACATAACTAGGTTAGGAGAAATCGATTTTTTTAATAATTATATAGAGATTATAAACGCGGTTAATGAGACGGAAAAAACAGTGTTTTACAACGTTAATATCTCTAAATATACAATGATAAAAATTATATTTTTTTATATTGTCAAAATATTCATCGAGACGAATCAAACGAGATCTCACATGACTATATTTATTTTTAAATATTGGAAGAAAACGAGAAAAAAAATTCGGTTTGTAAATAGTGTCGAAAAAATACAAATGAACCTTATATTATGGGACGAGGGACTATATGTTTGATACTCCCTCCGTCCCATAATATAAGCAACATTTCTATTTTGAGCGTCCCAAAATATAAGTAATATTTTCCATTTTTAGTATACTTTTTACACCCCTTTATTTTCTTCCAATACACTTTTCACTTTCTTCTCTCATCTAATAATTCAATTTTCTCTTTCCTCTCACATTCTTCTCTCTATCTCTCTCATCTAACTATTACACTTTTTTACTTTTCACTCTTTTTTAATCATAACTCACATTTTTCTTAATTCTCGCAAAACACCTCAAATGTGACTTATATTGTGAGACGGAGGGAGTACTATTTTTTATTAATATTTTATCACAAAACTAAAAGAAGGGGCTGCTAATTTCTGCCTTTCACCAGTTGCTCTTTTTCAATAAAAGGACGTCACCTTATTGGTGGTTGTTTGGCATTGATTGGCTAGTGAAAACACTTCTGTTTTGGAAAGTTAATGATTGGATTCAACTTGCCAAGTTGCCCATTAAAGAAAGAAAAATACTGCAAGGAATAATGCTTTTTCACCCTCTAATGCCTTTTGATTTTTTTGTAACTACTGTCTCCCTCCATTTAAGTTTATCACCTTTTCTTTTCGGGCGTCTTTAAAGTGAGTCACATTTTCATTTCTATCAATTAATTTCTTCCCATAATACCCTTATTTAATTTATTTTATTCATATCCTAACATTACTTTATTAATCACATCAACCATCTACATCATCTTCTTCATCTAATATTTCTTCATTAACTCATCAACCACCTAAAACTCCATTAAATTTCTTCCATTTTTACTAAGCTAACTTAACACAAATTAACTTAAAAACACAAATAATCCCGGATTAAATTAAGCACTTGGATTAGTGTCCTCTACTTAACAAAATTAAACTCATTTAACCTATAATTAAGTCATTACCCAGCCCAAAAACGTAGCCCAATTACCAGCCCACAAAACCCTAAATCCTCCCCTCATTTCTCTTCTCTGCAAACCCTAACCGCCTTCACTCTTCTCTCTCGATCTCTTCTCTGCGACATTCCTATTACAACTGCTTCTCTCTTCTTCTCCGATGGACTCCTCAACCAACATCAGGCCGTCCCAAAGCTTTACCCACAGTGGCACCCCTCCACTCTCCACTGGCCATCAATATCTCACTGTCTCTAACCCATCTTCTCCTCTGCCGGCGACTCCATCATTCTCCTCCATGAACAACGACTCGGAGGTGGCTTTGAATCTATTTTTCAAAGACGACTCTCCAGATCCTGATCACTCGACCACTGACTCCGGTCGATCAGGGTGTTCATTGTCCCCCCTGCAACTGGGGTCCCGACTGCGTTGGAGATCACACTTGGAGCAACCACCCGTCGTAGGATATTGATATCGACATGTTGTGGACGCCGGAGCAGAAGAAAGAATCGATGGAGATGCAGCGGTCGCCGGAGATGCCGGAGTTGTCGGAAAATGAAGGCCTCTCTCGTCCCCGGGAGATCATTATCATTCCTGACACCCCGACGCCGTAGATTGCTCGTCCACTGTCCCATGAGATCGTTGTCATTCCGGACTCGACGTCTGTCTCTCACTCCCACTGTGCCTCCAACTCCGAAGAAATCTAGCTAAGTCTTCTTGGGGCTTTGTTTATATTTTCTGTTATCTGACTTGATTATGAACACTGGTATTGCAATGGTTTTTTGCGTATCTGGAAGTCCTCGTGTGGACTGATTTTTGCCTATGTGGAAGTCCTTATGTGGACTGTATATTTTGCGTATGTAAACTAGACTATGTATTTATGGGGTTATGTATTTGTGGTTTGCTCTTTTAATGTGCTTGAACTGTGATTAAATTGCTACTGTGGTTGATCATCTGATGAACTGAGGTTCATTTGGTGTTGTTGTGTTGTTGTTGTCGTTGTTGTTCATCTGATGAACTGAGGTTCATTTGGTGATTTTGTGTTGTTGATGTTGTTGTTGTTGTTCATCTGATGAACTGCGGTTCATTTGGTGATTTTGTGTGAATGAAATGTTGTTGTTGTTCATCTGATGAACTGATGTGAGACTAACTGATGTAGGCATTGGAAATCTGATAAATAATCAGAGATATCATGCATAAGAATAATTTGTGTTCCCTGAGAAATGTCTATGATGAAGTGTGTTTATCATGATCTGAGATTGCCTTTAATTTCCAATTTTTTTATGTACCATAGGAACACAGTAATTAGTGTCTTGTTGTGCCTATCTGGTATGTTTAGGTTAGTGTTTAGGGGCTTGATATCAATGAGGGAATGGGGACATCTGTTATAATCAATGATGAAAATGTCAATGCTGAGATACAAGCCCTTAATTTTCACTGCCTGGATGTGCTATAGGAACACTAGATATTTATTACTGACTGATACCTATCTGGAATGTTAAGTCTTGGAATTAAATGTTAATTATGATGGTCATGGGGACACCTGAGACAAATTGGTTGCCTTAATCACTTACCATTCTATTGCATGACTTACTGATATTAATCTGATTTTCTTTGCTTACAAAAATATGACTAGTGTAAGCTTGCTTACAAAAACTGATAGTCTATGCATGCTTACAATAGTCATATAATCCTAGATAATTATGATGAAATGCTTACATAATTATGAAGTTGTCTAAATCTTTTTGGCTGTCCCCTAAACCATTAGCTTCGATGTCTCCTAAATCATATGGAATGTCTTCTGTTGCATCATTTGCTTGGCTGTCTTCATTGTCTTCATATGGAATGTCTTCTGTTGCATCATTTGCTTGGCTGTCTTGATTGTCTTGATTGTCTGAATCCCCATGAACAATCTCCCATGCTTATATAACAGCCCAAGTAGTTGTCTTGATTATTTCTGGTAGAAGACCTTGTGCTCTTTATTTCTTTTTGTTGACATGAGGCAGATCATAATCATTTCCTCCTTTCACTTGTAACACTTGATTCATAACATTTTGGAGAGAAATTCATACATCTCTTAGAGTAGTGGCATCCAACTCATAAAATGCATTATAAACTGCTTGTAGCATTTCATCAACATCTCTAGGCATCTTTTTGTGCATCAGTGATTGTATGCTCCTAAAAAATCCTAGGTCTAAGATATTTAAATCAGGACTATTTGCTGGCTGTTGAATTAGAATAAAAGTAAATCCATCTTGTTTGTGTACCTCTTGTCATTCTGGATCTTGTTGATTGATATGAGGCCTTGCATTGTCTTGTTGGATGTATATGACTTTCTGTCCATCTTGTGGCCATTTAGCCTTGATTGCTGGTATGATCTGATCAATTAACATTCTTCTGGTAACATGCTTGTTAATTGACTCTACAAGTTTTGTAACAATTGTCCCCTTTGGCCTCTTCACTGATTTCTTTTTTGCTGCTTCCTGGTATGTGAATGGAAAGATACCAATCTTTCCATCAAATGTGCATGCTCCATCTGAATTGAACCTTGGCCTTGCAACTGCTGTCATGAACATAACCTTAGGAATAAACTTACTTGAACTAGCAGCCCTGTACATGCCTCTTTCATGCTTTGCTAGATAACATCTTTGTGTCTTCTTTGTAAGAAAGAACCTTGGCCTTGCAATTGCTAGATCAATTAACCATTTTGCTAAATCTCTGATGCATGTTCTGTCCCCCATGCTTAGTGATGTTATTGCTGCTTGATCAACTTGAGTTCGCTTCCTTCCACCATTGTGATACCTTGTGGTGACATTGTAGCATTGATTTGCCTCTTTTTGTCTCATTGCTGCTATCCAGATCCTACTAATAGTTTCTTCTGTGCACTTTGAACAGTTCTGCAACTTCATTGATGGCTCCATGTGAAAGTCTGTCCTCTGAAAATTTGGTGAGAAGATAATTGAGAATGTGCATCTTTGTGCAACTGTTGAGTTTGGGAGTTCGGGGCTGATGATGTTGGGTTGCCTCTCCATGATCCCCAGATTCTGATGTTGCTGGCTCTTGGTTCAGATCAAAAGGAAAAACAGGTTCTGCTCCTAAGTCCCCCATTTCCTCATTATTAATGTCGTCATCATCAGGATCTTGAGCGTCATTGTACATAAATGCTGAAGCGATCCTCTCCTTCGACAATGATGCAGCACTAAATGCTCTGGTTTTTTTGCTCTCTGTTTTTTTGCTCTATTTTGTGTTTAGCAGCAATAAATGTTTTTGCTTGCTCAGTTATGGGTTTTATAGTGTGTTACTGCCTTAGTGCAGCTGTGCACTTGTAAACAGAAACTGTAAGGGTATTTAGGTCATGTAAAAGTGGTAATCCGTGTGAATGAAATGCTTGTTTGTGATTGGCTGTTCATTTTTTAAGCTTTGTTTTGATTGGCTGAAAAATGGGTTTGGACACTATTCCTTATGCAAATTTCTCTTTATTAAGTGGCAAACTTCTTCTTAATATTTGTGCAAAGTACAATATGTGACTCACTTATAGGGACAGAGGGAGTAGTTCAGTTTCTCGTGCATCGCACGAGTTTTATAAAATATAAGTTTAATTTAAATATAAAAATAACTTCGGTCAAAATATTTTACGAAATTTATTTACCTTATACAAATTTAGTATAACTTTTAAACATAATTGTCTAATTTAAATTATTATCTAAATAGATAAAGTAAGAAGATATCAATTCTTTAATATAGTTTTTTGAATTAGTATGATAAATATTTTTAACAAAGAGAGTGTTAATCAAACATTTTTTAAATATTTAAATATATTTCAGTTTAAAGTATTTAAAATTTATAAATTATAAGATAAATTTTCTATATAATTATTAAATAACAGTTTTAAAGGAAATTTGCGGTTTGTAGCAATGCAATACAGAGATTAGGAAATATCGTGTGATTTAAAATATAAAAAGGGCAATACAGAGATTATGATTAAGGCTTGCCACGTGACGATCTAAGAAATTAGGAAAAAAAAATAGAAGGCTTGTTGAAAGAGGGAATGCCATGTGGCAAAAAAGGAGAATTACTTTAGTTTAATAGTAGATTGAAATTTTATTTTATTTTATCTTCCAATGGCTTATTTCCTCTCTTTTTACACGTGTATGTATTTTTACACGGTTCTTATATACAGCCCGGTGCTTTATTCAAACAACGCCGGGTCACTCGCGTTCTGCGAGGACACGTACCCTCGCGTTACGCGAGATTAGCAAAAAATTAGGGTAATTCCATGCATGTTAATCTCGCGTTCCGCGAGTGTACGTGTCCTCGCAGAACGCGAGTGTCACGTCCCTCGCAGAACGCGAGATTAGCATGTCAGATGGACGTTGTTGTGCGCCATTACTACATGTCTTGTCCCCACCTAACTATAATAACTACCCCCTTATTTTAAGTAATCCGTAACACCTATTAACCCTACCCTAACACCTCTTTTTATCATCTTTCACCTCTTTCACCCTCCATTAAAACCCATTTTCAAAACCTTCAAACTTCAAAACACTCTAAAAACACCTAAAATAATGGAAGATGAAGAGGAATTCAACAAAGGAGGGAATGAAGATGGTGGTTCATCAAGTTACCATGCAAATGAGGTAATGTTCTTACTTAATTTTTGAATTTTAATTTGTTTTGCACCATTAAGAGCTAAAATGAAGTTATTATGTTGTATTTCATGTTAAATGTAGTAGTAGTAAGTGTTGAAGAGATGACTTTTGCATATAATGTCAAAAACTTAGATGTGTTCATGTTTTTAGGGTTTTTAATGTAGAAACTCATGTTATGTTAAATTATCCCGTTGAATGACTAGTTTCAGGAAATAGCAACTTCTCGCGTTCTGCGAGAGGAAGCCACTCGCGTCACGCGAGAAGTGCCTCCCTCGCAGAACGCGAGAAGTTGCACATTACAGAGTATTAACAGAAGCATTGTGTATAGGTGAATTTTTCTTTGTTTACTGGATTGAATGCAATCCAGTTGAATGACTACAACTACCCCTCCCGGAATACAAGGCCATGTTCGCCACCGTCATTTGATTTAGGGATTGACCACTTTGGATATTATCATCAACCATCTTTATATGAATAACATGTGCCATCTACATATGAATTGCCTGTGCCATCTACTTATGAGTTGCCCGTGCCATCTACTTATGAGTTGCCCGTGCCATCTACTTATGAGTTGCCCGTGCCATCTACTTATGAGCTGCCCGTGCCATCTACTTATGAGTTGCCCGTGCCATCTACTTATGAATTTCCATGTACATATGAGGTGCCATCAAGCTATGATGCGTTTGATTCACAATTTGCTAACCCACCAACAAACGTAGGAGAGGAGATGTGTTTTCTTCCCTCTTTACGCACTGCACCAAAGTTTGATAGTCCCGTATGTGAGGAAGAGGTTGTTTCTAGGGATTATTCGGAACATTTCAGTACGGAGCAAGTGTTTGCCTCTAAGGAGATTGGTCATTTGTGGGCTTTGAATGTTGCAAAGCAACACAAGTTTATGATCTCTATTGGAAGGAGTGTACCATCTAAACCGGGGCAAAGTGGTAAGATTCAAATCATTTGTGAGAAAGGGGGAAGCCATAGGCCTAAAGGTGTCGGTGTTAGATCAAACACAAAGAGCAAGAAAACGGGGTGTAAATTTCAGTTGAAGCTCATGGAGAACCGGGTTGAAGAGAATTGGAGATTAGTGGTTGTTTGTGGTTTGCACAACCATCCTATTGGAGATAGTGTGGTCGGGAATGCATTTGTCGGGAGGCCAACCCCGGATCAAAAGAAAAAGGTTCGTGAGATGGTACTTTCACATTGTTCTCCAAATCAGATTTACACTGAGATAAACAAGGATCCCGGAAGTTGCACAAAGAAGAACCAAGTGTACAATTTGGTAAGACATATAAGGGAAGAGGAAATGGAAGGTAGAACCGTGGTTCAAGAATTCTTTCACCAATGCAAAGAGAGCAACTACTTCATGGAGTATAGGCCAAGTGCAACGAATCCTTCGATAATAGGCGACTTGTTCTTTGCTAGCCCCGAATCAATGAAACTCTTAAAGGCGTTTCCATATGTCCTTTTGATGGACTCGACTTATAGCACGAACAGGTAAGTATTTATCATTCTGTTTTTATGTTGTATTTATCTTACTGTATTTTGGTTTAAGGTACAATGTTCCCTTCCTGGAGATAGTCGGTTTGACTTCTACATGGAAGAATTTTGTTGTGTGCGGGGTATGGTTAGAGGCTGAGAGCGAGGATAGTTATTTATGGGCGTTGCAGCAGCTGCAGACGATGTATTTGAGAATAGGAGCATCGCCTACTTGCTTCGTCACTGACCGTGAGATGGCTCTTATGAATGCAACAGACAAGTTATGGCCAAATGCAAAGTTTCTCTTATGTAGGCGACATGTAAGGAAGAACATAGAGGCGAGAGCGAAGATAGCTATGGGCACACAAGCATTGGGGGTTCATATTTCAAATGATTATTATAACGTGTTCGAACAAACCACTGAAGAAGATTACAAGAGTACTTTGAAGAAACTTGAGGACGAATGGCGAGCTTATCCAACAGTATTGAAGTACGTGAGAACGAATTGGCTAAACCGTTACAAAGAAAGACTTGTTTCAGCATGGACGGATAATGTCTTCACTCTCGGGAATAACACGACAAACAGGTATGTTCTGTAATTTATGTGTACCTTCTACATATGATAAAAAGAGCTTCTGTAATGCACTCCTCGCAGAACGCGAGGTGTACACTCCTCGCAGAACGCGAGTAATGTCCTTGATTCAGTGTTGATGCATTTTCGAATGCAAAGATCCTGGAACAATGTATGAACTCGCAGAACGCGAGGTGTACACACCACGCAGAACGCGAGGTTTTGCACATTACAGAAGGATCCACAGGTTCTGATTTGTATTTGCATATTATTGTTTTTCGAACATTTTAGAGTTGAAGGAGCACATTCATGTCTTAAGTCATACTTGTCAAGTGGAAATGCTAGGCTAGACACAATGTTCAAAGAATACAAAACAATGGCGGAGAACCAACTTAAGGAGATTACTGTGTCTTTCACCGAGAGTTTGAATAAGAGCTTCACAGTTGTTGAAGGGGCCGACTTGTTTAAAGTCTTGAAGTTCAAAGTCTCTTACAAATGCATAGAATTTTTGCTTAAGGAATACACGAAGGGGGAGAGATTAGGTGCGCACTTTAATATGTTTTGTAGCTGCGGGATCAAGATTAGAGATGGGTTGATGTGTGTTCATCAGATTGTAAGACATTGGAAGGAGCAAAGACCACTAAGAGTATCAGAGTTGCACCCTTTCTGGAGTACTTTGAGTTTGGAAGAAGTTGATGTTCCCGGCATACTGGAAGTTAAGAGTAAGGTGGCAAGGCGTCTTTTTCAGACTTTCTATGAGGAAACGTTTCCGAAATTGTGCCCCCATGATCAAGAAAAGTGTGCACAAACTGTTTTAGACATTGGGAAAGTAAATACTCCTCTAAAAGAGCCGGCTATTTCAAAGCACACCGGAGGTCGTCCAGTCGGAGCTCCTAACAAACAACCTAGGTCAACGCAAAGAAGACCGTCTGCATGGGAGCACACTAATGTTGAGATGGATGCTAGAGATTTGGAAGAAACACCCCCAAAGAAGCAAAGAAATGCTTCTAATTCTGAAACATTCAAGAAACCAAAGATTAAGGTGATTGGCAAGTACAAGTCTCACATACCCGCGTCAATGCGCACCCATGTGAATGGTTGGTTTGAGGTAAATGGAGCTGGAAATTGTGGATTTAGAGCAATAGCTCATGAATTGCATGACAACCAACACTTATGGAGGGAAGTAAGAGATTTGATGATAGCTAAGGTCAAAGAGATTTGGCACCTAGTTCAAGGAGCTTGGATTGGACCTCCACAACAAGCAACTTTGGAGAGCGCTTTACACCAACTTACATGGGAAGGAATAGGAAGGGCTCCAGAAGATCACTGGCTAGCTACCCCGGAAATGGGATGCCTTGTGGCATCCACATTCAACATAGTGTTCGTAACGGTGGGAAAAAATGCTAACTACACTTACCTTCCTCTACAACGTCCTACTTGGTTAGAAGATGGTGACACACTTCCGACGTTCTGCTTATTCTATATTCAGAGTGAGAGACATTTTGTTCCGGTAAGTTTTTGGATCTACTTATGAATTACTATCTAATATGCAACTTCCTAACGTTGTTGTTTTCTTGTAGTTGCGTCTTGAAGAAAACTGCCCATTACCTCATGTGTTTACTCCTTGGTGGCGAAACGCTGAAAGAGATGCTTTTTCTTTGCACGATCTTGTGTCACATCGATGTGCCGCCTTTGAAATGTAATGTTGAAGTTATGTTTTATTCGCTGAATTTGTAATGTAATGTTGAACTGGAGATGGTTTTTTAAATTCTTAAACAGGAACTCATGTCATTGACATTTTCCAGAAAATGTCATTCCTCGCGTTCTGCGAGGTTTGTGTCACTCGCGGAACGCGAGTGACACCAACCGTGCCACACACCGTGCATCTCAACTGGGAGCACCCTGTTTCCTATAGGTCACACCTCGCGTTCTGCGAGTTGTGTACTCCTCGCGTTCTGCGAGTTGTGTACTCCTCGCGTTCTGCGAGTTGTGTACTCCTCGCGTTCTGCGAGTTGTGTACTCCTCGCGTTCTGCGAGTGGTGTACACCTTGCGTTCTGCGAGGTTATGCAAAAACCGAACAAAATTGGAGCAGAACCAACATATCCCTAAACATAATCCAACAAAATTATCCAAGCAACAAAATTATCCAAAACACAAAATTATCTAAAACACAAAATTATCCAAAATTATCCAAAATTATCCAAGGCTACTCGTCTTCTCGTGGTCGGAAGGGAGCGAGATTTGACATACATAGTAGCATTTGGGCGTGATATGAAGAAAATTCCTCTGGAGTGGCAAACCGATACCGGTCCATGTCATTGTACACCCGGCCAATCACCTATACGCAAGTAAACATTCATTCTATGTTAATATTAGAGACAAACAAAGACTAGAAACGCAAGATAAACCAAAACAATTAATATTACCTGTCTCTCAGTAATCATCCCAGGGATTGCAGGACGGATATACCTATGGGTCCTCTTGATGTACCAATCCATGTAATCATGGGAGCATTCATGTGGTGCAAAGGCAATTGGCCCCATATCATCGAGAGACAAAGAGTGAACATCTCTTGACTCCCAAAGCCATTGGCTGGCGTCATAAAAAACACTATAACACCTAATGTTTTTCAACCTATGAGCTTTGAGCAGTTCGATGACTGGCCTAGGAATACGCTGCACTCTCCCAAATTGTCTCGGACACCTATCAGGCATGTGTGGTTCGGTGATGTCACAGCAGGATAGCACCCCGTGAAATAGAGCGGGAGCAAGCTCAGGATCGGTGAAGTCTTGTGATCCATACGGGTTCCAACATACCTAAAAAAATGACAGCAAAAACTTACAGTACGAGAAAATGCAGAAGGAGAAAAATGACTGCTGCGTACTCAAAAATGCAGAAAGGCCAGAAAATGCAGAAACTGTTGACAATGCAGAAACTTACCATCTCCGACATAAGAATATCGAGCGCTCCCCTATAGTCCCTTCCGACTTGCCCCTTCTTCAGCTTTACATTCTTAGGCATCCACCGGTATGCCCATGGTTGCTCCGCTCTCCACCGAGGACGTTCAGTAGGTCGAAAGTGTGGGAAGTAGTTGTAGATCCATGCCTAAGTAATACAAAGTACGTTAAATATGAAAATATATATAAGTATGTAAATTAAACGCTTAGAAAGTATAATACCTGCAACAAGGTGTAACAGAAAGACATCTGGGCACAACCCTGTCGTGTGCATATCCCCAGCTGCCTATACAGATGGGCCAAAGCAGCTGAACCCCACGATATGCCCGTAGCATGGGCATAGGTTTCCAAAAAAGGCCCATATCTAAGCCGAATCAAGTTCTGTGACTTGTCCGGAAATAAGAGTGAGGAAGCAATATACAACACCCAACCTAAACCCTTTCGTTCTGGACCTAGGTTTTCACAATGCCTTTTAAACCATGCGAGTTGGCACTCCTCGCGTTCTGCGAGAAAATGCACATATTAGGCATTTTCTGATAATTCTGCAGAATTTGTGCAATGGATTGAAAATGCAGAAAATAAATAAATAATTAAATTACCTCCCCTTTCTGGATGTGGAACGCAACATGGGCTTCAAATCCCTTAAGCAACTCGGGATCTTCTGGACCTCCAGGTGTGTCATGAGTGAGCTCAGGATCATACTTTCGCTCTTCCTTCTTGGACTTCCTCTTTCTTTTTTGTTTCTGGACCACTTCTTCTTCTTCTTCTTCATCATCATCATCACGTTCTTCTTCGTGTTCTCCCCCAACAACTTCATCCTGGTTCTCTTGTTCCATCGGTTCTGGTTCAGGATTGTAAGAAGAAGAACAAGCTTGTGTACTTCCTTGACCCATGTCTTCAGGAACACTTCCCTCACCAAATCCACCTCCCCAACATTGTCCACCGACCCAACTTTGTCCACCCCACCCTTGTCCAAATTCCACTACAACATACTGAGGAATGAAATTGTCCCAGCCACCAATAGTGCTACCCGATTGTTCATATGGAGTTGATTGTGGTGCACATTGAGTTGACGGTTGTGCACATGAAACTGACTCTTGAGAATAAAGGTCCCAATCATCATTTCGATACCCTTGATATGTATCTGCTCGTTCTATCCCACTAGGCACAGAACAGTCTTCCCCGGCATAACTATGGACACCACTGTACCGCTCTATGGGGCGATAATCAACGTCGGGGAGCCCCTCGGGGAAGAGCTCTACCGGTGTTGTATTCTTTGCTTTCCTTTTCCCTTTTGCATTTTCAACCGGTGGATTTTCTCTCACAGCGTTCCAATTTCTTCGACGGGTTGAACGTCCGGGACGATCCATTACCTAAAAAAATATAAAGTAAAATCAGTATATAAATATAACAGTATATAAAGTAAAAAAAATATAAAGTAAAATCACTATATAAATATGTATCTGCAGATGAGGAAAGCATGACACTCGCGTTCTGCTAGTGTCATGACTCTCGCGTTCTGCGAGTGTCATGACTCTCGCGTTCTGCGAGTGTCATGACTCTCGCGTTCTGCGAGTGTGATGACTCTCGCGTTCTGCGAGGGGTGTAGCGTTCTGCGTGAATTTGCACTACCATGAGTTTCCGGCAACAGTTTCCGGCGAAAATTTCCGGCGAAAATTCAATATTTTAGCTAAAATATCTATCAATTTAAGAAAATTACCAAATAAACATCAACAACCCTAATCAAAAACCATTTCTAAAATCAACAACATTCAATATACAACCATTCATGAACCATAATTCAAAATCAACATCCACTCATCAACCATAATTCAAAATCATCATCTTTCATCCATTATACAACCATTTCTAAAACAACATTCAATATCAAAACATCATATAATATGCAATTTCCTATACTAACAACATATATTCATCTAGAAACAACATTATAAAGCATAAGAGTATAAGAAACATACCTTATATGGAGATTTGAAGTGAAAAGAGGAAGAAGAAGAAGTTTGAACCGAGAGAAAACGTGAGAGCGGCGGTAGAAAATTGTCTGTGATGTAAAAAATGGGCCGAGTAGGGTTTTTCCCCTTTTATAGGAGAAAAACACCCTCGCGTTCTGCGAGGTGACGCACCTTCGCGTTCTGCGAGGAGACGCTCCCTCGCGTAACGCGAGGGCCCGAGCGTTATTTAGAAAACGCCAGGGCTGTATTTAGCAAGGGCCTATTTTTACTTGAAAGCTAATCGTCTTACTCCCTCCTTCCCCTCAATGATCTTCCCATTTGCTTTTGATACATTTGTCGAGACACAATTTGTAACGTTAATATCTCTAGATATACGATAATAAAAATTATAATTTTTTAATATTTTCAAAGTACTCATTGAGACGAATCAAACGAGCTCTCACATGACTATATTTATTTCTATATATTGGAGGAAAATGAGAAAATTCTCTCGGTTTGTGAATAGTGTCGAAAAAGCAAATGAGCCTTATATTAAGAGACGGAGGAAGTACTATTTAGATTTTCATAAGAATAACTCTTACGGAGTAGGATAGAAAATAGCTAAATTTTGATCATTGAAATTAAGAAACAGAGTACTGATATTAGAAGTTGAATATTTGAAATGATTTCATGCGGTAACATTTCATTTTGTAATTTCTGCAAAAATAATTATTTTGGTTTTTTAAATATGACATGACGAACATGGTCGCCCGGATAATGAACATGACTATTTAAATTATGAACATTAGCGTGTTTTGTGCACCCGAAGCTCACTTTAGGATTTCTGCCGTATTTGTATTTCACTTTTTATTTTCTTTATGGAACATGAAAGAACACCTGGAATTAAGTTGTGTTTTGCCATCTCCAACTGCTGCAATTTTTTTATTCAAAAGTATCCGAATGTTCAAACTTCAAAGTACTTGTCATAAGAGATGTTTGCAGTGACGGAGCTGGGGGTGCTTGGAAGTGCTGAAGCACCCCCTTCGTCTCAAGAAATTCCCGGGAGCACCGGCGATAAGGGTCGGAATCGATCGGAGCACCTCCAAGTCCAACCATCCATGGCTGTTGTGCTAAGAAAAAACCCTAGCAGCCTTGAGGAAGAAGACGAGCTGCTGTTTTCTTTTCTGGTTTAATTTAAAATAGACTCTTCGTATACTCTCAACTGAGAGTCTCAAATTTCAAGCACTCAAAAAACAATCGATTCTTTACGGCTTTTAGGCCCGCCGCCCGCCCCGCCCGATTCCAGCAGAAGAAAGTCGGGCTGCACCTGCACGATTCCGAATCCATTACTCCAACTCCAACTTTCAAGCAGTAAGTATTTTAATTTTGATTAAATATATATATTATAATTTAGGGTTTGTTAGATTTAGGCACACATTGATTTATTTGTTGAATTTGATTTAGATTTGTTACGTATATGTTTATTTGTTTAGTTGTCTACTTATCTTAATTATTATTTGTTTAGTTGTCTTGATCCGAAGAATTTATTCTCCAATTTCTCCGAGTCAAAGCTACTTAGACTTGCAGAGTTATATCTTCAAGACTTTTCAGAGGTTGATAAAAGTGAGCTTAAGACCCAATTGATGGTGTGGATTATTAATATGAGGGGAGAAGAGAATTTCTCTAAGTTGGAGACTATTGGAGCTATTGCTAAGAAGATGGTTGATGTAGGAATTCAAACTGTGTATTTCTTGGTGTATCGTCTTATTGAGTTGGTATTGGTGTTACCAGTTGCGACTGCTACAGTGGAAAGGGTCTTCTCTGCAATGAAAATTGTCAAGACCGATTTGCGTAACAAGATGGATGATGATTTTCTCAATGATGCTCTCGTGTGTTATGTGGAGAAATAAGTCTTCAAAAGCATTGATAATGAAGTCATCATTCAACATTTTCAGAGTATGGAGACTCGCAAGATGAATTTACCCCGTTTAAAGTAATGTAATGACATTATTATTATTATTGTTATCGAGATTTATTTAATTACTAGAATTAATATATATATATATATTATTTTATTTCGGATCACGCGGAAAAAAAATTCAGCAACACATTCCTGGCTCCGCCACCGGATGTTTGATTGGTTCCACAAAATCACATACTCCATGAGATAGAGATTGGGATTTTATCAGCAAGTAGTTGCAACGTACAAGGCTTGTTTTTGTGTCATTTTCAGCTTTCAATATTATATTTTGGAGCTTTTAGATTATATATTTATCACCAATGAAAGAACAAAAAATATACAAGTCTTGCAACAATGGGAACTTGGTACAACAGTTTATCAGAATCATACTATAACCAACAGAAATGTAAAAAAATAAATGCTAAAAATGACACATACAGTTCCAGTATGAATTATAGCTTTCATGACTCATCCATCCAGAATGTCAATTATGGTATCCCTAAGATTTAACCAAAGACGAAAGCTCAAACACATTAATAGGACACGCCAAGACGAAAAATCAAACACATCATACAAACTGCATCTAAAAACAAAGATGCTAACATAGGCAAATACTGATATAATCATTCAAATCTCAAATGACAAGAAACTGTTTGATTTTATTCATTTTCCATAGGAAAGAACAAAACCCTTTGGCTATAGAGCTAAGTATGCACTGGATTAACAAAAATAAAAAAGCTGTAGCACTTCAAACAGCTTATACAACAGCCTCAAACCTATGGGTAAATCAAAGTATCATACAGTGATTATATCCAGAAGCTTCTAAAGTTTTCCAAAAAAAATCAGTCAAACAAAAACATACATGAGGGAGAAAAAAAAATTCAGTAACTTGCTTACAGAATATAATAGCTGATCATATCTGTCTCCATCCTCTGACATGATCAATGCTGAATTTGCTTACAGAATATAATAGCTGATCATATCTGTCTCCATCCTCTGACATGATCAATGCTGAATCACCTACAGAGAGTACCTTCCTGAGAAGAATGAATGATCCATCAATGTACTGTAACCTCTAATCTGCTCTTACAAAGATTATTGATTCCTCCATCTTGGACTTAAAAGAGGCAAGAACATAGAAGGCGACATGGGAAAAGCGTTGGGCGAAAACAGAGGTTGTGGACCCGGGCCCAAAACTCCAGGCTGTCCCATTGACCGGAAAGAGAAATTCGGGCTTAAAGGTGGAAATGCACTTCCAGGTGAAGGAAAAGGGTAAGGAGACCTTGATGTAGGAGACAACAAGCCAAAAAAGCTACTCGGGGAAGGCATAGATGGAGACGGCAACAAAAACTGAGAGTTTGGTGATGGTAAAAGTGGCGGTTGAGGTTGAAATTGTCCCGGTGCTTGACCCGGATTAGGCAACAACGGTGGCTGAGGACTTGGCATTAGTGATGGATCACTGATACAGCTCTGAAGCTGTTGCATATAAGCTGAGATTGGAGATAATGCAGGATTTGGCCAATTTGGATTGAATGGAGGCAACCCAGCTGGAGATGGTGGACCAAATTGGTAAGGCCTAGCAAAATTGTTGTTGTATTGGGCTTGACCTGGTGCCATAGCCATAGGTGGGCCCTGAGGCTGAAACCGAGCCTGAGCCGGGGCAGGCATCACATTAGGGATCATTGGACGGTTAATGGGTCGTAATGGAGGAGGTCTAATCCGCTGCAACCGATTGCTAGGGTTTTTCGGTTGAGTATTGGGAGGTCTAGGAGGCAAAGGCTCTTGTGAATGCAAAGGCGACCCGGTTAATTGTTGAACAACACTTCTGAAATCTGTCTTGCTAATGTTGTATACTTGAGGCTGAGGCTGCTGCCTTGCAGGATTATTTGCAGTACTATTATTACTAGTAGTAGAATTAGTAGTAGCGAAATTGGGTTGGTGCAAGGGGCTTTTCTTGATGTTCTTCCCTATCTTGTTCACTCCCAAATACTCATTAGGCTTGTTCTTTGATACATGCGAATTATCCATCTCAACACTTTCCTCTTTTCCTAGAATCAGCTCAATCAAGACCTAAAGCATTCAAACTCCGAATTTTTCACCTTCAAGCAAGCAAGCAGAGTTCAGAAGTACGTACCATTAAGCAGCCAAATCTCTGAAACTCCGTGCTCGCTCCAATCAAATTCGCTCCAATCAAATTCAAGCTGCGTCTGAATCGGATAGAGATGATATTTGAAAGTTGGAAGCGGGTTCAAATAAGGAATTGTTAAAGGAAGACGGAATTGAACAATTCAAAGGTTTGACTGGATAGGAAGTGATTTGGGATGGGATTCCTGGTTGGGGGAGTTGATTCAACGGTGATGGAAGAAGAAACCCTAGGAGAGAGAAATGGGACCGACCGATTTTCGCGATACAGGATGGTATGGTGCTAAAGAATTGGGGGAATCCAAAAAAGTCAATAACGAAATGAAAAAATAATTTTAAAATTGAGAGTTGGACTCCTGATCTGGGCCCACTGTGGGGCCCAAAAGTAAATTCCGTTTTGCATGCGGGTTGAAACTTTTCCACCATAATTCAAGTGATTTTACAAGTTAGAATTAATTTATTTTTTTGAGATGCAAGGTTTTTTTTCTATTAAAATAAAATACAGCTTATGTAATTATGTAAATGTGTATGCCATTTTGGCACCTTACAAAGTATGAGAATAAGAGATCAATGTCATTGTCGTTTGACAAGTTCAAACATAATTTATAATGTGTGAAATGTATATTATGGTTATTAATACTGATAATTATTTTTGGTCAAAATGGTTATGAACACTCCTGATTGCAACATTAACAACGGATTTCATTTTATTTTGTATTTTTATATGAGAAGTTCAATTTTACAAAGGGAGTTTTTTAGCTTAACTCCTTAATAAGTTATTGTTTACGGTTAACCAATCACAAGACATAGGTTGTGTTTGCAAAGCCATTTTAACTAGTTATCAGTTACAAATTTATTTAAACATGGTTTGATAGACTAATTTTAACTAGTTACTAAACTAGTTTAAATCATAAACTAGAAAAATCAAGGGGTCAAACTAGTTTCTAGTAGTTAACTATAATTATTTGAAAAAAATAACCCTATTATTTAAAACAATTTACGTAACTAGTTAACAACTTACACTGTAGTAGTACCTAGTAACTAGTTAAAGCATTCCAAACACAGTTTATTGTTTTTTAGTAAGATAAACTCCTTTTATAACTAGTTGAATAACTTAAACTAGTTTAGCAAACACAACCATAATATGACCTTCACTTTGGGTAAATGACCTAAAAACAGTGTTGTTTGTGGTAATTTATCCTAAATAATTAAAATTTATTATTTGAGTCATTAATACTCAATGATGTTTTTTTTTATAATTGCTTTTGCCATCAATCAAGGAACGGTGTAAATTTTTTATTGTTAAACGAAGTAATAGAAAAGTTCGAGTAAGAAGAAATTACAAAATTTACAAATTTTTTTTTGTGTGACTCATTTAAAAGTTTGAAATTATCACCACCCATATTATAAACATTAACATCCAGAATATAAACAATGATATATAAATTGTGAGCATAAACACTATGTTTTTCCTACGTTAAACTTTCTTACTACTTGAACCTTTCTCAACAAAATGAATGTCATAATTGAAACTTTCATCAAGTTTTGATAGCTTAAAAAAAAACTTTAAGAAAAGGAGAATTTGCATTGAAAATGTAATATTTTTGTTATTTTTTAATGTAAGGATATAAATCATATATATAATATTTATAGAAAAATGGACGGGAGTCGCGAAATCAGTTGAACTTCCACCCTTTTTTGAATAAAAAATCTTAATCTGTGAACTACTTTGATCTTGACATTGAAGTGCCTAATAGAAAGTGCTCGAATACGTGAGAGCGTACGTGTGAATAAACATCCTTCTCCAATCCCCCAAACACAGAGAAAGCAAATAAAATGAACCTATATTCGTTTTCTTCACACTTAGAAGCGTATTTTTCTTTTTTCTACAACATTGTTCAAAGCCACCTTAGGCGCCCAAGAGCTCACGCATGTGCCATCAAAGGGGGATACCATTCACATCCAAACAAACTTTTTTGTTGTGAAACCAATTAAATAGTAAAAAGTCTGCATGTCTAAGATCCTTCTCAACCTCTAAAAGAAAGACTATAGTGTCTCTTTGCGCACCGTGATCCCTGCTTTGGAACAAATGTCCACCAAAATATCAAACATCAAATTATGTCTGAACTTCACACAAACATCACTAAAATAAGGCCGTTTAACCCCACACCCGGTTTTTTATAACTGCACCCGCTTTGGGCGCATCCCGGATGCGTCCATTTTTTTTTATTTTAAATCAGGTCATTCTTGGGCGCACCCTGGATGCGCCCAAGATTTTTTTGATTTTTTTTTTGCCGTCAAAATTTTAAAAAATCCGATTTAAGTTGGGCGCATCCTGAGTGCGCCCAAAACTGAACCGGGTTTTTTTTAAAATGTTTTGGACGCACCCGAAATGCGCCCAAGACGGGTGTCAGTTATAAAAAATTGGGTGCGGGGTTTTTCTCGGTAAAATAATGAACATCATGACCACCCCATTGGTGCTTGAAAGCGTTGCATGCACCTCAGATAAATACTACTGAGAACTAAAGATTCGGTTTGGGATTTTATAATTGGGGTGATAAAACACAAAAATGTCCTAAAAACAATTGGGCCGGTATTTTCAATTTCTGCAGGGCTTGTGGCCCATAGGTGCAAAGCCCAAAACAGCTGACTCGGTTTGGAATTCAGTTTTTTCTCGTTTGAAAAAACTAGATCTAAACCGGGTTTAGCTAACGTCGTGCACTCGCTCCTGCTTTCAAAATTTTCAAGTTGAAAGAGACGGAAAATTGGGGAAGAAGATCTCCTTCAACTGAAACCTCCACAGCCGGTAGACGAACATGGAGGAATCAATTCGTAGCAAAATGGCGAAGTTGCGGAGCGTATGCGAAAAAGACATGGAGATTCGTCTCCAAAGGGTCGACGCTTCTATTACCTCCTTCCGCACCTCCCTGCAATCCAGCAAGTCCAAATCTGAGCAAGTACCCGAAAATCAAGGTTCGCCTCATCTTCTTCAACCGTTTTAAGTCGTACCCTTTATTTGATTTTGCTTTTGGTGTTGTTGAGTTTTCCAATTGTTCTTCTTGCAGTGAAGTTGATGAAACTTAGGGCTCAATTGCGAGAAGCTAAAGAGCAATTGATGAAATCTCTGGCAGGTTGGTTGATGAATTATTATCACTTTTAATTCACATTTGATGCTTATCCTCCATTTGTGTACAGTGAAGACGCGGAAAGAGGCGAAGCGGATGGATGTAATGGATTCTGTATCTGTAAAAAAAGCTCAGGTAGAGGAACTTAACAGAACTTTGCAAGAACAGAAGAATAGAAAAGATGGATGTGCAAGAATAATATCACAACAGTTTGAAGGTATTATTCGATTTTCTGTCATTCCAAATCTCTTGTAAGAGACTAAATTTGGCAGTTTGAGTATTCAAATTCGAATCTAAATCCAAAAGCATTGACATTTTCTCATTTTTGGTGTGTTGGGTCATTAAAAAAGCCCTTACTGCATCTGAGGAAAAGATAGATACAAGTGAAATTAGAGATGAAATGGAAGAAATTGAAGACGCTTGTGCATGGTATATTAATGTACTTCATATACGGATTGAAGGTGGACATGGTAAATTCTGATCCTTATGGGGTGTGTATTTGTATTTTCTTCTTGTTGCTTCTGTTTCTAAACTACTTACTCTTTATGTTTAGGTGTGAAATTCACATTCACCAATATAAACAGGAAATGCTTAAGTCAGGAGTATTCGTTCACTCTTCGTCTTGCAAATCAAGTGTATGCCTGTAAGTGACTTTTCTTTTCATGTCTAAAACACTTTTTGACATCATTTGTGACATTCTCTGCTCAACGTTGCAGTACTTGATTGTAATCCTCAGCTAAATGATATTAAGGAATTAATTGATGAACTGAACAAAACTAGTGGTCTGTTCAAGTTTGTCAGAAGTATGAGGGCAAAATTCTTGCAAGCATCAGCTTCAGGTATATCCTTGCTTCTAGAGACCTCATAAGGCTCCATCTTGAAATTATCTTATTCTTGCAAGCACTTGCTTCAGGTATATCTTATTAAAATTCCATTACACCAAGCCTGATTGGTTTTAGCCGCCATTAAAATTCCTCATTTATTTGTAAATGTTACTCAGGATCTCCATGCCAGAATGCTGATGTACCATCAATATCTGCTCCATCTTCTTTGATGCCAAGTGACAGCAACAGTAAATCTCCTGAACCCCTCAAGGAATCCAACAGAAGTGTTGAAAAGCCTAAACGTGGGAAAAAGCGTATATCGTCAATTTTTTCACCTGAACATAGTCGGCGTTCTCCTCGTTTCAAAGGTAACCACAGTAAATTTTCACCATTAAGTAGCTTATGTGGTATAAATACTGATATCATCTTCCAAAAAATCTGCTTTAACAAAAAATAATGTGTTTTTAGCGGTCGTATTTGATGGACATAAAAGACTTATACTCAATTTTGAATGTGTTGGACATTTTATATGTAGAAGATGAGTGTGACAGCTGCAGACGGATAATTCATGTTTATGTGTAATACTGTTTTGAGATGAATGTCAGTTTGTTTGATTAAACTTATAATCTCAACTTGTACCGAGTAATGATTATGTTTTTCCTCTGATCAAGCAGACACAAAGTGAAGGCGAGTGGAGATGCTGTGTATGATCCGTGTTCGGATGGTGAATGATTTTTCATATTGTTGTAAAGTTGCAAGAGTCCTACTAGGTAAACCTTGTGTAAGTTGTAGAATACTAGTTAGTTTCTCATTATTTAACAGGTTTGTGTTGGTTGATTGGTGAGTTCTGTACAAGGTATAGAGGGATGCAAGAACATCTAATTGGAAAATTCAGCACAAAAATATTTGACTCGAAAAAAACTCAAGCCCAACTCAACCCAGTATATGGGCTTTGTTTTGAACCTTCTAAACTTAGCCCCATATTTTGTTTATACTGTTGCAAAAAATAACAATTGGCAACGTCATCATTTTTTGCCGAAATACTCATCGTCGGAAACAGTTAGGGTAGAGTACGCAATAGTTGAGCAAGTATATGATATTTTACGAAATTGAACAAGTTCAGGTGTGCAACCGAGTAAAAAAAATCGAATATTTTGAGCAATTTTGTCTTTCACTATATTATGAAGATATTGATGTTGGAGCCTTTCTTCAGTATTACTCCCTTCGTCCCATAATACTTTTCTCACCCATAATGTTCGTCTCATGAAATTTTTTGACACTGATCAAAATATAAGAGAATCTTCTAAATATCTTTCAATATATTGATTCGTTTCAATGAGTGCTTTAATGATATCAAATTTTTTAATTTTTACTAATATGTAATTAGAGATATTGACGATACAATACATACATCGGTAAGTGTGTCCGGGTCAAATGGGACTAACATTTTGGACGGAGTGGGTACAATTTAATCATGAGTACAATGAATGAGGGGTATTTTCGTCATTATAACCGAAACTTAAATGTGAAGAAGACTTGTAAGATTCAAAGTCTGGAAAAAAGAATGACGTATGAGTTGGGCTGATATGAATCGGATTTTAGTGAAATTGGGGCTTATGATTTGAGTCTAATGATGTGTTGGGCCCACCTAAACTACCACTATGTGTTGTAAAGAAGATAGAACCAGAATAGTCTTGAGTAGAGTTGTGGGCCTACATTTTTGGGTTAATTCAACTTGACAATAAATTATCATACACTTGCAACTTGCATGCAATGAGTCGTACAAAGCCAAATGAAATTACCATATTTTTTATAATTTCAAACCGACCTAAACTCTATTGTTAGAGATAAGCTTTATGATTTTCGTAACAACAATGAGCATACTTTAATTCAAGTAATTATAGTGT
Source organism: Oxyria digyna (assembly GCA_029168935.1). Taxonomy (NCBI): domain Eukaryota; kingdom Viridiplantae; phylum Streptophyta; class Magnoliopsida; order Caryophyllales; family Polygonaceae; genus Oxyria; species Oxyria digyna. Next base: position 47,410,939 of record JAPVLV010000005.1, read on the forward strand.
GATGAATAAGATTAAGTGAAAATAATTTTTAGGATTTTTCATAACAACAATGGCATACTTTAATTCAAGTAATTATAGTATGATGAATAAGATTAAGTGAAAATAATTTTTAGGATGTGAAATGCGAACGGTAAACATTACTACATTATATATGAATCTATAGTATTAATTCTATAGTTAAACTAATATTTGAACTTTAACTATATAGTAACATCCACAATACATATCTTATCTATATAAAAGTTGGCTGTCCATTGCCAAAATTGAATGAAATTGGTACCAATTTAATGCATTACTCATTTCTTAATCACCTCCTATTGGACTTTTGGCCATGTATTTAAATATCTTTCTTATATCCCTATATTATATTTATTTATAGTCTACTTGATTAAGTCACAAATTAAATTAATGTGTGAGCTTCTTTTATGACAATGGAAACTTATTCTAATATTATGTTTTAAAACTACTTCAAACATAAATATAAGGAAATAAAAAATACTTATATTTACAAATATTAATAAATTTGATAACAACAACAACATATTAACAAATAATGTATAACTATATTAAATCACATACGAAAATCCGTAATTTTCTCGCGCGGAGCGTGAGGCCTGTATCTAGTCTATCTATATATAAAAGTTGATGAGTTTGAAGAAGTAAAAGCAACATGTACCTAATAAATGCTACTCTAATATTTTAATTTTTTTTTTTACCAATAAAAATATATTTTAAATCTTTATCCTAATTACCTATTTTCTTAAATGTTAATTTCATCATCAACTAAGAACACACCATCTTCGTCTTCTTCCTCTATCACAATCTCCAAATTCATTCTCATCTCTATCAGGTTCATCAATTCCTTCGTTTCATTCCGACGCCTCATCCTTCCCCGATTAAAAATTAATCTGGATTAATTAGATATTTTTAATCTATATATTGACAACACCTAAGATTGATTCATATGCATGGCCTCAGTAAAACATGTAACATGCCAAACAACATTGGCCTCAGTAAAACATGAACATCATATAAATACTTTATGTTTCAGATTTTGGTTGCAACCACTGTTGCAATAGTTGTATTTGCATTTTACGAGTTTGTAGAATTGAATTATATCACCGTTCACTCATTTTAAATTTATGACATGTTTAATGACTAACCGCAAACGAAAACTGTGATTTCCCCGCGCGAAGCGCGAGTTTCCGGATCTAGTCTACATATACGATAGTAATGTTCAGGGTTAAGGTGAGTTAGCATTTCACACCTTATGATATGTTTCACCGGAAATCTCCTCAAGATTATCATGTTCCATTTTGTTCAAAGTTAACCTCATATGTGAATTTTATGAATATAGTAATGTTCACAGTTCACATATAATATAGTAATATTCAAATATAAAATAATAATGTTTAAGGTTAAGATATGTTTTACCGGAAATCCCCTCAAGATTATCATGTTCGACAGCACTTCTAACGATTCTACTCAAATGCTCATTCATAGTCAAAATAATTCTACCATGATAACGATATATCAACCCTTGAGCCACCTCCCACAGAAAATGTACACTCGAAATAAAATAAAAATACAGGGTAATAAAAGAAAAGAAAAGTTTTAAAATTAAAAAATAATATGTTAGTCAACTGAGGGAGATGGTCAAGGTCGTGAATGGTGTGCTGTCAGGTGGGGTTTGGGTTAATATCTTAATTTGATTCTACTTAAACTAATGATACAACATTAACCTTTTACTTGGTATTTTTTATGCTCAAGCTTTTACCTTATTATTGTTAAACTAGATACGGGCCTCGCGCTCCGCGCGAGAAAATTACGGATTTTCGTATGTGATTTAATATAGTTATACATTATTTGTTAATATGTTGTTGTTGTTATCAAATTTATTAATATTTGTAAATATAAGTATTTTTTATTTCCTTATATTTATGTTTGAAGTAGTTTTAAAACATAATATTAGAATAAGTTTGCATTGTCATAAGAGAAGCTCACACATTAATTTAATTTGTGACTTAATCAAGTAGACTATAAATAAATATAACATAGAGATATAAGAAAAATATTTAAATACATGCCCAAAAGTCCAATAGGAGGTGATTAAGAAATGAGTAATGCATTAAATTGATACCAATTTCATTAAATTTTGGCAATGGACAGCCAACTTTTATATAGATAAGATTAAACAATGGTGAGGCAATAGTTACAACATATATAGGGGAGCCCTGCACTTAAGTCCAGATAACCAAGAAGGTTATGGAATTACAAAGATATTAGCCTATACAATATTTATGTTCTACTACCCTCCCGCGATCCAAGCTTCGGTTGAAGATCAAGTTTGGAGCATAACTGATAAGCGGTGTTTTACATACCGTAACTATGGATTATTAGCTAGTTTTGTATAGGATTATGTTATTTGTTTCTATGTAATCTGTATCATGGAGCTGTTCGAGAGAAGATTTACATACGAGATTCCAAGAGATGATACAAGCATTGGAAGCATTGAAGCATAAGGAAGAAGCTGCTGAAGACGAAGACTTGAAGAAATCAGCAGGTTCTGCCTCAGACAACAAAGCCGCACCCGCGGGTCTCAAGCCGCACCCGCGGGTTTCATCCTCAGACAAGGATTCGAGAAAGCTCAAGCCGCACCCGCGGGTCTCACCTTCAGCCAAGGCTTTCGAGAAAGCTCAAGCCGCGCCCGCGGCCCTCTGCCATCCTGAGAATCTGAAGAAACCCAAAACCGCGCCCGCGGCTCTCAACCCGCGGGTGCGGTTCCTCGACAGAAGAATCAAATTGATGTCTTTGCCATTTGAAGTAATTTGTGTTTAATTCTGTAACTTTCTATACGTTTTTTAGTACCTTAATTCAGCTGTTACATTAGTGGATACTATATAAGTAGTGGATGATCATCCTTGATCATCTAGTCTTTGTTTTGCTTAAGTTTTTGGAGAGTATTTCACAAACTTATGAGTTGCTAAGGTTCTTTGGTTCACTTGGCGTTTGAAGCTTTTGGATTCAACAAGTTGTGAGTTTATCCTTTCCTTTTGTCTACTCTTTGATTGTCTCAACTCTCTTGTTTGTATTGTCGATGAACTAGATTTACTACTTTAGATTGATCACCTAAGTTAGTTGTGTCTTGTTCATATTGCTAGAGTTTGATACTTCTAGTTGAATTATCATACTTGTTGTGTAGCACAATCTATTTGCATGAACTAGTTGTGATTGTTATTAGAGAAGAGAATTGAGTACATGTCGAGTATCCGACTAGTTGTCCATGATATTGCATGTATCTATCTATTCCTGAATGCATTGCTACTTTGTTATTGAACTTTGATAGTTTCGAGGTTATAATCGAGTAAGGGTTATTAGGACTAGTTGGACTAATAACTATTCAAGAACAGGAATTAGAACGATCACTTGAGAACTTGACATAGGGATGAAAAGGATTTTAAGATCAACTTGTTAATCTAATTGTGGATAATCGCTAAGTGGAACACTTCGCTTAATCTTGTTATAACCAAGTTGACATTCGATACTTCGTATCAAAACCACAAAAACCCCCCTTTGATTACGTTTATTGGTTAGTCATTGTGATAACTTAAGAATTTGATAAACTGATTCTCTTGGGATTCGACCCTTACTTGCGCACTATATTACTTAGTTTGCATGTTAGGATTACTTGACTTGGCACACGACAAATTCGCCTCGTCAATAACTCAATGAATCTTGCAGTCGGAAGAGGCTTGGTGAGTGCATCTGCTGTTTGATCTTTGGAAGATATGAAGGAGACCCCAAGAGATTTGTTTTGCACTCGTTCTCGCACGAAGTGGTAGTCAAGTTCAATGTGTTTGATGCAATGATGGAGAACGGGGTTGGCAGAGAGATATGTAGCTCCGATGTTGTCACACCATAGAAGAGGGGGTGCGGGGAGAGGATTTTTCAGTTCATGGAGGAGTGCTTGAATCCATAGTGTTTCACACGTTGCTATGGCTACTGCTCTATACTCGGCTTCGGTTGATGATTTGGACACCGTTGGTTGCTTTTTGGAGTGCCAAGAGACCAAGTTGGAGCCGTGAAAAATGCAGGAAGCTCCAGTTGAACGGCTGTCTGTTTTGTCTCCGCCCCAGTCAGCATCTGAGAAGGTGGTGAGAACATGGTTTCGTTGAGCTGACAACAGGAATGTATAGTCTGCAGTGGCGTTGAGATATCGGAGCACTCGCTTGACTCCTTGCCAGTGATGGAGATCAGGGGCTTGCATCTTTTGACAAAGACGATTGACGGCAAATGAGACGTCCGGCCGCGTGAAGGAAAGGTACTGCAGTCCACCTACAATGCTGTGGTACTGAGAAGGATCATCGATCAGTGGGCTCTTCTTCTTGCAGTCAGCGACAAAGGTTGTGGCCATAGGAGTGTTAACGCCTTTGCTATTTCTCATGTTGGTGCGCTGAAGGAGTTCTTTGATGTACTTTGATTGGGAGAGTCGGAAGCCTGCTGAGGAGCAAGTTGTTTCAATCCCAAGGAAGTAGTGTATATCGCCGAGGTCCTTCACCGGAAATTGAGAGGAAAGAACCTGTATAAACTGCACAGAAAATTGAGGCACAGAGGATATAACAAGTAGATCATCAACATATACCAAAACGTAGACTACATCCGACCCTTGGTGATAGAGGAATAGAGAGGAGTCGACTTTGGAAGGAGAAAATCCCATGGCGATAAGAGCATTAGATAAACGAGAAAACCAAGCACGGGGTGCTTGTTTAAGGCCATAAAGAGATTTGTTCAATTTGCAAATGTGGTTAGGGAGAGAAGAATGAACAAACCCGGGAGGTTGGATAATGTAGACATCTTCTTCGAGGGTGCCGTGGAGGAACGCATTTTGAATGTCGAGTTGCCGGGCGGACCAATTGTTCATGGCGGCAAGAGAGAGCAAGAGGCGTATGGTGGAAGGTTTGGCAACCGGGCTGAACGTCTCATCATAGTCAAGGCCAAGGACTTGATGGAAACCTTTGGCAACAAGACGAGCCATGCGTCTTTCAATGGTTCCATCGGAGTGTCGTTTGGTCTTGAAAATCCATTTGACACCAAGGGGTTTTTGTGTGGTGGATGTGTTTGGGACAAGTGACCATGTGTTGGTGGAGAGAAGGGCTTGAAACTCGGCTTCCATGGCTGCTCGCCATTCGGGATGTTTGCTTGCCTCAGTGAAGGTTGGTTCGTCTGGGATTAGTTTGGTGTGCAGGCATTCGGTGGAGTTGGAGGCAGGCCAAGGTATAGTGCCGTCAAGGCGAATTTTGGGTTTGTGGATGTTTAATTTGGACCTAGTTTGCATAGGATGGGTTGGTTGGGGTGGGTCCAAGATTGGGGATGGAATGGACTGATGTGTGGAGGTGGGTGAGGAAGGCCCGTTTTGAGAGGCTGGGGTAGGAGGAGTGGGCCAATCTGGTGGGCTGGTGGGAGAATTGCTGATGGGTTGAGATGTGGGGGCAGTTGGAGAATTTGGGCCAGGTGAGTTTGGGGGAATGGGCTGGGCCGGATAAGAATTGGAGTTGTGAAGGAGAGGCAAAATTGGAGATGTGGGTGACTGCGTAGGGAGAGTGATGGTGAGGGATGGGAACTCATTTTCATGGAAGATTACATCATGGGAGATATAGGTGCGGTTATTAACCCAATCTAGACAAATGTAACCTTTGTGGTTGGAGCTATACCCGAGAAAGATAGTGGGAGTGGAGCGGAAAGAGAGTTTATGGCGGTTGTAAGGACGAAGGTTGGGAAAGCAAAGGCATCCGAAGACCCGAAGAAAGTGGTAATCGGGTTGAGTTTTGAAAAGTGTTTGATATGGACTTTGATTTTGGAGTGTGGGTGTAGGGAGGCGGTTCATAAGGTAGGTGGCCGTCTCGAAAGCATAATCCCAAAAGGTGAGCGGAAGAGAGGCATGTTTGAGGAGAGTGAGACCAATGTCGACTATGCGTCGATGTCGGGTTTCAATGGAGCCATTTTGTTGATGGGAATATGGACAAGTGAGTCTATGATTGATTCTCATTGAGTGAAAGAGAGATTTGAGGGGTTTGAATTCGGTTCCCCCGTCCGTTTGATTGTGGCGAATTTGGGAGGAAAAGAATTTTGTGATGAACGGGAGAAACGTTGTGACAATTTGAGTGACGAGAGATTTGGAAGGTATAGGAAAAATCCACAAGAATTTTGAGAAATCATCAATAATAGATTAATAGTAGAGATTTCCATTTAGAGAAGTGGTGTGGGCTGGGCCCCATACATCCATAAATAAAAGAAAAAGTGGGTTGGGAGATTGACTTGGACTTGGATAGTGAGGGAGTGCGTGGGCTTTTGCTGAGGAGCATGACTGACATTTATTTGGGCTGGAGCTTGCTGGGCCGTGAGAAGAAGTGGACTAGAGTGAGCTTGATGGACCGAGAGAGTGTGTGGACTGGAGGGAGCTACGAACAAGATTTGTAACCCTAATCGAGGGATGGCCTAGCCTGTTATGCAGGAGGTTGTTGGAAGCAGAGGTGATGAAGGCGTGCGGAGAGTTCGCCGGAGACAAGGATGGAGACGCCGGCAACTCATACATTCCTGCGTTAACGGGGCCCCGAAGAAGTTCCGCCTTGGTCGTGGACTCCTTCACAATAAAACAGTTGGAATGAAACTCAAAGAAAACAGTATTATCAGAACAAATTTTTTGAACGGATAAAAGATTTTTAGTGATAAGAGGAGTATGAAGGAGGTTGGAGAGTTTAAAAATACGCTGAGGGGTGGGAAGGAGACCATCGCCATGGTGTTCGATCGGGATTTGGGAACCATCACCAAGGGAGACGGAGTCGGAGCCTGCGTAGGGATAGTTGAATCTCAGATTTGATATATCCGGTGTGAAGTGGTGTGAGGTGGTGGTGGGGCCTGGTTAGCATGATCGTACCGATGCCAGCATTTGAGTGCTGTATGGCCAACTTTGTTGCAGAGTTGACATGTGGGCCTATGGTCTGGCGCCCCAGTGAAGGTACTGAGAGAGCTGCTCCGTCCACCACCTCGATTCCAGGGATGCCTGCCTCGTCCTCTCTGGAAGTTGCTGTTGCGCCCTGTCTGTCCGCTGCCTCTGCCATAGGAAGTGGCATTTGCCTCTGCTCGATGTTCAGTGTTGTTTGCAAACATGGAGTTTTGGAGGTTCTGAGATTGAAGAGCAAGCCTGCTCTCATGAGTAAGCAGATGAGACAAAATCTGGCTTGGTGAGGGCAAGATTGGTTGCGTGGAGAGAGCTGTCACCAAGGAGTCGTAGTCGGCTTGTAGTCCGACAAGGAGGTAGGTGGAGAACTCTGTTTCAGACAGGGGCTGTCCGGCGATGGCGAGGGTTGTCGAGAGAGCCTTGGCCTTGTTGAAAAATTCCGAGACGGATTCGGCACCTTTCCAAAGAGAGGCGAGATGGAGTCGAACGTGCACCACCTGTGCACTGGAGCGGGCGACGAAGAGGCTGTGCAGGGTGGACCAAATCTCAGCAGAGGTGAGACAATCCAAAACCTGCGCTAGGACACCCTCAGTGAGGGAGGAAGTCAGTACAGCAACAACGAGTTGGTCCTTGAGTATCCAGTCCCGATGAGCGGTGTTGGTTGGGCCATCTGAGGTCGTCGGTGGGCAGGGAAGAGAGCCGTCGGCGTAGCAGAATAGGCTGTGAGCCCGGAGGTAGGGGGAGACTTGGGCTTTCCATAGAGGGAAGTTATTTTGAGTGAGCTTGACGGTAATGAACGAGGAGAAGCTTGGTAGAGAGGTGTTTGAGGAAAGAGGAGTTGTGGTGGGTGTGAGACGAAGGTCACTGTTAACCATGGTGGGCAACGGGAAGAAATTTGAGAGGGAGAGGTTTTGGAAAGAAGATATTTGTGAGATGTCAGAGAGGGATAAAAAAGAAAGGACGTTTGTCCAGGATTGGCTTTGATGCCATAGTGGAAATGATAGGTTAATGAAGTATTTCCTTGATTGATGTTGAGGCAATAGTTACAGCATATATAGGGGAGCCCTGCACTACAGTCCAGATAACCAAGAAGGTTCTGGAATTACAAAGATATTAGCCTATACAATATTTATGTTCAGATTCAGTAAAATAGTGGATTAATGTAATGCAAGTAAGCTGAGTTTCATGTTTAAAATTGTCCCTAGATATTGTGCAAACAAATCAAGTTGTGTTGAACTTTTCATATTTGACTGATAATTTTCGTACGGTATATGAATATTTTTGGTCAACTGAATTATTATTTCATAAAATGTCCAAACACATACATACGTAATCTGATTTTTGTACATGTATATATTTGTGTGAGAGAAAAAAGAACACTTAAAATTCAGTTTAATATTTATTCTATTAGATTCGTGTCTAACTGCTCATTCTTATAAGGTTTTGTTTCATAAATGAGATTTTCTCTAGCTTAATTTGATCAAGTTAGGTTGAATATAGTTAGTTTGTTGTTTAGCAACACAAGTTAGTTGTATAATTATTGTTAACAAGAAAATAGTGACATGTTAAGGACTGAAATTGTTCTGGTCTTTGTGTAAATGAAGTTGTTCCCAAAAGTGTATCAAAAGCTTCTTTTAAAAAGATTTTTTTTTGGCTCTGGTTGCCGAAAGGGTTTGAAAGCCTATTCGTATCTACTCTGGAGGCCTGCGTATATCGCATCTTCTCTTTACTGACGTTATTCTCCTCTTTTCTAAGGCTTCTGTGGATTTGATGAAGACTATTATGGAGGTGTTGGGTAGATTTTGTCGAGCCTCGGGTCAGAAGATTAACCGAGCCAAGACCAAGCTCTTTGTCTCTCCTAATATGGAGCAATCCATTGTTCAGCAGTTGCACTCTTTGAGTTTTTTTTCCGTCACCGACGATCTTGGCTCTTATTTAGGTGTCCCTCTCCTGAATAAGAAAATCGATAGAGCAACTTTTCGGCTCCTTTTGGAGAAGATCATTAAGCAGTTGTCCTGGTGGATGGGTAAATATCTCAGCTTGGCGGGGAGAATCACTCTTGCAAAATCCGTTTTATCCTCCATCCCGGTCTACACCATGGCTACTATTTGTCTTCTTAAGTATGTTCGCTCGGAGAACGATTGGATCACCCGATCTTTTATTTGGGGCTGGTGGGATGATAATAGGAAGATTCACTTGGTTAGTGGAGAAGACATGTGTAGACCGAAGCTTGAGGGTGGTTTAGGGTTGAAGTCGATGGAGACTTTAAATTTAGCTCTTGTTGGCAAATTAAGTTGGCGTTTCCCTACTCACAACGAGAGTACTTGGGCCACTGTTATTCGCAAGAAGGAGTGCGTTATCCGGATGCAATGAGTTGGGGTATGTCTAAGAATGGGGAGTTCAATGATGCCTTGGGCTATGTCGTACTTGCGGGTTCGGACCCTTACACCAAGATTGACGGTGGTTATGGAAGATTCAAGTTACTAAGAGAGCTAGGATTTTCGCTTGGCTTTGCATAAGGGGGTGCATTCTGACAAATGTTGAGGCAGTCGCTGACATATGAGAAATTGTGCGAACTGTCTTGCATGCCCGAACCAACCTGAGACGCTCATCCACATGTTTCGGGACTGCAGGAAGACTACGAGTATTTGGTTCAAATTTGTGCCCAAATTTTTTGGTCATGGATTTTGCAGCTTGGTTCCAGATGAACCTCGTGAACAACTCTCTTTCTACGTTCGACATGGACAGAGCTAGTATTTTTTGTTATTGCGCTTTAGTGGATTTGAAAGTGACGCAACTCGTTAGTTTTCCGTAATGAAGCTTTTAAGGGGGCAAAGGTTAGTTCATCCTTCTTATGAGCAAAGAGTTTTTTTTAGTATAGGAAGAGGAGTGCTTTTAAGGACTCGACCCTTAAATTTGAAAATCAACACCGACGGAGCCGTGAAAGATGGGTGTGCTACGTCCGGTGGTGTTCTTAGAGATGAGAACGATGATTGGGTTGGTGGCTTCGTCCACAACATTGGTTGTTGCTCGGTTCCTAAAGCTGAGCTTTGGGGCATTGTGAAGGTTAAGCTTGCTTGAGACAAGGGCTTCAGAAGGGTTTCCCTTAAGACAAATTCGAGCTTAGCAATTTTGTTTCAGTCTCGTTGCCTTAGTCAAGGACTTCATTAGTAGGGATTAATCTGTCCAATTCCGACACATTTATCCGCCACGGTTAAACCATAGACATATATCATTTATCGATTCATGAGAGTGTCGCCTCTCTTTCACCGTAAAAATAAATAAAAAATTATAAAAGTTATATTTGCATAGTTGAAAAATGCTCTGATTGTTAAATGTTTAATGGAGTTTTTAACAACAACAAAATGTTTAGTGGAGTAATTTGGATAATAAGGTTCGGTGATAGAATATCTTATCATGATATAACAGTTAATGTAATGGTTCATATTTTTGAACTACCATTACAGATAGAATTTGTACCTGATCCAACAACAGAAGGTAACAAACAAACGTAATTCACGAAAATGAAAATTTATTTAATCATTTTTCAACAATTGAAAAAAATAAATAAATCCAATAATTTGTGCACGTGTAACTGACACGTGGAATAATAGTTCATTACCCTCGACTCTCTACTTTTTTTATCCTTTTAGTTTGATTTTTTTACACTTAAAAAAAGTTCAACAAAAACATATACTTCATTATCTCCTCCTTAGCCTAGTGGGGTGAGACTTGTCCCTCTATCCCATAGGTCTCGGGTTCGAGTCTTGATACCGCTCCACTTGTGGGTGTTGGGATAATCCTGGTTGTAGGGATCCTTTTCTTTGCTTGTCAAAAAATAAAAAAAACATATATTTCATCCCGAGCGTGGTGTATCAATGTTTACACAAAATATAATATATATAAATTTGATTTTAGCACGTACATGAATATCTTTCTTTTAAATGCAAATATTTGTATTCAAGTACGAGAAAATAAAGATTGCAAGTATAAGAAAAGTGTTTGTTATTGTCTACCACATATAAGTGCAAATTGAATGAAAATATACAAAACCTGTAAAATATTCGAAAAAAGAAACCGAATAAAAGACCACAAAATTAGAGAAAAGAACCAAATTTTAGACAACAAGCCAACTAACGAGAATCTTACCACGAAGCTGGCTAGCTTGTCCTCATTGATATATAAGTCTACTTATTATCTTGGAAGTGCAATTACTAGGAGTTGGACAAAGTTTGGCCACCATACCAACAAACATATGGTCGGGTGTAAGAGACCCCAACCACCCAACATGAGGTCTCAAGTTCGAAACTTGGTGGAGGTTAAAAATTGTTTATTGAGATTCCCCGTCCCACCCCAACCACCCCACGCAGCTTGAACTCTAGATGTAAGGGTAGTAGGGGAGTCCCCTAACCGCTGAACTAGAGTGGGAAACCAAAAAAAGTTTGGCCACGATGAATCGTCACATCTTTTGATTCCTTATGGGGTTGTTCTCTAATATTACTTCTTTATATATGGGGAAGCTAACTTTAGGTTATTTGAAAAACAAATGTACTTGTTTACTTTGTAGTTGATGAATTTGCATGCTTTTGTGTTAGTAGGAATGGCAATGGGGCGGAGATTTCCCGTCCCCAACAGGAAATCCCCGCTACAGAGACGGAGAATTTATGCGGGGACGAGGATGGGGATCTCATCCCCATACCCATCCCCAACGGAGATCCCCGCAAACTTTTCTATTGGGAAATCCCAAAAGAAAAATTTATATGTAATTCTTTAAAAATACTTCTATATTATTAGCAATTATTTGTACTTTACGTCAAAATTATGTTCTAAATAAAAAATTCTTAGACTTCAGTTCTATTTTTAGGTCACGTACTTTTTTTTACATACATATGAATGATAAAATTTAACGAGGATGAAAAATCCCCATTGGAGAATTTAAATGGGGAAAATTAACGGGGATGGGGATTCCCCAATGGGGACGGGACGGGGCGAAATTTTAGAAAAAAACGGGGATGGGGATGAGGATCATAATATTAAACGGGGATGTTTGTGTTGGTTGATAAATATGATTAAAATATTCTCCTTTGTGTTAGGGATCGATAGACATGATTAAAATATTCTCCTAACATCAGCACTAATTTTATTAAAACTATTCTTCAATGCAATGAAATCAACTTTTTCTCATATCGAGTTTGTTTTAAAAAGCAATTTTTTCAGGAAATGATCATGAGTTGTCATTTATTGTTAAATGAATCTCTGATATCAACCTTCTCTAAAAAAGGGTTAAAGCAATCCGGTGTATTTGATGAAAAAGACTAAGAATAGAGCTTGTTTATAAAAGTAAATCGAAAATTCGGAGCGGATATCTTTTTTTGGTTTCCCATTCTAGTTCAGCGGTTAGGGGACTCCCCTACTACCCTTACATCTAGAGGTCGAGCTGCGTGAGTGGCTCTCCCAACAAACAATTTTTAACCTCCACCAAGTCTCGAACTCGAAACCTCATGTTGGGTGGTTGGAGTCCCTTACCACCCGACCACATGCTTGTTGGTTCAGAGCAGATATCTAATGAGGGTGGACTTGGTGAGAACTATAACGATATATACATTATCGATCGTCATCCACACTTTACCACACGTAAACCTCATAAAAAAGCTTAGAAATACACATACAAAAGGCTTAATTTCTTCATTCCATCTAAACCTCATCCATTGTTATTCGCCGAAATACTTAGTGAGTGCCTAACCATCACAACGCTCAACAAGAGAACCTAACCATCACGACTAAGAGAATGCACTCATATGGCTGGCAATCAGTAGTAAGATAGGGATCATATTGAATCCTTTCTCTTATTTTAGATAGAAGGATGGAAGGCTTCTCCATTCTTATTCGCCGAAAAACAGTAGGTTTTGGTGCATCATCTACTGTGTTTTGGTGCATCATCCACATTGTTTTCGTGCATCATCCACTTTTTTCTGGTGCATCATCCACTTTGTTTTGGTGCATCCTCCACTGTGTTTTGGTGCATTGAATGTATTTTGTGCATGATTTGTGATGTACTGAATCAAATAGTTGTGCAGATGCATTATTTAGTGTGGGTTGGAGCATCACACAAGAATATTTTTATGTATAAAATGTAGGAAAGAAACAGGAGCTAAGATATGGAACACTAATCATTAGTTATCCACCACATATAAACAGTGGTACGTTTGTATAAACGCATGTATAATTATTGTAAAATGCATGAGTGGTTGTTTATTGGTGCATGGGATGATGTCTATTGGTACATTGATGCATATGTGTTGACTTCTATTTATTAATGATATATGTCTATGGTTTAACATTGGCAGAAGAAGAGGAAATACCATCAACTTTATCAGAATATCATGGAGAAACAACTTCACTTGATGGTAAACACTAATCATTTTGCCATTTTTTTAATAATCTGTGTGAGTTGGTGCATCACCTAGTGGGTGTTGGTGCATCACCCATTTGGTTTTGTGCATCACCCAGTGTTTGTTGGTGCATCACCTAGTAAGAGTTGGTGCATCAATGATATATTATTGTCTGCCATTTTATTAATTATCTATGTGTTTTTTTAATGATAACAGAAAGTGGAGAAGAAGTTGACACATCCCAACAAGGGACGTAGACGTGGACGTGCAAAGTAAAGAGTAGAAAGATGTAGGGATGAAATAGGAAGATGTGAAAAATTTGGATGTTTGTAAACAGTTTGGTTTGTAGTAAGACATATTTGGTTTTAGAAAACAAATTTGGTTTTTAGGTTGTAAGACAAGTTTGGTTTTTAGGTATTTGTGGTTTGCACATGAAAATGGTTTGTGGTTGCTGATGACTCACAACGACAGAAAATGCATGAGTAGTTGTTTGTTGGTGCATCACATGATGAAAATGGTGCATCCCAGAATCAAAATTGATTCATCACCGGATATATAGTTTGCGCATGAAATGTGGTGCATCACTTAATTGAAAATGGTGCATCACTTAGTTATATTTGGTGCATCACTTAGTGATATTTGATGCATCACTCAATGATAATCGGTGGATGAATAAGCTACAGAAAATGAATGGATAAAAAATTGAAAAAAAAAATCAAGAATAATTCAGTCAAGCAAACAAGGTGCTATGCATTGTTAATTAAAGTTGGTACATCACTGAGATGCAATTGGTGCATCACCGAGATACAATTGGTGCATCAGTCATAACTAATAGGTGCATTACCAAAATATTTGGTTAATAACTAATTACAATGAAAGCTCAGAGAAACTAATGGACATATTGAGGACAAGTAGTGATGTTGTGTCCCGTCCTCTTACAAATTTTACAAACCCTTTTCTTCTTCTTGGAATTTTCAGTTCCAACTTCTTGGCCACCTTTTATACACCTCTTCTTGAACTTGTTCTTTGCCATTTCAGGAGGATGGATATTTACTTGATCAAGTAACGGGACAACAAATTTCTCAAACTTGTAGTTTCTAGCTGGTGTTAAGGAAGAAGGATCAATTACTTCAGATCTTGTGAATGCAGTCTTTTGATCCTTTAAATAGCTAAAAACTCTTTCAATCTATCCATGTCATCACCAACAATGTCAACACAAGAATACATTTATGTCATCACTTCGGTCAACAAACGCTTTCTTTCATCAATCTCAACACTAGAATCATACAATGCACCGTCTACTTCAAAAATTGGTTGTAGAATAGCTTGTTTGGTCAATCTTATAATTAGGTGCATCAGATCCTGAAATAAGGTGCATCAGTCAAAGCTAAAAGGTGAATCAACCAGTGAACATTAATGCACTGTGCACAGAAATCATCAATGTTTTCAACGGGTGCATCATAGCATATTATATGGGGCATCAATCAAAGGTAAAAGGTGCATCAACCAATGAACATTAATGCATTATGCACACGAATCATTAAAATTCTCAACTGGTGCAATCGTAGTCTATTAAAAGGTGAATCACTCAATTGTAAAAAGGTGCATCACTCAATGGTAAAAGGTGCATCACTCAATGGTAAAAGGTGCATCACTCAACCAAATCACGTACAAAAATCCAGAAATCTGAGACATTATATTGATACTGTAATGAAATGCAATATATATGCAGAAACAACAATCAAATCAAACACACAGTACAGATCTAAACCTAAATTAGGAGAAGCATTATCCATATCACGAAGGACACTAGATTTGGTCGGCGACAAAGGAACACCAGGAACAACCGAAGAACAACAATGGCGGCGAGTAAACGAGCAGAAGAAGGATCAGATGAGAAGAATACGATGGAGGCGATGGAGGATGATTCTCCCCTACCGAATTTTCGCCGCTTTCCTTCTTCTATAGAGAACGAATTCGTGAAATTCGAGCGATGTGATGGAGAGATCTACGGAGGAGCAAGTCGGGGACGAGAAGAGGTCGGGAGAGAGCGGCTGGATTTTATCGTTGAAAGAGAAAAGGAATGGGAAAGAGAAAGGGAAAAACGGACGGACGAGATTAAAACGTGGCGGACGGTGGAGATTGATCTCCACTCCTTCTTTGTAAATACATCATCACCGGATCGTTTTCCCATTAATCGACGACCTCATTAATCCACGGCGTATCTTTTTTCATAGATTAGAGGTGATATTTGATATTGTTAATTCATTTGAATATTTGAGTTTTCTATTAATTGATTTTTATTAATTAATTTATTTTATTTGCAATGAAATCATTTGATCTATCTTATATATTAAAGTTGAACCTTTTTGAGCTCTTAGAGTGAGTTTAGGAAAATTGTTAGACTATTTATTTATTTTTAAAAAATATTATTAACATATTAACAAATTACATTAAGAAAAATAAAAAACATTAATTTGAAGTAAATTATTTTCTAGGTTTAAGTAAACTTAATCTATCTAATTATTATTCATCTATTTTAATTTTGATATATAATGAAATTTGAAGCAGATATAAAACTATAAATATCCATGTTAAAAAATAACAAGAACTTAATAAAACTCAATATTATTTATACTTTTTAATTATCCACTAAAAATTTGATAGTTAACATATGAAAAAACACATAAATATATTTTATTTATTATAAATATTTATTGAGGTTGTAGCAATATAAAATACTATAAATCATATAAAACATATATCAAAATCGATTATAAAATTATTATTAAATATAAACATATCCCCGTGCATGGCACGGGTCTTGCACTAGTTAATCCCTATTTCTTTTTCCACTAAAACTATTTTTTTTTATTTCCATAATAATAATTCCAGCTTTTGGGGGTTGGGGAATTGATCCACACAACATGAAAGGCCAACTTCACCTAACGATATAATTATCTCAATCAAAAAAGTAATGGCCGGGTTTTAATTAGTGATTTAATACCTTAAATTATTGGAAATTTAGCTGGTTATTCTTCTGTTAAAGTTTTTAATAATAGCTCAATAGTTAGGTGATTATATCAGTGGTATATAAAAATATTTGGTACCTTATCCAATAGAGAATCTGATGTTATAGAACAGCAAATTCTAACCTTATTATGCGCGGATTCTTGGGGAATGAAGAACAAGAATCGAACACAGAAAGGAATTCCAATCAGGATTTCATTAGAGAGGGGAAAGGAGATTACAACTTTTCTGAATGATCAATTTCTACAGATCGAGCCCCTATTTAACAGAGAAGATGATCACGTGCTTTGCGCGTGTCATTCTGTTACAATCTGTTACAAGTGAATCACGTGCCTAGCACGTGTCTTAACAAGCCTATACATTTATCTATAACAATTATTCCTATGGATGTATAGGAGAGTTTATGTATCATCGACCTACAAGTGTCCACTATGAGTTCTAAAAGCAGTCTTGTGGACATCCTTTGTGTGCATCTTCACTTGATGGTAGTCAGCTCTCAAATCAATTTTAGAATAAATTTGAGACCCACCAAGCTCATCCATTAAGTCCTCAATTAAGGGAATAGGGAATCTATCCTTAATTGTTGTTGCATTCAATTTCCTATAGTCTACACAAAGTCTCCAAGAACCATCTTTCTTTTTGACTAAGACTATAGGAGAAGCATAAGGACTTGAGCTATTTTGGATGATACCAGTCTCCAACATTTCTTTTACCATCTTGTCTATCTCATCCTTCTGTTGTATAGCATATCTGTAAGGCCTCTGATTAATAGGACTCACACCCTCTAATACTGGAATTTTGTGATCATGGTGAAGTCTGGATGGAGGTAAGGCAGTTGGAGCTTCAAAAATATCATCAAACTCTAACATCAAATCTTTAATCACTCTTGGTTGCTTCTCATGAGTAGATGGTGTCTCTAACAGATTGAACTGTACACTATCTTCCTCGCCATGTTTTTGATCCACACAAATCAAGGCTATCTGAGCATTGCTTTCCATATCCTTGTTGATATGCTTTGCTCTAGCTTCCCTGACATATCCATTCTGAATGCCATGCAATACTATCCTTCTTGAAGCAATTCTGAATTCCATGGCCAACTTCTTGAAGTCCCACATCACAGGACCTAATGTCTCCAACCATTGTATTCCCAAAATCATATCACAGCATCCTAAGGGAATGACCATTACATCTGCCTTAAAACAATGATCATGGAATTTCCAAGTGAAATTCTCAACTTTAGCCTCCACTGACAAAGAACTCCCATCAGCCACTGTCACTTTGGTCACTCCTACAGGATTCATTCTACAACCCAACCTCTCAGTCATCTTCTTATCCAAGAAGTTGTGTGTACTACATGAGTCAATGAGGATGAAGATGCTTTTCTTGCCATGTAATCCTCTAACTCTCATGGTTCTGTAGCCAGAGACACCTGCCACTGCATTCACTGATATCTCCATTTTCTCTTCCTCATTTTCCTTTTGCTCTTTTTCAGACTCTGGGCATTCCTCTTCTTCTTCCAGATCTAGCATGTATAACTGAGTCTTTTTATGCTTCAGATAGTGACCTGGAGAGTACTTTTCATCACAAAAATAGCATAGGCCTTTTGCTCTCCTATCACTCATCTCCTCTTGAGTCAAGAACTTCCTTCCCACTGGTTCCCCAGATCTTACTAATCCTGTTGGCTTTGCCTCCAGAATTCCCTCTTTCTTTTGAAATGGAGTGTGCTTACTGGTTGCACCCTGACTCTTGAATGCACCATTGTTCATGAATGGCTTCTTAGGATGAGCTGATTCATACAACTTCCCTAGAATTAGACACTGCCTCACAGTTGATGGTTGAAACATACGCACATGCATCTGTGTATCCAATTTGAGCCCTGCTAAGTAAGCACTCACTAAGTATTCCTCTGGCAAATCCACTCTAGTTCTAATCAACTCAAATTTTCCATGGTACTCAATAATACCATCTGCTTCTTGCAAATTTTTCAACTCAGCTATTGGATCATCAAGAATTGCAGCAAATCTCTCCACTAGCAAATCTTTATACTGTTTCCAATTACCAAATTCCCCATGAACAGACAAACTAATCGATTGATGCCAACTAGCAGCCTGACCATCAAAGTGCATAGAAGCTAATAGAATTTTAAATTCTTCTGGTGCTCTATCCAATAAGAAGAATTGCTCACTCTTAAACAACCATTCTTTGACTTTATCTCCACTAAAGCGAGGGAAATCCAATTTAGCCAATCGAGTCAAACCTGAATAGTTTGGCTGAAATGAATTCCTTGCCATGGTTGTTTCCACTTGTCGACCGCTGCGAAGAGGAATTCCTTCTTGCCTTTGCAAAATTGGCGATCGATCTTGAGCTCCTCTTCCAGTAGTGGTTTCCTGAGTGAAATTGGGCTATAGGCGTTCTTGATCTCTCGAAGAACCACCATTCCCACAGAAAGAAGGCGTATAGCTTCGAAAACCTCAGCTATCCTTCCATCAGAATTCTCTTCCATCTTCGCAAATCTTTCCTTCCATTGTTCATCCATCTAAGACAGACGACCATCCACAATATCAACGATCTTGCCAGTAACAACTTCTTCTACCTCTCGCGAAGTAGATTCCTTCAATATTGCCTGCGATCTTGTTTCTCCCATAGCCACACAGGTGCCAGCGAGTGGCTCTGATACCAATGTTAACAAATTTCAGTGATGCTAAACAAACCAAACGAACATAGAGAATCTGATGTTATAGAACAACAAATTCTAACCTTACGCGCGGATTCTTGGGGAATGAAGAGCAAGAATCGAACACAGAAAGGAATTCCAATCACGATTTCATTAGAGAGGGGAAAGGAGATTACAACTTTTCTGAATGATCAATTTCTACAGATCGAGCCGCTATTTAACAGAGAAGATGATCACGTGCTTTGCGCGTGTCATTCTGTTACAATATGTTACAAGTGAATCACGTGCCTAGCACGTGTCTTAACAACCCTATACATTTATCTGTAACAATTATTCCTATGGATGTATAGGAGAGTTTATGTATCATCGACCTACAAGGCTGCAGAAGGAGTCCAAATTTCGCGGGGAGTGGTTCAATTGTTTGTGGAATAGAGGTCATTGATAAAAAAATCGAGGGGAAATATTATTGATAATTGGACAAGGAGTTTGATTTTGGAATCGATATTTTTAGTTTCTGAGCCGAATATATAAACATTATAATATTGCGTTTTAAAAAAAAGGCAAAAACAATAAGATGCCACAATATGATGTTTAAAGAGTTCGGTCCAAACACTGAAAACCCCGGCCCATTCAAGTCATGTGTTAAACAAGAATATGATGTAAATTTAATGTGAATACATAATTATGATGTTTTTATTTACTAGCTAATATATAAAAATATATATACTAATATGAGTGAGATTCAGGTAGAAAATATATTTTCAGTATTAAAATATAAATAATTCCACCTCTTGGGTTGTCAAGAGAGATAGGAAGTCAAGGCTCGAAAGCGCATTCTTTCTAGCCATTATTAAGTTGATGCTCTTGCTTCCACTTCCTTTCAATCAATTGATGATGGTAGCTGAGGCTAGGAGCCAATGCTTTCTATTTCTGCACCTTCTTATTCGTAAAGTTCGGTTTTTTTATAGCATCCGAATTCCACCTTGATGGTCTTTTCAGCCTTTTCCCAATTAGTTCTCTAAGGCCTATCGCCAACTTTGAGTGTTATTGATGGTGTTGAGTTTCAACATTACTCTGAGCTACCACTCTTCTATTGCTATGCTTGTGGATCCAAGATTCATTTCCAGACCTGTTTTGAACCATCTTTCAATGTACCTAGACTGCTATGCTTGTGGTCCATGACAGCTACTAGATTAGACTACTTCTAATCTAGTAGCTATCGTGGACCGACCACCGTAGTTGGCTCCTGGATCACCGACCACCGTCACCCGACCTCTGACCACTGTCGTCGAATAAATGCTCAAAAGTGCAAATTGACATTCAGTTTTAGTAGAAAACGCATGCACTTTTAATAGATATCGAATGCACTTCCCATAGTGCAAGCCAAAAAATTCCTTTGTTTTTTAAGAAGGGCTTAAAGAAACATAGTATAAGTAATGCACTTTCAATACAAATTGACATGCACTTGGGGAAATCGACATGCACTTTAAGTAGAAATCCCATGCACTTCCAACAGTGCAATCCAAAAAATGTCTTAGTTTTTAGGAGGGATTAAAAAACTAAGTACATGTAGTGCCCTCTCATTACAAATTGACATGCACTTTTCAGTAGAAATTGCATGTACTTTCAACAGTGCATGCAAGCAGAAAAATGCCTTAGCTGAGACTTAAAAAAACTAAGTCCAAGTTTCAGTACAAATTGACATGCACTTATAGTCAGTTGACATGCGCTTTCAGCAATATCAGATACACTTCCAGCAACGTCGGCGATCCCGAGACAACGTATTCCAGTGATGGTGGTCCAATATCTATTGATGGTGCTTCGTTTATCATTTAATGAAAGTGCAACCCAACCTTTGCTTGGAATATAATCTTATAGACAAATTTACTTTTTACTTTAAACAATAAAATATTTTCATACCTTTGACTTTTTCCAATTTATCTATCTTATAAAATAAAGCTCTTTCTGAACCGTCGGAATTGGTTTAAGAAATTTGTTAAACTATTTATTTCTTTTAAAAAATTAACAACATTATTAAAAATTACATTAGGAATTCTTTTAAATAAAAAATAAAAAATTTAATTTGGAATAAATTAGTTTTTGGGTTTAAGTAAACTTAATCTATCTAACTATTATTCATCTATTTTAATTTTGATATATAATGAAATTTTAAGTATATAGAAAACTATAAATTTTCAGTTATGCTAAAAAATAACAAGAATTTAATAAAAGTCAATATTAATTATGTTTTTAATTATCCACTAATATGTTGATAGTTCATAAATGAACTAGCACATAAATTTTGCAAAAAAAATCTCTTTCATAACATAAAAACTATACCATTTTATATTTTATTTATTATCGATATTTATTGAGGTTATAGCAATACAAAATATACTGTAAACTATAAAATGAAATATGTCACAATAAATTTACTATTAACTAATTTTATAAACAAATCTCGGCCCCTTGCATGACGTGGGTCACTGCGTTAGTATTGGTGATCAAATGTGTGCTAAATGCTAATGAATAAAAAAATCAAATAATTAAAACCAAGTATGAGTTAACATATACTCCGTATAAACATATGGGTCTAAATCTGGTGATATAGTGCTCTATATAGATAAATAAGAATGAACGGGAAATGTTCTTACCGTTCATTCTTATTGATTAGACGACCTTGATGCAATCAGTTTCCACGCTGGAGCCTCCCCACCCGCTTGTTTATTTTGTGTGCAAAACACGCGCTGTCATGCATTTTTTGTTTCAGAATTGGAGCCAAACCGTCTCTTCACATTCTACAGAAAACTTCCATAGAAAACCTCTCTCAGAAGGCGATTAAACCCTAACCTCCCCACTCACTTACTTTTTCTCGATTTCTAACCGTAATCTCATCAATTTCACTCGTTCGTCCAACAAAATCAATCAACTCACCGATTTCTCTATGGAAGGATCACAGAAGAACAACCAAGGAAGAGGTATGGTGTATAAATTAGTCTTATTAGGCATATAAAGTCTCAATAAGGTCTCGCTCACACAAAATGAAGCTTGAAACTATGCGTAAACGCTAAAAGGCCTTAAGTCCCAATTTGGCAAAACGATGCCCAAATAATTTCCTTTATTGTTTTGCAGTTGATATATTTTGATCGTGTAATTCTCAAGGATGTTGAATCAGAGAGATGGTTTCCTATTATTGTTAATTTGGATACATCAATGTTAAGGGCAAGATAGACAAAAGAGATTAAAGTTGGTGGATTTGTAAGGGGGTATGTTAGAGATCCTCCAACTTTTAATATTGAAGATGTGAATGCTGCAAAAACAAGAAATAGTCCAGCCGAGTCTTCTCATTCAGATCAAGATGAAGATGATGATGCAAGTTTACTGGTAAGATTTGTTATAAATGTTCATCAAATTCTTTATTAATGTTCATTATATATTATGAATAATGTTCATAGACTATGTTATATTTGTTCATCAGATTTGCTCTATCTGTTCATCGTGTTTTCTATTAATGTTCATCAAAATATTTAAAAATGTTCACTAAAAAATGTATAAATGTTCATCACCTTTGCTCGATATGTTCATTATCATGTCTGCTATTGTTCATCAACTTTGTTGTAGTTGTTCATCAAATATTTTTACAATGTTCATCCTTTATTACAAAATGTTGATAACAAGGTTTAATTTTATAATATTGAAACAAGAATTTTTAAAAGATCATATTAAAGAAGGACAAGAACTTGCGAAACAGATCAGAAAATTCTTGGTAAGGATTGAGAAGGCTCCATCACGTATAACAAGTAATAGCTTGTTCAAGAAGGTTAATGAAGCTATTAAAGAATGCTAAATGTCTCTTCTTCTTCCAAACAGAGGAAGAAGAAGAGACGTTGACGCAACAATAGTTTTGGCACGAGGCATCCAAATGTTTGGAAGAAGTTGAGAAAACTGTGAAAGCGAAGAAGAGTTATGACTAGCAGGCTAACATGAGGAGTAATGTTGAAAAGACACAAGATGAAGTTCATGTAAAGACAACAAACGAGGTTGTTGAGAAGACGGTAAATGACGATGTTCAAATTTTAGAGATCCCATCCTTCTCATTGGGAATTAACTCCCAATCACCAGTCCGAAGTGCAAGTGTAACTGTTCCACCAAGAAATCCCACGATTCAGTACAAAAGGGAAATTACATTCAGGTATATACACAAAAGTTCTTAATTATTATAATTATCTATGTTGTTATTCATAATAACTTGTTGTGTTTAATTTCATTTGAAGATTCCTAAATCTGTGGTTGAAAGAGAAAAGAAGTTGAGGGCAACTAGCATGCACACTTATGATATGAATGAAAGTACTCTTGTTGTTGACAGCATTGTTGATACAGTTGAGGAAAATAATCTTGTTGGTGATAATAATGAGGTAAAGGTGGAAGTACATGAAATAGAGAAGGAGAAGCAAGTACATAAATTTTAATTTCTTATAAAAGTTCATCGATTTTACTCTTAATGTTTATTACTTTATTTACTAATGTTCATCATAATTTCTATAAACAATTTCAAATTCAATACTTTCTTTAAACTTCTATAAAAGTTCATCAACATTACTCTTAATGTTCACCTTAACAGTCAGAGCAAGAACTAGTGGAGGACAAGGAACTACAAGCTGAGGAAAGGGGAGGACAAGAGGTAGTTGAGCAAGTGGAAAGACAAGAGGTGGATGGGGAAGAAGAAAAGGTGGTACCTGAACAACAACTGAAGGAAAATGAAGGAGAAGAGGTGGTTGAAGAAGATCTAATGAAGGAAAAGGAAAGAAAATATGTAATTGACGTAGAAGAAGTTCCAAGTAATATGGGGAAGGAGGTTGAAGAGGAGAAAAACAATTAAAAGGGGAAGGACAAAGAAAAGATTGAAGGACATCAGACTATGGAGCTGGTTGAGAAGGTGATTTATGTTTCCTTTTTTTCATCAACTTTGTAAATTTTGTTCATCAAATTTACAACAAATGTTCATCAAATAAAAGGAAGAACTAACTTGAAAAAATAATGTTTGTTTGGAAGAGAGGAAGTGATGATGACCCCAAAGAGAAAATAAGGAAACTTATTTCTTGGGCAAATAAATCACCTTACAAGCAAAGGATTGTCGACATCAGAGAGAAACCATCGGCTTCTGAAATCAAAATCAACAAATAGATTATGGAAGATCCAACACACGTGCAGTAAGAAATGTTCATTTAGTTTTCCAATAAAGTTTCATCACCAATGTTAAATATGTTCATCAACTTTCCTGATAATGTTCATCAACTTCTCTGATAATGTTCATCAATTTTGTTCTATTTTTTCATCATAAGTTATATAAAATGTTCATCAATGCTTTCTGATATGTTCATCATTATGTTTAATAATTTTCATTACTTTTGCCTAACATTATATATGTCTTCATTCATTGTTTCAGGGATATTATTTTCAGTATGGGTCATTTAAACTACAAGATGATGGACTTTATGAGCATGAAGCGCAAAGTATATACTAAAAGCAATGTGATTGACTCATGGTCACACTTGTTGAATCTGGAAGTGGATGAAAGGAGTGATTCAAAACCTCTTAGATTCTTTGCTTCAGTTGACACAACGGTAGATATTTTTTACATGAACAATATTTTCATTAAAAAGTGAAATATAACTTTTGATACTTTTTTGATATTATATATAGGAGTTGCCGATTACAAAGGGTCTCCAAATTTGTGATGCTCAAACATTCTTTAATGATGAAATGGAAGTTGCTTTATCAAGGCTGCCTTGTCACAAATTGAACGACATTCAGTTGGTAAAAAAATACTATTTCTCTTATCTCTAAATGTTTACCACTCTATCGCCAAATGTTCAATGTGTTGTTTGTACTTGTTCACCACATTATGAATAAATGTTCACTGCATTGTTTATTCTTGTTCAACAAACTAACAATGAAAGTTCACTTGTTTTTAATATGTTCACTATGTATAACTAATCTATAATAATTTTCAATGTGCAGTTTTTCTTCCCAATATACCAGAGTAACCATTATTATTGTATTGCATTCAACGTCACGAACCTAAGAATGGATATCATTGATAACTCTAGTGTTCAAGGCAAGAAGATAGACAAATATTTGCACATTCCTTCAGTGATGGTAAGATTTAACACTAGATACAATTCTATATATTTGTTTGTGATAGAACCACTAGTGGAAAAAACACTTGTTGCAGCGCCCTTGTTGAGGCGTACATTATATTGTTCACCTCAACAACCTCAAAAAATCGGACTTGTTGATTATATGTTCGCCTCAACAAGTCTTGACTTGTTGAGTCGCACAAAAATATGTACGCCTCAATAAAGCCCCCTTAGAAATAAATAAAAATGCTAATTAATTTTCTACCGTTGGATCAACTTAATCAACGATCACTACAACACCTAACCTATTCACACGGATTGATATTTATCACCGTTGGATTAGATCTAACCTCAAATCCCCAATAACAAACCCTAAAAAAAAATCTCACCTCGTCCTCTTTTCGCATCGTCCTCTTCTCGCCTCGTCCTCTTCCTGACCATTAACCCTAATCTGCAAGAAGCCTCGATCCAAATCCAAATCCCCCCCCCCCCTTGTCACCTTCTTCAACCTCTCCTCTTCGTCTTTCTCCCTCGTCCCAACAAGTCTCGCCTCAACTTTAATGGCATACAAGACGCAGAGAAAAAGAAGTTGGTGTTCCTCCAAGGTTGCGCTTATGACTTCGAGGATTTGTTGATGGTCTTGCCTTGCCTTGTCTTCTTCGACTCCTCTTCTTCCCGGAATCGCCTCGCCTGGTCTTGAAATCGCCCCGCAACTGGTGTAGCCTCGCCCGGTCTCGAAATCGCCCCGCAGCTGATGTCGTCTCGCAACTGGTGTAGCCTCACAACCCTAATCTGGCTATTCCGCCATTGATGGTCCAGATCTGTTTAGGTTTTTAAGTTTAGTCCATTTTCTCAGTTAAGTTCAAAGTTTGTTGACAATGGAATAGATCTGTTTCGTCGATTGAGTTCAAAGTCTTGTTCGAAGTTGTTGAACAAATGTGTAATAAATTGTGCAATTGTTGCTCAATTCCTGTTATTCTGATATACAGTGTTCTTGTATTTTGATATAAGTGTTCTTGTTGTTCTTGATCAATTTTATTTTTCAATATTTTTTTAATTATTCTGATCATACTAAATATTTTGATCGAGGTTGAATTTTTTAGATCGATGTTGCCTAATATAATATTAGATCGATGTTGCAGCTGTTTTTTGGTTGGCCCATGTGTTGTTGAGGCGGGCACATTCTATACACCTCAAAATTTTGAGACCTTTTGAGGCGGGCAATCAGTTTATTTAGGCGTGATTTTTGCCTACTTGTTGGGGGGGGGGGGGGGGGGGGTTCCCACCTCAACAGGTGTTTTTTCTAATAATGAACCAACAGCTTGATATTAAAGTTTATTTATTTATTACAGAGAATACTATTTGTGAACTTTTTAAGGAAGCACAAGTTGGAAGTTGAGGCAACCATGTTCACCGATGAGGGGAAGGTCCCAACTGAAAGACTTGCAATGCCTTGGAGAGATGATAAAAACAAGGAAGACTTGCGGAATATTTACGATGCGACACATGGAAACATACTTTGGCGAAGGACTGACAACTTGGGAATGTCATTGAAAGAAAAGTAACAAAAAACAACTGGAGATGATGAGAATCAAGTATCTTGCATAATTGATAAGCCACAGATTCAACCGTGCTTCCACCCCAGTTATGGAGATGATCAATGGACAATCAAATTAGTAATAGATGTTACCTTATGACAATATTCTAATTAGTTTTAGTAGTTTGTGTTGGAGACAATGTTACTAAGTGGGAATCAAGACATGGATGTAAGTTTGATTGTGTGTTTATATTATGGTTGGTATGATGGTTTTAGACAGATGGTATTATGGTTAAGGAACATATGGTCATTAAGTTTCAATATAATGTTCATCATCTTAATCCGAAAAGTTCATCATCCTTTTCTATAATGTTCCTCTAATGAATACAAACAATTCATCAAATAAATTATACAATGTTCATCACCGAAGTCGCAAATTGTTCATCAATTTACAACCAAATGTTCATTAACTTTCTATATAATGTTCATCTAAATTAAAGAGAAAGTTCATCAATAGTGCCATAAAAATTATCATTATCTTTATCTCAAATGTGCATCAATTTACAAAGTAATGTTCCTTATCTTTGTCTCAAATGTTCATCAAATTAACACTGAATGTTCATCGAATTAAAACGGAAAGTTCATCAAATTAATAAAGAAAGTTCATCAAATTAGCAGAGAAAGTTCATCAAATATGATAACGACGTTCATCAATGTCTCCCATATTGTTCATCATAAAGGCTATACATGTTCATCAAGAAGATTATAAATGTTCATCAAAATAGAAAAAAAAAGACTAAATGATGTTTTTTAAATGATCTAACTTTCAAACAATTGTTGACGTCTTCTCGGGGAATGTAGAGCGATTGTGTCCAGATTTCAAACATATAGAACAACACTTCTTCACCTTGTTGGAATCAACTCTAACATTCTCTATTGTACTCTTCAAACGTATAGTATTTGACATGCCTTTATTCTTTGATTGTGGAGGTGGGAGGACAAAAACTTTATTTGGTAAAGGACCAAGAAACTTCTCAAATCTTGCCTCTCTACTTTTTGTAGGAGTCTTGTTGTTACTCACAGAAGATGACTTAGTCTGAATGGATGAACTGTACAACTCGCGCTTCTCCTTTAGAACAACCAACAGGTCTTTCAATTGACCAGAATCATGCCCAATATCATTGATAATACTATGTATCTCATACATAACATCATACACCAAAATCTTCTTCTCATTCATCTCAACATATTCTTTAAAAACTAAACGATCGATCTCAAATGTTGGCTTCAATGTTGAGCTCTTAGTCCATTGTGATAAGATATATTGGTAAAGTATTTTGACTTCCAAAGGTGGGTCTACACATCTGATAACCAATATCATGTGACAGATGGGAAGACCTATTTGCAAGAATCTATTACAAGAACACTTATATTCATTTGTGGATGGTAAGTGTTGAACCACAAATGATTTTTCAAAATGAAATCGAACACGATAGTAATGAACATCACCCTCTGTGACAGAACTAACAAGAACACAATCATAGGCAAATGACAAAAGTTGTGTTTGCACATCATCAAAAAGAGGTAGAGTATAAAGTTTAGAAATATCTACTTCCAATTGTGCCGGTGTCTGGGGAGTAGGGCGTCGAGTGGAAGATTCAAAGTCATGCTTACGATGATTGTGTCTTTGGGTATCAATAGCATTTTTAAATTGTAACATAAACACAACAAGAGATAATATCGAGCCAATGAAATGTGAGAAGAAGAAGTTCTGAGATTCGGACTTGGAAGTTGTTCTAAGTAGGCCACCCATATGAACATTTTGAAAGAAAACCTGAATCCATAATTGTCGAAGACCAACCATTGTCTTGAGCCACACATTATCTGCAAATTGAAATCATTTATAATAACATTCCAAACCTCCTCAAAATCCACGGAAGTAAGCTCATCACTCCAAACAATAACAATATATCCCTGAAATCTTGATTTTGAGATGGTTCAACTTGAATCTTACCCGACACTTTGAACATTTTATGCCACGTGCAAATACGATGAACACTTGAGCTAAAAACATATTCAATATCAGACTTGACAACAACATCTTGATCAGTCAATATAACAAAAGGTGCATGTCCCATTGCCTTTTTGAAATGATCAAACAACCATACATAAGATGGAATACCTTCATTCAACAATAAACCAAATGCAAAGATGATTGAACACTTGTAGTAGTCAACTCCAGTGAAAGATATAAACACCATATCATACCTAAAAAAACAAAAATAAATAAATCATAATGTTCATCAAAACTGTAGTGTTGGTTCATCACAAGATATAATGTACATCAAAGTTGTGGTGTTGGTTCATCACAAAATTTAAAAATGTTCATCAATACTTTTAACAAAGTTCATCAAAACTGAAGTGTTGGATCATCACAACATATAACAATGTTCATCAATACCGGTAAGAAAGTTCATCAATAAATTTAACAATGTTCATTAAAACTGCTAAGCAAGTTCATTAAAACTACTAAGAATGTTCACCAAAACTATTAAGAAAGTTCATCAAACTTAATAAAGTTCATCAACAGTGATGTTCATTAAACTGCTTATAAAAAATAAATATAGGACAACAGATTGAATAGTACAAAATTTAGAATAAAATTTTACCTATTTGATTTGCATGTTGTATCAGCAGACACTACACCACCAAAGAATGAAAAAAAATCTTGCGTGCAATCGGATCAGCCCAGAATAAACGAGTTAATTGGTTACGCTCGTTGACATAATACTCAAAATAGAAGGCCTCACATCTGTATTTCTTGCGAAAAGGCTATCAATTACCATTTGAGCATCACAACCAACCATATACACATTGAGATCTCGGTTAAAATTCTTGAAATCAATCAAAGAGGCACCGACATTGGCGTACGATCCAAAAAAATTCTTGAACATCTTAAATGTCTTTCTTGTACCAATATTGGACTTGATACAATTCATAATAACGTCCTCATGGAAAGGAGTCAATTTCCGGTTACTCCTGGCAAAGTGTCGTTGTGATTCATCAACCATATAATGTGTATGACGCTCCTAAAAAATCTTAACAGAATATCCCTCATGTCCAAGATAACGAAGGGCTAATTTAGCAACACAACCACATCTATCTCAATTCCTCTTCCTTTTGGATGAAGTCGAATCATCTGCAGTATTTCCGTTTAATTTCATATATCCCTGTCTAGTGCAACAAAGATACTTCCAAAGAGGAACGTTGCATTCATCTTTAGTGTTAGTCTCTGACATGATACGAACACTAAAGCCAACCTCAAGTTCCAGATTCATTTTCTTTTATCACTGTAGCAAAGTTTATTACCGGATACTTTTCCTAAACATATATATGTATTTATAAATAAATCTTTAACTATACGCTAATGACATGAAATACAATAGATCAATTGAATTGAGAAAGTCTTATAGTTATATTACTAGTTTTATTTCCGCACCATGCGCAAAATTTGCACAACAATTTGTATAACTATATATATAATTTATAAACACTTAGAAATAACGTTAATATAAATAAAAGTATGTATTATATAATTATATTTATTTTAATTGATTTTTAAATCAATATTATATAGATAGAATGAATTTCAATTAATTTTAATATTTATATTTATATGCATTTAAATAAGGAAATGATCAACAACATCAACATCAAACCCCATTTATCCCGAAAAACGGGGTATGGGATGGTCGGGATTGGTATTTCCTTACCCCAACAGGTTGGGAGGAAGTAACCGATATGACCTAACAATACATGAGAATACCACAAGAGCTAAAAACCGAAAACAGAAAGGTCAAAACAGAGAAAAAGATTATACGGCTCCAAGCCCGAGTAAAAGGATACACCACTCCATGAATCCCAGATTAAGCTTCTGTAACTCGAATCCTTTCCCTCCACAAAGCTCTGTCTTGAGCCACGTCAACTGAAAGCTCCAGAGCGGCGAGGTCTTTGCGGATGACCTCCATCCAGCTCTTCTTTGGTCGCCCTCTACCCCGGCGGTAGTCCCCCAACGCCAGAACTTCACAACTGCGAACTGGTGCACCAGTTGTGAAGTTCTTTATATATATTTTAATTGATTTATGTTTAAATAAGTAAATGATATCATTAGAATTATTTTAATTATCTTTAAATATATATTTAATTTTTCATTATTGAAAAAAAAAATGACGATGACGTGTCATACCTTATTGATGAGTAGATGACGTGGCATATCTTATTGATGAATATAGTGATTTGCTTTAGTAATTATATAGAGATTATACATACAATTCTGAATATTATAGGTAAGAAATAAATTTCTTCTTTTTATAATTCCATACCCTAAGAATCTAAGATTGTTCTTCTTATGTTCCTAATTAATCCAAATAAATTAAGAAAAAATATAAAACTTCCATGAATTGAAATTCCCCTAATTACTAAAAGTCCCGAAATGACCCGTACAAATAATTCAGATTCCTTGTTCTAGTGATAACTAAAGGACAATTAAAAATAGGATTCGAATCTGGTAATAAAGGGCCCTTTAGAGATAAATGAGAATGAACGGGAACCGTTCATTCGAATTGATCGGACAGCCCAGATTGCTCCACTTTCCACGCTGGCAACTTCCTACTCGCTAGCTTTTTGTGTGAAACACACGCGCTACATCGTTCCAACGTGATTCAAAATTGGAGCGAAAACCGTCTCTTCCCATTCTTCTCAAAACTTCCACAGAAAACCTCTCTCGCAAAAGGCGATCAAACCCTAACCTCCTACTCGCTTGCTTTTTCTTCGATTTCTCAACGAAATCACTTCGTTTTCTCTCGCCGATCATCAAAAACAACATACTCCTACAAATTTCGCGATGGCTGGCTCACAGAAGAACAACGAAGGAAGAGGTATGGTGTTTAATCCCTAATTTTAGCGTATACGATGCTTTTTCCTTTAATTTCTCACTGATTTCTCTTCATTTCACTCCGTCGTTCACCAAAATCCATCAACTCGCTACTAAAAATGGCAGGATCTCAGAGAAGCCAAGTACCAAAAGGTATGGAGTATAATCTGGTATTTGGAGTTAGGTTTTTGCTTCGACATGTTAGATTTCGCTACATGCATGTTTGATTTGAATGTACTGAGTGTGAAAAGTATATTTGTATGAGTAGATCTACTATATTCGGTGTGAAATGTTCATTTGTATGTACTGAGTGGTCATTATTTGATCATGACTGTGTTTTTACTCTATGTTCACCAGATCTTGTATATATGTTCATCAAAGTTCCTAACAAAGTTCATCAAAATACATGTTCATCACAGTACATCTAAATGTTCATCAAATATCTTGTATTTGTTCATCAGATCTTGTATAAACGTTCACCAGATTTCTTTTCAATGTTCACCAAATTTTTTTTGATTGTTCATCTCATTGCCTATATAAGTTCATCATATGTCTTAAGATTGTTTCAGATTTCTCTTATCTGTTCATCATAAACCTTGTGATTGTTCATCACATTTCTTACATATTGTCATCACAGTTTCTATAAATGTTCATCTCAGTGCTTATGTATGTTTGCAGTTATTGAATTTCAAGATGCAACATTAAACGTGGAGAATCTTGAAGTTATTGAATGTCCAAGAGGTATGAATATTATCCTCTTTATAAACTTTGTATTTTTGCACAATATATAACTTGTATGTTCAATATTATAGAGATAAGAAGCAAAAAAACAAATGACAGATCACAAAGAAATGTGTCATCCCAAGAACAACAACAACAGGAGGAAGAAACAGTTGATGGTAACTAATGTTCATCAACTCTTTTTTCTTTGTTCATCACAATTCTTCATAATGTTCATCAGAATGTTTAATAATGTTCATCATTCCTTTCATATATAGTTCATATGTATGTTTAATAATGTTCATCATTGTATTTCAATATGTTCACCATCTTGTTTGATATTGTTCACCATGATCCTTAATTTTGTTCATCAACTTTTTACATGTCTTTATACTAATAAGTTACTTTTAATGTTATAGCATCCCCTAAACATAAGAAGGCAAAATCCAGAAAAGTAGTTGCTACAACAAGCAAGGGAGAAAGAAGTAGCCAAAGGATACACTGTTCTTAGACCAAGGGAAAAGAGATTCAGTTGTACAGCCCAGAAATTCCTGTAACACAAATAATGAAGAACTTGAAAAGGCCTAGGGGGGGAATTGTGATAAGAGATGTTGAAGACCAACCAGAACAAGCATCCAGGACAAACAAGTCTGAAATTGTGCAGTCAAGGAAAGGAAAGGAAATAGTGATTGAAAGCAACAAGAAGCAAATAGAATTGAAGAGAACACAAAATTACATGTCGTATCCTGCACAATGAAGCTTGCCAAGTCAGTGAGGCACAAAATTACAACGCAGGATGTCCATGACTACCTTGGAATTCCTGTTGGTGGGATGCAAATAGAATTGAAGAGAACATTTACTGAACATGAGGATTTACAATATCAAGATCTTCACCGAAGGTTCAGGAATCAATTTCCACTGGAAATCGACACTGATAGGACAACAAATGCTAGTCCCTGACATGATACGTACACTAAAGCCTGCCCTGATGGCATATTTTTTATAGAATTCGATACCATCTTCAATTGAAGCAAACACTTGACCTACATATGGCTTGTAAGAATCTTCACATAATGGTAAAAAGTATTTCGTATTTCCAGGAGAAATAGAAACTACACCATTGGCATTGGATTGATCAACACCTAGAAAAATGTTCATCAGATATTAAACATATGTTCATCAAACTACTTATCAATGTTCATCAAACTACTTATCAATGTTCATCACGAATCCTGTAAATGTTCATTACACATTAAAATGTCGTGAATGATCATCACATATAGAACAAAGTTCATCAAATCAGTATTAAAAGTTCATTAAGACTGCATTCAACGTTCATCACATGTTTTATAAAAGTTCATCACAAATCCTGTCTATGTTCATTATATGTCCAATAGAATGTTCATCACTTGTATTACTGTTGTTCATCAAATCCATTTTAAATGTTCACCACAATTCTTCTAAATGTTCATCACATCACTAAAGATTCATCTTCAGTTTTTTAAATGTCCAATATATGTTCACTAACAGTCTTATTAACGTTCATCATATGTCTTGTACATGTTCATTAATTACCTCAGAAGTATGATGATAAGCTTTTTCAAAGCTTAAACATAATCAACAATAGTTCATCGATGATGTTGATCAAATATGAGATAAAAACTGCTTCACTATACACGAATCATCGTAATACTTCAACAAATAAGCTCAAATTGGAGAGAAACAGGGGGATGAACTGGTGAAACAAAGAAAATATCCATAGGTAGAATGAAGGAGAAAAAAGTTAACGAATGATAATCGATGTGTTGGATTAGCGAACAGAGCAATCAAGAGAACAAGGACACCTGAATACAAAAAATCAACAAAATCAGCTCACGCAAAAACAAAGGATATAGAAACGTAAACAAGATGAGGAAAACAAAATTAAATACGAAGGTGAGAAGAAGAAGAAGGAATTACGCAACAGAGAAGAGAAGGCAAGATCCGAAGAAGATTTGTTGAGAAAACTTAGGGGAAAAGAAAACGAAGGCGAGAAGAAGAAGAAGGAAATTTACGAGATCTGTTGAACGCGCTTGTACACGCGCTCAAAAGTGAATTATCCACATCCGTCTGATCTGACAAAATCAAACGGTCCATAATCATTCTCATTTATTACTGTAGCAACTATTATCACCTGACATTTTTCCTTAAAAATATACAATGACATTTAGGTTTGAGATCAACATACACTATTCACTATAGACAAATTGTAATGATCTCCAAAATGTCATATTCCGAGTGATTATTCAAACCTTTTACATAAACTATGAAAATTAGTAAAATATCTTAAACTCCACATCATAAAAATAGACAATTGAATTAAGAATTTGCAGGGAAAAAAAGGTAGGTCGGTTGCTTGAACAAAAAGTATCATCTAGGTTCGGAGTTAGGCTCGGATGAAGAAAAATTACAAGCCGACTCCAATTTCTCTTATTAAACTCACCCTACGCCATCTCCCACCTTCTACGACTCCTCTTCTTCAACCCCATTTCTCTCCTTCTCTCTCTAAATTCCTCCATTACTCACTTTCACAACCCACAACCGCTCAATTCAAGAGCAATTTCAAGAAGAAGAAAGGCAGCTTTCTTTGTATTCTGCGTCCGTCAAACTGGCTATCGATAACAAAGAAACTGTTACCAAGCACCCAAGCACAGACAAGATGGTAATTTCCGTAATGGGTTCTTTCAATTTGCTTCTGATTTCGTCTTTTTTTTTGCTAATGTGGGTTTGTTTTTATGGTAACAGTGCGGTGGAGTTTCGGAGGAGAAGCGGTGGCCGCCATGGCTGAAGCCTCTGTTGAAGGAGAAGTTCTTCGGTCAGTGTTCGATTCATCTCGGTTCACACAAGAGGGAATGTAATATGTTCTGCTTGGACTGCGTTAATGGCGCTTTTTGCTCCGTTTGCGTTGCTCAACACAAAGACCATAACTACATTCAGGTATAATTTCAATTCACATTGTTGATTCCGGAGTTGAATTTGGTCTGATTGATTGCATACCCATTTAGGGTTCTTGGAGTTTTGATTTGGGTACTCAGTTTCTTGAGTCCACATTCATGGATTCCGCTTCAATTTCTAATAAAAAAAAAGATTTTTTTATTAATTGCTTTTATTTTTTCAGTTTCTTTTTTTTCTGTCTTCACATTTTCCTCCTGTTGTTTCTTGTTGGGCTTTTTTTGCTCAAATGGGTTCAACGAGAACCTCATTTGCAGCTTCTCTCTTCACATTTTTTCTGTTTCTTGCCTTTTTCTTCGTAATTGTGCAATTGTGTGATGTGTTCTTTAGTGCCTAGAATTCATGAATCTACACAACATTGATTACAATGCATGTTCAGTGTTCATACATTGCTACTAGTCAATCTACTTTCTAAATACCCTTTGTATCAAATCCTTACTAAAAAATTTTGGAAATTAATTGCAGATTAGGAGATCATCCTACCATGATGTGATAAGAGTGAGTGAAATTCAGAAGATGATGGATATAGGTGGGATTCAGACATACATAATCAACAGTGCAAAAGTGGTGTTCCTGAATGAAAGGCCTCAGCCTAGGCCTGGAAAAGGAGTCACATACACATGTGAAGTTTGTGACCGTAGCCTTGTTGACTCCTTCCGTTTCTGCTCTCTTGGTTGCAAGGTAAAAAAAATTATTATACAACAGTAAAAATGTATATCTTAACTCCACCAACCCACTACCAAGTTACCCATTTGATAATTTTTTAAAAATGTCCATTAATTTCAACTATTCTGCCACCATTTTCAGAGTTTTCATGCCCTTTCTTCCTCTGGAATGATTGTGAGATTGTGGATTCTGTCAACTGGGTTTTTTATATATTAGAATTAAGGCACATTGTTTATTGGTGGTGTTTCTTTTTGAGCAATGGGGTATTGGGTTTTGGTTGATTTTGCTAGTGTGTTGCTTGTACTAGTCAAATGTGTCATTATGAGTTATTGGCTATCTTGAGATCCATTTGACTGTGTCATACTGTCATAGCATTATGTAATGCACAATGCCACAATGCCACAATGCCACAATGCTGTTTTTGCAACTGAACTTGTCTTAGTGATTGATACTTGCATAATGTTACATGGTTCTCTTGTTGGTTCATAATGATTCGTAGGCTCACGATTATTATCGTGTATTTACTAAATTGCCCCATAACTTAGTGAATGTGATCGTAGATTCAGGTGTATTTGCTAAGCATGAATTGGATTTGATGTCTGTTTGGCGTGTACGGATTATTAGCATGTATTTACTGAATGAGCTAATAAGGAAAATACCATAATGTCGCGCCAAATTGTGATATGGGTATCTTGATTTCATAGTGATTCATTAAGGTGTTCGGGTCTGTTTGTCGAGTAGCAATAATCAGCAAGTATTTACTAAATGACCACTAATAGCTTTGTTAATATGTTTGTAGGTTGCTGGAATACCGAAAAAGCTCAAGAGAAATCTGCAATTGGCAACAGCTGAAACCGAGGATTCGTACAGCAGTAGCAGCAGCCATGGAAGGATTCAGATGAAGGACAAGTCGAGGAGCTTCAGCCCATCAACACCGCAACCAACCGCCTTGACCGTTGACCGGCCCCAAAAAAGAAGAAAAGGAACACCTCATAGAGCCCCACTCAGCTCATCAGTATTGGAATTTTGGTGATGATCAAGATCTTGCAACTGGGTAATTAGTAATATCCTCTCTACTACAAAGTACTACTACTAAAACATCAGTTTTCCCTGAAAATTACCATGTTAATCCTGCGTGTTAACATGTAAGCATCATTGAAAATGTTGTATATACAGCAATGGAAAGATTGGATATGTTTAACTTTTTGTTGGTATTTATATCTATCTAGTGAGGAAATGTACATAAACTTATGTTTTGTCATGTGCAATGGTCTATAAGCTCATATGGGAAATTAAATAAATAAAAAGTGAGCTGAGCATACGGAGTTGTAATTTGTGAATTATTAGCTCTCAATAATTGATTTTGAAGGTCTTCTTCTTTCCTAAAGTTGTTTGTCCATTTTTCCTTATTTGAAAGATGTATAATATATGCTTCATCATCTAACGGTTATAATGAGTTGTCACTACAGCATCTTACTACTTCTTTATCTTCTAAAAGAGATTTGAGTTTGATATGCTCTTGCTTCAGTGCGTAAAGGTTTATCATCTTTGATGATCCTTTATGAACGGAAAATGGACCGTTGGATTTTTTAGTTTTAGCTCTAAAGTATGTTTTTTCTTCTATCTTAAGTATTGTTGTGAGGATACCCGGCACCCACTTTTTTATAACTGGCACCCGCTTTGGGCGCAACCCGAATGCGTCCAAAATGTTTTTAAAAAAATCCGGTTCAGTTTTGGGCGCAAACTTAAACCGGATTTTTTTAATTTTTGACGGCAAGAATGACCTGGTTCAAAAAAAAAAATTGAACGTACCCGGAATGCGCCCAAGACGGGAGTCAGTTATAAAAAAATGGGTATGGGGTTAAACTTTTTAGGGTCATATTCATATCACTGTTTAAGTTCTGTTTTTGGGACTTTTTAACGGAATTCTGGGAACAAAAGGGCAGGGAATAAAAGCTGTCTTTTTTGGGTGTGTAGCTTAGTATTTAAGTTGTCATTTACACGTATTCAAAACTTGTACTAGTATTTTAATTTTCAAATACCGGAGTACTGTGTTTAGAGGTGTAATTTATAGTTAAAAAAAAAGGCAAACTTTATCAGAATTAGATAATAAGATTAGGTATGACTATAAAAATGTGAGGGTCGCTATATAACTTTAAGAAAGTGAAAGATTCGAGTTAGGTAGACAGAACCCATTCTTATGCTATTCTGGAAGAAATTTGGGTTCAATAATCATGTTAGTCAAAATAATAAATCCTTCAATTACAGAATATTTGGACAAAACATGATAAGATAAAAGAAATAAAACAAGTTGGAATATGATTTACACACGGAGAGTAGACGAACACGAAGCAAGACTCACACGGAGGTATTCTGGATGGTTTACACGTGTTGGAATATGATTGGTGACTAAAAAGGTTATTGGAATCAGCACCGGGGAAAAGCAAGTTGCCCTCAGCTTACGAGTATTTAAGAAACGGGGCCCACCTGATTGTATTATTTTAATTTTGTTAATTAATTTGGATAATCTATTTTATACTCCCTCCGTTCTTTTTTTAATGTCATTCTAGGATTTTTAAGATAAATTAAGAATTCGAATTTTTATAAGTTACTCGTACTTAATCTTCTTGATTAGTAATGTCTAAAATGATAATTATTTAAGATTCTAAATCTAGTAATAAACATAGGGGCAAATCTGAAAAATCTTATCAAAATAGCTAAAACGACAATTAAATAGAAACAAAGAAAAGTAGTCTAGAATGACAATTAAAAAAGAACGGAGAGAATATATTAAAGCTGAGCCTCTTTAAGTTCTTAGAGTGAGTTTATGAAAGTTGTTAAACTATTTATTTATTTTTTAAAAATATTATTAACTTATTAACAAATTACATAAAGAAAATTAAAAACATTAATCTGAAGCAAATTATTTTCTAGATTTAAGTAAACTTAATCTATCTAATTATTACGGAGTATTCGTCTATTTTACTTTTGATATACAATGAAATTTAAAGCAGATATAAAACTATAAATATCTAACCGTCTTAAAAAATAACAAAAACTTAATAAAACTCAATATTAATTGTATTTTTAATTATCCATTAAAAATTTGATAGTTAACCAATGAGAAAACTCATAAATATATTTTATTTGTTATAGATATTTATTGAGGTTATAGCAATATAAAATACTATAAATTATATAAAACATATAAAACATATGTGAAAATCGATTATAAAATTATTATTATTAAGTAATTATATAAACATATCTCCGTGCATGACACGGGTCTTGCACTAGTCGGATATTAATTGCTTTTTGCCACTTGTTATGTCATCGATGACGGTTGAATCAACGTTTTTTGTCCGGCTTTTTTGATAAGGTTCTGTTCGGGTTTTGTATTAGTACTGTTATTCCCATCTCTTTTCGACACATTCGTCGAGACACGTTTTATAACACTAATATCTTTAAATACACATTAATAAAAATTATAAAATTTTGATATTGTTAAAGCTCTTGATGAGACGAATCAAACAAGACCCCATGTTAATATATTTTTTCTTATACATTAGAAGATATGTCGAAGATTCTCTTGAAACGTGAATAGTGTCAAAATTGATGATGGGAAGAATATTTGGGGACGGAGGGAGCAGTAGGAATGGGATAAGGGGGTGAAGACGAGAAATTTGTTCATCTTGTTAATATTTTTCTTCATTACATAGTTATGTTTTTTTGGTTAAATTTAATTAATTATGTAGCATAATGTATAATGCATGGCGCAGGATATGGGACACGTGGAGTAGAAGGGCAGAAAAGACGAAGTGCAGAGTTTGATGCCAAATTTGCATTCGACACGTTGCGTTTCGTTCAGACTTTTGATAGGCAGAGGCTAAATACACTGGAATTGACGGATTGACGGGTGGAATGACCACTTTGCAGCGCGGAGCTAAGCTCCGCGCTGCACTTAATACCGTCTCATACCTCACGAATTCTACATTCGTGAGGTTTTCTTAAAAAAAGATCGGTTTTTGAAAACTTTAAAAAACTCAGAAATTCACAATTCATGGGCTTTGAAACTTCAAAGAGCTCACGAATTCACAATTCGTGAGCTTTGAAACTTCAAAAAACTCACGAATTGAGCTTTGAAACTTCAAAAAGCTCACAAATTCACAATTCGTGAGCTTTGAAACTTAAAAAAACTCGCGAATTCACAATTCGTGAGTTTTGAAACTTAAAAAAACTCACGAATTCACAATTCGTGAGCTTTGAAACTTAAAAAAACTCACGAATTCACAATTCGTGAGCTTTGAAACTTGAATTCAGCTTTAAAACTTCAAAAAGTTTGAAACTTTAAAAATTCAAAAAAAATAAAAAATAAGTCCACGAATTCTGAATTCGTGGACTTTGCGCGGAGCTGAGCAACGCGCGGAGTTAACCTCGTGTCAGACTGTGTCTGACACGAGTGCAATAAGCCTTTCCGCTTTTGATATGGTCAAGTACTCAAGTGGACGTACAATCTACAGTATATGGATGAGATAATGTATTTCTTCTCAACATGTAAAACATTCTTAAGCAAGGCGCGAACCACGTTTTCCCACGTGTTTAATTCCACGTTCTTGATTTTGGTCTCTTCAATCTAATTTGGGCCGCCCAATACGTACGATGGATCACAAATCACAAACGCATAGCAGAATTTATTTGGTCCACTGGACTCGGCCCAAAACATCTTGTTTAAATTCTGACTGTTGTTGTATAATTCATTGTTTCAGCAGATGGAAAACACAGCTTCATTCATAATTACCATGTGGTCGTCAACATTTAACCATTAGTAGCAAATCATACCCTAAAGCACAAAACAGCGGCCGTGAAAATATATAAAACGGTTTATCTGGTTTATTTATAGATGACAAAGGTTAATAGTACTATTTATGTATGAATGTGGTTCGGGTAAGAACATTTTTTATAGTGAGAACCTGAAAATGGTTGATGTCATTAAAATATATGTAAATGTTTATAAAAAAAATTGATGTATATATCCTTTGCGACAATGTGCACATATCCGCGTGTATTGATTTTAGATGGGAGAGGCCGGCTCCTGGATGCATCAAAACTAATTCTGATTGTGCGGTCAAGGCTGATGCTAGGGCCGGCTCCTGGATGCTGGGGAATTTTATTGGGTTTTCGCCATGTCTGGGAGTTGGGGTTTCGATAGGTGATTCTCGAGACGAATTTTAGTCTTGTAGTTTCCCTTCTCTAGCGTCCCATTGTGCCCCATCATCCACTTGTCAGTCTGGTGCTTCAGTGTCAAAGCTTCTTTCTGGGTTGTCCAGTTCCGCCATGTCTTTAGGGAGACGAATGTTGTCGTCGACTCCCTTGCATCTCTTGCTCTTTATTTCCCTGTTGGTTTTCATCTGATTGAGTCCTTGGTTAGGGATGTTGTTTTTCTTTTGGAAAACGATGTTAGGGGTTGCGCTACCCCCGTTTAAATATATGTGCTACGTAGATACACCCATTTATTCAAATGTACATATTCGCCTAACAATTTTTCATACACCGGCTAGCGAATTAACTTATATATATTTAAATATATTTTATGCTTGTATATATTGGATACAATTTTTTTTTAACAAGCTAACAAAAGGCTCGCTGCTAACCGCAGCTAAAATCTAAATCATCTTCACGGATGATCTTGAAAAACCTCATCAGGGCATTCCCACCATGCGGGTGCGAGAGGATGAACTGTCGAGAAGTTGTAAGGTCTTCATTTGAAGTTGAAGAGTTCCATTGCATAATAAGCTCTCGCAGGACTTCAATATTGATACTTGATGACGCCAAAAAATCAGCAGCCCGGTTAATAAGTCTTCTTACATGGATGAAGTTGAAGGCTTCAAAGGACCTGCAAAGAAATTTAATATCTTGGACAATAGATTTAACTTTCCAGGGAGGGGAGTTATTTGAGCGAAGATAATGGATAATAGATTTATTATCACTTTCAATGATAATACGTCTAATATTAATATGAAGAGCCGCCTTAACTCCTTCAAGGATAGCAGCGGCTTCAGTAACCAACACCGAGGAGCAGGGGATCCCCACCTGCTCCGCAAAGGAAATCCTACCTTCCGGGTTTCGAATAATAAAACCAATACAACAATCATTATTAGCTTTTTTAGAGCCGTCACAGTTGAGCTTAAAAAAGTGTAAAGGCGGTTTCAGCCAGCGCTCCTTCCTGACATTTCTATTGGCAGCGGCAGCATTAGGTTTATTTTTACTATTCACAGGGGGTGAAGAGTTTTTCTATTCAAGAAATCTAAATAAAGTTGATTTAGCAATGTCTTCGGTTTTCAGAGTATTTGGGCTAGAATGGCCCCTGAAAATCTGATTATTCCTCATATTCCAGAGGGTCCACCAGATGAAGAAGCCAATTTCATGATCAAAATTATTCTTACAAAAAGCAGTAAAAGTATCTTCAAAGTTGCTAGAGAACTCAAGTTTTAAATTATAAGGGCCTATTTGATTTATGTAATTAAAAACGTTAAGAGTAAGAGGACAGCCGAAGAAGAAATGGGTCTTATCTTCATTACAATTGTGACAGAGGATACAAACCGGATAAACTTTGTGAA
Source organism: Oxyria digyna (assembly GCA_029168935.1). NCBI lineage: Eukaryota > Viridiplantae > Streptophyta > Magnoliopsida > Caryophyllales > Polygonaceae > Oxyria > Oxyria digyna. Next base: position 47,453,597 of record JAPVLV010000005.1, read on the forward strand.
AGTATCGATTTAATCTTTCAGTAGTCGGGAGGCAATCTGAGAATGTTTTCCAGAGAAAATTCTGAATCTTAGGAGGGATTTTAGAATTCCAGAAGAGATTTAAATCAAGATTTGGTTGAAAAATAGGATTAATAATTCTATAAGCTGATCTTACAGAAAAAATGCCATCAGTTGCAGAGGTCCAAATGATTCGGTCCTCCATTGGGGAAAGTGGGATCCGAATAGACAAGATGCTCTCGACTATATGGGGAGGAAGAATATTGGATAGGGCTAAGACGTTCCAAGTGTTGTTCTGAGTAATAAAATCACTGACCCTTTGGGCTACAGGATTATTCTGGCGAAAGGGATCAAGCAGACATCCAGAAATCCACTCATCAGACCAAAACTTGATATTTTGGCCATTACCCAGTTGCCAGGAGAGTCCCTTTTAAAATCGCCGACAAGCGACAGAAGTCTGCTAAATTGCCAAGACTGATTAGGTTTTCTAGTCAAACTAAGGAAATCCATATTCTGGAAGTATTTCTCTTTTAAGATTGCTACCTATACATTCTCAGGATTAGAAATAATTTTCCAGATCAGTTTCATTTGTAGAGCACGGTTATTATCCCAAGCTTTACGAATACCAAGGCCTCCCATAGATTTAGGTTTACAGATATTATCCCAATGCAGCAAAGAGTGGGAGGACGAATTTTTTTTATTCCAGAAAAAGGTTTTATTGATATCATCAATTTCATCGCAAATGCCTTTAGGAAGCAAGAAACTTTGCATAAGATAATTTACATGGGAGACCAGATTGGTTTGGATGAGAAGAGCTCTAGCGGCTTGAGATAGAGAATCAGCTTTCCATTTGGACCTTTGTTTCTCGAGGGCGGAAATTGCATCACCAAACACCTCATTACAGACACGTCCTTGAAGAATAGGGATGCCTAAATATTTTTCAAGTTTAGAGGTGAGGGGAATATTCATTACAGCAGCTAAAGACCTTTGCAAAGGAGGCTGAGACATTGCTAGAAACTTGAAGGGAACTCTTGTGGTAGTTGATAGATAGTCCACTTTGCTTGGCGAATTTAGTCAAGAAATTTTGGATAAAATGAAGATTATTTAACGAAGCATTAGCCATAATGATGGTGTCATCTGCAAAGGTTAAAAAAGGAATTGGAGTACCATTTCTAGTTAGTTTGATGCCCACGTGAGGATTGTCGTTCTGAGCTTCAGCGTTCATTTTCCTGGCAAGGAATTCCATGGCAATAACGAACAAAGCAGGTGCCATTGGATCACCTTGACGGATGCCACAAGAAGGCTTAAATTCTGGTCCAGGTTGATTGTTGACCAACACGGAATAGGAGGCTGATTCTAAACATGCTTTAATTAAATTAATCCACTTGGTACAGAAACTGAATTTGTGTAACATCTTAAATAAGAAATCCCAGTCAAGTTTATCATAGGCTTTTTCCATGTCCAGTTTAAGGGCCATCCACCCAGTAGAGCCTTTCTTGTTTTTATAGAAAGAATGAAAAATCTCATGGGCAGCTAGAATATTATCTTGGATAAGACGTCCTTCGACAAAAGCTCCTTGAAAAGGGGAGATGATTTTGGAAAGAAGAGGTTTAAGACGGTTAGCCATAATTTTAGTAATAATTTTATAGGACGAATTGCAAAGGCTAATGGGTCTAAAATGATTAATAGAATGAGGATTGTCAATCTTGGGGATGAGAGCTATAAAGGAATGATTGATACCAGAGAGCATTTGTTCAGAATGGAAAAAAACTTTAATAGCACTTAAGAGGGAGTTTTTAATAATAGGCCAATGCTTTTGATAGAACTCAATACATAATCCATCAGGCCCAGGGGTTTTATCCGGAGGTTGATCAAAAATAGCTTTACGGAGTTCATCTTCAGTAGGCGGAGAAACGAGGAATCTATTATCAAGATCATTAATAAGGGAGGGAATAAAGTCCATTTCAGCTTCTGTGATCCCAGTGGCTCCATTATGTTGAAACCGGGAGGCTAATTCAGCCGAGATTTCTTTAGAAATTCTGTCCTGGTCATGAAAGAAGATTCCATCCTTATTACAGAAACAAAGCATCAACTGTTTTGCACCTCTTTGCTTAGCTATAGCATGAAAGTATTTGGTATTACGATCACCATCGTTGATATGTTTGGCTTTAGCTCTCCTTCGCCAGTAGTCAATCTCAAATTGAATAAGCGATCCAAGTTTCTTAACGTGACTAGCAATAAGTCTAGAGATACGAGGATCAGTCGGATTGTTGAGAAATTCACTATGAAGGTGTTCAAGTTTAGATTCAGTAGAGCTTAACTGGGCAAAATTATTGCCAGCATGAAGTCGAGCCCAATTTTTGGAATAGTTTTTCAGGAGTCGTAACTTAGAATAGAAACGAAACATGAAAGAACCTTTAAGTTTATATCTCCAAACTTTAGGAACAAGTTTCGGATAAGAGCGAGAACAAGACCAACTTGGTTCATAGCGGAATGGAATCTTGACAGGTGTATTAAAAGCATCCAAAGAAAAGGTGATTAAGGCATAGTCAGAGGAAGTGAAAGGGTGATGGTGGATCATAAGACTTGGGAAGGATTGTGTAAGAGTTTCATGAATCAGTACGCGATCTAACCTTTCTAGAATATTATTATTCATATTTTGAGACTTGCGCCAGGTAAAAGGGAAACCGCTATAACGCGTATCTACTAGGCTAAGGTCAGAAGTTAAGTGTTGCATTCGGATAAACCGGTTCGAGGAAGGAGAAATATTAACCTTAGTTTAATCATGGGAAGAGTAGGTTGAATATTAACCTTAGTTTCAGAAAGACATATCACATCAAGTTTATTTATTTTTTAATGTAAGCAATTTCAGTTGATAATCCTTTACGTCTAGACCCTCGAATATTCCAATATCCAATATTCATAAAAAAAAAATCATGTTTAGTAAGCCATAACCTTTTTCTACTTTCAAAGGAATTGGGATAGTAATAGTCTAAAGAGTTGTAACTATAAGTGATTACGGGGTAAGACATGAGCTTATTCGTAAAAATAGCAATAAGAAAACTCATGCAATAAACACCAGTTTTGAGGCATACGAGTCTAAAAATCCATAAACTGCTCAAAATCCAATCAGGGAAGTGATATATTACTAAAATCCAATCAGGGCAAATACCAGCAAGTTCAACGGAAAACATAAACTGCTCAAAATTATACACAAACGAATCCAATAACCATTCTTTCTTGCATCATTTTTTCTACTGTAATTCAAATATATACAGGAAAAAAAGAAAAACATTAAAATAATAATAATTTAATATACACGAATACGATTATGAAATGAAATTTAGAGGATAAAGCATCTCCCACGCAGTGCAGTAGCCGGAGTTAGGCCGCCATGGAAGCCACATCTTCAATCCTCTCCCTAAACTCCTCCCTTTCTTCCTTCCGCCTCCCATGGAAGCCTCTTCTTTCTTCCTTCTCCCTCCCTCTCCCTACTCTCACTCTCTCCTCCACTTCCCCTCCATTTCCCCGTCTCTGCTCTCTCTCCACTCTTCATTCCCCTGCCAAATTCGTCCTCCGCGCCGCCGTTGACGTTATCACCTTGCAGGAGGACGCCACGATAGCGCAGGATCCCAATTCAGAGCTCAATTTGGCCAAAAGGAAGCTCTATGTCGTCAATTTGCCCTGGAGTTATCCTTCCACCAGTATTAGGGATATGTTTGCGGAGTTTGGCCCCGTCACTCAGATTGAGGTCTGTTTTGGCTTCAATCGATGATTCATGGAATTCGTTTCGGTATTGATTAACTTAAATTGTTGGATTTTTGGTTGTAGATGATTAAGGATAATAGAGGGAGATTCAAAGGGTATGCTTTTGTGACAATGGAGACGCCCGAGGCTGCCCTTGCAGCTATTGACAAGCTCAACCTCACTGTAAGTCTCGTTTTGTATTTTGCATTCTCAATTTTTGGCTTTAGCTAAGTTGAGTGTTTAGTTTGGTAATAAGGATTTAATTCAGAGGGTGAAAATGCATTGAGTTTGTGTGAATTTATAACTTGATGGAAGGATTGGATATTGCTTTTAGGCTGTGTCGAGTTTCTGAAGGATTTGATATTGGTATTGGAGCGTTGCAACAATTAGTTAGTTTTTTGTGCAAAATAGATGTCAACCTTACTACAAGTCCGGTTTTGTGTTTTCCCTCAATTTTTGGCTTTAATTAGGTCAAGTGTTTTGTGTGGTTTCAAATAAGTGCAGATCGAATAAAGCTGTTGTCTGAATTGAAAATAGATTGTTTAATTTTCTTTTAGGTGTGGACTGTGGATCCTCCCTTACTAGAAGTTAGGTGGTTTAATTCAGAAGGTGAAAATGCATTGGATTTATATAAATTTATAACTTGATGATGGCAGGATTGGATATTGGTATTAGCTCGTGTCGAGTTATTGAAGGATTGGATATTGATACTAGAACATTGCAGCAATTAGTGAACTTTATTGTGCGAAATGAATGTTAGCATTGCTTCAAAGTTGAATATGAACCTGTTTCTAGCTCAGCAGTTCTTTTGTGCAAAATGAAAATGAACTTGATGGTCTCAGATTTTACTCTATGTATGTTATGAGTGATAAAATGAATTGGAACTCCTGAAGATATGTTACCATTGCATGAAATATTTTGTAAAAACTGAGTGAATACGAGCGTGTTCATCCGGCAAAAATGAGCTAGCAACTAGCATGACAAGATATTCTACTTCGTTCACTTCTACCAAATTTATGCTTGATATTATGTCCTTCAATCTGCTGTTCTTTAACTTTGGTTTTGCATACATTTCTGAGTTCATTGAAAACTGTTTTCTTTTGGTGATTTAGATAATAGAAGAAAGGGCTATCAAAGTAGAGTATGCAAAGGCTTTGAAGCCTCAATCAACGGGTCCTATTGATGCCGTTCGGGAGACACCTCATAAACTTTACGTATCAAATCTTCAATGGAAAGTAAGGTCCAACAATCTCAGAGATTTCTTTCTTCCTGATTATAATCCGGTTTCTGCAAGGGTTGTTTTCGAGAGTACTCCTAGAAGATCTGCTGGCTATGGCTTTGTCTCCTTTGCAACAAGGGAGGAAGCTGATGCTGCTGTTCTGGCTCTAAACGGAAAGGTTAGAATAAAGATTTAATGCATTTTCAATTTTAATGTGTTTGGAAAAACATATAATGCATTGAAATGCATTTTCAGTTTCAAATTTTCAATGCATTATGCCCGTCTATCCAAATGAGCCCTAAGTTGATCTTAGTTGGTCTCTTCAAAGCTCAACTAGCAAAAATGTTTCTTAAAAAAAAAACGGCAAAAAACCCCGCACCCACTTTTTTATAACTGACACCCACTCTTGGGCGCACCCGGGATGCGTCCAAACCTTTTTTTAAAAACCCGGTTCAGTTTTGGGCGCACCTAGGATGCGTCCAAAATCAGACCGGATTTTTGAGTAGTTTGAAGGCCAAAAAAAAAAAAAAAAAAAAAAAATCTTGAAATGCAGCCAAAGCGGCTGCCAGTTATAAAAAACCGGGTGCGGGGTTAAACGGCCAAAAAAAATCCTCAGAATCTTCTATTGTGTCTTTGTTGCAGGAACTGATGGGGCGTGCTATAATCCTGAAATTCAGCGAGGTAAAGAGCAAGGAATCTGGAAATGAAGCGGAAGTTGAAACCGATTCTAATGTAGTTGCAAATGATGAGCAAACTGAAGTTTCTGAATAGCAGCTTGATGTATTGTAGATTACCCAAATTTTAGAAGTTTGGTGTATGCGTTTTTGCTATTTTGCAGCGGGAACTTGTAGATATAATCAAAGCACATCAGATGTCAAGTAACACAGATTTAAAGTTGTACCTTATATGATTAGTTAATGCCTTGAAGGTTACTGTCAAATTATGTTTTCTACCTTTCTTGTTGTTACATGAAGTTTTATGTAACCTGGAGCAAAACAAGAGGAGGTTCAATGATGTCGTGCCACTCTGATAACGAAACAAAAAAAAATAAAAAATCATTTCTTAGATAAAAATCAAAGTGCGAATAATTATGAACGTGTGAATATCCACATTTCTTCACAATGTGTCCTTATAAAATATGTGTATGTCTGTATGTGTATATAAATATATTATTTATGAATAATTATTTTATATATTTATACATTAAATATATAATTGTTTTTACATGAAAGATTAATCTATTTTACTTTAAAATTTACTCCGTATATATTTGGGAATATGATAAAATTAATAATCGTGATTTAATATTTTTTTGGTAATGTATCGTGATTTAATATTGAGTACTTTAACAATATTAAAATTTTATAATTTTTAGAAAGATATAATAAGAGATATTAACGAAGCAAAACGTGTCTCGACAAATGTGTCAAAATAAGATGAGAAGAACGTTAAGGGACGAAGGGAGTAGTATGGAGTGTGGACAAAAGGCCTCAACTTGATTGTTGTTGGTCGGTTGTTTCAAGAGGAGAATGATTATTATTCTTAAAGGCAGAATTAAATTAAAAAGTACATATCATCAAGTTCCTAGAATACTTGCTTTTTTTTGTGTTGTTGCTATAAGATCAAATTTATATAACATGATAAAATAAAGGGTTTTTCTAATATGTGCATAAGGTACACATTAAAGATATTACATTGAAAATATAACACTTTTTTGTTGTGATGGGTTTATCCCTTTTTTCAAAGGGGTAGGGCCTAGTTTTTTTTACTTTTTTTAATTGCTTATTGTGACAAGGGTGCGGTTCCGGTGAGAACAATTTTTAAAATGAGAACGTGAGAATGACTAATGGTGCATCAAAATATACTTAAATGTGCATCAAAATATACTTAAATGTGCATCAAAATATCCTTAAATGTGCATCAATTTTTTTAATGTTTATCCTTTGAAAAAGTGATGCACATATACAATGTTTACCCGAATGTTCTTGAGTTTCTTAAAATGTTCTTCAAATTTTTGATGTTTTTAAGTTTGTCAACGAATGTGCACCAAATTAGTACTAAATGTGCATCAATTTACTACTAATGTGCATCATTCCCACGTTCGTATTTTAAAATGTATTCTCACCGGACATTACCTATAGTGTTTTTATAAAAAGGAACGCTACTAGTGATGCTGAGAACTTTTAAGAATCATCTTTAAGAATACAAATTGTTCTTTAGTCCTTAAACTTGTCAATCTTTTGATCAGATTGTTTATGAACTCGAAAAAGTAACTACGTATACTGTTTAAGAATCTAATCTTAAGCTAAAGAATAGTACGGAGTACTCCTTATATTGATAAATGTGTTAATGATAAAGTATTAGCTAAAATCTTGCTCTCATTTGAAAGTACCCAGACAAAAATTGGAAAAAGGACTTAACTTACATGTTAAGTTCAGAATGTGTCTGACCCAAGGTTTATATTTGCTATAAAAATCGCCACTGCACAATTACGGATTTCGTATTCGGTTTGTTTATATTAGAATAAGATGCTAAAATTTAGAATTAATAAAAATTAGTATAAGATAATTAATTATTTTCTCCGTTAATGTCATTCTAGAGCAAAACACAATTATTAAGAAATGATATAATATGACTCAAATACCCTTAATTAATTTTATAAAACTCCAAATTATTAGATTTTCAAGCATTTTACACATTCTCTTAAGAATGTATTTAATTTTATTATAGTTAATGTAAAGGATATTACTTGAAAAAACTTGTCAAAATAGCTAAAATGTAGTTTTTTTTGGTACAAGAAGAGAATGCTAGAATGTCATTCTTTTTTAAACGGAGGTAGGGATGACAATGGGCGGGGAATACTCTTTCCCGTTTAATATTATGATCTCCATCCCATTTAGGATCTATATGTTAGTATCAAGGGAACTGAAACACAAAGTTGTCCAGTTCCTTGACACAACGGAAGCAATAAATAAGTTATCAACATGATTACTTAAGGTGGAAACCCTAGATAACCAACTAGTTATCTTTTGATAAAAAAACACCTCTCTTTCGAGAACCAAAAGTCTACTTGTATATTCAATCTGTGAGTTTAGAGATGAACGAACGAGATTACAAACTTATTGCTAAGTAATAACCTAGTTCTTATTAGAAACTCTAGAATGAAACACAATAAGACTTACGTAATGTTCTTTCATAAGAACAACTTTTTCAACCTTCCTTCTCCTTAGCAAGATACACTTCAAAGTTCTCAAAAAATGCATAAGTGCTTAGGTCGTCCGAGTGGGTATTTATATGAGAAGAAGGATCTTGGGAAAAGATATATGTGAAGATATATATTATACGAGATAATTCATTCCATATTAATATTCACTCTTACGTTTTTGAGTTTATCAAATAAACACGAGATCTTTACTTGTTCATTTAACAACCGATTACAACTCAAGATATATTCCAATAAAGGATAAAATCTTTCACAAGATCTTCATCTTCTTGCCGCCCACACTATGTATGTTTAGAGTTGTTGTGGTTAATGAGACGCGGTTCCCATTCTACTTCCCCTGGACTTCGAATGCTTGATTTCTTCTATCTTTTCATCTGAAATATCATAATATTACTTGCCATAATATATAATGAGATTGTCATCTTCAAAACTAGAGAAACGAGGAAAGGAACTTCATTAGAACGGATGTTCCTGAAATCTCTATTCCAACACCCATCCCCACCCCATCTCCGTCACCGTTGGAAAGTCTCATCCTCGATAATTACCCCAATGGGGATTTAGTATATCCGTTAAATTTCATTATTCATATACATATATAAATAACAATAAATAAATAAAAAAAAATTTAATAAAAAGTAGCTAGTATATGTTATGCATATGGTACATTGATTTAAACGAGTAATACTTTATAATAAGTTAAGATTTAAACGAATAATACTTTATAATTAGTTGAGACATACAAAATATTTCGTATCCCCGTTCCAACATACATTGATATGATTTAAACGAGTAATACTTTTTAATTAGTTGAAATTTCAACTTTGACATTGATGATACATTGATTTATGTATATTTTATGCAATTAAAATTATCAACTTCTAACTTTAATCATAAAAATCAAGTTGGCATTGCGAATTTATTATATATATTATTAAGATAAAGGTAATGTTTGAATTTGACACATAATATATAGTAATATCGAGTAATACATGACTATTATAAACTTATATAGGTCAAATCTTCAAAATTTAAATAGTATTATGTATAATATAAAGTAAATTTATACATGTCAAATCTTAATATAAAGCAATGTTATTATAAGATAGTAAGATACTGACACATAACATTGAATAAATATACTTATACTTTGTATAATTTAGTTTAAAATTTATATAACTTATTTATAAGAGATGAAGAGAAATATTTTGTTACTATAAGAGTTTGATATTAGTATATATATTGACAATCTGATATGGTTTAAGCATTATATATTTTTTGTATATATTATAAAAAAGATTATATAATATTGTGCAGTGTAAAAAAAATGAGAATTTTTAAATTATAAATAAGTTATATATATATATTTTAAACTAAATTATCCAAAGTTTTAGCATATTTATTATGAGGATGAGATCTCCAATGGAACGAGAATGGGGATCTCCAACGGAGACGGGAATCTCCATCACATCTCCATCCCCTTGCGGGGATATTATTTTTCCCCATCCCCACCCCGTCCCAAAAAAATCCCCATCCTCATTCCCCGTATGGGGATTCCTCGCTGGTATTTGAGATTTCCCACCCCATTCCGATCCCTAAACGGAGGGAGTAATAATAAAAACTTGAATAAATTTAAAATTATTAGAAGATAAAATGGATAAATTAATATTAATTAAGTCTTAATGCAAATCAAATCTAATAAGACTTGATTGATTAATGAGAAAATTTCGAACAAATGACATTTCTTCTTCAAGAGATCAAATTTTAACTCTATGTAAATCTAGCCTCTATCTAGAGAGCATATTTCTCACTTTAAGATGTTAGCTTCGTTAATTGTAAAAGTAGACGCCCAAATCACAAGGGTTTTGACTAAAAACAATTTAGATAATGCTTCTTCTTCATTTTAAAAAAAAATCCAAAAATTATTCTTCCAATCAAATACAATTCTTTTTGGATTTGATATTCCTTGGTTATATTTTTCTTGTGAGTTGTGGAAAAGACTTGAATCGAATTAATGTTGGTTATGGATCACTAGGAAGTAGGAATATATGCTCTATTACAAAGTAGCAACTCCATTTCCTCATCACCCAAATATCCATTTCGAACGTTCGATATAATAATAGCCAAAGAGAATTGTTCGAGAGGATATTATATTTTGGGTAGATTTCCTATGTACACACATAAAAATTCTTGTTTTCCACATATTAAGTTTATTTACGACGTACGTATATCCAAGCACATCCTTTTCTTTGATGAGGAAAACGTTTAGGGAGACATCTAGCGAGAATAATACCGCCCTAGAGCACCTGAATGATGAGATTCGAATGAGTCTGCAAAATCGGGTTGTGGTGTCAAGTGGTGCATTTTAGCTATCTGCTACATCATTAGTCTCCCGAAAAATATGGGATGTTCGACTACCAGAGAAGAAACGTAAGTCCATTAGGATATCAATCATGATCAAGTCAATTTCTCATGGGAAGTCCCAAACAACGTTTATTACATTTATAAAGCAAAGATTATCGCCTTCGATCTCAACATGCGTGAGACCAAGCTGAATAGCCTCCCTAATGCCATAACGCATCGCTAGGGCCTCAACCATGATTGGTGAAACGTTACCTAGGGTTCCATTCAATATTTGACCGGATTACCATTTTCGTCTCTTATGATGAATCCAAAGGATGTCAGACCATGAGTCAGGCAGGAGACTTCAACATTTAATTTGGTGTATATTGGTTGTGGTTTCTTCCATTTTAAGATTTTTCGTTTTCTCCTAATGAGACTTGAGTTCTCTTTCTCCCTATCATGTCTTTCTTCCTTGGACACCATTTTCCATTCACTTATTTAATGTCTTATGAATTGGTGAGTATTTAGTTTGTTTTGTTCTTCGATGTTAAAGATTTCGTTATTCCTGTAGAACCATAATGTCCACTAAATTTTTGTCAATTTTTCAAAGTCTTTTTTTGGGACCTTACTTCTTATATTATTTGATAACTCATTTGTCGATTGATTGTGATTGTCCACTTCTGTTAGTTCCTCAAAGAGTTTTGAATTGTAACTTTTTACGATACGTAAAGTTATGAGACATTCGATTATAAAACGTTTTAGATCTTCATACCGATTATTACAACCCATACATTACAAAGCACACCCATGTTTGTACTCTTTCATGCAATATAGGCTATATAGCTTGTTTTGTTCTTATTAAAAAAGAATTAGATGGGTTCGGTTCCCGGACAGCACCACGTATAAGTGCACGCCTCGCAATCGAAAGTCATTTATAAAATTTCTTACAAATTACCCACCAAAAGAAATCTTACGTCGATAACTAAAACCGTAGAGAACGTGACCATCAATACCAACTAAATTAGGATCAATATGACTATTCAAATACTATGTTTAATAGTAGCATGATTTTGATAACAAAATCATGAGCCTAGCTAGTATTTTTCTTCATACTATGAGTTAAAATGAATCCAAAGTATCTTGTATGAAAAGACATAAAAGAACTAGCATATGCAATTTTACTCGTGTTTCTTTTAAATATCATAGCTAGACTATCACAAGTAAGGGTGATTCTCATGCTTTTGCTATTTACTTCTTATGATTGCATTACATATAATCTAGCACTTTTTCTATGAAAAAAGAAGTCAATTTCATGTTCAACCAACCAACATATCCCACTTTCATGAAAGATAAACGGTGTCTTATACTTCAATCTCAAGTTGCAACCAATTACTTAGTAGGAAAACAAGTAAGAGAAAAAAAACAAAACTAAAAGCTAGAGTCAAAAAGTGAAGAACACAAGACCAACCTCACAAAAACATGGTCAGTCAACAATCACCTTCTTCACATTTCATAAAAGCAAAAAGAATGTTAAAACATAAAGTTAAAGGAACAAAAAAGGAGACACACCCTATACCCATTACAAAAATTCCTTCATTCTCCATCTCCAATGCCTAATCTTCATTAAAAAGATCAATTCTTTGAGGGAGATCATGAAAATGGGGTCTCTTAGGCCACCATACATGAACACAAAGGATTGCTCACAAGGCTTTTGCAGCCTAAATTGTCCTCAATGGTGTTACCTAATTTTCCCACCTCCACCTCCATTAATGACTTCCTCTTCTTCTTCGTCAAGCTTTTCGCCTCTCGTAATCGCCATAATCGGTATCTTAGCAAGCGCCTTCCTCCTAGTCAGCTACTACGCCGTCATCTCCAAGATATGTGGGGCCAGAAGCCGCGCCACCTGGCCAAACATCGATGACGTAGAAAATAACCACAACATCAATGATCATGTTGATCAGAATGAGTTGTGGAATGCAAGGTCTGCAGGATTGGATGAAGCTCTCATTAAACTCATCTCAGTGAAAGTTTACAAGAAGGGTAAAAGCGTCTTTTCGAGCACGGATTGCTCGGTTTGTCTCGGAGAATTTGAAGAGGGTGAGCCTCTTAGGGTTCTACCAAAATGTAGCCATGCCTTCCATGTTTGTTGCATTGATAAGTGGCTTAAGACACATTCGAGTTGCCCTCTTTGTCGATCGAATATTCAACCAGGTAGGCACTTGAATCATGATCTTTATGTTATAGGAAAACTATAAAGAGATGACAAAATCAATCAACTATCTTAAAATTTCATTATTAGCTAGAAAAATCACTTCTTAGGAGAACTAGTGCATGTCTAAATTTCTTTGTGTTATAGGAAAATTTGTTGGAACAAGATGTTCTCTCTTGTTTTAATAACTGAGATTCGAAAATATCAATCTACTATCTTAAAATGTATCTTATTTTATTAGGCATGTTGATGCATCAAGAAGAAAGAATGGAGGAAGAAGGAGGTGAAGAGCAAGAATCTAACATAGTAGAGATGAGGGATGAAGCAGAAATGAGGAGTTCAAGGAGAAGGTCAATGTCAATGGATCTTTCAAGAGAGAGGAGAATCTTTATAGGTGCCATGGACTATGAAATAGAAGAGTGTCAGATGCATATGAAAGATCAGGCATTAATGGAAGAAGAAACTTATAGAATTTTGCATTGTGTTAAGAGGTATGATGTGATGAAGAGATCAATGTCGAGTGGCAGATTTTTGTTTACGAGGCGCGAGAGAGTGAGGAACTCGTCGGTTCATGTATGAATCAAAAAAAGTTTTTGCAAGGTTTGATTGTAAAAGGCCTAATCTGTTTTTGGATTGTGGTTTGTAATTGAGTTGCAACTATAGAGAGAGTTGAGTTTTTTGTGTGTTTGGTGTTTGATGGTTTTAGTGAGAAGATCGAGAAATCTGTATATTTAGTTTGTTAGGAGTTAAGAGTTTGATGTCAATCATTAAAGGGAGGGATGAAGTGATTATAGACAGTGTTATAAAAAAAGTACGATGATGAAAGAACTTCAATCTTCTTTATAATCGGAAACTATACGGTTTAAATTGGCCCTTACTATTTAACGTCCGCCCTTTTTGCTATTTACCGCTCAGACGTCGTGCGTCACGCATGGATTATATCCGTGCGTGACGCATGGTTTAAATTCACACGCCACGCACCGAATAAAACCATGCGTCACGCATGAATTTTTTACCTATAAAAGCCCAAAAACATCAAACCCTACCATTTTGTCACCTTCCCCAACTTACCTCACGGCGGCTGCACCTCCACAACGCACCATTTTACCCAAAAACCATCATTCTCATCATCTTTTTTGCATATAAGGTATGTAAACATTAAGATTTCATTGTTATGGTATGGTATTGATGTATATATGAGGTTTTCATGTTGTTTTGATGATATTTACTTCAAAATCCAATGTGTATGTTAATTAGTTGATTAGAAATGATTAAACTTGTAATATATGAATGGATTGTGTACTTTGTTGATAATTTATTGACCAATTTGATATTTTCATGTGTATATAGTTTATTAGGGTTTTGATATTGAATTAGGGTTTTGTGAATTAGGGTTATGAATTAGGTTGTTGAAATTTGGTATGATTTTGATGAAATTATTGAAAAACTGTTAGAATTTTGGAAAAACTGTTGAATTAGGGTTTGAAACATGAAGAAATTGTTGACGAACAATTTCTGGAATGTGCAATTCCACACGTCACGCATGGATTGAAGCAATACGTGACGTGTGGAATTGCACATTCCAGAAATTGTGTTCTGCAGTTTCAGATTGAATTTGATGATATACTGATTGAGTTTTTGATGATATGCTGATTAAATTCAGTAAACTGATTAATTTTGTGGAATTGCACATTTTATGATGCAGATATGGATGGTGGTCGTCGACCTGGACGCGATACTCGTCAAAAAAACAGAGAACTGGAGAAAAAAGATCCCATAGTTCCAAAACCAAGGAAGAAGAAGAATAGACAAGAATCGCCTCCTCCTCGTTTAGAGTTTTCTGGTGAGATGCAACAACAGCAACAACAGCAGCTACAAGAGCAACAACAACAGCATCAACAACAACAACAACATCAGCAGCTAGCTTTGTCCGCTGCAAGTTTCGATCCCCAGGGTTCCCCTCATTACTTTCTTGGCACCCCCATTCTGATCCCACATCAAACACTGTTTCCACAACAAACACAGTTTCCAGGCTATCCGGGCTATCCACAACAAGAGCAATCATTTGTGGAGATGATGAGACAAGATACTGGTTCTCATAACTTTGAGAACCCTCAGACGGGTGATGACCAGTACGCATTGGTTGCTTGTAGCAGTGCAGGGCCATCAGCTGGGGGTGAAAATGCTGATTCTGATTATGAGCAGGAGCATGAGCATGAGGAACAGGGTGAGGAAGAGGATCAGACATATGAGAATGTTCATGAAGAACATGAAGAAGCGGAAGAGCAAGAGGAGCGAGAGGAACAACCCAGAAGACGACGACGACGACAACCTCCGGTCAGAAACATATACGTCCCTCAGTTAGAGGGGGGTACTCCTGGAGGTCCACAAATTCCGGAGCTGCTCATAAGTTTTGAAGCTCATACAGCCTTTTTTGTGCAAAAAGGAAAGGTATGTAATTAGAATTTGGTTTATAGATTCAATACTTATCATAACTAATTTAATGTTAGGAAAATGGTTGAAAAAAATGAAAAAATTACATTCAGTTCATTATTTGATTATATGAAAGATGAAGTATGTTTATTTTTATTTATGAATTGATTATGTGTTGTGATATTAAATTTGTTAATGTATGAATTGATTTGATTAAATTGATGGATTATTTGTTGAACTATTTGTAGTTTTGTTGAAAATTTGGTTAAGGTGTGTTGTACAGAATGCAGAAACTGGTTTCTTTGCATTCTGTCTAATGCAAATCCACGCGTGACGCATGGTTTATGTCCATGCGTGACGCATGGTTCTGTTCTGACACGTCACGTATGGAACAGAACCATGCGTCACGCGTGGAATTTCATTTCAAAGAATGTCAAGTTTCTGCAGTTTCTGGAAAAAATTTATGCGTTATTGAAATGATTTGTGTTACGTAATCAATTTACAGGATAGAGGCGTACTCCCTTACCAGACCAGACAATCACAGCTGAAAGATTGGGAACTTAATTCTGACTTGCCATGGGGTAATCACGCAGTTGCAGCGGAGCTGACTCATCTCAGGCTGTTGATGTACGATGTGATTGATTATCCGCTCATCTGCGCCTTTATTGAAAGGTGACATCCTGAAACAAACAGCTTCCACATGCCATTTGCTGAGATGACAGTGACGTTGCTCGACATCAAGAAGTTGTTGTTGCTTCCTATTCACGGGAAACCTATGGTGACCGACCCCACCGCTTCAGTCGGGAGAACTACCAACAAGAACTATTTTGGTGAAAAGGGACGACAAAATTTTCATCTTCAAAATGAACAGCTCGATAGTTATTGGATTAGAGCGAAAGAGTTTAAGGCGCACATTGAGGGCCTAAATGATCCCGTAGTTCATGGAATGGGCTATATATTCCACTTGTTGGCTTCCACAATCTTCACTGACAAGTCACAACATAAGCTCCCGGTGAGATTTGGTGCATTTCTAGGGAGTGTTGAAGAGGCAAGAAGTATGTCTTGGGGATCTGCGGCGCTAGCATATTTCTATCGCCAAATGGGCATCGCTACACGCCAAAATTGTGGTTTGATCTCATTTTGTTTCACCCTCCTTCAAGTAAGTTTTTTATTATTTAGGAACTACATTTTTTAGCAATCATAACTTATTTCTATGGTTTTTAATGCTAACTATATTTTTTAAATGGTAGGGTTGGATATACACATACTTCCCATCCTTAGCAGCTGGTGTTCGGCTTAATCCTGATTGGTCAGTTGATCATCCTTATGCGTTTCGGTTTCTACCAGAGGAAGCGTTGCCAAACTACGACCCTGAAGCACGAAACTACAGAGCTGAACTAGATGCAATGAGGGTGGATTAGGTATTTGTGTTGCATTTTGTTTATATTTTTAAGCCTCAGTTTTGGTACCTCAGTTTTTTTGCAATTCCATGCGCCACGCATGGATCTGTTTCATGCGTCACGCATGGTTTAAATCTATGCGTCACGCATGCCTTGATTCTATGCGTCACGCATGGCTTGATTCTATGCGTGGCGCATGGAATTGCAAAAAAAAACTGTGTACTATTTTTTACCTCTGTTTTGGTACCTTAAGGTGTAAAATTACTGTTTGAGTAATGCAAGACGTTGATATCGTTTTTAGGTTAATTGGAACCCGTATGGTGAAATCGACTTCAATGATCCTGCCTATGCTCCTGCTCTTTTTTTCGGGGTGCTGAGCTGCATGGACATAACCGAGCCCCACCATCCCGATAGGTCGCCTAGGCAGTTTGGTAGGGTGCAGATGATTTCCAGGCCTCCAATTTCACCCCTTAAAGCCCATAGGCTCATCAGCCCTAGGTCATATGTGGTGAATTATGATAGAATGGCGTGGAGTTGGGAGGGGATGGATATCCACAGGGCGACCCTTGAGCAGATGGGACCACCTGCGGAGACAGGTTTTGAAGAAGCTCCGGAGTATCTTGTGTGGTACATCCCCCGCACTCATCGATTTCTGATACCCGGCAGACATGCTAGCTTGGAAGCACAACAGGTAATACATTTATCTCATGTAACTTGAGATCTTGATTTTTTTTTAAGTTTGATTTAAGGTAAACATTATGCAAATAGCTGATTTCAATATTTTATTTTATTTGTAGGTTTTTGACAGGGTCTACGATCACTTGTCACCATATGCAACCTTGCCTGATCCCTATGATGTTTCTGCAATGCATGGAGCCATAACCGAGGTCCTTCAAGATATTGTGTCGTGGACAACTATGTATCAACAACATCGGTGGTGATCTTGTTGGATTGGGTTCGATTGTTTTTTATGAACTGTTTGTTTTCGGATTTTCAGGATTGTCCGTTTTTCGTAAGGATTGTTTGTTATGACGTTGTTGAACTTTTCAATTCTGGTTAGCGTTGTTGAATTTGTTGGATTATTTGTTTAGGGTGCACAAGACATAAATCTGCATTCTGTTGGTGAAATGCAAAACCATGCGTCACGCACGGATGCATTCCATGCGTCACGCACGGATGCATTCCATGCGTCACGCACGGATGCATTCCATGCGTCACGCACGGTTCTCTTCCATGTGTGACGCATGGAAGTGTAAACCTAGTTTCAAATCGCCTATAAATTCACTCCCTCAGCATACCATTTCCACTCATTAATCTCTCCTTTTCACTCCCTCAGCCTGTAAGTTGATTTTTGAAGTTCTTCTTTGAAGCTCCATATTCCGCATCTTATTCCTTACTTTCTCACTTGTTTTCTTACATTGTATTACAGATTGGAAACCAACATGGCATCATCCTCATCATCATCTTCAATACCACGAGAAGGCAACACCATTCAGTGTCCAAATAAGAGGTGTAGGAAGTCTATCACGGTTTTCAGCGCTAATGACAAGATGAGACCAGACCAGTATGGCCGAAGGTTTTTTGCATGCCAATGTAACTTCAGGTGGGTGTTTCTTGATCCTGAGTATGACCGTCATCATCTCCGTGTTATGACGAAATTGTTGAAGGAAAATCGGACACAAGCCATGAAACTGAAAATCTTTAACGAAGAGAAAGATTTGGAAACGGCTAAATGGTGGGTCAAGGATCTCTATGAGGATTTTGAAGAGAAACCAGCTGATTCTGGCGATGCGTAGTGGTCTTAGTATTTCGTTCCTTTTAAGATGTAATGTGAAGTGTCTTGGTGTTTTGTCTTTGTTATGTTCGTTTTAATTTACGTTTCAAGAATGAGTCTTTTTTATGCTGTAATGAATCTGTTTTATTTTGTAATGTATCGGTTTTTTGTTGTAACGTATCTGTTTTATGTTGTAATATATCTATTTTATGTTGTAATTCCGATGTCTCCTTTTGATAAGACAACTCATATGTCTCCTTTTGATAAGACTACTCATATGTCTCCTTTTGACAAGACAACTCATATGTCTTCATTTGACAAGACAATTCGGAAGTGTTGCTTTTGACAAGTAAAGCTGAAATGGAATTTCTGCATTCTGTAAGAAAAATGACGCACGGATTTGTTCCACGCGAGACGCATGGAATTGCATTTTTCCTACAGAATGCAGAAATTCCAATGGTTGATGCAAAGCACCTGTTTCACGTTAAATTTAACCCAGAAATACCACATAAAGACTGAAAAGTGCATCAAAAGATATAACCTTACAACATTAGAAGGTCATTTGAAACTCGAAATAAAATACACATTACAACATTGTCAGGACTGACAATAACTCTTGAACTAGTATTCGTCATCATCATCGTCTGGAATTGTGATGCTTTGTTTGGACGATTGATGTCCTCCTCTTTTCGGGGGTGTGTAAGCCCCACATATTTGCCACACTTCGTCATACAAGTCCGCATCAGATTCTTCACAATTACGCTCCCAAAGATTATAAACAGGTGGTAGTGGACATCCATCCTTCAGGCGAATCTGAGATAGATTTTATGGAATTGCATAATTAAATTTACATGTAATGCACTAGGTAAATAGCAATTGAAAAAAACATACCGGGATGAAATGTTCCTTCTGTGTAAGTAGTAATAGGCAAACAACTTGCATCTTGGCTCCAGGTTGACCATACCAAGTCGGAAGTCTAAGAGGTAGGAATGTCTGTTTAATTTGCTCACCTAGACACACAAAGACACAATTACATGCCAAAGCCACCAAACATGCCATTTCTGGTACGGTAAGCCACTTATCCCTTGGAGCTGGGTAGTAATCGCTTTCCCATGTAAGTTGATGTATAGCGGACTCCAATGTTGGATTTACTTCTGCACCAATCCACGTGCCTTTAAGTAAATGTCAAATCTCTTTAGCCTTTCTTATCACGCACGGATGTAATCCACGCGTGATGTATAAATGTGCAGTTTACAGAAACTGTTTAAATTCACAGAAAACTGAATATAGTTGTGTAAGTGCAATTATAGATAAATTACCTGTTTGTCGTGTTGCTTCCAAGAGTAAACACGTCATCCGTCCATGCCGACACACATCTTTCTTTGAAAGGACCAAGCCAACTGTCTCTAACATATTGCAGTACGGGAATATGCGCGTTCCAAGCTCTCTCTATAGTATCCAACTTTTTTTCATATCCTTCTATGGTGGTTTCCGCGAACAAGTTGTAGTAGTCGTTGGATAAGTTTTTTCCCTTTAGTTTCGATCTCATTCCGAGCGAAGCTTTGGCCTCTATGTTTTTCCTTATATGTCGTCTACATAGAAGAAACTTTGCATTTGGAAAAAGAAGATCCGTTGCACTCATTAAAGCTTGTTCACGGTCGGTGACAATGTAAGTCGGCGTTGCTCCAATTCTTCTATACATCTCTTGAAGTTGTTGCATTGCCCACAAATAATGCTCTTTAGTCTCGCCCTCAAGAAATGCCCCACAAACTACAAAGTTCCTCCATGTAGACGTGATTCCAACAATCTCGAAAAATGGCATTTTGTACCTGTAAAGAGATAATTTGAAATAATATTATTGCAATGTTATGGAAAATCATATGTAATTGTCAATAATCACACAAAACTTACTTGATTGTGGCATATGTGGAGTCCATTATAAGTACATAGAGAAATGATTTCAAGAGCTTCATTGATTCTGGGGACGCAAAGAACATATCACCAATCATAGACGCATCATCTTTGCTTGTCTTATACTCCATGAAATAGTCGCTCTGTTTGCATTTGTAGAAAAACTCTTGGATAACAGTTCTTCCTTCCCTGTTTTCGATCCTCGTCTTGGCCATCAAATTGTAAACTTGCTTTTTTTTTGTAAGGTTCTTGGGAGACTTGTTGAGCATAGTGTAAATCTCATTTGGTTTACAACGAGCCCTGGTCATTTCAACTACTGTACACACTTCATCAGGCGTCAATCTGCCTGCAAACGCATTCCCAAACAAGCTACTACCAATAGGATGGTTGTGGGTACCTAACATTACAGTAAGTTTCCAAGCCCCTCTATGCTCCTCTCGAAGCTTTAATTCGAACCAACATCTACATTTTTTCGTCTTGATGTTTTTCCTCACTCCCTTAGCTTTTGAGTAATTCACTCGTCCTCTATCACAAATAAGTTGAAGTTTTCCAGATTTTGTTTCGGTAGGTGCTCTACTCCTTCCATTGACTATGCATAAGTTGTTGGCTTGTGCAATGTTAACGGCCCAACTCACTCCCTGTTGTCTAGAGGCGAATACCAAGTCATTTGCAAACAACTCTGAGTAATCAACAGAGACATATTGTTCTTCTTGAACTTCAATATCAAATTGTGGTGCAGTACGCAAAGGATGAAACACATTTAAGCTACTTGTGTCTGAAAATGGCCTCATCAAATGCGAAGGCCATTGCGACAAACCGTAACCGGTTCCAAAAGATCCAGTGTTGATATCACCAAACTGTGATTCCGGTTGCTCCCATGTTGTAAAATCAATGCCCAAATCAAACGAAGGTATGTAGTCTAGGTATGACGGAGGTGGGCAGTCATTAAGAGTAATCTTGTCTAATCCAGTAAACACAGAAAAGTTCATCTATGCACAAACACACAGATAACAAACCAGTTAAGCTTCTGTATGGCAAATCCACACGTCACGTGTGGATCCATTCCATGCGTGACGCACGGTCTTGAACCATGCGTGACGTGTGGCATTGCCATAAGTCATACATTTCAAACCCCTTAACCAACAAGTCATACATTATAATATATTTCAAACATCATAATCACTAAAGTAAACATAAATTCACAAATCAACATGTTTAGTCATACAACTAATACCGGAGCATGTAAAATCCATAAAACCTAACCAATTCAAACCCCTAAAACAAGTCAAAACCTTAAAAAGTAATATTATAATACATTTTAAATATCATAAATCAACATAAATTCACAAATCAACATGTTTAGTCATACAACTAATACCTTGAACATGTAAAATCCATTAAACCTAACTAATACAAACCCCTAAAACAAGTCAAAACCTTAAAAAGTAATATTATAATACATTTTAAATATCATAAATCAACATAAATTCACAAATCAACATGTTTAGTCATACAACTAATACCTTGAACATGTAAAATCCATTAAACCTAACTAATACAAACCCCTAAAACAAGTCAAAACCTTAAAAAGTAATATTATAATACATTTTAAATATCATAAATCAACATGTTTAGTCATACAACTAATACCTTGAACATGTAAAATCCATTAAACCTAATTAATACAAACCCTA
This sequence comes from Oxyria digyna, assembly GCA_029168935.1. Taxonomy (NCBI): domain Eukaryota; kingdom Viridiplantae; phylum Streptophyta; class Magnoliopsida; order Caryophyllales; family Polygonaceae; genus Oxyria; species Oxyria digyna. The sequence goes on from JAPVLV010000005.1 coordinate 47,475,544, forward strand.
AAACAAGTCAACACCTTAAAAAATATTATTATGAACAAGAAATGTTACCTTATTAAAGGTTGTAACTTGAAAATGGAGCTTCTCCACCTCTTTCATTGGTGCATTCCTCTTCATTCTCCATATAGAAGGAAAGGAAGATAGTTAAAAATGGTGTTTTGCTCTAAAAAATGTTCAACAATGGTGTTCAAAGGTTTTTGACATTTGAAATATGGAAAGAAAGGAAGATAATAGGGATTAATGTAAGTGTTACGGAAATAGTAAAAATATTAATGGAGTTATTACAGTAGGTGAGACAAGACGTACGTGCTGGCATGAGTTCTGAAAAGAAAATCCGTGCGTCACGCACGGTTAATGTCCACGCGTGACGCATGGGTATAATCCACGCGTGACGCATGGATATAATCCACGCGTGACGCACGGTTCTCTTCCATGCGTGACGCACAAAATGACACATGATCCCTTTGATTCTTAGTAACACTGATGTGTGCATGATTTCCAATCAAAATAAAATTACATATTGTCAAAGGTTGGACATTTAGGTCACGTAAGAAGTCCAAACAAAGGATATGCTACTTTACAAGTTAATAGGTGTTATTGGGAGTTACCCACATGGTTAAATATACCTAATAGGCATTGAAAACAAGTTTCATTACATTCGGACATCGTTTGAGTGTCGTTTCGCCAAAAACCGCCTTAAGTCCATTTAAGGTGTTTTTAGTGGTTTTAGCGTTTACGTGCCTCATTTCGTGTGAGCGAGACCTTGTTTCTACTGAATATCCCTAATAAGAGTAAGTTATATAGTATTTTAAACAATAATCACCGTCAATGTTGTAGAATATACATATTGCGACAAGTTAGAGAGTTACGACTACTATGTTTTTTACAAAGGAGGCGGTACTTTAAAAGTTAGAAGTTGTGATTGGGAGTTACCCACATGGTTAAATATCCATAATAGCCATTGAAAACAAGTTTCATTACATTCGGACATCGTTCGTGTGTCGTTTCGCCAAAAACCGCCTTAAGTCCATTTAAGCCGTTTTTAGTGGTTTTAGCGTTTTGGCATAGTTTCGAATCCCGTTTTGTATGTGTGAGACATTATTGGGACTTTATATGCCTTATAACACATTTGTGTTTAAATTTTTCAAACATACCTGAACATCAATGTTGCGACCATATATATTGCAACAAGTTAAGCTTGTGGTGAGTAGTTTGATGTTTTACAAAGAGCGTGTTACTCTAAAAGCAAAATGTTTTGATGTAAAGTTACGGACATGGTTAAATATCTCTAATAGGCATTGTAAACAAGTTTCATTCCATTCCGATGATGTTTCGACGACGTTATGGCGAATTGTATTTTTAAAGCCTTTAAAAACAACACGGAACATGAATTATTTTGTGTGACATAAGTACAAATACATTGAATACATTGACATGGACCACATAAGCAACAAAACAATACATTGACATCCATGCGTCACGTATGGTGTAAAACCATGCGTGGTGTGTGGATGCATTACACCCGTGACGCATGGTTTTATGTTGCAAAATCTTATTGTTAAATTTAGAATGCTTATATTGTTGTTATGTTGACGAATGTTCAACCTTATTATATTTCAAATTGTATATGGTGCGCCATACATATTGCGATCTCGTTCGGTTTTCAAACTATGTTTCACTTACAATGGTATAAATTTGAATTTCAAGTTACACACATGATTAAATAGACATTATAAGGATTGAAACAAAGTTTCATTCCATTTCGATAAAGTTTCGATGACATTTTTGTCGAATTGGGCTTTTATCGCCTTAAAAAAGACACTACAAAAGTGTTTCTTTGCACACTTAACTAGAAATACATTGAATACATTGAATAACCCTAGATTCATATATGCAAATCCATGCATGACGTACGGATACAATCTGTGCGTCATGCATGGATGATATCTGTGCGTCACGCATGGATACAATCCGTGCGTCACGCATGGATACAATCCATGCGTTTTCTGGAATGTGCAATCCGTGCGTCACGCACGGATGACCTGGGCGGCAAATAGCAAAAAGGGTGGGCGTTAAATAGAAAGTATGTTTAAATTTGAAATGACGTATATCTCATATATGAACTAATGAACCTGTGTCTTGTCATTCAAACTATATAAAAATATAGTAATCAGTAGGCTTAATAATATTCCATTAAATTCATAGTTTTCAAGTCCAACATAAACTCCAAAGTTGTCAGCGAAAGATAACTATCAACCTAAACCTAAAGCTTCATCATAAACGCAATAGTCAATAGTCAAATAAACTTAAACAAAGGCATAAAGATAGTCTAATCTTCTTTTTCTTCATTTGCATAGCCTTCACCGTCATGTTCTTTGTCAGAATCATCAAAGTCAAATAGTTCTTCATCATCTTCCTTTTCCTCCGTTTCATCGGATACAAAATCATCTTCATCAGGCTCTCTCACTTGCTCCACCCATCACAATCCCCGAATCGGGTATGACCTCCTCATGAAACTTATCTTCATCTTCATCTACTCCATCAACTAACCATGATTGTGCACAAGTATCCTCATTTACTAGAAGTACATCAACTTTCTCATTTTTTTTCCTTGCTTATTAATCTTGCATTGAATTGAACATACACTAGCTTATTTATTCGGTCGGTATCTAGTTTATTCCTCTTCTTTGTATGAATCTAAAAATACAAGCATAAATAAATCCTGTAAAATTATTATATATACTATGTACATGAAAGAAAATCTGTAAAATACAATAAACATGCGTGTTTCTTATAGTAAGAAATGAAATCTAAAATTACAAATTAAAAAAAAGGAAATATGGTCGCGGGAAGATAAGTTTAAAAATAGAAATCATGGAGATTTGTACCCATGACTGATGCGCCCCTGCCTTGCATGGGACAAAGCCATGGCTCGCCTCAACGAGCTCCTTCTGCCTATACTTCTCATCAAGACTATTTTGAGATTAAGCACCGTTGGCGCTTCATTTCTAGCCTTGTCGGACGCCTCGACTCTGCACGCGTCAAGCTTGATGCCAACACCGGCACCACAGACGGCACCCCACTTCTACCGACGCTCACCTCCCCCAAAGACATCAAACCACATCCTTTGCGCCGGAAGAAATCTTGTCGGTGTCAGCAACCCCTGTGCCAGAGCCTCGTCGAATATCTTGACGATCCAGCGCCTCATGTCCAAGCCTCGCCCTTGGCGACCTTCTTGGCTTGGCAATGTGGCGCCTCACCAAAAGACTTGGTCAACTTGGTATGATCAAGCATGGTTTTTTCATGCCTATCCTTATCTTTCATCTTTCAGACTCTTTTGACTATTTTTAGGCACAGTCGGGAAACTTATTATTTTTAGCAGTTGCTATTTTAGCAAGTTACTATTTTTAGTCCTCGTTTCTCGAGATAGAATTGCATTTCAGAACTTTCTATTTTTAGTAACTTTCAATTTTTTGAATAAAGTTTCTAAATTCGGAGTGGTCTAGCCTTAAATGGTTTGGGTAGTCTCAAATGTACTCTTGGCCATCAAGCCCAACGAGGTCCATCCTAGCCCAAACCCTAACCCTAGCTGTCACCTATCTTCTTCCTCCTAGGTTTAGATGTTTTTCCCTTTAAATGGACGAGTGCCTCCATTGTAAAACTTACGCTTAGTTTATTGAATCTAGAGCCATTGTTGAGACAAGAATTCCTCCGTCTTTTAGATCTGGACGTCACAAACCGAAAGGCTCTTACTCCTAATCTCATTCACCCTATCTTCTAGTCTCACTCACTCTACATCTCCCTCCTTTTCCCATAGCTTATAATCCCTTTTTCTACATCTCCCCCTTTTTCACTCATTTGAGCATCCCTCATTCACCATCTCGAAAACCTTCACCAACTAGCTTGTTGAGTTTACTCAACATTCATATCCCAATTTGACAAGGAAACTTGTCATCTATATCAAAACTTTCGTTGCTACTTCCATCTCTACCAACCTCCACCAAAAAGACAACCCCAAACACTTGCTCGATTATACTTGAAGATCCTCAAGTGCAGCATTGGCCTTCCCGGAGAACAATGGCGCATCAATGACCTCTTGTAGACTAAATGAAATCCGAATCACTAGGACAATCAATCTTATATGATATGCCATAAGAAAACAATGTATATATTATTGTTGCATCATATTAAATTTGGGCCCCCACCGTCAAAGGACCCTAGTTGATCGCCCTGTCCTGCCTACTCTTTGGGTCGGCCCTCATCTCAGCTCTGAGATTGATATCCCAATTTGACAAGGAGACTTGTCATTTATATCAAGACTTTCGATGCTACTCTCATCTCTACCAACCTCCACCAAAAAGACAACCCCCAAACACTTGCTCGATTATAGTTGAAGATCCTCAAGTGCATCATTGGCCTTCCCGGAGAACAATGACGCATCAATGACCTCTTGTAGACTAAATGAAATCCGAGTCACTAGGACAATCAATCTTCGATGATTTGCCATAGAAAAACAATGTATATACTATCGTTGCATCATATTAAATTTGGGCCCCCACCGTCAACGGACCCTAGTAGGTCGCCCTACCCTGCCTACCCTTTGGGTTGGCCCTCATCGCAGCTCTGAGATTAAGACAACGTTGGTGGAGGCGGCGGCGGCGGCCTTCGAAAATCATCGTCGGTGGAGGACAGTGAACCAACGAAGCCAAACCGAGCATCGAGAAGCGAAGAAGATAAACATCGACAGAAAATAGGGCAATCATAGTTGTGCGCGGTTTGGAGAGCGACAAAATTGAGTTTGGATGGGGGCTTGGCTATGGTGTCATATTTGATTTTGCAGGGTTTAAGGGTCCCATTTTTTTTTCTATATCTCAAGTATAGGGAATAAGTATATGAATGACTCATCTATTCCAACTTTTTACACTGTATCTCATACCCATAATCAAATTAAGGTATGGCTCATACCTATATTTGTTCTTATTTCCCCTCTTCAAAATTATACCAACTCATTCCTTATCCCATCCCAATTTCTATTACGATGCTAAACGAGCCCTAACGAGGTTTTGTGATCGAGAGGGTTTAGCAGCACATTATTTATTTAATTATGAGTCTAAAAATCTGCTATTATATTAAGATTTTATTTTGAATAGTAAGTGAGTATTGAGGGATGAATTATAATAAGTAAAGTAATATAAAATACAAAAAAGATTGGGCTATAAATGGAGTGCCATGCGGTGGAATTATAGGATCAAGAAGATGTTTGGAATGATAATACGTAGAAACTATTTTCAAATAGCGAGTCTCAATAAATTATTATCAAGAAATCTATCGTATATATTAAAGTTCTTCCTTTTAGAGCCATGAGAGTGTTTGTTTTTGCAAAAAAACAACTGTTATATGTCGATTTTTGTAGAAAACCGCTAGTTATATCGATAATTATTCTAAAGAACCCAATTATCAATATTTGTTAACAAAAAGCCACCACAACTACTCCCGTTAGAAAGATTGTTAAAAAGTAATGAAGCAACCGATTTAGATTGTGTCTAGTTTAGAAAATTATCTTATAAAATTAGAGATTTTTGCTGAACCGATATTATCCTCATCAGTATTGTATGTTCAAAACCTAAACCCCCAAATTGCAAGGGAACGTCAAGCTTCAAATGTAGAGGATGGTTGATCCATTAGAGACAATGTCTTATTACTAAAAGACTTGCCCGTCGTTAAATCGAAGGACACAAGGAAAATTCAACATCTTGTTTAAATTTTATTATCTTGAATAATTTAGGTTGATTCGATTTTTAGCAGGTGTGTTTTTTCTCTTGTTGAGGACCAAATCTAGGGCATTGAAGACAAAATTTTGGGCCCTTATTCATTGTTTTTTTTTTCTTTGGTTCATGTCTCAGTTCACGGAGTATGTCAAGAAGTAGATCAATACAAATATTCATAATATTTCAGTCATCTCTCTAGTGTGATAAACACCCACAGCCTTTAGTAATGACTCATTATTCACATAGCTCCAAAATCTTCATAATCTTTCAGTCAAATCTATATAGGTATTTGTTATAAATTTAATAGCTTTCAGCAAAAGTTTGTTAAGAAGAAATGTTAGACTAGTCTGAATATAGAGCAAATTTACAGTTAAAAGGATTAAGGGCCTTATCAATTTAATAGCTTTTAGACTAATTTGTTTAGAAGAACTATAAATATTAACTACATTATGTATCAATAGAGAGTGTGATTTACATGACAACTAAGCATTTGAATGCCGCCCTCAAGGAAGACAAACCTTCTACCTCGACGGTCGATGACGTAGACCGAGACCAAGCTGGCTACTCATATTCAATTTTCCCTCTAAATTCTCCCCAAGTTCTTCTATTTGACCACATTCGAGTCTTCACTCTCATCAACAACATGGTCCTCTGCATGGCTCGCTAGTACACGAAATTAGAAACCCTAAATCTCAATTCCACGGCAAATTCCAGAAAGAGGGTGCAAAGAAAATTCACTAAGTACCCATTCAAACTACACGCAATAACCATTATATGCAGAAACACGAATGAGTTGAAATTATTCTAGAGAGGTAAAATGCACACAAGACCATTCAAGGGGAGATACCTTACAGATGATGAAATAGTTACTCAAGCTAAAGACTCTTCTTCATCTACGCATTTTTGCTAGACAGATTCACAACTCACCACTATGTTCCGACCATAATTTGTAATGACATATATTTGTCCTGCAGAAACATAAAAAAAAAAGCAGAACAAGTAGGATATGATGGATCCTTTGCAAAAAAAAAACATAAATAATGAGTAGAGCAATCTCATACCATACTTGTTGAAAATATTTGGAGATCAGAATCACATCTCCAAATTGAAACCAGGAGATACCAAAAAATAGAAGACATGTTATTATGTGAAGAATCTTACGCTCCACAAGCGAATCTAGCCATTCTTCAGAATCAATGCAAGCAACTTGTTTGAATCTTCAGAGTACGTACTACAAAGAGAGGCAAAACTTAGCAGCAAAATCAAAGAATTCCACAAAACAACAACAGTTCATTTACGAAATCCAAGCCAAACTACTTCATGTAGCCTTTTGGTATATGATTTGAATGTGAAGAAAAAGACTAAAAGATGGGCGTTAATTGACTAAATAAATACTGCGTATTAAACATCCATCCAATACGGATCACAACATCCAAAAGTTAACATATTTTCTTGTAGCCTTCCCTAGCCAAATCCACACAAGTTCATACATGCAAACCCAAATATCCAGACTAGTAGCAGCCCATGACATTTCAGGTTTCTGGAAGAAAAGGTCTAAATTGGTGAACAAAAGTCCATCACTCCATCAATCTCATATTGTAGAGCAACCTCCAATTACATAGCATTAAAGTCAATAAGCAACAACGGAAAAAATAAAAACATGGAAAGAGGAAGCCATTGGAGAGCAACAAAACAAGCAGCAATAGAAATCAAACCAACACAATCGAAAAGAAAAAGCCACAGGAAGCAAGTTGCACAGTAAAGCACACAATGAACAAGATTCAAAATCAAAGCAAAAGAAAGCAAAGACTGAAATTAGGGAGAGAAAATACCTCCTACACCACTCAGATGTCCCCTTACAATTGCAACAGGCAGTCGGTGTTCTTGGCACAATCTCGACTCGAGCCGTGGCGTGAGAAAGCATATAAGGCCATTGACATCCTCCTCATTCCAACCCGTGGCGTGAGGAGGTCACAGAATGTATAATGACATTATTGAAGGAGGTCAAAACACTTGATGGTTGAAGGAGGTAAAAAATGACACTACTATTCTTTGGCTTTATTCATGATAATGTCACATAATGCAAAATGATATTATTGAAGGAGGTCAAAACATTAAGTTTACAAACATATTGCAAAATGCAAAATGTCACATAATGCATAATACAAAATATTCTGATTATAAAGTGGTGAATAAGCAAAACAAAAATAAGAACGAAATTTTTTATGAAGAGACCATCACGATTCATGAATGCTAGGCTGGAAATTTACAAACATTAAATTTCTCCTATAACAACATCAAGGGAATCCTAGTAAAGATCAAGGTATTGTGTTAGTATAAATGATTGCAATTCAACCAACTTCCACCTAATCCAATTCAGAGCCCTCTCCAAAACTGACTTAAATACTCACTGTCAAAAATGCTACTAATAGCTAGATTCAGTAGTCCGATGCCGGTGTCTGTCACTTACAAGTACAAAGAGGCAGCAAAGACAATGTCCCGTTTAATCTTGGAAACGGCATCTTCAAATTTGGTTTCAAGCTCTAAATCTCCAATAGATTTAGCAGCCTCAATAAGCTGTTGGAGTACCTCCTCTAATCTCCTAATAGCCCGTATTAAACTCCCTTCAAATACCTGTGTCATCTCCATGATCTCGTAGAACTTGGAGCCTTTGGCCCACGAGTAAACCGCCTCCATTATGTCAGGCCTAAAGCCGCTCACGAATTTCTCTACGTCAATTTGGACCTATTATTGATGAAAAGAAAAGAGACATCTTAGATGTAAACACAAACCAGATATAAATAATTTATGATTGAGAAAAGAATACATGAATCTTCTTGAATATTATAACTTTGGGTTCGTTTGGTATCATAGCTGGACTTGTAATGGTATGGGGAATGGATTTGAGTGTATGGCTCGTTCGAGGAAAATTTCTAACCCAAAGCAGGAACGAGTTACAGTTGTTTCGAAATTGATTTCAGATTCACAAGGTCTAGTACCAAATGGGGCCTTAAGGATGCATATTTGAATGGTCTGAAATAAAGTCAGCGGATAAACACAGACTAGATAAAAAAAAAACGTACATTGGGGAAGAAGACAAACTAAGCATGAGAGCTCTCATTTAGTGTATGAGCACATGAGGGTGCTAAATCATCTTGAATATTATTTAGGGCCCGTTTGGTACCATAACTGAAATTAAGATGGGATAGGGAATGGGTTTAACTTTAGGTATGGCTCGTTTCAGAAAAAAAATCCCTTCGGTTTTGAACTTGATTCAGGATAGTCAAGGTATAGTTCCAAGCAGGTCCTTAAGAAACCGGATAAAAAATAAATCTCATCTCACTGTACCTTCTTTTCCTGTTGAATAACAGCAACTTTCCGTGCTGTATCTTGCAACTGTGCGAAAAGCAAAGCTAACTCTTCTCTAGGCTTTTGTGCGTCCTGGAGCTTTTCCTGCCACACAAGACAGGATAGAAGGGAAACCATCTCCTCCACCTTGATGTCCTTGAACACACCACTAAACATAAGTTCGGTTAATGTCAATTCATCAGCACTACTGATTTCGCAGGCCACTTTCCCCTTTAACTCGACAACACCATCTTTGGTTATATACCTGCAATAGAAATATAATAAAATCAGTGTTAAAGCTCAAGCCAGAGCCAGGAATCAACATGTATCCAAAAACTTTACACATGAGAACGTCTTTTTTTGTGCTAAGAGATTGAAATTTAGATAGAGTGTCCGAGATAACTAAGAACGTCCGAGATAACTAAGAATGTGCATAGGAGACAAGACAGGGAAATTTTATCCACTGACTATGAAATGCACAACAGCTTAACATGAAAAGGAAGAGAGGAAAAAGCGCAGAAACTAAATACAGCATATATTATGAGAGTTATAGTAAATATATCAAATGAAATATTACCCGAGCTTCCTCAGCACTCTTTCCCTTGACTTGAGTTCATTCTCAAAAGCCAATTTCGTGGGGGCTTCTTTTATTTTTTCTCTAATAGACTTTATCTTTGACTTCAGCTCTTGTTTCCTCTGCCATTCCTTGAGTTTTTGTTCAATTACTGGAGACTTGGCCACCTCATGCTTCTGAATCAATCTCTCAATATGCTCAATTCTCCGAGCAGCCTTTTCATAGGAGTGATTTTTTATCTGAAGAAAACATATGAACAGTTTAGTATTTTTAACACATAGACTGAGAGAAATTAACATTAATTCATTTCACCTTCATATCTTCTTTAGGATCTAGCGGAGGGACCCCATCCTTGAATCTTGAAAGAATTTCTGTAACCTTCTTGAGAGTGTTCTCTCGAATTTCCAGTGGCAGCAAATCTTTTGGTATGACCAGGCGTACAGCACTTAAACTGTATATCTGCAAAAAAAAACATTTTATAAACATTATAGCAAATTTGCCAAATAATTTCTAAGTGAAGAAAACATGTATATGTGATGAACATGCAGACATCAACAAGCATCCATGTATCATACAATTAGAATGATATGATACGGCTCCACCTTTCTAGTCAGTTAGAATTGCTTTCCAGATTTTCGGTTAGCTTTATTCCCATTTGTTAAATGTTGTTAGTGGGCGGACTAATGGCTTATTTCTAGTTAGTTATTTCCTTTATATAGCTAGGTTTATTGACTTGTAATTTGCATCTGAATTTTAACATCGAATATAAAAAAACATTGAAGATTACTTCAGCAATTTCATTGTGTTTTGTGAGATTCTTACAACACAATCCTTTAGATGAGATTCTTACCTGAAGTGGATTCTATCATAATAGCCACTCACTAATTACAAACAAAAGCATGGAATTAAATAAACCTAGTGCATGTCGTCATACCTGAGAAAGTGGAATTGACACAACAATAGGCTCTCCCATCTCTTTCAATGGAACAATCCTAGTTGAACTTTTCACTTTGCTATCTTTCTTAACTTTGCATCTGGTGAGGACATCTACAGTGTAGTTTCCATCCTCGAGTTTTCTTCGTGTATCATCTGAGTAATGACTACACGTTTTAGAACGAATGAGAGAGAAACAGAACTTGGAAACAATAATATATAACTTACCATCAGAAGAGCTTTGAACTCTTTCAAACTTTAGAATCACTCCCCATGTGACTTCATCTTCCATGGAGAAATCTAAAGAATTCTCGTCATTTCCCTTGCATTCAATACATGCCATTCTCCCAGGCTGCAAGAATGGCAAGCAGTACTTTGGAGAACAAACCATGTCACGTACAATTTTCTTGTAAAGTTTGTACTGCTCTAGCGTGTTATAGAATTCCTTCACGCTACTTTCTTCCTGAATAATGATAGCATCTCTTTCTGCTTCAAGACCATCTGCTTCTCTCTAATTTAGTTAAGATAAAGAGGAATGGAATAAAATCAAATGTTAAAATAAATAAATAAAAGGCTTATATGATAGTTTGGAAGTGCTAATATCAACCAACCTCAAGCTCTGGGATGGCACTATCAGCTTGAAATTGATAGAATGAATTGCGGAGCAAGTTCTTAGGATCACCATCTTCACAACGAAATTGATTCAAAAGCATGTTGTAGCTCAAGTGAAAGGCACTAGAATAAAAGAGAAAATTGAGAATTCAGACATGAGAAACCACATAATTTAGTACATAAACACTAAGCAACATTTTACATATATAAAAGTTGTATGGAGTGTAACTTGATTCTTGCCACTACATGTAATATGACCTTCCAACAAAGCCTGAATTTTTAAAACCATTTGATTGGACAATGAATGTTTCAGCTACACTGCTACAAAAAAAACCAACGAAGGAGAGCCGAAGGATATCAAACATATACATGGTATAGCGATGGTAGAAGAAAACACCGCTAAGACTTTTCATTGCCAATTCCATTTTCCCTTATTATATATACCTTTTTCAATAAAATAAACTACATTTTTTTCATTTCAAACAAAACAATCAAAGATTCAACATTCTTGCTCCAATTCATTTTCTTCAAACCAAAAAAACAGAATTCCATCTAAAGATCAAATATAAACATTTTGAGGAAAGTATTGCACACAGTTAGTATTTTTTTTCCTTTGGTTTTCTTAACCAGAAACGAATTTCTGTGCAAATTTGAACTAGACTAAGATATATGTATATAGCCACTTCATCTGTAGATTGCAATAGAGGGATCAGTTTTATACCTGTTCAGACTATCAGCACCTCCTTTTAACATGGATTTAGCTGTTGAGGGTTCAAGTTTTTCATCCACCATCAAGATGCATATACCACGGTCATCAATACCTCGACGACCAGCACGACCACTCATTTGAATATACTCTCCACTTGATAGCCATCTAAACTTACTCCCATCAAACTTACGAACATTTGTAAATACTACAGTCTTTGCAGGCATGTTCAAACCTATGCTGAAGGTCTCTGTGGCGAACAAACACTAAAAGGGAAAAGAAAAAATCAGTGCGTTGTTTTCTAGTCATTAGACATCTTTTTAGCTGAAAAAAAAACATCTGATATATAGCACTAAAATTCACAATGCAAGAGATTTGATGATAAATGTATCCCAAAATTACAAATATATGTGGTTATTGTTTAAAATAACTTAATGACATAGCTAATTAATTAGGGATGTTAAAATGCAAAGTTAAGTGAAACTGCAAACAAGATCAAAATACTACTCCATTTACAACCATTCTCCTTAGCCCTCAGGTAAAACATAGCCAACAAAGTGGAAAGAGGAAACGTACAGGTATTTGTACATAATTGACTATTATGCACACCAAAACCATTTCTCCAAAAAAAAAACAGTACAAGAATACGGTGGACTAAAAAACTAAAATTATCTATATAACGATCATCTTCTTACCTTGATCAGGCCTTCTTGAAACAATATCTCAATGACTTCTTTTAGGATGGGAAGCAAACCAGAATGATGCACACCAATTCCACGTTTCAAAAGAGGTAGCATATTGGTAACCTGGAATGAAAAGAAACCATTATACAAACTTGAAAAGGAATTTGAATTGAAACAGGAGCAACATATGACTGATGGAACTTCCAAGGAGAAAAGAAAAAAACATGAACCCTATGTTATTTTTCTTTCACCATCCTAATTCATCGTATACTCAGCCAGAAATACACAAAAGAAATAAACAAAGCAAAAGAAAAACCTACGTCCAACAGTTCACATGGACCAAAGAACCATTCATAATAAGAAACATCAAAAAGGCCAAGCAATAAAAAAAATGAATTATATCATAATTTTAGCAAGATTAAACAAGGGTTTGAAACATTTGCACTGTACCTGAGGAAGCCTCTTATCATCATCACAAAGCATATCCATTGCACTCCAAAAAATAGTCTCTATGTTAACCTTTTCGTTATCATCATTTAGATCCATTTTTGCCATCTGAAAAAGAAACAAATTGATTAGAAGTTTGAAAAAGTCAGGCCTGAGAGAATCCAAAAATTAGTATGGAGTAAGTTGGAGAAAAGAAGAACACATATAAGTGAAAGAAGCAATCATTTTTAAGGTTGCAACTTATAACCAGATATGTAATTTGTCAAAAAATACAAGAAAATAACCAATATATCAACTGCATGCTATATGAATATATGATCCATGTATATGTTACAGATATGTCACAAAATGGCAACTTCTCTTAAAATGCATCAAGCTATAAAGTTCCAAGATCAATCCAACCAAAGAAAAGGAAACATATATAATGCATCAAAAATATTGCGCAGGAAAGACATTCATCTGATTATGTAGCAAACTTACACAGCCACCCTGCAACCTGTGTCAAGTCATCGAACAACTAAGCAAGCACATGATGTGGGTCTAAGAAGGCCAAATATAGACAAAAATTGAAATTTTATATTACCTTTGGTGATAGCACAGTTTTTCCCTACACATGTGTTCTATTAATTTAGCTTCAAAGTTATAGCTCATACCCCGTCTTTGCAGGCTCAAATTTGGTGCAATAAGCCTCTAGGAAAGGAAACTAATTATACAAGTTTACATCACCCATGAAAATCAATACAACAAATTATTGCCTTTCCTAGAAATAAGAGCAGTCTTATGCCACCTTCCAAAGGTACTTATTTTCCTATGACCAAAACTAGACCAAACAGAGTACAAATGTTGAACTAACTTCCTTCCTTTCAGTAGCAGAAATGCCAAAAACAGAATAAAGGGCGTCAACTTCCCTTTTAGATAGAGTCCCCTAAATCGATATTCAACGCCCATATCTATGCTCCCTTCATCCATCCCGAGGGGGGGGAATCAAGAAGAAGAAAAGAATATATGGATAAAAAGAATAGGTGAAAACTCCATTGGCAGGTGATAGATCTATTTCTAACGCACTGCAGGAAGTACAAAACCTCTGCCAAAAATGTACAAGCTAAGAGAAAAAGAGATAATACCTGCATGGCCAGTAGTTCACACTCTCTCTTACTAAAGCTAAATAGTATGACAGGATCATATTGACGATGTATTATCATTTTCACCAGCTTGAAGATGTCACTTTGTTCACCAGCTTTACCTACCAAATCCTTCATCCACTTCCCGTTTTCTTTTTTCTTGTCACCATCAGCCGCAGGAACAAGGGCATTCAAGGCTTTCTGAAAGCTTTCTTCCCGGAACTTTGCTTTTTCATCCACCACCAAATATAAGCCATCACCCCCAGATGGAAAAATATAATGCTGAAGAGGTGTTGGCCGATAATCTGTGTAGACAATATGACAAGGTTGTTGGTGTACCTGCAACATAGAGCACCTTTGGTAAACAATAGTCTTCTCTTGACAAATATAAAAACAAATTGTAGGGGACAAGATCATGATTAAATAAGAAAGCAGCCATGTCACGTAACCAAGCCACAACTCTCAAGAACAGAAATGTCAGCTACTAGCCAAAGTAATTTTCCATAACAAAAGCTTGCATCTCTCTGTAACATGTATATAGAAAAATGACATTATGGGTCTATAATTACCTAGTTTATATAAAATTAGATTTACATCTCTCACAGAAATCTTCCTCGTTTCTTTCCACTACTATTTCATAACAAATCCAAAGGATAAAACAGAAGCAACAAACAAAAATCCAAGCTCTATGTAAGATTTTCCAGTCTAAGAAATTTAGTCATCCTGGGATGTCAAACTTAAGTATTCTGCATTTGATATATAAAAAATAAAAACAGAACAGAACGATTTGTTCTGATGCATTTTAGAACTAAAAGTTGTACAGATATGAGCCTGGTCATTGCTCAAGAGCTGTTGAGTACACCTTATATGGACTCCACCATTTGGTAGTTTTCCCTCTGACATAGGCATAACAGTCTTTCTTATAAGTTGTTAAACTCTGCTACTTATACGTATCTTACATAAACTTAGCACTTCTAATTTTCATATAAACAACGTGTTCAGAATATCTTGGTACCAAAATAAGAAGGAAAAAAGTATGAGAAAGCAAATTGAAGTCAAAGGTTGAACAAAAGGAAGTATAGTACCTTTGCAACCCAATCAGCAAATTCTTTGGCATTAGGCACAGTAGCTGAAAGAAATACAAATCTGGAGTTCTTTGGAGCCATGACAATACTTTCTTCCCAAACAACACCCCTCTCCCTATCACGCATGTAGTGCACCTCATCAAATATTACCCATGCAACCTCTCGTGTAATTTCAGACCCTTTGTATTGCATACTACGCCAAATTTCTGTAGTCATTACCTGTACAAGAAACATATTTTCCTTTGAATAAATAAGAACATCATGCACCACACTTATAAGATATCACACACCCCTCCATGTGAGGGGTGATTCCTTGTATTGGTATGATAAACTATGGCAAACCTTATTAAACTAGTATATGATTCACTATCAATTTTGAATTCATGAGAAAATACATGGTAGAAGAAAATTCACCAAGCAAGAAGCATTGGGCTCAATGGTGACGTCCCCGGTCATTAAACCAACATCTGAAAACTCTTCTTTGAAGTCCCGATACTTTTGGTTGCTAAGCGCTTTGATTGGGGATGTATATATAACCCGCTGCTTATTCCTCAAGGACATAGCAATAGCATACGAAGCTACGACAGTTTTCCCAGCTGATGTATGGGCCGAAACCTAGAATCATAGCAAGGAGAAGCAGTTGTAAGTTTTCACTCACTAAAACTATAAATTCATAGCAAGGGAAGAGACTTACGAGGACACTCTCGCCGTTTTCGAGGCACTTGATGGATTCGGACTGAAAAGGATCAAGAGGGAAAGGGAATTCCTTAGCCGGAGGAAGCTTAGAAGCGGTGGAAGGAGGAGGAAGGACGTAGCCGTCGGGGTAGGCGACGTCGTGCAAACAAGCAATAGGCTCTTCTCTATGTTGCTTCAATGGGGGAGGGGGACAACTTGGCTCCTCCTCTGGTTTCCTCTTCAACGACGCCATAGCTGATAGCGGCGGACTGAAGAGAAAAGACTGGCGGATTGATTTGTGAGGGAGGGCTTCACCTTGGTTCTTCAAAATTATTACTCCCTCCTTACCATTATAGAAGGGCCGTTTCATTTTCCTACCCTATTCTTGACGGAATCTTCTCCATTTCTTCATATTTACAAGCGAAAATATAGTCATATGTGAGGTCTTGTTTGATTCGTCTTAACAAGTACTATAACAATTTCAAATTTTTATATTTTTTACTAATACGTAACTAGAGATATTGACAAAACAAAACGTACATCGACATACGTGCAGGGATGAAATGGGGCTTATATAGTGGGAGAGGGAGTATGATATTTGAAAAATTATTATTTATATTTGTTTGTATCTTCATGTAAGTCTAATATTTATTTGTTTGGGTTTGATATGGCTGTCACGTGATTTTTATGTATTTTAATTAAAATTGTTAATCATGTTAGTTTTTTTTTGTGCAAAGGAGAGGGGTATACCCATTTATTCATAAAAGAAAGATTACATAGAGTCGCTCGTACAAGTATCTAGTTCAAGCGTAGGAATTAAACCCTCGGGGGATTAAACAAAATGAAATCACCCACACAATTGTTGTTGTAATGTGTCATCCAGTCAGCAGCCTGATTGCACGAGCGAGGTACGTGGGGATAGTAATTTCCCAGTCCTGTAAAGCCATGAGTTCTCTGCATTTTTCCACCAAGGTCTTATGGCGAGGGGGAGTCGGGTCGTGCATAGTCATAATGGTCACAATCTCAGCAGCATCAATGTCAATTTCCAACTGAGAGATACCTAAAGATCTTGCCATTGTGAGCCCTTGTAGAAGTCCAATCAACTCCGCTTTGAAGGCAGAATCGCCAGGTGCTTTGGCGATGAAGGCGTGGAGGAAAACACCAGCATCATCACGGAGCAGCCCACCTGCATTAACACATTCATTACCTGGACAGAAGGCACCATCAACATTGAGTTTGACCCAGCCTGGAGCATGCTTCGTCCAGTTTGTGCACACCTGCAAACCTGAGTTGGAAGTTGCAGCCCTTAGCTCCAAAGCTTTCCTGAATTCAGCAGCACGACCGAGAATAAAAGCTTGGCGATCCATAGGAATCTCCTCCGAGTTCCCAAAACATGTGAGGCACCTCCATTTCCATAGCCACCAGAGAGCAAATGCAAAAGTAGTAACCCAATATTCCTTTTTTTCAGTTCAGCAGCAATACATTGCATTAGGTCACCACCATTATAGAATTCGTCCATCCGATCGGACATAAGGAACTGTCGCCAAACATCCTTGGCAGCATCACAGTCACGGAGGATGTGTAGTGTGGTTTCCTCTGGGTTGTTACAGTGCACACAGGCTGCAGATTGGGCAATATGGCGGCGAACCCGATTAGCATTGCTCGTGATGCTGTTATGCTAGACAAGCCAGAGAAAGTGCTTAATTCTTTCAGGAGCTTTGACTTGCCAAATAGCGTTCCAGACATGATTGGGGGTGATGTCAGAAGGCCCATCCATAATCTCAACACAAGACTTGATCGTAAAAATTCCTGAGGCAGTGCCATTCCAGAAAAAATTATCACCAACTCCATCTTCCACGAGGCGAGTAGTCGCAAGTTTGGTCAGAATCTCAGCAGGAAGTAGATGACTGAAATCAGGCCACAACCATCCATCTATACCCCAGTATTCAGCCACTGTACGACCTTCATCCTCTTTCGGGATAGTGTCAAGAGCAACGTCTTCGAGTGGCCTTGCAATGATATAAGGATGAGACCAAAATAGAGTTTGGTTTCCATTCCTGACTCCCACCTTAAGAGATGAACTCGCCTTAACCATACCTCTCCAAAGGTTTGACGATACCTTCTTACCAACGAACATATCTCGATCGCACCGGAGCCGACAGTACTTACCCCTGACCACCCTAGACCAAAGTGCATATGGTTCCGAGAGAGTTCGCCAGCCCATCTTAGCCATAAAAGCAGTGTTGGTTTGTCGCATACTCTTCATACCAAGGCCGCCTTCGTTTTTAGATTTCCTCAAGACATTCCAGTGCAGAAGGTGCATTTTCCGCTTCTCAACTAGAGCCCCATATGAGGCCTCTGGTTTGCTTATCAACATTATCACAGATCGACAGTGGTAAGCTTGCAGTCTGCATAGGGTAGATAGGAATACTGGAAATAACTGTGTTTAGCCAAGGTGATGCGTCCAGCCATCGATAACAGACGAGCTTTCCGGCCGGTGAGCTTGGTGTTGATACGGTCCAAGATATACTGGAAGCTGGCTTTGGTGACTGGCTTCTGTAGGACCTGTAATCCGCGTTTATAACAATCTGTAAAGAAATAATTAAAGAACAGAATTAAGGAAAAAAATTATACCGAAGTGTTCTTGACGAATCTGGTGCGTAGAGTCGAGAAAGAATCTCTTTCCTTAATTCTGTAACGCCCCGTATATGTGACGGTTACCGGCGTTGAGAATCCCAGGATACAACTACGAATTCTTCTGGTTTGCACAATCAAAAGCAGAAGCCAAACGAACCAGTTTCTGTGTCGTACTCTCAGAGAAAGAGAAGAAGAGAAGAGATGGGAGACTGTGTAATTTTCGGATGTGAGAATGAGAGCCAGAACTTCTCTTAAGTAGAGAATCTGGTTTGTTAGAGGAGGAGATCGTGGAGAGGCAGATGTGGGAAGTGGAGAAAATCGTGGAGGAGGTTGCTGACTCTGTTGGGCGTCCCCAACGAGGCAGTTCACAACCCAATCTGGAAGCTCAACTTCCAGATCCAGCCCACTTCAAAAAGAAGCTAAGCTGCTGCAGCTTAGCTTCTTTTTGACCAAGACCACAAGACCACAAGACCACAAGACCACAAGACCACAAGACCACAAGACCACAAGACCACGGACCACGGACCACGAGCCACGAGCCACGAGCCACGAGCCACGAGCCACGAGCCACGAGCCACGGACCACGGACCACGGACCACGGACCACGGACCACGGACCACGGACCGGACGGACGGACGGACCGCGCGAGGGCCCCCCGTGTCCTCTCTCCATACCTCTCCCAAGGGCTTACCAAGGGTATGGGGTTTGGGGTATATAAACCCTTCATATTCCCACCCCAATTTTCGATGTGGGACAAAACCCTTAGTCAAAAATCAGCTCCAAAATTGTTCTTTGAACTTAGTCAAGCAACCAACTTTGAGCCTTCATTTCTCATTCAAACGGAACCCGATTTTGACGTGTGAGTACACTACGGCGTAGTGCTCGCGGAGACGAAGCCAACGCTCCCATAATCCGGCACAACCGGTGACCGCAGCCCACCAGAAAAGTGCCCGGAAGTCCAGTCAAAAATCAGTTCCAACAATCCCCCACATGAATAGAAATGATTCTATTACACGTGCTTAGACAAGACAGACAGAAATTTTGAGAGTACGGGCGAAGAATCACTGCATCTGAGCTGGTGGCGTTTTTCAGCCTTGAACCACCCATTGTGAGTAGCTATCGGATTTACTCGACCAGGTAGTGAACATGATGTCTTGAACCACCCGGACTTTGACGTAAACCTAGACAATAACTATCACACAGTTTCATCTTCTCACAGAACTAGGTTCTTGATTGTGTTCATTTTGGCCGTGAACATCCCTGGTTATTCATGAGTGAACTTGGAGAAAGTAGCCTCTCTTCTTTCTCCTAGAAACGGCCCCATTTCACACTCATAAGGTGATTGACCATAAATGGTATTACCAATACCCTACTTTGTTCTTTCAAAGTTTATGGAATCATTAAAAGCAAATGCTTAACCTCTACTTTGCCATCGCACTTTTATCATCCTAGGAACTGGGGAAGAAGATATAATATCTCCAAGTGCGCTTCTAGATTCGACTTGAATTTGTTTTCCCCTTGAACCTATTTCTTGGGATCTCCAATCACTTAGGTAGGGTTGCCATCAAGCATCCTCTTTAGTCATAGGCTTTAAACCCATTCCTCTAGATGACTTTACAACTTGCTCTCTTGACAATCCCTTAGTGAACGGATCTGCTAGGTTGTCAGCTGACTTGATATAATCGATTGAGATTACACCAGTTGAGAGCAATTGTCTTATGGTTTTATGTCGTCGTCTTATGTGGCGAGACTTACCATTATATATTGTGTTCAGTGCCCGAGAGATAGCCGATTGACTATCACAGTGTACACCTAAAGCTGGCACTGGTTTTTCCCATAAAGGAATATCCTCCATAAAGTTTCGAAGCCATTCTGCTTCTTCAGCTGCTTTGTCTAAAGCAATGAACTCAGATTCCATTGTGGATCTGGCCAATAACGTTTGTTTTGAGGATTTCCATGATACAGCTGCACCACCCAGCGTGAATACATACCCACTGGTGGATTTTGAGTTCTTTGAATCCGATATCCAGTTAGCATCGCTATAGCCTTCCAGAGTGGCTGGGTATCTTCCATAGTGCAGCCCGTAACTCCGAGTATGTCGCAAGTAGTTTAATACTCGAGTTATTGCTTTCCAATGATTGTGTCCTGGATTACTGGTATATCTACTCAGTACGTTGACAGCATGTGCTAAGTCTGGTCTTGTACAATTTGTCAAGTACATAAGACTTCCTATCACACGAGCATACTCTAACTGTGATATGCCATTACCCGAGTTTTTCTTCAGTTTGAGATGCGGGTCCACCGGACTTTTTGCAATCCCATTTGAATGGTTCTTGAATCGTTCAAGTACCGCCTCGGCGTAATGTTGTTGAGACAAGACTATTCCTTCTGAATGTCTAAATATTTTGATCCCTAAGATCACATCCGCTAGTCCCAAGTCTTTCATGTCAAACTTTCCATTAAGCATGTTCTTGGTTTGTTTGATCATGTCATTGTTGCTGCCTATGATGAGTATGTCATCCACATATAGGCACAACAGAATGTATCCTTTTGCAGTTTCCTTGACATAGATACACTTGTTACATTCATTTATTTTGAAACCATTTGACATCATTACTTGGTCAAATTTTTCGTGCCACTGCTTAGGAGCTTGCTTAAGTCCATATAAGGATTTCACAAGTCTACACACTTTGTGTTCCTGTCCAGGGACAACATAACCCTCAGGTTGTTTCATATAAATTTCCTCTTCTAGTTCTCCATTTAGAAAAGCTGTTTTTACATCCATTTGATGTATTTCTAGATTGCGTATAGCTACAATGGCTATTAGCATTCTTATTGAAGTTATTCTCGTTACTGGAGAGTAGGTGTCAAAGAAATCCAAGCCTTCTTTTTGCCTAAATCCTTGCACCACAAGCCTAGCCTTGTACTTATCGATTGAGCCATCGGTTTTTAATTTTCTTTTGAAAATCCATTTGCTCCCAAGAGCTTTCGAACCGGTTGGTAACTCAGCTAACTCCCATGTATGATTTTGCATAATGGAGTCGATTTCACTTTTTACCGCTTCCTTCCAAGCAGGTGCATCTGGTGTTGACATGGCTTCTTTGAATGTTCTAGGTTCATTTTCCAAAAGATAAGCCATTTCGAAATCAGGACCAAATGATTTTTCCTTTCTAGCTCTTTTGCTACGTCTAGGTTCATCATTGTCCTCTTCTGTTGGTTGAACAGAAGTGCTTGCTTCGCCTTCTTCACGAGTCCGTTTCGGATACTCTTTATCCTTACACGGGAACGTGTTTTCGAAGAAGGATGCATTTCTTGATTCCATTATTGTATTTGCATGTATGTCTGGTATATCAGACTTGTATACCAAGAAACGATACGCACTACTATTGTGTGCATACCCGATGAAGATACAATCAATGGTTTTTGGTCCTATTGAGACCTTCTTAGGGGGTGGTACCGCCACTTTTGCTAGGAACCCCCACACTTTGAGGTATTTGTATGAAGGTACATTACCTTTCCACAACTCATAAGGCGTCTTTCCAGTCACCTTATGCGGTATTTTGTTGAGAATGTAGTTGGAGGTGAGCAGCGCTTCCCCCCACATGTTCTGGGATAACCCAGATTCTTGCAGCATTGCATTCATCATTTCTTTGAGAGTTCGGTTCTTTCGTTCCGCAACCCCGTTAGATTCAGGTGAGTAAGGCGCAGTAGTTTGATGAACGATTCCATGTTCTCTACAGAATGCATTAAATGGTTCACTATACTCGCCTCCTCTATCACTTCGGATCATTTTAATCTTTTTACTAAGTTGGTTCTCAACTTCCAACTTGTATTCTTTAAACTTTTCCAAAGTTTCATCTTTGCTATGTAACAGATATACATAACAATATCGTGTGCAATCGTCTATGAAGGTTACAAAGTACTTCTTACCGCCTCTAGTTTGCACGAACTTTAAATCACATAAATCAGTGTGAATTAGTCCTAGAGGTTCGGTTGTTCTCTCTACATGGGGTGATGGCGTTTTTGTGAGTTTCGCTTGTACGCATACTTCACATTTGTCTTTACTTGTTTTGCATTTTGGAATCATGTTCATGCTTATTAGTCTACTTATAGATTTATAATTAACATGTCCCAATCTTTCATGTCAAATATTAAAAGACTCAACGACATAAGCAATAGGATTATTCTCATTCACTGAAACATCAGTTACAACCTTTTTGGGAAGGACTGTCATTACATTCATTTTGACCAGCCCATCCTTCACATAACCCTTCCCCACATAAATCCCATTCTTAGAAAGAACTAACTTATCAGACACAAACTTGATACAGAACCCATTCTTATTGAGAAGAGTCCCCGAGATCAGATTCTTTCGAATGTCTGGCACATGAAGCACATTGTTGAGAGTCAGCTCCTTTTCAGAAGTCATCTTGAGCACGATCTTCCCAATACCTTCAACCTTGGATGTCGCAGAGTTTCCCATGAAGAGCTTCTCATCTGTTCGGCTTTTCTGATAAGTGGTAAACAATCCCTTATCCGAGCAGATGTGTCTAGTGGCACCTGTATCGTACCACCACTCCTTTGGGTTGCTCCCAACCAAATTCACTTCAGTCACCGCACACAGATCGTCTGCTGTCAGCGAGTTTTCAGCTAAATTTGCTTGAGACTTCTTCCCTTTGTCTCTTCTGTTGTCGGGCTTGCTGCGACACTCGTCTGCCTTGTGACCAACCTTATCACACTTGTGGCATTTTCCACTGAACTTCTTTGCTCCTTGCTTCTTGAAGTTTGTGGTGTTTTGAGGTTGAAACTTCTTGTTCTTCCCCTTGTCTCGATGCTCAGCCAGGTTTGCCTTGTTAGAGAGCCCAACTTGATTTGCCCTCTTATTGTTTTCCTCGACCCGAAGCCTCACGATCAGGTCTTCAATCCTCATTGCCTTTTGTTTCAGCAACAAGTAAACCTTGAATTGCTCCCAGGATGGAGGAAGCTTCTCAATGATGGCACCTACCTGGAAAGCCTCACAGATGGTCATTCCTTCCGAGATTACTTCATGGACGATCAGTTGTAGTTCTTCAACCTGTTCCACGACTGACCTTGAATCTACCATCTTGTAGTTCAGAAACTTTGCTACTGCCACTTTCTTTGAGCCAGCATCCTGTGTCCTGTACTTCTTTGTCAAAGTATCCCACAATTCCTTAGCGGTGTTATGGTTACAGTAGACCTTGTACAGCGAGTCAATCATGCGATGAGTAAGATACCCTCTGCATGCATAGTCCCCTTTCGCCCAATCAGATAGGGCATCAGTGTCATGTGGGGAGAACCTAGGTTTCCCCTCCTTCAAGAACCTGTCCAAACCCAGCATACTCAGAAAGAACTCCATCTTCTGAGACCATATTTTGAACCCTTTCCCGTCAAATTTTTCGGGTAGGATCCCAGCATGGATTGTGTTCGGCATAGTTGTCACATACGGTCTGTGGGGAACATACAGATGAGGCAACTGAACATCAGGCAGATCCATTGGATGACTCGTTTGACCTGGGTGACTTGTTTGACCCGGATAGCTCAATTGACCCGGATGACTCATTTGAACCGGATGGCTCATTTGACCCGGATGAAGAGGTTGAGCCAGATGACTCGTTTCAGCCGGATGACTCGGTTCAGCTGAATGAATAGGCACTGGTGGCAGATCCAGTTGGACAACCGGGGGGGTTTCCTTGATCGGACTCTCATGACCCGGACTGTTCTGAACTTGATCCCTATCAAGTATCTGAGCCTGATCGAGAGGCACAGTCCCAAACTGAATTCGGGGCGACCCAGTGACCTTTCCAGCGTCAGCAGCAGTTTTCTCATCTCCGTTAGTCATTGTATCTGTTCAATGAGACAAACAAATATTAGTATGACTTAGAAGTAACTCTGCAAAACAGATTTCAAAATTCTGAAAAAACACAGTTTTCTGCAGAACTGTAAATGCAGAAACCAGAAATCTGCGATCTGTAAAAATTACAGAACCAGAATCTGCGAATCTGTAAATGCAGAAACCAGCAATCTGCGAACTGTAAAAATTACAGAACCAGATTCTGCGAATCTGTAAATGCAGAAACCAGCAATCTGTGAACTGTAGAAATTACAGAACCAGATTCTGCGAATCTGTTAGACTCAGAACCAGTAATTCACGAATCTGTAAACAGAACTGAAAACTGCGAACTGTAAAAAGTTCCAGAAATCACGAATCTGTAAAACAGATCTGAATTCCTGCGAACTGTAAAAAATTCCAGAAATCACGAATCTGTAAAACAGATCTGAATTCCTGCGAACTGTAAAACACAGATTCTGCAATCTGTAAATACAGAATCAGAAATCTGTGAACTGTAAACACAGTTTTTCGGTTCTGTAATACAACAGCAACCTGGTTCTGTAAATACAACAGCAACCTCACAATTTAAAAGGATGAATTTGCGTTTTTACTCGAATCTGAACACAGATCCGAAACTGTAAAAGTACAGACAATTTTCTTCGGGATGTAACTTTCTGTTCCTTTAAAACTCAAACAGATTGTTAGCGACAGGATAAAATTTTACAGAATTAAGATTGTAGGACCTGTAATCCGCGTTTATAACAATCTGTAAAGAAATAATTAAAGAACAGAATTAAGGAAAAAAATTATACCGAAGTGTTCTTGACGAATCTGGTGCGTAGAGTCGAGAAAGAATCTCTTTCCTTAATTCTGTAACGCCCCGTATATGTGACGGTTACCGGCGTTGAGAATCCCAGGATACAACTACGAATTCTTCTGGTTTGCACAATCAAAAGCAGAAGCCAAACGAACCAGTTTCTGTGTCGTACTCTCAGAGAAAGAGAAGAAGAGAAGAGATGGGAGACTGTGTAATTTTCGGATGTGAGAATGAGAGCCAGAACTTCTCTTAAGTAGAGAATCTGGTTTGTTAGAGGAGGAGATCGTGGAGAGGCAGATGTGGGAAGTGGAGAAAATCGTGGAGGAGGTTGCTGACTCTGTTGGACGTCCCCAACGAGGCAGTTCACAGCCCAATCTGGAAGCCCACTTCAAAAAGAAGCTAAGCTGCTGCTTGGGCCTACGGCCCATTCCACAAGACCACAAGACCGCAAGACCGGACCACGGACCACGGACCAGGACCGAACGGACGGACGGACCGCGCGAGGGCCCCCCGTGTCCTCTCTCCATACCTCTCCCAAGGGCTTACCAAGGGTATGGGGTTTGGGGTATATAAACCCTTCATATTCCCACCCCAATTTTCGATGTGGGACAAAACCCTTAGTCAAAAATCAGCTCCAAAATTGTTCTTTGAACTTAGTCAAGCAACCAACTTTGAGCCTTCATTTCTCATTCAAACGGAACCCGATTTTGACGTGTGAGTACACTACGGCGTAGTGCTCGCGGAGACGAAGCCAACGCTCCCATAATCCAGCACAACCGGTGACCGCAGCCCACCAGAAAAGTGCCCGGAAGTCCAGTCAAAAATCAGTTCCAACAACTTCTTCGAGAAAGGCATCCCTAGATATTTTCCTAGATCTTCAGTAATAGGGATATCACAAATACGACTGATTTCTGCAGCCACATCGCGTCGAGTTGGAAACACAAAGCATTGATTTTTGGAAATTAATCTTTGCCCCAGAAGCCTCACAATACTGTGCCAAGCAATACTGAATAGTCTCCATGTTCCTGCACGTTGTCTCACCAAACAAGATCAGGTCATCCGCGAAGAAGAGATGTGATAGGTTGGGGCCAATATCCGAGAGCTGAATCGGGGTCCAAGCACCAGCAGAGACGACCTCCTCAATAACATGGCCCAAGCGCTCCATACAGAGCACAAAAATATACGGAGATAAAGGGTCTCCCTGGCGAATCCCACGTGTAGGCTTGAAACTAGATCCCATCATCCCATTCCACATAAATCTCATGGAGCAAGAAGTAATACAATTTATGATAACATTGATAAGATCAGAGGGCATTCGAGCTTCTCTTCAGCAAATTTGAGAAATTTTAGACCGGGGACCGGATTCGTTCGATCCGGATCTCGATCTGGTCCGGTTGGACTGAGAATCTTTGCTACACGATTATTCGGTCCAATCCAGACCCGGACCGGATCTCCGGAATTTTCCGGAAACCCGGATATGTTTTAAAAAAATCATTATTAATTATTCTACTCGTACTATTCTAGGGTTGGGTTTATGCAGAGTTGCTTCCTTCTCTGAGTTCTCTCGTACCGCCGTCGGGACTGTCTCCTAGCCAAGGCGCCAAGCCGGCCGACCGTCGCCCACTCGCTAAGCCGGCCGTCTGCTACTCGTCTCGCCCACTCAGTCTCACCATCGTCGTCGACTAATTCCGCCTGGCTGAGGTAAATTTTTCTACCACCGGCTGTCTTCATTCTTCAATGTAGCTCACTCGCTAGTTCAGTTCACCGTTGAAACTTGAAAGGGACGATGTGACTGAAATGCTGTGTTTGAATAGAGCTGCATAGTCAATTGTGTTGTCATAGCTTGTAAATTGACAAAAATGTTGTGCTTGAATTGAGCTGCATTTGTGTGATGGAGAAAACGACGGAAAATACTGTGGCCAGTGGATAACTATTTAATTTTAGATTTTATCGAACCCGGTTCGAAAGAAAATACCGGTTCAGATCGGTTTGGTGAACCGCGGCCGACCATTTTCCTGTGCGAGGGATTGCGAACTCGGAAATGATGAACGACGCAGACATGGGAAGTTGGACGGACCTTCTACACTCCTCCACGAAGCTTCTCGAACAAGCCGGTCCTTCCGCTCAGTTTCCGCCTCTTCAGGTTTTCTCTCGCTCTTATTTCGTGTATCTGAATAAACAGATTGAGTGATTCAATCCAATTTCTGGTTGTTGTTGTCGTCTTTGCTTTGTAGAGGAATTTGGATCAATTGGAAGCTCTTTCGAAGAAGCTCAAGGCTAAAACCATAAGAACTGAAGCTCCCTCCCAATCAATTGCTGCAACTAGGTTCTTTCTTCTTCTTCGTCACTCTATATTTGTTTGTTCAGACTGTTGCTTCATATAAACGCGCGAATTGCTCAAATTCCTGTTAAGTAATTGCTCCATTTGAATTTTTAAGTGGAGTTAGAGGATTTACTGTACTGTTTCAATTAAGCAGCGTTTTGTGTGTTTATCTGTATTGTCAGGTTGTTAGCACGAGAAGGCATCAACGCAGAGCAGCTTACAAGAGATTTGAAATCGTTTGAGCTTAAGGTACGAAATAATTTGTTTTTCCTTGAGGCTGTTCTAACAACATTGTTAGATATGTAACCAATTTGTCTTCCTTTGAGATGTGTTCATTGATTATTTAGTACACAGGGTGTCTCATTAATTTAGTTTGTTACACAAATATGTATATTATACAATGCTTCTTAGTTTAGTGTCTCAGTTGTCTACTTTTAAATGTGTTGTGGAGAAAGTAGTTCTGTCTGCTGACATGATTGTTCATTGTTGTTGCTGAAGACTACATACGAGGATGTTTTTCCAGCTGAGGCAACAAGTGTTGAAGAATATTTACAACAGGTTGGGTTCATTTTGCTGCTTTGTCACAAAGTTTTTGTCATATTTTATGCTTACTTGAAATTATGCTAGCTATACCTATATTGGTTCAACAACACTTGCAGAGGGTTTTACTTATGTTCTGTTTAATGTTTTCATTATTGTAGAGACTTCTGTTTCATCCTTCTTATAATCAGCATGCACTTTTTTCCTATCATCTATATCATGGAAGAGAAAATGATATTCAAATATCACTTTGTTGTCTGATAATGTTGTTCAAGGTACATGAGATGGCAATGCTATCAGCAATCCAGGAAGCTCAGAGGGACAATCATAGAAGTTTTAATGATCATATGATGAAAGTCTTGGAGGTCAGCTTACCTTGATGCTTATTCTTTTCTGATTGCAATTGTAATAACCATAATCAAATTTGAGAACTTGGATTGATTTATTTTTATTGTTAAATACATAAATCCATCTATTTTTACTTCAAACATACTCTTACTGTGCTGCAACTATAACTTTATCTGTTTATATCAAATTCCTGGCTTCCAGTGTTGATCAACGTTCACAAATGAATATGTATGTATAATAAGCTAAACATAACATTATAAAGCATAATAAGCTGTTTAGTCATAACTTTCAGGCATCTTGCTCTTGATGGTTGGACTTTGTTACTACTTTTATATTGCTAATGACTTGTTCTGGTTTTAGTGCTTCTTACTTCATACTGTGCTATATTACAGGATGATTGGCGAAAAGAGAAAAGGGACTTCCTACAGAGTTTGAGCCGGTTATCAACATTACCCCGCGTTAATAGAAATGATAAAAGTACTGGAGTTACTAGTCCCGGTCATACAGCATCTCTATCTTATACCCCCATGCAGTCTGGTGGCCCTTCAAATATGGATATAGTATCTTCAGCTAATAAGCCTATTCAGGAGAAGAAAGCTACAGTCTATGCTGAGGTTTTAAAAAACCTTAATAACGCAAGAGAACATGCTTTGCCATTCAAAGTAAGAATATGAACCTTCAATATTTTCTTCAAAATAAGGCTATCATCAATTCATCATCTTCATACGTATTAAAATAATTTGTTTTCTTACTTTTGCTATTCCATATCTCTGGTGACTGTAAAAATGATGGCTTCTTGCTCTTATTAAGCCTGCTACAGGTTTCAAGCTTGCCTATGAAAGTTTGGGTCTTGACACCCCTGGAGTGAATTCAGTTACCATGCAAAAGATATGGCGCCTCCTTCAGGTTTGAGCTTTCTTGAAACACTGTATTGCTGCTATGTTTGGATTACCCTGAACCTAATACATCAGGAGGTTTGCAATTTCTCAGACATTGATGGGCGAGGATTCAACCATTCAGCCAAATGTCTCAAGAAGAATGTCTCTTGTAATTAGTGCTAGGCGACACTTGGAGTTGGGACATGAGAAA
Organism: Oxyria digyna; assembly: GCA_029168935.1. NCBI lineage: Eukaryota > Viridiplantae > Streptophyta > Magnoliopsida > Caryophyllales > Polygonaceae > Oxyria > Oxyria digyna. The sequence goes on from JAPVLV010000005.1 coordinate 47,505,098, forward strand.
TATATCGTTGAAGCTATACAAAGTCATCCAGCACAGGTATAGAATTATAAATCAAATCTATTTATGAGGTTTTGGGATAGCGAGTAGCGAAAAATCCACTCAGTAGAATTGGAATCTGTATGTGAATTTTCATGGTTTTCTGAGGAAAGATACAGGCGATGCTGCCTTCTTCTCGTGTAAGCAGCTTTTCGTATTCTTCAAATAACTTATTCTGTTCGACCTTTCTATTTGGGTAGGCTGCTCTTGGTGGTGCTGTTGGAAACCTGCAAAGAATCCGGGCCTTCCTTCGAGTAAGTTGGAAGTTCTTAATGACTTTACTTTGAACTACTTGAGTCTTGACTTGATCAAACATAAACTGACAGATATGCAATTGGCTTGTCTTATTATATATGTAATAATGTATGCCCTCTGCAGATACGGCTTCGAGATTATGGTGCTCTAGATTTTGATGTTGCTGATGTTCGAAGACAGCCTCCTGTTGATACCACTTGGCAGCAGGTTTCCACCGTTTATTCTGTCTTTAACCCCTTGGATTGAATCCTTTATTTCTTTGTTATACTGAGTGTTTGGCATCATTAATTAGTCTATGGAGTATTAATTCTTGAATGTTGATAGAATAGCTACAGAAGTTTAAGGAATGTGGATAGATTTTGAAATTTCTTGATCTCCTGGGATGTAGTGATATGTTAGGCCAACCTATTGCTATATCAAAATAACTCAGAAGCAAATTATGTTTTACATTTCAGATATACTATTGTCTAAGAACCGGGTATTACAATGATGCGTTAAGTGTTGCTCAATCATCTCGTGCTTCTCACCACTTTGCACATCAGGTATCAAAAATTTCTCTTCCACAAAATTAGATAGCTTAGTTATGATGCTCACAGTCTTCTGTTCATTAACAGCTTTCAGAGTGGATTTCTTCTGGTGGTATGGTATCAACAAATATAGCATCTGTTGCTTCAGAAGAGTGTGAGAAAATGTTAAGAATGGGTAACCGTGGGGGCCGATCAACATACGATAAAAAGAAGTTGCTATTATATGCTATCATTTCTGGTTCCCGCAGGCAAATTGATCACTTACTTCGAGACTTACCTAACCTTTTCAATACCATAGAGGACTTCCTGTGGTTTCAGTTATGTGCTGTACGTGACGGCGCTGGTGGACATTCTCTCTCTGTCCTGAATGATGGATTGGTACCATACACGTTAGATGATCTGCAGAGTTACCTTAATAAGTTTGAGGCGTCATATTACACTAAGAATGGGAAGGACCCCCTTGTTTATCCATATGTTCTGCTTTTGAGCATACAGTTATTGCCAGCCATCCTCCATTTGTCCAAGGCGGGGGGTGATGAAGGATTCAACATCGATGCTATCCACATAGCAATTACTCTATCAGACAATGGAGTTCTCTTAGAGGGTGTTGGTGCAGGACAGAAGTTAGGCATGATGGATGCTTGTGCAGAAGCGTCTAGTATCATAAGACAGTATGGTTCATCATATTTGCGTCTTGGAAATCTATCAATGGCATTGGAATATTATGCACAAGCTGAAGCAGCAGTTGGTGGTGGACAGTTATCATGGGTTGGAGGAGGGAATTTGGATCAACGAAGGCAAAGAAGTTTGATGCTCAAACAACTTCTTACTGAAATTTTATTATGTGATAATGGAGTTTATCTTCTACTTGGACCAAGAGGTTCAGGAGAAGAAGGTCAACTTGTACGATTTTTGACAGATTCAGATTCAAGACAACAGTTCCTACTAGATGCTGCTCGGCAGTGTCAGGATGCAGGCTTGTACGAAAAAGTAATGAGCTCCTCTAATACTTCCGTTTTCCCTCTATTTAGCTGTTTACTCAATGTATAAAGTCACTACCACATAATAGTTGCTAAGCTTGCATTGTTAACTTATGCTTTGTTCTACCAATCTCAGTCCATAGAAATTCACAAGAGAGTTGGTGCATTTGCAATGGCTTTGGATACAGTCAACAAGTGTCTGTCTGAGGCGATGTGCTCTCTTGCCCGTGGTAGACTAGAGGGTGACAGTCGAACAGCTGGCCTTATTCATTTGGGCAATGAAATTCTAGAGATGTACAAGTACTCTCCTGAAAACTGGTATGCCTGATTTTGCGTCTCATGCTTCTTTGGAAATATTTATATCAGTCTTGGGTTTCTTATTCAAAAACTTCTTGATTTGCTTTTGCGCGGAAGTCTTATTTGGTCATGGTCACTGTACTGACATTGTATTTTGGACTTGCAGCCTTCAGGAGAGAGATCATGTGCTGAAGCAAGAGACAGTATTGAGACAGCTCGAGGCTTTATTGTCCATTCATAACCGTGCAAGAGGAGGGCAATACTTGGATGCGTTGAGAGAAGTTGCAAGGCTTCCATTCCTTCCACTAGATCCTCGAACACCTAACATTACATCAGATGCATTTGAAAGTCTGTCCTCCCATGTCCAAGCCTGTGTCCCTGATCTTCTAAGAGTTGCACTGACCTCTCTGGACAATGTTTCTGATAGTGATGGATCTCTTCGTGCCTTGAGAACTAAGGTAAACACTCACCATTTTCATCTTTTGCCTAGTCCATAGATCTGTTACAACAATATTTGTGTGTTCATGGCAGATTGCAAACTTTCTGGCAAACAACCTGCACAGGAACTGGCCTCGTGATTTATACGAAAAGGTTGCCCAAAGGCTTTGAGATATGCCATACTACCTCTGCCTGGTGAAGTTGGATCTATGAAGAATACCCTGCTAATCTTCCATGTATCTGTTATTTGTATAAATTTTAAAAGCACTCGTTTGCCTAAAATCTCGATTTGTTTCACCGTCGTTGCCTAAAGATAGGGGTTATGTGTTTGAGAAAGATTAGACAATCCTACATTTTGTTATTCTAATTTCCAAGTAAACTTTTGAGAATGTGTCCCTTTCCTTTACAAGTTGTTACAAGTTGCATGTTATTGACTTTCTTGTAGTGACATAATTAAAAGGTTTCTTTTGTTGGCTTGGAAATGGACGATTGGGGTGGAACAGGTACAACCGTACAAGTGCTACTGGTGCAATAAATTTTTTTCTCCAAATAAATTGAAGAGTGATAGATTCATTTTGCTCTCTCCTTTTCTTTACGTAGCAGTAACTATTTTTTATCATGTCAATGGTTATATAACTTCCTACTAAAATATAGTGCATATTTAAGCCAAACTCTGGTTCAAATAACAACAGATATCTATCAGTTTGGATCATGTCAGTAGTTACATTAAGACACAAGTACACAACTAAACTACAAATAATTGTATGTTATCATCTCTTGATATGTATGGATTTACATTATCTGTGATGGTTGTTTATGCTCTATTCAAATGCCAATACTGGTGTTTATGGTATATCTGTGATGGTTGTTTAGCAATCTTAAGCCTTCTCTTTACTTTTCAATTGTTGTTCCTGTTGTTGGTGGCTTTATTTGTCTCTTGGTGATTTGATTAGTTGGGGTAATGTTTTTTTAGTGAGTTGAAGCCAAAGCTGTATAAATCAATTCAGAAAACAAAAAATCATTGCATACTTTTGTGTCATTGTATACCTTGCTAGACATAAAAGATTTAAAGTAAATCCCCTTATACTTCTCTGTATGCAGTGTAATAGTTTGTATTTCTCTTATTGTTGAATAGTTCCAAACTTGGTTTAAAAAAGCGCAAGGCGCACCAAAGCGCAAAGGGTTCCTGAAGCTATAGCGCAAAGCGCAAAAAAAAGCATAGAATGACATAAAAAGGCATAGTTCTTGACTAGAAGGTCTTAAAATACCGCTAAAACATGACAATAATCAAAATACAAGATGCAAATAAAGTTTTTAAAGCATATAGAATAGTCTACTAAAACACTACTCCTCCAAATCATCATCATCATCATACTCCTCCTCTCCTACATAGCCCTACATGACATAAAAATCCGTACTTTATGTCCAAAAGCGCAGTGCCTTGCACATGAGGTGCAAAGGGCTCTGGCGCAGTGCTATTTGTGCTATAGCGCAAAGAAAGCGCGCTTTTTTAAACCAAGGTTCCAAATGAATTAAATTTGTTTCTTAGCATGTAGAGAGCTTGTAAACTGTAATTCTTTCTCTAAATTTATGTATGGTTACAATTTTGTATCTCGTAACTATTTTGTATCCCATAACTATTTTTTTGTGTAACCTAAATTATACACCAGTGAACTTCACAATCATGAAGCAAAGAAAAGTAGATGTCTAGGCTAGGAGAAAATTCTGTCGAAGTTTAAGGTCTTCTTTTTCATCCATTGTTTTGTCTTGGTTTAATACAAACTCATGTATTAGCTGGTTATTAGCAGGATTGTTAATCGAGATGTTGTTAGAAGATATAGTTATGCATTATTGACTTGAGTCCTGAGGAGTAGTTTCTATGAAATAAAGCAAGGATAAGGCTTTGACTCCTTCAATTTAGAAATAGAACACGTGTTATTAATCGCAAACTAAGAGTTAGCTAGCTAATTCATTGAAACAGATTTGATTAGATGGTTTTACAGTACTTTTACTAGATTGGGGTAGAGCTCGATAATTCATTAAGCGAACTTTCTTAGATAATTAAGATCTCTTAATTCCTAACACTAAAAAATGTGATACGTACAACAAGTAAAATCACGTCAATGTGGAGTGGAAGCTAATCAGGGTTGAGTCATTGTGTTACTTAGATGTTTTTTTATTATGGATTTTTAGTTTAATTTAATGGATTTGATTGGATGGTTTAATTTACTTTATGTCTTTGTTCATGCAGCACAACCATTGTTTTGATGTTTTTTTTATCTGTTTTTAACTAAGGTTTTTTATTTAAGTTGATGTTGTGTTCCTCAATGCTAATTTGCTGAATGTGGATAAACTATTATCTTCCTGAATATAAACAGACATAACCTATTCAATAATTGTTGATAAAGCTTTGTCAATTACATAAAGGAGGTGAATAGATATTAGAAAGTCATAATTACATTACAAGGATAAGGATTTACCATACTTGAACAGGTTTTTTATTTTAGTTGATGGATTTCAAGTATCCTCTTCCAAATATGAGTTTATATATGTTAGTACATTTTTAAATGATATTTGCAGTCCCAGACCAGCCTTGAGGGTTCAGTCGCTTTGATTTTCCTGAGGTTTTGATTGCGCCTTTGAATGATGAATAAATTAAGCCTTTACTTAGTATTTTGTATTGTATGATAAGAAAGGTTTTGTAACTGGGGGATTAAGGGCATTAATAAGAAGACAAGAGAAGAAAATGTTGCAAAACAAAAATGAGTTCGAAGAGTCGATCTCAACTACTTTCTTATTAAAGAAAAGTGAAGTTTGCGTTGTTGAAACCTTTTGGATCTACTCCCTCCGTCCCACTATATAAGCCCCATTTGACCTCGGTGCGGATGTCGATGCACGTTTTGTTTCGTTAATATCTCTAATTGTTTATTAGTAAAAAATATAAAAATTTGATATTGTTAAAGTAATCACTGAGACGAATCAAACAAGATCTCATATGACCATATTTGTCGTTATATATTGGAAGAAATCGAGAAGATTCTCTCGAATTGTGAATAGTGTTGAAAAAGCAAATGAGGCTTATAAAAGGGGAAATAGGGAGTATATTAGAAGCTCTGTTGCAGGGTAATTGAAAGTTGGAAAGTAAAAGTCCTTTTTTCTTGCTTAGTTTACCTGTAGGAACATGTAAGTTTGAGCAAGCTATTAATTCAAGCAATTTGTTTCCTTTTTTTTATATTCTGAATCATTTTAGATTGAATTATAGCCTGGGGTTCGGTAAAGTTGATCTTAAATAGGAAATAGAAGTAGATGGAAATTAAATTTATTTATTTATTTCTTTTATGTGAACTCCAGTTCATGCCCTATGTCTCTTTGTGTGTATCCAAGATCTATATACACGAAGTTGATTTTTCATTCTAGCTTTAATATTCAAATGATAAGTTGTATATTTCATTGGGTGTTGTCAGATTCTTGATTTGAGTCAATGATTTTAAAGGACCTAGATTGAACCACTTGGAATTGCCAAGTTTTACAAGTCTGAATTTTTATTTTTTATGACCAATTTGGTGATAATCTAATGTAGTCTAATCCCTTCATTTTATGTTACAACAACTATATATTCTAGGTAACCAGATCACATCACTTAAGTCTTCTTCAATTTCCAGGTTTGGAGGTTTGTTCATGGGAATTGTGATTACTATCCATGTTTGTGTGTGACTTTTGTTTAGCAGTGTTGACTTTTGTTCCGGTTTCTAAGATTCCAAAGTTGTGATGACTTCATAAGTGATTGCTTATCCTTCTGCTGACCGAATAGATGTGTTGATGCCGAAATCAATGTCAACAAGTGAACTATTCACATTTCTGGAGAGAGAAGAGATTTGATTTTGCAATAAGAACACCTGCTAGATGGGAGAAATTTGATACAGAAATGGAAATGGCATGGGACGTATGTACCAAGATTCAAACCTCATGCCCTATATTTATCATGTTGTTTAACCATGTTACTTATGCTCCCGCTTCATCTGAAACATCATCTGTATATTTGTAGGCAATTTATAGTGTTTATTGGGGTGAAACTTAAGGATCTACAAATTTTTCCGCCCTAGAAATTGTGAACGATTCTATCTTAAGGATAACGTACTAATGGTTAGATTCCTAAAACTAGAACTTCCACTGCAAATAAATATCAAAATCATAGCTCAAGTAAAAATAATTGATATCTCATTTGATCTTCCTTTGGTAATTCTGTAACTGTTCCACAAGTACAATTTTATGCCAATAGTCAGTTTTGTAGTCATACTAACTACACCTTGGAAAAACCACTTATTGCTACTCTTAGGCTCTTAGCCCTTACACTACCTAAACACCTTTCGTATCACAAAGGAAAAGTTTTTTCCATCAACAAAATCAACTTGAGATAGACTGAAATTTTCACTACTATTCCTATTATTAATAAGAGGTTTTTGCACGAAATCACCCGCTATATGAGTCATTTTGCAAGAAATCACCCCTTATATCAATATTTATTTAAAACCACCCATTATAACCTCTTTGTTTACAAAAGACCACTCATAACCTGATTCCGTAAAGTTTTCTATTAATTAGCTTAAAAAGACAAAAATACCCTTAGTTATATATCAAATTTTCAAAAGATTGCCATTGGAATAATACTCCTTTCTAGATCCACCCTCCGTCTCGTGTTGTTTGTGAGTACCAAAATTTTCATGTTTCTTCCAGTAAAAAATTTCAATGCTTTTTTCAATCAAAATTTCCATATTTCTTTTAATCAATAAACCCCACCAGTATTAGTTGCAGAAGTGTTAACATGCATGGTGAAGAGCACCCCTTCTTTCACTCCACCTTACCAAACAGATGATTAAGCTAAACACTCTACATTTATTAAACCAATGGACAAATATTGAAAACCTCACTTGCAAAACTCTCTTGATTTGTCTCTCGTTGAGATGCAAATTCAAAACAAATCGTTCAAATTATCTGTCAAAACAATTGGAATTTCAGCAAAATTAAGAGCCCTAATTGATGTGTCACAATTGAAAAGATTGATTGGGGGATTTAGGTCATCTCCTTGTACAATGCGTCATAATTGAAAAGATTGGCTCAACTCCATCATTTAAAACCCTAATTTGGATTAAGTAGTTTCAGTAAGGGTTTGTTTTGCAATTACACATCAAAGTAGCAAAAGCTATAATAAAAAATCCGTTTTCCGTCAGGAATTTGAATTAAAATTAAAAATTTCGATGTGCTTTGCCTTAGCCTCCATTGATGACGTAGAAGAAAGATGGAGAAGACGAGATATGTGCAGTCATAGAGAAAATCAGAGAAATGTCAAGAAAAAAAAGGGTAAATGGGTCATAATATTATAATTTTATTCATAAATCGTTAGTAAAGTCAAGGGTAAAATGGTCTTTTACTTTAATTAACATAATACTTATCGGAAAGTGGTCTTTTGTAAATAAAAAGGTTATAATGGGTGATTTTAAATCAATAGTGATATAAAAGGTGGTTCCTTACAAAATGACGCATATAACGGGTGGTTCCGTGCAAAAACCTCCGTTAATAATCTATCTACGAAACGCCTATATGCACGCGACTTTTTCTCTATATGCACGTCATTTGGTGCGCAGATGTTATGCGCATAGGTTGGTGCGCAGTTTTCTTGCGCACAAGGGTATTTTCGGGATAAATGTGAAAATTCTGACGATGTCTGTCAAATGTGTGCGCAGGAACAAAGCGCACAGAAGATATAATGCGCAAAAGTTCAGCGCACGACGTTTCGGATTCCCGAATGTGTGCGCTGAACTTGTGCGCACATATTAGTGCGCAGAAGAACTGCGCACAGGGTCTATTAAACCTGTGTCGCAGCTTCTTCTTCTTCCTCCATTCGCTTCTTTTCTGCGCACAGTAACTCGACGGCGCCGACCCTTTTTTTTCCATTTCCGAGCGTTTCCCTCGTCTAAACACAATTCCGTCAATGGATTCTGAACCCCCTCATTCTTCCGGTCCCGACCACACCACTTTCGTCCCAATCCCAACACCTCCAGCGACTTCCGTCCCAACGGAGCCACCTCCGGCGACCTTGTCCGACGATGAAGCGTTGGTGGATGGAGGTGGCCGGCGGTATGCGACTCGAGCGGCGTTGGCAGCGGCAAATGCTCCTCCGACGACTATTCCGGCGACTCGAGGTTCCAGCGACGACGACTACGGTTCCGGAGACACCGCACGATCTTTATTCGGTATAAAATTTCTAAACCCGCTTTTTTCAGATATTTATCGTATTTAATTTTGGAAATTTATTCGTAATTTTTTTTTGTAATAATTACGATTAAATTTAAGTTTTTTATGAATTAAATATTAGAATTCGTATCTTAATTGTAATTTAATCGTAATTTTTCATAATTACGTTTAAATTTCAGTTTTTTATGAATTAAATATTAGAATTCGTATTAATTGTAATTTAATCGTAATTTTTCATAATTACGATTAAATTTCAGTTTTTTATGAATTAAATATTAGAATTCTTATTAATCGTAATTTTTTATAATTACGATTAAGTTTCAGATTATTATGCATTAATCGAATGCCTAATCGAATTATTATGAATTCGTATTAATTGTAATTTTTTAGTAATAGTAGTGATTATTATTATTATTTCGTATTAGTTGAGATGTTTATTTTTTAGTAATTATGAATTAAATATTAGAAACTTAACAGTCATAATTAGTATGACTATTAAAAAATTTAGTTTTCGTAGATATAAAGACTCGAATTTGATTACGAAGTTGCAAATTATTTCCGAATATTTTAGTATGAATTAGTCATACTAAAAATGTAAAAACATGTAGACTATACAAGCCGTCATGGATCAGACGGGCAACACGATGCCCGCACCAGTAGCGGAACGGCTTCCACGTCGACATGATGTGGCAGCCGGTGTGCGATTATCGTTCGAGGCCCTCGAACAATTTTTCGGCACCAGATCACCTGAGCGCCGTGAGCCAGGGAATGAGTACGAGGAGGCACAGCTGCAGCAGCAGGAGATAGATGGTTCGCATATGGAGATGGATGGACAGACAGGAGATTTCCATGACGACGTAGATTATCCTGGTCGATATGTTACTGCGTTCGACCCTATCGAGCTCACACCAGTACAGGCGCAGGTGACCACGGATGACTATGATATCCAGGACGCACCTCTGTTTCAGGATGCTTTACCTCGCAGTTCAGAGCATTCAGAGCAGGATTTACCTGCAGTGACAGATGCAGAAACGTCGACATCTTCTCCTCCTACGGTCGCATCTGCAGAGCCAGTCGCATCTTCAGAGCCAGTGTCGGGAGATTTAGACGACGATGACCATACCGTAGCGACCTATTTTCCTTGGCTCGGGGACTCGATGCAGGACATTTGTCGTCCACGTGCGCCTCACCTATTGTGTTCTTATGAGACGCATATAGCGAGATGGATATGGTCGCGTGGTCCTCTTCCAGGGCCCGCTCCCGATGTACCATTGGTGGTGCCCCCGGTGCAGGTTAGGAAGCGTGCCCGTGCGGGGGAAGCTGTAGGCCGAGGCAGAGGCCGAGGTGGTGGTGAGGGTGCTGTAGGCAGAGGCCGAGGTGGTGGGAGAGGGAGAGGGAGAGGGAGAGGGAGAGGGAGAGGGAGAGGTCAGGAGGGTGCTGAGGGAGTTGGTGGTGAGGGTGTTGCTGCTGAGGGAGTCGCTGAGGGGGCTGCAGTTGAGGAGGTTGTTGGTGAGGAGGTTGCGGCTCCAGTTAGAGGTGGTCGTCGTCCCAGGCAGAGACGACGAGTAGGAGATATTCAGCCAGAGGATGAGCCAGAGGATGGGGACGGGGATGAGGCCGAGGCTGAGGCGGCTCCGTTAGATCCGGTATGTTCAATAACATTGATCTGAATGCTTATAATAAGTTATACGTTTCATATTTACTAACCGGACGCAAATTTTTTTCTGTACTTATTTAGGCTAGGAAGCTCCTGAGGGTGATGTACAGATCTGCACAGGTTCATGATTATGAGCATCATATTTCAGCTGAGGAGGGTACATGGTTCAGGCTTGCTGAGCGTTCTGGGCTGACAGAGCTGCGCCGAGTGGGCATAGCGTCTCAGATCGATGTTGCATTGATTTCTGCTTTTGTGGAGAGGTGGCATCCAGAGACCAACACTTTCCACATGCCATTTGCTGAGATGACAATCTGCCTACATGACGTGATGCAGATCCTCAGAGTCCGTATACATGGTCGTAGCTGCAATTCACCTATGACAGATGACCAGATCTATGCGGCGCTTGCGGACGCTATGGGTCAGGAGGCTGATGACATGAAGGCATGTTATAGCTCAGGTGGCATTCATTTCGGTGCCCTCAATGCTCGGTTGGAAGTTTTGTTTGATGCGCCAGTCAGGAATGAGAGTCACATTGCCACTCTGTATCTCCTTTTGCTTCTGGGCTCGACTGTCTTGGTGGACAGGTCGACAAAGGGTGTCAAGGTCCAGTACGCGGCGCTTGTTCTCAACCATGATCGTACATGGGACATTGCATGGGGAGCCGGCATACTTGCGTTAGTGTATCGCAATTTAGGGTCTGCATCTAGAGTCGAGACGGCAACCATTGGTTCATGTGGGATTCTTCTGAGGGTAAGATCTTGTCTTTAACGTCTTGGTGAATAACTCTTAACTATTCACGTAGTTTTACTAATAATCTGTAATTGTTTATATGTAGTGCTGGATCTGGGCATACTTTCCTCATTTTCGTGATCACTTTGTCACGAACCCTGCATTCGCCCATGGAGATGCTGCTGTAGGATTGTATACACCACTTAGCTCGGATACTGGGCATTTGGTTGCCATCCGTCGCATGCTCGACAACATGAGATATGAGCAGGCTTGGATTTAATTTCTTATATTTTTTATTTCATTACCGCAATACGTGTCTAATTTGGCTTGTTATTTGTTTCAGGTTAACTGGCAGCCATGGAGAGATTTGGACTTCAACTCACCAGAGGTTTCTCCTTCGAGATTTGAGGGCGTATTGAGCATATGGAAATTTCATGAGGCCTACAACCCTAGGAGAGTCCTGCGGCAGTTTGGGCGGGCTCAGCCCGTTCCCGACCCACCCATTCAGCCGTTGTCATTTAATCGGCCCATGGGTTGCACGAGGTATGACGTCGTTTATGCACCTCAGCTTCATCTTGCATGGGACGCAGAGCCGAGGCCTCTGATCGATCTGGATGGGCCGGTTGCAGAGCCAACATGGAAGATGTCTGATGACTATATGGATTGGTTGGACGAGTTCTCACATCCCGTCGTCGATCCATCCTCTGAGAGACATGATCGCCCGCCTCACTATGGATATACCCCGGTGCCTATCGATGCATTAGCGGTATGTAAAATTTTATAAAGTTTGTACAAAACATAGCTTTATACCTTAACTAACGATTAAATTTACGTTTTGTTTGCAGCGTTGTCAGATCCTTCAAGCCATGATGCACTCTTTTCTAGACACCCCTATCTCGGATCGACCTTGGGCCACTGAAGATGTGATTCGTGGTTGGCTTGCAATCTTAGAGGCACCTCAGGCACCTTTGGCACCATCTCCCCCACGTGCATCGCGGATGGCACCACCACCTCCTGTTTTCAGAGATTCTGTTAATGAGAGAGGCCAGGGGAGTGGATGTGGCACTCAGGATGATACGACTCAGGAGGATGCGCACCAGGATGATATGACTCAGGGTGATGTGCCTCGGGAGGATGCTCCGCCTTATACTCAGGAGACTCAGGACTAGACGCTCGACTTCTGTTTTTGTTTGATGGATGTTTTATGTACGATTGATGTTTTATGTATGCCTTTTTTTGTGTGATGGTTTGAACTTTTATGTTTTGCTTGTTTGAATATTCAAAATGACTCCGAACAATAATGCAAATACAAATCTGAACAACAAGACGTGAAAAACTATATTGACTTGAAAACGAAATACAAATTTCAACAACAACACTACACAAAGAGATGGTGAGGAAGACCAACCTATGAAGATCCCCAAACCGATGAGTGGTTTCGATGTTCGGAGTCGGCAATATGTACCAACTAATAACCAGTTTCCAAACTCTTATTAGTTCGTACATTTTGCTAAATCCGAACATCGAAACCAATATCGGTTGGGGATCTTTATAGGTTGTCCCTCCTCAACTTCTCTTTGTCTAGTGCTATGCTTGTTTACTAACGATTACAACAATGACTTAACTAACGATTACAACAACCACTTAACTAACGATTGGAAGCCAGGGTCGCCTTAAGATCGGCGTTTTCCTCCTCCAACGTACGTATCTTCGAGAATAGATCTCTTATTGCAGCTAAGGAGTAACAAGGGTGTGGTGGATCGATCCACTCGCGGAATTCACAAATGTAACCACCAGTACCAGCACATGTCCAGAACCTTCGAGCGAGGTTTCTTCGAGATTCTGAACTCCTCATTACCGCTGGTCGATCACATTTACAATAAAAAAGGGCAGCGTTGCTTGATGATGAACTGTGCGACATAGCGAGTGTTAAGAGACAAATGGTGAGATTGGTGAGGTTAAGAGAGAAATGGTGAGATTGGTGAATTGAGGTGAGTGCAACCCCCCTTTTATAGCTTTGTTTTTTGCTGTTGAAATATGACCGTTTCGTGCGCAGATGTTATGCGCACGCAACGGTCATATTTCAACCGCCATATTTTAACGGTCTTCAACCGTGCGCTTAACACTTGCGCAAAGAATCATGTGCGCAGATCTAATGCGCATACAAGGCCTCCAAGGCGTTTTCGCGTATTTTCGATCAACTTTTTGTGTCGGGGAGACCGTATACACACTTTATATGCCTAATAACACTATTTTGTATAAGTTTTTCAAACATAATCCACATCGATGTGCTAGACCCTTCATATCGCAACTATTTCGAAGAATGAAAGACTAGTGAAGGTTTACAAAGGAGGTGTTACTCGAAGAGCTCGAGTTTTTGACTCGAAGTTACCGACAAGGTTAAATAGCTATAATATGCATTGAAAACAAGTTTCATTGCATTCCGACGTCGTTTGGGCATCGAACCGCCTATTCTCGACCTTAACAGGCCATCAGGACCGATAAGGGTTTTTTTGCGTTTTCGCGTATTTTCGATCAAGTTTTTGTGACGGGGAGACCGTATACACACTTTATATGCCTAATAACACTATTTTGTATAAGTTTTTCAAACATAATCCACATCGATGTGCTAGACCCTTCATATCGCAACTATTTCGAAGAATGAAAGACTAGTGAAGGTTTACAAAGGAGGTGTTACTCGAAGAGCTCGAGTTTTTGACTCGAAGTTACCGACAAGGTTAAATAGCTATAATATGCATTGAAAACAAGTTTCATTGCATTCCGACGTCGTTTGGGCATCGAACCGCCTATTCTCGACCTTAACAGGCCATCAGGACCGATAAGGGTTTTTTTGCGTTTTCGCGTATTTTCGATCAACTTTTTGTGATGGGGAGACCGTATACACACTTTATATGCCTAATAAAGCTATTTTGTATAAGTGTTTCAAACATAATCCACATCGATGTGCTAGACCCTTCATATCGCAACTATTTCGAAGAATGAAGAGTATAGTGCGCAGTGGTAGAACGCACAGAAATTTCAGCCATGCGCTAAGGTAAAGCGCACCTATTCTGTAACTTTTTGAATCTGTAACTTTTGGTGCGCAGGTGTAACGCGCACAGAAAATTACCGTTAAAAATTTGTGCGCAGCTACACAACGCACTTTTAGTTACCGTTATTTTGAATCGGTAACTCCTTGTGCGCAGAATCAACGCGCACCATATACATAAATTCCTATAAAACCAACGGTTTGAAGGTGGTGATTTCTTCATCCATCTCAACTAGTTCATCCATCTCAACTAGTTCATCCATCTCAACTAGAGCAAAAATCGAAGTTTCCCTACTTAATCGGTAAATTTTTCTTTTGTTCATTTTTGTACATGCTTTGTTTTTTGTATATGCTTTCATGTTTATAACTAAAGTTTTATTATTTACTTATTTGGAAGAACATAACTACGAATATGGCATCATCATCATCATCACCAAGACGTGTGAAGCCTGACCCTCCACAGATAATGTGTACTGGTACAAAAAGGTGTCGCCAAATGTGTAATGTTTACGTTAACAATGACGAAGACATGCCTGACCAGTATGGACGAAGGAATTATGCATGCAATTGTTTCTTCGGAATTAGGTTTATTGATCCAGAGCATACCCCTACTGCTTTACGTGCTATCACGAAATTAATCATCAAGAAAAAGAAGAGTGACAATAGAGTGAAGGTCCTGATGGAAAGGTTTAAGATTAAAGAAAAAGAATTGCGGTTGATGGTTTGTAGTATCGTCTATGCTTCCGACTCCTCTTCCTCTTCTGCCGACGACGCCTAAATCGTAGACATCTAATGTTATGAGCATTGTGTACTTTCGTTGTGTACTTTCATTACGTACTTTCATTATGTACTTTCATTATGTATTTTCATTGTCGCTTCTTTGTCTCTCGAACGTGTTAAGAAATTCCAATGCAATCTGATCCATTCATTGTTATATAAAGCACAATTACACTACTACCAAAATAACAAATACGAAACATTAAAAACCAAGGCATTACAAACTAAGAAATTCCAAAGCGTCTTCTAATTATTACATGACAATCTCACTCAGTCAGATATGTGAACGGGTTCGGTCCCTCCTTTATACATGAATGGATCTGGTGCCCGGCCATTTGAAATGCGGTACTCTCGATACATCCTCAAATTGTCCCCAAATGTTTCTTCCCACCATTGAATGTTTGGATCTACGTGTTTCTTCCACGAACCGGGAGTATGCGGTAGTGGCGAACCAACCATCAACGCCACCTATATAAACACAATCGACTTAAGATATTAAACAAAAAACTATGATTACACAAGTATCAAGTACAATTGTGTACTTTACCGGTATGAAGTGGTCACGGTTGCCTACGTGTGCCATGCCGAAAATCTGTCGTGGAGGATCAGCGTTTTCTGTTCTACACCTTAGCGGTAAGCAAAAGGTCGGAGCATCCCAACACAATAACACGAGGCCAACTTGGTATAGGGTGGCAAACACTAAGCCCATCAGTGGAAAGTGCAACCAGTAGAGTTCTGAACAAGGGCTTCTGCAATGGTTAACTTGGAGAATAAGATCCTCCCAAGTACCCAGACGAAGACGACGACGAATAGGCTCGTACAATTCTCGGTTCTGAAGCAGCTCCGTTACCAGCTCACGCCGAATGTTTCCGTACTCTTGTTCTTTTCTTCCCAGAAGTAAGGCCATCGACCTATAACCACAATGTCCGTCAGAACGTACCTGTCTAACATCTGTGATGTATGGAAGCCAAAAATCATCCAAATTGTCAATGCCGAAGTCAACCCCCCTATGAATGAGAGGAACACCAAGTTCTTCAGGGCACTGATCGAAGTCAGTGTAGTTTGATCCTTCAGGCTGTGATAGGTCGGGCATGGGTTGAGAATGCAACTCCTCGGCCTCAATGACCATGGGAAGTGATGTCGTTGTTTGCTCTCTAGGACGACCTGGTCGTTTTGCTCCTGTATTGTTTGCCTTCTTCTTTCCTTTTGATTTCTGCTTTGCCTCCTCCTTCTCATACTTCTCCAGCTCTTCTTGTTTGTGCTCAAAATAACTCTTCTCTCTCGATTCCTCCTTGTCATTTTCACTGTCATCCTCCTCCTTTTTAGGACGACCTGGCCGTCTTGCTCCTGTACTCTTCTTTCCTTTTGATTTCTGCTTTGCCTCCTCCATCTCATATTGCTCCATATCTTCTTGTTTTATGTCATCCTCCTTGTCATTTTCACTGTCAACCTCCTCCTTATCCTTGTTCTTTTCACCCTTTGGCCTGCTTTTCTTCTCACATTTGTCGGTTCTTTCAAGGTAGTTAGTTCAGGATGCTCCAAGTCCTGATACAACTCACCTAGCTGGTATGCCGTGCTTTTCTTCAAGGTTCCAAGTTCCAACTTGGTGAACATTTCATGGAGTCGCAACTCTATAATGTTCATTCGGACCTTCAGATTTGGTTCGTCTTCTGTTTCAGGAGTGTCATCCCAATGCAAATCCCTCCAGAACGGGTGAATGTCATCCTCAATCAGGGGTGTGTTTGAAATGATAGCGTGTGCAATTTGATGGACGCACGACAACCCAAGACAATTCCTCACCCAATGGTCGGTGCATTGTTCAGGAAATTTCCCCGTCAACATGATCTCATAAGTAGCCAACAAATGATCAAAACACCTGTCTGACACTTTGTAGAATAGTCGGGAAAAAATAGCCCTTCCAAGCGGATGCATGTTTGGATCATCAAAA
This sequence comes from Oxyria digyna, assembly GCA_029168935.1. Lineage (NCBI taxonomy): Eukaryota > Viridiplantae > Streptophyta > Magnoliopsida > Caryophyllales > Polygonaceae > Oxyria > Oxyria digyna. The sequence continues at coordinate 47,522,043 of JAPVLV010000005.1, forward strand.
TCAGTTGGTCGTTTGGAGAGAGACATGTTCATGCTCGCCCTAATTGAATCAATCTGAAGGAGTACTGAATGATGGATCCGTACGATCACTCTGTTAAAGCCCCCTCTGTTGGAACCAATAATATCTTTCAAAACCTTGTGCATCCCTTCAACTCTAAAAAACAGTTAAGTTGGTAAGTTCAGAAAGTACACCGTTATGATATAATCGTCTTTAACTAAAAAATATCAATATTTACCTGTTTGAAGTCCTCGTAAGGAAATGAAGCTTATGATCTGTCCAAGCCCTCACTATACTTGTCTTGTGAGGATTAAGCCATGTTCTCTCGACGTATCCCACAAGGCCGCTCTTCCAAGATCTCTTCAACAGTTCGAGCCGCAGTTCATAGGTCTCTTCAGTAGCTGAGCAAAATAGTCCCCAACATTGTCCTGCAAAGGCTTCCACTTTAATTTGTCTCTTTAGGATGGTCGAAGCATGTGCCTCAATGTTGTGTTTGATATGCACCCAACACAACAGATGTTGAACTTCGCTCCCGAAAACAGTCTTTATCCCTTTTATCAGCGCGTCTTCGCAATCTGTCATTATAGCCGTTGGCATCACTCCCAAATCTATGAATAATGACTTCAATTGAATCATTATCCATGTGTAATGATAAATCCTTTCCGCTTTAGTGAATGCATACACGATGTTGAACGTCTTGTGTGTACTGGTGAATCCAACGATCTCTACGAGCGGCATTTCATATCTATTGAAACATTAACATATATCACTACAGAACATATATCATTATCCGAACTAAATATCGACCAAGGTATTGTAGAGACTTACTTGTTTGTCTTGTACGTCGCATCGATAATTACCACGTACGGGTACTTCTTCAACAAACGCAACGACTCTTGGTTAGCAAAGAATAATATTGCAACCTCTCCATTTGTCGTGTCTCTATGTGGGTGAACTACGTAGTCGTGGTCTCGCAAAAACTTAAGCGACCACTGTGTCACGTTTAGCTCTCCGCGATCTTCGTAATTCACCTTCTGCAAAAAGTTTGCAACTTGTCTCCTTGAAGTAACATTACCAGGGTACTTCTCCCTCAATTTAGAGATAATTTCTTTTGGCGTCTTGCGTCCAGTTCCATCTCCCCACCACCTAGCACAAAGCTCTTGCTCCTCCATCATTCGACCCATGAATGCATTCCCATGAAAACTAGCAAGTAGCACATGGTTATGCCGACCTTCTATCACACCTAAAATCCATTTTTCTCCTGCGACCCCGGGAATGTTTTTCTTTCGCACTGCCAGTAGCTGAAATCTACACTCACACTTCTTCGACTTCGACTTTCTAAGCCTAGGAACAACCAACTCTGGATTCTCTTTGTTCACCTTTGGCCTCCCAGATCTTGGTTTTCCAAATCTATCGCACACAATACTTATTTGGTACGGACTTGAATTACACGTTACCAAAGCTATCACTAACTCCTTTCCTCTATCTCTCGCCCACTCATACAATTCTTGCGGAGTATCCCAATATTGTGCGCTTCTAAAATAATCCGAATAATCTTTCCCCTATACGTAATTGTAGAGCGACAATTACACTACTACCAAAATAACAAGGCAAAATACGAATCATTACTTTAAACTAATTAGGATATCATATGAAACTAATTAGGCTATCATATGAAACTAATTAGGCTAGCATATGAAACTAATTATGCTAGCATATGAAACTAATTTGAAACTAATTACGCTACCATATGTTTCAAATTATAACATATTATACTAACCACAAATTCACCACTCGGATCCCAGTCGCCGAACTCTTCGTCTTCTAAGAAACCATCCAACCATTCGTCGTCGTTCGGGTCGTCTTCCTCTTCTTGTGATCCGCTATCCCAATCGTGTTCTTCATCACTATCTTCACAACTTTGATTAATCAACTCTAACATACGAGAGTTTTGATTACGACGAGACATTTTGAATGAATTTGTTGGAAAACGAAGAGGTTTTGAATGAATTTGTTGGAAACGAAGAGATTGTGGCTTTATATAGGCACATTTATGACCGTTGTGGTCCAAATGGATGGATCCTAAACTGTAAAGACCCGTGCGCTAACCATCCGCGCACAAACTCAAACCCTTAAGCACCTGTGCGCAGAACCTAAGCGCACCCTTTTACATTTAACGGCTACTTTTTTCAAAGATTTCAACGGCTACTATGTTAGAGTAGTGCGCAGAAACAGGGCGCACAAATTCTCAACCTGTGCGCAGTAGTTAGGCGCACAAGTTGTTACGGACTCTGAAAATTTACGAAAAGTACCCGTAATACCCCGTAAAACACGTATGCGCATAAGAACTGCGCACAGATGCGTGCGCATAAGTTGCGCGCACGGAATCGCGTGCATATACGCCTCGATTCGCGTGCATATAGCCATTGCCTCTATCTATATGGCTTATCTCCTTCCATTTTCATCTTTAGCACTTGATTTCATCTTTAGATCACCAAGATTAGCCGTTTTCGGTTTCAATTAATGTTAGGAAATATTTATCATTTTAGAGTTTTAGATCATGATTTTACATATTAAAATAATCTAAGACACTTGCTTTTTTTCATTGGTAAAAATGAAGTTTATGTTAAAGATTGGATTGAGTTTCATCTTTGTCATCATATACTGTAGATGTTTTTGGAGCACCAACCCAAGTAATTAAATTTGAGGTTCATCTTTGTCATCATATAGTTAGCGAAACAAAGCAGGATAGAAGAGGTGTGGTGAAGATCAAGAGAGGAGAGGAGGGAATGGGAGATCTGTATGCGTTGGATTTCGACGGAGTTGTCTGTGATAGCTGCGGAGAAAGCTCTCTCTCCGCTCTCAAGGTTCTCTTCTTCGATTCTCCACTTCCTTCTCCACACAACACAACAACGATTTCTCAGCATTCTTCCTTTTTTTTGTTTTGTCCATAGGCTGCGAAATTGAGATGGCCAAGCCTCTTCCACGGCATCCACACCTCCATTGATGCTTGGATCCTCGATCAAATGCACACCGTACTCTTTCTCTCCCCCTCATTCATTTACAATTGTTTCAACTCGATTATTCTGTTGTTGATTTTCCACTCGTGTTTAATAATTCTACTGACCTTACCTAACCTAGGGCGATTTCTGCCCCCAATCTAGATTGGGGTGAATGGACAAAATGTTTTGTATCCCTTCATTTTATCTGTTGGAATTGAACTCCTCTCTGACTCACACCATCATGATTGATGAGCTGAACATGTAAACTGCTTCTTAAGACCCCATAATATAGGATTTCCCATGCCAAGGGAAGCCACCGTATATATTACCCTAATCAAGTCTTCTTCAGGGTTTTATTCTGCTAATTAAGAGTCAGAGTTACCTTGTTTGATTTGCTTCCATATCTCTTTTTGTGCCCTGATGTATGCCAATCCTTCTTGTTTTGAATTCCAAAGTTTCTGTCTCCATTGTTCTTCGTGCCCCTGAATTTTTGCTTCAACCATATTTCAGTTAGCAAACTCTCTATTGACTTGTCTGCTAGTGTCATTTTCACACCATCATATTGCTTCCTCCAAGACCTTGCCATGAAGAAGCCGCTATTGATTGGTAAAGAGAATAAAGGGCTCTATGTGTTGCTTAATGATCTTGATAATCAAGTTGTGGCTCTACCTAGTTCTTCTAGTGTTTCTAATTCACAAACCTTGACTTGTACTTTCAATAATAGCCTTGAACTACGACATTGTCGCCTAGGTTTTGTTTCATTTGAACAACTTAAACACTTGCCATCTGTTTCTAAGCATGATTCTAAAGCTCCTTATTTGTGTAAAGTTTGCACTCTAGCTAAACAACACAGAAAATCATTTACATCTTTTACTCATGTTGCTAATCCTTTCGATTTCATTCATTTGGATACATAAGGTACATATAAATGTCATACTCACAGGTATTTCTTACCCTTGTTGATGATCATACTCGTTGTACTCGAACTTTTCTCATGACCAACAATATTGATGCTTTTTATGTCCTTAAATGGTTCCATAATCATGTTCAAACACAGTTTATGTCCTGAATTACACATTTCTACTCATCCCATGGCATTACTTCTTGTGTGATGTAATCGGTTAAAACTTGGTCAAACAAGTTAGTTAGTCATGTTTGACTTCGCTTCTTGTGTAACAACTTAACAGCTCATGTAACAGAATTATGACACAACTTGTAATCTGATCTTGAGCTACAGTATAGAGCTTTAATGGCTTCCATTTTTCCCCCTCTCTTTTTCCCTTAGTTTCACGCAAATTACAGATCAGCTTTTCCTGAATAATATGGTGGTAATGGCTTCCAGCGTTGGTATTTTTAGTAAGGATTTCTGATTGTGATGCACAAAATTTATAGAGTTGTCATCTTCAGTGCAAACTGTGCAATGCATAAATTCATTAAATTGTATCTGATAAAAATTCTTTTCCATTTAAAAGAATTATTGTTGCTGAAAATTTGAACTGAGACCTCCGGAAACTGATTAAATTATGTGTTCTTGCTTGCAGGTACGACCTGTAGTGGAGACTGGATATGAAAATTTACTTCTTGTTAGGCTGCTTCTCGAAACAAAAGTACCAGCCATCCGAAAGTCTTCGGTGGGTGCATAAGTGCATCTGCATCAAAGTTATTGTAATGATAATTTTAATTTAGTTAACGAGCATAGATATTTCTTTTATTAGCATTTAATTCAGTTAACAAGCCAAACATTATGATTTTATCCAGCATAGTTACTCAGTTTTTATTTGTATTTCGAAATGCTAATTTTGAGTTACTAAGTCTCTTGCTGGATATTATGAATATAATGTTGCAAGGTTGCAGAGGGTCTCAACATTGATGGAATTCTGGATAACTGGACGAAGCTAAAGCCAGTTATAATGGAAGAATGGGGAGAGGAGAGGGATCCTTTGATCGATCTTTTCGGGAAGGTCAGGGATGAATGGATCGACAACGACTTAGCTACCTGGATTGGTGCAAACAGGTGAAAAATTTAGTCTAGACATTACCTTTTGAAATTATTTTTTGTATGCTGAATAAATTGTATTTGATAATTTCGTTTTAAGGATTGCCCTTGCTGATGAATGCTTAAGAAATTTGAAAGGGTTACATGACCTTTAATCACTCTATTTCAAAACATTCACCACGTATCCCTCTTGATTTGCTGCAATAATAAGTTCCACTAGCTTACTTAAATAGAAACCTTTTATTTACACTTTTTAATTCATATAGGAGCCTATCACTTGATCTCAAACATTTTCCTCACAGATTATATCCCGGAGTTTCAGATGCTATCAAATTTGCAAGCTCAAAAATATATATAGTCACTACAAAACAGGTACTCTTTGTAAAATATCAGCTTAATGATTGAAAAGATTAGATCTGCTTATTTTCTATTTTCTATTCATGGCTTCTTTTTACCGTTTCCTCCCCTGAACTAGAGTCGATTCGCAAGTGTGTTGTTGCAAGAGCTTGCTGGGGTCACCATACCACCTGAACGGATTTATGGCTTGGGAACTGGGTAATCACATACTAAAATTTCAGAAGACCCCTTGCATTATGTTGTTAATACATCTTAAGTTGGAGATCTGTTTCAGGCCGAAGGTGGAAGTTCTTAAGCAACTTCAGGAGAGGCCAGAGCACCAGGGGCTGACGCTGCAGTAATATCTTTAGCTACAACTGCAACATATTATTCATTCAAATTAATTAATATCATATTAATAGATTATGCTGTATTCCTTTCTCCTCTGTGAAATCCTTGCTCAAAGGATAACAGTTTTTTTTATGTATGAACTAGCTTTGTTGAAGACCGGCTTGCAACCCTAAAGAATGTAATCAAGGAGCCAGAGCTTGATGCCTGGAATCTATATCTAGGTGCCTGATTTTCCTAATCTAAGAAGTGAAATGGAATTTATTTTTGCTTTTGAAATCTCCACAAAGGTTATGTTTATGTTGTTTTCTGTACAGGTGACTGGGGATATAACACAGTGAAGGAGAGAGCAGAAGCAGCTAGCATTCCCAGGATTCATACCCTTGAGCTTTCTGAATTTAGCAAAAAGCTCAAGTAAATCCTTTCCGCCATATTGATTCGTATTTTCTGGCCCAGTTTTTGGTGATAAACACAAATTTTCTTTGCTTATGTTCAAGTATAATGTAACAAATTATATCATACCCCTTTTGGATTAGACGCTGTACAAAAATGATCAGCATCCCAAAATATTGCAGAATACAATCAGATGATATCCTTTCGGCAAACTGCCATGAAAGAGAGTTAAATCTGAGAAAATCATGTGGATTAGATGAAATCTTCTTGTCCAGTGATGAAGTTCTCAGATGAATAATCCCCTGAAATTCGTCATCAACAAGTTACGCTTATTGAACCTCGGTAGATATCTAGCAAAAACTACATGCATATAACTTTCAAGACCAAGTTAAAAGCATATTAATATGAAAGGAGCAGCTCAATGCATGTACAAGCCCACTCTATTGTAAAAACCCTGGTTGTATTTGATGAAAATCAAGTAGCAGTTCCCGACTGCACTTTAGGGAATGCAAGACTGCTGAGAAATAAAAACATGGTTCTGTTAAGTAATAAACGTTGCTAAATACTGTCTACGAAATATCTCAAAAGGAATCCAAGATCAAAGATGGTCAGAAACTACTCAAGATATTTCGAACGGCTCTGTTGTGCTCCTCCAGTTGAAAGTGCAGCACTGCAGCTTGATCAAGAACAAGTAGAGCCTCTTCGACTTTCTTCTTCATGGCGTCAGGCCGAGACTCCATGAGATGAAGTTTGTTGTTATTCAAACCAATGAAAAGCCAGAAGCACAAAATATTACATTAAATTAGGACATGATCACCAAGGACATGTTTCTTACAAGTGGAATTTTGGGCAAACTGAGAACTTACAACCCGTTGTTGGTCAATACTTGTGCCACGAAGAGCAGACATCAGTAATGAAGGCAATGATGGACATGCAGTTTTTGCAAGATTGATGGATAAGGCACTAGTACATGATGATCGAAACTTGCCCAAAATAACGCTGTTGAGGAGCAATCCTTGACGCTGAACAAATAGGCCTGAAAGTACAACAAACAATTGAAAAAGGAGAGCATTGGCATAAAACTGGAAATGTGAAATATAAAATGATGATGCAATATAATTTCACTTCATATTTCTCATCAAGTCATCACTGATGATTTGAGGTGTGATCTAAATTTGGTAGCATAGACTAATAAAATTTCACTTTACTCCATTTTACTTGGTTGGCTGATGATAATTTCTGGCATCAACTAGAGAATGTAACCAGTCAAACATGCCAAATGAATTAAATTCACAAGTCTTACAGGTAATCAAGAAGTCACAAGTAGACTAGAAAAATGACATACAGCCTCCAGCATCACTAACCTTACCCAGACCTCTGAACCCTGCAATGTTTATGTTTACCTGCTTTTGCGAGCTGCTAGACGGATATCTCATCATGACAGTAGTTTTTTCTTCTCATTCATCTGCCTGAGATAACTTAGGGCAACAGTCGGCCTACCGTTCTTGCAAAGGCCGTTGATCAAAGCCATGAATGAAATTCTGTTCGGTGAAATCTTTCCTTTCCATCATCTGGCAGTCCGACATTGATTAGCCCGTCCATTAGTGTAGTGTAAGTAACAACATTAGGTACTCCTTCACCAATACTCATAAAGAAAAGCAATGCTTTCCTTTCCATTTCGGTGATTAAAGCCATGGATAAAATTCGGTTCGGTGAACATCCTTTCCTTTCCATTTCGTCCCATAAAGTAACCGCATCATCTGACAGTCCAACATTGCTTAGCCCATCTATTAGTGTAGTGTAAGTAACAACATTAGGTACTCCTTCACCAATACTCATAAAGAAAAGCAATGCTTTCTCAATATTACCACTTTTGCACCATCCATCAATGAGCAAATTGTATGTTATGGTAGAAGGAATAAGCCCTTTTCCAAGCATCTCATGAAACACATCTTCAACTCCTTGAAAATTAGAATTAAGTGGGGGTAAATTAATAATTTCACAAAAACTAACGAAATGACTAACGGATGTGAGGAGGGGTGCTTTCATGTTAACGGAATAGGATAAATGGGTGGTTTGTTGCAAAAAGTTATATAAGGGAAGGGTGGTTTAACCCAAAAACCTCTTCTACTAAAGTACAAATAAACAGAATTGTATGTGAAGTGAGTTGTCTGCACTTGATGAAGATTCATCTATCTTAGAAGCTCAAAGCAGTCGTCCTTGTAAAGTCTAACATCCTTCTTACCTAGAATTTTATCCAAATCTTTGAACAACTGAAGGGCTGCATCTAATTTACCATATCTACACAACCCACCCATCACCCTTGGCATTGTATAACTTCTTAGTGATCATTCCCAATAGACTGATAGAGCATATGCTTTATCAATCAAACCATTCTTCACAAGACTGCTCAAAATGGAATCACAGTGTAAGGAAAGATTCAGGCTCTAGATATTCCCAGCTAATCCTCAACAACTGAACTATTTGTAAATATAAGACCACAGGTGAAATTCCTCAACTCTTCATATCAGAGTACAAATACAGCTTTGTCTAGCTCGTTGTTTCTGCAGAGCCATGTAATTAAAACATCATATATTCCAACATCAGCCAAAACCTCACACCTAGGCATTTTCACAAACAGTTGGAGGCAATATCCACCCTTGAAGCTGGAAAAGGGCCATGAATCAGTACATAGAATGTTTTCTCATTTAACCTTAAACTGTGAGTTTCCATCCTCTCGATTAACTAGTTTATTATTAAAGAACAGACGACTTCATAGTACAAATCACACTCAGGTTTTCATTGACTCTTCAAGTCAATAGAACTAAAATAAAAGAAAAAAACATAAGAACTCATTTCTATAGCATATCAATGCTTTATGTTATTACCATGGTATGTTTTAACTTGTTCTCCATAGCACTTCTACTTGGTGAACAAAACATCTTTCATCTTATGCAGCTTAAATGCGGCCATTCTCATGTCCATTCTTTCTGCAGGTGCTTCAAGCGAGCATGCAACTCCAACTTCAATCAAGGATACCAAACAATCCATGACTCTTTTTGACCTCCTTGGGTTCAAAAACGGCTCATCGGTATCCAATGGATCTTGTAGAGTAGGATCCAAGATGTCAATCACTCCACTTGACAAAGCCATTTTTGAATATAAATGAAGGTTTAAACCCTCTTTGAACATCTCATGAGTGGGCTTCTTTCCAGTAAACATCTCTAGCAAGAGGATCCCATAGCTATACACATCACCTTGTGTCGACACCTCACTTCCTATTCCATACTCTGCACATTCGAAATCACAAGCAGTTAAAGTAGGATCATGCATATGAACTTGCTTAATTTTAAACAAAGTAGACACAACAATTAATAGAAACAAATCAATCATTCATAATTACCTGGAGGGGCATAGCCAACGGTTCCTCTAACTCCAGTTGAGCTTGAAGCATGGATGGAACTGCGGATGATACCGACATCTGAGAGAAACCTTGCAAGGCCAAAGTCACTAACATACCCAGATAGATCATCATCAAGTAGAATGTTGCTTGGTTTGATATCACAATGAACTAGGGGAGTCCCAAATTCATGGTGGACATATTCCAGTAAAGAAGAAACATCAAGGGCAATGCTTAATCTCTTACGAAGACCAAGCTTTGTCGGTGGTGTTTGCTCATTAACGACTTCTTCTGCCCTTGGAGATGGTGGTGGATGCAACCAGTCTTCTAAGCTCCCACTGGACATGAACTCATAAACCAAGGCTTTGAATTCGTTGCCTTGATATTCAACTCCTGAACATACAGTCAACAACTTAACCAAACTTTTGTGTCTAATATTTCTGAGGGCTTCACACTCGGCTACAAAACTTTTGCTCGCACCATGGTGGTTCAGGTTTAGCACCTTAATTGCAACGATTTGTTCTCCTTCACCAAGAGTTCCTCTATACACATTTCCAAAACTGCCTTTCCCTATAAGGTTTCTTCCTGAGAAGCCATTGGTTGCTCTATAAAGATCTCCGTAAGTCACGAATTGCAATGGTGGGTTTTCTGAAGGTCTAGCAACATGTTCCTCAAGACTCTGACTTTTTCTCCTTCTCGATCTTAAAAGACACACAAGTAGGATTACTAGGGCTACACCTGCTAGTCCTACTACAACAACAATGGTAATTTTGTTTTTGACTGAGCATTTCCTCTTTCTTCTTTCAGGGAAACTACTACATTCAGGCAAGTGGAATTCTGGTATACCTCCACAAAGCTTGTTATTTCCTCTGAGTGATGTTATACTAGAATTAGTAAACACTCCATCTTTGGGTACTTTTCCACTGAAGTCATTGAAGGAGAGGTTTAACAGGCTGAAGTGAACCAAGGATACAAGAAATTGAGGAATTGGGCCAGATAAATTGTTTGAAGAAAGATCTAGACGTAGTAGACCTTTCATCGAACTCAAAAATGAAGGAATGCCCCCCTGGAAATTGTTATTGTCCATATATAACAATTCTAAACACAAACACTTCCCAAGAGTGTCTGGAATTTTGCCTGATAGCATGTTTCCGGACACATCCAACTTATCTAAGTTTGACGAGTTTCCTATCTCCTCTGGGAGGGGTCCAATCAGTTGGTTGTAAGAAACAGAAATAAACAAGGATCTGATGGAGAACACTTGTGGAGGGATCAAACCTATGAGTTTATTGTGATGAAAGAATTGGAACTGCAAATCAGTGCAATTTTGTAGACTTGTAGGAATTGTACCCTCAAGGTTATTAAAAGACAAGTCAAGGTTGTTCAAGTGGATCAACTTTCCAAGAGATGTTGGGATCCAACCAGAAAAATGATTCTGAAACAGATTCAATATTACTAGGTTTTGCAAATTACCTATAGTTGGAGGTATCATGCCAGTGAATGAATTTGAACCAAAGTCTATAATAGTGAGGCTTGTGAGATTATCAATAGCTTGTGGTATGCTCCCAGATATAAAGTTTGTGTCCAAATTTAAAAGGCGTAGTTTGGATGAGAGTTTGGTGATACAAGTGGGAAACAATCCTCCCATACTATTAGAGTCTACTTGCAAGAGCTCTAGGAGAGTGGCATTGGTCAAAGAACAAAGAAAATTCAAGTCATCTTGCGATCTAACCCCACTACCTAAGTTGTTATGATGGACACTGAATACCCTAAGCAAGTATAACTTTTCTAGACAAGGCACTTTCCCAGTGAAACCGTTGTTGGATAACTGAAGGATCTGTAAATTTGAGGCATTTGATAAGGATGAAGGGATAGGACCACGAAATTGGTTGTCCATAATAGACATGAATTGGAGATTTGGAAGTGTGTGGAATATGTCTCCTGGAATATGTGGTCCTAGATGATTAGTACCAATATCAAGCGACTCCAAGTTAGAGAGATTGAAAAGCAAAGAGGGAACTTCATCAGACAAATGGTTAGAGTAAAGATCCAGTAGTGTAAGGTGACTAAGACTAGTCAAATTGTTAGGAATTTTACCAACAAGATTGTTCTCTGAAAAATACAATTCCTGAAGCTTGGACAATGAACCAAGCTCTAGGGGAATCTCTCCCTCTAGATTGTTGTTCCCACCATCCAAAAACCTGAGCTCGAAACAACTGCTTAGATTGCGCGGTATCTTGCCACCAAATGTATTATAGTAGAGGATGAGTGTTTGCAGTCTATGGAGACGACCAATCTCCGGGGGAATTTGACCGGAAAAACTGTTGTGTTCAAGCTCCAAGACATGCAAGAAACTCAAGTTCCCAATATGCGGTGAGATTGAGCCTCCGAGTTTCAAAGCAGGCAAGTCAAGGCGGGTGACTCTCTGGTGGCGCGTGCTACATGTAACACCGTACCATTGGCAGAAATGAGAGGTATCATTCCAGAGACTCATGATCCCAAGAGGATCCTCCGTAATCTTGGCTTTGAATGCAAGCAAGGCCAGTCTATCCGTTTCATTCGACATCCTACCCATAACAATAACTCCCCCCTTTGAATGAAACAAGGATAAACAAATGATAATATGGATCAAGATTGATAACCACCACCCCGTAAAATATCTCATATTCACAGTAATGAAAGATATTCCCTCACCCAAGTGTTTAATCGACACTAGCTCTCATATAAGGTTATATTTCTCTGCTATGCTAACTATAAGAATATATATAGAGCCGGAGCCACTTCTATGCATTGAATTGTACACTATGAGTCAAGTTGAACGAATGTGACATGCACAATCGCACAACGTGCGTCCGTAAGCTATACGGATAAAATTTGATAGATAGTCAAGCGAAACATCATTTTGTTCTAGAAATTAGATAGATAGCTCTGCTGTCACTTCTTGTTTCAACAAGTTAGTCAATGAATGTGACATGCACAATCACATAAAAGCCCACTGTATTGTAAAAGTCCTGACTCTATTTGACGAAAATCACGTAGCAATTCCTGACTATACGGAATTCTAGAATGCTGACAAATAAAAACATGTTATGACAAAAAAGACTGTCTAAGTAATAAACGTTGCTAAATACTGGGTCTACAAAATATCTCAAAAGGAATCCAAGATCAAAAACAAGCAGAGCCTCTTCTACTTTCATCTTCATGGCCAACCCTTGAAGCTGAAACAAGGCCATGAATCAGAAAATAGAATGTTTTCTCATTTAATTTGGAACTGTGACCTTCCATCCGACCAAATTGATTTCAGAGTAGACATGTAACTTCAATTTATTTTCAGTTCAAAGAAACGGAAATGAAGTATTATAATGAAGAAAGTTTTATAATATATAATATGCAAGTATGGAAGTAAAATGTGTAGCAGCACCTCAAGCTTTTTTTCAGAGCCAGGAAGCTTGAGTGAATCATTGACAAGCAGATGAAATCTTCTTGTGCATGTGCAGTGATAAAGTTTTCGGAAGACTAATCCCCTTCAACTCCTCATCAATAGACTTCTGCATCAAGACATTTGGAACAGCAGTGAATTCAAAAAAGAATACACGTCAATCTTGTTCTATTCTATATTCTATAGACATAACTAACCACACTCTAAATTTTATGATTCTTATCCTCTAGCTTTGGGATGATTTCCTTGTCAATCATTTCATCCAAAACTTCATAAGCCAAAGAAACATTCTCCCTCCATATAAAACTGGAAAGCAATGCTATATAAATAAAGCCATCAGCATGTAATTTCTTCTCATTCATTTCCCTGAGATAATTTAGGGAAAACGTCGGCCTACCGTTCTTGCAAAGGCCGTTGATTAAAGCCATGGATAAAATTCGGTTCGGTGAACATCCTTTCCTTTCCATTTCGTCCCATAAAGTAACCGCATCATCTGACAGTCCAACATTGCTTAGCCCATCTATTAGTGTAGTGTAAGTAACAACATTAGGTACTCCTTCACCAATACTCATAAAGAAAAGCAATGCTTTCTCAATATTACCACTTTTGCACCATCCATCAATGAGCAAATTGTATGTTATGGTGGAAGGAATAAGCCCTTTTCCAAGCATCTCATTAAATACATCTTCAACTTCTGAAATATTTCCAGCCTTACAAAATCCCTTTATTAAAATATTATAAGCAACAACATCCGGTCTTTTACCATGAGAGCACATATCCTTGAAAAACTCTACAGCATGATCAAATCGCCGGAGCTTCAGCATGATCAGTCTTAAGATAGACACAAGTAGGATCGATAGGGCTATACCTGCTAGTCCTACTGCAAAAAAAATGGTAATCTTTTTTTGACTGAGCATTTCCTCTTTCTTCTTTCAAGGAAGCTGCTACATTCAGATAAGTGGAATTCTGGTATACCTCCACAAAGCTTGTTATTTCCTCTGAGTAATGTTATACTTGCATTAGTAAACACTCCATTTCCGGGTACTTTTCAAGGAAGCTGCTAGTCCTACTGCAAAAAAAATGGTAATCTTTTTTTGACTGACCATTTCCTCTTTCTTCTTTCAGGCCATCCACAATGGAGAAACTTTGAGTTTCTTAAACTCTAAATTTAAAAGAAAAGTAAATAAGTTGTCATGAAATTGTAAGAGAAACTTACATTGAATCTTGTGCAGTTTCTTGAGCCATTTCTCTTACAAATCTCTTACACATAAAGCAAATTGACCAATTATTTTCTTTCTTTTTTACTTCTAAAATAAAAAATAGTTATAACTATTATTATTTAATCTTTGAGTTGTGGATAAAATTTATACATAGTTTCTTTTGCTTATGTGGAAAAGAAATGAAACTCTAAAATAACATAAGAAACTCAAATTGAAGATCTCCATTGTGGATGGCCTCAAGGAATACCTCCACAAAGCTTGTTATTTCCTCTGAGTAATGTTATACTTGCATTAGTAAATACTCCATTTCTGGGTACTTTTCCACTCAAGTCATTGAAGGAGAGGTTTAAGATGATCAAGCCAAACAAGGATGACAGAAGTTGAGGAATTCAGCCCGACAAATTGTTGGAAGAAAGCTCTAGAACTTGTAGACCTTTCATCGATCTCACAGAAGAAGGAATGGACCCTTGGAAATTGTTATAGGACATATCTAGGTTTACTAAACTCTTACAATCCCCAAGGGTATCAGGAATTTTACCTGATTGCATGTTTCCAAACACATCCAACTCATTTACGTTTGTCAATTTTCCTATCTCCTCTGGGAGGGGTCCAATCAGTTGGTTGTAAGAAACATTAATAATCAGGGATTTGATAGAGAACACTTGTAGAGGGATCAAACCTGTGAGTTTGTTGAAATTTAAGTCTTTAAACTGCAAATCAGTGCAATTTTGTAGACTTGTAGGAATAGTACCTTCAAGGTTATTGTGAGACAGGTCAAGCTTGTTCAAGTGGATCAGCTTTCCAAGAGATGTTGGGATCCAACCAGAAAAATGATTCAGACCCAAAGTCAATATTACTAGGTTTTGCAAATTTCCTATAGTTGGAGGTATCACACCAGTGAATGAATTTGAAGAAAAGTCTAAAGTAGTGAGGCTTGTGAGATTATCAATAGCTTGTGGTATGCTCCCGGATATAAAGTTTGAATGCAAACTCAAATAATCTAGTTTGGATAAGAGCTTAGTGATACATCTAGGCAGCAATCCTCCCATGCTATTATAGTCTATTGACAAACCCTTTAGGACTGTAGCATTGGTCAAAGAACAAAGAAAATTCAAGTCATCTTGCAATCCAGACCCACTACCTAAGTTGTTATCACAGTTTAAAATCCTGAACTATAGGACTTTGATGCATGGAATTTATGAGCTGAACATGCTCACCAAGCATCTGATGTCACTGAAGACCAAATTCCCATCTTCAGTATGTTGGAGAATCCTACCTGGTGTCTTAACTAACATATCTATAGGGATATTCAGTGAATCTTCTTGGAGCACCACTTACTATATTTAACCTGAAGTGTGCATGATGAATGATGGACTTGGCTACACGAAAGACCTGTATAATGCAGTAGAACATTCAGTTAAAGAAAAAGTACTTCCTTGTAGATAGAAATGGTATAAAAATATAAAACCTGTTCAGAGAGCTCTCTGGTTGGGCATAGTATAATAGCTCGTGGCGCTTAGGCTTCATTTGAATGCCGAACTCTAGTTCATCCTGCCTTAGAAGCTGTGAAATCATTACATGTGAAAGTTATAGGAGATTTCCAGGTTGCAATTTTTCCTTGCAAAAGAAAATAGGAAATGAATAGAACTAATCAAACATGTTGACCTAACACATGAGCAATGAGCACAAGAAAATATTGCTG
Organism: Oxyria digyna; assembly: GCA_029168935.1. Classification (NCBI taxonomy): domain Eukaryota; kingdom Viridiplantae; phylum Streptophyta; class Magnoliopsida; order Caryophyllales; family Polygonaceae; genus Oxyria; species Oxyria digyna. The sequence continues at coordinate 47,537,876 of JAPVLV010000005.1, forward strand.
CCGAACGTTAACCATTGGAAAAAAAATTCAAAATACTACTGTATAAATCTGTTATCTGCTAACCAACTTTTCAATTTTTTACAACATTCACTGGGACATCCTAGTTACATTTGTTTCCCTCTAAATTTTATAAATTCATACTGCAGTAGCAAAGCCTACCTAAGCCAGTATGAGAGCCAAAAACCACACTCTAAATTCATACACCAGAACCACACATATAGCTAACAACAAAGACCTAACAATCAAAACCCTAACACCATAAAAAACAGAAGATCAAATCAGTTGATTAGCTCATTGAGGTCTATCAAACACATCATTACACAATTTCACCAATGCAATGCATCTCATAAATACTAAAACTGAACTGAAAATCCTAAAAGAAAAGCAAAACATTACCTGAATAAGAGCAGGAATCCCAAATTGATTGAATCTGAGTAGGAGCCGAAATACCCATCTCCCCAAGAGCAGCCAATACCTCCTCACTCAATCCCAGCTCTCGAAATCCAAAAACAGCTTGTTCGCCATCTTTGAGGATTGAATTCTTGTCGGCCGTAGGAGATAGCCTCCGACGGAGGAGATGGGAATTGAGCCTTTGCAGTTTGCAGTTTTGTAGGGGAGAGAATCCCACATCGATCATTATGCTAGATCATGCGTTAGTTTATAACAGTGAAAATGATAACCAAAATTGTGTTCGTAAAAAGGAGAGATGGTTGGCATCTCCCCTGACAGGGTCGGGAATTGACTTCGGTCTTCTCTACACATCGGTTAAGGCTACCCACCTTCTTGGTGGATCTATAACCCAATTTTTTTGGGCCAGTTGGAATATAAATCAACCACGATTTCCATTTGAGTTAAGAATATCAAAAAAAAATAAAAATGGATACAATATTATTTGCGATTATCCGGTTAGGAGACGGTTAATTAAGTTGTATTTGTTGTTAACCGAATATACAATATAAAAAAAGTTTCGGTGAGAACAAGGCTTAACGTAAGAAAAACGAAGTTTTTACGTTCACAGATAACAAACTAATGTTCATAATTTGAGCGGTAATGATCATAATCTGAGCGATAAGAATTTTTGAGTTTATTTTGAGGAAAAAAAACAAAGTCTGCAATAATTACAAGTATGCCACCACGTCCTTCACTGAAAATGTTCAAAATGTTTTATGGCCCAGATTATGAACATTACTATCCAGAATATGAACATTTTGACGTGTAATATGTGAACGTGATCTGTTCGTTTTTACTACATTAAGAGTTATTTGCACCAAAGCTTTCCTCTATATAATATACATATTTAGTTTTTGTTATATTGATTAACCGAACTAACCGATTTATTTGTATAAAAAATTTGGTTAACCGATATTGGTTAATCAAGAGTTGTTCCGGGAGACTCTTCATCGTATGTACATCAAGGGTTATAATGTGCCCACCACATACTCCCTCTACCCCTTCCTCTACCATCACCTCCTCTTCCACGGTTTCCTCCTTGATTTTCTTGTTGGTTCATTAGGCTTTTTGCATGAAACTGATTCTAGTAATCGTGACTCTGACCTTGGTCCCGACTTTGTGAATGATTTTGGTTCTGAATATGCAACCACGGGGCTCGAGAGCCTCCTTGATTTTGGTTGAGCTGATTTTGTCCCTGGTTATGACACTTGTTTCCCCAATTCTAGTTGTCTTCCTTTTGGTTCTGATTGTTCTTGTTCTGATAATGAGTGACTGTCGGTGCACTCGTGTGTGTTTCGATTTGAACTTCCATGTAGTCCCTCTCTAGCATTCCCTGATAAGTTTGCTCTTGCTTTCTGTATCAATACTTCTCGAACTCGCACACGTCTATCAACCCATCAAGGAACGCGGCCCTAGCCGTCTTATCATCGAAGTAGTCAGTTTCTAAGATCATGCATGAGAACCTCTTTATGTAACTTTCTAGGGACTCGCCTGCCCCCTTCTTGACTCCGATCACCTCTTGCATTGTAACTATCCTTTTCTTGGAGCCGAAGTGTAAGAGGAAGCTTCGCTCGATATCTCCGCAATTATGTTTAAGTGTAGAAAATCTATCATGTTTCAAAAGCCTAAATAACAAAGAATATATATATATATATATATGTCATTACGTTTAAGTGTAACAAATCTATTACTTATATTATACAATATATTTATGGATTATATTTAAGTATCCTTATCACTAAAATGAAATAGATATGTGTATCCTGATTAAATTTTACGAATTTAATATTTATAAAGAATATATAATTACAAATTATGTCTCTGAATTTTACCGAATTTATTTCTTACTCCCTCCATCCCATAATGTTCTTTCCATCTCATTTTGGCACATTCGTCGATGTACATTTTGCTTCGTTAATATCTCTAATTAAAGTTATAAAATTATAAAATTTTGATATTGTTAAAGTACTCAATGAGTCGAATGAAACAAGATCCTGCATGAGTATGTTTTTCTTATAGATTGCAAATAATCTAACCAATTATGGTAAATTGTAAATAGTGTAAGAGGTTAAATGAAAAGATTAAAGGACGGATGGAGTATACATTATAGTTGTGGATGATATTTTAGTCTTATAAACGATGTTCGTTTGAGTTATATCGTTCTTAAGTTCTCTGCGATATTTTTAGCGCACACTTTTTGAAGCAAACAATTATGTACTCCGTATGACATAGGAGTATTCATTTTTGACCTTTTGAATAGACAAACGATGTTTGTTTTAGACGAATTTTATATACACGTACTTATATTGAAATTCTCAATTATGAAAAAAAAATCATTAAAACAATTTCATGCCTAATACATAGAACATTTTTGTGCATTAGACTATCAGCAATGGGAGTCGCATAGCATGGGTCGAATAGCATATTTTATTATTTTATCTCATTTTCACATCACCTATATAACTCACCTCACTTTTTCCCCACAATGGGGGTTACATGAGGAGGGTTACATGAGGAGGGTTACATGTAAACATATTTATTTAGCAATCATATATTTACACAATATAATAATACATATATCTTAAATTCAAATTTTTAATAAATACTGTATTATAATTTTATTAATTTAGATTAATATAAGTGTAATTTTTTTTAGACTTTCAAATGAAATTAATACAAATCAACGTCATTATGCTTAAACTTCATTCAAACGAAAAAATCAGTAATGACTACATTCAAGAGATGATAAAGACGATGTTAATGAGCGAGTTTTTTCCTAAGTGAAGAATAGCTTCATGTTTATGATTTCCGAAATTAATATATGTTTCTAGTTTTCATAAGTGAAAAATAACTTCATGTTTATGATTTGAAATTAGCAATTATGTTTCTAGTTTTCCTAAGTGAACAATTATGTTTTTATTTTGTATTGAGCTTGAATGTTAAATCAAATAGTATTTTTGAACGTAATTTTATATATGATTGACTCAATTTAATTTAATAGAAAAAAAAATAACATGTATATATGGAATATAGATGTCTATGTGTAGATAAAAATAAATTATAAATATCAAAATATTTTTTCTGTTTTTATAATCTATATAAGCCTAATATTTGGTTGAAAAACTATATTATATTACTTAAATACAAATTTATGAAAACCATTGAATCATTTTTAATCAATGGTTGAAAAGTGATTTTCTATTCCTATGTAATTCATATTTGAGTTACATAGCAAAAAGTAACCAATTATTTTATTTTTTTATGTAACTATTTCATGTAACCTTTTGTAGGTACTCTTAAGCAAGCACTTTTTTTCAATTTTGAGATCGGTGCGTAACGAATAGAGACAACGAAACTTTTCTAAAGGGATTATTTCCTCTCATTCCTTGTGAATGGATAGCCAAAACTTTTTCTTACAATTTCAGAGAAGGACCATAAAAAAATGAGATCAATTCAAAACCCTGTGGTCTAGTATCTGAAACCAATCAAAGATCCGATCAAATGAAAGAAGAAACAAATGTTATCTCTTCTTTTTCCACAACCAATTCCAACATCACCCCACTCTTACATCTTTGTTGACACCCAGAATAGAAAAGCTAGATGACAGTCTCATAAGCTCGGGACATGGCAGAGGCGAAACGTTGCTGGAAAACCCGAACACGTCCGAACATACCCATGATCCAAACACGCTCGGAACTTGAAACGAGACGTTTGAAAGGAAGATCGAAGTGAACGGAGATTCATGAATCCCTGTGAAACTCCCACTTACAGTGATGTTTCTGCCTACAATGTTGTCAAAGCTGATGGATTTCACAACAGGAAGTGCGTTCGGGTCGAACCGTTCGTCTGGATGGGACCCGTATTCGCCCGTTGCCTTTATAGCAATGTAGACGTTTTCCATCTCGACGTCTGATATGGTAAGGCCTTGTATATAACCGCCTCTTCCTTTGGAGGTTCTTAGCTCAATTCCTGTGTAGGAGTCTTGTAAATGAATATCTTTAACAATTGTGTTTGAGATTCCACCTGACATTTCACTTCCAAATGCTAAGGCAGCTCCGGTACGAGACCTAAGACGGGTCGATCTGATTTGGAGGTTGGTTGCGGGTTTACCGTAGGCAATACCGTATTCATCCCAACCACTTTTCACAACAACAGCATCATATCCTGCAGTAATGTTGCTGTACCCGATGCAAACGTGCTCAGAAGAATCTGGTACAATGCCGTTCGTTTGAGGAGAATCTAACGGAGCGTGAACCGTTATGTTTTCAATTAGAACATCTCTGCAATACATCAAGAAAGAACAACTTCAACTTCACTAAACTTGAAAGCTTGCATTTAATCTATAAGGCATTATCTAGAGTGTACATACTTGCAGTATACTGTGTGGATGCTCCAAGCTGGGGGATCCAGAAATGTTACATTTGAAATTACAACGTCGCTTGAGTTTATAAGTTCCAAGAGATTGGGTCGACTGTAATTTAACAAATGGGAAGAATAAGACTCCCACCAAGCATATCCTTGACCGTCAATGGTTCCATTATTACCTGTAATCATGAAAAATATGTAAAAACGACAAATGAGAAAACGCTTGAAAGGAATTAAATGATGTAAGGCTAGATCATACCCGTTATAACGACGTCTGTTAAACCAATTCCTGAAATTAAACTGCTATATCTCTTTCCAGGTAGCTCAAGTCCCCTTCCATAAGACGGGAGCGGCTCCACTACCTCCCAGTGATTGTAATCCTGAACACAGTTAACAAACCTTAATTAGTTTATACCGGTTTCATGACATAATCAAAATCAAAATGTAACTTGAATCTTTTCTTAATACCTATAGAGATCAGTACCAAGCAAATCCTAGTTTATGCATTAACAATCAAGCTATTAAAACGGAATATTTTTGTCGTTGCCTAACTCAATCAGGTTCTTCTAGCTTATATTTTAATTCATTTAGTTGGGATTAAAATGCAACTAAGCCCACTAAAGTGTCTTCCACACTAAATGTGACACTCGTAAATTACAAACGACAAACTCGTGGCAGATTCCGCTGCAGTTAATACCGAACGTGTGACAGTCCGTTCATATTGCAAAAACAGCAGCACACAGAACTAAAGGTGCCCAAAAAGTTATTTGCTTGCATGTGAAGTGATAATTAGCCAATATATTCATATTATTATCAATGTTTAAAGTTCTTTGTAAGAGAGATAACCTCAGAAGCAAGGATGACAGCGTCTTTTTCCAGGAATATGGTGAGATGGCTTGTGAGGTTGAAGCAACTGGTAAGCCACCTACCAGGTGGAATGTAGAGCTGTGCACCGCCCATATCAACAAAGGACTTAAGATAGAAGATAGCATTCTGGAATGCAACTGTATTCAACGTTCTTCCATCGCCAATTGCACCGAATTCGACAATTGACACACTATGAGGCCTTTCGCCGAGAGATGTCTTGAAATTACAATTATTAGTAGCTTCTTCTTGAGTGCAGTCAGTGCTAACTCCGACTGTTAGCACCAGAAACAATAACACCTAAAACAATACAAGGGAATGTAACTTATTACTCTGTAATAAATGAATTAACACATGAAGCGGAATCGAAATTGAAAAAGGCAGATGATATTGCATTGCTGAGTGATAACTGGGTGTGATTCTTCGGCTAAACAAGTGTTTTTTCTTGCAAAAGAAATATTCATCACATTAGAATCCCAAAAAGACAATTATCAAAGTCACATACTCACATGTCTGAAAAGATTCACTAATTTCTATTTCTTCACAAGAACCAAACACAAACAAGCCAAACTCTGCCACATTCTCTAGACACTTATGCATCATCAACTATTAGTGGATACATATAGCAAAACCACAAGAAAATAGACCTCAAAGTTATACAGCTAAGAAAACAGAGCCTACAAAAGTGCAATTACACTTCAATTATCACAAGTTCACAGAAAATGAAAAATGCAAGAAACTTTGTCCACCAAAATCTGACACCTCTGCAGAAAAAAGGGGGAATTCATCCTACTTCAAGCCAGAGACTGAACTCTTTTGAATCAGCACAAACCCAGAAAAGATCACAGCACACTCGACCAGAATTTGCGACTTCAACACAAAAATTCAACTAAATTACAGTCAGAGCAAATGAATTCAGCAAAGAAATGCGAAAATTGCAGGAAAAAACAATGATATCAGCAATAAACTTGAATTACCCAGACACTAAAAAACATCAGATGAAGTTGAAACAAACCTCTGAATGTACTAAACAATGAATAGAAGAAGAAGGAGAAGTAACATACAAGGATACCCATTGACACCTCGCTTCTTCCAGAACCCTAAGAGACAGCTCCGAAGCGCAGACAATGAACAGAACACAGACAGTCGAGGACAGAAAGAAAAAGGCGAAAAGGGTACCAATTTATACACAGACCATGTATATACAGCCCAATTGTTTTTGAAAAAATAAAAATTAATTGAAAGCAACAAAAATGGTAAGACAAGCAAGAGACAGCTAATCTGTAAAAATTGGATTTTTATTGAAAGAAAACTTGCCAAATAAATCCACACATAAGGAGAGAAATCAGTGAAGTAACTGATGATGACAGCAACATCAAGGAAGAATGCGCCGCACCCTGCAGGGCGGCGAATCTTCTTGACCCATAAATCGGAGAGAATTCGGGGACAAAACCGATGTGCTTGGTGTGAGTGAATAGACATGAAAAATGTGAGGGTATGATGATTGGGGTTTTCTTGTAATTAGTGTATTTATTGGCATTGATGTAATTTGTTCTCAAGTGAATGAATGGGTTTAATTCGAATTTCTATAGAGTGGGTGCCTACGCCTACAAGGCTTGGATTCTAAATGAAGTGGTTCAATTTATAACACGTTATCAAGTAAATTTGATGATCAATGGTTAGTGATGAATTGGGTAAACTAAGATATAGCTAATCACTCTGAAATAAATTAGACGATGAATGGTTGATTGATCGGGTCACATAGTGAGTCGGGTAACAATGATATGATATATTTATATACGCGTGATCACAGTCAGATAATGAGCTGACTCTATTCATTCGTTACTTGATTCATTTCACCCTTACTCACGACAAAAAATAGAAGTTTTATTATTTTGCATGACTAATCAAATCATTATTTTGATCTATTTCACTCATACGCGTACTAACGACAAAACTGTCAAACAATGACATGACACTATTCATTTATCACTTGATGTGTTTCATCTCTGTTTGTACTAACGACAAAAGTGCCAGATAATGACATTACTCCATTGAAATCATTATTTTGATTCTTTTTCACCTCCACTCGTACTAACGACAAAGATGTCAGATAATGGCACGATTCCATTTATTCATCACTTTATCATTTCACATCTACTAGTACTAACGACAAAAGTGTCAGATAATGACATGATTCCATTTATTCATGACTCTATCATTTCCTAGTGTACTAACGACAAAAGTGTCAAATAATGAGATGACTCTATTTGTTCATCACTTATATCCATTTCACCCCTACTCATACTAACGGAAAAAAACGCCGGATAATAACATTACTCAATCCATTCATCACGTCATTTCATCCATTTCACTCGTACTCGTACTAACGATGAAAGTGTCAGATAATAACATGACTCTATTTGTTCATCACTTGATCTATTTCACCCATACTCATACTAACGACAACATTGTGAGATACATGACTTCATTCTTTGTATCGCTTGATCCATTTCACCCCTACTTGTATTAACGACAAAAGTATCAGATAATGACACGACTGCATTCAAATCATTACTTAATCCATTTCATTTTCACCCCTACTCATACTAACGACAAAATTTTCAGAGTATAATATGACTTCATCCATTCATCACTTGATTCAATTCACCCCCACTAGCACTAACGACAAATGTGTCAAATACTGACATGACTGTTTAAATTATTCTTGATCCATTTCACCCCTACTCATACTAACGAAAAAAAACTGTCTAATAATGACATGACTCTATTTCCATACTAAGGACAAAACTGTCTGATAATAACATGACTTTATTTCCATACTAACGACAAAATTTTCTGATAATGACATGACTCTGTTTCCATACTAGCGACATAAGCGTCAGACAATGACATGACTCCACTCAAATCATTACTTAATCCATCTCACTCATGCGCGTACAGTCGTACTAACGACAAAAGTGTCAGATAATGACATGACTCTATTTGTTCATTACTTGATCCATTTCACCCCTACTCATATTGACGACAAAAATTGTCAGATAATAACATTACTCAATCCATTCATCACTTCACTTCATCCATTTCATCCCTACTCGTACTAACGACAAAAGTGTCAGATAATAACATGACTTTGTTCATCAATTGATCTATTTCACCCCACTCATACTAACGACAAAAGTGTGAGATACATGATATCATTCTTTGTATCGCTTGATCCATTTCAACCCTACTCGTACTAACGACAAAAATGTCAGATAATGACACGACTGCATTCAAATCATTACTTGATCCATTTCACTCTTACTCACACTAACGACAAAAGTGCCAGATAATAACATGAGTTCATCACTTAATTAATTTCACCCCTACTTGCACTAACGACAAAAGTGTCAAATGATGACATGCTCTGTTTAAATTATTACTTGATTCATTTCACCCCTACTCATACTAACGACAAAACTGTCTAATAATGACATGACTTTATTTCCATACTAACGACAAAAATGCGTGATAATGACATGAATCTATTTCCATACTAACGACAAAAGCGTCAGATAATGACATAACTCCACTCAAATCATTACTTAAACCATCTCACTCATGCGCGTTCTGTCGTACTAACGACAAAAGTGTCAGATGTCAGACTCTATTCAGCTCATTACTTTATCCATCTCACTCATGCTCGTATAGTCGTACTAACGACAAAAGTGTCAGATAATGACATGACTTCATTCAACTCAATACTTTATCCATTTCACCCATACTCGAACAATCGTATAACGAAAAAAGCGTCAAATAATAACATGATCCATTTCACCTACTCGTAGAATTGGCTAACCATAAAAAGTGTCAAATAATGGCTCCATTCAAATTATTACTACTTGATTCATTTCAACCCTACTTGTACTAACTCGTTTTTATAGTCACAGTTTGTCACACACCACATAAATTCTCTGGAAAAAGAATGTCTTTGACGTCAAGAACTCTTTTATACATTGAATATTTTAGAGCTAAAGAACCCAATACTAAGTAGCCATCTAACTTTTGTTCTCTAATATAAAAATAGTTCCTCAGAATTGGAGTAAAAGTTAATCCTATCAATCATTCAAGATGTTCCATTTTATCAAGACATGGTGGAAAGAACATTAACCAGTTATGTGCAATCAAACCCTAGTAATAAACTCTCTCTTGCAACTCAAACATACCCCAACAATTAGTTTACAATGAAGAACAGATCACAACTCAAACCTATTAAAAAAATAAAACTGAAGCAGTTGTTCATCAATCAATTCACACTTGAATATACAAGCAGCAGCTGTTAATGGTTTCTAGAAATAATCAGCAGTCTCAAACATAAAAAAGAGATGATACCATGATTTACTCAGATCTTTCAACCAAACAAGCTTTCTTGATTAACAATGGTGGATACTGAATAAACTCTCATGGCTCAATACTTATCTAGGTAGTGCTGCCTGCCACAGGCTCGAGATCTGATTGGTCTTTGTGCAAAAAGAGCCACCTGATTCAACATTCCATGGCATCAAAGCAAGAAAAATTCAACATGAAGAATGATAGAAATGGTTATAAACAAATTCTCACCTGGCCTTGATATAAGATTAATTCGTGATCTCGGTCCTTCAAACATCCAACTATCCTCGTCTAAAGATTTCACCTCCTTGTTCAACGAAGCTAATAGATCAGACTTCATAACTGCAAAATCAAAATTGCTCCAAAATTCAACCTCAATTTCACACTGCAAGCACAGAAATCATCAAACCTAAGACGTGTTTCGAAACTCGTTTGAAAAACACTCGAATCGTCGCAAAAACAACTCTTTAACAATACAAATACAGAATCATCAAACCTAAAAAAGCTAGGGTTTCGAACGAAAACACAGAATCAGAACTTCGCTAATAACTGCAGAATCAAAATGCTCCAAAATTCAACCTCAATTTCACATTACAAGCACAGAAATCATCACACCTAAAAACTTAGGGTTCGAAACTTCGTTTGAAAGAGGGAAAACACTCGAATCGTCACAAAATCAACTCAATTTCACACTACAAACACAGAATCATCAAACCTAAAAAAGCTAGGGTTTCCAAACTTCGTTCGAAAGGGGTAAAACACAGAATCAAAACTTCGTTCATAACTGCAGAATCAAAATCGCTCGAAATTTTTAGGGTTTCCAAATTTCGTTCGAAAGAGGGAAAACACTCGAATCGTCACGAAAACAAATCAAGAGACCAAATTTCGCGGAATTGAAGGAAAATAGAGTAATAGGGAAGAGGAAAAACCGCGAAGAGCTTCATCCTTGTGGTCTTGGGAAGTGAGAACGTCGACATTGAAATTGAAATCGTCGAAGGAGAAAGCGGAGTTGTTAACACTGCTAGCGCTGCTGGTGGTAGTGGTGGTTCCCTGAAGCGCCGCCGTGGTGGTCGCCGTCGATGCCTGAGAAGGGTGGGCTGGGGAAGATGAATTGCTCATTGCAATGTTTGATTTTCTGTTTCTTCCCGTTGCGAATTTGTTTCTTCCTCGTTTTTGTTTCCTGGCTTGTAAATATTCACGTGTTAAATCTAACTTCGAATTACTTTGATAATTAAAATGAACCGGATCATGTATAGGATCTCTAAAAATCTAGTACGGACTATATCTATCTATCTATACATATACTTATTCAATTCGCCTATGTGTCGACCTCTGAGTTATGCTACATCATCCACCATATCATCCTACACGTCATCCGACTTTATATTTTAATATATATCTTTGAATTAAATAAGTAAAAAAATCAAAAAGATATCTAATATGTTATATAACAAAAAGAAATATAAATTTTTATCTTTTATCATATTATATCTTTATCTTATATATATAAATATATGGAAAAGAGTCATGTAATAATACTTGTTAAAATGATAAATGAGAATGAATGTAGAGCCTTAGATCAAGAGAGATCCAAGAGCCCATATGATGACACGTGGCACCCCTTGTCCCTCCTTGTCCCCACCGCCGGACCGTCTCCGGAGCACCACCGGAGCACCGCCGGAGCACCACCGGAGCACCGCCGGACCGCCGTCGGACCATCTTTGATGAACATCAAGTGTTCATCACAATGTTCATAAATGTTCAAATGTATATACTCTACTGAATGTTCATCACATTATACTTAAAAGTTCACCAAATTTTGATGAACATCAAGTGTTCATAAATGTTCATCACATTATACTTAAAAGTTTTCCAACTGAATGTTCATCACATTCTACTTAAATGTTCACCAATTTTTGATGAACATCAAGTGTTCGTAAATGTTCATCACATTATACTTAAAAGTTTTCCAACTGAATGTTCATCACATTCTACTTAAATGTTCACCAATTTTTTATGAACATCAAGTGTTCGTAAATGTTCATCACATTATACTTAAAAGTTTTCCAACTAAATGTTCATCACATTCTACTTAAATGTTCACCAATTTTTGATGAACATCAAGTGTTCCTAAAAGTTCATCACATTATACTTAAAAGTTTTCCAACTGAATGTTCATCAAATTATACTTAAGAGTTCACCAAATTTTGATGAACATCAAGTGTTCATAAATATTCATCACATTATACTTAAAAGTTTTCCAACTGAATGTTCATCACATTCTACTTAAGAGTTCACCAATTTTTGATGAACATCAAGTGTTCATAAATGTTCATCACATTATACTTAAAAGTTTTCCAACTGAATGTTCATCACATTCTACTTAAATGTTCAGTTGTTCACCAATTTTTGATGAACATCAAGTGTTCATAAATGTTCATCACATTATACTTAAAAGTTTTCCAACTGAATGTTCATCACATTATACTTAAGAGTTCACCAATTTTTGATGAACATCAAGTGTTCATAAATGTTCATCACATTATACTTAAAAGTTTTCCAACTGAATGTTCATCACATTATAATTAAATGTTCATCACGTTGTTCATAAATGTTCATCAAAATGTTTATAAACGTACATTTTGATATACTCAAGTAAATGTTCATCACATCTTAATTTCATGTTCACCAACAGAATGTTCATCACATTATAATTAAATGTTCATCACATTATATCTAAATGTTCATCAATTTGAATTAGACTTAAAATTTTCATTTTATACTTTAACCTTTTCATTTATTATTGGACCACCGCCGGACCTCCGCCGGACCGCCGCCGGACCTCCGCCGGACCGCCGCCGGACCTCCGCCGGACCGCCGCCGGACCTCCGCCGGACCGCCGCCGGACCTCCGCCGGACCTCCGTCGGACCGCCGCCGGACCGCCGCCGGACCGCCGCCGGACCGCCGCCGGACCGCCGCCGGACCGCCGCCGGACCTCCATCGGACTTCCGGTCGCCGGACAACCACCGGGTGGTCGCCGGAAAGTCATCGGGAGGTCGTCGGACCACCACAACTACCCCCACTTGTAGTGGGGTAACTAGTTTAATCTAAGTCATTGGATGCTAAGGCATCCAATGGCTTAGATTCATTCTTATTTATCTCTAAGAGAGGGTTTATTATGGGATTCTCACCCTAAATATATATCTTTATCTATTATTATGTTATCAATCCAATTAAGTTGAGTTATTAATGAACTTAAACTATAAAACATAAATCGTAAACTATAAACTATAATCTATAAATAATAAACCATAAAATATAAACTACAATCTATAAATTAATTAATAGTATAAAATTTAAAAATATTATTAGAATATTTATTACATGTGACCCCGTACATGGTACGGGAATACACGCTAGTAATTATTAAAGTAAAGCACCAATTTTGTCAAATGTCATCTCTTTATTTAAATTGTCACATGTCATCCAAATTGACCTTCTTGTCACATGTCATCTAATTAGGAATTTTCAAAATTATTTACAAAGATTTGATTACACAATTATATAGAAAGATTTGATGATACAATATCTAAAATGTTTCTAATTTAAATATACCTAAAATTTAAACAATTTATAATTAAAAAGAATTGCCTAAAAAGATTATAATAACTTATAAATTAATTTCACATCGGAATTGAGATTTAAAGATTCACAAAAGATTATTTTCATATAAATAATTTTTCATAATAATATATAATATCCAAATATGTACTTTTATTAAAATTTTATATAATATTAATTATTTTATTACATTTATTTTTGAAAATTAAAATAAGATGTTTAAATTCTTTTTAACTTTGAGAGATGTACTTTATGAAAAACAATATAATCTCAATTGTTATAAATACAAGTTTATTTTTTATCGCAGTTGTGTACTAAAGTCATTTTCATCAAAATCTACTATATATATATTAAACTAAAACTAGTTTTTTCCACATGACATTTTTGTATTGAATTTGTCATGTGACGTTTTCTTACTTTGTTTTTTATCCCTCATTTCTTTATTTTCTAAAATAAATTATATAAAGAAGACTATCCTAATTCTATATTTGTTCTTTATTTATTTGAAAAAAATGAATTAACAAGACTTGAAACTAATCATAAGTTCTATAATTGCCTTTTTATTAATTTAAACATTAATCAAATAAATTTTATTATTTACTACATATATTAATCTAAATTATAGAATTTTTTACTAATTTAAATGTTAATCAAATAAATTTAATTATATAATATATAGTAATTTAAATATAATATTATTATGCAATCTCGTGCAAGACACGAGAGTTAAGCTAGTATAATTAGAAGTAATATGTATGTCACCGATGGTATGGTAAATATAGCTTATAAATTAACTTTTCAATTAATAGACAATTAGATATAATGGGATGTCAAGGAAATTGATGTTCTGCTTCCAATCGCTTGCTTTGTTCGACCATGCCTCAACGATGGCCTACTCGTCAGGTATAGTGTCTCCGATGTATTTAATAGATCTTGACTCAGTAATCTCATCTACATCGATTGTTATGAATTCTCTTTTCCGAAGTCTCCATGCGATTGATTTTCGTGCATTGCACAAACCTAGCCTCTGTTGTTGCTGCTGGTAGGAAGGATGAAGCAAACTATATATAGTAAAGTCTCTTTAAAGAATGTTGTAGCCCATAAGTCTGGAATGTCAACGCCAGGTTCTCATAGGCCGGATATCCTTGCGACTAGGCCTGATATCTATGATACCAATGATGATTTTGATAACGAGGATTGCCAATTTGTCAAGTCCCTCATAGGCCGGATATCCTTGCGACTAGGCCTGATATCTATGAAACAAATGATGATTTTGATAATGAGGATTGCCAATTCTGTCAAGTCCCTCTTTATACGATGTAGTCGAATTTAGTTTTGAGAGGCGTATGTGATTAGATTGATCAAATGATCTAGGAATTTGTTTGGGGCTCCAATTTAGAGGGACGATACATTCACCCTCTTCATCGGGATAGCATTGCCAAACTAAAATCCGAAGGTAGGTTGGGGATTCAGGCGATGAAACAAATGAACAAGGTTTTTATGGGAAAGTATTGTGCGAGCTGTCTCGATCGAGATATGTTTTGTAGAAGGAAAGGTTTTTCTCGCCAATGGATAGAAATTGGCCACGGGGTTGAACTCCTCCAAAAAGTTGTGTGCTGCTGCGATTGGGAAAGGTCATGCCAAGCTCTTTTGACAACACCCATGTCTCAACCAGGTTCCGCTTGATGAGCTCGTTGTGCTCCCTATTCTTGAAGAAATCGATGTGCGTACAATTGTTAAACTGTGGTCACCCGTTGGTTGAGTGAGATGTGATTAATCAATTCCTTCCTCCTGACATTTGGAGATATAGACGAAAGGTTTTGGAGATGTTTAGAGATATAGACGAAAGCTTTTGGAGATGTAGAGTGAGTGGGACAAGAAGATATGTGAAGAGATTATTTATAAGGAATAGTCAAATTAATGGAGGGTTGATGCCTATAATCGAAAGGAGGAGGAATTCTCGTCTCTAAGTTCAATTCAATTGAACTAAACATGAGTTCTAACAATGGAGGCACTAGGCCATATAAAGGAGTAATAAGGAAGAAGATGACTAGCCTAGGGTTTGAGCTAGGGTGGGCCGACTTGGTTTTGGGCCAAGCAAGTCCATTAGACGGCCCAAACCATGTAATGTTGGACCACTCCAAAAATAGAAACTCCTAAAAGAGAAACTTGCTAAAAAAATGGAAAGTTACTACAAAAAGAAAGTCCATTTAGACGGTCTCAATGAGTACTTTAACAATATCAAATTTGTATATTTTTTACTAATAAATAATTAGAGATATTAACGAAACAAAACGCGCTTCGACATCCACACCAGGGTCAAATGAGGCTTATATAATGGGACAGAGGGGGTACTTATTAAAAGTAGCAACATGCTAAAAATAATAACTGTTAAAAATAGTAACCGCTAAAAATACTAACTGCCAAAAATAGTAAGTTTCCTGAGAATGTCTAAAGATAGTCAAAAGAGTCTAAGAGATGATAATACATATAGGCATGGAAAACCATGACTTGATCAAACCAAGTGGACCAAGACTTTAGTGAGGCGCCATAGCGCCAAGCCAACGAGGTCGCCAAGGACGAGACATGGACACGAGACGTGTTGGATCGCCAAAATGCTAGACAAGGCGCTAGAGCGGGCGTTAGCGCTGACGAGGTTACTTCTGACGCAGAGGAGGTCGGCGTTGATTGTACCAACGCCGACAATCAGGTGGCGACGCTCATGATGAGTCAGGGAGCGGTGATGGAAGTGTTGACGATGACATTGTTCAAGATCCGGTGGTTTCAGTGTCGGGCGCTCGGGAAGACTCAACGTGTGATGAGGGCTTCTGGTCGGCGCTAAAGTGAGCAAGTCCAGTAACATGTGGGTTGCGCTTAAGATGATCCTATGTGCGTCCCTGGAACCGAGATAGATGGCGGGAGATAGCCATGGTGGAGGACGCAAGAGAGGGCAGAGTAAACTCAACTTTGAATTGTAGCGCAGGGCACGAGATAAATCGTTAGAAAAGAGGTGTCAACGGTATTTTACCTTAAAATGTTCTTAAAGGTAAATAGATATAAAAGACGTTCGTTGAGGCGAGTGTCATGACTTAGATACGTTCTAGTCAAGACAAAGACACATCAAATAATCTACTCTCTCCGTCCCATAATGATCTTCCTGTTTCTTTTGGGCACATATGCCGATGTGCATTTTGTATCGTTAATATCTCTAATTATAAATTAGTAAAAATTATAAAAATTTAATATTATTAAAGTACTCGATAAAACGAATCAAACAAGATCAAACATGACTATGTTTTTGTTTATATATTGACCGAAATTACGAAGATTCCCTTAAATAGTGAATAGTGTCAGGAGAGAAAAACGATAAGATAATTATGGGACAGAGGGAGTACAACAAAATCTATGGGATGCCACCACGGCGCTGACAAGAAATTTACTTTTGTTCGAAGGAACCTATTGCTTTATATATTTTTATAATTGTGTATGTGTGGGCATTATTATACGTGTTTAGGCCATAAGCTTAAACACTTATCAAGAGTAATCACAATTCAATACGCATTGCTCTATAAAATCTATGACAGCTTTACTCCTCTATAAACTTATCATGTCTCACCTTCTTTTCCTCTTTCATAATTTGATTACTTTTAGTACAAGTCTTGCGACCATTCATATGTACTTATAAAAGCAAAACAAGATAAAAAGTACTCCTTCCGTCCCTTTTTGTTTGTCCACAAGTACGATTTTTACGGGAATTAAGAAATTGTAGGAATATAATGATTATAAGAGAGAGAAAAGTATAAACTGAATGATTAGAGGAGAGAGATAGAGAGAAATAGTAGATAAGATTGAAATTTAGGAGAGAGAAAAAGTGAAAATGTGGTAATTATAGGTTGATAGTAGGGATAAAATGGGTAGAATAAAGTGACATAAATGAAATAGTGGACAAACAAAAGAGAACATCCGAAAAGAAAAGTGGACAAATAAAAAGGGACAGATAGAGTACCAGAAGTAGTCACCTTTATGAAAATGTTTTCTCTTATTATCGAGAGTAGTCACATTAGTATATAAACTTGTATACTAGGTTTATGCGAGTGTGAGTCACTATTCACTAATAATATATCCGTAATCTAAAAAAGTACTAGGAGTAAAGGTTAGTTATTGAGGTGGAAAGCACGTTTGTCTTTTGGTATTGGCAGTGGCATCTCCGGTAGATTCTTCTAAGATTCTAAAGTCACGTTTTGGTCTTTTTTATTCAC
Source organism: Oxyria digyna (assembly GCA_029168935.1). Classification (NCBI taxonomy): domain Eukaryota; kingdom Viridiplantae; phylum Streptophyta; class Magnoliopsida; order Caryophyllales; family Polygonaceae; genus Oxyria; species Oxyria digyna. The sequence continues at coordinate 47,555,828 of JAPVLV010000005.1, forward strand.
CTTTTTTAAATACTGCTCTAATTATTGTAAAAATAAAAAAATACTCCCTCCGTCCCCTATTATAGATCACGTTTTTCATTTTGGGCGTTCTAAAATATAACTCTTATTTTCCTTTTTTATCTTTTGTCTTATTATCAATATCACATCAATCTACACTTTCTTTTTTCTTTTTTACATCAAAACTCACACCAATTTATTTTTTTATCTTCTCTCTCCTACATAAAAATTCACACCACTCACAATCTCTCTCCTCTCCACTTTTCTTTCCCTCTTCCTTAATTTACCTCGATAACAACAAATGAGATCTATAATATGGGACGGAGGGAGTACCGAATGCCGAGTACTATAAAAATAATAAATAAATCTAATATTTGAAATGTCAGAATACTGTAGGTGTGATGATGTCAGATTCCACCTTCAGTGGTGACGAGAGGCCGCAGGCATCTCTCTCTCGCGTGCTTTCTGACGCACATTTTTTCTGTTAGATTTGCTCAATTACATAAAAACGCCCCTTAATTTTAACTATTTACAGAAAACACTCCATATTTATCTGTATTTACAGAAAATTGATTGATTTTGTTTGTAGTTAACCACTCCCTCCCTCTTTCACTAATGCTTTTGTTTATCCTACTACTTCTATTTTGCACATTTTTCCCAATCGAAGTGGATTTAATTAGTTTTTTTCATAATCTTAAAATGAACGACTACTTATCTAAAACTCATTTCAGAGGAATCTTTTCATACTCCAGTTTTCAGTCGTATTTGAATTATTCAATAACCATTTATGTAATGCATAATTTGGTTGTAACCCTAGAAAATTTCGCCGAAACTAAGAAAACCAGAAAGAAAAGAAGTCATCTTCAAAACCCTCATCCAGGCGGTGGGTTTCCTCGTATTTTACACACACATCTCTCTCTTTTCTCTCCCCCAACACATCAAAAAGAAGCAAAAATCGATTTTGATTTTCTCCATTTCTCGCCTTCGCCAATCGGTTCCTGGAATCGACACGCAATCCTCTTTCTCAGTGCCCTTTTCTGCCGCTCTCGAAACCCTTGCTCTTATCTTCTTCCGTCGATGCCTTTCAGTTGCTTTCTTCTGTAAGTGGTTTCGCTCTGATTGTAATTTTTTGCTGTAAAGTCCTTTCGCTCTGTTTTTTATTTGATTGGCGAATTGAAGCTCGATCGATTTGATTTAGCCAACCAGGTTACCGGCTGCTGTGAGTTTCGATTGAATTTAATTTTTTTTTTCCAAGTATTGGGATTCCCCAATCACCCTGTCCCCAAATCCCAGATGTAGTTGGGCGTTTTTGTATGAATTGTTTATGTTTCTGAATGGAAATCAATGATTCCTAGTATTAGAGGTCTGAATTATTTATATTATTTTGTTGGGTGTGGCCTGTGGGGGAGGGATGATGGGTTTGGATTGAAATTTGAAACTAAATATATTCATTTCTTGTTGTACTTGTTACTAGCACGCCTTGGGCTTGCTGTGCTGCTATTTCTAACTGGATAAATAAAGAATGAGTAGCATGTGAACATTGTGAAGTGATATATCAGACAGAAATTTGAAAATAGTGCTACTTTCTTCATGATTTTGGATGCAACTTGTATTGAGAATATCTGATTGTAGTTTGATCTAAGTATCTTTGGTTGCATATAGTGTGGCTTTGTTATGCATTGCTTTTGCAAATTGTTCTTGTGCAGATGAATAAGAGATTGTCAATTTATTACTAGTGTAGAAATTACCATTTTTTTAGTCTTTATGTCCTGAACATATGTTGTTTTTGTTTTAACAGAATGGTCCATGTGGAAGGTTAATTTCGAAGTGATATGAGTTTGGGTTCTTCATACTGCTGTTGATTTGAGTAGTTCACAATAACGACCAACAATGGATCGTAACGACACATCAGGTTTTGTCAGTGGTGGTTGAGTGTAAGTCCACAATGTTAGTAGACGTTTGTGGCCTCTCTCTGTTATTTTTTCTTGAAGTGGCTATCACAGACATAGAAGTAGAGTATTTCTCTTGAATTTTCTTCTTAGTTGTGGTAAGTATAGCTAGGCTGACAGAAGATTGATGACCCTACTTGCAATGTGCTCTAAGTTCTTTTTGGATGGACACAGGTATCTTCGGGAGTCGAATTGTGCATTGTTTTACTGAAACATCTTCACTATCGTTTATGCTGGCATTATGGTTCAGGACCTGTATAATTTTGAAGGAACCAATAGGAAGTGGAATCCTGTTGACGGGACAATGAGTTTTAATTATGGTGCATCTTTGGACTTGGGATTGACCCATTCAGGCATATCTTCAGATTGCAATGCCAATTCAGCAACTGCTTTTAGCACCGGATCTCTAGGAAGAGGACTAGATTTATATCCTCTTAACTCAAGCATGGATTTTGAACTCCGTCTCGGAAATTCGCGAAAAGAAGTAAAAAGCTCAAGTTTGAATTTGTTCCAGCCAGATGTCACCAACTTCAGTGTTGACCTTGAATTGAGCTTGTCAGTTGGTGCTGCAGAATCTGATGTCACTAGTATAACCCAGGCAAGATCAGACATTTATGTTCCATCTGGTTTTGTTCAAATGGTTGATGAAGGCTCAACATCATCCAAGTGGAGAGGGGCTCTTCTTAATCCTTTGAATGTTTTTCCGAATGTCGAAACTCCATTTCCCTCCTTTGCCCCGATCGAAAATCCAGAACCCGTTCCAAACCCCGTTCCGAACGAAGGGCGCAAGACGAGTGTGAAGATGTGTCAGCACCCTGGATGTAGAAAGGGAGCAAGAGGCGCTTCAGGCCGCTGTATTTCGCACGGGGGCGGTCGACGTTGTCAAAGGCCAGGCTGTCAAAAAGGAGCAGAGGGTAGAACCGTCTTTTGCAAAGCGCATGGTGGTGGCAGGAGATGTGAACATTTAGGCTGTACTAAAAGCGCCGAAGGTCGTACAGATTTCTGCATTTCTCATGGAGGCGGAAGGAGATGTGACCATGAAGGCTGCCAACGTGCTGCTAGAGGAAGGACGGGTTTCTGTATCGGTCATGGAGGTGGAAAAAGGTGTAAAGTCGAGAATTGCACCAAAAGTGCTGAAGGCTTAACTGGCCATTGCATTGCCCATGGAGGAGGCAGACGTTGCCAATATCCCGACTGCCAAAAGGGCGCTCAAGGCAGCACAAAGTTCTGTAAAGCGCACGGAGGCGGGAAACGATGCACGTTTTTCAGGTGCAATAAGGGTGCAGAAGGCAGTACCGAGCTTTGCAAAGGACACGGAGGAGGAAAACGCTGCTCGTTTGATGGAGGCTGTACTAAGAGTGTACATGGAGGTACAATGTTCTGTGTTGCACATGGAGGAGGAAAGAGATGTGCTATTTCTGACTGTACACGTAGTGCGAGAGGAAAAACCGACTTCTGTGTACGACACGGAGGGGGAAAGAGGTGTAAGAACGAAGGGTGTAGTAAAAGCGCACAAGGAAGTACTGATTTCTGTAAGGCACATGGTGGAGGAAGACGGTGCTTGTGGGCCCAGCCGGGTTCTCTGTTTGGTGCAGATGGTGTTTCTCCTCCATGTGATAAGTTTGCTAGAGGGAAGATCGGTTTATGTGCTGCTCACAGTGCTCAGATGCAAGATAGGTGCGTTCATGGTGAAAATAGTAGCTTTGGCCTTATGATGCACAATCCTGATTCTGCAATCTCCAAGAAAGGTAAAGAAATTGCAATTCCGGAGGGTAGGGTTCATGGAGGTGGTCTTATGGCGATGCTGAGGGAGAATGTGGATTTCAACTGGGTGTGATGAGCCTATGAATCAAGTATTGGTGTGAGGTAAAATGTTGTTGGAATAAGTAAAGGATTTGAACTAGTTTTCAGTGTGTAATTACTGGGGTGTGGATGTGATTAGCTGAACCCTGGTGTTAATCAACAGACAGTAAGGGTAAGTTGGTTAGTGATTTTTATTTCTATTGCAAATGTGTGCATTTCATGCATAAGACTATTCTGTGACATGCTTGTATTATAAATAAGCTGCGGTTTGCTAGGCGTGGCATTTGCTTGATGTTAGCAGTGTGGGAATTTGTTGTGTTTGGTATAATTATCTTTGCTTGAAGGTGCTTGCTCATATTTTACATAATTCATATTCTCATTTTGAACGTACTAATCTATTTGCACTTTTATCACCTTTGATTTCTCGTTTGGTATCCATATGAAAGATATGTTTGGTATCGATGTAAAAGATACCCCGTACAAGATATGTTTGGTATCGATTTCAATGATACCCTGTACGAGATATATTGTACTAGAAACGGGAACCCGCGCTGTAATTCGGTTTGATTCGACTGTTTCTTATGCTATGTGTACATATCCTCTTCAATGTGTTTTCTTAGGTTTTTGATGGTTATGCTATGTGCGCATGTCGTATTGAATGTGTCTTCTTAGATTTGAGTGGTTGTCGAATGTCATAGACTATCGTTTGACGCTACAACGAATTAATCGCTAAAGGATATAGGTTGGTGCTCATTTGTTGACAATTAAACATTTATAACACGGGCCCTGTCTATTTAAGTTATTTTGTTTGTTTGGTTTGAGTTTGATAACATGTTACGATTGTTTTCTTCAATTCCGTATAAAATGAGATGTCCCCATTCAATATTTTCTTGAAGTCCGAACCAAGAACAGAACAAAGCATACTCAAACAACTTAGGTGAAGCATGACTTGGTTCGGTCGATTACTCTATGAGATGCATGTTCAAAAAGAAAAAAAAAACAGCCATTAGGAAATATTTTAAAATGACTGGACTACACAATTAAATTGGTTCAGGTGATCCCTCTGTAACAGCTCATACTAAACACTAAATGAATTGATTAATCAAATAAAAAATGAAACGAAAATATCATATTATCAGCTGAAAAATAAACAAAAGAATGACCAGCATCCAAAAGGATGAAAATCATGCATGTCAACAGACTATCGAAACATGACCAACGAAGGAGCAAGCCGATAGATGTCGGCAATACATTGTATGTTTAACATGGCCAACGAAGGTTTAATATCCTTTAGCGAACAATTCGTTGTAGCGTCAAACGGTAATCTATGACATTCAACAACCACTCAAATCTAAGAAGATACATTCAATACGACATGTGCACATAGCATAACCACCAAAAACCTAAGAAAACTCATTGAAGACGATAAGTACACATACCTTAAGAAACACTCGAATCAAACCGAATTATACCTGCGCGAAGTGCGGTTTCCCGTTTCTAGTCTTACATATATATAAAAGTTGATGAGGTATTCATATCCAATCTGCAAAATCTCTGCGCTTATTCTGGCTAAGATACATGAATCTAAAAGATAGAAAAAACAATCAGATATATAGAAGCCCCCATATAAACTCATTTGCCCCAACTGTCGCATCATAGATGTTCAAGACCTTTAATGACTTTTTTTCATATACAAGTATGAATATTCCAGTGATGCAGGAACCTAACAAGTTTCACTACATATAAAGATCTTTTCTTCTACAATCAATGGCGTCTAAACTCCGGCTGCAACAATTCACATCGAAATAATCAAGCAGGGATATAATTCAAAAAAGCAAACACAGTTACAACCAAGTAACTTACCAACTGATAAGAGAAACATGAAGCAAATGGTTTGAAATCTATGACCCATATCCCATAAAAAAAGTTTTCATATATCAATCTGTCAAGCCTAATTTCATTCCATCTTGAATCAAGTTGGTGATATTAGAACTTCCATTTGAATGGACACTTTCAAAAAGATGAACAAACAATAATGTGCTCAGCTAAGCCAAAATAAATCTTGCAAAACACAGAAAGTACAATTTTACAGCATGAGACTGGAGAAATTGCTATGCTTACAGAACTTGAGAAGCAAATCGCGAGAGAACTCAGTCATATCCCACTTAGAAAAAACACTTAACAAATTTTAACTTTGTCCTCTCTCACATTTCAATATAGCAACCAATATATCAAGCAACACGGTGGACAAAAATAACAAAATGAAAACACCAATTTGAGATTTCTTAAATTTGACTCAGAAACACCACTTAACAATTTTAACTTTGTCCCTCTCACATTTCATATTTTCAGCCCATAAAAAATCTAGGAATAAAGCATTTCACTAAACAAATCTTGCATTACAGTCGACACGGGAAAAGGGTATATCTTATGGGTAAGAAGGAAATGACTATCTGTCAACCGAAGCAACATGAAGTTAAATCTTAAGAAAGAAAACCTGTGTTCGAATTGTTGCTGCTGGATGATGATGGAAGATGATCCCTCGTGCTGCCTACGCATGAACCCTATGTATAGAAAATCAAGGCTAAGAAAAGTGAAGAAAAACAATGTTGATTGAGCATATATAATTGTAAGGTGAAGGGTTATCCTAAATGATTGCACTTGTTCCATCCCTTCCTCAAGCTCTCGCTCCATCTGAATTAGCTTTATCCGGCTTGATCCCAGTTGTTGTACATTGGTCTATTTTGAATAACTGAAATCAGATTGTAGACATCATGAAAGTGAATGGACCCTAGTCGCACCCTTATGCGGATTGATCGAGGTGTGTTCGGGATCTTCATACCTTTTTTTCCCAGGTGGCTTTTGTGAGCAACATCGATACAGTGGGAAAGAGTAAGAATCAATCTTCAAAACAGTGGAGGCAGAAGTGGAGAAGAGTAGAAATTGATCTTCAAAACTCGAAGAATATCTGTTCGATCATTCCCAATTAGATAAAATCTCTTGTTCCTATTATTCAATCTTCAAAGCGTGATATTTCCCTACACATGGAAATAAAAAATATAAGAACAATAGATGGCTAATGAGATTATCTCCATTTTGAGACGGATTAGAATTGCTTTCGGGAAGAAAAGTAGTGTAATGAATCTCAGAACACAGGGTCTACATGAGGCTCAAGTTTCAAGGTAAATACATAGATGTATGGAGCATGGATAAGAGTACATTGGAAATTAAACCAAAAGAGCAGGTAAAAATAAACGGAAAGAAAAACAGATTATTACCATGGCATCCGAAAGCAGAAATTCTGAGCTTAAGATACTTATCGTTGATATTGGAAGCATCCCATCTGCGGCAGACCATTGCGTTGAAAATGCGAACATCATTAGGAGATAGATTAAGAAAAGAAGTAGACTCCTTCCCACCCTTTGGTTCTTGATTAACAGAAGGAGAAACGGCTTTGGGAATCTGGTTTGAGGTGGAAGCCATCAGGTTGTTGGTAGGTAAAAAGAGAAGAGGGGGAGCAAGATGATGGAACAAATGGAAGAGAAAGTTTGTATATATAGTTATACTTAAATGTAGTGTAATAAATTGTTGATGTAGGAGTGGAGGAAACTTGCATGGCAAAGAATAATAAAGGTTTGTAATTTAACACCATAAATGACATTAAAATAAAAAATGTAACCGCTGTCATAAAAACATGGAAAACAAATAACGACAAAATAAAAATAAGAAGAAGAAAGTCGACAGGAAGGATAAGAAATTGACACGGCTAAGAATAATGAAGGAGGGTAAATTAACGCCATAAATGATATTGAAAGAAAAATTAAACCGCAGTCATTAAGTCATAGAGAACAAACAACAAAATAGGCAAGAGAAGGAGGATGGGATGAGAACGTTACCTCATGAAAACATTGAAGATGGTTTAATGCCTATAATGGCACACTGCAAGAAAACAAACCGGATATGAGTCAAAAGGATTAAAAAACATTGAAGATGGATCATTGAAAAATTAATCGCACATAACTGTGCTGGAGTGAAATTTAGATTGATAGCAAAAAAACACTTATATCTTCATAGAACTCAAAGCATGGTCCAAGAAGCAATTCACAGAATCCGAATTTATCACATGCAACTATGTTTAGAATTAAAATAAAAAAACACGTTATTAACAAAAATAATGGATTTGTCTAGAATTTGGTATCATTCAAATTGAAACGGGGTTATTTAGAATTATCTTGATTTGGTTACCATATTTATTATGAATTGTGTGTAGAAATTTTGACTGCCAATAATTCATGGGCATTTTTCAAATGGTTCCCAGAATAGGACCATATATACATAGATGAATGGATTTATTTATGGAGAAAGCTAATGTGAAATATAAGCACCATGAGACAAAACTATACCTTTAGACTCCTGTCTGGTCCATTCCAATATTTATCACCATTTGAAAATTGCATCATCTTGTATGCTTCCTCAAAATTCTCCCACTGTTTGCAGAAAGTTGAACAGTCATGGAAAAGGCTGTTTAATCTGAAGCCACACCAGCACCAGGATATACTGTTTATTTTGAAGCCACACCAGCAAGTCAGCAACAGGATAGAGTTGGTGGTGGCAGGATGTGCTGGACTTGCTGCACAGTTAGAAAAAGGATATTGCCAATCAAGAGATGAAGTGCATTCAAAGAATGGCATTAAAATCCTTCTACACCTCACCTCCTTCTATGCTATTGCCAATCAAGAGATGAAGTGCGTTCAAATAATGGCATTAAAATCCTTCTACACCTCACCTCCTTCTATGCTTGATGTGCGTTCAAAGAATGGCAGTAAACTCAGTAGCAAGTAGCAGAACAATCAGGACCATGAGATTCAATTACAGGGATCTAACAGCTCCTAAAAACAGAATCACCGTTCAAATTACAACCATCCCAAATATGTTAACTACTTCACACATTGAACAATGGGAAGTGGGTTTACAATAGTGGCAAGGCAAGCATACTCAACAGTCGAATGAAGACTTACACAACATACCGTCAGCAAGATTGAAGAAGAGGAAACCAAAAACCCTAAACGTGAGGCAGACAGTCTTTAGGGCCAAGATGGCTGAAGGTTACAGGTGGGCGGAGAAAGACCGGGTACTGAAGCAAAACGCCAGCAGACAAGCAATTGAAGGACACGGGGGAGCCATGTAGAAGAGGAGACCGAAATACCGAGATCAGATGGGGCTGCAAAAAAGTGATGCCGGGAAAAGGATTGAATCAAAACGGGCTGGTGAAAGGGAAAATAGGAGGCCCATTCCGGAACCCATTAACGGAAGCAGTACCCCATTCCTATGTAGCCCATTGACGGTCTGATTTTTACCTTTAAATCACAGCAAGCCCGAAAATTAAATTAGTGGCCCGAAACCAACCCGGTACCGATTTCATTCAATTTTGGCTATGGACAGCCAACCATTATATAGATAAGATGGGTATGAAGTTACGAGAATGGGTACCCGGTATAACTTATTTTGGAAGCTTATATACGCAACTTATTTTCCTTGAAACAATAAAACGGTACAACTTCTTCACTTTTGAGTAGTGACCCTGTAATTTCAAAAAAACTTACCTACCTATCTCTATTTCTATCTCTTCGTCTTTTTTACTTCTTTTCAGTTAAATCTTCGTCTTTTTACTTCTTTTCAGTTAAATCATACATTCAGTAACGTAAATCATGTATGTGTTCTTTTATTCTTTGATAAACATTTAGTTTCATACTCTTTTAATGCTTAATACCATATCATACATCAATATAATGTTGATATATCATCATTACCAAAATTTATACCAAAAATTAGAAACTATACAAAGGAAAGCCTTTGATCCAAAAGGCATTCGCTTTTCGCCTCTCGCCTAGGCAACAAGACCCTTCTCGTTTTTGTTCGCCTTTCACCTTTTTCTTCAATGGATCTAGTCACGGGTCTCGAGAATCGAGAACTTTGCTTAAGAGATATGGTGGATAAGTAGAAGATAGAGGGTGAAGGGTTTTGTCCTTGACAAAAGTCTTCTATGTTTATTCAACGTCCTTAATAACTTTATATTTAACTTTATTGAATGATAAGAGTCTTTTATATATGCTAGAGATAATAAACCTAATTCCTAAAAATAAGAAAGGATAAATAACAAGAAATATTTCCTAATATAACAAAATAACATAAACTACTCCTAAATAATAGTAAAGTAAGTCTCTTTCTCATTCTCATCCATTGAACTATTTTCTTTCTCAACCCATATCTGGGGTCGTATCATCACTTTCCCTCCCGACATCGAGCTTGTCCTCAAGCTCTGATCCTTGGGATATTTCAAGGCAAAACAACCTCTTACATTTGTGTCCTCTCATATAGCCAAGATCCAAGCCCAACTTGAGCGTTAGAGTTGTCAAGTCAAAGAGATTGCCGAGAAGAAGAAAAGGGACAAGAAGCAAGAAAAGAATCTAAAGACAACCCCTCCACCTCAAGAAGCTAACCAAGGGAGTAATTCTAACATTTCCACTATCATTAAGGATGTTTTGTGCTTATAATGTCAAAGTAGTGATCATATGTTGAAGGTTGTCCTAATGTGCTTAATCTCCTAAGTCAAATTCAAACATAATTTGAAAAGGGTGATAATGTTTGTGCTAATGTTGCTTGTGTTAATGATCTAAAATCTGATTTAGATGATGAAGATGGAATTGAATATGAGCATGTTGATTCATTGATTGTTAGGAAAGTTTTGCATGTTCAACTCGCTCCTTGTGCTGATAGAGAAAACATTTTCCTTACTCATTGTCTAGATAAGATTAAGGATTGTAACATGATTATTGATGAAGGTAGTTGTCGTAATATTGCTAGCATGAAATTGAATACTAAATTGCAAGTTACTTCAATATGCTACCCTAGTTTTTTAAAACTGCATTGGATGAATGATTGTGTTGAGTTGAAATTGAAATTGAACAAACATGCTAAGCTTAATTACTATGGCACCAAGATGTAATGATAATACTCTTTTATGTGATGTCATGCCTATGTAAGCTTCTCTTGTTTTATTGGATTATCCATGACAGTATGATAAGAAAGTTATCCATGATGGTTTTGTTAATCGTCGTTCATTAGCCTTTCATGGTAAAAATGTTGTCCTTATCCATATGGTTCCTTCGCATGTCACTGACGAGTATGACAAGAGGAAGGACAAGGATAAAGGAGCTAAAATAATGAAGGAAAGCAAGGCGCCCCTGCAACATCAACTTGCTTCTGGTCAGTCTGATGAGACACAAGGAATAGATATCCAACACCATCTTTATTCATTGTTTCAATATGAAAATCATTTTCTCGAATATCTTTGAAACTAAGCAAGTTTTTTTGTGATTTACTCATACATAAAGCATCTTTTATATTTATCCTTGTTCCTTCAAGTAACAAGATAGAAGCTCTTCCACAACCTTCTATAATATTGCTTATCCCAGAGATAATATTGCCATTAGTTCTTGTCATGCTCATGTTTGAGAAAAACTTGGGGTTTCTAAATCTTGTATGAGTTGTAGCACTATCCACAACACAAAATTCTCCACCATTAAAATTCATTCTATAAGAAAAAATAGAATAAAATAGAAATGAGATAAGTTAAAACCAAACTATGCATAATAAATTCATTAAGGGAAAAATACGGATCTAAGCAAAGTTATTACAACTGAAATTGAGAAATAACAATTTAGGGGGAAAACAAAAATGATGACATGAAATAAAAACATGCAAAATATTGATATTGTCCCAAAAACTAATTGAGCGCAAAGTTATCATCTTAAGGGAAATCACCAAACATCATATCAAGGAATCCATTGTCGATATCAACTTGTTGGAGAAAATCTGTAGCCTCAAGGTGGGTATTGGTAGAATTTCTACCTTCAACAAGATTGGTTTTGACACCTTTTCCCTTGTCCTTTAAAGAGGCTTGATATACTTTTAGAAGGTGTTGTGGCGCACGACAAATGTGAGACCAATGCCCAACTTCTCCACATCTATAACAAGGATTGTTAGATTGAGATTTTGGCTTTTCTTGCTGATTTAGCTTGTTAGGATTGTTCCCCGTTCTCTAGAAATCAAGGTTTATCCACACGTTATGACATCCTTGACCAAAACCACCACGGCCGCCACCACGACCTCCACCATGTCCATTACCACGCCCTCCGACTCTACCACGTCCTCTACGGGAGGAGGTAGCATTTGCATCAGGTACAACTCTGTATGAGTCAGGTAGTGCCATAGTGGTGTTGAACCAGTAGGTCGAGTTTGATGATTTTTGAGAAGCAATTGGTTGTTTTCTTCTGCTAAAATCAAGCATGAAAACAACTCAGAATAGGTTTTGAACCATGTGTCATGTACTGTTGTTGGAGCACAAGGTTATTAGCATGGAAATTAGAAAAATGTTTTCTTAAGCAAATCACGATCTTCTATACTCTCTCCACATAGTCTTAATGAGAAAACAATACGAAATAATTCAAAGTTATATTTAGAGACCTTTTGAAAGTCTTGGAACCTCAAGTGCATCCATTCAAATCTTGCACGAGGTAAAAAGACAGTCCTGTAATGCTCGAAACGTTCTTTCAAACTCTTCCAGAGTTCAAAAAGATTTTTGGGTGTCAAATATTGAACTTTCAGGTCCTCATGGATATGATGACGAAGCAAAATCATTGATTTGATATAATCTTGTTGGGATGCGCTAGAAATTTCTTTCACAGTTCTTCTAACTTGTTTCTTGAAATGAAGTTCCGCGTCTAGGACTAATGTAAGATAGTTACTTCCGGTAACATCAAGACGGTAAATTCCAGTCTAGCTAGATTAGTCACCTAAAAATAGAGAAATAACATGAGATATATGTACCACCATATATAACTACATTATAAACATGTGGTAATCAAATTAAAGGTATATATATCCCCATGTAATTATATTTTTAATGCATATATATATATATATACGAAGATTAAAATAATCAAATGGAAAAAGACACTAAAAACAATTAATATACAAGAGTGTATATATATTGGAGTACATGTACTCAGACATAAAATCATATACGGGAGGATATATATATATATATGTTATGACATGAATGCATACAATGTTGAAAAATATACATATATGATTAGAAGTGTATGCATGCTTTTAGTGTTAGTTAATAAGGAGAGATACACGATATAGATGAAAACAAATAAATGTATATATATGCACTTAATTAGATATGATCATTATAGAAAGCAAAGTGTCATACAAAATGTATATAGAGCATCTAAAGCCAATTGTTGAAATAGTGTATATGGCACCTGTTCATATATAAGTATTTTTCTAGGTTTTGGTGATAATAAATTTCATTGTACTAAGTATCCTTAGTGTTTCCTCAATGTTTTTTCAAATGAATAAACGATTAAATGAACAACTAGGATAAAAGAGTGAAGGAAGCAAAGTTGAAGAGATAAGCAACTCATAGTCCAACGGACTCACGCGCCCAAAGAAGAAAGTTGAGAAGTGCACCTAGGGTTGCAAAACAGCTTTATAGAAATGGAAAGCGACACACCTCTTAACATAATGGAAAGAATGTCTTGGAGAAGATCTACACTCACACCTTGTGCTCCAAGGAAGATCCGTTGGGATTATATTTTGTATTTTCCTTCATTATCTTGTAATGTATTTTTTGAATAATCTGGGATCTTTCTTGGGCATCAGGTTTAGCTTTTTCCTAGGGTTTGTTTAATGAGTATTAATAGAAGACTAGGTCATCTATTGTTACTTGTCCAAGTCGGCTGCATTGAAGATCAAGAACTTATTGATGAAAGACGACATGCGAAACGAAAGAGCTTCATGAACGCGTAAGTGTTTCGATAAGATTTTGAAGTGTGGGTTATATTATTAGAACTAGGATTTACAAGTAAGGTTAGCTTGGATACCTTTGGCGAATTTAGGTTGAGGGAGTTGACTTGCTTGTAACAGTTCAGAAGTAATAATACAAGTACACAGTTCAAATCCTACTAGGTTAAAAGCCTAGAGGTAGAGGTTTTTCTCAAGGGGACTAGTTGGTCACTTGAGGTTTCTTCTTTAAGGAGCATTGTCCATTGTTTATTTCTGCATTTTACTATTCTACTATACAAGGAACAGTTCATTGTTCCTTCTTTAAACATACTACAATTAGATTCAGAGTTTGGTGCTCTAGATTGTGTGTTACTTCCAGAGTACTTTAGACAGGTGACAATGTATGGTGGTCTTACAAATGTTGGAATTGGAAACAAACCTCCATTGCTTATTCTAGGACAATATCAACATTGGAAGGATCTTTTTCAAAAATGGATCGCATCCAATGACTATCAATGTTGGTTAATCATAACCATTGGTGATTTCATATGGAAGACTTGGCTAACAAGAAGAAGTCTCTTGAATGGAACCAAGAGGACTTGCAGATAATGGAGAAGAACTCAAAAGTTTCTATGTACATCAAAAACACCTCGAGCGTTGAGGATGTTTCAAAGCTTCAATCATGTGAAACAACCAATGCCAAATGGACGACTCTTGAATAAATGTACATGGGTAGTAAGGATCTGGGGAAGCTTGACATGTTCATAGCCATGAAAGACTTCTACAATTTCTCCATGATGGAAGGAGAAGAGGTTGGAAACTATCAATCCCGATATGAAAAGATCTTTGCTCCCTTAGTTACTCATGGTATCAAGGACTCTGAGATACTTACCGACGAGAAAATCTTTGCCATTATTGATGGTCTTCCTCACAGAGAAAACATGAAAAAAGCCATTCTTAATGAAATAGCTAACACCGCAACTCTAACGTTCCATTAAGTTTTTCGGAAGATCCAGAAATATGACAAGGAACAGAAGAGAGGGAATTCAAATCTTCGAAAAGGATTATCCCTCAAAATGGAGAAAGCATTTGAAATGGTTGAAGAAGAAGATGACGACATCTCATCACAGGATCCAGAGATAACATGTCTCACCAAAGTTGTACGATCAATGTACAACAGAAGAATAAGCCAAGGGAACAGTTCTGATGAGAGACGAGATGAAAAGAACATCACTTATTAAAACTGCAACGAAAAAGGTCACTGTTTCAGTTTCGATCTGTTCCAAGCCAAAGAGAAGCAATCAAAATCCAGTAAAACAGGAGAAGAATGCATTTGTCGCTGTATGGGGCAATGACTGGGTTGACTCTAGTGATGAGGATCTTGAGAGCTTTGCAACAGATATGTGTTATATGGACATCAATGAAGAGGATGATGTCACAAAGGAAATATGCTGCAAATCCTCAACAGAGTCAGAGTCCAGTAGTCAATCCAAGGTAAAATCCCACGACTCCTTATCTTTTCTAAGCAAATTGGACAAACATGAATTGATTTATATCATTTATGAAATGAACAAAAATCACAATGATACTCTGCATAATCTTGCCATGTCTAAATTTGAATGTGAAAGGATGAAAAAATCTTTGAATGTCTTTGCGGTTCCATGTGCTACTTATGAAGTGAATAAAGACTCTTACTATTTCTCCTCTGAGCTTAAAAAATGACTTGCAAGAAGTTAAGAATCAAATGAAAGTGTTTCAGAAGTCTCTCTTGTGTCAAAATGCTAATGCTAAAAACAAGGAAAAATAACTTGATATGGCTAGAAATGAGAAATCTCATCTTGATAGTTATTTACATGACAAAGAAGTTGAAAATGAATATAGAGAACTCCTAAAGAAACACAGAGAAGGTGAATTTGCCAGTGTCTATCATGAAACTAATTCTGTTGTTCGCAATGACCATAGATTCACTAAAAAGCATGATAGGAACAAACACATCTTAATATGCTCATTCATGGGATTTGTTGGTCATAATGTTGATTCATGTATTAAGAAAAGAGGACGTAACAGAAAAAACTTGTCAAATTAAAGAGTATGGTAGAAAGACTGATAAATACATCTATGATCCCATGAATGATCCTGAAAGTGAATCCTATTAGCTATATGATATTTACGTTGTTAGGTGAACCAGTTGCAAATGGTAAACAAAATGAATTTGATAACACTAGATATGCTAGGAACGGTAACTTTACTGCCTCTGACATATCCTTGAACCATTGTTCTAAAAAACGGTTAAAACGGCCGTCTCATCACCGTCTATACGCTAGACGGTAGCCGACCGTTCCGTTTCACCCATATTCGGGTAAAAATCGGGCTGATGGTCAAATTCAATGAATTTGACTATATTCCTTTTTGGGCTTCAATTTAAAACCCCTTAAAGGAAGCTTCCGACCGAAAAATAAAGGGAGCGGCCCAATTCATATATGGTTAATTTCATCTTCTTTTATACACCACATTCCCTTCCTTTATTCTACATACTATCGATGTGGGAAGTAAAATAGAAATGAGAAACCCTTTGACTTGGCTAGCGACTCCTTGCTTAATCGACTCGCTCTGCTCCGATCAGGTGAAGTCCCATAGAAGAACTTTAAGGTAAGGCATGTAACATTGTAAATGGTTCAAAGATATTTTAATCATGCACCGAACTCATTAGATATTTGGAAAATTGAAATATATATATATATATATTTGACTATGCAATTTACGTTGAAAATTAAGAATTTTGATGAAGATTTTTGAAACTTATGTTGAAACATAAAAAATTGTGTGATTTTATTTTAACCGTACAGACTTCCGTATATATGCCCGTATAACGTATATACGCTAGACGACTCTTCACCGTACAACTTCCGTATAACGTTTTTAGAACACTGCCTTGAACGATGTCGACTCTGAGTCTTACCATGTGCAAACTGCTAAATGGAATCAAGACAAGAAAGAAGGCAAATTGAGCAAATTTGACACCATTGTTTAATACTTCTAGTCCTAGGAGTAACATCACTAGCTATGGTGTTGACATGAAAAACTTTTATGCTAAATTTGCCGAGTGTTCCACTTCAAGATCAAAGAAATCCAAATCCAAGAAAAAGAAGAAAAAAACTCAAATCAATACTATTGTAAATGAATTTGTCTCCACACGACAAGGTAAGACTCGCCTTACCTGGGTCGTCAAAAACTAATCTCTTCTCTACAGGTTGAAGTGAGGAACAATGAGATATGGTACATAGATAATGCTTGCTCCTGTCATATGAGAGGAAAGAGAGATTTACGCATCTCACTTCAGAAACACTCTGTAGGAAGCGTGTCTCTTAGAGATAATAGACAAAGAGAGATTTTAGGAATTGGAGATACTCAAATCAATCCAAACGTAAAGGTAAGTAAGGTAAGTCTTGTAAATCAAATTGACTTTAGTCTTCTCTATGTATCCAAGTTATGTGATCAGGGGAACAACAAGACTGTGTTTCTTTCGGATGAATGCTATGTGAAGAACAGAAAGACTAAAGAAGTCATTCTAAGAGAAGTAAGGCACAATAATGTTTTCATTGTGGACAACAACTTCAAACCCAAGGAGGAATTATGCTTTGCATCACTTTCAAGTGATACACATCTGTGGCATAAAAGACTTGGTCATGTAAATTTGAAACTGTTCCACAAGCTCCACCATCAAGATCTTGTCCGAGGACTTCCCAAAGTTCGTGCTTTGTGCGATGACTTTTGTGTTCCTTGCATGAAGGGGAAACAAACTCGCATTTCTTTCAAATCTAAACAGACTTTACTATAATGTAACACCCCCAAAATCACATGGGAACATTACCGCCAGTGACCCCAGACTTATACGTTCAAAGTCACCCAAGGCTTATCATGTATATCATAATATGATCGTTTACAATGTGGAAGTGTACTAACTTATTTTTAGATCAAATAGCGGAAGACTTAACTCAATTCAAAGATTACATAAAATGTATTAATCCAAATCCTAAGACAACCCTTATTCAAATAACAATAAAAAAAATCATGTCTTTCTTCAACGCCCGACTCCTCTTCACATCGAAGATCCGCTTGATGTGCCGTAATGGGACGGATGATACCAGCCAACCATGTAAGGAAGGAAAACGGTTGGTTAGTCTAATGAAAGACTACACAAATGGTATTTATGTGAGTTTATCGTAATCGTGTATAATAGCCACATCTACTCTCGAATGAAAGCCGAGAAGTGATGGGCGTTCGATACTCATACTGAATATTTTAGTGTTCAAGATATGCGACAAGAGAAGACTCCAAAAGATTGAGTCTTATGGGAATGATATGATTTGGGAACATTATAGTTAATTTTCACACAATACTTTTAAAACGACCAACTTAGAATAATGAAGTAACAATCAACTTCACCACATATATTGTGTGAATCACCACACATGTGAATCTAGATTGAAAAGATAGTCTGGACAAGAGGTCGGGTGGTTTCCACGTTGTACTCCTCGCCCGAGGTATATTAATTATGTGCTTATATGACACTTATCTTATTCACTTCCAAAACGTATACATTCACGTTATAAGCTTTTAAACCACATCTCATCCCCTCGGGATATGTCATGGACAAATTTCCGGAATAATGGCACTGGCTAAGTGCACCTCCTCTTATATCCGAATAAGCGGAACGGTCATGACCCAACGAAGGCGATATGGAATTTTTCATTCTACCCCTTATATTATCAAGAAGTAACTACCCTTTCGCAGGACATGTAGCGCTCCTAAACTACTTATACGAGTCATTCACAACAACACACAAAGTCCATCTATCACACTACAACGGTAATAAAAACATAGGTCATTCTAGCATAATATACAACCTAATAATAATGATTCATTTTATTCTCACCATTAACATATAAATTCTCATGCATTCAAAAGAATATATTCATCCCAACTTATTAACAATTCAAAGTAATGATTGAATAAGACAAATATGAAATAAAGAAGTAAGAGCGAACCACACTTGTCTGAATTAAAAAGGCAACAAACGGATTGAAAACGAAGTTGAGAGCCTTGTCAATGAACTCGATCTTCTTGAGCCCCGGTCCAAAAGGGATACTCAAATCAGAATAAATAATATCCAATAATTTATTCCGGTATAATTATCTTACAAAATTATAACATTTAAATATGAAACGAATATTATTAATTTAGTCACCTATTAAATTAATAATATACCGTGAGTGTAATTTATGTATGCCATGTATAATATAAACCATACATAATGCACTTGTCATGTACATTTATATTATATAAATGGTATTTTAACATAATTGAGTAAGTGGAACAAATATGAGTTACAACTTACCACGCTTCACAACTACTCCGTAATAGTGTTGGGTCAAGCCCAATCTACAAGTCAGGTTTGGTCCACAACTAATAGTGTTGAACACTGTTCATCAGAGAACAAGCCTCGGCTTTGTACATGTCTTTATACTAATAAGTTACTTTTAATGTTATAGCATCCCCTCAACTTAAGATGGCAAAATCCAAGAAAGTAGTTGCTACAACAAGCAAGAGAAAAAGAAGTAGCCAAAGGATACACAGTTCTCAGAGCAAGGGAAAAGAGATTCAGTTGTACAGCCCAGAAATCCCTGTAACACAAATAATGAAGAACTTGAAAAGGCCTAGCGGGGGAATTGTAATAAGAGATGTTGAAGACCAACCTGAACAAGCTTCCAGGACAAACAAGTCTGAAATTGTTCAGTCAAGGAAAGGGAAAGAAAAAATGACTGAAAGCATCAAGAAGCAGTTCCCAGCTCAAAAATGTAGAAGTTCTCCAGCGCTTCTGGTTTCAACTTTGGCTAGAATGAGTCCAATTCAAAAAAGCTGCATAGTAGAGTTGGGATTTGGATGCTTGCTTAAATGGAAAGTGGACAAACTTCCAGCTAAAATCAGTCACTGGTTGTTGAAGAACTTTAATGTCGTATCCTGCACAATGAAGCTTGCCAAGTCAGTGAGGCACAAAATTACAACGCAAGATGTTCACGACTACCTTGGAATTCCTGTTGGTGGGATGCAAATAGAATTGAAGAGAACATTTACTGAACATGAGGATTTACAATATCAAGATCTTCACCGACAGTTCAGGAATCAATTTCCACTGGAAATCGACAATGAATTGCATGATGTCAAGTTGCGTGACGCCTCAAAGATATTCCTATGATTTCGCATCTTCGTACTTTCGGTTGCAAGTGTTTCATTCACAACAATGGAAAAGATAATCAAGGAAAGCTTGAACCAAGAAGTGATGAAGGAATTCTCTAGGCTATGTAAAGGGAAGCAAGGCCTACAAAGTTTTCAACAAAGCGACGGGGAAAATGGAGGAAAATATTCATGTCATTTGTGATGAAAATGTCTTCTACTCTGAAGATGAAAATATGGAACTGTTTCCCTCAGATAATAACAGTGAAATGTCCTCAATGCAAAGAGAAGAATCAGACGATGAAGGCGGTGACGCCTCTCATATTGTCACTACCTCCAGGTCTCCTAGTGTTCCTGTTGCGGTGACGCTTGCTTCTCATACCAATTCTGCAGACATTCCCCCTTCATCAGTGTAGAGAAACAATGGCCCTATCAGTGAAACAAAACAATTTGTCAATCCTTTTGGGAACTCAGACCCCTCTTCATCTCTTCCTCCTACTTCTCCTGAGTCTATTCCTTTACATGACGCAATGCCTTCTGATGACAGTGAAACTACCTATGGTCGATCTCATCTTTCGTAGTCTCCAAGAGTCGACTCATTTTCAAGAATCACCCTCTAGACAATCTCATTACTCCCTTTGGTGAACATGGTACGGTCTTCGCTCAAGAGTCAATTTGGTTTGTTTCAATCACGCGTTCATCTCATACATCAAGGAAGCCCTTCTAGATCCAAAGTAGATTGTTGTCATGCAAGAAGAACTTCATCAGTTTGAACGCAACAAAGTTTGGAGACTTGTTCCACTGTCATTCAACAAAAATCCAATTGGAACAAGATGGGTGTTCCAAAATAAGCTAGATGACTTTGGGGAAGTAATAAAAAACAAAGCAAGACTAGTTGCACAAGGATACTATCAACAAGAAGGAATTGATTATGATGAAACATATGCTCCCGTTGCCAGCATTGAGGTTGTTAGTCTTCTCATTTCCAATGTTGCATTCAAAGTATTCACTCTATATCAAATGGATGTTAAGACAACCTTCTTCAATGGAATTCTACAAAAGGAAGTGTACGTCAAACAACCTCGAGGTTTTGAAGATCCACAAAATCCCTCCTTTGTATATGCTCTAGACAAAGCTTTATATATATATATATATATATAAATCTATATAGAGGTCGGTTCCGGTGTAACGGATTTTGTGGTGTAACGAGTGGATTGATTAGGAGCGTTGGATTGGATTAAATGAACGGCTTGAATTAATCATGGAAAAAAAAGGATAAAAAATAATTTAAAAGCCCATCCGGATTTTGTGGCAGTAAAGATTCTTTAAGAATTTTTTTGATTTTTTGATTTTGAATTTAAATGTTAATCAGGAGAGAGAATCCTTAATTATCGCTTCACGTTCTTCTTCAGTAGGTCTTCTCCATTGCAGTCTGCATCACAACCTTCACGCTCTTATTCAAGGTTTCTTCATTCTTCTTCAAGTTCTTCATTCTTTTTCCATTGTCGCTTGAATTTACAATGTCTACGGATGAAGTTGATCGTAAAGGTTAGTTCTTGATAATTAGGGTTTCTTCATATTCAGTTCTCGTTACTATGATGTTCGACTGAAATCTGGAAAAATCCCTTCTTATGTGGCAGAATATATATTCGATTTTGTTTAATCGATATTCACGTTTACAATGCATTGTGTGTATTCGTATTCTAATGTGAGATATTCATCTTTTCCGTAGTTGTGTTCTACTGGTGATATATTAGGTTCTAGGGTTTCCATTACGAAAGACTTTTGTTCCTACATAAAGAAGACGATATTCTGATGTTCATCTTTGATATTCATGTTCTACTGTTGAATATTCAGTTATAGGGGTTCCATTATGA
Source organism: Oxyria digyna (assembly GCA_029168935.1). Taxonomy (NCBI): domain Eukaryota; kingdom Viridiplantae; phylum Streptophyta; class Magnoliopsida; order Caryophyllales; family Polygonaceae; genus Oxyria; species Oxyria digyna. The sequence continues at coordinate 47,577,543 of JAPVLV010000005.1, forward strand.
AAGTAATTAATGAAAAACATAAAGAAGACGATATTCTGATGTTCATCTTTGTTATTCGTGTTCTACTGGTGATTATTCAGTTATAGGGGTTCCATTATGAAAGTAATTAATGAAAAACATAAAGAAGACGGTAATCTGATATTCATCTTTGTTATTCATGTTCTACTGGTGATATGTTATGTTCTAGGGTTTCCATTACGAAAGACTTTTGTTCCCACATAAAGAAGACGATATTCGGATGTTCATCTTTGTTAATCGTGTTCAACTGTTGAATATTCAGTTATAGGGGTTCCATTATGAAAGTAATTAATGAAAAACATAAAAAAAACGATAAATGATGTTCATCTTTGTTATTCGTTTTCTACTGATGATATATTATGTTCTAGGGTTTCCATTACGAAAGACTTTTGTTCATACATAAAGAAGACGATATTCTAATGTTCATCTTTGTTATTCGTGTTCTATTGTTGAATATTCAGTTATAGGGGTTCCATTGAAAAATATTAATGAAAAACATAAAGAAGACGATATTCTGATGTTCATCTTTGTTATTCGTGTTCTACTGGTGATATATTATGTTCCAGGGTTTCCAATATTAAGAAATACTTTTTTTCCTACATAAAGAAGACGATATTCTGATGTTCATCTTTGTTATGCGTGTTCTACTGTTGAAATATTCTGTTATAGGGGTTCCATTGTAAAAGGGCTTTTATTAGGTTTTGAACATCATCTTATAAACGAATATAGTGTACTTCATTGTACAAAAGGGGTTCCATTACAGAATGTTATTCTTTTTTTCCCAGGTAAAAAAGTGGTTGATGAATGGTCAAGTGATGATTTGGTGACCGACAATTTAGGAGATGATATGGAAGTTTGCAAAACCGATTGTATTCGATTAAGAGGAAGAAGCTGAATTCGATTATAAAACCGATTGTATTGGTCATCCCGATGACCGTAATTCAAAGTGTTGGATACCTACGAAAGGCTTTTGTTCCTACATAAAAAAGAAGATATTCAAATGTTAATATTTGTTATTCGTGTTCCATTGTTGAATATTCTGTTATAGGGGCTCCATTATGAAAGGATTTTGTTCATACATAAAGAAGATGATATTCTGATGTCATGTTTGTTATTCGTTTTCTACTGTTGAAATATTACGTTATGGGTGTTCTATTATGAAAGAGTGTTGTTCCTACACTTGATGACCTTGTCCTTCATAAATCATTTGACATGTATTAGTATGGGTCTGATTTATACACCACGTTTTTTATAATAGACTAGATACGGCTCTCGCGCTCCGCGCGAGAAAATTATATATTTTCATATGTGGTTTAATGTAGTACACATTATTCGTTAATATTATTGTTGTTGTTATCAAATTTGTTAATATTTGGAATTATAAGTATTTTTATTTTCTCATATTTATGTTTGAAGTAATTTGGAGACATAATATTAGTTCATATATATAATTTTTATGGAAATATATAACAATTACGTTAATTTTTGACAAAAGACAACCAACATTTTAATATATAAGAAAATAAGATGTTAGATATTAAATTAAATTAGATTATAATTAGGATAAGATAATTAATGACAAAAATGGAATAAAAAAGACTTAAATGGATTTAGAATTAATGGTAATTAATGAATAAAAATAAAAAACTTAAATGAATTTAATATTAATTAGGTACCGATTGCATTAATTTTTTCCATTGGACAGCTAGATAAGATATAGATAAGATGTATTTTCTTTTGTAAAGGCAGGTAACTCATTGGCTAGGTAACGTCTGTTATTCATCTTCTTTAATACTGTATAAAAATAAGTTTTGCTGTGTAAATTTGGTACTCCATACGTTCAGACATTTAGAAGAGATTTAGGTTAATGATTTTTTGGTGAGTTAAGGCTGGTTACTCATTGGCTAGGTATAAGGTGAATAGTTAATATATTGTAATTTTAAACAAAAGAAAATTGTGCATGACCTGATTTCTTCATAGCCATGTGAGGCTAAAATGAGTGTACTAGTGATCATAATCTTCCCTGTTTTGACAATTTTTCATAATGTATATATAGGATTATACATCAAGAAGAGACTTCATCGTAGAGTTTCTTTCTAAGATTGGATTCCAGATACATTTCATGTAGACCTGGCCAAACTAGGGCTTGGGCCGGGCCAGGGCAGGGCCAAATTTCAAATTCTACCCATTTACCAGGGCCGGGCCAAGCCCTCCCATTTAAAATGGGCCAATTCCTCTACCCATATCCTCCCATAAGGGCCCTAAGGGCGGCCCTCAGGGCGGCCCTCGACTACTTACAACCGAGCTAAATGGTGTTACTAAAACATTCAAAACCTTTTTAGTGCTTACAAACAATTCACCATCCAAAAACGCATGTTAAAAAGGTCCAAAATGCATGCTTAAATAACAATCCTCATAACCGATTCAACAAAAAAAATCCAAAAACACAATATAAAAATTATGTCGTGGTAATAGTACTCGCATCTAAATCCTCATAACCTTAATATTATATTATATATATAATATGGGCCGGGTAGGGCCGGCCCCCAGGGCCCTACTCCGATCCCATATCCTCCCACTTTAAAAAAGGGCCGGGCAGGGCCGGCCCTTATGGGCTAAATCTCCTACCCAGATCCTCCCATATTTTAGGGCGGGCTGGGAGGGCCGGGCGGGCCGGCCCTAGTTTAGCCAGGTCTAATTTCATGTCTCAAGTCTCTTTTTTCGTGTTTGCAGAGCTACCAAAGGATTGTGCTCTTGATGATGTCTTGATGATGTATGTGACCCTTTTTCCTTGCATCATTCTATACATTTTTGTTTCTACTTTCATGGTTGCAATATATTTTTCAGATGGAGTTTGTGGAGGAGTTGATTAAACAAGCAGGCATCGTTGCTCTACCAGGATGCAAAATGGAAGAATCTGTTTGATAATGATTCAGACATTTGTTACCTTACATCAGATTCACCGAGATTGCGGAGGAGCCGATAGAGATGGTGGTGGAGCCGATAGAGACGATGGTGGAGCCGATACAGTCGGCGGTGAATAATCCGTTGTTTGACCGAGGAGGAGGAGGCGGCGGGAGGACTTCGAGCGAGGAAGGGACGACGGGACGAGGAGGCGATAGACTGGGGAGGATGGGGCGACGGACTGAGGATGAGAAGGCGACGACAAGACGAGAGGAGGAGGAGGAGGAGGCGGTTTGGGAGGAACTGAATGCTCTGTAAAAAAAACCTAGCTTTTACTAAATTGGTTTTTGTTTTCCTGATTTGATTTGGGGAGTAAATCCCGTAATTTTAGAATTGGAATCTTGTGATTGTTTTTTTAATGTGGACACCCCTATCTAATAATGGTACAACCCATTTTAATTAATCTCAACCATTTATTTAATCATCATCGTGTGATTTAAATTAGTCCACTCGTTACACCGTAAAATCCGGTTACATCAGAACCTAAATCTATATATATATATATATATATATATATATATATATATATATATAGATTTAGGTTCAAGTGTAATAGGCTTTTATGGTGTAACAAAGGGATTCATTAGAAGCGTTGGATCTTCTCTAAATCTATGGCCTAGAATTAACCTCGGATGGTACATAGAGCTGCACACAGGGAATCCCTTCTTTTACCGAAATTGCTGGGATTTTAAAAAGCAAAATCCAAAATTATTTCCTAAAAGCAAATCCCGAATATCGTCTTCTCAGTCTCTCCCCAAAACCATCTCCCCCAAAATCTTCTCACCCTTCATCTTCTCGGTCGCCATATCTCTCACCATCTCGCCATATCTCTCACCATCTCTCACCGCCATATCTCTCACCATCTCTCACCATCTCTCTCTCGCCATATCTCTCGCCCTCTCGAACTCCCCTCTCTCGCGCAGTGGATTCTTCATCGGAAGTGGAAGTCGGAGCCGTCGAAGACTCGTTTCAGCAGATCCTCATCGGAGCCGACGATTACGCCAACGATTCGTTTCAGCCCAACTTGAAATTCTTCATCGCCTTCCTCCATTCAACCTCCAAGGATGTAAGTTTACCATTTGATTTCAATTTTTTTCTCTGCAGAACCCTAATTTTGGCTATCCATCATCTAGCCGCTAAATTTGCGTTTCAATTTCACCATCTAGGCCGCTAAATTTTTTCTCTGCAGAAACCCTAATTTTTTCTCAAACTGGATGTGTTGAAAAAGGTCTGTCTAACGCCTTGTTACACGAGGAAAGATAATGCAGTCTTAGTCACCCTTGGTTTGAAAATGATGCGCATGCTTTCACTTATATACTAAAATGGTCTCCAGAAACATTAAGAAAAGCATTTTATCTGATTTGGCTAAGACTAATCTAGGAGTTGTTGTACTATTTTAGGATTAGGCTATATGAACATCTTGTCTGAGTAGGATAGAAACATAGCTTGTTACATATGAGATTATGATACGATGTGAAATTAAGTTTTTGGTTTGAGTGCTATGGAATTGCATGTATATAGCCAGTTTACTGAGACTTCTGTAATAATTGTGAAAGTTGTGGAATTTAGAGCTTGTAGCCTTGTTCATGTTAATGCATTTACCTGGACCTTCGACTTTTCAAACTTAGGTGGATTCGAAAGGTGCCTCCTCCAAGAAGTAACGAATTCTTCAAAATTATGTCTAGATAAAAAGAGTCTCCTCATGAAAAGTTGAAAGTAAGATCTTTAGAAGTAAATAGAAAGTAGGCATAGCTTATTTTTAGGCCAGTAGCTGTGGTGAAGAATGCAACTGGCTCCATAACATCCCATGAATATTCCCAGAAAGTGAGGCGGAAAAAGAGTCCAATCTGCATTACAGAAATAGTGGAAAAAAAAGCATAAAATTTTGCACAACAAAGTTCACTCTTCTTTCTTATTTTTAGTTTTTGGTTATAGAATATGCGAGGGTATTGAATTTGGTACAAGATAGTTGAACTTGGTATTACATTTGCTTTGCAATGGACAGTAGTAGTTTGCTTTGTGCATGATATAGTTACATGAGCGATTTTGTGTTTGTTGAAGTGGAATTTGATCCTTAAGTTGTGTGCTACTGTATGTTTTTTTGTTAATGTATGTTTTCTGTGTGCTACTGTATGTTTGTTACTGCATGCTACTATACGCTGAAGTAGAATTTGATCTCTTGTTTTAGATTAAGTTGTGCTACTGTATGTTCGGGCTCATTCAGATGTTCGGGCTCAAGGAAGTGCTAAGGCGACTTCTATTCCTACGGCCTCGGTTAACAAACCATCCCCACCTACCGCACCAGTCCACATTCCAGCACAAACTACTGCAGCAGTCCACATGCCCATTTCAATCAAGGAAAGCGCTAGAATTGCTGCTCCATCTGTCCCCCAACAAAATGGAAGTTCCGAGCAGGTTGATCTTTTAAACTGTTTGCTATTACTTTGTTATAGTTGATTTTGATGATGTGTTTAGGTTGTCTAGGTGATCGAAAGTTGTTGAGTTCAGTGAACTTGAACTCAACAGAGTAAATTATATGTGCAACTAATCTTATGAACTCAGATACAGAGACTGTTATAAGGCTACTTTTATGAACCCAGAAGTTTGTTAGTTCTTAGATTGCTACAAGGATACTACTAGATAGAGATTACAAGTTACACTAAGAATAGGTCAGGTATTCATATATTGTGTCAAGGTATTCATATGTTGTTTGAAAATATTCATGTAATATTTTAAACTGACCGGATTTATAATTAAATTGATATTTTATTTTTTCGATTTCGCAGGAAGCAATCAACTTGGACACTGTTGTTGCAAATGTGGTGAGGTCAAATGTTGCTCCATCTGTCCCTCAACAAACTGGAAGTTCCGAGCAGGTCGATCTTTTTAACTGTTTGCTATTACTTTGTTATAGTTGATTTTGATGATGTGTTTAGGTTGTCTAGGTGATCGAAAGTTGTTGAGTTCAATGAACTCCTTGAGTAAAATATATGTGCAAGTAAACTTATGAACTCATATACAATAAGGCTCATTTTATGAACCCAGAAGTTTGTTAGTTCTTAGATTGCTACAATGTTACTACTAGATAGAGATTACATAAAGGAATACACTAAGAATAGGTCAGGTATTCATATATTGTTTGAAGGTATTCATATTTTGTTTGAAAATATTCATGTATTATTTGAAACTGACCGGATTTATAATTACATTGACATTTTATTTGTTTGATGTCCCAGGAAGCAATCAACTTGGACACTGTTGTTGCAAATGTGGTGAGGTCAAATGCAAAGACCTCTACTGCCAACATCAACCTAGACAAAGGGAAGAAAGCAATGCCTATTGTGCCCAAAACCACAAATACAAAAGGCAGTGGAAAGAAAACCAACAAACAAGATCCGGTAAGATTGAGGAGGAGTGATAGGCAAAGATGGGGGAAGTGATGTAATATTTAATGACTGTCTATTTTTGGAACAAAAGTATGGGTCTGTAACCAAAACTATAAACAGCCCGATTATGATCTGCAAATACCCGCTAAATTTTGTAATTACATAGTCGGGTAGTAATTATTTAGGATAAATATTTTGCAACCTCATATTGGGGTAGTGCTAGTATATATAGGACAACTACTATCTTGACCAATTAAGCATTAGATATTGAGTATTGCTAAGATTCATATTGCAGAATGATTCACCACCTTTAAATATATTGCATTACAGAGCTTTTATTTTTAATTATGTATATATTCGATTTTCAAATAACGATATTCATGTTTTAGCGTATTACTATTCATATTGTAGTTATAATGAATAATATTCTTGTTAATAAATGGACAATAGAAATGGATCCATTATCTACACCATCTTACGTAATCAACACTCATCTACTTTTGACGTATATACATTAATAATTTATGGTTGTATTTACATGTGCCTATTTTCCCTTTTTTTATTCATAATTTGAAGCTTCTTATTCGTGATGACGACGACTTCACCACCCCTGCAAAAATCAACATTCCTGCTGAGAGGAGGCCCACCAAGTTAGCACCAGTGAACAGAAGTCCATGGTTTCCGAGGATTATTAGCATCTCGAGTAAGCCAACTAGAGAACAAAATTTGTTATATTCTTATGTGACTGAGCACGTTCGGAAAGAGTAAGTATATTCCTTAATAATTCTCAAACTCCCTATATTCAACCCATTTTCTAATTGCTTCACGCTTATTTCTTTTATACCGAAAAGAGCAAAATTATACATATCAGAAGTGGATGAAGTACTTGCTGAAGACTTCCATTCACTAGAAGAAGGTCATGAAGTCTACAATGTCATTATAGACCTATGGTGTCATTATCTTAATACAATGGAGGAACGGCGTAGTACTAGCTCCTCATCAAGGATGTTTCTCCCATCAGCATTATTGGTACGTACATATTAAATGTTTTGTATTGCACATTTCAAGGACCCAATTTAACATGTTAATGGTTGTCTATGATTATAAACAGTGGGAGCCGTTCAACGTTCAAAGACCCATTCAAAAAGGTCAAAATTATGAAACATTCAAAGCTGGAATGGACGCTCTACTTCCAATGCTAAAACACACAACTCTTGAAAACGTGCATTTGGTAATTTTGTACTGGTTATTCAATTTCACTTTGATGATGTTCATTTTATGGGTACCTGATATTCAGAAACTGCTTATATTCAGGTCTTCTTCCCTTTTACACTTTGCAAGGACTGTTTCGTAATTTGTTACAATTTTGTACGTGGAAGGATTGAGATTTTGGACAATTCTACCACATTCGAGCAGAATACTCGCAAAAAATACGGTGCAACGGTCAAGCTCCTGGTAACCTCAATAACCATCCTCGTACCTTCTTAAACCAATTAGTAAAATTGTTAGTGCACATCTAAATAATGTTTTTTTTTAAAACAGTCAAAGATGTTTTTCCATTATATGGCCGGTAGGAACCTACATGGAAGGTGTGAGATATTCGGAGACAAGCCTCCGCAGGTATTAGACTTGCCTTGGAGTATGAATGTGCGTAGTTTGGATTGTGGAATTTATGTAATGCGCAATATGGAGACGTATGTTGGTCAAGAAGTGAAGAATTGGGAATGTGGTCTAAAGGCAAACTCCATAGTTGGTATTATTCCTTTGCGCATCAAGTACCTCTGCGCTCTTCTTGGTATGAAGGATAACCGGGTTTACCAGGCATTGCAGCAACGTGCAGCTAAGTTTATTGCAGATTTCAGGGCAGCGGGTTCCCAAGGCGTCTTCATTGATGACATGTTTTAGTGCTTTTTCCTTCAAGTAGACCTATAGTAAACTTTTCTCATTTCATATACAATTTGTTAAATAATGGTTTTGGATATACCAAGACCTATAAGTTTAGGAGGATTTAAATCTTTATCAGTTTTATTAGATTTTATCTAAGATGAATAATGTTTACGAATGATGTAGTATCTACTGATTTTTACCACTGGGGTTTAATAATTATTGGAGACGTTTTTATTGAATATTGTAAAGATCATTTGGGAACGTATTCGTACTTAAATGGTATGATATTCAGTTATGATTTCATTGGGGTTTATTCATTTAATTATTCCGTATTCATAATCGGTACATATTGTATTCACACTCAGATTGTTGATATTCGTGTTTCTGGTATGCATTATATGTCAAGTTATGAAACAATTTTTATTTATGTTTGTAGTCATGCGTAAGAGTGTTTGGGTGTGTAAAAGTTGATATACTAGTGAATACAATATGTACCGATTATGAATACGGAATACTTAAATTAATAAACCCCAATGAAATATTCACAACTCCGTGAATCAATATTCACTAGTCAATAATTGTAATCATCCATAAGTTTGCTAGAACTAATATAGAAAAAAACTCAATATTTCAACATTCTTAAATAAAATAAACTAGTTTTTAAATAGCTATTGATTTTTACTCATCAAAATCCTCATCATCCACAATCACTTCCTTGCAATTCCTCTTGTCATGTCTTGCATATTTGTGACACCTAGCGCACTTCCGCAATCCCTTTTGCGAGTCTTCTACTGATTTTTCTTTGAGGCTTTTAATACGCTTGTCCCTACCACTCCCTTTGTTCTTTGCTATGCCGGGAACTTGCACTTCAATTTCATCGGGTACATCTACTCCAACAAAGCTTTGGATCATCGAACCTTCAACAACATAGTATTAAACGCGAATATCTATTAATACAAACCCGAACACATAAAGTACAAATACGAATAATTTAAAATAAAAATACCTGAGACTTTATCATTTGGGTCGATTCCATCTATTGCATTCTTATAGCTTTCCTTCTTCCTATTTAATGTCTTCAACAGATCCTTCAATTTATCTATATCATCCTCCGCTAGACCAACACAAGAGTATATCATCGACCATACCTCATTCAAGACAGATTGTTTCTCTTGTATCTTAACACTTTCATTCCACACATTATATGATATTTCACTCTTTGCATTCTTCACAGCCCCTTTGGTCCACCTATCAAGTACAAGATTCATCGGGATCTCCTTACAATCTCTATATTTCAGGACCGTAAATATATGTCGACATGGAAGGCCTATCTTATTGAACATCATGCAACTACACCTTGTAATGTCAACATCCAAGGTGTGATCCATATAAAACTCTTCTTCTCCAACTGTAATCTTGTAGTGTACTACATTAGCATCTGCCTTACGACCTACAAATACATCACATTTATAAAACAGTAACTTTCGAATATTACTGAACAATATATGAATACGTAGTAAACAGAATCTGAATAATTCAAATAACGACATTACCTGGTTTGACTGGTGTCAGATTACAGAAAAAACAGGCGGACTCTATTTCTTCCTGCACTAGAGTGAACATCTTTAATGTATAAACTTCAGATGCATGCTTTTCCATCGGCAAAGGAGTCTTTAATTGATGAGACCTTGTATCCGAATCAAAGTCGTTGCGCAGTTGTGTATGGCGTTGTGTTTCCATTGCACTGTCAAAATGCATCATCAACTCAACCAAGCTGAAATCTCTGTTTGTATACGCACCAAAGAAACTGTTTTGCGACTCTGAAATGGATGTTGTGCGAACAAGCCCACCAAGCACAATGTCTTTGAAATACGCAGGTATCCAGAAGCGCCGAAGGTTATACATATCCCTGAACCAGTCCCTTGCTTTGTCTCTAAGATCCTCATCGTTCATGAACTGCTGCCACCCAGTTTCGAATTCCTCAATGGTCAGTCTATCATCCCAGACCAACCTACCTAATCGCTTCCTAAAATCTTTTGAGTTTATTTTCTTAGCACCCACTTTTGTCGATACTTTCTCCATTATGTGCCACATGCATAATCTGTGCCTTGTGTTTGGCAATGATTCTTCAATTGCAATCTTCATGGCCGGGTCTTGGTCTGTTACTATCACTAAGGGTGCATGGCCCATTGCCTCCACAAACTGCTCAAAGAGCCATTTGTAACCAGTTGTGTCTTCCTTCATCACCAAACCAGCTCCGAAGGTTAGACTCTTTTTATGATTATCAATCCCAGTGAACGGTGCAAACACCATATAGTACCTGAATATACAGATTATTAAGTTAAATACCGAAAATGATCATAGAGACAATATATGAACACTGTAACATCACAGATTGAATATCATAGTCAACAATACGAACACTTCATAAAACAATCACCTGTTCGTTCTATAGGTAGAGTCAAACGATACTACATCACCAAAAGCTGCAAAATTTCTCCTTGAGATTGGATCTGCCCAAAATAACCTAGTCAACCGATTCTCTTTATCAAGAAAATACTCAAAATAGAATCCACTACATTGTTCCTTCTTCTTTTTGAACCTATCAATGACCATTTGTGCATCCTCTGCATCTATGCCTTTCATTAAATCCCTCTTGAAGTTTTTGAAATCTATAGCCAATGCATTGATGTGCGCAAAACCGCCAACCATCTCTTTTAGAAGCTTGTAAGATTTGACCGGTCCTAAATTTGCCCTTGCACAACTGAGCATGAACTTTTGGTGTCCAATATCCAACTTCTTGTTACACTTCAGCAAGTGCCTTGTTATTTTAGGCACCATATCATGATTGTGATGCTCGATGAGCCTACTAACAACGTAAACATCACCAACCTTCCAAAGAAATTTGATCATAGCCCCGCATTCAACACGGTTGGTTGTTGTCTTACGCTTCCCGGTACTATTGGTTGTATTTTTCTCTCCTTTGCGGTTGCAATATAAGTACCTATGCGACGCCGTTGTTGTATCCTTGAACCTATGAAGAGTGCCCTTTCGAACGTCAAATCCCGCCGCCTTGGCATATTCGTAATAGAATTCCTCAGCTTCTATTAGGGATTTAAATTTTCTCCCCATAAAGGGTTTTTCTTGACTTGGAAACCTAGGTATCCAACACTTTGAATTACGGTCATCGGGATGAACAATACAATCGGTTCCATAATCGAATTCAGCTTCTTCCTCTTCATCAACGTCTGTTATTCCAGTTTCGCAAACCTCCATATCATCTCCTGAATTGTCAGTCACCAAATCATCACTTGACCATTCATCGACCACTTTTTTACCTGGGAAAAAAGTAGAACACTTATAACTGAATATTCAACAGTATACCACGAATAACAAGGTTGAATATCCGAATATCGTCTTCTTTCGTAATGGAAACCCTAAAACCTAATATATCACTATTGGAACACGAATATTCTACAGTCGAACACGAATAACAAAGATAAACATCAGAATATCGTCTTCTTTATGTTTTCATTAATTTCTTTCATAATGGAACTCCTATAACTGAATATTCTACAGTCGAACACGAATAACAAAGATGAACAACGGAATATCGTCTTCTTAATATTGGAATAAAAGTCTTTCGTAATGGAAAACCTAAAACCTAATACTTCAGAGGAAGAACCGAATAACAAAGTTGAATAACAAAATACCGTCTTCTATCGTAATGGAAACCCTAAAACCTAATATATCACTATTTGTACTGAATATTCTACAGTCGAACACGAATAACAAAGATGAATAACGGAATATCGTCTTCTTAATATTGGAATACCGTCTTCTTTCGTAATGGAAAACCTAAAACCTAATACTTCAGGTGAAGAACACGAATAACAAAGATGAATATTAGAATACCGTCTATTTTCGTAATGGAAACCCTAAAACCTAATATATAACTATTAGAACACCCGGAGAAGATGAATATCTCACATTAGAACACGAATAGTGAAACTGTACTGTAAACATGAATATCGATTAATCAAAATCGAATATCTCTTGCGCAACATAAGCCATTGATTTTTGCAGATTTCGTCGAACAACAAAGTAACCATAACTGAATACTAAGAAACCCTAAAACCTAATATATCACTATTTGTACTGAATATTCTACAGTCGAACACGAATAACAAAGATGAATAACGGAATATCGTCTTCTTAATATTGGAATAAAAGTCTTTCGTAATGGAAAACCTAAAACCTAATACTTCAGGGGATAAACCGAATATCAAAGTTGAATATCAGAATACCGTCTTCTTTCGTAATGGAAACCCTAAAACCTAATATATCACTATTTGTACTGAATATTCTACAGTCGAACACGAATAACAAAGATGAACAACAGAATATCGTCTTCTTAATATTGGAATACCGTCTTCTTTCGTAATGGAAAACCTAAAACCTAATACTTCAGGTGAAGAACACGAATAACAAAGATGAATATTAGAATACCGTCTATTTTCGTAATGGAAACCCTAAAACCTAATATATAACTATTAGAACACCCGAAGAAGATGAATATCTCACATTAGAACACGAATACACAAACTGTACTGTAAACATGAATATCGATTAATCAAAATCGAATATCTCTTGCGCAACATAAGCCATTGATTTTTGCAGATTTCGTCGAACAACAAAGTAACCATAACTGAATACTAAGAAACCCTAATTCTCAAGAACTAACCTTTACGATCAACTTATTCCGTAGACATTGTAAATTCATGCGTCAATGGAAAAAGAATTTAAAACTTCAAGAAGAATGAAGATCTGGAAGAAGAGCAAGAGCGTTAATGTTGTGAACATGAGGCTGCAATGGAGAAAATTAAATCGTCATTCTATCTCTCTGTTTAACCGTCATTCTATCTCTTTCTCTCTCATGTTTAACGTTTAAAATTTAAATGAAAAAATCACAAAATCCTACAAATACGTTAACTGCTAACAATTACATACTCTCTCTCCTATTAATTTCTTTTTCTTTTTTTTTTCCACCATTAATCCAAGCCATTGATTTTATCCCATCCAATGCTCCTAATTAATCCCCTTGTTACACCACAAAATCCGTTACACCGGAACCGGCCTCTATATATATATATATACATATATATTTATTAGGAAAGCATTTAGGGGGTTCAACTACCTCGTAGTTGATCTCCCTAGAGCATCCCGAAGGATGAGATCCTGAAGATTTGGATAGGTTGCCAAATCGGGTGGTAGTGAGAAGTGGTGTAATTTAGCCAATAAGTCCGCCACACCATTTATCTCCCGAAATAGATGGGACATGCGACGAGAGTGAAAGAGTCTAAGGTCCATCACTATATCAGAGATAGTAAGATCAATTTCCCATGGGCAAGCCCATATGCCTTTTATGGCGTTAACAAGGCGAAGGTTGTCTCCTTTAATCTCAATGCATGAGATGCCAAGCTGGATAGCTGCTCTAATGCCTATATGCATTGAGAGAGTGATGCGACCCTACCATCGCTGACAGCTGTTGAGGAAGAGGAAGCCATGAGTCTTCACTAACTTGGACCCTTGACTCGATCCCGAGCCAAGCTAATCAGTCAAGCCACGCAATCTCTGGTCCTTCGCACCGTGGCCAACTTCAGTTCCTCTCCAGCAGAGCACTCCTTGAGGTTCCTAACCTCCAGTTCCTTAATGTCTTCGCTCACTAGCATGGATGCCTCTTATTCCAGCTCCAGTTCTCAGTACCAGGCTCCAACTTCAGTTCCTGAAGCCAGTTCCCTTGGTACCAGTTCCTACGAGCCGTGAAGGCCGACTATCTTCTTAGTTATTATTATTATTTCCTATTTTCACAATATGTTATTAGGTTTAGCGCGTGTCTACTCTCATGCTTGAGAGGTCGGCCCTAGTTTCCCTTTTATTATCTTCCTTATTACTTTCTTTACTTATTTTGCAAGATACTCTTTTGTAAAGGCTCGCCTATATATATGGCTTGCCTTCTTCATTAATATCACGTTTAGCTTTTGGATTAATTGATAAAGTCGAGTGCATCTCCTTGTTAATCCCCTAGGCGTCACCAAAACAAGTCTAACTTCTTTATCCCTTCGTCTTACTTCTAATCTTCTTCCCCGGTGGATTTATCTACCAAACCCTTCGTAAACCTACACTTTACATCCACTGCATCTCTACAATTCATCCGCTCCATCATTGTTGCTTGCCACTACAAGTAACAACATCACTATCATTCAGTTCCCAGTTACTGTCAAGTCTTCCGCCGCCCTTTGAGTTCCCAAACTCGACCAGTTCTTGAGAAGGCCGACTCCCTACGAGATCTAGATCGCTCCAGCAAGTCATTCTTGACCTTTTCGAGGCCAGGAACGCATCAGAGAGCCTCAACCAAAATTGGTGAAACATAACCCAGATTACCATTTTCCATGTGGATGGGTTTTCCGTTGTGGTCTCCTATAATGATTCTAAACGATGCAGGACCCGAGTCAGGCACCGAGGCATCCACATTCAATTTGACATAGTTGTTTGGTGGTTTTGTCCATTTAATCTTGGTTCTCTTTCTTCTTGTTGGTCTTTTGTTAGTTTCTTTATATGGACTGAAACAAACTCCACATTGACTTTATTTTGGAAGTAAATCCCTAACCTCAATTCGATTATTCTTTAACAAGTCGGAATAAATACCTGTCCCACAGATTTTCTTATGTCTCATCATCCAATCAACCTAGTGGAGCATCTCTATTCTATCATGACAACGTTGTGGAATGGACATAACATCAATTGTCATTTACAATACTACCCTCCCTAACGGTATCATCATTATTCCCCTCGATCCAGACGCTTGTAAACAGAGTTTGGATCGAATGAAATTGAAGTAAAAGGCTTGGTCAGAAGATCAACCAGTTGATCATTGGACGAAATAAAATCCACCTCAAGAGTTTTTGGTTGCACTTTTTCTCGAACGAAATGATAGTTGATGGAGAGATGCTAATTGATGCGATGATGTGGAACTATGTTGACAACAATGTAAGTGATATTGTCACACCATAAGATAAGACGTTGAGCAAGGGAAATGCCAAGTTCAGCTAGCAAGGACTGTAAGAATAGAACTTCATATGTAGCATTGGCAACTACTCTGTATTCTGCTTCTGTGGAGGAAGTGAGATGATTGCTTGCTTGGACAAGCAATCAACAAACTGGCTTGACAACTTAGGAGTAGATGCAACGATCAAAAGATTGTCAACATACACAAGGACATACACAGACTCAGTTTTGACTTTGTAAATGAACAAGGAAGTATCAGCTTTAGAAGCAAAGAAACCCATGGCATTGAGAATGGAGCTGACTTTGGAAAACATGTGTGAGGCACTTGTTTGAAACCATACAAGGATTTGCGCAATTTGCAAACATATGTGGGAAGAGAGGAATGAGTGAAGCCAAGGGGTTGAGAAACATATATGCCCGTTCAAGAAGACATTTTGTATATCGAGTTGGCGCACCGACCACCGAAGCATAGAGGTAATGGACAATAGGAATGGAATAGTGGCGGGTTAAGCAACCGAGCTAAAGGTTTCGGCGAAGTCGAACTCTTCCATTTGATGATAGCCCTTGACAACTAAACGGTTTTTTTGTCTTTCAATTTAGTCATTGGAGTGACGCTTGTTTTGTAGACCCATTTAACCCCGAAAACGTTGGCATTGGGTGGAGGTGGAACGAGGGTCCAAGTCTTAGTTTTTAGCAAGGCTTGGAATTTTGTGGATGTAGCTTGACACTGAAGGAATTGTGTCCTTTAATCAAAGGTGCAATTACTAATTATGAAATAGGACTATTTATGGAGATTAATAATCCAGATATTTTAGGAGTCGCATGCTATTGCTAGTGGCCAATACGACTTATGGGATTAATCAGGTTAAGCCCATGACTAGAATAACTGGGTCCTATGAGGTCACACACTTAGAGTTTATGAACTGGATCAAACAAGGCCCGATAAGCCTATTGGATTTGAAGTACTTGGGAGAATTAAAGATATAGATTGTTTATCAAGTAAAAGATAATAGTTTTCTATTACTTAATGATAGAAGGAAATATATCTTGAGAGATATATGGTATAAGATAATATATATTAGATATATATTTCAAGAAGTTAAAAGATATTATATACCAAATATATATAAGGCTACTTAATGCAAGATTAGGATATAGCTTATATATTGATCTATATATATAGATGGACGTGGGAATTAGGTCAAGTGAGCCTAAGCCGTAATTCACGTGAGTTCAAATACATGATTTGAAGAGACAAGTCTCTTTATGAGAGCTTAGATGATAATAGAGAATTGTGAGACAATTTAGTTCACGTAAAACAACAGAGAGAACGAGTTCTTCTTGGGTTGTTCGTACGCACTTCTCCCTCGTATCAAGTATCATACCATTGAGTTACTCGGTCTAGCAGAAGAGACTCAAAGGTGATTCAGTTTATTGCTCGTGTGGACTAATTAGAGGAGTCACACTTGGGGCTCTAATCTCTCCATTTCAGTGAGATTCAAACACGCATCAAGAGGTATTTATTCTTTCCTATGTACGATCTATTTAGTTTATGCATGAGATCCTTGGTTAGATGTTAGGAAAACGTTTCCTGAAATTCCGCTTTAAGCATCTAAAACCCTACAGTGGTATCAGTTGCCTCTTGCATAAATTGATTAGATCAAATTTAAAAGTTTAAATTTTGATGCATGTTCATGTTTTATGTTGATTCAATTATGTAGAAATTGTTTGTATGGATTAATTTGCATGACTGAAATGAAAAATTTGATTTTTCTAGCCATAGAATTCATGAACTACATGTAGGGTAAGTTGCTGATTTTTTTGAAAATTATGCATGATTTTGCCCTAAAGTTGATTCTTTTAATTAGTTTATGCAATCTGTTGTATATGTTTTGAACATACATGTTAAATTTTTATTTTTCATGTTTAAACTATGAATCAAGAAGCCTGAATTTTATGAAAATCCATTACCATAAATTTTCCTATCAAGAGTTGTAAAAGTTACAAACTTTAAGTGGGAGAAACACTGTTAAGAACGGAAAAGATGGTTCGGGATCAATGAGCCAGCCTGATTGCCATTCTGATGGCGGTGCGGGCTGGACATGCGCGGCAGCAACACTGCCATTAGGGTGGTGTTGTGGTGGCCGTCGGTGGCCCACTAACGATCCCAAAGATATTATTTACCAAGATAAGATATGATATGTGATATTCTATCTTAATAAATTAGATTTATTTTAATCAATAAGATATTTGATATTTTATTTGGTAAATAAAGATTTAGTTAAATGTTACAATATATTTTGATATCTTATTTGGTAAATTTTGAGTTACCATATCAAATGTTATATTTGAATATTAGATTCACCAATTTTAGCAAATTAATGATTAATATATGATATTAATTCCATGCACAATTTAATTGAATTAATATAATAAGAAATCAGTTTCTATATTAAATAATTAATTTGATTAATTTTTATGCTTTTTAAATTTGGATTAATAGCATATTTTATTTAGATGAAATTTTATATGTTATTATTGCACGCGAGTTTAATATTATGATATTATTGCATGCGGTGACTAGTATGGCCCACATTAGGATAGATAAATACGATCTGCGTATCGTTATGTTTTTCTTGTACACGATCTGCGTATCGTTATGTATTTTTGTAATTTAAATTTCTGCAAGAGAGTTTATTTCAATTATATGTAAAACAAGAAGAAGGAGATCCTAATGAGGCTAAGGATGGAGATCCAAGAAGAGGTGATTCAAGGATGAAGATCCATGAAGGACCACGATCTTGAAGATTAGATCTTTATTTGGTTTTTTAGGGGCCATACTAGGATCACAATTTTTATTTATTTATTGCATTACGTGAATGCTTTAATATTTTCCCACTTTGCATGCTTGCTTGTCTATTTATGCTATTTAGTTCACTTGTAGATAGACAACATTGCATGCTTAGGTCCCTTAAAAGAATATTGAGATATTGCCTTTCCATATCATAACCCATGAGGCTCTTAGAATTTGTTGGATAGTTTTCGCCTTAGCGAGGTTTCCTTCTTTGACTTTGGGATAGTGCGGGCATGTCTAATAGGGGCATGTAAACCTTGATATGGTTACACTCAACAAGATGCCAAAAGACTTAGTTTTGGATCTTGAGGCATAGGGATGAGTTTAACATAAGATGTGACCATCAACCAAGAATTATAAAGGGTTATAATTAGTAAAGAGTTTACTTACCTTGATTACATGAGATTTGGGGAAGTGCCCTAGTACGCTCAAGTTTCATTTAAGATAGGATCTTGGAATCATTTTACTTAGGAAGAGACAATTTTAATTGAGTAGAATGCGCAATACCTTAATTTTTATATCTTGTCTAAATTTTAAGTTATTGCATGTCAAGCATAATTTATCTGCATTTTTTATTCTATTTCTGTACTTATTACGTCTTCTGAACACCTCAAAATCACCCTCCACTCAATTGTTGAGAAAAATAAGTTGAACGACACAAATTTATTTGATTGGGAAATGAATTGAGAATTGTTCTCAGAACTGAGGGTCAACAGGATCAAGAAAGGATTTACGTTATTGAAATCCTAACAGCCAAGTCTCATTCTTAGGTATTAGATACTGGATGTGGTTCTCACATTATTTCGAATGTGCAAGGACTAAGAAATAGGAGACGGTTGCAAAAGGGAGAGATAGATCTTCGCGTTGGAAATGGAGCAAGAGTTGCTGCACTTGCCATTGGAGATTATTATGCTCAAGCCCATATGTGTAGTACTAGACTATACATATTGGATCTCAAAGCTGATGTTTATAACATTAATACAAAAAGGCAAAAGTCGAATAAGTGAAGCCAATCTATGGCATTGTCGCTTAGGCCACATTAGCATCAAACGCATGAAGAAACTCCAAAATGTTGGACGTCTAAAGTCATTTGATTTTGAATCATTTGAAACATGTGAATCATGTCTCATGGGCAAGATGACAAGGTCGCCTTTCACTGGTACAAGTGAGAGGACTACTGAGCTGTTAGCACTCATACATACCGATGTGTGTGGACCTATGAGCACATAAGCTAGGAGAGGCTATCGATATTTTATTACTTTTACTGATGATTTTAGTAGATATGGGTATATCTACTTAATGAAACATAAATCTGAATCCTTTGAAATGTTCAAAGAATTTCAAAATGAAGTAGAGAAACAAACAGGCAAAAAGATAAAGGCACTTCGATCAGATCGAGGGGGTGAATATCTGAGCCACGAATTCGACCATCATTTAAGGAGTTGTGGGATTCTAACACAACTGACTCCACCGGGTACACCACAGCTGAATGGTGTATCTGAGAGAAGAAACAGGACATTGTTAGACATGTTCCGCTCAATGATGAGTTTTGCTAAGCTTCCTACATCCTTTTGGGGTTATGCCCTCACTACCGCTACATTCACACTAAACAGGACTCCGTCACGATCAGTTGACAAGACACCACATGAGATGTGGTTTGGGAAGCCTCCCAGCTTGTCATTTCTGAAGGTCTGGGGATGCGAGGCTTATGTAAAGCGTTTACTATCTGATAAGCTCGCACCCAAATCAGACAAATGCTTTTTTATAGGTTACCCCAAGGAAACGAGGGGTTATTATTTCTATAATCCCGTTGAAAACAAAGTGTTCGTTGCTCGGGATAGTGTCTTTTTGGAAAATGATTTCTTTTCCAAGAAGTCAAGTGGGAGAAATGTTCAGCTTGATGAGATTCAAGCAGAGCAACAAACTCCACAACACGAGGACATAGAAGATGTCACAGAGGAACTTGATTTTGGAAGCATACCTTCACAAAGGGAAACCACCCAAATTCAAGATGCAGTTCCTCAAGTTGATGAAGCACCCGAGGTCCCACATACTGATGTGGTCAATCCTCCGGCTGAAGAGGTCCCACATACTGATGTGGTCGATCCTCTGGCTGATATCTCTCCAGCTGTGGGACCACTTTGGAGATCAAACAGGCCAAGGCGACAACCTAGACGATATGAGGATTTTGTCTTGACTGCTGATGTTCTACTTTTAGAGAATGATGAGCCTGCTACCTATAAACAAGCAATGGCGGACCCCGACTCCGAAAAATGGCTTGGAGCCATGAGATCCGAAATGGACTCCATGTCTGAAAATCAAGTTTGGGACTTGATAGATTTGCCTGATGGGGTAAAACCCATTGGAGGCAAATGGGTCTTCAAGATCAAGACAGACAAGGATGGAAATGTTTCTGTCTATAAGGCAAGATTAGTTGCAAAAGGATTTAGACAAGTTCATGGTATTGACTATGATGAAACGTTCTCACCGGCCGTTATGATCAGGCCCATTAGGATAATCCTAGCCATTGTCGCTTATTATGATTATGAGATATGGAAAATGGATGTCAAGACCGCTTTTCTAAATGGTTTTCTAGAAGAGAATGTATACATGATGCAGCTAGAAGGTTTTGAGGATCCAGAGAATCCTAGGAAAGTATGCAAGATTTAGAAGTCTATCTATGGACTTAAGCAAGCATCTAGGAGCTGGAATCTTCGTTTTGATGAAGTGGTCAAAAAGTTTGATTTCATCAGATGCGCAGAAGAACCCTGTGTTTACAAGAAATTTAGTGGGAGCAAAGTGGCCTTCCTGGTTCTATATGTGGATGACATATTACTTATTGAAAATGATATTCCTATGCTGGAGGCAGTGAAGGAATGGCTTAAGAAGTATTTTTCAATGAAGGACCTAGGAGAGGCAGAGTACATATTAGGCATTAAGATCTATAGAGATAGGTCTAAGAGGCTTATTGGTCTAAGTTAAGAAACTTATATAGATAAGGTCCTTGCTAGATTTAATATGGTGAATTCTAAGAAAGGATTCCTTCCTATGCAACATGGCTTACGTCTCAGTAAAACCCAGTGTCCTAAGACACCTGGTGAAATTGAGAGAATGAGTAGGATTCCTTATGCCTCAGCCATAGGATCCATCATGTATGCTATGACTTGTACTCGTCCAGATGTTGCGCACGCTTTGAGTGTGTGCAGCAGATACCAATCAAACCCTGGAGAGGCACATTGGTGTGCAGCCAAGAACATTCTAAAAGTAATTGAGAAGGACTAAGGATAATGTCTTGGTGTATGGAGATGATGACAAATTGGTCGTCAAGGGCTATACTGATGCGAGTTTCCAGACAAACAAAGATGATTTTGAGTCTCAGTCTGGATACGTCTTCATTCTGAATGGAGGAGTTGTCATCTAGAAGAGCTCGAAGTAAAAGAGATTTTCCTAGTTTTATATGTGGATGACATATTACTCATTAGAAATGACATCCATATGTTGGAGACATTTAAGTACTGACTTAAGAAGGATTTCTAAATGAAGGACTTGGGAAATGATGAGTACATACTAGGCATTAAAGTCTATGGAGATAGACATACGAGACCTATTGGTCTGAGAAAGAGTTAGCGTCAATGGTGTATAAGAAAGATCCTATGGTACTTAAAAAGGACTAAGGATGAATTCTTGGTTTATGGAGATAATGACGAGTTAGTCGTCCAGACAAGTACTACGAAAGTGCCACATGATTCAATACTATGTTGATAGAGGAGACATGAGGTTGTGCACATTGCACAGACGATAACATTGCAGATATTTTAACCAAGCCTATGTCTAGACCCAAGTGTGACAGTCACATTCGAGTCAAGGGGCTCAAACACATTAGAGAATTCTTTTGAGACTTTGTTTGTTTTATGATAAATCTTGTTTATTGTTATCACAAACATTTATGGTTGACTTATATATGAGTTTCATATTATTATTTAATCATTGCTTGGGATTAGATAAAGTATCCAAACAATTTTATAGTTAACAAATGGGTTCATCAAAACTGTTTTGGTGAATGGAACCCCATTAAGTGAACTGAAATTATAAAATTGTTAGAAGTCCATGGTATGAGTCATTAACTTGGATACAAATGACTTTATTAAAGACCATATTGTGAGATTGATTGATAACACCGGGTTTCATGTGTTATGGGGACATAGTGATGTCTAATCAATTACATAGGTGTGTATAGCGATACATATCAGACAGACCAATCTTATGACTCTCCATGACATTACTGCAGAGTTCTAGGAATATTCATGATTAGTGAGTTCCTTAGACATGAGTATGATATAGTTATCATTTGGCTGCTGGTATGTCTTTGACGCTGTTAAACGCTGACCGTAACAGGCAGTTATAAAGGCAGTGATTGGGATTGCCAAAAGTTGAGTGGGAGCTATAGTCGTACAAGATTGGATTTATCCTCCTATTCCATGTATACCATGATACATTTGGAAAGGGTTGGTGTCTCGGCCACTTGAAGAGTGAGAACTGTGAAAACGCATGGCCATGCTCAGATGGATTATAAGTAATCATCTGTACTGACAGTTCGATCTCAGGAGTTCAAGAAACATATTTGGCGGTAAAGATGAGTTTCATCATATAGTCAAATAAGATATTAAGCGACAAAGGAATTTTAACATTGCACACTTGTTTTGAGGACAAGTGGGAGATTGAAGGAATTGTGGCCTTTAATCAAAGGTGCAATTACTAATTATGAAATATGACTATTTATGGAGATTAATAATCCAGATATTTTAGGAGTCGCATGCTATTGCTAGTGGCCAATACGACTTATGGGATTAATCAGGTTAAGCCCATGACTAGAATAACTGGGTCCTATGAGGTCACACACTTAGAGTTTATGAACTGGATCAAACAAGGTCCGATAAGCCTATTGGATTTGAAGTACTTGGGAGAATTAAAGATATAGATTGTTTATTAAGTAAAAGATAATAGTTTTCTATTACTTAATGATAGAAGGAAATATATCTTGAGAGATATATGGTATAAGATAATATATATTAGATATATATTTCAAGAAGTTAAAAGATATTATATACCAAATATATATAAGGCTACTTAATGCAAGATTAGGATATAGCTTATATATTGATCTATATATATAGATGGACGTGGGAATTAGGTCAAGTGAGCCTAAGCCGTAATTCACGTGAGTTCAAATACATGATTTGAAGAGACAAGTCTCTTTATGAGAGCTTAGATGATAATAGAGAATTGTGAGACAATTCAGTTCACGTAAAACAACAGAGAGAACGAGTTCTTCTTGGGTTGTTCGTACGCACTTCTCCCTCGTATCAAGTATCATACCATTGAGTTACTCGGTCTAGCAGAAGAGACTCAAAGGTGATTCAGTTTATTGCTCGTGTGGACTAATTAGAGGAGTCACACTTGAGACTCTAATCTCTCCATTCCAGTGAGATTCAAACACGCATCAAGAGGTATTTATTCTTTCCTATATACGATCTATTTAGTTTATGCATGAGATCCTTTGTTAGATGTTAGGAAAACGTTTCCTGAAATTCCGCTTTAAGCATCTAAAACCCGACAGACACCATTGGTGTTTGGATGCTTGGGTGTAGTTTTGTGGTTCATCAGAATCACTTTGTATGGAGAAGATATGTTATTTCGGACTCGAGTTATCATTGTGTGAGATGAACTTAAATGGTACGATGTGATATGATATATCACCAAACGGGCCTTAAAATTGCTCTATAGTCATCGAATATTACAAGATTTTAAGCAACTTATTCCACATGAACCACAATGAGACCATGAGGTTTTGACCCTCCAAAAAAAATACAATTAGGACGACCACATACAAATAAATAAAATTCGAGCAAGCTCCACAGATTACATACAAATAAATAAAATTCTCCCAACTCATATCGTTACTTCCTCGTTCCCCTCTGAGCCTCCTCAAAGTCCACCCTTTTTATAAAATACTCCGTAACATTTTCAAGATTCCATCTGTCTCGCTTTAATCGAACTCAGTTCGTTTCATTTCATACTCAGAAACACCCATAGTTTGAAATGCAGTCTTAAGTAGAGCAAATTACTTTCCAGATTCAGTTTGAGCTCATCTGATGGCACCCTGTAATTACTTTGTTCTTCTGTGTCTCCCTCTCTTTTTCGCTACTGGATTGGATGCAGGCGTTTCTGGAGATTTTGACCCCATTTACAAGTATGTAAGTTGGATTTAATATTTATATTGCTTTTGTTACTTGATGTACTTCGACAGCAACATCCATTTGAGCTCAAATGGTGATTTAATGCGATTCTGGGACCAAATTTCGTGTGGGGTTGTTGATTTCTGCTCATTTGAACCCGTGGGGGATTCAAAGGAGGCTCGTTTGAATTTGGGGATAGATGAAAACTTGAAATTTATTGAGTGTGAGGGTCCACTCTTTGGCATTCATTTTCTCATTAGAATTTCCCAAGAAAAGGACTTGCAAGGTGCAAAAGAATTTAGTTGGTTAAGTGTGTAGATTGGTCAGATTCAGGTAAACATTAGGACTGTGTGGGAGCAGGTTTTTTGGTTGCCATTAATTTTGGAATGTTGATCCAACCATTTTCTAAGAATTCAGTCATTTGTTGAGTTGTGGACATGATGAAGTATCAAATGTTGTCTATATAGTTGATGCAGTTAGGATTTATACCCCAGTTGTATGCTGAATGGCTTTGACTAGTTAGTAGGGCAAATTTATCAGCAGGAAAAGACTTGTCTGATTTAGTGTGGGTGGGTACATAAAAATAATCTTTATAGTATCATCATCAAGATGACCATTTGCTTTTTTCTTGGCATGAAGTGAGAATTTGATCTCAAAATAGTCTTTTCCATTATTATTTTCATGTTTGTTGAGTAAAGGCTTTCTGTAAAGCTCTTAATCTTGGCTATTTCATAGTTCTTGCCTGCTTGCTTCTAGTATATGGAATAAAGCTATGTTTTTTAGATTTACCTCGAAAATTGGAGATTCATTTGAAAGGAAGGCTTGGTACATTCTCTTGTAGAGATAGTGTCTACTGAATACTAGGAAGAAGATTTGGTTTGTATTCTTCACTTATTATTTTCTGTTCACAGTTTATGTTTCCTTAGCTTTCCAATTTAAAGGTGGCTCTGATTTCGTTGATACATTTGCTACTTCAATAGATCATGTGTAGAGCAATGTGAGAAAACCAGATGCATTCAGAATCTCTGCTTCCCAAACTGCAATCTTCCTTCTGAAGAAAAAGCAACAAATGTTCAATTATTCTTGAAGTGGAAAAAATGGGACTGTCGTTGTGATTGTCGATACCATTGCATGCTTTCTAGAGAGGAAGAAAGAGAACAAAATGGAGACCAACCCATCAAGTACCATGGGAAATGGCCAACTAAGCGTGTCTTCAGCATTCAGGTTCTTGCACCTTATCCATCAAAATTTGAATATGAAATAATGATGATGCTTAATTTATGCAATGTTATTTATCATTTCCAGGAACCATTTTCTGTTGCTTTTTCTACCATCAATCTTGCCCTACATTTTCACGGGTGGTTGTCCTTTTTCATCCTCTTACACTACAAGTTGCCTCTTAGGCCCAATGGTGACTCCTACTACCACTTTCTTGGCTTGTGCTACTTGTATGGAATCTTGGCAATGAATTCTTGGTTTTGGAGTGCTATTTTTCATAGCAGGTCATATTTCCTTCTTCACATGTTTATACTAACTCACTCCATTAAGTTTTAAGTAAATTTTATACTGAGTATTGTGCAAAAAAATCTTGTTCAATTGCATTGAGATTGGAGTATACATTTATTAGTATGTAATGAATAAATACAAGGGGTAGTTTGGAAAACTTTATCAAAAATATCTGAAAAGACATAACTGTGAAAACAAATTTGGCTTGATGATGAAGTTATCACTTCTTCCATCTTCATCCTTTTTATGCATCGTTTATTGAATTTTGCAGATACGTGGACTTAACAGAGCGCCTCCATTATTCATCAAACGCTGTCCTAATTGGATACGGTCTCATATTGTCAATACTAAGATCCTTCAACATTCGAGTTGAAGCTGCAAGAGTCATGGTTTCTGCACCACTCATTGCATTTGTGACGACTCACGTGCTCTATCTAAACTTGGTTGAATTGCACTATGGTATTCCAACAATCAACCTTAATCATTTATTTTTCATGATTTACATTGTTTCTTATACTTGTGTGCATTTTCAGGTCTCACCATGTATGTGGAGGTCATACTATTATCAGCTCAGCTTGTATTCTGGTCAATATGGGCAGTTCGCTCCCATCAACCGCCACACTGGAAGCTATGGATGATGGCCATGGCCGGAGCTCTGCGCGTTTTCTTGCAATTTTACGATTTTGCCCCTTACAAGGGCTTGATTGACGCGCATGCCATCTGTCAAGCCATTTCCGTGGTCCTAACTTACTTGTTTTGGAGCGCGATTAGAGACGACGCTGAGTTTGCAACAATGGCTCAGATCAAGAAGGGCGAATAGTTGAAGTGTCTCTTCACATTATTTGGTAAAAATGTACACAAAAGTTTACAACAATTTCCAGTTTTGTAGAAATACACAAAGCTTTTACATTTTACAATAATTTTATGTTGCATAAATGTATGGTAGTAGGTTAAAATTGTATGTCAATTTCGTGACCAATCTTTTCGGTTGGCTTAGTGAAACTTAAACTACTTATAAACCTCTTCTTTATCACCTGCTAAGAGTCACTGAAAACCTTAGCAATTTTTCAGGTGAATCAAGAAAATTTGTCATGAGTGAGTGATAATGGGAGGTTATTTATGGGCGTTTAACCCCGCACCCACTTTTTTATATCCCGCACCCGTTTTGGACGCATCCTTAACGCGCCCAAATAAACTATGTCGGATTTTTTTCCGCCTTTAAAATGCCCAAAAATCCATTATAGTTTTGGGCGCATTCTAGGTGCGTCCAAAACTGAACCGGATTTAAAAAAGGTTTATAATTTCATTCCCAATATGATTTGTGTATGATTTGTATGAAATGTGGAGGGTGTTGTTCATCAACTGGACACGTCGATTATGGCAGGAGTCGTGGTTGTGCTTTCAGACAGACACGCCCCATAAATTTGCATCTCAACTCATCCATCATTCTTTTCGTGTCTATCCCTTTTTTGCCTTGTCAAAAACAATGCCAAATCCAACTTTTCCTTCCAAAATACGTATAACCCACACCTAAATTACTGCTACAAAATATTGTTACATACTTGTACAGTTATTATATACATATAAAAACACGGTTCTTATATACAGATTCTTATATACAGCCCGGTAACGTCCCTCGCGTAACGCGAGAAGCGCAAAAATATTAAAAATTTGAAATTTTATTCTCGCGTTACGCGAAGGACGTGCTTCTCGCATAACGCGAGATTAAAAGTTAATATTTTTGCTATTCTCGCGTAACGCGAGAAATCAGGCTGCGTTTGAATAAAACATCGGGCTGTATTTAGTAATGACCTATAAAAATCCAAGTTTAGAATCCTAACACAAACAGTACACACAATATGTACTTGTGACTTTCAACACCTTGTATATTTGTTTTGGTGTGAGTTAATTAGCAAATGTCAGTTAAATAGATGTGCAGATTTTATATATATATACTCCTCTGTCCCTTAATGTTCTTCTCATTCCCTTTTGACACATTTGCTGAGACACGTTTTGTAACGTAAATATCTCCAAATATACGTTAATAAAAATTATAAATTTTTAATATTGTTAAAGTTCTCGCTGAAACGAATCAAAAAAGATCTCATATTACTATATTTTTTCTTATATATTAGACGATATATCGAAGATTCTCTTACAATGTGAATAATGTCAAAAATATCAATGGAAGAACATTTGGGGACGGAGGGAGTATGTGCTTCGGTTTATTCGTGCATGTGGTTGTGATTGGATGCTCATTATAGTAGTAAAACATATTAAACACACCTTAATATCTTTACCAAAACATTCTTAGGCCAATTCGAGGTGTGTGGAGGGCTATTTTTCACCAACTCCCCATTCAAGCACTCCTGTCATACAGTTCTCTAATATTGTTGTTATGTTTAATCCTAAAAAATCTAAAAAGGAAGTATAGACACGCAATACCTAATGACTTGGTTGTACTCCATCTGTCCCTTTATTTCGGTCATATTTTCTTTTCGAGTGTCCCCTAATTTGAGTCACATTTCCATTTCTATCCATGAATTTCTTCTCAATATACCCTTATTCAATTTATTTTATTCATATCCTAACATTACTTTATCAATCACATCAACCATCTACATCATCTTCTATATCTAATATTTCTCCATTAACTCACCAACCACCTAAATCTCCATTAAATTTTCACCATTTTTACTTAGCTAACTTAAAAAAAATTAACTTAAAAACACAATTACAATAAGCTGGCACTCCACTTAACTTAATATTTTTTGCGAAGAAATCCGAAGAAATCTAGCTAAGTCATCATCTTCTTGGCTTTGTTTATAATTTTTGTTATCTGACTGGATTAAGAACAATGGTAATTTTTTGCGTATGTGGAAGTCCTCGTGTGGACTGATTTTTGCCTATATGGAAGTCCAGATGTGGACTTGATATTTTTTGCGTATGTAAACTAGACAATGTATTTATGGGGTTTACTGTTTTTGGTTTTCTGGTTATTTACTCTACTTGAACTGTGATTTTGGTTGCTACTGTGGTTGATCATTTGATGAACTGAGGTTCATTTGGTGATTTTCTGTGAAATGTTGTGGTTGTTCATCTGTGAAATGCTGTGGTTGTTCATCTGATGAACTGAGGTTCATTTGGTGATGTGTCAAGAATAATCTGTGGTTGTTCATCTGATGAACTGAGGTTCATTTGGTGATGTGTCAAGAATAATCTGTGGTTGTTCATCTGATGAACTGAGGTTCATTTGGTGATTTTTTGTGCTTTACCTGATGTGATAATAATGTTGTAGGCATTGGAAGTCTGATAAATAATCAGAGATTTCATGCATAAGAATAATTTGTCCCCTTTTTAATGTCTATGATGAAGTCTGTTTATCATGATCTGAGATTGCTTTTAATTTCCATTTCTTTAATGTACCATAGGAACACAGTAATTAGTGTCTTGTTGTGCATATCTGGTATGTTTAGGTTAGTGTTTAGGGGCTTGATATCAATGAGGGAATGGAGACATCTGTTATCTTCAATGATGAAAAATGTCAATGCTGAGATACAAGCCCTTAATTTCCACTGTCTGGATGTGTTATAGGAACACTAGATATTTCTTACTGACTGATGTCTATCTGGCATGTTAAGTCTTGGAATTAATTGTTAATCATGATGGTCATGGGGACACCTGAGACAAATTGGTTGCCTTAAACACTTGCATGACTTTATGATATTTATCTGATTTGCTTTGCTTACAAAAAATATGACTATTGTAAGCTTGCTTACAAAAACTGGTAGTCTATGCATGCTTACAGTAGTCATATAATCCTAGATAATTAAGCCAATTACCTACATAATTATGAAGTTTTCTAAATCTTCTTGGTTGTCCCCTAAACCATTAGCTTCTAAGTCTCCTAAATCATATGGATTGTCTTCTGTTGCATCATTGGCTTGGTTGTCTTCATTGTCTTCATATGGAATGTCTTCTGTTTCATTATTTGCTTGGTTGTCTTCATTGTTTTCATTGACTGAAGCCACATGAACAATCTCCCACGCTTCTATAACAGCCCATGTAGTTGCCTTGATTATCTCTGGTAGCAGACCTTGTGCTCTTAATTTCTTTTTGCTGACATGAGGCAAATCATAATCATTTCCTCCTTTGACTTGTAACACTTGATTCATAACATTTTGGAGAGAAATCCATACATCTCTTAGAGTAGTGGCATCCAACTCATAAAAAGCATTATAAACTGCTTGTAGCATTTCATCAATATCTCTAGGCATCTTTTTGTGCATCAGTGACTGTATACTCCTAAAAAAGCCTAGGTCTAGTATATTTAAATCAGGACTGTTTGCTGGCTGTTGAATTAGAATAAAAGTAAATCCATCTTGTTTGTGTACCTCTTGTCATTCTGGATCTTATTGATTGATATGAGGCCTTGCATTGTCTTGTTGGATGTATATGACTTTCTGTCCATCTTGTGGCCATTTGGCCTTGATTGCTGGTATGATCTGATCAATTAACATTCTTCTAGTAACATGCTTGTTAATTGACTCCACAAGTTTTGTAACAACTGTCCCCTTAGGCCTCCTAACTGATTTCCTTTTTGCTGCTTCCTGGTAAGTGAATGGAAAGATACCAATCTTTCCATCAAATGTGCATGCTCCCTCTTCATTAAACCTTGGCCTTGCAACTGCTGCCATGAACATAACCTTAGGAATAAACTTACTTGAACTAGTAGCCCTATACATTCCTCTTTCATGCTTTGCTAGATAACATCTCTGTGTCTTCTTTGTAAGAAAGAACCATTTTTCATCAATATGAATGAAATCATACATTGGATGATATTCTGTTTTTTCTGCAACTGTCCCTCCTGTGATTAGATTGAGAATCCATTACATCCTGGTTTTCTTGTGAGCTTCACTCAAACCAGGGTGTAATGCATTTGTGTGTGCCTTTATTATTTTCATCTTCACCATTCTATGACAAACTGATTTGGGAATATCTAGTTTGCTTGCTAAATCTCTGATACATCTTCTGTCCCCCATGTTTAGTGCTGTAATTGCTGCTTGATCAACTTGAGTTCGCTTCCTTCCAGCATTGTGATGCTTTGTGTTGATAGTGTAAGCTTGATTTGCCGCCTTCTGTCTCATTGCTACTGTCCAGATCCTACTAATAGTTCTTCTGTGCACATTGAACAGTTCTGCAGCTTCATTGATGGCTCTATGTGGAAGTCTGTCCCCTGAAGATTTGTTGAGAAGGTGATTCAGAATGTGCATCTTCATGCTGCTGTTGAGTCCGGGAGTACGAGGCTGATGATGTTGGGTTGCCTCTCCATGATCCTCGGATTCTGATGGTGCAGGCTCTTGGTTCAGATCAAAAGGAAAAGCAGGTTCTTCTCCTAAGTCCCCCGTCTCCTCATTATTTAATGAGTCATCATCATCAGGATCTTGAGCGTCGTTGTACATCAATGCTGAAGCCATCCTCTCCTTCGACAATGATGCAGCAGTAAATGCTCTGGTTTTTATTTGCTCTCAGTTTTTTGCTCTGTTTTGTGTTTAGCAGCTGAAACTGTTGTGAGCTTCAGTTATGGGTTTTATACTGTTAATGCCTTAGTGCAGTTGTAAAGATTGTAAACAGATTTTGTAAGGGTATTTTGGTCTTGTAATTTTGGTAATCCGTGTGCTTCAAATGAAGCATTCTCATTGGCTGTTAAATTTGTAAACTTGATTTTAATTGGTTGAGAAATGGGTTTGGACACAATTCCTTATGCAAATTTCTCTTTCTTCTTCTTCTTAATCTTTGTGCATAATACCAAATGTGACCCAACAAAAGGGAGTAAGTTGTATGACAATCCAATACTTGATGGGATGGTGTTGTTTGATGGAATTTCTTTTTAATACAGTATAAGAAAAACGTAGACATCCTTAATTTGAAAGATGATGTTAGCTAATTAATGACAATCTTAATTTGTCTAGACCTGCTAGTCTGCTACCTTACTCACTACGGAGTAGTACTTTTGTGCTTCCTTTCTAATATGCAGTCAATAGTCATACATAAATATTCTTTTCTGATTCTATTTTTATATAGGTAACAGAATAATAGTGAATATTAAACATGGCACCTAAAAAAGCTCGTCCATTGAAAAGTTCAAATGCACCTTCTTTTCCATTTCTATCTGGATTTGGAACTGGTTCAACAACTACCACATTATCATCTCCGACAATAGTCGGGGATGAGTTTGCAACCACTTCAACTCCATGTAAGAACATATTCTCTAAATCACTAGTATTCATTATAATTATATTATAGTATTTCCAGTTTTCTATTGATTCTATTGACAATTATGTTATTTTATCTCTATTGTGTAGTTGGTTCATCCTCATCACCACCTCCTGATTAATTTCACCACCTCCTGGTAAATTAATTTTATCTATTCATGATTCTATTATAAAAAGTTGTATTATTTATTTAGTAATCTAATGATTTCAACATTTTTGTATTGATTTTATAGTTGTTTCTTTTTATCTTCTACAGAAAATGCAACAGAAGTGTGTTTCCCCTACCGTCACTTCAGATATTCGGAAAAGGAGATGGAATACAGAAGTGTGGGCTGATTATCACACATTTGATGGAGAAGTATTTGAAGATGGTGTACATAGGGCCATTTGCAAGTTCTGCAACGAAGGACCAGTTCTCGCCCCTTCAATCAATGATACCTCTAATTTCAAACGTCATACTAAGGATTGTGAATCACGTAAAAGAAGTGATATTGGGTTGCCAATCCTAAATGCAAATGGAGGATATAGCTTTAACTTGGCTATGTATAAGGAAGCAGTTGCATTATGCATCATTAGACATGCATACCCTTTTACGTTTGTGGAGCACGAGGGAAATATGAATCTTCATAGGTTATTAAATCCAGATTACAAACCCATTTGTAGAGGCACAGTTAAGAATCACATTATGAAGATTCATGCAAAAGAGAAAGATAGAATTAGAAATTGTTTGCATGCACTTCCTGGAAGAATTTGCCTTACTAGTGATATGTGGACTTCTTCTAAGGGTGAAGGCTATCTTTCTTTGACTGCTCATTATACTGATGATGATTGGAAGTTGCGTGCTCTAATTTTGGACTTTTGTCATGTGGATCCACCTCACACTACTGTTACATGATAGGCTATTGGGTCTCTTAAGGAGTTGGAAAATTGAAGAGAAAATATTTTCCATCACACTAGATAATGCTCGATGCAATGACAATATGCAAGCTATGTTGACTCAAAGTCTCTCTGTATACAATTCTTTGCTATGTGGTGGTAGTTACTTCCATGTTCGGTGTAGTGCTCATATCTTGAATCTAGTTGTTCAAGATGGTTTGCTATTAATTGATGAAGGTGTGTGCAAGATCAGGTTGTTGGTGAAGTATGTTACTGGTTCAGAGAGCAGAATCTTGAATTTTCAAGAAACAGCTTTGTATGTTGGGATTGATTGCTCTAAGAAGGTACGTTTGGATTGTTGTACAAGATGGAATACTACCTACGTAATGATTAACAGAGCTCTGGTATATCGTGCTGCTTTTATAAGGAGTATGGAAAGAGCTCTGAATCTGGTTTTCCCACTCTTCCAACTCTTCCAACTAGTGAAGAATGGGTTAGAATAGAAAAATTGTGTGCATTGTTGAAGCCTTTTGATGATCTTACAACTCTGTTTTCTGGGAGGAATTATCCTACATCCAACTTATATTTTCACAACATATGGAAAATTAAGCTTCTGTTGGTGAAATATTCTTCTTGTGCTGATAAGTGTTTGAGTGCGATGGCGTTGAATATGAAGTTGAAGTTTGACAAGTATTGGGAAAACTACAGTTTGTTACTGTCATTTGCTACCATGTTGGATCCTCGATACAAATTTCAACTTGTTCAACGTTGTTTCAAAGAATTGGATGCTGAATCTTTCACATTGAAGACCGAGAATGTGAAAGCCCAATTTCGCAACTTGTTTGATGAATATAAAAGGCGGGCTGGTGCCGAAGTTGGAGGGAACGTGGTCGAGGTTGAGGATCAACAAGGAGAAGATGTAGAGGTAATCTTGTCCAAAAAATATATAAATTCTGCATTTCGTTAATGTTTGATGTTTCTGCATTTCTGATTTATTATATGCATTCTTATACGAGTATGTTGAAACTTGTTAGGAGTCTACAACTTGTATTTTCTTATTCTTTTTATATAACTTGTTAGTTTTATACATGAAACATGTATTTTCTTATAATAGTATATTAAGGTAGTTATATTTTGGGTATGTTGTCCTTTGTCTCTAAATGTTTGCAAATTGAATATATTCAATGCATTCTTATACGAGTATGTTGAAACTTGTTAGGAGTCTACAACTTGTATTTTCTTATTCTTTTTATATAACTTGTTAGTTTTATACATGAAACATGTATTTTCTTATAATAGTATATTAAGGTAGTTATATTTTGGGTATGTTGTCCTTTGTCTCTAAATGTTTGCAAATTGAATATATTCAATGCATTCTTATACGAGTATGTTGAAACTTGTTAGGAGTCTACAACTTGTATTTTCTTATTCTTTTTATATAACTTGTTAGTTTTATACATGAAACATGTATTTTCTTATAATAGTATATTAAGGTAGTTATATTTTGGGTATGTTGTCCTTTGTCTCTAAATGTTTGCAAATTGAATATATTCAATTGAATATATTTTTATTTTTTTGTAGGGACTTGATGATTATGATGCATTATGTGTGGGTGGTTGTGAATTAGATGCATATTTGGAGGCACCTAGGGAAACATACAAAGGAAATGTGCTTGTATGGTGGAAGGATAATGCGAGAAGATATCCCTTGGTCG
Source organism: Oxyria digyna (assembly GCA_029168935.1). Taxonomy (NCBI): domain Eukaryota; kingdom Viridiplantae; phylum Streptophyta; class Magnoliopsida; order Caryophyllales; family Polygonaceae; genus Oxyria; species Oxyria digyna. The sequence continues at coordinate 47,612,327 of JAPVLV010000005.1, forward strand.
CTCAAATGGCAAGATATCTCTTAGCCACTCCCATTACCACTGTAGCATCTGAATCTGCTTTTAGTATGGGGAGCCGAATTATTACGAGGTGGAGATCTTCCCTTGATACCGACACGGCTGATGCTCTTATGACTACTCGCTCTTGGTTATATGGTTTTGATGTAGATGATGGTAAAATCAAATTATATATAACATAAACTGTTCATATAACAAGGATCATATCTTATAACTACTTTGCTAATGTTTTTATACAAATTTCTATATTGCAGAAGATCAAGAACATCAAGGACCAGAATCTGAAACCACGAGACAAGCCAATTAAAATATGCAAAATACCGTTTATGGTAACTTTTTTATGAATATGTTATGGGATTGTCATTGGCATGATTGAAGCATTTCGCTCTTTTGTAATGTTATACAATTTAAGGTATGTTTTCTCTTTGGATTATAATGCATGAATCCAAAGAGTGTTAAGGTATGTCGATTGTTTAGCAAAAGTATCAACCTTAGTGGAAGAGATCTTCCTAGACTTTGTCAAAACTTGTTTCTGTAGGTGGAGGGTACAACACGCTAGGTAGAGTGTTTGGTAAGTAGAGTTTTTCTAGAAGGATACTTGCTAGGTAGATCTAGAAGGGTACTTGCTATAGGAAGATCTTTTGTAGGAGGGTGATTGATAAGTAGATCTAGAAGGGTATTCGCTAGGTCTATCTAGAAAGGTATATATCTAGGGAAGTTATTTGCTAGACATGTCTGAAAAGATACTTGCTAGATAAATCTAAAAAGGTAGTATATCTAGAAAGGTAGTGTATGGAAAGGTAATATATCTAAAAATGTAGTGTATAGAAAGGTAGTATATCTAGAAACGTAGTATATCTAGAAAGGTAGTATATCTAGAAAAGCTAGTAATATCTAGAAAGATAATATATCTAGAAAGGTAGTGTCTGAAAATGTAATATATCTAAAAAGGTAGTGTATAGAAAGGTAATATATCTAGAAAGGTAGTGGTTTTTTCTTCGATATCATTGTTGAAATCTAGGAATAAGTCCTTCTAAGATCTTGCAAGTTATGGTTCTATCTTGTCATCATTTTGATGGAGTATGTCCGGACTGGTGTGAATCTTTGTAGGCGACCGGTTGGTTCTTCTTGATAGGGCACTTAGACGGGGCTCTTCTAGTTAGGCGTTTTAGGTGAAATTTTTACTAAGTGGCGCGTATCTAAATGGGTTTTTTCTGAATAGAATACTAGGTAGGATTTTTCTAAAAGGTGGCTCTTCTAAGTGGAATGTTAGATAGAACCTTTCTAAAGGGAGCCCTTCTGAGTAGAGTACTAGATAGAACCTTTCTAAAGGGGGCTCTCCTGAGTGGAGTACTAGATAGAAACCTTCTAAAGGGGGCTCTCCTGAGTGGAGTACTAGATAGAACATTCTAAAGGGGGCTTTCCTGAGTGGAGTACTAGATAGAACATTTTTAAAGGGGCTCTCTTGAGTGGAGTACTAGATAGAAACTTTCTAAAGGGGGCCCTCCTGAGTGGAGTACTAGATAGAACCTTTCTAAAGGGGGCTCTCCTGAGTGGAGTACTCGATAGAACATTTTTAAAGGGGCTATAATGAGTGGAGTACTAGATAGAACATTATAAAGGGGGCTCTCCTGAGCGGAGTACTAGATAGAACATTTTTAAAGGGGGCTCTCCTAAGTGGAGTACTAGATAGAACATTTTTAAAGGGGCTATCCTGAGTGGAGTACTAGATAGAACATTATAAAGGGGGCTCTCCTGAGCGGAGTACTAGATAGAAACTTTCTAAAGGGGCCCCTCCTGAGTGGAGTACTAGATAAAACCTTTCTAAAGGGGGTTCTCCTGAGTGGGGTATTAGATAGAAACTTTCTAAAGGGGGCTCTCCTGAGTGGAGTACTAGATAGGATTTTTCTAGAGGGTACTTGTTAGGTAGATTTTTTCTTAGTGGAGTGCTAAATATGATTTATCTTGATAGGGTAATAAATAGGGTTTTCTTGGTTGGGTACTAGATAGAATATCTCTTAGCCGGGTATTAGGTAGATTTTTCTAAGTAGGGTACTAGATAGGGTTTTTCTTTACCGGGATATTTGGGTAGAGTTTTCTAAGTGGGGTACTAGATAGACTTCTAAGTGGGGTACTAGATAGACTTCCTTAGTAGAATGCTAGTTTTAGAATGACTCCGTTCTAGCTTTGTGTCAACTTGATAAAGTTTAAACCTGTCAAGTATATATTTAGGACGATACCCATCTAGAAAGGAATCCATCTAGATTGACGCCCATCTAGGATGATATCCACTCTAGAGTAGCTCAGTTTCTCATTTGAACAGAAAGAACCTTGAGTCGACTTTTGTAGTTATTAAGTTTTCTAGGCCTCAAAAATAGAGGAAGCCCCAAGCTAGGGCTAAGGTAGCAAGATACTAACATACTTTGCTTGTAAATTATTGATATTTTTCTAGAAACCGGTATTGCCAAGAGGTCAAACAGTGGTAGCTCTACTGTTTTTGGAATCTCTTGTAGGGTACAAAGGCCAAGTAAGACCGCTAGAGTTTGGTCCTTACTTTTGAAGCCCGGTAGGGTAGGAGACCAAGCGGTGCAGCGTTAGCTCTACCGACCGCTTTTGAAGTCCTTTGTTTGCTGTAAGGAGCCAAGTAGGACGAACGGGTTGTCCCTACTTTTGAAGCCCCCAGTATGGTAGGAGACCAGGTAGTTCAGTCGTGCACAACTGAAAGCTACCTTTGAAGTCCCACTGTAGAGTAAGGAGCCAAGCCATGCGATTCGACTAATCCATGCTTTTGAAGCCCCTAGTGTTGTAGGAGACCAGGCAGTGCGGTTAGAGCACAACCGAAACCTGCCTTTGAAGTCCCACGTTTATGGTAAGGAGCCAAGTAAGACTGAAGAGCTTAGCCCTTACTTTTGAAGCCCCTAGTGTTGTAGGAGACCAGGTAGCATGGTTAGAGCCAACCAATGACTACCTTTGAAGTCCCACGATATCTCAAAAAAAGTACTTCTCCATACATCATTAGGCTTTTAGCCTTTCCAGTTTGTCTTGTATGTTGGGAAGGGCCCTAAACAGGGTACTCCCCTATTCTTGTTAGCATGAAAGTAAAAATGCGGGAATTTAAACATAGTTTAATCACACATACCTTGATCATGAAACCCGTACTTTCATCTAGGAGTAGTACCTCTTGAGACGTGATATGTTCCATGTGTTCCGAATAAGGTCTTCGTCCATCCCCTTAAGCTCGTAAGTCGGACGCAGTGTTATAAGGAGCTCAGTAAGACAGTTCGAGGTATGGTACCTTGTTAGGATGCTTCAGTGCGTACTCCTTGTCTATTTTTTGTGGATGGTAACCTAAGTTTTCTTAGGATGTTGAATGACCTTGGTTTCTCTCTAAAGTATCAGCGCAACTGGTTGAGTAGGTAGTGCTCTCGGACCACGTCGGTGAATCTGCCTCGAGCATGGTGGACATCGCCTTAGCCGGGTGAGTGGGTTCCCACAGACGGCGCCAATGAAGGGGATAGAAAACTAACCCTCGAAAAATCCGACTCTGACGATATCGCTCGTTGTCCTGCCCACCAATATCCTCAACTTCTCCACCTAGTGAGTCCAAGTCCAGATGGTTCGATCTTGGCTCCTTTGTGTCCTGCAAACAAGACAAGTCCCGGGTGTGGCCCCGGGATCGCCCCTCCGACGCTCAAGTCAGTATTTGTCCAAAAAGAGGGGGATCGAGATTATAGAGATTATAATAGTTTATCTCTTTTCAATCTTAGTTCGTGATTGATTTAGTGTTGTCTTTCGTTCATGTGAGATCTTTGTTTTCCTTGTTTCAGGTTTGAAAGTGCTCGGTATAATACTTCTTTTTCTCTCCAAAATTCCCCTTTTAAAATCCCGACCAAGTGCCACTTCCCCCCCCCCCCCCCCACACACAATCTTGGGGCTAGTCCTCTCCTTTTATAGTGATCTTATTACTTGAAGGCTAATCTTCATTACTTAGCCTTGGTGCCCACTCTTCGTAAGTTTCCTGGAAGCTGCCTTTTGTACTTGCTCCTTGGGGAGCAAGGATTGCTTAGTCGTGTCCTTAGGTTTGCTTAGCTGTGCAATTTTCGGGTATCTCCTTCTTCCTATCGCTCCTACAGAAGTTTGATACATCTATCCTTGAAGTCTAGTAGGGTATAAGTGAGGGTACGTCATTGTCCTTGATAGAATAGCCTCTTTGGAAGGATAGAAGAGTGGTAGGATAGAAAGTTGGATAGAAAGATGGAAAAGTAGAAAGGTGAAAGGGTAGAAAGGTGGAATGGTAGAAAGGTGGAATGGTAGAAAAGTGAAAGGGTAGAAAGGTGGAATGGGTGAATGACGTTATAGTTAGGTTGAGAAGTAGATATATAGGTAGGAATATGAGTGGGTAAAGAATAGAGTGCAATTTGATGAGGCTGAGTGGCATTGTACTAGGAGGGTGGGAAGAGGGTAAGGCTTTCTAGAGAGGATACAAATATCCAGATAGAAATCTCTTAAGGGGTGCGAGGTAGATAGTGTTGTGCAAGTTAGTACCTTCTAGATAGAGTTTTTCAGAATGGATGCTTGTGTACAAGGTGGTACTTTCTAGGTTGTGCTTGCCAGAATGGATGATTGTACAAGGCAGTACTTTCTAGATTGTGCTTGCCAGAATGAATGATTGTTAGACGGGTACGCTTCTTAATCGTTTAATAGTGAATGGGCCACCGGTTATTATGCATAGTTTATGAACATGGATCGTCCATAATTTCTTTGGGCCTTTTATAACGAGTTCAGAATTGTAATGGTTTAAAAATCCATGAGGGTTATTTTAGGCTCCCACGGGTGAGTTGGTTTTTTCCATGATATTTCCTCTACTTTATCATTGTGTTTGTGTACTATGATTTTGTACATGTTTGAAAAGTAACTTCCAATAATGCCTTTATATTGCTCTTTGTGTTTCTGTATTTGTGATCATTGGGGTTATATGGACCAGACACCAAATATTCTATCAATGGGAAAAGAGAAATAATTGTTGAGAACGAGCAACAGTGTAACCTTTATTTATTTCACCGTTTGTTCAACTTTTGCAGATTCTTTGGAAGACCAACCTTCAATCCCTGTCATGGAGTTTATCATCAAGTAAGTTTTTCGAATTTCGGTCTTTGCATTTCACCTTTTCTATTATTACTTCTATACATGTTTTTAGTATAAATGTTGTGACCATATCTTACTATGAATGTGTCAATGTTTAGCTTTGTTGTGCTTTCGAATATTCATTCAAGATCATTTAGTAAAGGAAAAATGACCAAAAATAATTACAATTTTTACTTATAATCGAAAATAGTCTTAACTTTCACATCAATCGAAAATAATCTCAACTTTCAATTCATCAACAAAACATGGTCCAAACTTTTTTTTCTCGTTAAAATTAAAGGTAATTTTATAATAATACGACATCTCACAATAAAGATTACACACATAACAACAATACTATGACCAATTATGAGAAAATCTCTAGTTAAGCAAAATTTCAATCGAAAAAGTCATTTGGACTATTTTTGGTTCATAGATTGAAAGTTGAGACTATTTTTTATTGATATAAAAGTTGAGACTATTTTTTATTCATAAGTGAAAGTTGAGACCATTTTTTGTTGATTTTTCCTTTAGTAAAGGCTCAAATACCAAAAATCACCCTTAAAAAGGGTCGATTTGCTTAAAACCACATCTTAAAAATTATTTTACAAAAAACCACCCCTAAACGCACTCCGTTAGCCGAGAACCACTCTTCCGTTATAATTCCGTTAGTTTGATTAAAATAGTATTATTAATTTTTTAAATAAAAATTATTTTACATATTTAACCCTTACCTTTTGTTTTTATATATTTTCTACCCAACTTAAAATGCTGGATACAAATTGTAATTAAGCAAAAATGTGGGGTGAGGTCTATCATCTTCTTCAACCCAAAATCAGATCTGGGGTTGGAATGACATGACGGAAAATTTGGGCTAAAAGTTTGATTATCATTTTTGAGACCATTTTTTGTTGATTTTTCCTTTAGTAAAGGCTCAAATGCCTCATAGATATTATTATCCTTGATAGTTGATTGTGGATTTTGATAAGAAGACTGGTGTTGATGCTAAGGATTGGGGTACTGTTGCTAAAAAAGGATCCTCTTGATAAGGCTTCACATGGTAGTTCACGGAGAGTTTATGCATCAGCACCAAATATGGATTATGGCCCCATGCTTGCCAAAAGAGTTGGCTCAGTTGGGATGGAGAAACTATATACTAATTACTAAGTTCATGAATTTCTATTTGCAAGTAGTTTTCATGTTTTGGGTGTTTCACTTACAGTTTTATTAGTTTTTATATAACTCTTTTTTTTTTATCAAAATAACTTTAATATTCATCAAGTTCTTTAGTTTTCATTTGTAGGTTTACTAGTTTTCACTTGTGGATTCATTAGTTTAACATTTCTTTAGTTTTCACTTGTGGGTTTATTGATTTTCACTTGCGTGTTACTAATTCGTGAGAGTTTTCACTTGTATGTTCATTAGATTTCACTTGCGGGTTCACGAGTTTCAATTGCAGGTTCATCAATTTTAACTATAAGTTCATCAGTTTTCATTTGTAGGTTCATGAGTTCTGATTTGGTTTAGGATATCATTTTTTGTGTGGAGATCAAATTTTGCATCTGCTTGAGCACAAAGAGAAAGAAATATCCTAAGATCCACAATTTCTGAGTTCAAGTTCATTAGTTTACCCTTGTAGGTTCAAGTTTTTTTTTTTTGCAAGTTCATTTATTTATTTGCATAAGGGATGAATTTTATATTGTAAGTTCATGAATGTATCAAGTTTATTAATTTCATGGTGTAAGTTCATGAGTTTACACTTTACACACTTATAGGTTCATAAATTTACTCTTGTATTCATTAGGTTTGTTACAGGTTCATTAAATATATCTTACATGTTCATTAAACCAAGAACTTGAAAGAGAAAAATCACGAGCCTACAAATATAAATGGTGAACCTGAAAGAGAAAAATTACGAGCCTACAAATATAAATGGTGAACCTGAAAGAGAAAAATCACGGGCCTACAAATATAAATTGTGAAACTGAAAGAGAAAAGTCAGGTAGAGTAAAATTGTGAACCTGAAAGAAAAAAATTTGAGGTTCATTGGTTTTCTGTAAGGTTCATTTGTGTAACCTTAGGTTTGCTATATCAGGCATGACATTGGTAATGGTATGAAGACGGTTTAACTCTTTGTTTTGACACTTATCTGTCATGTTGTTGTAATACTTTTGTTCAACATTCAGGTAAGAAAGCTACTTTTGAATATCTGTTAGCAAATGTTGTTCAATTTTTCTTTATCATTGGTTGTTGTTCTATTTTTCTCGATTATAATATCATGTTCATGAGTATAAATGCTACAATTCATTAGTTATAACGGGCGGGTTTATTTGTATCTACAAACAAGTTCATGTCATTTTTGTATGACGTTATGATGCATTTTTTATGTTCATGGGTATGTCAATTCATTGTTTTTTATGAACATCAATCATGTATAGGTTTTATGAATTTTTTTCTTTCAGTGAAATCATTTGACTTGTATGCGTTTAAACCTATGAACTTGTGAACCTACGAACCTGTGAACTTACAGTAAATGCTACAGCTCTATTGAAAAACTAAAGAACCTACGAATTAAAATTGATGAACTCACATGGAAAATCCCATGAACTCATAAGAAAAAAGTGACGAACCTGCAAAACTGATGAACTCGCATGGAAAATCGCATGAACCCATAAGACAAAATTGACAATCTTGTAGATTTATATTGATAATTCGACAGGTTCATGTCAATAGTCTTACATGTACATATTTATTATCTCTTAGGTTCAATTAACCTTCATGGAAAATCGCATGGAAAATCCAATGAACCTACAAGTTAAAATTGATGAACCCGCATAAAAAGTCATTTCTTGTGTAAACCATTGAACCTATGAAAATGAAGGTTCATAAACCTTATAGCTCTAGAGTATATATGATAATTTTGTAGGTATATATCGATAATTCAACAGGTTCATGTCAATACTCTTAGGTTCATTAAGTTCTTCTTTAACCTTACTCTAAAGTATATATAGGATTGAACTTAGGTTCATGACTTTATTATGTTCATTAAACTCATAGTGTAGGTTCGTGAGTTTACACCTACAGGTTCAGAAGTTTATTCTCGTAGGTTCATTTTGTTTTTTAAGGATTTATTAAATTCATCTTGAATTTTCTCTTACAAGTTCATTACTTGTTTTTTTATTCCGTAATCTATGTGAGATTCGAACTCAGATCATGTGTTGTAAAACATTACAACACATTGCTCTACCATTTGACACTTTATAAGTATTTGCTGTTGTTGGCAATAATTCATTACTTTCTATGACAACCATCGTGAACCTGTAGCAATTTTACTATGAACCCAAGACAAAAAAATATGAACTTGTAAACAGTTTAGCTTTAGGTTGCTTGAACCTAAACACTGTCAAATATACATGAACCTGTAACATACTAGCATGAACTAAGAGCATGATCATCATAGGAAACAAGACTCCTGCAATTGGAATCCAAGTAATTCAAAAGCAGACCAGCAAATACATTGTCTGAAAGACTGAAAAATGCTATCGACTTGAACGACACAGTTTCGACAAATGTGGCGTGGTACTCCAAGAACTCTACATCATAAAATATACATTAATCACTGATAACACTTGATTAATATTTTTTAATGAAAATATGGTGTTTTTGAATTTTAAGTAACTTCCTTGTATCTTCTGCTTGGTGCAGTAAAGAGAAGCAAAATTCTTTCCCATAATTGATTACCGGCTAAGTTCTCAATTGCCATGAAGGCGAAGTTGCCCCAAAGAACCGAGGTAGGAATCATTTTGAGAACCGGCATGGCTGCAATACATGCACCTACCATTAGGGACTGAAACAAGTTGCTTACGCAATGTTGTTTTACCTCAACTGGCAAAAGATCATCAATCTCTTTATCAACATCAAACACTGATTCATCAACTAGAGCATCAATTTGTCCCATGCTTTGTGCATTTTGAATAGTTGATTCCTTTAGCTCATGTAGTCCCTGAAAAAATAATAAAATTTACAATGCTTGTTGTAGTTACTTTGCTGGTTTTAGTGACTTCAGAATTTTATATCGTACTCGAGATGAGGATTCCTGGTAGATCAAAGGCGCCTGCATCTTTTGGTATGTTTCTTGCATTTTTCCATATACTTGGCCCAAACTTGAGTTCATTCTCACGCTTTGACGTGCAGTTGCAACAAGCCGGTTCCGTATGAGCTGAAAAACAATGTGTTTATGATTGATGATCAAACTTTAAATTTGTAGGTGTGATTTCTTTTAGTACCTGGTGTTTAAGTGTTGCAAGGCACTTAGTGTGCATTGGAGATTGCGGAATGACTCCATTTGCTGGAGGAATACCGAGTAGTCCACACATCAAGGTCTGAAAAAAGAAGAAAATATATTTAAAAAGTAAAAGACCCATCAATCTTGTAGAGAATTTTCACGTACCAAGAACCCCACAAGAAGCAGATCATAATGCAATGAAGGCGGCTTTCTTAAGTTGAACTCTGTTTGTTGATCGAGTTGAGACGCTACACTATGGTCAAAGTAGTAGAGGACTGCAATCATGGTTGCTGGAATGAAAGCTCCAATTATGTAAATCACTGGAACATCAAGCATTTGTTGTTCATATTAACCATCAAAATATATGTCAAGAGTATGTTTTAGTGGTTTGCATAGAGCCTTAAAATCATAATAAGGGTCCATTTAGATCGCACCAAATAATGCATTACTGAACGAGCCCTAAAACTAGTTCATGATTCAACATGCCTTAATAACGGTCCAGTTTTCGTATGCACCCGGTGACCAAGGATTCGGGGTAGAGAGACGACGTGGGATACCATGTGGGACATTTCCTGATGGTATGTAGGAAACAGCAGTCCATACTAAAACCATAAGTGGCACACCATAGTCTGCAATGAAGCCTCGAATTCAGCCTACAGAAATAAAGCCAAATTCAAGAATATGAATACTTTTTAGGCAGAAATAAAGTCATTTTGATTTGATTTGTTTTGTTGAGTAAGGCAGAAACTCAAACAATGATATTCACCTGAACAGTAACGCCATGATCTTGCTTTCCTACTTTTTAATCCTGTAAGCATGAGACCAAACGATAAAACCAATGCAAACATTCCATTTGCAAATCTCCATGAAGGTATATAAGCAGTCAGATTTGAGTTTTGACGCTCAGGGATGCGAAATTCGTCTATTAGACCCTGAGAAAAAAAAAAATTAGGACTTGAACAAGATTTTTTTATATACAAAAAAAACAAAGTTTCATTGTAAATGGACTAGAGTTTATCTTGCCTTGATAGCTTGCTGCATAAACAACATTGCAATGAGAAGACCAAAAAGTTCTCCTGCCAAACGTGTGAATCTATTTATGATGGAGCAAGCACCCAAGATTGCAAGCAAGAACAACAAGGCTGCTGTTCATACACAAACCCTGATTTTTTTACAGACAGCATAAAAATTCAGAAACTTCAACTTCAAGTTAACCTTTGACAGAAAACAGGAGAAACCGTCTTTATAACCCACCATCCAGCCCAAGCTATGAACAGATTACGACCCAAATCCGCCCGGTCTTTTGCAAAATTGAACATGAAAGTGTACATTATGACAGTAGGTTCTGCAACTCCAAGAATCAGTAAAGGTTGGCCTCCAATAATAGAATGTATAATCCCACAAATTGCGTTGATGCTAATGTTTGGACCGCTGTCAGGAGACCATCTGTCATTTCCATATTGTAACACATTAAAAACTAACTTGAAAAATCCCACATGTTGATTTCAAGAATGACTTTTTTAATTTTGAGCAACAAAGTTACCTGTATCTCTCTCTAGTTGCTCACCAAATGAGATGACAGGAATTGCAGAAGCAAAAAATATGTAAGTTGGGGGAGCCAAAAATCCTGAAATAGAATTGCAATCAAGTTCAACTATGAATATATTAAAATCATAAGCATGTTGAAAGTGTTATAAAGTAAAAGGAAAGATACATTACGAAGGTAGTAATGTATGTAGTCATTCGTACCAATTGAGATGTAAAAAACTGAGTTCGAGATGAGATTAACTGCAGTTTCCTCACCGAAGCTCGTCATGAGTTGCTGAAACGTGTCCATAGACTGATGGATTTGTTGCGTAAGCGCCTACAGAGTCATTGCACACACACATTAGACTCCTTCTATAAAACATGAATGCATCATCTCTGAGCCAAAGATTAATGGAAGAAACATACCAATTCAGACCCATTGGAGAAGATTATCCCAGCTGCAGCAGAGGCATAATTCACACCATGCATCAGTTCTTCAACACTCCTATTTCTCCCCAAATAGCTTGGCACAAATGGGAGACCAAGGTGCAATGCTGGGAATAATCCACAAGAAACACCAACAAACAAGCTTTTTTAGAAGAGTAGAACATTTACTTAATTAGAAAATCATGAACCTGGATTAATTCTATCACGAACTTCTTTGACAACCACCATGAACCTGTAGTAATTTTACCATGAACCCAAGGCAAGAGACAAGAAGCTCATCTCCGTTAATTCTATCACTTACCTTCTGCACACCATTCACCAGTCTATTCTCTTCGAAAATCCCCCTTTGTCCTCCATTACCAACCCCACCCCTCGCAACCTGCTTCCCATCTTCCACAAGCCGGTTAGATTCTTCACAACCATTTCCTTCCAAACCATTCTTTTGCATCTGAAGTTGAACAAACCTCATTAACCAGATTCAAAATGACCAGTTACGAGGATAGAAACTGACTCAATTGGCAACAAAATTATCCCATTTCCGCTAGGGCTCTTGCACATCTTGAACCGGAAAAGCCTCTAATCAAGAGACCGTATTATAAGATTATGGAAGATACTATTAAAAGAGTGTTTATTCATTTAGGAAGATTTCCTATTTATACAACGAAAGGTATAACTGAGAGAAGATTACTATCAGTTCTTAAAATATCTCTTAACAATAAGGCCACTAACATTGAGCCTAGGCCACGACTTACTGGCACTATCAGTAGTGCATTATTAGCAAAATAATAGCAACTTAAACTAATTACTAGAACGGCTTATGTTAACTTGTTCTTTACTTCAATACGCCCCCTCGAGCTTGACGGTCGTCTGAATAGTCCAAGCTTCGAAACAATTGCATCAAACTCAGGACGGAGAAGCGGTTTGGTAAGCACATCAGCAAGTTGATCGTTGGTAGAGACATGGATGACTCTAAAGGTGCCACGTTGAACGTTTTCTCCAACAAAGTGATAGGCAATGGCAATGTGTTTCATCCGAGAATGAAACACCGGATTGGATGAAAGGAAAGTCGCCCCCATATTGTCACAGTATATAGCCGGTTGAGGTATGAAGATGCAGAGTTCTTTGAACAAAGAGAGAAGCCATAATACCTCAGAAGCGGTGTCTGCAAGGGCTCGATACTCTGCCTCGGTTGATGAATGAGCAACTGCCTTTTGTTTCCTAGAGCTCCAGGATATGGGAGTAGAGCCAAGATAGATTATGTAACCTGTGGTGGACACGAAGTCATCCCGATCGCCGGCCCAGTCGGCATCAGAGAAGGCATGGAGAGAAGTCGATCGTCCCGGCCAGATTCTGATGCCTTTATCTCGTGTTCCTGCTAGGTAACGAAGCAATCTTTTGAGGGCTGCCCAATGATCTGAGGTGGGCCGATGCATGAACTGAGAGAGCTTGTTAACAGAGAATGCAACGGCTGGTCTTGTGAGGCTTAGGTACTGCAGAGAACCAACTCAGCTTCGATAGTCAGTGGGAGACGGGAGCGGCTCGCCAACATCACGAAGAAGAGGAATACTTGCAGAGAGTGGGGTGGAGACGGGCCGTGTGTCATCCATGCCTGCTTTGACTAGGATATCTGTGATATATTTCTGCTGAGACAAGAAGATTCCGTCAGATTGTGGGATGACCTCGACACCTAGGAAGTAGGATAGTGAGCCGAGATCTTTCAAGGAGAAACGAGTGGCCAAGCGATGGACAAGGGATGATACTGAAGCATCGATGTTGCCGGTGACGATGATGTCGTCGACGTAGACCAAGAGCAGCAGAAAGGTTTGGCCGTTGGAGTAGATGAACAGGGAAGCATCAACCATGGAATTGACGAAGCCGACTTGCAGGAGGAATGTTTTGAGTTCGGTGTACCATGCTCTTGGGGCTTGTCGAAGACCGTATAGTGCCTTCTTGAGACGACATACATGATGTGGATGAGATAGATCAGCAAAACCGGGTGGCTGAGCGACAAAGACTTCTTCATGGAGGTGGCCTTGCAGAAAGGCATTATTGATATCCAGTTGACGGAGGCGCCAACCCTTCGAGATGGCTAAGGTGAGGACGACACGGACGGTGACAGGCTTGACAACGGGACTAAAAGTCTCGTGAAAATCTCAGCCAGGTCGTTGGTGGAAACCTTTGGCGACAAGCCGAGCTTTAAGGCGATCAATGGACCCATCGGGTAGATATTTCGTGCGAAACACCCACTTGCTTCCAACAAGGTTTTGAGTAGAGGAGGGTGGTATGAGTGTCCATGTATTGTTGGCAATGAGGGCATCATATTCTTGTTGCATCGATGTACGCCATGAAGGATCTCTGAGAGCTTGAGTGATGGTATGAGGTTCATTGGATTGGAGTGCAGCGGAGAGGTTGAGTTTCTGGATTGGTTTGAAAATATTGTTCATGGATCGTGTGACTAAGCCTCGATCAGCCATGGTTTGAGTGGGTGGAGGGGTGGTTTGTGGTGAATTAGGGTTTGTGGTAATTTAAACAAATGTGTAGATGAGTTAAGTGAAAGAGTTCCAGAGTGTGTGATTTTCAAACCTTCACCGCTGCCCATAAAGAGTTCGTCCGGACCATTGTAGGGATAGTGGAGAGAGAGGTTGGCTAGATCGTTGACGACGTGGTGGGAGGCCCCGCTATCAACTAGGTAATTTGTGTTGCTTGGTCCAGGTGTGGTGATATTGAGCTGAGGATGGGCTTGTGGTGGGTTGGGTGGAGGAGGACGACTGGAGGGATGTCGCTGGCGGAAGAAGATGGGACAAAACCCAACAACATGACCATATTCACAGCACCATTGACATCTGCCGTTATAGGGACGGTTTTGAGTTGGGGCAGGAGGACGATGGTGTTGGTGGTGAGAGGAGGAGGAATGATGACTGGACTGGTGGTTTTGTTGGCGGTTATGCGGATTGCGGGGTCGGGATTGGGATTGGGCATTGAGCGCCGTTGCGGGAGCACTAGTGGTGGGTGTTGCACGACGAAGTTCCATTTCCTTGATGATGAGTTTCTCATGAAGCTCATCGATCTGGATGGTAGTATCACGAGCTTTGATGGCATCGACCACCGCTTGGTAGTTGTTGTCGAGACCGTTGAGGACGAAGTAGGCAAGGTCGTCATCGTCCACGGGTTTGCCGAGTGAAGCAAGGAGGTCGGCGGTGGACTTCATGGATTGAATGTACTCCGAGATGGGTTGGGCTCCCTTAGTGGTGTTACGAAGCCGATCTCGGAGTTGAATGATGTGTCCTTTGGAGGGTTTTGCGTAGGTATGAGCAAGAGTATCCCACGCCTCCTTGGAAGTGGTGGCTCGAGTAACAAGCGGAGCCACGACGGTATCAAGTGTGCCGACAAGAGCGTCGTACAAGAGTTGGTCTTGTCGCATCCACGAGGTGAATGCCGGATTGGAGGAGGTGATATTGTTGGCGAGAGTTTGTGGTGGGGAAGGGTGATCTCCATTAACGAACTTGAAGAGATCATAGCCAGTTAGTGTGGCTTGGATTTGGGATCTCCATGTGATATAGTTCGTAGATGTGAGTTTGATAGCATTGGAAAAGTGGACCAAAATGAATGGTTGATTGTTGTCAGTGGGGTTTGGTATGGTAGTGGTTATTTCAGCCATTTGAGAAGCAGAGAAGGATTGAAGCGTAGCTTTTGTTTTAGGGAGAGGATCTTAAGGCTGATACCATGTGACAATCTGGGGGTCCACGGGCAGGAGGGCAGCGTGGACCGATTAGATAGACTGGGGGCGTGCACACATAAGCGTATATGCGCATTAGGCCCAACACATAAGCCCAATGGGGTTTCATCCTAAAACCAATTGGCAATAGGGGGAGTAATTCATAGGCTTCTTTTACTCTCAACTTTCGATGTGGGATACTATTCTCAACACCCCTCGCAAGTGTAACGGGCGGAAGCCCAGTTGACACTTGTACACATGGTTGTGGTGGGCCTTCTCAGTCTCTTTATAGCCAAACCCCACAACCCAAGGGTCCAAGACAGAACCTGGCTCTGATACCATATAAGATTATGGAAGATACTGTTAATCCAATCCAATCCAAAACTGTGATGGTAGTTACAAGGAAGGGATGAATATGATTTTTGCAGGAGGTGTTATAAGAGATAGCTCAGGTGAATTTATCCACGGATACACTGCAGAGGAGCCTGGAAATTCAGCATTTCAGGCGGAATTACTAGGCTTGCTACAGGGACTAGAACTTGCTAAAACTGTAAGAGGAAGGGAAATTGAAGTGGAAATGGATTCCACCGAGATTCTAGAGCTTGTGACTACTGTTGAGAGACCACCAGCGCTCCACCGGGATAAAATCCTCAAAATCAAAACACTCCTCCAAGATCCCAGTTGGAAGGTATGCATCAATTTTGTACCTCGACTCGGGAATCAAGCAGCGGATTGGATGGCAAAGTTTAGCTCTTCTTGCATAGGGAGATTTACTTATTTCATGCTCCCGCCTGAGGGTCTTACCTTGTTTATTGAGGCTGATAAACTCCTTAGCGAATTTGTTTAGTTTTTCACATTATGAATAAAAGGGTATAACCCTCCTTTTGCACCAAAAAAAAACAACTCCTCCGCAATTCATTGAACCAAATCATATAATCAGCATTTATGCAGCTAACCCTCTAAGAAGGAGATCATAAGAATACGATCAAACTGATTCAGAACTCAAAATCTCTCCAAATTCACTACTACAGAAGCCAAATCACAACTCATACTAACAAATCGAGACGAATTGGACATAAATTAGGTTTGAGGCGATAACTAAGTAAGCTTAATTACATACCTTGAAGAACACCGATTCAGGCAAGTGCAACAAAATTTGAAGGTTCATGCGATCTGATGATTTAGCATCAACAGTTGTCCGGAACTAACAAGCCTCTGCAGCACGTTGTTCATCATCCTAGTTTAGTTTGATTTTTCAGATGCAAAGAGAGAGTCATGGTTTTGATACCCGATCTAGGCAAGTTAATCGATTCGTCGGAGCCACTTCTCTTCCATTGAAGATCTGCAACGACGATTGTTGGTGGATTGCTGAAGTTGCAGACAAGTTAATCGATTCGTCGCCTCCCTTGCTTTCACGCCTCTGCTGAGTTTGAAGCTGAATGAATAAGTGAACGAGGATTGTCGGTGCGAGAGACGAAAGTGGAGAATGAACCCGAGTTCATTAGCAGAAGCTCTTCGATTTCGGCGACGAGTGGCTATGCCATGGACGGAATCTGTTACAGTAGAACTCTATTGATTGATTTGGATAACTATGAGCTAATGTTCATAGAGAACAACAACTCAATTCACAATCCTAATAATTGATAATAGAAGAAACACAATCATCAAGAGAGCTACAATTCACACAATTGATAGAAAGAGAGAGTTTGGGGAAAGAAAGTGTTTGTATATTTCTGAAAATGATTTACAAACTGTTATGGAATCCTATTTATAGCTCATAGGATTCTCTCACAAGTCACTAACAGAATTACAGAGATAGTAAAGTGACAACTAAATGTTAGTTATTCTGTCATTGCCAATTTCCTATAACAAATCTCCCTCCTTTAGACAACCTTGTCCTCAAGGTTGATCTTTTACCATATCAAACTCACTCAATCTAATGCATGTGTAGTTGTTGCCTTCTTGAGTCTTCCAGTGAATTAGAACAAAGAAAGCATCCAGACATTTCAGCAGCAAGACATCAGCAACAATAAACCAAATTCTATCAGAGAAGCTCATCTAGAAAAGCAGCAGCAAACTATACACGTGCACAGTTCAGTCAATCACATAGTTCAACACACTATTCAGCACAAAATCAGCAAAACGCAACAACTATAG
Source organism: Oxyria digyna (assembly GCA_029168935.1). Lineage (NCBI taxonomy): Eukaryota > Viridiplantae > Streptophyta > Magnoliopsida > Caryophyllales > Polygonaceae > Oxyria > Oxyria digyna. The sequence goes on from JAPVLV010000005.1 coordinate 47,629,597, forward strand.
AACTTCAATGAGCAAGTCCACCCAATGTTGATAACCGACCAACAGTTAGCAGGCCAAGATGCAGCCGCCTACATCTAGTAAGCTTGATTTTCCAAATACTATCACACAGATTAGTGAACAAGAACATGGTAATCTGCACATGAAGTTGCTCTCGTCCTTGTGAATCTGCTGCAGCAAGAAGGTGGCACCACTTAAGCATCAATCTCGGCACCAACTGACAGAGTTGAGCAAGGATGTCCTTCATCACATTAACCCTCTAGAAATTAGCAATTACCGACCTCTGGGGTCCCATTGTAACCTCCGGTAAATCATTTGAACCTCAACTGTACTCAAATTCCATGGTAATCTATTAACAAACAAAGCAACAACTCCACCGGGGTCGAAAACTAGATCGCATATGTCAGGCCAAAGAGTACAAGAATCATTTGATGCTTGTAATATAAGAGTACGAACAACTGGAGAACATAATTCTTCACTACATAACCCAACTTTTCTATTCGGCATTCTATCGAACACCTTGGGGGCATCTGAAGTAGTGACTTGAATCAGATTCGTGTTAAACTGGTTTGTTTGCTCAAATACTTCATCAACCAATGCACAGTCAATCACATCAACCATCGATTCCATGATTATACTATCAACAAGATATCTCATGCCCATACTATTAGTGAGAGGAATAGAGATCACCTGCACATGTTCGTCAAGGATAGCAACACAATTATTTTCAACTGCTGGCTGGGCCAACTCAGAAAGCTCGGAAGAGAAACAAGTTGAGATCACTGCCTTCTAAATCCATGGTGGATTGCTCGCCGCTCCAAGCCTCCTCGCAGTTCTTAGTTCCAGATGCATAAATCGCTGGACCCGGACAAAAAAACACGTCTTCTTCAAGATTGATAGGCATATCATGGAACGCAATAGATGCCTCAGCCTTCTTGGTTGAATCCTTCCGATTTGTTGAACACTCGTCAAGATTCGTTGAATTCTTTGGCTTACGAGGATGAACGGACTCATATAGCTTCCCAATAATCAGTGTGGCCGGAACATCCGGACGTTCGTCTGCGTGTCTGTTTGAAGGTCGGCCAGATAAACGCTCACCAAGTATGGCTCCGGGAAGGCATCTTTACCACAAATTAATACAAACTTCTCATGGTAATCGATTATCCCTTATGTTTCTTGCAGTGCATTCAATTCAACCATTGAATCATCCGCTAAATTTCCAAGCTGCTTGCAGGTTGCCATAGAATTGGAAGAACACCCAGGCAGAGGAGAGTGAGACAATATCAGAGAGATTTGAGAGAGAAGAAGATTGATGTATTTCTTGTTTCTGCCATTGATGCCGGAGAATCGCCTAGCAGTCTGATACCTTTGTTACAGTAGAACTGTATTGATTGATTTGGATAACTATGAGCTAATGTTCATAGAGAACAACAACTCAATTCACAATCCTAATGATTGATAATAGAAGAAACACAATCATCAAGAGAGCTACAATTCACACAATTGATAGAAAGAGAGAGTTTGGGGAAAGAAAGTGTTTGTATATTTCTGAAAATGATTTACATACTGTTACGGAATCCTATTTATAGCTCATAGGATTCCCTCACAAGTCACTAACAGAATTACAGAGATAGTAAAGTGACAGCTAAATGTTAGTTATTCTGTCATTGCCAATTTCCTATAACAGAATCGACGCCAGAGGTCCAAATTTCGCAAGAGAATCGCAGGAGAAAGCGAGAAGCTAGAGGTAGGAGAAGCCCCGATCGCCATTGCAGGAGTCGAGAGCGAGTTTCGTTTTAGGGAGAGAGGATAGAATAGTCATTTTTACCCTTTTGCCCACTCATGTTTAGCAGCGTGTCATCGTATTGTTTAAAAAGGTTTCTCTTATTTATTTTCCAGATCTAATCTGAACCGTTTAAAGTGATGATCCAACATCTCTTAATAGTTCTCACTTTTTATCTTAAGAACTAGTGTAGTGACCCGTGTCATGTACGAGAAATTTCATATTATTCTTATGAAAATTGTATATCTTTTTATTTGAGTGCGTCAAAAAATTAAGATTAACTTTTTTCTTGTAAAGACTATTTATAAAAATATATGAAGGTTATGTACGTAGCTTGACTTAATTTTTATTGTCGAAAATAATCCTAATTTTATCATAAGAATATATATTAACCTTCAACATAATATTTATTCTCAATAAAATAGTTTGTATATTTGTTGCTGAAAGAAATGATAATTTATTTGTTAATATAATTATCCAATCTATTAATAATTGAAATTAAAAATAAAAAATAATAATTATGTAACAAACTAAGCCTAAAATCACTCTAAAAGCTCTAAAAAGCTCAACTTAATACATAAGATAGATTGTTTACTCTAACACGAGCCTCTCTTCATTTATCCCAAAATAGTTATGCACCAAATGTTTTAATTTTCAGCTCAATAAAATTTATACAAATGTTTTAATTTTCAGCTCAATAAAATTTATACATATCTATACTTGTTCTTTTTTTTTTGGTAAAATATCTATACTGTTCTTTGAATAATTGTTTATGGAGTTTGTTAACGATTACTACTTGCATAAAAAATTAACTTTTTAAATTACATCTTCTATTGAATCTGATTTTGATCACTTGTGACTTTTTCTTCATTTGTACGTCCAGATGATGTTTCACCTAATTGACAAAATTTTATTTTGTTTCTTATCTTTGGAATAAGTTGAAAACGTTACATTTTTAGTCTTAGTGTAAGTAATTTATAAAATAAATTTGGTTTACAGGTCTTGTGATATGGAATTTAAGTTACACTACTTCTTTGACTAAAAAACATTTTGAGGTTGTTTGATTTACGACATTTGAATTTTGCACGTTAGACTTATCTAGATTAGGAAAGTTCACTCACTAAATCAACAATAATTATATGTTTAGGTTCTGCAGAGGATGAAACTTTTACTATCGTGCAACACAAGATATGAACTTTGTTGGACCCGGGATAAAACAAGCCCATAGCCCATTATGCTTCTCCTAGGTCACAAATTGGATGATATATAAAAAGGGGTAAATCGCTAAAGAAAGGTAAAAAGGGGGTAAATTACTAAAAAAGATAAGAAGGAAGAAAAGAAAGAAGATAAGAACGACAGAGGACAGAGAGAAAAAGGAAAGCGGGGGGCTCAGAGGAGAAGGAGGGGGAAGCAAGAGGCGGAGAGGGAGATCGGAAGAGGAGAGGATCTTCGATCTAGACCTCCACAGCAATGGCGGAAATGGAGCCCGCCCGATAGTGGCCATCTCGTCTGAGCCGCGCGACTGATCTCCCGCTTCGAATGGATCACGGAACCACCATGGACGGATCCTCAAACTCGATCGCGAGTCATGCTCGGCAACCCGCTTGGACGAGCTCCGTTTCTCTCCTTGGAGATCTGACTCAGGACCATCGCCCGCACCAAGCAGTCATTGCCGACTCGCGACCCAAGCCGTAGTACTGACGCGAGCTCCTGACCACTTACACCTCAACTCCTCACAATACGAAATGGTTGCTGCCGACTCGCGTCCCTCGTAGCTCGCCTCGGCCCCGTCTCCAGCCGTAGCTCGCCTCGGCCCCGTCTCCAGTCGCAGCTCGCGTCACCGCTCGGCATGGCACGCGTCGCCGTTCGGCATGGCTCGCGTCACCGCTCGGCTTTGCTCGCGAGACTCCTCGCCTCGGCCATGCACGCGTTGCGACTCAAGCAGTGGCCCGCCTCGGCCATGCACGCGTCGCGACTCAAGCAGTGGCCCGCCTCGGCCATGCACGCGTCGCGACTCAAGCAGTGGCCCGCCTCGGTCATGCACGCGTCACCTCCTCAAGCCATAGCCCGCCTCGGCATTACTCGCAGGACTCGTATATACGAGTAATCGTTTATGTCGAAGTCATGGGTACGTATATGGCACGTAAGGTCATTTGGTCGAATAAAGTATTGAGCGTGAGTTTCACCTTCTTTCGGTAATGTATAATTACATTCTTAAATCTCCTTTCGGGTTTAAACTAATCATTCTAATTCCCTAAGATATCATTCGACAATTATATCATTTATATAATTATTGACTTGAGCGTCGGAGAGCCTTTCCCGGGGAGCTCCAGCTCCAGCTCCGGGTTTGGCTTTTGCAGGAACATGGACGTTATTACTTTACACCGAGAGAGGGAATAGAGGGACCACCAGAAGAAGAAACGACAAAGACTCGAGAATCCGGAGTGTTGCCGGTTTCCTTTCCGTTGGAACGAGGTTCCAACAAATCCGAGTTCCAACACTGGCGCCGACCGTGGGGATTTTCCTCACACAACCGGTTTGACATTCGTCATGACGAGAGATTTCTATTCCTGCTCTATGAAAGACAAATCACAAGATTAACAAAAGATAAAAGGCAGAGTCAGGTAAGTCCCGCTTGCACCTAGCATGACTTTTACCTTGCTCATACTTTCTTCTATTTATTTAGCTTGCTTACAATTAGCGGTATCGGGCGAATCACCGAGCACGCGATATGTACCGTGACCTAGATGAGATGTACACTCACCTAGGCCATGATGCCGCCTCACCAGGCGGGGCTGTAAGACCTCTTGGGTGGTGATGCAGCTTCTAAGGTTGAGCTAAAAAACTCTCCTTGGTCGCGAAAGCATGGACGGGTTTATGCCTACGAGCTCACCCGCCATGATCCCGCCTCGCCAGGCAGGACTGTAAGACCTCTTGGGTGGTGATGCAGCTTCCAGCTTCGAGGGCTGAGCTAAAAAACTCTCCCTGGTCGCGAAAGCATAGACGGCTGGGCTGGGCTAAAAGACCCCCCCTGGTCGCGTGTCCAGCTTCCAGGGCTGGGCTAAAAGACCCCCCAGGTCGCGTGTCTAGCTTCCAGCTTCCAGCTTCCAGGGCTGAGCTAAAAAACTCCCCCTGGTCGCGAAAGCATAGACGGCTGGGCTGGGCTAAAAAAACCCCTCAAGTCGCGTGTCCAGCTTCCAGGGCTGAGCTAAAAAACTCCCCCTGGTCGCGAACTCGCCATGATTCTACCTCACTGGGCTGGGCTAAAAAACCCCCCCAAGTCGCGTGTCCAGCTTCCACGGCTGAGCTAAAAAACTTCCCTTGGTCGCGAACTCGCCGTGATCCCGCTTCGCTAGTTTGGGCTAAAAAACCCTCCTAGGTCGCGATGCAGCTTCTAAGGTTGAGCTCAAAAACTCTCCTTGGTCGCGAAAGCATGGACGGGTTTATGCCTACGAGCTCACCCGCCGTGATCCAGCTTCTAAGTTGAGCTCAAAAACTCTCCTTGGTCGCGAAAGCATGGACGGGTTTATGCCTACGAGCTCACCCGCCGTGATCCAGCTTCTAAGGTGAGCTCAAAAACTCTCCTTGGTCGCGAAAGCATGGACGGGTTTATGCCTACGAGCTCACCCGCCGTGATCCAGCTTCTAAGTTGAGCTCAAAAACTCTCCTTGGTCGGGAAAGCATGGACGGGTTTATGCCTACGAGCTCACCCGCCGTGATCCAGCTTCTAAGGTGAGCTCAAAAACTCTCCTTGGTCGCGAAAGCATGGACGGGTTTATGCCTACGAGCTCACCCGCCGTGATGCAGCTTCTAAGGTGAGCTAAAAAACTCTCCTTGGTCGCGAAAGCATGGACGGGTTTATGCCTACGAGCTCACCCGCCGTGATCCAGCTTCTAAGTTGAGCTCAAAAACTCTCCTTGGTCGCGAAAGCATGGACGGGTTTATGCCTACGAGCTCACCCGCCGTGATCCAGCTTCTAAGGTGAGCTCAAAAACTCTCCTTGGTCGCGAAAGCATGGACGGGTTTATGCCTACGAGCTCACCCGCCGTGATCCAGCTTCTAAGTTGAGCTCAAAAACTCTCCTTGGTCGCGAAAGCATGGACGGGTTTATGCCTACGAGCTCACCCGCCGTGATCCAGCTTCTAAGGTGAGCTCAAAAACTCTCCTTGGTCGCGAAAGCATGGACGGGTTTATGCCTACGAGCTCACCCGCCGTGATCCAGCTTCTAAGGTGAGCTCAAAAACTCTCCTTGGTCGCGAAAGCATGGACGGGTTTATGCCTACGAGCTCACCCGCCGTGATCCAACTTCTAAGTTGAGCTCAAAAACTCTCCTTGGTCGCGAAAGCATGGACGGGTTTATGCCTACGAGCTCACCCGCCGTGATCTAGCTTCTAAGGTGAGCTCAAAAACTCTCCTTGGTCGCGAATGCATGGACGGGTTTATGCCTACGAGCTCACCCGCCGTGATCTTGCTTCTAAGTTGAGCTCAAAAACTCTCCTTGGTCGCGAAAGCATGGACGGGTTTATGCCTACGAGCTCACCCGCCGTGATCCAGCTTCTAAGGTGAGCTCAAAAACTCTCCTTGGTCGCGAAAGCATGGACGGGTTTATGCCTACGAGCTCACCCGCCGTGATCCAGCTTCTAAGGTGAGCTAAAAAACTCTCCTTGGTCGCGAAAGCATGAAGTGAGATGACAGGTATTGACATCCACTGACTATTACAAGACAAATCCCACGAGCAAATTCCATTCAACAATATACATAACCCACGCGGGGACCAATACACCTCATTGCATGCATACAACCACGCGAGCGACACAGCAGCATGCCTCAAACACTCCACGTGAGTATCAACATGCTCTATTTTATACGTACTCGCGTGCCCGTAACAAATACACACCGGATTAAAAATACATTATACATGCTCGAAAAATTACACTAACTACGCGTGCAACAACATGCTCAATCGCAAGATCGATCACGAGGCTAACACCTTGGCGAGCCTAAGGTGCCTTTTCCCTTAAAGCTCGGGAGCTTCCCTTATTTTTTGTTCGCTCACATTGGGCCAGGAGCTTCCCTTAGCTCTATTTTGTTCGCGAGATTACTCACGAGACTAACACCCTAGCGAGCCTAGGGTGTGGAGTCGTTCATTATATGCAAAATAATATGCTCCATAATACCCATACATATACTACGTAAGCATCAACATGTTGCATGTTACATAAACATACGTGGGCAACCACATACTTCATAGTAATGCATATTTCACGCTAGAAATAACATACTCGGCACTGCACATATGCCACACAAGCATTGACATGCTCCATAATATCCCTATACTCTACGTGAGTATGGATATGCTCCACCTTATGCATATATCACATAAGCAAAGACATGTTCATTCGCACTTTCGTTCGCAAGGTTAAAACCCTAGCGAGTCTTGAGTATCTCTTCCACTAGGCTTGGAAGCTTCCCTTAGCCTTCGTTCATTCGCATTAGGCCGGGACCTTCCCTTAGCTTTGTTCATTAGCGAGAGATCTCGCAAGGCTAGCGACTAACGAGCCTTGAGAGTTTTCTCCTCGAGTCTCGTCTTAATCTAAAAAAGGCTATAAGGTGTGTAAGAGAAGAATCAAGGGGAGGTTGGACGCGATTCACTCAAAATCACCGTATCATACCATCCTATTAGAATTTGTCTCGTCTTTACCCGATCTAGTACGCAGAAATGTCACGTGAATGACGAATAACACACTCGCGAAATTCCTCAATGAGCGTAAGAGTTAGTAAAGGTCCCATAAACCAAGCCTTCGTTTATTCAACGAAGAGCTTGGGGAGCTGTGTTGGACCCGGGATAAAACAAGCCCATAGCCCATTATGCTTCTCCTAGGTCACAAATTGGATGATATATAAAAAGGGGTAAATCGCTAAAGAAAGGTAAAAAGGGGGTAAATTACTAAAAAAGATAAGAAGGAAGAAAAGAAAGAAGATAAGAACGACAGAGGACAGAGAGAAAAAGGAAAGCGGGGGGCTCAGAGGAGAAGGAGGGGGAAGCAAGAGGCGGAGAGGGAGATCGGAAGAGGAGAGGATCTTCGATCTAGACCTCCACAGCAATGGCGGAAATGGAGCCCGCCCGATAGTGGCCATCTCGTCTGAGCCGCGCGACTGATCTCCCGCTTCGAATGGATCACGGAACCACCATGGACGGATCCTCAAACTCGATCGCGAGTCATGCTCGGCAACCCGCTTGGACGAGCTCCGTTTCTCTCCTTGGAGATCTGACTCAGGACCATCGCCCGCACCAAGCAGTCATTGCCGACTCGCGACCCAAGCCGTAGTACTGACGCGAGCTCCTGACCACTTACACCTCAACTCCTCACAATACGAAATGGTTGCTGCCGACTCGCGTCCCTCGTAGCTCGCCTCGGCCCCGTCTCCAGCCGTAGCTCGCCTCGGCCCCGTCTCCAGCCGCAGCTCGCGTCACCGCTCGGCATGGCACGCGTCGCCGTTCGGCATGGCTCGCGTCACCGCTCGGCTTTGCTCGCGAGACTCCTCGCCTCGGCCATGCACGCGTTGCGACTCAAGCAGTGGCCCGCCTCGGCCATGCACGCGTCGCGACTCAAGCAGTGGCCCGCCTCGGCCATGCACGCGTCGCGACTCAAGCAGTGGCCCGCCTCGGCCATGCACGCGTTGCGACTCAAGCAGTGGCCCGCCTCGGCCATGCACGCGTCGCGACTCAAGCAGTGGCCCGCCTCGGCCATGCACGCGTCGCCTCTTCAAGCCGTAGCCCGCCTCGGTCATGCACGCGTCACCTCCTCAAGCCATAGCCTGCCTCGGCATTACTCGCGGGACTCGTATATACGAGTAATCGTTTATGTCGAAGTCATGGGTACGTATATGGCACGTAAGGTCATTTGGTCGAATAAAGTATTGAGCGTGAGTTTCACCTTCTTTCGGTAATGTATAATTACATTCTTAAATCTCCTTTCGGGTTTAAACTAATCATTCTAATTCCCTAAGATATCATTCGACAATTATATCATTTATATAATTATTGACTGAGCGTCGGAGAGCCTTTCCCGGGGAGCTCCAGCTCCAGCTCCGGGTTTGGCTTTTGCAGGAACATGGACGTTATTACTTTACAACGAGAGAGAGAATAGAGGGACCACCAGAAGAAGAAACGACAAAGACTCGGGAATCCGGAGTGTTGCCGGTTTCCTTTCCGTTGGAACGAGGTTCCAACAAATCCGAGTTCCAACACTGGCGCCGACCGTGAGGATTTTCCTCACACAACCGGTTTGACATTCGTCATGACGAGAGATTTCTATTCCTGCTCTATGAAAGACAAATCACAAGATTAACAAAGAAACCAAAGTTAAACTTAATTTGATTTGATTATACTTTTGAAAGTTAATTAAACTATAAATTCAAGCTAAGAAACTAAAGTTAAAAAACCACTATTGCGAACTAAAAGCAAAATGAGTTTTTTAAATGATATAAATAAGTGAAATATATTAAAAAACTAGGATGTTGTTGCCCGCGTTACGCGCGGGTCTTTATTTTTACATAAAAATAATGTGGAAACGAAGAAGGAGTTTATAATGTACAAAAATAATTTTACATAAGTTAAGAATATTAATCATTTTTTCATAGATTTTGGTTTGAGTATTAACTATTAACATATTTCTTATAAATTAATTTTTAATTTAATAAAAAAATTGGATACAAATAAAAAGTCAGAAACTTTGAAACTAATTTTACATGAAGGATAAGTAGAATTTAATATCTTCTAACATATACATATACTAAAAATAGAGCGTTTTTTTTCAACATGTCATATTCCCGTTCAATTTGTCTACGTGTCGGTTTTTGAACTATGCCACTCACCCGCCACATCAACCGATTTTGTTTTTGTTATATATCTATGATAAAATGAATTAAATAAGAAAAAAAGTAAAAAAGTTTATATTACTATTTAAGTATCCACTTTTATCTTTACCGTATTATATATGTATTTATTTATTTATTAGTTTATCAATCTAAATAACTTTGATTATTAAAAAAACTTAAAATATATAAAATTGTTTTAGGAGTAATGTTAGTGCATTGAATGTTTGGGATTAGTATTTATTACCCTAGAGGGAGGCTCCGGTAAGACCACTTTTGTAGTAAAACAGAGTTAACGAATATGAGCCATAGGATGAGATTAGATGAAGGGTTTAGATTAGAAGTCTTGTAATTAAAAGAAAATAAGGAAAAAATATATCATAACCCCTTCCTTAATTTACGGCAATCAACTATTTTCTCTCTCTCTTCCATCAACTCACGCTGCCTCTCTTCCATCGTTCTTCTCCTCCCGTTTTTTCTTCCCGGTAACAATAGTTGATTGATACAACACCACACAAATCTCCATGGAAGAAGGTTAGTATCGAGATATTCATAGGAATTAGATTAGGGTTTTATTAGGATTTGATTAGGGTTTGATTAAACGTCGACTTTGATATATGCATCAAACTAGGGTTAAATAAGGTTTCGTTCTGATATGCGACAACAATAAAACGATATGCATCAGATGATTCGGTGGTATGCAGTAGCAATTTAGGGTTTCACATGAATTCTGTTATGCAGTAAAATGGTTGTCGTATGCGTTTCGTAATCAGTGTTATGCAACCGGATATACTTGATATGCAGTAGATATGTTTTGATTCTAACAATGGTTTTTGCCTCTCAAATCGAATTCTTAGCCAAGTGAATGTGACATTCGACTTTCATATGAGATTCATAAGATTCTTTCATGTAAATTGACGGTCATGAGGGTGAGAAATTTGATTTACCTATTGAATTTTGTATACCTATTTAATTTTACGATAGATTGCTAGGGTGAGATTTGATTAGGGTTTGATTATATTCGAATTTGATATATGCATCAAACTAGGGTTAATTAGGGTTTCGTTCTAATATGCAACATTAATAAAACGATATGCGCCAGGGATTCGGTGTTATGCAGTAGCAATTTAGGGTTTCACATGAATTCTGTTATGCAGTAATAAAGTTGTCATATGCATTTTGTTATCATTGTTATGCAACCGGATTTACTTGATATGCAGTAGATACGTTTTGATTCTAACAATGGTTTTCTCCTCTCAAATCGAATGCTTAGCCAAGGGGATGTGACATTCGACTTTCATATTAGATTCATAAGATTCTTTCATGTAAATTGACGGTCATGAGGGTGATGAAATTTGATTTACCTATTGAATTTTACTATAGGTTTCTAGGGTTTCATCCTGATATGCAAAACCAATACATCGATATGCACGGCGCGCTAGGGTTTCGTACCAATCCTAATATGAAAACCTTAAGTTTTGATATGCAGTTCGTTTTCGCCGTTATGCAGAACTTAAGTTGTAATATGCAGTTTGTATTATTCGTTATGCAAAATGTAGGGTTTTGTTTTCAATACTATTGTGCAATAATTATGTCGTAATATGCGGTTTGTTTTCAACGTTATGCAGAATATAAGATGTAATATGCAGTTTCGTACTAATGTTGTTTTCAAGGTTTTAATCATTTTCATGTTTTTTCGTATTCATCATTATGCATTCCGATTTACTTGATATGCACTCAATATATTTCGATATGCAGTTCATAGGTACGTGTATGCAAAAGAACTCAAATGATGATGTCATGTAGTATTCCTCGGACGATGATGTCGATGTATCTAATGATGACATGTCAAACGAAGAAGAAGAATTAATGTATGGTACAAAATGTGTCACTGACACCGAAGATAAACACACAAAGCATTGGGTTTGATATGCAAAAACAGTGAATCGATATGCACCAAATCTGCAGCGATATGCACCAACTCTGCAGTGATATGCACCAAATCTGCAGCAATATGTACCAAATCTGTATAGATATGAACCAAATTCGTAGCGATATGCACTAAATCTGTATAGATATGCACCAAATATACAACGATATGCACCAAATCCGTAGCGATATGCACTAATCGTTGTTCATCAAATTCATCATATTAAGAATGCACTTCAAAAAAACTACAAAAGATGACGTCATGTAGTATTCCTTGGACGATGATGTCGATGTATCTAATGAAGTTGTGTCAAACGAAGAAGAAGAATATAATCAAGCTTAGAAAGCCAACATAGATTACGAAGGCCACGAAACTCATTTGCATACAAACAAATTTGTAGTGATATGCATTAAATCTGCAGCGTTATGCACTAAATTCGTAGCAATATGCACTAAATCTGTATAGATTTGCACCAAATATGCAGGATATGCACCACATATGTATAGATATGAACCAAATTTGTAGCGATATGCACTAAATCTGTATAGATATGCACCAAATCTACATCGATATGCACCAAATCCGTAGCGATATGCACCAATCGTTGTTCATCAAATTCATCATATTAAAAATGCACTTAAAAAAAACTACATACAATTTGCATAATGTAAGAAGTAGTGTGCATATCACACACAAACAAGTGAATATCAACGCACTATATGTGAATATTATACTCATACCGTTGCATATCATATATATAATGAATATGCATTAGACTATAGATGATATGCATAACTTGCTAATGCATACACACTATACTATAGCCGATATGCAGAACTCGCTAAGGCATACACAATATACTATAGACGATATGCAGAACTCGATAAGGCATATGCACTAGACTACAAACGATATGCAAAATTCGCTAAGACTAACTCGATTGAATTGATCAACTTTTTTAGTAAAGAATATGCAGAAAGCTATTGATGATATTCATATCGTTGGTATTGATATTCATTAAACGGATATGAACTTTGTTTGCATTTTTTTTTTTTTTAATATCGATTACGTTAGTTAATAGATATGCACTTTGTTAGTATTGATATTCCTTGTTCACTAAGTGATATTCAAGATTTCACCTATACAAGTTCATGAATATATCGCAACATACAATCTGCATAACATAAAAAGTAGTATGCATATCATATTCAAATAAATGATCTTTAAATAAGTGAATCTCATGTTTAATAGACCTCAAACAAATAATATCTTAAAAATCAACTGTCCATAATTTTCAGCTCCCTGGAACAATATAGAAATATACTGTGTATTGATATTCATTAACGACAATTGATTGATGATATTCCCTGGAAAGCTATTAATTGAATCCAAGTAGACTACTTTTCTCATAAGTCATATCCGTGATGAATAGTCTTTTGTTTCCGTCATAGATAATCTTCTGTTTCTTGGCCCCTGGATAAGAAATACTGCATATCAATAACGACAAGGCCAATAACATAATAAGCATTGAATATTGTTAGAAAATTATGAATATAAATCTATGAAGAGTGCTCGTCCTACACTCAAACACAAAGCAAAATCAGAAGACTTGACAATTTAACTCTAGCATTACTGATTTTTCAATTTATTACCATAAGAACAATATAGAAATATGCAAAATTGTTAAGACCATATGCTAAAGCACCACTTGGATTCAATTACCAATTCCATTTTGCCTTCTCTCTAAATCATGTATTTAATGCCAAATCATGTATTTAATGCCAAATCATATAAACAAAAACACAAATCAGAAAAAACAAGGGATTAAAACATATATATATAAACAACCATGTATCACCAATAACATCCTGTAAAGCTACATATCCAAACTTACACACAAACCAACTCAAACACCACTACACCAAAATCACAATTGAATGGATATTATAGATATTGGGAAAAAGAAGAAACTCACATGATAAGTCATCTTCACTCTTCAAAGTATTGTAGAAAAACATGAAGACAGAATCATAGAAGATTTGTGACCACCACTAAATTTTATGATGGTACAACACTCCCGGATACAATTGACATTGAACAAAAAAAAAATACAAAATAAGAGTCATGAGTAGGACTTTGACACATTAAGAACAATATTTAATATATTTTACCGTATAGAGCTTATACTACTCCATAAAAAATATATAAAATCTCAAGCATGAATTCAATTAATTAATAAGTCTATCCTAAACTCAACTAGGTCGGTATATAACAAATGAAGAAGGATATGAAATCAAAGTGGACAGGTTTTTGGGAAGTATAGCATTGTCAAATAAAAATTTGCATGCTCTTAGTTGACTAGCTAACTGTTGCTACTAACTAAATAATATAAGTAACTCCCCGGTGTTGTCTTGAACTAAAATGTTGGCTCGATTGACTATTCATCACCATAACATACATTTAATTTTCTATGCAAATCTAAACCACAGATCCATCAAGAAATCTTTCGACACTTATACTAAGGTCAATTGACAGAAAAATTGAACAAAAACCCTAAATATTGGAAATTAAAATCCAATCGTAAAAATCAACCTCCAAATCTGCAAATTAGACCTAGGTTTGACGAATTTCAACTGAAAGGTGCCAAATAGCATAGGAAGAGAGAAATAGAGGACTAACCTGATGCTTGGGCTCGGGCTAATTGGAACTGTGGAAAAGGAAGAGGATGCGTAGTAAACAGTCTCGGGCTTGGTCTGACAACGGGAGAGATTCGATGTTGAAGATGATAGCAAGAAAAAGGTTCGTGTGCGGGAGAGAGGCGGTAGCAAAACGGCTCCGGCTCCTTAAGGCAGCAACGATGGAGAAGGCTGCTAGGGCAAGGAGCAAGGAGAGACAGAGAGAGGAAGGAGGGAAAGACGAAAGATGAGAGAGGGATAAAAGAGATCCCGTTCATTTAGGAATTTTTAAGATTTTGTATAATTATTATGATTATTGGTAACTAAGAGTTAATCTGAACCATTCATCTAAATTTGATCCAACGACTCTAAGTCGTTAACTCCGTTTCACCCTAAGAGGTGGTTTCTCAGGAGCTTAAATCTATATATATATACTAGGATTAGGATAGCTGAAAAACTGCTCATGAACTTGGTTGAGTTTGGACTATGTAATCTTTTAGTGCGTTTAATCCTGCACCCGAAAAATTATAATCGACACTCGCTTTTGGGCACATGTCGGATGCGTCCACAAAACCGGGTCAATCTTGGACGCACCATGGATGTGCCCAAAAAAATATTTTTTTTGTCGTCAAAATGCTAAAACGGAGAGCTTGACTTCTAGTTCGAAGGCACACAAAACGGAGAAGCATGGTGAAGAAGAACGACGGCGAATAATGATGGTTGTTGTCGGCGGTGCTCAGTAAATTAAGATTTATTTTCAAATTTCATAAATATATGACATTTTTTTATTTTTTGTTGAATTTTTGTAAATGACAATGACATGTTAAATGACTTGGTTAATGTAGTGACATAACTCAATGCATAAGTTAATTGAACGTAACCAACAAGCATGTGGTCGGGTGGTAAGGGACCCCAACCACCCAACATGAGATCTCGAGTTCGAGACTTGATGGAGGTTAAAAATTATTTGTTGGGAGAGTCACTCACGCAGCTCGAACTCTAGATGTAAGGTTAGTAGAAGAGTTCCCTAACCGAACTAGAGTGGGAAACAAACAAAAAAAAGAAAAAGTTAATTGAACGTAAAGGCCAGGGCCGGGCTAAAGCCCGTTAAATGTGTGTGCTTGAACAGGGCCCCCAAATTTTTGGGGCCCATATATTAGATTTAGGCCCATATATTTTTTATCCACAAAATTAAAGATTTAAACCCTATTTACAAAAAAAACCACGCGCAGCTTTATACTCCCTATTCCCTAGCATAGGTGAAGGACATCAGGAAGAAGAGATGAAGAGTCGTAGCCTACACATTCATTACTCTCATTTTCCCCAAATCCTATCTAAGAAATCAACTAAACCTCTTTTAATATTGTATATTCCCAATCAAACCTCTCTGATTCTACTCTACAAATCTGCAATGAATAGTTGTCTTTGGCTAGAAATTTGGGTTTCCTTTTCATCTTCTACAATCAAAATCGCCCCTCAACTAAAGCAAGGAGATTTGGACATTAGGGTTCTTAATTCTCTACTTCTTTGGCTATTCTTGCTTTCGAGGATCATTATTCATTCTTCAACGATTTTGATTGTTTGCTTCAATCCAGGTATAACTCTATACTTTTCTTATGACTTCCATTTTGTTGAGTTCTTAAAATTTGGATTTATAAATATTCAATTAGCAAATTAACTTGCAATGTGATAATTTTTTAGTAATTTTATTTTTCATTACTTGCAGTAGCTTTCAAAAAAGAAGAATGAAGAATCAAGGGAATGATGTGCAATAGCCTGCAGACAAGTAAATCAGTAATGCAAATCACTTGAACTCCAGGTTGTTTTGTTGCTTATTATTTGTTTGTTTTTTGTTCTTGTGTTACTTTATAGCTTTTTATCTATGTCTTCTAATTCTAGGATAAGAAAATATGCTTCTGGATGTAAAAAACGTAAAAAGAAAAGGATAAATGATGAGATTGTTCAGTCTCAAAAAGGAGCTCTTGATAAGTTTTTGAGAAGAGAATCACAATCTTCCCTTGATAATGATAATCAACATGTTGGTGTTAATTCAGATGATATTTTTGTGGATGTTGATGCTTCTAATGAAAATCCTGATTTTGTGAATTTAGTTTGCCCTCAAAATGAATTGAATGAGAATAGTGATGTTGTTGTGGATGCTAATATTAGTTTGGATGACATTCGTGTTAATGATAATGTTTCTAAAGAGGATCCTAATTTAGCTAATTCCAGTGACACTCAAAATGTTGTTAATGTTGATGTTTCTCTTGATGCTGATAATGATACTGATGTTGATAAGGCTACTGATGTTGATGATGAAACTGATGTTGATGATGAAATTGATGTTGATAATTCTTTCAATGGTGTTGATATTTTTGATCCAAGATGTTGGAATGCTTTGGATTCTACCATGATTGATGCTCTAATTTTAAAAGGTCCTAAAAGAGATTTGTCTATTGAAAAAGGTCCTAAAGATAGGTTTGGAAAACGATTTTCAGCCACATGGTACACTAGAATTTTGTCAAATGGAGAGAAGTGTGATAGGGATTGGCTTGTTTATTCAAAAGAGCTCGACAAAGTATTTTGTTTTTGTTGTAAATTCTTTAAAAAAAGGCATGTAAAAGGTGGTTTAACAACAGATGGTTTTGGGGACTGGTCACACCTTAGCACTAGGCTTAAGGAGCATGAAACAAGTGCAGATCATGTCACAAATATGAAAACTTGGTATGATTTACGTCTTAGACTTCAAAATAATAAAACTGTTGATAAAGTGGTTCAAGAGCAAATAGAGAAGGAAAAAAGTCATTGGAAAAATGTATTAGTTAGAATTATTTCTGTTGTGAAATTTCTTGCAAAACATAATCTTGCATTTCGTGGGACCGATGAAAAATTGTATTCAAAGAGTAATGGGAATTTTTTAGGCTTGGTTGAGATGTTGGCTGAATTTGATACTTGTGTTAAAGAGCATGTGAAACGAATTACTGCCAAAGGTCGTACTGTTCATTATCTTGGTAATAAAATCCAAAATGAGTTGATAGTTTTGCTTGCTAAGAAAATCAAATCTGAAATTATTAGCAAGGTAAAAGAAGCAAAGTATTTCTCTGTTATTCTTGATTGCACTCCTGATATTAGTCATCAAGAACAAATGACCTTGATATTAAGATATGTAGATGTTTCTTCTAAAAATGCTAGTATTGAGGAATCTTTTCTTGGAGTTTTGGAGGTAAATGATACCACTGGACAAGGTTTGTTTGATGTTGTAAGATCTGAATTAGAGTGTCTTGGTCTTGATATAGATAATGTGCGAGGACAAGGTTATGATAATGGTTCCAATATGAAGGGTAAACATCAAGGAGTGCAAAAAAAACTTTTAGATATTAATCCTAGAGCCTTTTATTCTGCTTGTGCTGCTCATAGTCTTAATTTGACATTGTGTGACATATCCAATACATGTGTTAAAGCTAGAGATTTTTTTGGAATAGTTCAGCGTATTTATACAATATTTTCTAATTCTACTAAGAGGTGGAAAATGCTCAAGGATAATTTAAAAGGCTGGACACTCAAATCAGTATCATCTACTCGTTGGGAGAGTCGTATTGAAAGTGTCAAGTCAATACGATTTCAAGTCTCAGATATACGAGAATCTTTACTTCAAATAGCTGATATTGATAATGATTCTAAAATCAGAAGTGAAGCAAAGTCTTTAGCACACAATGAGCTTGGTGATTTTGAGTTTCTAGTGTCAATGGTTGTTTGGTATGATATTTTAAGTGTTGTTAACGAGGTTAGTAAACATTTACAATCAGAAAGTATCCTTATTGATGTAGCTATCGAAGAAGTTAAGGGGCTGATTTCTTTTTTTGAGAGATATAGAGAATCAGGATTATCAAAAGCTCTAGATTCAGCAAAGGAAATTTGCACTGAACTGAATATTGAGCCATTGTTTCCTGAAAGGCGTAAAATTCAAAGGAAAAAACATTTTGATGAAAATCCAAGTAATGGATCTGAAGTTACTTCACAATCTGCTGTAGAAACATTTAGAACTAAATATTTCTTATGTGTTGTTGATCATGCAATTGGTTCACTAAAAACTAGATTTGAACAATACCATGAATATGAAAGAGTTTTTGGATTTTTATTTACTTATGATAAGTTGTGTTTTCTAGATGATGCATGTTTACAAGGTGCTTGTACTAATCTTGAAACTGCACTTCAGAATCAAGAGCAATCTGATGTCGATGGTCATGATTTATATGTGGAATTGATGTTATTGCAAGATTTTTTACCTAGAAAAGAAGAGAGAATGGGACCTATTGATATTTTTAAGTATATAAGACGTGTAGATTGCTTCCCTAATGCGGTTATTGCTTATAGAGTCTTGTTGACTATACCTGTAACTGTTGCATCTGCAGAAAGAAGTTTCTCCAAGTTAAAGCTATTGAAGACCTACCTGCGCTCCACAATGAAACAAGATAGACTTAACAACCTTGCTTTGATATCAATCGAGAATGAGCTGCTGGAGAAAGTTGACAATGAAGATTTGATTGAAGAATTCGTTTCGAAGAATGTTAGAAGGATTGTTCGTTTTAAGTAATTTCATATCATAGTTTGAATATGAAGACAAATTTGCTGTCTTATTTATTTTTGGTAGGAAAAACTATGAATTTGCTATCTTATTTGTAAACCTGTTATTATAATATATCATGGTATTTGAGTTTTGAGCTTTGTTTTCATTATGAATCATCCATATAATATATACACTTTATACAGATAAAAATCCAGTTTTTGGGTAAATACCCTAAAACTGTTACGTTTTTTAAGTTTCTGCATCACTTTTTTAAGTTATAAGAAAATACCCCATTTGCTGTCAACAAATTTTTTATCTGAGCTGTCAACAAATTTTTTATCTGAGCTGTCAACAAATTTTTTACTGTCAACAAATTTTTTAACAAAGCTGTCAACAAATTTTTTAACAAAGCTGTCAACAAATTTTTTAACAAAGTTGTCAACAAATTTTTTAACAGAGTTGTCAACAAAATTTATAACAGAGCTGTCAACAAATTTTTAATAGAGCTGTCAACAAGAATAATAGAGCTGTCAACAAGAATAATAAGTTGTCAACATGACCAAATAAGTTGTCAACACGAATAAATAAGTTGTCAACACGACTAAATAAGTTGTCAACTCAACACGACTAAATAAGTTGTCAACTCAACACGACTAAATAAGTTGTCAACTCAACACGACTAAATAAGTTGTCAACAACATACAACACGAGTAATATTACAAAATTGTCAACATTGTCAACACTTTACAAAACTTGTCAACAAACTAAATTAAAATGTCAACATATTTTAAAAACTATAAACACACTAGAAAACAGTATATCTCCCTACTTTGTCTGTTGAACCTGGATCATGAAGCATCTCCATCCCAGTTTCCTAATCCGAAATAGTCTGGTTACTTCTTCCTCATCTAAAGCAAACTTCACTGCACTGCAACAAAGAAACAACGCAGGTTCTTTATGAGTCCCTGCAGCGAGCAAAACTAATCTACTTGAAAGCAAAGAAATGATGCCAATTGAAACGAAAGACTAGAAAACGAAACTAAGATAAATCAAGATACATGACTCGAATGTCAATAGTCAAATCAAATAGTACTGTATGCAGTTGAAAGAACACAGAAGTACTTCATTAAAACAATTAAAAGACATTGGCAAGCACCATCCCAGGCCCATAGTAATAACATTATCAAAGACATCCTTCATCATATCTCTAAGTGTGCGATTCAGTTCGTGTACATAATGCACATAGCTTTTCTAAAAGAATTAATGCACGGGTCTAGCAAACTCTTTTCAGTCATCTAATAAGGAACCAAAATCTTCTCTGCTGAAAACTGTACACTAACACATCTTCTCTGCTGAAAACTGTACACTAACACATCTTCTCTGCTGAGAGCATTGCAGTCAACTTCAAGATTCACTGTCATACATCAACAATCATGCTATACAGCAGCAACCAGATATATGTTGACAACAAAAACATCTAAAACTTCAACAAAACTACATCTAAAACTTTGTATGCCAACAACAGCAACCAGATATCTGTTGACAGCAAAAACAGTTCATCTCAACATCAACAATCATGCTATACATACTTTCCAATTAGAAACATAAAAAATCATCCAACTGTCATACATATATATTAAGTAGAAGATACAATAATCTGTAAACAGAGGTGCTACAATAATCTGTAATCTGTTTACAGATCACACAAAAAATAAAAAAAATCATTCAATATCTCCCTCAAATCAACAAACAACAAACAACAAAGACTAGTAAATGAAGCAGAAGAAACTGAAGCAGTAGTATATTAAGTAGTAGTAAATGAAATAACACGGTCATAAAATTCACAAAGGAAAGGAAATTTATACACATACTTGCCTCTGCAACTTGTGTTTTGTTCAATCTGTCAATCCATTAAGTACAACAAGGATGGAAAAGGAGCACTGTTTCGAACTGATAAAGGAGCACTGTTTCAATCTGTCAACAGTTTGGATCTGACAACACCGTTCCTCCACCGTCGTCTCCCACCATCTCCTTTGTGTCCTCCTCCTCCTACCTCGATGTTACTGATGTTTTCAGCATAATAGACAAAACAGATGTTACTGATGTTTTAATCAAGAACAGTATACGCAACTATTAGTAAGAAGATAACCTGTTTTCCCAAAATCGGCTTCTCAACATCTCTGCAAGTGAATCAAAGAGCTAATCGGAGAGAATCAAAGAGAGAGGTGAAGCTATCGACGATCGCTAAGGAGTCCAAGTTCCATGAAATCGAATCTCTGCAAGCATTCTTCAGATCCGGAGAATCTCGGCAAGCGTTCTTCAGATCCGGCGAATCTCTCAGTTGTGTGCTTGAGTTCAGGAATGGAGAGCGACGACGAGATCAGGAGAGTACCGGAGATTAGCGGCGTGTCTGGCTCAGGAAGAGAACCGCTCCAAGCTTGCGGCGAAGGCAGAAGAAGAGGGGACGAAGAGATTGAGCGAGAGAGGAGCAGGGAGGAGGAAAAAGCGTGGAATAAAATTACAGATCTGATAGTGCATATTTATACTAGGGCATTTTATTAACATTTAGTTTGGGAGTGTAGTTGTTATAAATATAGTGCCCAATAGGGCATTGGGCACAAATAGTTCGATAAAAATTGTAATAGGGCCTCCATAATATCGGAACGGCCCTGGTGCTCCTTTCACAGAATATTACACGATTAGAACTACAGAAACCCTATCCAGCGACTCCGCGAAATCGAAGGTTGCTCCATGGCGGAGAAGAGGCCTATCGTGGAGGTCGAGGCTGGAGCGCCGGCGACGGAAGATAAGGCGTCGAAGGGAGCTGTTTACAGTAGCATCTGTACTGCAGAAGGTTTTTCAGGGGATCCGGAAGTAACAGATACTATGTGAGTTGTATCGTTTGATTATCTGAACGGAATTTTGGTTGTACTTGAACTAGTTGATTAATTCATGCTTCATCTCCATTTCCCCTGTCAATTAGCATGTCGCTGGAAAAAATTCCACCTAATTCCATTGGTGAGAGCGACCTATTATGAAGGGAAAGGTACAAATGCAGCTTTCTGATCGAATCCATGATGTCGCATGCCCCTTGATATATTTATGAGTATTGTTTTTTATTGCAGACCGGTGAATATATTTGGCATTTATACAAAGATGTTCATGATGTTGTTAAGATCAAGCTGGGAAATTCCCTCCACAGTTGTGATATTGGTCTAGTGAGTTCTCTTACACTTGCTGACTAGCTCAAGTACATGTTTAATGTGTTTATGTTTCCTTTAGCTGTCATTGACTGTTTTATAAATGGTATGTTGGTTCCATTTTCAGGGTGGACGCTGTGGCATTTATGGAGCAAACTGCTCAAAGTGGATCATGAGCATGGAGGTGAAGCAAGCCTCTTGACCTTCTTACATATCCTCACTTTCTTCATATACGAACTGGCTACTCTATTCTTGATTAAAAACAATTCTTAAGTGTCAAAAAGTAAATAAGCTTTATGTTGAATTCAACTCCATAAACATCTTTGTGATATTACAAGCCAAGGAAATGAATAAATAAGCCAAACAGCATTACTATTGTGATATTACAAGCCAAGGAAATGAATGTATAAGCCCTTCTGTTGAATTCAACTTCACTGAAGATGTATACGTCTTTGATTTGCAGTTAGACATTAATGATGTATACATGTCCAACCTCCCTCTGGCTCACATTTTTTATCGTGGGGAGTGCTTTATTCATCATGGTGCACAAGTAGGATTCTGGAAAGGGGTAAGATATATTTGCTCATACATGTCCAATAACTGACTGAGACACCCATTGCTTACTCAGTTAGATGGCAGGATGTCAAGCTACTTATTGAGGATCTTACAGAATTAAACCCAGCAGTTTCTTCTGCTGTTCGTCGTGTTCTGGATATAATACATACAGGTGACTAAGCTGACTGTATATCTGAACTGATTGGAGTTCTACAGACATTACATGAATTTCCCAAAATTGTGACGACTGTTGGTCATATCTTTGTGGTTTGCTTTGGAGGATTTTTTTCAAATAGAATTTCTGTGATGTTTTAGCTCCCATTATCTTAATGCTTATTTTGTAAAAAAGTTGTCACTCATTTGTCTTCTGCAGGCTTGCAATATAAGCTTAAAGCTGGTGGTACATTAGAGAACCCAATTTAGTAAGCACCGCTGACCATTTAAATTCTTGCTCCAGCTTCTGTGACACATTATTTTATATATCGCCTCAATTGTTGCAAGCATGAGCTTCAAATGTATTTCATCTTCTATAAGAAATACATTATTTAGATGATTCTAGTTCAGTCTTCGTCGTACTTTGTTGAACTTTAATATTTTTATATACTTCCTCAGTTGCATGTATCATCGGGATACTTAGTTTGTGTGCATCTTTTTTTGTTTCATTTGAAGCAATATATTATATATAGCATCAACTATCTGTGTTAAACATGATCTCTGGTACAGCAAAGTCGGCGATAGGGAGAAGGATTCCAAAGATGAAGAGGCATCCCAATTGTTTGACAAGCTTGTTTTCAGTAAGGTATTTTGTTCTTTAATTTATTTTGCAATTTTTCAGTTTTCTATTATAATCTGACAACATAGTGTGTTCTTTCTCAGGCAAAAGAAGGACTTGGTGGAAGAATAAGACTTATACTTTCAGGAGGAGTAGCTCCAGTTGCTAGTCAGTTTGAAACTTTTCTACGAGCTGTAGCATGTTTCTATGCTCCACAGGGATATGGTAAGGATTGTAATACCTATTTGTATCATACTTCTGGTGAGAACTAAAAGTGTTTGATTATATAAAATGTAACTCTTTTTTTCTCTTTCTAAATGTCTGATACGAACCAACATTGTCCAAATTATCAGCCATATAACTTAATTTCTGTTTTATGTTAGTTAGTTCCATTTTCCAGAATTCCACTTGCTATTTTATCTATCAGCATATTTTTATCATTTTCACCAACCGGGCTTTATTATTGAATGCAGGTGATGTGGGTGAGTTGCAACTTGTTAACCACCAGAAACTTAGTAAACATAAGCATATTCCCGCGCATCTGTGGCATGAAATACTATCCAGACTCCCCTCTAAATCAGTTGCTCGATTCCGTTGCGTCTCAAAAGTATGGGAATCCTCGATCACCAACCCTGATTTCTGGCGCTTACATTTAAAAAATTTCAAGAACAATGTGGATGAAACCCACCTCCTTGTGGTTGAAGAAGTCAGTAAACAAGCAAGGAAGGTCAGTCTAAAGTCCAGCAAAACCTTTGAGACCAAATCATTATGGGATCCATATACTTGGCAATGGCATATTAGGTACGCCATTGATGGGCTGGTCTTTTTGAGGAGGGATGCAATGAACATCAAACACACAGAGTTACAGCAGAAGGGTATGAATCTTCTACGTGCTGCTCCAGAATCTCTTCAATTTTGGTTTCAAGGTTGTACGATACAACCAGCTCAAACCATTCTCTGCCACTTCTGCTGTAAGTCTGCTTAAGCGCCTTTGTTAACATATCATTGTTCTTCTTCATACACATGTACATGTTCATGTGGATGAAGAAGAACAATGATATGTTAACAAAGGCGCTTAAGCAGACTTACAGCAGAAGTGGCAGAGAATGGTTTGAGCTGGTTGTATCGTACAACCTTGAAACCAAAATCGAAGAGATTCTGGAGCAGCACGTAGAAGATTCATACCCTTCTGTCTCCATGGTTTTTGGCTACGTTGACAGCTTGATGCTGCTTAAATAGCTTTCAGTTCTCCCTACGTCTTTCTTGTATGCAGGTATGGCACATTCATATTATTTCTTCCCTGAAACTTTATTTATGATTCTATTGCTTCCTGGTAAAAGTTGTACCGTAAACAACAATCCTTTTCTTTGATGGTGGTATGTACTACTTGTAAGCCTATACTAAGCATGCTACCATAAGATTCCTCTTATTGCTTATACCTAGATGATACTTTTTTGACAGTACTGAATTGAACGTGTCTGAGTGAGTTCTACATTTCGTGTCCTGCAGGAGAAGTTCCTTGAAATATTTTGTGGAGATTCTTGCAAGTGTGCTGCACGCTTGCACATGATGGCAAGAGCTATGACTGACCTAGGGGTGACTTTGACATTGTTTTGTAACACGTTGTTGGATGAATGTAACACGTATGGAAACTTGTAATTGTTGGTAAAGACTTTGCCAGTGCTTTGAAAGCAAATCGTTCGTCGATCGAAAATCCAATAGCGTTGAGTTTCTTGGAAGCTGACTATTGTGACTTTACCGATCCATATATACGTATAAAACTGTCATGTTCCCTCCACTAAAAAATATCGTTGTCAATCTTTTATCTATATATATATAATAATCCATGAGTTTGCAGAAGTAATGTAAACTGTACCGGGCTTAAAAAATATCGTTCTTAATCCTTTCTCATTCATTTTCTTCCTTAGTGGACGATTTTGACGTGCTTCGTTATCAGTTAAACCTTTCGGCTTCCCTATTCATTAGTCTTTGTTGCTGCTCCTTTCTCATTCATTCTATGCTCCCATCTTCTACTTTTCCAATGCTCTTCCACCGTCCCCGATTTCTCGACGCCTCGCTTGGCGATTCTACAACTCTTACTTTTGCCCTCCTTTCTCAAGAGCCCTAAATCCATATCAGATATTGGAATTGGATGTCGATATCTGTTCACGTCTCTGTTTTCCTTCCGATGTCGATATTTATCCCCAACCTCCGATGAATCATCATCTTCTTCCCACATGAATATTCATCTTCCCTCCTAAATCGTTGCGCCTCTAACGCCGACGATGACAATCATCCTGAAAAGGAACAAGAGCGGAAGCCTTCTGCTTCTTCCCATAAAATTGGGCATTTACCCCTCTCTAATTTTCTCCAACTATCGGTGGCACAAGACAAGAATCAAACACCGAACACTACACAATCAATTGGGTATGTCGGTGACGAATTTCTTAAGCATTTCGAGGTTGGATTGAGGTTTTATTGGTCTTTGTATTAGGGTAGAATGTTTTAACAATCTAATCTCTTCCGTTTCTTCTTCAGTTAGACAGTGAAATCAACGCAAGAGCTCACACTTGAATCAGTAGTGAATGATGAAGTTGAATCGTTTCGTGTGATTGTCGTGGTGAAAGGTGTTCGGTTTGTTCTGGAATAGATACAGGTACATACGTTCCATATCTAGCTATATTAGCAGCTAAATTTTATTAGATTGAATTGTGTGCATGAAATAGTGAATCTTAGGTTTAAATATTTGTTTTCTCCCTTTTCTACTCCAATGAAAACGCGTGATGATTTAAAAGTTAGATTTGAAATCTATGATGTATTTGTTAAACTCTGTATAGTGCAATAGTTTTTTGTTTGTATGACAATTTCAGGGATTCTGCTACCTATTGTTTGCACTTCTGTTCTAAACAGGCGTAAACAACCATTTCGTGTATGAGCGATAATGATTCAACTGTTTGTTTAATTTCATGCGAAACCTTGCGCAAACAAATTCTCTAACACTATATGTTATTTGATTTTCCAGAATAAGCACTATGTTTTCCCTTACAAATCACTAATATTCCATAATATTTTACTTGCTTTTTGGCCTATACTCATCGAAGGTTTATGAGGAAATGAACTACTGTGGGTTAATTCCCACTTCCCAGATTCTATTCATTCATTTACGACACCTTTTTATTAAATCAGTCCCATTAAGTATACAGCTAGATGAATAAATTTATTTGATTAGGTTGAAAAAAAGGCAGTTCTTTGAAGTGTGTATAAAACTTCTGTCTTTTGTCGATAAATTTGTCTTAGTGGATTATTTGTGTAGCTACAGTTTTCTTTGCTCATAAGAATGTTGATTTATTACTATTTTTAATTCCATGCTTTTCTCCAGTCTCCTAATTTTGATGTTGTGGGTTCTCAGTTATAAATGTTGAAGTTGTGTTCAAGAAACAAGTCCCTTGGGCTATTGGTTAATTTTTCAGGTATTTGCAAATTGCTTGAAAATGACTTTCTATGTGTTTTACTAATTATTGGGGATTTTTTTATTTTGTATCTTTTTAATTCTAAGGTATCTCTCAAATTACTATAATTGCATCAACTTGGGTCTCCCTGTGGGAGTTGTGGCAGCTGTTCTGGCCAGTAAAGATCTTATGGCGTGTGCAATATTTAGTCTTGCTATGAATCACAAGCAGGTTACCCGAAGAATCCAACATCTGCAATTACAATTTTTTGTTTCAGTTTTGCGTAATCTCTAAGCCCTACTGTCGTACATCAAGTGCAGTTCAAGAAGATGATGGATCCGCAGAAAATGTCGTTTCAGCTCAGCAGGTCTTTCTTTACCCCTCAACCCCATTTCCTTTACTTTGATATCAAAATTGACCCATGTTTTGTGATTAGGCGATAATGGAAGATGAAGAGGAGGAAGAAGACCTATTTGTTCTTACTCAAAGTCTTAATCACCTTCAATCAAACGTTGCAGGAGACCTATTGCTGGTTTGAAATCGGGCAAACAAATTCTCTAACACTGTATGTTATTTGATTTTCCAGAATATATATGCACTATGTTTTCCCTTACGAATCACTAATCTTCCATAATATTTTACTTGCTTTTTGGCCTATACTCATCGAAGGTTTCTGAGAAAGTGAATTAATGTGGGTTAATTCCCACTTCCCAGATTCTATTCATTCATTTACGACCCTGTTTTATTAAATCAGTCCTATTAAGTATATAGCTAGATGAAAATTTGTTTGACTACGTTGAAAAAATGGCAGTTCTTTGAAGTATGTATAAAACTTCTGTCTTTTACTGTTTTGGGAATCAAAAATTCTTTTTAGTGTCATCGCATGTGTTGTGTGCGCATCTTTTCTTTCCCTTAAATCACCATTGTTTTCCTTATCTGGCTATATATGGTTTTTATTGCAGTGCAGTCTTGATGAGCTGCACATTAATATTCTTTTTCGTCTCCTTAGGATCACCATTATGTTCCTTCTCTGATAAATGTATTTGTTCTTATACTGGTGCAATCTTGCAAGTAAATTATAATGATGAGTGGAATAGGTTAGTCAATCATGCCTCCTACTTGGTGTAGCTGTATATCAAAGTTAATTATATATACATGTTTTCCTTCAACCATTCTAATCTATTTTGTTCCTTTTTTAATTAATATATGTGCGTAATGTATTTGACATCTTCTTAAGCTTTATACAATCATATTAGTTGATTTGTCAGACTCATTCTGTAAGACTTAGTAAAAAATGATCAGTTGCATAGGACTTGCAGTAATTGTTCGTTATTAGTTTTCACGTTGTTGATACGTTATCAGTTATTTTTTGCAGGTCAACAATGGTGAAGTTTGCTTCAGTGTTGAAGATCTTGAAGATAATGCTGCACTGGTTTGAGGATTTCATTTATCTGAAAATCCTTTTTATTAGTGTGATCAACATTTATGCAGCTAACCCTCTCAGAAGGAGATCATAAGAATAAGATCAAACTGATTCAGAACTCAAAATCTCTCCAAATTAACTACTACAGAAGCCAAATCACAGCTCATACTAACAAATCGAGACGAATTGGACAGAAATTAGGTTTGAGGCGATAACTAAGTAAGTTTAATTACATACCTTGAAGAACATCGATTCAGGCAAGTGCAACAAAATTTGAAGGTTCGTGCGATCTGATGATTTAGCATCAACAGCTGTCCGAAACTAACAAGCCTCTGCAGCACGTTGTTCATCATCCTAGTTTAGTTTGATTTTTCAGATGCAAAGAGAGAGTCATGGTTTTGATACCCGATCTAGGCAAGTTAATCGATTCGTCAGAGCCACTTCTCTTCCATTGAAGATCTGCAACGACGATTGTTGGTGGATTGCTGAAGATGCAGACAAGTAAATCGATTTGTCGCCTCCCTTGCTTTCACGCCTCTGCTGAGTTTGAAGCTGAATGAATAAGTGAACGAGGATTGTTGGTGCGAGAGACGAAAGTGGAGAATGAACCCGAGTTCATTAGCAGAAGCTCTTCGATTTCGACGACGAGTGGCTACGCCATGGACGGAATCTGTTACAGTAGAACTCTATTGATTGATTTGGATAACTATGAGCTAATGTTCATAGAGAACAACAACTCAATTCACAATCCTAATAATTGATAATAGAAGAAACACAGTCATCAAGAGAGCTACAATTCACACAATTGATAGAAAAAGAGAGTTTGGGGAAAGAAAGTGTTTGTATATTTCTGAAAATGATTTACAAATTGTTATGAAATCCTATTTATAGCTCATAGGATTCTCTCACAAGTCAACAGAATTACAGAGATAGTAAAGTGACAGCTAAATGTTAGTTATTCTGTCATTGCCAATTTCCTATAACAAATCTCCCTCCTTTAGACAACCTTGTCCTCAAGGTTGATCTTTTACCATATCAAACTCACTCAATCTAATGCATGTGTATTTGCTGCCTTCTTGAGTCTTCCAGTGAATTAGAACAAAGAAAGCATCCAGACATTTCAGCAGCAAGACATCAGCAACAATAAACCAAATTCTATCAGAGAAGCTCATCTAGAAAAGCAGCAGCAAACTATACACGTGCACAGTTCAGTCAATCACATAGTTCAACACACTATTCAACACAAAATCAGCAAAACGCAGAAACTATAGAACTTCAATGAGCAAGTCCACCCAATGTTGATAACTGACCAACAGTTAGCAGGCCAAGATGCAGCCGCCTACATCTAGTAAGCTTGATTTTCCAAATACTATCACACAGTTTAGTGAACAAGAACATGGTAATCTGCACATGAAGTTGCTCTCGTCCTTGTGAATCTGCTGCAGCAAGAAGGTGGCACCACTTAAGCATCAGTCTCGGCACCAACTGACAGAGTTGAGCAAGGATGTCCTTCATCACATTAACCCTCTAGAAATTAGCAATTACCGACCTCTGGGGTCCCATTGTAACCTCCGGTAAATCATTTGAACCTCAACTGTACTCAAATTCCATGGTAATCTATTAACAAACAAAGCAACAACTCCACCGGGGTCGAAAACTAGATCGCATATGTCAGGCCAAAGAGTACAAGAATCATTTGATGCTTGTAATATAAGAGTACGAACAACTGGAGAACATAATTCTTCACTACATAACCCAACTTTTCTATTTGGCATTCTATCGAACACCTTGGGGGCATCTGAAGTATTGACTTGAATCAGATTCATGTTAAACTGGTTTGTTTGCTCAAATACTTCATCAACCAATGCACAGTCAATCACATCAACCATCGATTCCATGTTTATACTATCAACAAGATATCTCATGCCCATACTATTAGTGAAAGGAATAGAGATCACCTGCACATGTTCGTCAAGGATAGCAACACAATTATTTTCAACTGCTGGTTGGGCCAACTCGGAAAGCTCGGAAGAGAAACAAGTTGAGTGCGGTGTAGCATCATCACTGACTTCTAAATCCATGGTGGATTGCTCGCCGCTCCAAGCCTCCTCGCAGTTCTTAGTTCCAGATGCATAAATCGCTAGACCCGGACAAAAAATCACGTCTTCTTCAAGATTGATAGGCATATCATGGAACGCAATAGATGCCTCAACCTTCTTGGTTGAATCCTTCCGATTTGTTGAACACTCGTCAAGATTCGTTGAATTCTTTGGCTTGCGAGGATGAACGGACTCATATAGCTTCCCAATCATCAGACATTGACGGATCCATTGTGGCCGGAACATCCGGATGTTCATCTGCGTGTCTGTTTGAAGGTCGGCCAGATAAACGCTCACCAAGTATGGCTCCGGGAAGGCATCTTTACCACAAATTAATACAAACTTCTCATGGTAATCGATTATCCCTTCTGTTTGTTGCAGTGCATTCAATTCAACCATTGAATCATCCGCTAAATTTCCAAGCTGCTTGCAGGTTGCCATAGAATTGGAAGAACACCCAGGCAGAGGAGAGTGAGACAATATCAGAGAGATTTGAGAGAGAAGAAGATTGATGTATTTCTTGTTTCTGCCATTGATGTCGGAGAATCGCCTAGCAGTCTGATACCTTTGTTACAGTAGAACTGTATTGATTGATTTGGATAACTATGAGCTAATGTTCATAGAGAACAACATCTCAATTCACAATCCTAATGATTGATAATAGAAGAAACACAATCATCAAGAGAGCTACAATTCACACAATTGATAGAAAGAGAGAGTTTGGGGAAAGAAAGTGTTTGTATATTTCTGAAAATGATTTACAAACTGTTATGGAATCCTATTTATAGCTCATAGGATTCCCTCACAAGTCACTAATAGAATTACAGAGATAGTAAAGTGATAGTTAAATGTTAGTTATTCTGTCATTGCCAATTTCCTATAACAGAATCGACGCCAGAGGTCCAAATTTTGCAAGAGAATCGCAGGAGAAAGCGAGAAGCTAGAGGTAGGAGAAGCCCCCGATCGCCATTGCAGGAGTCGAGAGCGAGTTTCGTTTTAGGGAGAGATGATAGAATAGTCATTTTTACCCTTTTGCCCTCTCATGTTTAGCAGCATGTCATCGTATTGTTTAAAAAGGTTTCTCTTATTTATTTTCCAGATCTAATCTGAACCGTTTAAAGTGATGATCCAACAACTCTTAATAGTTCTCACTTTTTATCTTAAGAACTAGTGTAGTGACCCGTGCCATGCACGAGAAATTTCATATTATTCTTATGAAAATTGTATATCCTTTTAATTGAGTGTGTCAAAAAATTAAGATTAACTTTTTTCTTGTAAAGACTATTTATAAAAATATATTTTATTTCATGAAGGTTATGTACGTAGTTTGACTTAATTTTTATTGTCGAATATAATCCTAATTTTATCATAAGAATATATATTAACCTTCAACATAATATTTATTCTCAATAAAATAGTTTGTATATTTGTTGTTGAAAAGAATGATAATTTATTTGTTAATATAATTATCCAATAAAATAAAAAATAATAATTATGTAACAAACTAAGCCTAAAATCACTCTAAAAGCTTTAAAAGGCTCAGCTTTAATACATAAGATAGATTGTTTACTCTAACACGAGCCTCTCTTCATTTATCCCAAAATAGTTATGCACCAAATGTTTTAATTTTCAGCTCAATAAAATTTATACATATCTATACTGTTCTTTTTTGTTTTGTAAAATATCTATACTGTTCTTTGAATAATTGTTTATGGAGTTTGTTAACATTACTACTTGCATAAAAAATTAACTTTTTAAATTACATCTTCTATTGAATCTGATTTTGATCACTTGTGACTTTTTCTTCATTTGTACGTCCAGATGATGTTTCACGTAATTGACAAAATTTTATTTTGTTTCTTATCTTTGGAATAAGTTGAAGGGTGAGAATCTCATAATAAACCCTCTCTTAGAGATAAATAAGAATGAATCTAAGCTATGGTTTAGATTAAACTAGTTACCCCCACTATAAGTGGGGTAGTTGTGGTGGTCCGGCGACCTCTCGGCGACTTCCCGACGACCTCCCGACGACTTCCCGGCGACCACCCGGTGGTTGTCCGGCGACCGGAAGTCCGATGGAGGTCCGGCGGCGGTCCGGAAAGAGGTCCGGCGGAGGTCCGGCGGTGGTCCAATAATAAATGAAAAGGTTAAAGTATCAAATGAAAATTTTAAGTCTAATTCGAATTGGTGAACATTTAAATATAATGTGATGAACATTTAGATATAATGTGATGAACATTTAATTATAATGTGATGAACATTCTGTTGGTGAACATGAAATTAAAATGTGATGAACATTTACTAGAGTATATCAAAATGAACGTTTATAAACATTTTGATGAACATTTATGAACAACGTGATGAACATTTAATTATAATGTGATGAACATTCTGTTGGTGAACATTAAAATGTGATGAACATTTAGTAGAGTATATCAAAATGAACGTTTATAAACATTTTGATGAACATTTATGAACAGCGTGATGAACATTTAAGCTAATTGTAATGAACTTTTGAGTAATGAACATTTTATTAAATTCTTGTGAACATTTAAGGATGTTTGATGAACATTTAAGTATGAGATGATGAACATTTAGGTAATTTTTGATAAAGATCAAGTGTTTTTCTACTCGAAATTATATTAAAGTGATGTTTGATGAACATTTAAGTAAGAGAAGATGAACATTTATCAACATTTTGATGAACATTTAAGTCGATTGTAATGAACTTTGGCTAATGAACATTTTATTAAATTCTTGTGAAGATTGAAGTATGAGATGATGAACATTTAGATGAACATTCAATTGGTGAACTTTTATGTATAATGTGATGAACATTCAGTAGAGTATGTACAAATGAACATTTATGAACACTTGATGTTCATCAAAAATTGGTGAACATTTAAGTAGAATGTGATGAACATTCACTTGGAAAACTTTTAAGTATAATGTGATGAACATTTATGAACACTTGATGTTCATCAAAAATTGGTGAACATTTAAGTAGAATGTGATGAACATTCAGTTGGAAAACTTTTAAGTATAATGTGATGAATATTTATGAACACTTGATGTTCATCAAAATTTGGTGAACTTTTAAGTATAATGTGATGAACATTCAGTAGAGTATATACAAATGAACATTTATGAACATTGTGATGAACACTTGATGTTCATCAAAGATGGTCCGGCGGTGGTCGGAGGTGGTCCGGCGGCAGTCCGGCGGTGCTCCGGCGGTGGGGACAAGGGGGGACAAGGGGTGTCACGTGTCATCATATGGGCTCTTGGATCTCTCTTGATCCAAGGCTCCACATTCATTCTCATTTATCATTTTAACAAGTATTATTATATGACTCTTTTCTTAAGTTGAAAACGTTACATTTGTAGTCTTAGTGTAAGTAATTTATAAAATAAATTTGGTTTACAGGTCTTGTGATATGGAATTTAAGTTACACTACTTCTTTGACTAAAAAACATTTTGAGTTTGTTTGATTTACGACTTTTGAATTTTGCACGTTAGACTTATCTAGATTAGGAAGTTCACTCACTAAATCAACAATAATTATATGTTTAGGTTCTTTTTTTTGGTCAGATATATGTTTAGGTTCTGCAAAGGATGAAACTTTTTTTTTTTTTTTTTTTTTGTTTCCACTCTAGTTCAGCGGGTAGGGGACTCCCCTACTACCCTTACATCTAGAGTTCGAACTGCGTGGGTGACTCTCCCAACAAACAATTTTTAACCTTTACCGAGTCTCGAACTCGAGACTTCATGTTGGGTGGTTGAGAACCCCGACCACATGCTTGTTGGTATGAAACTTTTACTATCGTGCAACACAAGATATGAACTTAGTTTCGGATGTCAACAGAGCTTTCAATCGACATCTTCCCGATGAAGGCACTTAGATTTCTTCAAACATGTTTTTTATAAAATATATATGCTTATTAATTGTATGGTAATTTACCTTGAATCAGGATTATGTGAGATTTTTTATGCATTTTTTTCAGTAATGCATGTACTTTTCACATATTATCAATGATATGTAAATTTGTCAATAGTGCATGTCGCTGACTTAAATTTGCATGTCATTACTGAAGAAAGTGCGTGTCAATGACTTAAATATGCATTCACTCGCATATTCATACAATAATAATTATTCTCACTTGGATCTTTTTCATTTACCTTAATCTCATATATATAAAAGTTGATTTTTGAGTCAATCTTTTACTTTTTAAATTAAAAATTAAAAATATTATGTCGTGATATTTTTAAAACAAAATCCTAAAAATAAAAAATAATATATTCATGTTACTTCTTCTTTATTTATCCGTATATACGGGACAGTTTTAGATTTTGATAGCGAGATTTTGTTTCCATAAAAGAACACTAGGGGGTAGGGACGAGATTTTGTTAATATTAGAAAAGGGAAATTTCCATACAAGAAAGATCGCCCCCGTCAAAAGATATATATACTCATAACTCATGAGCTAGGGCTCTGCCATCAAAATCTTCTTCTTCCAAGTTCCATCTATTGATTCAACAAGCAGAAAATCCGACCTCGGCGTGCTCGTCTTCTGTGTATTGTTTGACGACAATTTATCTTCTGTATTTTGATTCTTGACTAGTCGGAATACAAGTATGGCGGGAGACCCAAACTTGGGTTTTTTGAGTAAAAAGGAAACTGAAGTAAAGCTCCCCAGACCGACTAGGGTAAAGAACAAAACTCCTGCTCCGGTTCAGATCACAGCGGAGCAAATTCTCCGTGAAGCACGTGAGAGGAAGGAGTCCGAAATCCGACCTCCAAAGCAGAAGATTACGGATTCGACTGAGCTTGGAGATTATAGGTTGCGCAAGCGTAAAGAGTTTGAGGATCTAGTCCGAAGAGTCTCATGTAATCAAAGTATTTGGGTCAAGTATGCCCAATGGGAAGAGTCCCAGAAAGATTTCCCTCGTGCCCGATCTGTTTGGGAGCGTGCCCTGGACAAAGTTTGTACAAGCCATACTTTGTGGCTGAAATATGCTGAGATGGAGATGAAGAACAAGTTTGTGAACCATGCACGTAATGTATGGGATCGTGCATTAGGATTGCTCCCTAGGATTGACCAGCTGTGGTACAAGTATATTCACATGGAACAGATTCTGGGAAACGCTGCTGGTGCGAGGCAGATCTTTGAGAGGTGGATGAAATGCAACCCTGATCAACAGGGATGGCTGTCATATATTAAGTTTGAGCTTAAATATAATGAAATTGATCGAGCTAGGGGAATATATGAGAGATTTGTGCAGTGTCATCCTTTGGTTGGGACTTGGATTCGATATGCTAAGTTTGAGATGAAGTTGGGGGAGGTGACTAGGGCAAGGCATTGTTACGAAAGAGCAGTGGATATACTGGGTGATGACAACAAGGCAGAGGAATTGTTTGTAGCATTTGCAGAGTTTGAGGAGCGATGCAAAGAAGCAGAGAGAGCTAGATGTATATACAAGTTCGCTCTTGATCATATACCCAAGGGGCGTGCTGAAGAGTTGTACAAGAAGTTTGTTGCCTTTGAGAAACAGTATGGAGACAAAAAGGGGATTGAAGATGCTATTGTAAGAAAGAGGAGGTTTCAGTACGAGGATGAGGTTAAGAAGAACCCTTTGAATTATGATTCATGGTTTGACTATATCCAGTTGGAAGAAACTGTTGGAATCAAGGAGAGCATCAGAGAGATTTATAGGCGAGCAATTGCAAACATTCCCCCAGCTAATGAGAAGCGCTACTGGCAGCGGTATATTTACTTATGGTAAGTGTTTGACAACATCATTCTTTAGTTTATGGAATCTAAATTTTAGAAATAAGTGTATGGTTT
This sequence comes from Oxyria digyna, assembly GCA_029168935.1. NCBI lineage: Eukaryota > Viridiplantae > Streptophyta > Magnoliopsida > Caryophyllales > Polygonaceae > Oxyria > Oxyria digyna. Next base: position 47,665,772 of record JAPVLV010000005.1, read on the forward strand.
ATGCGCATGGATTTCATTTCTGCTTAATCATGCGCTCAACTTTTCAGGATTAACTATGCTTTATATGAAGAGCTAGACGTACAAGATGCAGATGCGACAAGAGAGGTATTCAGGTAATTCATCAATATTCTACTAATATGTGTAAAGGAACTACAGTTGGCTTGACCATAAAGGGTGTCTTTCTATCCATGTCCACTTGTCTTGGAATTGGATACCTTTTGTTTCTAAGATATATTGGGAGATTTTGCATGGACTATTTTTTCCACTAGTCCTTTGTTGGTGGATTGAATTGAATTAAGTTCATTGGAAATAAGACTGAATATCCTATAATATTTCGAATCAAATATCTACAGCAATTGTCATTCTTATATATATATTTTTTTCTAGTGTAGATAAGTCTCTTGGTTATCAATTTTAATTTATGTATTCTGGCTGGTCAATGAAAATCTATCTGAGTGTGGCTATAGCTTTTCGCTTCTTATATTGACTTACTAAGTTACTAGTAGTATTATCCGTAATAGCTCTGTGAAACACCGACGACCGCTTAAGTGTCGGGGTGCTTGAAATCTTTTTTAAATTATGCTGGTTCATATGGATACCCGAGAACTATGTGAACAATTTTTTTTCTTTGAGGCTATCAAGCTTATTTTTTGTAACTGCTTTCTCATAGTAATGGACTAAGATCACAGAATGTTTTCAGGGAGTGTTTGAAGCTGATTCCACATGGAAAATTTTCCTTTGCGAAGGTCTGGCTGATGGCTGCACAGTTTGAGATCAGACAGTTGAATTTGAAGGGAGCACGCCAAATCTTGGGTAATGCTATTGGAAAGGCACCTAAAGACAAGGTATGTTTGCTGCTTTTTGTTGAAACTATCCATTTTCCTTCTATTTGAATACAAAATGCTTTGATGCCGAGAATCTAAACTCACTTTATGTAAAATTTATGTTATTGGTCAACAGATTTTTAAGAAGTATATTGAGATAGAGCTGCAACTTGGAAATATTGACCGCTGTCGGAAGTTATATGAGAAGTATTTGGAGTGGTCACCTGAGAATTGCTATGCTTGGACAAAATACGCTGAGCTGGAGAAATCGTTGTGTGAAACTGAAAGAGCTAGGTCTGTCTTTGAACTTGCAATTGCTCAGCCTGCTTTGGATATGCCTGAAGTCTTGTGGAAGGTATGGTTAAAGAAATTCATGATCATGAATTCATAATTGATTTTGTCATCATTTTTGAAATTTCAACTTGAAAATGGCAGTAGTCTGTCTGTATGATACTTGCATCTCTTTGCTCAAAAAAATGTTTATGATTTCTGAAATTTCGTTAATTCCCTTGTCAACTTATGATTTGGTTCACGTAAAAGAGGCTACAAGATAAAACTTTTATGGAATTTTTGCGTGGAACAGGCATACATTGATTTTGAAATAACAATGGGTGAACTTGAGAGGACAAGGGAGCTCTATCAGAGACTTCTTGATCGCACTAAACACGTTAAAGTTTGGGTTAGCTATGCAAATTTTGAGGCATCTTCTGTGGCTGATAGAGTGGACCAGTCAAAGGATGACAATGAAGAAGCTCTACTTGCACAGAACAAGTCATTCATTCAACGTGCTAGAGGTAACCTATCTATGCACCTTCCTTTTATTCATGAAAAACCCTTTCACCTCTTTTTTTCATGTTAAATCAATCACATTCTTGAAGACACTATATAAATCCTATCTTTGTTGTCTGTGCGTTCAGGGGTTTTCGAGCAAGCCCTGAGTTACTTCAGAAGCTCTTCTCTTGAACTGAAAGAGGAGAGGGCAATGCTTTTGGAGGAGTGGCTGAATATGGAGAAAGGATTTGGTGAACTTGGTGATCTTAGCATTGTTGAGTCCAAGATGCCTAAGAAGCTAAAGAGGAAAAGACCAATTACTACAGAGGATGGCCCTGCCGGGTATGTTCAAATACATTGTTTTGTAAAAATATATTAACAAATCTACAAGCATATTCTGAACACTGTATTTGTTTTGGCAGATTTGAGGAGTACATAGACTATGTATTCCCAGAAGAAAACCAATCTCTGAATCTACAAATCCTTCAGAAAGCACTTGAATGGAAGAAGCAGAGAATGGGCGAAGAACATTAGCTTTCCTTGCTGCCAAGAGATGTTAGAGACGCCCAAAAACAAGATTTACCGAGGCAAGCCAGTGGAAGGAGATTAAAAAAAGAGTTTAAGTTACTAAACTAGCAAAGAGCGCGCTTTGTCTTATAAGTTTAACACTTTAACTCTTAGTTTAGCTCCCGTGTAATTCACGAAATTTAGCACTTAGTAGTTTAGCTTCAGTGTAATTTTTTTTGGGCAAATAATCTCAATAAACTCAATTGCCTTTGCCTTAAGATGAGGTTAATCAATCGAAACAAGACTAAATACTATGATATCCTAGACAATTCAATCATATAATTAAGATGAGATCAAGGATAGAAGAGCTTAGCTAGACGGTTGCAATATACGAATAAGGAATTGAACGATGGAGATGATGATGATTCAGATAATAATTCAAACCCTAGATATAACTTGATTTGATTATACTTTTGAAAGTTAATTAAACTATAAATTCAAGCTAAGAAACCAAAGTTAAAAAACCACTATTGCGAACTAAAAGCAAAATGAGTTTTTTAAATGATATAAATAAGTGAAAGATATTAAAAAACTAGGATGTTGTTGCCCGCGTTACGCGCGGGTCTTTATTTTTACATAAAAATAATGTGGAAACGAAGAAGGAGTTTATAATGTACAAAAATAATTTTACATAAGTTAAGAATATTAATCATTTTTTCATAGATTTTGGTTTGAGTATTAACTATTAACATATTTCTTATAAATTAATTTTTAATTTAATAAAAAAATTGGATACAAATAAAAAGTCAGAAACTTTGAAACTAATTTTACATGAAGGATAAGTAGAATTTAATATCTTCTAACATATACATATACTAAAAATAGAGCGTTTTTTTTCAACATGTCATATTCCCGTTCAATTTGTCTACGTGTCGGTTTTTGAACTATGCCACTCACCCGCCACATCAACCGATTTTGTTTTTGTTATATATCTATGATAAAATGAATTAAATAAGAAAAAAAGTAAAAAAGTTTATATTACTATTTAAGTATCCACTTTTATCTTTAGTATTTATTTATTTATTAGTTTATCAATCTAAATAACTTTGATTATTAAAAAAACTTAAAATATATAAAATTGTTTTAGGAGTAATGTTAGTGCATTGAATGTTTGGGATTAATATTTATTACCCTAGAGGGAGGCTCCGGTAAGACCACTTTTGTAGTAAAACAGAGTTAACGAATATGAGCCATAGGATGAGATTAGATGAAGGGTTTAGATTAGAAGTCTTGTAATTAAAAGAAAATAAGGAAAAAATATATCATAACCCCTTCCTTAATTTACGGCAATCAACTATTTTCTCTCTCTCTTCCATCAACTCACGCTGCCTCTCTTCCATCGTTCTTCTCCTCCCGTTTTTTCTTCCCGGTAACAATAGTTGATTGATACAACACCACACAAATCTCCATGGAAGAAGGTTAGTATCGAGATATTCATAGGAATTAGATTAGGGTTTTATTAGGATTTGATTAGGGTTTGATTAAACGTCGACTTTGATATATGCATCAAACTAGGGTTAAATAAGGTTTCGTTCTGATATGCGACAACAATAAAACGATATGCATCAGATGATTCGGTGGTATGCAGTAGCAATTTAGGGTTTCACATGAATTCTGTTATGCAGTAAAATGGTTGTCGTATGCGTTTCGTAATCAGTGTTATGCAACCGGATATACTTGATATGCAGTAGATATGTTTTGATTCTAACAATGGTTTTCGCCTCTCAAATCGAATTCTTAGCCAAGTGAATGTGACATTCGACTTTCATATTAGATTCATAAGATTCTTTCATGTAAATTGACGGTCATGAGGGTGAGAAATTTGATTTACCTATTGAATTTTGTATACCTATTTAATTTTACGATAGATTGCTAGGGTGAGATTTGATTAGGGTTTGATTATATTCGAATTTGATATATGCATCAAACTAGGGTTAATTAGGGTTTCGTTCTAATATGCAACATTAATAAAACGATATGCACCAGGGATTCGGTGTTATGCAGTAGCAATTTAGGGTTTCACATGAATTCTGTTATGCAGTAATAAAGTTGTCAAATGCATTTTGTTATCATTGTTATGCAACCGGATTTACTTGATATGCAGTAGATACGTTTTGATTCTAACAATGGTTTTCTCCTCTCAAATCGAATGCTTAGCCAAGGGATGTGACATTCGACTTTCATATTAGATTTATAAGATTCTTTCATGTAAATTGACGGTCATGAGGGTGATGAAATTTGATTTACCTATTGAATTTTACTATAGGTTTCTAGGGTTTCATCCTGATATGCAAAACCAATACATCGATATGCACGGCGCGCTAGGGTTTCGTACCAATCCTAATATGAAAACCTTAAGTTTTGATATGCAGTTCGTTTTCGCCGTTATGCAGAACTTAAGTTGTAATATGCAGTTTGTATTATTCGTTATGCAAAATGTAGGGTTTTGTTTTCAATACTATTGTGCAATAATTATGTCGTAATATGCAGTTTGTTTTCAACGTTATGCAGAATATAAGATGTAATATGCAGTTTCGTACTAATGTTGTTTTCAAGGTTTTAATCATTTTCATGTTTTTTCGTATTCATCATTATGCATTCCGATTTACTTGATATGCACTCAATATATTTCGATATGCAGTTCATAGGTACGTGTATGCAAAAGAACTCAAATGATGATGTCATGTAGTATTCCTCGGATGATGATGTCGATGTATCTAATGATGACATGTCAAACGAAGAAGAAGAATTAATGTATGGTACAAAATGTGTCACTGACACCGAAGATAAACACACAAAGCATTGGGTTTGGTATGCATGAAGTAGTAAGTTTTAGGGTTTCATATTGCCTTGATATGATAATATGCAACAAATCTAAAATGATATGCATTTTAATCAATTTTTGTATTGTTGGGTAGAGTTATGTATTCTCCTTCTGATATGCAAAAACAGTGAATTGATATGCACCAAATCTGCAGCGATATGCACCAAATCTGCAGCGATATGCACCAACTCTGCAGTGATATGCACCAAATCTGCAGCGATATATAGATTTAAGCTCCTGAGAGAACACCTCTTAGGGTGAAACGGAGTTAACGACTTAGAGTCGTTGGATCAAATTTAGATAAATGGTTCAGATTAACTCTTAATTAACAATAATGATAATAATTATACAAAATCTTAAAAATTCCTAAAAGAACGGGATATCCCTCTTTCTTCATTACTCTCTCCTCCTTCCTCTCTCGGTCTCTCCTTGCTCCTTGCCCTAGCAGCCTCCTCCATCGTCGCCGCCGTAAGAAGCCTTCGTCGGAGCCGTTTTGCTACCGCCTCTCTCTCCCGCACACAAATCTTTATCTTTCTATCATCTTTAACATTGAATCTCTCCCGTTGTCGGAGTAAGCCTGAGACTATTTACTACGCATCCTCTTCCTTTTCCACAGTTCCACTTAGCCCAAGACCGTTGTCGGAGCAAGCCCGAGCATCAGGTTAGTCCTCTATTTCTTTTTTCCCATGCTATTTGAAATTCGTCAAACCTAGATACGAGTATTAGGTCTAATTTGCGGATTTGGAGGATGCTCTTTGACACCGATTATCATCTGGATAGGGAGATCGTGAGTTTCAAGCCGAGGTGGATACTATCAGTCGTGTTAAACATATACATCTCCAAAGATTCTTTATGGTTCCATTTGAGATCATTGTTTTGGTACATTATACATCATGTTAATGATGATATTTTGTTTATGCTTGTTGAATTTTAGAAACATGTTTTGTGCAGACTAAAACAATTCCCGGCAAATAAGATGCAAATACATGAAATTATCGGTTGAGCATATATATATATATATGCTCTCCTACCTGTTGTGTGTTTATCAGTAACTAAATGACGTCTGTAATAGGTTCCATGTGGTACTGAAGCTACACAGAAGCCACCTCGATGTCGCAAATTATGTCACATTCCTCGTTTATGCAGGCATAGTTCAATCACCAAGGTATTACTTCCGCCGTCAAAGCTGAAGTTTGTGGATTCTGTGTCTGACTAGACTGTCATCATCCTGTCTTCAATTCTCTGTTTGATAAGATCTATATCCTGATCAACTCAGTTTGCTCTTGTTCGCCACTATTTTGCCTAACATGATTAAATATCGTCACTGCAGCCACACAAATGCCATTATGGAGCTTGCCCTCAATGCCGCCTTCCTTGTGGAGAAGAATATCCATGCAGCCACACATGCAGACTAGAGTATCTCACTACTTTTTCTCAAATAATTTCAGCCAAATTGAATGACAGGGCTTTTATCCTCTCTTTTTTAATCAAAGATCCTATCTTTAAATTATAGGTGCCATGGTCCTAGATCTCCTCCTAATCCAGAGTACACACTGAAGCCAAAGAAGAAGAAATCGAATCACCAGATTGAACCAACTCCAGGTACACCATGCCCACCAATGCCCAGAAATTGTTTGGAGGTCATGCCGTGGTCAACACATTGGAGCAGAAAGAATGGTTGATTTTTTTACCATTCTTTGACACAGTTAATTTTACTTTTTCCCTTTTCAGACAGCTGTATTAATTTTGTCAAATAAATTTCTCAGATGGTATGTTCAAAGAGTGGTGAATTTTCCTGTGACAACTTGTGTGGGAATTCTCTTGCTTGTGGCAATCACTTTTGCACCAAAACTTGTCACGCCCTGAAGAATTTGACACCATCGCCTGGTCAGGGAAGAGGCGAGTCATGTGAAGTGTGTCACCTTCCTTGTGACAAGGTGAAATCTTCTTTCCCGTCGAATTTTACTACAGTAATAATCATTGTCGATTTCACTTAATTCCATGGCTGACCACATTATGACTTGTTCACATCTAAATAATATGCCTAATTATCAGGAAAGGAGCCCAACCTGTCCACACTACTTTTTACATTATGTAAATCATATGTAGTGTTTTTGAATTCTTAATATGATGAATTTGATGAACAAAGATTCACTGCATATCGCTACGGATTTAGTGCATATAGCTGCAGATTTGTGTGGTGTTGTATCAATCAACTATTGTTACCGGGAAGAAAAAACGGGAGGAGAAGAACGATGGAAGAGAGGCAGCGTGAGTTGATGGAAGAGAGAGAGAAAATAGTTAATTAAGGAAGGGGTTATGATATATTTTTTCCTTATTTTCTTTTAATTACAAGACTTCTAATCTAAGCCCTTCATCTAATCTCATCCTATGGCTCCTATTCGTTAACTCCGTTTTACTATAAAAGTGGTCTTACCGGAGCCTCCCTCTATATATATATATAAATAAGGAAAAAAATATCATAACCCCTTCCTTAATTTACGGCAATCAACTATTCTCTCTCTCTTCCATCAACTCACGCTGCCTCTCTTCCATCGTTCTTCTCCTCCCGTTTTTTCTTTCCGGTAACAATAGTTGATTGATACAACACCACACAAATCTCCATGGAAGAAGGTTAGTATCGAGATATTCATAGGAATTAGATTAGGGTTTTATTAGGATTTGATTAGGGTTTGATTAAACGTCGACTTTGATATATGCATCAAACTAGGGTTAAATAAGGTTTCGTTCTGATATGCGGCAACAATAAAACGATATGCATCAGATGATTCGGTGGTATGCAGTAGCAATTTAGGGTTTCACATGAATTCTGTTATGCAGTAAAATGGTTGTCGTATGCGTTTCGTAATCAGTGTTATGCAACCGGATATACTTGATATGCAGTAGATACGTTTTGATTCTAACAATGGTTTTCGCCTCTCAAATCGAATTCTTAGCCAAGTGAATGTGACATTCGACTTTCATATTAGATTCATAAGATTCTTTCATGTAAATTGACGGTCATGAGGGTGAGAAATTTGATTTACCTATTGAATTTTGTATATCTATTTAATTTTACGATAGATTGCTAGGGTGAGATTTGATTAGGGTTTGATTATATTCGACTTTGATATATGCATCAAACTAGGGTTAATTAGGGTTTTGTTCTAATATGCAACATTAATAAAATGATATGCACCAGGGATTCGGTGTTATGCAGTAGCAATTTAGGGTTTCACATGAATTCTGTTATGCAGTAATAAAGCTGTCATATGCATTTCGTTATCATTGTTATGCAACCGGATTTACTTGATATGCAGTAGATACGTTTTGATTCTAACAATGGTTTTCGCCTCTCCACTCGAATGCTTAGCCAAGGGGATGTGACATTCGACTTTCATATTAGATTCATAAGATTCTTTCATGTAAATTGACGGTCATGAGGGTGATGAAATTTGATTTACCTATTGAATTTTACTATAGGTTTCTAGGGTTTCATCCTGATATGCAAAACCAATACATCGATATGCACGGCGCGCTAGGGTTTCGTACCAATCCTAATATGAAAACCTTAAGTTTTGATATGCAGTTCGTTTTCGCCGTTATGCAGAACTTAAGTTGTAATATGTAGTTTGTATTATTCGTTATGCAAAATGCAGGGTTTTGTTTTCAATACTATTGTGCAATAATTATGTCGTAATATGCAGTTTGTTTTCAACATTATGCAGAATATAAGATGTAATATGCAGTTTCGTACTAATGTTGTTTTCAAGGTTTTAATCATTTTCATGTTTTTTCGTATTCATCATTATGCATTCCGATTTACTTGATATGCACTCAATATATTTCGATATGCAGTTCATAGGTACGTGTATGCAAAAGAACTCAAATGATGATGTCATGTAGTATTCCTCGGACGATGATGTCGATGTATCTAATGATGACATGTCAAACGAAGAAGAATAATTAATGTATGGTACAAAATGTGTCACTGAAACCGAAGATAAACACACAAAGCATTGGGTTTGATATGCAAAAACAGTGAATCGATATGCACCAAATCTGCAGCGATATGCACCAAATCTGCAACGATATGCACCAAATCTGCAGCGATATGCACCAACTCTGCAGTGATATGCACCAAATCTGCAGCAATATGTACCAAATCTGTATAGATATGAACCAAATTCGTAGCGATATGCACTAAATCTGTATAGATATGCACCAAATATACAACGATATGCACCAAATCCGTAGCGATATGCACTAATCGTTGTTCATCAAATTCATCATATTAAGAATGCACTTCAAAAAAACTACAAAAGATGACGTCATGTAGTATTCCTTGGACGATGATGTCGATGTATCTAATGATGTTGTGTCAAACGAAGAAGAAGAATATAATCAAGCTTAGAAAGCCAACATAGATTACGAAGGCCACGAAACTCATTTGCATACAAACAAATTTGTAGTGATATGCATTAAATCTGCAGCGTTATGCACTAAATTCGTAGCAATATGCACTAAATCTGTATAGATTTGCACCAAATATGCAGGATATGCACCACATATGTATAGATATGAACCAAATTTGTAGCGATATGCACTAAATCTGTATAGATATGCACCAAATCTACATCGATATGCACCAAATCCGTAGCGATATGCACCAATCGTTGTTCATCAAATTCATCATATTAAAAATGCACTTAAAAAAAACTACATACAATTTGCATAATGTAAGAAGTAGTGTGCATATCACACACAAACAAGTGAATATCAACGCACTATATGTGAATATTATACTCATACCGTTGCATATCATATATATAATGAATATGCATTAGACTATAGATGATATGCATAACTTGCTAATGCATACACACTATACTATAGCCGATATGCAGAACTCGCTAAGGCATACACAATATACTATAGACGATATGCAGAACTCGATAAGGCATATGCACTAGACTACAAACGATATGCAAAATTCGTTAAGACTAACTCGATTGAATTGATCAACTTTTTTAGTAAAGAATATGCAGAAAGCTATTGATGATATTCATATCGTTGGTATTGATATTCATTAAACGGATATGAACTTTGTTTGCATTTTTTTTTTTTTAATATCGATTACGTTAGTTAATAGATATGCACTTTGTTAGTATTGATATTCCTTGTTCACTAAGTGATATTCAAGATTTCACCTATACAAGTTCATGAATATATCTCAACATACAATCTGCATAACATAAAAAGTAGTATGCATATCATATTCAAATAAATGATCTTTAAATAAGTGAATCTCATGTTTAATAGACCTCAAACAAATAATATCTTAAAAATCAACTGTCCATAATTTTCAGCTCCCTGGAACAATATAGAAATATACTGTGTATTGATATTCATTAACGACAATTGATTGATGATATTCCGTGGAAAGCTATTAATTGAATCCAAGTAGACTACTTTTCTCATAAATCATATCCGTGATGAATAGTCTTTCGTTTCCGTCATAGATAATCTTCTGTTTCTTGGCCCCTGGATAAGAAATACTGCATATCAATAACGACAAGGCCAATAACATAATAAGCATTGAATATTGTTAGAAAATTATGAATATAAATCTATGAAGAGTGCTCGTCCTACACTCAAACACAAAGCAAAATCAGAAGACTTGACAATTTAACTCTAGCATTACTGATTTTTCAATTTATTACCATAAGAACAATATAGAAATATGCAAAATTGTTAAGACCATATGCTAAAGCACCACTTGGATTCAATTACCAATTCCATTTTGCCTTCTCTCTAAATCATGTATTTAATGCCAAATCATGTATTTAATGCCAAATCATATAAACAAAAACACAAATCAGAAAAAACAAGGGATTAAAACGTATATATATAAACAACCATGTATCACCAATAACATCCTGTAAAGCTACATATCCAAACTTACACACAAACCAACTCAAACACCACTACACCAAAATCACAATTGAATGGATATTATAGATATTGGGAAAAAGAAGAAACTCACATGATAAGTCATCTTCACTCTTCAAAGTATTGTAGAAAAACATGAAGACAGAATCATAGAAGATTTGTGACCACCACTAAATTTTATGATGGTACAACACTCCCGGATACAATTGACATTGAACAAAAAAAAATACAAAATAAGAGTCATGAGTAGGACTTTGACACATTAAGAACAATATTTAATATATTTTACCGTATAGAGCTTATACTACTCCATAAAAAATATATAAAATCTCAAGCATGAATTCAATTAATTAATAAGTCTATCCTAAACTCAACTAGGTCGGTATATAACAAATGAAGAAGGATATGAAATCAAAGTGGACAGGTTCTTGGGAAGTATAGCATTGTCAAATAAAAATTTGCATGCTCTTAGTTGACTAGCTAACTGTTGCTACTAACTAAATAATATAAGTAACTCCCCGGTGTTGTCTTGAACTAAAATGTTGGCTCGATTGACTATTCATCACCATAACATACATTTAATTTTCTATGCAAATCTAAACCACAGATCCATCAAGAAATCTTTCGACACTTATACTAAGGTCAATTGACAGAAAAATTGAACAAAAACCCTAAATATTGGAAATTAAAATCCAATCGTAAAAATCAACCTCCAAATCTGCAAATTAGACCTAGGTTTGACGAATTTCAACTGAAAGGTGCCAAATAGCATAGGAAGAGAGAAATAGAGGACTAACCTGATGCTTGGGCTCGGGCTAATTGGAACTGTGGAAAAGGAAGAGGATGCGTAGTAAACAGTCTCGGGCTTGGTCTGACAACGGGAGAGATTCGATGTTGAAGATGATAGCAAGAAAAAGGTTCGTGTGCGGGAGAGAGGCGGTAGCAAAACGGCTCCGGCTCCTTAAGGCAGCAACGATGGAGAAGGCTGCTAGGGCAAGGAGCAAGGAGAGACAGAGAGAGGAAGGAGGGAAAGACGAAAGATGAGAGAGGGATAAAAGAGATCCCGTTCATTTAGGAATTTTTAAGATTTTGTATAATTATTATGATTATTGGTAACTAAGAGTTAATCTGAACCATTCATCTAAATTTGATCCAACGACTCTAAGTCGTTAACTCCGTTTCACCCTAAGAGGTGGTTTCTCAGGAGCTTAAATCTATATATATATACTAGGATTAGGATAGCTGAAAAACTGCTCATGAACTTGGTTGAGTTTGGACTATGTAATCTTTTAGTGCGTTTAATCCTGCACCCGAAAAATTATAATCGACACTCGCTTTTGGGCACATCTCGGATGCGTCCACAAAACCGGGTCAATCTTGGACGCACCCTGGATGTGCCCAAAAAAAATATTTTTTTTGTCGTCAAAATGCTAAAACGGAGAGCTTGACTTCTAGTTCGAAGGTACACAAAACGGAGAAGCATGGTGAAGAAGAACGACGGCGAATAATGATGGTTGTTGTCGGCGGTGCTCAGTAAATTAAGATTTATTTTCAAATTTCATAAATATATGACATTTTTTTATTTTTTGTTGAATTTTTGTAAATGACAATGACATGTTAAATGACTTGGTTAATGTAGTGACATAACTCAATGCATAAGTTAATTGAACGTAACCAACAAGCATGTGGTCGGGTGGTAAGGGACCCCAACCACCCAACATGAGATCTCGAGTTCGAGACTTGATGGAGGTTAAAAATTATTTGTTGGGAGAGTCACTCACGCAGCTCGAACTCTAGATGTAAGGTTAGTAGAAGAGTCCCCTAACCGAACTAGAGTGGGAAACAAACAAAAAAAAGAAAAAGTTAATTGAACGTAAAGGGCAGGGCCGGGCTAAAGCCCGTTAAATGTGTGTGCTTGAACAGGGCCCCCAAATTTTTGGGGCCCATATATTAGATTTAGGCCCATATATTTTTTATCCACAAAATTAAAGATTTAAACCCTATTTACAAAAAAAACCACGCGCAGCTTTATACTCCTTATTCCCTAGCATAGGTGAAGGACATCAGGAAGAAGAGATGAAGAGTCGTAGCCTACACATTCATTACTCTCATTTTCCCCAAATCCTATCTAAGAAATCAACTAAACCTCTTTTAATATTGTATATTCCCAATCAAACCTCTCTGATTCTACTCTACAAATCTGCAATGAATAGTTGTCTTTGGCTAGAAATTTGGGTTTCCTTTTCATCTTCTACAATCAAAATCGCCCCTCAACTAAAGCAAGGAGATTTGGACATTAGGGTTCTTAATTCTCTACTTCTTTGGCTATTCTTGCTTTCGAGGATCATTATTCATTCTTCAACGATTTTGATTGTTTGCTTCAATCCAGGTATAACTCTATACTTTTCTTATGACTTCCATTTTGTTGAGTTCTTAAAATTTGGATTTATAAATATTCAATTAGCAAATTAACTTGCAATGTGATAATTTTTTAGTAATTTTATTTTTCATTACTTGCAGTAGCTTTCAAAAAAGAAGAATGAAGAATCAAGGGAATGATGTGCAATAGCCTGCAGACAAGTAAATCAGTAATGCAAATCACTTGAACTCCAGGTTGTTTTGTTGCTTATTATTTGTTTGTTTTTTGTTCTTGTGTTACTTTATAGCTTTTTATCTATGTCTTCTAATTCTAGGATAAGAAAATATGCTTCTGGATGTCAAAAACGTAAAAAGAAAAGGATAAATGATGAGATTGTTCAGTCTCAAAAAGGAGCTCTTGATAAGTTTTTGAGAAGAGAATCACAATCTTCCCTTGATAATGATAATCAACATGTTGGTGTTAATTCAGATGATATTTTTGTGGATGTTGATGCTTCTAATGAAAATCCTGATTTTGTGAATTTAGTTTGCCCTCAAAATGAATTGAATGAGAATAGTGATGTTGTTGTGGATGCTAATATTAGTTTGGATGACATTCGTGTTAATGATAATGTTTCTAAAGAGGATCCTAATTTAGCTAATTCCAGTGACACTCAAAATGTTGTTAATGTTGATGTTTCTCTTGATGCTGATAATGATACTGATGTTGATAAGGCTACTGATGTTGATGATGAAACTGATGTTGATGATGAAACTGATGTTGATGATGAAATTGATGTTGATAATTCTTTCAATGGTGTTGATATTTTTGATCCAAGATGTTGGAATGCTTTGGATTCTACCATGATTGATGCTCTAATTTTAAAAGGTCCTAAAAGAGATTTGTCTATTGAAAAAGGTCCTAAAGATAGGTTTGGAAAACGATTTTCAGCCACATGGTACACTAGAATTTTGTCAAATGGAGAAAAGTGTGATAGGGATTGGCTTTTTTATTCAAAAGAGCTCGACAAAGTATTTTGTTTTTGTTGTAAATTCTTTTAAAAAAGGCATGTAAAAGGTGGTTTAACAACAGATGGTTTTGGGGACTGGTCACACCTTAGCACTAGGCTTAAGGAGCATGAAACAAGTGCAGATCATGTCACAAATATGAAAACTTGGTATGATTTACGTCTTAGACTTCAAAATAATAAAACTGTTGATAAAGTGGTTCAAGAGCAAATAGAGAAGGAAAAAAGTCATTGGAAAAATGTATTAGTTAGAATTATTTCTGTTGTGAAATTTCTTGCAAAACATAATCTTGCATTTCGTGGGACCGATGAAAAATTGTATTCAAAGAGTAATGGGAATTTTTTAGGCTTGGTTGAGATGTTGGCTGAATTTGATACTTGTGTTAAAGAGCATGTGAAACGAATGCCAAAGGTCGTACTGTTCATTATCTTGGTAATAAAATCCAAAATGAGTTGATAGTTTTGCTTGCTAAGAAAATCAAATCTGAAATTATTAGCAAGGTAAAAGAAGCAAAGTATTTCTCTGTTATTCTTGATTGCACTCCTGATATTAGTCATCAAGAACAAATGACCTTGATATTAAGATATGTAGATGTTTCTTCTAAAAATGCTAGTATTGAGGAATCTTTTCTTGGATTTTTGGAGGTAAATGATACCACTGGACAAGGTTTGTTTGATGTTGTAAGATCTGAATTAGAGTGTCTTGGTCTTGATATAGATAATGTGCGAGGACAAGGTTATGATAATGGTTCCAATATGAAGGGTAAACATCAAGGAGTGCAAAAAAAACTTTTAGATATTAATCCTAGAGCCTTTTATTCTGCTTGTGCTGCTCATAGTCTTAATTTGACATTGTGTGACATATCCAATACATGTGTTAAAGCTAGAGATTTTTTTGGAATAGTTCAGCGTATTTATACAATATTTGCTAATTCTACTAAGAGGTGGAAAGTGCTCAAGGATAATTTAAAAGGCTGGACACTCAAATCAGTATCATCTACTCGTTGGGAGAGTCGTATTGAAAGTGTCAAGTCAATACGATTTCAAGTCTCAGATATACGAGAATCTTTACTTCAAGTAGTTGATATTGATAATGATTCTAAAATCAGAAGTGAAGCAAAGTCTTTAGCACACAATGAGCTTGGTGATTTTGAGTTTCTAGTGTCAATGGTTGTTTGGTATGATATTTTAAGTGTTGTTAACGAGGTTAGTAAACATTTACAATCAGAAAGTATCCTTATTGATGTAGCTATCGAAGAAGTTAAGGGGCTGATTTCTTTTTTTGAGAGATATAGAGAATCAGGATTATCAAAAGCTCTAGATTCAGCAAAGGAAATTTGCACTGAACTGAATATTGAGCCATTGTTTCCTGAAAGGCGTAAAATTCAAAGGAAAAAACATTTTGATGAAAATCCAAGTAATGGATCTGAAGTTACTTCACAATCTGTTGTAGAAACATTTAGAACTAAATATTTCTTATGTGTTGTTGATCATGCAATTGGTTCACTAAAAACTAGATTTGAACAATACCATGAATATGAAAGAGTTTTTGGATTTTTATTTACTTATGATAAGTTGTGTTCTCTAGATGATGCATGTTTACAAGCTGCTTGTACTAATCTTGAAACTGCACTTCAGAATCAAGAGCAATCTGATGTCGATGGTCATGATTTATATGTGGAATTGATGTTATTGCAAGATTTTTTACCTAGAAAAGAAGAGAGAATGGGACCTATTGATATTTTTAAGTATATAAGACGTGTAGATTGCTTCCCTAATGCGGTTATTGCTTATAGAGTCTTGTTGACTATACCTGTAACTGTTGCATCTGCAGAAAGAAGTTTCTCCAAGTTAAAGCTATTGAAGACCTACCTGCGCTCCACAATGAAACAAGATAGACTTAACAACCTTGCTTTGATATCAATCGAGAATGAGCTGCTGGAGAAAGTTGACAATGAAGATTTGATTGAAGAATGTTAGAAGGATTGTTCGTTTTAAGTAATTTCATATCATAGTTTGAATATGAAGACAAATTTGCTGTCTTATTTATTTTTGGTAGGAAAAACTATGAATTTGCTATCTTATTTGTAAACCTGTTATTATAATATATCATGGTATTTGAGTTTTGAGCTTTGTTTTCATTATGAATCATCCATATAATATATACACTTTATACAGATAAAAAAATTGTAACAGGGCCTCCATAATATCGGGAACGGCCCTGGTGCTCCTTTCACAGAATATTACACGATTAGAACTACAGAAACCCTAACCAGCGACTCCGCGAAATCGAAGGTTGCTCCATGGCGGAGAAGAGGCCTATCGTGGAGGTCGAGGCTGGAGCGCCGGCGACGGAAGATAAGGCGTCGAAGGGAGCTGTTTACAGTAGCATCTGTACTGCAGAAGGTTTTTCAGGGGATCCGGAAGTAACAGATACTATGTGAGTTGTATCGTTTGATTATCTGAACGGAATTTTGGTTGTACTTGAACTAGTTGATTAATTCATGCTTCATCTCCATTTTCCCTGTCAATTAGCATGTCGCTGGAAAAAATTTCACCTAATTCCATTGGTGAGCGACCTATTATGAAGGGAAAGGTACAAATGCAGCTTTCTGATCGAATCCATCATGTCGCATGCCCCTTGATATATTTATGAGTATTGTTTTTTATTGCAGACCGGTGAATATATTTGGCATTTATACAAAGATGTTCATGATGTTGTTAAGATCAAGCTGGGAAATTCCCTCCACAGTTGTGATATTGGTCTAGTGAGTTCTCTTACACTTGCTGACTAGCTCAAGTACATGTTTAATGTGTTTATGTTTCCTTTAGCTGTCATTGACTGTTTTATAAATGGTATGTTGGTTCCATTTTCAGGGTGGACGCTGTGGCATTTATGGAGCAAACTGCTCAAAGTGGATCATGAGCATGGAGGTGAAGCAAGCCTCTTGACCTTCTTACATATCCTCACTTTCTTCATATACGAACTGGCTACTCTATTCTTGATTAAAAACAATTCTTAAGTGTCAAAAAGTAAATAAGCTTTATGTTGAATTCAACTCCATAAACATCTTTGTGATATTACAAGCCAAGGAAATGAATAAATAAGCCAAACAGCATTACTATTGTGATATTACAAGCCAAGGAAATGAATGTATAAGCCCTTCTGTTGAATTCAACTTCACTGAAGATGTATACGTCTTTGATTTGCAGTTAGACATTAATGATGTATACATGTCCAACCTCCCTCTGGCTCACATTTTTTATCGTGGGGAGTGCTTTATTCATCATGGTGCACAAGTAGGATTCTGGAAAGGGGTAAGATATATTTGCTCATACATGTCCAATAACTGACTGAGACACCCATTGCTTACTCAGTTAGATGGCAGGATGTCAAGCTACTTATTGAGGATCTTACAGAATTAAACCCAGCAGTTTCTTCTGCTGTTCGTCGTGTTCTGGATATAATACATACAGGTGACTAAGCTGACTGTATATCTGAACTGATTGGAGTTCTACAGACATTACATGAATTTCCCAAAATTGTGACGACTGTTGGTCATATCTTTGTGGTTTGCTTTGGAGGATTTTTTTCAAATAGAATTTCTGTGATGTTTTAGCTCCCATTATCTTAATGCTTATTTTGTAAAATAGTTGTCACTCATTTGTCTTCTGCAGGCTTGCAATATAAGCTTAAAGCTGGTGGTACATTAGAGAACCCAATTTAGTAAGCACCGCTGACCATTTAAATTCTTGCTCCAGCTTCTGTGACACATTATTTTATATATCGCCTCAATTGTTGCAAGCATGAGCTTCAAATGTATTTCATCTTCTATAAGAAATACATTATTTAGATGATTCTAGTTCAGTCTTCGTCGTACTTTGTTGAACTTTAATATTTTTATATACTTCCTCAGTTGCATGTATCATCGGGATACTTAGTTTGTGTGCATCTTTTTTTTGTTTCATTTGAAGCAATATATTATATATAGCATCAACTATCTGTGTTAAACATGATCTCTGGTACAGCAAAGTCGGCGATAGGGAGAAGGATTCCAAAGATGAAGAGGCATCCCAATTGTTTGACAAGCTTGTTTTCAGTAAGGTATTTTGTTCTTTAATTTATTTTGCAATTTTTCAGTTTTCTATTATAATCTGACAACATAGTGTGTTCTTTCTCAGGCAAAAGAAGGACTTGGTGGAAGAATAAGACTTATACTTTCAGGAGTAGTAGCTCCAGTTGCTAGTCAGTTTGAAACTTTTCTACGAGCTGTAGCATGTTTCTATGCTCCACAGGGATATGGTAAGGATTGTAATACCTATTTGTATCATACTTCTGGTGAGAACTAAAAGTTTTTGATTATATAAAATGTAACTCTTTTTTTCTCTTTCTAAATGTCTGATACGAACCAACATTGTCCAAATTATCAGCCATATAACTTAATTTCTGTTTTATGTTAGTTAGTTCCATTTTCCAGAATTCCACTTGCTATTTTATCTATCAGCATATTTTTATCATTTTCACCAACCGGGCTTTATTATTGAATGCAGGTGATGTGGGTGAGTTGCAACTTGTTAACCACCAGAAACTTAGTAAACATAAGCATATTCCCGCGCATCTGTGGCATGAAATACTATCCAGACTCCCCTCTAAATCAGTTGCTCGATTCCGTTGCGTCTCAAAAGTATGGGAATCCTCGATCACCAACCCTGATTTCTGGCGCTTACATTTAAAAAATTTCAAGAACAATGTGGATGAAACCCACCTCCTTGTGGTTGAAGAAGTCAGTAAACAAGCAAGGAAGGTCAGTCTAAAGTCCAGCAAAACCTTTGAGACCAAATCATTATGGGATCCATATACTTGGCAATGGCATATTAGGTACGCCATTGATGGGCTGGTCTTTTTGAGGAGGGATGCAATGAACATCAAACACACAGAGTTACAGCAGAAGGGTATGAATCTTCTACGTGCTGCTCCAGAATCTCTTCAATTTTGGTTTTAAGGTTGTACGATACAACCAGCTCAAACCATTCTCTGCCACTTCTGCTGTAAGTCTGCTTAAGCGCCTTTGTTAACATATCATTGTTCTTCTTCATCCACATGTACATGTTCATGTGGATGAAGAAGAACAATGATATGTTAACAAAGGCGCTTAAGCAGACTTACAGCAGAAGTGGCAGAGAATGGTTTGAGCTGGTTGTATCGTACAACCTTGAAACCAAAATTGAAGAGATTCTGGAGCAGCACGTAGAAGATTCATACCCTTTTGTCTCCATGGTGTTTGGCTACGTTGACAGCTTGATTCTGCTTAAATAGCTTTCAGTTCTCCCTACGTCTTTCTTGTATGCAGGTATGGCACATTCATATTATTTCTTCCCTGAAACTTTATTTATGATTCCATTGCTTCCTGGTAAAAGTTAATCCTTTTCTTTGATGGTGGTATGTACTACTTGTAAGCCTATACTAAGCATGCTACCATAAGATTCCTCTTATTGCTTATACCTAGATGATACTTTTTTGACAGTACTGAATTGAACGTGTCTGAGTGAGTTCTACATTTCGTGTCCTGCAGGAGAAGTTCCTTGAAATATTTTGTGGAGATTCTTACAAGTGTGCTGCACGCCTGCACATGATGGCAAGAGCTATGACTGACCTAGGGGTGACTTTGACATTGTTTTGTAACACGTTGTTGGATGAATGTAACACGTCTGGAAACTTGTAATTGTTGGTAAAGACTTTGCCAGTGCTTTGAAAGCAAATCGTTCGTCGATCGAAAATCCAATAGCGTTGAGTTTCTTGGAAGCTGACTATTGTGACTTTACCGATCCATATATACGTATAAAACTGTCATGTTCCCTCCACTAAAAAATATCGTTGTCAATCTTTTATCTATATATATAATAATCCATGAGTTTGCAGAAGTAATGTAAACTGTACCGGGCTTAAAAACTATCATTCTTAATCCTTTCTCATTCATTTTCTTCCTTAGTGGACGATTTTGACGTGCTTCGTTATCAGTTAAACCTTTCGGCTTCCCTATTCATTAGTCTTTGCTGCTGCTCCTTTCTCATTCATTCTATGCTCCCATCTTCTACTTTTCCAATGTTCTTCCACCGTCCCCGATTTCTCGATGCCTCGCTTGGCGATTCTACAACTCTTACTTTTGCCCTCCTTTCTCAAGAGCCCTAAATCCATATCAGATATTGGAATTGGATGTCGATATCTGCTCAAGTCTCTGCTTTCCTTCCGATGTCGATATCTATCCCCAACCTCCGATGAATCATCATCTTCTTCCCACATGAATATTCATCTTCCCTCCTAAATCGTTGCGCCTCTAACGCCGACGATGACAATCATCCTGAAAAGGAACAAGAGCAGAAGCCTTCTGCTTCTTCCCATAAAATTGGGCATTTACCCCTCTCTAATTTTCTCCAACTATCGGTGGCACAAGACAAGAATCAAACACCGAACACTACACAATCAATTGGGTATGTCGGTGACGAATTTCTTAAGCATTTCGAGGTTGGATTGAGGTTTTATTGGTCTTTGTATTAGGGTAGAATGTTTTAACAATCTAATCTCTTCCGTTTCTTCTTCAGTTAGACAGTGAAATCAACGCAAGAGCTCACACTTGAATCAGTAGTGAATGATGAAGTTGAATCGTTTCGTGTGATTGTCGTGGTGAAAGGTGTTCGGTTTGTTCTGGAATAGATACAGGTACATACGTTCCATATCTAGCTATATTAGCAGCTAAATTTTATTAGATTGAATTGTGTGCATGAAATAGTGAATCTTAGGTTTAAATATTTGTTTTCTCCCTTTTCTACTCCAATGAAAACGCGTGATGATTTAAAAGTTAGATTTGAAATCTATGATGTATTTGTTAAACTCTGTATAGTGCAATAGTTTTTTGTTTGTATGACAATTTCAGGGATTCTGCTACCTATTGTTTGCACTTCTGTTCTAAACAGGCGTAAACAACCATTTCGTGTATGAGCGATAATGATTCAACTGTTTGTTTAATTTCATGCGAAACCTTGCGCAAACAAATTCTCTAACACTATATGTTATTTGATTTTCCAGAATAAGCACTATGTTTTCCCTTACAAATCACTAATATTCCATAATATTTTACTTGCTTTTTGGCCTATACTCATCGAAGGTTTATGAGGAAATGAACTACTGTGGGTTAATTCCCACTTCCCAGATTCTATTCATTCATTTACGACACCTTTTTATTAAATCAGTCCCATTAAGTATACAGCTAGATGAATAAATTTATTTGATTAGGTTGAAAAAAAGGCAGTTCTTTGAAGTGTGTATAAAACTTCTGTCTTTTGTCGATAAATTTGTCTTAGTGGATTATTTGTGTAGCTACAGTTTTCTTTGCTCATAAGAATGTTGATTTATTACTATTTTTAATTCCATGCTTTTCTCCAGTCTCCTAATTTTGATGTTGTGGGTTCTCAGTTATAAATGTTGAAGTTGTGTTCAAGAAACAAGTCCCTTGGGCTATTGGTTATTTTTTCAGGTATTTGTAAATTGCTTGAAAATGACTTTCTATGTGTTTTACTAATTATTGGGGATTTTTTTATTTTGTATCTTTTTAATTCTAAGGTATCTCTCAAATTACTATAATTGCATCAACTTGGGTCTCCCTGTGGGAGTTGTGGCAGCTGTTCTGGCCAGTAAAGATCTTATGGCGTGTGCAATATTTAGTCTTGCTATGAATCACAAGCAGGTTACCCGAAGAATCCAACATCTGCAATTACAATTTTTTGTTTCAGTTTTGCGTAATCTCTAAGCCCTACTGTCGTACATCAAGTGCAGTTCAAGAAGATGATGGATCCGCAGAAAATGTCGTTTCAGCTCAGCAGGTCTTTCTTTACCCCTCAACCCCATTTCCTTTACTTTGATATCAAAATTGACCCATGTTTTGTGATTAGGCGATAATGGAAGATGAAGAGGAGGAAGAAGACCTATTTGTTCTTACTCAAAGTCTTAATCACCTTCAATCAAACGTTGCAGGAGACCTATTGCTGGTTTGAAATCGGGCAAACAAATTCTCTAACACTGTATGTTATTTGATTTTCCAGAATATATATGCACTATGTTTTCCCTTACGAATCACTAATCTTCCATAATATTTTACTTGCTTTTTGGCCTATACTCATCGAAGGTTTCTGAGAAAGTGAATTAATGTGGGTTAATTCCCACTTCCCAGATTCTATTCATTCATTTACGACCCCGTTTTATTAAATCAGTCCTATTAAGTATATAGCTAGTGACGAGGCGAATTTGTCGTGTGCCAAGTCAAGTAATCCTAACATGCAAACTAAGTAATATAGTGCGCAAGTAAGGGTCGAATCCCAAGAGAATCAGTTTATCAAATTCTTAAGTTATCACAATGACTAACCAATAAACGTAACCAAAGGGGGGTTTTTGTGGTTTTGATACGAAGTATCGAATATCAACTTGGTTATAACAAGATTAAGCGAAGTGTTCCACTTAGCGATTATCCACAATTAGATTAACAAGTTGATCTTAGAATCCTTTTTATCCCTATGTCAAGTTCTCAAGTGATCGTTCTAATTCCTGTTCTTGAATAGTTATTAGTCCAACTAGTCCTAATAACCCTTACTCGATTATAACCTCGAAACTATCAAAGTTCAATAACAAAGTAGCAATGCATTCAGGAATAGATAGATATATGCAATATCATGGACAACTAGTCGGATACTCGACATGTACTCAACTCTCTTCTCTATTAACAATCACAACTAGTTCATGCAAATAGATTGTGCTACACAACAAGTATGATAATTCAACTAGAAGTATCAAACTCTAGCAATATGAACAAGACACAACTAACTTAGGTGATCAATCTAAAGTAGTAAATCTAGTTCATCGACAATACAAACAAGAGAGTTTAGACAATCAAAGAGTTAGACAAAGGGAAAGGATAAACTCACAACTTGTTGAATCCAAAAGCTTCAAACGCCAAGTGAAACAAAGGAACTTTAGCAACTCATAAGTTTGTGAAAACTCTTCCAAAAACTTAAGCAAAACCAAGGTTAGATGATCAAGATTGATCATCCACTACCTATATAGTATTAGCTGGTGTAACAGCCGAATTAAGGTCCTAAAAAACGTATGGAAAGTTACAGAATTAAACACAAATTACTTCAAATGGCAAAGACATCAATTTGATTCTTCTGTCGAGGAACCGCACCCGCGGGTTGAGAGCCGCGGGCGCGGTTTTGGGTTTCTTCAGATTCTCTGGATGGCAGAGGGCCGCGGGCGTGGCTTGAGACCCGCGGGCGCGGCTTGAGCTTTCTCGAAAGCTTTGGCTGAAGGTGAGAACCGCGGGTGCGGATTGAGACCCGCGGGTGCGGCTTGAGACCCGCGGGTGCGGCTTGTTGTCTGAGGCAGAACCTGCTGATTTCTTCAAGTCTTCGTCTTCAGCAGCTTC
This sequence comes from Oxyria digyna, assembly GCA_029168935.1. NCBI lineage: Eukaryota > Viridiplantae > Streptophyta > Magnoliopsida > Caryophyllales > Polygonaceae > Oxyria > Oxyria digyna. The sequence continues at coordinate 47,689,569 of JAPVLV010000005.1, forward strand.
TTCCTTATGCTTCAATGCTTCCAATGCTTGTATCATCTCTTGGAATCTCGTATGTAAATCTTCTCTCGAACAGCTCCATGATACAGATTACATAGAAACAAGTAACATATTCCTATACAAAACTAGCTAATAATCCATAGTTGCGGTATGTAAAACACCGCTTATCAAACTCCCCCATACTTAGATCTTGCTCGTCCCCGAGTAAGCTAAAAGAAACTTACTCTTTTACAATAATCACTCAAAGATCTCAGGAAGTATGAAAAAGAAAGAAACTACAAATCACTAACACATTTAGTATACAAACAATATGGTGAGAAAGAATTCTATCAATTTTGGTCTTCCATAGTGGTTAACATGCAAAAAATTTTGTCCTACGACACTCATTTCACTCATTTTGCCTAGGCGCCTCGAAAGGTTTTCACCTAGCCACTCATTTCATTTTCAATCTCACCATTCCTTACCGCCCTCAAGTCCTTTTTTGCCAAGCCTAATGCAAGCCGAACTACCCGCTTATTGCATGGATTTTTCCATCCCAGGATTTTCATTTTCCTTTTTTCGTATTTTTGTGGCTTTTTCTGTTTTTAATTCCATGCAAAGTACAAACTTGATTAAATAAAACCGAAGGGAAATGACAATGAAATAAAACTACTCTAGGATAAGCAATGAACTAATTTCCCTCCCCCATACTTGAAGTTCACAATGCCCTCAGTGTGCAAAGCATAGACAAATAATGAGGAAGAGAGAAAGAAGCTCACTGATCCGGGTCATCCCGGTTTGGATAGTCGGGCCAACGAGCCTGCATGTCGAGCCGTAAGTCATCCACCGACTGCTGCAGCCTCTCAACATTGTGGTTCACCGTCTGCTGCAGCCTCTCAACATTGTGGTTCACCGTCTGAACCGACTGGTAGACAAACTCAATCCGCTCGAAAAGACGCTGCTCCCAAGGTATGTCAGCAGGAGCTGCAGATGATGAGCCTTCGCCCCATTGCCTCTGAGGCTGAAAACGAGGGGCAGGCTCCTGGAAGTCGTCATCATCATCATCCTCAAGGTCAGCTGGCTGCTGATCCAGCTGCGGAACCGGCTCCTGGATGCTGATCCCACCGCGAGCTCGTCGTCGAGCAGCTGCACGAGGGGGAGCGGGCGCAGGGTTGATCCTGAAAGTATTCGCTGGCCCATAAGCAAAGTCCTCAGTGAGAGCAATCTCGGGAGGACCGATCCATACCCACATCCGCTCGTCATCATTTACTGTAACCGACTTGAGCCACCTAAGTCGAGTTTGCAGAAATGTGGCATCCAGCAAATAGGGACCCATTGAGGGGTCCGGACTGCCTATGCAGTCAAGCGTCTCCCAGTCGGGGACGACAACCTCTAAGATGAGGGTGATCATGCCACCCAAAGTAATCTGTCCCCTCGGTTTTGAGCGGGCTGTCTTACAGGAGTGAACAAAAAGTGAGAGCCAATCCGGAATTACCTGACATTCCGGCATAAGAGCATACAGATACTTCAGCTGGTAGGCAGGCACCTTGTTCACTTCAGAAGCCCCAAAGAAGGCCATAGAGAGAGCCCGCTGTGTCAGGCGGAGACATGGATGAGACATTTTAGCATTATAGTCATTACCATGGGTGTCCCGAACTTGTCCCGTCCATGTGTACCAGACCTGTGTAGGGCTGTTACCAACTGTAGTGTCATAATCTGCAGAGGGAACCTGAGAGATTCCCAAGATGTGGCGCAGCTGTTCAGCCTGAACTGTAAAGGACCGTCCATTGTAAATGAACTGGATGGCCGAGATGGAGGTGGTCTCTGAGACGTTCTTGGACTTGAGGCTTGCCAGAAACTGATAGGTAGCCTCGGCATGAGTGGGAGCTGACCTGTACAAGAAACCCTGCAGCCCTGCGTGCTCAAGCATGGCCTCAGTGCATGCAGTCATACCCAAATCATCGAGGGTACGTGGATGAAAAAATCTCGTGGCTACACACTGCTTAGCCCTTAAATAAGCTAAGTTGGTCTGAACCTGTTGTTGCCACAAATCATTTTTGTGGCCTCGAGATGTTCCTGCTGCAGCCATCACAGTATATACACAACGCAAATACTACCACAAATCCGCACACAACAAATATACCAAGCAGCAGCAGCAGCACAATAGCAAAAAGCCCTCCCCGAGGCGTAAGCAAATCAACAACGATGAGTGCGGTTGTGAGAAAAACTTACTGAAATCAGCAATGGACGACAGAGGCGGAACCGCGGGTGCGGGTTGGTAGCCGCGGGTGCGGTTTTTGCTTTCGTCTGATTTCTGGCGAGGAGGTAGCCGCGGGTGCGGTTGTGGAACCGCGGGTGCGGTTTGTGCGAGCTGGAGAATTCTTGACAGGGCGAGGCCGCGGGTGCGGTTTTGTAGCCGCGGGTGCGGTTTCGTCAAGACAGAATCTTTTGGGCAAGGTGAGGTATGCGGGCGCGGGTTTTTGAACCGCGGTTGCGGTTGGAGTCCGGCGCAGGTGCGGGTGCGGGTGCGTGTACGGTTGCGGAGGAGTTGGTGGGAGGTGGATGGTGTTGTGAAGATAAGGGTTTGGTGGGAGGTTTTGAGAAAGAAAATTGGTAGAAGATGTATGAGGGAAGTGGGAGGTGGTAGGGTTTTATGTGGTGGGAGAGTTGGATGTGGTGGGGGGTAGAGAATGAAATTTGATATGGAAAAAGGTAGAAAATGAAATTCGAGATGGAGAAGGGTAGAAGATGAACCGTCAATTCCTTTTTCTTTTCTTTTTTATAAACGAAAAGAAGAACCGTCAATTCCTTTAGTAGCAAACGACCAACGTCTTCTCGTCTTGACTTCCTAGAAAATAGAAAACAAAACAATTAAAAGGAAAATGAAATTCAAGGGAAAAAGAAGAATACCCTGGGTTGCCTCCCAAGCAGCGCCTTGGTTAGAGTCGTGGCTCGACTTGGTTTTCCGTCTTCAATTTTCAAAAGTTGGCTCTTCTAGAGCCATTTCATCGAAAGACACTTTGGTGAATCCCTCATGGTAAGGTTTTAACCTTTGACCATTCACCTTGAAGACGTTGTGGTTGTCTTTGTCAAACAACTCCACGGCGCCATGAGGAAAGACGCGAGCAACAACATACGGGCCATTCCAACGGGATCGCAACTTACCTGGAAAAAGTTGAAGACGAGATTGGTAGAGCAAGACCTTGTCTCCCACCTTGAAATCTTTTCTCAAGATGTTCTTGTCATGCCAAGCCTTCGTCTTTTCCTTGTAGATCACCGCATTCTCATACGCATCCCGGCGTATCTCTTCAAGCTCTTGGATTTGCAACTTCCTAAAGTCGCCTACCTCATTCAACTCCATGTTGCATTTTTGCACCGCCCACCACGCCTTGTGTTCTAACTCCACCGGAAGGTGACAAGCCTTCCCAAACACAAGTCGATATGGGGACATTCCTATTGGAGTTTTGTAGGCGGTCCTATACGCCCAAAGTGCATCATCCAACCTTAAACTCCAATCCTTTCGATTAGGAGCCACCGTCTTTTCCAGAATCCCCTTGATTTGCCTATTGGAAACCTCAGCTTGTCCATTGGATTGGGGGTGATAAGCAGTTGAGACTCGTTGAGTGACATGGTACTTCTTTAAAAGAGCACTCACCGTCTTGTTGCAAAAGTGAGTACCTTGGTCACTTATAAGAGCCTTTGGAATCCCAAAACGAGAAAAGATATTCTCCTTCAAGAAACCTGCTACCACTCGGGAATCATCAGTTCTGGTGGCCTTCGCTTCCACCCATTTGGAAACGTAGTCCACCGCAAGTAAAATGTATAAATTCCCAAACGAACTAGGAAAGGGTCCCATGAAATCAATACCCCAAACATCAAAAATCTCACAAAAGACTAATGGTGTTTGTGGCATCTCATTTCGTTTACTAATTTTCCCGACCCTTTGGCATCGGTCGCAAGCTTTGCAAAAGGCAAACGCATCCCGAAAGATGTGTGGCCAATAGAAGCCGGCGTCCAATACCTTCCTAGCTGTTTTATTAGCCCCAAAATGCCCCCCACATGCATGAGAATGACAAAAAGTAAGGACAGACTGTACCTCGTTATCCGGGAGGCATCGTCGGATTACCTTGTCAACACAATGTCTCCAAAGGTAGGGGTCATCCCAAACGTAGAAACGTGATTCCCGCTTGATCCTATCTTTTTGAGCTTTGGTGTAGTTCGGCGGGAATTCTTCGCGAACCAGGTAGTTCACGATATCGGCAAACCATGGTTTGAAAGACCGGAGGGCGAAAAGCTTGTATTCCGGGTCAATTTCTGCATACTCGGCTGTCAGAAAACCGCGATCGCGGTTATTGAGACGCGGTCGCGGCTCTCCTTGCAGTGATATTTCTGGAAAACACAAACCGCGGGTGCGGTTTACTAGCCGCGGGTGCGGCTCTTTCTTTTCCGAAAACTCTTGAGAGCATAAACCGCGGGTGCGGTTTCCTGGCCGCGGGTGCGGCTTGCACTCAGCAGAAGCAGAAATTGCAGAATGAATGTGATACAAGTTTTCGTCCGGAAATGTACCTTGAATTTGAACCTGTAATTTACCGTCCTCTGGCACAATCCGGCTCAAATGATCAGCTACGGAGTTTTCGACTCCCTTCTTGTCCCGGATTTCCACATTGAACTCGCTTAAGAGCAAAACCCATCGAATGAGTCTTGGCTTTGATTCCTTCTTCGTCATGAGATAATGAAGAGCAGCGTGGTCCGTGTGGATAATCACCTTCGTGCCCAAAAGATATTGCCGAAATTTTTCAAGGGCAAACACCACGGCTAGCAACTCCTTTTCCGTGGTGGAGTAATTCCTCTGAGCTCCGTTCAAAGTCGTGGAAGCATAGTAGATGACGTGCATTGCTCTTCCGACTTTTTGACCAAGAACGGCTCCCACCGCATGATCACTAGCATCACACATGATCTCAAAGGGTAGAGACCAATCGGGTACTTGGATGATTGGTGCTTCGGTGAGGTGGGCTTTCAGAGTGTCGAATGCCTTCTTGCACACATTCGACATGTCAAAAGTAGCTTCCTTTTTCAAAAGCTCACATAGGGGCGTGGAGATCTTAGAGAAGTCCTTGATAAACCTGCGATAAAAACCTGCATGGCCTAGGAAGGAACGCACTTCACGCACATTAGTAGGATAAGACAACGATTGAATGACGTCAATCTTTCCCTTATCGACCTCAATACCCCTAGCTGAAATTATGTGCCCCAATACTATCCCTTGTTCAACCATAAAATGACACTTTTCAGAATTCAATACTAGATTAGTATCTACACATCTTTTAAGCACGAGTGACAAATGATTTAAACATGCATCAAAGCTATCCCCATGTACCGTAAAATCATCCATAAAAACTTCTATGAAATGTTCAATGTATTCCGAGAAGATACTTACCATACATCGTTGAAAGGTCCCGGGCGCGTTACATAATCCAAAAGGCATTCTACGATATGCAAAAGTGCCAAAGGGACATGTAAACGTCGTCTTCTCTTGATCTTCGGGTGCAATAGCCACCTGAAAATACCCTGAATACCCATCTAGAAAGCAATAATATGGACGACCGGCAAGTCGTTCAAGCATTTGATCAATAAAAGGGAGGGGGAAATGATCTTTTCGGGTTACCGCGTTCAGCTTGCGGTAGTCAATGCATACTCTCCAACCCGTTTGAGTTCGGGTAGGGACCATCTCACCTTGTTGATTCTCTACCAATGTTATGCCCCCCTTCTTAGGGACACATTGAGTTGGACTTACCCATTGACTATCCGAAATGGGGTAGATCATGTCAGCTTGAAGAAGTTTCAGCACCTCCTTCTTGACCACCTCCATCATAGGTGGGTTTAACCTTCTTTGGGGTTGCCTAGAGGGTTTAGCACCTTCCTCAAGAAGGATCCTGTGCATACAGGTGGAAGGGCTAATTCCCTTGATGTCAGCAATGGTCCACCCAAGAGCGGTAATGTGTTCTTTCAGCACCATCACCAACCTTTTGTTCACCTGTCAACTTGCTTGAAATGATTACTGGAAGGGTATCATTTTCCCCAAGAAAAGCATACTTCAAGTGCTCGGGTAATTGCTTGAGCTCTACAACCGGTGCCTGCACAATAGAGGGAAGAAGCTTTTCGCTCTCCAAAGTTAGTAGCATGGGCCGACCGGCCAAAATTCTACCCGAAGCGTCTAGACGAGCTAGAACACTTTGAATCTCAGGTGGAAGAGACAATTCAAGTGTTGGTGAGTGAACGATGCTGTGTTCTAATACACTTTGTAATTCATCTAAGCCAAAGATATTGAAAACATCTTGGACTATAGGATCAATTACATCAATTGAACAAATAGACGCAGCATCTTCGACGGGGTGTTTCATAGCATCAAAAATGTTAAATTGAACTATTTCCCCATCGAACTCTAAAGTGAGAGATCCACTAGCCAAATCAATCTTTGTGTTAGCGGTGCGCATGAAGGGTCTCCCAAGCAAAATAGGAGCAGCTTGCCCATCATGTTCCATGTCTAACACAAAGAAATCAGCGGGAAAGAACAAATTATCCACCATAACCAGAACGTTTTCAACTACACCTTTAGGATACACGGTGGACCTATCGGCTAGTTGAATAACAATTTCGGTTTCATGAAGTGGACCTAACCCGAGAATCTTATAGAGAGAGTAAGGCAACACATTTATCGATGCACCCAAATCGAGCATGGCTCGTTCAAAATGTGTGTCGCCTATACGGCAAGGTATGCTGACCATGCCCGGATCGCTGCACTTCTTAGGCATTCGCCTTTGAAATACAGCGGAGACACGCTCGCTTACCGTCACCTTTTGTTGCCCTTTCAACTTTTGATTCCTCTTGATTGTGCAAAGTTCTTTTAAAAACTTTGCATATCGAGGAATGCTTTTAATTAACTTGAGCAAGGGGATGTTTACCTCACATTTGCTAAACGTCTCAAACAACTCCTTGTCGTTTTCCGGCCTTTTGGTGTTCCTAAGGGCATCGGGAAACGGGGCGGGAGGCTTGGTGGAGTCGAGAGGTGGAAAGTTGGGACGAACGTAGTTGTCCTGTCTCAACTGGAAATCCCCCCGATCCTCCACTTCGAGTTCAGCATTTTGTGAAGGAAAACCAGAAATTTTTACCTCGGTGGATGAGTCGCGGGTGCGGTTTTCAACCCGCGGGCGCGGCTCGTCAGTGCAATTGTCTTCTGGCACAGTGGAGGAGCCGCGGGTGCGGGTTTGTAGCCGCGGGTGCGGTTCTTCAGGAACACTGCTTTCTGGCTCAGTGGAGGAGCCGCGGGCGCGGTTTTCTACCCGCGGGCGCGGTTCTCGGCTGTCCTCAGAAAGCAATTTTTCTGCCGAAGCCTCGACAAGGTTTCTGGTTTCCCCCAAAATCTTACCACTTCTTGTTGTCACTGCACTTACATTTCTGGTTGGATTCACCACCGTTTGGGACGGTAGAGAATTGGAATTTTGTTGTGCAATGGTGGTAACAGCTTCAGCCAACTGCCCAATTTGCTTCTCCATGTTCTTGATGCTCGACTCAGTCGTTTGAACATGAGTTGTGAAGTGTTGAGTCAAGGATCTCAGCAGCTCCGCAGTAGATGGTCCAGCATTGGGTCGAGGGCCTTGAGCTTGTTGTTGGGGCTCATTTGGATCACGCCATCGAAAATTGGGATGATCTCTATACCTCGGGTTGTAGTTATTTTGTTGATCACCACGAGGTCGTGGGGGTCCATACCCACCAGCAGCAGCATTGACTTCAGCAACATCTTCACCTTCAAGCTCAGGGCATTTATCTGTAAAATGAGAAGGGTCGTTACAAATACCACATACCTTTACTTGTTGTTGTTGTCCTTTTTGCAACTGAGAGACCATCTTCTTCAACTCTACAAGCTCAGCTACAAGAGCGGGATCCCCTGAACTTGCTGCGTGCACTCCCTTTTTGGTGTATATCCTACCAAAACTCCTTGTGCTCTCAGCCATATCTTGCAATTTCTCCATGGCATCCTCCGGCGTCATGTTGAGAATATTCCCACCACACGCAGCATCAACCATCCTCCTTTCTTGGTTAAGGAGACCATTGCAAATGTAAAGCACAAGATCCTCGGTATCATACCCATGAAAAGGGCACGAAGCACACAACCCCTTGAAGCGTTCAAGGTAGTCATAGAGCGTTTCGTCTTCACTTTGCTCGACATGGGCTATCTCCTTCTTGAGAGCATTTGCCTTCTTCACTGGAAAATACTTGCTCAAGAACACCTTGTGCAACTTTTCCCAATTATCAACCGAACCGGTTGGCAAATGGTAATACCAAGAACGAGCACCATCCTTCAAAGTGAACCCGAAGGCTCTCATCTTGATCTGCTCTTCCGTGACATTTGGCGGTTTGGTCGTCATGCAAATGTCATGAAATTGGTTCAAATGCATGATTGGATCCTCACCAGCCAAACCATGGAAACTTGGGAGCAAATTGATCACCCCCGACTTGAGCTCGAAAGTCACCCCATGAGCAAGGGGTGGAATAACCACAGCTTGAGGTTGCTGTGTCAGGTTCGGTGTTTGCCGCTCTCTCAAAGTGCGAGTAACACCACCTCCTGGTAGCCTTGTCTCAATTAGCTCTCGTTGAGCATTAACGACCAACTGCATGTCAGCCAATTGACGCTGCACTTCAGCAAGAGCTTCTCGATCGGCCATTTCTACTGTCTCAGTCCCGACTCTGTTCTCTCTTCGATTCCGATGAAAAGTTCTCTCGATCTCTGAATCAAGAATAGAAAGAGGCTGATTAGTAGAACGGGTGTTGACCATTCACTAGTCAACACTAAAGTTAGTCAAAATAAGAACTTAAAAATAAGAAAATTTGATTCCCCGGCAACGGCGCCAAATTTGACGAGGCGAATTTGTCGTGTGCCAAGTCAAGTAATCCTAACATGCAAACTAAGTAATATAGTGCGCAAGTAAGGGTCGAATCCCAAGAGAATCAGTTTATCAAATTCTTAAGTTATCACAATGACTAACCAATAAACGTAACCAAAGGGGGGTTTTTGTGGTTTTGATACGAAGTATCGAATATCAACTTGGTTATAACAAGATTAAGTGAAGTGTTCCACTTAGCAATTATCCACAATTAGATTAACAAGTTGATCTTAGAATCCTTTTTATCCCTATGTCAAGTTCTCAAGTGATCGTTCTAATTCATGTTCTTGAATAGTTATTAGTCCAACTAGTCCTAATAACCCTTACTCGATTATAACCTCGAAACTATCAAAGTTCAATAACAAAGTAGCAATGCATTCAGGAATAGATAGATATATGCAATATCATGGACAACTAGTCGGATACTCGACATGTACTCAACTCTCTTCTCTATTAACAATCACAACTAGTTCATGCAAATAGATTGTGCTACACAACAAGTATGATAATTCAACTAGAAGTATCAAACTCTAGCAATATGAACAAGACACAACTAACTTAGGTGATCAATCTAAAGTAGTAAATCTAGTTCATCGACAATACAAACAAGAGAGTTGAGACAATCAAAGAGTTAGACAAAGGGAAAGGATAAACTCACAACTTGTTGAATCCAAAAGCTTCAAACGCCAAGTGAAACAAAGGAACTTTAGCAACTCATAAGTTTGTGAAAACTCTTCCAAAAACTTAAGCAAAACCAAGGTTAGATGATCAAGATTGATCATCCACTACCTATATAGTATTAGCTGGTGTAACAGCCGAATTAAGGTCCTAAAAAACGTATGGAAAGTTACAGAATTAAACACAAATTACTTCAAATGGCAAAGACATCAATTTGATTCTTCTGTCGAGGAACCGCACCCGCGGGTTGAGAGCCGCGGGCGCGGTTTTGGGTTTCTTCAGATTCTCTGGATGGCAGAGGGCCGCGGGCGCGGCTTGAGACCCGCGGGTGCGGTTTTAGCTTTCCCGAATCCTTGTCTGAGGATGAAACCCGCGGGTGCGGCTTGAGACCCGCGGGTGCGGCTTGTTGTCTGAGGCAGAACCTGCTGATTTCTTCAAGTCTTCGTCTTCGTCTTCGTCTTCAGCAGCTTCTTCCTTATGCTTCAATGCTTCCAATGCTTGTATCATCTCTTGGAATCTCGTATGTAAATCTTCTCTCTAACAGCTCCAGGATACAGATTACATAGAAACAAGTAACATATTCCTATACAAAACTAGCTAATAATCCATAGTTGCGGTATGTAAAACACCGCTTATCAGCTAGATGAAAATTTGTTTGACTACGTTGAAAAAATGGCAGTTCTTTGAAGTATGTATAAAACTTCTGGCTTTTACTGTTTTGGGAATCAAAAATTCTTTTTAGTGTCATCGCATGTGTTGTGTGCGCATCTTTTCTTTCCCTTAAATCACCATTGTTTTCCTTATCTGGCTATATATGGTTTTTATTGCAGTGCAGTCTTGATGAGCTGCACATTAATATTCTTTTTCGTCTCCTTAGGATCACCATTATGTTCCTTCTCTGATAAATGTATTTGTTCTTATACTGGTGCAATCTTGCAAGTAAATTATAATGATGAGTGGAATAGGTTAGTCAATCATGCCTCCTACTTGGTGTAGTTGTATATCAAAGCTAATTATATATACATGTTTTCCTTCAACCATTCTAATCTATTTTGTTCCTTTTTTAATTAATATATGTGCGTAATGTATTTGACATCTTCTTAAGCTTTATACAATCATATTAGTTGATTTGTCAGACTCATTCTGTAAGACTTAGTAAAAAATGATCAGTTGCATAGGACTTGCAGTAATTGTTCGTTATTAGTTTTCACGTTGTTGATACGTTATCAGTTATTTTTTGCAGGTCAACAATGGTGAAGTTTGCTTCAGTGTTGAAGATCTTGAAGATAATGCTGCACTGGTTTGAGGATTTCATTTATCTGAAAATCCTTTTTATTAGTGTGATCTTTTACATCAGCGCATTTCAAAAATGTTTCTTCCTGTTTTGTTATGCAGACTGACGGTCCTGATCTCTTCAGCACTACAACTTCTATATCGTATATAGTAGTTCATACAGGGTTCCCGTGCTATATTTTCTTGGATCGTAGTGGTATGTATGAACTCATGTGAATGTATTATTGTCTTCTTATAGTCCTAATAACACAGTTGCTTGGTTTTGTTGTCGAATGTTATAAAATATATGTCCTGCTGCATTTTTATGTCTAGGTCCTATATTGGGTCAGTTGTGGCTCACAAAAAACTGAGTTTTATAACTCTACATATGAAACACATTGCCATGACAAATTTCTGTTTTATTAGGAATGTTAGTTTGCAATTGTTTGTTTTTGGTTTGTGGAAATTGAAAAGTGTTTGTGGTTCGTTTTTTTATGGTTTGGCAGTGGAATTTGTGCTGCAGCATACAAACCCATACCCTAAGGGGGGGTTGCTATGGAAATTGAAAAGCTGGAGTAATTCGGCGGTCGGAGAAGGGGAGGGGTTCGGGAGGTCGTCTGTGGAGTTCGGCGATGGCGGAAATGGCTTGACTGTGTACGCGAAGGTAATTTGTTGGGAGACGTTGAATGGGAGTGCCTGTAAGGAGTGCTTGAGGAATGCTTCTGCGTTGGCGATGGATTGCTTGCCTGCGGCTGAGGGGAGAGGTTTAATGGCCGATTGCTTTCTTAGGTACTCCGATTTTGATTTCCTCGACAAAGCTACTGCAAGGCGAGTCTCAAAGAGTAAGACCTAATTTTTTGTCTTCCTGATTTGGTAAGGAATATGTGATTACAACATGATGTTGCCTTTTCAGAAGCTGTGATTGTGGTGTTGGTGGTCTGTGTTGTTAGCTCCTAGGTGGTGCTTGGAATTGGAGCAGCTATTGGGACTTATCTGTGGAGGCTCAGGAGAATTCAGCAGAGAAGAAAAAGTAAGAACTACTCTCAAAATTTAAACTTAGAAGTAAGTTTTGTATGCATTTGTAATAGATTAAGTTGTGGATCTATGAGCTTCATTGATTATGTTGTTCTGAACTTCCAAGTGCTTCTTCTAATATACATTATTGGATTGTGTTTCCATCCTGTTAGTAATGGTATCCCTAACGATTTTAAATTTGAGTGATCGCTCTTCGTCTCAAGCTGTTCAAAAGATATCAGGTAGTTTCTGCCATTTTATTGTTAGTTACCAGGGACCAGGGTTCAACCAAAATAGGTGGTACATTTGCTTTGTCAGGTATCCTTTTCTTTAGTTTAGCTATAGGTATGTGTATATATATATCTTTTGGTCATTCTTTTTTCTTGATTATTGTCTCTGCATGCATGCTGGGTCGTTGGATGATTCGGTTGCTAGAGGTTCATAATTGTTGAAATTCTCTTCTCATGCGGCTACTGATTTTTGGGTTATCTGTTATGCAATTACATGAATTTCGGGTTGAATTTGCTCTTTTTTATGGGAATTGCCAATTTGATGTATGGTTGAAGATAAGTACCCTAAATCCTAATGTCCGTGTTTTGGCTGCCATTTCAGACTCAAAAAGGAACTTTATAGCTAACCAGTTTTTATGTTGTCTTGATTTTTACATGGAGCAGACAAAGAAGGAAGCGTGCAGTCGAAGAAGGAGTTGTGTATTGTTTTGTAACGCCCTTATTATGAGGTAACACCCCTTTTCAATTCATTAGTCATTAATTCATTAACGCATGTATTGATTTGTAATGAAATTCCTTTTTGGTCATTTGCAATCAATATTCCCGTCCTATAAATTTAGTGTCTATCTCCCATTTTCCATTACGCCTCACACTATGATTGTGATTGCAAATGACTGCCTCCAATGACCTCCTCCTCTTTGGTTGTTGATGCTGGAATTTGCAACATGATATGCAAGAACTTAACAGAATTCAGTCTTAGAACCTAATTGCTTTTGATTCGACTTGGAATTTCATAATGTGGATGTGGTTTATGAAAGAACTTAACAGGTTGATGAGGATAGAGCTTGAAGGTGCTTATGCTGATCTTTTGAAAAATAAAGATAAGGATTCTTTTAAAATTTGAGATGCCGTTTGTTCAGAGAACAGTCGGCTTCCATACCAAGAATTTGGAGAATAGATATTTTTGGTCTGAATGAGGCATTTGATCTTTAGGTGCACTGAAAATGGCGAAAGTTAACCCTTCATAAGTTCAAGAAGTGTACTTTGGCAATGTGCTTAGTGCCAATTTAGGGCAAGCTCCTGCTAGACAAGTTGCATTGGGTGCAGGTATAACGAACTCAGTTGTTTGCACCACTATTAACAAAGTCTGTTCTTTTGGAATGAAAGGGTTTATACAACAAGTTGACTAAAAAATTGATGTATGCTGTTTATTATCTATCTATCTATATATATAAAAGTTGATTTGATTATTTCTTATGCTTCACTACTCAACTTACCCTACAACTATGATCGCTTATATGTAACAATTTGAATTACCTTATTGTTTATCATATCTGACCGTTATCTTGACAAATATATGTTTTGAAATGTTTTTGATACAGATATGAAGAGAAGGCTGACTGTGTAAAGATTTTAGAAAAGATGGGTCTTCAAGGGTATCAGGTTGTTAAGTGATATTGAAACGAAGATTGAAGATTGGACTTTCATTCCAGTAGATCATGGAGAAGGACTACAAGTTCTTCATTATGAAGCAGGATAGAAATACGAGCCTCACTATGACTATTTCATGGATGAGTTCAGCACAGTAAATGGCGGTCAAAGAATAGCCACATTTCTCATGTACCTGTAAGTATAACACACTCCTACTTTTTATACCTCAATATATTTTTAAATTTTATTATTTCATCAATTTACTGAAGTTTTGTAAGACCTCTTTGTGATTTTGAACGATTGCTTTTCTTGCCATTTCTCCCTACTATTGTTGCGATGGTTTCTAATTCCTCTTCTAATTCGTTCAGTGTCGTTGTTCTCCACTACTGCTTCTCCTCCTCCTCGAGAAGGCTAAATTTGCGCCGTCGACTTGGTCATTCTTTGGCCGGTTGGATAGTGTATTCAAGTAAGGTACTCAAACCTCGCCACAAATTAGGGCCGCTGTAAATCAAACTCCTTTTGGGGAAGAAGGAATCGTCTTTGCTGCTATCTAGGGTTTTCTGCTCATGTACATTAGGGCTTTCATGTCTTATGTATGGAGTTTGTCTTCTTCTCCTTCTTCTCCCAATCACTCATTGTAGCCGGTTTCAACTTACTCTGCTGCCTAATTGGCTTCTGATTGCTGTCGAGGAAGTCATTAGTCAGCGTTGGGATCGACTCTTATTCCGCTGCAGTTATATAATACAAAGGTATTGTATTTCAACACAAACAATTTTATAATATTTGAACATACATAACATTGTTTGTGCAGTGAAAGAATCACAAGTTCCCATGGTTGCTCTTGCATTTGTTGTAGTTATGTAGTTATCTCCTGCAGTTTGTGTTTCTATAGCTATAAGCCACTCATGGTTGTGGCTCATCTTAATTTCATGTATTTTTTCATCTCATAAATATTTATTCTCTTGATTTAGTCATTAAAAATTATGTTGAGCTGAGGCTTGGTTCATGAACTTTCATCAACTTTATACATAATGAAGCACTTATACATTATGCATCCTATTTTTCTCTTAACATTAGATTAAATTACTATTATTAATAATGAAGGTAGCAATTTGTTCTAGGCTTGAATCATTTTTACATTTACTCTAAAGACTGTTTATTATACCTTTAAACTAATGTTCAAGATAATATCTTTAACTTCAATGTGGATAGTAAAATATGTGATGTTGCACATCTTCTAGAAAATATTTGCAGTCTTTTATACCTTGGATGAAGATTAATGGTGTTCTTATTATAAATTTGGATTTACAGATGATTGAAGGGAAACAAGCAGCTCTGTTTATCGCATGGGCTGGTAAAACTGTTTCTTCTTCTATGATTTTAAGTTAGTTAGTTTTGTGATTCATGTTACTATTGGTTATCTCTTTATATCAAAAAATATTGTATGTATGTGAAGAGTGTGGACTACTGAGGATGCATATGCTGCTTTGACCTATATTTACCATGCTTAATGTTCTTCAGTCAAAGGCCACAATTGTACCCGTCTATCCTATTTGTTGAGGGACATGTTAACATTTATCTCTATCCTATTTGTTGAGGCACCTATTAAAATTTATGTCTATCCTATTTGTTGGTGTGTTTATGTGCATTACATCAGAAAAAATAATGACACTTCATCTTATGTGTCTCTCATGTTGGGGATAATTATAAGTATCCACTCCATTCTGATTTTATGTATGTCCTTCTGGTGCAAAATTAGAAATTCCCCTCCTAATTTGACTTGAATTTTAGAAGTTTAAAACCCGAGTGTGAAATGGATTGGTGTGTGTGTGTGTGAGAACTACTGTCAAGTGATTATAAGAGCTAGGAGATCAACCATCCTTTCCTGGATGGAAAACTTGACTAATTCAATGAATGGAATACATGATGTAAAGTGATATTGGTGCTTCAGTTTACATCATGTATATGATCCATCTTTCTTGAATGAAAAACTCATTTATTCTGAGTTCTTCACGTACAAGAAAATGATGAAGCAAGAATCTGTTTTAGCAGGTGTATGATTTTGTTTGACTAGCAGAGCTTCAGTAAGTAGGTAGCCATGTCATGGATATCAAGCGACTGGTCAAAGGTGCAAATGTAACCAAGTATCAACCAGTTAGGATTAACATTTTAGTGCTCAGTTTTGTTTAGCAAGTAAATTCATGCTCAGTTTTGTTTAGCAGGTAAATTCATTCAACCAAATTTTATATGATTTAGGGTAAACAATCAGTGGAGAAGACTAAATCCACCAGAGGAACCTCAGTTGAGAACATCAAGTTTTGTGTTTCTGTGCATTTTCGCCGAACTGATGAGTAGGTAAAAACTAGCGACATAATAACTATTGCAATTAGAATTAACATATGCTCTACACGAGGAAGGTTTAATAGTGTTATGTAGTGTGTTGATCTTTCTCTTCATTTTATTGTAGCCTTGAAGTCAAAACTTTCAGGTCACTGAAGAGAGTTTATTACTTTCTATTGTATGTACTGAGGCATTTGATCTCCTAGAAATGATTTAGAAAGAAGAGGATATCATCCTCTCTTTCATGAGGATTGTAAATAAAGTGTAAGTAATATGATTAGTTCTTTGATTATTTATCGTTCTCAAGGCAAAACCTAAACAAAATCGGGAAACTCTACGATTGTGATTTGGCATTAGGTTTGATGTGATTAATATCTTCAGGACTGTGTGTTCGGTTACAAAGTTGAGTATCCTAAGTTTTGATTGTAACGAGATTTATATTCTTCTCTTGGTTTTTTATTTTGTTTTCCTTGACAGAACTAAGTGTTGTCCTGCAAGGTTTGTATAAAACAAAACTCATTTGCAACACGCATGTAATCAAATCTTTGTAAACAAATTTCATTTACAATGCTTATGTTTTTTCTGATTGCATGCGTATGTTGTGAGTAACTTTATTTTATCTTCTAAATTTCAATGGACAAGAAAAAAAAAATTCTATAGGTGTTTGGTATGTTATATTGATGTTTGAAATTGCCCTTCTTTTTTAACCTGTAGAGGGTGAGGTTACACTTAGAAATTTGCTTTTGCTATTCTACTCCCCTCTATCCCCTGTATTATCACAACAAATCAGAAGGAATAATTAAGAAGGAAAAATTACAATCGATTTCAATAAAAGATTCATTAAACGTTGTGTGGTGAAGTAGTTTGAATTCACGAACATCATATTAAATAAATTTATCTTATATAGTTAAAGATTGTACGTAGTTAAAAAGAATCAATGAATCAATGCAATCGGTTTGGGCCTAATTTTTGTTATTAACTTTGGCCTTTTTATTAGGTTTTTGGTTTTTGTGTTAACATTGTTTTCTTTTGTTGTTTTCTCCCGCAATTCCTCTAGAGCGTTTATTACTTGAGGTTTTTGACTATCTGCTTCCACTTCCCGTCCATTAAATTATTCTTTCATCCCCTTTGTAGTTTTGGTATTAGATGAGATGGTATGCTATTGTTTATATTACCGGTGTTCTTTAATTTTTTTTTACTTCTATAGATGTAACATTAGCATATCTTCTATGAAAATATCCACCAAATTTAATTAACGCCAAAGAAGATGAATTTATAGACTCATTTAGTTGTAACGTATACATGATCTTGCCACATCTGTTGTTGTTCTACTAATGTATCTTATCACATAAAAAACAGAATAATACATGAAAAGTTAACTCAAACAGTGTCTCTTTGCTGGAGCTGTGTTTTGACGAAATATGTTGCTTATTGTGTTCATAGTCTATTGTTAGTAGTCATTTCGCTGTTCTTTTGAGTGTTCTCTCCTTAATCCCCTTCATTGTTAATTTGTTTGGTTTAAATTTATCTAAAGTCACCCTAACTTTTCTTAGTTTGATGTATTATCCAACATGAACGGGATACAACTCTATCCTATTATTCTCTTAGTCCATTATAACAACTTTATCCGATTATAAAAGCAGCCACAAACATTACTATTAGCAGCCACAAACACAAGTATAGGTGATTGAGAGTGTGTTGTGTGATTGCATGATTGCATGAGGGCCCTTAAGGAGAAAATTGGTAAAATGGAAGCTGAACTAAAAACAGCTGATTCTGTAAAGACTGAGCTCCAAAAGGCACATACTGAAGCCCATGGCTTAGTTAAATCAAGGCAGAAACTTATATCTAAATTTCAGCAATTGAACCAGGATCTTCAAAAAGTCCATCCACAACTGGCTCAGTTACCGGCACTGATGTCCCAACTTGACGGCCTAAGGCTCGAGTATCAGCATTGCACGTTATTTTTATTCTGTTATATTTTTTTAAAATTTATGTACATTAATTAATAATATGTAATTGATCATTCTGATCTTTTGGTGTGGAATTCAAAGCATGTAAAAAGGTGAATTAGCAGGTAACATTTGAATTTGATCTTTTTCACTTGGTAAGTTGATGGTATGCCCTTCATTGTTTTTTTTAAGATATCAAATGGATAGCTATAAGTACAGAGTTTCTCTTGCCCTTTTTTATTCATCTATTTGGCATGACAACGATATGTACAAAGTTTCTATTACAAGTTTACAACCTTATCTCCATTGTTGGTTGTATGCTTTTAATTTTTGTTAGTGTTGCTGCTAGATTTATTAGAATTTGTCAATTGCTATTAATTTTAGATTGGGGATTGCTTCAAATTTAACAGCAATATTTTATCAAGTAGTATACGCAGGTAGTTCTCCTTCTCTTGCAGTCATATGTATGTTATCTGGAAGAACAAATTTTCTAGACATTGCTAATACATGCCAGAAATTCTCTTTGTTGCAAGATTTTAACCAAATCATTCATTTTGATGCTTCACAGGTCTTCTTGATACTCAGATATAAAATCTGAGTAAACATAACCCTATATTTACTTAAGCGATGCAGTGCTCTGACAAAGAACAAAATCCTGCTCAATTTATTCAAGGTATACATAACCCTACCATATTGATTATAAAGTGCAATCATTTGTTTAGAGTTGTGCTTCCTGTCATCACTCCCCTCTTTTTCCCTACACAGAGATTAGCTGGAAAACGGTTGGTTGATCAGTACATGGAGACATGTGATTATCTTTATAGTCATCATGCATTTCATGGGAAGTGATATTTAGAATATTTTTGTTCATTGTCACAATTAGAAATTTTCCAGTGTCTCTACATGAGACTTAGCCTTCTATTTCAATGATGTAATAACTTTTTATTTTTCTTATCACTCTTTTCAACAGGTCTTCCAAAAAATATTTAAGGCGCGCCACAAAACTGGTGATAAGAGGGATTACAAGAAGCAGAAGTTTGACAGGAAGTGTGACTATTGTCATGAGATTGGACATCTCAAGGATAGTTGTTTCAAATTGGTTGGTTATCCAGAGTGGTGGAAAGGTCCTAAAGCTCAGAATGGAGGAAATAGCAAGTTTGCAGCAAATGTTCAAGACATGTTCAATTCGCCTATTGACAATGATGAACAAGATTCTCCTCAGTCTAGACCCGATGCCTCTTTGGTTAATGCCGTTTTGCAAGAAGTGCTGAAGGCTATGAAGGGAAAGAGTCCTTTTGATGAAACTGGTGGCCAGGGTGGATCAATTAATTTCTCAGGTATGTTGTATTCTGCTCCTGTTGTTCATACTTGTCAGATTGGGCAGTGTACTTGGATTGTGGATTCAGGTGCTACTGACCATGTGACCTATAATAAAGCTTTCTTGTCTGAGGTGAAGAATTTGATCAAGCCAATTGGTATTGGTTTACCAGATGGAACTATTCAGATGGTAGAGCAATATGGTTGTGTCAGATTATCAGAATCTTTGGTTCTTCAGAATGTGTTTTATATGCCAGCTTTCAAGCATAACCTCATGTCTGTGTCCAAGTTACTTACTGATGATAATCATGTGTTTGTTTTCTGGAACACTGGATGTGTTCTTCAGGACCGTTCAACTAAACAAAATGTGGCCAAAGGAGTTAAAGAAGGTGGCTTATACAAGTTATCCAGTCAAGTAGCTGTTGAAGATGGAGAACTTCCACAATTACATAATACTACTGCAGTTGATATTGAAATGCAGACTTCTAATGTTTTACAGTCAGTTTGTAATAAGCAGGATGAAACACATGCTTGGCATGCCAGATTGGGACATGTCTCTCTTTCCAAAATGCAACATTTATCTGTGTTTTCAGGGATGAGTAAAAATTCTTTTGATTGTGAGATTTGTGCTCTTGCAAAGCATCATCAATTACCATTCAGTAAGAATTTATCCTTGGTTGCACAGAAGTTTGAGTTGATACATATGGATTTATGGGGCCTTTACAAAATTTCTTCTTTCTGTGGAGCAAGATATTTTCTTACTGTCATGGATGATCATACTCGTGCTACTTGGAATTTCTTATTAAGGTCTAAGGAGCAGGTGTTTGGATTGATTGCTCAGTTTCTTTTGTATGTGGAGAATCATTATCAAACTACTGTTAAGTTCCTTAGAACAGATAATGGGACTGAATTTGTCCAGAAGAATGTGTCTACTCTTCTACTACAGAAAGGAATCATTCATCAGAGATCTGCCCCTTATGTGCCTCAGCAAAATGGCCGGATAGAAAGGAAACATAGACACTTAGTTGAAATGGCAAGAGCCATTAGGATTCAGAGTGGTCTGCCTATGAGATTTTGGGGTGAGTGCATCTTGGCTTCTACCTATCTCATTAATCTACTTCCTTCCTCTGTTCTTCATTGGAAGTCACCCTCAGAATTACTCCATGGGATGCTGCCTGTACTGGATCATCTCAGAGTTATTGGTTGTCTTTGTTTTGCCTTGGTTCCTAAGGGTCAAAGGGCAAAGTTTGAAGCTACATCTAGAAGATGTGTTCTGCTAGGATATCCTAGCTCTCATAAGGCATATAAGGTGTATGATTTGGAGACTCATACTATTTTCATTGCTCGTCATGTTATTTTTCATGAGAAGACTTTTCCTTTTAAGTCTAGAGATCATTTGTCCATTACTTCTCCACCTTCCAGTATGCTTCCTCTGGTGTCTCCTTCACCAAATGAAGATTTTTCTTCTTCATCAACTGTAGTGCCTACCACTCAGTGTGACAGTTGTTGAGCCCTCTATTCCTCCACGCCGATCTGCTAGAGCACATCAACCACCAGCCAAGCTGAATGATTATGTTTGTCCTAGCTTGCCTCCTACATCAGTTGTGCCAACTCCTTTTGCTTCTGCTATTACCATAGAGGATTTACACCAGCATTCCACTGACTACATTGCATCCTTATTCAATGTTTTCCAAGTACATGAACCAACCTCTTATGACAAAGCTAAGGTTGATCCTGCCTGGGTGGATGCTATGGCCCAAGAGATTCATGCTCTAGAGGAAAATGAGACTTGGGAACTGACATCTCTTCCTCCAGGAAAGAAAGCCATTGGCTCCAAGTGGGTTTATAAGGTGAAGTATAGACCAAATGATGAGATTGAGAGGTTTAAAGCTCGGTTGGTTGCTAAGGGATATAGTCAGATCAAGGACAAGGATTATAAGCATACCTTTTCTCCTGTAGCCAAGTTCACCACTGTTAGAACCCTGTTGGCTATTGCTGCAAGTAAAGATTGGCCACTTCATCAACTAGACATTAACAATGCCTTCCTTCATGGATTCCTTGATGAAGAGGTTTTCATGATTCCACCACTGGGGTATAAGGCTAAACCAGGTATGATATGTAAATTAAAGAGATCCTTGTATGGTTTGAAGCAGGCTAGTCGACAGTGGAACATAGAGTTGACGAAGCATCTCCAAGACCTTGGTTTCAAGCAATCTCAGCATGATTATTCTCTGTTTGTCAAGACAGATAGTGATCACATCACTGTTGCCTTAGTCTATGTAGATGATTTGCTCTTATCTGGTAATGATCCTGCTGAAATCCTTGCCACTAAGCAATCTCTGGATAAAGCTTTTACCACAAGGACTTGGGTTTAGCAAGATATTTCCTTGGTCTTGAGATCAGTAGAAATGCTTCTGGATTACAACTTCATCAACGCAAGTATATCCTGGATTTGCTTAAAGATGTGAATATGCTTAATACTAAATCACCTGCTTTTCCTATGCAAAGTGGGTTGGGTCTTGAACCTCACATTGGCATCCCTATTCCTGATCCAGAGGTGTACAGAAGGCTCATTGGGAAGCTTCTTTACCTCACAATATCTCGTCCAGATATTGCTTTCCCTGTTCAACACTTAAGCCAGTTCCTTCAGGTCCCTCGTGCTCCTCATTTACAAGCTGCTATGTTCCTTCTGCGCTATCTAAAGGGCACTTTGAATTGGTCCTTGACTTATCCTGCGGGTACTGCTTTCAACCTTCGTGCATATTGTGATGCTGACTGGAGCAAATGCAATTTCTCTAGCCGCTATGTCTCAGGCTACTGTGTTTTCTTAGGGGATTCTCTAATTTCCTGGAAAGCAAAGAAACAACGTACTGTTTCTAAGTCCTCTGCAGAGAGTGAATACAGGTGTATGTCTTACACATCCAGTGAGTTGGTTTGGCTTCAAGGCTTGCTTGGTGATTTTGGCCTTGACATTCCTCTTCCTATTCCTCTTCACTGTGACAACAAGGCTGCGCAACAATTGGCTGCTAATCCTGTTTTCCATGAACGAACGAAGCATATCAGGATTGATGCTCATTTCATCAGGGAGATGGTTGGTGATGGCTTCATTCAGACCATTCATGTAGCTACTTTTGTGCAGCTGGCAGATTTGTTCACCAAACCCCTCGGTGCTCAGCGACACATGTTCCTTTGTTCCAAGCTTGGTCTTGTGTTTCGTCCACTAGATCAAGCTTGAGGGGGGTATATGGAATATAATATATGCTTTTAGTTGGTTAGCCTGTCACTGACGTGGAACCAGTAGCTTAGCTGTATATATTGTTTTCTTTCTCCCTCTCGTTTGTTAGAGCTTTCATAACAAACTTTCGGTTATTACCAATTGCTCTCTAATGGAGTTTTATTCTCAGATTTTCTTCTCTCTTGTTACTTGAGGTTTCTATATTGAAACTTTTCAGTTATCAAGCGATGAAGACATACTTTTCTCGTATGATAGTACTGAGTTCATGTCTTTGCTTTTCCTTAGTCCTAGTCCACTATTTTCAACGGGTTTACATATCTCATTCCATCTGATCATTGGTTTGAGTGGTTTTGTTTTCTTCCAGGTAGAATAAAATTTTGCATAATTTGGTAGTGATGCTAGATTAGCTTTGATGAGAATCTTTTTACCTTCCATTGTTAGGGTGTTTGCTTTCCATTTAGATAATTGTTGTTTGCTTTCTACCTTCCCCACTCACTTTCTTTTTGATAATAGGGCATCTCAGATATTTTTCTAGAGACATGAATTGATTTGCTTGTAAAAGTTGGGTAATTTGTTAAATCACATTATTACTAGTATTTTTGGTTATTAGAAGGATGATTTTTGAAAGTTTGCTAGTTGACCTGACACTTGACAATAATCGTCAATAATGGTATTAAATCTTCTACAATTCATTTGTTTTGTTTCGTAAAATATAATAATGTCATCGGCAAATGCAAGGAAGGGAATCCTCGAGCCGCCCTTAACAATTTTTAGACCTATGGGGTTCTTCTTGTTATTTGCCTTTTGTAGATTTCTAGTTAGAATTTCAGCACTTAAAATGAAATGGAATGGTGATAAGGGGTCTCCTTTACGTATGCCTCTTGTTGGGTGAGTGTGGATGAAGACATCAAGTCTAAGATTCAGACAGGGTGACACTGTTGAAGACGGACATCTGGAGTTTTGTGTGACAAAAAAGTCTTTTTAAAGCTAAAGGGTAAATTTTATAGAGTGGTGGTCAGACCGAAAATGATATATGGAGGAGAGTGTTGGTCATTCACTAGGGCGCAGGAACAAAAGATTATGGCAACTGAGACGCGGATGCTACGGTGGATGTGCGGCCATACAAGGTTGGATAGGATTAGAAATGAAGTTCTCCGGGATAAAGTCGGATGGCTAGTATCAAAAACAAGTTGCGGGAATCAAGACTTCAGTGGTTTGGACACGTTTAGAGGCGGCTGCTCTGTGCCCCAGTTTGCAGTTGTGAGGTTCTGGCGTTGGAGGGCTATCGTCGGGGCAGAGGTCGCCCAAACAAGAGTTCGGTGGAAGTAATTTGTAAAGACATGTCCGCCTTGCCATTTCCGAAGATTTGACTCAGGACAGAGGGAGAAGATTCGACTAACAGAGACCTAAGCTATTGTTTTCTTGGAGTGAGACATCCTTGGTGTCGTGCTTGAGTACTTGTTGTGACTTATCAGTATTCCTTCTTTTTTATTTCTGTTTTATTTCGTTGAGATGAAGTTTGTGTGGTTTTGGTCTTTTCTATTTTTTGGGTATTAGGACTTTGGTAGACTTCTTATGATTCTCCTTTGCTCTTAGGTCATATCAATTACTTCCTTCTAACTCGTTGGAGTAAGGAAATACCAATTTCGACTCTCCAAATCCTATTTATCAGGATATAATGGGACATATTGTTATGGTTGTTGGACGTGTCATATACTTTTAAGGTATCATTGACTTCTCTTGAGACTTATTGCCTTAAATAAATTATTTAACCGTGTGTAACATGCAATCCGTATGTAGTTGTTCATTTATAAATGTTCACATAAAAATGCAACGTAGACTCCAAATTTGAAAAGTCGTAATAATAACAATGAATACGGCAAACGTAATTCCTTAAATACCCCTAAACGCCTTGGAAGCCAAGTACATAGTTGCATTATTATTTTCCCTTTGGTCACACTTTTGTATAGTTTTATGTACTAGATACGGGCCTCGCACTCCGCGCGAGAAAATTACGGATTTTCGTATGTGATTTAATATAGTTATACATTATTTGTTAATATGTTGTTGTTGTTATCAAATTTATTAATATTTATAAATATAAATATTT
Source organism: Oxyria digyna (assembly GCA_029168935.1). Classification (NCBI taxonomy): domain Eukaryota; kingdom Viridiplantae; phylum Streptophyta; class Magnoliopsida; order Caryophyllales; family Polygonaceae; genus Oxyria; species Oxyria digyna. The sequence goes on from JAPVLV010000005.1 coordinate 47,714,066, forward strand.
TTTATTTCCTTATATTTATGTTTGCAGTAGTTTTAAAACATAATATTAGAATAAATTTTCATTGTCATAAAAGAAGCTCACACATTAATTTAATTTGTGACTTAATCAAGTAGACTATAAATAAATATAACATAGAGATATAAGAAAAATATTTAAATACATGCCCAAAAGTCCAATAGAAGGTGATTAAGAAATGAGTAATGCATTAAATTGATATCAATTTCATTCAATTTTGGCAATGGACAACCAACTTTTATATAGATAAGATAAGATAATTGTTCTTATCATAGCACGTCATCTAACGTTGACGATAAGTGAACCGTCTTTAGATTTTTTTAGATTTTTTAATCCTCTATAGTCCAATCAATCCATAGATTAGTCGTTTAACTCCATTGCTTTATCTCCAAGCAATCTCACGCCGTTAGTCGCCGCTTTTAACGACCGTCTTCTCTCTCTCTTTTTCTATCTCTATCTATCCACCCATTTCCTTCCCCTTGTCTTCTCTCGTGTCGCTTCTCATCGGTTTCGAGTTCTTTGTGGCGTCTGAATCGATTTCTGCTGGAATCCATACAAGCTAGGGCTAATCGAATTCAGGTATACTTCGATCTGCTTCCTTTTGGTGAAATTTGTGTCAATTTGATTTCTTAAGTCGGTTGTTTGACTTCGGGGTTGTACTCATCAGATCCATGTTTCTCTGGAATTTCTTCGATTTTTCGGCTTTTAACTTGAGATCCAAGCGTTTTTGCTGTCGGTGTTCTAGGGATTTTTGTTTTTTTCTTCCTCTTCGGTGTTAATTTGCTCTTTTTTTGTGTGGCTGAAAACGTGTTTCTGATGTTTTAAAGTGTTCTTATTTAGCGGTAATTTGATAGTTGGTTTGATTAACTAGTCGAATTAGCATCTTGTACCGTCTGCAAAGGTTTTAACATTTTATCGTATTTTATGAGATAAAACTGTTTTTTTTAGTTCAATTTTGGGGTATTTGATCGAAGGTACTAATGTTACACATGGATTTCTAGAGAGATGTTGATTAAATAATAAACGGAGATTGGTAACAAAGTCAATATGTTGAATCTTTGATATCTACTTGCTTGGTACATGGAAAACATAATTAAATGGCATGAATATGTCAGTATGTGGGTTTGGTTCAGCTTTTATTCTGACTTCAGTTACTTTCAATTTCAGGAAAGATCAGATGTTCATCATGACGCCGTTTTCGCTTATCTCGTCTATCTCATATGTCTCATCTATCTCATCTATCTCATTTTCGAGTTAAAGTTCGGTAGATTCGAAATTTTCATTTTTAATCTGCGGGAAGGTATTTTAGCAGCAGACAGAAATGGAAGTAAAAATCCCAAAGGTGTCGGATAGAGTTAAAAGAGGTGTTTCTGTAAAACGAAGAAAATCAGCTGGATTTGCATCTCAACTGGTTCGAGTTTCCCAGACAGCGCTCCCTCAACTTTCAGCTCTGAAGGCATCATCTGTGAAGCTTGGCAAGAGAAAGAAACCCGACACCTGCAAGCTGAAATGCAGGAGTTGTAAGTTTGCTTCTCCAAGATCTCTATACCGGTCGTATTCAAACTTTATGAGAAGTGGATTACCTAGTCGATTAATGTGCTATATGAGTGACGAATGGGTTGATCTCCCTTCTGAATTTGTTTCCTTGGTTAAAAAGGATTTTGAACTGAAGAAAGGAGCTGCTGAAGTGATACTTGGTGGCCGCCATCTGTTGCTTGATTTTATTCATAAAGTTCTCTTGGATGTGAAAACTGGCTTGGAGCATCCTATGGCATGGATTGATAAGGCTGGGAACTGTTTCTTCCCTGAAGTTTTTGTTTCTGATAATACAGAAAGCCAACCTTTAGAGAACAAAGAAGACTCTTCTGGGGTTTATGGTGGTTGCGATCAACATGAGATTACAGTGCAGATTGATATTAAACTCAATGGGATGAACGATTTAGAGCCGGTTGAGTATTGTGGAGAATCAAATCCTTCTCTCAAACGTGTGAAAATTGGGCAAAGTCATATTGGCATTGATGCTGAAGTTGAAGATAATTGTGATATGGTGTCTGACACAAAGGCAAATGACGGATTTCAGGAATCTGAACAATTAGAGAAGAACTCTGAATTGAAAACCTTGGTATCAGAGGAGGTGAAGGATATGTTTCTTTCGGGCATGAACTCAAATATTGGAATTGATGTGATCAATATTTCCCCAAGCAAAGGCTCTATGCTGCAAGGTAGAAAGGAGCTTTTCCTGAAGCAACTTGAAATAACAAAGAAGTATCGTGGATCTGCAAATGTTCAATATGCTTGGCTTGCTCTGTCAAAAGAAGCTTTGTCAAGTGTTATGACTTATGGACTTGGACATCTAGGGCTTCTCAAATTTGAGGCCTCTTATGGCTTTGGCGTTCATCTTGTTGCTGCAAATTGCTCAGACACCAGGTTATAGCCTTCTATTTCTGTTTTGATATCTTCTTAAAATTTGCGCACATAACATAATGAATGCTAGTTTGCATGCATGCATTTCTTAGTTTGCGGGTATAACATTGGCATCTAAATTCATTTGTATGTGATGGTATTAATACTCTGCAAATTTGAACAGTCACAAGACCTCTGCTGCGCACTATTCATATTCATTAATGATTTCCTAGTTAGGCATGGTGTACAGTCACTGAGTCACGTGATCTTTGTTGTACATTAGACTGAGCTATCAATAAGTGCTTTATTTGTTAGCAGAACACCTGAGCTATCAATGTTTTCTTGTGCAAGTCAAAATTGATGCCTTTATAATCCCGGTTAGTGTCAGCACTAAATTTTGATGTTAGAGATCAAAGAGATTATGCTCAAGGGAAGAGAGTTCTGCTGAAGGCTAACATGCTTTCTAAGAAATGATGAGCTTTTGTCTTGAGTTGAGAGAATCATGCAATGAGGACCTTTTGTACTTGAGTTGGGAGAATCATCTCAGTGTTCTGGAGATTCAGTGCGGCTTGAAAACCAACTTTATGTCACCATCTGCAGATGTCCAGACTGTACTGGGTATAAGACAAACTTCAGCATTGCTAGGCTTAGCAGTCACCATATATTTGGATTCATCATAACCAAATTATATCTATAAATAATTGAATAGATTTCAGTCCCAAGATAGTCAACATCATAGGTGCCTAAATAAGTTCTCTGTTTGATTTTATTTTAACAGGATAGAGTATAAGACAATCTTAACTTCTTATTGTTTCTGCTGCAGTTCACATGCTCTAAATAAAATCATGATAAGGGGCATCGCCCACCAAGTGATTATCATATCTCACTTGCATCTGCTCTAAATAAAAACATGATAAGGGAGCCACTCGCTGGAACAAGAGTTCATTCATGTTAATTTCCATGTTAAAGTGGGAAATGATTAATACTTATCTAGTAAATCAAAAGTTGAATATGCTTAATGTTGTGAATAGTGTTCCAAGCAAGATCTTCAAGTATCAATGTAAATTGTTACTTGAACTAGTATTTGCATGACAAACGAGTATATTTTCCTTACCCTTTCTTATTTACGCAGATGTGTGCTTTTTAGCTTTAAGGCACTTTTAGAGTGTGAAAATGACATAATACGTCCCTCCTTTATTCGTAACAGTGTAAACTATTGCAAAGCTGATGAAAATGGTGTAAAGTACATGATTCTTTGTCGTGTGATCATGGGAAATACGGAGCTGGTTGAGTCTGGATCAAAGCAGTACCATCCAAGTAATGAAAAATTTGACAGTGGAGTTGATGATCTTCAGAATCCAAAGCATTATATTGTCTGGACTATGAATATGAATACTCACATTTATCCTGACTATGTTGTCAGTTTCAAGGTTTCTTCTGAACAAAAAGGTGATAATTTGTACCTCTTAAAGTTTTTTCTATAACTAAAATGGAGGACCCTATCATTGTCCTGCAAGCATAATCTTTCTTGAGTAAAGAAAATATATAGTAGTTCTAGTGTTTGCATGTCCCTTTCCTTCAATTTAGATTAGCACATCACTCTTTCGTGTTTGTGCTTGTTTTGGGGGATATGTCACATGTATTCCTTAATGGAACCCAGTACACTTTTTCACTTGTCTTATCACTCGCTGGAACAAGAGTTCATTCATGTTAATTTCCATGTTAAAGTGGGAAATGAGTAATAGTTATCTAGTAAATCAAAAGTTGAATATGCTTAATGTTGTGAATAGTTTTCCAAGCAAGATCTTCAAGTATCAATGTAAATTGTTACTTGAACTAGTATTTGCATGACAAACGAGTATATTTTCCTTACCATTCAATCACGCAGGCTGTACTGACAGAAAGGATGAACTTAAGAATGCGGGAGTCATTACGGATAAACAAAGTCCTGAAGGCATCTCCAATGATGGTTCATTTACGTCAACTAAAAATACGGTGAGTAGGAGTTTCTGGTTTGTTAATGTGTAAGAATGAGTATTAGGAAAAAAGAAGATACATGGAACCTTATAGTAGTTTGTGCATCATGTATATAGCTTCTTTAACTGTCATGTACATATACCATAGTGGTTTGGAACTTCTAGAATACATTTCTTAATTGAACTTGCCTTTAAAAATCAGGGGTAAAGCAATAAATTGTTTTATCCCCTCAATTTTCTTAACCTTCTTCCTGTTCTACCTTTTTTTTTGCATATTTTCGTGTATATATCATTAGCTACACTTGATTTTTCTGTTATTTTTCAAAATCTATATTATGATTGTAATACATAAATAAACTTCTTCTAGGGAAGTGGTCATCATTCGCATTTGACATCTGAGCAGTCAAAGGAAAGGGCCACTGCTTTAAACTCAACCCCAACAAGAACTCCTAAATCACAATGGATGTCATTTCCGATGTTGTTTACCGCCATTAAAGATAAAGTTCCATCTGACAGTATGAGATCAATTTATATCCGTTATGAACAGTTTAGGGTACGACACTAAACATTATTTTCTACTTTCTACTCTATTTTTTTCTGGTTGTTGATCCTTGTGCCATATTCTGTCTCTGTTGCTGATCTCATCTGCTAGACCAAGATGATCGACCGGAATGAATTAGTAAAACATATCAGACTAACAGTTGGTGATTCTATTTTGAGAACCACAATCACAACACTCCAATACAAGGTATTGAAAACTCTTTTTTTTTTGCTTAACTTCATTATAATCTCATCTGATGCTATTGCAAAATTTGAATTAGGTGGCACCGGAAAACAAGACGACGTCGCCTGAGCAGGAAGTGGAGAGTTAAAAATGAAGGTGTGTCTTTCAGCATATGCAAATGCAGGAACTTGTTAGTGTGGAAGTTGTGCAAGGTAATGCTGTACAATTTGTCGAAATAAAACTGTGTTTTTGTTGGTTGAACATCCTCTATATATAGCGTACGGAATAACTAGCTACACTAATGCTGCGGTATATAAGTCTGTACTGATTTCCATTATGTTTTTGCTAATGTTGGTTGTGTTATTCTGGTTTACTCTTTACTGAACCGATTTCCCTTTGTAAACTTCTTATATTTTTTGCAATTTGTGGTGGTATCAATGCATATGAATTATCCAAATGAAAACGAAAACAAGCCTTAAATCATAGAGAAAAGAAAAGATCTTAGGTGAAGACTGATGATCCTTGTAGCAAACGAATACAAATGTTGAGTCCTTAAGTTAGGGCTGAGGATGTTTGTAGCAAATAAACACAAATGTTATTTTATGGACATATTATGCGGCCAATGAACACATTGTTATTTTGTGGACATATTATTCGGCCAATGAACACATTGTTATTTTATATCCTCCGTCCTCGTCTAAAAAGTAAAAACTTATCTTTATGAGATTTTGTTGCTGATTTTTTAACTATAATGCAATTTTGATGCATTATTTAGTTACGTTAAAGGCTAAGAAAAGGCCGTCCGACAGATAGGTGATACCGTGATAGTGCAAGGATTACGTTTGTCAATATGATGAACTCTAAACTAATGCTAAGAATTGCGTTAACTCGAATCAAATGCCCTCAAACCGAATTTGAAATGGAGTTTAGTGTTTTTTTTTTCATGTTGACTCACAATTCCGAATAACACGTTTTGGAAAAGGTCAAAAGTGATTGCAGTGGGAAAATTAGGCGTTAAAACATAATTTACTTTATAAATGGCGATTTTGTACAAGTTGGTTTATATTAGGGGTGGTTTCTGTAATTACGCAAAAATCAATATAACCAAACCAAAACCAGAGCTTCATCTCTCTGACGACCGGAGCTGCGAAAAATGGGGAAGAAGAACGCAAGCCAAGAAGAAAATCCCCAAAGAGAAGAAGAAGAAGCAGTTTGCCTGAAAATCCTCCGCACCGCTGCAGAAGCTTCTACACCTGATTCCGACCCTAACTGGTACAAAATCCTTGACCTAGAGCCTTTTTCTCAGATCAGTTCCATAAAAAAGCAGTATAAGAAGCTCGCTCTTATCCTTCATCCGGATAAGAAAACTCTAGAAGCTTCCGGTGAAGCTTTCAAGCTTGTGAATGACGCTTTTCAGGTGCTCTCGGATAGAAATCGGAGGAAGAAGTTCGATGTGAAACTTAGGGTTGCGTTACAGGCGGAAGTAACAGATGAGATGGAAGAAGATACGTTTTCCGCAAATTGTTCGCGTTGCAAGTTGAATCATAGGTTTAATGGGAAGTACACTGTTAAGGAATTAATGCTAATTCCTAACAAAGAATCCGATGTTACGAAGAACAACAAACTCTTACCTCGATCGCGGATTGTCAGGGAAGAAGAATGAGAATCGAACAATACGAAGAACACTTCTTTGATTAGACGAGAGGAAGAGAATTACAATCTTTGTGAATGCCTTGAATGATCGTTTACAGAGGCATTTATACAGCTTCTAACGAAAGAGGTTGTTACACGCTCTCACGCGCCCCTATTTACAAATCTGTTACAAACGTGATACGTGTATGGCACGCGCCTAACTAACACTTGTTTACTATAACAGATCTTCCCCTTCCAGAGAACCTTGTCCTCAAGGTTTAAATGATGGAAATTTCTTCTCCAGGTCGAACAGAAACTCCCATGTAGCCTCCTCAACTCCTTGATGTGTCCATTTGACCAGTACCTGAGTGGCTGCTCTACCTTGCCTGTTCACCATTCTTCTTTCCAAAATCTCCTCAAAATTCCTTAGCAAATTGGTTAGGCATGACAGAAGGCAATGTATTTGTTGCAGTAGCTGTGCCAATATGCTTCTTGAGCTGAGACACATGGAAAACTGGATGGATCTTAGAACTACTAGGAAATTCTAGTTTATAAGCCATTTTTCCCAGTTTATCTAATACTTTGTAAGGACCAAAGTATTTGGGAGCAAGTTTATTGCTATTCCTTTGAGCCAAGCTTTGCTGTCTATAAGGATGGAGTTTAACAAACACAAAGTCCCAAATATCAAAGACTATCACTTCTGTGCTGGTTTGCCACTTGTGTCATTCTGTGCTGAGCCCTCAAGAGGTAAAACTTCAGCAACTGAACCATGTGTTCCCTTTCTTGCAAACTCCTTGCTACTACATCCACTTTGCATTCTCCTGGTAAGTAAGGTAGGTGAGTAGCAGAAATATAGTGTCCCAAATACTCCACTCTATCCACAACAAAAGCACACTTACTAGCCTTGGCATACAACTGGTTTCCTCTCATAAGCTCAAACACCTTTTCTAGGTGTTCTAAATGTTCCCTCATTGAAGAACTATATATCAAAATATCATCAAAGAATATCAACACAAATTTCCTTAAGAATTCTCTAAAGACTGAATTCATTAAGTATTGAAATGTGGTTGGGGCATTTGTTAAACCAAATGGCATAACTAAGTACTCATAATGGCCACTATGAGTTTTGAAAGTTGTTTTATGGGTATCTTCCTTATGCATTCTCACTTGATGATAGCCTGCTCTTAGATCAATCTTTGAAAACACCTTTGATCCTCCCAACTCATCCATCAGATCCTCTATGAGTGGTATAGGAAATCTATCCTTTACAGTTGCAGCATTCAACTTCCTGTAATCCACACAAAGCCTCCATGTACCATATTTCTTCTTAACCAAAACCACAGGAGATGCATAAGGGCTAGCATTGTTCTGAATAATCCCAGACTGCAACATCTCTTTTACCATTTTATCTATTTCATTCTTCTGATAAATGGCATACCTATAGGGTCTTTGGTTGACTGGGTTGGTTCCTTCTAACAATGGAATCTTGTGGTCATGAATATCCCTATGTGGAGGTAGGTTTGTGGGTGCCTCAAAAATATCATTATACCTTCTCATTAGCTCTTGTATCAATTCAGGTGGCTTATCCTTATCTGTCTTAGACCCCAGTAAATTGAGCTGAATGACCTCCTCTTCCTCCTCTTGACACTGCTCTAAACATATCATAGCCAACTGAGCAGTGCTTTCCATCTGTTTATTCACTTTCTTAGCCCTTATCTCTCTAACAGAACCACTCTGAATTCCATGCAACACAACTCTTCTATTGCCAATCTTAAACTCCATAGCTAATTTCTTGAAATCCCACATGACTGGCCCTAAGGTTTCTAGCCATTGTATGCCCAATACCATGTCACAACATCCCAGAGGCAGCACCATTACATCAGCCTTGAAACTATGCTCATGTAGCTCCCATTTAAAGTTTTCCACCTTGGCTATGACATTGAGAGAACTCCCATCAGCCACTGTGACCTTGGTCACACCCATAGGAGTCATTCTACAACCTAGCTTTTCAGCCATTGCCTTATCTATGAAATTGCGTGTACTTCCTGAATCAATTAGTATAAAAATACTCCTCTTCCCACTGATTCCCCTCACTCTCATTGTCCTATAACCAGACACACCTGCTACTGCATTGACTGAAATTTCCATTTTACTTTCCTCCTCTACAACAGATTCCACATCTGATTCCTCAATGCTCTCCTCTTTAATATCCATGGAGTATAGCTGAGTCTTTTTGTGCTTGAGAAAGTGCCCTGGTGAATATTTCTCATCACAAAAGTAGCATAGACCTTTGGCCCTCCGCTCACTCATCTCTTCTTGAGTTAAAAATTTCCTCACATTATTGCTATCCTCTGGAGCTTTCTGTTGCACACTTGCTTTGAATTCAGGAATTGCTTCCTTCCTACCCTGAGTAAACTGCCTTCCATTCTGAATCTGATTCTTGAAAGAACTTGTGCTTGGATTGTGCTTCCTTGGATGAGCTGACTCATACAATTTCCCAAGCATCAAGCATTGCCTCACTGAATTTGGCTGAAACATCCTCACATGCATCTGAGTATCTGTTCTGAGACCTGCCAAGTAGGCACTTACCAAGTAATCTTCAGGTAGACTCACCCTAGCCCTGATCAACTCAAACTTACAATGATACTCCAGAATTCCCTCATTCTCTTGCAAATTCTTAAGCTCAGCAATTGGATCATCCAAGATCTCACCAAATCTTTCCAATATCATTTCCCTGTATCCTTTCCAATCACCCCTAATTCCCACTGCAGTCAACAACACAGATTGGTGCCAACTTGCAGCCTGGTCATCTAAGTGCATAGAAGCAAGTTGGATCTTGATTTCCTCAGGTGTTCGATCAAGTAAAAAGAATTGTTCACATTTGAACAACCATTCTTTCACCTTGTCTCCATTAAACCTTGGGAAATCCAATTTTGCTAGTCTAGTCATACCAGCATAATTGAAATCATTGTTAGAAGGTCTTACAAATGTTTCTTGCACAAAATTTGGCCGAATTGTGGTTGTGGCTTCTGGATTGTTCAAGATTGGACTCCTATTCCCAGATCCCGATGCCTGATTTGGACTACCACCTCGATCCTTGCCTTTGTTCTGATTTGCGACTCCTTCTGTCAACAAATTAATCGCCTCAAACATCTCTGCGATCTTACTGTCCAGTTTTTCATCAATCTGAGCCACTCGTCCCGCTAGATCACCAAACTTGTCCGTCAATGCTTCCTCCACCTCTTGAATGGTGGAATCTCTGATGACTACTTGCGATCTCGTGCCTGCCATAGTCCCTTAGGTCGACAACTCTGATACCACTGTTAAGGAATTAATGCTAATTCTTAACAAAGAATCCGATGTTACGAAGAACAACAAACTCTTACCTCGATCGCGGATTCTCAGGGAAGAAGAATGAGAATCGAACAATACGAAGAACACTTCTTTGATTAGACAAGAGAGGAAGAGAATTACAATCTTTGTGAATGCCTTGAATGATCGTTTACAGAGGCATTTATACAGCTTCTAACGAAAGAGGTTGTTACACGCTCTCACGCGCCCCTATATACAAATCTGTTACAAACGTGATACGTGTATGGAACGCGCCTAACTAACACTTGTTTACTATAACATACACTGGGCAGAATCTGGTTTGTTCTAGCTGTAGGAAGAGCTGTAAGGCTGTAGCTGAGCAGGAGGAGAAGGAGATGACATTGTCAGAAATGAGACAGAAATTGAGGAAGAAGAAAGAGGGAAACAAGAAACGAAAGGTTAGGGAAGATAACAGTAAGGAGGAGCAGAAGATATTGGTATTGTGAAATGAGGATATGGAGGTGATGAATGTGGAGGATTCAGATTTCTATGATTTCGACATTGACAGAGCTGAGAGGAGCTTCAAAAGCGGCCAATTGTGGGCTATATACGACGATGATGATGGAATGCCGAGGCATTATGGATTGATAGAGGAAGTTGTTTCAGTGAATCCATTTGAGGTGAAGATGAGCTAGCTTGATCTTCAAAAAAGCCATGATCAGAGCTTGATAAGTTGGGAGAAAACCGGGTTCCATGTATCGTGTGGGAGATTCAAGGCGTATAGGAAAGATAAGACCAATCTGGTGAATGTGTTCTCCTACATTGCTAAATCTGAGAGAGTTGCTAGAGAGATTTATAGGATTTACCCACATAAGGGATCGGTTTGGGCATTGTACAAATTACATGAGCTAGAGACGGGAAACCGGTTTTACGAAATTGTAGTGTTCTTGACAAGCTACAATGAGATGCATGGAATCAGCATGGTGTATCTTGAGAAAGTTGATGGATTCAGGACGGTTTTTAAACGAAAGGATATCGGTCATCATGCTGTTAAGTGGATTGAGAAATTTGATTACAGGCAATTTTCACATCAGATTCCTGCAAGAAAGCTTTGTGATGATGATGTTGTTCCTGATCATCTGAAGAACTGCTGGGAGCTTGATCCTGCTGCTTTGCCGCCGAATTTGCTTGCAGTTCAAAGGATTCTGTAAGATCCTTCTATGATCTTGATTTTCTTTGTTATCTCTTATAGGTTTGATAGTGTGAAGCAAAATATACTAGTCACAGAAAACTGAATTTTCTAACGATATTTAATGATGGTCTTTACATTGTCAATCATGAATGGCTAATGTGCATTTTGTTGCTGGTTTTCAGTTCATCTTTTGCACATTTTTTCCTGAATGGGAATTTGTTTTTTCTCTGCATATTAAGTATTAACATCGTTTTTTCCTGGATATAACATTACTCTTAGGTATCGGTTATGCGAATCCATATCATTGATATATCAGAATCAGACTATTGTAGCATATCATTGTGATTTCATATATGATGTCTGTATCTAATACAAACACAATCAAGATTATATCAAACGCAGATATAATACGAGTCAATACCAAACGCCCCTAAATTTGCATATTCATAGTGTAGATGCTAAGTAGCTAACCAAAGTCGAGCGTCAACTGTTAAATATTTACTAGTGGACCATGATGTACGAGACACACATGAATTATCATTATCTTAATATGGGACCTAATACACAAAATAAAATAAAACTATAGTATTTGAAATGAAAAATAAAAAAAGAACTGGTTTCCACTTTCAAGACTTAGGGTTTGTTAGCTAAATTAGTTTATAAAGTGTTTATAGTTTATAAATGGTTTATTGGTAATAAATATATTTAGTAAAAAGTAGATTTTTATTAGAATGTGTATAGTTTATTTAAAATGTGTGAGTAATAAAAAAAAAGTTAAAATATTTTAATTACACGTTTTTCGAAATCTTAGAAATGGGTTAAAAAACAGTTTATAAACCCGTCGTCCCAAACGCCACCTGCCAAATTTCTACAGAAACCTCTCCAAAATTACCAAAACAACCCCATCTCAATGCAAATCCAATAATCCATGGATCTATAAGAGGGGCATATTCGTCATGCAACAACGTCATCTCTCCATTCAACGCCCATAACTTGCTCTTCTTCCCTCTCTTCTCCCCTCACTTCACTCCGGCGAAGCAGCTCCTAAGAAGCACTCGCAGAGGAAGAAAGAGTAGTTGCCGGAGTAAGGAGATGCCGTGTGCTTCTGGTCCAACCGGCAGTGGCAGTTTGTGTAATTTCAAGCTATCTGAAGCCTCGTTTCTCGCCTCGCTCATGCCGAAGAAGGAGATCGGCGCCGATCGCTTCCTCGATGCGAATCCGGAGTACGATGGACGTGGCGTCATCATCGCTATCTTCGGTTAGTTTCTCATTTCAATCGATTCTGTTTAGTTTGAAGCTCTGAATTTGTTAGGCTGATGTTACGATTCGGTACTCATGTTTGCATGCGAGTCGCATTTGAGCGCGATTAGCTTGTTCGGTATTTCCTGAAGACGGTTTTCGTTCTGTTATTGTCTTCTTTTCTGCCAGATTCGGGCGTGGATCCTGCTGCAAACGGGTTACAAGTTACTTCTGATGGGAAACCTAAAGTTTTAGACGTTCTTGACTGGTACTGACACTCTGACATTACTTACAGAACTATCACTCTCTGTTTAGATTTGCACATTTGTCAGATTCATATCTAATTGCGTTTATAACTGTGCTTATTCCGATTTAACTATCATCTTGTAGTACTGGAAGTGGTGATGTTGATACGTCAACGGTAGTAAAGGCCGACGAAAATGGCCATATTCAGGGAGCATCAGGTTCATAACTTTCTAATATTTTACAAGTTGTGCAGATCCTGTTTTTGTAATGTTTTACACTGAATGAATTGCTACATAACAACTGTAAGTTGTGCTCAAATTTTCATTTTAGTGATTCTCACATATTGATGCATTAATGTTTAAAATACATAGGAGCTATATTGGCTGTTAATTCTTCATGGAAGAATCCTTCTGGCGAATGGCATGTTGGATTTAAATTTGTTTATGAGCTTTTTACGGACACATTGACTTCTCGAGTGAAGGTATTTGTTTGTTCAGACTTTCCGAGTAATAAGCTTATTGCTACTTTTTACACTCACCTTATGTACCTTGTGTATATAGCTTCCTGTTAATGTGTTTTCCTTGCTAAAACTGTCCAGAAAGAAAGAAAGAAAAAATGGGATGTGAAGAATCAAGACGCAGTTGCAGATGCTGTAGGAAAGCTTCATGAGTTTGATCAGGTCTTGATTCTAAACTACTTTTCAGTATATTTATTAACAGTTTGAGTTTATCTGTGTTCTTTGTTTAGTTTTGTTAACTCGATTTCTCTTTATTATTTTTCAGAAGCATCCTAAGGCGGAAGATCCAGAACTGAAAAGGGTGCGTGACGACCTTCAAAACAAATTAGATATTCTGCGGAAGCAAGCGGAGGTATGCTTAAAGATTCAGTGTTTTGTTTAGACATCTTCATTTGTCTTCCACATGTTACAAAACACGTCTAATCATTTCAGGGCAATGATGACAAAGGACCAGTAATTGATGCTGTGGTATGGCATGATGGGGAGTTATGGAGGGTTGCTATTGATACTCAAAGCCTTGAGGATGAACCAGATCAAGGGAAACTTGCAGATTTTGTACCTCTTACTAATTACAGGTGTGCCAAAATCCTTTTTTGCATCTCAATCAGCTTTTTCTTCTTTTTCCTCTCCATTTGGCAGTATCTCTCTGTGAGTAGCATGATGTCAAACTATTTGTAATGCAAGAGTATGTAGTAATAATTGGGAAAAGCATCTATTATTTAAAGGGGCAAAAGCATGTTTCATTTACTCTTGTATGCCAAATTTTGCAGGGCCGAAAGAAAATATGGCATATTTAGCAAACTGGATGCCTGTTCGTTTGTGACTAACGTGTATGATGATGGAAATATTCTAAGCATTGTCACAGACAGTTCTCCCCATGGTACTCATGTTGCTGGAATCGCGACTGCCTTCCACCCTGAGGTAGTGTCTTCGTTGCGTTTCTTGAATCAGTTTAAATCATGAGTTTTCTAACTGTTGTTCTGAATTGGGCAATCTGCTTAGCAACCTCTCTTGAATGGAGTTGCACCTGGAGCTCAGATAATATCGTGCAAGATTGGAGATTCTCGCTTGGGTTTTATGGAGACTGGAACTGGGTTGACTCGAGCATTAATTGCTGCAGTGGATGTGAGTTGTTAGTATATTATGTAAGAATTAAAATTAGTTGTAACTAATCAATATTGTCCCTGATTGGACCTGCACATTGGTGATGCATTTAATACTTGCAGCATAAATGTGATCTCATCAACATGAGTTATGGTGAGCCAACATTGTTACCAGACTATGGCCGCTTTGTAGACCTGGCTAGTGAGGTAATCCTTGAGTTGATAATCCTTGTTTTACTGCTTTTAAAAAATTGGCCAGAAATAATACTATTAGCTCTGTAGTAACAAATATTACAGACTCATGAAATTTATTTTGCTTGAAACTAGGCTGTAAACAAGCACCGCTTGATATTTATTAGCAGTGCTGGAAATAGTGGCCCATCACTGAACACTGTTGGTGCACCAGGAGGCACCAGCTCAAGCATAATTGGAGTCGGTGCTTATGTTTCTCCTCAAATGGCTGTAGGAACTCATTGTCTTGTTGAAGGACCGAGTGAGGGGCTAGAATACACATGGTATGTATTTTTACTTCTGTTCTCGTGTTGTGATTACTAGATTAGTGGTACTGGCAAGAGAATTAGTTGTCTTCTTGATGTTGATAGTTGGATATAAGTTCATGTCTATATATGTAGGTCTAGTCGTGGGCCAACAGCAGATGGAGATCTTGGCGTCTCTATAAGCGCTCCTGGGGGCGCCATGGCTCCTGTCCCCACATGGACTCTCCAAAGTAGAATGCTTATGAATGGAACATCAATGGCATCTCCATGTGCTTGTGGTGGAGCTGCATTGCTTGTTAGTGCGATGAAGGTATTTGATCAAATTTCATGTTTTAAAAACATTATGTTGTGGGATAGTAATCTCGTGCCTTTTTACAGGCTGAGGGTATTGATGTCAGCCCATACACTGTGAGGAAGGCTCTTGAGAATACATGTTCGCCTATTGGTGGTTTACCAGAAGATGTACTAACTAGTGGAATGGGGCTTATACAAGTAGACAAGTAAATATATTCCAGACTGAAAGTGTATATGTAGATTTTTACACTAAAGTTTAAAAATCACGTTTGCAATTTTTTTTATTATCTTATCCGTCTTTGATCAGAGCGCTCGAGTATGCTAGACAATACAAGGAGATTCCAGTTCAGTATGTGATAAAAGTCAACGTATCTGGAAAACCAGGTAACTATTGTTTTTCTCTATACCGTTTTGTGCTTATGACTCCTAAATTTGTAGTAATCAGTTAAAAGGATTTGGTTCTAGCCTTTTAGGCCTTTTTTCTTCGGTTTATGTTAGACATGAGGATACTCCCAACACACTTGACTCTCGAATTGAAATGGTCAAACTGAATACAGACACTCTTCAAAGGATAAACTCTCTCCAATGAGCCTCTGGCACAGTTGCCTTCCTCACTAATTTTCTGGATAACTGAAACTAACAAAGGACTCCACTACTTAACCATCCAGCACGTAGGCTGATACCCACTAACTAGTATCTACCCAACAATAAAAGACACAAATACCCTTAGTAACCACAGAATCTTATTCCAGAATATTCCCCTTAACCGCTTGCCTCCTGGCCCTCCTTGAGTATACGATATAGGGTCCACTTGGCTGAGCTTCATTGCTAACAGTTAATTATATGGGGAACTTTTCTTATATTCATTAATGGCCTTTTAATTTATTGTAGCACCTACATACCGTGGTATCTATTTGAGAGAGGCTAGTCTTTGTCGTCAATCTTCTGAGGTCAGATTTTTTTACCCCTTCAATTTTCGTATTATGTAAATTTATGTATTTTTTTATGTATATATACATGCATGTTAGACTAGTTCTTTTTACACCTACAGATTCTTGGATGATAATAAGTGTCTCCAAAAAACTTCCATTTTTCAAATTTCTGGAGCTATTTAGTTACTTTGACTAGCACACAGTGGTACACAGTGGTTATGGTATCATTAGGAAAAAAACGCTAATAATTTATCTTAGTTTATATTCTCTTAGTATTTCTTCTTATTTGACAGTGGACTGTGCAAGTTGAGCCAAAGTTTCACGACGATGCAAGCAATTTAGATCATTTGTTTCCGTTTGAGGAGTGTATTGAGTTAAAATCCACAAATGAAGACGTCGTAAAAGCTCCTCAATATCTTTTTCTCACTCATAATGGGCGTAGCTTCAAGTTAGTGACTTCAATAATGCCATATTGAGGTGTATAAACATTTTGTCTTATTTATTTGTGTATGCTCTAACTTGTTTCTTCTACAGCATTCTTGTGGATCCTACAAATCTCGAAGATGGTTTACATTACTATGAGCTATATGGAATTGATTGCAACGCACCATGGCGTGGCCCCATTTTCAGAATTCCAGTAACTATCACAAAGCCCATGGCTGTGAAAAGTAATCCATCTTTGGTTTCATTTACTGGATTGAAATTTACTGCAGGTAAAATACTGTTGGTACTATTTCAAATCACTTCTCTTTTATTCTGTAAAATTTTAACAATACTTGTGCTTTCTCATTATTTAGAATTTAGATGTTACAACATTCTTACAAAGAAAATAAATGTGTATCTTGTATAGTGGAGCGTATGATGAATTGTCTTTTTTATAATTAGACCATGCTTATCTTAATTGATTATATTCTAACCCATTCATCAAAACTGGCCCTTTTCAACAAAGACTGAGAAATTGAAAATAGGGAAATTGGGCAAATAGGAGTCATAAAAATAAGGTTTCTGGGTGCTCTTGGGGCTGCAAATTCAGCGCAAATGTAGCTGTGAGAAATTAGGAATCACATGAAGAAATGCATTCAACCATTATAGATCCTGTGGATGCTGATTATTTCGGCAATTTACTTATTTTGAGGTGTTTCTGTTTTGCCAGGTCACATAGAAAGGCGATTCATAGAAGTACCTCGTGGTGCTACATGGGCTGAGGCGACCATGAAAACTTCAGGGTTTGATGTCGCTACGAGATTCTTTCTTGATACTGTACAGGTAATTTCTTTTCACAGTTGAGGCATTTAAATCTGAATGAAGTGGGTGAACTCATGTTGGCCATTTTTGTTTCTTTGTAATATTAAATGCCAGATTTCTCCATTGAAGAGGCCTATCAAGTGGGAGAATGTAGCAACATTCTCATGTCCCTCTGCCAAAACTTTTGCCTTCAAAGTGGAGAGTGGCCGAACTATGGAATTAACCGTAGCTCAATTTTGGTCAAGTGGAAGAGGAATTCATGAAGACATTATAGTGGATGTTGAGGTAAATATAAGTTTAGCATAGACTGACACTGATTTGTCAGAAGTTAAATCCAGAGTCCAGATTAATTTATTTAAATTTTTTGTTATGATGGATATGTTTTATATTGTATACTTTCACCCTTTGAGAAATGAGGAGTTAGTACAGTTTAAACCCTGCAAAAGTAAATCTATTTCTTTAAATGGGTCTCATTTGATTGAAGTCTTCTCATCTTTCATTTTAAAATATTGTATGATATGAACACAGATGTTAGTAGAATATATGACATCATTTTAAAAATAGATTTAGAGTGAATAATGAGATTTTTTTTAAATACATTAGGGTCGTTTGTTTGTATACCTTGGGTATCAGTATGGGAATGAGGTAAACCTGTTTTTGTGTTTGGTAAAATAGGTATGGGTATGAGTCATTCCTATACCTACAAATTACATAAGATCTCATACCCAAATAAAAATCAAGGTATGACTTATACCTAAGTTTATAAACAATCCTTCCCTCTACCAAACACTAAAGGCTAAGAATCACTTAAACCCATTCCTCATATCCAACCCGATTCCTCGTTCCAACCCGATTCCTATCTCGATACCAAACGAGCCCTAAGATAACCAGTTTAGATACGGAGGAACTTAGAAAGGGGCCATCAATCATGTAACTATGTCATTTGCAAATACTAGCATTCTGCGACAGTCAATAGAAATTTAATTGAATTTCTTGTGTTGTTAGAGTTAATGTGAAATGGAATGTCAAAGTTGCCACCGTCTTAACAAAGTGAATAGACCAAGTAAAACAATTCTCTGGTCAGATGATCACCACATGACAAGCTCTTTTCCTGATTAGAGAAATTTGTTAATGAATACATCATGGTTACCTTTTCTACAAAGGCTCCAAACAAAAGCCATTTGACATCTTCAGTCTTGTCGACATAAATACTGACTTGCTGATGTTATTTGCAGATTGACTTTCATGGCATTAATGTAAATAATGAGGAAATATTTTTGGGAGGGACTGATGCCCCAGTTAGAGTTGAAGCATGGAGCTTGCTTTCATCTGAGAAACTTATTCCATCTGCTACTCTTCAGAAGGTAAAGCTGGAGATAATAATAAAGTCAACCACTATGCAAAATTTCATTCACACTTGTATCTTCTTCAGCCATGTTTTTGGGTTTCATATTTTAGGTTCGAATTCCGTACCGTCCAATTGAGAGCAAGTTCCGTACGCTCACTAGCAGTCGAGACTGTCTTTCTTCTGGCAAACAGACACTAGCCTTGACATTAAGGTGCCTTCGTTATTCTTGATTATTTTCTTTTCTTTGTTTCTGGCATATTGTCTTTAATGTGTCCATCCTTGTACCTTATGCAGTTACAAGTTTAAGCTAGAAGAAGGAGCAGAAATAAAACCTCAAATCCCATTATTGAATGATCGAATTTATGACACTAAATTTGAGTCTCAATTTTACATGATTTTGGATTCAAACAAGGTAATTTTTACTCATGCTTTCAGTTTTGCACATAAGCTTATGTATAATATATATGTTTTAAGTTTTCAATATTAGCATTTTGATTCTCACCTCTGAATTTTTATTTTACAGCGTGTATATGTTATGGGGGATGTCTATCCAAAATCAGTGCGGCTCCCAAAGGGTGATTTCACTCTGCTTTTTTATCTAAGGTGAGAGCCGTTTCGAAGACTCTACATTCCACATGTTGTTCAATCTAATAGTTCTGCTGCTGTTTCAGACACGATGATGTCCAGATTTTAGAGAAAATGAAATCCCTTGTGTTGTATATTGAGAGAAATTTGGAAGAAAAGGTATCTGTCCATGAAGCGCCCACCAAATGTTTTATATTAGGAAAGAGAGAGAGAGAGATAGGTTTTGGGATTGGAATGAAGCTTGATGTGGAGAAGTGACTTACATTTTTATTACACCCTTTCAATACAGGAGAAAATCCGGTTAAGCTTTTTCACACAACCGGATGGCTCTGTTATGGGAAATGGAAGTTTCAAGTCGTCCTCTTTAATTCCTGGGTATGCACTGATCTATACAATGTTTCTGTGGAATCTGTACATTTATTTGGCTCGTCATTCTTTCAAACTGGATATATACATTTTGCAGACTGAATGAAGCTTTTTACGTGAGTCCACCAACCAAAGATCAACTTCCTAAGGTATTCATTTATGCCATGAAGTGTTATTCTTATAACACATTCCAGCTTCTAACTCGACAATGTTTGCAGAACTGTCCAGAGGGATCTGTGCTGTTTGGTGAAATTACGTACGGAAAGCCCTCTATCATGACACAAGGCAATGGAAATGGTTCACAAAAGAATCCTGCTTCTTATCGGATATCTTATGTTGTCCCTCCAAATAAGGTTGGTATGATTAGCCATTTCAAAAGTTTTAACTTTTATGCAATTCAAACGTTAATGGTTGATCATTTTGTGTTTCCAAGTAAGCTTAACCAGTTATTTCTTAGTCAGTATTATGTTTAACTTGCCTCTTCTCTCTATTATGACATGTTGTTTAGAATGACAAAGAAAAAGGAAAAGGTTCACCTGCAACATCAACCCAAAGTGTGTCCCAGAGACTAGAGGAAGAGGTAGGTAACTGTGTTATTCCTGTCAGTTGTTTTGTGATTGTTTCTGCAAACGATGTTCTTTTTCTTCCTGGTATGTCTTTTTGCAATAGTTATTTCTTCATCTACGCTGTATGTAGTTCTGCTTTAAATGTGGATTTTGTGATTATTAAATGCATAGCTAGATCCAATATTGCTGTCAATCCCAACGGTGCCATATACTGCTACTTCACCGCCTTTAATGTGCATTCGGCTATGCTTGAGTTATTCCCTGATAGTTGACCAGTTATCGTATCAGCTTTTGTGGTTACTGTTGCTTGTACATTCAGTATTAAGTTCATTAAAGTGTATATTGTTTAAAGGGAAAACATATCAGTGTGGGGCTTGGAAATTTTAGACCGTAGGTTCCAGATCTGAGCAAGTGAGTTAACTTTGACCATAACGAATCTCTATGGAATACAAATTATAGACAGAAAATAAGGAGAATAGTATTTCTGTAGCATCTTAGATACAGATCCTTAGTAAAGCATGATAAATATCTTTGGTTCACGGTTTTGGATTGTTCCTTAGTGGAGAATGTCTCTAGTAAATTGTCTGCAGTTCATCTAATGCAATTTTTTTAGTTATTCTTAAGATAATAATTTTTAGGTTCTTACTAGAGCACAAATCTCATTCTCAAGTGTTTGCTCTTCAACCCATGCAGCGAATTTTTTGTTAGGTGGTTATTAAGGTTATTGTTGTTACTAAACATTAGCAAATGGTGCTTACTCAGGTCCGTGATGCTAAACTGAAAGTTCTGACTAGCCTGAAGCTGAGTAGTGAAGAAGAGAGTGCAGAATGGAGAAAACTTTCAGCATCATTGAAGGTAGCTTTATTTATTTTTGTAACTGGGCTTTCTATGAAGTTCTTTCTCATATGTATATATTCTTTCTGTTTATGTATGCTTCTTTCCTGTTTTATGCAGTTATAATTTTGTATTAGACTCCTGATTTTTTTCTGGCCCATGTGATCTTGCAGAGTGAGTATCCAAAGCACACACCACTTCTTGCTAAGATTTTAGAGGGTTTGCTCTCTCAGAATAATGCTGCTGACAAAATTCAATACTACGAAGAGGTAAATATAATATCATCTTCCATTTATTTGTTTAATTTAGTGTTTCATTAGGTAAAGAGTTTTCCTTTCTGACCCTTTCACTTGTTCCGCAGGTTGTTGTAGCCTCAAACGAGGTAATAAATACTGTTGACAGAGATGAGCTGGCAAAATATCTTTCCCAGAAAGGTGACCCCGAGGATGAAGAAGCAGAGGTAAAATATCTGTATAATACAAAGCATGTTGCATACATAATTCAGATACATATTGTATGCTTACTTAATAGTATGAATGGTATAATTCTGTTTCTTGTACTTTACTGCTATTGTATGGTCTAATGAATACAGAAAACGAAGAAGCAGATGGAGACTACCCGAGACCATTTAGCAGCTGCTCTCTATCAAAAAGGGCTTGCACTAAATGAACTTTCCACTTTGAAGGTAATTCTCATTAAACTATGCCTCTTTCTGATCTCCTGCACTACAATCAAGTATCTCAGATATAACCTGTTTCCTTTCCTATTTGTTCGTTAAGTATTATAATTGTTCAGCAAGTATTACAATTTTTCGTTAATTTTTTATTTTATTTTCCTAACGGTTAATGGGTTCCAATGTTATTGGTAAGACATGGTTTATTGAAGTATGTTATTGACACCACTGTAGCTTATAAGTTAATATTTTTGATGGATTTAGGGTGAATGTGAAGAAGCTTCAGAGTCTGGCGAAGAACAGATTTCCAAACCCAAAGAAAACACTTTTGAAGAGAACTACAAGGAATTAAAGAAATGGGTGGATGTCAAGTCTGTGAAATATGGTATGCTTACTGTGATTCACGAGAAACGTGGTAACAGACTGGGAACGGCACTGAAGGTGTGTTTTTGAACCTTATAAGTTGCTCAACCTATATTTCTTATAAAGGTTTTAGTAGAAGGTTTTCTAAACTATATTTGCAGGTGTTGGAGGGGATGATCCAATCAGATGAAGATGCGCCGAAGAAGAAACTGTACGAGACGAAGCTATCTCTGATACATGAAATGGGATGGAGTCACGTGGCGGCACGTGAGAAAGAGTGGATGCTTATTCGCTTCCCTGCATCTACGCCCCTGTTCTAACGAGGAAAGAAGCTCAGTTGATCCTTTGTAGAATTCAAAATTCACTCTGCATTGCATTTGTGAGTCGCATGGTGGACTTGATGAAAATAAATAATATGATGATTCAGTAGTTTTACCTGAACTACACATTTCTATTGGTTAATAAAAACAAGTAGAAATCCTTGCTAAGAAAAGGCCGTCCGACACATAGGTGATACGGGTGACAACCGGGCAGCACCATTTTTACTTCCGGCAACACCATCTCGTTCGGAACACCGTTCCGAACGAGAATCCCTGAATTTATTTTTTAAAAAAAAAAAAAATTCTCGTTCGGAATGGGGTTCCGAACGAGACCGGTCTGGAAAATGATTTTTTCATTTATTAAATGCCGAACCGGTTCGTAATTTATGAACCGGTTCGACACTCGTTCGGAAAAAAAAAAAAATTATGACGTCATAAGTCTCGTTCAGAACGGCGTTGTGAACGAGATTACCCGGTTTTTGCGTTTTTAAGTTTTTGAGTATTTTCGATCAACTTTTTGTGAAGGGGAGACCTTATACACTCTTTATATGCCTAATAACACATAATTGTATAAGTTTTTGAAACATAATCAACATCGATGTACTAGACCCTTCATATCTCAACTACTTCGACTATTTCGAAGAATGAAAGACTAGTGAAGGTTTACAAAGGAGGTGTTATCCGAAGAGTTCGAGTTTTCGATTCGAAGTTACCGACAAGGTTAAATAGCTATAATATGCATTGAAAACAAGTTTCATTGCATTCCGACGTTGTTTGGGCATCGAACCGTCTATTCTCGACCTTAACAGGCCATCAGGACCGATAAGGCGTTTTTGCGTTTTTGAGTATTTTCGATCACTTTTTGTGAAGGGGAGACCTTATACACTCTTTATATGCCTAATAACACATAATTGTATAAGTTTTTGAAACATAATCAACATCGATGTACTAGACCCTTCATATCTCAACTACTTCGACTATTTCGAAGAATGAAAGACTAGTGAAGGTTTACAAAGGAGGTGTTACCCGAAGAGTTCGAGTTTTCGATTCGAAGTTACCGACAAGGTTAAATAGCTATAATATGCATTGAAAACAAGTTTCATTGCATTCCGACGTCGTTTGGGCATCGAACCGTCTATTCTCGACCTTAACAGGCCATCAGGACCGATAAGGCGTTTTTGCGTTTTTGAGTATTTTCGATCACTTTTTGTGAAGGGGAGACCTTATACACTCTTTATATGCCTAATAACACATAATTGTATAAGTTTTTAAAACATAATCAACATCGATGTACTAAACCCTTCATATCTCAACTACTTCGACTATTTCGAAGAATGAAAGACTAGTGAAGTTTTACAAAGGAGGTGTTACTCGAAGAGTTCGAGTTTTCGATTCGAAGTTACCGACAAGGTTAAATAGCTATAATATGCATTGAAAACAAGTTTCATTGCATTCCGACGTCGTTTGGGCATCGAACCGCCTATTCTCGACCTTTACGTTATTATTTTAAAAAAAACCGCTGCTCGTTCGGAATGGTATTCCGAACGAGATGCGGATATCCAAAAAAACAAATTATTTATAAATAATATTGACGTCATTAAAAAATTTAAAAAAAAAATCTCGTTCGGAACGGCGTTTAGAAGAACGGTGTAAAAAAAGTGTTGCCCGGTTGAATTTTGAACTCTAAACTAATGCTAAGAATTGCGTTAACTCGAATCAAATGCCCTAATGGAGTTTAGTGTTCTTTTTCATGTTGAACAATGATATTAAACTCACAATTCCGAATAACACGTTTTGGAAAAGGTCAAAAGTGATTGAAGTGGGAAAATTAGGCGATAAAACGTAATTTACTTTATAAATGGCGATTTTGTACAAGTTTGTTTATATTAGGGGTGGTTTCTGTAATTACCCAAAAATCAATATTACCAAAACCAGAGCTTCATCTCTCTGACGACCGGAGCTGCGAAAAATGGGGAAGAAGAACGCAAGCCAAGAAGAAAAATCCCAAAGAGAAGAAGAAGAAGCAGTTTGCCTGAAAATCCTCCGCACCGCTGCAGAAGCATCTACACCTGATTTCGACCCTAACTGGTACAAAATCCTTGACCTAGAGCCTTTTTCTCAGATCAGTTCCATAAAAAAACAGTATAAGAAGCTCGCTCTTATCCTTCATCCGGATAAGAAAACTCTAGAAGCTTCCGGTGAAGCTTTCAAGCTTGTGAATGACGCTTTTCAGGTGCTCTCGGATAGAAATCGGAGGAAGAAGTTCGATGTGAAACTTAGGGTTGCGTTACAGGCGAAAGTAACAGATGAGATGGAAGAAGATACGTTTTCCACGAATTGTTCGCGTTGCAGGTTGAATCATAGGTTTAATGGGAAGTACACTGGGCAGAATCTGGTTTGTTCTAGCTGTAGGAAGAGCTGTAAGGCTGTAGCTGAGCAGGAGGAGATGACATTGTCAGAAATGAGACAGAAATTGAGGAAGAAGAAAGAGGGAAACAAGAAACGAAAGGTTAGGGAAGATAACAGTAAGGAGGAGCAGAAGATATTGGTATTGCGAAATGAGGATATGGAGGTGATGAATGTGGAGGATTCAGATTTCTATGATTTCGACATTGACAGAGCTGAGAGGAGCTTCAAGAGCGGCCAAGTGTGGGCTATATACGACGATGATGATGGAATGCCGAGGCATTATGGATTGATAGAGGAAGTTGTTTCAGTGAATCCATTTGAGGTGAAGATGAGCTGGCTTGATCTTCAAAAAAGCCATGATCAGAGCTTGATAAGTTGGGAGAAAACCGGGTTCCATGTATCGTGTGGGAGATTCAAGGCGTATAGGAAAGATAAGATCAATCTGGTGAATGTGTTCTCCCACATTGCTAAATCTGAGAGAGTTGCTAGAGAGATTTATAGGATTTACCCACATAAGGGATCGGTTTGGGCATTGTACAAATTAGATGAGCTGGAGACGGGAAACCGGTTTTACGAAATTGTAGTGTTCTTGACAAGCTACAGTGAGATGCATGGAATCAGCATGGTGTATCTTGAGAAAGTTGATGGATTCAAGACGGTTTTTAAACGAAAGGATATCGGTCATCATGCTGTTAAGTGGATTGAGAAATTTGATTACAGGCAATTTTCACATCAGATTCCTGCAAGAAAGCTTTGTGATGATGATGCTGTTCCTGATCATCTGAAGAACTGCTGGGAGCTTGATCCTGCTGCTTTGCCGCCGAATTTGCTTGCAGTTCAAAGGATTCTGTAAGATCCTTCTATGATCTTGATTTTCTTTGTTATCTGTTATAGGTTTGATAGTGTGAAGCAAAATATATTAGTCAGAGAAAACTGAATTTTCTAACGATATTTAATGATGGTCTTTACATTGTCAATCATGAATGGCTAATGTGCATTTTGTTGCTGGTTTTCAGCTCATCTTTTGCACATTTTTTCCTGAATGGGAATTTTTTATTTCTCTGCATATTAAGTATTAACATTGTTTTTTCCTGGATATAACATTACTGTTAGGTATCGGTTATGCGAATCCATATCATTGATATATCAGAATCAGACTATTGTAGCATATCATTTTGATTTCATATTTGATGTCTGTATCTAATACAAACACAATCTTGATACAAACACAATCAAGATTATATCAAACGCAGATATAATACGAGTCAATACCAAACGCCCCTAAATTTGCATATTCATACTGTAGATGCTAAGTAGCTAACCAAAGTCGAGCGTCAACTGTTAAATATTTACTAGTGGACCATGATGTACGAGACACACATGAATTATCATTATCTTAATATGGGACCTACTACACATGAAATAAAATAAAACTACAGTATTTGAAATGAAAAATAATAAAAGAACTGGTTTCCACTTTCAAGACTTAGCTGGGTGGGAACTGGGAAGTGCCGTCGTCCCAAACGCACCTGCCAAATTTCTACAGAAACCTCTCCAAAATTACCAAAACAACCCCATCTCAATGCAAATCCATGGATCTATAAGAGGGGCATATTCGTCATGCAACAACGTCATCTCTCCATTCAACGCCCATAACTTGCTCTTCTTCCCTCTCTTCTCCCCTCACTTCACTCCGGCGAAGCAGCTCCTAAGAAGCACTCGCAGAGGAAGAAAGAGTAGTTGCCGGAGTAAGGAGATGCCGTGTGCTTCTGGTCCAACCGGCAGTGGCAGTTTGTGTAATTTCAAGCTATCTGAAGCCTCGTTTCTCGCCTCGCTCATGCCGAAGAAGGAGATCGGCGCCGATCGCTTCCTCGATGCGAATCCGGAGTACGATGGACGTGGCGTCATCATCGCTATCTTCGGTTAGTTTCTCATTTCAATCGATTCTGTTTAGTTTGAAGCTCTGAATTTGTTAGGCTGATGTTACGATTCGGTGCTCATGTTTGCATGCGAGTCGCATTTGAGCGCGATTAGCTTGTTCGGTATTTCCTGAAGACGGTTTTCGTTCTGTTATTGTCTTCTTTTCTGCCAGATTCGGGCGTGGATCCTGCTGCAAACGGTTTGCAAGTTACTTCTGATGGGAAACCTAAAGTTTTAGACGTTCTTGACTGGTACTGACACTCTGACATTACTTACAGAACTATTCTCTGTTTAGATTTGCACATTTGTCAGATTCATATCTAATTGCGTTTATAACTGTGCTTATTCCGATTTAACTATCATCTTGTAGTACTGGAAGTGGTGATGTTGATACGTCAACGGTAGTAAAGGCCGATGAAAATGGCCATATTCAGGGAGCATCAGGTTCATAACTTTCTAATATTTTACAAGTTGTGCAGATCCTGTTTTTGTAATGTTTTACACTGAATGAATTGCTACTTAACAACTGTAAGTTGTGCTCAAATTTTCATTTTAGTGATTCTCACATATTGATGCATTAATGTTTAAAATACATAGGAGCTATATTGGCTGTTAATTCTTCATGGAAGAATCCTTCTGGCGAATGGCATGTTGGATTTAAATTTGTTTATGAGCTTTTTACGGACACATTGACTTCTCGAGTGAAGGTATTTGTTTGTTCAGACTTTTCGAGTAATAAGCTTATTGCTACTTTTTACACTCACCTTATGTACCTTGTGTATATAGCTTCCTGTTAATGTGTTTTCCTTGCTAAAACTGTCCAGAAAGAAAGAAAGAAAAAATGGGATGTGAAGAATCAAGACGCAGTTGCAGATGCTGTAGGAAAGCTTCATGAGTTTGATCAGGTCTTGATTCTAAACTACTTTTCAGTATATTTATTAACAGTTTGAGTTTATCTGTGTTCTTTGTTTAGTTTTGTTAACTCGATTTCTCTTTATTATTTTTCAGAAGCATCCTAAGGCGGAAGATCCAGAACTGAAAAGGGTGCGTGACGACCTTCAAAACAAATTAGATATTCTGCGGAAGCAAGCGGAGGTATGCTTAAAGATTCAGTGTTTTGTTTAGACATCTTCATTTGTCTTCCACATGTTACAAAACACGTCTAATCATTTCAGGGCAATGATGACAAAGGACCAGTAATTGATGCTGTGGTATGGCATGATGGGGAGTTATGGAGGGTTGCTATTGATACTCAAAGCCTTGAGGATGAACCAGATCAAGGGAAACTTGCAGATTTTGTACCTCTTACTAATTACAGGTGTGCCAAAATCCTTTTTTGCATCTCAATCAGCTTTTTCTTCTTTTTCCTCTCCATTTGGCAGTATCTCTCTGTGAGTAGCATGATGTCAAACTATTTGTAATGCAAGAGTATGTAGTAATAATTGGGAAAAGCATCTATTATTTAAAGGGGCAAAAGCATGTTTCATTTACTCTTGTATGCCAAATTTTGCAGGGCCGAAAGAAAATATGGCATATTTAGCAAACTGGATGCCTGTTCGTTTGTGACTAACGTGTATGATGATGGAAATATTCTAAGCATTGTCACAGACAGTTCTCCCCATGGTACTCATGTTGCTGGAATCGCGACTGCCTTCCACCCTGAGGTAGTGTCTTCGTTGCGTTTCTTGAATCAGTTTAAATCATGAGTTTTCTAACTGTTGTTCTGAATTGGGCAATCTGCTTAGCAACCTCTCTTGAATGGAGTTGCACCTGGAGCTCAGATAATATCGTGCAAGATTGGAGATTCTCGCTTGGGTTCTATGGAGACTGGAACTGGGTTGACTCGAGCATTAATTGCTGCAGTGGATGTGAGTTGTTAGTATATTATGTAAGAATTAAAATTAGTTGTAACTAATCAATATTGTCCCTGATTGGACCTGCACATTGGTGATGCATTTAATACTTGCAGCATAAATGCGATCTCATCAACATGAGTTATGGTGAGCCAACATTGTTACCAGACTATGGCCGCTTTGTAGACCTGGCTAGTGAGGTAATCCTTGAGTTGATAATCCTTGTTTTACTGCTTTTAAAAAATTGGCCAGAAATAATACTATTAGCTCTGTAGTAACAAATATTACAGACTCATGAAATTTATTTTGCTTGAAACTAGGCTGTAAACAAGCACCGCTTGATATTTATTAGCAGTGCTGGAAATAGTGGCCCATCACTGAACACTGTTGGTGCACCAGGAGGCACCAGCTCAAGCATAATTGGAGTCGGTGCTTATGTTTCTCCTCAAATGGCTGTAGGAACTCATTGTCTTGTTGAAGGACCGAGTGAGGGGCTAGAATACACATGGTATGTATTTTTACTTCTGTTCTCGTGTTGTGATTACTAGATTAGTGGTACGGGCAAGAGAATTAGTTGTCTTCTTGATGTTGATAGTTGGATATAAGTTCATGTCTATATATGTAGGTCTAGTCGTGGGCCAACAGCAGATGGAGATCTTGGCGTCTCTATAAGCGCTCCTGGGGGCGCCGTGGCTCCTGTCCCCACATGGACTCTCCAAAGTAGAATGCTTATGAATGGAACATCAATGGCATCTCCATGTGCTTGTGGTGGAGCTGCATTGCTTGTTAGTGCGATGAAGGTATTTGATCAAATTTCATGTTTTAAAAACATGATGTTGTGGATAGTAATCTCGTGCCTTTTTACAGGCTGAGGGTATTGATGTCAGCCCATACACTGTGAGGAAGGCTCTTGAGAATACATGTTCGCCTATTGGTGGTTTACCAGAAGATGTACTAACTACTGGAATGGGGCTTATGCAAGTAGACAAGTAAATATATTCCGGACTGAAAGTGTATATGTAGATTTTTACACTAAAGTTTAAAAATCACGTTTGCAATTTTTTTTTATTATCTTATCCGTCTTTGATCAGAGCGCTTGAGTATGCTAGACAATACAAGGAGATTCCAGTTCAGTATGTGATAAAAGTCAACGTATCTGGAAAACCAGGTAACTATTGTTTTTCTCTATACCGTTTTGTGCTTATGACTCCTAAATTTGTAGTAATCAGTTAAAAGGCTTTGGTTCTAGCCTCTTAGGCCTTTTTTCTTCGGTTTATGTTAGACATGAGGATACTCCCAACACACTTGACTCTTGAATTGAAATGGTCAAACTGAATACAGACACTCTTCAAAGGATAAACTCTCTCCAATGAGCCTCTGGCACAGTTGCCTTCCTCACTAATTTTCTGGATAACTGAAACTAACAAAGGACTCCACTACTTAACCATCCAGCACCTAGGCTGATACCCACTAACTAGTATCTACCCAACAATAAAAGACACAAATACCCTTAGTAACCACAGAATCTTATTCCAGAATATTTCCCTTAACCGCTTGCCTCCTGGCCCTCCTTGAGTATACGATATAGGGTCCACTTGGCTGAGCTTCATTGCTAACAGTTAATTATATGGGGAACTTTTCTTATATTCATTAATGGCCTTTTAATTTATTGTAGCACCTACATACCGTGGTATCTATTTGAGAGAGGCTAGTCTTTGTCGTCAATCTTCTGAGGTCAGATTTTTTTACCCCTTCAATTTTCCTATTATATAAATTTATGTATTTTTTTTATGTATATATACATGCATGTTAGACTAGTTCTTTTTACACCTACAGATTCTTGGATAATAATAAGTGTCTCCAAAAAACTTCCATTTTTCAAATTTCTGGAGCTATTTAGTTACTCTGACTAGCACACAGTGGTACACAGTGGTTATGGTATCATTAGGAAAAAAACGCTAATAATTTATCTTAGTTTATATTCTCTTAGTATTTCTTCTTATTTGACAGTGGACTGTGCAAGTTGACCCAAAGTTTCACGACGATGCAAGCAATTTAGATCAATTGTTTCCGTTTGAGGAGTGTATTGAGTTAAAATCCACAAATGAAGACGTCGTAAAAGCTCCTCAATATCTTTTTCTCACTCATAATGGGCGTAGCTTCAAGTTAGTGACTTCAATAATGCCATATTGAGGTGTATAAACATTTTGTCTTATTTATTTGTATATGCTCTAACTTGTTTCTTCTACAGCATTCTTGTGGATCCTACAAATCTCGAAGATGGTTTACATTACTATGAGCTATATGGAATTGATTGCAACGCACCATGGCGTGGCCCCATTTTCAGAATTCCAGTAACTATCACAAAGCCCATGGCTGTGAAAAGTAATCCATCTTTGGTTTCATTTACTGGATTGAAATTTACTGCGGGTAAAATACTGTTGGTACTATTTCAAATCACTTCTCTTTTATTCTGTAAAATTTTAACAATACTTGTGCTTTCTCATTATTTAGAATTTAGATGTTACAACATTCTTACAAAGAAAATAAATGTGTATCTTGTATAGTGGAGCATATGATGAATTGTCTTTTTTATAATTAGACCATGCTTATCTTAATTGATTATATTCTAACCCATTCATCAAAACTGGCCCTTTTCAACAAAGACTGAGAAATTGAAAATAGGGAAATTGGGCAAATAGGAGTCATAAAAATAAGGTTTCTGGGTGCTCTTGGGGCTGCAAATTCAGCGCAAATGTAGCTGTGAGAAATTAGGAATCACATGAAGAAATGCATTCAACCATTATAGATCCTGTGGATGCTGATTATTTCGGCAATTTACTTATTTTGAGGTGTTTCTGTTTTGCCAGGTCACATAGAAAGGCGATTCATAGAAGTACCTCGTGGTGCTACATGGGCTGAGGCGACCATGAAAACTTCAGGGTTTGATGTCGCTACGAGATTCTTTCTTGATACTGTACAGGTAATTTCTTTTCACAGTTGAGGCATTTAAATCTGAATGAAGTGGGTGAACTCATGTTGGCCATTTTTCGTTTCTTTGTAATATTAAATGCCAGATTTCTCCATTGAAGAGGCCTATCAAGTGGGAGAATGTAGCAACATTCTCATGTCCCTCTGCCAAAACTTTTGCCTTCAAAGTGGAGAGTGGCCGAACTATGGAATTAACCGTAGCTCAATTTTGGTCAAGTGGAAGAGGAATTCATGAAGACATTATAGTGGATTTTGAGGTAAATATAAGTTTAGAATAGACTGACACTGATTTGTCAGAAGTTAAATCCAGAGTCCAGATTAATTTATTTAAATTTTTTGTTATGATGGATATGTTTTATATTGTATACTTTCACCCTTTGAGAAATGAGGAGTTAGTACAGTTTAAACCCTGCAAAAGTAAATCTATTTCTTTAAATGGGTCTCATTTGATTGAAGTCTTCTCATCTTTCATTTTAAAATATTGTATGATATGAACACAGATGTTAGTAGAATATATGACATCATTTTAAAAATAGATTTAGAGTGAATAATGAGATTTTTTTTAAATACATTAGGGTCGTTTGTTTGTATACCTTGGGTATCAGTATGGGAATGAGGTAAACCTGTTTTTGTGTTTGGTAAAATAGGTATGGGTATGAGTCATTCCTATACCTACAAATTACATAAGATCTCATACCCAAATAAAAATCAAGGTATGACTTATACCTAAGTTTATAAACAATCCTTCCCTCTACCAAACACTAAAGGCTAAGAATCACTTAAACCCATTCCTCATATCCAACCCGATTCCTCGTTCCAACCCGATTCCTATCTCGATACCAAACGAGCCCTAAGATAACCAGTTTAGATACGGAGGAACTTAGAAAGGGGCCATCAATCATGTAACTATGTCATTTGCAAATACTAGCATTCTGCGACAGTCAATAGAAATTTAATTGAATTTCTTGTGTTGTTAGAGTTAATGTGAAATGGAATGTCAAAGTTGCCACCGTCTTAACAAAGTGAATAGACCAAGTAAAACAATTCTCTGGTCAGATGATCACCACATGACAAGCTCTTTTCCTGATTAGAGAAATTTGTTAATGAATACATCATGGTTACCTTTTCTACAAAGGCTCCAAACAAAAGCCATTTGACATCTTCAGTCTTGTCGACATAAATACTGACTTGCTGATGTTATTTGCAGATTGACTTTCATGGCATTAATGTAAATAATGAGGAAATATTTTTGGGAGGGACTGATGCCCCAGTTAGAGTTGAAGCATGGAGCTTGCTTTCATCTGAGAAACTTATTCCATCTGCTACTCTTCAGAAGGTAAAGCTGGAGATAATAATAAAGTCAACCACTATGCAAAATTTCATTCACACTTGTATCTTCTTCAGCCATGTTTTTGGGTTTCATATTTTAGGTTCGAATTCCGTACCGTCCAATTGAGAGCAAGTTCCGTACGCTCACTAGCAGTCGAGACTGTCTTTCTTCTGGCAAACAGACACTAGCCTTGACATTAAGGTGCCTTCGTTATTCTTGATTATTTTCTTTTCTTTGTTTCTGGCATATTGTCTTTAATGTGTCCATCCTTGTACCTTATGCAGTTACAAGTTTAAGCTAGAAGAAGGAGCAGAAATAAAACCTCAAATCCCATTATTGAATGATCGAATTTATGACACTAAATTTGAGTCTCAATTTTACATGATTTTGGATTCAAACAAGGTAATTTTTACTCATGCTTTCAGTTTTGCACATAAGCTTATGTATAATATATAAAGTTTTCAATATTAGCATTTTGATTCTCACCTCTGAATTTTTATTTTACAGCGTGTATATGTTATGGGGGATGTCTATCCAAAATCAGTGCGGCTCCCAAAGGGTGATTTCACTCTGCTTTTTTATCTAAGGTGAGAGCCGTTTCGAAGACTCTACATTCCACATGTTGTTCAATCTAATAGTTCTGCTGCTGTTTCAGACACGATGATGTCCAGATTTTAGAGAAAATGAAATCCCTTGTGTTGTATATTGAGAGAAATTTGGAAGAAAAGGTATCTGTCCATGAAGCGCCCACCAAATGTTTTATATTAGGAAAGAGAGAGAGAGAGATAGGTTTTGGGATTGGAATGAAGCTTGATGTGGAGAAGTGACTTACATTTTTATTACACCCTTTCAATACAGGAGAAAATCCGGTTAAGCTTTTTCACACAACCGGATGGCCCTGTTATGGGAAATGGAAGTTTCAAGTCGTCCTCTTTAATTCCTGGGTATGCACTGATCTATACAATGTTTCTGTGGAATCTGTACATTTATTTGGCTCGTCATTCTCTCAAACTGGATATATACATTTTGCAGACTGAATGAAGCTTTTTACGTGAGTCCACCAACCAAAGATCAACTTCCTAAGGTATTCATTTATGCCATGAAGTGTTATTCTTATAACACATTCCAGCTTCTAACACGACAATGTTTGCAGAACTGTCCAGAGGGATCTGTGCTGTTTGGTGAAATTACGTACGGAAAGCCCTCTATCATGACACAAGGCAATGGAAATGGTTCACAAAAGAATCCTGCTTCTTATCGGATATCTTATGTTGTCCCTCCAAATAAGGTTGGTATGATTAGCCATTTCAAAAGTTTTAACTTTTATGCAATTCAAACGTTAATGGTTGATCATTTTGTGTTTCCAAGTAAGCTTAACCAGTTATTTCTTAGTCAGTATTATGTTTAACTTGCCTCTTCTCTCTATTATGACATGTTGTTTAGAATGACAAAGAAAAAGGAAAAGGTTCACCTGCAACATCAACCCAAAGTGTGTCCCAGAGACTAGAGGAAGAGGTAGGTAACTGTGTTATTCCTGTCAGTTGTTTTGTGATTGTTTCTGCAAACGATGTTCTTTTTCTTCCTGGTATGTCTTTTTGCAAATTAGTTATTTCTTCATCTACGCTTTATGTAGTTCTGCTTTAAATGATGATTTTGTGATTATTAAATGCATAGCTAGATCCAATATTGCTGTCAATCCCAACGGTGCCATATACTGCTACTTCACCGCCTTTAATGTGCATTCGGCTATGCTTGAGTTATTCCCTGATAGTTGACCAGTTATCGTATCAGCTTTTGTGGTTACTGTTGCTTGTACATTCAGTATTAAGTTCTTTAAAGTTGATATTGTTTAAAGGGAAAACATAGCAGTGTTGGGCTTGGAAATTTTAGACCGTAGGTTCCAGATCTGAGCAAGTGAGTTAACTTTGACCATAATGAATCTCTATGGAATACAAATTATAGACAGAAAATAAGGAGAATAGTATTTCTGTAGCATCTTAGATACAGATCCTTAGTAAAGCATGATAAATATCTTTGGTTCACGGTTTTGGATTGTTCCTTAGTGGAGAATGTCTCTAGTAAATTGTCTGCAGTTCATCTAATGCAATTTTTTTAGTTATTCTTAAGATAATAATTTTTAGGTTCTTACTAGAGCACAAATCTCATTCTCAAGTGTTTGCTCTTCAACCCATGCAGCGAATTTTTTGTTAGGTGGTTATTAAGGTTATTGTTGTTACTAAACATTAGCAAATGGTGCTTACTCAGGTCCGTGATGCTAAACTGAAAGTTCTGACTAGCCTGAAGCTGAGTAGTGAAGAAGAGAGTGCAGAATGGAGAAAACTTTCAGCATCATTGAAGGTAGCTTTATTTATTTTTGTAACTGGGCTTTCTATGAAGTTCTTTCTCATATGTATATATTCTTTCTGTTTATGTATGCTTCTTTCCTGTTTTATGCAGTTATAATTTTGTATTAGACTCCTGATTTTTTTCTGGCCCATGTGATCTTGCAGAGTGAGTATCCAAAGCACACACCACTTCTTGCTAAGATTTTAGAGGGTTTGCTCTCTCAGAATAATGCTGCTGACAAAATTCAATACTACGAAGAGGTAAATATAATATCATCTTCCATTTATTTGTTTAATTTAGTGTTTCATTAGGTAAAGAGTTTTCCTTTCTGACCCTTTCACTTGTTCCGCAGGTTGTTGTAGCCTCAAACGAGGTAATAAATACTGTTGACAGAGATGAGCTGGCAAAATATCTTTCCCAGAAAGGTGACCCCGAGGATGAAGAAGCAGAGGTAAAATATCTGTATAATACAAAGCATGTTGCATACATAATTCAGATACATATTGTATGCTTACTTAATAGTATGAATGGTATAATTCTGTTTCTTGTACTTTACTGCTATTGTATGGTCTAATGAATACAGAAAACGAAGAAGCAGATGGAGACTACCCGAGACCATTTAGCAGCTGCTCTCTATCAAAAAGGGCTTGCACTAAATGAACTTTCCACTTTGAAGGTAATTCTCATTAAACTATGCCTCTTTCTGATCTCCTGCACTACAATCAAGTATCTCAGATATAACCTGTTTCCTTTCCTATTTGTTCGTTAAGTATTATAATTGTTCAGCAAGTATTACAATTTTTCGTTAATTTTTTATTTTATTTTCCTAACGGTTAATGGGTTCCAATGTTATTGGTAAGACATGGTTTATTGAAGTATGTTATTGACACCACTGTAGCTTATAAGTTAATATTTTTGATGGATTTAGGGTGAATGTGAAGAAGCTTCAGAGTCTGGCGAAGAACAGATTTCCAAACCCAAAGAAAACACTTTTGAAGAGAACTACAAGGAATTAAAGAAATGGGTGGATGTCAAGTCTGTGAAATATGGTATGCTTACTGTGATTCACGAGAAACGTGGTAACAGACTGGGAACGGCACTGAAGGTGTGTTTTTGAACCTTATAAGTTGCTCAACCTATATTTCTTATAAAGGTTTTAGTAGAAGGTTTTCTAAACTATATTTGCAGGTGTTGGAGGGGATGATCCAATCAGATGAAGATGCGCCGAAGAAGAAACTGTACGAGACGAAGCTATCTCTGATACATGAAATGGGATGGAGTCACGTGGCGGCACGTGAGAAAGAGTGGATGCTTATTCGCTTCCCTGCATCTACGCCCCTGTTCTAACGAGGAAAGAAGCTCAGTTGATCCTTTGTAGAATTCAAAATTCACTCTGCATTGCATTTGTGAGTCGCATGGTGGACTTGATGAAAATAAATAATATGATGATTCAGTAGTTTTACCTGAACTACACATTTCTATTGGTTAATAAAAACATGTAGAAATCCTTGCTATTTTCTTTACGGCGAAAAACCCCGCACCCACTTTTTTATAACTGGCACCCGCCTTGGGCGCAACCCGGATGCGTCCAAAAAAAACCCGGTTCAGTTTTGGGCGCATCCAGGAACCGGATTTTTTAACTTGGGCGCAGCCAGGATGCGCCCAAGAATGACCCGGTTCAAAAAAAAAAAATTGGACGCACCCGAAATGCGCCCTTTCTTTATAGCTATTAGCTAGTGCATTATTTTTTGTGGCCGTAATTCATTTTCCAGAAAATTCCATTATATGTCAACGGCCCACTTATTTCAGCCCATTATATGTCAACGGCCCACTTATTAAGAAATGAGCCGTAATTCATTTTCCAGAAAATTCCATTTGATTCGGTGGACTCTTCCGCATCCGATTCTCTCTCACCATCCAATGGAATCGCGCGTAATTCGTACTATTATCGTTTGAAATTGGAGGCAAAATAAATAAAAAATAAAAAAAACCGAAATTCTGGAATCATCTTCACAAATTCAGATCTAGGAACTCTCTAGACCTCAAAGTTTCATCCATGGAAGCACTCGCGCTCTCTATAAATCCCTCTCGTGCGATGAAATCCGTCACTAATCAGCGAATCGCGTGCTCTACTATTCTTCATAAATTTCTACCGCAATCTAGATTCATAATCAAGTATGGAAGACGATTTCGAGTTTCCGTCGAGCTCACCTGTGAACGACGAGGAGATGGATACTGAGATGGAGGATTTTACCGAAGATGTTCCGATTTTGAAGGTTGGAGATGAGAAGGAGATCGGGAACACGAAGGTCATGAAGAAGCTTCTCGTGGAAGGTGAAGGTTGGGAGCGGCCTGGAAAAGGCGATGAGGTTGAAGGTACTGAAATCGTCTTTTTATCTCTCGTTTTTTGGATCTGATTTGAGTTTAGGCTGATTTTGTTGTTGTGGTTGTATGATGATCTGCAGTTCACTATGTTGGTACACTGCTTGATGGAACTCAGTTTGATTCGAGTCGTGATAGGGGAACGCCTTTCAAGTTTAAGCTCGGTCAAGGTAAGATTTGGTTATATCAATGTTTTGGTTGAGGATTGATGCAAAAACTAGGTTAATTTATCTCATGGATCGATTCACTGAATATGATGTGATATGAATTTCAATGCCTGAAAGGATTTGGTCAGAATCTGATAGATCGAGGTTCATATCATATGCTATGAGTGTTGTGTTTTCTATGTTCTTAATCTTGAACTAGTAGAAGTTAGGACATAAATAGGATTGAATGCGAAGCTGTTTTGTTTATGGCATATGATTGATTCCTATGTGACTAGAGGAGCATGATTTTGTTAAAATAGTGTGACTAATCATTCTCCGATGGAAAATGTGTTACAAAATGGATTCAGATCCTGAAGAATGAAGCATTTGTTTAAAAAATTGATATGTCAAGGTTCATATCATATGGTATGAGTGCTGTGTTTCTCTATGCTCTTAATCTTGAACTATTAGAACTTAAAACAGACATAGGTTCAATACAAAGCTATTTTGGTTACGGCATATGATTACTTATGTCAATAGAGGAGCATGATTTTGTTTAAATGAAGTGCATAATCATTCTCCGAGGAAAAATGTGTTAATCTACATTTAGCTAAGGTTGATTATATATTTAATGTACAGGACAAGTGATTAAGGGATGGGATGAAGGAATTAAGACAATGAAGAAAGGTGAGAAGTGCCTTTTCACCATTCCTCCTGAGATGGCCTATGGAGAGTCTGGTTCTCCACCTACTATTCCTCCAAATGCAACTCTTCAGTTTGAGGTGGAGCTAATTTCGTGGACAAGTGAAAAGGACATAACCAAGGATGGAGGAATACTCAAGCAAATACTGACCGAAGGAGAAGGGTGGCAGAATCCGAAAGACCTCGATGAGGCATTTGGTAAATTCTTAGCTCAACCCTGTTTTGATCACATTCTAGTAGCTAGATATGTTGTATATTCAATGGAATTCTCTGTTGTTTCTTGGTGCAGTTAAGTACAAGGCTCGGCTTGAGGATGGGACTATTGTTTCAAAATCTGATGGAGTGGAGTTTAGTGTTGAAAAAGGATATTTCTGTCCAGCATTGGCGAAGGCATTAAAGACAATGAAGAAGGGAGAAAAAGTAATGTTGAAAGTGAAACCACAATGTAAGAATATATCAGTGCTGAAGGCCTATTCTTATCTGCAAAATTATTTGGAAACTGTATTTACAAAGAATTGTTGCAGATGCATTTGGCGAAAACGGCAGAGAGGCATGCGGTGAGGAAGCTGCAGTTCCACCAAATGCCACTCTTCAAATATCCCTTGAGTTGGTCTCATGGAAGACTGTCTCTGATGTGACTAGTAACAAAAAGGTCCTGAAGAAGATTCTGAAGGAAGGAGAGGGATACGAGCGTCCAAATGATGGTGCTGTTGTTCAAGGTGAGTTTGACTACTGTATCTGACATCTTAATTATGTTGACAATAGTATGTGTTTTCTAATGCTGGAGTTGTTTCTTAATTTACAGTGAAATTGATTGGAAAGTTACAAGATGGAACTGTTTTTATTAAGAAGGGTCATGAGGAGGACCCGCCATTCGAGTTTAAAGTTGATGAAGGTAGTGTTATCTATTTCAGCTTAATTTAGGAACAGGAAAATGTCATAGATAGTTTTGCCGATATTCAGTTGTTCTTTTTTTTTTTTTGGCAGAACAAGTCATTGATGGTTTAGATAGAGCTGTGAAAACTATGAAGAAGGGAGAAGTTGCACAGATCACAATCCATCCGGAATACGCATTTGGTTCGACTGAATCGAAGCAAGAATTGGCTGTCATTCCAGCAAATGCTACTGTGACCTATGAAGTTGAGATGGTCTCTTTTGTGAAGGCAAGTGTTTGCTTATGACTTCTAACTTATACGTATGTATTTAAGCAAGTTGCATAAATTCCATTAATATGAAATGCAGGGCAAAGAATCATGGGATATGAACACACCGGAGAAGATTGAAGCCGCAGGAAAGAAAAAGGAAGAAGGAAATGTGCTATTCAAGGCTGGAAAATATGAAAGAGCTTCAAAAAGATACGAGAAGGTTAGACAAAATAACTTCCTCTACTAAACTAACCCTTAAGAGTATAAGTTATTAACATTTTTAAACATCATAATTTTTTGTGCAGGGTGTCAGTTTCATTGAGTATGATTCCTCTTTTAGTGAAGAGGAGAAAAAACAAGCAAAGGCACTCAAAATCACATGTAATCTCAATAATGCTGCTTGCAAGCTTAAGCTAAAAGACTACAAGCAAGCTGAGAAGCTTTGTACAAAGGTCACAATCTTTCTTCATGGTCCTTCATGCATAATTTCTCATTTGTTATCTAGGTTACATACTGACTTATACCTTTGTGCTTTTAGGTGCTGGAACTTGACAGTAAGAATGTGAAGGCACTTTATAGAAGAGCTCAAGCATACATTCAACTAGTAGATCTTGATCTTGCCGAGATCGATATCAAAAGGGCGCTCGAAATCGACCCAAATAATAGGTAAAGTTAATCAGCTTAATTTTGACAGAAGGAAATGGTGGACTAATCTAATGTGTTGTTTTGTTATAGGGAGGTGAAAATGGAATACAAGGTTCTGAAGGAGAAAGTGAGGGAGTATAACAAGAAAGACGCACAATTTTACGGAAACATGTTTGCGAAAATGAATAAGATAGAACAAACGAATTCAAGGGTGAGTATGTGAACTAATTATGATTCTGAGGTTTGAATTTCTTGAATTTGTTGTTGGTTAGAATTTTTATAATGTTGATGCAGGATACAATGCCAATGGCTGTGGATAGCAAGGCATGAACACACAAAGTGGACATGTTATTCATCTAAAAGGTCTATTGTTCTGTGTCCTTGTGATGTGCTTTTTGTGTCTTATTTGTCACTTATAAGCTATGTTTGTGTGAAAAGAAAATGCACTTGTTATATGTAGATTGATATTAATAATAATATCTTCGTAACTGGACTTTCTAGTTATCAAAAGTGGAAGCACAAAAAATGAAATTCTAATGTTACTCAAGTTGTGACGCTACCAGTAGTCAAAAGAAAGCACAAAAAATGTTGCACTGAATTTGCTACATTCTGTTTTGTGAGCCCATTTGGGTGTTTGATGTCTATCTTCTTTAAGACATGGAGCATTATCTCGAAACAAGACACAGCATTACAACCTTGGGGTCATCAGATAGTCCACATTGTTACATAAGAGAATTGTTTTAATGTAGTTGCATCAGAAAATTGTTTTAATATAGTCAGGATTAGAAACTCACCGGTCTTGTTTGTTTCTATGTGGCAGTGCATAATTTTGACATTTTAAAAACTAGTAAAATATTGTTTAGCATCATTCTTGATGTATCTAATTTCCCCCAAAAAAATTCAGATGTTGCTAATGTTATTTTGTAACTGTTAAATTATCTCTAGATGTTAATAGCATTTTTAATTGTAACTAATCTTCTTTGAAGATGACATTTGTACATATCAGTAACAATAACTCTACCTGTATTCTCTTACCCAATGAAGGTTCGATGTCTATCTTAAAATAGCTAGAGACAAAAGGGAACAATATATTGCTATGTATGTCGATTGATACTTCTTGCATTATTGTAACACATATGAGCTCATGTTGACTTGTCTTCCAAATTAACATTATATATAGATTTGCATATATCATCGCATACGATCTCATCTTATCTTCCGTTACACATATTCTGTTTTCTAGTGGTAAAATCAACCAAATTGTCAAAAACAAAACGTAAGGCCGTTCATTATTACTCACTTTGGTTACACCGTCTTGTACCCTCAATTAGCATGAACTCTGACTTCAGACCAAAAAAAAAAAAAGCATGAACTCTGACTAATTTACTTCATAGTTATATATTAAGCCTCAAAAGTCTTGTGATTAAAGAAACCTAGAAGGAGGAGCAAAACTAAGCAACTGTTTAGGATTATTTTTCTCCCAAGGCTTAACAACCACTTGAGCCTCGAACACTCGGGTAACGCCTCCTTGCTCCGTCTCTACCGTTAAAAAGTACTTTACTCCGGCCACCACTTGTCGTTGCGCTTCGACGACTTCCACGAATCTCACCGGTTTTGTAGAGGGGACCGAGCTCGTCAGCAGGTGGGAGCTTCGGTTGTACTCCTCGACGCAATATCTGAAAGAGATTAAAGCCACAAGTATGTTATAAATTGAGAGGGATTTAAACACGCCATCTAATAGTTTCAAAATATCATGTTCAAACATTAGTCGGACTGACAAAATTGATTTAGAGATCCTTTTGATATCGAGTATGTATACGGATATCAGTGATATTTTCGATATTTTAAAACTTTGAAAGATAATATACACTCTAATATCATATCATTTTAATACCTTAAATGATGTACTTATACCAAACCGTAGATATAAGTTTAGTTTAATATAATATCAATATATGATTTGTTTGATTTTTAGTTTATGAACGGTTTTTAGTTTATACACTATTTTTTTCAAAAAACAGTACCCCGTATCTAAAAATACGTGTAGAAAAAGTTAAGTAAAAAACTTATTTATAAACTAGTCACAAAACAAAGCCATAGTGGTTATATCGAGCGCAGATATGAGTTATATTCAATGTTCTAAAAGACGCTAGGTGGAAGCTAGACGGTGGGTAGGGATCTAGCGCCTAGGCGGGGATTAGTCGGATCAAAATTAATTTGATCCATAATATTAGATGACCAATTTGTCACCATAATCATCCATTTCTATTAAATTATATAAGAACCAAGTTTGAGATCCTAGTATAAGTATTAGTATAAGTATTAATATGATAAAATAAACTCAAAACTTGCTATAGTTCACTAAATATTGCTACTTTCGTAAAAATGATCCAAATCGTTTTTTTCCTAGGCGCCCTAGGCGGTGCTGGACGGTGAGGGAGAGCCTAGAGATTAATCGGATCAGAGATTAATCGGCCCCCAGTCGGGATTCTTAGAACACAGGTTATATTTGATATCCAGATATCAATATGAACACGATCACGATCATATGGTCTCAAATCCAGATATAAATATGAACACGATCACGATCATATGGTCTCAAATCCGTGCTGGACGGTGAGGGAGAGCCTAGATGACCAATTTGTCACCATAATCATCCATTTCTATTAAATTATATAAGAACCAAGTTTGAGATCCTAGTATAAGTATTAGTATAGGTATGTCTCTAATCCGTCTTCTCTGAATTTCTAATCCGTCTTCAAATGAAAAGATTGAAGACTTAAAGCCGATGAAGTATTAAGGGAAGTAGAAAGGGAACCGTGTTGATTCAGATTACATCTAACCCTAGCGTGAGCGACAAGCTGGGAAGATCTTAGAGAAGATCTTTTCCTAGCTTGTTAGGATATTGCTTTGTTAGTTGTAATTGTTCAATGTAACACATAAAAGATATTGGGTTGATTATGTCAACTTGACAGTCGTAGAGATCCTCACATATTAGGAAAGAAGTTTGACGTATAATATATTCTTGGAATATCTTTATACGGCGAACCTCCCCTTATATATATAGGGCTCATGTATTTTGACAGAGCTTGAAGTGCACCAGACTAAGAAGAAATAGCGTTGTTCTTGTAAAAGAACATCAAGTAAGTTCATTGGTATTCTCATATGAGAATTTCTGATAGGAACTAGGTTAGTACTTAGCAATAAGTTTGTAATCTTGTTCGTCTCTAAACTCACTGACTGAATATACAAGTAGACATTTCATCCTCGAAAAAGGGTAATTTTCATTCAAAGATAACTAGTTGGTTATATAGGGTTTTCACCTTAATTAATTCTGTTGATAACTTGTTTCAATACTTATATTGTGCTTAGAAACTGGACAACTTTGTATCACAATTCCTTTGATACTAACATACAGATCTTATAAAATGTCTTTTTATTGTGAACCTGTATAAGTCGAAAGAGTGTCTTTCTATTTTTCAATCTTAGTCATATAGATTGTTTTATAATATATTTAATAATTATTTCAACAACTTTTTGCTAAAACTTCTCTAGGCTTGCAAATAATCAACATAACATTTATTCAAATATAAAGTAGTATGAGTCGTATGACACATATGCTAAAGTAATATAGGCGTATAATATTTTTGATTTAATAATCATACATATATTCATCTTTATTTCTAATATTTATTAATTATTCAATTAAAAAAATCAAATTATTAAAAAATAAGGCTACATATTTGTTAATTAGATTTTTTTAAGATTTTAAAATAACATATAAAAATAAAGAAAGATTAAGGTAGAGAAGTTAAACATAATTAAAATTGATTAATTAGTTAGAAATTAAAAAGAGAGTAAATTAACCATAAAATTTGATGTAGGATTCAAAAAACTTAGCTTAGGAAAAACGAAGTGTTCGCGTTCATATATATATAGCAAATTAATGTTCATATTATTATAGACGGTAATGTTCATAATCTAGGCGGTGACACTTTAAACTTTTTAAGTATG
Organism: Oxyria digyna; assembly: GCA_029168935.1. Lineage (NCBI taxonomy): Eukaryota > Viridiplantae > Streptophyta > Magnoliopsida > Caryophyllales > Polygonaceae > Oxyria > Oxyria digyna. The sequence continues at coordinate 47,758,331 of JAPVLV010000005.1, forward strand.
TCATATAATGATAATTGTATAATTTCTATAAAAATGTTTTTTTTTTTTTGAAATGACCGAAACCGACTAACCAAATTATAAACATTATATTATTATCTATACGCAAACACTTAGTTGTTACTACATTAAACCTTCCGTCTATCTAAACTTTTCTCGTGCAGAAATATGAAGAGATCATAATACCATTACCATGAAGAGGTAGTCGGGCTCGACGTAACGGGATCGAAATTATTGACTGCAAAAAGAGTGGCGTCAGCCTTATCTTCGCACTAACACCACCTTGAAATCATCGATTATTTTGGTTGTGATTATTTTGGTTGTCTTATTTATGTTTCCTTGTTATGGGCTTATATATATTGTCCGGGCTCTTTTCGTTTTATCTTTTTTCCGGCCCAATACTAATCCTAACGGAATTGGCTCAATTATTTATTAAATATTTATAAGTAAAGTAATTTGGCATGGACGGTCGTATGTGTGTATAAGATAATGTTGGATGAGAGTCTAACAACTAATTAAGCTTCAACACCTTTCCTCAAAACAAATTCCAACTTCTAAAAAGTAAAACATCGAATATTAATGTTGATTGCGCGACTGTAGCACGTGAGACCCTAGATAAAATATCGAGAGAATCACTCTCAAGTTCCCGAAAAGGAAAGAAGGAAAAAATAATAAAACTGTAATCTTTGTCAATGCACTTGAAATCATACTTAGAAGAATTATTTAATGAATAATTTTTATAAAAAAAGTAAAAAAATGAAAAGAAAAAGGTTTTAGAAAAAAATATAAAAAAGAAAAAGTTAAAACTCAGCTTCCAAAATCTCTTCTTTCACTATTCAAAGTTGCTCTATTCATATAGACAATTTTGTTTTTGTTTTAAAGAGTTGTTTTCATACAGTATGAACTAACGAACAATTTATTCATATAAACAAACGAACAAAGCTTGTTTCTTTCTTGGAGATGCTTGATCAATTCGTGGTTTGGAAGGTGAAAAAACACAGATTTTCTATCTATGTTATACAATCTTGAAAGGAGCATATATAGTTCAATTTTGATCGATTTATTTAAGAAACTAAAAGTCTAGTCTTACCAAGACATTCATATAATTTACAAAATTACATAAATTGTTCAATACTTGTATACGTATATAAATATATTATACAATTGTGTGCTTTAACCTCTTAAGAATCGATGATATATCAAAAAGATCATCGAGGTCTGTCGACCTCAAGGCAGCAAGGTAGTCGATCTCAAGGCAAGGCAGTATTCCCAACTCAATTCAAAGGAAAGAACGACTAGACGTATGTCAAAAGAGCAACTACAAGATCGAAACGCAAACAATCTTATAGTTGCTATTTTGACTTACGCCTTGTCATTCTTCCTATTTCGATCCCAAGACAAGATAGTCGATCTCAAGGCAAGACAGTATTCCCAACTCAATTCAAAGGAAAGAACGACTAGACGTATGTCAAAAGAGCAACTACAAGATCGAAACCCAAACAATCTTATAGTTGCTATATTGACTTACGCCTTGTCATTTTTCCTATTTCGATCCCAAGACAAGATAGTCGATCTCAAGACAAGGCAGTATTCTCAACTCAATTCAAAGGAAAGAACGACTAGACGTATGTTAAAAGAGCAACTACAAGATCGAAACCCAAACAATCTTATAGTTGCTATTTTGACTTACGCCTTGTCATTCTTCCTATTTAGATCGATCACACGCTCCGATAAAATACAATTATTGATGACTAAAGACTACCTATTAGATTAGATCAATATATAAAATTAAAGACTACCGATATATGTTCATTTAATATTTATCTCTTTGGCTTTATACGTAATACATTGGTTTCCCCTCTATCGTTAAGTCCGATGTGGGAAGGATAAAAACATGAACCCTAACGAAACCCTAATTAGTGATTTTGTTATGTAAGTGGAATGGCGGTGATATACTTAAAATATACTCATTTGGTTGTTTAAGTTGGGCGGTGATTAGCCGTTCCGAAACCCTAATTAATTAATTAATTAATTAATTAGTAATCGAAATGGCGGTAAGTACCAGCGCATTAAGTTGGGCGGTGATTAATTAGCCGTTCCATAACGAAACCCTATCTAGTGATTTAGTGATTTTTCCTTTATTGACTGAATGGTGACCTCTAAAAAACGTTGGAATGGATACAGATTGACAAACGGCAACAAAATTGGAAAGGCAAACTTTATCTAATTGGGAACCACAATCTATACAGGCAATGCTTCTTCCAAGTAAGCAACAACACCGCAATTTCGAAGTAATCAAATTCAATTCAGATTTGATCCCCACGCGATTAGATCATCAGATGAATATTGAAAGCCAGAGAAGGAATCAATTATTTTCAGTAGTACCTAAATTTGTTGGGATGGAGCCAATTCGTCGCATTCAACAAACGGCAGCTGTTGGGAGAAGGATGAACCCGGTTTCATTTGCAGAAACTCACCGAATTAGGCGGCTGAGGATCTGAGCTTCGCCATGAGTTTGGGAGAGTCGGCGAGGATCATATGTACCTTATGATCATCCAGCACAGGTGAGCCTTGCAACAACTAAACATATCCTGGTTAACATACACCAACTAATTACAAATCCTCCTTACAGAATTGGATTGAAAGGTTTTACACCCAAAATTCTACCGATATTGACAGCAGAGGTTCCTCACACTAACCCTGTTTCAATTACACATCCTGTTCAGAGAAGAACCAACAAATTGGCAAGCGCAAATGATAGGCCATCAACCAAGATGTCACAATTGGACTATCTTCCCCAGCAATAAAGGAAAAATCAGGAAGCGTTCCAGTGACTGCTTCTTTTAGGGATAAAACCACCTCGAGCCATTTTTCATCTGAATTCAAACTTCCAGCATTGCTAACGAGTCGAACAAAAGCTGCAATACCGATACAGGCAAGACTCTGGTGAGGGCGTCTAATGAAACTGACCAAAAGCATCAACACTTTACCAAGTATAGGACTAACGATGTGATAGAACTTAATAAAGAGGTCTACAACTAACTCCAGTGACAAGGTGCAGGTGCATAAAGCCATGAATCTTCGTAAAATTCAGGTATATCACCCTGTCCAGAGAAATTCTCCCCAGAAGGATCAAAAGCATGCCGAGTGTAATCAAATATACGAAATAAGACGGATTCGAATACACGTTCCCATAACGGAAGAGAAAACAGTTGTCCATGGTTTCTTAGGGTGTCAAACAAAACTTGTAAAGCCCTTTCTCCGATTTCAGGTCTGGGATCAAAGCTAATTTCTGACAGTCCTGCAAAACAAAAAAACAAAAGAAAATATCATAAGTTTCTCCAGATAAAAAAGCCTGAATTTAGAAGGGGGAGAACTGGCTAGCTCCTCAGTTGGGATTACCCTTCCAGATTTTTACTCGTCCATTAGACATTTTCTGAAGAGACAAAAATAAAATTTATCTCACCGGCTAGCAACGGGAACCATAAATAAGTATACATAGTAAATTAGGAAAATGTCCGCGAATCAACAAACGGGGTCACAAACTACACTAACCGATTCTCATTCACCATCATATCACGAGTAATTACTTCAAGCATGCCTTGAAGTATTAGAGCTACATCACCTTGCTTCTCAGGATCAGCATTTATCTTCAAAATAAAAGAAAGTGAGAAATTGATTCAGTCCACAACTGAAAATACAATTCATTTACACTTTATACACATTACTCAGATGACAATCACTCACCAACAGGCCCATACGTGTTATAAATATTTTTGAATATGGAAGAAATTATCATGTAAATCAAAACGTTAAAGTACCAAGGCCTTTTCCATGTAAACTCTACAGCGCAGGATTAACATAATAATATATAAGTCAACAATATTAATTACGGATAAAAGTCTGTAAATTTTTAGCTCGGAGCGCGAGACACGTATCTAGAGTGGTGTTAACATAATAATATTGAAGGATAATAATATATAAGCAACTTAAATATCAAGAAACCAATATATCAAGAACTAAAAGCAAAAGTGGACTAGTGGAGTACCTCCGGCCTTAAAATTCTGTCCATCTCCAAGAACAAATCGATCATAGTGCACTTTGTGGAACTGATATGTGATAGGACTTAGGAGACCACTTCCATGAAGCATGTCATAAGTGCGAGGATATGTAGGGAAAGGTTAACACATGTACGGCCAGGAACAATGATATTCATTTTATTACAAACAGATCAAGACTTTGATGAGTGTCTAATTCCATGAGAGTGTGAGAGAAGCTTTTAAGTATAAACATGAGAATAGAAAAAATAATAGATTGTGCCTCTATTTCAGTCAAACAGAGAAATATACACAAATACTAATTTGTGTAAATCAAAACCTATCAGTCACCAAAGAAATTAAAGTGCACTTACATGAACCTTGGGTGTTAATGACCTAGAGAGTTGAGCAATCGACATTAATCGTCTCATTTCCTCTCACAATATGTTGAATTGTTTGTATGCAGAATGATAAAAGAAGAAAAATAGCAATGATTGCAAGGGAAAGAGGAGGAAGAGCGTGGAGCTATGTTCTCGTGGTATCGAAATTTGGAAGTGTCGTGTGGTGAACCTGTAAAATTCAATCCAAATCAGATCAGGAGAGCTAAAATTATAATCACGACATGAATCTAATACGGAGATCAAGTTCTATCATGTAGGAGTGAAAAGGAGGATGAAGACCTTCGCTGAAAATTGGAGTGCAGTGATGAAGGTGGTGTAATCTTCGTCCGCCTTCACATCATCTATAAACAATGTTTGATTGGGTAAGATTACGGCCAAATTGGAGAGGTGAAGAGATGGAATTTTGTTCAGAAAATTAGGGTTTTGCAAGACATCTAATTAAACAACAATCGATCATCAAAATCACAACAAAAATATCAATACCACAAACATAAATCTTAGTTGGATTGCTCACCAAACGAAGTAGACTTGTTTGCTACTTGATTAAACTTGGAAGAAGAAGTTAACCTCCCGTAGCTCCAGACTTGGTCCTCCATCGAAATCCCTGGATTTGGAGTTGAAACTGCCACAAAAAAACAAATCAAACCTTGCTATGTGTGCGTAATGTCATCGAAGTACGATTAGAAACTGGAAATCAGTGAGCGAAAAAGGAGAGAAGGTGGCTAGAAGAAGATATAAACAACGTGAAGGGAAAAGGAGGTGCTTGGATAGATAGATAAAATATCAAGAGGCAAAATCTACTCCAGCAAGCCTAGAAGCGCCGTGAATTTAATGAATGGCCCGGTACCGACCCGATACCAATTTCATTCAATTTTGGTTATGGACAACCAACTTTAATATAGATACTAGAAACGGGCCTCCGCGCTACGCGCGGGGAAATTACAGTTTTTAATATGATTTAACGTTGTTTAATAGGCGTCCTAAAATTAGATTGGGTTAATCATATTCACAACCCTTTATGATATAGAATCTAACATCGACAAAGCAGTCTGTAATCTTTGTTCTATCAAAAAGAAAGAAAATAAAGTTTAATTGGTGATTATGTTTTTTCTGAATGTTTTATTAATCATTTTAGCAATTGACACACAACTACCTATGAATTCGTCTCTCCCTTTAAAATCATAACATTACCTAATTAGCTCGGGTGCTTTTTTTTTTGCCAAACAATTAGCTCGTGTATTGTTGTTCCTATTTTATTAGGGCTTAAATCAACAGACTGAAATCCGCGTACGGGTCTTGCGTAATTATAATTTCTTAAATGTTTCATAATAGATATTGAAATGATATTATATCATATAATCAAATGAGTTTGATGATTTGTACCTCTTCTCTCAATTCGCCAAATTGTTATATCATTTTGTAATATTATTGTAATATACGGGACATAAGTGTTTAAAAATATGATTTTTAATATTCTTGTAATGTAAAGGACAAAAGTTTTTAAATATATGTTATTTGCGTATGCAATTTCTTCAATACTCTATATGCTAAATTTTTGTTCAAGTCTTGTTTGCAGTATTATTACCAACTCCACAGATTTTGGTATATAAAATAAGGTAATCTATTTTGATTTATTAATAGCCAAGTTGGTGAATATATGATCTATTTTTCTGTCTATAACTCATTACAATTGAATAAACTCGAGGACCAGTTATTAAATGTCATTTCCCCATTGTATACATTTTTTACGTGTTTACTAAATTATCATGCTTGTTGGAAACTGAGTGTAAATGTTTGAAAACAACATGCTAGCATATTGCAATATGTAATATTGTTTACAATTACTAAAATTAGATGCAAACGGCCTCCGATAAGGGCTCAAAGTTTGGTACTAATGACGAAAAATGTAGTTTAGGATAAGTAAAAAGTAAACACTTCAAGCACAAAGAAATTGAAAGAGGAAAAAATGCATATCATATAGTTCACAACAGATCTCCCTCTTTGTTTTGTATAAATTTAGTAATTGCAAAAGTTAAATCCTTTTACAAAGACACGTGATACATGAATTGAATATAGGGAATTTAGATTCTTTGGTAAGTCGGTCCTCTAAACTCTGTAAACCTGCATATTATTTGTATATATATATACTCCATCCGTCCCAAAATATGAGTCTCATTGTACAAAAATATCTTGGATTAAGGCAAATGCTTTAACGTACATAAGTGCATTGAAAATGATGAATGTAAAATATTAAAATAATTCATTAACCAATGGGAGAAGAGTTTACAAATGAAAAGTACATAAGTGCATTGGAAATGATGAATGTAAAATATTAAAATAATATGAGTAAGGGTATAATTGGAAGAAGTTTATGGACAAAAATAGAAATGAGACTAACATTTCGGGACGCCCAAAAAGGAAAATGGGACTCATATTTGGGACGGAGGGAGTATAATTTACTAAAGCCTTCATGTGTACCTTTGAAAAAAGTTATTGATCTGGCTTTTTACTTTTTACTTTATTAATCTATTGATAAAGTCAATTACTGCAAAATCATACAATCCACTCCAAACCTCTGTCCACATGAGAGGTTTGTAAGGTCTGTTTTAGTAAACACATAACAGTAAAAGTCGTTGTAAGTATATTAATTTGTCACAATAAGATCATTAACTATTAAAAAATTTATTTTGAAAAGAATTAAGATTGTCAACAAGAACACTGAAACTTATAAAGGGATCAAGAGAGTCATCTTCCTTGCACATTAACCATGGAACACCAATATCTAATCCAACAACAATGTTAGCAACCCATCTCATGTGATCACAACCTTCTTGTCCAAACATTTTTCTTTGCATTTTATATTTATATTCGATCTGAAAACACAAACTGATAGCACATAATTCAGTTTTTGAAATCAGAAACTCAAATTAATTTGACTAATCTTAATTACAAGAGGTCATGAAAAAAAGAGTCAATGAAAACATACAACATTGAGTGATGTTAAGGCATTGAATTTCATGTGTACAAGAGTGATTGTCATTGAATTTCTTTTTATTATTGCCTTCAAAATGCTCAAAAATTCGATCTAGTTCTGGGCGCATTCTAGTTGCGCTCAAAACTGAACCGGGTTTTAAAAAAATGGTTTGGGGTGTCAGTTAAAATTTTCCGAGTGCGAGATTTTTCCCCACAATCATACGGTCAAGTATGTGCGCGAGGGGGAGAAAAGACAAGTAGACATCATTTAGATTCATCTATGTAAGAAGAAAATTACCACAGTCAAAATTGAGGTTGATCGGTGAATTTGAAAGGGAGAGTGAGGATCTAGAAAATTTCTACCCTGGGGGCTCGTATTAGAATTAAGATTATAAATTATGTTCTCTTTTTCTTGAGTATTATCAATTTGATTCAAACACATTCAATATAATATTAACCCACATTTAAATTTTAAATTAATTAAATTTTTGTGGTAAAATCAATAATAAATTTTTTCTACTTTTTATTCTTGTATAAAATAAATATCTTGTACATAGAAATATCATATAAAAGTTATTCTTTTTCTCTAATATTACCGATATTTAGTGGGTTTGATAGATATTAAAAATATAAAAACTCTGTATGTAAAAATTACATTTAGTTTCCTTACATTTTTAATATTCATGTTTCTCTTTTTAACACACCTCTTACTTTTCTTACCAAAATTCAAGAATAAAATAGAAAAAATCTCTATATAACTACTAAAGCAAATTACATTTCTTCAATTCTAGCTATGTCACGTGGCATACTCTTCATTCAGGCCATCCACCTGTCGTCATTTCATTGGTCACGATTTTTTATAATTTATTGTAATTTTCTCAAAAAAAATTAATTAAATTTGAAAAATCGTGTGCAAAAATATTACAAAAAGATTGCTTAAGATCTTTCAGTTTACAAAAAGACTTTTATGTGTTAATTTTCTAGATTTTGACCTCCCAATATCCTATTATTTTATTTTACAAATATATATTTTATTTTTATGATATGACGTATCACAAAAAGATTGATTTCTTAATAAATAAGACAAATAATTATATTTTTGTGTTATTGTAGTGTTTTCAATTATATATTTTTATATATGTTGAAATCAATTTATTTAAATTTGTTAAAAATTGACCCATGATAATTTGATCAAATAAAATATTTGGTATTAAAAATTCATGTATATTCGTTGTTTATTATATTTAAAATGTAAAAACTAAATTATATATCAATATCATTTTAAGATATAAACTTATTTTCATATAAAATTTTATATTACATAATACTCCTTACTACTAATTCACTATATCGAGTTATATAAACCCGCACATGGCACGAGACCTAGTCTAGTATGTGTATAAAATTAAAAGGCTAAAATGACTTACGTTATATTACATGAAAAATAAAATCAAACCAACTTCATGTAATTCTATTAATTACTTTGTAATTAATTACCGTTGTGTAAATTGAATTTTAAAAAAATATATTAAAAAGCTAACTACTTATATGATACTAAACCAGAGGAGTATAATCAGTATATCACATTTTTAATTCAAATTTAAAACAATGAAATCTCTAGTTTGGAAAATTTTAACCGTTGTACAGTTTTACCACAGATCTAATGAAAAAAAAAAGAAAGAGGGTGTTTAATTTTTTAGCAAAACGCTTCGTTTTGATCTTTTGGACATCTTTTTAAATTAGAAAAAATGGTTGATGTAAATTTATTTAGTGAAATCCTAAATTTATCAATGGAGGGAGCAACATTTATGAGGTACCAATTTCATTCAATTTTGACATTGGATAGCCAATCTTTATATAGATAAGATAAGATAAGATCGCCGCCAGTTCGAACGGTCATTAAGAGTGGGTGGGAGTTATAATTTTCCGGGTGCGAGGTTTTTTTCCCGATTCCAAATTGTCGGACTTGATTAGGGTTTTGAATTCTAAAGAAACCTCTTATGAGTCGTTAAACTGTGGATCATGCAGCATCGACAACTCGAAAGAGGCGAGAAAGAACAACAGGTTGGTTAGGGTCATTTGAATGATTGCGACGATCTCGGCTTTGGAAAAGATGCCCGACGCTCGTGGTCATCGAGCCCTACCACCTTCTTCTTGTGGCATTTCAGTTTAGTCCGATGTGGGTCCTGCTCAATTCCTCTGGCGGAATTATGGGGGGTATATTACGACCTTCACATTGCTTGAGAACTTGATTATAGACGGGTTCTTCTAGAGGTGGATTCGAAGATGGTGGTCGACTTCATCAACAAAGGGGTAAAGGAGTCTCATCCTCTCTCCTTCCTGATACGCATGTGCCACAACTTTACTACTAGAGACTGGATTGTCCGTACTACGCATGTGTATAGAAACGCTAATCGTCTAGCTGACAGATTAGCTAACTATGCTACGTCCTTGCACTTACGTTTTCATTTCCTTATTAGCATTCCTGCTACTCTAGTTTCGATTTTGTATGATGATTGATGATGTAAGGGGTTTGGATATTCCCCGTACTATTGATAATTAGTTTTTTTCGTTATTAATAAAGCCCGGAGAGATTATACTAGTTACAAAAGTAAAGAAGGTGTCAATTCTGGTTTGAAATTGAGAAGAAAAGAAATCTCGACCCAAGACTTGTTTCCCAAACCTCCGTATGTATCCATGCTTGAAGACATTACAAAGCTTCTTCACCAGTTAATTCTCTCTCTCTTCCTGCACAAAATTAATCGCATCCAACAAACAATTGCAAAGAAATTCAGAAGAAGACGGATTAGAGACATACCTATCATCGGACTTGAGAGTTAGGGTTCATGTTTTTATCCTTCCCACATCGGACTTTACTATAGAGGGAAACCAATCTATTACGTATAAAGCCAAAGAGATAAATATTATATGAACATATATCGGTAGTCTTTAATTTTATATATTCATTTAGTCTAATAGGTAGTCTTTAATTATATATATATAGGGTGATCTAGTCTAGTAGGCAGTCTTTAGTCATCTATAATTGTATTTTATCAGAGCTAACGGTGTGATCGATCTAAATAGGAAGAATGACAAGGCGTAAGTCAAAATAGCAACTATAAGATTGTTTGCGTTTCATTCTTGTAGTTGCTCTTTTGACATACGTCTAGTCGTTCTTTCCTTTGAATTGAGTTGAGAATACTGTCTTGCCTTGAGATCGACTACCTTGCCTTGGGATCGAAATAGGAAGAATGACAAGGCGTAAGTCAAAATAGCAACTATAAGATTGTTTGCGTTTCGATCTTGTAGTTGCTCTTTTGACATACGTCTAGTCGTTCTTTCCTTTGAATTGAGTTGGGAATACCGCCTTGCCTTGAGATCGACTGCCTTGTCTTGAGATCGACGGAACTCGATGATCGATTATTATCAGTTTAAAGCACATGATTGTATAAATATATATACATCGACAAGTATTGAACAATTTATGTATTTTTGTAAATTATATGAATATCTCGGTAGGACTAGACTTTTAGTTTCTTAAATAAATCGATCAGAATTGAACTCTATATATGCTCCTTTCAAGATTGTAAAACATAGATAGAAAATCTGTGTTTTTTCACCTTCCAAACCACGAATTGATCGAGCATCTCCAAGAAAGAAACAAGCTTTGTTCGTTTGTTTATATGAATAAATGTTCGTTACAACTTTGACGACTGTGCCTGAGCGGGGGATATCGCTATTCTAAATGTGTTTTTTTTATAAATCATATTTATTTCATTTAAGTTTTAATAGTGTATGGCTAAAAAGAGAATGGAGCTTTTATTTCCAACCACTAATTTAAGAGTAGAGGAGCCCTGATTTGCCACAAATCTCGATTACATCTATCATTACATTATTGTAATTCAGACGGAAGTTTGGAAGGGCGGCTAAGACGGATGATTTACGATAAATGTTTTTGACAATATGTCCTTTCATACGAGCGATTATCGATTAAAAATGTTTTCTCAAAATATTCGATGAGTACGAACAGTCTTATAATACGCATATTTTTTGGATTTTCGTAATACTAAAGTGTCGTAGTAATTGTGAGTTTATTATTGTCTTCCTACCCGATATCTATATTTTTCGTTGGATTTGCTAGAATAATTATAAGTTTTATTATGCGGTTTAACGTTGTTAATTATACATTTCAAATTTAAAAAGGTCAATCATCGACAGAGGTACACATAATGACTTCTTTGTCACTCAAACCTTTGTAAATAGAGGATATTAATACATTAATATCCATACATAATTTATTTTCTTAATATGCACAATACATGAAGATTAAGGCTCGCCTTGAGCACAAAATATGCACTTTTGGCCTGAAAAAATTTCACAACCTTCAGGGAGCTTTCAAGTTCATCTTTGAATTACTTATACTTGATCATCAGACCAACATATCTCCTTCAAATGTTTAGACATCTCTAATTGCTTACTAGTGAACATTATATCACACAACGATGACTAACATGACTTGAATATGCAAAATAAGATGGAAGAACTCTAGAAACATTAGAGTTAAAGACTTGACAAAATCATAATGTGAGGAAAATCATCATCGTATGCTCAGACATCAATCAACTGCGTTGAGTACCGATTTCTAAGATAAATCAAATTAGTAGTAGTAGCAACAACCAACCATACATGCATGTACATCATTACATTCTAATACTTTATACAAATCAAATTCAAGTCTAACTTTTCTTTCTATTAAAACGCTCGTGTTCAGAAAGACCGTCTTTTCAGTATTGTAATTTGAACCTCGACTTCATCATAAATGCTACTGCGAGCTCCATGTTCTTATATTGCAAGTATAGAGTCTGACTTCCATAGAAGAGCTTCTAGAACTCCTAAGGAATCCCTCATGAATTCAGACTTAATTAGAATCCACACATTTAGAGAATCTTGCCTCTGGACAAAGTCTTATCGAGACAAAGGATCATAGTTCAATCCCGGTCGATTTATTTAAGAAACTAGTAAGAATAGTCTTATCGAGACATTCATATAATTTACAGAAACACGGGAATTGTAAAATAGTGTGGATTCTAATTGACCTTTAACGGAGTGGATGACAAGACTGGATTTACCATCCAGATCGATTAGGAGCGGTCAGAAATCATCGAGAGACTAATTTTACTCCAAAAATATCAAATCAGAAAAATCCTAAACATGGAGCTTGTAGCACTTACAAGTTTGGCATTGAGATTGTTGTGGGCGATTGTCGCCATGGAAATCACCAAGATCAGAGGAAGACTGCACATACGATCGTTGAGAAGATAGAAATTCGAATCGCAGATTGCAGCAGGAAGAAAATTCTCAAAATGGCAATTGGCAACTTTGTAGAGAAAGACACAGTTGACACGTTTTTGTTCAACACATGGAAAATGAAGAGAAGTCGAGAACAAAATACAAAGGTAAACATATAAACAGATTTGACTCGGGTCTCAGCTAAAACCAATACGAGCTTTACCAGAAGTCCCAGTAGAGGATGATGCAGCGAAATTCGCCATACCGGAGGCGGGAGAGTCGAATTCCAAATCCATCTTTGTTGCTGAACCACTGTCCCGGTGGAACCACTGTGGCTCTTCGTCGAGTTGCTCATCGCCTAATCAGAGATACATCATCCCTGCCACACAAATAAAAAAACCTATTAGCTAGTTCTTGAAAGATCAATAATATTGAACTGTTTTTTTATATAAAAAAGGAGCAAAGTAAAAAGTTGCACCATGAGGTTTATTCAGGATTAACTCTTTACAGATAGATCTCTGATTCATAACTATTTACAATCACATAAACAGAAAATAGTCTCCCAATACAGATTTTATTGTCGTATATACAACAATTTCTATCCTCCTTATTGTTGTGGAATCGATGATAAACAACATGGAATGTGAAAAAAAAACATAAATGTAGTAAAACAATCAAGCGATTCGAGAATGGCAAAGCTTTATTATTAATCACCCATTCGAGAATGACAGAAGAGTACATAAATTAGGACAAGAACAAATCGGTGAGCCTAAAAAGGTAATCTGCCTAATGTACCCATCTCATTCTTTTGTCGTCTGGCTTCAGCATAAGAAAGATTTCGATGATCGGCAGAGCTCTGTCTTCTTTTGAGTTTAGTCATTTCTCCTTATAGACTCCTTACACTACAAAGATTCGCCGGGTCGGTCGGAGCGAAGCTCAGCTCCGCGCGGAGCTCAGATTCGCCGGAAAATCAGAATGGTCATTCGACCTGATTTTCCGTCAAATCCGAGTGCAAATAGGATCCCTTTTTTTTTATCTTTTGTCTTATTATCAATATCACGTCAATCTACACTCTCTTCCCTCCTTTTTACATCAAAACTCACACCAATTCACTTTTTTATCTTTTCTCTCCTACGTAAAAATCCACACTCACTCACAATCTCTCTCATCTCCACTTTTCTTTCTCTCTTTCTTAATTTACCTCGGTAACAACAAACGGGATCTATAATAGGGGACAGATGGAGTATTAGATAGAGAGGTCAATTTCCCTTAGAGGAATTGTAGAGTAAAAGTTTAAGTTTGAAGCTGAATGAAAAGAGAATTGGGCTAAATTTTCAGCCACAACATTGTTGGATCGTCCTCGGGTTGTCGTCTATTAGCTTAGCTTTCATCGTCGAAGGAGCGAGATGGCCTCAGTCGAATCCGTTTCTACAACCAGCTGCGTTAATCCATCATTAGAAGCCATCCTAAGCCCGATTAAAATGGATTCAAGCTCTACTGCTAAAGCCGAAGCAAAAACCTTTTTAAAGGAGTAAGCTTTGATGAAAGAACTTGTGGAGTCTCGGAAAATTCCTCTGCCTCCTGCTATGCATGGGTTGCCCTTGGATGCGCCATCAGAGTTGAGTTTGATCCACCCCGGCGATTGACGCACCCAGCCGATCGAAGAGTTGAGTAGGGGATGGTGTTGTGCCGGCCTTGTGGAGAGCTGAATAGCGGTCACCTCTTTATATAGCTGGTGCTACATGACGATTGACGACCATCGAGGAGAGTGACGAAACAAAATCAATGCCCTCAAAGACCAATTTGTAGGTGTCCATGTTGGTTTGATCAGACAAAAATGATAATGAAGATACAATGATATTCGTAGGTGCAACTTTGTTGTTCTAAAGGTGCAAGTCCTTTAGAAAACGAAGGGCAAATATGGAAGAAAAATTATGGATTCACTTAAGCTAGCCTATCTTTATTCTATAATGTTGTAGAAAATGAGAAAATTTCAGCTAGCTCAAGTTCTTTCATCAAAATTAAGTAGTGTGCCAAACACCACTTTTAAGAAGAGAAATGTAGTCTAGCTTAAAAACACTAATTAAGCTAGCTATGGTGTGCCGAACAGAACCTTAATCACTTTTTTTTAGGAATTGGTTAAATGATTGCTTTCTTAAAAGATACAGTATAATTTTTAAAAAATCATTATATTTATTCTTAAAATCTCTCACCTATGAATCCATTTAATATATTCAAAGATTTTCTTCTTCTTTCTCACGAGTTGTTTAGTCAAGGTGTTTCCTCTTCATTGTCTTCTCAACCACCTTCGTATTTGCTTCTCTTTAATTCATGGTTCTCGCTCTACGAATGAGAAAGTGTCGGATGAGAATCTATCTATTTATCTATCTATCTATCTATCTCTATATAAAAATTGGTGAGTTTGCTGCAGTAATGGCAATCGGTACCGGGCTGATACGGGCCAACCATTAAAAACTGGGCTTATGGGCTTCTAATTTGGTGTCTTTGAGTCTTCCCCTGTTATTTTCTATCTTGAATGAGGCGTTATACTTTAGCAGCTATGGCTCTTTGATCGTTTCATCGTCAAATCACATAGGGTGCCAACCTAACCTAATCTCTCTGCTCTTTCAATCCGCTCCATTTTGCTCAAGGATTGTTCTCTCCTTCCTCCTCTTCCCTCATGATACCCCCACGAACACCATCACCACTGCAACCCAACTCCAACTCCACTTATCTTCGTCCTCACTAATTCGCTATTCTGGGCTCTTCCTTCTCCTACAGTTACAACTCCCAAACACCATTCTTTATCAGGTAACTGCTCTTTTGTGACTAATTTATGTCCGACTTCCGTATTAATCTTGAAAATTTTCTTTTAGTGTGCTTGCGAATTGCCGGAATTATAGGAAACAACAACACAAATAGCATTCAGGGCCTATGCAATTATTCCGCCTTTGCCTACCCGAGATATTCAAATCAAAGGTAGGCGGTAGTAAGAAAATTTACATCTAAACTTTTCTATGAAACTTTAATAATAAATAGTTAAATACTAAGCATTTCACAATTTTACAGATTGGCAGATGGAAGAAGGCGAATCTGATTTTTCTGTTCTTCCTGTTAAGAAAATTGATCCTGCCGTTTTACTCCTTCACACTTTCCAGCATAATTTTGCCAATAATTCTGCCAATGACAATGTTCATCCCAGAAGCCGAGCTTCCAGGTGGGTTGTGTGTTACATTCC
Organism: Oxyria digyna; assembly: GCA_029168935.1. Classification (NCBI taxonomy): domain Eukaryota; kingdom Viridiplantae; phylum Streptophyta; class Magnoliopsida; order Caryophyllales; family Polygonaceae; genus Oxyria; species Oxyria digyna. Next base: position 47,774,266 of record JAPVLV010000005.1, read on the forward strand.
AGCAACAATGTCTTTGCTCAACATATTGGCGTCTCCCAAATCCTTCCCGTTCATCGTTCCCTATCTACTTTTTGAGAACACAATGTCAGTAACCAAATTCAACGCCATGATTTCCGGTCTCTTCCATCTAGGAAGTGCATACGAGTGGGTGGTCATCAAAAAATCTGGGAGGTCATCTGAGGGTGATCTTGTCAATCTTACAGCGAAGAAAGATCAACCAATCCTTGAAAAAAGGGGGGCATCTGATTCGACTCTGATTGATATGAAGGAGGAGCTTTTAAAAGAAGAGATGGAGATGGAGTTGCAGAACATCAAGATGAAGAAGAAGAAACACAACATGATTTATATGAAGGAGCTCTCCCTTGCTTTTATTCTTCTTACTGCAGCAGCTAGGAGTCTTCTTTCAGCTCAGGGCATCCACTTTTACTTTTTGCTCTTCCAGGGAATTTCTTTTTTACTGGTTGGTTTGGATTTGATTGGAGAGCAAGTTGATTGAAAAGAGAATGGAAAAATAACTTGTTAGGGTTTGTGGAATACATACTTAAAGAGTTAAGAAAGTGTTGTACAAACAGAACAGGGCAGTTGATGATCCATTGGCCATTGGTTGAGACCGCTGGTGAAGAACAGTGCAAGGAAACGCCAACTCAGCATTTCTCTGTTGCTCGGAGATCGAATATGACGAACTGGTGTCGGTATAGAAGATGAATGGGGTTGAAAATGTCAATCTAAAGTCATGGGGGCAAGATATGATCGAATATTTGTCTGGTTTTAGTTGTGATGTTGGTGGTCTGTGTTGTTAGCTCCTTGGTGGTACTTGGAATTGGGGCAGCTATTGGGACTTATCTGTGGAGGCTCAGAAGAATTCAACAGAGAAACTGCTCTTGTTTGAGTAGATTTGGGAGAATAATGTGATGATTTGATTAGGCCTCTTAGGGCAGAATATATACAACATAGACAATCTTATCTAAAGATAAGATATGGAAAATATGGAAAAGATAACAATACAAAGATATATGGAAACAATATCTAATCTTATCGTTAATACTCCCCCTCAAGTTGGAGCATGAGGATCTAGAATGCCCAACTTGGAAGACAGGTAGACAAACTGAGGTGATGGTAATGCCTTTGTAAGAATGTCTGCAGGCTGATGTGTCGTAGAAATGTGAGAGGTGACGACCTTGCCTGCGACAATCAAATCTCGAACGTAATGACAGTCTATTTCTATATGCTTGGTTCGCTCGTGAAATACAGGATTAGAAGATATGTGAAGTGCTGCCTGACTGTCACAGTAAAGTCGAACCGGAGGTGAGTGATCAAAGCCAAGTGAAAGAAGAAGAGATCGTAACCACACAATCTCACAACAAGTGACCGCCATGGCCCTATATTCAGCCTCAGCAGACGAACGAGATACCGTCGGTTGTTTCTTGGTGCGCCATGAGACGGGAGATCGACCAAGCATTACAAAATAACCGGTGACGGAGCGACGAGTTTTAGGACAAGTCGCCCAGTCCGAGTCACAGAACGCAGAGAGACGGAGCGAGCTGTGACGAGATAGGTGAAGGCCTTGCCCGGGATGAGTCTTGAGAAACCGAACGACACGAAGAGCAGCTACCCAATGTGCTTCCTTTGGTTGGCGCATGAACTGAGACAAGATATGAACGGAGAAACATAGATCCGGGCGGGTAATGGTCAAGTAAATTAGTCTCCCAATGAGACACCGATAAGCTTCCGGGTCATGATGATCAGGGCCTGTAGCTTTGGCGAGCTGATGATTGGAGTCCATAGGCGAGTCACATGGTTTGGATCCAAGAAGGCCTGTATCAGAAATAATCTGAAGAGCATATTTGCGTTCCGAAACAAATAGACCGGATGGATTACGAGCAATTTCAAGGCCAAGAAAATACTTAAGTACGCCAAGGTCTTTCATGTGGAAGCAACGACTCAGGTAAGCTTTAAAAGACGAGATGGCTGCCGCGTTGTTACCTGAGATGATCAAGTCGTCCACATAGATGAGAATGTGAATAACGTTGTCATTCTGATGCATGGAAAAAAGCGAGTAATCAACGTAACTTTGTTGAAAACCAAAAGCTCGAAGGGTGGTGGCCAACTTAGAAAACCAATTTCTAGGAGCTTGACGAAGACCATAGAGTGACTTTCGAAGCTTGCAGACCTGACCCGGAGGAATACGAGAGTAGCCAGGAGGTGGAGTCATATATACCACCTCATCAAGATCGCCGTGGAGAAATGCGTTGTGAACGTCCATTTGATGAAGCTCCCAACCACGAATAACAGCGACGGAGAGGAATACTCGTACAGTAACCATTTTGGCAACGGGGGCGAAAGTCTCGTTAAAGTCGATGAACTCAATCTGCCTATTTCCAAGAGCCACAAGGCGAGCTTTGTATCGCTCGATGGTGCCGTCAGATTTGTATTTGATGCGATAGACCCACTTGCACCCAATTGGTCTCGTTCCGACAGGTAAATCAGATATCTCCCAAGTCGAGTTACGCTCTAAAGCAGCTAATTCCGAGAGCATTGCAACGCGCCAAGGAGCATGTTGAGATGCTTCTTTGAAAGAGGTTGGTTCATGACCAACAGTAATGGCGGCGAGAAATCTGGCATGGTTGCAGGAAATATAGGCAGCGATAGGATATTGCTTACCCGAGGAAACTGACTGTGGGGGTGACGTGAGAGGGGGGTCTTGACTTTGCAGCGTATGACATACATAATCTTTGAGAAGCACAGATGTGTGGCGAGGGCGTTCACTTCGCCGAATTTCTGGAGCCGGCGAATCAGAGGGAAGCAGGGGACAAGAATCCGATGAAGATGGCAAAGGAGAAGTGGACTGAGAAGGTGGAGGCATACCCGACAGAGGTGGTTGTGATGGTTCAGCTAGAGGTTCTGAGGGAATCGATGTGTCGTATATAGCTGGAGTAGACGCCATTGGCGGGACAACTCCCCCTGTCGTTGAACTTGGATTTGACAGGAAGGGAAAAGAGTCTTCGTAAAACACCACGTCACGAGAGACGAAGATGCGTCCAGTGGAGATGTCGTAGATACGCCATCCACGCTTGCCTGGTGGATATCCTAGAAAGACGCCTTTGATGCTGCGGGCTGCGAACTTGTCAGTTGGTTTTGGTTGACGAGCAGCGTAACAGAGGCAGCCAAAAACTCGAAGTTGAGAGTATAAAGGAGGTTTGCCGAACAGCAGCTCGTATGGAGTACGATTGGCGAGCAGCGGGGTTGGCGTCCGATTGATGAGATAGCAGGCCGTCAGAATGCATTCACCCCAAAAAGTGACCGGGAGTGTAGCTTGAAATCGTAGGGCTCGGGCAACATTTAAAATATGTCGATGTTTGCGCTCTGCCCGACCATTCTGTTGAGGTGTGTACACACATGAGCTTTCAAAGAGGATGCCTTGACTTGCAAGATATGGCTGTAGGGAGATAAATTCGGCTCCATTGTCTGAACGAAGATGTTGAAGTGGTTTGGAGAACTGAGTCTTCGTCATGGCGATGAAGTCACGAATGATTTTGGAGACCTCTGACTTATATTTCATAAGAAACACCCATGTAGATCTAGAAAAATCATCTATAATGGTTAAAAAATATGAAGCACCGGTACTAGAAAGGGTGCTATAAGGACCCCAAATATCACAATGAATCAAGTGAAACAAATCTTCAGCTTTATTTGAACTTAAAGGAAAATAATTTCTGGTTTGTTTTGCTTTGAAGCATACATCACAAGGGCTATTTTCTACGGGAGAACTAGATAATTTTAAACTAGCTAAGACCGATGAAGAGGGATGTCCCATACGAAGATGCCACAGAGATGGAGAAGTGGTTGATGCAGAGAGACAATGTTGTTGAAGCTGATGTCCGAAGCTGCGCAGCCAGTAGACCCCTCCCCTTGGTTCACCCACACCAATCAACATCCTCGAATTGTGTTCCTGAATAATAATAAGTCTATTAGTTAGTGTAATCACACAAGAACCATCGTTGGCAAGTTGCCATAGAGAAATAAGATTGCAATCTAATTCAGGAATGTAAAGAACGTGATCAAGTTTAGTGTTTGGTGAGAACACAAGAGATCCTTCTTGAGTAGCGGAAGCGAAACGATTATCTGGAAGTTTAATGGACACGGGAGGAATAGAGACAAAATTTTGAAGAAGATCTTTGTTTCCAGTCATGTGCAGGGATGCTCCTGTGTCGAGAATCCATGAAGTAGACTTACCAGAGGAGTTGTCTGTGGCGCCAGGCTGAGATTTCAGAGAACTGATGACTTTGAGGACAGTTTGCCAGTCACTGTTTGATACTGCAGGGCCGAGTGCTGATTTATCTGATTCAGTGAGAGGAGGGTTCGAGGAAGGAGAAGCAGATTGTTGTGCAGCGTTTGCTACGGGAGTGCCACGACCCCGACCCCGACCCCCTTGAGGACCAGAACCACGACCACCACGACCAGAACTGCGAGAAGGAGGAGTGTAGCCTTCTGGAAAACCATGAATGCGAAAACACTTAGTGATGTCGTGACCGGGACGATAACAGTGAGTGCAATAAGGACGATTTGATGAGCGAGTATCCGGAAAACGAGCAGCGAGAGCCATAGGGTCAGGTTTGTTGTCACGATCTTTGACAACATTACGCTGTCGCTCTTCCTGAATAGCCAGAGAGTAGACTCGATTTAGAGGGGCAAGTGTTTCTTGTGACATGACACTGGAACGAAGAGTCTGAAAAACATCGTCGTCGAGTCCCATAAGGAATTGATGAGTGCGTTCCTCTTCTTGATCTTTTGCGAGTAATTTAGGAAGATCACACTTACAGAGCCCGCAGGTACATGTTCTTGCTGGTGCATAAGTCTGAAGATCATCCCATAAAGATTTTAAGATACCGAAATAAGCGAAAACGGACTGACCTTTTTGACAGGAACGAGCAATGGATTGACGAATTTGAAGGATTCTGGGTCCGTTACCGACCGAGAATCATTGTGTGATGTCGTCCCAAAGTGCCTGGACATTGTCTCTGTAAGATATAGAAGTGCGAAGGGACGAATCAATAGATTGATGTATCCATCCGACCAGCATAGAATGGACACGATACCAGTCATCTTCTTCATCGGGATCAGTGGGTTTGGGAATTCGACCATCCAAGAAACCCATCTTTCCTTTTGCGCGAAAGGCGTTTTTCATGGCTATGGACCACTCTTGAAAGTTGTCACCTTTGAGCACAACAGAGCATATAGGAAGCCCTGTGTGATCAGAAGGGTGAAGATAATAAGGAGAATCAACGTTATTGATTAAACGTTTTGTTTTGGGATCAACCATGATGTAGGTTGTGAAGAAACGTCAGAAGAAGGGAGAAAGAAGATAGGAAAAAAAACGTGTTTTTAGAAAACCTGCTCCGATACCATGTTAGAGTAGATTTGGGAGAATAATGTGATGATTTGATTAGGCCTCTTAGGGCAGAATATATACAACATAGACAATCTTCTCTAAAGATAAGATATGGAAAATATGGAAAAGATAACAATACAAAGATATATGGAAACAATATCTAATCCTATCGTTAATAGCTCTCTCCCTTTCCATTGTCTTTATTCTACTTGGACTCGCTACTTCCGACTTTTGTCAACATCCTGCTGCCTCCTCGGATGGCTCATTCGGTCGAGTACCGCCTCATAGCTGCTTAAAATGGTATAAGCTTCTTCTGCTTACTAACTTCATGTAGCCGCAAATTTCCCTTTTTCAACTTCTATTTCTATTTGTTGTGGTTTTGATCATCCCTCTTTCTTCTGTTCTCATGAGTTGATTTCGCACAGGGCTCGGTCGGCCTCGGTGTCGCCGCCGGTCCTCAAGCTAACATTGATCGGAAAATGCACTCAGCCGAAATGTTAGTACTCGATCTTAGCAACCCTGATCGCCGAGAAAACGCACTGACAATGAAGAATGTAACAGATCACATTGTGGACGTAGTTTGTAAACGTTCAGTACTGGATACAATTACGGAGTTATACTGATCCCAGAGGGCCTGATTGATTTCATTCCAGAGGTAATTGCTACTAATATATTTACACATCATAGAAAATTTGAAAGAATTACAAGATATTTATTGTTTGTGTTCTTCTGCAGGTTCAATTGCTCATCGCAGAACTGAATGAAATATTAGCTCATGAAACTGTGGATGAAGGTGGTCTTTGGAAGAAGAAACTTACCAAACAATCCTTGGAGCTGTTTGATCCCTTGCCCGAACCAAATGGTGGAGACTGAGTTGGAAAAGAGGAAAAAGGAAGGCCTTTACAATGGAGACTTTAAAGGCCAATCTCACTTCTTCGGGTGACTATTTTTACTTTATACATTTGATACATATACTATCCATTGTTGCACAAATTAGTAGACTTTTGTTTATTATTTGAACAAAGGCGTAATTTTTGAACCCTTCCCTATTCAGCTATGATCCTCTGCTTTGCAGGTGCCCCATTTAAGAATTTTGCATCCCTGCGTGAGGAATGGGCAATTAAGAACTCTTACATCAGTCCTGTTATGATAAGATGCCATTATTGTTTTATCCTTGCATTCTAATGTAGATAATAATTATCACATGAGCTTATATTCTGCCTTTCGTTTTGTTTACAGGTGAATCACACCTTAATGCTGGAACTTGGAGCTCAATTGTAGGGTGTCTAATATACAACGTCATGTGTTTGTGTTCCATATTTCTTCAGTTATTTCAGCAAATTGCTTCTTGATTACCAAGTCAATCTATTACTGAGGGAGGTTTTTAATTACCCTTTGCTTTGGCATACTTGCAGGAGATTGTGTCAATATATCCCGTGCTCTCCCCTCAATTTCCTGTAGCTGCAGTTAGACAAGTGAATTGTAAGACACATTGAAGGGAGTGTTGTAAAATTTTCCTAACCATTTATAATCTTTGGTTTTTAAGTGACTTATAGTTGATGATGTTTTGGAAATTTTGAAGGTCGGAAACTCTAATAATTTGCTACTTTCTATCCAATAGAAGATAAAATGGGTTGATTCTATTAGTGAATTAAATAAGAAACACAAGAAAGAAGTTGAAGAGAAGGTAGATCAAGTTAAGAAGTCGTTATCCATGAAAGCCAGTTGAACTCTTTTGTTTCTTTTTTCTTCCTATATTTAACAAGTTTTTTTCCTTTTGATTTTGTTTCATTGGATAATTACCCATCTCTTAGTAGTTGACTGTTTGAGAAACGATAATACAATACACCGAAGAGATGCATTGTAGATGCTAGAGTCTTCTGAAATCTTTATTCTTACTTGTTATGTATTCTAATCCTAAGTTGTTGTATTAAACTATGAACCATTTATTTCAGTTTACTATTGCAAGCACACTAGGCTAGGTAGAGACTTAGGGACATAAGGCTTGGCAGGTCTGGCCGGGTGGCTTGATCCATTGAGCCGTAGTGCCGCTTGAGCCACTGAGCCATGTTTGGCTAAATGGTCTCTCGCTTGGTATTTGGCTCTGGCTCTTGTTATGTTGGACATGTTTTGCTGAGTTTGTGTTTTGGGCCTCTAATGTTGGTGTTGATATTGGGCCTCTGTTGTTTGGCCCACTGTTTGCTGATATTGGCCCCCAGATCTGAAGCGCTGCGTTTTATGGCTTCCTTAAGAGTACTTATACTCTCATTCTAGCCCTAATCGCCGCATTCTCTCCTTCTCCCTCAGATGTCCATGGCTAACCCTAGAGAGCTCTTCTGTGAGCTGATCTCTGGTGCATCCATGGTGTGTTGAGCTGTTGGTCTGAATCTTTGAGAGAACATCAAAGTTAGCTTGTGAGCTCTTGAGACGTTGGTTCGAAGCTTTACTGAAAGCTTCGAGGTTGTCCATCCAGGGGACTTCTCTCTGCTCGACCTTGCTTTCTTTCTGGCTTGTGTGTCTTGTTGCTCTCTGAGCTTTTTGTCTTTTGTTTTTGTCGCCTGTGTGTGCTTGCTTGTAACTGAACTTGTTCATAGCCTTTGTTGCTTAGTGGATTGGGTGAGTCTCCCTCTCTTGAGGCTCTGCAGATGTAGGATATTTTTATCCGAACTGCGTCAACAACTCTTGTGTTCAAAACTACTTTAAAACTTTGTTTCATTACTTCACTTGCACTAGATCTAGGACGATTGAGGTAGATTCGAGCGAATACGAGTTCACTTCATTACTATTGCAAAATTTTCCCATTTTTGTTTCTTCATGTTTACAATTTATTGTGATTCTTTAAAAATCTAACCAAATAATTTATTTCCTTTCTTTGATCTGATTTTGGTCATGTTGTAGTCACAAAGACGAGTTTGTGGTAGTGAACGTTGATGGTAGTTGATCGGTAAGATCCGGGTTTAATTATGAGTGAGAAATGGCAACATTGTTCATAGTAGGTGGATAGACCACATTAGACCACCAAGAAAGAATGTTTTTGCACTAGATGATGCCACAAAAACCAGATGATGTATTTACAGTAAGGTGGAAATTATGCTATCCATATTCTTTTCTTTAAAAAAAAATGTTGAATAATTTTACAATATTTTTGTATGAGCATGACAAGAATTCTATGCCAACAGTGTAAAAAGAACAAATGGTGGCCAACATCCTGTAAAAAGAACAAAACAAATGTAATCCGGAATTTTGCTATCAATTTTCATGTGTTATTATCTCTCTTCCTTTTGACAAAATTATGATTGATTGCATGTAGGACATGCAGTAACACTTGATCCTATGATAATCGATTTGCTTCTGTTTTTTTTTAGGGAAATCTACCCGGTTGGTAGACATGTTAGTTTATTTTTTAATCAAAATTCAGTATAAGATATTATTCATTATTTACCATTCTGATCCATATTGTGAGTGCAAATATCAAAGCATAGTTAAGGGTTGTATTAGAGTTTTTTTTGTCTAGAGAAGGCAACTTCCACATATGATGTTGATTCTCCATTATTTTTATCATTAGATGGCAAATGATATCATTCAGTAACAATGGAAAAAGAAAAAAAAGGAAAACAACAAACAAATCAAAACGTTGAAATGCAACAACAATGTAACCGAAACATAAGTCTTAAAACACGAGTGGTCCTTGGAAGCCGGCAACGAAAGAAGAAGCTACTGCTTTGGAGGCGGTGGAGAGGGCGTTGTTGCCGTAGGGCTATTCATTCTCCTCACTGAACTTCTCCATGGTCGACAATGGCATCTTTCGCTCCAAATTTCCTGATACCGCCAACTATATCTTACTTCAATCCCTCGGCCTGCGATGCATAGTGTATAAACTCTTTCATAACCTTCTTATTTTTGCTTAGGTTGCTTAACGTTTCAATTTCATAAATAATGTCATATGCCACATTTTGGGTCTGCCTTCGTGTCTCTACTTTGGTTTCTGTTTGGGTTTTTATATGACTGCCACATATTTACCATTCAAATTAAGCATACTTTTATGCAGATGGTGTGAGAAGTTGGACTCTAATTTCAAGAACAAAATCTCTGTGCTTCAAACTGCAGTAGCTGTTGCTGATTCATTTTCATTTTGCAAGTCTGAAAATTATCTTACTAAACATCAAAAGCAGCATTTCTTTTAACTGTTAAGAGCATCTTTAGTGGGGGGATTATTGGGGGCTTATTGATTATATTTGGATATTTTAATGAATTGGATCAATAAGCCCCGGAGCTGGGCTTAAAAAACAGCTCAAAATTAAGCCCGGAACCTTGGGGCTTAAGCCCCAAAAAGGGAGGGCAGCGCCACGCGGCGCGCTTATTGCGCGACACGTGGCGCTGCTACGGACGGCCAGGATTAATCCGGGCCGGTCCGTTTTAAAAAATTTATAATATACGTTAACTAAAAATAAAAATAAAAATACCATAATTCTAATTATAATTTTCTCTATCTATAGACACCCATTTTGAATATTAAAATTGTTAATTTAATTTTTTTTAATATTATTATATGTATAATTTACTTAAAATGAATCAGTTTACTATAACTTATATGTGTTTTAGAATAAATGTATCTAAATATTATTTATGTTAATATATATTGTATGAATACAATAAATATTATTTTTATTAATGTTAAAATAATTAAATAAGATGGTTTATTTGCCTATAAATAGCATGTAGATAGTATTGTATTCTTCGCACCTACTTCTCCTCTTTTCTGTGTATCTCACATCTCTATCTTTGAATCACCATTCATCTCTTTCAATCTCCCAACATGAGTGATAACCAAGGTGACTATCCGTATCATTCTACATAATATGATTGTAGAAGATGAGAGAGATAGTTATAGTGGATCCCAAATCGTAGAAGAGTTTGGAGAAGGAGTAAGTGGTCACACACCATCGACGGATAACCAGAATTGGACATACTCCACCAATACGCCACTCTTAAGTAGGGATAGACTGGATGGCCGATGGGCTAATCTTCGCAATTCAAACACACACCTCCAGCTTCAGGAAGATTTGAAGGAACACATTTGGCAACAATATGGCGAAGATTAAGGTCTTTCTATCTAGTGTTTGTAGTATGAATCTCATGTTTCATCCTTAATCTTGTGTGTTTCAATATTAATATGTATCATGCATTTTTAATTATTGTATGCATCTTTCGATTACAATGTAATGCACCTTTTATTTTAGTGAAAGTTTATTTTGAGTGTTTTATTTAATATCTTTAATCAAATTTATACATGTTTTTTTACTAATTTAATATATACAAGTGAAAATATATTACATATATCACTAAGTTAATTTATCTAACATTGAAATTGAAATTTAATCTAAATAAATTCTATACTTTATACTTTAATACACAGAATAATACATATGCAATAAGCCCTACTAAAATTGTAAAAATGGGTTGGGCTTATTCAAGGGGCTTATTACCTAAAATCTCCCAATAAGCCCCAAAAATAAGCCCCCCAATAAAGATGCTCTAATAGCAATTACCGATCCTTATTTTTTGACAGATAAAGTCAGCTATGTCCAGTCATGTGGGAGGAGAAAATTTCTATTTGTTGCTACCTCCATTCCCTTTCTAATTTTTTTTCAAGAAAATGGAAGAGATTCTAATGCCATGGCAGAAGAGTGAGCGAACATACCACGGTTTTCATAGGGTAACACTCATTTAATTTTTCATGGGAATATACTTTTTTAATAGGACAATTTTGAAATGCTATAAGAATTGGTAAACTTGACTATTTTGTTTTTTAACGCATTAGGTGAAAGAGACACGAGCTTAACATCAAAAAGTTGTATTTGCCTCACTTCAACATTTTTAATATCCTCTATTCACGAAGGCTAAAATAACTTCTTTTTATCCGCTGAAAGAAGTCATCTGTCCTCTGTCGATATGTTGATTGAATTGATTCACGTTTTTTATAATATTAATTAATTTTACTTTGTTGGGGTTACATTTCTTTAATTAAAGAGATTGTGAATATGATTAGTAAGATCAAACTGTGAGATGTCTATTAAATAACGTTAAAGTCTTAAACCATATAAAAAAATCCGTAATTGGCCCGCGCGTAGCGCGGGTGTCCGGTTCTAGTATATATAAAAGTTGATCGGTCTTGGCCGAAAGTAAATGAAATTTGTACCTATTTAATGCATGAACAAAACATTTATCCTCTAATCATAAATCTTTAATCCAAAACTACATCTTCTCTTAGTTTCAAGTTATAAAATAAATATCTACAAGTCTTTATATTCTTCAACTCATTGATATCAAATTTAGCTAATGAATGCATTAAATTAATAATTCTTAATACTAAAAAATTGTTAATATTCAATAATAAGTAAATATAATTAATAATTTTTAAATCTCTCTCTCTCTATATATATAAATTGGTTGGTATTGTCCAAAATAATGACAGTTGAGACTCTTTAAATGTCTAATAAAATCATAACTATGTGCTTAAATATGGCTGATATTTCTACCATTTTCATCTTTTTTTCGCTCTTCGCCTCCAATCCGTATGGCTATGAAGAGCAATTCAAGCATTGTCAACGACTGTGTGATTTGGTACATATATAAGAGATATTATTTTTTATTAAAAATTACTCCAAAAATACATATATGAAAAAAATATCTTAAGTATACAAATATCGACAAAAATAAAACGTTTTTGGCCCGCGCGAAGCGCGGGAAAATAACCTAGTATATATATATATAAAAATTCATGCATTTGAGAAAATAATGACAATTGGGACTCAGTAATGTTTAAACTTAATTTTTTTTCTCTTTTTTCTATTTCTCATTATCCAATGATAATTGAGACTTATTGAATGTCTAATAAAACCATATTTATTTGCTTAATTGGTTAGTATTTCCATCATTTTAAAATTTTTTTCTTCGCTCTTCACCTTCAATCCGTATGACGATGAAGAGCAATCTGAGCAACGTAAACGACTATGTGATTTTGGTACATATATGAAAAAATATATGAAAGTAATGACAGTTCATTTTATTATAATTTACTAAAAAATACATATATGAAAAATATATTAAGTATATGATATAAACAAAAATAAAAGGTGTTTGGCTTGCGCAAAGCGCGGATAATGACCTAGAAAGATGTCATTGAGTTGTCATTACTATGTGACCTCTTGAATTCCTCTTCTAATTTAAACTTTTGATTTCTCGACTTCTCTGAATGAGATTTCATATTGAATTCTCCCATCAAGTCGTCATTCTTCTTCTAATCAATTTGCTATTTTTTATCACTTCTATTGTTCGTTTATTTTTGTGTTAATGTATTGATCTGCAAGTTAGATTTGTTTTGACCTGAATAACTGAATTGGATAGAATAACCCCTGAAATTTTTTATAAATATATAATTATCCCAGTTTGAAGACGAAAACCCGTAGTTACTACGCGTGGATGTCCGATTCTAGTAAACCTTAAAATGTGAATGTACGGCGAACATTTAGTATTAGATTGGTTAACATATACTACTAAGTTGGATAACATTCTTTGACAAATTTAAAAATATCAAAAAACTGAAAAACATTCATTTTTTAAAGAATATTTATTGTGATACTGAAGAATATTCAGAAAAATACAATTTACAAAGATCACCTTAATTTTTATTAAATTTCAACTCTCGGTTTACAAGGAAGCAACAAAGTCATATAAATTTGCCCTTGCTGAATCAGTCACGTTCAGTTACCAACTGCAAGATGACTTTTCCTTTTTTCTTTTTGTCTCACTCTGGACCAACATCAATGCATTCTTCACTTTGAAATGTCTTTTCTTAGAGAGATTATTAAATTTGGGAGGACCGTCTTAACTATTGAAGGGGTAGGTATGGGGTTTGGAAGGTATGAGTCATTTCTAAGGTATAATGTTTCGTATAATTTTGAGGGATGAATTTATGCGAGGGGAAATGTATGAGAATCTCATGCATTCATACTTGAGGTGAGGAGAATTTAGGGAATGCATTTTCTATTCTAAAATTAACATAACAAACGGCAGCTATTGCTATCTCATTCCACAACCTCATACCTCAATCTTCAACCCATGTAAACAAATCCCGAAGAGGAACTATCTTAACTTTCTTAAGTTTAACTTTCATCTAGTTTAGAAGGGAGCAACAAAGTCATAGAAATAGTAGAGTTCTAGGTTAGAAGGGAGCAACAAAGTCATATAAATAGTAGTGTTAGGGTTTCGTCCAAAATGGCCTTGCTAACCAAATGGACCTTACCGCTAAAGGCCCATCTGCTATTGAACTTGCATACTTAAAAGGTAAAGATAAAAAAGAAAATATTAAATTCTAAATATAATAACGATAAGATAAAAACTGTAAATTTGTTATGATAGATGAGTTATAGCGTGTATATATGAATAACATAATCCACGACCATTAACAAGATAAGCTATTACATCAAAGACATTAAGTCAAGGTATCGACCACTAAGGGTTTAAGAGCTAATGTGCTAGAGCAATATTGTTAAACGTGCAAGGCGTAAGTCAAGAGAGCAACTACAAAATTGTTTACGTTTTGATCTTGTAATTGCTCTTATGAGAAACATCTTAAGATCGATTGTGTTTGGCTTAAGATCAATTGTCTTTCTACGTATCTCGATTCTATCTTTAACCATATATCACCTTGACAAATAAGTTAATAAACCATATAGGCATATCAAACGTGGAGATTATTAATTCATAAATACGTGCGAACACATAATAAAATAAGGAAAGAGAGCACTTGGGGTACAAATAAGTTTTATTGTGTGAGCGTACATATGAATATACAATATGTATATTGGGTGACTTAACGTATTAAAGCGTTTAAATATAACAAGTTAATGTTTATAATTTAGGTGATAAAAACTTTTTAGGTTATTTTGAAAAACCAAATCAAATCTACCTAACTACAATATAAGGGAGAAGCCATCTCTTTTCAAAAATTTGCGTCACTTCAGCGCCAACTCACCTTATTCGACAAGAAAAAAGAAAATAAATTTTATTATTTAAATTAAATCATAAAAAAAAGGAATCCTTTAAATTCTCCAATACATATGATTTGCTTTTACCTCCTCCACTTGTGTAATTTCAAAATAAATCTCTTTAATTAAACTAAAGAGGAAATTTGATGAAAAATCCATTTTGATAAGTGTATTTAGCCTATTAAATCCGTTTTGTGTGAAATAAAGTTTTTGTCCCCTATTTAATATGTCTTGTGAAGCGCTCGTATCGTTGAAGCGTCGGGGTCGGAGGAGCCAGAGGGGCGAGATTGGTGGAGTATTAGATCGGATCGGGGATTCAGGTCCTCGGCTTGTTGTTGGCGGCGCTGGAGAGCTAACTGCTCCCTCTCGGCGCTGGAGAGTCAGAAATATCAAGATTTGATCTTTGCTTTTTAGATCCATGTATACAGTATGTTTTGAAGATAAGCATAGGGCATAAACCCATTAACAGGAGCATTTTGCCAAGGAACTTGCTGATTTTGATGATAGTAATAACTTGTCACACTTGGTATTGTTCTGACAAGTGTTTGTAACAAGTACAAACTTGTCACATTGTAATTAATAAGGGTGAAGGAGTGTTGTGACAAGTTTGTATTTGTCACACTGTGACATGTTGTAATAAAGTCGAATGGGTGTTTGTGACAAGTTTAAGTTTGTGACACGTTCAATTTGTAACATGTTCAGTTTGTGACACGTTCAGTTTGTGACACGTTCAGTTTGTGACATGTTCAGTTTGTCACAGTGTGTTTATAAGGCAATATTATATAGGGGGACAAAAACTTTATATATTTCACTTGTGGCTTAATTAGCTAAATTCAATTATTAAAAGGAATATTTACCTAATAACCCCTAAATTAAATCCATTTATGGGTTTTTTTGTTAGCTTAATAATAAAATCATTGCAACTTTTTGTAATTTTAAATATTTTTTAACTAAAAAACCTAGAAAATTAATTATAAACTAGAAATTAAATTTATACATAACTAAATAAACTATCTATACGTATTATAATACTAATTTCTACCACACACTAAAAAGTTACAATATCAATCTATTATATTTCTTTTTGTTTGCTATGTTTTTAATATTGTATATAGAGTATATATTGTTATAATATCATCTATTATTATATGCTCCGTATATTATTTAATCAACTTTACACATGATAATACCAATTTACTATGCTTCTAATATTGTATATAGAAAAAATTAAGATTCAGTTTATATATGATAATTATGTTTGATATTTATTATCGAACTTAAGATATGACATTCATAATGTTAATTAATCATTGACTTTTCTTACTTTTCTATATTTTATTTCACATAAATTAACATCCTTCATTTTAGGTTCATTAATCATACGGGACGCCTATTTGCACGTGTTTTTTTGCCTAAATGCACACGAATTTGTGCACACAACATACGCGCACATATCTGTGCAGCGTACAACATTGTGCGCAAGAGTTATGTGCAAACATTCACTACTTACATATATACTATTTAATTTTATTAAAACTCAGTTTTTACATTTATACATTATTTTGAATTGCTCCGTATATGAATAATAAAAGAGTTCAAATCAATATATAAATTTGTTAAAAATTCACTTATGATAATTTAATCAAATAAAACTATAAAAGACATAAAAATTTATTTATATTTATTGTTTATTAATTATATATAAACTTTTAATTTTAATTATACAACGATAACATTTCAAAACTAATGACGGGGTAATAAACTAGTTCACATTAATTACTCTGACCTTTGGATTTCACGAAGGTCTTCACAATCACATCCCTTCCTCCTCTTCGCTCGATCTCCATCCGCTAACTTTTCTGTCACTTCCTGGCCGGTACCAGGCGACCTTCTCATCGTCGTCGAGCCCTTCACCGCCATGAGGTCCCTCCCTCGGAGATCCTGCTCCAGATATCCCCGACCCTATCCTGCTCCTTTGTCCAAGCGGCGTTTTCTCTGCTAGGGTTTGCATATGAGAAGAGGCAGATAAGAATCAGTTGAATTTTGGATTTAGAGCCTCAATTTCAGTTGATATCGACAAAGATGGGTTCTAAGTTGTACAAATTCAAGGGTATGAGTCTGTTCTGCTCCGAACACCATAATTTGTGAGGATAACTTCTCCATTTATTTTAGGCTGAATCTTGTTCCTGTAAAATGTTGATATTCAGTGCTTTCAAAACTGGTATGGCAATCGATATATTTTGGGACAAAAGAATTATATGTTAATGTTCAAGTGATCAAATATATAACATAGGCTAATTGACTGTATGCTTGTGATTTGCGCTCAGACAACTGTGGAATATGTGAAAGAAAAGCTATCGAAAAAGACTGGTAATTCAGTTGGTTCAATGTGCTTGGAGCAGTGGTTTTTATTCACCATTTGATGGGTGACTATAACCTTGGTTTTTCACTATTAAAAAGTCTATAGAGTCTTTAGTCAAATTCATTTTACTATCTTTTGAGTGTGTAATCTTTAACTTGTTGATCGTGCATATTCTCTTAATTATTTGTGTGTGCTGATAATGTCATTTGAATATTCAATCTCACTTATTTAGATGTTATTTATATGCCATGCTCTTATCATATGATTCAAACCACCTCAAATAATATAGGGTATTGGGTAAAAACAGATTTAACTTTGAGAATATAATTGGAGGACTTGATTTTTTGCCCTCTTTGTTGTTTGTTGAAGGTACCAATTGCATATTATAAATCTTGATCCATCACCAGTCACTTCTGGAGAGTGGCTAGACGAAACTTCTCTTGTGGAAAAATACAAAATATCTGATGAAGGCATGAAGCCTATGAGAAGCGAGATGGTAGCTTTCTGATGATGTCTACCCTTATGCATTATGTTTCAGGTACATATAGAAAATTCAAGGATAGGTTTGGAAATCAAAATTTCGCGAGGGGTGGGGTTGAAGTAATTTTCTTATTCTCTCTCAACTTTAATGTGATTTAACTATTCGTTCTTGGATTCAATTGATTCTCTTAGTTGATACAGGTAGCTTTTTATAGTGATGGTCAATCTCTCATTTTATTTTATCTTCTAGGATTTTGGAACTCTTTATCACAAGGATTCAGTGCCCCATTCTTGGGTGATTACTTATTCTAGACCTTTTATTTCTTTTAGCAGATAGCAGAAAATCACACGGAAGATACATGTGCCAACATCAAGGTATTTTTTGGTGGGTGACAGATGCGATGTTGAACCAGGATATAATCGAGGCGTGGTCAAATATGTGGGAAGAGCAGAGAATTTAGGTCGGGGTTTCTGGTTCGGTGTACAGTATGATGAACCACTTGCTAAACATGATGGAATGTAAGTCAACCTTTACTAATTTCATACCATACTAGTTTAGGACCCGTGCCTAGCACGGGAGCTATAAATAAACTTAGGAAAATTATTTAGAATAATATTATGTAATATTAGATTTATGAATAATAAACAACAACAACACTTGATAGCACAATTATCGTTATTTTGATCGAGTATAACGAAAAAGGAAGAATGATAATTTTATTTAATCAAACTTTAATATTCTAAAAAAGAGAACAGAGATATCTTTCTCACTCGATTAAAATTTTATATTGTATCAAAGTATATCAAGTAAAGCACTTTAAACGAAAATGCAACAATCCCTTAGACTATCAACATTACCAATAAACTTGATATAGTTGATAACATATGTTAATTCTTCAATTTTTAGATAAGATTGATAGGATTAAGGTATGCTTGATTAATAAAATTATAAAAGAATACAAAATTAAGGAAAAGATGATTTGGTTAGGATTTTAACAAATTATTAGAATAAATAAATTTAAATAAACATGTGGGACCAAAGAAATAATTCTTCAATTTTTCTTTTAATTCAAAAATGAGGTGGCTCCAATAGTTGATGAACATGTGGCGATAAATGCTATGGCTTTAGTATTGTTAATTGATAGTTGCATAATCACATTCAGTTGTGTTTCTTTTTTTTCACACGCCTCATGATTTTGTATTCATTTTGTCAACATAGAGGTGCTGCCTATGCCGAAGAAATTGAAGGGCTCGAGTGCGACTCTTAAGTGCGTTTTATTGTGTGCATATAAGAGATGTGGACCAGCCAAGCTTCAAACTTTTTTTTTGCGTGGCTCCTCTATTTCCCATTTTGAGGAAGAAGTTCCGGCCTTATGGTTCTAAAAGGAAGTCGTTCTCTCTGGAAAGTTTGTCTGGTGAAATTGTTAATTACAGGTGTTGCTGCATCTGAGAAGACCATAAGAAGAGATGATGGAAGTGGTGGCGTTGAAGACGAAAGCCATGAAAACCCAAACTGGTAGCTGAATTTCCTATGTCAAGGAAATCACCAAGATCTATTACTTGTTTCAAATCAAAGGAAGAGCCAAATCCAGCTGTTGCTCCAGTTGCCAAAGGGTATGATAAAAATTGCATTTTTCGACAAAATTACAAAATATCAATTAATTCCTATTTGATGAATAAAAAATTAATTATGCCTTTTAAAAAAAAAATTGGTTTAGGTCAATTTAAGCTACATACACTCTTTTACTTTTAATCAAATTTGATTAATGATTCTAGGAGTAGAGAATTTCTTTGGCAATGTGGTTTCGGTATAATTGGACGTATTTGTTTTTTTGCCTGCGGTTCGAGCTCTGTTGTTCCTCTAAATCGGTGAGTTAAAGTGGTTTGTTCTCTTATATGTTTCTAATATTGTTTTAGTTGTCAGTTGACTCAGTTCTAAGTTAATCTCCTTTGGGGATTTACAGGCTTTTGTCAAAGTTGATCAGATTTGGCGGTGGATTTAGTGAGTTTTCTAGAGCTTCATAAGTAGTGTGAATAGCGGAATGGATGTGCTCCTTATGGGATTTATTTCAAGTTCTTGAAGAAATTTCCTTGTGTTGAGGCAGATTGGGATTTGAAGCCTCTTGCCATCACTTCATGAAGTTTTCAAAAGGAGACATGAGTTTGAAATCCAGGCAAGAACTTGTTCGTATCTTTGACTATCCGATCTCTATTTGATTTAACTTTGATTTTAAATATTCTAAGTTCAATAATATTTAATCATGAAGCTTGATCTTTGAGAAGAACAAGTTTTTTTAGCTTCTCTTGGCATCATAATGAGTAAAGATACCATTTTTCTTCGATCAAAAGTATTCATGACTGTTGTAAAGTTAATTTCATTATTTGGAATTTTTGGTGGTCGGATTTTTGAATCATAGGCAATTCACTCTATATATTTTTGGAAGTTGGGTTTATGAATAAGTTTTGCAAGAGAATATCGCCCCCCTTAGCATCTATTTGATTCAATATATATTTTGAAGTCCTAGAACATTAGTTTTTCTCTTTTTTGTTTAACAAGCTTGTTTGGTGATATTCTGTTGTATATTTGAAGCAACAGAATTAGATCAAATATCTGATTGTGAGGCTTTAACTAGATCGTAACTGGTAAAAGGCATGAAAAAGTATTTTGTGTCGAAAAAAGGCATGATAATGCTTCTGTCCTGCAATGCATTTTCGGGTATTGGTTCTGTTGCAGACAAGTGACCACAAAGCCTTAAACTTTTTTAGTACTTGTTACAGATGCCTAATTTTAAGTATGTTCTCTATTTTATTAAGGTTAGAATTGGGCTGCTTGGTACATGCAAACTGGTAAGACTAAAAATGACTTACTGCATATACATAAACACTTTTCATATCCCTTGATTGAATATATTTCTTTTCTTTTCTTTTTTAAAAAAACTTGATCTAAATGTCGTGCGATTTGATGCAGGTGCCTCTACGTATGTGTCAGAGCTATGGAGGAAGATGACGTGATGAGGTTTTTGCTTCGTCTGAGATGCTTGGATTACAGTCAGTTTCTGTCCACCGTATGAATCACTCACTCGACTCGCCCTGACAAGACTGGTCGCCCAGCTACAAGGCCAAAGCAGGTTTCTCTTTCATCTCTCTGATTCAAGTCTTCATTTTTCAATACTATTTATTTCTGGATTTCGGTTTTGTGCTGATGCTATTTATTACGGGTTGTTTACATTCTTGTTTTTTCTTTGTTCGTTGAATATGTTTACTTGATTTTGTTAACATATTTTACAGTGTAGGATCATGAGATTGCTGCTCACAAAAAGACGTGATAGAATTTGAGTTGGTTTAAGCTTTATAAGACAACTTTTCTAAGTACCATGTAAACATTAACACACCTTTATATACAAACCATACAGCAAAAAGCCTTGGGCAGTTCTTCCAGACTTGTATTCTTTTCTTTTGGTAAATCCTTGTATAGGTTTTCTATTAGATATATTTTATGTACAGTTCTGCAACTCTTTCCCTTGTAGTAGCTCTTTCTACAGCTTAGATAACCCTGGTTAGTAAATTCAGGTGGAGCAAATGGAAGCTGGTAGAAATGGAATTAGTTTTGGCTTTTTTGATTTGACATATGAATCGATGTCCAACAAGTAAATGGAGCTGATGAAGGATTCTTTGAAGGCAATCGTGGTCTAAGACAAGGTTCTCGCCTTTCCTATTCACCATTGGGATGGAGTACTTATCAAGAATCGAAGACTGAGTACTTATCAAGAATCGAAGACGGAGTACTTATCAAGAATCGAAGACTGAGTACTTATCAAGAATCGAAGACGGGGTACTTATCAAGAATCTTCAAGGACTATCTACTGTTAATAGCTAGGTGTAGGAATAGGGATTGGAGCAACATGATATGATAGGGATGCTCTGAACTTATGATTCATTACAATATACTAAATTAGAACAAGTAGGGAGGGACTTAAAAAGGAATTATTGTAGTTATACTTCACCAGATTAATTTTCTATTTATCACTGAAGCGAAGCGAAGCAAACAACACAACACAATGAGACAAACTACAGTAGATTATATTGATCTGAACAAACAACTCCATGAGTACGTAGTAGATTATATTGATCTGCACAAACAACTCAATGAGTCAAACTATATACACTAGATTATACTGATCTGAACAACTAGCTAGAGGGAACGAAAACCCTAAGGATAATCTAATTACATGTAGATCGAACGTAGCCTAGACGAGAACAGATAACTGGTGACGACATGTTGGACACGTCGTGTGTCCCTGAACCACTCAGAGAGGCAATCCTCATGGAAGATATGGGTGCAGGGAAGATATGGGTGACGACATATAAATTTGCCCTTGCTGAATCAGTCACGTTCAGTTACCAACTGCAAGATGACTTTTCTTTTTTTCTTTTTGTCTCACTCTGGACCAACATCAATGCATTCTTCACTTTGAAATGTCTTTTCTTAGAGAGATTATTAAATTTGGGAGGACCGTCTTAACTATTGAAGGGGTAGGTATGGGGTTTGGAAGGTATGAGTTTTCTAAGGTATAATGTTTCGTATAATTTTGAGGGATGAATTTATGCGAGGGGAAATGTATGAGAATCTCATGCATTCATACTTGAGGTGAGGAGAATTTAGGGAATGCATTTTCTATTCTAAAATTAACATAACAAACGGCAGGTATTGCTATCTCATTCCACAACCTCATACCTCAATCTTCAACCCATGTAAACAAATCCCGAAGAGGAACTATCTTAACTTTCTTAAGTTTAACTTTCATCTAGTTTAGAAGGGAGCAACAAAGTCATAGAAATAGTAGAGTTCTAGGTTAGAAGGGAGCAACAAAGTCATATAAATAGTAGTGTTAGGGTTTCGTCCAAAATGGCCTTGCTAACCAAATGGACCTTACCGCTAAAGGCCCATCTGCTATTGAACTTGCATACTTAAAAGGTAAAGATAAAAAAGAAAATATTAAATTCTAAATATAATAACGATAAGATAAAAACTGTAAATTTGTTATGATAGATGAGTTATAGCGTGTATATATGAATAACATAATCCACGACCATTAACAAGATAAGCTATTACATCAAAGACATTAAGTCAAGGTATCGACCACTAAGGGTTTAAGAGCTAATTAATGTGCTAGAGCAATATTGTTAAACGTGCAAGGCGTAAGTCAAGAGAGCAACTACAAAATTGTTTACGTTTTGATCTTGTAATTGCTCTTATGAGAAACATCTTAAGATCGATTGTGTTTGGCTTAAGATCAATTGTCTTTCTACGTATCTCGATTCTATCTTTAACCATATATCACCTTGACAAATAAGTTAATAAACCATATAGGCATATCAAACATGGAGATTATTAATTCATAAATACGTGTGAACACATAATAAAATAAGGAAAGAGAGCACTTGGGGTACAAATAAGTTTTATTGTGTGAGCGTACATATGAATATACAATATGTATATTGGGTGACTTAACGTATTAAAGCGTTTAAATATAACAAGTTAATGTTTATAATTTAGGTGATAAAAACTTTTTAGGTTATTTTGAAAAACCAAATCAAATCTACCTAACTACAATATAAGGGAGAAGCCATCTCTTTTCAAAAATTTGCGTCACTTCAGCGCCAACTCACCTTATTCGACAAGAAAAAAGAAAATAAATTTTATTATTTAAATTAAATCATAAAAAAAAGGAATCCTTTAAATTCTCCAATACATATGATTTGCTTTTACCTCCTCCACTTATGTAATTTCAAAATAAATCTCTTTAATTAAACTAAAGAGGAAATTTGATGAAAAATCCATTTTGATAAGTGTATTTAGCCTATTAAATCCGTTTTGTGTGAAATAAAGTTTTTGTCCCCTATTTAATATGTCTTGTGAAGCGCTCGCATCGTTGAAGCGTCGGGTCGGAGGAGCCAGAGGGGCGAGATTGGTGGAGTATTAGATCGGATCGGGGATTCAGGTCCTCGGCTTGTTGTTGGCGGTGCTGGAGAGCTAACTGCTCCCTCTCGGCGCTGGAGAGTCAGAAATATCAAGATTTGATCTTTGCTTTTTAGATCCATGTATAAAGTATGTTTTGAAGATAAGCATAGGGCATAAACCCATTAACAGGAGCATTTTGCCAAGGAACTTGCTGATTTTGATGATAGTAATAACTTGTCACACTTGGTATTGTTCTGACAAGTGTTTGTAACAAGTACAAACTTGTCACATTGTAATTAATAAGGGTGAAGGAGTGTTGTGACAAGTTTGTATTTGTCACACTGTGACATGTTGTAATAAAGTCGAATGGGTGTTTGTGACAAGTTTAAGTTTGTGACATGTTCAGTTTGTGACACGTTCAGTTTGTGACACGTTCAGTTTGTGACATGTTCAGTCACAGTGTGTTTATAAGGCAATATTATATAGGGGGACAAAAACTTTATATATTTCACTTGTGGCTTAATTAGCTAAATTCAATTATTAAAAGGAATATTTACCTATAATAACCCCTAAACTAAATCCATTTATGGGTTTTTTTGTTAGCTTAATAATAAAATCATTGCAACTTTTTGTAATTTTAAATATTTTTTAACTAAAAAACCTAGAAAATTAATTATAAACTAGAAATTAAATTTATACATAACTAAATAAACTATCTATACGTATTATAATACTAATTTCTACCACACACTAAAAAGTTACAATATCAATCTATTATATTTCTTTTTGTTTGCTATGTTTTTAATATTGTATATAGAGTATATATTGTTATAATATCATCTATTATTATATGCTCCGTATATTATTTAATCAACTTTACACATGATAATACCAATTTACTATGCTTCTAATATTGTATATAGAAAAAAATTAAGATTCAGTTTATATATGATAATTATGTTTGATATTTATTATCGAATTTAAGATATGACATTCATAATGTTAATTAATCATTGACTTTTCTTAATTTTCTATATTTTATTTCACATAAATTAACATCCTTCATTTTAGGTTCATTAATCATACGGGACGCCTATTTGCACGTGTTTTTTTGCCTAAATGCACACGAATTTGTGCACACAACATACGCGCACATATCTGTGCAGCGTACAACATTGTGCGCAAGAGTTATGTGCAAACATTCACTACTTACATATATACGCTATTTAATTTTATTAAACTCAGTTTTTACATTTATACATTATTTTGAATTGCTCCGTATATGAATAATAAAAGAGTTCAAATCAATATATAAATTTGTTAAAAATTCACTTATGATAATTTAATCAAATAAAACTATAAAAGACATAAAAATTTATTTATATTTATTGTTTATTAATTATATATAGGGTGAGAATCCCATAATAAACCCTCTCTTAGAGATAAATAAGAATGAATCTAAGCCATTGGATGCCTTAGCATCCAATGACTTAGATTAAACTAGTTACCCCACTACAAGTGGGGGTAGTTGTGGTGGTCCGACGACCTCCCGATAACTTTCCGGCGACCACCCGGTGGTTGTCCGGAGACCGGAGGTCCGGCGGCGGTCCGGCGGCGGTCCGGCGGCGGTCCGGCGGCGGTCCGGCGGAGGTCCGGCGGCGGTCCGGCGGCGGTCCGGCGGAGGTCCGGCGGCGGTCCGGCGGCGGTCCGGCGGCGGTCCGGCGGAGGTCCGGCGGCGGTCCGGCGGCGGTCCGGCGGAGGTCCGGCGGCGGTCCGGCGGAGGTCCGGCGGCGGTCCGGCGGAGGTCCGGCGGAGGTCCGGCGGCGGTCCGGCGGAGGTCCGGCGGCGGTCCGGCGGAGGTCCGGCGGAGGTCCAATAATAAATGAAAAGGTTAAAGTATAAAATGAAAATTTTAAGTCTAATTCAAATTGATGAACATTTAGATATAATGTGATGAACATTTAGATATAATGTGATGAACATTTAATTATAATGTGATGAACATTCTGTTGGTGAACATGAAATTAAGATGTGATGAACATTTACTTGAGTATATCAAAATGTACGTTTATAAACATTTTGATGAACATTTATGAACAACGTGATGAACATTTAATTATAATGTGATGAACATTCAGTTGGAAAACTTTTAAGTATAATGTGATGAACATTTATGAACACTTGATGTTCATCAAAAATTGGTGAACTCTTAAGTATAATGTGATGAACATTCAGTTGGAAAACTTTTAAGTATAATGTTATGAACATTTATGAACACTTGATGTTCATCAAAAATTGGTGAACATTCAGTTGGAAAACTTTTAAGTATAATGTGATGAACATTTAGGAACACTTGATGTTCATCAAAAATTGGTGAACATTTAAGTAGAATGTGATGAACATTCAGTTGGAAAACTTTTAAGTATAATGTGATGAACATTTACGAACACTTGATGTTCATCAAAAATTGGTGAACATTTAAGTAGAATGTGATGAACATTCAGTTGGAAAACTTTTAAGTATAATGTGATGAACATTTATGAACACTTGATGTTCATCAAAATTTGGTGAACTCTTAAGTAGAATGTGATGAACATTCAGTTGGAAAACTTTTAAGTATAATG
Source organism: Oxyria digyna (assembly GCA_029168935.1). Lineage (NCBI taxonomy): Eukaryota > Viridiplantae > Streptophyta > Magnoliopsida > Caryophyllales > Polygonaceae > Oxyria > Oxyria digyna. The sequence continues at coordinate 47,800,133 of JAPVLV010000005.1, forward strand.
TGATGAATATTTATGAACACTTGATGTTCATCAAAATTTGGTGAACTCTTAAGTATAATTTGATGAACATTCAGTTAGAAAACTTTTAAGTATAATGTGATGAACTTTTAGGAACACTTGATGTTCATCAAAAATTGGTGAACATTTAAGTAGAATGTGATGAACATTTAGTTGGAAAACTTTTAAGTATAATGTGATGAACATTTACGAACACTTGATGTTCATAAAAAATTGGTGAACATTTAAGTAGAATGTGATGAACATTCAGTTGAAAAACTTTTAAGTATAATGTGATGAACATTTACGAACACTTGATGTTCATCAAAAATTGGTGAACATTTAAGTAGAATGTGATGAACATTTAGTTGAAAAACTTTTAAGTATAATGTGATGAACATTTATGAACACTTGATGTTCATCAAAATTTGGTGAACTTTTAAGTATAATGTGATGAACATTCAGTAGAGTATATACATTTGAACATTTATGAACATTGTGATGAACACTTGATGTTCATCAAAGATTGTCCGGCGGTGGTCGGAGGTGCTCCGGCGGCGGTCCGGCGGTGCTCCGACGGCGGTCCGGCGGTGGTCCGGCGGTGCTCCGACGGCGGTCCGGCGGTGCTCCGACGGCGGTCCGGCGGTGGTCCGGCGGCGGTCCGGCGGTGGTCCGGCGGCGGTCCGGCGGTGCTCCGGCGGTCCGGCGGTGCTCCGGCGGAGGTCCGGCGGCGGTCCGGCGGTGGGGACAAGGAGGGACAAGGGGTGCCACGTGTCATCATATGGGCTCTTGGATCTCTCTTGATCTAAGGCTCTACATTCATTATCATTTATCATTTTAACAAGTATTATTACATGACTCTTTTCCTTATATATAAACTTTTAATTTTAATTATACAACGATAACATTTCAAAACTAATGACGGGGTAATAAACTAGTTCACATTAATTACTCTGACCTTTGGATTTCACGAAGGTCTTCACATCCCTTCCTCCTCTTCGCTCGATCTCCATCCGCTAACTTTTCTGTCACTTCCTGGCCGGTACCAGGCGACCTTCTCATCGTCGTCGAGCCCTTCACCGCCATGAGGTCCCTCCCTCGGAGATCCTGCTCCAGATATCCCCGACCCTATCCTGCTCCTTTGTCCAAGCGGCGTTTTCTCTGCTAGGGTTTGCATATGAGAAGAGGCAGATAAGAATCAGTTGAATTTTGGATTTAGAGCCTCAATTTCAGTTGATATCGACAAAGATGGGTTCTAAGTTGTACAAATTCAAGGGTATGAGTCTGTTCTGCTCCGAACACCATAATTTGTGAGGATAACTTCTCCATTTATTTTAGGCTGAATCTTGTTCCTGTAAAATGTTGATATTCAGTGCTTTCAAAACTGGTATGGCAATCGATATATTTTGGGACAAAAGAATTATATGTTAATGTTCAAGTGATCAAATATATAACATAGGCTAATTGACTGTATGCTTGTGATTTGCGCTCAGACAACTGTGGAATATGTGAAAGAAAAGCTATCGAAAAAGACTGGTAATTCAGTTGGTTCAATGTGCTTGGAGCAGTGGTTTTTATTCACCATTTGATGGGTGACTATAACTTGGTTTTTCACTATTAAAAAGTCTATAGAGTCTTTAGTCAAATTCATTTTACTATCTTTTGAGTGTGTAATCTTTAACTTGTTGATCGTGCATATTCTCTTAATTATTTGTGTGTGCTGATAATGTCATTTGATATTCAATCTCACTTATTTAGATGTTATTTATATGCCATGCTCTTATCATATGATTCAAACCACCTCAAATAATATAGGGTATTGGGTAAAAACAGATTTAACTCTGAGAATATAATTGGAGGACTTGATTTTTTGCCCTCTTTGTTGTTTGTTGAAGGTACCAATTGCATATTATAAATCTTGATCCATCACCAGTCACTTCTGGAGAGTGGCTAGACGAAACTTCTCTTGTGGAAAAATACAAAATATCTGATGAAGGCATGAAGCCTATGAGAAGCGAGATGGTAGCTTTCTGATGATGTCTACCCTTATGCATTATGTTTCAGGTACATATAGAAAATTCAAGGATAGGTTTGGAAATCAAAATTTCGCGAGGGGTGGGGTTGAAGTAATTTTCTTATTCTCTCTCAACTTTAATGTGATTTAACTATTCGTTCTTGGATTCAATTGATTCTCTTAGTTGATACAGGTAGCTTTTTATAGTGATGGTCAATCTCTCATTTTATTTTATCTTCTAGGATTTTGGAACTCTTTATCACAAGGATTCAGTGCCCCATTCTTGGGTGATTACTTATTCTAGACCTTTTATTTCTTTTAGCAGATAGCAGAAAATCACACGGAAGATACATGTGCCAACATCAAGGTATTTTTTGGTGGGTGACAGATGCGATGTTGAACCAGGATATAATCGAGGCGTGGTCAAATATGTGGGAAGAGCAGAGAATTTAGGTCGGGGTTTCTGGTTCGGTGTACAGTATGATGAACCACTTGCTAAACATGATGGAATGTAAGTCAACCTTTACTAATTTCATACCATACTAGTTTAGGACCCGTGCCTAGCACGGGAGCTATAAATAAACTTAGGAAAATTATTTAGAATAATATTATGTAATATTAGATTTATGAATAATAAACAACAACAACACTTGATAGCACAATTATCGTTATTTTGATCGAGTATAACGAAAAATGAAGAATGATAATTTTATTTAATCAAACTTTAATATTCTAAAAAAGAGAACAGAGATATCTTTCTCACTCGATTAAAATTTTATATTGTATCAAAGTATATCAAGTAAAGCACTTTAAACGAAAATGCAACAATCCCTTGGACTATCAACATTACCAATAAACTTGATATAGTTGATAACATATGTTAATTCTTCAATTTTTAGATAAGATTGATAGGATTAAGGTATGCTTGATTAATAAAATTATAAAAGAATACAAAATTAAGGAAAAGATGATTTGGTTAGGATTTTTGGATTTTAACAAATTATTAGAATAAATAAATTTAAATAAACATGTGGGACCAAAGAAATAATTCTTCAATTTTTCTTTTAATTCAAAAATGAGGTGGCTCCAATAGTTGATGAACATGTGGCGATAAATGCTATGGCTTTAGTATTGTTAATTGATAGTTGCATAATCACATTCAGTTGTGTTTCTTTTTTTTCACACGCCTCATGATTTTGTATTCATTTTGTCAACATAGAGGTGCTGCCTATGCCGAAGAAATTGAAGGGCTCGAGTGCGACTCTTAAGTGCGTTTTTTTGTGTGCATATAAGAGATGTGGACCAGCCAAGCTTCAACTTTTTTTTTGCGTGGCTCCTCTATTTCCCATTTTGAGGAAGAAGTTCCGGCCTTATGGTTCTAAAAGGAAGTCGTTCTCTCTGGAAAGTTTGTCTGGTGAAATTGTTAATTACAGGTGTTGCTGCATCTGAGAAGACCATAAGAAGAGATGATGGAAGTGGTGGCGTTGAAGACGAAAGCCATGAAAACCCAAACTGGTAGCTGAATTTCCTATGTCAAGGAAATCACCAAGATCTATTACTTGTTTCAAATCAAAGGAAGAGCCAAATCCAGCTGTTGCTCCAGTTGCCAAAGGGTATGATAAAAATTGCATTTTTCTACAAAATTACAAAATATCAATTAATTCCTATTTGATGAATAAAAAATTAATTATGCCTTTTAAAAAAAAAATTGGTTTAGGTCAATTTAAGCTACATACACTCTTTTACTTTTAATCAAATTTGATTAATGATTCTAGGAGTAGAGAATTTCTTTGGCAATGTGGTTTCGGTATAATTGGACGTGTTTGTTTTTTTGCCTGCGGTTCGAGCTCTGTTGTTCCTCTAAATCGGTGAGTTAAAGTGGTTTGTTCTCTTATATGTTTCTAATATTGTTTTAGTTGTCAGTTGACTCAGTTCTAAGTTAATCTCCTTTGGGGATATACAGGCTTTTGTCAAAGTTGATCAGATTTGGCGGTGGATTTAGCGAGTTTTCTAGAGCTTCATAAGTAGTGTGAATAGCGGAATGGATGTGCTCCTTATGGGATTTATTTCAAGTTCTTGAAGAAATTTCCTTGTGTTGAGGCAGATTGGGATTTGAAGCCTCTTGCCATCACTTCATGAAGTTTTCAAAAGGAGACGTGAGTTTGAAATCCAGGCAAGAACTTGTTCGTATCTTTGACTATCCGATCTCTATTTGATTTAACTTTGATTTTAAATATTCTAAGTTCAATAATATTTAATCATGAAGCTTGATCTTGGAGAAGAACAAGTTTTTTTAGCTTCTCTTGGCATCATAATGAGTAAAGATACCATTTTTCTTCGATCAAAAGTATTCATGACTGTTGTATAGTTAATTTCATTATTTGGAATTTTTGGTGGTCGGATTTTTGAATCATAGGCAATTCACTCTATATATTTTTGGAAGTTGGGTTTATGAATAAGTTTTGCAAGAGAATATCGCCCCCCTTAGCATCTATTTGATTCAATATATATTTTGAAGTCCTAGAACATTAGTTTTTCTCTTTTTTGTTTAACAAGCTTGTTTGGTGATATTCTGTTGTATATTTGAAGCAACAGAATTAGATCAAATATCTGATTGTGAGGCTTTAACTAGATCGTAACTGGTAAAAGGCATGAAAAAGTATTTTGTGTCGAAAAAAGGCATGATAATGCTTCTGTCCTGCAATACATTTTCGGGTATTGGTTCTGTTGCAGACAAGTGACCACAAAGCCTTAAACTTTTTTAGTACTTGTTACAGATGCCTAATTTTAAGTATGTTCTCTATTTTATTAAGGTTAGAATTGGGCTGCTTGGTACATGCAAACTGGTAAGACTAAAATGACTTACTGCATATACATAAACACTTTTCATATCCCTTGATTGAATATATTTCTTTTCTTTTCTTTTTAAAAAAAACTTGATCTAAATGTCGTGCGATTTGATGCAGGTGCCTCTACGTATGTGTCAGAGCTATGGAGGAAGATGACGTGATGAGGTTTTTGCTTCGTCTGAGATGCTTGGATTACAGTCAGTTTCTGTCCACCGTATGAATCACTCACTCGACTCGCCCTGACAAGACTGGTCGCCCAGCTACAAGGCCAAAGCAGGTTTCTCTTTCATCTCTCTGATTCAAGTCTTCATTTTTCAATACTATTTATTTCTGGATTTCGGTTTTGTGCTGATGCTATTTATTACGGGTTGTTTACATTCTTGTTTTTTCTTTGTTCGTTGAATATGTTTACTTGATTTTGTTAACATATTTTACAGTGTAGGATCATGAGATTGCTGCTCACAAAAAGACGTGATAGAATTTGAGTTGGTTTAAGCTTTATAAGACAACTTTTCTAAGTACCATGTAAACATTAACACACCTTTATATACAAACCATACAGCAAAAAGCCTTGGGCAGTTCTTCCAGACTTGTATTCTTTTCTTTTGGTAAATCCTTGTATAGGTTTTCTATTAGATATATTTTATGTACAGTTCTGCAACTCTTTCCCTTGTAGTAGCTCTTTCTACAGCTTAGATAACCCTGGTTAGTAAATTCAGGTGGAGCAAATGGAAGCTGGTAGAAATGGAATTAGTTTTGGCTTTTTTGATTTGACATATGAATCGATGTCCAACAAGTAAATGGAGCTGATGAAGGATTCTTTGAAGGCAATCGTGGTCTAAGACAAGGTTCTCGCCTTTCCTATTCACCATTGGGATGGAGTACTTATCAAGAATCGAAGACTGAGTACTTATCAAGAATCGAAGACTGAGTACTTATCAAGAATCGAAGACGGAGTACTTATCAAGAATCTTCAAGGACTATCTACTGTTAATAGCTAGGTGTAGGAATAGGGATTGGAGCAACATGATATGATAGGGATGCTCTGAACTTATGATTCATTACAATATACTAAATTAGAACAAGTAGGGAGGGACTTAAAAAGGAATTATTGTAGTTATACTTCACCAGATTAATTTTCTATTTATCACTGAAGCGAAGCAAACAACACAACACAATGAGACAAACTACAGTAGATTATTGATCTGAACAAACAACTCCATGAGTACGTAGTAGATTATATTGATCTGAACAAACAACTCAATGAGTCAAACTATATACACTAGATTATACTGATCTGAACAACTAGCTAGAGGGAACGAAAACCCTAAGGATAATCTAATTACATGTAGATCGAACGTAGCCTAGACGAGAACCGATAACTGGTGACGACATGTTGGACACGTCGTGTGTCCCGTGAACCACTCAGAGAGGCAATCCTCATGGAAGATATGGGTGCAGGGAAGGTGGAGAAGGGCGTCGTTGGATTCGAAATCCAGCAGACAGATGACACACTCGGTTGCGACCCCTTCCTTTTCGACGTCGACGGGCTCATAGGAGGAGCGAAAGAATGCGGCGATAATCGCCGGACTGAGACCGAGACCACCGTGAGAGGCTGCGGCGAGAGGGAAGGGTTGGACTGATGGTCTGGAGGGTCGAATGTGCATGCAAGTCAAAATAGCAAATAGTGCCAACGCACAAACCCCAAGTGGAACCAAAATGGGGAGCATGTCGTCTCTGACGGATGCTACCGAGCTAACCGGTCCGAATCCAAAGGAAGGCATGGTGCCGAATCTTGATCTGCTTTCTTCTCCCGAATCTCCTCCTCCGCAATCAAGGATGAACCTCACAAACAAAAACAAAAACAAAAACGTTTAACGAACAAAAATGTTTCTGAATTGTATAAAAGCAAAGGAACACATCACCTGAATCAATCCGGAAATCGATCTCGTTGGAACTATGGAACTATGGAACAACTCGAACTATGAAAAGATTGAAGACTTAAAGCTGATGAAGTATTAAGGGAAGTAGAAAGGGAACCGTGTTGATTCAGATTACATCTAACCCTAGCGTGAGCGACAAGCTGGGAAGATCTTAGAGAAGATCTTTTCCTAGCTTGTTAGGATATTGCTTTGTTAGTTGTAATTGTTCAATGTAACACATAAAAGATATTGGGTTGATTATGTCAACTTGACAGTCGTAGAGATCCTCACATATTAGGAAATAAGTTTGACGTATAATATATTCTTGGAATATCTTTATACGGCGAACCTCCCCTTATATATATAGGGCTCATGTATTTTGACAGAGCTTGAAGTGCACCAGACTAAGAAGAAATAGCGTTGTTCTTGTAAAAGAACATCAAGTAAGTTCATTGGTATTCTCATATGAGAATTTCTGATAGGAACTAGGTTAGTACTTAGCAATAAGTTTGCAATCTTGTTCGTCTCTAAACTCACTGACTGAATATACAAGTAGACATTTCATCCTCGAAAAAGGGTAATTTTCATCCAAAGATAACTAGTTGGTTATATAGGGTTTCCACCTTAATTAATTCTGTTGATAACTTGTTTCAATACTTATATTGTGCTTAGAAACTGGACAACTTTGTATTACAATTCCTTTGATACTAACATACAGATCTTATAAAATGTCTTTTTATTGTGAACCTGTATAAGTCGAAAGAGTGTCTTTCTATTTTTCAATCTTAGTCATATAGATTGTTTTATAATATATTTAATAATTATTTCAACAACTTTTTGCTAAAACTTCTCTAGGCTTGCAAATAATCAACATAACATTTATTCAAATATAAAGTAGTATGAGTCGTATGACACATATGCTAAAGTAATATAGGCGTATAATATTTTTGATCTAATAATCATACATATATTCATCTTTATTTCTAATATTTATTAATTATTCAATTAAAAAAATCAAATTATTAAAAAGTAAGGCTACATATTTGTTAATTAGATTTTTTTAAGATTTTAAAATAACATATAAAAATAAAGAAAGATTAAGGTAGAGAAGTTAAACATAATTAAAATTGATTAATTAGTTAGAAATTAAAAAGAGAGTAAATTAACCATAAAATTTGATGTAGGATTCAAAAAACTTAGCTTAGGAAAAATGAAGTGTTCGCGTTCATATATATATAGCAAATTAATGTTCATATTATTATAGACGGTAATGTTCATAATCTAGGCGGTGACACTTTAAACTTTTTAAGTATGTCATATAATGATAATTGTATAATTTCTATAAAAATGTTTATTTTTTTTGAAATGACCGAAACCGACTAACCAAATTATAAACATTATATTATTATCTATACGCAAACACTTAGTTGTTACTACATTAAACCTTCCGTCTATCTAAACTTTTCTCGTGCAGAAATATGAAGAGATCATAATACCATTACCATGAAGAGGTAGTCGGGCTCGACGTAACGGGATCGAAATTATTGACTGCAAAAAGAGTGGCGTCAGCCTTATCTTCGCACTAACACCACCTTGAAATCATCGATTATTTTGGTTGTGATTATTTTGGTTGTCTTATTTATGTTTCCTTGTTATGGGCTTATATATATTGTCCGGGCTCTTTTCGTTTTATCTTTTTTCCGGCCCAATACTAATCCTAACGGAATTGGCTCAATTATTTATTAAATATTTATAAGTAAAGTAATTTGGCATGGACTGTCGTATGTGTGTATAAGATAATGTTGGATGAGAGTCTAACAACTAATTAAGCTTCAACACCTTTCCTCAAAACAAATTCCAACTTCTAAAAAGTAAAACATCGAATATTAATGTTGATTGCGCGATTGTAGCACGTGAGACCCTAGATAAAATATCGAGAGAATCACTCTCAAGTTCCCGAAAAGGAAAGAAGGAAAAAATAATAAAACTGTAATCTTTGTCAATGCACTTGAAATCATACTTAGAAGAATTATTTAATGAATAATTTTTATAAAAAAAGTAAAAAAATGAAAAGAAAAAGGTTTTAGAAAAAAATATAAAAAATAAAAAGTTAAAACTCAGCTTCCAAAATCTCTTCTTTCACTATTCAAAGTTGTTCTATTCATATAGACAATTTTGTTTTTGTTTTAAAGAGTTGTTTTCATACAGTATGAACTAACGAACAATTTATTCATATAAACAAACGAACAAAACTTGTTTCTTTCTTGGAGATGCTTGATCAATTCGTGGTTTGGAAGGTGAAAAAACACAGATTTTCTATCTATGTTATACAATCTTGAAAGGAGCATATATAGTTCAATTTTGATCGATTTATTTAAGAAACTAAAAGTCTAGTCTTACCAAGACATTCATATAATTTACAAAATTACATAAATTGTTCAATACTTGTATACGTATATAAATATATTATACAATTGTGTGCTTTAACCTCTTAAGAATCGATGATATATCAAAAAGATCATCGAGGTCTGTCGACCTCAAGGCAGCAAGGTAGTCGATCTCAAGGCAAGGCAGTATTCCCAACTCAATTCAAAGGAAAGAACGACTAGACGTATGTCAAAAGAGCAACTACAAGATCGAAACGCAAACAATCTTATAGTTGCTATTTTGACTTACGCCTTGTCATTCTTCCTATTTCGATCCCAAGACAAGATAGTCGATCTCAAGGCAAGACAGTATTCCCAACTCAATTCAAAGGAAAGAACGACTAGACGTATGTCAAAAGAGCAACTACAAGATCGAAACCCAAACAATCTTATAGTTGCTATTTTGACTTATGCCTTGTCATTTTTCCTATTTCGATCCCAAGACAAGATAGTCGATCTCAAGACAAGGCAGTATTTTCAACTCAATTCAAAGGAAAGAACGACTAGACGTATGTCAAAAGAGCAACTACAAGATCGAAACCCAAACAATCTTATAGTTGCTATTTTGACTTACGCCTTGTCATTCTTCCTATTTAGATCGATCACACGCTCTGATAAAATACAATTATTGATGACTAAAGACTACCTATTAGATTAGATCAATATATAAAATTAAAGACTACCGATATATGTTCATTTAATATTTATCTCTTTGGCTTTATACGTAATACATTGGTTTCCCCTCTAACGAAACCCTAATTAGTGATTTTGTTATGTAAGTGGAATGGCGGTGATATACTTAAAATATACTCATTTGGTTGTTTAAGTTGGGCGGTGATTAGCCGTTCCAAAACCCTAATTAATTAACTAGTAATCGAAATGGCGGTAAGTACCAGCGCATTAAGTTGGGCGGTGATTAATTATTTTACCGAATTGTGTTTTTTCTTCTTCCTGAAGTTAACGTAGGAGACATATTATTACTAAGAGGTCCGACTGACAAGTAAGCAGCGGTCACGTCCAAAATGTTGAATATGTCGTATTGTAGCCATCTTTTCATTCAAATTAACCAAAATAGAAGATTTGATCAACCAACTTTCACTTGATTAGTAATTTGACGGTATTTTTTATAAGTTGGAAATTGATTTCTTATTTAGGTGTATATGGAACATTGACATTATGTGAAAGTGTTTTCGTTAGTGAAGTGTTTTCTACTTAGACGGTGTAAAAAGGATTGATTAAAGCATGCATGTAAGATGGTTTGTGAATAGATCAATCGGAATTTTTTGGGTCTGTCAAATGCAGGTGATCCGTTTTTGGTCTAATCTGATTGATCCAAAATTTTCGAGTAAAAAATGGATTTATTGCATCAACCCGTTTTTTACCCGAAAATTGAGCCAAAAGGGAAAAAAACGGAAAGATTAACCCGCAATAATCCGGTTTTTGGTGAGTTTTGACCCAAAGTTACCCGATCCGATAATAAACCTATAACAACCCGACCGTTTTGACCCGATTCGAAATGACCCGATCCGAAATATAAGTGGACGGGAGGCTGTGCGTAATTATTCGTAAATACACATAACATTTTGCAATTCCATAAATTGGTGCAAAGAGTTCTTCCCTCCCTCCATTAGCAAACATTCTCAACTCAACGATAAGGAAATGCGCCTCCATCTCTCCCTCGCTCGCCTTTCGAAGGCGTCTTTCTCCTCAATTCACTCCTTCAAACCTCAATTCTGCTCAATTTTCTCCAATTCGTCGCACCTTCGAACTGTTCTTCGCCCCAAGCATGCTTGTTGCTCTTCCCTTAGCAGCAGCGAACATAAATCCCTAGGTAAACTCCGGATTTTGTTGTTTTAGTGGTTTGTCTTTTGTTTTGTTTGCGCTGTGATGAAATTTAGGCTTGAAATTCTGTAGGAAATGCGGTGAATGGTGACGATAGTGATAAGAATGTGGATAAACTGAAGGTGTTGCAAGGAAAAGTTGAGGCGTTGGGGATCAAATGTGGAGTCGTTAGACCTGGTTATTACGATCATTTGATGTGTCCTCAGGTTTTCTTACATCTTTGGAGTAAATAATTTGTTCATTTGCACTGTTGTTGGTTATCAATGCGGGTAACATTTGACGTACATGGAACATACGCAGTAAAATTTTGTTTCCATTGCATTTGTTTGAGATTTAGAATTTCACATCGAAGCTTCTATCATTGTCACTTCAACCGTAAATCTTTAATTAGGCCTTTACCTGACCCTATAGGTTATCTAAGGTTTATATTTTCGGAGTAGAACACAGTCATGCTGTTATTATGCAGTTATGGTTTGTGTTGTGCATTTTAACCAGAAAATAATAGGAAGTTGATGGAAAGGTAGGAAACACAGGGCTTATATATCCAGCTATTGATCTATAAATATAAGAACAAAGGTCGGAAGCATTAACTTTATACTGCTTCACTGCTATTTATTCTTGTTTCCCTGCCTAAATTATCTTATATGACAAGTGTGTGTATACTTTATCCAGTGCAATGGTGGCAAGTTGATGGAAAGGACTCTTTCCTTCCATATCAGTAAGATGAGGTGAGCATGAATAGTTGATATTGTCTAGTCTTTGTGTTGCTTTACTATTTTCTTATACACCTACTTTCCATTCTTCATGTAGGGATTTTTCCATGTGGAGATGCTTCCATGCTGACTGTGGATGGACAGGGCAGGTAGCTTTGTTTCTTTCTGTAATTGACATGCTATTTGTAACATTTCATTATCTCCAAAATTTATTTTTGGCCAACTATTTTTCTCAATCATTTTACTTGTGCAATTTTTAGAATATATATCAGAAGTCCTAATTGTCATTTTCTTGCAATTTTTTCAGAAAATTACTGTAAAGTGTTTTTGAAATTTGATTGAGAACAATCGGGCTTGATATTACTTTTTCAAAAATGAGGGAGAACTTAAATAAGAATCTGAAGTATCATAGAATGGGAATTCCAAAAGTAGGGTATGCATAGATGAAAATAATCTCTCATGTTGAGGTTAAGACATTACTTAATTAATTCTCTTGGTAGTAGTACACTATCAAAAGAAAACTTGGAAAAAAAATGTATGTTTACCAAGGAATGTTTATTATCAAATGTGTGAGAAAAGAGGTCAGAACTAATGAAAAGTATAGGAATTAAAAATATTTTTAATTCCGTGTCAGGTAGTAACTTTCATTACAGGCATTCGTAGATAGCCAACCAAATGCTCGACATGATTGGGCAAGTAATTTCCATTCATCGGAAGTAGGAGGCCCAGGCCTTGAACCTTTGGGAGAAAAGGTATGTCAAGTTTACAGCAATTTTCGTTTGTCTTATGTTTGGCAATGACCATCACAATTTTATTTCCGTCTTGATTTTTTTTCATTAATTGGTTTCCTGACCTTTGGATGTTAGTCTCGTTGTTTGACAAGCTTGCGTGATGCTTGAACCTTAGCAGTCAAAGGCATGTCTTTATCTAGAACATGTTTCATACACATCAGAACGTACATGGTCTATTACGCTACTAATGAACCATGTGAATGCATTACGACAATATTTATTCTGTGAGATATAAAGATGAAACAAGCATCCGCCGAAATTTCTTTTTAATGGCATTACGCAATAGGTATATTTCATTAACCAAATGTTTATGAGGATACTTCATTAGCCATCTTGATGGGAAAAAAAATCTGCAAGGGACTAGTAGTTTGTGTATCCATCTACGACTCCTGGTATATGATTTGGTAAACCATAAACGTATACCCTATCATCGCTGATTACTCTTTTTTCTTAGCTTATAGCATACTTTGCTGAGCGAATGATATCAAAGGAAACTCTGGAAAGAAATGGAGTTATGCAAGTACGTGGTGATCAGGTCTGCACAGTACTGATAGTACACTAATTTCATTATACTATAAAACTTCAGTAAGATGACATGTTGATTTTACTCATTGCAAGAACTAAAAATGGGTGTGCATATGGCAAATGTATCCAGTTATTTATGTATCACAATGCTTTAGAATATATTTTTTACAAAAATCTGTTTGCAATCTCGAAAAATGAAAAGGCAGACATGATGATAAAACTCTATTTCTTTCCTGTTTGTTATATCTTACTGAAATTTGTTTGCAGAATGCCATGGCATTTTGTCACAGACAAAATGGGGTGCTTGCTGGTTGCAAATATCGAAGAATAGATAAGAGATTCTGGCAGGTAATAGAAATAGTTTCCCTTGGTTATTGTAACTTTTTCTCTGCCATCAGCCTTGTTTCTTGCTCCAGTCCGCCTTAATCTTTATGCTGCTGACTAAGTATGACGCTTTTATGGAAATTTTCATACAGATGCAAGCACTTAAAGAATATTATTGTTAAGTTTTCACAGTTTTTTTAAAAAAAATGCAAGCATCAGGATCATATTATAACAGCAAATTCTTGTACCCCTCCTGGGTATTTTAAATTTGTATTCACTTAAGACTCATATTTATTGTATTTTTTTCCAGGAGAAAGGCACTCAAAAAATATTTTATGGGGTGGACGATATACTGGGAGCATCAGAAATCATAATTGTAATTACCATAATTTCAGGATGGCTGTTTAAAACATTTCAGTTTCACAGTTTCCCTATTATCTTCTTATTCTTTTCTTTTGAACAAATAAAAAATTCTCAGGTTGAAGGTGAATTGGATAAACTCTCCGTAGAAGAAGCTGGGTTTCTGAATTGTGTGAGTGTTCCTGGTGGCGCTCCACAGAAGGCTTCCCTTAAAGAACTACCATCTGTAGCAAAGGTGTGAAGCCAACATATTTGAATATTAAAAATTAGCAAATTGGAATATCATGTCAGTTCTGCATGAGATTTTTTTTTAAATATTTTCCAGTTGATTGCTAGTGTCTATTTGTAAATTGTGCTAAATTTGGAAGTGGATACAACTATGTCAGGATGTTGCATATCAATATGTCTGGAATTGCAAAGGCTACATGGACAAGGTCAGTGAAGGCTTACCTTTGTTTATTTTCTATATCTAGGATCGCATGAATTCTCTCTTTTAAACATTTATAATGTCTTATGTATGTAGGCTTCTCGCATTATATTGGCTACAGATGGCGACGCACCAGGCCATGCTCTGGCTGAAGAACTTGCTCGCCGACTTGGAAAAGAAAGGTAAGCATTCACACTAAATATGCTCTTAACTTCGATATTCTGTTTGATATTAGTTTTTTCTGTTTTAAATAATCTTCGTACCTTGTCTTGCTTTGATGCTATCAGATGTTGGCGTGTGCTTTGGCCTCAAGGAGAAGAATCTGATTGCTTCAAAGATGCAAATGAGGTCTCATTCCTATCTCCATCATTTTGAACCCTTCTATCTCTCATTTGGCATTTCCCTTTACTATTCAAATAGCTTGATAAACATTTTCAGAAGATTTGTCGTCTAAAATGGAACACAAATTTGCACCCTGTGATGACACTAAATATAAGATTAACTTCATTATCTGGGTTTGGCATTTAGGATGTCCTGCTGCATACTTTACTGTGTAATGTTGCAGGTGCTGATGAATCTGGGACCAGATGCTGTGAGGAAAGCAATCGAAAGCGCCGTGTCGTTTGATGTTCAAAGTTGAAACCCACAAAGGATAAGCATTCAATCTAAAAACAAGCATCAATGAAAAATATAAAATGTTCTGCGTATGTGAATGCAGAGGATTTGGAGCCTTTTTGAAACAGTTGAGGTTGAACGTCTCTCATTTTTGTAGACTTCGCCAACGGAAAAAGTAAAGAATAGAGTCAAGTTCGATTCATACTGTTTCTTTTTTTACCTAATGTTGACACTTTGACATGATCAATTCTAAATAATACACCATACAAATATGTCAGCGAATGAAATTGTGAAAAACTAATATTATAAAATCTGTTTCACAATTCCTCTAGTTCCGAATCTATCTATCTATATATTCTATATATAAAAGTTGAGCGGTCTTGACCGAAAGTAAATGTAATTGGTACTCATTCAATGCATGAACAAAACCATTATCATCTCATCATGAATTTTTAATCTAAAACACTCATCTTCTCTTAGTTACAATTATACAATTAATATCTATAACTCTTTGTATTCTTAATTCCATGATATCAAATTTAGCTAATGAATGCAATAAATTAATAAATTCTTATTACTAAACAATTGTTAATATTCAATAATAAGTAAATATAATTAATAATTTTTAAGTCATATTTATATATATATAAAAAGTTGGTTGGTATTGCCCTTATGACAATTGAGATTCATTAAATGTTTAATAAAACTATAATTATGTGCTTAATTGGTTGATATTTATACCATTTTCATCTTTTTTCGTTTTTCGCTCTTTACCTCCAATCCGTATGGCGATGGAAGCAATCCAAATACCGTCAACGATTGTGTGATTCTGATACATATAAGAGATATTCTATATTTTATCAAAATGTACTCCAAAAATACAAACATGAAAATAACATCATAAGTATAAAAATATCGACAAAAATAAAACGCGTTTGGCCCGCGCGAAGCACGGGAAAATAACCTAGTACTAAGAATAATTTGTGAATGAAAAACGCCATAAATATCTAATACAAAGTTTGTGAAGGCAGTGGAATGGCAAATTGGCTAAAAGTAAGTTACAATTGGCTCTGTTAGCCACAATGACTGTAACGGGGATCTTGATTCATACATCTTTAAGAACTTCTATGACGACATACAAATATGGATCAACGGATTTGATGAGCAGCACCCTGAAAAACCCTGCTACAACTCGACGCACACATAGTTAATAAGATGCGTTGAGAGTCCATTTGGATTCTCAGAATGCAAAGTGCATATAGTTATTCTATAGCTAAGCAGAACAACATAATAATGCACAAGAATACAACAAAAAGATGAGAAGTTTGCAATTTCAGTAGTACCTGTGCAAGGAATGGACATTATTGGTCCCTTCAAGATTAGTCTTCATGTTCATCTTCTGAATCTGCAAAAAAAAGAAAGGCAGTCAGGTTTGTGATCTTCAATGTCGTTTTAGGAGTTTTTTCTCATATTTTACTACCTCAAAAATTTGTCCATTGTTCAGGTGAAAAACAACAAACATTGTAAACAGTATTTCCCTTTCTCTTTTGTCTAGTGCAGAGGTAAAATTTTAAAATGCCCACCATTTCAAAGATTATACTCCGTAGTATCTAGTGAACTCGGATTTTGATCTTTAAGGTTACACAGTATAGAACCCACTTCCCCAAAACTGCAGTTTTGCCCCATAAAGCTCTTACTAAGGGAAACTGTGTGCTGAATTAGGAAACATAAAAACAAGAATGAGAGCAGAGAGCAGAGAGCAGAGAGCATTTCGACTAACCAGATCGAACGTCTTCACTGACTTGGCCCCTGGCTTTGACTTGCTTCACAAGCATACGGTACATGAGGATCCACCAATATATGTGCAGAAAAAGCAGGCAGTACAAGAGAGTGTTGAAAATATAGTATAATATGGGCCCAATCACACGGTGCTTTTCCAACTCAATTGTCACCAAAATCTCATAGCTGCAATTTGAAGACACAGAATGAGAGGGCAAACCAATAGGTGGCTGAATTAACGTTCAAAACAAAGTATTGATATCAATCCAATATACTACTCTATATGAGGATAACAAAAGGTACAGTTTCACAGTTGAAGAAGTCTGTTGCATAAATTTTGAAAGTGACATGGGAGGAGAAAGCAGAGAAGCATCATTTGATGTATAATCAATAAACTGAAGCGTAAATTCTATATGCATAGCATAAGTAAGAAGTTTCTTCAAGCTAGTCTGAATTCAAATCTCTCTTTCAGTAATACTGATTTCTAGTATAGCAAGTTTTATTTTACTTCTATACTTGAAATATAAAAGGATTAGCCATGCTAAGATCTATATCATCCATGTATCGAAATCTGTGGGAAGAAAGAAAGAAAGAAAAGAGTAGTATATTGTAACATTTGGACACACACTTGACTTTCGAACCCAACAAAACAGCACAAATGGTGCATTTATCTGACTTTACGCTTGATAAGAACACTTATCATATTTAACATTCCCTATTTAGATAGACCTATAATCTCAATTTCAAATGAAACAAACATAAAATCGGGATTTTAAGTTGAGAAAGGAGAATGATCCACCCATACAAAATTGGGCATAAAGTGTCAGATTTCCATAAGTTTGCTCACCTAGTACTCCAAAGAATCCAAAACGGGTAGTAGGTAAGACGAAGTAGGATCCAAGATAGAACAAAGAGAATAAAAGCAAAGCTAGCAAGCCTTTCAGCACCACTATATTTGGACATCTTTCCAATCTCAAGGAACACATCACTGGCATCATGAAGGGCTAATACCATTGAACCACCACGAGAAAATCTGCATACGCAAAAAGAACAGTAACATGCTAAGCTCGAAGCAGATCCCTGTTACAAAAAACTTGCGAGCTTTACTCTATCAATGACCTTGCTGGAAGCAGATAAGAATAAAGGTTCAATCTTTTATGATTTGCATGTTACACACATGTGGTTTTATAAGGATAAACTTAAAATGTTAAAACACTTGCAATGCCAACTAGAAACCATTCCATGAAAGATTGAACCACAAAGGAAAGGATAGAAACACAAAGGATATACCTAACAATATAGGAGAGGAAAATGAGAATGACGGTTGCAACGTGATGTCCCATTGAAACACCAAAGTCAGAACGCCTTGTTTCCCAGAAAACTAGAGCAAATATGGAGTATGTATAGAATCCAGCAGCATACATATACAATCCTTTCAGCTTCAACCTGACTTCACAAAAGCAAGAGTTGCATGAGTATAAGCATATGACTCTTATTGTAAAATCCCTAACTAACTACCTAAAGAATGACATACTTCATTTTTTGGTCAGGCCAGAGCTGATCCCCAGGTCCCACCCAGAAGTACTTCGTATTACTGAACCATGGCTCGTTATAAGTCACTGAAAGAGCCAGAATTTCTGCAGATAGAAAATAAACACACTTCCAAGCTGACTCCTTGAATTTCCTAAGCTTCTTTCTATCCTCATCCGAATCAACAACTTTTTTCTTCTTGCCAAATATCAACCTCTTCCCTATTTTCTGGCTCAAATATAGGAAGTTGTATATTATACAATCAACCAAGAGATGCAAAAGGATGCACAAAGAAGATAATATCACATAATCCACAAATTATACAAGAACGCTAACAGAAAATCTCAGTTGCATAACACTACTACAACTACATTAGCCATTAGAAGACAAACTACTGCAGAAATGAACAAAAGGTTGCCTTTTTCAAAATCCAACAAAATTACAACAGTCATGGAACTACTCGTATAACTTATCACACCATCAACAGATTAAAGTAATAGTATATGCAATGATAACTGTTGAATACATCACTTGCCCCATATCAGTATCAGAGAACCGGCATACATATGGACCACTCAAAATATTAAATTAGTTTAAGCTCGCAACAGAATGACAAGAATGATACGTTTGAGTAATCTGAAATTAATGATTTATACTTCCGATATGTGTTCATAAGCATCGGTAACATCACCCAAGCTAACCTAATTGGAAACTCAATAAATTCCAAAAAACGAGCAGTGAACACAAGAAGAAAGAGAGAATACCTCAAAAACGAATCTATCGAGGAAGAAACGAACGCAGGGGAAAAAGGCAGCGAAAAGCGGAATAACAACGAAGTCTCCGTACTCAGGATAGGACTCCTGTTGCCAGTCGACGTAAGAGGCGAGATCTAAGAAGGCCATCGCCGAATAGGAAGGCGAAAGCCGCAATTGGAAACTGCGAACTTGTGATGACGATGACAGTTAACGGAGGAGCAGGTTAGCAAGAATTGGAAATGTAGGATTGGAGAGAAGAGACGCCTGAGAAGATGACGGAGCTTCAGATGCTCCGGAAAGTAGGTGAGGACGAGATTTGGGCTCCGTTTTGAGATTCGGAGGAAGATGAGATCGGAATATGGGATCGTATTCGAGTATCAACTGGATTTTTAAGTGTGATTTTATTCTAATTTAATCAGATACCAACGCATCTCCAACGCGTGGGCGTGGCTATGTTGTCACGCATACAGAACACGTAGGCGTAGTTTAAAACGGATATCCGACCATTATACTCACGCATCCGCAACGCGTGGGCGTGACTATTTTGATAAAATATTACGCCTGCGTAAACTGTACCCGTAGGGTAATTTCGGAAATATTAAAATATACCCACGCACACGCAACGCGTGGGCATGAGTTTTTTCAAAAATATACCCACGCACACGCAACGCGGTACCTGACGTTGGTTACTGGGCTGATACGAGAATTGATCAGCCAAATTGAAAAACGAAACTACAGCCCCAAGAGAACGTTTTTACGTCAAAACTAAAAAACGTATCCTCTCCGCTTGCAACTTTGTAGATAGGGAGTGATAAAAGTGGACGAGGGCTTCGCCAGTTTAGTATGAAAGGTAACCACCAAATCTTTGTACATAATTGTAACACCCTTGTCAAGTTACATAATTACTCTTGGTGACTAAGACATTATTATCAGTGGTTATATCCTTTTTTAACATCTCTGTTGGTTGCTAGTTGCTTATTGCTTCGGTGTCTTTCTACATGGTTCTAGTATGTGAGAAGGTTCAAAGCAAAGGAACAACGACATATAATGAGGTTGGTTGATTTCATCGACTCACTTTGGTTTTAGGACAAATATTTACCCCCAAATTCTCAATTTGGTTTTAAGATTAAGAGGTCATATAACTACAAAATCTATCATCATAAAGTATTATATCCAAAATAACATACTGACATAAAGTATAAAACTACATAATCTAATGTGGATCAGATCTATCCTCTTCCTCGCGCCCAGAACCGCTACCCTCACCACGCACATGTTCCGAGTTTTGAAAAAGAGATGCACGTTGAGGTGGATCCGGAACGGGATAAGGTTCCCCAATCATAAACCCGATGAGAGAGATAAGGTACTATGTCTCGTCATTACTAATACTTGGACATTGGAGACGCTCGCGTACCAATCCAAGAGATAACTGAAGGCGCTATGTAATTAAAATATATGTAAAAATCACGTAATATTACTTAAAATATAATAACCTTGTATAAACGAGAAATTACTTACCATAGTAGCATCAACAGTCGGAGGCCGAGGGACTTGTTGTGGTTGTGAGGTAGGATCCACATAAGGGTGAG
Organism: Oxyria digyna; assembly: GCA_029168935.1. Classification (NCBI taxonomy): domain Eukaryota; kingdom Viridiplantae; phylum Streptophyta; class Magnoliopsida; order Caryophyllales; family Polygonaceae; genus Oxyria; species Oxyria digyna. Next base: position 47,820,591 of record JAPVLV010000005.1, read on the forward strand.
TGATGTCGAGAAAATAGTCCATATAATGTTCGTCACACTCCCACGACCACCTACATCGCTGATACGCATCAATGTCGAACAAATGGCTCTCGCGCTCTTCCCAGGTAGGATACTCGTCTCCTTTAAACTCCACTTTGTAGTCACTAATATTTTCTATTCGATTTTCTGAGCTTGGAGCATAGGGTTGAAGTGGAGGAACCTGTCTAAGCCCAAACTGTCGTAGGACTCGGGTGGCGTAATACGACTCTTGGACATCCATGCAATGAAGAATACCATCCAGTCTAGAGAGTCGATGAGTAGTCTTAAAATTGACCTCTAAAAGTCCATCACCTTCCCTCCAATAATAAGATAGTGGAGCAGTATCACGGAGCCACACCTATAATAAGATAAACAAAAAATTATGTTATAACTTTCAATAACATATGTTAAATAACATATTTATTTAATTTACTTACTTACCGGAATGAAGTGGTTACTGAATAGAGCAATAGAAAAGATCTCTGTTGGTGGTTCGGCATCATGACAAGAAGCCGTCATCAGCAAACATAAGCACGAGCCACTCCAGGACAAAAACACAACAACTACTTGAAATCGAGTAGCAAATGCTCAGCCAGCCATGGGCATCTCCATCCAGTATGTCCGAGAACAAGGACTATGCAAGTAGTTGACATTTATGCAAAGTTCATCATACGGGGTAACAACGGGAGATAGGCTCTCGTATATATGTTGGTTCTCCACCAGCTCCATCCCGATCTCCATGCGGACTCTCCAGAATTCATGCTCGGGCCATTTCTTCAATACTGATAAGCTTCGATAGCCACAATGTCCGTCATCTTCCACATTTCGAGCTTGGGTGATGTAGGCAAACATGAAGTAGTCTATACTCTTAGTTGGAAATTTAATCCCCCAACGCTCCAACTCCATATGTGGTAGTTGCCCAACAATTTGCTCATCTGGAGTCTCACCTTCATTCGTAGAAGACGCTCTACTATGTGTCTTGCTCCCTGGGGGTCGTCCTCGTTTAGGCTTGCAAGCTTTCAAGGTATGTTCCCACTCACCGACATCCCTTTTGTTATCCCATTTGGTTCCTCTAGCTTTTGGAGGTCTACCTTTGGGAAGGACGCTTGTAGGCTCCTTCAGAGATGTTTCATGAGGCCTTTTCAAGGTATTGTACAATGAGGTGACCTCTGATAAAAAGTCTTCACTCATTTCACCAGTAGCCACATCAGATGTCATCTCCCTCCATCTAATATAAGGTATTGATACTGGAATTGTGGTATCTTGCTCGATATTCGGATCTGTAACCCCTTCCCACGTCACTTGTCTCCAAAAGAGGTGTATCTCTGACTCTATAAGGGGAGTATTTTGAAGCATGGTAGTTCCAATTCTATGGATACACGGTAGCCCAAGACATGTTCTCCATCAATGATCAGTGCAAGATTCTGGGATGTCGCCGTTCAGTATAGAGTAATACAGATCCAACAACATCATCAAGCACTTCGACGTGACTTTGCGGAACAGAGGAGAAAATAAGGCAAAGATCTCAGGGTCAAGGTCATATACCTCCGTCAAAACCTTTGTTCGTGACATCTCGATTGTTTCCCTAATCCTATCACGTTGAGCCTCTAAAGCATAATGTATCCTCACAACCAATGAGTTAAATCCATATCGAGAAGATGGCAAAATATCTTTCAAACTTTTGTGGATGCCCTCAACCCTATAGGAAAACAAAAATATTAAAAAAGAAGTTGCGCAATCAACTTAAACATGCATACATATCTTATACAAGGTTACCTGTTTGTGGTCCTTGTGAAGAAATGAAGATGAAGGTCAGTCCAAGCTCGGACTATATTCTCCTTGTAAGGATTGAGCCATGTAACTTCAACATACCGAACAAGGCCATTGTTCCACGATTCTCGCAACTTCTCGAGCCTAATTTCATAGCTCCTCTTTGTGCACGACATAAATAACCCCCAACATTGGTTCGCAAAATTGTCAGCTTGGTCCACGTTGTTCATGACACGCAAACCATATGACTGAATGTTGTGCTTAATGTGAACCCAACACAACAAATGTTTCACTGTATCCCCGTAAACACTTTGAATTGCAGAGATGAAAGCCTGGTCTCGATCAGTAACAATTGCAGTTGGCTTCTCTCCCACAAATGCAAATAACTTCTTCAACCGCTCTAATATAAACACGTAACGAGAAATATCCTCCCCCCTCGTGAATGCAAAAGCAACGTTGAATGTCTTTCTCGTGGAAGTAAAACCAACCATCTCAATCAAAGGCATGCCATATATATATATATTATTACAAGTATAGCATAACTACTACAAGAATCGTATAAAAGATTAGTAAAACAATAACAATACCTATTAGTCTTGTATGTGCCATCAATAATAACAACATAAGGGAATAGATTCAACAGATGCAGTGTCTTTGGGTTCGCAAAGAATAAGATATCAGCTTGATTAGTAGGGCGCTCATTCCTGTGATACACTTTGTATCCCTCTTGTTTTAGGTATCTAAGTGCCCATTGCGTTATGGTTAATTCTCCCTGATCCTCAAATTGCATCTTCTGGCGAAAGTTGTTGATTTATTTGGAGGATGTAACATTTCCTGGAAACCGGTCTCTAAGCTCAGCAATAATCCAACTTGCCTTGTTTCCCATCTCGGTCCACCTCCTAACCAGTCTCTCTTGTTCTGAGGTCATTATGCCAACATATACATGCCCAAGGAAACTTGTAGGAAGGACATGGTTGTGGTATCCGAAATCAACTTCAAGCTCCCTCCATGTTTCTGATTTTGTTACCTTGTCTACTGTCAACCTATATCCAATCACCATGAATCGACAATTGCACTTTTTTGTTTGAGTTCTCCTCCCTTCCACATTATTTTTGAGCTTATACACACCATAATTCTCACATACCATTATCACTCTATTAGGATTTGAGTTTTTAGTAACGATAACCATCATGAACTTTTTTCCAAATTCTCTAACCCAATTGAACATTTTCTTCGGGCAATCCCACACATAGTCCACAGTAAAATCATCTGAGTAGTCTCTTGTCCATATCTATTTACAATATCGTTATTTATATAAAGCAACATTATTATTCGAAAATAGACACATCGTTATTAGATTACAAAACTAAGTACAACCATACAATAAATACAAATACTACAGTTTCATGCAGTTTTACCTCCTTAGGATCAATATAGTTTGACCTCAATTCTCCTTGCACCGATGACTCTCCATCTTGATTTGACATTGTTTTTCTTATGATGTGTTCAAATTGGGATAGAAGAAAAGAATAATATAGGTTTAGGTTTTATGCTTAATTTCGCCGGAAAGAATCTTTTGAAAATCTTTCGTTCAAATTTATTACCTTAAAAGATATTGCGTCGGTTACACACAAAAATTTCGGAAAAAACGGTAACACCCACGCCCACGCGTCGCGTACGCGTGGGTCTTAAAACTAAACAAAACAGGCACACCCACGCAACGCAGGTGCGTGGGTCTTGATTTTAAGTTTTTTTTTTCGATTATGACCTACGCGTATACGAAGCGTGGGATTCACAAAAAAAAAATTATACCCACGCACACGCGTTGCGTACCCGTGGATTAAATGTTTCGGATATCCATAAAATGGTCTCGCACACGCGTTGTGTTTGCGTGGGTCATACCCACGCCCACGCGTTGCAACTGCGTGGGGGTAATGAGTGTATATAGACAAAAAATTAGTGTATATAGCCGTTACCTTATTTAATCACGATTTTTATCGGTCTATGACTCTCTATGTTTGGTTTGTACAGTATATGATTTATTTATTTTTATTACGGTTGGAGCCAAAAAATGCAGACCTCACGATATAATACTCTGGTCAAAATTTCTTCAATAACTTGTTGAGGACCCCTTCAACACCTTTAGACAAACAACTTAAAATTAGAGTCTGTCACGATTAAACAATCCCTTCTAGCTCCTTTCTCGTCTCCCTTCAACTTGTTCTTGAGCACTCTCGACCTTACACAACCAATTCAGGATGGTTGTTTCCCCGGATTTGGCTCTCCGCGCTCAAGTCAGTAAATGAGCAACAAAACGGGAATCGTAAGGTGCAAATTAACACAAAAGGTAGAAAACAAGATATAGAGAAAGAGTTAGAAGACCAATTACATAAACCATTATCAAGCCTTGCAAGCTTTCTTAGCTCTTCAACACAAAACACCTCAGAAAACCATAATTCTCACTCCAAAAGCATGATTGAACTCGACACCGAGAGTCAAGATCCAAGTGTCGATTGTCCAATATTCCACTAAAAAGGATAAATTGGGGTGGATGAAGCGAGTTGGGATGCTCTCTCGCTTCAGTGTTTTCTCTCTCGAAATTCAGAGAAGATTTGTTGGGCAAAAAGCTAAAGATCTGTCTCTCTCCTTTCTGTTGGGGATGTATACCCTCACGTGGATTCCACTCTGCCTTTCACACGAGTTGTTACGCTCGCTGACAAGTTTTTGGACTCTCCCAATTGGGCCTTCTCTGTTCTCTCTCGTGGACCGCCCCTTCTCATTGGGCCTTGCTTGGCTCGAAACAAGATAACGGGGTTGGGCCTCGCGAGGGTTAGGCCTTGGACCTCGAGAATTGACTCCAACAATTAGTTTTTCACCAAAAAAATAATTTTTTTATTAGTTATGTTGGGTATATTAAAGTGAAATTGGAGTTGAATATAACCATCTATATCTTATACTCCCTCCGTTCATATATAAATGCCGTTTGAGACATGCAATTTTGTTCAGATATAAATGTCGTTTCACATATTTTTATATTTATCTTCCAGAATTGCCCTTGTTAATTATTACCTTCAAATCTGCTTTTTGTGCACTTCACCATTAATAAAAACAAAGCAACAATCCTACTGGTACACGAGACCCATGCAGCAAAAAAGCAGCAGAGATTTACATCAAATCAAGGGCAAAGTTGTAAAATTTGTAACTTCCTTAATAGTCTTGCAATGTTCTCAAACGACATTTATATCTGAACGGAGGGAGTATTAAAAGAGAATGGATTAGAGCTCCCCCTTAATTTTAGCTCCGTCTATCATATATGACATTTTATTATTAATTCTCTAGAGTTAAATCATTAATAATTTTTATTTAAAAATCTCTCAACAAATAATTCTTAGTTGCCAATTTTCTAGCTTTAACTTTCCAAAAATTTATAATTTTTGTGTGTTTTATAAATAATATGATTTATAGTAACTCCACCTTTTCGTTTTGTTTATATTGCAAACCTTACTAACATATTAGCAAAGTATCAACTTTAATCCCAAAAGTTATAATTTGTTTTGAAATTTTTAGTTTATTTTTGTTGCAGAACATATCAAAATATTATCCAAAATAATAAAATAGAGATTGCTAAGTTACATCTCGATAGGAAAAAGCAATGTCATTTCAAAATAATATCATTTCAATATTATCAATTAAGTTTTCGGATAAAATAAAAGATAATATGGTATATAAAACCGCACATGACGCGGAAACTACACTAGTGTTGTTTAAAAATGTTTTGAATTTGTATGGATTTCGTAAAAATAATGGTGAAATTATATAAAATGATATATACATATTTTAATTTTTATTGATAAAGAATAATATTGGGTTAAAAATTGCATTCAGTTTTTGGTGAAATTCGGATAGCGAAAACCTCTTAGAAAAGAATAAGAATGCAGAAGCAACTATAGTAGTGTGTGGCAACATGGGAAGCAACTATAATAGCGCGCGGTGTATATATGTGGGTGTGTATAGGTGCATAAGTTATTGAGTATGAGGACATGAGTGGGTAAGAAAAGTGCATGAGTTATTTATTTTCTGTAGGTGCATGAGTCAGTATGAGCTTTAAATATTGAAATCCTAGTATGCAAAATTGCAATTACCAATCGATTCAAATCAGACCGCTTAGACATGAAGAACCAAAGAGATTCAATTTCGAATTGTAATTTCGTTTTTAACAAGATAAATGGAGCAAAAGACAGATTTAAAAAAATGAGGAGCCAAAGTACAATATCTAGATCTAGATCTGAATCTGAATCTGAATCGGGCAGAGGAATCATGTCGACAAAGGTGAAAGAAGACGGTGAACAGAACAACGACTTGAGAAGAGCATCGACGAGGGAAGAATTTAGATCGATCGTGGAGTCATGTCGATGGCGGAAGTGGATGGAGAAAACTAGTTGAGATCAAGGAGTAAAAAAGCGACGCCTAGGCGCTCGCCTCTCGCCTAGGAGTTTAGGTGATGACTAAACGCCTTTCAGAGGCCGAGGCGGGCGTTGTCCATAAGGCAATCACCTTTCTCGCCTAGGCGTTCGTCTCTCGCCTTTCTCGCCTTTTGGATGATTTGATTTTAATGCATTTTCAAAAGAAAAAATAAATATCTTTTAAATTGGTTTTTATCTTATTATTTTAACACTTATTTATGATGATTTGATTTGAAAGTATGCTTTCTTAGCTTTTCACTATTAAGAAAGTAACTTTTAAACTTCTTGTCTATGTTCTCATCCTCTAACTTTGCGTGATTTACCTAACTTTCTTTATTTTTGTCTCTCCATCTTCTTATTTCTAAAGATTCATACAATCAAAAACATAAACTATGTTGTATAATTTTTTGATAAATTTTTAATTTCATAATGATTTTAATTTTTAATACTTGATATTATCTCATGTATCAGTATAACATTGATATATATATCATATTTTTGTAAACATTGATATATATCATTATCACCACATTTTTTTACAACAAATTAAAAACTACAAAATATACGTTTTGATCTGAAAGACAGGGCCAAATTTGAGGGTGTTCCATGAGGCCCAACGGAACAGGGCCCCCAAATTTCAAGGGCCTCAAATTTCCAAAGTCTATATACGGAGTATTTATATTAAAGGTTTTTATTAGAATTGTCATATGAAGTTTGTGTTGCTTTAGTGGTTTGATGTTTAGTAATTGTGAAATAGGGGTTTTGTGTTCAAATCCAACACCACACTCTTTTTAGTTTATATTTTTACACAAATATTACAAAGCAGTTTAATTGATTACAACTTTTTGTACAAGGCCCCAAAATCCTTGGAACGGCCATGCCGAAAAACGGTCGCTTTTCGCCTCTTGCCTAGGCAATATAATCCTTATCGTTTTTCTTCGCTTTTTGCCTTTTTCTTCACTAGTTGAGATATGGAAGAAAGTTGGAGAGCATCCCTCAAAATCTGAAAGTAAATAGAGGAGAAGAAGGAGAAAGTGTGGACGGTTCAAATCATAAGAAAAAAAATATGGAATGGAGTTTGAAGATTGATCATCAATCCTCCTTTGAAAAAAATATGGAATGGATTTTTTTTCTTAAGTTTTGTAGCTTCATTAATCTTGAGAAAGTCATATTAAAAAATTAAAATAATTTAACCTAAATTAAATCAGATGAAATTTTTACCAAAACACTCAATTATAGATTAAATGAATATACCTTTCAAAAAAAAAAGATAGATTAAATGAATATTGTTTTTTTTCTTTTTATATTCTTCAATGTGTATTAAAGTTATGTCGAACAAAGTCTTAGAAAAAAATTGGCATATATATGTGTTGTTTTCTAGCACACACAAGTATAAAAATATGCATATAAAGATAAACAACACGTACTTATATGCTTGTGTGAGCTATCTAATTTCAGTTAAAACGGATGTATGTGCATTTATGTTTATGTGTGCGTATTTCAATTATATAAAAATTCGAGTATATTCCCTCACCTTGTTATATAAGTGGAAATCTTTTTAAAATATTGGGGTAATATTGTAACCAACTTTTACTAGTTTCACGAAATATAAGAAACATAAACTTTTACTACCATTAGTAACCAACTCATCAAATTTAACCTCTTTACAAAATGCTTGTAACTGACAAACTTTGAAGCTCTAGGAACAACAAAATGTACACATTTCTGTCCCCTTCATTGCCCCATAAAACTCTCTTTATTCTTCACACCACATCACTAACTACACTCAATCACTCATAACTCAACAATATCAAGATTGACTTAAACAGATTCCTCCATCTTCTTGAGGTCATCACAACTCTCCTTAGCTTTTTCCCCACACTTACCATCAGAAGTAACAAACTTCAAGTAATTCTCCACATCACTCAAATCAGAACTCCCATTGTTACCCAATTTTAGCCACTTCCTGCTTTTCATAGGCGGCCTATCGCTTATGGCAATGGCTATGTCGTTAGGGAAGAGGCCTCGTAACACAAACGCATGGATAATGGTGGTAACCAAAAGAGCCGTCACAGTCATTGTTGAGGCCGTGCATAAGACGACAGCTAGTGAACGAGTGAACCAAGTTGTCACCTCGTTCGAGTATCGAATTGTAGCAATGGCCGCTCCTGTCATTGGAAATGTGTAAGCCCACCATGCCAAGGAGAATCTGCAACAACAAACAATATAGCAAGTTAGTTTTAAGTTTGATCAGGTGATTGTTATAGCATTTATCAACACACTTTCAAGTCATTTTCATACTTTGTCATGTAACTTCAATTTATAAACTTTTGACATCATTGATCAAATTTCAAAGAATTACCCTTTTTAGATAATGAAAGATTTATATTGTGTACTAGTAACAAATTAAACAACTAGTTAAAATGACATTGTAAACACAATCATAGTAGGTGTAAGAATTTGTGCAAGTTACCTGAATCCTCTGAAGAAGTTGACGCGCACGGCCAATGAGAAGTAAAGAAACAAGGCAATGAAGTAGGCAATTCTTGCACCATCATCAAACTCTCCTTGAATCTTAGCCCAAGCCATGGAAGCCACACTAGGAGCAGCAACAAACAGAAAGAACACAGGATGAAGCTCTTTAGGAAGAGTCTCATTAGTTGGCAGTCTCTGATAAAGTGTCACAAATAACACAGTGTAATGGGCCAGCCCAATAGCAAAGAAGAAAAGTGGGCCTTCCTTAAGGCCCATAGTCGCTCCAAGCAAAGCCCCAACGAAATTCCCAACAACTGACAAATGATTCGAAGGATTAGCCACCTTAGAAAGTCTCCTTTGACCACCAGACATCCATTGACCATAAATCTTAAGCTCAAGACAGAATATTGGAGCCATGAGAATGTACCAAAGATAAGGAGGAAGTGAGGTGGCGATCGACGGCGGGACCCCTAAACAGAGGAAGAGCAGAGTGATCCATGGCGCGAAGAAGAAGTTGACTCGGATTGGATGATAGTATTCGCGACGTACAGCTTCGAAGTAGAAGAAGAGTTTTAGGATGTAGATTATGGAGACTAGTGTTGTGAGGATAATGGAGATTATCCATAGGATAAGGTTAACTTTTAGGCTTATGTGTAGGAAGTTTGTTGAGACTGATGTTGCTAGTGTCTTCCATAATATGGCTTGGCTACTTAGACCGAGGCAGATACCGAATGAGGATATGGTGAATCGGAGAAGAAACGGCCATTTGTCGGTGTCTGGAAGAACTGCTTCCTCCAATGGCTGTAAATGTGAAATAAGATATCAGAATCATACCAAACACAGATATGGATACGAGTGACATTCATACCTGATATACTGATATCAATATCAAACGGACTCTTAATATGTATAACGTATAAAAGAAACATCACTTTTGCTAATGATTTGAGAAGAGGACTTACCCTAAGTGTATCAAGCTCAGGTCCTTCTAGAGCATCAAAGTATCGATCCACCGGCAAAGCATCGCTCTCCAAATGATGACTCTTTCGAGTTTCGGGCTCAGGATCAACCGGTTTACCTCTTAAAATAGTAAGTTGTCTTTCAAGCTTACCAGACCAAGTTTTGAATGAATCAAATCTTGTATCTCTTGCAGAATTAGGCTGTTCAGGTAGAGGAGAATGCATGTACATGGCTCCTTTAGGCATTTGGTGTGAGTAGAATTTTGCCTCTTGATCTTGACCACAAGTAGATTCAGGGAGTTTTTCAACTGATGGATTTTCATCTGTGAAAAGATTTGTTTTTGATCCATGGTAATGAGATCCTGTTGGAGTTGGTGGCATACTTATTGACACTGATTGAGGTTGAGCTGCTGCTTCCTGATGTATAAACAAAAAAATGAAGTCATAAAAGATTTGTAAATTTTGAAAATACAAAGAAACTCCACTAAAAGTTGTTGTTTTTGTGCTAATGGAGTCTAATTTAAACTAGCTTATACTAATATTTTGTAAACATTCAACCCGGTATAGGCTTTGTTTGGCAGCCTATTTGCAATATTATGTAGCTTACAACGGTTTATCTGTAGTCAATCCTTATTTATTGATGTGTTCGGTAAAAATAGCTTACCACAACATAATCGCGTAAAAGCAAAGTCTATGCATCAAAATCTTTGAGAAAAAATGTTAATATGAAAGCAGGGAAAACCCGTTTTTTGGGTATTTTGAAGGGAAAAATATTAATATATTTTTGTGCGCACCCAGGGAAAACCCATTTCAACGTCCGATGAAATGGGTTGATCTTAAAAATATAAAAAGAACAGATCTGAAAGAGCTAGCTTCATGAAACTAAGCAATTGATCAATCTGATCAAGAATATTATATGAAAAAAACAGGTATGATTATTTAAATGTACTTGATTAACTAATTACCATGGATAATACAGAGAAAGCCCTTGTTTTTGCAGGGTGATTTTGACTAGATAAGCTCTCAGGTTCTTGAATGCTATCGAAATCTGCCATTCCATTTGCTGATATATACTGTATTAATGATGGAACTGCTTCTTCTTCATGCTTCATAGTACAAGGATCTGCAGCAATCTCCATCATCTACAATAAAATCTACAGCAAAACTCTATTTTCAGAATAAATAAAGAGCTTGCAGTTTGTGTGAGAGAATATATGGAGGAAGAGAAAGGCAGTTGTCCAACACGAAGGAGCTCTGTGATGAATGGCTGGGAATTTGTGGGTGTTTATATAAGCAGGAGAGAATAAAAATTTGTGCTTTCTTTTTAACATTTAGGACAAATAGATTTGCCAGTTTGATGACTGATGGGTGAAAGGGACACCAGCATTTTGTTCATGGATGATAGATTAGGAAGCATAAAATTGTGAGTTGGGTTATTCCATAATTTGATTTTTGATGGTGCACATTAAATTGGTTATGTTTGGTAAGACAGTAGCATAATAGTGGTTGATATAACATTTAACGATATTTCGGTGAGAACAAACCTTACGGTGCGAAATGCTCATATTCACACAATAAGTTGATGTTTATAATCTAATGATCATGTTGATTTAGATTATTTAAAAAAATAACATGTTAAACAGAATGTTAGTCTAAAGATTAGACATGAAGGATTAGAGAGCAGGCGGCGTTTGACGATAAGGTTAATTCTAATTAGCAACTTGCAGTTTAGGGAGTACTTTATTAGTGATTAAAACAATCAATTTCTTTGTATGTTGTATATTTTCTCATATAAACTCATGGCACATTTTAGTCGTTATAAATGTTCAAATAAGTCATCTATTATTACAGTACTGTAAGAACTTATGGGTTGAACTTTCTTGTCACATAAAAAGTGTTACGTACATGTTGTAATAATCACTGACGGAGCCAGAATTTTTCTAAAGAAGGGGCGAAATTTTCTATAACATAAAATTATTTATTTAATTATAGTATATATTTATAATATACAGAAATAAATTAAATATTCAAGAGAGTATATTGAAATTTAAAACAATAAAAAGCAGTGGAGAATGTTTGAACTTCTAACCAATACTACTTTTGTAAAACATTAATATATATTTATAATATACAGAAATAAACCCGTTTATTGTCATAGTATAAATATATAATATATATTTATTAAATTTTTTCTAAAAAATATTAATGCTAACTAATTCGAAGCCGGAAAGAGGGGCCAGTGTTAATAATGTTACTACTATCATCAATCAATCAGCATCAACTTGTATTTTTTACCAATTTAAATTACTTTAAAATTGTACTCCCTCCGTCTCATATTATAGATCACGTTTTCCATTTTGGACGTCCCAAAATATAGATCCTACTTTCATTTTTTATTTTTTGTCTTATTATCAATATCACATCAATCTACACTCTTTTTCCTCCTTTTTACATCAAAACTCACACCAATTCACTTTTTTTTCCTACATAAAAATTCACACTCACTCACAATCTCTCTCATCTCCACTTTTCTTTTTCCCTTCCTTAATTTACCTCGATAACAACAAACGTGATCTATAATATGAGACGGAGGGAGTACTACATAAGAAATTTGTAGGTTAAAAGTCTTATAATTTGTCTTATGCATGCTTAATTATAATTTGTGGAAAGCTTTTCAACTTGTGCTGAATTTGAACACACTTTTTTTCTTAAGCAAACAGCTGTTCCACAGTCCACAAAATGTATAATAGTACTCCGTATTAGGGAAGAAAGTGTTTATTTTTAGAATTCTTTCATTTGTATATAAGGGAAACAAATTACGGTAATCATTCGAAGTTACGATATACACTACGAACCAAAAAGATTACTTCAGTGAAGGTCGATCATTACACGACATTATGAGCACAAATTATGTTTATTACTAGAAGACAATGAATCATCAGTATTTATAACGTACCAAACACATGGACGAAATGTGTAATAACTCAGTTACGTAAATGACTTGGATTTTGTTGTTATACTACAATGTTATAGAAATAAATTAATTTGGGTGATAATTAAGTGTAGCAATATAGCTGGACCAGATTGGTGTATCCCCAATCCATCGATTTATAATTAAATGCAATGCACCTACGACGTAACTACGTACAAGATCTACCAATCTTCACTGACAGCTCATGTCCACATAATTATAGTTCTTGCTTGGCGTTATTTGATTTAGAAATACTTTCGATCACAAGTAACTTTTCTTACTTAATAACCATTTGATTTTCAAGTCTTGAAAAACATATAGCATATGCATTTAAGAAAAATCCTATGTGCAAAAACATTAATTACTAACGTACGCAAGGTAATTTGCAATTGTACATAGATAATATAATACAATAACATGTACTATATTTATATGCTATATTTGTACGTTTTTATTATATATATATATATTTTTTTTGGTTTCCCACTCTAGTTCAGCGATTATGGGACTCTCCTACTACTCTTATATATAGAGTTCGAGTTGTGTGGGTGACTCTCCCAACAAATAATTTTTAACCTCCACCAAGTCTCGAACTCGAGACTTCATGTTGGGTGGTTGGGGTCCCTTACCATAATGTTGTTCTCGTTTCTAATTTTTACACTATTCACAATTTAACATAAATTGCAAGATTATATCAAATATATAAAAATAAAAATAGTCATGTGAAATCTTATTTGATTCATATCAATAAGTACTTTAATAATATCAAAATTTCATAATTTCAAAATTTCATAATTTTTCTGTCAAATCTGACTATAGATATAAATGTGTCAAAAGTAATTAAAACAACGTTATGGAGGGAGTACGTAATAATTTTAACACTGAATCCGGTTATATATAGTCTTCTATATACACGTACTGAAAGCTAAGTAGATAACCATGCATGGAAATTAAAATAAATCACAGTTTTCAACAGCTAATTGTTTGACTACATGCAAATCAAATACTCCGTATCATTTGGAAAATAAAGGCGTGGCGCCGTCAAATACACGATATTAAAAAAGTCAAATCGCCGACGAATAACACAACAAAACAATACTTTATTGTGTCGTTGAAGTTGCTGTACGTTTGGTCCACAATTACGCAGCTAAACCTTCAAATAAATATGAACATAACAAAAACCATACTATTAATTAAAGTATACTACTACAATTTATAACATATTTAACACGTCGTATAACGTACGAGGAACCTTCTTCTTACGCATAGAAATGAATTATTCTACATGTAACTATTTAAACAAAATCATTATTTCGTTGAACTATTTTACATAAGTTTTTACTTTTACCCGGTTAAGATCATACTCTTAAAAGGGAAAAAGAAAAGATGAGATAAGAGGTGGGTCCGGAAAATTTGGGACTGTTGTTGACCATTTAGCGGCGTTATTATTTGACTGACCGCACAGCTATAATTTGGTGGGACTTAAGAAGATCGATCGAGCTAAGCTTCTTCCTCGAAGTTTCTTGCCTAAATGTAGGCTATTTTCGGTAAAAAAAATAATAATTTATTTCTGTTGTCTCAAAATATATTGTCCAATTTTATTAATAATTTGTAGTACTCTCTTCGACTCATAATATATTGTTCAATTTTATTTCGGTTGTCTTAAAAAATTCTTTCTATTTTTCATTTGTAGAAATTTTTTATATAACTTTTATCCTCACCAGTAAACTAGCTTAAATATATTGAAAGTTTGTAACATTGCATAGTAATATTTTGAGTTTGAGGAAAAAAAAAACTAACTTATGAAGATTTTTCCAAATAAGCTAGATCACCTAAACACTCTCCAATACAAAGTCTTGTAAGCTAGCTTTATTGATAAAAAAAATCGGTTGCCGAACACAATCTTAATCTTACACTTGATTTGGCTATAATTATTTACACTAGCACACGCAGAAATCGAACGTAAGAGGAGTTAAATTATATATTAATTGAAATTAATAAAAACGCTACATTTTAGAAAGAGTTATATCAAGGGAAAAAAAAATTACACTAAAATAATCTATTTTATTTTGGGGATTTTTTTTCTTCGGGTTCTATTGGGTCTACAGTGGATCGATCCCTCCCTAATTATTTGTAACATTGCCGAATCAAATAATTATAAGTACGTGTTGGAGAAAGATATAGCAACTAGCCAACTAGCAAGTAAGTGAGTAAAAACTGTCTGAAGTTAAATTAGGATAAGTTTGAAAAACTCATAAAACTTTATGGTCTTTTGTCCACTCATCGATCATCAAGTATTCAAGTTGAGTCATCTTTAAGCTAGTGCTTCCAACTCACTATCCAGTGTCCACCTCCTTCATGTATTCGATCGATCGATAAATGCACTAACATATTATCACATATATAAAACGTAAGTTATTGCTTATATATATATGCATGCATGGCCCCCATATTCCCGTACATTTTCGTTTCTACGTCATGTTAGGAGTTAGGTCACCTAGTTAGGTAACTCGAATTCAGTGCAAATGACATTCCTACGCACTAGACCTAACTCATTCATAAACATAATTAGGTCTGACCAAAACATTACTCCGTAATATTTATATTATGTAATTTGATAGTCGTGGGGAGGAAGTCTTCCCGGAAGCTCTGAATGAAGAGTAATACCCTTTCATATCTCATCTTAATATACTGTATTTAATGCTTTTTTTTAATTTATCATTTTTTTTTTCAATTTCTTTCTTACGTTTACGAATACGTCGCTCAAATGAAGATTTTTACCCACCAACACATGTCTATAATGGATCCGTATGGAACATATCATCATCTTCGACTCTTCGATTCCGCAACGCTTTATTGTGAAGTTTTATATATAGGCCGTAAAACCCACGCGTAGCGCGGGCCAAAAAGTCTAGTTTTTCATAATTTTGATGGTTTTAGGGCTTATTTAACACACCCTAAAATTGTTATTTAATATATATATACTCCCTCTGTTAAGCTTTAAATGTCGTTTGAGGAGATTTCACAAATATTAATACTATCTTCATTTTTCCAATATTGCCCTTATTTTTAATCATCATCCATATTTCAAGGGCTACACTTACGAAGAATGAAAAGGAACTTTAAGAGGAGGGCCCCCACTAGTAGTCATTTTTTATTCTATTTCTCCATCCTATAAATAGGCTAAGAAATTGTTTCAGCTCTAACTCTTCGTCTTCTACAACTAGTGGTAATACCCAAGCTTGCTGATGCAATTTTCATTTTTGAAGGGATTAAAATTTTAATTTTGAGATTGAAATTCTAAGTTTGGAGCCAAAACAGAATTTGTAGAAAACTGGTTAACATTATAAATATAAACCTCTGTATCTTCATCCATGGCTAGCAATCAACTACCCCATTCTTTAAAAATTACCTCGTTTGGATTAAAAAAATTACCTCGTTTGGATTGTGTTGATGGAGAGAGCTCCTTCAAAGTTTCATCCATGGAGGTTTTCCAGCACTTTCGAAGAATGAAGTTTACTCTATAAAGTTATCATATTGATGGGAAGGAAAAAAATGGGTAGAGAGGACTAGGCTAGAGCTAGAGTACATAGGTCTGCAAAAAGTGAGGAAAAAGTTGCAGCAAACCCAATTCCCTATTTTTATCAAGGGTAATATTGGCAAAAGTGGATAAAAATAGCTTAAACGACGCATAATTTTTAACAAAGGACAACTCCTCAAACGACATTTAAAGCTTAACAGGGAGTATAGATTTATTACGGATCAAATATAGGTTAGGTTTGTCACGGAGCAAAACATTTGCTAGTTTGTCACGGATCAAAAGACATGGCACGTCACGGAGCAAAAATAATATAAAAAATTGATTCGTCACGTACCAAAAGGGATCATGCGTCACAGACCAAACTTTTTTTAAAAACATTTACCATAATCTTTTAGAATTTACGTCCGTGGATATAAATTCCGTCAAAAACGGACATCGTTTTCTCTTCCAAAACCCTAAAAATAAAACAGTCGTTGTCGTTAAATTGGTAATAATTAAACATAAATACATAATGCATAATTATATTTTATAAGTAATAAATTAGTGATATTAAATGATAGTATATAATATAATATATAATTCTAATTGCATGATTTCTATCTATAATAAATATTTATATATTATATAAATAATAAATTTATATTATATGATGATTGCTTTGTTTTGGGGGATTTGGAAGGGCAAATGATGTCCGTTTTGGACGAATTTTATATCCAAAAATTAATATTCATATTCTGATATATCAAATATCAAGTATGAGTATAGACCATTTTGATATCCATATCATTATAAATACTAGACAAATAGACAGACCACAAACAGCGTGCATGCGGTCATGTGGATATCAAAGCTTTTGGATTTAAGTTGTCACTCGTGCCTAGCTTTATGGTTTACATTTTTTTAATTATATTAACGTATATATACAGCCTTGGAATGGACCTGCATGAAAACAACGTCTTTCCAATTCTTGTACAAAACGTGTACTCATTTTTAAATTTTTCGATTAAATTTCTTAACTAATAATCACAAAATCAGATCGGAATATACAAATTAAAAGATTCCACATTTACGTTTCTCATGTGATATCCAAACGTTTAATATACTTCGAATAATATTGTATTTTTTAGTCATCAAGATAATAGGATTGAATAAATTATGTAATCCTATATATAGAATCTAGATCTAACTTCCTTGAAGGTTACGTGTTAACTCATTTCACAAACTTTGTACCAAGAAAAGAAAATTTTCATTTTACAAACTTCCTGGAGGATTTTTCCAGCCTGCAGTGAAAACAGAGGTTATTTTTGGTAATTTTTCTGCAAAAACAATAACTAGGGCTTTCAAGATCTGCAAAAAATTAAGACCAGCCAAATCTCATAAAATTAGCAACAAATGCAAATTACTGTATACACAATAATAAAAACTACAAGTATAAAGAATTGGCAAACATAATGCCACGTCGAAGGCTTGTACTAGCCTCAGAAAATTTGTTCTCCAAATCAGTCTCTCCTACAGCATTAGCCGCACCTTTCAACTGCCAAGTACGACAAAAAAAAATTGTGAAATCATTTGATGATTATAAAAGTTTTAGTAATTGAGATTTAACCCAGTTCAATACCTGATTGAGAAACTCATCTAGCCTCCTCGCCAGTCTAATAACGCTTCCTTCGAATATATCGGTCATTTGAATTACTTCTGAAAAATTTGCCCCCTACAAATAACAATAATGAATGTGAGCAGAGGAAAATACAAAATAATTTCATTAGAATGGTACCAAACAAGGCCTAACCTTTGACCAACAGTAAATCACATCCATTAAATACGGTCTAACTGTGGACTCGACATATTCTTCCACGTTGACTTCAAGCTTGCACTCGTGTTGTATCTGAAATGAGAATGAAGCGTCCTTTAATCTGAAAATGGGTGCAAAAATGAGCAAAGTTTTGAGGGAAAAAATGGTGTACCTCTGCTATTTTTCTTGCACTATCTTGGAGTTGTTGTAATGGTTTTCCGAGCTCTGTTCTTAGATTTATCTGCTCATTTGACTTGTCTCCTGGAATAAAGCAACTTGCAAGAGCTGCAACTTGGTGATGATCAAGATCATTGAACGTACCTATTTATAATGCACAAGTAGTCAGCATAAAAATGTGACATACAGACTCGGGTAAAGAAGAAAAGGGACAATAGAGTATAAATATAAAATGCAAATAAAAAAAGCACGAAAAAAATTAAAGAATGTGAAAAAGAGTTCCAAAAGGCAAAAATTGGACAATCCTAATATTTCCTATGTTCTATGATAGGCCAAGTTAGATAGGGTGAAAAAGTATTAAAAACCAAAGAAATACTTACCATTAAACATGAGCTCAGTGACGAGTAGTTCGTCTCCAGTGTCTATTTGGGCTGCTGCACGCCCCTTCATTTGAAGAACACCTTCTGAATCAATATGACCAAGTTTCTTAAGAACTCTTGACCTGTTTGTAAGTTCATCACGAAATCTTTGAAGCTGTAGAAGGTCAAGAAACACAGAAACTATTCAGCAATACTCAAACTACAGACTCAATTCAAAAAAGAAAAAATAACAACACATGTCCAATAATAAATGATATTAAAGTCTGGCGACCTCAATAGCATCAAAACAATAGAGGGTATAAGGTAGTCCAAATTGTAAAGGAAAAATTCCAAGTTTCCTCCTCGAAACAAGAAAAGAGAAGGTTCTAGTTCTTGGCCTTAAATATCCACAATTTTGTTAACTTCGATGAAAGAAGAAAAAAAAACATGCTTTTAAAAATGTAGAAATGATAATGCTAAAATGAACAATCTGCAAATTTAACAACATATACCTGAGACTCCCTCATCTTAGATTTGAGTTGTTGAATCTCATGATTCACCTCAGCTTTCCGCTGAAAAGATTTCATCTGATGTACATCTTGTGCCTGCTCAAGGTAAGACATAAATTTACGGTTTCCAGTCAGTTAGTAGGATAGCACTCAAAACCACCTAAGCAGAGATCATTAGTGCGGAAGAAACCTTGTGTAAGGGATGAGCAAATAATTTCTGTTCAAGCTGTTCAATCTGACTGACCAATTCAACAATTTCTGTATCGTCAATGCCCATATCCTGCAATATCAAGTAGGCTGAATTAACAAGTCCTAGTCTAAACCTTAATCATCATATATCTTAAAAAAATATAAAGCATCCTCAGTAAGAATAATTATTGAACGAGATGGTTGAATCCAGGGGTAGAAGGAACATGCAATGGTATTATAAGCAAAACAGTTTCTTTCTCTCTATAACCATTCTATGTAGAGTCAAATTGAACAAGATATAGAATTCTGCCACTGATATATATGTTGAACAGAAACATCATGCCTACCTTTACAGGATTAAGCTTTGGCAGACCTTGAGGGAAACGTTTTTCTAGCTCTTGTAAAGCTAGAAGTATACTTTGCCTTGCCTCAACAGGCCGCAGGTCAGAAGGGATTGAAAGCCTTAGTTTGCTTAGAGCCGATATGAGAGTCAAGTGAACTGGAACCTAGTGTTAACAAGTGTATTATTAGATCAAAGAGGCCATTAACAAAAAAAACACAATTAAAAAAACTACTGACTCACCACATGCATCTCACCCTTCTCCCCGGGACGAGGTGGGCATGGTCTTGGTTTGGAGCCACTATCACTAGAACCAGGAGAGCAATGTAACAATGTATCCACAATATAACCCCCACCACGTGCAGCTACGGAAGCAGTAGGCGGTTTTTTCACCACATTAACAACCACTCCCCATCCCCAATCTGTGCTTCCTTCACGTACCTTAATCTGGATAAATATAAGGATGGTATTTGGTAAATATGCAAAGCCTAAAAGTAGAAAAAAAATAGATGAGATTTGTCAATCTAAATTCTGCAACATTACTAGAAAAAGCTTCAGCCACAATAGAATGTTGAATATATACCAGTCTTCCAGGAAGAAGATAATAAAGAACTCTTTCTGGCCTTGTTATCTCTGACATCATTTTCTTCTCAAGCAGGGCCAAATCAAGTCTTAGCTTATGATAGTCTGCAACGTCAACCTATTCACAAAAGACAGTGTAAGCTGCTTGATACATAAGTAAGTAAGTAGCATTCCAAATAGTTTCAAAGCTTACCTCCCCTGAAGCATCAAGCATAGCAGCTTCTTCTTCCAGCTTCTCGATTTTTCTTCCAATATCAGGTAAAGCCTGAAAGGAATAAATACTATCTCAGAGCCAATAAACAAACAATGAGAAGCACGCCGTTCTCCAAAAGAAACGGTTAACAGCAGAAAGAAAGCCAGTAGAGAAAACCTTTTCATATTGAAATTGGTGAAAAGAGTTCCTGATAACATGTTCGGCTGTGAATTGTCCTTCAGCTCGGCACATTAAATTCAGAATTGAGTAGTAGCTTAGTCTGAAAGTACTGATCAAAGGAGCTGGTCTACCCAACATCATATCTCTCAGTGTGTTCATCTCCATCTGGAAGGAATTGAGGAAGTAAGTTACTCAACAGATCTTTTCAACATGTTCATATAACAAGTGAAAGAAGGGGGGAGCTCCTGGAAGCAGACTCATGTTTCTTTGAAGAAACCTAATAGCACAGCTCAGCAAGGCCAGTAGGTAATTTCTGTGCGATACTAGTCTAAACAGAATTGGAAGTTCCATTAATCCCCTAATATATCCATTGAGTTATAACTTAAATCTAGAAATACATAATACGAAATTATAATGAAGTTTTAAATGTTGAAGAACTTGTTTTTCGGAACCAGGCCAGAAACAAAACAGGGTCCAATCCTTAATTTACCTAATAAGATGATATCAGAAATAATATAAATAATTTTTTATGTATATTAAGAACCAGTACAGAACGGCTGAACCAAATCGGAACCAGATGGTTTTATGGGACCAGGAGACAGTCCTTAATTGAACTCATCTAATATGATAGCATCATGTTCAACAAGTACCAACATTCTTCTAGCAGAATATTAGATCTAGAGCCACTCGCCATGATAGACAGCATGAAATGACAACTGATGCAGTAACAAGATATCAAAATACTACCTAATGGGAAAAGAGTTTTTAAGGTTTCTTTTACCTGTTCATCAATCATAATGATGCAAATGCCTCTTTCATCTTTGCCTCTACGTCCTGCTCTTCCACTCATCTTCAGATCAATCCAACAAACACTATTAAGCAAACATGAAGCTAACACATTTGCGAATTTCTCTCAAAACGGAAGTGATCCTCACTCACCTGAATATACTCACCGGACCCAATGTACCTATGACTATCACCATCCCATTTCTTGACAGATGTGAATACAACAGTTTTAGCAGGCATGTTTAGGCCCATGGCAAACTGGAGACATCAAAACAGTTGCGTAAGTATAATAGACAAAGGTAGGTGGGATTACACATAAGTAGCAAAGGATATTACGTCCTTAACTCACTAGAAAAGTGAACAAAATGAACACAGATTATTTACCGTTTCAGTGGCAAATAGAGCTTTCACGAGGCCTTCTTGAAATAGAAGTTCCACCAATTCTTTGATGATAGGAAGTAGACCAGAATGATGAACTGCAATTCCTCTTTGAAGTAGAGGAAGCATTAATTCTATAGCAGGCAAGGTCCTATCCTCTTCATTTAAACAAAGGATTGCATTTCTGAAAACTTCTTCCACATCCTCCTTCTCCTTATCCGTATTAAAGTCGAGCTTAGACATAGACATAGCATGCTGTTCACACTCTCTGCGGCTGAAGCTGAAGATAATTACGGGTTGAAACTTCCGTTCCATAATCATCTGTACAAAAATAAAATTAAAACAAGTTCAACCTTTATTCTCTCAAAAAGCATAATTTCATCAAATCTACACTGCACATAACAACCCTCTACATAAAAAAACATGTAAGTTTGAACATAAACCTTCACAATCTTATAAATATCAGAACCACCGCCCGAACCGGCACCATTCTTTGCAATTCTTCCAGTCCCTCTCGATTTAACATTGCTATCGAGCTTCGTCTTAGCAAAAGTATCTTGAAGCTTATTGTAATTATCCTCTCTAAACTGCTCATTCTCATCCACTACCAAGAAAAGCCCCGCCCCGCCAACCGGAAAAACATAATGCTGAAGAGGAGTAGGTCTAAAATCAGTATAAACAACATGACAAGGCTGCTTATGAATATTACAAATCCACTCGGCAAACTCGGTTGCATTCGACATCGTTGCCGACAAAAACACCATCTTAATCTGTGGAGGCAGAAAGATAATACTCTCCTCCCACACAACTCCTCTTTCCCTATCCTTCATATAATGAATCTCATCAAATATCACCCAAGCAACTTCCTTAAGCACCTCAGATCCTCTATAAAGCATCCCACGCAGAATCTCCGTGGTCATCACCAAACAGCTAGCATTCGGTGAGATTGTAACATCTCCTGTCATCAATCCGACATCAGAAAACTCCTGACTGAGTTCCCTATACTTCTGATTGCTTAGTGCCTTCAACGGCGAGGTGTAAATCACTCTCTGCTTATCCCGAAAAGCCATTGCAATCGCGTACTCAGCTACAGCAGTTTTTCCGGCTGATGTATGAGCAGAGACTAACACAGACTCTTTTCGTTCAAGGCAGGCGACGGAGACTTGCTGGAAAGGATCGAGAGTGAAGGGATAGGATTTGGCAGAGTCGCCATTGAAGAGAGGCGTGGAGAGTGTACCGTGGAGGGATTCGTCCTTGCCGGAGACGTATCCGGTGGGGATGGCGACTTCGTGGACGCAGGTTCTCGACAAGGAGGAAGGAGTGTGGCGTTTCGTCGGCGGCTGGGGGTTTTGGGCTTCGGATTCGTCGTTTTGCTTTCGTTTTCCGAGTGGCGAATCCTGTGGCGGTGCTGGTGGGGGAGGTGGTGGCTCCATTGGAGGCGGCGGCGGCGCTTCGGATGGGGTTTGAGTAGCGGAATCCGCCATGGATTGGGATTGGTTTGTGCTAGAGGTTTAGGGTTTGGTTTTGGAAATGAGGTTTTTTGTGTGGTTAGTGGTTAGGGTTTTGAAATGGTTACGGCTATTTTTGGTCAATCGAGTAACTAATGACTAGTCAGCAAGGCATGGTTTCGAATTCGGTTAACCGGTTGCAAAAAAATGTAATTAAAGCAAATTATCCTTATCTAGATATTGAGTATGAGATATTGAGTATGAGATATGATGAATATTAAAAGATATTGGGTATGAGATATTGATATAGGATATGATGAATATTAAAAGATATTGGGTATGAGATATTGATATAGGATATGATGAATATTAAAAGATATTGGGTATGAGATATTGATATAGGATATGATGAATATTAAAAGATATTGGGTATGAGATATTGGGTATGAGATATTGATATAGGATATGATGAATATTAAAAGGGAAAGTATCGGGTAAGAATAACTTTTAAAATACGAACGTGAGCATGATGCACATTAGTAGTAAATTGGTGAACATTTAGTACTAATTTTGTGCACATTTGTTGACAAATATAAAAACATCCAAAATTTGAAGAACATTCATTTTAGAAGAACATTTATTGAGAAATTGAAGAACTTTCAAGTAAAAATGTATGTGCATCACTTTTTCAAAGGATATGCATAGAAATTTCGGATGCACATTTAAGTATATTTTAATGCACGCTCTCATTTTAAAAACTGTTTTCACCGGAATCGCACCCTATTAAAATATGGGTATGAGATATTGATATAGGTATGATGAATATTAGATATGAGTAATGAGTATGAGATATCGGATAAGGTATGAGTATGAGTGATATCAATAGTCAATTTTGTAGAGATATAAAAAACACACCCTAAAACCATTTCGATACTCATACCTAGACTTGACAATCGGGTCGGACGGGTCGGATTCGGGTCAGATTCCGGCCAGAGTGTTCTGGGTCCAGTATATTTCGGCCCGAGTCATTTCAGGTCTAATATTACCGGGTCAAAACAGGTCGGGTTATAACGTGTTTATAGTCTGGTCGGGTTCAGGTCTAAAATTATTAGGTTAAAACAAGTCGGGTTGTTAAGGTTATATCGTCGGGTGGGGTCTCTTTGGGTCAAAACCTACCAAAAGACCGGATTATTATGGGTTTATTTTTTCGCATATATTTTTTTCCTTCTAGCCCAATTTTTCGGGTCAAAACGGGTTGGGGCGGGTCAACCATATTCTACCCAGAAATTCCGGGTCATTCAGTTAGACGAAAACGGGTCACATGTTTAATTTGACGGGTTATGACCCAGAAATTTTGGGTTTGTGGGTCGGGTCATTTTCTGTCGCGTGTATCCATACCTGATATATTTGACTCTTACCAAACAATAGATATCAGTTTGATATCAATATCATAATTATACCAAACACAAATCTAGATATAAGTGATATTCAATACACATATTTATTTATGAATATCAATACCAAATGACCATTAGGTTGCTCAAAAGGGAGTAACCTCCATTATTTTAATAATTGATTATATGATAAAAAAATATATAATTTTTGAAATGTAACTCATAATTGGATTGCATAAGTAATGGTGTTTCATAAAACAACATTATAATGTCAAATCAATTATAAAGCCTTTTTTATAGATAAAGTATTTTTCTAAAATAATGGTGTTTGGTAAAACAACATTATAATGACTTTATTATGATAAAGTGTGAGATACTAACTAGTAATCGTCTCGTACCATGTACGGGTAATGCAATAGTTATTATGCAACATAGTAGTTTATAATTATATTATATAGTAACTAACCATCTAAATCGTAAATAAAAATTTGATGAAAAAGAGAAAAAGAGGAAATTAGTTTGAGTAGAAATAAGTTATTAATTGTTGTGAATTTCATTGCTTTGTTTTTATTCATTTCAAATTTCAAAGACAAAAGAAAAACTATTTTATATTATTCTTGTTATACTAGATCTTATCCATGTAAGATAAAGCTAATCGATGTATATAGATTAAATATTTTTGCTTACAATCGCGTTTATGTACGTATTTAATATATCACCAAGTATAGTTTTCATATATAATTAGTTGGTTTGACTTTTCAACAAATTGGGTTAATCATGCATATATTTTCATTTTATTTTTAAAAGAAAAATTAGCAAACAAATAAGTAAAAGGAAAATTAGAAAAGAAGATGCCCATGTCTCCACTCAAAATTAAGACGTGACTTCATCTTTAATATTGTATAGAGTAGATTACTCAAATTCCAAAACTTAAAAATACTTTATATGAAATAAAGGCTATTATAACTTAAAAGGCCTTTATAACGGATTTGCCAAACAATACCTAAGAGTTACTACGTGAGTCTGTACCAAAAACGCTCTAACCCCTCTCTTCTCTTTCTCTCTCTCTCTCTTTCTTCTGCTGGTGTTGGGTGGTTATTCGTGTTGTTTCTATGGGTCTTTGCCCTCTTTTCCCCTTCAACTCTGACTCTATAATCCATTCTTCTTTTACCCTTCTCCTTCTCTGGAGTTTGATCGAGCCCCAAAATCAATTTGAAACCCCTACCCTGACCATCTATCGATCTGACCCCCGATTGGTGTTCCTCTTTGGCTCCTCAATCTTCTCACTGCCCTATTGGCTTTACAAGTAATTTAAAGAGCAACTTTGGATACTGCAACTTTGAGGTGGCTATACTCAGTTTGGTGATTACTAAACCGACCTCTGGCCTTATGACCCAACTCTTGAGACATTGGATACTGCAACTTTGTTTCACTACAGTGAACTTGAGATTTTCTCTTTACTTTGGCTGTCAGGTCAATATCTTTGAACTAAAAGTGTTCAAATATATGCAATCTATTTGTTGGAATGCTCTTTAAATTACTTGTAAAACTATGATTAAGTGGAATGACTCTTTCTATGATTTTAACACTTTGCATGACAAGGATGAAGTTGATAAGAACTTGGTTTCTCACTTTATGACTTGGCGCTCTTACTTACTTCAGAAATTGATCTTTCTCATTATTCATCAAGGCACTAAAATTTCTCCTTGTTCACTCGGATTATGACCATCCTTACATGCTTAAGTTGTTGAACATTAAGCTACTATCTATATTGACATTTATCTATGAACATTATATCCATCCCTTGCTACATGTTAGTTGTAATTAACACTTCTCATTGCTACAATCCTAATCATATTCATTTAAGGAACTATACTAATGATATATAAAACATTCTCTTGTACTTATTAAGTCTTGTTTCCAAAATTTGTCCAATACTGTTAACATTATTCCTATGATTACATTATTCTATAATTTCCTGAACGTAAACTCTTCGGTTCCCTAATCTCTCATCCCTGTTTATATGGGCATTTATGACACTAGAAGCATCACCACTTCTCATTACTCCTGTTTCATCTTTTTGACCACTGTTTATTGGGCTTTGAGTTTCAACTCTTGTTTCTTAAGTCTTTAGACTTCTTTTGTCAGGAACTTGTTTCTCTTTATTCTGAATATGCTAGACACTTAAGACAAGTCCTTTGTGAAATGTATTCAAATTGTTAAATTGATGCAGCACATCCTGTCATGCATAAGTATTGTGATTTGAAGTATATGTTACTTATAATATTTGTTGTCAGCAAATCTGAATTGAGTCTTCTTAACCATAGAATCCTTGAAACCAATATAGTAAATCATACCGAAGACTTAGATTTTGAAAATTTTCGTAGTGTTTATTTTAAACTCTCTAACTATTTAGTAGATGATTTGTTCAAGCCTTCTACTATACGCATTCGTAATCCGGTTGATAAGTTATCATTATTTATTTCAGCTTTAAACTTCCAATTAAAACATCTCACTATATTCCCATTAATAATAATAGGGCTCATTTTGTTCCCTCTATTCTTTTGTTCAGTCTCAGGAAATTCGATACTAATAGATTGGATAATTAAAGACCAACACTCTAATCAATTTCCTTTTAATCCTTTAACAATACAATGGATTGTTCATCATCAACATGATTTAATATGAATATTGGTTATTGGAATGTTCGAGGTTTGCGTTGTAAAGACTTAATTATGGAAATTGACTATTGATAAGCGGTATTTTACATAACGCTACTATAGGTTATTAGCTCATTTTGTATAGGATTATGCTAGATGTTATGATGTATTCTGTAATCATGGAGTTCTGGAGAGTTGATTCACATATGAGATTACAGAGGATGATGCGGAGCATTGAAGCATAAGAAGAGGAGTCGAAGCTGATGAAGACTATAGGATGAAGACGAAGACGAAGCATTGGAAACAGCTGAAGATGAAGCCACAGAAGCAATTCCGCGACCGCGGGTCCCAAACCGCGATCGCGGAATTTCCACCGGACCAACCTTGTTCACAGAACAAAATCCGCGATCTCGTGGAAATCCGCCATAGAAGACTTTTTTCATTTGCCCGATTTAGTATGTTGTGTTTACTTCTGTAACGTTTTTCACACGTTTTTAGCTTTAATTTGGCAGCTGAATTCTGCAGAAGAGTTATATGTTTAGGTGTTGATGATCTTCTATCATCTTACACATTCCATTTTCCAAGTTTTAGAGTTTTCTTCTAAGAACTTCATGAGTTGCTGAAGTTTCTATTGTTTTGCTTGACATTTGAAGCTTTCAGATTGATTAAGTTGTGAGATTCCTTTCCTTTGTTCTATTCATATTGATTGTCTCTATTCTCTTGTGTGTATTGTTATTGAATTAGATTTGCTCACTTAGATTGGCCATCTAAGTAGTTTCATCTCATTCATATTGCTATTGTTTGGTTATTTCTAGTTGAAATATCATACTTGTTTGTAGCACACACAATTTGCATGAACTAGTTGTGAATGTCAATTGTGAAGAGAATTGAGTACATGTTGAGTATCTGACTAGTTGTCTATAGTATTGCATGTATCTATCCATTCCTGAACTTAAATCTGCTTTATTATTGAATCTTGATAGTTTCAAGGTTATAGTTGAGTAAGGGTTATTAGGACTAGTTGGACTAATAACTACATTAGAACAGGGATTAGAACGATCATATGAGTAATTCGACATAGGATTAAATGGAGTTTATGATCAACTTGTTAATCTGTTAGTGGATAATTGTCGAGTGAAACACCTTCCATTGATATATTTACAAACCAAATCAACCTTCGTTACTTTGTTCTTAAAACATACCAAAAACCCCCCCTTTGGTTACTTACACTCGTTAATCATAATTGTTACTTTAAGAATCGATAACCTGATTTCCTTGGGATTCGACCCTTGCTTGCCTACTATACTTGTTAGTGAGCTTGTTAGGATTACTTGACTTGGCATACGACAATTCGCCTCGTCAACTATATTAAGAAGAAAAATAAATTGGATATTCTTTATTTATCGGAAACCAAAGTAAACACCCCATCCCCTAACAACTCGATTAAACGTATGTGTTTTGATAATTTGATTTCCGTTCCCTCTCAAAGTCTCAAAGGTTGTATGTGGCTTCTGTATAAAAAGAAAATTTCTACTAAAACTCTATCTCTTAACCACTATAATCCGAACCTAATTTGTATGAACTACAATATCAAAGATATGCAAATGCTTCTCATCTTTATTTATTCCCCTTCTCGCGAAGATGATAAAAATTATTTTGGGGACCTCTTGCAAAGCACTATTGTTAACCTAGTTCTTCAACATTATTATTAGTGACTTCAATGAACTTCTTACTCTGAATGATAAATTGTTGGATTAATTCCTTCTTACTCTAAATGATAAATTGTTGGATTAATTCCTTCTTCCTCTCGTTTTATGAGGCTACAAACCCTAACATTTGATCTTGATCGTATTGACTCTAAGTTTACAGGATTTCCTTTTACCTGGAGAAAATCTCAAATTATGCAAAACAACATTCTATAAAGGCTAGACCGAGTTCTGGTTCACTGCTCTCTTACTCCTCTCTTTCCTAAATTAACAGTTCACCATCTCATCTTCTCTTCCTCTGACTATGAGCTCATTACCTTCTCCTTGGGATCTTCCTCGTCCCCTACCTTGTTGCCCTTTAGATACAAGCCTAATTGGTCTTATTTCCCTCTTTTTCTAAACTTGTATCAAAAGTTTGGAAATATAAAATCCAAGGATCCTTTATGTATCGTTTTCACTCTAAACTCAAACTTCTTAAACACTATTCTAGATCTTGGGCTCGTGTGAATTGTGGAAACAATTTCAATCAACTTAACATTACGAAAAATAAACTTCAACAACTTCATCTTGAATTATTAAATGATCCTACTAGTACTAGGACCATCCAAAAAATCAGACTTTTATCTAAAAAATATTCTTCTTTGATTCAGTTTCAGACAGATTATTGGCGTCGTAGAGCTAAGTCCAAATACATCATAGATGGTGACCGTAACTCCAAGTATGTCCACTCTGTTTCTAAGATCAAAAGTTTCAAACAATCCATGTTGCACTTTTGCCCTAAGGATGGTTTCTTTTTTCACGATCATGCCAGTATTACTCATGTTGTCACATATGACTTAGCACACCGTTTCCAAAACAATGGCGCCATCGGTATTTCTAATTCGAAACTAGACATTATTCCTAACCTTATTAGTGACCAAGATAATGTTAATCTTACTAAACCACCTACTGAAGCTGAACTAAGGAAGGCTATTTTCAATCAACCACCTGATAAAACCCCTAGACCTAATGGATTCTCTATAAAATTTTATCAAAAACATTGGAACACCATTAAAACCTCCCTCCTCTCAGCAGCCAAAGCCTTCTTCTATTCAGGTAAGATGCTATCATCCATAAACCACTCTCATTGCCATTATCCCTAAAATTGATTCTCCCACTACCATTAACCATTATAGACCAATAAGTCTGTGTAACTGTTCCTATAAAATTCTTACACAATTTATGGCCAATCGTCTTAGGCCCCTCCTTGAGAAAATCATTTCGCCTCTGCAAGGTGCTTTTGTTGAAGGACACCTTATTCAGGATAATATCCTCTCTATTTTCACAAAATAAAAAGAGTAGTATTGGTTGGATGACTTTAAAACTTGACATGAAAAAAGCATATGATAAACTTGATTGAGATTTTCTTTGTAAGGTCCTTGAGCAGTTTGGTTTCTGTGATATATGGATTAACCTAATTACAGCTTGCCTTCACACACCTTCTTATTAAGTTCTTATGAATAATCGGTCGGGACCAAAATTTAAACCTTCATGTGGCATGACACAAGGTGACCCATTAGCTCTGGCATTGTTTGTGATTGTTATGGAATTTCTTGCTAGAAAAATTAACGTGGAAGCGGTGAGGGATAACCCTCGTATTAACATTAAACTAACCCGGAATGGGACTTCCACCCTGTTTCTTACTTTTGCAGATGATATTATTCTATTGGCCAACACAACAATATTTGGGTATTCTGATTATTCTTTTGCAACTGTCATTAAAGACTTTTTTACCCTTTTCTCCAAACAAAGTGGTCTTTCCATTAATTACCATAAATTTCTCTTCAAGTTTCCAACAATATCACCCCTTCTTTTGCTAGATCCTTGGCTTCCCATATGAATACACATCTCACCTCTAAAATGAAAAATATTTGGGTGTTCCGATTATTCAAGGTCGTGTCTGTAATGATTATTGGATGACGCCATCTCGACTCTTAAAAACAAAGATCCAAATGGAAAGCTGACTCTCTCTCTTAAGTGGCCATAGTTGTCCTTATTCAGACCAATTTAGTTTCTCAAGTAAAATATTTAATGCAAAGCTTTTTCCTCCTTAAGGAAGCTTGTGAGTAAATAGATGACATTAACAAAGACTTTGTTCGGAATAAAATAACTTCTTCTAGCCATGCTATTTTCCATTGGAATAATATTTGTGAACCTAACAGCTTTGGTGGCTTGGGTATTAGAAAAGCCTTGGATAATAATTGTGCCCTCCAAATGAAATTGATTTGGAAAATCATTACTAAGCCTAATAACATATGAGTTTCTATTCCTAAAGAGAAATACTTCTCCAACTTTGACTTCTTGACTCCAGCGAGAAAATCAACTCAATCCTGGCAATTAGTAGACTCCTTTTATTTCTAGATGATTTCAAAAAAGGGATTTCATGACAATTAGGCGATGGTAATTCGATTAAATTTTAGACTGATTTGTAGATTCCGGATTGCCCAATTTCTCACCTACACCATCATTACCTATATTACAAAAAGTATTAAGATAGGCAATGGGACTATGGATAATTATCCCTAATACTCCTGGTGCATATTATTGAAAAAATTGCGCAAAATCGTATTCCTGTCTCGCCTTTAGAAGACCATATTATCTGGACCCCTTCTGTTGATGGAACCTTCTCAGTCAATTCCGCTTATCGTCTCATTCGACCTATGACTAGCTCTAGTATAGATCTTTAATTTATTCTGGAAATCTAAAATTACTCCGAAAATCCAGAACTTTTTAACTGTCTTCCTACAACTGAACGTTTAAATAGACACTTCCATCAGGTCTTCCCGACTTGCAGTTTATGAAACTCTAGAGATGAAGACAAAAATCATTTCTTTTATAACTGTTCCTTTACCATTAATATGTTTAAACATTTAAATGGGATGGGTCAGTATGATTTAACCCTCGATAATTCCAATGCTTTTGAAACCTCTTTCGCTAATTTTTGCAAAACTAATAAGACAACAGAACTTGGCTTCTTTAGCTGATGGACTTCTTGGAATTATAGAAATAAGTTTATCTTCCATTCAAACTCGATTGCCAAAAAACAAACTCCGTCGGATATTGCTAAAACTGCTCTATTCCATTATATTGAATGGAAAACAGCATTCCCCACCTCAAATTCTCACAACACCACCATATCTAAAAAACAAACCAGAAAAAGACTCACTGGCAAAAGCCAATAAGCCCATTCGTCAAGCTCAACTGTGATGATTCTAAGAGATCCAACTATGATATGTTTATTGGTTTTATTATTCCCAATTCTGTAGGTCAACCTTCGTCTGTTGACCAACTTCGTATTCCTAATGCGTTTGTCCTAGTATTCGAAGTTGTTGTAGTTTTGGAAGGTGTTCGAGCTTCTATCTATCTTAGTATCAAGAACATTATTATTGAGAGCGACAATTTTACCGTCATTAAGTGTCTTACTAGAAGAGTACAACCTTCATGGGAGATTTGATCCATTATTATGGATATCATGACTCTGTTTACATATTTTGATGTTTGTCATTGTTTTCATGTTAGCAGGGATTGTAATAAGACTGCTGACTTCCCAGCCTCTTGAGAGTTTGATTTGGAGGACCTACAATCGACTATTATCAAATGGAATAGTTTCATGTCAAATGAAGAACTTTTGACACTCCGAAGACTCCTTGTCTCCAAAGACTCTAGGGTCTTCCAATTTGAAGGATTTCTTTAAGATCATTCACGATGATGTTTTAGGCTTGATTTGTTTGTAGCAATAAGCCTTTTGTTTGTTTGTTCAAAAAAAAGAGTTACTACTTATATCTCAATTTTTTAGTATCTAATTTCATCCTTCCTTCGTCCCAATTCATAGTCCTCGTTTGTCATTATCGAGACAAATTAAGGAAAAGAGAAATAAAAAGTGGAGAGTAGAGATTGTGACTTGTGAGTGAGTATGTTTTTTTATGTAGGAAAAAGAAAATATAAAAAGTAAATTGATGCGAGTATTGATGTAAAAAAGGAAGAAAGAAGATAATTAGATACAATGTTGATAATAAGATGAAAGATATAACAGAAAAACAAGAACTGTATTTTGGGACGCCCGGAATGGAAAACAAGAACTATATAATGAAACGAAGGAAGTAGTTTTTTAATCTTACTAGGGACTGGGTCCGTGTTGCTGACTGGATAATCAGGGAAAATTAATACGATATAAGAAAATACACACGTGATGTTATTTTGGATTAATCAAAGGCGCAACGCAGACCAAAAGTGTTACACTACAAAAATGTTATTAGAGGTGCGGCGTAAAACGAACAAAAGAGTTACACTACAAAAATGTTATTAGAGGTGCGGCGCAAAACGAATGAAAGCGTTAGGGCGCACAAAAGTTTGCAACAACGTCCACATAAATCCTGGCTATGTATTAAGATGCATCTATCATTAGAAGTATTATGTGTTAGCTTCTCAACGAGTAGATTATTCTGTAAGCTTCCGCTTTTATGCTTTTTGTAGATGATGACGATTATGTTTCTGTGGGTTCCAACGCGTTTTGAATGGCTGCGAAATCAAACCCAAGTGATGTGTAATCTCATCGAGTAGTATGTTGTGTAAGCTCCTTTAATTAGTTTTTTTTTCCAGTGCAAGTGCAAACCCAAGTGATTAAAAATACAAGTCGAAATGACAAAATAATGCAAACAAATACACAAATTTTTTTCTTCTGAAATGGGCAATTTTTTTAAAATAGTTCTCCTTCTAGGCGTATTTTGAAACTAATTCCCAAAATGGGAACTTTATGTAGGGTCGGAAATTGACAAAGAAGGAGAGGCGCTATTTAAAACAAACAACGCCTCTATCTGAAGCTGAAATACTAAGAAAAAAAAATTATATGCAAGAGGCGTTGTCTCGGACAGCGCCTCTCGTTCACTTTTTTTAAAACAAAAAAATTCAAACACTACAAGATTATATACCTAACAAAACTGGTCTACCTTGATTCCGATTCCAGTCGATCCCAAACGATCCACCCAAACCCGCGTATGTATCCCAAACGAGCTCATCCGAGCGAGACTAGTTTCGGGTGGCTCGTATGGGCTCGTTCGAAATCGGAATCGAGCGAGATCAGTTTCATTGGTTCCGTATCGATCCCAGATTTCACCAAATATGTGTCTCGTCGTCTGATATAGATTAACGATTTTGTAAAGGTCCATTTACAATAGAAGGTACGTACAAGATTTACGCGGGTTCGGGTGGCTCGTTCGAAATTGAAATCAAGGTAGACCAGTTTCGTTAGGTTTGTATCGATCCAAGCTTTCACCGGATATGTCTCTCGCTCGATTCCGATTCCGAACGAGCCCATACGAGCCACCCGAACCCACATATGTATTCCAAATACAATTTTTTTTAAAATTAAATGGACGTTCGTATATACTTCTTGTAGTACTTGATTTTTTTTGTTTTAAAAACAAGTGAACGCGAGACAACGCCTCTTGTATATAATTTTTTTTTAAAAAAGAGTGAGCGAGAGACGCCGTCTCGGACAACGCCTCTCGTACATAATTTTTTTTAATATTTCAGCTCCGGCCACCTCTCCTTCTTTGTCAATTTTCGAACCTACAGAAAGTGCATATTTCGGGAATTACAGTAGAAGGTACGTACAAGATTTACGCGGGTTCGGGTGGCTCGTTCGAAATTGAAATCAAGGTAGACCAGTTTCGTTAGGTTTGTATCGATCCCAACTTTCACCGGATATGTCTCTCGCTCGATTTCGATTCCGAACGAGCCCATACGAGCCACCCGAACCCACATATGTATTCCAAATACAATTTTTTTTAAAATTAAATGGACGTTCGTATATACTTCTTGTAGTACTTGATTTTTTTTTGTTTTAAAAATAAGTGAACGCTAGACAACGCCTCTTGTATATAATTTTTTTAAAAAAAAAGAGTGAGCGAGAGACGCCGTCTCGGACAACGCCTCTCATATATAATTTTTTTTAATATTTCAGCTTCGGCCACCTCTCCTTCTTTGTCAATTTCCGAACCTACAGAAAGTGCATATTTCGGGAATTAGTTTCAAAAGACGTCTACAATTGAAATTATTTTTAAAATATTGCCCATTTCAGGAAAAAAATTCACAAATATACCTTAGTTTTTTTAAGCGTTTGGCTTGCAATTTTTAACCACCAGTCGAGTTAAGTTTTTTTGTAACTTCTAATTTGAGTTGTATATTTAAGTGGATCCAACAAATGAAATTCATTTGTATAGTACCTATAAAGTCTATTTATATCCCGATTCCATAATTTAAAAAATTTAGATTTTGCTTCACCCTGCGAAGCAGAGTCCAATTGTTTAATAAACATGTTTATTGAAGAACGATCTAAAAGACAGCAGAGCAAAGCAAGAAACTCAAACGAAAGACATGTTAGTCCATGAAGACATGTCATGGATCATCAGAATCCTAACCCTAATTTCCATGATTGTCTTTTAATCCTAATCCTAATTCTCTAATCTCTCTATTCACTAATCTAGTAGTCTAATTTCCATGATTCACTAACCTAGTAGTCTAGTTTCCATGATTCACTAACCTAATAGTGTAGTTACCTTTGAAAAAAAAGAAACCACATGCGTCATGGCGGTCATGGTATTAAATTTTACACCACATGCGTCATGTCAGGAGGATTTTCTACCCCTGGACGATTCCCCATCCCAACTACTAACCCAGGATTTGTCAATGGAATCTTCACTTCTACCATGCCTGGAGGATTTTCTACCCCTGGAAGATTCTCCATCCCGACTACTAAGCCATGATCCGTCAATGGAATCTCCAACCCAAGCATCCCGAGATCGAATCCCTCATCGACGCCCATATTTCATAGAATTAACTTACACTCTAGATCGAGGAATCATCTCTTTGAGTGAACCAATAATAAAACTTCTTATTCTAATGGATAGTTTATCAAGGTACACAACACTCGGAAGTTTAACAGTTGTTTTTAATACGTATATGTTGATCGATTACTATGTTGTGGGAATGTCTATGCACGTTTATGTATAATATATATAAAAGAAATGGTTTATACATTATATGAGGTGAAATGTAATTCCCGACCCTTTGCTATATATGTATGGAGTTTTTTTTTTTTTTTTGATGCAGGCTAGAACCGGAGTCTTATCTTGAAAAAGATAACGACTTCTGACCATCCTCGCGGATGATCCGAAAGAAAGCCGAGTAAGTCTCAAACAAACCCGACTGTAAGAACACAGGAATCATCGTTCTGATATAACTATCAGATAAGAGTCCATCCTGATTACAGAATAGTAAAGTTTTTAGATAATGCATGTTGATTTCAAGCTTTGCCAAGAAATCAACTGCTTTATTTGCTTCCCGGAAGCAGTGAAAGATTTTATAATATCTTGAATATCAAGAATTATATTCCGAATTTCCCATGGAACTTTCCAAACATTTTTAATAGAGTTTATAACCGTGAGATTATCACCTTCCAATATGAGGTGTTTACATTGTAATTTCAAGGCTAGATGTACAGCAAAAAGAGCACCTAATGCTTCTGTTGCAAGAGGGGAATTTGACGAGACCTTCTTATGGTAAATGTCAATAACTTGTCCGTTACAATTTCTAGCTACACACCCTATGAAAGTATGGTCTGTTGAGGTAAACGAGCCATCAAAATTTATTTTTAGCCAATCATTCGTTGGTTTTTTCCATTTTTTATTTATTAATTTATTTCTATTTTTCCTGGTTTTCTGTTTTGGACCCTTAGAAGTGTTTAGTGTGGTTTCCCAGAATTTAAATTGTTCAAACGCTGTCCGGGACGGTTCTTTGATTATATTGTGATTTTTACGGAACACTGTTGCATTTCTATTGATCCAAAGTGAGTACCAAAGCATAATTAGGGATTCAATTTTATTTTTCTCATTATTCATATTATTTATTAAGTTTAAAAGTCGATCGTGAAATGTGAGATTACTCAAATTTTGAATGTGGAACTTAAATTTTGATAATGATTCGAACTTACGTATTTGATTCAGAGTGTAATTACATTCTAAAAATATATGTTCTCTTGTTTCTATGGGGTTATTACATAAGCTGTAGTGTGATGGTACTCTGTTATAAAACTTATTTAATTGTTCCGTTATTGGAAGATTATCTGATACTACTTTCCAAAGAAAGTTTAGATACCTGGGTTGTAATTTTAGCCCCCATAACCAAGAGTAAATATTATTGACATTATTATTATTAGAATTCCTATTAAATTTTCGGGCCGATGCAGTCGTAAATTTGCCAGAGTTCTCTGGAGTCCAAATTATTTTATCTTCACTAGTACATTTAGGAATGTATATACATTGTATTTTTGATACTATATAATTTGGTAGAACATTATTTAATTTGGTTGTGTCCCATTCTTTATTATTCGTGACAAATTCTGATACTTTAGCGTTAATATTTTTATTTTCCGAATTAAACAATTCAAGAAGATTAGTATTTGGTATCCAATTATCTGTCCAAAAATTAATAATATTTCCATTACCAAACTCCCAAAAAATTCCTTTCTAGAATTGTTCTCTTAAATGTAATAGTCGAGAGAATTGCCATGATTGTTTATTTTTCTTTTTATATGTGAAAAGATTACTGTTTTGTAAATATTTTTGATATATTATTTGCACCCATATGTTATTTCGTTATGTTACAAGTTTCCATAATAGTTTCTGTTGTAGTGCTTTATTTAAATGTGTTGTTTTGTGTATTCCTAATCCCCCACTTTCCTTTGGTTGACATATGTTATCCCAGGATGTAATGGCACGATAACTAGGGTTATTTTTATTCCAGAAAAAATCTTTAGCTATTTTGTCTAGTTGATCACATACACCTTTAGGTAAGGAAAAACATTGCATTAAATGATTCGTCTTAGATAGTATATTTGATTGTATCAGGATTGCTCTACCTGCTTGCGAGATGGAATTAGCTTTCCATTTAGATAACTGCTTTCTCATTCCTTGTACCGCATATTGAAAACAATCATTTTTTACTCTACCTTTTACTATTGGTATGCCAAGATATTTCTCCATAGATGTTGTTTGTTGTAAATTTAGTACTGAAGCAAGAGCACGTTTTTGATCATTTGAAATATTAGGCGTTGTTTGAAACGAGCTTTTATGATAGTTAATAGCAAGACCGGAAAGATCCGTAAATTTTTGCAGAATATTTCTAATGTAGTTCATGTTATTTATGTTTGCATTTGGGAAAATGATAGTATCATCAGCGAAACAGAGAAACGGTAAGCGTGTACCATTTCTAGTTAATTGAATACCAACTTTGTGATTGGTTTTATCAGCTTCTATTTGTAGGGTTCTTGCCAAATATTCCATAACTAATATAAAAATAAAAGGCGCTATGGGATCTCCTTGTCGTAATCCACATTTTGGCTTAAACGTAGGGTCAGGTTCATTATTAACCAGAACCGAAAAAGAAGCTGATTTTATACATGTTATAACTAAGTCGATCCATTTTTTGCAGAAACCAAATGAGGTTAGAATTTTAATGATAAAAGGCCATTAGACTTTATCATAAGCTTTTTCCATGTCTAATTTTAAAGTCATCCAACCCCTCTTTTCTTTTTTCTTTTGATGAAAAGAATGAAAGATTTCATGGAATATTAAAATATTGTTAAAAATTGATCTGTCTTGAACAAAAGCTGCTTGACAAGGATGAATTAATTTTGAAAGTAGTTTTTGAAGTCTGTTTGCCATTAATTTTGTAATTACTTTGTATATTGTGGAACACAGACTTATGGGTCTGTAATGGTTGATTGAATATATGTATGGAGTTATATTTCTAGATTTATATCTATGATTATCATGCTTGGTCCTGTGAATCATACGTCAGTTTCAAAACAATGAAGTGCGTTACTAAAATTAACAAATTGTAAATGATTTCACTCGTATGACTTGGATTATGTTGAAGTCCGGTTTTAGGCCCGATCAACACCTCAGACCAAGGTAAATTCTTCTTCTTTTTCTCCATCAACAATAAGGGAAAATCCTCACTTTGTTCTGGGAAAGTTTGTGCATGTTCATATATAATATATATATTGAAGTAATGGTTTATTCCATATATAATGAGAAAAGTTCCGATACAAACAATTCTTAAATTCTTAACGTAGTACTTCTATTGTGTATTATAAATTATATGTGGAACTAGAGCCGAAAATCCGCGTTTCGCGCGGGTCTCATACGTGTCCCGGAGTTAAAAAATTTCGGCAACTCTGTACCCGACAATCGGATCTGTACCTGTATCAAATATACTCGTTTCCGTGCCAATGTAACGTACTAGGTCTTACATTTGTGAGATCAATCAAGCAAAAATCTTGAATAATAGATGTTAATCGTTAATTTGGTTATACATGAATGTTAACTGATTATAATGTTTTCCCATAGATTGACACGTAATTTAGTGTATAACCTTAGAAGCAATATACACCAAAGCAATTGGTGTTAGGCACTAAACGATCTGACCTCAGATTTTCAGTAGAGATTACTTTGATTGACAATCTCAGCTTTGTTGGATTGAAAGTAAGACTCCCTGCAAACAATTGAAGGATTAGTGAAAGCATTAAACCAGTGGAGGATTAGTAAAGACATTGCAATCCCAAAGTACCTGTTACTAGTATATGTATAAATAAGGAATGTCTTGAATTAGGGGCCAACATGAACCCACTGGTTTTCTGCACTCCTCTTTCAATTTTGGACAATCCATAATCTCAAGAGATGCAAGGCGGTTGACCCAATCCGGCAGAGCAGTTATCTCATCACAATTAGCGAGTTGTAGATCTTTGAGTGCCAAGAGATGTCGACACTTGTCTGGTAAAGAACTCATCAAAGTAACAGAGTAAAAGTAGAGGTGTCTCAAGCCCTTAAGTTCTTCCCATGGCAACTTATTCAATTCATGCTCATCAATACTAGTACAAAGAGCAACTGTTAGAGATTGAAGATTCTTCAATTGATGGAATACTCTCTTTAGACCGTCCACCTCGTCCATATCCTGAATCCACAAGGTTTTAAGGTTGGGAGGAGCTGTCCATTGCACGTCCTCGTCATTTGTCACGTCTCTTATGATAACCAGTCGCTCTAAAGCGTCGAGGTGGTGAAGTCCGTTGAGAAGATGAGTCCCGACCCGATCATTCCCAAACTCAAATTCCAACTCATTAAGCCTTGTAAGCCAGCTCCATGGCATCCCGTCTTTCGCCATGTTTTCAACGTCAATCACTGATTCTGTAGCTTCGGAGCCTCGGAACTCGAGGGATTCAAGGGAAGGCAGTTGTTGCAGTAAGCAGAAGAGAGAAGAGCGTTTAAAGTTTTGACAGTCGCAAATCGAAAGGCTGCTGACAGATGACATGCTCTTAACTTCTTCAGGAAGAAAAGCTAGATCATTTATTCTTTGAAGAGATAAAACTTTGAGCCGAGAGCTATATGCTTCCAGTACTTCTACTGCATTCACACCGACATTCTCAAGGCACAAGTCTTCCACAAACGGACACAAGGGGAAGGATGTTAGTTGTGGACAACCATATACCTTCAGATGAGAAAGCCTCGGAAAGATAAAGTCCTTAGCACCAGAAACTGACCTCCACCATCCTTTTAATCCAGGCATATATGAAATACTCAAAGATTCAAGTGATGGAAAGAATGGTTCGCTATCAGAACTCATGTCACTATCCACGTACTCCAAAAGAGGTAGAAAGTGGAGTATCAACTTTTTAAGCTGAAAGAGGTGTCTTAGCTGAGGAAGCTCGGGACATTTAGAGCAATCACCTAAAGCGAGCTCAACCAGGTTATGCAGAGAAGAAAACCAATCTGGAAACTTCGCTCCAGGGTAGCCAAAAACATGAAGATGAGTGATACTATTGGATGGTTGAAGCCCCTGTAACACTGCGTCAGCATCATACAACTCCTCAGCATCAACAGTAAAAGGCCCCCGTACAGATAACCTACTTAATTTTGTTTTGTTGCTTAGCATAGAATCTTCGACATCAGCAACACAGTTTTTCCACCCTCCTCTAGGAATTTCGATACAAATTTCACATGTCAAGTTGTTAAGCTGTTTCAAATACCTTAGTCCACCGTGCTCTTGGTGCACAATAAGTCGATCAAGCCAAACAAGAGAAGTCATCTCTTTCAAACCTGAAGGTATATGATTGAGTTTATAACATCCCTTGATTCGCAGATATCGTAGGCTTATCAGTTTGTGCAATTCATCTGGCAACTTGACGAGACTCAAACATCTTTCAAGATTCAATACTAGCAGATTTTGTAGCTTGCAAAGAGCTTCTGGAAGCCCGATCAACCTCTCACTATTTGCGAGGTCCAGATACCTTAGATGAACCAACTTTCCTATGGAGCTTGGTATCTTCTCCATGTCCAATTTCCTCAAACTCAATGTTCGCAAGCTTGTCAAATTCAAGAAAATACCATCTAGCAACACTTTTTCAACAAGTCCCGTATTTGGGGACACTAGGCTTCGCATTCCTTTAAAATCAAGTAGAGTTCCCGTGATTTCCTTGACAAGCAGATGTCGAGGCGACTTTCTCCCTAAGTCATCACTGGCTTTCAATATTGCTAGAGATTCATTTGCAGCTATTTGAACAGCCAAATCATGGAATAAATCATGCATTTTGCAACTGATTATGTCACCATCAATGCCTAATTTAACATTTTGGAAAAAACACCTTTGTACCAAGTACAAGAAGTAGCTCTCACCCACATCCTCCAAGCATGGATTTTCTTCTGACGTCTCAACGAAACCCTGAGCCATCCACATATGGATCAAAGTAGTTTGATCAAATTCATAATCCTTGGGAAAGAGTGCACAATAGGCAAAGCAATTCTTTACTGGAGAGGGAAGATCATAGTAGCTGATCTTTAACACTTGCATAACAATATTTTCACGGCTAGGCATTGCTTTCATTAACTCATTGTCTACAAATTCTAACCATATCCTTTTCTCTTTGTTGTACAAGAAGCTACCAACTGTCCTGATAGCAAGAGGCACATTCGGACACTTCTTGACAATTTGTTTTCCTAATTCTTCATTGGTTTCTTCTTCTTTGTTGCTATCGAAAGCCATCCACTTAAATAATACCCAAGAATCCTCATCCGACAACTCTTCTAAAGTGTAGTGAGGCCTCACTGTGGCTAAATTTTGTGCTACCTTCTCTGAGCGTGTGGTCATTATGATCTTGCTTCCTGGCTCACCGATATCTAACAAACATTTCAAACGAAGCCACTGTTCACGTATATCATCCCACACATTATCTATAACAAGGAGAAACTTTTTCCCATTAACCTTTGCCCTCAACCTGTTCTGTAACTCATCTAGACTGCCTGTTCTTGTTCCCGTAATTTCCTCCAATGCTTCTTTTAAGTCTGAGAAATCGTTTATGCAAGCCCATAGTCTTAATTCAAAGAACTCTTCTATTTCCTTCGCATTATATAACAACTGAGCTAAAGCCGTCTTTCCTTGTCCCCCAATCCCAACCACCACAATCACAGAAACACGCTCTTTGACACCAACATCTACCAACAACTTTAAGATTTCCTTCTTTTCCTTCTCTCTTCCAATCACCTCATCATCAGCAATAAAAGAGTGTTGTTCATTTCGTTTCACAGCAAGCCTCTGATCATATACTTTCGTGTCCCTCAGCAAACCAAATTGGCTAATGTCTTTTGCTAGGGCATCGAGTTGCTCCCTGAGATCCTTCACCTTATGAGCGGTTTTGATAATGAAATAGACCTGGTTTGACTTGGAGAAGAAAATTCTCATCTCTTTTCTGAATTTGTTTCCAAGAGCGACTTTTTTCCGCAAGGCTCTAGTGGAGATAGTGTCGAAAAAGTCATCTGCTTTGTACATCTCATCTTTAAGCCTAAAAAGCCATCCTCCAATATCTGCATTGGTAGCTTTCTTCTGCTCAGCATCACAGAACACATC
This sequence comes from Oxyria digyna, assembly GCA_029168935.1. NCBI lineage: Eukaryota > Viridiplantae > Streptophyta > Magnoliopsida > Caryophyllales > Polygonaceae > Oxyria > Oxyria digyna. Next base: position 47,863,476 of record JAPVLV010000005.1, read on the forward strand.
TCTGATAGTTCTGATGGTGTTCTCCAACTTCTTGAGTTCGGATTCTGAGTTGAACCATAGTAGGAACTCATCTTTAGCTGGGGAGTTCAGTATTTGGAGGAGTATCTTGGCGGTGTTTAACACCGCTAGTTCAGCCATTGAAGGAAGCGAGTATGTCAAGGCCCTATCTGTACAAAAATGGCTTAGTTAGGACTATCAAGAAACTATTAGCATAATGATACAACTATGATCCAAGTACATGGGAGTGGAAACAACATTACTCAATCAAGAATAAACCAAGCGTTATTATAAGATTTGCAAGACTCATAAGTAAAAGTCTCGGTATAATGAAAGTGTCTCTCTTTCGACTAAAAAAATATCTCATACATTCCATCGAGTGAGTTCCAAACTAAAATTAGTTGACACTAGAAGGAGTAATAGCTTATTCTCCACAAGTAACAAGTAGTGGTAATAAATTATCATTACTTGTATGAACAAATTAGAAGTACCGGATTTGAACCACAAACTCGATCGACAACTATACAGTAGAGGATAATCAAAGAACTGAAAACAAAAAATTAAGTCTTAAATTATAAAACACTCACCAAGTAGCTAAATGCAGTAACCAAACACCAAAGAAAGTGGATGGAGTTTGTAGATCGAGAAACCTTTTTTTAGTAGGCTGGAAAAACGAATTTTTTTCTGAAATGGGCTTTTTTTCAAAAAAAATTCCCGACGTAGGCTCGTTTCAAAATAATTTCCCAAAATAGGCACTTATTTCAGCTTCGGAATTTTTTTACGTGTGAGAGACGCTGGTTGGTCTCTCCTCCGAAGCTGAAGCTATTTTTTTTTGATTTTTTTATGTATAAGAGACGCTGGCCGAACCAGCGTCTCTTATACATATTTTTTTTTTAATTCCCCGTGTAAGAGACGCTGCACGTAAAAAGTTTTTAAAAAAAAAACTTATTTGTATAAGGCGCTGGCCGAACCAGCGCCTTATACCCTATTTTGTTTTTTTTGTTTTTTTCAAAGTGTATATATATATATATTATTACACATGACTTACTCGTGTTTGGATGGCTCGTATGGGCTCGTTTGAAATCGGAATCGATCACGACCGATTTCGTTGGGTCCGTATTGATCCCATCTTTCACCAGATATGTCTCTCGCTCGATTCTGATTTCGAACGAGCCCATACGAGCCACCCGAACAAGCGTAAGTCTCGTGCGTACCTTCTACTGTAAATGGATATTTACAATTCGTTCCTCCATATCACGCGATGAGAGACATATCTGGTGAAAGCTTGGATCAATACGGACCCAACGAAACTGGTCGTGGTCAATTCCGATTCCGAACAAGCCCATACGAGCCATCCGAACAAGCGTAAATCTCGTGCATACCTTCTTTCACCAGTTCGGAATCGGAATTGACCACGACCAGTTTCGTTGGGTCCGTATTGATCCCAGCTTTCACCAGATATGTCTCTCATCGCGTGATATGGAGGAACGAATTGTAAATATCCATTTACAGTAGAAGGTACGCACGAGACTTACGCTTGTTCGGGTGGCTCGTATGGGCTCGTTCGAAATCAGAATCGAGCGAGAGACATATCTGGTGAAAGCTGGGATCAATACGGACCCAACGAAATCGGTCGTGATCGATTCCGATTTCAAACGAGCCCATACGAGCCACCCGAACAAGCGTAAGTCTCGTGCGTACCTTCTACTGTAAATGGATATTTACAATTCGTTCCTCCATATCACGCGATGAGAGACATATCTGGTGAAAGCTGGGATCAATACGGACCCAACGAAACTGGTCGTGGTCAATTCCGATTCCGAACAAGACCATACGAGCCATCCGAACAAGCGTAAGTCTCGTGCGTACCTTCTACTGTAAATGGATATTTACAATTCGTTCCTCCATATCACGCGATGAGAGACATATCTGGTGAAAGCTGGGATCAATACGGACCCAACGAAACTGGTCGTGGTCAATTCCGATTCCGAACTGGTGAAAGAAGGTATGCACGAGATTTACGCTTGTTCGGATGGCTCGTATGGGCTTGTTCGGAATCGGAATTGACCACGACCAGTTTCGTTGGGTCCGTATTGATCCAAGCTTTCACCAGATATGTCTCTCATCGCGTGATATGGAGGAACGAATTGTAAATATCCATTTACAGTAGAAGGTACGCACGAGACTTACGCTTGTTCGGGTGGCTCGTATGGGCTCGTTCGAAATCAGAATCGAGCGAGAGACATATCTGGTGAAAGATGGGATCAATACGGACCCAACGAAATCGGTCGTGATCGATTCCGATTTCAAACGAGCCCATACGAGCCATCCAAACACGAGTAAGTCATGTGTAATAATATATATATATATACACTTTGAAAAAAACAAAAAAAACAGTGTAAGAGACGCTGGTTTTACACGGGGAATTAAAAAAAAATAAAACTGTATAAGGAGCTGGTTCAACCAGCGTCTTATACAAATATTTTTTTTTTTTTAAACTTTTTACGTGTAAGAGACGCTGGTTCAACCAGCGTCTCTTACACGGGGAATTAAAAAAAAAATATGTATAAGAGACGCTGGTTCGGCCAGCGTCTCTTATACATAAAAAAATCAAAAAAAAATAGCTTCAGCTTCGGAGGAGAGACGCTGGTTCAACCAGCGTCTCTCACACGTAAAAAAATTCCGAAGCTGAAATAAGTGCCTATTTTGGGAAATTGTTTTGAAACGAGCCTACGTCGGGAATTTTTTTTGAAAAAAAGCCCATTTCAGAAAAAAAATTCTGGAAAAACACTCCCGGCTTAACTTAAATACACCATAGCTTATCTCTTCCATTATTGACCAAGCTCAATTATTGATGACGATGACACATTAATTTGAAAACAGAAAAACAAAAGTGGCAAAAAAAGAAAAACAACTCCATCCATGACAAGGTGGAGGGGTCCAATGCCAACCTGTACATTTACTTGTATTCATATTAGTTTTGGTAGGGATTAGTTTGGTAGGAAGAGATAAGGGTACACAAAATATTTACAAAAAGATTTACACATATCTTATTTCAGAAAAATTGGAGAAAATTAAAATTTGTAATCTGTTAGCTTTGACTTCTGTTATGCTTCGCTAGACTAGATGAATTGTAAATGGATGGTTTGTGAACTGTGAAATACTAGTTTTCACTATAATGAACTCAGCTAATAGTTATGACCAACTTTTAATTAGCATGATGATATTCTTCAGTTCTTCCTGTGAAAGTTTTTCCTGCTTAGCCAATAATTACGACATATTGTAATTTAACAATTCTGAGTTCCATTTTCTTCTCAACTTTCCAAGCTACATACGAAGTACTCCCTCTCTCCATTTTGATAGTCCTATTAGATTCAGACACATATGTCGAGACACGTTTTGTATCGTTAATAACTCTAATTGTATGTTACTAAAAATTATAATTTTTAAATATTGTTAAAGTACTTATTAAGACGAATCAAATAAGACCCCACACGACTATGTTCTTTTTTATATATTGGAAGAAATCTACAAAATTCTCTCGGTTCGTAAATAGTGTCAGAAAATCAAATGGGACTATTAAATTAGGACGGAGTGAGTATAAAAGTAAAATGGGACCCTACAGCTTTTCATGGCTGGCTCCACATCTTCTATCAGAAACTCAAAATTCATATATTACCCAAAATTGGAGTATATAGTTACTTTCACCCAAAATTCATATATTACCTCCTATCAGAAACTCAACTACCAGACATACCCATTTCGACTTTAATATGGTGGAGGTAACAATATGGGTCAAGGCAAAAGATGGCAAGTTTGAAACGTTATAGTAATCCTTATGAACACAAAGCATGGAAGAAAATGAACAGAGGGTAAAACATATAAACCATAGTAATGGTCCAACTCCAATCATCATAATGATCCTTCATTATAATGTGCACATGTCTAACTTGATGATGGTTGTACTGCATATTTCTTATAACCAAAGTGCATATACAAATTGGATAGTTATGAGGAATGATGCATAGAGATGAAAATTTGTTGTAATAGGATTATGCAATCTAAATATACAAATCATGATATCTTACTAATTTAGCATGTTTCTAATAATGCATGTTAGAAACCAGACTACTAGAAGAAGCTTCTGTGTAGAATTACGAAACTTGAAAATCATTCCAGAAAAATAGTGAAGCAAGGGCTAATCTCACTCTGCATTTATAATTTTATATGGGTTTTTTTTAATCAGTTTTCAACACCATCAAGGAAATCAAACCTGTTATTCTAAAGCAACCGATTCTCAGATTGTGACACCATCTGATATGACCACAAATTACAAACAAGATATGCGTAGAGAAATAATATTAATGGCGAGTTTACTTTGTAGCACATGAGATAATCATGATAAAAAGAAGGGCGAGTATTACCGACTGATCAGAGTGGCGGTCGACGGGAAACTGGCCGAGCAGACGACGCGGATTATGGAGGCGTGATTGTGATTGTGAGCAGTACACGCAAAGGGGCAACTACGATTAGGGCTCAAAAGTTGGGGGAAAATAATTGGAGGGGAATATTGAGTTTTGAATTTATACTTTCCCTCAGTGGATGATCTCGGTTCATTTTCGAGCAACTTCCGGCTGTTTGGTGATGACCCATAGACCCGGCAGAAAATGCAACCCGACCCGAAGTTTCATGGTAATAATTGGTCAAATTAAACCCGTGATCCGTTTTTCGTCTAACTCAAATGATCCGAAATTTCAGGATAAAAACGGGTTGACCCTTTCCAACCCGCTTTTCACCCGAAAAATTTAGACAAAAAAAAAACCAAAAGATGAACCCATAATATCCCGGTCTTTTGGTAGGTTTTGACCAAAAACGACTCAACCCAATGATAAACTCGTAAAAACGCGGCATGTTTGACCTAGTAATTTTGTACTCGAACCCGATCCGCCCCGGCTATAAACCCGTTATAACCGACCTGTTTTGACCCGGTAATATTACACCTGAAATGTCCCGACCCATACCTAGACCTGTGACACTCTGACCTGAACCCGACCGTGTCCGACCTGATTGTCAGGTCTACCTCTACATGATACATGCTCGACATATGTGCCTGTTTCATTTAATCATCCTCTCCAGTGGACTACGAGAAGAGATTGTCCTGCAGGCCGTTCAGCTACCGATATTGGCTGCGTGAATCTTGTCTAATCCATGACAGCTATGCCATCTCGTAGAATCTACATATTTGTACAATATTTTTAGCATGACAAATTCATACTAAACTAGTGTAGTGACTCGTGCATGGCAAGGGTATTTCAGATTGTTCATCGTAAAAATTCATACGGTTTAGGCCAACTTTGTTTAAAAATTAAGTTTAACTCTCACCAAATAAGCGAATTAAATTTAACTTTTTGTTTGTGAATACTAATTAATACATTCATTTCATGAATGATATATAATTTGGAAAAGAGTCTTTTAATAATACTTGTTAAAAAGATAAATGAGAATAAATGTGGAGCCTTGGATCAAGAGAGATCCAAGAGCTCATATGATGACACGTGACATCCCTTGTACCCCTTGTCCCCCCTTGTCCCCACCGCCGGACCATCGCCGGACCACCTCCGACCACCGTCGGACCATCTTTGATGAACATCAAGTGTTCATAAATGTTCATCACAATGTTCATAAATGTTCATTTGTATATATAATCTACTGAATGTTCATCACATTCTACTTAAATGTTCACCAATTTTTTATGAACATCAAGTGTTCATTAATGTTCATCACATTATACTTAAAAGTTTTTCAACTGAATGTTCATCACATTCTACTTAAATGTTCACCAATTTTTGTTGAACATCAAGTGTTCATAAATGTTCATCACATTATACTTAAAAGTTTTCCAACTGAATGTTCATCACATTCTACTTAAATGTTCACCAATTTTTGATGAACATCAAGTGTTCATAAATGTTCATCACAATGTTCATTTGTACATACTCTACTGAATGTTCATCACATTATACATAAAAGTTCACCAATTGAATGCTCATCTAAATATTCATCATCTTATACTTCAATGTTCACAAAAATTTAATAAAATGTTCATTAGCCAAAGTTCATTACAATCGACTTAAATGTTCATCAAAATGTAGATAAATGTTCATCATCTCTTACTTAAATGTTCATCAAACATCACTTTAATATAGTTTCGAGTAGAAAAACACTTGATCTTTATCAAAAATTACCTAAATGTTCATCATCTCATACTTAAATGTTCATCAAACATCCTTAAATGTTCACAAGAATTTAATAAAATGTTCATTACTCAAAATTTCATTACAATTAGCTTAAATGTTCATCAAAATGTTTATAAACGTTCATTTTGATATACTCTACTGAATGTTCATCACATTATAATTAAATGTTCATCACGTTGTTCATAAATGTTCATCAAAATGTTTATAAACGTTCATTTTGATATACTCTAGTAAATGTTCATCACATTTTAATTTCATGTTCACCAACAGAATGTTCATCACATTATAATTAAATGTTCATCACATTATATTTAAATGTTCATCACATTATATTTAAATGTTCACCAATTTGAATTAGACTTAAAATTTTCATTTTATACTTTAACCTTTTCATTTATTATTGGACCACCGTCGGACCTCCACCGGACCACCGCCGGACTCCCGTCGGACCTCCACCGGTCCGCCGCCAGACCCCCGCCGGACCTCCACCGGTCCGCCGCCAGACCCCCGCCGGACTTCCGGTCGCCGGACCTCCTCCGGACCTCTGCTGGACAACCACCGGGTGGTCGCCGGGAGGTCGACAGACCACCACAACTACCCCCACTTGTAGTGGGGGTAACTAGTTTAATCTAAGCCATTGGATGTCTTGCATCCAATGGCTTAGATTCATTCTTATTTATCTCTAAGAGAGGGTTTATTATGAGATTCTCACCCATATAATTTATATATAAATATCTCATTATATATATATATCATAATTAAATTTAAAATTTATTCTTAATAGGATAGGATAATTTGTATTGTTTTTATGTTGAATGAAGTGATTGTTGTATAAGATTTATTTGTTGAGTTAATTATTCAATATATTTTTAATTAAAATTAAATTTAAAAAATAAAAATAGCTTAACAACCTAGCCTAGAATCACTCTAGAGACTCTAAAAGTCTTAGCTTTAATATATAAGATAAATATTCGTAAATAAATCATTCTTTCTAAATAATAATTTCTAACTTCATAACTAATTTTATAATTTCTATGCTCAAAAACAAAATCAATAACATTACTTTTACCTAAATACTTTATAACTAAAAATTCATAAATAATTTCTAAGAAAATTCATACTTTCTAACAAACATTTTCATAAATTATTTCTAACAAAAAACATTCTTAACTCGTTTCTGAAAAAATATTTCATAGTATCTAACATTAGATTCATAATTTCTAACAATTAATTCATAATTACTAACAAACTAGTGTAGTGACGCGTGCCAATCACGGGTGTTCCAGATTGTTCGTCTTAAAAATTAAGTTTAACTCTCACCAAATAAGCGAAATAAATTTAACTTTTTGTTTTGAATACTAATGAATACATATTCATTTCATGAATGATATAATTATATAAAAATATCCCATTATATATATATATCATAATTAAATTTAAAATTTATTTTTAATAGAATAGGATAATTTGTATTGTTTTTATGTTGAATGAAGTGATTGTTTTATAAGATTTATTTGTTGAGTTATTTATTCAATATATTTTTAATTAAAGTTATTAATAAAAAATGAAAATAGCTTAACAATTTAACTATAATCACTCTAGAGGCTCTAAAAGTCTTAGCTTTAATATATAAGATAGATTCTAATAATTTGTAATTATCTTTCGGCTCCCTGATCAATTTCAGCTCTAAATACGAACAAATTGGTAAAGTCGGGTTTCATGATTACATACCGTATGCAGTCCACGTGGGGTCTCCATAGCATTCAGATCCGTCGCCGGAATCCAAATAGTTGTCGGAATAGGAGCAGGAACCGTCTCCGGAGCAGTCGTTGCGGCAAGCCTCTGTTTCCGCCATTGTCTGGGTTGTTGGCGCTCGTGTGGCATTTCGTCATTCGCCACCATCCACCACGTTGTCATTAGCTTCTAAAGCTGCTCCAATGACTGACACAGTTGCCAAAATCTCCTTCAAAGTCGGCGGTGTCGGAATTGTAGAAATCGGGTTGCCATCTTGATCAGAAGAGGATTGTGGTTGTGATTCCATGGTCAGATTTGAGTTTTAAGGGAAGGAAGGATGTGGACTTGAAGAAAAAGAGAACGAAACAGACGAGGTTAATGGTGGAAAAGAAAGGAGAGGAAGAAGAAAGAAGAAGAAGAGATCGCGCGTTGTAGGGTTTAAAGACCTTGGTACACATGGTACACATAAGATATGTGTATCAATGCTACCAAGGTCTTTAAACCATGTAAGATATTTAAAACGATTATAGCCTGATAGTTGGTACACATATCATATGTATATCACGGTGAATTCTGACAAAAACAGTATGCTTGGCAATGCGTATAGGATATGTCAGGCGGTTGCCAGAATTTCCAAGAAATGTCTAAACTATCCTTATATGCGTGTATTCGGGGTACCAAATAATGCTCATATTTTATGTGCACCAAATATCGTGCATATGGTCCAAAAACAACGTCAATATAAACTTTTTGTATAATTTAATGCAAATCTCTTACGCAGTATCACACAACTCACAATCATCAACTTGCATGGCTATTATGGCATGGCATCAAATTAAAAGAATATTGTATATGTGTGAGCAACTTGATTCAATTATTACATATAAAACTTGTTTGGTCCATCTAATTATAATACACAAGCTACATGCCTGCATCTCTGTCTCAATCCGATAGACGGAAATCAATAATTCGTTGATCTAGCGGTTTTATATTAGGTTTTTCTTAATTGTTTTGAATCCAATTTTAGCGAGAGTCATGTATGATTGAGGGGGGTGGATCTATCATTTCGTGTGCTAAAATTTGATGTTTAAGTTCTTCGTCTCGAATGGTGTTAGACACTGATCGAATATGTCCACAAACTACATGACGTCTAGAATCAGCAAGTAACACCCTGCAAATATGTGGTTAAATTCACTTTTTCCATTATTATTGGTAAACATTTAAGGATATTTATATTTGTTTTTCACAATTTGACGGAGGTATAAATGGAAGTGAATTTGTTAATGATTTGAATATAAGTTGTGTGTCTAAATAACCAACTAAGAAAAGAGTGATTTAGGGAAGATCGGCCTCTTTAAAGGTTGGTCATTTTACAAAAATATTTTATATACGCTAATGTTGTTTTAATACGTTTATAGAGAGATTCTGGTAGAAAATAAGTTACGATGTGAAGTGAGTCACACGGTGTTAATTTTGTAATTTGTTTGAACTTTATTTCATGTTTGAAAAACACCATAACCAACATGATCAACAGATAATAAACATGACCGCCTAATTTATAAACTTTAACTTGTAATCAGTGAACGCGAACACTTCACACGTTACAGGTACGGGTTTTTTGCATACCTTTCATTACACGTAAGAATCGGTTTCAATGTAAGAGGTAACAATGCCTCCTAATTCTATTTCATCCTAGGATGTTTACTACTCTATTTGGTAATTGGTTCTAGAGTATTTGAGGGGGGGGGGGAATTGAAAATCTACGAATAGACATCTTTTGAGTGATGAATTCCACATGTACATATTAAATCTTGTTTGTCAAGTCACTCTAAATAGAGATTAGAGTATACATAGATCTGGCCTATATATGAAGATGTTCCTCGTATTTGCATCCAGCACAGCAGCATCAGGCTTTGAGTTTCATGGACAAAAAAATGGACAAAAAAGTGGTAATTAGTGATCGATAATAGACTCCATTTCATAGCAAGCGCCGGTTTCAATGAGTCTGATGAGCTTTCATACCTTTCATTATTGGTGTATAGATAGATAAGGAATGTCCCGTATTAGTGGCCAAACACATACACTTCTTTTTCAAGTGATTTAAGGCGACTGATCCAATCGGGGAAAGACGTTATCAGTTTGAAATCTGAAGTTGTACAAAGCTTGGCCTTTATTGTCAGTCCAAGAGGCAAGGATTCATTCAACATATCATTTTTGAGCTCATCAACTCCCTTAGATGCTTTTGGGTCTGTCTTGTTTCCATAAGGCCACACGTTTCAAGCGATGATTGAACTTCTGTACGTAAATAGTTTCATATTGTCAATTCTATGTCAATTCTACAACGATGGAGTTTCTCAAGAGGTGGTTTAAGATTACCTCAGTAGGCTGGAGTTCATATTGAAAGCTCCTGTTATCTCGGATGTTGGTTCATTGCCAAATGAATACAAAGACGACAAGCAGGTCATATCAAGAAGCACTTTGAACGAGTCTGATGACAGGCCATCATATTTTCGTATCTATAACTTGCAAAGAACCCAAGTGGTTAATAAGTATGGTAAAAGTTTCGGTGAAAACAAACCTTACGTTGCAAAGTGCTCCAATTCACAGATAACAAGTTAAGTTTATAATTTGGGCGGTATATGCCCATTTAGGTTATTTTTCAATAATAAATAAATAAAGTTCACAGAAATTACAAAATTGTCACCGCGTGACTCACTTACAAGATTAAGAAATTACCATCCAGACTATGAATATTGACGTGTAATTTGTGAACGGGGTAGGGCTCAGAGATTAAGCTAGGGTAAGGAATAACAATGCTTCTTAATCTCTTTCATCCCCCAGTGTTTATTACTACCACTCTATTTTGTTTCTAAAATATTTGAGAAGAAGAAAAAGTTCAAAGTCTAAGAATAGACCATCTTTAGAGTGATAAATGCCACATGACTTGGGAAAAAAGATGTGATCATGCAATGTACCCTCTAAATAGTAGTATGACCTCAAACTTCGAAAAGAGATTAGCTTAGCATTCCTAAACATATGGATTAATGAAATTTAAGGTAGAATACAATTCATTAGCAGTTTACGTTTGTAAATTCGATAGTGCAACTCTTAGATAAAAAAGAAAATTAACATCCTTATAAATCATTCTTATGCTCAATCTTATTATTAAAAGAAATATCATATCGATTGAAATTTGCTAACCTCATCAAGACCAGCAACAAAAATTGGATCCGTAGCTTCAAAGCCAAAGAGCTGGAGGGAGGTAATGCACATTGAATAAAATTTCGTTATTCACCATGAGTTTACACAATTAAGCACAGTTGACTTTTATAAACATAAGAGAGACTAACAAGTAATGTTACTCTCAATTCTGTTATTAAGAAAATAATCAGAACAGAAAATGACTCAACATTAAAACATTGAGTATATAATTCAGTTGAGTATGTACCCCATATGAAGGTCTCTCTGAAAGTGCATAGGGGGCTAAATTTCGGACGAGTTTGTGCTTAAATTGCGGATTGATTGAAGATGATTTCATCATATTGAAAGTAAGCTAGACTCCTCCCTGCATAATAGAATATATAATAAATATATGTGAAGAATATCTTATAAATGGAAGGTGAAATTTGTAATCATAATGTTGCTACTCTAAAAGTACCTGTTAGTTGCGTATGGATACATAAGGAATGTCTTGAATTAGGGGCCAATATGAACCCGTTGGTTTTCTACACTTCTCTTCCAGTTTTGGGCAAGATCGAATTTCAAGTGATGTAAGGCGGCTGACCCAATCAGGCAAAGATGAAATCTCATGACAGTCAGAGATTTGAAGATTTTCAAGGACTGGGAGGTGTCGACATTGGTCTGGTAATGACGTCATCGACCATTCCCAATCAAAGTGGAGTGTTCTCAAGCCTTTAAGGTCCTCCCACGGTAACTCATTCAATTCAAGCGTATCACCACTGTAGTCATTAATTGTTAAATGTTGGAGATTCTTCAGCTGATGGATTACTCTATTAAGACCGGTCATTGTATCCATATCCTCAAGTGACAAGAGTTTAAGGTTAGGAGGAGCTGTCCATTGCATGTCCTCGTCATACGGCACATTTCCATGGATAATTAATACCTCTAATCCACTGAGATGATGAAGTCCGTTGAGAAGATGAGCACCCACTGCATCACTCCCGAACTCAAATTTCAACATTTCGAGCCTTATAAGCCACCTCCATGGCATCCCCTCTTTCGCCATGTTTTCAACCTCAATCACTGACTTCATCATCTCAGTGGAGCCTCCAAACTGGAGGAATTCAAGGGAAGGCAGTTGTTGCAGTAAGCAAAAGAGAGAAGAGCGTTTAAAGTTTTGACAGTCAGAAATGCAAAGACGGCGGACAGATGACAAGAAGCTCGTTTCTTGTGGCGGAAAAGCGAGATCATTTATTCTCCAGAGAGATAAAACACTCAGGTGAGAGCAAGTGCGGGGAATATTAGAAGTTGGAACCACAAACCTATTTGCTTCTGGTTCAAATGCATTGGGTAATCTCAGTAACTGTCTTACTAGATTCACACCGACTTCATCAAGTCTCAAATTTTCCACAAATGGACACGAAGGCAGGGTTGTTAGCTGTGGACAATTCGTTACCTCTAAACGAGAAAGCCGTGGAAACTCATAGTCCTGAACACCAGAAACTTCTTCGGCTGCAGCTGGCCTCCACCATCCTTTTAATACACAAGTATATGAAATACACAAATATTCAAGTGAGGCGAAGAATGATCCGCTATCAGAACACCTGTCATTCTCCACGTACTCCAGCAGAGGCATATACTGTAGGGACAACGTTTTAAGCTGAAAGAGATGGCTTAGTTGTGGAAGCTCATGACATCTATTGCAGGAAAATAGACATAGCTCAACCAAGTTATGCAGAGTAGAAAGCCAATCTGGAAACTTCACTCCAGGGTAGTTACAAACTTCAAAATGACTGAGATTATTGGACGGTTGAAGACAGCATAACACATAATCAACTTCAGGAAACTCCTCTTTTGATTCAGAACGCCACTGCAGATATAACTGGCTTAGTTTTGTTTTTTTGCTCAACATAGACTCTTCGGCATCAACCACACAGCTTTTCCACCCACCTACTGGAAAGTTGATCTTAATTCCACCTGTCAAGTTGTTAAGGTGTTTCAAATACCTTAGTCCCCCATATTCTTTGTGCACAATAAGTTGGTCAAGACTAACAAGAGAGGTCATCTCTTCCAATCCTAAAGGCATATGATTCAGTTTTGAACAATCGACAAGTCGTAAATATCTTAGGCTTATTAATTTGTGCAGGTCTTTTGGCAACTGGATAAGATTCCAACAATCTTCGAGATTCAATACTAGGAGATTATGCAGCTTGCAGAAAGCATCTGGAAGCCTGAGCAACTTATCGCTATTCCTGAGGTCAAGATATCTCAGATGAATCAATTTGCCTATTGAACTGGGTATCTCTTCTATGCCTAATTTCCTTAAACTCAATGCTCTCAAGCTTGTCAAATTCAGGAAAATACCATTTAGAAGCGCCCTATCAATTGCTCCTGTATTAGGCGACAATAGGCTTCGCATTCCTTTATACTCGAGATGTGAGCTTGTGATATCCTTAACATGGAAATGTCGAGGTCGCTTTCTCCCTAAATCCTCATTGATTTTCAACATCGAAAGACATTCATTTCCAGATACTTGATCCGCCAAATCACGGAACAGGTCATGCATTTTGCAACTGATTATACCACCCTCAGCGCCTACCACAACATTTTGGAAAAAGCATCTTTGTACCAAGTACAAGAAGTAACTCTCACCAACATCCTCTAAGCATGTATTTTCATCAGACGTCTCAAGGAAACCCTGAGCCATCCAAAGCTGGATCAAAGTAGTTTGATCAAATAAATAATCTTCCGGAAAGAGCGAACAATAGGCAAAACAATGCTTTACTGACAAAGGAAGGTCCTCATAGCTGATCTTCAAAACATGCATCACTATATTCTCACGATCAGGCAATGTTTTCATCAACTCATTATCTACATAATCTGACCATACCTTCATGTCTTTACCGTACAAGAAGCTACCTACTGTCCTGATAGCAAGAGGCACATTCGGACACTTCTTCACAATTTTTCTACCCAGATTTTCCTTGGTTTGGTTTTCCACTTCTTTGTTGCTGTCAAAGGCCATTCTCTTAAACAATACCCAAGCATCCTCATCCGACAGCTCTCCTAAAGCATAATGAGGCACTCCAGTGCCAAGATTTTGTGCTACCACCTCCGAGCGTGTGGTCATTACGATCTTGCTTCCTCTCTCACCAACTTCTAACAAACGTTTCAAACAAAGCCATTGTTCACGGATATCATCCCATACATCATCTATTACAAGAAGAAACTTCTTCCCATTGATCTTGGCCCTCAGCCTATTCTGCAACTCATCTAAACTGCTTGATGTTGTGCCTGTAATTTTCTCCAAAACTTCTTTTAAGTCTGAGAGATAATTAACGCAAGCCCATAGACGCAACTCAAAGAACTCCTCTGTCTCCTTTGCATTGTACAACAACTGAGCTAAAGCAGTCTTTCCTTGTCCCCCAATGCCAACCACTGCAATGACAGAAACACGCTCTTCGACACTACCATCAGTCAACAACAAACTTAATATCTCTGCCTTCTCTTTCTCTCTCCCAATCACCTCATCAGTAGCAATGAAAGAGTGTTGTTCGTTTCGCTTCACAACATGCCTCTGATCGTATACATTTGCATCCCTCAGCAATCCAAACTGATTGATGTCTTTTGCAATGTCATCTAGCCGCTCCCTCAGCTCCTTCACCTTATGAGATGTTTTGACAAGGAAGGCAACTTGGTTTGACTTAGAGAAGAAGATCTTCATCTCTTTTCTGAATTTGTTTCCCAAAGTGACCTTCTTCAGCAACGCTCTAGTTGAGACGGTGTCGAACAAGTCATCTGCTTTGTACATCTCATCTTTAAGCCTAGAAAGCCATCCTCCAATATCAGCATTCATTGCTTTCTTCTGCTCAGCATCATGCAACACATCTTTGATAGTTCTGATAGTGTTCTCCAACTTCTTGAGCTCAGAATCTGAGTTGAACCATAGCGAAAACTCATCTTTAGCTGGGGAGCTCAGTTGTTGGAGGAGTACCTTGGCAATGTTTAGGACAGCTAGTTCAGCCATGGGAATGAAGTGGAAAATCCCTGCTATTATGCCATGAGTAGAAAAATGGCTAAATTTGTTGTTCGTGTAAACAGAAGAAGTTAACTTAAGACTTTAAAAAGATTCATCCTCTTGTTTATGTTCTTGATCTATGGGTGGTAGGTAGTCCTAAAACTTAAATTGTAAATTCAATTATAAACTCATCACAGCTAAATAGATATCTCCAAAATAATAAAACTAGGATTCTTAACAAGAATCTCTAGGACATAGGTTTGAAAAATTCATAAAATAAATGAACCTGATCATGTTCTTTTATTTACCAAAACCCGAGAGTATAACACAAAAGAGATCACAAACAAGCAAGAGAATCATGCTATCATGCTAGTTAGGAAGAAACAAGCAAAGATCCATAGAGCAAGGAAATTTCAAATAAGACTTACCAATTACAGTAGACACAGTAGGCAAACACCGATGAACTACGAACCCGAGATGAATGCTCTTATTTTGATGGGAGAAGACGGAATCTCGATTTGTAATAAAACCAGGAAGAAGACGAGAAAGAACTTAGTGTAATAATGTGATGAGCAGACTCTGCAGTCAAGGTGTAGTATTAATTTATTTAGAGTAATATACTGCACTCTGCAGACGGGAATCTCGAAATTGAATAATTTAATGGAAATCTCTAATCGCACTCATCAACTTGCACCAGCTGTTGGGCCTGGTTTTGACCCATAATCGGTCCAGTTTTAAAGCCCAAGCTGCAGACGGGAATCTCGAAATCAAATCGCACTCATCAAGTTGCACACTTCTATTCATGATCAATCAAATTAATAAAATACTTGATTAATTCTTTACCGTGAGATTAACATAAGGGGCCCTTTGTCTTTAATTAGACAATGGGTAATGTAATGCAAATCGCACTCATCAAGTTGCACACTTCTATTCATGATCAATCAAATTAATAAAATACTAGATTAATTCTTTACCGTCAGATTTGTATAATTTCTAATATATTAAGTTTTATTTTAATAATGGATATAATTAGTATTTAGGAAAAATTAGATTAAATCACCGGTGATTTAGACGATGTAACCCTAAGTCATCAACTTTGTTGAAAATTAATTTTAACCACTCATAAAAACAACACAATTAACCATCTATCGTCGCCATCAACTTTTTTCGTACAAAAACCCCGTTATATGTGGGAAAATAACTTTCAATAGAACGGGAGGTTTGACATAATATCGCTTATATGCCTGGTGGTTTAATCCAATTAGATTTAGAGCGGTCAATCATATCAATTAAGTAGGATTCGATCATTTCAAATTCAAGTTCAGAACAAATAGGGTTAACAATACTATTTTTTATTTTTTATTAAAACAAAAAAATATTTAAAAATAAAAAATATACTTAATTACTATATTAACATACTCTACTTTTGTTAATCAGGTCAGATTCGGGACGCATATTCTCGTGTTAGTTCGGGTTCGATAGTTTCTAGTTTTGAGCATTTTCGGTTACAAATTAAAAAAATGTCATTTATGTATACAATCTAGATAATTAAAAAGGTAAATTTATGTTATAAAATTTATAAATTGATATAATTTTATCATTAGAGATATATAAATAACAAATAATACTGTATATTGAAACAAAACTATAGAATATCATAGTTATTATATTTCAATCTATAATTATTTACCATTTTGCAATATTTATTACTTTTATTTTCTTTTTAGCGTATTTAGGACTCTAAAAAAGATATATGACAATTAATTGTTTAATAATTTGTAATATTTATATTTATATTTATATTTATTTCTGCCTTATTTATTAAATTAATAGATTATAACTCAAATTTAACACATAATAATATCTTTAAATATTGTATGTAATATCATTGTGATATTTGTTTGTCCTAATTTTCTTAAGTTTGAGAGATTTTATTGTGATATTGTTTTTCTTTTTTCTAAATTTAACGTATATATTATGATCTTGCTTCCTGTCTCACCGATATCTAACAAACGTTTCAAACGAAGCCACACATTATCTATAACAAGGAGAAACTTTTTCCAATAACCTTTGCCCTCAACCTGTTCTGTAACTCATCTAGAGTGCCTGTTCTTGCGAAAAAGTCATCTGCTTTGTACATCTCATCTTTAAGCCTAAAAAGCCATCCTCCAATATCTGCATTTCTTCTGCTCAGCATCACACAACACATCTTTGATAGTTCTGATGGTGTTCTCCAACTTCTTGAGTTCGGATTTTGAGTTGAAGGCCCTATCTGTACAAAAATGGCTTAGTTAGGACTATCAAGAAACTATTATATGACATCAGAAGATTCAGAAGCAGGAGTGTTTGACAATATTTAAATTATATGTGCTTGTCACGAAGAAGGATGGATCGGAATAATTTTCCTGTCCGGCCAGGACTCTACCTTCATGATATATTTAACAGGGACAACACCATCAAAACCTTCAGTGAGGATCACCCTGTTATCTGATATATATAGCTTCATGCCCTCTGTGAAAATACACAAAAAAGCTCACTTATTGACATACTGATATGAAAGATTACTCACTGATTTCAAGATGAGCAAAGCAATACCTTCTAGAGCCCTTTTAACTTCAAGGAAGATTAGCACGTTAACATTCTGCCGCATACCTGAGAATGAGCAAGTCACATAGTGTTACTACACACAGATGTTTAACTACTTCAACCACATTACTAATTTTGCTACAAAGAATTAGGTAGCAAAACGTTCATTTCCTTTTGTTGTTTACCTTTATAGAAGAGTGTATAGGATATTCAGATTAATGAACAAAATTATCTTTTTGAGTTTACGCCAGGAAACCATACGGAAGGAGAAAGATCATACCGCTAATTACTTCTCCATCAGTTGGCAAGCCACACGAGAAGTGAACATGTAACCTATTCATCCTCTTGAGACCAGACTGGAGTATAGATTCTAGATTTTTCTTATATGATCCATGTACGCAAACTAGGAGACGTACCAAGTTACACAAATTAACATGTTAGAGGATGGAAAATAATCCCAACTGACAGGTCTATGCAGAAAACGTAGTTTGAAGTACGGTAGAGAATTTGTAAGCTACATCAGTTACTCTTACCAGGGGCTTCTTCAGCAGAAAGGATTGGTTTCAACAAGCTTTCAGTTTCTACTGTCTGAAAGGAACAATAAACATTAGAAAATAATTTCACCTTTATCACACACCAATTTCTAATGTTCAATCCCGTTGAAAGGAGCATAATGAATAAACAGAATGAGGAAAAATAAAACAAGCATATCAAGTATTTATTCTGAGCTGTTCGTGTCGACCTATTGCTCTCTTTGTGCATATGCATAAACTCTCCCCTATTATCAGCTATACAGGATGTAATTGCAATGTAAGTTGTTGGCTATATGATTATATCCATTTCAACACTTAAAAGTCACACATATACAAAGTTTCAGCACATCCCAAAGTTTTCCCTCAATTCATACCCATAAGTTTTCTCGAAAACCATTTTGGAGGTAACAAAATTTAATATGAGGACTGCAAAGCAGCCGTGCTACGCACCGTTACTGAATGGCCTTGGTTTGCTCGTATCAACAGCTCTCCTCCCTCTTGAAAAAGACTAAATCTTTGCTTATTATCCCTCTGCACAGCCTATATAACACACAAAAATCAGTGAGAAAATTGCATGCAACTTCATAGTAGTAAAGTAGAGTCCATAAGTATAATGCATATTGTCGAATCATATAAGAAAAATAACCAAAAACAGAAGGTCGTGAGTAGAATTTATAGACTGCAGACCGCCAATACAAATATTAGTGAAGAACATCTGTAGTCGAATGCAAATTTTGCCAAGAAAAGAAGCAAGAGAAAATAGAATAGATGCATCTACGAAGAAAGTAGTCACTTGTGCTGAATGTCATCTTAAACAAATCATGGACAAGACAATGCTTGATAAAACACACCTCTTTGATCTCAAAGGAACATCAGCGAGAGTTTTCAAATGAAGTTTCGACAAATCCAGAACCTGCACATAGCCATCGCTGCGCATATTCAACTTGAGCTCAAGCGCCATATGCTTCAATATACGCGTCCTGACATCAATTTCATAAACATAATACTATATTGCAAGCTCAATTTTACTTTCCCAAATTGAAACAAACCAGTTCATACATCAATCTACCAAGCGCATCCACTCGGCCTGAATCTGAAAGAACCCAAACCCAATTACATTTGAACCCAATTACAATCGGTACAGTCGAGAAAATTCAAATTTTATGAAACCTGATGATGAATTTTGTAAGTCGTTTTACTTGTTTAACTAAAGAGCTCATGTAATATGCCTACAAAAGTCTGTAAGAAAAAGGTAGAGAGAAGGCATGGCACATGTATTTTTGGCTCCCCAACAGAGAAGAACTCCTTGATTCGTAATTTCCAAGTTTGGAAGCATTCAACATAAGATATCCTTCTAGTTAGTTGGCCTTCCTCTACCCTCAAACTCGTCAATTTCAAATTAGTGAAGCAAGGCTAATCTCACTCTGCATTTATAACTTTGTTTTTCTTTTATCAGTTTTCAACACCATCAAGGAAATCAAACCTGTTATTCTAAAGCAACCGATTCTCAGATTGTGACACCATCTGATATGACCACAAATTACAAACAAGATATGCGTAGAGAAATAATATTAATGGCGAGTTTACTTTGTAGCACATGAGATAATCATGATAAAAAGAAGGGCGAGTATTACCGACTGATCAGAGTGGCGGTCGACGGGAAACTGGCCGAGCAGACGACGCGGATTATGGAGGCGTGATTGTGATTGTGAGCAGTACACGCAAAGGGGCAACTACGATTAGGGCTCAAAAGTTGGGGGAAAATAATTGGAGGGGAATATTGAGTTTTGAATTTATACTTTCCCTCAGTGGATGATTTCGGTTCGATTTCATTTCCCAGGCAACTTTAGACTACACAAGGGTTTGAACCCCTTATTTTAATAATTGATTGCCCAGTGAAAAGTGATATGCAATCCATGGGTTGCATGATTAAATGAGAGTTCTATCACTCTTTTTTTGTTTGGTAGTTAATGTAATAGTGTTTTTTAATTTTATGTAACATAAAAATAAAAATAAATTTTAAAAAACAAGCTATACAACCCAAATCATACAACCCCATTGCTGATAGCCTTACGGTTGTTTCATATAATCATCACTACTCGACATGATCGACGGTAATATCTGAGTGGTCCGACGCACTAATCCTACCAAGCACCAATAGAATTTAAAATATGTGACTTATGCTTTCTTTTTTTTTTCTTTTTTTTTTGTGAAGAAGAGTTGGGACTCTCGTATTTTTTATTGAAACTGAAAGAAGGCTATTTTAAAATAAAACGGGGAAATGTCAAATCCCTTACATCATCCCTAATAATACTAATATCCTAATATATCTTATACAATATAAAGTTAAATGTTTGTTCCACTCCATAAATGTCACTCCCAAAATTCAATGCATCAAAATTAACCCAATTTAAATGGGCCACCATTTCAATCTCAGATGGTCCACATCATTTATCCTTTCATTCGATCAAATCTTATTATCAACCTAATACCCAATAAAAAATAATCATCCTCTTAATGTAGTTGATTCTAATATTCTCCTTTGGTTTGGGCCGATATATTGAGCCTTTGGACATTCCTCTGGTGGGTTTCTCTTGAAACAAAAGGTTCATGTTAGGGTTCTCGCCTTTGGCGTTTGAGAATCCCAGTGTTAGCGGCCGACGTTCAACCAGCCATACTCATTCACTGCTCGATCGTTACAAATCGTTGAGCATATGAAACGCTACTATGTTTTGTGATAGATGGATGGTGGTTTCGTGTACTTGGTCTGGTGTTCTTTGTTTGATTGAGTTTTTTATATTAATTAAGATGGATGGATCTTAGTGTCGAACCAAATACTATGTTTTGATGAGTAATTGTTGCCACTATCTTTTTGTTGCGTAAACGGGATGATAAACAGGATTTTTAATGCGTCTCTTTCTCTCTCTCTTTCTCTCTCTCTTTCCTCTCTCCAACTGGAGCCTTTTGCTTACTGAACTTCAGTCTTTCAAGAACCGATTCTCGGACGATCAAAACTTGATAAGTTCTCCACCGATTGTCTTTGTAATTCATGATTCATTGTAGATTACCATGTATGTTTTTCAAGAGGATCAAAACTTAATTTGTGTTGGATCGTTAGTTCAATTACTTCTGAGGGAACAAAGTGTATTGTTCCTTCAGAGGTGTAGCAGCGGAATATTAACGCAGGAAGTATAGAAGAACACAAGTATTTAGAGTGGAAACCTCAACTACTAAGAGTTGAGTAAAACCACTACCTTCAAGCTTCTCACTTGAAGGATTTGAATGAGTATACTTATCTTATTAATTTCTTGTTTGTTACAAAAGAAAGCAAGGATTACGATCACGAATCTCTTCTTTCACTCGAGCCCAAACTCAACGCCTAAGACAAAGTATTGCTCACTCTTTCTCTCCTTTCTTCTTGTTCTTCTTTTGGACGATCACACTTGATTCGCACAAGTATAAACTCTCTCAATCGTCACACCATTCCTAAGCCTAAGACTAGTTTATATAGCAAAGATAAAACTAGGTTTAAACTAGGGAATAAACAAGATTATGGAAAATATATCTTTCGCATAAGAAGATATTATTTCCATCTTTTAATTATATCTTTTTCCTTAAGATCTTCATGATATCTTTGCAGCTCAACCATATTTTCCATAAAGGAAACAAGATATCTTCGTTGCGCTCTTCTCAGCCATTTCTTTCCTTATTTAGCTCGCCTCTGTTGAGTAACGTTCCTGCTCAGAGTAGACATCCTGAAACACTCAAGTATACATTAGTAGGAATGTTTGTTACCATCAAAACCAGAAGGAACTTTACTTCAGCTGTAGCTTCAACAAATTCCCCCTTTTTGATGGTGACAAACATACTCATTGAATACTTCTAAAACTCATCTAAACAGTTCTCCTAAGGGAACGTTACTTATAAGGTTTAAGTACAGATGTTCCCCCTCAAACCTTGACCGTTCCTTTCTTCCCCCTTTTGGCATCATCAAAAAGTAAGTCTAAACATGTACTTGAAATAAAAGAGCGGACCTCAGATACATGTAGTTGGTTCTTCACTCTGTTCCTGTGGAGGGTCCTCAGATACATGCTCTGTTTCACAAAACTCAGCATAGCGGACCCAATCTCCATCTTCATTCTTCTCAAATTTCATCTTCCTTAAATTTGCTTCAGCTAACTCCCTAGCAAAGACAACCTCAGAGGGACCAGCTTCATACACCCTCAGATACTCTAGGATCTTCTTGACCACGCCTGGGAAGGGAAGACCGTGCCTATCGTTCCTCCGGGCATGGGCCATGTGTAGCATGATGATCTTTGGCAGATTTATGGGTTGCCTGAGGAGGAGCTTGTCCATGAGAAGGCAGTCCTGAATGAGGATGGTAGTGCGCTTCTGCTCTCTGGGGGTAATGTTACTGATTAGGTAGCTGTGCAGGATCCGGTTTGCTACCCCCATGGACGAGGTGGTCATCTCCCCAACAACTTCAGTTGAGTAATCCTGAGAAACCCTTTGGATTGCAGCCAGCCCTATGTCTTTTGGCCACTGCCCTTTGACGTATTCTTCGAAACCTTCGTGAGGTACCCCGAGTATGACTCCCAGTTCGGTGCTTGAGACCACGTGGGTGTCCTTCCCAAGGACGAAGGAGGCTTGTATGGCGTGAGGCCTCTCACTGATGGTGAAGGAGCTATAGAACTGCTTTATCATTCCCTCATTTACCTCTGGCGCTGTGCAGAACAAGTGTTCCCAACCTTGGTGGCGGATGATGTCAACCAGGATATCCATCCTGTTGGCGACTAAAAACTCCTCATCAAACAGAAGATCTCTGATGATGGTTCGTTTCCCCAAAGCTTTTCCTGCAGCCACTTGTTTGGGAACTTTCCTTCCTTTGGGTGGCTTTGCTGCAGCGCTTCTTGTTCGTGGACGAGAAAGGGAAGGCTCCACTTTTGCTCTTTTGAGCACTGGTTCCTGAGGCTCGTCGTCTTCCTCACTGAGATCTAGAATCTCAGGGAACTTTCCCTTAAATAATGGCGAGTTCTCCTCCTCGATTTCGGCAAGGATCAGGTCTGTTTGTGGGGGAGAGGAGTGTGGAGGGCTAGGGGTGGTTTCTTTTCGGGCTTTTTCTTGAGAGATTGGGCTTGGGATTTTTTTCAGAGGTAGGGGAGGCCAATTTCTCAGTGGAGGTACTTGATTGGGATAGGGCAGGTGTGACCGGCGGTGTTGTTTCTTTTGCCGGCGAGGGTTCTTGATGGGTTTCTTTTGAAGGCGAAGAAGGTTCTTTATGGGTTTCTTTTGGAGGGGATGAGGGTTCTTTGGCTGGGGATTGTGGCTTTGGAGATTCTGTGGGGATGCCCAGGGAAGCAAGGATGCTTCTTAGTGTCTCTGGGCTTTCGTTTCCTGTGAGAGATACAGATGTGGTGTTCACCATTGTTGCAGGGAGGGTTTCTGAGAAAGCTTGTGTTTAGGAGAGGGTAAAGAAAAGGTTGTGGCGATGGAGATCTGGGAGAATGCCTTTAAGTAGTTGCCGAATTTTCCATATCTGAACATCAGATCACTCGTTTCAAATTCAAAATTTCTTTTTCCAAATCTGAACGGTTTTCCATAATTGTGCCGCTTTTTCCTCCAATCAAATATACTCAAAAACCATCATTACTTTCTCGGTTCCAGAACCTACTCTAGTCCTTTAGATTCCTGCCGAATGCATGTATCTGTCACCTCAGAGCTATTAATCCCCTCAGCAATTTTTCAAATTTCAACCCTTATCCTTTCCTTTCTCAATCTGATATCGAAGGTATTGTGATGCTTGGGGTATGTTTACCAGGAGTGGTACAAAAGAACATCACATAGAAAAAATTTCACATAATATGAATTTAAAATATTTTATATCATGATGAGGGAGTCCAGTTGTGGATGGAAAAACATGGCTCATAGGACTATCAATCATGAAGGTTTAGGGTGGCCGTAGATTCCCTCTATCCTTTGGGCTTGTATTGAGGGATCAGTACATCAAGAGGGATCTTTTGGGTTAGAAAATAAGACCTTTGCCTAAGGAATCATGCATTTATCAATTTCAATCTCTAGCAAGGTATCTTTCCTAATCACGTATAGATCATGCAAGCAGTTCAAAAGACTCAAGTTTATTTCATAGAAAAGCAGGTATGAATATGCTTAAAGGACTAATACTCAAGATGAATAAACTCACTAATTTCACCAATCATTGGGGGTTTCAAGAAGGATCAAGATTAGTTGAGAGAAATCATACCTAGACCCATACGTAATTTCTCAAAGGGAGCCTTGTTTAGCGGCTTTGTGAAGATATCCGCGATTTGTTCCTCAGAGCGGACATGTTCCATAGAGACAATTCCTTTCTCCACACAATCACGAAGGAAGTGATGTCTTATGTCAATATGCTTAGTCCTAGAGTGCTGCACAGGATTCTTAGAAATATCAATAGCACTAGTGTTATCACAAAGTATAGGAACGTTACCTGAAATGATGCCAAAGTCACTTAGCTGTTGTTTGAGCCATATGAGTTGAGAACAACAAGCTGCGGCGGCGACATACTCAGCTTCGGCAGTGGATAGGGCGACAGTGGTTTGTTTCTTTGATCCCCAAGACACAAGACAAGGGCCAAGGAATTGAGCCATCCCAGATGTTGATTTCCTATCTGGCTTGTGTCCATCAAAGTCAGCATCTGTGTACCCCAGTAATTCAAGACTTCCCCCTCTTGGGTACCACAGACATAGATCATCAGTCCCCTTAAGGTAACGCAGGATCCTTTTCACAGCAATGACATGAGTTTTTCTAGGACTTGCTTAAAATCTAGCACAAAAACATACACTCTGCATGATATCAGGCCTACTGGCGGTTAGATAAAGCAATGAGCCTATCATTCCACGATAGACCTTTTGATCAGCTTCTTTCTTGTCAACATCCATTCTTATTGAATCATTTGGGGACATAGGGGTTGAATAATTCTTTGCGTCCATCATACCAAACTTCTTGATGCACTCTCGTAGGTACTTTTGTTGATGCACCTTTGTTCCTTCCTCTGTTTGAACAACATGTAGGCCTAGAAAGAACTTAAGCTCGCCCACCATACTCATCTCAAATTCACTCTCCATCAGCTTTGTGAACTTGGTAACTAAGTGCTCGTTGGTGGAGCCAAAGATTATGTCATCCACATATACTTGTACTACTAAGGTATGCTTTCCCTCTCTTAATAGAAATAACGTTCTGTCTACTTCCCCTCTTACGTAACCATGAGATAAGAGGAATTGAGAAAGCCTTTCATACCAGGCGCGCGGAGCTTGCTTCAGACCATAGAGTGCCTTATCAAGTATGTAAACGTGGTCAGGATAGGAAGAATCTTCGAATCCAAGCGTTTGTTCCACATAAACTTCTTCCTTTAGAACCCCGTTTAGGAACGCTGTCTTGACGTCCATTTGTTGCAACTTGAATCCATAGTGGGCAGAGTAGGCGATCAAGAGACGTATTGCTTCTAATCTTGCAACTGGCGCAAAAGTTTCATCATAGTCAATTCCCTCTTGTTGATTGTAGCCTTTTACTACCAGTCTTGCTTTGTTCCTTATCACTTGTCCTCCTTCATCCATCTTGTTCCTGAACACCCATTTGGTACCTATGACGGAGCGATCCTTAGGTCTGGGAACAAGTCTCCATACTTTATTCCTCTCAAATTGATGAAGTTCCTCTTGCATAGCATTGACCCATTCTGGGTCTTCTAGGGCATCTTTCACTGTTCTTGGTTCAGCTGTGGAGACAAAAGCACAAAAGGCATGAAATGTAGGATCTAATGTGAGTACGGAACAAACCTTGTCGTTGGGTTCTAGAGATGCATCGGAGGAGGGAAGCGAAGCACAGTTGCATACGTAGTCCATGAGTCTTGATGGGGGCCCATGGATACGAGTGCTGCGTCGCGTTTCTTCCTCTTCATGGTGAGTATCTTCTTCAGATTGTTCCTGAGATGGGGATAATTGTTCCCCCTGAGTTCCAGAATCTCCATTAGGTACACTTGCATCTTGATCAGGGACTGCTTCTTCTTCCGCGTTCATGTCCGTAGTGGGGATGAATTCCTCAGCATCAGCGAGAATGAATTGTTCCCTATCGGCTTTAGTTAGTGGAGGAACGTTTGGATTATGGACAACGTTACCTGCCATGATCTTTTCATCAAAGACCACATGGATGCTTTCCTCCACTTTCCTTGTCCTCTTGTTGTAAACTTTGTAGGCCCTACTATGAGTGGAATAACCGACAAACGTTCCTTCATCACTTCTTGGATCGAACTTGCCCAGATTGTCCTTTCCATTGTTGTGGACGAAGCACTTGCACCCAAAGACCCTTAGATGAGAGATGTTCGGCTTCCTTCCTCTGAACAACTCATATGGTGTTTTCTCAATCATAGGTCTCAACATGCACGGTTCAGTACATAGCAAGCAGAGTTGAGTGCTTCAGCCCAGAAGTTTCTTGGCAATCCACTCACAATTAGCATTGTCCTTGTCATATCCTCCAGAGTCCTATTCTTCCTTTCAACAACACCATTCTGTTGAGGCGTTCTTGGCGCAGAAAAATTATGATTTATACCTCTGTTCCTGCACAAGGAAAGAAACCGAGAGTTCTCGAACTCTGTACCATGGTCAGTGCGTATAGCCCTTAGATGAAATCCAGATTGATTTTCAATAGCATATAACCAAAATTCAAACTCATCAAACACATCCTCCTTTGAAGCAATGAAAATAGTCCAAGTAAACCTAGAGAAATCATCTACAATGACGAACACGTACTTGTTTCCCCCACGGCTAAGTGTGCGCATAGGCCCACACAAGTCCATGTGAATAAGCTCTAAGGGTTCAGAGGTACTTACCTGGTTTTTGGACTTAAAAGATGATCTTACTTGTTTTCCTCTTGTGCAAGCAATGCACACCTCTTCAGATTGACTCTCTATCTTTGGTAAACCAATAACTAGGTCTTTGTTGTGAAGTTTGTGTAGAAGTCTGAGGCTTGCATGAGAGAACCTTTGATGCCATAGGTTGGATTCCTCAGATTGTGCAGAAAGGCACAGTTCCTCTTCAGGGATAAAAGATGGATCTACTTTGTATAGGTTGTTCTCTATGATTCCCCTGAGGAGAACTTTCCCTGTCTCAATATTCTCAACCAAACACTCATTAGTAGTAAAGATAACCCTATTTTGACCATCCTGGCACATTTGACGTACGCTCAATAGATCAAAGGTTAGGTTATCCACTAAAGTAACGTTATTCACAACAAGATTGTCAGAGATCCTTACCTTTCCCATGCCAATTACTTCCCCTTTACTGTTGTTCCCAAAGGTTATAGAACCTTTGTTTTCAGGATGGAGAGATATAAACCATGCTTTGTTCCCAGTCATGTGTATTGAGCAAGCGCTATCTATATACCAGGAACTCTTCTTCTTTCCATCCCGCAAGTAAGGGATTAGTTTTTGCGCACCCAGGCAAGCCTAGGCTTACCTGGGATGAAGAACAATCTTCTATCCTCATTATCTTTTAAAACAACCTTGATCCTGGGAGTGTTCCTAACAGAAGAATTATTGCAATAATTGTAGGCTATCTCCTCATCTCTTGATTTTTTCCAACACTCTTGTTGATGATGTCCTGACTCACCACAGTACCAGCAAACCCTGTGGTGTTTCAGATTGACATACCTACTTTGTCCAGGCCAGATGGTTTTGTTTTCAATTCTATACCTAAAATCCACCTCTACTGGCTTGGTGCTTTTGGCATGTTTTTGCCATATCTTATAGGCCTTCTGTCCATCAAACCACACCTTCTCTTCCTGAGCAATTTTCTTCCCTTTATCTTCAGAACCATTGTGGGAACAATGTGTGATTGATCCTCCACAGGGTCCTTTATGACAGAGGGAATTTTGTATACCAGGAGACGAGATGACAGTTTGTGAACAAGAGGCGCTATCATAGCCTAATCCAGCACGTGGTACAAAGCGTTTAGAGAAATCAGCCTTTTCCTTATCAATTTTAGAGGTGATATATTCATCTAACCAAATTTTCCTTTTGTTTTCTTCCTCTATTAGAAATTCATCAACTTTCTTAGCAAATTTTGAATTTTCCTCAGTCAAAGTTTTAATTTCAGATTCAAGAATGACAATTTTCTTTTCCAGGGAAGCTATATCAGACACATACTTAGGACAGGATTTGCACGAGTCCGACGAAGGGAACGAAGCCTTTTCAAGTCTAGCAACCTTAGAAGCCCAAAGCTGGTTTTCCTCAATTAGACATGAAATGGTTTCGTCCTTCTCATCGATCAAAGAATTCAGATTACTTTGTTCCTTTCCTAGAGAATGAATGAACCTAATAATCTGAGCTTTTGATTTGTTCTCTAAGAAAGAGTCAAATTCAGAAGTGTTTACCTCATCTTCGGATTTTTCTCCTGTAGCCATTAGACATGTGTAGGGAGATTCTTCTTTGGAGTCGGAAGTCCCTCCTGTAGCCATTAGACACGTTTCCTTGGGAGTGTAGAGAAATTCGTCTTCAGAGTCAGATGTCCCCCATGTTGCGATCATTGCTTCCTTCTTTTCCCTTTGAGGGACATTTGCATCTCCTCCCTTCTTTTTGAAGCAATTTCTCGCGAAGTGTCCCTTCTTCTGGCAGTGATAGCAGATGATAGTACTCATGTCTTTGTTCCCATCAGGGAGACGTTGTTTTTCTCTGCTATCCTTCCAAACTCTTCGAAAGGCTCTTGTGAAGAGAGCAACTTCTTCATCCTTATCAATAATTTCGTCCTCTTCCTGAGCAAGATCGAAGGCTTTTTCGATTTTTAGAGCAATGTTCTGGGACTTCTCTGCCTTCTCTCCTTCCCTTCGTAACATCTTGCTCTGTTGAATCCCCGCATTGCTCTGGAGATGAGCAACTAGTTCCTCCAAGGTGATGTTTTTGATATCATTCTGAGCTTGGAGTGCAAGAGAGAACGCGTCCCATTTAGAGGACAATCCCTGAAGAAATTGATGTGTTAGTTTCCACTCAGGGATCGTTTCCCCTAAGAACTCGAGTTGGCCTACGTATCCCTGGAAACGTGAATGGTAGTCATCCAAAGACTCATTCTTTCCTTGAACAGCACTATCATACTCCTTGATGAGAGTCAAGATCCTATTTTTCTTGATGTCTTCATTCCCCTCATACATCCTTTTGAGGGATTTGAATATGTCGTGAGCAGTCTTGTACTTTAGAACCTTCCTTTGATCGGATGGACCAAGGGCAGCGAGTATGACCTTCTTTGCTCTCATGTTGAGCTCCAAGACTTTGTAATCAGCATCTTGATAATCTTCTCTTTTCTTGAGTGTTCCTCCAGTCTCATCTGAGGGATCGAGAATCTTCACATCTCCAAATTCCACAATCTTCCACATCTGTCCATGCAGGGAACAGATATGTGATTCGATCTGTTCCACCCAGTATGAGAACTCTCCTGATTTGAGCATTGGTGGCTTCCAAAAGGAGTCGTTGATGGCTGTTCCTGACATTCTTCCTGCAAGGGTAACAATCTAGAGACCAGGCTCTGATACCAATTGTTGGATCGTTAGTTCAATTACTTCTGAGGGAACAAAGTGTATTGTTCCTTCAGAGGTGTAGCAGCGGAATATTAACGCAGGAAGTATAGAAGAACACAAGTATTTAGAGTGGAAACCTCAACTACTAAGAGTTGAGTAAAACCACTACCTTCAAGCTTCTCACTTGAAGGATTTGAATGAGTATACTTATCTTATTAATTTCTTGTTTGTTACAAAAGAAAGCAAGGATTACGATCACGAATCTCTTCTTTCACTCGAGCCCAAACTCAACGCCTAAGACAAAGTATTGCTCACTCTTTCTCTCCTTTCTTCTTGTTCTTCTTTTGGACGATCACACTTGATTCGCACAAGTATAAACTCTCTCAATCGTCACACCATTCCTAAGCCTAAGACTAGTTTATATAGCAAAGATAAAACTAGGTTTAAACTAGGGAATAAACAAGATTATGGAAAATATATCTTTCGCATAAGAAGATATTATTTCCATCTTTTAATTATATCTTTTTCCTTAAGATCTTCATGATATCTTTGCAGCTCAACCATATTTTCCATAAAGGAAACAAGATATCTTCGTTGCGCTCTTCTCAGCCATTTCTTTCCTTATTTAGCTCGCCTCTGTTGAGTAACGTTCCTGCTCAGAGTAGACATCCTGAAACACTCAAGTATACATTAGTAGGAATGTTTGTTACCATCAAAACCAGAAGGAACTTTACTTCAGCTGTAGCTTCAACAATTTGCCTTTCACTTTTATTTTTCCTCTTTTGAATGAATTACTACTCTGTTGTTCATAGCGTAGTGCATGGCTTAGGGCATTCTTTCGATCGAGATCTGCCATTGGACTAGACAATAAGTGCCATTGGATCCAGCTAAAAAAAGTTACATTTTTCCTAGAGGGTATTGGTTGTACTTCATCTTTTAGATAAGGATTTGTGTTTAGGTAGAGGATTTGGTAGTTTATGAATATTTCACTTCAAAACGACAAACTCCATAGTTAAAGTTTACTCTTCAATTTGGACACACATGTGATTATTTTTTTATGATAAAGGACTCTTGAAATTGGACACATAAACTATGATACAATGATACGATCACTATGACATGATGTTTTCAAAAAATACGGTTCCCCAAAAGAAGGCTACGGTTGATATCTATACATGAAATCGTGTTATATACTGTATAACGGTAAATCGAACTCAGACTTTGTTAATTATTGTACAAGTTTAACAAATATCAAAGCAATTCAACTCACGCTCTAACTCAAACCACTTCAACGATAACTATATTAAAGATAAACACAACACACTGCCAACTCACCCATACCATGAGACCTGCGCGTAGCGCGGGAATCAACATCCTATATATATATAATATAAATTTGAATGTTGATGGTAATAAATTCCAATCCATACAATTCAATGCACTAATATTAATCTAAAAAATTCATTCTTTAAATGGGCTATATAATTTACCTTTTATTTGATCCTAATTTTAATCCCAACCACGCTTCAAAATAATAAAAAAAAATTAATCTCAACCTCATACAACATTTGAATAAGCTAAATTTAATTCTTCCTTTATACAAAAACGCTCTCTCCTCTCTCTCTATAATCTTCTCTCTACTCTTCTGCTAACTTGACCCCTTTACCAATAAGGGGCTTTGCCCCTTTCATCCCTACCCTATGAATCCCTCATTAAACCTCAAACCATATAGAAACCCCAAACTTGCCTTCATTTTGTTTCTCCCGAAGTCGGATCTTTCATCTGCTTGGCACCTATGGCCTCCGGATTGGGCTTTTTCTCTTCACGCTACTCTTTCCAATGTAGAAGCCGGTTCATGTTTCTCTCTCCCGAAGTCTTTGCCTCGTGACCTCCGTCGCTTTTCATCATTGTCTCTAGGGCTTCGGTCCCTTCTCTCTTCTTTGTCAGAATGGATCTGGATGCTCCTTATGGTCTTGATGGTGTGGCGGCGTCGATCCAGTTCATGCATGTTCAAGATCTGGCACTCCCAAGGTATGACTCCTCTTCCCTCCTTTTATCTCTTTGACATCCTCGTCACCAGATCTGCATCTTGGTGGAGTAACCCTATGATCTATCCTCAGGATCTTGAGAGTTTTCTTGGATCTCTGATGGTGATTAGGGTTCGTTTTCCCCAAATTGATTTGCTTCTGGTTGTCTGGATTGTTTTCTGTAAGGCCGAAAGCCACCTACCCCTGACCAAAACAATGATAAACTGGATACTCTACTCTACAAATTTCAAACTGCATGTTGATTCTTTTGTAGATATGAGATCTTTCCGGTGCTTGAACTATATTTGCTCTCTTGAAATGTTAGAAACTTGTCTTATAGTTCCGGATTTTGACTATCAACCACACTCAGATTATATTACAGTAAGTGTAAACGAGCCCCTAAATCACGTTCTAATGGACAAAGTTGAATTCCTTCAGCAAACCCTTGAATCTCTCTCCTTAGTTATAGATTTCAGACCTTTATACTCTTTACTTAATATTAACATCTGGCTAGGTAGGAGGCATGTTCCTAAATCATGCTTTAAACACAAACATATTGCTACCTAGTCTCAGCTGAACATTCTAAATGTGAAATTTTCTGGATTATGCCTTTGTCTTTCTCATTTGGATAGAGATTCTCTCTTGAGGATTTTCCATTTGAATCTAAAAATAATTATCAATCTATATGATACCACTTTTTGGACTCTCCCTGAATGTTTTTTCCTTTTCACACAGAACATTAGCCCTAAATCTTTACACCAGATCATTACCATTCCCACACGCAATAACCTTAGTCTCTATCCTAGCCCTACTATGCTACAACACCTTTTTATTGCTCAATTTCTATCCAAGCTATGCACACTCATCCCTACTTCTGTAGGGCTTATGGGCAAAAAAATTTAATCTACTAGTAAATCCTGATTTGTGGCCTATTATTGTTCAAGTAATCATTATCCCTGATTCTGTTTATCTTTCATTTGATGCTCTGTGGACTTGTTACCTGAACAACAGTGATCTCACCATGCCTAAAACAATGCTACAAACATTATCAACCCTCTGGTACCCCTGTCATATGTTTAAATTTAACTTTCTTAATAGCTTTATCACAATCCCCTGGATAGGTAGGCTATACAATAGGCTCGGATTGCTTTTGTGGAGCTTACAAAGAAAATAGGCTATTAGGCTCACATGGGCTTCAAAAGAGGGAAATAATAATCGGGTGGTCAAGGATAATATAGGCTTATATAAAACAAATGTCTCAATCAAGATGTAATGCATTTTTAGTCCTTTGTGCAGTCTCAAAGAGGTACAGAAGCAAGTTCTAGAGATAGCAAGCAGCAAGCAAAGAGAGATCACACAAGAAATTAAGAGGACTTTTGTAATTGTAGTCATGAAAGGCTAACAAGCTCACCAGGACGATTTGTCTAGAGTTTCAGTTCTAACACATCTTAATCAAAGTCCACATGCTCAAGTCATTGTCAAAAGTTTGATCAATCATATCATGCCCATAATGCAATTGAAACATTAACAACCAAAGCATATTAAGGAAAGACACAATTATGTACCGTTATAATGACCCACAAAAGAATAAACAGGGGAACATATCAAACATCCATATGCACATATGCAATGCAATGCATGAGAAAAACAAAAAAAAATGAAAAAGAAACACAGAAAATATGAAAACTAACATTAAAATGCAAACAGAGTTTACACAAGGAATTACCCCTCCCCAAGCTTAAATTCTACATTGTCCCCAATGTAGAAATAAAAGAAGGGGGAAAAAGAAACTCACCAAATGATTCAGGTAATCAGGTATCCTTACACTATGCTCCGGGATTGTCGAAAATTAGTACAAGTGCACAAGAATTTTTCATCGGCATCCTACCTTCCGTCTTCGAGTAGAACTGCACAACATAGACAAACAAAATCCCAAACAAGACTATACGAAACAGCAATGACCAGACACCACATGTACATGCTCAGGCAAACAGTTAAATTGATCATTAAGAAGCAAAAATCAGTCCAAATAGGCAAACATTCGATCATCATCAACTAACAACTCCTCAATTCATCTTGCTAGAAAAATCAAGAAGACTATTACACCACAGAGAAATATACTGATAAATGATGAATTATCGGACTAACAGCAGTCTCCAAGATCAAAATTCACCAACTGAGTTCATAATTCCATGAGCAATCAACAATTAGCAACCCAAAATTACACCCAAGGCCATAATTAATCAATACACAAGCCGTATAAACCAAATTAATAGATGGAATTGCTGCCAAATGATTGCAATCAAGGGGAGGCGCAGTGGGTAGAAGCAGCGAGGGGCTGGTGGTTCGCCGGAGGCTCGAACAGCCGAGACGGAGGAGCAGCGAGATGGTGAGGAGAACGGAGGGATGGAGAGCGGCGACTAGGTCGGAAGGTGTGAGAGGGTGAAGAAAGAAAATCGGGAATAGCACCCTTCACAACGTTTGTTTTTTTTTTAATTTTTAATTATTTTTAAGAGATTAAATAGGGGCAACACACCGTGCCTCTTTGCAGAAACTCCTCCGGGGAAATGGCACGGACGACGACCGTCAGACACGGTTTGTCACAAATCGTTCCTGTTTGGAGAAGCTTTATCCGTTTCGTATTCCAGAAGTTTTTCTTTGTAATCTCAAATTTATTTTAACCAAGTGAAGAAAATAAGAAAAACTTACCTTGGGTTGCCTCCCAAGAAGCGTTTTTTTACCGTCATTAGCTTGACCTTCACCAATGTCAAGTACTCGGATTAGGCGGGTCAGTGATACCCAACACGATCGGATCAGACTCTATGTAAGGCTTCAGTCGAATCTTTCTTACTAGAAAATACCCCGAGTTCTTATGTCATAGCTCCACAGAATCATTTGGAAGAACTCGGTTCAGGTAGTATGGACCGGACCATCTTGTACTCTTGCTTCCCGGAAACATGCTCGACTTATGATGATAGAGAATCACATGATCCCCTTGCTTGAATTCAACATGAGCACGGTCAGCAGAGCGTCTTTTTCTCTTCTTCCCTCTACTCCGGACCTCTAATTTTGAATCGGCTTCCTCCCTTGAGTTATGAATTTCCAATGCATGTTGTGGTAACAAAGCAGCATCGGGCAATATATCAGGAAGCTTCTCATCCACCTCGTTACAAGAAGAGGTTGGATTAGAGTTTTGTAACACCTTAAGCTCATGAAGCACCGGGTCCTCCTTGGTCATTTGGGTAAATTTATTCCTATCAACTTGTGGCCCATCCCATTCTTTATCAACCCCAATCATAATAGAAGTGCACCGTTCTAAGTGGTGCACTTCATGCGACTCTGTAGGCAAATTTGATATATCCAACTCAGCAATCAAATCCTTCATCTTTAGATTTTCTTTGGTTAGATCATCTACTTGAATCTTCAAAGAGTCCACCAATCCTGAAAGTGAATAAAACTGGGTTAATAAAGGTTTAAGAACATCATCCAACATAGTTGTAAGAACAAGAAAAACTTTCTCAACTTCCCTATCATGTCGTTGGATGAATTCATCAAGCCTGCTCTCTTGCATGGGTGGACTTGTCTCAGGCCGGAGCGGTATACCTGGGGTTGTCACCCCACTAGGATTAGAAAATTGAGCTTTCCACGCAATTATTTCTCCAAAACTAGCGTGACAATTAGTCTTGTCATGATCTTTAACTCCACAATTCTCACAGAAGAGGTTAAAAGATGTTGGGTTTTGGCCATAACCCAAATTATAATTTTCAAAATCATACCTCTGAGTACTTGTATAAGGCTCGGAACAAAATTGATAGGATTTTACATCATACATACCTAGATCCATTTGTTCGACTTCTTCTTAAAATAGCCTCAAATAAGAAAAACAAAGGGAAAAAAAATCAAAGCAAAAATAAAGACCTAGAAACACCAATAGAGATAACAACTAATATTAACAAATTGGTCCCCGACAACGGCGCCAAAAACTTGATGTGGCTAAAACGTACCCGCAAGTGTACAGGGTCAGTTGTAGTAGTCAAGTGTCGATCCCACGGAGATCAATGTAATATTAATTGAAACGCTATCAGTGAATTAGGTCGAATGAATATGAATAAGGACGAACCAAGCTAACTAGGAATAACAAATAAAACAGATAAATATATATGAATAAATGTGTCTAAGGTTAAGGATCACCGCAAAAATGTTTCAGTAAATAAAATCACACGCTGCCTGAATCTAATCCAATTATTTGAAGGTAAGACATCTAGGGTAATCTACTAGCTCCTTTCAGACGATAGTAAACGTGTTTGAACTAACTAACAATCGCTGTCGCGCAGAGCTAATCTCATTCAAACCCATTAACGCTCTTAGAGTCTAGGAATAAACTGAAATAACATTCGCTGTCGCGCTCCGCTAAATTAACCTAAGCCTAGAACATCTATGATGACTTAGTATCCTCAAGAGTAATTAAGTCGCTTTCGCACAAATAACACTCAGGTTCATTCCTAGGATTCCGGTAAAAGTTATCACCTTTCAGTCTCAAACTCTACCTGACTACTTATTAAAGTTATCACCTTTCAGTCTCAAACCCTAACAGGATTCCAATCAGCCTAAGCTAGAACGGGCATAAAGCATCTAGAAACAAATCAAATAATATTTCAATTCAGGCAAACATATAATTCCAATTACATACGCATTATCTGGATCACCATAACCTTAGAACTAGGAATTTAGCCAAGCATGATCGAAGACATATCCGAAAGATTTAAACTAGCAATCAACATATATGAATTATTCAATAAACAAAGGAGATAAGAAAACTTAGTCTCGATGATGAAAATAATTCAAATTGATCCAAGCTAGAACGATAAACACCGTCTTCGAATCAAACGAAGGAAAAAGAAAATTCCCTCTTGAAGATTTGTCTCAAAAACCAGAACTAAAAAAACTCCCAAAACAAAAACCTAAAAGAAACTTGCCACCCAACCTAATAACTCCTTGCAGAAGTCTACGTAACCTCCTCTAATGGGCCCCTTAAATGTCAGCTCCTCTCCTTTATCACTTGTGCATATGGGCCGGCCCACTAAGTTTGTTGTTGTCCTCCTCCGTATGGGTTGGTCCATCACAACTTTCTGATTAATACGGTCCAAATTCAGTAGCTCTCCTCTCGTACTAATCCGTCTAAAAATACCTGAAACACATAAAAATAGGGTGTAGACTCCGAATACAAAATAATGCAAAATTAACTATATAATATATAAAATATGCATGCAAAATGATCCTAACTAATATACAACTAGACACCTAAAATATGTATAAAAGAGATGTTATCAGAGGTTAAATTCCATAATCATGGAACTCAAGGCAGGCCCCGCGGGGCAACATACCTATGTTCGCGGTCGGAGCGTTGTTTGACGCCTCGATATGGACGCAGCCGTCGAGGAAGACGACACATACCATCCCCAAGAACACCATGGCTACGCCTTCCCCAAAGAACAGACCCAGAAAAAGAAATCTGAAGAGATCTTAACCACAGACACCGTTGCTGCGCTCGTAGCACAACAGGTCGGAGCCTTGAGGAAAGAAATGACGTTGATGCCTGGAGCCCCCAAATCTATAGTCCCTGAAGACGAGTTCGGATTTGAGGAAAGGCTGTCGTCGCCACCATCGCCGCCCAAAAGATCGCCAAGAAGTTCACCATCGCGGACCTCCCCGTCTACGACGGATCAGACGACCCGGAAGAACACGTCTTGCTCTACAAGGCTAAGCTCTCCACGAGTTCGATTGAACCGGAGTTGAAGGAAGTAATGATGTGTAAGTTCTTAAGCTCAACGCTAAAAGGTCCGGCCTTGACGTGGTTCATCCACTTGCCCAAGGGAAGTATCTCCTCCTATGCCGAGCTCTCCAACCAATTCCGATTGCAATTCGCGAGTAGCAAGTTGTTCGCAAAACAACCTTCGGATCTCCATAACATGCGTATGAACAGGGGCGAAACCATAAGGGCCTTCTTGAAACGCTTCAACGACGAGAAGATCACGATCCCAGATTGCACTGAAGCCACCGTCGCCGACGCGTTTAGGCGAGCACTCCCTCGAGATAGTGATTTATATAAAGAACTGACGAAGACTCGTCCCGAGTCATTCGTCTCAACTAGGGAAAGAGCCATGGAAGCCATACGATTGGAATAGGATCTCCTAAGGTACAACGAAGAAAACCCTCGATCTCCACGTAGGCAAACTCCTTCGCGCAGAAAATCCCCCCAACGTCAGCATAACGACCGACACCAAGAGCGAGGGGAACGTCATGACAGGAGGAACAAGCCATTCCAAAGAGAACCACAGACGGTGCATGTTGTGAGCGAAGTCGATAGCGTCTACATGGTGGACAAAGGTATCTCTATGAAGACCGATGCGCTGCGAGTCATGAGCGCAATGGAAGGGTTACGTGACGTGCAATGGCCGAGAAAGCCGAATCCCGGAAGGAGATCCGGAATGGGCAAGGGGTACTGCGAGTTCCATAACGACACGGGTCATACGACGGATGGTTGTTACACCCTAAGAAAGGAAGTGTTAAGGTTACTGAAAAAGAGGAGATCTAAAAGACCTACTCTCCAAAGAAGGAAGAAACGCATTCGAAAGGGTGAAAAGAGAAAGGAAATCCCCTACTCCACCTCCACCTTTGTCAAGTAATACCCGGACCATACACACCATCATCGGAGGCTCTTCCACGTGCGGGTATACCGCATCCGCCGCCAGAAAAAATATCAAGATTCTACGCAACGATAGCAACATGACAAGGGTCTACCAAATTCGCCCTACCAGGAAGAATTACCCAATCACGTTCGAAGAGCCAAACGAGATGGTGGAGCATCATGACGGGTTGGTCATATCCCTCATCATCAGCAATTGCCTAGTCAAGAGGATTCTCGTAGACAATGGGAGCTCCGCTAACATCATCACTACATCCTCCATAAAGGAACTTGGGCTATCCAATGACGACGTCATAAGGAAGCATGTCCCTCTAGTGGGGTTCAGTGGCGAAGTAGCAAGCATGTTGGGAGAGATCACGTTGGCGACATACGCAAGAGGTATCAATATACAAGCCAAGTTTGTCGTAATGGAGATCGAGTCACCCTACAATATTATCCTGGGAAGACCTTGGCTCCACGACATGAAAGCTATACCCACGACGTATCACCAATCCCTGAAATTCCCGTCTCTATGGGGGATCCAAGAAATTAAAGGAGAGCTTCAAGTTGCAAGAGAGTGCTACAACATTGGGATGAAAAAAGCTACCAAGGCATCGTCGGGTAAAGAAAAGAAAGCATGGCAATCAAGGAATCACAAAGAGAAAGCTAGGGGTGGAAAGTTAGTCCCCGACGCAACGAGAAGAGCAGAGTGGGACAAGCAAAGAAACACTAGTATAACAAGTAAGTACGAGCAAAAGATCCAAGCAAAGAGCAACAACCTAAGCTACATGTTTCTGAAACACCATCCGCCATAAGCCTAAAGAAGTAACAAGAGCTTCCGAGCTTCCTAGCATTATTTCCTTCACATTCTTTCTTGCATGAGTAGGATTAATTTCTTTCAGGAGTCTTAATAAATTTAGCATCGTTGTCTTAGCGTCGGAGCGACATGGGGTCGTGACGACTAGGGGTAAGCGTAGAGGTCGAAGTCTGTCAGTTCATGATGCATCTTTCTTATTAATATATGAGTACACTCTTTTTCTCCAACGTGTTAAAGTATGCTGAGTTGTTCCATTTACAAATTACCTGGTCTCTGTCTATTACGTAACATTAAGCTTAATAAGGCCGCGTCGAAAATCCACACCGGGGAGGAATTTCGTTAGTCTACGCGTTCGAGGCTTCATCTACGCGTAGGCAACGTTAGCCAAACCGCCGACCCCGAGTCGAAGATCCCCATGATTGTTAGCGACGTGTGACAATGGTCATGGGGAATGAAGCCTGGCACCTCACGAAACTGGCACGGTCCTCTGAGCGAAGAAGGGAAACCTATCGCCACGACCACTCTCCAGGAACGCGTACTTGCACCTTCCACGGCCCCTCTGAGAGTCATGAATCCACGGGCAAAATGCCAAACCGGCAGGGACGCGTCCACCGGCATCGTAAGTCCTAACAATCTAGAAATCGGACGCCACACGATGAATAGGTCCGTCGATTAAAAGAGTTCGACGTCGACCTAAACGCTAGCGTGAGGCAACGGACCCACCTAAAAAGTAAGGGGTAACGTCACAAGGTGATAAAAATCACACGTTGACCTATGTCCGCCACTCGCTTCAGGGTTCGGAGGAAATGGTGGACCCAACCTTCATTTAAGCCGACAACGTAACTAAAGCAGCCGCGATGACCATACTACCCTATTAAGAAAAGTGAAACCCTTTCAACGCGTTCACTACGAGCAAAGTACCACGTTAGGGGTAGAATAATACACCCTACAAGGATAAAGTAGCAAAAACCAAAGTCAAAGAACCAAACCCTCGCGCTCGTATACAAGCTACGCCCAAAAGGTTAAGAAAGTTGAAATCAAAAAGATACAGGCACCAAGATAGAACACGTAGAAGATCAAAGCTAGACAAAAGACAAACACAACACGAAAAGCGACGCGTAAGATGTAAGAAACAAATTACGAGGTACAAGAAAATCCAAGAAATCTTTGGTAGTTCTAACCTAGTCTACAAGGAGCCTAGATCAAACCTACCAAAAGGAGTAGACTACTCCAGAAGCTCACGGACAAGCACGCCGTCGCCAACAAAAGAAAGACCAAAGTACAACAACATATTCAAAGCTAGGAAGATCTCGGAGACACTCTCACCAACAAGTATGTAATTCCAAAACAATTAAGTTATATTACAAAGGCCCATTATGAAGGGCGAGAACGGAGGTATTTACAAGTAAACGCCCCGAAGAACGCCGACGCGCGAAAAGAAAAGAGAAAAGGAATTTACAGAAAACTCCAAGGGAAGAACGACCCCAGAAAATCAAGAAGAGTCGCTATCAGACTCAGAAGAACTCGATGAAGAAGCATCCTGTTGAGATGTGATGAAGTTTTGATTGAATGACAAACATCTACTAATGGTTTACTTGAGTGCGTAGGTATTGTTACTAGTGTGTGCAGGAACGAAGGAAGTCTACTTGTGTGTAGACAGGAACGAAGGAAGTCTGCTTGTGTGTGCAGGAACGAAGGGAGTTCACTTGTGCGTAGACAGGAACAAATGAAGTACAAGCAGGTACGAAGGAAGTCTTGCTGGAATCCATGAGGCGTAAGGTTACGACGAATGGAAGACAGCTGTGAAGAATAAGTTCATCCGGAAGAAGATTATTGGTCGAAGATATCTTGAAGAATGGACTTGAAGAATTATGGAAGAGTTGCATTTCAAAGAAGGAAAGAAGATCTTGTCAAAGAAGGAAAAGAAGATCTTGGAAAAGAAGGAAAAGAAGATCTTGGCAAATAAGGAAAGTGGCAACTCGGCAAGGTTGGGCAATGGACGCGCGTGTGAAGGAGCGCCTAAGGAATAAGGAAATATTACGGGCAAGGAATATTTCCTTATGCGCTTTGTTTCCTTATTTGTTCAAGGCGGCGCGCCGAAGTGTAAGGCCCAAGGTGACTACTTGGAGAACAAGTTGGAATGTCACACAGAAGGAAATATTCTTAGGAAGAGATTTCCTTGTGAATGAAGAATTATGAAGCGATTTCCTTTTAGTGAGATATTGTGAGATTTATGGTAATACCAGAACGGCTAGATTGGTAGTTAGGTTTGAGGTATTTAGTGTGCTATATATTGCATGGGAATTGCATAGCTTAGTAAGACTTTGAAGAGCGAAAACCTAATACTCGGTTTAGAGTTGTTCTACGTGTGTGAGTTTGAGATTCAAGTGAGAATAGTGATCCAAGATCTAGCTAGGACGTCTAGGTGAGTGATCCAAGTTCTTTTGTAATCAAGAGATCAATACAACAAGTAGACCCGTTCAAACTCTCTCTAGTGAAAGCTAGAGAGGAGTGGTTTTTCGCCTCGAGGACTTATTGGTACTTGGGGTGTTTCCACTATACATCATCGTGTCCAGGTTTGGTTTGCATTATTGTTTGTCTTTCTGCATTATCTACTTGTCAAGGAACAATAGCTTTTGTTCCTTGAGTTTTTATACGCTAATCGATCCAAAAATTGGTATCAGAGTCTGGTCTCTAGATTGTTTCAATTAGCTTTGCAGGAAAAGATGTCATCCAACAATGCAATCAACGATTCTTTCTGGAAACCCCCATGCTGAAGCTGTTTGTGCCTAAAAATACGACGACTACGGAACGCGTGGAAGCTACGCGTAGGAGGAAGCCGTCAACGCGACGAGATGAAGAAAAGACCTCTTCGACGTGATGAGATGCGGCAAAGGACTCGTTTATCTAAAGGATTAAGTCGGCGAAGTATTTCTTATCTTGTTTATTATTATATTATTGTAATTGGTAAAAGATATGGTAAAAGAATATATTTTACCTAGTTTGTTATATCGTCGATTAGATAGAAGGAAAAGATAAGATCTTATTTCCTTAAAGATATTATTAGGGTTAGCCTATAAATAGTGGCTAACGTCTGCTTTGTAATCATTCAAGCCGTTACAAAAGTAATACCAAGCTAAAGACTTAACCCTAATTTCCTCTCTTGTTCTTGAGTGTTAAGATTATACCGTTCTCTTTGATCTTTGCCCTACAATTGCTTAGTTATCTACTCGTAGGTAATTTCGCTACAAATAGAAGCTAGGAGAGTATGATTGGTGGTGCATTCAGTTTGAGTCACATACTCAGTCTCTTGACGCCCAGATCTGGAGAGTTATTGAATTTGGTGATATCATCATCCTTGATTTAAATGATGATGACAAAACCAAAGAAAAGAAGAGATCTGACTATAGTGACACAGACTACAAGATCCTTGAGAAAAACGCCAGGGCTAAAAAGATCCTTCACATGGCTCTAAGTCCGGGCGATCTTCGGAAGATTCTTAAGTACAAAACCGCCAAGGAAATCTGGGATGCACTAAAGAGGACATACTCGGGAAGTAACGATATCAAGAGGAATAGACTCCTTTCTGCTCAAAAGGACTATGAGCAAGCTGTGGAGGAGAAAGGTGAATCCTTGGAAGACTTCCACGCAAGGTTTGAAGGTTTTGTGAGTCAAATTGAATTTCTAGGTGAAGAGCTCCCCCAGTGGAAAGTTGTTTGTAGCGAAATTACCTACGAGTAGATAACTAAGCAATTGTACGGCAAAGATCAAAGGGAACGGTATAATCTTACACTCAAGAACAAGACGAGAGAATTAGGGTTGAATCTTTAGCTTTTGTATTACTCGGGTATGACTTAGATAATAACAAGGCAGGCGTTAGCCTCTATTTATAGGCTAACCCTAATAATATCTTTAAGGAAACAAGATCTTATTTTTTCCTTCTATCTAATTAACGATATAATAAACTAGGTAAAAGATATTCTTTTACCATATCTTTTACCAATTACAATAATATAATATAAAACAAGATAAAATCCACTCGGCCGACCTAATATTCAATACGAACGGGATTTTTACCACGTCTCGTCACGTCGACGAGGTCTTCTTTTCTTCTCGTCGCGTCGACGACTTCCTTCTACGCGTAGCTTCCACGCGTTCCTCAGTCGTCGTATTTTTAGGCACAAACAAAAGTCACCTATCAATTCATGCAAGCACTCAACGCCCAATGGGACGAGTTCATCAACGCCCTTCAAGCTCAAAGCGACATCAAAGAAATCTCCTTGGAAGACCTTGTGTGCCGTCTCAAGAGTCACTCTGGAATTCTTGAGAGGAAGCTCTTGACAAGGAAAGATACGCACAAAGGAAAATCAATTGCCTTAAAAGTTGAAAAGGCCTTTGATCTTTCCCAGATGGAAGACCATGAAATTGACGAGGAACAAACGTGGCCGCCGCCCGAGCACAATTTGAGTCCTTCGAGAAAGCCCAAGCTAAAGCCATGAGCGCGAGCGAAAAAAAGGCGATAGAACTCACCAAAGAGAACGAGAGGTTGAACTCCATAGTCAAAGAGCTTAAGGAAGGTTCCGCGGGGCAACATACTTATGTTCGTGGTCAAAGTGTCGTTCGACGCCTCGATATGGACGTAGCAGCCGGGGAAGATGACGTATACCACCCCCAAGAACATCATGGATTCGCCTTCCCCAAAGAACAAGTCCAGAAAAAGAGATCCGAAGAGATTCTAACCCCAGACACCGTCGCTGCGCTCGTAGCCCAACAAGTCACAGCCTTGAGGAAAGAGATGATGCTGATGCCTGGGGCTCCCAAGTCCATAGTCCCCGAAGACGAGTTTGGGTTCGAAGAAAGCCCGTTCATTACCACCATCGCCGCCCAAAAGATCGCCAAAAAATTCACTGTCGCGGATCTTCCCGTCTATGACGGATCAGACGACCCAGAAGAACATGTCTTGCTCTACAAAACTAAACTCTCCACGAGTCCAATTGAACCAGGACTGAAAGAGGCAATGATGTGCAAGTTCTTCAGCTCAACACTGAAAGGCCCCGCCTTGACGTGGTTCATCCACTTACCCAAGGGAAGTATCTCCTCCTACGCTGAAC
The DNA here is from genome assembly GCA_029168935.1 of Oxyria digyna. Lineage (NCBI taxonomy): Eukaryota > Viridiplantae > Streptophyta > Magnoliopsida > Caryophyllales > Polygonaceae > Oxyria > Oxyria digyna. The sequence goes on from JAPVLV010000005.1 coordinate 47,907,974, forward strand.
TTTCTAATCAATTTCGATTGCAATTCGCCAGCAGTAAGTTGTTTGCAAAACAACCCTCAGATCTCCATAACATGCGTATGAACAAGGGCGAAACCATAAGGGCATTCTTGAAACGCTTCAACGACGAGAAAATCACGATCCCAGATTGTACTGAAGCCACCGCAGCTGATGCATTCAGGCGAGCTCTCCCCCGAGATAGCGATCTGTATAAAGAGTTGACAAAGACTCGCCCCGAATCATTCGCCTCAACCAGAGAAAGAGCCATGGAAGCCATAAGATTAGAAGAAGATCTCCTAAGGTGCAATGAGGAAAATTCTCGATCTCCACGAAGGCGAACTCCTCCGCGTAGAAACTCTCCCCAACGCCGACACAACGACAAGCATCAAGAATGAGGAGAACGTCACGATAGGAGAAACAAACCCTTCCAAAGAGAACTGCAGGCAGTACACGCAGTGAGTGAGGTCGATAGCGTCTACATGGTGGATAGAGGTATCTCTATGAAGACCGACGCGCTCCGAGTCATGAGTGCGATGGAAGGACTATGTGTCGTACAATGGCCAAAGAAGCAAAATCCCGGAAGGAGACCCGGGACAGGCAAGGGATACTGCGAGTTCCATAATGACACGGGTCACACGACAGATGGTTGTTACATCTTAAGAAAGGAAGTGTTAAGGTTGCTAAAGAGAGGAGACCTAAAAGACCTACTCTCCAAGGAAGGAAGAAACGCTCTCGAAGGAGTAAAGAGAGAAAGAAAATCCCCCACTCCACCTCCACCTCCGTCAAATCATGCTCGCACCATACATACCATCATCGGAGGCTCCTCCACAAGTGGATATACCTCATCAGCCGCTCAGAAGAATATCAAGATTCTACGCGACGATAGCGACATGACGAGGGTTTACCAGATCCGTCCTATCATAAGAAATTACCCGATCACGTTCGAAGAGCCAAACGAGATAGTGGAGCATCACGACGGATTAGTACTCTCCCTCATCGTCAGCAATTGCCTAGTCAAGAGGATCCTCGTAGATAATGGAAGTTCAGCCAACGTTATCACTACATCCTCCATAAAAGAACTCGGACTGTCTAACTACGTCGTCGTCAAGAAGCATGTCCCTTTAATAGGATCCAGTGGAGAAGTAGCAAGCATGTTGGGAGAGATAACGTTAGCAACATATGCAAGAGGTATTAATATGCAAGCCACGTTCGTCGTGATGGAGATCGATTCACCCTACAACATTATCCTAGGAAGACCTTGGCTGCACGACATGAAAGCCATCCCCTCAACGTACCATCAGTCCCTGAAATTCCCCTCCCCATGGGGAATCCAAGAAATTAAAGGAGAACTTCAAGTCGCGAGAGAATGCTACAACATCGGGGTGAAAAAAGTAACCAAGGCGGCGTCAAGTAAAGAAAAGAAAGCGTAGCAATCAAGGAGTCGCGTAAAGAAAGCTAGGGGTGAGGAGTACATCCCCGACGCGACGAGAAAAGCAGGATCCAACGAGCAAAAGAATATCAGTCCACCAAGTAAGCACAATCAAGAGATTCATACAGCAAGCAACAAATTAAGCAACATGTTCCTGAAGCACCATCCACCATAATCCTAAAGAAATGACACGAGTTTCCGAATTTCCTAGCACTGCTTTCTTTATGTTCTCCCTTGCATGAGTAGGATTAGTTTCTTTCGAAAGTTTCAATAAATTTAGAGTCGTTATCTTAGCGTCGAAGCGACAAGGGGTCGCGATGACTAGGGCTAAGCGTCGTTGTCAGAGTTTGTCAGTTCATGATGCATTTTCTTTATCAATACATGTTGAGATGTGATGGAGTTTTGATTGAATGACAAACATCCACTAATGGTTTACTTGAGTGCGTAGGTATTGTTACTAGTGTGTGCAGGAACGAAGGAAGTCTGATTGTGTGTGAAGGAACAAAGGAAGTACAAGCAGGAGCGAAGGAAGTCTTGCTGAAATCCATGAGGCGTAAGGTTACGACGAATGGAAGACAGTTGTGAAGAAGAAGTTCATCCGGAAGAAGATTATTGGTCGAAGATATCTTGAATAATGGACTTGAAGAATTATGGAAGAGTTGCATTTCAAAGAAGGAAAGAAGATCTTGTGAAAGAAGGAAAAGAAGATCTTTGCAAATAAGGAAAGTGGCAACTCAGTGAGGATGGGCATTGGACGCGCGTGTGTGAAGGAGTGTCTAAGGAATAAGGAAATATTACGCGTCAGGGAATATTTCCTTATGCGATATTATTTCCTTATTTGTTGAAGACGGTGCATTGAAGAGTAAGGCCCAAGGTGACTACGTGGAGAACAATTTGGAGCGTCACACGGAAGGAAATATTCTTTAGAAGATATTTCCTTGTGGAAGAATTCTTAGAAAGCGATTTCCTTGTGGAAGAATTCTTAGGAAACGATTTCCTTGTGAATGTAATTCTTAGGAAGCGATTTCCTTGTGAATGTAATATTTATGAAGCGATTTCCTTTTAGTGAGATATTGTGACGTTTATGATAATTTCAGAACGGTTAGATCGGTAGTTAGGTTTGAGCTATTTAGTGTGCTATATATTGCCAGGGAGAGCATAACATAGTAAGACTTTGAAGAGTGAAAACCTTTTACTCGGTTTAGAGTTGTTCTACGTGTGTGAGGTTGAGATTCAAGTGTGAAGAGTGATCCAAGATCTAGCTAGGAGGTCTAGGTGAGTGATCCGAGTTCCGTTGTAATAAAGAGATCAATACAACAAGTAGACTCGTTCAAACTCTCTCTATTGAAAGCTAGAGAGAGTGGTTTTTGGCCTTGATACTTATTGGTACTTGGGGCGTTTCCACTATACATCATCGTGTCTAGGTTTGGTTTACATTATTGTTTGTTCTTTCTGCATTATTTACTTGTCAAAGAACAATAGTCTTTGTTCCTTGAGTTTTTATACGCTAATCGATACAACAATTGGTATCAGAGCCTGGTCTCTAGATTGTTTCAATTAGCTTTGCAGGAAAATATGTCATCCAATAATGCAATCAACGACTCGTTTTGGAAACCCCCAATGCTGAAGCCAGGAGAATATGATTGGTGGTCCAGGGAAAATTTCATGAATTTTGATGATTCATCATTACTCTTAAATCTTTTAAAAATAAATTACAAATTATAGTTGTAATTAATGATTAAATTGCCAAAATCCTTTGAGAAAATGTGCCTTTAAAAGAATATTTGAGTCCACCTTGTAATGTTCCATATCCAAGCTCGTGTTGATCAAAATGGAACGAACCAAAACTGCTAAATCAATTGTGTGATGTTGGTACAAGATAAAAAAAAAACAAATAAAAGAAAAGAAAAAGAGGGGAAGGAAGCTGCAAGTTACAGGAAACGAAAAGAAACAAAATTTTAAATTGTTGAACGTGGGATACAGTTATACACACTCCAACACTCCACCTCCTCATTTACGAGTAGTAACTAGTAGTACTGCAGCCCCCACAAAATTACAAGAAATATTAATTAAACAAATTAAGAGTTAGTGGGCGGTTAATCAAGTAACCTCTCTAATCAACCCTATAAAATGAGAGGGGTATTGCTCAGAAAAGGCTCTGCTACGTACCCACATTCAAAAAAACACAAAGCAGGAGGAACAAAAAAAAGAGAGAGAAAGGAAGTTTGCAGAAACAAAATTCATCACAAATACTCCATACATACAAACGAAGGAGAAGATCCATCACCTGCAGAAGAAGGTAGTAAACCAATTCCTTTCATCTCTTGATTTCTCATACCCCGTCTTTGCGAAACGGATTGGGTCTCTCTGGCCTGTGTATGAGAATATCAATTGATCGGAAATGTCCCTTCGTACGAAAAAAATACTAATTTTTGAAATTCCGTCCTTCAGATATACAATTGTAATCTCCCGCTACGACCTGAGAATCAGAATTCTAAAAAACCCCTAAAGGAGATGAAATGCTGTCAAAATTTTCTCTGGTATCAAATCAAATACCCGGGGTCAAATTTGGAGTTGCAACGATTTCATCAGTGCAAAATCATGTTAGAGATTTGGTTCTACCATAGAAATGGGTTCTCTAACTTCATTCTAAAAAAAATCAAAAAAAAGAGAAGTTACAATTATATGCAGAGTGATGTGACAAAAGAAACCAACTTTGCAGACATTAGATATAAAAAGGGAATACTTCACGTGACTTTGCAGAGAGTTTGGTCCAAATGAAGACTTGGGGTTTAATCTATTAAATCAATCTTCAATCTGCAAAGTTTTTTGAGGGCAAAAATATTTAAATTGGATCATAAAAAAACTATTGATCCAGCCTTAAGAAAGCATGGGCTTTGATTCAAAGGATAAGCAAGCCTGAAGAAAAAAGCTAAGCCCAAATTAAAATAACAAGGTATGGATACCTGCACCAAAGCAAATAAAATATAAGCTTAATTACGTGGCTTACTAGTTAGCACATACCACTAAAGATTTGCTTAACATATGAAGTCATTTTGTTTTGACACTTGAGTGCTAATAAATTTTACACGAGTCATATACAAGTGTGACCATGTTAAATCTAAAACGTTATCTTCTTAAGGAACTACGTAGACTTGATTCCGTACTAAACGAATACGTAGGAAATTCGGTATCAAATTTAAATATATATCGGATTCAGTCACCCCACAAATCAAGAAACAATCTTTTCCGAACTACGCGTGATTTGATCCCTCACAAAGAGGGTACGTAGGCAATTCGACATATAGCAAACCGCTCGTCGAGTTCAATCACACCCTAAAACCAAAACAAAAGTTTTATCCAAAAAATATTCTTGTATGAACTACGTTTGATTTGATCCCTTATAAAAAGGGTACTCGATACAAGTCATCGACCATCAAGTTCAATCATAAAATCAAATTAAATTTAAAGTTCTAACAAATTAAAAAGATCAAAACCTTTTAAAATTAATAAAATAGTGGAGAGGTTAGGCAACCCTTCCTAGAAGATGAGTTTGATCTTATTCACGACGTGCAAATGATAGTTGGACCGTGTCTAGGAAACCTTTCCTAGAAGGTGGGCTTAGACTCGTTCCTCTGATGTACGTTAATTAAACACTCTGAACTACATAAGGCTTGATTCTCTTCAAAGAAATATGTAGGCAACCCGCTAAAAACTCGGGTGCAGCCCAAATCATCAAAACACTCAAATTTTGGTTTTTGTATAACTTTTAATCAAGAGGGTAACGAGAGAGGGTCGAACTCAAGTTTTAAAAATCAAATAAAATATGTTTTGCAATTTATACACATTTTTGTTCAACAGTGCATTCAGTTTGAGTCACATACTCAGTCTCTTGACGCCCAGATCTGGAGAGTTATTGAATTTGGTGATGTCATCATCCTTGACTTGAATGGTGATGACAAAACCAAAGAGAAGAGATCTGACTATAGTGACGCAGACTACAAGATCCTTAAGAAGAACGCGCCACAGTGTAAGCAAGTTATCAACGTCACCCCTCAACGCGCCTGATGGACTCAACGTCCTAAACGACATCCTTCTCCAACGTTTTTAGACGTGAAATCAAGAACTCCATCATCATATGATCTCCAAAGCTACCGTTCAAAATACGAAATAAGTGGAATACAAGAACGCGACGGATCGAGAAAGTCTCAAACTCGGACACGACACTAAGATTCGCCTAAAGAAGTACAAAGTGCAGCAAAACCAAGTAAGTTCTCTATAGAACCTGAACCTCCCATATCTTAATTCGAGGAAAAGAAAGACATATCTCATCAAGTTGAAAGAAAAAGAAAGATCGTGTCGCGAGACGCTAACTAAAGCCATGCCAAAGAGAGCGTAAGATCAAAGTAATCCTCCTCAAGTTCGCAAAGAAAAAGCAATTCTCCAAAAAGAGCAACACAAGAAGTTACAATCGAAATACCAAAAGCAAAAGTTTCTCAAGTAAGATAGTTGAGAAAAGAATCTTCCAACACCGAAATGAAAAACTCCTAAGGATAAGAGCGTTGGGAAACTCGACGCGTCCTAGGAAGACCCGTAAGAACTTCATTGATTGTTAGCTAAGTTGAAGTACATATTTACCAAGTTACACACGTCTAAGTATGTTTATTTTCTGCATGATCATGTCGTTGTCATAGCGTCGAGGCGGCAAGGGGTCGCGTCGACTAGGGGTAGCTTTAGAATGTCGTCATGTCGAGTCATCATGATTATTTATTTGCATAAGCGTATTTTCTCTCCGACGTGTCAAGCATGCTGAGCTGTTTCATTTCAAAGTACTTGCTCTCTGTCTATGATGCAACACCAAGCTTAATAAGGCCGTGGCGAAAATCCGCGCCGGGGGCGAATTTCGTTAGTCTACGCGTTCAAGGCTTCATCTACGCGTAGGCAACGTTAGCCGAATCTCCGACCCCGAGTCGAAGCTCCCTATGATTGTTAGCGACGTGTGGCAATGTTCATAGGGAATGAAGCCCGACACCTCACGAAACCGGCACGGTCCTCTGGGGAAGAAGGGAAACCTATCGCCACGACCCATCTCCAAGAACGCGTACTTGCGCCTTCCACGGCCCCTCTGAGATTCATGAATCCACGGGCAAAACGCCAAACCGGCAGGGATGCGTCCACCGGCATTGTAAGTCCTAATAATCAAGAAATCGGACGCTACACGATGAATAGACCCGTCGATTAAAAGAGTTCGACGTCGACCTAAACACTAGCGTGAGGCAACGGACCCACCTTAAAAGTAAGGGGTAACGTCACAAGATGATAAAAATCACACGTTGACCTATGTCCGCCACTCGCTTCTGGGTTCGGAGGAAATGCTGGACCCAATCTTCATATAAGCCGACAAACAACAAAAGCAGGCGCAATGACCGTACCACCCTATCAAGTAAGTAAAACTCTCTAACGCGTTCACTACGAACAAAGTGTCATACCAGGGGTAGAAAACCACACCCTAAAGATAAAGTAGCAAAAGCAAAAGCCAAGGACCAAACATACGCGTTCAAAAACAAGCTACGGGAAAGGGGTCACAGAAGTTAAAGTCAAAAAGAAGAAAAGGTTCTACGTGTACCCAAGCGTAAAGCACATGAAACATCAAAACCAAAAGAACAAGCTCCCAAGACGTCTCTGACGCGAAGAATAACGCGCACGACGCAAGAAACAAAGTGCAAGATATAACAAGTAAAGCAAGCCCAAGGGTCTTTGGTAGCTCTAACCTAGTCTACAGGGAGCCTAAGTCAAACCTACCAAAAGGGGTAGGACCACTCAAGGAAACAAGAAAGATAGAAGTATTATCAAGACGATCCAAAGAGAAAAGTTACTCGTTCAACCCATAGATGAATACGCTATCGCCAAAGAAGATCATGTGAAGTCGAAAATGTCACGCAAGATAAAAGGAAGAGTTTGCAACAAAGAAAGACGAGACAAAGGAATCTCGATCAAAAGTTTAGAAAAAATCCAAGAGCTAGAATGTGAATGAGAACGACAATCACGAGTTGGCCAAGATCACCCAAATTCTACGTGTAGAGAACGCCTAAAACGCCCATAAAAAGAAGAATGCGATCAAAGGCATCGCGACGAGTATAAAAAGGAAGAAAATCAAGATAGGAGATAAAAGCATCTCAAAGAACCCTCCTGAGGGAACCAAGCATGCTTTAGTCAAAAGAAGCATTAGTACGACTGAAAGCACGACGAGGTCGAAGTAAACGCCGAACAAGTCTAAGAAAGACATTCAAGAGAAGCAGTGCTACCAAAAGTTTAAAGTAAAAGTCAGTGTAGTCGACACAAGGCATCATCACCAACGCGTTCCCAAATGTGAAACGTGTTCTCCAAAGACGTTTCCCGACGCGTTCTCCAGAACATTCTCGTTACACCTCCTTAAGACTCGAAGCAATCTAAAAGCATTGCATGAAGATCAAGTTGTGCCACCATGATAACGCCACCAGGGGTCGGACCTACGGCATAATCGCCATCAAAGCAAGAACGCATGCGTACGACTTCGTCTCCAAACTAAACCTCAAGGGTCTACTCTCTACGCCATATAAGTGATGCGTCCTCTAAACTATCTCCACAATCTAAGACATCCTCGATCCTTAACAAGACAGTTCACGGCATTCTAGAATCATTAGAGCAAGAATGACTCCACTTTCCTAAACTGCCAAGCACAATCTATTCATCTCGGCGCGGGTACGTTGCTCTAGACCTCCTTCTACTTAGTTATTTTTCTTCACGTATCTCCACGGCTAGTTGATAAGCGGTGTTTTACATACCGCAACTATGGATTATTAGCTAGTTTTGTATAGGATTATGTTATTTGTTTCTATGTAATCTGTATCATGGAGTTGTTCGAGAGAAGATTTACATACGAGATTCCAAGAGATGATACGAAGCATTGGAAGCATTGAAGCATAAGGAAGAATCTGTTGAAGACGAAGACGAAGACGAAGACGAAGACTTGAAGAAATCAGTATCTGCTACCTCAGACGACATAGCCGTACCCGCGGGTCTCAAGCCGCACCCGCGGGTTTCACCCTCAGCCAAGGATCCGAGAAAGCACAAGCCGCGCCCGCGGGTCCCAAACCGCGCCCGCGACCCTCTGCCATCCTGAAATTCTGGAGAATCCAAAACCGCGCCCTTGACTCTCAACCCGCGGGTGCGGTTCCTCGACAGAAGAATCAAATTGATGTATTTGCCAATTGAAGTATTTTGTGTTTAATTCTGCAACTATCCACACGTTTTTATTACCTTAATGTGGCTGTTACAATAGCTGATGACTATTTAGGTTGTGGATGATCATCCTTGATGAGATACCTTTTGTTTACTTAAGTTTTTGGAGAGTTTTTCACAAAACTTATGAGTTGCTAAAGTTCCTTTGTTTCACTTGGCGTTTGAAGCTTTTGGATTCAACAAGTTGTGAGTTTATCCTTTCCCTTTGTCTACTCTTTGATTGTCTCAACTCTCTTGTTTGTATTGTCCATGAACTAGATTTACTACTTTAGACTGATCACCTAAGTTAGTTTTATCTTATTCATATTGCTAGAGTTTGATACTTCTAGTTGAATTATCATACTTGTTGTGTAGCACAATCTATTTGCATGAACTAGTTGTGATTGTTATTAGAGAAGAGAATTGAGTACATGTCGAGTATCCGACTAGTTGTCCATGAATGCATTGCTACTTTGTTATTGAACTTTGATAGTTTCAAGGTTATAATCGAGTAAGGGTTATTAGGACTAGTTGGACTAATAACTATTCAAGAACAGGAATTAGAACGATCACTTGAGAACTTGACATAGGGATGAAAAGGATTCTAAGATCAACTTGTTAATCTAATTGTGGATAATCGCTAAGTGGAACACTTCTCTTAATATTGTTATAACCAAGTTGACATTCGATACTTCGTATCAAAACCATTAAAACCCCCCCTTTGGTTAAGTTTATTGGTTAGTCATTGTGATAACTTAAGAATTTGATAAACTGATTCTCTTGGGATTCGACCCTTGCTTCCGCACTATATTACTTAGTTTGCACGTTAGGATTACTTGACTTGGCACACAACAAATTAGCCGCGTCACTAGTCTACAAGCTTCACCTCGAGCAAGTCTATCTCTCTCTCCAACTTCTAGTAAGACTCCAGGCAATAGAAACTAACACCCATCTGCAAGGGGTGACGTAATTATAAGAGACGCGTTGAAAGTGAACGCGTAGAATCGCCAAAGAGAAAAAAGAGTACGCTATGAAAAAAGTATGTCAAAATAGACACGGAAGTTAAGAAGTTCCATCATAAGAAGAGACGCCAGAACTCAAAGCATATACCAGAGAAGAAAGAAAATACGAAAACGCGAAAAGATAGAACGCGTCGCCATCGCCATCGTGACCTCCAAAGAGTACCTCCACGCTAAGCAAGTGCATAAGGATACAAATCAAGAAAGCTGAAAAGTTTCACGTCACCCAAGCTAGGGGTGATGAGTAGAGCCTCCACAATGTCTAAGAACGAGCGACGAAGTGTCCCCAAAACTTCCCTGAGTAAAAGCATCGATTGGTCGAGAACAAGCGTAAGAGAAAAATATCTGAGTATGCAGTAGCCAAGAAAGAAGTTGAAAGAGTCGATTGTTTCTCTCATCCGTGACGAAGTAGTAGTTTCCTCCAAGAGTCATATCCTTAGAAAAAAGAACAGAAGATGCTCAAAATACCACGTTGAGAATCCAAACATGCGGCAAAGGTCCAATAAGGAGATATGTTACAAGGAAGAAGTAAATCGCCATCTAAAAATTTGCTTGAAGACAGGATGATCCAAGTAACCCAACTGAGGATTATGGTGAAGCAACGACTTCATTTACGAAGTCCTCATTAGCCATGATTTCAGATTTGGCCCGCGAACATTTCATAGTCGATTAAGCACGAAGTTGATTCTCTCCAAAGAAGGCGTAAGAAGCCCAAGATCTAGATCGCCTATCGCCAGTTAGAAAGAAAAGACATGTTCAAACGTAGAACACAAGTTCAGGGAACTAATTATGAAACAATAGAGTTTCAAGCATCAAGTTATAGAAACAACGCGTTGAGATTAAGAGAAGGCATTGAAGAAGATGAAGACATTATTACGAAGTTGAGATTTCGGTTCGAGTGAATATTCAACACGTTCCGAGTTTGATGAAGACGTATTCCATGAAGAAAGAAGGCGTCTCCCAGTTACACTAGACGTTAAGCCCTGTAAGACGCTTTCAGGAAAGCATGGAGAGGAGGAGAAACACGCCACACCGAAGGTAACCAGAGTCCAAAAGAAATTATTTGCTATAATTGCCAAAAAGTAGGTCACCTCGCCAGGAATTGTTTCAAGAAAAGAGTAGAGGAACCACCAGAGAAATCCGCAATGATGGCTACCTGGGAAGGAACAAAAGACAACCTATGTCTCATGGCAACAGGGAGCAATCAAGACGACGCCAACCAGGTACCTATTCATTCTTGGTATATAGATAGTGCTTGTTCATGTCACATGACAGGTGTTTGTGCCTAAAAATACGAAGAGTATGGAACGCGTGAAGAGCTACGCGTAGGAACACTGTGTCGACGCGACGAGAGAAAAAGAGGACGTCGTCGACGTGATGAGACGTGGCAAGGGTCCCGTTTATCTTGAAGATTAAGTCAGATAAGTATATTTATGTCTTTTATTTAATATTCGTTATGTAAATAGTAAAAGATATTAGAAAGAATATCTTTTACCATGTTTTATATTAGGTTAAAGATATAAGGAAAAAGATAAGATTTTTTCCTTAAAGATAGAATTATGATTTGCCTATAAATAAAGGGCTCCCTTTTCATTGTAAAGAAGCCTCTTCTCCCCAAGTAATACACAAGTATCTCGTGTTCTCTCTCTTTTATCAATGGTGTTTTCTAGATGAAGTGTTGGCACCGTAAAGTTTGATCTTTGTCCTACAATTGCTTAGTTATCTATTCGTAGATAATTTCGCTACAAACAACAGGGAACAAAGAATGGTTTCAATCACTAAATTTCCAAGGCGGAGGCTCCAGCACCTTCGGGAACAAAAGCAAAGGAGAAGTTCCAGGAACTGACAAGGTAAGTATCTCCGACAAACTCTCTGTCAATAATGTGAATCTAGTAGACAACCTTGGTTTTGACTTGTTAAGCGTGGCTCAACAATGTCAAAAAGGGAAGAATAAGGTTGTCTTTACCACTAATGACTGTTAAGTTGAGAGTTTAAGTTTAAGGAAGATTCTCCTAAAAGGAATATGTATCAACAACAGATTCCTGAGGAAGATCTATGCTTTACCTCTGTTAGAGAGGACTCTCTTCTTTGGCACAAAATATTTTGTCATGTAGGTGTTTGTGCCTAAAAATACGACGACTATGGAACGCGTAGAATAATGTCGTCGACGCGACGAGATGAAGGAAAGACCTCGTCAACGCGACGAGACGTGGCAAGGATCCCGTTTATCTTAAGTATTAGGTTGGCTGGGTGTATTTTATCCTATTTTATATTATATTATTTTAATTGATAAAGGATATGGTAAAAGAATATCTTTTACCTAGTTTGTTATATCATTATTTAGATAGAAGGAAAATATAAGATCTCGTTTCCTTAAAGATATTATTAGGGTTAGCCTATATATAAAGGTTAACGCCTGTTTTGTATTCATTCAAGTCGTTATTCGAGTAATACCAAGTTAAAGTTTCAACCATAATTTCCTCTCTTGTTCTTGAGTGTTAAAACTATACCGTTCTCTTTGATCTTTCCGCTACAATTGCTTAGTTATCATCTCGTTGGTAATTTTTCTACAAACAATTGGCGCCCACCGTGGGGCAAGATCAAAAAGGTATCGTCTTTTCATATGAAAGGAACAACCTCACTCATAGAAGCCATGGAAAACTCCAGATCGATCAAGAAGCCCCGAAACGAAGTCCTTACCGTGTTAGGAGGTCCGCCGTCCTGCGCAACTTCAGACGCTAAGAGGCTCACAAGAACTGTTGAAGGACAAAGCGATTCCACTCCGACTCGCCACTCCAGAGCAATCAACGGCGATTTTCCTATCACGTTTGAAAGCCCAGACGAAAGGATCAAGCACCACGATAGCCCGGTAATCTCCGTGGTGATCCAGAATTGCAGGGTGAAAAGAATCCTGGTAGATAACGGAAGTTCAACCAACATCATCGCTCTCTCCACTGTTCTCAAACTCGGACTTTTCGTTGACGATGTCGTCGGAAAGCGTATCCGTTTAAAAGGCTTCAGCGAAGAAATATCCGAGATGCTAGGAGAAATCACCCTCGAGACGATGGTCCAAGGCGTCAATCTCCCAACCCAATTCGCGGTGATGGAGGCGGAGTCGCCTTATAACGCCATCTTGGGAAGGCCATGGATTCACGATATGCGAGCGGTTCCATCCACGTATCATCAATCCCTGAAATTCCCAACGCCCTGGGGAATACGCGAAGTCAAAGGTGAACCCTATACAACTAAAGAATGTTACAGGATCGACATGAAAGGAACCACAACTCCGGAAATCAAGAAAGATGAAGTGAAAGAGTTTCTGGTCAAAGCACCCACGAAGTACGTCAAGCCAAAGTGTCCCGAACTAGAGGACGTGATCGTCGACGATTCCAAACCAGAAAGAGTCGTAAAGATAGGAACCGACGTCCCCAAAGACATTAGGGAAGAACTGATAACGTTCCTGAGATCAAAAGTTAAATGCTTCGCATGGAGTCACGAAGACATGATAGGCATATCTCCCGATGTGATGCTCCATAAGCTAAACGTCGATCCCAAATTCGTTCCAGTCAAGCAAAAGAGAAGGAAATTCGCTCCTGAACGCAACAAAGTCGTAGATGAAGAAGTAAAAAATCTCCTTGAAACCGGTAAGATACGGGAAGCAAAGTACCCCGATTGGCTCGCCAACGTTGTAGTCGTCCAAAAGAAGAACGGGAAGTGGAGGGTATGTGTCGATTTCACGGACCTCAACAAAGCCTGTCCCAAAGACTCCTTCCCACTCCCCCATATTGACGCCATGGTAGACGCGACGGCAGGACACGAGTTGCTAACGTTCATGGACGCGTTCAGCGGATACCATCAGATACAGATGAACCCCGCCGATCAAGAAAAGACTGCGTTCGTGACAAACCATGGGATATACTGCTATAAGGTCATGCCTTTCGGACTCCAGAACGCCGGAGCCACGTATCAACGACTGGTGAATAAAATATTTGGAGAACATATAGGGGACACGATGGAGGTATATATAGACGACATGCTCGTGAAGTCAAGGCAAGAGAAAGATCATGTAACACATCTGAAGGAGGCGTTCGAGATCCTGGAAGAGTATAGCATGAAGCTCAACCCGACCAAGTGTTCCTTCGGAGTCTCATCCGGGAAGTTCCTCGGATACGTGGTGACCCAAAGGGGAATAGAAGCCAGTCCCGAACAAATTAATGCCATACTCGACCTCGAATCTCCACGTTGCGTAAAGGACATCCAAAAGCTAACAGGAAGGGTCGCCGCGCTAAACAGGTTCATCTCCAAAGCCTCCGACAGAAACCGGATCTTCTACGACACTCTCTGAAAGAACGAGTCCTTCGCTTGGACAGAACGCCATGAGGAAGCCTTCACGGAGCTTAAAGACTATCTAACGAATCCTTTACTCCTATCGAAACCTAAAGAAGGAGAACCCTTATTCGTGTACCTGGCGGTCTCCGAAATCGCCGTCCTCGTGAGAGAAGAAGGAGAGGAGCAACAACCCGTCTATTATGTAAGCAAAACGCTATCGTCAACAGAGACAAGATATTCCACCATGGAGAAACTGACATTGGCGCTAGTAATGGCATCGATGAAATTGAAACCCTACTTCGAATCCCACACCATCGTGGTAAGAACAACATCTCCATTGAAGAACATAGTAAAGAAACCAGAACTCTCCGGGAGGATGACGAAGTGGGCAGTCCATCTTGGCGGCTACGACATCATTTACGAAGGAAGAAAGGCGATCAAGTCCCAAGTGCTAGCGGACTTCGTGGCAGATTCCAGTCCAACGTTAGAACAAGAAGCAACCTCGCATCTAAACACGGTAGAACTCGCAAAATGGACCCTACACACGGACGGAGCGATGAACCAGAACGGGGTAGGATTGGGTATCGTCCTAAAATCCCCGCAAGGGGATAGGGTCGTCCAAGCCATAAGATGTGATTTCAAGGCGACGGATAACGAAGCCGAATACGAAGCCTTGATCGCCAATTTACGCGTCGCCACTGACCTACAGGTTAAGAAGCTCGACATCTATTGTGACTCGTTGCTGGTAGTCAATCAAGTCCGAGGCGATTACGCCACTAAAGATTCAAAGATGACCCTATACGTCAAAGTAGTAAAAGAACTGTTCGAAAAGATCGAAAGCTGCCAGATCAGACAGATCCCCAGAGACGGCAACGCACAAGCCGACGCGTTATCATCGATTGATCCAAGAGAATATCAAAAGATCTTGTTCCTCATCCTCAACAACGCGTCTATCAACAAAGAAACTGTTCTATAACAAACACTCACAGTAAGGAGTCAAGATTCCTGGGTAACGCCTTATTACGAGTGGCTGCAACATGGACGTCCCCCAGATAACACGTACGACGCAAGTCTATTGAAGCAGAAAGCGACCACCTTCGTGGTGGACAAAGGCCAACTATTGAAGTGGCCGTCGAACGGCGTATTCCTGACATGCCCAACTGAAGAGAAAATTCAAGACAGTCTACGTGAGTTGCACAACAGAGAGTATGGAAATCATTCTGGAGGAAGGAGCCTAGCAGCCAAGGCACATTCGGCAGGATATTACTGGCCCACGATGAGACAAGACGCGATGAATTACGTCAAAAGGTGTGACGCCTGCCAAAGACGCGCCCCGATCCCACATCAGCCGGCAGAAAAACTCCACTCCGTAGCGTCTCCTTGGCCGTTCATGCAATGGGGGATGGATATAGTAGGTCCTATGCCCTTGACCCTGGAACCAAAAACGTTGATGTTAGCCGTCATGGATTACTTCTCCAAGTGGACAGAGGTCGAAGCATTCAAAAGCATCAAAGACTCCCATGTTATCTCCTTCATCGAAAGAAACATCATCATGAGATTCGAAATCCCTAACACCATTGTGTGCGATAACATATCGCAATTTATTAGCAAGAACATTGTGTCGTTCTGCGAAGACAAAGGAATACGCCTGGTCTACTCGACGCCAAGATATCCTGAAGCGAACGGACAAGAAGAATCAAGTAACAAAGCCATCGTAAGCAATCTCAAAAAGAGGATAGAAGAATGCAAAGGAAACTGGGCGGAACAACTCCAAGCCATAGTATGGGCCGACAGAACGACTCCTAAGAGGGAAACGGGAAGAACGCCATTCTCCCTCGTATACGGTTGCGAGGCCGTCTTTCCAATCGAAGTGGAGGTACCAACAGAAAGATATCGATCCCTCCCTGAAGAAAGAAATACTCCAATGATGACATTCATGATAGACACGATCAACGAAATAAGAGATAATGCAGCAATGAGGATGGCGGCACAAAGACAAATCGCCGCCCGGAGCTATAACCGACGAGTAAAAGCAAGAACTTTCCAAGTAGGATACTGGGTCTTAAGAAAAGTGTTTCCAAATACCGAGGATAAGAGCGTCGGAAAACTCGCCGCGTCCTGGGAAGGCCCATACCAAATAGCACAAGTCGTAGGGCGAGGAGCCTACGAACTCGTTACACCATAAGTAGTACCATTGATGCGTTCGTGGAACGCAACACATCTTAAGAAATATTACCATTAGAGAACGTGATAGTTGATTTGATTTCTACCTGTTCCTATGCATGATTTAGATTTTTGTTATGCCTAAGCATGTTTTAGCGTCAAAACGACAAGGGGGTCGTCCAGACTAGGGGTAGGCGTCTTAAGTTCATCAAAATTCATGAGATCTCCATTAATATATAAGTATGCACTTTCTTGCCCGATATGCAATGCATGACGAGTTGTTTCATTTCAAAGTACTTGCTCTCTGTCTATGATGCAAGATCAAGCTTATTAAGGCCGCGGCGAAAATATGCGTTCAAGGCTTCATCTACGCGTAGGCAACGTTAGCCGAACCACCGACCCCGAGTCGAAGCTCCCTATGATTGTTAGCGACGTGTGGCAATGGTCATAGGGAATGAAGCCCGACACCTCACGAAACTGGCACGGTCCTCTGGGGAAGAAGGGAAACCTATCGCGACGACCACTCTCCAGGAACGCGTACTCGCGCCTTCCACGACCCCTCTGAGTCATGAATCCACGGGCAAAACGCCAAACTGGAAATGATGCGTCCACCGGCATCGTAAGTTCTAACAATCTAGAAATCGGACGCCACACGATGAATAGGCCTGTCGATTAAAAGAGTTCGGCATCGACCTAAACGCTAGCGTGAGGCAACGGACCCACCTTAAAAGTAAGGGGTAACTTCACAAGCTGATAAAAAATCACACGCTGACCTATGTCCGCCACTCGCTTCAGGGTTCGGAGGAAATGCAGGACCCAACCTTCATGTAAGCCGGCAACGTACCTAAAGCAGCCGCAATGACCATAGTGACACAAGGGGTAGAAAAAACGAAACCTCAAAGTCAAAGAACAACATAAGTGTCATAAGCAAGAAATATTTGACGAACCCAACTCCATCAAAGATTCAAAATTAGATTTTCCAAAAGGGGATAGTAGTCCCACCAAAGATCAAGGACAATTAAGAACCTGACGCAGAGAAAGAAATAACAAGCATCCAGTACATATATTATAAGAAAAGAAATTCGCCACACAAGAACGTGGCAAAAAGCTAATGTTCCACAAAAGCAAAGCCATAAAAAACTATTCCACTAAAGAGAAGGAGGTACAACGTTATCCTCGGGAACGATATCACTATCTAAAGTCACGTCCACATCACTAGACGCCAAGACTGGCAAACTTGAAGGAATACGTAAAGACAAGACTCCCTCGGGTGGAACGGGATAAAGAACTGCAAATTCACCATGCTCACGTTCCACATCCCAATCTACGTGACGACCCGCCCGAAACTCCTCCATAACCTCAATACGAGATGACCACGAATAGTAAGTACTAGTCTCTCGTAAGTTCCTCTCATACACCTAGGCTTTCTCCTCAGCGTCAGCCTCAAGAGACGCAACCTTTCCATTCAACACCTCGACGTGTCGCGCCAACACACCTCTCTATTTAGCCGTCTCCAACGTCTCCATACGAGCATCCTTCTCAGCATCCGTAAGACGAGCAACCGTCTTGTTGAGTTCTTCGATATTCTTGCCAAGGTTTTTCACCTCGTCCTTCAAGGTCTCCTCGGATTCAGAACACTTATGAAGGCGTTCCCAGGAACACAGCGAAGCTTGGAAAGCCTAAAAAGACCCCAACAGATGAGAAACGACACAACAAACAAAAAGAAGCAAAGAAATAGGAAAAAGTGTACACCTGCCATTGTGCTACGAGAGAATCGCCCAAAACATCTACGGCCTGCATAGACGAATAGTGGTTCCAAGAAGAAGTAGAACCCAAATCTTGCATCGCAGGGATGAAATTACACGCAGGCGCTACGGGACGGGAAACTATCGCAGGAAACTCACTCTCCTCGACATACGTAACAGAAGTCGTGCCAGGATCTGTCGTTTTATCCCTCTCACTCTCCTCCAAAGGATCCACAAGTAATTCCTTCTCCCCTACGCGTAAAGACGCATCTGAAGGTACTTGCACCCCTGCAGCTGATGAAATCTCCTCCTTTACACATATCGGAGTGGACACCGCCTCTTCCTTCGCGGCCCTTAATCTTTTCTCCGCAATACACCTTCTCTTTGCAGAAATCAAATCATGAGCGGATTCCTGACGAGTACGAGACGCAACGCCTGAAACAAGAATGCGCCTAAAAGACAAAGATAAAGCAAAGAAGAACACGAAAGTAACGCATTAACCATCAAGGAACCTCACCTCGAGAAAGAGTAGGGATCGCGAGACGATATCCCTTCCCATCACGGCCAGAAAACGTACATTCTACCAACGGAATCGCCAAAATCTTCTTAGTAATCTCCTCTGATTCCTCCCGCGCCGCAATAGCACGGATATCAACTACACACAAAATCACACGCAAAGGTAAGTGTTAAGATTCATAAGCCTGAAAGAAGGAAAAAGAGACGCACTTGAAGGAGTCCACTCTTCAAGAAAGAAGTCGCAATCCTTCCCCAAAGTAGACTTCCTGATAAAGTAGAATTTGTCCGCCCAACCCCGGTCGGAAGAAGTTCCCTCGTTCATCAAAGGAGGGACCCCAGTGCGAGATTTGATGTTAACTCTACCCGCTGAAGGGGTAGAAAGGATACAAGAATGCATCACATCGGCAATGGTGAATGCGATGTCAAAGTTAGCCAAGACGTGATCCAAAACAGCCAAACCCCTCCAAGCACTCGGAAGAATCTGTCCAACCGCAATTCCCAGGGAAGTCAAAAAAGAACGAACTAAAGGGGTAAAAGGAAAGCAATGTCCGACCAAAAAAGGGTACTCGTAGACGCAGACCCACCCTGGGCGTAAGGCGTCAGCGAATACGTCGGAGGCGGAATAGCAATCTCCACATGGGAAGAAAGCCCCGCTATAGAACGAAAGAACTCGACGTCATAAGCCGAGGAGGAGCGACGGTTAATGTCGCTGAGGATCATCTTGGGATCATAGGTAAACGGAGCCATTGAGAAGAGAAGAAGTAAAAATTAGGGTTTTGCAAAAAGGTTACGAGTGAAAAAGGAGAAGCCGGAGTGCGTTTAAATAGGGAAAGATCTCGTCCAAAATTCCCAAGAATTGATTTGTTACCGTTGAAGATAAATCCGAACGTTGGAAAAATAGCCGTTGGAGCGGACGCGAGTCGGTTAGTTATATTAAAAGAGAACGATTGAAGACTTGTGACCATATTAGAGATTCAAGTGACGTAATCATCAAATGCGTTCCTAATGTTATGAAGACGTATTCCATGAAGAAAGAAGGCATCCCCCAGCCCTACCAGACGTTAAGCACTATAAGACACCTTAGGGGTATTGTTTGTGCCTAAAAATACGACGACTATGGAACGCGTAGAAGAATGTCGTCGACACGACGAGATGAAGGAAAGACCTCGTCAACGTGACGAGATGTGATTGATAAAGGATAAAGGATATGGTAAAAATAATATATGGTAATTGATAAAGGATATGGTAATTGATAACGTGACGAGATGTGATTTATCTTAAGTATTAGGTCGGCTGGGTGTATTTTATCCTATTTTATATTATATTATTGTAATTGATAAAGGATATGGTAAAATAATATATTTTACCTAGTTTGTTATCTCGTTATTTAGATAGAAGGAAAAGATAAGATCTCGTTTCCTTAAAGATATTATTACGGTTAGCCTATATATAAAGGTTAACGCCTGTTTTGTATTCATTCAAGTCGTCATTCGTGTAATACCAAGTTAAAGTTTCAACCATAATTTCCTCTCTTGTTCTTGAGTGTTAAGACTATACCGTTCTCTTTGATCTTTCCCCTTCAATTGCTTAGTTATCATCTCGTTAGTAATTTCGCTACAAACAGAAGGTTTGTCACACCTTCAAAAGCTCTACCAAAAGGACCTGGTAACCGGTCTCCCCAAAGTAGAAGCCATCCAAGACATGGTGTGCTCGTCATGCATAAGGGGAAAACAAGTAAGGTCCTCCTTCAAATCCAAAAGGGAGGTAAGCACTTCTCGTCCTCTAGAGATGATCCACATGGATCTATGTGGACCTATGCGTACACAGAGCCCTGGAGGAAATAGATATGTTTTTGTTATTGTGAATGATTATTCTAGGTACACCTGGACCATCTTTCTTTATTCAAAAGATGAAGTCTTTGAGGAGTTTGAGGCATGGCTAAAAACCGTGGAGAACAAACTGGGAGTCTCCTTAGTCTCTATACGCTCCGACCACGGAACTAAGTTCAAAAACTCTCAGTTCTATGATCTGTGTAGGAACAAAGGGATAAACCACAACTTCTCAACCCCAAGAACTCCTCAGCAAAACGGAGTGCTGGAAAGGAAGAACAAGACTTTGGAAGACATGACAAGAACCCTCCTAATCTCCAGCAATCTTCCAAAGAACTTCTGGGCTGAAGCACTCAACGCCTCCTGCTACGTGCTAAACAGAGCTACTCTCAGACCCATCATCAACAAAACCGCCTATGAGCTCCTAAATGGAAGAAAGCCAAGTGTATCTCATCTTAAGGTATTCGGATGTAGATGCTTCGTTCACAACAATGGGAAGGAAAACTCCGGAAAATTTGATCCAAGAAGCGATAAAGGCACATTCGTGGGTTACTCTCTCCAAAGCAAAGCTTACAAAGTCTTCAATAGACGAACAGGAAAAATTGAAGAAAGTATTCATGTCATCTTCGATGAGTCCACTATGGCTGGTGAAGCCATACAAGAAGGAGATAGCACACCCTACACACAGGAAGATAACTTCAATCTTGTTGAAGTTGCTAATCTCGGGGAACAAAGCCCAAATAATGGTGACCCAAATCAAGCCTCAGAATCCGACAAATCAGGAGAAACCAACTCCGAGGAAACAGAGGAAGAAAGTGACGAAGAAATCAACAGCAATCCTGAGAGTCCGGATGCAATTCCCTTACCAGGGAACACAACAGATGAGTGCGTCGACGAAGAACCTGCTACAGAAATCAGACGCACCTCTCGAAGTACTGGACCACCAGGGTGGCTGGATGACTATATATACAATGCAGTCATACAAGATTCATCACCTTCAAACACAACCACGAATGATCCTAACAAAGGTACGTCATCTCTCTTACCCTCTAATGAATTTTGTGATTTCACTTCTTTTGTCTCTCTAGCAGAACCAAAAACAATAGATGAAGCCCTAAAGGACCCAGAATGGGTCAAGGCTATGCAAGACGAGCTTCATCAGTTTGAAAGAAACAAGGTATGGAGACTTGTTCCTAATCCAGGGAACAAAACCATAATAGGAACAAAATGGGTCTTCAGGAACAAGCTAGACGACAAGGGACAGGTAACAAGAAACAAAGCAAGACTGGTGGTAAAAGGATACAACCAACTGGAGGAAATAGACTACGACGAAACCTTCGCTCCAGTGGCCAGATTGGAAGCTATAATATTATTAATCGCCTACTCATCATATCATGGCTTCAAGCTTCAGCAGATGGACGTGAAGACTGCCTTCCTCAACGAGGAACTCAAGGAAGAAGTCTTTGTGGAGCAAACTCCTGGGTTCAACGATTCAGCTCATCCAGACCACGTCTATGCACTGGACAAAGCTCTTTACGGTCGAAAACAAGCCCCTCGAGCTTGGTACGAAAGACTATCTCACCATCTATTGTCCAATGGCTATGTTCGTGGAGAGGTAGATAGAACCTTGTTTCTCCTGAGGGAAGGAAAGGACACCCTAGTTGTGCAAGTCTATGTGGACGACATCATCTTTGGATGTTTAAACAACAAGCTGGTGGAAAGATTTGTCAAACTCATGGAAAGTGAATTTGAGATGAGCATGGTAGGAGAACTCAAATTCTTTCTCGGAGAGGTAATATACAAGGAGATGATGGAACTAGAGTCCATCAACAGAAGTACCTTAGAGATGTAGTCAAGAAGTTTGGAATAGAAAATTCCAAGCCATACGCAACTCCAATCTCTCTGAATGACTCTTTGGGAAAGGATGAAAACGGCAGCAAAGAAGATCAATCTCTATACAGAGGAATGATTGGATCCTTACTCTACTTGACTGCCAACCGTCCTGACATAATGTACAGTGTGTGTCTATGTGCAAGATTTCAAGATGATCCAAGGGAGTCACACACCGTTGCAGTCAAAAGGATCATGAGGTACCTAAGGGGAACAGATGATATGTGCCTATGGTATCCCAGGGGAGGAAGCATGAGCCTTGTAGGATATACAGATGCGGACTTCGCAGGGAACAAAGTAGATTGCAAGTCTACATCTGGCATGGCTCAGGTCTTAGGACCATGCCTTGTCTCATCGGGATAAAAGAAGCAGACCACGGTGGCTCTCTCCACAGCTAAAGCTGAATACATAGCAGACGCAACATGTTGCTCACTACTCCTATGGCTCAAACAATAGCTAAGTGATTTCAGTATCAATCTCAATCCAGTTCCAATTCTTTGTGATAATACTAGTGCTATAAATATTGCTAAGAATCCTGTGCAACATTCTAGAACCAAACACATTGAGATTAGACATCACTTTATAAGAGACTGTGTTGAAAAAGGGCTAGTAACATTGGAATTCGTTCGCACTGAGGACCAAATCGCAGACATCTTCACCATGACACTAAACAAGGAACCTTTTGAAAGGCTGCGTCTAGAACTTGGTATGATTTCTCTCAAATAATTTTGTCTATTCCTAAGAACCTTCCATGACTGGTTGAAGTCTGGGTGATAATTGGTCGTTATCTATAGGAGTATATGAGCATGTGATAGTATTCCATTGGTGTGAGTTATTGGTTTCTTCTTGTCTTGTTTAATCCCTATTATCTTGAAATCTATTTGAATTCGAAATGCCTTGTCATGATTGCACATTCCTATGAGCCCCTTGCATTCATCTACATCTGGAATCTCTCATCATGACTTAATATATTCACATTTTCATCTATGCTTTCTGTATAATGTTCTTTTGTACCATCTTTGGTAACTCACCCCCGCATTATATTATTCTACTCTTTTGGAAAAACTGTGAAAGTGGAATGATTGTTCTGGTCCTCAAGAAGGAAAGGAGGCGAGCTCTCAAGATGGCATGAAAAGAAGCATCCTTTTTGGTAAGTTACTCAAGTAGTGGTGTTGTCTTGGAAAAAGTGAAGTGGTACCCAAAACCCAAAGTCTTATCAATTTGGAAAAAGAATCTTTCTCTTTCCAAACTTGAAACGATTTCCATCCATTATAAATACCCCTCTCAAAATCACCTCCTCAAAAGTCATTAACCTTCTCCGACGTAATCTCAACTGCGTAAGTGTTGTTCACTCATCACTGTCCTCCTCCATCCTCAAACTCCACAACCACCACCCTCCTCCATCTTCAACCCTAGCACCGCTCTCATCACCCTCTCTCCAACAACATCCATCAATCCATTTCGCTGCAGACACTAACCCAACAAGTAAGGTTGCTAAAAGATCGCTCAATGATGTTTCTGAGACTGTGATGACTAAGGAAGAAGACTACAAATTGGAAGAAGAGTTACTAAAGAAGGAAGTCTTCAGAGTAAAGAAATCGGGTAGGTTTGATACCCTCAAACAAGCAACAGAGTACGCATGAAGGTCGCCAAAGAAGGTACAAATGCTTCTAAGAAAACAACATGAAGAAGAAGTTGAAAAAGTTAAACAAGACAGCTGGGATTCGATCTCTTGGTTCGGAATATTTGAAAAGTCGCCACTTCAGAGTTATCTGGCCTCATTCTTCAAAGGGAACAGAACATCTCTGGCTACTTTCCAGTTACTCCAACCCCACTCTTCTTTCCCAATCGCATTATCCCTCGGTTGCCTTCTCATGTCTTGTATATCTCCTATCTATGACTTCTGGTTTCATTCTTTTTGATGATGCCAAAAGGGGGAAATTAGAGGGTAGCAGGACTTGAGGGGGAATTCATGACTTTGTTTTAGTTCGTTGTCTTTCTGAGGGGGAATTTTTAGTGCTTTGTTAGTCTTTGTTCCTTCTCTAGTATATATGTCTCTCGTTTATACTCTTATTGTTAAGGATGTTTGTCATCACCAAAAAGGGGGAAATTGTTGAGATGTGATGAAGTTTTGATTGAATGACAAATATCCACTAATGGTTTACTTGAGTGCGTAGGTATTGTTACTAGTGTGTGTGCAGGAACGAAGGAAGTTCACTTGTGCGTAGACAGGAACAAAGGAAGTACAAGCAGGTACGAAGGAAGTCTTGCTTGAATACATGAGGCGTAAGGTTACGACGAATGGAAGACAACTGTGAAGAATAAGTTCATCCGGAAGAAGATTATTGGTCGAAGATATCTTGAAGAATGGACTTGAAGAATTATGGGAGAGTTGCATTTCAAAGAAGGAAAGAAGATCTTGGCAAAGAAGGAAAAGAAGATCTTGACAAATAAGGAAAGTGGCAACTCGGCAAGGTTTGGCATTGGACGCGCGTGTGAAGGAGCACCTAAGGAATAAGGAAATATTACGCGCAAGGAATATTTCCTTATGCACTTTGTTTCCTTATTTGTTCAAGGCGGCACGCCGAAGTGTAAGGCCCAAGGTGACTACTTGGAGAACAAGTTGGAACATCACACGGAAGGAAATATTCTTAGGAAGAGATTTCCTTGTGAATGAAGAATTAAGAAGCGATTTCCTTTTAGTGAGATACTAGATCAGTACCCGTGCCCTGCACGGAATTTGTTTATATTTTTTTATTTTACTAAAAACTTATAAAATAATTAAAATTAATTCATATATAATTATTTAGCGCCTTTATAGATTATTAAATAAGAGATAACTTCAAAACATAACTTAAAGACATATTATACTAAGATATTCAAGTTTCGTACAAATTATTAAAAAATTATTTGTATATAACATTCATTGTAGTTTATACCAAGTTATTAGATCCTGCACATATTAATTAATATATCATTTTCTACATAAAGTATTTTAAATATCAATTTAACTAAAAAGAATCCTAAATTTCTTAGTTTATTGATTAAATGATCGATTTGATTTTGTTTCTTCTCTAATCACTAAATTACATATACAAAAGTTAAATATAAATTAAAAATAATTAGAGAACATATATTATATATACATGTCAAAAATACTAACAATGGTTCTATATCAACAAAAGTTCATGCTTTTTGGGTCAATTAACATAAAAAAAAAAGATAAATTAAAGCAGCCGCAATGACCATACTATCTTATCGAGTAAGCAAAAAATTCTAGACGAGTTCACTACGAGCAAAGTATCACACTAGGGGTACAAAACTACACCCTACAAAGATAAAGCAGCAAAAGAAAAAACCAAGAACAAGACCTACGCACTCACGCTTAAACTACGCGCAAGAAGTTGAGAGAAAGTCGAAACCAAAGCAAACAACGACGCACAAGAAATAAGAAAACAAAACACAAGGTACGAGAAAAGAAATCTTTGGTAGCTTTAACCCAGCCTACGAGAAGTGATGAAGCTAAAGTCGTAGTGCCAAATCAAAGAAAACCCTAAACACTAACTAGAGTATAGCAAGTAAGTAGAGGTCGAACCCAAGGGAATCAAAACACCAAATCAATGCAGTCAAGTGAATTATCAACTAGTAACAAGTAACCAAAGGGGGGGGGGTTGATTGCAAGAACACACAAGTAACCAGTAACAAGCAGAGGAAGTTTGGGTGAGAATATGATGAGAAGGGGTTTCACCTAGCAAGTATCCACACAACAGTCAATCAAGTTGATCATAGATTTATCTCAAGTTCTTATCAATCCTAGGGAATGTTCCTATTCCAATCTTTAATATATCAGCAGGCCAACCGGTCCTGATAATACTTACTATTCAGCAATCAGGGAAACCTCTCAAGATTAGATGAAATAGCAGCAAAGGGCACATGAATCATAAGGAAGCATGCAATAACTTACAACCGTCAAGTATTAACATGCAATCAATTCTCTTTCATAAAAGCAATCAACTACCAGATCATGCAGATATGAGTGCTACAATGACAAGGAATTCCACCGTAGATTCCTTGTCTAGCAATAGGAAACTATCAATCAAACTAGGTGATCAAGCTAGCAAAACTAATAGAAATCAATAGATGAAGAACAAGAGAATTAATACAAACCCATAGGAAAAGAACAAGAGTTTAGAAATCTCACAACTTAATAACTGAAGGTTTCAACCGCTAAGTAAAACAATGGAGTTTAGTTCTTGCTCATGGTTGCAAAACTAAATTGTATGATGGAAAAGATGATGATCCCAATAGAAAGAACTAGGGTTCTTAAATAGAGACTAATCCTAAAAAATATATGGTAAAAGATATATCCTAAACGAAATAATAAAATAAGGAAAAAGAAATAAAACAAACAAAGGAAAATAAGGAAAGTCCGGAATGTCTTCGGCCTTGTTGTGGCGATCGCCAAAGATGCCTGGCGATCGCGGTCTTCATGTAAAGCTCTGCCATGGTCTTTGTCGCCCCATGGCGATCGCCGTAGAGTCATGGCAATCGCGGTCACTGATTTCTTCTCGAATGGCTTCTGTTGAATGATGGCGATCGCCTGGATGGTTGTGGCGATCGCGGTTGGCGTCGCAGAAGCTTCTTCATTCTTCAAGTCTTCAATCTTCTTCGGTTATGATCTTCATTTCTTCACTTCTTAATAAATATCTCAGAACATAATAATGACTCGAAACACATATGATAATACTCCTAAACTAATGTAATAATACCTAGTTACGCTATACAAAGTGCAGCGTATCAAGAAGCCTAGCTCAAATCTACCAAAAGGGGTAGACCATTACTATCACTCCAAGAAATTCAGGAACGAGACGCCATCACCAACAGAACAACATATTCAAGACTATGAAAACCTCGGAGATCTTCTCGCCAACAAGTAAGTAATTCAAGAACATTGTCAAGTTACATTAGAAGAAGCCCATCATCAAGGGGGAAGAACAGAAGTATTTACAAGGGAAACGCCCCGAAGAACGGCGACGCATAAAAAATAGAAAAGAAGAAAAATTTACAAAACACTTCGAGGACCTCAGAAAACTAAGAAGACTCGCTGTCAGAGTCAGAAGAACTCGATGAAGAAGCATCGCCGTCCTCATACTCACGCTCATCTCCTTCTTCACCCTCGGAGTCCTCGACGACAACTTCTTCGCTGCCTCCTCCATCATCTTCAACACCATCATAGGCGTAGGTCCCGCGTCGACGCGTTCAGGAAGCTTTGGGTACACCTCGTTAAACTCCGCCCGTTCCTTCACTGGATCCCATCCGTGATATTTACCAGCGGCATATTGCTCAATAACCTCCACACGAGAAATCCAAGACCAGTAAAGCTTCACCTCCCCGAGATCAGAAGCGTTCTTCTCCTCCAACTTAGCCTTCTCGTCCTCCAGAGTAGCAATCTTCTCCTTCGAACCCTCGACTTGTTTAGCAAGTTCTACGCGAAGCTTGGACTCCGCCTCAACCTTCTCTAGCGCCTCGTTCTCAGCCTTACGCGACGCCTCAATCGCCGCACTAAGTTCTTGGATCTTCAACTCGTCGGCCGATTGCCTGGCCTCCATCGTCTTCATCCGATCAACGAAGTCAGAAAAACGCCCGTAAATACACAAAGACGCCTGGAAAGCCTACAAAAAAAAAAGAATACGAACAAAATTCAAGACAAGAAGCAAAAGTCAAAAGCTTAAGTACACGAAAATAGAAGAAAAACCTACCTGACATTGCGCAGCGAGAGACTCTTCCACCACATCCTCCGTCTCCATTGGAAGATAATAATCAAGCGATGGAGGATTCTGGATTCGCTTCATAGCAGGCAGAAACGATCTCCCAGACGCGACGACATGAGAGATGACCCCCGTAAAGTCATCCACGTTCTCTTAATTGAACTCCAGCTTCTCGACCACCTTCTCCTTACCCTTACGAGCCTTCTTCGCCGGAGTTGAAGAAGGCGACGGAGACGATACAAGGGATATCATCGGTGTAATGTGAATGGGGGCCATAGACGTCATTCCTTCTCCGGTACGACTCCTCTTCCGCGACGCTACAAGAGCAGACGCGGATAGACCCCCACTGCGAACGCGAGAAAGATCCGCGGACACTGAAGAATCAACAAGAGAAAAAGAATGTCAGGATCATAAAGAGAAGGAAGAAATCAAGTAAAAGAAGCATAAACACGTTACATGTCGGAGCTGTAGAAGCGATACGACGACCTTCATCATCGTGACCATGGAAGGTCCGGTCGCCTTCTGGAATTGTGAGAAGTCTGGCGATGACATTCTTAGTCTCTCGCCTCACCACGATAGCATCCGTATTAACTGCAAAGAAAAGAAGAGAGAAAACGTGAAACATTAATGAGAAAAGAACAAATGGTGAAGATACAAAAGAAAGAGCAAACCTACTTGAAGGATTCCAGCATTCAATCAACCAGGCGCATTACCCGCCAAGAGAAGACTTGTTCACGTAATAAAAGAAATCGGCCCAGTGGCGATCGGCTTGACTCCCTTCAATCACGATCTTGGCCGCTTTCGGTCTTGATCTAAGGCCTACCCTCCCGACCGTTCTGGTCTGAACATTAAAAGAGTGAGCAAGATCGTTGACGGCAAGCTCGACGCCATGTTTCTCCTTCACGTCGTCTAAAGCGCCCAAGATCCTCCAGACACTCGGCAAAAGTTTCCCCATAGCAACGTCTAGCGCGAGCATAAATGCTTTCACCAACGGAGAAAAGGGGAATCGATGCCCAGTAAGGAAGGGGTACTCGTACACCGCAATCCACCCTGGACGGTGCGCATCGGCAAACACCCCCTGAGGAGGTATTTCGATCTCAACTTCGGGACCTAGATGCGCCAACGAACTCAGTCTCTCGACGTCACACGGCTCAGTCGATTTTCAATCAACATCCTTCAAGATAGACTTGGGAACGTAGAAAGAAGCCATTTGTGAGAGAGTTGAAGAAGAAGTTCAAAGAAAGAATACGTAGGCCGAATTTTCTGAGCGTAAGAGAAACAAGGAAGCAAGGAATAATCAAGATGAATTGCAGAGATGAAGAAAGATCTACCCATTATATAGACTGAGGAATTACGAAGATTACCGGAAAAGAGTTCAACGGCATTATAGCCGTTGGAAAAACTAGCCGTTGCAAATGAGCGTTATCGGCACGGATAACGAAGCTTCTCGCCTGCTACATGTAAATAATTGAAGAAAGATGACGATCGAAGCCTTAAGACGATATTGGAAATTCAAGTGACGTAATCATGAACGCGTTCCTAAAGTAATGAAGACGTATTCCATGAAGAAAGAAGGCGTCTCTCAGCTCTACTAGACGTTAAGCCCTGTAAGACGCCTTAGGGGTATTGTTTGTGCCTAAAAATACAACGACTATGGAACGCGTGGAAGCTACGCGTAGAGGGAAGACATCGACGCGACGCGAATAAGAAAAGATGTCGTCGACGTGACGAGACGTGGCAAAGATCGCGTTTATCTTAAGTATTGGGTCGGCTGAGTGGATTTTATCTCGTTTTATATTATGTTATTGTAATTGGTAAAAGATATGGTAAAAGAATATCTTTTACCTAGTTTATTATATCGTTAATTAGATAGAAGGAAAAGATAAGATCTTGTTTCCTTAAAGATATTATTAGGGTTAGCCTATATAATGGCTTAACGCCTGCCTTGTAATTATCTAAGTCATTCCCGAGTAATACCAAAAGCTAAAGATTCAACCCTAATTCTCTCGTCTTGTTCTTGAGTGTTAAGATTATACCCTTCCCTTTGATCTTTGCCGTACAATTGCTTAGTTATCTACTCGTAGGTAATTTCGCTACAAACAAGTATCATCCCTCATTCCTGTTTTTCAAAACAAAGGTTCACTTGAACATTCTTGTTTAATTTGCCCTTTGGCTAAACAAACTTGACTCCCTTTTCCGCTGCATACATCCACTAGTTCTTCATGTTTTGACCTTATTCATATGGATATTTGGGGAGGCTACCATGTTCCTTCTGTAACAAGGGCACGTTATTTCTTAACTATTGTAGACGACTTTTCAAAATTTACATGGATTTATCTTATGAAAAGCAAATCTGAGGCCCGACCTCTTGTCATTCGATTCCTTACACTCATCGAAAATCAATTCGATAGACGTGTAAAAATTGTCCGCAGTGATAACGGACCAGAATTCAAATGTTTTGATTTTTACTCCTCCAAAGGGATTTTACATCAAACTAGTTGTGTCAATACCCCTCAACAAAATGGTGTGGCTGAACGCAAACACCGCCACTTGTTGAACGTTGCTCGTGCACTCCTTTTTCAATCTCATTTACCGAAATGTTTTTGGGGCGATGCCATACTTACCGCCACTTATTTAATCAATCGTATGCCAAGTCATATCTTGAAAAATAAAACTTCTTTTGAAATACTCTTTCGCAAATCTCCTAATTATCCATATTTACGTGTTTTTGGTTGTCGTTGTTTTGCTTCTACACATCCTCTTCGCCCTACCAAATTTGAACCTCGTTCAATGGAGTGTGTTTTATCGGATATCCACCCGGAATCAAAGGTTATAAACTCTATGATTTTACTCGTAAGAAAACCATCATTTCACGTGATGTAATTTTTCATGAAACCGAATTTCCTTTCCTCAAAAGTTCCAACATTTCTCAAAACCATACAGATTTACCTCTTCCGAATTTTACAACCCCATCTATTTTTTGGGATGATGCGTTGCCTATACAATATCATACTGTAAGCCCTACACCACCACCAACTTCCGCACCTATATCAAATTCTACGACCGTACCAGCTACTAAAAACCCCATATCACCACAAATCTTCGTGCCTGTACCAAATTCTACACCCGTATCCACTACTGTAAATCCCACACCCCCACCAACTTCTGCACCTGTATAAAATTCTATGTCCGTACCCACTACTGCAAATCCCAGACCAACACCACCTTTGCCTCGTATTTCCCGACCAACAAAGCCATCCACCCTCCTCTGGGACTTCCATGTTCAGGTAACTTTACCATCTCGCCCATCCAATACAACGTCTTCCTCGAATCAGGTTCTTTTGGGAAAACCCCACGATCTCTCTCATGTCCTATCATATCATAAATTGTCTTCTAATTATAAGCACTTCATCTCTAACATTATGCTTGAGAAAGAACCTAGAACGTTTTCACAGGCTGCTCGATTCCCGCAATGGAGGGGGGCTATGGCGAAGGAACTCCAAGCCCTTGAGGATAACCACACTTGGAGTCTAGTACCACTACCTCCAAAAAAGCGTCCTATTGGATGTAAATGGGTGTACAAAGTCATGCATAATCCCGACGGCACAGTCGAACGACATAAAGAACGCCTTGTTGCGAAAGGTTACAATCAAGTCGAAGGGATTGACTACTGCGAGACTTTTGCACCCGTCGCCAAACTTACTACGGTCCGCGTCATCATCAGTCTTGCTGCCACCAATGGATTGTCATTACATCAACTAGATGTTAATAATGCATTCCTAAATGGAGATCTCACGGAGGATGTCTACATGCGTCTTCCCCCGGGATTTCATGCCAAAGGCGAGACTCGCATATGCAAACCTCATAAATCCTTATACGGTCTCAAACAAGCGTCTAGACAATGGTTTCTCAAACTCACCTCAGCCCTCAATCAAGCTGGATTTCAGCACTCTCAAGCTGACTACTCTATGTTCATTCGATATCAACAAGGTAAGTTTACAGTCATTCTCGTATATGTCGATGATGTTATTATCACTGGCACTAACTTGCAGGATATTGAGGACACCAAGCTCTTCCTTTCCACTCGATTCAAACTCAAAGACATGGGACCACTAAAATACTTCCTCGGCATCGAAGTTGCTCGTTCTAAACAGGGGATTGTTCTTTTCCAAATAAAATATGCTCTTGAAATTCTTGACGACACGGGATTTCTCGGAGCTAAACCGACCACTGTTCCTCTTCCTGAGAACCTGGCTCTCACGGCTTATGATGGCAACATTCTTACCAACCCCTCCGTCTACCGTCGGTTGGTTGGCCGCCTCATTTACCTCACCATTACAAGACCCGACCTCAGATATGTTGTCCACATTCAAAGCCAATTCATGGCTTGTCCACGCCAGCCCCATCTCGATGCTGCTCATCATGTCCTTCGATATATCAAGGGTACTCCAGCCCAAGGACTCTTCTTGCCCGCTCATGGGCACCTCCATCTGACAGGCTATTGTGACGCCAATTGGGCACGTTGTCGTGATACACGACGCTCCACAACCGGATATATCATCTTCCTTGGCGGTGCTCCGATCTCTTGGAGGACTAAAAAACAAGCAACCGTCTCCAGCTCTAGTATCGAATCCGAATACCGATCCATGGCTAACACTTGTTGTGAACTCACATGGCTACGTGCACTCCTCCACGATCTCCGGGTCGCTCACCCTCAGCCGTGCACTCTCTATTATGACCACAAATCAGCGCTCCATATCGCCTCGAATCCCGTATTCCATGAACGGAGAAAACACATTGAAATTGATTGTCATGTTATACGCGAGAAGATCCAAAGAGGTGAAGTCAAGAATTTTCATATCCGTACTAAGGACTAACCCGCCAACATCTTTACAAAGTGATGCGGGAGAATCTGAGCTATCATCAAGGACGCTTCGTCCTAAATCTAGAGATGTGCTAACCACTAGAGCAAGGGCTAAATACCGCTTTGAGTCATCATTAGAGTCATTAATAGTAGCCCGAGCTCGTATTGTAGCCATTCAAGCTCGTAGAGATCCGGTTCGAGTCAAGATGAGAAGTCAAGTTCTGAAGAAGAAACAAACTAGACTTCAAGACGAAACTCTGGGATTTGGAATCACTCAATTCCGACCTCGGACGAGAGAGAACGAGCCGTTTAAAAAAGAGTTGTCGGTGACACGCTCGCGACGAAAACCGCGCCCGCGGCTCCATAACTGCGCCCGCGGCCGGGAAACTCGGCGAGTTCATTAACTTCGCCGAGGCTTCCTTTTGAAACATTATTTTCGGATGTTTAATTGTTTTTCGGGATTATTATTTTAGGAGATACTTTTTATTGTTTATTTCTTTAGTTGGCACCCTTATGAACCCTATATAAGGTTGCCTTAGTTGTTGTTTTAAGCCCCCCCCCGATATTGATATTGAATACAGAGTTATTAAGTTTTACTCCCAAAAGAGAGTGCTTTTGTGAGTCGAGTGCCCTGTGTGCATTGTCGTTGAGCTGACCCTAGTTGTGCTTGTGTGTGTCAATCTCTTCCATAAGGTTGGTGCTATCGAGGCTTCATAGCGCATCCTCCAGGTGCTTTGACATACCATAGTCATTGTGTTTGGTTGTAATCCATTGGGGTTTCTTCAACATTCGGTAAGGTTCTTGTTCTAAAGTTCAAGGGTTTTATCGTTGATTGATTTGGTTCCAATTGGCCTATCCTTCAACTTCCCTTTCTTTCATCTCATATCTAATTCCGCTTTTCTTCTCTATTCGAGTTTGGTGTCTAGGTCGGCAACTACGGCTTATCCCCGCATCACAAAGCCTCTTTTTCGTTCATATTAGAGTGTTTGCAACATACACTCCACTTGAGGGGTATTGGAACACTCAGGCACTATTGAAACCCACTCACCTCCATTTAATGTCATTCATCCCCCATTTCCTAGCAATATAGTCGTTGGCTTCTTGTTGCTATATAAGAGTCTTGGCTCCCCTATGTAATATACACGATTCTATCAATACAACTTTACATACAACACTAATTTACTACATTCTCTCTTTCTATAATATCCCTCCTCATGTAAACAAATGTACTCAAACGGATCATTAACCCATATTAAGCTTTACATGTACTCAAAAGGATCATTAACCCATATTAAGCTCGCTTCTGCTTATCTTGTTTTTGATCCCCTGAGCCTCTCTTCTTTTTGTTAGGTCCAAATTCAGCCCCCTCTCTTTTGTGATCTCAATTTGTGTTGCCTTCTCTTTTCAGAACATGTCTCTATTACTCGTTGTAATTTTTTCTCCACGTTTTTAATACATTTACAGAAAATTTAAAAAAAATCAGTAATAAAAAGGAAAAACAAATTATATAAAATGATCATAGAAACATATTATTACATATTCGGTAGCATGGGTTTGTTGTACGTACATTCCAAATATTAGCACAAAATAATAAAAGCAAACATAACTTGAATAGTAGGTACATATAGTGATGCGGGGATAAGCCGCAGTTGCCGACCTAGACACCAAACTCGAATAGGAACTCGAACAGAGAAGAAAGGCGGAATTAGATATGAGATGAAAGAAGGATAAGTCGAATGATAGGCCAATTGGAACCAAATCAAACAACGATAAAACTCTTGAACTTAAGAACAAGAACCTTACCGAATGATGAAGAAACCCCAACGGATGATTACAACCAAACACAATGACTTTGGTGGGTCAAGGCACCTGGAGGTTGCTCTATGGAGTCCCGATAGCACCAACCTTATGGAGGAGATTGACACACACAAGCACAACTAGGGCCAACTGAACGACAATGCACACGGGGCACTCTTCTCACAAAAGCTCTCTTTTGGGAGGAAAAAACGATAAACGCTGTATTCAATATCAAAGTCTGGGGGGCGGGTAAAACAACAACTAAGGCAGCCTTATATAGGGTTCATAAGGATGCCAACTAAAGAAATAAATAATAAAAGCAAATCCTAAAAATAACAATAATCCGAGTAACAATTTAAACATTCGAACATATTTCAAAAGTGCTTCGCCGAGTGTCCTGGCCGCGGTCGCGGTTATGGAGCCGCGGGCGCGGTTCTCGCCTCCTGGCCGCGGGCGCGGTTATGGAGCCGCGGGCGCGGTTTCCAGCCGCGGTCGCGGTTCTTCGCTGTCGTCCTCTGCTCGTTCTCGAACCTCGATCATTAGAACAGTCTTCAATGGTGGTTCTTCGTCCGTATTCAACTCCTTGGAACTGAAGAACGCTACTAACTTGTCTAGCTCTTGTTGGACTTCCTTAGCTCTCGAGCGCGTCAATGCACCTTTAAATTCAGGGACCGGAGGTGTCGGTTGTTGTCCAGATGATCCTTCATCATCCTCCCCTTCTTGAAAAGGATTCGACCTCGAATCATCCAGCTCCTCTTCTTCTTCACCCTCGAATAAAGTCAGATCTTGTACATTGAAGGTAGCACTCACTTGATAGTCGCCGGGAAGCTCTAAGACATAAGCATTATCTCCAATCCTCCTAAGCACCTTGAATGGTCCATCGCCTCTTGGGGACAGCTTTGAGTGGCGTTTGCTGGGGAAACGCTCTCTCCTAAAGTGGACCCACACGAGGTCTCCCTCCTTGAAGATGACCTTCTTCCTACTCCTGTTTGCCTTGCTAGCATTTGTAGCAGCTACTTCTAGCAATTTAGCTCTTGTCCTCTCATGAATTTCCTTGATGTGATCAACCTGTTTTCCTGCATTGAAATCCACTCGCTCCTTCGTAGGTAACGGCATAAGATCAAAAGGGGTTAGTGGATTCAAACCATACACACATTCAAAGGGGCTCATCGAGGTTGAGGAATGGATGGCCCTATTGTAGGCAAACTCAACATGGGGTAAGGCTGCTTCCCAAGCTTTCAAATTCTTCTTAAGAATGGCTCTCAAAAGGGTTCCTAAGGTCCTATTGGTTACTTCAGTTTGACCATCAGTTTGAGGATGACTAGATGTAGAGAATAGAAGTTTAGTCCCTAGTTTTCCCCAAAGAGTTTTCCAAAAGTAACTTAGAAACTTCACATCCCTATCACTCACAATAGTCTTTGGTACTCCATGTAACCTAACAACTCCGGTAAAGAACAAGTCAGCCACATGATGCGCATCATCAGTCTTGTTGCAAGCAATAAAATGAGCCATTTTAGAAAATCTATCAACAACCACAAAAATAGAATCTCTCCCCTTCTTAGTCCTAGGCAACCCTACAATAAAATCCATACTAATGTCTACCCAGGGG
Organism: Oxyria digyna; assembly: GCA_029168935.1. Taxonomy (NCBI): domain Eukaryota; kingdom Viridiplantae; phylum Streptophyta; class Magnoliopsida; order Caryophyllales; family Polygonaceae; genus Oxyria; species Oxyria digyna. Next base: position 47,944,189 of record JAPVLV010000005.1, read on the forward strand.
GTCGTAGGAATAGGCAAAGGAGTATACAATCCATGTGGTTTAACTCTAGACTTAGCCTTAAGACACTCCAAACATCTTTTCAAACAATGCTCAACATCCCTAAGCATATGAGGCCAATAAAAATGAGTATGCAACATATGATATGTCTTGTCTCTACCAAAGTGTCCCATTAATCCACCCTTATGGGCTTCTTCAACAAGCAATAATCTCAAAGAACACTTCGGTATGCACACTTTACTAGCCTTAAACAAGAAACCATCAAACAAGTAAAACTTATCCAAAGTCCCTTTATCTAAACATTGCTTATAAATAGCACCAAAATCAGCATCATTACGATATAACTCCTTGATGTAAACAAAGCCTAACACCTTAGAGTCAAGTTGAACAATTAAAGCATGCCTCCTAGATAGTGCATCAGCAACAACATTGTCCTTTCCCTTCTTGTATTTGATAATATAAGGGAAAGTCTCAATAAATTCCATCCACCTACCATGCCTCCTATCAAGTTTGTCTTGGCTCCTAAAATGTTTCAAAGATTCATGATCGGTATGCAAAACAAACTCTCTAGGCCATAGGTAGTGTTGCCAAGTCTTAAGTACTCTATATAACGCATACAGTTCCTTATCATAAGTAGAGTAATTTAGACTTGCACCTTTCAACTTTTCAGAAAAGAAGGCAATAGGCTTACCTTCTTGCATGAGGACTCCTCCAATGCCAACTCCGGAAGCATCGCATTCCACTTCGAACGGTCTAGTGAAGTCGGGAAGCACAAGCAAAGGTGCCTCGGTCAATCTGCGTTTTAGCTCCTCAAACGCCCTTTCTTGAGCCTCCTTCCAAACAAACGCTGAATGCTTCTTAGTTACCTCAGTCAGCGGTGCAGCAATGGTGCTGAAATCCTTCACAAAGCGCCGATAGAAGCTTGCTAACCCGTGGAAACTGCGTACCTGGCTGCTGGTCATGGGTGTCGGCCATTCCTGAATGGCTTTGATCTTCTCCTCGTCCACCTGTAATCCCTGGGAGCTCACTACAAAACCAAGAAATATAACTCTATCAGTGCAAAAATCACACTTCTTCAAATTAGCATATAGTCGTTGTATACTAAGAGTAACGAGTACTTCCCTGAGATGTTGCTCATGCTCCTCTAGGGACCTGCTGTAAACCAGAATGTCATCGAAATAAACTACAACAAACTTCCCTATAAACTTCCTCAAGACATGGTTCATAAGCCTCATAAAAGTAGAGGGGGCATTAGTAAGTCCAAATGGCATAACAAGCCACTCGTAGAGGCCAAATTTGGTCTTGAAGGCGGTCTTCCACTCATCGCCTTCTCTCATTCGGATTTGATGGTAGCCACTCCTCAGATCAATCTTGGTGAAGTTTGTGGCACCGTGAAGCTCATCCAACATGTCATCCAGCCTGGGTATAGGATGACGATACTTGACAGTTATGTTGTTGATAGCTCGGCAATCAACACACATCCGCCAAGAATTGTCTTTCTTAGGCACAAGTAAGACCGGAACTGCACAAGGACTAAGACTCTCTCGAACATACCCTTTATCTACAAGCTCCTGCACCTGCTTCTGAATCTCTTGACACTCCTGAGGGTTCATTCTGTAAGCTGGCCGGTTAGGTAACGACGCTCCTGGAATAAGATCAATTTGATGCTCAATGCCCCGAAAGGGCGGTAAGCCCGGTGGAATCTCATCCGGAAACACCTCAGCAAACTCGTCAAGAATAGCTTGAATGCTAAGGGGTAGATCAAGTCGAGAATCGGTACCTGTCAACACAAATCTCTTGCAAAGCATCATTAAAGTAGTATCGAAGGGTAAGTAATCACCTTCCAGCTCGGCTTTGGACGACAATAGGGCTCGATTCGTTACTGCAGGAACCAGTGCGCCAGAAGGGTGACCCGCGGGCGCGGCTGAATCACCGCGGGCGCGGTTTGGCGAATGAGCCGCGGGTGCGGCCTCTGGGCCGCGGGTGCGGTTCTCGTGCCGCTCCTTCTGTCGCGATCTATCGTGAGCCGCGGGTGCGGCATCTGAACCGCGGGTGCGGTTTTTGGTCGCTGCTGTTGTTTCTTCGTTTCTGTCAGAAACCCTTTCCTTGCCTTTGCTCCTTTCGTAAGCTTCTGCTATCTGCGCTGGAGTCATGGGTTTAAGAGTAATAGGCTTACCATTAAAGATGAATGTATGACGGTTAGTATGACCATCATGAGTAACCCTTCGATCGTATTGCCATGGTCTTCCTAACAATATATGACAAGCTTGCATAGGAACTACATCACATAAAACCGTATCCGTATATTTTCCTAAGGTGAATGTTACTTCAGCTTGTTTTAGAACTTTTAATTCTCCACATTCATTCATCCAATGCAATTTATAAGGTCTAGGGTGGAAAATAGTAGTAAACTGCAATTTAGTGATCAATTCAGTGCTAACAATATTGCAACAACTTCCACCATCGATAATCATATTACAGACCTTTCCTTGAACTAAACACCTAGTGTGAAATAAATTTTCTCTTTGATTATCTTCACAAGGGGCGGGTTGTACATGTAAATTTCTTTTACAAATCAAAGATTCACCATGTTCATAACCAATTTCATCACTAAGATCATCCTCGTCATGCATATCACCTAGGTTCTCTTCTTTTTCACTTTCACTTTCAAGTTCGCCTAGCTGATTAACAATTAATACTCTAGAATTAGGACAATCTTTCATCATATGACCCTTTCCTCTACATTTAAAACATTCAATATCCCTAGCTCTAGAAGTAGGGTTAGAAGTACTCCCTCGGGGTGGATTAGAAGGGCCAAGTGTTGTCTTGGAGGGCACTTGAGTAGTGGATGGCGGATTCCTCCGAGAGCCACTGTCTTCCTTGTTAGGGGCATCTCGGGCTGAAGGATAGGAGTTCCTTCCTTGCTGATTTTTCCAGCCACCTGCGTTTTTGCTCCCTTGGCTCCTAATTTTGGTCTTTCTTTCCACCTTGATAGCCAAATGTAGCAACTCAGTCATTGAGTTGTAAGGGAACATCTCAATCTCACTAGACACATATGGGTGAAGGATACGAAGATATCTAGCCATGGTTGTCTCCTCATCCTCCACCAAATTAGCTCGAACCATCGCTATTTGCATAGCATTGTAAGTCTCTTCGACTCCCATTGATCCTTGCTTCAAATTCTCGAGCCGCTGAATAAGTTCCCTAGTGTAATGTCGGGGAATAAATCGAGCTCTCATCATCCTCTTCATAAGTTCCCAAGTAGTGACAGGATAATCTCCATTGGCAACTCTTCCTCTGATCAAGCTATCCCACCAAACTAACGCGTAGCCACTAAACTCCAAAGATGCCAGCTGCACCTTTTTGGCTTCAGGAAAGTTGTGACAATTCCAGACTTGTTCAATCTTGGTCTCCCACTCCATATATATGTCTGGATCACACTTTCCCTCAAAACTCGGGATCTTAACCTTTATCTTTCCCACTCCATCTTGCTCAGGCTCTCTTCGCCTTCCTTGGTAACCTCCTTGGGGACGATGTGGTCGCCATCCCGCCTCATCTTCTTCGTCAGGCTCCTCTTCGTCATCATTATCACCTAGGTCCTGAAATGCATCATCAAAACGGTTAGCAGCATTGTATCTATTAAAGTGAGGTATAGGAGAGTTACGAAAGCGTCCTCTCCGAGCTTGTGGGGGATCGTCCCGGGGTGTAGGCCTGCGTCTGGGTTCCCGACCCATGCGGGCAGCCTCATAGGCATCTTGCTGAGGAGGCAGGGGCCTCCGATTGTCGACTGGAGAATCATAGGAGGTCCCGATGTGCTCTCGAACCCTTGGGGACGGGGTGGATCGCTGCTGCCGCTCTATGGCGGTGGTAATGGCCGACGTCATCTCCCGAAACATGTTGGTCATAAATTCCGGGGTAAGGGCGCGGGTCTCCGGGGCTTCTTGCCTCCCATGGGGAGAAACTGACCTGCTCATCACTAAAGAAAAGACTAACACAGAACAATATTAAGGTAAGTGTAAATGAAAACAACTCGCTAGTGTTTACTCTCGTATGTTTTCCTCTGCACTCACTCTCAATTGTCGTTGCAATCAGCTTTTCTTTGATGAATTGGCTTGTATGGATCAATAACCCACTAAGTTGAAACTACCGAACTCCTAGCAATATGTGAATGATGGTAGAGATGGAGATGGCTAGCGTAGTACGGGGTTTCGACTGTAAGGTTCTGACTCAAACAAGAGACTGACTCAATGAAGGAAAGAAAATAAAACTCGAATGCGTTTGCAAGAATGAGAATGCGAAACAGAGATATGATTAAGCTTCGAATTTCAAGAAAAAGCCAATAGGAAGCGTACCTTAACTTGTTCCGACTGATGTCGATTGAAGGATCGAAGACGGAGTCGGGAGGGTTAGGTAACAATTGAGGCTCGTATCTGAAGATTTTTCGAACTGTGGTTTTTGAGGCTAAGCCGCGGGCGCGGCCTGAATCCCGCGGGTGCGGCTTGAACCGCGGGTGCGGCTACTGAGCCGCGGGCGCGGTTTCTGTCGCGGCCTGCTGGGTTCTCGCTTCCGTTCGGGTTTGTTCAACCCGATTTCCTTTGAATTCTTGGGATCCGACTTAAACAATATCAAACTAGACTTTGACTCAACAAAACGTAAAACAAACTACTAACTTTGAAACTTTTCGATTCTTTTTTTTTTTTTTGTATTTTTTTTTTATTCTTTTTTTTTTCGATTTTTTTTTTTTGTCTCAACTAAACAAAACGAAATTACAGACTTGATGTGAGATATTAATCTCAGCAAAATGGAAAATAAATAAAAATAACAACTAACTTGATTTCCCTTGTAGAAAGATAAGATTCCCTTGTAGAAAGATAAGATTTCCTTCTTTGAAGATCTTGTTTGGGCTTCAAGGAAAGAAATTCCAACAATTCTTTTGGGTTTCTGATGGCTGCGTTTTGGTAGGGATGAATAGATTTTGTGATGGGTGAAGGGCTGAATGGATTTTGGGAACAAGGGTGCTCCAAACTCCAATCTTTCGATCTCCACCAACACTAATCGATCCAAGCTTCTTGCACACAACCTGTAATGACTCAACAAGAAATATCAAAGCAATGGAAGACTCAAAATCAATTTCTGAAAGAAACTGACAAACAAGAAAATAAAAGCTGACTCTTTTTGTGATTTTCTGGATAGGGGGTCTCTTGATGTTCTTGTGAAGACGAATGGTGTCAACACAGCTCTGATACCAATTTGATGCGGGGATAAGCCGCAGTTGCCGACCTAGACACCAAACTCGAATAGGAACTCGAACAGAGAAGAAAGGCGGAATTAGATATGAGATGAAAGAAGGATAAGTCGAATGATAGGCCAATTGGAACCAAATCAAACAACGATAAAACCCTTGAACTTAAGAACAAGAACCTTACCGAATGATGAAGAAACCCCAACGGATGATTACAACCAAACACAATGACTTTGGTGGGTCAAGGCACCTGGAGGTTGCTCTATGGAGTCCCGATAGCACCAACCTTATGGAGGAGATTGACACACACAAGCACAACTAGGGCCAACTGAACGACAATGCACACGGGGCACTCTTCTCACAAAAGCTCTCTTTTGGGAGGAAAAAACGATAAACGCTGTATTCAATATCAAAGTCTGGGGGGCGGGTAAAACAACAACTAAGGCAGCCTTATATAGGGTTCATAAGGATGCCAACTAAAGAAATAAATAATAAAAGCAAATCCTAAAAATAACAATAATCCGAGTAACAATTTAAACATTCGAACATATTTCAAAAGTGCTTCGCCGAGTGTCCTGGCCGCGGTTGCGGTTATGGAGCCGCGGGCGCGGTTCTCGCCTCCTGGCCGCGGGCGCGGTTATGGAGCCGCGGGCGCGGTTTCCAGCTGCGGTCGCGGTTCTTCGTTGTCGTCCTCTGCTCGTTCTCGAACCTCGATCATTAGAACAGTCTTCAATGGTGGTTCTTCGTCCGTATTCAACTCCTTGGAACTGAAGAACGCTACTAACTTGTCTAGCTCTTGTTGGACTTCCTTAGCTCTCGAGCGCGTCAATGCACCTTTAAATTCAGGGACCGGAGGTGTCGGTTGTTGTCCAGATGATCCTTCATCATATAGTCATATTATACAGTCAATACATACAAACTTAGATCGATACAATATATGGTAATTGATAGTAGTTCTTTCCAATTTGACAAATTCCCTTTACTATTTTTTTTTATAGTGGGGATTGAGTAAGGGGATAACAACAGCGGCAATGTCAGGTTGCTCAGGTTTGAATCCATCAACTAATTCGGCAGCAATGTCAAATGGAGCAGCCACTACTGTACCGACTGCTTTGATCAATTTTGAAACAGCATTAGTTTTAGGCTCAAATACCGAAAACCACCCCTTAAATGGGTCAATTTGCAAAAAACCACCTCTTAAACCATTTTTTAGCGGAAACCACCTCTTAGTTACCTCCGTTATCCAAGAACCACCACTTTCCCATTTCCCGTTACTGGTCCGTTTAAATGATTATTTTAATTTTTTTTTTTCATTCTTTTTTCTTTTTCAATTAATTCAAATGGAATAAGCCAAACCCGACCCGATTAACCCGACCCGAGTCCATTAATTCACCATGGAATTGGGGATATGAAAGAAATCGCTCGATCGAATTGGGGATTTGCGATCGAGGGAGCGATTTCTGGGTGCTCGAAGAAGGTTTGAATGGGCGATCGAGGGAGCGATTGATTGGGGGAATAGGGCTCTTCAGAATGGTTCGAGCTGGGTTTTAGGGTTTGAGCAATCGAAAGGGAGGCGATTTCTGGGGTCGCGAGCACTCGAAGAAGGTTTCTGGGTTCGAAGAGAAAGATTTCTGGGTTCGAAGAAGGTTTGAAGAAGAAGGATTCGACTGCGATTGAAGAAGGTGAAGAGGGCTATTGAAGAGGGCGATTCTGCGGGCGATTGAAGAGGACGATTTCGGAGGCGATTGAAGAGGGTGATTCTGAGGCGATTCTGAGGCGTTTCTGAGGCGATTCTGAGGCGATTCCGAGCGAGACTAAGGTGAGTTCTTGCTTTTAATTCGAGTATTGAAATTGTGGGTGTTGTGAGATTCTGTGGGTGTTGTGAGATTTCTGAGAGAAAGAAGCACGTGGTGACACTATTGAAATTGTGTTGTTTGGTTGAATAGCATTGCCAACTTGCCATATTAGTGCATAGAATAATGGGTTTGGCCTTTAGTGTAGTTGAAAGTTGCTAGCTTTTTCTACTTTATGCAAAGTATAGTAATCAATGTCTTGCTTTCACAGATGAATATTTCATTTAGATTTCAATATGGGGGTGAATTTTACTTGACAAATCAAGAGGAACTTTGCTATAGAAAAGGTCAAGTCTACTTATACAAAGATGTGGATCCAGATTATGTATCAATAGGTGACATGGAAGATAATGTGAAAAAGGAAATTGGGTTTGATGTAGTTGAAATGTGGTATTTAGAACCAGGGATAAGCATACATAATGGTTTAAAGCTGCTAAGTGTGGACAAAGATGTGTTAGACATGCTTGGAATGTGTGGCAGATCTAGAATGGCCCATGTGTATCTTCTACAATCAAATGAGCCTAGTCCAAAGCAATTAATGTTAGGAGGCCCATCTTTCTCTACACAAGCCATGTCTGGATGTACTAACATCAACAATCAAGGCCCATCTTCATCATTTGACCCTCAGCCTTGTAGTGATTCAATACCTAGGGCTTCTTCAACTTTTGATCCTAACCGAGCCTCTGCATCCACAAACATAGAAGAGGAAGAAGCTATTTGTGAAGATGGGGATGATTCTGATGGTTCTGTAGAAGTTCTTGGATCTGAAAGCTCTGAAGGTGGGAGTGAGAAGGATCTTGCAGAAACTGATAATGAAGATGATGAAGACTTGTTTGGGGAACAAGTCGAGCCAGGTGTAGGTGCTATAATTACAACAGATTCTGGGGTAAGAGATTTTGAGGGAAGAGATTATGTATTTGATGCACCTGATACAGAGGCATTTGTAGATGATGAGAAGTCTGAGGAGTCTGAAGTGTTGCTTAGTGGAAGTGAATCTGATGGTAAGACTCATGTCAGGTATCCTGAGTTTAACCCTACTGTTGACTTTAAGAAAAAAATCAATCTTAAAGTTGGAATGTTATTTGGTAGTAATGACATTTTTAGGAGAGCATTGAGGCAGTTTTCAATAGAGAATGGAAGGGACTATTATTACTTGCACAATGATAAGAAAAGGATTTCTGCCTACTGTAAGAAGAAGTGCAATTGTGATATGAGACATGCTAGGAAGAAATGTATATGTAAGAAGGTAGATTGTAAGTTTAAGGCTACTGCTAGAATTATGGGAAAAGATGGACCATTTCAGTTGAAGTCATTTGTTCCTAACCATGACTGTGGGTGGCAACATGAGAATTCAAAGCTCACATCAGTGTGGCTTGCAGATAGATATTTAGAGTATTACAGAGATGACCCCAGTTGGAAATTGGTTGGGTTTATTAATGCTGTGAGAAGGGAGTGCCATATTAACACCAAAAAGGTACCACCTGTTCTTCTTAACTTCATATTCTGTCCAAATATTTAACTTCAATTTTTTATGATAGACCAAGGTTGGTGGATCTTCAACACAACCAGCTAGCCAGCCTTCACATCAAATGAGCAATGCCTCCCACACTCAACCCTCTACAGCACCACCAGTGGTTAGTCTCACAACATCTCTTCATCATTTTGGCTTGTTTTTTTGGCTTGATTTTTGGCTTATTTTGCCCTTTAATTTTGTAGCAGAACATGAATTCTGGAAATACTCCATACACTGGAACACAAGGTTCAGTGAACCAAACTCAAACTTCTCAGGTGTCACAAGGTTCAAAGAGATTTGTCCCAGAACAACTTCATAGAAAGAAGATGATATCAAGCAAGAGTACTCTACAAGCTTCTATTAGGAGATCACCTAGGAAGCATGGTAAAGACAAAGGACCTTCACACGTTGATCATTAGGAGATCACCTGTATTTTGTCACAAAACAATGATGTTGCATACTCTTTTATTTTGTAGCAGTGACTATGTTGAACATGTTGATCATGTTGATCGTGTAGCAGTGAACCATTTCAGTTGTATTTTGTGCAACTTCTTAATGTGATGTATTGACTATAATTTGTTGTTATGTGATGAGATTGAAACAGGTTGTGTAATTGTTGTTATGTAATCTTGCAGCATTCACCTTCCTAACATTAAATAAGTTCTGTACAGCCTTATTCAAAACCCATTAAATCACCCATTCAAACACCCATTAAATCACCCCATTAAACTACCCTTTTTTCTGCAGCATTCTTCACCAATAAATATTGGTCAAACATCACCCAATTCGGCCATCATATCACCCATTCAATTGCAATTCTCTCAACAATAAAATGCCTCACCTATTCAACTCTCCATACACTTTCCTCCTCTGAATTTTCCTCCTCCATACAATACACTCGGCCATCTCATAACTCCTCCATACAACACCATCACCAGAGGCAAACTCAGAGGCAAAATCAAAGGCAATCATATCACCCATTCAGAGGCAATCCCTGAGGCAAAATCAAAGGCAAAATCAGAGGCAATCTCAGACTCAAACTCAGAGGGCAACCACTGTCAACTTTTTTCCATTTATCACTTCCATTTTCCAGCTTGTTTTTTTCGCCCAAAACCCATGTCAATTCATGTCGACTAAGCCTAATCAAAACCCTAAAATGGTCAATTGTAACTTCTCCTCTGAAATTCACATTTTCCAGTCACGATTTTCAATCTTCATAAACCCTAGAATTTTCGAATCTTCAATTGAAGTCTAATTCCATCTAAATCTCTTCCCTATATGCAATAATTAATCATACGACCCATTTAATATAAGATTCGAAGAGAAACCAGTTCGAATTGACTTCGAATTCATCTTCAAAATCACAAACCCTAACTTTTTCCCTCTTTCAGATCCCCAATTCCAAAATGGGTGAATTCGGGTTAATCGGGTCGGGTTAATCGGGTCGGGTTTGGCTTATTCCATTTGAATTAATTGAAAAAGAAAAAAGAATGAAAAAAATATATTAAAATAATCATTTAAACGGACCAGTAACGGGAAATGGGAAAGTGGTGGTTCTTGGATAACGGAGATAACTAAGGGGTGGTTTCCGCTAAAAAATGGTTTAAGAGGTGGTTTTTTGCAAATTGACCCATTTAAGGGGTGGTTTTCGATATTTGAGCCTTAGTTTTAACCGCTGCAACTTCTTTTGCCTTATTTCTTTCCTGGAAAGAACACAAACCATCAACGATACACATTAGGCGGTTGGATATCTGCATTTTAATATGTAGGGCACACATTTACTTTATAGTTTAGAAGAAATAACAAAACCTGGGTTAGAGTGGCAAGAGAAATAATATGTCCAGTCTCTTGTTGGAACTGTGTCCACAAGGGTTTGCACTCAAGTGGCTTGATGATAGTATCGGCTGGAGAAACCTGTACAAACAAAAATTGTATGCATTATGCCTTTGTATAAATCGGTCTACTTTTATGCCTATGCACTATGACCTAAACAATTCTGAATCCAAAACCCTTTACATACATATACATGTATTTATAATGCACATTTTGTTTTTGAAATTTTCGTTCATATTAGAAATTCACATTCTCTTTAAACCGAAAAAGAAAAGAAAAAGAAATGCACATTCTCAAAATGAAATTAAAACCTATGATCACAAGAGGACGAAAACCTAAATGATAATTTTGCGGGCGATTCAAATAGACATTATATGCACACAAGCGTTGGCCTAATATATGCTCTTAATTAGAACATAGTAGGTTAGAAAAACAAATATGGTGTGGCAATGAGGTTAAATTAGGAAACAAATATGTATACCTCTTTCCAAACGCTCTCGGCAAGAGGGTCTCGTAAGACACTAACATTGGAGGGATCATCTGTTGAGGGATTCAGTAGAGAAGAAAAGAGTATTTCTTCAATGTTGTCATGCTTTTCCTCCAAACGAATGGTTGTCATAACAGACAAGATCTTCAAAGACTGCAAATAAGATGAAGCAATATGAGTAAGCTAGATTAATGCTCGTACAAAATATTATGTTCCCAACCCTTGACAAATTAAGATTGTTTACCCCTGAGCGAGCATCTTGTGCAATTTTCTTTATATCTTCTTCAGCCGTCCAAAGCCTTGGCATGGAACTGTCATCTTGGTTAAAGGCACTTATGAACCTATATATATATATATATTTACAAAATTTGGTCATACAAGTACAAACACACTTATAGAATCTTACACAAGTACGTACTAGATATATTGTTCAATATATGTTTAAGCTTGGTCTAAATGCACACGTGCGTACTAGATATATTGATCAATATATGTTTATAAGTCGAAACAAACCTATTCTTCATGTGCGTAAGAACTTTTCCAGCCTCTTCTCTTGCCTTCTTCCCCACTAGACTTGTAGCATACTCTCTTAAACTTTGCAACTTTTGATTATAAATAGATTCATCCAACCCGAAACCAGAAACAAGAGATTGAAATTCTGAAACACTAGTCTCAAGCTCCCGTTTAAAAAGCTCTCTGATCAACAACCAACTTCCTCCACTATATTCTCCGACCAAAAGATTTCCTATATTGGCACCGATAGTCTCTGATAGTTTTTCCTACAACGAATTTTTTGGCGATTATAGTGTATTATAGTGTATTATATTATATATTAAAAGGCATTCAATATAGGAATCTGAGTATAGGATACTTCTTAAATTACACTTTGATAAAGTAAAAAAAAAACTACGTACCTTTGTACAAGCAACTATCTCACTTAACTTCTTGTTACAAAGAGTTGATGAATGTGCCTCGATGACGCAGTTTAGTTTCTCTCGATGATCTGCACCATCCCAATATGTTGCTTGCTTTATAGCGCCATCTGGAAGTGGATAATATGGTAATTAATAACGAATTGTGTATTGCATGGTGATGAATAGATTAAATTAGTTATAACTTTTATTCTCGTGCATGGCACGGGCGACCGCGCTAGTGAGAGATTATAGGTTTGTTAGCTAAATCTCTACAATCAATTATTTTCTTTGATGTGTAGATAGGAGAATTTCTTAGTTAAATAAATAATTCATTGGATCAAATCTATTAAGCAGAGACATGCTTAGTAGTGGTGGTGCTTTACTTCGTGTTGTTTCTCATCAGTGGAAGGGTAGTTTTGTCAAATTTTATCATTTGGTTATGTTGTACTCAAAACACTTGTAACATATCTGGTTGAACATGAGATAAGCGTAATTAAGCACAATATATTAGTTAGTAGTTAATAGCTAAATATACCTGCACATTGCTTGTCAAATTCAAGCATACATGACTCCTTGCAGTCACGAACAGAGGCTGCAAATCTCTCCCCTCTGCTTAATGCCATCTCCAATTTACTTTCAAACTTTTCCTTAGCTTGATGGAGGTGATGATCCAGTAATGTCACATACGTAGGACGCACATCCTGTGTAAAACACATATATCATTGGAGCTATTGGATTGATCCAAATAGTACATTGATCATTGCGCCATACCTCATACATTAATAGATCATCAGGAACCAAAAATATTTGGCGTTAAATATTGAGCAATGAATATTAAGCCTGTGTTTTTTGCTTTTGAACCGGTTATATAAATGGTACTTGTTGGATCGTTAGTTCAATTACTTCTGAGGGAACAAAGTGTATTGTTCCTTCAGAGGTGTAGCAGCGGAATATTAACGCAGGAAGTATAGAAGAACACAAGTATTTAGAGTGGAAACCTCAACCACTAATAGTTGAGCAAAACCACTACCTTCAAGCTTCTCACTTGAAGGATTTGAATGAGTATACTTATCTTATTGATTTCTTGTTTGTTACAAAAGAAAGCAAGGATTACGATCACGAATCTCTTCTTTCACTCGAGCCCAAACTCAACGCCTAAGACAAAGTATTGCTCACCCTTTCTCTCTTTTCTTCTTGTTCTTCTTATGGACGATCACACTTGATTCGCACAAGTTAATCACACTCAATCGTCTATTAATTCCCAAGCCTAAGACTAGTTTATATAGCAAAGATAAAACTAGGTTTAAACTAGGAAATAAACAAGATTATGGAAAATATATCTTTCGCATAAGAAGATATTATTTCCATCTTTTAAATATATCTTATTCCTTAAGATCTTCATGAAATCTTTGCAGCTCAATCATATTTTCCATAAAGGAAACGAGATTTCTTCGTCATTCTCTTCTCAGCCATTTCTTTCCTTATTTAGTTCGCCTCTGTTGAGTAACGTTCCTGCTCAGAGTAGACATCCTGAAACACTCAAGTATACATTAGTAGGAATGTTTGTTACCATCAAAACCAGAAGGAACTTTACTTCAGCTGTAGCTTCAACAAATTCCCCCTTTTTGATGGTGACAAACATACTCATTGAATACTTCCAAAACACATCTAAACAATTCTCCTAAGGGAACGTTACTTATAAGGATTAAGTACAGATGTTCCCCCTCAAACCTTGACCGTTCCTTTCTTCCCCCTTTTGGCATCATCAAAAAGTAAGTCTAAACATGTACTTGAAATAAAAGAACTCCAGAACTCATCAAAACAAACTAATCATAGATTTAAACAAGCGTCATAAGAACGGACGCTGATACAGATACTGGACAAGGAAAAGAAAACACAAGCATAGAGAATTTTTAAAAGAAGACACATAAAACCCTAAGCAAAGGGTACAATAAGCGCAAAAGAAGAAGGATAGATGTGCTAGGAACAGAGAGTGGGGGTCAGATAGAGGAGGAAAGGTGTGGAGAAGAGACTGTTATACTGCCAAGGGAACCTCTAGTTGGATGACGTCCAACGACGTATCTCAGCCTTCAAGGCAGCAACTTCATTCACCAGAAGCCTTTGTTGTTCAGTCAAGGTGGCAACCAGTGAGCACAACTCTTCCATCCTCTGATGTTGATAGACCATAGTTGGTTCTTCACTCTGTTCCTGTGGAGGGTCCTCAGTTACATGCTCTGTTTCACAAAATTCAGCAGAGCGGACCCAATCACCATCTTCATTCTTCTCAAACTTCATCTTCCTTAAATTTGCTTCAGCCAACTCCCTAGCAAACACAACCTCAGAGGGACCAGCTTCATACACCCTCAGGTACTCTAGGATCTTCTTTACTACTCCTGGGAAGGGAAGACCATGCCTATCGTTCCTCCTGGCATGGGCCATGTGTAGCATAATAATCTTTGGTAGATTAATGGCTTGCCTGAGGAGGAGCTTGTCCATGAGAAGGCAGTCCTGAATGAGAATGGTTGTGCGCTTCTGCTCTCTGGGGGTAATGTTACTTATAAGGTAGCTGTGCAAGATCCGGTTTGCTACCCCCATGGACGAAGTGGTCATCTCCCCAACAACTTCAGTTGAGTAATCCTGTGAAACCCTTTGGATAGCAGCCAGCCCTATATCTTTTGGCCACTGCCCTTTGACGTACTCTTCAAATCCTTCGTGAGGAACCCCGAGTATGACTCCCAGTTCGGTGCTTGAGACCACGTGGGTGTCCTTCCCAAGGACGAAGGAGGCTTGTATGGCGTGAGGCCTCTCAGTAATGGTGAAGGAGCTGTAGAACTGCTTTATCATCCCCTCATTCACCTTTGGAGCAGTGCAGAATAGATTTTCCCAACCTTGGTGGCGTATGATGTCCACCAGGATGTCCATCCTGTTGGCGACCAGAAACTCCTCATCAAACAGAAGGTCTCTGATGATGGTTCGTTTCCCCAAGGCCTTTCCTGCAGCCACTTGTTTGGGAACTTTCCTTCCTTTGGGTGGCTTGGCTGCAGCGCTCCTTGTACGTGGACGAGAAGGCTCCACTTTTGCTCTTTTGAGCACTGGTTCCTGAGGCTCGTCATCTTCCTCACTGAGCTCTAGAATTTCAGGGAACTTTCCCTTAAATAAGGGCGAGTTCTCCTCCTGGATTTCGGCAAGGATTAGGTCAGTTTGTGGGAGAGAGGAGTTTGGAGGGCTAGGCGTGGTTTCTTGTTGGGTTTTTTCTTGAGAGATGGGGCTTGGGATTTTTTCAGTGGTAGGGGAGGCTAACTTTTCAGTAGAGGTACTAGACTGGGATAAGGTGGGTGTGGCCGGCGGTGTTGTTTCTTTTGCCGGCGAGGGTTCTTGAAGGGTTTCTTTAGGAGACGATGAAGGTTCTTTGGGGGTTTCTTTTGGTGGGGATGTGGGTTCTTTGGCTGGGGATTGTGGCTTTGGGGATTCTGTGGGGATGCCCAGGGAAGCCAGGATGCGACGTAGAGTCTCTGGGCTTTCATTCCCTGTGAGAGAAACAGATGTGGTGTTCACCATTGTTGCAGGGAGGGTTTCTGAGAGAGTTTGTGTTTGGGAGAGGGTAGAGAAAAGTTGTGGACGATGGAGATCTGGGAGAAACATTTAAATACTTGCCGAATTTTCCATATCTGAACACCAGATCACACTTTTCAAATTCAAAAATCCTTTTTCCAAATCTGAACGGTTTTTCCATAATTGTGCCGCTTTTTCCTCCAATCAAATAAACTCAAAAGCCATCATTACTTTCTCGGTTCCAGAACCTATTCTAGCCCTTTAGGCTTCTGCCGTGTGCATGTATCTGTCACCTCAGAGCAATTAATCCCCTCAGCAATTTCAAATCTCAACCCTTATCCTTTCCTTTCTCAATCTGATATCGAAGGTATTGTGATGCTTGGGGTATGTTTACCAGAGATGGTACAAAAGAACATCACATAGAAAAATATCACATAATATGAATTAAAACATTTTATATCATGATGAGGGAGTCCAGTTGTGGATGGAAAACATGGCTCATAGGACTATCGATCATGAAGGTTTATAGGGTGGCCGTAGATTCCCTCTATCCTTTGGGCTTGTATTGAGGGATCAGTACATCAAGAGGGATCTTTTGGGTTGAAAATAAGACCTTTGCCTAAGGAATCATGCATTTATCAATTTCAATCTCTAGCAAGGTATCTTTCCTAATCACGTATAGATCATGCAAGCAGTTCAAAGGACTCAGGTTTATTTCATAGAAGAGCAGGTATTAATATGCTTGAAGGACTAATACTCAAGATGAATAAACTCACTAATTTCTCCAATCATTGGGGGTTTCAAGGAAGATCAAGATTAGTTGAGAGAAATCATACCTAGACCCATACGTAATTTCTCAAAGGGAGCCTTGTTTAGTGGCTTTGTGAAGATATCCGCGATTTGATCCTCAGAGCGGACATGTTCCATAGAGACAATCCCTTTCTCCACGCAATCACGAAGGAAGTGATGTCTTATGTCAATATGCTTAGTCCTAGAGTGCTGCACAGGATTCTTAGAAATATCAATAGCACTGGTGTTATCACAAAGTATAGGAACGTTACCTAAAATGATGCCAAAGTCACTTAGCTGTTGTTTGAGCCATATGAGTTGAGAACAACAAGCTGCGGCGGCGACATACTCAGCTTCGGCAGTGGAAAGGGCGACAGTGGTTTGTTTCTTTGATCCCCAAGACACAAGACAAGGGCCAAGGAATTGAGCCATCCCAGATGTTGATTTCCTATCTGGCTTGTGTCCGTCAAAGTCAGCATCTGTGTACCCTAGTAATTCAAGACTTCCCCCTCTTGGGTACCACAGACATAGATCATCAGTCCCCTTAAGGTAACGCAGGATCCTTTTCACAGCAATGACATGAGTTTCTCTAGGACTTGCTTGAAATCTAGCACAAAAACATACACTTTGCATGATATCAGGCCTACTTGCGGTTAGATAAAGCAATGAGCCTATCATTCCACGATAGACCTTTTGATCAGCTTCTTTCTTGTCAACATCCATTCCTATTGAGTCATTTGGGGACATAGGAGTTGAATAATTCTTTGCATCCATCATACCAAACTTCTTGATGCACTCTCGTAGGTACTTTTGTTGATGCACCTTTGTTCCTTCCTCTGTTTGGACAACATGTAGGCCTAGAAAGAACTTAAGTTCGCCCACCATACTCATCTCAAATTCACTCTCCATCAGCTTTGTGAACTTGGTAACTAAGTGCTCGTTGGTGGAACCAAAGATTATGTCATCCACATATACCTGTACTACCAAGGTATGCTTTCCCTCTCTTAATAGAAATAAAGTTCTGTCTACTTCCCCTCTTACGTAACCATGAGATAAGAGGAATTGAGAAAGTCTTTCATACCAGGCACGAGGAGCTTGCTTCAGACCATAGAGTGCCTTATCAAGTATGTAAACGTGGTCAGGATAGGAAGAATCTTCGAATCCAGGTGTTTGTTCCACATAAACTTCTTCCTTTAGTACCCCGTTCAGGAACGCTGTCTTGACGTCCATTTGTTGCAGCTTGAATCCATAGTGGGCAGAGTAGGCGATCAAGAGGCGTATTGCTTCTAATCTTGCAACTGGCGCAAAGGTTTCATCATAGTCAATTCCCTCTTGTTGATTGTAGCCTTTTACAACCAGTCTTGCTTTGTTCCTTATCACTTGTCCTCTCTCATCCATCTTGTTCCTGAACACCCATTTGGTACCTATGACGGAGCGATCCTTAGGTCTGGGAACTAGTCTCCATACTTTATTCCTCTCAAATTGATGAAGTTCCTCTTGCATAGCATTGACCCATTCAGGGTCTTCTAGGGCATCTTTCACTGTTCTTGGTTCAGCTGTGGAGACAAAAGCACAGAAGGCATGATATGTAGGATCTAGTGTAAGTATGGAACAAACCTTCTCATTGGGTTCTGGAGATATATCAGAGGAGGGAAGCGAAGCACAGTTGCATACGTAGTCCATGAGTCTTGATGGGGGCCCATGGATACGAGTGCTGCGTCGCGTTTCTTCCTCTTCATGGTGTGTAGCTTCTTCAGATTGTTCCTGAGATGGGGATTGGTCCTGAGATGGGGATAGTTGTTCCCCCTGAGTTTCAGAATCTCCATTTGGTACACTTGCATCTTGATCTGGGGATGCTTCTTCTTCAATGTTCATGTCCGTAGTGGGGATGAATTCCTCAGCATCAGCGAGATTGAACTGTTCCCTGTCTGCTTCAGTCAGTGGAGGAGCATTTGGATCATGGACAACGTTACCTGCCATGATCTTTTCATCAAAGACCACATGGATGCTTTCCTCCACCTTCCTTGTCCTCTTGTTGTAAACTTTGTAGGCTCTACTATGTGTGGAATAACCCACAAACGTTCCTTCATCACTTCTCGGATCGAACTTGCCCAGATTGTCCTTTCCATTGTTGTGGACGAAGCACTTGCACCCAAAGACTCTTAGATGGGAAATGTTCGGCTTCCTTCCTCTGAACAGCTCATATGGTGTCTTCTCAATCATAGGTCTCAACATGGCACGGTTCAGTACATAGCAAGCAGAGTTGAGTGCTTCAGCCCAGAAGTTTCTTGGCAAGCCACTCGCAATTAGCATTGTCCTTGTCATATCCTCCAGAGTCCTATTCTTCCTTTCAACAACTCCATTCTGTTGAGGCGTTCTTGGTGCAGAAAAATTATGATTTATGCCTTTGTTCCTGCACAGGGAAAGAAACCGGGAGTTCTCGAACTCTGTACCATGGTCAGTGCGTATAGCCCTTAGATGAAATCCAGATTGATTTTCAATAGCATATAACCAAAATTCAAACTCATCAAACACATCCTCCTTTGAAGCAATGAAAATAGTCCAAGTAAACCTAGAGAAATCATCTACAATGACGAACACGTACTTGTTTCCCCCACGGCTGGGTGTGCGCATAGGCCCACACAAGTCCATGTGAATAAGCTCTAAGGGTTCAGAGGTACTTACCAGGTTTTTGGATTTAAAGGATGATCTTACTTGTTTTCCTCTTGTGCAAGCAATGCACACCTCTTCAGATTGACTTTCTATCTTTGGTAAACCAATAACTAGGTCTTTGTTGTGAAGTTTGTGTAGAAGTCTAAGGCTTGCATGAGAGAACCTTTGATGCCATAGATTGGATTCCTCAGATTGTGCAGAAAGGCACAGTTCCTCTTCAGGGATAAAAGATGGATCTACTTTGTAAAGGTTGTTCTCTATGATTCCCCTGAGGAGAACTTTCCCTGTCTCAACATTCTCCACCAAACACTCATTAGTAGTAAAGATAACCCTATTTTGACCATCCTGGCACATTTGACGTACGCTCAATAGATCAAAGGTCAGGTTATCCACTAAGGTAACGTTATTCACAACAAGATTGTCAGAGATCCTTACCTTTCCCATGCCAATTACTTCCCCTTTACTGTTGTTCCCAAAGGTTATAGAACCTTTGTTTTCAGGATGGAGAGATATAAACCATGCTTTGTTCCCAGTCATGTGTATTGAGCAAGCGCTATCTATATACCAGGAACTCTTCTTCTTTCCATCCTGCAAGTAAGGGATTAGTTTTTGCGCACCCAGGCAAGCCTAGGCTTACCTGGGATGAAGAACAATTTTCTATCCTCATTATCTTTTAAAACAACCTTGATCCTGGGAGTGTTCCTAACGGAAGAATTATTGCAATAATTGTAGGCTATCTCCTCATCTCTTGATTTTTTCCAACACTCTTGTTGATGATGTCCTGACTCACCACAGTACCAGCAAACCCTGTGGTGTTTCAGATTGACATACCTACTTTGTCTAGGCCAGATGGTTTTGTTTTCAATTCTAGACCTAAAATCCACCTCTACTGGCTTGGTGCTATTTGCATGTTTTTGCCATATCTTATAGGCCTTCTGTCCATCAAACCACATCTTCTCTTCCTGAGCAATTTTCTTCCCTTTATCTTCAGAACCATTGTGGGAACAATGTGTAATTGATCCTCCACAGGGTCCCTTATGACAGAGGGAATTTTGTATACCAGGAGACGAGATGGCAGTTGGTGAACAAGAGGTGCTATCATAGCCTAATCCAGCACGTGGTACAAAGCGTTTAGAGAAATCATCCTTCTCCTTATCAATTTTAGAGGTGATATATTCATCTAACCAAATTTTCCTTTTGTTTTCTTCCTCTATTAGAAATTCATCAGCTTTCTTAGCAAATTTTGAATTTTCCTCAGTCAAAGTTTTAATTTCAGATTCAAGAATGACAATTTTCCTTTCCAGGGAAGCTATATCAGACACATACTTAGGACAGGATTTGCATGAGTCCGACGAAGGGAACGAAGCCTTTTCAAGTCTAGCAACCTTAGAAGCCCAAAGCTGGTTTTCCTCAATCAGACATGAAATGGTTTCGTCCTTCTCATCGATCAAAGAATTCAGATTACTTTGTTCCTTTCCTAGAGAATGAATGAACCTAATAATCTGAGCTTTTGATTTGTTTTCTAAGAAAGAATCAAATTCAGAAGTGTTTACCTCATCTTCGGATTTTTCTCCTGTAGCCATAAGACATGTGTAGGGAGATTCTTCTTTGGAGTCTGAAGTCCCTCCTGTAGCCACTAGACACGTTTCCTTGGGAGTGTAGAGAAATTCGTCTTCAGAGTCAGATGTCCCCCATGTTGCAATCATTGCTTCCTTCTTTTCCCTTTGAGGGACATTTGCATCTCCTCCCTTCTTTTTGAAGCAATTTCTCGCGAAGTGTCCCTTCTTCTGGCAGTGATAGCAGATGATAGTACTCATGTCTTTGTTCCCGTCAGGGAGACGTTGTTTTTCTCTGCTATCCTTCCAAACTCTTCGAAAGGCTCTTGTGAAGAGAGCAACTTCTTCATCCTTATCAACAATTTCGTCCTCTTCCTGAGCAAGATCGAAGGCTTTTTCGATTTTTAGAGCAATGTTCTGGGACTTCTCTGCCTTCTCTCCTTCCCTTCGTAGCATCTTGCTCTGTTGAATCCCTGCGTTGCTCTGGAGACGAGCAACTAGTTCCTCCAAGGTGATGTTTTTGATATCATTCTGAGCTTGGAGTGCAAGAGAGAACGCGTCCCATTTAGAGGACAATCCTTGAAGAAATTGATGTGTCAGTTTCCACTCAGGGATCGTTTCCCCTAAGAACTCGAGTTGGCCTACGTATCCCTGGAAACGTGAATGGTAGTCATCCAAAGACTCATTCTTTCCTTGAACAGCACTATCATACTCCTTGATGAGAGTCAAGATCCTATTTTTCTTGATGTCTTCATTCCCCTCATACATCCTTTTGAGGGATTTGAATATGTCGTGAGCAGTCTTGTACTTTAGAACCTTCCTTTGATCGGATGGACCAAGGGCAGCGAGTATGACCTTCTTTGCTCTCATGTTGAGCTCCAAGACTTTGTAGTCAGCATCTTGATAATCTTCTCTTTTCTTGAGTGTTCCTCCAGTCTCATCTGAGGGATCGAGAATCTTCACATCTCCAAATTCTACAATCTTCCACATCTGTCCATGCAGGGAACAGATATGTGATTCGATCTGTTCCACCCAGTATGAGAACTCTCCTGATTTGAGCATTGGTGGCTTCCAAAAGGAGTCGTTGATGGCTGTTCCTGACATTCTTCCTGCAAGGGTAACAATCTAGAGACCAGGCTCTGATACCAATTGTTGGATCGTTAGTTCAATTACTTCTGAGGGAACAAAGTGTATTGTTCCTTCAGAGGTGTAGCAGCGGAATATTAACGCAGGAAGTATAGAAGAACACAAGTATTTAGAGTGGAAACCTCAACCACTAATAGTTGAGCAAAACCACTACCTTCAAGCTTCTCACTTGAAGGATTTGAATGAGTATACTTATCTTATTGATTTCTTGTTTGTTACAAAAGAAAGCAAGGATTACGATCACGAATCTCTTCTTTCACTCGAGCCCAAACTCAACGCCTAAGACAAAGTATTGCTCACCCTTTCTCTCTTTTCTTCTTGTTCTTCTTATGGACGATCACACTTGATTCGCACAAGTTAATCACACTCAATCGTCTATTAATTCCCAAGCCTAAGACTAGTTTATATAGCAAAGATAAAACTAGGTTTAAACTAGGAAATAAACAAGATTATGGAAAATATATCTTTCGCATAAGAAGATATTATTTCCATCTTTTAAATATATCTTATTCCTTAAGATCTTCATGAAATCTTTGCAGCTCAATCATATTTTCCATAAAGGAAACGAGATTTCTTCGTCATTCTCTTCTCAGCCATTTCTTTCCTTATTTAGTTCGCCTCTGTTGAGTAACGTTCCTGCTCAGAGTAGACATCCTGAAACACTCAAGTATACATTAGTAGGAATGTTTGTTACCATCAAAACCAGAAGGAACTTTACTTCAGCTGTAGCTTCAACAGTACTCTCTGCATCTAACAATATAGGTCCTTACATCAATATTTTATTATAACATAATCCAAGTTTTTCTAGTATTTTTGAATGAAATTCTGCTTTTATCCTTGGTTTCTTTCCAATTCGACAATCCCTACAATTTTGTTTAGCCAAGTACTCTTAAAAAGGTAAATAAAAGTAAAATCAATTTTGTCATATATTTAAATTTTTAATTTCTATCTCCAAATCTCAAAGAACCAATAAAACTAGACGGAGGGAGTATATGACAACGTTTACCAATTATGAAAGCAAAAATAAAAATGTTGTTATGTAGCGTTTCACTAATTTTTTACTCGAATAACCAACCCGAACCACTCAATTCGACCCGGTTCGTTTTGAGCCATAGGCGAGGGTTAGATGATACCGATTCAGTTCTTAGTGTAAATTGTGGTTCATGTTCGGTTTTTAGAATTTAAAATTGACTTGGAACTGATTTACCGTATAATACCCAAAACAAATAAAAAATAATAAAAATATATAAACCTCTTCTATTTTTGTTCCCACATTTTCAAAAATCCCTAACCCTAGAACATCGCAGTCACTCTCAATCCATAACTCCAAATTCAAAGGCTCAATTTGAAAGCAACAAATCAAATTCGTTGAAATGGTAGAAGCATCAAACACACAAATTTAAACTCGAAGAACTTATATGATGTTGGACACTGCTATGGAATTAAAGAAGGCTTTTTAGAGGATGAGAGATGATGATCCATTGAACTACAAATGTTATTTTAGTTAGAAAGATAAGTTAGATTATAAAGAAGAAGAAGCTGAAGATCAGAGGCCGAGAAAAAAAGAGTTGGGCCATCTAAGGATGTGGATTGAGCAAAAGGTAGCGTTTTGTGAAGTTTCTTAGGGCTCGTTTGATATTGAGATAAGAATCGGGTTGGAATGAGGAATCAGGTTGGATATGAGGAATCGGGTTGAGTGATTCTTAGCCTTTTGTGTTTGGTAGAGGGAGTCATACCTTGATTTTTATTTGGGTATGAGATCTTATGTAATTTGTTGGAATGAGAATGACTCATACGTATTCCCTATACCGATACCTATCCTACCAAACACAAAAACAGGTTTAGTTCATTCTCATACCGATTCCCTATATCAAAGGTATACAAACAAACGACCCCTTAGAGGTTTCTTCCACGTCACAGTGAATTTGAGTGCTTAACTTGAACCAACTGCACATTTTGCATTCCATGATATTGTGAGCATCAAAGGTGAGCTAGATGACTAGCCTACCAACCTTCTATATGACAAGAAAGTGATCACATCTTGCATGACGTGTCAAAGAAGATGACAACAAAATTTAACAAATATTTTAGCACTTTGGATGACATCAATCCACTATTTTTGTAGCTCTAGTTCTTGATCCTGGATACAAGCTCAAGTACATGGGGAGTTAAACTTGGAGAAGGTTGAGGTTAAGAAGAGGGCAAAAAACTTGAAAGATTTTTTAATTAGTCTTTGTGACCAGTATGGGAATTCTATGTGTGGTGGGAGTTCACAAAAGTCTACAAATTCAGGGACTTCAATTGGGAATCAAAATAAGTAGTAAGGGAAGAAGGAATGCAAAGAAAGGTGTGTACTGGAAAGAAGAAGGCTATATATGTTAGAGGATTGGGACAAACAACTAGAAGAGGTGAAGACTTGGTTGTAGGTGATGAAATAGATAGATACTTGCTTGATCCTATTGAGAAGCCTAAATTTGGAGTTAAATTCAAGATAAACCCCTATATGTCAAAAACGGGACAATGTTATATATGTCGTTTACCATAAAAATGTAGTTTTATCTAAATTACCTTTAGCATTATTTTGACCAATTGTCGGCGCTTATCATCACGAACACTTTCATCGTAGAACATGGCTTCCTTGTCGTACCTACAAAGCAGATATAAATGATGTTTTTCATCTCGATCTTATCAAATAATCGGTTCTTTTATTCTACGTCCTAATTACATATGTTAAACATATAGATAACTGAATTCTAAATTAGAAAGAATAAACCCATCACAATAAAAGATTTACAAAATCCTAAATTTTATTACAAACAATATTTTTATATTTGACATCACAAGTTAGAAAATTCGACAAGTAAGATATAATTCATCTTGTTCAAGTGATATTAATAATGAAACTAGTCTAGAACTATAAATAACATTAAATAAATTATTTGAAGTTTTATTTGAAAAAAGTAAATTTTAAAGTGATAACAAAAATAGTAATGACGAACAATAACAATGAACATTATTATATTTTATGAAAAACGTGTTGAACATCAGTTCCTATATACATTAACTTGAAACATGGATTAATGGACAAGTTATAATAGTAAAAAAATTTAGATCATTAACAAAAATCATTTTCGTTACCGATCTTTAAAATAAATTAAATTAGCATAATAGAAAATCTGATATCACTGAAAATTTATAAATCTGATCCTTAACAAAATCATTTTCTTATTTTCTTATTCCCGATTTTAGTCACATGCCAATCTGAATTTGGGAAAATTCAATACAGTGCCTTTCCTTTGGGCAATCCACAATTTTTATAGTATGATATAAAATATAGGTTCTAATCATTGTAAATCCCGAATCTAAAATCTATATTTTAGAAAATAAAGATTCTAACTCCTAAAATATAAACTCTAATTAAACTCTAGATTTAATTTTACATGGAATATACGAAAAGGTTCAGAACAAACCTTATGATACAAAATGCGAAGTACTTGCATTAATAGATAACAAGTAATGTTTCATGTTCATAATTTAGGTTTTCTTTCGGGTCTTTTTCAAAAAATAAAATAAAAATAAAAAAAGTTCATGTAATTACAAAATTGTTAGTGCGTGAATCATTTAAAAAGTTCATAATTGTCACCGTCCAGATTATGAACATTACTGTCTTGAATATTAATATTAACATGTAATTTATGAACATAAATGTTTCACACTTTGTACCATAACTTATTTTTACCTGAACTTTGGTACATAAATGAGTTAATCCCAAACGTAAGGTGTTGTTTTAAATTTACTTACTCTGAAAGATAGAAGGTCAAGATTAAGCTAACTTTCTTTCCAAAATCGGGAACTGAACCTGATTTAGCTGCAGCACTGAGTGCTAACCAACCCTCCGAAAACAATAAGAATAAGAAAATAGCATAACCAAATGTGATTCAAAATGCAAATCAATATTGTTGAAGCTACAGCTGAAGTAAAGTTCCTTCTGGTTTTGATGGTAACAAACATCTCTACTAATGTTTACTTGAGTGTTTCAGGATGTCTACTTGAGCAGGAACGTTACTCAACAGAGGCGAACTAAATAAGGAAAGAAATGGCTGAGAAGAGCGCAACGAAGATATCTTGTTTCCTTTATGGAAAATACGGTTGAGCTAAAAAGATATCATGAAGATCTTAAGGAAAGAGATACATTTAAAAGATGGAAATAATATCTTCTTATGCGAAAGATATATTTTCCATAATCTTGTTTATTCCCTAGTTTAAACCTAGTTTTATCTTTGCTATATAAACTAGTCTTAGGCTTAGGAATGGGAAGACGATTGAGAGAGCATATACTTGTGCGAATCAAGTGTGATCGTCCAAAAGAAGAACAAGAAGAAAAGAGAGAAAGAGTGAGCAATACTTTGTCTTAGGCGTTGAGTTTGGGCTCGAGTGAAAGAAGAGATTCGTGATCGTAATCCTTGCTTTCTTTTGTAACAAACAAGAAATTAATAAGATAAGTATACTCATTCAAATCCTTCAAGTGAGAAGCTTGAAGGTAGTGGTTTTACTCAACTCTTAGTGGTTAAGGTTTCCACTCTAAATACTTGTGTTCTTCTATACTTCCTGCGTTAATATTCCGCTGCTACACCTCTGAAGGAACAATACACTTTGTTCCCTCAGAAGTAATTGAACTAACGATCCAACAAATATTACCTTATGTTCACGGAGATGGCTAAGCTTGTCATTAGAAATCTCTTGACATTTAACCGTAGCGACCATTACCTAACAACAAATATATAATATCTATAAGTATATATATATTTTGTAATAGATCGAAGAATTAGAAATAAACAACGCACACCTTCTGAGTAGGGAGATCAAGAGATTTGTCACTTTTAATGACTCCCCATATATTTTGTGCAGTCAATGAAAATCCTGAGCCTGGAACCCGTCCTTGTCTATCACCAGCAAGTCCACCGGGAGCAATTGAATTGTAAAACCGCTCTTTGAGTTGTGCAACCTAATTTGGCAAGCTTCGATATATCACCACATATGCATGCATACATGCATGATTGTTGGAATACGTACTTATCTTATATTTGAAGTTGGATAACACATAACTAAGCCTGATTATTTAAGATTATAGTTACCGCTTAGTATGTCTTTATTGCAAAAAATTATATTAGACGATATCTTTTAGTAAAACCCTACATAATTAGTATCTACTATGTTCCTTAGGGTTTGTTCGTTCTAAGAATATTATAAGGGCCTTATCTCTCTGTATTACTTAGATGTCTTCAACTGTCTGTAGTGCATGAATCTATCTATCTAATCTAATATAATATAGAGATTTAAATATAGAGATAAGATGTTAGTCAAATTAATCACATGCATCAATGTTTTTGTGCTTTAATTATATTTTCTTAATTTTTCCTTTTTCTCTTTTTCCATTTGACTCAATTAAAGATTAAACGTATGTCCATATGAATCTATATGAAACGTATCATCATCTTTTATTTTTCGATTTCTTGAACGTCCTGTGATCAAGTAATGTAAAATCTATGCTGCTACGCACTCAAAAATCCTAGTTATGACCTATATACGTGACATCATACCTCCTCATCGAATTTTTGTCGTTGGTGTACGAAGTGACTCAAGGCAGTAATTTCGACCTGAAAACATACTTTTCATGTTAACGTACGTGCACGATCTTCCCCTTCATAGAAACCTTTTATCTAGAGCTAGAATAAAAAAGCTAGGAAGAGGGAACCTACCCTAAAAAAATCACTCAAATCTGCATCTTTACATGCTTCGGGCTTTTTAACATCGTTCCATATCTGCAAGCAATATTTTATTAGAAAGAATTTTGAACGAAATTAAAATGACAAAAATTTGAGAGGGATATATCATGTATGGAATTTTTGGTATTATATGAATGGAGAACTTTCTTAATAATTTAAAGAATCATTTACATTACAATGATATCTTGTGCCTTGTAGATATCTAGTTATGACATCTTGTAGGTTTTTAGTTATAACGTCTTGCAGGTGTCTTGTTATAATGTCTTATAATTGTTTTGGTATGACGTTTTGTAAATGTTATGTAGGTGTGTGATGTCTTGTTGGTGTCTTGACGTCTTGTAGGTGTCTTTTGTAGGTCTCTTTCGTAGGTATCTTGTTACAATGTCATATTGGTGTCTTATTATAATGTTTTGTATGTGTTTTATATGACATCTTGTAGACGTCTTATAGGTGTCTTTTATTATGTTCTTGTTGATCTCTTGTAAGTGTGCTCTTATATGTCGTGTGGATATCTTGTAAGCCCTCGTTTGGTTACCTATTTAATTCGATCATGGGAAGTAGAAATTCCCGGGAAGTGCAATATTCTTCCTGTGTTTGGTTGATATTTAAATTTTGAAAATATAGAAAGTTGAACTTCCGAGGAAGTTTTAATTCCTCCAAAACAGAGGAAGTTCACTTACATTGAATGAGTAGGTAAGATAAAATTCCCATGACTTTTTAATAACTAAATTATTAAATTATCCTCTATTTTTTAATTAAATGGTTTTCTAAATTGAGTAGGTTTTGTTCAATAAAGGGTATTATAGTAAACAAAAGGTATGATTTTAATTCAGGAGAAATAAATTTGAACCAAACATGTATTAGTATTTCCCGAGAAGTTCAATTCCTGGGAATTATACTTTCTAGAAAATTACTTCCTGAAACTTAAATTTCTACATTAAACCAAATGAGGGCTAAGTTTGGTCTTGTATGTGTGTTTTTGAAAGTGTATTGTAAAGTACGTATCTTATATCTATCTTGTAATCTTTTGTAAATGTCTTAAAGATACCTTATAAGTGTAGTCTTATATATATCGTCTTGCATGTAGATGTCTTCCGGTAAATATCCTATAGTTATTATCTTGTAGATTTTTATATGCAAGCAGTGGCGGATCTAGAACGAAATGTTTGTGGGGGCTCGCTTAAATTTCGCCAAATTCATATAATACCGGATCTAAAATCAAGTGTAAGGAGATACTTATTTAAATTTAAATTATTGTCTTTTCAGTTTAATAGGGTACACTTAGCTGTAAAAGTATTTAGGCCCCGTTCGGTAAAGATGAAGGTTTTTGGGGTTAAAGGTAGCTGAAGTTGAAGGTAGCTGAAGCTGAAGTAAGTAGTTGAAGGAAGCTGAAGCTGAAGTTAGTAGCTGAAGTTGCTTTTTGGGTTGAAGTTGGAAAAAGTGGTGTTCGGTAAAGATGAAAAAAATGGTAGTTGAAGTTGAGTGATTGTAGAGTGAAATTACCAAAAGGGGTATGGATATAATTTTATAAATGAATTTTAGATTAAAGTGTTTGTGTTATATTTGTGTTTTGTTTGTATGAGATTTGATTATTTAATTTAATAATTCGAACTTAATATTTAAAATAGTTTATTAAAATTTAAAAATTCATATAAACTACGGAGTATATTTTAGATTATAAATAAAATACGTAATTTATTAAATTCAATAAACATTTGATGCATATATATATAACTTTAAAATTTTATAATACAATATTAATACATTTATTTATATTTATAAGACTTCACCATATATACATAAGTCTATGTGGGATTCGAACCCACATCGATGTGTATATCACATTGCTCTCCCAATTGAGCTAATAGACTTCTTCGACATGATAGAAGATACAGATTCATTACACCACAACACCAGCAACGAAGAAAGTACCCGACTCTATGAAACATAATTCATTAGAATGATCAGTGCCCCAACGATTACAAAATCATAGTCTGAAGTACTGTATCTAGATTATAGATCAAAGTATATGAGATGGGCAATGTTAACTCTATACATGGACAATTCAGAAGTTATGATGGAAAGACAAACATTGATATGCTTTATATATGAAGATACATCATATATACATGGTCATATGCCGTGCCCCAAGCAGCCTTCATCTCGGCTGACCACATCTCAGGAACTGCCTCCTTTATTGTCTCCACTAGTGCATACCTTACAACCTGAGATTAGGATTAGTTAAAACCGACTCTAGCACTTTACTCCAAATCTTGTTTTTACATGCCATTAGATAGAGTCTGAGAATGGGAAGTTACCTCATAATGCTCATCAGCAACTCCGTATTTGAAGTGGGTTGAACAGAGACACTTTAGGCTTGACTCTCTAACTGTCACTTTCCCTGTCTTCCTTAGCTGAATTGCTGATTCACAAGTCTGACAAACAATGTGTGTTTCTTGAGTTTACACATGAAAAACACATACATATATATATATATATATATATATATATATATATATATATATATATTATTGCATTAGAGGTACGAGAAAAAAGAAGAGAGAGTGACCATGATGAGGACAGTCATGGCATGGGTCTTGAGCTTGGGATTCTTCTCAACAGGCACCTCTGAATTCTTCAGGAATGAGAACATCTTCTTTGTTGCTGGAGCTATCTCAAATACTCTGCAGTTCATGCCAAATCAACAATAATAGGGATGATCACTGAGATTGAAAAAGAGAGCCAAGTTTGATTGTTGCTACTTACTTCAAGAACGTGAAAAACTTATTGTCTCCTATGGATTCAACATAAGGAATATTATCTCCAACTCACACCAGCCATCTCCAACTTACACCATCATTTGTATCTCCAAATTGTACTGAACAACAACTCAAGCCAAGTCCAACAATTTTACAAATGTTGCATCCTACTGCAAATGTTAAGTTATGCTTCATTCCATGGATTTTACAACAATAAAAAAAATTGGCATTTCAACAAACACATGGAGTGCACAACTAGCAAAGTCAATAAAACCCAATAAGGAATGAATTTCAATCCAGTTTGTATGAATATCAACCATATATAATGCCAAATCAACAATATTTACACCAAAACTGAAGCAAATGTAAATTATTTTGAAGAATAATCGAAATTTAGCCACTCCATGTAATGGCATGCAGCAGTGCAGCAAAATAGATGAATTCCCAATCAAAAGAAAGAAAAAGGGCAAAATACCTGAATCGTGTACATAGAACAAGTCAATCTAATGGAACTTGAGTTGGAGAATCAAGCTTCAAACTCAGAAATTAGGGTTAAAGTTTATCAAAATCAGAAAGTGAAAAGGGTGAAGAGAAATACTTTGAATCGGAATGGAAGAGGAGTAGAGAAATCACAAGGACATTTGATGGAATATTACCAGCTTCAACTGGGTTGAAGTTGAAGCATTTGCTTCATCTTGGGGGGGCTAGATGAATGAAAATTGCACTATTTGGTTGAAGTTACCCATTTCCTTCAACCACCTTCAACCAGCTTCATACAAATCTGCTTTTTTGCTTCATCTTTGCCGAACAGGTGAAATTTGCTTCAACCAACCAAATTCTTCAACTTCATACCGTTTTTTGTGTAACTTCATCTAATCCGAACGGGGCCATAATAGGTAAAAGGAAGGGAAGGTGACAATTTTGTAATATGAAATGTTTTATGACAAAAAGACACAATCTACCCTTCCTTCTCCAAGCCATCGAAGACAAACAACAATGGCGCATTGGCGCCTGGTTCCTCTCCTTCTCGTCCTTCCCTTCAATCTCCCTCAGTTGCTTCTCCTCAAAGGTCAGAGGCGATCGATCTGCTCCTCGATTTCTTCATGATTTATGCTACATCGTTCTCTACCTTACTCGATTTCGTATTACTTCCACCTAAAACTCAGGCTCGTGGATTCTCTCATGTCATGACCAATTTGTCGAATTCGGTTGCTTCTGGTGCTGATCCGGACATGGATGTTGTTTCTTCTCGTGGTTGGCCCTCCGACGACTACATACACTTTATTTGAGCAAGGTTTCCCCCTGTATCCTAATTGCTACTTAGGGTTTTACATTACTATTTTATAATTGCCCAATTGTGTGATTTAGGTGACTGATTGTGTGATTTAGATGATCAATTCTGTGGTTGAAATAGTTGATTGAGGTTCTATCTCGATTTCTCCATGGAAGACATTCATTTTTGTTCCTCTGTTGGAGTAGCTAATTATAGCAAATATACAGATTGATAGGTCCTATCAGGCTCATAAAATATGTAAGATGGTGCAGATTGATATGTCTAGGGTCCATGGATCCAAATATACAGATTGAAAATCTCATTTTCAGGCTATGTACAAAGAGTTTTCAGCTGCAAATATACAGATTAACAAAGATTTCACTTGCCTCACATGTCTATGACAGCTCAGAAATGCATTCTTTCGTTCTCTCAGACTGGTGTCCAGCAGTTGTAGCCACAGTTTGCTGGTGTATAGATGGATCTAGGGTAGTCTTCAACTTCACTTGAGTAAAAACCTTTGCATTTGCCTGGAATTTTTGTCAAGTTCAATAAAAGCTTGATTTGTTAGCTTTTGTGGTTGTTTGTAACTGCAGCGTACATGAAAGCGAAGGAAAGGATGAACTTGTTTAAGTGTTCATTTTAGATCTGTCTATAGAACAAGTTGAAAGATCATTGGAGTTGTCAAGCAGTACACTTCCGCCTAAAAAGCACAGTCAAAAGCCAAGTTTGGGCCACGAAACTCGAGTTGAAGACATAATCAAGGAAGTAGATGCAACAAGCTAGGTATAGTGACCATGTCACTTTTTGATGGTTCATGTTTATTGATTGAAGTTAAGGTTCATTGATTAATACTGTGAAGTTCATGGATATGTACTGTAAGGTTCAACAAAGTAAGCAGTGAGGTTCATGCATTAGTAAAGCATGGCCAAGAGCATTAGTAAAGCATATCTGCAACTCTTCAGCCTTGTTGATTAGAGTCTCCTTATGTTTGATTCTGATGAAGACAAACGCCGATACTTGCCTCCATTGGAGTTTATGCCTTAGAGACTCTGTAAGCTATAGTGCAAGCAAATCTCCGGATGCTAGACCTGGATTCACCCCGAAAACACAGCTCACTGAGTTTTACTCAGGAATCAGGTATTATTCATATGCTCTATTTTAATGAAATTGATTCCGTGATTAGCTTTTGTTCTTCGTCTCTGTGAATTTTTGTTGAACTCCTAAGTACAACCACTGCAATCTTTTAGTCATTGAGATTCATTTGTTGTTTCCTTCTTTTGGTACATTGAATATATTAGCGGGCTGGGAGATGATATCGTATTTATTTTGTGGTTTCTTTTTAACGTACTTTAATATATATCCAATGCCAAGATGTGATGGTTAAGCAAGTTGCATTCTTCCTAAATCTCAATACTAAACTGCAATGCAGTGTTTATAAAAGTTGTAGAATGTTAAGACAATTGTTTTTCAGTTTTACTGTCAAATTAAGCGGACTGTCATATTTTTTTTTACGAGATTTTCTCCTCAGTGATTTGGCTTTTCTAATGAATGGTGAGCCTGATATAGTGAAGAACTTTCTCTTCAATACTTTTGCAGTTGCAGTGTTTGGAAGAATGGACATGCACCTCGTAGTATTTATGAACCTAGTGTATAGTATTTATGAACCTCGTAGTATTTTTTATGAACCTCGTATATAGATTTTCCGAATCTTTTCGTGTACACTAGCCAAGTTCATAGGTATTAAAAAAGGTTTAACCTAGCTAAAAGAATAAAGACAAATTGTGAACCAGATAGTGAAAAATCATGAACGTACAAGAAAAAAAATTGAGAACCTGAACGAGAAAAGTCGTGAACCTACCATAAAAAATCACAAACCTGAAAGAGAAAAATAAAAAATCCTACAAATAAAAGTTATGGACCTGAAAGAGAGAATTTTAAGAGATTCATTAAAGAGGACTAAAACATATGTAGTGCTTCCTTTGTGAAGTTCAGTTCTTTTTTAACCTCAAAATTTTCCTGTACCTTGATACATATTCTTGTTGTGTGGCTTTGCTAGGATGGATTCACGTACGTGACATACTGCAACAAAGACTGTACCAGTTTCTTTAGGAGGAGCATTCTAATATCTTGTCAATAATCTGGAGCGAAGATATTGAGTTAATTATTAAAGAGGACTAAAACATAAGTAGTGCTTCCTTTGTGAATTTGAGCTCTTTTTTTAACCTCAAAATTTGCATCTCAATTCATTGCATCGTAAACTTTTCTTAGAGGTTCATAAATTATATATTACAGGTCCATGAACTTTATATTGTAGGTTGCTGCTCACTGTTGTTGTTGTTGCTTTCTTGTAGTTGGAAGACGACTCTGCTGTTGTTGCCGCTTCTCTGTCCCCGACCATGATCACTGTCCTTAGTGTACTCTTAGTTGATCCCATGTTTGATATTAATGGTTTAAGTATAAGGAGACGTGGGCTTTTGTAGGCTATTAAACTCACTAAACTCTATTCTATCAATAATGTGTATTCTACGATTCATAATCAAAGTGAGACAAATACTTTATTTTCCGTCTGATTTAACTCAGGAGAAGGATCAAAGAAGAAATGTGGGCTTGAGCATCGTAAACTTTTCTTAGAGGTTCATAAATTATATATTACAGGTCCATGAACTTTATAGAGTTTCACAAGCTCTATAAATCAAGTTCATAAAGATATATTAATATTAGATGTGCTTGAGCATTAGTTTTCTTCTTGTTATTCATTGATTTTGTACAAACTAGAGGTTCATAACTCTAAATTCAGGATTATAAATCCTATTCTAAAGGGTTCATTCCAATTATCTTGTAGGTTCATACCGATAACTTCCCGGGTTCATATCGATAGTTATGAAAGTTCATATTGATTTGATTATGACAAATTTGTGATTTCCATGTACAAGTTCATTGACTTCCACACTCATGATCATTAATTTCCACATACATGTTCATTGATCTACACATGCATCTTTTAACACTTTATCGAAAGAATATTCCATTGAAAATGATTATGACAAGTTCATGATTTTCACATTCGGGTTCATTGATTTCCACATACCGCTCATTTGTCGAAAGAAATTTCCATTGAAAAATGAACCTAGTTCACGTATGCGATGAACCTACCTAGTTCACGTATGCGATGAACCTACCTAGTTCACGTATGGTTTTGAACAAGTAGGTTTGTGCCTATAATCAAGAAGTTCATGATCATTTTATCATTAAGGGTTTAAAACGAAGCGCGCTATGCGCGTGATGCGGGAGCATCTGAGCTATCATCAAGGATGTCTCGTCCTAAATCTAGAGATGTGCTAACCACTGGAGCAAGGGCTAAAGATCACTATGAGCCATCATTGAAGTCATTGATAGTAGCCCGAGCTCGTATTATAGCCATTCAAGCTCGTAGAGATCCGGTTCGAGTCAAGATGAGAAGTCAAGTATTGAAGATGAAATAAACTAGACTTCAAGACGAAACTCTGGGATTTGGAATCACTCAATTCCGATCTCGGACGAGAGAGAACGAGCCGTTTCAAAGAGTGTTGTTGGCGACATGGCTCCCGATCCGCGACCGCGGATTCCTATCCGCGCCCGCGGATCTCGGATTAATTCATTTACTTCACACAGGCCGCGCCCGCGGATCCAAATCCGCGCCCTCGGATCGTGATGCGGGTCTACCGAGATTTCTTTGTTTTAATTCGTTTTCGGGATTTATTTATTTCCATTGGTTTTGTTATTTTAGGAAATACTTTTAATTACTTTATTTCTTTTAATTGTCCACCTTATTGACTCTATATAAGGTTTGCCCTAGTTATTGTTTTAGCCCCCCCCCCCCCCCCTCCAGACTTTGATATTGAATACAGCGTTTATCGTTTTTCCTCCCAAAAGAGAGCTTTTGTGAGTAGAGTGCCATGTGTGCATTGTTGTTGAACTCGCCCTAGTTGTACTTGTGTGTGTCAATCTCTTCCATAAGGTTGGTGCTATCGGGACTTCATAGAGCATCCTCCAGGTGCCTTGACCTACCATAGTCATTGTGTTTGGTTGTAATCCATTGGGGTTTCTTCATCATTCGGTAAGGTTCTTGTTTCTAAGTTCAAGGGTTTTATCGTTGTTTGATTTGGTTCCAATTGGACTATCATTTGACTTATCCTTCTTTCATCTCATTCTAATTCCGCCTATCTTCTCTGTTCGAGGTTTGGTGTCTAGATCGGACAACAACGGCTTATCCCCGCATCAAATTGGTATCAGAACTGTGTTGACACCATCCCGTCTTCACAAGAACATCACGAGACCCCACTATCCAAAAAAAAATCACAAAAAGAGTCAATTATTGTTTTCCTGTTTGTCAGTTTCTTTCAGAAATTGATTTTGAGTCTTCTAGTACTTTGATCTTTCTTGTTGAGTCTGTTTCAGGTTGTGTACAAGGAAGCTTGGATCGATTCGTGTTTGTGGAGATCGATAGATTGGATTTTGGAGCACCCTTGTCCCAAAAATCCATTCATCTCATCACCCCATCACAAATTCATCCTCCCTACCAAAACGCAGCCGTCACAAACCCTAGAAGAATCTGGAATTTCTTTTCCTTGGAGCCCAAACAAGATCTTCAAAGAAGGAAATCTTAACTATTCTACAAGGAAAATCAAGTTAGTTGTTATTTTATTTATTTTCAATTTTGCTGAGATTAATATCTCGTATCGAGTCTGTATTTCGTTTTGCTGAGACAAAAAAAATATTCAAAAAAAAAATATTCAAAAAAAGAAGAAAAGAAAAGAAAATCAAAAGAAACGAAAAGAAAAAGAAAAGTTCTCAAGTCAACATTTGTTTTTACGTTTTGTTGAGTCAAAGTCTAGTTTGATATTGTTTGAGTTGGAATTCAAGAAATTGGAGGAAACGGAATTGCCACGAGCCCGAACGAAGTAGGAGGATTTTAGCCCACAGGGCAAAATCCGCGACCGCGCGTCTGTCACCCGCGCCCGCGGAAAATCCGCGACCGCGGATCACAAACCGCGACCGTGTATCCCTATCCGCGACCGCGGGTCTGCTGCTGTCTGGTTGTTCTACGACTTCGAGCCCCTCCGAGCCATTCCCGATCTTACCTTAGCCCTCTCGACTCCGTCTTCAATCCTTCATTGACACCAGTCGGGACAAGTTAAGGTACGCTTCCTTTTGGCCCTCTTGAGTTGAAACTTGAGTCGTATTAGTAGTTTGCATTTACATTCTTGCAAACGTTTTGAGTCTTTGTTTCTTTCTTTCGTTGAGTCGTTTTTCTTTGAGTCAGAACCTTGAGTTGAAACCCCGCCCCTACACTAGTCATCTCCATCTCTACCATCACTCATCATAGTGCTAGGAGCCTGCTAGCTTCAATCTATTGGGTTTTTTATTCACACAAGGCAATCCATCAAGAAAAGTTTGTTACAACAACAATTGAGAGAGAGTGCAGAGGAAAACATACGAGAGTAAACACTTGCGAGTTGTTTTCATTTACACTCACTTAACATTGATCTGTGTTAGTCTTTTCTTTGGTAATGGACATGTTAGTTTCTCCCAAAAGGAGACCCCCAAGGGACCCGACGACCAACCCTGTCACCCCCGGAGTTGATGAACTTCTTGGACAAGTTTAGTGAAAGGTTTGTTAGTGGGCTTACTACAACCATCAGACAGGAGCTTCATCATAGACGCCAACATGGTACCCCCAGGGGTGCTGAAATTCCAGCTCCAAGGGAGCGATATCATACTCCTAATGCTCCTTTACGTCATTCTAATAGATACAATGTTGCTAACCGTTTTCATGATAAATTTCAGGCTCTAGGTGACAACGAGGATTATGAGGAGCCTGCTGACAATGAGGATGCAGGAGATGAAGGATGGCAACCTTATCGCCAACAAGGAGGGAACCAAGGAAGGAGAAGAGAGCCTGAACAAAATGGAGTTGGGAAGATCAAGGTGAAGATCCCAAGTTTTGAGGGAAAGTGTGGTCCAGATGTCTATATAGAGTGGGAGACGAAGATTGAGCAGATCTGGAATTGTCACAACTTCCCCGAGCATAAGAAGGTGCGACTTGCATATTTGGAGTTTTATGGCTATGCTCTAGTTTGGTGGGACAACTTAGTGAGAGGACGAGCTGGAAATGGAGATTATCCCATTGCTACTTGGGATCTAATGAAGAGGAAGATGAGAGCTCGATTTATTCCCCCACACTACACTAGAGAGCTTCTACAACGACTTGAGAATTTGAAACAGGGATCTATGAGAGTAGAAGAGACCTTCAATGCTATGCAAATAGCCATGGTCAGGGCCAATGTGATTGAGGATGAAGAAGCGACAATGGCAAGGTATCTTCGTATTCTCAATTCATTTTTGGCTAATGAAATTGAAATGTTTCCATATAGGTCTATGGATGAGTTGCTGCACTTAGCCATCAAAGTGGAAGGGAAGACTAAGTATAGGAATCAAGGGTATAGGAATGCACATGGTTCTTCCAACACTTGGAAAAATCAGCAAGGACGTAATGATTCTTATTATGGACGAGATGCCTCTTCCAAGGAGCTACAAGGAGATAGGGATAGACCAAGAAGTGACGCCCCTCAAGCTGCACCACGAGCCAAACTTGGACCCAAAGGGAGTACTTCTAACCCTTCTACTAGAGCTAGAGAAATTGAGTGTTTCAAATGTAGAGGGAAAGGTCATATGATTAATGACTGCCCTGATATGCTTAATCACCTAGAACAAATTGAGATTGAATATGAAAAAGGTGATAGTATTGATGATGTTGTTTGTGTAGATGATCTTAAAACTGATTTAGATAATGAACTTGAAATTGAGTATGAGCATGTTGATTCATTGATTGATAGGAAAGATTTGCATGTACAAATTGCTCATTGTGCTGAAATTCTAGGAGAGACTCACTGTCTAGATAAAGTTGAGGATTGCAACATGATTATTAACGAAGGTAGTTGTGGTAATATTGCTAGCATGGAATTGAATACTAAATTGCAAATTACTTCATTATGCTATCCTAGTCCTTTAAAAGTGCATTGGATTAATGATTGTGTTGATTGGAAATTGAACAAGCATGCTAAGGAAACCATAACATTAGGACATTATGATGATATTTTATGTGATGTTGTGCCTATCCAAGCTTGTCAAGTTTTATTTGAATATCCATGGCAGTATGATAAGAGAGTTGCTCATGATGGTTTTGCTAGTTGTTATACGTTTATCTTTCCTAGAAAAGATGTTGTTCTTCCACCTATGGTTCTCTTGCAGGTCACTGATAAGTATGACAAGAGGAAGGACAAGGACAATGGAGCTAAAGGAATAAAGGGAAGCAATGCACTCCAGCAGCAATCCATTGTTTCATCAAAGTTGAGCTATGCACTCGGAGCATTCAAGAGGAAGCTATGCATCAAAGACGATGACGCCTATGAAGATCGTTCCATCATTCATATCAAATATGATTCGAGGTCGAATCCTTTTCAAGAAGGGGAGAATGATGCGGGAGCATCTGAGCTATCATCAAGGATGCCTCGTCCTAAATCTAGAGATGTGTTAACCACTGGAGCAAGGGCTAAAGATC
Organism: Oxyria digyna; assembly: GCA_029168935.1. Lineage (NCBI taxonomy): Eukaryota > Viridiplantae > Streptophyta > Magnoliopsida > Caryophyllales > Polygonaceae > Oxyria > Oxyria digyna. Next base: position 47,983,162 of record JAPVLV010000005.1, read on the forward strand.
GCTATGAGCCATCATTGAAGTCATTGATAGTAGCCTGAGCTCGTATTGTAGCCATTCAAGCTCGTAGAGATCCGGTTAGAGTCAAGATGAGAAGTCAAGTATTGAATATGAAATAAACTAGACTTCAAGACGAAACTCTGGGATTTGGAATCGCTCAATTCCGATCTCGTACGAGAGAGAATGAGCCGTTTCAAAGAGTGTTGTCGGCGACATGGCTCCCGATCCGCGCCCGCGGATTCCTACAACGTTTATCGTTTTTCCTCCCAAAAGAGAGCTTTTGTGAGCAGAGTGCCCTGTGTGCATTGTTGTTGAACTCGCCCTAGTTGTACTTGTGTGTGTCAATCTCTTCCGTAAGGTTGGTGCTATTGGGACTTCATAGAGCATCCTCTAGGTGCCTTGGCCTACCATAGCCATTGTGTTTGGTTGTAATCCATTGGGGTTTCTTCATCATTCGGTGAGGTTATTGTTCCTAACTTCAAGGGTTTTATCGTTGTTTGATTTGGTTCCAATTGGCCTATCATTCAACTTATCCTTCTTTCATCTCATTCTAATTCCGCCTATCTTCTCAGTTCAAGTTTCTGTTCGAGGTTTGGTGTCTAGATCGGACAACAGCGGCTTATCCCCGCATCAGCGCGCCTCGTAAGAATAAAAAACATATGAAGTGCGCATAGCGCCCTTCGTTGGCTTGTATTCTGTAGGTTCATGAACCTTTGCGATGAACCTAGTTCACGTATGTGATGAACCTAGTTCACGTATGCGATGAACCTAGTTCACGTATGGTTTTGAACAAGTAGGTTTGTGCCTATCATCAAGAAAGTTCATGATCATTTTATCATTAATGGTTTAAAACGAAGCGCGCTATGCGCGCCTCGTAAGAATAATAAACATACGAAGTGCGCATAGCGCCCTTCGTTGGCTTGTATTCTTTATAGGTTCATGAACCTAGTCCATGTATGCGATGAACCTAGTTCACGTATCCGATGAACCTAGTTCACGTATGCGATGAACCTAGTTAGTTCATGTATGCGATGAACCTAGTTAGTTCACATAGGCGATGAACGTAGTTCACGTATGCTATGAACCTAGTTCACGTATGGTTTTGAACAAGTAGGTTTGTGCCTACCATCAAGAAAGTTCATGATCATTTTATCATTAATGGTTTAAAACGAAGCGCGCTATGCGCACCTCGTAAGAATTATAAACATACGAAGTGCGCATAGCGCCCTTCGTTGGCTTGTATTCTATAGGCTCATGAACCTTTGAGATGAACCTAGTTCACGTATGCGATGAACCTAGTTCACGTATGCGATGAACCTAGTTCACGTATGCGATGAACCTAGGTTCACGTATGCGATGAACCTAGGTTCACGTATGCGATGAACCTAGTTCACGTATGGTTTTGAACAAGTAGGTTCGTGCCTATCATCAAGAAAGTTCATGATCATTTTATCATTAATGGTTTAAAACGAAGCGCACTATGCGCTTCGTAAGAATAATAAACAATACGAAGTGCGCATAGCGCCCTTCGTTGGCTTGTATTATGTAGGTTCATGAACCTTTGCGATGAACCTAGTTCACGTATGCGATGAACTAAGTTCTTCTGAAGCTCAGTCATTTCTGTCTCCAGCTCGGATACCTTGCGCTTTGATTCTTGATCTTCTGACTCTGCGAAAGACTGTCTCATCTCGCTCGACTTGAGGAGGGCCTTCATTTCCTCGGCTTTTCATCCAAATAGATCGATCTACTCCTTGGCGTCAAAGAGCATACGGTCGAGCTTGGCGTGTGCAGAGCGCGAATGACTAAGGGTCTGGGAAAGAAGAAGAAGGCAAAAATTAGTTCCAAAATGAGTCGAAGATACTTTTGATCAAGAAGATTTAGTTACCTCCCAAGCACCGTTGGTGGCCAAGTTCATATTTTCCATGGCCAACAATTGTTCAATGTCAACGGCAATAGGAAGGATCTTCAGTGCAGTCGAATTAGAATTCTTTTTGGGCCCCTTCTTTGTCCTTGAAGACGAAGGGAGACTTCCTCTTGATGCTTGATGAGGGCTTGGGAGGAAGAGCATGTGAAGAAGAAGCTTGATCCCTACGTTGGAACTCCATAATTCTCTGGCGGAGACACTGACGGAGGCTCTCTCACCTTGAGTGGACACGACTGACAAACAAACAAGATAGCCTCACGATGAGCATGAATTGAAAAAAAGGGCGGAAGACATAAAGGACGGAAGAAAACACTTACACTTATCAGGAGAGACGGTTGGGGTCACTGATACGCTGCACTTTGTATGGCGTAACTAGGGATTATTACATTAGTTTAGGAGTATTATTATATGTGTTTCGAGTCATTGTTATGTTCTGAGATAATTATTAAGAAGTGAAGAAATGAAGATCAGAACCGAAGAAGATTGAAGACTTGAAGAATGAAGAAGCTTCTGCGACGTCAACCGCGATCGCCACTACCATCCAGGCGATCGCCATCATTCAACAGAAGTCATTCGAGAAGACATCAGCGACCGCGATCGCCATAGATGAGGTGGCGATCGCCATGAAACATGGGAAGTTACTGCTGATTTACAAGGTGGGCCCATTTAATGAAGAAGCAGATGGGGCCCAGTGGAAGCTGCACAATTGGAAGCAAGCAACTCACTTTGGAAGCAAGCTTTTACGATAGACTTATTTCTTTCCTTTTCTTTTATTTCTTTCCTTCTTTCTTATTTTCCTTATTTAGTTTTAGGATATTCTTTTACCATTTATTTTTAGGGTTAGTCTCTATTTAAGAACCCTAGTTCGCATCATCTTTTTATCATCATCTTTTCCATCAGACAATTTAGTTCTGCAACCATGAGCAGGAACTAATCTCCATTGTTTTACTTAGCGGTTGAAACCTTCAGTTATTAAGTTGTGAGATTTCTAAACTCTTGTTCTTTTCCTATGGGTTTGTATTAATTCTCTTGTTCTTCATCTATTGATTTCTATTAGTTTTGCTAGCTTGATCACCTAGTTTGATTGATAGTTTTCTATTGCTAGACTAGGAATATACGGTGGAATTCCTTGTCATTGTAGCATTCATATCTCCATACGGTGGAATCCCCCCCCCCCCCTTGGTTACTAGTTACTAGTTGATATTTCACTTGACTGGATTGATTTGGTGTTTTGATTCCCTTGGGTTCGACATCTACTTACTTGCTATACTCTAGTTAGTGTTTAGAGTTTATTTCTTTGATTTGGCACTACGACTTTAGCCTCATCAAATTTGGCGCCGTTGCCGGGGAATTGAATTATTCCAATTTTGTGCTAATTGTGAAATTATCAACTGTTTGGTGTGAACCTTTATGGTTCAGACCCGTGCTACTGATTCATCTCTTGTTTCCTTTGACCCAGAGATTGAAAGGACGTTCCTTCGGAACCAAAGAGCAGCTCTGAACCAAGAGAACGAGATGGGTGATCGACATGGACCGTCATTGCCTACTATGAGGCAACTCACTGCCCCACACTTAAACCAACAACGTTTGGCAGTGAGGTTTCCTGAGATTGAAGAAGGTGTGAATTTTGAATTAAAAGCTGGTTTAATTCATGAGCTTCCACACTTCCATGGCTTAGCGGGAGAAGATCCCAACAAACACTTGGCTCAATTCCATGCCATATGTTCTAGTATGAAGCCAAGAGGTGTTACTGAGGAGCAGGTCATGCTGAGAGCTTTTGGATTTACTCTGAAAGACGCTGCGAATGATTGGCTCTATTATCAAGCTCCAGGGAGTATTGATACATGGGCTAAAATGAAAAAGGTCTTTTTAGAGAAATATTTTCCAGCTACAAAACTGAGCAGCTTAAAGAAGGAAATCACGAATCTTCAACAACACTCAACTGAGAGTCTCTATGAATATTATGAGAGATTCAAGAAGCTTTGCTCAAGCTGCCCATTCCATAGTTATACTGACCAAGATCTCCTTATGTACTTATTTAGTGGCCTGATTGATGAGGATCGTCGAATGGTGAATGCATCCTGTGGAGGTAACTTTTTAAGATTGACTATACCTCAGGCTACTGAAATGTTTGAGGAATTAGCTGAGAGCTCAAGGCAGTTTGGTAGCAGGCAAAGAACACAGTCAGTAAGTTCACTTGATCCCGCTAAAATTCAAAGTGATATGAATGAACTGAAAGATATGATGAAGGCTTTTATGCTGCAAAGTGGTGGTCAACAACTCCAAGAGCCGAATGCTGAGGTAAACGCTGTTGGTGGATGGAAACCAAGGCCAAGGTATGATTCTCATAATATTAATTATCAGCAACCTAGACCTCAAAATTCTATGACTGTTGAAGATATGATCAAGTCCTTAGCTCAAACTGTGATGCAACAAAATGCTAGAACGGAATCGAGCATCCAAAATCTTGAAAATCAGTTAGGACAGATTGCTCAAGCTGTGAGTAAATTAGAGGCCAGGGAACCGGTAAGAAACCCGAGAGAGAACGTTAGTGCAATGTTCCTGAGGAGCGGAAAAACTTTAAATGACTGTTCTGTGCCAAAACCGCGATCGCCATGAGATTACAGAGAGCAAAACAGGATCTGCATCGCGACCGCGATCGCCATATGGCAATGGCGATCGCCATTCCATTCCAGAAGCTGAGGTGAAAGATTATTCGCGACCGCGATCGCCGAGAGTTGATGGCGATTGCCAAGAGTCCCCAGAGTACATTGACGATTATGTTCGCCCGAATTTTCCCCCTCTGTTCTCTCAGAAGCCTGTAGCCCCCTTTCCTGAGGCATTGAAGGATACTCGGAGGCTGGAGAACGACAACGAAATCTTCGAAACCTTTAGTAGGTGTGAGGTAAACATTCCTTTGCTCAAACTTGTTAAGCGTATTCCTAGATTTGCTAAGTTTTTGAAAGAAGTTTGCACTATTAAAAGAAATCAAAAACTGAAAGGAAAGAAAAAAGTTGAAGTAAGTGAACAAGTTTCTGCAGTGTTTCAAAAACGCATGCCTAAGAAATGTGGTGATCCAGGCATATTTAGCATTCCATGTGTGATTGGTGAAACTAAATTTGACAAAGCCATGCTAGATTTAGGTGCATCAATCAATGTTTTGCCTTACTCTTTGTATGAATCACTAGGCTTAGGACCCTTGCATAAAACAGGAACTGTTATTCAACTTGTTGATAGGTCTACTGTGTACCCGAAAGGGGTTGTTGAGGATGTCCTTGTTATGGTTGGTGATCTGATTTTTCCTGCTGATTTCTTTGTGTTAGATATGGAGCATGCTAATAATGTCACACCTATACTGTTAGGTAGACCTTTCATGAAAACAGCACAAACGAAAATTGATGTTAATAGTGGGACTCTCTCTATGGAGTTTGATGGAGATAAGGTAGAATATAATATTTATGACATGGATCTCATTGATAAGAATTCTCTATGTGCTATTGATGTGATTAAGCCCACTTGTAAGGATAAATTGCAACCTGTTTTAGAGAATCTCTTAGAGCCCCCAAAAGTATATATTGTTTTGTCTACTAACATGCAGGAGTGTCATGCTAAGCCAGAGCCTAAAGGTAAGCTCTCTCCACATCCTTTGGGCAATCGCCCTCCATTACTGACCTCGCCAGGCGAGATACCATTGATGTCTAGTGTGCAGGCACTTGACATTGAGCTTAAACAGCCTCCTGATACGGTTAAGGAGGAGAAAGTGAATGAAACCACCTTCATTACTAAAGACAAGGTGGTCAAGGTAAGTGGGATGAGATTTAAGGCGTTCCATGAGTGGTTCAAGAGAGAATTCAGACAAGAGACGGTTTTCACAAAGCCAAATGGCGTTAGTTAAATCTCTTGAATTTCATGTCGAGCCACGACATAAAATAAGGCGCTACTCGGGAGGCAACCCGAGGTTTTTATTTGTTTTTGTTCGGTTTAATTTTCTTTTTAGTTTTTCTATGGACAGGAGGAAATCACCGAAGCTTAGGGTCAGCTACAGTCATTAGCCAATCTCGCTGTAAGTCTTCTCTCCCGTTCTAATAAAAATAAAAAAATAAAAAATAAAAAAATCCGAAAATCATTCTGAGAAAAAAAAAATATATCGGATTAAAAAAAAATAGAGTGCAGAAAAAAAAATGAGAGAAAAGAAAGTAAGGAGTTGTATTACATCAAGTTTGGTTTCATTAGTACTATCATTCTAGATCTACATTCGCTGGAGCTTAGCTTGTTGGTGACCATGTTCTTTGCAAGGAGTTGATTTGTTTAGGTCACCTTCTACATTGGAGGTATTCTTTCTTTTGCTTTAGATGAGCTATGCATTATTGGATTACATTTAGTGCTCATCTAGTTTCTCATTCTACCACACTTTGAGTTTTATTGGAGGAAGGTCATCCGACCTTGTATGTGAGTCTTTGGTCTCCTTCCCTGGGTTCGTTTTTATGTCTTCCATTTCATTGAGGACAATGCAATGTGTAAGTATGGGGGAGGAGAATGTATTCACATGTAATTATTTGGGTGTTGGTTGTATCTGCATGAGCTTATTATATATATATTGTATGAAAAAGCCACAAAAATTGAAAAAAGGCATATAAAATCCTTGGATAGCAAGTTCTATGCAATAAGAAGGTGGCTTGACCGGCATTAGGCTGGGGCAAAAATAAGTCGTGAGTGATGTGAGTTTTGTTAGCCTGGAACAATTATTGAGTGGTTGGGATGAAAACCCGGAAGGGCGCCCAAGCAAGATGAGTGTTATTAAAAAGAAAAATTTGAGTGTTTTAGGACCATTATCATCTTGGCGTTATGGTGACATAAGAAGGAGGCATATAGGAGGATTCGGGTAGGCCACTTGGAGGAATAAGGTGTAGTTCTGGGTATGTGTTTATTTTATCACATTGTTCTTGATTGTGTTTTGTGTGTTTTGGAGGAGCTTATTGGTTATGTAATCACTAGGAGATATTTTTGTACTTCCTGAGGCTTTGAGTATTTATTGTATGGGTAGCTTTTCTGTAAGTTACTCGGGAAGAGTAAAAGTCTAAGTATGGGGGTATTTGATACGCTGCACTTTGTATGGCGTAACTAGGGATTATTACATTAGTTTAGGAGTATTATTATATGTGTTTCGAGTCATTGTTATGTTCTGAGATAATTATTAAGAAGTGAAGAAATGAAGATCAGAACCGAAGAAGATTGAAGACCTGAAGAATGAAGAAGCTTATGCGACGTCAACCGCGATCGCCACTACCATCCAGGCGATCGCCATCATTCAACAGAAGTCATTCGAGAAGACATCAGCGACCGCGATCGCCATAGACGAGGTGGCGATCGCCATGAAACATGGGAAGTTACTGCTGATTTACAAGGTGGGCCCATTTAATGAAGAAGCAGATGGGGCCCAGTGGAAGCTGCACAATTGGAAGCAAGCAACTCACTTTGGAAGCAAGCTTTTACGATAGACTTATTTCTTTCCTTTTCTTTTATTTCTTTCCTTCTTTCTTATTTTCCTTATTTAGTTTTAGGATATTCTTTTACCATTTATTTTTAGGGTTAGTCTCTATTTAAGAACCCTAGTTCGCATCATCTTTTTATCATCATCTTTTCCATCAGACAATTTATACGTGAAATTGTCATATGTTCTAGTATGAAGCCAAGAGGTGTTACTGAGGAGCAGGTCATGCTGAGAGCTTTCGGATTTTCTCTGAAAGACGCTGCGAATGATTGGCTCTATTATCAAGCTCCAGGGAGTATTGATACATGGGCTAAGATGAAAAAGGTCTTTTTAGAGAAATATTTTCCAGCTACAAAACTGAGCAGCTTGAAGAAGGAAATCACGAATCTTCAACAACACTCAAGTGAGAGTCTCTATGAATATTATGAGAGATTCAAGAAGCTCTGCTCAAGCTGCCCATTCCATAGTTATACTGACCAAGATCTCCTTATGTACTTATTTAGTGGCCTGATTGATGAGGATCGTCGAATGGTGAATGCATCCTGTGGAGGTAACTTTTTAAGATTGACTATACCTCAGGCTACTGAAATGTTTGAGGAATTAGCTGAGAGCTCAAGGAAGTTTGGTAGCAGGCAAAGAACACAGTCAGTAAGTTCACTTGATCCCGCTAAAATTCAAAGTGATATGCCTGGTTTCTCAGAAGCCTGTTGCTCCCTTTCCTGAGGCATTGAAGGATACTCGAAGGCTGGAGGACGACAAAGAAATCTTCGAAACCTTTAGTAGGTGTGAGGTAAACATTCCTTTGCTCAAACTTGTTAAGAGTATTCCTAGATTTGCTAAGTTTTTGAAAGAAGTTTGCACTATCAAAAGAAATCAAAAACTGAAAGGAAAGAAGAAAGTTGAAATAAGTGAACAAGTTTCTGCAGTGTTTCAAAAACGCATGCCTAAGAAATGTGGTGATCCAGGCATATTTAGCATTCCATGTGTGATTGGTGAAACTAAATTTGACAAAGCCATGCTAGATTTAGGTGCATCAATCAATGTTTTGCCTTACTCTTTGTATGAATCACTAGGCTTAGGACCTTTGCATAAAACAGGAACTGTTATTCAACTTGCTGATAGGTCTACTCTATACCCAAAAGGGGTTGTTGAGGATGTTCTTGTTATGGTTGGTGATCTGATTTTTCCTGCCGATTTCTTTGTGTTAGATATGGAGCATGCTAATAATGTCACACCTATACTGTTAGGTAGACCTTTCATGAAAACAGCACAAACAAAAATTGATGTTAATAGTGGGACTCTCTCTATGGAGTTTGATGGGGATAAAGTAGAATATAATATTTATGACATGGATCCCATTGATAAGAATTCTCTATGTGCTATTGATGTAATTAAGGCTACTTGTAAGGATAAATTGCAACCTGTTTTAGAGAATGCAAGCAGGAGAGATGGTTGGGGTCACCATCACGATAGCTTGAGGAATGATCGACTGGCGAATAGTTCTGGAGTGTCAAAAACCCTCTCGTCGTTGCTAAAAGGAGACCGTAGTTCGACAAAACGTCGTTGCTAAAAGGGAAAAGAATGACCTATTTTGAAGGGATACTCATAAAAGGAGACCCAACCTTCATGACGAGCGTCAACCCTCTCGTCGGGATAAGGAAGTCGAGATTCGGTGGTAGAGGGAAAGTTGCCATCTTTTAAGACCTTGGCCAAGTCATACACAATTCATATCACCAGGCGGCGCGTCTTCTCTAGCAAGGATGAAATTACTTTCATCAATAAAACTTATTGTCATCAAAATAATTATTGTCATCAAAATAATTATTGTCATCAACACAAATTATCATTAACATAAAAATATTAGTTAACACACTAATTTTTTAGGGTTAGAAAATACAAGCAACATCGACCCAACCTATTTTTAACGTGGATTAGACGAAAAACGGATCCGGTTCAATTTATTTGACGGGTCCAAAAAATCCGGATTGGGTTGGGCCGGACCATTTTCTGCAGGCTATATATTTAATTGAAATAGGGGTATTTTGGTAATGTTTGCTCAAAATCTTTTTCCCGTTTTCCTCCTCGCACGTCTATGGAGACAAGGTAAACCTCGATCGCCCTCTTCTTCCACGCCGACACAAGCCTATGCCGGGCACTTGCAAGCTTTTCGTTGGGTACCAATCCGAATTCTGCTTATATTTCAGCTTCCCAATTGGTTTTGACTCGAACCCTAGATCTGACTTTAGAGTTTCCAGATCTGCGACTTGAAGAGAATGAACTCCTTGAGCAGGCCAACTTTAGAGTTTTCCACACCTTCACCGAAATCTGCGATTAAATTTTGTGTTTGTTGAGGGAAAAGAGGTGCATGCTCTACTTTATCGGATGCTCAGATCATCGCCGAACATGTGACTTTAAGATCAATTATGTGTTCTTTTTTGTAGCTTGTGTTAATTATCTGGCTGGTGGGAAATTATCTGTATCTGTTGTTGGAACTGATTTATGACTGACTTCCGGGCACTTTTCCGGTGGGCTGCGGTCACCGGTTGTGCCAGATTATGGGAGTGTAGGCTTCGTCTCCGCGAGCACTACGCCGTAGTGTATTCACACGTCAAAATCGAGTTCCGTTTGAATGAGAAATGAAGGCTCAAAGTTGGTTGTTTGTCTAAGTACAAAGAACAATTTTGGAGCTGAATTTTGATATGGGTTTTGTCTCACATCGAAAATTGAGGTGGGAATATGAAGGGTTTATATACCCCAAACCCCATACCCTTGGTAAGCCCTTGGGAGAGGTATGGAGAGAGGACACAGGGGGCCCTCGCGCAGTCCGTCCGTCCGGGTCCGTGGCTCGTGGGCTGGATCTGAAAGTTTTGGGCTTCCAGATTAGGTTTTGGACTGCCTTGTTGGGGACACCCAACTAAGTCAGCAACAACCTCCCTGTTTTCCTCCACGTGCTCCACAACTGACGACAACTCCCACCTCGTTGGTGTCGTCAGATCCGAAATCTCCTCCTCTGCAACAAACTCAAACTCTTTTTAAAGAGAAGTCTGGTTCTCATTCTCTGCATCCGAAATTAATCAATCTCCCTCTTCTCTTCTTCTTCTTCGAGAGAGTACTGCACAGATACTGGTTCGTTGGCTTCTGTCTTTTGATTGTGCAAACCAGAAGTGATCGTAGTTGTATCCTGGGATTCTCGACGCCGGTAACCGTCACATATACGGGGCGTTACAAAATTAAGAAAAGAGATCTAATCTCGACTCTACGCAACAGTTTCGTCAAGAACGATTCGGTAAAATTCTTTCTTAATTATGTTCTTCGTTTTAATTCTTTACAGATTGTTATTCTGCGAAATACAGGTCCTACATCTGCTTCAGGGAGTAGCAAATTAAAACTTGTTCATTTTGCTTTGAAGAAAAGAAATGGAATTAGTGTTACTGTGTTCAGTGTTTTAGAGGAATTTGAACTATCTATGCCCCAAACTAAAGGGTGAAGGTAAGTGTGCAGAAAATGGCACATAAAAAATGTTGTTGAAGGTATGTTGGCATTTTGGTTAATATAGCTACTGCAAGAGGACTTGTTCTCAGCCTCAGAAAATGAAACTATATATTTATTTTTTTGATCCATAGAAAATGAAACTATATAAACGTGATGTTGTTGTTGGTATGGAGAATGAATGATCTATGGGTAAGACACGCATATTTGGGCAGATTCGATGAAGAAGTGAGTTGACCTGCAGAACCAAGAGTTGTGATCGAAGTGCTTGACAATTTCCTCAGCAAGCAGAGGACTATCAGTGACAGTAGAATCAATCAAGGAGAGTAAAAGTTGCTGATTTTTGCTTTGTAACGACGTGTGGCTCTTAAAAAGTAATAAGAGCTACACTGGTCTGAATATTTCATCCATCTAATTTCAGCAAGCTTGGTACACAAGTCCCTGAGAGAGCCACAGACGAAACATTTTCTACCCAAATGCCCTAGCTAGCTAGAGTACGTTCTTTGTGCTTGTGCAGAAGATGACTTGGTGAACAACAACCTTCCAAATTGTGCAAGTTCTTCTCCCCTATTGAGTCTAGAGAGGTTGCTGTAAGGTTAGAAGCAGATTGGAGTGCAGAAGACGAGAAGGTGAAATCACCTTCCCCAACTAAAGCTATCTTTTCATGTTTGTTGTAACTTGTAATGCCCTATGCATCGCTTCTCATCAACTTCTATTGTCTTACTTATAATGCCGACTCTTTTTTTATCCTTTTCAAGTTGTGGTTCATCAGCTACACTTTCTTGATCCACATCATTCTTATCATCTTCTACTGCTGCAACATTTCCTTGAATATCAGTTTCAAGAAGATCATTGTTATGATCTTCATGTACTGATCCACTCACATACACAACAATATTATCATCATTTTCACCAACAAGAGTAATACAACTACCATGTGAAGCTTGCACTCTATTCCTTGCATTACCTGACATAAATGTATAAACATTTGTTAACAAATTTGTAGAAGAAGGATTATTAAATTTCTATCGACATAGCAGTGGTGAGTACTGAATGAATCATTTTCACATGTACATTCGAGTACTCATCTCACATGGGGAAAGAATATCGGGGGCTAATTGGTTTTGTTTATTGCTAACTCTGATCGATTTTTGTTTAGGTACGTGCACGGCAACAACAACAACATATTCTTTAGATTTACAGTTGATACAGACCTTGAGCAGCTTTCTTAGAAACATAAAAAAGATGTTAATTCAGTGTCAGCTCCCATACTGTAACTGAAACTCTGGAACAAGCTAATGGAACAATTGAGATTGCTAGCAGCGGGTGGATTAAATGGCGAGGATGTACTTAACGGTGGTGTAGAATTCATGATGCAGGAGCGTTATCCGCCAAGATCGATGGGGAAATCGCGCGTCGTAGCAACGATGTGTAGGCTGGGAAAGCAGGAATTCGGGAGTTCTATCTATTATTATCTATTTTCTAGTTTTTATCTTTTTTACCTCGTTTATCTATCTTCATTAGTTTTTAGCTATTTTTAATTAATTCTATCTAGGACTAAGATTAGGATTGCTTGTTATTTAAACGAAGGTTATGTTGTTCAGGAAGATCATCTTTTATTCAATTAACAATCAAGAGTTTTCTCTTATTTCTGGTGGATTCCAGTTATCGTTCTTTGAGTTTGTCGCTTGCGAACTCTTCCATTGTTGAGGTTTAGCGCTAGCTTTGCCTTTCGTGTTTCTTGCTGCGTCAGTTGGTATCAGAGCATGCCTTCTCCTAGACATGGCTCCCGGTCCGGTCCGGTCCGGTTCCGGTCCTCCGGAATCCGGAACCGGAACCGGAACCGGTTTAAACCGGAACCGGAACCGGTTTAAACCGGTTCCACCGGTTCCGGACCGGTTCCGGTCCGGTTCCGGTTCATACCGGTTCATCCGGTTCGGTCCGGTTCGGACCGGTTTTTTTAAAAAAAATAATTTTTTAAAAAAAATAAATAAATAAATAAAAAAATAATTTTTAAACTTAAAAAAAATAATTATAAAAAAACGCTATTAAAAAAGAATGTTTTGTCATTGTTTTTAAGTTTAAAAATTATGTTTAAAAAACTTAAAAAAAATGATTATAAAAAAACGCTATTAAAAAAGAATGTTTTGTCATTGTTTTTAAGTGTAAAAATTATGTTTAAAAAACTTAAAAAAAATGATTATAAAAAAACGCTATTAAAAAGAATGTTTTGTAAAACATTCTTTTTAATAGCGTTTTTTTATAATCATTTTTTTTAAGTTTTTTAAATTAAATATGAAGGAACAAAAAAATTAAAAAAAATTGGGCTTGCACTTAACAGTGACTTACTTGTTAAGTTGCCTACGTATCCTCTCGGGTTAGAGGAATCAAAGCCCACGTAGTTCTTTACCTTTTTTCAAAACCCGTTACCTAAGTCGAATCTTCGGCGGATGAATCGGTGCGTATCGTAGTAGAATCTCCAATCCACTCGTCTTCCGATGACTCGTTAATGTTACGTTGTTGCCTCATTGCGGCTCTCTTCCAATCGCAAACACAACATTGCGCCTCCAATGACTCCGGTGCCAAATTTGATCTCTTCCTCGTTAAAGTGTTGCCTCCTGCACTAAAAGTTTGTTCCACCGCCACGGTTGAAGCGGGGACGGCAAGAACTTGAGCCGCAATCTTCGCAAGCGTTGGAAACATGCTCCTATGATCCTCCCACCACTTCAAAACATCTAAAGCTTCACAACTAACAAACTCAAAGTTGGTGTTAAGATAGTTATCAATTTCCGCATTCGTGTTTGTAACTCTTGGTCTTTTACTAAAATACTTAGCTCCAAAGGCCCCCAAACTACTAGAGCTCGAAGAAGCCGGAGGTAATTGTGAAGGAGTCGGAGAATCCGAAAAATGAGTAAATAAAGTTTCAATGTATGTTCTAGTTCTAGAAACCATACCTAAAATATCCTCTAGTTCACCGTCGGCTAAAATATATCCATAATAGTCATCTAAAAGAGCGTGTAAAACTCCTAATTTAAGTCTAGGATCTAAAACACAAGCAACAAGAAAACAATCGGGAATATATCTATAGTATTGCAACCACTTACTCCTCATGCTTGCAACGGATTCCTCAATGCCGGGAATTTTAGCTCCCTCACTTAAACCAGCCATAACATTACAAGCTTCCAAGACAAAAACATTACTACTTGGTATATAAACATGACTAAATCTCTTTGTTGCATCACTAAAACATTTTAAAAACGTTGCAATACTTTGACATATTTCCCAACCTGATTCGCTAAAATAGAAAGTAGAGCCAGAAAGGTTTTGAGAAACAAAAGACGTTAAAACTTGTCTATATTCTATACATTCACATAGTAATATGTAAGTAGAGTTCCATCGGGTACCCACATCTTTTGAAAAACGTTTTGGGTGCACCCCGTTAGTTTTACAAAAGGTCATCCAATCTCTTGTAACTTTAGGATGCCCCCAAATATACTTAATAACGTTCTTAATTGGATCAAAATGATAACTCATAGCACGTAAACCATCTTGAACACATAAGTTTAAAATATGACAAGCACATCGAATATGAAAAAATCTCCCACCAAATAAAGGTTGACACATTTCTTGTAAATCTCTAATAGATGCGGTGTTAGCAGATGCATTGTCGAATCCAATTGAAAAAACTCTATTAAGTAGTCTATATTCTTCTAAAATTGTACGAATCATCATAGCAATATTTTGTGCGGTATGTGAATCATCAAAGACTCTAAATGCCAATAAACGTTTTTGCATTGTAAAATGATGATCTACAAAATGACATGTAACACCCATGTAAGAATGAGTTTGAGTATTATCACTACAAATAGAAACATTCATATCATTTTGCGAAAAATAAGAAACTAATTCGTGCTTGTGTCTTTTATAAGCCTTAATTACGTTTTTCTTAATCACTTTCCTAGATACGGATTTAAAAGCGGGTTGTGTATGCTCTTTAATATACTCATTAAATCCTACATTTTCACTAAATCGAAATGCTAAATGATCAACACAAATAGCTTCGGCTAAGGCTACACTATTAGCTTCATGATCAAAACGAAATAAAGAGTTACCGCTAGTAGAAGATGCAAATCCGCCGGAAATTTGCGTTTGTCCCCTAGCATTCCCATCTCGGCGACGTGTCTGTGCTCCATGTGTCGTTGAAGGGTTCCATATCCTCCACTTTTCTTCCATTGGAATGTCGCCTCGCAAAAGTTACAAGAAACAATAATTAGTCCGGGATCATAATCCTCGGCCTCGAGTTCCTCGATACCGGGTTCTAATTTAGTAAACCACTTTGTAAAAACAGGAGATGTTAGTTTCCGGGATTGGTTCCCGGAGGACCCGGGAACGGTCCTCCCCCCCCTACCCCTAGCCGGCCTCGAACCGCTAGCTTGCCCTTGAGGCCTAGCGGTCCTACCCCTAGCGGAGGACCTAACTTGGGAGGTGGGAGTGGGAGTGGGAGAGGTGACATTATCACTCTCTTGGGTGTCAAAATGATCCGCCATAATATGATTAAGAACAATTAAATAATATGATTAAAAGCAATTAAAAACAATTAAAACAATTAAAACAATAAAACTTAGAACAATATAATAATGTGATTAAAAATGTAAAAGCAATAAAATATTGAAAGACAAAAGCTAATTAAAAGGAAGATTAAGAAAGGAAGAGATTAAGAGAGATTGTTGATGGAATTTGAGAGATTATGAGATTGAGATTTGAGAAAGAAAAGAGAGATTGTTGTTGTTGGATGTGTGATTTGAAGATTGTATGGTATGGTATTTATAGGGGTTGGATATGGATTTTTTAATATTTAAAAATGTATTTTTTTATTTTTTTTTAATTTCCTAACGGCTAGGAGCCGTTAGGACCGCCGGTTAACCGGCAACGGCTAGTTTACTAGCCGTTGTAACCGGCGGTTAACCGGTTTTCCCGGTTAACCGCCGGTTTTGTATTTTTTTTTTAAAATTTTTTTAACCGGCGGTTAACCGGTTTAACCGGTTAACCGCCGGTTCGAAAAACGCAATTTCCCGAACCGGAACCGGACCGGGTCAAAACCGGTTCCTTCCGGTCCGGTCCCGGTTTTGACCGGTTTTGACCCGGTCCGGTTCCGGTTCGAACCGCCGGTCCGGTCCCGGTCGAGCCATGACTACCTTCTCCTGCCCTTTTCACAACCGATTCATCATGGCCGATCAACCCGTTACCCGAGCAGATATCGAAGGGATGAGCGTGGCCTTTACCACAGCCCTTACGACTGCCACAAATCAACTCACTACTCAAATCGCCGCGTTAACTACCCGGATGGAGGACCTTGAAGGCGGCCGCCATCAACGAAGAGGAAGACAGGAGGAACCAACACGTCCTCTCCAAGGAGGGCGTCATCAAATCGACGATTCCAGTTCGGAGGAAGAAAACATCGTGGAGGAAGATCCTGGAGAAACCGCGAAGAATGACTACAGAGTAAAGGCCGATATACCTTTATTCTATGGTACCATGGGAGTAGAAGATTTTCTAGATTGGCAAATTGATGTCGATCGTTTTTTCGATGTCATGGGAGTCCCGGAAAGCAAACAGGTCAAGATGGTAGCCATCCGTCTGAAAAGTACGGCGGCTATCTGGTGGGACAAATTAGTCGTCCAACATCAACGACAACGAAAAGGACCAATTAGAACTTGGAGGCGAATGAAACAATTAATGTTAGAGCGCTTCTTGCCGGAAGACTATGAGCAAATCCTGTACAAGATGTACATCGAGTGCGCCCAAGGGCGGAGCAGCGTAACAGAATACACCGCCGAATTTCTCCGTTTTTCGGAACGAAATGATTTGGGCGAATGTGAAAATCAGAAAGTAGCACGTTATATTAGTGGTCTGAAAGGATCGCTACAGGAGAAGATGGGTCTCCAGAATGTATGGTCGGTAACAGAAGCTTCTAGCCTCGCCTTGAAAGCCGAACTGATGGAGAAAGCTGGCCGAAATTTCACTCCTTTCCGCCGATTTCAGCCTCAAAACAACACCGACGCTGCAGTGGATAAGAACCCAAAGGGAGGAACCTCATCGACAAATCCGAGCACATCAACCGCTCCTGATTCCGCAGGTTCTAATCGAGCGACGCAATCCCGTCCAAACAGCAACCCATATGTTAAACCCTCCGGCGACAAGTGTTTCCGTTGTGGAGGACAAGGGCATCACTCTAATGTGTGTCCTTCAAGAAGGACCGTAGCCCTGATGGAAGGCAACAGAGGAAGCGAAGAAGATGGCGATGGTGATGAATACGCCGGAGTAGAATTCGCTGAAGAAAATCCGGAAGAAAGGGTAAATTGCGTACTTCAAAGGATTTTATTATCATCAAAAGAGGAGGGGCAAAGGAAGAACTTGTTTCGTACCCACTGTGCGATCAAGAACAAAACTTGCAACTTAATTGTAGACAACGGGAGCACCGAAAATCTTGTATCAAAAAAATTGGTGGAGCATCTTGAATTACCAACAGAACCCCACGCACAGCCATATACACTCGGTTGGGTAAGGAAGGGACCCCAGGTTAGAGTAACATCAACGTGTCGGGTTCCGCTATCCATTGGCAAACGATACAAGGAAGAGGTTCTGTGCGACGTACTTGACATGGACGTTTGTCATATACTCCTTGGCCGACCATGGCAGTACGACAACGACGTGACCTACAGGGGCCGAGAAAAGTTACCATGTTTACTTGGGGGTCTCACAAGATCGCAATGTCACCCGTTCTTCAGTTTGACGGACCACCAATTAAAGGCGCCAACTTTCTGGCCCTTACTCACGGCGAGAAAGAGATAGATGAATCCATCAAGGAAGCTAAATGGTTCTGCCCGATAGCAGTAAAGGGACTGCTACACGCTGCGGAGGAGGCCGAGTCCATACCCGCAGAAATCCTGAATATATTGAATGATTTTGAGGAATTGATTACGGAAGACCTGCCCGGCAAACTTCCTCCCATGAGAGACATCCAGCATCAAATTGATTTCATTCCGGGTTCGAGTCTACCCAATCTCCCGCACTATCGGATGAGTCCAAAGGAAAATGAGATCTTAAGGGATCAAATTGAAGACTTGTTGAAGAAAGGTTTCATCCGAGAGAGTATGAGCCCTTGTGCTGTACCGGTTCTCTTGGTTCCAAAGAAGGGAGGACAGTGGAGAATGTGCGTTGACAGCCGAGCTATAAACAAGATCACCATTAAGTACCGCTTTCCCATACCGAGATTAGAAGACATGCTAGATGAACTCGCGGGTTCTAAAGTCTTTACGAAGATTGATTTGCGTAGCGGCTACCATCAAATTCGGATCCGACCCGGGGATGAATGGAAGACCGCTTTCAAAAACAAGGATGGCTTGTACGAATGGTTGGTGATGCCTTTCGGGTTATCCAACGCCCCTAGCACATTTATGAGACTTATGAACCAAGTACTTCGCCCATTTTCTGGTTCCTTTTCCGTGGTTTATTTCGACGACATTCTGATTTATAGCAAGGCGGAAGCGGAACATTTGGGGCATGTGCGACAGGTCCTGCAGGTCCTAAAGGAAAATCAGTTGTATATCAATCTCAAAAAGTGTACGTTCAGCACAAACAAACTGCTCTTCCTAGGTTTTGTCATCGGAGCGGAGGGGATTCACGTCGATGAGGAGAAGGTGAGTGCCATTCGAAACTGGCCAACGCCCAAATCTGTCTCCGAGGTACGAAGTTTCCATGGGCTGGCCACTTTCTACAGACAATTTGTGCGTGATTTCAGCTCCATCACCGCTCCTATCACCGAGTGTTTGAAGAAAGGGAAGTTCTCATGGGGTCCTGCGCAAGAACGGAGCTTTGCACTAATCAAGGAAAAATTATGCACCGCACCCGTCTTAGCCTTACCAGATTTTGACAAGTTATTTCAAGTCGAATGCGATGCGAGTGGTGTCGGCGTCGGGGCTGTGTTATCTCAAGAAAAACGCCCGGTAGCTTTCTTTAGCGAGAAATTAAGTGAGGCAAGGCAACGTTGGAGCACCTATGACCAAGAATTCTACGCCGTTTTTCGCGCATTAAGGCAATGGGAACATTACTTAATTCAGCGAGAGTTCGTCCTCTTCACAGACCACCAAGCCCTCAAATATTTACACAGCCAAAAGGTCATCAACAAAATGCACGCTCGATGGGTTAGTTTCTTACAAAAGTTTCCCTTTATCATTCAACATAAATCGGGAGTCCAGAATAAGGTCGCGGATGCATTGAGTCGGCGCGCCTTGCTATTGGTAACATTGGCCCAAGAGGTGGTGGGATTTCACGTGTTGAAGGACCTCTACGAAACCGACACGGAGTTCGGTGACATCTGGACCAAGTGTAGGGAGAATCATACCGTCAGTGATTTCCATATTCGCGAGGGCTATCTTTTCAAAGGGGGCCAACTTTGTATTCCTTGTTCCTCTTTTCGCGAACAACTGATTCGCGAACTACATGGGGGAGGCCTCAGTGTCCATCTCGGAAGGGAGAAGACAATTGCGGGTTTGGAGGAACGTTATTTCTGGCCCCATCTCCGACGAGATGCGAGCACTATTGTTCGTCGTTGCTACATCTGCCAAACGTCTAAGGGTCAGGCCCAGAATACGGGTTTGTATCTTCCCTTGCCCGTGCCGGATGATATATGGCTTGATCTGTCCATGGATTTCGTGCTAGGCTTGCCGCGCACTCAACGAGGAGTCGATTCTGTGTTCGTTGTGGTTGACAGATTCTCAAAAATGACCCATTTCATTGCGTGCAAGAAAACCGCAGACGCCTCCAATATCGCCAAGCTTTTCTTTCGGGAGATTGTGCGTTTACATGGAGTTCCTAAATCTATCACTTCCGACCGAGACACAAAGTTCCTTAGCCATTTCTGGATCACGTTGTGGAAATTATTTGGAACCGCCCTTAACAAGAGTACCACGGCGCACCCCCAAACGGACGGCCAGACGGAGGTCACCAATCGGTCGTTAGGCAATATTATTCGCTGTATTTGCGGGGACAAACCAAAGCAGTGGGACCTTGCTCTACCCCAGGTTGAGTTCGCTTACAACAGCGTTGTGCACTCCTCTACGGGTAAGTCCCCTTTTGCGTTGGTCTATACAGCCATTCCTCGCCATGTAGTGGATCTGGTTCCCCTTCCTAAGGCACCTGGAGTTAGTGTGGCGGCGGTCGAAATGGCTGAGTCTGTTCAACATGTCCGGGAGGCGGTTAAACTTAAATTGGCAGAGACGGGTCAGTGCAACAAGGCAGCTGCAGATAAGCATCGTCGTGTAAAGGTTTTTGCTGTTGGCGACAAGGTAATGGTTTTTCTACGTCGCGAGCGTTTTCCTGTGGGCACTTACCGGAAGCTACAACCGCGCAAGTATGGTCCCTTTCAAGTGACTCGCAAGATTAATGATAACGCTTATGTGGTCGCCCTTCCAAGTGACATGAACATATCCAACACCTTCAACATTGCGGATATATATGAGTACCGTGAAGAGGGCGAGCTTTATCCCGACCAGAACTCGGGGTCGAGTTCTTTAGAGGTGGGGGAGACTGATGCAGGAGCGTTATCCGCCAAGATCGATGGGGAAATCGCGCGTCGTAGCAACGATGCGTAGGCTGGGAAAGCAGGAATTCGGGAGTTCTATCTATTATTATCTATTTTCTAGTTTTTATCTTTTTTACCTCGTTTATCTATCTTCATTAGTTTTTAGCTATTTTTAATTAATTCTATCTAGGACTAAGATTAGGATTGCTTGTTATTTAAACAAAGGTTATGTTGTTCAGGAAGATCATCTTTTATTCAATTAACAATCAAGAGTTTTCTCTTATTTCTGGTGGATTCCAGTTATCGTTCTTTGAGTTTGTCGCTTGCGAACTCTTCCATTGTTGAGGTTTAGCGCTAGCTTTGCCTTTCGTGTTTCTTGCTGCGTCAATTCAGTTCTGATGAGTCTATACTTTCCTGGCACAATGGCAGCCACAGACAACTGAGATACCTCAAAGGAGGATAGAAGGGGTTAATAGGACAACAATAACATAGCACTCTTGTCTATGATCCGAAATTGTGCCTTCCGATGGAAGGTGATTCGGTGAGTACTGATTTCCCTTTGCTTCTTTTTGAGTTTATACCCCTTTGAATTTTCTTGTTATTTCTACAAATTTTCATGTGCCGGATGTTACCGGCAATAGATTGGCTGACAAAAGTGTTATAAGCTACATAGAGGAGGTAATTAATTGCAAGAGTTTTGTCTATATTGATGTGTGAAAGAAATGCTTCAATTTCTCTTTCGCAGCCTCCAGCAACTATCCATGATACATAAACAGTTGTTTGAAGGCTTTACTATTCAGATTTGAGTGGCCACTTCTGCCTCTGCCTATTCCATTAGTACTTGGAGCTAACAAGTACTAATGGAATAGGCAGAGGCAGAAGTGTTTACAGTGTTGTCAGATTTACATGGATGCCAGATTAAAGACTCTGAGAAGATCGCCACTAACTTAGATAGATTGAAACATGTTCTTAATGGTGACAATGATATAAGGGTTGCCAAGAAAACTGTTTCTCCAGGGGCCACTCATATGGAAAGCAGGTTACACCAGATGATGTTTCCTTACCGTGATTACGAGAGCTGGAGCCGTGGTGGTATGAGATTCGATTTCTTTGCTATCACTATTCAGATTTGGATTGAGTGGGGGGGGGGGGGGGGGGGTGCTACTGCTCTTCTCAATTTTTCAGTGCAAGGATCAAATAAGTCGTTTAATGTTGTTTGTACTCTCTCCCACATTGTCACCATTGAAGAAATTCGAGCATATCTTGTTAGTAATACTCATTCCTTATCTATTTTTCTATAGAAATTCAGATTAGCTGTCTTAACTTATCTATTCCTTGTTAATAATACTGCATGAGGTCTATATGAGGCACAAAAACAGTTGTCCCACAATGCTACTATCACTCAAACCCACTGTGAAAAGGAGTCTAGGTTTGATCTGATCATATCTTAAGAACATATTAGGTTAGCATTTATAAAAGGAAGGTATACATGTGTCAAGTTAAAATGAGATTTATTCTAAAGCTTAGTTACTTGAGTGCAGAATAATTGCTTGGCTTTTTCATGGTGCATGAGTCCTTGTATTTAATTGCTTTCTATACAATTGATGTACATCAACATCCCCTCTCAAAACCTAGGGAGCAACAATTCACCTCTAAATTGAGTCGAAATGTTAGATCCAGAGAAATTTCCGTGTGTGTTTTGATCCAAATTGATGCATATTTTAAGGAAATCAACAGACTCATGCTCGAGACTGTCAAATTGAGAGCGTTCAACGCTACTTCAGAGGTTCCTTATGAGAAAGTATATAGGCATCAAATTAGGTATCATGTTTCGTTATTCTATCAGCGATGTGTAACTTATTGTTGTCTAATGTTTATTACCATATTGTGATCTAAGATTCTGAGGCCTTGTTTTATCTCTACATTGCTTCTATTCTATCAAGTATCGTTGCTTATTATGAATTTGCTACTATCGAGATTAGTTTTACTTGTATGTTCTGGTCTCCAGCAGTGAATAAAAAGGCGTTGGGCGACCCTAGGCGGTGACCCCCCCTAGTCGCGCCTAGGCGCGCCTAGGGTCGCCCAGAACATAAAAGTGTCAATACTTAGTAAGCTAGTATCTAGATTGCAGAGGAGGAAGTGATGAGATGAGGGTGTGGTGCAGTCTGTAGAGGGGAAGGAGGAAGACATCATACGTTTACATAAGGAAGGAATCAAAGAAATAATTGAAAAAATACAAAATATAATAGAAGATCATTGAAAAGATACAAAACATAAATAAAATCTTTAATTATCCAATTTAGGAAGTTGTAGCAACCATAATCACCCTAATTAGATATCAGTGTAGCTGTATTGGTAACTCCATAATCATTTATTATAGATATTTTAATTTAAAACACATTAAAATTAGGACAGAAACCCTAGGCGGCTCGCCCAACCATACTGCCTAGGCTCGCCTAGTCCCGCCCAGGCCGCCTAGGGCTCGCCCAACCTTAAGGAGCTCGCCTAGGGCTACCTGGGCGTTGGCCTGGCTGAGGCGCGCCTAGTCGCGCCTGGGCGCGCCTAGGCGTCGCCTTTTCATTCACTGGTCTCCAGCTTGTTCATACTATATGTAAAAGTTTGCTAGAACGCAAGTGGAGTGATTTAAATTATGTATTACAGTAATGCCAGTTCTTCATTTCCTATGTTATCTGATTCAGCAACGATTCTAGTACCAGGATCCTTTCTCTGCTATGATTCATTTCCTATGTTCTTCAGCTTGATAGGCCTATGAAAATCGAATCCTCTTGTTCTTTGTAGGCTAAATTAGTGTAGGTGAATGTTACCATCATCATATGAGATTGCTCTCCTTATGTACTTATATGGGAACTTCAGATTGCTTGATGTTTACTGTATTCTATGAGCAGTTTATTGAACTATTGCCTAGTTTGGTAATTAACTGGAGTGACACAAGTCAATTGGAGCCACATATTGCATTTATTGTTGCTCTGTGTTTCCTGCATGGTAGACTTCAGATGAGCGGTGAATTTCAATAAGATCATTTTCCTTGCTCCACACTAATCAATTCAAATGGTGATATATGTACTCTTAGGTCCGTGGTAACAGAATTGCAATGCAGGAACAGAATTGTATGTACGCAACCTGCAACTGGTTGTTCCATTCTTGCAACGCTATGGAGGCAGGATTCATAGACTCTTTCAGCAAGCAGACTTCAAGGGAGGCTGATTGAGTCAAACCAACAAGTGGCAGCTGCATACGTCACCATGTCAAACGCTTACGCGTGTGGGAGTTCATAAAGAGCCCGGCTGCAGTTGGGTGGAGGTTAAAGATACTGTTTTTGTGTTCTATGCAGCAGGAGTCTTGGAATCATGCCCTAATGTGGATGAGGTGTTGAGTTTGTTAAAGGAGCTCGGAACGAGGATGAAGGAGAGAGGGAGCACTTGGATTTTGTTTGGTAAGTGTACCAAGAGGAGTTCCCATAAGGATCATGAAGAATTTGAGAATCTGCAGAGATTGCCATGAGGCTTTCAAGCTGATCAGTGACATCGTCGGTAGGGGTTGATACTAATGCATGCTTGAGTACAAATACAAGTAAACTTGAATTGGTGAGTTGAAATAAGAGCTTCATTATCTTCTTTTTTTAAGTTATGCTAGTGAACTTCTTGTCGATGTTATGTCTTGATCCGATCAAGCATAGCAGGAATTATCAGCTTGACATCTATATTCTTGATGTGAGATCAAATGATCAGTTTGCCAACCTTTCTGGTATTAGGGAACTTTCGAAGAATTTGGTTTAGCTGAAGAAGCATCATGTCTACTGATCTATAACAATTCAAAAGCTCCATTGAACGGAAAACAATATACGGAGTACAAAGAAATTGAGCTTGAACATATATTGTTTCATATCGTATCATATGTGCAACTACCAATACGTGTTAACCTTAATTTCTACATTTTAAAAAATAATGCTCAACAATTCTAAAGTAATAGGAGTAGGTACTAGCAACTTATTAACAAATCTTATAAATTACAATTCCTTTATTTGATCAAACAAGCAATAAGCTTTGATAGGATGATTGTAGAGACTTGTTTCCTTAGCAAACAATTGTACTCCAATAGTGACACTTACATGCTAAGTTGCTAATAATTGCCATAGTGAAAATTATATGCTAAGCTGCAAATTAAACAAATTTAATTGAGCATAAACAAACTCTCAACATAAAAGGATCCTGAAAACACAAACACATCGTGGCGTTTGATAGTATGTGTCTCGATATCATATAATATAACCTCTAGGCCATTGTCAGTTATGCACTTCCACAACATTTCTCCATCCCTCTCGATAAAACTAAGCGTGCTTTTGCACCTTCCGAATCTCAAAAATTGTCGAGAAATTTTGTGTCGTTTAATCCATGACATCGAGTCGGTTTGCAAGGCCCATATAGAGGGTTGATCCTCTACATCGTATCCCCATAGTCCCACCGTGGATCCACCATCAAGTACCATGAGCCCACTATATATGTCTTCGTAATCTACCGGAAAGACCATCTTCTCATCACATAAGCGAAACTTGTCGGTTCCAAAGTCGAAGAAAGCCAAAAAACATTCGTCAAACCATACGAACCCCTCCTTAAAAGATACGGTCTCAATATTGAGATGAATGTAGACATCAACATTGTTCTCTTTATATGAACTAGAGACATCACTCCACGAGCCACTCTTGACGCTATAAACCCAAGCTCCATCCGAACACATGGCTATTATCTTGTAGTCGTTACACGAATAATGGTATCCTAAGACGAGGCAGCGGTAATTGGGATAGAGAGATGGGGGCGAAAGTTGGCGGTGTTTCTTAATTGAAGGATTCCACAATACGTGTTGTTCTTCTCCAAACCTACCCTCATCTTCGAGGAAGCTTATTAACCGGAGTAGAACAAGTCCATCAATCGAGCATCGGATCTCCAACACTCCTGTGTTTGGAATAGGAATTTGATCGTAATCTATTCCATCTTTTGAGATACACCTTATGTACCACTTGTTGAACTCGAGTTTGTATTTCAAGGTGAAACCTTGTGTGTCGAGGACGTTGTCGGGGAAGCGACGAAGGTGGAAGGCGACGAAGTCGGAGTCATCGATGACGGAAAGAAACGATTTGCAGACGACACGAAGAACCAATAGAGTTTTGACGGGAAGAAGAGTTAAGATATGGAGACATAGCTCCCATTGCGGCAGAATATTCAGAATGCCTAATCCATCTCTATACCTTATTAGTTTCTCCATTTTGCATGCAGATATGACTTCAAAAGAATAAATATTGAAATATATAGATATAGATCTCAGAGAACACGCACTATATTTCCTACAACTTTGCAGAAGATTAGCTCAAATCCAGTAGATTTGTTAGATTGGTTGACTTTTCAATTATCAAATATACAAAAGTATATTTAAAAAACTAAACAACTAGCACGAGGGCTAAAGTGTGCAGCTCGGTTATATGTTGACTGGGCTTGTTTCATACTGGCCCATCAAGTTAACTAGCAACAGGCTTGGTCAAGCCCATTATTGAGTCTGTTGACCCAATCCAACAATCCAACTGATGAGTTTGACACTCATTTTCTTCCTCTAGTTAAAAACAGAGGTTCGAGCTTACCCAACAATGGCGGACGGTGATTCTTCGATCAACGATTCCAGAGGTTCAACTTTTTTCCCTAGACACTTAGCAAAATCTGCAAACGTTTACTACATTTCATATACATATTCTTCTATTATTATTTGTACATGTGAACTACTTTGGCTTGTCCATTCTCATTACACTCTACTTCTCTAAGTCCTCACAGGTTATTTTACCCAGATCTACAACAATGGATTCATCAGCACGAAGCTTTCACCTACCATGTCATAATAGGCGTTCTCGAGCCGCAGTTTCAGCATCACAATGTTCACAACCCTCGACCCCTATACTGGAAACTCGACGATCAAAACGAATGAAACACATACAACGTGATTTTTGTGATATTGAAGACTTCTCTATACGAACAGTGGCAGCCAGACTACCTCCGTCAACTGAATGTCTTAAATGTGGCGCAACAAAACTGGCATTTGAACCTCCATCCTTTTGTTGTTCGAATGGCGAGGTGAGTATTGTGAATAATGAATTTCCTTCTGAACTTTTAGATCTTTTTGGAGGCAGAGATGGTACAGCTGGACTCTTTCGACAATATGCAAGGATGTACAACATGTTTGCCTTCAGCTCTTTAGGTGGGTCTATACATGCAAACTCCATAAAAGGATCTTACGTTTCAGATTACAAGGCCAATTATATCATAACCTTCCTCCACTTTTACCGGGGAATAATACACTTGCATACATGCAGCTATACTTCTATGACTTATTCCCAGAGGTTGATCCACAAATAATCACAATTTTAATGCAAACAAATCCATATGCTACCTTTTTCGCTCTTTACGGGAACAGGGAATATCAGAGAACACAAAGATCACAATATCCCATAACCCAACTCTTGATCAACGCATTTACAACGCTCCGACATCTGATGAAGTTGCAGCAATTGCTGTAGAAAGCAATACCTCACAAAAGGACAACCCACACATTTTAGTATATGGAAAAGATAACCGTTCACATAGAATTAAGCACTACTACGGCTGTTACGATCCACTTCAGTATCCACTGCTTCATCCACGAGGTGATTCGGGTTGGCATCAAGGTATACCTAAACGTTCAAATAAGGGCAAACAACGATATGTAAACCCCACATTCCCGATATTAATGCCATGGCACTTGTACAGAAATATGGGAAACCCGATCTTTTCATAACCATGACGTGTAACAAAAACCGGCCTGAAATACAAGATGAACTCCTGCCAAATGAAAAACCAGAGGACCGCCCAGATATAGTATGTAGAGTTTTCAATGCAAAACTTACAACCTTAAAGCACGAGCTCTTCAAAAGGAAACTATTTGGCCCAGTCGCAGCAAGAGTTCATGTTATCGAGTTCCAAAAAAGAGGCTTATCGCATGCCCACTTACTCATAATTTTAGAAAGAGCTAAAAAAATCGTTACTCCAGAAATGTTTGACCAATACGTATGTGCAGAAATTCCTACACATGAAAATCCCCACTTGCGTTCTGCAGTTCTGCGCCATATGATGCACGGTCCATGTGGACCTAAACATCCTCACTGTGCATGCATGAAACAAAAGGGTGGTACGTCATCATGTCGATATAAATATCCAAAGCAGTTTGATGCATTCACTACGTGTGGAGATGATTCTTACCCAATTTACAAGAGGAGAAAGTACGGTGAAAAATTTAGGATACGAGGTGAGTGGATGGACAACAGATCAGTGATTCCATACAATCCTTATCTCCTAGCGTTATTGGATTGCCATATAAACGTTGAAATATGTTCCACGATTACAGCAGTTAAATATCTATACAAATATATTTACAAGGGGCATGATTGCGTAAGTTTCAATCTAATCCATGATGGCATATGAGCACATGACGAGATCTCGAGCTACCAAACAGCGAGGTGGATATCCCCTCCAGAGGCTTCTTGGAGAATATTTGTGTTTGACTTATACGACATCCAATCACCAGTCATTCCACTCCAGGTACACTTACCTAATATGCAATCCATTTCCTTTCGCGAAAATGAAACCTTGCAAGACATTGCCTCGCACTCACACCGAACCTGCACAATGTTAACGGAATTTTTCTCCTACAACAACAAGTTCCCAAATGCACCAACATATTTATATTCAGAATTTCCTGAGCACTACACTTGGAGTCAACAATACAAAATATGGACAATTAGGAAGTTAGAACACAGATACGCAATCGGCAGACTAGCTTATGCAGGACCTTCTGAAGGTGAACGCTACTACCTCATGCTACTGCTTTCTCATGTACGTAGTCCAAGATCATTTATTGATCTATTAATTGTTAATGGATATATAACGAGGCCTTTTTGAAACTGATGACTATGCAGACTCATGTATGCAAGAGGCTAGCGAGATTCAAATGCCCCAAGCTTTACGACGTCTTTTTTCAACTTTATTAGTATTCTGCGAACCCGCAACACCACTAGCCCTTTGGACAAAGTACTACAGATCTCTATCAGAAGACTTCCAACACACACATGCTCCAGATGAGGCAAAGGTTCTACATCTAACTGTGAATGATATCGAAAGCTACTTAAAAGCTATGGGAAAAAGTCTACAAGCTTATAACTTAAATGGCATTGTGCAGCCTCCAAATACTCTACTCAAAGA
This sequence comes from Oxyria digyna, assembly GCA_029168935.1. Lineage (NCBI taxonomy): Eukaryota > Viridiplantae > Streptophyta > Magnoliopsida > Caryophyllales > Polygonaceae > Oxyria > Oxyria digyna. Next base: position 48,011,940 of record JAPVLV010000005.1, read on the forward strand.
AACTAAAGATATACACGATGCACTTACAGCTGAAGTCCCACTTGAATATGTTCACGCTCAAAAGAAACTAAACGATGAGCAACGCGCAGCCTACAAGTGCATAATGCACCATGTGAAGCGCAACAAACCTCGAGCATTTTTTATCGACGGCCCTGGCGGCACTGGAAAGACATTCTTATATTGTTCACTATTTGCAAAATTACGATCAATAGGAAAAATTGTGTTGACAACAGCTACATCTGGAATAGCAGCTTCTAACATACCAACCGGTAGAATAGCACATTCTCGTTTCAAACTACCAATTGACGAAGAATCATCATTGTCATGTAATGTTTCAAAGCAAAGTAGCTTAGCACAGTTAATCAAGCAATCATCCTTAATAATTTGGGATGAGGCCTCAATGGCCAGAAAAGAAAACATCGAATCACTTCACCTTTTACTACAAGACATATGTGAAAGCAATGAACTTTTCGGTGGAAAAATTGTTGTATTTGGGGGAGACTTTCGTCAAGTATTACCTGTATTACCCAAAAAGACACAGTATGAGGCGATAGAAGCCAGCTTAGTCAGCTCCTTCATTTGGCCAGAACTAAAGAAATTCAAACTCACAAAAAACATGCGCGCCAAAGAAGATCCAACCTTTTTCTAAATTCTTACTTCAACTAGGAGACGGAAAACTACAACATGAAGAACATGCTTACATCAATTTGCCTCACAATATAACCATGTGTTGTAGTAACACAGACACCGACTTTAAACTTTTGGCTGACAAAATATTTCCAGAAATGACATCGACACCTCTAGATGTCAACATTTATAATGCACGAGCAATTCTCACGCCAACAAACGATGGAGTTGATCGTATTAATGAAGCATTGATACAACAGTTTGCAGGCTCACCCATAACATACCACAGTTTCGACTCTATAGTTGATGACAACTGCAACACATTCTCCATTGAATTCCTTAACACTCTTTGCCCTGGAGGAATGAGTCCACACTCGCTCGTTTTAAAAGAAAATTGTCCTGTCATATTGCTTCGCAATCTAGATCCATCATCAGGCTTGTGTAATGGTACAAGATTAATTTGTAAAAGATTTTTCGAGCATTTAATACAATGCGAGATTAGCACAGGCTATCATAAAGGTGAACAAGTGTTCCTGCCTAGAATAACTCTAAAACCACCATCAAATACAAAATACCCTTTTTGCTTTCAGAGAAAACAATTTCCTATAAAATTATGCTTCGCAATGACAATAAATAAAGCTCAAGGTCAAACTTTAGACAAAGTGATAGTTTATCTACAACAACCTTGTTTCTCACACGGACAACTATATGTTGCTCTGTCAAGAGTGCGAAGAGAAGTGGATGTCAAAGTGCTAACAAAGTCTGCACATCTACAACAAAGTCAACCAGTGTTGATTCAAAACATAGTTTCATTTGAACTGCTCAGACGCGCAACTATAATCTAAACAAAGGTGATCCACTGCGACTGATGCAACTACCGCTATAACTAGCATCATATCCACGTTTTTCAACAACACCTCTATGTATCACAACCTTATACCGTTTATGTATAACGCTTGTACGTTACTTTCACAGTACGTTATTGTCTTCCAATGTAACTATCTGTTTATATACCATAACTACTTATCTATAGATACATCTATTTTTATAATTTCAAATTGTCTTCCAATGTAAATATCTGTTTATATACCATAACTACTTATTTATAGATACATCTATTTTTACAGTTTCAAATGTATGCGAATCATAACATGTAATTCGCACTTCCATACAAATACATTAATCTGTGTCACTTACTTACATACCCCACGCGGGCTGCCACTAGTAGCTACTAAAAGGTTCAAAGGAAACTTTGCCCACCAAGTTTGAATGACAACCACTAAATCCAAAATTCATAACCAGAAGTTAGTTGATGGCTATTAATATTTTGTGACAAATATAATTTAATCACCCAATGAAACGGTGATGTGCAGAATCATTGAAAATTCACTAGGATAGAGATTATAGGACAAGAGGATTTATAGGACATGAAGTCCAAGTCTTACGGTGATCGTAGATTTACGACCTGTCTCTTGACAATTTCAATAACTTTGTCGTTTACATCAACTGAAAATATGAAGAATAGTCTCCATGTTCAAGGATACAAACAAGGACCATCATATAGACCAATGTTGATTATATGCCACCAATATTAGTTACATGGAAATGAAGCGGGAAATGAGTTTAATCAAATACTTACTCCATTTCACAATAATTGTCATTTTAGCTTTTAAATTTTGTTTCAATATATTAATCATTATAGAATTTTAAGACAAATAATTACATATGTATCATGTATTTTTGTGTTGGAATTTGTAATTGTTGATTTTTTCTCTTCACCTATTGGTTGTTGAAGGTGGATGATTAGAAAAAGTTAGATTTTCAAAACAAAACAAATCATTTTCTTAATATATGTGAAAAATGTTAGAATGACAATTATCTTAAAACGGAGGGAGTAATAAATAATCGACCATTGGATAGCTCTTGTTTTATAATTAAAACATCAAGTCGATCATATGGAATCATAAAATTTTCGGTGTTAATAATTAAATTTGATGTTGACTGACTATAATCTAGTCCCCTCATATAGACACCTATCTCTAGAAGAGATATATGGATACGAATTTGCGGTGTACGTCCTATAACTTCCCTAACAAACTAAAGTAATGTCACAAAGGAAAGTTAGGATTATATAAAGGGTATAAGACCATAACAATTACTAGAGCTTATTTTAGGTGATAGCTAGGTATCAATGTCATTATTTAGTTGAGATAAAATCTCAACTCTAGGAGAGTGGAGAAGGAGACTAGAAATGTAAAAGAGTGCAATGGAACTCAAATTATAAATATATTTACGTCTACTAGATAACTTAATTCAATTCTAGCAAATCTTGTTTTTTTCGATAAGTAGGATAAATAATTTTTTTGTACGCTTTTATTAGAAAAATGACAATTTTAGAAACTAACTCTCTAGCCCGGGGAAAGAAGAAACCCAAGGAATTAGTTTTCTTAAACAAAATAAAAACCAACTCCCATCCAATTTTGTGTAATTGTTTCATTAAACAAAAACAAATAAAAACTACTTAGGGATAATTTTATTAATTAAACACTTTAAAGGAGTAATTGAGCCACTCGTTTGTTTATTTTATACTACTTTCAAGTTTAAGTGTGGCCTTCTCTACCAATATTCGATGTGGGATGTCCACTAAAATACGCTTCTACCTCTTTAATGAGATTCGTGCACATAACGTTTGGGCCTTAATGGACCGAAGACCACACTATATGTGACAAATGGACTTCATAAAGCCCAACAATTCTGCTATCCATTTAATCTTCACGAGAAACCGGGCCCAATGCTCTTTAGTAACAAACTAGTCTAATTCTGGTTTATATAATTCGATAGTCAGTTAATGAGTAGTATTTCGTATTATATATAAATTTATATGAAAATAAGTTTAATAGCTTGAAATGATATTGATATATAATTACGTTTTATAATTTTGAATAAAATAAACAAGGAATATAAATGAGTTTTCTAACCTTTTAATATTTTGTGATGATAACTTTTTATCATCACTTTGATGACAGATTTTATCCCTATTCGATGATAGGTATTTTGTCATTATTTAATTACAATAACTTTCAATAATGAATTCATCGCCAATTACTTAATGAAACTATCATATAGTATAAAAAGGTCAATTAGCACATATAATTGTTTTAGGGTAGGAAAAGACAAATCTAATCTAATCTAATCTACTATATAAAAAGTGGAGAGAGAAAATGAAAGGAACAATAATTATCTTTGCATTCCTATTGGTTAATGTCACTTCTCAATTTAGTACTCTCATTTAATAATTGGTGGATTTTATATATCAATGGGTTAAACACAATAATAAAATTGAGTGTATGAAGATTTATATAATTAAGACTTAAATTTTTATAATCAACAATGTATAGTGTATAAAGATTCATAAAATTAAAACTCCATAAAAAAATCAATGACGAAGTTTTTCAAAGCTTTACATTCAAGGATAAAGTAATATTTTTATATCAAAAATAAAATGGATCATCATCTCCAGTTAAACAAATTTTTGTCTTGGAGATTACTCCAGAAGTTAGTAAAAAATTACAATTTTTGTCTATATAATATCAGCCTATAAAATATGAAAATTAATCAAATATCCAAATTACATTTCTAGAGAAACCCTACAAAGAAAAATTAAGAAGACGATCAATCAAGGGCTTATAACCTTTTATATCACACAACATATAGAATATTTGCATAAAAACAAATTTTACACAATAAATAAAATAAAATACGTAGCGTTGATGACTTTTTTCTACAAATCAATAACACTTATTTTGAATAATATAGACCTGCGCTACGCGCGGGCCCCAAAATGCTAGTCTACTATATAAATTGCTTTTTTTACAAATGAAAGGTTCACATTCAATTTTGAAGTGTTTTGATTGGCTCTTTCATAAATGACTTCAATTCCCCATTTCAATAAAGTCTAGGAATTATAAAGGCATATGTATGTGTTGTGACTCATTATTGCATACCCCAATTCATAGCTTTTATTCGTCAAGTCCATCATAGTAAAATGTATTAACATGTTTTACGTTAAAATTTAATTTAGACATATTAAAGATTGTAACAGTAAAAATTATTATGAGAATATAATATACAATAAATTATCCAGAAGCTAATGGAGAACTCTCTTTTGATTTCATAAACATATGTAATGCAAAGGGTGGACAAAATAAATGTATATTTATTATATTTATACATACACATTTTCAATATTCCATCTTGTAACATTCACATGTTAAAATAGTCTTCAACCACAAAATATATTACTACAAAAATCAACATATAAAGCATTTACACACATCAATAACGTTTGTATCTAAATTTTAAGACATGTGTATTAGACTCGTGCTACGCGCGAGCCTCAAAGTGCTAGTATAATATAAAAATCGCGGAGAGAGAAAATTAAAGGCCGCATTAAAAGCTTTTGTTTTCTTATTGGTTAATGACACTCCTTAAATTAGTAATATTACTTTATAATTGGTGAGTTTTATACAATATAAATGGATCAAATTCTATAAAAAAATTGAATGTGTCAAAGTTTATACAATTAAAACTTACATTTTTAAAAGATGATTATTTTTATTTTCAATCTAATATAATCTAATCTATCTAATCTAATATATAAATTACGATTTTGATAAATGGATCAAACTTTATAAACGACGCGGCTCATTTTTACGAGTCTTATATTATTTTTTGAGTTGTCTAACAAAATGACGGCCCGTTACTTTGGATTAAAACAAAAGATACAAAACCCTATTCTTCTCAAATTTCTTACTCTATTTTAGTTTTGAATTTCAAAATGGATTAATTTGATGATAAATCTCAAATTCGTCTTTTCCTTATCTTGCTCTTGAGTTATGTTAGTGATTTACTCTCTCCGTCCCATAATATAAGGGACATTTCTATTTTGGGCGTCCCAAAAAGTTCTTCCCAAATTCCATTTATAACTGTTCTTTATCTTCTCCCAATACATTTTCTATTATTTCTCTCTCCCACATCTCAACACTCTCTTCTCTTTCTTTCTATCTCTCTCCTTTAATTATTATACATTTCATTTTCTCTCTCCTCTTTCCATCAAATCTACAATTTTTCACATCCGTCTTAAACTCCGCGCAAATGCCCAAATGTCCCTTATATTTTGGGACGGAGAGAGTACTAATGAATTAAGAATTGTTTCTTGAATGAGTTGGTGGATGTTTTTTTTTGTTGTAGTTTGATTATAAGGTGGATGTTTGATATTTTTTTGTTATGGTTTGAATTATAAATCGGATGTTTGATATTGAACCATACTGAAAAGGTAAGCTTATACTATGATTTAACTTCTCATTGAATTATAGAGTCTTAGAGTCCACCAAAAGGATAAAGTGAAAGATATTTATAATCAAAAGGGATTATCATCTCAATCTAAAAAAATTATTCCATTGGAGATTACTCCAGAAGTTGGTAAAAATTACAAATTTTGTCTATATAATATCAACCTATGTAATATCAACATGAATCACATATCTAAATTATCTTTTTAGAGAAACACTAAGATGACGAGAAACGCAACAAAGATCTATCAAGAAGACGATCAATCAAGGGCTTATAACCTTTTATGTTACACAACATGAATTTTTCCTACAAATCAGTAACGTTTATATAAAAAGATATAGACCCGCGCGTAGCGCGGACCCCAAAATGCTAGTTATACTATAAAAAATGTATCTATCTCAAGAAGGGAAGGGCTTTTTTGTACTTCCTCCGTCCCCTATAGATCTTCTCATTTGCTTTTGACACATTTGTCGAGACACGCTTTGTAACGTTAATATCTCTAAATATATGATGATAAAAAATATAATTTTTTTATATTGTCAAAGTGCTCAATGAGACGAATCAAACGAGATCTCGCATGCCTATATTTATTTCTATATATTGGAAGAAAACGAGAAGACTCTCTCGATTTGTGAATAGTGTCGGAAAAGCAAATAGGTCTTATATTAAGGGACGGAGGGAATACCTTTTTAAGCTAGCTTATGAATCTCTACTTTTCAAAACCTTTGTTCGAGACATCGGCTTAATTGATGGTATAATATGTATGCTACCTGAATTTTAAACTACAATTATAATTAAGATCAATAACATTACAAATTTTTTGATCAAAATAATAAACTAGCTTATAGTCCATTTCACTTTTTTTGTTCCAATTTTACCCAATCAATTCTAATAAAATTGTCCTCATATATTGGGCATGAGGAACATTGGGTCCATCAAAATGGATCTGAATTGAAAAGAGATACTCAAAACAGCGTCGTTTTTATAATAGTTATAAACACCAGAAGTCTTTATTTAGTTAAAGGGTCAGCTCGGTAAAATTCTAAGCTCAATCCATTGGATTTTGTTCATTGGATCACCATTATACTTTAAATTAAAAATCCATTAACTTATCTAGTCATTACGAAAAATGTATGATCACAATTGAAATCTTATCTCTATGGAGTATAACTTATTTACTTTACGTTCAAATTCATGTTTTTTTTTTCTTGATCCTGAAGTGTGTAAACATCTATGCCTTTATTATATTTGAAGTATTTGTTTACTTTCTACATTTTGATCTGCAAAATATTAACTTCATTTTGACCCAGTTACACATGATTATTTCGTTTGGCGGTAAAAGAGAATTCACTCTATCCTCTATAAATAGAGAATAAGAATATCTTAATATCCATACATTATTTGTTTCTTTAATATCATCGTTATCTTATCATTCTCACATAATATTAAACACATCTTTATGTGGTAAACAATTTATATGACCATGCTCTGGAACAAATTAGATCGTTGAGAGAGATGACAAAGAACAACCGCTTCAGAAATTAGGATTAGTACCATATAATTACATACTTTCTATTTAACGTCCACCCTTTTTTGATATACGCCGCCCAGGTCATCCGTGCGTGACACATGGATTTAATCCGTGCGTCACGCACGGATTGCACATTCCAGAAAACGCATGGATTTGCATATATGAATCTAGGGTTATTCAATGTATTGAATGTATTTCTAGTTAAGTGTGCAAAGAAACACATTTTTAGTGTCTTTTTTAAGGCGATAAAGCCCAATTCGACAAAAACGTCATCGAAACTTTATCGAAATGGAATGAAACTTTGTTTCAATCCTTATAATGTCTATTTGATCATGTGTGTAACTTGAAATTCAAATTTCTACCTTTGTAAGTGAAACATAGTTTGAAAACCGAACGAGGTCGCAATATGTATGGCGCACCATATACAATTTGAAATATAATAAGGTTGAACATGCCTTGTACACCTTTGTCGTATTCTTTAATTAAGAGCTCCATTGCCTTGTACGAAACTTTGCACTTCAAATGTACAAATAAAGATGTTTGGTGAACAAGTGTATACGTCTTTGTTAGACTCTCGTTAAATGAACCCAATATCTCTTTCAGCTGGTTTCGTGCCATGTCACTGTATTCCTCAAACACTGTTATAAATTAAAATATAATATAGCTATGATTTTTCTTGTATTTCCGAAAGAAATGAAAAGATTATCTTAAATCATAAACAGTGTTATGAATTGAAATGTACACTAGGGTATTAAGCAAGAATTTAGATTGAGCTTTTCTTATGCTCATTTACGAGGGAAAATAGTAGGTCCAAATGTCCAATGCTCCTAAGAATACACTTTGTATTTTTTTGACCTATTAACACTTGACGATGACAAATTTTTATCATCAGTTGATAATAATTTTTTATGGCTACTCGATAACAAGTATTATGTCATCATTCGAGGACAATAACTATCATCAATGAAATCGTCGTCAAGTACTAAATAAACTGTTACTCCCTCCGTCCCTTTAAGTTTTTCCCGTTTCCGTTTTGGGTGTCCCCTTAAGTTCTTTTCATTTTCATTTATACTCATTAATTTCTCTCTATAATACCCTTACTTTATTTATTTTATTCATATCTTAACAACACTTTATCAATCAAATCAATCTTTTTCCCTCTAATAATTTTCCTATTGTTTGGATTTTATTATTTAACGTGTCATTACTTACACTCTTGTTTTGATTAGACATGCCTTAATCCAAGTGCAAAGTACAAAGTGAGAAGAACTTAAAGGGACGGGGGAGTATCATGTATTAAAGATTCAATTAACACACTAATTTTTTAAGGTTAGATACAAATCAAATTACTAAATGATTTACGAGGAAATACATATACCGATCCAATTCTAAAATGATTGTTCCTTCAAGGCACGCCTTAAATACGACATTGAAAGGGTGAAGTGCTACATATTCTTCAAAAATGTCGTAAGAGCCGTAGAAATTTCGAACAGATCAAAACAATGAAGCACAATCCATTGACAATATGTAATTTCATTTTGAGGAATACAGTGACATGGCACGAAACCAGCTGAAAGAGATATTGGGTTCATTTAACGAGAGTCTAACCAAGACGTATACACTTGTTCACCAAACATCTTTATTTGTACATTTGAAGTGCAAAGTTTCGTACAAGGCAATGGAGCTCTTAATTAAAGAATACGACAAAGGTGTACAAGGCATGTTCAACCTTATTATATTTCAAATTGTATATGGTGCGCCATACATATTGCGACCTCGTTCGGTTTTCAAACTATGTTTCACTTACAAAGGTAGAAATTTGAATTTCAAGTTACACACATGATCAAATAGACATTATAAGGATTGAAACAAAGTTTCATTCCATTTCGATAAAGTTTCGATGACGTTTTTGTCAAATTGGGCTTTATCGCCTTAAAAAAGACACTAAAAATGTGTTTATTTGCACACTTAACTAGAAATACATTCAATAACCCTAGATTCATATATGCAAATTCATGCGTCACGCACGGATTGGATCCATGCGTCATGCATGGATGCTAACCGTGCGTGACGCATGGATACAATCCGTGCGTGAAATGTGCAATCCGTGCGTGAAATGTGCAATCCGTGCGTGAAATGTGCAATCCGTGCGTGAAATGTGCAATCCGTGCGTGAAATGTGCAATCCGTGCGTGAAATGTGCAATCCGTGCGTGACGCACGGATTAAATCCATGCGTCACGCACGGATGACCTGGGCGGCGAATAGCAAAAAGGATGGGCGTTAAATAGTAAGGGTCTATAATTAGTAGCTCTGTCAATTTTAGTTATTTAAATCAATTATGATTACACCACTTGAATTATGATTAGTATCTTATTTAAGCCAATTATACGTGAAAATTTCATATTAAACTTGACAAAGTTTGCTTAAAAGGATTTATATGTAAAATGTCATATAATTGACCTAGAAGTCAGCATAAATATATGGTCTAGTACCAAGTCGGGTACCGATTACATGTAATTTTGGCCAGACAATCAATTTATAAATATGTGATACTAGATTTGAGGCCCGCGCTTCGCGGTTATTGTGTGCGTTTATGTTAACATTTAACAAAGTAATCAAATATAAATTTTAGTTTACAATATACTAAAATTTAATTTTATAAACAGAGAATAGGAATTTGCCGTTTATAAATATAAGATAGTTATTTATATACTCAAAATTCTTATCATTTTATATATTAAACTTCAGATTATACTTGACAAGCCTGCTTAAGAACGTGAAACACAATCGGAATTCTCAGTGACATAAGGACTAAGGTCAGATTGAGCAGTAATAAGATTTGAAAGAGGGGAATTCTGAAGTGATGAGAGGGGTAAGGTAACGTTTGAGAATTGAGATGGACCAATAAGCCCATTTCTTTCCAAACGCATATGGGCCCCCAAAAGATGAAAATAAACTGAAATGAATAAGCCCATTTGTTTTCCAACGGGAAAAATAACGCAGACCACATTATTCACCTTCTTCTTCCTGCTGCTCCCACTACCGTACCATGGCCTTCTTGCAACAGAAAACACAAGAAAATAGCCAAGTCATCGATCCGAGGCTACATTTCTGCAGCAATAAAAAAACAGTAACGCTCACTATATAACCAACGCAACGAATGAATGAACAGTGAAAAAAAACTCAAACACCAACCCTAAGAAAATGGATAACCTAGAGGAGGCTAAGAAAGTGAGTTTGATTACATCTGCTCTGACCAAAGTTGTGAGACAATATGTTTACGATGAAGCTCAGGTAATTTTCTTGTTTTAAAAGTATTCGCTTTAGCTTTTTCTAACGTTTATGTAAAATTCAGATTACGGATCACAATCATCTTCATCGTCCAGCAAGTACCCCATGAAGAAGTGCCATTTCTCCATGCAGCAGTGCCGGTTCCAGCACTGGTGTTTCAGCCCCCGCCTCCGTCTCCCTTGCCGGAGGGAATACACAGTCTTTTTACGAATCTTTTCCATTTAACCTAAAAAAAGTACCGATTTTACGAATCGGTTTTCAGTTTTCGTTGCAATCCATTATTTGGTACGGTGCATCATAAGAAGGTTTTGAGAAGAAAATGAAGACGAATATCTCACCGAAAGTGGTTGTTCTCAAACAGTAGAGATGACAGAGAAAATGCAAATGAAGAATGGTTTCACATTCCATTGATTTCAACGTTACAATAAGAGTTCTATATATACACAGAGATTATAGAATTCTAGAGCCTTCTTGTTTGTCTGTATTGGAGCGTGTACGGATTGTGCAGGAGCACGACCTTGGTACTGCTGGTGTGCCATTGTACGAATTGTGCAGGAGTACTGCTGGTGTGCCATTGTACGGATTGTGCAGGAGCACGACCTTGGTACTGCTGGTGTGCCATTGTGCAGGCATCTTGTTAGCTATTAGTCTCAGTATCCTCCCTCGATCCCAACGGCACTAAGGAGAGTTGGGATCGCATCTGTAAGAACCGAGCAGTGGCCAGGGGCTTGGTCAGCAAGTCAGCTTTCTGATCTTTGGAGGACACAAAGGAGACCTGAAGTGTTTTGGCCTGGACACGCTCACGAACGAAGTGATAATCCAGGGCTAAGTGCTTGATTTTGTGATGCAGAACCGGATTAACGGCAAGATATGTGGCGCCAATATTGTCACACCATAGAGTAGGCGGACTGGGAAGAAAGACTTGCAGTTCAGCAAGCACAGATTGAAGCCAGAGAGTCTCAGCTGTGGCTTGAGCAACAGCACGGTACTCGGCTTCCGTGGTGGAGCGGGAGACAGTCGGTTGTTTCTTGGAACACCAGGATATAAGATTGGATCCATGGTATATGCAGTAGGCGCCGATAGATCGCTTATCCTTGATATGTGTGCCCCAATCTGAATCTGAAAATGCCGAGAGAGAGTTGTCCATGACAGAGGAGATATGGAATTGAAGATCAGCAGAGGCATTCAGGTAGCGTAAGATTCGTTTGACAGATTGCCAATGATGGTTGCAAGGTTTGTGCATAGCTTGACAAACCTTGTTGACAGCAAATGCAATGTCCGGACGCGTGAAAGACAGATATTGTAGGCTACCAACAATACTTCGGAAGAGGTGCGGATCATGGAAGAGAGCCATGTCAGGATGAGAATCAGGTGCAACAGCAAGAGGCGTGTAAACTGGCTTGGAGGATGACATGTTTGCTTTGGCAACTAGCTCTCGGATATACCGTTGTTGAGACAGATAGAAGCCCGACTTGTTCCTGGTTACCTCAATACCAAGAAAATAGGAAAGTGGCCCCAAATCTTTGACAGGAAAGTGCACTGACAGAGCCGTTATGAACTTGCTAGACAAATCTGAATTAGAGCTCATAACAAGTAAGTCATCCACATAGATAAGAACGAAAACCATGTCAGGTCCTTGGCGATAAGAGAATAAAGAAGAGTCAGAGAGACAAGAACTAAAACCCAAAGTGAGCAAAGTGTCACTGAGGCGAGCAAACCAGGCTCGTGGAGCCTGTTTAAGACCATAAAGGGATTTGGAGAGTTTGCAAACATAGGAAGGAAAGGAAGGATGAATAAAACCTGGGGGTTGAACGGTGTAGACATCCTCTTCTAGGGAGCCATGAAGGAAGGCGTTTTGTATGTCCAACTGGCGTACCGTCCACGAGTGCATCGCAGCGAGAGAGAGAAGGAGACGGATTGTTGACGGTTTGACAACCGGACTGAAAGTCTCAGTGAAGTCCACCCCATGTTGTTGGTGATACCCTTTAGCGACTAAGCGAGCCTTCCTTCGCTCAATTTCTCCATTGGATTTCCGCTTGGTCTTAAACACCCATTTGACTCCCAAGATGTTAATGTGGGATGGTGGAGGAACCAATTTCCAAGTTCCTGTGGATATCAAGGCTTGAAATTCAGATTCCATTGCTTGTCTCCAGGGCTGATGTTTACTCGCTTCAGAATAGCAAGTAGGTTCCTCAGGTACGAGAGACGTAGCAGAGCAATGCGGCGAGGAGGGCCACGGGATTGTGCCATCAGTGCGGACCAAGGGTTTGGTGGAATGAGTCCGGGTCCGGGTTACCATGGAGTGAGATGGATTAGGTAAGGGAGATGGATTAGGGGCACCTTGTGGATTAGGGACATCTTGTGGATCAGTGGAGGAGGGCTTAGTAGAAGGCGGGAGTCCATCAGAAGGAGGAGGGCCAGACGGAGAGGAGTGGATATTTGAGATTGGGGCCGTGGGAGTGGGTTGGGCCTGTTCTGTGGAGGGATTGGGTTGGGCCTGTTCTGTGGAGGGATTGGGCAGAAATGCAGTTAGGACAGGGAGAGGAGTAAGTGATGGAGAGTGTGGAAGTGTAGAGGAGTGAGGGTAAGGAAAGACGGACTCATGAAATATGACATCCCGAGACGTGTAAACCCGGTTATTAACCCAATCGAGACAAATGTATCCCTTGTGGCGTGGACTATATCCAAGAAATATGGTGGGGGTGGAGCGAAAAGCAAGTTTGTGGTGATTGTAGGGGCGGAGATTGGGAAAGCAAAGGCATCCAAAAACACGAAGAAATTTGTAGTCGGGGGGTTTTTGGAAGAGGAGATCATAGGGTGTTTTGTGGTCAAGGATAGGGGTAGGAAGACGGTTAATGAGGTGAGCTGCCGTTTCGAAGGCAAAATCCCAAAATTTGAGGGGAAGAGAGGCGTGTTTGAGGAGGGTGAGGCCAGTGTCCACAATGCGTCGATGACGGGATTCTACACTTCCATTTTGTTGATGCGAGTGTGGACAAGTGAGACGATGAGAGATGCCAAGGCTTTGAAAAAGGGGGGTGAGTGGTTTAAACTCGGTGCCACCATCGGTTTGGATGGAGATAATTTTTGTGGAGAAATAATTTGTGACAAGATTAATGAAGGATTGAATAATGCTAGGCACAAGATTTTTGGTGCAAAAGGGAAATAGCCAAATATATTTGGAGAAGTCATCCACAATTGAGACAAAGTATCTAAAACCATTAAAGGACACATCATGGGCTGGACCCCAGCAGTCAATAAAAAGCAGTTGAAATGGGCTTGTGGACGTTGATGAAGAAGGTGGATGTGGGAGAGCATGGGCTTTGGCCCAAGAGCATGATGGACATGGTTGATCTTGTGGACTAGGTGTGGCTGGAATCTGATGTTGTTGAAGCACCTTATTGACGACACGGACAGATGGGTGGCCTAAGCGACCGTGCCAGAGACTGGAAGACAGAGTTGTAGAGTTGACAGTGGGTGAAGCAGACAACACTGGTGGAGAAGTAGACGCCGGGAGAACATACAAGCCGCCTTCAACATGACCCCGAAGGAGCGGTGCCTGGGTGGTGTTGTCCTTAACAAAAAAACAATCACGGTGAAATTCAAAATAAACAGGATTGTCGATGCAGAATTGAAGGACAGATAATAAGTTTTTGGTGAGAGATGGAGTGTGCAAGAGTTTAGAAAGATAGAAGGAGTAATTATGAGAGAAAAGTGAAGAAGAACCATGTGTTTGGATGGGAATCTGAGAGCCATCGCCAAGGGAGACAAGTTCCGTTCCGTCATACGGGATGTGATCAGCGCCAAGATTCATAATGTCCGGAGTGTAGTGGTGTGTGGCGGCAGTGTCGGGGTACCATGGTGCCGTTCGAGTGTGATGTGCTTGAGGAGGGAAAGAGGCAGGTGGAGGAGCCTGAAAAGAATGATTGAACCTGTTGTAACACTTTAAGGCAGTATGTCCCGGTTTAGAACAAACCTGGCAGATGGGCCTCATGTCAGGTGCACCGGTAAAGGTGGTGTTACGGCCTCCACCACCACGATGGTATCCTCCCCCTCGCTGATTGCCTCTGTAATTACTTCTGCCTCGGAAATGGCCTCTCCCCCTGTGCTGAGTAAAGTGTACTTCTGGATGAGTTGTTGCAGTGGTGTTGTTGAGAGACATCTGAGGCGTGGGAAGAAGGCCAGTGGACTGATGTTGGAGACGAGATTCGTGGTTCAAGAGATGTGACAGTACCATGTTTGCAGAGGGCAGAGTGGGCATAGTGGAAAGAGATGTCACCAAGGATTCATAGTCAGTTCCTAGACCATTGAGAAGGAACACCACGAATTCCGAGTCGGAGACAGTTTGACCCGCAGCAGCAATGGAGGAGACTAGTTGCTTAGCCTTGTTGTAGTAGTCGGTGACGGTATCGCCTCCTTTCTTCAGGGAAGCAAGACGGAGGCGGCTCTGGACAATGTGAGCGCTTGAGCGGGCTGCAAAGAGTGCATGGAGATGAGTCCATACCTCAGCCGCTGTGGAGCAGTCGAGCACCTGGACGAGAACTGCCTCTGAAAGAGAAGAAGTGAGGATAGCAAGCACCAGTTGATCACGCTGGAGCCATTCGGTGTGAGCCGGAGTAGATGCACCAGGAGCCGGAATAGGAGGTCGAGGAGTGGAGCCGTCGACATAGCCAAACAAGTTGTGAGCTCGGAGGTAGGGTTGAACTTGAGCCTTCCAAAGGGGGAAATTTTCTGAGGTGAGTTTCACAGTAATGAAGGAAGAAAAGGAGGGAAGGGAAGGATTTGTAGAAGAGACAGCCATTAGAGCAGCTCTGGCAGCTTCTGTAATTTCTCCCATGGCAAGAGCTTAGGCGTTGGCCAATGATTGCTCTGATACCATTCTTCAAACAGTAGAGATGACAGAGAAAATGCAAATGAAGAATGGTTTCACATTCCATTGATTTCAACGTTACAATAAGAGTTCTATATATACACAGAGATTATAGAATTCTAGAGCCTTCTTGTTTGTCTGTATTGGAGCGTGTACGGATTGTGCAGGAGCACGACCTTGGTACTGCTGGTGTGCCATTGTACGAATTGTGCAGGAGTACTGCTGGTGTGCCATTGTACGGATTGTGCAGGAGCACGACCTTGGTACTGCTGGTGTGCCATTGTGCAGGCATCTTGTTAGCTATTAGTCTCAGTAGGTTGTACTCTTGACTCTTGTCATTGTCATGGAGATTTTATGAAAGGGCTAGAGTAGGGGTTTACTTGGTAATTTATGGTATGGTTGAATGGTTCCCTTGCAGATTTATGAAAGGCCTAGATAAGTGTATTTTATTGTGCATCGATTAAATGAAATCCACAGATTAACCGTATTTTCTTTTTATAGTCCCATCGATTAAATGAAATCCACAGATTAACCACATTTAGAAAATGAAATATGTATATCAATCTAATCTAATGTCATCTAAGTCATGTCCGGGAGTAATCTAATATACTACTCTCTTCGTTACACTGTATAAGTCTTATTTGACTCCGGTGCGGATGTCGATGCACGTTTTGTTTCGTTAATATCTCTAAACTAGTGATCGTCCCGTACCACGTACGGGTAATAAAACGATAATGATACGGGTAATGAAACGATTATTATATAACAAATAAATTAAAAAAATATATTATACAATAATTGACTATTTATATCAGACAATCATAATAAACTTTCAATATTGCTTTGTTTTTATTAAGTACATCATATGCATATGTTTATATTTAAATAAATACAATAACTAACTACTTATGTTTCCGATCATACGTAATTATCGGTAGATATAAATAAGGTATTTAAAAGTTAATAGATATGAATAAGCTTCAACATCGGTTCCATTTCTGGGCAGTTTGATTCCTGCAGGTTCCAGCATATTCGAAGACACTATAATAGAGCGGCGGACTTCTTGGCCTCCCAGAATATTGACATAGAAGTTCTACGAAGTTTCCTCGTTAGATGGAACAACTGCTGTTCTACAACCGAAACTCGTCTTCTTCAGAGCCTAGCTCCTAGTCACTAGGACCTCTTCGTTCTTTCCGTTGAAAGAATTTGTAAAGATCATCCGTGAAGATGATTTAGGCCTTTATTCCTTGTAATATTAGGCATTTTGTTTGCTTGTTAAAAAAAAAAAATTCGGTACAACATTGACTTGATATCATAACTCTCCTAAAAGTTTAACACAAAATCCTACAATGTCATGTGAAGTAAAGTTTGTTTCACAACCCTTTAACATCGGGAGTATTAAAAAGTTATAATGTTTCATCCTCAACATAAATCCTTAAAATTAATAAAAAAATATATATCTATCAACATAAATACTTAAAATTAATAAAAAAAAAATATCTACCTTGAAAAGAGGATCAAATTGACCCCGACGAAAAAGAAAAACAATACACCTCTCAAATTGTGTCAATGAAAAAAAAAATTATCTTGAATTGCACATGTCTCCACTCAAATTGTGTCAAGTGGCGCAATTTTTTTTGAAGACATGACTTCAAGTTTAACATTGTATATAGTAGATGTTTATTAGCAGAAAAATACAAATTTCATATTGTTAAATTACTCATTGAGACAAATCAAACAAACTTCATTTGACTATATTTTTCGTTATATACTAAAATAAATCGAGAAGATTATCTTGAATTGTGAACAATGTTGAAAAATGAAATAAGGCTTATATATTGAGAGAAGGCCGGCTCAAAATCTCATAAATGCTCTCCAGATCTTTGTTTTGATTGGTTGTTTCTTCTCTAAATTAATTGTCTTCACTATTGTTAATTGGTGATTTTGATTGTGCCAAATTTAAGTATTGGTTATATAGACTCATTTTTTTTTTGCTATTTAGACTCATAGGGTCACGCTTACGGATAGCGTGGGCGTGGATATGGGGCATGCTTATAAAAAGCATGGGCGTGACAATTTTACGGATATTCGATTCATAAAAACCACGCCCACGCATTGCGTACGCGTGGGTATGGTCCGCAGGCAGGTAACATAGGATAAAAAGGGAATGGGCGTTAAATTTGTCAAAGTTAGTCACGGACACGCAATCTTAGTGCGTGCCTGCGTGAGTCATTTGGTTTCTTTAACTTACGCGTTGTTTAACTATTGATCCCGAAAAGGGGAATTTTAAAATCCAAATGACTCCCCAGGTACCTCAAAATCACATAACATAAGTTAATAATTATCGAGCTTGTCATCCCACCAACATAAAAGTCAAATAGTCAATAAATAGTACTGTAGCACACCATACTCATAGTCATTTAAATACGAACTTACAAGAATCCAAATAGTCCATTTGGAAGTTTGTCATCGGTCATCCCACCCATGCCTACGCACCCAGTCTGCGTAGGTAAATTTTTCCAATTTTTTGCATATTCCTTTTCTACCCTACGCTACATAAACGCGTAATTCGAACTATATCCACACGTTATGAACAGATATCCGTAATCGACCACGCCTACACTTCCGGTGTGCGTGATCCCTTACCCACGCCCACGTTTTCCATATGCGTGACCCTATGAGTCTAAATAGCAATAAAAATGAGTTATATAGCATCACCCGTTTTTGGCGATTCTATATACACTCGTTTGTTTTGCTATTTAGACTCATAGGGTCACGCATGCGGGAAGCGTGAGCGTGGATAAGGAGTCACGCACACTGGAAGCGTAGGCGTGATTGTTTCACGGATATCTGATTCGTAAAGGTCACATCCACGCATTGTGTACGCGTGAGTATAGTCCTAACTACGCGGGTATGTAGCGTATGGTAGAGATGGAATATGTTTGAAATTGAAAAAAGAAAGCCACGCTCCCAGCTTGCGTAGGTCATATATACACCCTTTACTTTTCATTATTTACACAAATATAATATCAAATACCCAAAATCACCCATCATCCTTCTTCCACAAAATCTGTGAGACGCAAAGTAAACTCAATCATCATAGTTACTTAATTTGATCACAATTTACCCCCAAATCAAACACAATAACACCTAATTTTCTCTAAATTACTCCAATTTCAACCTAGTTTACGTTAATTTAACAAAATCAATAAAACCCCAATTCAAAATGTAGAGGTGGGTTCTATGGAGAACACACCTTAAGATAAGAACTAAGAACATGATCCGAGCCGGATCAACGGTTAAGATGAAATCAAGTAATTAAAAGGTAAAAGGAAGGGAAGGTGACAATTTTGTAATATGAAATGTTTTATGACAAAAAGACACAATCTACCCTTCCTTCTCCAAGCCATCGAAGACAAACAACAATGGCGCATTGGCGCCTGGTTCCTCTCCTTCTCGTCCTTCCCTTCAATCTCCCTCAGTTGCTTCTCCTCAAAGGTCAGAGGCGATCGATCTGCTCCTCGATTTCTTCATGATTTATGCGACATCGTCCTCTACCTTACTCGATTTCGTATTACTTCCACCTAAAACTCAGGCTCGTGGATTCTCTCATGTCATGACCAATTTGTCGAATTCGGTTGCTTCTGGTGCTGATCCGGACATGGATGTTGTTTCTTCTCGTGGTTGGCCCTCCGACGACTACATACACTTTATTTGAGCAAGGTTTCCCCCTTTATCCTAATTGCTACTTAGGCTTTTACATTACTGTTTTATAATTGCCCAATTGTGTGATTTAGGTGACTGATTGTGTGATTTAGATGATCAATTCTGTGGTTGAAATAGTTGATTGAGGTTCTATCTCGATTTCTCCATGGAAGACATTCATTTTTGTTCCTCTGTTGGAGTAGCTAATTATAGCAAATATACAGATTGATAGGTCCCATCAGGCTCATAAAATATGTAAGATGGTGCAGATTGATATGTCTAGGGTCCATGGATCCAAATATACAGATTGAAAATCTCATTTTCAGGCCATGTCCAAAGAGTTTTCAGCTGCAAATATACAGATTAACAAAGATTTCACTTGCCTCACATGTCTTTGACAGCTCAGAAATGCATTCTTTCGTTCTCTCAGACTGGTGTCCAGCAGTTGTAGCCACAGTTTGCATGTGTATAGATCGATCTAGGGTAGTCTTCAACTTCACTTGAGTAAAAACCTTTGCATTTGCCTGGAATTTTTGTCAAGTTCAATAAAAGCTTGATTTGTTAGCTTTTGTGGTTGTTTGTAACTGCAGCGTACATGAAAGCGAAGGAAAGGATGAACTTGTTTAAGCGTTCATTTTAGATCTGTCTATAGAACAAGTTGAAAGATCATTGGAGTTGTCAAGCAGTACACTTCCGCCTAAAAAGCACAGTCAAAAGCCAAGTTTGGGCCACGAAACTCGAGTTGAAGACATAATCAAGGAAGTAGATGCAACAAGCTAGGTATAGTGACCATGTCACTTTTTGATGGTTCATGTTTATTGATTGAAGTTAAGGTTCATTGATTAATACTGTGAAGTTCATGGATATGTACTGTAAGGTTCAACAAAGTAAGCAGTGAGGTTCATGCATTAGTAAAGCATGGCCAAGAGCATTAGTAAAGCATATCTGCAACTCTTCAGCCTTGTTGATTAGAGTCTCCTTATGTTTGATTCTGATGAAGACAAACGCCGATACTTGCCTCCATTGGAGTTTATGCCTTAGAGACTCTGTAAGCTATAGTGCAAGCAAATCTCCGGATGCTAGACCTGGATTCACCCCAAAAACACAGCTCACTGAGTTTTACTCAGGAATCAGGTATTATTCATATGCTCTATTTTAATGAAATTGATTCCGTGATTAGCTTTTGTTCTTCGTCTCTGTGAATTTTTGTTGAACTCCTAAGTATAACCACTGCAATCTTTTAGTCATTGAGATTCATTTGTTGTTTCCTTCTTTTGGTACATTGAATATATTAGCGGGCTGGGAGATGATATCGTATTTATTTTGTGGTTTCTTTTTAACGTACTTTAATATATATCCAATGCCAAGATGTGATGGTTAAGCAAGTTGCATTCTTACTAAATCTCAATACTAAACTGCCATGCAGTGTTTATAAAAGTTGTAGAATGTTAAGACAATTGTTTTTCAGTTTTACTGTCAAATTAAGCGGACTGTCATATTTTTTTTTACAAGATTTTCTCCTCAGTGATTTGGCTTTTCTAATGAATGGTGAGCCTGATATAGTGAAGAACTTTCTCTTCAATACTTTTGCAGTTGCAGTGTTTGGAAGAATGGACATGCACCTCGTAGTATTTATGAACCTAGTGTATAGTATTTATGAACCTCATAGTATTTTTTATGAACCTCGTATATAGATTTTCCGAATCTTTTCGTGTATACTAGCCAAGTTCATAGGTATTAAAAAAGGTTTAACCTAGCTAAAAGAATAAAGACAAACTGTGAACCAGATAGTGAAAAATCATGAACGTACAAGAAAAAAATTGAGAACCTGAACGAGAAAAGTCATGAACCTACCATAAAAAATCACAAACCTGAAAGAGAAAAATAAAAAATCCTACAAATAAAAGTTATGGACCTGAAAGAGAGAATTTTAAGAGATTCATTTTTTCTGTAAGGTTCATTTTTTCTAACCTTAGGTTTTCTCTTCCAAGGTTCATTAATAAAGCATGTAAGGTTCATTCCAAAGTTACTACAAGGCCTAAAAATTTGAAGGACATAGGCATGGTGTATCTCATGCACTCTGTACAATATTTAAAGAAGAAGGATTTGAGAACCTGAAGCACAAAGATGCCAATACTGGAGTTGACACTGTTCATATATAAGTTGCTACAATTAATGTTGTTTGTTTTATGTCTAATGGACTCACGACGCCACACAAGTGAGCCATATATATCTTTCTTCAGATTGTGATCGTTTGAAGTCAGCTTGTTTTTCTTGCATTCTTTTTCTCCACTGCACCTGGCAGTCACTTGGGAAAGGAAGGGTTTTTTTTGTTGAAGATGACTTGCATGAGGTAGTATAGAACTCTTTATCTTTCATGCACTAGAACAATGATAATGTGAGAAATTTGAATTTTCTCAGCTGCCTTATTGTAGTACGAAGAACCTGTTTTTTTAGCAGAACTGGTATATATGGATGGTTCCGAGTCTCTCATAATGTTGACATGTAGAGTTTACTATGGAAATCTGTTAGTAAATGTATTTAAGTCTTTGTATTGGATGGATGCTGTACCAAATTATTGAGTTGATTATTAAAGAGGACTAAAACATATGTAGTGCTTCCTTTGTGAAGTTCAGTTCTTTTTTAACCTTAAAATTTTCCTGTACCTTGATACATATTCTTGTTGTGTGGCTTTGCTAGGATGGATTCACGTACGTGACATACTGCAACAAAGACTGTACCAGTTTCTTTAGGAGGAGCATTCTAATATCTTGTCAATAATCTGGAGCGAAGATATTGAGTTAATTATTAAAGAGGACTAAAACATAAGTAGTGCTTCCTTTGTGAATTTGAGCTCTTTTTTTAACCTCAAAATTTGCATCTCAATTCATTGCATCGTAAACTTTTCTTAGAGGTTCATAAATTATATATTACAGGTCCATGAACTTTATATTGTAGGTTGCTGCTCACTGTTGTTGTTGTTGCTTTCTTGTAGTTGGAAGACGACTCTGCTGTTGTTGCCGCTTCTCTGTCCCCGACCATGATCACTGTCCTTAGTGTACTCTTAGTTGATCCCATGTTTGATATTAATGGTTTAAGTATAAGGAGACGTGGGCTTTTGTAGGCTATTAAACTCACTAAACTCTATTCTATCAATAATGTGTATTCTACGATTCATAATCAAAGTGAGACAAATACTTTATTTTCCGTCTGATTTAACTCAGGAGAAGGATCAAAGAAGAAATGTGGGCTTGAGCATCGTAAACTTTTCTTAGAGGTTCATAAATTATATATTACAGGTCCATGAACTTTATAGAGTTTCACAAGCTCTATAAATCAAGTTCATAAAGATATATTAATATTAGATGTGCTTGAGCATTAGTTTTCTTCTTGTTATTCATTGATTTTGTACAAACTAGAGGTTCATAACTCTAAATTCAGGATTATAAATCCTATTCTAAAGGTTTCATTCCAATTATCTTGTAGGTTCATACCGATAACTTCCCGGGTTCATATCGATAGTTATGAAAGTTCATATTGATTTGATTATGACAAATTTGTGATTTCCATGTACAAGTTCATTGACTTCCACACTCATGATCATTAATTTCCACATACATGTTCATTGATCTACACATGCATCTTTTAACACTTTATCGAAAGAATATTCCATTGAAAATGATTATGACAAGTTCATGATTTTCACATTCGGGTTCATTAATTTCCACATACCGCTCATTTGTCGAAAGAAATTTCCATTGAAAAATGAACCTAGTTCACGTATGCGATGAACATAGTTCACGTATGCGATGAACCTACCTAGTTCACGTATGCGATGAACCTACCTAGTTCACGTATGGTTTTGAACAAGTAGGTTTGTGCCTATAATCAAGAAGTTCATGATCATTTTATCATTAATGGTTTAAAACGAAGCGCGCTATGCGCGTGATGCGGGAGCATCTGAGCTATCATCAAGGATGTCTCGTCCTAAATCTAGAGATGTGCTAACCACTGGAGCAAGGGCTAAAGATCGCTATGAGTCATCATTGAAGTCATTGATAGTAGCCCGAGCTCGTATTGTAGCCATTCAAGCTCGTAGAGATCCGGTTCGAGTCAAGATGAGAAGTCAAGTATTGAAGATGAAATAAACTAGACTTCAAGACGAAACTCTGGGATTTGGAATCGCTCAATTCCGATCTCGGACGAGAGAGAACGAGCCGTTTCAAAGAGTGTTGTCGGCGACATGGCTCCCGATCCGCGACCGCGGATTCCTATATCATCTTTTCTATCTAATTTCCACCATTACTACCTTTACTCAATATTTTATTCTTCTTTTTTATCTAAAAACACTTTATCAATCAAATCAGTACTCAACTTACTTTTTATTCTTCTCTCCACTCATCTCACTTTTCTTAAATATTGTGTATCCTGACGGAGGGAGTAATAATTATACAAAATCTTAAAACCACCTTAGAGTGAAACCAACTTAATAATTTTTATCCATTGGATCAAATTTAGATTAATGGTTCAGATTCACTCATAATTAAAAATAATAATACTTCCTCCGTCCCTTAATGTTTGCAACATTTCCTTTTCGGGTGTCTCAAAATGTTTGCATCATTCATTTTCTATCCATTAATTTTTCCCCATAATACCCTTACTTTATTTATTTTATTCATATTCTAACAACACTTTATCAATCAAATCAACCATCTATATCATCTTTTCTATCTAATTTCCACCATTATTACCTTTACTCAATATTTTATTCTTCTTTTTTATCTAAAAACACTTTATCAATACTCAACTTATTTTTTATTCTTCTCTCCACTCATCTCACTTTTCTTAAATATTGTGTCTCCTCACAGACAGAGGGAGTAATAATTATACAAAATCTTAAAACTTCCGAATTGATAGGATTGACTTTTATCCCTCTCTCCTCATTCGTCTCTCCTCCTTCCTCTCTCGGTCTCTCCGCAGCCTCCTCCATCGTCGCCGCTGTAAGGAGTCTTCGTCGTCTATCCTCCCCGCATTTCAATCTTGACTAAATCGACGCATCTCCCTTCTCAACTTCCCGTCATCCCACAAATCAGGTTCCTCCTGTATCTTTCCCAATTTTTTATTCAAATTTAGGTTTATTCAAGATTTCCCCCCAGTTTGTCGTCTAGGGTTTATATGATTCTCTTCCGCATAATATTGATTCAGTGTTTATTTTTATAATATAAAAAGCACATTTTACCTTCTTATGGTCAATTTGTAGCGTTCTGGAGAAGTATATGGAGAGAAAGCCATTCTTTCAACTGAAATGAGGGAGCTTCAATCTCGTCTTCTTGCTTTGTCGGATGAAAAAGACAATTCCCTTTCACTTCTTAATGTGGTAGGCTAACATTTATTGAAGTTATCTTCTGGTTCATTCCTTAGATCCCCTTACTATTACATGTGTGCCCTTACAATGAAATGCTTGCTTGTTTGGATATAAACCTGAATATTCCATACTTTAGGCATGGGTATTCAATCTTGTTTGATGATTTCTAGCTTTCACTAAAACAACTAGCAAACTTCCCTTATCAATTTTTCTGTATATGTTCCAGATGCTTACAACTTGAATATTGAGTATTTTTTTCCACTTTCCAAGAGACTAAAAGTTTCAATCTCGCATAGATTTTATCAAGTCCATAAACTAAACAGAAAAAACATATAGCTTAAAAAATCCTGAAAATTTGTCTCTTAAAATTGATTGGTAGATGCAACAAGATCTTGAAACAAGGTTGGCGGCTGCTCAGGCAGAGAGAATAACAGCTGAGCAAGAAATCTGTGAAAAGGAGGAATCTGCTCGTAGGGCTCTTGTTGCGCAAGAGCTTATTATGGAGAAAGTAGTAAAAGAATCAAAGACATTACAGCACGAAGCTGAAGAGAATAAAATGGTATGTTGTAACTATTCATACAACTATAAGCAGCTTCTCGAGGAATGTGGTTGGTGGCTTGATCACTTTTGTTATCTTGTTACAGCTTAGGGAATTCCTTGTAGATCGAGGACATGTTGTTATCTTTTTACATTATGCATATGTAGTGTTTTTGAATTCTTAATATGATGAATTTGATGAACAACGATTTAGTGCATATCGCTACGGATTTAGTGCATATCGCTGCAGATTTAATGCATATCACTACGAATTTGGTTCATATCTATACAGATTTGGTGCATATCGCTAAAGATTTGGTGCATATCGCTGCATATTTTGTGCATATCTATACAGATTTGGTGCATATCTATACAGATTTGGTGCATATCGCTAAAGATTTGGTGCATATCGCTGCATATTTTGTGCATATCTATACAGATTTAGTGCATATCGCTACAGATTTAGTGCATATCGGTACGGATTTAGTGCATAACGCTGCAGATTTAATGCATATCACTACGAATTTGTTTGTATGCAAATGAGTTTCGTGGCCTTCGTAATCTATGCTGGCTTTCTAAGCTTGATTATATTCTTCTTCTTCGTTTGACACAACATCATTAGATACATCGACATCATCGTCCGAGGAATACTACATGACGTCATCCTTTGTAGTTTTTTTGAAGTGCATTCTTAATATGATGAATTTGATGAACAACGATTAGTGCATATCGCTACGGATTTGGTGCATATCGTTGTATATTTGGTGCATATCTATACAGATTTAGTGCATATCGCTACGAATTTGGTTCATATCTATACAGATTTGGTGCATATCGCTGCGGATTTGGTGCATATCACTGCAGAGTTTGTGCATATCTGATGCGGGGATAAGCCGCAGTTGCCGACCTAGACACCAAACTCGAATAGGAACTCGAACAGAGAAGAAAAGCGGAATTAGATATGAGACGAAAGAAAGGGAAGTTGAAGGATAGGCCAATTGGAACCAAATCAATCAACGATAAAACCCTTGAACTTTAGAACAAGAACCTTACCGAATGTTGAAGAAACCCCAATGGATTACAACCAAACACAATGACTATGGTATGTCAAAGCACCTGGAGGATGCGCTATGAAGCCTCGATAGCACCAACCTTATGGAAGAGATTGACACACACAAGCACAACTAGGGCCAGCTCAACGACAATGCACACAGGGCACTCGACTCACAAAAGCACTCTCTTTTGGGAGTAAAACTTAATAACTCTGTATTCAATATCAATATAGGGGGGGGGGGTCTAAACAATAACTAGGTATATAGAGTTCATAAGGATGTCAATTAAAAGAAATAAAACAATAAAAGTATTTCCTAAAAATAGCTAAAAACCAATTAAAAGAAATAATCCCGGAAACAATCACAACAAGATAATCTCGGAAGTCTTCAGCAGGAAATCCGTGGGCGCGGAAAAGGAGCCGCGGTCGCGGATTTAGTAGACATGTCGCCGACATCTCTTTTTTGAAACGGCTCGTTCTCTCTCGTCCGAGATCGGAATTGAGCGATTCCAAAGCCTAGAGTTTTGTCTTGAAGTCTAGTTTATTTCATCTTCAGTACTTGACTTCTCATCTTGACTCGAACTGGATCTCTACGAGCTTGAATGGCTACAATACGAGCTCGGGCTACTATCAATGACTTCAATGATGGCGCATAGCGATCTTTAGCCCTAGCTCCAGTGGTTAGCACATCTTTAGATTTAGGACGGGGCGTCCTTGATGATAGCTTAGATGCTCCCGCATCATTCTCCCCTTCTTGAAAAGGATTCGACCTCGAATCATATTTGACATGAATGATTGAACGATCTTCATAGGCGTCATCCTCTTTGATGCACAACTTCCTCTTGAATGTCTTGAGTGCATAGCTCCACCTTGAGGAACAAATTCGATGCTGTGGGGAATCCTTGCCTTCCTTCATTCTTTTAGCTCTTTTATCCTTGTCCTTCCTCTTGTCATACTCGTCAGCGACCTGTGAAAGAATAATAGGTGGAAGAACAACAATTCTAGCATAGGAGGGTAAGGAATGACGATTAACAAAATCATCATGGGCAGCTTTCTTATCATACTGCCATGGATAATCTAATAAAACTTGACAAACTTGCATAGGCACAACATCACATGAAATAGTATCATCATAATGTTCTAATGTCATGGCTTCCTTAGCATGCTTGTTCAAATTCCAATCAACACAATCATTAATCCAATGCAGTTTTAAAGGACTAGGGTAGCATAATGTAGCAATTTGCAATTTAGTTTTCAATTCCATGCTAGCAATATTACCAAAACTACCTTCATCAATAATCATGTTGCAATCCTCAACTTTATCTAGACAATGAGTTTCTCCTAGAATTTCAACACAATGAGCAGTTTGTACATGCAAATCCTTCCTATCAATCAATGAATCAACATGCTCATAATCAGTTTCAACCTCATTATCTAAATCAGTTTTAGGATCATCAATACAAACAACATCATCAATACTATCACCTATTTCATATTCAATCTCAATTTGTTCTAGGTGATTAAGCATATCAGGACAATCATTAATCATATGATTTCTACTTTGATAGTTTAAGCACAAAACATCTTCAATTTTAGTAGAAAGATTAGAAGTGCTCCCTGGGTTAACTTCTTGTGATGGAGAGGCAAGCCTTAGATTCATTTCTGGCTTCTTATCCTTTTCCTTCTTCTTGGCAGCCTCTTTGACTTGACAACTCCAACGCTCAAGCTCGGCTTCTAACTTAGCAAAGCTGTTTTTCACTACCGCTTGCACTCGCGCTTCCACTCGCGCTTGCCATTCTTCTGTAGCCTTCTCTATTTCTTTTTGCTTCTTGGCCTTTGTTCTCCTCTCAATCTTGATGGCCAAGTGCAACAATTCTTCCATGGAGGAGTAGCTATACAAATATACTTTGTTAGCTAAATAAGAGTTTAGTATATGAAGATACCTATTCATAGTAGTCTCCTCATTTTCATGCACATTAGCTCGAACCATAGCAGCCTTCATTGCATTGTATGTCTCCTCTGCTGACATGGTTCCTTGCCTCAAATTTTCCAACCTTTGCCTGAGCTTACGCGTGAAATATGGAGGCACAAAGCGAGCTCTCATTAAGGTC
This sequence comes from Oxyria digyna, assembly GCA_029168935.1. Classification (NCBI taxonomy): domain Eukaryota; kingdom Viridiplantae; phylum Streptophyta; class Magnoliopsida; order Caryophyllales; family Polygonaceae; genus Oxyria; species Oxyria digyna. The sequence continues at coordinate 48,040,378 of JAPVLV010000005.1, forward strand.
TTCATTTGCCTCCAAGTGTTCACAGCTGGATCAAGTGCTCTTCTTCTTTCTTCCTCAAGATTATTCCACCATTTCAGTGCATTGCCGGTAAATTCACGAACAACAAATCTTACCTTTTGGAATTCCATGAAGTTATGACAACTCTAAATCTGCTCAACCTTGGCTTCCCATTCCATATACTCATCCACGTCCCAACCTTCAAATCTTGGAATGTTCAGCTTGATCTTGGCAAGACCAATTTGCTCTAGCTCACGTCCTCTTCTTCTTTGGACATCTTTGTATGGTTGCCAATCTTCACTCTCCATGTACTCCTGCTGATATCCCCTTGGAGGTCTCCTTCTGGGAGAAACTAACCTGTCCATTATCAAAGAAAAGACTAACACAGAACAATGTTAAGTGAGTGTAAATGAAAACAACTCGCAAGTGTTTACTCTCATATGTTTTCCTCTGCACTCTCTCTCAATTGTCGTTGCAACCAGCTTTTCTTTGATGAATTGACTTGTATGGATCAATAACCCACTAAGTTGAAACTACCTAACTCCTAGCAATATATGAATGATGGTAGAGATGGAGATGGCTAGCGTAGTGCGGGGTTTCGACTGTAAGGTTCTGACTCAAACAAGAGACTGACTCAATGAAAGAAAGAAAATAAGACTCGAAGGCGTTTTGCAAGAATGAGAATGCAAAACAAAGATATGAGTTAAGCTTCGAATTTCAAGAAGAGCCAAAAGAAAGCGTACCTTAACTTGTTCCGACTGATGTCGATTGAAGGATCGAAGACGGAGTCGGGAGGGTTAGGTAATAATTGAGGCTCGTATCTGAAAGGAATGGAAAGGCAAACAGTGATGGTTCCGCGGGCGCGGTCTGAAGTCCGCGGGCGCGGTCTGAAGTCCGCGGGCACGGATTTCGAACAGTGGCTTCTGAGGCGGAGCCGCGGGCGCGGCCTGAATTCCGCGGGCGCGGCTTGAACCGTGGGTGCGGCTACTGGGCCGCGGGCGCGGTTTCTGTCGCGGCCTGGTGGTTTCTCGCTTCCGTTCGGGCTCGTTCAACCCGATTTCCTTCGAGTTCTTGAGATCCGACTTAAACAATATCAAACTAGACTTTGACTCAACAAAACGTAAAATAAACTACTGACTTTGAGACTTTTCGATTCTTTTTTTTGTTTGAATACTTTTCGATTCCTTGATGACCGTCAATTTACATGAAAGAATCTTATGAATCTAATATGAAAGTCGAATGTCACATCCCCTTGGCTAAGCATTCAATTTGAGAGGTGAAAACCATTGTTAGAATCAAAACGTATCTACTGCATATCAAGTAAATCTGATTGCATAACAATGATAACGAAATGCATATGACAGCTTTATTACTGCATAACAGAATTCATGTGAAACCCTAAATTGCTACTGCATAACACCGAATCCCTGGTGCATATCGTTTTATTAATGTTGCATATTAGAACGAAACCCTAATTAACCCTAGTTTGATGCATATATCAAAGTCGAATTTATCAAAGTCGAATATAATCAAACCCTAATCAAACTCTAATCAAATTCCTATGAATCTAATATATCAAAGTCGAATTTAGTAAACTAATTTGATGCATATCTCGATACTAACCTTCTTCCATGGAGATTTGCGTGTTGTTGTATCAATCAACTATTAATGTTACCGTCTGGAAGAGAAACCCTGGAAGAGAAGAACGATGGAAGAGAGAGAAGACGTTGAATTAATGAAAGAGAGAGAGAAAGCGTTGATTTTCAATTGCCGTAAATTAAGGAAGATGTTTTGATATTTTTTACCTTATTTTCTTTTAATTCCAAGACTCTTAATCTAGCCCTAGATCTAATCTCATCATATGGCTCCTATTCGTTAACACCGTTTTACTATAAAAGTGGTCTTACCAGAGCCTCCCTATGAAAGTGGTTCAGGTGAAAACCAATCCTTAGGAGAGAACTCTCGTTCCCGTGAGAACCATTGTCAGCCATTAGATCCAAGATAATCCAACGGTCCATGTCATAAGGCTGAACATCTACGCGCTTCTTCGTCTGTCATATTCTTCTTCGACTCTCCACCGGTCCTCACCTCCATCTCCATCTCCATCTCCGACTGTGACCTCACGATCCTCGTCCTCTGCTTCCTCTGTTTCTACCCCGCTCTCTTCCACCAATGCATTTTACCTGAATCTCGTATTTTGGTCAAAACACCACAACCTTGCCAAAATCTCGAGGAGCCACATCTCGCCGATCCTCCTACGCCGCAGTCTTAACATCCTCCTCTCCCCGCCCTATCCTTGCACTGGAAGCCCGCTCTACCAACAAAACTGGCAAAATCCAGTCGCAAATACACATTCTGTCATCCCTATGTTTCTTAAGGCGATGTATTAGGGCCTCCTGCAGCTTCTACAAAACAGCTCCAACGGTATGTGTTTTGAATTGTTTTTTCATGTTTATGATTTTCTTTTCAACTGAAATGGGTTGCCGATTAAATGTGTTCAACATACTGTTTGGAATTCATAGTGCACACAAGGTATTTTGATAAAATGCCAAAGAAAGGCATTGCTTTTGTTTGGGTCTTCTATTTAGTATTTTGTAAGGTTGATCTGATTTGTGGAATACTGGATTGTAGACAAGCCTTTCGTTGGAATGTTTGAGCATTAAATAGTTGCTTTAGAACAAAAAATGATCATCCTTCATGTAGAATTGCAATCTGTTATTGTTGCTGCTATAGATATTCATAGGGTATGCAATGGACATATTTTTTTTACCCAAGTATTAGAGATTATATGTTAATATTATATTATTTCCTTATTGTAGATATCCTCTTTGTAATCAGTATATATATGCCCTTTAGAGGCTAATGAGAACATCAAAATATTTTCCCATATCTCCTTGTTTCATGGTATCGGAGCAGGTTTCGCTCTAATTTTTTTTAAAACCCTAACCCTAAATTCAGCCGCCACCCCTCCACCACCTTACCATCACCGACGCTGGCCATCTACTCCCTTTCGCTGTCGTACTCCATGGTCGATCCGAAGGAACAGTCTGGTATGTCTGATGACTTGTTTACCGGAGAGCATCTGTCTATTGCTTCTCCAATTTATCTACCTAAATCGATTTGTACCCCTTGTGGTCAGTCTGATTTTGATATATCCAAGTGTTATCACTTGATTTGTTCTTCCGACGGACTCGGATCTAAGTCTCGTGGAAGTAAAAACCCTTCAGAATCCCGCATCTGCAATTCGGAACTGTGCAGATCTCCGATCCGCGGTCGCGACCATGCTTCCCGCGATCGCGGAATTGCCTCTGCAGTTGTTGCTGCTGTTTGTTCAAATATTTCTTCTCATGTTCATTTCGAACCTAATCAGCAGGACCGTCAAACCATAGGGTCGGCTCTCAGTGGTGATCAGTGGAACACTGTGGTCGCCATGTTTCGGTCCATGCCTGACCACTCTTCTGGTATGTTTTTTACTTGGATTTTGGATACAGGTGCTTCATTCCATATGACAGGTAATCGATCTCAAAGAATGGACCTTTCTTATGACTCAAAAGTCTGAGGTTGCCGGTTTGTTTCACAAGTTTTGTGCTATGATAAAAACGCAATTTCAGAAAGTCATTACGCGTTTTCATTCTGACAATGGCACTGAATTTTTGTGTTTGAAATCATTCTTTGAGGCTCAAGGAATATTGTTTGAGACGTCTTGTCCTTATACTCCACAGCAGAATGGGAGAGTGGAGAGAAAGCATCGTCACATACTTAATGTGGCTCGTGCACTACGGTTTCAAGGCTCTTTACCTTTGGAATTTTGGGGTCAATGTATTCTTACAGCTGCACATCTCATCAACCGAACACCCACACCTTTGCTAGGGAACAAGACCCCTTATGAAGTCTTGTATCAGCGGGAGCCAAAGTTCTCTCATTTAAGGGTCTTTGGTTGTCTATGCTTCGCTTCACAGATTCCTCGATCACATGACAAATTTGTGTCTCGAAGTCGGAAATGTGTCTTCTTAGGCTATCCTATTGGACAATCAGGTTGGAAGTTGTATGATCTCGAAACAGATCAAATCTTTGTTTCCCGGGATGTAGTATTCTATGAGTCTGTTTTTCCCTATGAAGAGCCCAAAGTTCCTTCATCTTCAACTATTAGTCCAGTTCACCCTGAAGTTTATGATGATGACAATACACAGGTGATCGAACCGCGACCGTGGGAAGACAGCCGCGATCGCGGGATAACAACAGAGGCTACTGTTATTTCAGAGACAGAACTGCGACCGCGGGAAGAAATCCGCGATAGATGCGATCATTCTCGCAGAGCCCAATCTGCGACCGCGTGACCAAATCCGCGATCGCGGATCACCAGCAGAATCAGTTCTCCCTTCTGACGACAGGGGGAGTTCAGAACCAGTTGATCTTACTCTTCGACGTTCTTCTCGTGCCAAGCAACCATCTGTTCTGCTCAAAGATTACGTCTGCAATACTGTTTACGGCTCCATATCTACACCCTGACGCGGCTAATTTGTCGTGTGCCAAGTCAAGTAATCCTAACGTGCAAACTAAGTAATATAGTGCGCAAGCAAGGGTCGAATCCCAAGAGAATCAGTTTATCAAATTCTTAAGTTATCACATTGACTAACCAATAAACGTAACCAAAGGGGGGTTTTAATGGTTTTGATACGAAGTATCGAATGTCAACTTGGTTATAACAATATTAAGCGAAGTGTTCCACTTAGCGATTATCCACAATTAGATTAACAAGTTGATCTTAGAATCCTTTTCATCCCTATGTCAAGTTCTCAAGTGATCATTCTAATTCCTGTTCTTGAATAGTTATCAGTCCAACTAGTCCTAATAACCCTTACTCGATTATAACCTTGAAACTATCAAAGTTCAATAACAAAGTAGCAATGGATTCATGAATAGATAGATACGTGCAATATCATGGATAACTAGTCGGATACTCGACATGTACTCAATTCTCTTCTCTAATAACAATCACAACTAGTTCATGCAAATAGATTGTGCTACACAACAAGTATGATAATTCAACTAGAAGTATCAAACTCTAGCAATATGAATAAGATAAAACTAACTTAGGTGATCAATCTAAAGTAGTAAATCTAGTTCATGGACAATACAAACAAGAGAGTTGAGACAATCAAAGAGTAGACAAAGGGAAAGGATAAACTCACAACTTGTTGAATCCAAAAGCTTCAAACGCCAAGTGAAACAAAGGAACTTTAGCAACTCATAAGTTTTGTGAAAAACTCTCCAAAAACTTAAGTAAAACAAAAGGTATATGATCAAGAATGATCATCCACAACCTAAATAGTCATAAGCTATTGTAACGGCCACATTAAGGTAATAAAAACGTGTGGACAGTTGCAAAATTAAACACAAAATACTTCAATTGGGAAAGACATCAATTCGATTATTCTGTCGAGGAACCGCACCCGCGGGTTGAGAGCCGCGGGCACGGTTTTGGATTCTCCAGAATTTCAGGATGGCAGAGGGCCGCTGGCGCGGTTTGGGACCCGCGGGCGCGGCTTGTGCTTTCTCGGATCCTTGGCTGAGGGTGAAACCCGCGGGTGCGGCTTGAGAGCCACGGGTGCGGCTGTGTCGTCTGAGGTAGCAGCTACTGATTTCTTCAAGTCTTCGTCTTCGTCTTCGTCTTGAGCAGCTTCTTCCTTATGCTTCAATGCTTCCAATTCTTCGTATCATCTCTTGGAATCTCGTATGTAAATCTTCTCTCGAACAGCTCCATGATACAGATTACATAGAAACAAATAACATAATCCTATACAAAACTAGCTAATAATCCATAGTTGCGGTATGTAAAACACCGCTTATCACACCCCCCTTTGCATCTTCACTCACTCTATCACCGTCCTCAGGTACTCCTTATCCTGTTGCTGCGTTTGTTTCTTAAGCTAAGTTTTCTACTTCACATGCACAGTTCTTAGCAGCCATTACAGAAAATGTTGAACCTACTCGGTTCTCAGAGGCAGTTCAGCATGCCCCGTGGTGGGATGCAATGAAGAGTGAGCTTGATGCACTTGAGCGGAATGGCACTTGGATTCTTTCTGACTTGCCTAAAGGAAAGAAGGCTATTGGGTGCAAATGGGTGTACAAGATTAAGTATCGGGCTAACGGCGAGATTGAACGCTATAAGGCTCGTTTGGTGGTTCTAGGGAACCGCCAAGTTGAAGGGATCGACTTCACTGAAACTTTTGCTCCTGTAGCAAAGATGGTCACTGTTCGTGTCTTTCTCTCAGTTGCTGCTATTCGAGGATGGGATTTGCATCAGATGGATGTTCACAATGCATTTCTCCATGGTGATCTAGATGAGGAGGTCTATATGTTTCCACCGCCAGGATATGTCGACTCCTCTGCTAAGAAAGTTTGTAAACTGCAGAAATCTTTATATGGTCTGAAACAGGCACCTCGCAATTGGTTCTCCAAGCTTGCTTCAGCGCTTCGTACCTTTGGTTTTCAGCAGAGCAGGGCTGATTATTCTTTATTCTCGCTATCTCGAGGTGATTCTGTTGCCCATGTCTTAGTTTATGTGGATGATCTTATTATTGCTGGGAATACTTCTAGTGGCATTGATAGTGTCAAGGCTTATCTCAGCCGTTGTTTTTACATGAAGGATTTGGGGCGTCTCAAGTATTTTCTTGGTCTTGAGATTGCTCGCAATTCCTCTGGTATTCTTGTCTCTCAGCGCAAGTATGCTCTTGAAATCTTAGCTGAAGCAGGACTTCTTGGTTGCAAGCCATGTGAGTTTCCTATGGACTCTCATCATCAGTTGGCCAAGATTAATGGCCATGCTTTGGAGGACCCTGAACGGTATCGACGACTAGTTGGTCGTCTCATCTATTTGACTATTACTAGACCTGAGCTTTGCTATTCTGTGCATGTCTTGTCACAGTTTATGCAACATCCATTACTTGACCATTGGCAGGCTGCCTTACGTGTTTTGAGGTACCTAAAGGGACACCCTGGACAAGGTCTTCAGCTCTCTTCTTCTAGCTCTCTTCGTCTGTCAGCTTTCTGTGATTCTGATTGGGGTACTTGTCCCACCACTCGACGCTCCATCAGTGGTTATTTCATCAAACTTGGGGATTCCCCGGTCTCTTGGAAAACGAAGAAGCAAGCTACTGTCTCTCGCTCATCTGCTGAAGCCGAATATCGTGCCATGGCTGGTACCTGCAGCGAGATTACTTGGTTGAGGTATCTCCTTTCATCTTTAGGAGTTGATCATACGACTCTTGTTCTCTTATATTGTGATAGTCAGGCTGCTTTGCATATTGCTTCCAACCCTGTGTTTCATGAGCGCACCAAACACATTGAGATTGATTGTCATTATGTTCGTGATATGATTGTTGCTGGTCTAGTAGCTACTGCTTACATTTCGACGACTCAGCAACCTGCAAACATCTTCACCAAGGCTCTTGGTGAAAAGCCATTTCAGTTTCTCTTGTCCAAGTTGGGCATTGTTGATCCACATGCTCCAACTTGAGGGGGAGTATTAAAGATTATATGTTAATATTATATTATTTCCTTATTGTAGATATCCTCTTTGTAATCAGTATATATATGCCCTTTAGAGGCTAATGACAACATCGGAATATTTTCCCATATCTCATTGTTTCACCAGGATCTGTTGGTTGAGTTTGTTGATGGGGTTTATGTAGTCTACAAAAAATGTCCTGGAACTATTGAAGCTTTATGTAATATTACCCGCTCTTCAGATAATTGGCAGTTTATGGCCATTAATTGTCTCCTCTGGTTGCTACAGTATTCCAGTACTTGCCACAAGGTAATGTTTCAAAAAAATTGTTGATGTTGATCCTGCAAATTAATTAGAGCTTATTTTAACTATGTCTATTGGAACATATGCTGATCGGTGCTGACTTGCTCTTTGCTTACAATTTGTGACCTATATCAAATGGTTGTTATTTAATTATCTATGTATAGAGTTCAGTCAGCTGTGATAAAATTATACTCTCTCTTCCTGAAAATTCCAAACTCCTTTTTCTGTTTAGCAGGTTTTCGACAAAGCAGTGCCTACAGCTAGATGAGAAGTTCGAAGCCTATAAACGCGATCAGTCGCTCTGTATTATAATGTACTTTTTCATTTACACGCACCAAATAATCCATCTTTCTCTTGCTCGAGTATCGTCCTCTTCTTCGGCTCTACTCCTCCTGCTGGTTCGAGCAGCGACCAAGGTGGAGGCGGAGCCTCGGACTGAACTTGGTCAAGTCGTGGTTCAATCGTAGGCGTCCATCACCTCCGTCTCTTTTTTCTAAACGAAGTCCCTCATCATCTCTACGCCGGCCTGTCTGTTCAGGTATGTACTTCTCTTCTACTGGATCTAATATCATTGAAGTATTTTAAGGGTTGTAGGGATTTATGAATTTTTGTCTTTTAGAGTGCATTGCTCCTCTTCTGTGAGAGAATCAATGGAGACGACGACGACTAAGAAACCGACGGCGTCTAATGCATCTTTAGCGGAGAAGAGAAAGCCGGTGTTTAATAAGTTGGATGCGCTCATACTATGTTCGATTTTATTGTAGCTTTAATTTGGGTATTTGAGTTGTTTCCTGACTAATTGCATACTGTATTTGATTTGGAAATTTTAGGTAATAGACAAGCTGGCTCTTATATATCATTTTTGCCTTTTCATTTTCATACTGAACTACTCCTTGCAATGGTGAAATGATGATGTCAATTTTTTTTTATTACTCGATCTGTACTAGTCAATTTCTTTGTTGAATTTGAATCAATTATTAACAACATTGAACCATGTGTTGCATGATCGGGAGTTCTTATGTTTCTCTTGATCTACAAATTTTGATTACTCCTCACTCTTTCGTATATTTTGCGTAGGCGTCTAAGAACAATTGAATCAAGTGGTAAGGGATTATGATTTAGTTGTAAGAGTTGTGTTTTAAATCGATTGTATTGGATGTAGTGTTGAATGCTTAGTTTTTTCTTAGTTGTTGTTAATTTCAAATGTTTCCACCAATAATAGGGTTGCTTCTTTCATTGCTAGTGCAGTATAGTAACAAATTACTGGAACCTAAGGTTTATCTATCAGTCGTCACTTAGACCATAAACGGCGGTTGGCGAAACCCAGTTTTCAACCAGATCCTTCGTGCTCGTGTTTGCTTTAGTGTCGTTATCTGTTGTGATCGTCATGGATGGAAAGTAGCTAGAACCTAGTTCACGTATGCGATGAACCTACCTAGTTCACGTATGCGATGAACCTACCTAGTTTACGTATGCGATGAACCTAGTTCACATATGGTTTTGAACAAGTAGGTTTGTGCCTATCATCAAGAAAGTTCATGATCATTTTATCATTAATGGTTTAACACGAAGCGGGCTATGCGCGCCTCGTAAGAATAATAAACATACGAAGTGCGCATAGCGCCCTTAGTTGGCTTGTATTCTGTAGGTTCATGAACCTTTGCCATGAACCTAGTTCACGTATGCGATGAACCTAGTTAGTTCACGTATGCGATGAACTTGGTAAAAACTACTGAACCTACAAATGAAACTAATAGACTTGTAAGTAAAAATTAATGATCTTAGGAAAATTCTTTTCGTGAACCTGACAAATATTAAAGTACTTTGATGAAAAATTTAAAAAATGAGTTATATAGAAATCCTAATCAGAAAACATTTTCTTTTGGTTGTTATAAACTACTTCCTTCATAGCCTTTTTCAGTTTAAGTGTCTAGATGTTACACTTAGTTGAGTACTTGAGTGCAATGATTTTGTAAAAATCCTGATTAGAAAACTATGTTGCATCCAGTTTTCACCACCCGCAATATATATGTGACTTACCACATTAATTTAGTAATATAGATTAAATATTTGAGGTTTTTGCGTCAAACCATCCGTAATTTAGGCTCTTTTACACGAAACCACCCCTTATATCATTTTTTGCACATAACCACCCTTATATGTAATTCTGTTAATAATTTACCACCCTTTTCAAATTTCTGTTATCATTTCCGTTTGTTTTATGAAATTACCATTATATCCTTACCTAATTTAAAAATTTAAGGGTAAATTTGTCTTTCCGTCTAATCTACTTTGACCAAATCTCATCTCGTGCAAAACAAAAAAATGGCCGCTCCTCAACTGTAGTGGAAACTCGAGATCGGCGGCCATGGCCACTCCCATCCCGTGCCTCAGCGGTAGGAATTACACGGTGTATGCGGCGTATTTGGAGTCGGCGGTGGATTCGTTGCTCGGATCGGGCGAGTGCAAAGTGATGAAATCGGTTTGGTTTCCGAGTTTGTGGTCATTGTATGATAACGATTTGGGTCCGGAGATTGGATGCTCCGATTCGAATGCCACGCGTGGTAAGCTTTCTCTCCTAATGTTGGTGTATGAAATTTTGGGGGTAAAACGACGCCGCTTTAGGGAATCGTATTGGTCTCGGCTCTATTACCAGATGTGCACGGTGTTGGCTCAAATGATCATCAACAATGTGCAGCAACAAGGAGAACAAATGACAGCAAAGTAGAAAAGAAAAGGAGTGAATGAAGCAAGAATATGTTCTGTTGTGAACAACTTCAGATTCATTAACTTGAGAGTTCCACACATTACAGATATTTAAAACACACTCTAAACCTACTCTCACACTCCAACATTCTGCCATAAGCATGGCTCACACACTGCAACAAAGTATGTCTTTCACAAGACCATACCTCTGCACAAAATACTCATTACAACAACTTTAAACACACAAGTACATCACAAAAGTCAGCTCTACTATGCTGATTTTCCTCTTCAAAAGTAATCCTCCTTTACTTGGCTTAATCTTCGTTGTTTAATCTTGTTCAAGAAGGTTGAATCACATTTCAACACCTTCCCTTGATTCAAACTTCCTTATTCCAATCTTCCTAGAGAAGAATTCATGCTTCACCTGGCACAATGCTTTAGTGAACAAATCTGCGTCTTGATCATTAGTTCCACAAAATTTGAGTGTGATAACTTCATCAGTTATAAGCTTTCTGATGTAGTGATACTTGATCTCTATATGCTTGGTTCTGGCATGGAATGCTGGATTCTTAGCCATTGCAATTGCTGACTGATTGTCACACCATATCATGGTTGGCTCCTTTTGCTCACAGCACAAATCTCCCAACATTTTCCTCAGCCAGACAGCTTGTCTTGCAGCAGCACAAGCAGCTACATACTCAGCTTCACTTGATGAGAGGGCTATGGTTTCTTGCTTCTTTGAACTCCAAGTGACAGCCCCTGAGCCTAGATTGAACACTGACCCAGACGTGCTTTTTCTGTCATCTAAGCTGCCTGCCCAATCACTATCTGTGAATCCTTCTAGCTTCACTTCTTTCCTGCACTCATAGAGGATTCCTTTCCCAAGTGTTCCTGACACATACCTCAAGATCCTCTTTGCAGCTCCAAGGTGTTGTCTTGATGGTGAATGCATAAACCTTGATACTACACTCACACTATAGGCTATGTCAGGCCTTGTGTGTGTGAGATAGTTCAGGCCTCCAACTAAGCTCCTAAACAGCTTCTCATCACCATTCTCAGTTCCATCAATCCTCTGAAGCTTGTCATTTGTATTCATAGGTGTGATTGCACCATCACTTCTTTCCATATGAAACTTCTTCACCATATCCTTAGCATACTTCTCTTGGCATAGAAAAATTCCTCTCTCACTTTGCTGAACTTCTAGCCCAAGAAAATATTGAAGCTTGCCAAGATCTGTCATCTCAAATTCAGATTGCATCACCTTCTGAAACTCAACTAAGAACATCTCTGAGTTGCTAAAATAGATGATGTCATCAACATATAGACATACCACCAGGAAGCTATGACCTTCTCCTCTTTTCACATAAAGAGTTGGCTCATTTTCACTTCTGTCAAATCCATTTCTAACAAAGAAATTGTCAATCTTGCTGTACCATGCTCTAGGGGCTTGCTTTTGCCCATAGAGTGCCTTGTACAACCTCAACACTTTCCTTTCTTCTCCACTCTTGATGAAGCCCTCAGGTTGCTCCACAAACACTTCTTCTTGAAGTTCTCCATTCAGAAAGGCAGATTTGACATCAAACTGGTATACTGGAATCTGTTTCTGAGCTGCAATTGCCAATACTAATCTCACTGTCTCAAACCTTGCCACAGGTGAAAAGGTTTCCTCAAAATCTATGCCTTCTTTCTGTGCATACCCCTTGGCAACGAGCCTTGCTTTGTACTTCTGAACACTCCCATCTGTTTTATACTTGGTTTTGAACACCCACTTCAAACCAATCACATTCTTTCCATCTGGAAGCTCAATCAGCTTCCAAGTCTCATTTTTCTCTATGGCATTTAACTCTTCTGTCATAGCTAGCTGCCACTCTTTCTTTCTTGCAGCTTCCTCATAATTGCTTGGCTCAGTTACACTTAAAGCAAAGTCACAGCTGTCATAAATTTCAGCAAGTGACCTATATCTTCTTGGTTCTGATTCACTTGAGGAGCTTAATCCTGAGCTTGAGCTTCTTATATCTCCACTTGACTGGCTTGTGTTACTTAGTGGGGATTGAGTTGGAGATGGACTTGACAAGTTGTTTCCTGGATTGAGACTTTGCCCTTGATCTGTCTCTTCTGTGCTGGCTTCATCTAAGCTTGTGATCACATTTACCTCCTTCTGAGCTGTCACAGATTGTTTCAAATTCCAATCCCATTTGGAGTTTTCATCAAACTCCACATTTCGACTTATGATCACCTTCTCTGCAATTGGATCATATAGTCTATATGCCTTTGACTGAGATGCATATCCAATGAATACACATTTGACACTCTTGTCATCTAATTTGGATCTCAAGTTCACCATTGAGTAAGCAATGCTCCCAAATACCTTTAGATGACTTACATTAGGCTTCTTTCCACTCCATGCTTCATAGGGAGTCTTCCCCATCACAGCCTTAGTTGGAGAGATATTTAGAATGTAAGCTGCAGTAGCTACAGCCTCACTCCAGAACTCATTTGGCATTTCTCTAGCCTTCAACATGCTCCTTGCCATTTCCACCACAGTTCTGTTCTTTCTCTCAGCTATGCCATTCTGCTCTGGTGCATAAGGTGCTGTCAATTCTCTCTTAATCCCATGCTCATCACAAAACTCACTGAACTTGACTGAGAGGAACTCCCCTCCTCTATCTGTCCTCAAAGCCTTTATCTTCTTGTTGCTTTGATTTTCCATCAGAACTTTGAACTTCTTAAAGTTCTCAAATGCTTCTGACTTTGCTTTCTGAAAATATATCCAGCTCATTCTGCTGTAATCATCAGTGATCATAAAGAAGTATTTACTTCCTCCTAAAGATTCTGTTTGCATTGGGCCACACAGATCAGCATGAAGTAGCACGAGCGCCTCACTTGCTCTCCAAGCTTTTCCCTTTGGAAAGGATTCCTTTGACTGCTTCCCATAGATGCAGCCTTCACACACTTCAAGTTCACCAATTGTAGGCAGACCTGACACCATTTCTTTAGCTTGCAAAAGCTTCAAACTTTGAACATTAATATGTCCATATCTGTCATGGCATAGCTGTGTTTCATCACCTCTCTTTGCCATCATTACCTTCCCTGCTTTTGATGACAGCTGAAGGGGAAAGACTCTGTTCTTTCCCATAGCAGTGCTGACAACTAACTCATTTGATTTCTTATCTCTAATAAAGCATGACAGATCATCAAACAATACATAAAATCCAGTGCATAACAAATGTCCTACACTGAGCAAATTATGAGCCAACTTTGGCACATATTGGACATCATAGATGAGTTTGACAGTACCTTTCTCAGTCATCATGGCCACTGTTCCTCTTCCTTCTACCTCAATCTTGACTCCATTGCCCAATCTGACATGACTCTTTCTTGATTCATCTAAATCCTTGAATAGCTCTCTTTCACCTGTCATGTGGTTGGAACACCCACTGTCAATGTACCAAGCACCTCCATTGCTGTTGGCTTGTGAGTTCTGTGACAGCAAAAGCTTTCTCTCTGGCTCTACTATCTCAGCAAGAAACAACATTCCTTCATACTCCTCGAGTTCAGCAAATAATAGTTTGTCTTCTTGCTCCACATAGTTGGATTTTGGATCTGATTTCTTCTCTCCTTCATCCTTTTGTTTCTTCCAACATTGTGCCTCTTTGTGGCCAGCTTTCTTGCAGTAATAACACTTGAACTTTTTCTTCTGGTGCTCACCTTCTTTACTGTCACTTTTATGGCCACTTCTACCTCGACCTCTGCCTCTGAAGCCTCCTCTACCACGACCTCTATTGTTGTTCTGGCTTGTCATTTCTCTGCAATCATCACTGCTCATGAAAGCCTTTTCTTCTCTTTGCTCAGTTGATCTGTTCAGCCTTTCTTCATGTGCTTGTAGTGACCCCATAAGCTCATCAAATGAGTACTCCTCCATGTCTTTGGATTCCTCTATGGCTGTCACTATATGGTCATACTTACTAGTAAGACTTCTTAGCACTTTTCCAACCACATTTTGGTCAGAAACTTCCTCTCCATATGATCTCATTTGCTGAACAATTCCAGAGATCCTAGACAAGTAATCTTGCACCTTCTCCTTGTCTTTCATTAGAGCAGTTTCAAACTCCCTTCTTAGAGATTGAAGTCTCACTGTGATAACCTTCTTATCACCCATGTATTCTTGCTTGAGAGTGTCCCAAGCTTCCTTTGCAGTTGTGGCTGAAGCAATTCGTGGAAAGATTTCATCATCGAGTGCTTGTTGAATCATAAACAGAGCCCTCGCATCTTTCTTTCTCTTCTCTCTCAAGGCCTGATCTGGCTCATCTGGATTGTCATCCTCGAACCCTTCATCAACCAAGTTCCACATTTCTTGTGATCTGAACAAGGTCTTCATCTTCAACCCCCAAAATTGATATTTGAGGCCCTTGAAGATAGGCAGTTGAGACGAGTTACTTGCATTGCTTCCTGGTACATTCTGCATCTTTTCTTTCTGTGTTTGATTGTGTTTTACACTCAAACTCACCAACGTTCCCTAGGATTGAAACCCAGTAACGAGCTCTGATACCAAACTGTTGGCTCAAATGATCATCAACAATGTGCAGCAACAAGGAGAACAAATGACAGCAAAGTAGAAAAGAAAAGGAGTGAATGAAGCAAGAATATGTTCTGTTGTGAACAACTTCAGATTCATTAACTTGAGAGTTCCACACATTACAGATATTTAAAACACACTCTAAACCTACTCTCACACTCCAACATTCTGCCATAAGCATGGCTCACACACTGCAACAAAGTATGTCTTTCACAAGACCATACCTCTGCACAAAATACTCATTACAACAACTTTAAACACACAAGTACATCACAAAAGTCAGCTCTACTATGCTGATTTTCCTCTTCAAAAGTAATCCTCCTTTACTTGGCTTAATCTTCGTTGTTTAATCTTGTTCAAGAAGGTTGAATCACATTTCAACACACGGCCATTGATGGACGCGACCGTCTTTGTAAACCACAAGAAGCTGGCTCAGGTCATGGGTGACATCGAAATCGGCGCTGTCGAGTTGTTGGCTGGAGAGGGGGTTTGCCATTGATATAACTCAAGTAATCAATGTTGGAGATTGGGGAGAGAAGGTTTAATTGAACCAAGAAGACGGGGGAGAACATATACACTTTAATCTTTTGCTTTTTTTTTTATAGGTGGAAAGACAAATTTATCCTCAAAATTTTAAATTAAGTGAGGGTAGAATGGTAATTTCAGAAACTAACGGATAAGATAACGGAAATTTGGAAAGGGTGGTAAATTGTTAACAGAATTACATATAAGGGTGGTTCTGTGCAAAAAATGATATAAGAGGTGGTTTCGTGTAAAAGAGGTCAAATAACGGGTGATTTGACGCAAAAATCTCTAAATATTTTATCAAATTGAAGTTTAAAAATTTACACATACAAGTTCAATGATTTAATGTTTCAGGTTCAACAATATACTCCTACAAGTTCACTGATTTAGTGTTACAGTTTCAACAACTTATTCTTAGAGATTCAATGATTTATTGTTCAACGAAATTATGGAAAATCTGTATTAGAAAGTATCAATGTTCTAGGTTCAGGGCAGATTTTTATTCAGAGTGCCCAATTTATCAGGGCAAATTTTTATTCACAGTGCCCAATTTATCACTGTGTAACTTATGAACCAGATTTTTATTCACAATACAATCCATATTAGATCACCAAAGATTCACTAACATATGTTGCTTGGTTGTTCAACTTGACACTAGAGTGCAATATATCTAGAACTAGAAGGTCCAAGAAGCTGATATTTTAAGGAGTGGTTTCATTTTCTTGTCTTCCTCAAGGGTTACCATACCCACATGAGAAGGATCATCAAACATCATCTTTGCCACCAAGTAACCAACAATCGACCATGTTTGATTCTTCCTTGCTTGTTTCCCGATGCATTTCCCTTGTTTCCCGTCATAGTACTCGGGCCAGCTGTCATTCAACAGTCTACTCTCTGCAAGTTCTATGGGTCTTGCAATCTGAGGTCGTCCCGTTTTTATGCAAGCCGCCGTCAACAACCATAACAACATTGTTCATTTTTTCACAACATCAACTAAGTATAGTGACATCAAACAAGTTCTACCCACCTTGACTCAATCAGATCCATGATAGCAGACACCTGCTCAGCGGTTGCAAGGAAAACCAACGAACATCCATCTTTGCAGGGCTAACGTTCCTGATGAAGTAACCAACAGGAGTTGGCATAAAGTCAAAGACCCACTCTGGCAGAGAGTCCGGCATCACATTAAACTTGTGGACTGATGTATGAGAGTACTCCTCTGTTCTGTATCGATATATATCATTAAGCTGCTTGAAGTCGAGCCAATAATATCCCCTCACGTGAAAGCTCAAGGCATGAAGGCGCTTCACTATTCTTTCAACAAATTTTCATAATATTCATATTCTTACTCTTCAGCTTACATTCTTCAGAAGTCATCCAAAAAAGAAACTAATGGACTACTTCAGCACAGACATGAGAAACAATCAATAGCAATCTGTACCTTCAAACGTTGAACCATTGCAGCAGAGTTGTTCCATGTTCCATCAATCAAAATGAAGTTCATCGTAGAGTATGACAAAGATTTCCTACATTCATTTTAACTTGTATTGCCTTGAAAAAGGCAAAACTGCAGAGCCACCCAATGATGGCAATAATTTAAAAGAAGGACCAATAGACTTATAAGATCAGATTGACAACTCCCTCATATTAACTACTACTGCAGTAGATTATTTAGGGAGATACTGACGAAATCCCCAAGGCAAACACAAAGACAAGCTTATTACCAATTCAGATGAGCTCCCTTGTAATGGCAATGGATCCTGTGAGAAATAATCATCAACTGATTTTGGTTCTATGCTCTTACTGGGGTAGAGACACCATACATTGTCTTTTCCTGGAAGCATGGGCATTCAAACTATAAGCAAGCATTCAGTATAGGATTTATGAGCTTAAGAAAAAACAAAAAAGGTAGGAAAGTTCAATTAAATTATAGAAAGACAAGTCAATGTTCAAGGATTTATTTAACATTGAATACTTATTTATAACCATAACACAACAACAGCAACAACATCAAACCCCATTTATCCCGAAAAACGGGGTATGGGGTGGTCGGGATTGATATTTCCTTACCCCAACAGGTTGGGAGGAAGTAACCGATATGACCTAACAATACATGGGAATACCACAAGAGCTAAAAACCGAAAACAGAAAGGTCAAAACAGAGAAAAAGATTATACGGCTCCAAGCCCGAGTAAAAGGATACACCACTCCATGAATCTCAGATCAAGCTTCTGTAACTCGAATCCTTTCCCTCCACAAAGCTCTGTCTCGAGCCACGTCAACTGAAAGCTCCAGAGCGGCGAGCTCCTTGCGGATGACCTCCATCCAGCTCTTCTTTGGTCGCCCTCTACCCCGGCGGTAGTCCCCCAACGCCAGAACTTCACAACTGCGAACTGGTGCACCAAGTGACCTCCTTTGAACGTGGCCAAACCATCGAAGTCTAGATTCTCGCAACTTATCTTTAATACTAGACACTCCGACTTTTCCTCGAATAACTTCATTCCGAACTCTATCCAATCTAGTATGACCACACATCCAGCGTAGCATCCGCATCTCAGCTACCATAATCTGTTGCTGATTCCTGATCACAACTGCCGAATCAATATCATCCTTCTTCAGTACAAGAATTCAGTGATAGTTACAGAAAACGAATATACATGTACTCAACATAGTCGATCATACTTAATTTATATTGCATTATGCAAGTTCCTGGTCAGAACCCTATAAGTTCATGGTAAGAGCCTATCAAGTTCACCATCGGAACCTGTCAAGTTCATGATCATTACATTGCAAGATTACAGTCATAATTCATATATCACAGCCAAAATTAACTAATACTACCGAATCTAGTTTTTGCACTAAGTGTTAATGGCTCAAATTGTGTAATCAGTGATAACTTGCAGTAGCTGGAATTAGTTTGTTTTTAGACAAACCAAATTACATTTTTGCTAAATTAACAAGATTCAAGTCAAAATGCTTCAACTGAGTAAACACAAAATTGAGGGAAACCTGAAAGCAGGTAGATTGATATCTTCTTAGCATAACAATCCTTCGAATCTCAGCAAAATTGAATCGTCTATTTAAATTGAAGTGGAAAGAAATGAAACTGTGGATTTAGTTGTGGAAGAATCAACTGGAGTAAGGCAATTGGAGAAAACAAGCAAGCAAACGGACCATCATCCCGTCGGAGAAGAAAGGAGAATTGTCGAGGTGAAAGTACGGGGAGGTAGCCCTCCTCATTTTCGTGGGACTGAGCGGCGTCGAATATGGAGGACACCGACAGGGGAGTTGGAGCGGAAGGAGATACACTTGGCGTCGACATCGGAATCAAAACCAGAGGCGGTTGGAGGGAGAAAAAAATGGTGAGACTGGCTTGATTACACTCCTTCCATGTCTGAGAGTTTGCAGGCTTGGAGCATAAGGATAATGAACAGTGTAATGGGTGAGAATAATAGATAAAATAAATATGGGTGTGTATCACGCCTACGCAAGCTGGGAGCGTGGGCTTTCTTTTTCCAATTTCAAACATATCCCATTTCTGCCCTACGTTACATAAACTCGTAGCTAGGAATATACCCACGCGTACCCGATGCATGAGCGTGATCGTTCTGAATCGGATATTCGTAAAACAATCACGCTTGGGCTTCCGGTGTGCGTGACCCCTTACCCATGCCCACGCTTCCCGTGTGCGTGACCCCTTACCCACGCCCACGTTTCCCGTATGCGTGACCGTATGAGTCTAAATAGCAAAAAAAATAAGTGTATATAGCCGATACATATTTTTATAATTTTTATAGTTACTACTCACAATCATATTTTCTACAAAAATCATATTTTTCATAAAATAAATCCAAACTTCATAACTAATTTCATAAATTCTAACTAAATATTTTCTAACTAAATACTTTATAACTATAATTTCTAAAATATAATTCATACTTTCTAACAAATATTTTCATAACTTAACCAAGAAAAAACAAATAGTTTGATAACTCATTTCAAACAAAATTTTTCATAATAACAAATATTTCATAATATCTTTTTTTTGGTATAAATATTTCATAATATCTAACAATTGATTCATAATTTCTAACAATTAGTAACAATTAATTCATAATTATTAACAAGATATCATTAGATTCCACGAGTACCAAACACTTCTCTAGATTCGCTAAGCTGGCCATGTTTCGCTTGGCCATGTTTCACATACATATCCACGAGTACAGTAGTGAGTTGTAAGTTCAATTTCATCTCTGCTTCCTCAATATATTTCTGTACTCTTTGTCCTTCTTCTAAAGACGTGATATTGGAACAAACGGAAAGAAGAGTAACTAAGGTAGCAGAATTTGAAGTTGAATTTTATGACATCATTGCATCAAAAAGTTTGATACAATGATCTTAGAAAATCAGGTTTCTTTTAATGCAATTTTCTCATACAATCAGGTAAATATTGAAACCTTAATACAACCTCCATCTTTTTCTAATACAACTTCTTTCTTATATATAAATACTAGGATTTTGATGCCCGCGCTACACGCGGGTATTATAGTTTGGATGATGAACTTACAATAAACAAACCAAATAGAATATGCACACATTGCAACCCTGAATGCATAAACTTGTACTCCCTCCGTCCCCTATTGATCTTCTCATTTGCTTTTGACACATTTGTCGAGACACGTTTTGTAACGTTAATATCTCTAAATATACAATGATAAAATATATAATTTTTTTATATTATCAAAGTACTCATTGAGACGAATCAAACGAGATCTCGCATGCCTATATTTATTTCTATATATTAGAAGAAAATGAGAAGATTCTCTCGATTTGTGAATAGTGTCGGAAAAGCAAATGGACCTTATATTAAGGGACGGAGGGAGTATATCTTATTGTATATTATTCATTGTATGTAACTATTCATGCATATAGAAAACAAATAACTAGCTAAGTAAATAAATAGAGAAAAATAGCACTATCTATCTTGAGTTTTCAATCCCTTTCAAAATGTGTAATCACATTATATAATATCACTATATAACATGAATTCCAATCTCAAGTCATGATGGAATAGTAGCAATCCTCCCAAGACTCTTTTTGACCACCTCAGCTATGACGATGGGCCACCATTTCTAAAACAAAAAGCTTTATAAAAGTCTCTTCTCTTTTTTGTTCAGAAATTTAATTGAACACTCTTAAGGCAACGCAAAGACTGAAAGGTTTCTTTTTTTTTCCTCGTCTCTTTGTTGCTATACTCTCAAACCAACACCGGTTTAATAAAGCTGAAATATATATCATGCTTATATATGCAACATATCAATACAGAGAATACACATATCTTGTTCGCATGGAATTGATTGTTGATAGCACAAACCTTCTGTAATAGCATGATTGTGCCCAATGATAGTGCGAGGATTATTTGATGTAATTAAAAAAAATAGCAGGATGAACATTACAACAATATACCATTATAAACATTAATTAAGAATGAAAACCTTACATCACTTGAAAGAAAAGAGTTTAAAGTACATGTGTGTCTTGACAAATCATTTATTTAAGACAATATATTGGAATCTCTGAAAGCCTTACAGGTCCTTTGTCAACATACTACAATGGTTCAAAGTACATGTGTGTCTTGACAAATCATTTATTGAAGAGGAATGCTTCTACGAATGTATCCCAGTTCTCCATAAACAAAGAGGCTGTCTATGTACATAATCACAAACGTTGATGTTTCATTTGGACCCGAGATGAGCTCTTTGCAAAGCTAGACTAACCTTAGTCAGACCCCATACAGAGATCAGAGAGTGCAATGTAGGCCTCGTCTCCCTCGACTCTGATTTCTCCATTAGGACGCTTTGGTGATATAAGGAAAGAAGGTAAGGGAAAGTATGATTCACCCACCGTGAACCGCCTATTTAAAGGCAATGCCGATGAAACGGCCATGGAGTATGTGAAAGGTCCGAACATTCCATGTGTAACTCGTAACATTCAATCCCTCGACTCTGATTCCCTCTTTTTGCTCAGGCATTATAATTTTCTTACTCAGCTTCCTTCGAGGCTTCACAGTCACCGGAAAGTATGATTCCCTCTTTTTGCTCAGGCATTATAATTTTGGTTTTGGGCCACACTCTGAAAAATGGGTTTTTTATAGGGCAATATACCTGTTTGAGCCAAACAAACTGTGGAAAGGAGTTCAATATACTGATTACATCTATCCGATTAGAATAGGCTTGCTTTGAATGGTAGGGGATTAAATGCTAAAGATTGGAATTTATTACCCCAAACGTCTAAATTTATATTATACTAGAGTTCTTGGGCCCGTGCTACACGCGGGTTTTACGATCTATAAAATTTCATAATAAGGCGTTGCAGAATCGAAGAGTAAAAGATGATGATATGTCTCATACGAATCCATTATAGACATGTGTTGGTGGGTCAAAATCATCATTTGAGTGACATATTCGTAAACGTAGGAATAAATGGAAAAGAACAAAAATAAGAAAATGATAAATTAAAAACAAAGCATTATAAACAGTGTGATTAATTTTGGGAAACCCCTAATTTTATAGTATATTAAGAATAGGATAATTGGGTACCCCGCGCCCGGAAACTAGTACTTTATAAAAGAACTAACACACGTATTGTTTGTAACGAAATTATCAACGAGATGACAACTAAGCAATTGTAGGGCAAAGATCAAAAAATATGATATAATCTCAACACTCAAGAACGACACAGGAATTTAGGGTTTGAAGCTTGAACTTAGTATTACTCGTATGGTGGCTGAATGAATTACAAAGCAAGCGTTAGCCTCTTTTTATAGGCT
The DNA here is from genome assembly GCA_029168935.1 of Oxyria digyna. Taxonomy (NCBI): domain Eukaryota; kingdom Viridiplantae; phylum Streptophyta; class Magnoliopsida; order Caryophyllales; family Polygonaceae; genus Oxyria; species Oxyria digyna. The sequence continues at coordinate 48,062,824 of JAPVLV010000005.1, forward strand.
AACCCTAATGATATCTTTTAGGAAACGAGATCTTATCTCTTCCTTTTATCTAATGACGATATAATAATAAGGTAAAAAGATATTCTATCTCGTATCTTTTACCAATTACAACAATATACAAGGAAATAAGATAATGTATACTCGGCCGACTCTATCTTTAAGGTAGACGAGATCCTTGCCACGTCTCGTCGCGTTGACGACATCTTCATTGCTTCTCGTCACGTCGACGTGATCATCCTACGCGTAGCTTACCACACGTTCCCTACTCGTCGTATTTTTAGGCACAAACAATACCCCTAAGGCGTCTTACAGGGCTTAACGTCTAGTAGAGCTGGGAGACGCCTTCTTTCTTCAAGGAATACGTCTTCTTTAAACTTGGAACGCGTTGATGATTACGTCACATGAGATTTCAATATCGTCGCAGAGCTTCGAGCATCATTTCCCCTCAATCATTTCCATGTTCCTGATGGAGAGCTTCGTTATCCGTGCCGACAACGTTCACATGTAACGGCTAGTTTCTTTAGTGGAGGATGTTGCCGTTGGGAAAGTATCTTTTCCCGTAATTCTCGCGATTTCTTGCCTATAAATGGGCGAGATCCTTCCTCTCTCTATACACTTCTTCTTACTTCATTTCTTCCGAAAATTTCTCTGCTCTCCTCATTTTTTTTCATTCTTTCATTCTATTACGCCGCTCTTCCATCTCTATCTCTTTCCAATGGCGACGCCAGTACTCTATGAACCAAGGAAGGTGCTCCGCGAATCAGACCGATATTATTCTGAAGCGCATGATGTCGGCCGTCTGAGATCCATTGTTGAACTTGGTCTAGATGTGAAGATCGAAATCCCTCCAAGGGGGGTTTGTGCAGATGCTCACCGGCCGGGATGGATCTCGGTCTACGAGTATCCCTTTCTGGCGAGGCATCGGTTCCCGTTCTCGCCTTTGGTCAAGGCATTTATGCTCACTCTTGGCTTGGAAATGGGTCAACTCCTCCCTGGGGCTTGGCAAATCTTAGGTGCCCTTGACGATGCCATTGAGAAACATGGCTTGGATTTTGTCGCGGAAGATCTTGCCAACTCCTTGACTGTCTCGCTTTCTTCACCAGGTAGAGTTTACTTTAAAATCAAGCAGAAAAAGGCTAGGATAGCTTTCGAGAAGAGCACGGCTGATCGGGGTTGGGCCGAGGTATTTTACTTCGTGGAGAAATCTTATCTCGGAGACGCATGTTCTTGGCTTATCGAGGGTTGGAACCCCAAGAGTGAGTTTTTTTTACCTTGTTTATCAACTTTTCCTTTTCAAAGAAGCATATTTGTTGACGCTTTGTTTATGCGTAACCTTATGTACTTTTCAGTCAACGCGAAGGCTCTTAAGACGAGGGCTAAATCGAAGAAGGCGGTATCCGCGCTTCTGGCGATCCCAGAAGTCGATCGGACCTTCCACGGGCATGATGGAGAAGGTCATCGTGGTGCCCCTGCGACGCCATCTGGTAAACCGGCTTCTTCTAGTTCGCTCATTTCAACTCCTCGTTTCATACTCGTTTTGTACCTGTTATACTTTGTTGGTGGTGCAACTTCAGTTTCCCGCGTTCGCGCTCGTGACGAATCTGCCACTGATCTTGTGACGTCGAGGAAGAGACAACTTGCCATAAAAGGATGCTCGTCTGCTGCTCCCATAGACATCGACTTCATGGCTACTTTGGAATCTACGCCGTCTCCTTCTCCGGCTAAGGCGACACGTTCAAGGAAGGGCAAGGAGAAAGTGGTTGAAGTTCCCGAGGAAAAATGCATGTCCGTAGATGATTTCCCCGGTGTGATCTCGCGTGCCTTTGCTCCGGGAAGGGAACTTCTGAAGGCTTTGATGGGGTGATAACAACAATTTGTCATGCTAATTGCTCCTATGGAAGTAATCCAAACAAACCTAATATGCAGTCCTAGGCAAGTAAGGGTCGAGTCCTCAGGGAGACAAATTCTAGTTCTGTATGAAATATATGTGTCAATCAAGTAACCAAAGGTTTTTTTTGTTTGTCTTAAGTAACCAAGCATGCAAATAGTAACAAGTAAAAGATGATGAAATCAGTAATTGGGAAATAGCTCAGCCAAACAAATATCCACACTTCGTATGACAAGTTGATCCTAGATAACTCATTCAATACCTCATGCAATTGAAATTCCTATTCCTTTTCTGAATTAGCTATTAGCACAACCAGATACTAATAACTCTAACTAATTAAACAACAATGAAACTATCAAGATTCAGTTTAATAGCAGCATTATGATCAGGAGTATAACCAGAATACATCAACATAAAACAACCAGCCTTTATCCTAGATGCAAATCAATTCTCTCTACATAAAACTAGCACAACCAGATACTAGCACGATGCAGTTGCTACTACGAATTAGATATGCTCAACCAGTAACAATCTAATTCTAGCAATAGATTCAACAAAGACGATACCTAGATGATCAGGCTGGAAAAAATCAATATTAATCAAGATAGATTCAAGCAAGAGAATAGATTAATTCCAAGCAATTGATAAGGAACGAGAAATCTCACAACTTAATCAAAATGAATGCTTCAATTGTCTGACTAAGCAAAAGGGCTTAGTTCTTCATAACAAATGTGTGCTGATGAAAAGAAAAGTGTAAACAGGGTTAGAGAAGAACAAACTCTCCTCTAACCTAATTATAAAGAAAATATCCTAAAATTAAAACGTAAAACGAGTTTAAACAAATAAGGAAAAATAGAAAAAACAATTGAAAATAAAGATTACAATTTCGGATCTGACAGAGGCAGCGGTCGCTGTCTTTTGGGCAGCAGTCGCCGCCTTTACATAACTCAGCTTCTTCACGTGGATGGGCGGCGATCGCCGTAGGTTTGGCGGCGGTCGCCGCCAGTAGATGACGTCTTCTTCTGTCTTCTCGTCGGTCTTCTGCTGGCTTCTCTTCTTCTTCTGTAATAAGTCTCTAATATCAACATAAAGCTCCATACGTCGTCTTCACTCCAAATGCATGAGTAACCTCCAAGACGCTCCTAAAACTCAGTAATCTCACCCTAAAACACCATACTTACACACTATGATATCATGTGTATCAAACTCCCCCACACTTGAATCTCTACTCGTCCCGAGTAGATAGAAAACTACTACTCATCATCAATATATCTCATAGACACCCAAGTACACAAGAGAACTCAATACTAAGAATGTAGCACCTAAACATGTAAGCTCATAACTCTAAACAAGTGAAATCACCAACATCCTAGCTAACAACCAACAAAACTCCAATTCAATCAACACCAAATAGTCTCATCCTCCAACAATACTAACAAATGTGATCAAAGAAATCATGACCAAAACTAACGCCTTATAGCTCCAAAATGTCCTACCTAAATTCCTCCTTATATCACCTCCAACTTATGTCACCTCGCCAAATAAGAATGAATCCTAAAAATCTCTTTTTTTTACCACTCATTTTGCTTAGGCGTCGTCTCGGGTTTTCATCCTAACCACTCATTAATTGTTCCAGGGCTCACAGACTCACATCACTCGAAACCTCTTTTTACCCCAACCTAGTGCTGGTCCAGGTTACCTGCTTGTTGCATAGATCTTGTTATCCCAGGATTTTTCTGCCTTTTTTCATATTTTTGTGGCTTTTTCTATTTTTTTATTGTTTTGTATTTTTTTCAGAATCATAATATCAAAATAACAATAACAAATACAATATCTACTCCTCCACACTTAAAGCTAACATTGTCCTCAATGAATTAAAGACTGAACGATAAGGGGAAGTAAAGAGAGTACTGCTACTGAAATGGTGGATAATGTTGGGTCATGAAAATGTCCCAGGACCGCATCTGATCTTCTAAGCTCTGTATGTTCTCGGTCTGCCGCTGTTGAATGGTACGAAAATCAAGTTGTTTGTCAACAAGCTGAGTAAGCTGACCTCTGATGAAGCTCTGCTCATCACTGAAAAACTATTGTTGCTGCCTGAACTCCCTAAAATCAACCTCCATTGCATGCTGCCTCGTATCTATCTTCTGCATCATCTGAAACATCTGTTGTTGCATGTCATCAGAACTCATAGAAGGAGGAACGGGATCACCCATCTCAATGTCTTCCTCATCTTGCTCAGCAGGTGCACGTGAGGGTCCAACAGAAGAGCTTTCAGAAGCGCCCAACCGATACCTGTGTATATCAAAGTCCACATACTTGGGTCCATAAGGCATCTCTACTCGAAGAGGAAGTTTGATCTTGTGACTTCCTCTTGAACCATAAGTCCAATAGTGCTTGCCTTCCATGTGTGACAAAACACCCACATGCCTCATCTTGACCCAGTCATAAACAAAGCTTGGAGAAACCTGTGATTTTTCATTCGGAAGTGGGATGTCAAGGGACAAAGCAATCAAAGATACCATTCCACCGATCACATTCTTGCCTTTCTTTGCACCCTGATATTTCGTACAACACCCCAAAAATAAGGATAACCAATCCTTCACCAATGAGCATTCTGGTGTCATGCTCCAAATTGCTGCAAGGTCTAGATACGGCAGCTTGTTCAGCTATTGTCCAATGAATCCAATAAACTGCAAAAACCATTAGATAATGCTTGTTTATGTTTTATGATGATGATGAAAAGTGATTATTCATATTTAAAACAAAGAAGAATTCTTTAACCTACATTAATTTTTGGACGAATGTCAAAGAAAAACCAGCTCTGATTACGTAATCTGAAAGCGGGCCTGCAATGTATCCAGATACTGCCATTATTCCTCATGGAAGTGCACTGAACCAAGCTAATTGCTTTAGGTTTAGATTCAGTACCTACATAGTTGAACACTTATTTAGCACAAACTCTAAATTCATGCAAGCGGCACAATTTTTTTTACCTTTCCTTCATTAGATTCATCTTTCTCTACAGGATTTGTAAGGGAAAATGAATTTTAATAAAATTCTTTACAGTACATCAATGATGCATGATCCACCATTCAAATAAACCGATCTCATACCTCATGTAACAACCAAGAGGCTGAAATCTAGTAGCTATGACCACCTAACACTTTGAACATGTTAAGTAGACTGCATCAAGCTGGGCGTCGAACATAGGTATAAAACGATGACCCACTAAATAGCTAATGCCTTTCATGAGGAGCTAGTCTGCAATCATTCATACTATATCCAAGCTTATCAGTTTCAAACCAAGAAATAGTAGGCTAATCGAAGAATAAGAGAATACAGTTATATTTGTCAAATATACGGGCAAGTCATTAGATATAGAAGCATCTTGTATCTTTTTTCCCAAAAAAAAAGCAGCTAACATGTATTGCAAAAAAAAAGCAGCTAAAGCCTTTCATGAGGACTCTAAATCAAGAAGCTTAGTAATATTCTAGTTTAACTAATGTATTTCCAACTGATCCCTAAACGAATATAATTACATTGGTGATACTTAAAATTAATCCTTTTGATACTCCATAACTGATTTATTGACAACGAAATTTGACAGTGGCACTTTTTTGCACATTGTTAGGCTTTCTACAATAAATACACAAACCAATGAGCCCCTAAGAAGAAAATATTAACATTTGCAAGAAGACACTAACATGTATTGCAAGAAAAAATAGGTTAAACCATTAACTCCAGTTCCATCACATAAGAAACATAGGTATAAGAAAAAGTCAGCATGCGATAGATGTACTGCAAGAAAAGTACATTAATGAGACAAATTTTGAGTAGAGAAAACAGATGTACCTGTTTTCGATAACCAGTTACTGGCTTGCTGCTTGATTTAAGCAATCTGTAAATTCAGCATCACATTTCTGTTATTATGATTTAAAACAACAAAAAGGAGCTTAAAGCCTTAAAATGTCACTCTAGTACATTGACTCCCCTACTCTGAATTAAATTACCAAAAGACATAAAACAGGGTAGTACTGAATTAAAGTCTATTGTAAGTCAGATCTCAAAATTAAAAAGGGGAATCACACAATTATGCATGCAGATTATCGGAGATGAAGGGCCAAATGATGATTTGCAATTGGAACGAAGATTATAGCAGATGATGATGATGAAATGAAAGACATTATCAATACCTTAGAGTGACACCCAATTCCCCAAATTTGAGATGCTAAACAAAAGAGCTTCAACTCTTGCAAATCAGAACCATATCCACCAACCCAAAATCAACCAAGGTTGGCACAGTAAGTTGGTCTCGAGAATTATTTTAAACCTCTCTTGAATGAAAATGAACCCTAGCTTTCTCTACTGTAATCAACAAAATGCACTCCAAAATCTTGCTTTCTTCAATTCATTGTTCCTTTTTTCAATAAATGAAACTATCCAAACCCACCAAATGGGTATAATCTCAACAAATCACCCGTAAAAAATCCAAATCAAAAGAAATGAATCAACAAAAAAAGGAGAGTAGAATGACATTTATTAAAGCAGATTCTTCTTTCCAGCCCGCCGGAAATTATCAAAATTTAGACAGAAAAAGGGCATTTTGATCCCTACTTTCCGATCTAACCAGAACTCAGCATCTAGATTGGAAATCCAGCTCTAAAATCACCAGTTTTAGAGCATTGTACCGAACACTGAATTGAACACAAAAGCAAACTCAGTGGTAAAAATCCATCGCATTAGATATTTACCTCATTTGGTGCAATAAATCCATTTCGGTCCTTGTCAAACACCTTGAACGCTTATTGCAGACCCTCTTCCGTGTCTGTCTCCTGAATATATAATCAATATTCAAATTCACAATTAACTCACTTCATTTTCAATATAATTTTATTGAACGCATGGTGTATATAGTTCGGTATACTAATCAAACCAAGACTTTCCAAAATAAAACAAAAAATGGCGATAAGATATGGTTCTAGTAATGTACTATACCTGAATCTTTCTGGCCATGATTTTCAACAACTCTTTAACTCAATGGCACCATTTTCATCTACGTCGAGTTCCTTAATCATTGTTGCCAGCACCTCAGCTGATATAGAACCTGCAAAAACCACACATAAATTAGCTTATGATCTATTTCCATATATGCATAAACTGAAAAGAGTATCGGAAAAATGTGCATAGTAATTTATACGTACCATTTCCATTGTAAAAAAAAAGCCAAAAGATTCTTGTGAATCAACCACCATTTGCAGGTGTGCGATTGCTTCTGCTCTCATATGCATGATGTTGGAGTATGTTGAATAGTTGCGGCTGAGACTCGAATAGCTAGAAGTGAAACGATGTCGTTAATAAATCAAAAGAGTAGGGAATTTGAGGTGTAGAATGAACAGAACCGATTAGACTGTGATATTGTGATATTACTATATAAAGACTACAAACCTAAAGCAATAGCTCAAACACAATATCAATATGACATTACTCATAGCCAAACATTCCAATACCACAATCAAACATACCTACCTCTGGGCTGGTCCCCTCTAAATGACACTTCGACAAACTTGCTTTGAAGAGTAATGATAGCCCCCTGTAGTAAAATCACAATCACATCAAATTTATTGCATTTTATCAACACTATATACGAATCATGGATGCAAGTGATTGCCACTAACCAGAAGTGAAAGCTATGCTTCAACAAAATTTACATTTAGTTTAAAGACATTGTAGGCTTATGAATGATTTATGGCTCCGAGAGATGCAGATAAGCTTGGCAAATGCTACTCTGCTTTTTTGCCCACCTGGTGATGTGAAAACAACACATGTTATAAATACGGAAACTGTGTGCAAGATTTAAGCATTTTCATTAGATTCCTCTATTACAACAATGATTGCGGGATATGAAAGGGAAATTACCGGACAACGTGTACATAGGCTGAAGGGTGAGATTTCCTGATATAAAAAAAGACCCTAAACGGCCTCGTAGTTTCTGTTCAGGTACACTCTGCAGAATTATAAGCACTTGTAAGCTGGTGCCGAAAAACGAACAATGACTACAAACGATTAAATAAGATAAATGCGGGATATCATGAAAAACATTGTCATTCACAAACCCCGTTCTTAGTATTCAGTGCTATATTCATATTATGTTACTTCTAACAATCGGCGGCGGCGTTCCACCAAGGCGGCGTTCCATTGTTTGCGGATTGGTGGCGGCACCCCGGTGTTCGTGGCCACTTCCTCCGGATTCCGGCAGACGGTGTGAGTCCTGGTGGTGCGGTGGGTGCCTCTTCGGAAGGGTGTGTTTCGTGGTTTGCAAGTTAGGGTTTCTGCCCTAATCCTTATTAGGGTTTCTTCGGAATTTCTGATGGCTGCGGTTGATGATTCGGCGGAAGGCGGGGAAAATGTTTCGGTGTTGGTAAGCTCTCCGGCACATAAGCAACCCCAGTTCCCCGAAGAATGTTTGTTGGACAACATTGCACTGGATGATTGTGAAGTATATGACTTCACTTTTGATGAAGTTCAAGTTAAGATTGATGAGTATCGGTATTGTGTGATTGGAGGCATTATGGGTCCTAGGGCTACGCTGTTGGAAATGAATCAATTCTTGGATGAGAATTGGAGTCTTCACAAGCCTAAATTCAGTGTCCAGCGTAATGGTATATGGAGTTTCAAGTTCGCTAGTCAGGAGGGTTGCGATTATGTTCTCAACCACGGACCTTGGTTCTTTCGAGGTAAGTTCCCTATTGCTCTTGCTCCTTGGGAGGTTGGTACACCAATGGCTTGGTCCAGTTTTGAATCTGTTCCGGCGTGGATTCAGTTGCGAAATTTGAACCCGATTTTCTCTACCAAGCATATGTTGAGTGTTATTGCAAGCTTGATAGGTACTGCGGTGCAGATGGACAATGACACTTATACTGGATGTAAGCCAGATTATGCCCGGTTGCTTGTTCAAGTTGCTCCGAAGGATGTGCTAAAGGAGTGTGTTGTTCTCAGGGATCCTAACGGTAAGGTTTACCACCAGAGGGTATGGTATGAATGGAAGCCTTGGGCTTGTGAGCATTGTCTGAAATATGGCCATTTTACTTCGCGGTGCAAATTGCAGAAAAAGGAGAGTAAACCTGAGAGTTCGGCTAATCAACTTGAGGGGGCTGAGGAACACATAGATAAGGAACTTCCAAATGGCGAAGTTACTAAGGATCTGAACAGTACTGAGGTGGATGAAAAAGAGCCTGAATCTCAAGGGAAAGAAGCAGATGGGACTGCGGCCTCTATTTCTGGGAGAGATGATGATACGAAGCAGGGAGATACTAAGGGCAAGAGTCCTGTTACTTCTTCTTCTGCTCATGGTGATGGGAAGCAGAATACTAATGTTGAGCCACAGAAACAGCCTACGCAGTCGAAGAAGAACCAGTATAAGCACAAGAAGCAACAAGGTACGAATCCTAGTGAATATCGAGTCTTGAGAAGCAAGGGCGCCTCGTCGGAGGCTAAAGGTAATGTCTGATTTTACCTTTGTGGCCTGGAATTCTAAGGGTTTAAACTCCGTCCCTAGAGCGAGGCAAATCACGGAGTTTGTGCGGAAACATCGTGTTAGTGTGATTGGTATTTTGGAATCGAAAATTCATAAAGATAAAGAGGTGGAAGTGAGTAAGCGTTTGCTTCCGGGGTGGAAATATTGTACGAATAGCATTGTGGGTGTTCGTGGTCGTATTTGGATCGCTTGGGATCATTGTTGTGTGGATGTCTCTGTTCTTTGTACTTCTAGTCAGTTTATTCACTGCCGAGTTGTTAGTAAAGACATGTTGATCAGCTGCTTGGTCACATTCGTGTATGCAAGTAATGACCCGACTGTTCGTACTTCGCTTTGGCGGGATATCGGGAGAGAAGTTTTGGGCTGTCAAGAGCCTTGGGCTGTTGCTGGAGACTTCAATTGTATTCTCCAGTTGTCCGACAAAGTCTCGTTCAACAGGCAGCTTCATCAGGTTGACGCTGAATTTTGTGAGTATGTGGAGAAGGAAGGATTAGTTGATGTTGACTTCTCGGGATTACACTATACGTGGAGTAATAATCAGGAAGGAACTAACCGTATTGCTTGTAAGCTTGACAGGATGCTGGTTAATGATTTGTGGGCTGCTTCTTACCCGGATGCTCGGGTTTTATTCGCTGACCCAGCGTTCTCGGACCACTCTCCTTGCATTTGTAATGTGAACCCGAGTTCTCGCTTCAAACGTATTCCTTTCAAGTTCCGAAATTATTGGACGGAGGAACCGGATTTTCTTGATGTTGTCAGGAGTGCTTGGGATTGTTCTGTCCAAGGGAATCCTCAGTATGTTGTAGCTATGAAATTGAAGAATGTGAAACATGTTCTGCAACGGTGGCAAAAAGGTCGTTTTCGCCATCTTGAATGCTTGGTGGAAGACTGCACCAATCGGTTATCAGCTGCAAATACTGCTCTTCAAGGGGATTTTAGCTCGCTCATTCTGCAGCAAGAGGTGAATGATGCTAAATCTGATTTGGATAGGAGGACCCGCCAGCTACATAGTTTTATTGCCCAAAAAATGAAACTTGACTGGGTGACGTTTGGGGAAGAGTCCTCAGCCATGTTCTATAATGGTTTGAAAGGTAGTAAAGGCAGGAATTCGATCTATTTGCTCAAGGATTCTGCGGGTAATGTTCTGGACTGCAGAGAGGATATTAACAATGAAATTGTTGGGTTTTACAAGCAACTGTTTGGCAATGGGTCTACAACCTGTAATCCGGAGTTCTCTGAAATGGATGGTGAAACAATTCCGTATGATACACATTCTGCTCTTTGCCGGGAAGTGACGGATAAAGACATCAGGGATGCATTTTGGAGTATTGGTGCTAAGAAATCTCCGGGGCCAGATGGCTTCGGGAGTCACTTTTTCAGAGCTTGCTGGGAGTTAGTGCGTGACGATGTTTGTGCAGCAGTGAAAGATTTCTTCAGACGATGCAGACTCTTGCGCCAAACGAATGCGACCTTTGTTACCTTGATTCCGAAGATTGATAGCCCTGTTTCAATTCGTGAATTCCGCCCTATAGCATGCTGTAACTCTATGATGAAGGTGATGTCCAAGATTTTTGTTGCGCGTATTCGTCCTCTGTTGGATGATATTGTGTCTCAGAATCAAGGCGCGTTTGTTCCGGGAAGGAGGATTGTTGATAACCTGGCTGTTGCGCAGGACCTTGTTAAAGGTTATGACGGTAAGGCCACCTCTCCTAGATGCCTGATTCAGATTGATCTCCAAAAAGCTTATGATTGTGTAAGTTGGAATTTCTTGAGGCGCACTCTTGAGTACTTTAATTTCCCTGCTCGTATGGTGGGTTGGATTATGGAAAGTGTGTCGACTCCTTCTTACTCGATTATCATTAACGGGGAGGTGGAAGGGTTCTTTAAGGGAGCCCGTGGTTTGAGGCAAGGGGATCCGCTCTCTCCTTATCTGTTTGTTCTAGTCATGGAGATGCTTGCGAGGCGGATGAGGATGGCTAGTAGAAAGAAAGGGTTCTTTTTTCATCCGAGATGCAAGCAAATGGGGCTCACTATGTTGGCGTTTGCGGATGACCTCCTGATTTTTTGTAAACCAGTCCGGTCCTCTCTAGTGATTGTTCGTGATGTTATCACTCGGTTTGCAGCTGATTCTGGTCTTGTGGCTAATGGCAATAAATCACAGATATTTTTTGGAGGTGTGGAAGGGGAAAGGAAGGCGTATTTGGCTGCGGAGCTGGGCTTTACAGTGGGTCGTTTGCCGGTTAGATACTTGGGTGCACCGCTTCATTCTAAGAGGTTGAGAATTGGCGACTTTCAGCCGCTTCTAAGCAGGTTACAAAGTGCAATTTCAGCTAGGCAGGCCCGACATATATCATATATGGGGAGAGTCCAAGTTATCAAAGTTGTCCTTGAGAGCGTGGTTCGATTCTGGATGCAAGTGATTGCGTTCCCTAAGTGTGTTCTTAAGCGCATCGCGGCGATTTGTCGGTCTTATCTTTGGACCGGTGAGGTAGGGAATAGGAAAGCGCCGGTTGCCTGGAGCCGCCTATGTAGAGATAAAATTGATGGGGGTCTCGGGTTTAAAGAGCTGCTTGCTTGGAATAGGGCGTTACTGTTTAAATTGAGCTATGATATAGCAGTTCAGCGGCCTAGTATTTGGACAGCTTGGGCGAGTCACAATCTGGTCAGAGGCAACATATGGCTGGCTGGACGCCGGGCTGGGTGTTCGTGTCTCTGGAAGGCTGTTCTGGAGGCCAAAGATGCGGTTTTGCAGCAGCTGAACCAGTCCCAACCTCATCTAGAGCGAATCACTAAGCCGTCTGGAGGTATGAATACTCGTATTGTTTACAATTGGTTATACCCGCCGGGTCCGGATTTAGCTTGGTGTGATGTTATATGGAATGGTATTCATCCTCAGAAGTGGTCGTTTGTGTGTTGGATGGCAACGCTTGACCGTCTACCTACGAAGGCGAGAATGATACGTTGGGGGGGTGTGCCGGACGACTTGTGTGTCTTGTGCAAGACTTGCAGGGAAGACGCTGAACACCTTTGGCATGATTGTGCGGTTACGAAAAACATTGCTAGGCGAGTGTTGGACTGGCAGGGTGTGAGCATACGGCACAATTCTTTGCGACTTTGGTGGGATTGGTTTGCGGCGTCTCCTAAAAGACGTAATAATATCTACCTTTGTAAACTGTTAGCGGTAATGGGCATTGTCTATCATGTATGGAAGTTGAGGAATGATGTGATTTTTAGGGGTCGAGCGATTGATGCTCAAAGGGTTAGTATTGAGATTATTGATGATTGTAAGTTTAGGATGATTACTAAACTTAGGACTAGCGGGAGAAGGGGAATGGCGATGATGAGACGATTGTACCAGAACTAGTTTGAGCTTTTGCCTAATATAATTATTTACCTTTTGGCAAAAAAAAAAAAAAAAAGTTGACTGGGAAAAAACTCACTGGGAAGCAACACATCATATAAAGCAGAGGGTTTGAAGTCAAGTTAGCAAAGGGTTTGAAGTCAAGCAACCGCCCTCACACCGTATATTTGAAAGATTAGGTATTGAATTAGGAGCAGAATACTTTGTTCAAAAACTAAAAACAGTATGTATATGTACATCTCACCTGCTATTAGAGGCATAAGAATCCATAATGGAAAGAAATATGGATATCCTTCGATCAATCTCTTCTTTCCTTGCCAATTTTTCTGAATCATCCGATTGCAAGAAATGGATCTCGATTCACGTCAACTGGTTTCCGACGGAGGCGGCGACTTGTTGACCGATTTATGGAATCATCGTGGGAGGGAATTAGAGAGGCGAGATGTGAATGGAGGCAGGTTTAGACTTTAGGGGTGAAACTGTGGAAGAGGAAAATGAACGGATGTGTAAAGGATGTGCATACTAATGAAATCAAGCCCATTAAGCCCGGTTTTTTAATTGTTGCCCCAGTTCCGACACGGTATAATTTGTCATTACTTCTTCAAACTCATGAATTATTATATAGATATAGATAGATAGTTGATGAAAATTTTAGTTTTTGGTTTTCAATATCATACAAAACTTACACAACAAGCCTCGTTGTATGGGGTAATATGCATCTTGTATGGGGTAATATATAATGTCTGTTTTTCAATTAATTTACTAACTTGATATAGAAGCTGTCAAATTAATTAGCTCATTGGGCATAGAGGCCAATAAGTGGACATTGGCCCAAACACACAACCGCATAGTGGTATAGATTATAGATTTTGTTCTTTGTTTGACCTAACGCTTGCTTTCCTTTCTTTCTTTCTTTTTTGTTTTTTTTGTTGTGTATACGAAACGCTCAATTGTTTTTTATTGGGTTTACATTTTGGTACATATCAACTAGTACGAGGGTTGGTGACTTGGTGTTGATTCGAATGGAGCACAAGAATCTTGCAGCTCAAGAGCAAGACTGCCAATTTTTTGTCAATTTGTATTTGAGATTTCAGATCTGAAATTTTCGGAGGACTGAAATAAAAGCGGGTGAATCGGATCTGGACAGAGATCAGAAACATGGACGAATCTGGTAGAGCGGTAAAGGTAGTAGGATTTAGATCCTTGATTTTTTTTTATCGAAAAGCATTCCTTTGGTTTTGGGATTTTTGAGAAAGAAACTACCTTGTTCGAAGTCCCATATCAATGTCGATTTTCAGTGGTAACTGAGTTCCCTTGTTGAGAGTTGAGGGTTGTAGTAGCTGGCTGAAGATGATTTTAGGGGTTTGGTGATTTTTTGTTTTTGGGTTATTAGAGAGAGGAGAGAGTGTTTCTCATTTTTTTTGGTGTTTTCATCCTCCTTCAGTTTCTTGATTATACTCCCCCTCATCTACCATGTACAATATTAAAGAGAATGAATGTGTCATTTCATCTATTTATCTATATATATATATAAAAATTCATGGATTTGAGAAAGTAATTGATGGTGCGCGTTATTTCTACGAAACAACACTCGTCATCCTAAATCATCGCGCTAAAACTAGCAAATCCAAACAGATCAATCAACTAGGAACGCGTTAATTCTTATGGAATGGAACGCGTCGTCTTCTATCAACGCGTTCAAAACGACAGTGTAAACTTTAATCAAGCACGACAACCAAGCGGGTTATGCAAGCTGCTGATACATGCAGCTGATGCAAGCAGGTGATACAAGCAGCACACTAATGCAACCAGGTAGCTGACAAGCAGCTGGACGAAACTTAGCTTAGTGGGTTTGCTTCCTCTATAAATAGGAATGTAAAGCGTTTATTTGAAGGATCTTTGGCCCGACTCTGGATTGTAGACTTAGGGCCGGAGGTCTGTGGAGGTCCTCGGGTATATTCAAACTCGTCAGCTTGTAATCTTTCGACTCAAATCAATAAAGAGCGCGGTCTTCTCGATAACCAAAGCCAATTAGATTCAATTCGATCTACTTGTTAAATCCGGGAACCGCCACTGGCGCCGTCTGTGGGAATTTCCTCACACCTAGGTGGCTTGGTTATCGTTTAAATAAGCGTCAATTCAAGAACGGGGAGGAGCTTGTTCAACAAGGAGAAGCTTGCTTGTTCATCTATGGAGGAGCTTATTCAATTAAGAAAAGGTGTTTCTTCATTCCAAACATCCGTAAAGCTCCCTTATGCCATGATTGGCAAACCCAATCTACGCAAGAGAGTTGCAAAATGATGGGGTAAGTGAGCATAGCCGTTCGACTTGGGTATCTCGTTTGTCGCACATAGGAGAATTAGAGCTTTAACAAATCTTGTTGTGATTCTACTTTGGTGGAATATCTAGGTAAAATTGGTCAAGTGATCAAGAGCTTAAAATCAAAGGGTAGTGGCATTGATGAACATGGCGATGGATCTCTGGAGCTCTGAAAATCGTGGGCCAACCATGAGAATTGATCATGCCAGTCAGTCTGCAGAAAATTCCAGGAATTGCAAAGGCGAAAGATGCAACAACGCCTCGAGCGAGCAAGACCGCGTTGGCAAGAGCACCAGCTTCAAGGCAGAATCCGTGTTGGCAAGAGATCGCGTTGGCCAGGAAAGAAGGAGAAATCAAACAAGTGACAATCAGAAAGGCAAAAAACGAGTTTACCATATGAACTTGATGACAGCAACAACAGCGACGCGCAGAAAGCAAGTGACATTGACGACGTCGACTTCGGAGAGCTCGTCTGGACTCGTTCGGACTCGGAATCGAGCACCGTCAGCGACTAGGGCTTCGTATCGTCGAGAGCTTAATTTTAAGATCAAGAAGTTTAGAAAATTACGGTTCGTAGCTCTGGGTAGACCACAAGAACAGAACGCGTCAGAAAACCAGAGAGCAAACTGCAGACCACGTTTCAAATGCTTTGTTCAGAGGTCAAACGGAGACGAAATTGGACGTGGTCGGTGGCGTTGGCTTCGTTTCGAAGCGCTCTACAACATAGGATCAAGAATCGCGGCTAAAGAAAGCTTAATTCAGCAGAAAATCACATCGAACAACGTGTTGCTGAAGCAGTGGGGCTGGGACTGCAGATTGTTTTTGTGTGATGAAAATAGCAGGGAATGAAGACCAGGTTTAACGCGATGAATCAAGCTAGCACGAGAGGCATTCAGGAGAAATTAACGCGCTGGAATCAAGCTAACAGAAGATTAAGACATGAATGGAGGGAATGGAACGCGCTGCAGCAACAACAACACAACAGCAACGCGGAAAACTAGTTGACATTGACGACGTCAACTTCAGAGGGATTGTCTGGGCTCGTTCGGAATCGGAATCAAGCACAATTAGCGGATACGGATCCGTGTCGTACAGCACTTCATTTTAAGATCGAGAAGCATAGAAAAATATGGCTTATAACTCTGGGAAGAGCACAGAAGCAGACTGCAGCGGAAAAGCAGGTACCGAGCAGCATACCTTGTTTCAAATGCTTCGTTCAGGGGTCAAACAGAGACGAAATAGGATGAAATCGATGGCATTGGATTCGTACAAAAAATCCCTACCATATGGAATCAAGAATCAGGGAAAATGATGGCTTAATTCATCGGGAATTTACATCAAACAGTACGATGCTGAACCAACACCGGGAGGAGGACTTTCAACATGAGACATGAATTTATGGCGATGAAATCAAGTTAGAAAGGGAAAGACATTCATGGAGGCAATTCAACACACTGCTGTAAGAGTAAGATATTTGATGAAGGATCATCTAGACAGCAACCGACACCTCCGGTCCCCGAGTTTGAAGGTGTATAGACTCGTTCGAGAGCTAAGGAAGTCCAACAAGAGCTAGACAAGTTAGTAGCGTTCTTCAGGTCCAAGGAGTTGAATACAGACGAAGAACCACCATTGAAGACTGTTCTAATGATCGAGGTTCGAGAACGAGCAGAAGCCTGCAGAGAAGAACCGCGACCGCGGCTGGAAACCGCGCCCGTGTCTCACTCGCCCAACCGCACCCGCGGCTCCATAACCGCGCCCGCGGCCGGGAAACTCGGCGAGTTCATTAACTTCGCCGAGGCTTCCTTTTTATTGTTTAATTGTTTTTCGGGATTATTATTTTAGGATATACTTTTTATTGTTTATTTCTTTAGTTGGACCCTTATGAACCCTATATAAGGCTGCCTTAGTTGTTGTTTTGCACCCCCAGACCTTGATATTGAATACAGCGTTTATCGTTTTTCCTCCCAAATGAGAGCTTTTGTGAGAAGAGTACCCCGTGTGCATTGTCGTTGAGCTGGCCCTAGTTGTGCTTGTGTGTGTCAATCTCTTCCATAAGGTTGGTGCTATCGATGCTTCATAGAGCAACCTCCAGGTGCCTTGACCCACCAAAGTCATTGTATTTGGTAGTAATCATCCGTTGGGGTTTCTTCATCATTCGGTAAGGTTCGTGTTCTTAAGTTCAGAGGTTTCATCGTTGTTTGATTTGGTTCCAATTGGCCTATCATTCGACTTATCCTTCTTTCATCTCATTCTAATTCCGCCTATCTTCTCTGTTCGAGTTTCTGTTCGAGGTTTGGTGTCTAGATCGGACAACAGCGGCTTATCCCCGCATCAAATTGGTATCAGAGCTGTGTTGACACTATTCGTCTTCACAAGAACATCAAGAGACCCCCTATCCAGAAAATCACAAAAAGAGTCAGCTTTTATTTTCTTGTTTGTCAGTTTCTTTCAGAAATTGATTTTGAGTCTTCCATTGCTTTGATATTTCTTGTTGAGTCATTACAGGTTGTGTGCAAGAAGCTTGGTTCGATTAGTGTTGGTGGAGATCGAAAGATTGGAGTTTGGAGCACCCTTGTTCCCAAAATCCATTCAGCCCTTCATCCATCACAAAATCTATCCATCCCTACCAAAACGCAGCCGTCAAAACCCTAGGAGAGTTGCTGAAAATTTCAGTCCTTGCACCCCAAGCCAAGATCTTCAAGGAATGAAATATTATCTTCTCTACAAGGAAATCAAGGTGGTTAGTAGTTTCTTTTATTTTAAAATTCGAATTTTCTGAGATAGTATCTCAGATCAAGTCTGTAATTTCGTTTTGTTTAGTTGAGACAAAAAAAAAATCAAAAAAAAAATATTCAAAAAAAAAAAGAAGAATCGAAAATTCTCAAAGGCAGTAGTTTATTTTACGTTTTGTTGAGTCAAAGTCTAGTTTGATATTGTTTAAGTTGGATCTCAAGAACTCAAAGGAAATCGGGTTGAACGAGCCCGAACGGAAGCGAGAAACCACCAGGTCGCGACAGAAACCGCTCCCGCGGCCCAGTAGCCGCACCCGCGGTTCAAGCCGCGCCCGCGGAATTCAAGCCGTGCCTGCGGCTCCGCCTCAGAAGCCACTGTTTGAAATCCGCGCCCGCGGAACCGTCATTGTTTGCCTTTCCATTCCTTTCAGATACGAGCCTCAATTATTACCTAACCCTCCCGACTCCGTCTTCGATCCTTCAATCGACATCAGTCGGAACAAGTTAAGGTACGCTTCCTTTTGGCTCTTCTTGAAATTCGAAGCTTAACTCATATCTCTATTTTGCATTTTCATTCTTGCAAAACGCCTTCGAGTCTTATTTTCTTTCTTTCATTGAGTCAGTCTCTTGTTTGAGTCAGAACCTTACAGTCGAAACCCCGCACTACGCTAGCCATCTCCATCTCTACCATCAATCATATATTGCTAGGAGTTAGGTAGTTTCAACTTAGTGGGTTATTGATCCATACAAGTCAATTCATCAAAGAAAAGCTGGTTGCAACGACAATTGAGAGAGAGTGCAGAGGAAAACATACGAGAGTAAACACTAGCGAGTTGTTTTCATTTACACTTACCTTAATATTGTTCTGTGTTAGTCTTTTCTTTAGTGTTGAGCAGGTCAGGTTCTCCCCACGGGAGGCATGAAGCCCCGAAGACCCGCGCCATTACCCCGGAATTTATGACCAACATGTTTCGGGAGATGACGTCGGCCATTACAACCGCCATAGAGCGGCAGCAGCGATCCACCCCTTCCCCAAGGGTTCTAGAGCACATCGGGACCTCCCATGATGCTCCAGTCGACAATCGGAGGCCCCTGCCTCCTCAGCAAGAAGCCTATGAGGCTGCCCACACGGGTCGGGAACCCAGACGCAGGCCTACACCCCGAGACGATCTCCCACAAGCTCGGAGAGGACGCTTTCGTAACTCTCCTATACCTCACTTTAATAGATACAATGCTGCTAACCGTTTTGATGATGCATTTCAGGACCTAGGTGATAATGATGACGAAGAAGAGCCTGAAGAAGAAGATGAGGCGGGATGGCGACCCTATCGTTCCCAAGGAGGTTACCAAGGAAGGCGAAGAGAGCCTGAGCAAGATGGAGTGGGAAAGATAAAGGTTAAGATCCCGAGTTTTGAGGGAAAGTGTGATCCATACATATATATATGGAGTAGGAGACCAAGATTGAACAAATCTGGAATTGTCACAACTTTCCTGAAGCCAAAAAGGTGCAGCTGGCATCTTTGGAGTTTAGTTGCTACGCTTTAGTTTGGTGGGATAGCTTGATCAGAGGGAGAGCTGCCAATGGAGATTATCCTGTCACTACTTGGGAGCTCATGAAGAGGATGATGAGAGCTCGATTTGTTCCCCTACATTACACTAGGGAACTTATTCACCGGCTCGAGAATTTGAAGCAAGGATCAATGGGAGTCGAAGAGACTTACAATGCTATGCAAATAGCAATGGTTCGAGCTAATTTGGTGGAGGATGAGGAGACAACCATGGCTAGATATCTTCGTATCCTTCACCCATATGTGTCTAGTGAGATTGAGATGTTCCCTTATAACTCAATGACTGAGTTGCTACATTTGGCTATCAAGGTGGAAAGAAAGACCAAAATTAGGAGCCAAGGGAGCAAAAACGCAGGTGGCTGGAAAAATCAGCAAGGAAGGAACTCCTATCCTTCAACCCGAGAGGTCCCTAACAAGGAAGACAGTGGTTCTCGAAGGAATCCGCCACCTACTATTCAAGTGCCCTCCGAGACAACACTTGGCCCTTCTAATCCACCCCGAGGGAGTACTTCTAACCCTACTTCTAGGGCTAGGGATATTGAATGCTTTAAATGTAGAGGAAAGGGTCATATGATGAAAGATTGTCCTAATTCTAGAGTATTAATTGTTAATCAACTAGGAGAACTTGAAAGTGAAAGTGAAAAAGAAGAGAACCTAGGTGATATGCATGATGAGGATGATCTTAGTGATGAAATTCGTTATGAACATGGTGATTCTTTGATTTGTAAGAGAAATTTGCATGTACAACCCGTCCCTTGTGAGGATAACCAAAGAGAAAATTTGTTTCATACTAGATGTTTGGTTCAAGGGAAGGTTTGTAATATGATTATTGATGGAGGAAGTTGTTGCAATATTGCTAGCACTGAGTTAATCTCTAAATTGCATATTGCTACTATTTTCCACCCTAGGCCCTATAAATTGCATTGGATGAATGAATGTGGTGAATTAAAAGTTCTAAAACAAGCTAAGATAACATTCACCTTAGGAAAGTATACGGATACGGTTTTATGTGATGTAGTTCCTATGCAAGCTTGTAATATATTGTTAGGAAGACCATGGCAATACGATCGAAAGGTTACTCATGATGGTCATACTAACCGTCATACATTCATCTTTAATGATAAGCCTATTACTCTTAAACCTATGACTCCAGCGCAGATAGAAGAAGCTTACGAAAAGAGAAAAGGCAAGGAAAAGGTTTCGGACAGAACTGAAGCAACAGAAGCAGCGACCGAAAACCGCGCCCACGGTTCAGATGCCGCACCCGCGGCTCACGACAGATCGCAACAGAAGGCCCAACACGAGAATCGCGCCCGCGGTCCCGAGGTCGCGCCCGCGTCTCACTTGCCCAACCGCGCCCGCGGTAATTCAGTCGCGCCCGCGAATCCTTCTTCTGGCGCGATGCTGGTTCCTGCATTGACGAATCGAGCCCTATTGTCGTCCAAAGCCGAGCTGGAAGGTGAGTATTTACCCTTCGATACTACTCTAATGATGCTTTGCAAGAGATTTGTGCTGACAGGTACCAATGCTCGCCCTAATCTGCCACCGAGTATCCAAGCTATTCTTGATGATTTTTCAGAAGTGTTTCCGGATGAGATTCCAGCAGGCTTACCACCTTTTAGGGGTATTGAGCATCAAATCGACCTCATTCCAGGAGCATCTCTACCTAACCGACCAGCTTACAGAATGAATCCTCAGGAGTGCAAGGAGATTCAGAAGCAGGTACAGGAGCTTGTAGATAAGGGCTATGTTTGAGAAAGTATGAGTCCTTGTGCAGTCCCGGTCTTACTTGTGCCCAAGAAAGACGATTCCTGGCGGATGTGTGTTGATTGTCGAGCTATCAACAACATAACTGTCAAGTACCGTCATCCCATTCCAAGGCTAGACGACATGTTGGATGAACTCCATGGAGCTACAAACTTCACCAAAATTGATCTTAGAAGTGGCTACCATCAAATCCGGATGAGAAAAGGTGATGAGTGGAAAACCGCCTTCAAGACCAAATTTGGTCTATATGAGTGGCTTGTTATGCCATTTGGACTTACTAATGCTCCCTCTACTTTTATGAGGCTTATGAACCATGTCTTGAGGAAGTTTATAGGGAAGTTTGTTGTAGTTTATTTCGATGATATCTTGATTTACAGCAGGTCCCTAGGGGAGCATGATCAACATCTCAGGGAAGTACTCGTTACTCTTAGTATACAACGACTATATGCTAATTTGAAGAAGTGTGATTTTTGCACTGATAAAGTTATATTTCTTGGCTTTGTAGTGAGCTCCCAGGGATTACAGGTTGATGAGGAGAAGATTAAGGCCATTCAGGATTGGCCAACCCCCACGACTAGCAGCCAAGTCAGAAGTTTCCATGGATTGGCTAGTTTCTATCGGCGTTTTGTGAAGGATTTCAGCACCATTGCTGCACCCCTAACTGAGGTAACAAAGAAGCATTCGGCCTTTGTTTGGAAGGAGGCTCAAGAAAGGGCGTTTGAAGAGCTAAAACGCAGATTGACCGAAGCGCCATTGCTTGTGCTTCCCGATTTCACTAGGCCCTTTGAAGTGGAATGTGATGCCTCAGGAGTTGGCATAGGAGGAGTACTCATGCAAGAAGGTAAGCCTATTGCTTTCTTTTCTGAAAAGTTGAAAGGTGCAAGTCTAAATTATTTTACTTATGATAAGGAATTGTATGCATTATATAGAGTACTTAAGACTTGGCAACACTACCTATGGTCTAGAGAGTTTGTTTTGCATACCGATCATGAATCTTTGAAACATTTTAGGAGCCAAGACAAACTTGATAGGAGGCATGGTAGATGGATGAAATTTATTGAGACTTTCCCTTATATTATCAAATACAAGAAGGGAAAGGACAATGTTGTTGCTGATGCACTATCTAGGAGGCATGCTTTAATTGTTCAACTTGACTCTAAGGTATTAGGCTTTGTTTACATCAAGGAGTTATATCGTAATGATGCTGATTTTGGTGCTATTTATAAGCAATGTTTAGATAAAGGAACTTTGGATAAGTTTTACTTGTTTGATGGTTTCTTGTTTAGGGCTAGTAAAGTATGCATACCTAAGTGTTCTTTGAGATTATTGCTTTTTGAAGAAGCCCATAAGGGTGGATTAATGGGACACTTTGGTAGAGATAAGACATATCATATGTTGCATACTCACTTTTATTGGCCCCATATGCTTAGGGATGTTGAGCATTGTTTGAAAAGATGCTTGGAGTGTCTTAAGGCTAAGTCTAGAGTTAAACCACATGGATTGTATACTCCTTTGCCTATTCCTACGACCCCATGGGTAGACATTAGTATGGATTTTATTGTAGGGTTGCCTAGGACTAAGAAGGGGAGAGATTCTATTTTTGTGGTTGTTGATAGATTTTCTAAAATGGCTCATTTTATTGCTTGCAAAAAGACTGATGATGCTCATCATGTGGCTGATTTATTCTTTACCGGAATTGTTAGATTACATGGAGTACCTAAGACTATTGTGAGTGATAGGGATGTGAAATTTCTAAGTCACTTTTGGAAAACTCTTTGGGGAAAACTAGGGACTAAACTTCTATTCTCTACATCTAGTCATCCTCAAACCGATGGTCAAACTGAAGTAACCAATAGGACCTTAGGAACCCTTTTGAGAGCCATCCTTAAGAAGAATTTGAAGGCTTGGGAAGAAGCCTTACCCCATGTTGAGTTTGCCTACAATAGAGCCATCAATTCCTCAACCTCGCTGAGTCCCTTTGAATGTGTGTATGGTTTGAATCCACTAACCCCTTTTGATCTTACGCCGTTGCCTACGAAGGAGCGAGTGGATTTCATTGCAGGAAAACAGGTTGAGCACATCAAGGAGATTCATGAGAGGACAAGAGCTAAGTTGTTAGAGGTGGCTGCTAAAAACGCTAGCAAGGCGAACAAGAAGAGGCAGAAGGTTATTTTCAAAGAGGGAGATCTTGTGTGGGTCCACTTTAGAAGAGAACGCTTTCCAAGCAAGCGTCATTCCAAGCTGTCCCCAAGAGGCGATGGACCATTCAACGTTCTCAAGAAGATTGGAGATAATGCTTATGTCTTGGAGCTTCCCGGTGACTATCAAGTGAGTGCTACCTTCAATGTGCAAGATTTGACTTTATTTGTGGGTGAAGAAGAAGAGGAGCTGGATGATTCGAGGTCAAATCCTTTTCAAGAAGGGGAGGATGATGAAGGATCATCTGGACAACAAACGACACCTTCGGTCCCCGAGTTTGAAGGTGCATTGACTCGTTCGAGAGCTAAGGAAGTCCAACAAGAGCTAGACAAGTTAGTAGCGTTCTTCAGGTCGAAGGAGTTGAATACAGACGAAGAACTACCATTGAATACTGTTCTAATGATCGAGGTTCGAGAACGAGCAGAAGACTGCAGAGAAGAACCGCGACCGCGGCTGGAAACCGCGCCCGCGTATCACTCGCCCAACCGCGCCCGCAGCTCCATAACCGCGCCCGCGGCCGGGAAACTCGGCGAGTTCATTAACTTCACTGAGGCTTCCTTTTGAAACATTATTTTCGGATGTTTAATTGTTTTTCGGGATTATTATTTTAGGAGATACTTTTTATTGTTTATTTCTTTAGTTGGCACCCTTATGAACCCTATATAAGGCTGCCTTAGTTGTTCTTTTGCACCCCAAACTTTGATATTGAATACAGCGTTTATCGTTTTTCCTCCCAAAAGAGAGCTTTTGTGGGAAGAGTGCCCCGTGTGCATTTTCGTTGAGGTGGCCCTAGTTGTGCTTGTGTGTGTCAATCTCTTCCATAAGGTTGGTGCTATCGAGGCTTCATAGAGCAACCTCCAGATGCCTTGACCCACCAAAGTCATTGTGTTTGGTTGTAATCATCCGTTGGGGTTTCTTCATCATTCGGTAAGGTTCTTGTTCTTAAGTTCAGGGGTTTTATCGTTGTTTGATTTGGTTCCAATTGGCCTATCATTCGACTTATCCTTCTTTCATCTCATTCTAATTCCGCCTATCTTCTCTGTTCGAGTTTCTGTTCGAGGTTTGGTGTCTAGATCGGACAACAGCGGCTTATCCCCGCATCAAATTGGTATCAGAGCTGTGTTGACACTATTCGTCTTCACAAGAACATCAAGAGACCCCCTATCCAGAAAATCACAAAAAGAGTCAGCTTTTATTTTCTTGTTTGTCAGTTTGTGGCTACGGCTTCGTATCGAAGAGCTCTACAATATAGGGTCAAGAATCGCAGTAAACGATGGTGTAATTCAGCAGAAAGTACATCGAACAGCGTGTTCCTGAGGTGGCATAGGGAGGACGACTTACAATCTTCGGAGTCGAATCGATGTCGCTCGGTAACGGATTTAGACAATTCGAGAGTCTATTTTAACTACTTTGGATGCAGGGAATCCAAATCTGGAATCATATTGGGAGAAAGAAAGCTAAAAGGTAAAGTTTTGGATGATAGACAGAAGAGGTAGAAGGAGGAGTTCGTCGGAAATGAAGCACGACTATCATTGGCTTTGGTTGAGGGTCAGAGTATAAGCAAGATCAGGGCGTCACAAAACGAAGGAGCAGGGAGCAGATCAGAGGCTTGAGCAAGCAAGGTGAAGAGGGTCTCTGGCCCTTTGGTGGCGCAGGTGCCAAAACATCAAATGGTTCGTTCAACATCTTCAAACAACGCCCTCCTCACTCTAACGAATTCAGAAGTCTGGTGGAGGTCGACGCCGATGGCTTGAAGAAGCTGCATGACCATCATCTTTGCCAACATCACCGAGGGAGGAACGCTCACGCTCCACTACAACACAAGAGCGACGAAGATCGCGGTGATTGTTGGAGGCAAAGGACGATTCCAGACTGCGTGTCCACACGTCGCCGACAGGAAGCAGCAAAGACGGGAAGTGAGCGGCGTCCACTACGAGAAGGTGAGTGCGGAGCTAAGGTGCAGGACAGTGTTCATCATGACGGCGGGACATCCCATCGTGACAGTGGCATCAAGGGAGAAGGGTCTCGAAAGGATCCACTTCGAAGTGAACGCGGAGGATAAAGAGAAGATTGCTCTTGCCGTAAAGAAGAGCGCGTGCAAGCAACTTGACAAGGCTTGAGTGCAATAACACAAGGTTTCTAGCAGAGGAAGGAGATGTTTTCATTGTCCCAATGTTCCACCCGATGGCTCAAATGTCGTTCAAACAACAATACAAGAGGAAGAGTTAAAGGTTGCCCACCACTTTTAATTAGTGTACAAAGGCAATGCGTATTCAACATGTATGGGCTCGTCACGCTTCTAAAGGTACAAATCTTGACACATCTCGTTTTGTTTCCGTTTACGTTCAAGTTTAGCGGGCTATGGGATTGAAGGTGTCATCGTATTTTGAAGACGGGTGTGAGACTTCTAAGCTTTCGCTTAGAATTGCCACCGCGTTATCTACAAAAGGCCAGTGTGAGACTTCTAAGCCTTCGCTTAGAATTGCCACCGCTTTGTTCATCTCGCATCAAGGGCTCACAACAGATGTGGAAAACCCCAAGCTCGGCTTGGGGCTGCCATCGTGTTGTCAGTCTCTAGTTCACAGCGAACGATGTCCCCAGAATCCCACCGCGCTACATCAAGTGGGCGTTGACCCCCGAGACTACTCTTGGGGCAGCCATCGCGCTACTTCAAATGGGTGACGTCCTTGGGTTATCGTTGCGCTTACTCCGTACTGGCAACGTCCCCCAAGCATGTGCTTGGGGCTGCCGTCGTACTTGCTACAAACTTCAGCGCGCTATTTCGGACGCTCATTCCTTCATGTGAAACGTAAGTAAAGACCTGTCACCACGTTTATGTTATAGCGCGTTAACAAGCATTAATTGAGTACTTCGAGCTCGCGATCGAAGTACTTGACCAACACTTGGGAACATTTTCTTTGAATTCTTGCAGAAAGAAAAGATAAAGACCGAGTTAACTTCCATGGCAATATGTGCAAATTCTATGTCTACGGGCAACTCTACGTCTATGTGCACACAATAACGTCTACGATCTATCCAAAGTCTGTGCTGAGAGGCAGGATCTGCGACAAACGTCACCTACTAACACGATGATTTAAACCTCCGTCCATTTGATTGCTTCAACAACTTTTTTCAAAAACCGTTAAAGCATGGGGCTGTGATGGTGCACGTTATTTCTACGAAACAACACTCGTCGTCCTAAATCATCGCGCTAAAACTAGCAAATCCAAACAGATCAATCAACTAGGAATGCATTAATTCTTATGGAATGGAACGCGTTGTCTTCTATCAACGCGTTCAAACCGACAGTGTAAACTTTAATCAAGCACGACAACCAAGCGGGTTATGCAAGTTGCTGATACATGCAGCTGATGCAAGCAGGTGATACAAGCAGCATACTAATGCAACCAGGTAGCTGACAAGCAGCTGGACGAAACTTAGCTTAGTGGGTTTGCTTCCACTATAAATAGGAATGTAAAGCGTTTATTTGAAGGATCTTTCGCCCGACTCTGGAATGTAGACTTAGGGCCGGAGGTCTGTGGAGGTCCTCGGGTATATTCAAACTCGTCGGCTTGTTAAATCTGAGAACCGCCAGTAATGGTAATTGAGACTCATTAATGTGTAAACTTAATTTTTTCTTTTTTTTTCTATTTCTCATTATCCAATGATAATTGAGACTTATCCCTTCGTGGATGACACTCTGCTTCTTGCCTGTTTACAAAAAAAAATGTCTAATAAAACCATTTTTATGTGCTTAATTGGTTAGTATTTCCACCATTTCCATCTTTTTTTTCTTCGCTCTTCACCTTCAATCCGTATGACGATGAAGAGCAATCCGAGCAACGTAAACGACTATGTGATTTTGGTACATATATAAGAGATATTCAATTCATTTTATTATAATTTACTAAAAAAATACATATATGAAAAAATACATTAAGTATATGAATATAGACAAAAATAAAAAGTGTTTGGCTGGCGCAAAGCGCGAGTAATGACCTAGAAAGTTGTCATTAAGTCGTCATTACTATGTGACCTCTTGAATTCCTCTTCTAATTTCAACTTTTGATTTTCCGACTTCTCCGAATGAGATTTCGTATTGAATTCTCCCACCAAGTCGTCGTTACTCTTCTGCATATTATATTTCGCCGTTATTCATGGTTACTGTCAATTTGTAATTGAACCAATCAATTTGGTATTTTTATCACTTCTATTGTTCGTTTATTTTTGTGTTAATGTCTTGATCTGCTGGGTTAGATTTGTTTTGGCCTGAATTGGACAAAATATGCCATAAAAAAATTGTAAATATATAATTAGCCCAATCCAATTTTGAGATGAAAAACCGTAATTACTCCGCGCGTAGCGCGGGTGTCCGATTCTAGTTTTATTTAAAATTTTAAAAACTTATCCCATTATCTACCACAACTAAATTTTAAACGCCGCGCTACGCACGATCCTTTGAAAGTATAAGATGTGATATTATATATTCAATTTTTAAAATGTCCTAATTTTATGCTTAGTTAATATATGAATGGAGTTTATTGATTGTATAATATCTTTGAACTTATCAAAGATATTTGGACAAAAGAGGCTATTACCCTACAAAATTGTCAATTATTTTAAATTTTTAATAGGTTAATCAACATTAAAAAGATAGAGTTACATTTAAATGAGGAGAGGAGAAAGATGAATTAAAAGAGGAGAAAGAATTAAAATCTTCAATAAATGTGATTAATGAGGAGCATTCAACTTTTTTGTACCACGTCAATTTTATATTAGACTAGAATTACGGAACCCGTGCGATGCACGGCTCCTGATTTTCATTGAAATTATAAGTTTTAGCTATCTTTTCTAATTACAACGGTATAGTTTCATTGTCGTTGTTCTTTCATGTTGAAAGTATTTTGTAAGTGTATATGATTGCATTGAGTTGTAGGGTTAAAAAAGAAAAAAAAGGTTAGGAGAAGAACATGTGCATGGTCACTATCCTAAATCTATTGATATCATTTCCTTATGTAAATGCATATAAATATAAAAGATTATAAATCAATTGAATTTTATTTATTTATATAATATTAATTTAAAAATCATTGAAAATAAATATAATTATATAATGCATATTTTAATTTATATAATTTTTATTTCTATATGTTTATAAATTATATACATAGTTTCGCGCATGGCGCGTGAATACATCTAAATCTCTCTAATTTTAATGCTAGGCGGCTCCATCTTCAAACGCAAGGTAGAGATTTCAAAACAAAAACAAAAACTAAATGTAACTCCAAAAACACTAAATGCAACTCCAAAATCATTAATTGCTTAAGTTAAAGGTCAATTTTATATGTTTATAGACTAGAAACGGAGCGCGGGGCAATTGTTGTTTCCGTATACGATTTAACGTTGTTTAATAAAGGTCCTAAAATTGGATTGGGCTAATCATACTCAAAACCTCTTCCAATATATAAATATAACACTAACAAAGTTAAATTTATAAAAAATCAATCAAGAAAATGAAAAAAAATACACATGATGTCTTCTTTCAGCGGATAAAGAGAAGTCACTATAGCCTCTGTAAATAAAGGATATAAATACAACAAAGAGACACTCTCAATCTTCTCCCTCGGAGTTGTCCGCAAATTGTTCACTAGTAGAAAAAACACTTGTTGAGGCGGGCAAAATACCCCCTGTTGAGGCGGGCAGGGGTCGCTGCAACTGAGGGGGCTGCAACAAATCAATACTTGTTGAGGCGGGCACCTGTTCGCCTCAACAGGTCACTTGTTGAGGCGGTCAAAAAGGTGCCCGCCTCAACAAGTAGGCAAATATATTGCGTTGAATTACATCTGCCCGCCTAAAAAAGGCTCCATATTTGAGGCGAACAGTTTGTGCCCGCCTCAATTGATCGCCTCAAATCCATATCGCCCGCCTCTATTGTTTGGCTAATTTGTCTGGTCAAATCAATTTATTGGCTCGGTCAAATCAATTTGAAAACACGAAATTAATTGTTTAAGTGTAATTGTTGGCCTCAATTTTTTTAAGAATCTGAACATCAGCATCACAACAATCAGTATCGCCAAAACAAAAGCATATCTACAAATTTTATTATGAGATTGCAACATATCAACAACAAACTATGAACAAAAGATATTACTGCAACAAAAAATAGAATTGAAATCGCCAGCAACAAGCATATCTACAAACTATGAACAAAAAAGTAGAATCGAAACAAGATAATGATATCGCCAGATCTGGAACCAGAAACAATGAATTGCGACTTGAACCTTGTGATTGTAGAAACTTCAACACAAAAACAATTGAAACCAGAAAGGAGGTTAAGGTGAGGCGGAAACCAGAATTTAAGCGACTTTAGATTCGCCAGATCTACAGATTCGACTTTGCAACATCATATTCGACCTTGCGAATGTAGATCCAAACGAAGGAGGCGAGGGGATCCGGAGAAGAAGGCGAGGCTGCTAAAGGACGACAACAAGGGTCCAGTCGTCCATATTTGATTTGGAGAGGTGGAGAAGAAGGCGACTTCATCTCCGCGACCTTGGATCCGCATCATCTTCCTCTGCTTCAAGCTCCGTCGCCGCCTCGTCTTCCTCAGCTTCAAACTTCTTCTCTGGTTTGTATCTGCCTCGTCTTCCTCTTCTTCAAACTCCTTTGCCTCCTCAGATTCGCCTCCATCTGATATTAAGAGGTGACGATTGTGGTGTTGAAGAGGAGGGAGGGGAAGGTGGAGGAGATCGAGCAGATCTTGGTTGTCGAGCGGCGCAGAGGTTGTTGAAGATGAGCGGCGCAGATCTGTTGAAGAAGAGCTTCAATGGAGATCTATTGAAGAAGAGCTTCAATGGAGATCTGTTGAAGATTGGAAAAGAATGAGCGGCGCAGAGGGAGATTGGAAAAGAACGAGTGGTCGGGTTAGGGTTATAATGAGATGGGTCCCTTTTAAAGAGGCGCCTTCCTTTTAACCGACGCAAATTAAGACTTGTTGAGGCGGGCGCCTTAATGCCCGCCTCTAATTTTTTTGTCGCAACTGTTGAGGCGGGCGCTTACTGCCCGCCTCTAATATTTTTGGACCTGTTGAGGCGGGCGCCTTACTGACCGCCTCAACAGGTAAAAAACACAAATTTTTTTTGAGGCGAACGAAAATTTGCCCGCCTTTAAAGCATCTGTTGCAGCGAACAAAATGACTGACCGCCTCAACAGATAGTAGAATAAGACTTTTTGCGTCGGTTTTTAAGGTGACCGCCTCAACAGGGGGGCTGCAACAGGTGTTTTTTCTACTAGTGGTTGAAGAACGTAACAACTGCTTTTATATCTTTAGCTTCGTGGAAGGTGAAGGGTTGTCTCCTCCACAAACGTATTTCGATTTTATAAGAAGGAGCACGAAAGTTTTTATCAATGTGTTGTTTTGTATATTATTTTGTAATATTATTTGAAATAGAGTATGCAGTTGTTGTTGTTGGGAATTATAAGACGCAATAAGTAATAAGAGTAACATTTTTACACTTTATAATTATAAAAAACACCCAATATAAAATAAACAAACTCCGGAGGATTTAAATGCCTACTGTCATAATTTTAATTTGGACTATTGTCCTTTGTTAAAAGATGAGGCTTTGATTCAACAAATTTTTATTTACCTTCAACTTAATTGTTCAAATCTCAAGATTTATCATCATGTTTAGAGGTGTGAGGAGTTTATTTAAACTCAATTCTATCCTTTTCTCGTGAACCAAGTCCACTCACATTGTTGTTCCCCCATTTATCCTTTCAACCATTTAAAATCAATGAATAAGTAGATACTACCTCCGTTCACAAAAGAATGTCATTTTAGACATTTGCACAATAGCCAAGGAGTTCAATAATTACCCTATATTTTTATTACTTTTTTCTAAAATTCATAACTCACCTCATTTTTAACCAATCAAAAATCACAATTTGCATCAAAAGAGTAAAAAGTTGATTTAAACCTTTTCTTAACAACAAAGAGAGACTAGAATGACATTCTTTAGTGAACGGATGGAGTATTTATAATAAAAAAGAGAGTCAAAAAGACCATTTAAAAGCAATGAATAGTTGAAGCAACAGATGTAATAACAAAACATTCCTACAACATAACTAAGCAATTCATTCATTTTAGTAAGAGATGGAAGTGAGAGTGATTAAGCATACTTTAATTGATCCCTCCTGGGAAGATGCATAAGATAAATGATTTATTGTCTTGTCTTGATATGAGCACAAAACATTCCAACAACATAAGGAAGCAATTAATTCATTTTAGTAAGAGAAGTGAGGGTGCTTAAGCATACTTCAGCTGATTCCTCCCGGAAGATACATAAGATTAATGATTTCTTGCCTTGTCTTTATATGAGCAGTTGATTTTTCATTCTGATTATAGATTCACATGAGTTGATGTCTTCCTCTGTATATGTGGCCTCCCAAAAGTATTCTCCTCTTAGTTTGTTGGTCATCACCCAAGTTCTCCACCTTTGTGTTTGGTTTTGGATTTGAAAGCAGTATTGAAACATGAATGTATCAAGAGATCCATATTGAAGCTCACTACACAATATTTCACCATGTCAAGATTAAACTCTTTTGCATTTGAAAGCAGTTTATCATTAAGTCTCCATTGAAACACTATCAAATTTGCTTCCTTGAGTACGACATCCAATTTTCATGTATAAATATAGATGAGAAGATAAGCTTGAGCGTTTCTATGTATATTCACACAACTTGTATAGCTATATAACTTGACGTATACATACGATGGTTAAATGACTCAATCAAAATT
The DNA here is from genome assembly GCA_029168935.1 of Oxyria digyna. Lineage (NCBI taxonomy): Eukaryota > Viridiplantae > Streptophyta > Magnoliopsida > Caryophyllales > Polygonaceae > Oxyria > Oxyria digyna. The sequence continues at coordinate 48,094,995 of JAPVLV010000005.1, forward strand.
AAAAAGGAACGATTAGTGACAAAAATATAATGCACTTTATGATGGACTTCCTTACCATTTTATCCATCTATACCTTGACATTGTAAATTGTTACATAACTCAACCTATTTCCAATGACATAATCTCATGACCTCAAACAAAATCAAGCACATCATCAAAAATACACAAATTTCTCAACAATGCATAATCAAAATTGACTTATCAAAATTCACATAGATCACAAACAAAAAAACCTACCCAACAAAGACAATGCAAAGCCAAAGATACAAAAAGACAACATGTGGCAAGATATTTGCATGCCTCAATTTTGCAAACACTTTTAAGACCATAATCTGAAGCAATCTTATCCCCGACTTCAAATGTTTTGGATTGTTATCCCATTTATATCTTCACAAAAGTACCTCCATCGTTAAAAAACCAATTCGGAAGATTGAAATCATATACAATCGGACTGCAAACAACGCTACCCCCCAAATCACTTCAAAAAGAATGGCAACGGTTTTCTTAGTTGCGGAAAGCATCGCATCCAGTAATTGTACACCAGTTAGATCCAAAGCCAACTTCCATAGATATCCATCTCCTTGAACTCAAATCCAATCCATAGAAATCACATCCACTTTACTCAATTACTCATCAGTAAGCGAAACACATATAATTCAAGAGGAATTAGCAAGAGCGAGATCAAGAGATTGAATCTTCAATGGAACCAACAAGATGAAAACTTTACGAAAAGTTTCTGTAATTCAAAAAATATTGTGATTGTCTCACCCCAAATACAAATTCACGCTTACAAAGAGAATCTTCAAATGCTTTCAGATTTGTAAAATAATTAAATCAAGATATATATTTTCAAGCTCTTTCTAGAATACTGGATCTAATACTCCATATCACGAAGGAAAATATAAGTTCAAATTATTCAAGTACATCCATGCTATCTCGTGCGTTCTGGAATCACTCAAGAACAATCTAGAGAGGATGTACAAAGTTAAGCTCAAAATAGCGAACAAAAGAGAAGTATATTAAATGAAAGAACCTATTCATTTCCATATTGTGACTCCAATCCTCACGTTTTATCTTATCCGCATGATGGTTTTGTAAGACTTCAATTCCGACACCGTACTCTTTGACAACCCAAGAACATCTGTGCAATATCAAAAGCAACAATTTAAAGCGCTAATTCACCTTTTTTTTTAAATCCGGTTCAGTTTTGGGCGCACTGACGAGGCGAATTTGTCGTATGCCAAGTCAAGTAATCCTAACAAGCTCACTAACAAGTATAGTAGGCAAGCAAGGGTCGAATCCCAAGGGAATCAGGTTATCGATTCTTAAAGTAACAATTATGATTAACGAGTGTAAGTAACCAAAGGGGGGGGGGGGGGGTTTGGTATGTTTTAAGAACAACGTAATGAAGGTTGATTTGGTTTGTAAATATATCAATGGAAGGTGTTTCACTCGACAATTATCCACTAACAGATTAACAAGTTGATCATAAACTCCTTTTAATCCTATGTCGAATTACTCATATGATCGTTCTAATCCCTGTTCTAATGTAGTTATTAGCCCAACTAGTCCTAATAACCCTTACTCAACTATAACCTTGAAACTATCAAGATTCAATAATAAAGCAGATTTAAGTTCAGGAATGGATAGATACATGCAATACCATAGACAACTAGTCAGATACTCGACATGTACTCAATTCTCTTCACAATTGACATTCACAACTAGTTCATGCAAATTGTGTGTGCTACAAACAAGTATGATATTTCAACTAGAAATAACCAAACAATAGCAATATGAATGAGATAAAACTACTTAGATGGCCAATCTAAGTGAGCAAATCTAATTCAATAACAATACACACAAGAGAATAGAGACAATCAATATGAATAGAACAAAGGAAAGGAATCTCACAACTTAATCAATCCGAAAGCTTCAAATGTCAAGCAAAACAATGGAAACTTCAGCAACTCATGAAGTTCTTGGGAGAAAACTCTAAAACTTGGAAAATGGAATGTAGAAGATGATATAAGATCATCAACACCTAAACATATAACTCTTCTGCAGAATTCAACTGCCAAATTAAAGCTACAAACGTGTGAAAAACGTTACAGAAGTAAACACAACATACTAAATCGGGCAAATGAAGAAAGTCTTCTCTGGCGGATTTCTGCGATCGCGGTTTGGGACCCGCGATCGCGGATTTTGTTCTAAAAACAAGGCTGGTCCGGTGGAAATTCCGCGATCGTAGTTTGGGACCCGCGGTCGCGGAATTGCCTTTGTGGCTTCGTCTTCAGCTGCTTCCAATGCTTCGTCTTCGTCTTCATCATGTGGTCTTCATCAGCTTCGACTCCTCTTCTTATGCTTCAATGCTCCGCATCATCCTCTGTAATCTCATATGTGACTCAACTCTCCAGAACTCCATGATTAAAGAATACATCATAACATCTAGCATAATCCTATACAAAATGAGCTAATAACCTATAGTAGCGCTATGTAAAATACCGCTTATCAAACTCCCCCATATTTAGACCTTGCTCGTCCCCGAGTAAGCTAAATGAAACTTACCCTTACAATCAGCACACATAGATCTCAGGAAGTATAGAGAAAGAATGAACTACAAATTACAAACACACTTTGCCTCCAAACACTATAGTGAGTACAAAAGATAAATCTAATCCTAGCTCCTATCTAGCACCTTATTCCTCCATAGTGGCCTACCCTTTCCTCCTTATATCACCACCTTCTTATGACACCTCGCCAGCAGCAACAAATGGTCCTAAGACACTCATTTCACGCATTCTGCCTAGGCGCCCCGAAGGGTTTTCACCTAGCCACTCATTTCATTTTGCTAGATAACTCACAATTGGCTCACATCTCTCAACTCCACTTTTGCCTCAGCCTATTGCCGACCAGACTACCTGCTTTTTGCATGGAACCGCCCTTTCAGGTTTTCAGCCCATCCCATGATTTTCATTTGCCTTTTTTAACATTTTTGTGGCTTTTTCTGTTTATTTTTTTTATTTTTCTTTAAATAAATACGAACTGAATTCAAACAACCGAATGGAAACTACTCTAAAGATAAGCAGTAACCTAAATCCCTCTCCCCCATACTTGAAGTACACAATGTCCTCATTGTGAAAGACATAGAAAATAAATGAGGAAGAGAAGAGAGTAGCTCACTGATCCGGGTTACCCGGTGGACAAAATCATCATCAAGAATTCCGCGGTCGCGGCTTGAGGCCCGCGATCGTGGAAAACCCTCTGTTGCAATTCCGCGATCGCGGATTGTGTCCCGCGGTCGCGGATTTCCTGCTGTAGAAACCCGAAATAAGTTTTCATCCGGGAACGTACCTTGGATCTGAGCCCGTAACTCACCGTCTTCTTGCATAATCCGACTCAGATGATCAGCTACTGAGTTCTCGACTCCTTTCTTGTCCCGTATGTCCACATTGAACTCGCTCAAAAGTAAGACCCATCGAATGAGTCTCGGCTTGGATTCCTTCTTCGTCATGAGATAACGAAGAGCAGCGTGATCAGTGTGGATAATCACCTTTGTGCCCAACAAATACTGTCGAAATTTCTCAAGGGCAAACACCACAGCTAACAACTCCTTCTCTGTGGTGGAGTAGTTCCTCTGAGCGCCATTCAAGGTTGTGGAAGCATAATAGATCACATGCATTGCTCTTCCAACCTTTTGACCAAGAACAGCTCCCACCGCATAATTACTAGCATCACACATGATCTCAAAAGGTAGAGACCAATCGGGTACCTGAATAATGGGTGCCTCAGTGAGGTGGGATTTCAGAGTGTCGAATGCTTTTTTGCACTCGGTAGACATCTCAAAAGTCACTTCCTTCTTCAAAAGCTCACATAGAGGTGTTGAGATCTTTGAAAAGTCCTTAATAAACCTGCGAAAGAAACCTGCATGGCCTAGAAAAGAATGCACTTCACGCACATTAGTAGGATAAGGCAACGATTGAATGATGTCAATCTTTGCGTTATCGACCTCAATACCCCTAGCTGAAATTATATGACCCAAAACAATACCTTGTTCAACCATAAAGTGACACTTTTCAGAATTCAACACTAAATTAGTGTCTACACATCTTTTAAGCACAAGTGAAAAATGATGTAAACATGCATCAAAGCTATCCCCATGTACCGTAAAATCATCCATGAATACCTCAATGAAATGCTCAATATATTCCGAGAAGATACTTACCATACATCGTTGAAAAGTCTCAGGTGCGTTACATAATCCAAAAGGCATCCTACGATATGCAAAAGTGCCAAAAGGACATATAAAGGTTGTCTTCTCTTGATCTTCGGGCGCAATGGCCACCTGAAAATAACCTGAGTATCCATCCAAAAAGCAATAATAGGGACGACCGGCAAGTCGTTCAAGCATTTGATCAATGAAAGGTAAAGGAAAGTGATCCTTTCGAGTCACCGCATTCAGGTTACGGTAGTCAATGCATACCCTCCAACCTGTTTGAGCTCTAGTGGGAACCAACTCACCATGTTGATTCTCAACAACTGTAATGCCCCCCTTCTTAGGGAAACATTGTGTTGGACTTACCCATTGACTATCCGAGATGGGAAAGATCATGTCAGCTTGAAGAAGTTTCAGCACCTCCTTCTTGACCACCTCCATCATAGGTGGGTTTAATCTTCTTTGGGGTTGCCTAGAGGGCTTAGCTCCTTCCTCAAGTAGGATCCTGTGCATACAGGTGGAAGGGCTAATTCCCTTGATGTCGCAATAGTCTACCCAAGATCTGTAATGTGCTCTTTCAACACCATCACCAATCTCTTCTCTTGCTCACCTGACAACTTACTAGAGATGATTACCGGGAGGGTATCATTCTCTCCAAGAAATGCATACTTCAGGTGCTCTGGAAATTGCTTAAGCTCAATCACTAGTGCCTGCAAAACAGAAGGGAGGAGCTTCTCGCTCTCCAAAGTCAGTAACATGGGCCTGTCGGCCAAAGATCTACCTGACGTGTCTAGCTAAGCTAGAACCCTATGAATATCAGGAGAAAGAGAGAGATTAACTTGTGGTGGGTGCATGATGCTGTTTTCCATAACACATTGCAATTCATCCAAGCCAAAGATATTAAAAGTATCTTGAACTATAGGATCAATCACATCAATAGAACAAATAGAAGCAACATCTTCAATGGGGTGCTTCATAGCATCAAAAATATTGAATTGTACAACTTCCCCATCGAACTCTAAAGTAAGAGACGCACTAGCTAGATCAATCTTTGTGTTAGAGGGTCTCATAAAAGGCCTTCCTAACAAAATAGGTGCAGCCTGAGCATCATGTTCCATGTCTAACACAAAGAAGTCAGCAGGAAAGAACAAATTATCAACCATTACCAAAACATTCTCAACTACACCTTTAGGATAAACAGTAGACCTATCAGCTAGTTGAATAATTATTCCGGTTTCATGAAGAGGACCTAAACCAAGCATCTTATACAACGAGTAAGGCAAAACATTTATAGATGCACCAAGATCAAGCATAGCTCTCTCAAAGTGAGTATCACCTATACGACAAGGAATGATTACCATGCCCGAATCGCTGCACTTCTTAGGCATTCGCCTTTGGAATACAGCGGAGACACGCTCGCTTACCGTCACCTTCTGTTGTCCCTTCAATTTCTGATTCTTCTTGATGGTGCAGAGTTCCTTCAAGAACTTAGCATATCTAGGAATATTTTCAATGAGCTTGAGTAAAGGGATATTTACCTCACATTTGCTGAAGGTTTCAAACAACTCCTTATCGTTTTCCGGCCTCCTCGTATCCTTTAAACCATCTGGAAAAGGAGCGGGAGGTTTGGTTGAGTTGAGAGGTGGGAAGTCGGGGCAGACATAGTCGTCTTGCCTCAACCGGAAGTCGCCCCGGTAGCATCTTTTGAAAAGTCCTCCAAAACCAATTCGCCAGGAGCATTTCCGCGATCGCGACTGTCAGTCCGCGGTCGCGGATTTGTTCCTGTTTCCTCAGTTAGAATTCCACGGTCGCAGATCTCATCCCGCGGTCGCGGATCTCATCCCGCGGTCACGGATTTGACGCTATTTCTTCAGAACATGTTCCGCGATCGCAGTTCTCGTCCCGCGGTCGCGGATTTTCACCTGTTTCAGAATCTGCATTTTCAGCAGCAGCATTTTCCAACACTTTTCCACTCCTTGTTGTCACAGCACTAACATTTCTTGTCGGATTCACTACCGTCTGAAATGGTAGAGAATTGGATTTTTGTTGTGCAAGAGTGGTCACAGCTTCAGCCAACTGCCCTATCTGTTTCTCCATGTTCTTGATACTAGACTCAGTAGTTTGGACATGGGTTGTGAAATGCTGAGTCAATGATCTCAACATATCTGCAGTTGAAGGTCCAGAATTGGGTCGTGGGGCTTGAGCTTGAGGTTGGGGTTCATTCTGATCTCGCCATCAGAAATTTGGATGATCTCTATACCTCGGATTATAATTGTTCGGCTGATCATTTCGAGGTCGTGGAGGTCCATATCCACCAGCAGCATTGACTTCAGCAACATCATCATTCTGAAGCTCAGGGCATTTGTCTGTAATATGAGAAGGGTCAGAGCAAATACCACATGCCTTTACCTGCTGATGTCCTTTGTGCAGCTGAGAGATCATCTTCTTTAGCTCAACGAGCTCGGTCATAAGAGTGGGGTCTCCTGAGCTTGTGGCATTCACTCCTTTCCTAGTGTATGTCCTACCAAAACTCCTAGTGCTCTCAGCAATGTCTTGCAACTTTTCCATGGCATCTTCTAGTGTCATGTTGAGAATACTCCCACCACAAGCAGCGTCTACCGTTCTCCTTTCATGATTAAGGAGACCATTGCAAACATGTAGGACCAGGTCCTCGGTATCATACCCATGAAAAGGGCAACTAGCACACAACCCCTTGAAACGCTCAAGGTAATCATAGAGAGTCTCATCTTCACCTTGCTCTACATGGGCAATTTTCTTCTTCAGAGCATTTGCCTTTTTAACTGGAAAATACTTACCCAAGAACACCTTGTGCAACTTCTCCCAGCTATCTACCGAACCGGTAGGCAAATGATAATACCAGGACCTAGCACCATCTTTCAAAGTGAACCCGAAGGCTCTAATCTTGATCTGCTCCTCAGTGACATTTGGTGGTTTGGTTGTCATGCAAGTGTCATGGAATTGATTCAAATGCATGATTGGTTCCTCACCAGGCAAACCATGGAATGTGGGGAGAAGATTGATCACCCCTGACTTGAGCTCAAAAGTCACCCCATGAGCAAGGGGTGGAAGAACCACAGCTTGAGGTTGCTGTGTCAGATTGGGAGTAGTACGCTCCCTCAAGGTGCGAACAACACCGCCTTCTCCTAGCACATTTGCATCTTGCCTTGCCTCAAGCAATGCCCGTTGGGCATCAACAACTAACTGAATTTCAGCCAATTGACGTTGGGTGTCAGCAAGAGCTCTTTTCTCGGGAGTCAACAACTGGTCGTCTTCCATTGCACCTGTATCACTCTCAACTCTGTTCTCTCTCTGATTTCGATGGAAAGTCCTCTCGATTTCTGGATCAAGAATAAAAAGAGACTGATTAGTAGAACGGGTGTTGACCATTCACTAGTCAACACTAAGGTTAATCAAAACAAGAACTTTAAAGAAAAGAAAATTTGATTCCCCGACAACGGCGCCAAATTTGACTAGGCGAATTTGTCGTATGCCAAGTCAAGTAATCCTAACAAGCTCACTAACAAGTATAGTAGGCCAGCAAGGGTCGAATCCCAAGGGAATCAGGTTATTGATTCTTAAAGTAACAATTATGATTAACGAGTGTAAGTAACCAAAGGGGGGGGGGGTTTGGTATGTTTTAAGAACAAAGTAACGAAGGTTGATTTGGTTTGTAAATATATCAATGGAAGGTGTTTCACTCGACAATTATCCACTAACAGATTAACAAGTTGATCATAAAATCCTTTTAATCCTATGTCGATTTACTCATATGATCGTTCTAATCCTTGTTCTAATGTAGTTATTAGTCCAACTAGTCCTAATAACCCTTACTCAACTATAACCTTGAAACTATCAAGATTCAATAATAAAGCAGATTTAAGTTCAGGAATGGATAGATACATGCAATACCATAGACAACTAGTCAGATACTCGACATGTACTCAATTCTCTTCACAATTGACATTCACAACTAGTTCATGCAAATTGTGTGTGCTACAAACAAGTATGATATTTCAACTAGAAATAACCAAACAATAGCAATATGAATGAGATGAAACTACTTAGATGGCCAATCTAAGTGAGCAAATCTAGATCAATAACAATACACACAAGAGAATAGAGACAATCAATATGAATAGAACAAAGGAAAGGAATCTCATAACTTAATCAATCCGAAAGAATCAAATGTCAAGCAAAACAATGGAAACTTCAGCAACTCATGAAGTTCTTGGGAGAAAACTCTAAAACTTGGAAAATGGAATGTAGAAGATGATAGAAGATCATCAACACCTAAACATATAACTCTTCTGCAGAATTCAACTGCCAAATTAAAGCTAAAAACGTGTGAAAAACGTTACAGAAGTAAACACAACATACTAAATCGGGCAAATGAAGAAAGTCTTCTCTGGCGGATTTCCGCGATCGCGGTTTGGGACCCGCGATCGCGGATTTTGTTCTGTAAACAAGGCTGGTCCGGTGGAAATTTCGCGATCGCGATTTGGGACCCGCGGTCGCGGAATTGCCTCTGTGGCTTCGTCTTCAGCTGCTTCCAATGCTTCGTCTTCGTCTCCATCTTGTGGTCTTCATCAGCTTCGACTCCTCTTCTTATGCTTCAATGTTCCGCATCATCCTCTGTAATCTCATATGTGACTCAACTCTCCAGAACTCCATGATTACAGAATACATCATAACATCTAGCATAATCCTATACAAAATGAGCTAATAACCTATAGTAGCGCTATGTAAAATACCGCTTATCACGCACCTAGGATGCTCCCAAAACCAGACCAGATTTTTGAGCAGTTTGAACCGACCTAGGTTTTTTGGGTGCGTTACGGATGCGCTCAAAACGGGCGCGGGTTATAATTTTTCGGGTGTATTTACAGCCCAACTAATTCAAAAAGCCATTACAAAACCAAGGTAAGCTGAGACAAACTACAAATCAAGATGAAAAAGTGGAAGAATGAGCAGCTTACAGGTTTTGTAAGAGCTTGTCGGTCATGTCAATTCGGAAGGGGTCTTTGGGGTGTTGCCAAAAACCATCAGGAGTTAGGACAATCTAAGTTCACTTGCTTCTGCACCATCCTGCATATGGTGGAATACTTTTTGTAATCGTCACGGCCGGTGACATGGTAGCGTCCCATAACAGTAGCTTCGCGATGGCCACCTTCTCTCTTATATTCCTGAAAAATGGTCTTCTTTAGGAGCTTTTGCTCATGAAACTTGAGTTTCCTCATCCTTAAACACCTACTCTTTGCTTCTTCTTCGCTTATTCCGGAAGTAGCAGCTGCCGACAGAAACAATCAAGATGCGTTGCTCGAGTTGAAAACAGAGGAGGAATTGATCTTCAAAACTCGATGAGTATCTGTTTGATCACTCTCAATGATGCAGCAGGCAAGAGTTGAAAACCAAAATCATCGTTTAATAAAACTAATCAATGTACCTTTAGTGAAGATCAAGTGACTGATCTTCTTCAAGATCATTTTTAGGAATTCGGGTTCAATTTTTAACTGTCTCTCCTCAATTTTATTCCCAATGGAAGGATATTCAGGGAAATTATGTTCAGCCCTAACTCTTTTGTAAATATAGAAATCACGTATAGAAATAGTCAAAAAACATATCTAGAGGAAGGATACCTGGTATTGTTGTTAATACCCTTTCCTATGTTTGTTACAATGTATTGTGTTCTATTTGGCCTTGTTGGTAAGCAATCATAATTAATGACCATTACTTTCTCTAAACTTTGGTTGTCTTGTTTTATTTATCGTTATGCAGCATAACCGCCATAAAAAGCACCACACTAAATAGACACTCGTCTTTTACATGATGTGCACACCATTGTTAGATTTGTTTTCAATCGAAAGCAAAATTACATTTATACAATTCCATCAACAATATATAAATACATATTTCTATAAACTTAGTAATGAAAACTGAAACCTAAATTCACCGATTTTCTGATCTAAAAGGAAAGAGAATCCCAAACTCCGTGAACTGATGATTGAACACTTCAATAACACAACAGAGAAGGGGAAAGAGATAGAAAATACCTTGAAGCTTGAGATAAAAAACCTCGGCTTCGACAAAGACAACTTCAACATAGTGAAGAGTAGTATGTCCATAAAAATCCTTTGCATCCACTTTTGTTCCTGATACAAAACATATTCAATAGTAAGCTGAGATATGGAAAGCATACAGAGCAAGAAGTAGATGAACATCAATATATCAGCACTCATCAACATCAGTGTATCTTGTATTCTATTTTATAACAATACAAACATCAGTGTATCTTGTATTCTATTTTATAACAATACAAAGATAAAATTAATCCAGTTGTTAATAGCATAATCAGATGCTTCAAAGATGAAGACTTGCACTTAGGTTTATAAACAAGGTTTAAATTGGACTGAAATATGATAAATTATGAGAGTGGTGCCAATAGTAGTGTAAGAAAGTTCTACAATTTCTTGACACTAATAACATTCAAAGGGATGAATCAATTACCTCTCTACTTATCTGTTCATGAGGAATTTCAAAGATTTACCAACAACTACAACATGAACTTTTTTCTGTAACCATTTGTTGTTCCTGAATTCTGATCAATGAAAACAAAGCTATAAGGAATGCAGTACAATAAGGTTCGTTTGGTACATAAGTTTTCATAGGAATTTTCTATAAAGAAGACAAATTATCAGTATCAGTATCAGAACAAAAATAAAGAAAAACATCTACTCTTTTTACAGTAAGTTTAAGGAATGCAGTACCAAACTAGAAATCACTTGAGCAAGTTTATCAGAATCACATTCGTCATCAGATTTGTTAATAAATTGGGTCTACGTCTAATGGACTTCCCTATCGTTTTAGCATCATCATGATCAACCTAGATTACTGAGAAAGACATGGAGGAGCTGATCTATTGGCCTTTATCTCAACCTTTTCTACCTTGATCAATTTGAAAAATGTAAATGACTCGAAACCAGGTGGAACTACTGGAAAGTCAAGATCTTCTACCTTAAAGAAGATCATTTTTTAAAAAACATTTTAACCAACTCAAAATTCGAGATTAGTGAAAACAACTGCGTAAAGGTAATATAAGCAAAAAAACACTTGATGGTGGACTTAGTATTTCACAGAGACACGCAGATTGCTGTGAACAGGCAAATGCAAAAATGATTAAAAGGCAAAATTAATAACAGCCGAAATTCATCAACATGCTGAAACACATGATATAGGTAGACGGAAGCATGATACAGGCAACTACATGATTACATCAACAACATGCTCAGTGAATTATACATGGAACAGAAAATTATAGTTTGGTAAACAAATGAGAAACATGAGTTAAACAAAACACAAATGGCATTATATGAAAATGCGAAAAGAGGTAAGGCTGTATCAAATTGAAATAATCTAAAGCAGAAACAAACCTTAGAATCAGACAAAAGGAATTCAGTTCCAATGTATTTCCCATTGACATTCACAGCATCCCACTGACGGCTCACCATGGCGACCACTGTTTGGTTAGACTCTTGGGACAATTCGGAGAACAAAGCATAGCCAGCACCATCTCCAAGAGCCCGAATGGAAGTCGAATTGGACCTCGGGCGTTTAGAAAGCTTTTTCCTGGCGGCACTCGCAACACCACAGATCTAAAGAGAGGAGTTGGAGGCCATTGAGAAATTGGGTGAGGGAACGAAAAGGATAGAAACGCATGGAACGACGGAAACCCGATAACAATGAGGGCATATTTACCAAAACATGATACAAAGAATAACGCCGAATTGAATGATTAACCGACGTACCTTGACCGACTCAGACCGACGGGAAGAGATAGGACGTCAGATTAAGTATAGGAGTTAAACGGAGAACATCAAAATCGTAACGACAGAGGAACACCAAAGGAGAGGAGGGGAAATACATTGAAGACATGAAGAAGCAACAGGCGGAACGACGGAAGATGGAATACGTAGCTCAAACAAAAAACCGACATCAATGCTTCAGCATTCAATATGGGATGGGACGTAAATGCAAATGAGGCCCAAAACCCAGAAAAGCCCCGATGATAAATGGGGAGAAGAAGCGGGTGAAGACCACACTGAACTTATGAGCCCATTACCATTATCAAGCCCGTAATTAAATGTTTGAGCCCGGTACAATTTACCATTACTTTTGCAAACCCATGGATTATTATATAGATATAGTTAGATAGGCTAATGTTGTTTTAATACGTTTATAGAGAGATTCTGGTAGAAATTAAGTTACGATGCAAAATGTTCGCGTTTACAAATTACATGTAAATGTTTATAATCTGGACGGTAATAATTTTAAACTTTTTAAGTGAGTCACATGGTGTCAATTTTGTAATTTGTGTGAACTTTATTTTATTTTTGAAAAACACCATAACCGACCTATATCAACAGATAATAAACATGACCGCCTATATAGGAAGATGTTCCTCGTATTTGCATCCAGCACAGCAGCATCAGGATTTGGGCTCTTCGTCTCTCTTCAATTTCAAAATGTTGGACCTGTCAGCCAGAGTTTCATGGACAAAAAAGTGGTAATTAGTGATCGAAAATTGACGGCATTTCATAGCAAAAACCGGTTTCAATGAGTCTAATGAGGCTTCATACCTTTCATTAGAGTATAGATAGATAAGGAATGCCCTATATTAGTGGCCAACATCTTTTTTCGTTTGAAATCTAAATTTTACAAAGCTGGGCCTTTATGTCATTCTTGAGCTCATCACCTCCCTTGATACTTTCGGGTCTCTCTTGATTCCATAAGGCGACACATTTCAAGCGATGATTGAACTTATGTACGTACATAGTTGTATATTGTTGGTCAAAAGTGACCAATAGTAGAACAATACTTTGTCAATTCTACAACAATGGAATTTCTCAAGAGAGGGTTAAAGTATTAAAATTCACGAAATAAGATTACCTCGGTAATTTGGAGTTCATATTCAACGCTTTCGCTATCTCGGATGCTAGTTAATTGCCAAATGAATAAAAAGACGACAAGACGAGTGCATTGCACTGCAGGTGTGCAACCATATCAAGAAGCGATTTGAAAGAGTTTGATGACGGGCCCATCATATTTTCATATCTATAACTTGCAAAGAAGCCAAGTGGTTAATAAGCACGAGAAAAGTTTCGGTCAGAACAAAACTTACGGTGTGAGATGCTCGCGTTCAAATATAACAAGTTAGGGCCCGTTTGGTATTGATATCTAGATATGAGGTATGAGTATGAGATATCACTCATATCCATACCTGCGTTTGGTATCAGCAGTATATCGATATCAATCTGATAACTGTTTGGTATGAGCCAAGTATATAAGGTATGAGTATCGAAATGATTTTAGAGTATGTTTTTATATCCCTAAAAAACTGGATATATCAAAGATATCACTCATACTCATACCCATGGTTCGAATGATCAAAATGATAAAATATGATTATGATATGTCTTTCTAGTAACTATAATACAAAAAAAAAAACACTTTTGCTAACACAAAATCAATATTAGGGTCATAGACACATACATGGTTAAAACGATTGTACCAGAGTTAATTTAAAGTTTACAAAAATCTCCAAAACCAAATAATAAAAGAAAGAAATTGTTTCTAAATAGTCAACATGCCAATAATATTACTCTTCCTTAATCGTCATTACCAAAGTTCAGGTCATCAGCAAGTGCATCATCATAATCATCACCTGAAAGATCACCGTCAAGTCTATCACCATTACCATCTCGAATATCTGCTTCTAAGTTTCTAGAATCATGAAGCTCATTAGAAGCAACACCAACTGTTACGTCATTGTTGTCGTCGTTATCGTCGTCACTGATTACAAGTTGCTCGACATTCACATCTGGATTACAAATCATATAAAAAAGTTGAAAATAGATTCCAATCATAAGAGAAAAGCAATACAAGTTTGGCAAAGAAAACTTACTTTGGGGCTGATTGATTTCTTCCTCGTTCTCATGCAATACATTCGAGTTCGAGTGTAAGGCTTCTCTAGCTGTCTTTCTAGTAATGTAATTTCGGACGAGATCGTGCTTAAATTGCAGATTGATTGAAGATGATTTCATCATATTAGCAATGGAATAAGCCACCTCCATGGCAATGGCAATTGTCTGCATAATAGAATATATAATAAATATATGTGAAGAATATCTTATAAATGGAATGGAAACGGGGTGAAATTTGTAATCATAATGTTGCTACTCTAAAGTACCTGGTAGTTGCGTATGGATACATAAGGAATGTCTTGAATTAGGGGCCAGTATGAACCCGTTGGTTTTCTACACTTGTCTTCCAGTTGTGGGCAACATATAATTTCAAGTGATGTAAGGCGGCTGACCCAATCAGGCAAAGATGAAATCTTAAGACAGCCAGAGATTTCAAGATATTCAAGGGCTGGGAGGTGTTGACATTTGTCTGGTATTGATGTCAACGAGTTATAAAAGAAGTGGAGTGTTCTCAAGCCTTTAAGGTCCTCCCACGGCAACTCATTCAATTCAAGTGTATCACCACTGTAGAATTTAATTATTAAATGCTGGAGATTCTTCAGCTGATGGATTACTCTATTGAGACCGGCCACTGTATCCATATTCCAAAGTGACAAGTGTTTAAGGTTAGGAGGAGCTGTCCATTGCATGTTGTCATCATATTTCACATTTCTAATGATAATTAATTCCTCTAATCCACTGAGATGATGAAGTCCGTTGAGAAGATGAGCACCCACTGCATCACTCCCAAACTCAAATTCCAACCTTTTGAGCCTTATAAGCCACCTCCATGGCATCCCCTCTTTCGCCATGTTTTCAACGTCAATCGATGATGTATCTTCGGAGCCTTGAAACCCGAGGAATTCAAGGGTGGGCAATTGTTGCAGTAAGAAGAAGAGAGAAGAGCGTTCAAAGTTAGAACACTCGTATATTGAAAGGTGGAGGACATTTATTCCCGAGACAGATAAAACACTTGGGTGAGAGCCAGTGCGGGGAATATTAGAAGTTGAAACCACAAACCTATTTGCTTCTGGTTCAAATGCATTGGGTAATCTCAGTAACTGTCTTACTAGATTCACACCGACTCCATTAAGTTTCAAATCTTCCACAAATGGACACGAAGGCAGGGTTGTTAGCTGTGGACAATCCAATACCTCTAAACGAGAAAGCCGTGGAAACCCAGCATAGTCATGAACACCAGAAACTTCTTCTGCTGCAGCTGGCCTCCACCATCCTTTTAATCTTCCCATATCTGAAATACACAAATATTCAAGTGAGGCGAAGAATGATCCGCTATCAGAACACCTGTCATTCTCCACGTACTCCAGCAGAGGCATAGACGTTAGGAACAACGTTTTAAGCTGAAAGAGATGGCTTAGTTGTGGAAGCTCATGACATCTATTGCAGGACCATAGACATAGCTCAACCAAGTTATGCAGAGTAGAAAGCCAATCTGGTAACTTTACTCCAGGGTAGTTATAAACTTTAAAATGACTGACATTATTGGACGGTTGAAGACAGCATAACACATCATCAACTTCAGGAAACTCTTCCTCTTCTGATTCAGAAGGCCACCACAAATTTAACTTGCTTAATTTTGTTTTTTTGCTCAACATAGACTCCTCGGCATCAACCACACAACTTTTCCACCCATCTTTTGGAAAAAAGATCTCAATTCCACCTGACAAGTTGTTAAGGTGTTTCAAATACCTTAGTCCCCCATACTCTTTGTGCACAATAAGTTTGTCAAGACTAACAAGAGAGGTCATCTCTTCCAATCCTAAAGGCATATGATTCAGTTTTGAAGAATTTCCAAGTCGTAAATATCTTAGGCTTATTAATTTGTGCAGGTCTTTAGGCAACTTGATAAGATTCTGACATCCTTCAAGATTCAATACTAGGAGATTATGAAGCTTGCAGAAAGCATCTGGAAGCCTGAGCAAAACGCTATTCCTGAGGTCAAGATATCTCAAATGAATCAATTTTCCTATGGAACTGGGTATCTCTTCTATACCTAATTTCCTTAAACTCAATGCTCTCAAGCTTGTCAAATTCAGGAAAATACCATTTAGAAGCGCCCTATCAATTGCTCCTGTATTAGGCGACAATAGGCTTCGCATTCCTTTATACTCGAGATGTGAGCTTGTGATATCCTTAACATGGAAATGTCGAGGTCGCTTTCTCCCTAAATCCTCATTGATTTTCAACATCGAAAGACATTCATTTCCAGATACTTGATCCGCCAAATCACGGAACAGGTCATGCATTTTGCAACTGATTATACCACCCTCAGCGCCTACCACAACATTTTGGAAAAAGCATCTTTGTACCAAGTACAAGAAGTAACTCTCACCAACATCCTCTAAGCATGTATTTTCATCAGACGTCTCAAGGAAACCCTGAGCCATCCAAAGCTGGATCAAAGTAGTTTGATCAAATAAATAATCTTCCGGAAAGAGCGAACAATAGGCAAAACAATGCTTTACTGACAAAGGAAGGTCCTCATAGCTGATCTTCAAAACATGCATCACTATATTCTCACGATCAGGCAACGCTTTCATCAACTCATTATCTACATAATCTGACCATACCTTCATGTCTTTACCGTACAAGAAGCTACCTACTGTCCTGATAGCAAGAGGCACATTCGGACACTTCTTCACAATTTGTCTACCCAGATTTTCCTTGGTTTGGTTTTCCACTTCTTTGTTGCTGTCAAAGGCCATTCTCTTAAACAATACCCAAGCATCCTCATCTGACAGCTCTCCTAAAGCATAATGAGGCACTCCAGTGCCAAGATTTTGTGCTACCACCTCCGAGCGTGTGGTCATTACGATCTTGCTTCCTCTCTCACCAACTTCTAACAAGCGTTTCAAACAAAGCCATTGTTCACGGATATCATCCCATACATCATCTATTACAAGAAGAAACTTCTTCCCATTGATCTTGGCCCTCAGCCTATTCTGCAACTCATCTAAACTGCTTGATGTTGTGCCTGTAATTTTCTCCAAAACTTCTTTTAAGTCTGAGAGATAATTAACGCAAGCCCATAGATGCAACTCAAAGAACTCCTCTGTCTCCTTTGCATTGTACAACAACTGAGCTAAAGCAGTCTTTCCTTGTCCCCCAATGCCAACCACTGCAATGACAGAAACACGCTCTTCGACACTACCATCAGTCAACAACAAACTTAACAGCTCTGTCTTCTCTTTTTCTCTCCCAATCACCTCATCACTAGCAATGAAAGAGTGTTGTTCGTTTCGCTTCACAACATGCCTCTGATCGTATACATTTACATCTCTCAGCAATCCAAACTGATTGATGTCTTTTGCTATGTCATCTAGCCGCTCCCTAAGCTCCTTCACCTGATGAGATATTTTGACAATGAAGGTGATAAGCGGTGTTTTACATACCGCAACTATGGATTATTAGCTAGTTTTGTATAGGATTATGTTACTTGTTCCTATGTAATCTGTATCATGGAGCTGTTCGAGAGAAGATTTACATATGAGATTCCAAGAGATGATACAAGCATTGGAAGCATTGAAGCATAAGGAAGAAGCTGCTGGAGACGAAGACGAAGACGAAGACTTGAAGAAACCAGCAATTCTGCCTCAGACAACAAGCCGCACCCGCGGGTCTCAAGCCGCGCCCGCGGGTCTCATCCTCAGGCAAGAATTCGGAAAAGCTAAAACCGCACCCGCGGGTCTCAAGCCGCACCCGCGGTTCTCACCTTCAGCCAATCCATTCGAGAAAGATCAAGCCGCGCCCGCGGGTCTCAAGCCGCGCCCGCGGCCCTCTGCCATCCAGAAGAAGCTGAAGAAATCCAAAACCGCGCCCGCGGCTCTCAACCCGCGGGTGCGGTTCCTCGACAGAAGAATCAAATTGAAGTCTTTGCCATTTGAAGTAATTTGTGTTTAATTTTGTAACTTTCCATACGTTTTTTAGACCTTAATTAGGCTGTTACATCTGCTAATACTATATAGGTAGTGGATGATCATTCTTGATAATCTAACCTTGGTTTTTGCTTAAGTTTTTGGAAGAGTTTTCACAAACTTATGAGTTGCTAAAGTTCCTTTGTTTCACTTGGCGTTTGAAGCTTTTGGATTCAACAAGTTGTGAGTTTATCCTTTCCCTTTGTCTAACTCTTTGATTGTCTCAACTCTCTTGTTTGTATTGTCGATGAACTAGATTTACTACTTTAGATTGATCACCTAAGTTAGTTGTGTCTTGTTCATATTGCTAGAGTTTGATACTTCTAGTTGAATTATCATACTTGTTGTGTAGCACAATCTATTTGCATGAACTAGTTGTGATTGTTAATAGAGAAGAGAGTTGAGTACATGTCGAGTATCCGACTAGTTGTCCATGATATTGCATGTATCTATCTATTCCTGAATGCATTGCTACTTTGTTATTGAACTTTGATAGTTTCGAGGTTATAATCGAGTAAGGGTTATTAGGACTAGTTGGACTAATAACTATTCAAGAACAGGAATTAGAACGATCACTTGAGAACTTGACATAGGGGTAAAAAGGATTCTAAGATCAACTTGTTAATCTAATTGTGGATAATCGCTAAGTGAAACACTTCGCTTAATCTTATTATAATCGAGTTGACTTTCGATACTTCGTATCAAAACCACAAAAACCCCCCCTTTGGTTACGTTTATTGATTAGTCATTGTGATAACTTAAAAATTTGATAAACTGATTCTCTTGGGATTCGACCCTTACTTGCGTACTATATTACTTAGTTTGCATGTTAGGATTACTTGACTTGGCACACGACAAATTCGCCTCGTCAAATTTGGCGCCGTTGCCGGGGAATCAAATTTTCTTATTTTTAAGTTCTTATTTTGACTAACTTTAGTGTTGACTAGTGAATGGTCAACACCCGTTCTACTAATCAGCCTCTTTCTATTCTTGATTCAGAGATCGAGAGAACTTTTCATCGGAATCGAAGAGAGAACAGAGACGGGACTGAGAAAGTAGAAATGGCCGATCGAGAAGCTCTTGCTGAAGTGCAACGTCAGTTGGCTGACATGCAGTTGGTCGTTAATGCTCAACGAGAGCTAATTGAGACAAGGCTGCCAGGAGGTGGTGTTACTCGCACTTTGAGAGAGCGGCAAACACCGAACCTGACACAGCAACCTCAAGCTGTGGTTATTCCACCCCTTGCTCATGGGGTGACTTTCGAGCTCAAGTCGGGGGTGATCAATTTGCTCCCAAGTTTCCATGGATTGGCTGGTGAGGATCCAATCATGCATCTGAACCAATTTCATGACATTTGCATGACAACCAAACCGCCAAATGTCACGGAAGAGCAGATTAAGATGAGAGCCTTCGGGTTCACTTTGAAGGATGGTGCTCGTTCTTGGTATTACCATTTGCCAACCGGTTCGGTTGATAATTGGGAAAAGTTGCACAAGGTGTTCTTGAGCAAGTATTTTCCAGTGAAGAAGGCAAATGCTCTCAAGAAGGAGATAGCCCATGTCGAGCAAAGTGAAGACGAAACGCTCTATGACTACCTTGAACGCTTCAAGGGGTTGTGTGCTTCGTGCCCTTTTCATGGGTATGATACCGAGGATCTTGTGCTTTACATTTGCAATGGTCTCCTTAATCAAGAAAGGAGGATGGTTGATGCTGCGTGTGGAGGGAATATTCTCAACATGACGCCGGAGGATGCCATGGAGAAATTGCAAGATATGGCTGAGAGCACAAGAAGTTTTGGTAGGATATATACCAAAAAGGGAGTGCATGCAGCAAGTTCAGGGGATCCCGCTCTTGTAGCTGAGCTTGTAGAGTTGAAGAAGATGGTCTCTCAGCTGCAAAAAGGACAACAACAACAAGTCAAGGTATGTGGTATTTGTTCTGACCCTGCTCATTTTACAGATAAATGCCCTGAGCTTGAAAGTGAAGATGTTGCTGATGTCAATGCTGCTGCTGGTGGGTATGGACCCCCACGACCTCGTGGTGATCAACAAAATAACTACAACCCGAGGTATAGAGATCATCCCAATTTTCGGTGGCGTGATCCAAATGAGCCCCAACAACAAGCTCAAGGCCCTCGACCCAATGCTGGACCATCTACTGCGGAGCTGCTGAGGTCCTTGACTCAACACTTCACAACTCATGTTCAAACGACTGAGTCGAGCATCAAGAACATGGAGAAGCAAATTGGGCAGTTGGCTGAAGCTGTTACCACCATTGCACAACAAAATTCCAATTCTCTACCGTCCCAAACGGTGGTGAATCCAACCAGAAATGTGAGTGCAGTGACAACAAGAAGTGGTAAGATTTTGGGGGAAACCAAAAAGCTTGCCGAGGCCTCGGCAGAAAAATCAGATTCTGAGGATAGCCAAGAACCGCGCCCGCGGGTTGAAAACCGCACCCGCGGTTCCTCCACTACGCCAGAGGTCAGATTTTCTGAAGAGCCGCACCCGCGGGTGGAAAACCGCGCCCGCGGCTCCGCCACTTCGCCAGAAGACAAGTGCACTGACGAGCCGCGCCCGCGGGTAGAGAACCGCACCCGCGGCTCATCCACCGAGGTAAAAATTTCTGGTTTTCCTTCACAAAATGCTGAACTCGAAGTGGAGGATCGGGGGGATTTCCAGTTGAGACAGGACAACTACGTTCGTCCCAACTTTCCACCTCTCGACTCCACCAAGCCTCCCGCCCCGTTTCCCGAAGCCCTTAGGAACACCAAAAGGCCGGAAAACGACAAGGAGTTGTTTGAGACGTTCAGCAAATGTGAGGTAAACATCCCCTTGCTCAAGTTAATTAAAAGCATTCCTCGATATGCAAAGTTTTTAAAAGAACTTTGCACAATCAAGAGGAATCAAAAGTTGAAAGGGCAACAAAAGGTGACGGTAAGCGAGCGTGTCTCCGCTGTATTTCAAAGGCGAATGCCTAAGAAGTGCAGCGATCCGGGCATGGTCAGCATACCTTGCCGTATAGGCGACACACATTTTGAACGAGCCATGCTCGATTTGGGTGCATCGATAAATGTGTTGCCTTACTCTCTCTATAAGATTCTCGGGTTAGGTCCACTCCATGAAACCGGAATTGTTATTCAACTAGCCGATAGGTCCACCGTGTATCCTAAAGGTGTAGTTGAAAACGTTCTGGTTATGGTGGATAATTTGTTCTTTCCCGCTGATTTCTTTGTGTTAGACATGGAACATGATGGGCAAGCTGCTCCTATTTTGCTTGGGAGACCCTTCATGCGAACCGCTAACACAAAGATTGATTTGGCTAGTGGATCTCTCACTTTAGAGTTCGATGGGGAAATAGTTCAATTTAACATTTTTGATGCTATGAAACACCCCGTCGAAGATGCTGCGTCTATTTGTTCAATTGATGTAATTGATCCTATAGTCCAAGATGTTTTCAATATATTTGGCTTAGATGAATTACAAAGTGTATTAGAACACAGCATCGTTCACTCACCAACACTAGACTTGTCTCTTCCACCTGAGATTCAAAATGTTCTAGCTCGTCTAGACGCTTCGGGTAGAATTTTGGCCGGTCGGCCCATGCTACTAACTTTGGAGAGCGAAAAGCTTCTTCCTTCTATTGTGCAGGCACCGGTTGTAGAGCTCAAGCAATTACCCGAGCACTTGAAATATGCTTTTCTTGGGGAAAATGATACCCTCCCGGTAATCATTTCAAGTAAGTTGACAGGTGAACAAGAGAGAAAGTTGGTGATGGTGCTGAAAGAACACATTACCGCTCTTGGGTGGACCATTGCTGACATCAAGGGAATTAGCCCTTCCACCTGTATGCACAGGATCCTTCTTGAGGAAGGTGCTAAACCCTCTAGGCAACCCCAAAGAAGGTTAAACCCACCTATGATGGAGGTGGTTAAGAAGGAGGTGCTGAAACTTCTTCAAGCTGACATGATCTACCCCATTTCGGATAGTCAATGGGTAAGTCCAACTCAATGTGTCCCTAAGAAGGGGGGCATAACATTGGTAGAGAATCAACAAGGTGAGATGGTTCCTACCCGAACTCAAACAGGTTGGAGAGTATGCATTGATTACCGCAAGCTGAACGCGGTAACCCGAAAAGATCATTTCCCCCTCCCTTTTATTGATCAAATGCTTGAACGACTTGCCGGTCGTCCATATTATTGCTTTCTAGATGGGTATTCAGGGTATTTTCAGGTTGCTATTGCACCCGAAGATCAAGAGAAGACGACGTTTACATGTCCCTTTGGCACTTTTGCATATCGTAGGATGCCTTTTGGATTATGTAACGCGCCCGGGACCTTTCAACGATGTATGGTAAGTATCTTCTCGGAATACATTGAACATTTCATAGAAGTCTTTATGGATGATTTTACGGTACATGGGGATAGCTTTGATGCATGTTTAAATCATTTGTCACTTGTGCTTAAAAGATGTGTAGATACTAATCTAGTATTGAATTCTGAAAAGTGTCATTTTATGGTTGAACAAGGGATAGTATTGGGGCACATAATTTCAGCTAGGGGTATTGAGGTCGATAAGGCAAAGATTGACGTCATTCAATCGTTGCCTTATCCTACTAATGTGCGTGAAGTGCGTTCCTTCCTAGGCCATGCAGGTTTTTATCGCAGGTTTATCAAGGACTTCTCTAAGATCTCCACGCCCCTATGTGAGCTTTTGAAAAAGGAAGCTACTTTTGACATGTCGAATGTGTGCAAGAAGGCATTCGACACTCTAAAAGCCCACCTCACCGAAGCACCAATCATCCAAGTACCCGATTGGTCTCTACCCTTTGAGATCATGTGTGATGCTAGTGATCATGCGGTGGGAGCCGTTCTTGGTCAAAAAGTCGGAAGAGCAATGCACGTCATCTACTATGCTTCCACGACTTTGAACGGAGCTCAGAGGAATTACTCCACCACGGAAAAGGAGTTGCTAGCCGTGGTGTTTGCCCTTGAAAAATTTCGGCAATATCTTTTGGGCACGAAGGTGATTATCCACACGGACCACGCTGCTCTTCGTTATCTCATGACGAAGAAGGAATCAAAGCCAAGACTCATCCGATGGGTTTTGCTCTTAAGCGAGTTCAATGTGGAAATCCGGGACAAGAAGGGAGTCGAAAACTCCGTAGCTGATCATTTGAGCCGGATTGTAGCAGAGGACGGTAAATTACAGGTTCAAATTCAAGGTACGTTCCCGGACGAAAACTTGTATCAAATTAATTCTGCAATTTTTGATTCTGCTGAGTACGAGCCGCACCCGCGGCTAGGGAACCGCACCCGCGGTTCATGCTCTCAGGAGTTTTCGGCAAAGGAAGAACCGCACCCGCGGCTAGCAAGCCGCACCCGCGGTTTGTGCTTTCCAGAAATATCACTGCAAGGAGAGCCGCGACCGCGGCTCAATAACCGCGATCGCGGTTTTCTGACAGCCGAGTATGCAGAAGTTGACCCCGAATACAAGCTTTTCGCCCTCCGGTCTTTCAAACCATGGTTTGCCGATATCGTGAACTACCTGGTTCGCGAAGAATTCCCGCCAAACTACACCAAGGCTCAGAAAGATAGGATCAAGCGGGAATCACGTTTCTACGTTTGGGATGACCCCTACCTTTGGAGACATTGTGTTGACAAGGTAATCCGACGATGCCTCCCGGATAACGAGGTACAGTCTGTCCTTACTTTTTGTCATTCTTATGCATGTGGGGGGCATTTTGGGGCTAATAAAACGGCTAGGAAGGTATTGGACGCCGGCTTCTATTGGCCACACATCTTTCGGGATGCGTTTGCCTTTTGCAAAGCTTGCGACCGATGCCAAAGGGTCGGGAAAATTTCTAAACGAAATGAGATGCCACAAACACCATTAGTCTTTTGTGAGATTTTTGATGTTTGGGGTATTGATTTCATGGGACCCTTTCCTAGTTCGTTTGGGAATTTATACATTTTACTTGCGGTGGACTACGTTTCCAAATGGGTGGAAGCGAAGGCCACCAGAACTGATGATTCCCGAGTGGTAGCAGGTTTCTTGAAGGAGAATATCTTTTCTCGTTTTGGGATTCCAAAGGCTCTTATAAGTGACCAAGGTACTCACTTTTGCAATAAGACGGTGAGTGCACTTTTAAAGAAGTACCATGTCACTCAACGAGTCTCAACTGCTTATCACCCCCAATCCAATGGACAAGCTGAGGTGTCCAATAGGCAAATCAAGGGGATTCTGGAAAAGACGGTGGCTCCTAATCGAAAGGATTGGAGTTTAAGGTTGGATGATGCACTTTGGGCATATAGGACTGCCTACAAAACTCCAATAGGAATGTCCCCATATCGACTTGTGTTTGGAAAGGCTTGTCACCTTCCGGTGGAGTTAGAACACAAGGCGTGGTGGGCGGTGCAAAAATGCAACATGGAGTTGGATGAAGTAGGCGACTTTAGGAAGTTGCAAATCCAAGAGCTTGAAGAGATACGCCGGGATGCGTATGAGAATGCGGTGATCTACAAGGAAAAGACGAAGGCTTGGCATGACAAGAACATCTTGAGGAAAGATTTCAAGGTGGGAGACAAGGTCTTGCTCTACCAATCTCGTCTTCAACTTTTTCCAGGTAAGTTGCGATCCCGGTGGAATGGCCCGTATGTTGTTGCTCGCGTCTTTCCTCATGGCGCCGTTGAGTTGTTTGACAAAGACAACCACAACGTCTTCAAGGTGAATGGTCAAAGGTTAAAACCTTACCATGAGGGATTCACCAAAGTGTCTTTCGATGAAATGGCTCTAGAAGAGCCAACTTTGGAAAATTGAAGACGGGAAACCAAGTCGAGCCACGACTCTAACCAAGGCGCTGCTTGGGAGGCAATCCAGGGTATTCTTCTTCTTCCCTTGAATTTCATTTTCTTTTTAATTGTTTTGTTTTCTATTTTCTAGGAAGTCAAGACGAGAAGACGATGGTCGTTTGCTACTAAAGGAATTGACGGTTCTTCTTTTCGTTTATAAAAAAAAAAAAAAAAAAAAGGAAAAAAAAAGGAATTGACGGTTCATCTTCTACCCTTCTCCATATCAAAATTCATCTTCTAACCTTCTCCACATCAAATTTCATTTTCTACCCCCTACCACATCAAACTCCCACCACATAAAAGCCTCTCTTCCCACTTCCCACCACATACCCTACCTCTAAAAAAAATCAACAACCTCCCACCAAACCCCTCTCTCCCAACACCAACACACCCCACCAAACCCTCCTCACCAACCGCACCCGCACCCGCACCCGCGCCGGCATCCAAACCGCAACCGCGGCTCCAACGCTCGCAGCCGCAGCCGCACCCTGCCCAGAAGCTCTGTCTCGACGAAACCGCACCCGCGGCTACAAACCCGCACCCGCGGCCTCGCCCCTGTCAAGAAATCTCCAGCACGCAATAACCGCACCCGCGGCCCAAAAACCGCGCCCGCGGCTCCCTCCTCGCCAGAAATCAGACGAAGTAACAACCGCGCCCGCGGCAACCCACCCGCACCCGCGGCTTTCACTTCTGTCGTCCATACTGATTTCAGTAAGTCCTTCTCCCAACCACACTAATCGTTGTTGATTTGCTTACGCCTCGGGGAGGGCTTTTTGCTATTGTGCTGCTGCTGCTGTGTGGTATATTTGTTGTGTGCGGATTTGTGGTGGCATTTGTTTTGCGTATACACTCTGATGGCTGCAGCAGGAACATCCCGAGGCCACAAAAATGATCTGTGGCAACAACAGGTTCAGACCAACTTAGCTTATTTAAGGGCTAAGCAGTGTGTAGCCACGAGATTTTTTCATCCACGTACCCTCGATGATTTGGGTATGTCTGCATGCACTGAAGCCATGCTTGAGCACGCAGGGCTGCAGAGTTTCGTGTACAGGTCAGCTCCTACTCATGCCGAGGCTACCTATCAGTTTCTGGCAAGCCTCAAGTCCAAGAACGTCTCGGAGACCACCTCCATCTCGGCTATCCAGTTCATTTACAATGGACGGTCCTTTACAGTTCAGGCTGAACAGCTGCGCCACATCTTGGGAATCTCTCAGGTTCCCTCTGCAGATTATGATACTATAGTTGGTGCCAGCCCTACACAGGTCTGGTACACATGGACGGGACAAGTTCGGGATACACATGGTAATGATTATAATGCAAAGATGTCCCATCCATGTCTCCGCCTGACACAGCGGGCTCTCTCTATGGCCTTCTTTGGGCTTTCTGAGGTGAACAAGGTGCCTGCCTACCAGCTGAAGTATCTGTATGCTCTCATGCCGGAATGTCAGGTAATTCCGGATTGGCTCTCACTTTTTGTTCACTCTTGTAAGACAGCCCGCTCAAAACCGAAGGGACAGATTACTTTGGGTGGCATGATCACCCTCATCCTAGAGGCTGTCGTCCCCGACTGGGAGACGCTTGACTGCGTAGGTAGTCCGGACCCCTCACTGGGTCCCTATTTGCTGGATACCACGTTTCTGCAAACCCGACTTAGGTGGCTCAAGTCAGTTCCAGCAAATGAAGACGAGCGGATGTGGGTTTGGCTCGGTCCTCCCGAGATTGCTCTCACCGAGGATTTTGCTTACGGGCCAGCCCATACCTTTAGGCTCAACCCAGCACCCGCTCCCCCTCGTGCAGCTGCTAGACGACGAGCTCGAGGTGGAATCAGCATACAGGAGCCGGTTCCGCAGCTGGATCAGCAGCCAGCTGACCTTGAGGATGATGATGATGACGACTTCCAGGAGCCTGTCCCTCATTTTCAGCCTCAGAGGCAATGGGGCGAAGCCTCGTCTTCTGCAACTCCTGCTGACGTACCTTGGGAGCAGCGTCTTTTCGAGCGGATTGAGTATGTCTACCAGTCGGTTCAGACGGTGAACCAGAATGTTGAGAGGCTGCAGCAGACGGTGAACCACAATTTTGAGAGGCTGCAGCAGTCGGTGGATGACTTACGGCTCGACATGCATGCTCGTTGGCCCGAATATCCAAACCGGGATGACCCGGATCAGTGAGCTTCTTTCTCTCTTCCTCATTATTTTTCTATGTCTTACACACTGAGGGCATTGTGCACTACAAGTATGGGGGAGGGAAATTAGTTCATTGCTTATCCTAGAGTAGTTCATTTTCTTGTTATTTCCCTTCGGTTTTTATTTTGTTGTACTTTGCATGGAATTAAAAACAGAAAAAGCCACAAAAATACGAAAAAAGGCAAATGAAAATCCTGGGATGGAAAAATCCATGCAATAAGCGGGTAGTTCGGCTTGCGTTAGGCTTGGCAAAAAAAGGACTTGAGGGCGGTAAGGAATGGTGAGATTGAAAATGAAATGAGTGGCTAGGTGAAAACCTTTTCGAGGCGCCTAGGCAAAATGAGTGACATGAGTGTCTTAGGACAAAATTTTTTGCATGATAACCACTATGGAAGACCAAAATTGATAGATTTCTTTCTCATCATATTGTTTGTATACTAAATGTGTTAGTAATTTGTAGTTTCTTTCTTTTTCATACTTCCTGAGATCTTTGAGTGATTATTGTAAAAGAGTAAGTTTCTTTTAGCTTACTCGGGGACGAGCAAGGTCTAAGTATGGGGGAGTTTGATAAGCGGTGTTTTACATACCGCAACTATGGATTATTAGCTAGTTTTGTATAGGATTATGTTACTTGTTCCTATGTAATCTGTATCATGGAGCTGTTCGAGAGAAGATTTACATATGAGATTCCAAGAGATGATACAAGCATTGGAAGCATTGAAGCATAAGGAAGAAGCTGCTGGAGACGAAGACGAAGACGAAGACTTGAAGAAACCAGCAATTCTGCCTCAGACAACAAGCCGCACCCGCGGGTCTCAAGCCGCGCCCGCGGGTCTCATCCTCAGGCAAGAATTCGGAAAAGCTAAAACCGCACCCGCGGGTCTCAAGCCGCACCCGCGGTTCTCACCTTCAGCCAATCCATTCGAGAAAGATCAAGCCGCGCCCGCGGGTCTCAAGCCGCGCCCGCGGCCCTCTGCCATCCAGAAGAAGCTGAAGAAATCCAAAACCGCGCCCGCGGCTCTCAACCCGCGGGTGCGGTTCCTCGACAGAAGAATCAAATTGAAGTCTTTGCCATTTGAAGTAATTTGTGTTTAATTTTGTAACTTTCCATACGTTTTTTAGACCTTAATTAGGCTGTTACATCTGCTAATACTATATAGGTAGTGGATGATCATTCTTGATAATCTAACCTTGGTTTTTGCTTAAGTTTTTGGAAGAGTTTTCACAAACTTATGAGTTGCTAAAGTTCCTTTGTTTCACTTGGCGTTTGAAGCTTTTGGATTCAACAAGTTGTGAGTTTATCCTTTCCCTTTGTCTAACTCTTTGATTGTCTCAACTCTCTTGTTTGTATTGTCGATGAACTAGATTTACTACTTTAGATTGATCACCTAAGTTAGTTGTGTCTTGTTCATATTGCTAGAGTTTGATACTTCTAGTTGAATTATCATACTTGTTGTGTAGCACAATCTATTTGCATGAACTAGTTGTGATTGTTAATAGAGAAGAGAGTTGAGTACATGTCGAGTATCCGACTAGTTGTCCATGATATTGCATGTATCTATCTATTCCTGAATGCATTGCTACTTTGTTATTGAACTTTGATAGTTTCGAGGTTATAATCGAGTAAGGGTTATTAGGACTAGTTGGACTAATAACTATTCAAGAACAGGAATTAGAACGATCACTTGAGAACTTGACATAGGGGTAAAAAGGATTCTAAGATCAACTTGTTAATCTAATTGTGGATAATCGCTAAGTGAAACACTTCGCTTAATCTTATTATAATCGAGTTGACTTTCGATACTTCGTATCAAAACCACAAAAACCCCCCCTTTGGTTACGTTTATTGATTAGTCATTGTGATAACTTAAAAATTTGATAAACTGATTCTCTTGGGATTCGACCCTTACTTGCGTACTATATTACTTAGTTTGCATGTTAGGATTACTTGACTTGGCACACGACAAATTCGCCTCGTCAGAAGGCAAACTGGTTTGACTTGGAGAAGAAGATCTTCATCTCTTTTCTGAATTTGTTTCCCAAAGTGACCTTCTTCTGCAACGCTCTAGTTGAGACGGCATCGAACAAGTCATCTGCTTTGTACATCTCATCTTTAAGCCTAGAAATCCATCCTCCAATATCAGCATTAATTGCTTTCTTCTGCTAAGCATCATGCAACACATCTTTGATAGTTCTGATAGTGTTCTCCAACTTCTTCAGCTCAGACTCTGAGTTGAACCATAGCGAAAGCTCATCTTTTGCTAGGGTACTCAGTTGTTGAAGGAGTGACTTGGAAATGTTTAGGACAGCTAGTTCACCCATGGGAATGAAGTGGAAAATCCCTGCTATTATGCCATGAGTAGAAAAATGGCTAAATTTGCTGTTCGTGTATAAATAGCAAAGTTAACTTGACTTAAAAAAGATTCATCCTCCTATTCCCTTTTTTCTTGATCTATGGTCAGCAACTTAACATGGTAGAATAGCCAATCCAAAAATTTAGAACATATGTTAGCTTATTTTTAATGAAAATTCCAAAAAAAATAATGGTATTTTTAACAATATAAGTTAAAATCAAAATATTTTACTACTTTATAAATTTCTTAATATAAGCCTCTTTAGGTTAGCATAATTGACAATAAAATAATGGTATTTTTTAAAACATGTTTAATAAAACATATTAAGCATATTTAATAAAAAAACTCTCATCTAAAATTGAAAATTCAATTATAAATTCAACACAACAGAATAGATTTCTTCACAAATAATAAAGAACAATAAATATTTCCATTATAAGATGCTTAATATTTAAGCATAGGTTAGAAAAATAGATAAAATAAACCTGATTATATTCTTCAATTGACCGAAACCTGAGTGCATAGCATAGAAGAGATCACAAACAAGAAAATGAATCATGTTAGCTAGGAAGAAGCAAGCAAAGATCTATCGAGCATAACAACAACAAGAAAAATTCAAAGCAATACATGAAGTAAAAGCGTAGACTAACCAATGATAGTAGTCAAACACGATGAACTACGAACCCTAGATGAATGCTCTTATTTTGGTGGAAGAAGACGGGAATTTGTGGTCGCTTTGATGAACAGACTCTGCAGTCAAGGTGTAGTATTAATTTAGAGTAATATAGACGCGTAAGTTGATCGAAATTGAATAATTTAATGCAAATTTCTTATCCCACTAGTCAGCTTGCACTAGACATGCATGATTCATCAAATTAATATACTATTGTATATGTGTGAGCAACTTGATTCAATTATTGACATAAAGCTTGTTTGGTCCATCTAATTATACTCTGTAATAACTAAAGAACCATCTAATTACATAAAGCTTGTGTGAGCAACTTGATTCAATTATTGCCAATGTAGGATACTTTCAGCTAAAGAGTCCATGTAGATGCATTCAACATAAGATATCCTTCTAGTTAGTTGGCCTTCCTCTACCCTCAAACTCGTCATTTTGAAGAACATAAGATATCCTTCTAGTTAGTTAGCCTTGTTAATTCGAATTAGTGAAGCAAGGGCTAATCTCATTCTGCATTTATAATTTTAGATGGGGGTTTTATCACTTTTCAGCACCATCAAGGAAATCACAAGTTACAAAAAGAAACGTGTAGAGAAATCAGATTAATGGCGAGTTTACATTGTAGCACATGAGATAATCATGACAAAAGAAGGGCGAGTATTACCGACTGATCAGAGTGGCGGTCGACGGGAAACGCGGCAGATTGGCCGAGCAGAAGACGCGGATTACGCAGGCGTGATTGTGATAGTGAGCAGTAGACACAAAGGGAAAACTATACGATTAGGGCTCATAATTTGGGGGAAAATAATTAGAGGGGAATATTGGATTTATACTTTCCCTCTCAGTGGCTGATCTCGGTTCGGTTTCATTTCCCAGGCAACTTCCGGCTGTTTGGTGCTCGACAGATGTGGCCTCTCCTGGTGGACCGGCGCAAATCTTGTGTAATTGTAGTGGGGTAAATTGAGTAAATCTTGTGTGATTCATGGTTTCCGCAGGATATACGTATTTTTATAATTAATTTTTATAGTTACTGTTTACAATCATATTTTCTACAAAAATCATATTTTTCATAAAATAAATTCAAACTTCATAACTAATTTCATAAATTCTAACTAAATATTTTCTAACTAAATACTTTATAACTATAATTTCTAAAATATAATTCATACTTTCTAACAAATATTTTCATAACTTAACCAAGATAAAACACATAGTTTGATAACTCATTTCAAACAAAACTTTTCATAATAACAAATATTTCATAATATCCTTTTTTTTGGTATAAATATTTCATAATATCTAACAATTGATTCATAATTTCTAACAATTAGTAACAATTAATTCATAATTACTAACAAGATATCATCAGATTCCACGAGTACCAAACACTTCTCTAGATTCGCTAAGCTGGCCATATTTCGCTTGGCCATGTTTCACATACATATCTACGAGTACAGTCGTGAGTTGTAAGTTCAATTTCATCTCTGCTTCCTCAATATATTTTTGTGCTCTGTCCTTCTTCTAACGACGCGATATTGGAACAAACGGAAAGGAGAGTAAATAAGGTAGCAGAATTTGAAGTTGAATTTTATGAGATCATTGCATCAAAAAGTTTGATACAAGGATCTCAGAAAATCAGGTTTCTTTTAAGAATCAGGATCAGGTGAAAATGATTATTATTGTGCGAATTGCGAATGGATGCACATTTAGGCGATTGACATGCACTTTCTTCAGTAATGACATGCACATTTAAGCCATTGACATGCACTCGGTCAGATTTGCATGTCATTGATAATTTGCCATTGACATGCATTTTCGGGGTGTGTGCATGTACTTTTCATATATTATCAATGACATGCAAATCTGACCGAGTGCATGTCAATGGCCTAAATGTGCATGTCATTACTGAAGAAAGTGCATGTCAATCGCCCAAATGTGCATCCATTCGCAATTCGCACAATAATAATTATTCTCACCTGAATCTTTTCCTTCTTTTAATGCAATTTTCTCATACAATCAGGTAAATATTGAAACCTTAATACAACCTCCATCTTTTTCTAATACAACTTCTTTCTTGTATATAAATACTAGGATTTTGATGCCCGCGCTACACGCGGGTCTTATAGTTTGGATGAGGAACTTACAATAAAAAAACCAAATAGAATATTCACACATTGCAAACCTGAATGTATAAACTTGTATATCTTATTGTATATTATTCATTGTATGTAACTATTCATGCATATAGAAAACAAATACCTAGCTAAATAAATAAATAGAGAAAAATAGCACTATCTATCTTGAGTTTTCAACCCCTTTCAAAATGTGTAATCACATTATATAATATCACCACATAACCTGAATTCCAATCTCAAGTCATGAAAGAATAGTAGCAATACTCCCAAGACTCTTTTTGACCACCTCACCTCTGACGATGGGCCACCATTTCTAAAACAAATAGGCCAAGAGCATAGGATTGGTTGATCTGACAGAAGCTTTCAATGGAGCTTTGATGAGGCTAAAGTCGTAGTGCCAAATCAAAGAAAACCCTAAACACTAACTAGAGTATAGCAAATAAGTAGAGGTCGAACCCAAGGGAATCAAAACACCAAATCAATGTAGTCAAGTGAAATATCAACTAGTAACAAGTAACCAAATGGGGGGTTGATTGCAAGAACACACAAGTAACCAGTAACAAGCAGAGGAAGTTTGGGTGAGAATATGATGAGAAGGGGTTTCACCTAGCAAGTATCCACACAACAGTCAATCAGGTTGATCATAGATTCATCTCAAGTTCTATTCAATCCTAGGGAATGTTCCTATTCCAATCTTTAATATATCAGCAGGCCAACCGGTCCTGATAATACTTACTATTCAACAATCAGGGAAACCTCTCAATATTAGATGAAATAGCAGCAAAGGGCACAAGAATTATAAGGATGCATGCAATAACTTACAACCGTCAAGTATTAACATGAAATCAATTCTCTTTCATAAAAGCAATCAACTACCAGATCATGCAGACATGAGTGCTACACTGACAAGGAATTCCACCGTATATTCCTAGTCTAGCAATAGAAAACTATCAATCAAACTAGGTGATCAAGCTAGCAAAACTAATAGAAATCAATAGATGAAGAACAAGAGAATTAATACAAACCCATAGGAAAAGAACAAGAGTTTAGAAATCTCACAACTTAATAACTGAAGGTTTCAACCGCTAAGTAAAACAATGGAGATTAGTTCCTGCTCATGGTGGCAAAACTAAATTGTCTGATGGAAAAGATGATGAAAAGATAGAAAGAACTAGGGTTCTTAAATAGAGACTAACCCTAAAAATATATGGTAAAAGATATATCCTAAACGAAATAATAAAATAAGGAAAAAGAAATAAAAACAAACGAAGGAAAATAAGGAAAGTCCGGTATGTCTTCGGCCTTGTTGTGGCGATCGCCATAGATGCCTGGCGATCGCGGTCTTCATGTAAAGCTCTGTCGTGGTCTCTGTCGCCCCATGGCGATCGCCGTAGAGTCATGGCGATCGCCATGATCTCTCGAACTCATGTAACGCTTCTGTTGTAGAATGGCGATCGCCGCTGCTCCGCAGAATGTCTTCATGTCTTCAATCTTTGATCCTCTTCTTCTTCGGTTCTTGTCTTCATTTCTTCACTTCTTCATAAACAACTCAGAACATAACAATAGCTCCAAATACTTGTGATAACACTCCTAAACTAATGTAATAACCCCTAGTTACGCCATACAAAGTGTAGCGTATCAAATACCCCCATACTTAGACTTTTACTCGTCCCGAGTAACTTACAGAAAAGCTACCCATACAATAAAATACTCAAAGCCTCAGGAAGTACAAGAATATTTCCTAGTGATTACATAACCAATAAACTCCTCCAAAACACACAAAACACAACAACAATAATCAAGAACAATGTGATAAAATAAGCACATACCCAGAACTACACCTTATTCCTCCAAGTGGCCTACCCGAATCCTCCTATACGCCTCCTTCTTATGTCTCCATACGCCAAGATGATAAAGATCCTAAAACACTCAATTTTTTTTTATAACACTCATCTTGCTTGGGCGCCCTTTCGGGTTTTCATCCCAACCATTCAATAATTGTTCCAGGCTCACAAAACTCACATCACTCAAGACTTATTTTTGCCCCAGCCTAATGTCGGTCAAGCCACCTTCTTATTGCATAGAACTTGCTATCCAAGGATTTTGTATGCCTTTTTTTTCAATTTTTTGTGGCTTTTTCATACAATATATATTCAATAAGCTCATGCAGATACAACCAACACTCAAATAATTACATGTGAATACATTCTCCTCCCCCATACTTAAACATTGCATTATCCTCAATGAAATGGAAGACAGAAAAACGAACTCAGGGAAGGAGACAGAAGACTCACATACAAGGTCGGATGACCTTCCTCCAATAAAACTCAAAGTGTGGTAGAATGAGAAACTAGATGAGCACTAAATGTAATCCAATAATGCATAGCTCATCTAAAGCAAAAGAAAGAATACCTCCAATGTAGAAGGTGACCCAAACAAATCAACTCCTTGCAAAGGTCGGATGACCTTCCTCCAATAAAACTCAAAGTGTTCCAGGCTCAGGGTTTTTTCTCGGAATGATTTTTGGATTTTTTTTTAGACGGGAGAGAAGACTTATAGCTTCGGTGATTTCCTCCTATCCATAGAAAAACTAAAAAAATTAAACCGAACAAAAACAAATAAAAACAAACTCAAACCTCGGGTTGCCTCCCGAGCAGCGCCTTATTTTATGTCGTGGCTCGACATGAAACTCAAGAGATTTAACTAACGCCATTTGGCTTTGTGAAAACAGTCTCTTGTCTAAATTCCCTATTGAACCACTCATGGAACGCCTTGAATCTCGTCCCTCTTACCTTGACCACCTTGTCTTTAGCAATGAAGGTGGTTTCATTCACTGTCTCCTCCTTGACCGTATCAGGCGGCTGTTTAAGCTCAATGTCAAGTGCCTGCACACTAGACATCAATGGTATCTCGCCTGGCGAGGTCAGTAATGAAGGGCGATTGCCCAAAGGATGTGAAGAGAGCTTACCTTTAGGCTCTGGCTTAGCCTGACACTCCGGCATATTAGTAGACAAAGCAATATCTACTTTTGGGGGCTCTAAGAGATTCTCTAAAACAGGTTGCAATTCATCCTTACAAGTAGGCTTAATCACATCAATAGCACATAGAGAATTCTTATCAATGGGATCCATGTAATAAATATTATACTCCACCTTATCCCCATCAAACTCCATAGAGAGAGTCTCACTATTAACATCAATTTTCGTTTGTGCAGTTTTCATGAAAGGTCTACCTAACAAAAGAGGTGTGACATTATTAGCATGTTCCATATCCAACACAAAGAAATCAGCAGGAAAAATCAGATCACCAACCATAACAAGAACATCCTCAACAACCCCTTTCGGGTACACAGTAGACCTATCAGCAAGTTGAATAACAGTTCCTGTTTTATGCAAAGGTCCTAAACCTAGTGATTCATACAAAGAGTAAGGCAAAACATTGATTGATGCACCTAAATCTAGCATGGCTTTGTCAAATTTAGTTTCACCAATCACACATGGAATGCTGAATATGCCTGGATCACCACATTTCTTAGGCATGCGTTTTTGAAACACAGCAGAAACTTGTTCACTTATTTCAACTTTCTTCTTTCCTTTCAGTTTTTGATTTCTCTTGATAGTGCAAACTTCTTTCAAAAACTTAGCAAATCTAGGAATACTCTTAACAAGTTTGAGCAAAGGAATGTTTACCTCACACCTACTAAAGGTTTCGAAGATTTCGTTGTCGTTCTCCAGCCTTCGAGTATCCTTCAACGCCTCAGGAAAGGGGGCTACAGGCTTCTGAGAGAACAGAGGGGGAAAATACTTTCCCTCAGTGGATGATCTCGGTTCATTTTCGAGCAACTTTCGGCTGTTTGGTGATGACCCATAGACCCGGCAGAAAATGCAACCCGACCCGAAGTTTCATGGTAATAATTGGTCAAACTAAACCCGTGATCCGTTTTTCGTCTAACTTAAATGATCCGAAATTTCAAGATAAAAACGGGTTGACCCTTTCCAACCCGCTTTTCACCCAAAAAATTTAGACAAAAAAAAAACGAAAAGATGAACCCATAATATCCCGGTCTTTTGGTAGGTTTTGACCCAAAACGACTCAACCCAATGATAAACTCGTAAAAACGCAACATGTTTGACCTAGTAATTTTGTACTCGAACCCGATCCGCCCCGGCTATAAACCCGTTATAACCGACCTGTTTTGACCCGGTAATATTAGATCTGAAATGTCCCGACCCATACCTAGACCTGTGACACTCTGACCTGAACCCGACCGTGTCCGACCTGATTGTCAGGTCTACCTCTACATGATACATGCTCGACAGATGTGCCTGTTTCATTTAATCATCCTCTCCAGTGGACTACGAGAAGAGTTTGTCCTGCAGGCCGTTCAGCTACCGATATTGGTTGCGTGAATCTTGTCTAATCCATGACAGCTATGCCATCTCGTAGAATCTACATATTTGTACAATATTTTTAGCATGACAAATTCATACTAAACTAGTGTAGTGACCCGTGCCATGCACGGGTATTTCAGAT
Source organism: Oxyria digyna (assembly GCA_029168935.1). Classification (NCBI taxonomy): domain Eukaryota; kingdom Viridiplantae; phylum Streptophyta; class Magnoliopsida; order Caryophyllales; family Polygonaceae; genus Oxyria; species Oxyria digyna. The sequence goes on from JAPVLV010000005.1 coordinate 48,131,920, forward strand.
TGTTCATCGTAAAAATTCATACGGTTTAAGCCAACTTTGTTTAAAAATTAAGTTTAACTCTCACCAAATAAGCAAATTAAATTTAACTTTTTGTTTGTGAATACTAATTAATACATTCATTTCATGAATGATATATAATTTATATATAAATATCTCATTATATATATATCATAATTAAATTTAAAATTTATTCTTAATAGGATAGGATAATTTGTATTGTTTTTATGTTGAATGAAGTGATTGTTTTATAAGATTTATTTGTTGAGTTAATTATTCAATATATTTTTAATTAAAATTAAATTTAAAAAATAAAAATAGCTTAACAACCTAGCCTAGAATCACTCTAGAGGCTCTAAAAGTCTTAGCTTTAATATATAAGATAAATATTCGTAAATAAATCATTCTTTCTAAATAATAATTTCTAACTTCAGAACTAATTTTATAATTTCTATGCTCAAAAACAAAAACAATAACATTACTTTTACCTAAATACTTTATAACTAAAAATTCATAAATAATTTCTAAGAAAATTCATACTTTCTAACAAACATTTTCATAAATTATTTCTAACAAAAAAATTCTTAACTCGTTTCTGAAAAAATATTTCATAGCATCTAACATTTGATTCATAATTTCTAACAATTAATTCCTAATTACTAACAAACTAGTGTAGTGACGCGTGCCAAGCACGGGTGTTCCAGATTGTTCGTCTTAAAAATTAAGTTTAACTCTCACCAAATAAGCAAAATAAATTTAACTTTTTGTTTTGAATGCTAATGAATACATATTCATTTCATGAATGATATAATTATATATATAAATATCCCATTATATATATATATATCATAATTAAATTTAAAATTTATTTTTAATAGAATAGGATAATTTGTATTGTTTTTATGTTGAATGAAGTGATTGTTTTATAAGATTTATTTGTTGAGTTATTTATTCAATATATTTTTAATTAAAGTTATTAATAAAAAATGAAAATAGCTTAACAATTTAACTATAATCACTCTAGAGGCTCTAAAAGTCTTAGCTTTAATATATAAGATAGATTCTAATAATTTGTAATTATCTTTCGGCTCCATGATCAATTTCAGCTCTAAATACGAACAAACTGGTAAAGTCGGGTTTCATGATTACATACCGTATGCAGTCCACGTGGGGTCTCCATAGCATTCGGATCCGTCGCCGGAATCCAAATAGTTGTCGGAATAGGAGCAGGAACCGTCTCCGGAGCAGTCGTTGCGGCAAGCCTCTGTTTCCGCCATTGTCTGGGTTGTTGGCGCTCGTGTGGCATTTCGTCATTCGCCACCATCCACCACATTGTCATTAGCTTCTAAAGTTGCTCCAATGGCCGACACAGTCGCCAAAATCTCCTTCAAAGTCGGCGGTGTCGAAATTGTAGAAATCGGGTTGCCATCTTGATCAGAAGAGGATTGTGGTTGTGATTCCATGGTCAGATTTGAGTTTTAAGGGAAGCAAGGATGTGGACTTGAAGAAAAAGAGAACGAAACAGACGGGGTTAATGGTGGAAAAGAAAGGAGAGGAAGAAGAAAGAAGAAGAAGAGATCGCGCGTTGTAGGGTTTAAAGACCTTGGTTGTATATCAATGCTACCAAGGTCTTTAAACCATGTAACATATTTAAAACGATTATTGCCTGGTAGTTGATACACATCACATGTATATCACGGTGAATTCTGACAAAACAGTATGCTTGACAATGCGTATAGGATATGTCAGGCGGTTGCCAGAATTTCCAAGAAATGTCTAAACTATCCTTATATGCGTGTATTCGGGGTACCAAATAATGCTCATATTTTATGTGCACCAAATATCGTGCATATGGTCCAAAAAAAACGTCAATATAAACTTTTTGTATAATTTAATGCAAATCTCTTACGGAGTATCACACAACTCACAATCATCAACTTGCATGGCTATTATGGCATGGCATCAAATTAAAAGAATATTGTATATGTGTGAGCAACTTGATTCAATTATTACATATAAAACTTGTTTGGTCCATCTAATTATTATACACAAGCTACATGCCTGCATCTCTGTCTCAATCCGATAGACGGAAATCAATAATTCGTTGATCTAGCGGTTTTATATTAGGTTTTTCTTAATTGTTTTGAATCCAATTTTAGCGAGAGTCATGTATGATTGAGGGGGGTGGATCTATCATTTCGTGTGCTAAAATTTGATGTTTAAGTTCTTCGTCTCGAATGGTGTTAGACACTGATCGAATATGTCCACAAACTACATGACGTCTAGAATCAGCAAGTAACACCCTGCAAATATGTGGTTAAATTCACTTTTTCCGTTATTATTGGTAAACATTTAAGGATATTTATATTTGTTTTTCACAATTTGACGGAGGTATAAATGGAAGTGAATTTGTTAATGATTTGAATATAAGTTGTGTGTCTAAATAACCAACTAAGAAAAGAGTGATTTAGGGAAGATCGGCCTCTTTAAAGGTTGGTTATTTTACAAAAATATTTTATATACGCTAATGTTGTTTTAATACGTTTATAGAGAGATTCTGGTAGAAAATAAGTTACGATGTGAAGTGAGTCACAGGGTGTTAATTTTGTAATTTGTGTGAACTTTATTTCATGTTTGAAAAACACCATAACCAACATGATCAACAGATAATAAACATGACCGCCTAATTTATAAACTTTAACTTGTAATCAGTGAACGCGAACACTTCACACGTTACAGGTACGGGTTTTTTGCATACCTTTCATTACACGTAAGAATCGGTTTCAATGTAAGAGGTAACAATGCCTCCTAATTCTATTGCATCCTAGGATGTTTACTACTCTATTTGGTAATTGGTTCTAGAGTATTTCAGGGGGGAAATTGAAAATCTACGAATAGACATCTTTTGAGTGATGAAATCAATAATTCGTTGATCTAGTGGTTTTATGTTAGGTTTTTTTTAATTGTTCTGAATTCGATTTTAGCGAGAGTCATGTATGATTGAGGGGATGGATCTATCACTTTGTGTGCTAAAATTTGATGTTTAAGTTCTTCGTCTCGAATAGTGTTAGACACTGATCGAATATGTCCTCAGACTACATGACTTCTAGAATCAGCAAGTAACACCTTACAAATATGTGGTTAAATTCGTTTTTCCCCTTATTATTGGTAAACATTTAAGGATTTTTTTTTTCACAATTTGACGGAAATATAAACGGAAGTGAATTTGTTAATGTTTTGCATTTAAGTTGTGTGTCTAAATAACCAACTAAGAAAAAAGTGATTTAGGGAAGATCGGTCTCTTTAAAGGTTGGTTATTTTACAAAAATATTTTTATATGCGCTAATGTTGTTTTAATACGTTATAGAGAGATTCTCCTAGAAAATAAGTTACGATGCAAAGTGTTCGCGTTTGAACTACATGTGAATGTTTATAATCTGGGCGGTAATAATTTTAAACTTTTTAAGTGAGTCACAAGGTGTCAATTTTTTAATTTATGTGAACTTTATTTCATTTATGAAAATGATCATAACCGACATGATCGAAAGATAATAAACATGACCGCCTAAATTATAAACTTTAACTTGTAATATGTGAACGCGAACGAAGGTTTTTGCATAACTTTTCATTACAGGTAAGAACCGGTTTCAATGTAAGACGTAATAATGCCTCCTAATTCTATTTCATCCTGGGATGTTTACTACTCTTTTTGGTAATTGGTTCTAGAGTATTTCAGGGGGGAAATTGAATATCTATGAATAGACATCTTTTGAGTGATGAATTCCACATGTACATATTACATCTTTGTTGTCTAGTCACTCTAAATAGAGATTAGAGTATAGATAGATCTGGCCTATATATGAAGATGTTCCTCGTATTTGCATCCAGCACAGCAGCATCAGGCTTTGAGTTTCATGGACAAAAAAATGGACAAAAAAGTGGTAATTAGTGATCGATAATAGACTCCATTTTTGAGCTCATCAACTCCCTTGATGCTTTTGGGTCTGTCTTGTTTCCATAAGGCCACACGTTTCAAGCGATGATTGAACTTCTGTACGTAAATAGTTTCATATTGTCAATTCTATGTCAATTCTACAACGATGGAGTTTCTCAAGAGGTGGTTTAAGATTACCTCAATAGGCTGGAGTTCATATTGAAAGCTCCTGTTATCTCGGATGTTGGTTCATTGCCAAATGAATACAAAGACGACAAGCAGGCCATATCAAGAAGCACTTTGAACGAGTCTGATGACAGGCCATCATATTTTCGTATCTATAACTTGCAAAGAACCCAAGTGGTTAATAAGTATGGTAAAAGTTTCGATGAAAACAAACCTTACGTTGCAAAGTGCTCCAATTCACAGATAACAAGTTAAGTTTATAATTTGGGCGGTATATGCCCATTTAGGTTATTTTTCAATAATAAATAAATAAAGTTCACAGAAATTACAAAATTGTCACCGCGTGACTCACTTACAGGATATGCAGGAGCTGGCTCATTCTGAGATCATGATCAGGTTAGCTGACGACGTGGCTCGTCAGGTTGTAAGTCATACTCAACCTAAAGCTCTCTGGGAAGCCTTAGAGGCAATTTACCTTACTAAGTCTCTTCCCAGTCGTATATCCCTCCTGTGCAAATTGTTTACCTTTAAAATGAATACTTCCTTAACGGTTAATGACAACTTTGACACCTTTCTGAAAATGACCCAGGATTTAGAAAGATGTGATGATAAAATTAAAGAGGAACACCAAGTTGTACTTCTCTTGAATGCTTTGCCTTCTCAATTTGACACTCTTAAAGATGTCATACAATATGGTAGGGATGAGCTCACTATTTCAAAAATTACTGAGTCAATAATTCAGAAAAATGAGAATCTTAAGATTTTCAAAACTAAAAATGGTGTTAAAACTGAGGCTAAGTCTGAGGTCATGATGATGACCAAGGGCAAATTTAAGAAAAACTTTAAGAAGCAACCTAAAGGTAACAACTCTGACAAGCTTAGTGAACTTAAGAAAAACTCTAAGTGTCACTATTGTAACAAAGATGGTCATTGGATTCAAGACTGTCATAAGAAAATTAGAGATGATAAAGCTAAGGAAAAAGCTGGATCCTCTGGCTTCTCTAATGTTTGTGAATGTAATCCACAATACTCTGCTGAACTGCTTATGTGTGCTCCTAATGATGACTCTACTACTTGGATTCTTGATTCTGGATGTACAATGCATGCTACTCCTCATAGAGGATTCTTTGAGTCTATAACAGAATGTGATGGTGAAGTCATGCTAGGTGACCATACTGCTTTAACTATTAAGGGTATTGGTAGAGTTCCCATGAGAATGCATGATGGTAAGATTAGAATCTTACAGAATGTGAGATGGATTCCAAACTTAAGGAGAAATCTTTTGTCTGAGTCTATGTTTGATGATCTTGACTGCCAAATTAACACACACAAAGGAATAAGAGATGTTATCAAAAATGGTACAGTTCTTATAAGGAGTATTAATAAGGGAGGACTTTACTATGTTCAAGCTTCTCCTGAAATTAATGTCTCCACTTTGAAATCTGTTGATAACAGTCAGGATCATACTAGACTCTGGCACTCTAGGCTTGGCCACATTGGCCATAAAGGCCTCCACTATTTGCATAAACATGACATCATACCTAACAAACCATGTGACCTGAAATTTTGTGAAACTTGTATCTTTGGTAAGAAAACTGCTCACAGCTTTCCTAAATCTAGCTATGTTGCTAGCAAACCCCTAGAGTATATCCATTCTGACCTATGGGGCCCAGCCCAAGTTGACACTGTTGGTGGTAGGAAGTACTTTCTATCTCTAATTGATCACTTTTCTAGGAAGGTTTGGGTTTACTTGCTAAAAAGCAAAGATGAAGCTTTTGAGAATTTTAAAAATTGGAAAACCATGGTTGAAAGTCAGACTGTCTATAAGGTTAAGTGTCTTAAGACTGATAATGGTCTAGAGTTTTGCAATAGCATCTTTAATGATTACTGTAAGGAGAAAGGCATTAGGAGACACCTCACTGTCCCAGGCACACCTCAGCAGAATGGAACTGCTGAGAGAATGAACAGAACCTTACTTGAAAAAGCTAGGTGTATGCTCATAAGTGCTGGGATGAAGGGTTCTCTATGGGGAGAGGCTGTTATAACAGCCACTTATCTAGTTAATAGGTCCCCCTCTTCTACTATAGATTTTCTCACACCTCAAGAAAAGTGGACTGGTAAGAAACCCAATCTGACACACTTGAGGATCTTTGGGTGTAGTGCATATGCTCAGATATCACAAGGTAAGCTACACCCTAGAGCCCAAAAGTGTGCCATGTTGGGGTATCCTGAAGGTGTAAAAGGCTACAAACTCTTGGCTATACAACCAGGAGGATACAAAGTCATTACATCTAGATAAGTCACCTTTAATGAGGCAGAATTTCCTTTTCTTACTAGACTAATGCCTTCAAATGAGAACACAGGTACATCTGAAGGTGAAGGAGGAACAAACATTCACATTGGTCAATTCTTTCAAGAAAATGACATGCCAGGAGCTGCAGAAGAGGAATTTGACCTTGGCCAATCAGTTAGCCAAGAACTCTCCAGCTCCAGTGAAGAGCATCCATCTCAACATGAAGTGGGAAGCTCTAGCAACCAACAAGATGCTCAAACTCACCAAATTGGTGGGGTAGTAAGTACCTCCAACCTCTCTGAGTCTAATGAAAACACTCCTATTATCTCTAATAATGACATAATCATGCCTAGCAATGAGTTAGCTGACTATCAATTAGTAAGAGATAGGGAACCTAGGGTTAGAATTCCAAATAGGAGATTTGAGGCTAATATGGTTGGAAAATATGACAAATTTATTGAGTTTGCTTTTGTGGTTGCTGATGTGGTTAAAAACAAAAAATTTGTACCAGAGACTTATGATCAAGCTATTAAATGTGCCAATGCTAATGAATGGATTAAAGCCATGAATGAGGAAATACAATCCATGTATGTTAATAAGACCTGGACTCTCACACCCAAACCTGCTAAGTCTAGACTTATAGATTGTAAATGGATCTTTAAGATAAAAGAAGGAACTAAACTAGAACCTCCTAGGTTTAAAGCCAGGCTTGTTGCCAAGGGCTTCACTCAGAAAGAGGGAATAGATTACACTGATATATTTGCACCTGTTGTAAAATATAAAACTATGAGATTACTTCTTGCTATGACTGCAGTGTATGATTGGGAATTAGAACAAATGGATGTAAAAACTGCATTTCTTCATGGTGATTTAGATGAGACTATCTATATGAGTCAGCCTAAGGGTTTTGTAGATAAAACCAAACCTGATCATGCTTGTCTTCTAAATAAATCTATATATGGACTGAAACAGTCTCCTAGGCAATGGAATAAGAAATTTGATGCTTGTATGAAATCTCTTGGGTTCCACAGAAGTCAATATGATACCTGTTTATATTTTAAGTCTGTTGAGACTAAAACTCCTTTGTATGTGTTACTATATGTGGACGATATTCTGCTTATTAGTAGCTCTAAGGTTGTGATAGCTGGTATTAAGAATGACTTGAAGAAACATTTTGATATGAAGGATTTAGGTCCAGCCAAGAAAATTCTAGGAGTTGACATAATCAGAGATAGATCACATAAAAGAATTAAATTATCTCAGCATGATTATTTAGTCAAAGTCCTAGATAGATTTGCTATGAAAGATTCTAAGATTACTCCTATACCTTTAGGTGGTCACTTAGATTTTTCCATAATTGATTGTCCTTCTACAGATTCTGAGAAAGAAACTATGAGCAATGTTCCTTATGATGTTGCAGTAGGATCAGTTATGTATGCTATGTTATGTACTAGACCAGATTTTGCATTTGCTATTAGTGTCCTAAGCAGGTACATGTCTAATCCTGGTGAGAAACACTGGCAAGCTATGAAGTACATGCTCAGGTATATGGCTGGCACCACAGATATTGGTCTTGTGTACTCTGAACATAATTCTAGAAATGAACTGCAAGGCTTTGTTGATTCTGAATATGCCAGTAACAAAGACAATCGTAAGTCCACTACCTCTTTCTTCTACACTTGGGCAGGGAACTGTATCTCCTGGAAATCCCAGCAGCAGCCTATAGTTGCTTTATCCTCAACTGAAGCAGAATTCATTGCTGCCACAGAAGCCTCTAAAGAGGCTACTTGGCTCAAAGGAATTTTGTTTGAGATTGAGGGCAAAGAATATATACTTGTACTGCATATGGATAGCCAAAGTGCTCTATACTTATGTAAAGATCCTGTTTATCATGAAAGAACCAAACATATTGATGTTAGGCTGCATTTCATTAGAGATAAGGTTGAGAATCATGAGTTTGAGATTAAGAAGATTAAAGGTGAGTTGAATCCTGCTGATTTTGGTACTAAAATAGTTCCTACTAACAAATTTATTTTTTGCAGGGATGCCCTGCACATCTGTGATGGTAACTGAGATGTGGGGTGATTGAATCAATGATGAATACTGGTCATACATCCTGGTTTGCACTAGTTATGGTCATAGTTAGGTTAGAACTTTATCTCTGGATTAAGGGGGTGTTTGTTATGCCTTTTGTATAATCCAAGCTAAAGTTTTTGCCCAAAGTTGTAACACTTGAGTTTATATCTTGGTAGAAATCAATGTAATTAGACTAACGGCACATTATATTACAAGCTAAATCTTATGAGTGTTTATGCCTAAATAGAAACCCTAAGATACATTAGTGTATCTTAGTTGGATGGCTTGGCTGAAACGCTTATGGGATATTTGTGCTTGTTGTTGGTCTGTTGGACTCGGCCCATCTGTTTTGGTGTTTGGACTCGGCCCATTTGGTTTGTTGTATCTGGCTGATTTGGCTGCTTTGTTGGAGAGCTATATAAAGCTCTCTTCTTCAGCTTCTGTGGTAAGAAGCTTACACAATCCGCCGCCTAGGGTTTTACAGAGAATAGAGAGAGAGGAAGGAGAAGAAGAAGAAGATCTTCGTCTGCGCGTTTCCACCATCTCAGTGGCGTATTCCTGGTTCTTCCTTGTCAGCTTCCTTGAAGTTACTGACGATTCCTCGAAGACCAATCCTTGTTGCTCTCGTCTTACTTTGCTCTATCTGAGTTCCTGGGCTGTTTCTTTGTGTTGATTGTCTTCTTGCGTTGTTCTTTTGCCGATTGAACTCTTGTGTAGTTTGCTTTGATTACTTTGATCATTTAGTGCAACTGGGGTGAGTCTCCCGTCCTGAGATTCCGCGGATTAGGGTTACCGAACCGCGTAAACAATTTCTGGTGTTCTTGTGTTTTTGATTTCCTTTTGTTGATCACTTGCGAAGTCTGAGACCTTAAGATCGATCGGATCTTGTTCACTTAGGTTTATCAGTCAATTCTACAACGATGGAGTTTCTCAAGAGGTGGTTTAAGATTACCTCAGTAGGCTGGAGTTCATATTGAAAGCTCCTCTTATCTCGGATGTTGGTTCATTGCCAAATGAATACAAAGACGACAAGCAGGCCATATCAAGAAGCACTTTGAACGAGTCTGATGACAGGCCATCATATTTTCGTATCTATAACTTGCAAAGAACCCAAGTGGTTAATAAGTATGGTAAAAGTTTCGGTGAAAACAAACCTTACGTTGCAAAGTGCTCCAATTCACATATAACAAGTTAAGTTTATAATTTGGGCGGTATATGCCCATTTAGGTTATTTTTCAATAATAAATAAATAAAGTTCACAGAAATTACAAAATTGTCACCGCATGACTCACTTACAAGATTAAGAAATTACCATCCAGACTATGAATATTGACGTGTAATTTGTGAACGGGGTAGGGCTCAGAGATTAAGCTAGGGTAAGGAATAACAATGCTTCTTAATCTCTTTCATCCCCCAGTGTTTATTACTACCACTCTATTTTGTTTCTAAAATATTTGAGAAGAAAAAAAAGTTCAAAGTCTAAGAATAGACCATCTTTAGAGTGATAAATGCCACATGAGTTGGGAAAAAAGTTCAAAGTCTAAGAATAGTAGTATGACCTCAAACTTCGAAAAGAGATTAGCTTAGCATTCCTAAACATATGGATTAATGAAATTTAAGGTAGAATACAATTCATTAGCAGTTTACGTTTGTAAATTCGATAGTGCAACTCTTAGATAAAAAAGCAAATTAACATCCTTATAAATCATTCTTATGCTCAATCTTATTATTAAAAGAAATATCATATCGATCGAAATTTGCTAACCTCGTCAAGACCGCGTGACGCAACTATCTCAGGTACTTTAGAGTAGCAAAAATTGGGAATGTCTTGATAAAAAAGCAAATTAGCTTACTTTCAATATGATGAAGATGATTTCATCATATTGAAAGTAAGTTAGACTCCTCCCTGCATAATAGAATATATAATAAATATATGTGAAGAATATCTTATAAATGGAATGGAAACGGGGTGAAATTTGTAATCATAATGTTTGCTACTCTAAAGTACCTGTTTGTGCGTATGGATAAATAAGGAATGTCTTGAATTAGGGGCCAATATGAACCCGTTGGTTTTCTACACTTCTCTTCCAGTTCTGGGCAATCATGAATTTCAAGTGAGGTAAGGCGGCTGACCCAATCAGGCAAAGATGAAATCTTACGACAGTCAGTGATTTGAAGATTTTCAAGGGCTGGGAGGTGTTGGCATTTGTCTGGTATTGATGTCAACGAGTTAATATAAACGAAGTGAAGTGTTCTCAAGCCTTTAAGGTCCTCCCACGGTAACTCATTCAATTCAAGCGTATCACCACTGTGGAATTCAATTCTTAAATGTTGGAGATTCTTCAGCTGATGGATTACTCTATTAAGACCGGCCAATGTTTTCATACCTACAAGCGTCAAGTGTTTAAGGTTGGGAGGAGCTGTCCATTGCATGTCCTCGTCATACGGCACATCTCCAATGATAGTCAATCTCTCTAATCCATTGAGATGATGAAGTCCGTTGAGAAGATGAGCACCCACTGCATCACTCCCGAACTCAAAATTCAACTCCTTGAGACTTATAAGCCACCTCCATGGCATCCCCTCTTTCGCCATGTTTTCAACCTCAATCACTGATTCTGTAGCTTCGGAGCCTCGAAACCGGAGGAATTCAAGGGAAGGCAGTTGTTGCAGTAAGCAAAAGAGAGAAGAGCGTTTAAAGTTTTGACAGTCATAAATGGAAAGACGGCGGACAGATGACAAGATGCTCGTTTCTTGTGGAGGAAAAGCGAGATCATTTATTATCCAGAGAGATAAAACACTGAGGTGAGAGCAAGTGTGAGGAATATTAGAAGTTGGAACCACAAACCTATTTGCTTCTGGTTCAAATGCATTGGGTAATCTCAGTAACTGTCTTACTAGATTCACACCGACTCTATCAAGTTTCAAATCTTCCACAAATGGACACGAAGGCAGGGTTGTTAGTTGTTGACAATCCCATACCTCTAAACAAGAAAGCCGTGGAAATACACAAATATTCAAGTGAAGCGAAGAATGATCCGCTGCAGAAACTTCTTCGGCTGCAGCTGGCCTCCACCATCCTTTTAATATTGGCATACATGAAATACACAAATATTCAAGTGAGGCGAAGAATGATCCGCTATCAGAACACCTGTCATTCTCCACGTACTCCAGCAGAGGCATAGACCCGAGGAACAACGTTTTAAGCTGAAAGAGATGGCTTAGTTGTGGAAGCTCATGACATCTATTGCAGGACCATAGACATAGCTCAACCAAGTTATGCAGAGTAGAAAGCCAATCTGGAAACTTCACTCCAGGGTAGTAATAAACTGCAAAATGTCTGATATTATTGGACGGTTGAAGACAACATAACACATCATCAGCTTCAGGAAACTCTTCCTCTTCTGATTGACAAGACCACCACAAATTTAACTTGCTTAATTTTGTTTTTTTGCTCAACATAGACTCTTCGGCATCAACCACACAACTTTTCCACCGACCTACTGGAAAGTTGATCTTAATTTCACCTGTCAAGCTGTTAAGGTGTTTCAAATACCTTAGTCCCCCATACTCTTTGTGCACAATAAGTTGGTCAAGACTAACAAGAGAGGTCATCTCTTCCAATCCTAAAGGCATATGATTCAGTTTTGAACAATTGACAAGTCGTAAATATCTTAGGCTTATTAATTTGTGCAGGTCTTTTGGCAACTTGATAAGATTCTGACATCCTTCAAGATTCAATACTAGGAGATTATGAAGCTTGCAGAAAGCATCTGGAAGCCTGAGCAACTTATCGCTATTCCTGAGGTCAAGATATCTCAAATGAATCAATTTTCCTATGGAACTGGGTATCTCTTCTATACCAAATTTCCTTAAACTCAATGCTCTCAAGCTTGTCAAATTCAGGAAAACACCATTTAGAAGCGCCCTATCAATTGCTCCTGTATTAGGGGACAATAGACTTCGCATTCCTTTATACTCGAGATGTGAGCTTGTGATATCCTTAACATGGAAATGTCGAGGTCGCTTTCTCCCTAAATCCTCATTGATTTTCAACATCGAAAGACATTCATTTGCAGATACTTGTTCAGCCAAATTATGGAACAGGTCATGCATTTTGCAACTGATTATAGCACCCTCAGCGCCTACCACAACATTTTGGAAAAAGCATCTTTGTACCAAGTACAAGAAGTAACTCTCACCAACATCCTCTAAGCATGGATTTTCATTAGACGTCTCAAGGAAACCCTGAGCCATCCAAAGCTGGATCAAAGTAGTTTGATCAAATAAATAATCTTCCGGAAAGAGCGAACAATAGGCAAAACATTGCTTTACTGACAAAGGAAGGTCCTCATAGCTGATCTTCAAAACATGCATCACTATATTCTCACGATCAGGCAATGCTTTCATCAACTCATTATCTACATAATCTGACCATACCTTCATGTCTTTACCGTACAAGAAGCTACCTACTGTCCTGATAGCAAGAGGCACATTCGGACACTTCTTCACAATTTGTCTGCCCAGATTTTCCTTGGTTTGGTTTTCCACTTCTTTGTTGTTGTCAAAGGCCATTCTCTTAAACAATACCCAAGCATCCTCATCTGACAGCTCTCCTAAAGCATAATGAGGCACTCCAGTGCCAAGATTTTGTGCTACCACCTCCGAGCGTGTGGTCATTACGATCTTGCTTCCTCTCTCACCAACTTCTAACAAGCGTTTCAAACAAAGCCATTGTTCACGGATATCATCCCATACATCATCTATTACAAGAAGAAACTTCTTCCCATTGATCTTGGCCCTCAGCCTATTCTGCAACTCATCTAAACTGCTTGATGTTGTGCCTGTAATTTTCTCCAAAACTTCTTTTAAGTCTGAGAGATAATTAACGCAAGCCCATAGACGCAACTCAAAGAACTCCTCTGTCTCCTTTGCATTGTACAACAACTGAGCTAAAGCAGTCTTTCCTTGTCCCCCAATGCCAACCACTGCAATGACAGAAACACGCTCTTCGACACTACCATCAGTCAACAACAAACTTAACAGCTCTGTCTTCTCTTTTTCTCTCCCAATCACCTCATCACTAGCAATGAAAGAGTGTTGTTCGTTTCGCTTCACAACATGCCTCTGATCGTATACATTTACATCTCTCAGCAATCCAAACTGATTGATGTCTTTTGCTATGTCATCTAGCCGCTCCCTGAGCTCCTTCACCTGATGAGATATTTTGACAATGAAGGCAAACTGGTTTGACTTGGAGAAGAAGATCTTCATCTCTTTTCTGAATTTGTTTCCCAAAGTGACCTTCTTCTGCAACGCTCTAGTTGAGACGGCATCGAACAAGTCATCTGCTTTGTACATCTCATCTTTAAGCCTAGAAAGCCATCCTCCAATATCAGCATTAATTGCTTTCTTCTGCTCAGCATCATGCAACACATCTTTGATGGTTCTGATAGTGTTCTCCAACTTCTTGAGCTCAGTATCTGAGTTGTACCACAGTAGGAACTCATCTTTAGCTGGGGAGCTCAGTTGTTGGAGGAGTACCTTGGCAATGTTTAGGACAGCTAGTTCACCCATGGGAATGAAGTGGAAAATCCCTGATATTATGCCATGAGTAGAAAAATGGCTAAATTTGCTGTTCGTGTATAAATAGCAAAGTTAACTTGACTTAAAAAAGATCCATTCTCTTTTTTTTTTTTTTTCTTGATCTATGGTCAGCAACTTAACATGGTAGAATAGTCAATCCAAAACTTTAGAACATATGTTAGCTTATTTCTAATGAAATTTCCAAAAAAAAAATATTAATCCATAACAATTTAAGAATATAACTCAGAATCAAAATATTTTACTACTCTATAAATTTCTTAATTTAAGCCTCTTAAGGTTAGCATAATTGAAAATAAAATAATGGTATTTTTAACACATATTTAATAAAACATATTAAGCATATTTAATAAATAAGCTCTTATCTAAAATGGAAAATTCAATTATAAACTCAACACAACAGAATAGATATCTTCACAAACAATAAAGCACAACAAATATTTCCATTATAAGATGCTTAATATGTAAGCCTAAGTTAGATAAATAGATAAAATAAACCCAATTATATTCTTCAATTGACCGAAACACGAGTGCATAGCATAGAAGAGATCACAAACAAGCAAATGAATCATGTTAGCAAGGAAGAAGCAAGCAAAGATCCATCGAGCATAACAACAGCAAGAAAATTTCAAAGCATGCAAAACAGGAAATAAGAGCGTAGACTAACCAATTATAGTAGTCAAACACTGATGAACTAAGAACCCTACGATGAATGCTCTTATCTTGATGGAAGAAGACGGGAATCTGTGGTCTCTTTGATTGGCGAAACTCGATTTATAATAAAACTTGGAAGGAGACGAGAAGGGACTTATAATAATGTCATGAACAGACCCTGGAGTCAAGGTGTAGTATTAATTTAGAGCAGTATAGACGCGTAAGTTGATCGAAATTGAATAATGTAATGGAAATTTAGTATCGCCCTAGTCAGCTTGCACTAGACATGCATGATTCATCGAATTAATATAATATTGTATAAGTGTGAGCAACTTGATTCAATTATTGACATAAAGCTTGTTTGGTCCATCTAATTATACTCTGTAATAACTAAAGAACCATCTAATTACATAAAGCTTGTGTGAGCAACTTGATTCAATTATTGCCAATGTAGGATACTTTCAGCTAAATAGTCCATGTAGATGCATTCAACATAAGATATCCTTCTAGTTAGTTGGCCTTCCTCTACCCTCAAACTCGTCAATTTTCAAGAACATAAGATATCCTTCTAGTTAGTTAGCCTTTGTTAATTCGAATTAGTGAAGCAAGGGCTAATCTCATTCTGCATTTATAATTTTAGATGGGGGTTTTATCACTTTTCAGCACCATCAAGGAAATCACAAATTACAAACAAGATATGCGTAGAGAAATCAGATTAATGGCGAGTTTACTTTGTAGCAGATGAGATAATCATGATAAAAAGAAGGGCGAGTATTACCGACTGATCAGAGTGGCGGTCGACGGGAAACGCGGGAGATTGGCCGAGCAGAAGACGCGGATTACGCAGGCGTGATTGTGATAGTGAGCAGTAGACACAAAGGGAAAACTATACGATTAGGGCTCATAATTTGGGGGAAAATAATTAGAGGGGAATATTGGATTTATACTTTCCCTCTCAGTGGCTGATCTCGGTTCGGTTTCATTTCCCAGGCAACTTCCGGCTGTTTGGTGCTCGACAGATGTGGCCTCTCCTGGTGGACCGGCGCAAATCTTGTGTAATTGTAGTGGGGTAAATTGAGTAAATCTTGTGTGATTCATGGTTTCCGCAGGATATACGTATTTTTATAATTAATTTTTATAGTTACTGCTCACAATCATATTTTCTACAAAAATCATATTTTTCATAAAATAAATTCAAACTTCATAACTAATTTCATAAATTCTAACTAAATATTTTCTAACTAAATACTTTATAATTTCTAAAATATAATTCATACTTTCTAACAAATATTTTCATAACTTAACCAAGAAAAAACACATAGTTTGATAACTCATTTCAAACAAAAATTTTCATAATAACAAATATTTCATAATATCTTTTTTTTTGGTATAAATATTTCATAATATCTAACAATTGATTCATAATTTCTAACAATTAGTAACAATTAATTCATAATTACTAACAAGATATCATCAGATTCCACGAGTACCAAACACTTCTCTAGATTCGCTAAGCTGGCCATGTTTCGCTTGGCCATGTTTCACATACATATCTACGAGTACAGTCGTGAGTTGTAAGTTCAATTTCATCTCTGCTTCCTCAATATATTTCTGTGCTCTGTCCTTCTTCTAAAGACGCGATATTGGAACAAACGGAAAGGAGAGTAAATAAGGTAGCAGAATTTGAAGTTGAATTTTATGAGATCATTGCATCAAAAAGTTTGATACAAGGATCTCAGAAAATCAGGTTTCTTTTAATGCAATTTTCTCATACAATCAGATAAATATTGAAACCTTAATACAGCCTCCATCTTTTTCTAATACAACTTCTTTCTTCTATATAAATACTAGGATTTTGATGCCCGCGCTACACGCGGGTCTTATAGTTTGGATGAGGAACTTACAATAAACAAACCAAATAGAATATTCACACATTGCAACCTGAATGTATAAACTTGTATATCTTATTGTATATTATTCATTGTATGTAACTATTCATGCATATAGAAAACAAATACCTAGCTAAATAAATAAATAGAGAAAAATAGCACTATCTATCTTGAGTTTTCAACCCCTTTCAAAATGTGTAATCACATTATATAATATCACTACATAACCTGAATTCCAATCTCAAGTCATGAAAGAATAGTAGCAATACTCCCAAGACTCTTTTTGACCACCTCAGCTCTGACGATGGGCCACCATTTCTAAAACAAAAAGCTTTATAAAAATATAAAGTCTTTTTTTTTTTTAACAAGCAAACAGAAGGCCAGATGTTACAAACAATACAGGCCTAAATCATCTTCGCGGATGATCTTTACAAATTCTTTCAAAGGGAAGAAAGAAGAGTTCCTAGAAACTAGGAGGTTCTGGAGTTGACGGATCTCCATAGTCGAAGAGCTGTGATTCCATCTAAAGAGGAAATTGCGCAGTTCATCGATATCAGGGTTTTGTGAGGCCAAGAAGTCCGCTGCTTTGTTACAGTGACGACGGATATGGTTAAACCTGCACAAATCAAAAGAACTGGAAATAGAACGGATATCCAATATAATTGTCCTAATTTCCGACGGCGGGGAGAAAGTACCATTAATAACTAGCAGACTATCACTTTCAACGAAAATATTCCTAATATTAAGACGGGTGGCTGCCTTGAGACCCTCAAGCACAACCATTGCTTCAATGAAAATAATCTTGGAAGGAGGGATTCTAAGATGTTCCACAAAGGAAGGGACAACCTCAGAATTGCGAATAACAAAACCAATAAAAGAGCTAGAGTCGGCTCTTTTAGAGACATCACAATTTAGTTTAAAAGCATTTAAAGGAGGTTTGTGCCATGTCGTTTTGGGATGAGGATTCCGTTTATTATATTGTGTAGATTTCGGTGGGTTAGAAATGGAGGAGTACTTAAGGAACTCGAATACAATTTTTTTTGCAAGCTCTTTATAGTGGTAGGTGGAAGGGATCGTGCTTGATCTAAAAATCTTTGTATTCCTGTGATTCCAAATACTCCACCAAACAAATAGGCCAAGAGCATAGGATTGGTTGATCTGACAGAAGCTTTCAATGGAGCTTTGATGAGGCTAAAGTCGTAGTGCCAAATCAAAGAAAACCCTATACTAGAGTATAGCAAGTAAGTAGAGGTCGAACCCAAGGGAATCAAAACACCAAATCAATGTAGTCAAGTGAAATATCAACTAGTAACAAGTAACCAAAGGGGGCGGGGGGGGGGGGGGGGGGTTTGATTGCAAGAACACACAAGTAACCAGTAACAAGCAGAGGAAGTTTGGGTGAGAATATGATGAGAAGGGGTTTCACCTAGCAAGTATCCACACAACAGTTAATCAGGTTGATCATAGATTCATCTCAAGTTCTATTCAATCCTAGGGAATGTTCTTATTCCAATCTTTAATATATCAGCAGGCCAACCGGTCCTGATAATACTTACTATTCAGCAATCAGGGAAACCTCTCAAGATTAGATGAAATAGTAGCAAAGGGCACAAGAATTATAAGGATGCATGCAATAACTTACAACCGTCAAGTATTAACATGCAATCAATTCTCTTTCATAAAAGCAATCAACTACCAGATCATGCAGATATGAGTGCTACACTGACAAAGAATTCCACCGTATATTCCTAGTCTAGCAATAGAAAACTATCAATCAAACTAGGTGATCAAGCTAGCAAAACTAATAGAAATAAATAGATGAAGAACAAGAGAATTAATACAAACCCATAGGAAAAGAACAAGAGTTTAGAAATCTCACAACTTAATAACTGAAGGTTTCAACCGCTAAGTAAAACAATGGAGATTAGTTCCTGCTCATGGTGGCAAAACTAAATTGTCTAATGGAAAAGATGATGAAAAGATAGAAAGAACTAGGGTTCTTAAATAGAGACTAACCCTAAAAATATATGGTAAAAGATATATCCTAAACGAAATAATAAAATAAGGAAAAAGAAATAAAACAAACAAAGGAAAATATGGAAAGTCCGGTATGTCTTCGACCTCGTTGTGGCGATCGCGGTCTTCATGTAAAGCTCTGTCGTGGTCTCTATCGCCCCATGGCGATCGCCGTAGAGTCATGGCGATGGCCATGATCTCTCGAACTCATGTAACGCTTCTGTTGTAGAATGGTGATCGCCATAGTGATGGTGGCGATCGCCGCTGCTCCGCAGAATGTCATCAAGTCTTCATGTCTTCAATCTTTGATCCTCTTCTTCTTTGGTTCTTGTCTTCATTTCTTCACTTCTTCATAAACAACTCAGAACATAACAATAGCTCCAAATACTTGTGATAACACTCCTAAACTAATGTAATAACCCCTAGTTACGCCATACAAAGTGTAGTGTATCAAATACCCCCATACTTAGACTTTTACTCGTCCCGAGTAACTTACAGAAAAGCTACCCATACAATAAAATACTCAAAGCCTCAGGAAGTACAAGAATATTTCCTAGTGATTACATAACCAATAAACTCCTCCAAAACACACAAAACACAACAACAATAATCAAGAACAATGTGATAAAATAAGCACATACCCAGAACTACACCTTATTCCTCCAAGTGGCCTACCCGAATCCTCCTATACGCCTCCTTCTTATGTCTCCATACGCCAAGATGATAAAGATCCTAAAACACTCAATTTTTTTTTTATAACACTCATCTTGCTTGGGCGCCCTTTCGGGTTTTCATCCCAACCATTCAATAATTGTTCCAGGCTCACAAAACTCACATCACTCAAGACTTATTTTTGCCCCAGCCTAATGCCGGTCAAGCCACCTTCTTATTGCATAGAACTTGCTATCCAAGGATTTTGTATGCCTTTTTTTTCAATTTTTTATGGCTTTTTCATACAATATATATTCAATAAGCTCATGCAGATACAACCAACACTCAAATAATTACATGTGAATACATTCTCCTCCCACATACTTAAACATTGCATTGTCCTCAATGAAATGGAAGACAGAAAAACGAACTCAGGGAAGGAGACAAAAGACTCACATACAAGGTCGGATGACCTTCCTCCAATACAACTCAAAGTGTGGTAGAATGAGAAACTAGATGAACACTAAATGTAATCCAATAATGCATAGTTCATCTAAAGCAAAAGAAAGAATACCTCCAATGTAGAAGGTGACCCAAACAAATCAACTCCTTGCAAAGAACATGGTCACCAACAAGCTAAGCTCCAGCGAATGTAGATCTAGAATGATAGTACCAATGAAACCAAACTTGATGTAATACAACTCCTTACTTTCTTTTCTCTCATATTTTTTTCTGCACTCTATTTTTTTTTAATCCGATATATTATTTTTTTCTCGGAATGATTTTTGGATTTTTTTTTAGACGGGAGAGAAGACTTACAGCTTCGGTGATTTCCTCCTGTCCATAGAAAAACTAAAAAAATTAAACCGAACAAAAACAAATAAAAACAAAATCAAACCTCGGGTTGCCTCCCGAGCAGCGCCTTATTTTATGTCGTGGCTCGACATGAAACTCAAGAGATTTAACTAACGCCATTTGGCTTTGTGAAAACAGTCTCTTGTCTAAATTCCCTCTTCAACCACTCATGGAACGCCTTGAATCTCGTCCCTGTTACCTTGACCACCTTGTCTTTAGCAATGAAGGTGGTTTCATTCACTTTCTCCTCCTTGACCGTATCAGGCGGCTGTTTAAGCTCAATGTCAAGTGCCTGCACACTAGACATCAATGGTATCTCGCCTGGCGAGGTCAGTAATGAAGGGCGATTGCCCAAAGGATGTGAAGAGAGCTTACCTTTAGGCTCTGGCTTAGCGTGACACTCCGGCATATTAGTAGACAAAGCAATATCTACTTTTGGGGGCTCTAAGAGATTCTCTAAAACAGGTTGCAATTCATCCTTACAAGTAGGCTTAATCACATCAATAGCACACAGAGAATTCTTATCAATGGGATCCATGTCATAAATATTATACTCCACCTTATCCCCATCAAACTCCATAGAGAGAGTCCCACTATTAACATCAATTTTCGTTTGTGCAGTTTTCATGAAAGGTCTACCTAACAAAAGAGGTGTGACATTATTAGCATGCTCCATATCCAACACAAAGAAATCAGCAGGAAAAATCAGATCACCAACCATAACAAGAACATCCTCAACAACCCCTTTCGGGTACACAGTAGACCTATCAGTAAGTTGAATAACAGTTCCTGTTTTATGCAAAGGTCCTAAACCTAGTGATTCATACAAAGAGTAAGGCAAAACATTGATTGATGCACCTAAATCTAGCATGTCTTTGTCAAATTTAGTTTCACCAATCACACATGGAATGCTGAATATGCCTGGATCACCACATTTCTTAGGCATGCGTTTTTGAAACACAGCAGAAACTTGTTCACTTATTTCAACTTTCTTCTTTCCTTTCAGTTTTTGATTTCTCTTGATAGTGCAAACTTCTTTCAAAAACTTAGCAAATTTAGGAATACTCTTAACAAGTTTGAGCAAAGGAATGTTTACCTCACACCTACTAAAGGTTTCGAAGATTTCGTTGTCGTTCTCCAGCCTTCGAGTATCCTTCAACGCCTCAGGAAAGGGGCTACAGGCTTCTGAGAGAACAGAGGGGGAAAATTTGGATGAACATAATCGTCAATGTACTCAGGGGACTCCAGGCGATCGCCATCAACAATTGGCGATCGCGGTCGCACAAATTGGGGTTCTGCAGGAGAACCGCGATCGCGGATCATCATCCGCGGTCGCGGATTTGTGATGAATTCACCATCAGCCTCTGGAGTGGCATGGCGATCGCGGTCGGGATGCAGACCTTGTTTTTCTCTCTGTAATCTCATGGCGATCGCCACTCAGATCTGGCGATCGCGGTTTTGGCACAGAACAGTCGTCATAAGTTTTTCCGCTCCTCAAGAACACTGCACTGACGTTCTCTCTCGGGTTTCTTACCGGTTCCCTGGCCTCTAATTTACTCACAGCTTGAGCAATCTGTCCCAACTGATTTTCAAGATTTTGGATGCTTGATTCCGTCTTAGCGTTTTGTTGCATAACAGTCTGAGCTAGGGACTTGATCATATCTTCAACAGTCATAGAATTCTAAGGTCTAGGTTGGTGATAATTAATATTATGAGAGTCATACCTTGGCCTTGGTTGCCATCCACCAACAGCGTTTACCTCAGCATTGGGATCATGGAGAGAATCACTTTTCAGCATAAAAGACTTCATCATATCTTTCAGTTCATTCATATCACTTTGAATTTTAGCGGGATCAAGTGAACTTACTGACTGTGTTCTTTGCCTGCTACCAAACTGCCTTGAGCTCTCAGCTAATTCCTCAAACATTTCAGTAGCCTGAGGTATAGTCAATCTTAAAAAGTTACCTCCACAGGATGCATTCACCATACGACGATCCTCATCAATCAGGCCACTAAATAAGTACATAAGGAGATCTTGGTCAGTATAACTATGGAATGAGCTTGAGCAAAGCTTCTTGAATCTCTCATAATATTCATAGAGACTCTCAGTTGAGTGTTGTTGAAGATTCGTGATCTCCTTCTTCAAGCTGCTCAGTTTTGTAGCTGGAAAATATTTCTCTAAAAAGACCTTTTTCATCTTAGCCCATGTATCAATACTCCCTGGAGCTTGATAATAGAGCCAATCATTTGCAGCGTCTTTCAGAGTAAATCCGAAAGCTCTCAGCATGACCTGCTCCTCAATAACACCTCTTGGCTTCATACTAGAACATATGGCATGGAATTGAGCCAAGTGTTTGTTGGGATCTTCTCCTGCTAAGCCATGGAAGTGTGGTAGCTCATGAATTAAACCAGCTTTTAGTTCAAAATTCACACCTTCTTCAATCTCAGGAAACCTCACTGTCAAAGGTTGTTGGTTTAAGTCTGGGGCAGTGAGCTGCCTCATAGTAGGCAATGGCGGTCCATGTCGATCACCCATCTCGTTATCTTGGTTCAGAGCTGCTCTTTGGTTTCGAAGGAACGTCCTTTCAATCTCTGGGTCAAAGGAAACAACAGATGAATCAGTAGCACGGGTCTGAACCATAAAGGTTCACACCAAACAGTTGATAATTTCACAATTAACACAGAATCAGAAAAATTTCAATTCCCCGGCAATGGCGCCAAATTTGATGAGGCTAAAGTCGTAGTGCCAAATCAAAGAAAACCCTAAACACTAACTAGAGTATAGCAAGTAAGTAGAGGTCGAACCCAAGGGAATCAAAACACCAAATGAATGTAGTCAAGTGAAATATCAACTAGTAACAAGTAACCAAAGGGGGAGGGGGGGGGGGGGTTGATTGCAAGAACACACAAGTAACCAGTAACAAGCAGAGGAAGTTTGGGTGAGAATATGATGAGAAGGGGTTTCACCTAGCAAGTATACACACAACAGTCAATCAGGTTGATCATAGATTCATCTCAAGTTCTATTCAATCCTAGAGAATGTTCCTATTCCAATCTTTAATATATCAGCAGGCCAACCGGTCCTGATAATACTTACTATTCAGCAATCAGGGAAACCTCTCAAGATTAGATGAAATAGCAGCAAAGGGCACAATAATTATAAGGATGCATGCAATAACTTACAACCGTCAAGTATTAACATGCAATCAATTCTCTTTCATAAAAGCAATCAACTACCAGATCATGCAGATATGAGTGCTACACTGACAAGGAATTCCACCGTATATTCCTAGTCTAGCAATAGAAAACTATCAATCAAACTAGGTGATCAAGCTAGCAAAACTAATAGAAATCAATAGATGAAGAACAAGAGAATTAATACAAACTCATAGGAAAAGAACAAGAGTTTAGAAATCTCACAACTTAATAACTGAAGGTTTTAACCGCTAAGTAAAACAATGGAGATTAGTTCCTGCTCATGGTGGCAAA
The DNA here is from genome assembly GCA_029168935.1 of Oxyria digyna. NCBI lineage: Eukaryota > Viridiplantae > Streptophyta > Magnoliopsida > Caryophyllales > Polygonaceae > Oxyria > Oxyria digyna. Next base: position 48,155,564 of record JAPVLV010000005.1, read on the forward strand.
ACTAAATTGTCTGATGGAAAAGATGATGAAAAGATAGAAAGAACTAGGGTTCTTAAATAGAGACTAACCCTAAAAATATATGGTAAAAGATATATCCTAAACGAAATAATAAAATAAGGAAAAAGAAATAAAACAAACAAAGGAAAATAAGGAAAGTCCGGTATGTCTTCGACCTCGTTGTGGCGATCGCCATAGATGCCTGGCGATCGCGGTCTTCATGTAAAGCTCTGCCGTGGTCTCTGTCGCCCCATGGCGATCGCCGTAGAGTCATGGCGATCGCCATGATCTCTCGAACTCATGTAACGCTTCTGTTGTAGACTGGCGATCGCCATAGTGATGATGGCGATCGCCGCTGCTCCGCAGAATGTCTTCAAGTCTTCATGTCTTCAATCTTTGATCCTCTTCTTCTTCGGTTCTTGTCTTCATTTCTTCACTTCTTCATAAACAACTCAGAACATAACAATAGCTCCAAATACTTGTGATAACACTCCTAAACTAATGTAATAACCCCTAGTTACGTCATACAAAGTGTAGCGTATCAAGCTTTCAAAATCATTAGTGTTTAATTTCTTCAAAAACGGATAAGGTGAACGGGCATTGGAAAAAGAAATGATTTATATCCTCATTAACAGAGTTACAGAGGTTGCAGACAGGGTAGACCTTGTGAAAATTTCGATTTAAGCGTTTAGTAGTTGGTAAACAATCAGCTATAGCTTTCCAAATGAAATTTTGAACTTTTGGTAGGACATTTGATTTCCAAAAGGGTTTGGTATTGATAGGTGGTTCATTCCAAGGTGTAATATGTCGGTAGGCAGATTTAACTGAAAAGACATCGTCTTTAGCCGATGTCCAGATAATAGTATCTTGCATAGGAGAGTATGGGATTCTTATTTTCACTATTTTGTTGATCACCTGTTGTGGTAAGACCACTGAAAGCTTACTTAGATCCCACTGTTTATTCGGGGTGATGAAATCAGAAACTTTTGTTGTCATGGGGTTGTTACTACGATACTGAGAAAGATTTATATTTGGAGCCCAGTTATCGGTCCAGAATAGAATACTTCTTCCATCTCCAAGTTGCCAAGAAATCCCTTTCTTGAAGTCTTGAAGGAGCAGAAGGAGTCTACTGAATTGTCATGATTGACTAGGTTTACGTTCCAGGGATAAGAAATCCATATTTTGAAAATATTTTTCTTTAATAATAGAGACCCAAATGTTTGTAGGTTGGCTTACAATTTTCCATAATAATTTCATTTGTAGAGCACGATTATTATCCCAGGCTTTACGAATTTCCATACCACCTTGAGCCTTTGGTTTGCAGATGTGATTCCAGTGGAGCCCGGTCTCTTCTCTTTTTTGTTCAAAAATTTAATTTGCCCATTTTTTTGTGGGTATCAAATATTTTAATAATATCTTTCTCTTTCTTTTGTTAATACCCATTTTCCATACTCATCTATCCCCACTACACTCTCAATGGTTGCCCATTTATTTATGGTAATTCATTCTTCTATAAGACACATGTTAAATTTATTTATGTATTTTAGCTCAAAAGTGATGTCATCTTGGGACACATGTCAAATTTAGGTGAATGCCCATTTCTTTCACCATGGTGAAGAGAATGCCCATTTTTTTTGTGGGTATTGTTTTTCTTTCCTCCAAAATTCTACTTTTTTATATTTTAATATTATTTTGGATTTCTCTTTCCTAATACCCATCCGAAGTGGACAACCAATGGGTATGCTCTTAAGGCAACGCAAATACTGAAAGGTTTCTTTTTTTTCCTCGTCTCTTTGTTGCTATACTCTCAAACCAACACCAGTTTAATAAAGCTGAAATATATATCATGCTAATATATGCAACATATCAATATGGAGAATACACATATCCTGTCCGCATGGAGTTGATTGTTGATAGCCCAAACCTTTTGTAGTAGCATGATTGTGCCCAATGATAGTGCAAGGATTATTTGATGTAATTAAAAAAAATAGCAGGATGAACATTACAACAATATACCATTATAAACATTAATTAAGAATGAAAACCTTACATCACTTGAAAGAAAAGAGTTGTGCAACTCACAGACGATCCATCACTGGATGTGAAATGAAGGTCGCGACGAAATGAAAAGTTTAATTAAAACAATATATTGGAATCTCTGAAAGCCTTATAGGTCCTTTGTCAACATACTACAATGGTTCAAAGTACATGTGTGTCTTGACAAATCATTTATTTAAGGAAGTAAGGTTTAGATTTGAAGAAAGAAAAAGAGGAATGTTTCTACGAATGTATCCCAGTTCTCTATAAACAAAGAGGCTGTCTATGTACATAATCACAAACGTTGATGTTGCATTTGGACCCGAGATGAGCTCTTTGCAAAGCTAGACTAACCTTAGTCAGACCCTCTAAGAATATTTTATATATACGTTCGTGTGGCCTATGTGTCTTTCGGTTTAATTATAAAGATTTAAGTTCATATTATATGATTGGATTTTAACATTAATGTCGACACCGTGATGGATCGGTTTCGGTTAATGACGTTAGAATTCGGGTATATTGATTAACCCTCGTTCCTTACTTATTATGTCATCTCATCTCATATATTATATGTATGTGTGTGAGGTGGTTATATATAAGGCTCTTAGCCTTTGGACGGTTACACATATATATACGTGAGGGAGTTACAGTAAGGCAAGAGGAAGATATAAAAGGAACAGTTGTCCCAAACGGTTAATTAGGGGATATAACAAAATCTTCTTCTTGAAAATCAAAAACCTTCTCATCTGAAAGTAAGTGAGATGATACGCATTAATTAAGTCTTGTCCATTGAAGACTTATTAAGGAAGAAAACAAAGGAAGGAGAAGATCAACTAATACGGTGATTTGTAGAAATTAATTAAGGCATGGAACAAGGTTAGTTAATTTCTATCTCCTTCTTTGGTAATTTTAGGGATGAATCATATTAAGTCTAGATTCATTTGGGGTTGATTTCAATCATGAAATCGTTAAATTGCTTTCAATTGGTATCAGAGCGGTTTAGAAGATTTGTATGATTCACCGTTAAATTGACATGTGAATAGAATTGTATTGTTAGTTTCAATGGGGTTCTGCTGAAATGATATCCTGTTGAGATTTGAGATCTGTTCACATGGCATTTAAAGGATTTTGCTCTTAAACCCCGTTCACGTTGAGTTATAGGAGTCATGGTTTAAATTGCCTGGATTCAAAATACATGCATGCTTGTCGGTTATGTGCAGTTACACGTACACGTACATGATATTCCCCATTATATATTGCATGTTTGTTACTTGATTCATTAAAGAATGATGGTCAGGCCATAGATAATTAAATACTATTATCTAATCGACATAGATGATTCTGGTTACATGGCCAGTATATGGTTTTATACCTGATTGAGTGTCATTTATGTTTGATTATAATTTAGTATTTTAGATACATTATTAAGACGGGTAGTTTATGTTATGAATTGTTAACACATTATACGATTAATTTTACCCATTAAGATTCAATGTCTGGATTGTGTATGACATGCTAGTCACCAAAGAGGTCTTGTTATACTCTATTTGGATAATTGAAATAATAATATAATTTAACTGATCATGATTATAGAGATGCTATGAATGATATAAAAGTTTGATTGATCAATTGCATTATTGACTATATTCTAGGAGATCACCCAAAGGTGGGTCATTGAATGTAGTTAATAAAATAAAAGGATTTGGTCATTACTATGAGGGTAGAATAGTATGTGTATCCAAAGATAGCATGCTTGTTCGACTTATGCACGTTGTGATTAATCGTTAAAGTATGATTTTTTAGCATCAATGATAGTGTTGTGTTTGAGTATTGCTCAAAGGTTCCTTGAATGCATGATTTAAGGATTTCATGACTATATTTGAATCTGTATTAGAGTTCTCAAAGCAATAATAGGTAAGCATGTATTAATGTTTGCAGCTTCATCAAATTTGTTTGCATCTGCAAACTCTGTCGTAAAGTTCAATGGGCTTTAATTATGATGAATGGTCTGAACAGATCTGGTTTACACTGGGTATGATGGCATTAGACCTTGCAATATTAATAGAGGAACCCTCGGCCATTACAGATGAAAGCTTCGTTACTGAAAAGTCTCGTTATGAGGCGTGGGAGCGATCCAACAGGTTGAGTCTAAACCTCATGAGGATGACGATGGCTGAAAGTATTAAGCCATCTATGCCTAAGACAGAGAATGCTAGGGATTTCATGCGTATAATTAAGGAGTGTTCACAATCGGATTTGGCGGACAAGTCAATTGTAGGAAGCCTTATGTGTCAGCTAACTACAAAGAAGTTTGACTGGTCTCAGCCTATCCATGATCACGTAACGCACATGTCTAACTTGGCAGCAAAGTTAAAGACCTTGGGAATGGATGTTGATGAGACATTCTTGGTTCAATTCATCATTAACTCTCTACCTTTTGAGTTTGGCCAGTTCCAGGTGAACTACAACACCATTAAGGATAAATGGAACTTTCAGGAATTAAAGGCCATGTTGGTTCAAGAGGAGGGGAGATTAAAGAAGATGAAAGATCAAGCTATTCATCTCGTAGGTCATGATGGTGCCAGCAGCAGTAAAGGAAAACCAAGTAAGAAGGATAAGAAGAAGGATAAGGCCTTAAGTAAGGGACCCGAGGGCCAAATCCGAAAGGAGAAGAAGTGTTTCTTTTGCAAGAAATCGGGGCACTTCAAGAAAGATTGTTTGAAAAGAAAGGCTTGGTTCGATAAGAAAGGTACACATTATGGTTTTGTTTGCTTTGAATCGAACCTTATAGAAATGCCTAATAATACTTGGTGGATAGATTCTGGTGCTACTACTCATGTGTCTCATATTAAACAGGGATTCAGTTCGATCCAGCCCATAAGAGGAGCTGAACAGTACTTGTTCACGGGGAACAGGATGAAGGCACGAATTGAGGGCATTGGGACTTATAGATTGATCTTAGACACTGGTTGTCATATAAATCTTGAAGGATGTCTTTATGTACCAGAATGTGCTAGAAATCTTGTTTCTGTAAGTAGATTGGACAATTTAGGTTTTTATGTTAAGTTTGGACATGGTGGTTTTTCATTGTATCGAAATGATTACTATTGTGGTAGTGGTACTTTGATTGATTCACTTTATAGGTTCAATCTTGATGTAAAGTTTTCTGATTCCTTGTTTCATATTGAAAATCAGGGCATTAAACGTAGTGCATCTAATGAAAGTTATGCTTTCTTGTGGCATCAAAGATTAGGTCACATTTCCAAGGAAAGAATAATGAGGTTGGTAAAGAATGATATTCTTCCTCAGTTGGATTTTAGTGACTTAGATGTGTGTGTGGACTGCATTAAAGGCAAGCAGACCAAGCACATAGTAAAGAAGCCAGCCACGAGAAGCACTCAGCTTCTTGAGTTAATTCACACCGATATATGTGGCCCATTTGACGCTCCTTCATGGAGCGGTGAAAAATACTTTATCACCTTTATAGATGATTACTCACGTTATGGATATGTATATCTACTGCATGAAAAGTCTCAATCTGTGAACGTCCTAGAGGTGTTCATTAATGAAGTGGAAAGGCAGTTAGATAGAAAAGTAAAGGTAGTGACATCCGATAGAGGTGGTGAGTTTTATGGGAAATTTAATGAAAGTGGACAATGTCCAGGTCCATTTGAAAAGTTGCTTGAAAGTAGAGGTATTTGTGCACAATATACAATGCCAGGTACACCTCAGTAGAATGGTGTAACTGAGAGGTGGAATCGTACATTAATGGGTATGGTTAGGAGCATGTTAAGTAATTGTTCACTACCTCTTTCATTGTGGATATATGCATTAAAGACTGCAACGTATGTTCTTAACAGAGTTCCTAGTAAGGCAGTTCCTAAGACCCCTTATGAACTGTGGACGGGAAGGAAACCTAGTTTAAGACATCTACGTGTTGGGGTTGCCAAGCAGAAGTAAGGTTATATAATCCACATGAAAAGAAACTCGATCCTAGGACGGTCAGTGGCTCTTTCATTGGCTATCCTGAAAAGTCAAAGGGGTATGTATTTTATTGTCCTAACCATAGTACAAGAATAGCTGAGACGGGCAATGCTAGGTTCATTGAAAATGGTCAAACTAGTGGGAGTGGTGAACCACGAAAGGTGGACATTCAAGAGATTCAGGTTGAAGTTCCATCACCTGTTATTTCTCCTAATGTTGTTGTTCCAATTGTTGCATCACAGTCAAATGACACAATGGAACAACATAATGATGTCCATATCCCACAGGATGAAGTTATGGTAGATGAACCAATCATAATTCATGAAGAGAATAATGAACCACGTGAACCTTTAAGGCGATCTGTAAGGGAAAGAAGATCTGCCATTCCAGATGATTATGTGGTTTATGCTGTTGGAAGTGAATGTGACTTAAGCCTTGATGAAGATCCAGTCTCATTCAAGAAAGCCATGGAATGTGACAATTCTGAAAAGTGGTTGATTGCCATGAAAGAAGAAATCAAGTCAATGGGTGATAATAAAGTTTGGGACTTAGTGGAGTTGCCTAAGGGTTCTAAGACTGTTGGGTCGAAATGGGTCTTTAAGACTAAACGTGAATCAAAGGGCAACATTGAAAGATACAAAGCCCGACTTGTTGCTAAAGGTTTCACCCAGAAAGATGGCATTGATTATAAAGAGACCTTCGCTCCAGTATCTAAGAAGGATTCTCTAAGAATTGTTTTGGCTTTGGTGGCTCATTATGATCTAGAGCTTCACCAAATGGATGTGAAAACCGCCTTTCTGAATGGTGAGCTTGAGGAAGAAGTATATATGGACCAACCTGAAGGATTCTTGGCCACAGGAAATGAAGATAAGGTGTGTAAGCTGAGGAAGTCAATATATGGACTGAAACAAGCTTCCAGACAATGGTACTTAAAGTTCAATGATACCATCACGTCATATGGTTTTGTAGAAATGGTCGTTGATCGATGCATCTACATTAAGGTTAGTGGGAGCAAGTTTGTGATATTAGTCTTATATGTTGATGATATTTTGCTTGCTGCAAATGACATGGGCATGCTACATGATATAAAGAAGTATCTCTCTAAGAACTTTGAAATGAAAGACATGGGTGAGGCATCCTATGTGATTAGAATAGAAATAATACGAAATAGATCACAAGGATGGTTAGGATTGTCTCAGAAAGGTTATATCAATAAGGTCTTAGAGAGATACATAATGGATAAATGCTCCGCAGGAATAGTTCCTATACAGAAAGGGGACAAGTTTGATAAAAAGCAATGTCCCAGAAATGATTTGGAATGAAAAGAAATGCAAGGAATTCCATATGCATCAGTGGTAGGGAGTTTGAACTATGTTCAGACATGTACTCGACCAGATATCAGCTTGTTGTAGGAATGTTGGGTCGATATCAAAGTAACCCTGGAATGTACCACTGGAAGGCTGCAAAGAAGGTTCTCAGGTACTTGCAAGGCACCAAGGAGTTCATGCTTACATATAGGAGATCCGATAATCTAGAGTTCATTGGATATACAGATTCAGATCATGCTGGATGTAAGGATAGCAGAAAGTCTACATTTGGCTATCTTTTCTTCTTAGCTGAAGGGGTAGTGTCATGGAAGAGTAGAAAGCAGTCAATCATTGCTAGTTCTACTATGGAGGCCGAATTTGTGGCATGCTTTGAGGCCACTATTCATGCATTGTGGATGCGGAACTTTATCTCGGGACTTGGGATTGTCGATAGTATAGCCAAGCCGCTGAGAATTTATTGTGATAATTCCGCAGCCGTTTTCTTCTCGAAGAATGACAAGTACTCTAATGGTGCTAAACACATGGAGTTGAAGTACTTGTCAGTCAAAGAGGAGGTGAAGAAACGTAGAGTGTTCTTTGAGCATATAAGGACGGATATGATGGTAGCGGATCCGTTGACTAAGGGATTACCACCCAAGGCGTTCATTGGCCATGTAGAGCGTATGGGTATTATAGATAAAGCCTTGCTATTATAATTATGGTTAGCTCATTATGTTTGTAACACTTTGAATTCACTTATGGTTACGTTTCTGTTTTATTGACATGTTATCATTATAGTATGTGTATACACTTATGGTTGTTAGATGACATGTGGTTGTTTGAGAATTATAATGTTTCTCAAATGAAAAGTAATATTGGGTTTGGATTGGTTTGTGATACATGGAAGGAATCATGTCGCTCTTATAATGACGTGTGACCGTCATGATCCAATCAGTTCTGATTCGATTAAGAACATTTGAACTTGATATAAAAGTGCACATTAAATGTTGTTAAGCCATCAAGTCGACACAAAGGCCAAGTGGGAGAATCTAAGAATATTTTATATATACGTTCGTGTGGCCTATGTGTCTTTCGGTTTAATTATAAAGATTTAAGTTCATATTATATGATTGGATTTTAACATTAATGTCGACACCGTGATGGATCGGTTTCGGTTAATGACGTTAGAATTCGGGTATATTGATTAACCCTCGTTCCTTGCTTATTATGTCATCTCATCTCATATATTATATGTATGTGTGTGAGGTGGTTATATATAAGGCTCTTAGCCTTTGGACGGTTACACATATATATACGTGAGGGAGTTACAGTAAGGCAAGAGGAAGATATAAAAGGAACAGTTGTCCCAAACGGTTAATTAGGGGATATAACAAAATCTTCTTCTTGCAAAATCAAAAACCTTCTCCTCTGAAAGTAAGTGAGATGATACGCATTAATTAAGTCTTGTCCATTGAAGACTTATTAAGGAAGAAAACAAAGGAAGGAGAAGATCAACTAATACGGTGATTTGTAGAAATTAATTAAGGCATGGAACAAGGTTAGTTAATTTCTATCTCCTTCTTTGGTAATTTTAGGGATGAATCATATTAAGTCTAGATTCATTTGGGGTTGATTTCATGATTGAAATCGTTAAATTGCTTTCAGACCCCATACAGAGATCAGAGAGTGCAATGTAGGCCTCGTCTCCCTCTTTTTGCTCAGGCATTATAATTTTCTTACTCAGCTTCCTTCGAGGCTTCACAGTCACCGGAAAAGTTCGGCCACCGTCGGCTTCACATTAGTAATGAAAGCTGCATAGTTTGGTTTTGGGCCACACTCTGAAAAATGGGTTTTTTTATAGGGCAATATAGCTGTTTGAGCCAAACAAACTGTGGAAAGGGGTTCAATATACTGATTACATCTATCCGATTAGAATAGGCTTGCTTTGAATGGTAGGGGATTAAATGCTAAAGATTGAAATTTATTACCCCAAACGTCTAAATTTATATTATACTAGAGTTCTTGGGCCCGTGCTACGCGCAGGTTTTACGATCTATAAAATTTCATAATAAGGCGTTGCAGAATCGAAGAGTAAAAGATGATGATATGTCTCATACGAATTCATTATAGACATGTGTTGGTGGGTCAAAATCATCATTTGAGTGACATATTCGTAAACGTAGGAAAAAATGGAAAAGAAAAAAATAAGAAAATGATAAATTAAAAACAAAGCATTATAAACAGTGTGATTAATTTTGGGAAACCCCTAATTTTATAGTATATTAAGATTAGGATAATTGGGTACCCCGCGCCCGGAAACTAGTACTTTATAAAAGAACTAACACACGTATTGTTTGTAACAAAATTATCAACGAGATGACAACTAAGCAATTGTAGGGCAAAGATCAAAGAATATCATATAATCTCAACACTCAAGAATGACACAGGAATTTAGGGTTTGAAGCTTGAACTTAGTATTACTCGTATGGTGGCTGAATGAATTACAAAGCAGGCGTTAGCCTCTTTTTATAGGCTAACCCTAATGATATCTTTTAGGAAACGAGATCTTATCTCTTCCTTTTATCTAATGACGATATAATAATAAGGTAAAAAGATATTCTATCTCGTATCTTTTACCAATTACAACAATATACAAGGAAATAAGATAATGTATACTAGGCCGACTCTATCTTTAAGGTAGACGAGATCCTTGCCACGTCTCGTCGCGTTGACGACATCTTCATTGCTTCTCGTCACGTCGACGTGATCATCCTACGCGTAGCTTACCACACGTTCCCTACTCGTCGTATATTTAGGCACAAACAATACCCCCAAGGCGTCTTACAGGGCTTAACATCTAGTAGAGCTGGGAGACGCCTTCTTTCTCCAAGGAATACGTCTTCTTTAAACTTGGAACGCGTTGATGATTACGTCACTTGAGATTTCAATATCGTCGCAGAGCTTCGAGCATCATTTTCCCTCAATCATTTCCATGTTCCTGATGGAGAGCTTCGTTATCCGTGCCGACAACGTTCACTTGTAACGGCTAGTTTCTTTAGTGGAGGATGTTGCCGTTGGGAAAGTATCTTTTCCCGTAATTCTCGCGATTTCTTGCCTATAAATGGGCGAGATCCTTCCTCTCTCTATACACTTCTTCATACTTCATTTCTTCCGAACATTTCTCTGCTCTCCTCATTTTTTTTCATTCTTTCATTCTATTACGCCGCTCTTCTATCTCTATCTCTTTCCAATGGCGACGCCAGTACTCTATGAACCAAGGAAGGTGCTTCGCGAATCAGACCGATATTATTCTGAAGCGGATGATGTCGGTCGTCTGAGATCCATTGCTGAACTTGGTCTAGATGTGAAGATCGAAATCCCTCCAAGGGGGGTTTGTGCAGATGCTCACCGACCGGGATGGATCTCGGTCTACGAGTATCCCTTTCTGGCGGGGCATCGGTTCCCGTTCTCGCCTTTGGTCAAGGCATTTATGCTCACTCTTGGCTTGGAAATGGGTCAACTCCTCCCTGGGGCTTGTCAAATCTTAGGTGCCCTTGACGATGCCATTGAGAAACATGGCTTGGATTTTGTCGCGGCAGATCTTGCCAACTCCTTGACTGTCTCGCTTTCTTCACCAGGTAGAGTTTACTTTAAAATCAAGCAGAAAAAGGCTAGGATAGCTTTCGAGAAGAGCACGGCTGATCGGGGTTGGGCCGAGGTATTTTACTTCGTGGAGAAATCTTCTCTCGGAGACGCATGTTCTTGGCTTATCGAGGATTGGAACCCCAAGAGTGAGTTTTTTTTTACCTTGTCTAACAACTTTTCCTTTTTCAAAGAAGCATATTTGTTGACGCTTTGTTTATGCGTAACCTTATGTGCTTTTCAGTCAATGCGAAAGCTCTTAAGACGAGGGCTAAATCGAAGAAGGTGTGTTGGAATAGGGACCTATGGAACTCCAGTTCCTTAACAGGTTCCTTTCCTCTATTACTCTATGTTTTGACGATGACAACCTTAGCATATACTATGGTATAGTTTATCTTGTTATTTCAGCTGAAAAGATTGAAGATTTGAAGACTGATGAAGCAACAAGGGAAGTAAGAAGGAACTGCGATTACATCCAAGTTATTCCTAACCCTAGCATGGGCGGCAAGCCGAGAAGATTTGTAGAAGATCTTTTCCTTGTTAGGATATTGCTAGAGTTGGTTGTAATTCGGTCTTTGTAATTTATGGTAACTATTGAGTTAATTTAAGTTAACTTGAAGCGCATAGATTCGATCACATATTAGGAAATAAGTACGACATATAATATATTCCCTAGAATATCTTTATACGCCGAACTAATTCCGTATATATATGGTCGCCTCTATGTTCTTAGGGTTTATGTATTTTGACGAAGTTTGAAGTGCATCAGCCTAAGAGAAGAAGAAGTGTGTTCTTGTATAAAGAACATCAAGTAAGTTCACTGGTATTCTCATCCGAGAGTTTCTAAAAGGAACTAGGTTAGTACTTAGCAATAAGTTTGTAATCTCGTTAATCTCTAAACTTACTGATTGAATATACAAGTAGACCTTTCAAATCCTCGAAAGAGGGATGATTTTCATCCAAAGATAACTATTTGGTTATCTAGGGTTTCCACCTAAAGTAATCGTGTTGATAAGTTGTTATATTACTTCCATTGTGCCTAGGAACTGGACAACTCTTTGTCACAGTTCACTTGATACTAACATACAGATCCTACAAGGCGGTATTTGCACTTCTGGCGATCCCAGAAGTCGATCGGACCTTCCACGTGCATGATGGAGAAGGTCATCGTAGTGCCCCTGCGACGCCATCGGGTAAACCGACTTCTTCTCGTTCACTCATTTCAACTCCTCGTTTCATACTCGTTTTGTACCTGTTATACTTTGTTGGTGGTGCAGCTTCAGTTTCCCGCGTTCGCGCTCGTGACGAATCTGCCACTGATCTTGTGACGTCGAGGAAGAGACAACTTGCCATAAAAGGATGCTCGTCTACTGCTCCCATAGACATCGACCTCATTGCTACTTTGGAATCTACGCCGTCTCCTTCTCCGGCTAAGGCGACGCGTTCAAGGAAGGGCAAGGAGAAAGTGGTTGAAGTTCCTGAGGAAAAATGCATGTTCGTAGATGATTTCCCCGGTGTGATCTCACGTGCCTTTGCTCCGGGAAGGGAACTTCTGAAGGCTTTGATGGGGGTGATAACAACAATTTGTCGTGCTAATTGCTCCTATGCAAGTAATCCAAACAAACCTAATATGCAGTCCTAGGAAAGTAAGGGTCGAGTCCTCAGGGAGACAGATTGTAGTTCTGTATGAAATATATGTGTCAATCAAGTAACCAAAGGGGTTTTTTGTTTGTCTTAAGTAACCAAGCATGCAAATAGTAACAAGTAAAAGATGATGGAATCAGTAATTGGGAAATAGCTCAGCCACACAAATATCCACACTTCGTATGACAAGTGTATCCTAGATAACTCATTCAATATCTCATGCAATGGAAATTCCTATTCCTTTTCTGAATTAGCTATTAGCACAACCAGATACTAATAGCTCTAACTAATTAAACAACCATGAAACTATCAAGATTCAGTTTAATAGCAACATTAAGATCAGGAGTATAACCAGAATACATCAGCATAAAACAACCAACTTTTATCCTAGATGCAAATCAATTCTCTCTACATAAAACTAGCACAACCAGATACTAGCACGATGCAGTTGCTACTACGAATTAGATATGCTCAACCAGTAACAATCTTATTCTAGCAATAGATTCAACAAAGACGATACCTAGATGATCAGGCTGGAAAAAATCAATATTAATCAAGATAGATTCAAGCAAGAGAATAGATTAATTCCAAGCAATTGATAAGGAACGAGAAATCTCACAACTTAATCAAAGCGAATGCTTCAATTGTGTGACTAAGAAAAGGGCTTAGTTCTTCATAACAAATGTCTGCTGATGAAAAGAAAAGTGTAAATGGGGTTAGAGAAGAACAGACTCTCCTCTAACCTAATTATAAAGAAAATATCCTAAAATTAAAACGTAAAACGAGTTTAAACAAATAAGGAAAAATAGCAAAAACAATAGAAAATAAAGATTACAATTTCGGATCTGACAGAGGCAGCGGTCGCCGCCTTTACATAACTCAGCTTCTTCACGTGGATGGGCGGCGATCGCCGTAGGTTTGGCGGCGGTCTCCGCCAGTAGATGACGTCTTCTTCTGTCTTCTCTTCTTCTTCTGTAATAAGTCTCTAATATCAACATAAAGCTCCATACGTCGTCTTCACTCCAAATGCATGAGTAAGCTCCAAGACGCTCCTAAAACTCAGTAATCTCACCCTAAAACACCATACTTACACACTATGATATCGTGTGTATCAAACTCCCCCACACTTGAATCTCTACTCGTCCCGAGTAGATAGAAAACTACTACTCATCATCAATATAGCTCATAGACACCCAAGTACACAAGAGAACTCAATACTAAGGATGTAGCACCTAAACATGTAAGCTCATAACTCTAAACAAGTGAAATCACCAACATCCTTGATGAAGGATCATCTGGACAACAACCGACACCTCCGGTCCCCGAGTTTGAAGGTGCATTGACGCGCACGAGAGCTAAGGAAGTCCAACAAGAGCTAGACAAGTTAGTAGCGTTCTTCAGTTCCAAGGAGTTGAATACAGACGAAGAACCACCATTGAAGACTGTTCTATTGATCGAGGTTCGAGAACGAGCAGAGGACGACAGCGAAGAACCGCGACCGCGGCTGGAAACCGCGCCCGCGGCTCACCCGCAAACCGCGCCCGCGGCTCCATAACCGCGCCCGCGGCCAGGAGGCAAAAACCGCGCCCGCGGCTCCATAACCGCGACCGCGGCCAGGACACTCGGCGAAGTGTTTCAGAAACATTATTTTCGGATATTTATTTGTTTTCGGATTATTATTTTAGGATTTACTTTTATTGTTTATTTCTTTAGTCGGCATCCTTATGAACCCTATATAAGGCTGCCTTAGTTATTGTTTAGCCCCTCCCCCAGACTTTGATATTGAATACAACGTTTATCGTTTTTCCTTCCAAAAGAGAGCTTTTGTGAGAAGAGTGCCCCGTGTGCATTGTCGTTCAGTTGGCCCTAGTTGTGCTTGTGTGTGTCAATCTCCTCCATAAGGTTGGTGCTATCGGGACTCCATAGAGCAACCTCCAGGTGCCTTGACCCACCAAAGTCATTGTGTTTGGTTGTACTCATCCGTTGGGGTTTCTTCATCATTCGGTAAGGTTCTTGTTCTTAAGTTCAAGGGTTTTATCGTTGTTTGATTTGGTTCCAATTGGCCTATCATTCGACTTATCCTTCTTTCATCTCATTCTAATTCCGCCTTTCTTCTCTGTTCGAGTTCCTATTCGAGTTTGGTGTCTAGGTCGGCAACTGCGGCTTATCCCCGCATCAAATTGGTATCAGAGCTGTGTTGACACCATTCGTCTTCACAAGAACATCAAGAGACCCCCTATCCAGAAAATCACAAAAAGAGTCAACTTTTATTTTCTTGTTTGTCAGTTTCTTTCAGAAATTGATTTTGAGTCTTCTATTGCTTTGATATTTCTTGTTGAGTCATTACAGGTTGTGTGCAAGAAGCTTGGATCGATTAGTGTTGGTGGAGATCGAAAGATTGGAGTTTGGAGCACCCTTGTTCCCAAAATCCATTCAGCCCTTCATCCATCTCAAAATCTATCCATCCCTACCAAAACGCAGCCATCAGAAACCCAAAAGAATTGCTGGATTTTCTTTCCTTGAAGTCCAAACAAGATCTTCAAAGAAGGAAATCTTATCTTTCTACAAGGGAATCTTATCTTTCTACAAGAGAAATCAAGTTAGTTGTTATTTTTATTTATTTTCAATTTTTGCTGAGATTAATATCTCACATCAAGTCTGTAATTTCGTTTTGTTTAGTTGAGACAAAAAAAAAATCAAAAAAAAAAAAAAATTCAAAAAAAAAAATTCAAAAAAAAAAAAAAATCGAAAAGTCTCAAAGTCAGTAGTTTTATTTTACGTTTTGTCGAGTCAAGTCTAGTTTGATTGGTATTGTTTAAATCGGATCTCAAGAACTCAAAGGAAATCGGGTTGAACGAGCCCGAACGGAAGTGAGAAACCACAGGCCGCGCCAGAAACCGCGCCCGCGGCCCCTTAGCCGCACCCGCGGGATTCAGGCCGCGCCCGCGGCTTCGCCTCAAAAGCCACAGTTCGAAAATCCGCGCCCGCGGAACCGTCACTGTTTGCCTTTTCCATTCCTTTCAGATACGAGCCTCAACTATTACCTAACCCTCCCGACTCCATCTTCGATCCTTCAATCGACATCAGTCGGAACAAGTTAAGGTACGCTTCCTATTGGCTCTTCTTGAAATTCGAAGCTTAATCATATCTCTGTTTTCACATTCTCATTCTTGCAAAACACCTTCGAGTCTTATTTTCTGTCTTTCATTGAGTCAGTCTCTTGTTTGAGTCAGAACCTTACAGTCGAAACCCCGCACTACGCTAGCCATCTCCATCTCTACCATCATTCATATATTGCTAGGAGCTCGGTAGTTTCAACTTAGTGGGTTATTGATCCATACAAGTCAATTCATCAAAGAAAAGCTGATTGCAACGACAATTGAGAGAGAGTGCAGAGGAAAACATACAAGAGTAAACACTAGCGAGTTGTTTTTCATTTACACTTACCTTAATATTGTTCTGTGTTAGTCTTTTCTTTAGTGATGAGCAGGTCAGTTTCTCCCCATGGGAGGCAAGAAGCCCCGGAGACCCGCGCCCTTACCCCGGAATTTATGACCAACATGTTTCGGGAGATGACGTCGGCCATTACCACCGCCATAGAGCGGCAGCAGCGATCCACCCCGTCCCCAAGGGTTCGAGAGCACATCGGGACCTCCTATGATGCTCCAGTCGACAATCGGAGGCCCCTGCCTCCTCAGCAAGAAGCCTATGAGGCTGCCCGCATGGGTCGGGAACCCAGACGCAGGCCTACACCCCGGGACGATTTTCCACAAGACCGGAGAGGACGCTTTCGTAACTCTCCTATACCTCACTTTAATAGATACAATGCTGCTAACCGTTTTGATGATGCATTTCAGGACCTAGGTGATAATGATAACGAAGAGGAGCCTGAAGAAGAAGATGAGGCGGGATGGCGACCACATCGTCCCCAAGGAGGTTACCAAGGAAGGCGAAGAGAGCCTGAGCAAGATGGAGTGGGAAAGATAAAGGTTAAGATCCCGAGTTTTGAGGGAAAGTGTGATCCAGACATATATATGGAGTGGGAGACCAAGATTGAACAAGTCTGGAATTGTCACAACTTTCCTGAAGCCAAAAAGGTGCAGCTGGCATCTTTGGAGTTTAGTGGCTACGCGTTAGTTTGGTGGGATAGCTTGATCAGAGGAAGAGTTGCCAATGGAGATTATCCTGTCACTACTTGGGAACTTATGAAGAGGATGATGAGAGCTCGATTTATTCCCCGACATTACACTAGGGAACTTATTCAGCGGCTCGAGAATTTGAAGCAAGGATCAATGGGAGTCGAAGAGACTTACAATGCTATGCAAATAGCGATGGTTCGAGCTAATTTGGTGGAGGATGGGGAGACAACCATGGCTAGATATCTTCGTATCCTTCACCCATATGTGTCTAGTGAGATTGAGATGTTCCCTTACAACTCAATGACTGAGTTGCTACATTTGGCTATCAAGGTGGAAAGAAAGACCAAAATTAGGAGCCAAGGGAGCAAAAACGCAGGTGGCTGGAAAAATCAGCAAGGAAGGAACTCCTATCCTTCAACCCGAGATGCCCCTAACAAGGAAGACAGTGGCTCTCGAAGGAATCCGCCATCCACTACTCAAGTGCCCTCCAAGACAACACTTGGCCCTTCTAATCCACCCCGAGGGAGTACTTCTAACCCTACTTCTAGAGCTAGGGATATTGAATGTTTTAAATGTAGAGGAAAGGGTCATATGATGAAAGATTGTCCTAATTCTAGATTATTAATTGTTAATCAACTAGGAGAACTTGAAAGTGAAAGTGAAAAGGAAGAGAACCTAGGTGATATGCATGATGAGGATGATCTTAGTGATGAAATTGGTTATGAACATGGTGATTCTTTGATTTGTAAAAGGAATTTACATGTACAACCCGCCCCTTGTGAAGATAATCAAAGAGAAAATTTATTTCACACTAGGTGTTTAGTTCAAGGAAAGGTCTGCAATATGATTATTGATGGTGGAAGTTGTTGCAATATTGTTAGCACTGAATTGATCACTAAATTGCAGTTTACTACTATTTTCCACCCTAGACCTTATAAATTGCATTGGATGAATGAATGTGGAGAATTAAAAGTTCTAAAACAAGCTGAGATAACATTCACCTTAGGAAAATATACGGATACGGTTTTATGTGATGTAGTTCCTATGCAAGCTTGTCATATATTGTTAGGAAGACCATGGCAATACGATCGAAGGGTTACTCATGATGGTCATACTAACCGTCATACATTCATCTTTAATGGTAAGCCTATTACTCTTAAACCTATGACTCCAGCGCAGATAGCAGAAGCTTACGAAAAGAGCAAAGGCAAGGAAAAGGCTTCTGACAGAACCGAAGCAACCACAGCAGCGACCAAAAACCGCACCCGCAGTTCAGATGCCGCACCCGCGGCTCACGATAGATCGCAACAGAAGGGCCAGCACGAGAACCGCGCCCGCGGCCCCGAGGCCGCACCCGCGGCTCACTCGCCAAAACGCGCCCGCGGTGATTCAGCCGCGCCCGCGGGTCATCCTTCTGGCGCACTGGTTCCTGCAGTGACGAATCGAGCCCTATTGTCGTCCAAAGCCGAGCTGGAAGGTGAGTATTTACCCTTCGATACTACTTTAATGATGCTTTGCAAGAGATTTGTGTTGACAGGTACCGATTCTCGACTTGATCTACCCCTTAGCATTCAAGCTATTCTTGATGAGTTTGCTGAGGTGTTTCCGGATGAGATTCCACCGGGCTTACCGCCCTTTAGGGGCATTGAGCATCAAATTGATCTTATTCCAGGAGCTTCTTTACCTAACCGGCCAGCTTACAGAATGAACCCTCAGGAGTGTCAAGAGATTCAGAAGCAGGTGCAGGAGCTTGTAGATAAAGGGTATGTTCGAGAAAGTCTTAGTCCTTGTGCAGTTCCGGTCTTACTTGTGCCTAAGAAAGACAATTCTTGGCGGATGTGTGTTGATTGCCGAGCTATCAACAACATAACTGTCAAGTATCGTCATCCTATACCAAGGCTGGATGACATGTTGGATGAGCTTCACGGTGCCACAAACTTCACCAAGATTGATCTGAGGAGTGGCTACCATCAAATCCGAATGAGGGAAGGCGATGAGTGGAAGACCGCCTTCAAGACCAAATTTGGTCTATATGAGTGGCTTGTTATGCCATTTGGACTTACTAATGCCCCCTCTACCTTTATGAGGCTTATGAACCATGTCTTGAGGAAGTTTATAGGGAAGTTTGTTGTAGTTTATTTCGATGATATTCTGATTTACAGCAGGTCCCTAGGAGAGCATGAGCAACATCTCAGGGAAGTACTCGTTACTCTTAGTATACAACGACTATATGCTAATTTGAAGAAGTGTGATTTTTGCACTGATAGAGTTATATTTCTTGGTTTTGTAGTGAGCTCCCAGGGATTACAGGTGGACGAGGAGAAGATTAAAGCCATTCAGGAATGGCCGACACCCACGACCAGCAGCCAGGTACGCAGTTTCCACGGGTTAGCAAGCTTCTATCGGCGTTTTGTGAAGGATTTCAGCACCATTGCTGCACCGCTGACTGAGGTAACTAAGAAGCACTCAACATTTGTTTGGAAGGAGGCTCAAGAAAGGGCGTTTGAGGAGTTAAAACGCAGATTGACCGAGGCACCTTTGCTTGTGCTTCCCGACTTCACTAGGCCGTTCGAAGTGGAATGTGATGCTTCCGGAGTTGGCATTGGAGGAGTCCTCATGCAAGAAGGTAAGCCTATTGCCTTCTTTTCTGAAAAGTTGAAAGGTGCAAGTCTAAATTACTCTACTTATGATAAGGAATTGTATGCGTTATATAGAGTACTTAAGACTTGGCAACACTACCTATGGCCTAGAGAGTTTGTTTTGCATACCGATCATGAATCTTTGAAACATTTTAGGAGCCAAGACAAACTTGATAGGAGGCATGGTAGATGGATGGAATTTATTGAGACTTTCCCTTATATCATCAAATACAAGAAGGGAAAGGACAATGTTGTTGCTGATGCACTATCTAGGAGGCATGCTTTAATTGTTCAACTTGACTCTAAGGTGTTAGGCTTTGTTTACATCAAGGAGTTATATCGTAATGATGCTGATTTTGGTGCTATTTATAAGCAATGTTTAGATAAAGGAACTTTGGATAAGTTTTACTTGTTTGATGGTTTCTTGTTTAGGACTAGTAAAGTGTGCATACCTAAGTGTTCTTTGAGATTATTGCTTGTTAAAGAAGCCCATAAGGGTGGATTAATGGGACACTTTGGTAGAGATAAGACATATCATATGTTGCATACTCATTTTTATTGGCCCCATATGCTTAGGGATGTTGAGCATTGTTTGAAAAGATGTTTGGAGTGTCTTAAGGCTAAGTCTAGAGTTAAACCACATGGATTGTATACTCCTTTGCCTATTCCTACGACCCCCTGGGTAGACATTAGTATGGATTTTATTGTAGGGTTGCCTAGGACTAAGAAGGGGAGAGATTCTATTTTTGTGGTTGTTGATAGATTTTCTAAAATGGCTCATTTTATTGCTTGCAACAAGACTGATGATGCTCATCATGTGGCTGACTTGTTCTTTACCGGAGTTGTTAGGTTACATGGAGTACCAAAGACTATTGTGAGTGATAGGGATGTGAAGTTTCTAAGTTACTTTTGGAAAACTCTTTGGGGAAAACTAGGGACTAAACTACTATTCTCTACATCTAGTCATCCTCAAACTGATGGTCAAACTGAAGTAACCAATAGGACCTTAGGAACCCTTTTGAGAGCCATTCTTAAGAAGAATTTGAAAGCTTGGGAAGAAGCCTTACCCCATGTTGAGTTTGCCTACAATAGGGCCATCCATTCCTCAACCTCGCTGAGCCCCTTTGAATGTGTGTATGGTTTGAATCCACTAACCCCTTTTGATCTTATGCCGTTACCTACGAAGGAGCGAGTGGATTTCAATGCAGGAAAACAGGTTGATCACATCAAGGAAATTCATAAGAGGACAAGAGCTAAATTGCTAGAAGTAGCTGCTACAAATGCTAGCAAGGCAAATAGGAAGAGGAAGAAGGTCATCTTCAAGGAGGGAGACCTCGTGTGGGTCCACTTTAGGAGAGAGCGTTTCCCCAGCAAACGCCACTCAAAGCTGTCCCCAAGAGGCGATGGACCATTCAAGGTGCTTAAGAGGATTGGAGATAATGCTTATGTCTTGGAACTTCCCGGCGACTATCAAGTGAGTGCTACCTTCAATGTACAAGATTTGACTTTATTCGAGGGTGAAGAAGAAGAGGAGCTGGATGATTCGAGGTCGAATCCTTTTCAAGAAGGGGAGGATGATGAAGGATCATCTGGACAACAACCGACACCTCCGGTCCCCGAGTTTGAAGGTGCATTGACGCGCTCGAGAGCTAAGGAAGTCCAACAAGAGCTAGACAAGTTAGTAGCGTTCTTCAGTTCCAAGGAGTTGAATACAGACGAAGAACCACCATTGAAGACTGTTCTATTGATCGAGGTTCGAGAACGAGCAGAGGACGACAGCGAAGAACCGCGACCGCGGCTGGAAACCGCGCCCGCGGCTCACCCGCAAACCGCGCCCGCGGCTCCATAACCGCGCCTGCGGCCAGGAGGCAAAAACCGCGCCCGCGGCTCCATAACCGCGACCGCGGCCAGGACACTCGGCGAAGTGTTTCAGAAACATTATTTTCGGATATTTATTTGTTTTCGGATTATTATTTTAGGATTTACTTTTATTGTTTATTTCTTTAGTCGGCATCCTTATGAACCCTATATAAGGCTGCCTTAGTTATTGTTTAGCCCCCCCCCCAGACTTTGATATTGAATACAACGTTTATCGTTTTTCCTTCCAAAAGAGAGCTTTTGTGAGAAGAGTGCCCCGTGTGCATTGTCGTTCAGTTGGCCCTAGTTGTGCTTGTGTGTGTCAATCTCCTCCATAAGGTTGGTGCTATCGGGACTCCATAGAGCAACCTCCAGGTGCCTTGACCCACCAAAGTCATTGTGTTTGGTTGTACTCATCCGTTGGGGTTTCTTCACCATTCGGTAAGGTTCTTGTTCTTAAGTTCAAGGGTTTTATCGTTGTTTGATTTGGTTCCAATTGGCCTATCATTCGACTTATCCTTCTTTCATCTCATTCTAATTCCGCCTTTCTTCTCTGTTCGAGTTCCTATTCGAGTTTGGTGTCTAGGTCGGCAACTGCGGCTTATCCCCGCATCAATCCTAGCTAACAACCAACAAAACTCCAATTCAATCAACACCAAATAGTCTCATCCTCCAACAATACTAACAAATGTGATCAAAGAAATCATGACCAAAACTAATGCCTTATAGCTCCAAAATGTCCTACCCAAATTCCTTCTTATATCACCTCCAACTTATGTCACCTCGCCAAATAAGAATGAATCCTAAAAATCTCTCTTTTTTTACCACTCATTTTGCTTAGGCGCCCTCTCGGGTTTTCATCCTAACCACTCGTTAATTGTTCTAGGGCTCACAGACTCACATCACTCGAAACCTCTTTTTACCCCAACCTAGTGTTGGTCCAGGTTACCTGCTTGTTGCATAGATCTTGCTATCCCAGGATTTTTCTGCCTTTTTTCATATTTTTGTGGCTTTTTCTATTTGTTTATTTTTTGTATTTTTTTCAGAATTATAATATCAAAATAACAATAACAAATACAATATCTACTCCCCCACACTTAAAGCTAACATTGTCCTCAATGAATTAAAGACTGAACGATAAGGGGAAGTAAAGAGAGTACTGTTACTGAGATGGTGGATAATGTTGGGTCATGAAAATGTCCCAGGACCGCATCTGATCTTCTAAGGTCTGTATGTTCTCGGTCTGCTGCTGCTGAATGGTACGGAAATCAAGTTGATTGTCAACAAGCTGAGTAAGCTGACCTCTCATGAAGCTCTGCTCATCACTGAAAAACTGTTGTTGCTGCCTGAACTCCCTAAAATCAACCTCCATTGCCTGCTGCCTCATATCCATCTTCTGCATCATCTGAAACATTTGTTGCTGCATGTCATCAGAACTCATAGAAGGAGGAACGGGATCACCCACATGCCTCATCTTGACCCAGTCATAAACAAAGCTTGGAGAAACCTGTGATTTTTCATCCGAAAGTGGGATGTCAAGGGACAAAGCAATCAAAGATACCATTCCACCGATCACATTCTTGCCTTTCTTGGCACCCTGATATTTCGTACAACACCCCAAAAATAAGGATAACCAATCCTTCACCAATGAGCATTCTGGTGTCATGCTCCAAACTGCTGCAAGGTCTAGATACGGCAGCTTGTTCAGCTATGATTGGCCTAAGAAAGCCATCATGATTACCTTGTGAGCTAGGCGGAGACAAGGATGTGACCATTTATAGTTATATTCTCCACCTTTTGCGTCATAATTTGAATTACCTGTAGAGCCATACCAGAAATCCAAGTACTCACAAGTGTCTGCCCATGCTGATTCCTTAGAGGGTGGCTTGGTAATCCCAAATGCAGAGCTGAGTTCTTCGTAACTCATTGAGTAATTATTCCCTGCAAGCACAAAAGCAACTCTTTTCTCGTCTTTCACATTCTCAAGGGTGCTCAAGAACTCAATCGTCAAACTCTTGAATGTTGGTGCCTTAAGATGGAAAAACCGTCCCAAGCCACCATGCTGAAATAGTTTCTCCGTGCAATCATAGAGGCGAAGGGCACCTAAGCATTGATGGTCTAAGAACAAAGTGGACACAAATTCCTGTTTTTCTATCCTTTTCTTCCTCTCCTTTTGCTCAGGAGTTGACTGTGGACGGGAGCTGGCGGTATGCTTCATCATTCAATCAACAACAACAACAACCAAGAGCAACAACAAGCAACAACAACCAAGAGCAACAATAACCACACCAAAATTCTCAAAAAGCTCAAATCCAAAAATAATCCTCCAAAGCAAACCAAAGCTTCAACAATCACTATTATCAACTCCAATCAATCCTCAACAACAACCAAATAGCAAATATCCTCCACAAATCATCAACCAAATAGCCCAAACCCTAGAATTCGAATTTCAAGTTCTAGATGAAGAGGGGGGCTTACCAAACCGAAATTGAAGATGGTGGAGGTTAGAATAGACTCCGGGGATGTCGAAAACTGAACGGAGCCGAAGGAGAGAGCACAAAATCCGACGAAGTGGAACAATGGTGGAGACGGCGGCGGTCGCTGCTGGTTTGACGGCGGTCGCTGCCTGCTGTGCGTCGGATCTAAACAAAAGGTGGCGGTCGCCGGCTGGGTGGGAGGAGCAGGAGAACGGGGCGGCGACGCCTGGTGTGAGAGAGGAGAGGGTTTGTTTTTGAGGGTTTGTATGGGAGAGAAAGGGGAGAATGGGTTTGTGTTTGAGTTTGGTAAAGTGAGGGTGAGGAGAAGAGAAGAGGTGTTGATATCGACTTGCACTCTATTTTTTTTTTTTTTTTGATTTTTTTGATTTTTTTGATTTTCTTTTTATTTTTGTAAATCTCACATATTCTTTTTTCCGCTCAGGTTTAGAAACCATACCTGGGAGGCGGCGATCTCCGTAAGTTGGGCGGCGATCGCTGCAATTTATTGACAAAAGTCGTAGCCAAAATGAATTGGCGGCGATCACTGCTTTTTGGGGGCAGCGGTCGCCGTAGGCAAAGCGGCGGTCTCCGCCATCGAGCAGCGGTCGCTGCAATTAATTGTCAAAATTCCGTAGCCGAAATGAATTGGCGGCGATCGCTGCTTTTTGGGGCAGCGGTCGCCGTAGGCAAAACGGTGGTCGCCGCCATTTGGCAGCGGCCGCTGCCTTCGTAGCCGAATTCGGAGCCATGGGGCGGCGGTGGCTATAGGCAAAGCAGCGGTCGCTGCCTTCAATTCGTGGCATCATCCAATTGTTTCCCTGCACAGCTTAGTTCCGAACAAAAGCGTACGGAAGAGAATTAATGTGAGAGAGATTTATTGAAGAAAATAACTACCTATCATCGGGTTGCCTCCCGATAAGCGCCTTAGTTAACGTCGTGGCTCGACTGAATGCTAGCACATCATGCCTGAGTTTCAGGTTCCTCCAGGAACGTTTCTTCACTAGTGTCCTTGGTGAATCCTTCATGATATTGCTTCACTCTTTGACCATTCACCTTAAACACCGTATGTGTAGCATCATCATACAAATCTATGGCACCATGTGGGTATACCTTGGCAATGACATAGGGTCCTGCCCAACGCGATCTCAACTTGCCTGGGAAAAGTCTAAGGCGGGACTGAAATAGCAAGACTTTTTCACCGACTTTGAAGTCTTTCCTCAATATGTTCTTGTCATGCCATGCCTTTGTCTTTTCCTTGTAATGAACATCATTGTCATAGGCCTCAATCCTTGCTTCCTCTAATTCTTGTAGTTGCAGCTTACGAAGATCTCCGGGCTCGTCAAGTTTCATACTACAATTCTTGACAACCCAATACGCCTTGTGCTCTAGCTCAACCAGAAGATGGCATGCTTTACCGAACACCAATCGAAAAGGTGACATTCCAATTGGTGTCTTGTAAGCTGTTCGATACGCCCATAGTGCATCATCCAACCTCAAACTCCAATCCTTCCTATTAGGAGCTACTGTCTTTTCCAAGATGGATTTGATCTCTCTATTAGAAACTTCATCTTGCTCATTAGTTTGAGGGTGATAGGCAGTGGAGACTCTTTGCGTGACATGATACTTCTTCAACAAAGCAGTAATTGTCCTATGGCAAAAGTGTGTTCCCCTATCACTTATGATAGCCTTTGGGATCCCAAATCGAGCAAAAATATTTGTCTTCAAGAACTCTGCTACGACTTTAGAATCATCAGTTCTGGTGGCCTTCGCTTCCACCCACTTGGAAACGTAGTCCACCGCAAGCAAAATATATATATTCCCACAAGATGTTGGAAACGGTCCCATAAAGTCAATTCCCCAAACATCGAAGATTTCACAAAAAATCATACTAGTTTGTTGCATCTCATCCCGACTAGACATGTTTCCAACTCGTTGACACCTATCACAGGATTTACAGTGGTTATTTGCATCTTTGAAGATGGAGGGCCACCAAAATCCTGCGTCAAGTACCTTTCTTGAGGTTCTTTGGACTCCAAAGTGCCCACCGCATGCTTCAGAATAACAAAAGTTAAGGATAGAATTTACCTTATTTTCTGGAATGCAACGACGAATGAACTGATCAGAACAATGCTTCCATAGATAGGGATCGTCCCAGACAAAGAATCTGGCTGAGTTGCGCAGCCTGTCTCGTTGAGCCTTGGTGAAAGGTGAAGGGAATTCACTTGTGGTGAGGAAATTGACTAAATCAGCATACCATGGCTCAAGAGCTGTCATCCTGAAAAGGGACTCGTCGGGAAAGCTTGTCTGAATCTGAGTCTGTGGGGGGTTGCTTTAATGGAATATTCGGCTGAGATGATCAGGTACCAGATTTTCTGCTCCTTTCTTATCTTTGATCTCCACATCAAACTCACTTAGCAATAAAATCCATCGAATTAGTCTCGGCTTGGCCTCTTTCTTCGTCAACAGGTAGCGTATGGATGCATGGTCTGTATACACAATGACCTTTGTACCAAGAAGGTA
Source organism: Oxyria digyna (assembly GCA_029168935.1). Taxonomy (NCBI): domain Eukaryota; kingdom Viridiplantae; phylum Streptophyta; class Magnoliopsida; order Caryophyllales; family Polygonaceae; genus Oxyria; species Oxyria digyna. The sequence continues at coordinate 48,181,807 of JAPVLV010000005.1, forward strand.
CTGCCGGAATTTCTCAAGAGCAAAAACCACCGCTAATAATTCTTTTTCAGTAGTTGAGTAGTTTCTTTGTGCACCATTCAGTGTCATGGATGCATACTGAATCACATAGGATGCCCTTGCTTCTTTTTGTCCTAAAAATGCTCCTACAGCATAGTCACTTGCATCACAATTCACACATGATCTCAAATGGTTTATACCAATCAGGCGCCTGGATGATAGGGGCACTTGTCAGACACGTCTTCAAGTCATCAAAGGCGACCTGACACTCCTTTGTAAACTCAAATCCAATTTCCTTCTTCAAAAGTTCACAGAGGGGTGAAGAGATTTTTGAGAAATCTTTAATAAACCTTTGATAGAAACCTGCATGGCCTAGAAAAGAGCGAACTTCACGAACATTAGTAGGATAAGGCAAAGACTGAATTTCATCAATCTTAGCCTTATCGACCTCAATACCCCTAGATGAAACAATATGACCGAGCACAATACCCTGTTTTACCATGAAGTGACACTTCTCATAATTAAGTACTAAATTGGTGTCTACACATCTTGCAAGCACAAGTGACAGGTGATCTAAGCATGCATCAAAACTATCCCCATGTACTGTAAAATCATCCATAAAGACCTCAATGAAATGCTCAATGTATTCAGAGAAAATGTTTACCATACACCGCTGAAAAGTCTCAGGCGCATTACATAGTCCAAAAGGCATCCTACGATAGGCAAAGGTGCGAAAGGGACATGTGAATGTCGTCTTCTCTTGGTCCTCCGGTGCTATGGCTATCTGAAATTATCCTGAATAACCATCCAAAAAGCAATAGAAAGCACGACCCGAAAGCCTCTCAAGCATTTGATCAATAAAGGGTAGGGGGACGTGATCCTTTCTAGTCACTGCATTGAGTTTGCGATAGTCAATACAAACTCTATATCCTGTCTGTAGCCTTGTAGGGACTAATTCTCCCTTTTGATTTTCCACCACCGTAACCCCTCCTTTCTTTGGGACGACCTGTGTGGGACTAACCCATTTACTGTCAGAGATAGGAAAAATCATACCTGCTTGCAAAAGTTTCAGAACTTCTTTCTTGACAACGTCCATCATTGGTGGATTCAGGCGCCTTTGTGGCTGCCTAGATGGCTTCTCCTCTCCTTCTAGCAGGATTCGATGCATACAAGTAGTAGAACTAATTCCCTTGATGTCAGCAATGGTCCATCCTATCGCTGTTTTATTCTCTTTGAGAACCACCACTAACCTCTCCTCTTGATCCTTGGTGAGCTTGTTTGAGATGATGACTGGCAATGTCTTATTGTCTCCAAGGAAAGCATATTTAAGATGATCATGGAGTTGTTTCAGCTCAATCATTGGTGCTTGCACAATAGAGGGTAGTAGTTTCTCGCTCGGCAAGGTCAGTGGTATGGGGAATTTTCTTGACATTTCGTAAGGAGGCTTATGGTAAACATCCAACTCATGTAAAATTTCCTGCAAGTTAGTGGACAAGGCAAAATCCAAACTAGAATCGACAAGCATAGATTGTATGTTATCTAGGTTGCTCTTATCAAAAACATCTTGCACCAATGGTTCAAGCATGTCAATTGCACACAAAGAATGATCATCAAAAGGATATTTCATGGCCTCATAGATGTTGTAATTAATAGTTTGTCCATCAAATTCCATGGTTAATGCACCAGTACTCACATTAATCTTTGTATTAGCCGTTTTCATAAAGGGTCTCCCTGACAGAATGGGGGCTGCATGCTTGTCATGTTCCATATTGAGTACAAAGAAATCAGCAGGAAAAGTCAAGTCACCAACCATCACAAGAACATCTTTTATTATCCCTATAGAACGTACGCTAGAACGATCTGCTAATTGAATAACTACTTTGGTTGCATGCAAGGGTCCTAATCCTAGGGATTCACATAGGGATGAAGGCAAAACATTAATTGAAGCACCCAAATCTAACATTGCTTTTTCAAACCTGGTACCTCCAATTGTACATGGTATGGTGAACATGCCTGGATCGCCACATTTCTGAGGTAGTCATTTCTGAAACACCGCTGAAACATGTTCGCTTACCTTCACCTTCTTCTTACTGTTCCTGTCTTGGTTTCTCTTTGTAGTGCACATCTGTTTCAAGAACTTTGCATAACGAGGAACAGATTTGATTAAGTTAAGGAGAGGAATGTTTACCTCGACATGTCTGAACATCTCAAACATGTCCTTGTCCTGCTCAAGTGGCTTGATCCGCCTTAATGCAGACGAGAAGGGTGGAACAGGTTTCCACTCAGGAGGGCTCGACTCCTTCTCTTTCTCAGTTGAAACGTCTTGGCGGCGATCGCTGTAGGGAAGGCGGCGGTCGCTGCCTTCGGTTTCAGACAATTTTCCATCCGGCGAGAGGCGGCGGTTGTTGTCATCAAGGCAGCGGTTGCCGTAGGAAAGGCAGCGATCGCCGTCTTCGGACTCTTTCTGTTCGATACCTTTGCCTGCATCTGTCTCAGAATTATCTTCTTCGAGTCTTTTTCCACTTCTCAAAGTTATTGCACTAACATTTCGAACATTTGGGTTCTCTTCCGTTTGAGATGGAAGTTTCCCTGACTCCTTTGCATCAAGTTTGCTTACGACTTGAGAGATTTGACCCATTTGTCGCTCCAAGTTCTGAATACTAGACTTTGTAGCTTCTTGGAATTGCATTGTGTTTTGCATAAGCATCTTCATCATGTCTTCCATGGAAGGTGATGGGTTTGAGCTCTGTCCCTGAGGTTTTGGCACATTTAGTTGTCTTGACTGATGGGGATTACCTTGCTGAACTGGTCCCTGATTTTGATCCGGTTCCCTCCATCTAAAATTTGGATGATCCCTCCAACCTGGATTATAAGTGTTAGAATAAGGGTCATGTTTAGGCCTTTGTTGATATCCTCCTACAGCATTCACTTCTTCCTGGAGTGTTGGGCAAGCATCAGTTCGATGGAGTTCATCTAAGCAAATTTCGCAGGATTTAGCTTGTTGAGGTGTTCCTTTCAGCTTCAGGCGTCTCACTTCTTCTTTCAGAATGTCAAAGTCAGCCTGATCAACAATAGATTGAGAACCTGCAGCTAGAAGTGTTTGAGAACCTCTCCCACTGAATTGCCTAGAATCATCGGCTAGCGTTGCAAAGATCTCCAATGCTTCCTCACATGTCTTCTTCAAGATGTTCCCACCACATGCAGCATTGACCATCCTACGGTCATCCTCGCGAAGGCCTCCATGAAGATATAGAATCAAATCATTCTTTTCATAGCCATGGTAGGGACAACTTGCAATTAGACTCTTGAAACGCTCATAGTAGTCATATAGGATTTCAGTGGAATGTTGCTCAATATTGCTGATTTTCTTCTTCAGATGATTAGACTTAATTGCTGGGAAATACATATCGAGAAACACCTTCTTCAATTCAACCCAAGTAGTGATGCTCCCTGGAGTCAAAGAATGATACCAGTCCTTAGCCGATTCCTTAAGAGAGAAGGAAAAGGCTCTCATCTTCATCTGATCTTCAGTGATATCAGATGGACACATGCTAGTGCACACCTCATGAAACTCAGTTAAGTGCTTGTTAGGATCCTCTAACGGTAGTCCATTTAATTTCGGAAGAAAATGTATCACTCCCGTCTTAAGCTCAAACTTAACGCCTGCAGTGAGTGCAGGGAACTGCACTGCTCGAGGTGCTTGCACAAGGTCCGGTGCCGTCAAGGATTCAATAGTAACACGTTCAGCCATGCTTCTAGATGCCTGATGTCGTGCACGAATAGCCTTGCGAGTTCGGAGAGGAGTTCTCTCAATTTCTGGATCTAAATCAAGAGGTAAATTATTAGTAGCACGAGTGTGAACCATAAGATAGGTTCAAACCAAGATTGACACACAAATCACACACAAATACAATTAAAATTGTTGCCTCCCTGACAACGGTGCCAATTTGATAACAACAATTTGTCGTGCTAATTGCTCCTATGCAAGTAATCCAAACAAACCTTATATGCAGTCCTAGGCAAGTAAGGGTCGAGTCCTAAGGGAGACAGATTCTAGTTCTGTATGAAATATATGTGTCAATCAAGTAACCAAAGGGGGGTTTTGTTTGTCTTAAGTAACCAAGCATGCAAATAGGAACAAGTAAAAGATGATGGAATCAGTAATTGGGAAATAGCTCAGCCAAACAAATATCCACACTTCTTATGACAAGTTGATCCTAGATAACTCATTCAATATCTCATGCAATGGAAATTCCTATTCCTTTTCTGAATTAGCTATTAGCACAACCAGATACTAATAGCTCTAACTAATTAAACAACCATGAAACTATCAAGATTCAGTTTAATAGAAGCATTAAGATCAGGAGTATAACCAGAATACATCAGCATAAAACAACCAACTTTTATCCTAGATGCAAATCAATTCTCTCTACATAAAACTAGCACAACCAGATACTAGCACGATGCAGTTGCTACTACGAATTAGATATGCTCAACCAGTAACAATCTAATTCTAGCAATAGATTCAACAAAGACGATACCTAGATGATCAAGCTAGAAACAATCAATATTAATCAAGATAGATTCAAGCAAGAGAATAGATTAATTCCAAGCAATTGATAAGGAACGAGAAATCTCACAACTTAATCAAAACGAATGCTTCAATTGTCTGACTAAGCAAAACGGCCTAGTTCTTCATAACAAATGTCTGCTGATGAAAAGAAAAGTGGAAACGGGGTTAGAGAAGAACAAGCTCTCCTCTAACCTAATTATAAAGAAAATATCCTAAAATTAAAACATAAAACGAGTTTAAACAAATAAGGAAAAATAGCAAAAACAATAGAAAATAAATATTACAATTTCGGATCTGACAGAGGCAGCGGTCGCTGCCTTTTGGGCAGCGGTCGCCGCCTTCACATAACTCAGCTTCTTCACGTGGATGGGCGACGATCGCCGTAGGTTTGGCGGCGGTCGCCGCCAGTAGATGACGTGTTCTTCTGTCTTCTCGTCGGTCTTCTGCTGGCTTCTCTTCTTCTTCTGTAATAAGTCTCTAATATCAACATAAAGCTCCATACGTCGTCTTCACTCCAAATGCATGAGTAAGCTCCAAGACGCTCCTAAAACTCAGTAATCTCACCCTAAAACACCATACTTACACACTGTGATATCGTGTGTATCATGGGGCTTCGTTCTTCGTCGTCCCTTGACCACTACGCGTCGATGGATCCTGCCGACGTTATGGGAGAGGCTTTCGTTGCTCAGTGGCAGGTAAGATTGTAATCTTTATTTTATCTTTGATCTTTTCGTGAGCTTTCCTTCTTACTTTTCTTCTTCCTTCTTTTAGGGGATTCAAGCGTCGTTATGTTCTTGGACGCTCTTATCTACGTATCCAAAACAGATGGAGGCGTTGGAGAAAAGGGCGTCTGACGCAGAATAGGAGATTACGCGCCTCAACGGCTTGGTAGAAAAAACCCGTGACGTGGAGAAGGCGGCGAAGGATAAGGTTACTGAAGTTCTTACCCTTCAGGAGGCGGTTACCAAGCAAGTCAAGGATTTAGAGGAGAATCTCGTCACCTTGAGGGCAGACGTGGAGAAAAACAAGGCGCAACATGACTCCGACTTGGACGAGGCGAAGGTTTATTGGTCCTGGTTATCCAGAGTGGAGGTTCCGGAGGAGTATGCTGCTGGCGAGCATAAGGACTGGGATCCGGTGGGCGAGCGTAGGGAGTTTGAGGAGGCCTATCCAAAACTTCCCAAAGGTGTCGTTGGAGGTCCTTCTTCTTCGCGTCTCGACGCAGATCTCGACGTCGCGGATGTTGAAGGTGGTGAACGTGTCGATGAGGAAGAGCCTGCAACTGATGATGAGGAGGGCGATGGTCGCGCGTCTGGCTCTGGGTCGTCTGAGGGCGAGTCTATATCCTTGTAATTTTTTTTACGTAGGGCATTTGTACGCGTCGTCCGTATTTGGAGCGCTTCTCTTTTGAACATTATTATCTTTGTTCTTCTTGATGAGACTTTCTTTTTAATGTACTTGTTTTTCTACTCCTTGAATTCTCTACGCTTCTTTGGTGATAGCGTTTTATTGCTGTCAAATTTCTTGTTCTCACGTCGTTGTTATTTTCTGATACTTCGCATTCTTTTGGTTTCTTGGGTGTAGTCCTACCCCTTTTGGTAGGTTTGACTTAGGCTCCCCGCGGACTAGGTTAGAGCTACCAAAGACCCTTGAGCTTGCTTTGCTTGTTATATTCTGCACTTTATTTCTTGCGTCGTGCGCGTTATTCTTCGCGTCAGAGACGTCTTGGGAGCTTGCTCTTTCTCTGATTTTGATGTTTTATGTGCTATACTTTGGTACGCGTATCTTGCTCTGCGTACGTGTAGAACTTATTTCTTTTTTACTTGAACTTCCGAGACCCCTTACGTGTATCTCGGTTGTGAGTGCGTAGGTTTTGTCCCTGGCTTTTCGCTTTTTACCTTACCTTTAGGGTGTAGTCTTCTACCCCTGGTACGATACTTTGTTCGTAGTGAACGCGTTAGGGAGTTTTACTTACTCGATAAGGCGGTACGGTCATTGCGGCGACTTTTGTTCTATTGCCGGCTTATATGAAGGTTGGGTCCAACATTTCCTTCGAACCCGAAGCGAGTGGCGGACGTAGGTCAGCGTGTGACTTCATCAGCTTGTGACGTTACCCCTTACTTTATGGTGGATCCTTTTCCACACGCTAGCGTTAGGTCGACGTTGAACTCTTTTAATCGACGGGCCTATTCATCGTGTAGCGTCTGATATCTTGATTGTTTGGACTTACGATGCCGGTGGACGCCTCCCTGCCGATTTGGCGATATGCCCGTGGATTCACGACTCTCAAAGGGGCTGGAAGGCGTGAAGACGCGTTCCTGGAGAATGACCGTGCCAAATAGGTTTAACCTTGTTTGCTCAGAGGATTCGGCCGGCTTCGTGAGGTACCAGGCTTCATTCCCCATGACCATTGCCACACATCGCTAACAATCATGGGAAGCGTCGACTCAGAGTAGGCGGTTCGGCTAACGTTGCCTACGCGTAGATGGAGCCTTGAACGCGTAGACTAACGAAATTCGCCCCCGGCGCGGATTTTCACCGCGGCCTTCTTGCTTCTTATTTGGTGCACCGTACTCAAGAGGCACGTTCTCTTAATAGACATAGAGCAAGTCATAAAAATGAAACAACTCGGCATGCTTAACACGTTGGAGAGAAAAGGTCTACTTGTATATTAATAAAAGATGCATCATGGAACAACAAATACTGACATCGACGCCTACCCCGCGGGTGCGGCTTGAGACCCGCACCCGCGGGTCTCAAGCCGCACCCGCGGGTTTCACCTTCAGCCAAGGCTTTCGAGAAAGCTCAAGCCGCGCCCGCGGCCCTCTGCCATCCTGAGAATCTGAAGAAACCCAAAACCGCGCCCGCGGCTCTCAACCCGCGGGTGCGGTTCCTCGACAGAAGAATCAAATTGATGTCTTTGCCATTTGAAGTAATTTGTGTTTAATTCTGTAACTTTCTATACGTTTTTAGTACCTTAATTCGGCTGTTACAGTAGTGGATACTATTTAAGTAGTGGATGATCATCCTTGATGATCTAGTCTTTGTTTTTGCTTAAGTTTTTGGAGAGTATTTCACAAACTTATGAGTTGCTAAGGTTCTTTGTTTCACTTGGCGTTTGAAGCTTTTGGATTCAACAAGTTGTGAGTTTATCCTTTCCTTTTGTCTACTCTTTGATTGTCTCAACTCTCTTGTTTGTATTGTCGATGAACTAGATTTACTACTTTAGATTGATCACCTAAGTTAGTTGTGTCTTGTTCATATTGCTAGAGTTTGATACTTCTAGTTGAATTATCATACTTGTTGTGTAGCACAATCTATTTGCATGAACTAGTTGTGATTGTTATTAGAGAAGAGAGTTGAGTACATGTCGAGTATCCGACTAGTTGTCCATGATATTGCATGTATCTATCTATTCCTGAATGCATTGCTACTTTGTTATTGAACTTTGATAGTTTCGAGGTTATAATCGAGTAAGGGTTATTAGGACTAGTTGGACTAATAACTATTCAAGAACAGGAATTAGAACGATCACTTGAGAACTTGACATAGGGATAAAAAGGATTTTAAGATCAAATTGTTAATCTAATTGTGGATAATCGCTAAGTGGAACACTTCGCTTAATCTTGTTATAACCAAGTTGACATTCGATACTTCGTATCAAAACCATAAAAACCCCCCTTTGGTTACGTTTATTGGTTAGTCATTGTGATAACTTAAGAATTTGATAAACTGATTCTCTTGGGATTCGACCCTTACTTGCGCACTATATTACTTAGTTTGCATGTTAGGATTACTTGACTTGGCACACGACAAATTCGCCTCGTCAAATTTGGCGCCGTTGCCGGGGAATCAAATTTTCTTATTTTTAAGTTCTTATTTTGACTAACTTTAGTGTTGACTAGTGAATGGTCAACACTCGTTCTACTAATCAGCCTCTTTCTATTCTTGATTAAGAGATCGAGAGAACTTTTCATCGGAATCGAAGAGAGAGCAGAGTCGGGACTGAGACAGTAGAAATGGCCGATCGTGAAGCTCTTGCTGAAGTGCAACGTCAATTGGCTGACATGCAGTTGGTCGTTAATGCTCAACGAGAGCTAATTGAGACAAGGTTACCAGGAGGTGGTGTTACTCGCACTTTGAGAGAGCGGCAAACACCGAACCTGACACAGCAACCTCAAGTTGTGGTTATTCCACCCCTTGCTCATGGGGTGACTTTCGAGCTCAAGTCGGGGGTGATCAATTTGCTCCCAAGTTTCCATGGTTTGGCTGGTGAGGATCCAATCATGCATTTGAACCAATTTCATGACATTTGCATGACAACCAAACCGCCAAACGTCACGGAAGAGCAGATTAAGATGAGAGCCTTCAGGTTCACTTTGAAGGATGGTGCTCGTTCTTGGTATTACCATTTGCCAACCGGTTCGGTTGATAATTGGGAAAAGTTGCACAAGGTGTTCTTGAGCAAGTATTTTCCGGTGAAGAAGGCAAATGCTCTCAAGAAGGAGATAGCCCATGTCGAGCAAAGTGAAGACGAAACGCTCTATGACTACCTTGAACGCTTCAAGGGGTTGTGTGATTCGTGCCCTTTTCATGGGTATGATACCGAGGATCTTGTCCTTTACATTTGCAATGGTCTCCTTAACCAAGAAAGGAGGATGGTTGATGCTGCGTGTGGTGGGAATATTCTCAACATGACGCCGGAGGATGCCATGGAGAAATTGCAAGATATGGCTGAGAGCACAAGGAGTTTTGGTAGGATATACACCAAAAAGGGAGTGCACGCAACAAGTTCAGGGGATCCCGCTCTTGTAGCTGAGCTTGTAGAGTTGAAGAAGATGGTCTCTCAGTTGCAAAAAGGACAACAACAACAAGTAAAGGTATGTGGTATTTGTTCTGACCCTTCTCATTTTACAGATAAATGCCCTGAGCTTGAAGGTGAAGACGTTGCTGAAGTCAATGCTGCTGCTGGTGGGTATGGACCCCCACGACCTCGTGGTGATCAACAAAATAACTACAACCCGAGGTATAGAGATCATCCCAATTTTCGATGGCGTGATCCAAATGAGCCCCAACAACAAGCTCAAGGCCCTCGACCCAATGCTGGACCATCTACTGCGGAGCTGCTGAGATCCTTGACTCAACACTTCACAACTCATGTTCAAACGACTGAGTCGAGCATCAAGAACATGGAGAAGCAAATTGGGCAGTTGGCTGAAGCTGTTACCACCATTGCACAACAAAATTCCAATTCTCTACCGTCCCAAACGGTGGTGAATCCAACCAGAAATGTAAGTGCAGTGACAACAAGAAGTGGTAAGATTTTGGGGGAAACCAAAAACCTTGTCGAGGCTTCTGCAGAAAAATTGGATTCTGAGGACAGCCGAGAGCCGCGCCCGCGGGTTGAAAGCTGCGCCCGCGGCTCCTCCACTGCGCCAGAAAGCAATTGGACTGACGAGCCGCGCCCGCGGGTTGAAAGCCGCACCCGCGGCTCATCCACCGAGGTAAATATTCCAGACTTTCCTTCACAAAATGTTGAACTCGAAGTGGAGGATCGGGGGGATTTCCAGTTGAGACAGGACAACTACGTTCGCCCCAACTTTCCACCTCTCGACTCCACCAAGCCTCCCGCCCCGTTTCCCGATGCCCTTAGGAACACCAAAAGGCCGGAAAACGACAAGGAGTTGTTTGAAACGTTTAGCAAATGTGAGGTAAACATCCCCTTGCTCAAGTTAATTAAAAGCATTCCTCGATATGCAAAGTTTTTAAAAGAACTTTGCACAATCAAGAGGAATCAAAAGTTGAAAGGGCAACAAAAGGTGACGGTAAGCGAGCGTGTCTCCGCTGTATTTCAAAGGCGAATGCCTAAGAAGTGCAGCGATCCGGGCATGGTCAGCATACCTTGCCGTATAGGCGACACACATTTTGAACGAGCCATGCTCGATTTGGGTGCATCGATAAATGTGTTGCCTTACTCTCTCTATAAGATTCTCGGGTTAGGTCCACTTCATGAAACCGGAATTGTTATTCAACTAGCCGATAGGTCCACCGTGTATCCTAAAGGTGTAGTTGAAAACGTTCTGGTTATGGTGGATAATTTGTTCTTTCCCGCTGATTTCTTTGTGTTAGACATGGAACATGATGGGCAAGCTGCTCCTATTTTGCTTGGGAGACCCTTCATGCGCACCGCTAACACAAAGATTGATTTGGCTAGTGGATCTCTCACTTTAGAGTTCGATGGGGAAATAGTTCAATTTAACATTTTTGATGCTATGAAACACCCCGTCGAAGATGCTGCGTCTATTTGTTCAATTGATGTAATTGATCCTATAGTCCAAGATGTTTTCAATATCTTTGGGTTAGATGAATTACAAAGTGTATTGGAACACAACATCGTTCACTCACCAACACTTGATTTGTTTCTTCCACCTGAGATTCAAAATGTTCTAGCTCGTCTAGACGCTTCGGGTAGAATTTTGGCCGGTCGGCCCATGCTACTAACTTTGGAGAGCGAAAAGCTTCTTCCTTCTATTGTGCAGGCACCGGTTGTAGAGCTCAAGCAATTACACGAGCACTTGAAGTATGCTTTTCTTGGGGAAAATGATACCCTCCCGGTAATCATTTCAAGCAAGTTGACAGGTGAACAAGAGAGAAGGTTGGTGATGGTGCTGAAAGAACACATTATCGCTCTTGGGTGGACCATTGCTGACATCAAGGGAATTATCCCTTCCACCTGTATGCACAGGATCCTTCTTGAGGAAGGTGCTAAACCCTCTAGGCAACCCCAAAGAAGGTTAAACCCACCTATGATGGAGGTGGTCAAGAAGGAGGTGCTGAAACTTCTTCAAGCTGACATGATCTACCCCATTTCGGATAGTCAATGGGTAAGTCCAACTCAATGTGTCCCTAAGAAGGGGGGGATAACATTGGTAGAGAATCAACAAGGTGAGATGGTTCCTACCCGAACTCAAACGGGTTGGAGAGTATGCATTGATTACCGCAAGTAGAACGCGGTAACCCGAAAAGATCATTTCCCCCTCCCTTTTATTGATCAAATGCTTGAACGACTTGCCGGTCGTCCGTATTATTGCTTCCTAGATGGGTATTCAGGGTATTTTCAGGTGGCTATTGCACCCGAAGATCAAGAGAAGACGACGTTTACATGTCCCTTTGGCACTTTTGCATATCGTAGGATGCCTTTTGGATTATGTAACGCGCCCGGGACCTTTCAACGATGTATGGTAAGTATCTTCTCGGAATACATTGAACATTTCATAGAAGTTTTTATGGATGATTTTACGGTACATGGGGATAGCTTTGATGCATGTTTAAATCATTTGTCACTCGTGCTTAAAAGATGTGTAGATACTAATCTAGTATTGAATTCTGAAAAGTGTCATTTTATGGTTGAACAAGGGATAGTATTGGGGCACATAATTTAAGCTAGGGGTATTGAGGTCGATAAGGCAAAGATTGACGTCATTCAATCGTTGCCTTATCCTACTAATGTGCGTGAAGTGCGTTCTTTCCTAGGCCATGCAGGTTTTTATTGCAGGTTTATCAAGGACTTCTCTAAGATCTCCACGCCCCTATGTGAGCTTTTGAAAAAGGAAGCTACTTTTGACATGTCGAATGTGTGCAAGAAGGCATTCGACACTCTGAAAGCCCACCTCACCGAAGCACCAATCATCCAAGTACCTGATTGGTCTCTACCCTTTGAGATCATGTGTGATGCTAGTGATCATGCGGTGGGAGCCGTTCTTGGTCAAAAAGTCGGAAGAGCAATGCACGTCATCTACTATGCTTCCACGACTTTGAACGGAGCTCAGAGGAATTACTCCACCACGGAAAAGGAGTTGCTAGCCGTGGTGTCTGCCCTTGAAAAATTTCGGCAATATCTTTTGGGCACGAAGGTGATTATCCACACGGACCACGCTGCTCTTCGTTATCTCATGACGAAGAAGGAATCAAAGCCAAGACTCATTCGATGGGTTTTGCTCTTAAGCGAGTTCAATGTGGAAATCCGGGACAAGAAGGGAGTCGAAAACTCCGTAGCTGATCATTTGAGCCGGATTGTGCCAGAGGACGGTAAATTACAGGTTCAAATTCAAGGTACATTCCCGGACGAAAACTTGTATCAAATTCATTCTTCCATTTCTGCTTCTGCTGAGTACAAGCCGCACCCGCGGCTAGGAAACCGCACCTGCGGTTTATGCTCTCAAGAATTTCCGGAAAAGAGAGAGCCGCGCCCGCGGCTAGTAAACCGCACCCATGGTTTGTGTTTGCCAGAAATCTCACTGCAAGGAGAGCCGTGACCGTGTCTCAATAACCGCGATCGCGGTTTTCTGACAGCCGAGTATGCAGAAATTGACCCCGAATACAAGCTTTTCGCCCTCCGGTCTTTCAAACCATGGTTTGCCGATATCGTGAACTACCTGGTTCGCGAAGAATTCCCGCCGAACTACACCAAAGCTCAAAAAGATAGGATCAAGCGGGAATCACGTTTCTACGTTTGGGATGACCCCTACCTTTGGAGACATTGTGTTGACAAGGTAATCCGACGATGCCTCCCGGATAACGAGGTACAGTCTGTCCTTACTTTTTGTCATTCTCATGCATGTGGGGGGCATTTTGGGGCTAATAAAACGGCTAGGAAGGTATTGGACACCGGCTTCTATTGGCCACACATCTTTCGGGATGCGTTTTCCTTTTGCAAAGCTTGCGACCGATGCCAAAGGGTCGGGAAAATTTCTAAACGAAATGAGATGCCACAAACACCATTAGTCTTTTGTGAGATTTTTGATGTTTGGGGTATTGATTTCATGGGACCCTTTCCTAGTTCGTTTGGGAATTTATACATTTTACTTGCGGTGGACTACGTTTCCAAATGGGTGGAAGCGAAGGCCACCAGAACTGATGATTCCTGAGTGGTAGCAGGTTTCTTGAAGGAGAATATATTTTCTCGTTTTGGGATTCCAAAGGCTCTTATAAGTGACCAAGGTACTCACTTTTGCAACAAGACGGTGAGTGCACTTTTAAAGAAGTACCATGTCACTCAACGAGTCTCAACTGCTTATCACCCCCAATCCAATGGACAAGCTGAGGTGTCCAATAGGCAAATCAAGGGGATTCTGGAAAAGACGGTGGCTCCTAATCGAAAGGATTGCAGTTTAAGGTTGGATGATGCACTTTGGGCGTATAGGACCGCCTACAAAACTCCAATAGGAATGTCCCCATATCGACTTGTGTTTGGGAAGGCTTGTCACCTGCCGGTAGAGTTAGAACACAAGGCGTGGTGGGCGGTGCAAAAATGCAACATGGAGTTGGATGAGGTAGGCGACTTTAGGAAGTTGCAAATCCAAGAGCTTGAAGAGATACGCCGGGATGCGTATGAGAATGCGGTGATCTACAAGGAAAAGACGAAGGCTTGGCATGACAAGAACATCTTGAGGAAAGATTTCAAGGTGGGAGACAAGGTCTTTCTCTACCAATCTCGTCTTCAACTTTTTCCGGGTAAGTTGCGATCCCGGTGGAATGGCCCGTATGTTGTTGCTCGCGTCTTTCCTCATGGCGCCGTGGAGTTGTTTGACAAAGACAACCACAACGTCTTCAAGGTGAATGGTCAAAGGTTAAAACCTTACCATGAGGGATTCACCAAAGTGTCTTTCGATGAAATGGCTCTGGAAGAGCCAACTTTTGAAAATTGAAGACGAGAAACCAAGTCGAGCCACGACTCTAACCAAGGCGCTGCTTGGGAGGCAACCCAGGGTATTCTTCTTTTTCCCTTGAATTTCATTTTCTTTTTAATTGTTTTGTTTTCTATTTTCTAGGAAGTCAAGACGAGAAGACGATGGTCGTTTGCTACTAAAGGAATTGACGGTTCTTCTTTTCGTTTATGAAAAAGAAAAGAAAAGAAAAGAAAAGGAATTGACGGTTCATCTTCTACCCTTCTCCATATCGAATTTCATCTTCTACCCTTCTCCATATCAAATTTCATTCTCTACCCCCCACCACATAAAACTCTCCCACCTCCCACTTCCCTCATACCCTACCTTCCACTTCTCTTTCTCAAACATCAAAAACCTCCCACCAAACCCTTCTCTCTCCCAACACCAACACACTCCCACCAACTCCTCCGCACCCGCACCCGCACCCGCACCCGCACCCGCGGCTCAAAAACCCGCGCCCGCATACCTCACCCTGCCCAGAAGTTCTGTCTCGACGAAACCGCACCCGCGGCTACAAACCCGCACCCGCGGCCTCGCCCTGCCAAGAATTCTCCAGCTCGCAGAAACCGTACCCGCGGCCCCAAAACCGCGCCCGCGGCTCCCTCCTCGCCAGAAATCAGACAAAAGCAAAAACCGCACCCGCGGCTCCCAACCCGCGCCCGCGGCTTTCGCCTCTGTCATCCATTGCCGATTTCAGTAAGTTTTTTGACAACCGCCTCATCGTTGTTGATTGCAGTCGGTGGAGCTGCACATACTTTCAGGATCAACCCCATACCCGCTCCCCCTCGTGCAGCTGCTCGACGACGAGTTCGAGGTGGGATCAGCATCCAGGAGCCGGTTCCGCAGCTGGATCAGCAGCCAGTTGACCTTGAGGATGAGGATGATGATGACTTCCAGGAGCCTGCCCCTCGTTTTCAGCCTCAGAGGCAATGGGGCGAAGGCTCATCATCTGCAGCTCCTGCTGACATACCTTGGGAGCAGCGTCTTTTCGAGCGGATTGAGTATGTCTACTAGTCGGTTCAGACGGTGAACCAAAATGTTGAGAGGCTGCAGCAGTCGGTGGATGACTTACGGCTCGACATGCATGCTCGTTGGCCCGAATATCCAAACCGGGATGACCCGGATCAGTGAGCTTCTTTCTCTCTTCCATATTATTTTCCTATGTCTTACACACTGAGGGCATTGTGCACTACAAGTATGGGGGAGGGAAATTAGTTCATTGCTTATCCTAGAGTAGTTTCATTTCCTTGTTATTTCCCTTCGGTTTTTATTTTGTTGTACTTTGCATGGAATTAAAAACAGAAAAAGCCACAAAATACGAAAAAAGGCAAATGAAAATCCTGGGATGGAAAAATCCATGCAATAAGCGGGTAGTTCGGCTTGCATTAGGCTTGGCAAAAAAGGACTTGAGGGCGGTAAGGAATGGTGAGATTGAAAATGAAATGAGTGGCTAGGTGAAAACCTTTCGAGGCGCCTAGGCAAAATGAGTGAAATGAGTGTCTTAGGACAAAATTTTTTTGCATGTTAACCACTATGGAAGACCAAAATTGATAGATTTCTTTCTCATCATATTGTTTGTAGACTAAATGTGTTAGTGATTTGTAGTTTCTTTCTTTTTCATACTTCCTGAGATCTTTGAGTGATTATTGTAAAAGAGTAAGTTTCTTTTAGCTTACTCGGGGACGAGCAAGGTCTAAGTATGGGGGAGTTTGATAAGCGGTGTTTTACATACCGCAACTATGGATTATTAGCTAGTTTTGTATAGGATTATGTTATTTGTTTCTATGTAATCTGTATCATGGAGCTGTTCGAGAGAAGATTTACATACGAGATTCCAAGAGATGATACAAGCATTGGAAGCATAAGGAAGAAGCTGCTGAAGACGAAGACGAAGACGAAGACTTGAAGAAATCAGCAGGTTCTGCCTCAGACGACAAAGCCGCACCCGCGGGTATCAAGCCGCACCCGCAGGTTTCATCCTCAGACAAGGATTCGAGAAAGCTCAAGCCGCACCCGCGGGTCTCAAGCCCCACCCGCGGGTTTCACCTTCAGCCAAGGCTTTCGAGAAAGCTCAAGCCGCGCCCGCGGCCCTCTGCCATCCTGAGAATCTGAAGAAACCCAAAACCGCGCCCGCGGCTCTCAACCCGCGGGTGCGGTTCCTCGACAGAAGAATCAAATTGATGTCTTTGCCATTTGAAGTAATTTGTGTTTAATTCTGTTACTTTCTATACGTTTTTAGTACCTTAATTCGGCTGTTACATTAGTGGATACTATTTAAGTAGTGGATGATCATCCTTGATCATCTAGTCTTTGTTTTTGCTTAAGTTTTTGGAGAGTATTTCACAAACTTATGAGTTGCTAAGGTTCTTTGTTTCACTTGGCGTTTGAAGCTTTTGGATTCAACAAGTTGTGAGTTTATCCTTTCCTTTTGTCTACTCTTTGATTGTCTCAACTCTCTTGTTTGTATTGTCGATGAACTAGATTTACTACTTTAGATTGATCACCTAAGTTAGTTGTGTCTTGTTCATATTGCTAGAGTTTGATACTTCTAGTTGAATTATCATACTTGTTGTGTAGCACAATCTATTTGCATGAACTAGTTGTGATTGTTATTAGAGAAGAGAGTTGAGTACATGTCGAGTATCCGACTAGTTGTCCATGATATTGCATGTATCTATCTATTCCTGAATGCATTGCTACTTTGTTATTGAACTTTGATAGTTTCGAGGTTATAATCGAGTAAGGGTTATTAGGACTAGTTGGACTAATAACTATTCAAGAACAGGAATTAGAACGATCACTTGAGAACTTGACATAGGGATAAAAAGGATTTTAAGATCAAATTGTTAATCTAATTGTGGATAATCGCTAAGTGGAACACTTCGCTTAATCTTGTTATAACCAAGTTGACATTCGATACTTCGTATCAAAACCACAAAAACCCCCCTTTGGTTACGTTTATTGGTTAGTCATTGTGATAACTTAAGAATTTGATAAACTGATTCTCTTGGGATTCGACCCTTACTTGCGCACTATATTACTTAGTTTGCATGTTAGGATTACTTGACTTGACACACGACAAATTCGCCTCGTCAGGTTACTTTTCTACCCCTAGATTTTTTCTTAGGCTTTCCATGATTCTTCCGCATTCTTAGGCGTTTCGATCCTTTGTTACTCGGTGATTCAGACCATGAAGACGCTTTTCTTTTCTCTACTTTTCGGACAACGTAAGGCTTGATTTCCAGAATGTATGTCTCATCACCTACCCGGCCAATTTCTTCTTTTACCTCATAGAGTTTTCGTTGAGCATATCTTACTTGTTCTCCATGGTCTTTTAATTGCTACACCTTACTCTTTTTCTCTAGGGACGCGTTGGTTGTATTCTTCATTCCTATGTTGTAGCATTCCCTCGCTATATGTGGTTCACCTTTGATCTCTTGGATTCCCCATGGAGATGGAAACTTCAGGGACTGATGGTATGTCGAGGGTATGGCTTTCATATCGTGCAACCACGACCTTCCCAAGATCATGTTATAGGGCAACTCTACTTCCATTACCACAAACTTAGTTTGCATATTGACCCCTTCTGCCAGAGTGGTCAGGGTGATCTCTCCCAGCATGTCAGCAACTTCGTCGCTGAAACCTACTAAGGGGATGTATTTCATCACCACGTCGTCGCTAGATAGTCCGAGCACTTTGATCGCGGATAAGGTGATGATGTTGGCCGAGCTTCCATTATCGATGAGGATCCTTTTAACCTTGCAATTACTAATGGTGAGGGAAATAACTAACCCGTCATGATGATCTACGCTTCCGTGGGGTTCTTCGAACGTGATTGGACAATCCTTTCTAACAGTCCTGACGTGATAGATAGGCAAAGTACTTCCTTCACCGCGCGACGCCTTGACGTTCCTCTTGGCGGCGGAGGCGGTATAGCCGCTTATGGGGGAGCCTCCAAGATTGTATTGACCGTCCTTGAACGATTCGATGGGGGAGGCGGCGGCGTTGGAGATCTTTTCCCTTTCTTTGCTCCTTCGAACACGTCTCTCCCTTATTTGGAAATTAGATCTAGTAGGTCGCCTCTTTTTAGGAGGCGTAGCACTTCTTTTCTCAAGGTATAACAATCATCTGTGGAATGTCCTGAATCGTTGTGGAACTCACAATATCCTCTTCCTGATCCTGATCTCTTTTCTGGATTTGGCTTCTTAGGCCACTCGCGTTCATGACTCGCAAGTCACAACGCGTCAGTTTTCATATGTACGCCTCTTTCGACTGCGTAAACGTTATTGATTTCACTCACATTGTGCACCATGGGTGATGTGAATCGGATCGTTGATCGCTTGTGTCGGTGTCGAAGAAGTTCCTATGAACTGAAATTGCAAAATTTATTTCTTCAATAAAGCATAAAAAGATAGGCAATCAACCCCTCAAGTTAATCCACACACGAGGTTTGAAAGTCTCGCCTTGAACTCGGAATCCACCAAGAACGCAAAGGGTGAACGATTCGAGAGCGTCGGAATCCACCGGCGTGTCGAAGGTTCGGGATAAGCACCTAACACTCTTGTGGATATGACTCACCACTCAAGTTTAGGAGAGATCAAGGATCAAGAGTTATGACTCACTCTTGAAACAAGATCGGATTGTTCGATATTACTCACGAACACGCTCGATATGACTCACGAGCACAAAAGGGTCAAAAAAGAAATAAAAGTGAGACAAGAGAAACTCTTTCCTTTCTTCAATCTTGTCTCTCTAAAACATAACAAAATATCAAATATATAGGACAAGTAAGCTGCAAGAGAAACTCTTCACATGTCAGGGCATTTAGGAGGGTAGGTATCTCAAGGGTCTTGATCATAAATACTCATCTTGAATGCTGAAATCTCTTCATTTTCTGGAATGACTTCTGAGATAATTGACAGTTTTGAGTCCGTTTAGAGGAGATTTGGCTTCTGTGATTGTCACCAATCTTGTATCCCTTGAAGTTATCTTTCCAATGAGTACTTATGGACTGTCACTGGACATTCGTAGATTCTGAAATGATCAAAATACAGAGGTGTTGTCTGAAAAATCCGAGAAGAACAAACTGAATTAATACTTCGTGCTTGGTTTGTTGTTTCAACCCGAATCACATCATCCTCTTCCCCTTCAAAGAGACTCGTCCTCGAATCTACTTGTTATAGAACCTTGTGGAACTTGCTTCGACGATGGCTCTGATACCAAATTATGTGAATCGGATCGTTGATCGCTTGTGTCGGTGTCGAAGAAGTTCCTATGAACTAAAATTGCAAAATTTATTTCTTCAATGAAGCATAAAAAGATAGGCAATCAACCCCTCAAGTGAATCCACACACGAGGTTTGAAAGTCTCGCCTTGAACTCGGAATCCACCAAGAACGCAGCAAGGGTGAACGATTCGAGAGCGTCGGAATCCACCGGCTTGTTTCTCCTATCGTATCGTTCGCTACTTTTCTGTTGAGGAGAGTCTCTGCGCGGAGGGGTTCGTCTACGCGGAGATCGAGACTTCTCTTCAGCATGCCTTAGAAGATCTTCTTCAAGATGCATGGCTTCCATGGCTCTTTCTCTCGTCGAGACGAATGAATCAGGACGAGTCTTTGTCAACTCTTTGTACAAGTCATTATCCCTGGGAAGGGCCCGCCTAAACGCGTCGGCAGCAGTAGACTCGCTGCAGTATGGGATCGTAATCTTCTCGTCGTTGAAATGCTTCATGAAGGCTCTTATGGTTTCGCCTTTGTTCATGCGCATGTTATGGAGGTTTGAAGGTTGCTTTGCGAACATCTTACTGCTGGCGAATTGTAGGCGGAATATGTTGGAGAGTTCAACGTAAGACGAGATACTTCCTTTAGGTAGGTGGATAAACCATTTCAGGTTTGGACCCTTCAACGTCGAGCTAAAGAACTTGCACATCATTGCCTCTCTCAGTTCCGGCTCGATTGGACTCGTGGAGAGCTTGGCTTTGTAGAGTAGGATATGCTCTTCCGGGTCGTCGGATCCATCGTAGACGGGGAGATCCACGACGGTGAATTTCTTGGCTATCTTCTAGGCGGCGATGGCGTTGAAAAAGGGACTCTCTTGATATCTTAATTCATGTTCAGGGACTATGGACTTAGGTGCTCCGGGTATCAGCATCATTTCCTTCCTCAAGGCACCGACTTGTTGAGCTAAGAGCGTTCCAATAGCGCTCGGCGTCATGGGTTCTTCAGCTTTCCTTTTTGGAATCGTCTCTCTCGACGGGACGATGCTTTGATGTTCCTGGACCCGTAGATTTCTTCTTCCTCAGCGACGGCGTCCATGTCTAGGCGTCAAACGACGCTCTGACTACGAACATAGGTGTGTGGTCTCGCCGATTCTGCCTTAAGTTCCTTTATTATGGAACGCAGTCGCTCGTTCTCTTTGGTGAGTCCTAACTTGTTTTCTTCGCTGGCGTTTTTGGTCTCTGTCCATGCTTTCTGGAGGGTGTCGAACTGAACCCTGACGGCGGCCACGCCAGTTATCTCGCCGTTCGTTCCCTGTTCTTCTATGGGAGTGTTGCTTTTTGGAGTATTGGGAGTATTCTCGAGATCTTTTCCTGCGTCTTCGGCCGCCGGAACGAGAGGAACCGTCTCGGGGTCTTCTTTCTCGAATCTCTTTTCGCTGTTACGCGGGTTGTTCGTTGGACTCGTCATGGTTTTCCTGCAAAAAAAGAAGAAGTTCTTTTCGTATGGAGAGACGATACCTTTTTGATCAAGCCCCATGGTGGGCGCCAATTGTTTGTAGCGAAATTATCAACGAGATGACAACTAAGCAATTGTAGGGCAAAGATCAAAGAATATGATATAATCTCAACACTCAAGAACGACACAGGAATTTAGGGTTTGAAGCTTGAACTTAGTATTACTCGTATGGTGGCTGAATGAATTACAAAGCAGGCGTTAAGCTCTATTTATAGGCTAACCCTAATGATATCTTTTAAAAAATGAGATCTTATCTCTTTCTTTTATGTAATGACGATATAATAATAAGGTAAAAAGATATTATATCTCGTATCTTTTATCAATTACAACTATATACAAGGAAATAAGATAATGTATACTCGGCCGACTCTATCTTTAAGGTAGACGAGATCCTTGCCACGTCTGGTCGCGTTGACGATATCTCCATTGCTTCTCATCACGTCGACGTGATCATCCTACGCGTAGCTTACCACACGTTCCCTACTCGTCGTATTTTTAGGCACAAACACGTATACTTTATAAAAGAACTAAATCGTAAATTTATTACAAAGGGATTAAGCTGGTGTAAGAGGTAACAATGCCTCCTAATTCTGTTTCGTCCTAGAATGTTTAGTACTCTTTTTTGGTAATTGGTTCTAGAATATATCAGAAAAAATAAATGAAAATCTAAGAATAGAGCATCTTTTGAGGGATGTGTTGACGCTCCTTCATGTTTTGAATGGAAACAAACATTCTGCTAATGAATTGTCCGAGTGTTTCAGGATCGTTACTGAGAAAGGAACGTTACACAGCAGTGTTCTATTTTAGGAAAGCTTGATCGGAAAGAGAGCGAGATAAGGGAAGATCTGATTGAAGATATATTCGAAGAAGATTACAATCTTGGTAGTTGGGCGAATGAGTTTTTAAGGAAGGAAATATTATCTTTTCCTAAAAGATATTATTTCCTTATAGATTTATTCCCTTGTTTTTAACCTAGACTATCTTAGTATAAAAGCTAGGTTTTAGGCATAGGAATAAACAAGGTATTAATTGAACTTACACGGCTGAGAAATTTAGAGAAGAAGAAGAAGAGCAATTCTTAGGCTTAGAGGTTGAGTTCGGGCTCGAGTGAGAGGAGTGATTCGTGATCGTAATCCGAGCTCTCTTTTGTAACGAACAAGAAATCAATAAGATAAGTATACTCTTCTAAATCCTTCAAGTGAGAAGCTTGAAGGTAGTGGTTTTACTCAACACTTAGTGGTTGAGGTTTCCACTCTAAATCTTGCGTCAAAGTTTACGTCTTGCATATTATTATTCCGCTGCTATACCTCCTGAGGAACAATACCTATTGTTCCCTAGGAAGTAACTGTGCTAACCGATCCAACAATTGGTATCAGAGCCTGATCTCTAGATTTGTGTTAGCTTTGCAGGAAGTATGGGTTCACAAACAGCCATCAATGATTCGTTCTGGAAACCCCCGGTGCTCAAATTCGGAGAATACTCTTATTGGGTGGAACAGATCGAGTCACATATCTGTTCCCTTCATGAACAAATGTGGAAAGTGGTAGAGTTTGGAGATATTAAGATTCTTGATCCTACTGACGCTACTGGAGTCAGATTAAAACCAAGGAACAATTATTAAGATGCTGATTACAAGGTGCTGGAACTCAACATGCGAGCCAAGAAAGTCATGCTCGCAGCTCTAGGCCCTTCTGATCAAAGAAAGGTCCTCCGCTACAAAACTGCCCATGATATCTTCAATGCACTCAAAAGAATGTATGAGGGAAACGAAGATATCAAGAAAAACAGGATTCTCGGACTCACTAAGGAGTATGACAGCGCTGTTCAAGGAAAGAATGAATCTCTTGATGAGTTTCATTCTCGCTTTCAGGGATATGTAGGTCAATTGGAGTTTCTAACAGAAACAATTCCTGAATGGAAGATTACTCATCAATTTCTTCAGGGATTATCAGCAAAGTGGGATGCCTTTTCTTTGGCTCTTCAGGCACAAAACGACATCAAGAACATTACTCTGGAGGAGTTGGTTGCTCGACTTCAGAGCAATGCAGGCATTCAACAAAGTAAGGCCTCTAGAAGAGAAAGTGAAAAATCACAAAGCATTGCTCTAAAGGTTGAAAGGGCTTTTGATCTTGCTCAGGAAGATGATGAGGATGAAGATGGTGATGAAGAAATTTCCCTTATCACTCGGGCATTTCGCAAAGTCTGGAGAGGAAGTCGCGACATGCAACGTTCCACTGATGGGAACAAAGATGTTAAAGACATTGTCTGCTATCACTGCCAAAGGAAAGGACATTTTGCAAGGAACTGTTTCAAGAAGAAGACAGGAGAAGCACCTGTCCCTGCTCGGCAAAGAAAGGAAGCCATGGTAGTTGCATGGGGTGTGTCTGACTCAGATGATGACTCTACCTATATCTCAAAGGAAACGTGTCTTATGGCTGCTGGAGGAAAATCGGAAGATGAGGTAACTGATTCTGAACTCGACTCTATTTTACATACCAGAACCAAATCTCAGATCATAAAAGCTATAAAGTCCTTAGGGGAAGAAAATGAAAATATAAATTTACTTCTGGAAGAAAAGAATGAGACTATCTCTAACTTGGTTGAGGAAAACAAGCTTTGGGTTTCAAAAGTCACCAAACTTGAGAAAGTTTCATTCCCTTCCCCAGATGTCTGCAAGTCCTGCCCTACCTATCAATCTACCATCACTTCCCTTGACAGTAAAGTTACTGAGCTTGAATCAGAAATTCTTATGTTAAAACTGAGTAACTCTAAGTTAGCTAAAGAAGCAGTAGATCTAAAGGGAAGTGAGGAAGAAAGAAAGAAGATTTGGCTGGATGAGTATGTTGCTTCCAAGATTGAAAAAGAGAAGGATGACTTCTCCAAGCGATTTGTACCTCGTACTGGACTAGGCTACAGAAAGACTTTTAGTTCCCAAACTAGTAACATTCCCTCAGATACTCGAACTCCTTCTCTTTACAAGGAATATTGTGGTGGATCCAGCTCTGGCTGCTCCCACAGTGGATCCAAGGGGGAAGAAAGGTTCAAGAATAGTGAGGAGAAAGTCTGGTTGGATGGACAAAAGGCTTACCACATGTGGCTTAAACAAGTTCAGAACATCAAACCGGTACAAATCGACTTTCAATCAAGGATTAACAATAAACCCATCTGGCCAGGTCAAAGCAAGTATGTGAATCTATGGAATCACAAAGTCTGCTGGTATTGTGGTAAAGCAGGCCACTACAAACAGAACTGTAATCTTAAAAGGAAAGATGATGAAAGAGCTTACCATTCTAGGCAACAATCCAATGTTAGGAACACTCCTAGGATAAAAATTGTCCTTAATGAACCAAGAAATAGAAGGGTCTTTTCTAATCCAGGTAAGCCTAAGCTTGCCTGGGTTCGTAAAAACTAATCTTTTACTTGCAGGATGGAGGGAAGAAATGTTCCTGGTATATAGATAGCGCTTGCTCGATTCACATGACAAGGAACAAAGATTGGTTCATATCTCTCCATCCACAAACCAAGGGTTCTATAACCTTTGGGAACAACAGTAAGGGTGAAGTAGTAGGAGTGGGAAAGGTAAGAATTTCTGACAAACTCTTTGTGAATAATGTTACTCTGGTAGACAACCTTACTTTTGATCTGTTGAGTGTACGTCAAATGTGCCAGGATGGTCAAAATAGGGTTGTCTTTACTACTGATGAGTGTTTGGTTGAGAATGTTAAGACATGGAAGGTTCTTCTAAGAGGCATTACTGAAAACAACCTATACAAAGTGGATCCTTCTTTCATCCCAGAAGAGGAACTATGCCTAACTGTCCAAACTGAGGAATCAAACTTATGGCACAAAAGGTTTGCACATGCTAGCCTCAGACTTCTATATATCCAAACTTCACAACAAGGACCTAGTGGTAGGTCTACCAAAGATAGACTGTCAAGCTGAAGAGGTATGCATCGCATGTACAACAGGAAAACAGGTAAGATCATCCTTTAAATCGAAGAAACAGGTAAGTACTTCCAAACCTCTGGAACTCATCCACATGGATCTGTGTGGGCCTATGCGTACTCAGAGTCGTGGAGGAAATAAATATGTGTTTGTCATTGTGGACGATTACTCCAGGTACACATGGACAATTTTTCTTGCATCTAAGGAAGATGTGTTTGATGAGTTTAAGTATTGGTTGCATGCTGTTGAAAATTAGTTAGGTTTACACTTAAAGTCTATTCGTACTGACCATGGAACAGAGTTCGAAAACTCTCAATTCCTTTCCCTGTGCAGGACTAAAGGAATTAATCATAACTTCTCTGCTCCAAGAACTCCACTGCAAAATGGAGTGGTTGAGAGGAAAAACAGGACACTGGAAGACATGACGAGAACAATGCTAATTGCAAGTGGTCTTCCTAGGAACTTTTGGGATGAGGCACTGAATGTTGCTTGCTATGTGCTCAACCGTGCAATGCTAAGGCCCAAGATAGAGAAAACCCCATATGAATTGTTTAGGGGAATAAAGCCTAATGTTTCATATCTTAGAGTTTTTGGTTGCAAATGTTTTGTACACAACAACGGGAAGGAAAGTTTGGGAAAGTTTGATCCAAGGAGTGACGAAGGAACCTTCGTCGGATACTCACCACAAAGCAGAGCTTATAAAGTGTACAACAGGAGAACCAAAAAGGTTGAGGAAAGCATACATGTACTCTTTGATGAAAATGTTATGGCTGGTACCCTTGTGCAGGATTCAAATGTTCTTCCCCTGACTGAAGTAGACAAGGAACATTTTCAACTCTTGGAAGATGATGTACAGGATCCCAGTGAAGAAGATAACCAAGTAGAAGGAATTCTCTCTACAGAAGCAAACAATGATCAAACTCAAACAGAAAGCGTACTGGAGGAAGTATCTGGATCTCAGGGGGAACAAATCCCTAACGAGGAACAAACAGGTGTTGAAGAGCTACAAGTAGGAGGAACTCGTCATAGCACTCGTATCCATGGTCCTCCATCAAGACTCATGGACTACGTGTGCAACTGTGCTTCTGCTTCAACTTCCCATACATCACCTGATCCTAATTCGAAGGATTGTTCCGTTCTAACCTTAAATCCTATATTTCATGTTTTTTGTTCTTTTGTTTCTGTAGTTGAACCAAAGACAATTGGAGAAGCTCTCAAAGATCCAGAGTGGGTAAATGCTATGCAAGAAGAGCTTCATCAATTTGAGAGAAACAAAGTGTGGAGATTGGTTCCCAGGCCTAAGGATAGATCTGTCATTGGTACCAAATGGGTTTTTAGGAACAAGATGGATGACAAGGGACAAGTTACGAGGAACAAAGCTAGACTGGTTGTTAAGAGTTATAACCAGCAAGAAGGAATTGATTATGATGAGACTTTCGCTCCAGTTGCAAGGCTGGAAGCTATACATCTTTTGATTGCTTACTCTGCTCATCATGGATTTAAGTTGCAACAAATGGATGTAAAGACTGCCTTTTTGAATGGTGTTCTCAAAGAGGAGGTGTATGTTGAGCAGACACCTGGTTTTGCAGACCCTTCCAATCCCGATTATGTATTCATCCTTGATAAGGCACTCTATGGTCTCAAACAGGCTCCACGTGCATGGTATGAAAGGTTATCTCAGTTCCTCTTGTCCCATGGTTACGTCAGAGGGGAAGTCGACAGGACTTTGTTCCTACTGAAGGAAGGTAAGCACACTCTGGTTGTGCAAGTATATGTTGATGACATTATCTTTGGTTCCACCAACGAGCAACTAGTTACAAAGTTCACTAAACTGATGGAAAGTGAATTTGAAATGAGCATGGTGGGAGAACATAAGTTCTTTTTGGGATTACAAGTGGTCCAAACTGAAGAAGGAACAAAGGTTCATCAACAAAAGTACCTCAGGGAATGCATCAGAAAGTTTGGGATGGCAGATGCCAAGGATTGTTCCACTCCTATGTCCCCAAATGACACAATAGGAATTGATGCAGACAAGAAGGAAGCTGATCAAAATGTCTACCGTGGAATGATAGGCTCATTGCTTTATCTAACCGCCAGTAGGCCTGATATTATGCAAAGTGTGTGTTTTTGTGCTAGGTTTCAAGCAAGCCCCAGAGAAACACATGTCGCTGCAGTGAAGAGGATTTTGAGGTACTTAAGAGGAACATATGATCTTTGCTTGTGGTACCCAAGAGGAGGAAGTCTTGAACTGCTAGGTTATACAGATGCAGATTTCGATGGTTACAAGCCAGACAGGAAATCCACCTCTGGGATGGCTCAATTTCTTGGTCCATGTCTTGTGTCATGGGCTTCCAAGAAACAAACCACAGTTGCTCTCTCCACTGTTGAAGCTGAGTATGTAGCCGCAGCTGCTTGTTGCTCTCAACTCATATGGCTCAAACAACAGCTAAGTGATTTTGGTATTATTCTAGGTAACATTCCTATTCTGTGTGATAACACAAGTGCTATTGATATTTCTAAATATCTTGTGCAGCACTCAAGGACCAAACACATTGATATTAGACATCACTTTCTACGTGATTGTGTGGAAAAGGGAATCGTCTCTATGGAGCACGTTCGGTCTGAGGATCAAATCGCGGACATATTCACAAAGCCACTAAATAAGGCCCCTTTTGAGAAGTTACGACTGGAGTTAGGTATGATTTCTCTCGAATGACCTTGCTCTTCTATAAAACCCCCAATGATTGGAGAAATTAGCTAATATATTCATTCTGCACTTGATCTTTTGAAGCATGGTCACTCTTGATTTCCTATGATATGAATTCGTGTCTTTTGTGCCGCATGCTAGTACTATTCATGCTTAGGAAAGTTACCAATCACTGTATTCATTTGATGTCATGTTATTTTAAGCAAAGGTCTTCTTTCTAGCCCAAAATATTCCTCTTGATGTACTGAACCCACAATATAAGCCCAAAGGATAGAGGAAATCTACAGCCACCCTTAGCCTTCATGGATGATAGTCCTATGAGCCTTGTTTATCCATTCACAACAGGACTCACTCGCCATGATATAAAATAATTGAAATTCATGATATCTGCGCTATTTTTCGTGTGATGTTCTCTTTGTACCCTTTCTGGTAACATTACCCCAACCATCACACACCATCGACATCAGATAAGGAAGGAAAGGTGAAAAGGCTGTGTTTTGAAATCTGCAAGTGGGAACATTATGGTTATTAGCGCCGTATGAAATGAATAAATATGATAGGAGTTACAGATCCATAATGGTAGTTTTTCTCCCGAGGTTCATGATGAAAATGGAAGGTTTTTTATTGGAGAAAATTGCGGCAACCAACTGGTGGATTTATGGAAATAAATTCACACAAGGAAAAGTTACAGATTTGAAAAGATGGCTTCTGCAGACGTCTGATTATAAAGAGGGTAATCTTGGTTCTTCCCCTCCACGCTCTCAAATCACTCTCAAGATCAAACCCTCAAAATCTCAAACCTCAAAAGCTCTCAAAAATGGTGAACACCAACTCCATTTCCCTCACCGGCAAGGAGAGCCCTGAAACCATAAGAAGAATACTGGCAGCCATAGGAGTTGCCATCGAATACCCTGCAGAATCCTCAAACCCTGAGCAAAAAACCCAATCACCTCCTCCATCGCAGGCTAAAGCAAAATCACCCTCTCCATCGCCGGCCAAATCAAAAACTCCCTCACCAAAGCCAACCAAAACAAAGACCCCCACACCATCTCCGGCCAACTCTAAAACCCCTCCGGTCACTCCTGTTCACACCTCCTCCAATACTTCCACAGAAAAAATCTCCACTCCTTCTACAGTAAAACTCCTCAGTCCCCCTCCCTCCACAGAGCCCTCTCTAAAAAATCCTAACCCTAACCCTAGCTCCGTCCCTGACTCCAGCACTGCTCCAAAATTGGCAGTGTCGGAGGCAGTCCCACAAGAAGCCAAGTCGGAAGGCACCGCCTCTTCCACGACGCCTCTTCCAGACTCGCCTCATCACGCAACGGATCTATGTGTTGTTAATGTCCTAGAGGAAATAGAGGAAGAAAGTCGAAGGAAGGAGAAGGGAAAAGGTCTGGAGGTCACAGACTTGACAATGGAGAATGAGGATGAGCTCATCATCAAACGGAAGGCTCGATCTACTCCTCGACGGTCGTCAACCGTCGTCTCTGAGGAAACCGATGAGCCCTCTCTCAAGAAGGCCAAAATTGAAGCCTCTCTCTCTCGCCCTCGCACTCGGAGTCTTGCAGCAAAACCACCAAGAGCCAAGAAATCTCCAAAATCAATTGCTGAGGGCAAAGCTCTAGGAAGGAGGGTGGTCATCAGGGACCTGATCTTCAACGCCCAGTTCTTGATCAATAACGGGATGGAAGTATTGGTTGATATGGTTCGCTTCCAAGGCTGGGAAAAGTTGTTCTGCTCCGCTGAAGAGGTAAATGATCATCTGCTCCGTCAGTTCTACACATCCCTCACCATCACTGAGAAACCTCATGCCGTGCAAGCATCCTTCAAACTGGGTAAGGAAACCCATGTTTTCTCAAGCACTGAATTAGGATTAATCCTTGGAGTTCCTCGCTGTGGGTTTGAGGAATATGTTAAAGGTCAGTGGCCTAAGGATGTTAGTCTGGCTGCTATTCAGAGGGTCTCTCAAGACTTCAACACTGAAGTTGTAGGGGAGATGTCTACAGCCTCCATGGGAATAGTGAATAGAGTGCTTCACAGTTACATCATCAGTAACATTACCCCCAGAGAACAGAAGCGCACCACAATCTTGATCCAAGACTCTCTAATCATGGATAAGATGCTCCTCATGAAAGATATCAACCTGCCTAAGATCATCATGCTGCACATGGCTCATGCCAGGAAGAATGATAGGCACGACCTTCCTTTCCCTGGAATTGTGAAAAAGCTCTTGGAGTATCTGAAGGTGTATGAATCTGGGACTGCTGATGTTGTGTATGCACGAGAGCTTGCTGAGGCTAACCTGAAGAAAATGAGGTTTGACAAGAATGTTGATGGTGCTTGGGTAAGGGCCTTGGACAATATTGAAATTGACGCCATGTCTGAAGACCCTCAAGAGGAACAGAATGAAGCGCCTATTATGGTCTATCACAATGATAAGTTGGAAGAATTGTGCACGCTTGTTGGACTTCTCTCTGAAACAACAAAGGCTAGCTAAGGAGATTACTGCCTTGAAGGATGAGATCCGTCATTGGACGAAATCAAACCAGTAAGGTTCCCTTCGCAGTATCAAGACGCTTCCATGCACCCTTCCTTCCTTATATCTGACCCCCACATTCTGTTCCCTAGCACATCAACCTCTTCTCTTCTATGTTTTATTGTACCCTTTGCCAAATTTGCTTGATTTTCTTTTGTTTGCTTTGTTTGTGTTTTCTTTTCCCTGTTTAATTGTGTACCAGCGTCAGTTCCTTAGACACTTATTAATCAATGGAACGCTTGTTTTGTGACCTGACTTGATTCGCTTTAAGTTCTTATATGATTAAGTTAGCTTTTTGATGATGCCAAAAGGGGGAAAATAAAGGAAGTTCAAGGTTTTAGGGGGAATATCAGATCGTTTCTCTACGAATAACAATCCTAAGGGAAACTATTAATGTGTATATTGTGAATACACTTTTCGTGTCTTATATCTTAAGTGTCTTTATGCCTTAAAGAAGAGAATGTTTGTCACCATCATAAAGGGGGAATTTGTTGACGCTCCTTCATGTTTTGAATGGAAACAAACATTCTGCTAATGAATTGTCTGAGTGTTTCAGGATCGTTACTGAGAAAGGAACGTTACACAGCAGTGTTCTATTTTAGGAAAGCTCGATCGGAAAGAGAGCGAGATAAGGGAAGATCTGATTGAAGATATATTCGAAGAAGATTACAATCTTGGCAGTTGGGCGAATGAGTTTTTAAGGAAGGAAATATTATCTTTTCCTAAAAGATATTATTTCCTTATAGATTTATTCTCTTGTTTTTAACCTAGACTATCTTAGTATAAAAGCTAGGTTTTAGGCATAGGAATAAACAAGGTATTAATTGAACTTACACGGCTGAGAAATTCAGAGAAGAAGAAGAAGAGCAATTCTTAGGCTTAGAGGTTGAGTTCGGGCTCGAGTGAGAGGAGTGATTCCTGATCGTAATCCGAGCTCTCTTTTGTAACGAACAAGAAATCAATAAGATAAGTATACTCTTCTAAATCCTTCAAATGAGAAGCTTGAAGGTAGTGGTTTTACTCAACACTTAGTGGTTGAGGTTTCCACTCTAAATCTTGCGTCAAAGTTTACGTCTTGCATATTATTATTCCGCTGCTATACCTCCTGAGGAACAATACCTATTGTTCCCTAGGAAGTAACTGTGCTAACCGATCCAATAGGATGAATTCCACATGACTTGAGAAAAAAGATGTACGTACGTACGTATGGCCTCAAATTTCGAATAGAGATTAGTTTGCACTTACATGGCTCCTAAAATCAGCATCTCCTTGATATCTAGACGTGTACAAAAGCTATGTCCTTCTTGATGCTTTTTTTTATCAAGCTTCTCTTCTTTCCATATTGGAACATGCAGCATCAGACCAAGCCCCTAAACATATGGATTAATGAAATTTAAGTTAGAATACAATTTCTTAGCAGTTTACGTTTGTGAATTCGATAGAGCAACTCTTAGATAAAAAAAAAAGAAACAAATTAACGTCCCTATAAATCATTCTTATCCCCAACCTTATGATTAAAAGAAAGAGGTTTTTACCGAAAACTACCCGTAAAACTGCTTATATTGTTCTAAATCACCCCTTTAATTGGATATTATCGGAAACCACCTGTTTAACTACTTCCGTTAGCGATTCACCACCCGTTTTCATATTGCGTTTATAATCCGTTAAGTATTTACAGATTTAGCCCGAAAACTTTATAATTATTCATTTTTCTCCACAAATTGAAAAGTTGGGACATAATTATAATTAGGTACAAAAGTGGGCTAATTAAATCATCTTCTTCCCCCAACAAATCAGATCTGAGACAGCCTCCAATCAAACACTGCCCAATCCAAGCCTCCATCCTCCTCCTTCACCCTTCCGTCCTCTCCATTCTCCCTGACCAGCCTAGCCACCTCCACACCACACAAACTCCTCACTTCCTCCACCTCCCTGACGATGCCAGCTCCAATTCCTCGTCCGTTGAAGACGAGGACCCAGGATGATACAATTGCTGCTATTACTTTCATCTACAAGAGGCTGAGAGATATCTTGGGGATCACACGTGGTCCCTCGGATAACTATGAGGACGGTGTGGGTGATCGCCACATTCATATGTGGCAAACTTGGACAGGTGTTCCGAGGGATGCTAATGGGAACGATTACAATTATCACCTCTCTCATCCTTGTCTCAGGCTGACACACAAGGTGTTAGCCATGACCTTCTTTGGCATGACTGAGCTCAACAAGGTTACTGCTTATGTGCTCAAGTATCTCTTTAGTCTCATGTCGGAG
Source organism: Oxyria digyna (assembly GCA_029168935.1). Classification (NCBI taxonomy): domain Eukaryota; kingdom Viridiplantae; phylum Streptophyta; class Magnoliopsida; order Caryophyllales; family Polygonaceae; genus Oxyria; species Oxyria digyna. The sequence continues at coordinate 48,214,300 of JAPVLV010000005.1, forward strand.
TGTGAGCTTACCCCCGATTGGGTTTGGCTCTTTGTTGCTTCTTGCAAAGCCGCCCGGAACAAAGCAAAGGGAAAGATTGCCTTGGGAGGCATGATCACTTTGATTGTGCAGGCGGTAGTTGACGACTTTGTAGAACTTGATGTGGAGGGTAGTCCTGACCCTTCTGTTGGGCCTTTTGAGTATAATTTGCGGTTCCTCCGGTCCACCGTCCATCTGTTGCGGGGTAGTCCTAACGCGTGGGTATGGGTTGGTGAGCCTGAGATAGCCATGCCTCATCCTTTTGTCTACGATCTTGCTGAGACTTTCCGGCTGGCGCCTGTTCCCGCTGCACCTCGTGCCCCTGCTAGACACCGTGCACGGGGTGGGATTACCATTCGAGAGCCGGTTATGGTTGCTGATGACGCCGATGATGATGATGATGAGATGATGCCTGATGCTCAGGCACAGTTTGGCATCGGTACGTCTGGTGGAGCTGCTGATAGCTCCAGTATCCCCTGGGAGCAGAGGTTGTTTGATCAGATGCAGGGATGCAGCAGAGTTACACTCAGTTCTACTCTGAGTTTGACTCCTTCAGGTCGTCTTATGCTGCTGATATGCGAGGTTTGCAGCAGTCGATGAGTGGGATGCAGCTGCAATTTCAGGGCTGGAGAGAGGAGGTTTGGAGTTCTTGGTTCCATCACAACCCCGATCTTCCACCACCGGGTAACCCGGATCAGTGAACTACTCCCTTCTCTTCCTCATTTATTTTCTATGTCTTTCACACTGAGGACATTGTGTACTTCAAGTATGGGGGAGAGGGATTTAGTTTACTGCTTATCTTTAGAGTAGTTTCCATTCGTTTCTTTGAATTCAGTTCGTATTTGTTTTTTTTAAAAAAATTATATAATAATAAAAAACAGAAAAAGCCACAAATATGTTAAAAAAGGCAAATGAAAATCATGGGATGGGCTGAAAACCCGAAAGGGCGGTTCCATGAAATAAGCAGGTAGTCTGGTCGGCAATAAGCTGAGGCAAAAGTGGACTTGAGAGATGTGAGCCATTGGTGAGTTATCTAGCAAAATGAAATGAGTGGCTAGTGACGATGCGTATTTTTCGTGTGCCAAGTCAAGTAATCCTAACATGCAAACTAAGTAATATAGTGCGCAAGCAAGGGTCGAATCCCAAGAGAATCAGTTTATCAAATTCTTAAGTTATCACAATGACTAACCAATAAACGTAACCAAAGGGTTTTTTTTAATGGTTTTGATACCGAGGTATCGAATGTCAACTTGGTTATAACAATATTAAGCGAAGTGTTCCACTTAGCGATTATCCACAATTAGATTAACAAATTGATCTTAGAATCCTTTTCATCCCTATGTCAAGTTCTCAAGTGATCGTTCTAATCCATGTTCTTGAATAGTTATTAGTCCAACTAGTCCTAATAACCCTTACTCGGTTATAACCTTGAAACTATCAACGTTCAATAACAAAGTAGCAATGCATTCAGGAATAGATAGATACATGCAATATCATGGACAACTAGTCGGATACTCGACATGTACTCAACTCTCTTCTCTAATAACAATCACAACTAGTTCATGCAAAATAGATTGTGCTACACAACAAGTATGATAATTCAACTAGAAGTATCAAACTCTAGCAATATGAATAAGATAAAACTAACTTAGGTGATCAATCTAAAGTAGTAAATCTAGTTCATCGACAATACAAACAAGAGAGTTGAGACAATCAAAGAGTAGACAAAAGGGAAAGGAATAAACTCACAACTTGTTGAATCCAAAAGCTTCAAACGCCAAGTGAAACAAAGAACTTTAGCAACTCATAAGTTTGTGAAAAACTCTCCAAAAACATAAGCAAAACAAAGATTAGATGATCAAGGATGATCATCCACAACTTAAATAGCATTCAGCTATTGTAACAGCCGAATTAAGGTTAACAAAACGTGTAGAAAGTTACAGAATTGAACACAAATTACTTCAAATGGCAAAGACATCAATTTGATTCTTCTGTCGAGGAACCGCACACGCGGGTTGATAGCCGCGGGCGCGGTTTTGGATTCTCCAGATTTTCAGGATGGCAGAGGGCCGCGGGCGCGGTTTGGGACCCGCGGGCGCGGCTTGAGCTCTCTCGGATCCTTGGCTGAGGATGAAACCCGCGGGTGCAGCTATGTTGTCTGAGGTAGCAGCTACTGATTTCTTCAAGTCTTCGTCTTCATCTTCAGCAGCTTCTTCCTTATGCTTCAATGCTTCCAATGCTTCGTATCATCTCTTGGAATCTCGTATGTAAATCTTCTCTCGAACAGCTCCATGATACAGATTACATAGAAACAAATAACATAATCCTATACAAAACTAGCTAATAATCCATAGTTGCGGTAAGTAAAACACCGCTTATCAAACTCCCCCATACTTAGACCTTTCTCATCCCCGAGTAAGCTAAAAGAAACTTACTCTTTTACAATAATCACTCAAAGATCTCAGGAAGTATGAAAAAGAAAGAAACTACAAATCACTAACACATTTAGTATACAAACAATATGATGAGAAAGAAATCTATCAATTTGGTCTTCCATAGTGGTTAACATGCAAAAAATTTTGTCCTAAGACACTCATTTCACTCATTTTGCCTAGGCGCCTCGAAAGGTTTTCACCTAGCCACTCATTTCATTTTCAATCTCACCATTCCTTACCGCCCTCAAGTCCTTTTTTGCCAAGCCTAATGCAAGCCGAACTACCCGCTTATTGCATGGATTTTTCCATCCCAGGATTTTCTTTTGCCTTTTTTCGTATTTTTGTGGCTTTTTCTGTTTTTAATTCCATGCAAAGTACAAACCAAATTAAATAAAACCAAAGGGAAATAACAAGGAAATGAAACTACTCTAGGATAAGCAATGAACTAATTTCCCTCCCCCATACTTGAAGTGCACAATGCCCTCAGTGTGTAAGACATAGAAAAATATTGAGGAAAAGAGAAAGAAGCTCACTGATTCGGGTCATCCCGGTTTGGATAGTCGGGCCAACGAGCCTGCATATCGAGCCGTAACTCATCCACCGACTGCTGCAGCCTCTCAACATTTTGGTTCCCCGTCTGAACCGACTGGTAGACAAACTCAATCCGCTCGAAAAGACGTTGCTCCCAAGGTATGTCAGCAGGAGTTGCAGATGATGAGCCTTCGCCCCATTGCCTCTGAGGCTGAAAACAAGGGGCAGGCTCCTGGAAGTCATCATCATCCTCATCCTCAAGGTCAACTGGCTGCTGATCCAGCTACTGAACCGGCTCTTGGATGCCGATCCCACCTCGAGCTCGTCGTCGAGCAGCTGCACGAGGGGGAGCGGGTATGGGGTTGATCCTGAAAGTATGTGCTGGCCCATAAGCAAAATCCTCTGTGAGAGCAATCTCGGGAGGACCGATCCAAACCCACATACGCTCGTCCGCATTCACTGTAACAGACTTGAGCCACCGAAGTCGAGTCTGCAGAAAGGTGGCATCCAGCAAATAGGGACCCATTGAGGGGTCCGGACTACCTACGCAGTCAAGAGTCTCCCAGTCGGGGACGACAGCCTCTAAGATGAGGGTGATCATGCCACCCAAAGCAATCTGACCCCTTGGTTTCGAGAGGGCTGTCTTGCAGGAGTGAACAAAAAGTGAAAGCCAATCCGGAATCACCTGACATTCTGGCATAAGAGCATATAGATACTTCAGCTGGTAGGCAGGCACCTTATTCACCTCAGAAAGCCCAAAGAAGGCCATAGATAGGGCCCGCTGTGTCAGGCGGAGACATGGATGGGACATCTTAGCATTATAATCATTACCATGGGTATCCCGAACTTGTCCCATCCATGTGTACCAGACCTGTGTAGGGCTGTCACCAACTGTAGTGTCATAATCTGCAGAGGGAACCTGAGAGATTCCCAAGATGTGGCGCAGCTGTTCAGCCTGAACCGTAAAGGATCGTCCATTGTAAATGAACTGGATGGCCGAGATGAAGGTGGTCTCCGAGACGGTCTTGGACTTGAGGCTCGCCAGAAACTGATAGGTAGCCTCGGCATGAGTGGGAGCTGACCTGAACAAGAAACCATGCAACCCTGCGTGCTCAAGCATGGCCTCAGTGCATGAAGTCATACCCAAATCATCGAGCGTACGTCGAAGGAAAAATCTCATGGCTATACACTGCTTAGCCCTTAAAAAGGCTAAGTTTGCCTGAACCTGTTGTTGCCACAAATCATTTTTGTGGCCTCGAGACGTCCCTGCTACAGCCATCAAAATGTATACACAAACCAAATGCAACCACGACAAATCCGCACACAACAAAGATACCAAGCACCAGCAGCAGCACAATAGCAAAAGCCCTCCCCGAGGCGTAAGAAAATCAAGAACGATGAGTGTGGTTGTCGGAAAAACTTACCGAAATCAGGAAAAATGGACGACAGAGGCGAAAACCGCGGGTGCGGGTTTTGCGTTTTCTGATTTCTGGCGAGGAGGGAGCCGCGTGCGCGGGTTTGGAGCCGCGGGTGCGGTTTCTGCGAGGCGGAGAACTGCTTGGCAAGACGAAGCCACGGGCGCGGGTTTTGAGCCGCGGGTGCGGGTTCGGCGAGGCGGAAAGCTTTTTGGCAGGGCGAGGCCGCGGGCGCGGGTTTTTGAGCCGCGGTTGCGGTTGGATTCCGGCGGTGGTCGCGGCGAAAGGAGGTGCGGCTGTGGAGGAGGGCTTGGTGGGAGGATGTTGGTGTTGGGAAAGAGAAGGGTTTGGTGGGAGGATTTTGGTGTTTGAGAAAGAGAAGTGGGATGTAGGATATGATTGGAGGGATGGGAGGATTTTTATGTGGTGGGAGGTAGAGAATGAAATCCGAGATGCAGAAGGGTAGAAGATGAAATCTGAGATGGAGAAGGGTAGAAGATGAACCGTCAATTCCTTTTTCTTTTTTTTTCTTTTTTGTTTCGATAAACGAAAAGAAGAACAGTCAATTCCTTTAGTAGCAAACGACCATCGTCTTCTCGTCTTGAATTCCTAGAAAATAGAAAACAAAACAATTAAAAAGAAAATGAAATTCAAGGGAAAAGAAGAATACCCTGGGTTGCCTCCCAAGCAGCGCCTTGGTTAGAGTCGTGGCTCGACTTGGTTTCCCGTCTTCAATTTTCAAAAGTTGGCTCTTCTAGAGCCATTTCATCGAAAGACACTTTGGTGAATCCCTCATGGTAAGGTTTTAACCTTTGACCATTCACCTTGAAGACGTTGTGGTTGTCTTTGTCAAACAACTCCACGGCGCCATGAGGAAAGACGCGAGCAACAACATACGGGCCATTCCACCGGGATCGCAACTTACCCGGAAAAAGTTGAAGACGAGATTGGTAGAGCAAGACCTTGTCTCCCACCTTGAAATCTTTCCTCAAGATGTTCTTGTCATGCCAAGCCTTCGTCTTTTCCTTGTAGATCACCGCATTCTCATACGCATCCCGGCGTATCTCTTCAAGCTCTTGGATTTGCAACTTCCTAAAGTCGCCTACCTCATCCAACTCCATGTTGCATTTTTGCACCGCCCACCACACCTTGTGCTCTAACTCCACCGGAAGGTGACAAGCCTTCCCAAACACCAGTCGATATGGGGACATTCCTATTGGAGTTTTGTAGGCGGTCCTATACGCCCAAAGTGCATCATCCAACCTTAGACTCCAATCCTTTCGATTAGGAGCTACCGTCTTTTCCAGAATCCCCTTGATTTGCCTATTGGACACCTCAGCTTGTCCATTGGATTGGGGGTGATAAGCAGTTGAGACTCGTTGAGTGACATGGTACTTCTTTAAAAGTGCACTCACCGTCTTGTTGCAAAAGTGAGTACCTTGGTCACTTATAAGAGCCTTTGGAATCCCAAAATGAGAAAAGATATTCTCCTTCAAGAAACCTGCTACCACTCGGGAATCATCAGTTCTGGTGGCCTTCGCTTCCACCCATTTGGAAGCGTAGTCCACCGCAAGTAAAATGTATAAATTCCCAAACGAACTAGGAAAGGGTCCCATGAAATAAATACCCCAAACATCAAAAATCTCACAAAACACTAATGGTGTTTGTGGCATCTCATTTCGTTTAGAAATTTTCCCGACCCTTTGGCATCGGTCGCAAGCTTTGCAAAAGGCAAACGCATCCCGAAAGATGTGTGGCCAATAGAAGCCGGCGTCCAATACCTTCCTAGCCGTTTTATTAGCCCCAAAATGCCCCCCACATGCATGAGAATGACAAAAAGTAAGGACAGACTGTACCTCGTTATCCGGGAGGCATCGTCGGATTACCTTGTCAACACAATGTCTCCAAAGGTAGGGGTCATCCCAAACGTAGAAACGTGATTCCCGCTTGATCCTATCTTTTTGATCTTTTGTGTAGTTCGGCGGGAATTCTTCGCGAACCAGGTAGTTCACGATGTCGGCAAACCATGGTTTGAAAGACCGGAGGGCGAAAAGCTTGTATTCGAGGTCAATTTCTGCAAATTCTGTATAATCTGCTGCTGTCAGAAAACCGCGATCGCGGTTATTGAGACGCGGTCGCGGCTCTCCTTGCAGTGAGACTTCTGGAAAACACAAACCGCAGGCGCGGGTAGCGAGCCGGGGGCGCGGTTCTCCCTTTTCCGAAAATACTTGAGAGCACAAACCGCGGGCACGGTTTTCGGGCCGCGGGTGCGGTTTTTTCTCAGCAGAAGCAGAATTTACAGAATAAATTTGATACAAGTTTTCATCCGGGAACGTACCTTGAATTTGAACCTGTAATTTACCATCCTCTTGCACAATCCGGCTCAAATGATCAGCTACGGAGTTTTCGACTCCCTTCTTGTCCCGGATTTCCACATTGAACTCGCTTAAAAGCAAAACCCATCGAATGAGTCTTGGCTTTGATTCCTTCTTCGTCATGAGATAACGAAGAGCAGCGTGGTCCGTGTGGATAATCACCTTCGTGCCCAAAAGATATTGCCGAAACTTTTCAAGGGCAAACACCACGGCTAGAAACTCCTTTTCCGTGGTGGAGTAATTCCTCTGAGCTCTGTTCAAAGTCGTGGAAGCATAGTAGATGACGTGCATCGCTCTTTCGACTTTTTGACCAAGAACGGCTCCCACCGCGTGATCACTAGCATCACACATGATCTCAAAGGGTAGAGACCAATTGGGTACTTGGATGATTGGTGCTTCGGTGAGGTGGGCTTTCAGAGTGTCGAATGCCTTTTTGCACACATTCGACATGTCAAAGGTAGCTTCCTTCTTCAAAAGCTCACATAGGGGCGTGGAGATCTTAGAGAAGTCTTTGATAAACCTGCGATAAAAACCTGCATGGCCTAGGAAAGAATGCACTTCACGCACATTAGTAGGATAAGGCAACGATTGAATGACGTCAATCTTTGCCTTATCGACCTCAATACCCCTAGCTGAAATTATGTGCCCCAATACTATCCCTTGTTCAACCATAAAATGACACTTTTCAGAATTCAATACTAGATTAGTATCTACACATCTTTTAAGCACAAGTGACAAATGATTTAAACATGCATCAAAGCTATCCCCATGTACCGTAAAATCATCCATAAAAACTTCTATGAAATGTTCAATGCATTCCGAGAAGATACTTACCATACATCGTTGAAAGGTCCCGGGCGCGTTACATAATCCAAAAGGCATCCTACGATATGCAAAAGTGCCAAAGGGACATGTAAACGTCGTCTTCTCTTGATCTTCGGGTGCAATAGCCACCTGAAAATACCCTGAATACCCATCTAGAAAGCAATAATACGGACGACCGGCAAGTCGTTCAAGCATTTGATCAATAAAAGGGAGAGGGAAATGATCTTTTCGGGTTACCGCGTTCAGCTTGCGGTAGTCAATGCATACTCTCCAACCCGTTTGAGCTCGGGTAGGAACCATCTCACCTTGTTGATTCTCTACCAATGTTATGCCCCCCTTCTTAGGGACACATTGAGTTGGACTCACCCATTGGCTATCCGAAATGGGGTAGATCATGTCAGCTTGAAGAAGTTTCAGCACCTCCTTCTTGACCACCTCCATCATAGGTGGGTTCAATCTTCTTTGGGGTTGCCTAGAGGGTTTAGCACCTTCCTCAAGAAGGTTCATGTGCATACAGGTGGAAGGGCTAATTCCCTTGATGTCAGCAATGGTCCACCCAAGAGCGGTAATGTGTTCTTTCAGCACCATCACCAACCTTCTCTCTTGTTCACCTGTCAACTTGCTCGAAATGATTACCGGGAGGGTATCATTTTCCCCAAGAAAAGCATACTTCAAGTGCTCGGGTAATTGCTTGAGCTCTACAACCGGTGCCTGCACAATAGAAGGAAGAAGCTTTTCGCTCTCCAAAGTTAGTAGCATGGGCCGACCGGCCAAAATTCTACCCGAAGCGTCTAGACGAGCTAGAACACTTTGAATCTCAGGTGGAAGAGACAAATCAAGTGTTGGTGAGTGAACGATGCTGTGTTCTAATACACTTTGTAATTCATCTAAGCCAAAGATATTGAAAACATCTTGGACTATAGGATCAATTACATCAATTGAACAAATAGACGCAGCATCTTCGACGGGGTGTTTCATAGCATCAAAAATGTTAAATTGAACTATTTCCCCATCGAACTCTAAAGTAAGAGATCCACTAGCCAAATCAATCTTTGTGTTAGCGGTTCGCATGAAGGGCCTCCCAAGCAAAATAGGAGCAGCTTGCCCATCATGTTCCATGTCTAACACAAAGAAATCAACGGGAAAGAACAAATTATCCACCATAACCAAAACGTTTTCAACTACACCTTTAGGATACACGGTGGACCTATCGGCTAGTTGAATAACAATTCCGGTTTCATGAAGTGGACCTAACCCGAGAATCTTATAGAGAGAGTAAGGAAACACATTTATCGATGCACCCAAATCGAGCATAGCTCGTTCAAAATGTGTGTCGCCTATACGGCAAGGTATGCTGACCATGCCCGGATCGCTGCACTTCTTAGGCATTCGCCTTTGAAATACAGCGGAGACACGCTCGCTTACCGTCACCTTTTGTTGCCCTTTCAACTTTTGATTCCTCTTGATTGTACAGAGTTCTTTTAAAAACTTTGCATATCGAGGAATACTTTTAATTAACTTGAGCAAGGGGATGTTTACCTCACATTTGCTAAACGTCTCAAACAACTCCTTGTCATTTTCCGGCCTTTTGGTGTTCCTAAGGGCATCGGGAAACGGGGCGGGAGGCTTGGTGGAGTCGAGAGGTGGAAAGTTGGGGCGAACGTAGTTTTCCTGTCTCAACTGGAAATCCCCCCGATCCTCCACTTCGAGTTCAGCATTTTGTGAAGGAAAGTCCGAAATATTTACCTCAGTAGAGGAGCCGCGGGCGCGGCTCTTCAGTCAAATTGATTTCTGGCTCAGCAGAGGAGTCGCGGGCGCGGTTTTCAACCCACGGGCGCGGCTCTCGGCTGTCCTCAGAATTCAACTTTTCTGCAGAAGCCTCGACAAGGTTTTTGGTTTCCCCTAAAATCTTACAACTTCTTGTTGTCACTGCACTTACATTTCTAGTTGGATTCACCACCGTTTGGGACGGTAGAGAATTGGAATTTTGTTGTGCAATGGTGGTAACAGCTTCAGCCAACTGCCCAATTTGCTTCTCCATGTTCTTGATGCTCGACTCGGTCGTTTGAACATGAGTTGTGAAGTGTTGAGTCAAGGATCTCAGCAGCTCCGCAGTAGATGGTCCAGCATTGGGTCGAGTAACTTGAGCTTGTTGTTGGGGTTCATTTGGATCACGCCATCGAAAATTGGGATGATCTCTATACCTCGGGTTGTAGTTATTTTGTTGATCACCACGAGGTCGTGGGGGTCCATACCCACCACCAGCAGCATTGACTTCAGCAACGTCTTCACCTTCAAGCTCAGGGCATTTATTTGTAAAATGAGAAGGGTCGGCACAAATACCACATACATTTACTTGTTGTTGTTGTCCTTTTTGCAACTGAGAGACCATCTTTTTCAACTCTACAAGCTCAGCTACAAGAGCGGGATCCCCTGAACTTGCTGCGTGCACTCCCTTTTTGGTGTATATCCTACCAAAACTCCTTCTGCTCTCAGCCATATCTTGCAATTTCTCCATGGCATCCTCCGGCGTCATGTTTAGAATATTCCCACCACACGCAGCATCAACCATCCTTCTTTCTTGGTTAAGGAGACCATTGCAAATGTAAAGCACTAGATCCTCGGTATCATACCCATGAAAAGGGCACGAAGCACACAACCCCTTGAAGCGTTCAAGGTAGTCATAGAGAGTTCCGTCTTCACTTTGCTCGACATGGGCTATCTCCTTCTTGAGAGCATTCGCCTTCTTCACCGGAAAATACTTGCTCAAGAACACCTTGTGCAACTTTTCCCAATTATCAACCGAACCGGTTGGCAAATGGTAATACCAAGAACGAGCACCATCCTTCAAAGTGAACCCGAAGGCTCTCATCTTGATCTGCTCTTCCGTGACATTTGGCGATTTGGTCGTCATGCAAATGTCATGAAATTGGTTCAAATGCATGATTGGATCCTCACCAGCCAAACCATGGAAACTTGGGAGCAAATTGATCACCCCTGACTTGAGCTCGAAAGTCACCCCATGAGCAAGGGGTGGAATAACCACAGCTTGAGGTTGCTGTGTCAGGTTCGGTGTTTGCCGCTCTCTCAAAGTGCGAGTAACACCACCTCCTAGTAGCCTTGTCTCAATTAGCTCCCGTTGAGCATTAACGACCAACTGCATGTCAGCCAATTGACGTTGCACTTCAGCAAGAGCTTCTCGATCGGCCATTTATACTATCTCAGTCCCGACTCTGTTCTCTCTTCGATTCCGATGAAAAGTTCTCTCGATCTCTGAATCAAGAATAGAAAGAGGCTGATTAGTAGAACGGGTGTTGACCATTCACTAGTCAACACTAAAGTTAGTCAAAATAAGAACTTAAAAATAAGAAAATTTGATTCCCCGGCAACGGCGCCAAATTTGACGAGGCGTATTTGTCGTGTGCCAAGTCACGTAATCCTAACATGAAAACTAAGTAATATAGTGCGCAAGCAAGGGTCGAATCCCAAGAGAATCAGTTTATCAAATTCTTAAGTTATCACAATGACTAACCAATAAACGTAACCAAAGGGTTTTTTTTAATGGTTTTGATACCGAGGTATCGAATGTCAACTAGGTTATAACAATATTAAGCGAAGTGTTCCACTTAGCGATTATCCACAATTAGATTAACAAATTGATCTTAGAATCCTTTTCATCCCTATGTCAAGTTCTCAAGTGATCGTTCTAATCCATGTTCTTGAATAGTTATTAGTCCAACTAGTCCTAATAACCCTTACTCGGTTATAGCCTTGAAACTATCAACGTTCAATAACAAAGTAGCAATGCATTCAGGAATAGATAGATACATGCAATATCATGGACAACTAGTCGGATACTCGACATGTACTCAACTCTCTTCTCTAATAACAATCACAACTAGTTCATGCAAAATAGATTGTGCTACACAACAAGTATGATAATTCAACTAGAAGTATCAAACTCTAGCAATATGAATAAGATAAAACTAACTTAGGTGATCAATCTAAAGTAGTAAATCTAGTTCATCGACAATACAAACAAGAGAGTTGAGACAATCAAAGAGTAGACAAAAGGGAAAGGAATAAACTCACAACTTGTTGAATCCAAAAGCTTCAAACGCCAAGTGAAACAAAGAACTTTAGCAACTCATAAGTTTGTGAAAAACTCTCCAAAAACTTAAGCAAAACAAAAGGTAAGATGATCAAGGATGATCATCCACAACTTAAATAGCATTCAGCTATTGTAACAGCCGAATTAAGGTTAACAAAACGTGTAGAAAGTTACAGAATTGAACACAAATTACTTCAAATGGCAAAGACATCAATTTGATTCTTCTGTCGAGGAACCGCACCCGCGGGTTGATGGCCGCGGGCGCGGTTTTGGATTCTCCAGATTTTCAGGATGGCAGAGGGCCGCGGGCGCTGTTTGGGACCCGCGGGCGCGGCTTGAGCTCTCTCGGATCCTTGGCTGAGGATGAAACCCGCGGGTGCGGCTATGTTGTCTGAGGTAGCAGCTACTGATTTCTTCAAGTCTTCGTCTTCGTCTTCGTCTTCATCTTCAGCAGCTTCTTCCTTATGCTTCAATGCTTCCAATGCTTCGTATCATCTCTTGGAATCTCGTATGTAAATCTTCTCTCGAACAGCTCCATGATACAGATTACATAGAAACAAATAACATAATCCTATACAAAACTAGCTAATAATCCATAGTTGCGGTATGTAAAACACCGCTTATCAGCTAGGTGAAAACCGTTCGGGGCGCCTAGGCAGAATGAGTGAAATGAGTGTCTTAGGACCATTTTTTGCTGCTGGCGAGGTGTCATAAGAAGTGGTGATATAAGGAGGAAAGGGTAGGCCACTATGGAGGAATAAGGTGCTAGATAGGAGCTAGGATTAGATTTATGTTTTGTACTCACTATGGTGTTTGGAGGCAAAGTGTGCTTGTAACTTGTAGTTCATTCTTTTTCTATACTTCCTGAGATCTTTGTGTGCTGATGGTAAGGGTAAGTTTCATTTAGCTTACTCGGAGACGAGAAAGGTCTAAGTATGGGGGAGTTTGATAAGCGGTATTTTACATAGCGCTACTATAGGTTATTAGCTCATTTTGTATAGGATTATGCTAGATGTTATGATGTATTCTGTAATCATGGAGTTTTGGAGAGTTGAGTTACACATGAGATTACAGAAGATGATGCGGAGCATTGAAGCATAAGAAGAGGAGTCGAAGCTGAAGAAGACCACAAGTAGCATTGGAAGCAGCTGAAGACGAAGCCAAGGAAGCCACAGAAGCCAAATCCGCGACCGCGGTTACTACTGGACCAACCAAGATCACAGAAGAAATTCCGCGACCGCGGGTCCCAAACCGCGATCGCGGAAATACCACCTGAAGAAGCCAGATCACAGAAGAAAATCCGCGATCGCGGGTCCCAAACCGCGATCGCGGAAACCCGTCAGAGAAGACTTTCTTCATTTTCCCAATTTAGTATGTTGTGTTAAGTTTTGTAACGTTTTTAGCTTCAATTTGTCAGTTTAATTATGCAGATACATATAGGTTTTAGGGGTTGATGATCTTGAAGGATCTTACACATTCCATGTCCAAGTTTTGAGAGTTTTTCCTCAAGAACTTCATGAGTTGCTAAGTTTCCATTGTTTTGCTTGACATTTGAAGCTTTCGGATTGATTAAGTTGTAAGATTTCTTTCCTTTGTTCTACTCTTATGATTGTCTCTATTCTCTTGTGTGTATTGTTATTGAATTAGATTTGCTCATTTAGATTGGTCATCTAAGTAGTTTCATCTCATTCATATTGCTATTGTTTGGTCATTTCTAGTTGAAATACCATACTTGTTTGTAGCACACACAATTTGCATGAACTAGATGTGAATGTCAATTGTGAAGAGAATTGAGTACATGTCGAGTATCTGACTAGTTGTCTATGGTATTGCATGTATCTATCCATTCCTGAACTTAAAGCTGCTTTATTATGGAATCTTGATAGTTTCAAGGTTATAGTTGAGTAAGGGTTATTAGGACTAGTTGGACTAATAACTACATTAGAACAGGGATTAGAACGATCATATGAGTAATTCGACATAGGATTAAAAGGAGTTTATGATCAACTTGTTAATCTGTTAGTGGATAATTGTCAAGTGAAACACCTTCCATTGATATATTTACAATCCAAATCAACCTTTGTTACTTTGTTCTTAAAACATACAACCCCCCCCCCCTTTAGTTACTTACACTCGTTAATCATTATTATAACTTTAAGAATCGATAACCTGATTCCCCTGGGATTCGACCCTTGCTTGCCTACTATACTTGTTAGTGAGCTTGTTAGGATTACTTGACTTGGCATACGACAATTCGCCTCGTCAAATTTGGCGCCGTTGCCGGGGAGTCAAATTTTCTTTTCTTTAAAGTTCTTGTTTTGATTAACCTTAGTGTTGACTAGTGAATGGTCAACACTCGTTCTACTAATCAGTCTCTTTTTATTCTTGATCCAGAAATCGAGAGGACTTTCCATCGAAATCAGAGAGAGAACAGAGTTCAGACTGATACACGTGCAATGGAAGGCGCTCAGTTGACTCCCGAGCAAAGAGCTCTTGCTGACACCCAACGTCAATTGGCTGAAATTCAGTTAGTTGTTAATGCCCAACGGGAATTGCTTGAGGCAAGGCAAGATCCAAATGCTCTAAGAGACGGCGGTGTCGTCCGCACATTGAGGGAGTGTACTACTCCCAATCTGACACAGCAACCTCAAGCTGTGGTTCTTCCACCCCTTGCTCATGGGGTGACTTTTGAGCTCAAGTCAGGAGTGATCAATCTGCTTCCCACATTCCATGGTTTGCCTGGTGAGGATCCGATCATGCATTTGAATCAATTCCATGACACTTGCATGACAACCAAACCACCAAATGTCACTGAGGAGCAGATCAAGATGAGAGCCTTCGGGTTCACTTTGAAAGATGGTGCTAGGTCCTGGTATTTTCATTTGCCTACCGGTTCGGTAGATAGCTGGGAGAAGTTGCACAAGGTGTTCTTGGGTAAGTATTTTCCGGTTAAAAAGGCAAATGCTCTAAAGAAGGAAATTGCCCATGTAGAGCAAGGTGAAGATGAGACTCTCTATGATTACCTTGAGCGTTTCAAGGGGTTGTGTGCTAGTTGCCCTTTTCATGGGTATGATACCGAGGACCTGGTCCTACATGTTTGCAATGATCTCCTTAATCATGAAAGGAGAATGGTAGACGCTGCTTGTGGTGGGAGTATTCTCAACATGACACCAGAAGATGCCATGGAAAAGTTGCAAGACATGGCTGAGAGCACTAGGAGTTTTGGTAGGACATACACTAGGAAAGGAGTGAATGCCACAAGCTCAGGAGACCCCGCTTTTATGACCGAGCTCGTTGAGCTAAAGAAGATGATCTCTCAGCTTCACAAAGGACATCAGCAGGTAAAGGAATGTGGTATTTGCTCTGACCCTTCTCATTTTACACACAAATGCCCTGAGCTTCAAGATGATGATGTTGCTGAAGTCAATGCTGCTGGTGGATATGGACCTCCACGACCTCAAAATGATCAGCAAAACAACTACAACCCGAGGTATAGAGATCATCGAAATTTCAGATGGCGTGATCAGAATGAACCCCAACCTCAAGCTCAAGCCCCACGACCCAATTTTGGACCTTCAACTGCAGATATGTTGAGATCATTGACTCAGTATTTCACAACCCATGTCCAAACTACTGAGTCTAGTATCAAAAACATGGAGAAACAGATAGGGAAGTTGGCTGAAGTTGTGACCACTCTTGCACAGCAAAAATCCAATTCTCTACCATCTCAAACGGTAGTGAATCCGACCAGAAATGTTAGTGCTGTGACAACAAGGAGTGGAAAAGTGTTGGAAAATGCTGCTGCTGAAAAGGCAGAATCTGAAACAGGTGAGAATCCGCGACCGCGGGACGAGAACCGCGATCGCGGAAGTTTTTCTGGAGAAACAGTGGGAATTCCGCGATCGCGGTTATGCCCCTGGCGAATCAATTTTGGGAGAGTGTTCAAACAATGTTGGAGCTGAGGTCGAGGACCGGGGCGACTTCCGGTTGAGACAAGACAACTTTGTTCACCCCGATTTCCCACCACTTAGCTCAACCAAACCTCCCGCTCCTTTTCCCGATGCTCTAAAGGATACGAGAAGGCCGGAGAATGACAAGGAGCTGTTCGAAACCTTCAGCAAATGCGAGGTAAATATCCCTTTACTCAAACTCATTAAAAGTATTCCTAGATATGCTAAGTTCTTGAAGGAACTCTGCACCATCAAGAGGAATCAAAAACTGAAGGGACAACAGAAGGTGACGGTAAGCGAGCGTGTTTCCGCTGTATTCCAAAGGAGTATGCCTAAGAAGTGCAGTGATCCGGGCATGGTAAGCATTCCTTGTCGTATAGGTGACACTCACTTTGAAAGAGCTATGCTTGATCTTGGTGCATCTATTAATGTTTTGCCTTACTCGTTGTATAAGATGCTTGGTTTAGGTCCTCTTCATGAAACCGGAATAATTATTCAACTACCTGATAGGTCTACTGTTTATCCTAAAGGTGTAGTTGAGAATGTTTTGGTAATGGTTGATAATTTGTTCTTTCCTGCTGACTTCTTTGTGTTAGACATGGAACATGATGGTCAGACTGCACCTATTTTGTTAGGAAGGCCTTTTATGAGAACCGCTAACACAAAGATTGATTTAGCTAGTGGGTCTCTAACTATAGAGTTTGATGGGGAAGTTGTACAATTCAATATTTTTGATGCTATGAAGCACCCCATTGAAGATGTTGCTTCTATTTGTTCTATTGATGTGATTGATCCTATAGTTCAAGATACTTTCAATATCTTTGGCTTGGATGAATTGCAATGTGTTATGGAAAACAGCATCATTCACCCACCACAAGTTAATCTCTCTCTTTCTCCTGATATTCATAGGGTTCTAGCTCAGCTAGACACTTCAGGTAGATCTTTGGCCGGTAGGCCCATGGTACTGACTTTGGAGAGCGAGAAGCTCCTCCCTTCTATTTTGCAGGCACCAGTGATTGAGCTTAAGCAATTGCCAGAGCACCTGAAGTATGCTTTTCTTGGAGAGAATGATACCCTCCCGGTAATCATCTCTAGTAAGTTCTCAGGTGAGCAAGAGAAGAGATTGGTGATGGTGTTGAAAGAGCACATTACAGCTCTTGGGTGGACTATTGCCGACATCAAGGGAATTAGCCCTTCCACCTGCATGCACAGGATCCTACTTGAGGAAGGAGCTAAGCCCTCTAGGCAACCCCAAAGGATATTAAACCCACCTATGATGGAGGTGGTCAAGAAGGAGGTGCTGAAACTTCTTCAAGCTGACATGATCTATCCCATCTCGGATAGTCAATGGGTAAGTCCAACACAATGTGTCCCTAAGAAGGGGGGCATTACAGTTTATGAGAATCAACATGGTTAGTTGGTTCCCACTAGAGCTCAAACAGGTTGGAGGGTATGCATTGACTACCGTAAGCTGAATGCGGTGACTCGAAAGGATCACTTTCCTTTACCTTTCATTGATCAAATGCTTGAACGACTTTCCGGTCGTCCCTATTATTGCTTCTTGGATGGATACTCAGGTTATTTTCAGGTGGCCGTTGCGCCCGAAGATCAAGAGAAGACAACCTTTACATGTCCTTTTGGCACTTTTGCATATCGTAGAATGCCTTTTGGATTATGTAACGCACCTGGGACTTTTCAACGATGTATGGTAAGTATCTTTTTGGAATATATTGAGCATTTCATTGAGGTATTCATGGATGATTTTATGGTACATGGGGATAGCTTTGATGCATGTTTACACCATTTGTCACTTGTGCTTAAAAGATGTGTAGACACTAATTTAGTGTTGAATTCTGAAAAGTGTCACTTTATGGTTGAACAAGGTATTGTTTGGGTCATATAATTTCAGCTAGGGGTATTGAGGTCGATAAGGCAAAGATTGACATCATTCAATCGTTGCCTTATCCTACTAATGTGCGTGAAGTGCGTTCTTTTTTAGGCCATGCAGGTTTCTATCGCAGGTTTATTAAGGACTTTTCAAAGATCTCAACACCTCTATGTGAACTTTTGAAGAAGGAAGTGACTTTTGAGATGTCTACCGAGTGCAAGAAAGCATTCGACACTCTGAAATCCCACCTCACTGAGGCAGCCATTATTCAGGTACCCGATTGGTCTCTACCTTTTGAGATCATGTGTGATGCTAGTGATTATGCGGTGGGAACTGTTCTTAGTCAAATGGTTGGAAGAGCAATGCATGTGATCTATTATGCTTCCACAACCTTGAATGGCGCTCAGAGGAACTATTCCACCACAGAGAAGGAGTTGTTAGCTGTGGTGTTTGCCCTTGAGAAATTTTGACAGTATTTGTTGGGCACAAAGGTGATTATCCACACTGATCACGCTGCTCTTCGTTATCTCATGACGAAGAAGGAATCCAAGCCGAGACTCATTCGATGGGTCTTACTTTTGAGCGAGTTCAATGTGGAAATCCGGGACAAGAAAGGAGCCGAGAACGCAGTAGCTGATCATCTAAGTCGGATTGTGCAAGAAGACGGTGAGTTACGGGCTCAGATCCAAGGTACGTTCCCGGATGAAAATCTGTTTCGGGTTTCTACAGCAGGACATCCGCGACCGCGGGACCCAATCCGCGATCGCGGAATTGCAACAGATAGTTTTCCGCAATCGCGGGCATCTAGCCGCGACCGCGGAATTCTGGACGGTGAATTTATTCACCGGGATCCCGAGTATGAACTTCTCGCCTTCCGGTCTTTCAAGCCTTGGTATGCCAACATAGTGAACTATCTGGTTCGCGAAGAATTCCCGCCGAACTACACAAAAGCTCAAAAAGACAAGATCAAGCGGGAATCGCATTACTATGTTTGGGATGACCCCTACCTATGGAGACATTGCGTTGACAAGGTAATCCGACGATGCCTCCCGGATAATGAGGTACAGTCTGTTTTAACTTTTTGTCATTCTCATGCATGTGGGGGGCATTTTGGGGCAAACAAAACAGCTAGGAAGGTATTGGACGCAGGTTTTTATTGGCCACACATCTTTTGGGATGCTTACGCCTTTTGCAAAGCCTGCGATCGATGCCAAAGGGTCGGAAAAATCTCTAAAAGAAATGAGATGCCACACACACCATTAGTCTTTTGCGAGATTTTTGATGTTTGGGGTATCGATTTCATGGGACCCTTTCCTAGCTCGTTTGGGAATCTATATATATTGCTTGCGGTGGACTACGTTTCCAAATGGGTGGAAGCGAAGGCCACCAGAACTGATGATTCCAAAGTGGTAGCAGGTTTCTTGAAAGAGGATATCTTTTCTCGTTTTGGGATTCCCAAGGCTCTCATTAGTGACCAAGGAACTCACTTTTGTAACAAAACAGTGAGTGCGCTTTTGAAGAAATATCATGTCACTCAACGGGTCTCTACCGCTTACCACCCCCAATCCAATGGACAAGCTAAAGTGTCCAATAGGCAGATCAAGGGGATCCTTGAGAAGACGGTTGCTCCGAATAGGAAGGATTGGAGCCTGAGATTGGATGATGCACTTTGGGCGTATAGAACCGCCTACAAGACGCCTATTGGTATGTCTCCTTTTCGACTTGTATTCGGCAAAGCCTGCCACCTTCCAGTGGAGCTGGAACACAAGGCATGGTGGGCGGTGCAGAAGTGCAACATGGAGATGGATGTTGTAGGTGAGTATAGAAAATTGCAAATCCAAGAGTTTGAGGAGATACGCCGGGATGCGTATGAGAATGTTGTGATCTACAAGGAGAAGACGAAGGCTTGGAATGACAATAATATATTGAGAAAAGACTTCAAAGTGGGAGATAAAGTCTTGCTATATCAGTCTCGCCTTCAACTTTTCCCTGGAAAGTTGAGATCCAGTTGGAATGGACCCTATGTTGTAGCTCGCGTCTTTCCTCATGGCGCCGTGGAGTTGTTTGACAAAGACAACCACAATGTTTTCAAGGTGAATGGTCAAAGGTTAAAACCTTACCATGAAGGGTTCACCAAAGAATCTTTGGATGAGATGGCTCTAGAAGAGCCAAGTGTGGAAAATTGAGAACGTAGTTTCAAGTCGAGCCACGAATCTAACCAAGGCGCTGCTTGGGAGGCAACCCAAGGTATTTCTTTTCGACTTTATTTTATTTTATTTCTTTTTGCTTGTTTTGTTTTCTTTTGTTTACTAATCTATAGGAATAAAGCACGAGAATTGTCGGTATTATTTGGACGCCCAGCGTCTCGCTGTTACTAAAGGAATTGACGGTTGTTCCCTTTCGTGTTTTGAAAAACAAGAGCAGAAAATCGAAAAAAAAGAGAAATTCAAAAACCCATCATCTCCTCAATTTCTTCTATCTTCCTCTCAATTTCTCCCCCACCAAACCCCAATTTCTCTCCATCTCTCCAATCTCTCATCTCACCCCAATTTCTCCTCAAAATCTCCTCCCATCAACTTCTCCCTCTCATTCACTTTCCCCAAAAATTAACCTAACCCACCTTCCACTTTCCCCTCTTCTTCCCCAACCGTAGCAGCCCCCCCTCCCACTTTCCTCACCAAATTCCCTCACCAAAACCCTCTTCCACCACACCTCTTCCGCAGCCATCTCCTCAAAATCTCCCATCTCTCTCACCAAAACCCTCTTCCACCACTCAAACCCTTCACCGGAGCTCTCCCTCGTTCTCCCGACCACCATCACCGGAGTAGCTACAGCTCCACCGAAACAGCCCATCTCCTCGCCGGAATCCCCGTCGCCGGCCGACCACCCAACAGCCCTCACCGAGCACCCTTCTCATCGTCACCACCGCCACCCCAAACACACTACCACCATTCCCCACCCCGAGCCACCCACAATCCCCAACCCCGAGCCCGGATTCACTTCGCAGTCGCCGCCCGCGACCGCGGCTCCTACCCGCGACCGCGGACTTGCCTACAGGGCAACAGGAACTTCAGTCACGATTTCCGCGACCGCGGATTTGGACTCAGAACAACCAGACGACAGTAGCTTTTCCGCGACCGCGGAATTCTACCCGCGATCGCGGATTTCCGTTTGTCTCGCCTTTGCTCTTGGTTTTGTAAGTGCTTCTTCTCGGCTCCGGATTATTGTTTGTTGCTTGTTTCGCCTCGGGGAGGGCTATTGTGCTTTGCTGCTGTTGAAAACTGTTGTTGTGGTTGGTGATTGTTTGGACTTTGCTTGTGTGGTTTGATTGTTGTTGGATTGTGGAATTTGTTGTTGCTCAGTTGAAATGTCGCGCTCTCATAAGAATGATGCTGAGGGGCAAAAGCAGGTGAAATCATATGTTGCAGCTCTTAAGGGAAAGAAGTCACTTGCGACTCGGTTCTTCCATGTCCCTACCCTTGAGGATTTGGGTATGGCGGAATGTACTCAAGCTATGCTCGACCATGCTGGGTTGGGAGGGTTCATGGCACTTTCCGCGCCCTCCCACGTGGACTTGTCGGGTCAGTTTCTTTCTACCTTGAAGATGAGGACCCAGGATGATACAATTGCTGCTATTACTTTCATCTACAAGAGGCAGCAGTATATTGTTTCTGCGCAGCAGCTGAGAGATATCTTGGGGATCACACGTGGTCCCTCGGATAACTATGAGGACGGTGTGGGTGACACACAAGGTGTTAACCTTGTGTGTCACCCACACCGTCCTCATAGTTAATGGGAACAATTACAATTATCAGCTCTCTCATCCTTGTCTCAGGCTGACACACAAGGTGTTAGCCATGGCCTTCTTTGGCATGACTGAGCTCAACAAGGTTCCTGCTATGTGCTCAAGTATCTCTTTAGTCTCATGTCGGAGTGTGAGCTTACCCCCGATTGGGTTTGGCTCTTTGTTGCTTCTTGCAAAGCCGCCCGGAACAAAGCAAAGGGAAAGATTGCCTTGGGAGGCACGATCACTTTGATTGTGCAGGCGGTAGTTGACGACTTTGTAGAACTTGATGTGGAGGGTAGTCCTGACCCTTCTGTTGGGCCTTTTGAGTATGATCTGCGGTTCCTCCGGTCCACCGTCCATCTGTTGCGGGGTAGTCCTAACGCGTGGGTATGGGATGGTGAGCCTGAGATAGCCATGTCTCATCCTTTTGTCTATGGTCCTGATGAGACTTTCCGGCTGGCGCCTGTTCCCGCTGCACCTCGTGCCCCTGCTAGACGTCGTGCACGGGGTGGGATTACCATTCGAGAGCCGGTTATGGCTGCTGATGACGCCGATGATGATGATGATGAGATGATGCCTGATGCTCAGGCACAGTTTGGAATTGGTACGTGTGGTGGAGCTGCTGATAGCTCCAGTATCCCCTGGGAGCAGAGGTTGTTTGATCAGATGCAGGGGATGCAGCAGAGTTACACTCAGTTCTACTCTGAGATTGACTCCTTCAGGTCGTCTTATGTTGCTGATATGCGAGGTTTGCAGCAGTCGATGAGTGGGATGCAGCTAGAATTTCAGGGCTGGAGAGAGGAGGTTCGGAGTTCTTGGTTCCATCAGAACCCCGATCTTCCACCACCGGGTAACCCGGATCAGTGAGCTACTCCCTTCTCTTCCTCATTTATTTTCTATGTCTTTCACACTGAGGACATTGTGTATTTCAAGTATGGGGGAGAGGGATTTAGTTTACTGCTTATCTTTAGAGTAGTTTCCATTCGTTTCTTTGAATTCAGTTCGTATTTGTTTTTTAAAAAAAAAATATAATAATAAAAAACAGAAAAAGCCACAAATATGTTAAAAAAGGCAAATGAAAATCCTGGGATGGGCTGAAAACCCGAAAGGGCGGTTCCATGTAATAAGCAGGTAGTCTGGTCGGCAATAGGCTGAGGCAAAAGTGGACTTGAGAGATGTGAGCCATTGGTGAGTTATCTAGCAAAATGAAATGAGTGGCTAGGTGAAAACCGTTTGGGGCGCCTAGGCAGAATGAGTGAAATGAGTGTCTTAGGACCATTTGTTGTTGTTGGCGAGGTGTCATAAGATGTGGTGATATAAGGAGGAAAGGGTAGGCCACTATGGAGGAATAAGGTGCTAGATAGGAGCTAGGATTAGATTTATCTTTTGTACTCACTATGGTGTTTGGAGGCAAAGTGTGCTTGTAACTTGTAGTTCATTCTTTTTCTATACTTCCTGAGATCTTTGTGTGCTGATGGTAAGGGTAAGTTTCATTTAGCTTACTCGGAGACGAGCAAGGTCTAAGTATGGGGGAGTTTGATAAGCGGTATTTTACATAGCGCTACTATAGGTTATTAGCTCATTTTGTATAGGATTATGCTAGATGTTATGATGTATTCTGTAATCATGGAGTTTTGGAGAGTTGAGTTACACATGAGATTACAGAAGATGATGCGGAGCATTGAAGCATAAGAAGAGGAGTCGAAGCTGAAGAAGACCACAGGTAGCATTGGAAGCAGCTGAAGACGAAGCCAAGGAAGCCACAGAAGCCAAATCCGCAACCGCGGGTCACAAACCGCGATCGCGGAAAAACTACTGGACCAACCAAGATCACAGAAGAAATTCCGCGACCGCGGGTCCCAAACCGCGATCGAGGAAATACCACCTGAAGAAGCCAGATCACAGAAGAAAATCCGCGATCGCGGGTCCCAAACCGCGATCGCGGAAACCCGCCAGAGAAGACTTTCTTCATTTGCCCGATTTAGTATGTTGTGTTAAGTTTTGTAACGTTTTTAGCTTCAATTTGTCAGTTTAATTCTGCAGATACATATAGGTTTTAGGGGTTGATGATCTTGAACGATCTTACACATTCCATTTCCAAGTTTTGAGAGTTTTTCCTCAAGAACTTCATGAGTTGCTAAGTTTCCATTGTTTTGCTTGACATTTGAAGCTTTCGGATTGATTAAGTTGTAAGATTTCTTTCCTTTGTTCTACTCCTATGATTGTCTCTATTCTCTTGTGTGTATTGTTATTGAATTAGATTTGCTCATTTAGATTGGCCATCTAAGTAGTTTCATCTCATTCATATTGCTATTGTTTGGTTATTTCTAGTTGAAATACCATACTTGTTTGTAGCACACACAATTTGCATGAACTAGTTGTGAATGTCAATTGTGAAGAGAATTGAGTACATGTCGAGTATCTGACTAGTTGTCTATGGTATTGGATGTATCTATCCATTCCTGAAGTTAAAGCTGTTTTATTATTGAATCTTTATAGTTTCAAGGTTATAGTTGAGTAAGGGTTATTAGGACTAGTTGGACTAATAACTACATTAGAACAGGGATTAGAACGATCATATGAGTAATTCGACATAGGATTAAAAGGAGTTTATGATCAACTTGTTAATCTGTTAGTGGATAATTGTCAAGTGAAACACCTTCCATTTATATATTTACAATCCAAATCAACATTCGTTACTTTGTTCTTAAAACATACAACCCCCCCCCCCCCCCTCCCCTTTAGTTACTTACACTCGTTAATCATTATTATAACTTTAAGAATCGATAACCTGATTCCCTTGGGATTCAACCCTTACTTGCCTACTATACTTGTTAGTGAGCTTGTTAGGATTACTTGACTTGGCATAGGACAATTCGCCTCGTCAAATAGCTCGACCAATGCCAGAAAAAGGAAGTCTGCGGGGAAGGGCAAAGATGTTGCTTATGAGTAAGACCTTTGGTAAGTGCTTTACTAATATGCTTGTGGTTGTGTTCATAATAAAACCTCTATGGTTACAACGTGGTGCTACAGCACATGTTTTGAGAAGTTAGCTCCTGTCCACCATTTTGGTAAGCCTGGTGGCTTGATGCTTTGTTTTAAGTGGTTAAGTTATGAGAATGGTATTTATCTCAGTAGTGAACCTTTTGTAATGGACAAATGGATGTTGTGTTTTATGTTAAATACCATATTAAGTATGTTGGCAGTATTTCGAAGTGTTAAGTTCTACTCTAACGATAGTCCTTATTTACTTCTGGGAAAAGGTTGCTATACTTACTCTCGTACTGGTTGTATTTCCTATTTCTGGAGAAGTTGTAAGGAAAATAGGAATACTGAAATGATTCAAGAGTACACCAAAACTCAATGGATGATCTTCCTTAGATACCCTAAAGCTTATGGCTACACAAAATGGGATTATGCCTTTCATACTTTAGGCCAAATCATTGTTAGGAGATCCAATCACAAGGTCCCAAATCATGATCCCTGCTATTGTATTAAAGTAAACGTTAGGTATTGGATTTATTAGGGGAATATTTGGTCTATGTCTACAATTAATGAAGAACAAATTACTCCTTGGCCTTGCATTGTTTTTCATTATAATGTCTTTGTTAGCTACATAAATATTAATATAGTTAACCATTTCCTTAACAGTTTTACGTGTGATGTCAACACTGATAGAGTACGATCTCAGATCCCCCTTTGTAGGTCTAGGTTCATTATACTGTAATGTAAAACCCTTATAAACTTTACTCATTTTCATCCTCATAATCTTAATAGTTTATATAATTCAACTAGGTTTTTTATAATAAAACTTCTATTATGACTAATATCGCTCGAAGAATCATTATCAATACTCATATTATAGACCTCTTAAGTTGGAAGTTAAAAAAAGTCTTATACCATAGGTATGATAGACATGGATATACTAGTAGTATACAACCTTTGCAAGTCTTGGATGTAATGTTAATTTTTAATGATTAAAATCTCATATTGGAATTGTAGGGGTGTTCGTAAAGACATTTTTGGACTGAAATATCTCATATAAAAAGAAATCATAAAATAGACCTCTTCTGTCTAGCGGAAACTAAAACTAATGATAATCCTAGAAATCAATTTATTAACAAAATGGGTTTTAAAAGTATATTTATTTCTCCTGCAGATGGAACGAAGGGGGTTTATGGCTGTTATGTTCCAATTTTCAAAAAGCATAATATTTTACCATTATCCATGTGAGTTTTAACACTATTGTAGCTAAATATGAAGAACGTAATACTCACTATATAATAATTTTCATTTATGTACCAAGTGTGGAACACCTCAAAACTGAGTTTTGGAATTTTATTTCCAATATTATCCATACACATAACGAACCTTCCGTTATAATAGGCGATTTCAATGACATTTTAGAACCAGAAGACAAATTTGGAGGTGTTAACCCGAATACGAATAGATTTACTAGACTAACTACTTTCATGTCTAACCATGGGTTACTTAATCAAAAATATGAGGGTTTGCCATATACTTGGAAAAGAAGTAACAAATATACTAATACTACTATCTTAGAAAGACTAGATAGAGCTATGATTCATCCTACTCTTATTAATTACTACAACAAGGTTACATTGAATCACTTACCTTTTACGACTTCCGATCATTGTTGTATTACGTTACAGTTGGGGCAAGAGACCAATATTAAAAACTATCATTTTCGTTTTGAGAACAATTGGACACAAAATAAACGTTATGAACAATTAGTAAAAAGGATTTGGAATTACAATTTCTACGGTTCATCCATGTTTAAACTAATTATCAAACAAAAGAAACTAAAACATGAAACAAAAACGTGGTTAAAGAAAAATAATAACAATGTAATGGAACAAATCAAATTGACGGAGGACCGATTGCAAATTGTCCAAAATGAATGTTTTATTAATAATCAACACCATAAAATTCCCCTTTATAATAGACTTGTAACAACATACAATAATCTTCTTGAATTTCAACACACCTATTGGAAACAAAGAGAAAAAATTAAAAATTTCAAAGAAACAGATAGAAATACGAAATACTTTCAAACCACAGCCAAAATTAGATGTTATAAACAACAAATAAACTACTATGAGGCCCTAGACAAAACTACATACTACGACCCTGAAGACAATAAAAAGGAAATTACCAAGGATCTTCAATTACGATTCGAGTCAACTCATAATACGCAATTGTTAGATAGTTATTTTGATATCATTCCGAGTTTAATTACTGCAGCTGACAATAATGAGCTGCTATTACAACCTACTCCCACAGAAATTAAAAATGTAATCTCCCAATTACCTCATAACAAAACACCGGGACCAGATGGATATAATGCTGAGTTTTATCAGAAATATTGGTCTATTGTAGGACCTTCAGTAGTACAAAGCCTATGATAAGGTTCAATGGCCTTTTATTATCAAAGTGATGACATCATTCCGTATCTAGTATAATATATAATAAATACATGTGGAGAATATCTAATAAATTGAATGGAAACGGGGGGTGAAATTTGTAATCATAATGTTGCTACTCTAAAGTACCAGTTTGTTGCGTATGGATAAATAAGGAATGTCTTGAATTAGGGGCCAATATGAACCCGTTGGTTTTCTACACTTCTCTTTCAGTTGTGGGCAACATATAATTTCAAGTGATGTAAGGCGGCTGACCCAATCAGGCAAAGATGAAATCTTATGACAGCCAGAGATTTGAAGATTTTCAAGGGCTGGGAGGTGTCGGCATTTGTCTGGTATTGATGCCAACGAGTAGGTAATATTGAAGTGGAGTGTTCTCAAGCCTTTAAGGTCCTCCCACGGCAACTCATTCAATTCAAGTGTATCACCCTTGTAGAACTGAATTATTAAATGCTGGAGATTCTTCACCTGATGGATTACTCTATTAAGACCGGTCATTGTATCCATATCCTCAAGTGACAAGTGTTTAAGGTTAGGAGGAGCTGTCCATTGCATGTCCTCGTCAGATGGCACATTTCCATGGATAACTAATTCCTCTAATCCACTGAGATGATGAAGTCCGTTGAGAAGATGAGCACCCACTGCATCACTCCCGAACTCAAAACTCAACCTCTTGAGCCTTAGAAGCCACCTCCATGGCATCCCCTCTTTCGCCATGTTTTCAATTTCAATCACTGATTCTGTAGCTTCGGAGCCTCGAAACCGGAGGAATTCAAGGGTGGGCAATTGTTGCAGTAAGAAGAAGAGAGAAGAGCGTTTAAAGTTTTGACAGTCACAAATGGAAAGACAGCGGACAGATGACAAGATGCTCGTTTCTTGTGGAGGAAAAGCGAGATCATTTATTCCCGAGAGAGATAAAACACTGAGGTGAGAGCAAGTGCGGGGAATATTAGAAGTTGGAACCACAAACCTATTTGCTTCTGGTTCAAATGCATTGGGTAATCCCAGTAACTGACTTACTAGATTCACACCGACTTCATCAAGTCTCAAATTTTCCACAAATGGACACGAAGGCAGGGTTGTTAGCTGTGGACAATTTCTTACCTCTAAACGAGAAAGCCGTGGAAACTCATAGTCATGAACACCAGAAACTTCTTCTGCTGCAGCTGGCCTCCCCCATCCTTTTAATATTGGCATATATGAAATTTCCAAATATTCAAGTGAGGCGAAGAATGATCCGCTATCAGAACACCTGTCATTCTCCACGTACTCCAGCAGAGGCATAAACCCGAGGCACAACGTTTTAAGCTAAAAGAGATGGCTTAGTTGTGGAAGCTCATGACATCTATTGCAGGACCATAGACATAGCTCAACCAAGTTATGCAGAGTAGAAAGCCAATCTGGAAACTTCACTCCAGGGTAGTAATAAACTTTAAAATGACTGACATTATTGGACGGTTGAAGACAGCATAACACATCATCAACTTCAGGAAACTCTTCCTCTTTTGATTGATAAGGCCACTGCTGATATAACTGGCTTAGTTTTGTTTTTTTGCTCAACATAGACTCTTCGGCATCAACCACACAGCTTTTCCACCCATCTTTTGGAAAAAAGATCTCAATTCCACCTGACAAGTTGTTAAGGTGTTTCAAATACCTTAGTCCCCCATACTCTTTGTGCACAATAAGTTGGTCAAGACTAACAAGAGAGGTCATCTCTTCCAATCCTAAAGGCATATGATTCAGTTTTGAACAATCGACAAGTCGTAAATATCTTAGGCTTATTAATTTGTGCAGGTCTTTTGGCAACTTGATAAGATTCTAACATCCTTCAAGATTCAATACTAGGAGATTATGAAGCTTGCAGAAAGCATCTGGAAGCCTGAGCAACTTATCGCTATTCCTGAGGTCAAGATATCTCAAATGAATCAATTTTCCTATGGAACTGGGTATCTCTTCTATACCTAATTTTCTTAAACTCAATGCTCTCAAGCTTGTCAAATTCAGGAAAATACCATTTAGAAGCGCCCTATCAATTGCTCCTGTATTAGGCGACAATAGGCTTCGCATTCCTTTATACTCGAGATGTGAGCTTGTGATATCCTTAACATGGAAATGTCGAGGTCGCTTTCTCCCTAAATCCTCATTGATTTTCAACATCGAAAGACATTCATTTCCAGATACTTGATCCGCCAAATCACGGAACAGGTCATGCATTTTGCAACTGATTATACCACCCTCAGCGCCTACCACAACATTTTGGAAAAAGCATCTTTGTACCAAGTACAAGAAGTAACTCTCACCAACATCCTCTAAGCATGGATTTTCATTAGACGTCTCAAGGAAACCCTGAGCCATCCAAAGCTGGATCAAAGTAGTTTGATCAAATAAATAATCTTCTGGAAAGATCGAACAATAGGCAAAACAATGCTTTACTGACAAGGGAAGTTCCTCATAGTTGATCTTCAAAACATGCATCACTATATTCTCACGATCAGGCAATGCTTTCATCAACTTATTATCTACAAATTCTGACCATACCTTCATGTCTTTACCGTACAAGAAGCTACCTACTGTCCTGATAGCAAGAGGCACATTCGGACACTTCCTCACAATTTGTCTACCCAGAGCCTCCAGCTTGGTTCGGTTTTCCACTTCTTTGTTGCTGTCAAAAGCCATTCTCTTAAACAATACCCAAGCATCCTCATCTGACAGCTCTCCTAAAGCATAATGAGGCACTCCAGTGCCAAGATTTTGTGCTACCACCTTCGAGCGTGTGGTCATTACGATCTTGCTTCCTCTCTCACCAACTTCTAACAAGCGTTTCAAACAAAGCCATTGTTCACGGATATCATCCCATACGTCATCTATTACAAGAAGAAACTTCTTCCCATTGATCTTGGCCCTCAGCCTATTCTGCAACTCATCTAAACTGCTTGATGTTGTGCCTGTAATTTTCTCCAAAACTTCTTTTAAGTCTGAGAGATAATTAACGCAAGCCCATAGACGCAACTCAAAGAACTCCTCTGTCTCCTTTGCATTGTACAACAACTGAGCTAAAGCAGTCTTTCCTTGTCCCCCAATGCCAACCACTGCAATGACAGAAACACGCTCTTCGACACTACCATCAGTCAACAACAAACTTAATATTTCTGCCTTCTCTTTCTCTCTCCCAATCACCTCATCAGTAGCAATGAAAGAGTGTTGTTCGTTTCGCTTGACAACATGCCTCTGATCGTATACATTTGCATCCCTCAGCAATCCAAACTGATTGATGTCTTTTGCAATGTCATCTAGCCGCTCCCTCAGCTCCTTCACCTTATGAGATGTTTTGACAAGGAAGGCAACTTGGTTTGACTTAGAGAAGAAAATCTTCATCTCTTTTCTGAACTTGCTTCCAAGAATGACATTTTTCTGCAAGGCTCTAGTTGAGACAGCGTCGAACAAGTCATCTGCTTTGTACATCTCATCTTTAAGCCTAGAAAGCCACCCTCCGATATCAGCATTCACTGCTTTCTTTTGCTCAGCATCATGCAACACATCTTTGATGGTTCTGATAGTGTTCTCCAACTTCTTGAGCTCAGTATCTGAGTTGTACCACAGTAGGAACTCATCTTTAGCTGGGGAGCTCAGTTGTTGGAGGAGTACCTTGGCAATGTTCAACACAGCTAGTTCAGCCATTGAAAAAAGCGTGCCCTCGAAGGCCCTATAAGTACAAAAAATGGCTTAGTTAGTTTCCCTAAAAGTGAAGGCAATCAAATTATATACATTAGTCCAGGAAACAAAACCATGAAGAAGCTATTAGCATCATGTATCTACTAATATCCAAGGAATTTTTTTCTGAAATAAGCATTTTACCCGAAAAAATTCCCGACGTAGGCTCTTTTCAAAACAATTTCCCAAAATAGGCACTTATTTCAGCTTCGGAATTTTTTTACGTGTGAGAGACGCTGGTTGAACCAGCGTCTCTCCTCCGAAGCTGAAGCAATTTTTTTTTGATTTTTTATGTATAAGAGACGCTGGCCGAACCAGCGTCTCTTATACATATTTTTTTTTTAATTCCCCGTATAAGAGACGCTGGTTGAACCAGCGTCTCTTACACGTAAAAATTAAAAAAAAAGAAGGCTTATTTGTATAAGACGCTGGTTGAACCAGCGCCTTATACGTGAATTAGATTTAGGAATTGTTAAATTTTTTTTTTTTCAAAGTTTATATATATATATATATATATATATATTATTATACATGACTTACTCGTGTTTGGATGGCTCGTATGGGCTCGTTTGAAATCGGAATCGATCACGATCGATTTCGTTGGGTCCGTATTGATCCCAGCTTTCACCAGATATGTCTCTCGCTCGATTCTGATTTCGAACGACCCCATACGAGCCACCCGAACAAGCGTAAGTCTCGTGCGTACCTTCTACTGTAAATGGATATTTACAAATTCGTTCCTCCATATCACGCGATGAGAGACATATCTGGTGAAAGCTTGGATCAATACGGACCCAACGAAACTGGTCGTGGTCAATTCCGATTCCGAACAAGCCCATACGAGCCATCCGAACAAGCGTAAATCTCGTGCATACCTTCTTTCACCAGTTCGGAATCGGAATTGACGACGACCAGTTTCATTGGGTCCGTATTGATCCCAACTTTCACCAGATATGTCTCTCATCGCGTGATATGGAGGAACAAATTGTAAATATCCATTTACAGTAGAAGGTACGCACGAGACTTACGCTTGTTCGGGTGACTCGTATGGGGTCGTTCGAAATCAGAATCGAGCGAGAGACATATCTGGTGAAAGCTGGGATCAATACGGACCCAACGAAATCGGTCGTGATCGATTCCGATTTCAAACGAGCCCATACGAGCCACCCGAACAAGCGTAAGTCTCGTGCGTACCTTCTACTGTAAATGGATATTTACAATTCGTTCCTCCATATCACGCGATGAGAGACATATCTGGTGAAAGCTGGGATCAATACGGACCCAACGAAATCGGTCGTGATCGATTCCGATTTCAAACGAGCCCATACGAGCCACCCGAACAAGCGTAAGTCTCGTGCGTACCTTCTACTGTAAATGGATATTTACAATTCGTTCCTCCATATCACGCGATGAGAGACATATCTGGTGAAAGCTGGGATCAATACGGACCCAACGAAATCGGTCGTGATCGATTCCGATTCCGAACTGGTGAAAGAAGGTATGCACGAGATTTACGCTTGTTCGGATGGCTCGTATGGGCTTGTTCGGAATCGGAATTGACCACGACCAGTTTCGTTGGGTCCGTATTGATCCAAGATTTCACCAGATATGTCTCTCATCGCGTGATATGGAGGAACGAATTGTAAATATCCATTTACAGTAGAAGGTACGCACGAGACTTACGCTTGTTCGGGTGGCTCGTATGGGCTCGTTTGAAATCGGAATCGATCACGACCGATTTCGTTGGGTCCGTATTGATCCCAGCTTTCACCAGATATGTCTCTCATCGCGTGATATGGAGGAACGAATTGTAAATATCCATTTACAGTAGAAGGTACGCACGAGACTTACGCTTGTTCGGGTGGCTCGTATGGGCTCGTTTGAAATCGGAATCGATCACGACCGATTTCGTTGGGTCTGTATTGATCCCAGCTTTCACCAGATATGTCTCTCGCTCGATTCTGATTTCGAACGAGCCCATACGAGCCACCCGAACAAGCGTAAGTCTCGTGCGTACCTTCTACTGTAAATGGATATTTACAATTTGTTCCTCCATATCACGCGATGAGAGACATATCTGGTGAAAGTTGGGATCAATACGGACCCAACGAAACTGGTCGTGGTCAATTCCGATTCCGAACTGGTGAAAGAAGGTATGCACGAGATTTACGCTTGTTCGGATGGCTCGTATGGGCTTGTTCGGAATCGGAATTGACCACGACCAGTTTCGTTGGGTCCGTATTGATCCAAGCTTTCACCAGATATGTCTCTCATCGCGTGATATGGAGGAACGAATTTGTAAATATCCATTTACAGTAGAAGGTACGCACGAGACTTACGCTTGTTCGGGTGGCTCGTATGGGGTCGTTCGAAATCAGAATCGAGCGAGAGACATATCTGGTGAAAGCTGGGATCAATACGGACCCAACGAAATCGGTCGTGATCGATTCCGATTTCAAACGAGCCCATACGAGCCATCCAAACACGAGTAAGTCATGTATAATAATATATATATATATATATATATATATATATATAAACTTTGAAAAAAAAAAAAAATTAACAATTCCTAAATCTAATTCACGTATACCAGCGCCTTATACAAATAAGCCTTTTTTTTATTTTTACGTGTAAGAGACGTTGGTTCAACCAGCGTCTCTTACACGGGGAATTAAAAAAAAAATATGTATAAGAGACGCTGGTTCGGCCAGCGTCTCTTATACATAAAAAATCAAAAAAAAATTGCTTCAGCTTCGGAGGAGAGACGCTGGTTCAACCAGCGTCTCTCACACGTAAAAAAATTCCGAAGCTGAAATAAGTGCCTATTTTGGGAAATTGTTTTGAAAAGATTATTTCATACAAAAATTCAATATCCAAGTACAAAGTAGAAGCAAAAATAAACTACCTTGAGATCCAAGTGGACTATTAGGTAAGATTTGCAAAAGAAGAGGCTCGTTGACTGACTTAAACAACAAGAACACAGTTGAGAACAATAATCAAAGAACAACAAGAATTTATAAATAAAATTATAAAGTACTCACCAAATAGCTAAAGATTTCCGAAGCGGGCACACCAAAGTTGCAATAATCAAACACCAAAGAAAGTTGATCGATTTGCTAGATCGAGAAACCAAACCTAGCAGAAGAGGTTAAGTGATTTTAAATCAGCCAAAAATAGTATAATTAATTATATGAGAACAAATTAAAGGGTACCTCAACTGAATCTCACACAAACTGAACTACTGTTTTACTCAGATTTTGAAAAGAAAAAGCTGATCGATAGAAGTGATCAACACTGATGAAGATGAACGCCCAACTCCTGTTTCTTGGAAAATCTTTATCTGTGGTTGCAAAATACTCTCGGCTTATCTCTTCCCTTTATTGACCAAGACCGTCCAATTAATGCCAGTCTCTCTTTTTTAGCGGATGAGATGTTTTGGCCAACACTTTTTTAGTACATATACTAGCATTTTGGGGCCTCTATCGTATTTTACATTAGTTGTTATTGATGTGCAGGAAACAATCATCAACTTTACATATATTTTATTTTATTTATTGTGTAAAATTTATTTTTTATGCATATATTTTACATGATGTGTGATATAAAAGGTTATAAGTCCTTAATTGATCGTTATCTATATTGCTCTTTGTAGGGTTTCTTTAGAAAGGTAAATTGAATATTTGATTAATGCTCATATTACATAAACTGATATTATATAGACAAAATTTGTAGTTTTTATCAACTTCTGGAGTAATCTAATAGACAAAAATTTGTTTAGCTGGAGATGATGATCCATTTTATTTTTGTTATAAATATCACTTTATCCTTGAAGGTTAATCATTGAAAACACTTCAGCATACACTATACATTTTGATTATAAAAATTTAAGTCTTAATTATATAAATCTTCATACATTGATTTTATTATTAAGTTTGAGATATATAAAATCCACAAATTATTAAATGATAGTGCTAATTAAAGAGTGTCATTAACCAATTAGAATACAAAAGTAATAAATGTGGCTTTTATTTTCTCTCTCCGCTTTTTATATAGTAGACTAGGGAGAAGGCGCCCGCGCAATGCGCGGGCTTAATTGTGTCGACAAAACATATATAATTAATAAAAATGAAGAATCAATTATAATTGTTTCTTTCAACGGGTGATATAATCGCAGACGTTAAAGAGTTGAACCGTCGTAGACAACCTTCAAGTCTTCTACTATGTGGAAATAAGTTATTGATTACGATGACAATGACAATTTGATTTATGATGTGATTGCATGTATTTGTTACATATTAGACTTATATATTAATGGGGTATAAATTGATCCATAGATTAGGTCTCACATCCTCACAAACACAAAAAAGAGACAATAAATGAGATGAATATTGACCAATCAAAACAAAGGTAATAAATGCATTGAGTGAATTTTGAAAGAACCTATAATTTTATATTAGATTAGATTAGATTAGATAGAAGATAGATACAAATGCTTATCTCTTCCCTTACTATTACAAACATTACGAAAAAGTTATAAAGATGTATTTGATTAACTAGAAAATTCACGTGAGAATGATTATTCACGTATATGTAGGTTCTTTCACACGCACATTCGTGAATGTGTATATGTATTTAAAAATGAATGAAAAATACATACGCATTTCATGCGATAGGAAAGAATGTGCATATTTTCATACATTCATACGTTAAGAATATTCGTACCGGATCTTTATCCATACAGTTTTATGGTTCCAACCAAACTGAATAGGTCTGAAAACCAAATAAAAATACCTAACTCTGATTTGATCCGATAAAATAACCCAAAATAAAGAACTAATCGACCCCTTTGCTCTACCCAGATCTCTGCAATTGAGCTTCTTCTGGGATTGAGCCGAATTCAATTTCTTCGACAAGTGTTTATAAGCAACAACAATAGCGTACCTCTGATCTCGATTTTCGTCCTCATCAATGGCGCCGTTTCAGCTCTGCTAACTATAAACTTGTTTTCCTGGGAGATCAATCTGTAAGCAAAACAAGCATTATTACTCGATCCATGTACATACAAAAATGATTTATATATAAACTTGTGTAATAGCTTGTTTATGGTTGAAAACTGTCAAAAAAGAAGAAGCAGAATACAGTCCTAAGCTAACTTAATGCTTATATGGTGGCAGATAGAATAGAACAATTTATGCTCAATCATACACCACATTCAGTCCCCGTAGTTGTCCCTGAGGAGTCCTTCCCTATACAAGAATTCACCCGAAATTAATATTTATAATAATGTAGCAGAAACAATAATAAGATTTAATATTTGTAATACTATAATGTACCTATGACTAGCTTATGGAGCAATAAGGTATGTCCCTAATTAGGGGCCAACATGAACCCACTGGTTTCATGCACTTTTCTTTAAGGTCTGGACAACCTTCAATCTCAAGTGACGTAAAGATGTCATCTTGCTACAAAAAATGATTCTCAGATCTTCAAGGGCTAGAAGATGTTGACACTTGTTTGGCAACGATGTCATTGAATTCACATGTTTGAAGTGGAGTTTTCTCAAGCCCGTAAGGTCCTCCCATGGTAACTTATTCAACTCGTGCTCATCAACCAAACTGCAGATCTCAATTGTTAAAGATTGTAGATTCTTCAACTCATGGATTACCCTTCTTAGACCGACTACCTCAGTCAAACCCTGAACTGACAAGTGTTCAAGCTTGGGAGGAGCTGCCCATTGCCCGTCCTCATTCGGCACATTTTTAATGATAAACAATCGCTCTAAATTGATGAGGTGGTGTAATCCGTTGAGAAGATGAACCCCTATTGGATCACTCCCAAACTCCAACTCCAACTCCTTAAGCCTTGTAAGCCACCTCCATGCCACTGTCATCCCGTCTTTTGCTGTATTAAATGATTCTTCGGTTGCATCAAAGTTTCGGAACATGAGGCATTCAAGGGAAGGCAACTTTTGTAGTAGGGAGAAGAGAGAAGAGCGTTTAAAATTAGGACATCGACATATTGAGAGGTGGCGGACATATGAGAGGCTCTGAAATTCTTCTGGTAGAGAAGTAAGATCTTTTATCTCTTGAAGAGATAAAACATTTAACTGGGGAAGAATATATCTCATTAATTGTGTCACTAGATTCGGGCTGACGTCTGTAAGGCTTAAATCTTCCACACGCGAACACAAAGGCATATTTGATAGTTGTGGACAATCACATACCCATAAAAGAGAGAGGCGTGGAAACCCAAAGTCATGAACACCTCCTATTCAAGTGATGGGAAGAATGATCCGTTATCATAACAAACGTCTTCTGCAGAAGAGGTAGAGAGCAGAGGACCAATTTTTTCAAGTGCGAGAGGTGCCTCAGTTTTGGAAGATTAGAACATCTTCTGCAGGAAACTAAAGTCAGCTGAACCAAGTTATGCAAAGAAGAAAGCCAATCTGGGAACTGAACTCCACGAAACCCGTCAACATCAAGACGCCTGATTCTATCTGATGGTTGAAGCCCAAATAACACTGCATCGGCCTCAGGCAACTCCTTGATTTTTGATGCATAAGACCACCTCACAGTTAACCTAGTTTATTTTATTTTATTTCTTAGCATGGACTCTTCAGCATCAACAACACAATTTTTCCACCCAACTCCTGGAAGTTCGATTGCAATCTCACCTGTCAAATTGTTTAGGTGTTTCAAAAACCTTAGTCCCCATGCTTTTCATGGACAATAAGTCGATCAAGCCCAACAAGAGAGGTCATCTCTTCCAATCCTCTAGGTGTATAATTCAATCTATCACATCCCTCGATTTTCAGATATCTTAGGCTTATTAGTTTCTGCAGGCTATCTGGCAACTTGATCATATTATTACAACCTTCAAGTCTCAATATTATCAAATTTTGCAGCTTGCAAAGAGCATCTGGAAGTTTGATCAACCTTTTACTTTACATGAGGTCGAGATACCTCAGATGAATCAAATTGCCTACGGAACTTGGTATCTCCTCCATGTCAAACTGTCTCAAACTCAATGTTCGCAAGGATGTCAAATTCAAAAATACACCATCTAGCAAAGCTCTTTCAACAAACCCCGTATTAGGAGACACCAAGCTCCGTAATCCTGTACATTCGAGTAGTGAGCCTGTGATTTCCTTAGCTAGCAAATGTCGAGGAAACTTTCTTCCTAAATCATTTCCAGATATTCGAACAGCCAAATCATGGAACAGATCATGCATTTTACAACAGATTATCTCACCATCTTTTCCTACCTTAACATTTTGGAAGAAGCATCTGTGGACCAAATGCAAGAAGTAACTTTGACCAACATCCTCTAAGGAACGATTTTCGTCGGATGTCTCAAGGAAACCCTGAGCCATCCAGAGATGGATTAAATTAGTTCTATCAAATTGATAATCCTTGGGAAAGAGCGAACAATAGGCAAAACAATGTTTTACTGAGAAGGGAAGATAATCGTAGCTAATCCTCAACACTTGCAAAACTTTGTTCTCAGGGTCAGGCATTATTTTCATCAGATCATTATCTACAAATTCTGACCATACCTTCTTGTCTTTATTGTACAGGAAACTGCCAATTGTCCTGATAACAAGACGGACTTTCGGGCACTTCTTCATAATCAGGCTTCCCAATTCTTCCTTGGTTTTGTAATCCTCTTCTTCGCTGCTATCAAAAGCCTTTCCCTTAAACAATATCCAAGCATCCTTATCAGACAACTCTCCTAAAGTGTAGTGAGGCCTCACAGTGGCAAGATTCCGTGATACCGTCTCTGAGCGTGCGGTCATTAAGATCTTGCTTCCTCTCTCACCAACATCCAACAAACTTTTCAAACAAAGCCACTGTTCACGAATATCGTCCCATACATCATCTATAACAAGGAGAAACTTTTTCCCATTAATCTTCTCCCTCAGCCTCTTTTGCAACTCATCTAGACTGCTTTCTTTCGTGCTCGTAATTTCCTCCAAGGCGACTTTCAAATCCGAGAAATCGTTTATGCAAGCCCATAGATGTAATTTAAAGAACTTCTCAGTTTCCTTAGCATTGTACAATAGCTGAGCTAGTGCAGTCTTGCCTTGTCCCCCGATTCCAACCACTGTAATAACAGAAACACGCGTTTCAGCACCAGCATCTGCCAACAACAGCCTTAATAGCTCCTCCCTTTCTTTCTCCCTCCCAATCACTTCATTTTCTGCAATGAAAGAGTGCTGTTTTATAACAGGCCTTTGATCATCTACTATTGCTTTCCTTAGAAACCCAAACTGACTGATGTCTTTTGCCATGCTATCTAGACGTTTCCTTCGCTCCTTCACCTCATGAGCAGTTTTAACCATGAAAGCAAACTGGTTTGACTTGGAGAAAAAAATCTTCATCTCGTTTCTGAATTTATTTCCATGAATCACTTTTTTTCTCAAGGCTCTAGTGGACATAACGTCGAACAGGTCATCTGCTTTATACATCTCATCTTTAAGCCTAGAAAGCCATCTTCCAATATCCGCATTTGTTGCTTTCTTCTGCTCAGCATCATGCAACACATCTTTGATAGTTCTGATAGTGTTCTCCAGCTTCTTGAGCTCAGTATCTGAGTTATACCACAGTAGTAACTCGTCTTTAGCTGGTTGACTCAGTTGTTTAAGGAGTGGCTTAGCAATACTTAACGCCACTAGTTCAGCCATGGAAAGGAAGAGTGCAGTCCCTAAATAATTCATGAAGAAGCTATTAAGATCTAGATTCAAGCACCAGGAAAAATCAACCCATCACCGGAGTTTGATGGACTTGAAATCAGCAAATGAAATGTAATTAATTGTATGAACAAATGAAGAAGTATCTCAATTGATTGAATCAAACTTCACAAAGAAATAGCTCGTGAATTACAGTCATCAGCAGCGATGAAGATGAACGCCCAACTGCTACTTCTGCTAAAATCTTAGGTCTAGTGGACGTTGACTCGTTGAGCATCGATAAACAATTTAAAAATGATAATACTGGTTCGACCCAGTTCGTTAAAACAACTCTATGCCATTTTAGAGTTTCTTTTTCTCTCTTCGTCTGAGTTAACGAAATCATTTGCCGATTCAATTTTCAGTGTTTTTTCGGGAAGTAACAGCAAAATATTTTTCAGATTAATTAATCAAACTTGATTCTAGCCTTGATCAAGTAGAGAGAAGAGTATGTAGGGGTTTTAATATGATTGATTATGCAAAAGATGTATTTACCGAAGAAAGGAAAGCTATTTATAGGCCTAACTAACTCAGCAACTAACTAACTACTCAACAAAGAATTACTATTTACAGTAATGCCATAAGGCTCCTAACAGAATAGAGCACATAATTACAGCTGTGCGATTAAGCACAATATGCTCCATAATCTTTTTCTCTGATCTTGATTTCCACTTGCATCAATGGCGCCGGTTTTAGCTCTTGCGAAGTACAAGCTGGTTTTTTTCTGGGAGATCAATCCGTCGGCAAAACAAGCATTATTACTCGATTCATGTATGACAAGTTCGATAATACTTACCAAGTAATATGCGAGTAGCGGATTATGAGATAAATTGTCTAATTTCATTGTCGTAACGGTTGTTTAGGAAGATTGACCGGTGAATTTGTGTTTTCGTTGCCGGGTCTAGCGCTGTA
This sequence comes from Oxyria digyna, assembly GCA_029168935.1. Classification (NCBI taxonomy): domain Eukaryota; kingdom Viridiplantae; phylum Streptophyta; class Magnoliopsida; order Caryophyllales; family Polygonaceae; genus Oxyria; species Oxyria digyna. Next base: position 48,254,433 of record JAPVLV010000005.1, read on the forward strand.
TGCAATATTGTTTCTAGGGTTTGTTGTTTGTATGCTTAGGAGTGTTGAAAAGATGTTTCATGTCTGGTGGATTCTCATTATATGTCATTAGGATTTTAATTTAGTTTACTGGAACTAGTTGTTTAACTAATCTGGACAATTGCTATATGTAGCATAATATTCTTATATTTAGGATGGATCAGTTCTATAATCACTCTTCTGAAGTATGTCTGTATTCCGAGTATAATGTATATATGTTGGTGGAAATCTTTCTTATAATGTCAATATAGATATCAATATAGATATCATTTTGGCACCTACGTGATCTGTCGAGTTTCATCACGGTGCAATGCAATCAACTTTTTATGCTAATCTTTTCATAAGTTGATTGTCATTGATTGTCATTGATATAAAGTGATTAGCTGAAATTCCACCCACAATTTCAGACTAAAATGCTTAAAAAAAATGAATAAACAAAAGTGATTAGCTGATATAAATTACTTGCATATTTTAATTAATAGATAAATGTATAAAAAAAATTGTATTAGACTTTATAACAGCCACTGAACTTTTCAGCTCTCATATACTCCCTCTTCTTACACAAGCTTCGTTTTAGGGGTCTCATTATAGTTGTAAATTGTAAAGCTATCTTTCTTGAGTTTTTTCCGTATATTTTGTAGATACCTGCATTTTCTCTATTGTATTTTCTTTGGCTTGAAGTTTTGCATTTTACAACACTTAACTAAGCATATAAATTAATAAATGTATGTTTGGTTTGTCAGGCTACAATCGGAATAGATTTTCTATCAAAGACGATGTATCTTGAAGATCGATTATGTGCAGGGATACAACTGAACAAGAAAGATTTAGGAGTCTTATACCCACTTATATTAGGGATCTATTTGTTGCGGTCATTGTATTTGTTGGTTTACCCGGTTTAGTGTAGTCTTTGTATTAGTGTACACGTGGCAAGAGTGGTTAGAAAGTTTGTTAGTCCACTACTTAACTGCTTTTCCCTCTGTAACAGAATCATTCAATTCAATCATCTTTTCTCTCAAACTTTCTTTCTCTCTTCTCTCTGGTTCGATCATGAATTCCAACATGGTATCAGGCTCTTGATCGGCCGATTCCGTCCAACTTCATCGACGATCCTCTTCCGCTTCCCCAATCATGCCTCAATCTCCTCAGACTCGTGAATTTCAACCAAATCCACCGAATCCATGGCAGCTTCCTCAGGATCACAACGATCCACTTTATCTCCATCCTTCTGATGGTCCCAATCTCCAATTGACATCGAAGGTGTTCGATGGATCAAGTTTTTTTGCCTGGAAACAATCTGTAATCATCGCTCTCTCCGCAAAGAACAAGGTAGGGTTTGTGGATGGAGAAATCCCCAAACCTGCAAGAACGGCTCCTTAATTTCGCCGCTGGGAGAGATGCAACCATATGATCATTTCTTGGCTCCTCAATGCCATGATCAAACCGATCGCAGATACTTTTCTAATTTCTGGAGATGCTCGCCAAATTTGGCTCGATCTCAATGCTCGCCAAATTTGGCTCGATCTCAATGCTCGCTACTCTCAGACAAGCAGTGCCCAAAACTATGTTGTTGAGAAAGAGATTTCTAATATCTCTCAAGGTCAAGATAGTGTTTCAGACTATTTTACTCGTCTCAAACGCCTTTGGGATGAGCAAGATTCCATGAAGGAGTTTCCTCCATGTTCCTGTGGCCTTGCAGAAGTTGTTCACAAGCATGAAGATGAGCAACGTCTCCTTCAACTCCTTATGGGACTCAATGACACTTTCTCAGCGGTGCGAGGCAATATTCTCATGATGCATCCTACGCCTTCTATCCATCAGGCCTACTCTCTACTTACTCAGGAAGAAAGACAACGTGAGATCACTCATTCTACCTCTCGTTTAATTCTTGAATCTTCCTCTTTAAATGCTTCTGCGCAGTCCAGGAACACTTCTTCTAGTTCTACTGGTTCATCTAACTCCACTGGTTCATCAAGAGGCAAGCGTCCTTTTTGCACTAATTGCAAGAAACCAGGACACTATGTTGAGAAATTCTACAAGATCATTGGTTTTCCACCAAGATCCTCTGGAAATGCTCATTCTGTTGCAGAAACTAGCATTCAGCAGGATTCTTCTCTTGTTCAGGGGCTTACTTCTACTTAGTATGCTCAACTTCTCTCATTGCTTAGTAATTCTCAGACTGAGACATCCACAACTAATGCTAATCTTGCTGGTATTTCTTGTTTCTACTCTATGAATTCTATTCCTAGTTCATTTCCTAGTAACACTTGGATCATTGACACGGGAGCTAGTGATCATATGACATTCAATTTGGATTTGTTCAGTGAATTGAATATTCTTCAGCAACCTATTTTGATTTCTTTACCTAATGGTCAAAAGGTTATGGTAAAAATGTCTGGCACAGTCATCATTTCTCCAGTACTGATCTTGCATAATGTCCTTGCCACACTTCAAGTTTAGTCTGTTAGCAGTACAGAGACTTCTTAAGCAGTTTAATTGTGTTTCTTGTTTCGATTCTGAAACTTCATGGATGCAGGGCCCTTCTCTGAGTCAGCCACTGGTGCTTGGTAAAGTGTGCAACAGACTCTATGTTCTCAAAGCTCCTGTTTCAAGCCCTGAAGTCTCAGCTTCTTCAATTTCTGCTTCAAATAAAACTGATCATGTTTCTAGTTCCTCTAGTGATCATGTTCTAGCTTCTAGCTATGTTTCTAAGACCAAGGATATAACTCTTTGGCATCATAGATTGGGACATATGCCCTTGCATAAAATGAGTTCAGTTTTGAGCTGTGAAATAAATAAAGATTTCTTATCTGCTTGTGAAATCTGTGCTCAAGCTAGACATCACAGGAATTCTTTTCCATCTAGTTCTATTAGCACTACTTCTGCATTTGAGATGATCCATGTGGACACTTGGGGTCCATACAATACTCCAACTCATGATGGTCATCGATACTTCATCACCATTGTAGATGATTACACCAGAATTACATGGACTCATTTGATGAAGACCAAGAGCGGTGCATTCTCTTTACTTCAGGCCTTTATTCAGCTAATAGAAACTCAATTTCAGAAGCACATTAAGACTATTAGATCTGACAATGCTCTTGAACTTGGTCTTAGTCATGCAGGCACCAAATATTTTGCTTCCAAAGGCATTGTTCATCAAAGAAGTTGTGCATATACTCCCCAGCAGAATGGTGTGGTGGAACGCAAGCACAAACACTTGTTGGAAACAGCTCGAGCTCTTTTGTTCCAATCTAAAGTCCCTATGCTTTACTGGGGTCACTGCCTACTCACTGCTACTTACCTCATTAACAAGTTTCCAACCAAGGTCCTTGACAATCTTTCTCCTTATGAAAAACTATTCCTTAAACCACCATCCTATTCTCACCTCATAAACTTTGGTTGCCTTGCCTATGCTTCATCTGTCAAAGTTGGTAGAAGCAAACTTATGCCAAGAGCTGTGAAATGTGTGTTTTTAGGATATCCTTTCAGAGTCAAAGGGTATACCTTACTCAACCTTGAAAACAAGTCTGTTTTCATTTCCAGGGATGTCACTTTTCATGAGACCATATATCCTTTTTCCCTTGATCCTTCTCCTTTCATAAAACCTCCTTATCCCCCATTCTTGATGATCCTGAAACACATACTATACCTTCCTCCTCAGATTTACCTATCCCTGTCACAAATCCTTCTCCTACTCCCACATCTCCTCCACCATCTCCACATACTTCTCTCCCTATAGTTGAGTCTTCTGTTGCTCCCAGAAGATCCACACGCCTTATTACTCCTCCATCTTATCTTGAGGATTATTTTTGCAATTATGTTTGCATGGACTCAGAGGAATCTCCTGGAGCTACTTATTGCTTTAATGCTCTTACTACAACTGACCAACATGTCTTGTATGTTCTTCATTCTCTTCATGAACCAGGCTCCTATGAAGAGGTAGTTCAATCTCCAGATTGGCAAAATGCCATGAATCTTGAGCTTGCAGCCTTAGATTCCAACAGAACTTGGGATATAGTGGATCTTCCCAAAGGCAAGAAGCCCATAAGCTCCAAGTGGGTTTACAAAGTCAAACTCAAGGGAGATGGGACTCTAGAGAGGCACAAGGCAAGACTAGTCATAAGAGGTTGCACTCAGAAAGCTGGTATTGACTATCAAGAAACATTTTCTCCTGTATTCAAAATGACTACAATCAGAGCTCTTATCATTACCGCCATCAAGAAGGGTTGGTCTCTCTCTTAGTTGGACATCAACAATGCATTCTTACATGGTGAGATTGACACTGAGGTGTATATGAAGCTTCCACTTGGCTTGAGGCACCTTCATCATCCACAGAAAGTGTGCAAACTGAATAAATCCCTCTATGGCCTCAAGAAAGCTTCAAGGAAATGGTACAACAAACTCTCAGACTCTCTCCTTTCCCAAGGTTTCACTCAGTCTTTGAATGACTATTCCTTATTTCACAAGAAAACTGAGAAGTCTATTGTCTTCCTGGTGATTTATGTGGATGACATTCTCATCACTGGAAATGATGAGGTTGAAATCCTTCAGCTAAAGACTTTCTTGCATTCTACATTCAGTATCAAGGATTTAGGACCATTGCATTATTTCCTTGGTATTGAATTTCTTACTACTCCTCAAGGCATCATCATGACTCAGAAAAAATTCATTCAAGAGATGATTAAGGATTTTTCCCCACCAACAAAAGTTTTCCATAGTCCCTTGGATCCAGCTGTTAAATTGAAGCCAGCTCAAGGTATCACCCTATCAGATCCTACTCCTTACAGAGTTCTTGTGGGAAAACTCAATTTTCTGGTGAACACTAGGCCAGATTTGGCCTTTGCAATTCAGCATCTGAGTCAGTTTATGCATGCCCCTATTTCCATTCATTGGGAAGCTGCTCTTCACACATTACAATATGTGCAACACACAGCTTCACATGGCCTTCTCCTTAGTTCCACTTCTAGCTTTGATCTTCAAGGATACTGTGACTCTGATTGGGCAGCTTGTCCAACTACTCGAAGATCTGTAAGTGGTTACTATATCAGCCTAGGCAATGCTCCTGTTTCTTGGAAATCCAAGAAACAAGTCACAGTTAGTCTTTCTTCAGCTGAAGCTGAATATAGAGCCATTAGACGTGTCGCTGCAGAACTTGCCTGGTTGAGTAGATTACTTCATGAGCTTACTATCCCCAATGTGCAACCTATTCCAGTCCACTGTGATAGTCAAGCTGCAATATACATTGCCAGGAACCCAGTTTATCACGAACGAACTAAACACATCGACTTGGATTGTCATTTTGTTCGCTCCAAGTTGCTTGAAGGCATGATCACACTCACACATATCCCCACTGCTTACCAATTAGTTGATGTTTTCACTAAACCGTTGGCTGGACCTATGCACTCTATTGATGTACCCAAGTTGGGTCTAGTTGATCAACTAACCTCCAACTTGAGGGGGGCTGTTGGTTTACCCGGCTGAGTGTAGTCTTTGTATTAGTGTACACGTGGCAAGAGTGGTTAGGAAGTTTGTTAGTCCACTACTTAATTGCTTTTCCCTCTGTAACAGAATCATTCAATTCAATCATCCTTTCTCTCAAACTTTCTTTCTCTCTTCTCCCTGGTTCGATCCTGAATTCCAACAATATTTGATGTTGCAAGTGAGAAAAATTTGAAGATTTTCATGACAGTAGGTTTTGTTTTTTGGAATAAGGCAAGAACTGGGACCTCATGCATCACAACAATGGCGGTCCCTGATCATCCTATAGGATGATCCGAAAAAACGATAACAAGGTTGGAGGACAACCATGTGAAAGTAAGAAACCTCAGATTCCTGATATTTGCATCAGGTAAACACAAACTATTATGTCCATAAAGTGAAAGCTTAATGGTCGTAATATTAGTTGTTTTGTGAGCTAGGAAATCGGAAGCTTTATTCGCCTCCCTAAAACAGTGCTTAAAAGTGCAATTAGGAATACTTTTTAAAAGATTCCAGCAATCCGAAATAATTGTTTTAATCACCCGCGAAATTTTCCATAGTCGTGTAATTGAATTAATAACTGTTAGATTATCTCCTTCAAAAATAATATTATTTAAGTTATGAAAAATCGCGAATCGTATGGCTTGTAAAGCTGCAAAAGCTTCAATCTGAATGATACTTTGGAGGGAAGTCTTTTGACTATTGACAAAGAGGATTTTTCCATTATTAGTTCTGCAAATATTAGCTGCATAAGCTTCTTTTTCCTGTTGTAAAGAACCATCGAAGTTAATTTTAACCCAGTTATCTGGCGGAGGTGTCCATGTATTATTTTTCCTTTTATTTCTATTATAATATTTTTTAAGTTTTGGACCAGTTTGTTTTAACTGAATGGTTTCCCAATTTTTAAAATTAAAATATGCTATGTCAGTACGGGTCCCTATTATCTGTGCTAGTTCTATTGAAAACCGTTTTGTTTCTGAAAAGCCATAATTCATACCAGAAGAAGATAAGGGCGTGTAAGAACTTTTTAAGTGGTGAATTAGGCATGATAATATTTTCAAAATACTCCATAAAAGTTAAGTCACTGGGTAATGAAATTGCATGTGAATTAGTTGCGAGAATTTTTGAAATTGTTGAATAGTATGCGGACATTGAAGAAAAAAGTGTTGTGTGTCTTCTATGGTATGATTGCACCGGGAATATTGAGAGGGAACTTTGTTATAGTATCTATTAAGTCTCTTTGTAGTGGGCAAATTATCGGACAAGATTTTCCACAAGAAGTTCTTATGCCTCGGTAGAACTTTAAGGTTCCATATGTAGTCGAAAAGATTGGTGTTCATGTCAGGAGTCGTGTTTGAGTAAAGTTTTTGAGCTGAACTTGTTGTAAAGGACCCTGTGTTCTCCAAATTCCAAACAATTTGATCCGGGCAAGGTATTCTGGGAATATATATTGCACATATTTGGTTTACAATATTTGGAAGTGGCACGTGTTGTAGGCGTTGGATATCCCAAGTGCGAGAGTCAGTAATATAACAACTAATAGTTTCGTTTATATCAGAAGATAATGGGTCAAAGTAGGTATTTAGATTTAAGTTTGGAATCCATTTATCGGTCCAAAATTTAATATTACAACCATCACCTAATTTACAAAAAAGACCTTCTTGAAAAACTTTTCGTAAGTGAAGTAGTCGAGAGAATTGCCAAGATTGACTTTTATATCGTTTCTTATATTAGAGAATTGTGTTTGTTTTTAGATATTTTTGCTTAATAATTTTAACCCAAATATTATCTTTGTCTGTCAATATCTTCCATAGGAGTTTCATTTGTAGGGCATTGTTGATATGTTTAGCTTTATGAAGCCCTAACCCACCATCCGATTTTGGTTTGCAGATTTTATCCCAAGATATAAGGGGTCTATAATTTGGATTCAGACTATTCCAGAAAAAGTCTTTATTAATCTTATCCATTTTTTCACAAATGTTATTGGGTAAAGAAAAACATTGCATTAAGTGATTGGCTGTATAAATTAGGTTGGATTGAATTAAAATTTCTCTACCAGCTTGCAAAATAGAATTGGCTTTCCATTTAGTGAGTTTATTAGTCATATTCTGGATAGCATATTCAAAACTTTCGCTTTTAACTCTCCCCCTGACTATAGGAATGCCAAGATACTTTTCCATAAAATTAGTTAGTTGGAGATTTAGGATTGATGCTAATGCTTGTCTTTGTGTGTTAACTATATTAGGAGTTGTCTGGAATGTACTTTTATGATAATTAATTGATAATCCTGATAAATTCGTAAATTTATCAAGCGTTTTCTTAATAAACTGCATATTAGCAATATTTGCATTCGCAAAAATCAAGGTGTCATCAGCAAAACATAGAAATGGGATGCGTGTTCCATGTTGAGAAAGTTGATGCCTACCTTATGTTGGGGGTTTGTTTGCTTCTAATTGAAGTGATCTAGCTAAGTATTCCATTGCAATAATGAAAAGGAAAGGCGCAATAGGATCCCCTTGACGTAAACCACAATTTGGTTTAAAAACGGGTCCTGGGATGTTATTCACTAAAACTGAGAAGGACGCTGATTTAATACAGGTCATAACACATTCAATCCAAGTATTATGGAATCCAAATTGTTGGAGAATTCTTGTTAAAAAAGGCCATTGTAATTTGTCGTTCGATTTTTCCATATCAAGTTTAAGCGTCATCCACCCTCGCGTTCCTTTTTTCCTTTTATGGAAAGAATGAAAAACTTCGTGGGAAATTAGAATGTTGTCAAAGATTGACCTACCTTGTACAAATGCCCCTTGGCATGGATGAATTCTTTTAGGAAGAAGTTTTTGTAGTCTGTTCGCCATAATTTTTGTTATAATTTTATAAATAGTTGTGCATAAACTGATAGGGAGAAAATGGTTAATCGTTGTGGGGATATCTATTTTTGGAATTAGGGTTATAAAAGATTGTGTGCAGTCAGCTAGAAGCACTCCTGAATGAAAGAAGGATTGAATAGTTGAAACCATCGTTTTAGAGAGTATTGACCAATAGTGTTGGTAGAATTCAGCTGTAAATCCGTCTGGCCCAGGTGTTTTATTGTGAGGGAGTTCAAAAATTACATCTCTGATTTCTTGGGTTGATGGTTGTTGCAAGAGCTTGTAAACCAGTTAAACATTGTAAGAATGATTTCAAGAAAATTTCTTGTAGTGATCCTTTCAGATCTACAACATCTCAGGGTGCAAGAGTCAAGCCACATACAGCAGTTTCTATTCCAAGTTGTATAATACAGAAAAAGCCAGATCTGGAAAATCAGGGTCTTAATAGATTCACCAGCCATGTTCCAGTAAGAAATTAAGATAATCTCATATATCAAATCATGAGCATCAGATTCAACATAGAACAAGCAATTGTAAGCACTCAAAGAATTAAACCATGTATGATTTAGGGTCAAGATTTGGGTCAGGAAGCCTTTGGCTGGGTCAAAACACATCCTAAAATGAAGATCCACCAAAACATGGGGATGCAACACATGATTTGCGAATCCAGAAAGAAACTGGAGAACCAGATCTGTCCGGGAGACAAAATCAAGGTCACAAACCACCACACAAGAGAGATCGCAGATAGGATGAGCATAAAAGAAAAGAGAGAAAGGGGAGGCGTACATGGGAAGCCAAGATCTGCACTATCTGGGTTGCATGCACGAGATCCAGCCAAACACGCAGCGAGGATCTGGGGCGAGATCTAGGGCTCAAACCCTAGATGCAATGATGAAGATTCACAGATCCACTTTCTGGGACCATCAACACCAACACCGGGGATAACGTGGGGAGGGAGAGCATGGTAAGAAGGGAGAGAGGGTCGAAGAGGGGCGAAGCCCCAATCGGGGAAGTGGACGTCAGAGGAGCCATTGTTAGAAGATGAGCTCAGGTATTAAAATTAATAGTTTATATTAAAATTATTATGGATGGTAGATGTCGACGCTTTTTTATCTTTATCGACGTATTTAAGCGTCAGTAGGGTCGACGGTAAAAAGCGTCGAGAAAAAGTGTCGAAAATAGACACATGGATCTAGAATCTCCTTGCGCTTTTATAAAGCGTTGAGGCTAAAGCGTCGGCAAACGACGCCTTTTCTAGTAGTGGTTGAAACTTTAGCTTGGTATTACTCGAATGACGGCTTGGATTGTTACAAAGCAGGCGTTAGCCTTTATTTATAGGCTAACCCTAATAATATCTTTAAGGAAACAAGATCTTATCTTTTCCTTCTATCTAAATAACGATATAACAAATTAGGTAAAAGATATTCTTTACCATATCTTTTACGGATTACAATAATATAATATAAAACATGATAAAATATACTCGGCCGACCTAATCCTTAAGAAGAACGATATCTTTGCCACGTCTCGTCACGTCGACGACATATTTTCTTCATCTCGTCTCGTAGCTTCCACGCGTTCCACACTCGTCGTATTTTTAGGCACAAACAGACTTCCTGTGGCTTTTCCTTCTTTTTAGGTGTTTGGAATTTTTGTTACTTGATGATTCAGACCATGAAGATGCTTTCCTCTTCTCTACTTTTCGGATGGCGTATGATTTTACTTCTAGGAAGTATGTCTCGTCGCCTACCCGGCCTATTTCTTCTTTTATCTCGTAGAGCCTTCGTTGAGCATATCTCACATGTTCTTCATGGTCTTTTAATTGCTACGCCTTGTTCTTCCTCTCTAGAGATGTGTTAGTTGTATTTTTCATCCCTATGTTGTAGCACTCCCTCGCTACCTGTTGTTCGCCCTTAATCTCTTGAATCCCCCACGGAGATGGAAACTTCAGGGATTGATGGTATGTTGAGGGTATAGCTCTCATGTCGTGTAACCAAGGCCTCCCCAGGATTATGTTATAGGGCGACTCGGCCTCCATTACCACGAATTTGGTTTGCATATTGACCCCTTCCGCCAGAGTGGTTAGGGTGATTTCTCCTAGCATATCGGCGACTTCGCCACTGAAGCCCACTAGAGGGATGTACTTTCTCACCACACCGTCGCTAGATAATCCGAGCTCTTTGATCGCGGATAGGGTGATGATGTTGGCCGAACTTCCGTTATCAACGAGGATTCTTTTAACTTTGCAATTACTAGTGGTCAAGGAGATAACTAACCCGTCGTGATGATCCACACTCCTGTTGGGTTCCTCGAACGTGATCGGACAATCTTTCTTAACGATCCTGACGTGGTAGATCGACAAGGCGCTCCCTTCGCCGCGCAATGCTTTAATGTTTCTTTTGGCGGCGGAGGCAATGTAGCCGCTTATGGGGGAACCTCCGAAGATCGTGTTGACTGTTCTTGAATGACTTGATGAAGGAGGTGGCGGTGTTGTAGACCTTTTTCCTTTCCTTGCTCCTTCGAACGCATCCCTTCCCTCTTTGGAAAGTAAATCTAATAGGTCGCCCCTCTTTAGGAGACGTAGGACTTCTTTCCTCAGAGTGTAGCAGTCATCTATTGAATGTCCTGGGTCGTTGTGCAATTCACAGTATCCTCTTCCCGATCCCGACTTCTTCTCGGGATTTGTCTTTTTAGGCCACCTCACGTCATGGAGCTTTTCCATCGCGTTCATGACTCTCAACGTGTCGGCCTTCATGCATACGCCTCTTTCGACCGCATAAATGCTATTGATCTCGCTTACGTTGTGCACCATGGGGGGTTCTCTATGAAATAACTTATTTCTTCTGTCGTAAAGTTCGTCGTCCTTTCGCTGGGGAGAATCTTTGTGCGGAGGGGTACGTCTACGTGGAGATCGAGACTTTTCCTCAGCATGACTTAGGAGGTCTTCTTTAAGGCGTATGGCTTCCATGGCTCTTTCCCTAGTTGAGACGAATGATTCAGGGCGAGTCTTCGTCAATTCCTTGTACAGTTCACTATCTTGGGGAAGTGCACGTCTGAATGCGTCGCGGCGGTGGCTTCATTGCAGTCTTGGATCGTAATCTTCTCGTCGTTGAATCGTTTCAAGAAGGCCCTTATGGTCTTGCCTTTGTTCATACGCATGTTATGGAGATCTGAGGGTTGTTTTGCAAACAACTTACTGCTGGCGAATTGCAATCGGAATTGGTTGGAGAGCTCGGCGTAGGAGGAGATACTTCCCTTGGGAAAGTGGATGAACCACGTCAAGGCTGGACCTTTTAGCGTCGAGTTGAAGAACGTGCACATCATCGCTTCTTTCAATCTTGGCTCGATCGGGCTTGTGGAGAGCTTAGCTTTGTAGAGCAAGACGTGTTCCTCCGGGTCGTCCGATCCGTCGTAGACAGGGAGGTCCGCAACGGTGAACTTCTTGGTGATCTTTTGGGTGGCGATGGTGGATACAGACGGGCTTTCTTAGAAGAGCGTCATCAACGCGACAAGATGAAGAAAAGATGTCGTCGACGTGACGAGACGTAGCAAAGATCTCGTTCTTCTTAAGGATTAGGTCGGCCAAGTATATTTTATCCTGTTTTATATTATATTATTGCAATTGGTAAAAGATATGGTAAAGAATATCCTTTACCTAGTTTGTTATATCGTTATTTAGATAGAAGGAAAATATAAGATCTCGTTTCCTTAAAGATATTATTAGGGTTAGCCTATAAATAAAGGCTAACGCCTGCTTTGTAACAATCCAAGCCATCATTCGAGTAATACCAAGCTAAAGTTTCAACCCTAATTTCCTGTCTTGTTCTTGAGTGTTGAGATTATACCGTATTTTTTGATTTTTTCCCTGCAAATGCTTAGTTATCTTCTCGTAGGTAATTTTGCTACAAACAATTGGCGCTCACTGTTTGTAGCGAAATTACCTACGAGTAGATAACTAAGCAATTGTAGGGCAAAGATCAAAGAGAACGGTATAATCTTAACACTCAAGAACAAGAGAGGAAATTAGGGTTAAGTCTTTATCTTGGTATTACTTGAGTAACGGCTTGAATGATTACAAAGCAGGCGTTAGCCATTATTTATAGGCTAACCCTAATAATATCTTTAAGAAAATAAGATCTTATCTTTTCCTTCTATCTAATTAACGAAATAACAAACTAGGTAAAAGATATTCTTTTACCATATCTTTTACCAATTACAATAATATAATAATAAAGAAGATAAGAAATACTCTGCCGACCTAATCCTTACGACAAATGAGTCCATTGCCACATCTCGTCACGTCGACGAGGTCTTTTCTTCATCTCGTCGCGTCGACGGCTTCCTTCTACGCGTAGCTTCCACGCGTTTTGATAAGCGGTATTTTACAAAGCGCTACTATAGGTTATTAGCTCATTTTGTATAGGATTATGCTAGATGTTATGATGTATTCTGTAATCATGGAGTTCTGGAGAGTTGAGTCACATATGAGATTACAGAGGATGATACGAAGCATTGAAGCATAAGAAGAGGAGTTAAAGCTGATGAAGACCACAGGATGAAGACAAAGACGAAGCATTGGAAGCAGTTGAAGACGAAGCCACAGAAGAAATTCCGCGACCGCGGGTCCCAAACCGCGATCGCGGAAATGCCACCTTAAGAAGTGGATCACAGAAGAAAATCCGCGATCGCGGGTCCCAAACCGCGATCGCGGAAATCCGCCAGAGAAACGTTCTTCATTTGCCCGATTTAGTATGTTGTGTTAAGTTTTGTAACGTTTTGTAACGTTTTTCAGCTTCAATTTGTCAGTTTAATTCTGCAGAGACTTATAGGTTTTAGGGGTTGATGATCTTGAAGCATCTTACGCATTCCATTTCCAAATTTTGAGAGTTTTCCTCAAGAACATCATGAGTTGCTAAGTTTCCATTGTTTTGCTTGACATTTGAAGCTTTCGGATTGATTAAGTTGTGAGATTCCTTTCCTTTGTTCTATTCATATTGATTGTCTCTATTCTCTTGTGTGTATTGTTATTGAATTAGATTTGCTCATTTAGATTGGCCATCTAAGTAGTTTCATCTCATTCATATTGCTATTGTTTGGTTATTTCTAGTTGAAATATCATACTTGTTTATAGCACACACAATTTGCATGAACTAGTTGTAAATGTCAATTAGGAAGAGAATTGAGTACATGTCGAGTATCTGACTAGTTGTCTATGGTATTGCATGTATCTATCCATTCCTGAACTTCAATCTGCTTTATTATTGAATCTTGATAGTTTCAAGGTTATAGTTGAGTAAGGGTTATTAGGACTAGTTGGACTAATAACTACATTAGAACAGGGATTAGAACGATCATATGAGTAATTCGACATAGGATTAAAAGGAGTTTATGATCAACTTGTTAATCTGTTAGTGGATAATTGTCAAGTGAAACACCTTCCATTGATATATTTACAATCCAAATCAACCTTCGTTACTTTGTTCTTAAAACATACAAAAAAACCCCTTTGGTTACTTACACTCGTTAATCATTATTATAACTTTAAGAATCGATAATCTGATTCCCTTGGGATTCGACCCTTGCTTGCCTACTATACTTGTTAGTGAGCTTGTTAGGATTACTTGACTTGGCATACGACAATTCTCCTCGTCACGTTCCGTAGTCGTCGTATTTTTAGGCACAAACAATACCCCTAAGGCGTCTTACAGTGCTTAACGTCTAGTAGAACTGAGAGACGCCTTCTTTTTTCATGGAATACGTCTTCATTATATCAGGAACGTGTTGATGATTACGTCACTTAAATTTTCAATATCGTCGTATAACCCTGATCGTTTCTCTTCTTTAATCATTTGCGTGTAGCAGGCGAGAAGCTTCGTTATCTGCGCCGATAACGCTCGGCTGCAACGGCTAGTTTTTCCAACGGCTATAATGTCGTTGAACTCTTTTCCTGTAATCTTCGTAATTCTTCGGGCTATATAATGGGGAGATCTTCATCCTCTTCCTACCTCTTTTCTTCATCTTTGTAATTCATCTTGATTATTTCTTGCTTCTTTACTTCTCTTACGCTCAGAAAATTCGATCTACGTATTCTTTCTTCGAACTTCTTCTTCAGCTCCCTTACAAATGGCTTCTTTCTACGTTCCCAAATTCATTTTGAAGGACTTCGATTGCAAATCGACAGAGGCGCACGACGTCGAAAGGCTGAGATCGTTGGCGAACCTTGGTCCTGGGGTGGAGATCGAAATACCTCCTCAAGGGGTGTTTGCTGATGCGCATCGACCAGGGTGGATCGCGGTATACGAATACCCCTTCCTTACTGGTCACCGATTTCCTTTTTCTCCGCTGGTGAAAGCCTTTATGCTTGCGCTAGGAGTTGCTGTGGGGCAACTCCTGCCGAGTGTCTGGAGGATCTTGGGTGCGTTAAACGACGTGAAGAAGAAGCACGGCGTCGAGCTCGCCGTCGACGATCTTGCTCATTCCTTCAATGTTCAAACCAGAACAGTCGGGAGGGTAGGTCTTAGATCAAGACCGAAAGCGGCCAAGATCGTAATTGAGGGGAGTCAAGCCGATCGTCATTGGGCCGACTTCTTTTACTACGTGAAGAAATCTTCTCTTGGTGAGGAGTGCGCTTGGTTGGTCGAGTGCTGGAATCCTTCAAGTGAGCTTTCATTTTTCTTTCTACTGAACCTTTATTATATGCGCTTTTCTTGCCGACGTCTCATGTTTTCTTCTTTCGTTTTCCTTCACAGTCAATACGGACGCTATCGTGGTGAGGCGAGAGACTAAGAAGGTCATCGCCAAAATTCTCGAAGTTCCGGAAGGCGATCGGACCTTCCATGGCCACGACGGCGATGGTCATCGCATTGCATCGACGGCCTTGACAGGTAATGTACTTATGCTTCTTTACTTTGTTTTCCTTTTCTTTCGACGATTCTTACCTTTTCTTTCTCTTGTTGGTCTTTTAGTGTTTGCGGATCTTTCTCGCGTTCGCAGTGGGGGGTTGTCCGCGTCTGCTCTTATAGCGCCGCGAAAGAGGAGTCGTACCGGAGAAGGAACGGCTTCAGCGGCTCCAATTCATATTGCGCCAATGATCTCTCTCGTCTCGTCCCCGTCGCCTTCTCCAACTCCGGCAAAGAAATCTCGTAAGGGTAAGGAGTAAGTGGTCGAGAAGCTAGACTTCGACTACGAGACCGTGGATGATTTTCCGGGGGTCATCTCTCATGTTGTCGCGTCTGGAAGGTCGTTTCTTCCTGCTATGACGCGACTTCGGAACCCTCCATCGCTCGATCACTATCTACCGATGGAGACGGAAGACGTGGTAGGAGAGTCTCTCGCCGCGCAATGGCAGGTAGGCTCTCTTGTATTTCCTTGTACTAAGTTTCTTCGTTTTTGCTTCTTATTTTGAACTTGTTCGGATTCTCTTTTTTGTAGGCCTTCCAGGCGTCATTGTGCATCTACGGGCGTTTCTCCGATTTCGTTGATCGGATGAAAACCATGGAGGCCAAGCAATCGGCCGACGAGTTAAAGATCTGGGAACTTAATGCGGCGGTTGAGGCGTCGCGTAAGGCGGAGAGTGAGGCGCAGGAGAAGGTTGATGCGGAGTCTAAACTTCGCGTAGACCTTGCTAAGCAGGTGGAGGACTCGAAGGAGAAGATTGCTACCCTGGAGGACGAGAAGGCTAAGTTGGAGGAGAAGCTCGCTTATGATCTCGAGGAGGTGAAGCTTTATTGGTCTTGGCTTTCCCGTGTGGAATTCATTGGGCAGTGGGCCGCCGGTAAATATCGTGGTTTGGGATCCGGTGAAAGAACGGAGGGAGTTCGATGAGGCGTTCCCGACGCTTCCTGAGGGTGTCGTCGCGGGACCTACGCCTATGAATCCTCTGGTGAGTCCTCATGTTATGGAGGATGACGTCCCTCATCTTAACGAGGTCGATCCTAACGATGGCGCCGAAGATGACGGGGGAGCTGGTGAGGAGGTCATCGTAGAAGATTCAGAGGGTGAAGAAGGAGATGAACGTGAGTATGAGGATGGCGATGCGTCTTCATCGAGTTCTTCTAAACCTGATAGCGAATCTTCTTAACTTTTCGGGGTCATCCTTCCCTTGAAGTTTTTTGTAAATTTTCCTTCTTTATGCGTCGCCGTTCTTCGGGGCGTTTTTCTTGTAAATATTTCCGTTCTCGCCCTTTATGATGGGCTTCTTTTAGTATAAAAATGACTTCTTTTCGAATTACTTACTTGTTGGTGAGAACGTCTTCGAGATCTTCCTTGTTTTAAGTGTGTCATTTTGTTGGCGATGGTGTACTTGTGGGTTTCTCGAATAATTGGAGTAGTCTACCCCTTTTGGTAGGTTTGAGCTAGGCTTCTCGTGGGCTAGGTCAGAGCTACCAAAGATTTCTCAGCTTTTTCCCGTATCTAGTGCTTTGTTTCTTACTTCTTGCGCGTCGCTACTCACGTTGTGCTTGTCGTGGGAGTCTATCTTGTGTATAGTTTTGACTTCAACTTTCTCAACTTTTTACGCGTAGCTTGTATATGAGCGTCGGGTTTTAGTTCTTGACTTTTGTGTTGCTTCTTTTTCTTTGTGGGGGCGTATGTTTTTACCCCTAGTGTGGTGTTTTGCTTGCGTTCTTACTCGTGATGCTTGGGTTAACTTTTAATTTTGGGGCTACGTTTGTTCTACTCCTAGTATCTTTGTGGTCATCGCGGCTGCTTTTGCTACGTTGCCGGCTTACATGAGAGTTGGGTCCAGCATTTCCTCCGAACCCTGAAGCGAGCGGCGGACATAGGTCAGCGTGTGATTTTTATCAGCTTGTGACGTTACCCCTTACTTTTAAGGTGGGTCTGTTGCCTCACGCTAGCGTTTAAGTCGACATCGAACTCTTTTAATCGACGGGCCTATTCATCGTGTAGCGTCTGATTTCTAGATTGTTAGGACTGACGATGTCGGTGGACGCATCCCTGCCGGTTTGGCGTTTTGCCCGTGGATTCATGATTCTCAGAGGGGCCGTGGAAGAGGGGTTGTGGAGAGGGGTTGTGGCGATAGGTTTATCTTTTTCCCCAGAGGACCGTGCCGGTTTCGTGAGGTGTCCGGCTTCATTCCCTATTACCATTGCCACACGTCGCTAACAATCATAGGGAGCTTCGACTCGAGGTCGGCGGTTCGGCTAACGTTGCCTACGTGTAGATGAAGCCTTGAACGTGTAGATGAAGCCTTGAACGCGTAGACTAACGAAATTCGCCCCCGGCGCGGATTTTCGTTGCGGCCTTATTAAGCTTGGTGTTGCATCATAGACAGAGAGCAAGTACTTTGAAATGAAACAACTCGGCATACTTTAACACGCCGGAGAAAAGGTGTACTCATGTATTGATAAAGAAAATGCATCATGTACTGACAAACTCTGACAACGACGCTTACCTCTAGTCGTCGCAACCCCTTGTCTCTTCGACGCTAAGATAACGACTCTAAATTTATTGAAACTTTCGAAAGATACTAACCCTACTCATGCAAGGGAGAACATAAAGAAAGCAGTGCTAGGAAATTCGGAAACTCGTGTCATTTCTTTAGGATTATGGTGGATGGTGCTTCAGGAACATGTGGCTTAATTTGTTGCTTGCTGTGTGAATCTCTTGATCGTGCTTACTTGGTGGACTGATATTCTTTTGCTCATTGGATCCTTCTTTTCTCGTCGCGTCGGGGATATACTTCTCACCCTTAGCTTTCTTTACGCGACTCCTTGATTGCTACGCTTTCTTTTCTTTACTTGACGACGCCTTGGTTACTTTTTTCACCCCGATGTTGTAGCATTCTCTCGCGACTTGAAGTTCTCCTTTAATTTCTTGGATCCCCCATGGGGAGGGGAATTTCAGGGACTGATGGTACGTTGAGGGGATGGCTTTCATGTCGTGCAGCCAAGGTCTTCCTAGGATAATGTTGTAGGGTGATTCGATCTCCATCACGACGAACTTGGCTTGCGTATTAATACCTTTTGCATATGTTGCTAACGTTATCTCTCCTAACATGCTTGCTACTTCTCCGCTGAATCCTACTAAAGAGACATGCTTCTTGACGACGTCGTCGTTAGACAGTCCGAGTTCTTTGATGGCGGTCGTAGTGATAACGTTGGCTGAACTTCCGTTATCTACGAGGATCCTCTTGACTAGGCAATTGCTGACGATGAGGGAGATTACTAATCCGTCGTGGTTCTCCACTATCTCGTTTGGCTCTTCGAACGTGATCGGGTAATTTCTTCTGGTAGGACGGATCTGGTAAACCCTCGTCATGTCGCTATCGTCGCGTAGAATCCTGATATTCTTCCTAGCGGCTGATGAGGTATATCCGCTTGTGGAGGAGCCTTCGATGATGGTATGTATGATGCGAGCATGATTTGACGGAGGTGGAGGTGGAGTGGGGGATTTTCTTTCTCTCTTTACTCCTTCGAGAGCGTTTCTTCCTTCTTTGGAGAGTAGGTCTTTTAGATCTCCTCTCTTTAGCAACCTTAACACTTCCTTTCTTAGGGTGTAACAACCATCCGTCGTGTGACCTGTGTCATTATGGAACTCGTGGTATCCCTTGCCTGTCCCGGGTCTCCTTCCGGGATTTTGCTTCTTCGGCCATTGTACGTCACGTAGTCCTTCCATCGCGCTCATGACTCGGAGCGCGCCGATCTTCATAGAGATACCTCTATCCACCTTGTAGACGCTATCGACCTCACTCACTGCGTGTACTGCTTGTGGTTCTCTTTTGGAAGGGTTTGTTTCTCCTATCGTGACGTTCTTCCTCGTTCTTGATGCCTGTCGTTGTGTCGGCTTTGGGGAGAGTTTCTACGCGGAGGAGTTCGCCTTCGTGGAGATCGAGAATTTTCCTCATTGTACCTTAGGAGATCTTCTTCTAATCTTATGGCTTCCATGGCTCTTTCTCTTGTTGAAGCGAATGATTCGGGACTAGTCTTTGTCAACTCTTTATACAGATCGCTATCTCGGGGGAGAGCTCGCCTGAATGCATCAGCCGCGGTGGCTTCAGTACAATCTGGGATCGTGATCTTCTCGTCGTTGAAGCGTTTCAAGAATGCCCTTATGGTTTCGCCCTTGTTCATACGCATGTTATGGAGATCTGAGGGTCGTTTTGCAAACAACTTACTGCTGGCGAATTGCAATCGAAATTGGTTAGGAAGTTCAACGTAGGAGGAGATACTTCCCTTGGGTAAGTGGATGAACCACGTCAAGGCGGGGCCTTTCAGTGTTGAGCTGAAGAACTTGCACATCATTGCCTCTTTCAGTCCTAGTTCAATTGGACTCGTGGAGAGTTTAGCTTTGTAGAGCAAGACATGTTCTTCTGGGTCGTCTGATCCGTCATAGATGGGAAGATCCGCGACGGTGAACTTTTTGGCGATCTTTTGGGCGGCGATGGCGGTAATGAACGGGCTTTCTTCGAACCCAAACTCGTCTTCGGGGACTATGGATTTGGGAGCTCCAGGCATCAGCATCATCTCTTTCCTTAAGGCTCTGACTTGTTGGGCTACGAGCGCAGCGACGGTGTCTGGGGTTAGAATCTCTTCGGATTTCTTTTTATGGACTTGTTCTTTGGGGAAGGCGAGCCCATGATGTTCTTGGGGGTGGTATACGTCATCTTCCTCGGCTGCTACGTCCATATCGAGGCGTCGAACGACACTTTGACCACGGACATAAGTATGTTGCCCCGCGGAACCTTCCTTAAGCTCTTTGATTATGGAGTTTAACCTCTCGTTCTCTTTGGTGAGTTCTAACGCCATTTTTTCGCTCGCGCTCATGGCAATTACATACGCATTATCTGGATCACCATAACCTTAGAACTAGGAATTTAGCCAAGCATGATCGAAAACATATCCGAAAGATTTAAACTAGCAATCAACATATATGAATTATTCAATAAACAAAGGAGATAAGAAAACTTAGTCTCGATGATGAAAATAATTCAAATTGATCCAAGCTAGAACGATAAACACCGTCTTCGAATCAAACGAAAGCAAAAGAAAATTCCCTCTTGAAGATTTGTCTGCGGTGGAAAATGTCGAACTCCTAAAAACCAGAACTAAAAAAACTCCCAAAACAAAAACCTAAAAGAAACTTGCCACCCAACTAGACCTGGCAATCGGGTCGGGTCGGTCGGGTTCGGGTTAAGGGTGCTCCGGGTCTGGTATTTTTCGGGTCGGGTCATTTCGGGTCTAAAATTACCGGGTCAAAACAGGTC
The DNA here is from genome assembly GCA_029168935.1 of Oxyria digyna. Taxonomy (NCBI): domain Eukaryota; kingdom Viridiplantae; phylum Streptophyta; class Magnoliopsida; order Caryophyllales; family Polygonaceae; genus Oxyria; species Oxyria digyna. The sequence goes on from JAPVLV010000005.1 coordinate 48,275,031, forward strand.
GGGTTGTTACGGGTTTATAGGCGGGTCGGGTCGGGTTCGGGTCTAAAATTACCGGGTCAAAACAGGTCGGGTTGTTACGGGTTTATAGGCGGGTCGGGTTCAGGTTCGGGTCTAAAATTACCGGGTCAAACAGGTCGGGTTGTTACGGGTTTATAGGCGGGTCGGGTCGGGTTCGGGTCTAAAATTACCGGGTCAAACGGGTCGGGTTGTTACGGGTTTATAGGCGGGTCGGGTTTTGGTCGAAATTTTTTGAGTCAAACAAGTCGGTTTGTTACGGATTTATTGTCAGTTCGAGTCGCTTTGAGTAAAAACTTACCGAGACATAACAAGTTGAGTCGTTACGAAATATTCATGTTAAATTTGGGTCAATCTTGATTGCAAATTTTAATGTATGCTTCGATAGCAACACCACTACATTACCTTCTTTTCATTTATTTGAATAAGTTTGACATAGTAACTTTTAGTAGATTAGCTAATATTTGAAAAAAAACGAATGAAAACATTTATAAATTACAATTTACAACCTATGGACAAGTCAATAACCATCGACTAAATAAAACACGGTAGGTTCAATGCGACGGCAAATAAAGACCTTATATGTTGCTCAAAATCAAAACACATCTTCACAACCATAATCAATCCATCGTTTAATGCAATTCAAGATAGATAGAGTATTAAAATGAAAACAATCTGTCAACTTAGTCACATAATTCAAACTGCAACAAAATAACAATCTCATAACTTAGAAAGTAAAACATGTTCTTCATATTCTTGTCAATCTTCCATGTCCATTGGCATTGGACTATCTTCACTGTCATTGTTGATGTCCATTCTTGTAAATTGGATTTCTAATCCTTCTTCTAAATCATCTTCGGGAGCTGTACAATTAAAACTGTGAATTAAACTCAAATATATAAGATCTAAAATATCATAATAATGTGAAACAAACTAACTGCTTACCTTCTTCAAGATCTAAAATATCATAATGATGTCCATTCTTGTATAATTTTTTGAAAAATAATCAACATCGATGTTGTAGACCATACATATTGCGCCAAGTTATAGAGTTATCACTAGTTTGGTTTTACAAAGGAGGTGTTATTTGAAATGTTAGAAGTTGTGATTGGAAGTTACCCACATGGTTAAATATCTCTAATAAGCATTGAAACCAAGTTCCATTCCATTCCGACATCGTTTGGGCGTCGTTTTTCCAAATTGGCCTTAAGCCCATTTAAGGCCTTTTAAGGTCTTTTAGCGTTTACGCATAGTTTCAAGGCTCGTTTAGTGTAAGCGAGACCTTAATGGGACTTTATATGCCTAATAAGACTAAGTTGTATAATTTTTTCAATCATAATAATACATCGATGTTGTTGACCATACATATTGCCAAAAGTTAGAGAGTGATGACTAGTTTGATGTTTAGAAAAGGAGGTGTTACTTGAACATGAAGAAGTTTTGATTGAGAGTTACCCACATGGTCAAATATCTCTAATAAGCATTGAAACCAAGTTTCATTCCATTCCGACATCGTTTGGGCGTCGTTTTTCAAAATTGGCCTTAAGCCCATTTAAGGCCTTTTAAGGTCTTTGAGCGTTTACGCATAGTTTCAAGCCTCGTTTAGTGTAAGCGAGACCTTAATGGGACTTTATATGCCTAATAAGACTAAGTTGTATAATTTTTTCAATCATAATAATACATCGATGTTGTTGACCATACATATTGCCACAAGTTAGAGAGTGATGACTAGTTTGATGTTTAGAAAAGGAGGTGTTACTTGAACATGAAGAAGTTTTGATTGAGAGTTACCCACATGGTCAAATATCTCTAATAGGCATTGAAATCAAGTTTGATTCCATTCAGACATTGTTTGGACGCCGTTTTGCCCAATTGGACCTTAATCTCATTTAAGGCCTTTTAGTGTTTACACATAGTTTCGAGCCTCGTTTTGTATAATAAGACTAAGTTGTACATTATTGGTACTTTATATGCCTAATAAGCGAGACCTTATTGGTACTTTATATGCCTAATAAGCGAGACCTTATTGATATTTTATATGCCTAATAAGACTAAGTTGTACATTAATGGTATTGGCACATCATTTTAGTAGTGTTATTGATAGATTATTAGTGTTGTTGACAAAGTTTTAATGATGTTGACAATTTAGTTAGCCCTGTTGATAACTTAACTAGCCATGTTGGCAGTCTATTGGTCTCGTTGACAGTTTAATTAGTTGTGTTGACAATTTAACTAGTCTTGTTGACAGTTTATTTAGTCTTGTTGACAATTTAATTAGCCATGTTGACAGTTTACTTTACTAGTTCTCTAAAAGTTAATTATCCATATTGACAGTTTATTAGTCTTAGTGACAGTTTATTTAATTGTGTTGACTAATTAATTAGTCATGTTTGCAATTTATTATCTAGTGTGTTGACAATTTGTCCAATGTGTTGACAGTTTATTAATGTTGTTGACAATAGTTATCTAGTGTGTTGACAATTATTTGGGTAAAATTTACAATTTCCGCTTCTTTATTACTTTTTTTTTATTTTTGGCCAAATTTTCGGGTCAAAAACGGGTTGGGGCGGGTCAACCCATTTTTGACCCAAAAAAAATCGGATCAATCGGATTTGACAGAAAACGGGTCACGGGTTCAATTTGACGGGTTATGACCCAGAAAAATCGGATTGGGTCGGGTCGGGTTTGCGGGTCGGGTTAATTTCTGCCGGGTCTACACCCAACCTAATAACTCCTTGCAGAAGTCTACGTAACCTCCTCTAATGGGCCCCTCAAATGTCAGCTCTTCTCCTTTATCAGTTTGTTGTTGTCCTCCTCCGTATGGGTTGGTCCATCACAACTTTCTAATTACCGGTTTTTTCGCCGGATACCCCTGACATAAAGCTAAATTCGCGTGGTATACCAAATTTTGAACTAATTCGCGTGGTGTCCCTGAAGTTTAATTTCTTTTTGCCTCGTGCCCCTCCGTCTAACTCCTTTGACAGAGCCGTGAAATTTAATTGAAGAAAAAATAAAATAAAACCAAAACGTATACTTTCCTCTTCGTGCTGATCGCGTTCTGCAATCTCTCCTGCTCGCTTTCATCCATCTCTCTGCTTCAGCTTTGTTAACCTTCACATTACTTTAAACTGATTCGTGGTTCATCTCCGATGTGGTGTCAGCGTCTTCTCCACAACACCAGGCGACAACTTCATCTTAATCTTGGGTGCGGCGTCAACAGACGACGGCGTAACAGCTTGTTCTCTGGTGCACGTTTCGACTCCTGGCATCTCGACGGAAGCATCTCTGGTCGAGCTCAAACCGGTGTCTCCTCCTCCCCTATTGAAGCCTTGTATTTCTACTGCTCCAATTAAGATTTCAATTGAGTTTCATTATTTAGGGTTTTAGAGAAATTAAGGGTTTCGAACCCTAAATTTAGGGATTTTGGAATAAAACAATTTAATTAGCCCTATATTTCGATATGTCTTTGTGTTGAGGATGAAGTTATGCAGTGTTGCCTTGAATCGTTGCATGTGTATAAAAATGTCCATTTTGAGTGTTTTTTGACAATGGCTATTTCCCTAATGTGTCTGGTGAATAAATATGGATTGGGTTGCTGATAATTGAGATGAAAATGATGAATTAAAAATGTAGTATCAAAGAGTAAAAAACCTCATTTTACTAGATATCTAAATCTAGTCATGTTGGGAGGATAGTAGATAATGCACTATTAAAAAATTCTGTACTGATTTGTTCCAAAGTTGGTCTTCTTGTTTGTGCTCTTTGTTATTAGTTGGGCTGTAATCAATTTAATCGATTTTACTGATCAACATCTTGCAAAAACAAGTTATTATCATGCAAGTTCATTTTTTTGCCATATTTTGATTTTTACTTGGCTCTGATGATGATAGGTTTCATCTGTCATGATTTTTTTCTCTACAAATATCCTTGAGTAATTGGGAAATGGATTGGGATTCTTGAGTGGTGTCGTAGAAAGGCTGATTGAGATTTCCTTGCATTATCAGGAATGTCATAAAGATCAGGATTGCTATTTATATCTCAGGAAGTCGGTCTTAGTTTTCTTGGATGACATCTCATTCTGAAATAGAGGATTTACAGATTATTGGAGCCTCAGAAATTCAGTAAAGAAACTGGAAATGAATTGGTAAAGAAAACACGAAAATTAAGATTGTTGTTCACTTTCCCAAACTCACTTGATTTCATCTAACCTAGGTATTGAAGGATAATTTTAGATTCAAACTGATTGATGAAAATAGAACTTATGATGCAGCAAATAATGAAGAATTTGGTTGTTCAAAATCAGAAGAAATGCTCATTGGGCAATTTGTTTTAACAAAGCTGTATTTCTTTTTGCCTCGGCCAAGAAATACTTTCTATCAACATATCTTTAAACTTAATAATCTGTTAACTACTACATTCATTACTATGGTCTTCAATATAAGGTATATTTTTATTCGTTTTGAAGGTTTTGTAGGCTACATTATGAGATTTTAACTATGATAAAGCCTATTAGCTCACATGGTAGAGCATGTGCTTTATGCACAAGATGCGGGTTCGACTCCCACATAGGCTGATACAAGGGTGCAAGTTTTGATGTATGAGTAAAATATAAGCTAGTTGGACGATATGTTTTGAGACAACCATACAAGTGTGATGACTGCATAATTCCAAACTGCCAGCAAAACGAATTTCCACTCCACAAAATCTATGACTCATTCCAGAAAATGATAGTATAAAAGTGGTTGGAATTTGCTGATAAAGGATTAGGGGTAAGTAAGCCTCTAAAGCTTTTTCAACTTCAAATTTTGTAAAGAAAATAGTTATTGATATGTTAGTAACTAGAAGTTTGTCTAGGCCTGAATGACTACCTAAATTAAGCCACTCAGGAGACATTGTTATATTAGATGTATAATAATAACTACTCTTTGTTGATTATAGAATGCCTTTGAATAATTGTTTTACAGTTGACTTGCATTCTAAGACATCAGCAAGAGAACCATATACGGCCATCACAATACTTGACACAAGAGAAGAGGAAGACAAGAAACACATCACAATTGACCTGCATTTCCTACAAGTAGTGACCAAAGTGAACCCTTGTATTTATAATACCTTACTCATACAACAAGACACACATCTTTGTATTAGCCTATGTGGGAGTCGAACCCACATCTTGAGCATAAAGAACATGCTCTACCATTTGAGCTAATAGGCTTTATCATACTTAAAATCTCATAATGCAGCCTACAAAGCCTAGAAAAAAATAATATGAGCAATCTTAATGCAAGAATGCCTAAGCTACATTAGCCATATGATCTTCCCTATAAAATGCAGCAGAGAAGCAAACAACACAAGTAAAATAACAGAGAAGCTAACAACACCTGATTACTAAAACTATGAGGCAATCCAAACAACACCACACCAGCAACAGAGATGAAAATGACAAAAAGGATCTCCCACACATATGTGCACGTCAGTACAACAATTAATGGGAGTCCCGGCAGGTTTCAAGTTAAACACTGAACTTGCTGGAGTCCTTTCCCTGTTTTCTCTCATGCCATCCTAATTTGGTCGAACATCCCCTATATACGTAAATCTCCCAAACCCTAATTCCCGATAAACATTCAAAATCTTTTTAAATCTAATAAGATAAAGCTACAAAGGAGTGAGTTACATATCTGAGAGGTTGAGAGGGTCGAAGGAGTCGCTTGAACCATGTTGTGCCTCGAACGAGATGACAGGCGAACCAACGAGCGAAGTGAGGAAGGAGAGGTAGAGAGAACCAAGTCGCGACCGGCGACGCCTTGCCATTTGACCCAGGAGCACTGAAGAAGCGCCGCTTTGCTGCTCGACCCAGGAACACCGTCGAAGCAGAGAAGAGAAGGGCATCCCTTATCAGAGCGTAAGAGATGGGCAAAGGCGCGAGTTGGGGAAAGTAACGAAGCAGACAAGGGAGACCAAGTCACCAGTGTTTCTTTTTTTATCTTTAACGGCTCTGTTAAGGGATTTGACGGAGGGGCGCGATGCAAAAAGAAATTAAATTTCAGGGACACCACGCGAATTAGTGCAAAATTTGGTACACCACACGAATTTGGTCTTATCTCAGGGGTACCAGGCGAAAAAACCGGATTCTAATTAATACGGTCCAAATTTAGTTAGCTCGTCTCGTACTAATCCGCCTAAAAATACCTGAAACACATAAAAATAGGGTGTAGATTCCGAATACAAAATAATGCAAAATTAACTATATAATATATAAAATATGCATGCAAAATAATCATAACTAATATGCAACTAGACACCTAAAATATGTATAAAAGGGATGTTATCAAATCCCCCAAGCTTAAACCTTGCTTGTCCCAAGCAAGTACAAAACTAATGAGTCTACAAAATATACAATGGTTGTTGCAATCCAAGAGACAAGTGAGCAATGACCATGAAAGGCCAAACAAATGATAACTTTCGTCCTAACATGCTTCTCAATCAATGACAAGATGAAATTAGTTCTTCCACTCTAGACCTCACAAGATAAATTTTGAAGTCACTCACACTCATGTGTTTAGGTTATGTATTTCGCTCAACTCTCTACTTTGAATGCTACCATAAGGTTGCAACAATATCTAATCTCCACTACTAGGATAATGCAAAACACAATCATGAGACATATAATAGGGTTGTAATGAGGCCAAGGTATTTCAAATAGGCACGAATATATTTTTGGCCATGTGGTGTTGAATCCAGGGAAGAGAACTTCTCAAACCAACACCAATCATAATATGATTTTACAATAAACACACTAATCACACCCAAACATACAATTCACCATTCTTTCTTTGTGCACTTCTTTTCTCCTTCTTCACTCTTCCTTTTTTTTTTTTTGTCTGTTTTGAATGAAGAAGGAAGCAAACTATTATGAACTGAATGGTATAGAACCTTACAATCAATTTCCAATGATCACCCAACTTTTTATACAACTCCCCCAAGCTTAGTTCATCTCCACACTTAGCAAATCTAGTTCAATCCCCTGGATAGGTAGGATATACAATAGGCTCGGATTGCTTTTGTGGAGCTTACAAAGAAAATAGGCTATTAGGCTCACATGGGCTTCAAAAGAGGGAAATAATAATCGGGTGGTCAAGGATAATATAGGCTTATAAAAAACAAATGTCTCAATCAAGATGTAATGCATTTTTAGTCCTTTGTGCAGTCTCAAAGAGGTACAGAAGCAAGTTCTAGAGATAGCAAGCAGCAAGCAAAGAGAGATCACACAAGAAATTAAGAGGACTTTTGTAATTGTAGTCATGAAAGGCTAACAAGCTCACCGGGACAATTTGTCTAGAGTTTCAGTTCTAACACATCTTAATCAAAGTCCACATGCTCAAGTCATTGTCAAAAGTTTGATCAATCATATCATGCCCATAATGCAATTGAAACATTAACAGCCAAAGCATATTAAGGAAAGACACAATTATGTACCGTTATAATGACCCACAAAAGAATAAACAGGGGAACATATCAAACATCCATATGCACATATGCAATGCAATGCATGAGAAAAACAAAAAAAAATGAAAAAGAAACACAGAAAATATGAAAACTAACACTAAAATGCAAACAGAGTCTACACAAGGAATTACCCCTCCCCAAGCTTAAATTCTACATTGTCCCCAATGTAGAAATAAAAGAAGGGGGAAAAAGAAACTCACCAAATGATTCAGGTAATCAGGTATCCTTACACTATGCTCCGGGATTGTCGAAAATTAGTACAAGTGCACAAGAATTTTTCATCGGCATCCTACCTTCCGTCTTCGAGTAGAACTGCACAACATAGACAAACAAAATCCCAAACAAGACTATACGAAACAGCAATGACCAGACACCACATGTACATGCTCAGGCAAACAGTTAAATTGATCATTAAGAAGCAAAAATCAGTCCAAATAGGCAAACATTCGATCATCATCAACTAACAACTCCTCAATTCATCTTGCTAGAAAAATCAAGAAGACTATTACACCACAGAGAAATATACTGATAAATGATGAATTATCGGACTAACAGCAGTCTCCAAGATCAAAATTCACCAACTGAGTTCATAATTCCATGAGCAATCAACAATTAGCAACCCAAAATTACACCCAAGGCCATAATTAATCAATACACAAGCCGTATAAACCAAATTAATAGATGGAATTGCTGCCAAATGATTGCAATCAAATCATAAAACAATTAGCACTGCATCTGAGGCCAAACAATACAAATTCCCACTTTAGCTCATTACCTTCAACCATATCATGCTCAGGAAAGTCATACCTGAGTTTGGAGATGGCAAACAAGATGGGGGAAAAAATGATCGGAGTAAGGTAGTTCAATGCAGTACGGCGGCGGCGGCGCACAAGGGGAGGGGCGGCGAAACGCAGTAGCGGCACCAGAACAGCAGCAATAGTAGTGAACAACGGCGCAGTGGATTCCAGGTCGCGCCGGTGTGAGAAGAGAGGCAGAGATGTGTGGTGGAGCGAAGAGGATTGGTGGTGGTATGGTTCGGTGGAGAAGGAGAAGGGGAAAGAAGTGATGGTGAAGATGGATGGTAGCTACTGGCGGCGGGTTAGTGCGTAGCAGCGACGGACGGTGGAGAGGTGAAGGGAAGGAGTGGGAATGGTGGCCGGAGTCGGGAGAGTGAAGGAGGTGGCGAGGACAGTAGCAGGGGAGGCGCAGTGAGTAGAAGCAGCGAGGGGCTGGTGGTTCGCCGGAGGCTCGAACAGCCGAGACGGAGGAGCAGCGAGATGGTGAGGAGAACGGAGGGATGGAGAGCGGCGACTAGGTCAGAAGGTCTGAGAGGGTGAAGAAAGGGAATCGGGAATAGCACCCTTCACAACGTTTGTTTTTTTTTTTAATTTTTAATTTTTTTTAAGAGATTAAATAGGGGCACGGTTTGTAACTAAACCGCACGGTTTGTTACACACCGTGTCTCTTTGCAGAAACTCCTCCGGGGAAATGGCACGGACGACGACAGTCAGACACGGTTTGTCACAAATCGTTCTTGTTTGCAGAAGCTTTATCCGTTCCGTTTTCCCGAAGTTTTTCTTTGTAATCCCAAATTTATTTTAACCAAGTGAAGAAAATAAGAAAAACTTACCTTGGGTTGCCTCCCAAGAAGCGTTTTTTTACCGTCATTTGCTTGACCTTCACCAATGTCAAGTACTCGGATCAGGCGGGTCGGTGATACCCAACGCGATCGGATCGGGCTCTATGTAAGGCTTCAGTCGAATCTTTCTTACTAGAAAATACCCCGAGTTCTTATGCCATAGCTCCACAGAATCATTTGGAAGAACTCGGTTCAGGTAGTATGGACCAGACCATCTTGTACTCTTGCTTCCCGGAAACATGCTCGACTTATGATGATAGAGAGTCACATGATCCCCTTGCTTGAATTCAACATGAGCACGGTCAGCAGAGCGTCTTTTTCTCTTCTTCCGTCTACTCCGGACCTCTAATTTTGAATCGGCTTCCTCCCTTGAGTTATGAATTTCCAATGCATGTTGTGGTAACAAAGCAGCATCGGGCAATATATCAGGAAGCTTCTCATCCACCTCGTTACAAGAAGAGGTTGGATTAGAGTTTTGTAACACCTTAAGCTCATGAAGCACCGGGTCCTCCTTGGTCATTTGGGTAAATTTATTCCTATCAACTTGTGGCCCATCCCATTCTTTATCAACCCCAATCATAATAGAAGTGCACCGTTCTAAGTGGTGCACTTCAGGCGACTCTGTAGGCAAATTTGATATATCCAACTCAGCAATCAAATCCTTCATCTTTAGATTTTCTTTGGTTAGATCATCTACTTGAATCTTCAAAGAGTCCACCAATCCTGAAAGTGAATAAAACTGGGTTAATAAAGGTTTAAGAACATCATCCAACATAGTTGTAAGAACAAGAAAAACTTTCTCAACTTCCCTATCATGTCGTTGGATGAATTCATCAAGCCTGCTCTCTTGCATGGGTGGACTTGTCTCAGGCCGGAGCGGTATACCTGGGGTTGTCACCCCACTAGGATTAGAAAATTGAGCTTTCCACGCAATTATTTCTCCAAAACTAGCGTGATAATTAGTCTTGTCATGATCTTTAACTCCACAATTCTCACAGAAGAGGTTAAAAGATGTTGGGTTTTGGCCATAACCCAAATTATAATTTTCAAAATCATACCTCTGAGTACTTGTATAAGGCTCGGAACAAAATTGATAGGATTTTACATCATACATACCTAGATCCATTTGTTCGACTTCTTCTTAAAATAGCCTCAAATAAGAAAAACAAAGGGAAAAAAAATCAAAGCAAAAATAAAGACCTAGAAACACCAATAGAGATAACAACTAATATTAACAAATTGGTCCCCGACAACGGCGCCAAAAACTTGATGTGGCTAAAACGTACCCGCAAGTGTACGGGGTCAGTTGTAGTAGTCAAGTGTCGATCCCATGGAGATCAATGTAATATTAATTGAAACGCTATCAGTGAATTAGGTCGAATGGATATGAATAAGGACGAACCAAGCTAACTAGGAATAACAAATAAAACAGATAAATATATATGGATAAATGTGTCTAAGGTTAAGGATCACCGCAAAAATGTTTCAGTAAATAAAATGACACGCTGCCTGAATCTAATCCAATTATTTGAAGGTAAGACATCTAGGGTAATCTACTAACTCCTTTCAGACGATAGTAAACGTGTTTGAACTAACTAACAATCGTTGTCGCGCAGAGCTAATCTCATTCAAACCCATTAACGCTCTTAGAGTCTAGGAATAAACTGAAATAACATTCGCTGTCGCGCTCCGCTAAATTAACCTAAGCCTAGAACATCTATGATGACTTAGTATCCTCAAGAGTAATTAAGTCGCTTTAGAACAAATAACACTCAGGTTCATTCCTAGGATTCCGGTAAAAGTTATCATCTTTCAGTCTCAAACTCTACCTGACTACTTATTAAAGTTATCACCTTCCAGTCTCAAACCCTAACAGGATTCCAATCAGCCTAAGCTAGAACGAGCATAAAGCATCTAGAAACGAATCAAATAATATTTCAATTCAGGCAAACATATAATTCCAATTACATACGCATTATCTGGATCACCATAACCTTAGAACTAGGAATTTAGCCAAGCATGATCGAAGACATATCCGAAAGATTTAAACTAGCAATCAACATATATGAATTATTCAATAAACAAAGGAGATAAGAAAACTTAGTCTCGATGATGAAAATAATTCAAATTGATCCAAGCTAGAACGATAAACACTGTCTTCGAATCAAACGAAGGCAAAAGAAAATTCCCTCTTGAAGATTTGTCTCAAAAACCAGAACTAAAAAAACTCCCAAAACAAAAACCTAAAAGAAACTTGCCACCCAACCTAATAACTCCTTGCAGAAGTCTACGTAACCTCCTCTAATGGGCCCCTTAAATGTCAGCTCCTCTCCTTTATCACTTGTGCATATGGGTGGGCCCACTAAGTTTGTTGTTGTCCAACTCCGTATGGGTTGGTCCATCACAACTTTCTGATTAATACGGTCCAAATTCAGTAGCTCTCCTCTCGTACTAATCCGTCTAAAAATACCTGAAACACATAAAAATAGGGTGTAGACTCCGAATACAAAATAATGCAAAATTAACTATATAATATATAAAATATGCATGCAAAATGATCCTAACTAATATGCAACTAGACACCTAAAATATGTATAAAAGAGATGTTATCGGAGGTTAAATTCCATAATCATGGAACTCAAGGCAGGCCCCGCGGGGCAACATACCTATGTTCGCGGTCGGAGCGTCGTTTGACGCCTCGATATGGACGCAACCGTCGAGGAAGACGACACGTACCATCCCCAAGAACACCATGGCTACGCATTCCCCAAGGAACAGACCCAGAAAAAGAAATCTGAAGAGATCTTAACCACAGACACCGTTGCTGCGCTCGTAGCACAACAGGTCGGAGCCTTGAGGAAAGAAATGATGTTGATGCCTGGAGCCCCCAAATCTATAGTCCCTGAAGACGAGTTCGGATTTGAAGAAAGGCTGTCGTCGCCACCATCGCCGCCCAAAAGATCGCCAAGAAGTTCACCATCGCGGACCTCCCCGTCTACGACGGATCAGACGACCCGGAAGAACACGTCTTGCTCTACAAGGCTAAGTGATAAGCGGTGTTTTACATACCGCAACTATGGATTATTAGCTAGTTTTGTATAGGATTATGTTATTTGTTTCTATGTAATCTGTATCATGGAGCTATTCGAGAGAAGATTTACATACGAGATGATACGAAGCATTGGAAGCATTGAAGCATAAGGAAGAAGCTGCTGAAGACGAAGACGAAGACGAAGACTTGAAGAAATCAGTAGCTACTGCCTCAGACAACATAGCCGCACCCGCGGGTCTCAAGCCACACCCGCGGGTTTCACCTTCAGCCAAGGTTTTCGAGAAAGCTCAAGCCGCGCCCGTGGGTCCCAAACCGCGCCCGCGGCCCTCTGCCATCCTGAGAATCTGAAGAATCCCAAAACCGCGCCCGCGGCTCTCAACCCGCGGGTGCGGTTCCTCGACAGAAGAATCAAATTGATGTCTTTGCCATTTGAAGTAATTTGTGTTTAATTCTGTAACTTTCTATACGTTTTTAGTATCTTAATTCAGCTGTTACAATAGCTGAAATGGTATTTAAGTTGTAGTTGATCATCCTTGATCAACTAACCTTTGTTTTGCTTAAGTTTTTGGAAGAGTTTTCACAAACTTATGAGTTGCTAAAGGTCTTTGTTTCACTTGGCGTTTGAAGCTTTTGGATTCAACAAGTTGTGAGTTTATCCTTTCCCTTTGTCTAACTCTTTGATTGTCTCAATTCTCTTGTTTGTATTGTCCATGAACTAGATTTACTACTTTAGATTGATCACCTAAGTTAGCTGTGTCTTGTTCATATTGCTAGAGTTTGATACTTCTAGTTGAATTATCATACTTGTTGTGTAGCACAATCTATTTGCATGAACTAGTTGTGATTGTTATTAGAGAAGAGAGTTGAGTACATGTCGAGTATCCGACTAGTTGTCCATGATATTGCATGTATCTATCTATTCCTGAATGCATTGCTACTTTGTTATTGAACTTTGATAGTTTCGAGGTTATAATCGAGTAAGGGTTATTAGGACTAGTTGGACTAATAACTATTCAAGAACAGGAATTAGAACGTTCACTTGAGAACTTGACATAGGGATAAAAAGGATTCTAAGATCAACTTGTTAATCTAATTGTGGATAATCGCTAAGTGGAACACTTCGCTTAATCTTATTATAACCAAGTTGACATTCGATACTTCGTATCAAAACCACCAAAAACCCCCCCTTTGGTTACGTTTATTGGTTAGTCATTGTGATAACTTAAGAATTTGATAAACTGATTCTCTTGGGATTCGACCCTTACTTGCGCACTATATTACTTAGTTTGCATGTTAGGATTACTTGACTTGGCACACGACAAATTAGCCTCGTCACTAAGCTCTCCACGAATCCGATTGAACCGGAGTTGAAGGAAGTAATGATGTGTAAGTTCTTCAACTCGACGCTAAAAGGTCCGGCCTTGACGTGGTTCATCCACTTTCCCAAGGGAAGTATCTCCTCCTATGCCGAGCTCTCCAACCAATTCCGATTGCAATTCGCGAGTAGCAAGTTGTTCGCAAAACAACCTTCGGATCTCCACAACATGCGTATGAACAGGGGCGAAACCATAAGGGCCTTCTTGAAACGCTTCAACGCCGAGAAGATCACGATCCCAGATTTCACTGAAGCCACCGTCGCCGACGCGTTTAGGCGAGCATCCCTCGAGATAGTGATTTATATAAAGAACTGACGAAGACTCGTCCCGAGTCATTCGTCTCAACTAGGGAAAGAGCCATGGAAGCCATACGATTGGAATAGGATCTCCTAAGGTACAACGAAGAAAACCCTCGATCTCCACATAGGCAAACTCCTTCGCGCAGAAAATCCCCCCAACGTCAGCATAACGACCGACACCAAGAGCGAGGGGAACGTCATGACAGGAGGAACAAGCCATTCCAAAGAGAACCACAGACGGTGCATGCTGTGAGCGAAGTCGATAGCGTCTACATGGTGGACAAAGGTATCTCTATGAAGACCGACGCGCTGCGAGTCATGAGTGCAATGGAAGGGTTACGTGACGTGCAATGGCCGAGAAAGCCGAATCCCGAAAGGAGATCCGGAATGGGCAAGGGGTACTGCGAGTTCCATAACGACACGGGTCATACGACGGATGGTTGTTACACCCTAAGAAAGGAAGTGTTAAGGTTACTGAAAAGAGGAGATCTAAAAGACCTACTCTCCAAAGAAGGAAGAAACGCATTCGAAAGGGTGAAAAGAGAAAGGAAATCCCCTACTCCACCTCCACCTTTGTCAAGTAATACCCGGACCATACACACCATCATCGGAGGCTCTTCCACGTGCAGGTATACCGCATCCGCCGCCAGAAAAAATATCAAGATTCTACGCGACGATAGCAACATGACAAGGGTCTACCAAATTCGCCCTACCAGGAAGAATTACCCAATCACGTTCGAAGAGCCAAACGAGATGGTGGAGCATCACGACGGGTTGGTCATATCCCTCATCGTCAGCAATTGCCTAGTCAAGAGGATTCTCGTAGACAATGGGAGCTCCGCTAACATCATCACTACATCCTCCATAAAGGAACTTGGGCTATCCAATGACGACGTCGTAAGGAAGCATGTCCCTCTAGTGGGGTTCAGTGGCGAAGTAGCAAGCATGTTGGGAGAGATCACGTTGGCGACATACGCAAGAGGTATCAATATACAAGCCAAGTTTGTCGTAATGGAGATCGAGTCACCCTACAATATTATCCTGGGAAGACCTTGGCTCCACGACATGAAAGCTATACCCACGACGTATCACCAATCCCTGAAATTCCCGTCTCCATGGGGGATCCAAGAAATTAAAGGAGAGCTTCAAGTTGCAAGAGAGTGCTACAACATTGGGATGAAAAAAGCTACCAAGGCATCGTCGGGTAAAGAAAAGAAAGCATAGCAATCAAGGAATCACAAAGAGAAAGCTAGGGGTGGAAAGTTAGTCCCCGACGCAACGAGAAGAGCAGAGTGGGACAAGCAAAGAAACACTAGTATAACAAGTAAGTACGAGCAAAAGATCCAAGCAAAGAGCAACAACCTAAGCTACATGTTTCTGAAACACCATCCGCCATAAGCCTAAAGAAGTAACAAAAGCTTCCGAGCTTCCTAGCATTATTTCCTTCACATTCTTTCTTGCATGAGTAGGATTAATTTCTTTCAGGAATCTTAATAAATTTAGCATCGTTGTCTTAGCGTCGGAGCGACATGGGGTAAGCGTAGAGGTCGAAGTCTGTCAGTTCATGATGCATCTTTCTTATTAATATATGAGTACACTCTTTTTCTCCAACGTGTTAAAGTATGCTGAGTTGTTCCATTTACAAATTACTTGGTCTCTGTCTATTACGTAACATTAAGCTTAATAAGGCCGCGTCGAAAATCCGCACCGGGGAGGAATTTCGTTAGTCTACGCGTTCGAGGCTTCATCTACACATAGGCAACGTTAGCCAAACCGCCGACCCCGAGTCGAAGATCCCCATGATTGTTAGCGACGTGTGACAATGGTCATGGGGAATGAAGCCTGGCACCTCACGAAACTGGCACGGTCCTCTGAGCGAAGAAGGGAAACCTATCGCCACGACCACTCTCCAGGAACGCGTACTTGCACCTTCCACGGCCCCTCTGAGAGTCATGAATCCACGGGCAAAATGCCAAACCGGCAGGGACGCGTCCACCGGCATCGTAAGTCCTAACAATCTAGAAATCGGACGCCACACGATGAATAGGTCCGTCGATTAAAAGAGTTCGACGTCGACCTAAACGCTAGCGTGAGGCAACGGACCCACCTAAAAAGTAAGGGGTAACGTCACAAGCTGATAAAAATCACACGCTGACCTATGTCCGCCACTCGCTTCAGGGTTCGGAGGAAATGGTGGACCCAACCTTCATTTAATCCGACAACGTAACTAAAGCAGCCGCGATGACCATACTACCCTATTAAGCAAAGTGAAACCCTTTCAACGCGTTCACTACGAGCAAAGTACCACGTTAGGGGTAGAATAATACACCCTACAAGGATAAAGTAGCAAAAACCAAAGTCAAAGAACCAAACCCTCGCGCTCGTATACAAGCTACGCCCAAAAGGTTAAGAAAGTTGAAATCAAAAAGATACAGGCACCAAGATAGAACACGTAGAAGATCAAAGCTAGACAAAAGACAAACACAACACGAAAAGCGACGCGTAAGATGTAAGAAACAAATTACGAGGTACAAGAAAATCCAAGAAATCTTTGGTAGTTCTAACCTAGTCTACAAGGAGCCTAGATCAAACCTACCAAAAGGAGTAGACTACGCCAGAAGCTCACGGACAAGCACGCCGTCGCCAACAAAAGAAAGACCAAAGTACAACAACATATTCAAAGCTAGGAAGATCTCGGAGACACTCTCACCAACAAGTATGTAATTCCAAAACAATTAAGTTATATTACAAAGGCCCATTATGAAGGGCGAGAACGGAGGTATTTACAAGTAAACGCCCCGAAGAACGGCGACGTGCAAAAAGAAAAGAGAAAAGGAATTTACAGAAAACTCCAAGGGAAGAACGACCCAGGAAAATCAAGAAGAGTCGCTATCAGACTCAGAAGAACTCGATGAAGAAGCATCCTGTTGAGATGTGATGAAGTTTTGATTGAATGACAGACATCTACTAATGGTTTACTTGAGTGCGTAGGTATTGTTACTAGTGTGTGCAGGAACGAAGGAAGTCTACTTGTGTGTAGACAGGAACGAAGGAAGTCTGCTTGTGAGTGCAGGAACGAAGGGAGTTCACTTGTGCGTAGACAGGAACAAAGGAAGTACAAGCAGGTACGAAGGAAGTCTTATTGGAATCCATGAGGCGTAAGGTTACGACGAATGGAAGACAGCTGTGAAGAATAAGTTCATCCGGAAGAAGATTATTGGTCGAAGATATCTTGAAGAATGGACTTGAAGAATTATGGAAGAGTTGCATTTCAAAGAAGGAAAGAAGATCTTGTCAAAGAAGGAAAAGAAGATCCTGGAAAAGAAGGAAAAAAAGATCTTGGCAAATAAGGAAAGTGGCAACTCGTCAAGGTTGGGCAATGGACGCGCGTGTGAAGGAGCGCCTAAGGAATAAGGAAATATTACGGGCAAGGAATATTTCCTTATGCGCTTTGTTACCTTATTTGTTCAAGGCGGCGCGCCGAAGTGTAAGGCCCAAGGTGACTACTTGGAGAACAAGTTGGAATGTCACACAGAAGGAAATATTCTTAGGAAGAGATTTCCTTGTGAATGAAGAATTAGGAAGCGATTTCCTTTTAGTGAGATATTGTGAGATTTATGGTAATACCAGAACGGCTAGATTGGTAGTTAGGTTTGAGGTATTTAGTGTGCTATATATTGCATGGGAATTGCATAGCTTAGTAAGACTTTGAAGAGCGAAAATCTAATACTCGGTTTAGAGTTGTTCTACGTGTGTGAGTTTGAGATTCAAGTGAGAATAGTGATCCAAGATCTAGCTAGGACGTCTAGGTGAGTGATCCAAGTTCTATTGTAATCAAGAGATCAATACAACAAGTAGACCCGTTCAAACTCTCTCTAGTGAAAGCTAGAGAGGAGTGGTTTTTCGCCTCGAGGACTTATTGGTACTTGGGGTGTTTCCACTATACATCATCGTGTCCAGGTTTGGTTTACATTATTGTTTGTCTTTCTGCATTATCTACTTGTCAAGGAACAATAGCTTTTGTTCCTTGAGTTTTTATACGCTAATCGATCCAAAAATTGGTATCAGAGTCTGGTCTCTAGATTGTTTCAATTAGCTTTGCAGGAAAAGATGTCATCCAACAATGCAATCAACGATTCTTTCTGGAAACCCCCAATGCTGAAGCTGTTTGTGCCTAAAAATACGACGACTACGGAACGCGTGGAAGCTACGCGTAGGAGGAAGCCGTCGACGCGACGAGATGAAGAAAAGACCTCTTCGACGTGATGAGATGCGGCAAAGGACTCGTTTATCTAAAGGATTAAGTCGGCGAAGTATTTCTTATCTGTTTATTATTATATTATTGTAATTGGTAAAAGATATGGTAAAAGAATATATTTTACCTAGTTTGTTATATCGTCGATTAGATAGAAGGAAAAGATAAGATCTTATTTCCTTAAAGATATTATTAGGGTTAGCCTATAAATAGTGGCTAACGTCTGCTTTGTAATCATTCAAGCCGTTACAAAAGTAATACCAAGCTAAAGACTTAACCCTAATTTCCTCTCTTGTTCTTGAGTGTTAAGATTATACCGTTCTCTTTGATCTTTGCCCTACAATTGTTTAGTTATCTACTCGTAGGTAATTCGCTACAAATAGAAGCCAGGAGAGTATGATTGGTGGTGCATTCAGTTTGAGTCACATACTCAGTCTCTTGACGCCCAGATCTGGAGAGTTATTGAATTTGGTGATATCATCATCCTTGATTTAAATGATGATGACAAAACCAAAGAAAAGAAGAGATCTGACTATAGTGACACAGACTACAAGATCCTTGAGAAAAACGTCAGGGCTAAAAAGATCCTTCACATGGCTCTAAGTCCGGGCGATCTTCGGAAGATTCTTAAGTACAAAACCGCCAAGGAAATCTGGGATGCACTAAAGAGGACATACTCGGGAAGTAACGATATCAAGAGGAATAGACTCCTTGCTGCTCAAAAGGACTATGAGCAAGCTGTGGAGGAGAAAGGTGAATCCTTGGAAGACTTCCACGCAAGGTTTGAAGGTTTTGTGAGTCAAATTGAATTTCTAGGTGAAGAGCTCCCCCAGTGGAAAGTTGTTTGTAGCGAAATTACCTACGAGTAGATAACTAAGCAATTGTATGGCAAAGATCAACGGGAACGATATAATCTTACACTCAAGAACAAGACGAGAGAATTAGGGTTGAATCTTTAGCTTTTGTATTACTCGGGTATGACTTAGATAATAACAAGGCAAGCGTTAGCCTCTATTTATAGGCTAACCCTAATAATATCTTTAAGGAAACAAGATCTTATTTTTTCCTTCTATCTAATTAACGATATAATAAACTAGGTAAAAGATATTCTTTTACCATATCTTTTACCAATTACAATAGTATAATATAAAACAAGATAAAATCCACTCGGCCGACCTAATATTCAATACGAACGGGATTTTTACCACGTCTCGTCACGTCGACGAGGTCTTCTTTTCTTCTCGTCGTGTCGACAACTTCCTTCTACGCGTAGCTTCCACGTGTTCCTCAGTCGTCGTATTTTTAGGCACAAACAAAAGTCACCTATCAATTCATGCAAGCACTCAACGCCCAATGGGACGAGTTCATCAACGCCCTTCAAGCTCAAAGCGACATCAAAGAAATCTCCTTGGAAGACCTTGTGTGCCGTCTCAAGAGTCACTCTGGAATTCTTGAGAGGAAGCTCTTGACAAGGAAAGATACGCACAAAGGAAAATCAATTGCCTTAAAAGTGGAAAAGGCCTTTGATCTTTCCCAGATGGAAGACCATGAAATTGACGAGGAACAAACGTGGCCGCCGCCCGAGCACAATTTGAGTCCTTCGAGAAAGCCCAAGCTGAAGCCATGAGCGCGAGCGAAAAAAACGGCGTTAGAACTCACCAAAGAGAACGAGAGGTTGAACTCCATAGTCAAAGAGCTTAAGGAAGGTTCCGCGGGGCAACATACTTATGTTCGTGGTCAAAGTGTTGTTCGACGCCTCGATATGGACGTAGTAGCCGGGGAAGATGACGTATACCACCCCCAAGAACATCATGGATTCGCCTTCCCCAAAGAACAAGTCCAGAAAAAGAGATCCGAAGAGATTCTAACCCCAGACACCGTCGCTGCGCTCGTAGCCCAACAAGTCACAGCCTTGAGGAAAGAGATGATGCTGATGCCTGGGGCTCCCAAGTCCATAGTCCCCGAAGACGAGTTTGGGTTCGAAGAAAGCCCGTTCATTACCACCATCGCCGCCCAAAAGATCGCCAAAAAATTCACTGTCGCGGATCTTCCCGTCTATGACGGATCAGACGACCCAGAAGAACATGTCTTGCTCTACAAAACTAAACTCTCCACGAGTCCAATTGAACCAGGACTGAAAGAGGCAATGATGTGCAAGTTCTTCAGCTCAACACTGAAAGGCCCCGCCTTGACGTGGTTCATCCACTTACCCAAGGGAAGTATCTCCTCCTACGCTGAACTTTCTAATCAATTTCGATTGCAATTCGCCAGCAGTAAGTTGTTTGCAAAACAACCCTCAGATCTCCATAACATGCGTATGAACAAGGGCGAAACCATAAGGGCATTCTTGAAACGCTTCAACGACGAGAAAATCACGATCCCAGATTGTACTGAAGCCACCGCGGCTGATGCATTCAGGCGAGCTCTCCCCCGAGATAGCGATCTGTATAAAGAGTTGACAAAGACTCGCCCCGAGTCATTCGCCTCAACCAGAGAAAGAGCCATGGAAGCCATAAGATTAGAAGAAGATCTCCTAAGGTGCAATGAGGAAAATTCTCGATCTCCACGAAGGCGAACTCCTCCGCGTAGAAACTCTCCCCAACGCCGACACAACGACAAGCATCAAGAATGAGGAGAACGTCACGATAGGAGAAACAAACCCTTCCAAAGAGAACTGCAGGCAGTACACGCAGTGAGTGAGGTCGATAGCGTCTACATGGTGGATAGAGGTATCTCTATGAAGACCGACACGCTCCGAGTCATGAGCACGATGGAAGGACTATGTGACGTACAATGGCCGAAGAAGCAAAATCCCGGAAGGAGACCCGGGACAGGCAAGGGATACTGCGAGTTCCATAATGACACGGGTCACACGACAGATGGTTGTTACATCTTAAGAAAGGAAGTGTTAAGGTTGCTAAAGAGAGGAGACCTAAAAGACCTACTCTCCAAGGAAGGAAGAAACGCTCTCGAAGGAGTAAAGAGAGAAAGAAAATCCCCCACTCCACCTCCACCTCCGTCAAATCATGCTCGCACCATACATACCATCATCGGAGGCTCCTCCACAAGTGGATATACCTCATCAGCCGCTCAGAAGAATATCAAGATTCTACGCGACGATAGCGACATGACGAGGGTTTACCAGATCCGTCCTATCATAAGAAATTACCCGATCACGTTCGAAGAGCCAAACGAGATAGTGGAGCATCACGACGGATTAGTAATCTCCCTCATCGTCAACAATTGCCTAGTCAAGAGGATCCTCGTAGATAATGGAAGTTCAGCCAACGTTATCACTACGTCCTCCATAAAAGAACTCGGACTGTCTAACTACGTCGTCGTCAAGAAGCATGTCCCTTTAATAGGATCCAGTGGAGAAGTAGCAAGCATGTTGGGAGAGATAACGTTAGCAACATATGCAAGAGGTATTAATATGCAAGCCACGTTCGTCGTGATGGAGATCGATTCACCCTACAACATTATCCTAGGAAGACCTTGGCTGCACGACATGAAAGCCATCCCCTCAACGTACCATCAGTCCCTGAAATTCCCCTCCCCATGGGGAATCCAAGAAATTAAAGGAGAACTTCAAGTCGCGAGAGAATGCTACAACATCGGGGTGAAAAAAGTAACCAAGGCGGCGTCAAGTAAAGAAAAGAAAGCGTAGCAATCAAGGAGTCGCGTAAAGAAAGCTAGGGGTGAGGAGTACATCCCCGACGCGACGAGAAAAGCAGGATCCAACGAGAAAAAGAATATCAGTCCACCAAGTAAGCACGATCAAGAGATTCATACCGCAAGCAACAAATTAAGCAACATGTTCCTGAAGCACCATCCACCATAATCCTAAAGAAATGACACGAGTTTCCGAATTTCCTAGCACTGCTTTCTTTATGTTCTCCCTTGCATGAGTAGGATTAGTTTCTTTCGAAAGTTTCAATAAATTTAGAGTCGTTATCTTAGCGTCGAAGCAACAAGGGGTCGCGATGACTAGGGGTAAGCGTCGTTGTCAGAGTTTGTCAGTTCATGATGCATTTTCTTTATCAATACATGTTGAGATGTGATGGAGTTTTGATTGAATGACAAACATCCACTAATGGTTTACTTGAGTGCGTAGGTATTGTTACTAGTGTGTGCGGGAACGAAGGAAGTCTACTTGTGTGTAGACTAGAACGAGGAAGTCTACTTGTGTGTAGACGAGAACGAAGGAAGTCTGCTTGTGTGTGAAGGAACAAAGGAAGTACAAGCAGGAGCGAAGGAAGTCTTGCTGAAATCCATGAGGCGTAAGGTTACGACGAATGGAAGACAGCTGTGAAGAGGAAGTTCATCCGGAAGAAGATTATTGGTCGAAGATATCTTGAATAATGGACTTGAAGAATTATGGAAGAGTTGCATTTCAAAGAAGGAAAGAAGATCTTGTGAAAGAAGGAAAAGAAGTTGCAAATAAGGAAAGTGGCAACTCAGTGAGGATGGGCATTGGACGCGCGCGTGTGAAGGAGTGTCTAAGGAATAAGGAAATATTACGCGTCAGGGAATATTTCCTTATGCGATATTATTTCCTTATTTGTTGAAGACGGTGCATTGAAGAGTAAGGCCCAAGGTGACTACGTGGAGAACAAGTTGGAGCGTCACACGGAAGGAAATATTCTTTAGAAGATATTTCCTTGTGGAAGAATTCTTAGGAAGCGATTTCCTTGTGGAAGAATTCTTAGGAAGCGATTTCCTTGTGAATGTAATTCTTAGGAAGCGATTTCCTTGTGAATGTAATATTTAGGAAGCGATTTCCTTTTAGTGAGATACTGTGAGGTTTATGGTAATTTCAGAACGGTTAGATCGGTAGTTAGGTTTGAGCTATTTAGTGTGCTATATATTGCCAGGGAGAGCATAACATAGTAAGACTTTGAAGAGTGAAAACCTTTTACTCAGTGTGAAGAGTGATCCAAGATCTAGCTAGGAGGTCTAGGTGAGTGATCCGAGTTCCGTTGTAATAAAGAGATCAATACAACAAGTAGACTCGTTCAAACTCTCTCTATTGAAAGCTAGAGAAGAGTGGTTTTTGGCCTTGATACTTATTGGTACTTGGGGCGTTTCCACTATACATCATCGTGTCTAGGTTTGGTTTACATTATTGTTTGTTCTTTCTGCATTATTTACTTGTCAAAGAACAATAGTCTTTGTTTCTTGAGTTTTTATACGCTAATCGATCCAACAATTGGTATCAGAGCCTGGTCTCAGATTGTTTCAATTAGCTTTGCAGGAAAATATGTCATCCAATAATGCAATCAACGACTCGTTTTGGAAACCCCTAATGTTGAAGCCAGGAGAGTACGATTGGTGGTCCAGGGAAAATTTCATGAATTTTGATGATTCATCATTACTCTTAAATCTTTTAAAAATAAATTACAAATTATAGTTGTAATTAATGATTAAATTGCCAAAATCCTTTGAGAAAATGTGCCTTTAAAAGAATATTTGAGTCCACCTTGTAATGGCCCATATCCAAGCTCGTGTTGATCAAAATGGAACGAACCAAAACTGCTAAATCAATTGTGTGATGTTGGTACAAGATAAAAAAAAAAACAAATAAAAGAAAAGAAAAAGAGGGGAAGGAGGCTGCAAGTTACAGGAAACGAAAAGAAACAAAATTTTAAATTGTTGAACGTGGGATACAGTTATACACACTCCAACACTCCACCTCCTCATTTACGAGTAGTAACTAGTAGTACTGCAGCCCCCACAAAATTACAAGAAATATTAATTAAACAAATTAAGAGTTAGTGGGCGGTTAATCAAGTAACCTCTCTAATCAACCCTATAAAATGAGAGGGGTATTGCTCAGAAAAGGCTCTGCTACGTACCCACATTCAAAAAAACACAAAGCAGGAGAAACAAAAAAAAGAGAGAGAAAGGAAGTTTGCAGAAACAAAATTCATCACAAATACTCCATACATACAAACGAAGGAGAAGATCCATCACCTGCAGAAGAAGGTAGTAAACCAATTCCTTTCATCTCTTGATTTCTCATACCCCGTCTTTGAGAAACGGATTGGGTCTCTCTGGCCTGTGTATGAGAATATCAATTGATCGGAAATGTCCCTTCGTACGAAAAAAATACTAATTTTTGAAATTCCGTCCTTTAGATATACAATTGTAATCTCCCGCGACGACCTGAGAATCAAAATTCTAAAAATCCCCTAAAGGAGATGAAATGCTGTCAAAATTTTCTCTGGTATCAAATCAAATACCGGGGGTCAAATGTGGAGTTGCAACGATTTCATCAGTGCAAAATCATGTTAGAGATTTGGTTCTACCATAGAAATGGGTTCTCTAACTTCATTCTAAAAAAAATCAAAAAAAAGAGAAGTTACAATTATATGCAGAGTGATGTGACAAAAGAAACCAACTTTGCAGACATTAGATATAAAACGAAGAGGCTATTTGCACTACTTTTTGTTGCAGGTGTCAGATCGCGCGAACCCAGGCTTCGCCCGGAGTTTAGCTTCGCGCGGAGCCAGAAAGCTGGCGGACACGTAACCCGCCCGAAATAAAAAAAATTACTAAGGGAAGTTAGCGGATCGTATTTCCGCCAACATTGAACGCGTAAAATTTTAACCCGGTTATGAAATGTATTTTGTAGACCGATTCAGAGTAATTTGAATTAATTAAAATGGACCGGTCGGGTTCCATGTAAACCGGTTTATTTTTTAAAATAAAATTTATTGAGTAAGTGAAAGGTTCAGTTTCGGGTTTGGGCAAGGGCTAGGTGACGGATCCATGATCCGACAGATAGGGGGCGGAAAGTTGGTGAATGTAAGGTTAGTGGGCCGACGGATTGTAGATCCGACAGGGTGGCGGCGCAGGTGAAAAAGAAGATAAAATTAGGGTTAAAAGTATCGGGCGGGTCATAAATCCGTCAGGTTTTGTTTGTGGTAAACCACAAGCGGGTGACAACTGGGCAACACCTTTTTTACACCCGACAACACCATCTCGTTCGGAACGGTGTTCCGAACGAGAATCCCTGAATTTTTTTTTAAAATTCTCGTTCGGAATGGGGTTCCGAACGAGACCGGTCTGAAAATTGATTTTTTCATTGTTCCGAACGAGTTTTTTTTTTTTTTTTAAAATATTTATGACGTCATAAATCTCGTTCTGAACGGCGTTCCGAACGAGATTACCCGGTTTTTGCGTTTTTGCGTTTTTGAGTATTTTCGATCAACTTTTTGTGAAGGGGAGACCTTATACACTCTTTATATGCCTAATAACACGTAATTGTATAAGTTATTGAAACATAATCAACATCGATGTACTAGACCCTTCATATCTCAATTATTTCGAAGAATGAAAGACTAGTGAAGGTTTACAAAGGAGGTGTTACTCGAAGAGTTCGAGTTTTCGATTCGAAGTTACCGACAAGGTTAAATAGCTATAATATGCATTGAAAACAAGTTTCATTGCATTCCGATGTCGTTTGGGCATCGAACCGCCTATTCTCGACCTTAACAGGCCATTAGGACCGATAAGGCGTTTTTGCGTTTTTGAGTATTTTCGATCAACTTTTTGTGAAGGGGAGACCTTATACACTCTTTATATGCCTAATAACACATAATTGTATAAGTTTTTGAAACATAATCAACATCGATGTACTAGACCCTTCATATCTCAACTACTTCGACTATTTCGAAGAATGAAAGACTAGTGAAGGTTTACATAGGAGGTGTTACTCGAAGAGTTCGAGTTTTCGATTCGAAGTTACCGACAAGGTTAAATAGCTATAATATGCATTGAAAACAAGTTTCATTGCATTCCGACGTCGTTTGGGCATCGAACCGCCTATTCTCGACCTTTACGTTATTATTTAAAAAAAACCCGCTGCTCGTTCGGAATGGTATTCCGAACGAGATGTGGAGATCCAAAAAAACAAATTATTTATAAATAATATTGACGTCATTAAAAAATTAAAACAAAAAATCTCGTTCGGAACGACGTTTAGAACGAGAATTCCGGATATTTTTTTCGATTTTTTTTAACTCGGTTTCTTAAACCGGGTTCAAATTTTTGAACCCGGTTAATCTCGTTCGGAATGGTATTCCGAACGAGAATTTAAAAAAAAAATTACAATCTCGTTCGGAACGGTGTTCCGAACGAAGGGGGGGGGGGGTGCCCGGTGTAAAAAAAGTGCTGCCCGGTTGAATCGCCAAAAAAAGCGGTACTTTTGAAACTTGAAAACCGCCTGAAAGCGGTAAATAAGGATGACGGATTACGGATCCGCCGGAATGCGAAGAGCGTAAAAAAAACAAAAAAGTTTACTATAAATAGGCATGGCGGGTCATACATCCGCCCGAACGCTTCTTCACCAAAAAAACAAAAGAATGACGAACGCCAATAATCCTCCGCCACCTCCACCAGATGCGTTCAGGTAGGGGGCGAAAAGTTGGTGAATGTAAGGTTAGTGGGCCGACGGATTGTAGATCCGACAGGGTGGCGGCGCAGGTGAAAAAGAAGATAAAATTAATTCATTTTCTGCGGACGGATTTACGATCCGCCATACCGACATCGATTTGACATACCACTGAAACAATTGGCAGACAACATCCAATCACACCCGGCGGATGTACAATCCGCTATGTGTTTGGGAAAAAACAACGGCGGCTTTAAAACCCGCCAACCTGTCAGATGGAGCACCCGCCAACAGGTATATATTTTCTTAACCGAACCAATTTCTTCTTTAAACCGGTTTGGTTTACAACCTAAACCCATGAACAAATTAAAATTGTTCTAAACCGGTTCCATTTCATATAAACCGGTCCAATATTTTCTTAACCGGTTCAAAATTAAAAACAATTATCCGTTAAACCATTTTTTAACCGCTTTTCATTCCAAGTGGACGGATCTATAATCCGCCCACTTTCCACTGAAAATCTAACTCCGCGCGAAGCCTCCCTCCGGGCGGAGCTTGGGTTCGCCGGAAAATCGAAATGGTCATTCGACCTGATTTTCCGATTTGACGGAGTGCAAATAGGATCCCCATATAAAAAGCGGTCCGGATCCTCTGTTTCAACCCATATATATCAACTACTGTAACATTAATCTTATTGGTCCACATATATATATTTTATTACATAGGTATGCTTCTGCTTCTTCCCTTCTTCTGCAACTCCTCGTTCCTTGCACTTTTTCTTTTGTCTTTATTCAATTTTTTGTGCAAACCACTAAACATTTACAGAACCATGGATATATTCTGGCAGAGGCTAAATGCACTCGAATTGACGGATGGACGGGGCGAATGACTACTTTTTTCCGGCGGAGCTGACCGCCGCGCGGAGCTTAGCTCCGCGCGCTTCCGTAACATCGCCCCGTACCTCACGAATTCTGAATTCGTGAGGTTTGCTTGAACTTTTCTTCCGACCGGTTTAAATAAATAAAATATATATGAGGCGACCGGTTCAGTAATAAATTGAACCGGTTCAGTAATTAATTTTTCGGAAAACCGGTTTTGAAATGATAATCCGGTCTAGCATGTACAGACATCACGAATGCTGAATTCGTGAGGTGTTAGAACAAACCTCACGAATTCATAATTCGGGAGTTTGTACGTAATGAATTCCCAGTTTCGTCAGGAATCTAGGGCAGGGATATGATCGGTTTCCCGAGGAAAAAGGCTCGAAGACCTCGCGAATTTAGAATTCGGCTACTTTACATGCCCTAATTGATTTAGTCGGGTATATATATAGTGTACGTGATGATGAGGTTGGGAGAAGAAGAAGGAAGAGAGTAGGAGAAGAAGAGGAAGGAAAATCGACATTATTTCAAATAAGAGATTCAAAGAAAGAAAATAAGACAATTATGGTAAGTTACATAATGTACTTGTAATTTAATTGTTTCAGTCAATATTTTAGTTTTGTGAATGTATATATATATAAATACATTGTATGTTAGAATACGTATCGAAGATTACAATTTTTTAAGAGTGTAAAACGTCATGATGTGTACGTACATATTGTACTGTAATTTAGAGGTGGTGAAGCTAATATTTGCGTACTATATTTTTAGAAATGGAGTTAGAAAGTAAACTGTTGTAGATGAATTTGAAGTAAAATATGAATCCCGAATTGAGGATTCGGGAGTATGAATTGTGCCTTGCGAATTTAGGATTCGCGAGGTAGTTAAGAATACACATTGTTCTGTTTCAGCATTATTTATGTTATTTTAACTGAATTATTTAATAAAGCGGAGTACATAGTTCATGAGTTATATTGCACATCGTTATTTGTAGGAAGACTACACATGGTTATTTGAAAACGATTATGTGTGGAATAACAAAGAAGATGTGTTATGTTGGGCACGTGGAATCGGTACAGAGAACAACATGGTCTTAATAATTGACCGTTCAGGAGAGAAGTATGTGAAGCTTACATGTGAGAAATATGGGGCTTATCGTGGGGTAAAAAATTTGTTGATTCGCAACCCGAGGTCCAAAAAAAGTATGTGTCCGTTTCGCCTCCATTGTCACTGTGAGGATAACGAATGGACATTGAGAGTGGTGTGCGGGTGTCACAATCACCCCCTCCCAGAAAGACTGGTGGGTCATGCATATGCCGGAAGAATGAACGAGGAACAGAAAAGGGATATCATTTCTCTGATAAAAGCGCATGTGAAGCCGGCGAAGATTTTTTTATTTTTGGCAGCGAAGCATGGTGGATGGGGGATGATTACGTCGAAGACTCAAATTAAAAATATGTGTTACACTCTACGTCTTAAGGAGATGGATGGAAAAGATGTAACAGAGTTTACACGAAGTTGGTTGTTGGAGAGGGGTTATATGGTACGATCCCGTGCTATGTCACACGACAACGACATAATTCAAGATTTTTTTTGGGCAAACCCGAAGTCGTTGTTTTTGTTGCGGTTATTCCCATATGTCATCATCATGGACGCTACGTACAAGACGAACAAGTATGATAAGTGTATATGTTTTTGTTTAATTTGAATAATTTGTTAGAAAGTGTGTAGTAATAAATATTATGTGAAAATGCAGGTACAATATGGCGTTGTTGGAGATTGTAGGGTTTACTTGCACCGGGCAGACGTTCAACGTTGCGTACTCGTTCATGGCACGAGAGAACTTTGACCACTACAGGTGGACTCTCTTGAAGGTGAAGGAAATGTACGATCACATTGGACAAAGTCCTGGAGCGATTGTGACGGATCGTGATATGGCGGAGATTAAGGCAATTGCTGAGGTATTTCCTAATGCAAAACACCTATTGTGTTGGTTTCATATATTGTGTAACTGCAAGGCACAAGTAAAAACAGCAACGGGAAATCATAATTTTGCTGAAGCGTTTGGGAATAGTTGTAGAGGTGTATTCAACTCTAAATCAGTAGAGACGTATAATAGCCGTGTCGCTGAGATAAGGAAGAAGTATCCAGGCTTTTATCCTTATTTAAACGAGACGTGGTTGTCTCCTTACAAAGAGCGCATTGTACGGGCATGGACGGACAATATATTCCATTTGCTTACGAGGACAACGAATAGGTATTACTGTTGTTATTTATGTATGTGTTGAATTTGTATATATAATCATGTCTTACAATCATTGATAGTAATTATTAATCTGTATTGTAGAGTTGAAGGTGCTCACTCGAGGTTGAAAAATTTCATAGACAACAGTGTTGGTTCGTTTAACACCATAGCACAAGAGATCCACTCAACTATCTTAATTCAGATTCTGGGTATTCAGCGGAAAATGGAAATGGATGTCAATACCATACTCTCCAAAGTAATTCGCATGGAAGGAACTGGGCGGTATACATATTATGTGGAGCTCGTAAATAAGGTTTCAACTGACTGTATGAATATACTTATGGAGACCATGGATAGGATCGAGAATCCTTCCAAGGGTTTCCACCCTCATTCGTGCAGCGATAGATGGTGGAGAAATGTAAGAGGCCTTCCTTGTGCACATGATTTGTACAGCTACATGAGTATGGGTGTGCCAATTCCTTTAGGGGAAATTCACGACTTCTGGAAACAAATTGTCTGGCATAAACCACCAGAAGGATATACAGTCCCCCTAGATGAGGAAAATGAGGTGAACAATGGTTGCAGACGTCCTTTGCAAGAGCCGCCACCGGGATATAATAAAAAAAAGGCAGGCCACGTATGACTGAACCTGAGAAGAGGGAGCAGACTTGGTATGAGCATGTATCAGGCAATGATAATATAGGTCGGAGGAGGTACAGAAGGCCAAAAGGGGAGATATTTGTGGAATCCGACGAAGAATTTGAGGACGAGGACGACTTGGAAGACGATGCTGATGATGAGCAGTCAGGTGTAAGTCAGGGTATTGATTATAAGAAAGTGTTTGGCCAAAACCAGATAGATCATTTCATGTTTGGTTACATTACGAACTACAAAACCGTAAGGGGAGATGGTCATTGTGGGTACCGATCTCTTGCATGGCTTCTTGGTTTAGAAGATGAGGATTCATGGAAACATGTGCGCACAACAATGGTGAACGAGGTTCAAGAGAACTACAACTTTTACAACAACATTGGTTACACATTCACAAGATTACATGTATTGGTCCAGCGTATAGGTTGGTTAGGGCAATCTACAAACCGAGAGTTTTGGATGGAGATGCCTACTTGTGGATTTATAGCTGCTACAGCATTCCAAAAAGTTATTGTGTTGTTATCATGGGGCGGTTCACATACTACGCTCCCATTCTACTCCAAGGGTAGCCCCGTAGAGCCGAAAGACGTAATTGTCATTGCTTTGGTGGGAAATCAAGATCATTACATACCGGTTAGTAAAATGTGATGTACTTTAATTATTTTTCGAAATCGTATGACTTGGAATATTTTTGACATTATATTTATGTTTTATGCAGGTCAAGTTATCAGATAACGCTCCTATTCCTCCGGTTGCTTATAATTGGACCCACCACCATCATTCGAGCGTAAGCGGTTGGGAACATCAATTTCAGGATCGTATAAACCATTTCCAATATTTACGACAGCTACACAGCAGACCTTTAGCGTAGTCGATGCGTATGTTCATTATTCAATCCGTTTGTTGGTATGTTTATGTAGTATTTATTTTGACTGTTGTAGTGAATATGGTAAGAATTTTTGAAACGATACGAACCAATATAATTTCGTAAAATAAGACATATTCCGTTAACGAGATTCATCATAACTTCTTACTGAAAATAACAACTGCCTTGCATAAACAAACAAAGTACGACCACCCCCCCCCTCTAATGCCTCGAAAAGCCGTAGCTGCAGCGCCCGGTTCGCTCGGTCGGCCTAGAATACTCACGGGACATCAAAATCATCATTACAACAAGAAGGATAACCGTAAGAGTTTTAGCATATATATTGCTTTGAACTGAATTTGCGTATGGCATGGCAGGAGCTTGAAGAACCTCTTTCGGGTATACCTCCCCCGAACTCAACATTTTCTTATGGTCCTCGTACTTCTCCTTATACCAAGACAATTCGAATTCCAAATCATCGATTGTCATTAGAAGTTGACTATTTTTTTCGTTACCCGCATCTAAACGCTTCTTCAATATGTTTACTTGGTCCGGGTAGTCGCAATCCTGTATTTACAAACACAATCAGTTATGCACATTCAAATTTTCGACCACATATACGTAAGAAATACAAGTTGGAAGCAGTATACCCCTAAATAATCGTAAAATCTGTCAACTTCGGGAACCGAGCGAGAGGAGTTGCTAGAACCTTGACTGACCATATTTCTTTTGGTGTTTGGTTTAGATGAAAATTTATTCGTTGCACATGGCCATATATATAGGGAAACAAAACCTCACGAATCCATGCTTCGTCAGGTGATGCATTGGTGAGGTTTACGGTGTTTTGAGGATAGAGCAATATGTCAGGAATCTAAGGTTTTGGGAAATTGTAAATTCCACCCTCCCGTATTCTGAATTCGGGACCTATTCACCTTCACGAATTCTGAATTCGGGACCTATTCACCCTCACGAATTCTGAATTCGGGATCTATTCCGGATAGGATTCCCTTAATTTTTTAGCAGATATGGCAGCGGTTTGTACTGCGCAGGGAAACGTATATTCCAGACCTCGCGAATTCACGATTCGGGCACTATTCCAGAAAAGAGTTGATAACTTTTCAGAACCTAGGGCAGAGCAGAGTAGTCTGGAATTTTGTAAAAAGTAGATTCCACACCTCGCGAATTCACAATTCGGGAACTGTAAGAAAAGACTTCACAACTTTTCAGAATCTAGCGTAGAGTAGTCTTCATTTCTGGTAAAAGTAGATTACAAATGTTATGGACGACTCCAAATGTGCCAATGCACTACGTCTATAAATGGACGACTCCAAATCAAGGTGGGACAACAGATAGTTTTGACTCTGTGTAACTGTAAGCTATTGAAATCATGTCCAAACTCAGCTCATCTGGAAGCAGCAAAGTACAAATGTGCCAATGCAATAAGGCAGCCGTAATGGCGGAGTCGGAATCGAGGAGAAACTTAGGCAGGAAGTTCTGGTCGTGCCCTGGCACCGGTTATACCATGTGCTACTTCACTAAGTGGATCGATCCTCCTCATCCCGAGTACTCGCAAAACGCCATAAGAAAACTACTGCAGCGTATTTCTTCGTTGGAACATGAAGTCTCTACTCTAAGGGAGACCATGGCTCCTAACGACCGTGCCGACTAGGCTTTACTATTTGAAACTGTAAGTGTGAACTTCTGTGTTCGTCTCAGAACTACGTACCCCTTTGTTTTCCAATGTTTTCAGATTTACCATGGTTGTAATGTTTTAATTGCGTGATTGTTGTTATATTGTTGTTTCACCAATGTTGTGATGTTTGAGTTGTATTAATGTTGTAACGTACGTGTGAAATCCAACTTTCAAAATGCGATTGTCGATTTGGACGTACGGATCTGAGTCCCTCAAATTCTTCCATATCTAAAAGTCACACTCCATCTCCATGTATTTGATGCGGAATGAGTCATAAAACACGGTTATTACGTTGAAACGCATGAATTCATCGTAAGCCGTACTTAAGTTCTTTCGTAGAACTGAACGACGCATATCTGGAGGTAGTTCTGCACTTAAAATGAATTTGACTTTGCTACAATTCAACCCTCACGAATTCACAATTCGGGCCCTTTTCCAGATATGATTCCATTACTTTTTCAGAAGATGTGGTACAGGTTTGTACTGAGAAGGGGTGGATTAGACGCCAAATCCTCACGAATCCACAATTCGGTTGCCTCACAACAAAATAATCGAAAACTATGAAAAGCTTTCATAACAGGACGGAATGCAGAATTGAAAACAAACGTTCGGAATAGAGCATGCATGATGTCTGTCATGCGTCATTCAATACCCAGATGTATGGCCTGTATCATAACCGTCGAAATAGTTCGTAGTTGGCTCTCTGGACGGGGGAGAACCATAACTTCGGCTACTGCCTAAACCAGTTGCACTTGGTGTTCTGAAATCTGCAAAACCATAACCTTGACTTCGATGTTGTTCGGTCAAATTGAAGGGTTGAAAGGATGATTCAGGTTGGCTGTATGAACCGGGCATGTACGAGCTAGGTCCGGGATTCCCGAGATTGTACGTTCCAAAGGTTTGCCCGCCGCTATATCTTCGGGGTGATCCGTCCTGTAACGTTTCGGCATCTGAGTCCAACCGCTCTGCCCTTGTTCTTTGGGAAGAACCAACACCTGTATTACGGAATACCTCTGGAAGACCTGGAGTCATGACCGACCCTATTACTTGCATTATAATTTTTTTCAGTGGATCGTCATCTGCATAACCTCGAAGTACTTCCACATTCTCCAGAATAATTGATTCAATGTGGTTGAGGCGCTGTTCAAGTAACCAGATGGTTGGAGTTAGTATTTGTCACACTGCTACAAGTAGTTTTAAAAAAATGACAGGTTATATGAATTTTACTTACACGGACAGCTTGCAGTGCTAATGGCATGGGTTGTTCGTCAAGTTCAGCGACTAGTTTCGCTGACTCTGCATCGTTGTAAGGATGAGAGTGTTGTCTATACCAGTCCATATAATCGCTTGAAGTTTCCCAAACTTGATTGCTGATGGGCAAATCATCTTCTTCCAGGCAGTGTTCGAACCAAGTTCCAAAATTATTGTCTGCCCAGTGATATTTCACCTTATAACCGCCTACATTTCTTGATGGTCTGTTACTCTGCACTGGCTGGATAGGTGAATTTCTCGGTATTATCTGTTTTCTTCCAAATTGTCTTACAAACCTATCTGGGTTATAACCTTCTTCCATACCCAGGTATTGCAGCGTCCCTTTGTAGTGAGACACTTTGAATGCGCGTTTATTAACCACTTCCTTCCACGGCATCCAACATACCTACAAACAATTTGTATTTATGAATACATGGTATACGAACAATATTAGGTACAAAACGGGAACTAGCTCGAACCTCGTCCACTCGCATTAAATCTAGTTGTTTTCGTATTCCTTGAATCCTCTCTTGTGGTGACTTTCTAGCACGACGTCGATGGTTACAGTAAGCGTACGGCCCGGGAGTTGTACAAGATGGATCTGCTGTTTCATGACCTTTGAACATTGGGAAGTACGCCCATATCCAACTCTGAAACGAATTACAGTTAATTACTCTGTCATTTCAATAGTAAAAACAAATCAACTTTAGTTAGGAAATCAATACCTGTAGAAGTAAAGGGGATCCACTAAATTGTGCAACATATCGTCGACTAGCCATTCCCAATTCGCGATAAAGGTATGCTAACGTTGCAGCTCCCCAAGCGTACCTTTGCGTGTTGGTGTGGTCTAGCAACGGATGAAAATTCCGAATATTCATTTTTGTTCCACTCTTGTCTTGGAACAAAAGGGAAGACGTAATGGTTGCGAGGTACACAGAGGCAATGGTGTGTTGCTGATCTTCATGTACGACTCTTTCTGTCATCATTTCACGTAAGGTTGCAGGGTAAAACCTTTGTTTTTTTTGTACACATACACTTCCTCAACGTCCATGCCAAACATTTTGGCTACTTCGTTGAACAGCTCTTTGTCCGTCATTGAAGGGGCTACCGACAGTCCAACAACTTTAAGTCCAAGCAGTTGATACACATCATGAGGGCGCCATTTCTCCCCACGGAAAATGAAACGTATTTGTTTCGGGGTGCCACCTCTCTATGAACGCCGAAATGAGGGCCGAATCAAATGTAGTGTGAGGAATCTGCAGTAATTTAGTTAAACCGCTTGTTTCAGCTATTCCCCTCCAAGCCCCATTGGGCATTGAATCCCACTCCGACACTCCTTTACTACGAGCATGCACTCTCACGACCTTTTTCATCTATATGACATCAATCATTTAGCATCAACGGTAAATCTATGTAGTAGTAAGAGGAATGAAGTGACCTTGTAAAAATATTTTCATTGACATACCACTGCGTCGTTTGTATTGTTCCATAAGAAACGTGCAAAATGCGTGTTGAAATCGCGCAATAACGAACTGTCTGCAGGGCCTCCAGGGTACTCAGTTTGCCGCATTTCATCAGCGTCTAACTGAACGTGACTTGCACTAGTAGATCTTTGCATTGTAGGTCCACGACTTTGGGGAGTGTCTGCAACAGCAGAACAACTCCTCCTTGCTCTTACAGTAACTGGGGTACTGCTTCCCATCATAACAGTGTCTTCGTGAGGTAACGGAGCTTCATTTACGGTGCTACGTGATGGAGGGTTGTTCATGTTCCGACGGGAATCTGTAGACGACCCCGCTCTGCTAAATAGGTTACGCGTTGAATCCTGAAACGTCATATGAATACATACACGAAATTTACATCCACACAGATTTCTTATATTTAAATTAAGTGAACTACATAGGGACTCCATATTACTTACCCATAACCGAGTTCGAACACTAGATCGTTCATTTCTACGAGGAGGTGGACCAGGGCCATCATGCCTTCTTGCCATCTTCTAATATGTTCAAAATATTTTTCTACACTTCGGGACTACATTTATAACCATGCAGTTACACAATTCTATATATACGATTTTGTTTACCTCAGAATGTTATCCCGAATCCTGAATTCGTGTAAAAAAGGAGAATATCCGACACCGTCTTTTCAGTGATTTCAGATGTTGCCATGCCTCGATAACGGATAAAGCACAAAGTTGCCGAATCCTGGATTCGGCAACTTTGGCCATCGAAGCAGAATGTTGCCGAATCCAGGATTCGGCAACATGTTGTTTTTTCCGCAACATGGTGCTTTTTCTGCAAGTCAGGAAAAGTCAGGCATCTCTGCAGGTCAGGAATAGCTGCATGCTCTCTCACGAGTTCAGAATTCGTTGGCTCCAATGATATCTTATAAAGAACCCTACGAGTTGTGAATTCGGGAGGTTTCATGTGAATTACCCTTACCCTACGAGTTGTGAATTCGGGAGATGTCATATTCATTGGAGCCTATTAATACGCCTTAGATTGTAGATACTCACAATCACCCCAACATTAGTTTTTCCAAAACACTTTCTGAAACGCATTTATAATGACTTTGAGGTACGGAAGCAGCAACGGTCATGCAACGGTAATTACCTAAGTTCGTTTTACTTACCTAATGTTTTTCTGAACTTCGTTTTCCGTCAAGTTTTTTTTTTAAAAAAATACTTGACACATTCAATTCTCAGGACGACATTCCTTTTAGTTGCCCTTACACCGAATGCTCGTTTTTCGGCCCACATAATGACTTGTACAACCACTTACACTTCGTGCATGGAGACGCTAAGTATGATCTTACCCGACACTTCCAGTTTGTGATGAGAAGAACCGATGCTTTTGTGGTGTTCCTTGACGAGGACGAAGATTCCAATATCTTCGTACTTGACACCAAAACTATGAAAATTAGTTCAATTGCTGACATGAACAACGTAGCTGACCCTCCCACATGGCTTGGTACCTTAGTTATTAAACGAACCTTTGGTGCGTTTTGGTATTGTCCACTTACGAACTACATTCGGTGTAATTCTGAGCTTTTCTGGGTAGGTGGTTCAATCCATACAGGTGACAGTGTAGCTAGGTCACAGATCCTAGCCCTATTATATGATGAGTATGAATGTTTGTTTGTGGAACATGTCCCCGGGGAAAACTAAAGCACTTTTAGATCTTGCTTAAGAAGTTTCTAACGCACTTTCCTTGTATTTCAGTTACTAATCTTATGTAGCAGCTAATTTTTTATTTACTACCCATGTACAAAGGTTTTTTTAAATACTAAACTTACCCACGAATGCAGAATTCGCTGGGTATCACGAATGCACAATTTGGGATATCTAGGTTCATTATGCATTTTCAGAAACACTTTCTTTTTTTACGTAGTGTATTTAAGTAATTTAAGTTGAATAATAAGAACTCATCTACGAACAACTACTGTTTCAAACACCGTTAACAGTAATGAAGAAATTTTATTTAAGTACTTCAATTTGTAACAGACAATGTTTGTAACGAACATAACGTTGTACCGAGAAACGCAAATACCGTGTTCAACACCAAAATGTGACGTACTAATACATCAAATGCAATACGTATCATCAAATAAACCATGTCTTATCAAACACAAAAGTTAAATGTCTAAAACCAGGAACATACAAAAAACAAGTAGCCATAAACATCAGACAATAAAAACATGAAAACCGTCAGACATCATCATCAAGGCCTGCATCATTAAGATCTTCCTCGGGGTCTGCCCCACCTGCTGCCTCGGCTGCAGCGCGCTCCTCCGCCATACGAGACGACTCCCCTCGCTCAAATATAGATGGAATGCCGGGTCCGGCTGTCGAAGAAGTCCCGGGATCCATCTGTGTCGCCCTAACAAGAGGAACATCATCGGTGGCAAGTTGCAAAATATTTCTCAACTGTTCCTTGCAACAAGGAGAGACTATCTGCAGCTGTCTCTCGACGTAGGACGTAATAAGAGCAAGACACTGTAATTAAAGAACAATAAGTACGTAAGTAGATGTAAACTGTATAATAAAATATTGTAACGCATGATACTAAAACAAACTTACCCGATGAGTGTCAATAAACGGCGAAGGAACAACATCGGGAGGGGCCTGCCTCTGTGAGAACCGACTGACATATGGATGTGATATCTGGAGGTACCAGTCTAAGTATGCAGGATCCACCGACCAAGGAGGAGAAGCTACGGGGCTCTCCAAAATGTACGGACAGAGATGGTCTTGCATCCTCTCCCAACGATCCCACTCCTCAGCAAACTCCACAATATACTTGTTCTTCCCGCGTTTATTAATTGGTCGACAGACCCGTGATGGTGGAATAGGATCTAGTGGTCTGCTCTGCTGTCGTCCGAACTGACGTACCACCCTATCCGGCATATAGGGCTCCTGAATATCGAGGAACCTCAACGTTCCTCGATATGTAGAGGCCCTAAACCGGTCAATAAAATCTAGTTGCCCGTAAGGCATCCAACATATCTACAAGATTACAATGCAAATGTAAAAAGTTAACAATGTGCCAAGTTCAAATAATGTACGTATACAACTAGTCGTTAAACAATACTTACATCCTCTGGTCGATACTCATCCAGAATCCGCCTGTAAACATGGGGGCTCAACTCGTGCTGCGTAGCAGTCCTGTCGGTGTGGTAAAGGGATGCGCGTCTCTCATCATCACCTGCCATATCACGCTGGAAGTTCGGGTTCCCCGGGAAGTAAATGAAGTACATCCATATCCAAATCTGATACAATTAATGCAAATCGTTAACGTCAGACAACTTTACAAGTGTATATCACTTCTACTATTACTACGAACCTGTAAAAGATAAGGACAACCGCCGAAACCAACCACTCCACTCCTAGATGCCTCGCCTAATTCCCGATACAGATTTGCGAGGACAGCAGCGCCCCAAGCCGTATCGACTACTCTCGTCGGATCGTCAAATAATGGCAACAAGCGGGTCTGCAGAAGGGTGGTGCTCTTGTCCACAAACAAACTACTGGACATAAGATACCACAAATATCCAGCGGCAATGCAATCAGGATCATCCTCGTCCTCAATCATCCGCAACACGTGGGGCCAAAAACTACAAGCCCTTACCCGACCCTGCCTCAGAGGCCCTGTCATGTTCCACTTATCTAGTGGGGACACATAACTGGGATCAACTCCGAACATGTACCCAAACAGATCATTACAATACCTCCTCTCTTGCATGGCATTAGCAAATGGACCTGTAGTCGCAGGTAATCCCTCAATAGAAAGGCCCAAAATCATTGCTACATCATGCAGCGTAATCGTGATCTCTCCCCAAGGAAAATGGAAGCTGTTCGTCTCCGGGTGCCAATGCTCAATGAACGCTCCAATAAGGTTGTGATTCACAAACCCATACTGCAAATCCCTGTTACATGTTAACCTCGTCTGCTCAGCGATCCGGAACCAAGAACCAGGAGGAGGATCATGTGGTAAGTACGGCCTAAAACGTCCGAAATCAGTGGGCCGGGTGTAGCATCGGGTTCTCCGTGTGAACTCCCGTGGGGGATCGCCTGCTAGTTCCTCATTTGCAATCTTATGAGCAATGTGTGCCTCGAAACTATGCAAAACAGGATCGGCCAGAACGGGAGGAGGAGGTGGTGTATCAACTGGTGCAGAAGGTTGGGGGTCAGCTCTAGGAGGGGACTGAAGAACAGGACGTTCATCATCAAACCCAATCGGTGATCCATCCACAATACGCGGGGACTGTGACTGCAACTCAACAGGTGCAGTGGAAGTAGAGGGCTCAACTGAAGCAGGAGGCACGCTCATAAAGGGTACTACTGGAGGCTGTGAAAAAGACGGGTCGACATTACAAATATCATCTAAGTCAAGGCCTACTGATGACTGCACCTGATCAGAAGCGACAGGCCTACCCCTACCGCGACCTCTACGCCCCCGGGATGAACCAACACCCCCTCTAGACCCACCTCTCTTGCGGCCCGAAGCCGTGACTATACGCTCGGAAACTCTTCTTCCACCCGCAGTCATTCTCCTAATTTTACCAGCTATGGCCTAACATTTTCACATTTCTTATACTAATTAGTTATTTAAACACACACATGTCTATTAATATAACATTCTGTACTAACGTCTTTAATATCTTTTTACATGCAATCAATTCAACTTAACGTTTTAATCTCTTTTCAAATGCAACTTATGTTGTTACTAGTTTTCCTTCTTACAACACTATAAATTAAATGCTCAATAATTACATTTAACGATTTTGCTTCATACCTACATAATTACACTATTTTTACAATTTTTTCAATATTTACAATTTTTACCGTTTTTAAAACTTCATAATTAAATGCTACATAATTTTTACAACTTTTCATTACACTATTTACACTATTTATACTGTTACTTACACTATTTATACTGTAATTACTATTTTATATCATGCCAAATATATACATTTACTATTTTATATCATGCTAAATAATTACAACTTTTATGCCATGCCAAATATTTACATTTACTATTTTTAATAACATTTCAATTACTACTTTAATTATTACGATAAAACATTTAAAACTTTTTAATTTTACATACCTCGTCGGAAATCCGTCGGGCTCTTTTCGGAGGAGGGGGATCAGCAATTAATTCTTCCGCCATCTTCACCGCCTCTGCTCCGACCCTTGCTGCAATGCTTATTGGGTCATCTTCAGATTCGCTTTCCTCAGAGCTCCCGAATTCTGGATTCGGGTGCCTCTGCCCATACTCATCTTCTACCTCCCCTACCGCAACCTTCCCCTTCCTCCTTTCTTCCTTAACCCCTTCGTCTTCAACCTCCATATTTCCGCCTCCATCCTCTTCCTCCGCCACCGCCGCACCCAAAGATCCACATCTCGCAAAAACATTCCCGGATTCCGCCTCTGCTTCACGCCGCTCCTCTTGCCTCAGACAAACTCCTCCGGCCAAACCCGCCACCCATTCCATCGAAACCGCCGGATCTACTCCTCCCACCTCCAACGCCTCAGTAACTTCTCCCACCGACCCGGGCTCCATCGCCTCCTCCCGATTCGGGCCAACTGTCGGATCTACATCCGACCCTCCTCCTCTACTCGGATCTGCAACTTCTTCTCTAGCCACCGTATCACCGCCTCCGTTCATCTCTCTCGATTGCCTCATCACCTCTTCAACAGAAATTTCCGAAGGCAATGCATCGAAAAAATTGCCGGCCAATATTTCAGACCACCAGTTGTTCTCCATTATTTTTTTGGGATGATGAAAACACGGCGAGTTCACAATTCGGATGGTTACTTATAGGAATTTCACCGTTTTTTTTTAACCTATTCCAAACTCTCCCGAATTCACAATTCGGGAGTTTCAAATACAAATTTCAACCTCTCCCGAATTCACAATTCGGGAGGTTAAAATACAAATTTCAAATTCCAAGGTCAAACTTGCATTTACGAGGCAGATCCAATTTCCGAGATTTTTTACTGTTGTTACCATCTCACGAATGCAAGATTCGTGAGGTATATTTCAAACGCGCCCGCATTCACAATTCGGGAGGTTAAAATACAAATTTCAAATTCTAAGTTCCAAGGTCAAACTTACATTTACGAGGCAGATCCAATTTCCGAGATTTTTTACTGTTGTTACCATATCACGAATGCAAGATTCGTGAGGTTTCCTTTCACAAATCCGAAGGTTTTTGCACTGGTTTGTCTGCCATTTGAATTGATATAGGAAATGATTTTGCAGTATCTGCCTTTGAAAATTCGGATATAGGAAATGATTTTGCACTGGTTTGTCTGCCATTTGAATTGATTGCATGCATGGTCAGTCTCAAATTTAATACAGTACTAGTATCCAAAAACTGATTTTCAATTGAAAGAGCATCAATACTAATTATTTTCTTAATATATATGAAAAACTCTAAATGAAAAATAAATAGAAACAAAGGGAGTATGTTATTGGCTTGTAGCATTACGGTTACAGAAAAAAACGCTCTCAAGAAAGAGCGAACTGCCTCTCTTCCTTGTTGGCTATCGACTACTAGAAATTTCTTTATTGATGTCCTTTGTTGTAACAAGACAACACAACTCAGCATTACAAAGTATATAAACGTGACCATTTCTAATCATCATCATCATCTTCTTCCCCACCATCTTCTTCAACGTCATCATAATCATCTTCATGTTCTTCTTCCGATTCGTCTTCACCTTCGTCTTCACTTTCGTCTTCACCTTCGTCTTCATCTTCGTCTTCACCTTCGTCTTCACCTTCGACTTCACC
Source organism: Oxyria digyna (assembly GCA_029168935.1). Taxonomy (NCBI): domain Eukaryota; kingdom Viridiplantae; phylum Streptophyta; class Magnoliopsida; order Caryophyllales; family Polygonaceae; genus Oxyria; species Oxyria digyna. Next base: position 48,317,460 of record JAPVLV010000005.1, read on the forward strand.
TTCGCCTTGACCTTCGACTTCACCTCCGTCTTCACCGTCGTCTTCACCTTCGCTGTCTTCATCATCTTCACCACCATCTTCAACTACATGATCGTCATCATCGTCATCTTGGGGTATCGGGTTAATATTTAGAGGCGGCATTGGTTTGCACGGTTATGACGTTAAAGAAATCCGGGACTCACCGCATGGCTGCCATTTATAGACGAAAAGATAAGATCTGTTTGGGATAAGATCAATGACGGAAATATCTGACCGGGTCCCACACCATCTCGTTCGGAACCCCATTCCGAACGAGATGCTGACAGATCTTATCTTTTCGTCTATAAATACCTCCAAAACAAACCATTTCAAACACACATTCACTATCATTCCATTATATTTATTTTCTCTCAAATTTCCTTCCTCAAATTTCGATATGTATCCAAATCGTCCAACTCTATTTCCCGCCTCTTCCTCGACAATGGATCCTGGTCCGAAATTGTGTTGGTGTCAGAAAAAGCCCACGGTGCATATGTGTACCGAACAAATAGAGTGAGACAAGGTCAACTATGGGAGAAGATTTTGGGGATGCCCGGATGCATGTTGGGATGCTCTAACTGAAGAAGAGGAAGAGAAAGGGTGCAAATACAAACATTGGATCGATCCACCATACACAGGTCGTGCAAGGGTCGTTATTGAAGAACTAAATGCAGACAACTTATGCAACTGGTCAAAGGCTGAAGGAATTGAGGAAGGGATGGAGTTGCTGAGGATTGGAACAAAAGAATGGGCCAACGAAATAGATGAACTGAAAGCCAAAAACACCGAGCTCATGGAGGAAAACGCTGCACTTGCTGCAGAATTGGCAGCAACACGTAACAAATAGAGAATTAAGTATTTTTAATTTCTTGTATCGTTAGTTGTTCCCCTCGTTCGGAATGGGGTTCCGAACGAGAGGGTGCTGCCGGGCGCAAAAAGGGTGCTGCCCGGTTGCAACCCGTTTAACTACGTTTCATTCCTCCCGAATCCACAATTCGTGAGCTTGTAATTCAAATTTTAAGGTCAAACTTGTTCTGACGTGGCAGTTACAATTTCCGAGATTTTCTCGATTGTTACTACCTCACGAATGCTCAAATCGTGATGTGTGGTTTCAAATTTTTATCTTCCAAACCCGGTTCAATACCCGATTTCTCAATTGCCCAAACAGGTTTACTAGATCGGGTTCACTATTTGCGGTTCACTATATCCGGTTCCCTAATTCTGAACCGGTTTGTTTATTTTTCTATTTCCCACGCTCACGAATGCTGAATTCGGGAACGTCTATGAATACTTTAAGCTCCCGAATTCTGAATTCGGGAACTTCTATTACTATTCCAGTTTCGCGCGGAATTTAAATCCTGACACACTAGGAGTGCAATAAGCCTTTCTGATATATTCTCCATACTTGCATATTTGATTTTAGTTTTCAGAGCCCGTAGTCATGATTCCGGCGCAATCTGTCCCCTCCGTCTCTCATACAAACGATTCTGGGACGAATTTCATCGGCTCCGTCGCCGCCATGCTCGATTCCATCCCGCCGATAACTGTCACAGCTTGTTGAAGCTACAGCTGAAGTAAAGTTCCTTCTGGTTTTGATGGTAACAAACATTCCTACTAATGTATACTTGAGTGTTTCAGGATGTCTACTCTGAGCAGGAACGTTACTCAACAGAGGCGAGCTAAATAAGGAAAGAAATGGCTGAAGGAGCACAACGAAGATATCAATGTTTTATTTATGGAAAATACGGTTGAGCAGCAAAGATTTCATGAAGATCTTAAGGAAAGAGATATATTTAAAAGATGGAAATAATATCTTCTTATGCGAAAGATATTTTTCCATAATCTTGTTTATTCCCTAGTTTAAACCTAGTTTTATCTTTGCTATATAAACTAGTCTTTAGGCTTAGGAATACGACGACGATTGAGAGAGTTTATGCTTGTGTGAATCAAGTGTGATCGTCCAAAAGAAGAACAAGAAGAAAAGAGAGAAAGAGTGAGCAATACTTAGTCTTAGGCGTTGAGTTTGGGCTCGAGTGAAAGAAGAGATTCGTGATCGTAATCCTTGCTTTCTTTTGTAACAAACAAGAGATTAATAAGATAAGTATACTCATTCAAATCCTTCAAGTGAGAAGCTTGAAGGTAGTGGTTTTACTCAACTCTTAGTGGTTGAGGTTTCCACTCTAAATACTTGTGTTCTTCTATACTTCCTGCGTTAATATTCCGCTGCTACACCTCTGAAGGAACAATACACTTTGTTCCCTCAGAAGTAATTGAACTAACGATCCAACAATTGGTATCAGAGCCTGGTCTCTAGATTGTTACCCTTGCAGGAAGAATGTCAGGAACAGCCATCAACGACTCCTTCTGGAAGCCACCAATGCTCAAATCAGGAGAGTTCTCATACTGGGTGGAACAGATCGAATCACATATTTGTTCCCTGCATGGACAGATGTGGAAGATTGTGGAATTTGGAGATGTGAAGATTCTCGATCCCTCAGATGAGACTGGAGGAACACTCAAGAAAAGAGAAGATTATCAAGATGCTGATTACAAAGTCTTGGAGCTCAACATGAGAGCAAAGAAGGTCATACTTGCTGCCCTTGGTCCATCCGATCAAAGGAAGGTTCTAAAGTACAAGACTGCTCACGACATATTCAAATCCCTCAAAAGGATGTATGAGGGGAATGAAGACATCAAGAAAAATAGGATCTTGACTCTCATCAAGGAGTATGATAGTGCTGTTCAAGGAAAGAATGAGTCTTTGGATGACTACCATTCACGTTTCCAGGGATACGTAGGCCAACTCGAGTTCTTAGGGGAAACGATCCCTGAGTGGAAACTGACACATCAATTTCTTCAGGGATTGTCCTCTAAATGGGACGCTTTCTCTCTTGCACTCCAAGCTCAGAATGATATCAAAAACATTACCTTGGAGGAACTAGTTGCTCGTCTCCAGAGCAACGCGGGGATTCAACAGAGCAAGATGCTACGAAGGGAAGGAGAGAAGGCAGAAAAGTCCCAGAACATTGCTCTAAAAATCGAAAAAGCCTTCGATCTTGCTCAGGAAGAGGACGAAATTGTTGATAAGGATGAAGAAGTTGCTCTCTTCACAAGAGCCCTTCGAAGAGTCTGGAAGGACAGCAGAGAAAAACAACGTCTCCCTGATGGGAACAAAGACATGAGTACTATCATCTGCTATCACTGCCAGAAGAAGGGACACTTCGCGAGAAATTGCTTCAAAAAGAAGGGAGGAGAAGCAAATGTCCCTCAAAGGGAAAAGAAGGAAGCAATGATTGCAACATGGGGGACATCTGACTCTGAAGACGAATTTCTCTACACTCCCAAGGAAACGTGTCTAATGGCTACAGGAGGGACTCCCGACTCCAAAGAAGAATTTCCCTACACATGTCTAATGGCTACAGGAGAAAAATCCGAAGATGAGGTAAACACTTCAGAACTTGACTCTTTCTTAGAAAACAAATCAAAAGCTCAGATTATTAGGTTCATCCATTCTCTAGGAAAGGAACAAAGTAATCTGAATTCTTTGATCGACGAAAAGGAAGAAACCATTTCATGTCTAATTGAGGAAAACCAGCTTTGGGCTTCTAAGGTTGCTAGACTTGAAAAGGCTTCGTTCCCTTCGTCGGACTCGTGCATATCCTGTCCTAAGTATGTGTCTGATATAGCTTCCCTGGAAAAGAAAATTGTCATTCTTGAATCTGAAATTAAAACTTTGACTGAGGAAAATTCAAAATTTGCTAAGAAAGTTGATGAATTTCTAATAGAGGAAGAAAACAAAAGGAAAATTTGGTTAGATGAATATATCACCTCTAAAATTGATAAGGAGAAGGCTGATTTCTCTAAACGCTTTGTACCACGTGCTGGATTAGGCTATGATAGCGCCTCTTGTTCACAAACTGCCATCTCGTCTCCTGGTATACAAAATTCCCTCTGTCATAAAGGACCCTGTGGAGGATCAATCACACATTGTTCCCATAATGGTTCTGAAGATAAAGGGAAGAAAATTGCTCAGGAAGAAAAGGTGTGGTTTGATGGACAGAAGGCCTTTAAGATATGGCAAAAACATGCTAAAAGCACTAAGCCAGTAGAGGTGGATTTTAGGTCTAGAATTGAAAACAAAACCATCTGGCCTGGACAAAGTAGGTATGTCAATCTGAAACACCACAGGGTTTGCTGGTACTGTGGTGAGTCAGGACATCATCAACAAGAGTGTTGGAAAAAATCAAGAGATGAGGAGATAGCCTACAATTATTGCAATAATTCTTCTGTTAGGAACACTCCCAGGATCAAGGTTGTTTTAAAAGATAATGAGGATAGAAGATTGTTCTTCATCCCAGGTAAGCCTAGGCTTGCCTGGGTGCGCAAAAACTAATCCCTTACTTGCAGGATGGAAAGAAGAAGAGTTCCTGGTATATAGATAGCGCTTGCTCAATACACATGACTGGGAACAAAGCATGGTTTATATCTCTCCATCCTGAAAACAAAGGTTCTATAACCTTTGGGAACAACAGTAAAGGGGAAGTAGTTGGCATGGGAAAGGTAAGGATCTCTGACAATCTTGTTGTGAATAACGTTACTTTAGTGGATAACCTAACCTTTGATCTATTGAGCGTACGTCAAATGTGCCAGGATGGTCAAAATAGGGTTATCTTTACTACTAATGAGTGTTTGGTTGAGAATGTTGAGACAGGGAAAGTTCTCCTCAGGGGAATCATAGAGAACAACCTATACAAAGTAGATCCATCTTTTATCCCTGAAGAGGAACTGTGCCTTTCTGCACAATCTGAGGAATCAAATCTATGGCATCAAAGGTTCTCTCATGCAAGCCTCAGACTTCTACACAAACTTCACAATAAAGACCTAGTTATTGGTTTACCAAAGATAGAGAGTCAATCTGAAGAGGTGTGCATTGCTTGCACAAGAGGAAAACAAGTAAGATCATCCTTTAAGTCCAAAAACCAGGTAAGTACCTCTGAACCCTTAGAGCTTATTCACATGGACTTGTGTGGGCCTATGCGCACACTTAGCCGTGGGGGAAACAAGTACGTGTTCGTCATTGTAGATGATTTCTCTAGGTTTACTTGGACTATTTTCATTGCTTCAAAGGAGGATGTGTTTGATGAGTTTGAATTTTGGTTACATGCTATTGAAAATCAATCTGGATTTCATCTAAGGGCTATACGCACTGACCATGGTACAGAGTTCGAGAACTCCCAGTTTCTTTCCTTGTGCAGGAACAAAGGCATAAATCACAATTTTTCTGCGCCAAGAACGCCTCAACAAAATGGAGTTGTTGAAAGAAAGAATAGGACTCTGGAGGATATGACAAGGACAATGCTAATTGCAAGTGGATTGCCAAGAAACTTCTGGGCTGAAGCACTCAATTCTGCTTGCTATGTACTGAACCGTGCCATGTTGAGACCTATGATTGAGAAGACACCATATGAGTTGTTCAGAGGAAGGAAGCCGAACATTTCTCATCTAAGAGTCTTTGGGTGCAAGTGCTTCGTCCACAACAATGGAAAGGACAATCTGGGCAAGTTCGATCCAAGAAGTGATGAAGGAACGTTTGTAGGTTATTCCACACATAGTAGGGCCTACAAAGTTTACAACAAGAGGACAAGGAAGGTGGAGGAAAGCATCCATGTGGTCTTTGATGAAAAGATCATGGCAGGTAACGTTGTCCATGATCCAAACGTTCCTCCACTGACTGAAGCCGATAGGGAACAATTCATTCTCGCTGATGCTGAGGAATGCATCCCCACTACGGACATGAACGCAGCAGAAGAAGCAGTCCCTGATCAAGATGCAAGTGTACCTAATGAAGATTCTGGAACTCAGGGGGAACAATCCCCATCTCAGGAACAATCTGAAGAAGATACTCACCATGAAGAGGAAGGAACGCGACGCAGCACTCGTATCCATGGGCCCCCATCAAGACTCATGGACTACGTATGCAACTGTGCTTCGCTTCCCTCCTCCGATCTATCTCTTGAGCCCAGCGACAAGGTTTGTTCCGTACTCACATTAGATCCTACATTTCATGCCTTCTATGCTTTTGTCTCCACAGCTGAACCAAGAACAGTGAAAGATGCCCTAGAAGACCCAGAATGGGTCAATGCTATGCAAGAGGAACTTCACCAATTTGAGAGGAATAAAGTATGGAGACTAGTTCCCAGACCTAAGGATCGCTCCGTCATAGGTACCAAATGGGTGTTCAGGAACAAGATGGATGAAAGAGGACAAGTGATAAGGAACAAAGCAAGACTGGTAGTAAAAGGCTACAATCAGCAAGAGGGAATTGACTATGATGAAACTTTTGCGCCAGTTGCTAGATTAGAAGCAATACGCCTCTTGATCGCCTACTCTGCTCACTATGGATTCAAGTTGCAACAAATGGACGTCAAGACAGCGTTCCTGAACGGGGTACTAAAGGAAGAAGTCTATGTGGAACAAACGCCTGGATTCGAAGATTCTTCCTATCCTGACCACGTTTACATACTTGATAAGGCACTCTATGGTCTGAAGCAAGCTCCTCGCGCCTGGTATGAAAGACTTTCTCAATTCCTCTTATCTCATGGTTACGTAAGAGGGGAAGTAGACAGAACTTTATTTCTATTAAGAGAGGGAAAGCATACCTTGGTAGTTCAAGTATATGTGGATGACATAATCTTTGGCTCCACCAACGAGCACTTAGTTACCAAGTTCACAAAGCTGATGGAGAGTGAATTTGAAATGAGTATGGTGGGCGAGCTTAAGTTCTTTCTAGGCCTACATGTTGTTCAAACAGAGGAAGGAACAAAGGTACATCAACAAAAGTACCTACGAGAGTGCATCAAGAAGTTTGGTATGATGGATGCAAAGAATTATTTCACTCCTATGTCCCCAAATGATTCAATAGGAATGGATGTTGACAAGAAAGAAGCTGATCAAAAGGTCTATCGTGGAATGATAGGCTCATTGCTTTATCTAACCGCCAGTAGGCCTGATATCATGCAGAGTGTATGTTTCTGTGCCAGATTTCAAGCCAGTCCTAGAGAAACTCATGTCATTGCTGTGAAAAGGATCCTGCGTTACCTTAAGGGGACTGATGATCTATGTCTGTGGTACCCAAGAGGGGGAAGTCTTGAATTACTGGGGTACACAGATGCTGACTTCGATGGACACAAGCCAGATAGGAAATCAACATCTGGGATGGCTCAATTCCTTGGCCCTTGCCTTGTGTCTTGGGGATCAAAGAAACCACTGTCGCCCTCTCCACTGCCGAAGCTGAGTATGTCGCCGCCGCAGCTTGTTGTTCTCAACTCATATGGCTCAAACAACAGCTAAGTGACTTTGGCATCATTTCAGGTAACGTTCCTATACTTTGTGATAACACTAGTGCTATTGATATTTCTAAAAATCCTGTGCAGCACTCTAGGACTAAGCATATTGACATAAGACATCACTTCCTTCGTGATTGTGTGGAGAAAGGAATTGTCTCTATGGAACATGTCCGCTCTGAGGATCAAATCGCGGATATCTTCACAAAGCCACTAAACAAGGCTCCCTTTGAGAAATTACGTATGGGTCTAGGTATGATTTCTCTCAACTAATCTTGATCTTCCTTGAAACCCCCAATGATTGGTGAAATTAGTGAGCTTATTCATCTTGAGTATTAGTCCTTTGAGCATATCAATACCTGCTTTTCTATGAAATAAACTTGAGTCCTTTGAACTGCTTGCATGATCTATACGTGATTAGGAAAGATACCTTGCTAGAGATTGAAATTGATAAATGCATGATTCCTTAGGCAAAGGTCTTATTTTCTAACCCAAAAGATCCCTCTTGATGTACTGATCCCTCAATACAAGCCCAAAGGATAGAGGGAATCTACGGCCACCCTATGAACCTTCATGATCGATAGTCCTATGAGCCATGTTTTTCCATCCACAACTGGACTCCCTCATCATGATGTAAAATATTTTAAATTCATATTATGTGAAATTTTTTCTATGTGATGTTCTTTTGTACCATCCCTGGTAAACATACCCCAAGCATCACAATACCTTCGATATCAGATTGAGAAAGGAAAGGATAAGGGTTGAGATTTGAAAAGCTGCTGAGGGGATTAATAGCTCTGAGGTGACAGATACATGCATTCGGCAGAAGTCTAAAGGACTAGAGTAGGTTCTGGAACCGAGAAAGTAATGATGGCTCTTGAATATATTTGATTGGAGGAAATAGCGGCACAATTATGGAAAACCGTTCAGATTTGGAAAAAGGATTTTTGAATTTGAAACGTATGATCTGGTGTTCAGATATGGAAAATTCGGCATCTACTTAAAGGCTTTTTCCCAAAATCTCCATCGCCACAACCCTCTCTTTACCCTCTCCTAAACACAAAGCTTTCTCAGTAATACTCCCTGCAACAATGGTGAACACTACCTCTGTTTCTCTCACAGGAAACGAAAGCCCAGAAACACTTAGAAGAATCCTTGCTTCCCTGGGCATCCCCACAGAATCTCCCAAGCCACAATCCCCAGCCAAAGAACCCTCGTCCTCTCCAAAAGAAACCCTCAAAGAACCTTCATTGTCTCCCAAAGAAACCCATCAAGAACCCTTGCCGGCAAAAGAAACAACACCGCCGGCCACACCCACCTTATCCCAGTCTAGTACCTCAACTGAAAAATTAGCCTCCCCTACCACTGAAAAAATCCCAAGCCCCATCTCTCAAGAAAAAACCCAACAAGAAACCACGCCTAGCCCTCCAAACTCCTCTCTCCCTCAAACTGACCTAATCCTCGCCGAAATCGAAGAGGAGAACTCCCCTTTATTTAAGGGAAAGTTCCCTGAGATTCTAGATCTCAGTGAGGAAGAAGACGAGCCTCAGGAACCAGTGCTCAAAAGAGCAAAAGTGGAGCCTTCCCCTTCTCGTCCACGTACAAGGAGCGCTGCAGCCAAGCCACCCAAAGGAAGGAAAGTTCCCAAACAAGTGGCTGCAGGAAAGGCCTTGGGGAAACGAACCATCATCAGAGACCTTCTGTTTGATGAGGAGTTTCTTGTCGCCAACAGGATGGACATCCTGGTGGACATCATCCGCCACCAAGGTTGGGAAAACCTATTCTGCACTGCTCCAAAGGTAAATGAGGGAATGATAAAGCAGTTCTACAGCTCCTTCACCATTACTGAGAGGCCTCACGCCATACAAGCCTCCTTCGTCCTTGGGAAGGACACCCACGTGGTCTCAAGCACCGAACTGGGAGTCATACTCGGGGTGCCTCACGAAGGATTTGAAGAATACGTCAAAGGGCAGTGGCCAAAAGACATAGGGCTGGCTGCTATCCAAAGGGTTTCTCAGGATTACTCAACTGAAGTTGTTGGGGAGATGACCACTTCGTCCATGGGGGTAGCAAACCGGATCTTGCACAGCTACCTTATCAGTAACATTACCCCCAGAGAGCAGAAGCGCACAACCATTCTCATTCAGGACTGCCTTCTCATGGACAAGCTCCTCCTCAGGCAAGCCATTAACCTACCAAAGATCATTATGCTACACATGGCCCATGCCCGGAGGAACGATAGGCATGGTCTTCCCTTCCCAGGAGTAGTAAAGAAGATCCTAGAGTACCTGAGGGTGTATGAAGCTGGTCCCTCTGAGGTTGTGTTTGCTAGGGAGTTGGCTGAAGCGAATTTAAGGAAGATGAAGTTTGAGAAGAATGAAGATGGTGATTGGGTCCGCTCTGCTGAATTTTGTGAAACAGAGCATGTAACTGAGGACCCTCCACAGGAACAGAGTGAAGAACCAACTATGGTCTATCAACATCAGAGGATGGAAGAGTTGTGCTCACTGGTTGGAAACCTGGTGAATGAAGTTGCTGCCTTGAAGGCTGAGATACGTCGTTGGACGTCATCCAACTAGAGGTTCCCTTGGCAGTTTAACAGTCTCTTCTCCACACCTTTCCTCCTCTATCTGACCCCCACTCTCTGTTCCTAGCACATCTATCCTTCTTCTTTTGCGCTTATTGTACCCTTTGCTTAGGGTTTTATGTGTCTTCTTTTAAATTTCTCTATGCTTGTGTTTTTTCTTTTCCCAGTCCAGTATATGTATCAGCGTCCGTTCTTATGACGCTTGTTTTAATCTATGATTAGCTTGTTTTGATGAGTTCTGGAGTTCTTCTATACCAAGTACATGTTTAGACTTACTTTTTGATGATGCCAAAAGGGGGAAGAAAGGAACGGTCAAGGTTTGAGGGGGAACATCTGGACTTAAACCTTATAAGTAACGTTCCCTTAGGAGAACTGTTTAGATGTGTTTTAGAAGTATTCAATGAGTATGTTTGTCACCATCAAAAAGGGGGAATTTGTTGAAGCTACAGCTGAAGTAAAGTTCCTTCTGGTTTTGATGGTAACAAACATTCCTACTAATGTATACTTGAGTGTTTCAGGATGTCTACTCTGAGCAGGAACGTTACTCAACAGAGGCGAGCTAAATAAGGAAAGAAATGGCTGAAGGAGCACAACGAAGATATCAATGTTTTATTTATGGAAAATACGGTTGAGCAGCAAAGATTTCATGAAGATCTTAAGGAAAGAGATATATTTAAAAGATGGAAATAATATCTTCTTATGCGAAAGATATTTTTCCATAATCTTGTTTATTCCCTAGTTTAAACCTAGTTTTATCTTTGCTATATAAACTAGTCTTTAGGCTTAGGAATACGACGACGATTGAGAGAGTTTATGCTTGTGTGAATCAAGTGTGATCGTCCAAAAGAAGAACAAGAAGAAAAGAGAGAAAGAGTGAGCAATACTTAGTCTTAGGCGTTGAGTTTGGGCTCGAGTGAAAGAAGAGATTCGTGATCGTAATCCTTGCTTTCTTTTGTAACAAACAAGAGATTAATAAGATAAGTATACTCATTCAAATCCTTCAAGTGAGAAGCTTGAAGGTAGTGGTTTTACTCAACTCTTAGTGGTTGAGGTTTCCACTCTAAATACTTGTGTTCTTCTATACTTCCTGCGTTAATATTCCGCTGCTACACCTCTGAAGGAACAATACACTTTGTTCCCTCAGAAGTAATTGAACTAACGATCCAACACAGCTCATCCACCAATAAAAACACGTCGCCACTATCTAGCAAATGCTCTCTTAAAATCAGATTTAGGGATAACTGCAATTTTACTATCCATATCCATTATTAAACCTAAAACCCAATTTTTCAACCAAATTGAATGTGTCTTAGAACCGCCATTGACACTCAACAAACTATTCCTCCTCTCTAGTACTCAACAAATTGACCCAATCCTTCGCTTCGGCAACTCAGATTTGGGCAAGAACTTCCTCATCATCTTCGTGGTTGAGCAAATCGGATTAGATGTAGTCTCTTGTTTTGTCTTTTCTTCAACAAATGGGTGAAGTATAATTTCAAGTTAAAAGTGGATATATTTTTTAATTTAAAAAGAGTGATACAGTAGTTGATATCGTGAGCTGAAACAGAAGCCAAGGATTGGGTCAATTTGTTGAGGATGGTATGGTCCCCTCCCTTCCGGTGCAGATCTTTTGTCCCAGAATCGTCCCAGAATTCGTCCCAGAATTCTGGAATCGAGCATGGCGGCGACGGAGCCGATGAAATTCGTCCCAGAATCGTTTGTATGAGAGACGGAGGGGACAGATTGCGCCAGAATCATGACTACGGGCTCTGAAAACTAAAATCAAATATGCAAGTATGGAGAATATATCCATGGTTCTGTAAATGTTTAGTGGTTTGCACAAAAAATTGAATAAAGACAAAGAAAAAGTGCAAGGAACGAGGAGTTGCAGAAGAAGGGAAGAAGCAGAAGCATACCCATGTAATAAAATATATATATGTGGACCAATAAGATTAATGTTACAGTAGTTGATATATATGGGTTGAAACAGAGGATCCGGACCGTATAAAAAGGGAATACTTCACGTGACTTTGCAGAGAGTTTGGTCCAAATGAAGACTTAGGGTTTAATCTATTAAATCAATCTTCAATCTGCAAAGTTTTTTGAGGGCAAAAATATTTAAATTGGATCATAAAAAAACTATTGATCCAGCCTTAAGAAAGCATGGGCTTTGATTCAAAGGATAAGCAAGCCTGAAGAAAAAAGCTAAGCCCAAATTAAAATAACAAGGTATGGATACCTGCACCAAAGCAAAGCAAAGCAAATAAAATATTAGCTTAATTACGTGGCTTACTAGTTAGCACATACCACTAAAGATTTGCTTAACATATGAAGTCATTTTGTTTTGACACTTGAGTGCTAATAAATTTTACACGAGTCATATACAAGTGTGACCATGTTAAATCTAAAACGTTATCTTCTTAAAGAACTACGTAGACTTGATTCCGTACTAAACGAATACGTAGGAAATTCGGTATCAAATTTAAATATATATCGAATTCAGTCACCCCACAAATCAAGAAACAATCTTTTCCGAACTACGCGTGATTTGATCCCTCACAAAGAGGGTACGTAGACAATTCGACATATAGCAAACCGCTCGTCGAGTTCAATCACACCCTAAAACCAAAACAAAAGTTTTATCCAAAAAATATTCTTGTATGAACTACGTTTGATTTGATCCCTTATAAAAAGGGTACTCGATACAAGTCATCGACCATCAAGTTCAATCATGAAATCAAATTAAATTTAAAGTTCTAACAAATTAAAAAGATCAAAACCTTTTAAAATTAATAAAATAGTGGAGAGGTTAGGCAACCCTTCCTAGAAGATGAGTTTGATCTTATTCACGACGTGCAAATGATAGTTGGATCGTGTCTAGGAAACCTTTCCTAGAAGGTGGGCTTAGACTCGTTCCTCTGATGTACGTTAATTAAACACTCTGAACTACATAAGGCTTGATTCTCTTCAAAGAAATATGTAGGCAACCCGCTAAAAACTCGGGTGCAGCCCAAATCATCAAAACACTCAAATTTTGGTTTTTGTATAACTTTTAATCAAGAGGGTAACGAGAGAGGGTCGAACTCAAGTTTTAAAAATCAAATAAAATATGTTTTGCAATTTATACACATTTTTGTTCAACAGTGCATTCAGTTTGAGTCACATACTCAGTCTCTTAACGCCCAGATCTGGAGAGTTATTGAATTTGGTGATGTCATCATCCTTGACTTGAATGGTGATGACAAAACCAAAGAGAAGAGATCTGACTATAGTGACGCAGACTACAAGATCCTTGAGAAGAATGCGCCAGAGTGTAAGCAAGTTATCAACGTCGCCCCTCAACGCGCTTGATGGACTCAACGTCCTAAACGACATCCTTCTCCAACGTTTTTAGACATGAAATCAAGAACTCCATCATCATATGATCTCCAAATCTACCGTTCAAAATACGAACTAAGTGGAATACAAGAACGCGACGGATCGAGAAAGTCTTAAACTCGGACACGACACTAAGAGTCGCCTAAAGAAGTACAAAGTGCAGCAAAACCAAGTAAGTTCTCTATAAAACCTGAACCTCCCATATCTTAATTCGAGGAAAAGAAAGACATATCTCATCAAGTTGAAAGAAAAAGAAAGATCGTGTCGCGAGACGCTAACTAAAGACCACGCCAAAGAGAGCGTAAGATCAAAGTAATCCTCCTCAAGTTCGCAAAGAAAAAGCGATTCTCCAAAAAGAGCAACACAAGAAGTTACAATCGAAATACCAAAAGCAAAAGTTTCTCAAGTAAGATAGTTGAGAAAAGAATCTTCCAACACCGAAATGAAAAATTCCTAAGGATAAGAGCGTTGGGAAACTCGACGCGTCCTAGGAAGACCCGTAAGAACTTCATTGATTGTTAGCTAAGTTGAAGTGCATATTTACCAAGTTACACACGTCTAAGTATGTTTATTTTCTGAATGATCATGTCGTTGTCATAGCGTCGAGGCGGCAAGGGGTCGCGTCGACTAGGGGTAGCTTTAGAATGTCGTCATGTCGAGTCATCATGATTATTTATTTGCATAAGCGTATTTTCTCTCCGACGTGTCAAGCATGCTGAGCTGTTTCATTTCAAAGTACTTGCTCTCTGTCTATGATGCAACACCAAGCTTAATAAGGCCGTGGCGAAAATCCGCGCCGGGGCGAATTTCGTTAGTCTACGCATTCAAGGCTTCATCTACGCGTAGGCAACGTTAGCCGAACCGCCGACCCCGAGTCGAAGCTCCCTATGATTGTTAGCGACGTGTGGCAATGGTCATAGGGAATGAAGCCCGACACCTCACGAAACCGGCACGGTCCTCTGGGGAAGAAGGGAAACCTATCGCCACGACCCATCTCCAGGAACGCGTACTTGCGCCTTCCACGACCCCTCTGAGATTCATGAATCCACGGGCAAAACGCCAAACCGGCAGGGATGCGTCCACCGGCATTGTAAGTCCTAATAATCAAGAAATCGGATGCTACACGATGAATAGACCCGTCGATTAAAAAAGTTCGACGTCGACCTAAACGCTAGCGTGAGGCAACGGACCCACCTTAAAAGTAAGGGGTAACGTCACAAGATGATAAAAATCACACGTTGAACTATGTCCGCCACTCGCTTCTGGGTTCGGAGGAAATGATGGACCCAACCTTCATATAAGCCGACAAATAACAAAAGCAGCCGCAATGACCGTACCACCCTATCAAGTAAGTAAAACTCTCTAACGCGTTCACTACGAACAAAGTGTCATACCAGGGGTAGAAAACCACACCCTAAAGATAAAGTAGCAAAAGCAAAAGCCAAGGACCAAACATACGCGTTCAAAAACAAGCTACGGGAAAGGGGTCACAGAAGTTAAAGTCAAAAAGAAGAAAAAGTTCTACGTGTACCCAAGCATAAAGCACATGAAACATCAAAACAAAAAGAACAAGGACATTCAAGAGAAGCAGTGCTACCAAAAGTTTAAAGTAAAAGTCAGTGTAGTCGACACAAGGCGTCATCACCAACGCGTTCCCAAATGTGAAACGTGTTCTCCAAAGACGTTTCCCGACGCGTTCTCCAGAACATTCTCGTTACACCTCCTTAAGACTCGAAGCAATCTAAAAGCATTGCATGAAGATCAAGTTGTGCCGCCATGATAACGCCACCAGGGGTCGGACCTACGGCATAATCGCCATCAAAGCAAGAAAGCATGCGTACGACTTCGTCTCCAAACTAAACCTCAAGGGTCTACTCTCTACGCCATATAAGCGATGCATCCTCTAAACTATCTCCACAATCTAAGACATCCTCGATCCTTAACAAGACAGTTCACGACATCCTAGAGTCATTAGAGCAAGAATGACTCCACTTTCCTAAACTGCCAAGCACAATCTATTCATCCCGGGTACGTTGCTCTAGACCTCCTTCTACTTAGTTATTTTTCTTCACGTATCTCCACTGCTAGTTGATAAGCGGTGTTTTACATACTACAACTATGGATTATTATCTAGTTTTGTATAGGATTATGTTATTTGTTTCTATGTAATCTGTATCATGGAGCTGTTCGAGAGAAGATTTACATACGAGATTCCAAGAGATGATACGAAGCATTGGAAGCATTGAAGCATAAGGAAGAAGCTGCTGAAGACGAAGACGAAGACTTGAAGAAATCAGTAGCTGCTACCTCAGACGACACAACCGCACCCGCGGGTCTAACCCTCAGCCAAGGATCCGAGAAAGCACAAGCCGCGCCCGCGGGTCCCAAACCGCGCCCGCGGCCCTCTGCCATCCTGAAATTCTGGAGAATCCAAAACCGCGCCCGCGGCTCTCAACCCGCGGGTGCGGTTCCTCGACAGAAGAATCAAATTGATGACTTTGCCAATTGAAGTATTTTGTGTTTAATTCTGCAACTGTCCACACAATTTTATTACCTTAATGTGGCTGTTACAATAGCTGATGACTATTTAGGTTGTGGATGATCATCCTTGATGAGATACCTTTTGTTTACTTAAGTTTTTGGAGAGTTTTTCACAAAACTTATGAGTTGCTTGATGAGGCGATTGTCGTTATGCCTATCAAAGAAATACCTAGCTTAAATCCACTAGTATAGTGGGAAGCAAGGGTCGAACCCAAGGGAGTCGAAATACAGTTTAAATCACAATTTTGTTTCTAACAAGTAACCAAATTGGGGGGGAAATTTCAAATGATTCTGATCAAGGGAAGCAAGTAAACACACAAAGTTGGTAGTAAGTAATATGATGGAAGAAGTTCACTTCTCGGTTTTTAGCACATCAATCATGCAAGAAAAATTGATCATAGAAACCTAACACCTTATATCATAAACATTCAATTGGTTTATCCTACTCTTTGTTCATAAAAAGTAACTAGTCCAACAAGTCCTAGAAACCCTTATTTGATTATAACCTTAGAACAACTAAGATTCAATAACCAAATAGCATTGAGCGCAAAGATATGTAGGCTTGTGCAATACCATTGGCGACAAGCCGATACTTGACACAAGTTTATAATCTCTACCCTATAAACAATCACAACAAGTTCATGTAGATAAGGATTGCTACCAAAGGACAAGACTCTTCAACAAGAATTATCAAGTCTAGCAATATGAAAGATAGAAATCAAACCTAGTTGCGCACCTAGATAAAATCAATATCTCTCAATAGCAAATTGAGGCACAAGAGATTATAAAATAAATCCACAATTGAAATAAGATATAAGGGATAGGAAACTCACAATAATCCAATGAAAGAAGGCTTCAAACCTTAAAGTGAACAATGGAGGATTAGTTCCTCATAGCCATGGAAGCTCACAACAAAATGGAGTTTTCTCTACTAAAAACCAAGATAAAAGCTCTAGGGAGAAGGAGAAGAGTTTATATATTTTCTCCCTAGAAAAACCAAGAAAAATAAATAAAAACCAAGTCTTAATGCAGCAAATTAAAGATAGACATAACTAATTTTGGAGTTACAAATCAAATGGAGAGAGGAAGGTCTAGCATCCAATGCCATCAATTCAATGCTCTCCGGGTAGAAATCTCGACCGAGATGTTGGAAATCTCGACCGCGATTTGCACATGCTGACGTGGAATGACGTAGAATCAACAGAATCCCGATGCTGGAAAATGGCAAAATCTCGACCGAGATAATGGAAATCTCGACCGCGATTTGTTGTCTGCAGCTTCTTCTCTCCGTCTTCTTCTGGTCTCGAGGCAGCTCGGCTTCGCCTCTCGACCACTCCTCTGGTGCAAGTGTGGTGTGTACTCCTCCTAAGCTCCATCCCGCAAGTACCAATGAAGGATACAAGCGGAATCTCCTAACTCCACCACCAAAATCGCTTTCGAGCTTCCCGCAAATCCATAATAACAACTCCAACCGGATTCCGGAAATAACACTCGACAAGCACCTAAACTCCTCTAATCCTATGCTAATAGTCGCTAGTTATCACCATATAACATGCTCCTATCATTGCTAAAGTTCCTTTGTTTCACTTGGCGTTTGAAGCTTTTGGATTCAACAAGTTGTGAGTTTATCCTTTCCCTTTGTCTACTCTTTGATTGTCTCAACTCTCTTGTTTGTATTGTCCATGAACTAGATTTACTACTTTAGACTGATCACCTAAGTTAGTTTTATCTTATTCATATTGCTAGAGTTTGATACTTCTAGTTGAATTATCATACTTGTTGTGTAGCACAATCTATTTGCATGAACTAGTTGTGATTGTTATTAGAGAAGAGAATTGAGTACATGTCGAGTATCCGACTAGTTGTCCATGATATTGCATGTATCTATCTATTCCTGAATGCATTGCTACTTTGTTATTGAACTTTGATAGTTTCAAGGTTATAATCGAGTAAGGGTTATTAGGACTAGTTGGACTAATAACTATTCAAGAACAGGAATTAGAACGATCACTTGAGAACTTGACATAGGGATGAAAAGGATTCTAAGATCAACTTGTTAATCTAATTGTGGATAATCGCTAAGTGGAACACTTCGCTTAATATTGTTATAACCAAGTTGACATTCGATACTTCGTATCAAAACCATTAACACCCCCCCTTTGGTTACGTTTATTGGTTAGTCATTGTGATAACTTAAGAATTTGATAAACTGATTCTCTTGGGATTCGACCCTTGCTTGCGCACTATATTACTTAGTTTGCACGTTAGGATTACTTGACTTGGCACACGACAAATTAGCCGCGTCAAATTTGGCGCCGTTGCCGGGGAATCAAATTTTCTTATTTTTAAGTTCTTATTTTGATTAACTTTAGTGTTGACTAGTGAATGGTCAACACCCGTTCTATTAATCAGGCTCTTTCTATTCTTGATTCAGAGATCGAGAGAACTTTTCATCGGAATCGAAGAGAGAACAGAGTCGGGACTGAGACAGTAGAAATGGCCGATCGAGAAGCTCTTGCTGAAGTGCAGCGTCAATTGGCTGACATGCAGTTGGTCGTTGATGCTCAACGGGAGCTAATTGAGGCAAGGCTACCAGGAAGAGGTGGTGTTACTCGCACTTTGAGAGAGCGGCAAACACCGAACCTGACACAGCAACCTCAAGCTGTGGTTATTCCACCCCTTGCTCATGGGGTGACTTTCGAGCTCAAGTCGGGGGTGATCAATTTGCTCCCAAGTTTCCATGGTTTGGCTGGTGAGGATCCGATCATGCATTTGAACCAATTTCATGACATTTGCATGACGACCAAACCGCCAAACGTCACGGAAGAGCAGATCAAGATGAGAGCCTTCGGGTTCACTTTGAAGGATGGTGCTCGTACTTGGTATTACCATTTGCCAACCGGTTCGGTTGATAATTGGGAAAAGTTGCACAAGGTGTTCTTGAGCAAGTATTTTCCGGTGAAGAAGGCAAATGCTCTCAAGAAGGAGATAGCCCATGTCGAGCAAAGTGAAGACGAAACTCTCTATGACTACCTTGAACGCTTCAAGGGGTTGTGTGCTTCGTGCCCTTTTCATGAGTATGATACCGAGGATCTAGTGCTTTACATTTGCAATGGTCTCCTTAACCAAGAAAGGAGGATGGTTGATGCTGCGTGTGGTGGGAATATTCTCAACATGACGCCGGAGGATGCCATGGAGAAATTGCAAGATATGGCTGAGAGCACAAGGAGTTTTGGTAGGACATACACCAAAAAGGGAGTGCATGCAGCAAGTTCAGGGGATCCCGCTCTTGTAGCTGAGCTTGTAGAGTTGAAAAAGATGGTCTCTCAGTTGCAAAAAGGACAACAACAACAAGTAAAGGTATGTGGTATTTGTGCTGACCCTTCTCATTTTACAGATAAATGCCCTAAGCTTGAAGGTGAAGACGTTGATGAAGTCAATGCTGGTGGTGGTGGGTATGGACCCCCACGACCTCGTGGTGATCAACAAAACAACTACAACCCGAGGTATAGAGAGCATCCCAATTTTCGATGGCGTGATCCAAATGAGCCCCAACAACAAGCTCAAGGCCCTCGACCCAATGCTGGACCATCTACTGCGGAGCTGCTGAGATCCTTGACTCAACACTTCACAACTCATGTTCAAACGACCGAGTCGAGCATCAAGAACATGGAGAAGCAAATTGGGCAGTTGGCTGAAGCTGTAACCACCATTGCACAACAAAATTCCAATTCTCTACCGTCCCAAACGGTGGTGAATCCAACCAGAAATGTAAGTGCAGTAACAACAAGAAGTGGTAAGATTTTAGGGGAAACCAAAAACCTTGTTGAGGCTTCTGCAGAAAAGTCGATTTCTGAGGACAGTCGAGAGCCACGCCCGCGGCTCCTCTACTGAGTCAAAAATCGATATTCCTGATGAGCCGCGCCCGCGGCCCGAAAACCGCGCCCGCGGCCCGAAAACCGCGCCCGCGGCCCGAAAACCGCGCCCGCGGCCCGAAAACCGCGCCCGCGGCTCCTCTACTGAGTCAAATGTTTCGGAATTTCCTTCACAAAATGCTGAACTCGAAGTGGAGGATCGGGGGGATTTCCAGTTGAGACAGGACAACTACGTTCGCCCCAACTTTCCACCTCTCGACTCCACCAAGCCTCCCGCCCCGTTTCCCGATGCCCTTAGGAACACCAAAAGGCCGGAAAACGACAAGGAGTTGTTTGAGATGTTCAGCAAATGTGAGGTAAACATTCCCTTGCTCAAGTTAATTAAAAGCATTCCTCGATATGCAAAGTTTTTAAAAGAACTTTGCACAATCAAGAGGAATCAAAAGTTGAAAGGGCAACAAAAGGTAACGGTAAGCGAGCGTGTCTCCGCTGTATTTCAAAGGCGAATGCCTAAGAAGTGCAGCGATCCGGGCATGGTTAGCATACCTTGCCGTATAGGTGACACACATTTTGAACGAGCCATGTTCGATTTGGGTGCATCGATAAATGTGTTGCCTTACTCTCTCTATAAGATTCTTGGGTTAGGTCCACTTCATGGAACCGGAATTGTTATTCAACTAGCCGATAGGTCCTCCGTGTATCCTAAAGGTGTAGTTGAAAACATTTTGGTTATGGTGGATAATTTGTTCTTTCCCGCTGATTTCTTTGTGTTAGACATGGAACATGATGGGCAAGCTGCTCCTATTTTGCTTGGGAGGCCCTTCATGCGAACCGCTAACACAAAGATTGATTTGGCTAGTGGGTCTCTTACTTTAGAGTTCGATGGGGAAGTGGTTCAATTTAACATTTTTGATGCTATGAAACACCCCGTCGAAGATGCTGCGTCTATTTGTTCAATCGATGTAATTGATCCTATAGTTCAAGATGTTTTCAATATCTTTGGCTTGGATGAATTACAAAGTGTATTAGAACACAACATCGTTCACTCACCAACACTTGATTTGTCTCTTCCACCTGAGATTCGAAGTGTTCTAGCTCGTCTAGACGCTTCGGGTAGAATTTTGGCCGGTCGGCCCATGCTACTAACTTTGGAGAGCGAAAAGCTTCTTCCTTCTATTGTGCAGGCACCGGTTGTAGAGCTCAAGCAATTACCCGAGCACTTGGAGTAGGCTTTTCTTGGGGAAAATGATACCCTCCCGGTAATCATTTCGAGCAAGTTGACAGATGAACAAGAGAGAAGGTTGGTGATGGTGTTGAAAGAACACATTACCGCTCTTGGGTGGACCATTGCTGACATCAAGGGAATTAGCCCTTCCACCTGTATGCACAGGATCCTTCTTGAGGAAGGTGCTAAACCCTCTAGGCAACCCCAAAGAAGATTAAACCCACCTATGATGGAGGTGGTCAAGAAGGAGGTGCTGAAACTTCTTCAAGCTGACATGATCTACCCCATTTCGGATAGCCAATGGGTGAGTCCAACTCAATGTGTCCCTAAGAAGGGGGGCATAACATTGGTAGAGAATCAACAAGGTGAGATGGTTCCTACCCGAGCTCAAACGGGTTGGAGAGTATGCATTGACTACCGCAAGCTGAACGCGGTAACCCGAAAAGATCATTTCCCTCTCCCTTTTATTGATCAAATGCTTGAACGACTTGCCGGTCGTCCGTATTATTGCTTTCTAGATGGGTATTCAGGGTATTTTTAGGTGGCTACTGCACCCGAAGATCAAGAGAAGACGATGTTTACATGTCCCTTTGGCACTTTTGCATATCGTAGGATGCCTTTTGGATTATGTAACGCTCCCGGGACCTTTCAACGATGTATGGTAAGTATCTTCTCGGAATACATTAAACATTTCATAGAAGTTTTTATGGATGATTTTACGGTACATGGGGATAGCTTTGATGCATGTTTAAATCATTTGTCACTTGTGCTTAAAAGAATTGTAGATACTAATCTAGTATTGAATTCTGAAAAGTGTCATTTTATGGTTGAACAAGGGATAGTATTGGGGCACATAATTTCAGCTAGGGGTATTGAGGTCGATAAGGCAAAGATTGACGTCATTCAATCGTTGCTTTATCCTACTAATGTGCGTGAAGTGCGTTCTTTCCTAGGCCATGCAGGTTTTTATCGCAGGTTTATCAAGGACTTCTCTAAGATCTCCACGCCCCTATGTGAGCTTTTGAAGAAGGAAGCTACCTTTGACAATGGACGATCCTATACGTTTATTGGTTAGTCATTGTGATAACTTAAGAATTTGATAAACTGATTCTCTTGGGATTCGACCCTTGCTTGCGCACTATATTACTTAGTTTGCACGTTAGGATTACTTGACTTGGCACACGACAAATTAGCCGCGTCACTAGTCTACAAGCTTCACCTCGAGCAAGTCTATCTCTCTCTCCAACTTCTAGTAAGACTCCAGTCAATAGAAACCAACACCCATCTGCAAGGGGTGACGTAAATATAAGAGACGCGTTGAAAGTGAACGCGTAGAATCGCCAAAGAGAAAAAAGAGTACGCAATGAAAAAAGTATGTCAAAATAGACACGGAAGTTAAGAAGTTGCATCATAAGAAGAGACGCCAGAACTCAAAGCATATACCAGAGAAGAAAGAAAATACGAAAACGCAAAAAGATAGAACGCGTCGCCATCACCATCATGACCTCCAAAGAGTACCTCCACGCTAAGCAAGTGCATAAGGATACAAATTAAGAAAGCTGAAAAGTTTCACGTCACCCAAGCCAGGGGTGATGAGTAGAGCCTCCACAATGTCTAAGAACGAGCGACGAAGTGTCCCCAAAACTTCCCTGAGTAAATGCATCGATTGGTCGAGAACAAGCATAAGAGAAAAATATCTGAGTATGCAGTAGCAAAGAAAGAAGTTGAAAGAGTCGATTGTTTCTCTCATCCGTGACGAAGTAGTAGTTTCCTCCAAGAGTCATATCCTTAGAAAAAAGAGCAGAAGATGCTCGAAATACCACGTTGAGAATCCAAACATGCGGCAAAGGTCCAATAAGGAGATATGTTACAAGGAAGAAGTAAATCGCCATCTAAAAATTTGCTTGAAGACAGGATGATCCAAGTAACCCAGCTGAGGATTATGGTGAAGCAACGACTTCATTTACGAAGTTGATTCTCTCCAAAGAAGGCGGCCCAAGATCTAGATCGCCTATCGCCAGTTAGAAAGAAAAGACATGTTCAAACGTAGAACACAAGTTCAGGGAACTAATTATGAAACAATAGAGTTTCAAGCATCAAGTTATAGAAACAACGCGTTGAGATTAAGAGAAGGCATTGAAGAAGGTGAAGACATTATTACGAAGTTGAGATTTCGGTTCGAGTGAATATTCAACACGTTCCGAGTTTGATGAAGACGTATTCCATGAAGAAAGAAGGCGTCTCCCAGTTACACTAGATGTTAAGCCCTGTAAGACGCCTTCAGGAAAGCATGGAGAGGAGGAGAAACACGCCACACCGAAGGTAACCAGAGTCCAAAAGAAATTATTTGCTATAATTGCCAAAAAGTAGGTCACCTCGCCAGGAATTGTTTCAAGAAAGGAGTAGAGGAACCACCAGAGAAATCCACAATGATGGCTACCTGGGAAGGAACAAAAGACAACCTATGTCTCATGGAAACAGGGAGCAATCAAGACGACGCCAACCAGGTACCTATTCATTCTTGGTATATAGATAGTGCTTGCTCATGTCACATGACAGGTGTTTGTGCCTAAAAATATGAAGAGTATGGAACGCGTGAAGAGCTATGCGTAGGAACACTGTGTCGACGCGACGAGAGAAAAAGAGGACGTCGTCGACGTGACAAGACGTGGCAAGGGTCTCGTTTATCTTGAAGATTAAGTCGGATAAGTATATTTATGTCTTTTATTTAATATTCGTTATGTAAATAGTAAAAGATATTAGAAAGAATATCTTTTACCATGTTTTATATTAGATTAAAAATATAAGGAAAAAGATAAGATTTTTTCCTTAAAGATAGAATTAGGATTTGCCTATAAATAAATGGCTCCCTTTTCATTGTAAAGAAGCCTCTTCTCCCCAAGTAATACAAAAGTATCTCGTGTTCTCTCTCTTTTATCAATGGTGTTTTCTAGATGAAGTGTTGGCACCATAAAGTTTGATCTTTGTCCTACAATTGCTTAGTTATCTATTCGTAGATAATTTCGCTACAAACAACAGGGAACAAAGAATGGTTTCAATCACTAAATTTCCAAGGCGGAGGCTCCAGCACCTTCGGGAACAAAAGCAAAGGAGAAGTTCCAGGAACTGGCAAGGTAAGTATCTCCGACAAACTCTCTGTCAATAATGTGAATCTAGTAGACAACCTTGGTTTTGACTTGTTAAGCGTGGCTCAACAATGTCAAAAAGGGAAGAATAAGGTTGTCTTTACCACTAATGACTGTCAAGTTGAGAGTTTAAGTTTAAGGAAGATTCTCCTAAAAGGAATATGTATCAACAACAGATTTCTGAGGAAGATCTATGATTTACCTCTGTTAGAGAGGACTCTCTTCTTTGGCACAAAATATTTTGTCATGTAGGTGTTTGTGCCTAAAAATACGACGACTATGGAACGCGTAGAATAATGTCGTCGACGCGACGACATGAAGGAAAGACCTCGTCAACGCGACGAGACGTGGCAAAGATCCCGTTTATCTTAAGTATTAGGTTGGCTGGGTGTATTTTATCCTATTTTATAATATATTATTTTAATTGATAAAGGATATGGTAAAAGAATATATTTTACCTAGTTTGTTATATCGTTATTTAGATAGAAGGAAAAGATAAGATCTAGTTTCCTTAAAGATATTATTAGGGTTAGACTATATATAAAGGTTAACGCCTGTTTTGTATTCATTCAAGTCGTCATTCGAGTAATACCAAGTTAAAGTTTCAACCATAATTTCCTCTCTTGTTCTTAAGTGTTAAGACTATACCGTTCTCTTTGATCTTTCCGCTACAATTGCTTAGTTATCATCTCGTTGGTAATTTTGCTACAAACAATTGGCGCCCACCGTGGGGCAAGATCAAAAAGGTATCGTCTTTTCATATGAAAGGAACAACCTCACTCATAGAAGCCATGGAAAACTCCAGATCGATCAAGAAGCCCCGAAACGAAGTCCTTACCGTGTTAGGAGGTCCGCCATCCTGCGCAACTTCAGACGCTAAGAGGCTCACAAGAACTGTTGAAGGACAAAGCGATTCCACTCCGACTCGCCACTCCAGAGCAATCAACGGCGATTTTCCTATCACGTTTGAAAGCCCAGCGATTCCACTCCGACTCGCCACTCCAGAGCAATCAACGGCGATTTTCCTATCACGTTTGAAAGCCCAGACGAAAGGATCAAGCACCACGATAGCCCGGTAATCTCCGTGGTGATCCAGAATTGCAGGGTGAAAAGAATCATGGTAGATAACGGAAGTTCAACCAACATCATCGCTCTCTCCGTTGTTCTCAAACTCGGACTTTTCGTTGACGATGTCGTCGGAAAGCGTATCCGTTTAAAAGGCTTCAGCGGAGAAATATCCGAGATGCTAGGAGAAATCACCCTCGAGACGATGGTCCAAGGCGTCAATCTCCCAACCTAATTCGCGGTGATGGAGGCGGAGTCGCCTTATAACGCCATCTTGGGAAGGCCATGGATTCACGATATGCGAGCGGTTCCATCCACGTATCATCAATCCATGAAATTCCCAACGCCCTGGGGAATACGCGAAGTCAAAGGCGAACCCTATACAGCTAAAGAATGTTACAGGATCGGCATGAAAGGAACCACAACTCCGGAAATCAAGAAAGATGAAGTGAAAGAGTTTCTGGTCAAAGCACCCACTAAGTACGTCAAGCCAAAGTGTCCCGAACTAGAGGACGTGATCGTCGACGATTCCAAACCAGAAAGAGTCGTAAAGATAGGAACCGACGTCCCAAAAGACATTAGGGAAGAACTGATAACGTTCCTGAGATCAAAAGTTAAATGCTTCGCATGGAGTCACGAAGACATGATAGGCATATCTCCCGATGTGATGCTCCATAAGCTAAACATCGATCCCAAATTCGTTCCAGTCAAGCAAAAGAGAAGGAAATTCGCTCCTGAACGCAACAAAGTCGTAGATGAAAAAGTAAAAAATCTCCTTGAAACCGGTAAGATACGGGAAGCAAAGTACCCCAATTGGCTCGCCAACATTGTAGTCGTCCAAAAGAAGAACGGGAAGTGGAGGGTATGCATCGATTTCACGGACCTCAACAAAGCCTG
The DNA here is from genome assembly GCA_029168935.1 of Oxyria digyna. NCBI lineage: Eukaryota > Viridiplantae > Streptophyta > Magnoliopsida > Caryophyllales > Polygonaceae > Oxyria > Oxyria digyna. The sequence goes on from JAPVLV010000005.1 coordinate 48,343,535, forward strand.
TCCCAAAGCCTCCTTCCCACTCCCCCATATTGACGCCATGGTAGACGCGACGGCAGGACACGAGATGCTAACGTTCATGGACGCGTTCAGCGGATACCATCAGATACAGATGAACCCCGCCGATCAAGAAAAGACCGCGTTCGTGACAAACCAAGGGATATACTGCTATAAGGTCATGCCTTTCGGACTCCAGAACGCCGGAGCCACGTATCAACGACTGGTGAATAAAATGTTTGGAGAACAGATAGGGGACACGATGGAGGTATATATAGACGACATGCTCGTGAAGTCAAGGCAAGCGAAAGATCATGTAACACATCTGAAGGAGGCGTTCGAGATCCTGGAAGAGTATAGCATGAAGCTCAACCCGACCAAGTGTTCCTTCGAAGTCTCATCAGGGAAGTTCCTCGGATACGTGGTGACCCAAAGGGGAATAGAAGCCAGTCCCGAACAAATTAATGCCATACTCGACCTCGAATCTCCACGTTGCGTAAAGGACATCCAAAAGCTAACAGGAAGGGTCGCCGCGCTAAACAGGTTCATCTCCAAAGCCTCCGACAGAAACCGGATATTCTACGACACTCTCTGAAAGAACGAGTCCTTGGCTTGGACAGAACGCCATGAGGAAGCCTTCACGGAGCTTAAAGACTATCTAACGAATCCTTTACTCCTATCGAAACCTAAAGAAGGAGAACCCTTATTCGTGTACCTGGCGGTCTCCGAAATCGCCGTCAGCGCCGTCCTCGTGAGAGAAGAAGGAGAGGAGCAACAACCCGTCTATTATGTAAGCAAAACGCTATCGTCAGCAGAGACAAGATATTCCACCATGGAGAAACTGACATTGGCGCTAGTAATGGCATCGATGAAATTGAAACCCTACTTCGAATCCCACACCATCGTGGTAAGAACAACATCTCCATTGAAGAACATAGTAAAGAAACCAGAACTCTCCTGGAGGATGACGAAGTGGGCAGTCCATCTTGGCGGCTACGACATCATTTACGAAGGAAGAAAGGCGATCAAGTCCCAAGTGCTAGCGGACTTCGTGGCAGATTCCAGTCCAACGTTAGAACAAGAAGCAACCTCGCATGTAAACACGGTAGAACTCGCAAAATGGACCCTACACACGGACGGAGCGATGAACCAGAATGGGGTAGGATTGGGTATCGTCCTAAAATCCCCGCAAGGGGATAGGGTCGTCCAAGCCATAAGATGTGATTTCAAGGAGACGGATAACGAAGCCGAATACGAAGCCTTGATCGCCAATTTACGCGTCGCCATTGACCTACATGTTAAGAAGCTCGACATCTATTGTGACTCGTTGCTGGTAGTCAATCAAGTCCGAGGCGATTACGCCACTAAAGATTCAAAGATGACCTTATATGTCAAAGTAGTAAAAGAACTGTTCGAAAATATCGAAAGCTGCCAGATCAGACAGATCCCCAGAGACGCCAACGCACAAGCCGATGCGTTATCATCGATTGATCCAAGAGAATATCAAAAGATCTTGTTCCTCATCCTCAGCAACGCGTCTATCAACAAAGAAACTGTTCTAGAACAAACACTCACAGTAAGGAGTCAAGATTCCTGGGTAACGCCTTATTACGAGTGGCTGCAACATGGACGTCTCCCAGATAACACGTACGACGCAAGTCTATTGAAGCAGAAAGCGACCACCTTCGTGGTGGACAAGGGCCAACTATTGAAGTGGCCGTCGAACGGCGTATTCCTGACATGCCCAACGGAAGAGAAAATTCAAGACATTCTACGCGAGTTGCACAACGGAGAGTATGGAAATCATTCCGGAGGAAGGAGCCGAGCAGCCAAGGCACATTCGGCAGGATATTACTGGCCCACGATGAGACAAGACGCGATGAATTACGTAAAAAGGTGTTACGCCTGCCAAAGACGCGCCCCGATCCCACATCAGCCGGCAGAAAAACTCCACTCCGTAGCGTCTCCTTGGCCGTTCATGCAATGGGGGATGGATATAGTAGGTCCTATGCCCTTGACCCTGGAACCAAAAATGTTGATGTTAGCCGTCACAGATTACTTCTCTAAGTGGACAGAGGTCGAAGCATTCAAAAGCATCAAAGACTCCCATGTTATCTCCTTCATCGAAAGAAACATCATCATGAGATTCAGAATCCCTCACACCATTGTGTGCGATAACGGATCACAATTTATTAGCAAGAACATTGTGTCGTTCTGCAAAGACAGAGGAATACGCCTGGTCTACTCGACGCCAAGATATCCTCAAGCGAACGGACAAGAAGAATCAAGTAACAAAGCCATCGTAAGCAATCTCAAAAAGAGAATAGAAGAATGCAAAGGAAATTGGGCGGAACAACTCCAAGCCATAGTATGGGCCGACAGAACGACTCCTAAGAGGGCAACGGGAAGAACACCATTCTCCCTCGTATACGGTTGCGAGGCCGTCTTTCCAATCGAAGTGGAGGTACCAACAGAAAGATATCGATCCCTCCCTGAAGAAAGAAATACTCCAATGATGACATTCATGATAGACACGATCGACGAAATAAGAGATAATGCAGCAATGAGGATGGCGGCACAAAGACAAATCGCCGCCCGGAGCTATAACCGACGAGTAAAAGCAAGAACTTTCCAAGTAGGAGACTGGGTCTTAAGAAAAGTGTTTCCAAATACCGAGGATAAGAGCGTCGGAAAACTCGCCGCGTCCTGGGAAGGCCTATACCAAATAGCACAAGTCGTAGGGCGAGGAGCCTACAAACTCGTTACACCAGAAGTAGTACCATTGATGCGTTCATGGAACGCAACACATCTTAAGAAATATTACCATTAGAGAACGTGATAGTTGATTTGATTTCTACCTGTTCCTATGCATGATTTAGATTTTTGTTATGCCTAAGCATGTTTTAGCGTCAAAACGACAAGGGGGTCGTCCAGACTAGGGGTAGGCGTCTTAAGTTCATCAAAATTCATGAGATCTCCATTAATATATAAGTATGCACTTTCTTGCCCGATATGCAATGCATGCCGAGTTATTTCATTTCAAAGTACTTGCTCTCTGTCTATGATGCAACATCAAGCTTATTAAGGCCGCGGCGAAAATATGCGTCTGGGGCGAATTTCGTTAGTCTACGCGTTCAAGGCTTCATCTACGCGTAGGCAACGTTAGCCGAACCACCGACCCCGAGTCGAAGCTCCCTATGATTGTTAGCGACGTGTGGCAATGGTCATAGGGAATGAAGCCCGGCACCTCACGAAACCGGCACGGTCCTCTGGGGAAGAAGGGAAACCTATCGCGACGACCACTCTCCAGGAACGCATACTCGCGCCTTCCACGGCCCCTCTGAGAGTCATGAATCCACGGGCAAATCGCCAAACAGGCAGGGATGCGTCCACCGGCATCGTAAGTCCTAACAATATAGAAATCGGACGCCACACGATGAATAGGCCTGCCGATTAAAAGAGTTCAACATCGACCTAAACGCTAGCGTGAGGCAACGGACCCACCTTAAAAGTAAGGGGTAACTTCACAAGCTGATAAAAAATCACACGCTGACCTATGTCCGCCACTCGCTTCAGGGTTCGGAGGAAATGCTGGACCCAACCTTCATGTAAGCCGGCAACGTACCTAAAAGCAGCCGCAATGACCATAGTGACACAAGGGGTAGAAAAAACGAAACCTCAAAGTCAAAGAACAACATAAGTGTCATAAGCAAGAAATATTTGACGAACCCAACTCCATCAAAGATTCAAAATTAGATTCGCCAAAAGGGGATAGTAGTCCCACCAAAGATCAAGGACAATTAAGAACCTGACGCAGAGAAAGAAATAACAAGCATCCAGTACGTATATTATAAGAAAAGAAATTCGCCACACAAGAACGTGGCAAAAAGCTAATGTTCCACAAAAGCAAAGCCATAAAAAACTATTCCAATAAAGAGAAGGAGGTACAACGTTATCCTCGGGAATGATATCACTATCTAAAGTCACGTCCACATCACTAGACGCCAAGACTGGCAAACTTGAAGGAATACGTAAAGACGAGACTCCCTCGGGTGGAACGGGATAAAGAACTGCAAATTCACCATGCTCACGTTCCACATCCCAATCTACGTGACGACCCGCCCGAAACTCCTCCATAACCTCAATACGAGATGACCACGAATAGTAAGTACTAGTCTCTTGTAAGTTCCTCTCATACACCTAGGCTTTCTCCTCAGCGTCAGCCTCAAGAGACGCAACCTTTCCATTCAACACCTCGACGTGTCGCGCCAACACACCTCTCTGTTTAGCCGTCTCCAACGTCTCCATACGAGCATCCTTCTCAGCATCCGTAAGACGAGCAACCGTCTTGTTGAGTTCTTCGATCTTCTTGCCAAGGTTTTTCACCTCGTCCTTCAAGGTCTCCTCGGATTCAGAACGCTTATGAAGGCGTTCCCAGGAACACAGCGAAGCTTGGAAAGCCTAAAAAGACCCCAACAGATGAGAAACGACACAACAAACGAAAAAAAGCAAAGAAATAGGAAAAAGTGTACACCTGCCATTGTGCTACGAGAGAATCGCCCAAAACATCTACGGCCTGCATAAACGAATAGTGGTTCCAAGAAGAAGTAGAACCCAAAGCTTGCATCGCAGGGATGAAATTACACGCAGGCGCTACGGGACGGGAAACTATCGCAGGAAAGTCACTCTCCTCGACATACGTAACAGAAAGTCGTGCCAGGATCTGTCGTTTTATCCCTCTCACTCTCCTCCAAAGGATCCACAAGTAATTCCTTCTCCCCTACGCGTAAAGACGCATCTGAAGGTACTTGCACCCCTGCAGCTGATGAAATCTCCTCCTTTACACATATCGGAGTGGACACCGCCTCTTCCTTCGCGGCCCTTAATCTTTTCTCCGCAATACACCTTCTCTTCGCAGAAATCAAATCATGAGCGGATTCCTGACGAGTACGAGACGCAACGCCTGAAACAAGAATGCGCTTAAAAAACAAAGATAAAGCAAAGAAGAACACGAAAGTAACGTACGTTCCCATCACGGCCATCACGGCCAGAAAACGAGACGATATCCCTTCCCATCACGGCCAGAAAACGTACGTTCTACCAACGGAATCGCCAAAATCTTCTTAGTAATCTCCTCCGAATCCTCCCGCGCCGCAATAGCACGGATATCAACTACACACAAAATCACTCGCAAAGGTAAGTGTTAAGATTCATAAGCCTGAAAGAAGGAAAAAGAGACGCACTTGAAGGAGTCCACTCTTCAAGAAAGAAGTCGCAATCCTTCCCCAAAGTAGACTTCCTGATAAAGTAGAATTTGTCCGCCCAACCCCGGTCGGAAGAAGTTCCCTCGTTCATCAAAGGAGGGACCCCAGTGCGAGATTTGATGTTAACTCTACCCGCTGAAGGGGTAGAAAGGATACAAGAATGCATCACATCGGCAATGGTGAATGCGATGTCAAAGTTAGCCAAGACGTGATCCAAAACAGCCAAACCCCTCTAAGCACTCGGAAGAATCTGTCCAACCGCAATTCCCAGGGAAGTCAAAAAAGAACGAACTAAAGGGGAAAAAGGAAAGCAATGTCCGACCAAAAAAGGGTACTCGTAGACGCAGACCCACCTTGGGCGTAAGGCGTCAGCGAATACGTCGGAGGCGGAATAGCAATCTCCACATGGGAAGAAAGCCCCGCTATAGAATGAAATAACTCGACGTCACAAGCCGAGGAGGAGCGACGGTTAACGTCGCTGAGGATCATCTTGGGATCATAGGTAAACAGAGCCATTGAGAAGAGAAGAAGTAAAAATTAGGGTTTTGCAAAAAGGTTACGAGTGAAGAAGGAGAAGCCGGAGTGCGTTTAAATAGGGAAAGATCTCATCCAAAATTCCCAAGAATCGATTTGTTACCGTTGAAGATAAATCCGAACGTTGGAAAAATAGCCGTTGGAGCGGACGCGAGTCGGTTAGTTATATTAAAAGATAACGATTGAAGACCTGTGACCATATTAGAGATTCAAGTGACGTAATCATCAAACGCGTTCCTAATGTTATGAAGACGTATTCCATGAAGAAAGAAGGCGTCTCCCAGCCCTACCAGACGTTAAGCACTATAAGACACCTTAGGGATATTGTTTGTGCCTAAAAATACGACAACTATGGAACGCGTGGAAGCTACGCGTAGAAGAATGTCGTCGACGCGACGAGATGAAGGAAAGACCTCGTCAACGTGACGAGATGTGGCAAGGATCTCGTTTATCTTAAGTATTAGGTCGGCTGGGTGTATTTTATTCTATTTTATATTATATTATTGTAATGGATAAAGGATATGGTAAAATAATATATTTTACCTAGTTTGTTATCTCGTTATTTAGATAGAAGGAAAAGATAAGATCTCGTTTCCTTAAAGATATTATTAGGGTTAGCCTATATATAAAGGTTAACGCCTGTTTTGTATTCATTCAAGTCGTCATTCGAGTAATACCAAGTTAAAGTTTCAACCATAATTTCCTCTCTTGTTCTTGAGTGTTAAGACTATACCGTTCTCTTTGATCTTTCCCCTACAATTGCTTAGTTATCATCTCGTTAGTAATTTCGCTACAAACAGAAGGTTTGTCACACCTTCAAAAGCTCTACCAAAAGGACCTGGTAACCGGTCTCCCCAAAGTAGAAGCCATCCAAGACATGGTGTGCTCGTCATGCATAAGGGGAAAACAAGTAAGGTCCTCCTTCAAATCCAAAAGGGAGGTAAGCACTTCTCGTCCTCTAGAGATGATCCACATGGACCTATGCGTACACAGAGCCGTGGAGGAAATAGATATGTTTTTGTTATTGTGGATGATTATTCTAGGTACACCTGGACCATCTTCCTTTATTCAAAAGATGAAGTCTTTGAGGAGTTTGAGGCATGGATAAAAACCGTGGAGAACAAACTGGGAGTCTCCTTAGTCTCTATACGCTCCGACCACGGAACTAAGTTCAAAAACTCTCAGTTCTATGATCTGTGTAGGAACAAAGGGATAAACCACAACTTCTCAGCCCCAAGAACTCCTCAGCAAAACGGAGTGGTGGAAAGGAAGAACAAGACTTTGGAAGACATGACAAGAACCCTCCTAATCTCCAGCAATCTTCCAAAGAACTTCTGGGCTGAAGCACTCAACGCCTCCTGCTACGTGCTAAACAGAGCTACTCTCAGACCCATCATCAACAAAACCGCATATGAGCTCCTAAATGGAAGAAAGCCAAGTGTATCTCATCTTAAGGTATTCGGATGTAGATGCTTCGTTCACAACAATGGGAAGGAAAACTCCGGAAAATTTGATCCAAGAAGCGATGAAGGCACATTCGTGGGTTACTCTCTCCAAAGCAAAGCTTACAAAGTCTTCAATAGACGAACAAGAAAAATTGAAGAAAGTATTCATGTCATCTTCGATGAGTCCACTATGGCTGGCGAAGCCATACAAGAAGGAGATAGCACACCCTACACACAGGAAGATAACTTCAATCTAGTTGAAGTTGCTAATCTCGGGGAACAAAGCCCAAATAATGGTGACCCAAATCAAGCCTCAGAATCCGACAAATCAGGAGAAACCAACTCCGAGGAAACAGAGGAAGAAAGTGACGAAGAAATCAACAACAATCCTGAGAGTCCGGATGCAAGTCCCTTACCAGGGAACACAACAGATGAGTGCGTCGACGAAGAACCTGCTACAGAAATCAGACGCACCTCTCGAAGTACTGGACCACCAGGGTGGTTGGATGACTATATATGCAATGCAGTCATACAAGATTCATCACCTTCAAACACAACCACGAATGATCCTAACAAAGGTACGCCATCTCTCTTACCCTCTAATGAATTTTGTGCTTTCACTTCTTTTGTCTCTCTAGCAGAACCAAAAACAATAGATGAAGCCCTAAAGGACCCAGAATGGGTCAAGGCTATGCAAGACGAGCTTCATCAGTTTGAAATAAACAAGGTATGGAGACTTGTTCCTAATCCAGGGAACAGAACCATAATAGGAACAAAATGGGTCTTCAGGAACAAGCTAGACGACAAGGGACAGGTAACAAGAAACAAAGCAAGACTGGTGGTAAAAGGATACAACCAACTGGAGGAAATAGACTACGACGAAACCTTCGCTCCAGTGGCTAGATTGGAAGCTATAATATTATTAATCGCCTACTCAGCATATCATGGCTTCAAGCTTCAACAGATGGACGTGAAGACTGCCTTCCTCAACAAGGAACTCAAGGAAGAAGTCTTTGTGGAGCAAACTCCTGGGTTCAACGATTCAGCTCATCCAGACCACGTCTATGCACTGGACAAAGCTCTTTACGGTCTCAAACAAGCCCCTCGAGCTTGGTACGAAAGACTATCTCGCCATCTATTGTCCAATGGCTATGTTCGTGGAGAGGTAGATAGAACCTTGTTTCTCCTGAGGGAAGGAAAGGACACCCTAGTTGTGTAAGTCTATGTGGACGACATCATCTTTGGATCTTTAAACAACAAGCTGGTGGAAAGATTTGTCAAACTCATGGAAAGTGAATTTGAGATGAGCATGGTAGGAGAACTCAAATTCTTTCTCGGAGAGGTAATACAAGGAGATGATGGAACTAGAGTCCATCAACAGAAGTACCTCAGAGAACTAGTCAAGAAGTTTGGAATAGCAAATTCCAAGTCATACGCAACTCCAATCTCTCTGAATGACTCTTTGGGCAAGGATGAAAACGGCAGCAAAGAAGATCAATCTCTCTACAGAGGAATGATTGGATCCTTACTCTACTTGACTGCCAGCCGTCCTGACATAATGTACAGTGTGTGTCTATGTGCAAGATTTCAAGATGATCCAAGGGAGTCACACACCGTTGCAGTCAAAAGGATCATGAGGTACCTAAGGGGAACAGATGATATGTGCCTATGGTATCCCAGGGGAGGAAGCATGAGCCTTGTAGGATATACAGATGCGGACTTCACAGGGAACAGAGTAGATCGCAAGTCTACATCTGGCATGGCTCAGGTCTTAGGACCATGCCTTGTCTCATCGGGATAAAAGAAGCAGACCACGGTGGCTCTCTCCACAGCTGAAGCTGAATACATAGAAGACGCAACATGTTGCTCACAACTCCTATGGCTCAAACAACAGCTAAGTGATTTCAGTATCAATCTCAATCCAGTTCCAATTCTTTGTGATAATACTAGTGCTATAAATATTGCTAAGAATCCTGTGCAGTATTCTAGAACCAAACACATTGAGATTAGACATCACTTTCTAAGAGACTGTGTTGAAAAAGGGCTAGTAACATTGGAATTCGTTCGCACTGAGGACCAAATCGCAGACATCTTCACCAAGGCACTAAACAAGGAACCTTTTGAAAGGTTGCGTCTAGAACTTTGTATGATTTCTCTCGAATAATTTTGTCTATTCCTAAGAACCTCCCATGACTGGTTGAAGTCTGGGTGATAATTGGTCGTTATCTATAGGAGTATATGAGCATGTGATAGTATTCCATTGGTGTGAGTTATTTGTTTCTTCTTGTCTTGTTTAATCCCTATTATCTTGAAATCTATTTGAATTCGAAATGCCTTGTCATGATTGCACATTCCTATGAGCCCCTTGCATTCATCTACATCTGGAATCTCTCATCATGACTTAATATATTCACATTTTCATCTATGTTTTCTGTATAATGTTCTTTTGTACCATCTTTGGTAACTCACCCCCGCATTATATTATTCTACTCTTTTGGAAAAACTGTGAAAGTGGAATGATTGTTCTGGTCCTCAAGAAGGAAAGGAGGCGAGCTCTCAAGATGGCATGAAAAGAAGCATCCTTTTTGGTAAGTTACTCAAGTAGTGGTGTTGTCTTGGAAAAAGTGAAGTGGTACCCAAAACCCAAAGTCTTATCAATTTGGAAAAAGAATCATTCTCTTTCCAAACTTGAAATGATTTCCATCCATTATAAATACCCCTCTCAAAATCACCTCCTCAAAAGTCATTGACCTTCTCCCACGTAATCTCAACTGCGTAAGTGTTGTTCACTCATCACTGTCCTCCTCCATCCTCAAACTCCACAACCACCACCCTCCTCCATCTTCAACCCTACCACCGCTCTCATCACCCTCTCTCCAACAACATCCATCAATCCATTCCGCTGCAGACACTAACCCAACAAGTAAGGTTGCTAAAAGATCGCTCAATGATGTTTCTGAGACTGTGATGACTAAGGAAGAAGACTACAAATTGGAAGAAGAGTTACTAAAGAAGGAAGTCTTCAGAGTAAAGAAATCGGGTAGGTTTGATACCCTCAAACAAGCAACAGAGTACGCATGAAGGTCGCCACAGAAGGTACAGATGCTTCTAAGAAAACAACATGAAGAAGAAGTTGAAAAAGTTATACAAGACAGCTGGGATTCGATCTCTTGGTTCGGAATATTTGAAAAGTCGCCACTTCAGAGTTATCTAGCCTCATTCTTCAAAGGGAACAGAACATCTCTGACTACTTTCCAGTTACTCCAACCCCACTCTTCTTTCCAAGTCGCATTATCCTTCTTCTCTTTGCTCTTATTGTACACTTTCTCATGACCTAATTTTTCCTGGCAGCTAGCATGACGATTCTCACATTTTTCTTGATACTGTGATTCTTTGAGCACTGAAGTTCTCATAAGTCTTTACCTCGGTTGCCTTCTCATGTCTTGTATATCTCCTATCTATGACTTCTGGTTTCATTCTTTTTTATGATGCCAAAAGGGGGAAATTAGAGGGTAGCAGGACTTGAGGGGGAATTCATGACTTTGTTTTAGTTCGTTGTCTTTCTGAGGGGGAATTTTTAGTGCTTTGTTAGTCTTTGTTCCTTCTCTAGTATATATGTCTCTCATTTATACTCTTATTGTTAAGGATGTTTGTCATCACCAAAAAGGGGGAAATTGTTGAGATGTGATGAAGTTTTGATTGAATGACAAACATCCACTAATGGTTTACTTGAGTGCGTAGGTATTGTTACTAGTGTGTGTGCAGGAATGAAGGAAGTCTACTTGTGTGTAGACAGGAACGAAGGAAGACTGCTTGTGTGTGCAGGAACGAAGGAAGTTCACTTGTGCGTAGACAGGAACAAAGGAAGTACAAGCAGGTACGAAGGAAGTCTTGCTTGAATACATGAGGCGTAAGGTTACGACGAATGGAAGACAACTGTGAAGAATAAGTTCATCCGGAAGAAGATTATTGGTCGAAGATATCTTGAAGAATGGACTTGAAGAATTATGGAAGAGTTGCATTTCAAAGAAGGAAAGAAGATATTGGTAAAGAAGGAAAAGAAGATCTTGACAAATAAGGAAAGTGGCAACTCGGCAAGGTTGGGCATTGGACGCGCGTGTGAAGGAGCACCTAAGGAATAAGGAAATATTACGCGCAAGGAATATTTCCTTATGCACTTTGTTTCCTTATTTGTTCAAGGCGGCACGCCGAAGTGTAAGGCCCAAGGTGACTAATTGGAGAACAAGTTGGAACGTTACACGAAAGGAAATATTCTTAGGAAGAGATTTCCTTGTGAATGAAGAATTAAGAAGCGATTTCCTTTTAGTGAGATACTAGATCAGTACCCGTGCCATGCACGGAATTTGTTTATATTTTTTTATTTTACTAAAAACTTATAAAATAATTAAAATTAATTCATATATAATTATTTAGCGCCTTTATAGATTATTAAATAAGAGATAACTTCAAAACATAACTTAAAGACATATTATACTAAGATATTCAAGTTTCGTACAAATTATTAAAAAATTATTTGTATATAACATTCGTTGTAGTTTATACCAAGTTATTAGATCCTGCACATATTAATTAATATATCATTTTCTACATAAAGTATTTTAAATATCAATTTAACTAAAAAGAATCCTAAATTTCTTAGTTTATTGATTAAATGATCGATTTGATTTTGTTCCTTCTCTAATCACTAAATTACATATACAAAAGTTAAATATAAATTAAAAATAATTAGAGAACATATATTATATATACATGTCAAAAATACTAACAACGGTTCTATATCAACAAAAGTTCATGCTTTTTGGGTCAATTAACATAAAAAAAGATAAATTAAATAAGATAACAAAAGATAATTTTTTTTTTTTTATTTTATGTAAAGATTCTTTTCAATATATTAAGAATAGAAACTCTATTCTATTTTGATACTCTCCCTTTCACTACAGACAGAAACCCTAGATATCGTCATTTTCATTTGCGTCTCCTCTTCTCTCCATTTCTCTCCCTTCTCTCTCCATATCAGATCTAGGATGTTCCTCGCCATAGCTCCCTCCTTCCGACCTCAACCTTTACTCGCCATAACTCAGCTCTCTCTTCCCGACCTCAGCGCTTGACCGTCAGATCTGACTCTAGCTCTCTTACATTCATCTCTACCTCTGAGCCTCCAACCACCCCGATCATTCAACACTCATCTCCACCACCGTTCAATATTTCTCCATTCAAATACACGTTATCCGGCTTCTATCCCTCGATGTGCCCTTGTATTCTCAGGTAAATCCCCAATCTCTCTCGATTTCAGTTTTAGGGTTTCCAAATTTTCGGTATTAACTTTTACTGGTTTTGCTTAGATATTTTGTATTGAGTTCATGTTAATGAAGTCTAAGACAATGATTTAAAGTTTTCAACAATTTTCAGTGTATATGAAATTAATGAAGTAAAGAGGAACATGGCAGTGACACTTTTTGAAGCAACTGATGCTCAACGTTGTTTCCCCTGCTAGGATGAGCTGCTTCTAAGGTTAAGTTCTCCTTCCGTTCTTATAAATAAATGAATGTAAATTGTGATTTGACCGATTAACAAAGTCTTATAACTACTCTTATGATATAGACTTTGTGTTTGAATTAAAAAAAACTTGAATTTAAATTCAATGTAGAATGTACAATTTTAAAATAAAAAGATTAACTTAGAAATTATCTTATCGTTCAACGTTCATTTTACTTGTGAGTTATATTATTATTCTTTATAATTTATTCTAATTCTTCAATTAGCTAACTTGAATTCAACATAAATAATGAAAATGTCAAGTAGAAAATTTGAATATACAATTTATCATAATTCTTCTATTTCAATAATTTGTTGTTTTCTTTTAGTTTATACTTAATTTATCTCTTTTGGTCATTCAAAAAGTAATATTCTTTACTTGTGCCAATATTCTTTTAGGTATCAATTTTACAGGAAGCGATTTCCTTTTAGTGAGATATTGTGAGATTTATGGTAATACCAGAACGGCTAGATTGGTAGTTAGGTTTGAGGTATTTAGTGTGCTATATATTGCATGGGAATTGCATAGCTTAGTAAGACTTTGAAGAGCAAAAACCTAATACTCAGTTTAGAGTTGTTCTACGTGTGTGAGATTGAGATTCAAGTGAGAATAGTGATCCAAGATCTAGCTAGGACGTCTAGGTGAGTGATCCAAGTTCTATTATAATCAAGAGATCAATACAACAAGTAGACCCATTCAAACTCTCTCTAGTGAAAGCTACAGAGGAGTGGTTTTTCGCCTCGAGGACTTATTGGTACTTGGGGTGTTTCCACTATACATCATCTTGTCCAGGTTTGGTTTACATTATTGTTTGTCTTTCTGCATTATCTACTTGTCAAGGAACAATAGCTTTTGTTCCTTGAGTTTTTATACGCTAATCGATCCAACACATCCCCATCCTCATACTCGCGTTCATCTCCTTCCTCATCTTCAGTATCTTCAACGACGACTTCTTAACCAACATCTCCGTCATCTTCGACGCCATCATTAAGATCGACTTCGTTGAGATGAGGAACATCATCCTCCATAACATGAGGACTCACCGGAGGATTCATTGGCGTAGGTCCCGCCTCAACGCCTTCAGGACGCCCCGGGAACGCCTCATCGAACTCCGCCCATTCCTTCACCGGATCCCACCCGTGAGTTTTACCAGCGGCATATTGCTCAATGACCTCCACACGAGAAAGCCATGACCAATAAAGCTTCACGTCCTTGAGGTCAGAAGCAAGGTTCCTCTCCACCTTAGCCTTCTCGTCCTTTAAAGAAGCAATCTTTTCTTCGAATCTTCAACCTGTTTGACAAGGTCGACGTGAAGTTTAAGCGCCGCCTCAACCTTTTCTTGCGCCGTACTCTCCACCTTACATGACGCCTCAACCGCCGCGTTAAGCTCCCGAATTTTTAACTCGTCGGCAGATTGCTTGGCCTCCATGACTTTCATCTGATCAACAAAATCAGAGAAGCGCCCGTAGATGCACAACGACGCCTGAAAAGCTTACAAAGAAGAAAATATAAACAGAATCAGAATAAGAACTAAAGGCAGGCGACTCAGCACAAAAAGACAAAAGAAAACCTACCTGCCATTGCGCAGCCAGAGATTCTCCTATCACATCTTCCGTCTCCATTGGCAAATAGTAGTCAAGCGACGGAGGATTTCGAATCCTCTTCATGGCAGGCAAGAACGACCTCTCGGACGCGACGACACGAGAGATAACTCCCGGAAAGTCGTCCACAGTCTCGTAATCGAAGCTCAATTCCTCAACCACCTTCTCCTTAACCTTACGCGACTTCTTCGCCGGAGTTGAAGAAGGAGACAGAGACGAGAAGAGAGAGATCATTTGCGTAATGTGAATTGGGGCCGCAGAAGTCGTTCCCTCTCCAGTACGACTCCTCTTTCGCGACGCAATAAGAGCAGACGTAGACTGTCCCCCGCTGCAAACGCGAGAAAGATCCGCGAACACTGAAACACCAACAAAAGGAAAAAAGGTTAGAACCCTCAAAATAAAAGGAAAAGGAAAATTAAGTAGAAAAGCACGATTGCGTTACCTGTCAGGGTCGTAGAAGCAATATGATGACCATCTCCATCGTGACCATGGAAGGCCCGGTCACTTTCCGGAATCTCGAGAAGTTTAACGATGACTTTCTTAGTTTGTCGCCTCACCACGATAGCGTCCGTGTTGACTACAAAGAAAAACAAGATAAAGTAAGACGTCGGCAATGATGCTTACAATCAAGATTCAAAACAAAGAAAAAGCAAACTCACTTGAAGGATTCCAACACTCGATCAACCAAGCGCACTCCTCGCCAAGAGTAGACTTATTTACATAGTAAAAGAAGTCAGCCCAATGACAATCAACCTGGCTTCCCTCGACGACGATCTTGGCCGCTTTAGGTCTTGATCTAAGACCTACCCTCCCGACCGTTCTGGTTTGAACATTAAAGGAATGAGCGAGATCATCGACGACAAGTTATACGCCATGTTTCTCCTTCACATCGTCCAGAGCACCCAAAATCCTCCAGACACTCGGCAAAAGCTGCCCTACGGCTACTCCTAGCGCGAGCATAAACGCCTTCGTCAGCGGAGAGAAATGGAATCGGTGACCAGTAAGGAAAGGGTATTCGTATACCGCGATCCACCCTGGTCGATAAGCATCAGCAAATACCCCTTGAGGTGGTATCTCTATCTCCACCTCGGGACCAAGATTCTCCAACGATCTCAGTCTCTCGACATCACGCGCCTCCGTCGATTTGCAGTCAAAATCCTTCAAGATAAACTTTGGAACGTAGAAAGAAGCCATTCGTGAGAAGTGAAAAGAAAGATCTGAAGAGAGAAGAAGCAAATGATCTTCGTGAGCGTGAATAAATGAGGAAGCAGAAGATAATCAGAACAGATGAATTGCGGAAAGAGTAGGAGGAGAATGAAGATCTCCCCTTTATATAGCCTAAGAGATCGCGAGGGGTACGGGAGAAAATCTAACGGCATTTTAGCCGTTGAAAAAACTAGCCGTTGCGATCGAACGTTATCGGCGCAGATAACGAAGCTCATCGTCTGTCACGTGGAAATGATTGAAGAAAAAGAACGATCGAGGATCTGCGACGATCTTAAAAATTTGAATGACATAATCATCAACGCGTTCCTGATGTAATGAAGACGTATTCCATGAAGAAAGAAGGTGTCTCCCAACTCTACTAGACGTTAAGCCCTGTAAGACGCCTTAGGGTTATTGTTTGTGCCTAAAAATACGACGAGTGTGGAACGGGTGGAAGCTACGCGTAGAAGAGCGTCATCGACGCGACGAGATGAAGAAAAGATGTCGTCGACGTGACGAGACGTGGCAAAGATCTCGTTCTTCTTAAGGATTAGGTCGGCCAAGTATATTTTATCCTGTTTTATATTATACTATTGTAATTGGTAAAAGATATGGTAAAGAATATCTTTTACCTAGTTTGTTATATCGTTATTTAGATAGAAGGAAAAAATAAGATCTCGTTTCCTTAAAGATATTATTAGGGTTAGCCTATAAATAAAGGCTAACGCCTGCTTTATAACAATCCAAGCCGTCATTCGAGTAATACCAAGCTAAAGTTTCAACCCTAATTTTCAGTCTTGTTCTTGAGTGTTGAGATTATACCGTATTCTTTGATCTTTCCCCTGCAATTGCTTAGTTATCTTCTCGTAGGTAATTTCTCTACAAACAGGAGCCCCGGGCATTAACATCATCTCTTTCCTCAAGGCTCCGACTTGCTGTGCTACGAGCGGAGTGACGACGTCCGAGGTCAAGTTTTGTGTAGAAGATTGTTCTTTCTGGCTCGTTTCTCTCGATGGTATGGCGTTTGGGCGCTCCTGGGGTCCGTAATCCTCTCCTTCTTCAGCGACAACATCCATATCTAGGCTGCAAACGACGCTTTGACTACGAACATAGGTTCGCGGTTTCGTCGATTCTGTCCTAAGCTCTTTTATAATGGAGCGTAGCCACTCGTTCTCTTTGGTGAGTCCCGACGTGTTCTCCTTGCTGGCGTTCTTAGCCTCTGTCCACGCTTTCTGGAGGGTGTCGAAGTGGGCTCTGACAGAGGTCACGTTGACTATATCGTCACTCGTCCCCTTTTGTCCTGCAGGGGCGCCGTTCTTTGCGGCGTCAGGAGTATTCTCGAGACCTTTTTCTGCGTCTTCATTCACCGGAATGATAGGATCTTTTGTATGTTCTTCTTCTTCGGACCTTTCTCCGCCATTGCGCGGGCTGTTGGTCGGACTTGTCATGATTTCCTGCAAAAAAGAAGCTCTTTTTGTATGGAAAGACGACACCTTTTTTATCTTGCCCCACGGTGGGTGGGCGCCAATTGTTTGTAGAGAAATTACCTACGAGAAGATAACTAAGCTATTGTAGGGCAAAGATCAAAGAATACGGTATAATCTCAACACTCAAGAGCAAGATAAGAAATTAGGGTTGAAACTTTAACTTGGTATTACTCGAATGACGGCTTAGATAGTTACGAAGCAGGCGTTAGCCTTTATTTATAGGCTAACCCTAATAATATCTTTAAGGAAACGAGATCTTATATTTTCCTTCAATCTAAATAATGATATAACAAACTAGGTAAAAGATATTCTTTACCATATGTTTTACCAATTACAATAATATAATACAAAATAGGGTAAAATATACTCGGCCGACCTAATCCTTAAGAAGAACGAGATATTTGCCACGTCTCGTCTCGTAGATGACATATTTTCTTCACCTCGTCGCGTCGATGACATCCTTCTACACGTAGCTTCCACGTGTTCCACACTCGTCGTATTTTTAGGCACAAACAACGGTTGCGTCCATGTCGAGAAGTCGAGCGACATTCTGACCCCGGACATAGGTGTGTGGCCCTGTAGATCCTGCCTTGAGTTCCCTGATTATTGAATGCAATCTTTCGTTTTCCTTAGTAAGTTACTGCGGCGTCTTCTCGCTCGCGGACTTTGCTTTCGCCCAGGTTTTCTCGAAGGCGGTGAGCAGCCACATTGGTTACTTCGCCATCTACTCCCTGCTTTTCTACGGGAGCGTTGCTTTTTGGTGTACTGGGAGTATTCTCGAGATCTTTCTCTGTATCTTCGCCCGCTGGACCGAGAGGAATCGTCGGGGGGTCTTCTTCCTCAGATCTCTTTTCGCTGTTACGCGGGCTGTTCGTCGAACTCGTCATGGTTTCCTGTAAAAAAAGAAGCTCTTTTCGTATGGAGTGACAATACCTTTTTTATCAAGCCCCACGGTGGGCGCCAATTGTTTGTAGCGAAATTACCAACGAGATGATAACTAAGCAATTGTAGGGCAAAGATCAAATAATACAGTATAATCTCAACACTGAAGAACGATATATGAAATTAGGGTTGAAACCTGAACTTAGTATTACTTGAATGGTGGCTGAATACTTACAAAGCAGGTGTTAGCCTCCTTTTATAGGCTAACCCTAATGATATCTTTTAGGAAATGAGATCTTATCTCTTCCTTTTAACGATATAATAATAAGGTAAAAATATATTTTTTCTCGTATCTTTTACCAATTACAATAATATACAAGGAAATAAGAAAAAATATACTCGGCTGACTTCATCTTTAAGGTAAACGAGACCTTTGCTACGTCTCGTTACGTCGACGAAATCTTCATTCCCTCTCGTCGCGTCGACGTGATCACTCTACGCGTAGCTCCAGACGCGTTCCTTACTCGTTGTATTTTTAGGCACAAACAAAGACTCCTTCATTTCTTTTCTTCCAGTTCCACTAGGTGAGTGTGGAAAATAGCATATCATCCTTCACCGAGTCGCCCATCACATAGGCACCATGAAGATTTTCCGAGAGCCAGTCTAAGGGCGCGTCGTTGAAAAAGGTTGTTGAAGCTACGGCTGAAGTAAAGTTCCTTCTGGTTTTGATGGTAACAAACATTCCTACTAATGTATACTTGAGTGTTTCAGGATGTCTACTTGAGCAGGAACGTTACTCAACAGAGGCGAGCTAATTAAGGAAAGAAAGGGCTGAGAGAGCGCAACGAAGATATCATGTTTCCTTTATGGAAAATACGGTTGAGCTGAAAAGATATCATGAAGAAATTAAGGAAAGAGATATAATTAAAATATGGAAATAATATCTTCTTATGCGAAAGATATATTTTCCATATTCTTGTTTGTTCCCTAGTTTAAACCTAGTTTTATCTTTGCTATATAAACTAGTCTTAGGCTTAGGAATAGATGTGACGATTGAGAGAGTTTATGCTTGTGTGAATCAAGTGTGATCGTCCAAAAGAAGAACAAGAAGAAAAGAGAGAAAGAGTGAGCAATACTTAGTCTTAGGCGTTGAGTTTGGGCTCGAGTGAAAGAAGAGATTCGTGATCGTAATCCTTGCTTTCTTTTGTAACAAACAAGAGATTAATAAGATAAGTATACTCATTCAAATCCTTCAAGTGAGAAGCTTGAAGGTAGTGGTTTTACTCAACTCTTAGTGGTTGAGGTTTCCACTCTAAATACTTGTGTTCTTCTATACTTCCTGCGTTAATATTCCGCTGCTACACCTCTGAAGGAACAATACACTTTGTTCCCTCAGAAGTAATTGAACTAACGATCCAACAATTGGTATCAGAGCCTGGTCTCTAGATTGTTACCCTTGCAGGAAGAATGTCAGGAACATCCATCAATGACTCCTTTTGGAAGCCACCAATGCTCAAGTCAGGAGAGTTCTCATACTGGGTGGAACAGATCGAATCACATATCTGTTCCCTGCATGGACAGATGTGGAAGATAGTGGAATTTGGGGATGTGAAGATTCTCGATCCCTCAGATGAGACTGGAGGAACACTCAAGAAAAGAGAAGATTATCAAGATGCTGATTACAAAGTCTTGGAGCTCAACATGAGAGCAAAGAAGGTCATACTCGCTGCCCTTGGTCCATCCGATCAAAGGAAGGTTCTAAAGTACAAGACTGCTCACGACATATTCAAATCCCTCAAAAGGATGTATGAGGGAAATGAAGACATCAAGAAAAATAGGATCTTGACTCTTATCAAGGAGTATGATAGTGCTGTTCAAGGAAAGAATGAGTCTTTGGATGACTACCATTCACGTTTCCAGGGATACGTAGGTCAACTCGAGTTCTTAGGGGAAACGATCCCTGAGTGGAAACTGACGCATCAATTTCTTCACGGATTGTCCTCTAAATGGGACGCGTTCTCTCTTGCACTCCAAGCTCAGAATGATATCAAAAACATCACCTTGGAGGAACTAGTTGCTCGTCTCCAGAGCAACGCGGGGATTCAACAGAGCAAGATGCTACGAAGGGAAGGAGAGAAGGCAGAGAAGTCCCAGAACATTGCTCTAAAAATCGAAAAAGCCTTCGATCTTGCTCAGGAAGAGGATGAAATTGTTGATAAGGATGAAGAAGTTGCTCTCTTCACAAGAGCCTTTCGAAGAGTTTGGAAGGATAGCAGAGAAAAACAACGTCTCCCTGATGGGAACAAAGACATGAGTACTATCATCTGCTATCACTGCCAGAAGAAGGGACACTTCGCGAGAAATTGCATCAAAAAGAAGGGAGGAGAAGCAAATGTCCCTCAAAGGAAAAAGAAGGAAGCAATGATTGCAACATGGGGGACATCTGACTCTGAAGACGAATTTCTCTACACTCCCAAGGAAACGTGTCTAATGGCTACAGGAGGGACATCTGACTCTAAAGACGAATCTCTCTACACATGTCTAATGGCTACAGGAGAAAAATGCGAAGAAGAGGTAAACACTTCAGAATTTGACTCTTTCTTAGAAAACAAATCAAAAGCTCAGATTATTAGGTTCATTCATTCTCTGGGAAAGGAACAAAGTAATCTGAATTCTTTGATCGACGAGAAGGAAGAAACCATTTCATGTCTAATTGAGGAAAACCAGCTTTGGGCTTCTAAGGTTGCTAGACTTGAAAAGGCTTCGTTCCCTTCGTCGGACTCGTGCAAATCCTGTCCTAAGTATGTGTCTGATATAGCTTCCCTGGAAAAGAAAATTGCCATTCTTGAATCTGAAATTAAAACTTTGACTGAGGATAACTCAAAATTTGCTAAGAAAGTTGATGAATTTCTAATAGAGGAAGAAAACAAAAGGAAAATTTGGTTAGATGAATATATCACCTCTAAGATTGATAAGGAGAAGGTTGATTTCTCTAAACGCTTTGTACCACGTGCTGGATTAGGCTATGATAGCGCCTCTTGTTCACAAACTGCCATCTTGTCTCCTGGTATACAAAATTCCCTCTGTCATAAAGGACCCTATGGAGGATCAATCACACATTGTTCCCACAATGGTTCTGGAGATAAAGGGAAGAAAATTGCTCAGGAAGAGAAGGTGTGGTTTGATGGACAAAAGGCGTATAAGATATGGCAAAAACATGCCAAAAGCACTAAGCCAGTAGAGGTGGATTTTAGGTCTAGAATTGAAAACAAAACCATCTGGCCCGGACAAAGTAGGTATGTCAATCTGAAACACCACAGAGTTTGCTGGTACTGTGGTGAGTCAGGACATTACCAACAAGAGTGTTGGAAAAAATCAAGAGATGAGGAGATAGCCTACAATTATTGCAATAATTCCTCTGTTAGGAACACTCCCAGGATCAAGGTTGTTTTAAAAGATAATGAGGATAGAAGATTGTTCTTCATTCCAGGTAAGCCTAGGCTTGCCTGGATGTGCAAAAACTAATCCCTTACTTGCAGGATGGAAAGAAGAAGAGTTCCTGGTATATAGATAGCGCTTGCTCAATACACATGACAGGGAACAAAGCATGGTTTATATCTCTCCATCCTGAAAACAAAGGTTCTATAACCTTTGGGAACAACAGTAAAGGGGAAGTAATTGGCATGGGAAAGGTAAGGATCTCTGACAATCTTGTTGTGAATAACGTCACTTTAGTGGATAACCTAACCTTCGATCTATTGAGCGTACGTCAAATGTGCCAGGATGGTCAAAATAGGGTTATCTTTACTACTAATGAGTGTTTGGTTGAGAATGTTGAGACAGGGAAAGTTCTCCTCAGGGGAATCATAGAGAACAACCTATACAGAGTAGATCCATCTTTTATCCCTGAAGAGGAACTGTGCCTTTCTGCACAATCTGAGGAATCCAATCTATGGCATCAAAGGTTCTCTCATGCAAGCCTCAGACTTCTACACAAACTTCACAACAAAGACCTAGTTATTGGTTTACCAAAGATAGAGAGTCAATCTGAAGAGGTGTGCATTGCTTGCACAAGAGGAAAACAAGTAAGATCATCCTTTAAGTCCAAAAATCAGGTAAGTACCTCTGAACCCTTAGAGCTTATTCACATGGACTTATGTGGGCCTATGCGCACACTTAGCCGTGGAGGAAACAAGTACGTGTTTGTCATTGTAGATGACTTCTCTAGGTATACTTGGACCATTTTCATTGCTTCAAAGGAGGATGTGTTTGATGAGTTTGAATTTTGGTTATATGCTATTGAAAATCAATCTGGATTTCATCTAAGGGCTATACGCACTGACCATGGAACAGAGTTCGAGAACTCCCGGTTTCTTTCCTTGTGCAGGAACAAAGGCATAAATCATAATTTTTCTGCGCCAAGAACGCCTCAACAGAATGGAGTAGTTGAAAGGAAGAATAGGACTCTGGAGGATATGACAAGGACAATGCTAATTGCGAGTGGATTGCCAAGAAACTTCTGGGCTGAAGCACTCAATTCTGCTTGCTATGTACTGAACCGTGCCATGTTGAGACCTATGATTGAGAAGACACCATATGAGTTGTTCAGAGGAAGGAAGCCGAACATTTCCCATCTAAGGGTCTTTGGGTGCAAGTGTTTCGTCCACAACAATGGAAAGGACAATCTGGGCAAGTTCGATCCAAGAAGTGATGAAGGAACGTTTGTTGGTTATTCCACTCATAGTAGGGCCTACAAAGTTTACAACAAGAGGACAAGGAAGGTGGAGGAAAGCATCCATGTGGTCTTTGATGAAAAGATCATGGCAGGTAACGTTGTCCATGATCCAAACGTTCCTCCGCTGACTGAAGCCGACAGGGAACAATTCATTCTCTCTGAGGCTGAGGAATTCATCCCTACTACGGACATGAACGCAGAAGAAGAAGCAGCCCCAGATCAAGATGCAAGTGTACCAAATGAAGATTCCGGAACTCAGGGGGAACAATTATCCCCATCTCAGGAACAATCCCCATCTCAGGAACAATCTAAAGAAGATACTCACCATGAAGAGGAAGAAACGCGACGCAGCACTCGTATCCATGGGCCCTCATCAAGACTCATGGACTACGTATGCAACTGTGCTTCGCTTCCCTCCTCCGATGTATCTCTAGAACCCAGCGACAAGGTTTGTTCCGTACTCACATTAGATCCTACATTTCATGCCTTCTGTGCCTTTGTTTCCACAGCTGAACCAAGAACAGTGAAAGATGCCCTAGAAGACCCAGAATGGGTCAATGCTATGCAAGAGGAACTTCATCAATTTGAGAGGAACAAAGTATGGATACTAGTTCCCAGACCTAAGGATCGCTCCGTCATAGGTACCAAATGGGTGTTCAGGAACAAGATGGATGAAAGAGGACAAGTGATAAGGAACAAAGCAAGACTGGTGGTAAAAGGCTACAACCAACAAGAGGGAATTGACTATGATGAAACCTTTGCGCCAGTTGCAAGATTAGAAGCAATACGCCTCTTGATCGCCTACTCTGCCCACTATGGATTCAAGTTGCAACAAATGGACGTCAAGACAGCGTTCCTGAACGGGGTACTAAAGGAAGAAGTTTATGTGGAACAAACGCCTGGATTCGAAGATTCTTCCTATCCTGACCACGTTTACATACTTGATAAGGCACTCTATGGTCTGAAGCAAGCTCCTCGCGCCTGGTACGAAAGGCTTTCTCAATTCCTCTTATCTCATGGTTACGTAAGAGGGGAAGTAGACAGAACTTTATTTCTATTAAGAGAGGGAAAGCATACCTTGGTAGTACAAGTATATGTGGATGACATAATCTTCGGCTCCACCAACGAGCACTTAGTCACCAAGTTCATAAAGCTGATGGAGAGTGAATTTGAGATGAGTATGGTGGGCGAGCTTAAGTTCTTTCTAGGCCTACATGTTGTTCAAACAGAGGAAGGAACAAAGGTACATCAACAAAAGTACCTACGAGAGTGCATCAAGAAGTTTGGTATGATGGAAGCAAAGAACTATTTGACCCCCATGTCCCCAAATGATTCAATAGGAATGGATGTTGACAAGAAAGCAGCTGATCAAAAGGTCTATCGTGGGATGATAGGCTCATTGCTTTATCTAACCGCCAGTAGGCCTGATATCATGCAGAGTGTATGTTTTTGTGCTAGATTTCAAGCAAGTCCTAGAGAAACTCATGTCATTGCTGTGAAAAGGATCCTGCGTTACCTTAAGGGGACTGATGATCTATGTCTGTGGTACCCAAGAGGGGGAAGTCTTGAATTACTAGGGTACACAGATGCTGACTTTGATGGACACAAGCCAGATAGGAAATCAACATCTGGGATGGCTCAATTCCTTGGCCCTTGTCTTGTGTCTTGGGGATCAAAGAAACAAACCACTGTCGCCCTATCCACCGCCGAAGCTGAGTATGTCGCCGCCGCAGCTTGTTGTTCTCAACTCATATGGCTTAAACAACAGCTAAGTGACTTTGGCATCATTTTAGGTAACGTTCCTATACTTTGTGATAACACTAGTGCTATTGATATTTCTAAGAATCCTGTGCAGCACTCTAGGACTAAGCATATTGACATAAGACATCACTTCCTTCGTGATTGTGTGGAGAAAGGGATTGTCTCTATGGAACATGTCCGCTCTGAGGAACAAATCGCGGATATCTTCACAAAGCCACTAAACAAGGCTCCCTTTGAGAAATTACGTATGGGTCTAGGTATGATTTCTCTCAACTAATCTTGATCCCCCTTGAAACCCCCAATGATTGGAGAAATTAGTGAGTTTATTCATCTTGAGTATTAGTCCTTTAAGCATATTCATACCTGCTTTTCTATGAAATAAACTTGAGTCCTTTGAACTGCTTGCATGATCTATACGTGATTAGGAAAGATACCTTGCTAGTGATTGAAATTGACAAATGCATGATTCCTTAGGCAAAGGTCTTATTTTCTAACCCAAAAGATCCCTCTTGATGTACTGATCCCTCAATACAAGCCCAAAGGATAGAGGGAATCTACGGCCATCCTATAAACCTTCATGATCGATAGTCCTATGAGCCATGTTTTTCCATCCACAACTGGACTCCCTCATCATGATATAAAATGTTTTAAATTCATATTATGTGAAAAAAATTTTTATGTGATGTTCTTTTGTACCATCTCTGGTAAACATACCCCAAGCATCACAATACCTTCGATATCAGATTGAGAAAGGAAAGGATAAGGGTTGAGATTTGAAAAATTGTTGAGGGGATTAATAGCTCTGAGGTGACAGTTACATGCATTCGGCAGAAGCCTAAAGGACTAGAGTAGGTTCTGGAACCTAGAAAGGTAATGATGGTTTTTGAGTATCTTTGATTGGAGGAAAAATCGGCACATTTATGGAAAGTTGTTCAGATATGGAAAAAGGAGTTTTGAATTTGAATCGAATGGTCTGATGGATGGCAATTACTTAAAGGACTTTTCCCAGATCTTCATCGTCACTGCCTTCTCTCTACCCTCTCCTAAACACAAGCTCCCTCAAAAACCCTCTCTGCAACAATGGTGAACACCTCCTCTGTATCCCTCACAGGAAACGAAAGCCCTGAGACACTACGAAGCATCCTTGCTTCCTTAGGCATCCCCACAGAATCTCCACAGCCAAAATCCTCAGCCAAAGAACCCTCATCCCCTCCAAAAGAAACCAATCAAGAACCCTCGCCGGCAAAAGAAACAACGCCGCCGGTCACACCTGTCCTATCCCTCTCAAGCACCTCTACTGAGAAATTGGCCTCCCCTACCTCTGAAAAGATCACAAGCCCAATCTATCAAGAACAAGCCCAAATAGAAACCATCCCTAGCCCTCCACACTCCTCTCCCCCAAAAACAGACTTGTGCATCACCCAAATCCTCGCCGAAATCGATGAGGAAAACTCGCAATTATCCAAGGGAAAGTTCCCTGAGATTCTGGATCTCAGTGAGGAAGACGACGAGGCTCAGGAACCAGTGCTCAAAAGAGCCAAAGTGGAGTCTTCCCTCTCTCGTCCACGAACAAGGAGTGCTGCAGCAAAACCACCCAAAGGAAGGAAAGTTCCCAAAGAAGTGGCTGCAGGAAAAGCCTTGGGGAAACGAACCATCATCAGAGATCTTCTGTTTGATGAGGAGTTTCTATTTGCCAACAAGATGGATATCTTGGTCGACATCATCCGCTACCAAGGTTGGGAAAACTTGTTCTGCACAGCGCCAAAGGTCAATGAGGGAATGATAAAGCAGTTCTATAGTTCCTTCACTATCACTGAGAGGCCACACGCCATCCAAGCCTCCTTCGTCCTTGGGAAGGACACCCACGTGGTCTCAAGCACCGAACTGGGAGTCATACTCGGGGTACCTCACGAAGGCTTTGAAGAATACGTCAAAGGGCAGTGGCCAAAGGACATAGGGCTGGCTGCAATCCAAAGGGTATCTCAGGACTACTCGACTGAAGTTGTTGGGGAGATGACCACCTCGTCCATGGGGGTAGCGAACCGGATCCTGCATAGCTACCTAATTAGTAACATTACCCCCAGAGAGCAGAAGCGCACTACCATCCTCATTCAGGACTGCCTTCTCATGGACAAGCTCCTCCTCAGGCAAGCCATAAACTTACCAAAGATCATCATGCTACACATGGCCCATGCCCGGAGGAACGATAGGCACGGTCTTCCCTTCCCAGGCGTAGTCAAGAAGATCCTAGAGTATCTGAGGGTGTGAAGCTGGTCCTTCTGAGGTTGTCTTTGCTAGGGAGTTAGCTGAAGCGAATTTAAGGAAGATGAAATTTGAGAAGAATGAAGATGGAGATTGGGTCCGCTCTGCTGAGTTTTGTGAAACAGAGCATATATCTGAGGACCCTCCACAGGAACAGAGTGAAGAGCCAACTATGGTCTACCAACAACAGAGGATGGAAGAGCTGTGCTCACTGGTTGCCACCTTGACTGAACAACAAAGGCTTCTGGTGAATGAAGTTGCTGCCTTGAAGGCTGAGATACGTCGTTGGACGTCATCCAACTAGAGGTTCCCTTGGCAGTTTAAAAGTCTCTTCTCCACGCCCTTCCTCCTCTCTCTGACCCCCACTCTCTGTTCCTAGCACATCTATCTATCTTCTCTTGCGCTTATTGTACCCTTTGTTTAGGGTTTTATGTGTCTTCTTTTAATTTCTCTATGCTTGTGTTTTCTATTCCCCGTCCAGTATATGTATCAGCGTCTGTTCTTATGGCGCTTGTTTTAATCTATGATTTGCTTGTTTTGATGTGTTCTGAAGTTCTTTTATTTCAAGTGCATGTTTCGACTTACTTTTTGATGATGCCAAAAGGGGGAAGAAAGGAATGGTCAAGGTTTGAGGGGGAACATCTGTACTTATAACTTATAAGTAACGTTCCCTTAGGAGAACTGTTTAGATGAGTTTTAGAAGTATTCAATGAGTATGTTTGTCACCATCAAAAAGGGGGAATTTGTTGAAGCTACGGCTGAAGTAAAGTTCCTTCTGGTTTTGATGGTAACAAACATTCCTACTAATGTATACTTGAGTGTTTCAGGATGTCTACTTGAGCAGGAACGTTACTCAACAGAGGCGAGCTAATTAAGGAAAGAAAGGGCTGAGAGAGCGCAACGAAGATATCATGTTTCCTTTATGAAAAATACGGTTGAGCTGAAAAGATATCATGAAGAAATTAAGGAAAGAGATATAATTAAAATATGGAAATAATATCTTCTTATGCGAAAGATATATTTTCCATATTCTTGTTTGTTCCCTAGTTTAAACCTAGTTTTATCTTTGCTATATAAACTAGTCTTAGGCTTAGGAATAGATGTGACGATTGAGAGAGTTTATGCTTGTGTGAATCAAGTGTGATCGTCCAAAAGAAGAACAAGAAGAAAAGAGAGAAAGAGTGAGCAATACTTAGTCTTAGGCGTTGAGTTTGGGCTCGAGTGAAAGAAGAGATTCGTGATCGTAATCCTTGCTTTCTTTTGTAACAAACAAGAGATTAATAAGATAAGTATACTCATTCAAATCCTTCAAGTGAGAAGCTTGAAGGTAGTGGTTTTACTCAACTCTTAGTGGTTGAGGTTTCCACTCTAAATACTTGTGTTCTTCTATACTTCCTGCGTTAATATTCCGCTGCTACACCTCTGAAGGAACAATACACTTTGTTCCCTCAGAAGTAATTGAACTAACGATCCAACAAAGGTCCTCTGCTTGTCCTGCGGCACTAGCTCCACCCAAAAAGCTTTGCTTTACCTACAATCACGAAACAGACGTGTAAGGGTTTCAGGAAAAATATTACATCTAGGACAAATATCGCTCTTAGCGAGGTGTCGTCGGAATCTCTCTGAGTTAGTCATCAAGCGACTTGGCAGGACAACTAGAGATGTGTCAATGGTAAGCTTTGTTTTACCTCTATCTTTAGTGTTTGATTTCTTGGTTAGTGTTTGGTGGTTTTGTTGCTGGTCAAAGTTAGGTTCCTCCTCAGCTCCATCAGCTTCCTTTCCTTTATTTTCTCCTGATTTGTTTCTACAAGAAACATCTCTAGTTGTTCTCCTGGATGAGCTTGCCTCTTTTCCAGCCTTGGTTGCTTTCTTTTTTCTCGAAGAGCTAGGTTCCTTGGTACTAGTTGGTATGGGAAGCCCTTCAGATTCCATTGCTCTTTGGTTGTTGGTTGTATCATTTTGGTTGTTGGCGGATTGGTTGTTGGGTAAGTTGTTGATCTGATTGTTTTTGGTATTGTTTGTGTTGGTGTTTGATCTAGGGCTGGAGCATAGAGCTTCAGCAAACGTCAATTTCTTTACTTCCATTGGTTTGTTCTTCGTAGCTAAGCTAAGTACTATGTTCGTATGAATTTTTTGAAGACTATAGAAATAATTCCTAAACTTGATGCTAGTGTATTCAGATAGTGAAGTTGTAGTTTTGGAGTGCACAAAATACCAATATTTATAGATTTTTAATACATAGATGAATATCGCATAACTTATTAGAAATCTAGCAAGAGTAGTCAAGATTAAAGTAGATAAATCAAACTTGTTGATAAGTTGATCATTGTCAACTTCCTTCAAGGAGAAAAACCTACTGCAGAAACCTCCTTTCCTTCTTCTCTTCAGGGTCCGAAATCGGCAATCTCCAAGACTATTGCATCTCAAGGCCTAACCCTAAAACTGGTTTGTCTTCTGCGTTTTTTTCTAAATTCAAGGCAGAGTGGTCGATTAGGCTTTGTCTTCTTCCATGAGCTACTCCAGGGCACCGTCAGAGGGATCGAGGTGTTCTTGGTGCACCAGCGCCCGTCTTGATTAGTGGGTTTCTTGGGTTTACTGAGAGCGACTTGACCCGCTTCAAGCTCGGATCTGCGCCTCAGACCTCGAGAGAGGCATCTATTGGCTAAAACTAGGAAATATATGGAGATTAGGGTGAAGATAAAGTAGGAGCCATAGTTGAATTTGAGATGATGTTCATGAAATCGGGATGTTGGGTTAGGGATATTTGGGGTGTGCTGAAGAAGATAGAGTTGAGTTTGGGGTGAGCCATAGTTGAACTCGAGAGAGCCATCTATTGGCTCCAGACGCCGGTATTTCTAACATGCATTATGAGAAACATGCTAAATTAGTAAGATACAATGATTTGTATATTTACATTGCATAATCCTGTTACAACAAATTTTCATCTCTATGCATTATTCCTCATAACTAGCCAATTTGTATATGCACATTGGTTATAAGAAACATGCAGTACAACCATCAGTTAGACATGTGCACATTATAATGAAGGATCATTATGATGAATGGAGATGGAATTGCTGCCCCTTCACTCACTCTGTCTTCCTCAATCTCTTGTCTGGTTCAGAATCAGGCACCGAGCTGCTTCCCTTCATCAATGAATTCAATGGTATGATTCTCAACATCGAAGACACAATAAAAGCTTCAAAGCCAAGATCACCATGATTAGTTGCTTCTTCTATTTTTGTTGGATGACTCATTTTTGGAGTATATCTATTGGAACACTCAGTCACTATTGAAACCAGCTAACCTCCATTTATTAGTTAAATCTCTTATTTCCCTATGCTTACATTTAATGTCATTCATCCCCCATTTTCTATGTAGCCGTTGGCTTCTTGTTGCTATATAAGATTCTTGTTGCTATATAAGAGCCTTAGCTCCTCTTTGTAATATACACAATTCTATCAATACAACTTTACATACAACACTAGTTTACTACATTCTCTCTTTCTATAGGATATCAGCTCCTTAGGTTTATCAATCGATCCTCACACTTATTCTTCATGTCGATCAACCCATCTACACAAAATGATGGTACACGACCCAAGCCATGGGAGAAACTCACTCAATCAACACATGAAATCCAACACATGGATTCACCAAATGGCTCCACGGTAGGTAGACCTGGGAAAATATAACCCGACCCGCAAACCCGACCCGAACCCGCCCGATTTTTTGTGCTCTTAACCTGTTAAATTAAACCCGAAACCCGATTTTGACCCGACCTGATGACCCGACATTTTGCTGGGTCAAAAACGGGTTGGGTCGGGTCAACCCGTTGGGTCTTACACTCTTACCAAAAAACAACTAGAAAATAAAAATAGGAAAGAAATATGAAAAAATCGAAAAAATGATAGGAAAAAAATTATATTTTGTTGCTATGTTATAAATTTTTTTTATAAAACAAGCTTATAAATAAAAATTAGTTTGATTAGGCTTAAATAATATATTGTTTTACTTATTATGGGTTTTAATTTTAAAAGCTCAATCAGGAAAACATACCCAAATTGAATTGTAAGGAGTCAACAACTTGTACCAACCTTATATACTCCCTCCGTCCCTTAATGTTTGCATCATTAAGGGAATGACACAATATTTAAGAAAAGTGAGATGAGTGGAGAGAATAAGAAAAAAGAAGTTGAGTAGATGGTTGATTTGATTGATAAAGTGTTTTTAGATAAAAAAAAGAAGAATAAAATATTGAGTAAATGTAGTAATGGTGGAAATTAGATAAAAAAGATGATATAGATGGTTGATTTGATTGATAAAGTGTTGTTAGAATATGAATAAAATAATTAAAGTAAGGGTAGTATGGGGAAAAATTAATAGATAGAAAATGAATGTTGCAAACATTTTGGGACGCCCGAAAAGGAAATGTTGCAAACATTAAGGGACGGAGAGAGTACACATTTAGAGCTTCATCTTTTTCCATTTGGTTGATGTGGGACGGATTGGATTTATGTAGCAAAAAATGCAAGGTTATATTGAAGATTGTGACAATGATCCATTTGGAAGTTCTCGGTGTGGGAAATGAGGGTAGACAAGTTTTATACATACAAATTTAAATAGAGCCACCAACCACTTAATTTTTAATGAGATTTATTAACATGAGATTTATTACAATGAGATTTATTACTTCTTCTAGTTATTTTTTAAATGTTTAAGTTTTGTATAATCATCATCATTATTCACATTCTAGCCCAATATTAAATGATATTGTGAGCTATAATTCTAGCTTGTATGGATTGTTTAATAATTGTTTAGTATTTACATATATTTTATTATACGGAATACTCTTTAATAATTAAGAATTTATATAAACTAGAGTTTATGTTGGAGACTATAATTTATGGATGATTATTTAATAATGTATAATATACTTTTATATACTTACATCAGAAATTATATGGTTATTGATTGAACATTATACTTTGTTATATGTCTGTTAGTTTGAACAACATGACACAATGTTCAAATATAAGAAAATAAGTCATTTTATTTTATACTGAAACTATGCGTAAACGCTAAAAGGTCATGTGGGTAACTTCTAATCACAACTTCTAACTTTTCAAATTGCACCTCCTTTGTAAAAACCAAACTAGTGATCACAATATGTATGGTCTACAACATCGATGTTGATTATTGTTGAAAACATTATACAACTTAGTCTTATTAGGCATATAAAGTCACAATAAAGTCTCCCTCACACAAAACGAGACTCGAAACTATGCGTAAACGCTAAAAGACCTTAAATAGGCTTAAAAGCCCAATTTGGCAAAATATTCCTTGAAAAGTATAAAGAAGAAATAAATGTTCAACGGTTTGTTTATCCATTGCAAACTTATTTATAAATAAGTATAAAAAAGGAATAAAAAAATTGCGCAATCAGACCCGATGGGTTGATCCGAACCGGAGATAAAACTGTCGTAACCCGACCTGTTTTGACCCGGTAAATTTTAAACCTGAAATGACCCGACCCGAAATATACTAAACCCGATGTACTCTGACCCGAACCCGACTCGCCCGACCCGTTTCCCAGGTCTAACGGTAGGCAATCGTCAAACACTTCTACATAAGCATGGTTCAAATCAATCTGACATCTCAACAACCGATCAATCGCCACATTTCAACCAGCAAAAATTGGTGGATCGTTTCAGGCGAATAACTCAACAATTTGTGGTCCCACAGCAGCCCCCGACTTCGACTTCTTCCATCCAATTTACTTCCAAAAATCATGTCGGTAAACCCTCTCAAAATCAGCACTTCTCAGGAAATATCCGACCTCATTCTTCTTACTCTCCGGATTCATGGATTTTGGACAGTGGAGCAAGTGATCACATTACCTATCATACTCGTTTTTTAATCTCTTATGAACCAACTACAAATCGTTTTGTTCGTTTACGTACCGGATGGAAAATCTTATACCGTTTCACATATCGGAACCGTAACTTTTACATCTCAATTAACAATTTCACATGTCCTTTGTGCTCCTGAATTTTCCGTTAACCTTGTTTCAATTAGTAAATTGGCCTATGATTCTTTCTATGCTACTATATTTCTAAGAAGAATTTGTGTGATTCAGGACCTCCTCACGGGGAAGATGATTGTGAAAGGATATGAACGAGATGGCCTATACTTCCTCAAATCTCAGCCACAAACCACTTCATGTAATGTCACCATCTTGGCCTCCCTATGGCACCAACGCATTGGACATCCATCACAACAAGTATTGTTTGTGCCTAAAAATACGACGACTATGGAACGCGTGGAAGCTACACGTAGAGGGAAGACATCGACGCGATGCGAAGAAGAAAAGATGTTGTCAATGTGACGAGACGTGGCAAAGATCGTGTTTATCTTAAGTATTAGGTCGGCTGAGTGGATTTTATCTCGTTTTATATTTTGTTATTGTAATTGGTAAAATATATGGTAAAAGATATGGTAAAAGAATATCTTTTACCTAGTTTATTATATCGTTAATTAGATAGAAGGAAAAGATAAGATCTTGTTTCCTTAAAGATATTATTAGGGTTAGCCTATATAATGGCTTAACGCCTGCCTTGTAATTATCTAAGTCATTCCTGAGTAATACCAAAAGCTAAAGATTCTACCCTAATTCTCTCGTCTTGTTCTTGAGTGTTAAGATTATACCGTTCCCTTTGATCTTTGCCCTACAATTGCTTAGTTATCTACTCGTAGGTAATTTCGCTACAAACAATTGGCGCCCACTGTGGGGCTGGATCAAAAAGGTATCGTCTTTCCACACGAAAGGAACTTCTTTTTTGCAGGAAATCATGACATCTCCAACCAACAGCCCACAGAACAACGAAAAAGGGTCCAAAGCAGAAGGACACACAGAAGATCCTGTCGTTCAGAGAGAAGAGGACGCGAAGAAAGATCCCGAGACCGCCCTCAACACTCCGACGGATAAAATCCCCACGGAGAAGCAAGGGGTAGACAGCGAAATAACCAACGTGGCCGTCGTCCGAGCACAGATCGAGTCTTTCGAGAGAACTCAAGCCGAAGCCTTACAAGCGAGCAAGAAGATAGCGTCCGAACTTGCCAGAGAGAACGAGGAGAACGCCACGATAGGAGAAACAAACCCTTCCAAAGAGAACCACAAGCGGTACACGCAGTGAGTGAGGTCGATAACGTCTATATGGTGGAAAAAGGTATCTCTATGAAAACTGATGCACTCCGAGTCATGAGCGCGATGGAAGGATTGCGCGACGTGCAATGGCCGAGGAAGCAGAATCCTGGAAGGAGACCCGAGACAGGCAAGTGGTATTGCGAATTTCATAATGACACGGGTCACACAACGAATGGTTGCTACACCCTAAGAAAAGGAAGTGTTAAGGCTGCTAAAGAGAGGAGACCTAAAAGACCTACTCTCCAAAGAGGGAAGAAACGCTCTCAAAGGAGTAAAGAAAGAAAATCTCCCACTCCACCTCCACCTCCGTCACATCATGCTCGCACCATACATACCATCATCGGAGGCTCCTCCACGAGCGGATATACCTCGTCGGCCGCTAGAAAGAACGTCAAGATTATGCGCGACGAGAGCAACATGACGAAGGTGTACCAGATTCGTCCTACTAGAAGGAACTACGCAATCACGTTCGAAGAGCCAAACGAGATAGTGGAGCATCACGACGGGTTAGTAATCTCTCTTACTGTTAGCAATTGCCTAGTCAAAAGGATCCTCGTAGATAACGAAAGTTCACCCAATATCATCAATGCATCTGCCTTAAAAGAGCTCGGATTGTCCAACGACGATATCGTCAAGAAACACGTTCCATTGGTGGGATTCAGCGGCGAAGTAGCGAGGATGATAGGAGAGATAACATTAGCAACATATGCAAGAGGTATCAATATACAAGTCAAGTTTGTCGTGATGGAGATCGAGTTACCTGACAACATTATCCTAGGAAGACCTTGGTTGCACGACATGAGGGTCGTCCACTCGACGTACCATCAATCCCTGAAATTCCCCTCACCATGGGGGATCCAGGAAATCAAAGGGGAACTCCAAGTCGCAAGAGAATGCTACAACATCGGAATGAAAAAAGTGATCAAGGCGTCCCCAAGTAAGGAAAAGAAAGCATAGCAATCAAAGCAAGCTAGGGATGAAGAGTCTATACCTAACGCGACAAGAAAAGTGAGGTCCAACAAGCCAAAGAATATTAGCCCAACAGTTAAGCACGATCAAGGAATTCATACAACAAAAAACGATTTAAGCAACATGTTCCTGAAGCACCATCCACTATAATCCTAAGAGAAGTGACATGAATTTCCAAAGTTTCCTAGCATTGCTTCCTTTATGTTTTTTCTTGCATGAGTAAAACTAGTTTCTTTCAAAGAGTTTTTCAATAAAGTCGTTATCTTAAAGCATGCCAAGTTGTTTTTCAACGTAAGCGTCAGTGTCAGAATTTGTTAGTTCATGATGCATTTTCTTTACCAATATATGAGTACACTTGTTTTTCAACGTGTTAAAGCATGCCAAGTTGTTTCATTTTAAAGTACTTGCTCTCTATCTCTGATGCAATACCTAAGCTTAATAAGGCCGCGGCGAAATTCCGCGCCGGGGGAGAATTTCGTTAGTCTACGCGTTCAAGGCTCCATCTACGCGTAGACAACGTTAGCCGAACCGCCGACCCCGAGTCGAAGCTCCCTATGATTGTTAGCGACGTGTGGAAATGGTCATAGGGAATGAAGCCTGGCACCTCACGAAACCGGCACGGTCGTCTGGGGAAGAAGGGAAACCTATCGCCACGACCCATCTCCAGGAACGCGTACTTGCGCCTTCCACGGCCCCTCTGAGAGTCATGAATCCACGGGCAAAACGCCAAACCGGCAGGGAGGCGTCCATCGGCAGGGAGGCGTCCACCGACATCGTAAGTCCTAATAATCAAGAAATCGGACGCTACACGATGAATAGGCCCGTTGATTAAAAGAGTTTGACGTCGACCTAAAAGCTAGCGTGAGGCAACGGACCCACCTTAAAAGTAAGGGGTAACTTCACAAGCTGATAGAAATCACACGCTGACCTATGTACGCCACTTGCTTCTGGGTTCGGAGGAAATGTTGGACCCAACCTTCATATAAGCCGACAACGTACCTAAAGCATCCGCAATGACCATACTATCTTATCGAGTAAGCAAAACATTCTAGACGAGTTTACTACGAGCAAAGTATCACACTAGGGGTACAAAACTACACCCTACAAAGATAAAGCAGCAAAAGCAAAACCCAAGAACAAGACCTACGCACTCACGCTTAAACTACGCGGAAGAAGTTGAGAGAAAGTCGAAACCAAAGCAAACAACGACGCACAAGAAATAAGAAAACAAAACACAAGGTACGAGAAAAGAAATCTTTGGTAGATTTAACCTAGCCTACGAGAAGCCTAGCTCAAATCTACCAAAAGGGGTAGACCATTACTATCACTCCAAGAAATTCAGGAACGAGAACGCCATCACCAACAGAACGACATATTCAAGACTATGAAAACCTCGGAGATATTCTCGCCAACAAGTAAGTAATTCAAGAACATTGTCAAGTTACATTAGAAGAAGCCCGTCATCAAGGGCGAAGAACAGTAGTATTTACAAGGGAAACGCCCCGACGAACGGCGACGCTTAAAAAATAGAAAAGAAGAAAAATTTACAAAACACTTCGAGGACCTCAGAAAACTAAGAAGACTCGCTGTCACAGTCAGAAGAACTCGGTGAAGAAGCATCGCCATCCTCATACTCACTCTCATCTCCTTCTTCACCCTCGGAGTCCTCGACGACAACTTCTTCGCTGCCTCCTCCGTCATGTTCAACACCATCATTGGGATCAACTCCGTTAAGATGAGGAACGTCATCCTCCATAACGTGAGGACTCGCATGGGGATTCATAGGCGTAGGTCCCGCGTCGACGCGTTCAGGAAGCTCTGGGTACGCCTCGTTAAACTCCGCCCGTTCCTTCACTGGATCCCATCCATGATATTTACCAGCGGCATATTGCTCAATAACCTCCACACGAGAAAGCCAAGACCAGTAAAGCTTCACCGCCCCGAGATCTGAAGCGTTCTTCTCCTCCAACTTAGCCTTCTCGTCCTCCAGAGTAGCAATCTTCTCCTTCGAACCCTCGACTTGTTTAGCAAGTTCTACGCGAAGCTTGGACTCCGCCTCAACCTTCTCTAGCGCCTCGTTCTCAGCCTTACGCGACGCCTTAATCGCCGCACTAAGTTCTTGGATCTTCAACTCGTCGGCCGATTGCCTGGCCTCCATCGTCTTCATCCGATCAACGAAGTCAGAAAAATTCCCGTAAATACACAAAGACGCCTGGAAAGCCTACAAAAAAAAAATACGAACAAAATTCAAGACAAGAAGCAAAAGTCAAAAGCTTAAGTACAAGAAAATAGAAGAAAAACCTACCTGCCATTGCGCAGCGAGAGACTCTCCCACCACATCCTCCGTCTCCATTGGAAGATAATAATCAAGCGATGGAGGATTCTGGATTCGCTTCATAGCAGGCAGAAACGATCTCCCAGATGCGACGACATGAGAGATGACCCCCGGAAAGTCATCCACGTTCTCGTAATTGAACTCCAGCGTAATGTGAATGGGGGCCACATACATCGTTCCTTCTCCGGTACGACTCCTCTTCCGTGACGCTACAAGAGCAGATGCGGATAGACCCCCACTGCGAACGCGAGAAAGATCCGCGGACACTGAAGAAGCAACAAGAGAAAAAGAAAGTCAGGATCATAAAGAGAAGGAAGAAATCAAGTAAAAGAAGCATAAACACGTTACCTGTCAGAGCTGTAGAAGCAATACGACGACCTTCACCATCGTGACCATGGAAGGTCCGGTCGCCTTCTTGAATTGCGAGAAGTCTGGCGATGAGTTTCTTAGTCTCTCGCCTCACCACGATAGCATCCGTATTAACTGCAAAGAAAAGAAGAGAGAAAACGTGAGACATTAATGAGAAAAGAACGAATGGTGAAGATACAAAAGAAAGAGCAAACCTACTTGAAGGATTCCAGCATTCAATCAACCAGGCGCATTCCCCGCCAAGAGAAGACTTCTTCACGTAATAAAAGAAATCGGCCCAGTGGCGATCGGCTTGACTCCCTTCAATCACGATCTTGTCCGCTTTCGGTCTTGATCTAAGGCCTACCCTCCCGACCGTTCTGGTCTGAAGATTAAAAGAGTGAGCAAGATCATCGACGGCAAGCTCGACGCCGTGTTTCTCCTTCACGTCGTCTAAAGCGCCCAAGATCCTCCAGACACTCGGCAAAAGTTTCCCCATAGCAACGCCTAGTGCGAGCATAAATGCTTTCACCAACGGAGAAAAGGGGAATCGATGCCCAGTAAGGAAGGGGTACTCGTACACCGCAATCCACCCTGGACGGTGCGCATCGGCAAACACCCCCTGAGGAGGTATTTCGATCTCAACTTCGGGACCTAGATGCGCCAACGACCTCAGTCTCTCGACGTAACGTGCCTCAGTCGATTTGCAATCAACATCCTTCAAGATAGACTTGGGAACGTAGAAAGAAGCCATTTGTGAGAGAGTTGAAGAAGAAGTTCAAAGAAAGAATACGTAGGCCGAATTTTCTGAGCGTAAGAGAAACAAGGAATAATCAAGATGAATTGCATAGATGAAGAAAAGAAGTAGGGAGAAGATGAAGATCTACCCATTATATAGACCGAGGAATTACAAAGATTACGGGAAAAGAGTTCAACAACATTATAGCCGTTGGAAAAACTAGCCGTTGCAAATGAGCGTTATCGGCACGGATAACGAAGCTTCTCGCCTGCTACATGTAAATAATTGAAGAAAGATGACGATCAAAGCCTTACGACGATATTGGAAATTCAAGTGACGTAATCATGAACGCCTTCCTAAAGTAATGAAGACGTATTCCATGAAGAAAGAAGGCGTCTCTCAGCTCTACTAGACGTTAAGCCATGTAAGACGCCTTAGGGGTATTGTTTGTGCCTAAAAATACAACGACTATGGAACGCGTGGAAGCTACGCATACAGGGAAGAAATCGACGCGACGCGAAGATGAAAAGATGTCGTCGACGTGACGAGACGTGGCAAAGATCGCGTTTATCTTAAGTATTAGGTCGGCTGAGTGGATTTTATCTCATTTTATATTATGTTATTGTAATTGGTAAAAGATATGGTAAAAGAATATATTTTACCTAGTTTATTATATCGTTAATTAGATAGAAGGAAAAGATAAGATCTTGTTTCCTTAAAGATATTATTAGGGTTAGCCTATATAATGGTTTAACGCCTGCCTTGTAATTATCTAAGTCATTCCCGAGTAATACCAAAAGCTAAAGATTCAACCCTAATTCTCTCGTCTTGTTCTTATGTGTTAAGATTATACCGTTCCCTTTGATATTTGCCCTACAATTGCTTAGTTATCTACTTGTAGGTAATTTCGCTACAAACAAGTATCATCCTTCATTCCTGTTTTTCAAAACGAAGGTTCACTTGAACATTCTTGTTTAATTTTCCCTTTGGCTAAACAAACTCGACTCCCTTTTCCGCTGCATACATCCACTAGTTCTTCATGTTTTGACCTTATTCATATGGATATTTGGGGAGGCTACCATGTTCCTTCTTGAACAGGGGCACGTTATTTCTTAACTATTGTAGACGACTTTTCAAAATTTGCATGGATTTATCTTATGAAAAGCAAATCTGAGGCCCGACCTCTTGTCATTCGATTCCTTACACTCATCGAAAATCAATTCGATAGACGTGTAAACATTGTCCGCAGTGATAACGGACCAGAATTCAAATGTTTTGATTTTTACTCCTCCAAAGGGATTTTACATCAAACTAGTTGTGTCAATACCCCTCAACAAAATGGTGTGGCTGAACGCAAACACCGCCACTTGTTGAACGTTGCTCGTGCACTCCTTTTTCAATCTCATTTACCGAAATGTTTTTGGGGCGATGCCATACTTACCGCCACTTATTTAATCAATCGTATGCCAAGTCGTATCTTGAAAAATAAAACTTCTTTTGAAATACTCTTTCGCAAATCTCCTAATTATCCATATTTACGTGTTTTTGGTTGTCGTTGTTTTGCTTCTACACATCCTCTTCGCCCTACCAAATTTGAACCTCGTTCAATGGAGTGTGTTTTTATCGGATATCCACCCGGAATCAAAGGTTATAAACTCTATGATTTTACTCGTAAGAAAACCATCATTTCACGTGATGTAATTTTTCATGAAACCGAATTTCCTTTCCTCAAAAGTTCCAACATTTCTCAAAACCATACAGATTTACCTCTTCCGAATTTTACAACCCCATCTATTTTTTGGGATGATGCGTTGCCTATACAATATCATATTGTAAGCCCTACACCACCACCAACTTCCGCACCTATATCAAATTCTACGACCGTACCAGCTACTGAAAACCCCATATCACCACAAATCTCCGTGCTAGTACCAAATTCTACACCCGTATCCACTACTGTAAATCCCACACCCCCATCAACTTCTGCACCTGTATCAAATTCTATGGCCGTACCCACTACTGCAAATCCCAGACCAACACCACCTTTGCCTCGTATTTCCCGACCAACAAAGCCATCCACCCTCCTCTGGGACTTTCATGTTGAGGTAACTTTACCATCTCGCCCATCCAATACAACGTCTTCCTCGAATCAGGTTCTTTCGGGAAAACCCCACGATCTCTCTCATGTCCTATCATATCATAAATTGTCTTCTAATTATAAGCACTTCATCTCTAACATTATGCTTGAGAAAGAACCTAGAACGTTTTCACAGGTTGCTCGATTCCCGCAATGGAGGGAGGCTATGGCAAAGGAACTCCAAGCCCTTGAGGATAACCACACTTGGAGTCTAGTACCACTACCTCCAAACAAGCGCCCTATTGGATGTAAATGGGTGTACAAAGTCATGCATAATCCCGACGGCACAGTCGAACGACATAAAGAACGCCTTGTTGCGAAAGGTTACAATCAAGTCGAAGGGATTGACTACCGCGAGACTTTTGCACCCGTCGCCAAACTTACTACGGTCCGTGTCATCATCAGTCTTG
Source organism: Oxyria digyna (assembly GCA_029168935.1). NCBI lineage: Eukaryota > Viridiplantae > Streptophyta > Magnoliopsida > Caryophyllales > Polygonaceae > Oxyria > Oxyria digyna. The sequence continues at coordinate 48,384,408 of JAPVLV010000005.1, forward strand.
TTGCCACCAACGGATGGTCATTACATCAACTAGATGTTAATAATGCATTCCTAAATGGAGATCTCACGGAGGATGTCTACATGCGGCTTCCCCCGGGATTTCATGCCAAAGGCGAGACTCGCATATGCAAACCTCATAAATTCTTATACGGTCTCAAACAAGCGTCTAGACAATGGTTTCTCAAACTCACCTCAGCCCTCAATCAAGCTGGATTTTAGCACTCTCAAGCTGACTACTCTATGTTCATTCGATATCAACAAGGTAAGTTTACAGTCATTCTCGTATATGTCGATGATGTTATTATCACTGGCACTAACTTGCAGGATATTGAGGACACCAAGCTCTTCCTTGCCACTCGATTCAAGCTCAAAGACATGAGACCACTCAAATACTTCCTTGGCATCGAAGTTGCTCGTTCTAAACAAAGGATTGTTCTTTTCTAAATAAAATATGCTCTTGAAATTCTTGACGACACGGTATTTCTCGTAGCTAAACCGACCACTGTTCCTCTTCCTGAGAACCTGGCTCTCACGGCTTATGATGGCAACATTCTTACCGACCCCTCCGTCTACCGCCGGTTGGTTGGCCGCCTCATTTACCTCACCATTACAAGACCCGACCTCAGATATGTTGTCCACATTCAAAGCCAATTCATGGCTTGTCCACGCCAGACCCATCTCGATGCTGCTCATCATGTCCTTCGATATATCAAGGGTACTCCAGGCCAAGGACTCTTCTTGCCCGCTCATGGGCGCCTCCATCTGACAGGCTATTGTGATGCCAATTGGGCACGTTGTCGTGATACACGACGCTCCACAACCGGATATATCATCTTCCTTGGCGGTGCTCCGATCTCTTGGAGGACTAAAAAACAAGCAACCGTCTGCAGCTCTAGTGTCGAATCCGAATACCGATCCATGGCTAACACTTGTTGTGAACTCACATGGCTACGTGCACTCCTCCACGATCTTCGGGTCCCTCACCCTCAGCCGTGCACTCTCTATTATGACAACAAATCAGCGCTCCATATCGCCTCGAATCCCGTATTCCATGAACGGACAAAACACATTGAAATTGATTGTCATGTTATACGCGAGAAGATCCAAAGAGGTGAAGTCAAGACTTTTCATATCCGTACTAAGGACTAACCCGCCGACATCTTTACAAAGCCTCTCGGTCCACGCACATTCACTTCACTATTGTCCAAGTAGAGTGTTTGCAACATACACTCCACTTGAGGGGGAGTATTGGAACACTCAGGCACTATTGAAACCCACTCACCTCCATTTATTAGTTAAATCTCTTATTTCCCTATGCTTACATTTAATGTCATTCATCCCCCATTTCCTAGCAATATAGTCGTTGGCTTCTTGTTGCTATATAAGAGTTTTGGCTCCCCTTTGTAATATACACAATTCTATCCATACAACTTTACATACAACACTAGTTTTACTACATTCTCTCTTTCTATAATATCCCTCCTCATGTAAACAAATGTACTCAAAAGGATCATTAACCCATATTAAGCTTTACATGTACTCAAAAGGATCATTAACCCACATTAAGCTCGCTTCTGCTTATTTTGTTTTTGATCCCCTGAGCCTCTCTTCTTTTTGTTAGGTCCAAATTCAGCCCCCTCTCTTTTGTGATCTCAATTTGTGTTGCCTTCTCTTTTCAGAACATGTCTCTATTACTCGTTGTAATTTTTTCTCCACGTTTTTAATACATTTACAGAAAATTTAAAAAAAATCAGTAATAAATAGGAAAAACAAATTATATAAAATGATCATAGAAACATATTATTACATATTCGGTAGCATGGGTTTGTTGTACGTACATTCCAAATATTAGCACAAAATAATAAAAGCAAACATAACTTGAATAGTAGGTACATATAGTCATATTATACAGTCAATACATACAAACTTAGATCGATACAATATATGGTAATTGATAGTAGTTCTTTCCAATTTGACAAATTCCCTTTACTATTTTTTTTTATTGCGGAGATTGAGGAAGGGGATAAGAACAGCGACAATGTCAGTTGGCTCAGGTTTGAATTCATCAATTAATTCGGCAGCAATGTCAAATGGAGCAGCCACTACTGTACCGACTGCTTTGACCAATTTTGAAACAACATTAGTTTTAACCGCTGCAACTTCGTCGTCTTTTGCCTTATTTCTTTCCTGGAAAGAACACAAACCATCAACGATACACATTAGGCGGTTGGATATCTGCATTTTAATATGTAGGGCACACATTTACTTTATAGTTTAGAAGAAATAACAAAACCTGGGTTATAGTGGCAAGAGAAATAATATGTCCAGTCTCTTGTTGGAACTGTGTCCACAAGGGTTTGCACTCAAGTGGCTTGATGATAGTATCGGCCGGAGAAACCTGTACAAACAAAAAATTGTATGCATTATGCCTTTTGTATAAATCGGTTTACTTTTATGCTTATGCACTATGACCTAAACAATTCTGAATCCAAAACCCTTTACATACATATACATGTATTTATAATGCACATTTTGTTTTTGAAATTTTCGTTCATATTAGAAATTCACATTCTCTTTAAACCGAAAAAGAAAAGAAAAAGAAATGCACATTCTCAAAATGAAATTAAAACCTATGATCACAAGAGGACGAAAACCTAAATGATAATTTTGCGGGCGATTCAAATAGACATTATATGCACACAAGCGTTGGCCTAATATATGCTCTTAATTGGAACATAGTAGGTTAGAAAAACAAATATGGTGTGGCAATGACGTTAAATTAGGAAAGAAATATGTATACCTCTTTCCAAACGCTCTCGGCAAGAGGGTCTCGTAAGACACTAACATTGGAGGGATCATCTGTTGAGGGATTCAGTAGAGAAGAAAAGAGTATTTCTTCAATGTTGTCATGCTTTTCCTCTAAACGAATGGTTGTCATAACAGACAAGATCTTCAAAGACTGCAAATAAGATGAAGCAATATGAGTAAGCTAGATTAATGCTCGTACAAAATATTATGTTCCCAACCCTTGACAAATTAAGATTGTTTACCCCTGAGCGAGCATCTTGTGCAATTTTCTTTATATCTTCTTCAGCCGTCCAAAGCCTTGGCATGGAACTGTCATCTTGGTTAAAGGCACTTGTGAACCTATATATATATATATTTACAAAATTTGGTCATACAAGTACAAACACACTTATAGAATCTTACACAAGTACGTACTAGATATATTGTTCAATATATGTGTAAGCTTGGTCTAAATGCACACGTACGTACTAGATATATTGATCAATATATGTTTATAAGTCGAAACAAACCTATTCTTCATGTGCGTAAGAACTTTTCCAGCCTCTTCTCTTGCCTTCTTCCCCACTAGACTTGTAGCATACTCTCTTAAACTTTGCAACTTTTGATTATAAATAGATTCATCCAACTCGAAACCAGAAACAAGAGATTGAAATTCTGAAACACTAGTCTCAAGCTCCCGTTCAAAAAGCTCTCTGATCAACAACCAACTTCCTCCACTATATTCTCCGACCAAAAGATTTCCTATATTGGCACCGATAGTCTCTGATAGTTTTTCCTACAACGAATTTTTTGGCGATTATAGTGTATTATACTGTATTATATTATATATTAAAAGGCATTCAATATACGACTCTGAGTATATGATACTTCTTAAATTACACTTTGATAAAGTAAAAAAAAACTACGTACCTCTTTACAAGCAACTATCTCACTTAACTTCTTGTTACGAAGAGTTGATGAATGTGCCTCGATGACGCAGTTTAGTTTCTCTCGATGATCTGCACCATCCCAATATGTTGCTTGCTCTATAACGCCATCTGGAAGTGGATAAGATGTTAATCAATAACGAATTGTGTATTGCATGGTGATGAATAGATTAAATTAGATATAACTACTATTCTCGTGCATGACACGGGCGGCCGCGCTAGTGACAGATTATAGGTGTGTTAGCTAAATCTCTACAATCAATTATTTCCTTTGATGTGTAGATAGGAGAATTTCTTAGTTAAATAATTCATTGGATCAAATCTGTTATGGCAGAGACATGCTTAGTAGTGGTGGTGCTTTACTTCGTGTTGTTTTTCATCAGTGGAAGGGTAATTTTGTCAAATTTTATCATTTGGTTATGTTGTACTCAAAACACTTGTAACATATCTAGTTGAACATGAGATAAGCGTAATTAAGCACAATATATTAGTTAGTAGTTAATAGCTAAATATACCTGCACATTGCTTGTCAAATTCAAGCATACATGACTCCTTGCAGTCACGAACAGAGGCTGCAAATCCCTCCCCTCTGCTTAATGCCATCTCCAATTTACTTTCAAACTTTTCCTTAGCTTGATGGAGGTGATGATCCAGTAATGTCACATACGTAGGACGCACATCCTGTGTAAAAAACATATATCATTGGAGTTATTGGATTGATCCAAATAGTACATTGATCATTGCGCCATACCTCATACATTAATAGATTATCAGGAACCAAAAATATTTGGCGTTAAATATTGAGCAATGAATATTAAGCCTGTGTTTTTTGCTTTTGAACCGGTTATATAAATGGTACTCTCTGCATCTAACAATATAGGTCCTTACATCAATATTTTATTATAACATAATCCAAGTTTTTCTAGTATTTTTGAATGAAATTCTGTTTTTATCCTTAGTTTCTTTCCAATTCGACAATCCCTACAATTTTGTTTAGCCAAGTACTCTTAAAAAGGTAAATAAAAGTAAAATCAATTTTGTCATATATTTAAATTTTTAATTTCTATCTCCAAATCTCAAAGAACCAATAAAACTAGACGGAGGGAGTATATGACAACGTTTACCAATTATGAAAGCAAAAACAAAAATGTTGTTATGTAGCGTTTCACTAATTTTTTACTCGAATAACCAACCCGAACCACTCAATTCGACCCGGTTCGTTTTGAGCCATAGGCGAGGGTTGGATGATACCGATTCAGTTCTTAGTGTAAATTGTGGTTCATGTTCGGTTTTTAGAATTCAAAATTGACTTGGAACCGATTTACCGTATAATACCCAAAACAAATAAAAAATAATAAAAATATATAAACCTCTTCTATTTTTGTTCCCACATTTTCAAAAATCCCTAACCCTAGAACATCGCAGTCACTCTCAATCCATAACTCCAAATTCAAAGGCTCAATTTGAAAGCAACAAATCAAATTCGTTGAAATGGTAGAAGCATCAAACACACAAATTTAAACTCGAAGAACTTATATGATGTTGGACACTGCTATGGAATTAAAGAAGGCTTTTTAGAGGATGAGAGATGATGATCCATTGAACTACAAATGTTATTTTAGTTAGAAAGATAAGTTAGATTATAAAGAAGAAGAAGCTGAAGATCAGAGGCCGAGAAAAAAAAGAGTTGGGCCATCTAAGGATGTGGATTGAGCAAAAGGTAGCGAATTAAGGGATAAAGGGAGCAAGTATCCATTGATGTAAGCTATTGCTAGAGATGTGTTGGCCATCCAGGTGGCCACAGTGTAGCGAATTAAGTTTTGGCACTGGAAAAAGAGTAATTGATCCTTACAAATGTTCAATGACTCCTAACATTGTTGAAGCCTTGATTTATTTTCAAAATTAGTTGATGAGTGACAACCTTATGGAATTGGAATACATTCGTGGCATTGAAGAAATGAAATACTACGAGGTAGTTGAAAAACCCCTATATGTCAAAAACGGGACAATGTTATAGATGTCGTTTACCATAAAAATGTAGTTTTATCTAAATTACCTTTAGCATTATTTTGACCAATTGTCGGCGCTTATCATCACGAACACTTTCATCGTAGAACATGGCTTCCTTGTCGTACCTACAAAGCAGATATAAATGATGTTTTTCATCTCGATCTAATCGATTCTTTTATTCTACGTCCTAATTACATATGTTAAACATATAGATAACTGAATTCTAAATTAGAAAGAATAAACTCATCACAATAAAAGATTTACAAAATCCTAAATTTTATTACAAACAATATTTTTATATTTGACATCACAAGTTAGAAAATTCGACAAGTAAGATATAATTCATCATGTTCAAGTGATATTAATAATGAAACTAGTCTAGAACTATAAATAACATTAAATAAATTATTTGAAGTTTTATTTGAAAAAAGTAAATTTAAAAGTGATAACAAAAATAGTAATGACCAACAATAACAATGAACATTATTATATTTTATGAAAAACGTGTTGAACATCAGTTCCTATATACATTAACTTGAAACATGGATTAATGGACAAGTTATAATAGTAAAAAAATTTAGATCATTAACAAAAATCATTTTCGTTACCGATCTTTAAAATAAATTAAATTAGCATAATAGAAAATCTGATATCACTGAAAATTTATAAATCTGATCCTTAACAAAATCATTTTCTTATTTTCTTATTCCCGATTTTAGTCACATGCCAATCAGAATGCGGGAAAATTCATTACAGTGCCTTTTCTTTGGGCAATCCACAATTTTTATAGTATGATATAAAATATAGGTTCTAATCATTGTAAATCCCGAATCTAAAATCTATATTTTAGAAAATAAAGATTCGAACTCCTAAAATATAAACTCTAATTAAACTCTAGATTTGATTTTACATGGAATATACGAAAAGGTTCAGAACAAACCTTATGATACAAAATGCGAAGTACTTGCGTTAATACATAACAAGTAATGTTTCATGTTCATAATTTAGGTTTTCTTTCAGGTCTTTTTCAAAAAATAAAATAAAAATAAAAAAAGTTCACGTAATTACAAAATTGTTACCGCGTGACTCATTTAAAAAGTTCATAATTGTCACCGTCCAAATTATGAACATTACTGTCTAGAATATTAATATTAACATGTAATTTATGAACATAAATGTTTCACACTTTGTACAATAACTTATTTTTTACCTGAACTTTGGTACATAAATGAGTTAATCCCAAACGTAAGGTGTTGTTTTAAATTTACTTACTCTGAAAGATAGAAGGTCAAGATTGAGCTAACTTGCTTTCCAAAATCGGGAACTGAACCTGATTTAGCTGCAGTACTGAGTGCTAACCAACCCTGCGAAAACAATAAGAATAAGAAAATAGCATAACCAAATGTGATTCAAAATGCAAATCAATATTACCTTATCTGCACGGAGATGGCTAAGCTTGTCATTAGAAATCTCTTGACATTTAACCGTAGCGACCATTACCTAACAACAAATATATAATATTTATAAGTATATATATATATATATTTTGTAATAGATCGGAGAATTAGAAATAAACAACACACACCTTCTGAGTAGGGAGATCAAGAGATTTGTCACTTTTAATGACTCCCCATATATTTTGTGCAGTCAATGAAAATCCTGAGCCTGGAACCCGTCCTTGTCTATCACCAGCAAGTCCACCGGGAGCAATTGAATTGTAAAACCGCTCTTTGAGTTGTGCAACCTAATTTGGCAAGCTTCGATATATCACCTCATATGCATGCATACATGCATGATTGTTGGAATATGTACTTATCTTATATTTGAAGTTGGATAACACATAACTAAGCCTGATTATTTAAGATTATAGTTACCGCTTAGTATGTCTTTATTGCAAAAAATGATATCAAACGATATCTTTTAGTAAAACCCTACTTAATTAGTATCTACTATGTTCCTTAGGGTTTGTTCGTTCTAAGAATATTATAAGGGCCTTATCTCTCTGTATTCCTTACTTAGATGTCTTCAACTGTCTGTAGTGCATGAATCTATCTATCTAATCTAATATAATAGAGATAAGATGTTAGTCAAATTAATCACATGCATCAATGTTTTTGTGCTTTAATTATATTTTCTTAATTTTTCCTTTTTCTCTTTTTCCATTTGGCTCAATTAAAGATTAAACGTATGTCCATATGAATCTATATGAAACATATCATCATATTTTAATTTATTTTTCTTGATCAAGTAATGTAAAATCTATGCTGCTACGCACTCAAAAATCCTAGTTATGACCTATATACGTGACATCATACCTCCTCATCGAATTTTTGTCGTTGGTGTATGAAGTGACTCAAGGCAGTAATTTCGACCTGAAAACATACTTTTCATGTTAACGTACGTGCACGATCTTCCCCTTCATAGAAACCTTTTATCTAGAGCTAGAATAAAAAAGCTAGAAAGAGGGAACCTACACTAAAAAATTCACTCAAATCTGCATCTTTACATGCTTCGGGCTTTTTAACATCGTTCCATATCTGCAAGCAATATTTTATTAGAAAGAATTTTGAACGAAACTAAAATGACAAAAATTTGAGAGGGATATATCATGTATGGAATTTTTTTATTTTATGAATGGAGAACTTTCTTAATAATTTAAAGAATCATTTATATTACAATGATATTGAAGATTTATTAGAAATTAGATTAGTTTCCGCACGACAAATTTTGATTTAAGGGTTGAGCTTGAAAAAATTGTAGGGCTATAATGGAAATGATATCTTGTGCCCTGTAGATATCTAATTATGACGTCTTGTAGGCTTCTGGTTATAACGTCTTGAAGGCTTCTAGTTATAACGTCTTGTAGGTGTCTTGTTATATGTCTTATAAGTGTTTTGGTATTACATCTTGTAGATGTCTTACAAGTATGTGATGTCTTGTAGGTTTCTTGATGTCTTGTAGGTGTATTTTGTAGGTGTCTTTTGTAGGTCTCTTGTTACAACATCATATAGGTGTCTTATAATAATGTTTTTGTGTGTTTTTATAGGACGTTTTGTAGGTATCTTTTAGGTGTCTTTTAAGTTCTTGTAGATGTCGTGTAAGTGTTCTCTTATATGTCTTGTAAGTGTGCTCTTAGGGGTCTTGAATATCAAACTTAACAAACCCGAATATCATTGAGAGTAAATACTCGTTACACCGTAAGAGGCTGTTACACCGGAACCTAAATATATATATAGAGAGAGAGTGAGAGAGAGAGAGAGGTAAGTTCCGGTGTAATTAGTATTGTGGTGTAACGGTGTAACGAGTATTTACCTTCAATGGTATTGTAGGTATCTGTTGTACCCAATCTAAAATAGGTACCTTGCTTCTCAAGTGCACATCAAGCGCGCAAGTGTACAAACAAGAATACGTACCTTTTTTACATCATTTTCCAGAGTGGACTTCAAACTTTGAAAAGGAGTCTGAAGGGAGGAATCATAAACTCATAATAGAATATTGGTGAATGAATAAATGGGAAGCGAGGAATCATAAACTCATAATAAGATATTGGTGAATGAATAAATGGAAAACATATAGAACATTGTAGCATGCCGACCTCTGTTTTATCACGAATTACAAATAAAAGCGTTGTTTTAGAAGGCGGGAATAACTGCACCATAGCCTACAAAATGATCGAGTACAGTTGTAGAAGGGACTTCTTCATCTTAGTAAACAAACAAAAAAAAACTCAAAAGTGGTACTAGCGTACTGCACCTGGAAAACAGCTGACAGAAGTGGCTTGGTTCCACTAATTCTCCCTATTTCAATACACGACCTGTACGAATGATGAAGATATTTGTATTAAGATTTCTTACATCCCTAAAATAGCTTATAGTTAATAAAGCATGAAATTAAATTATTTCCGTTACCCACATGTTTATCAATACAATATCGGCCAGGGCCAAAGCAAAAAGAGCAGTTCGCCTCTCGAATGGATGACCCTAATCAATTAAGCAAACCAGAATAAAATAAAATATTAAATTGTCTTTTCAAATGAAAGTAGTCACGTCCCTTCAATGAATTCAAGTATAAAGTTCGAATTACCTCTCCTCTTTCATTCCCATCACAACCTTCTACGTCGAGAACAATTGTTAAAGGCTTAGTAGCATCAGATGCCTTTGTCATCCAGACGCCCTTTGTCGTTTGAGAGCTATGTATATATAAACCAACATATAACTACAGATTTGGCCATTCTTTTACTTACAACAAATTTCAAATATTTTAAAATCGATTACTTACAGGGTCTCAGCAGCATTCATCATATCGAACTTTGTAGAGAATAGATTGTTCAACAGTGTGCTTTTTCCTATCAATAGATATATGGAAGATAAGATACAAACGTTAACTTAAATATGTTGAAAGAACACAAATATAAATGTAATTAGATTGTTATGCTAGCTATAATGTATGCTTAGTTATCAATCTAAAATCCAATATACGTCATTGATTACAATGCATCTGTTCTTCTATGTTTGAACAGTCTGTGTGAGCGTAATATACTCGGGTGGAATATAGTTAATCAGACCATATAAATAAGATTTTTAAGTTTAGTGTTTATCTAATGTAAAACGGTAAAGAAGACTATCACTACATTATAGCACGACAACAATCTCAACTCGACAGAAATAGGTTAGTAATTCGTGAAAATGAAGATTGATTGTAAGCAAAAAGAAGAAGCATACCGCTGCTCTGAGGTCCCATGATTGCTACAACGGCGTAGGAGACGTCACACTTGGACAGATTCACCGATTGCACGAAATTGTCAACCGAGGAGGCATCGAGAACTCCATCAAAATTGATCAATTGGATTGAGCTGCATTCTTCTGCCATGCTTACTTGACAAGCGTATACACGGTCCTTGAATTGAACGAACGTAAGTTGTATTGAACAAAAGCTAAGGGATACGCAATGGGGGAAGAACTAGCTAGATAGAACACGTCTTATATAATCATCTGTTTCCCTTGACAAACAAACCAAGTAGCTAGCTACATGTCTCTATCGTGGAGATATACAAATAAGGCAAGTATTAGTTGACCTAGCATAATTAATACACATCTCTAGCTACTACTTTTCCTTACACGACCTTGTCATTCATGTAGTATCAATCAACGATATAAAAAGTCAGCCTAAATTGCCTTATAAGCCGAGCAGTTAGTCGAACGAAAGCACAGTAACTACGTCAAACAAATAAATGAAATAACAAGGCAAGGTATGACAAAGCTTAGCTGGAATTGATGTTCGAAGACAATGATGTATGAATAAGCCAAATTTAGGGTAAATAACCCTTTTTGGACTTTGAATTTATTTTCTAATCCTAAATTTTTTAGTGTGTTAACTAACCTTTTGTTGCATTATGACATTTTTATTTATCATATTTGATTATAATTTTTGTTGTCTCTATTATTAATGTTTTCATCATTAAATTAATGAATAAACACCGACTACATGAACTGTCATCCAAATGATATGAACTATCATCGGGCCGACATGAACTGTCATCGGGCCGACATGACCTGTCATCGGGCCGACATGACCTGTCATCGGGCCGACATGACCTGCCATCGGGCCGACATGACCTGCCATCGGGCCGACATGACCTGTCATCGGGCCGACATGACCTGTCATCGGGCCGACATGACCTGTCATCGGGCCGACATGAACTGTCATCCGGACGACATGAACTTTCATCGGGACGACATGAACTATCATCGCATGAACTGTCACCGGGACGACATGAAGTGTCACCGGGACGACATGAACTGTCATCGGGACGACACGAACTGTCACCGGGACGACACGAACTGTCACCGGGACGACACGAACTGTCACCGGGACGACGTGAACTGTCACCGGGACGACGTGAACTGTCACCGGGACGACGTGAACTGTCATCGGGACGACGTGAACTGTCATCGGGACGACGTGAACTGTCATCCAGACGACATGAACTGTCATCCGGACAACATGAACTGTCATTGGGAGGACATGAACTGTCATCGGGACGACATAACTGTCATCGGGACGACATGAACTGTCATCCGACGACAATAATATTTTGGTTGATGACAGTAATTTAGTTGATGTCAGTAATTTAGTTGATGACCGTAACGTAATTTGTGTTGATGAAAATTTGCGTCGATGACAGTTTGATTGATACATTTGGGATGATGACAGTTTGTATTAATTATAGCTTTTAGCATATTTGATTACAATTTTTATCATCACGAGTATTACTATTGTTATAGTCCAAAATAAATTATCATCACCACTATTAAAAGAACGAAATAATTCATACTTACTCATTTTTTTAGTGAAAATGTCAAATTAAATTATCTCAACACTATTGAAGTGTCATCCAACTACTCTATTTGATAGATGACAACTTATTTAGAAATTTTGATTACAAATTTTGTCATCCTCTTTATTTGTCAAATCTTGTCATGAGGATAAACATAAATAAATCAAAGGATTATAATGAAGAATTACAAACGCAGCTAGCAGATGAAATATATATTGTCATCAATAGGCAATTTCAACTTTCGGACTTGAACAACTGACGTATTATCGTCAAGAAGCAATTTCAATGAAACTCCTCATACAATCCTTCACTAAAATTATACAAAACAAGGCTTAGAATAATTCATTGACAAAAATCAGAATAAATGCAAGACATATCTGAATTCCTGGCACATACAACATAAATGCTCATGTCTAGTTGAGTTCAAAAAATGCAAGGTGAGAAAAATAATAAACGAACCTACAAAGATGAGAATACAGAAAACAAGAATGCTCATGTCCATGAATATGCTACTGTAACCTTGACCTCAACAACAAGTTCAATGGAGATGTAGGTAATCTGCTTTACCATATCAACATACCAACATATATTCATGACCACAAAGAACAACTCCAGAGTAGATCGATCGACCGACAATCAAAGATCAATCAACAAATCTAGAAAAATGTCAATGCAATCAAAGATCCACATAAACTAATCCGGAATAAACATTTCCAACTCAACGAAGTTAGGTATCGAGATCTATAAATAAACAAAAAGACAAAGCAAGAGATCGATGAACCTGCATATTACATTTGACAAGATCGAGAGGAGTGACAACCATATGAGTAAGATCGTAGATCGAGAGGAGCTCCGGAATCACGAACGATCTTCAATAGCGACGAACACAAAGAAGTCGATCGCGGATTAGATCGTAGATCGAACGAGGACGGCTGGCAGTGGACCGCATAATGGAATTGAGCCATGATTGATCCCGACGGTGATGGAAGGAGGCAGTTGACGATTGAAGGAGTCGATATTGATCCCGACGGCGAGGGAAACAAAGCTCTCTTCGGTGTCGTCGACGACGATGAATATGCAAACGATTTAGTGGTGTGATGGAGGAAGTAAGAGGGAGGAGGAGGAAAGGGACATGTGAAGGGTTGAGTAGCCATTTCAGAGGCGGAAGAAGATGCGGAGAGAATGGAGGCAGAGAAATAGGTTAGATTATGTTAGTTTATTTAACTTGAATAGAACAGGGTTACTTGTCCTGTTTGGTAGGATTTCTCTTGAATGAGAAACTGATGATTCCAATATCATGTTTGGATTGGTAAAAAAGTGTAATTTCTATGATACTTAAGAATAACCCATTTCATGCCCAAAGAACAACTTCATTCCTCCAAAAACAACCAAGGTTTCATCCATTTCAAAAAACTAGGGCACGTAAAAAAAAAAAAACTTTCGCCTCCCTTGCTATCAACTCGGTGCTGCCCACTTCATCTTCACCGGCGATTTTTTCGACATCTCTCTCGGCTGCACAAGGTAATTTTCCCATCTTTCTCTTAGAATTATATAATGATGTATACTTGGCTATATTCGTTCGTATACTAGGAAATATCCGTTCGTAATACTTTGATTTTTGCTATGTTTAATGTTGTATGCTGGGCAAGTTCGTTTTTGGTTTTGGGGCAATATATAGTGTTCGGCAAATTCGTTTTTTACTTTGGGGCCTTGGGTTCGGACAGTGTGCTGTGCATAAATTGATGTTTTGGATTGCTGCTTCTCTTCTCACGTAAGATTGATCTGATTTTTTTTTATCTAGTGATAAAAAAGTGCTTCGATTTATTTGTATATTTACAAATTAAAATATAGAGATGGATCTTTTTTATCATGATTCGCAAAGGAGAAAGAAGGAAAGACAAAAGCGTGTGCAACTAGTAGTAACTATTATTATTATAGATTAATTATCACTATAACTATAATGTTTCGTGATCATATGTCTTAAATTAGAGAGATCCCTTTAAAAAAAAGGATAGGGTACTTCAAAGGACAATTTTGCTAATGTTTGATTAGTTTATTTACTAAAATTTATTTTTTCCATGAATGGTTCATTCCAACAGCGTACGAAACAACAGATTACATGAATGGTTCATTCCGACAACATACCAAACAACAACCTACATGAATGATTTATTCTGATTCCCGATTCCAGTCCGATTCCAGAAATCGTACCAAACAGGCCCGACTCTAAGTCCCATTCTTCTATTAGGGTTAATGGGCCCTTTAAAGTCATGAATAAGAGAAGACAAAAGAAAATCGAAAGTATTGTTGGGCCCAGATTTCAGCCTTATCGGCCCAACTCAAATCCTCTGTGTCCCTGTATCGTTCTAAAAAGCCGCCGGGTAACTAACCATTTGTCGCCCTCACTGATATTCTCTAGCTAGCATTTTAAGTCTACGCGCGAGTCTGATACACAAATTTTTTATTTTAGATATAAATGTTATTAATGTGTGTAAATATTTTACATGTTGATTTTTGTAGTAATATATTTTGTGGTTGAAGACTATTTTAACATGTGAATGTTGTAAGGTCACAAATATATTGTATATTAGTATTCTCATAACAATTTTTACCTTATAGGTTACAATCTGTCTAATTAATATTCCTAATTTATTTTTAAAAGAAAGACATGTTAGAACATTTTACTATGATGGACTTGACGAACAACAACTATGAATTAGGCCTCCAACAATAAGTCACCACACATACATATGACTTCATAAATTCGTAGACTTTATTGAAATGGTGTATTGAAGTCATTTATGGAGGAGCCAATCAAGACACTTCAAAATTGAATGTGAAACTTTCATTTGTAAAAAAAGCAATTTATGTAGGCAAAATCTATACGCACTACATTTTGCAACTTTCCACACTACATTATCGTACGCCCATAATGGGCGTACGCTCGTTTTAAGCGTACAGTGTAAAATTCCAACATCGATTGTGAGGCAAAATACAAAATACGGTATTATGTATACGCCCAAAATGGGCGTACGCCCAAAACCGGCGTACAGTATAAATTTTAATAATATAGCCGTTTGAAAATAGCCGTTGGGAAATACAATTTTTAACTCGTACGCCCATAATGGGCGTACGAGTTAAAAATTTGGTGTAACGGCTATTTGTCCAAATTCAGAAGTGACCGTTGGGGTATATTTTGCATGTACGCCCATTATGGGCGTACGCCCATAATGGACGTACGATTGTTTTTATCCCAACAGCTATTTTTTCAGAATATGACCGTTTGGGATGTAGTATTTGTATAAATGTAGGAACTTCGGATGGATGTTGAAGTCAAAAATGTCAAATAGGAGAGTTACAAATTTGAGTGATGGTGAGGAGTTTGAATATGTGACGGAGATTGAGTATGGGAGCGGTGAAGAGAACGAGTATGTTGAAGAGAACGAGCATGGGAGTGACGAAGACGATGCGATCGTGGATGAGAAAGAGTATTTTAGTGAACCCGACGACGGGATGTGGGACGACGATACCGACGAAGAAGGAGGAGACTTTGACGCCGGAGATTTTTCGGTTAGTAATTAATTAGAATCGTTTCGTATTTATTTACGTTATTTAGTTGCAAATAATTTGTAGAAGTGATAGTTTAGATTGATGTGGACTCGTAGTTTTAAGTTTTAGTTGTGATAAATATGGTAGTTTTTATTAATTATAGGGTATGGATTACTATGATTCGTTTGATACCGAAGAAACGTTTCCTACTAAGGAACACTTGAGGCGTTGGGTTCAGAGTATTGGTAGACAACTTATGATGGTATTAGTGACTCGCCATAGCAATGAGCGTCAAATGAATATAATGTGCTCGCATGCTGGAGTGTATAGATCAGGGAAAAAGAAAAGAGAGGATGGCGAAACAGAGGAGGTTGTTAATACAGAGCGGGATAGTAGGGATAAGAAGTCGGATTGCAAGTTTGAGATCCGAGGATATAGGTTCAGGGCGAGGGATGCGAGAGATGGATGGTATGTGAAGGTAAAATACGGACAACACAATCATAAGCTTTCCACTAGCTTCATTGGCCATCCGTACATGGGTCGAATGACGCTGAATGAGGTGAAATTTGTGACGGTATGTGCGAACAGCTTGACTACGCCGTCTGTTATTGCTACTCAGTTGAGTGCGGCCTTTCCAGGGAATACAACATCCACAAAACAAATCACCAACTTTATTTAGAAGATGCATTTTGAGGATCGTGGAGATTTGACTGTTACACAATGGACCTTGAAGTTTTTGAAGGAGCGCAGCTATGTAGTGCATCCCCTCTGCAAGAAGAAATCAAACGAGGTGGAAATCTTGTTTTTTGCCCATCAAGACTCGTTGCACTTGTTGAAGATGTTTTCGTACGTCGTGGTTATTGACGCCACATACAAGACGAATAGGTACATAATAGTTGTATATCAAATTTTTTTTGTTTAAATATATTGCATATGCCTCTTCCTTCATTATTTAAATATATTATGCAGGTATAAAATGCCTCTTGTGGAGATTGTCGGTTTCACTTGCACGCATAAGACATTCAACATTGCATATGCATTCACGGGTAAGGAGGAAACAATGCACTACTTGTGGATAATTCAGAGGCTTAGAAAGTTGTTTGAGGATGCCGGAGTAATGCCGACTGCAATAATGACCGATCGAGAACTTCAAATATGTGTTCAAAGATCTTCCGGTTCAACACCTCTTGTGTTGGGTTCATATCAAGCACAACATCGAGGTAAACGCTACCAGAATTTTGAAAAATAAGGAATCGGTGAAAAGGTTGTGCTCGCAAGTATGGAGACTTTTTCTATCAAGAACGGAGGAACAATACGAGGAAAGACTGCTAGGATTGAGAACATCTTGGAGAAGCGGCGTCGTCGGATACATTGAAAAGGTGTGGCTTATCCCTTACAAGACAAACATTGTTTGCGCATGGACGGAACACAATCTTCACTTCTTCACGAGGACCTCAAACAGGTAATTTTTTTTTAACTTACTTAAACGTTTCCGATTTATTTATTAGTTTATTATGTAATAGTTGTTTTACTTAAACGCGACATTGAATGAATAAAACATAGGGTTGAGGGAATGCATAAGGTGTTGAAGAAAATAGTCGGTTCAAGTATAGGCGGTTTTAATCGAATGGTTGTGAGGATCCATGCAGCCATCGAGGGCCAGATTGTGAAGGTGAGGGCCACCATGGAAGAGGATCGGATCAAGACACCCGGGGTTTTCAGACGAATGAATCCACAAGTGAAATTGATATTTCGGCATCTATTCCATAATGTGTCTGATAGAGCGTTGCATAAGTTGTGGGATATATGGGAGGATATAAAGGCGAAGAATTATGAGGAACATTGCGAAGATTACTGGATGCGAGAATGTCAAGGCCTACCGTGCATCCACGAGATGGTGCAACATATTATTCAGAAGAAGCCATTCAAGCTCAATCAGATTCACAGATTCTGGAGGCAGCTACAATGGGATAGGATTGAACTTGATAACGGGGAGGTAGAGATTGGTGTACCTCAGACCATGCGGGAGTTGAGATTCATTGAGCTCAACGATAGATGGCAAAAGGGGGAACTTCCTGAAAGTCAGTGGTCTCAGATAGCGGACTTGTACACAATGTTGGAGTATCCACATCAAAGTCTTGCGTTGGAGCCGACGGGAATCAAGGATCCTGGCAGACCAAGAGGAGCGGTAGGAAAGAAGTGGGGAACCGAGAGAGAGATGAGCGCGTTTGAGTACGCAAGGGAAGAATTAGAGAAAAATGATGCTGCGAAGGTGAAGAATAAGACGGTTAGAGGAAAGGGAAAGGGAAAAGCAACGGCGGCACAACCTACTTTCAACGAGCCTACTATAATGAGGGAGTTTGAAGTTGCTGGGTGCACTGCGGCAGAGGCGTTTGGTCATTCAAGTGGCACTGGTGGAGAGGGGTTCGGATTATCAGGTTGCACTCTTACAGATGAGTTCCCTCAGCCAGCAATGACGAAATGTGGGGTAGACTTCGGGGTTGACAATGTTGATCTCTTCATGTTTCGACGTAAGGGCGGATGGACACTGTGGATATCGGTCACTAGCCATGTTGTTGGGGCATCACCAACAAGAATATCCTCGCATTCGCATGGAACTAACTACGGAGCTGTTAGAGAACAGTGATATCTACAGACGAGTCATGACCAGACTACGCCCGGATTTGGCAAACAACTTCGACGCTCTTGTTCAAGAGGTCAACTATAGCAGATCACCATGTCCTGAAAGATACTGGATGAGTATGCCCATGATTGGATTAGCATTTGCCACTAAGTTTCAGGTTGGTTTGATATACTTATCCAAAGTCCGATCATATTTGTGCTTACCGATGAAGGTGTATCAACAATGCTCCAGTCATGGTTTGAAAATTTATGCAATGGCTCGTGTGGGCTTAGCAAACCACTACATACCGGTATGATTTTCACTAAAGTATTTGTGATTTTCACTCAATTTTCTTAATGCTTAACATGGTATTTATGTTTTGTAATTTAGGTGTGCCTTAGAGAAGACTGTCCCGTACCATCTGTACCTGGAGTTTGGCGCATGTTCAAGGATCCTAGTGTGAATGGATTGGATCGCGGGTTTGCGCTGAGGATGCAGCAATGGAAGGACTATCGCATTAATTATGGTAGTATAGATGTTGATCTGCAGTGAATTCGGATGTGTTTAATGTTTTAGATGGGTTAAATGAAACAAGTTCTGAATTCACTACAAGGGTTTGAAACAAAAAACGGGGCGAAACTCGAGTAAAACGGGATTGAAACGAACGGGGCGAAAATCGAGTAAAACGGGATTGAAACGAAAAACGGCGCGAAAATCGAGTAAAACGGGATTGAAACGAAAAACGGCGCGAAAATCGAGTAAAACGGGATTGAAACGAAAAACGGGGCGAAAATCGAGTAAAACGGGATTGAAACGAAAAACGGCGCGAAAATCGAGTAAAACGGGATTGAAACGAAAAACGGGGCGAAAATCGAGTAAAACGGGATTGAAACGAAAAACGGGGCGAAAATCGAGTTTATGGAGGGACGTACAACGAAAAATGACAAGAAAAGGGTATTTAGCAAAAAGAAATAGTTTTCATGATGCAAGGGGTATTTAGCCAAAAAATCTTGAAAAATTTGAAAAGGAAGGGGTATATAGTAAAAACTTGAGATATGATGTTTGAAATGGATAGTTTGGGCCCAGTTTGTTTAAACGCCTTATAACGCTGAAACTCAAAATTTCGAAATTGTAACATGATAGAAAATGAAGTCTTTATTCGTTATCAATTCTCGGAATCGAAAAAAAATCAACGAAAACGTCAACGGGCCTAATAAGGCCAAATTGAGATTTGGTGAGGCCCATTACCTAAAAACGACATAAAACGGGTTAATAAGACCTTAAACATTGAAAAACTTGAAATGTAAAAGTTGTATTTGAGCATTACCAATATGACGGTTTCGTTTTTATAATAAAATAACAAAATGAACACTTCGAAATATCTAAACAGTCACTTTCACCTAGTTACGAGTTAATCTCAAGTATATAAGTCGTATAGTTTTACTAATCTGTGTGTGATATCAATTCGTTACTCAAATAAACTTTACATAAAACTTTCATTAAATGTTATGAAACACTCAAATACTCCAAAATAATGACATTTCACATCTTCGTGTTGTCCATATTGCTTGATTAGTAAAACTATACGACTTATATACTTGAGATTAACTCGTAACTAGGTGAAAGTGACTGTTTAGATATTTCGAAGTGTTCATTTTATTATTTTATTATAAAAACGAAACCTTCATATTGGTAATGCTCAAATAAAACTTTTACATTTCAAGTTTTTCAATGTTTAAGGTCTTATTAACCCATTTTATGTCGTTTTTAGGTAATGGGTCTCACCAAATCTCAATTTGGCCTTATTAGGCCCGTTGACGTTTTCGTTGATTTTTTTTCGATTCCGAGAATTGATAACGAATAAAGACTTCATTTTCTATAATGTTACAATTTCGAAATTTTGAGTTTCAGCGTTACAAGGCGTTTAAACGAACTGGGCCCAAACTATCCATTTCAAACACAACTATCCACATTCACTATCCACTATCCACTAACCACTCTCCAAACCCTATACCCTAAACCCTATACCCTAAACCCTATACCCTAGCTAGGTTTTCCTCGATTTCCGTGTCATTTCTCGTCTTAGCCCGTTTTAAGTCATTTTTCCTCGATTTCCGTGTCATTTCTCGTCTTGGCCCGTTTTAAGTCGGTTTTCATCGGTTTTCGCACGAATTCTCGTCTTAGCCCGTTTTAAGTCGTTTTTTCCTCGGTTTTTTAAATATAATACCGACAACAAAATATACATCACACAAACATCCAAAATATAATACTGAACACAAACATATCATTGCACAGGCCCATCCTCCTCTGGTACTACATCACCAGTCGATATGCTGATCCACCCCCTCATCATCCTCGCTTGTCCTACAGGAAGAGTGTCACCATATGCACGTAGGAAACTAGATATCTCAGAGGCGAGTATGTTGCCCCGCTACATTTTCAAAATGTAAATATAAGTATAATAAAATAGATTATAATTATAACTTGAGCGATATTGACTAAAATACGTACCACAACTACAGAGGCTGTCGCAGGTATCTGTATGTGCTCCGCACGGTGGTCAAACGGTGCATGTGGGTCCTGCCTGGGTGATCTGGAATCAACATAAGGATGTGACATGGCATTAAACCATGTCAGATATCCATCCTTGCAATCCCATGCATACTCTCGAAGTCCTCTTCGATCCTGCTCGTCTAAGGTGATCAATCGATCCGGCAGGGTCTCTGGGGCCCAAGTGCAGTCCTCATCCCCGAATGTCACTGTGTACCCCGATGCAGAATCATTTCTAATCGCAGTAGGTGGTGTAATCGGGGGTTCCGGTATGCCTTGCACATACCCGAACTGTCGCATACATCGGTCAGGATGGTGCGACTCCCTGACCTCAAAGGACTCTACAGGCCCCCGAAATAGACCTAACCTATACTGGGGGTCGTTGAGATCCAACTTGCCCCAGGGGTTCCACTGAACCTATGTTTTTTTAAAATGACAAACGTATTTTTAAAAATAATAATTGCATAACATATGATGAAATTACTCCTTAAATAGTACTTACCTCTGCATATGTGATCTGGTCAAGGACCAGTCTGAGGGAAACTAGTCGAGCAGGATCCTTATGGTACTTGACTTTGCTGTTTTCCCGGATAGCCGCCGCCGAGGCATTCATGGATGCCAAGTCCTGCGTAGCATGACCCCGAAGACCATGGAAATACGCCCATATCCAAGCCTACAAATACCAGAATTTCATAATGTTTTATACATAAGCAAAATATACACGGAAAAAAAAAACATTAAACGAAAACTACCTTCAGCAGGAGCGGACAGCCAGCAAACCCCTTGGATTGAGCACGGGAGGCCTGACCCAACTGTCTGTACAATTCAGCCAAGACGGCTGTCCCCCAAGCATAGGACCCTGTCTCATTGTGATCTACGAGGATGCTAAGGTATTTGTGCTTCACCTTCATCCGAGACTTGTCTACAAATGTCGTACTGCCTAACAGGGACAACAAGTAGAGCGAAGCAATATCACTCTCTTGCTGAGGAGTCCTGCAATTAATAACAACAAATGAATTAGTAACGTTAATCGAGAAATTATGAGAAATTCTTATAATATACGATAATTTACCTGTCCCGTATATCAAACATCTGTAATAGTCGGGTGTGGATCGTGGTGATGCCTCTCTTGCCGTGGATGTTCAAACCCCCATCTGATAATTTATCACGGATTATAAATATTTAATTGAATCAACTAAAAAATGGAATCAAATATAAATAATAAAATAAACTCTACGTACGTAAGCATAGCGCAGCAGCCTCCTCGATCGTAGCAAACCCGAACATCCGTTGCACATGAGGATGCACAAACCCATCTATGTCTGCCTCAGCAGATCTGACAGCTCGTCCATGGATCGGAAGCTCCAAAATCTTCAGCACGTCTAACAAGGTAGGAGCAATCTCACCAAATGCAAAGTGAAACGTGTTGGTTTCTGGATACCAACGCTCCACAAATGCAGAAATCAGAATCGGATCGATGCTGTTGTACTCGAGCCGGGGATCTGCAAGGACATGTAAGTGGCTCCGCTCAACGAGCTGCCACCATGACCCAGGCACATTAGATTTATGCCTATCATACTCCCTGAAGAAGTCCTTGCGGGTATATATATCCAACACCCTCTTCAGCTGATGTACGAAAGAGAAATTAATGAATTAGAATAGCGTGTGGATCGTTTTACCTCACAAATTCATTTAGGAAACAACGCATACCTTCGATGAGGGCGGTATCACATAAGTCGGGTCATGCTCAATACGCTCTGCAAGAGACGACGTCTCAGTCCATATCACCGGAGCAATGTGGGTGCTGTAATCCACCAAAAGCCGTGAACTAAGAGGACCTCCAGGATGCCCCACATAATCTGCATCCCCTGGAACCGGTACAGCTAAGCCCGGATCAATGTGTTGAACAGGCTCCTGAACAGGGTCCTGAATGGGCTCCTGGAGGTCTGGCTGATCCTGATCGAAATCATGAACAAGCTCCTCAATCTCCTGTTGATGATCCTCTGCAGAAGGAGACAATGATCCAGCTGGAGATGGCTCACGCACAGGTGATCCCTCATAGTAATCAGCATGCATCTGCGCCTCCAAATCTCCTAGATCTACATCTGGCTGATCTGCAACCTCTGGCTGATCTGCAACCTCGGTTGCCTCCGTCAACTCCTCTGAAAACTCCTCCGCCTCACTAACATCCAAATCATCCATCAAAACTTTCCCTGTATCTCCTATATGCACTCCTGGAATGCCTGGAGGAGATCTACGACGTCGGGAAGCTGTGATCCCGCGTGCCCTAGGGTGACGAGGGCCCTTCTTCTTCTTTCTAACAGAACAACCCGTCGGAGTAATAGCCCTCTCTAAAGCCTATTTTCATATTTACGAATTATTATTTTATATTATTTGACATTTTTCTTTTAAATATTTAATAATGTATTAATTACTAATTTTTTCTTAGGTACGACTTATTAATAATTTATTAAGACGCTATTTAATAATGTATTAATTACTAATTAATTCATTTCTTAGTAAATAACAACTAATTAATATTATATTAATAAATATTATTTAATATTAAATCTTTTTCTTTTACAAGTTATTTATCGAATAACGTGAAACGATAAATAACGACTAATTAATATTATATTATTTCTTAATATAATATTATTTATTAATAGCTATACGATAAATAACGACTAACTAATATTATTTATTAATAAATCTTTTTCTTTTATTCGTTATTTATCGAATAACGTGAAACTTTAAACGATAAATAACGACTAATTAATATTATATTAATATAATATTATTTATTAATATAATATTATTTTCTTTTAGCTAAACGATAAATAACGACTAACTAATATTATATTAATAAATATTATTTACTAATTAATCTTATTCTTTAAATCGTTATTTATCGATTAACGTGAAACGTTAAACGATAAATAACGACCAATTAATATTATATTAATAAATATTATTTATTAATATAATATTATTTTCTTTTACCTAAACGATAAATAACGACTAACTAATATTATATTAATAAATGTTATTTAATAATAAAATTTTTTCGTTTTAATCGTTATTTATCAAATAACGTGAAACGTTAAACGATAAATAACGACTAACTAATATTATATTAATAAATATTATTTATTAATATATTATTATTTTATTTTTAGTCGTTATTTATCAAATAACGTTTCACGCTAAACGATAAATAACGACTAATTAATAATTTATTAATAAATAACAAATAATTCATATTTCATTAATAAATCTTTTTTTAATCGTTATTTATCGAATAACGTTTCACGCTAAACGATAAATAACGACTAATTAAAAAAATAATATTAACGTACCTCGTGGATCGAGAGCGTCTTCTCCGGCGATTTCGAACGGGCCGGTTTTTCCGCACCGCCCCGACCACGACCACCACGAGCCCGACCACCACGAGCTCCACCCCGACCACCACCTGCTCCACCTCCGGCCACCTCGACGGCGCCACCAACCTCCTCCCCTCCACCTCCAGACCCCTCGCCAGCGCCACCGACCACCTCAGCCACCGCAACTCCACCACCCCCCTTTTCTTTTTCGCCGGATTCGTCTTCCGCCCAACTCCTCCACCTCGGACTCTTGCGCCACCAGCACAAATACGGACGGGAGGGAGAACAGACGAAGCCGCAGCCTCCACCGTCGCCGGAGTGGATTTCGAGCTTTTCCCCATTTCTTCGGATTGCATGATTCCGAGTGAAATTGAAGAAATTGATTGAGGGATTTGGATTGTATGAGAAAAACGAGTCGAATGGGATAGATTTGGGGAAGAAAACGAGTGAAATGGGAGAAGATTGGACGGCGGCGACAATTAGGTTACGGTATGAACAGTAACTTCACTGATACGACGAGAGGAGGAAGAAGAAAGCGAGGCGGATTTTTATATCCGCAGCGTACGCCCATTTTGGGCGTACAGACCAATTTTCAATTTTTCACCGTATACGTATGCATACGTATACTCGAGAAAATTGCACGGTACGCTAATTTTGGGCGTACGAGAATGTAGTTCAAAAAGTTTCAGAATGTAGTGCGTATAGACCCCGCGTTTATGTAGTGGATTAGATCCTAAAAAATCTGAAGTGTGTAAACTAACATTTATTATGGACGACCGTTTGTGTTGATGACAATAATTTACGTAAATGATAATAATTTGTGTGAATGACAGTAATTGCGTGAATGACCGTATTAAAAATAACATAATACATTAATTCTTAGGATAAATCATACTTTTTTATAAAGCATAGGTCATTATTATAAAAATATTTAAATTTTATAAATACTTCCACATGCATGGCACATACAAGATACTTGGAGGAATCCCTATGTTAATAACAAAATTTTCCTACAATAAAAACTGAGAAAATAAATTATCATACTTTAGCCTGCCATATATGTTTAGTCCTTTTGTCTTCATGTGAAAATGGTAAACACTTACCATACTGACCTATCATCATGGCTTAATTAGGGATGAGCAATCGGATTATTCGACCCGATCCGGCAAGCCGGATATCCGTTAAAAAAAATTCCACAAAACCCCGATCCGTATCCGGTCTGTTTTGGAGCGGATATCCGGTAAATATTGTCCGGATCAGATCGAATATTTGACTCGGATATCCGAATTATCCGATTTCTAAAAGGTATATGAAAATTAAATTAAACTTTTTATTTCTATTAAAATTAAAATTTACAAAATATAAATAAATGTTAAATATATAATTATATATATTATATAGAGGAATTAAGATGTGAAAATTAATATATTTGATTCATTTAGCGAATCAACAATTTAAATAAGCAATTAAAATATAAAATTTTGAGAACAACAATAAAAGTTATGTTATATATAAGAGAATTTTTGTGTTGAGAGAATATATCCTATTGTTTAAAAATGTATAAAAATAATTATTGAATCATCTACACTTGTAAAAGTATATTTTAGTTCTATAAAAATATATTTATATATTAAAATAATAGTACCGGATATTTTCGGATATCCGTAAGCTAAATATCCCGATCCGTATCCGGTCCAAATATCCGGAAAATTCGCCCGGATCGGACCGGATTCGGATAAAACTTAATCGGATATTTTCGGATGCGGATTTTTAAGGATCGGATCGGCGGAATATCGGATCGGATCGGCCGGATCGAATATTTTTGCTCACCCCTAGGCTTAATGACCCTTTGATTTTTGAATAAATCTTATACTTAAACAACTCATAACCAAGTTTATATATATTGTTATAGTTTAAAAACAATTAGGAGCTTAGAGATGAATAAAATCCAACTTGGGAAATCTATATTCTTTTGTCTAAGTATGTTTCCTATATTTCTGCATTTTATTGTAACACTCGTCGCTTTGGGTCGACCCAATTAGAAGGACTGCATCTCATACATTTCAACCCATCCTTGGTAGCTCCGCTAAATAAAAACAGCTATTTCTCAAGAGGTTGTTGGTGGGACTCGAACCTGAGACCTCCACTGTTTACCAAGCGGCGGGTGTTACAGTGTTAAATATTTTTAATTGCACATCTGTTATGCGTTTTTTTAGTCAATTCTAAGACCTCAACTACATTCATCACGTAAATTTGGCCGGGTTGTAGCATGATAGGACCATGAAAGGCGAGAGGTGGTAGCAATTAAAACTGTATCAATATGCCTAATTTAATGGACATTATGTTGATGCATGCCTATTATGTTTCGTGAAGTATGTTGCAAGTTTTAGTAACTAGAATGTACAGATAGTAGATACAACTTGCCCATGGGTGGTCAAGGTGACTCTGATAGTTTTTGTTGCTATAATTTTATATTTGCTTTTTTTTTGTCTTTAGTTAAACACCGTTCATTTCTCTCATAATTCATTAATGGTTGATTTAGTCTTAAGTTAAAATTCTCATAAATGAAAATATCATATTCCTGAACTAGGATAAATAATTAAATATGAATCTTTTGTAAAAGTTTTCTATGTTGTAAGAATTTTCTTTTAACGGGTTTGTTGTTCTGTTAAAAAATCTCATAAAAAACCGGACATTCATGAAGTTTTTTGTGTTTTTTATCCTAATTTAAGCATTGGGTTTCTATGGAGCTCCTAGATCTCGCACATATGATCTTTCTACACTTAAGGTGCCTATATCATCTCAAATTTTATAGAGCTTATTTATCTACTATGACATAGAAGAACTTTATAACTTTATAGGAACGCTAATATGCAATGCATAAGTTGGTAGATGAAAAACTAGACCTCATTTTATATTTATATATATATATATATATATATATATATATATATATATATATATATATATATATATATATATATATATATATTTGGAGTAACTTTATGAGCGCGAGATTGAATTTTCCTGGATAGTAGAGAACTTTCTAATTTTGACCAAAGGATAGAAAGAAAGTTGGGAGTGAGTGAAAGAATGTTTAGAACAGGGAGTGAACCAAATTTAAAAGTCTCAATCCCTGATGGAGTCATCTAATTTTGTACAACCGTGAAAGTGTCATATCAATCTCATATGATTATGTACAAACTTAAAAGTCTCAATCCTCGATGGAGTCCCTAATGGATACAAATAATTTCTTGAGGATATTGAATATGGGAGCTGCCCCCTACACTTTCATCTTGCAAATATGGATCAGTAGATGTGTTTGTTGTAGTATAAGATAACATACTTTCGTTGAGGATATTACATATATTAGAGGAATAATTGATTCTTTTGAAGCTTTGGGTTTAGAGGAAATTATTGAACTCACAGTACATCTCACTAAGATGACTTTCACTAACTTCAACTTTCTATTGGAGTCTTTCTAGATTTGGGATTAGTCGTAGCTTCGCTTTTGTAGGCCCTTGCTAAATACAGCCCGGGCGTTTTCTGAATAACGCCCGGGCCCTCGCGTTACGCGAGGGTGTTTTTTCCCTATAAAAGGGGAAAAACCCTACTCGGCCCATTTTTTACATCCCACAATATTTTCTACCGCCGCTCTCGCGTTTTCTCTCGGTTCAAACTTCTTCTTCTTCCTCTTTTCACTTCAAATCTCCATATAAGGTATGTTTCTTATACTCTTATGCTTTCTAATGTTGTTTCTAGATGAATATATGTTGTTAGTATAGGAAATTGCATATTATATGATGTTTTGATATTGAATGTTGATTTAGAAATGGTTGTATAATGGATGAAAGATGATGATTTTGAATTATGGTTGATGAGTGGATGTTGTTTTATGTTGAAATTCATAAAAAAAAATAGGGTTGCCTGGTTGATGCGTGCAAATTCACGCAGAACGCTACATCCCTCGCGTTCTGCGAGAATCATGTCCCTCGCGTTCTGCGAGAGTCATGTCCTTCGCAGAACGCGAGGAGTTGCCATAACTGGCAATTCTGTTTGTTCTGTAGAATATATGTTTGTGTTTTTTGGTTGTTTGTTCTGTTTTCTGATTTTATTTTCTGCGTTCGTTTATTTATTGATTTTACTTTGTATTGTTTTAGGCAATGTATCGTCCTGGTCGTTCGACTCGTCGGAAAAACAGAGATGCTGTTAGGGAAGAACCCCCGGTTGAAAAACCAAAGGGGAAGGGGAAAGCAAAGAAGAGTCGCCCCGTACAGCTCTTCCCAGAGGGACTCCCCGACGTTGAAGAACGTCCCAATCCCAATTGGTCCCAAGGTAGTTATTCAACTGGACAACCGCGTAGTAGTTGGGAGTCATACCCAGTTGGCTGGGACCTTGTTTCCCAAGATAGTTATTCTACTGGACAACCGGGTTGCTGGGACCAGTTTTTTGAACATAATGCAGTTATGGAAGTCGGACAGGGGTGGGCGGGAGGCAGTTGGGGCGGTGGAGAAGGGATGGTTGGACAAAGTTGGGGCGGTGGATATGCCGAGGGAAGTGGACAAGCTGGTTCTTCTTCACACAATCAAGCCCCAGAACCGATGGAAGCAGAAATGGAGGATGAATTTTTTGGGGATGAAGAAGAGGAACAAGAAAAAGAAGGTGATGATGTTGAAGAAGAAGAAGAAGAAGAAGAAGAAGAAGAAGTGGTCGAGAAACGCAAAAGAAAGAGGAAGTCCAAGAAGAATGAGCCAAAGTATGATCCTGAGCTCACTCATGACACACCTGGAGGTCCAGAAGATCCCGAGTTGCTTAAGGGATTTGAAGCACATGTTGCGTTCCACATCCAGAAAGGGGAGGTAATTTAATTATTTATTTATTTTCTGCATTTTCAATACATTGCACATATTCTGCAGACTTATCAGAAAATGCAAGATATATGCATCTTCTCGCAGAATGCGAGAAGTGGCACACTCGCAGAACGCGAGGAAATGCACATATTATGCATTTCCTGATAAATCTGCAAAAACTGAATTTTTTGAAAACTTGGTCAGCAGTGTGTAATTTTTGTATTTTTCTGCAGTTGAAAGGTCCGATGAAGGCA
Source organism: Oxyria digyna (assembly GCA_029168935.1). Classification (NCBI taxonomy): domain Eukaryota; kingdom Viridiplantae; phylum Streptophyta; class Magnoliopsida; order Caryophyllales; family Polygonaceae; genus Oxyria; species Oxyria digyna. The sequence continues at coordinate 48,413,697 of JAPVLV010000005.1, forward strand.
CAACAACGGACAAAGCAAAGCAGTGATTGGCCATTGGACAACAATGACTGGTCAGAGATTCCCGGTGCAGTTGGACTGTCAGATCTACCTGACATGATGTACGAAGAAATCGACTTTCCGTTGATTGAAGCGTTCATCGAACGATGGCAACCGGAGACAAATTCATTCCACCTCCCTTGTGGTGAGATCACTATTGGCCTTCTTGATGTACATATGATTTTAGGCCTACCTATACAAGGGAAAGCAATGACGACATGTAAGAAACTGGGTGCCAAGTTTAGTCATGATGAGATTGTAAAATACTATGGTAGGAAGGGGGCGAAAATTTTTGGAATAGATCCTCATACTTTAGATTCTGGGAGGGTGAAAGCTGAATGGTTTAGAAGGCATTGTGAAAACCTAGGTCCAGAGCGAAAGGGTTTAGGTTGGGTGTTGTATACTGCTTCCTCGCTCTTATTTCCGGACAAGTCACAGAACTTGATTCGGCTTAGATATGGGCCTTTTTTGGAAACCTATGCCCATGCTACGGGCATATCGTGGGGTTCAGCTGCTTTGGCCCATCTGTATAGGCAGCTGGGGATATGCACACGACAGGGTTGTGCCTAGATGTCTTTCTGTTACACCTTGTTGCAGGTATTATACTTTCTAAGCGTTTAATTTACATACTTATATATATTTTCATATTTAACGTACTTTGTATTTCTTAGGCATGGATCTACAACTACTTCCCACATTTTCGACCTACTGAACGTCCTCGGTGGAGAGCGGAGCAACCATGGGCATACCGGTGGATGCCTAAGAATGTAAAGCTGAAGAAGGGGCAAGTCGGAAGGGACTATAGGGGAGCGCTCGATATTCTTATGTCGGAGATGGTAAGTTTCTGCATTTTCTGGGCTTTCTGCATTTTTGAGTACGCAACAGTAATTTGTTTGATTATGCAACATTTTCTCGCAGAACGCGAGTTTGTGGCTCCTCGCAGAACGCGAGGATGCACACACTCGCAGAACGCGAGGATGCACACACTCGCAGAACGCGAGAAATTACAAGTTTCTGCATTTTGTCCTAGTTTCTGCATTTTGTCCTAGTTTCTGCATTTTCTGCTGTTTTACATACTTGACCAGGCGTTTTTCTGTCATTTTTTTAGGTATGTTGGAACCCGTATGGAGCACAAGACTTCACCGATCCTGAGCTTGTTCCCGCTCTATTTCACGGGGTGCTATCCTGCTGTGACATCACCGAACCACACATGCCTGATAGGTGTCCGAGACAATTTGGGAGAGTGCAGCGTATTCCTAGGCCAGTCATCGAACCGCTCAAAGCTCATAGGTTGAAAAACATTAGGTGTTATAGTGTTTTTTATGACGCCAACCAATGGCTTTGGGAGTCAAGAGATGTTCACTATTTGTCTCTCGATGATATGGGGCCAGTTGCCTATGCACCACATGAATGCTCCCATGATTACATGGATTGGTACATCAAGAGGACCCATAGGTATATCCGTCCTGCAATCCCTGGGATGATTACTGAGAGACAGGTAATATTAATTGTTTTGGTTTATCTTGCGTTTCTAGTCTTTGTTTGTCTCTAATATTAACATAGAATGAATGTTTACTTGCGTATAGGTGATTGGCCGGGTGTACAATGACATGGACCGGTATCGGTTTGCCACTCCAGAGGATTTTTCTTCAATTCACGCCAATTTGCTACTATGTATGTCAAATCTCGCTCCCTTCCGACCACGAAAAGACGAGTAGCCTTTTGTTTTGTGTTTTGGATAATTTTGTTGCTTGGATAATTTTGTTTTGTGTTTTCAATTCTGTTCGGTTTTTGCATAACCTCGCAGAACGCGAGGTGTACACCACTCGCAGAACGCGAGGTGTACACCACTCGCAGAACGCGAGACGAACCTATAGGAAACAGGGTGCTCCCAGTTGAGATGCACGGTCTGTGGCACAAGATGGTGTCACTCGAATGACATTTTCTGGAAAATGTCATTCCTCCTGTTTAAGAATTTAAAAAACCATCTCCAGTTCAACATTACATTACAAATTCAGCGAATAAAACATAACTTCAACATTACATTTCAAAGGCGGCACATCGATGTGACACAAGATCGTGCAAAGAAAAAGCATCTCTTTCAGCGTTTCGCCACCAAGGAGTAAACACATGAGGTAATGGGCAGTTTTCTTCAAGACGCAACTACAAGAAAACAACAACGTTAGGAAGTTGCATATTAGATAGTAATTCATAAGTAGATCCAAAAACTTACCGGAACAAAATGTCTCTCACTCTGAATATAGAATAAGCAGAACGTCGGAAGTGTGTCACCATCTTCTAACCAAGTAGGACGTTGTAGAGGAAGGTAAGTGTAGTTAGCATTTTTTCCCACCGTTACGAACACTATGTTGAATGTGGATGCCACAAGGCATCCCATTTCCGGGGTAGCTAGCCAGTGATCTTCTGGAGCCCTTCTATTCCTTCCCATGTAAGTTGGTGTAAAGCGCTCTCCAAAGTTGCTTGTTGTGGAGGTCCAATCCAAGTTCCTTGAACTAGGTGCCAAATCTCTTTGACCTTAGCTATCATCAAATCTCTTACTTCCCTCCATAAGTGTTGGTTGTCATGCAATTCATGAGCTATTGCTCTAAATCCACAATTTCCATCTCCATTTACCTCAAACCAACCATTCACATGGGTACGCATTGACGCGGGTATGTCAGACTTGTACTTGCCAATCACCTTAATCTTTGGTTTCTTGAATGTTTCAGAATTAGAAGCATTTCTTTGCTTCTTTGGGGGTGTTTCTTCCAAATCTCTAGCATCCATCTCAACATTAGTGTGCTCCCATGCAGACGGTCTTCTTTGCGTTGACCTAGGTTGTTTGTTAGGAGCTCCGACTGGACGACCTCCGGTGTGCTTTGAAATAGCTGGCTCTTTTAGAGGAGTATTTACTTTCACAATGTCTAAAACAGTTTGTGCACACTTTTCTTGATCATGGGGGCACAATTTCGGAAACGTTTCCTCATAGAAAGTCTGAAAAAGACGCCTTGCCACCTTACTCTTAACTTCCAGTATGCCGGGAACATCAACTTCTTCCAAACTCAAAGTACTCCAGAAAGGGTGCAACTCTGATACTCTTAGTGGTCTTTGCTCCTTCCAATGTCTTACAATCTGATGAACACACATCAACCCATCTCTAATCTTGATCCCGCAGCTACAAAAAATATTAAAGTGCGCACCTAATCTCTCCCCCTTCGTGTATTCCTTAAGCAAAAATTCTATGCATTTGTAAGAGACTTTGAACTTCAAGACTCTAAACAAGTCGGCCCCTTCAACAACTGTGAAGCTCTTATTCAAACTCTCGGTGAAAGACACAGTAATCTCCTTAAGTTGGTTCTCCGCCATTGTTTTGTATTCTTTGAACATTGTGTCTAGCCTAGCATTTCCACTTGACAAGTATGACTTAAGACATGAATGTGCTCCTTCAACTCTAAAATGTTCGAAAAACAATAAAATGCAAATACAAATCAGAACCTGTGGATCCTTCTGTAATGTGCAACTCCTCGCGTTCTGCGAGTTCTGTACACCTCGCGGTCTGCGAGTTAATACATTACTCGCGTTCTGCGAGGTGTGCATTACAGAAGCTCTTTTTATCATATGTAGAAGGTAGACAGAAATTACAGAACATACCTGTTTGTCGTGTTATTCCCGAGAGTGAAGACATTATCCGTCCATGCTGAAACAAGTCTTTCTTTGTAACGGTTTAGCCAATTCATTCTCACGTACTTCAATACGGTTGGATAAGCTCGCCATTCGTCCTCAAGTTTCTTCAAAGTACTCTTGTAATCTTCTTCAGTGGTTTGTTCGAACACGTTATAATAATCATTTGAAATATGAACCCCCAATGCTTGTGTGCCCATAGCTATCTTCGCTCTCGCCTCTATGTTCTTCCTTACATGTCGCCTACATAAGAGAAACTTTGCATTTGGCCATAACTTGTCTGTTGCATTCATAAGAGCCATCTCACGGTCAGTGACGAAGCAAGTAGGCGATGCTCCTATTCTCAAATACATCGTCTGCAGCTGCTGCAACGCCCAGAAATAACTATCCTCGCTCTCAGCCTCTAACCATACCCCGCACACAACAAAATTCTTCCATGTAGAAGTCAAACCGACTATCTCCAGGAAGGGAACATTGTACCTTAAACCAAAATACAGTAAGATAAATACAACATAAAAACAGAATGATAAATACTTACCTGTTCGTGCTATAAGTCGAGTCCATCAAAAGGACATATGGAAACGCCTTTAAGAGTTTCATTGATTCGGGGCTAGCAAAGAACAAGTCGCCTATTATCGAAGGATTCGTTGCACTTGGCCTATACTCCATGAAGTAGTTGCTCTCTTTGCATTGGTGAAAGAATTCTTGAACCACGGTTCTACCTTCCATTTCCTCTTCCCTTATATGTCTTACCAAATTGTACACTTGGTTCTTCTTTGTGCAACTTCCGGGATCCTTGTTTATCTCAGTGTAAATCTGATTTGGAGAACAATGTGAAAGTACCATCTCACGAACCTTTTTCTTTTGATCCGGGGTTGGCCTCCCGGCAAATGCATTCCCGACCAAACTATCTCCAATAGGATGGTTGTGCAAACCACAAACAACCACTAATCTCCAATTCTCTTCAACCCGGTTCTCCATGAGCTTCAACTGAAATTTACACCCCGTTTTCTTGCTCTTTGTGTTTGATCTAACACCGACACCTTTAGGCCTATGGCTTCCCCCTTTCTCACAAATGATTTGAATCTTACCACTTTGCCCCGGTTTAGATGGTACACTCCTTCCAATAGAGATCATAAACTTGTGTTGCTTTGCAACATTCAAAGCCCACAAATGACCAATCTCCTTAGAGGCAAACACTTGCTCCGTAGTGAAATATTCCGAATAATCCCTAGAAACAACCTCTTCCTCACATACGGGACTATCAAACTTTGGTGCAGTGCGTAAAGAGGGAAGAAAACACATCTCCTCTCCTACGTTTGTTGGTGGGTTAGCAAATTGTGAATCAAACGCATCATAGCTTGATGGCACCTCATATGTACATGGCAATTCATAAGTAGATGGCACGGGCAACTCCTAAGTAGATGGCACGGGCAACTCATAAGTAGATGGCACGGACAACTCATAAGTAGATGGCACAGGCAATTCATATGTAGATGGCATATGTTGTTCATATAAAGATGATTGATGATAATATCCAAAGTGGTCAATCCCTAAATCAAATGACGGTGGCGAACATGGCCTTGTATTCCGGGAGGGGTAGTTGTAGTCATTCAACTGGATTGCATTCAATCCAGTGAACAAAGAAAAATTCACCTATACACAATGCTTCTGTTAATACTCTGAAATGTGCAACTTCTCGCGTTCTGCGAGGGGGCACATCTCGCGTGACGCGAGTGGCTTCCTCTCGCAGAACGCGAGAAATTGCTATTTCCTGAAACTAGTCATTGAACGGGATAATTTAACATAACATGAGTTCCTACATTAAAAACCCTTAAAACCCTAAAAACATGAACACATCTAAGTTTTTGACATTATATGCAAAAGTCATCTCTTCAACACTTACTACTACTACATTTACCATGAAATACAACATAATAAGTTCATTTTAGCTCTTAATGGTGCAAAACAAATTAAAATTCAAAAATTAAGTAAGAACATTACCTCATTTGCATGGTAACTTGATGAACCATCATCTCCATTCTCTCCTTTGTTGAATTCCTCTTCATCTTCCATTATTTTAGGTGTTTTTAGAGTGTTTTGAGGTTTGAAGGTTTTGAAAATGGGTTTTAATGGAGGGTGAAAGAGGTGAAAGATGATAAAAAATGTGTTAGGGTAGGGTTAATAGGTGTTACGGATTACTTAAAATAAGGGGGTAGTTATTACAGTTAGGTGGGGACAAGACATGTAGTAATGGCGCACAACAACGTCCATCTGACATGCTAATCTCGCGTTCTGCGAGTACCCATACACTCGCGTTCTGCGAGGACACGTACACTCGCGTTACGCGAGATTAGCATGCATGTAATTAACCTAATTTTTTGCTAATCTCGCGTAACGCGAGTGTACGTGTCCTCGCAGAACGCGAGTGACCCGGCGTTGTTTGAATAAAGCACCGGGCTGTATATAAGAATCATGCTTTTGTATGCTATGCTTTGAATATGTACTCAAGTTCTTCTTTTGTGATTTCCATATATTTCCTTCGGTGTTTGAACCCTTGAGACAATGTCCCAAATTCACCTCAACATCCTTTGTTTTTTATGAAGGAAAAACAACAGTTACTATTGCCATTAGGCATACGAATTAAGTCGGAATGTTCTTAAAATTACTCATGTGTATATTGAAAGTACTTTGACATATAGTTGTCTATTTCTATTGCTTCTAATTCATGGTTTTTTCTTAGAGTTTAGGGGAGGATGAAGCTAAGTGATGCCAAGTGCTGAGTTGGAGCATTATAAGAGCATTACAAGCTCGTGGCAAGTGTTGCCAAGTGATGCCACGGTGTTATCAGTTAGATATAAAATGCGTGCTATTGTTCCATGATTTAGGATGAGTTTACATAGAAGAGCATTAGAAGCTGGTAGCGCGGGCATAAACTACTTGTTTTTTTAGGCAATGGCTATATGCACGATGTTTTTTTGTCGAAATGGATGCGAATCCGCACGCATAACTTGGGCGTCCACCATTGTTACGCATAGCTTATGCACGATGAAGGGTAAAAATATAAAATTTGTGGAATTTTTTGGTATCTTCCAATACTTACACGTATAATTTATGCGTACATATGTTAAATATAACATTTGTAATAACGTAATTAGTGTAAACATTTTTTGCCCTAATTCACACGCTCAATTTATGCGTACTAAATGTAATTATTGCCCCAACCTAATTTTTTAGATTTTTTACCCTAATTGTACTTTACCATAACCTACACGCATAAGATGGGCGTACAAAGGATGTATAAACTTGATGTGGTCCAAATGTCTGACAATGTCAGGGAATCTCCTGGAAGACGGAGCCATATCACAGGTAAGGTACACGCCTATATTATGCGTAGACAGGTAGGTTAAAATTAACTAGGGTCAGTATCTGACATTGTCAGCATCTGCTGAATCCGGAATGCAATAAATGCCCTAATGAGCACGCATACGTTAGACGTAGGATTTATTTTGTACGAGAGGGGGGCTCTGTCAGATATTCGACGTGATAATACTATAAAAGTATACCTGAAGATACACATAAGTTATGCGTTTGGTAGGCAAACGTGTTTTCACGCAATATTCCAACGAGAAGCGAAAAAAAGGTGGCTATATAGGGGCTATGTAGGTTTCAGATCCAAAAAACAGAAAATTTCATTTTCAAAATGTTGATGGATATGTTAGTGGTGAAGGTAATCAAAGTAGTGACGAGGAAAGGGATTGGGTTCCTAGTGAAGAAGAACATGAAGAAGACAATGGCTTGGAGGGAGCAGCGCTGGCGGGATTCATAGATGATGAAGAATTTGGAGACTGGGATCCAAGTGGGGAATTTGTGGTTAGTGTGCAATTATACCCAAAATATCATATATGTTGTATATTATGATGCAATTTGTTAGTTAGTTTTAAATTTTTGTTGTTATTAGTTGTTAAACTAATTCCATAGTCATAAGTAAGAACTTAGTTAATTAGTCATGACGAAATTCTTGTTATTACCCATTATATAGGGTAAAGATTACTCGAAACATTTTACTACTGAACGGGTGTGGGATAGTAAAGAAGAATTGTATAATTGGGCGAAAGATAGAGCAAAGCATATGGTTATTGCTTTGATAAAGCGTAACTCCAACCCGTACCAAATTAGTATGGTATGCGATAGATTTGGGAAACCAAGATCCGGTAGGCCAAAGGTCAACTTGGAAAATCCTGATTTGCCGGTACCCAAGATTAGAAAGTCTCATTCGAAGAAGTGCGAGTGTAGGTTTCAGCTAATGGGAATTCGGATGAAGAAAGATCCTTTGATGGATGGTGAGAAATGGCAGTTGGGTGCGGTAGAAGGTTGGCATAACCACAAGCTTCTAACTAGCTTACATGGAAATGCATTCATGGGGCGACTGACCGAAAAAAAGGAGACTATATAGGGGTATGTAGGTTTCAGATCCAAAAAACAGAAAATTTCATTTTCAAAATGTTGATGGATATGTTAGTGGTGAAGGTAATCAAAGTAGTGACGAGGAAAGAGATTGGGTTCCTAGTGAAGAAGAAGATGAAGAAGACAATGGCTTGGAGGGAGCAGCGCTGACGGGATTCATAGATGATGAAGAATTTGGAGACTGGGATCCAAGTGGGGAATTTGTGGTTAGTGTGCAATTATACCCAAAATTACATATATGTTGTTATATTATGATGCAATTTGTTAGTTAGTTTTAAATTTTTGTTGTTATTAGTTGTTAAACTAATTCCATAGTCATAAGTAAGAACTTAGTTAATTAGTCATGACGAAATTCTTGTTATTACCCATTATATAGGGTAAAGATTACTCGAAACATTTTACTACTGAACGGGTGTGGGATAGTAAAGAAGAATTGTATAATTGGGCGAAAGATAGAGCAAAGCATATGGTTATTGCTTTGATAAAGCGTAACTCCAGCCCGTACCAAATTAGTATGGTATGCGATAGATTTGGGAAACCAAGATCCGGTAGGCCAAAGGTCAAGTTGGAAAATCCTAATTTGCCGGTACCCAAGATTAGAAAGTCTCATTCGAAGAAGTGCGAGTGTAGGTTTCAGCTAATGGGAATTCGGATGAAGAAAGATCCTTTGATGGATGGTGAGAAATGGCAGTTGGGTGCGGTAGAAGGTTGGCATAACCACAAGCTTCTAATTAGCTTACATGGAAATGCATTCATGGGGCGACTGACCGAAGCGGAGATGAAATCTGCTAGGAGGTGGGGAGATGGGCGCAAGACACCAAAGGAAATCGTTTCCCTTTTGCGAAAGAAATTTCCCGGAAATGTGAGTTCAAGGAAACAAGTGGCGAACTATTTGCAGAAGCTGCACTATGAGGATCGTGGAGAGGTGACGGTTACTCAGTGGTCCTTGAAATTTCTACTTGACCAACACTACGTAGTTAATCCTCTGAGGCAGAAGGAAACCGATGAGGTTGCAATCTTATTCTTTGCTAACCAAGATTCGTTGCGTCTGCTGAAAAAGTTCCCTTATGTGGTAATCATTGATGCGACGTACAAGACAAACAAGTTGAATTTATTTAAAACAAGTTTGCGTAGTTATTGATTTGATTGTTTTTTTGAATATAAGATGTTATCGTAGATAAGATATGCCACTCGTGGAGATTGTGGGATTCACCAACAAGCATTTGACATTCAACATTACTTATGCATTCACACGTGCTGAAAAGACTTTTCATTACACGTGGATAATGAGAAAGTTAAAGGCATTGTTTTTATATTTGGGTGTGATGCCAACGGCAATTATGACTGATTGTGAGCATGCACTCATAAGAGGGATCAACGATGTATTCGAGAGTGAATTTCAACACCTATTGTGTTGGGTACATATAAAACACAACATCGAGGCACACGCGTCGTCGATCCTGAAGAAAAAAAACAAAGTGGAAGCATTTGCAAACCAATGTTGGGGACTATTTTGCTCAACCACTGAAGCAAAATACGAAGAGAGGTTGAATGCATTGAGGACATCATGGAGGAGCGGCCTTGTGGGATACGTGGAAAGAGAATGGCTTACTCCTCACAAGACTAGCATAGTAAGAGCCTGGACAGATCATCATCTTCATTCTTTTACGAGGACGTCTAACCGGGTGGAGGGAATGCACAAGGTTTTGAAAGATATAATTGGTTCTAGTAGGGGAGGCTTCAACCGAGTCACTGTGAGGATCCATCATACCATCATCCTTCAAATTGATTTGATATGGGCGAGCCTGAACGTTGCAACCGAGTCACTGTGAGTTATCACCTTTCAGTCTCAAACTTTACCTAACTACCTATTAGTGTTTTCACCTTTCAGTCTCAAACGTCAATAGGATCCAATCAGTCTAAGCTAGAATGGGCATAAAACATCTAGGAATGAATCAAATACTATTTCAGTTCAGACAAACATATAATTCCAATTACATACGCATTGTCTGGATCACCATAACCTTAGAACTAGGAATTTAGCCAAACATGATCAAAGACATATCCGAAAGATTTAAACTAGCAATCAACATATATATGAATTATTCAATAAACAAAGGAGATAAGAAAACTTAGTCTCGATGATGAAAATAATCCAAATTGATCCAAGCTAGAACGATAAACACCGTCTTCGAATCAAACGAAGGCAAAGAATTCCATCATCAAAAACTTGTCTGCGGTGGCTACCCTAAAAACCAGAACAACCTCCACCTCCAAAAACTCGAACGAGAAAAAATAAATAAAACAAAACCTTCAATCTCCCTGCCAATCCACACCTCTACGTCATCTCCCCCCTTGCTTGTTTTTAGTCCACCGCCAATACAATCAAGTGGGCCGGCCCATTTTGCTGCCCATACATGAAACACAGTTTGTACGACTAATTTTGTACGACTAATTTTGTACGGACAACAAGTGAGCCACACCTTCTTTGCACACAATCGGTTCACGTTGATTAAATTCTACGGTCTTCTCGTGTCACAACTCTAATAGCATATCTCTTTGCCAGTAACCTAGAAATACCTAAAATACCTAAAATACATAAAAATACGAGTGTAGATTCCGAATATAAATAATACAAAACTAACTATAAAAGATATAAAATATGCATGAAAATGACCTAATCTAATATGCAATTAGACTCTTAAAATATGTATAAATTAGGTGCTATCAATGACCCAACGTTCCCTCCACTTGTGCGAACAATATATTTTAGGCTCTTCTACATAATTTCAGACAGGTGCTGGGATATTCTTGTTGGCTTCGTATGAGCGACTATTGAGAGATGAATATGAAGAAGAATTAACTGACCACTTGGTGAGGAACTGCCTCGGGTTGCCCCGTGTCCACGCCATTGGGAATGCAATAATTTCTAGCACACCGCTCATTCTAGAAGACGTACATGAGTTCTAGAGGGACTTGGAGGGGGAAGATGACAATGATACAATAGTTTTTGGGCCTTTGGAAAATGTCCAGATGGACATTTCGACGCTAAGACTTCGTGAAATGTTTGGGAGGTTGGATTCCGGAACCCTGAAGAAAGGAACTGCATACCAACTAGGAGATTTGTATCAGGACTTGGAGCACCCAGAAGAGAGTAGTATGTTGGAACCGACGAAGATAAAGGGAAAAGGAAGGCCAAAAGGTGCGAAAAACAAGGACAAGGAGGACGATAAGGAGGACGAGAAGGAGAAGGTTGATGAGAGGGAACCTAGTTATTTTGAGCACAAGAAGAAAGAACTGGAACAATATGAGAAAGAAGAGGCGAAGAAGAATGCAAAACCGTAACCCCAGAGTAAGGTTAATGTGAAGGAGATGTCATCGCAACCTGTTCCACCGAAAAAATGGCCAGGGCGTCCTAGGAAGCAACAAGAAAGTTCATCTACTGTAAAATGGACTTTGATCAGATGTCATCCCAACCTATACCCGAGGAATCACAAGCAGAGGAGTATGCGTGTGGTACAGAACAAAGAGCCCCTCTTATTCATTTAGGGGTTAACTTTGGTTTCGACAATGTTGATGACTTCTTGCTTCCGTACATTACGAATTTTAGAGATGTACGTCCTGATCGACATTGTGGATACAGATCCATGGCCTTGTTGCTCGGAAGGGAAGAGTCCGAATTTACAACAGTTCGACGCGAGCTGGTTGGGGAGTTACTTCAGAACCGAGAAATGTACGACCCCATAAGGGCCCGTATGCGCCCAGGTACTTGGCAAGAACTTATTAAAAATTTGAACCACTGTAGAAGCCCATGCACATCAAAATATTGGTGTCACATGCCATTCATGGGTTTAGTTTTCGCCACACTATATTAAGTTGCTCTAGTAGTGTTGAGTTGGGATGTCCCGACGTTGTGCTCACCACTAAGGTCGAGGTCTTTAGGGAATGTGCCTCCGACGCTAATTTATAGAATGGCACATGTTGGCAACCGTTACCATTTTATACCTGTAAGTGTTTCGTATATTTGTTACGAGAAATACCGCTTAAGCCACGTAATGTTTATTACCATTTGCGCTAATTCACTTTTTTTATAGGTTGTTCTCATGTCTGGTTCACCATTACCCCACGCTTCAGGTGTTTGGCGTGGAAATGCTAATCCAAACATATTGTGGTGGGAAACAGTCTTTGCTGAGAATTTGAAGAAGTATCGAGATTAACGGATTTCCAATGGCCGCCCGCCAGATCCTTTTATGTATTCTGGAAACGGATCTGTATTTGTAATTGACTAATATTTGTACGGTATTTGTAATAAATAGACAATGAACATTACGTTAGAAAAAACATATATCATTTATCCGAAGACAATATATTAAATTTACAATATAACCCAACGACAGTAAAAAAAAGGAACATCTTATACGGAATCCAATATATCATCAACTAATTTTCCGTTCATATCACGAAGCATTTTTATGTCATTCCGAAGTTCGATGTTTCTTGTAATCGATAATGTCTCTTGCCCTCTCTTCATATCTTATATGATCAATACTATAGTCAAATGTAACGATAACATCTTATATGATCAATACTATAGTCAAATGTAACAATAACATCTTATATTATCAATACTATAGTCAAATGTAACGATAACATCTTATATGATCAATACTATAGTCAAATGTAACGATAACATCTTATATGACTATAGTCAAATGTTCAAATAAGTTCTTATATGAACAATACTATAGTCAAATGTAACGATAACATCTTATACGATCAATACTATAGTCAAATGTAAAGATAACATCTTATATGATCAATACTATAGTCAAATGTAACGATAACATCTTATACGATCAATACTATAGTCAAATGTTCAAATAAGTTCTCATATGATCAATACTATAGTCAAATGTGACGATAACATCTTATATGATCAATACTATAGTCAATTGTTAAAATTTGTTCTTATACGTTCAATACTATAGTCAAGTGTGACGATAACATCTTATATGATTAATATTATAGTCAAATGTTCAAATAAGTTCTTATACGATAAATACTATAGTCAAATGTAACGATAACATCTTATATGATCAATACTATAGTCAAATGTAACGATATCATCTTATATGATCAATACTATAGTCAAATGTAACGATAACATCTTATAGGATTAATACTATAGTTAAATGTAACAATAACATGTTATATGATCAATACTATAGTCAAATGTAACGATAACATCTTATATGATCAATACAATAGTCAAATGTTTAAATAAGTTCTTATATGATCAATACTATAGTCAAATGTAACGATAACATCTTATATGATCAATACTATAGTCAAATATTCAAATAAGTTCTTATACGATCAATACTATAGTCAAATGTAACGATAACATCTTATATGATCAATACTATAGTCAAATGTAACGATAACATCTTATATGATCAATACTATAGTCAAATGTAACGATAACATCTTATACGATCGATACTATAGTCAAATGTAACGATAACATCTTATACGATCAATACTATAGTCAAGGTCTAACGAGAACATCTTATAAGTAGAGTACACACATAGGTTAAATGTAGACAATGTATTGAAGCAGGCATATAGTGCACGCATTAGTTATGCGTAGATTGGCTTGGACTGCAAGGAAAAGACGGATATAAAACCCCCAGACAGTTTTCATCATTCATTCCGTCTTCATATGTCTACTCACTACATAAATTCTTCTGTAACTTCTATAGATACCTCCTCCAACGCAGCATTCAGTATGAATTCAATGTATTACGCACAAAACAAGCGTGGAATATTTGACAATGGTTAAATGTCTTACGCACAACCTACGCGTGTAAGTTTTTTCGTCTGGTAAAAACTTACACGCCTAATTTATGCGTGTGCATTGTGGGGGTGGAAAAATTACTATAAAAGGGTGCATGTGCATGGAGGTGGGGACGACAAGGTGATCAACAACCCAAATCCACAAAAAAAACTGCATTATGGCAACATCAAGGAATTCATGCACTGCATCAAATGCGAACTCGGGTCCTCTCATGTGTTGCTGTGACAAAAGGGAGGAAATCTGAACGTCGAAGTAGGACATACACTATGGGAGGAAATATTATGCATGTCCAGAACGCAAGGGTGACTACTGTTCACTGGGTTGTTGGTTTACCAAATGGATTGATCCCGAGTACGACGACAACACCAAAGTAGTTTTGGAGGGCCTACTTACGAGATTGTCGGAGCTTGAAAATGATGTCAAGCTTCTTCATGAGACACTCCGAATCCTCGGGGATCTTCAGAAGTTGTGACGGTGCAGTTGTAGTGTGTTATATATAGTATTGTGTAATCGTAGTTTCTGTGTTTTTTGTTTTTGTTGTTGTGTTGAATTATCAATGCCTATCTATGAATCTTAGCTAATGTAATTTTTATCGCACATTAAAAACCTACCAACTAAAACCAAATACTTCATAGAGCGAACGTAGATTCAAAAGTACATAACAAAACGTGTCATAAGAACGAAGAGAAAAATGCTACATCAAGTCCTGGACATTCTCATCACCCGCAACTGCATGATTACCACTCCCTTGGCCGACCTCGTTTATAGAATCCTCAAACACAATAGGAGCTGGGTTCATGGTCTATGAAGCACGAGGTGTAGGTGGGGCCATAGGCCCTTCTTCAGATGTCAATGTCTCTAAACACTGTCGAAACACGTCCTCGCTCAATGGCATGTCTAGGGGATCAGACTCCAAGTACGACTGAATAGCAGCAACAACAATTTGACAACTCTGTAAGCAAACCATTCGAAAAACCAATAACAATTTAATGTAACTAGATAATAAGGTGATAAATTTAATCTAAGGCATTACGAAAACACATACCACAAGGTGATCAGCAACACGTACGACACAAACAAGAGGAATTGGACGATCCTGTCTAACAGACCCGGGGTTCACCAAAGGGTGGGACATCTCGTCATACCAATCCAAGTAGTCGTCAGCCATGTCCCATTTGCGCTTTGCATTGGGTTGAAATTGTTGAAGGTCAATCAACGGCCTCGGGTCCGCATCCCATGCGCCAAGCTGCTCCTTGGTGAATTCAACCTTGTATCCATTGATCTCCAACTTTCTTACGGCTGTAAGCCTCATGCACATCTCCGCAGCTCAACACTCCCTCAAAACGAGTCGGCGACAACTCCAGAGTGCTATAGTCAAGATTGGGCCATGGGACCCAGTTCACCTACATAAGAAAATATAACATATGGAATAAGTATGTAGCGCAAATGAGACATAATTTGTGTAAACATTATCTAATAGATTACCTCCTCATATCTCAACTCGTCTAATAATAGACGGATAGCAACAAGACGCTTTGTATCCTTGCTACGTGGCACCTCTCCCATATCTTGAGCAACTCCTCTATTGTCATCGATAAATAGGGAGTTCGTAACCATATGACCACGAAAATGAGGGAAATATGCCCAAACCCAACACTGTAATTGATAATAGAAGAGAATTAGAATATGAATATAAACTTGTTTTGATAGATAGATTAACGGAATAGGACTTACCCTAATCAGTATCCCGTAAGAAGCAATCCCCTGACCATGAGCCCTCACCAAGATTACAGTAAACATATGCAAGAATGGCAGCACCCCATGCGTATTGATCATAGTGGGTTGGGTCCAACAAAAACTGTAGCAACTTGATCTTTACGGCGTTAGTGCTCTTGTCCACCAAGACAGTCGACCCGAGCAGCAATAAAATGTAGTACATACAAATAAGGGACGCAGGCTGTTTTGCCTCTGGCAACCACAACTTATGCCTCAACCAACGCCTCAACCACTTTACAAGAATGGCCCCAGCCGAATTCCATCTCTTCACTTGCTTGAAGTCCACACCCAAATGCTGGGCAACAAGAGTCCAAAGCTCGTCTCTTCCCATAGATTTCATGCAACTCTTCCCATGAATGCGAACATTTAGAATACATAGAATGTCGTCAAGAGTGATGGTAATCTCACCAAATGGCATGTGAAATGCATTCATGTCTGGTTTTTCATCTCTCCAAAAAGGTTGATATTAACGTAGGGTACACACAAGATGCAATATTAAGAGTGCCTAGATCAAAGGAAACACTCCCAAGGGATACCAAAAACCATTCGGTCTAGGTGCTCCGGTTGGCTCCCTTGCTTGCCGGCGGTGGCCTTCTTCCCCTTTCTCTCCTCTCTTCTTCCCCAAGGTGCTTCCTCTCGACCACCTTGGCTCCATGTAGGTGGTATCCTCTCGAACCACCTCCATTGTTTCTAGCTTGAGAAGGTTCGGCTGCAATGGCAAAGGGCAAAAACAAGTCTAAGGTAGGCTCTCCTTCTTTCCAAAAGAGCAAGATCAAGTCCGATGTGGTGTTGGAGGCTAAGGGTGATGGAAATAAGGGTTCTAAGGCTGTTTTGGAGCAACAAAATCAGGCCTTAAGGGCTGAGTTGGCTGAGGCTAAGAAGCACTTGAAGAAGGTTATGCTTGTGGATTTACAAGAGGAGGATGATAGTGGTGGTGAGGAGGCGGCAAAGGAGGGTAATGAGTTCTCCGACGAGAGCTCCGGTGAGGATTTGGAGGAGCTTAGAGTGGCTGAAATGTATGGTAATGGGAAGGAAAAGATTGGCAATAAGATTGCTAATACAACCATGAAATCGGTTCAACAAAACAAGCACTCGAGCAAGGTGTCCGGCGAGGGTGAGGTGGCTCCGGGAAGCTTGTTGGGCTGCAATGGTGGAGTGAATGAGTTGGTAGGGATGACAACCTCTTCCCCCACAGCATGCCTGGTCCCCCCCATGGCCAGCTGCAGCCCCAAAAGCATAGGTAAAGGACAAAAGGTGCAGGCTGGTTTTGGACAAAAAGGACTAGGTGGGTCCACTATTTCAAACGGCTATGTGCCTTTAGCTCCTTGTTTGGGCGGGAGTTCTTTGGCCAATTTGGATGGGAAGTATGATGTGGCTAAGGGCTGCAATACACAAGTGGGGCCCTCGTCCAAGAGCCAACTAACTTTGGCGCCAAAAGTTGCCGGGAATCAAGATTTGAACTCGGTTTTGGGTTTGAATTTGGATTCGAATTTTGGCGCCAAGGATGACGTGGCTACGAAGGTTGATGTGGCCAGTCAAGGGGACGTGGCATGCCAGGTTGAAGTGGTTAGTGACATGGCGAAAACGGGAAAGACGGACACTAAGGTGGCTAGTCCGGGCGCAAGCGTTCCGGGGAATCGGGAAGGCGCCTTGGGCTCCGGGGATCGCACGGTTCCGAAGGCCAACGCTTGGACCTCGACGCCTCGGAAGGTCTTCATGAATGCCGGAGTGGGAGGTAAGTTATCCTATGAACCTCCTTCGTCAAATAATGTTAGCATTAAAATTTCCGAAGGTTTTACTACGCATGAAATTTGGGGATGGAGTCTCTTAGGTCAATACGTTGGATTTCACCCGGGTAGCTTTATGATTAATACCATGATTAGGTCTTGGGGGGGTTAAGGCGCACTTTAAGGAGGAGGAGGGATGGATGATCTTTTATTTTAATTCCGAAGAGGATAGAGATAACGTGCTTAGAAATGGCCCCTATTTTATTCATGGCAAGCCTATGGTCCTTAAGAATATCCCGGATAAGTTTGCTTTTAACCGTAGAGATATTGCTACTATCCCCCAATGGATTAGGATTAATGGCCTTGCTAGGAATTTTTGGACACATGATATCTTGAGTCATATTTGTTCGCACGTTGGCAAGCCCCTCTTCATGGACCCGGTCACGGATTCTAGGAAGAGAGGGTCGTATGCTAGAGTGCTTGTGGAGATTAATTTCGCTCTACCTTACCCGAAGGAGATTGAGGTGAACTTTGATGATGGGGAAAAGGTCACCCTCTCCTTTGTGATTGAGAATGAGCCTAAGTATTGCACCGAGTGTTGCTCGTTTGGTCATATGTTGGAGGAGTGTAAGTTCAAGGAGAAGAAGGAGAATGTTGGCATTAAGGCTAAGAGGGCTCATGGTGTGAGCAAGGTTGGTGAGATTGGCAAAGGAAAGGAGACTTATGCCGAGGCCACTAGGAAGGAGATGCAAACCTCGAAGGTTGGTAAGGGACTCAGAGGGATCCCCGAGGTTACTCCGAAGGCCAAGAGTGTAGGGAAGGGAGGCGAGAAGAGCTTGGGTACTGCTTCTCCGGAGATGTCACCCCCAGGTACTTCAAAGGATAGTGGTAGTAGGGATGGTACCATAGGTGGGAAGGGTGCCAAGGTAGCGGTCCCTACAGTGTTAGGCTTGCCTTTCCGAGGCAAGGCTCCTGCGGTTGCGCCTGGTGCCGAGGAGGAAAGTGAGACCGAGGACCTTGGGTCTGGGGTGGACGGCGAGGACTGTGAGGACTCTTCCTCGTGTGAGGAGTCGGATGAGGAGTTAGAAGAGGGAGAGTGTGATTCCCAAGAGCGTGGTGAAAGATGTGGCAGTGGGTCAGAGGTTGATGAGAGCACCAAGGAGATGGAGAGTGTGCTCTCCAAGTCGCAGCGCAAGAAGGCTCGAGCTAGAGCTAACAAGGCTCGGTTTGAGGCTACTCAGTTGTTGATTGCCCTCCCGGCCCCAGACAAGTGGGGTAAGTCGGCCATCCCTACGAGACACTCACTTAGAAACCGGGGTCCCACCCCTAAGGTTTCCCGATGATTGTCGTCTCTTGGAACGTGCAAGGGCTTTGCCAAGCCCTGAAACAAAATGGCGTCGGAGGTGTCATCCGTGAGGTTGAGGCCAAGGTTTGTGGTCTGTATGAGACCAAGTGTGGTGGTGTTAGGATGGAGACTGTGGCCCGCCGGGTGGCTCCTAGTTGGTAGTTTGTGGAGAACTTTGCTTTGGATCCCCGGGCTCGTATTCTGGTGATGTGGGATCCCTCGTGTGTGGTTTTGAGTGTTGTGAGCATGTCCATCCAGCACATTGGGTGTGCCCTCACTTGCAGGACGACGGGGGAAGAGTTTGGTGTTTGCTTCGTCTATGGGCTTCATAGTGTTGTGGCTCGCAGAGATATATGGGACAGTGTTGATGCGTTGCTTGAGGCTCTTTCTGTGCCTTGGTTGATTATGGGTGATTTCAACTGTGTTATGGCTGATCACGAGAGGGTTAATGGGAGACCGGTCTCGAACTATGAGTGTAAGGACATGGTTGATGCTTGTAGGAGACATGGGCTTTTGGACGTTCCTTGCTCTAATGAGACCCCCTTTACCTGGACCAACAATACGGTCTGGAGCCGGATTGATCGAGTGTTTACTACCTCTTCTTGGACCAACTCTGGGTTTCATTGCCAGACGAGCTTTCTTGAGAAGTGGCACATCTCGGATCATAAGGTAGGGGTTGCCTCTTTAATGAGGGATACTGGGAAGGGGAAGAAGTACTTCAAGTTCTTCAACATGTGGGCGAACCATCCTCGCTTCTTGGAGGTGGTCAAGGAGGGTTGGAAGACGGATGAGAGGGGTACTTACCAGTTCAGGCTTGCCAAGCTCCTCCAGGGTATGAAGAGGCCTCTGAAGGCGCTCAACACCAGGGAGTTTGGTCACATTTCTAGGAAGGCTGCGGAGGCCAACTGTCTGCTTGCTAGTGCCATTACCAGATTGAGCGTGTCTCCGGATTCTGAGGAGGGTAGGAGGGAGGTCGAGGAGGCTAAGGCGACAGCCAAGAGACTCAACCGGGCCGAGGCCTCGTTTCTTGGGCAACAGGCCAAGGCCAAGTATATTCTCCAGGGTGATCAGTGCTCTAGGTATTTCCATTCTCTCATGAAGGCAAATGGCAAGCAGAACCACATTGCTTCCATTTGCAAGACTGATGGGACCAGGACCAAATCCTCTAAGGAAGTTCTTGATGGGTTCATTAGCTTCTTCAAGAGTCTTTTTGGTTCTGAGGTTCGGGTGGTGCTGCCTAGTACCACTGAGTTTGCTCAGGGGCCGTTGGTTAGTGATGAGGAGGCTTCTATGCTGGCTGGTGCTGTGTCCAATGCTGAGATCAAGGAGGATATCTGGGCTATTGGAGTGGACAAGGCCCCGGGGCCTGATGGCTTCAATGCCAAGTTCTTCAAGGCCACTTGGGACATCACGGGAGCTGAGGTTTGTGCTGCTATTAAGGAGTTCTTTGCTTCGGGGAAGCTTCTGAAGTCTTTCAATCACACCATTGTTGATGTAATTCCTAAGGTGGAGGACCCGGATAGAGTGGAGAGCTTTAGACCCATTTCATGCTGTAATGTGGTCTATAAGATCATCTCCAAGATCATGACTTCCCGCCTTAGTAAGATTTTGGGGACTTTGGTGGATCAGGCTCAGAGTGCTTTTGTTGGGGGAAGGCTCATGTCAGACAACATCTTTTTGGTTCAGGAGCTGCTCAGACGCTACAATGTGATGAGGGACACCCCGCGGTGCTTCCTTAATGTGGACCTCGCCAAGGCTTATGATTCGGTTTCTTGGGACTTCCTGCGTTTCACGCTTGGCCATCTTGGTTTCCCGCCCAAGTTTATTTCTTGGGTGATGGAATGTGTTTGCTCTCCCACCTATTCCATTAAGGTCAACAAGGGCATTCATGGTTTCTTCCAGGGTAAAAGGGGCCTTCGACAAGGGGATCCCTTATCCCCTCTCCTCTTTGTCCTATGCATGGAGATGTTCTCCCGCTTAGTCAAGAAGGAGACCTCCTGTAGTTCTTTCCACTTCCATCAGCACTGTGAGAGCACCAGGCTCACTCATTTGACTTTCGCTGATGATGTGGTCATGTTCTGCAGGGGAGATAGGGGGTCTACTGATGTGCTTCTAGGCTGCCTCCGGAAGTTTGAGGTTATGGCAGGGCTGAGTGTGAATGTGGGTAAGTCGTCTATGTTCTTGGCCTCGGTTGCGGATCCGGTGAGATCTTCCCTGATTCAGGCTTCTGGTTTCAGAGCTGGTACCTTCCCGTTCAGGTATCTGGGGATCCCCATTAACCCCCATGGGCTTAGGAGTTTGGACTTCAAGCCCCTGCTTGACAAGATCAGTAACTACCTCTCTGCTTGGACTAAGAAGTCCATCTCCTTTGCTGGGAGGCGGGAGCTGATTAAGTCGGTTCTACAGGGGGTTGAGGGATTCTGGTTGTCTATCTTGCCCATTCCTGTGGGTGTTCGGAAGAGTTTGATTAGCATTTGTCGTGGCTTCCTGTGGAGAAGGCCTAAGGTGAGATTGGATGAGGTGTGCAAGCCTAAGAAGGAAGGGGGTCTTGGTCTCCTTGATATTGGTGTTTGGAACCAGTGTTTCATGATCAAGCACTTTTGGCACATCTTTAGCCAGAGGGATAGTATGTGGACTCACTGGATTCATCACAGGTACCTAGGGGTTGTTGGGGTGCTGGATTGGACTATGCATAAGCGTGACTCTCCGTTGATTAAGGGTATTCTGCATGCGCGGGACACGGTTGTTCAGCTTGAGAGTAGGGTTCTCAATGTCGAGGAGTCTCTCTTGGAGTGGTGCAAGTTCGGCCACTTCAAGGTTTCCTTGGCATATGAGGCTCTACTCTCTAAGCGGCCTACTGTCAGATGGTATAGAGAGATTTGGGCTAGACACAACACGCCCAAGCATATGTTCCTTCTTTGGCTTGCTAACCTCGGGAAGCTCTCTACGTATGATCGCCTGTCGTTCTTGGATGTTCACCCGGGTTGTCGGATGTGTGGGGCTGCTCTGGAGGACCACAAGCATCTGTTCTTTGATTGCCCCTACTCAGCTACCATTTGGAGAGAGATCAGAGTCAGATTTGGGATCCCGGCCACAGCTTCGTCGATCAAGTCTTCTCTTCGCTGGCTTCGGAGACGCGCTTCTAGTCGTGACTGTCTGGCCCAGGCTCAGGTATGTTCCATTTCCTCTACTGTTTATTACTTATGGCATGCTCGGAACTGTCTTATTTTTC
This sequence comes from Oxyria digyna, assembly GCA_029168935.1. Lineage (NCBI taxonomy): Eukaryota > Viridiplantae > Streptophyta > Magnoliopsida > Caryophyllales > Polygonaceae > Oxyria > Oxyria digyna. The sequence goes on from JAPVLV010000005.1 coordinate 48,435,818, forward strand.
AGGGCAACCGGATTCCTCGGCAGGACGTTGTGCGATTGATTTTTGTTAGTGTTTTTAGACTTCTTCATGAACGTTTCCCGCCTTGCATGGTTATGGGTTTGTAGTGTTTGTTTTGTTTTGTCTACTTGTTTGTTTGTTGGTTGTTTGTTTATTATTTCTTTGTTTGTGTGTGTTTGGACTTTGTTTACTTTTTTATGTTTTGTTCTTTTGTTTTGTGTATCTTGGAGGGTCTGTGTACCTTACATCTACACCTGGTTTGATTTTTGTGTAGCTTGGATGGCTTGTTTGCCTCTCCATATACACTTTATCTTGGTTTGTGAAGCTTGGATGGCTTGTTTGCCTACCCATATTCACCTTGCTAACAGTTTGGAAGGCCTACGTGCTTTTCCAAATGTGGCTTTGTTTATTGCTTTGAACTGATTTGTGTACTGTTTATTACCCTCTTTGTAGGGTCATATTTATACAATTTAACCGAGGGTACTGTCCCTCTTTAAACCAAAAAAAAAAAAAGAAAAAAAAAAAAGAGTGCCTAGATCAGTAAGGCCACTTCGCTCAGCAATCCTAAACCAACTGTCTAGGTCTGGTCTAATGTAACGCTCCAACTTGTATAACTTTGATGACTGAAAGTAGACCTTCAGAATTCTGCATACATTAAAATTAAAATTTCAGATTACTCAAATTAGTGTCACAAATTTAATAAAATACACTGCAATGAAGACTTACCAAGTCCTGTGTAGCAGCCCTATGAGCTTTACCACGAACAGGTGCAGCTGCTGAACCATCCTCGACCTCATGCTCATCTCCCCCAGCGACACCTCCAGCTCCGTCATTACCAGTACCGACATCAACAACACCAACATCAACAACATCTCCAGCTCCGACACCACCAACACCGACATTGCCAGCACCTCCAGCTCCAACACCACGAGCACCTCGAACTCTGACAGCACCAGGACCTCCATAAGGGAAATCTTCATCAGTGTCCTCTTCAGTAGTAACTTCTTCTTGATTAGGTTTACGTTTAGGTCTTCGTCTCCTGTACTGTATTAGTGGAACATAGTCTAGAGCAGGATCAGGTAGCGGTCTTTCATAAATTGCCTTAGCAATGTGGGTATCGAATCTAGGAAGTAAGTGAGGACAACGCGGTTGGGGAACATTATCGAGCCATTGGCAAAATTTACGCACATGTCCTGTGGCAACATCTCCAACCTTAGTAGCCTGGACAGCTTCAGGCTGAAGAACTGGAGGAACAACTGCAGGAACAACATCTACAGGAGTGGACGTCTCTTGAAAAAACGGTGAGGAAATCGTGAAATCAAAATCCTCAACCCCTAAATCGCCAATTGGCATTTCAGGACACTGTTCAGTAGTCTCTGTAGTTGGCTCCTGAGCTTCATCTCTGCCTAATGTTCTCTCAACATACTCATGAGGATATTCGAGACTTTTAACACCCTCAACGTCAGGAATCTTCATCAAACGGTCAGGATCATCCTCCCCATCATCCCCATCATCCCTCTCATAACCCGCTGACACACAATCTATAATATCTTCGTGAACGTACCTACTACGAGCACGTATCTCCTTTGAAATACCAATCTGTCCTTTAGGACCATCTTTCACTGGCGTACGCTCGGTCAATCCAGTGTCTATCACAGCATGGAAAATCCATAACACAGATTTCAAATTACTTACTAATTAAGTTACTCAATTCTAACAAACTACAAAGTTCAAAAAACTAATTCTAACCGCACATTCCTATGAACCTGAAACTACATTATTTCATAAGTTTCATAAACATGCAAGTTTCATCAATTCATCATATTTTACATGCAAATCTAATCTAATCAATTCATGAAGGCTGCGAATAACTAACCGATTTATTTAGTCCCCCGATCGGGGTGCATAGGGTCTTCGTCGACGTTTCGACACCAGTGGAACTCCCCGCTACTGCAGAGGCACTAGCTGCCGAAGCGGTCGACCTCACCGGTACAGTAGACGGACACACAGTAGGGATTAGCACAACCGGATCCTCCTTGCTGCCCTTCTCCTCCTCCTCCTTCGACATCACCATTTCCTCCTCCGCCTTCACCACCGGCCTCTAGGGCTTCAGCCCCAGCATCACCATTTCCTCCTTCATCGCCGGCCTCTAGGGCTTCACCCTTAGCATCACCATTTCCTCCTCCTCCTTTTACTTCACCCAATAATTTCATACATTCTTTCAGAAACTGATCATCGACCGTATAAGAATCCCTCAATCTCTGTCTCTTCGATGGAGGTTTGGGTGTCGACGACTGCCCCTCCGACAACGCCGGCCAATTCAAATCCAAATCTCTCCAGAACTCGTTGTTCTTCGACTGCGCCTCCGACCCCACCGTCGTATCCATCTGAATGGTCGGAGATAAAATCGTCGGCGGTTCCGCCATTGTAACCGACGTAGAAGCTCCGGGATCTTGAGTTTCTTGTGTCTCTCTGGGTGCGGATTCCGGTGGAGATTGTGATTCCATTGAGAATGTGTTGATTGAGAAGTAATCGTGGGTGGAATGGTGCGTTTACGATGATCGGTTGACGGTTGTTTGCCCTAATCTCCTTGTTGTAGAAGGAAGTCGAACAGAAGTGTGCCGTGTTGAGGAAGCCCTTACATACAGGCATAAATGGAGCGTGCACATATATGCCTTGGGCCCCAAGTGCTCCTAACTTGTGCGTGCCAAATTGGGCCTATTTAGTCATCATTACGGTTGCCCAGACCTACGCTCTGATTATGCGTGTCAAATGCGCTTAACTTATGCATGCATATTTGGGCATAATTTGGATACGGACAAGTCAAAGTCAACACGATTAGGGTTAGGGAAAAAATTCGGTTTACATTAGTTTGGCACGCCTAAACTATGCGTGTACCTTAGACCCTAATTTGAGGAATTGGATTAGGGGTTTGACAACATGATTAGGGTTAGGGCATAATTTGGGTTTACATTAGTTTTATACGCATACGCTATGCGTAGAGGTTAGGGCATAATTTGAGGAATTACATTAGGGTTTGAACGCCAAAATTAGGGCAAATATTTCTCGTCCAAGTTTAGGGTTTAGGGTTATTTCTACGCCTAAGATATGCGTAGTATTCAACTACGGTAGTCAATTTGTTTCCATTTTTACCCTTTACAGGGGCTACACATATATACTACGTACAAATAGGGGACGCCCAAGTTAAGTGTGTGAATTCACGTCCATTTAGACAAAAAACAGCGCTCATATAGCTTTTCCGTTAAAATATTGAGGAAATTTCAAAAAACCACCCCTAAAATAGAGCATTTTACCCACAACCACCCCTTATAGGATCAGATCGTAACCACCCCCATGTGCGCGTGCTTTGGATCGATTTGGCGGGTTTGGAGTAAGTATTCAAAACCGGTTTAGAATTAAATAAACTCAAAACCTAATTTAATTAGCATAAATCGTTCAAAACCCGATCAAAGTGAATGGTTGGTTGCTAACATAATTCATTTAAAGGATGGTTGTATGTAATTACTGATTTAAGGGGCGATTGTGGGTGCTCTATTTAAGGGGTGATTTTATGAAATTTCCATTAAAATATTATACATCTTTTTTTATTTAATCCTAGTCATTCATTCTAAATCTAATCTAAAGGTGCATAATGATACTCTTGTTTCATTGTATCATCTAAAGATCGCAAAATGATACTATTATTTCACTCTAAATGAAGGCTAGTTTCATCACAACCTAAATCTAGATCCTAATTATCTAAACTCCGTGATTCACTAATCTAGAAGTCTAGTTTCCACGGTTCACTTATCAAATACGAAGTCGTCTAGCTTCCTTTGAAATAAAGAAACCACATGCGTAATGGCGGTCATAGTATTTCATTTTCTTGACTAAGTGCAAGCTCTTTTCCTTATATAAACCCTTGCTATATTCCCCAAGTACCTCACACAACATAAAGAAGAATCATTTGGAAAAGATGACAAAGGTGATCTTACTTTCTCTTCTTGTGTCTCTTCTTGTGTCTCTTCTTGTTAGAGTCGATGCAGCTCGACCCCTCTTCGCCGGATTATCAGGAATGTTGAATCCAGGATACTCCATTCCTGAGGGTCTCCCATCATTTCCAACATACCCCACTTCTACCTTACCAGGAATTCCAAGCCTAAGCACACAAGGATCCTCCACTTCTACCATGCCAAGAGGATTTTCTACCCTGGAAGATTTCCCATCCCGACTACTAACGCGGGGTTTGTCAATGGAATCTCCAACCCATCCCGTGATCGAATCCCTCATCGACGCCCATATTTCGTAGCGTTAACTTACGCTCTAGATCGAGGAAACTTCTCTTTGAGTGAACCTATAATAAAACTTCTTATACTAATGGATAGTTCATCAAGGTACACAACACTCGAAAGTTTAACAATTGTTTTTAATACGTATATGTTGATCGATCACTATGTTGTGGGAAAGTCTATGCACATTTATGTATAATATATATAAAAGAAATGGTTTATACACTATATGAGGTGAAATGTATTTCACCTGCCCTTTGCTATATATGTATGGAGTTATATTTCTAGATTTATATGTATGATTATCATGCTTGGTCTTGTGAATCATTCGTCAGTTTCAAAACAATGAAGTGCGTTACTAAAATTAACAAATTGTAAATGATTTCACTCGTATGACTTGGATTATGTTGAAGTCGCCCGAACAACACCTCAGGCCAAGGTAAATTCTTCTTCTTTTTCTCCACCAACAATTTTTTCCCACCAACAATAAGGGAAAATCCTCACTTTCTGGCGCTTTGCTAGTTATGGTGTTCTATTTCGAGCTTTATATCTATGACTATCTTAATATATATAAAGACTAGATTTTGATCACCATGCGTATTTTTGCGTATTAAAAAGTAATATTAAGATATATGTAATAGCCTTCGTCTTTTTGGAGTCTTATATTATAATATCTATATATGATATTTATGTATTGACTTTATTTTCATTTAGCGAATGTCAATCTGACCACATACATTTTATAATATAGTGATCATAGTAGGCACGTTAAAGTATGTAATTAAAAAGTGTTATTGAGGTTGTTACGTTTATTTGTTTCTTTTGCTTGGATATAGTTGGCGGGTGATTTATATGTATGGTAATTAAATTTGTTAATTAGGGTAGTTAAGTTGCGTTTGGATTGCAAATGAATTAGATCAATTTAGATTATTGGTAAAGACGGATTAAATATTAATAATTTTTTAATATTAATAATTTATTAATTAAATGCATTCATTAGCTAAATTTAATATAATGGAGAATATGTGAAGTTGTAGATATTAATCGTATATCTTGCAACTAAGAGAAGATGAGAGTTTTCTATTAAAGATTCATGATGAGATGAGAAAAGTTTTATACATGCATTAAATGGGTACCAGTAACATTTACATTCGGCCAAGAGCAACCATTTATATATATATATATATATATATATATAGAGAGAGAGAGAGAGAGAGAGAGAGAGAGAGAGAGAGAGAGAGGCCGGTTTCGGTGTAACGAATTTTGTGGTGTAACAAGTGGATTAATTAGGAGCGTTGGATTGGATTAAATGAATGGCTTGAATTAATCATGGAAAAAAAAGGAAAAAAAATAAATTCAAATGCCTAGCCGGATTTTGTGGCAGTTGACACTTCTTCGGGATTTTTTGATTTTTGATTTTAATTTTAATAGGTAATCTGTATTTGAGAGGAGAGAGAATCCATAATTATCGCTTCACGTTTTTCTTCAGGAGGTTTTCTCCATTGCAGCCTGCTTCACAGCATTAACGCTCTTGCTTGGTCTTTTTCTAGATGTTCATTCTTCTTGAAGTTCTTCATTCTTTTTCCATTGGGGCATGAAATTACAATGTCTACGGATGAAGTTGATTGTATAGGTTAGTTCTTGATAATTAGGGTTTCTTCATATTCAGTTTTGGTGACTATGCTGTTTGACTGAAATGTGGAAAAATCCCTTCTTATGTGGCGCAAAATATATTCGATTTTGTTTAATCGATATTCATGTTTACAATACGGTGTGTGTATTCATATTCTAATGTGAGATATTCATCTTCTAGTTGTATTCTACTGGTGATATATTAGGTTATAGGGTTTCCATTACGAAAGACTTTTGTTCCTACATAAAGAAGACGATATTCTGATGTTCATCTTTGTTATTCGTGTTCTAATGTTGAATATTCGGTTATAGGGGTTCCATTGAAAGTAATTAATGAAAAACATAAAGAAGACGATATTCTGATGTTCATCTTTGTTATTCGTGTTCTACTGTTGAATATTCAGTTATAGGGGTTCCATTGAAAGTAATTAATGAAAAACATAAAGAAGACGATATTCTGATGTACATCTTTGTTATTCGTGTTCTACTGGTGATATATTATGTTCTAGGGTTTCCATTACGAAAGACTTTTGTTCCCACATAACGAAGACGATATTCTGATGTTCATCTTTGTTATTCGTGTTCTACTGTTGAATATTCAGTTATAGGGGTTCCATTATGAAAGTAATTAATGAAAAACATAAAGAAGACGATATTCTGATGTACATCTTTGTTATTCGTGTTCTACTGGTAATATATTTTGTTCTAGGGTGTACATTACGAAAGAAATTTGTTCTTACATAAAGAAGACGATATTCTGATGTTCATCTCTATTATTCGTGTTCTACTGTTGATATATTTTGTTATAGTGGTTCCATTACGAAAGGCTTTTGTTCCTACATATAGAAGATGATATTCAGTTTTAATCTTTGTTATGCGTGTTCTTCTGTTGAAATATTCTGTTATAGGGGTTCCATTACGAAAGGCTTTTGTTCCTACATATAGAAGACGATATTAAGTTTTTAATCTTTGTTATGCGTGTTCTACTATTGAAATATTGTGAAAGGGCTTTTTTCCATTTTTCAACATCATCTTATAAACGAATATAGTGTACTTCATTGTACAAAAGGGGTTCCACTGTTATTCTTTTTTTCCCAGGTAAAAAAGTGGTCGATGAATGGTCAAGTGATGATTTGGTGACCGACAATTCAGGAGATGATATGGAGGTTTGCAAAACTGGAATAATAGACGTTGATGAAGAAGAAGAAGTTGAATTCGATTACGGAACCGATTGTATTGTTCATCCCGATGACCGTAATTCAAAGTGTTGGATACCTAGGTTTCCAAGTCAAGAAAAACCCTTTATGCGGAGAAAATTTAAGTCCCTAATAGAAGCTGAGGAATTCTATTACAAATATGCCAAGGCGGCAAGATTTGACGTTCGAAAGGGCACTCTTCATAGGCTCAAGCAATCAACAATGGTGTCGCATAAGTACTTATATTGCAACCGTAAGGGTGAGAAGAATACAGCCAATAGTACCGAGAAGCGTAAGACAACAACCAACCATGTTGAATGCGGGGCAATGATCAAATTTCTTTGGACTGTTGGTGATGTGTACGTTGTTAGTAAGTTCATCGAGCATCACAATCATGATATGGTGCCCAAGATAGCAAGGCACTTACTGAAGTGTAACAGGAAGTTGGGGATTGGACACCAAAAGTTCATGCTCAGTTGTACAAGGGCAAATTTAGGACCAGTCAAATCTTACAAGCTTCTAAAAGAGATGGTTGGCAGTTTTGCGCATATCAATGCATTGGCTATAGATTTCAAAAACTTCAAGAGGGATTTAATGAAAGACATAAATGCAGCTGATTCACAAATGGTCATTAATAGATTTAAAAAGAAGAAGGAACAATGTAGTGGATTCTATTTTGAGTATTTTCTTGATAAAGAGAAACGGTTGACTAGGTTATTATGGGAAGATCCAATCTCAAGGAGAAATTTTGCAGCTTTTGGTGATGTCGTATCGTTTGACTCTACCTATAGAACAAACAGGTGATTTTTTTCAAGGAGTGTTCGTATTGTTGACTGTGATATTCAATCTATGATGTTACTGTGTTCATATGTTGTAGTATGATCCTTTACGATATTTAACTTTTTAATCTGTATATCAGGTACTATATGGTGTTTGCGCCGTTCACTAAGATTGATAATCATAAAAAGAGTCTAACCTTTGGAGTTGTTTGGTGATGAAGGAAGACGTACATGACTGGTTACAAATGGCTTTTTTAGCACTTTGTGGAGGCAATGGGCCATGCACCCTTAGTGATAGTGACAGACCAAGACTCGACCTTGAAGATTGCCATTGAAGAATCATTGCCAAACACAAGGCACATATTATGCATGTGGCACATAATGGAGAAAGTATCGACAAAAGTGGGTGCTAAGAAAATAAACTCAAAAGATTTTAGGAAGCGATTAGGTAGGTTGGTTTGGGATGATAGACTGACCATTGATGAATTCGAAACTGGGTGGCTGCAGTTCATGAACGATGAGGATCTTAGAGACAAAGCAAGGGACTGGTTTAGGGATATGTATTACCTTCGGCGCTACTGGATACCTGCGTATTTCAAAGACATTGTGCTTGGTGGGCTTGTTCGCACAACATCCATTTCAGAGTCGCAAAACAGTGTCTTTGGTGCTTATACAAATAGAGATTTCAGCTTGGTTGAGTTGATGATGCATTTTGATAGTGTCATGGAAACACAACGGCATACACAATTGCGCAACGACTTTGATTCGGATACAAGGTCTCATCAATTAAAGACTCCCTTGCCGATGGAAAAGCATGCATCTGAAGTTTATATATTAAAGATGTTCACTGTAGTGCAGGAAAAAATAGAGTCCGCCTGTTTTTTCTGTAATCTCACACCAGTCAAACTAGGTAATGTCGTTATTTGAATTATTCAGATTCCGTTGACTACGTATTCATATATAGTATAGTAATATTCGTAAGTTACTGTTGTATAAATGTGATGTATTTGTAGGTCGTAAAGCAGATGCTAATGTAGTACACTACAAGATTACAGTTGGAGAAGAAGAGTTTGATGTGGATCACGCTTTGGATGTTGACATTACAAGGTGTAGTTGCATGATGTTCAATAAGATAGGCATGCCATGTCGGCATATATTTACGGTCCTGAAATATAGAGATTGTAAGGATATCCCGATGAATCTTGTACTTGATAGGTGGACCAATGGTGCTGTGAAGAATGCAAAGAGTGGAATATCATATAATGTGTGGAATGAAAGTGTAAAGATACAAGAGAAACAATCTGTCTTAAATGAGGTATGGTCGATGATATACTCTTGTGTTGGTCTAGCGAAGGATGATATAGATAAATTGAAGGATCTACTGAATACTTTAAATAGGAAGAAGGAAAGCTATAAGAATGCCATAAATGGAACCGACCCCAATGATAAAGTCTCAGGTATTTTGATTTTAAATTATTCGTATTTCTAACATTATGTGTTCGGGTTTGTATTAATAGATATCCGCGTTTAATAATGTATTGTTCAAGGTTCGATGATCCAAAGCTTTGCTGGAGTAGATGTACCAGTTGAAATTGAAGTGCAAGTTCCCGGCATAGCAAAGAACAAAGGGAGTGGTAGGGAGAAGCGTATTAAAAGCCTCAAAGAAAAACCAGTAGAAGAATCGCAGAAGGGATTACGGAACTGCGCTAGGTGTCACAAATACGCAAGACATGACAAGAGGAATTGCAAGGAAGTGATTGTGGATGATGATGATGAGGATGAGTGAAAATTCAATAGCTATTTAAAAACTATTTTATTTTATTTAGGGATGTTGGAATATTGAGTTTTTTATATCAGTTCTAGCAAACTTATGGATGATTATAATTATTCACTAGTGAATATTGCATCGCGGAGTTATGAATATTTCAAATTCGGGTTTATTCATTTAAGTAATCCGTATTCATATTTGATTCATATTGTATTCATATTAAGATTGTTGACATTCGTGTTTTTGTTATGCATGATATGTTAAGTTATGAAACAATTGTTTCCCTATTGGTAGTCATGCGTGAGAGTGTTTAGGTGTGTAACATTTGATATACGTAGGAGTAGTTTGAAGGATGATACGGATATGTAAAGTGAATTTTCCCTTACATATTATTACTAAATATCATACCATTTTATGTCCCAATATGCTCCCAAATGACCATTACAATATTCAATAAAAACGTCATCAATAAATAAATCGTAGTGGTAAAAATCAATAGCTATATCATCATTCGTAAACATTATTCATCTTAGATAAAATCTAATAAAACTGATAAAGATTTAAATTCTCCTAAAGTTATAGGTCTTCGTATATCCAGAACCATTATTTAACAAATTGTATATGAAATAAGAAAAGTATACTATAGGTCTACTTGAAGTAATAAGCACTAAAACATGTCATTAATGAAGACGCCTTGGGAACCCGATGCCCCGAATTCTGCAATAAACTTAGGTGCAAGTTGCTGCAATGCCTTGTAAACCTGGTTATCCTTCATATTAAGAAGAACGTTGAGGTACTTGATGCGCAAATAAATAATACCAGCTATGGAGTTTGTCCTTAGACCGCAATCCCAATTCTTCACTTCTTGACCGGCATAGGTCTCCTTATGGCGCATGACATAAATTCCACAATCCGAACTATGCACATTCATACTCCAAGGCAAGTCTAATATCTGTGGAGGCTTGTCTCTGAATAACTCACACCCTCCATGTAGGTTCCAACCGGCCATATAATGGAAAATCATCTTTGACTGTTTTTAAAAAACATATTATTTAGATGTTCAATAACAACATTTTCATTGGTTTAAGAAGGTACGAGGTTGGTTATTGAAGTTACCAGGAGCTTGACGGTTGCACCGTATTTTTTGCGAGTATTCTGGTCGAATGTTGTAGAATTGTGCAAAATCTCAATGCTTCCATGCACAAAATTGTAACAAAGTATGAAATAGTCCTTGCAAAGTGTAAAAGGGAAGAAGACCTGAATATAAACAGTTTCTGAATATCAGGTACACATTTAATGAACATCATCAAAGAGAAATTGAATAACCTGTACAAAAATACCATATGAACGTTTTCAAGAGTTGCGTGTTTTAGACTTGGAAGTAGATCGTCCATTCCAGCTTTGAACGTTGCATAATTTCGACCTTTTTGAATGGGTCTTTGAACGTTGAACGACTCCCACTGTTTATATATATAGACAACCATTAACAAGTTAAATTGGGTCCTTGAAATGTGCAATACAAAATGTTTAATATGTACGTACTAATGTTGATGATGGGACAAAGATCCTTGATGATGATCTAGAACTATGTCGTTCCTCCATTTCATTAAGATAAGTACACCATAGGTCTATAATGTCTACGTTGACATCACAACCTTCTTATAGTGATTGGAAGTCTTCAGCAAGTACTTCATCGTCTTCTGATATGTATAATTTTGCTCTTTTGGGTATAAAAGAATTAAGCGTAAAGCAATTAGAAAATGGTGTGAATATAGGGAGTTTGAGATTTTTAAGGAATATACTTACTCTTTCCGAACGTGCTGAGTCACATATGAATATATCAAATTTTGTTCTCTAGTTGGCTTACTCGAGATGCTAATAATCCTTGGAAACCATGGACTTCTGTTCACTGGTGCTAACTTGGTGGGCCTCTTGTCAGCAGGAATGTTGATTTTTGCAGGGGTGGTGAAGTCGCCAGCGTCATGAATAAGAAGCTTCAAATTATGAATAAAAAGAAGGAGAAATATGCACATGTCAATACAACCATAATTAATATATATAATTTATAGGTAGATAAGTGTTGATTACGTAATATGGAGTAGATAATGGATCTGTTTCTATTGTTCGCTCCCCAATGCTTACTGACAAGAATTGTCCATTTATTAAATAATATGAACATTAATACGCTACAACATGAATATTTAAATCTGAAAATCGAATATATACATAATCCAAAATAAATGCTCTCTAGTGCATTATATTTAGAGGCGATGAATCATTGTGCGATATGAAATTAAGCAATACTCAATATCTAATGCATAAGTGGTCAAGATAGTAGTTATCCTACATACACTAGTACTACCCCAATATTAGATTGCAAAATATTTATCCTAAATAATTACTACCCGACTATGTAATTACAAAATTTAGCGGGTAGTTTGAGTAATAGGGTTGTTTATAGTTTCGGTTACTGACCCATAATTTTTTTTGTTCCAAAAAAAAGTCATTCATTAAATATTACATCACTTCCCCCATGCAAGCGTATCACTCCTCCTCAAGCTTACCGGATCTTGTTTGTTAGTTTCTTTCCACCGCCTTTTGTATTTGTGGTTTTGGGCACAATAGGTCTTTGCATTTGACCTCCCCACATTTGCAGCAACAAGTGTCCAAGTTGATTGTTTCATGGGAAAAAAACAAGATGACTCCTTTAATTAGAAATGACTCAGCTGAAATGATGCATGAATACATGGTAACAACATATAAATACCTTCAAAAAAAACCTAGACAACCTAAACACGTCAGCAAAATCAACTATAACAAAGTAAAAGAAAACAGTTTAAAAGAACAACCTACTCGAACTTCCAGTTTGTTGAGGGACAGATGGAGCAGCAATTCCCGCGCTTTCCTTGATTGAAATGGGCATGTGGACTGGTGCGGTAGTTTTTGCTGGAATGTTGACTGTTATGGTAGGTGGGGATGGTTTGTTCAGTGAGGCAGTAGGAATAGAAGTCGCCTTAGCACTACCTTGGGCCCGAACATCTGAATGAGCCTTTGATACCTTTTTAAAGGTCAAAACCAATTAGTTGAAGTATGTAATCTCAACAATGTCACAAACCATATTGTAAAATGATTATTTCAGCTTGATTACCCAATGTAGATCCTTGGATGGAATAGGGGATTGATGTGGAGGTACCGACACCTTTTTAAAGGAATATTTGTAAGTATTAGATATTGTATACTACAATCACAAGAGTCAAAAAAATAACTTTCATTAAAATAGAACACTAAATATACATGTTTGTAATGAAATTGTACCATGTCTTCCTTGTCCCCAAGGTTGATGTCTTCATTTGAGTTGTTTCCCATGTCAAAAACAGCAGGGCCATGATCGTCAAATCTATCAAATCCATGCATGTTCTGAGGACCATAATTGTCTTCTTCCCTTTTGATAAGTTGTTCCCTTACTTCCATTTCTGACTCCACCTCTTCAACCATCTTGATCAAGTCCGGTTGACTCCAAAACGGGTCTTGAGATTGACTTCCCACCTTGCCTACTTGGCTCAACACCGGAACCCCTTTTGATGGTTGAAAAGCATCGGTTACTGTACCCAACAAAGCTTTTCCAGTTTCTGTGATGGCCTTTGTTATCTCATCTTCCATTCCTCCTTTTTGAATGGCTCGCATGTGCTCAGAAAAATTCAAAATGGCTTTCGCCATGGTCCTCAGATCTTCACTTAAAGTCTGGTTTTATGCCTTGTGAAATATATGAATATATAGTAAATTTGAACGAATAACATAGTAGTACTTTGTGAATATGAATTCAGCAGCAAATAATTGAATTCCGTAGTCGATCAGTAAAATGAAAATCATAAAACAAAACTTGAATAACATACAACGGTTATCTAACACTGCAGAAACGTAATTTTTTTTATTAAAAATAAGAAATTAGCTTGTAACTTGTACATTTATCTCCAATTCAATAAAAAAAAATTGAAAGGATGATAGTGACTTATTCACAGCGGAAGAATCAGTCACACATTATTTAGAAAAGATACAAATGCTAGTAAGGAGGATTCAGTTACTGATGGCAAGTTTGGAAAACAGGAAAGAGTATCACATATTAAATGTATTGAAAGTCTAGAAAACAGAAACAAGAAACAGAAGTGTACCAAGATTTTGATCGAAAGAACATAACAACACAATCAGCAACTTTGACAACAGTCAACACACAATACACTAATGATAAATGCAACTTAAATCATAAATTACGTCCTTCTTACAAACGTCATAGGAGAGGCAAGATTAATAATCGACAGGGTAACTGAATCACAAACTGACCCAAACAGCAGTCAAGTTGAACTGAGATGGTTATAAAAAGGTACATGAGATGCAGATTCTGATTTCGTGGATGTTCTGAGAAGACTCTGCCTAGCAACAACATTTCCATCTCCAATCCTCCCGTACTCAATCTCCTCTAGTTCCCTAAGCGCCACTGATTCGATATTCCACCCAACAAACGCTGGGATGCTTCTAGGAATTGGTTGTTTATTGTATAAAACTACCTTATCCAGGTAAAGAAGCTGCATACATATTCATAAATTTGATTAGTGAATATTTTAGGTGTCGAACATACTGAATGATAAATGAACGTAATGAAAAGCAAAGAAGAATACCGTTAGGAAGAGAAGAGTACCAGTGAAAGAGCCTGTTTTATTTGCATCCCTTTTTTTCTTTGCATCAACAAGGCAATTAATGACAAAACTGCACCAGTTCCACTTGCCAACATCATGAACGTCCTCTAAGCGGCGTACGAATGTTTGGTTTACAACACCACTCTGTTCTGGATCAATGATAGAGGAATGTAAAAGGACGATGAAATCACAAACAAATACTTCACCACCATCATCAACATTAAGCATGCTTGCAGATAGATCACCATATCTAATCAGATGCATGGTCTTTCCTATGTGATCCCTCCATTGCGCAAGTACGTGAGTGTTGACGAGGGCCCCAGGCTTGATGAATTCCATTGATCCACGGGGGAATCCAAGGCAGATTTCAACATCTGTTTCGACGACATCAATGCACTGGACATCCGGAAATAGAATTTTCCCTCTCCTTGGATTGTAATGTTCCACCAACCAATAGCATATTAACCTGCTCATACAAATAGAGGGGAAAAAACATTATGGACATGTAATAGGAGCAAATTTACACTATGAACATGAATAGCATATTAAACTGTTTGAAGATGCATAGAACATACACTTTATACATTCAAAGTATATGAATATGGTAAAAAACGAAATGAATAACACTCTTCACGATGAAAAGAGTCGTAATGATAGATCTCTGCCCAAGTTCTAATCCATGTGCAAACTGAATATCTAATGCTAGCAAATCATGCAAACTTATCAAGTACACAACTATATCTATTTACAAAAATTGGTCTTATGACAAACAATATATATTCCAGTAAGCATTATGACAAACTCTATTTCAGTAAGCCTTATCATTCACATCTATATCTATTTACGAAAAATAGATGTACGTGTGATGAGCGAATATCTACATGTGATGAGCGAATATCTATAACCTATCACATACACTTTCATTGTATAAAACCATCCTTTCATTTTTTATACCAATCATAAACTCAATATTAATAAGTAATATAATGAATACATGTTGAATTGCTTTTATTTTGGGGACAAAAGAGATACTTACTTTGGAAAGCCAATATCCTGCAAACCAAGCATCGACCCAAACCCAATCTTTTCCACAACCTTTCTTTGTGCATCATTCATGTGTGATATGGCCTTTACAAATATTCCTAAACCAGAACGCTGCTTGATTGCGGGGAACTCCTCAATGGCATTCTTCCTATGAACCTTACCACGTTTCTCATCGTCTTCTTCAAAGTCTTCCCTTGTCCAGAGCTTTGATTTTCCCTTGTCTTTAGTGTTGGATGTCATTTCCGGTTCTTTGGATGTTGAAGCCCTTGCTTGGTCTTTCCGAACAGGATGTCTTCGTTCTTGAATATTTAGTCGTTTCCGCCTAATTATAAAGGGTTCATCATCATCATCAAAATCTACATCGTGTGTCGCAGAAACTGCATTAATACAAAATACAAAAATCAGATCATAATGCTGCCAAGATCATTAAAAGTACAATCAATCACCCAATCATATTTGAAAAATGAGCAACTCTATAATTGAAGAAGAGATATAGATGACAATGCTGCCAAGATCATTAAAACATGAATATCACGTTTACATGACCGATTTCTATAATTGAATACCAACAACAAAGACAAATTCATCACTTAAAACAAATTGAACAAAGAACACAAAACAAGAACAACATCACATGAAAATCACAGTAAATAAGAGTCCTCTTGCAAATCTAGCAACAAAAACATGATAAATCATACTAGGAAGTAGTAATTTGCTTCACAAAGAAAGAAGAAAATTATGATCAGCAAAGAGATCGTATCTAGAACTCCAATGCATGGTACAAAAAAACAGCAACACTGAACCCCAAACAAGCAACCCAAGAAATCACTAAGAAAGACTAAAAAGGAATCAAATCTGGAAACAAAAATGGATTTACATATATATAAAATATATGAATATGATGTAAAACAAAGTGAGTAATATCATAATTACTGAAGACACATATAAAATAACTATATTGACTGAATTTTATAATGGAATATGGTTAGTGAATATTACCATTTTCATGTTGGTTGGTAGTTTCTGTTTGTGGGTTAGGAAAGGGACTGCTATCCACTCTAGACGTAATTTCCAAGCCATGAACCACTAAGTCAGTTGATGTGGTTGTCTCCCCTGTTCTGCATAAATCACCTGCTTTAACAAGCTTCTTACGCTTGGTTGCAATCTTCTTTGGTGAAATCTTGAGTTTCCTGAAATTACAGTAATAATGTTCAGTGGTCTGCTCAATTTAAATGCCCTATTTGATAATCGTCGATTAGTTGTCTAAACTAAAGAATGTGATTTGCCATGGATGTTGAATCCTGATAGGAATTATATCCGATGGCACAACACCACTAATATGGCAGAACGCTAACAACAATGAATGATAGTGCTACTTATAATATGCAGTACATGAGACCATAGTTATTCATTCCACTGTCATCAACAACTCATAGTTATTCAAGGACAGGAGACCATAAAAATCAGTAAGAAAGAACACAATAAAAATAATCAAGCTCACAAATCCCTTTTTCCTCCTTGACCAAGTAGCTGAAAAAAAGGCATCTTATCACCATATTTCCATAGCTTAGCCACGATACCACAATACCAGAAAATAAAAACCAAAAACCCTAATTAAATGTTTTGGATTGAGCGTCACTGCACCAGCTGAATCAATCAATCAAACAAACACAAAAAAAACACAGATTCAACATCAAGTTTACCGAAGGAATCAGAACAAATTAAAACCGGTGAATCAGAACATCCACTAGAACAATGAAAACCAGTTTACCGACCCTCTCACATATAAGACTCTCCTTCCACCATTAATTAGGGTTTTTTTAGAAATCCTGATTTACGAAAGGAATCTGTATGACAAAACCATTTACCGAAGAAATCAACTTCTCCAAAATTAGGGTTTTTCAACTGTCGACTTTCAATTAGGGTTTTTATAGAAATGTAGAGAAAAAATTGAAATCAAACCATAAACTTACACGTTTGAAGGTAGAATGGAGGAAGGAGACGAAGAATGGCGGACTTGATGGCGAAATCGTCGGCTTCGACTTCTGTATGCTGAGACGAGTCTTCGTCGGCTCCGACTTCCACTTCCGTTGAAAAATTGGCCGTGAAAGAGGACGTCGGAAATGGAGACTGCGAAGCGGGAGTGAAAAGGGGTGAGAGGGGAGTTCGAGAGGGAGATTCTTGGGACAGAGAAATGGAGTCAAGAGGGGAGTTCGAGAGATTGAGAAACGGGAGAGAGGGTGAGATTTTCTGGGGAAGGAGACGGGTGAGTGAGATTGAGAATCGGGAGATTCGAGAAGATGAAGAGATTGATGGGTGAGTGAGATTTTGGGGAGGGAAGGAGGAGATTTCCTGACGATTTGAGGAATAATTTTAAATTTTGTTTTTTAATTCCAGCAATTTCGGTAAAGAGGGGATCCGGTGTGTGCAAGCCTATAGAGCTCTATGTACCTTCTGGGATTAATTCTAGGCCAATGATATAGAGAAGATCTAACGCTCCTAATCAATCCCCTTGTTACACCACAAAAACCTTTTACACTAGAATCTAAATCTATATATCTATATCTAGGTAAAATCTATACGCACTACATTTTGCAACTTTCCACACTACATTCTCGTACGCCCATAATGGGCGTACGCTTGTTTTCAGCGGATAGTGAAAAAATTCCAACATCGATTGTGAAGCAAAATACCGAATACGCTCGTCTGTATACGC
Source organism: Oxyria digyna (assembly GCA_029168935.1). Lineage (NCBI taxonomy): Eukaryota > Viridiplantae > Streptophyta > Magnoliopsida > Caryophyllales > Polygonaceae > Oxyria > Oxyria digyna. The sequence continues at coordinate 48,453,930 of JAPVLV010000005.1, forward strand.
CCAAAACCTGCGTACAATCTAAATTTGAATAATATAGCCGTTAGAAAATAGTCGTTGGGGAATTTAAATTTAATAATTTTTAACTCGTACGCCCATAATGGGCGTGCTAACGGCTATTTTTCCAATTTAAAATTTAAAAAAGTATCCGTTGGGGTATATTTTGCTTGTACGCCCATTATGGGCGTACAATTGTTTTTATCCCAACGACTATTTTTTCAGAATATGACCGTTTGGGATGTAGTTTGTGTATAATGTAGGAACTTCGGATGGATGTTCAAGTCAAAAATGTCAAATAGGAGAGTTACAAATTTGAGTGATGGTGAGGAGTTTGAATATGTGACGAAGATTGAGTATGCGAGCGGTGAAGAGAACGAGCATGAGAGTGACGAAGACGATGCGATCGTGGATGAGAAAGAGTATTTTAGTGAACCCGACGACGGGATGTGGGACGATGATACCGACGAAGAAGGAGGAGACTTCGACGCCGGAGATTTTTCGGTTAGTAATTAATTTGAATCGTTTCGTATTTATTTACGTTATTTAGTTGTAAATAATTTGTAGAAGTGATAGTTTAGATTGATGTGGACTCGTAGTTTTAAGTTTTAGTTGTGATAAATATGGTAGTTTTTATTAATTATAGGGTATGGATTACTATGATTCGTTTGATACCAAAGAAACGTTTCCTACTAAGGAACACTTGAGGCGTTGGGTTCAGAGTATTGGTAGACAACTTATGATGGTATTAGTGACTCGCCATAGCAATGAGCGTCAAATGAATATAATGTGCTCGCATGCTGGAGTGTATAGATCAGGGAAAAAGAAAAGAGAGGATGGCGAAACAGAGGAGGTTGTTAATACAGAGCGGGATAGTAGGGATAAGAAGTCGGATTGCAAGTTTGAGATCCGAGGATATAGGTTCAGGGCGAGGGATGCGAGAGATGGATGGTATGTGAAGGTAAAATACGGACAACACAATCATAAGCTTTCCACTAGCTTCATTGGCCATCCATACATGGGTCGAATGACGCCGAATGAGGTGAAATTTGTGACGGTATGTGCGAACAACTTGACTACGCCGTCTGTTATTGCTACTCAGTTGAGCGCGGCCTTTCCAGGGAATACAACATCCACAAAACAAATCGCCAACTTTATTCAGAAGTTGCATTTTGAGGATCGTGGAGATTCGACTGTTACACAATGGACCTTGAAGTTTTTGAAGGAGCGCAACTATGTAGTGCATCCCCTCTGCAAGAAGAAATCAAACGAGGTGGAAATCTTGTTTTTTGCTCATCAAGACTCGTTGCACTTGTGGAAGATGTTTCCGTACGTCGTGGTTATTGACGCCACATACAAGACGAATAGGTACATAATAGTTGTATATCAAATTTTTTTTGTTTAAATATATTGCATATGCCTCTTCCTTCATTATTTAAATATATTATGCAGGTATAAAATGCCTCTTGTGGAGATTGTCGGTTTCACTTGCACGCATAAGACATTCAACATTGCATATGCATTCACGGGTAAGGAGGAAACAATGCACTACTTGTGGATAATTCAGAGGCTTAGAAAGTTGTTTGAAGATGCCGGAGTAATGCCGACTGCAATAATGACCGATCGAGAACTAACTCTCAAAACTGCAATCAAATATGTGTTCAAAGATCTTCCGGTTCAACACCTCTTGTGTTGGGTCCATATCAAGAACAACATCGAGGTAAACGCTACCAGAATTTTGAAAAACAAGGAATCGGTGAAAAGGTTGTGCTCGCAAGTATGGAGACTTTTTCTATCAAGAACGGAGGAACAATACGAGGAAAGACTGCTAGGATTGAGAACATCTTGGAGAAGCAGCGTCGTCGGATACATTGAAAAGGTGTGGCTTATCCTTTACAAGACAAACATTGTTTGCGCATGGACGGAACACAATCTTCACTTCTTCACGAGGACCTCAAACAGGTAATTTTTTTTTACTTACTTAAACATTTCCGATTTATTTATTAGTTTATTATTTAATAGTTGTTTTACTTAAACGCGACATTGAATGAATAAAACATAGGGTTGAGGGAATGCATAAGGTGTTGAAGAAAATAGTCGGTTCAAGTATAGGCGGTATTAATCGAATGGTTGTGAGGATCCATGCAGCCATCGAGGGCCAGATTGTGAAGGTGAGGGCCACCATGGAAGAGGATCGGATCAAGACACCCGGGGTTTTCAGACGAATGAATCCACAAGTGAAATTGATATTTCGGCATCTATTCCATAATGTGTCTGATAGAGCGTTGCATAAGTTGTGGGATATATGGGAGGATATAAAGGCGAAGAATTATGAGGAACATTGCGAAGATTACTGGATGCGAGAATGTCAGGGCCTACCGTGCATCCACGAGATGGTGCAACATATTATTCACAAGAAGCCATTCAAGCTCAATCAGATTCACAGATTCTGGAGGCAGCTAGAATGCGATAGGATTGAACTTGATAACAGGGAGGTAGAGATTGGTGTACCTCAGACCATGCGGGAGTTGAGATTCATTGAGCTCAATGATAGATGGCAAAAGGGGGAACTTCCAGAAAGTCAGTGGTCTCAGATAGCGGACATGTACACAATGTTGGAGTATCCACATCAAAGTCTTGCGGTGGAGCCGACGGGAATCAAGGATCCTGGCAGACCAAGAGGAGCGGTAGGAAAGAAGTGGGGAACCGAGAGAGAGAAGAGCGCGTTTGAGTACGCAAGGGAAGAATTAGAGAAAAATGATGTTGCGAAGGCGAAGAATAAGACGGTTAGAGGAAAGGGAAAGGGAAAGGGAAAAGCAACGGCGGCACAACCTACTTTCAACGAGCCTACTATAATGAGTGAGTTTGAAGTTGCTGGGTGCACTGCGGAAGAGGCGTTTGGTCATTCAAGTGGCACTGGTGGAGAGGGGTTCGGATTATCAGGTTGCACTCTTACAGATGAGTTCCCTCAGCCAGCAATGACGAAATGTGGGGTAGACTTCGGGGTTGACAATGTTGATCTCTTCATGTTTCCATACATTGTAGATGCACAAGACGTAAGGGCGGATGGACACTGTGGATATCGGTCACTAGCCATGTTGTTGGGGCATCACCAACAAGAATATCCTCGCATTCGGATGGAACTGACTACGGAGCTATTAGAGAACAGAGATATCTACAGACAAGTCATGACCAGACTACGCCCGGATTTGGCAAACAACTTCGACGCTTTTGTTCAAGAGGTCAACTATAGCAGATCACCATGTCCCGAAAGATACTGGATGAGTATGCCCATGATTAGATTAGCATTTGCCACTAAGTTTCAGGTTGGTTTGATATACTTATCCAAAGTCCGATCATATTTGTGCTTACCGATGAAGGTGTATCAACAAAGCTCCAGTCATGGTTTGAAAATTTATGCAATGGCTCGTGTGGGCTTAGCAAACCACTACATACCGGTATGATTTTCACTAAAGTATTTGTGATTTTCACTCAATTTTCTTAATGCTGAACATGGTATTTATGTTTTATAATTTAGGTGTGCCTTAGAGAAGACTGTCCGGTACCATCTGTACCTGGAGTTTGGCGCATGTTCAAGGATCCTAGTGCGAATGGATTGGATCGCGGGTTCGCGCTGAGGATGCAGCAATGGAAGGACTATCGCATTAGTTTTGGTAGTATAGATGTTGATCTGTAGTGAATTCGGATATGTTGATCGTGGTGATGCCTCTCTTGTCGTGGATGTTCAAACCCCCATCTGATAATTTATCACGGATTATAAATATTTAATCGAATCAACTAAAAAATGGAATCAAATATAAATAATAAAATAAACTCTACGTACGTAAGCATAGCGCAGCAGCCTCCTCTATCGTAGCAAACCCGAACATCCGCTGCACATGAGGATGCACAAACCCATCTATGTCTGTCTCAACAGATCTGACAGCTCGTCCATGGATCGGAAGCTCCAGAATCTTCAGCACGTCTAACAAGGTAGGAGCAATCTCACCAAATGCAAAGTGAAACGTGTTGGTTTCTGGATACCAACGCTCCACAAATGCAGAAATCAGAATCGGATCAATGCTGTTGTACTCGAGCCGGGGATTTGCAAGGACCTGTAAGTGGCTCCGCTGAATGAGCTGCCACCATGACCCAGGCACATTAGATTTATGCCTATCATACTCCCTGAAGAAGTCCTTGCCGGTGTATATATCCAACACCCTCTTCAGCTGATGTACGAAAGAGAAATTAATGAATTAGAAAAGCGTGTGGATCGTTTTACCTCACAAATTCATTTAGAAAACAACGCATACCTTCGATGAGGGCGGTATCACATAAGCCGGGTCATGCTCAATACGCTCTGTAAGAGACGACGTCTCAGTCCATATCACCGGAGCAATGTGGGTGCTGTAATCCACCAAAAGCCGTGAACTGAGAGCACCTCCAGGATGCCCCACATAATCTGCATCCCCTGGAACCGGTACAGCTAGGCCCGGATCAATGTGCTGAACAGGCTCCTGAATGGGCTCCTGGAGGTCTGGCTGATCCTGATCGAAATCATGAACAGACTCCTGAATCTCCTGCTGATGATCCTCTGCAGAAGGCGACAATGATCCAGCTGGAGATGGCTCACGCACACGTGATCCCTCATAGTAATCAGCATGCATCTGCGCCTCCAAATCTCCTAGATCTACATCTGGCTGATCTGCAACCTCTGGCTGATCTGCAACCTCTGGCTGATCTGCAATCTCTGGCTGATCTGCAACCTCGGTCGCCTCCGTCAACTCCTCTGTAAACTCCTCCTCCTCACTAACATCCAAATCATCCATCAGAGCTTTCCCTGTATCTCCTATATGAACTCCTGGAATGTCTGGAGGAGATCCACGACGTCGGGAAGCTGTGATCCCGCGTGCGCTAGGGTGACGAGGGCCCTTCTTCTTCTTTCTTACAGAAAAACCCGCCGGAGTAATAGCCTTCTCTAAAGCCTATTTTCATATTTACGAATTATTATTTTATATTATTTGACGTTTTTCTTTTAAATATTTAATAATGTATTAATTACTAATTTTTTCTTAGGTACGACTAATTAATAATTTATTAACACGCTATTTAATAATGTTTTAATTACTAATTTATTCATTTCTTAATAATAAACGACTAATTAATATTATATTAATAAATATTATTTAATATTAAATCATTTTCTTTTAATCGTTATTCATCGAATAACGTGAAACGATAAATAACGACTAATTAATATTATATTAATAAATATTATTTATTAATAAATGTTTTTCTTTTAATCGTTATTTATCGAATAACGTGAAACGTTAAACGATAAATAACGACTAATTAATATTATATTAATAAATATTATTTATTAATATAATATTAATTTTCTTTTAATCGTTATTTATCGAATCACGTGAAACGTTAAACGATAAATAACGACTAATTAATATTATATTAATAAATATTATTTATTAATAAATCTTTTTCTTTTAATTGTTATTTATCGAATAACGTGAAACGTTAAACGATAAATAACGACTAATTAATATTATATTAATAAATATTATTTATTAATATAATATTAATTTTCTTTTAATCGTTATTTATCGAATCACGTGAAACGTTAAACGATAAATAACGACTAACTAATATTATATTAATAAATTTTATTTAATAATAAATCTTTTTCTTTTAATCGTTATTTATCGAATAACGTGAAACGTTAAACGATAAATAACGACTAATTAATATTATATTAATTATTATTATTTATTAATATAATATTAATTTTCTTTTAATCGTTATTTATCGAATAACGTGAAATGTTAAACGATAAATAACGACTAACTAACATTATATTAATAAATATTATTTAATAATAAATTTAATCGTTTTAATCGTTATTTATCGAATAACGTGAAACGTTAAACGATAAATAACGACTAATTAATATTATATTAATAAATATTATTTATTAATATATTATTAATTTATTTTTAATCGTTATTTATTGAATCACGTGAAACGTTATTCGATAAATAACGACTAATTAATAATTTATTAATAAATAAAAAATAATTCATATTTTATTAATAAATTGTATTTATTAATAAATCTTATTTTAATCGTTATTTATCAAATAACGTTTCACGCTAAACGATAAATAACGACTAATTAATATTATATTAATAAATATTATTTATTAATATATTATTAATTTATTTTTAATCGTTATTTATCGAATTACGTTTTCACGTTATTCGATAAATAACGACTAATTAACTAATTAGTCGTTATTTATTGAATAAAGTTTCACGCTAAACGATAAATAACGACTAATTAATAATTTATTAATAAATAACAAATAACGTTTGTTATTTATTAATAACGTTTCACCACCAGCCCGACCATCACCAGCTCGACCACCACGAGCACCCCGACCACCACCTGCTTCACCTCCAGCCACCTCGCCGGCGCCACCAACCTCCTCCCCTCCACTTCCAGACCCTTCGCCAGCTCCACTGACCACTTCCGGAACCACCGCAGCACCACCACAAGCCCTTCTACATTTCGCCGGCTTCGTCTTCGGCCCAGGCGCAACTCCTCCACCTCGAACTCTTGCGCCACCAGCACTCCTCCGGACGGAAGGGAGAACAGAACTAGCCGTCGTCGCCTCCACCGTCGCCGGAGTGGATTTTGAAATTTTCCCCATTTCTTCGGATTGCATGATTCCGAGTGGAATTGATGAAATTGATTGAGGGATTTGGATTCTATGAGAAAAACGAGTCCAATAGGATCGCTTTGGGGAAGAAAACGAGTGAAATGGGAGGGAATTTTGACGTCGGCGCAAATTAGGGTTTCCGGTGAATAGTACTATCGAGAGAGAGAAAATGAGAGGAGGAAGAAGAAGAAAGCGAGGCGGATTTTTATATCTGCCTCCCTTTTGGGCGTACGAACCATTTTTTCAATTTTTTTTACGTATACGTATACGTATACACGAGAAATTGCACTATACGCCGATTTTGGGCGTACGCCCATTATGGACGTACGAAAATGTAGTTTAGAAAGTTATAAAATGTAGTGTGTATAGACTCTTCGTATATCTATATCTATATAATAATTCATGAGTTTGAGAAAGTAATGGAAACTGGTATCGAGCCTGGATACGGGCCAACAATTAAAGACTTGATTTGCATTGGTATTGAATTAATGTTAAACATTGGTTACACATCCTTTCCTCTTCCCCCTAAATTCTAAACCTACCCATCTCACCACTCTTCCCTCTCCGGATAACCGATACATAAAACTCTTAGCCCTAGAACACCAACACACCTCATCTTCTCCCCCAAACCCTTTCGACAACCTCACTCACTCTTAACCTCCCAAACCAGAAATGGCTTCCTGGATTCGCATCTCTTTGCCATTTCTATGTGTCGTCGAAACGACGTCGTTCGCTAGGCTGAAGGTATCTTCATTCCATAGGGTTTCACCTCCACTTCGCCAGCCTTGCTTCCGATCCTTCGAAAGCGGGCGTCGCCGCTAAGCCGGCCGAGCCTCGGCCTCAGACTGGGATGATGAAGCCCCGTCCCTTCTCGCCTGAGATGCAGAGTTTTCTATGTGGCGTCTCGGAGGTGCCGAGGACTCAGGTTTTGATGGAAATTTGGGCTTACATTAAGCTAAAGAACCTTCAGGCATGCACAACTTGGTGGTTAAAACTTCATGAATGAAACTGATTTCTTAGAAGGTTGATTAATGTCAATGGATCAATCTACTGGTTTATTTATATATTTTTATGTATCGTCGGTGCTCTTGGTTAGCCCCAAACTGCCAATGTCAATGGCGACCCTCTCGAATTTGTTGCAGCTAACACAAAAAAGTGCTTTTACTTTTCTATTCTTTACTTTCCAATTACAAGTTTTGTATCTACGGGGTGAATTTGTAATCTAGAACAATTGCATGGTTTTAGATGTGAACAAGTTATGAACAAGTTTGGCATGGTTTTATCTCTTATCTTGGTTTTGGTTGCAACCTGTTTCTAAATTTACAAGTGGGTTTGGATTGCGTTTGGCTCCATCACCTCCACCACAAGATAAAGATGGTGAACTTCCCACAACAACTGCACAAGTTAGCGTCTTTGATACATTTAAAAAGGATTAGTTGACTCATCTCAAATTGCAGGAAAAGGTCGTCTAGGTTAAGGAAGACATGTGGTCTCCCAAAATAAAAGAAGATACCAGGTAGCTATTCCTTAAAAACTTGAAACCTCTTATTTACTGTCATATGATTGGTTTATAATGGAGATTCATATCTTGATCAGCTTGGAGTCCTACGAGCTAGACACAAAGAAACACTCTGCAATTTTTACCGTGTCACTGATCAAATGATTGGGTCCAGGCTGGAGGAAGGCTCACAAATAAATCGAAGCTTATTAATCCTGGGAACTTTAATTCGTAAGCTAAGGTAGAAGGTTACTCCTTGATATTTTAAGCTAACCATCTTGAAATTTGTTTTATGTTCTAACTCATTTTAAATAAATAAAAGTATTTCCACTATTTATAGCAAGTCACAAGTAGCTTTGCTGTTGTTTCTATTACATTGGAAACAATCACACGAATAACATTATTCAGTGAAATGTTAGTATTCAATCATCAAATGTATTCAATGTTTAATTCTAACATTTTTCACAATATAGATAGATTAGATTACTAGATGAAATACATCTATGAGAATTGAGAAATCAATATGACAATAGCATATAGCAAACCCTTCGAACTCTATATACTTCCTATCGACATCCTGATTTGCCATCAACTGTTTCTTTTTTTCCCATTTAACTCTATTTATGTTAGTATTCCAAAGTTACCAAGCCTATATATACCACAATATATCTCATGTTGTATAGAAAACAACATAATACTGGTTGGTCTGCATTTACAATCAGTATAGTTGAAGACAGATGTATGAAGTGTTGGAGTTTTTTTTTTTTTATCTGAAGTATATATTTCTATGTTTTCGTGCTTCGTTTGCTATGAAATGTCAATTGTTATTTTATTTTTTATTTTTGTAATAGGAATAAAGAGTTCGAGACATTGATCAAAGTTAATGAATGGAATGGGTCGGCAGAAACTGTGTTCTCAATTTTTTTTACAAGGCTCCTTAACTCATTTTGGGGCGCAAGTGAAGATTTCACAGGAGGTTGCGAGTGGTCTGATGACGAAACTTCGAGGTTGGTGTGTGTTCTTTAAGTTTCCAATTTTGTCTTGCCCTTGAACATGGAATTGGGTTTTTTGCTTATTTTGACAGTTTGTATCTGTTTCTAGCAACTCTATAGCTCATTGCTTCTCTGGACGCCTATTGGAAGGAGAGATTTATGCGTTTACCAAATTTTCGTTGGTCCCTAACAAAGATGCCTATTGTGTTTGAAAAGATGATCTATACATCATTCATCTGGAAGGAAATACAGTTCTGAAACAATTAGAAGGAGATTGAGTTAAACAACAACCTACGGTCGAAAGGTTAGAGTTGTCCACTGCTACCCACACTCCTTCCGAGCTCTCTCCGACAATGCTTAAAGAAGAGAAGTCGTTCAATAAGTTGTCATCGTCAATTGACCATCCTCTCCCCTCCGATTCCGAATTAATTTACGACGTGTGCAGGATGGTGGAAGCCGCTGTATTGTGTAGCTGAAGCACAACGACGAGGAGAATCACGCTGCCAGTAAGCAACCTAGGGTTAGTATTGCTAATTTCTCCGATTCATTTAGCTCATCTATTTTTGCTTCTTCCTAGAGGCGTTGAGGTAATCAGTTAGTCGATTTTTGTCTTGTTAAGTGTGTTATTTTGACTTTCTTTGTTCAATTTGGATTTGTGGTGGAATTTAGACAACCACCTAAACTCTGTATTTATTGAACTGGAAATAAATTAATTATTTAAGGACTCTGCATCCACTAATGTGGTTGATATTAGTGAATCTGAACTTCACTAAAGCTCTGATCCAGCAATCCGTGGAGAATATGCTTATCTATTGCTGAAGCAATCCGTTTAATAATCACTTTGTATGTAACATCAGTAAACTGAAAATCCCGTTGTTTTGACATTATTAGTCACTAATTAGAACTCGCACTAACATCATTAATAGAGTAAAAAAGAAAGAAAGACATGGAGCAACTCATATTAAATTAATTAGCTAATTTGATAGAATTTGTGAATGGTTCTATTGTGGTATGTTAATGTGTGAGGCTTCAACAACATCTGATTGATGGATTCATTCTTATTGTTTGTGTCTGATCATGGATTTCTTGGTTTCATTTGCTTGCATATTTATGAATGTAGATGACTTTACTATTATAGCCACCAATTTCAGAAAAGACAATTCTACTCTTGAAATTGAGCAGGAGATTAATAAAGATCTCGAGCTATATATTAAGAAATACTTAATATATGAATAATGTGATTACATTGAATTTTATGACATTAACATATGAGCTACTATAGGTCACAAAAAGTGTAACATATAATGGACATAGTATGGAAGATTTTGTATCGCTTCCATCCTCCGCATACATCAGTCGATGTGATGGTCATATACCAGAAATGATAGTAAGAGAGACACTAGCATTTCCAAGAAGATGTCAATGTGTAGGAACTAATTTTGATGAGTTCAACATCAGCCTAAAAGGCTAAAACATAATTAATTAGTTTTTAATTGAATGAATGACCATATTGATAATTAATTGAATGAATGACCATACTGATAATTAATTGAATGAATGATCATACTGCATTCGAAAATTGTAATTGCCTCGCGCGAAGCGCGGGGGTCCGAAACTAGTCTATATAAAAATTGTTGGGTTTGATGAAGTAATGTCAATTTGTACCTAATAAATGCTAATATTTTAAATTTTTATCCTAATTATTTATTCTTTTAAATGTCAATTTCATCATTAACTATTTAACTAAGAACACATCCTCTTCGTCTTCTTCCTCCCGTTCGTCTTCGTCTCCTTCTTTGGTTAAAAACTGCTGAGATGACATCAAGATATGAGAAGGGGTAACAACCACTTAATTTTTTTTATGGGGATATACTTTTCTAATAGGATAATTTTGAAATGCTAAAAAAATTGGCACACTGAACTATTTTGTATTTTAACGCATTAGGTGAAAGAGGAACAAATATAACGTCAAAAAGTTATGTTTGCCTCACTTCAACATTTTTAATATCCTCTATTTACGGAGGCTAAAATAACCTTTTTTTATCCGCTGAAAGAAGTCATCATATCCTCTGTCGTTATGTTGATTGAATTGATTCGTGTTGTTTATAAACTTTACTTTGTTGGGGTTACATTTCTTTAATTGAAGAGATTGAGAATATGATTAGTCCGATCAAACTGTGAGACGTCTATTAAACAACGTTAAAGTGTTAAACTATATAGAAAAAACCATAATTGGCATGCGCGTAGCGCGGGGGTCTAGTTCTAGTATATATATATATAGAGGTTAGGAAATCAAGTGGCTTAAATGAGATTTAATTTATTGTGCTTTTATTAGGGTGGTTTAAATGAGTTTTAATTATTATTTTTCTTTCTCATTCATCACTTTTTTTAGTTTCATTCTTGATCAATTTTATTTTCTCAACCTACTCATAGACATGGTCCAATCCTTAAATTCGACGATACCGCACAAGGATGACGACAAGCTATCGCCTTGACCGTCTCTATTATCTTCGTCTCCCTCCGTTCTAAGCACCCCGTACATATCTAGCTATCTTCGACAACAATCTCCCCAAAACTCATCTTCGATCAAATAATTTACACCGTTTCCGACCAAATTAATAAAAACGGTGACATGTAGGATGAGATATTCCAAAACCCTCAACCAATTCTTTGTTTTGGTAACAACAATTAGGCCTATATGAATAGGGATTATTCGGTATTTCAACAGCTTATATCGGTTTCTGAAGAAGGGAAACTAAAAATAATAGGGAGCCAAGTGATCTAGATCATTTCCCAGTCAAGCATCTCCGAATCGACACCAATATTGATGGTAGAGGTTCAATTGAAAGAGAAACGGATGAGAGGAAGGCGACGGTGGATTCACTTTCACTACTGAGGATTGAATAAAATTATGTAGGGAGAAGGGAAATAAAGTGTAATGTAAATATACATGGATTGCGCGAAGACAGTTGAAGGTGCGCAAAGAGCTCCCATTTTATTATCTTTCGTTCTTCATTCACCGCCTATTTTCGCCTTCTTCATGGTGGAGAGGTTTGCATTTGACAGGGAAGGAGTTGGCTGAGATTGTTGTGGTATATAAAGTTTTTGCTGGTGAAAGTTTTTGCTGTAACTTTACGATATTCTCAAGACGATCAAGGTTTGGTTTTCTTCTTCTAAGGCATTTTTGTTTTTTTAAGATAATATATTTACAGAAATGAAAATCTTGACATATGTCTATTTGTTAATTAATTATAGGAATCTGAAGCCTTCAAACAGGTACGTATTGTGATAATGTAATAAGAAATCGGAGGCTTTTGCTGATATGAGAGGCTAATTGGGGGTCTAGGTTTTGCGAAAATAGACTTTGACACTTTGTTATATAATTTTTATGTGCGGACTACTAGGACTCTTAACTTACACTAGTTTTAGTTTTTGTTCAGTAGATGTAGAAACAAATACTTTGTGATTGATTGAATGATTTCTAACAGATATAGAAAAAAATACTTTGTAATTGACTGAATGATTTCTACATCGACTTTGAAGCATCAGTGGCTAAACCTCGTGCGCAGTTTTCTGTGAGCCATTTGCAGGTTAGTCCATCCCTTGAATTTTGCTCTGTCTATCTTATAGATTTCCCATTGTTTTTTAGTTAGAAAATTTCCTACTTGATTTACCTTAGTCTTGAGATGTAATTTGCAAATCATAATGAACTTGTATCCAAGTGTGTACAAAAGGATTTTGCATTAAACGGATTTATGCAAGTTCATATAGCAAGCAAATCACCTCAAACCTTGGAATTGGATGTTATGGCCATCGTTTTGTATGCTAGAATTCTCAAGATTTCTTCGTCTTTAACCATGCCGACGATCAATTCCACTCCTAACTCCCCTCAACGGTTAGATCAGCTTCAGATTCACATTTAATTGCACTTTTACTGATTTTTCTTCCTCATAGCAGGTGATGGTTAAGGAGTTTGGAGATAAGCTCACCACATCGAATGGCTCGTGATCTAACAAATCGTCTGCTGAGTTGTTCGTCCTATTGAAGTGGAATCCCAAAGGTAAATTTTAGGGATTGTGTTTCTTTGGATTAGAGTGGGGATGATTTGAAGTCGGTCTATGTTTGTAGATTTTGAGCAAATGAGAGATATAAAGGAGGCTCTATATGAAGTTTTCGTAAGGCATGGTTTGCAAGGAAGATGAACATAAGAAGGTTTTAGAATTTTGTAAATCTTATGTTGAACAAGAGAGGTTTTCAGGAGTTTCTCATTTGACTAAAGTGGAAGATGTTGGGAATGTGTTAAAATCTTTGTCTCACAGCCCACATCGATATCGGGATGGCGTTCCTCCACACAAAATGATGTTCGAGTCCGCCAGTAGATACAATCTTAAGTTGCTTAGTTTGGATTCTAACATCCAGTTGCAGGAGGCACGATGGGAATCTATTACATCGTTGCATTTAGAGAAGAAACTGGATGAAGAGGTAGAAGCTGTTGATTCTGCTCACTTAAGAGAGCCATTTGTGCCACTAGAAGATGCAAAGGCCTTCGCAAATTTCAACAGGTACATCCTTGTAAATTATCTTGTCTAATATATATTGTGTCCTATTTTGTGTGGACTGTAATTGTGGTATACTTGCCATTATTTTTGCAGAAGGAAAGTTCTGGTTGCTCATGAAAGTTCGAATATTTAAATCACTAGAGAAGTGTTGCAGTGCTTGAGACCTCGGGCATGGCTAAATGACGAGGCATCTTTTTTTATGCTTTGGATACTTACATTGTTGTTTTTTATCAGATAAATTAAAAGAAATTAAAAGTTTCATCTATGTTTTACTGGAGGGTTAATGTTCGCGTTACTAATTTTCCAACTTGGTGGTGTAAATTTCTCTTCTGCAGGACATCAATTTGTACCTTGAATTATTGAAAGAAAGGGAAAGAAGAGAACCAAACAAATTTTTTTTTTTATCCAAAGGAGGGTATAAACCATATATTAAATAACCAAGCTTACAAAGAAATGCTAATGATCTTATCCGAGTCTAACACCTTAATGAGTCCATCAGGTGGATTGACAAAACAAGTAAAATCACCAACGCAAGAGGAACTAAATTTAGCGAGCCAATCCGTATCTTGATTGCTGAGACGAGGAACAAATCTCAGGACAACTTGCCAGTTTGGGTTAGCTAGGTGGTTTCTGATCTTAAGGATGTAATCCTGGTGGAGCGAAGGAGGCTGATTCGCTGCGTTAATGTGCTCCAGAATCTCCATTGAATGGGTATCGGCTTCCAGCTGAGTGATCCAGAGTTGCTTAGCGAGCGCCAGTCCCTGCACTAGTCCCACAAGTTCAGCCTTAAAGGCTGAATTTCCACGCTCTTTCACTGTGAATTCTGAAGTATTCACCTTGGTCGTTTTACATGATCCCGCCAGCATCGACATACTCGCTGGCTAACATATAAGCTCCATCACAATTTAACTTCATCCAGCCAAGCGCCGGTCTCACCCAAACAGCAGGAATTGCACCTTCTAGCCCCTGCTGATGTCCTCTTCTCCTTTTAAGCCTTAGATATTCAGCAGCCCTGTCTAGCACAAATCCGGACCTTGGTTCAGTAATTAACATTCCTGAGTTAAACACTCGGGCATTACGCCATCTCCAAAGCCACCAAATTCCGAAAGAAAAAATCGTTGGCCATTTTCCGGTAGCTCTGATGTTATTGTCTATCCAGTCCTGCAACCCTAAAGCAAAAAAACGTGCTTTGAACTGTGGATGCACCAGTTCATTCAAGAATTCAGCAGCACCTTGGCAGTCCCGGAGTATGTGGAGCACTGATTCTGGCGTATCTGGACACACGCTGCAGTAGGGATTCGTTCGGCAATGTCTCCTCACTCTGTTCTCGTTACACATGATGGAATTATGGCTGCAGAGCCACATGAAGTTCCGGATACATTCCTTGGTTTGCAGCCCCCATATCTGCTTCCATATTCTTCCCTCAACAATGCTGTTGTCTCCACTGAGTAATGAATAAGCAGATTTGAGTGTGAACTTACCAGGACCCGTAATATTCCAGCTGAAGTTGTCTCCTGAGTGCTCAGTTGCCAACGAGATGTCCTGAATTTTTAGCATAGTTGCCTGAGGTAACAGGTGAGAAAATTCGTCCCATCTCCAATTCTCACTGTCCGAGTACTCAGCAACTGTGCGTGCTTGACCAGATTCACTAATTGTTCTGGTGGTAGGAGACTCCAGGCTTACCTCTTCGACCCATGGATGGCTCCAAAAGAAGGTAGTAGAGCCATCTCCCACTACGGTATGAACTCCTTTCAACAGATACTCCTTGTTTTTGACGATCACTGTCCACAAATTTGAATCCCCTGGTGATACTCGGAACATATCTCTGTCACAACGCCCCTGACAGTATTTTCCCCATACCACGCGTGACCAAAGTGCATCCGGTTCCGTTAGGGTCCTCTAACCCATTTTCGTCATGAATGCGCCATTAGCTTGTCTCATGCTTCGCATGCCTAGGCCCCCACGAATCTTCGGCTTTTTTACAGTATCCCTGTTTAAGAGATGCAACTTCCTCTTTTCCTGAGTTGACCCCCATATGAATCCATGCCACGCGTCTTTTTTTCAATCTCATCACAAGTATAAAGTGGGAGATTTACTGTCTGCATAGAATAGTACGGAATTGTCGAGAGGGCGAATTTAGCGAGTGTAACTCTCCCTGCCAACGAGAGCAGTTTTGATTTCCACCCTGTCAGTTTCGCATCGACTCGATCAAGTATATACTGAAAGGCATGCTTCGGTAACTTCTTCTTGGACATTGGAATCCCAAGGTATTTTCCCAACTCTTCAGTTGTTGTAATCCCTCCTTTGCGGCTTATTCTCTCTACCAGATCAGTCGGTGTGGAGTTAGAACAACATAACATCGATTTCTGCAAATTTATCTTCGCACCTGAGGCGTTACAAAATTTCTCCTGGCAATATTTAATGACTCTCATTTGCTCAGGAGATGCTTCTGCAAATAGAATAAGGTCATCGGCGAAGAATAAATGCGACACCCTCGGGCCATACTCGGAGAGTGAGATCGGCTTCCAAGCTCCAGCACTAACCGCCTCGTCAATTTAATGCCCGAGTCTTTCCATGCACAACACAAAAAGGTACGGAGATAGCGGACCCGTGATGGCTTGAACAAGCTTCCCATCTCCATGTTCCATAATATGCGCATACTACACGAAGAAACGCAATCCATAATAACGTTTGTGAGTTGTGATTGTAATCTGAGTTCAAGCAGTGTATCCTTGATAAACCTCCATCTAACTCTGTCATACGCCTTCTCCAAATCTATCTTAATGGCAATAAATGGGGTTCCCGAGTTCGTTCTCATTGAGTGCAGGACCTCTGGCGTAATGACTATGTTGTCAGTTATTTGTCGTCCCGGCACAAAACTCCATTGGGTAGGCGCCACAACTTTCCTCATCGATCAACGGTTTAAGCCTCATAACGATAGCCTTCGTCGAAATCTTAAAGGCTACATTACAAAGACTTATGGGTCGTAGTTGACTCGTGGTTTCTGGGTTGTCGACTTTCGGGATCAGAACAATGGTGGTGTCGTTCATGCTATCCGGAACTCCCTCTCCTGTCTGAATCTGCAAGACACTCTGTTCAACTTCCGAGTGAATAATCTGCCAATTTTTCTGGTAGAATATTGCCTGATATCCATCCGGACCCGGGGTTTTCAGTGCGCCCATTTCGTCAACCGCCCCTTTAATCTCTGCTGGTGAGAATGGTCTGCACAGTTCATTCACTTCAGTCTCAGTCAGGTTAGGAAATCTATCCCGAGGAACGTCAAACGGGCCACTATCCGGACTACATAAAGTTTTCGGAAGGCATGGTTTGCAAGGAAGATGAACATAAGAAGGTTTTAGAATTTTGTAAATCTTATGTTGAACAAGAGAGGTTTTCAGGAGTTTCTCATTTCACTAAAGTGGAAGATGTTGGGAATGTGTTAAAATCTTTGTCTCACAGCCCACATCGATATCGGGATGGCGTTCCTCCACACAAAATGTTGTTCGAGTCCGTGATACGCTACACTTTGTATGCTATAACTAGGGGTTATTACATTAGTTTAGGAGTGTTATCACAAGTATTTGAAGCTATTGTTATGTTCTGAATTGTTTATGAAGAAGTGAAGAAATGAAGACCAGAACCGAAGAAGAAGAGGATCAAAGATTGAAGACATGAAGACATTCTGCGGAGCAGCGGCGATCGCCACCATCACTATGGCAATTTCCATTCTACAACAGAAGCGTTACATGAGTTCGAGAGATCATGGCGATCGCCATGACTCTACGGCGATCGCCATGGGTCAACAGAGACCGAGGGCAGATTTATTGAAATCCGCGATCGCGGGTATTGCATTGATGCAAGTAGCTGGCCGTGCGGTGAATTGCAAGTAGGCTGGCCCATTTAAGATGCAAGCAGGCAACTGGGAAGTGGAGGAAGCAAATACATGAAATCAATTTCACCGAGTTGTGCTTTCTTTTATTTCTTTTGTTTGATTTCTTTTCTTTTCCTTTTTCTTTAATTAGTTTTAGGATTTATCTTTTAGGATATTATTCTAGGGTTGCACTCTTTTTATACCCTAGCAGCTTTCATTAATCTATCATCTTTTCCATCAGACAATTTAGTTTTGCAACCATGAGTAGGAACTAAACTCCATTGTTTTGCTTAGCGGTTGAAACCTTCAGTTATTAAGTTGTGAGATTTCTAAACTCTTGTTCTTTTCCTATGGGTTTGTATTAATTCTCTTGCTCTTCATATATTGATTTCTATTAGTTTTGCTAGCTTGATCACCTAGTTTGATTGATAGTTTTCTATTTCTAGACTAGGAATATACGGTGGAATTCCTTGTCATTGTAGCACTCATATCTGCATGATCTGGTAGTTGATTGCTTTTATGAAAGAGAATTGATTGCATGTTAATACTTGACGGTTGTAAGTTATTGCATGCATCCTTATAATTCCTGTGCCCTTTGCTGCTATTTCATCTAATCTTGAGAGGTTTCCCTGATTGCTGAATAGTAAGTATTATCAGGATCGGTTGCCCTGCTGATATATTAAAGATTGCAATAGGAACATTCCCTAGGATTGAATAGAACTTGAGATAAATCTATGATCAACTTGATTGACTGTTGTGTGGATACTTGCTAGGTGAAACCCCTTCGCATAATATTCTCACCCAAACTTCCTCTGCTTGTTACTAGTTACTTGTGTGTTCTTGCAATCAAACCCCCCCCCCCTTTGGTTACTTATTACTAGTTGATATTTCACTTGACTGCATTGATTTGGTGTTTTGATTCCCTTGGGTTCGACCTCTACTTACTTGCTATACTCTAGTTAGTGTTTAGGGTTTTCTTTGATTTGGCACTGCGACTTTAGCCTCATCAAATTTGGCGCCGTTGTCGGGGAGTTGAAATTTTTCTGATTCTGTGTTAATTGTGAAATTATCAACTGTTTGGTGTGAACCTTTATGGTTCAGACCCGTGCTACTGATTCATCTCTTGTTGCCTTTGACCCAGAGATTGAAAGGACGTTCCTTCGGAACCAAAGAGCAGGTCTGAACCAAGAGAACGAGATGGGTGATCGACATGGACCGCCATTGCCTACTATGAGGCAACTCACTGCCCCAGACTTAAACCAACAACCTTTGGCAGTGAGGTTTCCTGAGATTGAAGAAGGTGTGAATTTTGAATTAAAAGCTGGTTTAATTCATGAGCTACCACATTTCCATGGCTTAGCAGGAGAAGATCCCAACAAACACTTGGCTCAATTCCATGGCATATGTTCTAGTATGAAGCCAAGAGGTGTTACTGAGGAGCAGGTCATGCTGAGAGCTTTCAGATTTACTCTGAAAGACGCTGCGAATGATTGACTCTATTATCAAGCTCCAGGGAGTATTGATACATGGGCTAAGATGAAAAAGGTCTTTTTAGAGAAATATTTTCCAGCTACAAAACTAAGCATCTTGAAGAAGGAGATCACGAATCTTCAACAACACTCAACTGAGAGTCTCTATGAATATTATGAGAGATTCAAGAAGCTTTGCTCAAGCTGCCCATTCCATAGTTATACTGACCAAGATCTCCTTATGTACTTATTTAGTGGCCTAATTGATGAGGATCGTCGAATGGTAACGCATCTTGTGGAGGTAATTTTCTGAAACTAACTATACCTCAGGCCACTGAAATGTTTGAAGAGCTAGCTGAGAGTTCAAGGCAGTTTAGCAGTAGACAGGGATCCCACTCAGTCAAAGGAATTAATTCAGATCAATTACAGACTGACATGAATGAGTTGAAAGAGATGGTAAAGGCTTTGATGCTGAAAAGTGATTCCCTTCATGATCCCAATGCTGAGGTAAACGATGTTGGTGAATGGCAACCAAGGCCAAGGTATGACTCTCAAAATATTAATTATCAGCAACCTAGACCTCAGAATTCTATGACTACTGAAGATATGATCAAGTCCTTAACTCAGACTGTGATGCAACAAAATGCTAAAACGGAATCGAGTATCCAAAATCTTGAAAATCAGTTAGGACAGATTGCTCAAGCTGTGAGTAAATTAGAGGCTAGGGAACCGGTAAGAAACCCGAGAGAGAATGTCAGTGCAATGTTCTTGAGGAGCGGAAAAACTTTAAATGAATGTTCTGTGCCAAAACTGTGATCGCCGGAATCAGACCGCAATCGCGGCCTTGCTCCAGAATGCCAAGATTTGCATGTCACAAATCCGCGACCGCGGATGATGATCCACGATCGCGGGTCTCCTGCAGAACCCCAATTTGTGCGACCGCGATCGCCAGTTGTTGATGGCGATCGCCGGGAGTTCCCTGAATATGTAGACGATTATGTTCGTCCAAATTTCCCCCCTCTGTTCTCTTAGAAGCCTGTATCCCCCTTTCCTGAGGCGTTGAAGGATACTCGAAGACTGGATTACGACAAAGAAATCTTCGAAACCTTTAGTAGGTGTGAGGTAAACATTCCCTTGCTCAAACTTGTTAAGAGTATTCCTAGATTTGCTAAGTTTTTGAAAGAAGTTTGCACTATCAAGAGAAATCAAAAACTGAAAGGAAAGAAGAAAGTTGAAATAAGTGAACAAGTTTCTGCTGTGTTTAAAAAACGCATGCCTAAGAAATGTGGTGATCCAGGCATATTTAGAATTCCATGTGTGATTGGTGAAACTAAATTTGACAAAGCCATGCTAGATTTAGGTGCATCAATCAATGTTTTGCCTTACTCTTTGTATGAATCACTAGGCTTAGGACCCTTGCATAAAACAGGAACTGTTATTCAACTTGCTGATAGGTCTACTGTATACCCAAAAGGGGTTGTTGAGGATGTTCTTGTTATGGTTGGTGATCTGATTTTTCCTGTTGATTTCTTTGTGTTGGATATGGAGCATGCTAATAATGTCACACCTATACTCTTAGGTAGACCTTTCATGAAAACAACACAAACGAAAATTGATGTTAATAGTGGGACTCTCTCTATGGAGTTTGATGGGGATAAGGTAGAATATAATATTTATGACATGGATCCCATTGATAAGAATTC
The DNA here is from genome assembly GCA_029168935.1 of Oxyria digyna. Taxonomy (NCBI): domain Eukaryota; kingdom Viridiplantae; phylum Streptophyta; class Magnoliopsida; order Caryophyllales; family Polygonaceae; genus Oxyria; species Oxyria digyna. Next base: position 48,474,749 of record JAPVLV010000005.1, read on the forward strand.
TCTATGTGCTATTGCTGTGATTAATCCTACTTGTAAGGATGAATTACAACCAATTTTAGAGAATATCTTAGAGCCCCCAAAAGTAGATGCTGTTTTATCTACTAACATGCAGGAGTGCCAGACTAAGCCAGAGCCTAAAGGTAAGCTCTCTTCACATCCTATGGGCAATCGCCCTTCATTACTGACCTCGCCAGGCGAGATACCATTGATGTCTAGTGTGCAGGCACTTGACATTGAGCTTAAACAGCCGCCTGATACGGTCAAGGAGGAGAAAGTGAATGAAACCACCTTCATTGCTAAAGACAAGGTGGTCAAGGTAAGAGGGACGAGATTCAAGGTGTTCCATGAGTGGTTCGAGAGAGAATTCAGACAAGAGACGGTTTTCACAAAAAAAGTAATGCCAATGATCTTATCCGAGTCTAACACCTTAATGAGTCCATCAGGTGGATTGACAAAACAAGTAAAATCACCAACACAAGAGGAACTAAATTTAGCGAGCCAATCCGCATCTTGATCGCTGAGACGAGGAACAAATCTCAGGACAACTTGCCAGTTTGGGTTAACTAGGTGGTTTCTGATCTTAAGGATGTAATCCTGGTGGAGCGAAGGTGGCTGATTCGCTGCGTTAACGTGCTCCAGAATCTCCATTGAATGGGTATCGGCTTCCAGCTGAGTGATCCGGAGTTGCTTAGCGAGCGCCAGTCCCAACACTAGTCCCACAAGTTCAGCCTTAAAGGCTGAATATCCACGCTGTTTCACTGTGAATTCTGAAGTATTCATCTTGGTCATTCCGCATGATCCCGCCAGCATGGACATACTCGCTTCCTAACATATAAGCTCCATCACAATTTAACTTCATCCAGCCAGGCGCCGGTTTCACCCAAACAGCAGTAGTTGCACCTTCTATCCCTTGCTGATGTCCTCTTCTCCTTTTAAGCCTTAGATATTCAGCATCCCTGTCTAGCACAAATCGGGACCTTGGTTCAGTAATTAACATTCCTGAGTTAAACACCCGGGCATTACGCCATCTCCAAAGCACCAAATTCCGAAAGAAAAAATCGTTGGCCATTTTCCGGTAGCTCTGATGTTATTGTCTATCCAGTCCTGCAACCCTAAAGCAAAAAAACGTGCTTTGAACTGTGGCTGCACCAGTTCATTCAAGAATTCAGCAGCACCTTGGCAGTCCCGGAGTATGTGGAGCACTGATTCTGGAACGAGAGCAGTTTTGACTTTCACCCTGTCAGTTTCGCATCGACTCGATCAAGTATCTACTGAAAGGCATGCTTCGGTAACTTCTTCTTGGACATTGGAATCCCAAGGTATTTTCCCAACTCTTCAGTTGCTGTAATCCCTCCTTTGCGGCTTATTCTCTCTACCGGATCAGTCGGTGTGGAGTTAGAACAACAAACATCGATTTCTGCAAATTTATCTTCGCACCTCGGGCGTTACAAAATTTCTCCTGGCAATATTTAATGACTCTCATTTGCTCAGGAGATGCTTCTGGAAACAGAATAAGGTCATCGGCGAAGAATAAATGCGACAGCCTCGGGCCATACTAGGAGAGTGAGATCGGTTTCCAAGCTCCAGCACTAACCGCCTCGTCAATTTAATGCCCGAGTCTTTCCATGCACAACACAAAAAGGTACGGAGATAGCGGTCCCGTGATGGCTTGAACAAGCTTCCCATGTCCATGTTCCATAATATGCGCATACTACACGAAGAAACGCAATCCATAATAACGTTTGTGAGTTGTGATGGTAATCTGAGTTCATGCAGTGTATCCCTGATAAACCTCCATCTAACTTTGTCATACGCCTTCTCCAAATCTATCTTAATGGCAATAAACGGGGTTCCCGAGGTCGTTCTCATTGAGTGCAGGACCTCTTGCGTAATGACTATGTTGTGAGTTATTTGTCGTCCCGGCACAAAACTAGACTGGGTAGGCGCCACAACTTTCCTCATCGATCAACGGTTGAAGCCTCATAACGATAGCTTTCGTCGAAATCTTAAAGGCTACATTACAAAGACTTATGGGTCGTAGTTGACTCGTGGTTTCTGGGTTGTCGACATTCGGGATCAGAACAATGGTGGTGTCGTTCATGTTATCTGGAACTCCCTCTCCTGTCTGAATTTGCAAGACACTCTGTTCAACTTCCGAGTGAATAATCTGCCAATTTTTCTGGTAGAATATTGCCTGATATCCATCCGGACCCGGTGTTTTCAGTGCGCCCATTTCGTCAACCGCCCCTTTAATCTCTGCGGGTGAGAATGGTCTGCATAGTTCATTCACTTCAGTCTGAGTCAGGTTAGGAAATCTATCCCGAGGAACGTCAAACGGGCCACTATTCGGTCTAGCTGAAGCAGTACCCTGTTCGGTCCGTTACACAACTTATTCTGAATACCCTTTATGCGCCTCCAAATTCTATCCCTTCGACGAAACAGGTTTTCAAATGTTTCTTTATTCCACGATTCAAGATTCATAGTCAGAGTCACCAGAGCCTGCAATAGCGTAGCACCATGGTTCCAATTTTCAGCAAGGAATGACTGGAACTCGTTGTGTAATAACCATGCGGCCTGAAATTTGAATGATTTATTGGTCGGTCTGTAATCCAAGAAGCCCCTGGTGCTGAGAAGGAGGGGGTTGTGGTCAGATTGCACTGCCGGAAGGTTCCTAATGGCGCCATTCTCGAATAAACCTTGCCATCCAAGATTGCACAGGCCTCTATCAAGTCTAGCACAAGTATGAGACGATGGTTCCAGCACTCGGCTCCATGCAAATTTTTGCCTAGAGAAACCCAAATCTAAGAGGCACATCTCCTCAATCCAGTTGTTGATGATCGCACACCGACGTCGCATCCCATCTGACACACCAGTGCACTCCTCCAATGTTTTAGTTTCGATGAAGTCGCCTAGTAGGAGCCATGGGAGCTCGTTCTGGCTACAGAAATCCAACAGTTTCCTTCAAAGTTCAGCGCGGGTCTGCGGTTGTGGGCTAGCATAGATTGCGAAAAATAACCAGTCCGCTTGTCCAGCCCAGGAGACGTTCACTGACATCACTTGCATATGCGTCTCAACGAGATCAATGTTAACCCTGTCGCAGCGCCACAGGATCCATATTCCGCCCCGAAACCCAACTGCTTCAGATCTTAGGACTCCATCGAAGCCTATGTGTTTACAAACTCTTTCTTCTTCATTCCCACTTATTCGAGTATCAAAAAGTGCGAGAATAGAAGGGTCATGTGTTCGTACAAGGTCCTTGAGAGCAAGAAGGAATCCCTTACTTCCAGCGCCTTGCGTGTTCCATGATAAAATTTTCAAATCTGGTATTATCATTGATAATAATTGACATAAGGCGGGATCAATTAGTAGCCAGTCAGCCAAACAACCAGCAATCTGACGAGACCATGGTGGTATCACCACCCTGTACCCCCATCCTAGTCTCCTTTGTTCCCTCGCCATTGACGTTCTGAATTGCAGTTTCCATTCCCTCGCCTTGTGGGGTTTCCTTTTGGACGATCCTGTAATCTTTCTGTTTTGAATATCCTACATTATCTTTTCCTTTTTCCTCATCATTCTTCCCTTTCCTGTTTCCATTCCCTTTTTTATTCTTTGGTGCCCTATTCCTTGGAACATTCGGTTGCACTGAATCCCGCAGGGTTACTTGGAATATTGCCTCTACCGCCTCTGTCTCCTTCGTAGTATTTTCCTTTCCTAGTTTAGATAGGATATTAAATCGAGATCCCGAAGATTCCGGAGTGTCAACGGTTATCTTAGCTGGCGCGGATTTCTTGGGGTTCTGGAAAATCTCACGATTCGGGTTCGCTGATTTCGCCCCCGAGTTAGAGCAAACCAGTGTGAATCCATCATCCTGACCCTGCATCTGAGTTTGTCGTGCTGCCGTCGTGATACTGGTTTTTGGGTTTCCTTTGGCCGTTGGCTTTCTTCTGATTACCGGGTCCGGGATCATCCAGCTTCCCCATTGCTCATGGTTTTCCGGGGTATCTGGGGGTTTATCATTAACAATATCCTGTTCATAAATTGAAGTCAAGCACTTATCCATGGTATGGTCGATCTTTCCGCAGAAAAGCATATCATCTTTAACCCCTCATACTAGGTTTTCCACACTCGCCCATTCATTCTGAAGTTTGACACTAGCGGCTTCTTGATATCAATTTCCACGCCCAATCTGGTGAATTTTATACGTTCCACAACAGACGTGGTCTTGTCGATTGTTAATACCTTGCCCACTTTGCTTCCAATCTTGTTCAGTATATCTTTGAAAGATTGGGAACTCTAATCCATGCTGTGAGGTATCTTATCGGTTCATCATTAGCGAGGAAGTTGGGATGCCACTTTTGAATTGTGAGGTAATGTTCTCCTATTATCAACGGGCCATTAGTGAGTACATGGCTAATATCTTCGTGGTTTCGGAACCTGATCACATAGTACTCATTTCCAATGTTTATCATCTGAAATTCTCCTTTCGTTCGCCATTTCTGATTAAGTGTCTGCCTAAGGAAGATGAACCCCACCTTGCGTCCAAAAACCTTGACAGTCAATGAGCCTTGCCAAGGTGTTGGATCGTTAGTTCAATTACTTCTGATGGAACAAAGTGTATTGTTCCTTCAGAGGTGTAGCAACGGAATATTAACGCAGGAAGTATAGAAGAACACAAGTATTTAGAGTGGAAACCTCAACCACTAAGAGTTGAGTAAAACCACTACCTTCAAGCTTCTCACTTGAAGGATTTGAATGAGTATACTTATCTTATTAATCTCTTGTTTGTTACAAAAGAAAGCAAGGATTACGATCACAAATCTCTTCTTTCACTCGAGCCCAAACTCAACGCCTAAGACTAAGTATTGCTCACTCTTTCTCTCTTTTCTTCTTGTTCTTCTTTTGGACGATCACACTTGATTCACACAAGCATAAACTCTCTCAATCGTCTTGTCTATTCCTAAGCCTAAGACTAGTTTATATAGCAAAGATAAAACTAGGTTTAAACTAGGGAACAAACAAGAATATGAAAAATATATCTTTCGCATAAGAAGATATAATTTCCATCTTTTAATTCTATCTCTTTCCCTAACTTCTTCATGATATCTTCTCAGCTCAAACCATATTTTCCATAAAGGAAACATGATATCTTCGTTGCGCTCCCTCAACCCTTTCTTTCCTTAATTAACTTTCGCCTCTGTTGAGTAACGTTCCTGCTCAAGTAGACATCCTGAAACACTCAAGTATACATTAGTAGGAATGTTTGTTACCATCAAAACCAGAAGGAACTTTACTTCAGCCGTAGCTTCAACACAAGGTTTTCGAATGCGTTTTTTGTCTTCAGCAGACAGGAGAATGACAGAGAGGATCCTCCTCATCTTCCTGAATGTCGTCTGACAAATCTTCTTCCACATTGTCTTCTTCCCAGAAGGGGTTATTATATGCTGTCATTTTTTCTCCAGGGCTTCCTCCTGTGACTGCATTCTTCAAGGAAATAGGTTGTTTATTCCCCTGTTGTTCCTTCTGACTCAGCTCTTTTCCATTCGTTAGTCCAGGGAAGGCTTCCTCCTCCATAGCAAAGGCTTTTGAACTCCCTCTTTTCATCTTAATTTTTTGTTGATATGCGGACCAGATCTGTCTCCTCCGACGAATTGGTAGGGCTTTTGGCGATTGGCGCAGGGGGTTTAGTAGAAATCATAGAGAGCGTTTTTAGTAACTAAGATAATAATAATCTCTTACTTGAACCAAACAAAATATTAAAGTGCCATTTCTTGAATACGTTTTTCTACAAGAAGGTTAGGATAAATTTAGTATTGAATACACTTTTTTTCGGTATGAACTATAGTGTTGATTACTTGTTGCGCTAATTTGGAAAAATTATTTCAGTTGATTGAACTTTAGTGTTGATTATTAGCTCTGCCAATTTGGAAGTATTATTTTCGCTGATTGATTCCATAAATATTAGGAAAACCTTGTGTATATGGTATCTGTTGATTATTTATTGTGTCCAGCCTACTCATGTTAATTTTTAACAGAATCCGAAATTTTATGTAATTAGACTATATTTTTTTGTTTCGATATGCTTGTTTATAAACATTGTGATATAGGGCCACATGTTAATGTTCTTTGTCAAATAACCGTAGAAAAGGGAAATTATTTTTTATAGTGAACTTATTTTTTTTTAAACTCGGGCTATAGTTCTCGGGTGTTTATTTAACCCCTGGGAAATATTTCTCAGGTGTTTTTTTAACCTCTGAGAAATATTTCACGCCGTGTGCAATTTCTCTCGGGAGTTTTAAAAAAGCCTCGTCAAACGTTTAACGGCCAAGCGTTTTATGGAGTGAAAAAAAAACCCTAACGCTTTGTTAAAACCCCTCGAGAAATGATTATATTCTACTAGTTACTATTTGGCACATCCTAAAAGTTTATTTAACACACTCATACATTCGTCACGAAGGTATATGGCCAGATATTCGTCACGAAGGTTCGAAGGACATCCGTCACGAAGGTGTTGGGGACATCCATCACGAAGGTATACAGGACTTACGTGACGAATTTGTTTTTTTTTTTTTTTAAAATTCAGAATCTTGTAGAGAATTTCAATACGACTCTGTGCATATAAAATACGTCCAAAACAGACGTCGTTTGCCCTTCCAAAAGCCTTTAAAACAAAATAGTCGCATGTGTTAATTTCATAAAAGCAAAAACTTATATAAATTTAGTATTTGTATAATATAATTATTAATTATAGTTAAAAATAATGCAATTAAATTTATATACTATAATTGTATATTATCATTTAATATCACTGGCGGCTTCTTGATATCAATTTCCACGCCCAATCTGGTGAATTTTCTACGTTCCACAACAGACGTGGTCTTGTCGATTGTTAATACCTTGCCCACTTTGCTTCCAATCTTGTTCAGTATATCTCTGTCAAAGTATTCCATTGAAAGATTGGGAACTCTAATCCATGCTGTGAGATATCTTATCGGTTCATCATTAGCGATGAAGTTGGGATGCCACTTTTGAATTGTGAGGTAATGTTCTCCTATTATCAACGGGCCATTAGTGAGTACATGGCTAATATCTTCGTGATTTCGGAACCTGATCACATAGTACTCATTTCCAATGTCTATCATCTGAAATTCTCCTTTCGTTCGCCATTTCGGATTAAGTGTCTGCCTAAGGAAGATGAACCCCACCTTGCGTCCAAAAACCTTGACAGTCAATGAGCCTTGCCAAGGTGTTGGATCGTTAGTTCAATTACTTCTGATGGAACAAAGTGTATTGTTCCTTTAGAGGTGTATTGAAATTCTCGTATTGAAAGTCTATTTTATATGCACGGACTCGTATTGAAATTCTCTACAAGATTCTGAAATTTTATTTTTAAAAAAAAAAGATTCGTCACGTAAGTCCTGTATACCTTCGCGACGGATGTCCCCAATACGTTCGTGACGGATGTCCTTAAAACCTTCGTTACGAATATCTGACCAAATACCCTCTTGACGAATGTATTGGTGTATTAAATAAACTTTTAGGGGTATGAAATAAAGACTTCGTATTTTTAAACCTCTTGAAAATAAATGGATCATTGTACTTTATTTAAACCTCTAGCGAATTGACGAAGAAACCTCCTCTGACAAATTGAAGAAGAAGTCTCTGTAACGCCTCCTTAGGGTTGAAGATGTTCTTGGAGAGGATTCCGACAGGGGGGTGGCATAGATCATGGTCATGTTCTTGGATTCCGTTCCAGCTGATTATGAGCCCCATTAGTAGGAGGGTCACAACATATGTCGTCCAGCTCTCCACACTCTGGGGGATGGCGGTAAGGAGGAACCACGAGAACGGGGTGCCCATGAAAGCACTCACCTGAGCACACATTATCCGCCCTGAGTATGGGTACATGCGTGAGAGTGAGAGATTCTGTCTGCTCCATCCCACCCACCAAAGATCCCGTTGCCGACCCCAAGGCAAAGATGCTGAGAAGGGCTGCTGAGCTATTATTGTTGGATCGGTTAGCACAGTTACTTCCTAGGAAACAATAGGTATTGTTCCTCAGGAGATATAGCAGCGGAATAATAATATGCAAGAAGTAAACTTTGACACAAGATTTAGAGTGGAAACCTCAACCACTAAGTGTCGAGTAAAACCACCACCTTCAAGCTTCTCACTTGAAGGATTTAGAAGGGTATACTTATCTTATTGATTTCTTGTTCATTACAAAAGAGAGCTCGGATTACGATCACGAATCACTCCTCTCACTCGAGCCCGAACTCAACCTCTAAGCCTAAGAATTGCTCTTCTTCTTCTTCTCTGAATTTCTCAGCCGTGTAAGTTCAATCAATGCATAGACTGTTCTTATGCCTAAAACCTAGCTTTTATACTAATATAGTCTAGGTTAAAAACAAGGGAATTAATCTATAAGGAAATAATATCTTTTAGGAAAAGATAATGTTTCCTTCCTTAAATAAAAACTTATTCGCCCAACTGCCATGATTGTAATCTTCTTCGAATATATCTTCAATCAGATCTTTCCTTATGTCGCTCTCTCTCCGATCGAGCTTTCCTAAAATAGAACACTGTTGTGTAACGTTCCTTTCTCAGTAACGATCCTGAAACACTCAGACAATTCATTAGCAGAATGTTTGTTTCCATTCAAAACATGAAGGAGCCTCAACAAATTCCCCCTTTTTGATGGTGACAAACATTCTCTTCTTTAAGGCATAAAGACACTTAAGATATAAGACACGAAAAGTGTATTCACAATATACACATAAATAGTTTCCCTTAGGATTGTTACTCGTAGAGAAAGGATCTGATATTCCCCCTAAAACCTTGAACTTCCTTTATTTTCCCCCTTTTGGCATCATCAAAAAGCTAACTTAATCATATAAGAACTTAAAGCGAATCAAGTCAGGTCACAAAACAAGCGTTCCATTGATTAATAAGCGTCTAAGGAACTGACGTTGGTACACATTCAAACATTCTCTTCTTTTGGCTCAGGGTTTGAGGATTCTGCAGGGTATTCAATGGCAACTCCTATGGCGGCCATAATTCTTCTTATGGTTTCAGGGCTCTCCTTGCCGGTGAGGGAGATGGAGTTAGTGTTCACCATTTTTGAGAGCTTTTGAGGTTTGAGATTTTGAGGGTTTTGATCTTGAGAGTAATTTGAGAGCGTGGAGAAGAAGAACCGAGATAACCCTCTTTATAATCAGAGGTCTGCAGAAGCCATCTTTTCAAATCTGTAATTTTCCTTGTGTGAATTTATTTCCATAAATCCACCAGTTGGTTGCCGCAATTTTCTCGAATAAAAAACCTTCCATTTTCATCATGAACCTTGGGAGAAAAACTACCATTATTGATCTGTAACTCCTGTCATTTCATACGGCGCTAATAATCATAATGTTCCCACTTGCAGATTTCAAGAACACAGCCTTTTCACCTTCCCTTCCTTATCTGATGTCGATGGTATGTGATGGTTGGGGTAATGTTACCAGAATGGGTACAAAGAGAACATCACACGAAAATAACACAGATAACATGAATTTCAATAATTTTATATCATGGCGAGTGAATCCAGTTGTGAATGGATAAACAAGGCTCATAGGACTATCATCCATGAAGGCTAAGGGAGGCTGTAGATTTCCTCTATCCTTTGGGCTTATATTGTGGGTTCAGTACATCAAGAGGAAACTTTTGGGCTAGAAATAAGACCTTTGCTTAAAATAACATGACATCAATTGAATACAGTGATTGGTAACTTTCCTAAGCATGAATAGTACTAGCATGCGGCACAAAAGACACGAATTCATATCATAGGAAATCAAGTGTGACCATGCTTCAAAAGATCAAGTGCAGAATGAATAAATTAGCTAATTTCTCCAATCATTGGGGGTTTTATAGAAGAGCGAGATCATTCGAGAGAAATCATACCTAACCCTAGTCGTAACTTCTCGAAAGGGGCCTTATTTAGTGGCTTTGTGAATATGTTTGCGATTTGATCCTCAGACCGAACGTGCTCCATAGAGACGATCCCCTTTTCCACACAATCACGTAGAAAGTGATGTCTAATATCAATGTGTTTGGTCCTTGAGTGCTGCACAGGATTTTTAGAAATATCAATAGCACTTGTGTTATCGCACAAAATAGGAACGTTACCTAGAATAATACCAAAATCACTTAGCTGTTGTTTGAGCCATATGAGTTGAGAGCAACAAGCAGCTGCGGCTACATACTCAGCTTCAGCAGTGGAGAGAGCAACTGTGGTTTGTTTCTTGGAAGCCCATGACACAAGACATGGACCAAGAAATTGAGCCATCCCAGAGGTGGATTTCCTGTCTGGCTTGTAACCATCGAAGTCTGCATCTGTATAACCTAGCAGTTCAAGACTTCCTCCTCTTCGGTACCACAAGCAAAGATCATCTGTTCCTCTTAAGTACCTCAAAATCCTCTTCACTGCAGTGACATGTGTTTCTCTGGGGCTTGCTTGAAACCTAGCACAAAAACACACTCTTTGCATAATATCAGGCCTACTGGCGGTTAGATAAAGCAATGAGCCTATCATTCCACGGTAGACTTTTTGATCAGCTTCCTTCTTGTCTGCATCAATTCCTATTGTGTCATTTGGGGACATAGGAGTGGAACAATCTTTGGCATCTGCCATCCCAAACTTTCTGATGCATTCCCTGAGGTACTTTTGTTGATGAACCTTTGTTCCTTCTTCAGTTTGGATCACTTGTAATCCCAAAAAGAACTTAAGTTCTCCCACCATGCTCATTTCGAATTCACTTTCCATCAGTTTAGTGAACTTTGTAACTAGTTGCTCGTTGGTGGAACCAAAGATAATGTCATTAACATATACTTGCACAACCAGAGTGTGCTTACCTTCCTTCAGTAGGAACAAAGTCCTGTCAACTTCCCCTCTGACGTAACCATGGGACAAGAGGAACTGAGATAACCTTTCATACCATGCACGTGGAGCCTGTTTGAGACCATAGAGTGCCTTATCAAGGATGAATACATGATCGGGATTGGAAGGGTCTGCAAAACCAGGTGTCTGCTCAACATACACCTCCTCTTGTCCCATGATGAGCAGGCAGTCTTTAAATCCATTTGTTGCAACTTAAATCCATGATGAGCAGAGTAAGCAATCAAAAGACGTATAGCTTCCACCCTTAACAACCAGTCTAGCTTTGTTCCTCGTAACTTGTCCCTTGTCATCCATCTTGTTCCTAAAAACCCATTTTGTACCAATGACGGATCTATCCTTAGGCCTGGGAACCAATCTCCACACTTTGTTTCTCTCAAATTGATGAAGCTCTTCTTGCATAGCATTTACCCACTCTGGATCTTTCAGAGCTTCTTCAATTGTCTTTGGTTCAACTACAGAAACAAAGGCACAAAAAGCATGGAATATAGGATTTAAGGTTAGAACGGAACAATCCTTCGAGTTTGGATCAGGTGATGTATCGGAAGTTGAAGCAGAAGCACAGTTGCACACGTAGTCCATGAGTCTCGATGGAGGACCATGGATACGAGTGCTATGACGAGTTCCTCCTACTTGTAGCATTTCAACACCTGTTTGTTCTTCATTAGGGATTTGTTCCCCCTGAGATCCAGATACTTCCTCCAGTACGCTTTCTGTCTGAGTTTGATCATTGTTTTCTTCTGTAGAGAGAATTCCTTCTACTTGGTTATCTTCTTTAGTGGGATCCTGTACATCATCTTCCAAGAGTTGAAAATGTTCCTTGTCTTCTTCAGTTAGGGGAAGAACATTTGAATCCTGCACAAGGGTACCAGCCATAATATTTTCATCAAAGACTACATGTATGCTTTCCTCAACCTTTTTGGTTCTCCTGTTGTACACTTTATAAGCTCTGCTTTGTGGTGAGTATCCAACGAAGGTTCCTTCGTCACTCCTTGGATCAAACTTTCCCAAACTTTCCTTCCCGTTGTTGTGTACAAAACATTTGCAACCAAAAACTCTAAGATGTGAGACATTAGGCTTTCTTCCCCTAAACAATTCATATGGGGTTTTCTCTATCATGGGCCTTAGCATTGCACGGTTGAGCACATAGCAAGTAGCATTCAGTGCCTCAGCCCAGAAGTTCCTAGCAATCAGCATTGTTCTTGTCATGTCTTCCAGTGTCCTGTTTTTCCTCTCAACCACTCCATTTTGCTGTGGAGTTCTTGGAGCAGAGAAGTTATGATTAATTCCTTTGGACCTGCACAGGGAAAGGAACTGAGAGTTTTCGAACTCTGTTCCATGGTCAGTACGAATAGACTTTAAGTGTAAACCTAACTGATTTTCAACAACATGCAACCAATACTTAAACTCATCAAACACATCTTCCTTAGATGCAAGAAAAATTGTCCATGTGTACCTAGAGTAATCGTCCACAATGAAAAACACATATTTATTTCCTCCACGACTCTGAGTACGCATAGGCCCACACAGATCCATGTGGATGAGTTCCAGAGGTTTGGAAGTACTTACCTGTTTCTTCGATTTGAAGGATGATCTTACCTGTTTTCCTCTTGTACATGCGATGCATACCTCTTCAGCTAGACAGTCTATCTTTGGTAGACCTACCACTAGGTCCTTGTTGTGAAGTTTGGATAAAAGTCTGAGGCAAGCATGTGCAAACCGTTTGTGCCATAAGTTTGATTCCTCAGTTTGGACAGTAAGGCATAGTTCCTCTTCTGGGATGAAAGAAGGATCCAATTTGTATAGGTTGTTTTCAGTAATGCCTCTTAGAAGAACCTTCCCTATCTTAACATTCTCAACCAAGCACTCATCAGTAGTAAAGACAACCCTATTTTGACCATCCTGACACATTTGACGTACACTCAACAGATCAAAAGTAAGGCTGTCTACCAGAGTAACGTTATTCACAAAGAGTTTGTCAGAAATTCTTACCTTTCCCACTCCTACTACTTCACCCTTACTGTTATTCCCAAAGGTTATAGAACCCTTGGTTTGTGGATGGAGAGATATGAACCAGTCTGTGTTCCCTGTCATGTGAATCGAGCAAGCGCTATCTATATACCAGGAACATTTCTTCCCTCCATCCTGCAAGTAAAAGATTAGTTTTTACGAACCCAAACAAGCTTAGGCTTACCTGGATTAGAAAAGACCCTTCTATTTCTTGGTTCATTAAGGACAATTTTTATCATAGGAGTGTTCCTAACATTGGATTGTTGCCTAGAATGGTAAGCTCTTTCATCATCTTTCCTTTTAAGATTACAGTTCTGTTTGTAGTGGCCTGCTTTACCACAATACCAGCAAACTTTGTGATTCCATAAATTCACATACTTGCTTTGACCTGGCCAGATGGGTTTATTGTTAATCCTTGATTGAAAGTCGATATGTACCGGTTTGATGTTCTGAACTTGTTTAAGCCACATGTGGTAAGCCTTTTGTCCATCAAACCAGACTTTCTCCTCACTATTCTTGAACCTTTCTTCCCCCTTGGATCCACTGTGGGAGCAGCCAGAGCTGGATCCACCACAATTCTCCTTGTAAGAAGAAGGAGTTCGAGTATCTGAGGGAATGCTACTAGTTTGGGAACTAAGAGTTTTTCTGTAGCCTAGTCCAGTACGAGGTACAAATCGCTTGGAGAAGTCATCCTTTTCTTTTTCAATCTTGGAAGCAACATACTCATCCAGCCAAATCTTCTTTCTTTCTTCCTCACTTCCCTTTAGATCTACTGCTTCTTTAGTTAACTTAGAGTTACTCAGTTTTAACATAAGAATTTCTTATTCAAGCTCAGTAACTTTACTGTCAAGGGAAGTGATGGTAGATTGATAGGTAGGGTAGGACTTGCAGACATCTGGGGAAGGGAATGAAACTTTCTCAAGTTTGGTGACTTTTGAAACCCAAAGCTTGTTTTCCTCAACCAAGTTAGAGATAGTTTCATTCTTTTCTTCCAGAAGTAAGTATAGATTTTCATTTTCTTCCCCTAAGGACTTTATAGCTTTTATGATCTGAGATTTGGTTCTGGTATGTAAAATAGAGTCGAGTTCAGAATCAGTTACCTCATCTTCCGATTTTCCTCCAGCAGCCATAAGACACGTTTCCTTTGAGATATAGGTAGAGTCATCATCTGAGTCAGACGCACCCCATGCAGCTACCATGGCTTCCTTTCTTTCCCGAGCAGGGACAGGTGCTTCTTCTGTCTTCTTCTTGAAACAGTTCCTTGCGAAATGTCCTTTCCTTTGGCAGTGATAGCAGACAATGTCTTTGACATCTTTGTTCCCATCAGTGGAACGTTGCATGTTGCGACTTCCTCTCCAGACTTTGCGAAATGCCCGAGTGATAAGGGCAATTTCTTCATCACCATCTTCATCCTCATCATCATCCTGAGCAAGATCGAAAGCCCTTTCAACCTTTAGAGCAATGCTTTGTGATTTTTCAGATTTTTCACTTTCTCTTCTAGAGGCCTTGCTTTGTTGAATGCCTGCATTGCTCTGAAGTCGAGCAACCAATTCCTCCAGAGTAATGTTCTTAATGTCGTTTTGTGCCTGAAGAGCCAGAGAAAAGGCATCCCACTTGACCTACATATCCCTGAAAGCGAGAATGAAACTCATCAAGAGATTCATTCTTTCCTTGAACAGCGTTGTCATACTCCTAAATGAGTGCGAGAATCCTGTTCTTCTTTATATCTTCGTTTCCTTCATACATCCTTTTGAGTGCATTGAAGATATCATGGGCAGTTTTGTAGCGGAGGACCTTTCTTTGATCAGAAGGGCCTAGAGCTACGAGCATGACTTTCTTGGCTCGCATGTTGAGTTCTAGCACCTTGTAATCAACATCTTGATAATCAGCCCTCGACTTTAATTTGACTCCAGTAGGATCAGTAGGATCAAGAATTTTGATATCACCAAACTCTACCACTTTCCACATCTGTCCATGAAGCGAACAGATATGCGACTCGATCTGTTCCACCCAATAAGAGTATTCTCCGAATTTGAGCACCGGGGGTTTCCAGAACGAATCATTGATGGCAGTTTGTGAACCCATACTTCCTGCAAAGCTAACACAAATCTAGAGACCAAACTCTGATACCAATTGTTGGATCGATTAGCACAGTTACTTCATAGGGAACAATATGTATTGTTCCTCAGGAGATATAGCAGCGGAATAATAATATGCAAGAAGTAAACTTTGACACAAGATTTAGAGTGGAAACCTCAACCACTAAGTGTCGAGTAAAACCACCACCTTCAAGCTTCTCACTTGAAGGATTTAGAAGGGTATACTTATCTTATTGATTTCTTGTTCGTTACAAAAGAGAGCTCGGATTACGATCACGAATCACTCCTCTCACTCGAGCCCGAACTCAACCTCTAAGCCTAAGAATTGCTCTTCTTCTTCTTCTCTGAATTTCTCAGCCGTGTAAGTTCAATCAATGCATAGACTGTTCTTATGCCTAAAACGTAGCTTTTATACTAAGATAGTCTAGGTTAAAAACAAGGGAATTAATCTATAAGGAAATAATATCTTTTAGGAAAAGATAATGTTTCCTTCCTTAAATAAAAACTTATTCGCCCAACTGCCAGGATTGTAATCTTCTTCGAATATATCTTCAATCAGATCTTTCCTAATGCCGCTCTCTCTCCGATCGAGCTTTCCTAAAATAGAACACTGCTGTGTAACGTTCCTTTCTCAGTAACGATCCTGAAACACTCAGACAATTCATTAGCAGAATGTTTGTTTCCATTCAAAACATGAAGGAGCCTCAACAATTATGATCAAAACCCGATATATGTCTTCTATCATGGTTGTCGCTGGTACTGTAGACATAGAGACCCTCTGAGAGCTTGACAGATTTGTAATTAGGGTAAAAAAAGCTATGAGCAAGATCAGGAGAGGTGTTGATGAACCTCCCGTAGGGATGGTGATTGAACCAAACTTACATGATAAGGTAAATGAAAAATCTTCACTTGGGAAATTGTGTTTATAGTTGCTAATATTCTGATTTGCATATTGACGAGGCGAATTTGTCGTGTGCCAAGTCAAGTAATCCTAACATGCAAACTAAGTAATATAGTGCGCAAGCAAGGGTCGAATCCCAAGAGAATCAGTTTATCAAATTCTTAAGTTATTACAATGACTAACCAATAATCATAACCAAAGGGTTTTTTTGTGTGGTTTTGATACGAAGTATCGAATGTCAACTTGGTTATAACAATATTAAGCAAAGTGTTCCACTTAGCGATTATCCACAATTAGATTAACAATTTGATCTTAGAATCCTTTTTATCCCTATGTCAAGTTCTCAAGTGATCGTTCTAATTCCTGTTCTTGAATAGTTATTAGTCCAACTAGTCCTAATAACCCTTACTCGATTATAACCTTGAAACTATCAAAGTTCAATAACAAAGTAGCAATGCATTCAGGAATAGATAGATACATGCAATATCATGGACAACTAGTCGGATACTCGACATGTACTCAACTCTCTTCTCTAATAACAATCACAACTAGTTCATGCAAATAAATTGTGCTACACAACAAGTATGATAATTCAACTAGAAGTATCAAACTCTAGCAATATGAACAATATAAAACTAACTTAGGTGATCAATCTAAAGTAGTAAATCTAGTTCATCGACAATACAAACAAGAGAGTTGAGACAATCAAAGAGTAGACAGAGGGAAAGGATAAACTCACAACTTGTTGAATCCAAAAGCTTGGAACGCCAAGTGAAACAAAGAACTTTAGCAACTCATAAGTTTGTGAAAAACTCTCCAAAAACTTAAGCAAAAACAAAAGGTGAGATGATCAAGGATGATCATCCACAACTTAAATAGCATTCAGCTATTGTAACAGCCGAATTAAGGTTAACAAAACGTGTAGAAAGTTACAGAATTGAAAACAAATTAGTACAAATGGCAAAGACATCAATTTGATTCTTCTGTCGAGGAGGTTTTGGATTCTTCAGATTTTCAGGATGGCAGAGGGCCGCGGGCGCGGTTTGGGACCCGCGGGCGCGGCTTGAGCTCTCTCGGATCCTTTGGCTGAGGATGAAACCCGCGGGTGCGGCTTGAGACCCGCGGGTGCGGCTATGTTGTCTGAGGCAGCAACTACTGATTTCTTCAAGTCTTCGTCTTCGTCTTCGTCTTCATCTTCAGCAGCTTCTTCCTTATGCTTCAATGCTTCCAATGCTTCGTATATCTCTTGGAATCTCATATGTAAATCTTCTCTCGAACAGCTCAATGATACAGATTACATAGAAACAAATAACATAATCCTATACAAAACTAGCTAATAATCCATAGTTGCGGTATGTAAAACACCGCTTATCAAACTCCCCCATACTTAGATCTTGCTCGTCCCCGAGTAAGCTAAAAGAAACTTACTCTTTTACAATAATCACTCAAAGATCTCAGGAAGTATGAAAAAGAAAGAAACTACAAATCACTAACACATTTAGTATACAAACAATATGATGAGAAAGAAATGTATCAATTTGGTCTTCCATAGTGGTTAACATGCAAAAAAATTTTGTCCTAAGACACTCATTTCACTCATTTTGCCTAGGTGCCTCGAAAGGTTTTCACCTAGCCACTCATTTCATTTTCAATCTCACCATTCCTTACCGTCCTCATGTCCTTTTTTGCCAAGCCTAATGCAAGCCGAACTACCCGCTTATTGCATGGATTTTTCCATCCCAGGATTTTCATTTGCCTTTTTTCGTATTTTTGTGGTTTTTTCTGTTTTTAATTCCATGCAAAGTACAAACCAAATTAAATAAAACCGAAGGGAAATAACAAGGAAATGAAACTACTCTAGGATAAGCAATGAACTAATTTCCCTCCCCCATACTTGAAGTGCACAATGCCCTCAGTGTGTAAGACATAGAAAAATAATGAGGAAGAGAGAAAGAAGCTCACTGATCCGGGTCATCCCGGTTTGGATAGTCGGGCCAACGAGGCTGCATGTCGAGCCGCAAGTCATCCACCGAATGCTGCAGCCTCTCAACATTTTGGTTCACCGTCTGAACCGACTGGTAGACAAACTCAATCCGCTCGAATAGACGCTGCTCCCAAGGTATGTCAGCAGGAGCTGCAGATGATGAGCCTTCGCCCCATCGCCCCATTGCCTCTGGCGAGAAGGGAGCCGCGGGCGCGGTGTTTGGGCCGCGGGAGGGTCAGATCCCGACGGTGGTCTCGGTGGCCGGAGGTGTGGTGGTTTTGGTGTTGGGAAAGAGAAGTGGGAGGTGGGAGGATTTTATGTGGTGGGAGGTAGAAAATGAAATCTGAGATGGAGAAGGGTAGAAGATGAAATCTTAGATGGAGAAGGGTAGAAGATGAAAGTCGAAGAGAGAATGGTAGAAGTAGAACCGTCAATTCCTTTTTTCTCTTTTTTTTTTTTTTTTTTTTTTTTTTTTCTCTTTTTTGGATAAACGAAAAGAAGAACCGTCAATTCCTTTAGTAGAACGGGTGTTGACCATTCACTAGTCCACACTAAAGTTAATCAAAATAAGAACTTAAAAATAAGAAATTTTGATTCCCCGGCAACGGCGCCAAATTTGACGAGGCGAATTTGTCGTGTGCCATGTCAAGTAATCCTAACATGCAAACTAAGTAATATAGTGCGCAAGCAAGGGTCGAATCCCAAGAGAATCAGTTTATCAAATTCTTAAGTTATTACAATGACTAACCAATAATCATAACCAAAGGGGGGTTTTTGTGGTTTTGATACGAAGTATCGAATGTCAACTTGGTTATAAAAATATTAAGCGAAGTGTTCCACTTAGCGATTATCCACAATTAGATTAACAAGTTGATCTTAGAATCCTTTTTATCCCTATGTCAAGTTCTCAAGTGATCGTTCTAATTCCTGTTATTGAATAGTTATTAGTCCAACTAGTCCTAATAACCCTTACTCGATTATAACCTTGAAACTATCAAAGTTCAATAACAAAGTAGCAATGCATTCAGGAATAGATAGATACATGCAATATCATGGACAACTAGTCGGATACTCGACATGTACTCAACTCTCTTCTCTAATAACAATCACAACTAGTTCATGCAAATAGATTGTGCTACACAACAAGTATGATAATTCAACTAGAAGTATCAAACTCTAGCAATATGAACAAGATAAAACTAACTTAGGTGATCAATCTAAAGTAGTAAATCTAGTTCATCGACAATACAAACAAGAGAGTTGAGACAATCAAAGAGTAGACAGAGAGAAAGGATAAACTCACAACTTGTTGAATCCAAAAGCTTGAAACGCCAAGTGAAACAAAGAACTTTAGCAACTCATAAGTTTGTGAAAAACTCTCCAAAAACTTAAGCAAAAACAAAAGGTGAGATGATCAAGGATGATCATCCACAACTTAAATAGCATTCAGCTATTGTAACAGCCGAATTAAGGTTAACAAAACGTGTAGAAAGTTACAGAATTGAACACAAATTAGTACAAATGGCAAAGACATCAATTTGATTCTTCTGTCGAGGAACCGCACCTGCAGGTTGATAGCCGCGGGCGCGGTTTTGGATTCTTCAGATTTTCAGGATGGCAGAGGGCCGCGGGCGCGGTTTGGGACCCGCGGGCGCGGCTTGAGCTCTCTCGGATCCTTTGGCTGAGGATGAAACCCGCGGGTGCGGCTTGAGACCCGCGGGTGCGGCTATGTTGTCTGAGGCAGCAACTACTGATTTCTTCAAGTCTTCGTCTTCGTCTTCGTCTTCATCTACAACAGCTTCTTCCTTATGCTTCAATGCTTCCAATGCTTCGTATATCTCTTGGAATCTCGTATGTAAATCTTCTCTCGAACAGCTCAATGATACAGATTACATAGAAACAAATAACATAATCCTATACAAAACTAGCTAATAATCCATAGTTACGGTATGTAAAACACCGCTTATCAAACTCCCCCATACTTAGATCTTGCTCGTCCCCGAGTAAGCTAAAAGAAACTTACTCTTTTACAATAATCACTCAAAGATCTCAGGAAGTATGAAAAAGAAAGAAACTACAAATCACTAACACATTTAGTATACAAACAATATGATGAGAAAGAAATGTATCAATTTGGTCTTCCATAGTGGTTAACATGCAAAAAATTTTTGTCCTAAGACACTCATTTCACTCATTTTGCCTAGGCGCCTCGAAAGGTTTTCACCTAGCCACTCATTTCATTTTCAATCTCACCATTCCTTACCGTCCTCAAGTCCTTTTTTGCCAAGCCTAATGCAAGCCGAACTACCCGCTTATTGCATGGATTTTTCCATCCCAGGATTTTCATTTGCCTTTTTTCGTATTTTTGTGGCTTTTTCTGTTTTTAATTCCATGCAAAGTACAAACCAAATTAAATAAAACCGAAGGGAAATAACAAGGAAATGAAACTACTCTAAAATAAGCAATGAACTAATTTCCCTCCCCCATACTTGAAGTGCACAATGCCCTCAGTGTGTAAGACATAGAAAAATAATGAGGAAGAGAGAAAGAAGCTCACTGATCCGGGTCATCCCGGTTTGGATAGTCGGGCCAACGAGGCTGCATGTCGAGCCGCAAGTCATCCACCGAATGCTGCAGCCTCTCAACATTTTGGTTCACCGTCTGAACCGACTGGTAGACAAACTCAATCCGCTCGAATAGACGCTGCTCCCAAGGTATGTCAGCAGGAGCTGCAGATGATGAGCCTTCGCCCCATCGCCCCATTGCCTCTGGCGAGAAGGGAGCCGCGGGCGCGGTGTTCGGGCCGCGGGAGGGTCAGATCCCGACGGTGGTCGCGGTGGCCGGAGGTGTGGTGGTTTTGGTGTTGGGAAAGAGAAGTGGGAGGTGGGAGGAT
Source organism: Oxyria digyna (assembly GCA_029168935.1). Taxonomy (NCBI): domain Eukaryota; kingdom Viridiplantae; phylum Streptophyta; class Magnoliopsida; order Caryophyllales; family Polygonaceae; genus Oxyria; species Oxyria digyna. The sequence continues at coordinate 48,495,563 of JAPVLV010000005.1, forward strand.
TTTATGTGGTGGGAGGTAGAAAATGAAATCTGAGATGGAGAAGGGTAGAAGATGAAATCTGAGATGGAGAAGGGTAGAAGATGAAAGTCGAAGAAAGAATGGTAGAAGTAGAACCGTCAATTCCTTTTTTCTCTTTCTTTTTTTTTTTTTTTTTTCTCTTTTTTGGATAAACGAAAAGAAGACCCGTCAATTCCTTTAGTAGAACGGGTGTTGACCATTCCCTAGTCCACACTAAAGTTAATCAAAATAAGAACTTAAAAATAAGAAAATTTGATTCCCCGGCAACGGCGCCAAATTTGACGAGGCAAATTTGTCGTGTGCCAAGTCAAGTAATCCTAACATGCAAACTAAGTAATATAGTGCGCAAGCAAGGGTCGAATCCCAAGAGAATCAGTTTATCAAATTCTTAAGTTATTACAATGACTAACCAATAATCATAACCAAAGGGGGGTTTTTGTGGTTTTGATACGAAGTATCGAATGTCAACTTGGTTATAAAAATATTAAGCGAAGTGTTCCACTTAGCGATTATCCACAATTAGATTAACAAGTTGATCTTAGAATCCTTTTTATCCCTATGTCAAGTTCTCAAGTGATCGTTCTAATTCCTGTTCTTGAATAGTTATTAGTCCAACTAGTCCTAATAACCCTTACTCGATTATAACCTTGAAACTATCAAAGTTCAATAACAAAGTAACAATGCATTCAGGAATAGATAGATACATGCAATATCATGGACAACTAGTCGGATACTCGACATGTACTCAACTCTCTTCTCTAATAACAATCACAACTAGTTCATGCAAATAGATTGTGCTACACAACAAGTATGATAATTCAACTAGAAGTATCAAACTCTAGCAATATGAACAAGATAAAACTAACTTAGGTGATCAATCTAAAGTAGTAAATCTAGTTCATCGACAATACAAACAAGAGAGTTGAGACAATCAAAGAGTAGACAGAGGGAAAGGATAAACTCACAACTTGTTGAATCCAAAAGCTTGAAACGCCAAGTGAAACAAAGAACTTTAGCAACTCATAAGTTTGTGAAAAACTCTCCAAAAACTTAAGCAAAAACAAAAGGTGAGATGATCAAGGATGATCATCCACAACTTAAATAGCATTCAGCTATTGTAACAGCCGAATTAAGGTTAACAAAACGTGTAGAAAGTTACAGAATTGAACACAAATTAGTACAAATGGCAAAGACATCAATTTGATTCTTCTGTCGAGGAACCGCACCTGCAGGTTGATAGCCGCGGGCGCGGTTTTGGATTCTTCAGATTTTCAGGATGGCAGAGGGCCGCGGGCGCGGTTTGGGACCCGCGGGCGCGGCTTGAGCTCTCTCGGATCCTTTGGCTGAGGATGAAACCCGCGGGTGCGGCTTGAGACCCGCGGGTGCGGCTATGTTGTCTGAGGCAGCAACTACTGATTTCTTCAAGTCTTCCTCTTCGTCTTCGTCTTCATCTTCAGCAGCTTCTTCCTTATGCTTCAATGCTTCCAATGCTTCGTATATCTCTTGGAATCTCGTATGTAAATCTTCTCTCGAACAGCTCAATGATACAGATTACATAGAAACAAATAACATAATCCTATACAAAACTAGCTAATAATCCATAGTTGCGGTATGTAAAACACCACTTATCAAACTCCCCCATACTTAGATCTTGCTCGTCCCCGAGTAAGCTAAAAGAAACTTACTCTTTTACAATAATCCCTCAAAGATCTCAGGAAGTATGAAAAAGAAAGAAACTACAAATCACTAACACATTTAGTATACAAACAATATGATGAGAAAGAAATGTATCAATTTGGTCTTCCATAGTGGTTAACATGCAAAAAAATTTTGTCCTAAGACACTCATTTCACTCATTTTGCCTAGGCGCCTCGAAAGGTTTTCACCTAGCCACTCATTTCATTTTCAATCTCACCATTCCTTACCGCCCTCAAGTCCTTTTTTGCCAAGCCTAATGCAAGCCGAACTACCCGCTTATTGCATGGATTTTTCCATCCCAGGATTTTCATTTGCCTTTTTTCGTATTTTTGTGGCTTTTTCTGTTTTTAATTCCATGCAAAGTACAAACCAAATTAAATAAAACCGAAGGGAAATAACAAGGAAATGAAACTACTCTAGGATAAGCAATGAACTAATTTCCCTCCCCCATACTTGAAGTGCACAATGCCCTCAGTGTGTAAGACATAGAAAAATAATGAGGGAGAGGGAAAGAAGCTCACTGATCCGGGTCATCCCGGTTTGGATAGTCGGGCCAACGAGGGTGCATGTCGAGCCGCAAGTCATCCACCGAATGCTGTAGCCTCTCAACATTTTGGTTCACCGTCTGAACCGACTGGTAGACAAACTCAATCCGCTCGAATAGACGCTGCTCCCAAGGTATGTCAGCAGGAGCTGCAGATGATGAGCCTTCGCCCCATTGCCTCTGGCGAGAAGGGAGCCGCGGGCGCGGTGTTCGGGCCGCGAGAGGGTCAGATCCCGACGGTGGTCGCGGTGGCCGGAGGTGTGGTGGTTTTGGTGTTGGGAAAGAGAAGTGGGAGGTGGGAGGATTTTATGTGGTGGGAGGTAGAAAATGAAATATGAGATGGAGAAGGGTAGAAGATGAAATCTGAGATGGAGAAGGGTAGAAGATGAAAGTCGAAGAAAGAATGGTAGAAGTAGAACCGTCAATTCCTTTTTTCTCTTTCTTTTTTTTTTTTTTTTTTCTCTTTTTTGGATAAACGAAAAGAAGAACCGTCAATTCCTTTAGTAGAACGGGTGTTGACCATTCACTAGTCCACACTAAAGTTAATCAAAATAAGAACTTAAAAATAAGAAAATTTGATTCCCCGGCAACGGCGCCAAATTTGACGAGGCAAATTTGTCGTGTGCCAAGTCAAGTAATTCTAACATGCAAACTAAGTAATATAGTGCGCAAGCAAGGGTCGAATCCCAAGAGAATCAGTTTATCAAATTCTTAAGTTATTACAATGACTAACCAATAATCATAACCAAAGGGGGTTTTTTGTGGTTTTGATACGAAGTATCGAATGTCAACTTGGTTATAAAAATATTAAGCGAAGTGTTCCACTTAGCGATTATCCACAACTAGATTAACAAGTTGATCTTAGAATCCTTTTTATCCCTATGTCAAGTTCTCAAGTGATCGTTCTAATTCCTGTTCTTGAATAGTTATTAGTCCAACTAGTCCTAATAACCCTTACTCGATTATAACCTTGAAACTATCAAAGTTCAATAACAAAGTAGCAATGCATTCAGGAATAGATAGATACATGCAATATCATGGACAACTAGTCGGATACTCGACATGTACTCAACTCTCTTCTCTAATAACAATCACAACTAGTTCATGCAAATAGATTGTGCTACACAACAAGTATGATAATTCAACTAGAAGTATCAAACTCTAGCAATATGAACAAGATAAAACTAACTTAGGTGATCAATCTAAAGTAGTAAATCTAGTTCATCGACAATACAAACAAGAGAGTTGAGACAATCAAAGAGTAGACAGAGAGAAAGGATAAACTCACAACTTGTTGAATCCAAAAGCTTGAAACGCCAAGTGAAACAAAGAACTTTAGCAACTCATAAGTTTGTGAAAAACTCTCCAAAAACTTAAGCAAAAACAAAAGGTGAGATGATCAAGGATGATCATCCACAACTTAAATAGCATTCAGCTATTGTAACAGCCGAATTAAGGTTAACAAAACGTGTAGAAAGTTACAGAATTGAACACAAATTATTACAAATGGCAAAGACATCAATTTGATTCTTCTGTCGAGGAACCGCACCCGCGGGTTGATAGCCGCGGGCGCGATTTTGGATTCTTCAGATTTTCAGGATGGCAGAGGGCCGCGGGCGCGGTTTGGGACCCGCGGGCGCGGCTTGAGCTCTCTGGGGTCCTTTGGCTGAGGATGAAACCCGTGGGTGCGGCTTGAGACCCGCGGGTGCGGCTATGTTGTCTGAGGCAGCAACTACTGATTTCTTCAAGTCTTCGTCTTCGTCTTCGTCTTCATCTTCAGCAGCTTCTTCCTTATGCTTCAATGCTTCCAATGCTTCGTATATCTCTTGGAATCTCGTATGTAAATCTTCTCTCGAACAGCTCCATGATACAGATTACATAGAAACAAATAACATAATCCTATACAAAACTAGCTAATAATCCATAGTTGCGGTATGTAAAACACCGCTTATCAAACTCCCCCATACTTAGATCTTGCTCATCCCCGAGTAAGCTAAAAGAAACTTACTCTTTTACAATAATCACTCAAAGATCTCAGGAAGTATGAAAAAGAAAGAAACTACAAATCACTAACACATTTAGTATACAAACAATATGATGAGAAAGAAATGTTTCAATTTGGTCTTCCATAGTGGTTAACATGCAAAAAATTTTTGTCCTAAGACACTCATTTCACTCATTTTGCCTAGGCGCCTCGAAAGGTTTTCACCTAGCCACTCATTTCATTTTCAATCTCACCATTCCTTACCGCCCTCAAGTCCTTTTTTGCCAAGCCTAATGCAAGCCGAACTACCCGCTTATTGCATGGATTTTTCCATCCCAGGATTTTCATTTGCCTTTTTTCGTATTTTTGTGGCTTTTTCTGTTTTTAATTCCATGCAAAGTACAAACCAAATTAAATAAAACCGAAGGGAAATAACAAGGAAATGAAACTACTCTAGGATAAGCAATGAACTAATTTCCCTCCCCCATACTTGAAGTGCACAATGCCCTCAGTGTGTAAGACATAGAAAAATAATGAGGAAGAGAGAAAGAAGCTCACTGATCCGGGTCATCCCGGTTTGGATAGTCGGGCCAACGAGGGTGCATGTCGAGCCGCAAGTCATCCACCGAATGCTGCAGCCTCTCAACATTTTTGTTCACCGTCTGAACCGACTGGTAGACAAACTCAATCCGCTCGAATAGACGCTGCTCCCAAGGTATGTCAGCAGGAGCTGCAGATGATGAGCCTTCGCCCCATCGCCCCATTGCCTCTGGCGAGAAGGGAGCCGCGGGCGCGGTGTTCGGGCCGCGGGAGGGTCAGATCCCGACGGTGGTCGCGGTGGCCGGAGGTGTGGTGGTTTTGGTGTTGGGAAAGAGAAGTGGGAGGTGGGAGGATTTTATGTGGTGGGAGGTAGAAAATGAAATCTGAGATGGAGAAGGGTAGAAGATGAAATCTGAGATGGAGAAGGGTAGAAGATGAAAGTCGAAGAGAGAATGGTAGAAGTAGAACCGTCAATTCCTTTTTTCTCTTTCTTTTTTTTTTTTTTTTTTTTTTCTCTTTTTTGGATAAACGGAAAGAAGAACCGTCAATTCCTTTAGTAGAACGGGTGTTGACCATTCACTAGTCCACACTAAAGTTAATCAAAATAAGAACTTAAAAATAAGAAAATTTGATTCCCCGGCAACGGCGCCAAATTTGACGAGGCGAATTTGTCGTGTGCCAAGTTAAGTAATCCTAACATGCAAACTAAGTAATATAGTGCGCAAGCAAGGGTCGAATCCCAAGAGAATCAGTTTATCAAATTCTTAAGTTATTACAATGACTATCCAATAATCATAACCAAAGGGGGGGTTTTTGTGGTTTTGATACGAAGTATCGAATGTCAACTTGGTTATAAAAATATTAAGCGAAGTGTTCCACTTAGCGATTATCCACAATTAGATTAACAAGTTGATCTTAGAATCCTTTTTATCCCTATGTCAAGTTCTCAAATGATCGTTCTAATTCCTGTTCTTGAATAGTTATTAGTCCAACTAGTCCTAATAACCCTTACTCGATTATAACCTTGAAACTATCAAAGTTCAATAACAAAGTAGCAATGCATTCAGGAATAGATATATACATGCAATATCATGGACAACTAGTCGGATACTCGACATGTACTCAACTCTCTTCTCTAATAACAATCACAACTAGTTCACGCAAATAGATTGTGCTACACAACAAGTATGATAATTCAACTAGAAGTATCAAACTCTAGCAATATGAACAAGATAAAACTAACTTAGGTGATCAATCTAAAGTAGTAAATCTAGTTCATCGACAATACAAACAAGAGAGTTGAGACAATCAAAGAGTAGACAGAGGGAAAGGATAAACTCACAACTTGTTGAATCCAAAAGCTTGAAACGCCAAGTGAAACAAAGAACTTTAGCAACTCATAAGTTTGTGAAAAACTCTCCAAAAACTTAAGCAAAAACAAAAGGTGAGATGATCAAGGATGATCATCCACAACTTAAATAGCATTCAGCTATTGTAACAGCCGAATTAAGGTTAACAAAACGTGTAGAAAGTTACAGAATTGAACACAAATTAGTACAAATGGCAAAGACATCAATTTGATTCCTCTGTCGAGGAACCGCACCCGCGGGTTGATAGCCGCGGGCGCGGTTTTGGATTCTTCAGATTTTCAGGATGGCAGAGGGCCGCGGGCGCGGTTTGGGACCCGCGGGCGCGGCTTGAGCTCTCTCGGATCCTTTGGCTGAGGATGAAACCCGCGGGTGCGGCTTGAGACCCGCGGGTGCGGCTATGTTGTCTGAGGCAGCAGCTACTGATTTCTTCAAGTCTTCGTCTTCATCTTCAGCAGCTTCTTCCTTATGCTTCAATGCTTCCAATGCTTCGTATATCTCTTGGAATCTCGTATGTAAATCTTCTCTCGAACAGCTCCATGATACAGATTACATAGAAACAAATAACATAATCCTATACAAAACTAGCTAATAATCCATAGTTGCGGTATGTAAAACACCGCTTATCACATATATTATGTCTTTTTTAGAATCAACTTGATTCGGGAATTCAAGAGGCCAAGGAGAATGAAGCTGGTATTATTTTTTCAAAGCATTTTGTTACTTTTTTCCTTCCTGGTTTATGCTTCCTGCTAATATGCATTTGCTGCAAATTTGATTCCATTCCGATTAGAAGAAACGAACAATTTCTCATCATCATCAAACGAAAGGGAAAAGGAGGGCAGTCATAACACAAGTTCATCAAATGCTTCAAGCAGTTCCAGTAGTGGTTATGGTTCCTCTTCAAGTTGTATGAAATCTGATTGCACATTTTTGTTGATTTTATCATGAGCCACCTGGTCCACCTTCAAGTGGCGCAGTCCATGTGTTGTCTTTGTTGTACTTGTTAGATTATTTAATTTAATAATATTATAAGGCTAACTATTAGATGACTTAATTAAGTGATTCAATTAGGAAAAACCTTAGACTTCTTATAAGCAGTATGAGACCAATGAGTGAATATCGGATTTGGCCCAATAGGCTTAATGAGATTCTATTAGGTCAGATATATAAAGATAATTAGGTTATGGTCCTCAAGACATAAAATCGATTAGTAGCCTCCCCTATCTCTTCCCATCACAGAGGAGGCAAAACCCTAAAGCAGTAAAGTGATTTGATTGAGGAAGACGATGTACCTACGGTTCTCGTTCGTAGTTCCGCACAAAGGTTCGATTACCGTTATTGCTCCAGGTATGTCCTAAAGATGTTCTTAATAATTTTAGCATGATTGATCTTGGCGTTTTCAGTTCTTAGGGGATTAATTTCAACAAGTGGTATCAGATCCGTAATCATGTTAGATTATTAGATCTGATTTCGGTATTTGATTATTTGTGTTATCCTGTTATTTTTTTGTTTGGCCTGAATAATCAAATTAGGGTTTGTATAAATTGTTTTCGAGTTTGAAGCAATACACTCATAGTTCGGTGGTTATTGTGATACATTGTTGATCCATATATACATGCAGTATATATATCGTGTATGATGATGATGATGATGGGTGATGTATGTATTATGATGTTTAATTATGTATTCTTATTGATACATTTGTCCTTGAAAAGTTGACTTTTCAATTTCATGTAGGATTCTTATGGGTGCATGATTATATACTCCCTCCGTCCCATTTTGTAGTGCTCATTGTTGCTTTTGCACGGGAATTAAGGAATTGAGAGAAGTGAAGTGAAAGAGAGTGGGTGTGGGTTTTTATGTAGGAGAGAAGATAAAAAGTGGTTTTATGTGAGTTTTGAAGTAAAAAAGTGTGGAAGAGAAGATAAATGAGTATAGTTTTTGAGGAAAAAGTAGGATACAAATGGAAAGTGAGAACTATATTTTGGGACACCCAAAATAGAAACGGAAACTATATAATGGGACGGAGGAAGTATATATTAGTATATATTTTATTATATATATTGTTGATCATCAGAATATACGGATGCGATAGATCTTCATTTGATTAATTAAGTTAAAGATGTTGTGAATGTATATATACATAGGGGCTTACTATTTGGCACACCCTAAAAGTTTATTTAACACACCCATACATTCGTCACGAAGGTATTTGGTCAGACATTCGTCACGAAGGTATATGGCAAGACATTCGTCACGAAGGTTCGAAGGACATCCGTCACGAAGGTATTGGGGAGATCCGTCACGAATGTACATAGGACTTACGTGACGAATCTTTTTTTTTTTTAAAATAAAAAATTCAGAATCTTGTAGAGAATTTCAATACGAGTCCGTGCATATAAAATACGTCCAAAATGGACATCGTTTGCCCTTCCAAAAGCCCTAAAAACAAAATAGTCGCATGCGTTAAGTTCGTAAAAGCAAAAACTTTTATAAATTTAGTATTTGTATAATATAATTATTAATTATAGTTAAAAATCATGCAATTAAATTTATATACTATAATTGTATATTATCATTTAATATCACTAGTTTATTACTTATAAAGTATAATTATGCATTATGTTTAAATATTACATATTACGAACTTAACAAAAACGACTGTTTTGTTTTTAGGGCTTTTGGAAGAGCAAACGATGTCCGTTTTGGACGTATTTTATATGCACGGACTCGTATTGAAATTCTCTACAAGATTCTGAATTTTTAATTTTTTTGAAAAAAAAGATTCGTCACGTAAGTCCTATATACATTCGTGACGGATCTCCCCAATACTTCGTGACGAATGTCTTGCCATATAGCTTCGTGACGAATGTCTGACCAAATACCTTCGTGACAAATATATGAGTATGTTAAATAAACTTTTAGGGTGTGCCAGATAAAGACTTTGTATACATACGATGACTATATATGATGACTATATATGAGGATAAAGATTGAATGCATGTTCCGTTTAGTTGTTAATTTTGTTAACATGGCGTGTATATACTTTTGTTAACATGATATGCATATAGTACATACATATATGAAAATTAAAAATTGTCATTTTAGTCGATGTATGTTGGATGTAATTAAATTGATTTTATCGACATTCAAGTTGACTGTTTATTAGGGTTAAATAGTCAATTTATGAATTATGACTATAGATATTATTGATATCATAAAGAGTTTTATGTATAATTATGTAATCTTAAGATTAAGTTATATTTTATAGTTAAGAGTTTAAACTATTTTAATTGAATTAATATGTTGCCAAAGTAGCCTCTGTTATGTAGTTTAATTTAGTTTAATTTTATAAAGTATAATTTGTGTGTTTTTATTTATGCGGATATTAATCGGCCCAAAGGAAGGTTAATGTTTGGCCATATATGAATGCACATGCGATAATAAACACTAATAATTGTATAGATATTGTCCATGTAAATAATAATCGGTCCAAAGAAAGGCTATTATTTGACAGGACATATTATTGTTGTTTGATTATTGCGTTGAGAGTATCACTTGCAATATATATTTCGGTGAAAACACTGGATGTCAAGTTGTACTCGGTATCTTGCTTAAGGTTTTATAATTCTAATGAAGGACTTCATCCATGTGAATGATAGTCGGTCTAAAGAAAGGCTACTGTTTGACAAGATAAAGTCTTATACGATTTACTAGAGAGTTGGTTATTTGTAATGTTTTCATAATGAAATTTTAGGGAAACATAATAAGGTACAATGTCATTGTGAACCGTAATTTCCTATTTATTCTTATATTTGTCTATTCGGGTCATAAGGTCATTTTATTTTGAATTATAGAAGTATGACAATGATGTGTTTCGCAAAGGTTAGTTCAATTTTCTTTTATACTTTTCATTTGATGGGCGACATGCTCGTATTTAGTATTTGAATTGTATTGAAGATATTGAAAGTTTATTTTTTTTAAAGTTTTGAGCTGCAAGAGTTTCGTATTATATCCTTATACATTAGGCTTCTTATATACGTTTTGTATACAAGTATATAATTACTTTGGTTTCATGAAACACATAAATATTGCATTGTACAAGTTTAACATTTAAGTGAGAGAACTAGCACTTGATGTCGCCAAAGTGACCTCTCTTGTTGCAGTTGTCCATAAGGTATGTTAAATGTAACGTGTATGTATATCCATGCAAGTATTAATCAACCCAAAGGTAGTTTAGTACTTGGCCGGGTTTCACATGTAAGTGTAAAAGTGAACATGTGACAATTATAAGGATATGCATATGAATAGTAAATTGGTCCAAAGATCGATTTGTTATTTTATATGAATTATTGTCAATGCTTGATCATTACATTTAAGAGTATCACTAGCAATTGATGTTACTGTCCAAAGACTTGACATTAATGTTGCACTTGACATCTTGAGATGAGAATTTGTACAATTGCTTTAAAGTTTCACTTCATTGGTTTGGTTTACAATTCAAGTAATTGACTATATTACTCTTGTTTGTAGCGAAATTACCAACGAGATGATAACTAAGCAATTGTAGGGGAAAGATCAAAGAGAACAGTATAGTCTTAACACTCAAGAACAAGAGAGAAAATTAGGGTTGGAACTTTAACTTGGTATTACTCGAATGACGACTTGAATGATTACAAAGCAGGCGTTAGCCTTTATATATAGGCTAGCCCTAATAATATATTTAAGAAAACGAGATCTTATCTTTTCCTTCTATCTAAATAACGATATAACAAAATAGGTAAAAGATATTCTTGTATCATATCTTTTACCAATTACAATAATATAATATAAAATAGGACTAACTACACTCATCCGACCTAATACTTAAGATAAACGGGATCTTCCCCACGTCTCGTCACGTCGACGAGGTCTTTCCTTCATCCCGTCGCGTCGGCGACACTCTTCTACGCGTAGCTCCCACGCGTTCCATAGTGGTCGTATTTTTAGGCACAAACAATACCCCTAAGGCGTCTTACAGTGCTTAACGTCTAGCAGGGCTGGGAGACGCCTTCTTTCTTTATGGAATACGTCTTCATAACATCAAGAACGCGTTGACGATTACGTCACTTGAATTTACAAAATCTTCGTAGAATCATGATCGTTCTTCTTCTTTAATCATTTGCATGTAGCAGGCGAGAAGCCTTGTTATCTGCGCCGATAACGTTCAACCGCAACGGCTAGTTTTCCAACGGCTATAATGTCGTTGAGATCTTCTTCCGTAACCTTCTTGATTCTTTGGGCTATATAAAGGGGGGATTTTTATCCTCTTCTTACTCCTTCTACAATTCATCCATCTTGATTATCTCTTGCTTTCTTGCTTCTCTTACGCTCAGAAAAGATTATCTACATATTCTTTTTTCAAACCTCTTCTTTGGCTTCTTCATAAATGGCTTCTTTTACGTTCTCGAGTTTATCTTGAAGGACTTTGACTGCAAATCAACGGAGGCACACGACGTTGAGAGGCTGAGATCGTTGGCGGACCTTGGTCCTGAGGTGGAGATCGAAATACCTCCTCAAGGGGTATTTGCTGATGCGCATCGACCAGGGTGGATCGCGGTATATGAATATCCCTTCCTTACTGGTCACCGATTTCCCTTCTCTCCACTGGTGAAGGCGTTCATGCTTGCGTTGGGAGTATCTGTGGGGCAACTCTTGCCAAGCGTTTGGAGAATCTTGGGTGTTTTAGACGATGTGAAGAAGAAGCACGGCGTCGAACTTGCCGTCGATGATCTCGCTCACTCCTTTAATGTTCAAACCAGAACGGTCGGGAGGGTAGGTCTTAGATCAAGGCCCAAAGCGGCCAAGATCGTCATTGAGGGAAGTCAGGTTGATCGCCATTGGGCTGACTTCTTTTACTATGTGAAGAAGTCTTCTCTTGGTGAGGAGTGCGCTTGGTTGATTGAGTGCTGGAATCCTTCAAGTGAGTTTCTTTCCTTTGAACTTTCGATTATGTGTACTTTTGCTAATGTCTCACGTTTTCTCGTTTCTCTTTGTAGTCAATACGGACGCTATCGTGGTGAGGCGAGAGACTAAGAAAGTCATCGCCAAACTTCTCGAAATTTCGGAAGGCGATCGGACCTTCCATGGCCATGACGGAGATGGTCATCGTATTGCTTCTACGGCCTTGACGGGTAACGTACTTATGCTTCTTTATTTAGTTTTCCTTTATCCTTTGAGGATTCTAACCTTTTCTTCTTTCTGTTGGTCTTTCAGTTTCCGCAGATCTTTCTCGCGTTCGTAGCGGGAGTTTATCCGCGTCAGCTCTCATAACGTCGCGTAAGAGGAGTCGTACCGGAGAGGGAACGGCTTCTGCAGCCCCAATTCATATTGCGCCTATGATTTCTCATCTTTTGTCTCCATCCCCTTCTTTTAATCCGGCGAAGAAGTCACGTAAGGGTAAGGAGAAGGCAGTCGAGAAGTTAAATTTTGACTACGAGACCGTGGACGACTTCCCGGGAGTCATCTCTCGTGTTGTCGCATCTGGAAGATCGTTTGTGCCGACCATGAAGCGTCTTCAGAATCCTCCATCGCTCGACTACTATTTACCAATGGAGACGGATGATGTATATGAGCGTGTGGGTTTGGTTCTTGATTTCAACTTTCTTGACCTCTTACGCGTTGCTTGTATATGAGCGTGTGGGTTTGGTTCTTGATTTCTGGTTTACGCTACTTTATCTTTGCAGGGTGCTGGTGTGATACTTTTGCTCGTAGTGAATGTGCTGAGAGGGTTTTACTTTACTTAATAAGGTGGTATGGTCATTGCGGTTTCTTTAGTTACGTTGCCGGCTTAGATGAAGGTTGGGTCCAGCATTTCCTCCGAACCCTGAAGCGAGTGGCGGACATGGGTCAGCGTGTGATTTTTCATCAGCTTGTGACGTTACCCCTTACTTATAAGGTGGATCCGTTGCCTCACTCTAGCGTTTAGGTCGACGTCGAACTCTTTTAATCGACGGGCTATTCATCGTGTGGCGTCCGATTTCTAGATTGTTAGGACTTACGATGCCGGTGGACGCATCCCTGCCGGTTTGGTGTTTTGCCCGTGGATTCATGACTCTCATAGGGGCCGTGGAAGGCACAAGTACGCGTTCCTGGAGAGTGGTCGTGGCGATAGGTTTCCCTTCTTCCCCAGAGGACTGTGCCGGTTTCGTGAGGTGTCGGGCTTCATTCCCTATGACCATTGCCACACGTCGCTAACAATCATAGGGAGCTTCGACTCGTGGCCGGCGGTTCGGCTAACGTTGCCTATGCGTAGATGAAGCCTTGAACGCGTAGACTAACGAAATTCGCCCCCGACGCGGATTTTCGCCGCGGCCTTATTAAGCTTGGTGTTGCATCATAGACAGAGAGCAAGTACTTTGAAATAAAACAACTCGGCGTACTTTAACACGTCGGAGAAAAAAGTGTACTCATATATTGATAAAGAAAATGCATCATGAACTGACAAACTTCGACAACGACGCTTACCCCTAGTCGTCGCGACCCCTTGTCGCTTCGACGCTAAGATAACGACTCTAACTTTATTGAAAATCTCGAAAGAAACTAATCCTACTCATGCAAGAGAAAACATAAGGAAAACAATGCTAGGAAACTCGGAAATTCATGTCTCTTCCGTAGAATTACGGTGGATGGTGTTTCAGAAACATGTAGCTTAGGTTGTCGCTCTTTGCTTGGATTTTTTTCTTGTTCTTACTTGTTATATTAGTATTCCTTTGTTTGTCTAACTCCACTCTTCTCGTTGCGTCGAGGACTGACTTTCCATCTCTAGCTTTTTCTTTGTGATTCCTTGATTGCTATGCTTTCTTCTCTTTACCCAACGATATCTTAGTAGCTCTTTTTATCCCAATGTTGTAGCACTCTCTCGCAACTTGAAGTTCTCTTTTGATTTCTTGGATCCCCCATGAGGACGGGAACTTCAGGGATTGGTGATATGTCGAGGGTATAGCTTTCATGTCGTGCAGCCAGGGTCTTCCTAGAATAATAGTTTAAGGTGATTCGATCTCCATTACGGCGAACTTATCTTGTATATTAATACCCCTCGCGTATGTTGCTAACGTGATCTCTCCCAACATGCGTGCTACTTCTCCACTGAACCCTACTAGAGGGATATGCTTCTTTACGACTTCGTCGTTGGATAGTCCGAGTTCCTGGATGGCGGATGCAGTGATGATGTTGGCGGAGCTTCCGTTGTCTACGAGGATCCTCTTGACTAGGCAGTTGCTAACAGTGAGGGAGATAACTAAGCCGTCATGATACTCCACCGTCTCGTTCGGCTCCTCGAACGTGATTGGATAATTTCTACTAGTAGGGCGTATTTGGTAGACCCTTGTCATGGCGCTATCGTCGTGTAAGATCTTGATGTTCCTTTTGGCGACGGATACGGTGTACCCGCTCGTTGAAGAGCCTCCGATGATGGTGTGTATGGTACGGGCATGACTTGACGGCGGAGGAGGTGGAGTAGGAGACTTCCTTTCCCTCTTCACCCCTTCGAATGCGTTTCTCCCTTCTTTGGAGAGTAAGTCTTTTAGATTTCCTCTTTTCAAAAACCTCAACACTTCCTTTCTTAGGGTGTAGCAACCGTCCGTGGTGTGGCTCGTGTCGTTATGGAACTCGCAGTACCCCTTGCCCGTTCCTGGTCTTCTTCTGGGGTTCGGCTTTCTCGGCCATTGCACGCCGCGTAACCCTTCCATCGCGCTCATGACTCGTAGCGCGTCGGTCTTCATAAAGATACCTTTTTCCACCATATAGACGTTATCGACTTCGCTTACAGCATGCACCATCTGTGGTTCTCTCTGGAACGACTTGTTTCTCCTATCATGACGTTCCCCTCGCTCTTGATGTCGGTCGTTATGCCGTCGTTGGGGAGAATTTCTACGTGGAGGAGTCTGCCTATTCGGAGAGCGAGGACTTTCCTCATCGTACCTTTGGAGGTCTTCTTCCAATCGTATGGCTTCCATGGCTCTCTCCCTGGTTGCGACGAATGACTCAGGGCGTGTTTTTGCCAGTTCCTTGTACAGGTCACTATCCCTGGGAAGTGCTCGCCTAAACGCGTCGGCGGCGGTGGCTTTGTTGCAATCTGGGATCGTGATTTTCTCGTCGTTGAAGCGCTTTAGGAAGGCCCTTATGGTTTCGCCTTTGTTCATACGCATGTTGTGGAGATCTGAGGGTTGTTTTGCAAATAATTTGCTACTCGCGAATTGCAATCGGAATTGGTTGGAGAGCTCGGCGTAGGAGGAGATACTTCCCTGGGGTAAGTGGATGAACCACGTCAAGGTCAGACCTTTCAGCGTCGAAATAAAGAATTTGCACATCATTGCTTCCTTCAACTCCGGTTCGATTGGACTCGTGGAGAGTTTGGCCTTGTAGAGCAAGACGTGTTCTTCCGGGTCGTCCGATCCATCGTAAACTGGGAGGTCCGCGACGGTGAATTTTTTGGCGATCTTTTGGGCGGAGATAGCGGTGACAAACGGGCTTTCTTCGAATCCGAGCTCGTCTTAGGGGACTATGGATTTGGGGGCTCCGAGCATCAACATCATCTCTTTCCTCAAGCCTCCGACTTGTTGCGCGGCGACGGCGTCTGAGTTTAAGATTTCTTCTGATTTCTTTTTCTGGATTTGCTCCCTGGGGAAGGTATAGCCATGGTGTTCATGGGGATGATACGTGTCGTCTTTCTCGGCGGCTACGTCCATATCGAGCCGTCGAATGACGTTCCGATCACGAATATAGGTATGTTGTCCTGCGGAGCCTGCCTTGAGTTCCATGATTACGAAATTCAACCTATCATTTTCTTTGGCAAGTTCTGACGCCATCTTCTCGCTTGCCTGTAGGGCTTCGGCCTGAGTTCTTTCGAAGGACTCGATCTGTGCTCGGACGGCGGCCACGTTGGTCACTTCGCCGTCTACCCCTTGTTTCTCTGTGGGAGCTTTTTCTTTCGGAGTGTTGAGGGCGGTTTCAGGTCCTTTTCCCGCATCTTCTTCGACCTGAATGGCAGGGCCTTTTGTGCGTCCTTCCTCCTCGGACCTTTCTCCACCATGGCGCGGGCTGTCAGTCGGACTTGTCATGATTTCCTGCAAAAAAGAAGTTCTTTTTGTATGGAAAGACGACACCTTTTTGATCTTGCCCCACGGTGGGCGCCAATTGTTTGTAGCGAAATTACCAACGAGATGATAACCAAGCAATTGTAGGTGAAAGATCAAAGAGAACGGTATAGTCTTAACACTCAAGAACAAGAGAGGAAATTAGGGTTGGAACTTTAACTTGGTATTACTCGAATGACGGCTTGAATGATTACAAAGCAGGCATTAGCCTTTATATATAGGCTAACCCTAATAATATCTTTAAGGAAACGAGATCTTATCTTTTCCTTCTATCTAAATAACGATATAACAAACTAGGTAAAAGATATTCTTTTATCATATCTTTTACCAATTACAATAATATAATATAAAATAGGACTAAATACACTCAGCCGACCTAATACTTAAGATAAACGGGATCTTCGTCACGTCGACGAGGTCTTTCCTTCATCCCGTCGCGTCGGCGACACTCTTCTACTCGTAGCTCCACGCGTTCCATAGTCGTCGTATTTTTAGGCACAAACAACTCTAAATTTAGTAATTCTTGTGGGTATATCTACAAATTTAAGCTGACTTTCAATCATTGAGTATGCCAACTATAAAAGATTGAAAGATAAGGTCCATTGATTTTTTTTTGGGTGTGTAGATTTTGATATTACATTAAGGATAGAGCTAACTCTTCTCCTTGAGATTCCGATATTTCAAAAGAAAGACGGATGATGAGATGTGGAATCGTTCTAATTGTGTAGGTAATATGATCAAACTTAACACCATTCAGATACATTTTAGAGGTAATTAAAGAAGAGCTTGAAGTCTCATAAAGATTTTGATCGAGATTAAAGAATGTTTAGCTATAAGATGAAGGTAAAGATACGTAAAGCCTCCTAAGGTTACCTCTAAAGAAAAGGGTAAATTAAAGAAAACTAAGGTTACCAAAATAAAGTCTATTGAAGGCTCAAAACAAAGGAAGCAAAATAAGGTTAAAAGGTTTGCTTCATTTGTAGAAGGTTTTGGACATGAGGAAAGGATTGTGCTAAATATATATCATGATACATACAGAAATGCATACTTCCTTATTTTAATATGCTCTCAAGGAATCATTACCTAGATACACTTAGTGTGGTTCAAGTGATACCACATATATTGGTGTGTCTTTGTAAAACTAAAGTTTTGTGATTCTAGTATTCCGATCATTTGTTTGAATTAGGAATTGCTGACTTTCTTGAGGATGTAGAGTTTGGCGAGGAAGGATTGAGGAACGTCATGCTTGAACTCACTGAGTTAGTTCTTGCTTGACAATTTTGTCTAAGTTGTTGTTATTATTGCTATTAAATGCGACAACATTAAAGTTCCTCCAATATAGCAAACTCAACAACCTCAAGAAGTCTAACCGAAGAGATCCAATAAAGAAAAGAAGATATACAGATCCAGATTATCACTGTTTATATCTTCTAAAACAAGAAGATCTTGTGTGTGTGATTCTAGATTATTTATTCACATACCATACAGAAGAACAAGATCCTGGAAGAATAACAAAGAATAAATCTTCATGAGGTCATTCAAAATTCTAGTTTTGGGGAATTGGATCAATGTCATTACGATAAGATGAAATCCAAAGAAGTCGATAACATTTGGAATCTATTCGAGTTGTCATGAAGTTAAGTAATTAAAGGTTTAAGGCAACATTGAAAGATATTAAGGTTGTCCACATGATTTATTCGGAAAGAGACATTGAGTTTAAGGAGGTCAGTTATTGTAGTTTCATAGAGAAAATTTAAGAATATGAACAACACTTGTAACTCATGTTGATTTAGAGTTACATGATATGGATCTAAAGACAATGCTCCTTATTGGAACTATTTTTTTATATGGTTTATAGATTAAAAATCAATGATGTTCATAAATAATAGAAATTCATATATGGGTTCAAGCTTACTTCAAGATATTGGACTCACGAAATTCATCGAAGTGCTTCTCTCTTTTGGTTTGAGGTAAATAAGGTTGAAGATTGTGTGTGTCACAATTCAGTGGGAGCAAGGTTATTTTCAGTATTATATACTGATGATATGTCGTTGTCTTGTAATGATATTGGCTTATAATATAAAACCGAGATATCTCTCATTAGAAATTTGAGATGAAAAACTTGGTAATGCGTCCTTTATTCTCATGGTATCATCAAGTTGTCATGAAATGGTCATATCAATAAAGCATATTCGACAATAAAGAATGTTGGTAATTTCAGTTCTCTTTGACTTAGTGTCCTAAAGAAAATCAATCAATTCATGAAATAGAAGACTTCTTCCATATTGTCTTGGAAGAGTCTAATGTTTCTTCTATTATGTGCACATTCAGTTATAGTGTACTTCACTACAAGTTTGTGCAGGTACTTAAGGGACCTCTTTTGAAAGTAATCAAAGGGTCATGCAACTTTTGTATGGAATGAAAGATTTCATTCCAATCTATAGGAAATCAGACATTTTGGAGATCATTAATTAAATGTTGATTTCATTGGTAAGCATTGTTTGTAGCGAAATTACCTACGAGTAGATAAATAAGCAATTGTAGGGCAAAGATCAAAGAGAACGGTATAATCTAAACACTCAAGAACAAGAGAGGAAATTAGGGTTAAGTCTTTAGCTTGATATTACTTGAGTAACGGCTTGAATGATTACAAAGAAGGCGTTAGCCATTATTTATAGGCTAACCCTAATAGTATATTTAAGGAAATAAGATCTTATCTTTTCCTTCTATCTAATCGACGATATAACAAACTAGGAAAAAGATATTCTTTTACCATATCTTTTACCAATTACAATAATATAATAATAAACAAGATAAGAAATACTCTGCCGACCTAATCCTTAGGATAAACAAGTCCTTTGCCACATCTCGTCACGTCGACGAGGTCTTTTCTTCATCTCGTCGCGTCGACGGCTTCCTTCTACGCGTAGCTTCCACGCGTTCCGTAGTCGTCGTATTTTTAGGCACAAACAATACTCCTAAGGCGTCTTGCCGGGCCTAACGTCTAGCGGAACTGGGAGACGCCTTCTTTCTTCGTAGAATACGTCTTCATTATATCAGGAACGCGTCAACTACATGTTCGATCCTGAAAATCTAATTTCGTAATGATATTTTCTTCTATGATTTTCTTTTTATGTAACTGGCCGACCCGCGTCCGCTCTAACGGCTACTTTTCCAACGTTCAGATTTATCTCCAACGGAAACAAGTCGGTTCTTGGAAATCTTGATCGAGATCTTTCCCTATTTAAACGTGCTCCAACCTTCTTCTTTTCACTCGTAACGTTCTTTGCGAAACCCTAATCTGTATTCTTCTCTTCTCAATGGCTCTGATTACCTATGATCCCAAAATGATTCTTAGTGACATTAATCGTCGTTCTTCCTCGGCTCGCGATGTCGAGTTCTTTCGATCTATAGCGGGGCTTTCTCCCCACGTAGAAATTGCTATTCCGCCCTCTAACGTATTCGCCGACGCCTTACGCCTAGGATGGATTTGCGTTTACGAGTACCCATTCTTGGTTGGACATCGCTTCCCTTTTTCTCCTTTGGTTCGCTCTTTCTTAGCTTCTCTGGGTATCGCGATTGGACAAATTCTTCCGAGTGCTTGGAGAGGCTTGGCTGTACTGGATCACGTCCTGGCTAACTTCGACATCGCATTTCACTATTGCCGACGTCATGCATTCTTGTATCCTTTCTACCCCTTCAGCAGGTAGAGTTAATATCAAATCTCGCGCTGGGGTTCTTCCTTTGATGAACGAGGGAACTTCGTCCAACCGGGGATGGGCAGACAAGTTTTACTTCATTAGGAAGTCTACTTTGGGGGAAGATTGCGCTTTCTTGCTTGAAGAATGGACTCCCTCAAGTATGTTTCCTTATTTTATGACCTTCTTTTTAAGCTTACGAATCTTTAACACTCATCATGGCGTATGACTTTGCGTGTAGTTGATATTCATTCTATTGTGGCGCGTGAGGAATCAGAGGAGATTACCAAGAAGATTCTGGCGATTCCGTTGGTAGAGCGTACCTTTACCGGCCGCGACGGGAAGGGATATCGTCTCGCGACTCCTACCCCTTCTCGGGGTAAGGTTCTTTTAGCGGATTCATGCGTTATCTTTATGTTCTCTTTTGCTTAGTCTTTATCTTCTATATGTGTTCTCGCTTCAGGTGTTGCGTCTCGTACTCGTTAGGAATCCGCTCATGATCTTATTTCCGCGAAGAGGAGATGTATTGCAGAGGAAAAATTGAGGGTTTCGAAGGAAGAAGCGGCTTCCACTCCGTTATGCACAAAGGAGGAAACTTCATCAGTCGCAGAGGTGCAAACGCTTTTAGATGCGTCTCTATGCGTAGAGGAGAAGGAGTTACTTGTGGATCCTTTGGAGGAGAACCGGAAGGATAAAGCGACAGATCTTGGTGTGGCTTCCGTTACGTACGTTGAAGCGAGCGACTTTCCTGCAGTTGTGTCCCGTCCCGTAGCACCTGCACGTAATTTTATTCCTGCGATGCAAGTTTTGGGTTCTACATCTTCTTGGAATCACTATTCGTCTATGCAGGTCGTAGATGTTTTGGGTGATTCTCTCGTAGCACAGTGGCAGGTGTGCACTTTTTCTTATGTCTTTGTTTCTTTCTGTCCTTGTGTCGTTTCTTACCTGTTAAGATCCTTTTAGGCTTTCCAAGCGTCGCTGTGTTCCTGGGAACGCCTTCATAAGCGTTCTGAATCCGTGGGGACCTTGAAGGACGAGGTGAAAGCCCTTGGCAAGAAAATCAAGGAACTCAACATGAAGGTTGCCCGTCTTACGGCAGCCGAGAAGGATGCTCGTATGGAGACGTTGGAGACGGCAAAACAAAGGGGTGTGTTGGCGCGGCACATCGAGGTGTTGAATGGAAAGGTTGCGTCTCTTGAAGCTGATGCCAAGGAGAAACAGAAGGTTTATGAGAGGAACTTACGAGAGAGTAGTACTTACTATTTGTGGTCATCTCGTATCGAGGTTATGGAGGAATTTCGAGCAGGTCGTCACGTAGATTGGGACGTGGAACGAGAGCGTGGTGAATTTGTAGTTTTTCAGGTTCGCCAACTTTAGCGTCTGGTGACGTGGATGTGGCTCCGGATGGTGATATCGTTCCTGAAGATATCGTTGTACTTCCTTCTCTTTAGTAGAATAGTTTTATATGTTCTTCGTTTTTTGTGGAGCATTAGCTTTTTGCCATGTTCTTGTGCGGTGAATTCTCTTTTTATACGTATTGGATGCTTGCTATTTTCTTTCTACGTAAGATTCCTAATTGTCCTTGATCTTTGATGGACCACTATCCCCTTTTGGCGAATCTGACTTCGAATCTTTGATGGAGTTGGGTTCGTCAAATATTTCGTACTCGTAATACTTATATCGTTCTTTGACTTTTGAGGTTTCGTTTTCTCTACCCCTTGTATGACTTAGGTCATCGTGGCTGCTTTAGGTACGTTGCTGGCTTACATGAAGGTTGGGTCCAACTTTTCCTCCGAACCCTGAAGCGAGTGGCGGACATAGGTCAGCGTGTGATTTTTATCAACTTGTGACGTTACCCCTTACTTTTAAGGTGGATCCGTTGCCTCACGCTAGCGCTTAGGTCGACGTCGAACTCTTTTAATCGACGGGCCTATTCATCGTGTAGCGTCCGATTTCTAGATTGTTAGGACTTACGATGCCGGTGGATGAATCCCTGCCGGTTTGGCGTTTTGCCCGTGGATTCATGACTCTCAGAGGGGCCGTGGAAGGCGCAAGTACGCGTTCCTTGAGAGGGGTCATGGCGATAGGTTTCCCTTCTTCCCCAGAGGACCATGCCGGTTTCGTGAGGTGCCGGGCTTCATTCCCTATGACCATTGCCACACGTCGCTAACAATCATAGGGAGCTTCGACTCGGGGTCGGCGGTTCGGCTAACGTTGCCTACGCGTAGATGAAGCCTTGAACGCGTAGACTAACGAAATTCGCCCCCGGCGCGGATTTTCGCCGCGGCCTTATTAAGCTTGGTGTTGCATCATAGACAGAGAGCAAGTATTTTGAAATAAAACAATTCGGCATGTATTCCATATCAGTCAAGAAAGTGCATACTTTTACATGGATGAATATTTCAAGCATTTTGATGAACTTAGGACGCCTACCCCTAGTCTCGACGACTCCCTTGTCGTTTTGACGCTAAAACATGCTTAGGCACAGTAGAAATTTGCAACATGCACAGATACAGGTAGAAATCAAATCAACTATCACGTTCTCTAATGGTAGTACTTCTTAAGATGTGTTGCATTCCAGGAACGCATCAATGGTACTCCTTCCGGTGTTACGAGTTTGTAGGCTCCCCCCCTACGACTTGTGTTATTTGGTACGGACCTTCCCAGGATGCGGCGAGTTTTCCGACACTCTTATCCTCGGTATTTGGAAACACTTTTCTTCAGATCCAGTCTCCTACTTGGAAAGTTGTTGCTTTTACTCGTCGATTATAGCTCCGGGCGGCGATTTGCCTTTGTGCTGCCATCCTCAATGTTGCGTTGTCTCTTATCTCGTCGATCGTGTCTATCATGAATGTCATCATTGGAGTGTTTCTTTCTTCGGGGAGGGATCGATATCTTTCCATTGGAACTTCCACTTCGATTGGAAAGACGGCTTCGCAACCGTATACTAAGGAGAATGGCGTTCTTCCCGTCGCTCTCTTAGGCGTTGTTCTGTCGGCCCATTCTATAGCTTGGAGTTGATCCGCCCAGTTCCCTTTACATTCTTCTATCCTCTTTTTGAGGTTGCTTATGATGACCTTGTTACTTGATTCTGCTTGTCTGTTCGCTTGAGGATATCTTGGCGTTGAGTAGACTAGGCGTATTCCTTTTTCTTCGCAGAACGACACAATATTCTTGCTAATAAATTGTGATCCGTTGTCACATACAATGGTGTGGGGGATCCCGAATCTCATGATGATGTTTCTTTCGATGAAGGAGATGACGTGGGAGTCTTTGATGTTCTTGAATGCTTCGGCTTCTATCCACTTGGAGAAGTAATCCGTGACGGTGAGCATTAACGTCTTTGGCCCTAGCGTTAAGGGCATAGGACCTACTATATCCATCCCCCATTGCATGAACGGCCACGGGGACGTTATCGAATGGAGTTTTTCTGCCGACTGATGCGGGATTGGAGCATGTCTTTGACAAGCATCGCACCTCTTGATGTAATTCATCGCGTCTTGCCTCATTGTTGGCCAGTAATATCCTGCCGAATGTGCTTTAGCTGCTAAGCTTCTCCCTCCGGAATGATTTCCGTACTCTCCATTGTGTAGTTCGCGTAGGATGTCCTGAATCTTTTCTTTCGTAGGGCATGTTAAGAATACGTCGTTCGACGACCACTTCAGTAACCGGCCCTTGTCTACTATGAAGGTGGTTGCTTTCTCCTTCAGTAATCTCACTTCATACGCGTTACTTGGGAGGCGTATGTGTTGCAACCACTCATAATAAGGCGTCACCCAAGAATCCTGACTCCTTACCGTGAATGTCTGCTCAGGAATCGCCTCTTTGGTGATAGATGGGTTGCTGAGATGAAGGAACGAGATCTTTTGATACTCTCTTGGGTCGATCGAGGATCCTAATTTTGCCAACGCGTCGGCTTGTGCGTTAGCGTCTCTGGGGATCTGTCTGATTTGGCAGCTTTCGATATTTTTGAACAATTCTTTCACCACCTTGACGTACAAAGTCATCTTCGAGTCTTTGGTGGCGTACTCACCTCGTACTTGGTTGACTACCAACAACGAGACACAATAGATATCAAGCTTTTGGACCTGTAAATCGATGGCGATGCGTAGACCAGCGATCAAGGCTTTGTATTCGGCTTCGTTGTTCGTTGCTTTGAAGTCACACCTTATGGCTTGGACGATCTTTTCCCCTTGTGGCGATTTCACGATGATGCCTAGTCCTACTCCATTCTGATTCATCGATCCATCCGTGTGCAGGGTCCACTTTGCAAATTCTACTTTGTTCACCTGTGAGATTGCTTCTTGCTGTAGGGTTGGACTGAAATCTGCCACGAAATCTGCTAACGCTTGGGATTTGATTGCTTTCCTTCCTTCGTAAATGATGTTGTATCCGCCGAGATGGACTGCCCACTTCGTCATTCTCCCGGAGAGTTCTGGTTTCTTCACTATGTTCTTTAATGGAGACGTTGTCCTTACCACGATGGGGTGGGATTCGAAGTAGGGCTTCAACTTCATCGACGCCATCACTAATGCTAGCGTCAATTTTTCCATGGCGGAATACCTCGTCTCTGCTGAGGATAACGTTTTACTCACGTAGTAGACGGGTTGTTGCTCCTCTCCTTCTTCCCTTGCGAGAACGACGCTGATGGAAATTTCGGACACTGCTAGGTATATGAAAAAGGGCTCTCCATCTTTAGGCTTCGATAGGAGTAAAGGATTTGTTAGGTAGTTTTTAAGATCCGTGAAAGCTTCTTCGTGGCGTTCCGTCCTGGAAAAGGATTCGTTCTTCCGAAGAGTGTCATAGAAGAGTCGATTTTTGTCGGAGGCTTTGGAGATGAATCTATTTAGCGCGGCGACCCTTCCTGTTAACTTTTAGATGTCCTTTACACATTGTGGAGACTCGAGGTCGAGTATGGCTTTAATCTGTTCGGGGCTGGCTTCTATCCCCCTTTGTGTTACTACGTATCCGAGGAATTTCCCAAAGGAAACTCCGAAGGAACATTTGGTAGGGTTGAGCTTCATGCTGTATCCTTCTAGGATTGCGAACGCCTCTTGTAGATGTGTTATGTGGTCTTCCGCTCGTTTAGATTTTACGAGCATGTCGTCTATGTAAACTTCCATGGTATCCCCTATTTGCTCCTCAAACATCTTGTTCACCAGACGTTGATATGTAGCTCCGGCGTTCTTAAGACCGAAAGGCATGACCTTGTAGCAGTAAATCCCCTGGTTTGTCACGAACGCGATCTTTTCTTGATCGGCGGGGTTCATCTGTATTTGATGGTATCCGCTGAATGCGTCCATGAATGTCAGCATCTCGTTCCCCGCCGTCGCGTCCACCATGGCGTCGATATGAGGGAGAGGGAACGAATCCTTAGGACATGCTTTGTTGAGGTCCGTGAAGTCGACGCACACTCTCCACTTCCCATTCTTCTTCTGGACGACTACGACGTTGGCGAGCCAGTCGGGGTATTTTGCTTCTCGTATCCTACCCGTTTCAAGGAGATTCTTGACTTCTTCATCTACGACTTTGTTGCGCTCTGGGGCGAACTTTCTCCTTTTTTGCTTGACTGGAACGAACTTTGGATCGACATTCAGTTTATGGAGCATCACGTTGGGAGATATACCTGTCATGTCTTCGTGGCTCCATGCTAAGCTCTTAACTTTTGATCTTAAGAATGTTATTAGTTCTTCTCTAATCCCTTTAGGGACGTCGGTTCCTATCTTCACGACCCTTTCTTGCTTTGTATCGTCGATGGCTACGTCCTCCAGCTCTGGACATTTTGGCTTGACGTAATTAGCAAGTGTTTTAACTTGAAACTCTTTTACTTCATCTTTCTTGATTTCCGGCGTCGTAGTTCCTTTCATTCCAATCTCGTAACACTCTTTAGCCACATAGGGTTCGCCCTTGACTTCGCGTACCCCCCAAGGTGTCGGGAATTTTAGGGACTGGTGATACGTAGACGGGACCGCTCGCATATCATGGATCCATGGTCTCCCTAAGATGGCGTTATAAGGTGATTCTGCCTCCATTACCGCGAATCGAGTTGGGATATTGACGCCTTGGACCATCATTTCGAGGGTGATTTCCCCTAACATCTCGGAGATCTCTCCATTGAAGCCTTTCAAACGGATACGCTTCCCGAGGATATCGTCGACAGAAAGTCCGAGTTCGAGAATGGCGAAAGAGCGATGATGTTGGTTGAACTCTCGTTGTCTACTAGGATTCTTTTTACCTTGCAATTCTGGATCACCACGGAGATTACTAGGCTATCGTGATGCTAAATTCTTTCGTCTTCACCTTCGAATGTGATGGGAAAATCTTTATTAGCTGCTCTGGAGAGGTGAGTGGGAATGGAGTCGTTTTGTCCCCTGAAAGCTCTTGCGAGCCTCTTGGCGTTGGAGGTTGTGCAGGATGGCGGGCCTCCTAACACGGTAAAGGCTTCGTTTTGGATTTTGTTTTGGAGATTCTTGATTGATCTGGAGTCTTTCATGGCTTCTGCGAGCGAGGTCATTCTCTTCGCGTGGAAAGACGATACCTTTTTTATCCTGCCCCACGGTGGGCGCCAATTGTTTGTAGCGAAATTACCTATGAGTAGATAACTAAGCCATTGTAGGGCAAAGATCAAAGAGAACGGTATAATCTTAACACTCAAGAACAAGAGAGGAAATTAGGGTTAAGTCTTTAGCTTGGTATTACTTGAGTAACGGCTTGAATGATTACAAAGCGGGCGTTAGTGATACGCTACACTTTGTTTGGCGTAACTAGGGGTTATTACATTAGTTTAGGAGTATTATCATATGTGTTTCGAGTCATTATCATGTTCTGAGATATTTATTAAGAAGTGAAGAAATGAAGAGCAGAATCGAAGAAGATTGGAGACTTGAAGAATGAAGAAGGTTCTGCGACGCCAACCGCGATCGCCACTACCACCCAGGCGATCGCCATCATTCAACAAAAGCCATTCGAGAAGAAATCAGCGACGGCGATCGCCATGGATAAGCGGCGAAATCTGCTAACGCTTCAGTTATTAAGTTGTGAGATTTCTAAACTCTTGTTCTGTTCCTATGGGTTTGTATTAATTCTCTTGTTCTTCATCTATTGATTTCTATTAGTTTTGCTAGCTTGATCACCTAGTTTGATTGATAGTTTTCTATTGCTAGACTAGGAATATACGGTGGAATTCCTTGTCATTGTAGCGCTCATATCCGCATTATCTGGTAGTTGATTGCTTTTATGAAAGAGAATTGATTGCATGTTAATACTTGATGGCTGTAAGTTATTGCATGCATCCTTATAATTCTTGTGCCCTTTGCTGCTATTTCATCTAATCCTGAGAGGTTTCCCTGATTGTTGAATAGTAAGTATTATCAGGACCGGTTGGCCTGCTGATATATTAAAGATTGGAATAGGAACATTCCCTAGGATTGAATAGAATTTGAGATAAATCTATTATCAACTTGATTGACTATTGTGTGGATACTTGCTAGGTGAAACCATTTCTCAATATATTCACAACCAAACCTTCTTTGCTTGTTACTTGTTACTTTTGTGTTCCATACAATCAAAACCCCCCCTTTGTTATTTGTTACTTGTTCGTTAGTTGGTATTTCACTTGACTGCATTGATTTGGTGTTTTGATTCCCTTGGGTTCGACCTCTACTTACTTGCTATACTCTAGTTAGTGTTTAGGGTTTTCTTTGATTTGGCACTACGACTTTAGCCTCATCAAATTTGGCGTCGTTGCCGGGAAATTGAAATTTTTTATGATTCTGTGTTAATTGTGAAATTATCAACTGTTTGGTGTGAAACTTTATGGTTCAGACCCGTGCTACTGATTCATCTCTTGTTGCCTTTGACCCAGAGATTGAAAGGATGTTCCTTCGGAACCAAAGAGCAGCTCTGAACCAAGATAACGAGATGGGTGATCGACATGGACCGCCATTGCCTACTATGAGGCAACTCACTGCCCCAGACTTAAACCAACAACCTTTGGCAGTGAGGTTTCCTGAGATTGAAGAAGGTGTGAACTTTGAATTAAAAGCTGGTTTAATTCATGAGCTACCACACTTCCATGGCTTAGCAGGAGAAGATCCCAACAAACACTTGGCTCAATTCCATGCCATATGTTCTAGTATGAAGCCAAGAGGTGTTACTGAGGAGCAGGTCATGCTGAGAGCTTTCGGATTTACTCTGAAAGACGCTGCGAATGATTGGCTCTATTATCAAGCTCCAAGGAGTATCGATACCTGGGCTAAGATGAAGAAAGTCTTCTTGGAGAAATATTTTCCAGCCACAAAACTGAGCAGTTTGAAGAAGGAAATCACAACCATTCAACAACACTCAACTGAGAGTCTCTATGAGTATTATGAGAGATTCAAGAAGCTTTGCTCAAGCTGCCCATTCCATAGTTATACTGACCATGATCTTCTTATGTACTTATTCAGTGGGCTGATTGATGAGGATCGTCGAATGGTAAACGCATCTTGTGGAGGTAATTTTTTGAAACTAACTATACCTCAGGCCACTGAAATGTTTGAAGAGCTGGCTGAAAGTTCAAGGCAGTTTGGCAGTAGACAGGGATCCCATTCAGTAAAAGCAATTAATTTAGATCAATTACAGACTGACATGAATGAGTTGAAAGAGATGGTAAAGGCTTTGATGCTGAAAAATGCTTCCCTTCATGATCCCAATGCTGAGGTAAACGTTGTTGGTGGATGGCAACCAAGGCAAAGGTATGACTCTTCTAATATTAATTATCAACAACCTAGACCTCAGAATTCTATGACTGTTGAAGATATGATCAAGTCCTTAGCTCAGACTGTGATGAAACAAAACGCTAAGACGAAATCAAGCATCCAAAATCTTGAAAATCAGTTAGGACAGATTGCTCAAGCTGTGAGTAAATTAGAGGCCAGGGAACCGGTAAGAAACCCGAGAGAGAACGTCAGTGCAGTGTTCTTGAGGAGCGGAAAAACTTTAAATGATTGTTCTGTGCCAAAACCGCGATCGCCAGATCTGAGTGGCGATAGCCATGAGATTACAGAGAGCAAAACAGGGTCTGCATCGCGACCGCGATCGCCATATGGCAATGGCGATCGCCATGCCATTCCAGAAGCTGAGGTGAAAAATTATTCGCGACCGCGATCGCCGGGATTCCCCTGAGTACATTGACGATTATGTTCGCCCGAATTTTCCACCTCTGTTTTCTCAGAAGCCTGTTGCTCCCTTTCCTGAGGCGTTGAAGGATACTCGGAGGCTGGATGACGACAAAGAAATCTTTGAAACCTTTAGTAGGTGCGAGGTAAACATTCCTTTGCTCAAACTTGTTAAGAGTCTTCCTAGATTTGCTAAGTTTTTGAAAGAAGTTTGCACTATTAAAAGAAATCAAAAACTGAAAGGAAAGAAAAAAGTTGAAGTAAGTGAACAAGTTTCTGCAGTGTTTCAAAAACGCATGCCTAAGAAATGTGGTGATCCAGGCATATTTAGCATTCCATGTGTGATTGGTGAAACTAAATTTGACAAAGCCATGCTAGATTTAGGTGCATCAATCAATATTTTTCCGTACTCTTTGTATGAATCACTAGGCTTAGGACCCTTGCATAAAACAGGAACTGTTATTCAACTTGCTGATAGGTCTACTGTGTACCCGAAAGGGGTTGTTGAGGATGTTCTTGTTATGGTTGGTGATCTGATTTTTCCTGCTGATTTCTTTGTGTTGGATATGGAGCATGCTAATAATGTTACACCTATACTGTTAGGTAGACCTTTTATGAAAACAACACAAACGAAAATTGATGTTAATAGTGGGACTCTCTCTATGGAGTTTGATGGGGATAAGGTAGAATATAATATATATGATAAGGATCCCATTGATAAGAATTCTCTATGTGCTATTGATGTCATTAAGCCTACTTGTAAGGATGAATTGCAACCTGTTTTAGGGAATCTCTTAGAGCCCCCAAAAGTAGATATTGTTTTGTCTACTAATATACCGGAGTGTCAGGCTAAGCCAGAGCCTAAAGGTAAGCTCTCTTCACATCCTTTGGGCAACCGCCCTCCATTACTGACCCCGCCAGGCGAGATACCATTGATGTCTAGTGTGCAGGCACTTGACATTGAGCTTAAACAACCGCCTGATACGGTCAAGGAGGAGAAAGTGAATGAAACCACCTTCATGGCTAAAGACAAGGTGGTCAAGGTAAGAGGGACGAGATTCAAGGCGTTCCATGAGTGGTTCAAGAGAGAATTCAGACAAGAGACGGTTTTCACAAAGCCAAATGGCGTTAGTTAAATCTCTTGAGTTTCATGTCGAGCCACGACATAAAATAAGGCGCTACTCGGGAGGCAACCCGAGGTTTGAGTTTGTTTTTATTTGTTTTTGTTCGGTTTAATTTTCTTTTTAGTTTTTCTATGGACAGGAGGAAATCACCGAAGCTTAGGGTTAGCCAAAGTCATTAGCCAATCTCGCTGTAAGTCTTCTCTTTCGTCTAAAAAAAATAATAAAAATAAAAAATAAAAAAATAAAAAATAAAAATCCGAAAATCATTCCGAGAAAAAAATAATATATCGGATTAAAAAAAATAGAGTGCAGAAAAAAAAAATGAGAGAAAAGAAAGTAAGGAGTTGTATTACATCAGGTTTGGTTTCATTAGTACTATCATTCTAGATCTACATTCGCTGGAGCTTAGCTTGTTGGTGACCATGTTCTTTGCAAGGAGTTGATTTGTTTGGGTCACCTTCTACATTGGAGGTATTCTTTCTTTTGCTTTAAATGAGCTATGCATTATTGGATTACATTTAGTGCTCATCTAGTTTCTCATTCTACCACACTTTGAGTTTTATTGGAGGAAGGTCATCCGACCTTGTATGTGAGTCTTCTGTCTCCTTCCCTGGGTTCGTTTTTCTGTCTTCTATTTCATTGAGGACAATGCAATGTTTCAGTATGGGGGAGGAGAATGTATTCACATGTAATTATTTGGGTGTTGGTTGTATCTCCATAAGCTTATTGAATATATATTGTATGAAAAAGCCACAAAAATTGAAAAAAGGCATACAAAATCCTTGGATAGCAAGATCTATGCAATAAGAAGGTGGCTTGGCCGGCACTAGGCTGGGGCAAAACTAAGTCTTGAGTGATGTGAGTTTTGTGAGCCTGGAACAATTATTGAGTGGTTGGGATGAAAACCCGAAAGGGCGCCCAAGCAAGATGAGTGTTATATAAAAAAAAATTGAGTGTTTTAGGATCTTTATCATCTTGACGTATGAGACATAAGAAGGAGGCGTATAGGAGGATTCAGGTAGGTCACTTGGAGGAATAAGGTGTAGTTCTGGGTATGTGCTTATTATATCACATTGTTCTTGATTATTGTTGTTGTGTTTTGGAGGAGTTTATTGAGTATGTAATCACTAGGAGATATTCTTGTACTTCCTGAGGCTTTGAGTATTTTATTGTATGGGTAGCTTTTCTGTAAGTTACTCGGGACGAGTAAAAGTCTAAGTATGGGGGTATTTGACACGCTACACTTTGTATGGCGTAACTAGGGGTTATTACATTAGTTTGGGAGTATTATCATATGTGTTTCGAGTCATTATCATGTTCTGAGATATTTATTAAGAAGTGAAGAAATGAAGAGAAGAACCGAAGAAGATTGAAGACTTGAAGAATGAAGAAGCTTCTGCGACGCCAACCGCGATCGCCACTACCACCCAGGCGATCGCCATCATTCAACATAAGCCATTCGAGATGAAATCAGCGACGGCGATCGCCATGGATTAGCGGCGATCGCGGTGGAGCAACAGAGAGGAGCCGAGAAGATTTAATAGATCCGCGACCGCGGATTAATATCCGCTATCGCGGGTATTGTGTTTGAATTGGGTCGTGCAAAGAATTGGAGGTGGGCCACGTGGAAGAAGAGAAGCAGCATTTGGATGCAAGTTTTTCACCGAGTTGTGTTATATTTTCCTTTTGCTTTATTTTCCTTTTCTTTTATTTCTTTATTTGTTTAGGTTATTTCTTTTACCATATATTTTTAGGGTTAGTCTCTATTTAAGAACCCTAGTTATTTCTATCTTTTCATCATCTTTTCCATCAGACAATTTAGTTCTGCAACCATGAGCAGGAACTAATCTCCATTGTTTTACTTAGCGGTTGAAACCTTCAGTTATTAAGTTGTGAGATTTCTAAACTCTTGTTCTTTTCCTATGGGTTTGTATTAATTCTCTTGTTCTTCATCTATTGATTTCTATTAGTTTTGCTAGCTTGATCACCTAGTTTGATTGATAGTTTTCTATTGTTAGACTAGGAATATACGGTGGAATTCCTTGTCATTGTAGCGCTCATATCTACATGATCTGGTAGTTGATTGCTTTTATGAAAGAGAATTGATTGGATGTTAATACTTGACGGTTGTAAGTTATTGCATGCATCCTTATAATTCATGTTTCCTTCGCTGCTATTTCATCTAATCTTGAGAGGTTTCCCTGATTGTTGAATAGTAAGTATTATCAGGACCGGTTGGCCTGCTGATATATTAAAGATTGGAATAGGAACATTCCCTAGGATTGAAGAATATAGTTTCATGTTGGCTTGAATAGCTATATTATGGAAAAGTGTCATTCAAACACTTATAGCTACTTCTATTATGGTTTTTACTAATTTTGTCATTGGGTTGCACATATTGCATCAAGAGCCCGCTAAAGTTATTCTATGACAATAAAGTATTAGTGTTGTTCTTTGACAGCTATAAGATCTTCGTTATGGAGATATACATTAATATCTAGATTTTGTTTGAAAGAAAGGTTCATGATAGTCAAGTTTCTTATATAGAACAAATAAGGACATGCTCAATGATATCAATGTATAAACTATGGTATTGCCTTCTAAAGTTATTTATGAGCGTTGTGCTTATAATTGTGTGTTGGCATTCTTATGATAGACTGGTTTGGTGGGAGCTTATGTAGATGTTCTGTGTTTGGTTATGCATAATAAAGTTTAGTGACTTGTGTCATGAATAAGATCTCTGAACTTAATATTTTGAATTGATCTCTAAATAAAGTAGGACCAGTTTTTTTTTGATAAAAATAAAGTAGGACCAGTTGGAAATAGACATGTTTTGGGATCACATTGCATGTAATTTCCATGCCACTCATCCATACTTGATCTATGACATTTAATATATTGGTGTGGTGAACACAGAAGGTTTAATTACTATGTATTGTTTCTAATACCGCTGTGATCTCATATTGATATATAAGATGGACCAGATTGAAATAAAGAGGAAGTCTATAAAGTTAGTCAAGATGTGTACACATAAAGACTTGGATAATATAATGTCTTTTTCATATGTATCACAAGTGGGAGATTGTTAGATTATTTAATCTAATAATATTATGTGGGATTACAGATTATAAGACAATCATATTATAAGGCTAACTATTAGATGGCTTAATTAAGTGATTCAATTAAGAAAAGCCTTAGACTTCTTATAAGCGGTATGGGCCCAATGGGGGGATACCGGATTTGGCCCAATAGGCTTAATGGGATTCTATTAGGTCAGATTTTTTGTAAAGATAATTAGGTTATGGTCCCTGTTTGTAGCGAAATTACCTACGAGTAGATAACTAAGCAATTATAGGGCAAATATCAAAGGGAACGATATAATCTTAACACTCAAGAACAAGACGAGAGAATTAGGGTTGAATCTTTAGCTTTTGTATTACTCGGGTATGACTTGGATAATTACAAGGCAGGCGTTAGCCTCTATTTATAGGCTAACCCTAATAATATCTTTAAGGAAACAAGATCTTATCTTTTCCTTCTATCTAATTAACGATATAATAAACTAGGTAAAAGATATTCTTTTACCATATCTTTTACCAATTACAACAATATAGTATAAAA
Source organism: Oxyria digyna (assembly GCA_029168935.1). Classification (NCBI taxonomy): domain Eukaryota; kingdom Viridiplantae; phylum Streptophyta; class Magnoliopsida; order Caryophyllales; family Polygonaceae; genus Oxyria; species Oxyria digyna. The sequence goes on from JAPVLV010000005.1 coordinate 48,529,454, forward strand.
CAAGATAAAATCCACTCGGCCGACCTAATACTCGATACGAACGGGATCTTTGTCACGTCTTGTCACGTCGACGAGGTCTTCTCTTCTTCTCTTCGCGTCGACGGCATCCTTCTATGCATAACTTCCATGCGTTCCTTAGTCATCGTATTTTTAGGCACAAACAATACCCCTAAGGCGTCTTACAGGGCTTAACGTCTAGTAGAACTGGGAGATGCCTTCCTTCTCTATGGAATACGTCTTCATTTCATTAGGAACGCGTTGATGATTACGTCACTTGAATTCCTAATATCGTCTCAATGCTTCAATCATCATCTTTCTTCAATCATTCGTATGCAGAAAAGCGAGTGGCTTCTTTATCTGCGCCGGTAACGCTCAGTCGCAACGGCTAGTTTTTCCAACGGCTATAATGGCGTTGAGCTCTTCTTCCGTAATCTTCGTGATTCTTTAGGCTATATAATGGGGAAACCTTTATCCCCTTCCCTACTCTTTCCATAACTCATTCATTTCGATTATCTCTTCCCTTCTTGCTTCTCTTACGCTCAGAAAAGACTACTTGCGTATTCTTTCTTCGAAATTCTTTTCCAACCTTTCTACTACAAATGGCCTCCTTCTTCGTTCCTAAGTTTATCTTGAAGGATGTTGATTGAAAATCGACTGAGGCGCGTGACGTCGAGAGACTGAGGTCGTTGGCGAATCTTGGTCCCGAAGTTGAGATCGAAATACCTCCTCAAGGGGTGTTCGCCGACGTGCATCGACCAGGATGGATTGTGGTGTACGAGTACCCCTTTCTTACTGGGCACCGATTCCCTTTATCTCCGCTGGTGAAATCATTTATGCTTGCGCTAGGCGTGGCTATGGGGCAGCTTTTGCCGAGTGTCTGGAGGGTTTTGGTCACTTTAGACGACGTGAAGGAGAAACACGGCGTCGAGCTTGCCGTCGACGATCTTGCCGTCGACGATCTTGCTCACTCCTTTAATGTTCAAACCAGAACAGTTGGGAGGGTAGGCCTTAGATCAAGACCGAAAGCGGCCAAGATCGTGATTGAAGGGAGTCAAGCCGATCGTCATTGGGCTGACTTCTTTTACTATGTGAAGAAATCTTCTCTTGACGAGGAATGTGCCTGGTTGATTGAATGCTGGAATCCTTCAAGTAAGTTTTCTTTTTCCTTTGTATCTTCACTATACGTGTTCTTCTCGTCAATGTCTCATGTTTTCTTTCCTCTTTTCTTCGCAGTCAATATGGATGCTATCGTGGTGAGGCGAGAGACTAAGAAAGTCATCGCTAAACTTCTCACAATTCCAGAAGGCGATCGGACCTTCCATGGTCACGATGGTGAAGGTCGTCGTATCGCTACTACAGCTCCGACAGGTAACGTGTTTATGCTTCTTTTGCTCGATTTTTTTTTTTTTTTTTTATGATTCTGACTTTCTCTTTCTCCTGTTGATTCTTCAGTGTCCGCGGATCTTTCTCGCGTTCGCAGTGGGGGGTTGTCCGCTTCTGCCCTTATAGCGTCGCGGAAGAGGAGTCGTACCGGAGAGGGAACGACTTCTGCGGCTCCTATTCACATTACGCCGATGATATCTCTTGTATCGTCTCCGTCACCTTCTTCAACTCCGGCGAAGAAGGCTTGTAAGGGTAAGGAGAAGGTGGTCGAGAAGTTGGAGTTCAATTACGAGAACGTGGATGACTTTCCGGGGGTCACCTCTCGTGTCGTCGCGTCTGGGAGATCGTTTCTGCCTGCTATGAAGCAACTCCGGAATTCTCCATCGCTTGACTATTATCTTCCAATGGAGACGAAGGATGTGGTAGGAGAGTCTCTCGCTGCGCAATGGCAGGTAGGTTTTTCTTTTATTTTCTTGTACTAAGCTTTTGACTTTTGCTTCTTGTCTTGAATTTTGTTCGTATTCTATTTTTGTAGGCTCTCCAGGCGTCATTGTGTATTTACGGGCGTTTTTCTGACTTCGTTGATCGAATGAAGACAATGGAGGCCAAGCAATCGGCCGACGAGTTGAAGATCCAAGAACTTAATGCGGCGGTTGAGGCGTCGCGTAAGGCCGATAACGAGGCGCTAGAGAAGGTTGATGCGGAGTCTAAGCTTCACGTAGAAGTTGCTAAACAAGTCGAGGATTCGAAGGAGAAGATTGCTACTCTGGAGGACGAGAAGGCTAAGTTGGAGGAGAAGAACGCTTCTGATCTCGAGGAGGTGAAGCTTTACTGGTCTTGGCTTTCTCGCGTGGAGGTTATTGAACAATGGGCCGCTGGTAAGTATCATGGTTGGGATCCGGTAAAAGAACGGAGGGAGTTCGATGAGTTGTACCCAACGCTTCCTGAGGGTGTTGATGCGGGGCCTACGCCTATGAATCCTCCCGCGAGTCCTCACGTTATGGAAGATGACGTTCCTCATCTTAACGAAGTTGATCCCAATGATGGCGTTGAAGATGACGGAGGAGGTAGCGAAGAAGTCGCCGCAGAAAACTCCGAGGGCGAAGAAGGAGATGAGCTTGAATATGAGGATGGCGATGCTTCTTCATCGAGATCTTCTGAATCTGACAGCGAGTCTCCTTAACTTCCTGGAGTTGTTCTTTCTTTGAAGTGTCTTGTATAGTTTTATTTTTATGCGTCGCCGTTCTTCGGGGCGCTTTTCTTGTAAATATTATGTTCTTGCCCTTGGTATGGGATTTTTATTAGTATGACTTTGATAACGTTCTTGAGTTACTTATTCGCTGGCAAGAATACCTCCAATGTCTTAAACTTTCTTTGAATATGTAGTTTTGTTTGGCGATGGCGTTCTCGTTCCTGAGTTTCTTGGAGTGATAGGAATGGTCTACCCCTTTTGGTAGGTTTGAGCTAGGCTTCTCGTAGGCTAGGTTAAAGCTACCAAAAATTTCCTTGACGGAAGAAAGTAATTTTCTTAGCTTTTTCTCGTATCTTTGTACTTTGTTTTCTTACTTTTTGTGCGTCGCTGTTCGCGTTGTTCTTTGTCGTGGAAGTTTATCTTTTGTCTAGCTTTGATTTCAACTTTCTCTCAACTTTTTACGCGTAGCTTGTGCGTGAGTATGAAGATTTAACTCTTAACTTTTCTTTGTGGGAGCATGTGTCTCTACCCCTGGTGTGGTGTCTTGTTTGTTCTTTTACTCATGATGCTTAGATTGACTTTCGATTTCGGGGTTTCGTTTATTCCACCCCTGGTATTTCTTGTGTTCATCGCGGCTGCTTTAGGTACGTTGCCGGCTTACATGAAGGTTGGGTCCAACATTTCCTCTGAACCCAGAAGCGAGTGGCGGACATAGGTCAGCGTGTGATTTTTATCAGCTTGTGACGATACCCCTTACTTTTAAGGTGGGTCCGTTGCCTCACGCTAGCGTTTAGGTCGACGTCGAACTCTTTTAATCGACGGGCCTATTCATCGTGTAGCATTCGATTTCTTGATTATTAGGACTTACGATGCCGGTGGATGCATCCTTGCCGGTTTGGCATTTTTCCCATGGATTCATTACTCTCAGAGGGGCCGTGGAAGGCGCAAGTACGCGTTCCTGGATATGGGTTGTGGGGATATGTTTCCCTTCTTCCCCAGAGGACTGTGCCGGTTTCGTGAGGTGTCGGGCTTCATTCCCTATGACCATTTCCACACGTCGGTAACAACCATAGGGAGCTTCGACTCGAGGTCGGTGGTTCGGATAACGTTGCCTACGCGTAGATGGTGCTTCAGGAACATGTTGCTTAAATCGTATCTTGTTGTACGGATTCCTTGATCGTGCTTAACTGGTGGGCTAATATTCTTTGGCTTGTTGGACCTTACTTTCCTCGCCACGTTGGGTATAGACTCTTCATCTCTAGCTTGCCTTGATTGCTATGCTTTCTTTTCTTTACTTGGGGGACGCCTTGATCACTTTTTTCATTCCGATGTTGTAGCACTCTCTCGCGATTTGAAGCTCTCCTTTGATTTCCTGGATCCCCCATGGTGAGGGGAATTTCAGGGATTGATGATACGTCGAGGGGACGACCTTCATGTCGTGCAGCCAAGGTCTTCCTAGGATAATGTTGTAAGGTGACTCGATCTCCATCACGGCAAACTTGGCTTGTATATTGATACCCCTTGCATATGTTGCTAATGTTATCTCTCCTATCATCCTCGCTACTTCGCCACTGAATCCCACCAATGGAACGTGTTTCTGGATGATATCGTCGTCAGACAATCCGAGTTCTTTTAAAGCAGACGTAGTGATGATATTGGCTGAACTTCCGTTATCCACGAGGATTCTTTTGACTAGGCAGTTTCTAGTAGGACGAATCTGGTAAACCTTCGTCATGTCGCTCTCGTCGCGCATAATCTTGATGTTCTTTCTGGCGGCCGACGAGGTATATCCACTCGTGGAGGAGCCTCCGATGATGGTATGTCTGGTGCGAGCATGATGTGATGGAGGTGTAGGTGGAGTGGGAGATTTTCTTTCTTTCTTTACTCCTTCGAAAGCATTTCTTCCCTCTTTGGAGAGTAGGTCTTTTAGGTCTCCTCTCATTAGCAGCCTTAACACTTCCTTTCTTAGGGTGTAGCAACCATCCGTTGTGTGACCCGTGTCATTATGAAACTCGCAATACCCCTTGCCTGTCCCGGGTCTCCTCCCAGGATTCTGCTTCCTCGGCCATTACACGTCGCGTAATCCTTCCATCGCCCTCATGACACGGAGTGCATCAGTTTTCATAGAGATACCTTTTTCCACCATATAGACGCTATCGACCTCACTCACTGCGTGTACCGCTTGTGGTTCTCTTTGGAAGGGTTTGTTTCTCCTATCGTGGCGTTCTCCTCGTTCTTTATGTCTGTCGTTGTGTCGGCGTTGAAGAGAGTTTCTTCGCGGAGGAGTTCGCCTTCGTGGAGATCGAGAATTTTCCTCGTTGTACCTCTGTAAATCTTCTTCTAATCTTATGGCTTCCATGGCTCTTTCTCTAGTTGCCACGAATGATTCGGGGCGGGTTTTTGTTAACTCTTTGTATAGGTCGCTATCTCGGGGGAGAGCTCGCCTAAATGCATCAGCCGCAGTGGCCTCGGTACAATCTGGGATCGTAACCTTCTCGTCGTTGAAGCGTTTCAAGAAAGCTCTTATGGTCTCGCCTTTGTTCATGCGCATGTTGTGAAGATCTCAAGGTTGCTTTGGGAATAATTTACTACTGGCGAATTGCAACCGGAATTGATTAGAGAGTTCAGCGTAGGAGGAGATACTTCCCTTGGGCAAGTGGATGAACCACGTCAAGGCGGGACCTTTCAACGTTAAACTGAAAAATTTGCACATCATTGCCTCCTTCAACCTTGGATCGATCGGGCTTGTGGAGAGCTTAGCCTTGTAGAGTAAGATATGTTCTTCGGGATCGTCTGATCCGTCATAAACGGGAAGATCCGCGACGGTGTACTTCTTGGCGATCTTTTGGGCGGCGATGGTGGTGATGAACGGGCTTTCTTCGAAGGCGGACTCGTCTTCGGGAACTATAGACTTGGGGGCTCCGGGCATCAGCATCATCTCTTTCCTCAAGGCTCCAACTTGTTGATTCACGAGCACAACGACGACATCTGGGGTTAAAATCTCTTCGAACAACTTTTTCTGCATCGGTTCTCTAGGTAAGGCGAACCCATGGTGTTCTAGGGGATGGTATACGTCGTCTTCTTCGATAGCTTCGTCCATATCTAGGCGTCGAACGACACTTTGATTACGGACATAGGTATGTTGTCCTGCGGAGCCTGCCTTGAGTTCCATGATTACGAAATTTAACCTCTCGTTCTCTTTGGCAAGTTCTGACGTCGTCTTCTTGCTTGCTTGTAGGGCTTCAGCCTGAGTTCTCTCGAAGGACTCGATCTGTGCTCGGACGGCGGCCACGTTGGTTATTTCGCCGTCTACCCCCTGCTTTTCTACGAGAGCCTTTGGAGTGTTGAGGGCGGTTTCGGGTTCTTTCCTCCGTTCTTCTTCTTCCCGAATGATAGGATCTTCTGTATGTCCTTCTGCTTCAGACTCTTTTTCACTGTTACGTGAGCTGTTGGTTGGAGATGTCATGGTTTCCTGCAAAATAGAAGTTCATTTCGTGTGGAAAGACGATACCTTTTTGATCCAGCCCCACGGTGGGCGTCAATTGTTTGTAGCGAAATTACCTACGAGTAGATAACTAAGCAATTGTAGGGAAAAGATCAAAGGGAACGGTATAATCTTAACACTCAAGAACAAGACGAGAGAATTAGGGTTGAATCTTTAGCTTTTGTATTACTCGGGTATGACTTGGATAATTACAAGGTAGGAGTTAGCCTCTATTTATAGGCTAATCCTAATAATATCTGTAAGGAAACAAGATCTTATCTTTTCCTTCTATCTAATTAACGATATAATAAACTAGGTAAAAGATATTCTTTTACCATATATTTTACCAATTACAACAATATAGTATAAAACAAGATAAAATCCACTCGGCCGACCTAATACTCGATACGAACGGGATCTTTGTCACGTCTCGTCACGTCGACGAGGTCTTCTCTTCTTCTCGTCACGTCGACGGAATCCTTCTACGCGTAACTTCCACGCGTTCCTTAGTCGTCGTATTTTTAGGCACAAACAGTCCCCAAGACATAAAATTGATTAGCAGCCTCCACTATTTCTTCCCATCAGAGAGGAGGCAAAACCCTAAAGCACTAAAGTGATTTAATTGAGGAAGACGATTTACCTATGGTTCTCGTTCGTAGTTCCGCATAAAGGGTCGATTATCGTTATTGCTCCAGGTAAGTCCTGAAGATGTTCTTAATAATTTTAGCATGATTGATCTTGGCGTTTTAAGTTCTTAGGGGATTAATTTCAACAGTACTTCCATTGACCTCCCCGCAGATTGGGTTTGATTGCTTAAGAAAGCATCCTAGGCTCCCCTTGCTAATTCCGCCTCACATATGCCATTGCGGTAGTTGTCAGATTCGTTTCAAATCTTAGATCGACGATCAATCTCCTTCATTTGAAATTTTGTATAATAGTGAGTAATGATTTCGACATTAATGTTTGTGTAGTATGAAGTCTTTGATTTCTGCAAGTGATATGAAGTCTTTGATTTATGCAAGTGATTTTCTTTATTGCCGAATTTGGTAACGATGAGGGTGTCTTTGTTGGGTTTGGAAGGCCATGGGGAGAGATTGATTGTTTCTGCGAGGAGGGTCGCAATAGAAAAGAGAGTCAAATTGAGGAGGAAACAATCAAGTAGAGGAACGTATATAGGAAGTTAGAGTTTGAGAAATACTGATTAGGGGATTTCTCTTTTCTTGCTACTTGCATTTGACTAACAAAACTATCAAATCTGAGTCGGTGAGTCGGCGATTAGTTCGTCTCTTTTAGCTCCGGAATTGTGCATTTGCTTGCAACATTTATTGCGGGATTATAATATATTTTTCAAAGCTCGGGCACCATATTCCATGCTCCAATGTTACTCCCTCCGTACCCTTTTTATATTCATATTTCCCATTTTTGGTGTTCGAATTTGATGTTCTTATTTTCATTTTTAATCACAAATCTTTACCAATATACCCTCATCAAAATCCATTAATTTCCCCTAAAACCACAACAATCCAAAATACACTTTAATTTTTATCTCTGCCATTATTTTCTCACTCAATCTTAACCCTTTAATTTCTCATCTCTCATCATTCTTTCATCCCAATACACTCTCTCTTCTCTCCTCTCCTTAATTCTCATGCAAAAAAAGGAAAATGAGAACATAATTAAGGGACAGAGGGAGTAGTTGTCATGTTTGGGTTTTTAATTAAGCTCTAGCTTGTATAGCTCAGTTTTTAGTTTGGCTTTAAGAATCATGATTATAGGTATTATAGCTGGATTTGAATTCACTACTAGAAAACAGTACATTTGGCGACGCTTTTTTAAGCCATTCTTGACGCTTTTAAACGTCCCTATTTGTCTGGTCGACGCTTCTCAAAAGCGTCGAGATTTTCAACGTCAGGAAATGTAACCTCGATTCTTTTTGATTGACGCTTTTATGTCGTCCCTTCTCGACGCCTTTATCTGTCGATAGTGAATTATGGACGCTTTTTTCCATTTGCAAATACTGTTTCTAGGACACAATAAAGCGTCAAAAATTTGAACATTGACGCTATCTATAGACGCATTAAAGCGTCGAGAGTATTATGTTGGGTATGTCAACATCAAAAAGCGTCGGCACATTTCCTATTGCCAAGACGGAACTAGTATATCTTGACACAAAAAAGTGTCGAGGTTGGAGCATAATAAATAAAAAAAATATTAACACACATTCATAAGCCCTAATTTTACATTTGTATGTTAGAGCTACCTAATTCATGTGTTCCAACTCATTTATACAACAACACTTAACAGAAATATATTTATAGATCCTTGAAATATTGGCAAGCACTCCTATAAACACAAATAGAAAAAGCAAAGTTATTAGCGCAAAAAGTGTTAACATGTGTATAGACAGTTAGACACGAAGACAATATAGCTTGGCATGGAAAAAAAATTCAGTCCTAACCAAATTTTATAATAGAATACAGTCATCACATGCAGATTATACAATTTGTAACAGATAATACTAACATATCGCACAATCCAAGAGAAAGAACAACAATAGAGCAAATAATCAGACCTAATGCTAGAGAATAGTTATGTATCTGTTTAATCATTGAGGATCGGCCATCAATCAAAGCATGACTATAGTTACAGCTCTGTAGCTTCCACAAGCATCTCCATATTTTTTTATGGAGGCATCACAGAATATTTCACACAAAGGAGCTTAAAATAAAGTATGAGACAGAATGAATGAAAACTGTAGTTGTAGTTCAATTTTGTTTCCAAGAAAAAGTGGTACTCATCATATTTCTTTGCAGTTCAATTTTAAGTTAGCTTAATATATTATATTGGAGCATTTTGCAGTCAAACTCATTCAGGCACACTAAATTTTGTCCTAGAACCCTAAGCTTGTGTGTCAATTGTCTTATCCAACTACGCATTGTAAATATTAGGCCAACCCTATGATCCTGTATCATATTTCATTCTCAATTGAATGAACCGAACATTCATACATAGATGTTAGAATAACAAGATAAAAATATATGTTATTTATACATAAGTGTATATTTTGCTACATACTGAAACTGATACAAGTCTTTTTTCCTCTGTTTGCAGGCATAAGGTGGACATACCCATGTGAACTCATTATGTGGTGTCAATTTATTACTAATAAGAAAGAAGCAGCACATCCATCAAAAGAAAAATTAGATGGCATGTTGTCATGGAAACCCATATTGAAGAGACAAATGTAACACTCCCACAACACTGCAAACTGTAAGAAAGAGTTCCAAGAATTAAATCATAAACTTACAGACTAGAGTAGTGGTGTAGTATCATGTTGTCATGGACGAATCTTAATAACTTACCACTATAGCGTCCACCAACCCAATCCCAAAAGCATTGTTTGGATTAATGCCAAACTTTTTTACTAGCTGCAGGTAGAAGGGGGTGGGAGTTATGGGAACAACAAGTTGAAAAGGAAGAAGAATCAACAGGTTTCATAATCGCCGACGTAAATCAGTAGATGAACACTTACTCACTCATATTAAATAGTTATTGGCAACAAATCTCGTTCTTTCCTTCAATGCTAGAAGAAAAATAGAGTAAAGCAACTCACTTCTCTACAGATAAGCAGCAAAACCATAAATCATTATTGCCTTGAAATTATAGAATATTTCTCAAGATTGTCCAAAAGAACTTGCCTTAAGGTTAGTACTAACAGCCACCATATGCTTTTCAGCAACAGTAGGCCTGTAATAACATCCAAAATAGAGTGTATATAAGCATATTACATGACATCCCAAATAAAACCGCACTACTCCCTAACAGAGAGGTTTTAGTTTTTAAGTATTTGAATGAGGCCTAATAAGTTGTCTCCTACAATCCTACACATGTCAAATCAAGATCCCACTAATAAAAATGACAATAAAATGTCTACATAACAATGTGGATTGAGCACTTCTCAAGAATCCCCTAATAAGTTGTGTCAACTAGTATTGTGTGATACTTCGGAATGAGAAGAACTGGAACACATAAAAGTACGTCATAAAAAGTAATATACCATTCTCAGCTTCTTGATAACTTTCTTGAAGCCTCATTTTTGTGGCTTCTATCTTTTCTTGTATAGAGTCCTCGCTTGAGCACCTTATTTTCTGAATAGACATACAAGAAAGTTCTCGATGAAAATAGAGTCCAAACTCAACAGTAAGTCTTGCCATAATAGAAGTTGGTGACGAATATAGGTTCTTTTACCTCTATTTGAACGACATGCTTCCTTTGGATATTGGGTGTATTTGATGTGTTTTGGAGCTTCTCTGCTGAGCTGACCCTTTGCTCAACGTTAGGTTTTACAGTTCTACCTAGAAGTCCACTTATGACTATTGACAAAAACCACGGCTTGCATATTATCAAACAACTAACAAAACAGAGACAGTAAATTCATACAATACATCTCAATAGGACTAGCTAACAAGACATAAGCAGGTAGTGAATCAGAGCCGCAGAAAGTTCGGATCTGAAACAAATCAGAGGAGGAGAAGTACCTTGGTTATTAGATTCGCAACGTCCAAAAACACATCAGCATCAACATCAGGGAAGTTGTAAATCTATCTCATCCTCTTGTACTGATTTGCTTCCTCTCTCCCGTCAAATTGACTAAACTGTTCAAGATAAAAGAAGCCAGAATGAACAAATCAAGTAATAAAACAAAGGATATTAATTGCTCACTTGAATCATCGCCTCTCTCATCACGTTGCTCGTCGTCGTGCTCAACGGCTGCTCGAAATCGCCCCAACAGTCGCTGGCTAGGGTTCATATATGGAAGGTGGATTCATGGAGAGATAACCTCGTGTAGATCGACGATGATCGATTTGCAGAAGAAAGGAATTGCTTAGGCTAGGGTTCAAAAGAGGAGCTTGGTGGAGTCGGAGACGGGAAATTGATTGAGGGGGAAAATGAAAGCGAGTCGATCTAGGTTTTTGCTTCAAGTAAATTAGAGTAGCGACGCTTTACACTTCCCTCAACATTAATAAGCGTCGAGAACCCCCGACTAAAAAAAATGTCGAAATTAAAGCGTCGGGATTACACGCGTGCCTTCTTGTTTGTTTGGCACTTTATAAAAGCGTCGAAGTTAAAGCGTCGGTAACAGATACTGTTTCTAGTAGTGATTCTAGGGTATTTATACTAATTTTATGACATTACATCTGCATTTTATTCCATAGTAGAGCATTATGCCTTTTAAATTCTGTTAGAACTTAGAAGCGTATCCCTTTGGTAAAGTGAGACAACTAATGCTTTACTTGTTTGCATTATTGAACATCGTCTAACAAATGCTTTATTTGCTCCTGACTAATCGACAATGAATACAGGCAATCTCCATCATGGCAAAAAGTGGATATGCAGATTGATTTTAATCCTATACGTGCAATTGATTTTCGACTTTCTGCTGGAGGCTCATTTGTAATAGCACATTCAGTGGCCGAATCTCAAAAAGTTGTCACTGCCACCACAAATTGCAATAATCACGTTGTTGAATGTCGTCTTGCTTCTGTAGGCCCTTTATTAAGGTAAGTAAGTAAGAGATGTTTATCGAATTACACATTCTAATTTCCTGCAGAATTTTATTAAGCTTCTCATGTTAATGTGATGTGAATGCCCCCACAAGGGACTAAAGTATCGAGATGGAAACAATATAAGTGAAAAGTTGAAGATATTAGTTGTTACTATTCACTAATGACATAAAGATTTATTGAGTAATCTGGTGAACAAATAGTCCAATTTATGCAAGAAAATATAATGTCTTACTTCCATGCTGCAAGAACATCTTAGTTACATTTTTGTGTGAGCATGGAGAAATGAATTGTTCTTTTTGGATAAAGTGGTCCAAGTAATTATCACTCGTTGGATCGATTAGCGTATAAAAACTCGAGGAACAAAAGCTATTGTTCCTTAATAAGTAGATAATGCAGAAAGACAAACAATAATGTAAACCAAACCTGGACACGATGATATATAGTGGAAACACCCCAAGTACCAAAAAGTCCTCGAGGCGAAAAACCACTCCTCTCTAGCTTTCACTAGAGAGAGTTTGAACGAGTCTACTTGTTGTATTGATATCTTGATTACAATAGAACTTGGATCACTCACCTAGACTTCCTAGCTAGATCTCGGATCACTCTTCTCACTTGAATCTCAATCTCACACACGTAGAACAACTCTAAACCGAGTATTAGATTTTCGCTCTTCAAAGTCTTACTAAGCTATGCAATTCTCATGCAATATATAGCACACTAAATAGCTCAAACCTAACTACCAATCTAACCGTTCTAATATTACCATAAATCTCACAATATCTTTCTAAAAGGAAATCGCTTCCTAATATTTCATTCACAAGGAATTCTCTTCCTAAAAAATCTTTCACAAGGAAATCTCTTCCTAAGAAATCTTTCCTTCCGTGTGACATTCCAACTTGTTGTCCAAGTAGTCACCTTGGGCCTTACACTTCGGCGCGCCACCTTAAACAAATAAGGAAACAAAGCGCATAAGGAAATATTCCTTGTGCGTAATATTTCCTTATTCCTTTGGCGCTTCTTCACACGCGTGTTCAATGCCCAACCTTCTTCCGAGTTGCCACTTTCCTTATTTAGCGAGATCTTCTTTTCCTTCTTTGACAAGATATTATTTCCTTCTTTGAAATGCAACTCTTCCATAATTCTTCAAGTTCATTCTCCAAGATATCTTCAACCAATGATCTTCTTTGGATGAACTTTTTCTTCACAACTGTCTTCCATTCATCGTAACCTTACGCCTCATGGATTCCAGCAAGACTTCCTTCGTACTTGCTTGTACTTCCTTTGTTCCAGTGTACGCACAAGTAGACTTCCTTCGTTCCTGTCTACACACAAGTAGACTTCCTTCGTTCCTGCACAAACTAGTAACAATACCTACGCACTCAACTAAACCATTAGTGGAAGTTTGTCATTTAATCAAAACCTCATCATATCTCAACAATTTCCCCCTTTTTGATGATGACAAACATCCTTAACAATAAGAGTATAAACCTGAGACATATATACTAGATAAGGAACAAGACGAACAAAACACTAAAAATTCCTCCTCAGAAAAACAACGAACTACAACTAAGTCATGAATTCCCCCTCAAGTCCTGCTATCCTCTAATTTCCCCCTTTTGGCATCATTAAAAAGAATGAAATCAAGTCAACTTGCAACCTTAAGAGCTCATAAATCAAAACAAGAACATAATTCTATTAGAAATTAACAACGGGCCACGCCCTACTTACATCAGACCGCCATACAATTAAAGACAAGATAAACATGCAATCGTAAACAGCTGAAAGCATGAACAAAGTGAAATAAAACAAAGAAAAGACAGTAGATAGGGCTGGGGAACAAAAAGTGGGGGTCAGATGTGCAAGGGAAAGATAAGATCACTCCGTGTCGTCTTGAGGAGTTGACTAAGGCAAGTATGTCAATCTCAAGCAACATCGTGTTTGTTGGCACTGTGGTAACACAGGGCACTACAAGCATGAATGTTCCCTTAGAATCCAAATTGAGGAAAAGATATGTGCTCCTTACCGAGCTCAGAACGAGAGAAAATCAGAGGATACATCGGAGACTCAATCTGAGTCAAAGATGGGATCCAACGATCACTCCAAAGACACTCCCAAAACTAAGGGTGTGAATGCTCAAGGTGGGATAGGATCACGAGGATCACCAAGAAGTACCCCAAAAGTAAAGGTTGAGGTTAATCAATCTGAACTTCAAGGCACTACGAACGATAGATCTGTCCCACAAAACTCAAGCAAGCCAAGACTTGCTTGGGTAAGGAAAAACTAACCCTTTCTCTCAGGTGAAGTGCAACTATCCTTAGTACAAAGACAGGGTAAACTTACAGGGAACAAAGGATAGCTCCATGCCACTTCACCGGATCATCTAGAGGGATCCCTCCCTCTGGATCAAAGGAAGGTTACAACAGAGCCGGTCAAAGGCATTCACTCATTCGTAACTCCTTGGTATTGACTTGTTGAGTAACTCAACTGTGTCAAAGGAGGAAGATACAAAGATGACCCAAGTACGAATCAAGGGATCAAGAAAAATATATGTGCTAAATGAAGTTGTGTTCCCCCACATGTACGGTTCCTTTAATTCTTGTTTTTTCTTTGCTCCCACTTTCATTTTTGTCCTTTGTTCGTTTAGCCTCCTTATCAATAAAAAAAATGGAATTCTTACCTCGAAGGGAACACAACACCTCATTCCGGAGGTTCCACAAATTAGAAGTTTGCAAACCTTTGTAAAAAATGTACGTGATTCTCTCTCTATCTATGCAAACCTTTTCTTATGAAGACATTTTCGTTTGGACAAATCAGTCTTCCCTAGCAAGACATCCGACCCCCACTTTTTGTTCCCTAGCCTCAATTACTGTCTTCTCTTTGTTTCTATTTCACTTTGTTCATGCTTTCTGTTGTTTACGATTGCATGTTCATCTTGTCTTTAATTGTATGTCGGTTCGGTGTAAGGAGGGTGTGGCCCTCAGTTAATTTTTAATAGAATTTTGTTCTTGTTTTGATTTATGAGCTCTTAAGGTTGCAAGTTGACTTGATTTCATTCTTTTTTATGATGCCAAAAGGGGGGAAATTAGAGGATAGCAGGACTTGAGGGGGAATTCATGACTTAGTTGTAGTTCGTTGTTTTTCTGAGGGGGAATTTTTAGTGCTTTGTTAGTCTTTGTTCCTTAGCTAGTATATATGTCTCTTGTTTATACTCTTATTGTTAAGGATGTTTGTCATCATCAAAAAGGGGGAAATTGTTGAGATATGATGAAGTTTTGATTGAATGAAAAACATCCACTAATGGTTTACTTGAGTGCGTAGGTATTGTTACTAGTGTGTGTGCAGGAACGAAGGAAGACTACTTGTGTGTAGACAAGAACGAAGGAAGTCTACTTGTGTGTAGACAGGAACAAAGGAAGTACAAGCAGGTACGAAGGAAGTCTTGCTGAAATCCATAAGGCATAAGGTTACGACGAATGGAAGACAGGTGTGAAGAATAAAGTTCATCCGAAGAAGATTATTGGTCGAAGATATCTTGAAGAATGGACTTGAAGAATTATGGAAGAGTTGCATTTCAAAGAAGGAAAGAAGATCTTGTCAAAGAAGGAAAAGAAGATCTCGGCAATAAGGAAAGTAGCAACTCGGCAAGCATGTGCATTGGACGTGCGTGTGAAGAAGCGCCAAAGGAATAAGGAAATATTACGCGCAAGGAATATTTCCTTATACGCTATTGTTTCCTTATTCGTTCAATGTGGTGCGCCGAAGTGTAAGGCCCAAGATGACTACTTGGAGAACAAGTTGGAATGTCAAACGGAAGGAACAAACGGAAGGAAATATTTCTTAGGAAGAAATTTCCTTGTGAATGAAGTATTAGGAAGTGATTTCCTTTTAGAAAGATATTGTAAGATTTATGGTAATATTAGAACGGCTAGATTGGTAGTTAGGTTTGAGCTATTTATTGTGCTATATATTGCATGAGAATTGCATAGCTTAGTAAGACTTTGAAGAGCGAAAACCTAATACTCGGTTTAGAGTTGTTCTACGTGTGTGAGATTGGGATTCAAGTGAGAAGAGTGATCCGAGATCTAGCTAGGACGTCAAGGTGAGTGATCCAAGTTCTATTGTAATCAAGATATAAATACAACAAGTAGACTCGTTCAAACTCTCTCTAGTGAAAGCTAGAGAGGAGTGGTTTTTCGCCTCGAGGACTTTTGGGTACTTGGGGTGTTTCCACTATATATCATCGTGTTCAGGTTTGTTTACATTATTGTTTGTCTTTCTGCATTATCTACTTGTCAAGGAACAATAGCTTTTGTTCCTTGAGTTTTTACACGTTAATCGATCCAACAATTGGTATCAGAGTCTGGTCTCTAGATTGTTTCAATTAGTTTTGCAGGAAAAGATGTCATCCAACAATGCAATCAACGATTCATTCTGGAAACCCCCAATGTTGAAGCCATGAGAGTATGATTGGTGGTGCATTCAGTTTGAGTCACATGCTCAGTCTCTTGACGCCCAGATCTGGAGAGTTATCGAATTTGGCGATGCCATCATCCTTGACTTGAATGATGATGAAAAAACCAAAGAGAAAAAGAGATCTGACTATAGTGACGCAGACTACAAGATCCTTGAGAAGAATGACGAGGCGAATTTGTCGTGTGCCAAGTCAAGTAATCCTAACATGCAAACTAAGTAATATAGTGCACAAGAAAGGGTCGAATCCCAAGAGAATCAGTTTATCAAATTCTTAAGTTATCACAATGACTAACCAATAAACGTAACCAAAGGGGGGTTTTTAATGGTTTTGATACGAAGTATCGAATGTCAACTTGGTTATAACAATATTAAGAATAGTGTTCCACTTAGCGATTATCCACAATTAGATTAACAAGTTGATCTTAGAATCCTTTTCATCCCTATGTCAAGTTCTCAAGTGATCGTTCTAATTCCTGTTCTTGAATAGTTATTAGTCCAGCTAGTCCTAATAACCCTTACTCGATTATAACCTTGACACTATCAAAGTTCAATAACAAAGTAGCAATGCATTCAGGAATAGATAGATACATGCAATATCATGGACAACTAGTCGGATACTCGACATGTACTCAATTTTCTTCTCTAATAACAATCACAACTAGTTCATGCAAATAGATTGTGCTACACAACAAGTATGATAATTCAACTAGAAGTATCAAACTCTAGCAATATGAATAAGATAATACTAACTTAGGTGATCAATCTAAAGTAGTAAATCTAGTTCATGGACAATACAAACAAGAGAGTTGAGACAATCAAAGAGTAGACAAAGGGAAAAGATAAACTCACAACTTGTTGAATCCAAAAGCTTCAAACGCCAAGTGAAACAAAGGAACTTTAGCAACTCAGAAGTTTGTGAAAAACTCTCCACAAACTTAAGTAAAACAAAAGGTATTTGATCAAGGATGATCATCCACAACCTAAATAGTCATCAGCTATTGTAACAGCCAAATTAAGGTAATTAAAACGTGTGGAAAGTTACAGAATTGAACACAAATTACTTCAAATGGCAAAGACATCAATTTGATTCTTCTGTCGAGGAACCGCACCCGCGGGTTGAGAGCCGCGGGCGCGGTTTTGGATTCTCCAGAATTTCAGGATGGCAGAGGGCCGCGGGCGCGGTTTGGGACCCGCGGGCGCGGCTTGTGCTTTCTCGGATCCTTGGCTGATGGTGAAACCCGCAGGTGCGGCTTGAGACCCGCGGGTGCGGCTGTGTCGTCTGAGGTAGGAGCTACTGATTTCTTCAAGTCTTCGTCTTCGTCTTCATCTTCAACAGCTTCTTCCTTATGCTTCAATGCTTCTAATGCTTCGTATCATCTCTTGGAATCTCGTATGTAAATCTTCTCTCGAACAACTCCATGATACAGATTACATAGAAACAAATAACATAATCCTATACAAAACTAGCTAATAATCCATAGTTGCGGTATATAAAACACCGCTTATCAAACTCCCCCATACTTAGACCTTGCTCGTCCCCGAGTAAGCTAAAAGAAACTTACTCTTTTACAATAATCACTCAAAGATCTCAGGAAGTATGAAAAAGAAAGAAACTACAAATCACTAACACATTTAGTATACAAACAATATGATGAGAAAGAAATCTATCAATTTGGTCCTCCATAGTGGTTAACATGCAAAAAATTTTGTCCTAAGACACTCATTTCACTCATTTTGCCTAGGCGCCCCGAAAGGTTTTCACCAAGCCACTCATTTCATTTTCAATCTCACCATTCCTTACCGCCCTCAAGTCCTTTTTTGCCAAGCCTAATGCAAGCCGAACTACCCGCTTATTGCATGGATTTTTCCATCCCAGGATTTTCATTTGCCTTTTTTCGTATTTTTGTGGCTTTTTCTGTTTTTAATTCCATGCAAAGTACAAACCAAATTCAAAACAACCGAAGGGAAATAACAAGGAAATGAAACTACTCTAGGATAAGCAATGAACTAATTCCCCTCCCCTATACTTGAAGTGCACAATGCCCCCAGTGTGTAAGACATAGAAAAATAATGAGGAAGAGAGAAAGAAGCTCACTGATCCGGGTCATCCCGGTTTGGATAGTCGGGCCAACGAGCCTGCATGTCGAGCCGCAAGTCATCCACCGACTGCTGCAGCCTCTCAACATTTTGGTTTACCGTCTGAACCGACTGGTAGACAAACTCAATCCGCTCGAATAGACGCTGCTCCCAAGGTATGTCAGCAGGGGCTGCAGATGATGAGCCTTCGCCCCATTGCCTCTGAGGCTGAAATCGAGGGGCAGGCTCCTGGAAGCCATCATCATCCTCATCATCAAGGTCAACGGACTGCTGATCCGGCTGTTGAACCGGCTCCTGGATGCTGATCCCACCTCGAGCTCGTCGTCGAGCAGCTGCACGAGGGGGAGCGGGTGTAGGGTTGATCCTGAAAGTATGTGCTGGCCCATAAGCAAAGTCCTCTATGAGAGCAATCTCGGGAGGACCGAGCCAAACCCACATACACTCGTCCGCAACGACTGTAACAGACTTGAGCCACCGAAGTCGAGTCTGCAGAAATGTGGCATCCAGCAAATAGGGACCCATTGAGGGGTCCGGACTACCTACGCAGGCAAGAGTCTCCCAGTCGGGGACGACAGCCTCTAAGATGAGGGTGATCATGCCACCCAAAGCAATCTGACCCCTTGGTTTCGAGCGGGTTGTCTTGCAGGAGTGAGAGCCAATCCGGAATCACCTGACATTCCGGCATAAGAGCATAGAGATACTTCAGCTGGTAAGTAGGCACCTTGTTCACCTCAGAAAGCCCAAAGAAGGCCATAGATAGAGCCCGCTGTGTCAGGCGGAGACATGGATGGGACATCTTAGCATTATAATCATTACCATGGGGGTCCCGAACCTGTCCCGTCCACGTGTACCAGACCTGTGTAGGGCTGTCACCAACTGCAGTGTCATAATCTTCAGAGGGAACCTGAGAGATTCCCAAGATGGTGCGTAGTTGTTCAGCCTGAACCGTATAGGATCGTCCATTGTAAATGAACTGGATGGCTGAGATGAATGTGGTCTCAGAGATGGTCTTGGACTTGAGGCTCGCCAGAAACTGATATGTGGCCTCGGCATGAGTGGGAGCTGTCCTGAACAAGAAACCATGCAACCCTGCGTGCTCAAGCATGGCCTCAGTGCACGCAGTCATACCCAAATCATCGAGCGTACGTCGATGGAAAAATCTCGTGGCGATACAGTGCTTAGCCCTTAAAAAGGCTAAGTTAGCCTGAACCTGCTGTTGCCACAAATCATTTTTGTGGCCTCGAGACGTCCCTGCTGCAGCCATCAAAATGTCTACACAAACCGAATTCTACCACAAATCCGCAACACAACAAAGATACCAAGCAGCAGCAGCACAATAGCAATAGCCCTCCCCGAGGCGTAAGAAAATCAACAACGATGAGTGTGGTTGTCGGAAAAGCTTACCGAAATCAGCAAAAATTGACGACAGAGGCTAAAGCCGCGGGCGCAGGTTAGGAGCCGTGGGCGCGGTTTTTCGCGTTTTCTGATTTCTGGCGAGAAGGGAGCCGCGGGCGCGGGTTTGGAGTCGCGGGTGCGGTTTCTGCGAGGCGGAGAGCTTCTTGGCAGGGCGAAGCCGCGGGCGCGGGTTTGGAGCCGCGGGTGCGGTTTCTGCGAGGCGGAGAGCTTCTTGGCAGGGCGAAGCCGCGGGCGCGGGTTTGGAGCCGCGGGAGCGGTTTCTGCAAGGCGGAGAGTGGTGGCCGGAGGTGTGGTGCGGAGGAGAGGGAAGGTGTGGTGGTTTTGGTGTTGGGAAAGAAAAGTGGGAGGTGGGAGGATTTTATGTGGTGGGAGGTAGAGAATGGTGGGAGTTAGGGTTTTATTGGTGGGGATGGGAAGTGGGGTAGAAAATGAAATCCGATATGGAGAAGGGTAGAAGATGAAATCTGAGATAGAGAAGGGTAGAAGATGAAATCTGAGATGGAGAAGGGTAGAAGATGAACCGTCAATTCCTTTAGTAGCAAACGACCATCGTCTTCTCGTCTTGAATTCCTAGAAAATAGAAAACAAAACAATTAAAAAGAAAATGAAATTCAAGGGTAAAGAAGAATACCTTGGGTTGCCTCCCAAGCAGCACTTTGGTTAGAGTCGTGGCTCGACTTGGTTTCCCGTCTTCAATTTTCAAAAGTTGGCTCTTCTAGAGCCATTTCATCTAAAGACACTTTGGTGAATCCCTCATGGTAAGGTTTTAACCTTTGACCATTCACATTGAAGACGTTGTGGTTGTCCTTGTCAAACAACTCCACGGCGCCATGAGGAAAGACGCGAGCAACAACATACGGGCCATTCCACCGGGATCGCAACCTACCCGGAAAAAGTTGAAGACGAGATTGGTAGAGCAAGACCTTGTCTCCAACCTTGAAATCTTTCCTCAAGATGTTCTTGTCGTGCCAAGCCTTCGTCTTTTCCTTGTAGATAACCGCATTCTCATACGCATCCCGGCGTATCTCTTCAAGCTCTTGGATTTGCAACTTCCTAAAGTCGCCTACCTCATCCAACTCCATGTTGCATTTTTGCACCGCCCACCATGCCTTGTGCTCTAACTCCACCGGAAGGTGACAAGCCTTCCCAAACACAAGTCGATATGGGGACATTCCTATTGGAGTTTTGTAGGCGGTCCTATACGCCCAAAGTGCATCATCCAACCTTAGACTCCAATCCTTCCGATTAGGAGCCACCGTTTTTTCCAGAATCCCCTTGATTTGCCTATTGGACACCTCAGCTTGTCCATTGGATTGGGGGTGATAAGCAGTTGAGACTCGTTGAGTGACATGGTACTTCTTTAAAAGTGCACTCACCGTCTTGTTGCAAAAGTGAGTACCTTGGTCACTTATAAGAGCCTTTGGAATCCCAAAACGAGAAAAGATATTCTCCTTCAAGAAACCTGCTACCACTTGGGAATCATCAGTTCTGGTGGCCTTCGCTTCCACCCATTTGGAAACGTAGTCCACCGCAAGTAAAATGTATAAATTCCCAAACGAACTAGGAAAGGGTCCCATGAAATCAATATCCCAAACATCAAAAATCTCACAAAAGACTAATGGTGTTTATGGCATCTCATTTCGTTTAGAAATTTTCCCGACCCTTTGGCATCGGTCGCAAGCTTTGCAAAAGGCAAACGCATCCCGAAAGATGTGTGGCCAATAGAAGCCGGCGTCCAATACCTTCCTAGCCGTTTTGTTAGCCCCAAAATGCCCCCCACATGCATGAGAATGACAAAAAGTAAGGACAGACTGTACCTCGTTATCCGGGAGGCATCGTCGGATTACCTTGTCAACACAATGTCTCCAAAGGTAGGGGTCATCCCAAACGTAGAAACGTGATTCTCGCTTGATCCTATCTTTTTGAGCTTTGGTGTAGTTCGGCGGGAATTCTTCGCGAACCAGGTAGTTCACGATGTCGGCAAACCATGGTTTGAAAGACCGGAGGGCGAAAAGCTTGTATTCGGGGTAAATTTCTGCAAATTCTGTATAATCTGCTGTCAGAAAACCGCGATCGCGGTTATCGAGACACGGTCGCGGTTCTCCTTGTACTGAGAATTCTGGCAAACACAAACCGCGGGCGCGGTTCGCCTTTTTCCGAGAATGTTTGAGAGCACAAACCGCGGGCGCGGTTCTCAGGCCGCGGGTGCGGCTTGTTCTCAGCAGAAGCAGAATTTACAGAATAAATTTGATACAAGTTTTCGTCCGGGAACGTACCTTGAATTTGAACCTATAATTTACCGTCCTCTTGCACAATCCGGCTCAAATGATCAGCTACGGAGTTTTCGACTCCCTTCTTGTCCCAGATTTCCACATTGAACTCGCTTAAGAGCAAAACCCATCGAATGAGTCTTGGATTTAATTCTTTCTTCATCATGAGATAACGAAGAGCAACGTGGTCCGTGTGGATAATCACCTTCGTGCCCAAAAGATATTGCCGAAACTTTTCAAGGGCAAACACCACGGCTAGCAACTCCTTTTCCGTGGTGGGGTAATTCCTCTGAGCCTCGTTCAAAGTCGTGGAAGCATAGTAGATGACGTGCATTGCTCTTCCGACTTTTTGACCAAGAACGGCTCCCACCGCATAATCACTAGCATCACACATGATCTCAAAGGGTAGAGACCAATCGGGTACTTGGATGACTGGTGCTTCGGTGAGGTGGGCTTTCAGAGTGTCGAATGCCTTCTTGCACACATTCGACATGTCAAAGGTAGCTTCCTTCTTCAAAAGCTCACATAGGGGCGTGGAGATCTTAGAGAAGTCCTTGATAAACCTGCGATAAAAACCTGCATGGCCTAGGAAAGAACGCACTTCACGCACATTAGTAGGATAAGGCAACGATTGAATGACGTCAATCTTTGCCTTATCGACCTCAATACCCCTAGCTGAAATTATGTGCCCCAATACTATCCCTTGTTCAACCATAAAATGACACTTTTCATAATTCAATACTAGATTAGTATCTACACATCTTTTAAGCACAAGTGACAAATGATTTAAACATGCATCAAAGCTATCCCCATGTACCGTAAAATCATCCATAAAAACTTCTATGAAATGTTCAATGTATTCCGAGAAGATACTTACCATACATCGTTGAAAGGTCCCGGGCGCGTTACATAATCCAAAAGGCATCCTACGATATGCAAAAGTGCCAAAGGGACATGTAAACGTCGTCTTCTCTTGATCTTCGGGTGCAATAGCCACCTGAAAATACCCTGAATACCCATCTAGAAAGCAATAATACGGACGACCGGCAAGTCGTTCAAGCATTTGATCAATAAAAGGGAGAGGGAAATGATCTTTTCGGGTTACCACGTTCAGCTTGCGGTAGTCAATGCATACTCTCCAACCCGTTTGAGTTCGGGTAGGAACCATCTCACCTTGTTGATTCTCTACCAATGTTATGCCCCCCTTCTTAGGGACACATTGAGTTGGACTCACCCATTGGCTATCCGAAATGGGGTAGATCATGTCAGCTTGAAGAGGTTTCAGCACCTCCTTCTTGACCACCTCCATCATTGGTGGGTTTAATCTTCTTTGGGGTTTCCTAGAGGGTTTAGCACCTTCCTGAAGAAGGATCCTGTGCATACAGGTGGAAGGGCTAATTCCCTTGATGTCAGCAATGGTCCACCCAAGAGCGGTAATGTGTTCTTTCAATACCATCACCAACCTTCTCTCTTGTTCACCTGTCAACTTGCTCGAAATGATTACCGGGAGGGTATCATTTTCCCCAAGAAAAGCATACTTCAAGTGCTCGGGTAATTGCTTGAGCTCTACAACCGGTGCCTGCACAATAGAAGGAAGAAGCTTTTCGCTCTCCAAAGTTAGTAGCATGGGTCGACCGGCCAAAATTCTACCCGAAGCGTCTAGACGAGCTAGAACACTTTGAATCTCAAGTGGAAGAGACAAATCAAGTGTTGGTGAGTGAACGATGCTGTGTTCTAATACACTTTGTAATTCATCTAAGCCAAAGATATTGAAAACATCTTGGACTATAGGATCAATTACATCGATTGAACAAATAGACGCAACATCTTCGACGGGGTGTTTCATAGCATCAAAAATGTTAAATTGAACCATTTCCCCATCGAACTCTAAAGTAAGAGATCCACTAGCCAAATCAATCTTTGTGTTAGCGGTTCGCATGAAGGGCCTTGACGAGGCGAATTTGTCGTGTGCCAAGTCAAGTAATCCTAACATGCAAACTAAGTAATATAGTGCGCAAGTAAGGGTCGAATCCCAAGAGAATCAGTTTATCAAATTCTTAAGTTATCACAATGACTAACCAATAAACGTAACCAAAGGGGGGAGTTTTGTGGTTTTGATACGAAGTATCGAATGTCAACTTGGTTATAACAAGATTAAGCGAAGTGTTCCACTTAGCGATTATCCACAATTAGATTAACAAGTTGATCTTAGAATCCTTTTTATCCCTATGTCAAGTTCTCAAGTGATCGTTCTAATTCCTGTTCTTGAATAGTTATTAGTCCAACTAGTCCTAATAACCCTTACTCGATTATAACCTCAAAACTATCAAAGTTCAATAACAAAGTAGCAATGCATTCAGGAATAGATAGATACATGCAATATCATGGACAACTAGTCGGATACTCGACATGTACTCAACTCTCTTCTCTAATAACAATCACAACTAGTTCATGCAAATAGATTGTGCTACACAACAAGTATGATAATTCAACTAGAAGTATCAAACTCTAGCAATATGAACAAGACACAACTAACTTAGGTGATCAATCTAAAGTAGTGAATCTAGTTCATCGACAATACAAACAAGAGAGTTGAGACAATCAAAGAGTAGACAAAAGGAAAGGATAAACTCACAACTTGTTGAATCCAAAAGCTTCAAACGCCAAGTGAAACAAAGAACCTTAGCAACTCATAAGTTTGTGAAATACTCTCCAAAAACTTAAGCAAAACCAAGACTAGATGATCAAGGATGATCATCCACTACCTATATAGTATCAACTAAAGTAACAGCCGAATTAAGGTACTAAAAAAACGTATGGAAAGTTACAAAATTAAACACAAATTACTTCAAATGGCAAAGACATCAATTTGATTCTTCTGTCGAGGAACCGCACCCGCGGGTTGAGAGCCGCGGGCGCGGTTTTGGGTTTCTTCAGATTCTCAGGATGGCAGAGGGCCGCGGGCGCGGTTTGGGACCCGCGGGCGCGGCTTGAGCTTTCTGGAAAACCTTGGCTGAAGGTGAAACCCGCGGGTGCGGCTTGAGACCCGCGGGTGCGGCTTGAGCTTTCTCGAATCATTGTCTGAGGATGAAACCCGTGGGTGCGGCTTGAGACCCGCGGGTGCGGCTTTGTTGTCTGAGGCAGAACCTGCTGATTTCTTCAAGTCTTCGTCTTCGTCTTCGTCTTCAGCAGCTTCTTCCTTATGCTTCAATGCTTCCAATGCTTGTATCATCTCTTGGAATCTCGTATGTAAATCTTCTCTCGAACAGCTCCATGATACAGATTACATAGAAACAAATAACATAATCCTATACAAAACTAGCTAATAATCCATAGTTGCGGTATGTAAAACACCGCTTATCAGGCCTCCCAAGCAAAATAGAAGCAGCTTGCCCATCATGTTCCATGTCTAACACAAAGAAATCAGCGGGAAAGAACAAATTATCCACCATAACCAAAACGTTTTCAACTACACCTTTAGGATACACAGTGGACCTATCGGCTAGTTGAATAATAATTCCGGTTTCATGAAATGGACCTAACCCAAGAATCTTATAGAGAGAGTAAGGCAACACATTTATCGATGCACCCAAATCGAGCATGGCTCGTTCAAAATGTGTGTCACCTATACGGCAAGGTATGTTGACCATGCCCGGATCGCTGCACTTCTTAGGCATTCGCCTTTGAAATACAGTGGAGACACGCTCGCTTACCGTCACCTTTTGTTGCCCTTTCAACTTTTGATTCCTCTTGATTGTGCAAAGTTCTTTTAAAAACTTTGCATATCGAGGAATGCTTTTAATTAATTTGAGCAAGGGAATGTTTATCTCACATTTGCTGAACGTCTCAAACAACTCCTTGTCGTTTTCCGGCCTTTTGGCGTTCCTAAGGGCATCGGGAAACGGGGAGGGAGGCTTGGTGGAGTCGAGAGGTGGAAAGTTGGGGCGAACGTAGTTGTCCTGTCTCAACTGGAAATTCCCCCGATCCTCCACTTCGAGTTCAGCATTTTGTGAAGGAAATTCCGAAACATTTGCCTCAGTAGAGGAGCCGCATGCGCGGTTTTCGGGCCGCGGGCGCGGCTCATCAGGAAAATCGATTTCTGACTCAGTAGCGGAGCCGCGGGCGCGGCTCTCGACTGTCCTCAGAAATCGACGTTTCGGCAGAAGCCTCGACAAGGTTTTTGGTTTCGCCTAAAATCTTGCCACTTCTTGTTGTTACTGCACTTACATTTCTGGTTGGATTCACCACCGTTTGGGACGGTAGAGAATTGGAATTTTGTTGTGCAATGGTGGTTACAGCTTCAGCCAACTGCCCAATTTGCTTCTCCATGTTCTTGATGCTCGACTCGGTCGTTTGAACATGAGTTGTGAAGTGTTGAGTCAAGGATCTCAGCAGCTCCGCAGTAGATGGTCCAGCATTGGGTCGAGGGCCTTGAGCTTGTTGTTGGGGCTCATTTGGATCACGCCATCGAAAATTGGGATGATCTCTATACCTCGGGTTGTAGTTGTTTAGTTGATCACCACGAGGTCGTGGGGGTCCATACCCACCACCAGCAGCATTGACTTCAGCAACGTCTTCACCTTCAAGCTCAGGGCATTTATCTGTAAAATGAAAAGGGTCAGCACAAATACCACATACCTTTACTTGTTGTTGTTGTCCTTTTTGTAACTGAGAGACCATCTTTTTCAACTCTACAAGCTCAGCTACAAGAGCGGGATCCCCTGAACTTGTTGCGTGCACTCCCTTTTTGGTGTATGTCCTACCAAAACTCCTTGTGCTCTCAACCATATCTTTCAATTTCTCCATGGCATCCTCCGGCGTCATGTTGAGAATATTCCCACCACACGCAGCATCAACCATCCTCCTTTCTTGGTTAAGGAGACCATTGCAAATGTAAAGCACTAGATCCTCGGTATCATACCCATGAAAAGGGCACGAAGCACACAACCCCTTGAAGCGTTCAAGGTAGTCATAGAGAGTTTCGTCTTCACTTTGCTCGACATGGGCTATCTCCTTCTTGAGAGCATTTGCCTTCTTCACCGGAAAATACTTGCTCAAGAACACCTTGTGCAACTTTTCCCAATTATCAACCGAACTGGTTGGCAAATGGTAATACCAAGAACGAGCACCATCCTTCAAATTTAACCCGAAGGCTCTCATCTTGATCTGCACTTCCGTGACGTTTGGCGGTTTGGTCGTCATGCAAATGTCATGAAATTGGTTAAAATGCATGATCGGATCCTCACCAGCCAAACCATGGAAACTTGGGAGCAAATTGATCACCCCCGACTTGAGCTCGAAAGTCACCCCATGAGCAAGGGGTGGAATAACCACAGCTTGAGGTTGCTGTGTCGGGTTCGGTGTTTGCCCCTCTCTCAAAGTGCGAGTAACACCACCTCCTGGTAGCCTTGTCTCAATTAGCTCCCGTTGAGCATCAACGACCAACTGCATGTCAGCCAATTGACGCTGCACTTCAGCAAGAGCTTCTCGATCGGCCATTTCTACTGTCTCAGTCCCGACTCTGTTCTCTCTTTGATTCCGATGAAAACTTCTCTCGATCTCTGAATCAAGAATAGAAAGAGGCTGATTAATAGAACGGGTGTTGACCATTCACTAGTCAACACTAAAGTTAATCAAAATAAGAACTTAAAAATAAGAAAATTTGATTCCCCGACAACGGCGCCAAATTTGACGAGGCGAATTTGTCGTGTGTCAAGTCAAGTAATCCTAACATGCAAACTAAGTAATATAGTGCGCAAGCAAGGGTCGAATCCCAAGAGAATCAGTTTATCAAATTCTTAAGTTATCACAATGACTAACCAATAAACGTAACCAAAGGGGGGGTTTTAATGGTTTTGATACGAAGTATCGAATGTCAACTTGGTTATAACAATATTAAGAATAGTGTTCCACTTAGCGATTATCCACAATTAGATTAACAAGTTGATCTTAGAATCATTTTCATCCCTATGTCAAGTTTTCAAGTGATCGTTCTAATTCTTGTTCTTGAATAGTTATTAGTCCAACTAGTCCTAATAACCCTTACTCGATTATAACCTTGAAACTATCAAAGTTCAATAACAAAGTAGCAATGCATTTAGGAATAGATAGATACATGCAATATCATGGACAACTACTCGGATACTCGACATGTACTCAATTCTCTTCTCTAATAACAATCACAACTAGTTCATGCAAATAGATTGTGCTACACAACAAGTATGATAATTCAACTAGAAGTATCAAACTCTAGCAATATGAATAAGATAAAACTAACTTAGGTGATCAATCTAAAGTAGTAAATCTAGTTCATGGACAATACAAACAAGAGAGTTGAGACAATCAAAGAGTAGACAAAAGGAAAGGGATAAACTCACAACTTGTTGAATCCAAAAGCTTCAAACGCCAAGTGAAACAAAGGAACTTTAGCAACTCATAAGTTTGTGAAAAACTCTCCAAAAACTTAAGTAAAACAAAAGGTATTTGATCAAGGATGATCATCCACAACCTAAATAGTCATCAGCTATTGTAACAAATAACATAATCCTATACAAAACTAGCTAATAATCCATAGTTGTGGTATGTAAAACACCGCTTATCAAAGAACACCAGGGCTAAAAAGATCCTTCACATGGCTCTAAGTCCGGGCGATCTTCGGAAGATTCTTAAGTACAAGACCGCCAAGGAAATCTGGGATTCACTAAAGAGGACATACTCGGGAAGTAACGATGTCAAGAGGAATAGACTCCTTGCTGCTCAAAAGGACTATGAGCAAGTTGTGCAGGAGAAAGGTGAATCCTTGGAGGACTTCCATGCAAGGTTTGAAGGCTATGTGAGTCAAATTGAATTTCTAGGTGAAGAGCTCCCTCAATGGAAAGTCACCTATCAATTCATGCAAGCACTGAACGCCCAATGGGACGAGTTCATCAATGCCCTTCAAGCTCAAAGCGATATCAAAGAAATCTCCTTGGAAGACCTTGTGTGCCGTCTCAAGAGTCACTCGGGAATTCTTGAAAGAAAGCTCTTGACAAGGAAAGATACGGGCAAAGGAAAATCAATTGCCTTAAAGGTAGAAAAGGCTTTTGATCTATCCCAGATGGAAGACCATGAAATTGAAGAAGATGACACAGTTGCGCTCATTACAAGAGCCTTCAGGAAAGCATGGAGAGGAGGATAGACACGTCACACCGAAGGTAATCAAGGTCCAAAATAAGTTATTTGCTATAATTGCCAGAAAGCAGGTCACTTTGCCAGGAATTGCTTCAAGAAAAGAGTAGAAGAACCACCAGAGAAATCTGCAATGATGGCAACCTAGGAAGAAACAAAAGACAACCTATGTCTCATGGCAACCAGGAGTAATCAAGATGACGCCAACCAGGTACCTATTCACTCTTGGTATATAGATAGTGCTTGCTCATGTCACATGACAGGGAACAAAGAATGGTTTCAATCACTTAATTTCCAAGGTCGAGGCTCCATCACTTTCGGGAACAAAAGGAAAGGAGAAGTTCAAGGAACATGCAAGGTAAGTATCTCCGACAAACTCTCTGTCAATAATGTCAATCTAGTAGACAATCTTGGTTATGACTTGTTAAGTGTAGCTCAACTGTGCCAAAAAGGGAAGAATAGGGTTGTCTTTACTACTAATGATTGTCAAGTTGAGAGTTTAAGTTTAGGGAAGATTCTCCTAAAAGGGATATGTATCAAACACATCTACAAAGTAGACTCAACCTTTATTCCTGAGGAGGATCTGTGCTTTACCTCTGTTAAAGAGGACTCTCTCCTTTGGCACAAAAGATTTTGTCATGCAAGTTTGTCACACCTTCAAAGGCTCTACCAAAAGGACCTGGTAACCGGTCTCCCCAAAGTAGAAGTCATCCAAGACATGGTGTGCTCGTCATGCATAAGAGGCAAACAAGTAAGGTCCTCCTTCAAATCCAAAAGAGAGGTGAGCACTTCTCATCCCTTAGAGATGATCCACATGAATTTGTCACTAGTGGAAAAAAAACTTGTTGCAGCGCCCTTGTTGAGGCGGGCAAAGTTTTGCCCGCCTCAACAACCTCAAAAAATCGGACTTGTTGAGGCGAACACATTTTTGTTCGCCTCAACAGGGGTCTGTTGAAGCGGGCAGAGTTTTGCCCGCCTCAACAACCCAAAATTCTCTTTTTTTATCCCTTTTTTTACATGTCACACGGATTGATATTTTCAACCATTAGATGATAAGGGATCCAATGGCCCAAAATTCTCTTTTTTTATCCCTTTTTCCCACTTCATATATCCCTAAGTCAGCTAGGGTTAGCCGTCACTTCTCCATCTTCATTTCTTTGCTCCACTTCATGAATCTGCCTCAATTATCTTTCTCTATTCTTCTCAGATCCAAAAATTTCAGCCTCACACTTCGTATTCTTCTCCCCTCTAACAATTCATCTCACCCTCTAATCATCTTCTCCTCTTAAAAAACCACCGCCTCCTCTCAGGTGCTCAAAACCTATTTCCACTAAAAACCTAATATCTGAATTCCTTTAAAAACAAGAGACGATCCCAGATCTGAATTCCGCCGATTTTTCTTTGCGACAACCCCGCAGAAAAGCCCAGGCTGGAGGCTATTGTTTGGTCTAAAGGTGCCGAGGAGACAGAGACGAGCTCTATATCCAGATCTGAGTTCTTCTTCTTCGTCGATGGGTTCTTCTTCATCGTTGGGTTCTTCTTCGTCACTGGGTTCTTCTTCATCGCAAATCCGCCCTTCGTCTTTGAGACAATCTCAAGAAAAGCTCAGGTCGTCGGTGGAGTTAGAATCAAGGCCGGAGACGATGCAGATTCTTTATTAGGGTTTTCAGTTAGAATGATGCAGATTCTTCATCGCAAATTCTTTATTAGGCTGGAGACGATGCAGATTCAAGGCCGGAGACGGTGAAGATTATTTATTAGGCCAGAGACGGACATTTGCATAATTTTTGCCTACTTGTTGCAGCCCCCTGTTGCAGCGACCCCTGCCCGCCTCAACAGGGGGTTTTTGTCCGCCTCAACAGGGGGGTTTTTGCCCGCCTCAACAGGGGGGTTTATCCACTAGTGTGTGGACCTATGCGTACACAGAGCCGTGGAGGAAATAGATATGTTTTTGTTATTGTGGATGACTATTCTAGGTACACCTGGACCATATTCTTGTACTCAAAAGATGAAGTCTTTGAGGAGTTTGAAGCATGGCTAAAATCCGCAGAGAACAAATTGGGAGTCTCCTTAGTCTCTATACGCTCCGACCATGGAACTGAGTTCAAAAACTCTCAGTTCTATGATCTGTGTAGGAACAACCACAACTTCTCAGCCCCAAGAACTCCTCAGCAAAACGGGGTCGTGGAAAGGAAGAATAGGACTTTGGAAGATATGACAAGAACCGTCTTAATCTCCAGCAATCTTCCAAACATCTTCTGGGCTGAGGCACTCAACGCCTCATGCTACGTGCTAAACAGAGCCACTCTCAGACCTATCATCAACAATACTGCCTATGAGCTCCTAAATGGAAGAAAGCCAATGTATGTCATCTTAAGGTATTTGGATGTAGGGTGCTTTGTTCACAATAATGGGAAGGAAAACTCCGGAAAATTTGATCCAAGAACCGATGAAGGTACATTCGTGGGATACTCTCTTCAAAGCAAAGCCTACAAGGTCATCAACAGGCGAATAGGAAAAATTGAAGAAAGCATTCATGTCATCTTCGATTAGTCCACTATGGCTGGCAAAGCCATACAAGAAGGAGATAGCACACCCTTTACTCAGGAAGACCACTTCGATCTAGTCGAAGTTGCCAATCTCGAGGAACAAATCCCGAATAGTGGGGACCCAAATCAAGCGTCAAAGTCTGACAAATCTGGAGAAAGCTGCTCAGAGGAAATAGAGGAAGAAAGTGATGAGGAAACCAACAACAATCCTGATAGTTCGGATGCAAGTCCCTCACCAGGGAACACAACAAAAGAGTGTGTCAACGAAGAACCTGCCACAGAAATCAGACGCACCTCTCGAAGCAATGGACCACCAGGATGGTTGGATGACTACATATGTAATGCAGTCATACAAGATCCATTACCTTCAAACACAATCACGATCAATCGTAGCGAAGTTACGTCATCTCTCTTACCCTCTAATTAATTTTGTGCTTTCACTTCTTTTGTCTCCCTAGCAGAACCAAAACAGTAGATGGAGCCCTAAAGGATCCAGAATGGGTCAAAGCTATGCAAGACGAGCTTCATCAATTTGAGAGAAACAAGGTATGGAGACTTGTTCCTAATCCAGGGAACAGAACCATAATAGGAACAAAATGGGTCTTCATAAACAAGCTAGATGACAAAGGACAGGTAACAAGAAACAAAGCAAGACTAGTGGTAAAAGGATACAACCAACAGGAGGGGATAGACTACAATGAAACCTTTGCTCCAGTGGCCATACTGGAAGCAATAAGATTACTAATCGCTTACTCAGCACATCATGGTTTCAAGCTTCAACAGATGGATGTAAAGACTTCCTTCCTCAACGGGGAAGAAGTCTTTGTGGAACAAACTCCTGGGTTTGTTGATTCAGCTCACCCAGACCACGTCTATGTACTGGACAAAGCTCTTTACGGTCTCAAACAAGCTCCTCGAGCATGGTACGAAAGACTATCTCGCCATCTGTTGTCCAATGGGTATGTTCGCGGAGAGGTAGACAGAACCTTGTTTCTCCTAAGGGAAGGAAAGGATACTCTGGTTGTGCAAGTCTATGTGGACGACATCATTTTCGGGTCCACAAACAACAAGCTGGTTGAGAGATTCGTCAAACTTATGGAAAGTGAATTCGAGATGAGCATGGTAGGTGAACTCAAATTCTTTCTCGGACTACAAGTAATACAAGGAGATGATGGAACTAGAGTCCATCAACAGTCCATCTGGCATGGTAGGTGATCATGTGAAGTCCATCAATAGATTTCAAAGAAGCACACCATGGTGGCCCTCTCCACAGCTGAAGCTGAATACATAGCAGCCGCAACCTGTTCCTCACAACTCCTATGGCTCAAACAACAGCTAAGTGATTTCGGTATCAATCTCAATTCAGTACCTATTCTTTGTGATAATACTAGTGCTATAAATATTGCTAAGAATCCTGTGCAGCATTCTAGAACCAAACATATTGAGATTAGACACCACTTTCTAAGGGACTGTGTTGAAAAGGGGCTAGTAACAATGGAATTCGTTCGCACTGAGGAACAAATCGTAGACATCTTCACCAAGACACTAAACAAGGAACCTTTTGAAAGGCTTCGTATGGAACTTGGTATGATTTCTCTCGAATAATTCTATATGTTCCTAAGAACCTCCCATGACTGGTTGAAGTGTGAGTGATAATTGGTCATTATCTATAGGAGTATATGAGCATGTGATAGTATTTCGTTGGTGTGAGTTATTTGTTTCTTCTTGTCTTGAGTAATCTTTATTGTCTTGAAATCTATTTGAATTCGAAATGCTAGCACCATAATTTCTTTTACATGAGAAGGTCTTATTTGTTGTCCAAAAGAGTCATCTTGATGATTTGAACCCTCATTATAAGCCCAAAGGGTAGAGGATCTCTACAGCCATCCCTGAAGCCTTGTCATGATTGCACATTCCTATGAGCCCCTTGTATTCATCTACATCTGGAATCTCTCATCATGACTCAATAAACTCACTTTTTCATCTCTATTTTTTTGTATAATGTTCTATTGTACCATCTTTGGTAAACTCACCCCCGCATTATACTATTCTATTCTTTTTGGATAAATTGTGAAAGTGGAATGAATGTTCTGGTCCTCAAGAAGGATAGGAGGCGGGGTCTCAAGATGGCATGAAAAGAAGCTTCCGTGTGTTTTTGGTAAGTTACTCAAGTAGTGGTGTTGTCTCCAAAAAGGTGAAGCGGTACCCAAAACCCAAAGTCTTATCAATTTGGAAAAGAATTTTTTTCTTTCCAAACTTGAAACGATTTTCATCCATTATATATACCCCTTCCTCAAAATCACCTCCTCAAAAGTCATTGACCCTTTCCCACGCAATCTCAACTCCGTCAGTGTCATTCACTCATCACCGCCCTCCTCCATCTTCAACCATACAACCGTCCTCCTCCATCTTCAATCCTACAACCTCTCTCATCACCCTTCTCCAACAACATCCATCAATCCATTCCGCTGCAGACACTAACCCAACAAGTAAGGTTGCTAAAGGATCGCTCAATGATGTTTCCGAGATTGTGATGACTAAGGATGAAGACTACAAATTGGAAGAATAGTTACTAAAGAAGGAAGTCTTCAGAGTACAGAAATCGGGTAGGTTTGATACCCTTTAACAAGCAACATAGACACGCAAGAAGCCGCTACAGAAGTTACAGAAGTTTCTAAGAAAACAACATGAAGAAGAAGTTGAAAAAGTTAACAAGACAGCTGGGATTCGATCTCTTGGTTCAAAATTTGAAAAGTCGCCACTTCAGAGTAATCTGGCCTCATTCTTCTATGGGAACAGAACGTCTCTGACTACTTTTCAATTACTCCAACCCCACTCTTTTTTCCCAGCCGCATTATCCCTCTTCTCTTTGATCTTTTTGTACACTTTTTCATGACTTATTATTCTTGGTTGCTAGCATGACGATTCTCATATTTTTTCTTGATATTGTGATTTCTTGAGCACTGAAGTTCTTATAAGTTATTACCTCGATTACTTTCTTGTGTTTTGTATATTTCCTATCTATTACTTCTGCTTTCATTCTTTTTGATGATGCCAAAAGGGGGAAATTAGAGGATAGCAAGATTTGAGGGGGAATTCATGACTTAGTCGTAGTGCGTTGTTTTTCCGAGGGGGAATTTTTAGTGCTTTGTTAGTCTTTGTTCCTTAGCTAGTATATATGTCTCATTTTTATACACTTATTGTTAAGGATGTTTGTCATCATCAAAAAGGGGGAAACTGTTGAGATATGATGAGGTTTTGATTAAATGACAAACATCCACTAATAGTTTACTTGAGTGCGTAGGTATTCTTACTAGTTTGTGCATGAACGAAGGAAGTCTATTTGTGTGTAGACAGGAACAAGGAAGTCTACTTGTGCGTAGACAGGAACAAAGGAAGTACAAGCAGGTACGAAGGAAGTCTTGCTGGAATCAATGAGGCGTAAGGTTACGACGAATAGAAGACAACTGTGAAGAACAAGTTCATCCGAAGAAGATCATTGGTCGAAGATATCTTGGAGAATGGACTTGAAGAATTATAGAAGAGTTGCATTTCAAAGAAGGGAAGAAGATCTTGTCAAATAAGGAAAAGAAGATATCGCCAAATAAGGAAAGTGGCAATGCAACTCGGAAGAAGGATGGGCATTGGACGCGCGTGTGAAGAAGCGCCAAAGGAATAAGGAAATATTACGCGCAAGGAATATTTCCTTATACGCTATTGTTTCCTTATTTGTTCAAAGCGGCGCGCCGAAGTGTAAGGCCCAAGGTGA
Organism: Oxyria digyna; assembly: GCA_029168935.1. Lineage (NCBI taxonomy): Eukaryota > Viridiplantae > Streptophyta > Magnoliopsida > Caryophyllales > Polygonaceae > Oxyria > Oxyria digyna. The sequence goes on from JAPVLV010000005.1 coordinate 48,564,821, forward strand.
CTACTTGGAGAACAAGTTGGAATGTCACACGGAAGGAAAGCTTTCTTAGGAAGAGATTTCCTTGTGAAAGATTTCTTAGATAGAGAATTCCTTGTGAATGAAATATTAGGAAGCAATTTCCTTTCAGAAAGATATTGTGAGATTTTTGGTAATATTAGAACGGCTATATTGGTAGTTAGGTTTGAGCTATTTAGTGTGATATATATTGCATGGGAATTGCATAGCTTAGTAAGACTTTGAAGATCGAAAACCTAATACTCGGTTTAGAGTTGTTCTACGTGTGTGAGATTGAGATTCAAGTGAGAAGAGTGATCCAAGATCTAGCTAGGAAGTCTAGGTGAGTGATCCAAGTTCTATTGTAATCAAGATATCAATACAACAAGTAGACTCGTTCAAACTCTCTCTAGTGAAAGCTAGAGAGGAGTGGTTTTTCGCCTCGAGGACTTTTTGGTACTTGTGGTGTTTTCACTATAAATCATCGTGTTCGGGTTTGTTTATATTATTGTTTGTCTTTCTGCATTATCTACTTGTCAAGGAACAATATCCTTTGTTCCTTGAGTGTTTACACGCTAATCGATCCAACAAAAGGACTTTCCTTCTTCACAACTGCTCCCTTCCCCTTTCTGGCACTCTGTGCTTGGGTAACCCTTGCTCTCTCCGGCTTGGGCGATTTGGGCTCGGGAATTTCTTCGATCGTCTCCTCCGAGGACATTTGGTTCGCTTCTTTGGAAATCTGGGAACGAGTCTTTCTCTTCCCGGTGACGCTTGAGCACTTGCCGCTTTTCTTTCCCCCTTGCGAGGTCGGGATGACGACATCGGCTTCGAGTTCCTTTTCGAAGTCAACTAGAGTGTCGTCCTACCTTGGCGCCGTCTCAGAGACGTCGCCGGCAGGCCGGGACTCATCATGGTCGACCTCGATGTGCTCCGAGAAGAGCGACTCGGAGGGGAGAGGAGAGGAAAGTTTTTTTCAGGGATTTTAGGCTCAGGATTTTTGGGCTCTGTGGCTTTGGGTTCTTTGTAGACAACCATGGCAGACATGGGGTCGATGATTGGAGCTTTGAAGATGATTGGAGAGGGATTAGGGATAAGAGGTACCTGGGACATGTACCCAGCAGCGGTTAATTTTTGAAGGAGGGTTTCTAAGGTTTCGTCATTAGCGATGACAAGGGTGGGGTTTTGGGAGGAAGAGTTGGAGGCCATTTTTTAGGAGCTTGGGAGTTATTGAAAGGCAAGTAGGTTTGAGAGATTTCAGGAAAATTGAGAGTGTGAGGTTAGGGATATGGGAATGTGGGTTTTAATAGGGGGGTAGAGTTAGCCGAATCGTTCCTTGGAAGATTTTGTAAACCGGTTGTTGAGATTTTCCTTCCTTGTTCACACACCATAATTACCACAAGAATTTCACACTTTCCAAACATCATTCTTCACCTTTCCTTTTCTCAACTCCGCAATAATTACCTGCTATCTTTAATTTTCACACGTCAACTCGGCCTCGAGACACCCACACGCTGCAGACACGCAACCCTGACACGCTGCACCTCTCTCTCCACCCAATCAAACTTCTCGCGTGACAAAGACGATCCGTTTCTTTCAAAGGCAATCCAAAAAGAGCGTAGTGTATGATATGGGGGTATCGTTACCAGAGATGGTACAAGAGAATATCATACGAAATAATAACATGGATAATTTAAAAATCATGATGAGAGATTTCAGATGTGATGACATAAGATTGGCTCATAGGAATATACAATCATGATTTAGGCTTAAGGGACGGCTGTAGAGTACCTCTATCCTTTGGGCTTATGATGAGGGATCAAATCATCAAGAGGACTCTTTTGGGCTGAAAATAAGACCTTGTTCATGAAAAATAATGTTTCAGAGAAGCATGCAATCATGTAAATGATCATAGAGAGGAACGACATAATTTAGGCATTACACAAAGTCAATCTTACATAGAAATTAAGAGTTGTAGAGCTCTATGAGATTTAGGAGCAAGAGGCAAGAAATCATTCAAGTTTCAGCCAATCATTCAAGGATTTCAAGGGATATAAGGAACATAGAGAGAGAAAACATACCTTAGTGAGTTCCTTCCCTTCTGGGTTGATCTTGCTTAGTGCTCTTGCTAGGGAGGACTGATTTGTCCAATGAATAATATCTTCATAAGAAAAATTTGCATAGATAGAGAGAGAATTACGTACCTTTTTGACCAAGGCTTGCAAACTTCTAATTTGGGGAGCCTATGTGTTCCCTTTGAGGTAATAGTTCCAAAATAAATTTTTTTTTTGATAAGGAGGCTAGAAAGAACAAAATATAGAATCAAAAGCGGAAGCAGTAGAAAAACAAAAATTAAAGGAATAGAACCTCGTTTCGAACATACCTTTTCTTGATCACTTGATTCGTACTTGAGTCGTCTTTGTATTTTCCCCCTTTGACAAAGTTGAGTTACTCAACAAGTCAATACCAAGGAGCGACGAATGAGTGAATGCCTTTGACCGGCTCTTTTGTATCCTTCCTTTGATCCAGAGGAATGGATCCCTCTAGATTATCTGGTGAAGTGGCATAAAGCTATGCTCTGTTCCCTGTAAGTTTACCATGTCTATGTACCAAGGATAGTTGCGCTTCACCTGAGAGAAAGGGTTAGTTTTTCCTTACCCAAGCAAGTCTTGGCTTGCTTGAGTTTTGTGGGACGGATCCATTGTTCGTAATACCTTGGAGTTCAGCTTCATTAACCTCAATCTTTACTTTTGGGGTACTTCTTGGCGATCCTCTTGATCCTTTCCCACGTTTAGCATTCACACCCTTAGGCTTGGGAGTGTCTTTGGAGTAATCTTTGGCTTTCGTCTTTGACTCAGATTGAGTCTCCGATGTATCCTCTGATTTTCTCTCATTCTGAGCTCGATAAGGAGCACGTATCTTTTCCTCAATTTGGATTATGAGGGAACATTCATGTTTGTAGTGCCCAGTGTTACCACAGTGCCAACAAACACGATGTTGCTTGAGATTAACGTACTTGCTTTGTCCTGGCCAGATGGGAATGTTAGCTTTCCTGGACTCGAAGTCGATGTGTGTCCGCTCTGTGTTTTGGAATTGGCTCAACCAGATAGCATAAGCTTTTTACCCATCAAACCATGTGTTTATCCTTTCAACGGGTTTGTTTCCCCCCTAAGGACTCCACCTTGGTGACACACCTTTTGCAAGTGTTTTCCAATGATGGTTCCTTGGGGGTTTCAAATTCACGTTAGGTGACTCATGAGTTTTAGGGTTTTCATCTGAGACATATCCAATCCCACTGCGGGGCACAAATCTACTTGAGTAATCGGTTTTTAGGCCATTTATGTAGGATCTAGCATGCTCATCTAGCCACAAATTTTTCTAGTGATCCTCATCTTCCTTGAGTACCACAAGATCATTGCACAACTTCTCATTCTCATGAGAGAGAGAAAGCTTTGCATTTTCGAGCTCAGAAACCTTACTCTCAAGCGATATGATCTTGTTTTTGAGTCCGGGGCATTTTTCGCAAGAGCTAGATGAAGAAGAAGAGACGCTTTCTAGCATGGTAACCTTTTCAGACAAGAGTCTTGTTTCGTCAACCAGTTTTGAGAGTTCCTCTTCTCTCTCATCTAGTTTTTCTTGTATATCCCCATTCTCTTCTCCAAGTCTTCTAACAATATGAATCAATTGAGTACTAGACATGCTCTGTAATTTAGTGATTATGGAAGAAAGACTTACCTCGGCTTCAGGTGTGCTATCTTCGGCTGCCATAAGGCACACTTCCTTCTCGTTCTTTTGGTCCTCTTGATCTGAGTCTGAATCCTCCCAGGTTGCCATCATTGCTCGCTTTCCTTCTGCAACAGGTGGTTCTCCCGCTCTTCTTTTGTAACAATTTCTGGCGAAGTGACCAGTCTTCTGGCAGTGATAGCAAACGACTTCCTTCATGTCTTTCGTTCCATCAGAGGGACGGGAGTCACTCCTTCCCCCTCTCCAAGCTTTACGAAAAGCACTTATGATCAAGGCTACCGTTTCATCATCTTCAGCCTCGACGTCTTCCATCCAGGATAGATCAAATGCTCTTTCAACTTTCAGGGCAATAGGTTGACTCTTGTCAACCTCCTTCCTTCCTTGGAGTTTTCTTTCGAGAATCCCTGAATGAATTTTGAGGCGATAGACTAGATCTTCTAGGGATATATCTTTGATGTCGCTTTGTGCTTGTAGAGCATTGATGAATCCATCCCACTTGGAGTTTAGTGCTTGCATGAATTGATGCGTAACCTTCCATTGGGGAATGTCTTCACCAAGAAACTCTATTTGGCTGACATATCCTTCGAATCTGGCATGAAAATCTTTCAAAGATTCGTTCTTTTCTTGAAGAGCCTTCTCATAGTCCTTTTGTGCCGCTAAAAGGCAATTTCTCTTCACATCGCTACTTCCTGAGTAAGTTCTACTAAGTGCATCCCATATTTCATTCGCAGATTTGAATTTTAATACTTTTCTGAGATCACTTGAACTTAGAGCCATGTGAAGTATTTTCTTTACCCTAGCATTCTTCTCCAAGACTTTGTAATCGGCATCATCGTAGTCGATTCTCTTCTTCTCTTTGGTCTTGTCTTCCCCGGCAAGGTCCAGAACAACTATATCTCCAAATTCAATGACCTTCCATAGTTGAGCATCAAGGGATTGAGTATTGGATTCAAACTGGATTCCCCACCAGTCATACTCTCCCGACTTCGGCATTGGGGGTTTCCAGAATGAGTCGTTGATTGGATTGTTGGATGACATCTATTCCTGCAAAGCTAATTGAAACAATCTAGAGACCAGACTCTGATACCAATTGTTGGATCGATTAGCGTATAAAAACTCAAGGAACAAAAGCTATTGTTCCTTGATAAGTAGATAATGCAGAAAGACAAACAATAATGTAAACCAAACCTGGACACGATGATATATAGTGGAAACACCCCAAGTACCAAAAAGTCCTCGAGGCGAAAAACCACTCCTCTCTAGCTTTCACTAGAGAGAGTTGGAACGAGTCTACTTGTTGTATTGATACCTTGATTACAACAGAACTTTGATCACTCACCTAGACTTCCTAGCTAGATCTCGGATCACTCTTCACACTTGAATCTCAATCTCACACACGTAGACTAACTCTAAACCGGGTATTAGGTTTTCGCTCTTCAAAGTCATACATGCAATTGCCATGCAATATATAGCACACTAAATAGCTCAAACCTAACTACCAATCTAGCCATTGTAATATTACCATAAATCTTACAATATCTTTCTAAAAGGAAATCGCTTCCTAATATTTCATTCACAAGGAATTCTCTTCCTAAGAAATCTTTCACAAGGAAATCTCTTCCTAAGAAATATTTACTTCCGTGTGACATTCCAACTTGTTCTCCAAGTAGTCACCTTGGGCCTTACACTTCGGCGCGCTGCCTTGAACAAATAAGGAAACAAAGCGCATAAGGAAATATTCCTTGCGCGTAATATTTTCCTTATTCCTTTGGCGCTTCTTCACACGCGCGTCCAATTCCCAACCTTCTACAGAATTGCCATTTTCCTTATTTGGCGAGATCTTTTTTTCCTTCTTTGACAAGATCTTCTTTCCTTCTTTGAAATGCAACTCTTCCATAATTCTTCAAGTCCATTCCCCAAGATATCTTCAACCAATGATCTTTTTCGGATGAACTTTATTCTTCATAACTGTCTTCCATTCGTCGTAATCTTACGCCTCATGGATTCCAGCAAGACTTCTTTTGTACCTGCTTGTACTTCCTTTGTTTCTGTCTACGCACAAGTAGATTTCCTTCGTTCCTGTCTACACACAAGTAGACTTCCTTCGTTCCTGCACAAACTAGTAACAATACCTACACACTCAAGTAAACCATTAGTGGATGTTTGTCACTTAATCAAAACTTCATCATATCTCAACATCACTCCCTGGGGAATCTGCTCAAATTCTTTGTTCTTCTTGAGCGGCATGAATTGCTTTGTTCTAGAAAAATTACGGTATGTGTACTGTGTAGATGTTATCTCATCAACTTTTGGTTCTTGATCAACTAGAAGCCATTCTATATTTCTACCCAATTGTTTTTCAGTTGTACAAAGATGAATTGAACTTATTAGCTTATCGGTCTCTTTAGTTTTCCTTGAATCTACCACTCCATTTGATGGTAATGTTAATGATTGTTGTTTCCCAATCTTGGTATAGATCCCTCTTTCCAATGTCTCTGAAGCTGTTTATAAAATATCGGCAGATTAGATCAGCCAACGTTCTCTTGAGGCCCTTAGTAATTTTATTTTGAAGGTTCTAGAGAGTATTTTTGCTGATTTAGCCAGTCAGCTTGGCAGTATTAAGGGCTCTAAAAAGGGGGCTCCACAACCATCATCGAAATCTCACGTAATTTGTAGTGACTTATGCTATAGCATAATTGTTGAAGCTACAGCTGAAGTAAAGTTCCTTCTGGTTTTGATGGTAACAAACATTCCTACTAATGTATACTTGAGTGTTTCAGGATGTCTACTCTGAGCAGGAACGTTACTCAACAGAGGCGAACTAAATAAGGAAAGAAATGGCTGAGAAGAGAATGACGAAGAAATCTCGTTTCCTTTATGGAAAATATGATTGAGCTGCAAAGATTTCATGAAGATCTTAAGGAATAAGATATATTTAAAAGATGGAAATAATATCTTCTTATGCGAAAGATATATTTTCCATAATCTTGTTTATTTCCTAGTTTAAACCTAGTTTTATCTTTGCTATATAAACTAGTCTTAGGCTTGGGAATTAATAGACGATTGAGTGTGATTAACTTGTGCGAATCAAGTGTGATCGTCCATAAGAAGAACAAGAAGAAAAGAGAGAAAGGGTGAGCAATACTTTGTCTTAGGCGTTGAGTTTGGGCTCGAGTGAAAGAAGAGATTCGTGATCGTAATCCTTGCTTTCTTTTGTAACAAACAAGAAATCAATAAGATAAGTATACTCATTCAAATCCTTCAAGTGAGAAGCTTGAAGGTAGTGGTTTTGCTCAACTATTAGTGGTTGAGGTTTTCACTCTAAATACTTGTGTTCTTCTATACTTCCTGCGTTAATATTCCGCTGCTACACCTCTGAAGGAACAATACACTTTGTTCCCTCAGAAGTAATTGAACTAACGATCCAACAATTGGTATCAGAGCCTGGTCTCTAGATTGTTACCCTTGCAGGAAGAATGTCAGGAACAGCCATCAACGACTCCTTTTGGAAGCCACCAATGCTCAAATCAGGAGAGTTCTCATACTGGGTGGAACAGATCGAATCACATATCTGTTCCCTGCATGGACAGATGTGGAAGATTGTAGAATTTGGAGATGTGAAGATTCTCGATCCCTCAGATGAGACTGGAGGAACACTCAAGAAAAGAGAAGATTATCAAGATGCTGACTACAAAGTCTTGGAGCTCAACATGAGAGCAAAGAAGGTCATACTCGCTGCCCTTGGTCCATCCGATCAAAGGAAGGTTCTAAAGTACAAGACTGCTCACGACATATTCAAATCCCTCAAAAGGATGTATGAGGGGAATGAAGACATCAAGAAAAATAGGATCTTGACTCTCATCAAGGAGTATGATAGTGCTGTTCAAGGAAAGAATGAGTCTTTGGATGACTACCATTCACGTTTCCAGGGATACGTAGGCCAACTCGAGTTCTTAGGGGAAACGATCCCTGAGTGGAAACTGACACATCAATTTCTTCAAGGATTGTCCTCTAAATGGGACGCGTTCTCTCTTGCACTCCAAGCTCAGAATGATATCAAAAACATCACCTTGGAGGAACTAGTTGCTCGTCTCCAGAGCAACGCAGGGATTCAACAGAGCAAGATGCTACGAAGGGAAGGAGAGAAGGCAGAGAAGTCCCAGAACATTGCTCTAAAAATCGAAAAAGCCTTCGATCTTGCTCAGGAAGAGGACGAAATTGTTGATAAGGATGAAGAAGTTGCTCTCTTCACAAGAGCCTTTCGAAGAGTTTGGAAGGATAGCAGAGAAAAACAACGTCTCCCTGACGGGAACAAAGACATGAGTACTATCATCTGCTATCACTGCCAGAAGAAGGGACACTTCGCGAGAAATTGCTTCAAAAAGAAGGGAGGAGATGCAAATGTCCCTCAAAGGGAAAAGAAGGAAGCAATGATTGCAACATGGGGGACATCTGACTCTGAAGACGAATTTCTCTACACTCCCAAGGAAACGTGTCTAGTGGCTACAGGAGGGACTTCAGACTCCAAAGAAGAATCTCCCTACACATGTCTTATGGCTACAGGAGAAAAATCCGAAGATGAGGTAAACACTTCTGAATTTGATTCTTTCTTAGAAAACAAATCAAAAGCTCAGATTATTAGGTTCATTCATTCTCTAGGAAAGGAACAAAGTAATCTGAATTCTTTGATCGATGAGAAGGACGAAACCATTTCATGTCTGATTGAGGAAAACCAGCTTTGGGCTTCTAAGGTTGCTAGACTTGAAAAGGCTTCGTTCCCTTCGTCGGACTCATGCAAATCCTGTCCTAAGTATGTGTCTGATATAGCTTCCCTGGAAAGGAAAATTGTCATTCTTGAATCTGAAATTAAAACTTTGACTGAGGAAAATTCAAAATTTGCTAAGAAAGCTGATGAATTTCTAATAGAGGAAGAAAACAAAAGGAAAATTTGGTTAGATGAATATATCACCTCTAAAATTGATAAGGAGAAGGATGATTTCTCTAAACGCTTTGTACCACGTGCTGGATTAGGCTATGATAGCACCTCTTGTTCACCAACTGCCATCTCGTCTCCTGGTATACAAAATTCCCTCTGTCATAAGGGACCCTGTGGAGGATCAATTACACATTGTTCCCACAATGGTTCTGAAGATAAAGGGAAGAAAATTGCTCAGGAAGAGAAGATGTGGTTTGATGGACAGAAGGCCTATAAGATATGGCAAAAACATGCAAATAGCACCAAGCCAGTAGAGGTGGATTTTAGGTCTAGAATTGAAAACAAAACCATCTGGCCTAGACAAAGTAGGTATGTCAATCTGAAACACCACAGGGTTTGCTGGTACTGTGGTGAGTCAGGACATCATCAACAAGAGTGTTGGAAAAAATCAAGAGATGAGGAGATAGCCTACAATTATTGCAATAATTCTTCCGTTAGGAACACTCCCAGGATCAAGGTTGTTTTAAAAGATAATGAGGATAGAAAATTGTTCTTCATCCCAGGTAAGCCTAGGCTTGCCTGGGTGCGCAAAAACTAATCCCTTACTTGCAGGATGGAAAGAAGAAGAGTTCCTGGTATATAGATAGCGCTTGCTCAATACACATGACTGGGAACAAAGCATGGTTTATATCTCTCCATCCTGAAAACAAAGGTTCTATAACCTTTGGGAACAACAGTAAAGGGGAAGTAATTGGCATGGGAAAGGTAAGGATCTCTGACAATCTTGTTGTGAATAACGTTACCTTAGTGGATAACCTGACCTTTGATCTATTGAGCGTACGTCAAATGTGCCAGGATGGTCAAAATAGGGTTATCTTTACTACTAATGAGTGTTTGGTGGAGAATGTTGAGACAGGGAAAGTTCTCCTCAGGGGAATCATAGAGAACAACCTTTACAAAGTAGATCCATCTTTTATCCCTGAAGAGGAACTGTGCCTTTCTGCACAATCTGAGGAATCCAATCTATGGCATCAAAGGTTCTCTCATGCAAGCCTTAGACTTCTACACAAACTTCACAACAAAGACCTAGTTATTGGTTTACCAAAGATAGAAAGTCAATCTGAAGAGGTGTGCATTGCTTGCACAAGAGGAAAACAAGTAAGATCATCCTTTAAATCCAAAAACCTGGTAAGTACCTCTGAACCCTTAGAGCTTATTCACATGGACTTGTGTGGGCCTATGCGCACACCCAGCCGTGGGGGAAACAAGTACGTGTTCGTCATTGTAGATGATTTCTCTAGGTTTACTTGGACTATTTTCATTGCTTCAAAGGAGGATGTGTTTGATGAGTTTGAATTTTGGTTATATGCTATTGAAAATCAATCTGGATTTCATCTAAGGGCTATACGCACTGACCATGGTACAGAGTTCGAGAACTCCCGGTTTCTTTCCCTGTGCAGGAACAAAGGCATAAATCATAATTTTTCTGCACCAAGAACGCCTCAACAGAATGGAGTTGTTGAAAGGAAGAATAGGACTCTGGAGGATATGACAAGGACAATGCTAATTGCGAGTGGCTTGCCAAGAAACTTCTGGGCTGAAGCACTCAACTCTGCTTGCTATGTACTGAACCGTGCCATGTTGAGACCTATGATTGAGAAGACACCATATGAGCTGTTCAGAGGAAGGAAGCCGAACATTTCCCATCTAAGAGTCTTTGGGTGCAAGTGCTTCGTCCACAACAATGGAAAGGACAATCTGGGCAAGTTCGATCCGAGAAGTGATGAAGGAACGTTTGTGGGTTATTCCACACATAGTAGAGCCTACAAAGTTTACAACAAGAGGACAAGGAAGGTGGAGGAAAGCATCCATGTGGTCTTTGATGAAAAGATCATGGCAGGTAACGTTGTCCATGATCCAAATGCTCCTCCACTGACTGAAGCAGACAGGGAACAGTTCAATCTCGCTGATGCTGAGGAATTCATCCCCACTACGGACATGAACATTGAAGAAGAAGCATCCCCAGATCAAGATGCAAGTGTACCAAATGGAGATTCTGAAACTCAGGGGGAACAACTATCCCCATCTCAGGACCAATCCCCATCTCAGGAACAATCTGAAGAAGCTACACACCATGAAGAGGAAGAAACGCGACGCAGCACTCGTATCCATGGGCCCCCATCAAGACTCATGGACTACGTATGCAACTGTGCTTCGCTTCCCTCCTCTGATATATCTCCAGAACCCAATGAGAAGGTTTGTTCCATACTTACACTAGATCCTACATATCATGCCTTCTGTGCTTTTGTCTCCACAGCTGAACCAAGAACAGTGAAAGATGCCCTAGAAGACCCTGAATGGGTCAATGCTATGCAAGAGGAACTTCATCAATTTGAGAGGAATAAAGTATGGAGACTAGTTCCCAGACCTAAGGATCGCTCCGTCATAGGTACCAAATGGGTGTTCAGGAACAAGATGGATGAGAGAGGACAAGTGATAAGGAACAAAGCAAGACTGGTTGTAAAAGGCTACAATCAACAAGAGGGAATTGACTATGATGAAACCTTTGCGCCAGTTGCAAGATTAGAAGCAATACGCCTCTTGATCGCCTACTCTGCCCACTATGGATTCAAGCTGCAACAAATGGACGTCAAGACAGCGTTCCTGAACGGGGTACTAAAGGAAGAAGTTTATGTGGAACAAACACCTGGATTCGAAGATTCTTCCTATCCTGACCACGTTTACATACTTGATAAGGCACTCTATGGTCTGAAGCAAGCTCCTCGTGCCTGGTATGAAAGACTTTCTCAATTCCTCTTATCTCATGGTTACGTAAGAGGGGAAGTAGACAGAACTTTATTTCTATTAAGAGAGGGAAAGCATACCTTGGTAGTACAGGTATATGTGGATGACATAATCTTTGGTTCCACCAACGAGCACTTAGTTACCAAGTTCACAAAGCTGATGGAGAGTGAATTTGAGATGAGTATGGTGGGCGAACTTAAGTTCTTTCTAGGCCTACATGTTGTCCAAACAGAGGAAGGAACAAAGGTGCATCAACAAAAGTACCTACGAGAGTGCATCAAGAAGTTTGGTATGATGGATGCAAAGAATTATTCAACTCCTATGTCCCCAAATGACTCAATAGGAATGGATGTTGACAAGAAAGAAGCTGATCAAAAGGTCTATCGTGGAATGATAGGCTCATTGCTTTATCTAACCGCAAGTAGGCCTGATATCATGCAAAGTGTATGTTTTTGTGCTAGATTTCAAGCAAGTCCTAGAGAAACTCATGTCATTGCTGTGAAAAGGATCCTGCGTTACCTTAAGGGGACTGATGATCTATGTCTGTGGTACCCAAGAGGGGGAAGTCTTGAATTACTAGGGTACACAGATGCTGACTTTGACGGACACAAGCCAGATAGGAAATCAACATCTGGGATGGCTCAATTCCTTGGCCCTTGTCTTGTGTCTTGGGGATCAAAGAAACAAACCACTGTCGCCCTTTCCACTGCCGAAGCTGAGTATGTCGCCGCCGCAGCTTGTTGTTCTCAACTCATATGGCTCAAACAACAGCTAAGTGACTTTGGCATCATTTTAGGTAACGTTCCTATACTTTGTGATAACACCAGTGCTATTGATATTTCTAAGAATCCTGTGCAGCACTCTAGGACTAAGCATATTGACATAAGACATCACTTCCTTCGTGATTGCGTGGAGAAAGGGATTGTCTCTATGGAACATGTCCGCTCTGAGGATCAAATCGCGGATATCTTCACAAAGCCACTAAACAAGGCTCCCTTTGAGAAATTACGTATGGGTCTAGGTATGATTTCTCTCAACTAATCTTGATCTTCCTTGAAACCCCCAATGATTGGAGAAATTAGTGAGTTTATTCATCTTGAGTATTAGTCCTTCAAGCATATTAATACCTGCTCTTCTATGAAATAAACCTGAGTCCTTTGAACTGCTTGCATGATCTATACGTGATTAGGAAAGATACCTTGCTAGAGATTGAAATTGATAAATGCATGATTCCTTAGGCAAAGGTCTTATTTTCAACCCAAAAGATCCCTCTTGATGTACTGATCCCTCAATACAAGCCCAAAGGATAGAGGGAATCTACGGCCACCCTATAAACCTTCATGATCGATAGTCCTATGAGCCATGTTTTCCATCCACAACTGGACTCCCTCATCATGATATAAAATGTTTTAATTCATATTATGTGATATTTTTCTATGTGATGTTCTTTTGTACCATCTCTGGTAAACATACCCCAAGCATCACAATACCTTCGATATCAGATTGAGAAAGGAAAGGATAAGGGTTGAGATTTGAAATTGCTGAGGGGATTAATTGCTCTGAGGTGACAGATACATGCACACGGCAGAAGCCTAAAGGGCTAGAATAGGTTCTGGAACCGAGAAAGTAATGATGGCTTTTGAGTTTATTTGATTGGAGGAAAAAGCGGCACAATTATGGAAAAACCGTTCAGATTTGGAAAAAGGATTTTTGAATTTGAAAAGTGTGATCTGGTGTTCAGATATGGAAAATTCGGCAAGTATTTAAATGTTTCTCCCAGATCTCCATCGTCCACAACTTTTCTCTACCCTCTCCCAAACACAAACTCTCTCAGAAACCCTCCCTGCAACAATGGTGAACACCACATCTGTTTCTCTCACAGGGAATGAAAGCCCAGAGACTCTACGTCGCATCCTGGCTTCCCTGGGCATCCCCACAGAATCCCCAAAGCCACAATCCCCAGCCAAAGAACCCACATCCCCACCAAAAGAAACCCCCAAAGAACCTTCATCGTCTCCTAAAGAAACCCTTCAAGAACCCTCGCCGGCAAAAGAAACAACACCGCCGGCCACACCCACCTTATCCCAGTCTAGTACCTCTACTGAAAAGTTAGCCTCCCCTACCACTGAAAAAATCCCAAGCCCCATCTCTCAAGAAAAAACCCAACAAGAAACCACGCCTAGCCCTCCAAACTCCTCTCTCCCACAAACTGACCTAATCCTTGCCGAAATCCAGGAGGAGAACTCGCCCTTATTTAAGGGAAAGTTCCCTGAAATTCTAGAGCTCAGTGAGGAAGATGACGAGCCTCAGGAACCAGTGCTCAAAAGAGCAAAAGTGGAGCCTTCTCGTCCACGTACAAGGAGCGCTGCAGCCAAGCCACCCAAAGGAAGGAAAGTTCCCAAACAAGTGGCTGCAGGAAAGGCCTTGGGGAAACGAACCATCATCAGAGACCTTCTGTTTGATGAGGAGTTTCTGGTCGCCAACAGGATGGACATCCTGGTGGACATCATACGCCACCAAGGTTGGGAAAATCTATTCTGCACTGCTCCAAAGGTGAATGAGGGGATGATAAAGCAGTTCTACAGCTCCTTCACCATTACTGAGAGGCCTCACGCCATACAAGCCTCCTTCGTCCTTGGGAAGGACACCCACGTGGTCTCAAGCACCGAACTGGGAGTCATACTCGGGGTTCCTCACGAAGGATTTGAAGAGTACGTCAAAGGGCAGTGGCCAAAAGATATAGGGCTGGCTGCTATCCAAAGGGTTTCACAGGATTACTCAACTGAAGTTGTTGGGGAGATGACCACTTCGTCCATGGGGGTAGCAAACCGGATCTTGCACAGCTACCTTATAAGTAACATTACCCCCAGAGAGCAGAAGCGCACAACCATTCTCATTCAGGACTGCCTTCTCATGGACAAGCTCCTCCTCAGGCAAGCCATTAATCTACCAAAGATTATTATGCTACACATGGCCCATGCCAGGAGGAACGATAGGCATGGTCTTCCCTTCCCAGGAGTAGTAAAGAAGATCCTAGAGTACCTGAGGGTGTATGAAGCTGGTCCCTCTGAGGTTGTGTTTGCTAGGGAGTTGGCTGAAGCAAATTTAAGGAAGATGAAGTTTGAGAAGAATGAAGATGGTGATTGGGTCCGCTCTGCTGAATTTTGTGAAACAGAGCATGTAACTGAGGACCCTCCACAGGAACAGAGTGAAGAACCAACTATGGTCTATCAACATCAGAGGATGGAAGAGTTGTGCTCACTGGTTGCCACCTTGACTGAACAACAAAGGCTTCTGGTGAATGAAGTTGCTGCCTTGAAGGCTGAGATACGTCGTTGGACGTCATCCAACTAGAGGTTCCCTTGGCAGTATAACAGTCTCTTCTCCACACCTTTCCTCCTCTATCTGACCCCCACTCTCTGTTCCTAGCACATCTATCCTTCTTCTTTTGCGCTTATTGTACCCTTTGCTTAGGGTTTTATGTGTCTTCTTTTAAAAATTCTCTATGCTTGTGTTTTCTTTTCCTTGTCCAGTATCTGTATCAGCGTCCGTTCTTATGACGCTTGTTTAAATCTATGATTAGTTTGTTTTGATGAGTTCTGGAGTTCTTTTATTTCAAGTACATGTTTAGACTTACTTTTTGATGATGCCAAAAGGGGGAAGAAAGGAACGGTCAAGGTTTGAGGGGGAACATCTGTACTTAATCCTTATAAGTAACGTTCCCTTAGGAGAATTGTTTAGATGTGTTTTGGAAGTATTCAATGAGTATGTTTGTCACCATCAAAAAGGGGGAATTTGTTGAAGCTACAGCTGAAGTAAAGTTCCTTCTGGTTTTGATGGTAACAAACATTCCTACTAATGTATACTTGAGTGTTTCAGGATGTCTACTCTGAGCAGGAACGTTACTCAACAGAGGCGAACTAAATAAGGAAAGAAATGGCTGAGAAGAGAATGACGAAGAAATCTCGTTTCCTTTATGGAAAATATGATTGAGCTGCAAAGATTTCATGAAGATCTTAAGGAATAAGATATATTTAAAAGATGGAAATAATATCTTCTTATGCGAAAGATATATTTTCCATAATCTTGTTTATTTCCTAGTTTAAACCTAGTTTTATCTTTGCTATATAAACTAGTCTTAGGCTTGGGAATTAATAGACGATTGAGTGTGATTAACTTGTGCGAATCAAGTGTGATCGTCCATAAGAAGAACAAGAAGAAAAGAGAGAAAGGGTGAGCAATACTTTGTCTTAGGCGTTGAGTTTGGGCTCGAGTGAAAGAAGAGATTCGTGATCGTAATCCTTGCTTTCTTTTGTAACAAACAAGAAATCAATAAGATAAGTATACTCATTCAAATCCTTCAAGTGAGAAGCTTGAAGGTAGTGGTTTTGCTCAACTATTAGTGGTTGAGGTTTTCACTCTAAATACTTGTGTTCTTCTATACTTCCTGCGTTAATATTCCGCTGCTACACCTCTGAAGGAACAATACACTTTGTTCCCTCAGAAGTAATTGAACTAACGATCCAACAATAATAAAGTATAAAGTATAACTGTCTCTTGCTTTCTAAAAACTGTGAAGGAAGCTAAAGTAATATGGATACCATATCTATCTTATAAATTCTAAAGGAAGGTAAAGTAATACGGAGAAGATTGAATTTTGAAAAGTTGTTAGGCTATTTATTTATCTTTTAAAAATATTATTAACATATTTACATATAACATTAAAAAAAAAAAACATTAATTTAGATCAAATTATTTTCTAGGTTTAAGTAAATTTAATCTATCTATTTATTATTTCATCTATTTTACTTTTGATATATAATGAAATTTGAAGCAGATATAAAACTATAAATATCTAACTGTTGGATCGATTAGCGTATAAAAACTCAAGGAACAAAAGTTATTGTTCCTTGATAAGTAGATAATGCAGAAAGACAACAATAATGTAAATCAAACCTGGGCACGATGATATATAGTGGAAACACCCCAAGTACCAAAAAGTTCTCGAGGCGAAAAATCATTTCTCTCTAGCTTTCACTAGAGAGAGTTTGAACAAGTCTACTTGTTGTATTGATATCTTGATTACAATAGAACTTGGATCACTCACCTAGACTTCCTAGCTAGATCTCGGATCACTCTTCTCACTTGAATCTCAATCTCACACATGTAGAACAACTCTAAACCGAGTATTATAGGTTTTCGCTTTTCAAAGTCTTGCTAAGCTATGTAATTCTCATACAATATATAGCACACTAAATAGCTCAAACCTAACTACCAATCTAGTCGTTCTAATATTACCATAAATCTCAAAATCTCTTTCAACAAGGAAATCGCTTCCTGAAATATATTTCACAAGGAATTCTCTTCCTAAGAAATCTTTCCTTCCGTGTGACCTTCCAACTTGTTCTCCAAGTAGTCACCATGGGCCTTACACTTCGGCGCGCCGCCTTGATCAAATAAGGAAACAAAGCGCATAAGGAAATATTCCTTGCGCGTAATATTTCCTTATTCCTTTGGCAACACTCACACGCGCGTCCAATGTCTATCCTTGCCGAGTTGTCACTTTCCTTGTTTGACGAGATCTTCTTTTCCTTCTTTGACAAGATCTTCTTTCCTTCTTTGAAATGCAACTCTTCCATAAGTCTTCAAGTCCCTTCTCCAAGATATCTTCGACCAATAATCTTCCTCGGATGAACTTATTCTTCACAGCTGTCTTCCATTCGACGTAACCTTACATCTCATGGATTCCAGCAAGACTTCCTTCGTATCAGCGTGTACTTCATTTGTTCTTGCTTGTACTTCCTTTGTTCCTGCCTACGCACAAGTAAACTTCCTTCGTTCATGCGCACAAACTAGTAACAATACCTACACACTCAAGTAAACTATTAGTGGATGGTTGTCATTCAATCAAAACCTCATCATACCTCAACACTAACCAAGTTAAAAAATA
This sequence comes from Oxyria digyna, assembly GCA_029168935.1. NCBI lineage: Eukaryota > Viridiplantae > Streptophyta > Magnoliopsida > Caryophyllales > Polygonaceae > Oxyria > Oxyria digyna. Next base: position 48,582,247 of record JAPVLV010000005.1, read on the forward strand.
ACAAGAACTTAATAAAACTCAATATGATGATATATTTTTAATTATCCACTAAAAATTTGATAGGTAGCCAATGAAAAAATACATAAATATATTTTATTTATTATAGATATTTATTGAGATTTTAGTAATATAAAATATTATAAATTATATAAAACATATGTCAAAATCGATTATAAAATTATTATCAAGTAATTATATAAACATATATATTCCCGTGCATGGCACGGGTCTTGCACTAGTTGTGTATTAGTTAAGTAATTGTAGGGTATTGAATAGTGGACAGTAACATCTCAATCACAAGTCACAACTTGGAGTTTCCTTTCTCACCCCTATCTTTTTGATCCTTGCAGGTTGCAGTATTTGTTGTTCTGGCAATGGTATTACGAAGGAAGTCTGAAGCACTAATTAATGTGCTACCCACACTAAGGGATAATGTTTAGTATCAAGGACAAGATAAGCTTCCGGTGATTCTCTGGATGGTGGTTCAGGTTGGTGTTTGACCATAAATACTTAAACTTGCCATTTGTGTTTGTATGACTAATATTATTAGAGTTGGTTTTTCACTACCATAATGTTTAGTTAAGAAATTGGTATCGGTTTTTTACTTGATACATGCTCTTTCTATCTTGATGCATCAAATTTAGGAAATTGATTAATGTAGCATAGAAGCATAAATTAATTCAGTATGTGAAATGAGAGTTTGAATTGAATGATTCTTTTGTTTTCTGCTGTGAAATTCATTGATGCTATCTATTAACCTATTTTAGACCATCCTAGCCTGTAAAACCGATTTAGCAAATACACCACACACTAGAATAATAACATGTCAGACCTATTCGTTTGTTGATTCTGTTGGAGTCATGTTGATCGTAATTACTTTTACCCCTATGTGATAATGTTCATCAATTTTGGCCTATTAGCCTATTTTTTAGTTTCATGCTATATGCGTATCACAATTTCTTTTCCATGATGACTTTGGCTATGCATATCCAGCTTACGAATGCTTTAAAATAGTGTAGAGAATTGGTATGTGATATCCATTTGTTCATTTGTGTGCCTTTAATCTGTTTTTTTTGTCATAGGTTTGATGCAAGTTGATATGATTTGGAGTGCATTAATGGAGGCCTACTGTAAATCGAACCGTCTTGAGGAAGCGGAAAAAGAGATTTTTAGCTACATTGTCCCTTAACTTTCATTATTGATTGAAAATAGATAGTGATCAAGTAATATTGTAGACATGAAATCGATTTTTAGAGGATTCCACAGTGTACATGAAAGCGATTTGAACAAGGCTGAACAAAGTTAAAATCCAGCTTCAATAATTTAATTTCAAGCATTATCACCACTACTAGCGGCTACTAGGGGCTTCTGCTCTCCAAAAAAGTTTAAGTAAAGCCTTCTTTCTCTTTATTTTTATTTCAAAGCCTATCACCCCGCTGACCATCAAATACGGGCTATTCAATTGTTTGCTGATGAATAGCCATAGCCAAAACAAATGCATTGAGCCTCAACAACTAAATTCTTACTAGTATTCTAAATATATGTGCTTCATGTGCTCCTAGGTGTTGAAGCGCAACTAAGCAAGGCTCCCAAGCCTAGAAGCTTTGCCTCAACAGGACAACACCTCATAGGCACTGGGAAGTGACATTAAGAAATGGTTGTTAAAAATTAATTTTTACAAATCCTGGCATGAAGATAATTTATGAGGAAATCATATACGGAGTATTTCATCTTGAAGCATCTTACCACACTAAACAGACTAAAGTGAGGTGTGTGATTTCACTTTATGCTTTAAGTCATACTCTTCTCAGAACCCACAAATCAAGATTCGAACGGTGGAAGAATGTGTAGGCAGTGATATGTAAAGAGTGACAAAAACAACTAATCCTATAGAATAAGAAATCATTTTTTAACCAACTCTTGACAAATCATACATTATAAGCCCGCAAATTTGAAAAAAATAAAGGATAAACCCAAAACATATAATACTCTGTAAATAGTAATACTTTATGAATTTTACTTCAATAAATAAGTCATTGGTGTCCAACCTATAAATACGGAAAATTATAATTCAAGATACGACACAATGATACATGTTACTTCAAATTTAGTAATGATATAATCTATTAGACCTTGCTATTAAATTAAATATTTAGAATTTTCAAATAGGAGTCGTGCATCGCAAAGCACCGTAATGAGGTGTGCAAAACCAGGCAGAGGATTAAGGGGATTGATCGGGAGAGAAGATGGGAGAACTCAAGGACCCTTAAAGGGAGTTTACTACAGAACACACCCATGTTGTGTTCTGGTAATCTTACGCAGCCCCTGTATTACCAGTGACTTTCAATGTATTAACCAAGAGTCACACATGCACAAGTTTGCCTCCTAAACTTTTGCCATAGTCATACCGACAACTCAATGTAATCAAACATATTTACCATATACATCCAATATGCATGAGCAACAACAATGAAACTACATCGTCGTAATCAGACAAGATGGCTAAATTTTAGTATTTACGAAAAAATAGGAACCATACATCGCATAGTTCATGGACAACAAACTCATAATTATTTTAAAATGAAGGGAAAAGGAGTCGTGCATCGCACGGGTCTCGTAGGGCTAGTCTAACGAAAAACTAAATCTCAAGCCAAAAAGTTAATGACAATTTAAATAGGTTTATGTTTGATTGGAGGTTGTAATGAGATGTCTAAAAGTTAATGCACCATTTAATGACTTTTTCTAATTTTAATCTCCCTATGAAAATGATGTTTGTATACAAAATTTAACCGATCAATCCATTTCTGTGATGACAATATATATTTTTGTTAAGAAAATATTTTTTATGCTGGTGATGACAATCTATTTCTGCCTATTTCATCTTATACACATAACAAATTTTTGTATGTCTGTGGTGACAGTTCTTTATGAGGACAGTAAAATCAATTTAATTTTTGTTGATGGCAATTTGTTTTTTATAATTATTGATCTTATTTCTTTGCTAATGATGACATTGTTGTATTTGATGACAATGTTCTTTTTTTTTGTAGTTAATTGCCCTCTTCTTCTTTTTTGACAAACATTGATTTATTTGTGTTTGCTAATAGTGTTTGATGACAATAGTTATTCCAACTTATATGTGGTTGATGACAATATCTTGTTTTGTAGTGATTAATTATCTCAGTTTTCCTTGTTGTTATGACTATATTTGTAGTTCTACCTTATTGAATATAATATTCTTTCTTGTTATGATGACAATTTATAATCAATTTTGGCTTTTTTTATAGGTTGAAAAGGATGTCTCAAAGCTAGAGTATGTTGCTCCAAAAGAAATGCACATGGCATCTCAAGTATACATGTTTGCAAATTGGGATCTATTTAGGATAATTGAAGAGCATCTTGATGATAAAGAGTTTATGAATTTTCTCATGGAATCTTTCTGTTTTTTATTTGACAACGGCCAAAGAACGTTGTCGCCGCTGTAGAGCTCGCGAAGCTCTTGAGAGTAGGGTTCGTCAGACCAGTGCAATATCCCGCTTGGCTCTCCAACATCGTGATGGTCGAGAAGAAGGGACTGCAAAGTTGCGAATGTGTGTAGACTTTACCAATCTTTACAAGGCATGGCCCAAAGATAGCTATCCCTTGCCCTACATCGATCAACTAGTAGATTCGACTGCAGGACATGAAGCGTTGAGCTTCCTCGATGCCTATTCAGGCTACAACCAAGTGATGATGAATCCCCTGGACTCAGAGCACACATCATTCATAACCGACAAAGGGACCTTCTGCTACAAGGTGATGCCCTTTGGTCTAAAAAACGCAGGGGCCACCTTCCAAAGGCTGGTAGACCGCATTTTTAGTGGGCAGATCAGGGATACTGTCGAGGCCTATGTAGATGACATCATTGTGAACAGTAAAAAACAATCCGACCACGCTCGCGACCGGGCTAAGGTCTTCGCGACCTTGAGAAAATATGTGATGAGCTTGAATCAAGATAAGTGCGTATTCGGGGTGACAGTAGGAAAGTTTTAGGGTTTCATGATAAGTGCCAGAGGCGTGGAAGTCAATCTCGACAAAGTCAAAGTGGTGTTAGATTTGCAACCCCCAAAATCCACACACGAAGTACAAAGGTTCGTCGGGAGAGTAAATTATCTGGGAAGATTTTGTGCCAAGTTAGCTGAGCGAAATCTGCCATTCTTCGAAATCTTGAGGAAACCGAAAAACTTTAAGTGGACGTCAGAATGTGAGGCAGCGTTCGAGAGTCTTTAAAGAGCATTTGCCTAGGCTCCCAATACTGGCCTCTCCGATCCCAGGAGAAACGCTCCAGTTGTATCTAGCGGTGAGCTCCCGAGCCATGAGTGCGATATTGGTTCGCACGCGGGAAATCCCCGTCTATTTTGTTAGCCGCACCCTACTGTCGGTCGAGACCAGATATTCACCAATTGAGAAGTTTGTGCTTGCTCTGATAACTGCTCCCCGTAAACCTAGGTTGTACTTTCATGTACACCCAATCGAGACCCTAACCGATTTATCAGTTAACGGATTCATGACGCGACCAACTGTATCAGGAAGGCTCGCAAAATGGGTGATAGAAATGACAGATTTGATGTCATATATCTACCTAGACAAGCAACCAGAGCGCAAGCACTCGCTGATGTCATCGTTGAAACAAGCTTCAGGGAGTTAGAAAACAAGAGTTTGAACATCGAAGAATTAATGTGGACCATGTACGTTGACGAACCAGTGAATAATGAAGGGTGTGGAGCAGGGGTAGTGCTCAACTCTCCCTCAAGAGACGAGATTGGCCACGCCATTGCTCTCAAGTTCAAAGGCACCAACAATGAGGCCGGCCAAATCCATTTGGATCCATCCTGGTTGTTCTGACACATGATAAATAATGAAGTGTGCAAAACTGTGAGAAGAATTCTATAGGAACATTAATTCTCCATCTTTCTGCCTTGTTTTTTTCCCTCTTGGTTATAGCTTTTCTTATTGGTACTCCGTATTCATAATCTTATAATTGAACCTAATTAGATGATAGACTAAGATTTCATCACATGAGTTTGATGTTTATGTGTTTTTCCATTCAAATAATTTTTTGTTACCTTGACTCCAACAATACTACCACATCGTCGCCTTATTCCTTCTTTGATTGAAAATGTCAGGTCTTCGTGTTACCTCTTGTTTGGACGATAGTTTGCATTATTTTGTTTGGATGACAGTTCAAGTAAAAATGATAGGTCTTCTTGAAGTTGGATGTATAAATAAATAGGAAAAAGAGTTTTAACTTCTAAAAACACAGTAGTGTGGATGACATTTCGATGGTGTTGATGACAATTTAATTTGTCTTATAATGTGATTTTTTGGATGATGACAATATTAATAGTGTAGATGACACTTTAATTTGACTGAATAATAATGATTTAATTTAATTTTACAGTGGATGACACTTTAGTCTGACACTTTTTTTATTTTAAAACGTTGGTGTCAAAGAAAAAGATGACAAGATTTGCTAATTTGATGAGAAAGATTGAAATTTCTTATTGTCGTCGGATGACAGTTCATGTCGTCCCGATGACAGTTCATGTCGTCGGATGAAAGTTCATGTCGTCCGGATGACAGTTCATGTCGTCGGATGACAATTCATGTCGTCTGGATGACAGTTCATGTCGTGAGGATGACAGCTCATGTCGTCTGGTAGACAGTTCATGTCGGCCCGATGACAGTTCATGTCGGCCCGATGATAGTTCATATCATTTGGATGACAGTTCATGTAGTCGGTGTTTATTCATTAATTTAATGATGAAAACATTAATAATAGAGACAACAAAAATTATAATCAAATATGATAAATAAAAATGTCATAATGCGACAAAAGGTTAGTTAACACACTAAAAAATTTAGGATTAGAAAATAAATTCAAAGTCCAAAAAGGGTTATTTACCCTAAATTTGGCTTATTCATACATCATTGTCTTCGAACATCAATTCCAGCTAAGCTTTGTCATACCTTGCCTTGTTATTTCATTTATTTGTTTGACGTAGTTACTGTGCTTTCGTTCGACTAACTGCTCGGCTTATAAGGCAATTTAGGCTGACTTTTTATATCGTTGATTGATACTACATGAATGACAAGGTCGTGTAAGGAAAAGTAGTAGCTAGAGATGTGTATTAATTATGCTAGGTCAACTAATACTTGCCTTATTTGTATATCTCCACGATAGAGACATGTAGCTAGCTACTTGGTTTGTTTGTCAAGGGAAACAGATGATTATATAAGACGTGTTCTATCTAGCTAGTTCTTCCCCCATTGCGTATCCCTTAGCTTTTGTTCAATACAACTTACGTTCGTTCAATTCAAGGACCGTGTATACGCTTGTCAAGTAAGCATGGCAGAAGAATGCAGCTCAATCCAATTGATCAATTTTGATGGAGTTCTCGATGCCTCCTCGGTTGACAATTTCGTGCAATCGGTGAATCTGTCCAAGTGTGACGTCTCCTACGCCGTTGTAGCAATCATGGGACCTCAGAGCGGCGGTATGCTTCTTCTTTTTGCTTACAATCAATCTTCATTTTCACGAATTACTAACCTATTCCACCCGAGTATATTACGCTCACACAGACTGTTCAAACATAGAAGAACGGATGCATTGTAATCAATGACGTATATTGGATTTTAGATTGATAACTAAGCATACATTATAGCTAGCATAACAATCTAATTACATTTATATTTGTGCTCTTTCAACATATTTGAGTTAACGTTTGTATCTTCTCTTCCATATATCTATTGATAGGAAAAAGCACATTGTTGAACAGTCTATTTTCTACAAAGTTCGATATGATGAATGCTGCTGAGACCCTGTAAGTAATCGATTTTAAAATATTTGAAATTTGTTGTAAGTAAAAGAATGGCCAAATTTGTAGTTATATGTTGGTTTATATATACATAGCTCTCAAACGACAAAGGGCGTCTGGATGGCAAAGGCATCTGATGCTACTAAGCCTTTAACAATTGTTCTCGACGTAGAAGGTTGTGATGGGAATGAAAGAGGAGAGGTAATTCGAACTTTATACTTGAATTCATTGAAGGGACGTGACTACTTTCATTTGAAAAGACAATTTAATATTTTATTTTATTCTGGTTTGCTTAATTGATTAGGGTCATCCATTCGAGAGGCGAACTGCTCTTTTTGCTTTGGCCCTGTCCGATATTGTATTGATAAACATGTGGGTAGTGGAAATAATTTAATTTCCTCCTTTATAACTATGAGCTATTTTAGGGATGAAAAAATCTTAATACAAATATCTTCATCATTCGTACAGGTCGTGTATGGAAATAAAGCGAATTAGTGGAACCAAGCCACTTCTGAAAACGGTTTTCCAGGTGTTGTTACCTCTTTTGAGTTTGTTTTGTTTGTTTATAAGATGAAGAAGTCCCTTCTACAACTGTACTCGATCATTTTGTAGGCTATGGTGCAGTTATTCCCGCCTTCTAAAACAACGCTTCTATTCGTAATTCGTGATAAAACAGAGGTCGGCATGCTATAATGTTCTACTCCCTTCGTCCCTTTTTATAATTCGTGTTTCACATTTTTCACTATTCACACTTCAACACATTTTATGGCATAACTTTTAACATAGGGTTTATCTAGTGTGTGTCCATGGGCACACTTTAGACAACTAAAAGAGGAAAAAAAAAATAGGCACTACACCCCTAGAATAATGGGATAAACCCATCACAACAAAAAGGTATTACACATCCTCTTTTAGTTGTTTTATTGTGTGTCCAAGGGCACAAATTAGAAAAACCCTTTCATATAAGAACAAATATAGCTACATAAGGTCTTATTTGATTCGTCTTAATGGTTAATTTAATATATCAAAATTTTATAATTTTTATTTAATATATATTTAGAGATATTTACTATACAAAACGTGTCTTGACAAATGTGAAAAAGGAAAAACATTTATTGATTCACCAATATCTTATTTTGAATTTATTCTCGCTTCAGACTCCTCTCCAAAATTTGAAGTCCACTCTGGAAAAGGAAGTTGAAAAGGTACGTACTCTTTTTTTTTGCGCACATGATTCGCACACCAAATATTTTATTCGAGCATCTCAATACTTGTCCTCAACTAGGGCGAGGACAAAAGTATCCGAGAAATATCCATTTTTTGTCCTCCACGTGATAGCGGAAAAAAATTATCGGAAAATTCTAAACTCGGTCTAGTTATGTACTCTACAGAATAGAGGACAAAAAAAATTAAATTTGCAAAAAATCCTATCATTATAAAACTCGGGATTTGTTATGTTAAACCAAAATGAACCTTTACATTTGTCCTTCATAAGGTTAAGGACAAATCCAATATCCGATTAATTTGTCCTCTACTCCTTCATAAGGGTGCGCCTATAAACAACCATATTTTTTAGAGAAGCAAGGTTCGTATTCTTGTTTGTACACTTGCGCATGATGTGCACTTAGAGAAGCATGGTACCTAATAAAGTTTGTGTATCAAGAGATCTAGTGGTATTTTGAGCACCACTAAATGAGAAATATCTCTCGTTCGATCTAGTGGTATTTTTTAGAGAAGCAAGGTTCGTATTCTTATTTTCGCTTTCTATAATTATAAAATCATAAAATATTAACTTAATAGGTTCAGTTTTTGTATGTCATACAAATATTTAGTCGATAATATTTTTAACTTAGTAATAAATAATGACTTTAAATTCCTGAGTCATAAGATAATTAATTAATTAAATATAATGACATCTTTATATATTAGATTATTAGATCACATAAAATATGATGGTTTAAAAAGGTAAATGGATATATATATATATATATATATATATATATATATATATAGATATATAGGATATAGGAAAAATTAGAGAAAATATACCTTCTACATTAAAAAACTATAGTTATTAAACACTTTTACAGCTAAGTGTACCCTATTAAACTGAAAAGACAATAATATATAATCCTTCGAATAATATAGACTTAGGGTGCGTTTGGTTTTTCCAAGGGAAACGGAAAGGGAATGGGTTTGAAATATCAAGGAAATGGAAAGGGAATGGATTAAAGTTTGATTTTGTTTGTTTTTTTTCATGAATGGATTGATTCCATAAAATTAAATAATCAGTTCGTCACCATTGAACCCCATGGAGCCCATCGAATCGAAAGACTTTGTCACAGAAACCAATAAATTAATATTGATATACAAAGTAAAACTAATCAAATATTGGATCAAACTTAATCACTAAAGAGGTGTCCCTTGAAGGAATTGAGAGATTAAGCGAGATAGTTCAGCAACATATATTGTAACAAATATGTACATGCATACCTATGAAAATATAATAAGATTGCCAAATAGTTTACAAGAATTTAATACTTGCATATAAAAATCTACAAGATAATAACTACAGGATATTTACCGGAAGACATCTACATGCAAGACGATATATATAAGACTACACTAATAAGATATCTTTTAAGACATTTACAAAAGATTACAAGATAGATATAAGATACGTACTTTACAATACACATTCAAAAACACACATACAAGACCAAACTTAGCCCTCATTTGGTTTAATGTAGAAATTTAAGTTTCAGGAAGTAATTTTCTAGAAAGTATAATTCCCAGGAATTGGACTTCTCAGGAAATACTAATACATGTTTGGTTCAAATTTATTTCTCGTGAATTAAAATCATACCTTTTGTTTACTACAATACCTTTATTGAACACAACCTACTCAATTTAGAAAACCATTTAATTAAAAAATAGAGGGTAATTTAATAATTTAGTTAATTAAAAAGTCATGGGAATTTTATCTTACCTACTCATTCAATGTAAGTGAACTTCCTCTGTTTTGGAGGAATTAAATCTTCCTCGGAAGTTCAACTTTCTATATTTTCAAAATTTAAATATCAACCAAACACAGGAAGAATATTGCACTTCCCGGGAATTTCTACTTCCCATGATCGAATTAAATAGGTAACCAAACGAGGGCTTACAAGATATCCACACGACATATAAGAGCACACTTACAAGAGATCAACAAGAACATAATAAAAGACACCTATAAGACGTCTACAAGATGTCATATAAAAACACATACAAAACATTATAATAAGACACCAATATGACATTGTAACAAGATACCTACAAAAGACACCTACAAGACGTCAAGACACCAACAAGACATCACACACTTACAAGACATCACACACCTACATAACATTTACAAAACGTCATACCAAAACAATTATAAGATATTATAACAAGACACCTACAAGACGTTATAACTAAAAACCTACAAGATGTCATAACTAGATATCTACAAGGCACAAGATATCATTGTAATGTAAATGATTCTTTAAATTATTAAGAAAGTTCTCCATTCATATAATACCAAAAATTCCATACATGATATATCCCTCTCAAATTTTTGTCATTTTAGTTTCGTTCAAAATTCTTTCTAATAAAATATTGCTTGCAGATATGGAACGATGTTAAAAAGCCCGAAGCATGTAAAGATGCAGATTTGAGTGAATTTTTTATTGTAGGTTCCCTCTTCCTAGCTTTTTTATTCTAGCTCTAGATAAAAGGTTTCTATGAAGGGGAAGATCGTGCACGTACGTTAACATGAAAAGTATGTTTTCAGGTCGAAATTACTGCCTTGAGTCACTTCGTACTCCAACGACAAAAATTCGATGAGGAGGTATGATGTCACGTATATAGGTCATAACTAGGATTTTTGAGTGCGTAGCAGCATAGATTTTACATTACTTGATCACAGGACGTTCAAGAAATCGAAAAATAAATTAAAAGATGATGATACGTTTCATATAGATTCATATGGACATACGTTTAATCTTTAATTGAGCCAAATGGAAAAAGAGAAAAAGGAAAAATTAAGAAAATATAATTAAAGCACAAAAACATTGATGCATGTGATTAATTTGACTAACATCTTATCTCTATATTATATTAGATTAGATAGATAGATTCATGCACTACAGACAGTTGAAGACATCTAAGTAAGGAATACAGAGAGATAAGGCCCTTATAATATTCTTAGAACGAACAAACCCTAAGGAACATAGTAGATACTAATTATGTAGGGTTTTACTAAAAGATATCGTCTAATATAATTTTTTGCAATAAAGGCATACTAAGCGGTAACTATAATCTTAAATAATCAGGCTTAGTTATGTGTTATCCAACTTCAAATATAAGATAAGTACGTATTCCAACAATCATGCATGTATGCATGCATATGTGGTGATATATCGAAGCTTGCCAAATTAGGTTGCACAACTCAAAGAGCGGTTTTACAATTCAATTTCTCCCGGTGGACTTGCTGGTGATAGACAAGGACGGGTTCCAGGCTCAGGATTTTCATTGACTGCACAAAATATATGGGGAGTCATTAAAAGTGACAAATCTCTTGATCTCCCTACTCAGAAGGTGTGCGTTGTTTATTTCTAATTCTTCGATCTATTACAAAATATATATATATATATATATACTTATAGATATTATATATTTGTTGTTAGGTAATGGTCGCTACGGTTAAATGTCAAGAGATTTCTAATGACAAGCTTAGCCATCTCCGTGCAGATAAGGTAATATTGATTTGCATTTTGAATCACATTTGGTTATGCTATTTTCTTATTCTTATTGTTTTCGCAGGGTTGGTTAGCACTCAGTGCTGCAGCTAAATCAGGTTCAGTTCCCGATTTTGGAAAGCAAGTTAGCTCAATCTTGACCTTCTATCTTTCAGAGTAAGTAAATTTAAAACAACACCTTACGTACCAAATCAAACCTTCCATATTTGGGATTAACTCATTTATGTAGGAGAGCTCGAGTAAAAAATAAGTTATGGTATAAAGTGTGAAATATTTATGTTTATAAATTACATGTTAATATTAATATTCTAGACAATAATGTTTATAATCTCCCTAATTAAATTAAATCATAAAAAATTGAACTACCTCCTTTAAATTCTCCAATTCGGATCATGGTTTGTTTTTACCTCCTCCACTTATGTAATTATATAAATAAATCTTCTTAATTAAACTAAATCTATTTATGAGTTTTTTGTTAACCTATAAAATATCCAACAATCTACCTAACTACAATATAAGGGACCTTTAAATTCTCCAATTCGGATCATGGTTTGTTTTTACCTCCTCCACTTATGTAATTATATAAATAAATCTTCCTAATTAAACTAAATCTATTTATGAGTTTTTTTGTTAACCTATAAAATATCCAACAATCTGTAAATTTATTTTATTTTTAAATATGAAACTTTTTGTAAATTTCAATATTTTTAAATTAAAAAACCTAGAAAATTTGTTATAAAATAGAAAATAAATTTATACGTAACTAAATTGTACATATTAGAAACATAAACTATCTATACGTTATTATAATACTAATTTCTACCACAAAACTAAAAAGTTTACATCATCGATCTACTATATTTTTTTGTTTTGTTATGTTTCTAATATTGTATATAGAGTATGTATCGTTATAATATCATCTACTATATACTCTTTACATTATTTAGTAACGTTACACACGATAATACCAATTTACTATGCTTATAATATTGTATATAGAAAAAATTACGGATCAGTTTATGTATAATAGTTAGGTTTGATATTTATTTTCGAACTTAAAATATGACATTTATAATGTCATTGACGTGTGAATAGTTTAAAAGATAAACAAGAACTATAAAGAAGGACAAAGGGAGAATAATTATAAATTTTGCAGTCATATCAGATTTTCTATTATGCTAATTTATTTTATATTAAAGATCAGTAAAAAAAATGTTTTTTGTTAATGATCTAATTTTTTTTACTATTATAACTTGTCCATTAAAATATAATAATGTTCATTATTATTTACTTTAGGAAGTGATGTTTAACACTTTTTCCATAAAATTAAATAATGTTCATTGTTATTGTTCGTCGTTATTGTCTTTGTTATCACTTTTAAATATATATTTTTCAATTAAAATTCAAATAATTTATTTAATGTTATTTATAGTTCTAGACTAGTTTCCTTATTAATATCACTTGAACAAGATGAATTATATCTTACTTGTCGAATTTTCTAACTTGCGACGTCAAATATAGAAATAATGTGCGTAATAAATTTTAGGATTTTGTAAATCTTTTATTGTGATAAGTTTATTCTTTCTAATTTAGAATTCAGTTATTAATATGTTTAACATATGTAATAAGGACGTACAATAGAAAAATCGATTATTTAATAAGATCGAGATGAAAAACATTATTTATTTCTGCTTCGTAGGTACGACAAGGAAGCCATGTTCTACGATGAAAGTGTTCGTGATGATAAGCGCCTGCAATTGGTCAAAATAATGCTAAAGGTAATTTAGATAAAACTACATTTTTATGGTTCAATTTCAAGATGCTTTTAATTAGTGTTGTAAAATAGGTATACTAGATTATTTAGACGGAGATTAGTAAGTTAACGACATCTATAACATTGTCCCGTTTTTGACGTATAAGGATTTTTGAACCTCCTCGTAGAATTTCATTTCTTCAATGCCTCAAATATATTCCAATTCCATACTCTCTTCCTAGAGCCAAAACTTAATTCACTATAGAAGGTGCCATTGGTAGATGTCACGAGGCTCCCAATTTGGTTTGGAGCGGCACGTTGGAGGAGAAGGTCTCTAACAGACAGCAGGTTCCGCCAAGTCAAGCTATCTGAAGCTCTTACCTGGATGAGCCAAATAGAGGTACCATGTAGGTAGTTTGCAGATGTCCATCGGGTCCATATATTGTTGGTCTCATTGTGAAGCTCAAATAACGATTGGCAGATACTTGCCTGGTTCATTCATTGACAAAAGTTCCTTGAATCCGAGGCCACCTTCACATTTTGGACGACTAAGGTGAACCCAAGCAACAAGACAACTCCTGGAAGAGGTGTGCCCGGACCAATGGTAGGAGCGCATAATGGCCTGAATCTTCTTGAGAACATCTTTGGGGAAGAGAAAAATCTTGGACCAGAAGTTGTTGATTCCGTAGAACACTCCTCTGAAAAGTTCAAGCCTCCTGCATAAGAAAGAAATTTTGCAGCCCATGACCTGGCACTGGAAGTGATGCTCTCAATTAATTGGTCAAAATCATGAATAAGAGGCTTCTTGGATCCCAATGGTACCCCAAGATAGCGGAATGGCAAGGTCCCTATGCTAAATCTCGATGCTCGGATGATGAGATCAGAATCGTTGTCAAAGACCTATATTGTTAGATGAAGAGAGTACCATTTATATAATCAGTTGAAAAGCGAAAAACACAGGCTCAATATTCATTGCTCAATATTTAATGCCCAATATTTTTGGTTCCTCATAATCTATTAATGTCTGAGGTCTGAAGCAATGATCAATGTAATATTTGGATTAATCCAATATCTCCAATGATAGATGGTTTTTACACAGGATGTGCGTCTTACGTATGTGACATTACTGGATCATCACCTCCATCAAGCTAAGGAAAAGTTTGAAAGTAAATTGGAGATGGCATTAAGCAGAGGGGAGGGATTTGCAGCCTCTGTTAGTGACTGCAAGGAGTCATGTATGCTTGAATTTGACAAGCAATGTGCAGGTATATTTAGCTATTAACTACTAACTAATATATTGTGCTTAATTACGCTTATCTCATGTTCAACCAGATATGTTACAAGTGTTTTGAGTACAACATAACCAAATGATAAAATTTGACAAAATTACCCTTCCACTGATGAAAAACAACACGAAGTAAAGCACCACCACTACTAAGCATGTCTCTGCCATAACAGATTTGATCCAATGATGAATTATTTATTTAACTAAGAAATTCTCCTATCTACACATCAAAGGAAATAATTGATTGTAGAGATTTAGCTAACAAACCTATAATCTCTCACTAGCGGGTCGCTCGTGTCATGCACGAGAATAATAGTTATAGCTAATTTAATCTATTCATCACCATGCAATACACAATTCGTTATTGATTAACATCTTATCCACTTCCAGATGGCGCTATAGAGCAAGCAACATATTGGGATGGTGCAGATCATCGAGAGAAACTAAATTGCGTCATCGAGGCACATTCATCAACTCTTCGTAACAAGAAGTTAAGTGAGATAGTTGCTTGTACAGAGGTACGTAGTTTTTTTCACTTTATCAAAGTGTAATTTAAGAAGTATCCTATACTCAGATTCGTATATTGAATTCCTTTTAATATATAATACACTATAATCGCCCAAAAATTCGTTGTAGGAAAAACTATCAGAGACTATCGGTGCCAATATAGGAAATCTTTTGGTCGGAGAATATAGTGAAGGAAGTTGGTTGTTGATCAGAGAGCTTTTTGAACGGGAGCTTGAGACTAGTGTTTCAGAATTTCAATCTCTTGTTTCTGGTTTCGAGTTGGATGAATCAACTTATAATCAAAAGTTGCAAAGTTTAAGAGAGTATGCTACAAGTCTAGTGGGGAAGAAGGCAAGAGAAGAGGCTGGAAAAGTTCTTACGCACATGAAGAATAGGTTTGTTTCGACTTCTAAACATATATTGATCAATATATCTAGTACGTATGTGTGTATTTAGACCAAGCTTGAACATATATTGAACAATATATCTAGTACGTACTTGTGTAAGATTCTATAAGTGTGTTTGTACTTGTATGACCAAACTTTGTATATATATATATATAGGTTCACAAGTGCCTTTAACCAAGATGACAGTTCCATGCCAAGGCTTTGGACGGCTGAAGAAGATATAAAGAAAATTGCACAAGATGCTCGCTCAGGGGTAAACAATCTTAATTTGTCAAGGGTTGGGAACATAATATTTTGTACGAGCATTAATCTAGCTTACTCATATTGCTTCATCTTATTTGCAGTCTTTGAAGATCTTGTCTGTTATGACAACCATTCGTTTAGAGGAAAAGCATGACAACATTGAAGAAATACTCTTTTCTTCTCTACTGAATCCCTCAACAAAGTATGACAACATTGGAGAAATACTCTTTTCTTTACTGAATCCCTCAACAGATGATCCCTCCAATGTTAGTGTCTTACGAGACCCTCTTGCCGAGAGCGTTTGGAAAGAGGTATACATATTTGTTTCCTAATTTAACGTCATTGCCACACCATATTTGTTTTTCTAACCTACTATGTTCTAATTAAGAGCATATATTAGGCCAACGCTTGTGTGCATATAATGTCTATTTGAATCGCCCGCAAAATTATCATTTAGGTTTTCGTCCTCTTGTGATCATAGGTTTTAATTTCATTTTGAGAATGTGCATTTCTTTTTCTTTTCTTTTTCGGTTTAAAGAGAATGTGCATTTCTAATATGAACGAAAATTTCAAAAACAAAATGTGCATTATAAATACATGTATATGTATGTAAAGGGTTTTGGATTCAGAATTGTTTAGGTCATAGTGCATAGGCATAAAAGTAGACCGATTTATACAAAAGGCATAATGCATACAATTTTTTGTTTGTACAGGTTTCTCCAGCCGATACTATCATCAAGCCACTTGAGTGCAAACCCTTGTGGACACAGTTCCAACAAGAGACTGGACATATTATTTCTCTTGCCACTATAACCCAGGTTTTGTTATTTCTTCTAACTTATAAAGTAAATGTGTGCCCTACATATTAAAATGCAGATATCCACTTGACAAAAAATAAATGCAGATATCCGCAATATTAGCAATAGATTTAGAATAGTGTTCTCTAAATATATTAAATTTTATTTTATAAAATGACATGTGACTATTGGTAATGTGGCATAGCTAGTTATTAAGTTATAGAGTATTGTTTTGGTAATTATACAGAGACTACTAAATAGAGAGTATCGATCAGGAAAATGACTAATCGAGAAAGGAAAAATTGCCGAAATATTTTCTGTAGTATAGAGTTCTTAACCTACTCCGAAGAACTAGGTTAAATTAAAAGAACAGATGTTACTTAACAAGTGTCTGGATGTAACTGAATATCTAAATCTTAACTAAAAGAGTAGACTCCCTTTCTAGAATTAATTTAGAATTAATTTAATGTATTTTCCAAATTCCTTTGGAACTCAACCGCCTAATGTGTATCGTTGATGGTTTTACAGGAAAGAAATAAGGCAAAAAACGACGAAGAAGTTAAAACTACTGTGACGTCAAAATTGCTTAAAGCAGTAGGTGTGGTAGTAGCTTCTCCATTTGACTTAGTTGCCGAAATAATTGATGGAAGCCCCTTACTCAATCCCCACTTTAAAAAAAAATAGTAAAGGGAATTTGTCAAATTGGAAAGAACTCGACCAGTTCCGTTCCACTCATTATTTCGGACTACGTATGATATCTCAGAAGGTGTGTCTATGAGAAATATGCTAGTATCAAACTATCAATTACCACATATTGTATCGATCTAAGTTTGTAAGTATTGACTGTATAGTATGACTATATGTACCTACTATTCAAGTTATGTTTGCTTTTACTATTTTGTGCTGATATTTGGAATGTACGTACAACAAACCCATGCTACCGAATATGTAATAATATGTTTGTATAATGATTTTATATAATTTGTTTTTCCTTTTTATTACTGATTTTTCTAAAATTTTGTGTAAATCCTAACTATTATAAATGTGAGAATGCTTGTATAAGAGATACTTTTATCAATGACTCTAAAATATGTCACATAAGCTTAAAATGAGAATAGATGACTGAGATTTCATTTTAAAATTTTTGCTTTGTAATATAGGTTGGATTTCAGTAGAAATTACATACTACAGGGTACACAGGGATTTTCGCTTTTTCCCTCACTTCACCCACACGTTTTCTTTACTTTTTGAGTTTTTTTTCCCTCTCCAACAATCTGCGATCTACACTCCTCATCCAAACTTTGATCGACGTTCCCCTCCCACTCCAAACAGCCGACCCAGATCCACCCACTCCGGTGTCGGCGCCCTCAGGCAGAGACAAAAACGAAGAGGCCAGACAAAAGCTCAAAGACGAAGAAGGGTTGCACATCCTCGCCCTCCTCCTCCGTCGGCTTCCAATTTGTATCCTCCGGTGCCGTTGAAGAGGAAGAGGCCTGGTAGGCTTGATATTCCAATCGTTTCGCTAGAGTTTGGAGGTCAGTCGGCCACGCCTAGGGTTCCGGCCACAGATAGTGCTCTCGAAGAGGAGAGAGATGGATACTACTTCGTTTATTGCAAGAGGGGGAAGAAGAGGGATGTTATGGAGGATCGCTACTGTGCCTCACTCGATCTTCAAGACGGCCCTAACAGGTAATTTCTGATTTCCTCGCTCAATTTTGAAAGATAGTGAAATTAGGGATTTAACGTTTGCCCTACTTTTGAAATTAGGGCTTCTGAATTTGGGTATCTAGAATTTCTCTAACTAAATTATTCAATTCAGGCGTTCTTTGGTGTATTCGACGGGAATGGTGGGTACAAAGCGTTGAATTCGCTACTAAGAATATTGGGAAAAACATAATGGAGGTGCTGTAACGTCCGCCACTTTGGGCCGACCCAATTCCAAGGGCTGCAACCCATAAACTCCAACCCATCCTTGGTAACTCCGCCAATTATAGACAACTATTTCTCAAGAGGTTGTTGGTGAGGCTCGAACCTGAGACCTCCACCCTTTTACCAAGTAGCGCTGCCGCTTGGTAAAAGAGTGGAGGTCTCAAGTTCGAGTCCCTCCAACAACCTTTTGAGAAATAGCTGCCTTTAATTGGCGGAGCTACCAAGGATGGGTTGGAGTGTATGGGCTGCAGCCCTTGTAATTGGGACGACCCAAAGCGGTGGGTGTTACAGGTGCAATGAGGATGGCGACCGAGTTCGGGGCCGAATTGGTCGAAGTTGATTACAACGAACGAATTGTTCGTGCAATCTATTTTGGTTAGTGCGAACAGTTAGGGTCTATTTTACCTCTTCTAATAGAACTCTATACAATATCTCTGTAAGGGGGTTTTTCTCTTGAATCACTCAATTTTTCTGGGTTTGTTCTCTTTCTTAAGGTATCCAATTCAGTATAATTTGTTGGTAAAAGTCTATTAATAAGACTTATTCATATTATATTAAAAGAATGGAATTAATAGGGAGTAATCTGATTTTAATAAATCAATGGCTGAGATTAAAAGTTGATCTATTTAAGAGCAATATATGGCTGAGATTAGAAGTTAATCTCTGAGATCTATGGTTGAGATTGTCTTTAAAAGATAACTTCCTAACTGCTCTTAACTGCTCCCAACTTCCCTAACTGTAATCTGAAATAACTGTATATGACAGTTGAGAAATTCTCTATAAATAGAGAATGTTCCTCCACAAGGAAAACATGAAGGAAAATCAGATTTGCTGTATGACTTTTCACTAAAGGGCTTTGTTGTATCTTGGGGAGTCAATTTGTCTGAAACTCTACAACAATCAAATAGGAGAAAAAAATATCAGTTTAAAGATAGTGATCTTTTCACGCCTCAAAGCTATTTCTAAACCCTTATTCCCAACATAATTTCCATGTATCCCTTTGTACCCATCACTATTCCCTCTCTTGCTCTCACTCTATCCCATTAACTTGTACAACTTATATATATATGTATATAGAGAGGTGAGTTCCGGTGTAACGAGTATTGTGGTGTAACGGTGTAACGAGTATTTACCTTCAATGGTATTCGGGTTTGTTAAGGTTGATATTCAACTTTATGTAGATTTATGTTATATATGCACTAATCGCATTCTCATATGTTTGTGCCTCTATTCAATCTTTTACGCTATTTATTCATGTTTATTTAGTTGAATATCTATCCTATATTGATATAGGTAAATTAAGTTGAATATCAACCTTAACAAACCTGAATACCATTGAGGGTGAATACTCGTTACACCGTAAGAGGCTGTTACATCGGAACATAAATCTATATATATATATATATATATTTCTACTTATTTCAGTAGGTTGTTGAGGTTAAGCATGATAATGTAGTGTGTTCGAGACTCTGAGTAATGGATTTTGTTCAGTTGGAAGATTACTCACTCTTTCAAGATATTGGAATGTAACACTGCCTTTTTCTTATACCTAGGTTGTTGAGGTTAAGCATGATAATGTAGTGTGTTCGAGACTCTGAGTAATGGATTTTGTTCAGTTGGAAGATTACTCACTCTTTCAAGATATTGGAATGTAACAGTGCCTTTTTCTTATACCGGTCTTCTAACAGTTTTTTTTTATAATCTATACTTGTTTTTATTCAGTGATTCTTAAGGCCATCCACAATGAAGAAACTTTGAGTTTCTTAAACTCTAAATTTAAAAGAAAAATAAAAATAAATTGTCATGAAATTGTGTACTTTCTTCTTCTTCAATAACCCCATTTTTCTTACAAATCTCTTACACGTTAGACAAATTGACCAATTAATTTCTTCCTTTTTTATTTCTAAAATAAAAGTTTTTTATAACTATTATTATTTAATCTTTGAGTGATGTAATTATGAAATTTTAGATCAATTACTCCATTGTGGATAAAATTTGTATAGCGTTTCTTTTACTTATGTGAAAAAAAAAAAAATCTAAAATAACATAAGAACCTCAAATTAGAGATCTCCATTGTGAATAAGGATGTCATCATCTTTAATAATTGTTGAACACGTCATGTTTCTGTTGCATAGATAGCGATAGAGTGAGTGTGTTCATATGTTTGTTGGTTACAAGTTGAATTTATAAGCTACATGTAAGATTGTATGTAGATATTGAGTCAAACTCTTGGCATTGCAGGTAGTTAGTCAAACTTTCAACCAGAAGTGACTTCATGTAATTTGACCCTCTGTAGCATGTTATTGCACTGACAAAGGCCCTAGGCATTTAAATATTTAGCTTAAACATTAGAGATATGCACTAGTTTTTTCCAATTTCTGAAAATACCCTTACCACATTCAGTTATAAAACTATTCAGTTATGGTTTACAAAGAAGACATAACTTATAAATCCACATTTTTTTTCCTCTTTACACTTTTCTACAAGTATCAAAATCTTTAGGGAAAAATATATTTATTGATATAAATGTTTTGATTATAAATACATTTATCAAACAAACTAACTTTTTTATATATTGTTTGGAAATATAAGAGCATCCGCATTGGTATAGTTTTTAGCGGTTTTATAGCAGTTTTTTAGGGTTTTTTATTCATTCATTTCATTTTAACAACCCAATATACTTTCTAACCATATTCATAGTTTTTAACTCGATTTTTTAACCCAGTTTCTTAACTCCGTTTTTAACCCAACTTTTTAACTACATCTTTAATTATCAATCAACTATTTAAATACACAATTATATATTGTGTAGTAAATCTACACTTAATAGTTTACAAGTTAGTTAAAAGATAATCATACTACGTTGAAATAATATTTATGATTAAATTTAAAATTAAGTTTTTTTTTTTGATAAAAGTAAATATATTACCAAAAAATGGACAAATCTTTATACAAGACTAACCCTAACCTTACCTCCACTTTCTCACGGAACCTCACAAGCCAAAGTCTCATGAAAAGCACAACAAGCCCCCTCTCCTCCAAGGAACCTCACAAATACGAGGTCTCAAGGGGAGAAAACAATAACGCCCACCCCCTCTAGGACCCTACATATCAGGGACTCTAGGGGGTAACAAGAACCAACACTCCCCACAACCACAACACCAAATCCAACACAAAGAAAACAATTACAACCTAAGCATTCTTCTATAAGAATCATTCCTCCTATTACCTTCCTTGCACTTCAAAGCAATCTGAACCCTGCAATCATTCATAGCCATATTATAACATTCTATCACACTATCATGCTTATTCATGAAAATAGTATCGTTTCTGACTCTCCAAGTATGATAGGTAGCAGCTCTAATCACCATAACCAAGCCTTGCACTCTCCAACACTTCTTATCAATACTATATCAACCCAAGTAATCCAGTCCTCGAGAGTCTCCTTCCAAGTATTAACTCTGAGCCACCTCAACAATCTAATCAACACCTCCTCAGTGTAGCTACACTTCCACCACAAATGAACTTTTGTCTCAGGTTCACATCTGCACAAGACACACATATATGGGAAATTAACCCCCCAACCATGAAGCTTAACTCTCGTAGGTAATCTCTCCTTCTTAGCGAGCCACAGATGAAAGGACCATCTCCTAGTCTATCTCTTACCCCAAAACAAAAGTCATTTACCCCCACTAGCGTTCCTCTCCCTAACATTTTCATACAAAGCCTTACAATTCATCTTACCATTTCTCTTCTTGATTCTGATAAGCACTCTCGAGCTCCAAATCCAAGAGTCACCACTCTTCTCCTTTCTTCTCCACAAATCTTCTCCTTTCAGTAACTTATTTCTGACCCAAGTAGTCCAAATATTAGGCTTCTTCTCATGCACTTTATAAACCAATTTCATGAGGAGAACTTTATTCCACGTGAGGACTTCTTTAATATCAATACCCCCCTCATCAAAAGGTTTGGTCACCTCATCAAAATTTAAAATTAAGTTAATATTGCTTTAATATTGTTATTTTCATGTGTAATGTTGTAATATGTTCAATTTTATCTTGTATGTTGTCTTATAATGTATATGGTTTGTGTATAATATCTTGTAAAATACTGTATTTATTTATGTGTGAATCTTTTTTTATTTCATCTATTACATTTAATATAATATTTCATATAATACATAACTTAAATTACTTATATTAAATACTAAAAAAAATACTAAAATATTTATATTTCTTATATTGTTTATTTAAATAAGAATATACAGAGTGGGTGACTATAGATAGATAAAAATAAAATAAAAATAATAAAAATATTATTTTTCATCAATTCGTTTAGTTTTGTGTTGAAAATGTTTTTAAAATGATAATAATCTATAAACTCTAAGCTTTTTTTTCACCATTGATCTTCTTGATCCAATGGCTAAAAAACACTGTCACTTTCTCTACGAATGTCTCACACACTTAAGGGCCTTGTTTGGATGTTCAAAAGAAAACCCAATTTTGACATTGTTCTTGTGTGGAATTTTTGTTTATAAACAAACGTGTCTTTATTATTGTTAGTTTTTTCCCGTTCCTACCTACCAAACCCGCAACTTAGTTTTTTATCAAAATTATATTGTTGCTAAAAAATCTATATTATGTTATGGTTAAAAAATCACCATTTTGAGTGCTCTAATATAGTCTCGATTACATTTTATGCTTTAGACATATTACCGAAGAGAAAAAGTTCGGGTAAGAACAAGGCTTAACGCAAGAAAAAAGAAATTTTCTGCGCTCAAAGATAACAAACTAATGTTCATATGGGGATGAAATTTTGTAAGGTCATTTTGAGAGAGAAAAAATCAACTTATTAAATCAAAGTTTGCATTAATTATAAGTATGTCACCGCGTCTCTCACTGAAAATGTTCAAAAAAAATTATTGTCTAGCTAATGAACATTATTATCCAGAATACAAACAGTGATGTGTAAACATATTATATTTTCAGTGAGAAAGTAAAAAAAAAAAGAAGTTGTTGTCGCACATTAAGGTATAGTATATATTTGTAAGGAAAAGTGTCATGTAATAATAGTTGTTAAAATGATAAATGAGAATGATTATGGAGCCTTGGATCAAAAGAGATCCAAGAGCCTATATGATGACACGTGACACCTCTTGTCATCACCGTCGGAGCACCGCCGGACCACCACCAGACCGCCGCTGAACCTCCGCCGAACCACCACCGGACCGCCTCCGACCACCGCCGGACCATCGTTGGGTGTAGGATAAGCCCAATTCTGTATCTTTTGTTACACTTGTAACATATGCGTAGGAAAAACCCAAATCCATTTGAAATTCTATATAAAGCCGTGTTGTTTGGGACCACTCAATAAATGCGTACATATTTTGGAGTTTGGTTGAACTTAGATTCGCTAACATCTCTATAAGTTAGTTTGCAGACATCGACCAAACACTCTATAGTGGTGTTGGCGAAGCCCCGTTCTATCTAACCCCAGAAAATTGGCCCACTCATAACTTTTGCGAAGAATATCTCATGAAAACTCGACGCATAATATGTGCGTGTGATTAGTCGGGTCCCCTATAAAACCCGGGGTCCGTTACAGGCAGTGGTATGCTATTCTCACTCAATTATGTATCTATTTCGATAATCTCGTATTTGTATAACTTTTTATAATTATCACATGGCGTCCTCCTCATCAGCACCATTTTCCGATAAGCCAGACTTTATGGTTCGAATGTGCCAGTGCGGTTTGCCGGTTAAATTGTACACATGTGACGAGCGCGGTTTTGCTTCCTACAAGAGACGGTACTATGCATGTGAGACTTATTGGGAAAAGAAGAGGTTTCCAGGATCTTGTCGTACATTTCAGTGGATTGATCCAAGATATGAAGAGAGGGCAAGAGACATTATCAAAGAGTTGATTACAAGAAACATCGAACTTCAGAATGAGATAAAAATGCTTCATGATATGAACTACAAATTAGTTGATGATATATTGGATTCCGTATAAGATGTTCCTTTTTTTACTGTCGTTGGGTTATATTGTAATTTTAATATATTGTCTTCGGAGAAATGATATATGTTTTTTCTAACGTAACGTTCATTCTCTATTTATTACAAATACCGTACAAATATTAGTCAATTACAAATACAGATCCGTTTCCAGAAAACATAAAAGGATCTGGCGGGCGACCATTGGAAATTCGATAATCTCGATACTTCTTCAAATTCTCAGCAAAGACTGTTTCCCACCACAATATGTTTGGATCAACATTTCCACGCCAAACACCTGAAGTGTGGGGTAATGGTGAACCAGACATGAGAACAACCTATAAAAAAAAGTGAATTAGCGCAAATGGTAATAAATAGTACGTGGGTTAAGCGGTATTTCTCGTAACAAATATACGAAACACTTATAGGTATAAAATGGTCACGATTGCCAACATGTGCCATTCCATAAATTAGCGTCGGAGGGCCATTCCCTAAAGACCTCGACCTTAGTGGTAAGCACAATGCCGGGACATCCCAACTCAACACTACTAGAGCAACCTGATATAGTGTGGTGAAAACTAAACCCAGGAATGGCACGTGACACCAATATTTTTATGTGCATGGGCTTCTACAGTGGTTCACATTTTTAATAAGTTCTTGCCAAGTACCTGGGTGCATACGGGCCCTTATGGGGTCGTACATTTCTCGGTTCTGAAGTAACTCCCCAACCAGCTTGCGTCGAACTGTTGCAAATTCGGACTCTTTCATTTTGAGAAACAAGGCCATGGACTGTATCCACAATGTCCATCAGGACGTACATTTCTAACATTCGTAATCTACGGAAGCCATAAGTCATCAACATTGTTGAAACCAAAGTTAACCCCTAAATGAATAAGAGGGGCTCTTTGTTCTGTACCACACGCATACTCCTCTTCTTGTGATTCCTCGGGTATAGGTTGAGATGACATCTGATCAAAGTCCATCTCCACTGCAGTAGATGAACTTTCTTGTTGCTTCCTAGGACGCCCTGGCCGTTTTTTTGGTGGAACAGGTTGCGATGACATCTCATTCACATTAACCTTACTCTGGGGTTTCGGTTTTGCATTCTTCTTCGCCTCTTCTTTCTCATATTGTTCCAGTTCTTTCTTCTTGTGATCACAATAGCTAGGTTCCCTCTCATCAACCTTCTCCTTCTCGTCCCCCTTGTTCTTGTTTTTCGCACCTTTTGGCCTTCCTTTTCCCTTTATCTTTGTCGGTTCCAACATACTACTCTCTTCTAGGTGCTCCAAGTCCTGATACAACTCTCCTAATTGGTATGTAGTTCCTTTCTTCAGGGTTCCGGAATCCAACCTCCCAAACATTTCACGAAGTCTTAGCATCAAAATGTCCATCCGAACATTTTCCAAAGGCCCAAAAACTATTGTATCATTGTCATCTTCTTCCTCCAAGTCCCTCTAGAACTCATGTACGTCTTCTGGAATGAGCGGTGTGCTAGAAATTATTGCATTCCCAATGGCGTGGACACAGGGCAACCCGAGGCAGTTCCTCACCCAATGGTCAGTACATTCTTCTTCATATTCATCTCTCAATAACTGCTCATACGAAGCCAACAACATATCCCAACACCTGTCTGAAATTCTGTAGAAGAGCCTAGAAATTATTGCTCGCACAAGTGGAGGGAACGTTGGGTCATCAAAATTTGTTGGTCTTTTCGTTAATGCAACGTTCAGGCTCGCCCGTATCGAATCAATTTGAAGGATGATGTCATGATGGATCCTCACAGTGACTCGGTTGAAGCCTCCCCTACTAGAACCAATTATATCTTTCAAAACCTTGTGCATTCCCTCCACCCGGTTAGACGTCCTTGTAAAAGAATGAAGATGATGATCTATCCAGGCTCTTACTATGCTAGTCTTGTGAGGAGTAAGCCATTCTCTTTCCACGTATCCCACAATACCTGCTCACAATCAGTCATAATTGTCGTTGGCATCACACCCAAATCTAAAAACAATGCCTTCAACTTTCTCATTATCCACGTGTAATGAAAAGTCTTTTCAGCATGTGTGAATGCATAAGCAATGTTAAATGTCAAATGTGTGTTGGTGAATCCCACAATCTCCACGAGTGGCATATCTTATCTACGATAACATCTTATGTTCAAAAAAACAATCAAATCAATAACTACACAAACTTGTTTTAAATAAACTCAACTTAATTGGTTGTCTTGTACGTCGCTGATAGACAAATGTCGTGGTTGCTAAATCAAAGTAAACCGTAAACACTAACTAGAGTATAGCAAGTAAGTAGAGGTCGAACCCAAGGAATCAAAACACCAAATCAATGCAATCAAAGCAAAGAAAGTTTGGGTGAGAATATTATACGAAGGGGTTTCACCTAATAAGTATCCACACAACAGTCAATCAAGTTGATCATAGATTATCTCAAGTTCTTATCAATCCTAGGGAATGTTCCTATTCCAATCTTTAGTATATCAGCAGGCCAACCGGTCCTGATAATACTTATTTATTCAACAATCAGGGAAACCTCTCAGGATTAGATGAAATAACAGCAAAGGGCACAAGAATCATAAGGATGCATGCAATAACTAACAACCGTCAAGTATTAACATGCAATCAATTATCTTTCATATAAGCAATCAACTACCAGATCATGCAGATATGGATGCTACAATGACAAGGAATTTCACCGTCTATTCCTAGTCTAGCAATAGAAAACTATCAATCAAACTAGGTGATCAATCTAGCAAAACCAATAGAAATCATATAGATGAAGAACAAGATTATTAATACAAACACAAAGGAAAAGAACAAGAGTTTAGAAATCTCACAACTTAATAACTGATGGTTTTAACTGCTAAGTAAAACAATGGAGTTTAGTTCTTCCTCATGGTTGCAAAACTAAAACTGTCGATGGAAAAGATGATGATGAACAAAAGAAAACTGCTAGGATATAAAAGAGTCTAACCCTAGAATAATATCCTAAAAGATAAATCCTAAACGAAATAATAAAAGAAAAAGGAAAAGAAATAAAATAAAACAAACATGGAAAATCCGGAAACAAATGTCTTCAGCGCACTATGGCGATCACCACCAGAATCTGGCGATCGCCACCTTCAATGAATATCTTACGTAGCCTCTGTTGCCTCATGGCGATCGCCACCTTGAACATGGCGATCGTTGTCGTCATTACCTTCTTATTCCTGGTTTCTGCTGTAACATGGCGATCGCTATCTGGATATGGCGATCGCCATCTGTCCTTAGAAATATTTCTCAACACATGTCTTGAAATGGCGATCGCTACCTGGATATGGCGATCGCCATCTGTACTGCGTACCATCAATTCTTCAATTCTGAGTGTCTTTTCCTAAGTGCCTTCAAACCTACTCTTCAATCTTTTAATTCTTCATTTCTTCATAAATATCTCAGATCATAACAATGACTCCAAAAACATATGATAACACTCCTAAAACAATATAATAATCCCTAGTTACACTATACAAAGTGCAGCGTATCAGCCGCGTCAATGATTACCACATAAGGGAACTTCTTCAGCAGACGCAACGAATCTTGGTTAGCAAAGAATAAGATTGCAACCTCACCGGTTTCCTTCTGCCTCAGAGGATTAACTACGTAGTGGTGGTCAAGTAGAAATTTCAAGGACCACTGAGTAATCGTCAGCTCTCCACGATCCTCATAGTGCAGCTTCTGCAAATAGTTCTCCACTTGTTACTTTGAAGTCGCATTTCCGGGAAATTTCTTTCGCAAAAGGGAAACGATTTCCTTTAGTGTCTTGCGCCCATCTCCCCACCTCCTATCAGATTTCATCTCCGCTTCGGTCAGTCGCCCCATGAATGCATTTCCATGTAAGCTAGTTAGAAGCTTGTGGTTATGCCGACCTTCTACCGCACCCAACTGCCATTTCTCACCATCCATCAAAGGATCTTTCTTCATCTGAATCCCCATTAGCTGAAACCTACACTCGCACTTCTTCGAATGAGACTTTCTAATCTTGGGTACCGGCAAATCAGGATTTTCCAAGTTGATCTTTGGCCTACCGGATCTTGGTTTCCCAAATCTATCGCATACCATACTAATTTGGTATGGGCTGGAGTTGCGCTTTATCAAAGCAATAACCATATGCTTTGCTCTATGTTTCGCCCAATTATACAATTCTTCCTTACTATCCCACACTCGGTCAGTAGTAAAATGTTTCGAGTAATCTTTGCCCTATATAATGGGTAATAACAAGAACATCGTCATGACTGATTAACTAAGTTCTTACTTATGACTATGGAAATAGTTTAACAACTAATAAAAACAAAAATTTAAAACTAACTAACAAATTGCATCATAATATAACAACATATATGTAATTTTGGGTATAATTGCACACTAACCACAAATTCCCCACTTGGATCCCAATCTCCAAATTCTTCATCATCTATGAATCCTGTCAGCGTTGCGCCCTCCAAGCCATTGTCTTCTTCATCTTCTTCTTCACTAGGAACCTAATCCCTTTCCTCATCACTACTTTGATTATCTTCACCACTAACATATCCATTCAACATTTTGAAAATGAAATTTTCTGTTTTTTGGATGTGAAACCTACATACCCCCTATATAGCCTCCTTTTTTTGCTTCTCGTTGGAATATTGCGTGAAAACACGTTTGCCTACCAAACGCATAACTTATGCGTATCTTCAGGTATACTTTTATAGTATTATCACGGGGAATCTCTGACAGAGCCCCCTCCCGTACAAAAAAAATTTTACGCCTAACGTTTGCGTTCTCATTAGGGCATTTATTGCCTTCCGGATTCAACAGATGCTGACAATGTAAAATACTGACCCCGGTTTAATTTTAACCTACTTGTCTACGCATTATATAGGCGTGTACCTTACCTGTGATATAGCTCCGTCTTCCACGAGATATCCTGACATTGTCAGACATTTGGACCACATCAAGTTTGAACAACCTTTGTACGCCCATCTTATGCGTGTAGGTTATGGTAAAGTACAATTAGGGTAAAAAATCTAAAAAATTAGGTTGGGCAATAATTACATTTGGTACGCATAAATTGAGCGTGTGAATTAGGGAAAAAAATGTTTACACTAATTACCTTATTAAAAATGTTATATTTAAGATATGTACGCGTAAATTATGCGTGTAAGTATTGGCAGATACCAAAAATTCCACAAATTTTCCATTTTTACCCTTCATCGTGCATAAGCTCAATGTATGCGTAACAAGGGTGGACGCCCAAGTTATGCGTGCGGATTCGCGTCCATTTCGACAAAAAAAAACAGCGTGCATATAGTCATTGCCTAAAAAAACTAGTAGTTTATGCTCGCGCTACGCGCGGGTTTTTTGTCTTCTGTATAATTCAATTAGATTAGGGATAAAGCGCTTTTGTACTATGTCTCCCGTAAATAATATTATGTATTCTCTCTCCAATATAATACTAACATCTTTATATTATTAATAAAAGTTTTAATTCAATTTCTAATGGAAAGAAAATATAACAAAGTAACATAGTCTATACATTTGAATTCATAGCCATCAAGGTCCACTCCAACTCAACATTTGCCACCAGCTTCTAATGCTCTTCTATGTAAACTCATCCTAAATCATGGAACAATAGCACGCATTTTATATCTAACTGATAACACCGTGGCATCACTTGGAAACACTTGCCACCAGCTTGTAATGCTCTTCTAATGCTCCAACTCAACACTTGGCATCACTTAGCTTCATCCTCCCCTAAACTCTAAGAAAGAACCATTAATTAGAAGCAATAGAAATACACAACTATATGTCAAAGTACTTTCAATATACACATGAATAATTTTAAGAACATTCCGACTTAATTCGTATGCCTAATGGCAATAGTAACTGTTGTTTTTCCTTCATAAAAAACAAAGGATGTTGAGGTGAATTTGGGACATTGCCTCCAGGGTTCAAACACCGAAGGAAATATATGGAAATCACAAAAGAAGAACTTGAGTACATATTCAAAGCATAGCATACAAAAGCGAAGCTACGACTAATCCAAAATCTAGAAAGACTCCAATAGAAAGTTGAAGTTAGTGAAAGTCATCTTAGTGAGATGTACTGTGAGTTCAATAATTTCCTCTTAACCCAAAGCTTCAAAAGAATCAATTATTCCTCTAATATATGTAATATCCTCAACGAAAGTATGTTATCTTATACTACAACAAACACATCTACTGATCCATATGTGCAAGATGAAAGTGTAGTGGACAGCTCCCATATTCAATATCCTCAAGAAATTATTTGTATTCATTAGGGATTCCATCGAGGATTGAGACTTAAGTTTGTACAGAATCATATGAGATTGATATGACACTTTCACGGTTGTACAAAATTAGATGACTCCATCAGGGATTGAGACTTTTAAATTTGATTCACTCCCTGTTCTAAACATGCTTTCACTCACTCCTAACTTTCTTTCTATCCTTTGGTCAAAATTAGAAAGTTCTCTACTATCCAGGAAAATTCAATCTCGCGCTCATAAAGTTACTCCAAATATATATATATATATATATATATATATATAAAATGAGGTCTAGTTTTTCATCTACCAACATATGCATTGCATATTAGCGTTCCTATTTAGGTAACTTCCCTGTCAATTTTAGAAAGAGAAAACATGCAGCTATTTTAAAAGCAAATTCATAGGGGAGTCATTTCATGGAAAACAACATTATGCAGAATAGCTAACCTATCTCCTTTGTCTCTCCTTTAAGCATAGTAGTTCAATTAGCCATTCCAAATTTTTCTAGATCTTTGTCCGAGTCAAACCCATTTGAAATAAAAAATTTAAATTTTTAAAAGCAAATTTGTTAAAAATAACTTTGTTTAAAACCTATGTAGTTCTGAAACAAAACAGAAAAGTGGTTACCTCAATAAAGGCCTCTCTTGTGGAGCTAGATCCATCTAGTGTTCCCCTAAGAATGAAGTCACACACATAGATAGCCTAATATATTTTTCAGACACATTTAATAGATTAATAAATAAAATGGATCATAGAAGGTAGTTTTAAGCAGTAATGGAAACATAAATTATACTTGTTTCATTTTTTTTGATTAAATTCTTGCCAGCAAAAAATGCAGTGGCTGCACTTTCCTCATGAGAATATTTTTCATGGATTATTGAACTGTATTCCCCTTCTTGTGCTTCTTAACAACGTTTCAAACCTAAGCATAAAACTCATGGTTGTGAAACATATTTAATGAATAAAAGAAAAATGTAAGGTGTTTGACCTAGTGAACCAATATCAGTGTAGAAGAAAATAGATTTTGTTAGGTGTATATATATTTCATCAACCCACTGAAGAAAACAATCAATCAACAACTAAGTTATAAAGTTCTTCTATGTCATAGTAGATAAATAAGCTCTACAAAATTTGAGATGATATAGGCACCTTAAGTGTAGAAAGATCATATGTGCGAGATCTAGGACCTCCATTGAAACCCAATGCTTAAATTAGGACAAAAAACACAAAAAACTTAATGAATGTCCGGTTTTTTATGAGATTTTTTAACAGAACAACAAACCCGTTAAGAGAAAATTAATCATTACAACATAGAAAACTTTTACAAAAGATTCATATTTAATTATTTATCCTAGTTCAGGAATCTGATATTTTCATTTATGAGAATTTTAACTTAAGACTAAATCAACCATTAATGAATTATGAGAGAAATGAACGGTGTTTAACTATAGACAAAAAAAAAGGCAAATATAAAATTGTAGCAACAAAAACTATCAGAGTCACCTTGACCACCCATGGGCAAGTTGTATCTACTATTTGTACATCCTAGTTACTAAAACTTGCAACATACTTCACGAAGCATAATAGGCATGCATCAACATAATGTCCATTAAATTAGGCATATTGATACATTTTTAATTGCTACCACCTCTCGCCTTTCATGGTCCTATCATGCTACAACCCGGCCAAATTTACGTGATGAATGTACTTGAGGTCTTAGAATTGACTAAAAAAACGCATAACAGATGTGCAATTAAAAATATTTAACACTGTAACACCCGCCGCTTGGTAAAAAGTAGAGGTCTCAGGTTCGAGTCCCACCAACAGCCTCTTGAAAAATAGCTGTCTTTAATTAGCGGAGCTACCAAGGATGGGTTGAAATGTATGGGATGCAGTCCTTGTAATTGGGTCGACCCAAAGCGGCGGGTGTTACAATAAAATGCAGAAATATAGGAAACATACTTAGACAAAAGAATATAGATTTCCCAAGTTGGATTTTATTCATCTCTAAGCTCATAATTGTTTTTAAACTATAACTATATATATAAACTTGGTTATGAGTTGTTTAAGTATAAGATTTATTCAAAAATCAAAGGGTCATTAAGCCTAGGGGTGAGCAAAAATATCCGATCCGGCCGATCCGATCCTCAAAATCCGCATCCGAAAATATCCGATTAAGTTTTATCTGAATCCGGTCCGATCCGGGCGAATGTTCCGGATACGGATCGGGATATTTAGCTTACGGAGATTCGTAAATATCCGGTACTATTATTATAATATATAAATATATTTTTATTGAACTAAAATATACTTTTATAAGTGTAGATGATTCAATAATTATTTTTATACATTTTTAAATAATAGGATATATTCTCTCAACACAAAAATTCTCTTGTATAAAACCTAACTTTTATTGTTGTTTTCAAAAATTTAAATTTAAATTGCTTATTTATATTTTTGATTCGCTAAATGAATCAAATATATTAATTTTCACATCTTAATTCCTCTATATAATATATATAATTATATATTTAACATTTATTTATATTTTGTAAATTTTAATTTTAATAGAAATAAAAAGTTTAATTTAATTTTCATATACCTTTTAGAAATCAGATAATTCGGATATCCGAGTCAAATATTCGATCTGATCCGGACAATATTTACCGGATATCCGCTCCAAAACAGTCCGGATACGGATCAGGGTTTTGTGGAATTTTTTTTAACGGATATCCGGCTTACCGGATCGGGTCGGATAATCCGATTGCTAATCCCTAATTAAGCCATGATGACAGGTAAGTATGGTAAGTGTTTACCATTTTCACATGAAGACAAAAGGACTAAACATATATGGCAGGCTAAAGTATGTTAATTTATTTTCTCAGTTTTTAGTGAAGGAAAATTTTGTTATTAACATAGGGATTCCTCCAAGTATCTTGTACGTGTCATGCATGGGGAAGTATTTATAAAATTTAATTATTTTTATAATAATGACCTATGCATTATAAAAAAATATGATTTATCCTAAGAATTAATGTATTATGTTATTTTTAATACGGTCATTCACGCAATTACTGTCATTCACACGAATTATTATCATTTACGTAAATTATTGTCATCAACACAAACGGTCGTCCATAATAAATGTTAGTTTACACACTTCAGATTTTTTAGGATCTAATCCACTACATAAATTGCGTTTTTTACAAATGAAAGTTTCACATTTAATTTTGAAGTGTCTTGATTGGCTCCTCCATAAATGACTTCAATACACCATTTCAATAAAGTCTACGAATTTATGAAGTCATATGTATGTGTTGTGACTCATTGTTGGAGGCCTGATTCGTAGTTGTTGTTCGTCAAGTCCATCATAGTAAAATGTTCTAACATGTCTTTCTTTTAAAAATAAATTAGGAATATTAATTAGACAGATTGTAACCTATAAGGTAAAAATTGTTATAAGAATACCAATATACAATATATTTTGACCTTACAACATTCACATGTTAAAATAGTCTTCAACCACAAAATATATTACTACAAAAATCAACATGTAAAATATTTACACACATTAATAACATTTATATCTAAAATAAAAAATTTGTGTATCAGACTCGCGCGTAGCCTTAAAATGCTAGCTAGAGAATATAAGTGAGGGCGACAAATGGTTACTTACCCGGCGGCTTTTTAGAACGATACAGTGACACAGAGGATTTGAGTTGGGCCGATAAGGCTGAAATCCGGTTCCAACATTACTTTCGATTTTCTTTTGTCTTCTCTTATTCATGACTTTAAAGGGCCCATTAACCCTAATAGAAGAATGGGACTTAGGCCCAGCCCTGTTTGGTACGATTTCTGGAATCGGACTGGAATCGGGAATCAGAATAAATCATTCATGTAGGTTATTGTTTGGTATGTTGTCGGAATGAACCATTCATGTAATCTGTTGTTTCGTACGCTGTTGGAATGAACCATTCCTGAAAAAAATAAATTTTAGTAAATAAACTTATCAAACATTAGCAAAACTGTCCTTTGAAGTACCCTATCCTTTTTTTTAAAGGGATCTCTCTAATTTGAGACATATGATCACGAAACATTATAGTTATAGTGATAATTAATCTATAATAATAATAGTTACTACTAGTTGCACACGCTTTTGTCTTTCCTTCTTTCTCCTTTGCGAATCATGATAAAAAAGATCCATCTCTATATTTTAATTTGTAAATATACAAATAAATCGAAGCACTTTTTTATCACTAGATAAAAAAAAATCAGATCAATCTTACGTGACAAGAGAAGCAGCAATCCAAAACATCAATTTATGCACAGCACACTGTCCGAACCCAAGGCCCCAAAGTAAAAAACGAATTTGCCGAACACTATATATTGGCCCTTACTATTTAACGCCCACCCTTTTTGCTATTGACGAGGCGAATTGTCGTATGCCAAGTCAAGTAATCCTAACAAGCTCACTAACAAGTATAGTAGGCAAGCAAGGGTCGAATCCCAAGGAAATCAGGTTATTGATTCTTAAAGTAACAATTATGATTAACGAGTGTATGTAACCAAAGGGTTTTTTTTTTTGGTATGTTTTAAGAACAAAGTAACGAAGGTTGATTTGGTTTGTAAATATATCAATGAAAGGTGTTTCACTCGACAATTATCCACTAACAGATTAACAAGTTGATCATAAACTCCTTTTAATCCTATGTCGAATTACTCATATGATCGTTCTAATCCCTATTCTAATGTAGTTATTAGTCCAACTAGTCCTAATAACCCTTACTCAACTATAACCTTGAAACTATCAAGATTCAATAATAAAGCAGATTTAAGTTCAGGAATGGATAGATACATGCAATACCATAGACAACTAGTCAGATACTCGACATGTACTCAATTCTCTTCACAATTGACATTCACAACTAGTTCATGCAAATTGTGTGTGCTACAAACAAGTATGATATTTCAACTAGAAATAACCAAACAATAGCAATATGAATGAGATGAAACTACTTAGATGGCCAATCTAAATGAGCAAATCTAATTCAATAACAATACACACAAGAGAATAGAGACAATCAATATGAATAGAACAAAGGAAAGGAATCTCACAACTTCATCAATCCGAAAGCTGCAAATGTCAAGCAAAACAATGGAAACTTCAGCAACTCATGAAGTTCTTGGGAGAAAACTCTAAAACTTGGAAAATGGAATGTAGAAGATCCTAGAAGATCATCAACACCTAAACATATAAGTCTTCTGCAGAATTCAACTGCCAAATTAAAGCTAAAAACGTGTGAAAAACGTTACAGAAGTAAACACAACATACTAAATCGGGCAAATGAAGAAAGTCTTCTCTAGCGGATTTCCGCAATCGCGGATTTTGTTCTGTAAACAAGGCTGGTCCGGTGGAAATTCCGCGATCGCGGTTTGGGCCCCGCGGTCGCGGAATTGCTTCTGTGGCTTCGTCTTCAGCTGCTTCCAATGCTTCGTCTTCGTCTTCATCCCGTGGTCTTCATCATCTTCGACTCCTCTTCTTATGCTTCAATGCTCCGCATCATCCTCTGTAATCTCATATGTGACTCAACTCTCCAGAACTCCATGATTACAGAATACATCATAACATCTAGCATAATCCTATACAAAATGAGCTAATAACCTATAGTAGCGCTATGTAAAATACCGCTTATCAAACTCCCCCATACTTAGACCTTGCTCGTCCCCGAGTAAGCTAAATGAAACTTACCCTTACAATCAGCACACATAGATCTCAGGAAGTATAGAGAAAGAATGAACTACAAATTACAAACACACTTCGCCTCCAAACACCATAGTGAGTACAAAAGATAAATCTAATCCTAGCTCCTATCTAGCACCTTATTCCTCCATTGTGGCCTACCCTTTCCTCCTTATATCACCACCTTCTTATGACACCTCGCCAGCAGCAACAAATGGTCCTAAGACACTCATTTCACTCATTCTGCCTAGGCGCCCCGAAGGGTTTTCACCTAGCCACTCATTTCATTTTGGTAGATAACTCACAATTGGCTCACATCTCTCAAGTCCACTTTTGCCTCAGCCTATTGCCGACCAGACTACCTGCTTTTTGCATGGAACCGCCCTTTCAGGTTTTCAGCTCATCCCAGGATTTTCATTTGCCTTTTTTAACATTTTTGTGGCTTTTTCTGTTTATTAATTTTTACTTTTTTTAAATAAATACGAACTGAATTCAAACAACCGAATGGAAACTACTCTAAAGATAAGCAGTAACCTAAATCCCTCACCCCCATACTTGAAGTACACAATGTCCTCAGTGTGAAAGACATAGAAAATAAATGAGGAAGAGAAGAGAGTAGCTCACTGATCCGGGTTACCCGGTGGTGGAAGATCGGTGTTCTGATGGAACCAAGAACTCTGAACCTCCTCTCTCCAGCCCTGAAATTCCAGTTGCATCCCACTCATCGACTGCTGCAAACCTCGCATATCAGCAGCGTAAGACTACTTAAAGGAGTCAAACTCAGAGTAGAACTGAGTGTAACTGATGCGGGGATAAGCCGCTGTTGTCCGATTTAGACACCAAACCTCGAACAGAAACTCGAACAGAGAAGAAAGGCGGAATTAGAATGAGATGAAAGAAGGATAAGTCGAATGATAGGCCAATTGGAACCAAATCAAACAACGATAAAACCCCTGAACTTAAGAACAAGAACCTTATCGAATGATGAAGAAACCCCAACGGATGATTACAACCAAACACAATGACTTTGGTGGGTCAAGGCACTTGGAGGTTGCTCTATGGAGTCCCGATAGCACCAACCTTATGGAAGAGATTGACACACACAAGTACAACTAGGGCGAGTTCAATATCAAAGCTTGGGGGGGCTAAACAATAACTAGGGCAATCCTTATATAGGGTTCATAAGGATGCCAATTAAAAGAAATAAAGCAATAAAAGTATTTTCCTAAAAATAGCTAAAAACCAATTAAAAGAAATAATCCCGGAAACAAAATAAAACAAGAATTCTCGGCGAAATCAACAGGTCGCGATCCGCGATCGCGGGTCTGGATCCGCGGTCGCGGGTGGCATGGCCGCGGTCGCGGATTTGCCACTGTCTCTGTCGCCTTCGTCGTTTGGCTCCAAGTGCTCTCGAACCTCAATTATCATAACCGTCTTCAATGGTGGTTCATCTTCAACACTTAGCTCTTTAGACATGAAGAAAACTACTAACTTGTCTAGTTCTTGTTGGACTTCCTTAGCTCTCGAACGAGTCAATGCACCTTCAAACTCGGGAACCGTTGGTGTCGGTTGATGTCCAGATGATCCTTCATCATCCTCCCCTTCTTGAAAAGGATTCGGCCTCGAATCATCCATCTCCTCCTCTTCTTCGCCTTCAAACAATGTTAGATCTTGCACATTGAAGGTGGCACTCACTTGATATTCACCGGGAAGCTCCAAGACATAAGCATTATCTCCAATCTTCTTAAGCACCTTGAATGGTCCATCACCTCTTGGGGACAGCTTTGAGTGGCGTTTGCTGGGGAAACGCTCTCTTCTAAAGTGGACCCACACGAGGTCTCCCT
Source organism: Oxyria digyna (assembly GCA_029168935.1). Taxonomy (NCBI): domain Eukaryota; kingdom Viridiplantae; phylum Streptophyta; class Magnoliopsida; order Caryophyllales; family Polygonaceae; genus Oxyria; species Oxyria digyna. The sequence continues at coordinate 48,620,701 of JAPVLV010000005.1, forward strand.
CCTTGAAGATGACCTTCTTCCTCTTCCTATTTGCCTTGCTAGCATTTGTAGCAGCTACTTCTAGCAATTTAGCTCTTATCCTCTCATGAATTTCCTTGATGTGATCAACCTGTTTTCCTGCATTGAAATCCACTCGCTCCTTCGTAGGTAATGGCATAAGATCAAAAGGGGTTAGTGGATTCAAACCATACACACATTCAAAGGGACTCAGTGTGGTTGAGGAATGGATGGCTCTATTGTAGGCAAACTCAACATGGGGTAAGGCTTCTTCCCAAGCTTTCAAATTCTTCTTAAGAATGGCTCTCAAAAGGGTTCCTAAGGTCCTATTGGTTACTTCAGTTTGACCATCAGTTTGAGGATGACTAGATGTAGAGAATAGTAGTTTAGTCCCTAGTTTTCCCCAAAGAGTTTTCCAAAAGTAACTTAGAAATTTCACATCCCTATCACTCACAATAGTATTTGGTACTCCATGTAACCTAACAACTCCGGTAAAGAACAAGTCAGCCACATGATGAGCATCATCCGTCTTGTTGCAAGCAATAAAATGAGCCATTTTATAAAATCTATCAACAACCACAAAAATAGAATTTCTCCCCTTCTTAGTCCTAGGCAACCCTACGATAAAATCCATACTAATGTCTACCCATGGGATCGTAGGAATAGGCAAAGGAGTATACAATCCATGTGGTTTAACTCTAGACTTAGCCTTAAGACACTCCAAGCATCTTTTCAAACAATGCTCAACATCCCTAAGCATATGGGGCCAATAAAAGTGAGTATGCAACATATGATATGTCTTATCTCTACCAAAGTGTCCCATTAATCCACCCTTATGGGCTTCTTCAACAAGCAATAATCTCAAAGAACACTTAGGTATGCATACTTTACTAGCCCTAAACAAGAAACCATCAAACAAGTAAAACTTATCCAAAGTTCCTTTATCTAAACATTGCTTATAAATAGCACCAAAATCAGCATCATTACGATATAACTCCTTGATGTAAACAAAGCCTAACACCTTAGAGTCAAGTTGAACAATTAAAGCATGCCTCCTAGATAGTGCATCAGCAACAACATTGTCATTTCCCTTCTTGTAATTGATAATATAAGGGAAAGTCTCAATAAATTTCATCCATCTACCATGCCTCCTATCAAGTTTGTCTTGGCTCCTAAAATGTTTCAAAGATTCATGATCGGTATGCAAAACAAACTCTCTACGCCATTGGTAGTGTTGCCAAGTCTTAAGTACTCTATATAATGCATACAATTCCTTATCATAAGTAGAGTAATTTAGACTTGCACCTTTCAACTTTTCAGAAAAGAAAGCAATAGGCTTACCTTCTTGCATGAGTACTCCTCCTATGCCAACTCCTGAGGCATCACATTCCACTTCAAAGGGCCCAGTGAAGTCGGGAAGAACAAGCAATGGCGCTTCGGTTAATCTGCGTTTTCGCTCTTCAAACGCCCTTTCTTGAGCCTCCTTCCAAACAAAGGCCGAATGCTTCTTTGTTACCTCAGTTAGGGGTGCAACAATGGTGCTGAAATCCTTCACAAAACGCCGATAGAAACTAGCCAATCCATGGAAACTTCTGACTTGGCTGCTAGTCGTGGGGGTTGGCCAATCCTGAATGGCCATAATCTTCTCCTCATCAACCTGTAATCCCTGGGAGCTCACTACAAAGCCAAGAAATATAACTTTATCAGTGCAAAAATCACACTTCTTCAAATTAGCATATAGTCGCTGTATACTAAGAGTAACGACTACTTCCCTGAGATGTTGCTCATGCTCCCCTAGGGACCTGCTGTAAATCAAGATATCATCGAATTAAACTACAACAAACTTCCCTATAAACTTCCTCAAGACATGGTTCATAAGCCTCATAAAAGTAGAGGGAGCATTAGTAAGTCCAAATGGCATAACAAGCCACTCATATAGACCAAATTTGGTCTTGAAGGCGGTCTTCCACTCATCGCCTTCCCTCATTCAGATTTGATGGTAGCCACTCCTAAGATCAATCTTGGTGAAGTTTGTGGCACCATGAAGCTCATCCAACATGTCATCCAGCCTTGGTATAGGATGACGATACTTGACAGTTATGTTGTTGATAGCTCGGCAATCAACACACATCCGCCAAGAATTGTCTTTCTTAGGCACAAGTAAGACCGGAACTGCACAAGGACTAAGACTTTCTTGAACATACCCCTTATCTACAAGCTCCTGCACCTGCTTCTGAATCTCTTGACACTCCTGAGGGTTCATTCTGTAAGCTGGCCTGTTAGGTAAAGAAGCTCCTGGAATAAGATCAATTTGATGCTCAATGCCCCTAAAGGGCGGTAAGCCCGCGGGAATCTCATCCGGGAACACCTCAGCAAACTCATCAAGAATAGCTTGAATGCTAGGGGGTAGATCAACTCGAGAATCGGTACCTGTCAACACAAATCTCTTGCAAAGCATCATTAAGGTAGTGTCCAATGGCAAGTACTCACCTTGCAATTCGGATTTGGAGGACAAAAGAGCGCGAGGCGGAGTATCGAAACAACAAGGGCTCCTGCGCCAACTTCCGCGGTCGCGGGTTTCGAGTCACGGTCGCGGTTTTGACTCTGTCGAGTCCCGTCACGATCCGCGGTCACGGTTTTGGTTCTGTCGAGACCCGCCATCTTCCGCGGTCGCGGATTTGGAGCCGCGGTCGCGGTTTTGGCTCTGTTGCGCCAGCACCTCAGTTTCGTCGGTGGCTCTTTCTTTGCCTTTGCTCTTCTCATACGCATCTGCTATCTGTGCTGGAGTCATAGGTTTAAGAGTAATAGGCTTATTATTGAAAATAAATGAGTGACGGTTAGTGTGACCATCATGAACAACTTTTCTATCATATTGCCATGGTCTACCTAACAATATATGACAAGCCTGCATAGGAACGACATCGCACAAGACTGTATCCTCATATTTCCCTAAGGAGAAAGTTATCCTAGCTTCGTTTTGAACTCTTAATTCACCACATTCATTCATCCAATGCAATTTATAGGGCCTAGGGTGGAAAATAGTAGCAATATGCAATTTAGAGATTAACTCAGTGCTAGCAATATTGCAACAACTTCCTCCATCAATAATCATATTACAAACCTTCCCTTGAACCAAACATCTAGTATGAAACAAATTTTCTCTTTGGTTATCCTCACAAGGGGCGGGTTGTACATGCAAATTTCTCTTACAAATCAAAGAATCACCATGCTGATAACCAATTTCATCACTAAGATCATCCTCATCATGCATTTCATCTAGGTGCTCCTCCTTTTCACTTTCACTTTCATATTCACCTAGTTGATTAACAATTAATACTCTAGAATTAGGACAATCTTTCATCATATGACCCTTTCCTCTACATTTAAAACATTCAATATCCCTAGCTCTAGAAGTAGGGTTAGAAGTACTCCCTCGGGGTCCATTGGAAGGGCCAAGTGTAGTTTTTGAAGGCACTTGGGCAGCAGGTGGTGGGTTCCTTCGGGAACCGCTATCTTCCTTAGCAGGGGGCTCTCGGGCTGAAGGGTAGGAAGTTCTTCCTTGCTGATTTTTCCATCCTCCTGTATTTCTGCTTCCCTGACACCTAATCTTGGTCTTTCTCTCCACCTTGATTGCCAGGTGCAACAACTCAGTCATAGAGTTGTAAGGGAACATCTCAATCTCACTTGACACATATGGGTGAAGGATACGGAGGTATCTAGCCATTGTTGTCTCCTCATCCTCAACCAAATTGGCTCGAACCATGGCTATTTGCATAGCATTGAAGGTCTCTTCTACTCCCATAGATCCCTGTCTCAAGTTCTCAAGCCGTTGTATGAGTTCCCTAGTGTAATGTGGGGGAACAAATCAAGCTCTCATCATCCTCTTCATGAGATCCCAAGTAGTGACGGGATAATCTCCATTAGCAGCTCTTCCTCTTATCAAACTATCCCACCACACTAGAGCATAGGCACTAAATTCCAAAGATGCAAGTTGCACCTTTTTAGGCTCGGGAAAGTTGTGGCAATTCCAGATTTGCTCGATCTCCGTCTCCCACTCCATGTAGACATCTGGATCACACTTACCTTCAAAGCTTGAGATTTTCACCTTGATCTTCCCGACTCCATCTTGCTCAGGCTCTCTTCTTCTTCCTTGGTACCCTCCTTGTTGACGAGGGGGTCGCCATACTGCTTCTGCTGCTTCTTCGTCATCCTCTTCTTCAGACTCCTCATCGTAATCATGGTCACCTAGATCCTGAAATTCATCATTAAAACGGTTAGCAGCATTGTATCTATTAAGGCGAGGTATGGGAGAGTTATGAAAACGCCCCCTTCGAGCTTGACGGTTGTCAGCTCTGGATGTGGTCCTGCCTCTATCTTCCCGACCCATTTGGGTAGCCTCATAGACTTTCCGTTGGGGAGGGAGGGGCCTCCGTAGAGCATCTGCGGGAGCGCCTTGGGAAGTCCCAATATGCCCCGCAACCGTGGGAGGTGGAGTCGGGTGAAGCTCCTTCCGGATGGTTGTGGTAACTCCAGACGCAATTCCTGCGGTTAACTCTTGTCTAAACTCTCGAAACAAGTTCATCATGAATTCCGGAGTGACGGGACTGGTCTTCGGGGTTCTCCTCCTGCCGCTGGGAGGGACTGACCTGTTCATCATCAAATAAAAGACTAACACAGAACAATGTTAAGTGAGTGTAAATGAAAACAACTCGCAAGTGTTTACTCTCGTATGTTTTCCTCTGCACTCTCTCTCAATTGTTGTTGTAACAAGCTTTTATTGATGAATTTCCTTGTATGGATCAATAACCCAATAGATTGAAACTATCAAGCTCCTAGCACTATATGAGTGATGGTAGAGATGGAGATGGCTAGTGTAGGGCGGGGTTTCAACTTCAAGGCTCTGACTCAAAACAAAAAAAAACAAAAATTGACTCAACGAAAAAAAGAAACAAAGACTCAAAACGTTTGCAGGAATGTAAATGCAAACAACTAATATGACTTAAGTTTGAACTCAAGAGGGCCAAAAGGAAGCGTACCTTAACTTGTCCCGACTGGTGACGATGAAAGATCGAAGACGGAGTCGGGAGGGCTAGGTAGTAATAGGGATCGCTCGTAGCTGTAGTAACAGGGTAAACTGAGGCAATAGAAGATCCGCGGTCGCGGTTCTGGGTGCCGTGGTCGTGGATTTAGGTTCTGGACAACAGTATGATTTCCGCGATCGCGGGTCTAATTCCGCGGTCGCGGGTCTTCCGCGGTCGCGGGTCTTCCGCGGTCGCGGGTCTTCCGCGGTCGCGGGTCTTCCGCGGTCGCGGTTCGCGTCTTGCGGCCTAAAAACTCCTTCGTCTTCGTTCGGGCTCGTGGCAATCCCGATTCCTCCGATTTCTTGAATTCCGACTCAAACAATATCAAACTAGACTTTGACTCAACAAAACGTAAAAACAAATGCTGAATTTGATACTTTTCGATTTCTTTTCTCTTTTTTTTTTTGAATTTCGTTTTTTTTTTTGAAATTTTTTTTTTTCTCGGAAAAAACAAAAATTACAGACTCGATATGAGATATTAATCTCAGCAAAATTAAAAATAAATAAAAATAACAACTAACTTGATTTTCCTTGTAGAAAGATAAAATTTTCTTCTTTTAAGATCTTGTTTGGGCTTCAAGGAAAGAAATTCCAGCAATTCTTCTAGGGTTTCTGATGGCTGCGTTTTGGTAGGGATGGATGAATTTGTGATGGGGTGAATGGATTTTGGGACAAGGGTGCTCCAAACTCCAATCTTTCGATCTCCACAAACACGAATCGATCCAAGCTTCTTGTACACAACCTGAAACAGACTCAATAAGAAAGATCAAAGTACTAGAAAACTCAAAATCAATTTCTGAAAGAAATTGACAAACAGGCAAACAAAACTGACTCTTTTTTTTGTGATTTTCTGGATAGGGGTCTCTTGATGTTCTTGTGAAGACAGATGGTGTCAACACAGCTCTGATACCAATTTGATGCGGGGATAAGCCGCTGTTGTGCGATCTAGACACCAAACCTCGAACAGAAACTCGAACAGAGAAGAAAGGAGAAATTAGAATGAGATGAAAGAAAGATAAGTCGAATGATAGGCCAATTGGAACCAAATCAAACAACGATAAAACCCCTGAACTTAAGAACAAGAACCTTACCGAATGATGAAGAAACCCCAACGGATGATTACAACCAAACACAATGACTTTGGTGGGTCAAGGCACCTGGAGGTTGCTCTATGGAGTCCCGATAGCACCAACCTTATGGAAGAGATTGACACACACAAGTACAACTAGGGCGAGTTCAACAACAATGCACACGAGGCACTCTTCTCACAAAAGCTCTCTTTTGGGAGGAAAAACGATAAACGTTGTATTCAATATCAAAGTGTGGGGGGGCTAAACAATAACTAGGGCAAACCTTATATAGGGTTCATAAGGATGCCAATTAAAATAAATAAAGCAATAAAAGTATTTTCCTAAAAATAGTTAAAAACCAATTAAAAGAAATAATCCCGGAAACAAAATAAAACAAGAATTCTCGGCGAAATCAACAGGTCGCGATCCGCGATCGCGGGTCTGGATCCGCGGTCGCGGATTTTCCACTGTCTATGCCGCCTTCGTCGTTTGGCTCCGAGTGTTCTCGAACCTCAATTATCATAACCGTCTTCAATGGTGGTTCCTCTTCAACATTAGCTCTTTAGACATGAAGAAAACTACTAACTTGTCTAGTTCTTGTTGGACTTCCTTAGCTCTCGAACGAGTCAATGCACCTTCAAACTCAGGAACCGTTGGTGTCGGTTTAGTCCAGATGATCCTTCATCAGTAACTCTGCTGCATCCCCTACATCTGATCAAACAACCTCTGCTCCCAGGGGATACTGGAGCTATCAGCAGCTCCACTAGACGATCTGGCGCCAAAATGGGCCTGAGCATCAGGCATCATCTAATCATCATCATCATCGGCGTCAGCAGCAGCCATAATCGGCTCTCGAATGGCAATCTCACCCCGTGCACGACGTCTAGCAGGTGCACGAGGCGCAGCGGGAACAGGTGCCAGCCGAAAAGTCTCAGCAGGACCGTAGACAAACGGATGAGGCATGTCTATCTCAGGATCACAAACCCATACCCACTCGTCAGGACGACCACGCAACAGATGGACGATGGACCTTAGGAACCGCATATCATACTGATAAGGTCCAACAGAAGGGTCAGAACTACCTTCCACATCAAGATCTACAAAGTCGTCAACCACCACCTGCACAATCAAAGTGATCATGCCTCCCAAGGCAATCTTCCCCTTTGCTTTGTTCCGGGCGGTCTTGCAAGAAGCAACAAAGAGCCAAACCCAATCGGGGGTAAGCTCACACTCCGGCATGAGACTAAAGAGATACTTGAGCACATAAGCAGGAACATTGTTGAACTCAGTCATGCCAAAGAAAGCCATGGCTAACACCTTGTGTGTCAGCCTGAGACAAGGATGAGAGAGCTGATAATTGTAGTCGTTCCCAGCAGCATCCCTCGGAACACCTGTCCAAGTTTGCCACATATGAATGTGGCGATCACCAACAGCTTCCTCATAATTATCCGAGGGACCACGTGTGATCCCCAAGATATCTCTCAAGTGCTCGGCAGAAACAATATATTGCCTCCTCTTGTAGATGAAAGTGATAGAAGCAATGGTCTCATCTCGACTCGTGGTCTTCAAGGACGAAAGAAACTGACACGACAAGTCCACGTGGGAGGGCGTGGAAAGTGTCATGAACCCGCCCAACCCAGCATGGTCGAGCATAGCCTGAGTACATTCGGCCATACCCAACCTCTCAAGAGTAGGTACATGAAAGAAACGAGTTGCAAGTGACTGCTTGTCCTTAAGAGTTGCAGCATACGTTTTCACCTGCTTTTGCCCCGCGGCATCATTCTTATGAGAGCGCGACATGTCAACTGAGCAAAGTCCTCAAATGCAACAAACTCCACAAACCAACAAATGCCACAAACCAACAACAAACTCCACACAAGCAAATTCCAAGCAACCACCAAACACAAACCAATTCACAACAGCAGTTTCAACACCAGCAAAGCACAATATAGCCCTCCCCGAGGCGAAATAAACAACAACAACAATTCCGGAACCAAAGAGAACACTTACAGAACCGGGAGAGGAATCAGACAGAACTGAATCCGCGGTCGCGGACGGAATTCCGTGGTCGCGCAAATCGAGACTGAGGTTGTTGTGGCCTGTAGGCAATCCGCGGTCGCAGAATTTTGCACGCGGTCGCGGGCGGAGCCGACGACGAGAATTCGGGCTCGGGGTTGGAGATCTGACGATGACGAACGAAGAGCGGAGGGATGGTGGGGTTGTAGGTTTGCGAAGGTAACACCGGCGAGTGGTTTGCGGGAGGGAGTGGTGGTGTGAAGGGGAGAATTTTGTGAAGAGAGGTAAGGGGTTCGGTGGGGTGGGTGTTGACGAATGGCGAGCGTGGTGTGACTGGGCTCCGGTGAGGTGGTGAGAATCCGGCGAGGCTGGTGTGAGGGAGAGTGGTGAGGGAAAGGTTGAAGGGAATTGGGAATTGAGAGTGAGAGGCTGCTACGTTTTTTTTGTGTTGGGGAAGAAAGAGATGGTATGGAGGTAGGGTTAGAGAAGGAAGGTGGGGTAGTAGGTGGGAGATGATAGGAGAAATGTATATTGTGGGGAGAAATTTGGGAGAGGAGAAATTGAAGAGATTTTGGTGAGAAATGGTAGAGATGATGGGAAATTGGTTTGGTGGGGGAGAAATTTTAGAGATGATGAGATGGGAGAAATTGGGAGATGGAAATTGGATTTCTTTTTTTTGTTTTTCTCTTTTACCTATTTTTTTTCAGCTTTTTTTTTTTCTCTCGTCTTTTTTTTATAGCTCTCTTTCTTCTTCTTTTTTCTCTTTTTTTTTTATACACGAAAGGGAAAACCGTCAATTCCTTCAGTAAAAGCTAAAAGACAGTCTTCTTCTCGTGCTTTATTCCTACAGATTAGTAAACAAAAGAAAACAAAAACAAGTAAAAAGAAATAAAATGAGATAAAATTGAAAAGAAATACCTTGGGTTGCCTCCCAAGCAACGCCTTGGTTAGAGTCGTGGCTCGACTTCCTATTCAGGTCTCAATCATCAGCACGTGGCTCTTCGAGAGCCATCTCATCAAGAGACTCCTTGGTGAACCCTTCATGGTAAGGTTTTAACCTTTGACCATTCACCTTGAAAACATTGTGGTTGTCTTTATCAAACAACTCCACGGCGCCATGAGGAAAGACGCGAGCTACAACATAGGGTCCACTCCAACGGGATCTCAACTTCCCAGGGAAAAGTTGAAGGCGAGACTGATATAGCAAGACTTTATCTCCCACTTTAAAGTCTTTTCACAATATGTGCTTGTCATGCCAAGCCTTCGTCTTCTCCTTGTAAATCACAGTATTCTCATACGCATCCCGACGTATCTCCTCTAACTCTTGGATTTGCAACTTTCTAAACTCACCTACAGCATCCATCTCCATGTTGCACTTCTGCACCGCCCACCAGGCCTTGTGTTCCAGTTCCACTAGAAGGTGGCAGGCTTTGCCGAAAACAAGTCTGAAAGGAGACATCCCAATAGGAGTCTTGTAGGCGGTTCTGTACGCCCAGAGTGCATCATCCAATCTCAAGCTCTAGTCCCTCTATTTGGAGCTACAGTCTTTTCAAGGATCCCCTTGATCTGCCTATTGGACACTTCAGCTTGTCCATTGGATTGGGGGTGGTAAGCGGTAGAGACCCTTTGAGTGACATGATACTTCTTCAAGAGTGCACTCACCGTCTTGTTACAGAAGTGAGTTCCTTGGTCACTAATTAGAGCCTTGGGTATCCCAAAACGAGAAAAGATATTCTCCTTCAAGAAACATGCTACCCCTTTGGAATCATCAGTTCTGGTGGCCTTCGCTTCCACCCATTTGGAAACGTAGTCCACCGCAAGCAATATATATAGATTCCCGAACGAGCTAGGAAAGGGTCCCATGAAATCGATACCCCAAACATCAAAAATCTCGCAAAAGACTAATGGTGTTTGTGGCATCTCATTCCTTTTAGAGATTTTTCTGACCCTTTGGCATCGATCGCAGACTTTGCAAAAGGCATAAGCATCCCTAAAGATGTGTGGCCAATAAAAACCTGCGTCGAAAACCTTCCTAGTGGTTTTGTTCGCCCCAAAATGTGCCCCACATGCATGAGAATGACAAAAAGTTAAAACAGACTGTACCTCATTATCCGGGAGGCATCGTCGGATTATGTCAACGCAATGTCTCCAAAGGTAGGGGTCATCCCAAACATAGTAGTGCGATTCCCGCTTGATCTTATCTTTTTGAGCTTTTGTGAAATTCGGCGGGAACTCTTCGCGAACCAGGTAGTTCACTATGTTGGCATACCAAGGCTTGAAGGATCGGAAAGCGAGAAGCTCGTACTCGGGATCCCGATGAACAAATTCACCGTCAGAAATTCCACGGTCGCGGCTGTATGCCCGCGATCGCGGAAAACTCTCTGTAGTCCACCCAAGAGCTGTAATGTGCTCTTTCAACACCATCACCAATCTCTTCTCTTACTCACCTGACAACTTACTAGAGATGATTACCGGGAGGGTATCATTCTCTCCAAGAAAAGCATACTTTAGGTGCTCTGGCAATTGCTTAAGCTCAATCACTTGTGCTTGCAAAACAGAAGGGAGGAGCTTCTCGCTCTCCAAAGTCAGTAACATGGGCCTGCCGGCCAAAGATCTACCTGACGTGTCTAGGTGAGCTAGAACCCTATGAATATCAGGAGAAAGAGAGAGATTAACTTGTGGTGGGTGAATGATGTTGTTTTCCATAACACATTGCAATTCATCCAAGCCAAAGATATTAAAAGTATCTTGAACTATAGGATCAATCACATCAATAGAACAAATAGAAGCAGCATCTTCAATGGGGTGCTTCATAGCATCAAAAATATTGAATTGTACAACTTCTCCATCGAACTCTAAAGTAAGAGACCCACTAGCTAGATCAATCTTTGTGTTAGCGGTTCTCATAAAAGGCCTTCCTAACAAAATAGGTGCAGCCTGACCATCATGTTCCATGTCTAACACAAAGAAGTCAGCAGGAAAGAACAAATTATCAACCATTACCAAAACATTCTCAACTACACCTTTAGGATAAACAGTAGACCTATCAGCTAGTTGAATAATTATTTCGGTTTCATGAAGAGGACCTAAACCAAGCATCTTATACAACGAGTAAGGCAAAACATTTATAGATGCACCAAGATCAAGCATAGCTCTCTCAAAGTGAGTATCACCTATACAACAAGGAATGCTTACCATGCCCGGATCGTTGCACTTCTTAGGCATTCGCCTTTGGAATACAGCGGAGACACGCTGACGAGGCGAATTTGTCGTGTGCCAAGTCAAGTAATCCTAACATGCAAACTAAGTAATATAGTGCGCAAGTAAGGGTCGAATCCCAAGAGAATCAGTTTATCAAATTCTTAAGTTATCACAATGACTAACCAATAAACGTAACCAAAGGGGGGGGGGGGGTTTGTGGTTTTGATACGAAGTATCGAATGTCAACTTGGTTATAACAATATTAAGCGAAGTGTTCCACTTAGCGATTATCCACAATTAGATTAACAAGTTGATCTTAGAATCCTTTTTATCCCTATGTCAAGTTCTCAAGTGATCGTTATAATTCCTGTTCTTGAATAGTTATTAGTCCAACTAGTCCTAATAACCCTTACTTGATTATAACCTTGAAACTATCAAAGTTCAATAACAAAGTAGCAATGCATTCAGGAATAGATAGATACATGCAATATCATGGACAACTAGTCGGATACTCGACATGTACTCAACTCTCTTCTCTAATAACAATCACAACTAGTTCATGCAAATAGATTGTGCTACACAACAAGTATGATAATTCAACTAGAAGTATCAAACTCTAGCAATATGAACAAGACACAACTAACTTAGGTGATCAATCTAAAGTAGTAAATCTAGTTCATGGACAATACAAACAAGAGAGTTGAGACAATCAAAGAGTTAGACAAAGGGAAAGGATAAACTCACAACTTGTTGAATCCAAAAGCTTCAAACGCCAAGTGAAACAAAGAACTTTAGGAACTCATAAGTTTGTGAAAAACTCTTCCAAAAACTTAAGCAAAACAAAGGTTAAGATGATCAAGGATGATCCTCCACCACCTTAAATAGCATTCAGCTATTGTAACAGCTGAATTAAGATACTAAAAACGTATAGAAAGTTACAGAATTAAACACAAATTACTTCAAATGGCAAAGACATCAATTTGATTCTTCTGTCGAGGAACCGCACCCGTGGGTTGAGAGCCGCGGGCGCGGTTTGGGATTCTTCAGATTCTCAGGATGGAAGAGGGCTGCGGGCGCGGTTTGGGACCCGCGGGCGCGGCTTGAGCTTTCTCGAAAACCTTGGCTGAAGGTGAAACCCGCGGGTGCGGCTTGAGACCCGCGGGTGCGGCTATGTTGTCTGAGGTAGCAGCTACTGATTTTCTTCAATTCTTCGTCTTCGTCTTCGTCTTCAGCAGCTTCTTCCTTATGCTTCAATGCTTCCAATGCTTCGTATCATCTCTTGGAATCTTGTATGTAAATCTTCTTTCGAACAGCTCCATGATACAGATTACATAGAAACAAATAACATAATCCTATACAAAACTAGCTAATAATCCATAGTTGCGGTATGTAAAACACCGCTTATCACACACTCGCTTACCGTCACCTTCTGCTATCCCTTCAATTTTTGATTCCTCTTGATGGTGCAGAGTTCCTTCAAGAACTTAGCATATCTAGGAATACTTTTAATGAGTTTGAGTAAAGGGATATTTACCTCACATTTGCTGAAGGTCTCGAATAGCTCCTTATCATTTTCCGGCCTCCTCGTGTCCTTCAAAGCATCGGGAAAAGGAGCGGGAGGTTTGGCTGAGTTGAGAGGTGGGAAGTCGGGGCGGACATAGTCGTCTTGCCTCAACCGGAAGTCGCCCCGGTCCTTGACCTCAGCTCCAGCATCTTTTGAAAAGTCCTCCAAAGCCAATTCGCCAAGAGCATTTCCGCGATCGCTGCTGTCAGGCCGCGGTCGCGGATTTGTTCCTGTTTCCTCAGTGAGAATTTCGCGATCCCGGATCTCATCCCGCGGTCGCTGATTTGACGTTGTTTCTCCAGAACATGTTCCGCGATCGCGGTTCTCGTCCCATGGTCGCGGATTTTCACCTGTTTCAGAATCTGCATTTTCAGCAGCAGCATTTTCCAACACTTTTCCACTCCTTGTTGTCACAACACTAACATTTCTGGTCGGATTCACTACCGTCTGAGATGGTAGAGAATTGGATTTTTGCTGTGCAAGAGTGGTCACAGCTTCAGCCAACTGCCCTATCTGTTTCTCCATGTTCTTGATACTAGACTCAGTAGTTTGGACATGGGTTGTGAAATGCTAAGCCAATGATCTCAACATATCTGCAGTTGAAGGTCCAGAATTGGGTCGTGGGGCATGAGCTTGAGGTTGGGGTTCATTCTGATCACGCCATCTAAAATTTGGATGATCTCTATACCTCGGATTGTAGTTGTTCGGCTGATCATTTCGAGGTCGTGGAGGTCCATATCCACCAGCAGCATTGAATTCAGCAACATCATCATCTTGAAGCTCAGGGCATTTGTCTGTAAAATGAGAATGGTCAGAGCAAATACCACATGCCTTTACCTGCTGATGTCCTTTGTGCAGCTGAGAGATCATCTTCTTTAGCTCAACGAGCTCGGTCATAAGAGCGGGGTCTCCTGAGCTTGTGGCATTCACTCCTTTCCTAGTGTATTTCCTACCAAAACTCCTAGTGCTCTCAGCCATGTCTTGCAACTTTTTCATGGCATCTTCTGGTGTCTTGTTGAGAATACTCCCACCACAAGCAGCGTCTACCATTCTCCTTTCATGATTAAGAAGACCATTGCAAACATGTAGGACCAGGTCCTCGGTATCATACCCATGAAAAGGGCAACTAGCACACAACCCCTTGAAACGCTCAAGGTAATCATAGAGAGTCTCATCTTCACCTTGCTCTACATGGGCAATTTCCTTCTTCAGAGCATTTGCCTTTTTAACTGGAAAAGACTTACCCAAGAACACCTTGTGAAACTTCTCCCAGCTATCTACTGAACCGGTAGGCAAATGATAGTACCAGGACCTAGCACCATGTTTCAAAGTGAACCCGAAGGCTCTCATCTTGATCTGCTCCTCAGTGACATTTGGTGGTTTGGTTGTCATGCAAGTGTCATGGAATTGATTCAAATGCATGATTGGATCCTCACTAGGCAAACCATGGAATGTGGGAAGAAGATTGATCACCCCTGACTTGAGCTCAAAAGTCACCCCATGAGCAAGGGGTGGAAGAACCACAGCTGGAGGTTGCTGTGTCAGATTGGGAGTAGTACGCTCCCTCAAGGTGGGAACAACACCGCCTTCTCCTAGCACATTTGCATCTTGCCTTGCCACAAGCAATGCCAGTTGGGCATCAACTGTAACGCCCCAAAAATTATCCTTGATGGGAGTCACAGCGCCAGGAATTTCCAGCAGAAATTCCCTTAGGCTTTCTAAGAAAATGAAATTAAACCTGTAGCACATAAACTAGCAACATTCAATCACAAGATAAAACCTGGTTCCAACAATCACTTCCAAAGAGAGGAACATATATACATGGGTCGGCATTCACAGACGCAACAACGACCCGTCAAAACCAGCTTGGTACAACCGAGCACAACCATCCAACAAGAGTCTCACCAGAAGACATCTCAAAAACTAAAACAGTAAAACACACATAAAAACAAACATGCTTAAATTAAACCCATCCTAACTTTCGCATCACGTCGCACGTTCACCTCCACGCTCCGGTACTACCTGCGTACCTGGTCATGTAAAAAACACAACTAGTTCCCCCACCGAAATGGGGGTTAGTCTCCAACCAGACTAGCAAGTATATAAGTGAATTAATTACGTCGAATAGCATAAATAAAGAGATTAGAATAAGCAGATACCACTAAGTACATTACAAAGCAAACAAGCATGAAGCGACTGTACATACAACATCACATAGTAAACCGAAAGAAGGAACTTTTATGAAAACACTTTTGAAAACATGACCAAGCCTGTCTTGGCCACGAAGGTACCTTCTAACCCAAAAACTATGGGTACAAACCTTTACCTGCCGGAGGGACACGGTATCGTTATCAAGACGAACCCCCCCTACCACGTCACAGGTAAAGCACCTTCCATGATCCACCCGGACACCGGGAAGTGATCAAGGAATGATTTCAAACCATTTACATGCTAAGCGGGGTTCGGAACAATCCTTACCCGCACAAATCATATCCACATATGTTGTCACTTCTCATAGAAATCCATAAAACAAGTATTCATAGACAAAGCTAACCACGACGTCTACACACAAATAATTCCTATTCTATCATGGAAGGATACCAAATTTCAAATATCAGTTCACAAACAAATGCATATCAAGACACGAAGTCAAGAAACAAACATCATTCATATGTAATGTATTTACGGTTTCATACATAGTCCAATAGCCTAAATTTATACCAAACACGTAAGTAATCACAAATAACTTGCCTGGATGAGTTTTATGTCGCAAGCTCACGCCTAAACCTGTTTAATCGCCTGACGATCAGGGATTCAATGAATTCCCGAAATGTATCTACAATACCATACAGATTTGGGCATAACTTTTAATATACAAATCCAAATCAGGATCCACGAAGTTCTGACTGCTCGTAAGGAAACTCCTTACCTTATGATATCAGCTACAACTTCCATAATTCATGGAATTTACCCAGAATTCCAGAAACCTTCAGCTATGCCCACTATTGCCTTGAATTTGCATCCATCAACTCCAAATTTCTGTTTGATCAACCTAATCTTCCCATAACATCTTTAAATCCATAATTAAACTCCATGTATAATTAACCTACTCTTTATCACAAAACGCATAGGTAGTTTAATCTATGACATAGATAAATCTTAGGAAACTTACAAAAGGAGAGATGGATGTTGAATAGGATCCTTAGATATCCAACCAAACTTCCTTAGCACCGAAAGGTAAAGACGATGACTAGTGCAGCTGAAACGACTTCCCGCATGGCGTCCACGAGACGTAACGGACCAAGGTGTGGAAGAAAACTTGGATTGAGCTTGATTCAACGAGGAAGATAAGCAAGATTGACAAAGAGAGTGGGTGGAGTTGGCTAAGAGGTGAAGATATGATAAGTAATGGTAGGAGTCGGAGATGGTGTGCTAAAAAACCATGGCGGTGAGCTTTGATCGTTCGAGAAGGAGGCTTAAGCTTAATGGTGAAGTCTTGGAAGGTATATTAATAAATGAGCTAAGTGGAGCATATATAACTAATGAGATGAGATGGTAAACCGACATTGATATATAATCAAAGGAAAATTAAAAGGTTAAGGAAATGAGTTTAATTAAGTTATGTGAACGGGGGCTTAATAATGAACGGATAAAAGAAGGCTGCGTCTATATGCACACGTTTTTTTTTGCTAAATGCACACTATTCTGTGCGGTAACAATTGCAGTACACATCTGTGCGTTAACGCTTACCGCACCAAAGCACTCAGGGGCATTGTTGGAATTTTTTCTGACACCTATACGACGCTGGTGCGGTAACAATTACCGCACAGATCTGTGCGTTAACAATTACCGCACCAGATTAATACGAGATTAACAAAAAAAAAAAATTGATTAACTTAAACACCTGTGCGGTAACTCTTACCGCACAGGATTTGTTATTTTTTTAATTAATAATTTTTTTTAAAAGTATTTAAATAATAATATCTTGTGCGTTAAGATTTAACGCACGGGATTAAAAAAAAATTAAAAAAAAAATTAAAATTTTGATTAAAAAAATTCCTGTGCGGTAAGCTTGGTCCCATATAATTATTGAATTAATTATAATAATAAATTCAAAAAAAAATATTATTCAAATAATCAGATGTTTTGTATTATTATTATTTAGCCTTTTTAATATATATTATTATTTGAATATTTTTACTATTTTTCATGTTTTGATAAATCTTTTTATATAAAAATACTACAATTATAAAACAATAAAACTTATATTACTTTTTAAGATAAAAAAAGTATGATAATCAATATTAATCTCAATTTAATCTTTCAATAAATTCTAGACATGGCAAACGACCCAAACGCTAAAAGGCCTTAAATGGGCTTAAGGCCCAATTTGACAAAACGATGTCGGAATGGAATGAAACTTGATTTCAATGCCTATTAGAGATATTTGACCATGTGGATAACTTCCAATCACAACTTCTAACTTTTCAAATAGCACCTCCTTTATAAATATCAAACTAGTGATAACTCTCTAACTTGTCGCAATATGTATGGTCTACAACATCGATGATGATTATTGTTGACAAAATTATAAAACTTAGTCTTATTAGGCATATAAAGTACCAATAAGGTCTCGCTCAAACAAAACGAGGCTCGAAACTATACGTAAACG
This sequence comes from Oxyria digyna, assembly GCA_029168935.1. NCBI lineage: Eukaryota > Viridiplantae > Streptophyta > Magnoliopsida > Caryophyllales > Polygonaceae > Oxyria > Oxyria digyna. The sequence continues at coordinate 48,638,302 of JAPVLV010000005.1, forward strand.
CTAAAAGGCCTTAAAAGGCCTTAAATGGGCTTAAGGCCCAATTTGACAAAACGACGCCCAAACGATGTCGGAATGGAATGAAATTTTATTTCAATGCCTATTAGAGATATTTGACCATGTGGATAACTTCCAATCACAACTTCTAACTTTTCAAATAGCACCTCCTTTATAAATATCGAACTAGTGATAACTCTCTAACTTGTCGCAATATGTATGGTCTACAACATCGATGATGATTATTGTTGACAAAATTATAAAACTTAGTCTTATTAGGTATATAAAGTACCAATAAGGTCTCGCTCAAACAAAACGAGGCTCGAAACTATACGTAAACGCTAAAAGGCCTTAAAAGGCCTTAAATGGGCTTAAGGCCCAATTTGACAAAACGACGCTCAAACGATGTCGGAATGGAATGAAACTTGATTTCAATGCCTATTAGAGATATTTGACCATGTGGGTAACTTCCAATCACAACTTCTAACTTTTCAAATAGCACCTCCTTTGTAAAAACCAAACTAGTGATAACTCTCTAACTTGTCGCAATATGTATGGTCTACAACATCGATGATGATTATTTTTGACAAAATTATAAAACTTAGTCTTATTAGGTATATAAAGTACCAAAAAGGTCTCGCTCAAACAAAACGAGGCTCGAAACTATACGTAAACGCTAAAAGGCCTTAAACGGGCTTAAATGGGCTTAAGGCCCAATTTGACAAAACGACGCTCAAACGATGTCGGAATGGAATGAAACTTGATTTCAATGCCTATTAGAGATATTTGATCATGTGGGTAACTTCCAATCACAACTTCTAACTTTTCAAATAGCACCTCCTTTGTAAAAACCAAACTAGTGATAACTCTCTAACTTGTCGCAATATGTATGGTCTACAACATCGATGATGATTATTGTTGACAAAATTATAAAACTTAGTCTTATTAGGTATATAAAGTACCAATAAGGTCTCGCTCAAACAAAATGAGGCTCGAAACTATACGTAAACGCTAAAAGGCCTTAAATGGGCTTAAATGGGCTTAAGGCCCAATTTGACAAAACGACGCCCAAACGATGTCGGAATGGAATGAAACTTGATTTCAATGCCTATTAGAGATATTTGACCATGTGGATAACTTTCAATCACAACTTCTAACTTTTCAAATAGCACCTCCTTTATAAATATCAAACTAGTGATAACTCTCTAACCTGTCGCAATATGTATGGTCTACAACATCGATGATGATTATTGTTGACAAAATTATAAAACTTAGTCTTATTAGGCATATAAAGTACCAATAAGGTCTCGCTCAAACAAAACGAGGCTCGAAACTATACGTAAACGCTAAAAGGCCTTAAAAGGCCTTAAATGGGCTTAAGGCCCAATTTGACAAAACGACGCCCAAACGATGTCGGAATGGAATGAAATTTGATTTCAATGCCTATTAGAGATATTTGACCATGTGGATAACTTCCAATCACAACTTCTAACTTTTCAAATAGCACCTCCTTTATAAATATCAAACTAGTGATAACTCTCTAACTTGTCGCAATATGTATGGTCTACAACATCGATGATGATTATTGTTGACAAAATTATAAAACTTAGTCTTATTAGGCATATAAAGTACCAATAAGGTCTCGCTCAAACAAAACGAGGCTCGAAACTATACGTAAACGCTAAAAGGCCTTAAAAGGCCTTAAATGGGCTTAAGGCCCAATTTGACAAAACGACGCCCAAACGATGTCGGAATGGAATGAAATTTGATTTCAATGCCTATTAGAGATATTTGACCATGTGGATAACTTCCAATCACAACCACTAACTTTTCAAATAGCACCTCCTTGATATTTATAAAGGAGGTGCTATTTGAAAAGTTAGAAGTTGTGATTGGAAGTTATCCACATGGTCAAATATCTCTAATAGGCATTGAAATCAAGTTTCATTCCATTCCGACATCGTTTTGTCAAATTGGACCTTAAGCCCATTTAAGGCCTTTTAGCGTTTGAGTCGTTTGCCATGTCTAGAATTTATTGAAAGATTAAATTGAGATTAATATTGATTATCATACTTTTTTTATCTTAAAAAGTAATATAAGTTTTATTGTTTTATAATTGTAGTATTTTTATATAAAAAGATTTATCAAAACATGAAAAATAGTAAAAATATTCAAATAATAATATATATTAAAAAGGCTAAATAATAATAATACAAAACATCTGATTATTTGAATAATATTTTTTTTTGAATTTATTATTATAATTAATTCAATAATTATATGGGACCAAGATAAAAAAAAATTAATAATAAAATAAGATGGAACCAAGTTCTATTGTAACATGTAATAATAAAATTACAAACATATCATGAGAACTCATTAGTGTGGTGGTTTCACACCAAATATTTGTGCATAAGGTCTCAAGTTCAATCTTTCTCACTCTCTTCTTTTATTTATTTTTCACAAATAAAATAAAAGATTTAGTGTTGGAGTTGAGACTCGAACCTGAGACCTTACAAAGGATGCACAATGCCTTACCACTAGAGCAATGAGACTGAAGCGATAATTATTAGATCTGTGCGGTTATATTTACCGCACATATATATTTTATTTAAAATAAAATCTGCGCGATTAATTAAAAAAAAATTAAAAAAAAAATCTGTGCGGTAAAGCTTACCGCACAGGAATTTTTTTAATCAAAATTTTAATTTTTTTTTTAATTTTTTTTTAATCCCGTGCGTTAAATCTTAACGCACAGATCTGTGCGGTAAGAGTTAACGCACAAGATATTATTATTTAAATACTTTTTAAAAAAAAATTATTAATTAAAAAAATAACAAATCCTGTGCGGTAAGAGTTACCGCACAGGTGTTTAAGTTAATCAATTTTTTTTTTTTTTTGTTAATCTCGTATTAATCTGGTGCGGTAATTGTTAACGCACAGATCTGTGCGGTAATTGTTACCGCACCAGCGTCGTATAGGTTTCAGAAAAAATTCCAACAATGCCCCTGAGTCCTTTGGTGCGGTAAGCGTTAACGCACAGATGTGTACTGCAATTGTTACCGCACAGAATAGTGTGCATTTAGCAAAAAAAACGTGTGCATATAGACGCAGCCTAAAAGAAAGTTGGTTTATATAATTAAGCTCGGGAAATATTACAATAATGTCGGATTAATAAGTATTAGGATATTACATTCTCCCCCCTTAAAAAAATTTCGTCCTCGAAACTAGGATTAAAACATATTAGGATATTTCTCTTGCATGTAGTTGGCTTCTGTTTTTCATGTGGATGCATCAATATCTTGTTTAGACCATAACACTTTCACTAGCAAAATTACTTTATTCCTTAAGTGTCTCCTTTCATTAGCACGTATTTTGATCGATTACTCCTCATGCGTGCAATCTTCTTCGAACACGATATCATCTTACTTGATTATATGGGAAGGGTCGGGAACAATTTCCTTAGCTAGGAAACATGGAAAACTTGTGGCCGAATGATCTGATCCTCTTCAAAATTTCAAAGGCTCTTATATAACAAGGACTTAACTTTCCTTTCATGCCAAATCTGAATACGTGCCCTTGGTAGATGAAACACGAACAAACACATGGTCGCCTACTTGGAATTCAAGTGGTCAACGACGAACATCTGCATAAGATCTCTGGCAACTTTGCACTGTTAACATCCTTTGTCTTATAGGGCTACTTCTTCTTGAGTCTTCCTTAAATTATCCGAGCTTGTCAAGCTTGTTTATGATAAGTCATCCCAACATAATGGTGATCGACATTTACGTCCATGCAAGGCCTCATACGGAGATATTTAGTTAAGGCGTGCTGACTGTTATTATAAGTAAAAATTCCACCAATGGTAAATTAGCTTCTCGGCCACTTACGTGGCTTGTATAATACACATGTTCTTAAGATCTTCTAGAGAAATTGTATAGTTATTTCTGTCTCACCTTCAGTTTGTGGATGGAAAGCAGTACTGAACCTCAATTCAGTTCCCATGGCTGCATGTAGTGACTCCCATAAATGTGACAAGAAGCGTTCATCACGATCAGATACTGTAGTTTTGGGAATGCCATGCAGACGTATAATTTCTTGAATAAATACTTCAGCATGTCTATCGGGACCCCACGTTGTCGTAATAGGAAGAAAATGAGCAGATTTGGTCAATCGGTTTACTATGACCCATATGGTGGCCATGCCTCTTGATGTTGGGAGCAATCCCGACACAAAGTTTGTGGCTATATTGTCCCATTTCCACTCTGGAATTGGTAATGGTTGTAATTTCTCAACTGGCCTTTGATGTTCAATCTTCACTTGCTGACACGTAAGACATTTAGCTACGAATTCAGCGACCTCTCTTTTCATATTACTTCACCAGAAATTCTTCTTGAGGTCTTGTTAGCTCCGGGGTGAACTGAACATGGCAAAGCATGAACCTCTATTAAAATCATCCTCTTTATTTCATCCTCCGCATGCACACATATTTGATTTATTTTTTACCCTAAGGATCCTGTCATCATGTACAATAAAGCCCGGGGACTTACCTTGAAGGATTCCATCCTTGATCATGTTCAATACGAGGTCATCAACCTGCTTCTACTTAATTGCCTCTAATAAAGATGATTCGATCTCCAAGAAATAAAGTTGCCCTTGGTGCTTCTGAAACCTGACCTCGATCTCATATCGAGTCAATTCTCTCTGCAATTCCGGTTGCAGTGTTAGGCATGCAATCATAGTCTCTTGGGACGATTTCCTACTTAGTGTGTCGGCCACCACATTGGCTTTTCCTGGATGATACAAGATCTCAATATCATAATCTTTTAACTGCTCCAACCATCTTCTCTACCTCATGTTCTATTCCTTTTGAGTGAAGATATACTTCAAACTCTTATGGTCAGTGTAAATCTGGCAACTCGCCCCATAGAGATAATGTCTCTAGATCTTCAAAGCAAAAATCACAGCTGCAAGTTCTTAATCATGAGTAGGATAGTTTACTTCATGGGTCTTTAATTGACGGGAAGCGTATGCAATTACCCTACCATGTTGCATCAAAACACAGTCGAGCCCTTGTTTCGAGGCGTCGCTATATATAACAAAGCCTTCAGTTCCCTGGGGTAATGCTAACACTGGTGCACTGGTAAGTCTTTTCTTAAGCTCTACAAAGCTCTCTTGACACTTTTTGTCCCATTCAAACTTCTTTGACTTACGTAACAGATTAGTGAGTGGTTGGGCGATCTTGGAAAACCCTTCCACAAACCTACGATATATCCTGCCAGGCCTAAGAAACTCCTTGCTTCCTTCACATTCTTTGGTGGCATCCATTCAGCTACCGCTTGGATCTTCTGTGGGTCAACTTTTACTCCTTCATCAGAAACTATGTGACCCAAGAATGCCACCTCAGTCATCCTGAAATCACACTTTGATAGTTTAGCAAACAACCGTCGTTGCCTCAATATACTGAGAACTGTTATGAGATGCTCTGCATGCTCTTCCCTACTTCAGGAGTAAATCAGAATATCATCTATGAAGACCCCGACAAACCGGTCTAAATATTGGATGAAAATACGGTTGATTAATTCCATGAATGCAGCTGGAGCATTAGTCAGTCCAAACGGCATCACCGGCCACAAACTCATAGTGGCCATATCTTGTACGGAATGTCGTCTTAGCAATATCTTCTTCTCGAATCCTTAACTGATGATAACCTGACCTTAGATCAATCTTTGAGAAAATAGTTGCACCCCGTAATTGATCTAATAGGTCATCTATCCGAGGCAATGGATATTTATTCTTGATTGTCGCCTTATTCAATTCTCTATAATCAATGCAGAGACGTAAGGAACCATCCTTCTTCTTTACGAACAACACTGGTGCACCCCACGGGGATGCACTCGGTCTAATGAATCCCTTCTCCATCAGTTCTTCAAGTTGCTTCTTTAGTTCTAGCATTTCCGGTGGTGCCATTCTATACGGCGCCCAGACATTGGAGCAGTTTCAAGTTCAAGCTCTATTACAAAGTCCACTTCCCTATGAGAAGGTAAGCCTCGGAAGTGTTCTAAGAATAAACATGAGAACTCGTAGACAACAAAAATTCTGATAATTCAGGCTTTTCTTTTTCCTTTTTCTAGGCATAACATAGGAAGTCTCAACATCCTTTTCTTATAAACTTTGAGGCTTTCATAGAACTAATAATTAACCCAAATTTACTAGGGTAATGATTCCGGAACACGTACGTTGACTCATTCCTGGTGGTCCACGTGATAGTTTTGTTACACAGATCAATCATTGCCTAATGAAGGTCAAGCCAATCCATAGGCAAAATTACACCATAATGTTTTATTTTAATTTCAACCAAATCAGCTCCCCACTCTTGAGCACCGGTATAAATGGAACAGATCCTAAACTCACAATTTCTCATGAGTTGTGTAAACAAACCATTAATGATTTGCCATCAATTACACAAGTAAGACAAAGCTTATTCCTTGGATTAGGGTGGTTGAATATGTACTTTGGGGGTACTGTTTGGGCATATGCAACTTGAATCGCTTGGCTAACCGGTTGTTCAATGCAGTATATAGTCCAACATTAATTCTTACATGCATACTAGCCGGTGCCGGTACACCTAAAGAAAAAGGAGGAGGAACTGCTTGTGGACCCTCAAGTTACCCTTGTAGAGGGGCATTCCTCTCAGCCACTCTAACCCATTTGACTTTCTAAATCCTTCACTTGGGGAATGCATGTATTCTTATCCCTACAAACCCCTTGTTGTACCCTGTGAAACTTGCGAGGTTAACCACTGCCTCCATACCTCTACCAGACATTTTGATAACCAAATATAAATTCAAACATCTACATATAAGCGTATAAACATAACATTCAAGAACTTAAGTATCGAAGAACTACATATGGAGATGACAATGCGACGTGTGATGTGATGCTGACTCTACCCATTCCCACAAGAATTAGAAACCTCGCTCTGATACCAACTTCTGTAACGCCCCAAAAACTATCCTTGATGGGGAGTCAAATCGCCAGGAATTTCCAGTAGAAATTCCCTTAGGCTTTCTAAGAAAATGAAATTCAACCTGTAGCACATAAACTAGCAACATTCAATCACAAGATAAAACCTGGTTCCAACAATCACTTCCAAAGAGAGGAACATATATACATGGGTCGGCATTCACAGACGCAACAATGACGCGTCAAAACCAGCTTGGTACAACCGAGCACAACCATCCAACAAGAGTCTCACCAGAAGACATCTCAAAAACCAAAACAGTAAAACACACATAAAAACAAACATACTTAAATTAAACCCATCCTAACTTTCGCATCACGTCGTACGTTCACCTCCACGCTCCGGTACTACCTGCGTACCTGGTCATGTCAAAAACACAACCAGTTCCCCCACCGAAATGGGGGTTAGTCTCCAACCAGACTAGCAAGTATATAAGCGAATTAATTACGTCGAATAGCATAAATAAAGAGATTAGAATAAGCAGATACCACTAAGTACATTACAAAGCAAACAAGCATGAAGCGACTGTACATACAACATCACATAGTAAACCGAAAGAAGGAACTTTTATGAAAACACTTTTGAAAACATGACCAAGCCTGTCTTGGCCACGAAGGTACCTTCTAACCCAAAAACTATGGGTACAAACCTTTACCTGCCGGAGGGACACGGTATCGTTAGCTAGACGAACCCCCCCTACCACGTCACAGGTAAAGCACCTTCCATGATCCACCCGGACACCGGGAAGTGATCAAGGAATGATTTCAAACCATTTACATGCTAAGCGGGGGTCGGAACAATCCTTACCCGCACAAATCATATCCACATATGTTGTCACTTCTCATAGAAATCCATAAAACAAGTATTCATAGACAAAGCTAACCACGACGTCTACACACAAATAATTCTTATTCTATCATGGAAGGATACCAAATTTCAAATATCAGTTCATAAACAAATGCATATCAAGACACGAAGTCAAGAAACAAACATCATTCATATATAATGTATTTACGGTTTCATACATAGTCCAATAGCCTAAATTTATACCAAACACGTAAGTAATCACAAATAACTTGCCTGGATGAGTTTTATGTCGCAAGCTCACGCCTAAACCTGTTTAATCGCCTGACGATCAGGGATTCAACGAATTCCCGAAATGTATCTACAATACCATACAGATTTGGGCATAACTTTTAATATACAAATCCAAATCAGGATCCACGAAGTTCTGACTGCTCGTAAGGAAACTCCTTACCTTATGATATCAGCCACAACTTCCATAATTAATGGAATTTACCCAGAATTCCAGAAACCCTCAGCTATGCCCACTATTGCCTTGAATTTGCATCCATCAACTTCAAATTTCTGTTTGATCAACCTAATCTTCCCATAACATCTTTAAATCCATAATTAAACTCCATGTATAATTAACCTACTCTTTATCACAAAACGCATAGGTAGTTTAATCTATGACATAGATAAATCTTAGGAAACTTACAAAAGGAGAGATGGATGTTGAATAGGATCCTTGGATATCCAACCAAACTTCCTTAGCACCGAAAGGTAAAGACGATGACTAGTGCAGCTGAAACGACTTCCCGCATGCCGTCCACGAGACGTAACGGACCAAGGTGTGGAAGAAAACTTGGATTGAGCTTGATTCAACGAGGAAGATAAGCAAGATTGACAAAGAGAGTGGGTGGAGTTGGCTAAGAGGTGAAGATATGATAAGTAATGGTAGGAGTCGGAGATGGTGTGCTAAAAAACTATGGCGGTGAGCTTCGATCGTTCGAGAAGGAGGCTTAAGCTTAATGGTGAAGTCTTGGAAGGTATATTAATAAATGAGTTAAGTGGAACATATATATAACTAATGAGATGAGATGGTAAACCGACATTGATATATAATCAAAGGAAAATTAAAAGGTTAAGGAAATGAGTTTAATTAAGTTATGTGAACGGGGGCTTAATAATGAACGGATAAAAGAAAGTTGGTTTATATAATTAAGCTGGGGAAATATTACAATAATGTCAGCTTAATAAGTATTAGGATATTACATCAACAACTAACTGAATTTCATCCAATTGACGTTGGGTGTCAGCAAGAGCTCTTTGCTCGGGAGTCAACAACTGGTCGTCTTCCATTGCACCTGTATCAGTCTCAACTCTGTTCTCTCTCTGATTTCGATGGAAACTCCTCTCGATTTCTGGATCAAGAATAAAAAGAGACTGATTAGTAGAACGGGTGTTGACCATTCACTAGTCAACACTAAGGTTAATCAAAACAAGAACTTTAAAGAAAAGAAAATTTGATTCCCCGGCGACGGCGCCAAATTTGACGAGGCGAATTGTCGTATGCCAAGTCAAGTAATCCTAACAAGTTCACTAACAAGTATAGTAGGCAAGCATGGGTCGAATCCCAAGGGAAGCAGGTTATCGATTCTTAAAGTAACAATTATGATTAACGAGTGTAAGTAACCAAAGGGGTTTTTTTTTGGTATGTTTTAAGAACAAAGGAACGAAGGTTGATTTGGTTTGTAAATATATCAATGGAAGGTGTTTCACTCGACAATTATCCACTAACAGATTAACAAGTTTATCATAAACTCCTTTTAATCCTATGTCGAATTACTCATATGATCGTTCTAATCCCTGTTCTAATGTAGTTATTAGTCCAACTAGTCCTAATAACCCTTACTCAACTATAACCTTGAAACTATCAAGATTCAATAATAAAGCAGATTTAAGTTCAGGAATGGATAGATACATGCAATACCATAGACAATTAGTCAGATACTTGATATGTACTCAATTCTCTTCACAATTAACATTCACAACTAGTTCATGCAAATTGTGTGTGCTACAAACAAGTATGATATTTCAACTAGAAATAACCAAACAATAGCAATATGAATGAGATGAAACTACTTAGATGGCCAATCTAAATGAGCAAATCTAATTCAATAACAATACACACAAGAGAATAGAGACAATCAATATGAATAGAACAAAGGAAAGGAATCTCACAACTTAATCAATCCGAAAGCTTCAAATGTCAAGCAAAACAATGGAAACATCAGCAACTCATGAAGTTCTTGGGAGAAAACTCTAAAACTTGGAAAATGGAATGTAGAAGATCCTAGAAGATCATCAACACCTAAATATATAAGTCTTCTGTAGAATTCAACTGCCAAATTAAAGCTAAAAACGTGTGAAAAACGTTACAAAAGTAAACACAACATACTAAATCGGGCAAATGAAGAAAGTCTTCTCTGGCGGATTTCCGCGATCGCGGTTTGGGACCCGCGATCGCGGATTTTGTTCTGTAAACAAGGTTGGTCCGGTGGAAATTCCGCGATCGCGGATTGGGACCCGCGGTCGCGGAATTGCTTCTGTGGCTTCGTCTTCAGCTGCTTCCAATGCTTCATCTTCGTCTTCATCCTGTGGTCTTCATCAGCTTCGACTCCTCTTCTTATGCTTCAATGCTCCGTATCATCCTCTGTAATCTCATATGTGACTCAACTCTCCAGAACTCCATGATTAAAGAATACATCATAACATCTAGCATAATCCTATACAAAATCAGCTAGTTACCGCCCAGGCGCCGTGCGTCACGCATGGATTATATCCGTGCGTGACGCATGATTTAAATCCACAGGCAACGCACCGAACAAAACCATGCGTGACACATGGACACAAACCATGTGTCACGCATGGATTTTTTACCTATAAAAGCCCAAAACATCAAACCCTACCATTTTGTTATCTTCCCCAACATACCTCACGGCGGCAGTTAATCCACAACGCACCATTTTACCCCAAAAACCATCATTCTCATCATCTTTTTGCATATAAGGTATGTAAACATTAAGATTTCATCGTTATGGTATGGTATTGATGTATATATGAGGTTTTCATGTTGTTTTGATGATATTTACTTCAAAATCCAATGTGTATGTTAATTAGTTGATTAGAAATGATTAAACTTGTAATATATGAATGGATTGTGTACTTTGTTGATAATTTATTGACCAATTTGATATTTTCATGTGTATATAGTGTTATTAGGGTTTTGATATTGAATTAGGGTTATGAATTAGGTTGTTAAAATTTGGTATGATTTTGATGAAATTATTGAAAAACTGTTAGAATTTTGGAAAAACTGTTGAGATTAAGGTTTGAATTAGGGTTTGAAACATGAAAAAACTGTTGACGAACAATTTCTGGAATGTGCAATTCCACACGTCACGCATGGATTGAAGCCATGCGTGACGTGTGGAATTGCACATTCCACAAATTGTGTTCTGCAGTTTCATATTGGATTTGATGATATACTGATTGAGTTTTTGATGATATTCTGATTAAATTCAGTAAACTGATTAATTTTGTGGAATTGCACATTTTATGATGCAGATATGGATGGTGGTCGTCGACCTGGACGCGATACTCGTCAAAAAAACAGAGAACTGAAGAAAAAAGATCCCATAGTTTCAAAACCAAGGAAGAAGAAGAATAGACAAGAATCGCCTCCTCGTCGTTTAGAGTTTTCTGGTGAGATGCAACAACAGCAACAACAACAGCTACAAGAGCAACAACAGCAGCATCAACAACAACAACAACATCAACAACTAGCTTTGTCCGCTGCAAGTTTCGATCCCCTGGGTTCCCCTCATTATTTTCCTGGCACCCCCATTCTGATCCCACATCAAACACTGTTTCCACAACAAACACAATTTCCAGGCTATCCGGGCTATCCACAACAAGAGCAATCATTTGTGGAGATGATGAGACAAGCTATTGCATCTCATAACTTTGAGAACCCTCAGACGGGTGATGACCACTACGCACTGGTTGCTTGTAGCAGTGCAGGGCCATCAGTTGGGGGTGCAAATGCTGATTCTGATTCTGATTATGAGCAGGAGCATGAGCATGAGAAATAGGGTAAGGAAGAGGATCGGACATATGAGAATGTTCATGAAGAACATGAAGAAGCGGAAGAGCAAGAGGAGCTAGAGGAACAACCCAGAAGACGACGACGACGACGACGACAACCTCCGGTCAGAGACATATACGTCCCTCGAGGGGGGTACTCCTGGAGGTCCACAAATTCTGGAGCTGCTCATAAGCTTTGAAGCTCATACAGCCTTTTTTGTGCAAAAAGGAAAGGTATGTAATTAGAATTTGGTTTATAGATTCAATACTTATCATAACTAATTTAATGTTAGGATAAATGGTTGAAAAAAATGAAAAAATTACATTCAGTTCATTATTTGATTATATGAAAGATGAAGTATGTTTATTTTTATTTATGAATTGATTATGTGTTGTGATATTAAATTTGTTAATGTATGAATTGATTTGATTAAATTGATGGATTATTTGTTGAACTATTTGTAGTTTTGTTGAAAATTTGGTTAAGGTGTTCTGTACAGAATGCAAAAGCTGGTTTCTTTGCATTCTGTCAAATGCAAATCCACGCGTGACGCATGGTTCATGTCCACACGTCACGCATGGTTCTGTTCCACACGTGACGCATGATTCATGTCCACACGTCACGCATGGAATTTCATTTCAAATAATGTCAAGTTTCTGCAGTTTCTGGAAAAAATTTATGCGTTATTGAAATGATTTGCGTTACGTAATCATTTACAGGACAGAGGCGTACTCCCTTACCAGACCAGACAATCACAGCTGAAAGATTGGGAACTTAATTCTGACTTGCCATGGGGTAATCACGCAGTTGCAACGGAGCTGACTCATCTCAGGCTGTTGATGTACGATGTGATTGATTATCCGCTCATCTGCGCCTTTATAGAAAGGTGGCATCCTGAAACAAACAGCTTCCACATGCCATTTGCTGAGATGACAGTGACGTTGCTCAACATCAAGAAGCTGATGTTGCTTCCTATTCACGGGAAACCTATGGTGATCGACCCCACCGCTTCAGTCGGGAGAACTACCAACAAGAACTATTTTGGTGAAAAGGGACGAAAAAAATTTCATCTTCAAAATGAACAGCTCGATAGTTATTGGATTAGAGCGAAAGAGTTTATGGCGCACATTGAGAGCCTAAATGATCCCGTAGTTCATGGAATGGGCTATATATTCCACTTGTTGGCTTCCACAATCTTCACTGACAAGTCACAACATAAGCTCCCGGTGAGATTTGGTGCATTTCTAGGGAGTGTTGAAGAGGCAAGAAGTATGTCTTGGGGATCTGCGGCGCTAGCATATTTCTATCGCCAAATGGGCATCGCTACACGCCAAAATTGTGGTTTGATCTCATTTTGTTTCACTCTCCTTCAAGTAAGTTTTTAATTATTTAGGAACTACATTTTTTAGCAATCATAACTTATTTCTATGGTTTTAATGCTAACTATATTTTTTAAATGTTAGGGTTGGATATACACGTATTTCCCATCCTTAGCAGCTGGTGTTCGGCTTAATCCTGATTGGTCAGTTGATCATCCTTATGCGTTTCGGTTTCTACCAGAGGTAGTGTTGCCAAACTACGACCCTGAAGCACGAAACTACAGAGCTGAACTAAATGCAATGAGGGCGGATCAGGTATTTGTGTTGCATTTTGTTTATATTTTTAAGCCTCAGTTAAAGGACTCAGTTTTGGTACCTCAGTTTTTTTGCAATTCCATGCGCCACGCATGGATCTGTTTCATGTGTCACGCATGGCTTGATTCTATGCGTCACGCATGGCTTGATTTTTTACCTCTGTTTTGGTACCTCTGTTGTAAAATTACTGATTGAGTAATACAAGACGTTGATATCATTTTTAGGTTAATTGGAACCCGTATGGTGAAATCGACTTCAATGATCCTGCCTATGCTCCTGTTCTTTTATTCCGGGTGTTGAGCTGCATGGACATAACCGAGCCCCACCATCCCGATAGGTCGCCTAGGCAGTTTGGTAGGGTGCAAATGATTCTCAGGCCTCCAATTTCACCCCTTAAAGCCCATAGGCTCATCAGCCCTAGGTCATATGTGGTGAATTATGATAGAATGGCGTGGAGTTGGGAGGGGATGGATATCCACAGGGCGACCCTTTAGCAGATGGGACCACCTGCGGAGACAGGTTTTGAAGAAGCTCCGGAGTATCTTGGGTGGTACATCCCCCGCACTCATCGATTTCTGATACCCGGCAGACACGCTAGCTTGGAAGCACAACAAGTAATACATTTATCTCATGTAACTTCAGATCTTGATTTTTCTTTAAGTTTGAATTAAGGTAAACATTATGCAAATATCTAATTTCAATATTTTATTTTATTTGTAGGTTTTTGACAGGGTCTACGATCACTTGTCACCATATGCAACCTTGCCTGATCCCTATGATGTTTCTGCAATGCATGGAGCCATAACCGAGGTCCTTCAAGATATTGAGCCGTGGACAACTATGTATCAACAACATCGGTGGTGATCTTGTTGGATTGGGTTCGATTGTTTTTGATGAACTGTTTGTTTTCGGATTTTCAAGATTGTCGGTTTTTCGTAAGAATTGTTTGCTATGACGTTGTTGAACTTTTCAATTCTGATTAGCGTTGTTGAATTTGTTGGATTATTTGTTTAGGGTGCACAAGACATAAATCCGCATTCTGTTGGTCAAATGCAAAACCATGCGTCACAATTGCCATAAGTCATACATTTCAAACCCCTCAACCAACAAGTCATACATTTTAATACATTTCAAACATCATAATCACTAAAGTAAAAAAAAATTCACAAATCAACATGTTTAGTCATACAACTAATATCGTGAACATGTAAAATCCATAAAACCTAACCAAGTCAAACCCCTAAAACAAGTCAAAACCTTAAAAAGTAATATTATAATACATTTCAAATATCATAAATCAACATAAATTCACAAATCAACATGTTTAGTCATACAACTAATACCTTGAACATGTAAAATCCATTAAACATAACTAATACAAACCCTAAAACAAGTCAACACCTTAAAAAATATTATTATGAACAAGAAATGTTACCTTATTAAGGTTGTAACTTGAAAATGGAGCTTCTCCACCTCTTTCATTGGTGCATTCCTCTTCATTCTCCATATAGAAAGAAAGGAAGATAGTTAAAAATGGTGTTTTGCTCTAAAAAATGTTCAACAATGGTGTTAAAAGGGTTTTGACATTTGAAATATGGAAAGAAAGGAAGATAATAGGGATTGATGTAGGTGTTACGGAAATAGTTAAAATATTAATGGAGTTATTACAGTAGGTGAGACAAGACGTACGTGCTGGCATGAGTTCTGAAAATAAATTTCGTGCGTCACGCACGGTTGATGTCCACGCGTCACGCATGGATATAATCCATGCGTGACGCACGGTTCTCTTCCATGTGTGATGCACAAAATGACACATGATCCCTTTGATTCTTAGTAACACTGATGTGTGCATGATTTCCAATCAAAATAAAATTACATATTGTCAAAGGTTGGACATTTAGGCCACGTAAGAAGTCCAAACAAAGGATATGCTACTTTACAAGTTAATAGGTGTTATTGGGAGTTACCCACATGGTTAAATATCCCTAATAGGCATTGAAAACAAGTTTCATTACATTCGGACATCGTTTGAGTGTCGTTTCGCCAAAAACCGCCTTAAGTCCATTTAAGGCGTTTTTAGTGGTTTTAGCGTTTACGTGCCTCATTTCGTGTAAGCGAGACCTTGTTTCTACTGAATATCCCTAATAAGACTAAGTTGTATAGTATTTTCAACAATAATCACCGTCAATGTTGTAGAATATACATATTGCGACAAGTTAGAGAGCTACGACTAGTATGATTTTTACGAAGGAGGCGGTACTTTAAAAGTTAGAAGTTGTGATTGGGAGTTACCCACATGGTTAAATATCCATAATATCCATTGAAAACAAGTTTCATTACATTCGGACATCGTTCCAGTGTCGTTTCGCCAAAAACCGCCTTAAGTCCATTTAAAGCGTTTTTAGTGGTTTTAGCGTTTTGGCATAGTTTCGAATCCCGTTTTGTATGTGTGAGACATTATTGGGACTTTATATGCCTTATAACACATTTGTGTATAAATTTTTCAAACATACGTGAACATCAATTAATGTTGCGACCATATATATTGCAACAAGTTAAGCTTGTGGTGAGTAGTTTGATGTATTACAAAGAGCGTGTTACTCTAAAAGCAAAAGGTTTTGATGTAAAGTTACCGACATGGTTAAATATCTCTAATAGGCATTGTAAACAAGTTTCATTTCATTCCGATGATGTTTCGACGACGTTATGGCGAATTGTGGTTTTAAAGCCTTTAAAAACAACACGGAACATGAATTATTTTGCGTGACATAAGTACAAATACATTGAATACATTGACATGGACCACATAAGCAACAAAAAAATACATTGACATCCATGCGTCACGTATGGTGTAAGACCATGCGTGATGTGTGGATGCATTCCACCCGTGACGCATGGTTTTATGTTGCAAAATCTTATTGTTATATTTAGAATGCTTATATTGTTGTTATGTTGACGAATGTTCAACCTTATTATATTTCAAATTGTATATGGTGCGCCATACATATTGCGACCTCGTTCGGTTTTCAAACTATGTTTCACTTACAAAGGTATAAATTTGAATTTCAAGTTACACACATGATCAAATAGACATTATAAGGATTGAAATAAAGTTTCATTCCATTTCGATAAAGTTTCGATGACGTTTTTGTCGAATTGGGCTTTATCGCCTTAAAAAAGACACTAAAAATGTGTTTCTTTGCACACTTAACTAGAAATACATTTAATACATTGAATAACCCTAGATTCATATATGCAAATCCATGCATGACGCATGGATACAATCCGTGCGTCATGCATGGATGCTAACCGTGCGTGACGCATGGATACAATCCGTGCGTGACGCATGGATTGTATCCGTGCGTTTTCTGGAATGTGCAATCCGTGCGTCACGCACGGATTAAATCCATGTGTCACGCACGGATGACATGGGCGGAAAATAGCAAAAAGGGTGGGCGTTAAATAGAAAGTATGTATATATTGCCCCAAAACCAAAAACGAACCTGCCCAACATACAACATTAAACATAGCAAAAATCAAAGTATTAGGAACGGATATTTCCTAGTATACGAACGAATATAGCCAAGTATACATCATTATATAATTCTAAGAGAAAGATGGGGAAAATTACCTTGTGAAGCTGAGAGAGATGTCGAAAAAATCACCGGTGAAGATGAAGTGGGCAGCACCGAGTTGATAGCAAGGGAGGCGAAAGTTTTTTTTTTACGTGCCCTAGTTTTTTGGAATGGATGAAACCTTGGGTTTTTTTGGAGGAATGGAGTTGTTCTTTGGGCATGGAATGAGTTATTCTTAGGTATCATAGAAATTACACTTTTTTACCAATCCAAACATGATATTGAAATCATCCATTCCTCATTCTCATTCTTCATTCAAGAGGAATCGTACCAAACAGGACCAGTAACCCTGTTCTATTCAAGTTAAATAAACTAACATAATCTAACCTATTTCTCCGCCTCCATTCTCTCCGCATCTTCTTCTGCCTCTGAAATGGCTACTCAACCCTTCACATGTCCCTTTCCTCCTCCTCCCTCTTACTTCCTCCATCACACCACCAAATCCCTTTGCATATTCATCGTCGTCGACGACACCGAAGAGAGCTTTGTTTCCCTCGCCGTCGGGATCAATCTCGACTCCTTCAATCGTCAATTGCCTCCTTCCATCACCGTCGGGATCAATCATGGCTCAATTCCATTATGCGGTCCACTGTCAGCCGTCCTCGTTCGATCTACGATCTAATCCGCAATCGACTTCTTTGTGTTCGTCGCTATTGAAGATCGTTCGTGATTCCGGAGCTCCTCTCGATCTACGATCTTACTCATATGGTTGTCACTCCTCTCGATCTTGTAAAATGTAATATGCAGGTTCATCGATCTCTTTCTTTATCTTTTTGTTTATTTATAAATCTCGATACCTAACTTCGTTGAGTTGGAAATGTTTATTCCGGATTGGTTTATGTGGATCTTTGATTGCATTGACATTTTTCTAGATTTGTTGATTGATCTTTGATTGTCGTTCGATCGATCTACTCCGGAGTTGTTCTTTGTGGTCATCAATATATGTTGGTATGTTGATATGGTAAAGCAGATTACCTACCTCTCCATTGAACTTGTTGTTGAGGTCAAGGTTACAGTTGCATATTCATAGACATGAGCATTCTTGTTTTCTGTATTCTCATCTTTGTAGGTTCGTTTATTATTTTTCTCACCTTGCATTTTTTGAACTCAACTAGACATAAGCATTTATGTTGTATGTGCCAGGAATTCAGATATGTCTTGCATTTATTTTGATTTTTGTCAATGAATTATTCTAACCCTTGTTTTGTATAATTTTAGGGTGATGCTATATACACTCATTTTTTTGTCTATTTAGACTCAGATACCCACGCACCCGCAACGCGTGGGCGTGGCTAGGTACCCAAGCACACGCAACGCGTAGGCGTACGTTTAAAACGGATATCCGACCATTAAAGTCACGCCCACGTAACGCGTGTGCGTGGGTATTTTGATAAAATATTACGCCTGCGCAAACTGTATCCGTAGGGCAATTTCAGAAATATTAAAATATACCCACGCACACGCAACGCGTGGGCATAGATGTTTTCAAAATTATACCCACACCCACGCGTTGCGTGTGCGTGGGTACCTAACATTGGTTTTATACATGCTTTTGAAAAGAACGTTTATATAATGCTTTTAAAGTGCAGAATATAATTCATTATAAACGAGATTAAGGAAAGGCTTTTACATAAGCAGTGACTGTATAGCGCTTAGCTTGGAGTCATGTTCATGATGAACAGATACAAACTGCATAAGGGTAACCTACACCTGGACGGAATGATTAACTGAGCTACTGAGGTGTCCTCAGGTTGATACAGCCAAATTGAAAAACGAAACATAAACAAACTTTGGTTTTAGGACAAGTATTTACCCCTAAATTCTCAATTTGATTTTAGGATTAGGAGGTCATATAACTACAAAATCTATCATCATAAAGTATTATATCCAAAATAACATACTGACATAAAGTATAAAACTACATAATCTAATGTGGATCAGATCTATCCTCTTCCTCGCACCCAGAACCGCTACCCTCACCACGCACATGTTCCGAGTTTTGAAAAAGAGATGCATGTTGAGGTGGATCCGGAACGGGGTAAGGTTCCCCAGTCATAAACCCGATGAGAGAGATAAGGTACTCCGTCTCGTCATTATTGATACTTGGACATTGGAGACGCTCGCGTACTGATCCAAGAGATAACTGAAGGCGCTGTGTAATTAAAATATATGTAAAAATCACGTAATATTACTTAAAATATATTAACCTTGTATAAACGAAATTACTTACCACAGTAGCATCAACAGCCGGAGGCCGAGGGACTTGTTGTGGTTGTGAGGTAGGATCCACATAAGGGTGAGTGATGTCGAGAAAATAGTCCATATAATGTTCGTCACACTCCCACGACCACCTACATTGCTGATATGCATCAATGTTGAACAAATGGCTCTCGCGCTCTTCCCAGGTAGGATACTCGTCTCCATTAAACTCCACTTTGTAGTCACTAATATTTTCTATTCGATTTTCAGAGCTTGGAGCATAGGGTTGAAGTGGAGGAACCTGTCTAAGCCCAAACTTTCGTAGGACTCGGGTGGCGTAATACGGCTCTTGGACATCCATGCAACGAAGAATACCATCCAGTCTAGAGAGTCGATGAGTAGTCCTAAAATTGACCTCTAAAAGTCCATCACCTTCCCTCCAAGGCATTCACTGCACCTTCAAGGTATGTTCCCACTCACTGGCATCCCTTTTGTTATCCCATTTGGTTCCTCTAGCTTTTGGAGGTCTACCTTTGGGAAGGACGCCTGTAGGCTCCTTCAGAGATGTTTCATGAGGCGTTTTCAAGGTATTGTACAATGAGGTGACCTCTGATAAAAAGTCTTCACTCATTTCACCAGTAGCCACATCAGATGTCATCTCCCTCCATCTAATATAAGGTATTGATACTGGAACTGTGGTATCTTGCTCGATATTTGGATCTGTAACCCCTTCCCACGTCACTTGTCTCCAAAAGAGGTGTATCTCTGACTCTATAAGGGGAGTATTTTGAAGCATGGCAGTTCCAATTCTATGGATACACGGTAGCCCAAGACATGTTCTCCACCAATGATCAGTGCAAGATTCTGGGATGTCGTCGTTCAGTATAGAGTAATACAGATCCAACAACATCATCAAGCACTTCGACGTGACTTTGCGGAACAGAGGAGAAAATAAGGCAAAGATCTCAGGGTCAAGGTCATATACCTCCGTCAAAACCTTTGTTCGTGACATCTCGATTGTTTCCCTAATCCTATCACGTTGAGCCTCTAAAGCATAATGTATCCTCACAACCAATGAGTTAATCCATATCGAGAAGATTGCAAAATATCTTTCAAACTTTTGTGGATGCCCTCAACCCTATAGGAAAACAAAAATATTAAAAAAGAAGTTGCGCAATCAACTTAAACATGCATACATATCTTATACAAGGTTACCTGTTTGTGGTCCTTGTGAAGAAATGAAGATGAAGGTCAGTCCAAGCTCGGACTATATTCTCCTTGTAAGGATTGAGCCATGTAACTTCAACATACCGAACAAGGCCATTGTTCCACGATTCTCGCAACTTCTCGAGCCTAATTTCATAGCTCCTCTCTGTGCACGACATAAATAACCCCCAACATTGGTTCGCAAAATTGTCAGCTTGGTCCACGTTGTTCATGACACGCAAACCATATGACTGAATGTTATGCTTAATGTGAACCCAACACAACAAATGTTTCACTGTATCCCGTAAACACTTTGAATTGCAGATATGAGAGCCTGGTCTCGATCAGTAACAATTGCAGTTGGCTTCTCTCCCACAAATGCAAATAACTTCTTCAACCGCTCTAGTATAAACACGTAACGAGAAATATCCTCCCCCCTCGTGAATGCAAAAGCAATGTTGAATGTCTTTCCCGTGGAAGTAAAACCAACCATCTCAATCAAAGGCATGCCATACCTGTATATATATATATATATAATTACAAGTATAGCATAACTACTACAAGAATCGTATAAAAGATTAGTAAAACAATAACAATACCTATTAGTCTTGTATGTGCCATCAATAATAACAACATAAGGGAATAGCTTCAGCAGATGCAGTGTCTTTGGGTTCGCAAAGAATAAGATATCCACTTGATTAGTAGGGCGCTCATTCCTGTGATACACTTTGTATCCCTCTTGTTTTAGGTATCTAAGTGCCCATTGCGTTATGGTTAATTCTCCCTGATCCTCAAATTGCATCTTCTGGCGAAAGTTGTTGATTTGTTTGGAGGATGTAACATTTCCTGGAAACCGGTCTCTAAGCTCAGCAATAATCCAACTTGCCTTGTTTCCCATCTCGGTCCACCTCCTAACCAGTCTCTCTTGTTCTGAGGTCATTCTGCCAACATATGCATGCCCAAGGAAACTTGTAGGAAGGGCATGGTTGTGGTATCCGAAATCAACTTCAAGCTCCCCCCGTGTTTCTGCTTTTGTTACCTTGTCTACGGTCAACCTATATCCAATCACCATGAATCGACAATTGCACTTTTTTGTTTGAGTTCTCCTCCCTTCCACATTATTCTTGAGCTTATACACACCATAATTCTCACATACCATTATCACTCTATTAGGATTTGAGTTTTTAGTAACGATAACCATCATCAACTCTTTTCCAAATTCTCTAACCCAATTGAACATTTTCTTCGGGCAATCCCACACATAGTCCACAGTAAAATCATCTGATTAGTCTCTTGTGCATATCTATTTACAATATCGTTATTTAGATAAAGTAACATTATTATTCGAAAATAGACACATCGTTATTAGATTACAAAACTAAGTACAACCATACAATAAATACAAATACTACAGTTTCATGCAGTTTTACCTCCTTAGGATCAATATAGTTTGACCTCAATTCTCCTTGCACCGATGACTGTCCATCTTGATTTGACATTGTTTTTCTTATGGTGTGTTCAAATTGGGATAAAAGAAAAGAATAATATATGTTTAGGTTTTATGCTTGCAAGACTAAAATTTTACTCTCCAAAATTCGCCGGAAAGAATCTTTTGAAAATCTTTCGTTCAAATTTATTACCTTAAAAGATATTGCGTCGGTTACAAAAAAAAAATTCAGAAAAAACGGAAACACCCACGCCCACGCGTCGCGTACGCGTGGGTCTTAAAACCAAACAAAAAAGGCACGCCCACGCAACGCAAGTGCGTGGGTCTTGATTTTAAGTTTTTTTTTTCCGATTATGACCTACGCGTATATGAAGCGTGGGATTGACAAAAAAAAATTATACCCACGCACACGCTTTGCGTACCCGTGGATTAAATGTTTCGGATATCCATAAAATGGTCTCGCACACGCGTTGTGTATGCGTGGGTCATACCCACGCCCACGTGTCGCAACTGCGTGGGGGTATTGAGTGTATATAGACAAAAAAATGAGTGTATATAGCCGTTACGTAATTTTAGTGAAGGATTGTATGAGGAGTTTCATTGAAATTGCTTCTTGATGATAATACGTCAGTTGTTCAAGTCCGAAAGTTGAAATTGCCTATTGATGACAATATATATTTCATCTGCTAGCTGCGTTTGTAATTCTTCATTATAATGCTTTGATTTATTTATGTTTATCCTCATGACAAGAATTGACAAATAAAGAGGATGACAAAATTTGTAATCAAAATTTCTAAATAAGTTGTCATCTATCAAATAGAGTAGTTGGATGACACTTCAACAATGTTGAGATAATTTAATTTGACATTTTCACTAAAAAAAAATGAGTAAGTATGAAATATTTCGTTCTTTTAATAGTGGTGATGATAATTTATTTTGGACTATAACAATAGTAATGCTCGTGATGATAAAAATTGTAATCAAATATGCTAAATGTATCAATCAAACTGTCATCGACAGAAATTTTCATCAACACAAATTACGTTACGGTCATCAACTAAATTACTGACATCAACTAAATTATTGTCATCAACCAAAATATTATTGTCGTCGGATGACAGTTCATGTCGTCCCGATGACAGTTATGTCGTCCCGATGACAGTTATGTCGTCCCGATGACAGTTCATGTCCTCCCAATGACAGTTCATGTCGTCCGGATGACAGTTCATGTCGTCCGGATGACAGTTCATGTCGTCCCGATGACAGTTCATGTCGTCCCGATGACAATTCATGTCGTCCCGGTGACAGTTCATGTCGTCCCGGTGACAGTTCATGTCGTCCCGGTGACAGTTCATGTCGTCCTGATGACAGTTCATGCGATGACAGTTCATGTCGTCCCGATGAAAGTTCATGTCGTCCGGATGACAGTTCATGTCGGCCCGATGACAGGTCATGTCGGCCCGATGACAGGTCATGTCGGCCCAATGACAGGTCATGTCGGCCCGATGACAGTTCATGCCGGCCCGATGACAGTTCATGTCGGCCCGATGACAGTTCATGTCGGCCCGATGATAGTTCATATCATTTGGATGACAGTTCATATCATTTGGATGACAGTTCATGTAGTCGGTGTTTATTCATTAATTTAATGATGAAAACATTAATAATAGAGACAACAAAAATTATAATCAAATATGATAAATAAAAATGTTATAATGCAACAAAAGGTTAGTTAACACACTAAAAAATTTAAGATTAGAAAATACAATTTAAAGTCCAAAAAGTTATCCTAAATTTGGCTTATTCATACATCATTGTCTTCTAACATCAATTCCAGCTAAGCTTTGTCATACCTTGCCTTGTTATTTCATTTATTTGTTTGACGTAGTTACTGTGCTTTCGTTCGACTAACTGCTCGGCTTATAAGGAAATTTAGGCTGACTTTTTATATCGTTGATTGATACTACATGAATGACAAGGTCGTGTAAGGAAAAGTAGTAGCTAGAGATGTGTATTAATTATGCTAGGTCAACTAATACTTGCCTTATTTGTATATCTCCACGATAGAGACATGTAGCTAGCTACTTGGTTTGTTTGTCAAGGGGAAACAGATGATTATATAAGACGTGTTCTATCTAGCTAGTTCTTCCCCCATTGCGTATCCCTTAGCTTTTGTTCAATACAACTTACGTTCGTTCAATTCAAGGACCGTGTATACGCTTGTCAAGTAAGCATGGCAGAAGATTGCAGCTCAATCCAATTGATCAATTTTCATGGAGATCTCGATGCCTCCTCGGTTGACAATTTCGTGCAATCGGTAAATCTGTCCAAGTGTGAGGTCTCCTACGCCGTTGTAGCAATCATGGGACCTCAGAGCAGCGGTATGCTTCTTCTTTTTGCTTACATTCAAACTTCATTTTCACGAATTACTAACCTATTTTCTCCCGAGTTTATGGTGTAATGATAATCTTCTTTACCGTTTTGCATTAGATAAACACTAACCTTAAAAATCTTATGTATATGGACTGATTAACTATATTCCACCGGAGTATATTACGCTCACACAGACTGTTCAAACATAGAAGAACGGATGCATTGTAATCAATGACGTATATTGGATTTTAGATTGATAACTAAGCATACATTATAGCTAGCATAACAATCTTCTCTTCCATATATCTATTGATAGGAAAAAGCACACTGTTGAACGGTCTATTTTCCACCAAGTTCGATATGATGAATGCCGCTGAGACCCTGTAAGTAATCGATTTTAAAGTATTTGAAATTTGTTGTAAGTAAACGAATGGCCAAATCTGTAGTTATATGTTGGTTTATATATACATAGGTCTCAAACGACAAAGGGCGTCTGGATGGCAAAGGCATCTGATGCTACTAAGCCACTTCTGAAAACGGTTTTCCAGGTGTTGTTACCTCTTTTGAGTTTGTTTTCTTTGTTTATAAGATGAAGAAGTCCCTTCTACAACTGTACTCGATCATTTTGTAGGCTATGGTGCAGTTATTCCCGCCTTCTAAAACAACGCTTCTATTCGTAATTCGTGATAAAATAGAGGTCGGCATGCTATAATGTTCTACTTCCTTCGTCCCCTTTTATAATTCTTGTTTCACATTTTTCACTATTCACACTTCAACACATTTTATGGCATAACTTTTAACATAGGGTTTGTCTAGTGTGTGTCCATGGGCACACATTAGACAACTAAAAGAGGAAAAAAAAACTAGGCACTACACCCCTAGAATAATGGGATAAACCCATCACAACAAAAAGGTATTACACATCCTCTTTTAGTTGTTTTATTGTGTGTCCAAGGGCACACATTAGAAAAACCCTTTCATATAAGAACAAATATAGTTACATAAGGTCTTATTTGATTCGTCTTAATAGATAATTTAACATATCAAAATTTTATAATTTTTATTTAATATATATTTAGAGATATTTACTATACAAAACGTGTCTTGACAAATGTGAAAAAGGAAAAACATTTATTCATTCACCAATATCTTATTATGAATTTATTCTCGCTTCAGACTCCTCTCCAAAATTTGAAGTCCACTCTGGAAAAGGATGTTGAAGAGGTACGTACTCTTTTTTTTTGCGCACATGATTCGCACACCAAATATTTTATTTGAGCATCTCAATACTTGTCCTCAACTAGGGTGAGGACAAAAGTATCCGAGAAATATCCATTTTTTGTAACAGCCCGAAACACAAGGTGTTACAGTGCCAGAGATTCTCCAAGAATCTCCACAGGCAAAAGAAGGAATGAACTAACATAACTTAAATATACATAAGGGATATATAAGCAGAACATAACTTACAACACCATACCAAGCAGAGAAAACTAACCATCATACAAGTTTGGCGACAAACCAACATTTAGAAGGTTCTAAACCCAATTTGGAGTAGCTAGATATAATAAATGTAAGGCCTCTAACATAAGAAGGCTAAGAGTTTACAAAATGATTCCTAAGAGACCGAACTCAAGGAAACTCATCCTAGTAACCGTCACGTTGCTTGACCACTTCCATGCTCCACTACTGCGCCAGAACCTGATCATGCAGAAACACAATCAGCCCCCACCGAAATGGGGGTTAGTCTCCAACCAGACTAGCAAGTGTATAGATAATGTAATATGTGCAAGAATCAAGATAAGAAAAGTAGAAACATGCAAAAAGTGATGCATTCCTCAACATATATATATATATATATATATATATATATATATATATATATATAATATTCAGATACACATACGAGTAAACGAATAAACAAGCATCTCAATCTTCTCATGTAACTACAACCTTTACACGAAAATCATTAATAATAACACACATCCTAAGTAAGAATTTCCGGCGTCCCGGTATCGAGCGGACTACCCACCTATATGGGAGTCTCCCATAACATGGGCAAACATGATAATATGGAAATCATCCCAAACTTGGCCATAAGAGTAACATACGGACTATCCACCTCAAATGGAAGTCAAGGCCCACAATAGCTATGGACGCCCAACGGACTATCCACCACGTGTGGAAGTCAGGGCCCACAATAAAATGGACACCCAAACACATATGGCTAGCCATAGCACAATCAAACATGATTCTATATCTTTAGCTCATAACTAATCATAGCCTTAGCTATCAACTAGTAAACAAGCCATAAACTTCAAAGTACATATATATGCTTAAACCTCTTCACATCTAGATAGGTATATGATTTATAAGATAGATAACTTAAATTAATAAACACATATACTTCATGGAATATTCCTAAATTCCTTAACCTTTCATCAAAACAATTAAGCATCCACAAACACTTGCCTTAGAGTCGACGATCGAGTCCGAGCCTTTCAATGAGTCGATTCCAAATGACTTATTTCCAATAAGCCCTTTCTAGATCCAATCAAGGTTTCCTAAATAATTATTTAATCAATCAATTACTAATTAAGCTTCACAAAAAAAAATAAAAAAAACCCCAAATTGAAACCTAGGGTTTCAAGATTTTAGAAGAAATCAAAGAAAGCTTAAAGGATTGAATCAAAGCTCACAAATGGAGTAATAGGCTGCTAGGGAGGCTCGACGGCGTCGTTCCGAGGTGGTGATGATCGGACTTCACAACCCAACACGCAGCTGTGCAACACACCACACCAAACCAGTCCGTACGATGGCTATTTGGCGAGGACGGCTCGTTCCGAGGATGGCTGGGCTGAGTTCGGTGGCTAAGGAGTTTAATTTGGGTGGAGGGGCTGCTGATTTGTAGATGATGCAGTGGCTGAATGGAGATGCTCAGCTCACACAAAAAAAACAAAACGAGAGAGATGAAGAAAAGAGAAAGGAAAGAGGGAGAGAGTGTGGGTTTCTAGAATGCAATACCCAAAAAATATAATATATATTTATATATTGTGGTAATCAATTACTTATCTAGGTAGAAATCATCTCTCGTAATACTTACGAAAATTATATAATGTCGACATGAACCAAACTAATATTCCCGAAACTTCTACCCGAATTTTCAACATTCGGTCAATCAAAGGAAAATTACGATCCAAAATCTATATTTACAACATTATAGAATTATAAAATATTTTATATTAACGGGATATCACATTTTTTGTCCTCCACGTTATAGCGGACAAAAATTATCGGAAAATTCTAAACCCGGTCTAGTTATGTACTCTACCGAATAGAGGACAAAAAAAATAAAATTTGCAGAAAATCCTATCATTATAAAACTCGGGATTTGTTATGTTAAACTAAAATGAACCTTTTCATTTGTCCTTCATAAGGTTGAGGACAAATTCAATATCCAATTAATTTATCCTCTACTCCTTCATAAGGGTGCGCCTATAAACAACCATTTTTTTTAGAGAAGCAAGGTTCGTATTCTTGTTTGTACACGTGCGCATGATGTGCACTTAGAGAAGCATGGTACCTAATAAAGTTTGTGTATCAAGAGATCTAGTGGTATTTTGAGCAACACTAAATGAGAAATATCTCCCGTTCGAATCTATAGTTATTAAACACTTTTACAGCTAAGTGTACCCTATTAAACTGAAAAGACAATAATATATAATCCTTCGAATAATATAGACTTATTCCAATTAACCCAACAAACATTTGGGATCTCTAACACTATCCTCCTCGATCTTATTTTCTCCGTCTCTAATCATTGAGCATCTTCGTCAGTTCGTCACCATTGAACCCCATGGAGCCCATCGAATCGAAAGACTTTGTCACAGAAACCAATAAATTAATATTGATATACAAAGTAAAACTAATCAAATATTGGATCAAACTTAATCACTAAAGAGGTGTCCCTTGAAGGAATTGAGAGATTAAGCGAGATAGTTCAGCAACATATATTGTAACAAATATGTACATGCATACCTATGAAAATATAATAAGATTGCCAAATAGTTTACAAGAATTTAATACTTGCATACAGAAGCGGATCTACAGTGGGGTCGTTGGGGTCGGCCGACCCCACAGACCGTCGGAGAGAAGGCTACCGGGATCGACGAAGCGAAGCGAAGCTCTGTAGATCTGGACGGTGTTTACGCTCTTCACCATATGTAGAAGACGACTAGTTTGATTTTTTTATAAATAAAATGAGCATCGTTGTTTTGAAGCCCGTTTTTCATTGGGCCTCATATGTTTAGAGCCCATTTACCAAATTCACTTTTTTTAAAGCATTTACCAAATTTACTTAAAACATTATCAATAAAAAATATTAATCTCTTTCGAAATTATGTAGCCAACAAAGAGAATATACACCTTTACTTATTTCTTTTTAGTTGACCAATCAAAAATTTTTGTTCATATTTATATTCATTTTTTTAACCAATTGAGTTTAATACCTTGAAATTTAAAAAATAAATTTATAATTAGTTTCAAATTTTCTATATTCCATTTTTTTAAATTTAAATAAGTATCTCCTTACAGTTGATTTTATATCCGCTATTATATGAATTTGGCGAAATTTAAGCGAGCCCCCACAAACATTTCGTTCTAGATCCGCCACTGCTTGCATATAAAAATCTACAAGATAATAACTACTGGATATTTACCGGAAGACATCTACATGCAAGACGATATATATAAGACTACACTTATAAGGTATCTTTAAGACATTTACAAAAGATTACAAGATAGATATAAGATACGTACTTTACAATACACATTCAAAAACACACATACAAGACCAAACTTAGCCCTCATTTGGTTTAATGTAGAAATTTAAGTTTCAGGAAGTAATTTTCTAGAAAGTATAATTCCCAGGAATTGGACTTCTCGGGAAATACTAATACATGTTTGGTTCAAATTTATTTCTCCTGAATTAAAATCATACCTTTTGTTTACTATAATACCCTTTATTGAACACAACCTACTCAATTTAGAAAACCATTTAATTAAAAAATAGAGGGTAATTTAATAATTTAGTTATTAAAAAGTCATGGGAATTTTATCTTACCTACTCATTCAATGTAAGTGAACTTCCTCTGTTTTGGAGGAATTAAAACTTCTTCGGAAGTTCAACTTTCTATATTTTCAAAATTTAAATATCAACCAAACACAGGAAGAATATTGCACTTCCCGGGAATTTCTACTTCCCATGATCGAATTAAATAGGTAACCAAACGAGGGCTTACAAGATATCCACACGACATATAAGAGCACACTTACAAGAGATCAACAAGAACATAATAAAAGACACCTATAATACGTCTACAAGATGTCATATAAAAACACGTACAAAACATTATAATAAGACACCAATATGACATTGTAACAAGATACCTACAAAACAGACCTACAAAAGACAACTACAAGACGTCAAGACACCTACAAGACATCACACACTTACAAGACATCACACACCTACATAACATTTACAAAACGTCATAACAAAACAATTATAAGACATTATAACAAGACACCTACAAGACGTTATAACTAAAAACCTACAAGATGTCATAACTAGATATCTACAAGGCACAAGATATCATTTCCATAATAGCCCTACAATTTTTTCAAGCTCAGCCCTTCAATCAAAATATCTCGTGCGGGAACTGATCTAATTTCTATTAAATCTTCAATATCATTGTAATGTAAATGATTCTTTAAATTATTAAGAAAGTTCTCCATTCATATAATACCAAAAATTCCATACATGATATATCCCTCTCAAATTTATCTCATTTTAATTTCGTTCAAAATTCTTTCTAATAATATATTTCTTGCAGATATGGAACGGTGTTAAAAAGCCCGAAGCATGTAAAGATGCAGATTTGAGTGAATTTTTTAGTGTAGGTTCCCTCTTCCTAGCTTTTTGATTCTAGCTCTAGATAAAAGGTTTCTATGAAGGGAAAGATCGTGCATGTACGTTAACATGAAAAGTATGTTTTCAGGTCGAAATTACTGCCTTGAGTCACTTCGTATACCAACGACAAAATTCGATGACGAGGTATGATGTCACGTATATAGGTCATAACTAGGATTTTTGAGTGCGTAGCAGCATAGATTTTACATTACTTGATCACAGGACGTTTAAGAAATCGAAAAATAAAAGATGATGATACGTTTCATATAGATTCATATGGACATACGTTTAATCTTTAATTGAGCCAAATGGAAAAAGAGAAAAAGGTAAAATTAAGAAAATATAATTAAAGCACAAAAACATTGATGCATGTGATTAATTTGACTAACATCTTATCTCTATATTATATTAGATTAGATAGATAGATTCATGCACTACAGACAGTTGAAGACATCTAAGTAAGGAATACAGAGAGATAAGGCCCTTATAATATTCTTAGAACGAACAAACCCTAAGGAACATAGTAGATACTAATTATGTAGGGTTTTACTAAAAGATATCGTCTAATATAATTTTTTGCAATAAAGGCATACTAAGCGGTAACTATAATCTTAAATAATCAGGCTTAGTTATGTGTTATCCAACTTCAAATATAAGATAAGTACGTATTCCAACAATCATGCATGTATGCATGCATATGTGGTGATATATCGAAGCTTGCCAAATTAGGTTGCACAACTCAAAGAGCGGTTTTACAATTCAATTGCTCTCGGTGGACTTGCTGGTGATAGACAAGGACGGGTTCCAGGCTCAGAATTTTCATTGACTGCACAAAATATATGGGGAGTCATTAAAAGTGACAAATCTCTTGATCTCCCTACTCAGAAGGTGTGCGTTGTTTATTTCTATTTCTTAGATCTATTACAATATATATATATATACTTATCGATATTATATATTTGTTGTTAGGTAATGGTCGCTACGGTTAAATGTCAAGAGATTTCTAATGACAAGCTTAGCCATCTCCGTGCAGATAAGGTAATATTGATTTGCATTTTGAATCACATTTGGTTATGCTATTTTCTTATTCTTATTGTTTTCGCAGGGTTGGTTAGCACTCAGTGCTGCAGCTAAATCAAGTTAGCTCAATCTTGACCTTGTATCTTTCAGAGTAAGTAAATTTAAAACAACACCTTACGTACCAAATCAAACCTTCCATATTTGGGATTAACTCATTTATGTAGGAGAGCTCGAGTAAAAAATAAGTTATGGTATAAAGTGTGAAATATTTATGTTTATAAATTACATGTTAATATTAATATTCTAGGCAATAATGTTTATAATCTGGGCGGTGATAAATATGAGTTGTTTAAGTGAGCCACTCGGTAATAATTTTATAATTTACGTAAACTTTATTTATTTTTTATTTTTTTTGAAAATGACCTGAAAAAAGCCCAAATTATGATCGAACATGGCCGTCAAAATTATAAACATTGCTTGTTATCTATTTCTGCAAATACTTCGCAGTTTGTGTCATAAGGTTATTTCTAAAACCTTTTCCTTTATTCCATGTAAAATTAAATATAGATTTAGAGTTTATATTTTAAGAGTTAGAATCTTTATTTTCTAAAATGTAGATTTTAGATTCGGGATTTACAATGATTAGAACATATATTTTATATCATACCTATTAATCCACAAATGCAACCAAAAAAGTTGTTCTCACCCGAAATGCACCCAAAAATCTATCTAACTACAATATAAGGGAGAAGCCATCTCTTTGCAAAAAATTGTGCCACATCATCGCCTTCTCATTTTTTTTGTCAAAAATAAAGAAAATAAATCTCCCTAATTAAATTAAATCATAAAAAATTGAACTACCTCCTTTAAATTCTCCAATTCGGATCATGATTTGTTTTTACCTCCTCCACTTATGTAATTATATAAATAAATCTTCTTAATTAAACTAAATCTATTTATGAGTTTTTTTGTTAACCTATAAAATATCCAACAATCTACCTAACTACAATATAAGGGACCTTTAAATTCTCCAATTCGGATCATGGTTTGTTTTTACCTCCTTCACTTATGTAATTATATAAATAAATCTTCCTAATTAAACTAAATCTATTTATGAGTTTTTTTGTTAACCTATAAAATATCCAACAATCTGTAAATTTATTTTATTTTTAAATATGAAACTTTTTGTAAATTTCAATATTTTTAAATTAAAAAACCTAGAAAATTTGTTATAAACTAGAAAATAAATTTATACGTAACTAAATTGTACATATTAGAAACATAAACTATCTATACGTTATTATAATACTAATTTCTACCACAAAACTAAAAAGTTTACATCATCGAGCTACTATATTTTTTTTTTGTTATGTTTCTAATATTGTATATAGAGTATGTATCGTTATAATATCATCTCCTATATACTCTTTACATTATTTAGTAACGTTACACACGATAATACCAATTTACTATGCTTATAATATTGTATATAGAAAAAATTACGGTTCAGTTTATGTATAATAGTTAGGTTTGATATTTATTTTCGAACTTAAGATATGACATTTATAATGTCATTGACTTTTCTTACTTTTCTATATTTTATTTCAGTGAAATTATAAAATTTATCCAATTTTTATATATATATGTATATATATAAAGTTATTTAGAGCTATCTCGTTCATTTTAATATTTTGAATAAATTGAATATCCAAATGTAGTAGTTGGTTGTTATTACTTAGCTTCCTACTTATTAATAGTTTCATACTATTCACTAAGTAAGTTATAAATATTCATATATTTATACACTATTCACTAGTTTGCTAAACCAAAAAATTTGAATAAACAAATACAAAATTTAAAATGTGCATACATTTGAAACATATTCACTACTTACACTTATGCACTATTTAATTTGATTGAAAATCAATTTTACACTGATACATTATTTTGAATTACTCCGTAAATAGTTTTCTATAAATAAGAAAAGAGTTCAAAACAAAATAATAAAATTAGTTAAAAATTGCCTTATTATAATTTGATAAAATAAAACTATAAAAGACATAAAATTTTATTTATATTTGTTTTTATTGATTATATATAAAATTTTAAATTTAATTATACAACAATAGCCTTTATAAACTATAACTTTTTTTGGTATAAAATTATATACGAGATTACTTATAAATTGATTTATAAAATAAATAAACCCGCGACCCGCGCATGACGCTGGGTATAAACTAGTTATTCTGTAACAGTATAAAAATCTAATCATAAATCTCACACATCTAACAATATTCCATTAGTTTTCTAATATTTTACGGTTTAGGATCACAATTATTATCATTTAACTCTCAAACAATATAAATCATAAAAATTATCATGTAAAAGTGAAAAACAAAATTGAACCATAAATCTCACAGATCTAAAAGTAGTCTATTAGTCTTGTAATATGTTACAATTTATAGAAAATATACACAAAAACATTGTTAAAATCCATATATATTAATCAATTAATATAATAAACTAATGTAATTTTTCAATATTTTGCGGTTTATATTAAAAATGTAACGGAGAAATTGATATTGGGAAAGGTCTACCCCATCGTGGGCCAACAATACCTCGATCCATTAAACCGAGCCCGTGACAAAAAAAAATCTTCTAATTTTAAAAACTACTCCCTCAGTCCCATTTTATAATTTCGGTCTCTTTTTTCACACTTGTCGAGACACATTTTGATATCGTTAATATCTCTAACTATACGTAACTAAAAATTATATAATTTTAATATTATTAAAGTACTTATCAAGAAGAATTAAACAACACCACACATGACTAAAACATATATAATATATTTGTAGTGATTTAGCAAAGTATATTAACGTGTGAATAGTTTAAAAGATAAACAAGAACTATAAAGAAGGACAAAGGGAGACTAATTATAAATTTTGCAGTCATATCAGATTTTCTATTATGCTAATTTAATTTATATTAAAGATCAGTAACGAAAATGTTTTTTGTTAATGATCTAATTTTTTTTACTATTATAACTTGTCCATTAAAATATAATAATGTTCATTATTATTTACTTTAGGAAGTGATGTTTAACACTTTTTCCATAAAATTAAATAATGTTCATTGTTATTGTTCGTCGTTACTGTCTTTGTTATCACTTTTAAATATATATTTTTCAATTAAAATTCAAATAATTTATTTAATGTTATTTATAGTTCTAGACTAGTTTCCTTATTAATATCACTTGAACAAGATGACTTATATCTTACTTGTCGAATTTTCTAACTTGCGACGTCAAATATAGAAATAATGTGCGTAATAAATTTTAGGATTTTGTAAATCTTTTATTGTGATAAGTTTATTCTTTCTAATTTAGAATTCAGTTATTAATATGTTTAACATATGTAATGAAGACGTACAATAGAAAAATCGATTATTTAATAAGATAGAGATGAAAAACATTATTTATTTCTGCTTCGTAGGTACGACAAGGAAGCCATGTTCTACGATGAAAGTGTTCGTGATGATAAGCGCCTGCAATTGGTCAAAATAATGCTAAAGGTAATTTAGATAAAACTACATTTTTATGGTTCAATTTCAAGATGCTTTTAATTAGTGTTGTAAAATAGGTATACTAGATTATTTAGACGGAGATTAGTAAGTTAACGACATCTATAACATTGTCCCGTTTTTGACGTATAAGGATTTTTCAACCTCCTCGTAGAATTTCATTTCTTCAATGCCTCGAATATATTCCGATTCCATACTCTCTTCCTAGAGCCAAAACTTAATTCACTATAGAAGGTGCCATTGGTAGATGTCACGAGGCTCCCAATTTGGTTTGGAGTGGCACGTTGGAGGAGAAGGTCTCTAACAGACAACAGGTTCCGCCAAGTCAAGCTATCTGAAGCTCTTCCCTGGATGAGCCAAATAGAGGTACCATGTAGGTAGTTTGCAGATGTCCATCGGGTCCATATATTGTTGGTCTCATTGTGAAGCTCAAACAACGATTGGAAGATACTTGCCTGGTTCATTCATTGACAAAAGTTCCTTGAATCCGAGGCCACCTTCACATTATAGACGACCAAGGTGAACCCAAGCAACAAGACAACTCCTGGAAGAGGTGTGCCCGGACCAATGGTAGGAGCGCATAATGGCCTGAATCTTCTTGAGAACATCTTTGGGGAAGAGAAAAATCTTTGACCAGAAGTTGTTGATTCCGTAGAACACTCCTCTGAAAAGTTCAAGCCTCCTGCATTAGAAAGAAATTTTGCAGCCCATGACCTGGCACTGGAAGTGATGCTCTCAATTAATTGGTCAAAATCATGAATAAGAGGCTTCTTGGATCCCAATGGTACCCCAAGATAGCGGAATGGCAAGGTCCCTATGCTAAATCTCGATGCTCGGATGATGAGATCAGAATCGTTGTCAAACACCTATATTGTTAGACGGAGAGAGTACCATTTATATAATCAGTTGAAAAGCGAAAAACACAGGCTCAATATTCATTGCTCAAAATTTAATGCCCAATATTTTTGGTTCCTCATAATCTATTAATGTCTGAGGTCTGGAGCAATGATCAATGTAATATTTGGATTAATCCAATAGCTCCAATGATATATGTTTTTTACACAGGATGTGCGTCCTACGTATGTGACATTACTGGATCATCACCTCCATCAAGCTAAGGAAAAGTTTGAAAGTAAATTGGAGATGGCATTAAGCAGAGGGGAGGGATTTGCAACCTCTGTTCGTGACTGCAAGGAGTCATGTATGCTTGAATTTGACAAGCAATGTGCAGGTATATTTAGCTATTAACTACTAACTAATATATTGTGCTTAATTACGCTTATCTCATGTTCAACCAGATATGTTACAAGTGTTTTGAGTACAACATAACCAAATGATAAAATTTGACAAAATTACCCTTCCACTGATGAAAAACAACACGAAGTAAAGCACCACCACTACTAAGCATGTCTCTGCCATAATAGATTTGATCCAATGAATGAATTATTTATTTAACTAAGAAATTCTCCTATCTACACATCAAAGGAAATAATTGATTGTAGAGATTTAGCTAACAAACCTATAATCTCTCACTAGCGGGTCGCTCGTGTCATGCACGAGAATAGTAGTTATATCTAATTTAATCTATTCATCACCATGCAATACACAATTCGTTATTGATTAACATCTTATCCACTTCCAGATGGCGCTATAGAGCAAGCAACATATTGGGATGGTGCAGATCATCGGGAGAAACTAAACTGCGTCATCGAGGCACATTCATCAACTCTTCGTAACAAGAAGTTAAGTGAGATAGTTGCTTGTACAGAGGTACGTAGTTTTTTTTTACTTTATCAAAGTGTAATTTAAGAAGTATCCTATACTCAGATTCGTATATTGAATGCCTTTTAATATATAATACAGTATAATACACTATAATCGCCCAAAAATTCGTTGTAGGAAAAACTATCAGAGACTATCGGTGCCAATATAGGAAATCTTTTGGTCGGAGAATATAGTGAAGGAAGTTGGTTGTTGATCAGAGAGCTTTTTGAACGGGAGCTTGAGACTAGTGTTTCAGAATTTCAATCTCTTGTTTCTGGTTTCGAGTTGGATGAATCAACTTATAATCAAAAGTTGCAAAGTTTAAGAGAGTATGCTACAAGTCTAGTGGGGAAGAAGGCAAGAGAAGAGGCTGGAAAAGTTCTTACGCACATGAAGAATAGGTTTGTTTCGACTTCTAAACATATATTGATCAATATATCTAGTACGTATGTGTGCATTTAGACCAAGCTTGAACATATATTGAACAATATATCTAGTACGTACTTGTGTAAGATTCTATAAGTGTGTTTGTACTTGTATGACCAAACTTTGTAAATATATATATATAGGTTCACAAGTGCCTTTAACCAAGATGGCAGTTCCATGCCAAGGCTCTGGACGGCTGAAGAAGATATAAAGAAAATTGCACAAGATGCTCGCTCAGGGGTAAACAATCTTAATTTGTCAAGGGTCGGGAAAATAATATTTTGTACGAGCATTAATCTAGCTTACTCATATTGCTTCATCTTATTTGCAGTCTTTGAAGATCTTGTCTGTTATGACAACCATTCGTTTAGAGGAAAAGCATGACAACATTGAAGAAATACTCTTTTCTTCTCTACTGAATCCCTCAACAGATGATCCCTCCAATGTTAGTGTCTTACGAGACCCTCTTGCCGAGAGCGTTTGGAAAGAGGTATACATATTTGTTTCCTAATTTAACGTCATTGCCACACCATATTTGTTTTTCTAACCTACTATGTTCTAATTAAGAGCATATATTAAGCCAACGCTTGTGTGCATATAATGTCTATTTGAATCACCCGCAAAATTATCATTTAGGTTTTCGTCCTCTTGTGATCATAGGTTTTAATTTCATTTTGAGAATGTGCATTTCTTTTTCTTTTCTTTTTCGGTTTAAAGAGAATGTGCATTTCTAATATGAACGAAAATTTCAAAAACAAAATGTGCATTATAAATACATGTATATGTATGTAAAGGGTTTTGGATTCAGAATTGTTTAGGTCATAGTGCATAGGCATAAAAGTAGACCGATTTATACAAAAGGCATAATGCATACAATTTTTTGTTTGTACAGGTTTCTCCAGCCGATACTATCATCAAGCCACTTGAGTGCAAACCCTTGTGGACACAGTTCCAACAAGAGACTAGACATATTATTTATCTTGCCACTACAACCCAGGTTTTGTTATTTCTTCTAACTTATAAAGTAAATGTGTGCCCTACATATTAAAATGCAGATATCCACTTGACAAAAAATAAGATATCTGCAATATTAGCAATAGATTTAGAATAGTGATCTCTAAATATATTAAATTTTATTTTATAAAATGACATGTGACTATTGGTAATGTGGCATAGCTAGTTATTAAGTTATAGAGTATTGTTTTGGTAATTATACAGAGACTACTAAATAGGGAGTATCGATCAGGAAAATGACTAATCGAGAAAGGAAAAATTGAATCAATTAATATAAATTCAAATGTAAAGAGTTCTTTCTAACCTATGTTTACACACGCATACTAAACTTAATAAAATAAATTATTATCCTAAATTATAAATTATAACACCATAATAAAACAACTATCTCTAAAATTAATAAAAACTCATCAAATATTTTCTATAGTACAGAGTTCTTAACCTACACCGAAGAACTAGGTTAAATTAAAAGAACAGATGTTACTTAACAACTGTCTGGATGTAACTGAATATCTAAATCTTAACTAAAAGAGTAGACTCCCTTTCTAGAATTAATTTAGAATTAATTTAATGTATTTTCCAAATTCCGCTGGAACTCAACCGCCTAATGTGTATCGTTGATGGTTTTACAGGAAAGAAATAAGGCAAAAAACGACGACGAAATTATAACCCCTTTAAAAATATTGGTGGAAGCAGTAGGTGTGGCACTAGCTTCTCCATTTGACTTAGTTTGCAAAGTAATTCATGGAAGCCCCTTACTCAATCCCCACTATAAAAAAAATAGTAAAGGGAATTTGTCAAATTGGAAAGAACTCGACCAGTTCCGTTCCACTCATTATTTCGGACTACGTATGATATCTCAGAAGGTGTGTCTATGAGAAATATGCTAGTATCAAACTATCAATTACCATATATTGTATCGATCTAAGTTTGTAAGTATTGACTGGATAGTATGACTATATGTACCTACTATTCAAGTTATGTTTGCTTTTACTATTTTGTGCTGATATTTGGAATGTACGTACAACAAACCCATGCTACCGAATATGTAATAATATGTTGGTATGATGATTTTATATAATTTGTTTTTCCTTTTTATTACTGAATTTTCTAAAATTTTGTGTAAATCCTAACTATTATAAATGTGAGAATGCTTGTATAAGAGATACTTTTATCAATGACTCTAAAATATGTCACATAAGCTTAAAATGAGAATAGATGACTGAGATTTCGTTTTAAATTTTTTGCTTTGTAATATAGGTTGGATTTCAGTAGAAATTACATACTACAGGGTACACAGGGATTTTCGCTTTTTCCCTCACTTCACCCACACGTTTTCTTTACTTTTTGAGTTTCTTTTCCCTCTCCAACAATCTGCGATCTACACTCCTCATCCAAACTTTGATCGACGTTCCCCTCCCACTCCAAACAGCCGACCCAGATCCACCCACTCCGGTGTCGGCGCCCTCAGGCAGAGACAAAAACGAAGAGGCCAGACAAAAGCTCAAAGAGGAAGAAGGGTTGCACATCCTCGCCCTCCTCCTCCGTCGGCTTCCAATTTGTATCCTCCGGTGCCGTTGAAGAGGAAGAGGCCTGGTAGGCTTGATATTCCAATCGTTTCACTAGAGTTTGGAGGTCAGTCGGCCACGCCTAGGGTTCCGGCCACGGATAGTGCTCTCGAAGAGGAGAGAGATGGATACTACTTCGTTTAATGCAAGAGGGGGAAGAAGAGGGCTGTTATGGAGGATCGCTACTGTGCCTCGCTCGATCTTCAAGACGGCCCTATACAGGTAATTTCTGATTTCCTCGCTCAATTTTGAAAGATAGTGAAATTAGGGATTCAACGTTTGCCCTACTTTTGAAATTAGGGCTTCTGAATTTGGGTATCTAGAATTTCTCTAACTAAATTATTCAATTCAGGCGTTCTTTGGTGTATTCGACGGGAATGGTGGGTACAAAGCGTTGAATTCGCTACTAAGAATATTGGGAAAAACATAATGGAGGTGATGTAACGTCCGCCACTTTGGGCCGGCCCAATTCCAAGGGCTGCAACCCATACACTCCAACCCATCCTTGGTAACTCCGCCAATTATAGACAACTATTTCTCAAGAGGTTGTTGGTGAGGCTCGAACCTGAGACCTCCACCCTTTTACCAAGTAGCGCTGCCGCTTGGTAAAAGAGTGGAGGTCTCAAGTTCGAGTCCCTCCAACAACCTCTTGAGAAATAGCTGCCTTTAATTGACGGAGCTACCAAGGATGGGTTGGAGTGTATGGGCTGCAACCCTTGTAATTGGGACGACCCAAAGCGGTGGGTGTTACAGGTGCAATGAGGATGGCGACCGAGTTCGGGGCCGAATTGGTCGAAGTTGATTACAACGAACGAATTGTTCGTGCAATCTATTTTGGTTAGTGCGAACAGTTAGGGTCTATTTTACCTCTTCTAATAGAACTCTATACAATATCTCTGTAAGGGGGTTTTTCTCTTGAATCACTCAATTTTTCTAGGTTTGTTCTCTTTCTTAAGGTATCCAATTCAGTATAATTTGTTGGTAAAAGTCTATTAATAAGACTTATTCATATTATATTAAAAGAATGAAATTAATAGGGAGTAATCTGATTTTAATAAATCAATGGCTGAGATTAAAAGTTGATCTATTTAAGATCAATGGCTGAGATTAGAAGTTAATCTCTGAGATCAATGGCTGAGATTAAAAGTTGATCTATTTAAGAGCAATATATGGCTGAGATTAGAAGTTAATCTCTGAGATCTATGGTTGAGATTGTCTTTAAAAGATAACTTCCTAACTGCTCTTAACTGCTCCCAACTTCCCTAACTGTAATATGAAATAACTGTATATGACAGTTGAGAAATTCTCTATAAATAGAGAATGTTCCTCCACAAGGAAAACATGAAGGAAAATCAGATTTGCTGTATGACTTTTCACTAAAGGGCTTTGTTGTATCTTGGGGAGTCAATTTGTCTGAAACTCTACAACAATCAAATAGGAGAAAAAAATATCAGTTTAAAGATAGTGATCTTTTCACGCCTCAAAGCTATTTCTAAACCCTTATTCCCAACATAATTTCCATGTATCCCTTTGTACCCATCACTATTCCCTCTCTTGCTCTCACCCTATCCCATTAACTTGTACAACTTATATATATATATGTATATAGAGAGGTGAGTTCCGGTGTAACGAGTATTGTGGTGTAACGGTGTAACGAGTATTTACCTTCAATGGTATTCGGGTTTGTTAAGGTTGATATTCAACTTTATGTAGATTTATGTTATATATGCACTAATCGCATTCTCATATGTTTGTGCCTCTATTCAATCTTTTACGCTATTTATTCATGTTTATTTAGTTGAATATCTATCTTATATTGATATAGGTAAATTAAGTTGAATATCAACCTTAACAAACCTGAATACCATTGAGGGTGAATACTCGTTACACCGTTACACCGTAAGATGCTGTTACATCGGAACATAAATCTATATATATTTCTACTTATTTCGGTAGGTTGTTGAGGTTAAGCATGATAATGTAGTGTGTTCGAGACTCTGAGTAATGGATTTTGTTCAGTTGGAAGATTACTCACTCTTTCAAGATATTGGAATGTAACACTGCCTTTTTCTTATACCTAGGTTGTTGAGGTTAAGCATGATAATGTAGTGTGTTCGAGACTCTGAGTAATGGATTTTGTTCAGTTGGAAGATTACTCACTCTTTCAAGATATTGGAATGTAACAGTGCCTTTTTCTTATACCAGTCTTCTAACAGTTTTTTTTTATAATCTATACTTGTTTTTATTCAGTGATTCTTAAGGCCATCCACAATGAAGAAACTTTGAGTTTCTTAAACTCTAAATTTAAAAGAAAAATAAAAATAAATTGTCATGAAATTGTGTACTTTCTTCTTCTTCAATAACCCCATTTTTCTTACAAATCTCTTACACGTTAGACAAATTGACCAATTAATTTCTTTCTTTTTTATTTCTAAAATAAAAGTTTTTTATAACTATTATTATTTAATCTCTGAGTGATGTAATTATGAAACTTTAGATCAATTTCTTCATTGTGGATAAAATTTGTATAGAGTTTCTTTTGCTTATGTGGAAAAAAAATAAAATTCTAAAATAAGATAAGAAACTTAAATTAGAGATCTCCACCGTGAATAAGAATGTCACCGTCTTTAATAATAGTTGAACACGTCAGGTTTCTGTTGCATAGATAGCGATAGAGTGAGTGTGTTCATATGTTTGTTGGTTACAAGTTGAATTTATAAGCTACATGTAAGATTGTATGTAGATATTGAGTCAAACTCTTGGCATTGCAGGTAGTTAGTCAAACTTTCAACCAGAAGTGACTTCATGTAATTTGACCCTCTGTAGCATGTTATTGCACTGACAAAGGCCCTAGGCATTTAAATATTTAGCTTAAACATTGATATAAATGTTTTGATTATAAATACATTTATCAAACAAACTAACTTTTTTATATATTGTTTGGAAATATAAGAGCATCCGCATTGGTATAGTTTTTAGCGGTTTTATAGTAGTTTTTTAGTGTTTTTTATTCATTCATTTCATTTTAACAACCCAATATACTTTCTAACCATATTCATAGTTTTTAACTCGGTTTTTTAACCCAGTTTCTTAACTCCGTTTTTTAACCCAACTTTTTAATTACATCTTTAATTATCAATCAACTATTTAAATACACAATTATATATTGTGTAGTAAATCTACACTTAATAGTTTACAAGTTAGTTAAAAGATAATCATACTACTTTGAAATAATATTTATTATTAAATTTAAAATGAAGTTTTTTTTGATAAAAGTAAGTATATTACCAAAAAATGGACAAATCTTTATACAAGACTAACTCTAACCTTACCTCCACTTTCTCACGGAACCTCACAAGCACAACAAACCCCCTCTCCTCCAAGGAACCTCACAAATACGAGGTCTCAAGGGGAGAAAACAATAACGCCCACCCCCTCTAGGACCCTATATCAGGGACTCTAGGAGGGTAACAAGAACCAACACTCCCCACAACCACAAAACCAAATCCAACACAAAGAAAACAATTACAACCTAAGCATTCTTCTATAAGAATCATTTCTCCTATTACCTTCCTTGAACTTCAAAGCAATCTGAACCCTGGAATCATTCATAGCCATATTATAACATTCTATCACACTATCATGCTTATTCCTGAAAATAGTATCGTTTCTGACTTTCCAAGTATGATAGGTAGGAGCGCTAATCACCATAACCCAACCTTGCACTCTCCAACACTTCTTATCAATACTATATCAACCCAAGTTATCCAGTCCTCAAGAGTCTCCTTCCAAGTATTAACTCTGAGCCACCTCAACAATCTAATCAACACATCCTTAGTGTAGCTACACTGCCACCACAAATGAACTTCTGTCTCAGGTTCACATCTGCACAAGACACACATATCTGGGACATTAACCCCCCAACCATGAAGCTTAGCTCTCGTAGGTAATCTCTCCTTCATAGCCAGCCACAGATGAAAGGACCATCTCCTAGTCTGTCTCTTACCCCAAATCAAAAGTCATTTACCCTCACTAGCGTTCCTCTCCCTAACATTGTCATACAAAGCCTTACAATTAATCTTACCATTTCTCTTCTTGATGTCATCAAGACTAATCAGGCTCTCACTATAGAACCCAACCGAGGAATTACTGGGCATAAACTTAGATCTCCACTCATTCTTAATTCTGATAAGCACTCTCGAGCTCCAAATCCAAGAGT
Organism: Oxyria digyna; assembly: GCA_029168935.1. Taxonomy (NCBI): domain Eukaryota; kingdom Viridiplantae; phylum Streptophyta; class Magnoliopsida; order Caryophyllales; family Polygonaceae; genus Oxyria; species Oxyria digyna. The sequence continues at coordinate 48,682,308 of JAPVLV010000005.1, forward strand.
TACTACTCTTCTCCTCTCTTCTCCACAAATCTTCTCCTTTCAATAACTTATTTCTGACCCAACTAGTCCAAATATTAGGCTTCTTCTCATGCACTTCATAAACCAATTTCATGAGGAGAACATTATTCCACATGAGGACTTCCTTAATATCAATACCCCCTCATCAAAAGGTTTGGTCACCTCATCAAAATTTAAAATTAAGTTAATGTTGCTTTAATATTGTTATTTTCATGTGTAATGTTGTAATATGTTCAATTTTATCTTGTATGTTGTCTTATAATGTATATGGTTTGTGTATAATATCTTGTAAAATAATATTTATTTATGTGTGAATCTTTTTTTATTTCATCTATTAAATTTAATATAATATTTCATATAATACATAAATTAAATACTAAAAACAATTATAAAATATTTACATTTCTTATATTGTTTATTTAAATAAAAATGTTTTTATATTAAACATATACAAAGTGGGTGGCTATAGATAGATAAAAATAAAATAAAAATACTGAAAATATTATTTTTCATCAATTCGTTTAGTTTTGTGTTGAAAACGTTTTTAAAATGATAATAATTTGAAAACTCTAAGCTTTTTTTTCACCATTGATCTTCTTGATCCAATGGCTAAAAAACACCCTCACTTTCTCTATGAATGTCTCACACACTTAAGGGCCTTGTTTGGATGTTCAAAAGAAAACCCAATTTTGACATTGTTCTTGTGTGGAATTTTTGTTTACAACCAAACGTGGCTTTATTATTGTTAATTTTTTACCGTTCCTACCTACCAAACCCGCAACTTAGTTTTTTAGCAAAATTATACTGTTGCTAAAAAATCTATATTATTTTATGGTTAAAAATCACCGTTTTGAGTGCTCTAATATAGTCTCGATTACATTTTATGTTTTAGACATATTACCGAAGAGAAAAAGTTCGGGTAAGAACAAGGTTTAACGCAAGAAAAAAGAAATTCTCTGCGTTCAAAGATAACAAACAAATATTCATATGGGGATGAAATTTTGTAAGGTCATTTTGAGAGAGAAAAAATCAACTTATTAAATCAAAGTTTGCATTAATTATAAGTATGTCAGAGGGTCTCTCACTGAAAATGTTCACAAAAAATTATGGTCTAGCTAATGAACATTATTATCCTGAATACAAACATTGACGTGTAAACATATTATATTTTCAGTGAGAAAGTAAAAAAAAAAAGTTGTTGTCGCGCATTAAGGTATAGTATATATTTGTAAGGAAAAGTGTCATGTAATAATAGTTGTTAAAATGATAAATGAGAATGATTGTAGAGCCTTGGATCAAAAGAGATCCAAGAGCCTATATGATGACACGTGACACCCCTTGTCACCACCGTCGGAGCATTGCCGGACCACCACCAGACCGCCGTCGGACCTCCGTCGGACCTCCGCCGGACCACCATCGGACCGCCTCCGACCATCGTTGGGCGTAGGATAAGCCCAATTTTGTATCTTTTGTTACACTCGTAACATATGTAAAACACCCCCAAATTTCATTGGGAATATTACCGCCAATGACCCCAGACTTAATTGTCCAAAGTCACCCAAGGCTTTACAGTATGCATCGCAAATACAAAATATTAATTGAAATGCAGTTATATTATTAAAATACTTGATCCAGTTTACAAATGCGGAAACGATTACATTAAAATCATATTATATTACTTAACGATATTACAAATGCGGAAGCTTTATAATGAAGACATAATTCTTAATGTTATTACAGAGATTACAGCGGAAGACTTAATTAAAATATTGAAATTACAGAATAGGTCTTAAACCCTATTACTAACTTCGAAATCTTAATCTTATAAATAAAAACTCTAAAACATTATCAACTGCCTTCAACGTCGAGAACTTGATTCTTCACTTAAGAGGAACTACCATCTGATGTGCCGTATAGGGACGGATGACACCAGCCAACCATGCAAGGAAAGAAAACGGTTGGTTAGTGTTTGTGCCTAAAAATACGACGACTATGGAACGCGTGGAAGCTACGCGTAGAAGGAAGACGTCGACGCGATGAGATGGAGAAAAGACCTCGTCGACGTGACGAGACGTGGCAAAGGTCCCGTTTATCTTAAGCATTAGGGCGGCTGAGTATATTTTATCCTATTTTGTATTATATTAGTGTAATTGGTAAAAGATATGGTACAAGAATATCTTTTACCTAGTTTATTATATCGTCGATTAGATAGAAGGAAAAGATAAGATCTTGTTTCCTTAAAGATATTATTAGGGTTAGCCTATATAATGGCTAACGCCTGCTTTGTAATCATCTATGCCATCATTCAAGTAATACCAAGCTAAAGATTCAACCCTAATTTTCCCGTCTCGTTCTTGAGTGTTAAGATTATACCGTTCTCTTTGATCTCTGCCCTACAATTGCTTAGTTATCTACTCGTAGGTAATTTCGCTACAAACAATTGGCGCCACCGTGGGGTTGGATCAAAAGGTATCGTCTATCCACACGAAGGGAACTTCTTTTTTGCAGGAAACCATTGCAACTCCAACCGACAGCCTTCACAGCGACAAAGAAAGGTCCGAAGAAGAAGGACGTGCAATAGACCCCGTCATTCCGACGAATGAAGGCGTGGAGGAAGGTCTTGAGAACGCCCCCAATGCTACGAAAGACGGTGCCCTTGCTGGCCAGAAAGATGTCAATGACGATATAGCCAACGTGACCTCTGTCAGAGCCCACTTCGACACTCTCCAAAAAGCGTGGACAGAAGCTAAGAACGCCAGCGAAGAGAACACATCAGGACTCACCAAAGAGAACGAGCGACTACGCTCCATCACCAAAGAACTTAGGTCAGAACCAACAAAGCCTCAAGCCTATGTGCGCAGCCAAAGCGTCGTTTGTCGCCTGGATATGAATGCCGTCGCCGACGAAGGGGGGGATCACAGACCCCAGGAGCGTTCGAAGGCCAGACCATCAAAAGAAACAAACCGAGGAGAACAATCCTCCAAGCAAAATTTAACCCCAGATGTCGTCGCCACAATCGTGGCACAACAAGTCGGAGCCCTAAGAAAAGAGATGATGCTAATACCCGGAGCTCCCAAATCCATAGTACCAGAAGAAGAGTACGGTCGAGGAACGCCCGTTCATTACCACCATCGCCTCTTAAAAGATAGCTAAGAAGTTTACCGTCGCAGATCTACCCGTCTACGACAGGTCAGACGATCCTGAAGAGAACATTCTACTCTATAAGGCTAAGCTCTCCACAAGTCCGATTGATCCAAGGTTAAAAGAAGCGATGATGTGCAAGTTCTTTAGTTCGACGCTAAAAGGCCCCGCCTTGACGTGGTTCATCCACTTGCCCAAAGGAAGCATCTCCTCCTACACCGAACTCTCCAATCAATTTCGATTGCAATTCGCCAGTAGCAAGTTATTTGCAAAGCAACCTTCAGACCTCCATAACATGCGCGTGAACAGAGGCGAGACTATAAGAGCTTTCTTGAAACGCTTCAACGACTAGAAGGTTACAATCCCAGATTGTACTGAAGCTACCGCCACCGACGCTTTCAAATGTGCCCTTCCTCGAGACAGCGAGTTCTACAAAGAGTTGAGGAAGACTCGCCCTGAATCATTCGTTGCAACTAGGGAAAGGGAAATGGAGGCAATACGCCTTGAAGAAGACCTTCTAAGCCACGCTGAAGAAAGACGTTGATCTCCACGGAGACGTACCCCTCCACGTAGGGATTCTCCTCAACAAAGGGATGGTGAACGTTATGATAAGAGAAACAAGCCATTTCATAGAGAGCCCCCATAGTGCACAACGTCAGCGAGATCAATAGCGTCTACGCGGTTAAAAGAGGCGTATGCATGAGGGTCGACGCATTGAGAGTCATGAGCATGATGGAAAAGCTCCACGATGTAAGACGGCCTAGAAAACCAAACCCCGAGAAGAAATCAGGGTCGGGAAGAGGATATTGTGAATTCCACAACGATTTGGGACACTTAACAGACGATTGTTATACTCTGAGGAAAGAAGTTCTACGCCTCCTGAAGAGAGGCGACCTGTTGGATTTACTCTCCAAAGAAGGCAGGGACGCGTTAGAAGGATCAAAGAAAGGAAGAAGGTCCGCAACACCACCACCTCCTTCATCAAGTCGTTCAAGAGAGGTTAACACAATCTTCGAAGGATCTCCCGTAAGCGGCTACACTACTTCCTCCGCCAAAAGAAACACCAAGGCGTCACGCGGCGAAGGAAGCGCCTTAGCAATCTACCATGTCACGGTCGTCAAGAGGGATTTCCCGATCACGTTCGAGGAATCCAACGGGACTGTAGATCATCACGGTGGGTTAGTCATCTCCTTAACCATTAGTAATTGAAAAGTTAAGAGAATTCTCATAGATAACGGGAGTTCGGCAAACATCATCACCCTATCCGCAATCAAGGAGCTCGGACTGTCTAGCGACGACGTGGTAAAAAAGTACACCCCTAGTAGGCTTTAGCGGTGAAGTCGCCGATATGCTAGGAGAAATCACCCTAACTACTCTAGTAGAAGGAGTCAACATGCAAACCAAATTCGTAGTGATGGAAGCCGAGTCACCTTATAACATAATTCTGGGAAGGCCGTGGTTACACGACATGAGAGCTATACCCTCGACATACCACCAGTCCCTGAAGTTTCCTTCTCCATGGGGAATCCAAGAAATCAAAGGCGAACAACAAGTAGCCAGGGAATGCTACAGTATAGGGATGAAAAATACAAGCAACGCATCTCTAGAAAGAAAGAATAAGGCGTAGAAACTAAAAGACCATGAAGAGAGCGTGAGATATGTTCAACGAAGACTCTACGAGATAAAAGAAGAAATAGGCCGTGTAGGCGACGAGACGTATGTCTTAGAAATAAAATCATACGCCATTCGAAAAGTAGAATAGAGGAAGGCATCTTCATGGTCTGAACTATCAAGCAACAAGAAGTCCAAACGCCGAAAAATAGAGAAAAGTTACAGAAAATCTAAGAGAAAATATAGGGGTAGCAAAGTAACCCCCAACGCGTCAAAGAAAGGACCATCCATGGAGCAAGATAGAAGCGTCAATAAGCATGACACATCACAACGAAAACATAAGCAAGATCTCCGAGTTCGAAAGTGGAGAAAGTTCATGGCGGAGAACCCTGACTTAAGCTACATGTTCTTGAAACACCATCCACCATAAAAGCATCATCAAGAATCAACCTGAGATACTCTTTATGCACCCTTCAATTCCCTCCTTGTTTCCTTTTGCATGATTAGTTTTAAGTTTTCAATAAAGGCATGTCGTTCTCTTTAGGTCAAAGCGACAAGGGGTCGTGGAGACTAGGGGTAGGCGTCAGAGTCAACGTTTATTATAGCATGATGCATTTTTTATTAATATACAAGTAGACCTTTCTTTTCCAACGTGTTAAGCATGCTGAGTTGTTCCATTTCCACGACTTGCTCTATGTCTATTAAGAAAACGCGCCTCTTGAGTACGGTGTACCAAATAAGAAGAAAGAAGGCCGCGATGAAAATCCACGCCGGGGGAGAATTTCGTTAGTCTACGCGTTCAAGGCTTCATCTACGCGTAGGCAACGTTAGCCGAACCACCGACCCCGAGTCGACGCTTCCCATGATTGTTAGCGACGTGTGGCAATGGTCATGGGGAATGAAGCCCGGTACCTCACGAAGCCGGCCGGATCCTCTCAGCAAACAAGGTTGAACCTATTTGACACGATCATTCTCCAGGAACGCGTCTTCACGCCTTCCAGCCCCTCTGAGAGTCATGAATCCACGGGCAAAACGCCAAACCGTCAGGGAGGCGTCCACCGGCATCGTAAGTCCTAACAACCTAGAAATCAGACGCTACACGATGAATAGGCCCGTCGATTAAAATAGTTCGACGTCGACCTAAACGCTAGCGTGAGGCAACAGATCCACCTTAAAAGGAAGGGGTAACGTCACAAGCTGATAAAAATCACACGCTGACCTATGTCCGCCACTCGCTTCAAGGTTCGGAGGAAATGTTGGACCCAACCTTCATGTAAGCCGGCAAGGTAACTAAAGCAGCCGCGATGACCGTATCATCTCGTTAAGTAAGCAAAAACACTCTAAACGAGTTCATTACGAGCAAAGTATCATACCAGTGGTAAACCACACCCTACAAAGATAAAGCGGCCAAAGCAAAAACCAAAAACAAAACCTACACATTCACAAGCAAGCTATACGCAGAGAAAGTTGAAAAAAACGAAATCAATAAAAGAAAAGCTCTAAACTTTCACAAAAAGTAAAGTACGAAAGATATCAAAGCAAAGCAAAGGGGCAAGACCTAGAATGTCTTTAGCACGTCAAAGCACGAGAGAAAATCAAAGAAAAACAAGAGATATCTTTGGTAGCTTTAACCTAGCCTACGAGAAGTCTAAGTCAAACCTACCAAAAGGGGTAGAGATACACAAAGAAGAAATGAAAGAACGTCAAAAGGATATCAACGACGCAAGAATAAGGAAGCTAATAACAAAGTCACCAAAGATGTCGATCTCAGAGAAATAAAGATAACAACGTTCCAAAAGAATTAGAAGAGGCGTTACAAATTACAAGCTACGCATAAACAACATCACCCTACGCCAAGAAAAGAATTACAAAGACTTGGATTCGCCCTCGGATGACCCCGAAGCACGGCCGTCACCTTCTTCTTCATCCGACGGGACCTCCTCTTCATCGTCATGCTCCTTGTTTGTAGCGAAATTATCTACGAGTAGATAACTAAGCAATTGCAGGGCAAAGATCAAAGAGAACGGTATAATCTTAACACTCAAGAACGAGACGGGAAAATTAGGGTTGAATCTTTAGCTTGGTATTACTCGAATGATGGCATAGATAATTACAAAGCAGGCGTTAGCCATTATATAGGCTAACCCTAATAATATCTTTAAGGAAACAAGATCTTATCTTTTCCTTCTATCTAATCGACGATATAATAAACTAGGTAAAAGATATTCTTTTACCATATCTTTTACCAATTACAATAATATTATACAAAATAGGATAAAATATACTCAGCCGACCTAATGCTTAAGATAAACGGGACCTTTGCCACGTCTCGTCACGTCGACGAGATCTTTTCTTCTTCTCGTCGCGTCGACGTCTTCCTTTTACGCGTTCCATAGTCGTCGTATTTTTAGGCACAAACAATACCCCTAAGGCATCTTACAGGGCTTAACGTTTAGTAGAACTAGGAGACGACTTCTTTCTCTATGGAATACGTCTTCATTATATCAGGAACGCGTTGATAATTACGTCATTTGAATTTCTAATATCGTAATGATATCTTCTTCTATGATTTTCCTTTTATGTGACTGGCCGATCCGCGTCCGCTCTAACGGCTACTTTTCCAACGTTCAGATTTATCTCCAACGGTAACAAGTTGGTTCTCGGAAATATTGAACGAGATCTTTCCTTATTTAAACGTGCTCCAACCTTCTTCTTTTTACTCGTAACGTTCTTTGCGAAACCCTAATCCATATTCTTCTCTTCTCAATGGCTCCGATTACCTATCACCCCAAGATGATTCTTAGTGACATTAATCGTCGTTCTTGCTTGGCTCGTGATGTCGAGTTCTTCCGATCTATAGCGGGGCTTTCTTCCCACCTAGAAATTGCTATTCCGCCCTCCAACGTATTCGCCGACGCCTTACGCCCAGGATGGATTTGCGTTTACAAGTACCCTTTCTTGGTCGGACACCGTTTCCCCTTTTCTCCTTTGGTTCGTTCTTTCTTAGCTTCTCTGGGTATCACGATTGGACAAATTATTCCGAGTGCTTGGAGAGGCTTGGCTGTGCTGGATCACGTCCTGGCTAATTTCGACATCGCATTCACTATCGCCGACGTCATGTATTCTTGTATCCTTTCTACCCCTTCAGTGGGTAGAGTTAAAATCAAATCTCGCGCTGGGGTTCTCCCTTTGATGAACGAAGGAACTTCGTCCGATCGGGGCTGGGCAGACAAGTTTTACTTTATCAGGAAGTCTACTTTGGGGGAAGACTGCGCTTTCTTGCTCGAAGAATGGACTCCTTCAAGTACGTTTCTTTACTTTCTGACCTTCTCTTTAGGCTTACGAATCTTTAGCACTTATCTTGGCGTATGATTTTGTGCGTAGTTGATATTCACGCTATTATGGCGCGTGAGGAATCAGAGGAGAATACTAAGAAAATTCTGGCGATTCCGTTGGCAGAGCATACCTTTACCGGACGCGACGGGAAGGGATATCGTCTTGCGACTTGTTTGTAGCAAAATTACCTACGAGTAGATAACTAAGCAATTGTAGGACAAAGATCAAAGGGAGCGGTATAATCTTAACACTCAAAAACAAGACGAGAGAATTAGGGTTGAATCTTTATCTTTTGTATTACTCGGGTATGACTTAGATAATTACAAGGCAGACGTTAGCCTCTATTTATAAGCTAACCCTAATAATATCTTTAAGGAAACAAGATCTTATCTTTTCCTTCTATCTAATTAACGATATAATAAACTAGGTAAAAAATATTTTTTTACCATATCTTTTACCAATTACAATAATATAATATAAAACAAGATAAAATCCACTCGGCCGACCTAATACTCAATATGAACGGGATTTTTACCACGTCTCGTCACGTCGACGAGGTCTTCTTTTCTTCTCGTCGCGTCGACGGCTTCCTTCTACGCGTAGCTTCCACGCGTTCCTCAGTCGTCGTATTTTTAGGCACAAACAATACCCCTAAGGCGTCTTATAGGGCTTAACGTCTAGTAGAACTGGGAGACGCCTTCTTTCTTCATGGAATACGTCTTCATTACACTAGGAACGCGTTGATGATTACGTCACTTGAATTCCCAATATCGTCGTAAGGCTTCAATCGTCATCTTTCTTCAATTATTTGCATGTAGCAGGCGAGAGACTTCATTATGCGTGTCGATAACGTTCATTTCTAACGGCTAGTTTCTCGGTGGAAGATGTTGCCGTTGGAAGAGTATCTTTCCCGGGATCCTCGCGATTTTCTCCCTATAAATAAGTGGGGATCTTTCCTTCCTTCGTACACTTTCCCTAATCTTTATTTCCTCCGATCATTTTATTGCTTTCTCGTTCAATCACTCTATTGCCTTATCTTCCCTTCTATTCCTTTATTCAATGGCAACTCCGGTACTCTACGAGCCAAGGAAGGTGCTCCGTGACTTAGACCGTTATTCCTCTCTGGCGCACGACACCAGTCGCCTAAGGACCATCGCTGAGCTTGGTCCGGACTTCAAGATCGAGATTCCTCCAGAAGGAGTCTGTGCGGATGCTTACCGACCTGGATGGATAGCGGTCTATGAGTATCCGTTTCTAGAAGGGCACCGATTTCCATTTTCACCCCTGGTGCAGTCTTTTATGCTCGTTCTGGGCTTGGCAGTGGGTCAACTTCTTCCGGGAGCTTGGCGTATCTTGGGCGCTCTCGACGATGCCATCGAGAAGCATGGCTTGAACTTTGTTGCGGCGGACCTTGCTAATTCCATGGCGGTTTCGCTCAATTCTACGGGCCGTGTTTACTTCAAGCTTAGGCAGAAGAAGGCTAGGATAGCTTTCGAGAAGAGTACAACCGACCGGGGTTGGACCGAGGTCTATTACTTCGTGGAGAAATATTCTCTCGGAGATGCGTGTTCTTGGCTCATCGAGGAATGGAATCCTAAAAGTAAGTGTTTGTGCCTAAAAATACGACGACTAAGGAACGCATGGAAGCTACGTGTAGAGGAAAGGCGTCGACATGACAAGAAGAGGAAAAGACCTCGTCGACGTGACGAGACGTGGCAAAGATCTCGTTTACCTTAAGGATTAAGTCGGCAGAATATTTCTTATCTTGTTCATTATTATATTGTTGTAATTGGTAAAAGATATGGTAAAAGAATATCTTTTACCTAGTTTATTATATCGTTAATTAGATAGAAGGAAAAGATAAGATATTTTTTCCTTAAAGATATTATTAGGGTTAGCCTATAAATAGAGGCTAACGCCTGCCTTGTAATTATCTAAGTCATACCCGAGTAATACAAAAGCTAAAGATTCGACCCTAATTCTCTCGTCTTGTTCTTGAGTGTTAAGATTATACCGTTCCCTTTGATCTTTGCCCTACAATTGCTTCGTTATCTACTCGTAGGTAATTTCGCTAAAAACAATTGGCGCCCACCGTGGGGCTGGATCAAAAAGGTATCATCTTTCCACACGAAAGGAACTTCTTTTTTGCAGGAAATCATGACATCTCCAACCAGCAGCCTCCACAGCGACGGAGAAAGATCCGAAGAGGAAAAACGGGCAACAAACCCCGTCATTCTGGCGACTGAAGGCACGAAAAAAGGTCTCGAAGACGTCCCCAATGCTACGAAAGAAGACGCCCTTACAGGCCAGAAAGACGCGAGCAACGATATGGCCAACGTGATCTCTGTCAGAGCCCACTTCGACACTATCCAGAAAGCTTGGACATAAGCTAAGAACGCCAGTGAGGAGAACACGTTATGGCTCACCAAAGAGAATGAACGACTACGTTCCGTCATCAAAGAACTCTGGTCAGAACCAGCGAAACCTCAAGCTTATGTTAGCTGCCAAAGCGTCATTCGCCGCCTGGATATGGATGTCGTTGCCGATGAAGGAGAGAATCATAGACCCCAGGAACACTCGAGAGCCGCACCGTCGAAAGAAGCCCCCCATGAAGAACAATCCTTCAAGCAAAATTTGACCCCAGACGTCGTCGCCACAATCGTAGCTCAACAAGTCGGAGCCCTAAGAAAAGAGATGATGCTGATGCCCGGAGCTCCCAAATCCATAGTGCCAGAAGAAGAGTACGCGTTTGAAGAAAGCCCTTTCATTACCAACATCGCCGCCCAAAAGATCGCCAAAAAGTTCACCGTCGCGGATCTTCCCGTCTAAGACGGATCAGACGATCCTGAGGAACATGTTTTACTCTACAAAGCCAAGCTCTCCATGAGTCCGATCGATCCAAGGTTAAAGGAGGCGATGATGTGCAAATTCTTCAGTTCGACGTTGAAAGGTCCCGCCTTGACGTGGTTCATCCACTTGCCCAAGGGAAGCATCTCCTCATACGCCAAACTCTCCAATCAATTTCGGTTGCAATTCGCCAGCAGCAAGTTATTTGCAAAGCAACCTTCAGATCTCCACAACATGCGTATGAACAGAGGCGAGACCATAAGAGCTTTCTTGAAACGCTTCAATGACGAGAAGGTTATGATCCCAGATTGTACTACAGCTACTGCCGCCGCCGTATTCAGGCGCGCCCTTCCCCGAGATAGCAAGTTGTACAAGGAATTAACCAAGACCCGCCCCGAATCATTCTTGGCAACTAGGGAAAGGGCAATGGAAGCCGTACGCCTTGAAGAAGACCTCCTAGACCACGCTGAAGAGAGACGTCGATCTCCATGGAGACGCACCCCTCCGCGTAGGGACTCTCCCCAACGACGAGACGGTGAACGCTACGACAAGAGAAATAAGCCGTTTCACAAGGAACTCCCTATGGTGTACAACGTCAGCGAGATCAATAACGTCTATGCAGTTGAAAGAGGAGTATGTATGAAGGTCGATGCATTAAGGGTTATGAGCACGATGGAAAAACTCCAAGATGTGAGATGGCCTAGAAAGCCGAATCTCGAGAAGAAATCAGGATCAGGGAGAGGATATTGTGAATTCCATAACGATTCGGGACATTTGACGGACGACTGTTATACCCTGAGAAAAGAGGTCTTATGCCTCCTAAAGAGAGGCGACTTACTAGATCTAATCTCCAAAGAAGGTAGAGATGCGTTCGAAAGAACAAAAAGAGGAAGTAAATCCATGACGCCACCTCCCTCATCAAGCCGTTCAAGGATGGTTAACACAATCTTCGGAGGATCCCTCGTAAGCGGCTACACCGCCTCCTCCGCCAAAAGAAACACTAAGGCGTTACGCGGCGAAGGGAGCGCTCTGCCAATTTACCATGTCAGGGTCGTCAAGAGAGATTGCCCGATCACGTTCGATGAACCCAACGGGACTGTAGACCATCACGACGGGTTAGTTATTTCCTTAACCATTAGTAATTGCAAAGTTAAAAGGATCCTCGTAGATAATGGAAGCTCGGCCAACATCATCACCCTGTCCGCGATCAAGGAGCTCGGATTATCTAGTGACGACGTAGTAAAAAAGTGCATCCCCCTAGTAGGTTTCAGCGGCGAGGTCGCCGACATGCTTGGAGAAATCACCCTAACTACCCTGGCGGAAGGAGTCAACATGCAAACCAAATTCGTAGTAATGGAAGCCGAATCGCCCTATAACATAATCCTAGGAAGGCCATGGTTACACGACATGAGAGATATACCCTCAACGTACCATTAGTCCTTGAAGTTTCCCTCTCCATGGGGAATCCAAGAGATCAAAGGCGAGCAACAAGTAGCCAAAGAATGCTACAGTATATGGATGAAAAGTACAAGCAACTCTTCTTTGGAAAGAAAGAACAGGGCATAGCAACGAAAAGACCATGAAGAGCACGTGAGATATGCTCAGCGAAGACTCTACAAGATAAAAGAAGAAATAGGCCGAGTAGGCGACAAGACATATATCTTTGAAGTGAAATCATACGCCATTCGAAAAGTAGAGAAAAGGAAGGCATCTTTATTGTCCGAACCGTCAAATAGCAAAACATCCAAAGTCCGAAAAACAAAGAAAAGCCATAAACAGTCTAAGAGAGAAGCCAGGGGTAGGAAGGTGAACCCCAATACGCCAAAGAAAGATCCACCCATGAAGCGAGATAAAGGCATCGATAAGAACGACACATCTCAACGGAAGCATAAGCAAAGTCTCTGAGTTCAAAAGTGGAGAAAGTTCATGGCAGAGAACCCTGACCTAAGCTACATGTTCTTGAAACACCATCCACCATAAAAGTCGTAATCAAGAGAAAGACCGAGATACTTTTTATGCACCCTTTGATTCCCTTTTGTTTCCCTTTGCATGAGTAGCTTCAAGTTTTCAATAAAGGCATGTCGTTCTCTTTAGGTCAAAACGACGAGGGGTCGTGGCGACTAGGGGTAGGCGTCAGAGTCACGTTTATTATAGCATGATGCATCTTTTATTAATATACAAGTAGACCATTTCTTTCCAACGTGTTAAGCATGCTGAGTTGTTTCATTTCCACAACTTGCTCTATGTCTATTAAGAGAACGTGCCTCTTGAGTACGGTGCACCAAATAAGAAGCAAGAAGGCCGCGGTGAAAATCCGCGCCGGGGGAGAATTTCGTTAGTTTACGCATTCAAGGCTCCATCTACGCGTAGGCAACGTTAGCCGAACCGCCGACCCCGAGTCAACGCTTCCCATGATTGTTAGCGACGTGTGGCAATGGTCATGGGGAATGAAGCCCGGTACCTCACGAAGTCGGCCGGATCCTCTGAGAAAACAAGGGTTAACCTATTTGACACGATCATTCTCCAGGAACGCGTCTTCACGCCTTCCAGCCCCTCTGAGAGTCATGAATCCACGGGCAAAACGCCAAACCGGTAGGGAGGTGTCCACCGGCATCGTAAGTCCTAATAATCTAGAAATCGGACGCTACACGATGAATAGGCCCGTCGATTAAAAGAGTTCGACGTCGACCTAAACGCAAGCGTGAGGCAACGGATCCACCTTAAAAGTAAGGGGTAACGTCACAAGCTGATAAAAATCACACGCTGACCTATGTCCGCCACTCGCTTCTGGGTTCGGAGGAAATGATGGACCCAACCTTCATGTTAGCCGGCAACGTACCTAAAGCAGCCGCTATGACCATTAAAATCCGCAAAACAAGTAAACGCTCTCACCAAGCTCGTAATAAAGCACAACGTCATGCTAGGGGTAGAAAACTACACCCTACGAGGATAAAGCGTCGAAAAGAAAAAGGGAGGAAGCAAGATCTACGCGTTCACAAGCAAGCTATATACGAAAAGTTGAGAAAATTAAAGTCAATAAAAGAAAAACTACTAGTAGAGCACAAAAGGTATCAAAGCAAAGCAAAAGGCGAAGACCTAGAGCATCTCCAACATAATAAAGCATGAGAGAAAAGTAAAAACGCAAAGAAATCTTTGGTAGCTTTAACCTAGCCAACGAGAAGTCTAAGCCAAACCTACCAAAAGGGGTAGAGATACACCAAAGAAGAAATGAAAGAACGTCAAAAGATAGCAACGACATAAGAACAAAAAAGTAGGCGACACATGAACAAAGATGTTGATTCAGAGGAAAAGGCTACAACGTTTTAAATTCAAAGAGGACGTACGAAGCTACAAGCAACGCGTAAAAATACGCTACACTAAGAAAAAGTTGATGAATTACAAGGATTTGGACTCCCCTTCAGACGACCCAGATCCAGACGCGTGACCATCACCTCCTTCCTCTTCGTCAATCGGAGCCTTCTCGTCGTCAACGTGTTGCTCGTCCTCAACGTCCACATCGTCAGGACGAGCATTCGAATGCCTCCAAGAAGGACCAGCGTCAACGCCTGCCGGAAGCTCCGGATAAGCCTCCCTGAACTCAGCACGCTCACCCACCGGGTCCCAATTGTCGCACTCTGACAAGGAGAATTGTCGTATGCCAAGTCAAGTAATCCTAACAAGCTCACTAACAAGTATAGTAGGCAAGCAAGGGTCGAATCCCAAGGGAATCCGGTTATCGATTCTTAAAGTAACAATTATGATTAACGAGTGTAAGTAACCAAAGGGGGGGGGGGGGGGTTTGGTATTTTTTAAGAACAAAGTAACGAAGGTTGATTTGGGTTGTAAATATATCAATGGAAGGTGTTTCACTTGACAATTATCCACTAACAGATTAACAAGTTGATCATAAACTCCTTTTAATCCTATGTCGAATTACTCATATGATCGTTCTAATCCCTGTTCTAATGTAGTTATTAGTCCAACTAGTCCTAATAACCCTTACTCAACTATAACCTTGAAACTATCAAGATTCAATAATAAAGCAGATTGAAGTTCAGGAATGGATAGATACATGCAATACCTTAGACAACTAGTCAGATACTCGACATGTACTCAATTCTCTTCACAATTGACATTCACAACTAGTTCATGCAAATTGTGTGTGCTACAAACAAGTATGGTATTTCAACTAAAAATAACCAAACAATAGCAATATGAATGAGATGAAACTACTTAGATGGCCAATCTAAATGAGCAAATCTAATTCAATATGAATGAGAATAGAGACAATCATAAGAGTAGAACAAAGGAAAGAAATCTTACAACTTAATCAATCCAAAAGCTTCAAATGTCAAGCAAAACAATGGAAACTTAGCAACTCATGATGTTCTTGAGGAAAACTCTCAAAACTTGGAAATGGAATGTAGAAGATCATAGAAGATCATCCACACCTAAAAACCTATAAGTCTCTGCAGAATCTAACTGCCAAATTGAAGGTAAAAACGTTACAAAACTTAACACAACATACTAAATCGGGCAAATGAAGAAAAGTCATCGCTGGAGGATTCCGCGATTGCGGTTTGGGACCCGCGATCGCAGATTGTGTTCTGTGATCTTGGCTGGTCCAGTAGGTTTTCCGCGATCGCGGGTCCCAAACCGCGATCGCGGATTTGGCTTATGTGGCTTCCTTGGCTTCGTCTTCAGCTGCTTCCAATGCTACCTGTGGTCTTCTTCAGCTTCGACTCCTCTTCTTATGCTTCAATGCTCCGCATCATCTTCTGTAATCTCATGTGTAACTCAACTCTCCAAAACTCCATGATTACAGAATACATCATAACATCTAGCATAATCCTATACAAAATGAGCTAATAACCTATAGTAGCGCTATGTAAAATACCGCTTATCAAACTCCCCCATACTTAGACCTTGCTCGTCCCTGAGTAAGTGATACGCTGCACTTTGTATAGCGTAACTAGGGATTATTACATTAGTTTAGGAGTTTTATCATATGTGTTTCGAGTCATTATTATGTTCTGAGATATTTATTAAGAAGTGAAGAAATGAAGATCAGAACCGAAGAAGATTGAAGACTTAAAGAATAAAGAAGCTTCTGCGACGCCAACCGTGATCGCCACTACCATCCAGGCGATCGCCATCATTCAACAGAAGCCATTCGAGAAGAAATCAGCGACCGCGATCGCGGGTGATATGGTGGAGATCGCGGTGGAGCAACAGAGAGGAGCCGAAGGATTTAATTAAATCCGCGACCGCGGATTAATTGCGGCGATCGCGGAGAAGCAAGCAGCTAGGCCGATTTGTGCGTGTTGGGCTGTGCTGCTTGGGAGATATATTGGGTGGGCCACTACTTAAGCAAGCTGCTCATGTGGACCACGAAGCAAGAAGCTGGAGATTTGAAGCCACCGACTTGAGTTTGTTTACTATTGTTATTTTATTTACTTTATTTCCTTTTTCCTTATTTTCCTTATTTTCCTTATTTTAGTTTTAGGATTTATCTTTTACCATATATCTTTAGGGTTAGACTTTTTTTACAGCCTAGGAACTTTCATCTTTTATCATCATCTTTTCCATCAGACAATTTAGTTTTGCAACCATGAGCAGGAACTAATCTCCATTGTTTTGCTTAGCGGTTGAAACCTTCAGTTATTAAGTTGTGAGATTTCTAAACTCTTGTTCTTTTTCTAAGGGTTTGTATTAATTCTCTTGTTCTTCATCTATTGATTTCTATTAGTTTTGCTAGCTTGATCACCTAGTTTGATTGATAGTTTTCTATTGCTAGACTAGGAATATACGGTGGAATTCCTTGTCATTGTAGCACTCATATCTGCATGATCTGGTAGTTGATTGCTTTTATGAAAGAGAATTGATTGCATGTTAATACTTGACGGTTGTAAGTTATTGCATGCATCCTTATGATTCCTGTGCCCTTTGCTGCTATTTCATCCAATCTTGAGAGGTTTCCATGATTGCTGAATAGTAAGTATTATCAGGACCGGTTGGTCTGCTGATATATTAAAGATTGGAATAGGAACATTCCCTAGGATTGAATAGAACTTGAGATAAATCTATGATCAACTTGATTGACTGTTGTGTGGATACTTGCTAGGTGAAACCCCTTCGCATAATATTCTCACCCAAACTTCCTCTGCTTGTTACTGGTTACTTGTGCGTTCTTGCAATTAGAACTCCCCCTTTGGTTACTTGTTACTAGTTGATATTTCACTTGACTGCATTGATTTGGTGTTTTGATTCCCTTGGGTTCGACCTCTACTTGCTTGCTATACTTTAGTTAGTTTTTAGAGTTTACTTTGATTTGGCACTACGACTTTAGCCTCATCAAATTTGGCTCCGTTGCCGGGGAATTGAAATTTTTCTGATTCTGTGTTAATTGTGAAATTATCAACTGTTCGGTGTGAACCTTTATGGTTCAGACCCGTGCTACTGATTCATCTTTTGTTGCCTTTGACCCAGAGATTGAAAGGACGTTCCTTCGGAACCAAAGAGAAGCTCTGAACCAAGAGAACGAGATGGGTGATCGACATGGACCGCCATTGCCTACTATGAGGCAACTCACTGCCCCAGACTTAAACCAACAACCTTTGGCAGTGAGGTTTCCTGAGATTGAAGAAGGTGTGAATTTTGAATTAAAAGCTGATTTAATTCATGAGCTACCACACTTCCATGGCTTAGCAAGAGAAGATCCCAACAAACACTTGGCTCAATTCCATGCCATATGTTCTAGTATGAAGCCAAGAGGTGTTACTCAGGAGTAGGTCATGCTGAGAGCTTTCGGATTTACTCTGAAAGACGCTACGAATGATTGGCTCTATTATCAAGCTCCAGGGAGTATTGATACATGGGCTAAGATGAAAAAGGTCTTTTTAGAGAAATATTTTCCAGCTACAAAACTGAGCAGTTTGAAGAAGGAAATCACAACCATTCAACAACATTCAACTGAGAGTCTCTATGAGTATTATGAGAGATTCAAGAAGATCTGCTCAAGCTGCCCATTCCATAGTTATACTGACCATGATCTCCTTATGTACTTATTTAGTGGCCTGATTGATGAGGATCGTCGAATGGTAAACGCATCTTGTGGAGGTAATTTTCTGAAACTAACTATACCTCAGGCCACTGAAATGTTTGAAGAGCTAGCTGAGAGTTCAAGGCAGTTTGGAAGTAGACAGGTATCCCACTCAGTCAAAGCAATTAATTCAGATCAATTACAGACTGACATGAATGAGTTGAAAGAGATGGTAAAGGCTTTGATGTTGAAACGTGATTCCCTTCATGACCCCAATGCTGAGGTAAACGCTGTTGGTGGATGGCAACCAAGGCCAAGGTATGACTCTCATAATATTAATTATCAGCAACCTAGACCTCAAAATTCTATGACTACTGAAGATATGATCAAGTCCTTAGCTCAGACTGTGATGCAACAAAACGCTTAGACGAATTCAAGCATCCAAAATCTTGAAAATCAGTTAGGACAGATTGCTCAAGCTGTGAGTAAATTAGAGGCAAGGGAACCGGTAAGAAACCTGAGAGAGAACGTCAGTGCAGTGTTCCTGAGGAGCGGAAAAACTTATGACGACTGTTCTGTGCCAAAACCGCGATCGCCATATCTGAGTGGCGATCGCCATGAGATTACAGAGAGCAAAATAGGGTCTGCATGTCGACCGCGATCGCCATATGTCGATGGCGATCGCCATGCCATTCCAGAAGCTGAGTTGCAAAATTATCCGCGACTGCGATCGCCAGTTTCTGATGGCGATCGCCGGGAGTTCCCCGAGTACATTGACGATTATGTTCGCCCGAATTTTCCACCTCTGTTCTCTCAAAAGCCTGTTGCTCCCTTTCCTGAGGCGTTGAAGGATACTCGAAGGCTGGATGACGACAAAGAAATCTTCGAAACCTTTAGTAGGTGTGAGGTAAACATTCCTTTGCTCAAACTTGTTAAGAGTATTCCTAGATTTGCTAAGTTTTGGAAAGAAGTTTGCACTATCAAAAGAAATAAAAAACTGAAAGAAAAGAAAAAAGTTGAAGTAAGTGAACAAGTTTCTGCGGTGTTTCAAAAACGCATGCCTAAGAAATGTGGTGATCCAGGCATATTTAGCATTCCATGTGTGATTGGTGAAACTAAATTTGACAAAGCCATGCTAGATTTAGGTGCATCAATCAATGTTTTTCCTTACTCTTTGTATGAATCACTAGGCTTAGGACCCTTGCATAAAACAGGAACTGTTATTCAACTTGTTGATAGGTCTACTGTATACCCAAAAGGGGTTATTGAGGATGTTCTTGTTATGGTTGGTGATCTGATTTTTCCTGCTAGGTAGACCTTTCATGAAAATAGCACAAACGAAAATTGATGTTAATAGTGGGACTCTCTCTATTGAGTTTGATGGGGATAAGGTGGAGTATAATATTTATGACATGGATCCCATTGATAAGAATTCTCTATGTGCTATTGATGTGATTAAGCCTACTTGTAAGGATGAATTACAACCTCTTTTAGAGAATATCTTAGATCCCCCAAAAGTAGATATTGTTTTGTCTACTAATATGTAGGAGTGCCAGGCTAAGCCGGAACCTAAAGGTAAGCTCTCTTCACATCCTTTGGGCAATCGCCCTCCATTACTGACCTCGCCAGGTGAGATACCATTGATGTCTAGTGTGCAGGCACTTGACATTGAGCTTAAACAGCCGCCTGATACGGTCAAGGAGGAGAAAGTGAATGAAATCACCTTCATTGCTAAAGACAAGGTGGTTAAGGTAAGAGGGACGAGATTCAAGGCGTTCCATGAGTGGTTCAAGAGAGAATTCAGACAAGAGACGGTTTTCACAAAGCCAAATGGCGTTAGTTAAATCTCTTGAGTTTCATGTCGAGCCACGACATAAAATAAGGCGCTACTCGGGAGGAAACCCGAGGTTTGAGTTTGTTTTTATTTGTTTTTGTTCGGTTTAATTTTCTTTTTAGTTTTTCTATGGACAGGAGGAAATCACCGAAGCTTAGGGTCAGCTACAGTCAGTAGCCAATCTCGCTGTAAGTCTTCTCTGCTGTTCTAAAAAAAAAAAAAAAAAAAAAAAAACGAAAATATGAAAATCATTGTGAGAAAAAAATAATATATCGGATGAAAAAAATAGAGTGCAGAAAAAAATATGAGAGAAAAGAAAGTAAAGAGTTGTATTACATAAAGTTTGGTTTCATTAGTACTATCATTCTAGATCTACATTCGCTGAAGCTTAGCTTGTTGGTGACCATGTTCTTTGCAAGGAGTTGATTTGTTTGGGTCACCTTTTACATTGGAGGTATTCTTTCTTTTGCTTTAGATGAGCTATGCATTATTGGATTACATTTAGTGCTCATCTAGTTTCTGGAGGAAGGTCATCCGACCTTGTATGTGAGTCTTCTGTCTCCTTCTCTGGATTCGTTATTATGTCTTCCATTTCATTGAGGACAATGCAATGTTTAAGTATGGGGGGGGAGAATGTATTCACATGTCTTTATTTGGGTGTTGGTTTTATCTGCATGAATTTTATTGAATATATTGTTTGAAAAAGCCACAAAAATTGAAAAAAGGCATACAAAATCCTTGCATAGCAAGATCTATGCAATAAGAAGGTGGCTTGACCGGCAATAGGCTGGGGCAAAAATAAGTCTGGAGTGATGTGAGTTTGTGAGCCTGGAACAATTATTGAGTGGTTAGGATGAAAACCTGAAAGGGCGCCTAAGCAAGATGAGTGTATGAAAAAAAAATTGAGATAGGAAGATTCGGGTAGGCCACTTGGAGGAATAAGGTGTAGTTTTGGGTTTGTTCTTATTTGATCACATTGTTCTTGATGTTGTGTTTTGTATGTTTGGAGGAGCTTATTGGTTATGTAATCACTAGGAGATGTTCTTGTACTTCCTGAGGCTTTGGGCATTTATTTTATTGTATGGGTAGCTTTTCTGTAAGTTATTCGGGACGAGTAAAAGTCTAAGTATGGGGGTATTTGATACGCTGCACTTTGTATAGCGTAACTAGGGATTATTACATTAGTTTAGGAGTATTATCATATGTGTTTCGAGTCATTATTATGTTCTGAGATATTTATTAAGAAGTGAAGAAATGAAGATCAGAACCGAAGAAGATTGAAGACTTGAAGAATGAAGAAGCTTCTGCGACGCCAACCGCGATCGCCACTACCATCCAGGCGATCGCCATCATTCAACAGAAGCCATTCGAGAAGAAATCAGCGACCGCGATCGCGGGTGATATGGTGGCGATCGCGGTGGAGCAACAGAGAGGAGCCGAAGGATTTAATTAAATCCGCGACCGCGGATTAATAGCGGCGATCGCGTAGAAGCAAGCAGCTGGGCCGATTTGTGCGTGCTGGGCTGTGCTGCTTGGGAGATATATTGGGTGGGCCACTACTTAAGCAAGCTGCTCATGTCGACCACAAAGCAAGAAGCTGGAGATTTGAAGCCACCGACTTGAGTTTGTTTACTATTGTTATTTTATTTACTTTATTTCCTTTTTCCTTATTTTCCTTATTTTAGTTTTAGGATTTATCTTTTACCATATATCTTTAGGGTTAGACTTTTTTTATACCCTAGCAGCTTTCATCTTTTATCATCATCTTTTCCATCAGACAATTTAGTTTTGCAACCATGAGCAAGAACTAATCTCCATTGTTTTGCTTAGCGGTTGAAACCTTCAGTTATTAAGTTGTAAAATTTCTAAACTCTTGTTCTTTTCCTATGGGTTTGTATTAATTCTCTTGTTCTTCATCTATTGATTTCTATTAGTTTTGCTAGCTTGATCACCTAGTTTGATTGATAGTTTTCTATTGCTAGACTAGGAATATACGGTGGAATTCTTTGTCATTGTATCACTCATATCTGCATGATCTGGTAGTTGATTGCTTTTATGAAAGAGAATTGATTGCATGTTAATACTTGACGGTTGTAAGTTATTGCATGCATCCTTATGATTCTTGTGCCCTTTGCTGCTATTTCATCTAATCTTGAGAGGTTTCCATGATTGCTGAATAGTAAGTATTATCAAGACCGGTTGGCCTGCTGATATATTAAAGATTGGAATAGGAACATTCCCCAGGATTGAATAGAACTTGAGATAAATCTATGATCAACTTGATTGACTGTTGTGTGGATACTTGCTAGGTGAAACCCCTTCGCATAATATTCTCACCCAAACTTCCTCTTCTTGTTACTGGTTACTTGTGCGTTCTTGCAATCAGAACTCCCCCTTGAGTTACTTGTTACTAGTTGATATTTCACTTGACTGCATTGATTTGGTGTTTTGATTCCCTTGGGTTCGACCTCTACTTGCTTGCTATACTTTAGTTAGTGTTTAGAGTTTACTTTGATTTGGCACTACGACTTTAGTCTCATCAGTAAGCTAAATGAAACTTACCCTTATAATCAACACACATAGATCTCAGGAAGTATAGAGAAAGAATGAACTACAAATTACAAACACACTTTGCCTCCAAACACCATAGTGAGTACAAAAGATAAATCTAATCCTAGCTCCTATCTAGCACCTTATTCCTCCATAGTGGCCTACCCTTTCCTCCTTATATCACCACCTTCTTATGACACCTCGCCAGCAGCAACAAATGGTCCTAAGACACTCATTTCACTCATTCTACCTAGGCGCCCCGAAGGGTTTTCACATAGCCACTCATTTCATTTTGCTAGATAACTCACAATTGGCTCACATCTCTCAAGTCCACTTTTGCCTCAGCCTATTGCCGACCAGACTACCTGCTTTTTGCATGGAACCGCCCTTTCAGGTTTTCATTTGCCTTTTTTAACATTTTTGTGGCTTTTTCTGTTTATTAATTTTTTTTTATTTGAATAAATACGAACTGAATTCAAACAACCGAATGGAAACTACTCTAAAGATAAGCAGTAAACTAAATCCCTCTCCCCCATACTTGAAGTACACAATGTCCTCAGTGTGAAAGACATAGAAAATAAATGAAGAAGAGAAGAGAGTAGCTCACTGATCCGGGTTACCCGGTGGGGTGGGGGTTGATGACTGGCGAGCGCGGTGTGACTGGGCTCCGGTGATGTGGTGAGAATCCGGTGGGAGATGAGAGGAGAAATTGATATTTTGGGGAGAAATTTGGGAGAGGAGAAATTGAAGAGATTTTGGTGAGAAATGGTAGAGATGATGGGAAATTGGTTTGGTCGGGGAGAAATTTGAGAGATGATGAGATGGGAGAAATTGGGAGATGGAAATTGGATTTCTTTTTTTTTGTTTTTCTCTTTTACCTTTTTTTTTTTTCAAGCTCTCTTTCTTCATTTTTTTTTCTCTTTTTTTTTATACACGAAGGGAAAACCGTCAATTCCTTCAGTAAAAGCTAAAAGACAGTCTTCTTCCCATAATTTATTCCTACAAATTAGTAAACAAAAGAAAACAAAAACAAGTAAAAAGAAATGAAATGAGATAAAATTGAAAAGAAATACCTTGGGTTGCCTCCCAAGCAGCGCCTTGGTTAGAGTCATGGCTCGACTTCCTACTCAGGTCTCAATCATCTTGACCACCTCCATCATAGGTGGGTTTAATCTTCTTTGGGGTTGCCTAGAGGGCTTAGCTCCTTCCTCAAGTAGGATCCTGTGCATACAGGTGGAAGGGCTAATTCCCTTGATGTTGGCAATAGTCCATCCAAGAGCTGTAATGTGCTCTTTCAACACCATCACTAATCTCTTCTCCTGCTCACCTGACAACTTACTAGAGATGATTACCGGGAGGGTATCATTCTCTCCAAGAAAAGCATACTTCAGGTGCTCTGTCAATTGCTTAAGCTTAATCACTGGTGCCTGCAAAACAGAAGGGAGGAGCTTTTCGCTCTCTAAAGTTAGTAACATGGGCCTGCCGGCCAAAGATCTACCTAATGTGTCTAGCTGAGCTAGAACCCTATGAATATCAGGAGAAAGATTAACTTGTGGTGGGTGAATGATGTTGTTTTCCATAACACATTGCAATTCATCTAAGCCAAAGATATTAAAAGTATCTTGAACTATAAGATCAATCAAATCAATAGAACAAATAGAAGCAACATCTTCAATGGGGTGCTTCATAGCATCAAAAATATTGAATTGTACAACTTCCCCATCAAACTCTAAAGTAAGAGACCCACTAGCTAGATCAATCTTTGTGTTAGCGGTTCTCATAAAAGGCCTTCCTAACAAAATAGGTGCAGCCTGACCATCATGTTCCATGTCTAACACAAAGAAATCAGCAGGAAAGAACAAATTATCAACCATTACCAAAACATTCTCAACTACACCTTTAGGATAAACAGTAGACCTATCAGCTAGTTGAATAATTATTCCGGTTTCATGAAGAGGACCTAAACCAAGCATCTTATACAACGAGTAAGGAAAAACATTTATAGATGCACCAAGATCAAGCATAGCTCTCTCAAAGTGAGTATCACCTATACGACAAGGAATGCTTACCATGCTCGGATCGCTGCACTTCTTAGGCATTCGCCTTTGGAATACAGCGAAGACACGCTCGCTTACCGTCACCTTTTGTTGTCCCTTCAATTTTTTATTCCTCTTGATGGTGCAGAGTTCCTTCAAGAACATAGCATATCTAGGAATACTTTTAATGAGTTTGAGTAAAGGGATATTTACCTCACATTTGCTGAAGGTTTCGAATAGCTCTTTATCATTTTCCGGCCTCCTCGTGTCCTTCAAAGCATCGGGAAAAGGAGCGGGAGGTTTGGTTGAGTTGAGAGGTGGGAAGTCGGGGGGGACATAGTCATCTTGCCTCAACCAGAAGTCGCCCCGGTCCTTGACCTTAGCTCCAACATCTTTCGAAAAGTCCTCCAAAACCAATTCGCCAGGAGCATTTCCACGATCGCAGCTGTCAGTCCGCGGTCGCGGATTTGTTCCTGTTTCCTCAGTCAGAATTCCGCGATCGCGGATCTCATCCCGCCGTCGCGGATTTGATGCTGTTTCTCCAGAACATGTTCCGCGATCGCGGTTCTCGTCTCGCGGTCGCGGATTTTCACCTGTTTCGGAATCTGCATTTTCAGCAGCAGCATTTTCCAACACTTTTTCACTCCTTGTTGTCACAGCACTAACATTTCTGGTCGGATTCACTACCGTCTGAGATGGTCGAGAATTGGATTTTTGTTGTGCAAGAGTGGTCACAGCTTCAACCAACTGCCCTATCTATTTCTCCATGTTCTTGATACTAGACTCAGTAGTTTGGACATGGGTTGTGAAATTCTGAGTCAATGATCTCAACATATCTGCAGTTGAAGGTCCAGAATTGGGTCGTGGGGCATGAGCTTGAGGTTGGGGTTCATTCTGATCACGCCATCTGAAATTTGGATGATCTCTATACCTTAGATTGTAGTTGTTCGGCTGATCATTTCGAGGTCGTGGAGGTCCATATCCGCCAGCAGCATTGACTTCAGCAACATCATCATCTTGAAGCTCAGGGCATTTGTCTGTAAAATGAGAAGGGTCAGAGCAAATACCACATGCCTTTACCTGCTGATGTCCTTTGTGCAGCTGAGAGATCATCATCTTTAGCTCAACGAGCTCGGTCATAAGGGCGGGGTCTCCTGAGCTTGTGGCATTCACTCCTTTCCTAGTGTATGTCCTACCAAAACTCCTAGTGCTCTCAGCCATGTCTTGCAACATTTCCATGGCATCTTCTGGTGTCATGTTGAGAATACTCCCACCACAAGCAGCGTCTACCATTCTCCTTTCATGGTTAAGGAGACCATTGCAAACATGTAGGACCAGGTCCTCAGTATCATACCCATGAAAAGGGAAACTAGCACACAACCCCTTGAAACGCTCAAGGTAATCATAGAGAGTCTCATCTTCACCTTGCTCTACATGGGCAATTTCCTTCTTCAGAGCATTTTCCTTTTTAACTGGAAAATACTTACCCAAGAACACCTTGTGCAACTTCTCCCAGCTATCTACCGAACCGGTAGGCAAATGATAGTACCAGGACCTAGCACCATCTTTCAATGTGAACCCGAAGGCTCTCATCTTGATCTGCTCCTCAGTGACATTTGGTGGTTTGGTTGTCATGCAAGTGTCATGGAATTGATTCAAATGCATGATCGGATCCTCACCAGGCAAACCATGGAATGTGGGAAGCAGATTGATCACCCCTGACTTGAGCTCAAAAGTCACCCCATGAGCAAGGGGTGGAAGAACCACAAGCAATGCGAACAACACCGCCTCCTCCTAGCACATTTGCATCTTGCCTTGCCTCAAGCAATGCCCGTTGGGCATCAACAACTAACTGAATTTCATCCAATTGACATTGGGTGTCAGCAAGAGCTCTTTGCTCGGGAGTCAACAACTGGTCGTCTTCCATTACACCTGTATCAGTCTCAACTTTGTTCTCTCTCTGATTTCGATGGAAAGTCCTCTCGATTTTTGGATCAAGAATAAAAAAAGACTAATTAGTAGAACGGGTGTTGACCATTCACTAGTCAACACTAAGGTTAATCAAAACAAGAACTTTAAAGAAAAGAAAATTTGATTCCCCGGCAACGGCGCCAAATTTGACGAGGCGAATTGTCGTATGCCAAGTCAAGTAATCCTAACAAGCTCACTAACATGTATAGTAGGCAAGCAAGGGTCGAATCCCAAGGGAATCAGGTTATCGATTCTTAAAGTAACAATTATGATTAACGAGTGTAAGTAACCAAGGGGGGGGGGGGGGGTTGGTATGTTTTAAGAACAAAATAACGAAGGTTGATTAGGGTTGTAAATATATCAATGGAAGGTGTTTCACTTGACAATTATCCACTAACAGATTAACAAGTTGATCATAAACTCCTTTTAATCCTATGTCGAATTACTCATATGATCGTTCTAATCCCTGTTCTAATGTAGTTATTAGTCCAACTAGTCCTAATAACCCTTACTCAACTATAACCTTGAAACTATCAAGATTCAATAATAAAGCAGATTGAAGTTCAGGAATGGATAGATACATGCAATACCTTAGACAACTAGTCAGATACTCGACATGTACTCAATTCTCTTCACAATTGACATTCACAACTAGTTCATGCAAATTGTGTGTGCTACAAACAAGTATGGTATTTCAACTAAAAATAACCAAACAATAGCAATATGAATGAGATGAAACTACTTAGATGGCCAATCTAAATGAGCAAATCTGATTCAATAACAATACATACAAGAGAATAAAGACAATCATAAGAGTAGAACAAAGGAAAGAAATCTTACAACTTAATCAATCCAAAAGCTTCAAATGTCAAGCAAAACAATGGAAACTTAGCAACTCATGAAGTTCTTGAGGAAAACTCTCAAAACTTGGAAATGGAATGTAGAAGATCATAGAAGATCATCCACACCTAAAAACCTATAAGTCTCTGCAGAATATAACTGCCATATTGAAGGTAAAAACGTTACAAAACTTAACACAACATACTAAATCGGGCAAATGAAGAAAAGTCATCGCTGGAGGATTCCGCGATCGCGGTTTGGGACCCGCGATCGCGGATTGTGTTCTGTGATCTTGGCTGGTCCAGTAGGTTTTCCGCGATCGCGGTTTGGGACCCGCGGTCGCGGATTTGGCTTCTGTGGCTTCCTTGGCTTCGTCTTCAGCTGCTTCCAATGCTACATGTGGTCTTCTTCAGCTTCGACTCCTCTTCTTATGCTTCAATGCTCCGCATCATCTTCTGTAATCTCATGTGTAACTAAACTCTCCAAAACTCCATGATTACAGAATACATCATAACATCTAGCATAATCCTATACAAAATGAGCTAATAACCTATAGTAGCGCTATGTAAAATACCGCTTATCACACTCACCAGCCGCATACTCCTCGTAAACTTCAACCCTGGACAACCAAGACCAATAGATCTTCGCCTCGGCCAAATCCTTGTCTTGTTGCGCCATCTTCCTCTCCACATCTTCCTTAAAAGTGCGAAGATTTTCTTCCAAACCCTCAACGCGTTCAATAAATATCTTGTTTAGAGAAAGAGTCTCGGTAACCTTCTCCTTCGCCGCCGTCTCTGTACTACGAGACGCCTCCAAAGCGCTACTCAAGAGAGAAACTTCTGAGGAAGCATCAGCCGCTTTCTTCTCCAGCACCTCCATCTGTTCCGGATACTTAGATAACATCGTCCAAACGCATAGCGACGCCTGAATTCCCTGAGAGTAAGAACAAATAAGGTAAGAAAATAAATCATGAAGGAAACCTCCAAACAAGACATAAGCTACGAC
This sequence comes from Oxyria digyna, assembly GCA_029168935.1. NCBI lineage: Eukaryota > Viridiplantae > Streptophyta > Magnoliopsida > Caryophyllales > Polygonaceae > Oxyria > Oxyria digyna. Next base: position 48,710,539 of record JAPVLV010000005.1, read on the forward strand.
CTTACCTGCCACTGAGCAGCGAAAGCCTCTCCCATAACGTCAGCGGGATCCATCGACGCGTAGTGACTAAGAGACGATGAAGATCGAAGTCCCATTGTCTTCCAAAAGCGCGGCTATAGCCTTCTTGGAATCTTTCCTTGTCTTAAGAGCCTCCCCATTGTCTGCAAAGGTGTACATAGCTACGCGTAAATAAAGCATCGACAAGCATAATATACTCCCATCTGGGAAGAGAAAGTTGCTACGACAGGGAAAGAAAGAAAGAAAGACTTACTTTTAGGATTCCATTCCTCGATGAGCCAAGAACACGCATCTCCGAGAGAAGATTTCTCCACGAAGTAAAAAACTTCGGCCCAACCCCGATCAGTCGTACTCTTCTCGAAATCTATCCTAGCCTTCTTCTGCCTAAGCTTGAAGTAAACGCGACCAGTCGAATTGAGCGAGACCGCCATGGAGTTAGCAAGATCCGCTGCAACGAAATTCAAGCCATGCTTCTCGATGGCATCATCAAGGGCGCCTAAGATAGGCCAAGCCCCCAGATCAACATGACAGTCTCAGGAGCACAATCAGAATACAATTCAACATGGTGAAATCCTCTGCATTCATCCACAAGCTGCTGATTCCCTAAATTTCTTTACATATATTTCTTTCCCCTTTCAATTAATTTACATGCTGCTAATTCCTCTTTCTTGCTTAATTTACATGCTTCTCATTATACTTTATGCATATCTAGACCCATCCACAACTACTTAATCTCTGCATTCATCCACAAGCTGCTAATTCCCTAAATTTCAGCAACTAAAGTAGCACAAAAGATAAGCCTCAACAAAATCTTTCAATCAAACACATTCTCAGCTGAAATAAATTAATAATATCTGAAATTAAAAGATAAAAAGATGGAATACATACTGCATTAGATTCACTAAAAGCTGGTTGAAGATTGTTGATATTTTCATGCGATTGGCAGACTTCATTCTTTCCGTATACTTTATTTACTATGTTGGTTAAACCTTTAGCTTTCAGCCTGAGTTCTATTTCTTTTATTCTTTTCCTCCGTTCAATTTCATAAGGAGGTATCTTCTCTATTCCACCAGATGGTATGCCCTTTCCCATTTTTGTAAGACTAGTTGCCTGAAATTAAAAAGATAAATAATATATTAGAATTCCAATTAGGCAGAATATCTAAAATTTACCAAAACAAAGTCAAATCAAGCAATAATGATAACAAGCAAAATAAAATTAATCTTTGTAACTGAATATGCATAAAGAATAGAAACTTATATACATAATAAAAAAATAAAAAACTGAAAAACAAGCAAAATAAAATTAATCTTTTCTTGATGGGAAAGTACCTAAGAACCTTTGCTGAAATCCGTCGAACCTTACCGGTAATCTCATCTTTCTCATTTTTTTTTCCACTGAGAAGCCTTACATATATGACAAAATTCTGCTCCAGCACTATCTTCCCAAAACAGCATACAGTCATTTGGACATGCATCTATTTTCACATAATCAAGACCTAAGACCTTAAGGACATTTTTTGCTTCATTAGAAGACTTAGGCAGTTTCGCCTCAGGTTGCACATCTTTCAAGATTTTCAATAAATCATTGAACGCTCCATTGGTCAGCTTATGATCCCGCTTGTAAACGAATAATCGAATTAAAAAGGAAAGCCTCGATAAATTCTTGCAACCTTGATACAATTCTTCTTGGCCCTCTTCTACACTAATTGCTATACCTTCAAAAATAACATAGTATAATAAATTTGAGCAGAACCACTAGGAAATTTATAGAGTTTACCATCACTACACTAATTGCTATAAATTTGAGCAGAACCACGACAAGTTTGTCCATATCCTTACCAAAACAATTCAACTAACAAAGTTCAATAAACACTGTAACCAAACTAAAAACAAGAGTCAAACCTATAAACAAATTTGGTCAATCAAGCTAATGTTGAACTAATTTTAAAAAGGAACTGATCTAGCTTGATTTAGGTTTGATTCGAAACCCTAGAAAACCAATTCAAACAATTAACTCAAATCAACAAACTAAATATATAGGGTTAGATGAGTATATACAAATCTTTTCCAGAACAATACAAATCTTCACTATTTAGCTCACTTTATAGGGTTGAACATCCACTGCTCAGACACAATCCCATATAAGTTGGATTAAATTTTAGCAGTGTATTCTGCAAATAAAAAGGCAGCCAACTTCATAGAGCATTAACCTACAGATTTTTTGATGGTTCTAGATAGTTGAGTTCAAAAGAAGCAATAGCTTAATAAGTTCTCATTGGAACAAACATCAAACACCTTGTAGGCAATAAACAAAACAACCTTATCCTACAAAAGCATGTACTGATAATGCAACACTAACCAAACAAATCCTGAGTAGTGATTACTAACAAATCCTGACTAGTGATTACCTTGCAAAGCTATTCGAGCTCGCGTGATTGGAAGCGATTGCGAGCTTCTCTGTGAGGGAGGAAGAGAGGTAGAGGGACGTTAGAGGAAAAAGAGGGAAAATCAAACTTACGACTGGAGTGAGCGAGAAACGAATAATCAGGGCACAAGTTCTCACCTGATTTTGGGGGCGTAGGTAGTAAATCCGACTGGAATGAGCGAGCGAGCAAGCTGGTTTCTCTAGCTAGTTCAGTCCGAGCGCACGGGCTGAGATGGAGCGAGGAGAACCCTAAAACCTTGGAGCGCACAAACTGAGATGGAGATGGAGCCACTGTTTCAGAATGATTTTGAAACCCTACGACCTTCAATTTCACAAATTTTTATTTGGTATTTTGGGATATATGATACGCGGGTTGATTTGGCGCTGAATTTTAGCGGTCTAATTTTAAAACCGCTACAATAGTTGTCAATTCCTCTACCTAAAATTACGAGAACCGCCGCAAAAAATTATATACATAATTAACACTTATCGATATATTAAACCGCTACAAAAACCGCCACAAGATTAAAAGCCGCTACAAACAACCGCCACAATATCAAAAACCGCTACAAAAGTCATCACAAACTCAAAACCGCTACAAAGATCGCTACTATATATAAACCGCCACAAAAAAACGCTGCAATAAATCGGAAATGTAGTAGTGTCTCTTGTTCTTCATCTATTGATTTCTATTAGTTTTGCTAGCTTGATCACCTAGTTTGATTGATAGTTTTCTATTGCTAGACTAGGAATATACGGTGGAATTCCTTGTCATTGTAGCACTCGTATCTTCATGATCTGGTAGTTGATTTCTTTTATGAAAGAGAATTGATTGTATGTTAATACTTGACGGTTGTAAGTTATTGCATGCATCCTTATAATTCCTGTGCCTTTTGCTGCTATTTCATCTAATCTTGAGAGGTTTCCCTGATTGCTGAATAGTAAGTATTATCAGGACCAGTTGGCATGCTGATATATTAAAGATTGGAATAGGAACATTCCCTAGGATTGAATAGAACTTGAGATAAATCTATGATCAACTTGATTGACTGTTGTGTGGATACTTGCTAGGTGAAACCCCTTCGCATAATATTCTCACCCAAACTTCCTCTTCTTGTTACTGGTTACTTGTGTGTTCTTGCAATCAACCCCCCCCCCCCCTTTGGTTACTTGTTACTAGTTGATATTTCACTTGACTGCATTGATTTGGTGTTTTGATTCCCTTGGGTTCGACCTCTACTTACTTGCTATACTCTAGTTAGTGTTTAGGGTTTTCTTTGATTTGGCACTACGACTTTAGCCTCATCAGGAAACAAGTAGAATATCAGAATAAGGAAATAAACTAGCAGATATTAAGCAAAAAAGAAGTCGACTTACCAGATGGCGTCGCAAGACCACAACGATGACCTTTCCCATCATGATCAAAGAAAGTGCGATCAACCCCAGGAACTGCCAAAAGCACAGCTATAGCCTTCTTGGATTCCTTCCTTGTCTTAAGAGCCTCCCCGTTGACTGCAAAAGTTTACACAATTACGCGTAAATAAGGCGTCGACGAGCATAGTATAGTCCCGCCCGAGAGGAAAAAGTTACTACAATAAAAGAAAGAGACTTACTTTTAGGATTTCATTCCTCGATGAGCCAAGAACACCCATCTCCGAGAGAAGATTTCTCCACGAAGTAAAAGACCTCGGCCCAACCCTGGTCGGCCGTACTCTTCTCGAAAGCTATCCTAGCCTTCTTCTGCCTAAGCTTGAAGTAAACACAACCCGTTGAATTGAGCGAAACCGCCATGGAATTAGCAAGGTCCGCCGCAACAAAGTTCAAGCCATGCTTCTCGATGGCATCGTTGCGAGCGCCCAAGATACGCCAAGCTCCCGGAAGAAGTTGACCCACTGCCAAGCCCAAAATGAGCATAAAACACTGCACCAGGGGTGACAATGGAAACCGGTGCCCTGCCCGAAACGGATACTCATAGACCGCTATCCATCCAGGTCGGTAAGAATCCGCATAGACTTCTTCTGGAGGAATCTCGATCTTGACGTCCGGACCAAGCTCAACGATGGTCCTTAGGCGACTGGTGTCGCGCACCGGAGAGGAATAATGGTCTAAGTCACGGATCACCTTCCTTGGCTCGTAGAGTATCGGAGTTGCCATTGAATAAAGGAATAGAAGGGAAGATAAGGCAATAGAGTGATTGAACGAGAAAGCAATAAAATGATCGGAGGAAATAAAGATTAGGGAAAGTGTACGAAGGAAGGAAATATCCCCACTTATTTATAGGGAGAAAATCGCGAGGATCTCGGGAAAGATACCCTTCCAACGGCAACATCTTCCACCGATAAACTAGCCGTTAGAAATGAACGTTATAGACACGCATAACGAAGTCTCTCACCTGCTACATGCAAATAATTGAAGAAAGATGATGATTGAAGCCTTGCGACGATATTGGGAATTCAAGTGACGTAATCATCAACGCGTTCCTAGTGTAATGAAGACGTATTCCATGAAGAAAGAAGGCGTCTCCCAGTTCTACTAGACGTTAAGCCCTGTAAGATGCCTTAGGGGTATTGTTTGTGCCTAAAAATACGACGATTGAGGAATGCGTGGAAGCTACGCGTAGAAGGAAGTCGTCGACGCGACGAGAAGAAAGGAAGACCTCGTCCGAGTGAGTATTAGGTAAAAGATATGGTAAAAGAATATCTTTTACCTAGTTTATTATATCGTTAATTAGATAGAAGGAAAATATAAGATCTTTTTTCCTTAAAGATATTATTAGGGTTAGCCTATAAATAGAGGCTAACGCCTGACTTGTAATTATCTAAGTCATACCCGAGTAATACAAAAGCTAAAGATTCGACCCTAATTCTCTCGTCTTGTTCTTGAGTGTTAAGATTATACCGTTCCCTTTGATCTTTGCCCTACAATTGCTTAGTTATCTACTCGTAGGTAATTTTGCTACAAACAGATGCTTATTACTTTCTTTTTTGTGTAAGGTGCTTGATTGTCCTTGATCTTTGGTGGGACTACTATCCCCTTTTGGCGAATCTAACTTCGAATCTTTGATGGAGTTGGGTTCGTCAAATATTTCTTTCTTATGACGCTTATGTTGTTCTTTGACTTTGAGGTTTCGTTTTTTTTTTACCCCTTGTATTGCTATGGTCATTGCGGCGGCTGCTTTAGGTACGTTGCCGGCTTACATGAAGGTTGGGTCCAGCATTTCCTCCGAACCGAGAAGCGAGTGGCGGACATAGGTCAGCGTGTGATTTTTATCAGCTTGTGACGTTACCCCTTACTTTTAAGGCGGATCCGTTGCCTCACGCTAGCGTTTAGGTCGACGTCGAACTCTTTTAATCGACGAACCTATTCATCGTGTGGCGTCCGATTTCTAGGTTGTTAGGACTTACGATGCCGGTGGACGTCTCCCTACCGGTTTGGCGTTTTTCCCGTGGATTCATGACTCTCAGAGGGGCCGTGGAAGGCGCAAGTACGCGTTCCTGGAGAGGGGTCGTGGCGATAGGTTTCCCTTCTTCCCCAGAGGACCGTGCCGGTTTCGTGAGGTGTCGGGCTTCATTCCCTATGCCCATTGCCACACGTCGCTAACAATCATAGGGAGATTTGACTCGGAGTCGGCGGTTCGGCTAACGTTGCCTACGCATAGATGAAGCCTTCAACGCGTAGACTAACGAAATTCGCCCCCGGCGTGGATTTTCGCCGTGGCCTTATTATGCTTGGTGTTGTATCTTAGACAGAGAGCAAGTACTTTGAAATAAAACAACTCGACATGTATTGCATATCGGTCAAGAAAGGGCATACTTATACATACATGAATATTTCAAGCGTTTTGATGAAATTAGGACGCCTACCTGTAGTCTCGACGACCCCCTTGTCGTTTCGACGCTAAAACATGCTTAGGCATAGTAAAAATCTAAAACATGCATAGGAATAGGTAGAAATCAAATCAGCTATCACGTTTTCTAATGATAATATTTCTTAAGATGTGTTGCGTTCCAAGAACGCATCAATGGTACTCCTTCTGGTGTTATGAGTTTGTAGGCTCCTCGCCCTACGACTTGTGCTATTTGGTACGGGCCTTCCCAGGACTTGGCGAGTTTTCCGACGCTCTTATCCTCGATATTTGGAAACACTCACTAGTGGAAAAAACACTTGTTGCAGCGCCCTTGTTGAGGCGGGCAAAACTTTGCCCGCCTCAACAGATACAAAAAATTGGACTTGTTGAGGGGGGCAAAATTTCGCCCGCCTCAACAAGTCTTGAATTTTTGAGGCGGGCAAAGTTGTGCCCGCCTCAACAAGGTCTGTTGAGGCGGGCGGAATGTTGTCCGCCTCAACAAGTGTGGATAAAAGGGGGCATATTTTTGGAATTTGCCCGCCTCTAATATTGAGCTCATGCTTCTTTGAGCTGTAACTTATATGACACGGATTTCCATTTCTAACCATTAGATGAGAACAGATCCAACGACTCACTTATATAAAAAAATCTCAAATTAAAAAAAAAAAGAAAAACCCCCCAAATCTTCTTTTTGTTACAGATCTGGGACATGTTTTGCAGCCTCATGAAACCCTAACTCCTAACTCTTTGTTTTTTGAATCGTTCAACCACAAGCAGCCTCCTCCTCCTCCTCCTCGTAAATTCAGATCTGGACAACCCCTTCTCCCTTTGTTTTCTAATTCTTCAACCCAAAGCAGCCTCTGCCTTCTCACTTGATATCTCCAATTGAAGCCTCGAGAAGGTTGGTGATTGAGAGCACCTGCTTTAAAAACCCTCCACGGCGGCAACCGCGAACTAGGGTTAAGGCGCGGTCGAGATTGCGGGAGACGTCGGAGACCATTCGACGGACGGGGCGGTCGTAAATGGACTATGAAGGCGTGGCGGTGGTGAGGCGGACGATTGAACCGAGCATCTGAGAGAGATTGTCGACTTGCTTTACGATTTCGATGCATTCGAACTTGGAGGATTCAGCTTCTTTAGCGGAGTTGCGGATTCTGTCGATGAGGAGGATTGGGAGAGGGAGTAGCTCGGTCAGTGTCAGGAGGATTGGGGGTTCAGTCCGACTACTCCGCATTCTTGGACCACCAGCGGATTTGCTAGCGGCGCGGCTCCTCTTCCCAGATCAACCCATCAGTTCTTTCTACACAGCTTCTGGGTCTTCTACCCCATCCCTAATCAGGTTAATTTCTCTAAAGCTCTCTTTCCTTCATTGTCTCACTAGCTTCTTCGATGCTTCTGTACAGCGAGTTCTTGAAGCAGAGAAGGCTCTTGTTTGACTAATTTTTTTTTTTTAGGGTTTCTGAAAATTGGGACGACCATTGAAGACCTTCAGTATGGTCCAAGTGCAGATCTAGAATGGTTCGCCTTCTTCCTCATATTTGCTCGTCCTTCGATTCTGCAGGCCATTTAATTTGTTCTTCCAAATTGTTCATTGAAATCAATTTGTTCATTCTTTGTAAATCTTTTCTCAGATTTTTTTCATTCACTGTAAATCTAGTTTGTATAGGTCCATGTACTAAAATTTGTTCATATCAATATATTTGTCAGATTGTTTATTCTTATACATATTATAACATTTCAATTTATCAGAGATTATGTTCTCCATCTTGAATTTCAAGCAATTACAACAAAACAAAAACGGGTGTACGAACACAATGATGTAAGTGAGAGGCGGGCACCAATATTTAGAGGCGGGCACAACTTTTGTTCACCTCAACAGGGGGGTTTTTGCCCGCCTCAACAGGTGTTTTTTCCACTAGTGACTTTTCTTAAGACCCAATCTCCCACTTGGAAAGTTCTTGCTTTTACTCGTCGATTATAGCTCCGGGCAGCGATATACCTTTGTGCCGCCATCCTTAACGTTGCGTTATCTCTTATCTCATCGATCGTGTCTATCATGAATGTCATCATTGGAGTGTTTCTTTCTTCGGGGAGGGATCGATATCTTTCGGTTGGCACTTCTACTTCAATTGGTAAAACGACTTCACAGCCTTACACTAGGGAGAATGGCGTTCTTCTCGTTGCTCTCTTAGGCGTTGTTCTATCGGCCCACACTATAGCTTGGAGTTGATCCGCCCAGTTCCCTTTGCATTCTTCTATTCTTTTCTTGAGGTTTCTTATGATTACTTTGTTACTTGATTCCGCTTGTCCGTTTCCTTGAGGGTATCTCGGCGTTGAATAGACTAGGCGTATTCCCTTTTCTTCGCAGAACGACACAATATTCTTGCTAATGAACTGTGATCCGTTGTCGCATACAATGGTGTGAGGGATTCCGAATCTCATGATAATGTTTCTTTCGATGAAGGAGATGACGTGGGAATCTTTGATGTTCTTGAATGCTTCGGCTTCTATCCACTTGGAGAAGTAATCCGTGACGGCGAGCATTAGCGTCGTTGGTCCTAGTGTTAAGGGCATGGGACCTACTATGTCCATCCCCCATTGCATGAATGGCCAAGGAGATGTTATGGAATGGAGTTTCTCTGCCGGCTAATGTTGGATTGGAGCGTGTCTTTGGTAAGCGTCGCACCTCTTGACGTAATTCATCGCGTCTTGTCTCATCGTGGGCCAGTAATATCCTGCCGAGTGTGCTTTGGCCGCCAGGCTTCTTCCTCCTGAATGATTTCCGTATTCTCCGTTGTGTAGCTCGCGTAGGATGTCTTGGATCTTTTCTTCCGTCGGGCATGTTAGAAATACGTCGTTCGACGACCACTTTAATAACTGACCCTTGTCTACTATGAAGGTGGTCGCTTTTTGCTTTAATAACCTTGCATCATACGTGTTACTCAGGAGGCGTCCGTGCTGCAACCACTCATAATAAGGCGTTACCCAAGAATCTTGATTTCTTACAGTGAGGGCTTGTTTGGGAATTGCTTCTTTGTTGATGGACGCATTGCTGAGATGGAGGAACGGGATCTTTTGATACTCTCTTGAGTCGATCGAAGATCCTAACTTTGCCAACGCGTCGGCTTGCGCATTAGCGTCTCTGGGGATTTTTCTGATTTGGCAACTTTCGATCTTTTCGAACAACTCTTTCACCACTTTAACGTATAACGTCATCTTCAAGTCTTTGGTCGCATAATCGCCTCGTACTTGATTAACTACTAGGAACGAGTCGCAATAGATGTCGAGCTTCTGGACTCGTAGATCGATAGCGACGCTTAGACCAGCGATCAGGGCTTCATACACAGCTTCGTTGTTTGTCGCTTTGAAGTCACATCTTATGGCTTGGACGACCCTATCCCCTTGCGGAGACTTCAGAAAGATGCCTAGTCCTACCCCGTTCTAATTCATCGCTCCATCCGTGTGCAAGGTCCACTTTGCGAATTCCACTTTGTTTACCTGCGAGATCGCCTCTTGTTCCAAGGTCGGGCTGAAATCTGCTACGAAGTCTTCTAACGCTTGGGATTTGATTGCTTTCCTTCCTTCGTAAATGATATCGTAGCCGCCGAGATGAACCGCCCACTTCGTCATTCTCCCGGAGAGTTCTGGTTTCTTCACTATGTTCTTTAACGGGGAAGTTGTTCTTACTACGATGGTATGTGACTCAAAGTAGGGCTTCAACTTCATCGACGCCATTACTAATGCTAGCATCAATTTCTCCATGGCGGAATACCTCGTCTCTGCTGAAGATAACGTCTTGCTCACATAGTAGACGGGTTGTTGCTCGTCTCCTTCCTCTCTTACGAGGACGGCGCTGATGGCGATCTTGGACACCGCTTGGTAAATGAATAAAGGCTCTCCGTCTTTAGGCTTTGATAGGAGTAAGGGATTCGTTATGTAGTTTTTAAGCTCCGTGAAGGCCTCTTCATGGCGTTACGTCCAAGAAAAAGATTCATTTTTCCTGAGAGTGTCATAAAAGAGTCGATTCATGTCGGAGGCTTTGGAGATGAACCTATCACTACAAGAAAAATCATTTATAGCAACGAGCTATTGCAACGACTAAAATATGTCGTTGCGAAAAATAGTTTTCACAACGACAAATAAAAAACGTTGCCAATGTTGTTGCTATACATAAAAATTTCATTTCCCTCGACCCATTTTTTGCGCGGTCTGGAGGTAAATATTGAAAGTTTTATATGGCAACAACTTTGTCGTTGCAATAGTTATTATTTATGTATTGCAACGGAATATGTCGTTGCAATAAGTATTTTATAGATTTGGCTATACATAAGTTTTATATTCGCTCTTTCCTTTCCAGAAACCCATTCCTCTTCTCATTCCTCTTCTGGCTTCCATCGCTATTCATCTTCTCCGAACTTTCCACAACCCCTCTTTGTCTTCGTCTTCTCCGAACCTTGCAGAACCCCTCTTCGTCTTCTCCAATCGGCTACTCCCCTTCATTGTTGTCGCGACCCGCCGTCCCTCTGCGTGTCGTGTTTCTTCCCTAATCTAGTGTGTCGCACAAGGTCTTCCCTAATCCAGAGCCGCCACTCCTCTTCGTCCTCGTCACGACCGTCGTCGACAGGTTTCTAGAGCTTCGTCAGCCTTCTTCCGCCCTAGTCCAGTGCGCAACAGTATGTGCCCTAAACTCTCAATCTCTTGGAGAGGAGAAGAGATTTCAAGAATGGTGATTGGAATCGAAACACTGTTGTTTCTGACGATGATTACATTAGAGTTCTCCCCATATAGGTTTATCAACACTAAGCAAAGGTGCTTTTCAAAGTGGATTAAGTCAGTTGGTGTTTATTGTCTATTATGATGCATTAGGAACCCTCATTCTTCTACCGTGGCTCGTTTGTCGTTGGATTCGATCTTTTTCTTGTTCTTGTTCTTGTTTTTTTTTTACATCAACAATACCATCTTGATGCTAATGAGACTGTCTTTGTGTAATTTAGTTGCAAGAGGCTCCCTATCACTTTTTCACATCTGTGCAAATTCTTGTGTCTTAGCTTAATTGGGTAAGCTATTATACATAAAACCTCAAACTTATTTGTGTGAAGTATTTTACTGAATTCAGGTATGTTTTTGCAGCAAGTGTTTGTACCCGATATGCCTTTTCAGCTGACTGAATTACTCGCTTGTCTCTATATCAGCTGCAGTTAGCAATCTATCCTGAATTTTTACATTTGTCCTTGCAGTTAGTTACAGGTATGTTTCATTTGTTATTTTTTGCAAGTTGAGATGAACATCCATTCATTAATTCATTCTTATGAACTATGAGATGATAATGTTTGTTTTATTTACGATGGAGAAGCTGGAAATTAGAAAGTTTACTGATCAAATAAATATATTGGGAACATTTGTGGCAGTTCTTGGAGTACTTGTTTTTAGTCTCTATAAAGGTCCAACTATGGTTAAAACGCAAAGATTTTCTTCCATCTCATGATAGTGGTGTTGTTATGTTTATGTTGTCATTAATTTGGTGAAGGAGTTCTATTTATTGTCATTAGTAGTAGAATTGGGAATTCACCAAAAAAAAGTAGTAGAAATTGGAGATGGCGATAGCACTTGAAGAGGTTGTAGGTTGCTAAGATCTATTGAAATTTATTATCTTGTTGGAGAAGTTGTATTGTTTGGATCAGTTGAAAAAACACAAAAGCAAGTTTTGTTAATTATAAACCAACTTGGAAGAGTGGGGGACCTTAATTTATTGCATATTGTTGGTGCTTAATCTTTCTTATAATATAAACAAATAGAACTACAAGCCTACCACTTCTAGTTAAAATATTGGAAAATTTAGCAAAGTTATATTGAGGTTTTGTTTGTTTGTATACATCATAATCTAAGTCAGCCAATTCAGAGGAGTTGTGCAGCAAAATATGACAAATGATGTGAATTATGGTTTTTAAAAAATCAAATGTTGTGAAGGCTCTCTTTAGTATTGGACTAATTGATAAAATGGGCATACTTCAATGACTTCAAAGGTTTATAGGAGATATTTCTTCTCTTAGGGTTTGTAATCTGATTTGTGTAATTTTTACGGCTGTATCACCCTCAGAACTGATTTATATTTGATGCTCTCATCCCTCGTCTTTTTGGGTAATTAGTTGGATATTGGTCTTATTCTCTGCTTCTTGTCACTTATATCTCAGCTTGGGTTGTTGTCAATGAGATGTATTCAAGGATTCAGTTGGCTGAACACCATGTTCGTTCACTTTCTGAGTCTGGAATGGATTGAAGTCAGTGTATTTGTCAACAGGTGAGATTTTAATAATTACTACTTAATTTCTTTGGGAAGATAAAAGTTACATCTAAGCTTAAAGAAATGATTCATACACTCCGCAGGTAATTGAAAAACTTCCATAGGAATGGGTATGTGGAAGTATATACTAGCAGGTAGGGTTCTACTTCTATCTTATCGAACACTAGTACTGGTCAAATTAAAAAAACATTATACCTTGCTGCAATTACTTATTTATTTGCACAACAGGTGGGTGGGAACATCCTTCTATATTTCTAATGGTGAATTTAATCAAGAAAGCTATAAAATCCATTTTATATTATCACTTCTTTACAGAGTATGCCAGTATAGAAAGTTTACTTGCTCTTAATAGATTTACTTAAATGATTAAATTAGTAGTCATCTATCTCTTGATTTCCCAATTTCTGTTGGTACTTGGTAGGATATTGCTCATGTTGACCCTTCTTTTCCTTTTTCTTTTGGAAATATCTCAGGCAATATTTTGATGACAAATAAGATACAAATAATGTCTGAACTTTTTTTTTTGGTTAATGGTAAATATATAGATATGACTCTACTAAGAGAGTTAAGTAGCAATTACAAGGGAACAGTGCAAGCTTGGAAGACACGCAGGAATTCCAATACTATGCTACAAACCAATGGGTCATAAGGTTACAATCATAGATGAAGGGTATCTAGCATGAAGTAAGCGAAAGACATGGGTCAAGATCAATCGGATTAACACCTGTTTGGGGATTAAGTTGTCATCGAAAACTCGAGCATTCCTAGCATGCCAAATGTAGTAGACCGTGGCTGAGAGGCCATAAACTTGTGCACGGGCAAGACATCCACTCTTGGAGGCGCGCCTGCGGAGCCACTGTAAGGTTCTCGTGATCGTCAAGGCGGTGTGGGGGATCATAAACCGAACACGAACCTCCCTCCAAACCTCCTTAGCATAAGTGCACTCAAAGAAGAGGTGGTTGTGACTTTCCACCTCAGCCCCACACAATTTACAACTTGGTTCAATATCAAGGAAGAGAAGCCTATCATAGGTAGAGAGTTTACCGAGGTTAGCAAGCCAAAGAATGAACATGTGCTTGGGAGTGTTGTGGGCCGACCAAATCTCCTTGCTCCAACTCACTTTAGGCTTTCTATCCCTAAAGGCCTCATATGCCATGGACACTTTGAAGCGCCCCAACTTGCACCACTCCACAAGGGTCTCTTCCACACTCATCTCTCGGTCCTCAAGTTGCACAATCATGTCCCTTGCAAGGAGGATGGCCTTGATCAAAGGAGAGTCGCGCCTGTGGGCCTCCCACACCAGAGGTTCAACCACCCCAAGGTATCTATGATGGATCCATCTTACCCACAAACTCTCTCTACGGCTCAAAATGTGCCAAAAGTGCTTGAGCATGAAACACTTGTTCCAAGTGTTGAGGTTCAACAACCCCAAACCTCCTTCATCTCTTGGCACACACACGTCCTTCCATTTCACATGAGGCCTCTTCCATAGGAAGCTCCTACATAACCCGATCAAGTCCCTTAGTACTCCCATGGGTATCGGCAAGATGGAGAGCCAAAACCCTTCACTACCCTGGAGTACCGAGGCAATGAGCTCCTTTCTTCCGGCGAAGGAGATACTTTTCTTCGCCCAAGCATTGAGCTGGCCACTTATCTTGTCAAGGAGGGGCTTGTATTGGATGACATGGAGTCCATGGGGACTAATGGGGATGCCCAAGTACCGGAAGGGAAACTCCCCATCTTTGAACCCCGTTGAGGCAATGATAGACAGATTTCCAGGCTCGTTCACCGAAGCTAGGAAGATGGAGGACTTTCCAACATTAACACTCAGCCCGGACATCAACTCAAATCTCTTTAAACAATCCAAGAGCACTCTCACTGAGTCGCCATCACCATGGCAAAACATCACCACATCATCCGCAAAGATCAAGTGTGTGAGCCTCAAACTCTCACAATGTTGATGAAACTGGAACAAACCTTGGGTAGTCTCCTTTTTGATGAGGCGAGAGAATAGTTCCATACACATAACAAAGAGAAGGGGAGAAAGGGGTCACCTTGTCTAAGTCCTCTCTTGCCGGGGAAGAAGCCATGGATTCCTTTGTTGATCTTGAGGGAGTAGGATGCCGAACACACACATTCCATGATCCACTCAATGAACTTAGGAGGGCAGCCGAGGTGTCGAAGAGCGAACTTGAGGAAGTCCCAAGAGACCGAGTCGAAAGCCTTGGCAAGATCAATATTCAGGAAGCATTTAGGGGTGTCTCTTTTCACATTATATCTTCTAAGGAGCTCTTGGACAAGGAAGATATTATCCGACATCAATCTTCCTTCCACAAATGCACTTTGAGCCGGATCAATGATCATGCCAAGAAACTTGGTAAGGCGTTTGGTCATTACCTTTGATATGATCTTGTAGATCACATTGCAACATGAGATTGGCCTAAAATGCTCCACACGGTCTGGGGAGTCTACCTTTGGAATGAGGGAGACAATGGTGTGGTTAAGTTGTTTGAGAAGTTTACCTTTCACAAAGAACTCCTTCACGGCTTCACAAACATCTTCCCCGGTGATGTTCCAAGTGGCCTTGTAGAATCTGGCATTGTATCCATCTGGCCCTGGTGATTTGTCATCTCCCATCGACCAAAGAGCCTCCTTGATCTCGACATTAGTCACCTCCTTGACAAGTTCAGCCCCTTCTTCCAAACTCAACTTAGGGCCACTTGCGAATGCACTAGAGTCCGGCAATTGGATAGCAACTTCCGAGCCAAACAAACCTTTGAAAAAGCTCAAGAATTCGCCTTCTATCTCCTTCATAGAGCTAGTCCTACTCCCATCTGGCTTGGAAAGGGAGGCAATGTGATTACGCCGTCCATTAGCTCTCATCAAAGAGTGGAAATACTTTGATCCCCGGTCGCTATTGAGCACATACTTGGCCTTGGCTAGTTGTAGGTACTGCTGGAAGTCTACGATTTGCGAAATATGTATCAACTTGAACAAACACAGGAGTCTTCACTTAAGTATCAAGCTAGAAGTGTATGTTGTTATCCTAATGGCACTGGTATGTAGCTCAACCTAAAAGGCATTGTGATTGCGCATTTGAGGCTATCTAAAAATTCGGTAAATTTATTTTTTTAACCTCAAGATTAATATGATTTGATTTCAAATGTTCAGAAAGTGTAAATATCCAGTTTCTATTACTCACTGCTCATGATTTAATTGGTGACTTAAACTTTATTCATAATTTTTATTACTTGGCAGGTTATGCTCTTATTTCAGTGGAAGGTCGGGTTGCAATGGAATTCTTTGGTCTTTCCGAGGCCTGTCAAGCTAAAAAGTAAGTGCAATTTATGGAACCCTCTACCTGAATGCTTGATATTTCTATTAAACCCTTCTTAAGTTGTAACTTTGACTGTTTCGGGGTATTTTATTAAATGATATGGCTAATTTTTACATGATCTGGTTTATATGTCTGGATTCTCGAAGTGTAGTCTAAATTAGTTGGGATTAAGGAGCTACAAAAACAGAATGGACAGTCATTTTATGTCAAAGATTTGATCTTCTTTAGGCACAACTATTCCTCAATTGTATTAGGGATGAATTGACAGTTTACGAAAAGTAGAATTGGTAATGGAAAGAAAAGTATATAAGTGTTGTGGTTTATTCATTATTCCTATTAGGATAGGATACCACACTTAAAAATCAATTTTTTAACTATTAGTAAAGGTAGCTAGTCAAACTCCATCTCTGTTTTACCACATTATAGTAAATCTTGTCTGTCATTTCCTGAGTATCTAGGAAAAATTTCAATTTAGGTACATTCGTTTCCCCCTCGAACTAATGAGGGGATTTTTTCTCTCTCATTATAATTATTATATTCTGCAAGAAAATATTTTTGATATTTACTATATATATTGGTTGGAGACCAGGCATCATTTTTCCTATTTGAAACTCTTTTGTTATCAGATTTCAGTATGATTTAATGTATATCTCTTGTGCAAATAAGGTGATCAGAGGCGTTGATTGATTTTCTTGGTTACCCTTCTCTATGTATACCAACTTGGATGAATTATTCCAAGGACTGCTCGTAGCTTTTGTTTTGTAAGTTAGTAGGCAATGCATTCTACTTCCTTATGTGATTCTGTACAGTTGTCAAAGAGAGCTATAGACTTTAGTATTGTTTTTGTTGTGGGTGATGTGTAAGATATATATATAATGGCTTACACGTAGACCTGGGAAACGGGTCGGGCGAGTCGGGTTCGGGTCAGAGTACATCGGGTTTAGTATATTTCGGGTCGGGTCATTTCAGGTTTAAAATTTACCGGGTCAAAACAGGTCGGGTTACGACGGGTTTATCTCCGGATCGGATCAACCCATCGGGTCTGATTGCGCAATTTTTTTATTCCTTTTTATACTTATTTATAAATAAGTTTGCAATGGATAAACAAACCGTTGAACATTTATCTGTTCTTTATACTTTTTCAAGGAATATTTTTCCAAATTGAGCTTTTAAGCCTATTTAAGGTCTTTTAGCGTTTACGCATAGTTTCGAGTCTCGTTTTGTGTGAGCGAGACTTTATTGTGACTTTATATGCCTAATAAGACTAAGTTGTATAATGTTTTCAACAATAATCAACATCGATGTTGTAGACTATACACATTGTGACAAGTTAGAGAGTTATCACTAGTTTGGTTTTTACAAAGGAGGTGCAATTTGAAAAGTTAGAAGTTGTGATTAGAAGTTACCTACATGACCTTTTAGCGTTTACGCATAGTTTCGGTATAAAATAAAATGACTTATTTTCTTATATTTGAACTTTGTGTCATGTTGTTCAAACTAACAGACATATAACAAAGTATAATGTTCAATCAATAACCATATAATTTATGATGTAAGTATATAAAAGTATATTATACATTATTAAATAATCATCCATAAATTATAGTCTCCAACATAAACTCTAGTTTATATAAATTCTTAATTATTAAAGAGTATTCCGTATAATAAAATTTATGTAAATAATAAACAATTATTAAACAATCCATACAAGCTAGAATTATAGCTCACAATATCATTTAATATTGGGCTAGAATGTGAATATTGATGATGATTATACAAAACTTAAACATTTAAAAAATAACTAGAAGAAGTAATAAATCTCATTGTAATAAATCTCATGTTAATAAATCTCATGTTGGTCGAACTTCCATTGTCTACTAAGATTCTTTTTACTCTGCAATCCTGGATCACCACGGAGATTACTAGGTTATCGTGATGCCTAATTCTCTCGTCTGGTCTTTCGAACGTGATGGGCAAATCTTTATCGGCGGCTCTGGGGAGGTGAACTGGAGCGGAGTCGTTTTGTCCCCCGATAGTTCTTGCGAGCCTCTTGGCGTTGGAGGTTGTACAGGATGGAGGGCCTCCTAACACGGTGAAGGCTTCATTTTGGATTCCGCTTGCGGAATTCTTCATCGATCTGGAGTCGTTCATGGCTTCTGTGAGTGAAATTGTTCCCTTCGTGTGGAAAGACGATACCTTTTGATCCTGCCCCACGGTGGGCGCCAATTGTTTGTAGCGAAATTACCTACGAGTAGATAACTAAGCAATTGTAGGGCAAAGATCAAAGAGAACGGTGTAATCTTAAAACTCAAGAACGAGACGGGAAAATTAGGGTTGAATCTTTAGCTTGGTATTACTCGAATGATGGCATAGATAATTACAAAGCAGGCGTTAGCCATTATATAGGCTAACCCTAATAATATCTTTAAGGAAACAAGATCTTATCTTTTCCTTCTATCTAATCGACGATATAATAAACTAGGTAAAAGATATTCTTTTACCATATTTTTTACCAATTACAATAATATAATACAAAATAGGATAAAATATACTCAGCCGACCTAATGCTTAAGATAAACGGGACCTTTGCCACGTCTCGTCACGTCGACGAGATCTTTCCTTCTTCTCATCGCGTCGACGTCTTCCTTCTAGAATAGAAGACGTATTCCATAAAGAAAGAAGGCGTCTCCCAGTTCTACTAGACGTTAAGCCCTGTAAGACGCCTTAGGGGTATTGTTTGTGCCTAAAAATACGACGACTATGGAACGCGTGGAAGCTACGCGTAGAAGGAAGACGTCGACGCGACGAGATGGAGAAAAGACCTCGTCGACGTGACGAGACGTGGCAAAGGTCCCGTTTATCTTAAGCATTAGGTCGGCTGAGTATATTTTATCATATTTTGTATTATATTAGTGTAATTGGTAAAAGATATGGTAAAAGAATATCTTTTACCTAGTTTATTATATCGTCGATTAGATAGATGGAATAGATAAGATCTTGTTTCCTTAAAGATATTATTAGGGTTAGCCTATATAATGGCTAACGCCTGCTTTGTAATCATCTATGCCATCATTCGAGTAATACCAAGCTAAAAAATTCAACCCTAATTTTCCCGTCTCGTTCTTGAGTGTTAAGATTATACCGTTCTCTTTGATCTTTGCCCTACAATTGCTTAGTTATCTACTCGTAGGTAATTTCTCTACAAACAGTTAGTCTAATGAAAGACTATGGAAGTGGAATTTATGTGAGGTTCTATGTCGTTGTACTAAACTACTATCGTAGTCTCTCGAGTTAAAGCCGAAAGACGATATATAACTAAATACTTCCACTGAAGAGGGAGGATAGACCAAAAGATATGCAACAAGAGAATACCCGAAACGAAGGTGGGTATTGTTTGTAGCGAAATTATCTACGAGTAGATAACTAGGCAATTGTAGGGAAAAGATAAAAGGGGACGGTATAATCTTAACACTCGAGAACAAGACGAGAGAATTAGGGTTGAATCTTTAGCTTTTTGTATTACTCGAGAATGACTTAGATTCTTTACAAAGCAAACGTTAGCCATTATATAGGCTAACCCTAATAATATATTTAAGGAAATAAGATCTTATCTTTTCCTTCTATCTAACTAACGATATAATAAACTAGGTAAAATATATCATTTTGCCATATCTTTTACCAATTACAATAATATAATAATGAACAAGATAACAAATACTCCCGACCTAATCCTTAAGGTAAACGAGATCTTTGCCACGTCTCGTCACGTCGACGAGATCTTTTCTCCTTCGCGTCGCGTCGACGCCTTCCTTCTACTCGTAGCTTCCACGCGTTCCATAGTCGTCGTATTTTTAGGCACAAACAATACCCCTAAGGCGTCTTACAGGGCTTAACGTCTAGTAGAGCTGTGAGACGCCTTCTTTCTTCATTGAATACGTCTTCATAATGTTAGGAACGCGTTGATGATTACGTCACTTGAATTCCTAACATCGATGTAAGGCTTCAATCGTCATCTTTCTTTAATTATTCGCATGCAGAAAGCAAGTGGCTTTGTTATCCGTGCCGATAACGCTCATTTGCAACGGCTATAATGTCGTTGAACTCTTTTCCCGTAATCTTCGTAATTCTTTGGTCTATATAATGGGGATATTCTCATTCTCTTCCTACTTCCTTGCTTCTCTTACGCTCAGAGAATTCGGTCTACGTGTTCTTTCTTCGAACTTCTTCTTTAGCTCCCTTGCAATGGCTTCTTTCTCGCAATCCCAGAAGGCGATCGGACCTTCCATGGTCACGACGGTGAAGGTCGTCGTATCGCTTCTACAGCTCCGACAGGTAGCGTGTTTATGCTTCTTTTACTTAATTTCTTCCTTCTCTTTATGATTCTGACTTTCTCTTTCTCTTGTTGATTCTTCAGTGTCCGCGGATCTTTCTCGCGTTCGCAGTGGGGGTTTATCCGCGTCTGCCCTTGTTGCGTCGCGGAAGAGGATTCGTACCGGAGAAGGAACGACGTCTGTGGCCCCCATTCAGATTACATCGATGATATCCCTTGTATCGTCTTTGTCGCCTTCCTCAACTCCGGCGAAGAAGGCTCTTAAGGGTAAGGAGAAGGTGGTCGAGAAGCTGGAGTTTAATTACGAGAACGTGGATGGCTTTCCGGGGGTCATCTCTCGTGTTGTCGCGTCTGGGAGGTCGTTTCTGCCTGCTATGAAGCGACACCAGAATCCTCCATCGCTCAATTATTATCTTCCAAGGGAGACGGAAGATGTGGTGGGAGAGTCTCTCGCTGCGCAATGGCAGGTAGTTTTTTCTTCTATTTTCTTTGTACTTAAGCTTTTGACTTTTGCTTCACGTCTTAAATTTTGTTCGTATTCTTTTTCTTTTGTAGGCTTTCCAGGCGTCTTTGTGTCTTTACGGGCGTTTTTCCGACTTCGTTGATCAGATGAAGACGATGGAGGCCAAGCAATCGGCCGACGAGTTGAAGATCCGAGAGCTTAATGCGGCGGTTGAGGCGTCGCGTAAGGCCGAGGACGAGGCGCTGGGAATGTTTGAGGCGGAGTCTAAGCTTCGCGTAGATCTTGCCAAGCAAATCGAAGATTCGAAGGAGAAGATTGCTACTCTGGAGGACGAGAATGCTAAGTTGGAGGAGAAGAATACTTCTGACCTCGAGGAGGTGAAACTTTATTGGTCTTGGCTTTCTCGTGTGGAGGTTATTGAGCAATGGGCCGCTGGTAAGTTTCATGGTTGGGATCCAGTGAAGGAGCGGAATGAATTCAAAGAGGCGTACCCGACGCTTCCTGAAGGTGTTGATGCAGGGCCTACGCCTATGAATCCTCTTGTGAGTCCTCACGTTATGGAGGATGACGTTCCTCGTCTTAACGAAGTTGATCCCAATGATGGCGTTGAAGATGACGGAGGGGGCAACAAAGAAGTTGTCGTTGAGGACTCCGAGGGTGGAGAAGGAGATGAACGTGAGTATGAGGATGGCGATGCTTCTTCATCGAGTTCTTCTGAATCTGACAGCGAGTCTTCTTAGTTTTTCTGGGGTCCTTGAAGTGTTTTGTAAATTTTTCTTCTTTTCTATTTTCTTTTACGCGTCGCCGTTCTTCGGGGCGCTTTTCTTGTAAATACTTTTGTTCTTCGCCCTTGATGATGGGCTTCTTCTAATGTATCTTGACAGTGTTCTTGAATTATTTACTTGTTGATGAGCATATCTGATAAGCGGTTTTTTACATACCGAAACTATGGATTATTAGCTAGTTTTGTATAGGATTATGTTATTTGTTTCTATGTAATCTGTATCATGGAGCTGTTCGAGAGAAGATTTACATACGAAATTCCAAGAGATGATACGAAGCATTGGAAGCATTGAAGCATAAGGAAGAAGCTGCTGAAGACGAAGACGAAGACGAAGACGAAGACTTGAAGAAATCTGTAGCTGCTACCTCAGACGACACAGCCGCACCCGCGGGTCTCAAGCCGCACCCGCGGGTTTCACCCTCAGCCAAGGATCCGAGAAAGCACAAGCCGCGCCCGCGGCCCTCTGCCATCCTGAAATTCTGGAGAATCCAAAACCGCGCCCGCGGCTCTCAACCCGCGGGTGCGGTTCCTCGACAGAAGAATCAAATTGATGTCTTTGCCAATTGAAGTATTTTGTGTTTAATTCTACAACTGTCCACACGTTTTTATTACCTTAATGTGGCCGTTACAATAGCTGATGACTATTTAGGTTGTGGATGATCATCCTTAATAAAATACCTTTTGTTTACTTAAGTTTTTGGAGAGTTTTTCACAAAACTTATGAGTTGCTAAAGTTCCTTTGTTTCACTTGGCGTTTGAAGCTTTTGGATTCATCAAGTTGTGAGTTTATCCTTTCCTTTTGTCTACTCTTTGATTGTCTCAACTCTTTTTTTTGTATTGTCCATGAACTAGATTTACTACTTTAGACTGATCACCTAAGTTAGTTTTATCTTATTCATATTGCTAGAGTTTGGTACTTCTAGTTGAATTATCATACTTGTTGTGTAGCACAATCTATTTGCATGAACTAGTTGTGATTGTTATTAGAGAAGAGAATTGAGTACATGTCGAGTATCTGACTAGTTGTCCATGATATTGCATGTATCTATCTATTCCTGAATGCATTGCTACTTTGTTATTGAACTTTGATCGTTTCAAGGTTATAATCGAGTAAGGGTTATTAGGACTAGTTGGACTAATAACTATTCAAGAACGGGAATTAGAACGATCACTTGAGAACTTGACATAGGGATGAAAAGGATTCTAAGATCAACTTGTTAATCTAATTGTGGATAATCGCTAAGTGGAACACTTCGCTTAATATTGTTATAACCAAGTTGACATTCGATACTTCATATAAAAACCATTAAAACCCCCCCTTTGGTTACGTTTATTGGTTAGTCATTGTGATAACTTAAGAATTTGATAAACTGATTCTCTTGGGATTCGACCCTTGCTTGCGCACTATATTAATTAGTTTGCACGTTAGGATTACTTGACTTGGCACACGACAAATTAGCCGCGTCAAATTTGGCGCCGTTGCCGGGGAATCAATTTTCTTATTTTTAAGTTCTTATTTTGATTAACTTTAGTGTTGACTAGTGAATGGTCAACACCCGTTCTATTAATCAGCCTCTTTCTATTCTTGATTCAGAGATAGAGAGAACTTTTCATCGGAATCGAAGAGAGAACAGAGTCGGGACTGAGAAAGTAGAAATGGCCGATCGAGAAGCTCTTGCTGAAGTGCAACGTCAATTGGCTGACATGCAGTTGGTCATTGATGCTCAACGGGAGCTAATTGAGGCAAGGCTACCAGGAGGAGGTGGTGTTACTCGCACATTGAGAGAGCGGCAAACACCGAACCTGACACAACAACCTCAAGCTGTGGTTATTCCACCCCTTGCTCATGGGGTGACTTTCGAGCTCAAGTCGGGGGTGATCAATTTGCTCCCAAGTTTCCATGGTTTGGCTGGTGAGGATCCGATCATGCATTTGAACCAATTTCATGACATTTGCATGACGACCAAACCGCCAAACGTCACGGAAGAGCAGATCAAGATGAGAGCCTTCGGGTTCACTTTGAAGGATGGTGCTCGTTCTTGGTATTACCATTTGCCAACCGGTTCGGTTGATAATTGGGAAAAGTTGCACAAGGTGTTCTTGAGCAAGTATTTTCCGGTGAAGAAGGCAAATGCTCTCAAGAAGGAGATAGCCCATGTCGAGCAAAGTGAAGACGAAACTCTCTATGACTACCTTGAACGCTTCAAGGGGTTGTGTGCTTCGTGCCCTTTTCATGGGTATGATACCGAGGATCTAGTGTTTTACATTTGCAATGGTCTCCTTAACCAAGAAAGGAGGATGGTTGATGCTGCGTGTGGTGGGAATATTCTCAACATGACGCCGGAGGATGCCATGGAGAAATTGCAAGATATGGCTGAGAGAACAAGGAGTTTTGGTAGGACATACACCAAAAAGGGAGTGCACGCAGCAAGTTCAGGGGATCCCGCTCTTGTAGCTGAGCTTGTAGAGTTGAAAAAGATGATCTCTCAGTTGCAAAAAGGACAACAACAACAAGTAAAGGTATGTGGTATTTGTGCTGACCCTTCTCATTTTACAGATAAATGCCCTGAGCTTGAAGGTGAAGACGTTGCTGAAGTCAATGCTGGTGGTGGTGGGTATGGACCCCCACGACCTCGTGGTGATCAACAAAACAACTACAACCCGAGGTATAGAGATCATCCCAATTTTCGATGGCGTGATCCAAATGAGCCCCAACAACAAGCTCAAGGCCCTCGACCCAATGCTGGACCATCTACTGCGGAGCTGCTGAGATCCTTGACTCAACACTTCACAACTCCTGTTCAAACGACCGAGTCGAGCATCAAGAACATGGAGAAGCAAATTGGGCAGTTGGCTGAAGTTGTAACCACCATTGCACAACAAAATTCCAATTCTCTACCGTCCCAAACGGTGGTGAATCCAAACAGAAATG
The DNA here is from genome assembly GCA_029168935.1 of Oxyria digyna. Classification (NCBI taxonomy): domain Eukaryota; kingdom Viridiplantae; phylum Streptophyta; class Magnoliopsida; order Caryophyllales; family Polygonaceae; genus Oxyria; species Oxyria digyna. The sequence goes on from JAPVLV010000005.1 coordinate 48,734,978, forward strand.
TAAGTGCAGTAACAACAAGAAGTGGTAAGATTTTAGGGGAAATCAAAAACCTTGTTGAGGCTTCTGCAGAAATGTCGATTTCTGAGGACAGCCGAATGTTTTGGAATTTCCTTCACAAAATGCTGAACTAGAAGTGGAGGATCAGGGGGATTTCCAGTTGAGACAGGACAACTACGTTCGCCCCAACTTTCCACCTCTCGACTCCACCAAGCATCCCGCCCCGTTTCCCGATGCCCTTAGGAACACCAAAAGGCCGGAAAACGACAAGGACGAATGCCTCTTGATTGTGCAAAGTTCTCTAAGATCTCCACGCCCCTATGTGAGCTTTTGAAGAAAGAAGCTGCCTTTGACATGTCGAATGTGTGCAAGAAGGAATTCGACACTCTGAAAGCCAACCTCACCGAAGCACCAATCATCCAAGTACCCGATTTGTCTCTACCCTTTGAGATCATGTGTGATGCTAGTGATTACGCGGTGGGAGCCGTTCTTGGTCAAAAAGTCGGAAGAGCAATGCACGTCATCTACTATGCTTCCACGACTTTGAACGGAGCTCAGAGGAATTACTCCACCACGGAAAAGGAGTTTATAGCCGTGGTGTTTGCCCTTGAAAAGTTTCGGCAATATCTTTTGGGCACGAAGGTGATTATCCACACGGACCACGCTGCTCATTCGATGGGTTTTGCCCTTAAGCGAGTTCAATGTGGAAATCCGGGACAAGAAGGGAGTCGAAAACTCTGTAGCTGATCATTTGAGCCGGATTGTGCACGAGGACGGTAAATTACAGGTTCAAATTCAAGGTACGTTCCCGGACGAAAACTTGTATCAAATTAATTCTGCTTCTGCTGAGAACACCAGCAACAAGCCGCGCCCGCGGCCCGAAAACCGCGCTTGCGGTTTATGTTTGCCTGAACTCTCAGTACAAGGAGAACCGTGACCGCGTCTCGATAACCGCGATCGCGGTTTTCTGACAGCAAAGTATGCAGATTATACAGAATTTGCAGAAATTGACCCCGAATACAAGCTTTTCGCCCTCCGGTCTTTCAAACCATGGTTTGCCGACATCGTGAACTACCTGGTTCGCGAAGAATTCCCGCCGAACTACACCAAAGCTCAAAAGGATAGGATCAAGCGGGAATCACGTTTCTACGTTTGGGATGACCCCTACCTTTGGAGACATTGTGTTGACAAGGTAATCCGACGATGCCTCCCGGATAACGAGGTACAGTCTGTCCTTACTTTTTGTCATTCTCATGCATGTGGGGGGCATTTTGGGGCTAACAAAACGGCTAGGAAGGTATTGGACGCCGGCTTCTATTGGCCACACATCTTTCGGGATGCGTTTGCCTTTTGCAAAGCTTGCGACCAATGCCAAAGGGTCGGGAAAATTTCTAAACGAAATGAGATGCCACAAACACCATTAGTCTTTTGTGAGATTTTTGATGTTTGGGGTATTGATTTCATGTGACCCTTTCCTAGTTCGTTTGGGAATTTATACATTTTACTTGCGGTGGACTACGTTTCCAAATGGGTGGAAGCGAAGGCCACCAGAACTGATGATTCCCGAGTGGTAGCAGGTTTCTTGAAGGAGAATATCTTTTCTCGTTTTGGGATTCCAAAGACTCTTATAAGTGACCAAGGTACTCATTTTTGCAACAAGACGGTGAGTGCACTTTTAAAGAAGTACCATGTCACTCAACGAGTCTCAACTGCTTATCACCCCCAATCCAATGGACAAGCTGAGATGTCCAATAGGCAAATCAAGGGGATTCTGGAAAGACGGTGGCTTCTAATCGAAAGGATTGGAGTCTAAGGTTGGATGATGCACTTTGGGCGTATAGGACCGCCTACAAAACTCCAATAGGAATGTCCCCATATCGACTTGTGTTTGGGAAGGCTTGTCACCTTCCAGTGGAGTTAGAGCACAAGGCATGGTGGGCGGTGCAAAAATGCAACATGGAGTTGGATGAGGGAGGCGACTTTAGGAAGTTGCAAATCCAAGAGCTTGAAGAGATACGCCGGGATGCGTATGAGAATGCGGTGATCTACAAGGAAAAGATGAAGGATTGGCACGACAAGAACATCTTGAGGAAAGATTTCAAGGTGGGAGACAAGGTCTTGCTCTACCAATCTCGTCTTCAACTTTTTCCGGGTAAGTTGCGATCCCGGTGGAATGGCCCGTATGTTGTTGCTCGTGTCTTTCCTCATGGCGTCGTGGAGTTGTTTGACAAGGACAACCGCAACGTCTTCAAGGTGAATGGTCAAAGGTTAAAACCTTACCATGAGGGATTCAACAAAGTGTCTTTAGATGAAATGGCTCTAGAAGAGCCAACTTTTGAAAATTGAAGACGGGAAACCAAGTCGAGCCACGACTCTAACTAAGGCGTTGCTTGGGAGGCAACCCGAGGAATTCAAGACGAGAAGACGATGGTCGTTTGCAACTAAAGGAATTGACGGTTCTTCTTTTCGTTTATCCAAAAAAGGGAAAAAAAAAAAAAAAAGAAAGAGAAAAAAGGAATTGACGGTTCTACTTCTACCATTCTCTCTTCGACTTTCATCTTCTACCCTTCTCCATCTCAGATTTCATCTTCTACCCTTCTCCATCTCAGATTTCATTTTCTACCTCATCTACGTACCCCACTTCCCATCCCCACCAATCAAACCCTAACTCCCACTTCCACCATTCTCTACCTCCCACCACATAAAATCCTCCCACCTCCCACTTCTCTTTCCCAACACCAAAACCACCACACCTTCCCTCTCCTCCGCACCACACCTTCGGCCACCGCGACCACCGCCGGGATCTGACCCTCCCGCGGCTCCAAACCCGCGCCCGCGGCTTCGCCCTGCCAAGAAGCTCTCCGCCTCGCAGAAACCGCACCCTCGGCTCTAAACCCGCGCCCGCGGCTCCCTTCTCGCAAGAAATCAGAAAATGCGAAAAACCGCGCCCGCGGCTCCTAACCCGCGCCCGCGGCTTTAGCCTCTGTCGTCAATTTTTCCTGATTTCGGTAAGCTTTTCCGACAACCACACTCATCGTTGTTGATTTTCTTACGCCTCGGGGAGGGCTATTGCTATTGTGCTGCTGCTGCTTGGTATCTTTGTTGTGTTGCGAATTTGTGGTAGAATTCGGTTTGTGTAGACATTTTGATGGCTGCAGCAGGGACGCCTCGAGGCCACAAAAATGATTTGTGGCAACAACAGGTTCAGGCTAACTTAGCCTTTTTAAGGGTAAGCAGTGTATCGCCATGAGATTTTTCCATCGACGTACGCTCGATGATTTGGGTATGACTGCGTGCACTGAGGCCATGCTTGAGCACGCAGGGTTGCATGGTTTCTTGTTCAGGTCAGCTATCACTCATGCCGAGGCCACATATCAGTTTCTGGCGAGCCTCCAGTCCAAGACCATCTCTGAGACCACATTCATCTCAGCCATCCAGTTCATTTACAATGGACGATCCTATACAGTTCAGGCTGAACAACTGCGCACCATCTTGGGAATCTCTCAGGTTCCCTCTGAAGATTATGACACTGCAGTTGGTGACAGCCCTACACATGTCTGGTACACGTGGACGGGACAGGTTCGGGACTCCCATGGTAATGATTATAATGCTAAGATGTCTCATCCATGTCTCCGCCTGACACAGCGGGCTCTATCTATGGCCTTCTTTGGGCTTTCTGAGGTGAACAAGGTGCATGCTTACCAGCAGAAGTATCTCTATGCTCTTATGCCGGAATGTCAGGTGATTCTGGATTGGCTCTCACTGTTTGTTCACTCCTGCAAGACAGCCTGCTCGAAACCAAGGGGTCAGATTGCTTTGGGTGACACATCACCCTCATCTTAGAGGTTGTCGTCCCCGACTGGGAGACTCTTGACTGCGTAGGTAGTTCGGACCCCTCAATGGGTCCCTATTTGCTGGATGCCACATTTCTGCAGACTCGACTTTGGTGGCTCAAGTATGTTAAAGTCGATGCGGACGAGCGTATGTGGGTTTGGCTCGGTCCTCCCGAGATTGCTCTCACAGAGGACTTTGCTTATGGGCCAGCACATACTTTCAGGATCAACCCTATACTCGCTCCCCCTCATGCAGCTGCTCGACGACGAGCTCGAGGTGGGATCAGCATCCAGGAACCGGTTCAGCAGCCGGATCAGCAGTCCGTTGACCTTGATGATGAGGATGATGATGACTTCCAGGAGCCTGCCCCTCGATTTCAGCCTCAGAGGCAATGGGGCGAAGGCTCATCATCTGCAGCTCCTGCTGACATACCTTGGGAGCAGCGTCTATTCGAGCAGATTGAGTTTGTCTACCAGTCGGTTCAGACGTTGAACCAAAATGTTGAGAGGCTGCAGCATTCGGTGGATGACTTGCGGCTCGACATGCAGGCTCGCTGGCCCGACTATCCAAACCAGGATGACCCGGATCAGTGAGCTTCTTTCTCTCTTCCTCATTATTTTTCTATGTCTTACACACTGGGGGCATTGTGCACTTCAAGTATGGGGGAGGGGAATTAGTTCATTGCTTATCCTAGAGTAGTTTCATTTCCTTGTTATTTCCCTTCGGTTTTTTTGAATTTGGGTTGTACTTTGCATGGAATTAAAAACAGAAAAAGCCACAAAAATACGAAAAAAGGCAAATGAAAATCCTGGGATGGAAAAATCCATGCAATAAGCGGGTAGTTCGGATTGCATTAGGCTTGGCAAAAAAGGACTTGAGGGCGGTAAGGAATGGTGAGATTGAAAATGAAATGAGTGGCTAGGTGAAAACTTTTCGGGGCGCCTAGGGAAAATGAGTGAAATGAGTGTCTTAGGACAAAATTTTTTGCATGTTAACCACTACGGAGGACCAAATTGATAGATTTCTTTCTCATCATATTATTTGTATACTAAATGTGTTAGTGATTTGTAGTTTCTTTCTTTTTCATTCTTCCTGAGATCTTTGAGTGATTATTGTAAAATAGTAAGTTTCTTTTAGCTTACTCGGGGACGAGCAAGGTCTAAGTCCGGGAGTTTGATAAGCGGTGTTTTACATACCGCAACTATGGATTATTAGCTAGTTTTGTATAGGATTATGTTATTTGTTTCTATGTAATCTGTATCATGGAGCTGTTCGAGAGAAGATTTACATACGAGATTCCAAGAGATGAAACGAAGCATTGTAAGCATTGAAGCATAAGGAAGACGAAGACGAAGACGAAGACGAAGACGAAGACGAAGACGAAGACGAAGACGAAGACGAAGACGAAGACGAAGACGAAGACGAAGACGAAGACGAAGACGAAGACGAAGACGAAGACGAAGACGAAGACGAAGACGAAGACGAAGACGAAGACGAAGACGAAGACGAAGACGAAGACGAAGACGAAGACGAAGACGAAGACGAAGACGAAGACGAAGATGAAGACGAAGACGAAGACGAAGACGAGAAGAAATCAGAAGCTGCTACCTCAGACGACACAGCCGCACCCGCGGATCTCAAGCCGCACCTGCGGGTTTCACCCTCAGCCAAGGATCCGAGAAAGCACAAGCCGCGCCCGCGGCCCTCTGCCATCCTGAAATTCTGGAGAATCCAAAACCGCGCCCGCGGCTCTCAACCCGCGCGTGCGGTTCCTCGACAGAAGAATCAAATTGATGTCTTTGCCAATTGAAGTATTTTGTGTTTAATTATGCAACTGTCCACACGTTTTTATTACCTTAATGTGGTCGTTACAATAGCTGATGACTATTTAGGTTATGGATGATCATCCTTGATAAAATACCTTTTGTTTACTTAAGTTTTTGGAGAGTTTTTCACAAAACTTATGAGTTGCTAAAGTTCCTTTGTTTCACTTGGCGTTTGAAGCTTTTGGATTCATCAAGTTGTTAGTTTATCCTTTCCTTTTGTCTACTCTTTGATTGTCTCAACTCTCTTGTTTGTATTGTCCATGAACTAGATTTACTACTTTAGACTGATCACCTAAGTTAGTTTTATCTTATTCATATTGCTAGAGTTTGATACTTCTAGTTGAATTATCATACTTGTTGTGTAGCACAATTTATTTGCATGAACTAGTTGTGATTGTTATTAGAGAAGAGAATTGAGTACATGTCGAGTATCCGACTAGTTGTCCATGATATTGCATGTATCTATCTATTCCTGAATGCATTGCTACTTTGTTATTAAACGTTGATAGTTTCAAGGTTATAATCGAGTAAGGGTTATTAGGACTAGTTGGACTAATAACTATTCAAGAACAGGAATTAGAACGATCACTTGAGAACTTGACATAGGGATGAAAAGGATTCTAAGATCAACTTGTTAATCTAATTGTGGATAATCGCTAAGTGGAACACTTCGCTTAATATTGTTATAACCAAGTTGACATTCGATACTTCGTATCAAAACCATTAAAACCCCCCCTTTGGTTACGTTTATTGGTTAGTCATTGTGATAACTTAAGAATTTGATAAACTGATTCTCTTGGAATTCGACCCTTTCTTGCGCACTATATTACTTAGTTTGCACGTTAGGATTACTTGACTTGGCACACGACAAATTAGCCGCGTCAATATCTTCGAGGTTTTCACAGTTTTGAACATGTCGTTCTTGTTGGTGACGGCGTACTTGTTCCTAATTTTTTGGAGTGATAGTAATGGTCTACCCCTTTTGGTAGGTTTGAGCTAGGCTGCTCGTAGGCTGGGTTAAAGCTACCAAAAATTTATTTGGCGGAAGAAAGTAATTTCCTTAGCTTTTCCTCGTACCTTGTAATTTGTCTTCTTATTTCTTGTGCGTCGTTGTTTACTTTGTGCTTTGTCGTGGAAGTTTATCTCTTGTCTAGCTTTTTACACGTAGCTTAGGCGTGAGTGCGTAGGTCTTTGTTTTAGGTTTTTGCTCTTGCTGCTTTTTCTTTGTAGGGTGTAGTTTTCTACCCCTAGGGTGATACTTTGCTCGTAGTGAATACGTCTAGAGTGTTTTGCTTACTCGATAAGATAGTATGGTCATCGCGGCTGCTTTAGGTACGTTGCCGGCTTACATGAAGGTTGGGTCCAGCATTTCCTCCGAACCCAGAAGCAATGCTAGGAAACTTTGGAAATTCATGTCACTTCTCATGGGATTACGGTGGATGGTGCTTCAGGAACATGTTGCTTAAATCATCTCTTGTTGTACGAATTCCTTGATTGTGCTTAACTGTTGAGCTAATGTTCTTTGGCTTGTTGGATCTCACTTTTCCCGTCGCGTTAGGTATAGATTCTTCATCCCTAGCTTGCTTCGATTGCTATGCTTTCTTTTCCTTACTTGGAGACGTCTTGATCACTTTTTTCATTCCGATGTTGTAATTCTCTCGCGACTTGGAGCTCCCCTTTGATTTCCTGGATTCCCCATGGTGAGGGGAATTTCAGGGATTGATGGTACGTCGAGGGGACGGCCCTCATGTCATGCAACCAAGGCCTTCCTAGAATAATGCTGTAAGGTGACTCGATCTCCATCACGGCAAACTTGACTTGTATATTGATTCCTCTTGCATATGTCGCTAGTGTTATCTCTCCTATCATCCTTGCTACCTCGCCACTGAATCCCACCAACGGAACGTGTTTCTTGACAATATCGTCGTTGGATAGTCCGAGCTCTTTTAAGGCAGATGCATTGATCATATTGGCTGAACTCCCGTTAACTATGAGGATCCTTTTGACCAGGCAGTTGCTAACAATAAGAGAGATTACTAACCCGTCGTGATGCTCCACTATCTCGTTTGGCTCTTCGAATGTGATCGGGTAGTTCCTTCTAGTAGGACGAATTTGGTAAACCTTCGTCATGTTGCACTCGTCGCGCATAATCTTGACATTCTTTCTGGCGGCCAACGAGGTATATCCGCTCGTGGAGGAGCCTCCGGTGATGGTATGTATGGTGCAAGCATGATGTGACGGAGGTGGAGGTGGAGTGGGAGATTTTCTTTCTTTCTTTACTCCTTCGAAAGCGTTTCTTCCTTCTTTGGAGAGTAGGTCTTTTAGGTCTCCTCTCTTTAGCACCCTTAACACTTCCTTTCTTAGGGTGTAGCAACCATCCGTTGTGTGCCCCGTATCATTATGAAATTCGCAATACCCTTTGCCTGTTCCGGGTCTCCTCCCACGATTTTTCTTCCTTGGCCATTACACGTCACGCAATCCTTCCATCGCGCTCATGACTCGGAGTGCATCAGTTTTCATAGAGATACCTTTTTCCACCATATAGACGTTATCGACCTCACTCACTGCGTGTACCGCTTTTGGTTCTCTTTGGAAGGGTTTGTTTCTCCTATCGTGGCGTTCTCCTCGTTCTTGGTGTTTGTCGTTATGTCGACGTTGAGGAGAGTTTCTTCGCGGAGGAGTTCACCTTCGCGGAGATCGAGAATTTTCCTCGTTGTACCTCTACAAATCCTCTTCTAATCTTATGGCTTCCATGGCTCTCTCTCTGGTTGCCACGAATGATTCGGGGCGGGTTTTTGTTAGCTCTTTGTATAGGTCGCTATCTCGAGGTAGAGCTCGCCTGAACGCATCAGCCGCAGTGGCCTCGGTGCAATCTGGGATCGTAACCTTCTCGTCGTTGAAGCGTTTCAAGAAAGCTCTTATGGTTTCGCCTCTGTTCATGCGCATGTTGTGGAGATCTGAGGGTTGCTTCGCAAATAATTTACTACTGGCGAATTGCAGCCTAAATTGATTGGAGAGTTCAGCGTAGGAGGAGATGCTTCCCTTGGGCAGGTGGATGAACCACGTCAAGGCGGGACCTTTTAACGTCGAGCTGAAGAATTTGCACATCATCGCCTCCTTTAATCTTGGGTCAATCGGACTTGTGGAGAGTTTAGCCTTGTAGAGTAAGATATGTTCTTCGAGATCGTCTGATCCGTCATAAACGGGAAGATCTGCGACGGTATATTTCTTGGCGATCTTTTGGGCGGCGAGGGTGGTGATGAACGGGCTTTCTTCGAAAGCGAACTCGTCTTCGGGAACTATAGACTTGGGGGCTCCGAGCATTAGCATCATCTTTTTCCTCAAGGCTCTGACTTGTTGATTCACGAGTGCAGCGACAGCGTCTGGGGTTAAGGTCTCTTCGAATCTCTTTCTCTACGTCGGTTCTCTAGGTAAGGCGAACCCCTGGTGTTCTTGGGGATGGTATACGTTGTCTTCCTCAACAGATTCGTCCATATCCATGATTACAGAGTTCAACCTCTCGTTCTCTTTGGCGAGTTCTGACGCCGTCTTCTTGCTCGCTTGTAAGGCTTCGGCTTGAGTTCTCTCGAAGGACTCGATCTGTGCTCGGACGGCGGCCACGTTGGTTATTTCGCTGTCTACCCCTTGCTTCTCCGTGGGGGTTTTATCCGTTGGAGTGTTAAGGGCGGTTTCGGGATCTTTCCTCGCATCCTCTTCTCTCTGAATGATGGGATCGTCTGTGTGTCCTTCTGCTTCGGATTCTTTTTCGTTGTTACGCGGGCTGTTGGTTGGAGATGTCATGATTTCCTGCAAAAACGAAGTTCCTTTAGTGTGGAAAGACGATACCTTTTTGATCTGCCCCACGGTGGGCGCCAATTGTTTGTAGCGAAATTATCTACGAGTAGATAACTAAGCAATTGTAGAGTAAAGATCAAAGGGGGCGGTATAATCTTAACACTCAAGAACAAGAAGAGAGAATTAGGGTTGAATCTTTAGCTTTTTGTATTACTCGAGAATGACTTAGATTCTTTACAAAGCAGGCGTTAGCCATTATATAGGCTAACTCTAATAATATCTTTAAGGAAATAAGATCTTATCTTTTCCTTCTATCTAACTACCGATATAATAAACTAGGTAAAAGATATCCTTTTGCCACATATCTTTTACCAATTACAATAATATAATAATGAACAAGATAAGAAATACTCTGCCCACCTAATCCTTAAGGTAAACGAGATTTTTGCCACGTCTCGTCACGTCGACGACATCTTTTCTCCTTCGCGTCGCGTCGCGTCGAGGCCTTCCTTCTACGCATAGCTTCCACGCGTTCCATAGTCGTCGTATTTTTAGGCACAAACAGGTATTATGGGAAGAAAATATGATTCATTTAGGAACGTTTTAAAAACATCACACACATTAGACTCCTTTGAATAATCGAGTTCAATCAACCTCACTGCATACGTATTGTGCGAATTCAGATTGAAAAGACGACCCTCTTAATCTAGAGAACGAGCGGTTTCCAAGTTGTACTCCTCGCTCGGGGTTTATTAATAATGTGCTCGCAGCACTTATCTTATTTACTTTTCACACCACATTATTATCTTAAAGCTTTTAACACATTCTCGACTCAACGAGATTAACACCGGGTGACATTACCGTCCAACCCAATTGCACTAGCAAGGTGCTTAAACACCTCTTATCCTTAACGGGTGGATAAGAAAAAATGATCATGATCTTAAAACATTATCAAGAGATTATTATACCTCGCAAGGCTATAATATCCATGCACACATGTGCTTATTAAATTAACATTAACGACTATACTTAAGTCCACACATAGCACAGAAAGGCCACACACACACCGTCTTTAAGACGTTAATCAACCTAATAATTATAACTAAATATATGTATCGAAAATATCTAACAACCTAGATAGGAAAAACATTTAGCATACAAGTGTTCCCAAACAAATTAATTAGGTTTTAGAAATTACCCAATTATTCAACAATTAATTTCAATATTAATTGTCGGTTAAATATGCAAAGAGAAGAGAAAGCAAGAGCGAACAGCCACTTGCCTGAAATAGAAAGACGACGAACAGAATGAAGATGAAGTCGGGAGCCTTGTCAACAAACTCGATCTTCAAGAATCCCGATCCAATTGCGATACGCAAATCACAAGAATAAACTATAATTAATAATTTATCCGGTATAATTATCTTATTAAATTATACCAATTAAATATATCATTAATTAACTAAATATTAATAATATATCAGGGAAAACATGTACGTGTACCATATATCACTTACATACAATACGTAATGAATAGTATATAAGTATACATGTACGTGTATCATAATTTGTCTGAGTATATCATTGGGCCTTAAGCCCATATACAAAGACAACAAGGTAAGTAAGCCAAGCCCACTCATATATTGTCATCTTCTTCCTCGTCAAAACAGAGGACGCATGAACTTACCCGGCGGACGGAAATTCAGACGAGGATTCCGGCGAGGGCTTCTTCCGATCGGAGGGCGGCGCGACCACTGGGCACTTCCGACGGAGGTTCTGCAACCATGGGTCGAACAAAACTCGATTTAAACGGTATCGAAACTATATCGAAACGATATCGAAAAACGAAACGAAACCTTACCGAAAGCTTTACGGCTAGGCTTGAGATTTAGACGCCGTTAATGGTACCGATCTAAGGATGATCCTGATATATAAAGAATCCAAAGAAAATGGTTTAACACCCTCGAATAAATATCGAAATGATACCGAAACAATATCAAAACGGAATCGAAACTCACCCCGAATACTCGCTTCTACCGAGGTCTGAGGCGTGAGAAATCGTCTGGATTCCAAGGTAGAGTGGCGCCTCTGAAACAGCAATAAATTCATGGTTTAACCCATTGAATTTCAAAAGAACGAAACGAACAGAGAGGAAGTATGAAGCTTTACCTCCGTGGTAGAAGTAGGTGAATGAACACGGCTCTTAGCTTCTTTGTCTTATATAAACGAGGAACGAATGGTTAACGAGGGATGAATGAGATACGTGTGGTTTGTTCTCGGTTTGGACTAAATGAAAAACAGAGAGATGTGATGGAGTCATGGAGGCGGTACAAAACGAACGAGGAGGAAAATATTATATATAGTGTTCTCTAAAAATCATTGTGCCCTAAAAGGTTGCCTGCAAAGGAGAGATTTGGGTTGATACGTAGAAATCTCTAAGGAACGAGGCAGACGGCTGCAGAATCCAATTTTGGAAAATTGGTTAATCCCAATTTTCACCCTTATTTCCACTGAAATTACAAAGAGGACCCACACTTAATTTAAATCTAACTGAGACAGCCTAAACTTTGGTTGTGGCAAAACACTTATCTGAGTTTAAGGATTAGGAAAGTTATCCAAACTTTCTAGATGGCTTACAAGAATTAATGGAACGCGAAACTTAGGTTAAAATAATTTAAGGATATTAACCGTATTTAAACCTTAACATCACTTTGTTAGTCTGATTTAAATATTCTAGGTTATATAATGATAAATTTAATTTATGTGTGACAATACATATTTGTACAACTTTATGTACAAGTTTTATTTCATCTCATAATTTAAGAAAATTCTCTTTGTAAGAAAATTACCAAAATATCTTATTGAAAATGAGGGATATTACAATATGCGTAGGAAAAACCCAAATTTGTTTAAAATTCTATATAAAGCCGTGTTGTTTGGGACCACTCAATACATGCGTACATATTTTGGAGTTTGGATGAACTGAGATTCGCTAACATCTCCATAAGTTAGTTTGTAGTCATCGTCCAAACACTCTATAGTGGTGTTGGCGAATCCCCGTTCTATCCAACCCCAGAAAATGGGCGCACTCATAACTTATGCGTAGAATATCTCATCAAAACTCGACGCATAATATGTGCGTGTGATTAGTCGGGTCCCCTATAAAAACCCGGGGTCCGTTACAGGCAGTGGTATGCTATTCTCACTTTATTCTGTATCTATTTCGATAATCTCGTATTTGTATAACTTTTTATAATTATCACATGGCGTCCTCCTCATCAGCACCATTTTCCGATGAGCCAGACTTTATGGTTCGAATGTGCCAGTGCGGTTTGCCGGTTAAATTGTACACATGTGACGACCGCGGGTTTGCTTGCTACAAGAGACGGTACTATGCATGTGAGACTTATTGGGAAAAGAGGAGGTTTACAAGATCTTGTCGTACATTTCAGTGGATTGATCCAAGATATGAAGAGAGGGCAAGAGACATTATCAAAGAGTTGATTACAAGAAACATCGAACTTCATAATGAGATAAAAATGCTTCATGATATGAACGGCAAATTAGTTGATGACATATTGGATTCCGTATAAGATGTTCCTTTTTTTAATGTTGTTGGGTTATATTGTAATTTTAATATATTTTCTTCGGAGAAATGATATATGTTTTTTTTAACGTAACGTTCATTCTCTATTTATTACAAATACCGTACAAATATTAGTCAATTACAAATACAGATCCGTTTCTAGAATACATAAACGGATCTGGAGGGCGACCATTGAAAATCCGATAATCTCGATACTTCTTCAAATTCTCAGCAAAGACTGTTTCCCACCATAATATGTTTGGATTAGCATTTCCACGCCAAACACCTGAAGTGTGGGGTAATGGTGAACCAGACATGAGAACAACCTATAAAAAAAGTGAATTAGCGCAAATGGTAATAAGTAGTACGTGGCTTAAGCGGTATTTCTCGTAACAAATATACGAAACACTTACAGGTATAAAATGGTCACGGTTGCCAACATGTGTCATTCCATAAATTAGCGTCGGAGGGCCATTCCCTAGAGACCTCGACCTTAGTGGTAAGCACAACGTCGGGACATCCCAACTCAACACTACTAGAGCAACCTGATATAGTGTGGCGAAAACTAAACCCATGAATGGCATGTGACACCAATATTTTGATGTGCATGGGCTTCTACAGTGGTTCACATTTTGAATAAGTTCTTGCTAGGTACCTGGGCACATACGGGCCCTTATGGGGCCGTACATTTCTCGATTCTGAAGTAACTCCCCAACCAGCTCGTGTCGACCTGTTGCAAATTCGGACTCTTCCCTTTCAAGCAACAAGGCCATGGATCTGTATCCACAATGTCCATCAGGACGTACATCTCTAACATTCATAATGTACGGAAGCCAGAAGTCATCAACATTGTCGAAACCAAAGTTAACCCCTAAATGAATAAGAGGGGGTCTTTGTTCTGTACCACACGCATACTCCTCTTCTTGTTCCTCGGGTATAGGTTGAGATGACATCTGATCAAAGTCCATCTCCACTGCAGTAGATGAACTTTCTTGTTGCTTCCTAGGACGCCCTGGCCGTTTTTTTGGTGGAACAGGTTGCGATGACATCTCATTCACATTAACCTTACTCTGGGGTTTCGGTTTTGCATTCTTCTTCGCCTCTTCTTTCTCATATTGTTCCAGTTCTTTCTTCTTGTGCTCAAAATAGCTAGGTTCCCTCTCATCAACCTTCTCCTTCTCGTCCTCCTTATCGTCCCCCTTGTCCTTGTTTTTTGCACCTTTTGGCCTTCCTTTTCCCTTCATCTTCGTCGGTTCCAACATACTACTCTCTTCTAGGTGCTCCAAGTCCTGATACAACTCTCCTAGTTGGTATGCAGTTCCTTTCTTCAGGGTTCCAAAATCAAACCTCCCAAACATTTCACGAAGTCCTAGCGTCAAAATGTCCATCCGGACATTTTCCAAAGGCCCAAAAACTATTGTATCATTGTCATCTTCCCCCTCCAAGTCCCTCCAGAACTCATGTACGTCTTCTGGAATGAGCGGTGTGCTAGAAATTATTGCATTCCCAATGGCGTGGACACAGGGCAACCCGAGGCAGTTCCTCATCCAATGGTCAGTACATTCTTCTTCATATTCATCTCTCAATAGTTGCTCATACGAAGCCAACAACATATCCCAGCACCTGTCTCAAATTCTGTAGAAGAGAAGATTGATTCAGGCTTCAGGCAAGGTTAGTTTTGTCATTCTGTTTTTTTTTAACATTGAAGAAGAAACGTTGATAGCAATTGATATTGTTGACAGGTTGTGGCTGTAAAGCAGCTCGATCGAAATGGAATGCAAGGAAACAAGGAGTTTACTAATGAGGCTATGAAACTGAGTCTTCTGAATCATGTAAATCTGGTCAACCTAATAGAAATGGAATGCAAGGAAACAAGGAGTTTACTAATGAGGCTATGAAACCGAGTCTTCTTAATCATGTAAACTGAGGCTATCCACTTCAATCTCCTCAGATTTATTTTACTTCTTATTTAGTTAATTCAAACGCTAATTTCATTTGGAATCTCCGTCGTTGATTTTCGACTGCAGTTCCAGTGTTTTACCCCTCTTTTGCATGTTACCGATGCTACTAATCTTCTCACATTGATATCCATAACCTTAATGATTGGTATTCAATCTATTTTCCGCAGAGCAAGAGACTCCATCGACTCCGAGGAACTTCGAGTATCAACAACTCTTTCATTGAATGTTGGGGTTTCGAGGATCAGAATTTGATTCAATTAAGTTGTTCTACATTGGAGAAACTCTTTCAGATTTACTGTGGAAAGCGGCGAAGAAGATGATTGAGGCGTTGTTCTACATTGTTTGGTACTGCTGAATTCCAATTACATTATTCATGTTCACAACATGCATTATCGTAACTTTATATTTGATCCATATTATTGAATTTCAATATTCTGAATCTATTAACATGTGTAAGTTTTTATGATTCGATGTGCTTGCGCTGTAATTTTAAATTGTTTCATGCGCATACACAGACTCAGCTGACAAAACTGTTATATTCTGGGATCTTGAAACCTTTGAGCTTATTGGAACTTCTGGACCCGAGGTATATAATTCCAATGGGAGCTAATACGAACTGTCTATATGTCACCTCAAATTGATTATTAATTGCTACGTGGCTGCTTCCTTTTCCTCTTTATCTAGACATCTTGAATTTGGGGCTTTTCCTGTTTTATTTTGGTACGAATTTGGGGGTTTCTGCAATTTGTGAAAACTCTTTGTTGTGCCTTTTGGGGATTGTAATGATTCATTGCTTAGTTTGACTAAACACAGATTCACAAGGGTTTTGATTTATTTTTCCTCATTTTTTGTGAGCAGGTGGGTATGGAACTGTTGAGGAGTTGCTTGAGGTTATCACCTGAGCCCAGCTCGGCATCCATGATAAACCTGTAAGCTTGGCTTACATAACTTTTCAGATTCTGGGTTCTTTAAGTGTGTTGGGATTAAAAAATTCTGTGAATTTGATGCAACTTGACCTATATCCTAAATTCAATCTTGAGCACTTCATTGCTGTTGCTTTTGGTATGCCTATTGTTGATGAAATATCAAACAAAGATGGTGAAGGCTCCAAGATAGTACTCCTACATCAGTAAGAAAGCCAGAGGTAAATTTGACTAATTTCAATCATTAGCATCTATTTAACGGTCACCCTTAATTCATTGGTTAAATTGTGTTGGGTGGTTCTAATGTCTATCATTTTTTTGTTATTGTTGTATGACATGATTTTTTCCTTAGCAAAGAATTGTCAAACAGATTTTATGCTTTGTTCAGGAAACTTTATTTTGTGAATGAGTTTATAATTATATAAAATTAATTGGTGTTGATTATAAAAATATTTGAATTCTCTATTGATATAGTCAGTGAAATGATTCTATCTTGATATGACTTTGGTGTCAATGTGCAGATCTTCATAGGATTTATTCAACTAGCAAATTTTAGGTTGTTGATGAAGGAGAATTGAAATCAAGGCGTGCAACTCTTCTATCTATAAGACTATATAACTGGTTAGTTACTCTCATTCCTAGGTTGTATGTTTCTATTTTCTTCAATTCACATGTGTTGATGTGCATATATCAGCCTTTGTAATCATATTTTTAACTCCCTTATAAATGCAACAGAGAAGATTGGTATGATATCAAGTTCGGTGTGGAGAATGAGTTTCATTTTATGCTCTTTATTTTGTGAAGAAACTCATACTCAAAATTACAAAGATCCAATAGAACATAATAAAGTTAGATTAAGATTTTGCCCCATTTCACATTAGAGTTTACTTCTAATAGAAATATTTTGTTTTATCTTTTGAATTGCTTAAATGTGTATGGATATAATTGTGATCTTCTTGATGTTGTATCATATTTACTATTGTCATGAATTTTCCTCTTTGTTCTCTGTGGTCTTCTTTTGTGTTAGCACATTGGTGGGCCAAAAGGATATCTTTTGAACAATGAGTTTAGTTCATAATACAATATTAAGCTTTAGGTTCAATGATTTTTATTCTGATATCACCTCATAAGTACACTAATTAACTGATTTATTTTGAGTCAATTACACCAGTGGTCACTAACCTTTCACACTTTTTTTAAATAAGTCTCTAACCTTATCTTAGTTCTATTTTAGTCCCTAACGTATCTAAGTTTCTGCATCATTAGTCCTTCCGTTAATATAGACGTTAAAATGCCGTCAACCTGTGTATGTGGCAATACACGTGTACTTGGTACTCCCTCTGTCCCAATTTGTTAGTCTCATTTCAATCCGGCACATATGCCGAGACACGTTTTGTATCGTTAATATCTCTAGTTACATGTTAATAAAAAATTATAATTTTTTAATATTGTTAAAGTGCTTATTGAGACGAATCAGACCCCTCATGACTATTTTTTTTATTATATATTAGAAGATATATCTACAAGATTCTCTCGATTTGTGAATAGTGTCAAAAAATGAAATGGGACTAACATTATGGGACCGAGGGAGTAATTAGTAGATAAATTATTTTTTTATTAAAATAGAAAACATGTATTTTCTTTAAATTAAAAACTGCTAAAAAATGAGTAAAACCCTTTACAATCAAAACATGAACAATTAGGGTTTATATGTGGTCTGGGAAGGTGAACGAGAGGTATAGCAATTTCTATGACTGGGGGAAAAGTTTAGGGTTAACTTAATTGTTTGGGTTCGGATTGAAATTTCTTGAAGATGAGCAAACTTGATTGTATCAGGAAATGGAGACAGCGAGATTCTTTTGAAGAGCACCCAAATTACGGTATGTATTGGTTCAGTAATGGTTTTGATATAAGGCATTCATTGTTGTGTACTATTGTCAACATATATATACATGTATGTGGAGAAGGAGATTGAAATTGAGTTTCTAATACAGAACCAAGAGATTTTCTTTTATCACAAAAAACTTGTCTTTGTCTTTTATCCCCATTTGCTCTCTCGTATATGTTATTATATGGTAGGGATTAAATTTACTTTTCTCCACTTGCAAGTTGCAAACCATGAATTCATTGTTTATATTTATTATTGAATTTTTTTCATAGGTCCTGAAACAATGTATTTTACTATTAAATTGAATCATGGTGGACATTTTGCTCAACAAGGATGGAAGAATTACGTGGATGCAAGAATCATATATTTTGATTATTGTCATGAGGACAAGACAGTACTTCAAGTAATTTTTGATATGGTTAGACAAACAGGATATGATCCAGAGTTTATGGTTCTTTTATGGAAATATCCTAATTCAAAAATGAGTCAACATGAGATAAGGAAAATTGAGGATGAGCTAGATGTGTTGGATATGATGATGACTCATCTACCAGAGCATAGGATGGTTGATGATGCAGATTATGTAATTCAGGAAGATGATGCAGAACTTGAAATTAACATGCCTATCCCACCTACAAGGCTTGATATATGTGGAGAAAAAAGAAGTCCGAGTGTGGTAAATGAGCAAGCAGTGATGGGACATTCAATTGATCTAGAAACCGATTACGAAGATTCCAAAGATTTTGAGAGTTTGGATGAAGAAAGGTTTCCAAAGTTCAATGTTAAGATTGATATGAGCAATCCAATATTGAGTGTGGGTATGACTTTTCCCTCTTTTAATGTGTTAAAGAAAGCTGTCCGAATGTACTCCATCAAGAGTAGGAGACCGCTGCACTTTAAGAAGAATGATTCAAGTAGGTTGAGGGTAGTATGTAAGGATGGGTGTCCATGGGTTTTGTATGCCACTCCAATTCAAGATGGGCAAAGAGTTCAAATCAAAACTTACAAAGATGAACATACATGTTGTAGAGGGTTCAAGAACAAGCATGTTACTTATATTTGGATTGCTCATAAATATCTAGAGGCCATTAGAGCAGATCCTGAAATTAAGTTGGTGTCATTGGAAAAATTCTTGAAAGATGATTTCAACATCTTAGTTCCTACAAACAAGTTGTGGAGAGATAAATCCCATGCATTGAAGCTCTTAAGAGGGGATGAGACACAACAAGTTGTGGAGAGCTAAATCCCATGCATTGAAGCTCTTAAGAGGGGATGAGACACAACAATTTCTCAAGCTTGCTGATTATGGGGGAGAGCTAAGAAGAACAAATATTGATAGCACATTCATATTATCTTTGAATAATTTAATATTCAATAGATTATTTGTTTGTCTTTCTGGGTGCAAAAATGGGTTTAATGCTGGTTGTAGGCCAATAATATCCATTGATGGATGTTTTCTGAAAGGTAGATATGGTGGCCATTTGCTTGCAGCTGTGGGAATTGATCCAAAATGATTGTATATGGCCGATAGCATATGCAGTTGTTGATTCTGAGACTGGAGAAACATGGGCGTGGTTTCTTCATCTACTTGGTGAGGAATTAGGCATCCAAAATAGCCATAAATGGACTTTTATGTCAGATCGACAGAAGGTAACATATAAATAGCATCATACTCTCTTTTTTAACTTTTACTTTGTTATCTAACTTTGTTTGTATGTTTTTATGTATAGGGATTAATTCAAGCTGTACAAGCTTTATTTCCTAAGGCCGAGCATAGGTATTGTGTTAGGCATATGATCTCTAATTTTAAAAAAAAGCACCATGGAGAAACATTGAAGAATGTTGTGTGGGGTGCAGCAACTAGCAGTTACATGAGTGAGTACAATAAGCAAATGGAGAGCTTGAAATCATTGAGTGTTGAAGCTTGGGAATGGATGGGTAAAGTCCCTGCTACCTATTGGTCAAGATCTCACTTTAGGGTTGATAGCAAGTGTGACATATTATTGAACAACATGGCTGAATGTTTTAATAAGTTTATCTTGGATGCTCGTGATAAACCTATCTTGACTATGTTGGAGATCATTAGATGTAAGATTATGGTTCGGATTGCAAAGAAAAGGGAGAAGATGAGTAAATGGTCTGGTCGACTTTGCCCAAAAATTCAGAAGAAGCTGGAAAAGATCAAGGATGAGTCGAAGAATTGTTGGCCATTGCCTTCTGGTGGCACTCAATTCCAAGTAAGTTGTCCAGTGGGTCAGTTTGTTGTTGATCTAACAACAAACACTTGCTCTTGTAGGAAATGGCAATTAACGGGAATACCTTGCTCACATGCATGTGCAACATTGGCCTATAATGACAACAACATAGAAGATAATGTTGATCAATGCTACAGTGTATCTACTTGCATTCACGTGTATGAAAACGTCATCAACCCAATTACGAGCATGGATCAATAGGAGGATGTACACCATAACCCCATTCAACCTCCAAACGTGATACCGCCTAAGCTAGGTAGAAGGAAGAAGAAAAGAAGAAAGGAACAAGGTGTAAAAGAACAAAGCTCTAAACTGAAGAGAATTGGAATGGTAATGCACTGCAGAAATTGTGGTGGGAGTGGACATAACAAAAGAGGGTGTAAAAATCCTGCACAAGCACCCAAGGTACTGTAGAATGAAGCTTTCTTTTAACTAAGAACCATCATTGGAGTGTGACATGTATTTCTCTTACTGTTGGTGTAGGCTAAGGCACAAGAACTTCAAGAGGAAAGAGAACATCAACTTGTCAATCTCATGAAGTTCAGGCAAATGTGAGTTATTTTTGTTTGAATTTGTCATTTTATTTTCAAAGGCAGTAAATTCATATTATTATATAGTTTAAATGTTGTATACTCTTGATAGGGAACAAGCCAAAATATCAACTGATAGTGCATATGCTCCTGGACTACCGGCAAGAGACAAGTGAAGGAGGGGAAGAGCAAAAGGAAATGGGAAATCAATGCCAAATTAAGAGAGAAATTAAAACCTTAAATTAGTTTATATTTTGAATTTTTTGTGTTTTTTTTAGTGTTGAACCCTTGGAGATATCAAATATGTGGTATAATGGTATTTGAGGTTGTTGCTGTTTCTGAATTCTTTTTCATTTGGTTGCTTTCTACAAAAAAGATGTTTTTTTTTGATAATTTTTGACAATTTTTTGACATGTTAACAACATTTTAACGTCTATATTAACGGAAGGACGAATGATGCAGAAACTTAGATACGTTAGGGACTAAAATAGAACTAAGATAAGGTTAGAGACTTATTTAGAAAAAGGGTGAAAGTTAGAGACCACTGGTGTAATTGACTCATTTATTTTCCACACTATATATTGTATGTTGGTTGTCTGGTACGACAAAGTTACCTTTCTTCTTTAAGATTTTGTCGCCATGCCTCTTCATTTTAAGTTACCTTCCAGTCCAGAATGAATCGAGGAGGATAAGCCTCTTTTCATTTCGGACATTTCTGTAGATAATTATCCTCATAAGATCTATTTGATGCTGACTCGCCATCTTTGGATGTGGTTTATGCTCACATGGTTTTTCTCATCAAAATTTGTGTTCTAATTTATTTAATATCTCTAAATTTGTTATTCTTTTCTCTCATTATATTTGTTATTAATGGTTTATTACTTGCTTCGCTCATTCGTTTAACATGCAGTCAACTTATCTTTTAGTTTAATGATTTTCTTAATGTTACATTTTTATCATATCAAAATATATATTTCAGGTACATCTCCATGTGAAGCTTCTTGGCGGATATAGTTTTAACTTGCTACATAAATTCAACTGATATAGTTTTATGTTCATAACTCACTCTTAATTATTTTAGTTATAATGCTCCTGAATTCAATCTATTATCCTTTTTTTTTTTTTTTGTCTAAAGTACTCCCTCCGTCCCATAATGATGTTCCTGTTTCCAATTTGTACAATATTCACAATTTTATACAATTTGTAAGATTATACCAAATATATAAAAAAAACATAATCATATGAGATCTTATTTGATTCGTATCGATGAGTACTTTAATAATATCAAAATTTTATAATTTTTCGACAACGTCTAATTAGAGATATAAACGACGCAAGAAGTGCATCGGCGAATGTGTCAAAAACAAACAGGAACAACATTATGGGACGGGAGTATCTTGATTGTTTGTGAATCTTCTCAAAGTCAAGTGTCGTTTGCTTTAGAACAGTACTCTGCTGAGGTGTAATTGTGTCAGGATGACTATAGAACGTTGGTGTTTGAGCTTCTGAGTGTGATGTTTCTAAGTATTACTCCCTCCATCCCACAATATAAGCCACATTTGAGATTTTCACGGGAATTAAGAAAAATGTGAGTTTAATGATTAAAAGAGTAAAAAGTAAAAAAGTGTAATAGTTAGATGAAAGAGATAGAGAGAAGAAGGAGAGAAGAAAGAGAAAATTGAATGATTAGAGGAGAGAGGAAAATGAAAAGTGTATTGGGAGAAGATAAAGGCGTGTGAAAAGTATACTAAAAATGGAAAATGTTGCTTATATTTTGGGACACTCAAAATAGAAATATTGCTTATATTATGGAACAGAGGGAGTAGTAGATTAAGTTGTATCATTGTTTGTTCTTTATTTAGACAATTATGTCTAGGAACTTTTATTAATTTTCTCAATCTACTCATATAATGGTAGTTTGTGCATCATTGTCATTTGTTTTACCTATCTGCTTATGTCAAGGTGGTATTGAGATTATTCTTTTTCCCATTTTCTTCCTTTTGTACTGTTTGATTGAATATCATTTTCGTTTATTTTGTTATTCTTTTTCCATTATCTGATTATCACTTGAAGCTAAGAAATTACTTTCATTTTAGAAGTTCTTACATTAGAAGAACAATGAGTAAATATAGGAGTGCCACCTAAAGGAACCTATCTCTACGCGTGTGAGAGAGGAATTGCCCTAACTCTTAAACAATGGAAGATTTGCCTCATGTTTTAGATTTCTGAATTCATAAGTCGTTTGCTATAGATAGTGTTGTTTAATTAAAATGAATCATTTTGTGTCCAAGTAATCTGTTGGATTGCAGACAGAACATTCCCAAGGGCATGGGATGTGATTTGGCTTGGGTGATGCTAGAGACATCAATTAAGGTTTCTTTTGGCTCTTTTCTTCCCTCCATTTTACCTTCATTTTTCTATACATTCAATTGACACATTGCTTATGCATAGGGTCTGAATGAAGTATTTGGAGCCGAAGATTTCCCAATGGAGACTACAAACACACTTCTTTTGTTATTTTTTACTTTTTGTTTAAAATTGTCAAGTTTTGATGGTGTGATAACCTCGGAGATTTGTAAATGTAATTCAATTTTTGTAACTGTGAGTGAAAGCTAGATCCTCATATACATGTACATTCAAACTTGAATGTATTTTCTTTAGGTCTTATTAACAAGTAACTGATGATTAATAAAGCCATGCTCAATCTCTTAATGTTTTTATATGAACGGTCTTCGGGAAGTTTTTATATCATTAAACCCGCGCGTAGCACGGGCCTGAAAATCCTAGTAGTTATAGTGATAATTAATCTATAATATTAATAATAGTTATTACTAGTTGCACACGCTTTTGTCTTTCCTTCTTTCTCCTTTGCGAATCATGATAAACAAGATCAATCTCTATATTTTAATTTGTAAATATACCAATAAATAGAAGCACTTTTTTATCACTAGATACAAAAATAAATCAGATCAATCTTACGTGAGAAGAGAAGAAGCAAAACAATGTCCAAAACATCAATTTATGCAGAACACATTGTCCGAACCCAAGGCCCCAAAGTAAAAAACGAATTTGCCGAACACTATTGCCCCAAAACCAAAAACGAACTTGCCCAGCATACAACATTAAACATAGCAAAAATCAAAGTATTACGAACGAATATTTCCTAGTATACGAACGAATATAGCCCAGTATACATCATTATATAATTCTAAGAGAAAGATGGGGAAAATTACCTTGTGAAGCCGAGAGAGATTTCAGAAAGATCGTCGGTGAAGATGAAGTGGGCAGCACCGAGTTGATAGCAAGGGAGGCGAAAGTTTTTTCTTGTTTTACGTGCCCTAGTTTTTTGGAAAGGATGAAACCCATGGTTTTTTGGAGGAATGAAGTTGTTCTTTGGGCTTGGAATGAGTCATTCTTAGATATCATAGAAATTACACTTTTTTACCAATCCAAACATGGTATCGGAATCATTCATTCCTCATTCCAGCGGAATCATACCAAACAGGACCAGTAACCCTGTTCTATTCAAGTTAAATAAACTAACATAATCTAACCTATTTCTCCGCCTCCATTCTCTCCGCATCTTCTTCCGCCTCTGAAATGGCTACTCAACCCTTCACATGTCCCTTTCCTCCTCCTCCCTCTTACTTCCTCCATCACACCACTAAATCGTTTGCATATTCATCGTCGTCGACGACACCGAAGAGAGCTTTGTTTCCCTCACCGTCGGGATCAATATCGACTCCTTCAATCGTCAACTGCCTCCTTCCATCACCGTCGAGATCAATCATGGCTCAATTCCATTATGCGGTCCACTTTCAGCCGTCCTCGTTCGATCTACGTTCTAATCCGCGATCGACTTCTTTGTGTTCGTCGCTATCGTTCGTGATTCCGGAGCTCCTCTCGATCTACGATCTTACTCATGTTTTCCCGATGAATGTTCATGTCGTCCGGATGACAGTTCATGTCGGCCCGATTTGGCTTATTCATACATCATTGTCTTCGAACATCAATTCCAGCTAAGCTTTTTACCACCTTGCCTTGTGTTCTTTCAACATATCTAAGTTAAGGTTTGTATCTTCTCTTCCATATCTATTGATAGGAAAAAGCACATTGTTGAACAATCTATTCTCTACAAAGTTTGATATGATGAATGTCGATGAGACCCTGTAAGTAATCGATTTTAAAATATTTGAATTTTTTTGAGAGTAAAAGAATGGCCAAATCTGTAGTTATATGTTGGTTTATATATACATAGCTCTCAAACGACAAAGGGCGTCTGGATGACAAAGGCATCTGATGCTACTAAGCCTTTAACAATTGTTCTCGACGTAGAAGGTTGTGATGGGAATGAAAGAGGAGAGGTAATTCGAACTTTCTACATGAATTCTTTGAAGGGACGTGACTACTTTCATTTGGAAAGACAATTTAATATTTTATTTTATTTCGGTTTGTTTAATTGATTAGGGTCATCTATTCGAGAGGCGAACTACTCTTTTTGCTTTGGCCCTCGCCGATATTGTATTGATAAACATGTGGGTAGCGGAAATAATTTAATTTCCTGCTATATTAACTATAAGCTATTTTAGGGATGAAAAAATCTTAATACAAATATCTTCATCATTCGTACAGGTCGTGTATTGAAATAGGGCGAATTAGTGGAACCAAGCCACTTCTGTCAGCGGTTTTCCAGGTGCAGTACGCCAGTACCACTTTTGAGTTTTTTTTTGTTTGTTTATAAAATGAAGAAGTCCCTTCTACAACTGTACTCAATCATTTTGTAGGCTATGGTGCAGTTATTCCCGCCTTCTAAAACAATGCTTCTATTCGTAACTCTTGTTTCACATTTTTCACTATTCACAACACATTTTATGGCATAACTTTTAACATGGATTTGTCTAGTGTGTGTCCATGGGCACACATTAGACAACTAAAAGAGAAAAAAAAACTAGGCACTACACCCCTAGAATAATGGGATAAACCCATCACAACAAAAAGGGATTACATTTTAAATATAATACCTTCCTCTTTTAGTTGTTTTATTGTGTGTCCAAGGACACACATTAGAAAAACCCTTTCAATATAAGAAAAAATATAGTTACATAAGGTCTTATTTGATCCGTCTTAATGGATAATTTAACATATCAAAATTTTATAATTTTTAATTAATATATATTTAGAGATATTTACTATACAAAACGTGTCTTGACAAATGTGAAGAAGGAAAAACATTTATTCATTCACCAATATCTTATTATGAATTTATTCTCGCTTCAGACTCCTCTCCAAAGTTTGAAGTCCACTCCGGAAAATGATGTTAAAAAGGTACGTACTCTCTTTTTCTACGCGTATGATTTGCGCACCAAATATTTTATTCGAGCATCTCAGTACTTGTCCTCAACTAGGGTGAGGACAAAATGATGCGGGGATAAGCCGCTGTTGTCTGATCTAGACACCAAACCTCGAACAGAGAAGAAAGGCGTAATTAGAATGAGATGAAAGAAGGATAAGTCGAATGATAGGCCAATTGGAACCAAATCAAACAACGATAAAATATGTGCACATTTTCAAGATCGTGAGAGCAGATTTAAGAACCTGACAAGGTACCATTGAGCTGACTATTCTAATGGACCCCGCTCTGACATGGATCATCAATTTTCTACTCGCCTCTCTTCTTCTCTTCATCTTTCTCTATAGCTCGCTCATACGCTCTCGTCTTTCCATCTATCTATACATATATTAAAACAGAACGTTGTTTTGCCACATGTCGCCCTTATATTCAATTCGCCTATGTGTCGACCTCTAAGCTATGTTACATCATCCACCGTGTCATCATCCAACTTTATATTTTGATATATATCTTTGAATTAAATAAATAAATAAATAAAAAATATATCTAATAGGTTATATTACAAAAAGAATATCCATTTTTATCTTTTATCATATTATATCTTTATCTTATATATATATATATCTTTATCTATTATTATGTTATCAAAATCTAATTAAATTTAGTTATTCATGAACTTAAACTATAAAACATAAACCATAAACTATAAACTATAATATATGGGTCCTCATCCGGTGGGAAGGGCCCTTAGAGTGAGAAATGAGAATAATATTCACTCCGGTGTCGGCGCCCTCAGGCAGAGACAAAAACGAAGAGGCCAGACAGAAGCTCAAAGACGAAGAAGGGTTGCACATCCTCGCCCTCCTCCTCCGTCGGCTTCCAATTTGTATCCTCCGGTGCCGTTGAAGAGGAAGAGGCCTGGTAGGCTTGATATTCCAATCGTTTCGCTAGAGTTTGGAGGTCAGTCGGCCACGCCTAGGGTTCCGGCCACGGATAGTGCTCTCGAAGAGGAGAGAGATGGATACTACTCCGTTTATTGCAAGAGGGGGAAGAAGAGGGTTGTTATGGAGGATCGCTACTGTGCCTCGCTCGATCTTCAAGACGACCCTAAACAGGTAATTTATGATTTCCTCGCTCAATTTTGTAAGATAGTGAAATTAGGGATTCGGCGTTTGCCCTAATTTTGAAATTAGGGCTTCTGAATTTGAGTATCTAGAATTTCTCTAACTAAATTATTCAATTCAGGCGTTCTTTGGTGTATTCGACGGGCATGGTGGGTACAAAGCGTTGAATTCGCTGCTAAGAATATTGGGAAAAACATAATGGAGGTGCGACGAGGATGGCGACCGAATTCGGGGCCGAATTGCTCGAAGTTGATTACAACGAACGAATTGTTCGTGCAGTCTATTTTGGTTAGTGCGAACAGTTAGGGTTTATACATTCTCTGTGTAGTGTTAGCTGTTACAGCCGCTTTCATTTGGTGCGAAATTTTGCAGGTGAAGCAAACTGAAGGCTCTTGTAGACCAATGTTGTATGGATTTCATACTTCACCTGCTCTGGATGTTGAAACCACATGGAGTGAGACGCGTAATGCTTCTGTTGAGTGTAATTTTCACAAGGTTAGCTTCTTGTTTTGTTCCTTAAGAATTTATAAAATACGACAGTATAGATAGGAATTTATGAGAGGTGTGTGTGTGCAGGAGTGGATTTATTACCTCAATGCAGGATCAAAGGTGGATATATCATATGATGTCAAGAACTCGATTTCGTCAATGCTGGTAATTTTGTCGTTCATTTGCCAATAAGTGATTGATTATTTAATTTGCTCATTATTGTTAGATTGTTTGGTCCTAATTAAACTTTAATTTTTATACTTCACAAGTGCTCGCTTGTTAAATTTATGTGCTCAGTACAAGAGAATATATATGCTTGCTATGCTATTTTGCAGTTTTTTCATTGGTTTTGAGTACTTTGCAGCTGTGAATAGTGTTATTTATCGAAACTGGATGAAATTGAGTATGCTATCATTTCTATGTTAAAAAGATCAAGTGTATACAAAAAACCGTGGTTGGGAAAATTCCAGTTTGGGGATTTTGAGCAACATTGCAGCTGTAGTTTTATTTTCACCCAACTGTTGTAGTTCGTGTGTGTAATAATGATTGAGAATCTTGACTCAAAGTACTGTAGGATTTCCATTTTCTTCTTCTATCTAGAATTGCAGTTATGTTTCGATTATTAAAATTATCTATTAGAAGCTGAAATACCAACAACTGTGCTTTATGGTTGTGTTGTTTCCTTAGCAAAAGGAGGTTAAAATTTCTCCAACTCTAGGGTGTTAGCGACTCGAAGCTTCACCTCCGTATGATCCTTAATTTTTTCACGTATTTTCTTCATCCATCAACTTCTATAAATTCCACTGGATTTAGCTTCTTTGTGTTATTAAAACCTCCCATGTTTATCTCTAGAACTTCTCGGCTTCATAGCATCCTCGTTGGTCAAGCTTATTCTCTAACGCGGCTACACGCCTACATCGTCACAGAGTCTGTTAGTGACCCTGGTTTGCGTCCTTTCTTTTCTCCTTTATCATTATTTTTAGGGTTTCTCTGAGCCACTCCAATTTACCTCTCTTTCTCAAATGATTCAATCTTTGTTTTTCTCAAGTTCTTCGTCTCTGAATTTGCACAATATCGTGTCACCCTTTTTGCTTTCTCAACTTCATCTTTGTCTCTTAACAAGTTAACTTGTGTATTTCTTGTTTTATTTTTTTACAGAAATTGTTAATGGTTGATTTCAAATGCTGCTACTAGGCTGATGAAGTGGGTTGGTCTTTGAAAAACACCTCTAAAATTTTGGTCGTCGGATGCCTTACTCTCTGGAGGTTTTTCCCAGTGACGAGCTTCTAATTTTTTACCTCTTCTAATAGAACTCTATACAATATCTCTGTAAGGGGGTTTTAGTCTTTAATCACTCAATTTATCTGGGTTTGTTCACTTTCTTAAGGTATCCAATTCAGTATAATTTGTTGGTAAAAGTCTATTAATAAGACTTATTCATTTTATATTAAAAGAATGGAATTAATAGGGAGTAATCTGATTTTAATAAATCAATGGCTGAGATTAAAAGTTAATCTATTTAAGATCAATGGTTGAGATTAGAAGTTAATCTCTGAGATCAATGGCTGAGATTAAAAGTTGATCTATTTAAGAGCAATATAAGGCTGAGATTAGAAGTTAATCTCTGAGATCTATGGTTGAGATTGTCTTTAAAAGATAACTTCTGTTGGATCGATTAGCGTATAAAAACTTAAGGAACAAAGGCTATTGTTCCTTGACAAGTAGATAATGCAGAAAGACAAACAATAATGTAAACCAAACCTGGACACGATGATGTATAGTGGAAACACCCCAAGTACCAATAAGTCTCGAGGCGAAAAAACACGCCTCTCTAGCTTTCACTAGAGAGAGTTTGAACGGGTCTACTTGTTGTATTGATCTCTTGATTACAAAGGAAATTGGATCACTCACCTAGACGTGCTAGCTAGATCTTGGATCACTATTCTCACTTGAATCTCAACCTCACACACGTAGAACAACTCTAAACCGAGTAAAAGGTTTTCGCTCTTCAAAGTCTTACTAAGCTATGCAATTCTCATGCAATATATAGCACACTAAATAGCTCAAACCTAACTACCGATCTAACCGTTCTGGAATTACCATAAATCTCACAATATCTCACTAAAAGGAAATCGCTTCCTAAATCTTTCATTCACAAGGACATCGCTTCCTAAGAATTCTTCCACAAGGAAATATCTTCCAATGAATATTTCCTTCCGTGTGACGTTCCAACTTGTTCTCCAAGTAGTCACCTTGGGCCTTACACTTCGGCGCACCGTCTTCAACAAATAAGGAAATAATATCGCATAAGGAAATATTCCCTGGCGCGTAATATTTCCTTATTCCTTAGACGCTCCTTCACACGCGCGCGTCCAATGCCCAACCTTGCCGAGTTGCCACTTTCCTTATTTTCCAAGATCTTCTTTTCCTTCTTTGACAAGATCTTCCTTCCTTCTTTGAAATGCAACTCTTCCATAATTCTTCAAGTCCATTCTTCAAGATATCTTCGACCAATAATCTTCTTCCGGATGAACTTCCTCTTCACAGCTGTCTTCCATTCGTTCTAACCTTACGCCTCATGGAATCCAACAAGACTTCCTTCGTTCCTGCTTGAACTTCCTTCGTTCCTGCTTGAACTTCCTTTGTTCCTTCACACACAAGAAGACTTCCTTCGTTCCTGTCTACACACAAGCAGACTTCCTTCGTTCCTGTCTACACACAAGTAGACTTCCTTCGTTCCTGTCTACACACAAGTAGACTTGCTTCATTCCTGCACACACACTAGTAACAATACCTACGCACTCAAGTAAACCATTAGTGGATATTTTTCATTCAATCAAAACTTCATCACATCTCAACAATTTCCCCCTTTTTGATGATGACAATCATCCTTAACAATAAGAGTATAAACAAGAGATGTAATTACTAACTAAGGGACAAAGACTATCAAAGCACTAAAAATTCCCCCTCAGAAAAACAACGAATTACAACTAAGTCATGAATTCCCCCTCAAGTCGTGCTATCCTCTAATTTCCCCCTTTTGACATCATCAAAAAGAATGAAACCAGAAATCATAGATAGGAAATATACAAGACACAAGAAGGCAACTGAGGTAATGACTTATAAGAACTTCAGTGCTCAAGGAATCACATTATCAAGAAAAATATGAGAGTCGTCATGCTTAGCAACCAAAACAATAGGTCATGAGAAAGTGTACAATAAGAGCAAAGAGAAGAGGGATAATGCGGCTGAGAAAGAAGTGTGGGGCTGGAATAACTGGAAAGTAGTCAAAGATGTTCTGTTCCCTTTGAAGAATGAGGCCAGATGACTCTAAAGCGGCGAATTTTCAGATATTCTGAACCAAGAGATCGAATCCCAGTTGTCTTGTTAACTTTTTCAACTTCTTCTTCTTCCGTATTCTGTTGCTTGTTTAGGGGTATCAAACCTACCCGATTTCTTTACTCTAAAGACTTCCTTCTTAAGTAATTGTTCTTCCCATTTGCAGTCTTCAACCTTGGTCATCACGATCTTGAAAACATCATTGAGCGATCTTTTGTCAACCTTACTTGTTGGGTTTAGTCTCTGCAGCGGAATTGATTGATGGATGTTGTTGGAGAGAGGGTGATGAGAGTGGTGGTAGGGTTGAAGATGGAGGAGGATGGTGATAGGGGCGGTTGTGTAGTTTGAGGATGGATGGAAATCGTTTCAAGTTAGGAAAGAGAAAGATTCCATTTCCAAATTGATCAAATTTTGGGTTTTGGGTAACACTGTACCTTTTTCAAGACAATAACACTTCTTGAATGACTTACTGAAACACGGATGCTTCTCTTCATGCCATCTTGAGATCTCGCCTCCTTTCCTTCTTGAGGACTAGAACATTCATTCCACTTTCACAATTTATCCAAAAAGATAGAATAGTATAATGCGGGGGTGAGTTACCAAAGATGGTACAAAAGAACATTATACAGAAAACAAAGATGAAAATGTGAATTTATTAAGTCATGATGAGAGATTCCAGATGTAGATGAATGCAAGGGGCTCATAGGATTGTGCAATCATGACAAGGCTTCAGGGACGGCTGTAGAGATCCTCTATCCTTTGGGCTTATAATGAGGGTTCAAATCATCAAGAGGACTCTTTTGGGCAACAAATAAGACCTTCTCATGTAAAATTAATTGTGGTGCTAGCATTTCAATTTCAAATAGATTTCAGGACAATAGAGATTAATCAAGACAAGAAGAAACAAATAACTCACACCAACGGAATACTATCACATGCTCATATACTCCTATAGATAACAACTAATTATCACCCAGACTTCAACCAGTCATGGGAGGTTCTTAGGAGTAGACAAAATTATTCGAGAGAAATCATACCAAGTTCTAGACGTAGCCTTTCGAAAGGTTCTTTGTTTAGTGCCTTGGTGAAGATGTCTGCGATTTGTTCCTCAGTGCGAACGAATTCCATTGTTACTAGCCCCTTTTCAACACAGTCTCTTAGAAAGTGATGTCTGATCTCAATGTGTTTCGTTCTAGAATGTTGCACAGGGTTCTTAGCAATATTTATAGCACTAGTATTATCACAAAGAATAGGTATTGAATTGAGATTGATACCGAAATCACTTAGCTGTTGTTTGAGCCATAAGAGTTGTGAGCAACATGTCGCGGCTGCTATGTATTCCGCTTCAGCTGTGGAGAGAGCCACCGTGGTCTGCTTATTTTATCCCCATGAAACAAGACATGGTCCTAGGAACTGAGCCATGCCAGATGTAGACTTGCGATCTACTCTGTTCCCTGTAAAGTCCGCATCTGTATATCCTACAAGACTCATGCTTCCTCCCCTGGGATACCATAGGCACAGATCATCTGTTCCCCTTAGGTACCTCGGGATCCTTTTGACTGCAACGGTGTGTGACACCCTTGGATCAACTTGAAATCTTGCACATAGACACACACTGTACATTGTGTCAGGACGGCTGGGCGTCAAGTAGAGTAAGGATCCAATCATTCCTCTGTAGAGAGATTGATCTTCTTTGCTGCCGCTTTCATCCTTGCCTAGAGAGTCATTCGGAGAGATTGGAGTTGCGTATGGCTTGGAATTTTCTTTTCCAAACTTCTTGACTACTTCTCTGAGGTACTTCTGTTGATGGACTCTAGTTCCATCATCTCCTTGTATTACTTGTAGTCCGAGAAAGAATTTGAGTTCTCCTACCATGCTCATCTCAAATTCGCTTTCCATGAGTTTGACAAATCTTTCCACCAACTTGTTGTTTGTGGATCCAAAGATGATGTGGTCCACGTAGACTTGCACAAGTAGGGTGTCCTTTCCTTCCCTCAGGAGAAACAGGGTTCTGTCCACCTCTCCACGAACATAGCCATTTGACAATAGATGGCGAGATAGTCTTTCGTACCAAGCACGAGGGGCTTGTTTGAGACCGTAAAGAGCTTTGTCCAGTACATAGACGTGGTCTGGATGAGCTGTATCAATGAACCCAGGAGTTTGCTCCACGAAGACCTCTTCCTTGAGTTCCCCGTTGAGGAAGGCGGTCTTTACGTCCATCTGTTGAAGCTTGAAGCCATGATGTGCTGAGTAGGTGATTAATAATCTTATTGCTTCCAATCTAGCCACTGGAGCGAAGGTTTCGTCGTAGTCTATTCCCTCCTGTTGGTTGTATCCTTTACCACCAGTCTTGCTTTGTTTCTTGTTACCTGTCCCTTGTCGTCTAGCTTGTTCCTGAAGACCCATTTTGTTCCTATTATGGTTCTGTTCCCTAGATTAGGAACAAGTCTCCATACCTTGTTTCTTTCAAACTGATGAAGTTCGTCTTGCATAGCCTTGACCCATTTTGGGTCCTTTAGGGTTTCATCTACTGTTTTTGGTTATGCTAGAGAGACAAAAGAAGTGAAAGCACAAAATTCATTAGAGAGTAAGAGAGATGACGTACCTTCCCTGGGATCATTCATGATTGTGTTTGAAGGTAATGGGTCTTTTATGACTGCATTGCATATGTAGTCTTCTAGCCATCCTGGTGGTCCAGTACTTCGAGAGGTGTGTTTGATTTCGGTAGCGGGTTCTTCATCGACGCCCTCGTCTGTTGTGTTCCCTAGGGAGGGACTTGCACTTGGACAATCAGGATTGTTGTTGAATTCTTCGTCACTTTCTCCCTTTGTTTCCTCGGAGTTGGTTTCTCCTGTCTTGTCGGACTCTAAGGCTTGATTTGAGTCACCATTACTTGGACTTTGTTCCCCGAGATTAGCAACTTCAATTAGATTGAAGTTATCTTCCTGTGTGTAAGGTGTGCTTTCTCCTTCTTGTATGGCTTTACCAGCCATAGTGGACTCATCGAAGATAACATGAATACTTTCTTCAATTTTTCGTGTTCGCCTATTGAAGACTTTATAAGCTTTGCTTTGTAGAGAGTAACCCACGAATGTGCCTTCATCGCTTCTTGGATCAAACTTCCCGGTATTTTCCTTCCCATTGTTGTGAACGAAGCATCTACACCCAAATACCTTAAGATGGGATACACTTGGTTTTCTTCCATTTAGGAGGTCATAGGCGGTCTTGTTGATGATGGGTCTGAGAGTGGCTCTGTTTAGCACGTAGCAAGAGGCATTGAGTTCTTCAGCCCAGAAGTTCTTTGGAAGATTGCTGGAGATTAGGAGGGTTCTTGTCATGTCTTCCAGGGTCCTGTGCTTCCTTTCCACCACTCCGTTCTGCTGAGGAGTTCTTGGGGATGAGAAGTTGTGGTTGATCCCTTTGTTCCTACACAGATCATAGAGCTGAGAGTTTTTTAACTCAGTTCCGTGGTCGGAGCGTATAGAGTCTAGGGAGACTCCCAGTTTATTCTCCATGGTTTTCAACCATGCCTCAAACTTCTCAAAGACTTCATCTTTTGAATATAGGAAGATGGTCTAGGTGTACCTAGTGTAATCATCCACAATAACAAAAACATATCTATTTCCTCCACGGCTCTGTGTACGCATGGGTCCACATAGATCCATGTGGATCATCTCAAGACAACGAGAAGTGCTTACCTTCCTTTTGGATTTGAAGGATGACCTCACTTGCTTGCCTCTTATGCATGACGAGCACACCATGTCTTGAATGGCTTCTACTTTGGGAAGACCGGTTACCAGATCCTTTTGGTAGAGCTTTTGAAGGTGTGACAAACCTGCATGACAAAATCTTTTGTGCCAAAGAAGAGAGTCCTCTTTAACAGAGGTAAAGCACAGATCCTCCTCAAGAATAAAGGTTGAATCTACTTTGTAGATGTTGTTGATACATATTCCTTTTATGAGAATCTTCCCTGAACTTAAGCTCTCAACTTGACAATCATTAGTGTTAAAGACAACCCTATTCTTCCCTTTTTGACATAGTTGAGCCACGCTTAACAAGTCAAAACCAAAGTTGTCTACTAGATTCACATTATTGACAGAGAGTTTGTCAGAGACACTTACCTTTCCAGTTCCTTGAACTTCTCCTTTGCTTTTGTTCTCGAAGGTGATGGAGCCTCCGCCTTGGAAATTCAGAGATTGAAACCATTCTATGTTCCCTGTCATGTGACATGAGCAAGCACTATCTATATACCAAGAATGAATGGGTACCTGGTGAGTATCGTCTTGATTGCTCCCAGTTGCCATGAGACATAGGTTGTCTTTTGTTCCTTCCCAGGTAGCCATCATTGCGGATTTCTCTGGAGGTTCCTCTACTCTTTTCTTGAAACAATTCCTGGCGAAGTGACCTGCTTTTTGACAATTATAACAAATAATTTCTTTTGGACTTTGGTTACCTTCGCTGTGGTGTGTTTCTCCTCCTCTCCATGCTTTCCTGAACGCTCTTGTGATGAGGGCAACTGTGTCGTCGTCTTCAGTTTCATGGTCTTCCATCTCCATCTGGGACAGATCAAAGGCTTTTTCTACCTTCAAGGCAATTGATTTTCCTTTGTCCGTATATTTCCTTGTCAAGAGCTTCCTCTCAAGAATTCCAGAGTGACTCTTGAGACAACACACAAGGTCTTCCAAGGAGATTTCTTTGATGTCGCTTTGAGCTTGAAGGGCGTTGATGAACTCGTCCCATTGGGCGTTCAGTGCTTGCATGAATTGATAGGTGACTTTCCACTGAGGGATCTCTTCACCTAGAAATTCAATTTGACTCACATAGCCTTCAAACCTTGCATGAAATTCTTCCAAGGATTCACCTTTCTCCTGCACAGCTTGCTCATAGTCCTTTTGAGCAGCAAGGAGTTCCCGAGTATGTTCTATTTAGTGCATCCCAGATTTCCTTGGCGGTTTTGTATTTGAGAATCTTCCGAAGATCGCCTTGGCTTAGAGCCATGTGAAAGATCTTTTTAGCCCTGGCGTTCTTCTCAAGGATCTTGTAGTCTGCGTCACTATAGTCAGATCTCTTCTTCTCTTTGGTTTTGGCATCACCATTCAAGTCAAGGATGATGACATCACCAAATTCAATAACTCTCCAGATCTGGGCGTCAAGAGACTGAGTATGTGACTCAAACTGAATGCACCACCAATCATACTCTCCTGGCTTCAGCATTGGGGGTTTCCAAAATGATTCGTTGATTGCATTGTTGGATGACATCTTTTCCTGCAAAGCTAATTGAAACAATCTAGAGACCAGGCTCTGATACCAATTGTTGGATCGATTAGCGTATAAAAACTCAAGGAACAAAGGCTATTGTTAGGCCCTTACTATTTAACGCCCACCCTTTTTGCTATTTACCGCCCAGGCGCCGTGCGTCACGCATGGATTATATCCGTGCGTGACGCATGGTTTTAATCCACACGTCACGCACAGAACAAAACCATGCGTGACGCATGGACACAAACCATGCGTGACGCATGGATTTTTTCCCTATAAAAGCCCAAAAACATCAAACCCTACCATTTTGTCATATTCTTCAACAACAACAACGGCGGCTGAAGCTCTTTCACGCACGGATTTACCCCATTTTCAACAATTTTCATCATCTTTCTACATATAAGGTATGTAAACATTAAGATTTCATTGTTATGGTATGGTATTGATGTATATATGAGGTTTTCATGTTGTTTTGATGATATTTACTTCAAAATCCAATGTGTATGTTAATTAGTTGATTAGAAATGATTAAACTTGTAATATATGAATGGATTGTGTACTTTGTTGATAATTTATTGACAAATTTGATATTTTCATGTGTATATAGTTTATTAGGGTTTTGATATTGAATTAGGGTTTTGTGAATTAGGGTTATGAATTAGGTTGTTGAAATTTGGTATGGTTTTAATGAAATTATTGAAAAACTGTTATAATTTTGGAAAAAGTGTTGAGATTAGGGTTTGAAAGCCATGGAAAAACTGCAGAACACAATTTCTGGAATGTGCAATTCCATGCGTCACGCATGGCTTGAAACCATGCGTCACGCATGGATGGAAGCCATGCGTGACGCATGGAATTGCACATTCCAGAAATTGTGTTCTGCAGTTTCAGATTGTATTTGATGATATGCTGATTGAGTTTTTGATGATATGCTGATTAAATTCAGTAAACTGATTAATTTTGTGGAATTGCACATTTTATGATGTAGATATGGATGGTGGTCGTCGACCTGGACGGGATACTCGTCAAAGAAACAGAGATCTGAAGAAAAAAGATCCCATAGTTCCAAAACAAAGGAAGAAGAAGAATAGACAAGAATCGCCTCCTCGTCGTTTAGAGTTTTCTGATGAGATACAACAACAGCAACAACAACAACAACAACAACAACAACAACAACAACAACAACAACAACAACAACAACAACAACAACAGCAACAGCTATCCACAACATGACCAATCATTTGTGGAGATGATGAGGCAAGCTACTGGTTCTCATCACTTTCAGAACCCTCAGACGGGTGATGACCAATACGCACTGGTTGCTTGTAGCAGTGCAGGGCCATCAACTGGGGGTGCCAATGGTGATTCTGATTCTGATTATGAGCATGAGCATGAGGAACAGGGTCAGGAAGAGGATCGGACCTATGAGAATGTTCATGAAGAACATGAAGAAGCGGAAGAGCAAGAGGAGCAGGAGGAACAACCCAGAAGACGACGACGACGACAACCTCCGGTCAAAAACATATACGTCCCTCAGTTAGAGGGGGGTACTCCTGGAGGTCCACAAATTCCGGAGCTGCTCATAAGCTTTGAAGCTCATACAGCCTTTTTTGTGCAAAAAGGAAAGGTATGTAATTAGAATTTGGTTTATAGATTCAATACTTATCATAACTAATTTGGTTTATAGAATTTGTGATAATAAATTTGTTAATGTATGAATTGATTTGATTAACCAAATGGATTATTTGTTGAAATATTTGTAGTTTTGTTGAAAATTTGGTTAAGGTGTGCTATACAGAATGCAGAAACTGCTTTCTGCATTCTGTGTAATGCAAATCCATGCGTGACGCATGGTTCATGTCCATGCGTCACGCATGGTTCATAATATTAATTTTTAAGGTGTTGACTTCTTTTAGGGTTTGATTTAGTTAGGTTTAATGGATTTCAAATGTTCAAGGTATTAGTTGTATGACTAAAGATGTTGATTTGTGAATTTTTGTTTACTTTAGTGATTATGATGTTTGAAAAGTATTATAATATTAGTTTTTAAGGTGTTGACTTGTTTTAGGGGTTTGACTTGTTGGGTTTTATGGACTTCACATGTTAAAGGTATTAGTTGTATGACAAAAGATGTTGACTTTTGAATTTATGATGTATGATGTTTGAAATGTTAATGAAACATAGTGTGGTTAACAGAATCATACGAACCATGACAAAAGATGAATGAAACTGCATGTTGTATTTCCATGCGTCACGTATGGATTGGAACCATGCGTCACGCATGGAATGGATCCACACGTGACGTGTGGATTTGCCATACAGAAGCTTAACTGGTTTGTTATCTGTGTGTTTGTGCATAGATGAACTTTTCTGTGTTTACTGGATTAGACAAGATTACTCTTAATGACTGCCCACCTCCGTCATACCTCGACTACATACCTTCGTTTGATTTGGGCATTGATTTGACAACATGGGAGCAACCGCAATCACAGTTTGGTGATATCAACACTGGATCTTTTGGAACCGGTTACGGTTTGTCGCAATGGCCTTCGCATTTGATGAGGCCACTTTCAGACACAAGTAGCTTAAATGTGTTTCGTCCTTTGCGTACTGCACCAGAATTTGATATTGAAGTTCAAGAAGAACAATATGTCTCTGTTGATTACTCAGAGTTGTTTGCAAATGACTTGGTATTCGCCTCTAGACAACAGGGAGTGAATTAGGCCGTTAACATTGCACAAGCCAACAACTTTTGCATAGTCAATGGAAGGAGTAGAGCACCTACCGAAACAAAATCTGGAAAACTTCAGCTTATCTGTGATAGAGGACGAGTGAATTACTCAAAAGCTAAGGGAGTGAGGAAAAACATCAAGACGAAAAAATGTAGATGTTGGTTCGAATTAAAGCTTCTAGAGGAGCATAGAGGGGCTTGGAAACTTACTGTAATGTTAGGTACCCACAACCATCCTATTGGTAGTAGCTTGTTTGGGAATGCGTTTGCAGGCAGATTGACGCCTGATGAAGTGTGTACAGTAGTTGAAATGACCAAGGCTCATTGTAAACCAAATGAGATTTACACTATGCTCAACAAGTCTCCCAAGAACCTTACAAAAAAAAAACAAGTATACAATTTGATGGCCAAGACGAGGATCGAAAACAGGGAAGGAAGAACTGTTATCCAAGAGTTTTTCTACAAATGCAAACAAAGCGACTATTTCATGGAGTATAGGACAAGCAAAGATGATGCATCTATGATTGGTGATATGTTCTTTGCGTCCCCTGAATCAATGAAGCTCTTGAAATCATTTCCCTATGTACTTATAATGGACTCCACATATGCCACAATCAAGTAAGTTTTGTGTGATTATTGACCATTACATATGATTTTCCATAACATTGCAATAATATTATTTCAAATTATTTCTTTACAGGTACAAAATGCCATTTTTCGAGATTGTTGGAATCACGTCTACATGGAGGAACTTTGTAGTTTGTGGGGCATTTCTTGAGGGCGAGACTAAAGAGCATTATTTGTGGGCAATGCAACAACTTCAAGAGATGTATAGAAGAATTGGAGCAACGCCCACTTGCATTGTCACCGACCGTGAACAAGCTTTAATGAGTGCAACGGATCTTCTTTTTCCAAATGCAAAGTTTCTTCTATGTAGACGACATATAAGGAAAAACATAGAGGCCAAAGCTTCCCTCGAAATGAGATCGAAACTAAAGGGAAAAAACTTATCCAACGACTACTACAACTTGTTCGAGGAAACCACCGTAGAAGGATATGAAAAAAAGTTGGATACTATAGAGAGAGATTGGAACGCGCATATTCCCGTACTGCAATATGTTAGAGACAGTTGGCTTGGTCCTTTCAAAGAAAGATGTGTGTCGGCATGGACGGATGACGTGTTTACTCTTGGAAGCAACACGACAAACAGGTAATTTATCTATAATTGCACTTACACAACTATATTCAGTTTTCTGTGAATTTAAACAGTTTCTGTAAACTGCACATTTATACGTCACGCACGGATTTGTTCCATGCGTCACGCACGGATTTGTTCCATGCGTCACGTATGGATGTGCAGTTTACAGAAACTGCACAAGCACATTCCTGTTTGAACACCTTAATAAAAATGCAGAGTGGAAGGAGCGCATTCCTGTTTGAAGTCATATTTGAGTGGTGGACAAGGTAGGCTCGACACAGTGTTTGAGGAATACAGTGACATGGCACGAAACCAGCTGAAAGAGATATTGGGTTCATTTAACGAGAGTCTAACAAAGACGTTTAGACTTGTTCACCAAACATCTTTGTTTGTACATTTGAAGTGCAAAGTTTCGTACAAGGCAATGGAGCTCTTGATTAAAGAATACGACAAAGGTGTACAAGGCATGTACAATGCACAATATTGCGATTGTGCAACCAAGGTCAGAGACGGGATGCTGTGTGTCCATGACCTTGCGACTTGTGTGAAGAAACAAATGCCAATTCAGCCCGTGTCTTTGCATCCTTTTTGGAGTACGTTGTCTTTGGAAGAAGTGGATACACAGTGTCATCTTGAAACTAAGAAAAACGTGGCAAGACGTTTATTTGATGAATTTTATGAAGAAACATGGAACACCTTGTCACCACATGATCAAGAGAAGTGTATTGAATCTGTCAGAAAGATAGCTAAAGTGGATACACCTCTCAAAGAGCCGCCTATTTCGAAACACACCGGTGGTCGTCCCCAAGGAGCTCCTAACAAAGTGCCTAGATCTACACAAAGAAAGAAGTCAGCATGGGAATACACCGACCAAGAGATGAGGTCTAGAGCTTTGGAAGAAACACCTCCCAAGAAGCAAAGGGTTCCTAAACCCTTTGGTGCACCTCCCGCTCCACAAAAAATGTATGCGCCTTCTAAGTACATTAGAAAGATACCAATGTGCATGAGACCATATGTGGAGGGTTGGTTTGACATCAGAGCCGATGGAAACTGCGGGTTTAGATCTATTTCTATGGAAACAGGTGACCGATATTATCTTCACTCTAATGTACACTTTATCCAAAATATTCCGTCACTCAATCTGTTTTTGAGAGTCATGTAACAGGTGGGACCCAAGAGCATTGGAAGTTCATACGAGAAGAGATGATAAGAAAGGCTAAAGAGATTTGGCATTTACTTAAAGGCACGTGGATTGGTGGAGAAGTAAATCCAACATTGGAGTCCGCTATACATCAACTTACATGGGAAAGCGATTACTACCCAGCTCCAAGGGATAAGTGGCTTACCGTACCAGAAATGGCATGTTTGGTGGCTTCGGCATGTAATTGTGTCTTTGTGTGTCTAGGCGAGCAAATTAAACAGACATTCCTACCTCTTAGACTTCCGACTTGGTATGGTCAACCTGGAGCCAAGATGCAAGTTGTTTGCCTATTACTACTTACACAGCAGGAACATTTCATCCCGGTATGTTTTTTTCAATTGCTATTTACCTAGTGCATTACATGTAAATTTAATTATGCAATTCCGTAAAATCTATCTCAGATTCGCCTGAAGGATGGATGTCCACTACCACCTGTTTATAATCTTTGGGAGCGTAATTGTGAAGAATCTGCTGCGGACTTGTATGACGAAGTGTGGCAAAGATGTGGGGCTTACACACCCCCGAAAAGAGGAGGACATCAATCGTCCAAACAAAGCATCACAATTCCAGACGATGATGAAAACGATTACTAGTTCAAGAGTTATTGTCAGTCATGACAATGTTGTAATGTGTATTTTATTTCGAGTTTCGAATGACCTTCTAATGTTGTAAGGTTGTATCTTTTGATGCACATTTCAGTCTTTATGTGGTATTTCTGGGTTACATTTCACGTGAAATAGGTGCTTTGCATCTGAAATGGAATTTCTGCATTCTGTAGGAAAAATGCAATTCCATGCGTCACGCATGGATTCAATCCATGCGTCACGCATGGTTCGTGTCCATGCGTCACGCATGGAATTGCATTTTTCCTACAGTATGCAGAAATTACATTTCAGCTTTACTTGTCAAAAGCAACACTTCCGAATTGTTTTCTCAAAAGGAGACATATGAGTTGTCTTGTCAAAAGGAGACATGTGAGTTTTCTTGTCAAAAGGAGACATATGAGTTGTCTTGTCAAAAGGAGACATATGAGTTGTCTTGTCAAAAGGAGACATATGAGTAGTCTTATGAAAATGAGACATCAGAATTACAACATAAAACAGATATATTACAACATAAAACAGATACGTTTCAACAAAAAACCGATACATTACAAAATAAAACAGATTCATTACAGCATAAAAAAGACTCATTCTTGAAACGTAAATTAAAACGAACATAACAAAGACAAAACACCAAGACACTTCACATTACATCTTAAAAGGAACGAAATACTAAGACCACTACGCATCGTCAGAATCGGCTGGTTTCTCTTCAAAATCCTCATAGAGCTCCTTCACCCACCATTTAGCCGTTTCCAAATCTTTCTCTTCGTTAAAGATTCCCAGTTTCGCTGCCATAGTCCGGTTTTCCTCCAACAATTTCGTCATAACACGAAGATGATGACGGTCATACTCAGGATCAAGAAACACCCACCTGAAGTTACATTGGCATGTAAAAAACCTTCGTCCATACTGGTCTGGTCTCATCTTGTCATTAGCGCTGAAAACCGTGATAGACTTCCTACACCTCTTATTTGGACACTGAATGGTGCTGCCTTCTTGTGGTATTGAAGATGATGATGAGGATGATGCCATGTTGGTTTCCAATCTGTAATACAATGTAAGAAAACAAGTGAGAAAGTAAGGAATAAGATGTGGAATATGGAGCTTCAAAGAAGAACTTCAAAAATCAACTTACAGGCTGAGGGAGTGAAAAGGAGAGATTAATGAGTGGAAATGGTATGCTGAGGGAGTCAATTTATAGGCGTAGGTTAACAATTCCATGCGTCACGCATGGAAGCAAACCGTGCGTGACGCATGGAACTCATCTGTGTGTGACGCATGGTTCGACATTTGACTAACAGAATGCAGATTTATGTCTTGTGCACCCTAAACAAATAATCCAACAAATTCAACAACGCTAACCAGAAATGAAAAGTTCAACAACGTCATAACAAACAATCCTTACGAAAAACGGACAATCCTGAAAATCTGAAAACAAACAGTTCATAAAAAACAATCGAACCCAATCCAACAAGATCACCACCGATGTTGTTGATACATAGTTGTCCACGGCTCAATATCTTGAAGGACCTCGGTTATGGCTCCATGCATTGCAGAAACATCATACGGATCAGGCAAGGTTGCATATGGTGACAAGTGATCATAGACCCTGTCAAAAACCTACAAATAAAATTAAATATTGAAATC
The DNA here is from genome assembly GCA_029168935.1 of Oxyria digyna. NCBI lineage: Eukaryota > Viridiplantae > Streptophyta > Magnoliopsida > Caryophyllales > Polygonaceae > Oxyria > Oxyria digyna. The sequence continues at coordinate 48,778,515 of JAPVLV010000005.1, forward strand.
AGCTATTTGCATAATGTTTACCTTAAATCAAACTTAAAGAAAAATCAAGATCTCAAGTTACATGAGATAAATGTAATACCTGCTGTGCTTCCAAGCTAGCGTGTCTGCCGGGTATCAGAAATCGATGAGTGCGGGGGATGTACCACATAAGATACTCCGGAGCTTCTTCAAAACCTGTCTGCGCAGGTGGTCCCATCTGCTCCAGGGTCGCCCTGTGGATATCCATCCCCTCCCAACTCCACGCCATTCTATCATAATTCACCACATATGACCTAGGGCTGATGAGCCTATGGGCTCTAAGGGGTGAAATTGGAGGCCTGGGAATCATCTGCACCCTACCAAACTGCCTAGGCGACCTATCGGGATGGTGGGGCTCGGTTATGTCCATGCAGCTCAGCACCCCGAAAAAAAGAGCAGGATCATTGAAGTCGATTTCACCATACGGGTTCCAATTAACCTAAAAACGATATCAACGTCTTCCATTACTCAAACAGTAATTTCATTAAAGGTCCAAGCAAAGATGATGAAAAAAAGTCCTCAGTTTTTTTTGCAATTCCATGCGTGACGCATGGATCTGATTCTTGCGTGACGCATGACACAGATCCATGCGTGACGCATGGAATTGCAAAAAAAAACTGAGGCTTAAAAATGTAAACAAAATGCAACACAAATACCTGATCCGCCCTCATTGCATCTAGTTCAGCTCTGTAGTTTCGTGCTTCAGGGTCGTAGTTCGGCAACGCTTCCTCTGGTAGAAACCGAAACGCATAAGGATGATCAACTGACCAACCAGGATTACGCCGAACACCAGCTGCTAAGGATGGGAAGTATGTGTATATCCAACCCTACCATTTAAAAAATATAGTTAGCATTAAAACCATAGAAATAAGTTATGATTGCTAAAAAATGTAGTTCCTAAATAATTAAAAACTTACTTGAAGGAGAGTGAAACAAAATGAGATCAAACCACAATTTTGGCGTGTAGCGATGCCCATTTGGCGATAGAAATATGCTAGCGCCGCAGATCCCCAAGAAATACTTCTTGCCTCTTCAACACTCCCTAGAAATGCACCAAATCTCATCGGGAGCTTATGTTGTGACTTGTCAGTGAAGATTGTGGAAGCCAGCAAGTGGAATATATATCCCATTCCATGAACTACGGGATCATTTAGGCCCTCAATGTGCGCCTTAAACTTTTTCGCGCTAATCCAATAACTATCGAGCTGTTCATTTTGAAGATGAAAATTTTGCCGTCCCTTTTCACCAAAAAAGTTCTTGTTCGTAGTTCTCCCGACTGAAGCGGTGGGGTCGGTCACCATAGCTTTCCCGTGAATAGGAAGCAACATCAGCTTCTTGATGTCGAGCAACGTCACTGTCATCTCACCAAATGGCATGTGGAAGCTATTTGTTTCAGGATGCCACCTTTCTATAAAGGCGCAGATGAGCGGATAATCAATCACATCGTACATCAATACCCTGAGATGAGTCAGCTCCGTTGCAATTGCGTGATTACCCCATGACAAGTCAGAATTAAGTTCCCAATCTTTCAGCTGGGATTGTCTTGTCTGGTAAGGGAGTACGCCTCTATCCTGTAAATTGATTACGTAACACAAATAATTTTAATAACGCATAAATTTTTTCCAGAAACTGCAGAATACAGAAACTGCATAAATTTGGTTAAGGTGTGCTGTACAGAATGTAGAAACTGCTTTCTGCATTCTGTGTAATGCAAATCCATGCGTCACGCATGGACATGAACCATGCGTGACGCATGGACATGAACCATGCGTCACGCATGGACATGAACCATGCGTGACGCATGGACATGAACCATGCGTCACGCATGGATTTGCATTACACAGAATGCAGAAAGCAGTTTCTGCATTCTGTATAGCACACCTTAACCAAATTTTCAACAAAACTACAAATATTTCAACAAATAATCCATTTGGTTAATCAAATCAATTCATACATTAACAAATTTATTATCACAAATTCTATAAACCAAATTAGTTATGATAAGTATTGAATCTATAAACCAAATTCTAATTACATACCTTTCCTTTTTGCACAAAAAAGGCTGTATGAGCTTCAAAGCTTATGAGCAGCTCCGGAATTTGTGGACCTCCAGGAGTACCCCCCTCTAACTGAGGGACGTATATGTTTTTGACCGGAGGTTGTCGTCGTCGTCGTCTTCTGGGTTGTTCCTCCTGCTCCTCTTGCTCTTCCGCTTCTTCATGTTCTTCATGAACATTCTCATAGGTCCGATCCTCTTCCTGACCCTGTTCCTCATGCTCATGCTCATAATCAGAATCAGAATCACCATTGGCACCCCCAGCTGATGGCCCTGCACTGCTACAAGCAACCAGTGCGTATTGGTCATCACCCGTCTGAGGGTTCTGAAAGTGATGAGAACCAGTAGCTTGCCTCATCATCTCCACAAATGATTGGTCATGTTGTGGATAGCTGTTGCTGTTGTTGTTGTTGTTGTTGTTGTTGTTGTTGTTGTTGTTGTTGTTGTTGTTGTTGTTGCTGTTGTTGTATCTCATCAGAAAACTCTAAACGACGAGGAGGCGATTCTTGTCTATTCTTCTTCTTCCTTTGTTTTGGAACTATGGGATCTTTTTTCTTCAGATCTCTGTTTCTTTGACGAGTATCCCGTCCAGGTCGACGACCACCATCCATATCTACATCATAAAATGTGCAATTCCACAAAATTAATCAGTTTACTGAATTTAATCAGCATATCATCAAAAACTCAATCAGCATATCATCAAATACAATCTGAAACTGCAGAACACAATTTCTGGAATGTGCAATTCCATGCGTCACGCATGGCTTCCATCCATGCGTGACGCATGGTTTCAAGCCATGCGTGACGCATGGAATTGCACATTCCAGAAATTGTGTTCTGCAGTTTTTCCATGGCTTTCAAACCCTAATCTCAACACTTTTTCCAAAATTATAACAGTTTTTCAATAATTTCATTAAAACCATACCAAATTTCAACAACCTAATTCATAACCCTAATTCACAAAACCCTAATTCAATATCAAAACCCTAATAAACTATATACACATGAAAATATCAAATTTGTCAATAAATTATCAACAAAGTACACAATCCATTCATATATTACAAGTTTAATCATTTCTAATCAACTAATTAACATACACATTGGATTTTGAAGTAAATATCATCAAAACAACATGAAAACCTCATATATACATCAATACCATACCATAACAATGAAATCTTAATGTTTACATACCTTATATGTAGAAAGATGATGAAAATTGTTGAAAATGGGGTAAATCCGTGCGTGAAAGAGCTTCAGCCGCCGTTGTTGTTGTTGAAGAATATGACAAAATGGTAGGGTTTGATGTTTTTGGGCTTTTATAGGGAAAAAATCCATGCGTCACGCATGGTTTTGTTCTGTGCGTGGCGTGTGGATTAAAACCATGCGTCACGCACGGATATAATCCATGCGTGACGCACGGCGCCTGGGCGGTAAATAGCAAAAAGGGTGGGCGTTAAATAGTAAGGGCCTAACAATAGCCTTTGTTCCTTGAGTTTTTATACGCTAATCGATCCAACAATTGGTATCAGAGCCTGGTCTCTAGATTGTTTCAATTAGCTTTGCAGGAAAAGATGTCATCCAACAATGCAATCAACGAATCATTTTGGAAACCCCCAATGCTGAAGCCAGGAGAGTATGATTGGTGGTGCATTCAGTTTGAGTCACATACTCAGTCTCTTGACGCCCAGATCTGGAGAGTTATTGAATTTGGTGATGTCATCATCCTTGACTTGAATGGTGATGCCAAAACCAAAGAGAAGAAGAGATCTGACTATAGTGACGCAGACTACAAGATCCTTGAGAAGAACGCCAGGGCTAAAAAGATCTTTCACATGGCTCTAAGCCAAGGCGATCTTCGGAAGATTCTCAAATACAAAACCGCCAAGGAAATCTGGGATGCACTAAATAGAACATACTCGGGAACTCCTTGCTGCTCAAAAGGACTATGAGCAAGCTGTGCAGGAGAAAGGTGAATCCTTGGAAGAATTTCATGCAAGGTTTGAAGGCTATGTGAGTCAAATTGAATTTCTAGGTGAAGAGATCCCTCAGTGGAAAGTCACCTATCAATTCATGCAAGCACTGAACGCCCAATGGGACGAGTTCATCAACGCCCTTCAAGCTCAAAGCGACATCAAAGAAATCTCCTTGGAAGACCTTGTGTGTTGTCTCAAGAGTCACTCTGGAATTCTTGAGAGGAAGCTCTTGACAAGGAAATATACGGACAAAGGAAAATCAATTGCCTTGAAGGTAGAAAAAGCCTTTGATCTGTCCCAGATGGAGATGGAAGACCATGAAACTGAAGACGACGACACAGTTGCCCTCATCACAAGAGCGTTCAGGAAAGCATGGAGAGGAGGAGAAACACACCACAGCGAAGGTAACCAAAGTCCAAAAGAAATTATTTGTTATAATTGTCAAAAAGCAGGTCACTTCGCCAGGAATTGTTTCAAGAAAAGAGTAGAGGAACCTCCAGAGAAATCCGCAATGATGGCTACCTGGGAAGGAACAAAAGACAACCTATGTCTCATGGCAACTGGGAGCAATCAAGACGATACTAACCAGGTACCCATTCATTCTTGGTATATAGATAGTGCTTGCTCATGTCACATGACAGGGAACATAGAATGGTTTCAATCTCTGAATTTCCAAGGCGGAGGCTCCATCACCTTCGAGAACAAAAGCAAAGGAGAAGTTCAAGGAACTGGAAAGGTAAGTGTCTCTGACAAACTCTCTGTCAATAATGTGAATCTAGTAGACAACTTTGGTTTTGACTTGTTAAGCGTGGCTCAACTATGTCAAAAAGGGAAGAATAGGGTTGTCTTTAACACTAATGATTGTCAAGTTGAGAGCTTAAGTTCAGGGAAGATTCTCATAAAAGGAATATGTATCAACAACATCTACAAAGTAGATTCAACCTTTATTCTTGAGGAGGATCTGTGCTTTACCTCTGTTAAAGAGGACTCTCTTCTTTGGCACAAAAGATTTTGTCATGCAGGTTTGTCACACCTTCAAAAGCTCTACCAAAAGGATCTGGTAACCGGTCTTCCCAAAGTAGAAGCCATTCAAGACATGGTGTGCTCGTCATGCATAAGAGGCAAGCAAGTGAGGTCATCCTTCAAATCCAAAAGGAAGGTAAGCACTTCTCGTTGTCTTGAGATGATCCACATGGATCTATGTGGACCCATGCGTACACAGAGCCGTGGAGGAAATAGATATGTTTTTGTTATTGTGGATGATTACACTAGGTACACCTAGACCATCTTCCTATATTCAAAAGATGAAGTCTTTGAGAAGTTTGAGGCATGGTTGAAAACCGTGGAGAATAAACTGGGAGTCTCCCTAGACTCTATACGCTCCGACCACGGAACTGAGTTAAAAAACTCTCAGCTCTATGATCTGTGTAGGAACAAAGGGATCAACCACAACTTCTCATCCCCAAGAACTCCTCAGCAGAACGGAGTGGTGGAAAGGAAGCACAGGACCCTGGAAGACATGACAAGAACCCTCCTAATCTCCAGCAATCTTCCAAAGAACTTCTGGGCTGAAGAACTCAATGCCTCTTGCTACGTGCTAAACAGAGCCACTCTCAGACCCATCATCAACAAGACCGCCTATGACCTCCTAAATGGAAGAAAACCAAGTGTATCCCATCTTAAGGTATTTGGGTGTAGATGCTTCGTTCACAACAATGGGAAGGAAAATACCGGGAAGTTTGATCCAAGAAGCGATGAAGGCACATTCGTGGGTTACTCTCTACAAAGCAAAGCTTATAAAGTCTTCAATAGGCGAACAGGAAAAATTGAAGAAAGTATTCATGTTATCTTCGATGAGTCCACTATGGCTGGTAAAGCCATACAAGAAGGAGAAAGCACACCTTACACACAGGAAGATAACTTCAATCTAATTGAAGTTGCTAATCTCGGGGAACAAAGTCCAAGTAATGGTGACTCAAATCAAGCCTTAGAGTCCGACAAGACAGGAGAAACCAACTCCGAGGAAACAAAGGGAGAAAGTGACGAAGAATTCAACAACAATCCTGATTGTCCAAGTGCAAGTCCCTCCCTAGGGAACACAACAGACGAGGGCGTCGATGAAGAACCCGCTACCGAAATCAAACACACCTCTCGAAGTACTGGACCACCAGGATGGCTAGAAGACTACATATGCAATGCAGTCATAAAAGACCCATTACCTTCAAACACAATCATGAATGATCCCAGGGAAGGTACGTCATCTCTCTTACTCTCTAATGAATTTTGTGCTTTCACTTCTTTTGTCTCTCTAGCATAACCAAAAACAGTAGATGAAACCCTAAAGGACCCAAAATGGGTCAAGGCTATGCAAGACGAACTTCATCAGTTTGAAAGAAACAAGGTATGGAGACTTGTTCCTAATCTAGGGAACAGAACCATAATAGGAACAAAATGGGTCTTCAGGAACAAGCTAGACGACAAGGGACAGGTAACAAGAAACAAAGCAAGACTGGTGGTAAAGGATACAACCAACAGGAGGGAATAGACTACGACGAAACCTTCGCTCCAGTGGCCAGATTGGAAGCAATAAGATTATTAATCACCTACTCAGCACATCATGGCTTCAAGCTTCAACAGATGGACGTAAAGACCGCCTTCCTCAACGGGGAACTCAAGGAAGAGGTCTTCGTGGAGCAAACTCCTGGGTTCATTGATACAGCTCATCCAGACCACGTCTATGTACTGGACAAAGCTCTTTACGGTCTCAAACAAGCCCCTCGTGCTTGGTACGAAAGACTATCTCGCCATCTATTGTCAAATGGCTATGTTCGTGGAGAGGTGGACAGAACCCTGTTTCTCCTGAGGGAAGGAAAGGACACCCTACTTGTGCAAGTCTACGTGGACCACATCATCTTTGGATCCATAAACAACAAGTTGGTGGAAAGATTTGTCAAACTCATGGAAAGCGAATTTGAGATGAGCATGGTAGGAGAACTCAAATTCTTTCTCGGACTACAAGTAATACAAGGAGATGATGGAACTAGAGTCCATCAACAGAAGTACCTCAGAGAAGTAGTCAAGAAGTTTGGAAAAGAAAATTCCAAGCCATACGCAACTCCAATCTCTCCGAATGACTCTCTAGGCAAGGATGAAAGCGGCAGCAAAGAAGATCAATCTCTCTACAGAGGAATGATTGGATCCTTACTCTACTTGACGCCCAGCCGTCCTGACACAATGTACAGTGTGTGTCTATGTGCAAGATTTCAAGTTGATCCAAGGGTGTCACACACCGTTGCAGTCAAAAGGATCCCGAGGTACCTAAGGGGAACAGATGATCTGTGCCTATGGTATCCCAGGGGAGGAAGCATGAGTCTTGTAGGATATACAGATGCGGACTTTACAGGGAACAGAGTAGATCGCAAGTCTACATCTGGCATGGCTCAGTTCCTAGGACCATGTCTTGTTTCATGGGGATAAAATAAGCAGACCACGGTGGCTCTCTCCACAGCTGAAGCGGAATACATAGCAGCCGCGACATGTTGCTCACAACTCTTATGGCTCAAACAACAGCTAAGTGATTTCGGTATCAATCTCAATTCAATACCTATTCTTTGTGATAATACTAGTGCTATAAATATTGCTAAGAACCCTGTGCAACATTCTAGAACGAAACACATTGAGATCAGACATCACTTTCTAAGAGACTGTGTTGAAAAGGGGCTAGTAACAATGGAATTCGTTCGCACTGAGGAACAAATCGCAGACATCTTCACCAAGGCACTAAACAAAGAACCTTTCGAAAGGCTACGTCTAGAACTTGGTATGATTTCTCTCGAATAATTTTGTCTACTCCTAAGAACCTCCCATGACTGGTTGAAGTCTGGGTGATAATTAGTTGTTATCTATAGGAGTATATGAGCATGTGATAGTATTCCGTTGGTGTGAGTTATTTGTTTCTTCTTGTCTTGATTAATCTCTATTGTCCTGAAATCTATTTGAAATTGAAATGCTAGCACCACAATTAATTTTACATGAGAAGGTCTTATTTGTTGCCCAAAAGAGTCCTCTTGATGATTTGAACCCTCATTATAAGCCCAAAGGATAGAGGATCTCTACAGCCGTCCCTGAAGCCTTGTCATGATTGCACAATCCTATGAGCCCCTTGCATTCATCTACATCTGGAATCTCTCATCATGACTTAATAAATTCACATTTTCATCTCTGTTTTCTGTATAATGTTCTTTTGTACCATCTTTGGTAACTCACCCCCGCATTATACTATTCTATCTTTTTGGATAAATTGTGAAAGTGGAATGAATGTTCTAGTCCTCAAGAAGGAAAGGAGGCGAGATCTCAAGATGGCATGAAGAGAAGCATCCGTGTTTCAGTAAGTCATTCAAGAAGTGTTATTGTCTTGAAAAAGGTACAGTGTTACCCAAAACCCAAAATTTGATCAATTTGGAAATGGAATCTTTCTCTTTCCTAACTTGAAACGATTTCCATCCATCCTCAAACTACACAACCGCCCCTATCACCATCCTCCTCCATCTTCAACCCTACCACCACTCTCATCACCCTCTCTCCAACAACATCCATCAATCAATTCCGCTGCAGAGACTAAACCCAACAAGTAAGGTTGACAAAAGATCGCTCAATGATGTTTTCAAGATCGTGATGACCAAGGTTGAAGACTGCAAATGGGAAGAACAATTACTTAAGAAGGAAGTCTTTAGAGTAAAGAAATCGGGTAGGTTTGATACCCCTAAACAAGCAACAGAATACGGAAGAAGAAGAAGTTGAAAAAGTTAACAAGACAACTGGGATTCGATCTCTTGGTTCAGAATATCTGAAAATTCGCCGCTTTAGAGTCATCTGGCCTCATTCTTCAAAGGGAACAGAACATCTTTGACTACTTTCCAGTTATTCCAGCCCCACACTTCTTTCTCAGCCGCATTATCCCTCTTCTCTTTGCTCTTATTGTACACTTTCTCATGACCTATTGTTTTGGTTGCTAAGCATGACGACTCTCATATTTTTCTTGATAATGTGATTCCTTGAGCACTGAAGTTCTTATAAGTCATTACCTCAGTTGCCTTCTTGTGTCTTGTATATTTCCTATCTATGATTTCTGGTTTCATTCTTTTTGATGATGTCAAAAGGGGGAAATTAGAGGATAGCACGACTTGAGGGGGAATTCATGACTTAGTTGTAATTCGTTGTTTTTCTGAGGGGGAATTTTTAGTGCTTTGATAGTCTTTGTCCCTTAGTTAGTAATTACATCTCTTGTTTATACTCTTATTGTTAAGGATGATTGTCATCATCAAAAAGGGGGAAATTGTTGAGATGTGATGAAGTTTTGATTGAATGAAAAATATCCACTAATGGTTTACTTGAGTGCGTAGGTATTGTTACTAGTGTGTGTGCAGGAATGAAGCAAGTCTACTTGTGTGTAGACAGGAACGAAGGAAGTCTACTTGTGTGTAGACAGGAACGAAGGAAGTCTGCTTGTGTGTAGACAGGAACGAAGGAAGTCTTCTTGTGTGTGAAGGAACAAAGGAAGTTCAAGCAGGAACGAAGGAAGTCTTGTTGGATTCCATGAGGCGTAAGGTTAGAACGAATGGAAGACAGCTGTGAAGAGGAAGATTATTGGTCGAAGATATCTTGAAGAATGGACTTGAAGAATTATGGAAGAGTTGCATTTCAAAGAAGGAAGGAAGATCTTGTCAAAGAAGGAAAAGAAGATCTTGGAAAATAAGGAAAGTGGCAACTCGGCAAGGTTGGGCATTGGACGCGCGCGTGTGAAGGAGCGTCTAAGGAATAAGGAAATATTACGCGCCAGGGAATATTTCCTTATGCGATATTATTTCCTTATTTGTTGAAGACGGTGCGCCGAAGTGTAAGGCCCAAGGTGACTACTTGGAGAACAAGTTGGAACGTCACACGGAAGGAAATATTCATTGGAAGATATTTCCTTGTGGAAGAATTCTTAGGAAGCGATGTCCTTGTGAATGAAAGATTTAGGAAGCGATTTCCTTTTAGTGAGATATTGTGAGATTTATGGTAATTCCAGAACGGTTAGATCGGTAGTTAGGTTTGAGCTATTTAGTGTGCTATATATTGCATGAGAATTGCATAGCTTAGTAAGACTTTGAAGAGCGAAAACCTTTTACTCGGTTTAGAGTTGTTCTACGTGTGTGAGGTTGAGATTCAAGTGAGAATAGTGATCCAAGATCTAGCTAGCACGTCTAGGTGAGTGATCCAATTTCCTTTGTAATCAAGAGATCAATACAACAAGTAGACCCGTTCAAACTCTCTCTAGTGAAAGCTAGAGAGGCGTGTTTTTTCGCCTCGAGACTTATTGGTACTTGGGGTGTTTCCACTATACATCATCGTGTCCAGGTTTGGTTTTGACGAGGCGAATTTGTCGTGTGCCAAGTCAAGTAATCCTAACATGCAAACTAAGTAATATAGTACGCAAGTAAGGGTCGAATCCCAAGAGAATCAGTTTATCAAATTCTTAAGTTATCACAATGACTAACCAATAAACGTAACCAAAGGGGGGGTTTTTTGGGGTTTTGATACGAAGTATCGAATGTCAACTTGGTTTTAACAAGATTAAGCGAAGTGTTCCACTTAGCTATTATCCACAATTAGATTAACAAGTTGATCATAAAATCCTTTTTATCCTTATGTCAAGTTCTCAAGTGATCGTTCTAATTCCTGTTCTTGAATAGTTATTAGTCCAACTAGTCCTAATAACCCTTACTCGATTATAACCTCGAAACTATCGAAGTTCAATAACAAAGTAGCAATGCATTCAGGAATAGATAGATACATGCAATATCATGGACAACTAGTCGGATACTCGACATGTACTCAACTCTCTTTTCTAATAACAATCACAACTAGTTCATGCAAGTAGATTGTGCTACACAACAAGTATGATAATTCAACTAGAAGTATCAAACTCTAGCAATATGAACAAGACGCAACTAACTTAGGTGATCAATCTAAAGTAGTAAATCTAGTTCATCGACAATACAAACAAGAGAGTTGAGACAATCAAAGAGTAGACAAAAGGAAAGGATAAACTCACAACTTGTTGAATCCAAAAGCTTCAAACGCCAAGTGAAACAAAGGAACTTTAGCAACTCATAAGTTTGTGAAAACTCTTCCAAAAACTTAAGCAAAATAAAGGTTAGATGATCAAGAATGATCATCCACTACCTATATAGTATTAGCTGATGTAACAGCCCAATTAAGGTCCTAAAAAACGTATGGAAAGTTACAAAATTAAACACAAATTACTTCAAATGGCAAAGACATCAATTTGATTCTTCTGTCGAGGAACCGCACCCGCGGGTTGAGAGCCGCGGGCGCGGCTTGGGATTCTTCAGATGTTCTGGATGGCAGAGGGCCGCGGGCGCGGCTTGAGACCCGCGGGCGCGGCTTGAGCTTCTTCGAAACCTTTGGCTGAAGGTGAGAGCCGCGGGCGCGGCTTGAGACCCGCGGGCGCGGCTTGAGCTTCTTCGAGATCCTTGTCTGAGGATGAAACCCGCGGGCGCGGCTTGAGACCCGCGGGTGCGGCTTGAGACCCGCGGGTGCGGCTTGTTGTCTGAGGCAGAACTGCTGATTTCTTCAAGTCTTCGTCTTCGTCTTCAGCAGCTTCTTCCTTATGCTTCAATGCTTCCAATGCTTGTATCATCTCTTGGAATCTCGTATGTAAATCTTCTCTCGAACAGCTCCATGATACAGATTACATAGGAACAAGTAACATAATCCTATACAAAACTAGCTAATAATCCATAGTTGCGGTATGTAAAACACCGCTTATCAAACTCCCCCATACTTAGACCTTGCTCGTCCCCGAGTAAGCTAAAAGAAACTTACTCTTTTACAATAATCACTCAAAGATCTCAGGAAGTATGAAAAAGAAAGAAACTACAAATTACTAACACATTTAGTATACAAACAATATGGTGAGAAAGAATTTTATCAATTTTGGTCTTCCATAGTGGTTAACATGCAAAAAATTATGTCCTAAACACTCATTTCACTCATTTTGCCTAGGCGCCTCGAAAGGTTTTCACCTAGCCACTCATTTCATTTTCAATCTCACCATTCCTTACCGCCCTCAAGTCCTTTTTTGCCAAGCCTAATGCAAGCCGAACTACCCGCTTATTGCATGGATTTTTCCATCCTAGGATTTTCATTTGCCTTTTTTCGTATTTTTGTGGCTTTTTCTGTTTTTAATTCCATGCAAAGTACAACAAAATAAAAACCGAAGGGAAATAACAAGAAAATGAAACTACTCTAGGATAAGCAATGAACTAATTTCCCTCCCCCATACTTGTAGTGCACAATGCCCTCAGTGTGTAAGACATAGAAAAATAATGAGGAAGAGAGAAAGAAGCTCACTGATCCGGGTCATCCCGGTTTGGATATTCGGGCCAACGAGCATGCATGTCGAGCCGTAAGTCATCCACCGACTGCTGCAGCCTCTCAAAATTGTGGTTCACCGTCTGCTGCAGCCTCTCAACATTCTGGTTCACCGTCTGAACCGACTGGTAGACATACTCAATCCGCTCGAAAAGACGCTGCTCCCAAGGTACGTCAGCAGGAGCTGCAGAAGACGAGCCTTCGCCCCATTGCCTCTGAGGCTGAAAACGAGGGGCAGGCTCCTGGAAGTCATCATCATCATCATCCTCAAGGTCAGCTGGCTGCTGATCCAGCTGCGGAACCGGCTCCTGGATGCTGATCCCACCGCGAGCTCGTCGTCTAGCAGCTGCACGAGGGGGAGCGGGTGCTGGGTTGAGCCTAAAGGTATGGGCTGGCCCATAAGCAAAATCCTCGGTGAGAGCAATCTCGGGAGGACCGAGCCAAACCCACATCCGCTCGTCTTCAGTTACTGTAGCCAACTTGAGCCACCTAAGTCGGGTTTGCAGAAACGTGGTATCCAGCAAATAGGGACCCAGTGAGGGGTCCGGACTACCTACGCAGTCAAGCGTCTCCCAGTCGGGGACGACAGCCTCTAGGATGAGGGTGATCATGCCACCCAAAGCAATCTGCCCCCTTGGTTTTGAGCGGGCTACCTTACAGGAGTGAACAAAAAGTGAGAGCCAATCCGGAATTACCTGACATTCCGGCATAAGAGCATACAGATACTTCAGCTGGTATGCAGGCACCTTGTTCACCTCAGAGAGCCCAAAGAAGGCCATAGACAGGGCCCGATGTGTCAGGCGGAGACATGGATGGGACATCTTAGCATTGTAGTCATTACCATGGGTGTCCCGAACTTGTCCCGTCCATGTGTACCAGACCTGTGTCGGGCTTTCGCCAACTATAGTGTCATAATCTGCAGAGGGAACCTGAGAGATTCCCAAGATGTGGCGCAGCTGTTCGGCCTGAACTGTAAAGGACCGTCCATTGTATATGAACTGGATGGCCGAGATGAAGGTGGTCTCCGAGACGTTCTTGGACTTGAGGCTTGCCAGAAACTGATAGGTAGCCTCGGCATGAGTGGGGGCTGACCTGTACAAGAAACCCTGCAGCCCTGCGTGCTCAAGCATGGCCTCAGTGCATGCAGTCATACCCAAATCATCGAGGGTACGTGGATGAAAAAATCTCGTGGCTACACACTGCTTAGCCCTTAAATAAGCTAAATTGGTCTGAACCTGTTGTTGCCACAAATCATTTTTGTGGCCTCGGGATGTTCCTGCTGCAGCCATCAGAGTGTATACGCAAAACAAATGCTACCACAAATCCGCACACAACAAATATACCAAACAGCAGCAGCAGCACAATAGCAAAAAGCCCTCCCCGAGGCGTAAGCAAATCAACAACGATTAGTGCGGTTGGGAGAAGAACTTACTGAAATCAGTAAAATGGACGCAGAGGTGGAAACCGCGGGCGCGGGTTGGGGGCCGCGGGTGCGGTTTTTGATTTTGCTGGAGATTTCTGGCGAGGAGGGAACCGCGGGCGCGGTTTTGGGGCCGCGGGTGCGGTTTTGTGCGAGCTGGAGATTTCTTGGCAGGGCGAGGCCGCGGGTGCGGGTTTGTAGCCGCGGGTGCGGTTTCGTCGAGACAGAATCGTCTGGGCAAGGTGATTTTGCGGGTGCGGGTGGTAACTTTTGAGCCGCGGTTGCGGTTGGATGCCGGCGCGGGTGCGGGTGCGGTTGGTGAGGAGGATTTGGTGGGGGTGTGTTGGTGTTGGGAGAGAGGGGTTTGGTGGGAGGTAGGGTATGTGGTGGGAAGTGGGAAGAGAGGCTTTTATGTGGTGGGAGTTTGATGTGGTAGGGGGTAGAAAATGAAATTTGATGTGGAGAAGGTTAGAAGATGAATTTTGATATGGAGAAGGGTAGAAGATGAACCGTCAATTCCTTTTCTTTTTTCTTTTTTTTTCTCTTTTTTTTTTTTTATAAACGAAAAGAAAAACCGTCAATTCCTTTAGTAGCAAACGACCATCGTCTTCTCGTCTTGACTTCCTAGAAAATAGAAAACAAAACAATTAAAAAGAAAATGAAATTCAAGGGAAAAAGAAGAATACCCTGGGTTGCCTCCCAAGCAGCGCCTTGGTTAGAGTCGTGGCTCGACTTGGTTTCCCGTCTTCAATTTTCCAAAGTTGGCTCTTCTAGAGCCATTTCATCGAAAGACACTTTGGTGAATCCCTCATGGTAAGGTTTTAACCTTTGACCATTCACCTTGAAGACGTTGTGGTTGTCTTTGTCAAACAACTCAACGGCGCCATGAGGAAAAACGCGAGCAACAACATACGGGCCATTCCACCGGGATCGCAACTTACCTGGAAAAAGTTGAAGACGAGATTGGTAGAGCAAGACCTTGTCTCCCACCTTGAAATCTTTCCTCAAGATGTTCTTGTCATGCCAAGCCTTCGTCTTTTCCTTGTAGATCACCGCATTCTCATACGCATCCCGGCGTATCTCTTCAAGCTCTTGGATTTGCAACTTCCTAAAGTCGCCTACTTCATCCAACTCCATGTTGCATTTTTGCACCGCCCACCACGCCTTGTGTTCTAACTCCACCGGAAGGTGACAAGCCTTTCCAAACACAAGTCGATATGGGGACATTCCTATTGGAGTTTTGTAGGCAGTCCTATATGCCCAAAGTGCATCATCCAACCTTAAACTCCAATCCTTTCGATTAGGAGCCACCGTCTTTTCCAGAATCCCCTTGATTTGCCGATTGGACACCTCAGCTTGTCCATTGGATTGGGGGTGATAAGCAGTTGAGACTCGTTGAGTGACATGGTACTTCTTTAAAAGTGCACTCACCGTCTTGTTGCAAAAGTGAGTACCTTGGTCACTTATAAGAGCCTTTGGAATCCCAAAACGAGAAAAGATATTCTCCTTCAAGAAACCTCTACCACTCGGGAATCATCAGTTCTGGTGGCCTTCGCTTCCACCCATTTGGAAACGTAGTCCACCGCAAGTAAAATGTATAAATTCCCAAACGAACTAGGAAAGGGTCCCATGAAATCAATACCCCAAACATCAAAAATCTCACAAAAGACTAATGGTGTTTGTGGCATCTCATTTCGTTTAGAAATTTTTCCGACCCTTTGGCATCGGTCGCAAGCTTTGCAAAAGGCAAACGCATCCCGAAAGATGTGTGGCCAATAGAAGCCGGCGTCCAATACCTTCCTAGCCGTTTTATTAGCCCCAAAATGCCCCCCACATGCATGAGAATGACAAAAAGTAAGGACAGACTGTACCTCGTTATCCGGGAGGCATCGTCGGATTACCTTGTCAACACAATGTCTCCAAAGGTAGGGGTCATCCCAAACGTAGAAACGTGATTCCCGCTTGATCCTATCTTTTTGAGCCTTGGTGTAGTTTGGCGGGAATTCTTCGCGAACCAGGTAGTTCACGATATCGGCAAACCATGGTTTGAAAGACCGGAGGGCGAAAAGCTTGTATTCGGGATCAATTTCTGCATACTCGGCTGTCAGAAAACCGCGATCGCGGTTATTGAGCCGCGGTCGCGGCTCTCCTTGCAGTGATATTTCTGGAAAGCTCAAACCGCGGGTGCGGTTTACTAGCCGCGGGTGCGGCTCTCTCTTTTCCGGAAGTTCGTGGGAGCTTAAACCGCGGGTGCGGTTCCCTAGCCACGGGTGCGGCTCGTACTCAGCAGAACCAGAAATTGCAGAATTAATTTGATACAAGTTTTCGTCCGGGAACGTACCTTGAATTTGAACCTGTAATTTACCGTCCTCTGCTACAATCCGGCTCAAATGATCAGCTACGGAGTTTTCGACTCCCTTCTTGTCCCGGATTTCCACATTGAACTCGCTTAAGAGCAAAACCCATCAGATGAGTCTTGGCTTTGATTCCTTCTTCGTCATGAGATAACGAAGAGCAGCGTGGTCCGTGTGGATAATCACCTTTGTGCCCAAAAGATATTGCCGAAATTTTTCAAGGGCAAACACCACGGCTAGCAACTCCTTTTCCGTGGTGGAGTAATTCCTCTGAGCTCCGTTCAAAGTCGTGGAAGCATAGTAGATGACGTGCATTGCTCTTCCGACTTTTTGACCAAGAACGGCTCCCACCGCATGATCACTAGCATCACACATGATCTCAAAGGGTAGAGACCAATCGGGTACTTGGATGATTGGTGCTTCGGTGAGGTGGGCTTTCAGAGTGTCGAATGCCTTCTTGCACTCATTCGACATGTCAAAAGTAGCTTCCTTTTTCAAAAGCTCACATAGGGGCGTGGAGATCTTAGAAAAGTCCTTGATAAACCTGCGATAAAAACCTGCATGGCCTAGGAAGGAACGCACTTCACGCACATTAGTAGGATAAGGCAACGATTGAATGACGTCAATATTTGCCTTATCGACCTCAATACCCCTAGCTGAAATTATGTGCCCCAATACTATCCCTTGTTCAACCATAAAATGACACTTTTCAGAATTCAATACTAGATTAGTATCTACACATCTTTTAAGCACAAGTGACAAATGATTTAAACATGCATCAAAGCTATCCCCATGTACCGTAAAATCATCCATAAAAACTTCTATGAAATGTTCAATGTATTCCGAGAAGATACTTACCATACATCGTTGAAAGGTCCCGGGTGCGTTACATAATCCAAAAGGCATCCTACGATATGCAAAAGTGCCAAAGGGACATGTAAACGTCGTCTTCTCTTGATCTTCGGGTGCAATAGCAACCTGAAAATACCCTGAATACCCATCTAGAAAGCAATAATATGGACGACCGGCAAGTCGTTCAAGCATTTGATCAATAAAAGGGAGGGGGAAATGATCTTTTCGGGTTACCGCGTTCAGCTTGCGGTAATCAATGCATACTCTCCAACCCGTTTGAGTTCGGGTAGGAACCATCTCCCCTTGTTGATTCTCTACCAATGTTATGCCCCCCTTCTTAGGGACACATTGAGTTGGACTTACCCATTGACTATCCGAAATGGGATAGATCATGTCAGCTTGAAGAAGTTTCAGCACCTCCTTCTTGACCACCTCCATCATAGGTGGGTTTAACCTTCTTTGGGGTTGCCTAGAGGGTTTAGCACCTTCCTCAAGAAGGATCCTGTGCATACAGGTGGAAGGGCTAATTCCCTTGATGTCAGCAATGGTCCACCCAAGAGCGGTAATGTGTTCTTTCAGCACCATCACCAACTTTCTCTCTTGTTCACCTGTCAACTTACTTGAAATGATTACCGGGAGGGTATCATTTTCCCCAAGAAAAGCATATTTCAAGTGCTCGGGTAATTGCTTGAGCTCTACAACCGGTGCCTGCACAACAGAAGGAAGAAGCTTTTCGCTCTCCAAAGTTAGTAGCATGGGCCGACCGGCCAAAATTCTACCCGAAGCGTCCAGACGAGCTAGAACATTTTGAATCTCAGGTGGAAGAGACAAGTCAAGTGTTGGTGAGTGAACGATGTTGTGTTCCAATACACTTTGTAATTCATCTAAGCCAAAGATATTGAAAACATCTTGGACTATAGGATCAATTACATCAATTGAACAAATAGACGCAGCATCTTCGACGGGGTGTTTCATAGCATCAAAAATGTTAAATTGAACTATTTCCCCATCGAACTCTAAAGTGAGAGATCCACTAGCCAAATCAATCTTTGTGTTAGCGGTTCGCATGAAGGGTCTCCCAAGCAAAATAGGAGCAGCTTGCCCATCATGTTCCATGTCTAACACAAAGAAATCAGCGGGAAAGAACAAATTATCCACCATAACCAGAACGTTTTCAAATACACCTTTAGGATACACGGTGGACCTATCGGCTAGTTGAATAACAATTCCGGTTTCATGAAGTGGACCTAACCCGAGAATCTTATAGAGAGAGTAAGGCAACACATTTATCGATGCACCCAAATCGAGCATGGCTCGTTCAAAATGTGTGTCGCCTATACGGCAAGGTATGCTGACCATGCCCGGATCGCTGCACTTCTTAGGCATTCGCCTTTGAAATACAGCGGAGACACGCTCGCTTACCGTCACCTTTTGTTGCCCTTTCAACTTTTGATTCCTCTTGATTGTGCAAAGTTCTTTTAAAAACTTTGCATATCGAGGAATGCTTTTGATTAACTTGAGCAAGGGGATGTTTACCTCACATTTGCTGAACGTCTCAAACAGCTCCTTGTCGTTTTCCGGCCTTTTGGTGTTCCTAAGGGCATCGGGAAACGGGGCGGGAGGCTTGGTGGAGTCGAGAGGTGGAAAGTTGGGACGGACGTAGTTGTCCTGTCTCAACTGGAAATCCCCCCGATCCTCCACTTCGAGGTCAGCATTTTGTGAAGGAAAACCAGAAATTTTTACCTCGGTGGATGAGCCGCGGGTGCGGTTTTCGACCCGCGGGCGCGGCTCGTCAGTGCAACTGTCTTCTGGCGCAGTGGAAAAACTGCGGGCGCGGCTCTCTACCCGCGGGCGCGGCTCTTCAGGAAGACTGACTTCTGGCGCAGTGGAGGAACCGCGGGCGCGGCTCTCTACCCGCGGGCGCGGTTCTTGGCTATCCTCAGAATCTGATTTTTCTGCCGAAGCCTCGACAAGCTTTTTGGTTTCCCCCAAAATCTTACCACTTCTTGTTGTCACTGCACTCACATTTCTGGTTGGATTCACCACCGTTTGGGACGGTAGAGAATTGGAATTTTGTTGTGCAATGGTGGTAACAGCTTCAGCCAACTGCCCAATTTGCTTCTCCATGTTCTTGATGCTCGACTCAGTCGTTTGAACATGAGTTGTGAAGTGTTGAGTCAAGGACCTCAGCAGCTCCGCAGTAGATGGTCCAGCATTGGGTCGAGGGCCTTGAGTTTGTTGTTGGGGCTCATTTGGATCACGCCACCGAAAATTGGGATGATCTCTATACCTCGGGTTGTAGTTATTTTGTTGATCACCACGAGGTCGCGGGGGTCCATACCCACCAGCAGCAGCATTGACATCAGCAACATCTTCACTTTCAAGCTCAGGGCATTTATCTGTAAAATGAGCAGGGTCAGAACAAATACCACATACCTTTACTTGTTGTTGTTGTCCTTTTTGCAGCTGGGAGACCATCTTCTTCAACTCTACAAGCTCAGCTACAAGAGCGGGATCCCCTGAACTTGCTGCATGCACTCCCTTTTTGGTGTATATCCTACCAAAACTTCTTGTGCTCTCAGCCATATCTTGCAATTTCTCCATGGCATCCTCCGGCGTCATGTTGAGAATATTCCCACCACACGCAGCATCAACCATCCTCCTTTCTTGGTTAAGGAGACCATTGCAAATGTAGAGCACAAGATCCTCGGTATCATACCCATGAAAAGGGCACGAAGCACACAACCCCTTGAAGCGTTCAAGGTAGTCATAGAGCGTTTCGTCTTCACTTTGCTCGACATGGGCTATCTCCTTCTTGAGAGCATTTGCCTTCTTCACCGGAAAATACTTGCTCAAGAACACCTTGTGCAATTTTTCCCAATTATCAACCGAACCGGTTGGCAAATGGTAATACCAAGAACGAGCACCATCCTTCAAAGTGAACCCGAAGGCTCTCATCTTAATCTGCTCTTCCGTGACATTTGGCGGTTTGGTTGTCATGCAAATGTCATGAAATTGGTTCAGATGCATGATTGGATCCTCACCAGCCAAACCATGGAAACTTGGGAGCAAATTGATCACCCCCGACTTGAGCTCGAAAGTCACCCCATGAGCAAGGGGTGGAATAACCACAGCTTGAGGTTGCTGTGTCAGGTTCGGTGTTTGCCGCTCTCTCAAAGTGCGAGTAACACCACCTCCTGGTAGCCTTGTCTCAATTAGCTCTCGTTGAGCATTAACGACCAACTGCATGTCAGCCAATTGACGTTGCACTTCAGCAAGAGCTTCTCGATCGGCCATTTCTACTGTCTCAGTCCCGACTCTGTTCTCTCTTCGATTCCGACGAAAAGTTCTCTCGATCTCTGAATCAAGAATAGAAAGAGGATGATTAGTAGAACGGGTGTTGACCATTCACTAGTCAACACTAAAGTTAGTCAAAATAAGAACTTAAAAATAAGAAAATTTGATTCCCCGGCAACGGCGCCAAATTTGACGAGGCGAATTTGTCGTGTGCCAAGTCAAGTAATCCTAACATGCAAACTAAGTAATATAGTACGCAAGTAAGGGTCGAATCCCAAGAGAATCAGTTTATCAAATTCTTAAGTTATCACAATGACTAACCAATAAACGTAACCAAAGGGGGGGGTTTTTGGGGTTTTGATACGAAGTATCGAATGTCAACTTGGTTTTAACAAGATTAAGCGAAGTGTTCCACTTAGCTATTATCCACAATTAGATTAACAAGTTGATCATAAAATCCTTTTTATCCTTATGTCAAGTTCTCAAGTGATCGTTCTAATTCCTGTTCTTGAATAGTTATTAGTCCAACTAGTCCTAATAACCCTTACTCGATTATAACCTCGAAACTATCGAAGTTCAATAACAAAGTAGCAATGCATTCAGGAATAGATAGATACATGCAATATCATGGACAACTAGTCGGATACTCGACATGTACTCAACTCTCTTTTCTAATAACAATCACAACTAGTTCATGCAAGTAGATTGTGCTACACAACAAGTATGATAATTCAACTAGAAGTATCAAACTCTAGCAATATGAACAAGACGCAACTAACTTAGGTGATCAATCTAAAGTAGTAAATCTAGTTCATCGACAATACAAACAAGAGAGTTGAGACAATCAAAGAGTAGACAAAAGGAAAGGATAAACTCACAACTTGTTGAATCCAAAAGCTTCAAACGCCAAGTGAAACAAAGGAACTTTAGCAACTCATAAGTTTGTGAAAACTCTTCCAAAAACTTAAGCAAAATAAAGGTTAGATGATCAAGAATGATCATCCACTACCTATATAGTATTAGCTGATGTAACAGCCCAATTAAGGTCCTAAAAAACGTATGGAAAGTTACAAAATTAAACACAAATTACTTCAAATGGCAAAGACATCAATTTGATTCTTCTGTCGAGGAACCGCACCCGCGGGTTGAGAGCCGCGGGCGCGGCTTGGGATTCTTCAGATGTTCTGGATGGCAGAGGGCCGCGGGCGCGGCTTGAGACCCGCGGGCGCGGCTTGAGCTTCTTCGAGATCCTTGTCTGAGGATGAAACCCGCGGGCGCGGCTTGAGACCCGCGGGTGCGGCTTGTTGTCTGAGGCAGAACTGCTGATTTCTTCAAGTCTTCGTCTTCGTCTTCAGCAGCTTCTTCCTTATGCTTCAATGCTTCCAATGCTTGTATCATCTCTTGGAATCTCGTATGTAAATCTTCTCTCGAACAGCTCCATGATACAGATTACATAGGAACAAGTAACATAATCCTATACAAAACTAGCTAATAATCCATAGTTGCGGTATGTAAAACACCGCTTATCAGGTTTACATTATTGTTTGTCTTTCTGCATTATCTACTTGTCAAGGAACAATAGCCTTTGTTCCTTGAGTTTTTATACGCTAATCGATCCAACAGAAGTTATCTTTTAAAGACAATCTCAACCATAGATCTCAGAGATTAACTTCTAATCTCAGCCTTATATTGCTCTTAAATAGATCAACTTTTAATCTCAGCCATTGATCTCAGAGATTAACTTCTAATCTCAACCATTGATCTTAAATAGATTAACTTCTAATCTCAGCCATTGATTTATTAAAATCAGATTACTCCCTATTAATTCCATTCTTTTAATATAAAATGAATAAGTCTTATTAATAGACTTTTACCAACAAATTATATTGAATTGGATACCTTAAGAAAGTGAACAAACCCAGATAAATTGAGTGATTAAAGACTAAAACCCCCTTACAGAGATATTGTATAGAGTTCTATTAGAAGAGGTAAAAAATTAGAAGCTCGTCACTGGGAAAAACCTCCAGAGAGTAAGGCATCCGACGACCAAAATTTTAGAGGTGTTTTTCAAAGACCAACCCACTTCATCAGCCTAGTAGCAGCATTTGAAATCAACCATTAACAATTTCTGTAAAAAAATAAAACAAGAAATACACAAGTTAACTTGTTAAGAGACAAAGATGAAGTTGAGAAAGCAAAAAGGGTGACACGATATTGTGCAAATTCAGAGACGAAGAACTTGAGAAAAACAAAGATTGAATCATTTGAGAAAGAGAGGTAAATTGGAGTGGCTCAGAGAAACCCTAAAAATAATGATAAAGGAGAAAAGAAAGGACGCAAACCAGGGTCACTAACAGACTCTGTGACGATGTAGGCGTGTAGCCGCGTTAGAGAATAAGCTTGACCAACGAGGATGCTATGAAGCCGAGAAGTTCTAGAGATAAACATGGGAGGTTTTAATAACACAAAGAAGCTAAATCCAGTGGAATTTATAGAAGTTGATGGATGAAGAAAATACGTGAAAAAATTAAGGATCATACGGAGGTGAAGCTTCGAGTCGCTAACACCCTAGAGTTGGAGAAATTTTAACCTCCTTTTGCTAAGGAAACAACACAACCATAAAGCACAGTTGTTGGTATTTCAGCTTCTAATAGATAATTTTAATAATCGAAACATAACTGCAATTCTAGATAGAAGAAGAAAATGGAAATCCTACAGTACTTTGAGTCAAGATTCTCAATCATTATTACACACACGAACTACAACAGTTGGGTGAAAATAAAACTACAGCTGCAATGTTGCTCAAAATCCCCAAACTGGAATTTTCCCAACCACGGTTTTTTGTATACACTTGATCTTTTTAACATAGAAATGATAGCATACTCAATTTCATCCAGTTTCGATAAATAACACTATTCACAGCTGCAAAGTACTCAAAACCAATGAAAAAACTGCAAAACATCATAGCAAGCATATATATTCTCTTGTACTGAGCACATAAATTTAACAAGCGAGCACTTGTGAAGTATAAAAATTAAAGTTTAATTAGGACCAAACAATCTAACAATAATGAGCAAATTAAATAATCAATCACTTATTGGCAAATGAACGACAAAATTACCAGCATTGACGAAATCGAGTTCTTGACATCATATGATATATCCACCTTTGATCCTGCATTGAGGTAATAAATCCACTCCTGCACACACACACCTCTCATAAATTCCTATCTATACTGTCGTATTTTATAAATTCTTAAGGAACAAAACAAGAAGCTAACCTTGTGAAAATTACACTCAACAGAAGCATTACGCGTCTCACTCCATGTGGTTTCAACATCCAGAGCAGGTGAAGTATGAAATCCATACAACATTGGTCTACAAGAGCCTTCAGTTTGCTTCACCTGCAAAATTTCGCACCAAATGAAAGCGGCTGTAACAGCTAACACTACACAGAGAATGTATAAACCCTAACTGTTCGCACTAACCAAAATAGACTGCACGAACAATTCGTTCGTTGTAATCAACTTCGAGCAATTCGGCCCCGAATTCGGTCGCCATCCTCGTCGCACCTCCATTATGTTTTTCCCAATATTCTTAGCAGCGAATTCAACGCTTTGTACCCACCATGCCCGTCGAATACACCAAAGAACGCCTGAATTGAATAATTTAGTTAGAGAAATTCTAGATACTCAAATTCAGAAGCCCTAATTTCAAAATTAGGGCAAACGCCGAATCCCTAATTTCACTATCTTACAAAATTGAGCGAGGAAATCAGAAATTACCTGTTTAGGGTCGTCTTGAAGATCGAGCGAGGCACAGTAGCGATCCTCCATAACAACCCTCTTCTTCCCCCTCTTGCAATAAACGGAGTAGTATCCATCTCTCTCCTCTTCGAGAGCACTATCCGTGGCCGGAACCCTAGGCGTGGCCGACTGACCTCCAAACTCTAGCGAAACGATTGGAATATCAAGCCTACCAGGCCTCTTCCTCTTCAACGGCACCGGAGGATACAAATTGGAAGCCGACGGAGGAGGAGGGCGAGGATGTGCAACCCTTCTTCGTCTTTGAGCTTCTGTCTGGCCTCTTCGTTTTTGTCTCTGCCTGAGGGCGCCGACACCGGAGTGGATATTATTCTCATTTCTCACTCTAAGGGCCCTTCCCACCGGATGAGGACCCATATATTATAGTTTATAGTTTATGGTTTATGTTTTATAGTTTAAGTTCATGAATAACTAAATTTAATTAGATTTTGATAACATAATAATAGATAAAGATATATATATATATAAGATAAAGATATAATATGATAAAAGATAAAAATGGATATTCTTTTTGTAATATAACCTATTAGATATATTTTTTATTTATTTATTTATTTAATTCAAAGATATATATCAAAATATAAAGTTGGATGATGACACGGTGGATGATGTAACATAGCTTAGAGGTCGACACATAGGCGAATTGAATATAAGGGCGACATGTGGCAAAACAACGTTCTGTTTTAATATATGTATAGATAGATGGAAAGACGAGAGCGTATGAGCGAGCTATAGAGAAAGATGAAGAGAAGAAGAGAGGCGAGTAGAAAATTGATGATCCATGTCAGAGCGGGGTCCATTAGAATAGTCGGCTCAATGGTACCTTGTCAGGTTCTTAAATCTGCTCTCACGATCTTGAAAATGTGCACATATTTTATCGTTGTTTGATTTGGTTCCAATTGGCCTATCATTCGACTTATCCTTCTTTCATCTCATTCTAATTACGCCTTTCTTCTCTGTTCGAGGTTTGGTGTCTAGATCGGACAACAGCGGCTTATCCCCGCATCATTTTGTCCTCACCCTAGTTGAGGACAAGTACTGAGATGCTCGAATAAAATATTTGGTGCGCAAATCATACGCGTAGAAAAAGAGAGTACGTACCTTTTTAACATCATTTTCCGGAGTGGACTTCAAACTTTGGAGAGGAGTCTGAAGCGAGAATAAATTCATAATAAGATATTGGTGAATGAATAAATGTTTTTCCTTTTTCACATTTGTCAAGACACGTTTTGTATAGTAAATATCTCTAAATATATATTAATTAAAAATTATAAAATTTTGATATGTTAAATTATCCATTAAGACGGATCAAATAAGACCTTATGTAACTATATTTTTTCTTATATTGAAAGGGTTTTTCTAATGTGTGTCCTTGGACACACAATAAAACAACTAAAAGAGGAAGGTATTATATTGAAAATGTAATCCCTTTTTGTTGTGATGGGTTTATCCCATTATTCTAGGGGTGTAGTGCCTAGTTTTTTTTTCTCTTTTAGTTGTCTAATGTGTGCCCATGGACACACACTAGACAAATCCATGTTAAAAGTTATGCCATAAAATGTGTTGTGAATAGTGAAAAATGTGAAACAAGAGTTACGAATAGAAGCATTGTTTTAGAAGGCGGGAATAACTGCACCATAGCCTACAAAATGATTGAGTACAGTTGTAGAAGGGACTTCTTCATTTTATAAACAAACAAAAAAAAACTCAAAAGTGGTACTGGCATACTGCACCTGGAAAACCGCTGACAGAAGTGGCTTGGTTCCACTAATTCGCCCTATTTCAATACACGACCTGTACGAATGATGAAGATATTTGTATTAAGATTTTTTCATCCCTAAAATAGCTTATAGTTAATATAGCAGGAAATTAAATTATTTCCGCTACCCACATGTTTATCAATACAATATCGGCGAGGGCCAAAGCAAAAAGAGTAGTTCGCCTCTCGAATAGATGACCCTAATCAATTAAACAAACCGAAATAAAATAAAATATTAAATTGTCTTTCCAAATGAAAGTAGTCACGTCCCTTCAAAGAATTCATGTAGAAAGTTCGAATTACCTCTCCTCTTTCATTCCCATCACAACCTTCTACGTCGAGAACAATTGTTAAAGGCTTAGTAGCATCAGATGCCTTTGTCATCCAGACGCCCTTTGTCGTTTGAGAGCTATGTATATATAAACCAACATATAACTACAGATTTGGCCATTCTTTTACTCTCAAAAAAATTCAAATATTTTAAAATCGATTACTTACAAGGTCTCATCGACATTCATCATATCAAACTTTGTAGAGAATAGATTGTTCAACAATGTGCTTTTTCCTATCAATAGATATGGAAGAGAAGATACAAACCTTAACTTAGATATGTTGAAAGAACACAAGGCAAGGTGGTAAAAAGCTTAGCTGGAATTGATGTTCGAAGACAATGATGTATGAATAAGCCAAATCGGGCCGACATGAACTGTCATCCCGACGACATGAACATTCATCGGGAAAACATGAGTAAGATCGTAGATCGAGAGGAGCTCCGGAATCACGAACGATAGCGACGAACACAAAGAAGTCGATCGCGGATTAGAACGTAGATCGAACGAGGACGGCTGAAAGTGGACCGCATAATGGAATTGAGCCATGATTGATCTCGACGGTGATGGAAGGAGGCAGTTGACGATTGAAGGAGTCGATATTGATCCCGACGGCGAGGGAAACAAAGCTCTCTTCGGTGTCGTCGACGACGATGAATATGCAAACGATTTAGTGGTGTGATGGAGGAAGTAAGAGGGAGGAGGAGGAAAGGGACATGTGAAGGGTTGAGTAGCCATTTCAGAGGCGGAAGAAGATGCGGAGAGAATGGAGGCGGAGAAATAGGTTAGATTATGTTAGTTTATTTAACTTGAATAGAACAGGGTTACTGGTCCTGTTTGGTATGATTCCGCTGGAATGAGGAATGAATGATTCCGATACCATGTTTGGATTGGTAAAAAAGTGTAATTTCTATGATATCTAAGAATGACTCATTCCAAGCCCAAAGAACAACTTCATTCCTCCAAAAAACCATGGGTTTCATCCTTTCCAAAAAACTAGGGCACGTAAAACAAGAAAAAACTTCCGCCTCCCTTGCTATCAACTCGGTGCTGCCCACTTCATCTTCACCGACGATCTTTCTGAAATCTCTCTCGGCTTCACAAGGTAATTTTCCCCATCTTTCTCTTAGAATTATATAATGATGTATACTGGGCTATATTCGTTCGTATACTAGGAAATATTCGTTCGTAATACTTTGATTTTTGCTATGTTTAATGTTGTATGCTGGGCAAGTTCGTTTTTGGTTTTGGGGCAATAGTGTTCGGCAAATTCGTTTTTTACTTTGGGGCCTTGGGTTCGGACAATGTGTTCTGCATAAATTGATGTTTTGGACATTGTTTTGCTTCTTCTCTTCTCACGTAAGATTGATCTGATTTATTTTTGTATCTAGTGATAAAAAAGTGCTTCTATTTATTGGTATATTTACAAATTAAAATATAGAGATTGATCTTGTTTATCATGATTCGCAAAGGAGAAAGAAGGAAAGACAAAAGCGTGTGCAACTAGTAATAACTATTATTAATATTATAGATTAATTATCACTATAACTACTAGGATTTTCAGGCCCGTGCTACGCGCGGGTTTAATGATATAAAAACTTCCCGAAGACCGTTCATATAAAAACATTAAGAGATTGAGCATGGCTTTATTAATCATCAGTTACTTGTTAATAAGACCTAAAGAAAATACATTCAAGTTTGAATGTACATGTATATGAGGATCTAGCTTTCACTCACAGTTACAAAAATTGAATTACATTTACAAATCTTCGAGGTTATCACACCATCAAAACTTGACAATTTTAAACAAAAAGTAAAAAATAACAAAAGAAGTGTGTTTGTAGTCTCCATTGGGAAATCTTCGGCTCCAAATACTTCATTCAGACCCTAGGCATAAGCAATGTGTCAATTGAATGTATAGAAAAATGAAGGTAAAATGGAGGGAAGAAAAGAGCCAAAAGAAACCTTAATTGATGTCTCTAGCATCACCCAAGCCAAATCACATCCCATGCCCTTGGGAATGTTCTGTCTGCAATCCAACAGATTACTTGGACACAAAATGATTCATTTTAATTAAGCAACACTATCTATAGCAAACGACTTATGAATTCAGAAATCTAAAACATGAGGCAAATCTTCCATTGATTAAGAGTTAGGGCAATTCCTCTCTCACACGCGTAGAGATAGGTTCCTTTAGGTGGCACTCCTATATTTACTCATTGTTCTTCTAATGTAAGAACTTCTAAAATGAAAGTAATTTCTTAGCTTCAAGTGATAATCAGATAATGGAAAAAGAATAACAAAATAAACGAAAATGATATTCAATCAAACAGTACAAAAGGAAGAAAATGGGAAAAAGAATAATCTCAATACCACCTTGACATAAGCAGATAGGTAATGCACAAACTACCATTATATGAGTAGATTGAGAAAATTAATAAAAGTTCCTAGACATAATTGTCTAAATAAAGAACAAACAATGATACAACTTAATCTACTACTCCCTCTGTTCCATAATATAAGCAATATTTCTATTTTGAGTGTCCCAAAATATAAGCAACATTTTCCATTTTTAGTATACTTTTTACACGCCTTTATCTTCTCCCAATACACTTTTCATTTTCCTCTCTCCTCTAATCATTCAATTTTCTCTTTCTTCTCTCCTTCTTCTCTCTATCTCTCTCATCTAACTATTACACTTTTTTACTTTTTACTCTTTTAATCATTAAACTCACATTTTTCTTAATTCCCGTGAAAATCTCAAATGTGGCTTATATTGTGGGATGGAGGGAGTAATACTTAGAAACATCACACTCAGAAGCTCAAACACCAACGTTCTATAGTCATCCTGACACAATTACACCTCAGCAGAGTACTGTTCTAAAGCAAACGACACTTGACTTTGAGAAGATTCACAAACAATCAAGATACTCCCGTCCCATAATGTTGTTCCTGTTTGTTTTTGACACATTCGCCGATGCACTTCTTGCGTCGTTTATATCTCTAATTAGACGTTGTCGAAAAATTATAAAATTTTGATATTATTAAAGTACTCATCGATACGAATCAAATAAGATCTCATATGACTATGTTTTTTTTATATATTTGGTATAATCTTACAAATTGTATAAAATTGTGAATATTGTACAAATTGGAAACAGGAACATCATTATGGGACGGAGGGAGTACTTTAGACAAAAAAAAAAAAAAAAAGGATAATAGATTGAATTCAGGAGCATTATAACTAAAATAATTAAGAGTGAGTTATGAACATAAAACTATATCAGTTGAATTTATGTAGCAAGTTAAAACTATATCCGCCAAGAAGCTTCACATGGAGATGTACCTGAAATATATATTTTGATATGATAAAAATGTAACATTAAGAAAATCATTAAACTAAAAGATAAGTTGACTGCATGTTAAACGAATGAGCGAAGCAAGTAATAAACCATTAATAACAAATATAATGAGAGAAAAGAATAACAAATTTAGAGATATTAAATAAATTAGAACACAAATTTTGATGAGAAAAACCATGTGAGCATAAACCACATCCAAAGATGGCGAGTCAGCATCAAATAGATCTTATGAGGATAATTATCTACAGAAATGTCCGAAATGAAAAGAGGCTTATCCTCCTCGATTCATTCTGGACTGGAAGGTAACTTAAAATGAAGAGGCATGGCGACAAAATCTTAAAGAAGAAAGGTAACTTTGTCGTACCAGACAACCAACATACAATATATAGTGTGGAAAATAAATGAGTCAATTACACCAGTGGTCTCTAACTTTCACCCTTTTTCTAAATAAGTCTCTAACCTTATCTTAGTTCTATTTTAGTCCCTAACGTATCTAAGTTTCTGCATCATTCGTCCTTCCGTTAATATAGACGTTAAAATGTTGTTAACATGTCAAAAAATTGTCAAAAATTATCAAAAAAAAACATCTTTTTTGTAGAAAGCAACCAAATGAAAAAGAATTCAGAAACAGCAACAACCTCAAATACCATTATACCACATATTTGATATCTCCAAGGGTTCAACACTAAAAAAAACACAAAAAAGTCAAAATATAAACTAATTTAAGGTTTTAATTTCTCTCTTAATTTGGCATTGATTTCCCATTTCCTTTTGCTCTTCCCCTCCTTCACTTGTCTCTTGCCGGTAGTCCAGGAGCATATGCACTATCAGTTGATATTTTGGCTTGTTCCCTATCAAGAGTATACAACATTTAAACTATATAATAATATGAATTTACTGCCTTTGAAAATAAAATGACAAATTCAAACAAAAATAACTCACATTTGCCTGAACTTCATGAGATTGACAAGTTGATGTTCTCTTTCCTCTTGAAGTTCTTGTGCCTTAGCCTACACCAACAGTAAGAGAAATACATGTCACACTCCAATGATGGTTCTTAGTTAAAAGAAAGCTTCATTCTACAGTACCTTGGGTGCTTGTGCAGGATTTTTACACCCTCTTTTGTTATGTCCACTCCCACCACAATTTCTGCAGTGCATTACCATTCCAATTCTCTTCAGTTTAGAGCTTTGTTCTTTTACACCTTGTTCCTTTCTTCTTTTCTTCTTCCTTCTACCTAGCTTAGGCGGTATCACGTTTGGAGGTTGAATGGGGTTATGGTGTACATCCTCCTATTGATCCATGCTCGTAATTGGGTTGATGACGTTTTCATACACGTGAATGCAAGTAGATACACTGTAGCATTGATCAACATTATCTTCTATGTTGTTGTCATTATAGGCCAATGTTGCACATGCATGTGAGCAAGGTATTCCCGTTAATTGCCATTTCCTACAAGAGCAAGTGTTTGTTGTTAGATCAACAACAAACTGACCCACTGGACAACTTACTTGGAATTGAGTGCCACCAGAAGGCAATGGCCAACAATACTTCGACTCATCCTTGATCTTTTCCAGCTTCTTCTGAATTTTTGGGCAAAGTCGACCAGACCATTTACTCATCTTCTCCCTTTTCTTTGCAATCCGAACCATAATCTTACATCTAATGATCTCCAACATAGTCAAGATAGGTTTATCACGAGCATCCAAGATAAACTTATTAAAACATTCAGCCATGTTGTTCAATAATATGTCACACTTGCTATCAACCCTAAAGTGAGATCTTGACCAATAGGTAGCAGGGACTTTACCCATCCATTCCCAAGCTTCAACACTCAATGATTTCAAGCTCTCCATTTGCTTATTGTACTCACTCATGTAACTGCTAGTTGCTGCACCCCACACAACATTCTTCAATGTTTCTCCATGGTGCTTTTTTTTAAAATTAGAGATCATATGCCTAACACAATACCTATGCTCGGCCTTAGGAAATAAAGCTTGTACAGCTTGAATTAATCCCTATACATAAAAACATACAAACAAAGTTAGATAACAAAGTAAAAGTTAAAAAAGAGAGTATGATGCTATTTATATGTTACCTTCTGTCGATCTGACATAAAAGTCCATTTATGGCTATTTTGGATGCCTAATTCCTCACCAAGTAGATGAAGAAACCACGCCCATGTTTCTCCAGTCTCAGAATCAACAACTGCATATGCTATCGGCCATATACAATCATTTTGGATCAATTCCCACAGCTGCAAGCAAATGGCCACCATATCTACCTTTCAGAAAACATCCATCAATGGATATTATTGGCCTACAACCAGCATTAAACCCATTTTTGCACCCAGAAAGACAAACAAATAATCTATTGAATATTAAATTATTCAAAGATAATATGAATGTGCTATCAATATTTGTTCTTCTTAGCTCTCCCCCATAATCAGCAAGCTTGAGAAATTGTTGTGTCTCATCCCCTCTTAAGAGCTTCAATGCATGGGATTTAGCTCTCCACAACTTGTTGTGTCTCATCCCCTCTTAAGAGCTTCAATGCATGGGATTTATCTCTCCACAACTTGTTTGTAGGAACTAAGATGTTGAAATCATCTTTCAAGAATTTTTCCAATGACACCAACTTAATTTCAGGATCTGCTCTAATGGCCTCTAGATATTTATGAGCAATCCAAATATAAGTAACATGCTTGTTCTTGAACCCTCTACAACATGTATGTTCATCTTTGTAAGTTTTGATTTGAACTCTTTGCCCATCTTGAATTGGAGTGGCATACAAAACCCATGGACACCCATCCTTACATACTACCCTCAACCTACTTGAATCATTCTTCTTAAAGTGCAGCGGTCTCCTACTCTTGATGGAGTACATTCGGACAGCTTTCTTTAACACATTAAAAGAGGGAAAAGTCATACCCACACTCAATATTGGATTGCTCATATCAATCTTAACATTGAACTTTGGAAACCTTTCTTCATCCAAACTCTCAAAATCTTTGGAATCTTCGTAATCGGTTTCTAGATCAATTGAATGTCCCATCACTGCTTGCTCATTTACCACACTCGGACTTCTTTTTTCTCCACATATATCAAGCCTTGTAGGTGGGATAGGCATGTTAATTTCAAGTTCTGCATCATCTTCCTGAATTACATAATCTGCATCATCAACCATCCTATGCTCTGGTAGATGAGTCATCATCATATCCAACACATCTAGCTCATCCTCAATTTTCCTTATCTCATGTTGACTCATTTTTGAATTAGGATATTTCCATAAAAGAACCATAAACTCTGGATCATATCCTGTTTGTCTAACCATATCAAAAATTACTTGAAGTACTGTCTTGTCCTCATGACAATAATCAAAATATATGATTCTTGCATCCACGTAATTCTTCCATCCTTGTTGAGCAAAATGTCCACCATGATTCAATTTAATAGTAAAATACATTGTTTCAGGACCTATGAAAAAAATTCAATAATAAATATAAACAATGAATTCATGGTTTGCAACTTGCAAGTGGAGAAAAGTAAATTTAATCCCTACCATATAATAACATATACGAGAGAGCAAATGGGGATAAAAGACAAAGACAAGTTTTTTGTGATAAAAGAAAATCTCTTGGTTCTGTATTAGAAACTCAATTTCAATCTCCTTCTCCACATACATGTATATATATGTTGACAATAGTACACAACAATGAATGCCTTATATCAAAACCATTACTGAACCAATACATACCGTAATTTGGGTGCTCTTCAAAAGAATCTCGCTGTCTCCATTTCCTGATACAATCAAGTTTGCTCATCTTCAAGAAATTTCAATCCGAACCCAAACAATTAAGTTAACCCTAAACTTTTCCCCCAGTCATAGAAATTGCTATACCTCTCGTTCACCTTCCCAGACCACATATAAACCCTAATTGTTCATGTTTTGATTGTAAAGGGTTTTACTCATTTTTTAGCAGTTTTTAATTTAAAGAAAATACATGTTTTCTATTTTAATAAAAAAATAATTTGTCTACTAATTACTCCCTCGGTCCCATAATGTTAGTCCCATTTCATTTTTTGACACTATTCACAAATCGAGAGAATCTTGTAGATATATCTTCTAATATATAATAAAAAAAATAGTCATGAGGGGTCTGATTCGTCTCAATAAGCACTTTAACAATATTAAAAAATTATAATTTTTTATTAACATGTAACTAGAGATATTAACGATACAAAACGTGTCTCGGCATATGTGCTGGATTGAAATGAGACTAACAAATTGGGACAGAGGGAGTACCAAGTACACGTGTATTGCCACATACACAGGTTGACGGCATTTTAACGTCTATATTAACGGAAGGACTAATGATGCAGAAACTTAGATACGTTAGGGACTAAAATAGAACTAAGATAAGGTTAGAGACTTATTTAAAAAAAGTGTGAAAGGTTAGTGACCACTGGTGTAATTGACTCAAAATAAATCAGTTAATTAGTGTACTTATGAGGTGATATCAGAATAAAAATCATTGAACCTAAAGCTTAATATTGTATTATGAACTAAACTCATTGTTCAAAAGATATCCTTTTGGCCCACCAATGTGCTAACACAAAAGAAGACCACAGAGAACAAAGAGGAAAATTCATGACAATAGTAAATATGATACAACATCAAGAAGATCACAATTATATCCATACACATTTAAGCAATTCAAAAGATAAAACAAAATATTTCTATTAGAAGTAAACTCTAATGTGAAATGGGGCAAAATCTTAATCTAACTTTATTATGTTCTATTGGATCTTTGTAATTTTGAGTATGAGTTTCTTCACAAAATAAAGAGCATAAAATGAAACTCATTCTCCACACCGAACTTGATATCATACCAATCTTCTCTGTTGCATTTATAAGGGAGTTAAAAATATGATTACAAAGGCTGATATATGCACATCAACACATGTGAATTGAAGAAAATAGAAACATACAACCTAGGAATGAGAGTAACTAACCAGTTATATAGTCTTATAGATAGAAGAGTTGCACGCCTTGATTTCAATTCTCCTTCATCAACAACCTAAAATTTGCTAGTTGAATAAATCCTATGAAGATCTGCAGATTGACACCAAAGTCATATCAAGATAGAATCATTTCACTGACTATATCAATAGAGAATTCAAATATTTTTATAATCAACACCAATTAATTTTATATAATTATAAACTCATTCACAAAATAAAGTTTCCTGAACAAAGCATAAAATCTGTTTGACAATTCTTTGCTAAGGAAAAAATCATGTCATACAACAATAACAAAAAAATGATAGACATTAGAACCACCCAACACAATTTAACCAATGAATTAAGGGTGACCGTTAAATAGATGCTAATGATTGAAATTAGTCAAATTTACCTCTGGCTTTCTTACTGATGTAGGAGTACTATCTTGGAGCCTTCACCATCTTTGTTTGATATTTCATCAACAATAGGCATACCAAAAGCAACAGCAATGAAGTGCTCAAGATTGAATTTAGGATATAGGTCAAGTTGCATCAAATTCACAGAATTTTTTAATCCCAACACACTTAAAGAACCCAGAATCTGAAAAGTTATGTAAGCCAAGCTTACAGGTTTATCATGGATGCCGAGCTGGGCTCAGGTGATAACCTCAAGCAACTCCTCAACAGTTCCATACCCACCTGCTCACAAAAAATGAGGAAAAATAAATCAAAACCCTTGTGAATCTGTGTTTAGTCAAACTAAGCAATGAATCATTACAATCCCCAAAAGGCACAACAAAGAGTTTTCACAAATTGCAGAAACCCCCAAATTCGTACCAAAATAAAACAGGAAAAGCCCCAAATTCAAGATGTCTAGATAAAGAGGAAAAGGAAGCAGCCACGTAGCAATTAATAATCAATTTGAGGTGACATATAGACAGTTCGTATTAGCTCCCATTGGAATTATATACCTCGGGTCCAGAAGTTCCAATAAGCTCAAAGGTTTCAAGATCCCAGAATATAACAGTTTTGTCAGCTGAGTCTGTGTATGCGCATGAAACAATTTAAAATTACAGCGCAAGCACATCGAATCATAAAAACTTACACATGTTAATAGATTCAGAATATTGAAATTCAATAATATGGATCAAATATAAAGTTACGATAATGCATGTTGTGAACATGAATAATGTAATTGGAATTCAGCAGTACCAAACAATGTAGAACAACGCCTCAATCATCTTCTTCGCCGCTTTCCACAGTAAATCTGAAAGAGTTTCTCCAATGTAGAACAACTTAATTGAATCAAATTCTGATCCTCGAAACCCCAACATTCAATGAAAGAGTTGTTGATACTCGAAGTTCCTCGGAGTCGATGGAGTCTCTTGCTCTGCGGAAAATAGATTGAATACCAATCATTAAGGTTATGGATATCAATGTGAGAAGATTAGTAGCATCGGTAACATGCAAAAGAGGGGTAAAACACTGGAACTGCAGTCGAAAATCAACGACGGAGATTCCAAATGAAATTAGCGTTTGAATTAACTAAATAAGAAGTAAAATAAATCTGAGGAGATTGAAGTGGATAGCCTCAGTTTACATGATTAAGAAGACTCGGTTTCATAGCCTCATTAGTAAACTCCTTGTTTCCTTGCATTCCATTTCTATTAGGTTGACCAGATTTACATGATTCAGAAGACTCAGTTTCATAGCCTCATTAGTAAACTCCTTGTTTCCTTGCATTCCATTTCGATCGAGCTGCTTTACAGCCACAACCTGTCAACAATATCAATTGCTATCAACGTTTCTTCTTCAATGTTAAAAAAAAACAGAATGACAAAACTAACCTTGCCTGAAGCCTGAATCAATCTTCTCTTCTACAGAATTTGAGACAGGTGCTGGGATATGTTGTTGGCTTCGTATGAGCAACTATTGAGAGATGAATATGAAGAAGAATGTACTGACCATTGGATGAGGAACTGCCTCGGGTTGCCCTGTGTCCACGCCATTGGGAATGCAATAATTTCTAGCACACCGCTCATTCCAGAAGACGTACATGAGTTCTGGAGGGACTTGGAGGGGGAAGATGACAATGATACAATAGTTTTTGGGCCTTTGGAAAATGTCCGGATGGACATTTTGACGCTAGGACTTCGTGAAATGTTTGGGAGGTTTGATTTTGGAACCCTGAAGAAAGGAACTGCATACCAACTAGGAGAGTTGTATCAGGACTTGGAGCACCTAGAAGAGAGTAGTATGTTGGAACCGACGAAGATGAAGGGAAAAGGAAGGCCAAAAGGTGCAAAAAACAAGGACAAGGGGGACGATAAGGAGGACGAGAAGGAGAAGGTTGATGAGAGGGAACCTAGCTATTTTGAGCACAAGAAGAAAGAACTGGAACAATATGAGAAAGAAGAGGCGAAGAAGAATGCAAAACCGAAACCCCAGAGTAAGGTTAATGTGAATGAGATGTCATCGCAACCTGTTCCACCAAAAAAACGGCCAGGGCGTCCTAGGAAGCAACAAGAAAGTTCATCTACTGCAGTGGAGATGGACTTTGATCAGATGTCATCTCAACCTATACCCGAGGAACAAGAAGAGGAGTATGCGTGTGGTACAGAACAAAGACCCCCTTTTATTCATTTAGGGGTTAACTTTGGTTTCGACAATGTTGATGACTTCTGGCTTCCGTACATTATCAATGTTAGAGATGTACGTCCTGATGGACATTGTGGATACAGATCCATGGCCTTGTTGCTTGAAAGGGAAGAGTCCGAATTTGCAACAGGTCGACACGAGCTGGTTGGGGAGTTACTTCAGAATCGAGAAATGTACGGCCCCATAAGGGCCCGTATGTGCCCAGGTACCTAGCAAGAACTTATTCAAAATGTGAACCACTGTAGAAGCCCATGCACATCAAAATATTGGTGTCACATGCCATTCATGGGTTTAGTTTTCGCCACACTATATCAGGTTGCTCTAGTAGTGTTGAGTTGGGATGTCCCGACGTTGTGCTTACCACTAAGGTCGAGGTCTCTAGGGAATGGCCCTCCGACGCTAATTTATGGAATGACACATGTTGGCAACCGTGACCATTTTATACCTGTAAGTGTTTCGTATATTTGTTACGAGAAATACCGCTTAAGCCACGTACTACTTATTACCATTTGCGCTAATTCACTTTTTTTATAGGTTGTTCTCATGTCTGGTTCACCATTACCCCACACTTCAGGTGTTTGGCGTGGAAATGCTAATCCAAACATATTATGGTGGGAAACAGTCTTTGCTGAGAATTTGAAGAAGTATCGAGATTATCGGATTTCCAATGGTCGCCCTCCAGATCCGTTTATGTATTCTAGAAACGGATCTGTATTTGTAATTGACTAATATTTGTACGGTATTTGTAATAAATAGAGAATGAACGTTACGTTAAAAAAAACATATATCATTTCTCCGAAGAAAATATATTAAAATTACAATATAACCCAACAACATTAAAAAAAGGAACATCTTATACGGAATCCAATATGTCATCAACTAATTTGCCGTTCATATCATGAAGCATTTTTATCTCATTATGAAGTTCGATGTTTCTTGTAATCAACTCTTTGATAATGTCTCTTGCCCTCTCTTCATATCTTGGATCAATCCACTGAAATGTACGACAAGATCTTGTAAACCTCCTCTTTTCCCAATAAGTCTCACATGCATAGTACCGTCTCTTGTAGCAAGCAAACCCGCGGTCGTCACATGTGTACAATTTAACCGGCAAACCGCACTGGCACATTCGAACCATAAAGTCTGGCTCATCGGAAAATGGTGCTGATGAGGAGGACGCCATGTGATAATTATAAAAAGTTATACAAATACGAGATTATCGAAATAGATACAGAATAAAGTGAGAATAGCATACCACTGCCTGTAACGGACCCCGGGTTTTTATAGGGGACCCGACTAATCACACGCACATATTATGCGTCGAGTTTTGATGAGATATTCTACGCATAAGTTATGAGTGCGCCCATTTTCTGGGGTTGGATAGAACGGGGATTCGCCAACACCACTATAGAGTGTTTGGACGATGACTACAAACTAACTTATGGAGATGTTAGCGAATCTCAGTTCATCCAAACTCCAAAATATGTACGCATTTATTGAGTGGTCCCAAACAACACGGCTTTATATAGAATTTTAAACAAATTTGGGTTTTTCCTACGCATATTGTAATATCCCTCATTTTCAATAAGATATTTTGGTAATTTTCTTACAAAGAGAATTTTCTTAAATTATGAGATGAAATAAAACTTGTACATAAAGTTGTACAAATATGTATTGTCACACATAAATTAAATTTATCATTATATAACCTAGAATATTTAAATCAGACTAACAAAGTGATGTTAAGGTTTAAATACGGTTAATATCCTTAAATTATTTTAACCTAAGTTTCGCGTTCCATTAATTCTTGTAAGCCATCTAGAAAGTTTGGATAACTTTCCTAATCCTTAAACTCAGATAAGTGTTTTGCCACAACCAAAGTTTAGGCTGTCTCAGTTAGATTTAAATTAAGTGTGGGTCCTCTTTGTAATTTCAGTGGAAATAAGGGTGAAAATTGGGATTAACCAATTTTCCAAAATTGGATTCTGCAGCGGTGCAGCCGTCTGCCTCGTTCCTTAGAGATTTCTACGTATCAACCCAAATCTCTCCTTTGCAGGCAACCTTTTAGGGCACAATGATTTTTAGAGAACACTATATATAATATTTTCCTCCTCGTTCGTTTTGTACCGCCTCCATGACTCCATCACATCTCTCTGTTTTTCATTTAGTCCAAACCGAGAACAAACCACACGTATCTCATTCATCCCTCGTTAACCATTCGTTCCTTGTTTGTTTAATTATATAAGACAAAGAAGCTAAGAGCCGTGTTCATTCACCTACTTCTACCACGGAGGTAAAGCTTCATACTTCCTCTCTGTTCGTTTCGTTCTTTTGAAATTCAA
The DNA here is from genome assembly GCA_029168935.1 of Oxyria digyna. NCBI lineage: Eukaryota > Viridiplantae > Streptophyta > Magnoliopsida > Caryophyllales > Polygonaceae > Oxyria > Oxyria digyna. The sequence goes on from JAPVLV010000005.1 coordinate 48,818,205, forward strand.
TGGGTTAAACCATGAATTTATTGCTGTTTCAGAGGCGCCACTCTACCTTGGAATCCAGACGATTTCTCACGCCTCAGACCTCGGTAGAAGCGAGTATTCGGGGTGAGTTTCGATTCCGTTTTGATATTGTTTCGGTATCATTTCGATATTTATTCGAGGGTGTTAAACCATTTTCTTTGGATTCTTTATATATCAGGATCATCCTTAGATCGGTACCATTAACGGCGTCTAAATCTCAAGCCTAGCCGTAAAGCTTTCGGTAAGGTTTCGTTTCGTTTTTCGATATCGTTTCGATATAGTTTCGATACCGTTTAAATCGAGTTTTGTTCGACCCATGGTTGCAGAACCTCCGTCGGAAGTGCCCAGTGGTCGCGCCGCCCTCCGATCGGAAGAAGCCCTCGCCGGAATCCTCGTCTGAATTTCCGTCCGCCGGGTAAGTTCATGCGTCCTCTGTTTTGACGAGGAAGAAGATGACAATATATGAGTGGGCTTGGCTTACTTACCTTGTTGTCTTTGTATATGGGCTTAAGGCCCAATGATATACTCAGACAAATTATGATACACGTACATGTATACTTATATACTATTCATTACGTATTGTATGTAAGTGATATATGGTACACGTACATGTTTTCCCTGATATATTATTAATATTTAGTTAATTAATGATATATTTAATTGGTATAATTTAATAAGATAATTATACCGGATAAATTATTAATTATAGTTTATTCTTGTGATTTGCGTATCGCAATTGGATCGGGATTCTTGAAGATCGAGTTTGTTGACAAGGCTCCCGACTTCATCTTCATTCTGTTCGTCGTCTTTCTATTTCAGGCAAGTGGCTGTTCGCTCTTGCTTTCTCTTCTCTTTGCATATTTAACCGACAATTAATATTGAAATTAATTGTTGAATAATTGGGTAATTTCTAAAACCTAATTAATTTGTTTGGGAACACTTGTATGCTAAATGTTTTTCCTATCTAGGTTGTTAGATATTTTCGATACATATATTTAGTTATAATTATTAGGTTGATTAACGTCTTAAAGACGGTGTGTGTGTGGCCTTTCTGTGCTATGTGTGGACTTAAGTATAGTCGTTAATGTTAATTTAATAAGCACATGTGTGCATGGATATTATAGCCTTGCGAGGTATAATAATCTCTTGATAATGTTTTAAGATCATGATCATTTTTTCTTATCCACCCGTTAAGGATAAGAGGTGTTTAAGCACCTTGCTAGTGCAATTGGGTTGGACGGTAATGTCACCCGGTGTTAATCTCGTTGAGTCGAGAATGTGTTAAAAGCTTTAAGATAATAATGTGGTGTGAAAAGTAAATAAGATAAGTGCTCCGAGCACATTATTAATAAACCCCGAGCGAGGAGTACAACTTGGAAACCGCTCGTTCTCTAGATTAAGAGGGTCGTCTTTTCAATCTGAATTCGCACAATACGTATGCAGTGAGGTTGATTGAACTCGATTATTCAAAGGAGTCTAATGTGTGTGATGTTTTTAAAACGTTCCTAAATGAATCATATTTTCTTCCCATAATACCTGTTTGTGCCTAAAAATACGACGACTATGGAACGCGTGGAAGCTATGCGTAGAAGGAAGGCCTCGACGCGACGCGAAGGAGAAAAGATGTCGTCGACGTGACGAGACGTGGCAAAAATCTCGTTTACCTTTAAGGATTAGGTCGGCAGAGTATTTCTTATCTTGTTCATTATTATATTATTGTAATTGGTAAAAGATATGTGGCAAAAGGATATCTTTTACCTAGTTTATTATATCGTTAGTTAGATAGAAGGAAAAGATAAGATCTTATTTCCTTAAAGATATTATTAGAGTTAACCTATATAATGGCTAACGCCTGCTTTGTAAAGAATCTAAGTCATTCTCGAGTAATACAAAAAGCTAAAGATTCAACCCTAATTCTCTCTTCTTGTTCTTGAGTGTTAAGATTATACCGCCCCCTTTGATCTTTACTCTACAATTGCTTAGTTATCTACTCGTAGATAATTTCGCTACAAACAATTGGCGCCCACCGTGGGGCAGATCAAAAAGGTATCGTCTTTCCACACTAAAGGAACTTCGTTTTTGCAGGAAATCATGACATCTCCAACCAACAGCCCGCGTAACAACGAAAAAGAATCCGAAGCAGAAGGACACACAGACGATCCCATCATTCAGAGAGAAGAGGATGCGAGGAAAGATCCCGAAACCGCCCTTAACACTCCAACGGATAAAACCCCCACGGAGAAGCAAGGGGTAGACGGCGAAATAACCAACGTGGCCGCCGTCCGAGCACAGATCGAGTCCTTCGAGAGAACTCAAGCCGAAGCCTTACAAGCGAGCAAGAAGACGGCGTCAGAACTCGCCAAAGAGAACGAGAGGTTGAACTCTGTAATCATGGATATGGACGAATCTGTTGAGGAAGACAACGTATACCATCCCCAAGAACACCAGGGGTTCGCCTTACCTAGAGAACCGACGTAGAGAAAGAGATTCGAAGAGACCTTAACCCCAGACGCTGTCGCTGCACTCGTGAATCAACAAGTCAGAGCCTTGAGGAAAAAGATGATGCTAATGCCCGGAGCCCCCAAGTCTATAGTTCCCGAAGACGAGTTCGCTTTCGAAGAAAGCCCGTTCATCACCACCCTCGCCGCCCAAAAGATCGCCAAGAAATATACCGTCGCAGATCTTCCCGTTTATGACGGATCAGACGATCTCGAAGAACATATCTTACTCTACAAGGCTAAACTCTCCACAAGTCCGATTGACCCAAGATTAAAGGAGGCGATGATGTGCAAATTCTTCAGCTCGACGTTAAAAGGTCCCGCCTTGACGTGGTTCATCCACCTGCCCAAGGGAAGCATCTCCTCCTACGCTGAACTCTCCAATCAATTTAGGCTGCAATTCGCCAGTAGTAAATTATTTGCGAAGCAACCCTCAGATCTCCACAACATGCGCATGAACAGAGGCGAAACCATAAGAGCTTTCTTGAAACGCTTCAACGACGAGAAGGTTACGATCCCAGATTGCACCGAGGCCACTGCGGCTGATGCGTTCAGGCGAGCTCTACCTCGAGATAGCGACCTATACAAAGAGCTAACAAAAACCCGCCCCGAATCATTCGTGGCAACCAGAGAGAGAGCCATGGAAGCCATAAGATTAGAAGAGGATTTGTAGAGGTACAACGAGGAAAATTCTCGATCTCCGCGAAGGTGAACTCCTCCGCGAAGAAACTCTCCTCAACGTCGACATAACGACAAACACCAAGAACGAGGAGAACGCCACGATAGGAGAAACAAACCCTTCCAAAGAGAACCAAAAGCGGTACACGCAGTGAGTGAGGTCGATAACGTCTATATGGTGGAAAAAGGTATCTCTATGAAAACTGATGCACTCCGAGTCATGAGCGCGATGGAAGGATTGCGTGACGTGTAATGGCCAAGGAAGAAAAATCGTGGGAGGAGACCCGGAACAGGCAAAGGGTATTGCGAATTTCATAATGATACGGGGCACACAACGGATGGTTGCTACACCCTAAGAAAGGAAGTGTTAAGGGTGCTAAAGAGAGGAGACCTAAAAGACCTACTCTCCAAAGAAGGAAGAAACGCTTTCGAAGGAGTAAAGAAAGAAAGAAAATCTCCCACTCCACCTCCACCTCCGTCACATCATGCTTGCACCATACATACCATCACCGGAGGCTCCTCCACGAGCGGATATACCTCGTTGGCCGCCAGAAAGAATGTCAAGATTATGCGCGACGAGTGCAACATGACGAAGGTTTACCAAATTCGTCCTACTAGAAGGAACTACCCGATCACATTCGAAGAGCCAAACGAGATAGTGGAGCATCACGACGGGTTAGTAATCTCTCTTATTGTTAGCAACTGCCTGGTCAAAAGGATCCTCATAGTTAACGGGAGTTCAGCCAATATGATCAATGCATCTGCCTTAAAAGAGCTCGGACTATCCAACGACGATATTGTCAAGAAACACGTTCCGTTGGTGGGATTCAGTGGCGAGGTAGCAAGGATGATAGGAGAGATAACACTAGCGACATATGCAAGAGGAATCAATATACAAGTCAAGTTTGCCGTGATGGAGATCGAGTCACCTTACAACATTATTCTAGGAAGGCCTTGGTTGCATGACATGAGGGCCGTCCCCTCGACGTACCATCAATCCCTGAAATTCCCCTCACCATGGGGAATCCAGGAAATCAAAGGGGAGCTCCAAGTCGCGAGAGAATTACAACATCGGAATGAAAAAAGTGATCAAGACGTCTCCAAGTAAGGAAAAGAAAGCATAGCAATCGAAGCAAGCTAGGGATGAAGAATCTATACCTAACGCGACGGGAAAAGTGAGATCCAACAAGCCAAAGAACATTAGCTCAACAGTTAAGCACAATCAAGGAATTCGTACAACAAGAGATGATTTAAGCAACATGTTCCTGAAGCACCATCCACCGTAATCCCATGAGAAGTGACATGAATTTCCAAAGTTTCCTAGCATTGCTTCCTTTATGTTTTTTCTTGCATGAGTAGGACTAGTTTCTTTTAAGAATTTTTCAATAAAGTAGAGTCGTTATCTTAGCGTCGAAGCGATGAGGGGTCGCGACGACAAGGGGTAAGCGTCAGTGTCAGAGTTTGTTAAGTTCGTGATGCATTTTCTTTATCAATATATGAGTACACTTCTTTCCGACGTGTTAAAGCATGCCAAGTTGTTTCATTTCAAAGTACTTGCTCTCTGTCTCTTATGCAACACCTAAGCTTAATAAGGCCGCGGCGAAAATCTGCGTCGGGGGCGAATTTCGTTAGTCTACGCGTTCAAGGCTTCATCTACGCGTAGGCAACGTTAGCCGAACCGCCGACCCCGAGTCGAAGCTCCCTATGATTGTTAGCGACGTGTGGCAATGGTCATAAGGAATGAAGCCCGACACCTCACGAAACTGGCACGGTCCTCTGGGGAAGAAGGGAAACCTATCGCCACGACCCATCTCTAGGAACGTGTACTTGCGCCTTCCACGGCCCCTCTGAGAGTCATGAATCCACGGGCAAAACGCCAAACCGGAAGGGATGCGTCCACCGGCATCGTAAGTCCTAATAATCAAGAAATCGGACGCTCCACGATGAACAGACCCGCCTTAAAAGTAAGGGGTAACGTCACAAGCTGATAAAAATCAAACGCTGACCTATGTCCGCCACTCGCTTCTGGGTTCGGAGGAAATGCTGGACCCAACCTTCATGTAAGCCGGCAACGTACCTAAAGCAGTCGCGATGACCATACTATCTTATCGAGTAAGCAAAACACTCTAGACGTATTCACTACGAGCAAAGTATCACCCTAGGGGTAGAAAACTACACCATACAAAGAAAAAGCAGCAAGAGCAAAAACCTAAAACAAAGACCTACGCACTCACGCCTAAGCTACGTGTAAAAAGCTAGACAAGAGATAAACTTCCACGACAAAGCACAAAGTAAACAACGACGCACAAGAAATAAGAAGACAAAGTACAAGGTACGAGGAAAAGCTAAGGAAATTACTTTCTTCCGCCAAATAAATTTTTGGTAGCTTTAACCCAGCCTACGAGCAGCCTAGCTCAAACCTACCAAAAGGGGTAGACCATTACTATCACTCCAAAAAATTAGGAACAAGTACGCCGTCACCAACAAGAACGACATGTTCAAAACTGTGAAAACCTCGAAGATATTGACGCGGCTAATTTGTCGTGTGCCAAGTCAAGTAATCCTAACGTGCAAACTAAGTAATATAGTGCGCAAGAAAGGGTCGAATTCCAAGAGAATCAGTTTATCAAATTCTTAAGTTATCACAATGACTAACCAATAAACGTAACCAAAGGGGGGGTTTTAATGGTTTTGATACGAAGTATTGAATGTCAACTTGGTTATAACAATATTAAGCGAAGTGTTCCACTTAGCGATTATCCACAATTAGATTAACAAGTTGATCTTAGAATCCTTTTCATCCCTATGTCAAGTTCTCAAGTGATCGTTCTAATTCCTGTTCTTGAATAGTTATTAGTCCAACTAGTCCTAATAACCCTTACTCGATTATAACCTTGAAACTATCAACGTTTAATAACAAAGTAGCAATGCATTCAGGAATAGATAGATACATGCAATATCATGGACAACTAGTCGGATACTCGACATGTACTCAATTCTCTTCTCTAATAACAATCACAACTAGTTCATGCAAATAAATTGTGCTACACAACAAGTATGATAATTCAACTAGAAGTATCAAACTCTAGCAATATGAATAAGATAAAACTAACTTAGGTGATCAGTCTAAAGTAGTAAATCTAGTTCATGGACAATACAAACAAGAGAGTTGAGACAATCAAAGAGTAGACAAAAGGAAAGGATAAACTAACAACTTGATGAATCCAAAAGCTTCAAACGCCAAGTGAAACAAAGGAACTTTAGCAACTCATAAGTTTTGTGAAAAACTCTCCAAAAACTTAAGTAAACAAAAGGTATTTTATCAAGGATGATCATCCATAACCTAAATAGTCATCAGCTATTGTAACGACCACATTAAGGTAATAAAAACGTGTGGACAGTTGCATAATTAAACACAAAATACTTCAATTGGCAAAGACATCAATTTGATTCTTCTGTCGAGGAACCGCACGCGCGGGTTGAGAGCCGCGGGCGCGGTTTTGGATTCTCCAGAATTTCAGGATGGCAGAGGGCCGCGGGCGCGGCTTGTGCTTTCTCGGATCCTTGGCTGAGGGTGAAACCCGCAGGTGCGGCTTGAGATCCGCGGGTGCGGCTGTGTCGTCTGAGGTAGCAGCTTCTCATTTCTTCTCGTCTTCGTCTTCGTCTTCGTCTTCATCTTCGTCTTCGTCTTCGTCTTCGTCTTCGTCTTCGTCTTCGTCTTCGTCTTCGTCTTCGTCTTCGTCTTCGTCTTCGTCTTCGTCTTCGTCTTCGTCTTCGTCTTCGTCTTCGTCTTCGTCTTCGTCTTCGTCTTCGTCTTCGTCTTCGTCTTCGTCTTCGTCTTCGTCTTCGTCTTCGTCTTCGTCTTCGTCTTCGTCTTCGTCTTCGTCTTCGTCTTCGTCTTCGTCTTCGTCTTCGTCTTCGTCTTCGTCTTCGTCTTCGTCTTCGTCTTCGTCTTCGTCTTCTTCTTCGTCTTCGTCTTCGTCTTCGTCTTCGTCTTCGTCTTCGTCTTCGTCTTCGTCTTCTTCTTCGTCTTCGTCTTCGTCTTCGTCTTCGTCTTCGTCTTCGTCTTCGTCTTCGTCTTCGTCTTCGTCTTCGTCTTCGTCTTCGTCTTCGTCTTCGTCTTCCTTATGCTTCAATGCTTCCAATGCTTCGTTTCATCTCTTGGAATCTCGTATGTAAATCTTCTCTCGAACAGCTCCATGATACAGATTACATAGAAACAAATAACATAATCCTATACAAAACTAGCTAATAATCCATAGTTGCGGTATGTAAAACACCGCTTATCAAACTCCCGGACTTAGACCTTGCTCGTCCCCGAGTAAGCTAAAAGAAACTTACTATTTTACAATAATCACTCAAAGATCTCAGGAAGAATGAAAAAGAAAGAAACTACAAATCACTAACACATTTAGTATACAAATAATATGATGAGAAAGAAATCTATCAATTTGGTCCTCCGTAGTGGTTAACATGCAAAAAATTTTGTCCTAAGACACTCATTTCACTCATTTTCCCTAGGCGCCCCGAAAAGTTTTCACCTAGCCACTCATTTCATTTTCAATCTCACCATTCCTTACCGCCCTCAAGTCCTTTTTTGCCAAGCCTAATGCAATCCGAACTACCCGCTTATTGCATGGATTTTTCCATCCCAGGATTTTCATTTGCCTTTTTTCGTATTTTTGTGGCTTTTTCTGTTTTTAATTCCATGCAAAGTACAACCCAAATTCAAAAAAACCGAAGGGAAATAACAAGGAAATGAAACTACTCTAGGATAAGCAATGAACTAATTCCCCTCCCCCATACTTGAAGTGCACAATGCCCCCAGTGTGTAAGACATAGAAAAATAATGAGGAAGAGAGAAAGAAGCTCACTGATCCGGGTCATCCTGGTTTGGATAGTCGGGCCAGCGAGCCTGCATGTCGAGCCGCAAGTCATCCACCGAATGCTGCAGCCTCTCAACATTTTGGTTCAACGTCTGAACCGACTGGTAGACAAACTCAATCTGCTCGAATAGACGCTGCTCCCAAGGTATGTCAGCAGGAGCTGCAGATGATGAGCCTTCGCCCCATTGCCTCTGAGGCTGAAATCGAGGGGCAGGCTCCTGGAAGTCATCATCATCCTCATCATCAAGGTCAACGGACTGCTGATCCGGCTGCTGAACCGGTTCCTGGATGCTGATCCCACCTCGAGCTCGTCGTCGAGCAGCTGCATGAGGGGGAGCGAGTATAGGGTTGATCCTGAAAGTATGTGCTGGCCCATAAGCAAAGTCCTCTGTGAGAGCAATCTCGGGAGGACCGAGCCAAACCCACATACGCTCGTCCGCATCGACTTTAACATACTTGAGCCACCAAAGTCGAGTCTGCAGAAATGTGGCATCCAGCAAATAGGGACCCATTGAGGGGTCCGAACTACCTACGCAGTCAAGAGTCTCCCAGTCGGGGACGACAACCTCTAAGATGAGGGTGATGTGTCACCCAAAGCAATCTGACCCCTTGGTTTCGAGCAGGCTGTCTTGCAGGAGTGAACAAACAGTGAGAGCCAATCCAGAATCACCTGACATTCCGGCATAAGAGCATAGAGATACTTCTGCTGGTAAGCATGCACCTTGTTCACCTCAGAAAGCCCAAAGAAGGCCATAGATAGAGCCCGCTGTGTCAGGCGGAGACATGGATGAGACATCTTAGCATTATAATCATTACCATGGGAGTCCCGAACCTGTCCCGTCCACGTGTACCAGACATGTGTAGGGCTGTCACCAACTGCAGTGTCATAATCTTCAGAGGGAACCTGAGAGATTCCCAAGATGGTGCGCAGTTGTTCAGCCTGAACTGTATAGGATCGTCCATTGTAAATGAACTGGATGGCTGAGATGAATGTGGTCTCAGAGATGGTCTTGGACTGGAGGCTCGCCAGAAACTGATATGTGGCCTCGGCATGAGTGATAGCTGACCTGAACAAGAAACCATGCAACCCTGCGTGCTCAAGCATGGCCTCAGTGCACGCAGTCATACCCAAATAATCGAGCGTACGTCGATGGAAAAATCTCATTGCGATACACTGCTTACCCTTAAAAAGGCTAAGTTAGCCTGAACCTGTTGTTGCCACAAATCATTTTTGTGGCCTCGAGGCGTCCCTGCTGCAGCCATCAAAATGTCTACACAAACCGAATTCTACCACAAATTCGCAACACAACAAAGATACCAAGCAGCAGCAGCACAATAGCAATAGCCCTCCCCGAGGCGTAAGAAAATCAACAACGATGAGTGTGGTTGTCGGAAAAGCTTACCGAAATCAGGAAAAATTGACGACAGAGGCTAAAGCCGCGGGCGCGGGTTAGGAGCCGCGGGCGCGGTTTTTCGCATTTTCTGATTTCTTGCGAGAAGGGAGCCGCGGGCGCGGGTTTAGAGCCGAGGGTGCGGTTTCTGCGAGGCGGAGAGCTTCTTGGCAGGGCGAAGCCGCGGGCGCGGGTTTGGAGCCGCGGGAGGGTCAGATCCCGGCGGTGGTCGCGGTGGCCGAAGGTGTAGTGCGGAGGAGAGGGAAGGTGTGGTGGTTTTGGTGTTGGGAAAGAGAAGTGGGAGGTGGGAGGATTTTATGTGGTGGGAGGTAGAGAATGGTGGAAGTGGGAGTTAGGGTTTGATTGGTGGGGATGGGAAGTGGGGTACGTAGATGAGGTAGAAAATGAAATCTGAGATGGAGAAGGGTAGAAGATGAAATCTGAGATGGAGAAGGGTAGAAGATGAAAGTCGAAGAGAGAATGGTAGAAGTAGAACCGTCAATTCCTTTTTTCTCTTTCTTTTTTTTTTTTTTTTTCCCTTTTTTGGATAAACGAAAAGAAGAACCGTCAATTCCTTTAGTTGCAAACGACCATCGTCTTCTCGTCTTGAATTCCTCGGGTTGCCTCCCAAGCAACGCCTTAGTTAGAGTCGTGGCTCGACTTGGTTTCCCGTCTTCAATTTTCAAAAGTTGGCTCTTCTAGAGCCATTTCATCTAAAGACACTTTGTTGAATCCCTCATGGTAAGGTTTTAACCTTTGACCATTCACCTTGAAGACGTTGCGGTTGTCCTTGTCAAACAACTCCACGACGCCATGAGGAAAGACACGAGCAACAACATACGGGCCATTCCACCGGGATCGCAACTTACCCGGAAAAAGTTGAAGACGAGATTGGTAGAGCAAGACCTTGTCTCCCACCTTGAAATCTTTCCTCAAGATGTTCTTGTCGTGCCAATCCTTCATCTTTTCCTTGTAGATCACCGCATTCTCATACGCATCCCGGCGTATCTCTTCAAGCTCTTGGATTTGCAACTTCCTAAAGTCGCCTCCCTCATCCAACTCCATGTTGCATTTTTGCACCGCCCACCATGCCTTGTGCTCTAACTCCACTGGAAGGTGACAAGCCTTCCCAAACACAAGTCGATATGGGGACATTCCTATTGGAGTTTTGTAGGCGGTCCTATACGCCCAAAGTGCATCATCCAACCTTAGACTCCAATCCTTTCGATTAGAAGCCACCGTCTTTCCAGAATCCCCTTGATTTGCCTATTGGACATCTCAGCTTGTCCATTGGATTGGGGGTGATAAGCAGTTGAGACTCGTTGAGTGACATGGTACTTCTTTAAAAGTGCACTCACCGTCTTGTTGCAAAAATGAGTACCTTGGTCACTTATAAGAGTCTTTGGAATCCCAAAACGAGAAAAGATATTCTCCTTCAAGAAACCTGCTACCACTCGGGAATCATCAGTTCTGGTGGCCTTCGCTTCCACCCATTTGGAAACGTAGTCCACCGCAAGTAAAATGTATAAATTCCCAAACGAACTAGGAAAGGGTCACATGAAATCAATACCCCAAACATCAAAAATCTCACAAAAGACTAATGGTGTTTGTGGCATCTCATTTCGTTTAGAAATTTTCCCGACCCTTTGGCATTGGTCGCAAGCTTTGCAAAAGGCAAACGCATCCCGAAAGATGTGTGGCCAATAGAAGCCGGCGTCCAATACCTTCCTAGCCGTTTTGTTAGCCCCAAAATGCCCCCCACATGCATGAGAATGACAAAAAGTAAGGACAGACTGTACCTCGTTATCCGGGAGGCATCGTCGGATTACCTTGTCAACACAATGTCTCCAAAGGTAGGGGTCATCCCAAACGTAGAAACGTGATTCCCGCTTGATCCTATCCTTTTGAGCTTTGGTGTAGTTCGGCGGGAATTCTTCGCGAACCAGGTAGTTCACGATGTCGGCAAACCATGGTTTGAAAGACCGGAGGGCGAAAAGCTTGTATTCGGGGTTCAATTTCTGCAAATTCTGTATAATCTGCATACTTTGCTGTCAGAAAACCGCGATCGCGGTTATCGAGACGCGGTCACGGTTCTCCTTGTACTGAGAGTTTAGGCAAACATAAACCGCAAGCGCGGTTTTCGGGCCGCGGGCGCGGCTTGTTGCTGGTGTTCTCAGCAGAAGCAGAATTAATTTGATACAAGTTTTCGTCCGGGAACGTACCTTGAATTTGAACCTGTAATTTACCGTCCTCGTGCACAATCCGGCTCAAATGATCAGCTACAGAGTTTTCGACTCCCTTCTTGTCCCGGATTTCCACATTGAACTCGCTTAAGAGCAAAACCCATCGAATGAGCAGCGTGGTCCGTGTGGATAATCACCTTCGTGCCCAAAAGATATTGCCGAAACTTTTCAAGGGCAAACACCACGGCTATAAACTCCTTTTCCGTGGTGGAGTAATTCCTCTGAGCTCCGTTCAAAGTCGTGGAAGCATAGTAGATGACGTGCATTGCTCTTCCGACTTTTTGACCAAGAACGGCTCCCACCGCGTAATCACTAGCATCACACATGATCTCAAAGGGTAGAGACAAATTGGGTACTTGGATGATTGGTGCTTCGGTGAGGTGGGCTTTCAGAGTGTCGAATTCCTTCTTGCACACATTCGACATGTCAAAGGCAGCTTCTTTCTTCAAAAGCTCACATAGGGGCGTGGAGATCTTAGAGAACTTTGCACAATCAAGAGGCATTCGTCCTTGTCGTTTTCCGGCCTTTTGGTGTTCCTAAGGGCATCGGGAAACGGGGCGGGATGCTTGGTGGAGTCGAGAGGTGGAAAGTTGGGGCGAACGTAGTTGTCCTGTCTCAACTGGAAATCCCCCTGATCCTCCACTTCTAGTTCAGCATTTTGTGAAGGAAATTCCGAAACATTCGGCTGTCCTCAGAAATCGACATTTCTGCAGAAGCCTCAACAAGGTTTTTGATTTCCCCTAAAATCTTACCACTTCTTGTTGTTACTGCACTTACATTTCTGTTTGGATTCACCACCGTTTGGGACGGTAGAGAATTGGAATTTTGTTGTGCAATGGTGGTTACAACTTCAGCCAACTGCCCAATTTGCTTCTCCATGTTCTTGATGCTCGACTCGGTCGTTTGAACAGGAGTTGTGAAGTGTTGAGTCAAGGATCTCAGCAGCTCCGCAGTAGATGGTCCAGCATTGGGTCGAGGGCCTTGAGCTTGTTGTTGGGGCTCATTTGGATCACGCCATCGAAAATTGGGATGATCTCTATACCTCGGGTTGTAGTTGTTTTGTTGATCACCACGAGGTCGTGGGGGTCCATACCCACCACCAGCAGCATTGACTTCAGCAACGTCTTCACCTTCAAGCTCAGGGCATTTATCTGTAAAATGAGAAGGGTCAGCACAAATACCACATACCTTTACTTGTTGTTGTTGTCCTTTTTGCAACTGAGAGATCATCTTTTTCAACTCTACAAGCTCAGCTACAAGAGCGGGATCCCCTGAACTTGCTGCGTGCACTCCCTTTTTGGTGTATGTCCTACCAAAACTCCTTGTTCTCTCAGCCATATCTTGCAATTTCTCCATGGCATCCTCCGGCGTCATGTTGAGAATATTCCCACCACACGCAGCATCAACCATCCTCCTTTCTTGGTTAAGGAGACCATTGCAAATGTAAAACACTAGATCCTCGGTATCATACCCATGAAAAGGGCACGAAGCACACAACCCCTTGAAGCGTTCAAGGTAGTCATAGAGAGTTTCGTCTTCACTTTGCTCGACATGGGCTATCTCCTTCTTGAGAGCATTTTCCTTCTTCACCGGAAAATACTTGCTCAAGAACACCTTGTGCAACTTTTCCCAATTATCAACCGAACCGGTTGGCAAATGGTAATACCAAGAACGAGCACCATCCTTCAAAGTGAACCCGAAGGCTCTCATCTTGATCTGCTCTTCCGTGACGTTTGGCGGTTTGGTCGTCATGCAAATGTCATGAAATTGGTTCAAATGCATGATCGGATCCTCACCAGCCAAACCATGGAAACTTGGGAGCAAATTGATCACCCCCGACTTGAGCTCGAAAGTCACCCCATGAGCAAGGGGTGGAATAACCACAGCTTGAGGTTGTTGTGTCAGGTTCGGTGTTTGCCGCTCTCTCAATGTGCGAGTAACACCACCTCCTCCTGGTAGCCTTGCCTCAATTAGCTCCCGTTGAGCATCAATGACCAACTGCATGTCAGCCAATTGACGTTGCACTTCAGCAAGAGCTTCTCGATCGGCCATTTCTACTTTCTCAGTCCCGACTCTGTTCTCTCTTCGATTCCGATGAAAAGTTCTCTCTATCTCTGAATCAAGAATAGAAAGAGGCTGATTAATAGAACGGGTGTTGACCATTCACTAGTCAACACTAAAGTTAATCAAAATAAGAACTTAAAAATAAGAAAATTGATTCCCCGGCAACGGCGCCAAATTTGACGCGGCTAATTTGTCGTGTGCCAAGTCAAGTAATCCTAACGTGCAAACTAATTAATATAGTGCGCAAGCAAGGGTCGAATCCCAAGAGAATCAGTTTATCAAATTCTTAAGTTATCACAATGACTAACCAATAAACGTAACCAAAGGGGGGGTTTTAATGGTTTTTATATGAAGTATCGAATGTCAACTTGGTTATAACAATATTAAGCGAAGTGTTCCACTTAGCGATTATCCACAATTAGATTAACAAGTTGATCTTAGAATCCTTTTCATCCCTATGTCAAGTTCTCAAGTGATCGTTCTAATTCCCGTTCTTGAATAGTTATTAGTCCAACTAGTCCTAATAACCCTTACTCGATTATAACCTTGAAACGATCAAAGTTCAATAACAAAGTAGCAATGCATTCAGGAATAGATAGATACATGCAATATCATGGACAACTAGTCGGATACTCGACATGTACTCAATTCTCTTCTCTAATAACAATCACAACTAGTTCATGCAAATAGATTGTGCTACACAACAAGTATGATAATTCAACTAGAAGTACCAAACTCTAGCAATATGAATAAGATAAAACTAACTTAGGTGATCAGTCTAAAGTAGTAAATCTAGTTCATGGACAATACAAAAAAAAGAGTTGAGACAATCAAAGAGTAGACAAAAGGAAAGGATAAACTCACAACTTGATGAATCCAAAAGCTTCAAACGCCAAGTGAAACAAAGGAACTTTAGCAACTCATAAGTTTTGTGAAAAACTCTCCAAAAACTTAAGTAAACAAAAGGTATTTTATTAAGGATGATCATCCACAACCTAAATAGTCATCAGCTATTGTAACGGCCACATTAAGGTAATAAAAACGTGTGGACAGTTGTAGAATTAAACACAAAATACTTCAATTGGCAAAGACATCAATTTGATTCTTCTGTCGAGGAACCGCACCCGCGGGTTGAGAGCCGCGGGCGCGGTTTTGGATTCTCCAGAATTTCAGGATGGCAGAGGGCCGCGGGCGCGGCTTGTGCTTTCTCGGATCCTTGGCTGAGGGTGAAACCCGCGGGTGCGGCTTGAGACCCGCGGGTGCGGCTGTGTCGTCTGAGGTAGCAGCTACAGATTTCTTCAAGTCTTCGTCTTCGTCTTCAGCAGCTTCTTCCTTATGCTTCAATGCTTCCAATGCTTCGTATCATCTCTTGGAATTTCGTATGTAAATCTTCTCTCGAACAGCTCCATGATACAGATTACATAGAAACAAATAACATAATCCTATACAAAACTAGCTAATAATCCATAGTTTCGGTATGTAAAAAACCGCTTATCAGATATGCTCATCAACAAGTAAATAATTCAAGAACACTGTCAAGATACATTAGAAGAAGCCCATCATCAAGGGCGAAGAACAAAAGTATTTACAAGAAAAGCGCCCCGAAGAACGGCGACGCGTAAAAGAAAATAGAAAAGAAGAAAAATTTACAAAACACTTCAAGGACCCCAGAAAAACTAAGAAGACTCGCTGTCAGATTCAGAAGAACTCGATGAAGAAGCATCGCCATCCTCATACTCACGTTCATCTCCTTCTCCACCCTCGGAGTCCTCGACGACAACTTCTTTGTTGCCCCCTCCGTCATCTTCAACGCCATCATTGGGATCAACTTCGTTAAGACGAGGAACGTCATCCTCCATAACGTGAGGACTCACAAGAGGATTCATAGGCGTAGGCCCTGCATCAACACCCTCAGGAAGCGTCGGGTATGCCTCTTTGAATTCATTCCGCTCCTTCACTGGATCCCAACCATGAAACTTACCAGCGGCCCATTGCTCAATAACCTCCACACGAGAAAGCCAAGACCAATAAAGTTTCACCTCCTCGAGGTCAGAAGTATTCTTCTCCTCCAACTTAGCATTCTCGTCCTCCAGAGTAGCAATCTTCTCCTTCGAATCTTCGATTTGCTTGGCAAGATCTACGCGAAGCTTAGACTCCGCCTCAAACATTCCCAGCGCCTCGTCCTCGGCCTTACGCGACGCCTCAACCGCCGCATTAAGCTCTCGGATCTTCAACTCGTCGGCCGATTGCTTGGCCTCCATCGTCTTCATCTGATCAACGAAGTCAGAAAAACGCCCGTAAAGACACAAAGACGCCTGGAAAGCCTACAAAAGAAAAAGAATACGAACAAAATTCAAGACGTGAAGCAAAAGTCAAAAGCTTAAGTACAAAGAAAATAGAAGAAAAAACTACCTGCCATTGCGCAGCGAGAGACTCTCCCACCACATCTTCCGTCTCCCTTGGAAGATAATAATTGAGCGATGGAGGATTCTGGTGTCGCTTCATAGCAGGCAGAAACGACCTCCCAGACGCGACAACACGAGAGATGACCCCCGGAAAGCCATCCACGTTCTCGTAATTAAACTCCAGCTTCTCGACCACCTTCTCCTTACCCTTAAGAGCCTTCTTCGCCGGAGTTGAGGAAGGCGACAAAGACGATACAAGGGATATCATCGATGTAATCTGAATGGGGGCCACAGACGTCGTTCCTTCTCCAGTACGACTCCTCTTCCGCGACGCAACAAGGGCAGACGCGGATAAACCCCCACTGCGAACGCGAGAAAGATCCGCGGACACTGAAGAATCAACAAGAGAAAGAGAAAGTCAGAATCATAAAGAGAAGGAAGAAATTAAGTAAAAGAAGCATAAACACGCTACCTATCGGAGCTGTAGAAGCGATACGACGACCTTCACCGTCGTGACCATGGAAGGTCCGATCGCCTTCTGGGATTGCGAGAAAGAAGCCATTGCAAGGGAGCTAAAGAAGAAGTTCGAAGAAAGAACACGTAGACCGAATTCTCTGAGCGTAAGAGAAGCAAGGAAGTAGGAAGAGAATGAGAATATCCCCATTATATAGACCAAAGAATTACGAAGATTACGGGAAAAGAGTTCAACGACATTATAGCCGTTGCAAATGAGCGTTATCGGCACGGATAACAAAGCCACTTGCTTTCTGCATGCGAATAATTAAAGAAAGATGACGATTGAAGCCTTACATCGATGTTAGGAATTCAAGTGACGTAATCATCAACGCGTTCCTAACATTATGAAGACGTATTCAATGAAGAAAGAAGGCGTCTCACAGCTCTACTAGACGTTAAGCCCTGTAAGACGCCTTAGGGGTATTGTTTGTGCCTAAAAATACGACGACTATGGAACGCGTGGAAGCTACGAGTAGAAGGAAGGCGTCGACGCGACGCGAAGGAGAAAAGATCTCGTCGACGTGACGAGACGTGGCAAAGATCTCGTTTACCTTAAGGATTAGGTCGGGAGTATTTGTTATCTTGTTCATTATTATATTATTGTAATTGGTAAAAGATATGGCAAAATGATATATTTTACCTAGTTTATTATATCGTTAGTTAGATAGAAGGAAAAGATAAGATCTTATTTCCTTAAATATATTATTAGGGTTAGCCTATATAATGGCTAACGTTTGCTTTGTAAAGAATCTAAGTCATTCTCGAGTAATACAAAAAGCTAAAGATTCAACCCTAATTCTCTCGTCTTGTTCTCGAGTGTTAAGATTATACCGTCCCCTTTTATCTTTTCCCTACAATTGCCTAGTTATCTACTCGTAGATAATTTCGCTACAAACAATACCCACCTTCGTTTCGGGTATTCTCTTGTTGCATATCTTTTGGTCTATCCTCCCTCTTCAGTGGAAGTATTTAGTTATATATCGTCTTTCGGCTTTAACTCGAGAGACTACGATAGTAGTTTAGTACAACGACATAGAACCTCACATAAATTCCACTTCCATAGTCTTTCATTAGACTAACTGTTTGTAGAGAAATTACCTACGAGTAGATAACTAAGCAATTGTAGGGCAAAGATCAAAGAGAACGGTATAATCTTAACACTCAAGAACGAGACGGGAAAATTAGGGTTGAATTTTTTAGCTTGGTATTACTCGAATGATGGCATAGATGATTACAAAGCAGGCGTTAGCCATTATATAGGCTAACCCTAATAATATCTTTAAGGAAACAAGATCTTATCTATTCCATCTATCTAATCGACGATATAATAAACTAGGTAAAAGATATTCTTTTACCATATCTTTTACCAATTACACTAATATAATACAAAATATGATAAAATATACTCAGCCGACCTAATGCTTAAGATAAACGGGACCTTTGCCACGTCTCGTCACGTCGACGAGGTCTTTTCTCCATCTCGTCGCGTCGACGTCTTCCTTCTACGCGTAGCTTCCACGCGTTCCATAGTCGTCGTATTTTTAGGCACAAACAATACCCCTAAGGCGTCTTACAGGGCTTAACGTCTAGTAGAACTGGGAGACGCCTTCTTTCTTTATGGAATACGTCTTCTATTCTAGAAGGAAGACGTCGACGCGATGAGAAGAAGGAAAGATCTCGTCGACGTGACGAGACGTGGCAAAGGTCCCGTTTATCTTAAGCATTAGGTCGGCTGAGTATATTTTATCCTATTTTGTATTATATTATTGTAATTGGTAAAAAATATGGTAAAAGAATATCTTTTACCTAGTTTATTATATCGTCGATTAGATAGAAGGAAAAGATAAGATCTTGTTTCCTTAAAGATATTATTAGGGTTAGCCTATATAATGGCTAACGCCTGCTTTGTAATTATCTATGCCATCATTCGAGTAATACCAAGCTAAAGATTCAACCCTAATTTTCCCGTCTCGTTCTTGAGTTTTAAGATTACACCGTTCTCTTTGATCTTTGCCCTACAATTGCTTAGTTATCTACTCGTAGGTAATTTCGCTACAAACAATTGGCGCCCACCGTGGGGCAGGATCAAAAGGTATCGTCTTTCCACACGAAGGGAACAATTTCACTCACAGAAGCCATGAACGACTCCAGATCGATGAAGAATTCCGCAAGCGGAATCCAAAATGAAGCCTTCACCGTGTTAGGAGGCCCTCCATCCTGTACAACCTCCAACGCCAAGAGGCTCGCAAGAACTATCGGGGGACAAAACGACTCCGCTCCAGTTCACCTCCCCAGAGCCGCCGATAAAGATTTGCCCATCACGTTCGAAAGACCAGACGAGAGAATTAGGCATCACGATAACCTAGTAATCTCCGTGGTGATCCAGGATTGCAGAGTAAAAAGAATCTTAGTAGACAATGGAAGTTCGACCAACATGAGATTTATTAACATGAGATTTATTACAATGAGATTTATTACTTCTTCTAGTTATTTTTTAAATGTTTAAGTTTTGTATAATCATCATCAATATTCACATTCTAGCCCAATATTAAATGATATTGTGAGCTATAATTCTAGCTTGTATGGATTGTTTAATAATTGTTTATTATTTACATAAATTTTATTATACGGAATACTCTTTAATAATTAAGAATTTATATAAACTAGAGTTTATGTTGGAGACTATAATTTATGGATGATTATTTAATAATGTATAATATACTTTTATATACTTACATCATAAATTATATGGTTATTGATTGAACATTATACTTTGTTATATGTCTGTTAGTTTGAACAACATGACACAAAGTTCAAATATAAGAAAATAAGTCATTTTATTTTATACCGAAACTATGCGTAAACGCTAAAAGGTCATGTAGGTAACTTCTAATCACAACTTCTAACTTTTCAAATTGCACCTCCTTTGTAAAAACCAAACTAGTGATAACTCTCTAACTTGTCACAATGTGTATAGTCTACAACATCGATGTTGATTATTGTTGAAAACATTATACAACTTAGTCTTATTAGGCATATAAAGTCACAATAAAGTCTCGCTCACACAACTTAGTCTTATTTGGAAAAATATTCCTTGAAAAAGTATAAAGAACAGATAAATGTTCAACGGTTTGTTTATCCATTGCAAACTTATTTATAAATAAGTATAAAAAGGAATAAAAAAATTGCGCAATTAGACCCGATGGGTTGATCCGATCCGGAGATAAACCCGTCGTAACCCGACCTGTTTTGACCCGGTAAATTTTAAACCTGAAATGACCCGACCCGAAATATACTAAACCCGATGTACTCTGACCCGAACCCGACTCGCCCGACCCGTTTCCCAGGTCTACGTGTAAGCCATTATATATATCTTACACATCACCCACAACAAAAACAATACTAAAGTCTATAGCTCTCTTTGACAACTGTACAGAATCACATAAGGAAGTAGAATGCATTGCCTACTAACTTACAAAACAAAAGCTACGAGCAGTCCTTGGAATAATTCATCCAAGTTGGTATACATAGAGAAGGGTAACCAAGAAAATCAATCAACGCCTCTGATCACCTTATTTGCACAAGAGATATACATTAAATCATACTGAAATCTGATAACAAAAGAGTTTCAAATAGGAAAAATGATGCCTGGTCTCCAACCAATATATATAGTAAATATCAAAAATATTTTCTTGCAGAATATAATAATTATAATGAGAGAGAAAAAATCCCCTCATTAGTTCGAGGGGGAAACGAATGTACCTAAATTGAAATTTTTCCTAGATACTCAGGAAATGACAGACAAGATTTACTATAATGTGGTAAAACAGAGATGGAGTTTGACTAGCTACCTTTACTAATAGTTAAAAAATTGATTTTTAAGTGTGGTATCCTATCCTAATAGGAATAATGAATAAACCACAACACTTATATACTTTTCTTTCCATTACCAATTCTACTTTTCGTAAACTGTCAATTCATCCCTAATACAATTGAGGAATAGTTGTGCCTAAAGAAGATCAAATCTTTGACATAAAATGACTGTCCATTCTGTTTTTGTAGCTCCTTAATCCCAACTAATTTAGACTACACTTCGAGAATCCAGACATATAAACCAGATCATGTAAAAATTAGCCATATCATTTAATAAAATACCCCGAAACAGTCAAAGTTACAACTTAAGAAGGGTTTAATAGAAATATCAAGCATTCAGGTAGAGGGTTCCATAAATTGCACTTACTTTTTAGCTTGACAGGCCTCGGAAAGACCAAAGAATTCCATTGCAACCCGACCTTCCACTGAAATAAGAGCATAACCTGCCAAGTAATAAAAATTATGAATAAAGTTTAAGTCACCAATTAAATCATGAGCAGTGAGTAATAGAAACTGGATATTTACACTTTCTGAACATTTGAAATCAAATCATATTAATCTTGAGGTTAAAAAAATAAATTTTCATATAAAGCTAAATGCTAGAAACATATTTTGTAAATTCATATTTCGTTTTTTACCGAATTTTTAGATAGCCTCAAATGCGCAATCACAATGCCTTTTCGGTTGAGCTACATACCAGTGCCATTAGGATAACAACATACACTTCTAGCTTGATACTTAAGTGAAGACTCCTGTGTTTGTTCAAGTTGATACATATTTCGCAAATCGTAGACTTCCAGCAGTACCTACAACTAGCCAAGGCCAAGTATGTGCTCAATAGCGACCGGGGATCAAAGTATTTCCACTCTTTGATGAGAGCTAATGGACGGCGTAATCACATTGCCTCCCTTTCCAAGCCAGATGGGAGTAGGACTAGCTCTATGAAGGAGATAGAAGGCGAATTCTTGAGCTTTTTCAAAGGTTTGTTTGGCTCGGAAGTTGCTATCCAATTGCCGGACTCTAGTGCATTCGCAAGTGGCCCTAAGTTGAGTTTGGAAGAAGGGGCTGAACTTGTCAAGGAGGTGACTAATGTCGAGATCAAGGAGGCTCTTTGGTCGATGGGAGATGACAAATCACCAGGGCCAGATGGATACAATGCCAGATTCTACAAGGCCACTTGGAACATCACCGGGGAAGATGTTTGTGAAGCCGTGAAGGAGTTCTTTGTGAAAGGTAAACTTCTCAAACAACTTAACCACACCATTGTCTCCCTCATTCCAAAGGTAGACTCCCCAGACCGTGTGGAGCATTTTAGGCCAATCTCATGTTGCAATGTGATCTACAAGATCATATCAAAGGTAATGACCAAACGCCTTACCAAGTTTCTTGGCATGATCATTGATCCGGCTCAAAGTGCATTTGTGGAAGGAAGATTGATGTTGGATAATATCTTCCTTGTCCAAGAGCTCCTTAGAAGATATAATGTGAAAAGAGACACCCCTAAATGCTTCCTGAATATTGATCTTGCCAAGGCTTTCGACTCGGTCTCTTGGGACTTCCTCAAGTTCGCTCTTCGACACCTCGGCTGCCCTCCTAAGTTCATTGAGTGGATCATGGAATGTGTGTGTTCGGCATCCTACTCCCTCAAGATCAACAAAGGAATCCATGGCTTCTTCCCCGACAAGAGAGGACTTAGACAAGGTGACCCTCTTTCTCCCCTTCTCTTTGTTATGTGTATGGAACTATTCTCTCGCCTCATCAAAAAGGAGACTACCCAAGGTTTGTTCCAGTTTCATCAACATTGTGAGAGTTTGAGGCTCACACACTTGATCTTTGCGGATGATGTGGTGATGTTTTTCCATGGTGATGGCGACTCAGTGAGAGTGCTCTTGGATTGTTTAAAGAGATTTGAGTTGATGTCCGGGCTGAGTGTTAATGTTGGAAAGTCCTCCATCTTCCTAGCTTCGGTGAACGAGCCTGGAAATCTGTCTATCATTGCCTCAACGGGGTTCAAAGATGGGGAGTTTCCCTTCCGGTACTTGGGCATCCCCATTAGTCCCCATGGACTCCATGTCATCCAATACAAGCCCCTCCTTGACAAGATAAGTGGCCAGCTCAATGCTTGGGCGAAGAAAAGTATCTCCTTCGCCGGAAGAAAGGAGCTCATTGCCTCGGTACTCCAGGGTAGTGAAGGGTTTTGGCTCTCCATCTTGCCGATACCCATGGGAGTACTAAGGGACTTGATCGGGTTATGTAGGAGCTTCCTATGGAAGAGGCCTCATGTGAAATGGAAGGACGTGTGTGTGCCAAGAGATGAAGGAGGTTTGGGGTTGTTGAACCTCAACACTTGGAACAAGTGTTTCATGCTCAAGCACTTTTGGCACATTTTGAGCCGTAGAGAGAGTTTGTGGGTAAGATGGATCCATCATAGATACCTTGGGGTGGTTGAACCTCTGGTGTGGGAGGCCCACAGGCGCGACTCTCCTTTGATCAAGGCCATCCTCCTTGCAAGGGACATGATTGTGCAACTTGAGGACCGAGAGATGAGTGTGGAAGAGACCCTTGTGGAGTGGTGCAAGTTGGGGCGCTTCAAAGTGTCCATGGCATATGAGGCCTTTAGGGATAGAAAGCCTAAAGTGAGTTGGAGCAAGGAGATTTGGTCGGCCCACAACACTCCCAAGCACATGTTCATTCTTTGGCTTGCTAACCTCGGTAAACTCTCTACCTATGATAGGCTTCTCTTCCTTGATATTGAACCAAGTTGTAAATTGTGTGGGGCTGAGGTGGAAAGTCACAACCACCTCTTCTTTGAGTGCACTTATGCTAAGGAGGTTTGGAGGGAGGTTCGTGTTCGGTTTATGATCCCCCACACCGCCTTGACGATCACGAGAACCTTACAGTGGCTCCGCAGGCGCGCCTCCAAGAGTGGATGTCTTGCCCGTGCACAAGTTTATGGCCTTTCAGCCACGGTCTACTACATTTGGCATGCTAGGAATGCTCGAGTTTTCGATGACAACTTAATCCCCAAACAGGTGTTAATCCGATTGATCTTGACCCATGTCTTTCGCTTACTTCATGCTAGATACCCTTCATCTATGATTGTAACCTTATGACCCATTGGTTTGTAGCATAGTATTGGAATTCCTGCGTGTCTTCCAAGCTTGCACTGTTCCCTTGTAATTGCTACTTAACTCTCTTAGTAGAGTCATATATATATATTTACCATTAACCAAAAAAAAAAGTTCAGACATTATTTGTATCTTATTTGTCATCAAAATATTGCCTGAGATATTTCCAAAAGAAAAAGGAAAAGAAGGGTCAACATGAGCAATATCCTACCAAGTACCAACAGAAATTGGGAAATCAAGAGATAGATGACTACTAATTTAATCATTTAAGTAAATCTATTAAGAGCAAGTAAACTTTCTATACTGGCATACTCTGTAAAGAAGTGATAATATAAAATGGATTTTATAGCTTTCTTGATTAAATTCACCATTAGAAATATAGAAGGATGTTCCCACCCACCTGTTGTGCAAATAAATAAGTAATTGCAGCAAGGTATAATGTTTTTTTAATTTGACCAGTACTAGTGTTCGATAAGATAGAAGTAGAACCCTACCTGCTAGTATATACTTCCACATACCCATTCCTATGGAAGTTTTTCAATTACCTGCGGAGTGTATGAATCATTTCTTTAAGCTTAGATGTAACTTTTATCTTCCCAAAGAAATTAAGTAGTAATTATTAAAATCTCACCTGTTGACAAATACACTGACTTCAATCCATTCCAGACTCAGAAAGTGAACGAACATGGTGTTCAGCCAACTGAATCCTTGAATACATCTCATTGACAACAACCCAAGCTGAGATATAAGTGACAAGAAGCAGAGAATAAGACCAATATCCAACTAATTACCCAAAAAGACGAGGGATGAGAGCATCAAATATAAATCAGTTCTGAGGGTGATACAGCCGTAAAAATTACACAAATCAGATTACAAACCCTAAGAGAAGAAATATCTCCTATAAACCTTTGAAGTCATTGAAGTATGCCCATTTTATCAATTAGTCCAATACTAAAGAGAGCCTTCACAACATTTGATTTTTTAAAAACCATAATTCACATCATTTGTCATATTTTGCTGCACAACTCCTCTGAATTGGCTGACTTAGATTATGATGTATACAAACAAACAAAACCTCAATATAACTTTGCTAAATTTTCCAATATTTTAACTAGAAGTGGTAGGCTTGTAGTTCTATTTGTTTATATTATAAGAAAGATTAAGCACCAACAATATGCAATAAATTAAGGTCCCCCACTCTTCCAAGTTGGTTTATAATTAACAAAACTTGCTTTTGTGTTTTTTCAACTGATCCAAACAATACAACTTCTCCAACAAGATAATAAATTTCAATAGATCTTAGCAACCTACAACCTCTTCAAGTGCTATCGCCATCCCCAATTTCTACTACTTTTTTTTGGTGAATTCCCAATTCTACTACTAATGACAATAAATAGAACTCCTTCACCAAATTAATGACAACATAAACATAACAACACCACTATCATGAGATGGAAGAAAATCTTTGCGTTTTAACCATAGTTGGACCTTTATAGAGACTAAAAACAAGTACTCCAAGAACTGCCACAAATGTTCCCAATATATTTATTTGATCAGTAAACTTTCTAATTTCCAGCTTCTCCATCGTAAATAAAACAAACATTATCATCTCATAGTTCGTAAGAATGAATTAATGAATGGATGTTCATCTCAACTTGCAAAAAATAACAAATGAAACATACCTGTAACTAACTGCAAGGACAAATGTAAAAATTCAGGATAGATTGCTAACTGCAGCTGATATAGAGACAGGCGAGTAATTCAGTCAGCTGAAAAGGCATATCGGGTACAAACACTTGCTGCAAAAACATACCTGAATTCAGTAAAATACTTCACACAAATAAGTTTGAGGTTTTATGTATAATAGCTTACCCAATTAAGCTAAGACACAAGAATTTGCACAGATGTGAAAAAGTGACAGGGAGCCTCTTGCAACTAAATTACACAAAGACAGTCTCATTAGCATCAAGATGGTATTGTTGATGTAAAAAAAAAACAAGAACAAGAACAAGAAAAAGATCGAATCCAACGACAAACGAGCCACGGTAGAAGAATGAGGGTTCCTAATGCATCATAATAGACAATAAACACCAACTGACTTAATCCACTTTGAAAAGCACCTTTGCTTAGTGTTGATAAACCTATATGGGGAGAACTCTAATGTAATCATCGTCAGAAACAACAGTGTTTCGATTCCAATCACCATTCTTGAAATCTCTTCTCCTCTCCAAGAGATTGAGAGTTTAGGGCACATACTGTTGCGCACTGGACTAGGGCGGAAGAAGGCTGACGAAGCTCTAGAAACCTGTCGACGACGGTCGTGACGAGGACGAAGAGGAGTGGCGGCTCTGGATTAGGGAAGACCTTGTGCGACACACTAGATTAGGGAAGAAACACGACACGCAGAGGGACGGCGGGTCGCGACAACAATGAAGGGGAGTAGCCGATTGGAGAAGACGAAGAGGGGTTCTGCAAGGTTCGGAGAAGACGAAGACAAAGAGGGGTTGTGGAAAGTTCGGAGAAGATGAATAGCGATGGAAGCCAGAAGAGGAATGAGAAGAGGAATGGGTTTCTGGAAAGGAAAGAGCGAATATAAAACTTATGTATAGCCAAATCTATAAAATACTTATTGCAACGACATATTCCGTTGCAATACATAAATAATAACTATTGCAACGACAAAGTTGTTGCCATATAAAACTTTCAATATTTACCTCCAGACCGCGCAAAAAATGGGTCGAGGGAAATGAAATTTTTATGTATAGCAACAACATTGGCAACGTTTTTTATTTGTCGTTGTGAAAACTATTTTTCACAACGACATATTTTAGTCGTTGCAATAGCTCGTTGCTATAAATGATTTTTCTTGTAGTGATAGGTTCATCTCCAAAGCCTCCGACATGAATCGACTCTTTTATGACACTCTCAGGAAAAATGAATCTTTTTCTTGGACGTAACGCCATGAAGAGGCCTTCACGGAGCTTAAAAACTACATAACGAATCCCTTACTCCTATCAAAGCCTAAAGACGGAGAGCCTTTATTCATTTACCAAGCGGTGTCCAAGATCGCCATCAGCGCCGTCCTCGTAAGAGAGGAAGGAGACGAGCAACAACCCGTCTACTATGTGAGCAAGACGTTATCTTCAGCAGAGACGAGGTATTCCGCCATGGAGAAATTGATGCTAGCATTAGTAATGGCGTCGATGAAGTTGAAGCCCTACTTTGAGTCACATACCATCGTAGTAAGAACAACTTCCCCGTTAAAGAACATAGTGAAGAAACCAGAACTCTCCGGGAGAATGACGAAGTGGGCGGTTCATCTCGGCGGCTACGATATCATTTACGAAGGAAGGAAAGCAATCAAATCCCAAGCGTTAGAAGACTTCGTAGCAGATTTCAGCCCGACCTTGGAACAAGAGGCGATCTCGCAGGTAAACAAAGTGGAATTCGCAAAGTGGACCTTGCACACGGATGGAGCGATGAATTAGAACGGGGTAGGACTAGGCATCTTTCTGAAGTCTCCGCAAGGGGATAGGGTCGTCCAAGCCATAAGATGTGACTTCAAAGCGACTAACAACGAAGCTGTGTATGAAGCCCTGATCGCTGGTCTAAGCGTCGCTATCGATCTACGAGTCCAGAAGCTCGACATCTATTGCGACTCGTTCCTAGTAGTTAATCAAGTACGAGGCGATTATGCGACCAAAGACTTGAAGATGACGTTATACGTTAAAGTGGTGAAAGAGTTGTTCGAAAAGATCGAAAGTTGCCAAATCAGACAAATCCCCAGAGACGCTAATGCGCAAGCCGACGCGTTGGCAAAGTTAGGATCTTCGATCGACTCAAGAGAGTATCAAAAGATCCCGTTCCTCCATCTCAGCAACGCGTCCATCAACAAAGAAGCAATTCCCAAACAAGCCCTCACTGTAAGAAATCAAGATTCTTGGGTAACGCCTTATTATGAGTGGTTGCAGCACGGACGCCTCCTGAGTAACACGTATGATGCAAGGTTATTAAAGCAAAAAGCGACCACCTTCATAGTAGACAAGGGTCAGTTATTAAAGTGGTCGTCGAACGACGTATTTCTAACATGCCCGACGGAAGAAAAGATCCAAGACATCCTACGCGAGCTACACAACGGAGAATACGGAAATCATTCAGGAGGAAGAAGCCTGGCGGCCAAAGCACACTCGGCAGGATATTACTGGCCCACGATGAGACAAGACGCGATGAATTACGTCAAGAGGTGCGACGCTTACCAAAGACACGCTCCAATCCAACATTAGCCGGCAGAGAAACTCCATTCCATAACATCTCCTTGGCCATTCATGCAATGGGGGATGGACATAGTAGGTCCCATGCCCTTAACACTAGGACCAAAGACGTTAATGCTCGCCGTCACGGATTACTTCTCCAAGTGGATAGAAGCCGAAGCATTCAAGAACATCAAAGATTCCCACGTCATCTCCTTCATCGAAAGAAACATTATCATGAGATTCGGAATCCCTCACACCATTGTATGCGACAACGGATCACAGTTCATTAGCAAGAATATTGTGTCGTTCTGCGAAGAAAAGGGAATACGCCTAGTCTATTCAACGCCGAGATACCCTCAAGCAAACGGACAAGCGGAATCAAGTAACAAAGTAATCATAAGAAACCTCAAGAAAAGAATAGAAGAATGCAAAGGGAACTGGGCGGATCAACTCCAAGCTATAGTGTGGGCCGATAGAACAACGCCTAAGAGAGCAACGAGAAGAACGCCATTCTCCCTAGTGTAAGGTTGTGAAGTCGTTTTACCAATTGAAGTAGAAGTGCCAACCGAAAGATATCGATCCCTCCCCGAAGAAAGAAACACTCCAATGATGACATTCATGATAGACACGATCGATGAGATAAGAGATAACGCAACGTTAAGGATGGCGGCACAAAGGTATATCGCTGCCCGGAGCTATAATCGACGAGTAAAAGCAAGAACTTTCCAAGTGGGAGATTGGGTCTTAAGAAAAGTCACTAGTGGAAAAAACACCTGTTGAGGCGGGCAAAAACCCCCCTGTTGAGGTGAACAAAAGTTGTGCCCGCCTCTAAATATTGGTGCCCGCCTCTCACTTACATCATTGTGTTCGTACACCAGTTTTTGTTTTGTTGTAATTGCTTGAAATTCAAGATGGAGAACATAATCTCTGATAAATTGAAATGTTATAATATGTATAAGAATAAACAATCTGACAAATATATTGATATGAACAAATTTTAGTACATGGACCTATACAAACTAGATTTACAGTGAATGAAAAAAATCTGAGAAAAGATTTACAAAGAATGAACAAATTGATTTCAATGAACAATTTGGAAGAACAAATTAAATGGCCTGCAGAATCGAAGGACGAGCAAATATGAGGAAGAAGGCGAACCATTCTAGATCTGCACTTGGACCATACTGAAGGTCTTCAATGGTCGTCCCAATTTTCAGAAACCCTAAAAAAAAAAATTAGTCAAACAAGAGCCTTCTCTGCTTCAAGAACTCGCTGTACAGAAGCATCGAAGAAGCTAGTGAGACAATGAAGGAAAGAGAGCTTTAGAGAAATTAACCTGATTAGGGATGGGGTAGAAGACCCAGAAGCTGTGTAGAAAGAACTGATGGGTTGATCTGGGAAGAGGAGCCGCGCCGCTAGCAAATCCGCTGGTGGTCCAAGAATGCGGAGTAGTCGGACTGAACCCCCAATCCTCCTGACACTGACCGAGCTACTCCCTCTCCCAATCCTCCTCATCGACAGAATCCGCAACTCCGCTAAAGAAGCTGAATCCTCCAAGTTCGAATGCATCGAAATCGTAAAGCAAGTCGACAATCTCTCTCAGATGCTCGGTTCAATCGTCCGCCTCACCACCGCCACGCCTTCACAGTCCATTTACGACCGCCCCGTCCGTCGAATGGTCTCCGACGTCTCCCGCAATCTCGACCGCGCCTTAACCCTAGTTCGCGGTTGCCGCCGTGGAGGGTTTTTAAAGCAGGTGCTCTCAATCACCAACCTTCTCGAGGCTTCAATTGGAGATATCAAGTGAGAAGGCAGAGGCTGCTTTGGGTTGAAGAATTAGAAAACAAAGGGAGAAGGGGTTGTCCAGATCTGAATTTACGAGGAGGAGGAGGAGGAGGCTGCTTGTGGTTGAACGATTCAAAAAACAAAGAGTTAGGAGTTAGGGTTTCATGAGGCTGCAAAACATGTCCCAGATCTGTAACAAAAAGAAGATTTGGGGGGTTTTTCTTTTTTTTTTTAATTTGAGATTTTTTTATATAAGTGAGTCGTTGGATCTGTTCTCATCTAATGGTTAGAAATGGAAATCCGTGTCATATAAGTTACAGCTCAAAGAAGCATGAGCTCAATATTAGAGGCGGGCAAATTCCAAAAATATGCCCCCTTTTATCCACACTTGTTGAGGCGGACAACATTCCGCCCGCCTCAACAGACCTTGTTGAGGCGGGCACAACTTTGCCCGCCTCAAAAATTCAAGACTTGTTGAGGCGGGAAAAATTTTGCCCCCCTCAACAAGTCCAATTTTTTGTATCTGTTGAGGCGGGCAAAGTTTTGCCCGCCTCAACAAGGGCGCTGCAACAAGTGTTTTTTCCACTAGTGAGTGTTTCCAAATATCGAGGATAAGAGCGTCGGAAAACTCGCCAAGTCCTGGGCAGGCCCGTACCAAATAGCACAAGTCGTAGGGCGAGGAGCCTACAAACTCATAACACCAGAAGGAGTACCATTGATGAGTTCTTGGAACGCAACACATCTTAAGAAATATTATCATTAGAAAACGTGATAGCTGATTTGATTTCTACCTATTCCTATGCATGTTTTAGATTTTTACTATGCCTAAGCATGTTTTAGCGTCGAAACGACAAGGGGGTCGTCGAGACTACAGGTAGGCGTCCTAATTTCATCAAAACGCTTGAAATATTCATGTATGTATAAGTATGCCCTTTCTTGACCGATATGCAATACATGTCGAGTTGTTTTATTTCAAAGTACTTGCTCTCTGTCTAAGATACAACACCAAGCATAATAAGGCCACGGCGAAAATCCACGCCGGGGGCGAATTTCGTTAGTCTACGCGTTGAAGGCTTCATCTATGCGTAGGCAACGTTAGCCGAACCGCCGACTCCGAGTCAAATCTCCCTATGATTGTTAGCGACGTGTGGCAATGGTCATAGGGAATGAAGCCCGACACCTCACGAAACCGGCACGGTCCTCTGGGGAAGAAGGGAAACCTATCGCCACGACCCCTCTCCAGGAACGCGTACTTGCGCCTTCCACGGCCCCTCTGAGAGTCATGAATCCACGGGAAAAACGCCAAACCGGTAGGGAGACGTCCACCGGCATCGTAAGTCCTAACAACCTAGAAATCGGACGCCACACGATGAATAGGTTCGTCGATTAAAAGAGTTCGACGTCGACCTAAACGCTAGCGTGAGGCAACGGATCCGCCTTAAAAGTAAGGGGTAACGTCACAAGCTGATAAAAATCACACGCTGACCTATGTCCGCCACTCGCTTCTCGGTTCGGAGGAAATGCTGGACCCAACCTTCATGTAAGCCGGCAACGTACCTAAAGCAGCCGCCGCAATGACCATAGCAATACAAGGGGTAAAAAAAAAACGAAACCTCAAAGTCAAAGAACAACATAAG
This sequence comes from Oxyria digyna, assembly GCA_029168935.1. NCBI lineage: Eukaryota > Viridiplantae > Streptophyta > Magnoliopsida > Caryophyllales > Polygonaceae > Oxyria > Oxyria digyna. The sequence goes on from JAPVLV010000005.1 coordinate 48,849,580, forward strand.
CGTCATAAGAAAGAAATATTTGACGAACCCAACTCCATCAAAGATTCGAAGTTAGATTCGCCAAAAGGGGATAGTAGTCCCACCAAAGATCAAGGACAATCAAGCACCTTACACAAAAAAGAAAGTAATAAGCATCTGTTTGTAGCAAAATTACCTACGAGTAGATAACTAAGCAATTGTAGGGCAAAGATCAAAGGGAACGGTATAATCTTAACACTCAAGAACAAGACGAGAGAATTAGGGTCGAATCTTTAGCTTTTGTATTACTCGGGTATGACTTAGATAATTACAAGTCAGGCGTTAGCCTCTATTTATAGGCTAACCCTGATAATATCTTTAAGGAAAAAAGATCTTATATTTTCCTTCTATCTAATTAACGATATAATAAACTAGGTAAAAGATATTCTTTTACCATATCTTTTACCTAATACTCACTCGGACGAGGTCTTCCTTTCTTCTCGTCGCGTCGACGACTTCCTTCTACGCGTAGCTTCCACGCATTCCTCAATCGTCGTATTTTTAGGCACAAACAATACCCCTAAGGCATCTTACAGGGCTTAACGTCTAGTAGAACTGGGAGACGCCTTCTTTCTTCATGGAATACGTCTTCATTACACTAGGAACGCGTTGATGATTACGTCACTTGAATTCCCAATATCGTCGCAAGGCTTCAATCATCATCTTTCTTCAATTATTTGCATGTAGCAGGTGAGAGACTTCGTTATGCGTGTCTATAACGTTCATTTCTAACGGCTAGTTTATCGGTGGAAGATGTTGCCGTTGGAAGGGTATCTTTCCCGAGATCCTCGCGATTTTCTCCCTATAAATAAGTGGGGATATTTCCTTCCTTCGTACACTTTCCCTAATCTTTATTTCCTCCGATCATTTTATTGCTTTCTCGTTCAATCACTCTATTGCCTTATCTTCCCTTCTATTCCTTTATTCAATGGCAACTCCGATACTCTACGAGCCAAGGAAGGTGATCCGTGACTTAGACCATTATTCCTCTCTGGTGCGCGACACCAGTCGCCTAAGGACCATCGTTGAGCTTGGTCCGGACGTCAAGATCGAGATTCCTCCAGAAGAAGTCTATGCGGATTCTTACCGACCTGGATGGATAGCGGTCTATGAGTATCCGTTTCGGGCAGGGCACCGGTTTCCATTGTCACCCCTGGTGCAGTGTTTTATGCTCATTTTGGGCTTGGCAGTGGGTCAACTTCTTCCGGGAGCTTGGCGTATCTTGGGCGCTCGCAACGATGCCATCGAGAAGCATGGCTTGAACTTTGTTGCGGCGGACCTTGCTAATTCCATGGCGGTTTCGCTCAATTCAACGGGCTGTGTTTACTTCAAGCTTAGGCAGAAGAAGGCTAGGATAGCTTTCGAGAAGAGTACGGCCGACCAGGGTTGGGCCGAGGTCTTTTACTTCGTGGAGAAATCTTCTCTCGGAGATGGGTGTTCTTGGCTCATCGAGGAATGAAATCCTAAAAGTAAGTCTCTTTCTTTTATTGTAGTAACTTTTTCCTCTCGGGCGGGACTATACTATGCTCGTCGACGCCTTATTTACGCGTAATTGTGTAAACTTTTGCAGTCAACGGGGAGGCTCTTAAGACAAGGAAGGAATCCAAGAAGGCTATAGCTGTGCTTTTGGCAGTTCCTGGGGTTGATCGCACTTTCTTTGATCATGATGGGAAAGGTCATCGTTGTGGTCTTGCGACGCCATCTGGTAAGTCGACTTCTTTTTTGCTTAATATCTGCTAGTTTATTTCCTTATTTTGATATTCTACTTGTTTCCTGATGAGGCTAAAGTCGTAGTGCCAAATCAAAGAAAACCCTAAACACTAACTAGAGTATAGCAAGTAAGTAGAGGTCGAACCCAAGGGAATCAAAACACCAAATCAATGCAGTCAAGTGAAATATCAACTAGTAACAAGTAACCAAAGGGGGGGGGGGGTTGATTGCAAGAACACACAAGTAACCAGTAACAAGAAGAGGAAGTTTGGGTGAGAATATTATGCGAAGGGGTTTCACCTAGCAAGTATCCACACAACAGTCAATCAAGTTGATCATAGATTTATCTCAAGTTCTATTCAATCCTAGGGAATGTTCCTATTCCAATCTTTAATATATCAGCATGCCAACTGGTCCTGATAATACTTACTATTCAGCAATCAGGGAAACCTCTCAAGATTAGATGAAATAGCAGCAAAAGGCACAGGAATTATAAGGATGCATGCAGTAACTTACAACCGTCAAGTATTAACATACAATCAATTCTCTTTCATAAAAGAAATCAACTACCAGATCATGAAGATACGAGTGCTACAATGACAAGGAATTCCACCGTATATTCCTAGTCTAGCAATAGAAAACTATCAATCAAACTAGGTGATCAAGCTAGCAAAACTAATAGAAATCAATAGATGAAGAACAAGAGACACTACTACATTTCCGATTTATTGCAGCGTTTTTTTGTGGCGGTTTATATATAGTAGCGATCTTTGTAGCGGTTTTGAGTTTGTGATGACTTTTGTAGCGGTTTTTGATATTGTGGCGGTTGTTTGTAGCGGCTTTTAATCTTGTGGCGGTTTTTGTAGCGGTTTAATATATCGATAAGTGTTAATTATGTATATAATTTTTTGCGGCGGTTCTCGTAATTTTAGGTAGAGGAATTGACAACTATTGTAGCGGTTTTAAAATTAGACCGCTAAAATTCAGCGCCAAATCAACCCGCGTATCATATATCCCAAAATACCAAATAAAAATTTGTGAAATTGAAGGTCGTAGGGTTTCAAAATCATTCTGAAACAGTGGCTCCATCTCCATCTCAGTTTGTGCGCTCCAAGGTTTTAGGGTTCTCCTCGCTCCATCTCAGCCCGTGCGCTCGGACTGAACTAGCTAGAGAAACCAGCTTGCTCGCTCGCTCATTCCAGTCGGATTTACTACCTACGCCCCCAAAATCAGGTGAGAACTTGTGCCCTGATTATTCGTTTCTCGCTCACTCCAGTCGTAAGTTTGATTTTCCCTCTTTTTCCTCTAACGTCCCTCTACCTCTCTTCCTCCCTCACAGAGAAGCTCGCAATCGCTTCCAATCACGCGAGCTCGAATAGCTTTGCAAGGTAATCACTAGTCAGGATTTGTTAGTAATCACTACTCAGGATTTGTTTGGTTAGTGTTGCATTATCAGTACATGCTTTTGTAGGATAAGGTTGTTTTGTTTATTGCCTACAAGGTGTTTGATGTTTGTTCCAATGAGAACTTATTAAGCTATTGCTTCTTTTGAACTCAACTATCTAGAACCATCAAAAAATCTGTAGGTTAATGCTCTATGAAGCTGGCTGCCTTTTTATTTGCAGAATACACTGCTAAAATTTAATCCAACTTATATGGGATTGTGTCTGAGCAGTGGATGTTCAACCCTATAAAGTGAGCTAAATAGTGAAGATTTGTATTGTTCTGGAAAAGATTTGTATATACTCATCTAACCCTATATATTTAGTTTGTTGATTTGAGTTAATTGTTTGAATTGGTTTTCTAGGGTTTCGAATCAAACCTAAATCAAGCTAGATCAGTTCCTTTTTAAAATTAGTTCAACATTAGCTTGATTGACCAAATTTGTTTATAGGTTTGACTCTTGTTTTTAGTTTGGTTACAGTGTTTATTGAACTTTGTTAGTTGAATTGTTTTGGTAAGGATATGGACAAACTTGTCGTGGTTCTGCTCAAATTTATAGCAATTAGTGTAGTGATGGTAAACTCTATAAATTTCCTAGTGGTTCTGCTCAAATTTATTATACTATGTTATTTTTGAAGGTATAGCAATTAGTGTAGAAGAGGGCCAAGAAGAATTGTATCAAGGTTGCAAGAATTTATCGAGGCTTTCCTTTTTAATTCGATTATTCGTTTACAAGCGGGATCATAAGCTGACCAATGGAGCGTTCAATGATTTATTGAAAATCTTGAAAGATGTGCAACCTGAGGCGAAACTGCCTAAGTCTTTTAATGAAGCAAAAAATGTCCTTAAGGTCTTAGGTCTTGATTATGTGAAAATAGATGCATGTCCAAATGACTGTATGCTGTTTTGGGAAGATAGTGCTGGAGCAGAATTTTGTCATATATGTAAGGCTTCTCAGTGGAAAAAAAAATGAGAAAGATGAGATTACCGGTAAGGTTCGACGGATTTCAGCAAAGGTTCTTAGGTACTTTCCCATCAAGAAAAGATTAATTTTATTTTGCTTGTTTTTCAGTTTTTTATTTTTTTATTATGTATATAAGTTTCTATTCTTTATGCATATTCAGTTACAAAGATTAATTTTATTTTTCTTTTGACTTTGTTTTGGTAAATTTTAGATATTCTGCCTAATTGGAATTCTAATATATTATTTATCTTTTTAATTTCAGGCAACTAGTCTTACAAAAATGGGAAAGGGCATACCATCTGGTGGAATAGAGAAGATACCCCCTTATGAAATTGAACGGAGGAAAAGAATAAAAGAAATAGAACTCAGGCTGAAAGCTAAAGGTTTAACCAACATAGTAAATAAAGTATACGGAAAGAATGAAGTCTGCCAATCGCATGAAAATATCAACAATCTTCAACCAGCTTTTAGTGAATCTAATGCAGTATGTATTCCATCTTTTTATCTTTTAATTTCAGATATTATTAATTTATTTCAGCTGAGAATGTGTTTGATTGAAAGATTTTGTTGAGGCTTATCTTTTGTGCTACTTTAGTTGCTGAAATTTAGGGAATTAGCAGCTTGTGGATGAATGCAGAGATTAAGTAGTTGTGGATGGGTCTAGATATGCATAAAGTATAATGAGAAGCATGTAAATTAAGCAAGAAAGAGGAATTAGCAGCATGTAAATTAATTGAAAGGGGAAAGAAATATATGTAAAGAAATTTAGGGAATCAGCAGCTTGTGGATGAATGCAGAGGATTTCACCATGTTGAATTGTATTCTGATTGTGCTCCTGAGACTGTCATGTTGATCTGGGGGCTTGGCCTATCTTAGGCGCCCTTGATGATGCCATCGAGAAGCATGGCTTGAATTTCGTTGCAGCGGATCTTGCTAACTCCATGGCGGTCTCGCTCAATTCGACTGGTCGCGTTTACTTCAAGCTTAGGCAGAAGAAGGCTAGGATAGATTTCGAGAAGAGTACGACTGATCGGGGTTGGGCCGAAGTTTTTTACTTCGTGGAGAAATCTTCTCTCGGAGATGCGTGTTCTTGGCTCATCGAGGAATGGAATCCTAAAAGTAAGTCTTTCTTTCTTTCTTTCCCTGTCGTAGCAACTTTCTCTTCCCAGATGGGAGTATATTATGCTTGTCGATGCTTTATTTACGCGTAGCTATGTACACCTTTGCAGACAATGGGGAGGCTCTTAAGACAAGGAAAGATTCCAAGAAGGCTATAGCCGCGCTTTTGGAAGACAATGGGACTTCGATCTTCATCGTCTCTTAGTCACTACGCGTCGATGGATCCCACTGACGTTATGGGAGAGGCTTTCGCTGCTCAGTGGCAGGTAAGGTCGTAGCTTATGTCTTGTTTGGAGGTTTCCTTCATGATTTATTTTCTTACCTTATTTGTTCTTACTCTCAGGGAATTCAAGCGTCGCTATGCGTTTGGACGATGTTATCTAAGTATCCGGAACAGATGGAGGTGCTGGAGAAGAAAGCGGCTGATGCTTCCTCAGAAGTTTCTCTCTTGAGTAGCGCTTTGGAGGCGTCTCGTAGTACAGAGACGGCGGCGAAGGAGAAGGTTACCGAGACTCTTTCTCTAAACAAGATATTTATTGAACGCGTTGAGGGTTTGGAAGAAAATCTTCGCACTTTTAAGGAAGATGTGGAGAGGAAGATGGCGCAACAAGACAAGGATTTGGCCGAGGCGAAGATCTATTGGTCTTGGTTGTCCAGGGTTGAAGTTTACGAGGAGTATGCGGCTGGTGAGTGTGATAAGCGGTATTTTACATAGCGCTACTATAGGTTATTAGCTCATTTTGTATAGGATTATGCTAGATGTTATGATGTATTCTGTAATCATGGAGTTTTGGAGAGTTTAGTTACACATGAGATTACAGAAGATGATGCGGAGCATTGAAGCATAAGAAGAGGAGTCGAAGCTGAAGAAGACCACATGTAGCATTGGAAGCAGCTGAAGACGAAGCCAAGGAAGCCACAGAAGCCAAATCCGCGACCGCGGGTCCCAAACCGCGATCGCGGAAAACCTACTGGACCAGCCAAGATCACAGAACACAATCCGCGATCGCGGGTCCCAAACCGCGATCGCGGAATCCTCCAGCGATGACTTTTCTTCATTTGCCCGATTTAGTATGTTGTGTTAAGTTTTGTAACGTTTTTACCTTCAATATGGCAGTTATATTCTGCAGAGACTTATAGGTTTTTAGGTGTGGATGATCTTCTACATTCCATTTCCAAGTTTTGAGAGTTTTCCTCAAGAACTTCATGAGTTGCTAAGTTTCCATTGTTTTGCTTGACATTTGAAGCTTTTGGATTGATTAAGTTGTAAGATTTCTTTCCTTTGTTCTACTCTTATGATTGTCTTTATTCTCTTGTATGTATTGTTATTGAATCAGATTTGCTCATTTAGATTGGCCATCTAAGTAGTTTCATCTCATTCATATTGCTATTGTTTGGTTATTTTTAGTTGAAATACCATACTTGTTTGTAGCACACACAATTTGCATGAACTAGTTGTGAATGTCAATTGTGAAGAGAATTGAGTACATGTCGAGTATCTGACTAGTTGTCTAAGGTATTGCATGTATCTATCCATTCCTGAACTTCAATCTGCTTTATTATTGAATCTTGATAGTTTCAAGGTTATAGTTGAGTAAGGGTTATTAGGACTAGTTGGACTAATAACTACATTAGAACAGGGATTAGAACGATCATATGAGTAATTCGACATAGGATTAAAAGGAGTTTATGATCAACTTGTTAATCTGTTAGTGGATAATTGTCAAGTGAAACACCTTCCATTGATATATTTACAACCCTAATCAACCTTCGTTATTTTGTTCTTAAAACATACCAACCCCCCCCCCCTTGGTTACTTACACTCGTTAATCATAATTGTTACTTTAAGAATCGATAACCTGATTCCCTTGGGATTCGACCCTTGCTTGCCTACTATACATGTTAGTGAGCTTGTTAGGATTACTTGACTTGGCATACGACAATTCGCCTCGTCAAATTTGGCGCCGTTGCCGGGGAATCAAATTTTCTTTTCTTTAAAGTTCTTGTTTTGATTAACCTTAGTGTTGACTAGTGAATGGTCAACACCCGTTCTACTAATTAGTCTTTTTTTATTCTTGATCCAAAAATCGAGAGGACTTTCCATCGAAATCAGAGAGAGAACAAAGTTGAGACTGATACAGGTGTAATGGAAGACGACCAGTTGTTGACTCCCGAGCAAAGAGCTCTTGCTGACACCCAATGTCAATTGGATGAAATTCAGTTAGTTGTTGATGCCCAACGGGCATTGCTTGAGGCAAGGCAAGATGCAAATGTGCTAGGAGGAGGCGGTGTTGTTCGCATTGCTTGTGGTTCTTCCACCCCTTGCTCATGGGGTGACTTTTGAGCTCAAGTCAGGGGTGATCAATCTGCTTCCCACATTCCATGGTTTGCCTGGTGAGGATCCGATCATGCATTTGAATCAATTCCATGACACTTGCATGACAACCAAACCACCAAATGTCACTGAGGAGCAGATCAAGATGAGAGCCTTCGGGTTCACATTGAAAGATGGTGCTAGGTCCTGGTACTATCATTTGCCTACCGGTTCGGTAGATAGCTGGGAGAAGTTGCACAAGGTGTTCTTGGGTAAGTATTTTCCAGTTAAAAAGGAAAATGCTCTGAAGAAGGAAATTGCCCATGTAGAGCAAGGTGAAGATGAGACTCTCTATGATTACCTTGAGCGTTTCAAGGGGTTGTGTGCTAGTTTCCCTTTTCATGGGTATGATACTGAGGACCTGGTCCTACATGTTTGCAATGGTCTCCTTAACCATGAAAGGAGAATGGTAGACGCTGCTTGTGGTGGGAGTATTCTCAACATGACACCAGAAGATGCCATGGAAATGTTGCAAGACATGGCTGAGAGCACTAGGAGTTTTGGTAGGACATACACTAGGAAAGGAGTGAATGCCACAAGCTCAGGAGACCCCGCCCTTATGACCGAGCTCGTTGAGCTAAAGATGATGATCTCTCAGCTGCACAAAGGACATCAGCAGGTAAAGGCATGTGGTATTTGCTCTGACCCTTCTCATTTTACAGACAAATGCCCTGAGCTTCAAGATGATGATGTTGCTGAAGTCAATGCTGCTGGCGGATATGGACCTCCACGACCTCGAAATGATCAGCCGAACAACTACAATCTAAGGTATAGAGATCATCCAAATTTCAGATGGCGTGATCAGAATGAACCCCAACCTCAAGCTCATGCCCCACGACCCAATTCTGGACCTTCAACTGCAGATATGTTGAGATCATTGACTCAGAATTTCACAACCCATGTCCAAACTACTGAGTCTAGTATCAAGAACATGGAGAAATAGATAGGGCAGTTGGTTGAAGCTGTGACCACTCTTGCACAACAAAAATCCAATTCTCGACCATCTCAGACGGTAGTGAATCCGACCAGAAATGTTAGTGCTGTGACAACAAGGAGTGAAAAAGTGTTGGAAAATGCTGCTGCTGAAAATGCAGATTCCGAAACAGGTGAAAATCCGCGACCGCGAGACGAGAACCGCGATCGCGGAACATGTTCTGGAGAAACAGCATCAAATCCGCGACGGCGGGATGAGATCCGCGATCGCGGAATTCTGACTGAGGAAACAGGAACAAATCCGCGACCGCGGACTGACAGTTGCGATCGTGGAAATGCTCCTGGCGAATTGGTTTTGGAGGACTTTTCAAAAGATGTTGGAGCTAAGGTCAAGGACCGGGGCGACTTCTGGTTGAGGCAAGATGACTATGTCCCCCCCGACTTCCCACCTCTCAACTCAACCAAACCTCCCGCTCCTTTTCCCGATGCTTTGAAGGACACGAGGAGGCCGGAAAATGATAAAGAGCTATTCGAAACCTTCAGCAAATGTGAGGTAAATATCCCTTTACTCAAACTCATTAAAAGTATTCCTAGATATGCTATGTTCTTGAAGGAACTCTGCACCATCAAGAGGAATAAAAAATTGAAGGGACAACAGAAGGTGACGGTAAGCGAGCGTGTCTTCGCTGTATTCCAAAGGCGAATGCCTAAGAAGTGCAGCGATCCGAGCATGGTAAGCATTCCTTGTCGTATAGGTGATACTCACTTTGAGAGAGCTATGCTTGATCTTGGTGCATCTATAAATGTTTTTCCTTACTCGTTGTATAAGATGCTTGGTTTAGGTCCTCTTCATGAAACCGGAATAATTATTCAACTAGCTGATAGGTCTACTGTTTATCCTAAAGGTGTAGTTGAGAATGTTTTGGTAATGGTTGATAATTTGTTCTTTCCTGCTGATTTCTTTGTGTTAGACATGGAACATGATGGTCAGGCTGCACCTATTTTGTTAGGAAGGCCTTTTATGAGAACCCTTAACACAAAGATTGATCTAGCTAGTGGGTCTCTTACTTTAGAGTTTGATGGGGAAGTTGTACAATTCAATATTTTTGATGCTATGAAGCACCCCATTGAAGATGTTGCTTCTATTTGTTCTATTGATTTGATTGATCTTATAGTTCAAGATACTTTTAATATCTTTGGCTTAGATGAATTGCAATGTGTTATGGAAAACAACATCATTCACCCACCACAAGTTAATCTTTCTCCTGATATTCATAGGGTTCTAGCTCAGCTAGACACATTAGGTAGATCTTTGGCCGGCAGGCCCATGTTACTAACTTTAGAGAGCGAAAAGCTCCTCCCTTCTGTTTTGCAGGCACCAGTGATTAAGCTTAAGCAATTGACAGAGCACCTGAAGTATGCTTTTCTTGGAGAGAATGATACCCTCCCGGTAATCATCTCTAGTAAGTTGTCAGGTGAGCAGGAGAAGAGATTAGTGATGGTGTTGAAAGAGCACATTACAGCTCTTGGATGGACTATTGCCAACATCAAGGGAATTAGCCCTTCCACCTGTATGCACAGGATCCTACTTGAGGAAGGAGCTAAGCCCTCTAGGCAACCCCAAAGAAGATTAAACCCACCTATGATGGAGGTGGTCAAGATGATTGAGACCTGAGTAGGAAGTCGAGCCATGACTCTAACCAAGGCGCTGCTTGGGAGGCAACCCAAGGTATTTCTTTTCAATTTTATCTCATTTCATTTCTTTTTACTTGTTTTTGTTTTCTTTTGTTTACTAATTTGTAGGAATAAATTACGGGAAGAAGACTGTCTTTTAGCTTTTACTGAAGGAATTGACGGTTTTCCCTTCGTGTATAAAAAAAAAGAGAAAAAAAAATGAAGAAACAGAGCTTGAAAAAAAAAAAAAGGTAAAAGAGAAAAACAAAAAAAAAGAAATCCAATTTCCATCTCCCAATTTCTCCCATCTCATCATCTCTCAAATTTCTCCCCGACCAAACCAATTTCCCATCATCTCTACCATTTCTCACCAAAATCTCTTCAATTTCTCCTCTCCCAAATTTCTCCCCAAAATATCAATTTCTCCTCTCATCTCCCACCGGATTCTCACCACATCACCGGAGCCCAGTCACACCGCGCTCGCCAGTCATCAACCCCCACCCCACCGGGTAACCCGGATCAGTGAGCTACTCTCTTCTCTTCTTCATTTATTTTCTATGTCTTTCACACTGAGGACATTGTGTACTTCAAGTATGGGGGAGAGGGATTTAGTTTACTGCTTATCTTTAGAGTAGTTTCCATTCGGTTGTTTGAATTCAGTTCGTATTTATTCAAATAAAAAAAAATTAATAAACAGAAAAAGCCACAAAAATGTTAAAAAAGGCAAATGAAAACCTGAAAGGGCGGTTCCATGCAAAAAGCAGGTAGTCTGGTCGGCAATAGGCTGAGGCAAAAGTGGACTTGAGAGATGTGAGCCAATTGTGAGTTATCTAGCAAAATGAAATGAGTGGCTATGTGAAAACCCTTTGGGGCGCCTAGGTAGAATGAGTGAAATGAGTGTCTTAGGACCATTTGTTGCTGCTGGCGAGGTGTCATAAGAAGGTGGTGATATAAGGAGGAAAGGGTAGGCCACTATGGAGGAATAAGGTGCTAGATAGGAGCTAGGATTAGATTTATCTTTTGTACTCACTATGGTGTTTGGAGGCAAAGTGTGTTTGTAATTTGTAGTTCATTCTTTCTCTATACTTCCTGAGATCTATGTGTGTTGATTATAAGGGTAAGTTTCATTTAGCTTACTGATGAGACTAAAGTCGTAGTGCCAAATCAAAGTAAACTCTAAACACTAACTAAAGTATAGCAAGCAAGTAGAGGTCGAACCCAAGGGAATCAAAACACCAAATCAATGCAGTCAAGTGAAATATCAACTAGTAACAAGTAACTCAAGGGGGAGTTCTGATTGCAAGAACGCACAAGTAACCAGTAACAAGAAGAGGAAGTTTGGGTGAGAATATTATGCGAAGGTGTTTCACCTAGCAAGTATCCACACAACAGTCAATCAAGTTGATCATAGATTTATCTCAAGTTCTATTCAATCCTGGGGAATATTCCTATTCCAATCTTTAATATATCAGCAGGCCAACCGGTCTTGATAATACTTACTATTCAGCAATCATGGAAACCTCTCAAGATTAGATGAAATAGCAGCAAAGGGCACAAGAATCATAAGGATGCATGCAATAACTTACAACCGTCAAGTATTAACATGCAATCAATTCTCTTTCATAAAAGCAATCAACTACCAGATCATGCAGATATGAGTGATACAATGACAAAGAATTCCACCGTATATTCCTAGTCTAGCAATAGAAAACTATCAATCAAACTAGGTGATCAAGCTAGCAAAACTAATAGAAATCAATAGATGAAGAACAAGAGAATTAATACAAACCCATAGGAAAAGAACAAGAGTTTAGAAATTTTACAACTTAATAACTGAAGGTTTCAACCGCTAAGCAAAACAATGGAGATTAGTTCTTGCTCATGGTTGCAAAACTAAATTGTCTGATGGAAAAGATGATGATAAAAGATGAAAGCTGCTAGGGTATAAAAAAAGTCTAACCCTAAAGATATATGGTAAAAGATAAATCCTAAAACTAAAATAAGGAAAATAAGGAAAAAGGAAATAAAGTAAATAAAATAACAATAGTAAACAAACTCAAGTCGGTGGCTTCAAATCTCCAGCTTCTTGCTTTGTGGTCGACATGAGCAGCTTGCTTAAGTAGTGGCCCACCCAATATATCTCCCAAGCAGCACAGCCCAGCACGCACAAATCGGCCCAGCTGCTTGCTTCTACGCGATCGCCGCTATTAATCCGCGGTCGCGGATTTAATTAAATCCTTCGGCTCCTCTCTGTTGCTCCACCGCGATCGCCACCATATCACCCGCGATCGCGGTCGCTGATTTCTTCTCGAATGGCTTCTGTTGAATGATGGCGATCGCCTGGATGGTAGTGGCGATCGCGGTTGGCGTCGCAGAAGCTTCTTCATTCTTCAAGTCTTCAATCTTCTTCGGTTCTGATCTTCATTTCTTCACTTCTTAATAAATATCTCAGAACATAATAATGACTCGAAACACATATGATAATACTCCTAAACTAATGTAATAATCCCTAGTTACGCTATACAAAGTGCAGCGTATCAAATACCCCCATACTTAGACTTTTACTCGTCCCGAATAACTTACAGAAAAGCTACCCATACAATAAAATAAATGCCCAAAGCCTCAGGAAGTACAAGAACATCTCCTAGTGATTACATAACCAATAAGCTCCTCCAAACATACAAAACACAACATCAAGAACAATGTGATCAAATAAGAACAAACCCAAAACTACACCTTATTCCTCCAAGTGGCCTACCCGAATCTTCCTATCTCAATTTTTTTTTCATACACTCATCTTGCTTAGGCGCCCTTTCAGGTTTTCATCCTAACCACTCAATAATTGTTCCAGGCTCACAAACTCACATCACTCCAGACTTATTTTTGCCCCAGCCTATTGCCGGTCAAGCCACCTTCTTATTGCATAGATCTTGCTATGCAAGGATTTTGTATGCCTTTTTTCAATTTTTGTGGCTTTTTCAAACAATATATTCAATAAAATTCATGCAGATAAAACCAACACCCAAATAAAGACATGTGAATACATTCTCCCCCCCCATACTTAAACATTGCATTGTCCTCAATGAAATGGAAGACATAATAACGAATCCAGAGAAGGAGACAGAAGACTCACATACAAGGTCGGATGACCTTCCTCCAGAAACTAGATGAGCACTAAATGTAATCCAATAATGCATAGCTCATCTAAAGCAAAAGAAAGAATACCTCCAATGTAAAAGGTGACCCAAACAAATCAACTCCTTGCAAAGAACATGGTCACCAACAAGCTAAGCTTCAGCGAATGTAGATCTAGAATGATAGTACTAATGAAACCAAACTTTATGTAATACAACTCTTTACTTTCTTTTCTCTCATATTTTTTTCTGCACTCTATTTTTTTCATCCGATATATTATTTTTTTCTCACAATGATTTTCATATTTTCGTTTTTTTTTTTTTTTTTTTTTTTTTAGAACAGCAGAGAAGACTTACAGCGAGATTGGCTACTGACTGTAGCTGACCCTAAGCTTCGGTGATTTCCTCCTGTCCATAGAAAAACTAAAAAGAAAATTAAACCGAACAAAAACAAATAAAAACAAACTCAAACCTCGGGTTGCCTCCCGAGTAGCGCCTTATTTTATGTCGTGGCTCGACATGAAACTCAAGAGATTTAACTAACGCCATTTGGCTTTGTGAAAACCGTCTCTTGTCTGAATTCTCTCTTGAACCACTCATGGAACGCCTTGAATCTCGTCCCTCTTACCTTAACCACCTTGTCTTTAGCAATGAAGGTGATTTCATTCACTTTCTCCTCCTTGACCGTATCAGGCGGCTGTTTAAGCTCAATGTCAAGTGCCTGCACACTAGACATCAATGGTATCTCACCTGGCGAGGTCAGTAATGGAGGGCGATTGCCCAAAGGATGTGAAGAGAGCTTACCTTTAGGTTCCGGCTTAGCCTGGCACTCCTACATATTAGTAGACAAAACAATATCTACTTTTGGGGGATCTAAGATATTCTCTAAAAGAGGTTGTAATTCATCCTTACAAGTAGGCTTAATCACATCAATAGCACATAGAGAATTCTTATCAATGGGATCCATGTCATAAATATTATACTCCACCTTATCCCCATCAAACTCAATAGAGAGAGTCCCACTATTAACATCAATTTTCGTTTGTGCTATTTTCATGAAAGGTCTACCTAACAGTATAGGTGTGACATTATTAGCATGCTCCATATCCAACACAAAGAAATCAGCAGGAAAAATCAGATCACCAACCATAACAAGAACATCCTCAATAACCCCTTTTGGGTATACAGTAGACCTATCAACAAGTTGAATAACAGTTCCTGTTTTATGCAAGGGTCCTAAGCCTAGTGATTCATACAAAGAGTAAGGAAAAACATTGATTGATGCACCTAAATCTAGCATGGCTTTGTCAAATTTAGTTTCACCAATCACACATGGAATGCTAAATATGCCTGGATCACCACATTTCTTAGGCATGCGTTTTTGAAACACCGCAGAAACTTGTTCACTTACTTCAACTTTTTTCTTTCCTTTCAGTTTTTTATTTCTTTTGATAGTGCAAACTTCTTTCCAAAACTTAGCAAATCTAGGAATACTCTTAACAAGTTTGAGCAAAGGAATGTTACCTCACACCTACTAAAGGTTTCGAAGATTTCTTTGTCGTCATCCAGCCTTCGAGTATCCTTCAACGCCTCAGGAAAGGGAGCAACAGGCTTTTGAGAGAACAGAGGTGGAAAATTCGGGCGAACATAATCGTCAATGTACTCGGGGAACTCCCGGCGATCGCCATCAGAAACTGGCGATCGCAGTCGCGGATAATTTTGCAACTCAGCTTCTGGAATGGCATGGCGATCGCCATCGACATATGGCGATCGCGGTCGACATGCAGACCCTATTTTGCTCTCTGTAATCTCATGGCGATCGCCACTCAGATATGGCGATCGCGGTTTTGGCACAGAACAGTCGTCATAAGTTTTTCCGCTCCTCAGGAACACTGCACTGACGTTCTCTCTCAGGTTTCTTACCGGTTCCCTTGCCTCTAATTTACTCACAGCTTGAGCAATCTGTCCTAACTGATTTTCAAGATTTTGGATGCTTGAATTCGTCTAAGCGTTTTGTTGCATCACAGTCTGAGCTAAGGACTTGATCATATCTTCAGTAGTCATAGAATTTTGAGGTCTAGGTTGCTGATAATTAATATTATGAGAGTCATACCTTGGCCTTGGTTGCCATCCACCAACAGCGTTTACCTCAGCATTGGGGTCATGAAGGGAATCACGTTTCAACATCAAAGCCTTTACCATCTCTTTCAACTCATTCATGTCAGTCTGTAATTGATCTGAATTAATTGCTTTGACTGAGTGGGATACCTGTCTACTTCCAAACTGCCTTGAACTCTCAGCTAGCTCTTCAAACATTTCAGTGGCCTGAGGTATAGTTAGTTTCAGAAAATTACCTCCACAAGATGCGTTTACCATTCGACGATCCTCATCAATCAGGCCACTAAATAAGTACATAAGGAGATCATGGTCAGTATAACTATGGAATGGGCAGCTTGAGCAGAGCTTCTTGAATCTCTCATAATACTCATAGAGACTCTCAGTTGAATGTTGTTGAATGGTTGTGATTTCCTTCTTCAAACTGCTCAGTTTTGTAGCTGGAAAATATTTCTCTAAAAAGACCTTTTTCATCTTAGCCCATGTATCAATACTCCCTGGAGCTTGATAATAGAGCCAATCATTCGTAGCGTCTTTCAGAGTAAATCCGAAAGCTCTCAGCATGACCTACTCCTGAGTAACACCTCTTGGCTTCATACTAGAACATATGGCATGGAATTGAGCCAAGTGTTTGTTGGGATCTTCTCTTGCTAAGCCATGGAAGTGTGGTAGCTCATGAATTAAACCAGCTTTTAATTCAAAATTCACACCTTCTTCAATCTCAGGAAACCTCACTGCCAAAGGTTGTTGGTTTAAGTCTGGGGCAGTGAGTTGCCTCATAGTAGGCAATGGCGGTCCATGTCGATCACCCATCTCGTTCTCTTGGTTCAGAGCTTCTCTTTGGTTCCGAAGGAACGTCCTTTCAATCTCTGGGTCAAAGGCAACAAAAGATGAATCAGTAGCACGGGTCTGAACCATAAAGGTTCACACCGAACAGTTGATAATTTCACAATTAACACAGAATCAGAAAAATTTCAATTCCCCGGCAACGGAGCCAAATTTGATGAGGCTAAAGTCGTAGTGCCAAATCAAAGTAAACTCTAAAAACTAACTAAAGTATAGCAAGCAAGTAGAGGTCGAACCCAAGGGAATCAAAACACCAAATCAATGCAGTCAAGTGAAATATCAACTAGTAACAAGTAACCAAAGGGGGAGTTCTAATTGCAAGAACGCACAAGTAACCAGTAACAAGCAGAGGAAGTTTGGGTGAGAATATTATGCGAAGGGGTTTCACCTAGCAAGTATCCACACAACAGTCAATCAAGTTGATCATAGATTTATCTCAAGTTCTATTCAATCCTAGGGAATGTTCCTATTCCAATCTTTAATATATCAGCAGACCAACCGGTCCTGATAATACTTACTATTCAGCAATCATGGAAACCTCTCAAGATTGGATGAAATAGCAGCAAAGGGCACAGGAATCATAAGGATGCATGCAATAACTTACAACCGTCAAGTATTAACATGCAATCAATTCTCTTTCATAAAAGCAATCAACTACCAGATCATGCAGATATGAGTGCTACAATGACAAGGAATTCCACCGTATATTCCTAGTCTAGCAATAGAAAACTATCAATCAAACTAGGTGATCAAGCTAGCAAAACTAATAGAAATCAATAGATGAAGAACAAGAGAATTAATACAAACCCATAGAAAAAGAACAAGAGTTTAGAAATCTCACAACTTAATAACTGAAGGTTTCAACCGCTAAGCAAAACAATGGAGATTAGTTCCTGCTCATGGTTGCAAAACTAAATTGTCTGATGGAAAAGATGATGATAAAAGATGAAAGTTCCTAGGGTGTAAAAAAAGTCTAACCCTAAAGATATATGGTAAAAGATAAATCCTAAAACTAAAATAAGGAAAATAAGGAAAATAAGGAAAAAGGAAATAAAGTAAATAAAATAACAATAGTAAACAAACTCAAGTCGGTGGCTTCAAATCTCCAGCTTCTTGCTTCGTGGTCCACATGAGCAGCTTGCTTAAGTAGTGGCCCACCCAATATATCTCCCAAGCAGCACAGCCCAACACGCACAAATCGGCCTAGCTGCTTGCTTCTCCGCGATCGCCGCAATTAATCCGCGGTCGCGGATTTAATTAAATCCTTCGGCTCCTCTCTGTTGCTCCACCGCGATCTCCACCATATCACCCGCGATCGCGGTCGCTGATTTCTTCTCGAATGGCTTATGTTGAATGATGGCGATCGCCTGGATGGTAGTGGCGATCACGGTTGGCGTCGCAGAAGCTTCTTTATTCTTTAAGTCTTCAATCTTCTTCGGTTCTGATCTTCATTTCTTCACTTCTTAATAAATATCTCAGAACATAATAATGACTCGAAACACATATGATAAAACTCCTAAACTAATGTAATAATCCCTAGTTACGCTATACAAAGTGCAGCGTATCACTTACTCAGGGACGAGCAAGGTCTAAGTATGGGGGAGTTTGATAAGCGGTATTTTACATAGCGCTACTATAGGTTATTAGCTCATTTTGTATAGGATTATGCTAGATGTTATGATGTATTCTGTAATCATGGAGTTTTGGAGAGTTGAGTTACACATGAGATTACAGAAGATGATGCGGAGCATTGAAGCATAAGAAGAGGAGTCGAAGCTGAAGAAGACCACAGGTAGCATTGGAAGCAGCTGAAGACGAAGCCAAGGAAGCCACATAAGCCAAATCCGCGATCGCGGTTTGGGACCCGCGATCGCGGAAAACCTACTGGACCAGCCAAGATCACAGAACACAATCTGCGATCGCGGGTCCCAAACCGCAATCGCGGAATCCTCCAGCGATGACTTTTCTTCATTTGCCCGATTTAGTATGTTGTGTTAAGTTTTGTAACGTTTTTACCTTCAATTTGGCAGTTAGATTCTGCAGAGACTTATAGGTTTTTAGGTGTGGATGATCTTCTATGATCTTCTACATTCCATTTCCAAGTTTTGAGAGTTTTCCTCAAGAACATCATGAGTTGCTAAGTTTCCATTGTTTTGCTTGACATTTGAAGCTTTTGGATTGATTAAGTTGTAAGATTTCTTTCCTTTGTTCTACTCTTATGATTGTCTCTATTCTCATTCATATTGAATTAGATTTGCTCATTTAGATTGGCCATCTAAGTAGTTTCATCTCATTCATATTGCTATTGTTTGGTTATTTTTAGTTGAAATACCATACTTGTTTGTAGCACACACAATTTGCATGAACTAGTTGTGAATGTCAATTGTGAAGAGAATTGAGTACATGTCGAGTATCTGACTAGTTGTCTAAGGTATTGCATGTATCTATCCATTCCTGAACTTCAATCTGCTTTATTATTGAATCTTGATAGTTTCAAGGTTATAGTTGAGTAAGGGTTATTAGGACTAGTTGGACTAATAACTACATTAGAACAGGGATTAGAACGATCATATGAGTAATTCGACATAGGATTAAAAGGAGTTTATGATCAACTTGTTAATCTGTTAGTGGATAATTGTCAAGTGAAACACCTTCCATTGATATATTTACAACCCAAATCAACCTTCGTTACTTTGTTCTTAAAAAATACCAAACCCCCCCCCCCCTTTGGTTACTTACACTCGTTAATCATAATTGTTACTTTAAGAATCGATAACCGGATTCCCTTGGGATTCGACCCTTGCTTGCCTACTATACTTGTTAGTGAGCTTGTTAGGATTACTTGACTTGGCATACGACAATTCTCCTCGTCAGAGTGCGACAATTGGGACCCGGTGGGTGAGCGTGCTGAGTTCAGGGAGGCTTATCCGGAGCTTCCAGCAGGCGTTGACGCTGGTCCTTCTTGGAGGCATTCGAATGCTCGTCCTGACGATGTGGACGTTGAGGACGAGCAACACGTTGACGACGAGAAGGCTCCGATTGACGAAGAGGAAGGAGGTGATGGTCACGCGTCTGGATCTGGGTCGTCTGAAGGGGAGTCCAAATCCTTGTAATTCATCAACTTTTTCTTAGTGTAGCGTATTTTTACGCGTTGCTTGTAGCTTCGTACGTCCTCTTTGAATTTAAAACGTTGTAGCCTTTTCCTCTGAATCAACATCTTTGTTCATGTGTCGCCTACTTTTTTGTTCTTATGTCGTTGCTATCTTTTGACGTTCTTTCATTTCTTCTTTGGTGTATCTCTACCCCTTTTGGTAGGTTTGGCTTAGACTTCTCGTTGGCTAGGTTAAAGCTACCAAAGATTTCTTTGCGTTTTTACTTTTCTCTCATGCTTTATTATGTTGGAGATGCTCTAGGTCTTCGCCTTTTGCTTTGCTTTGATACCTTTTGTGCTCTACTAGTAGTTTTTCTTTTATTGACTTTAATTTTCTCAACTTTTTGTATATAGCTTGCTTGTGAACGCGTAGATCTTGCTTCCTCCCTTTTTCTTTTCGACGCTTTATCCTCGTAGGGTGTAGTTTTCTACCCCTAGCATGACGTTGTGCTTTATTACGAGCTTGGTGAGAGCGTTTACTTGTTTTGCGGATTTTAATGGTCATAGCGGCTGCTTTAGGTACGTTGCCGGCTAACATGAAGGTTGGGTCCATCATTTCCTCCGAACCCAGAAGCGAGTGGCGGACATAGGTCAGCGTGTGATTTTTATCAGCTTGTGACGTTACCCCTTACTTTTAAGGTGGATCCATTGCCTCACGCTTGCGTTTAGGTCGACGTCGAACTCTTTTAATCGACGGGCCTATTCATCGTGTAGCGTCCGATTTCTAGATTATTAGGACTTACGATGCCGGTGGACACCTCCCTACCGGTTTGGCGTTTTGCCCGTGGATTCATGACTCTCAGAGGGGCTGGAAGGCGTGAAGACGCGTTCCTGGAGAATGATCGTGTCAAATAGGTTAACCCTTGTTTGCTCAGAGGATCCGGCCGACTTCGTGAGGTACCGGGCTTCATTCCCCATGACCATTGCCACACGTCGCTAACAATCATGGGAAGCGTTGACTCGGGGTCGGCGGTTCGGCTAACGTTGCCTACGCGTAGATGGAGCCTTGAATGCGTAAACTAACGAAATTCTCCCCCGGCGCGGATTTTCACCGCGGTCTTCTTGCTTCTTATTTGGTGCACCGTACTCAAGAGGCACGTTCTCTTAATAGACATAGAGCAAGTTGTGGAAATGAAACAACTCAGCATGCTTAACACGTTGGAAAGAAATGGTCTACTTGTATATTAATAAAAGATGCATCATGCTATAATAAACGTGACTCTGACGCCTACCCCTAGTCGCCACGACCCCTCGTCGTTTTGACCTAAAGAGAACGACATGCCTTTATTGAAAACTTGAAGCTACTCATGCAAAGGGAAACAAAAGGGAATCAAAGGGTGCATAAAAAGTATCTCGGTCTTTCTCTTGATTACGACTTTTATGGTGGATGGTGTTTCAAGAACATGTAGCTTAGGTCAAGGTTCTCTGCCATGAACTTTCTCCACTTTTGAACTCAGAGACTTTGCTTATGCTTCCGTTGAGATGTGTCGTTCTTATCGATGCCTTTATCTCGCTTCATGGGTGGATCTTTCTTTGGCGTATTGGGGTTCACCTTCCTACCCCTGGCTTCTCTCTTAGACTGTTTATGGCTTTTCTTTGTTTTTCGGACTTTGGATGTTTTGCTATTTGACGGTTCGGACAATAAAGATGCCTTCCTTTTCTCTACTTTTCGAATGGCGTATGATTTCACTTCAAAGATATATGTCTTGTCGCCTACTCGGCCTATTTCTTCTTTTATCTTGTAGAGTCTTCGCTGAGCATATCTCACGTGCTCTTCATGGTCTTTTCGTTGCTATGCCCTGTTCTTTCTTTCCAAAGAAGAGTTGCTTGTACTTTTCATCCATATACTGTAGCATTCTTTGGCTACTTGTTGCTCGCCTTTGATCTCTTGGATTCCCTATGGAGAGGGAAACTTCAAGGACTAATGGTACGTTGAGGGTATATCTCTCATGTCGTGTAACCATGGCCTTCCTAGGATTATGTTATAGGGCGATTCGGCTTCCATTACTACGAATTTGGTTTGCATGTTGACTCCTTCCGCCAGGGTAGTTAGGGTGATTTCTCCAAGCATGTCGGCGACCTCGCCGCTGAAACCTACTAGGGGGATGCACTTTTTTACTACGTCGTCACTAGATAATCCGAGCTCCTTGATCGCGGACAGGGTGATGATGTTGGCCGAGCTTCCATTATCTACGAGGATCCTTTTAACTTTGCAATTACTAATGGTTAAGGAAATAACTAACCCGTCGTGATGGTCTACAGTCCCGTTGGGTTCATCGAACGTGATCGGGCAATCTCTCTTGACGACCCTGACATGGTAAATTGGCAGAGCGCTCCCTTCGCCGCGTAACGCCTTAGTGTTTCTTTTGGCGGAGGAGGCGGTGTAGCCGCTTACGAGGGATCCTCCGAAGATTGTGTTAACCATCCTTGAACGGCTTGATGAGGGAGGTGGCGTCATGGATTTACTTCCTCTTTTTGTTCTTTCGAACGCATCTCTACCTTCTTTGGAGATTAGATCTAGCAAGTCGCCTCTCTTTAGGAGGCATAAGACCTCTTTTCTCAGGGTATAACAGTCGTCCGTCAAATGTCCCGAATCGTTATGGAATTCACAATATCCTCTCCCTGATCCTGATTTCTTCTCGAGATTCGGCTTTCTAGGCCATCTCACATCTTGGAGTTTTTCCATCGTGCTCATAACCCTTAATGCATCGACCTTCATACATACTCCTCTTTCAACTGCATAGACGTTATTGATCTCGCTGACGTTGTACACCATAGGGAGTTCCTTGTGAAACGGCTTATTTCTCTTGTCGTAGCGTTCACCGTCTCGTCGTTGGGGAGAGTCCCTACGCGGAGGGGTGCGTCTCCATGGAGATCGACGTCTCTCTTCAGCGTGGTCTAGGAGGTCTTCTTCAAGGCGTACGGCTTCCATTGCCCTTTCCCTAGTTGCCAAGAATGATTCGGGGCGGGTCTTGGTTAATTCCTTGTACAACTCGCTATCTCGGGGAAGGGCGCGCCTGAATACGGCGGCGGCAGTAGCTGTAGTACAATCTGGGATCATAACCTTCTCGTCATTGAAGCGTTTCAAGAAAGCTCTTATGGTCTCGCCTCTGTTCATACGCATGTTGTGGAGATCTGAAGGTTGCTTTGCAAATAACTTGCTGCTGGCGAATTGCAACCGAAATTGATTGGAGAGTTTGGCGTATGAGGAGATGCTTCCCTTGGGCAAGTGGATGAACCACGTCAAGGCGGGACCTTTCAACGTCGAACTGAAGAATTTGCACATCATCGCCTCCTTTAACCTTGGATCGATCGGACTCATGGAGAGCTTGGCTTTGTAGAGTAAAACATGTTCCTCAGGATCGTCTGATCCGTCTTAGACGGGAAGATCCGCGACGGTGAACTTTTTGGCGATCTTTTGGGCGGCGATGTTGGTAATGAAAGGGCTTTCTTCAAACGCGTACTCTTCTTCTGGCACTATGGATTTGGGAGCTCCGGGCATCAGCATCATCTCTTTTCTTAGGGCTCCGACTTGTTGAGCTACGATTGTGGCGACGACGTCTGGGGTCAAATTTTGCTTGAAGGATTGTTCTTCATGGGGGGCTTCTTTCGACGGTGCGGCTCTCGAGTGTTCCTGGGGTCTATGATTCTCTCCTTCATCGGCAACGACATCCATATCCAGGCGGCGAATGACGCTTTGGCAGCTAACATAAGCTTGAGGTTTCGCTGGTTCTGACCAGAGTTCTTTGATGACGGAACGTAGTCGTTCATTCTCTTTGGTGAGCCATAACGTGTTCTCCTCACTGGCGTTCTTAGCTTATGTCCAAGCTTTCTGGATAGTGTCGAAGTGGGCTCTGACAGAGATCACGTTGGCCATATCGTTGCTCGCGTCTTTTTGGCCTGTAAGGGCGTCTTCTTTCGTAGCATTGGGGACGTCTTCGAGACCTTTTTTCGTGCCTTCAGTCGCCAGAATGACGGGGTCTGTTGCCCGTTTTTCCTCTTCGGATCTTTCTCCGTCGCTGTGGAGGCTGCTGGTTGGAGATGTCATGATTTCCTGCAAAAAAGAAGTTCCTTTCGTGTGGAAAGATGATACCTTTTTGATCCAGCCCCACGGTGGGCGCCAATTGTTTTTAGCGAAATTACCTACGAGTAGATAACGAAGCAATTGTAGGGCAAAGATCAAAGGGAACGGTATAATCTTAACACTCAAGAACAAGACGAGAGAATTAGGGTCGAATCTTTAGCTTTTGTATTACTCGGGTATGACTTAGATAATTACAAGGCAGGCGTTAGCCTCTATTTATAGGCTAACCCTAATAATATCTTTAAGGAAAAAATATCTTATCTTTTCCTTCTATCTAATTAACGATATAATAAACTAGGTAAAAGATATTCTTTTACCATATCTTTTACCAATTACAACAATATAATAATGAACAAGATAAGAAATATTCTGCCGACTTAATCCTTAAGGTAAACGAGATCTTTGCCACGTCTCGTCACGTCGACGAGGTCTTTTCCTCTTCTTGTCACGTCGACGCCTTTCCTCTACACGTAGCTTCCATGCGTTCCTTAGTCGTCGTATTTTTAGGCACAAACACTTACTTTTAGGATTCCATTCCTCGATGAGCCAAGAACACGCATCTCCGAGAGAATATTTCTCCACGAAGTAATAGACCTCGGTCCAACCCCGGTCGGTTGTACTCTTCTCGAAAGCTATCCTAGCCTTCTTCTGCCTAAGCTTGAAGTAAACACGGCCCGTAGAATTGAGCGAAACCGCCATGGAATTAGCAAGGTCCGCCGCAACAAAGTTCAAGCCATGCTTCTCGATGGCATCGTCGAGAGCGCCCAAGATACGCCAAGCTCCCGGAAGAAGTTGACCCACTGCCAAGCCCAGAACGAGCATAAAAGACTGCACCAGGGGTGAAAATGGAAATCGGTGCCCTTCTAGAAACGGATACTCATAGACCGCTATCCATCCAGGTCGGTAAGCATCCGCACAGACTCCTTCTGGAGGAATCTCGATCTTGAAGTCCGGACCAAGCTCAGCGATGGTCCTTAGGCGACTGGTGTCGTGCGCCAGAGAGGAATAACGGTCTAAGTCACGGAGCACCTTCCTTGGCTCGTAGAGTACCGGAGTTGCCATTGAATAAAGGAATAGAAGGGAAGATAAGGCAATAGAGTGATTGAACGAGAAAGCAATAAAATGATCGGAGGAAATAAAGATTAGGGAAAGTGTACGAAGGAAGGAAAGATCCCCACTTATTTATAGGGAGAAAATCGCGAGGATCCCGGGAAAGATACTCTTCCAACGGCAACATCTTCCACCGAGAAACTAGCCGTTAGAAATGAACGTTATCGACACGCATAATGAAGTCTCTCGCCTGCTACATGCAAATAATTGAAGAAAGATGACGATTGAAGCCTTACGACGATATTGGGAATTCAAGTGACGTAATCATCAACGCGTTCCTAGTGTAATGAAGACGTATTCCATGAAGAAAGAAGGCGTCTCCCAGTTCTACTAGACGTTAAGCCCTGTAAGACGCCTTAGGGGTATTGTTTGTGCCTAAAAATACGACGACTGAGGAACGCGTGGAAGCTACGCGTAGAAGGAAGCCGTCGACGCGACGAGAAGAAAAGAAGACCTCGTCGACGTGACGAGACGTGGTAAAAATCCCGTTAATATTGAGTATTAGGTCGGCCGAGTGGATTTTATCTTGTTTTATATTATATTATTGTAATTGGTAAAAGATATGGTAAAAAAATATTTTTTACCTAGTTTATTATATCGTTAATTAGATAGAAGGAAAAGATAAGATCTTGTTTCCTTAAAGATATTATTAGGGTTAGCTTATAAATAGAGGCTAACGTCTGCCTTGTAATTATCTAAGTCATACCCGAGTAATACAAAAGATAAAGATTCAACCCTAATTCTCTCGTCTTGTTTTTGAGTGTTAAGATTATACCGCTCCCTTTGATCTTTGTCCTACAATTGCTTAGTTATCTACTCGTAGGTAATTTTGCTACAAACAAGTCGCAAGACGATATCCCTTCCCGTCGCGTCCGGTAAAGGTATGCTCTGCCAACGGAATCGCCAGAATTTTCTTAGTATTCTCCTCTGATTCCTCACGCGCCATAATAGCGTGAATATCAACTACGCACAAAATCATACGCCAAGATAAGTGCTAAAGATTCGTAAGCCTAAAGAGAAGGTCAGAAAGTAAAGAAACGTACTTGAAGGAGTCCATTCTTCGAGCAAGAAAGCGCAGTCTTCCCCCAAAGTAGACTTCCTGATAAAGTAAAACTTGTCTGCCCAGCCCCGATCGGACGAAGTTCCTTCGTTCATCAAAGGGAGAACCCCAGCGCGAGATTTGATTTTAACTCTACCCACTGAAGGGGTAGAAAGGATACAAGAATACATGACGTCGGCGATAGTGAATGCGATGTCGAAATTAGCCAGGACGTGATCCAGCACAGCCAAGCCTCTCCAAGCACTCGGAAGAATTTGTCCAATCGTGATA
This sequence comes from Oxyria digyna, assembly GCA_029168935.1. Taxonomy (NCBI): domain Eukaryota; kingdom Viridiplantae; phylum Streptophyta; class Magnoliopsida; order Caryophyllales; family Polygonaceae; genus Oxyria; species Oxyria digyna. Next base: position 48,875,585 of record JAPVLV010000005.1, read on the forward strand.
CCCAGAGAAGCTAAGAAAGAACGAACCAAAGGAGAAAAGGGGAAACGGTGTCCGACCAAGAAAGGGTACTTGTAAACGCAAATCCATCCTGGGCGTAAGGCGTCGGCGAATACGTTGGAGGGCGGAATAGCAATTTCTAGGTGGGAAGAAAGCCCCGCTATAGATCGGAAGAACTCGACATCACGAGCCAAGCAAGAACGACGATTAATGTCACTAAGAATCATCTTGGGGTGATAGGTAATCGGAGCCATTGAGAAGAGAAGAATATGGATTAGGGTTTCGCAAAGAACGTTACGAGTAAAAAGAAGAAGGTTGGAGCACGTTTAAATAAGGAAAGATCTCGTTCAATATTTCCGAGAACCAACTTGTTACCGTTGGAGATAAATCTGAACGTTGGAAAAGTAGCCGTTAGAGCGGACGCGGATCGGCCAGTCACATAAAAGGAAAATCATAGAAGAAGATATCATTACGATATTAGAAATTCAAATGACGTAATTATCAACGCGTTCCTGATATAATGAAGACGTATTCCATAGAGAAAGAAGTCGTCTCCTAGTTCTACTAAACGTTAAGCCCTGTAAGATGCCTTAGGGGTATTGTTTGTGCCTAAAAATACGACGACTATGGAACGCGTAAAAGGAAGACGTCGACGCGACGAGAAGAAGAAAAGATCTCGTCGACGTGACGAGACGTGGCAAAGGTCCCGTTTATCTTAAGCATTAGGTCGGCTGAGTATATTTTATCCTATTTTGTATAATATTATTGTAATTGGTAAAAGATATGGTAAAAGAATATCTTTTACCTAGTTTATTATATCGTCGATTAGATAGAAGGAAAAGATAAGATCTTGTTTCCTTAAAGATATTATTAGGGTTAGCCTATATAATGGCTAACGCCTGCTTTGTAATTATCTATGCCATCATTCGAGTAATACCAAGCTAAAGATTCAACCCTAATTTTCCCGTCTCGTTCTTGAGTGTTAAGATTATACCGTTCTCTTTGATCTTTGCCCTGCAATTGCTTAGTTATCTACTCGTAGATAATTTCGCTACAAACAAGGAGCATGACGTTGAAGAGGAGGTCCCGTCGGATGAAGAAGAAGGTGACGGCCGTGCTTCGGGGTCATCCGAGGGCGAATCCAAGTCTCTGTAATTCTTTTCTTGGCGTAGGGTGATGTTGTTTATGCGTAGCTTGTAATTTGTAACGCCTCTTCTAATTCTTTTGGAACGTTGTTATCTTTATTTCTCTGAGATCGACATCTTTGGTGACTTTGTTATTAGCTTCCTTATTCTTGCGTCGTTGATATCCTTTTGACGTTCTTTCATTTCTTCTTTGTGTATCTCTACCCCTTTTGGTAGGTTTGACTTAGACTTCTCGTAGGCTAGGTTAAAGCTACCAAAGATATCTCTTGTTTTTCTTTGATTTTCTCTCGTGCTTTGACGTGCTAAAGACATTCTAGGTCTTGCCCCTTTGCTTTGCTTTGATATCTTTCGTACTTTACTTTTTGTGAAAGTTTAGAGCTTTTCTTTTATTGATTTCGTTTTTTTCAACTTTCTCTGCGTATAGCTTGCTTGTGAATGTGTGGGTTTTGTTTTTGGTTTTTGCTTTGGCCGCTTTATCTTTGTAGGGTGTGGTTTACCACTGGTATGATACTTTGCTCGTAATGAACTCGTTTAGAGTGTTTTTGCTTACTTAACGAGATGATACGTTCATCGCGGCTGCTTTAGTTACCTTGCCGGCTTACATGAAGGTTGGGTCCAACATTTCCTCCGAACCTTGAAGCGAGTGGCGGACATAGGTCAGCGTGTGATTTTTATCAGCTTGTGACGTTACCCCTTCCTTTTAAGGTGGATCTGTTGCCTCACGCTAGCGTTTAGGTCGACGTCGAACTATTTTAATCGACGGGCCTATTCATCATGTAGCGTCTGATTTCTAGGTTGTTAGGACTTACGATGCCGGTGGACGCCTCCCTGACGGTTTGGCGTTTTGCCCGTGGATTCATGACTCTCAGAGGGGCTGGAAGGCGTGAAGACGCGTTCCTGGAGAATGATCGTGTCAAATAGGTTCAACCTTGTTTGCTGAGAGGATCCGGCCGGCTTCGTGAGGTACCGGGCTTCATTCCCCATGACCATTGCCACACGTCGCTAACAATCATGGGAAGCGTCGACTCGGGGTCGGTGGTTCGGCTAACGTTGCCTACGCGTAGATGAAGCCTTGAACGCGTAGACTAACGAAATTCTCCCCCGGCGTGGATTTTCATCGCGGCCTTCTTTCTTCTTATTTGGTACACCGTACTCAAGAGGCGCGTTTTCTTAATAGACATAGAGCAAGTCGTGGAAATGGAACAACTCAGCATGCTTAACACGTTGGAAAAGAAAGGTCTACTTGTATATTAATAAAAAATGCATCATGCTATAATAAACGTTGACTCTGACGCCTACCCCTAGTCTCCACGACCCCTTGTCGCTTTGACCTAAAGAGAACGACATGCCTTTATTGAAAACTTAAAACTAATCATGCAAAAGGAAACAAGGAGGGAATTGAAGGGTGCATAAAGAGTATCTCAGGTTGATTCTTGATGATGCTTTTATGGTGGATGGTGTTTCAAGAACATGTAGCTTAAGTCAGGGTTCTCCGCCATGAACTTTCTCCACTTTCGAACTCGGAGATCTTGCTTATGTTTTCGTTGTGATGTGTCATGCTTATTGACGCTTCTATCTTGCTCCATGGATGGTCCTTTCTTTGACGCGTTGGGGGTTACTTTGCTACCCCTATATTTTCTCTTAGATTTTCTGTAACTTTTCTCTATTTTTCGGCGTTTGGACTTCTTGTTGCTTGATAGTTCAGACCATGAAGATGCCTTCCTCTATTCTACTTTTCGAATGGCGTATGATTTTATTTCTAAGACATACGTCTCGTCGCCTACACGGCCTATTTCTTCTTTTATCTCGTAGAGTCTTCGTTGAACATATCTCACGCTCTCTTCATGGTCTTTTAGTTTCTACGCCTTATTCTTTCTTTCTAGAGATGCGTTGCTTGTATTTTTCATCCCTATACTGTAGCATTCCCTGGCTACTTGTTGTTCGCCTTTGATTTCTTGGATTCCCCATGGAGAAGGAAACTTCAGGGACTGGTGGTATGTCGAGGGTATAGCTCTCATGTCGTGTAACCACGGCCTTCCCAGAATTATGTTATAAGGTGACTCGGCTTCCATCACTACGAATTTGGTTTGCATGTTGACTCCTTCTACTAGAGTAGTTAGGGTGATTTCTCCTAGCATATCGGCGACTTCACCGCTAAAGCCTACTAGGGGTGTACTTTTTTACCACGTCGTCGCTAGACAGTCCGAGCTCCTTGATTGCGGATAGGGTGATGATGTTTGCCGAACTCCCGTTATCTATGAGAATTCTCTTAACTTTTCAATTACTAATGGTTAAGGAGATGACTAACCCACCGTGATGATTTACAGTCCCGTTGGATTCCTCGAACGTGATCGGGAAATCCCTCTTGACGACCGTGACATGGTAGATTGCTAAGGCGCTTCCTTCGCCGCGTGACGCCTTGGTGTTTCTTTTGGCGGAGGAAGTAGTGTAGCCGCTTACGGGAGATCCTTCGAAGATTGTGTTAACCTCTCTTGAACGACTTGATGAAGGAGGTGGTGGTGTTGCGGACCTTCTTCCTTTCTTTGATCCTTCGAACGCGTCCCTGCCTTCTTTGGAGAGTAAATCCAACAGGTCGCCTCTCTTCAGGAGGCGTAGAACTTCTTTCCTCAGAGTATAACAATCGTCTGTTAAGTGTCCCAAATCGTTGTGGAATTCACAATATCCTCTTCCCGACCCTGATTTCTTCTCGGGGTTTGGTTTTCTAGGCCGTCTTACATCGTGGAGCTTTTCCATCATGCTCATGACTCTCAATGCGTCGACCCTCATGCATACGCCTCTTTTGACCGCGTAGACGCTATTGATCTCGCTGACGTTGTGCACTATGGGGGCTCTCTATGAAATGGCTTGTTTCTCTTATCATAACGTTCACCATCCCTTTGTTGAGGAGAATCCCTACGTGGAGGGGTACGTCTCCGTGGAGATCAACGTCTTTCTTCAGCGTGGCTTAGAAGGTCTTCTTCAAGGCGTATTGCCTCCATTTCCCTTTCCCTAGTTGCAACGAATGATTCAGGGCGAGTCTTCGTCAACTCTTTGTAGAACTCGCTGTCTCGAGGAAGGGCACATTTGAAAGCGTCGGCGGCGGTAGCTTCAGTACAATCTGGGATTGTAACCTTCTCGTCGTTGAAGCGTTTCAAGAAAGCTCTTATAGTCTCGCCTCTGTTCACGCGCATGTTATGGAGGTCTGAAGGTTGCTTTGCAAATAACTTGCTACTGGCGAATTGCAATCGAAATTGATTGGAGAGTTCGGTGTAGGAGGAGATGCTTCCTTTGGGCAAGTGGATGAACCACGTCAAGGCGGGGCCTTTTAGCGTCGAACTAAAGAACTTGCACATCATCGCTTCTTTTAACCTTGGATCAATCGGACTTGTGGAGAGCTTAGCCTTATAGAGTAGAATGTTCTCTTCAGGATCGTCTGACCTGTCGTAGACGGGTAGATCTGCGACGGTAAACTTCTTACCTATCTTTTAAGAGGCGATGGTGGTAATGAACGGGCGTTCCTCGACCGTACTCTTCTTCTGGTACTATGGATTTGGGAGCTCCGGGTATTAGCATCATCTCTTTTCTTAGGGCTCCGACTTGTTGTGCCACGATTGTGGCGACGACATCTGGGGTTAAATTTTGCTTGGAGGATTGTTCTCCTCGGTTTGTTTCTTTTGATGGTCTGGCCTTCGAACGCTCCTGGGGTCTGTGATCCTCCCCTTCGTCGGCGACGGCATTCATATCCAGGCGACAAACGACGCTTTGGCTGCGCACATAGGCTTGAGGCTTTGTTGGTTCTGACCTAAGTTCTTTGGTGATGGAGCGTAGTCGCTCGTTCTCTTTGGTGAGTCCTGATGTGTTCTCTTCGCTGGCGTTCTTAGCTTCTGTCCACGCTTTTTGGAGAGTGTCGAAGTGGGCTCTGACAGAGGTCACGTTGGCTATATCGTCATTGACATCTTTCTGGCCAGCAAGGGCACCGTCTTTCGTAGCATTGGGGGCGTTCTCAAGACCTTCCTCCACGCCTTCATTCGTCGGAATGACGGGGTCTATTGCACGTCCTTCTTCTTCGGACCTTTCTTTGTCGCTGTGAAGGCTGTCGGTTGGAGTTGCAATGGTTTCCTGCAAAAAAGAAGTTCCCTTCGTGTGGATAGACGATACCTTTTGATCCAACCCCACGGTGGCGCCAATTGTTTGTAGCGAAATTACCTACGAGTAGATAACTAAGCAATTGTAGGGCAGAGATCAAAGAGAACGGTATAATCTTAACACTCAAGAACGAGACGGGAAAATTAGGGTTGAATCTTTAGCTTGGTATTACTTGAATGATGGCATAGATGATTACAAAGCAGGCGTTAGCCATTATATAGGCTAACCCTAATAATATCTTTAAGGAAACAAGATCTTATCTTTTCCTTCTATCTAATCGACGATATAATAAACTAGGTAAAAGATATTCTTGTACCATATCTTTTACCAATTACACTAATATAATACAAAATAGGATAAAATATACTCAGCCGCCCTAATGCTTAAGATAAACGGGACCTTTGCCACGTCTCGTCACGTCGACGAGGTCTTTTCTCCATCTCATCGCGTCGACGTCTTCCTTCTACGCGTAGCTTCCACGCGTTCCATAGTCGTCGTATTTTTAGGCACAAACACTAACCAACCGTTTTCTTTCCTTGCATGGTTGGCTGGTGTCATCCGTCCCTATACGGCACATCAGATGGTAGTTCCTCTTAAGTGAAGAATCAAGTTCTCGACGTTGAAGGCAGTTGATAATGTTTTAGAGTTTTTATTTATAAGATTAAGATTTCGAAGTTAGTAATAGGGTTTAAGACCTATTCTGTAATTTCAATATTTTAATTAAGTCTTCCGCTGTAATCTCTGTAATAACATTAAGAATTATGTCTTCATTATAAAGCTTCCGCATTTGTAATATCGTTAAGTAATATAATATGATTTTAATGTAATCGTTTCCGCATTTGTAAACTGGATCAAGTATTTTAATAATATAACTGCATTTCAATTAATATTTTGTATTTGCGATGCATACTGTAAAGCCTTGGGTGACTTTGGACAATTAAGTCTGGGGTCATTGGCGGTAATATTCCCAATGAAATTTGGGGGTGTTTTACATATGTTACGAGTGTAACAAAAGATACAAAATTGGGCTTATCCTACGCCCAACGATGGTCGGAGGCGGTCCGATGGTGGTCCGGCGGAGGTCCGACGGAGGTCCGACGGCGGTCTGGTGGTGGTCCGGCGATGCTCCGACGGTGGTGACAAGGGGTGTCACGTGTCATCATATAGGCTCTTGGATCTCTTTTGATCCAAGGCTCTACAATCATTCTCATTTATCATTTTAACAACTATTATTACATGACACTTTTCCTTACAAATATATACTATACCTTAATGCGCGACAACAACTTTTTTTTTTTACTTTCTCACTGAAAATATAATATGTTTACACGTCAATGTTTGTATTCAGGATAATAATGTTCATTAGCTAGACCATAATTTTTTGTGAACATTTTCAGTGAGAGACCCTCTGACATACTTATAATTAATGCAAACTTTGATTTAATAAGTTGATTTTTTCTCTCTCAAAATGACCTTACAAAATTTCATCCCCATATGAATATTTGTTTGTTATCTTTGAACGCAGAGAATTTCTTTTTTCTTGCGTTAAACCTTGTTCTTACCCGAACTTTTTCTCTTCGGTAATATGTCTAAAACATAAAATGTAATCGAGACTATATTAGAGCACTCAAAACGGTGATTTTTAACCATAAAATAATATAGATTTTTTAGCAACAGTATAATTTTGCTAAAAAACTAAGTTGCGGGTTTGGTAGGTAGGAACGGTAAAAAATTAACAATAATAAAGCCACGTTTGGTTGTAAACAAAAATTCCACACAAGAACAATGTCAAAATTGGGTTTTCTTTTGAACATCCAAACAAGGCCCTTAAGTGTGTGAGACATTCATAGAGAAAGTGAGGGTGTTTTTTAGCCATTGGATCAAGAAGATCAATGGTGAAAAAAAAGCTTAGAGTTTTCAAATTATTATCATTTTAAAAACGTTTTCAACACAAAACTAAACGAATTGATGAAAAATAATATTTTCAGTATTTTTATTTTATTTTTATCTATCTATAGCCACCCACTTTGTATATGTTTAATATAAAAACATTTTTATTTAAATAAACAATATAAGAAATGTAAATATTTTATAATTGTTTTTAGTATTTAATTTATGTATTATATGAAATATTATATTAAATTTAATAGATGAAATAAAAAAAGATTCACACATAAATAAATATTATTTTACAAGATATTATACACAAACCATATACATTATAAGACAACATACAAGATAAAATTGAACATATTACAACATTACACATGAAAATAACAATATTAAAGCAACATTAACTTAATTTTAAATTTTGATGAGGTGACCAAACCTTTTGATGAGGGGGTATTGATATTAAGGAAGTCCTCATGTGGAATAATGTTCTCCTCATGAAATTGGTTTATGAAGTGCATGAGAAGAAGCCTAATATTTGGACTAGTTGGGTCAGAAATAAGTTATTGAAAGGAGAAGATTTGTGGAGAAGAGAGGAGAAGAGTAGTAACTCTTGGATTTGGAGCTCGAGAGTGCTTATCAGAATTAAGAATGAGTGGAGATCTAAGTTTATGCCCAGTAATTCCTCGGTTGGGTTCTATAGTGAGAGCCTGATTAGTCTTGATGACATCAAGAAGAGAAATGGTAAGATTAATTGTAAGGCTTTGTATGACAATGTTAGGGAGAGGAACGCTAGTGAGGGTAAATGACTTTTGATTTGGGGTAAGAGACAGACTAGGAGATGGTCCTTTCATCTGTGGCTGGCTATGAAGGAGAGATTACCTACGAGAGCTAAGCTTCATGGTTGGGGGGTTAATGTCCCAGATATGTGTGTCTTGTGCAGATGTGAACCTGAGACAGAAGTTCATTTGTGGTGGCAGTGTAGCTACACTAAGGATGTGTTGATTAGATTGTTGAGGTGGCTCAGAGTTAATACTTGGAAGGAGACTCTTGAGGACTGGATAACTTGGGTTGATATAGTATTGATAAGAAGTGTTGGAGAGTGCAAGGTTGGGTTATGGTGATTAGCGCTCCTACCTATCATACTTGGAAAGTCAGAAACGATACTATTTTCAGGAATAAGCATGATAGTGTGATAGAATGTTATAATATGGCTATGAATGATTCCAGGGTTCAGATTGCTTTGAAGTTCAAGGAAGGTAATAGGAGAAATGATTCTTATAGAAGAATGCTTAGGTTGTAATTGTTTTCTTTGTGTTGGATTTGGTTTTGTGGTTGTGGGGAGTGTTGGTTCTTGTTACCCTCCTAGAGTCCCTGATATAGGGTCCTAGAGGGGGTGGGCGTTATTGTTTTCTCCCCTTGAGACCTCGTATTTGTGAGGTTCCTTGGAGGAGAGGGGGTTTGTTGTGCTTGTGAGGTTCCGTGAGAAAGTGGAGGTAAGGTTAGAGTTAGTCTTGTATAAAGATTTGTCCATTTTTTGGTAATATACTTACTTTTATCAAAAAAAACTTAATTTTAAATTTAATAATAAATATTATTTCAAAGTAGTATGATTATCTTTTAACTAACTTGTAAACTATTAAGTGTAGATTTACTACACAATATATAATTGTGTATTTAAATAGTTGATTGATAATTAAAGATGTAATTAAAAAGTTGGGTTAAAAAACGGAGTTAAGAAACTGGGTTAAAAAACCGAGTTAAAAACTATGAATATGGTTAGAAAGTATATTGGGTTGTTAAAATGAAATGAATGAATAAAAAACACTAAAAAACTACTATAAAACCGCTAAAAACTATACCAATGCGGATGCTCTTATATTTCCAAACAATATATAAAAAAGTTAGTTTGTTTGATAAATGTATTTATAATCAAAACATTTATATCAATGTTTAAGCTAAATATTTAAATGCCTAGGGCCTTTGTCAGTGCAATAACATGCTACAGAGGGTCAAATTACATGAAGTCACTTCTGGTTGAAAGTTTGACTAACTACCTGCAATGCCAAGAGTTTGACTCAATATCTACATACAATCTTACATGTAGCTTATAAATTCAACTTGTAACCAACAAACATATGAACACACTCACTCTATCGCTATCTATGCAACAGAAACCTGACGTGTTCAACTATTATTAAAGACGGTGACATTCTTATTCACGGTGGAGATCTCTAATTTAAGTTTCTTATCTTATTTTAGAATTTTATTTTTTTTCCACATAAGCAAAAGAAACTCTATACAAATTTTATCCACAATGAAGAAATTGATCTAAAGTTTCATAATTACATCACTCAGAGATTAAATAATAATAGTTATAAAAAACTTTTATTTTAGAAATAAAAAAGAAAGAAATTAATTGGTCAATTTGTCTAACGTGTAAGAGATTTGTAAGAAAAATGGGGTTATTGAAGAAGAAGAAAGTACACAATTTCATGACAATTTATTTTTATTTTTCTTTTAAATTTAGAGTTTAAGAAACTCAAAGTTTCTTCATTGTGGATGGCCTTAAGAATCACTGAATAAAAACAAGTATAGATTATAAAAAAAAACTGTTAGAAGACTGGTATAAGAAAAAGGCACTGTTACATTCCAATATCTTGAAAGAGTGAGTAATCTTCCAACTGAACAAAATCCATTACTCAGAGTCTCGAACACACTACATTATCATGCTTAACCTCAACAACCTAGGTATAAGAAAAAGGCAGTGTTACATTCCAATATCTTGAAAGAGTGAGTAATCTTCCAACTGAACAAAATCCATTACTCAGAGTCTCGAACACACTACATTATCATGCTTAACCTCAACAACCTACCGAAATAAGTAGAAATATATATAGATTTATGTTCCGATGTAACAGCATCTTACGGTGTAACGGTGTAACGAGTATTCACCCTCAATGATATTCAGGTTTGTTAAGGTTGATATTCAACTTAATTTACCTATATCAATATAAGATAGATATTCAACTAAATAAACATGAATAAATAGCGTAAAAGATTGAATAGAGGCACAAACATATGAGAATGCGATTAGTGCATATATAACATAAATCTACATAAAGTTGAATATCAACCTTAACAAACCCGAATACCATTGAAGGTAAATACTCGTTACACCGTTACACCACAATACTCGTTACACCGGAACTCACCTCTCTATATACATATATATATATAAGTTGTACAAGTTAATGGGATAGGGTGAGAGCAAGAGAGGGAATAGTGATGGGTACAAAGGGATACATGGAAATTATGTTGGGAATAAGGGTTTAGAAATAGCTTTGAGGCGTGAAAAGATCACTATCTTTAAACTGATATTTTTTTCTCCTATTTGATTGTTGTAGAGTTTCAGACAAATTGACTCCCCAAGATACAACAAAGCCCTTTAGTGAAAAGTCATACAACAAATCTGATTTTCCTTCATGTTTTCCTTGTGGAGGAACATTCTCTATTTATAGAGAATTTCTCAACTGTCATATACAGTTATTTCATATTACAGTTAGGGAAGTTGGGAGCAGTTAAGAGCAGTTAGGAAGTTATCTTTTAAAGACAATCTCAACCATAGATCTCAGAGATTAACTTCTAATCTCAGCCATATATTGCTCTTAAATAGATCAACTTTTAATCTCAGCCATTGATCTCAGAGATTAACTTCTAATCTCAGCCATTGATCTTAAATAGATCAACTTTTAATCTCAGTCATTGATTTATTAAAATCAGATTACTCCCTATTAATTTCATTCTTTTAATATAATATGAATAAGTCTTATTAATAGACTTTTACCAACAAATTATACTGAATTGGATACCTTAAGAAAGAGAACAAACCTAGAAAAATTGAGTGATTCAAGAGAAAAACCCCCTTACAGAGATATTGTATAGAGTTCTATTAGAAGAGGTAAAATAGACCCTAACTGTTCGCACTAACCAAAATAGATTGCACGAACAATTCGTTCGTTGTAATCAACTTCGACCAATTCGGCCCCGAACTCGGTCGCCATCCTCATTGCACCTGTAACACCCACCGCTTTGGGTCGTCCCAATTACAAGGGTTGCAGCCCATACACTCCAACCCATCCTTGGTAGCTCCGTCAATTAAAGGCAGCTATTTCTCAAGAGGTTGTTGGAGGGACTCGAACTTGAGACCTCCACTCTTTTACCAAGCGGCAGCGCTACTTGGTAAAAGGGTGGAGGTCTCAGGTTCGAGCCTCACCAACAACCTCTTGAGAAATAGTTGTCTATAATTGGCGGAGTTACCAAGGATGGGTTGGAGTGTATGGGTTGCAGCCCTTGGAATTGGGCCGGCCCAAAGTGGCGGACGTTACAGCACCTCCATTATGTTTTTCCCAATATTCTTAGTAGCGAATTCAACGCTTTGTACCCACCATTCCCGTCGAATACACCAAAGAACGCCTGAATTGAATAATTTAGTTAGAGAAATTCTAGATACCCAAATTCAGAAGCCCTAATTTCAAAAGTAGGGCAAACGTTGAATCCCTAATTTCACTATCTTTCAAAATTGAGCGAGGAAATCAGAAATTACCTGTATAGGGCCGTCTTGAAGATCGAGCGAGGCACAGTAGCGATCCTCCATAACAGCCCTCTTCTTCCCCCTCTTGCATTAAACGAAGTAGTATCCATCTCTCTCCTCTTCGAGAGCACTATCCGTGGCCGGAACCCTAGGCGTGGCCGACTGACCTCCAAACTCTAGTGAAACGATTGGAATATCAAGCCTACCAGGCCTCTTCCTCTTCAACGGCACCGGAGGATACAAATTGGAAGCCGACGGAGGAGGAGGGCGAGGATGTGCAACCCTTCTTCCTCTTTGAGCTTTTGTCTGGCCTCTTCGTTTTTGTCTCTGCCTGAGGGCGCCGACACCGGAGTGGGTGGATCTGGGTCGGCTGTTTGGAGTGGGAGGGGAACGTCGATCAAAGTTTGGATGAGGAGTGTAGATCGCAGATTGTTGGAGAGGGAAAAGAAACTCAAAAAGTAAAGAAAACGTGTGGGTGAAGTGAGGGAAAAAGCGAAAATCCCTGTGTACCCTGTAGTATGTAATTTCTACTGAAATCCAACCTATATTACAAAGCAAAAAATTTAAAACGAAATCTCAGTCATCTATTCTCATTTTAAGCTTATGTGACATATTTTAGAGTCATTGATAAAAGTATCTCTTATACAAGCATTCTCACATTTATAATAGTTAGGATTTACACAAAATTTTAGAAAATTCAGTAATAAAAAGGAAAAACAAATTATATAAAATCATCATACCAACATATTATTACATATTCGGTAGCATGGGTTTGTTGTACGTACATTCCAAATATCAGCACAAAATAGTAAAAGCAAACATAACTTGAATAGTAGGTACATATAGTCATACTATCCAGTCAATACTTACAAACTTAGATCGATACAATATATGGTAATTGATAGTTTGATACTAGCATATTTCTCATAGACACACCTTCTGAGATATCATACGTAGTCCGAAATAATGAGTGGAACGGAACTGGTCGAGTTCTTTCCAATTTGACAAATTCCCTTTACTATTTTTTTTTATAGTGGGGATTGAGTAAGGGGCTTCCATGAATTACTTTGCAAACTAAGTCAAATGGAGAAGCTAGTGCCACACCTACTGCTTCCACCAATATTTTTAAAGGGGTTATAATTTCGTCGTCGTTTTTTGCCTTATTTCTTTCCTGTAAAACCATCAACGATACACATTAGGCGGTTGAGTTCCAGCGGAATTTGGAAAATACATTAAATTAATTCTAAATTAATTCTAGAAAGGGAGTCTACTCTTTTAGTTAAGATTTAGATATTCAGTTACATCCAGACAGTTGTTAAGTAACATCTGTTCTTTTAATTTAACCTAGTTCTTCGGTGTAGGTTAAGAACTCTGTACTATAGAAAATATTTGATGAGTTTTTATTAATTTTAGAGATAGTTGTTTTATTATGGTGTTATAATTTATAATTTAGGATAATAATTTATTTTATTAAGTTTAGTATGCGTGTGTAAACATAGGTTAGAAAGAACTCTTTACATTTGAATTTATATTAATTGATTCAATTTTTCCTTTCTCGATTAGTCATTTTCCTGATCGATACTCCCTATTTAGTAGTCTCTGTATAATTACCAAAACAATACTCTATAACTTAATAACTAGCTATGCCACATTACCAATAGTCACATGTCATTTTATAAAATAAAATTTAATATATTTAGAGATCACTATTCTAAATCTATTGCTAATATTGCAGATATCTTATTTTTTGTCAAGTGGATATCTGCATTTTAATATGTAGGGCACACATTTACTTTATAAGTTAGAAGAAATAACAAAACCTGGGTTGTAGTGGCAAGATAAATAATATGTCTAGTCTCTTGTTGGAACTGTGTCCACAAGGGTTTGCACTCAAGTGGCTTGATGATAGTATCGGCTGGAGAAACCTGTACAAACAAAAAATTGTATGCATTATGCCTTTTGTATAAATCGGTCTACTTTTATGCCTATGCACTATGACCTAAACAATTCTGAATCCAAAACCCTTTACATACATATACATGTATTTATAATGCACATTTTGTTTTTGAAATTTTCGTTCATATTAGAAATGCACATTCTCTTTAAACCGAAAAAGAAAAGAAAAAGAAATGCACATTCTCAAAATGAAATTAAAACCTATGATCACAAGAGGACGAAAACCTAAATGATAATTTTGCGGGTGATTCAAATAGACATTATATGCACACAAGCGTTGGCTTAATATATGCTCTTAATTAGAACATAGTAGGTTAGAAAAACAAATATGGTGTGGCAATGACGTTAAATTAGGAAACAAATATGTATACCTCTTTCCAAACGCTCTCGGCAAGAGGGTCTCGTAAGACACTAACATTGGAGGGATCATCTGTTGAGGGATTCAGTAGAGAAGAAAAGAGTATTTCTTCAATGTTGTCATGCTTTTCCTCTAAACGAATGGTTGTCATAACAGACAAGATCTTCAAAGACTGCAAATAAGATGAAGCAATATGAGTAAGCTAGATTAATGCTCGTACAAAATATTATTTTCCCGACCCTTGACAAATTAAGATTGTTTACCCCTGAGCGAGCATCTTGTGCAATTTTCTTTATATCTTCTTCAGCCGTCCAGAGCCTTGGCATGGAACTGCCATCTTGGTTAAAGGCACTTGTGAACCTATATATATATATTTACAAAGTTTGGTCATACAAGTACAAACACACTTATAGAATCTTACACAAGTACGTACTAGATATATTGTTCAATATATGTTCAAGCTTGGTGTAAATGCACACATACGTACTAGATATATTGATCAATATATGTTTAGAAGTCGAAACAAACCTATTCTTCATGTGCGTAAGAACTTTTCCAGCCTCTTCTCTTGCCTTCTTCCCCACTAGACTTGTAGCATACTCTCTTAAACTTTGCAACTTTTGATTATAAGTTGATTCATCCAACTCGAAACCAGAAACAAGAGATTGAAATTCTGAAACACTAGTCTCAAGCTCCCGTTCAAAAAGCTCTCTGATCAACAACCAACTTCCTTCACTATATTCTCCGACCAAAAGATTTCCTATATTGGCACCGATAGTCTCTGATAGTTTTTCCTACAACGAATTTTTGGGCGATTATAGTGTATTATACTGTATTATATATTAAAAGGCATTCAATATACGAATCTGAGTATAGGATACTTCTTAAATTACACTTTGATAAAGTAAAAAAAAACTACGTACCTCTGTACAAGCAACTATCTCACTTAACTTCTTGTTACGAAGAGTTGATGAATGTGCCTCGATGACGCAGTTTAGTTTCTCCCGATGATCTGCACCATCCCAATATGTTGCTTGCTCTATAGCGCCATCTGGAAGTGGATAAGATGTTAATCAATAACGAATTGTGTATTGCATGGTGATGAATAGATTAAATTAGATATAACTACTATTCTCGTGCATGACACGAGCGACCCGCTAGTGAGAGATTATAGGTTTGTTAGCTAAATCTCTACAATCAATTATTTCCTTTGATGTGTAGATAGGAGAATTTCTTAGTTAAATAAATAATTCATTCATTGGATCAAATCTATTATGGCAGAGACATGCTTAGTAGTGGTGGTGCTTTACTTCGTGTTGTTTTTCATCAGTGGAAGGGTAATTTTGTCAAATTTTATCATTTGGTTATGTTGTACTCAAAACACTTGTAACATATCTGGTTGAACATGAGATAAGCGTAATTAAGCACAATATATTAGTTAGTAGTTAATAGTTAAATATACCTGCACATTGCTTGTCAAATTCAAGCATACATGACTCCTTGCAGTCACGAACAGAGGTTGCAAATCCCTCCCCTCTGCTTAATGCCATCTCCAATTTACTTTCAAACTTTTCCTTAGCTTGATGGAGGTGATGATCCAGTAATGTCACATACGTAGGACGCACATCCTGTGTAAAAAACATATATCATTGGAGCTATTGGATTAATCCAAATATTACATTGATCATTGCTCCAGACCTCAGACATTAATAGATTATGAGGAACCAAAAATATTGGGCATTAAATTTTGAGCAATGAATATTGAGCCTGTGTTTTTCGCTTTTCAACTGATTATATAAATGGTACTCTCTCCATCTAACAATATAGGTGTTTGACAACGATTCTGATCTCATCATCCGAGCATCGAGATTTAGCATAGGGACCTTGCCATTCCGCTATCTTGGGGTACCATTGGGATCCAAGAAGCCTCTTATTCATGATTTTGACCAATTAATTGAGAGCATCACTTCCAGTGCCAGGTCATGGGCTGCAAAATTTCTTTCTAATGCAGGAGGCTTGAACTTTTCAGAGGAGTGTTCTACGGAATCAACAACTTCTGGTCAAAGATTTTTCTCTTCCCCAAAGATGTTCTCAAGAAGATTCAAGCCATTATGCGCTCCTACCATTGGTCCGGGCACACCTCTTCCAGGAGTTGTCTTGTTGCTTGGGTTCACCTTGGTCGTCTATAATGTGAAGGTGGCCTCGGATTCAAGGAACTTTTGTCAATGAATGAACCAGGCAAGTATCTTCCAATCGTTGTTTGAGCTTCACAATGAGACCAACAATATATGGACCCGATGGACATCTGCAAACTACCTACATGGTACCTCTATTTGGCTCATCCAGGGAAGAGCTTCAGATAGCTTGACTTGGCGGAACCTGTTGTCTGTTAGAGACCTTCTCCTCCAACGTGCCACTCCAAACCAAATTGGGAGCCTCGTGACATCTACCAATGGCACCTTCTATAGTGAATTAAGTTTTGGCTCTAGGAAGAGAGTATGGAATCGGAATATATTCGAGGCATTGAAGAAATGAAATTCTACGAGGAGGTTGAAAAATCCTTATACGTCAAAAACGGGACAATGTTATAGATGTCGTTAACTTACTAATCTCCGTCTAAATAATCTAGTATACCTATTTTACAACACTAATTAAAAGCATCTTGAAATTGAACCATAAAAATGTAGTTTTATCTAAATTACCTTTAGCATTATTTTGACCAATTGCAGGCGCTTATCATCACGAACACTTTCATCGTAGAACATGGCTTCCTTGTCGTACCTACGAAGCAGAAATAAATAATGTTTTTCATCTCTATCTTATTAAATAATCGATTTTTCTATTGTACGTCTTCATTACATATGTTAAACATATTAATAACTGAATTCTAAATTAGAAAGAATAAACTTATCACAATAAAAGATTTACAAAATCCTAAAATTTATTACGCACATTATTTCTATATTTGACGTCGCAAGTTAGAAAATTCGACAAGTAAGATATAAGTCATCTTGTTCAAGTGATATTAATAAGGAAACTAGTCTAGAACTATAAATAACATTAAATAAATTATTTGAATTTTAATTGAAAAATATATATTTAAAAGTGATAACAAAGACAGTAACGACGAACAATAACAATGAACATTATTTAATTTTATGGAAAAAGTGTTAAACATCACTTCCTAAAGTAAATAATAATGAACATTATTATATTTTAATGGACAAGTTATAATAGTAAAAAAATTTAGATCATTAACAAAAAACATTTTCGTTACTGATCTTTAATATAAATTAAATTAGCATAATAGAAAATCTGATATGACTGCAAAATTTATAATTAGTCTCCCTTTGTCTTTCTTTATAGTTCTTGTTTATCTTTTAAACTATTCACACGTTAATATACTTTGCTAAATCACTACAAATATATTATATATGTTTTAGTCATGTGTGGTGTTGTTTAATTCTTCTTGATAAGTACTTTAATAATATTAAAATTATATAATTTTTAGTTACGTATAGTTAGAGATATTAACGATATCAAAACGTGTCTCGACAAGTGTGAAAAAAGAGACCGAAATTATAAAATGGGACTGAGGGAGTAGTTTTTAAAATTAGAAGATTTTTTTTTGTCACGGGCTCGGTTTAATGGATCGAGGTATTGTTGGCCCACGATGGGGTAGACCTTTCCCAATATCAATTTCTCCGTTACATTTTTAATATAAACCGCAAAATATTGAAAAATTACATTAGTTTATTATATTAATTGATTAATATATATGGATTTTAACAAAGTTTTTGTGTATATTTTCTATAAATTGTAACATATTACAAGACTAATAGACTACTTTTAGATCTGTGAGATTTATGGTTCAATTTTGTTTTTCACTTTTACATGATAATTTTTATGATTTATATTGTTTGAGAGTTAAATGATAATAATTGTGATCCTAAACCGTAAAATATTAGAAAACTAATGGAATATTGTTAGATGTGTGAGATTTATGATTAGATTTTTATACTGTTACAGAATAACTAGTTTATACCCAGCGTCATGCGCGGGTTTATTTATTTTATAAATCAATTTATAAGTAATCTCGTATATAATTTTATACCAAAAAAAGTTATAGTTTATAAAGGCTATTGTTGTATAATTAAATTTAAAATTTTATATATAATCAATAAAAACAAATATAAATAAAATTTTATGTCTTTTATAGTTTTATTTTATCAAATTATCATAAGGCAATTTTTAACTAATTTTATTATTTTGTTTTGAACTCTTTTCTTATTTATAGAAAACTATTTACGGAGTAATTCAAAATAATGTATCAGTGTAAAATTGATTTTCAATAAAATTAAATAGTGCATAAGTGTAAGTAGTGAATATGTTTCAAATGTATGCACATTTTAAATTTTGTATTTGTTTATTCAAATTTTTTGGTTTAGCAAACTAGTGAATAGTGTATAAATATATGAATATTTATAACTTACTTAGTGAATAGTATGAAACTATTAATAAGTAGGAAGCTAAGTAATAACAACCAACTACTACATTTGGATATTCAATTTATTAAAAATATTAAAATGAACGAGATAGCTCTAAATAACTTTATATATATACATATATATATAAAAATTGGATAAATTTTATAATTTCACTGAAATAAAATATAGAAAAGTAAGAAAAGTCAATGACATTATAAATGTCATATCTTAAGTTCGAAAATAAATATCAAACCTAACTATTATACATAAACTGAACCGTAATTTTTTCTATATACAATATTATAAGCATAGTAAATTGGTATTATCGTGTGTAACGTTACTAAATAATGTAAAGAGTATATAGGAGATGATATTATAACGATACATACTCTATATACAATATTAGAAACATAACAAAAAAAAAATATAGTAGCTCGATGATGTAAACTTTTTAGTTTTGTGGTAGAAATTAGTATTATAATAACGTATAGATAGTTTATGTTTCTAATATGTACAATTTAGTTACGTATAAATTTATTTTCTAGTTTATAACAAATTTTCTAGGTTTTTTAATTTAAAAATATTGAAATTTACAAAAAGTTTCATATTTAAAAATAAAATAAATTTACAGATTGTTGGATATTTTATAGGTTAACAAAAAAACTCATAAATAGATTTAGTTTAATTAGGAAGATTTATTTATATAATTACATAAGTGAAGGAGGTAAAAACAAACCATGATCCGAATTGGAGAATTTAAAGGTCCCTTATATTGTAGTTAGGTAGATTGTTGGATATTTTATAGGTTAACAAAAAAACTCATAAATAGATTTAGTTTAATTAAGAAGATTTATTTATATAATTACATAAGTGGAGGAGGTAAAAACAAACCATGATCCGAATTGGAGAATTTAAAGGAGGTAGTTCAATTTTTTATGATTTAATTTAATTAGGGAGATTTATTTTCTTTATTTTTGACAAAAAAAATGAGAAGGCGATGATGTGGCACAATTTTTTGCAAAGAGATGGCTTCTCCCTTATATTGTAGTTAGATAGATTTTTGGGTGCATTTCGGGTGAGAACAACTTTTTTGGTTGCATTTGTGGATTAATAGGTATGATATAAAATATAGGTTCTAATCATTGTAAATCCCGAATCTAAAATCTACATTTTAGAAAATAAAGATTCTAACTCTTAAAATATAAACTCTAAATCTATATTTAATTTTACATGGAATAAAGGAAAAGGTTTTAGAAAAAACCTTATGACACAAACTGCGAAGTATTTGCAGAAATAGATAACAAGCAATGTTTATAATTTTGACGGCCATGTTCGATCATAATTTGGGCTTTTTTCAGGTCATTTTCAAAAAAAATAAAAAATAAATAAAGTTTACGTAAATTATAAAATTATTACCGAGTGGCTCACTTAAACAACTCATATTTATCACCGCCCAGATTATAAACATTATTGCCTAGAATATTAATATTAACATGTAATTTATAAACATAAATATTTCACACTTTATACCATAACTTATTTTTTACTCGAGCTCTCCTACATAAATGAGTTAATCCCAAATATGGAAGGTTTGATTTGGTACGTAAGGTGTTGTTTTAAATTTACTTACTCTGAAAGATACAAGGTCAAGATTGAGCTAACTTGATTTAGCTGCAGCACTGAGTGCTAACCAACCCTGCGAAAACAATAAGAATAAGAAAATAGCATAACCAAATGTGATTCAAAATGCAAATCAATATTACCTTATCTGCACGGAGATGGCTAAGCTTGTCATTAGAAATCTCTTGACATTTAACCGTAGCGACCATTACCTAACAACAAATATATAATATCGATAAGTATATATATATATTGTAATAGATCTAAGAAATAGAAATAAACAACGCACACCTTCTGAGTAGGGAGATCAAGAGATTTGTCACTTTTAATGACTCCCCATATATTTTGTGCAGTCAATGAAAATTCTGAGCCTGGAACCCGTCCTTGTCTATCACCAGCAAGTCCACCGGGAGCAATTGAATTGTAAAACCGCTCTTTGAGTTGTGCAACCTAATTTGGCAAGCTTCGATATATCACCACATATGCATGCATACATGCATGATTGTTGGAATACGTACTTATCTTATATTTGAAGTTGGATAACACATAACTAAGCCTGATTATTTAAGATTATAGTTACCGCTTAGTATGCCTTTATTGCAAAAAATTATATTAGACGATATCTTTTAGTAAAACCCTACATAATTAGTATCTACTATGTTCCTTAGGGTTTGTTCGTTCTAAGAATATTATAAGGGCCTTATCTCTCTGTATTCCTTACTTAGATGTCTTCAACTGTCTGTAGTGCATGAATCTATCTATCTAATCTAATATAATATAGAGATAAGATGTTAGTCAAATTAATCACATGCATCAATGTTTTTGTGCTTTAATTATATTTTCTTAATTTTACCTTTTTCTCTTTTTCCATTTGGCTCAATTAAAGATTAAACGTATGTCCATATGAATCTATATGAAACGTATCATCATCTTTTATTTTTCGATTTCTTAAACGTCCTGTGATCAAGTAATGTAAAATCTATGCTGCTACGCACTCAAAAATCCTAGTTATGACCTATATACGTGACATCATACCTCGTCATCGAATTTTGTCGTTGGTATACGAAGTGACTCAAGGCAGTAATTTCGACCTGAAAACATACTTTTCATGTTAACGTACATGCACGATCTTTCCCTTCATAGAAACCTTTTATCTAGAGCTAGAATCAAAAAGCTAGGAAGAGGGAACCTACACTAAAAAATTCACTCAAATCTGCATCTTTACATGCTTCGGGCTTTTTAACACCGTTCCATATCTGCAAGAAATATATTATTAGAAAGAATTTTGAACGAAATTAAAATGAGATAAATTTGAGAGGGATATATCATGTATGGAATTTTTGGTATTATATGAATGGAGAACTTTCTTAATAATTTAAAGAATCATTTACATTACAATGATATTGAAGATTTAATAGAAATTAGATCAGTTCCCGCACGAGATATTTTGATTGAAGGGCTGAGCTTGAAAAAATTGTAGGGCTATTATGGAAATGATATCTTGTGCCTTGTAGATATCTAGTTATGACATCTTGTAGGTTTTTAGTTATAACGTCTTGTAGGTGTCTTGTTATAATGTCTTATAATTGTTTTGTTATGACGTTTTGTAAATGTTATGTAGGTGTGTGATGTCTTGTAAGTGTGTGATGTCTTGTAGGTGTCTTGACGTCTTGTAGTTGTCTTTTGTAGGTCTGTTTTGTAGGTATCTTGTTACAATGTCATATTGGTGTCTTATTATAATGTTTTGTACGTGTTTTTATATGACATCTTGTAGACGTATTATAGGTGTCTTTTATTATGTTCTTGTTGATCTCTTGTAAGTGTGCTCTTATATGTCGTGTGGATATCTTGTAAGCCCTCGTTTGGTTACCTATTTAATTCGATCATGGGAAGTAGAAATTCCCGGGAAGTGCAATATTCTTCCTGTGTTTGGTTGATATTTAAATTTCTAAAATATAGAAAGTTGAACTTCCAAAGAAGTTTTAATTCCTCCAAAACAGAGGAAGTTCACTTACATTGAATGAGTAGGTAAGATAAAATTCCCATGACTTTTTAATAACTAAATTATTAAATTACCCTCTATTTTTTAATTAAATGGTTTTCTAAATTGAGTAGGTTGTGTTCAATAAAGGGTATTATAGTAAACAAAAGGTATGATTTTAATTCAGGAGAAATAAATTTGAACCAAACATGTATTAGTATTTCCCGAGAAGTCCAATTCCTGGGAATTATACTTTCTAGAAAATTACTTCCTGAAACTTAAATTTCTACATTAAACCAAATGAGGGCTAAGTTTGGTCTTGTATGTGTGTTTTTGAATGTGTATTGTAAAGTACGTATCTTATATCTATCTTGTAATCTTTTGTAAATGTCTTAAAGATACCTTATAAGTGTAGTCTTATATAAATCGTCTTGCATGTAGATGTCTTCCGGTAAATATCCAGTAGTTATTATCTTGTAGATTTTTATATGCAAGAAGTGGCGGATCTAGAACGAAATGTTTGTGGGGGCTCGCTTAAATTTCGCCAAATTCATATAATAGCGGATATAAAATCAACTGTAAGGAGATACTTATTTAAATTTAAAAAAATGGAATATAGAAAATTTGAAACTAATTATAAATTTATTTTTTAAATTTCAAGGTATTAAACTCAATTGGTTAAAAAAATGAATATAAATATGAACAAAAATTTTTGATTGGTCAACTAAAAAGAAATAAGTAAAGGTGTATATTCTCTTTGTTGGCTACATAATTTCGAAAGAGATTAATATTTTTTATTGATAATGTTTTAAGTAAATTTGGTAAATGCTTTAAAAAAAGTGAATTTGGTAAATGGGCTCTAAACATATGAGGCCCAATGAAAAACGGGCTTCAAAACAACGATGCTCATTTTATTTATAAAAAAATCAAACTAGTCGTCTTCTACATATGGTGAAGAGCGTAAACACCGTCCAGATCTACAGAGCTTCGCTTCGCTTCGTCGATCCCGGTAGCCTTCTCTCCGACGGTCTGTGGGGTCGGCCGACCCCAACGACCCCACTGTAGATCCGCTTCTGTATGCAAGTATTAAATTCTTGTAAACTATTTGGCAATCTTATTATATTTTCATAGGTATGCATGTACATATTTGTTACAATATATGTTGCTGAACTATCTCGCTTAATCTCTCAATTCCTTCAAGGGACACCTCTTTAGTGATTAAGTTTGATCCAATATTTGATTAGTTTTACTTTGTATATCAATATTAATTTATTGGTTTCTGTGACAAAGTCTTTCGATTCGATGGGCTCCATGGGGTTCAATGGTGACGAACTGACGAAGATGCTCAATGATTAGAGACGGAGAAAATAAGATCGAGGAGGATAGTGTTAGAGATCCCAAATGTTTGTTGGGTTAATTGGAATAAGTCTATATTATTCGAAGGATTATATATTATTGTCTTTTCAGTTTAATAGGGTACACT
The DNA here is from genome assembly GCA_029168935.1 of Oxyria digyna. Classification (NCBI taxonomy): domain Eukaryota; kingdom Viridiplantae; phylum Streptophyta; class Magnoliopsida; order Caryophyllales; family Polygonaceae; genus Oxyria; species Oxyria digyna. Next base: position 48,899,242 of record JAPVLV010000005.1, read on the forward strand.
TAGCTGTAAAAGTGTTTAATAACTATAGATTCGAACGGGAGATATTTCTCATTTAGTGTTGCTCAAAATACCACTAGATCTCTTGATACACAAACTTTATTAGGTACCATGCTTCTCTAAGTGCACATCATGCGCACGTGTACAAACAAGAATACGAACCTTGCTTCTCTAAAAAAAATGGTTGTTTATAGGCGCACCCTTATGAAGGAGTAGAGGATAAATTAATTGGATATTGAATTTGTCCTCAACCTTATGAAGGACAAATGAAAAGGTTCATTTTAGTTTAACATAACAAATCCCGAGTTTTATAATTATAGGATTTTCTGCAAATTTTATTTTTTTTGTCCTCTATTCGGTAGAGTACATAACTAGACCGGGTTTAGAATTTTCCGATAATTTTTGTCCGCTATAACGTGGAGGACAAAAAATGTGATATCCCGTTAATATAAAATATTTTATAATTCTATAATGTTGTAAATATAGATTTTGGATCGTAATTTTCCTTTGATTGACCGAATGTTGAAAATTCGGGTAGAAGTTTCGGGAATATTAGTTTGGTTCATGTCGACATTATATAATTTTCGTAAGTATTACGAGAGATGATTTCTACCTAGATAAGTAATTGATTACCACAATATATAAATATATATTATATTTTTTGGGTATTGCATTCTAGAAACCCACACTCTCTCCCTCTTTCCTTTCTCTTTTCTTCATCTCTCTCGTTTTGTTTTTTTTGTGTGAGCTGAGCATCTCCATTCAGCCACTGCATCATCTACAAATCAGCAGCCCCTCCACCCAAATTAAACTCCTTAGCCACCGAACTCAGCCCAGCCATCCTCGGAACGAGCCGTCCTCGCCAAATAGCCATCGTACGGACTGGTTTGGTGTGGTGTGTTGCACAGCTGCGTGTTGGGTTGTGAAGTCCGATCATCACCACCTCGGAACGACGCCGTCGAGCCTCCCTAGCAGCCTATTACTCCATTTGTGAGCTTTGATTCAATCCTTTAAGCTTTCTTTGATTTCTTCTAAAATCTTGAAACCCTAGGTTTCAATTTGGGGTTTTTTTTATTTTTTTTTGTGAAGCTTAATTAGTAATTGATTGATTAAATAATTATTTAGGAAACCTTGATTGGATCTAGAAAGGGCTTATTGGAAATAAGTCATTTGGAATCGACTCATTGAAAGGCTCGGACTCGATCGTCGACTCTAAGGCAAGTGTTTGTGGATGCTTAATTGTTTTGATGAAAGGTTAAGGAATTTAGGAATATTCCATGAAGTATATGTGTTTATTAATTTAAGTTATCTATCTTATAAATCATATACCTATCTAGATGTGAAGAGGTTTAAGCATATATATGTACTTTGAAGTTTATGGCTTGTTTACTAGTTGATAGCTAAGGCTATGATTAGTTATGAGCTAAAGATATAGAATCATGTTTGATTGTGCTATGGCTAGCCATATGTGTTTGGGTGTCCATTTTATTGTGGGCCCTGACTTCCACACGTGGTGGATAGTCCGTTGGGCGTCCATAGCTATTGTGGGCCTTGACTTCCATTTGAGGTGGATAGTCCGTATGTTACTCTTATGGCCAAGTTTGGGATGATTTCCATATTATCATGTTTGCCCATGTTATGGGAGACTCCCATATAGGTGGGTAGTCCGCTCGATACCGGGACGCCGGAAATTCTTACTTAGGATGTGTGTTATTATTAATGATTTTCGTGTAAAGGTTGTAGTTACATGAGAAGATTGAGATGCTTGTTTATTCGTTTACTCGTATGTGTATCTGAATATTATATATATATATATATATATATATATATATATATATATATATATGTTGAGGAATGCATCACTTTTTGCATGTTTCTACTTTTCTTATCTTGATTCTTGCACATATTACATTATCTATACACTTGCTAGTCTGGTTGGAGACTAACCCCCATTTCGGTGGGGGCTGATTGTGTTTCTGCATGATCAGGTTCTGGCGCAGTAGTGGAGCATGGAAGTGGTCAAGCAACGTGACGGTTACTAGGATGAGTTTCCTTGAGTTCGGTCTCTTAGGAATCATTTTGTAAACTCTTAGCCTTCTTATGTTAGAGGCCTTACATTTATTATATCTAGCTACTCCAAATTGGGTTTAGAACCTTCTAAATGTTGGTTTGTCGCCAAACTTGTATGATGGTTAGTTTTCTCTGCTTGGTATGGTGTTGTAAGTTATGTTCTGCTTATATATCCCTTATGTATATTTAAGTTATGTTAGTTCATTCCTTCTTTTGCCTGTGGAGATTCTTGGAGAATCTCTGGCACTGTAACACCTTGTGTTTCGGGCTGTTACAAAAAATGGATATTTCTCGGATACTTTTGTCCTCACCCTAGTTGAGGACAAGTATTGAGATGCTCAAATAAAATATTTGGTGTGCGAATCATGTGCGCAAAAAAAAAGAGTACGTACCTCTTCAACATCCTTTTCCAGAGTGGACTTCAAATTTTGGAGAGGAGTCTGAAGCGAGAATAAATTCATAATAAGATATTGGTGAATGAATAAATGTTTTTCCTTTTTCACATTTGTCAAGACACGTTTTGTATAGTAAATATCTCTAAATATATATTAAATAAAAATTATAAAATTTTGATATGTTAAATTATCTATTAAGACGAATCAAATAAGACCTTATGTAACTATATTTGTTCTTATATGAAAGGGTTTTTCTAATGTGTGCCCTTGGACACACAATAAAACAACTAAAAGAGGATGTGTAATACCTTTTTGTTGTGATGGGTTTATCCCATTATTCTAGGGGTGTAGTGCCTAGTTTTTTTTTCCTCTTTTAGTTGTCTAATGTGTGCCCATGGACACACACTAGACAAACCCTATGTTAAAAGTTATGCCATAAAATGTGTTGAAGTGTGAATAGTGAAAAATGTGAAACAAGAATTATAAAAGGGGACGAAGGAAGTAGAACATTATAGCATGCCGACCTCTATTTTATCACGAATTACGAATAGAAGCGTTGTTTTAGAAGGCGGGAATAACTGCACCATAGCCTACAAAATGATCGAGTACAGTTGTAGAAGGGACTTCTTCATCTTATAAACAAAGAAAACAAACTCAAAAGAGGTAACAACACCTGGAAAACCGTTTTCAGAAGTGGCTTAGTAGCATCAGATGCCTTTGCCATCCAGACGCCCTTTGTCGTTTGAGACCTATGTATATATAAACCAACATATAACTACAGATTTGGCCATTCGTTTACTTACAACAAATTTCAAATACTTTAAAATCGATTACTTACAGGGTCTCAGCGGCATTCATCATATCGAACTTGGTGGAAAATAGACCGTTCAACAGTGTGCTTTTTCCTATCAATAGATATATGGAAGAGAAGATTGTTATGCTAGCTATAATGTATGCTTAGTTATCAATCTAAAATCCAATATACGTCATTGATTACAATGCATCCGTTCTTCTATGTTTGAACAGTCTGTGTGAGCGTAATATACTCCGGTGGAATATAGTTAATCAGTCCATATACATAAGATTTTTAAGGTTAGTGTTTATCTAATGCAAAACGGTAAAGAAGATTATCATTACACCATAAACTCGGGAGAAAATAGGTTAGTAATTCGTGAAAATGAAGTTTGAATGTAAGCAAAAAGAAGAAGCATACCGCTGCTCTGAGGTCCCATGATTGCTACAACGGCGTAGGAGACCTCACACTTGGACAGATTTACCGATTGCACGAAATTGTCAACCGAGGAGGCATCGAGATCTCCATGAAAATTGATCAATTGGATTGAGCTGCAATCTTCTGCCATGCTTACTTGACAAGCGTATACACGGTCCTTGAATTGAACGAACGTAAGTTGTATTGAACAAAAGCTAAGGGATACGCAATGGGGGAAGAACTAGCTAGATAGAACACGTCTTATATAATCATCTGTTTCCCCTTGACAAACAAACCAAGTAGCTAGCTACATGTCTCTATCGTGGAGATATACAAATAAGGCAAGTATTAGTTGACCTAGCATAATTAATACACATCTCTAGCTACTACTTTTCCTTACACGACCTTGTCATTCATGTAGTATCAATCAACGATATAAAAAGTCAGCCTAAATTTCCTTATAAGCCGAGCAGTTAGTCGAACGAAAGCACAGTAACTACGTCAAACAAATAAATGAAATAACAAGGCAAGGTATGACAAAGCTTAGCTGGAATTGATGTTAGAAGACAATGATGTATGAATAAGCCAAATTTAGGATAACTTTTTGGACTTTAAATTGTATTTTCTAATCTTAAATTTTTTAGTGTGTTAACTAACCTTTTTTTGCATTATGACATTTTTATTTATCATATTTGATTATAATTTTTGTTGTCTCTATTATTAATGTTTTCATCATTAAATTAATGAATAAACACCGACTACATGAACTGTCATCCAAATGATATGAACTGTCATCCAAATGATATGAACTATCATCGGGCCGACATGAACTGTCATCGGGCCGACATGAACTGTCATCGGGCCGGCATGAACTGTCATCGGGCCGACATGACCTGTCATTGGGCCGACATGACCTGTCATCGGGCCGACATGACCTGTCATCGGGCCGACATGAACTGTCATCCGGACGACATGAACTTTCATCGGGACGACATGAACTGTCATCGCATGAACTGTCATCGGGACGACATGAACTGTCACCGGGACGACATGAACTGTCACCGGGACGACATGAACTGTCACCGGGACGACATGAATTGTCATCGGGACGACATGAACTGTCATCGGGACGACATGAACTGTCATCCGGACGACATGAACTGTCATCCGGACGACATGAACTGTCATTGGGAGGACATGAACTGTCATCGGGACGACATAACTGTCATCGGGACGACATAACTGTCATCGGGACGACATGAACTGTCATCCGACGACAATAATATTTTGGTTGATGACAATAATTTAGTTGATGTCAGTAATTTAGTTGATGACCGTAACGTAATTTGTGTTGATGAAAATTTCTGTCGATGACAGTTTGATTGATACATTTAGCATATTTGATTACAATTTTTATCATCACGAGCATTACTATTGTTATAGTCCAAAATAAATTATCATCACCACTATTAAAAGAACGAAATATTTCATACTTACTCATTTTTTTTTAGTGAAAATGTCAAATTAAATTATCTCAACATTGTTGAAGTGTCATCCAACTACTCTATTTGATAGATGACAACTTATTTAGAAATTTTGATTACAAATTTTGTCATCCTCTTTATTTGTCAATTCTTGTCATGAGGATAAACATAAATAAATCAAAGCATTATAATGAAGAATTACAAACGCAGCTAGCAGATGAAATATATATTGTCATCAATAGGCAATTTCAACTTTCGGACTTGAACAACTGACGTATTATCATCAAGAAGCAATTTCAATGAAACTCCTCATACAATCCTTCACTAAAATTACGTAACGGCTATATACACTCATTTTTTTTGTCTATATACACTCAATACCCCCACGCAGTTGCGACACGTGGGCGTGGGTATGACCCACGCATACACAACGCGTGTGCGAGACCATTTTATGGATATCCGAAACATTTAATCCACGGGTACGCAAAGCGTGTGCGTGGGTATAATTTTTTTTTGTCAATCCCACGCTTCATATACGCGTAGGTCATAATCGGAAAAAAAAAACTTAAAATCAAGACCCACGCACTTGCGTTGCGTGGGCGTGCCTTTTTTGTTTGGTTTTAAGACCCACGCGTACGCGACGCGTGGGCGTGGGTGTTTCCGTTTTTTCTGAATTTTTTTTTTGTAACCGACGCAATATCTTTTAAGGTAATAAATTTGAACGAAAGATTTTCAAAAGATTCTTTCCGGCGAATTTTGGAGAGTAAAATTTTAGTCTTGCAAGCATAAAACCTAAACATATATTATTCTTTTCTTTTATCCCAATTTGAACACACCATAAGAAAAACAATGTCAAATCAAGATGGACAGTCATCGGTGCAAGGAGAATTGAGGTCAAACTATATTGATCCTAAGGAGGTAAAACTGCATGAAACTGTAGTATTTGTATTTATTGTATGGTTGTACTTAGTTTTGTAATCTAATAACGATGTGTCTATTTTCGAATAATAATGTTACTTTATCTAAATAACGATATTGTAAATAGATATGCACAAGAGACTAATCAGATGATTTTACTGTGGACTATGTGTGGGATTGCCCGAAGAAAATGTTCAATTGGGTTAGAGAATTTGGAAAAGAGTTGATGATGGTTATCGTTACTAAAAACTCAAATCCTAATAGAGTGATAATGGTATGTGAGAATTATGGTGTGTATAAGCTCAAGAATAATGTGGAAGGGAGGAGAACTCAAACAAAAAAGTGCAATTGTCGATTCATGGTGATTGGATATAGGTTGACCGTAGACAAGGTAACAAAAGCAGAAACACGGGGGGAGCTTGAAGTTGATTTCGGATACCACAACCATGCCCTTCCTACAAGTTTCCTTGGGCATGCATATGTTGGCAGAATGACCTCAGAACAAGAGAGACTGGTTAGGAGGTGGACCGAGATGGGAAACAAGGCAAGTTGGATTATTGCTGAGCTTAGAGACCGGTTTCCAGGAAATGTTACATCCTCCAAACAATTCAACAACTTTCGCCAGAAGATGCAATTTGAGGATCAGGGAGAATTAACCATAACGCAATGGGCACTTAGATACCTAAAACAAGAGGGATACAAAGTGTATCACAGGAATGAGCGCCCTACTAATCAAGTGGATATCTTATTCTTTGCGAACCCAAAGACACTGCATCTGCTGAAGCTATTCCCTTATGTTGTTATTATTGATGGCACATACAAGACTAATAGGTATTGTTATTGTTTTACTAATCTTTTATACGATTCTTGTAGTAGTTATGCTATACTTGTAATTATATATATATATATACAGGTATGGCATGCCTTTGATTGAGATGGTTGGTTTTACTTCCACGGGAAAGACATTCAACATTGCTTTTGCATTCACGAGGGGGGAGGATATTTCTCGTTACGTGTTTATACTAGAGCGGTTGAAGAAGTTATTTGCATTTGTGGGAGAGAAGCCAACTGCAATTGTTACTGATCGAGACCAGGCTCTCATATCTGCAATTCAAAGTGTTTACGGGATACAGTGAAACATTTGTTGTGTTGGGTTCACATTAAGCACAACATTCAGTCATATGGTTTGCGTGTCATGAACAACGTGGACCAAGCTGACAATTTTGCGAACCAATGTTGGGGGTTATTTATGTCGTGCACAGAGAGGAGCTATGAAATTAGGCTCGAGAAGTTGCGAGAATCGTGGAACAATGGCCTTGTTCGGTATGTTGAAGTTACATGGCTCAATCCTTACAAGGAGAATATAGTCCGAGCTTGGACTGACCTTCATCTTCATTTATTCACAAGGACCACAAACAGGTAACCTTGTATAAGATATGTATGCATGTTTAAGTTGATTGCGCAACTTCTTTTTTAATATTTTTGTTTTCCTATAGGGTTGAGGGCATCCACAAAAGTTTGAAAGATATTTTGCAATCTTCTCGATATGGATTAACTCATTGGTTGTGAGGATACATTATGCTTTAGAGGCTCAACGTGATAGGATTAGGGAAACAATCGAGATGTCACGAACAAAGGTTTTGACGGAGGTATATGACCTTGACCCTGAGATCTTTGCCTTATTTTCTCCTCTGTTCCGCAAAGTCACGTCGAAGTGCTTGATGATGTTGTTGGATCTGTATTACTCTATACTGAACGGCGACATCCCAGAATCTTGCACTGATCATTGGTGGAGAACATGTCTTGGGCTACCGTGTATCCATAGAATTGGAACTGCCATGCTTCAAAATACTCCCCTTATAGAGTCAGAGATACACCTCTTTTGGAGACAAGTGACGTGGGAAGGGGTTACAGATCCAAATATCGAGCAAGATACCACAGTTCCAGTATCAATACCTTATATTAGATGGAGGGAGATGACATCTGATGTGGCTACTGGTGAAATGAGTGAAGACTTTTTATCAGAGGTCACCTCATTGTACAATACCTTGAAAACGCCTCATGAAACATCTCTGAAGGACCCTACAGGCGTCCTTCCCAAAGGTAGACCTCCAAAAGCTAGAGGAACCAAATGGGATAACAAAAGGGATGCCAGTGAGTGGGAACATACCTTGAAGGTGCAGTGAATGCCTTGGAGGGAAGGTGATGGACTTTTAGAGGTCAATTTTAGGACTACTCATCGACTCTCTAGACTGGATGGTATTCTTCGTTGCATGGATGTCCAAGAGCCGTATTACGCCACCCGAGTCCTACGAAAGTTTGGGCTTAGACAGGTTCCTCCACTTCAACCCTATGCTCCAAGCTCTGAAAATCGAATAGAAAATATTAGTGACTACAAAGTGGAGTTTAATGGAGACGAGTATCCTACCTGGGAAGAGCGCGAGAGCCATTTGTTCAACATTGATGCATATCAGCAATGTAGGTGGTCGTGGGAGTGTGACGAACATTATATGGACTATTTTCTCGACATCACTCACCCTTATGTGGATCCTACCTCACAACCACAACAAGTCCCTCGGCCTCCGGCTGTTGATGCTACTGTGGTAAGTAATTTCGTTTATACAAGGTTAATATATTTTAAGTAATATTACGTGATTTTTACATATATTTTAATTACACAGCGCCTTCAGTTATCTCTTGGATCAGTACGCGAGCGTCTCCAATGTCCAAGTATCAATAATGACGAGACGGAGTACCTTATCTCTCTCATCGGGTTTATGACTGGGGAACCTTACCCCGTTCCGGATCCACCTCAACATGCATCTCTTTTTCAAAACTCGGAACATGTGCGTGGTGAGGGTAGCGGTTCTGGGTGCGAGGAAGAGGATAGATCTGATCCACATTAGATTATGTAGTTTTATACTTTATGTCAGTATGTTATTTTGGATATAATACTTTATGATGATAGATTTTGTAGTTATATGACCTCCTAATCCTAAAATCAAATTGAGAATTTAGGGGTAAATACTTGTCCTAAAACCAAAGTTTGTTTATGTTTCGTTTTTCAATTTGGCTGTATCAACCTGAGGACACCTCAGTAGCTCAGTTAATCATTCCGTCCAGGTGTAGGTTACCCTTATGCAGTTTGTTTCTGTTCATCATGAACATGACTCCAAGCTAAGCGCTATACAGTCACTGCTTATGTAAAAGCCTTTCCTTAATCTCGTTTATAATGAATTATATTCTGCACTTTAAAAGCATTATATAAACGTTCTTTTCAAAAGCATGTATAAAACCAATGTTAGGTACCCACGCACACGCAACGCGTGGGTGTGGGTATAATTTTGAAAACATCTATGCCCACGCGTTGCGTGTGCGTGGGTATATTTTAATATTTCTGAAATTGCCCTACGGATACAGTTTGCGCAGGCGTAATATTTTATCAAAATACCCACGCACACGCGTTACGTGGGCGTGACTTTAATGGTCGGATATCCGTTTTAAACGTACGCCTACGCGTTGCGTGTGCTTGGGTACCTAGCCACGCCCACGCGTTGCGGGTGCGTGGGTATCTGAGTCTAAATAGACAAAAAAATGAGTGTATATAGCATCACCCTAAAATTATACAAAACAAGGGTTAGAATAATTCATTGACAAAAATCAAAATAAATGCAAGACATATCTGAATTCCTGGCACATACAACATAAATGCTTATGTCTAGTTGAGTTCAAAAAATGCAAGGTGAGAAAAATAATAAACGAACCTACAAAGATGAGAATACAGAAAACAAGAATGCTCATGTCTATGAATATGCAACTGTAACCTTGACCTCAACAACAAGTTCAATGGAGAGGTAGGTAATCTGCTTTACCATATCAACATACCAACATATATTGATGACCACAAAGAACAACTCCGGAGTAGATCGATCGAACGACAATCAAAGATCAATCAACAAATCTAGAAAAATGTCAATGCAATCAAAGATCCACATAAACCAATCCGGAATAAACATTTCCAACTCAACGAAGTTAGGTATCGAGATTTATAAATAAACAAAAAGATAAAGAAAGAGATCGATGAACCTGCATATTACATTTTACAAGATCGAGAGGAGTGACAACCATATGAGTAAGATCGTAGATCGAGAGGAGCTCCGGAATCACGAACGATCTTCAATAGCGACGAACACAAAGAAGTCGATTGCGGATTAGATCGTAGATCGAACGAGGACGGCTGACAGTGGACCGCATAATGGAATTGAGCCATGATTGATCCCGACGGTGATGGAAGGAGGCAATTGACGATTGAAGGAGTCGAGATTGATCCCGACGGCGAGGGAAACAAAGCTCTCTTCGGTGTCGTCGACGACGATGAATATGCAAGGGATTTGGTGGTGTGATGGAGGAAGTAAGAGGGAGGAGGAGGAAAGGGACATGTGAAGGGTTGAGTAGCCATTTCAGAGGCAGAAGAAGATGCGGAGAGAATGGAGGCGGAGAAATAGGTTAGATTATGTTAGTTTATTTAACTTGAATAGAACAGGGTTACTGGTCCTGTTTGGTACGATTCCTCTTGAATGAAGAATGAGAATGAGGAATGGATGATTTCAATATCATGTTTGGATTGGTAAAAAAGTGTAATTTCTATGATACCTAAGAATAACTCATTCCATGCCCAAAGAACAACTCCATTCCTCCAAAAAAACCCAAGGTTTCATCCATTCCAAAAAACTAGGGCACGTAAAAAAAAAACTTTCGCCTCCCTTGCTATCAACTCGGTGCTGCCCACTTCATCTTCACCGGTGATTTTTTCGACATCTCTCTCAGCTTCACAAGGTAATTTTCCCCATCTTTCTCTTAGAATTATATAATGATGTATACTTGGCTATATTCGTTCGTATACTAGGAAATATCCGTTCCTAATACTTTGATTTTTGCTATGTTTAATGTTGTATGTTGGGCAGGTTCGTTTTTGGTTTTGGGGCAATATATACATACTTTCTATTTAACGCCCACCTTTTTTGCTATTTTCCGCCCATGTCATCCGTGCGTGACACATGGATTTAATCCGTGCGTGACGCACGGATTGCACATTCCAGAAAACGCACGGATACAATCCATGCGTCACGCACGGTTAGCATCCATGCATGACGCACGGATTGTATCCATGCGTCATGCATGGATTTGCATATATGAATCTAGGGTTATTCAATGTATTGAATGTATTTCTAGTTAAGTGTGCAAAGAAACACATTTTTAGTGTCTTTTTTAAGGCGATAAAGCCCAATTCGACAAAAACGTCATCGAAACTTTATCGAAATGGAATGAAACTTTATTTCAATCCTTATAATGTCTATTTGATCATGTGTGTAACTTGAAATTCAAATTTATACCTTTGTAAGTGAAACATAGTTTGAAAACCGAACGAGGTCGCAATATGTATGGCGCACCATATACAATTTGAAATATAATAAGGTTGAACATTCGTCAACATAACAACAATATAAGCATTCTAAATATAACAATAAGATTTTGCAACATAAAACCATGCGTCACGGGTGGAATGCATCCACACATCACGCATGGTCTTACACCATACGTGACGCATGGATGTCAATGTATTTTTTTGTTGCTTATGTGGTCCATGTCAATGTATTCAATGTATTTGTACTTATGTCACGCAAAATAATTCATGTTCCGTGTTGTTTTTAAAGGCTTTAAAACCACAATTCGCCATAACGTCGTCGAAACATCATCGGAATGAAATGAAACTTGTTTACAATGCCTATTAGAGATATTTAACCATGTCGGTAACTTTACATCAAAACCTTTTGCTTTTAGAATAACACGCTCTTTGTAATACATCAAACTACTCACCACAAGCTTAACTTGTTGCAATATATATGGTCGCAACATTAATTGATGTTCACGTATGTTTGAAAAATTTATACACAAATGTGTTATAAGGCATATAAAGTCCCAATAATGTCTCACACATACAAAACGGGATTCGAAACTATGCCAAAACGCTAAAACCACTAAAAACGCTTTAAATGGACTTAAGGCGGTTTTTGGCGAAACGACACTGGAACGATGTCCGAATGTAATGAAACTTGTTTTCAATGGATATTATGGATATTTAACCATGTGGGTAACTCCCAATCACAACTTCTAACTTTTAAAGTACCGCCTCCTTCGTAAAAATCATACTAGTCGTAGCTCTCTAACTTGTCGCAATATGTATATTCTACAACATTGACGGTGATTATTGTTGAAAATACTATACAACTTAGTCTTATTAGGGATATTCAGTAGAAACAAGGTCTCGCTTACACGAAATGAGGCACGTAAACGCTAAAACCACTAAAAACGCCTTAAATGGACTTAAGGCGGTTTTTGGCGAAACGACACTCAAACGATGTCCGAATGTAATGAAACTTGTTTTCAATGCCTATTAGGGATATTTAACCATGTGGGTAACTCCCAATAACACCTATTAACTTGTAAAGTAGCATATCCTTTGTTTGGACTTCTTACGTGGCCTAAATGTCCAACCTTTGACAATATGTAATTTTATTTTGATTGGAAATCATGCACACATCAGTGTTACTAAGAATCAAAGGGATCATGTGTCATTTTGTGCATCACACATGGAAGAGAACCGTGCGTCACGCATGGATTATATCCATGCGTGACGCGTGGACATCAACCGTGCGTGACGCACGAAATTTATTTTCAGAACTCATGCCAGCACGTACGTCTTGTCTCACCTACTGTAATAACTCCATTAATATTTTAACTATTTCCGTAACACCTACATCAATCCCTATTATCTTCCTTTCTTTCCATATTTCAAATGTCAAAACCCTTTTAACACCATTGTTGAACATTTTTTAGAGCAAACAACCATTTTTAACTATCTTCCTTTCTTTCTATATGGAGAATGAAGAGGAATGCACCAATGAAAGAGGTGGAGAAGCTCCATTTTCAAGTTACAACCTTAATAAGGTAACATTTCTTGTTCATAATAATATTTTTTAAGGTGTTGACTTGTTTTAGGGTTTGTATTAGTTATGTTTAATGGATTTTACATGTTCAAGGTATTAGTTGTATGACTAAACATGTTGATTTGTGAATTTATGTTGATTTATGATATTTGAAATGTATTATAATATTACTTTTTAAGGTTTTGACTTGTTTTAGGGGTTTGACTTGGTTAGGTTTTATGGATTTTACATGTTCACGATATTAGTTGTATGACTAAACATGTTGATTTGTGAATTTTTTTTTACTTTAGTGATTATGATGTTTGACATGTATTAAAATGTATGACTTGTTGGTTGAGGGGTTTGAAATGTATGACTTATGGCAATTGTGACGCATGGTTTTGCATTTGACCAACAGAATGCGGATTTATGTCTTGTGCACCCTAAACAAATAATCCAACAAATTCAACAACGCTAATCAGAATTGAAAAGTTCAACAACGTCATAGCAAACAATTCTTACGAAAAACCGACAATCTTGAAAATCCGAAAACAAACAGTTAATCAAAAACAATCGAACCCAATCCAACAAGATCACCACCGATGTTGTTGATACATAGTTGTCCACGGCTCAATATCTTGAAGGACCTCGGTTATGGCTCCATGCATTGCAGAAACATCATAGGGATCAGGCAAGGTTGCATATGGTGACAAGTGATCGCAGACCCTGTCAAAAACCTACAAATAAAATAAAATATTGAAATTAGATATTTGCATAATGTTTACCTTAATTCAAACTTAAAGAAAAATCAAGATCTGAAGTTACATGAGATAAATGTATTACTTGTTGTGCTTCCAAGCTAGCGTGTCTGCCGGGTATCAGAAATCGATGAGTGCGGGGGATGTACCACCCAAGATACTCCGGAGCTTCTTCAAAACCTGTCTCCGCAGGTGGTCCCATCTGCTAAAGGGTCGCCCTGTGGATATCCATCCCCTCCCAACTCCACGCCATTCTATCATAATTCACCACATATGACCTAGGGCTGATGAGCCTATGGGCTTTAAGGGGTGAAATTGGAGGCCTGAGAATCATTTGCACCCTACCAAACTGCCTAGGCGACCTATCGGGATGATGGGGCTCGGTTATGTCCATGCAGCTCAACACCCGGAATAAAAGAGCAGGAGCATAGGCAGGATCATTGAAGTCGATTTCACCATACGGGTTCCAATTAACCTAAAAATGATATCAACGTCTTGTATTACTCAATCAGTAATTTTACAACAGAGGTACCAAAACAGAGGTAAAAAATCAAGCCATGCGTGACGCATAGAATCAAGCCATGCGTGACACATGAAACAGATCCATGCGTGGCGCATGGAATTGCAAAAAAACTGAGGTACCAAAACTGAGTCCTTTAACTGAGGCTTAAAAATATAAACAAAATGCAACACAAATACCTGATCCGCCCTCATTGCATTTAGTTCAGCTCTGTAGTTTCGTGCTTCAGGGTCGTAGTTTGGCAACACTACCTCTGGTAGAAACCGAAACGCATAAGGATGATCAACTGACCAATCAGGATTAAGCCGAACACCAGCTGCTAAGGATGGGAAATACGTGTATATCCAACCCTAACATTTAAAAAATATAGTTAGCATTAAAACCATAGAAATAAGTTATGATTGCTAAAAAATGTAGTTCCTAAATAATTAAAAACTTACTTGAAGGAGAGTGAAACAAAATGAGATCAAACCACAATTTTGGCGTGTAGCGATGCCCATTTGGCGATAGAAATATGCTAGCGCCGCAGATCCCCAAGACATACTTCTTGCCTCTTCAACACTCCCTAGAAATGCACCAAATCTCACCGGGAGCTTATGTTGTGACTTGTCAGTGAAGATTGTGGAAGCCAACAAGTGGAATATATAGCCCATTCCATGAACTACGGGATCATTTAGGCTCTCAATGTGCGCCATAAACTCTTTCGCTCTAATCCAATAACTATCGAGCTGTTCATTTTGAAGATGAAATTTTTTTCGTCCCTTTTCACCAAAATAGTTCTTGTTGGTAGTTCTCCCGACTGAAGCGGTGGGGTCGATCACCATAGGTTTCCCGTGAATAGGAAGCAACATCAGCTTCTTGATGTTGAGCAACGTCACTGTCATCTCAGCAAATGGCATGTGGAAGCTGTTTGTTTCAGGATGCCACCTTTCTATAAAGGCGCAGATGAGCGGATAATCAATCACATCGTACATCAACAGCCTGAGATGAGTCAGCTCTGTTGCAACTGCGTGATTACCCCATGGCAAGTCAGAATTAAGTTCCCAATCTTTCAGCTGTGATTGTCTGGTCTGGTAAGGGAGTACGCCTTTGTCCTGTAAATGATTACGTAACGCAAATCATTTCAATAACGCATAAATTTTTTCCAGAAACTGCAGAAACTTGACATTATTTGAAATGAAATTCCATGCGTGACGTGTGGACATGAATCATGCGTCACGTGTGGAACAGAACCATGCGTGACGTGTGGACATGAACCATGCGTCACGCGTGGATTTGCATTTGACAGAATGCAAAGAAACCAGCTTTTGCATTCTGTACAGAACACCTTAACCAAATTTTCAACAAAACTACAAATAGTTCAACAAATAATCCATCAATTTAATCAAATCAATTCATACATTAACAAATTTAATATCACAACACATAATCAATTCATAAATAAAAATAAACATACTTCATCTTTCATATAATCAAATAATGAACTGAATGTAATTTTTTCATTTTTTTCAACCATTTATCCTAACATTAAATTAGTTATGATAAGTATTGAATCTATAAACCAAATTCTAATTACATACCTTTCCTTTTTGCACAAAAAAGGCTGTATGAGCTTCAAAGCTTATGAGCAGCTCCAGAATTTGTGGACCTCCAGGAGTACCCCCCTCGAGGGACGTATATGTCTCTGACCGGAGGTTGTCGTCGTCGTCGTCGTCGTCTTCTGGGTTGTTCCTCTAGCTCCTCTTGCTCTTCCGCTTCTTCATGTTCTTCATGAACATTCTCATATGTCCGATCCTCTTCCTTACCCTATTTCTCATGCTCATGCTCCTGCTCATAATCAGAATCAGAATCAGCATTTGCACCCCCAACTGATGGCCCTGCACTGCTACAAGCAACCAGTGCGTAGTGGTCATCACCCGTCTGAGGGTTCTCAAAGTTATGAGATGCAATAGCTTGTCTCATCATCTCCACAAATGATTGCTCTTGTTGTGGATAGCCCGGATAGCCTGGAAATTGTGTTTGTTGTGGAAACAGTGTTTGATGTGGGATCAGAATGGGGGTGCCAGGAAAATAATGAGGGGAACCCAGGGGATCGAAACTTGCAGCGGACAAAGCTAGTTGTTGATGTTGTTGTTGTTGTTGATGCTGCTGTTGTTGCTCTTGTAGCTGTTGTTGTTGCTGTTGTTGCATCTCACCAGAAAACTCTAAACGACGAGGAGGCGATTCTTGTCTATTCTTCTTCTTCCTTGGTTTTGAAACTATGGGATCTTTTTTCTTCAGTTCTCTGTTTTTTTGACGAGTATCGCGTCCAGGTCGACGACCACCATCCATATCTGCATCATAAAATGTGCAATTCCACAAAATTAATCAGTTTACTGAATTTAATCAGAATATCATCAAAAACTCAATCAGTATATCATCAAATCCAATATGAAACTGCAGAACACAATTTGTGGAATGTGCAATTCCACACGTCACGCATGGCTTCAATCCATGCGTGACGTGTGGAATTGCACATTCCAGAAATTGTTCGTCAACAGTTTTTTCATGTTTCAAACCCTAATTCAAACCTTAATCTCAACAGTTTTTCCAAAATTCTAACAGTTTTTCAATAATTTCATCAAAATCATACCAAATTTTAACAACCTAATTCATAACCCTAATTCAATATCAAAACCCTAATAACACTATATACACATGAAAATATCAAATTGGTCAATAAATTATCAACAAAGTACACAATCCATTCATATATTACAAGTTTAATCATTTCTAATCAACTAATTAACATACACATTGGATTTTGAAGTAAATATCATCAAAACAACATGAAAACCTCATATATACATCAATACCATACCATAACGATGAAATCTTAATGTTTACATACCTTATATGCAAAAAGATGATGAGAATGATGGTTTTTGGGGTAAAATGGTGCGTTGTGGATTAACTGCCGCCGTGAGGTATGTTGGGGAAGATAACAAAATGGTAGGGTTTGATGTTTTGGGCTTTTATAGGTAAAAAATCCATGCGTGACACATGGTTTGTGTCCATGTGTCACGCATGGTTTTGTTCGGTGCGTTGCCTGTGGATTTAAATCATGCGTCACGCACGGATATAATCCATGCGTGACGCACGGCGCCTGGGCGGTAACTAGCTGATTTTGTATAGGATTATGCTAGATGTTATGATGTATTCTTTAATCATGGAGTTCTGGAGAATTGAGTCACATATGAGATTACAGAGGATGATACGGAGCATTGAAGCATAAGAAGAGGAGTCGAAGCTGATGAAGACCACAGGATGAAGACGAAGATGAAGCATTGGAAGCAGCTGAAGACGAAGCCACAGAAGCAATTCCGCGACCGCGGGTCCCAATCCGCGATCGCGGAATTTCCACCGGACCAACCTTGTTTACAGAACAAAATCCGCGATCGCGGGTCCCAAACCGCGATCGCGGAAATCCGCCAGAGAAGACTTTCTTCATTTGCCCGATTTAGTATGTTGTGTTTACTTTTGTAACGTTTTTCACACGTTTTTAGCTTTAATTTGGCAGTTGAATTCTACAGAAGACTTATATATTTAGGTGTTGATGATCTTCTAGGATCTTCTACATTCCATTTTCCAAGTTTTAGAGTTTTCTCCCAAGAACTTCATGAGTTGCTGATGTTTCCATTGTTTTGCTTGACATTTGAAGCTTTCGGATTGATTAAGTTGTGAGATTCCTTTCCTTTGTTCTATTCATATTGATTGTCTCTATTCTCTTGTGTGTATTGTTATTGAATTAGATTTGCTCATTTAGATTGGCCATCTAAGTAGTTTCATCTCATTCATATTGCTATTGTTTGGTTATTTCTAGTTGAAATATCATACTTGTTTGTAGCACACACAATTGCATGAACTAGTTGTGAATGTTAATTGTGAAGAGAATTGAGTACATATCAAGTATCTGACTAATTGTCTATGGTATTGCATGTATCTATCCATTCCTGAACTTAAATCTGCTTTATTATTGAATCTTGATAGTTTCAAGGTTATAGTTGAGTAAGGGTTATTAGGACTAGTTGGACTAATAACTACATTAGAACAGGGATTAGAACGATCATATGAGTAATTCGACATAGGATTAAAAGGAGTTTATGATAAACTTGTTAATCTGTTAGTGGATAATTGTCGAGTGAAACACCTTCCATTGATATATTTACAAACCAAATCAACCTTCGTTCCTTTGTTCTTAAAACATACCAAAAAAAAACCCCTTTGGTTACTTACACTCGTTAATCATAATTGTTACTTTAAGAATCGATAACCTGCTTCCCTTGGGATTCGACCCATGCTTGCCTACTATACTTGTTAGTGAACTTGTTAGGATTACTTGACTTGGCATACGACAATTCGCCTCGTCAAATTTGGCGCCGTCGCCGGGGAATCAAATTTTCTTTTCTTTAAAGTTCTTGTTTTGATTAACCTTAGTGTTGACTAGTGAATGGTCAACACCCGTTCTACTAATCAGTCTCTTTTTATTCTTGATCCAGAAATCGAGAGGAGTTTCCATCGAAATCAGAGAGAGAACAGAGTTGAGACTGATACAGGTGCAATGGAAGACGACCAGTTGTTGACTCCCGAGCAAAGAGCTCTTGCTGACACCCAACGTCAATTGGATGAAATTCAGTTAGTTGTTGATGTAATATCCTAATACTTATTAAGCTGACATTATTGTAATATTTCCCCAGCTTAATTATATAAACCAACTTTCTTTTATCCGTTCATTATTAAGCCCCCGTTCACATAACTTAATTAAACTCATTTCCTTAACCTTTTAATTTTCCTTTGATTATATATCAATGTCGGTTTACCATCTCATCTCATTAGTTATATATATGTTCCACTTAACTCATTTATTAATATACCTTCCAAGACTTCACCATTAAGCTTAAGCCTCCTTCTCGAACGATCGAAGCTCACCGCCATAGTTTTTTAGCACACCATCTCCGACTCCTACCATTACTTATCATATCTTCACCTCTTAGCCAACTCCACCCACTCTCTTTGTCAATCTTGCTTATCTTCCTCGTTGAATCAAGCTCAATCCAAGTTTTCTTCCACACCTTGGTCCGTTACGTCTCGTGGACGGCATGCGGGAAGTCGTTTCAGCTGCACTAGTCATCGTCTTTACCTTTCGGTGCTAAGGAAGTTTGGTTGGATATCCAAGGATCCTATTCAACATCCATCTCTCCTTTTGTAAGTTTCCTAAGATTTATCTATGTCATAGATTAAACTACCTATGCGTTTTGTGATAAAGAGTAGGTTAATTATACATGGAGTTTAATTATGGATTTAAAGATGTTATGGGAAGATTAGGTTGATCAAACAGAAATTTGAAGTTGATGGATGCAAATTCAAGGCAATAGTGGGCATAGCTGAGGGTTTCTGGAATTCTGGGTAAATTCCATGAATTATGGAAGTTGTGGCTGATATCATAAGGTAAGGAGTTTCCTTACGAGCAGTCAGAACTTCGTGGATCCTGATTTGGATTTGTATATTAAAAGTTATGCCCAAATCTGTATGGTATTGTAGATACATTTCGGGAATTCGTTGAATCCCTGATCGTCAGGCGATTAAACAGGTTTAGGCGTGAGCTTGCGACATAAAACTCATCCAGGCAAGTTATTTGTGATTACTTACGTGTTTGGTATAAATTTAGGCTATTGGACTATGTATGAAACCGTAAATACATTATATATGAATGATGTTTGTTTCTTGACTTCGTGTCTTGATATGCATTTGTTTATGAACTGATATTTGAAATTTGGTATCCTTCCATGATAGAATAAGAATTATTTGTGTGTAGACGTCGTGGTTAGCTTTGTCTATGAATACTTGTTTTATGGATTTCTATGAGAAGTGACAACATATGTGGATATGATTTGTGCGGGTAAGGATTGTTCCGACCCCCGCTTAGCATGTAAATGGTTTGAAATCATTCCTTGATCACTTCCCGGTGTCCGGGTGGATCATGGAAGGTGCTTTACCTGTGACGTGGTAGGGGGGGTTCGTCTAGCTAACGATACCGTGTCCCTCCGGCAGGTAAAGGTTTGTACCCATAGTTTTTGTGTTAGAAGGTACCTTCGTGGCCAAGACAGGCTTGGTCATGTTTTCAAAAGTGTTTTCATAAAAGTTCCTTCTTTCGGTTTACTATGTGATGTTGTATGTACAGTCGCTTCATGCTTGTTTTCTTTGTAATGTACTTAGTGGTATCTGCTTATTCTAATCTCTTTATTTATGCTATTCGACGTAATTAATTCGCTTATATACTTGCTAGTCTGGTTGGAGACTAACCCCCATTTCGGTGGGGGAACTGGTTGTGTTTTTGACATGACCAGGTACGCAGGTAGTACCGGAGCGTGGAGGTGAACGTACGACGTGATGCGAAAGTTAGGATGGGTTTAATTTAAGTATGTTTGTTTTTATGTGTGTTTTACTGTTTTGGTTTTTGAGATGTCTTCTGGTGAGACTCTTGTTGGATGGTTGTGCTCGGTTGTACCAAGCTGGTTTTGACGCGTCATTGTTGCGTCTGTGAATGCCGACCCATGTATATATGTTCCTCTCTTTGGAAGTGATTGTTGGAACCAGGTTTTATCTTGTGATTGAATGTTGCTAGTTTATGTGCTACAGGTTGAATTTCATTTTCTTAGAAAGCCTAAGGGAATTTCTACTGGAAATTCCTGGCGATGTGACTCCCCATCAAGGATAGTTTTTGGGGCGTTACAGAAGTTGGTATCAGAGCGAGGTTTCTAATTCTTGTGGGAATGGGTAGAGTCAGCATCACATCACACGTCGCATTGTCATCTCCATATGTAGTTCTTCGATACTTAAGTTCTTGAATGTTATGTTTATACGCTTATATGTAGATGTTTGAATTTATATTTGGTTATCAAAATGTCTGGTAGAGGTATGGAGGCAGTGGTTAACCTCGCAAGTTTCACAGGGTACAACAAGGGGTTTGTAGGGATAAGAATACATGCATTCCCCAAGTGAAGGATTTAGAAAGTCAAATGGGTTAGAGTGGCTGAGAGGAATGCCCCTCTACAAGGGTAACTTGAGGGTCCACAAGCAGTTCCTCCTCCTTTTTCTTTAGTTGTACCGGCACCGGCTAGTATGCATGTAAGAATTAATGTTGGACTATATACTGCGTTGAACAACCGGTTAGCCAAGCGATTCAAGTTGCATATGCCCAAACAGTACCCCCAAAGTACATATTCAACCACCCTAATCCAAGGAATAAGCTTTGTCTTACTTGTGTAATTGATGGCAAATCATTAATGGTTTGTTTACACAACTCATGAGAAATTGTGAGTTTAGGATCTGTTCCATTTATACCGGTGCTCAAGAGTGGGGAGCTGATTTGGTTGAAATTAAAATAAAACATTATGGTGTAATTTTGGCTATGGGTTGGCTTGACCTTCATTAGGCAATGATTGATCTGTGTAACAAAACTATCACGTGGACCACCAAGAATGAGTCAACGTACGTGTTCCGGAATCATTACCCTAGTAAATTTGGGTTAATTATTAGTTCTATGAAAGCCTCAAAGTTTATAAGAAAAGGATGTTGAGACTTCCTATGTTATGCCTAGAAAAAGGAAAAAGAAAAGCCTGAATTATCAGAATTTTTGTTGTCTACGAGTTCTCATGTTTATTCTTAGAACACTTCCGAGGCTTACCTTCTCATAGGGAAGTGGACTTTGTAATAGAGCTTGAACTTGAAACTGCTCCAATGTCTGGGCGCCGTATAGAATGGCACCACCGGAAATGCTAGAACTAAAGAAGCAACTTGAAGAACTGATGGAGAAGGGATTCATTAGACCGAGTGCATCCCCGTGGGGTGCACCAGTGTTGTTCGTAAAGAAGAAGGATGGTTCCTTACGTCTCTGCATTGATTATAGAGAATTGAATAAGGCGACAATCAAGAATAAATATCCATTGCCTCGGATAGATGACCTATTAGATCAATTACGGGGTGCAACTATTTTCTCAAAGATTGATCTAAGGTCAGGTTATCATCAGTTAAGGATTCGAGAAGAAGATATTGCTAAGACGACATTCCGTACAAGATATGGCCACTATGAGTTTGTGGCCGGTGATGCCGTTTGGACTGACTAATGCTCCAGCTGCATTCATGGAATTAATCAACCGTATTTTCATCCAATATTTAGACCGGTTTGTCGGGGTCTTCATAGATGATATTCTGATTTACTCCTGAAGTAGGGAAGAGCATGCAGAGCATCTCATAACAGTTCTCAGTATATTGAGGCAACGACGGTTGTTTGCTAAACTATCAAAGTGTGATTTCAGGATGACTGAGGTGGCATTCTTGGGTCACATAGTTTCTGATGAAGGAGTAAAAGTTGACCCACAGAAGATCCAAGCGGTAGCTGAATGGATGCCACCAAAGAATGTGAAGGAAGCAAGGAGTTTCTTAGGCCTGGCAGGATATTATCGTAGGTTTGTGGAAGGGTTTTCCAAGATCGCCCAACCACTCACTAATCTGTTACGTAAGTCAAAGAAGTTTGAATGGGACAAAAAGTGTCAAGAGAGCTTTGTAGAGCTTAAGAAAAGACTTACCAGTGCACCAGTGTTAGCATTACCCCAGGGAACTGAAGGCTTTGTTATATATAGCAACGCCTCGAAACAAGGCCTCGACTGTGTTTTGATGCAGCATGGTAGGGTAATTGCATACGCTTCCCGTCAATTAAAGACCCATGAAGTAAACTACCCTACTCATGATTAAGAACTTGCAGCTGTGATTTTTGCTTTGAAGATCTAGAGACATTATCTCTATGGGGCGAGTTGCCAGATTTACACTGACCATAAGAGTTTGAAGTATATCTTCACTCAAAAGGAATAGAACATGAGGTAGAGAAGATGGTTGGAGCAGTTAAAAGATTATGATATTGAGATCTTGTATCATCCAGGAAAAGCCAATGTGGTGGCCGACACACTAAGTAGGAAATCGTCCCAAGAGACTATGATTGCATGCCTAACACTGCAACCGGAATTGCAGAGAGAATTGACTCGATATGAGATCGAGGTCAGGTTTCAGAAGCACCAAGGGCAACTTTATTTCTTGGAGATCGAATCATCTTTATTAGAGGCAATTAAGTAGAAGCAGGTTGATGACCTCGTATTGAACATGATCAAGGATGGAATCCTTCAAGGTAAGTCCCCGGGCTTTATTGTACATGATGACAGGATCCTTAGGGTAAAAAATAAATCGAATATGTGTGCATGCGGAGGATGAAATAAAGAGGATGATTTTAATAGAGGTTCATGCTTTGCCATGTTCAGTTCACCCCGGAGCTAACAAGACCTCAAGAAGAATTTCTGGTGAAGTAATATGAAAAGAGAGGTCGCTGAATTCGTAGCTAAATGTCTTACGTGTCAGCAAGTGAAGATTGAACATCAAAGGCCAGTTGAGAAATTACAACCATTACCAATTCCAGAGTGGAAATGGGACAATATAGCCACAAACTTTGTGTCGGGATTGCTCCCAACATCAAGAGGCATGGCCACCATATGGGTCATAGTAAACCGATTGACCAAATCTACTCATTTTCTTCCTATTACGACAACGTGGGGTCCCGATAGACATGCTGAAGTATTTATTCAAGAAATTATACGTCTGCATGGCATTCCCAAAACTACAGTATCTGATCGTGATGAACGCTTCTTGTCACATTTATGGGAGTCACTACATGCAGCCATGGGAACTGAATTGAGGTTCAGTACTGCTTTCCATCCACAAACTGAAGGTGAGACAGAAATAACTATACAATTTCTCTAGAAGATCTTAAGAACATGTGTATTATACAAGCCACGTAAGTGGCCGAGAAGCTAATTTACCATTGGTGGAATTTTTACTTATAATAACAGTCAGCACGCCTTAACTAAATATCTCCGTATGAGGCCTTGCATGGACGTAAATGTCGATCACCATTATGTTGGGATGACTTATCATAAACAAGCTTGACAAGCTCGGATAATTTAAGGAAGACTCAAGAAGAAGTAGCCCTATAAGACAAAGGATGTTAACAGTGCAAAGTTGCCAGAGATCTTATGCAGATGTTCGTCGTTGACCACTTGAATTCCAAGTAGGCGACCATGTGTTTGTTCGCGTTTCATCTACCAAGGGCACGTATTCAGATTTGGCATGAAAGGAAAGTTAAGTCCTTGTTATATAAGAGCCTTTGAAATTTTGAAGAGGATCAGATCATTCGGCCACAAGTTTTCCATGTTTCCTAGCTAAGGAAATTGTTCCCGACCCTTCCCATATAATCAAGTAAGATGATATCGTGTTCGAAGAAGATTGCACGCATGAGGAGTAATCGATCAAAATACGTGCTAATGAAAGGAGACACTTAAGGAATAAAGTAATTTTGCTAGTGAAAGTGTTATGGTCTAAACAAGATATTGATGCATCCACATGAAAAACAGAAGCCAACTACATGCAAGAGAAATATCCTAATATGTTTTAATCCTAGTTTCGAGGACGAAATTTTTTTAAGGGGGGAGAATGTAATATCCTAATACTTATTAATCCGACATTATTGTAATATTTCCCGAGCTTAATTATATAAACCAACTTTCTTTTAGGCTGCGTCTATATGCACACGTTTTTTTTGCTAAATGCACACTATTCTGTGCGGTAACAATTGCAGTACACATCTGTGCGTTAACGCTTACCGCACCAAAGGACTCAGGGGCATTGTTGGAATTTTTTCTGAAACCTATACGACGCTGGTGCGGTAACAATTACCGCACAGATCTGTGCGTTAACAATTACCGCACCAGATTAATACGAGATTAACAAAAAAAAAAAAATTGATTAACTTAAACACCTGTGCGGTAACTCTTACCGCACAGGATTTGTTATTTTTTTAATTAATAATTTTTTTTTAAAAAGTATTTAAATAATAATATCTTGTGCGTTAACTCTTACCGCACAGATCTGTGCGTTAAGATTTAACGCACGGGATTAAAAAAAAATTAAAAAAAAAATTAAAATTTTGATTAAAAAAATTCCTGTGCGGTAAGCTTTACCGCACAGATTTTTTTTTTAATTAATCGCGCAGATTTTATTTTAAATAAAATATATCTGTGCGGTAAATATAACCGCACAGATCTAATAATTATCGCTTCAGTCTCATTGCTCTAGTGGTAAGGCATTGTGCATCCTTTGTAAGGTCTCAGGTTCGAGTCTCAACTCCAACACTAAATCTTTTATTTTATTTGTGAAAAATAAATAAAAGAAGAGAGTGAGAAAGATTGAACTTGAGACCTTATGCACAAATATTTGGTGTGAAACCACCACACTAATGAGTTCTCATGATATGTTTGTAATTTTATTATTACATGTTACAATAGAACTTGGTTCCATCTTATTTTATTATTAATTTTTTTTTATCTTGGTCCCATATAATTATTGAATTAATTATAATAATAAATTCAAAAAAAAATATTATTCAAATAATCAGATGTTTTGTATTATTATTATTTAGCCTTTTTAATATATATTATTATTTGAATATTTTTACTATTTTTCATGTTTTGATAAATCTTTTTATATAAAAATACTACAATTATAAAACAATAAAACTTATATTACTTTTTAAGATAAAAAAAGTATGATAATCAATATTAATCTCAATTTAATCTTTCAATAAATTCTAGACATGGCAAACGACTCAAACGCTAAAAGGCCTTAAATGGGCTTAAGGTCCAATTTGACAAAACGATGTCGGAATGGAATGAAACTTGATTTCAATGCCTATTAGAGATATTTGACCATGTGGATAACTTCCAATCACAACTTCTAACTTTTCAAATAGCACCTCCTTTATAAATATCAAGGAGGTGCTATTTGAAAAGTTAGTGGTTGTGATTGGAAGTTATCCACATGGTCAAATATCTCTAATAGGCATTGAAATCAAATTTCATTCCATTCCGACATCGTTTGGGCGTCGTTTTGTCAAATTGGGCCTTAAGCCCATTTAAGGCCTTTTAAGGCCTTTTAGCGTTTACGTATAGTTTCGAGCCTCGTTTTGTTTGAGCGAGACCTTATTGGTACTTTATATGCCTAATAAGACTAAGTTTTATAATTTTGTCAACAATAATCATCATCGATGTTGTAGACCATACATATTGCGACAAGTTAGAGAGTTATCACTAGTTTGATATTTATAAAGGAGGTGCTATTTGAAAAGTTAGAAGTTGTGATTGGAAGTTATCCACATGGTCAAATATCTCTAATAGGCATTGAAATCAAATTTCATTCCATTCCGACATCGTTTGGGCGTCGTTTTGTCAAATTGGGCCTTAAGCCCATTTAAGGCCTTTTAAGGCCTTTTAGCGTTTACGTATAGTTTCGAGCCTCGTTTTGTTTGAGCGAGACCTTATTGGTACTTTATATGCCTAATAAGACTAAGTTTTATAATTTTGTCAACAATAATCATCATCGATGTTGTAGACCATACATATTGCGACAAGTTAGAGAGTTATCACTAGTTTGATATTTATAAAGGAGGTGCTATTTGAAAAGTTAGAAGTTGTGATTGGAAGTTATCCACATGGTCAAATATCTCTAATAGGCATTGAAATCAAGTTTCATTCCATTCCGACATCGTTTGGGCGTCGTTTTGTCAAATTGGGCCTTAAGCCCATTTAAGCCCATTTAAGGCCTTTTAGCGTTTACGTATAGTTTCGAGCCTCATTTTGTTTGAGCGAGACCTTATTGGTACTTTATATACCTAATAAGACTAAGTTTTATAATTTTGTCAACAATAATCATCATCGATGTTGTAGACCATACATATTGCGACAAGTTAGAGAGTTATCACTAGTTTGGTTTTTACAAAGGAGGTGCTATTTGAAAAGTTAGAAGTTGTGATTGGAAGTTACCCACATGATCAAATATCTCTAATAGGCTTTTGAAATCAAGTTTCATTCCATTCCGACATCGTTTGAGCATCGTTTTGTCAAATTGGGCCTTAAGCCCATTTAAGCCCGTTTAAGGCCTTTTAGCGTTTACGTATAGTTTCGAGACTCGTTTTGTTTGAGCGAGACCTTTTTGGTACTTTATATACCTAATAAGACTAAGTTTTATAATTTTGTCAAAAATAATCATCATCGATGTTGTAGACCATACATATTGCGACAAGTTAGAGAGTTATCACTAGTTTGGTTTTTACAAAGGAGGTGCTATTTGAAAAGTTAGAAGTTGTGATTGGAAGTTACCCACATGGTCAAATATCTCTAATAGGCATTGAAATCAAGTTTCATTCCATTCCGACATCGTTTGAGCGTCGTTTTGTCAAATTGGGCCTTAAGCCCATTTAAGGCCTTTTAGCGTTTACGTATAGTTTCGAGCCTCGTTTTGTTTGAGCGAGACCTTATTGGTACTTTATATACCTAATAAGACTAAGTTTTATAATTTTGTCAACAATAATCATCATCGATGTTGTAGACCATACATATTGCGACAAGTTAGAGAGTTATCACTAGTTTGATATTTATAAAGGAGGTGCTATTTGAAAAGTTAGAAGTTGTGATTGGAAGTTATCCACATGGTCAAATATCTCTAATAGGCATTGAAATCAAATTTCATTCCATTCCGACATCGTTTGGGCGTCGTTTTGTCAAATTGGGCCTTAAGCCCATTTAAGCCCATTTAAGGCCTTTTAGCGTTTACGTATAGTTTCGAGCCTCATTTTGTTTGAGCGAGACCTTATTGGTACTTTATATACCTAATAAGACTAAGTTTTATAATTTTGTCAACAATAATCATCATCGATGTTGTAGACCATACATATTGCGACAAGTTAGAGAGTTATCACTAGTTTGGTTTTTACAAAGGAGGTGCTATTTGAAAAGTTAGAAGTTGTGATTGGAAGTTACCCACATGATCAAATATCTCTAATAGGCATTGAAATCAAGTTTCATTCCATTCCGACATCGTTTGAGCATCGTTTTGTCAAATTGGGCCTTAAGCCCATTTAAGCCCGTTTAAGGCCTTTTAGCGTTTACGTATAGTTTCGAGACTCGTTTTGTTTGAGCGAGACCTTTTTGGTACTTTATATACCTAATAAGACTAAGTTTTATAATTTTGTCAAAAATAATCATCATCGATGTTGTAGACCATACATATTGCGACAAGTTAGAGAGTTATCACTAGTTTGGTTTTTACAAAGGAGGTGCTATTTGAAAAGTTAGAAGTTGTGATTGGAAGTTACCCACATGGTCAAATATCTCTAATAGGCATTGAAATCAAGTTTCATTCCATTCCGACATCGTTTGAGCGTCGTTTTGTCAAATTGGGCCTTAAGCCCATTTAAGGCCTTTTAGCGTTTACGTATAGTTTCGAGCCTCGTTTTGTTTGAGCGAGACCTTATTGGTACTTTATATACCTAATAAGACTAAGTTTTATAATTTTGTCAACAATAATCATCATCGATGTTGTAGACCATACATATTGCGACAAGTTAGAGAGTTATCACTAGTTTGATATTTATAAAGGAGGTGCTATTTGAAAAGTTAGAAGTTGTGATTGGAAGTTATCCACATGGTCAAATATCTCTAATAGGCATTGAAATCAAATTTCATTCCATTCCGACATCGTTTGGGCGTCGTTTTGTCAAATTGGGCCTTAAGCCCATTTAAGGCCTTTTAAGGCCTTTTAGCGTTTACGTATAGTTTCGAGCCTCGTTTTGTTTGAGCGAGACCTTATTGGTACTTTATATGCCTAATAAGACTAAGTTTTATAATTTTGTCAACAATAATCATCATCGATGTTGTAGACCATACATATTGCGACAAGTTAGAGAGTTATCACTAGTTTGATATTTATAAAGGAGGTGCTATTTGAAAAGTTAGAAGTTGTGATTGGAAGTTATCCACATGGTCAAATATCTCTAATAGGCATTGAAATCAAGTTTCATTCCATTCCGACATCGTTTGGGCGTCGTTTTGTCAAATTGGGCCTTAAGCCCATTTAAGCCCATTTAAGGCCTTTTAGCGTTTACGTATAGTTTCGAGCCTCATTTTGTTTGAGCGAGACCTTATTGGTACTTTATATACCTAATAAGACTAAGTTTTATAATTTTGTCAACAATAATCATCATCGATGTTGTAGACCATACATATTGCGACAAGTTAGAGAGTTATCACTAGTTTGGTTTTTACAAAGGAGGTGCTATTTGAAAAGTTAGAAGTTGTGATTGGAAGTTACCCACATGATCAAATATCTCTAATAGGCATTGAAATCAAGTTTCATTCCATTCCGACATCGTTTGAGCGTCGTTTTGTCAAATTGGGCCTTAAGCCCATTTAAGCCCGTTTAAGGCCTTTTAGCGTTTACGTATAGTTTCGAGACTCGTTTTGTTTGAGCGAGACCTTTTTGGTACTTTATATACCTAATAAGACTAAGTTTTATAATTTTGTCAAAAATAATCATCATCGATGTTGTAGACCATACATATTGCGACAAGTTAGAGAGTTATCACTAGTTTGGTTTTTACAAAGGAGGTGCTATTTGAAAAGTTAGAAGTTGTGATTGGAAGTTACCCACATGGTCAAATATCTCTAATAGGCATTGAAATCAAGTTTCATTCCATTCCGACATCGTTTGAGCGTCGTTTTGTCAAATTGGGCCTTAAGCCCATTTAAGGCCTTTTAGCGTTTACGTATAGTTTCGAGCCTCGTTTTGTTTGAGCGAGACCTTATTGGTACTTTATATACCTAATAAGACTAAGTTTTATAATTTTGTCAACAATAATCATCATCGATGTTGTAGACCATACATATTGCGACAAGTTAGAGAGTTATCACTAGTTTGATATTTATAAAGGAGGTGCTATTTGAAAAGTTAGAAGTTGTGATTGGAAGTTATCCACATGGTCAAATATCTCTAATAGGCATTGAAATCAAATTTCATTCCATTCCGACATCGTTTGGGCGTCGTTTTGTCAAATTGGGCCTTAAGCCCATTTAAGGCCTTTTAAGGCCTTTTAGCGTTTACGTATAGTTTCGAGCCTCGTTTTGTTTGAGCGAGACCTTATTGGTACTTTATATGCCTAATAAGACTAAGTTTTATAATTTTGTCAACAATAATCATCATCGATGTTGTAGACCATACATATTGCGACAAGTTAGAGAGTTATCACTAGTTTGATATTTATAAAGGAGGTGCTATTTGAAAAGTTAGAAGTTGTGATTGGAAGTTATCCACATGGTCAAATATCTCTAATAGGCATTGAAATCAAGTTTCATTCCATTCCGACATCGTTTTGTCAAATTGGGCCTTAAGCCCATTTAAGGCCTTTTAGCGTTTGGGTCGTTTGCCATGTCTAGAATTTATTGAAAGATTAAATTGAGATTAATATTGATTATCATACTTTTTTTATCTTAAAAAGTAATATAAGTTTTATTGTTTTATAATTGTAGTATTTTTATATAAAAAGATTTATCAAAACATGAAAAATAGTAAAAATATTCAAATAATAATATATATTAAAAAGGCTAAATAATAATAATACAAAACATCTGATTATTTGAATAATATTTTTTTTTGAATTTATTATTATAATTAATTCAATAATTATATGGGACCAAGCTTACCGCACAAGAATTTTTTTAATCAAAATTTTAATTTTTTTTTTAATTTTTTTTTAATCCCGTGCGTTAAATCTTAACGCACAAGATATTATTATTTAAATACTTTTAAAAAAAAATTATTAATTAAAAAAATAACAAATCCTGTGCGGTAAGAGTTACCGCACAGGTGTTTAAGTTAATCAATTTTTTTTTTTTTGTTAATCTCGTATTAATCTGGTGCGGTAATTGTTAACGCACAGATCTGTGCGGTAATTGTTACCGCACCAGCGTCGTATAGGTTTCAGAAAAAATTCCAACAATGCCCCTGAGTCCTTTGGTGCGGTAAGCGTTAACGCACAGATGTGTACTGCAATTGTTACCGCACAGAATAGTGTGCATTTAGCAAAAAAAACGTGTGCATATAGACGCAGCCTTCTTTTATCCGTTCATTATTAAGCCCCCGTTCACATAACTTAATTAAACTCATTTCCTTAACCT
Source organism: Oxyria digyna (assembly GCA_029168935.1). NCBI lineage: Eukaryota > Viridiplantae > Streptophyta > Magnoliopsida > Caryophyllales > Polygonaceae > Oxyria > Oxyria digyna. The sequence continues at coordinate 48,930,727 of JAPVLV010000005.1, forward strand.
TTTAATTTTCCTTTGATTATATATCAATGTCGGTTTACCATCTCATCTCATTAGTTATATATGCTCCACTTAGCTCATTTATTAATATACCTTCCAAGACTTCACCATTAAGCTTAAGCCTCCTTCTCGAACGATCAAAGCTCACCGCCATGGTTTTTTAGCACACCATCTCCGACTCCTACCATTACTTATCATATCTTCACCTCTTAGCCAACTCCACCCACACTCTTTGTCAATCTTGCTTATCTTCCTCGTTGAATCAAGCTCAATCCAAGTTTTCTTCCACACCTTGGTCCGTTACGTCTCGTGGACGCCATGCGGGAAGTCGTTTCAGCTGCACTAGTCATCGTCTTTACCTTTCGGTGCTAAGGAAGTTTGGTTGGATATCTAAGGATCCTATTCAACATCCATCTCTCCTTTTGTAAGTTTCCTAAGATTTATCTATGTCATAGATTAAACCACTTATGCGTTTTGTGATAAAGAGTAGGTTAATTATACATGGAGTTTAATTATGGATTTAAAGATGTTATGGGAAGATTAGGTTGATCAAACAGAAATTTGGAGTTGATGGATGCAAATTCAAGGCAATAGTGGGCATAGCTGAAGGTTTCTGGAATTCTGGGTAAATTCCATGAATTATGGAAGTTGTAGCTGATATCATAAGGTAAGGAGTTTCCTTACGAGCAGTCAGAACTTCGTGGATCCTGATTTGGATTTGTATATTAAAAGTTATGCCCAAATCTGTATGGTATTGTAGATACATTTCGGGAATTCATTGAATCCCTGATCGTCAGGCGATTAAACAGGTTTAGGCGTGAGCTTGCGACATAAAACTCATCCAGGCAAGTTATTTGTGATTACTTACGTGTTTGGTATAAATTTAGGCTATTGGACTATGTATGAAACCGTAAATATATTACATATGAATGATGTTTGTTTCTTGACTTCGTGTCTTGATATGCATTTGTTTGTGAACTGATATTTGAAATTTGGTATCCTTCCATGATAGAATAGGAATTATTTGTGTGTAGACGTCGTGGTTAATTAGCTTTGTCTATGAATACTTGTTTTATGGATTTCTATGAGAAGTGACAACATATGTGGATATGATTTGTGCGGGTAAGGATTGTTCCGAACCCCGCTTAGCATGTAAATGGTTTGAAATCATTCCTTGATCACTTCCCGGTGTCCGGGTGGATCATGGAAGGTGCTTTACCTGTGACGTGGTAGGGGGGGTTCGTCTAGATAACGATACCGTGTCCCTCCGGCAGGTAAAGGTTTGTACCCATAGTTTTTGGGTTAGAAGGTACCTTCGTGGCCAAGACAGGCTTGGTCATGTTTTCAAAAGTGTTTTCATAAAAGTTCCTTCTTTCGGTTTACTATGTGATGTTGTATGTACAGTCTCTTCATGCTTGTTTGCTTTGTAATGTACTTAGTGGTATCTGCTTATTCTAATCTCTTTATTTATGCTATTCGACGTAATTAATTCACTTATATACTTGCTAGTCTGGTTGGAGACTAACCCCCATTTCGGTGGGGGAACTAGTTGTGTTTTTTACATGACCAGGTACGCAGGTAGTACCGGAGCGTGGAGGTGAACGTGCGACGTGATGCGAAAGTTAGGATGGGTTTAATTTAAGCATGTTTGTTTTTATGTGTGTTTTACTGTTTTAGTTTTTGAGATGTCTTCTGGTGAGACTCTTGTTGGATGGTTGTGCTCGGTTGTACCAAGCTGGTTTTGACGGGTCGTTGTTGCGTCTGTGAATGCCGACCCATGTATATATGTTCCTCTCTTTGGAAGTGATTGTTGGAACCAGGTTTTATCTTGTGATTGAATGTTGCTAGTTTATGTGCTACAGGTTTAATTTCATTTTCTTAGAAAGCCTAAGGGAATTTCTGCTGGAAATTCCTGGCGCTGTGACTCCCATCAAGGATAATTTTTGGGGCGTTACAGTTGATGCCCAACTGGCATTGCTTGTGGCAAGGCAAGATGCAAATGTGCTAGGAGAAGGCGGTGTTGTTCCCACCTTGAGGGAGCGTACTACTCCCAATCTGACACAGCAACCTCCAGCTGTGGTTCTTCCACCCCTTGCTCATGGGGTGACTTTTGAGCTCAAGTCAGGGGTGATCAATCTTCTTCCCACATTCCATGGTTTGCCTAGTGAGGATCCAATCATGCATTTGAATCAATTCCATGACACTTGCATGACAACCAAACCACCAAATGTCACTGAGGAGCAGATCAAGATGAGAGCCTTCGGGTTCACTTTGAAACATGGTGCTAGGTCCTGGTACTATCATTTGCCTACCGGTTCAGTAGATAGCTGGGAGAAGTTTCACAAGGTGTTCTTGGGTAAGTATTTTCCAGTTAAAAAGGCAAATGCTCTGAAGAAGGAAATTGCCCATGTAGAGCAAGGTGAAGATGAGACTCTCTATGATTACCTTGAGCGTTTCAAGGGGTTGTGTGCTAGTTGCCCTTTTCATGGGTATGATACCGAGGACCTGGTCCTACATGTTTGCAATGGTCTCCTTAATCATGAAAGGAGAATGGTAGACGCTGCTTGTGGTGGGAGTATTCTCAACAAGACACCAGAAGATGCCATGAAAAAGTTGCAAGACATGGCTGAGAGCACTAGGAGTTTTGGTAGGAAATACACTAGGAAAGGAGTGAATGCCACAAGCTCAGGAGACCCCGCTCTTATGACCGAGCTCGTTGAGCTAAAGAAGATGATCTCTCAGCTGCACAAAGGACATCAGCAGGTAAAGGCATGTGGTATTTGCTCTGACCATTCTCATTTTACAGACAAATGCCCTGAGCTTCAAGATGATGATGTTGCTGAATTCAATGCTGCTGGTGGATATGGACCTCCACGACCTCGAAATGATCAGCCGAACAACTACAATCCGAGGTATAGAGATCATCCAAATTTTAGATGGCGTGATCATAATGAACCCCAACCTCAAGCTCATGCCCCACGACCCAATTCTGGACCTTCAACTGCAGATATGTTGAGATCATTGGCTTAGCATTTCACAACCCATGTCCAAACTACTGAGTCTAGTATCAAGAACATGGAGAAACAGATAGGGCAGTTGGCTGAAGCTGTGACCACTCTTGCACAGCAAAAATCCAATTCTCTACCATCTCAGACGGTAGTGAATCCGACCAGAAATGTTAGTGTTGTGACAACAAGGAGTGGAAAAGTGTTGGAAAATGCTGCTGCTGAAAATGCAGATTCTGAAACAGGTGAAAATCCGCGACCACGGGACGAGAACCGCGATCGCGGAACATGTTCTGGAGAAACAACGTCAAATCAGCGACCGCGGGATGAGATCCGGGATCGCGAAATTCTCACTGAGGAAACAGGAACAAATCCGCGACCGCGGCCTGACAGCAGCGATCGCGGAAATGCTCTTGGCGAATTGGCTTTGGAGGACTTTTCAAAAGATGCTGGAGCTGAGGTCAAGGACCGGGGCGACTTCCGGTTGAGGCAAGACGACTATGTCCGCCCCGACTTCCCACCTCTCAACTCAGCCAAACCTCCCGCTCCTTTTCCCGATGCTTTGAAGGACACGAGGAGGCCGGAAAATGATAAGGAGCTATTCGAGACCTTCAGCAAATGTGAGGTAAATATCCCTTTACTCAAACTCATTAAAAGTATTCCTAGATATGCTAAGTTCTTGAAGGAACTCTGCACCATCAAGAGGAATCAAAAATTGAAGGGATAGCAGAAGGTGACGGTAAGCGAGTGTGTGATAAGCGGTGTTTTACATACCGCAACTATGGATTATTAGCTAGTTTTGTATAGGATTATGTTATTTGTTTCTATGTAATCTGTATCATGGAGCTGTTCGAAAGAAGATTTACATACAAGATTCCAAGAGATGATACGAAGCATTGGAAGCATTGAAGCATAAGGAAGAAGCTGCTGAAGACGAAGACGAAGACGAAGACGAAGAATTGAAGAAAATCAGTAGCTGCTACCTCAGACAACATAGCCGCACCCGCGGGTCTCAAGCCGCACCCGCGGGTTTCACCTTCAGCCAAGGTTTTCGAGAAAGCTCAAGCCGCGCCCGCGGGTCCCAAACCGCGCCCGCAGCCCTCTTCCATCCTGAGAATCTGAAGAATCCCAAACCGCGCCCGCGGCTCTCAACCCACGGGTGCGGTTCCTCGACAGAAGAATCAAATTGATGTCTTTGCCATTTGAAGTAATTTGTGTTTAATTCTGTAACTTTCTATACGTTTTTAGTATCTTAATTCAGCTGTTACAATAGCTGAATGCTATTTAAGGTGGTGGAGGATCATCCTTGATCATCTTAACCTTTGTTTTGCTTAAGTTTTTGGAAGAGTTTTTCACAAACTTATGAGTTGCTAAAGTTCTTTGTTTCACTTGGCGTTTGAAGCTTTTGGATTCAACAAGTTGTGAGTTTATCCTTTCCCTTTGTCTAACTCTTTGATTGTCTCAACTCTCTTGTTTGTATTGTCCATGAACTAGATTTACTACTTTAGATTGATCACCTAAGTTAGTTGTGTCTTGTTCATATTGCTAGAGTTTGATACTTCTAGTTGAATTATCATACTTGTTGTGTAGCACAATCTATTTGCATGAACTAGTTGTGATTGTTATTAGAGAAGAGAGTTGAGTACATGTCGAGTATCCGACTAGTTGTCCATGATATTGCATGTATCTATCTATTCCTGAATGCATTGCTACTTTGTTATTGAACTTTGATAGTTTCAAGGTTATAATCAAGTAAGGGTTATTAGGACTAGTTGGACTAATAACTATTCAAGAACAGGAATTATAACGATCACTTGAGAACTTGACATAGGGATAAAAAGGATTCTAAGATCAACTTGTTAATCTAATTGTGGATAATCGCTAAGTGGAACACTTCGCTTAATATTGTTATAACCAAGTTGACATTCGATACTTCGTATCAAAACCACAAACCCCCCCCCCCCCTTTGGTTACGTTTATTGGTTAGTCATTGTGATAACTTAAGAATTTGATAAACTGATTCTCTTGGGATTCGACCCTTACTTGCGCACTATATTACTTAGTTTGCATGTTAGGATTACTTGACTTGGCACACGACAAATTCGCCTCGTCAGCGTGTCTCCGCTGTATTCCAAAGGCGAATGCCTAAGAAGTGCAGCGATCCGGGCATGGTAAGCATTCCTTGTTGTATAGGTGATACTCACTTTGAGAGAGCTATGCTTGATCTTGGTGCATCTATAAATGTTTTGCCTTACTCGTTGTATAAGATGCTTGGTTTAGGTCCTCTTCATGAAACCGAAATAATTATTCAACTAGCTGATAGGTCTACTGTTTATCCTAAAGGTGTAGTTGAGAATGTTTTGGTAATGGTTGATAATTTGTTCTTTCCTGCTGACTTCTTTGTGTTAGACATGGAACATGATGGTCAGGCTGCACCTATTTTGTTAGGAAGGCCTTTTATGAGAACCGCTAACACAAAGATTGATCTAGCTAGTGGGTCTCTTACTTTAGAGTTCGATGGAGAAGTTGTACAATTCAATATTTTTGATGCTATGAAGCACCCCATTGAAGATGCTGCTTCTATTTGTTCTATTGATGTGATTGATCCTATAGTTCAAGATACTTTTAATATCTTTGGCTTGGATGAATTGCAATGTGTTATGGAAAACAACATCATTCACCCACCACAAGTTAATCTCTCTCTTTCTCCTGATATTCATAGGGTTCTAGCTCACCTAGACACGTCAGGTAGATCTTTGGCCGGCAGGCCCATGTTACTGACTTTGGAGAGCGAGAAGCTCCTCCCTTCTGTTTTGCAAGCACAAGTGATTGAGCTTAAGCAATTGCCAGAGCACCTAAAGTATGCTTTTCTTGGAGAGAATGATACCCTCCCGGTAATCATCTCTAGTAAGTTGTCAGGTGAGCAAGAGAAGAGATTGGTGATGGTGTTGAAAGAGCACATTACAGCTCTTGGGTGGACTACAGAGAGTTTTCCGCGATCGCGGGCATACAGCCGCGACCGTGGAATTTCTGACGGTGAATTTGTTCATCGGGATCCCGAGTACGAGCTTCTCGCTTTCCGATCCTTCAAGCCTTGGTATGCCAACATAGTGAACTACCTGGTTCGCGAAGAGTTCCCGCCGAATTTCACAAAAGCTCAAAAAGATAAGATCAAGCGGGAATCGCACTACTATGTTTGGGATGACCCCTACCTTTGGAGACATTGCGTTGACAAGGTAATCCGACGATGCCTCCCGGATAATGAGGTACAGTCTGTTTTAACTTTTTGTCATTCTCATGCATGTGGGGCACATTTTGGGGCGAACAAAACCACTAGGAAGGTTTTCGACGCAGGTTTTTATTGGCCACACATCTTTAGGGATGCTTATGCCTTTTGCAAAGTCTGCGATCGATGCCAAAGGGTCAGAAAAATCTCTAAAAGGAATGAGATGCCACAAACACCATTAGTCTTTTGCGAGATTTTTGATGTTTGGGGTATCGATTTCATGGGACCCTTTCCTAGCTCGTTCGGGAATCTATATATATTGCTTGCGGTGGACTACGTTTCCAAATGGGTGGAAGCGAAGGCCACCAGAACTGATGATTCCAAAGGGGTAGCATGTTTCTTGAAGGAGAATATCTTTTCTCATTTTGGGATACCCAAGGCTCTAATTAGTGACCAAGGAACTCACTTCTGTAACAAGACGGTGAGTGCACTCTTGAAGAAGTATCATGTCACTCAAAGGGTCTCTACCGCTTACCACCCCCAATCCAATGGACAAGCTGAAGTGTCCAATAGGCAGATCAAGGGGATCCTTGAAAAGACTGTAGCTCCAAATAGAGGGACTAGAGCTTGAGATTGGATGATGCACTCTGGGCGTACAGAACCGCCTACAAGACTCCTATTGGGATGTCTCCTTTCAGACTTGTTTTCGGCAAAGCCTGCCACCTTCTAGTGGAACTGGAACACAAGGCCTGGTGGGCGGTGCAGAAGTGCAACATGGAGATGGATGCTGTAGGTGAGTTTAGAAAGTTGCAAATCCAAGAGTTAGAGGAGATACGTCGGGATGCGTATGAGAATACTGTGATTTACAAGGAGAAGACGAAGGCTTGGCATGACAAGCACATATTGTGAAAAGACTTTAAAGTGGGAGATAAAGTCTTGCTATATCAGTCTCGCCTTCAACTTTTCCCTGGGAAGTTGAGATCCCGTTGGAGTGGACCCTATGTTGTAGCTCGCGTCTTTCCTCATGGCGCCGTGGAGTTGTTTGATAAAGACAACCACAATGTTTTCAAGGTGAATGGTCAAAGGTTAAAACCTTACCATGAAGGGTTCACCAAGGAGTCTCTTGATGAGATGGCTCTCGAAGAGCCACGTGCTGATGATTGAGACCTGAATAGGAAGTCGAGCCACGACTCTAACCAAGGCGTTGCTTGGGAGGCAACCCAAGGTATTTCTTTTCAATTTTATCTCATTTTATTTCTTTTTACTTGTTTTTGTTTTCTTTTGTTTACTAATCTGTAGGAATAAAGCACGAGAAGAAGACTGTCTTTTAGCTTTTACTGAAGGAATTGACGGTTTTCCCTTTCGTGTATAAAAAAAAAAGAGAAAAAAGAAGAAGAAAGAGAGCTATAAAAAAAAGACGAGAGAAAAAAAAAAAGCTGAAAAAAAATAGGTAAAAGAGAAAAACAAAAAAAAGAAATCCAATTTCCATCTCCCAATTTCTCCCATCTCATCATCTCTAAAATTTCTCCCCCACCAAACCAATTTCCCATCATCTCTACCATTTCTCACCAAAATCTCTTCAATTTCTCCTCTCCCAAATTTCTCCCCACAATATACATTTCTCCTATCATCTCCCACCTACTACCCCACCTTCCTTCTCTAACCCTACCTCCATACCATCTCTTTCTTCCCCAACACAAAAAAAACGTAGCAGCCTCTCACTCTCAATTCCCAATTCCCTTCAACCTTTCCCTCACCACTCTCCCTCACACCAGCCTCGCCGGATTCTCACCACCTCACCGGAGCCCAGTCACACCACGCTCGCCATTCGTCAACACCCACCCCACCGAACCCCTTACCTCTCTTCACAAAATTCTCCCCTTCACACCACCACTCCCTCCCGCAAACCACTCGCCGGTGTTACCTTCGCAAACCTACAACCCCACCATCCCTCCGCTCTTCGTTCGTCATCGTCAGATCTCCAACCCCGAGCCCGAATTCTCGTCGTCGGCTCCGCCCGCGACCGCGTGCAAAATTCCGCGACCGCGGATTGCCTACAGGCCACAACAACCTCAGTCTCGATTTGCGCGACCACGGAATTCCGTCCGCGACCGCGGATTCAGTTCTGTCTGATTCCTCTCCCGGTTCTGTAAGTGTTCTCTTTGGTTCCGGAATTGTTGTTGTTGTTTATTTCGCCTCGGGGAGGGCTATATTGTGCTTTGCTGGTGTTGAAACTGCTGTTGTGAATTGGTTTGTGTTTGGTGGTTGCTTGGAATTTGCTTGTGTGGAGTTTGTTGTTGGTTTGTGGCATTTGTTGGTTTGTGGAGTTTGTTGCATTTGAGGACTTTGCTCAGTTGACATGTCGCGCTCTCATAAGAATGATGCTGCGGGGCAAAAGCAGGTGAAAACGTATGCTGCAACTCTTAAGGACAAGAAGTCACTTGCAACTCGTTTCTTTCATGTACCTACTCTTGAGAGGTTGGGTATGGCCGAATGTACTCAGGCTATGCTTGACCATGCTGGGTTGGGCGGGTTCATGACACTTTCCACGCCCTCCCACGTGGACTTGTCGTGTCAGTTTCTTTCGTCCTTGAAGACCACGAGTCGAGATGAGACCATTGCTTCTATCACTTTCATCTACAAGAGGAGGCAATATATTGTTTCTGCCGAGCACTTGAGAGATATCTTGGGGATCACACGTGGTCCCTCGGATAATTATGAGGAAGCTGTTGGTGATCGCCACATTCATATGTGGCAAACTTGGACAGGTGTTCCGAGGGATGCTGCTGGGAACGACTACAATTATCAGCTCTCTCATCCTTGTCTCAGGCTGACACACAAGGTGTTAGCCATGGCTTTCTTTGGCATGACTGAGTTCAACAATGTTCCTGCTTATGTGCTCAAGTATCTCTTTAGTCTCATGCCGGAGTGTGAGCTTACCCCCGATTGGGTTTGGCTCTTTGTTGCTTCTTGCAAGACCGCCCGGAACAAAGCAAAGGGGAAGATTGCCTTGGGAGGCATGATCACTTTGATTGTGCAGGTGGTGGTTGACGACTTTGTAGATCTTGATGTGGAAGGTAGTTCTGACCCTTCTGTTGGACCTTATCAGTATGATATGCGGTTCCTAAGGTCCATCGTCCATCTGTTGCGTGGTCGTCCTGACGAGTGGGTATGGGTTTGTGATCCTGAGATAGACATGCCTCATCCGTTTGTCTACGGTCCTGCTGAGACTTTTCGGCTGGCACCTGTTCCCGCTGCGCCTCGTGCACCTGCTAGACGTCGTGCACGGGGTGAGATTGCCATTCGAGAGCCGATTATGGCTGCTGCTGACGCCGATGATGATGATGATTAGATGATGCCTGATGCTCAGGCCCATTTTGGCGCCAGATCGTCTAGTGGAGCTGCTGATAGCTCCAGTATCCCCTGGGAGCAGAGGTTGTTTGATCAGATGCAGGGGATGCAGCAGAGTTACTGATGAAGGATCATCTGGACTAAACCGACACCAACGGTTCCCGAGTTTGAAGGTGCATTGACTCGTTCGAGAGCTAAGGAAGTCCAACAAGAACTAGACAAGTTAGTAGTTTTCTTCATGTCTAAAGAGCTAATGTTGAAGAGGAACCACCATTGAAGACGGTTATGATAATTGAGGTTTGAGAACACTCGGAGCCAAACGACGAAGGCGGCATAGACAGTGGAAAATCCGCGACCGCGGATCCAGACCCGCGATCGCGGATCGCGACCTGTTGATTTCGCCGAGAATTCTTGTTTTATTTTGTTTCCGGGATTATTTCTTTTAATTGGTTTTTAACTATTTTTAGGAAAATACTTTTATTGCTTTATTTATTTTAATTGGCATCCTTATGAACCCTATATAAGGTTTGCCCTAGTTATTGTTTAGCCCCCCCACACTTTGATATTGAATACAACGTTTATCGTTTTTCCTCCCAAAAGAGAGCTTTTGTGAGAAGAGTGCCTCGTGTGCATTGTTGTTGAACTCGCCCTAGTTGTACTTGTGTGTGTCAATCTCTTCCATAAGGTTGGTGCTATCGGGACTCCATAGAGCAACCTCCAGGTGCCTTGACCCACCAAAGTCATTGTGTTTGGTTGTAATCATCCGTTGGGGTTTCTTCATCATTCGGTAAGGTTCTTGTTCTTAAGTTCAGGGGTTTTATCGTTGTTTGATTTGGTTCCAATTGGCCTATCATTCGACTTATCTTTCTTTCATCTCATTCTAATTTCTCCTTTCTTCTCTGTTCGAGTTTCTGTTCGAGGTTTGGTGTCTAGATCGCACAACAGCGGCTTATCCCCGCATCAAATTGGTATCAGAGCTGTGTTGACACCATCTGTCTTCACAAGAACATCAAGAGACCCCTATCCAGAAAATCACAAAAAAAAGAGTCAGTTTTGTTTGCCTGTTTGTCAATTTCTTTCAGAAATTGATTTTGAGTTTTCTAGTACTTTGATCTTTCTTATTGAGTCTGTTTCAGGTTGTGTACAAGAAGCTTGGATCGATTCGTGTTTGTGGAGATCGAAAGATTGGAGTTTGGAGCACCCTTGTCCCAAAATCCATTCACCCCATCACAAATTCATCCATCCCTACCAAAACGCAGCCATCAGAAACCCTAGAAGAATTGCTGGAATTTCTTTCCTTGAAGCCCAAACAAGATCTTAAAAGATGAAAATTTTATCTTTCTACAAGGAAAATCAAGTTAGTTGTTATTTTTATTTATTTTTAATTTTGCTGAGATTAATATCTCATATCGAGTCTGTAATTTTTGTTTTTGCCGAGAAAAAAAAAAATTTCAAAAAAAAAAACGAAATTCAAAAAAAAAAAGAGAAAAGAAATCGAAAAGTATCAAATTCAGCATTTGTTTTTACGTTTTGTTGAGTCAAAGTCTAGTTTGATATTGTTTGAGTCGGAATTCAAGAAATCGGAGGAATCGGGATTGCCACGAGCCCGAACGAAGACGAAGGAGTTTTTAGGCCGCAAGACGCGAACCGCGACCGCGGAAGACCCGCGACCGCGGAATTAGACCCGCGATCGCGGAAATCATACTGTTGTCCAGAACCTAAATCCACGACCACGGCACCCAGAACCGCGACCGCGGATCTTCTATTGCCTCAGTTTACCCTGTTACTACAGCTACGAGCGATCCCTATTACTACCTAGCCCTCCCGACTCCGTCTTCGATCTTTCATCGTCACCAGTCGGGACAAGTTAAGGTACGCTTCCTTTTGGCCCTCTTGAGTTCAAACTTAAGTCATATTAGTTGTTTGCATTTACATTCCTGCAAACGTTTTGAGTCTTTGTTTCTTTTTTTCGTTGAGTCAATTTTTGTTTTTTTTTGTTTTGAGTCAGAGCCTTGAAGTTGAAACCCCGCCCTACACTAGCCATCTCCATCTCTACCATCACTCATATAGTGCTAGGAGCTTGATAGTTTCAATCTATTGGGTTATTGATCCATACAAGGAAATTCATCAATAAAAGCTTGTTACAACAACAATTGAGAGAGAGTGCAGAGGAAAACATACGAGAGTAAACACTTGCGAGTTGTTTTCATTTACACTCACTTAACATTGTTCTGTGTTAGTCTTTTCTTTGATGATGAACAGGTCAGTCCCTCCCAGCGGCAGGAGGAGAACCCCGAAGACCAGTCCCGTCACTCCGGAATTCATGATGAACTTGTTTCGAGAGTTTAGACAAGAGTTAACCGCAGGAATTGCGTCTGGAGTTACCACAACCATCCGGAAGGAGCTTCACCCGACTCCACCTCCCACGGTTGCGGGGCATATTGGGACTTCCCAAGGCGCTCCCGCAGATGCTCTACGGAGGCCCCTCCCTCCCCAACGGAAAGTCTATGAGGCTGCCCAAATGGGTCAGGAAGATAGAGGCAGGACCACATCCAGAGCTGACAACCGTCAAGCTCGAAGGGGGCGTTTTCATAACTCTCCCATACCTCGCCTTAATAGATACAATGCTGCTAACCGTTTTAATGATGAATTTCAGGATCTAGGTGACCATGATTACGATGAGGAGTCTGAAGAAGAGGATGACGAAGAAGCAGCAGAAGCAGTATGGCGACCCCCTCGTCAACAAGGAGGGTACCAAGGAAGAAGAAGAGAGCCTGAGCAAGATGGAGTCGGGAAGATCAAGGTGAAAATCTCAAGCTTTGAAGGTAAGTGTGATCCAGATGTCTACATGGAGTGGGAGACGGAGATCGAGCAAATCTGGAATTGCCACAACTTTCCCGAGCCTAAAAAGGTGCAACTTGCATCTTTGGAATTTAGTGCCTATGCTCTAGTGTGGTGGGATAGTTTGATAAGAGGAAGAGATGCTAATGGAGATTATCCCGTCACTACTTGGTATCTCATGAAGAGGATGATGAGAGCTTGATTTGTTCCCCCACATTACACTAGGGAACTCATACAACGGCTTGAGAACTTGAGACAGGGATCTATGGGAGTAGAAGAGACCTTCAATGCTATGCAAATAGCCATGGTTCGAGCCAATTTGGTTGAGGATGAGGAGACAACAATGGCTAGATACCTTCGTATCCTTCACCCATATGTGTCAAGTGAGATTGAGATGTTCCCTTACAACTCTATGACTGAGTTGTTGCACCTGGCAATCAAGGTGGAGAGAAAGACCAAGATTAGGTGTCAGGGAAGCAGAAATACAGGAGGATGGAAAAATCAGCAAGAAAGAACTTCCTACCCTTCAGCCCGAGAGCCCCCTGCTAAGGAAGATAGCGGTTCCCGAAGGAACCCACCACCTGCTGCCCAAGTGCCTTCAAAAACTACACTTGGCCCTTCCAATGGACCCCGAGGGAGTACTTCTAACCCTACTTCTAGAGCTAGGGATATTGAATGTTTTAAATGTAGAGGAAAGGGTCATATGATGAAAGATTGTCCTAATTCTAGAGTATTAATTGTTAATCAACTAGGTGAATATGAAAGTGAAAGTGAAAAGGAGGAGCACCTAGATGAAATGCATGATGAGGATGATCTTAGTGATGAAATTGGTTATGAGCATGGTGATTCTTTGATTTGTAAGAGAAATTTGCATGTACAACCCGCCCCTTGTGAGGATAACCAAAGAGAAAATTTGTTTCATACTAGATGTTTGGTTCAAGGGAAGGTTTGTAATATGATTATTGATGGAGGAAGTTGTTGCAATATTGCTAGCACTGAGTTAATCTCTAAATTGCATATTGCTACTATTTTCCACCCTAGGCCCTATAAATTGCATTGGATGAATGAATGTGGTGAATTAAGAGTTCAAAACGAAGCTAGGATAACTTTCTCCTTAGGGAAATATGAGGATACAGTCTTGTGCGATGTCGTTCCTATGCAGGCTTGTCATATATTGTTAGGTAGACCATGGCAATATGATAGAAAAGTTGTTCATGACTCCAGCACAGATAGCAGATGCGTATGAGAAGAGCAAAGGCAAAGAAAGAGCCACCGACGAAACTGAGGTGCTGGCGCAACAGAGCCAAAACCGCGACCGCGGCTCCAAATCCGCGACCGCGGAAGATGGCGGGTCTCCACAGAACCAAAACCGTGACCGCGGATCGTGACGGGACTCGACAGAGTCAAAACCGCGACCGTGACTCGAAACCCGCGACCGCGGAAGTTGGCGCAGGAGCCCTTGTTGTTTCGATACTCCGCCTCGCGCTCTTTTGTCCTCCAAATCCGAATTGCAAGGTGAGTACTTGCCATTGGACACTACCTTAATGATGCTTTGCAAGAGATTTGTGTTGACAGGTACCGATTCTCGAGTTGATCTACCCCCTAGCATTCAAGCTATTCTTGATGAGTTTGCTGAGGTGTTCCCGGATGAGATTCCCGCGGGCTTACCGCCCTTTAGGGGCATTGAGCATCAAATTGATCTTATTCCAGGAGCTTCTTTACCTAATAGGCCAGCTTACAGAATGAACCCTCAGGAGTGTCAAGAGATTCAGAAGCAGGTGCAGGAGCTTGTAGATAAGGGGTATGTTCAAGAAAGTCTTAGTCCTTGTGCAGTTCCGGTCTTACTTGTGCCTAAGAAAGACAATTCTTGGCGGATGTGTGTTGATTGCCGAGCTATCAACAACATAACTGTCAAGTATCGTCATCCTATACCAAGGCTGGATGACATGTTGGATGAGCTTCATGGTGCCACAAACTTCACCAAGATTGATCTTAGGAGTGGCTACCATCAAATCTGAATGAGGGAAGGCGATGAGTGGAAGACCGCCTTCAAGACCAAATTTGGTCTATATGAGTGGCTTGTTATGCCATTTGGACTTACTAATGCTCCCTCTACTTTTATGAGGCTTATGAACCATGTCTTGAGGAAGTTTATAGGGAAGTTTGTTGTAGTTTAATTCGATGATATCTTGATTTACAGCAGGTCCCTAGGGGAGCATGAGCAACATCTCAGGGAAGTAGTCGTTACTCTTAGTATACAGCGACTATATGCTAATTTGAAGAAGTGTGATTTTTGCACTGATAAAGTTATATTTCTTGGCTTTGTAGTGAGCTCCCAGGGATTACAGGTTGATGAGGAGAAGATTATGGCCATTCAGGATTGGCCAACCCCCACGACTAGCAGCCAAGTCAGAAGTTTCCATGGATTGGCTAGTTTCTATCGGCGTTTTGTGAAGGATTTCAGCACCATTGTTGCACCCCTAACTGAGGTAACAAAGAAGCATTCGGCCTTTGTTTGGAAGGAGGCTCAAGAAAGGGCGTTTGAAGAGCGAAAACGCAGATTAACCGAAGCGCCATTGCTTGTGCTTCCCGACTTCACTGGGCCCTTTGAAGTGGAATGTGATGCCTCAGGAGTTGGCATAGGAGGAGTACTCATGCAAGAAGGTAAGCCTATTGCTTTCTTTTCTGAAAAGTTGAAAGGTGCAAGTCTAAATTACTCTACTTATGATAAGGAATTGTATGCATTATATAGAGTACTTAAGACTTGGCAACACTACCAATGGCGTAGAGAGTTTGTTTTGCATACCGATCATGAATCTTTGAAACATTTTAGGAGCCAAGACAAACTTGATAGGAGGCATGGTAGATGGATGAAATTTATTGAGACTTTCCCTTATATTATCAATTACAAGAAGGGAAATGACAATGTTGTTGCTGATGCACTATCTAGGAGGCATGCTTTAATTGTTCAACTTGACTCTAAGGTGTTAGGCTTTGTTTACATCAAGGAGTTATATCGTAATGATGCTGATTTTGGTGCTATTTATAAGCAATGTTTAGATAAAGGAACTTTGGATAAGTTTTACTTGTTTGATGGTTTCTTGTTTAGGGCTAGTAAAGTATGCATACCTAAGTGTTCTTTGAGATTATTGCTTGTTGAAGAAGCCCATAAGGGTGGATTAATGGGACACTTTGGTAGAGATAAGACATATCATATGTTGCATACTCACTTTTATTGGCCCCATATGCTTAGGGATGTTGAGCATTGTTTGAAAAGATGCTTGGAGTGTCTTAAGGCTAAGTCTAGAGTTAAACCACATGGATTGTATACTCCTTTGCCTATTCCTACGACCCCATGGGTAGACATTAGTATGGATTTTATCGTAGGGTTGCCTAGGACTAAGAAGGGGAGAAATTCTATTTTTGTGGTTGTTGATAGATTTTATAAAATGGCTCATTTTATTGCTTGCAACAAGACGGATGATGCTCATCATGTGGCTGACTTGTTCTTTACCGGAGTTGTTAGGTTACATGGAGTACCAAATACTATTGTGAGTGATAGGGATGTGAAATTTCTAAGTTACTTTTGGAAAACTCTTTGGGGAAAACTAGGGACTAAACTACTATTCTCTACATCTAGTCATCCTCAAACTGATGGTCAAACTGAAGTAACCAATAGGACCTTAGGAACCCTTTTGAGAGCCATTCTTAAGAAGAATTTGAAAGCTTGGGAAGAAGCCTTACCCCATGTTGAGTTTGCCTACAATAGAGCCATCCATTCCTCAACCACACTGAGTCCCTTTGAATGTGTGTATGGTTTGAATCCACTAACCCCTTTTGATCTTATGCCATTACCTACGAAGGAGCGAGTGGATTTCAATGCAGGAAAACAGGTTGATCACATCAAGGAAATTCATGAGAGGATAAGAGCTAAATTGCTAGAAGTAGCTGCTACAAATGCTAGCAAGGCAAATAGGAAGAGGAAGAAGGTCATCTTCAAGTAGGGAGACCTCGTGTGGTTCCACTTTAGAAGAGAGCGTTTCCCCAGCAAACGCCACTCAAAGCTGTCCCCAAGAGGTGATGGACCATTCAAGGTGCTTAAGAAGATTGGAGATAATGCTTATGTCTTGGAGCTTCCCGGTGAATATCAAGTGAGTGCCACCTTCAATGTGCAAGATCTAACATTGTTTGAAGGCGAAGAAGAGGAGGAGATGGATGATTCGAGGTCGAATCCTTTTCAAGAAGGGGAGGATGATGAAGGATCATCTGGACATCAACCGACACCAACGGTTCCCGAGTTTGAAGGTGCATTGACTCGTTCGAGAGCTAAGGAAGTCCAACAAGAACTAGACAAGTTAGTAGTTTTCTTCATGTCTAAAGAGCTAAGTGTTGAAGATGAACCACCATTGAAGACGGTTATGATAATTGAGGTTCGAGAGCACTTGGAGCCAAACGACGAAGGCGACAGAGACAGTGGCAAATCCGCGACCGCGGCCATGCCACCCGCGACCGCGGATCCAGACCCGCGATCGCGGATCGCGACCTGTTGATTTCGCCGAGAATTCTTGTTTTATTTTGTTTCCGGGATTATTTCTTTTAATTGGTTTTTAGCTATTTTTAGGAAAATACTTTTATTGCTTTATTTCTTTTAATTGGCATCCTTATGAACCCTATATAAGGATTGCCCTAGTTATTGTTTAGCCCCCCCAAGCTTTGATATTGAACTCGCCCTAGTTGTACTTGTGTGTGTCAATCTCTTCCATAAGGTTGGTGCTATCGGGACTCCATAGAGCAACCTCCAAGTGCCTTGACCCACCAAAGTTATTGTGTTTGGTTGTAATCATCCGTTGGGGTTTCTTCATCATTCGGTAAGGTTCTTGTTCTTAAGTTCAGGGGTTTTATCGTTGTTTGATTTGGTTCCAATTGGCCTATCATTCGACTTATCCTTCTTTCATCTCATTCTAATTCCGCCTTTCTTCTCTGTTCGAGTTTCTGTTCGAGGTTTGGTGTCTAAATCGGACAACAGCGGCTTATCCCCGCATCAGTTACACTCAGTTCTACTCTGAGTTTGACTCCTTCAAGTAGTCTTACGCTGCTGATATGCGAGGTTTGCAGCAGTCGATGAGTGGGATGCAACTGGAATTTCAGGGCTGGAGAGAGGAGGTTCAGAGTTCTTGGTTCCATCAGAACACCGATCTTCCACCACCGGGTAACCCGGATCAGTGAGCTACTCTCTTCTCTTCCTCATTTATTTTCTATGTCTTTCACACTGAGGACATTGTGTACTTCAAGTATGGGGGTGAGGGATTTAGGTTACTGCTTATCTTTAGAGTAGTTTCCATTCGGTTGTTTGAATTCAGTTCGTATTTATTTAAAAAAAGTAAAAATTAATAAACAGAAAAAGCCACAAAAATGTTAAAAAAGGCAAATGAAAATCCTGGGATGAGCTGAAAACCTGAAAGGGCGGTTCCATGCAAAAAGCAGGTAGTCTGGTCGGCAATAGGCTGAGGCAAAAGTGGACTTGAGAGATGTGAGCCAATTGTGAGTTATCTACCAAAATGAAATGAGTGGCTAGGTGAAAACCCTTCGGGGCGCCTAGGCAGAATGAGTGAAATGAGTGTCTTAGGACCATTTGTTGCTGCTGGCGAGGTGTCATAAGAAGGTGGTGATATAAGGAGGAAAGGGTAGGCCACTATGGAGGAATAAGGTGCTAGATAGGAGCTAGGATTAGATTTATCTTTTGTACTCACTATGGTGTTTGGAGGCGAAGTGTGTTTGTAATTTGTAGTTCATTCTTTCTCTATACTTCCTGAGATCTATGTGTGCTGATTGTAAGGGTAAGTTTCATTTAGCTTACTCGGGGACGAGCAAGGTCTAAGTATGGGGGAGTTTGATAAGCGGTATTTTACATAGCGCTACTATAGGTTATTAGCTCATTTTGTATAGGATTATGCTAGATGTTATGATGTATTCTGTAATCATGGAGTTCTGGAGAGTTGAGTCACATATGAGATTACAGAGGATGATGCGGAGCATTGAAGCATAAGAAGAGGAGTCGAAGATGATGAAGACCACGTGATGAAGACGAAGACGAAGCATTGGAAGCAGCTGAAGACGAAGCCACAGAAGCAATTCCGCGACCGCGGGGCCCAAACCGCGATCGCGGAATTTCCACCGGACCAGCCTTGTTTACAGAACAAAATCCGCGATTGCGGAAATCCGCTAGAGAAGACTTTCTTCATTTGCCCGATTTAGTATGTTGTGTTTACTTCTGTAACGTTTTTCACACGTTTTTAGCTTTAATTTGGCAGTTGAATTCTGCAGAAGACTTATATGTTTAGGTGTTGATGATCTTCTAGGATCTTCTACATTCCATTTTCCAAGTTTTAGAGTTTTCTCCCAAGAACTTCATGAGTTGCTGAAGTTTCCATTGTTTTGCTTGACATTTGCAGCTTTCGGATTGATGAAGTTGTGAGATTCCTTTCCTTTGTTCTATTCATATTGATTGTCTCTATTCTCTTGTGTGTATTGTTATTGAATTAGATTTGCTCATTTAGATTGGCCATCTAAGTAGTTTCATCTCATTCATATTGCTATTGTTTGGTTATTTCTAGTTGAAATATCATACTTGTTTGTAGCACACACAATTTGCATGAACTAGTTGTGAATGTCAATTGTGAAGAGAATTGAGTACATGTCGAGTATCTGACTAGTTGTCTATGGTATTGCATGTATCTATCCATTCCTGAACTTAAATCTGCTTTATTATTGAATCTTGATAGTTTCAAGGTTATAGTTGAGTAAGGGTTATTAGGACTAGTTGGACTAATAACTACATTAGAATAGGGATTAGAACGATCATATGAGTAATTCGACATAGGATTAAAAGGAGTTTATGATCAACTTGTTAATCTGTTAGTGGATAATTGTCGAGTGAAACACCTTTCATTGATATATTTACAAACCAAATCAACCTTCGTTACTTTGTTCTTAAAACATACCAAAAAAAAAAACCCTTTGGTTACATACACTCGTTAATCATAATTGTTACTTTAAGAATCAATAACCTGATTTCCTTGGGATTCGACCCTTGCTTGCCTACTATACTTGTTAGTGAGCTTGTTAGGATTACTTGACTTGGCATACGACAATTTGCCTCGTCAATAGCAAAAAGGGTGGGCGTTAAATAGTAAGGGCCAATATATAGTGTTCGGCAAATTCGTTTTTTACTTTGGGGCCTTGGGTTCGGACAGTGTGCTGTGCATAAATTGATGTTTTGGATTGCTGCTTCTCTTGTCACGTAAGATTGATCTGATTTTTTTTTATCTAGTGATAAAAAAGTGCTTCGATTTATTTGTATATTTACAAATTAAAATATAGAGATGGATCTTTTTTATCATGATTCGCAAAGGAGAAAGAAGGAAAGACAAAAGCGTGTGCAACTAGTAGTAACTATTATTATTATAGATTAATTATCACTATAACTATAATGTTTCGTGATCATATGTCTCAAATTAGAGAGATCCCTTTAAAAAAAAGGATAGGGTACTTCAAAGGACAGTTTTGCTAATGTTTGATAAGTTTATTTACTAAAATTTATTTTTTTCAGGAATGGTTCATTCCAACAGCGTACGAAACAACAGATTACATGAATGGTTCATTCCGACAACATACCAAACAATAACCTACATGAATGATTTATTCTGATTCCCGATTCCAGTCCGATTCCAGAAATCGTACCAAACAGGGCTGGGCCTAAGTCCCATTCTTCTATTAGGGTTAATGGGCCCTTTAAAGTCATGAATAAGAGAAGACAAAAGAAAATCGAAAGTAATGTTGGAACCGGATTTCAGCCTTATCGGCCCAACTCAAATCCTCTGTGTCACTGTATCGTTCTAAAAAGCCGCCGGGTAAGTAACCATTTGTCGCCCTCACTTATATTCTCTAGCTAGCATTTTAAGGCTACGCGCGAGTCTGATACACAAATTTTTTATTTTAGATATAAATGTTATTAATGTGTGTAAATATTTTACATGTTGATTTTTGTAGTAATATATTTTGTGGTTGAAGACTATTTTAACATGTGAATGTTGTAAGGTCAAAATATATTGTATATTGGTATTCTTATAACAATTTTTACCTTATAGGTTACAATCTGTCTAATTAATATTCCTAATTTATTTTTAAAAGAAAGACATGTTAGAACATTTTACTATGATGGACTTGACGAACAACAACTACGAATCAGGCCTCCAACAATGAGTCACAACACATACATATGACTTCATAAATTCGTAGACTTTATTGAAATGGTGTATTGAAGTCATTTATGGAGGAGCCAATCAAGACACTTCAAAATTAAATGTGAAACTTTCATTTGTAAAAAACGCAATTTATGTAGTGGATTAGATCCTAAAAAATCTGAAGTGTGTAAACTAACATTTATTATGGACGACCGTTTGTGTTGATGACAATAATTTACGTAAATGATAATAATTCGTGTGAATGACAGTAATTGCGTGAATGACCGTATTAAAAATAACATAATACATTAATTCTTAGGATAAATCATATTTTTTTATAATGCATAGGTCATTATTATAAAAATAATTAAATTTTATAAATACTTCCCCATGCATGACACGTACAAGATACTTGGAGGAATCCCTATGTTAATAACAAAATTTTCCTTCACTAAAAACTGAGAAAATAAATTAACATACTTTAGCCTGCCATATATGTTTAGTCCTTTTGTCTTCATGTGAAAATGGTAAACACTTACCATACTTACCTGTCATCATGGCTTAATTAGGGATTAGCAATCGGATTATCCGACCCGATCCGGTAAGCCGGATATCCGTTAAAAAAAATTCCACAAAACCCTGATCCGTATCCGGGCTGTTTTGGAGCGGATATCCGGTAAATATTGTCCGGATCAGATCGAATATTTGACTCGGATATCCGAATTATCTGATTTCTAAAAGGTATATGAAAATTAAATTAAACTTTTTATTTCTATTAAAATTAAAATTTACAAAATATAAATAAATGTTAAATATATAATTATATATATTATATAGAGGAATTAAGATGTGAAAATTAATATATTTGATTCATTTAGCGAATCAAAAATATAAATAAGCAATTTAAATTTAAATTTTTGAAAACAACAATAAAAGTTAGGTTTTATACAAGAGAATTTTTGTGTTGAGAGAATATATCCTATTATTTAAAAATGTATAAAAATAATTATTGAATCATCTACACTTATAAAAGTATATTTTAGTTCAATAAAAATATATTTATATATTATAATAATAGTACCGGATATTTACGAATCTCCGTAAGCTAAATATCCCGATCCGTATCCGGAACATTCGCCCGGATCGGACCGGATTCAGATAAAACTTAATCGGATATTTTCGGATGCGGATTTTGAGGATCGGATCGGCCGGATCGGATATTTTTGCTCACCCCTAGGCTTAATGACCCTTTGATTTTTGAATAAATCTTATACTTAAACAACTCATAACCAAGTTTATATATATAGTTATAGTTTAAAAACAATTATGAGCTTAGAGATGAATAAAATCCAACTTGGGAAATCTATATTCTTTTGTCTAAGTATGTTTCCTATATTTCTGCATTTTATTGTAACACCCGCCGCTTTGGGTCGACCCAATTACAAGGACTGCATCCCATACATTTCAACCCATCCTTGGTAGCTCCGCTAATTAAAGACAGCTATTTTTCAAGAGGCTGTTGGTGGGACTCGAACCTGAGACCTCTACTTTTTACCAAGCGGCGGGTGTTACAGTGTTAAATATTTTTAATTGCACATCTGTTATGCGTTTTTTTAGTCAATTCTAAGACCTCAAGTACATTCATCACGTAAATTTGGCCGGGTTGTAGCATGATAGGACCATGAAAGGCGAGAGGTGGTAGCAATTAAAAATGTATCAATATGCCTAATTTAATGGACATTATGTTGATGCATGCCTATTATGCTTCGTGAAGTATGTTGCAAGTTTTAGTAACTAGGATGTACAAATAGTAGATACAACTTGCCCATGGGTGGTCAAGGTGACTCTGATAGTTTTTGTTGCTACAATTTTATATTTGCTTTTTTTTTTGTCTATAGTTAAACACCGTTCATTTCTCTCATAATTCATTAATGGTTGATTTAGTCTTAAGTTAAAATTCTCATAAATGAAAATATCAGATTCCTGAACTAGGATAAATAATTAAATATGAATCTTTTGTAAAAGTTTTCTATGTTGTAATGATTAATTTTCTCTTAACGGGTTTGTTGTTCTGTTAAAAAATCTCATAAAAAACCGGACATTCATTAAGTTTTTTGTGTTTTTTGTCCTAATTTAAGCACTGGGTTTCAATGGAGGTCCTAGATCTCGCACATATGATCTTTCTACACTTAAGGTGCCTATATCATCTCAAATTTTGTAGAGCTTATTTATCTACTATGACATAGAAGAACTTTATAACTTAGTTGTTGATTGATTGTTTTCTTCAGTGGGTTGATGAAATATATATACACCTAACAAAAGCTATTTTCTTCTACACTGATATTGGTTCACTAGGTCAAACACCTTACATTTTTCTTTTATTCATTAAATATGTTTCACAACCATGAGTTTTATGCTTAGGTTTGAAATGTTGTTAAGAAGCACAAGAAGGGGAATACAGTTCAATAATCCATGAAAAATATTCTCATGAGGAAAGTGCTGCCACTGCATTTTTTGCTGGCAAGAATTTAATCAAAAAAAATGAAACAAGTATAATTTATGTTTCCATTACTGCTTAAAACTACCTTCTATGATCCATTTTATTTATTAATCTATTAAATGTGTCTGAAAAATATATTAGGCTATCTATGTGTGTGACTTCATTCTTAGGGGAACACTAGATGGATCTAGCTCCACAAGAGAGGCCTTTATTGAGGTAACCACTTTTCTGTTTTGTTTCAGAACTACATAGGTTTTAAACAAAGTTATTTTTAACAAATTTGCTTTTAAAAATTTAAATTTTTTATTTCAAATGGGTTTGACTCGGACAAAGATCTAGAAAAATTTGGAATGGCTAATTGAACTACTATGCTTAAAGGAGAGACAAAGGAGATAGGTTAGCTATTCTGCATAATGTTGTTTTCCATGAAATGACTCCCCTATGAATTTGCTTTTAAAATAGCTGCATGTTTTCTCTTTCTAAAATTGACAGGGAAGTTACCTAAATAGGAACGCTAATATGCAATGCATATGTTGGTAGATGAAACACTAGACCTCATTTTATATATATATATATATATATATATATATATATATATATATATATATATTTGGAGTAACTTTATGAGCGCGAGATTGAATTTTCCTGGATAGTAGAGAACTTTCTAATTTTGACCAAAGGATAGAAAGAAAGTTAGGAGTGAGTGAAAGCATGTTTAGAACAGGGAGTGAATCAAATTTAAAAGTCTCAATCCCTGATGGAGTCATCTAATTTTGTACAACCGTGAAAGTGTCATATCAATCTCATATGATTCTGTACAAACTTAAGTCTCAATCCTCGATGGAATCCCTAATGAATACAAATAATTTCTTGAGGATATTGAATATGGGAGCTGTCCACTACACTTTCATCTTGCACATATGGATCAGTAGATGTGTTTGTTGTAGTATAAGATAACATACTTTCGTTGAGGATATTACATATATTAGAGGAATAATTGATTCTTTTGAAGCTTTGGGTTAAGAGGAAATTATTGAACTCACAGTACATCTCACTAAGATGACTTTCACTAACTTCAACTTTCTATTGGAGTCTTTCTAGATTTTGGATTAGTCGTAGCTTCGCTTTTGTATGCTATGCTTTGAATATGTACTCAAGTTCTTCTTTTGTGATTTCCATATATTTCCTTCGGTGTTTGAACCCTGGAGGCAATGTCCCAAATTCACCTCAACATCCTTTGTTTTTTATGAAGGAAAAACAACAGTTACTATTGCCATTAGGCATACGAATTAAGTCGGAATGTTCTTAAAATTATTCATGTGTATATTGAAAGTACTTTGACATATAGTTGTGTATTTCTATTGCTTCTAATTAATGGTTCTTTCTTAGAGTTTAGGGGAGGATGAAGCTAAGTGATGCCAAGTGTTGAGTTGGAGCATTAGAAGAGCATTACAAGCTGGTGGCAAGTGTTTCCAAGTGATGCCACGGTGTTATCAGTTAGATATAAAATGCGTGCTATTGTTCCATGATTTAGGATGAGTTTACATAGAAGAGCATTAGAAGCTGGTGGCAAATGTTGAGTTGGAGTGGACCTTGATGGCTATGAATTCAAATGTATAGACTATGTTACTTTGTTATATTTTCTTTCCATTAGAAATTGAATTAAAACTTTTATTAATAATATAAAGATGTTAGTATTATATTGGAGAGAGAATACATAATATTATTTACGGGAGACATAGTACAAAAGCGCTTTATCCCTAATCTAATTGAATTATACAGAAGACAAAAAACCCGCGCGTAGCGCGAGCATAAACTACTAGTTTTTTTAGGCAATGACTATATGCACGCTGTTTTTTTTTGTCGAAATGGACGCGAATCCGCACGCATAACTTGGGCGTCCACCCTTGTTACGCATACATTGAGCTTATGCACGATGAAGGGTAAAAATGGAAAATTTGTGGAATTTTTGGTATCTGCCAATACTTACACGCATAATTTACGCGTACATATCTTAAATATAACATTTTTAATAAGGTAATTAGTGTAAACATTTTTTTCCCTAATTCACACGCTCAATTTATGCGTACCAAATGTAATTATTGCCCAACCTAATTTTTTAGATTTTTTACCCTAATTGTACTTTACCATAACCTACACGCATAAGATGGGCGTACAAAGGTTGTTCAAACTTGATGTGGTCCAAATGTCTGACAATGTCAGGATATCTCGTGGAAGACGGAGCTATATCACAGGTAAGGTACACGCCTATATAATGCGTAGACAAGTAGGTTAAAATTAAACCGGGGTCAGTATTTTACATTGTCAGCATCTGTTGAATCCGGAAGGCAATAAATGCCCTAATGAGAACGCAAACGTTAGGCGTAAAAATTTTTTTGTACGGGAGGGGGCTCTGTCAGAGATTCTCCGTGATAATACTATAAAAGTATACCTGAAGATATGCATAAGTTATGCGTTTGGTAGGCAAACGTGTTTTCACGCAATATTCCAACGAGAAGCAAAAAAAGGAGGCTATATAGGGGGTATGTAGGTTTCACATCCAAAAAACAGAAAATTTCATTTTCAAAATGTTGAATGGATATGTTAGTGGTGAAGATAATCAAAGTAGTGATGAGGAAAGGGATTAGGTTCCTAGTGAAGAAGAAGATGAAGAAGACAATGGCTTGGAGGGCGCAACGCTGACAGGATTCATAGATGATGAAGAATTTGGAGATTGGGATCCAAGTGGGGAATTTGTGGTTAGTGTGCAATTATACCCAAAATTACATATATGTTGTTATATTATGATGCAATTTGTTAGTTAGTTTTAAATTTTTGTTTTTATTAGTTGTTAAACTATTTCCATAGTCATAAGTAAGAACTTAGTTAATCAGTCATGACGATGTTCTTGTTATTACCCATTATATAGGGCAAAGATTACTCGAAACATTTTACTACTGACCGAGTGTGGGATAGTAAGGAAGAATTGTATAATTGGGCGAAACATAGAGCAAAGCATATGGTTATTGCTTTGATAAAGCGCAACTCCAGCCCATACCAAATTAGTATGGTATGCGATAGATTTGGGAAACCAAGATCCGGTAGGCCAAAGATCAACTTGGAAAATCCTGATTTGCCGGTACCCAAGATTAGAAAGTCTCATTCGAAGAAGTGCGAGTGTAGGTTTCAGCTAATGGGGATTCAGATGAAGAAAGATCCTTTGATGGATGGTGAGAAATGGCAGTTGGGTGCGGTAGAAGGTCGGCATAACCACAAGCTTCTAACTAGCTTACATGGAAATGCATTCATGGGGCGACTGACCGAAGCGGAGATGAAATCTGATAGGAGGTGGGGAGATGGGCGCAAGACACTAAAGGAAATCGTTTCCCTTTTGCGAAAGAAATTTCCCGGAAATGCGACTTCAAAGTAACAAGTGGAGAACTATTTGCAGAAGCTGCACTATGAGGATCGTGGAGAGCTGACGATTACTCAGTGGTCCTTGAAATTTCTACTTGACCACCACTACGTAGTTAATCCTCTGAGGCAGAAGGAAACCGGTGAGGTTGCAATCTTATTCTTTGCTAACCAAGATTCGTTGCGTCTGCTGAAGAAGTTCCCTTATGTGGTAATCATTGACGCGGCTGATACGCTGCACTTTGTATAGTGTAACTAGGGATTATTATATTGTTTTAGGAGTGTTATCATATGTTTTTGGAGTCATTGTTATGATCTGAGATATTTATGAAGAAATGAAGAATTAAAAGATTGAAGAGTAGGTTTGAAGGCACTTAGGAAAAGACACTCAGAATTGAAGAATTGATGGTACGCAGTACAGATGGCGATCGCCATATCCAGGTAGCGATCGCCATTTCAAGACATGTGTTGAGAAATATTTCTAAGGACAGATGGCGATCGCCATATCCAGATAGCGATCGCCATGTTACAGCAGAAACCAGGAATAAGAAGGTAATGACGACAACGATCGCCATGTTCAAGGTGGCGATCGCCATGAGGCAACAGAGGCTACGTAAGATATTCATTGAAGGTGGCGATCGCCAGATTCTGGTGGTGATCGCCATAGTGCGCTGAAGACATTTGTTTCCGGATTTTCCATGTTTGTTTTATTTTATTTCTTTTCCTTTTTCTTTTATTATTTCGTTTAGGATTTATCTTTTAGGATATTATTCTAGGGTTAGACTCTTTTATATCCTAGCAGTTTTCTTTTGTTCATCATCATCTTTTCCATCGACAGTTTTAGTTTTGCAACCATGAGGAAGAACTAAACTCCATTGTTTTACTTAGCAGTTAAAACCATCAGTTATTAAGTTGTGAGATTTCTAAACTCTTGTTCTTTTCCTTTGTGTTTGTATTAATAATCTTGTTCTTCATCTATATGATTTCTATTGGTTTTGCTAGATTGATCACCTAGTTTGATTGATAGTTTTCTATTGCTAGACTAGGAATAGACGGTGAAATTCCTTGTCATTGTAGCATCCATATCTGCATGATCTGGTAGTTGATTGCTTATATGAAAGATAATTGATTGCATGTTAATACTTGACGGTTGTTAGTTATTGCATGCATCCTTATGATTCTTGTGCCCTTTGCTGTTATTTCATCTAATCCTGAGAGGTTTCCCTGATTGTTGAATAAATAAGTATTATCAGGACCGGTTGGCCTGCTGATATACTAAAGATTGGAATAGGAACATTCCCTAGGATTGATAAGAACTTGAGATAATCTATGATCAACTTGATTGACTGTTGTGTGGATACTTATTAGGTGAAACCCCTTCGTATAATATTCTCACCCAAACTTTCTTTGCTTTGATTGCATTGATTTGGTGTTTTGATTCCTTGGGTTCGACCTCTACTTACTTGCTATACTCTAGTTAGTGTTTACGGTTTACTTTGATTTAGCAACCACGACATTTGTCTATCAGCGACGTACAAGACAACCAATTAAGTTGAGTTTATTTAAAACAAGTTTGTGTAGTTATTGATTTGATTGTTTATTTGAACATAAGATGTTATCGTAGATAAGATATGCCACTCGTGGAGATTGTGGGATTCACCAACACACATTTGACATTTAACATTGCTTATGCATTCACACATGCTGAAAAGACTTTTCATTACACGTGGATAATGAGAAAGTTGAAGGCATTGTTTTTAGATTTGGGTGTGATGCCAACGACAATTATGACTGATTGTGAGCAGGTATTGTGGGATACGTGGAAAGAGAATGGCTTACTCCTCACAAGACTAGCATAGTAAGAGCCTGGATAGATCATCATCTTCATTCTTTTACAAGGACGTCTAACCGGGTGGAGGGAATGCACAAGGTTTTGAAAGATATAATTGGTTCTAGTAGGGGAGGCTTCAACCGAGTCACTGTGAGGATCCATCATGACATCATCCTTCAAATTGATTCGATACGGGCGAGCCTGAACGTTGCATTAACGAAAAGACCAACAAATTTTGATGACCCAACGTTCCCTCCACTTGTGCGAGCAATAATTTCTAGGCTCTTCTACAGAATTTCAGACAGGTGTTGGGATATGTTGTTGGCTTCGTATGAGCAGTTATTGAGAGATGAATATGAAGAAGAATGTACTGACCATTGGGTGAGGAACTGCCTCGGGTTGCCCTGTGTCCACGCCATTGGGAATGCAATAATTTCTAGCACACCGCTCATTCCAGAAGACGTACATGAGTTCTAGAGGGACTTGGAGGAAGAAGATGACAATGATACAATAGTTTTTGGGCCTTTGGAAAATGTTCGGATGGACATTTTGATGCTAAGACTTCGTGAAATGTTTGGGAGGTTGGATTCCGGAACCCTGAAGAAAGGAACTACATACCAATTAGGAGAGTTGTATCAGGACTTGGAGCACCTAGAAGAGAGTAGTATGTTGGAACCGACAAAGATAAAGGGAAAAGGAAGGCCAAAAGGTGCGAAAAACAAGAACAAGGGGGACGAGAAGGAGAAGGTTGATGAGAGGGAACCTAGCTATTGTGATCACAAGAAGAAAGAACTGGAACAATATGAGAAAGAAGAGGCGAAGAAGAATGCAAAACCGAAACCCCAGAGTAAGGTTAATGTGAATGAGATGTCATCGCAACCTGTTCCACCAAAAAAACGGCCAGGGCGTCCTAGGAAGCAACAAGAAAGTTCATCTACTGCAGTGGAGATGGACTTTGATCAGATGTCATCTCAACCTATACCCGAGGAATCACAAGAAGAGGAGTATGCGTGTGGTACAGAACAAAGAGCCCCTCTTATTCATTTAGGGGTTAACTTTGGTTTCAACAATGTTGATGACTTATGGCTTCCGTAGATTACGAATGTTAGAAATGTACGTCCTGATGGACATTGTGGATACAGTCCATGGCCTTGTTTCTCAAAATGAAAGAGTCCGAATTTGCAACAGTTCGACGCAAGCTGGTTGGGGAGTTACTTCAGAACCGAGAAATGTACGACCCCATAAGGGCCCGTATGCGCCCAGGTACTTGGCAAGAACTTATTAAAAATGTGAACCACTGTAGAAGCCCATGCACATAAAAATATTGGTGTCACGTGCCATTCCTGGGTTTAGTTTTCACCACACTATATCAGGTTGCTCTAGTAGTGTTGAGTTGGGATGTCCCGGCATTGTGCTTACCACTAAGGTCGAGGTCTTTAGGGAATGGCCCTCCGACGCTAATTTATGGAATGGCACATGTTGGCAATCGTGACCATTTTATACCTATAAGTGTTTCGTATATTTGTTACGAGAAATACCGCTTAACCCACGTACTATTTATTACCATTTGCGCTAATTCACTTTTTTTTATAGGTTGTTCTCATGTCTGGTTCACCATTACCCCACACTTCAGGTGTTTGGCGTGGAAATGTTGATCCAAACATATTGTGGTGGGAAACAGTCTTTGCTGAGAATTTGAAGAAGTATCGAGATTATCGAATTTCCAATGGTCGCCCGCCAGATCCTTTTATGTTTTCTGGAAACGGATCTGTATTTGTAATTGACTAATATTTGTACGGTATTTGTAATAAATAGAGAATGAACGTTACGTTAGAAAAAACATATATCATTTCTCCGAAGACAATATATTAAAATTACAATATAACCCAACGACAGTAAAAAAAGGAACATCTTATACGGAATCCAATATATCATCAACTAATTTGTAGTTCATATCATGAAGCATTTTTATCTCATTCTGAAGTTCGATGTTTCTTGTAATCAACTCTTTGATAATGTCTCTTGCCCTCTCTTCATATCTTGGATCAATCCACTGAAATGTACGACAAGATCCTGGAAACCTCTTCTTTTCCCAATAAGTCTCACATGCATAGTACCGTCTCTTGTAGGAAGCAAAACCGCGCTCGTCACATGTGTACAATTTAACCGGCAAACCGCACTGGCACATTCGAACCATAAAGTCTGGCTTATCGGAAAATGGTGCTGATGAGGAGGACGCCATGTGATAATTATAAAAAGTTATACAAATACGAGATTATCGAAATAGATACATAATTGAGTGAGAATAGCATACCACTGCCTGTAACGGACCCCGGGTTTTATAGGGGACCCGACTAATCACACGCACATATTATGCGTCGAGTTTTCATGAGATATTCTTCGCAAAAGTTATGAGTGGGCCAATTTTCTGGGGTTAGATAGAACGGGGCTTCGCCAACACCACTATAGAGTGTTTGGTCGATGTCTGCAAACTAACTTATAGAGATGTTAGCGAATCTAAGTTCAACCAAACTCCAAAATATGTACGCATTTATTGAGTGGTCCCAAACAACACGGCTTTATATAGAATTTCAAATGGATTTGGGTTTTTCCTACGCATATGTTACAAGTGTAACAAAAGATACAGAATTGGGCTTATCCTACACCCAACGATGGTCCGGCGGTGGTCGGAGGCGGTCCGGTGGTGGTTCGGAGGAGGTTCAGCGGCGGTCTGGTGGTGGTCTGGCGGTGCTCCGACGGTGATGACAAGAGGTGTCACGTGTCATCATATAGGCTCTTGGATCTCTTTTGATCCAAGGCTCCATAATCATTCTCATTTATCATTTTAACAACTATTATTACATGACACTTTTCCTTACAAATATATACTATACCTTAATGTGCGACAACAACTTCTTTTTTTTTTTACTTTCTCACTGAAAATATAATATGTTTACACATCACTGTTTGTATTCTGGATAATAATGTTCATTAGCTAGACAATAATTTTTTTTGAACATTTTCAGTGAGAGACGCGGTGACATACTTATAATTAATGCAAACTTTGATTTAATAAGTTGATTTTTTCTCTCTCAAAATGACCTTACAAAATTTCATCCCCATATGAACATTAGTTTGTTATCTTTGAGCGCAGAAAATTTCTTTTTTCTTGCGTTAAGCCTTGTTCTTACCCGAACTTTTTCTCTTCGGTAATATGTCTAAAGCATAAAATGTAATCGAGACTATATTAGAGCACTCAAAATGGTGATTTTTTAACCATAACATAATATAGATTTTTTAGCAACAATATAATTTTGATAAAAAACTAAGTTGCGGGTTTGGTAGGTAGGAACGGGAAAAAACTAACAATAATAAAGACACGTTTGTTTATAAACAAAAATTCCACACAAGAACAATGTCAAAATTGGGTTTTCTTTTGAACATCCAAACAAGGCCCTTAAGTGTGTGAGACATTCGTAGAGAAAGTGACAGTGTTTTTTAGCCATTGGATCAAGAAGATCAATGGTGAAAAAAAAGCTTAGAGTTTATAGATTATTATCATTTTAAAAACATTTTCAACACAAAACTAAACGAATTGATGAAAAATAATATTTTTATTATTTTTATTTTATTTTTATCTATCTATAGTCACCCACTCTGTATATTCTTATTTAAATAAACAATATAAGAAATATAAATATTTTAGTATTTTTTTTAGTATTTAATATAAGTAATTTAAGTTATGTATTATATGAAATATTATATTAAATGTAATAGATGAAATAAAAAAAGATTCACACATAAATAAATACAGTATTTTACAAGATATTATACACAAACCATATACATTATAAGACAACATACAAGATAAAATTGAACATATTACAACATTACACATGAAAATAACAATATTAAAGCAATATTAACTTAATTTTAAATTTTGATGAGGTGACCAAACCTTTTGATGAGGGGGGTATTGATATTAAAGAAGTCCTCACGTGGAATAAAGTTCTCCTCATGAAATTGGTTTATAAAGTGCATGAGAAGAAGCCTAATATTTGGACTACTTGGGTCAGAAATAAGTTACTGAAAGGAGAAGATTTGTGGAGAAGAAAGGAGAAGAGTGGTGACTCTTGGATTTGGAGCTCGAGAGTGCTTATCAGAATCAAGAAGAGAAATGGTAAGATGAATTGTAAGGCTTTGTATGAAAATGTTAGGGAGAGGAACGCTAGTGGGGGTAAATGACTTTTGTTTTGGGGTAAGAGATAGACTAGGAGATGGTCCTTTCATCTGTGGCTCGCTAAGAAGGAGAGATTACCTACGAGAGTTAAGCTTCATGGTTGGGGGGTTAATTTCCCATATATGTGTGTCTTGTGCAGATGTGAACCTGAGACAAAAGTTCATTTGTGGTGGAAGTGTAGCTACACTGAGGAGGTGTTGATTAGATTGTTGAGGTGGCTCAGAGTTAATACTTGGAAGGAGACTCTCGAGGACTGGATTACTTGGGTTGATATAGTATTGATAAGAAGTGTTGGAGAGTGCAAGGCTTGGTTATGGTGATTAGAGCTGCTACCTATCATACTTGGAGAGTCAGAAACGATATTATTTTCATGAATAAGCATGATAGTGTGATAGAATGTTATAATATGGCTATGAATGATTGCAGGGTTCAGATTGCTTTGAAGTGCAAGGAAGGTAATAGGAGGAATGATTCTTATAGAAGAATGCTTAGGTTGTAATTGTTTTCTTTGTGTTGGATTTGGTGTTGTGGTTGTGGGGAGTGTTGGTTCTTGTTACCCCCTAGAGTCCCTGATATGTAGGGTCCTAGAGGGGGTGGGCGTTATTGTTTTCTCCCCTTGAGACCTCGTATTTGTGAGGTTCCTTGGAGGAGAGGGGGCTTGTTGTGCTTTTCATGAGACTTTGGCTTGTGAGGTTCCGTGAGAAAGTGGAGGTAAGGTTAGGGTTAGTCTTGTATAAAGATTTGTCCATTTTTTGGTAATATATTTACTTTTATCAAAAAAAAAAACTTAATTTTAAATTTAATCATAAATATTATTTCAACGTAGTATGATTATCTTTTAACTAACTTGTAAACTATTAAGTGTAGATTTACTACACAATATATAATTGTGTATTTAAATAGTTGATTGATAATTAAAGATGTAGTTAAAAAGTTGGGTTAAAAACGGAGTTAAGAAATTGGGTTAAAAAATCGAGTTAAAAACTATGAATATGGTTAGAAAGTATATTGGGTTGTTAAAATGAAATGAATGAATAAAAAACCCTAAAAAACTGCTATAAAACCGCTAAAAACTATACCAATGCGGATGCTCTTATATTTCCAAACAATATATAAAAAAGTTAGTTTGTTTGATAAATGTATTTATAATCAAAACATTTATATCAATAAATATATTTTTCCCTAAAGATTTTGATACTTGTAGAAAAGTGTAAAGAGGAAAAAAAATGTGGATTTATAAGTTATGTCTTCTTTGTAAACCATAACTGAATAGTTTTATAACTGAATGTGGTAAGGGTATTTTCAGAAATTGGAAAAAACTAGTGCATATCTCTAATGTTTAAGCTAAATATTTAAATGCCTAGGGCCTTTGTCAGTGCAATAACATGCTACAGAGGGTCAAATTACATGAAGTCACTTCTGGTTGAAAGTTTGACTAACTACCTGCAATGCCAAGAGTTTGACTCAATATCTACATACAATCTTACATGTAGCTTATAAATTCAACTTGTAACCAACAAACATATGAACACACTCACTCTATCGCTATCTATGCAACAGAAACATGACGTGTTCAACAATTATTAAAGATGATGACATCCTTATTCACAATGGAGATCTCTAATTTGAGGTTCTTATGTTATTTTAGAATTTTTTTTTTTTTCACATAAGTAAAAGAAACTCTATACAAATTTTATCCACAATGGAGTAATTGATCTAAAATTTCATAATTACATCACTCAAAGATTAAATAATAATAGTTATAAAAAACTTTTATTTTAGAAATAAAAAAGAAAGAAATTAATTGGTCAATTTGTCTAACGTGTAAGAGATTTGTAAGAAAAATGGGGTTATTGAAGAAGAAGAAAGTACACAATTTCATGACAATTTATTTTTATTTTTCTTTTAAATTTAGAGTTTAAGAAACTCAAAGTTTCTTCATTGTGGATGGCCTTAAGAATCACTGAATAAAAACAAGTATAGATTATAAAAAAAAACTGTTAGAAGACCGGTATAAGAAAAAGGCACTGTTACATTCCAATATCTTGAAAGAGTGAGTAATCTTCCAACTGAACAAAATCCATTACTCAGAGTCTCGAACACACTACATTATCATGCTTAACCTCAACAACCTAGGTATAAGAAAAAGGCAGTGTTACATTCCAATATCTTGAAAGAGTGAGTAATCTTCCAACTGAACAAAATCCATTACTCAGAGTCTCGAACACACTACATTATCATGCTTAACCTCAACAACCTACTGAAATAAGTAGAAATATATATATATATATATATAGATTTATGTTCCGATGTAACAGCCTCTTACGGTGTAACGAGTATTCACCCTCAATGGTATTCAGGTTTGTTAAGGTTGATATTCAACTTAATTTACCTATATCAATATAGGATAGATATTCAACTAAATAAACATGAATAAATAGCGTAAAAGATTGAATAGAGGCACAAACATATGAGAATGCGATTAGTGCATATATAACATAAATCTACATAAAGTTGAATATCAACCTTAACAAACCCGAATACCATTGAAGGTAAATACTCGTTACACCGTTACACCACAATACTCGTTACACCGGAACTCACCTCTCTATATACATATATATATAAGTTGTACAAGTTAATGGGATAGGGTGAGAGCAAGAGAGGGAATAGTGATGGGTACAAAGGGATACATGGAAATTATGTTGGGAATAAGGGTTTAGAAATAGCTTTGAGGCGTGAAAAGATCACTATCTTTAAACTGATATTTTTTTCTCCTATTTGATTGTTGTAGAGTTTCAGACAAATTGACTCCCCAAGATACAACAAAGCCCTTTAGTGAAAAGTCATACAGCAAATCTGATTTTCCTTCATGTTTTCCTTGTGGAGGAACATTCTCTATTTATAGAGAATTTCTCAACTGTCATATACAGTTATTTCAGATTACAGTTAGGGAAGTTGGGAGCAGTTAAGAGCAGTTAGGAAGTTATCTTTTAAAGACAATCTCAACCATAGATCTCAGAGATTAACTTCTAATCTCAGCCATATATTGCTCTTAAATAGATCAACTTTTAATCTCAGTCATTGATTTATTAAAATCAGATTACTCCCTATTAATTCCATTCTTTTAATATAATATGAATAAGTCTTATTAATAGACTTTTACCAACAAATTATACTGAATTGGATACCTTAAGAAAGAGAACAAACCCAGAAAAATTGAGTGATTCAAGAGAAAAACCCCCTTACAGAGATATTGTATAGAGTTCTATTAGAAGAGGTAAAATAGACCCTAACTGTTCGCACTAACCAAAATAGATTGCACGAACAATTCGTTCGTTGTAATCAACTTCGACCAATTCGGCCCCGAACTCGGTCGCCATCCTCATTGCACCTGTAACACCCACCGCTTTGGGTCGTCCCAATTACAAGGGCTGCAGCCCATACACTCCAACCCATCCTTGGTAGCTCCGCCAATTAAAGGCAGCTATTTCTCAAAAGGTTGTTGGAGGGACTCGAACTTGAGACCTCCACTCTTTTACCAAGCGGCAGCGCTACTTGGTAAAAGGGTGGAGGTCTCAGGTTCGAGCCTCACCAACAACCTCTTGAGAAATAGTTGTCTATAATTGGCGGAGTTACCAAGGATGGGTTGGAGTGTATGGGCTGCAGCCCTTGGAATTGGGTCGGCCCAAAGTGGCGGACGTTACAGCACCTCCATTATGTTTTTCCCAATATTCTTAGTAGCGAATTCAACGCTTTGTACCCACCATTCCCGTCGAATACACCAAAGAACGCCTGAATTGAATAATTTAGTTAGAGAAATTCTAGATACCCAAATTCAGAAGCCCTAATTTCAAAAGTAGGGCAAACGTTAAATCCCTAATTTCACTATCTTTCAAAATTGAGCGAGGAAATCAGAAATTACCTGTTAGGGCCGTCTTGAAGATCGAGTGAGGCACAGTAGCGATCCTCCATAACAGCCCTCTTCTTCCCCCTCTTGCAATAAACGAAGTAGTATCCATCTCTCTCCTCTTCGAGAGCACTATCTGTGGCCGGAACCCTAGGCGTGGCCGACTGACCTCCAAACTCTAGCGAAACGATTGGAATATCAAGCCTACCAGGCCTCTTCCTCTTCAACGGCACCGGAGGATACAAATTGGAAGCCGACGGAGGAGGAGGGCGAGGATGTGCAACCCTTCTTCGTCTTTGAGCTTTTGTCTGGCCTCTTCGTTTTTGTCTCTGCCTGAGGGCGCCGACACCGGAGTGGGTGGATCTGGGTCGGCTGTTTGGAGTGGGAGGGGAACGTCGATCAAAGTTTGGATGAGGAGTGTAGATCGCAGATTGTTGGAGAGGGAAAAAAAACTCAAAAAGTAAAGAAAACGTGTGGGTGAAGTGAGGGAAAAAGCGAAAATCCCTGTGTACCCTGTAGTATGTAATTTCTACTGAAATCCAACCTATATTACAAAGCAAAAATTTTAAAATGAAATCTCAGTCATCTATTCTCATTTTAAGCTTATGTGACATATTTTAGAGTCATTGATAAAAGTATCTCTTATACAAGCATTCTCACATTTATAATAGTTAGGATTTACACAAAATTTTAGAAAAATCAGTAATAAAAAGGAAAAACAAATTATATAAAATCATTATACAAACATATTATTACATATTCGGTAGCATGGGTTTGTTGTACGTACATTCCAAATATCAGCACAAAATAGTAAAAGCAAACATAACTTGAATAGTAGGTACATATAGTCATACTATACAGTCAATACTTACAAACTTAGATCGATACAATATGTGGTAATTGATAGTTTGATACTAGCATATTTCTCATAGACACACCTTCTGAGATATCATACGTAGTCCGAAATAATGAGTGGAACGGAACTGGTCGAGTTCTTTCCAATTTGACAAATTCCCTTTACTATTTTTTTTTAAAGTGGGGATTGAGTAAGGGGCTTCCATCAATTATTTCGGCAACTAAGTCAAATGGAGAAGCTACTACCACACCTACTGCTTTAAGCAATTTTGACGTCACAGTAGTTTTAACTTCTTCGTCGTTTTTTGCCTTATTTCTTTCCTGTAAAACCATCAACGATACACATTAGGCGGTTGAGTTCCAAAGGAATTTGGAAAATACATTAAATTAATTCTAAATTAATTCTAGAAAGGGAGTCTACTCTTTTAGTTAAGATTTAGATATTCAGTTACATCCAGACACTTGTTAAGTAACATCTGTTCTTTTAATTTAACCTAGTTCTTCGGAGTAGGTTAAGAACTCTATACTACAGAAAATATTTCGGCAATTTTTCCTTTCTCGATTAGTCATTTTCCTGATCGATACTCTCTATTTAGTAGTCTCTGTATAATTACCAAAACAATACTCTATAACTTAATAACTAGCTATGCCACATTACCAATAGTCACATGTCATTTTATAAAATAAAATTTAATATATTTAGAGAACACTATTCTAAATCTATTGCTAATATTGCGGATATCTGCATTTATTTTTTGTCAAGTGGATATCTGCATTTTAATATGTAGGGCACACATTTACTTTATAAGTTAGAAGAAATAACAAAACCTGGGTTATAGTGGCAAGAGAAATAATATGTCCAGTCTCTTGTTGGAACTGTGTCCACAAGGGTTTGCACTCAAGTGGCTTGATGATAGTATCGGCTGGAGAAACCTGTACAAACAAAAAATTGTATGCATTATGCCTTTTGTATAAATCGGTCTACTTTTATGCCTATGCACTATGACCTAAACAATTCTGAATCCAAAACCCTTTACATACATATACATGTATTTATAATGCACATTTTGTTTTTGAAATTTTCGTTCATATTAGAAATGCACATTCTCTTTAAACCGAAAAAGAAAAGAAAAAGAAATGCACATTCTCAAAATGAAATTAAAACCTATGATCACAAGAGGACGAAAACCTAAATGATAATTTT
The DNA here is from genome assembly GCA_029168935.1 of Oxyria digyna. Classification (NCBI taxonomy): domain Eukaryota; kingdom Viridiplantae; phylum Streptophyta; class Magnoliopsida; order Caryophyllales; family Polygonaceae; genus Oxyria; species Oxyria digyna. The sequence continues at coordinate 48,969,344 of JAPVLV010000005.1, forward strand.
GCGGGCGATTCAAATAGACATTATATGCACACAAGCGTTGGCCTAATATATGCTCTTAATTAGAACATAGTAGGTTAGAAAAACAAATATGGTGTGGCAATGACGTTAAATTAGGAAACAAATATGTATACCTCTTTCCAAACGCTCTCGGCAAGAGGGTCTCGTAAGACACTAACATTGGAGGGATCATCTGTTGAGGGATTCAGTAGAGAAGAAAAGAGTATTTCTTCAATGTTGTCATGCTTTTCCTCTAAACGAATGGTTGTCATAACAGACAAGATCTTCAAAGACTGCAAATAAGATGAAGCAATATGAGTAAGCTAGATTAATGCTCGTACAAAATATTATGTTCCCAACCCTTGACAAATTAAGATTGTTTACCCCTGAGCGAGCATCTTGTGCAATTTTCTTTATATCTTCTTCAGCCGTCCAAAGCCTTGGCATGGAACTGTCATCTTGGTTAAAGGCACTTGTGAACCTATATATATATATATACAAAGTTTGGTCATACAAGTACAAACACACTTATAGAATCTTACACAAGTACGTACTAGATATATTGTTCAATATATGTTCAAGCTTGGTCTAAATACACACATACGTACTAGATATATTGATCAATATATGTTTAGAAGTCGAAACAAACCTATTCTTCATGTGCGTAAGAACTTTTCCAGCCTCTTCTCTTGCCTTCTTCCCCACTAGACTTGTAGCATACTCTCTTAAACTTTGCAACTTTTGATTATAAGTTGATTCATCCAACTCGAAACCAGAAACAAGAGATTGAAATTCTGAAACACTAGTCTCAAGCTCCCGTTCAAAAAGCTCTCTGATCAACAACCAACTTCCTTCACTATATTCTCCGACCAAAAGATTTCCTATATTGGCACCGATAGTCTCTGATAGTTTTTCCTACAACGAATTTTTGGGCGATTATAGTGTATTATATATTAAAAGGAATTCAATATACGAATCTGAGTATAGGATACTTCTTAAATTACACTTTGATAAAGTGAAAAAAACTACGTACCTCTGTACAAGCAACTATCTCACTTAACTTCTTGTTACGAAGAGTTGATGAATGTGCCTCGATGACGCAATTTAGTTTCTCTCGATGATCTGCACCATCCCAATATGTTGCTTGCTCTATAGCGCCATCTGGAAGTGGATAAGATGTTAATCAATAACGAATTGTGTATTGCATGGTGATGAATAGATTAAATTAGTTATAACTATTATTCTCGTGCATGACACGAGCGACCCGCTAGTGAGAGATTATAGGTTTGTTAGCTAAATCTCTACAATCAATTATTTCCTTTGATGTGTAGATAGGAGAATTTCTTAGTTAAATAAATAATTCATCATTGGATCAAATCTGTTATGGCAGAGACATGCTTAGTAGTGGTGGTGCTTTACTTCGTGTTGTTTTTCATCAGTGGAAGGGTAATTTTGTCAAATTTTATCATTTGGTTATGTTGTACTCAAAACACTTGTAACATATCTGGTTGAACATGAGATAAGCGTAATTAAGCACAATATATTAGTTAGTAGTTAATAGCTAAATATACCTGCACATTGCTTGTCAAATTCAAGCATACATGACTCCTTGCAGTCACGAACAGAGGCTGCAAATCCCTCCCCTCTGCTTAATGCCATCTCCAATTTACTTTCAAACTTTTCCTTAGCTTGATGGAGGTGATGATCCAGTAATGTCACATACGTAAGACGCACATCCTGTGTAAAAACCATCTATCATTGGAGATATTGGATTAATCCAAATATTACATTGATCATTGCTTCAGACCTCAGACATTAATAGATTATGAGGAACCAAAAATATTGGGCATTAAATATTGAGCAATGAATATTGAGCCTGTGTTTTTCGCTTTTCAACTGATTATATAAATGGTACTCTCTTCATCTAACAATATAGGTCTTTGACAACGATTCTGATCTCATCATCCGAGCATCGAGATTTAGCATAGGGACCTTGCCATTCCGCTATCTTGGGGTACCATTGGGATCCAAGAAGCCTCTTATTCATGATTTTGACCAATTAATTGAGAGCATCACTTCCAGTGCCAGGTCATGGGCTGCAAAATTTCTTTCTTATGCAGGAGGCTTGAACTTTTCAGAGGAGTGTTCTACGGAATCAACAACTTCTGGTCCAAGATTTTTCTCTTCCCCAAAGATGTTCTCAAGAAGATTCAGGCCATTATGCGCTCCTACCATTGGTCCGGGCACACCTCTTCCAGGAGTTGTCTTGTTGCTTGGGTTCACCTTAGTCGTCCAAAATGTGAAGGTGGCCTCGGATTCAAGGAACTTTTGTCAATGAATGAACCAGGCAAGTATCTGCCAATCGTTATTTGAGCTTCACAATGAGACCAACAATATATGGACCCGATGGACATCTGCAAACTACCTACATGGTACCTCTATTTGGCTCATCCAGGTAAGAGCTTCAGATAGCTTGACTTGGCGGAACCTGCTGTCTGTTAGAGACCTTCTCCTCCAACGTGCCGCTCCAAACCAAATTGGGAGCCTCGTGACATCTACCAATGGCACCTTCTATAGTGAATTAAGTTTTGGCTCTAGGAAGAGAGTATGGAATTGGAATATATTTGAGGCATTGAAGAAATGAAATTCTACGAGGAGGTTCAAAAATCCTTATACGTCAAAAACGGGACAATGTTATAGATGTCGTTAACTTACTAATCTCCGTCTAAATAATCTAGTATACCTATTTTACAACACTAATTAAAAGCATCTTGAAATTGAACCATAAAAATGTAGTTTTATCTAAATTACCTTTAGCATTATTTTGACCAATTGCAGGCGCTTATCATCACGAACACTTTCATCGTAGAACATGGCTTCCTTGTCGTACCTACGAAGCAGAAATAAATAATGTTTTTCATCTCGATCTTATTAAATAATCGATTTTTCTATTGTACGTCCTTATTACATATGTTAAACATATTAATAACTGAATTCTAAATTAGAAAGAATAAACTTATCACAATAAAAGATTTACAAAATCCTAAAATTTATTACGCACATTATTTCTATATTTGACGTCGCAAGTTAGAAAATTCGACAAGTAAGATATAATTCATCTTGTTCAAGTGATATTAATAAGGAAACTAGTCTAGAACTATAAATAACATTAAATAAATTATTTGAATTTTAATTGAAAAATATATATTTAAAAGTGATAACAAAGACAATAACGACGAACAATAACAATGAACATTATTTAATTTTATGGAAAAAGTGTTAAACATCACTTCCTAAAGTAAATAATAATGAACATTATTATATTTTAATGGACAAGTTATAATAGTAAAAAAAATTAGATCATTAACAAAAAACATTTTTTTTACTGATCTTTAATATAAAATAAATTAGCATAATAGAAAATCTGATATGACTGCAAAATTTATAATTATTCTCCCTTTGTCCTTCTTTATAGTTCTTGTTTATCTTTTAAACTATTCACACGTCAATGACATTATAAATGTCATATTTTAAGTTCGAAAATAAATATCAAACCTAACTATTATACATAAACTGATCCGTAATTTTTTCTATATACAATATTATAAGCATAGTAAATTGGTATTATCGTGTGTAACGTTACTAAATAATGTAAAGAGTATATAGTAGATGATATTATAACGATACATACTCTATATACAATATTAGAAACATAACAAAACAAAAAAATATAGTAGATCGATGATGTAAACTTTTTAGTTTTGTGGTAGAAATTAGTATTATAATAACGTATAGATAGTTTATGTTTCTAATATGTACAATTTAGTTACGTATAAATTTATTTTCTATTTTATAACAAATTTTCTAGGTTTTTTAATTTAAAAATATTGAAATTTACAAAAAGTTTCATATTTAAAAATAAAATAAATTTACAGATTGTTGGATATTTTATAGGTTAACAAAAAAACTCATAAATAGATTTAGTTTAATTAGGAAGATTTATTTATATAATTACATAAGTGGAGGAGGTAAAAACAAACCATGATCCGAATTGGAGAATTTAAAGGTCCCTTATATTGTAGTTAGGTAGATTGTTGGATATTTTATAGGTTAACAAAAAACTCATAAATAGATTTAGTTTAATTAAGAAGATTTATTTATATAATTACATAAGTGGAGGAGGTAAAAACAAACCATGATCCGAATTGGAGAATTTAAAGGAGGTAGTTCAATTTTTTATGATTTAATTTAATTAGGGAGATTATAAACATTATTGTCTAGAATATTAATATTAACATGTAATTTATAAACATAAATATTTCACACTTTATACCATAACTTATTTTTTACTCGAGCTCTCCTACATAAATGAGTTAATCCCAAATATGGAAGGTTTGATTTGGTACGTAAGGTGTTGTTTTAAATTTACTTACTCTGAAAGATAGAAGGTCAAGATTGAGCTAACTTGCTTTCCAAAATCGGGAACTGAACCTGATTTAGCTGCAGCACTGAGTGCTAACCAACCCTGCGAAAACAATAAGAATAAGAAAATAGCATAACCAAATGTGATTCAAAATGCAAATCAATATTACCTTATCTGCACGGAGATGGCTAAGCTTGTCATTAGAAATCTCTTGACATTTAACCGTAGCGACCATTACCTAACAACAAATATATAATATCTATAAGTATATATATATATATATATATTTTGTAATAGATCGAAGAATTAGAAATAAACAACGCACACCTTCTGAGTAGGGAGATCAAGAGATTTGTCACTTTTAATGACTCCCCATATATTTTGTGCAGTCAATGAAAATCCTGAGCCTGGAACCCGTCCTTGTCTATCACCAGCAAGTCCACCGGGAGAAATTGAATTGTAAAACCGCTCTTTGAGTTGTGCAACCTAATTTGGCAAGCTTCGATATATCACCACATATGCATGCATACATGCATGATTGTTGGAATACGTACTTATCTTATATTTGAAGTTGGATAACACATAACTAAGCCTGATTATTTAAGATTATAGTTACCGCTTAGTATGCCTTTATTGCAAAAAATTATATTAGACGATATCTTTTAGTAAAACCCTACATAATTAGTATCTACTATGTTCCTTAGGGTTTGTTCGTTCTAAGAATATTATAAGGGCCTTATCTCTCTGTATTCCTTACTTAGATGTCTTCAACTGTCTGTAGTGCATGAATCTATCTATCTAATCTAATATAATATAGAGATAAGATGTTAGTCAAATTAATCACATGCATCAATGTTTTTGTGCTTTAATTATATTTTCTTAATTTTTCCTTTTCTCTTTTTCCATTTGGCTCAATTAAAGATTAAACGTATGTCCATATGAATCTATATGAAACGTATCATCATCTTTTAATTTATTTTTCGATTTCTTGAACGTCCTGTGATCAAGTAATGTAAAATCTATGCTGCTACGCACTCAAAAATCCTAGTTATGACCTATATACGTGACATCATACCTCCTCATCGAATTTTTGTCGTTGGAGTACGAAGTGACTCAAGGCAGTAATTTCGACCTGAAAACATACTTTTCATGTTAACGTACGTGCACGATCTTCCCCTTCATAGAAACCTTTTATCTAGAGCTAGAATAAAAAAGCTAGGAAGAGGGAACCTACAATAAAAAATTCACTCAAATCTGCATCTTTACATGCTTCGGGCTTTTTAACATCGTTCCATATCTGCAAGCAATATTTTATTAGAAAGAATTTTGAACGAAACTAAAATGACAAAAATTTGAGAGGGATATATCATGTATGGAATTTTTGGTATTATATGAATGGAGAACTTTCTTAATAATTTAAAGAATCATTTACATTACAATGATATCTTGTGCCTTGTAGATATCTAGTTATGACATCTTGTAGGTTTTTAGTTATAACGTCTTGTAGGTGTCTTGTTATAATATCTTATAATTGTTTTGGTATGACGTTTTGTAAATGTTATGTAGGTGTGTGATGTCTTGTAAGTGTGTGATGTCTTGTTGGTGTCTTGACGTCTTGTAGGTGTCTTTTGTAGGTATCTTGTTACAATGTCATATTGGTGTCTTATTATAATGTTTTGTATGTGTTTTTATATGACATCTTGTAGACGTCTTATAGGTGTCTTTTATTATGTTCTTGTTGATCTCTTGTAAGTGTGCTCTTATATGTCGTGTGGATATCTTGTAAGCCCTCGTTTGGTTACCTATTTAATTCGATCATGGGAAGTAGAAATTCCCGGGAAGTGCAATATTCTTCCTGTGTTTGGTTGATATTTAAATTTTGAAAATATAGAAAGTTGAACTTCCGAGGAAGATTTAATTCCTCCAAAACAGAGGAAGTTCACTTACATTGAATGAGTAGGTAAGATAAAATTCCCATGACTTTTTAATTAACTAAATTATTAAATTACCCTCTATTTTTTAATTAAATGGTTTTCTAAATTGAGTAGGTTGTGTTCAATAAAGGTATTGTAGTAAACAAAAGGTATGATTTTAATTCACGAGAAATAAATTTGAACCAAACATGTATTAGTATTTCCTGAGAAGTCCAATTCCTGGGAATTATACTTTCTAGAAAATTACTTCCTGAAACTTAAATTTCTACATTAAACCAAATGAGGGCTAAGTTTGGTCTTGTATGTGTGTTTTTGAATGTGTATTGTAAAGTACGTATCTTATATCTATCTTGTAATCTTTTGTAAATGTCTTAAAAGATATCTTATTAGTGTAGTCTTATATATATCGTCTTGCATGTAGATGTCTTCCGGTAAATATCCTGTAGTTATTATCTTGTAGATTTTTATATGCAAGTATTAAATTCTTGTAAACTATTTGGCAATCTTATTATATTTTCATAGGTATGCATGTACATATTTGTTACAATATATGTTGCTGAACTATCTCGCTTAATCTCTCAATTCCTTCAAGGGACACCTCTTTAGTGATTAAGTTTGATCCAATATTTGATTAGTTTTACTTTGTATATCAATATTAATTTATTGGTTTCTGTGACAAAGTCTTTCGATTCGATGGGCTCCATGGGGTTCAATGGTGACGAACTGATTATTTAATTTTATGGAATCAATCCATTCATGAAAAAAAACAAACAAAATCAAACTTTAATCCATTCCCTTTCCATTTCCTTGATATTTCAAACTCATTCCCTTTCCGTTTCCCTTGGAAAAACCAAACGCACCCTAAGTCTATATTATTCGAAGGATTATATATTATTGTCTTTTCAGTTTAATAGGGTACACTTAGCTGTAAAAGTGTTTAATAACTATAGTTTTTTAATGTAGAAGGTATATTTTCTCTAATTTTTCCTATATCCTATATATCTATATATATATATATATATATATATATCCATTTACCTTTTTAAACCATCATATTTTATGTGATCTAATAATCTAATATATAAAGATGTCATTATATTTAATTAATTAATTATCTTATGACTCAGGAATTTAAAGTCATTATTTATTACTAAGTTAAAAATATTATCGACTAAATATTTGTATGACATACAAAAACTGAACCTATTAAGTTAATATTTTATGATTTTATAATTATAGAAAGCGAAAATAAGAATACGAACCTTGCTTCTCTAAAAAATACCACTAGATCGAACGGGAGATATTTCTCATTTAGTGGTGCTCAAAATACCACTAAATCTCTTGATACACAAACTTTATTAGGTACCATGCTTCTCTAAGTGCACATCATGCGCAAGTGTACAAACAAGAATACGAACCTTGCTTCTCTAAAAAATATGGTTGTTTATAGGCGCACCCTTATGAAGGAGTAGAGGACAAATTAATCGGATATTGGATTTGTCCTTAACCTTATGAAGGACAAATGTAAAGGTTCATTTTGGTTTAACATAACAAATCCCGAGTTTTATAATGATAGGATTTTTTGCAAATTTAATTTTTTTTGTCCTCTATTCTGTAGAGTACATAACTAGACCGAGTTTAGAATTTTCCGATAATTTTTTTCCGCTATCACGTGGAGGACAAAAAATGGATATTTCTCGGATACTTTTGTCCTCGCCCTAGTTGAGGACAAGTATTGAGATGCTCGAATAAAATATTTGGTGTGCGAATCATGTGCGCAAAAAAAAAGAGTACGTACCTTTTCAACTTCCTTTTCCAGAGTGGACTTCAAATTTTGGAGAGGAGTCTGAAGCGAGAATAAATTCAAAATAAGATATTGGTGAATCAATAAATGTTTTTCCTTTTTCACATTTGTCAAGACACGTTTTGTATAGTAAATATCTCTAAATATATATTAAATAAAAATTATAAAATTTTGATATATTAAATTAACCATTAAGACGAATCAAATAAGACCTTATGTAGCTATATTTGTTCTTATATGAAAGGGTTTTTCTAATTTGTGCCCTTGGACACACAATAAAACAACTAAAAGAGGATGTGTAATACCTTTTTGTTGTGATGGGTTTATCCCATTATTCTAGGGGTGTAGTGCCTATTTTTTTTTTCCTCTTTTAGTTGTCTAATGTGTGCCCATGGACACACACTAGATAAACCCTATGTTAAAAGTTATGCCATAAAATGTGTTGAAGTGTGAATAGTGAAAAATGTGAAACACGAATTATAAAAAGGGACGAAGGGAGTAGAACATTATAGCATGCCGACCTCTGTTTTATCACGAATTACGAATAGAAGCGTTGTTTTAGAAGGCGGGAATAACTGCACCATAGCCTACAAAATGATCGAGTACAGTTGTAGAAGGGACTTCTTCATCTTATAAACAAACAAAACAAACTCAAAAGAGGTAACAACACCTGGAAAACCGTTTTCAGAAGTGGCTTGGTTCCACTAATTCGCTTTATTTCCATACACGGCCTGTACGAATGATGAAGATATCTGTATTAAGATTTTTTCATCCCTAAAATAGCTCATAGTTAATAAAGGAGGAAATTAAATTATTTCCACTACCCACATGTTTATCAATACAATATCGGACAGGGCCAAAGCAAAAAGAGCAGTTCGCCTCTCGAATGGATGACCCTAATCAATTAAGCAAACCAGAATAAAATAAAATATTAAATTGTCTTTTCAAATGAAAGTAGTCACGTCCCTTCAATGAATTCAAGTATAAAGTTCGAATTACCTCTCCTCTTTCATTCCCATCACAACCTTCTACGTCGAGAACAATTGTTAAAGGCTTAGTAGCATCAGATGCCTTTGCCATCCAGACGCCCTTTGTCGTTTGAGAGCTATGTATATATAAACCAACATATAACTACAGATTTGGCCATTCTTTTACTTACAACAAATTTCAAATATTTTAAAATCGATTACTTACAGGGTCTCAGCAGCATTCATCATATCGAACTTTGTAGAAAATAGACTGTTCAACAATGTGCTTTTTCCTATCAATAGATATATGGAAGAGAAGATACAAACGTTAACTCAAATATGTTGAAAGAGCACAAATATAAATGTAATTAGATTGTTATGCTAGCTATAATGTATGCTTAGTTATCAATCTAAAATCCAATATACGTCATTGATTACAATGCATCCGTTCTTCTATGTTTGAAGAGTCTGTGTGAGCGTAATATACTCGGGTGGAATAGGTTAGTAATTCGTGAAAATGAAGATTGATTGTAAGCAAAAAGAAGAAGCATACCGCCGCTCTGAGGTCCCATGATTGCTACAACGGCGTAGGAGACGTCACACTTGGACAGATTCACCGATTGCACGAAATTGTCAACCGAGGAGGCATCGAGAACTCCATCAAAATTGATCAATTGGATTGAGCTGCATTCTTCTGCCATGCTTACTTGACAAGCGTATACACGGTCCTTGAATTGAACGAACGTAAGTTGTATTGAACAAAAGCTAAGGGATACGCAATGGGGGAAGAACTAGCTAGATAGAACACGTCTTATATAATCATCTGTTTCCCTTGACAAACAAACCAAGTAGCTAGCTACATGTCTCTATCGTGGAGATATACAAATAAGGCAAGTATTAGTTGACCTAGCATAATTAATACACATCTCTAGCTACTACTTTTCCTTACACGACCTTGTCATTCATGTAGTATCAATCAACGATATAAAAAGTCAGCCTAAATTGCCTTATAAGCCGAGCAGTTAGTCGAACGAAAGCACAGTAACTACGTCAAACAAATAAATGAAATAACAAGGCAAGGTATGACAAAGCTTAGCTGGAATTGATGTTCGAAGACAATGATGTATGAATAAGCCAAATTTAGGGTAAATAACCCTTTTTGGACTTTGAATTTATTTTCTAATCCTAAATTTTTTAGTGTGTTAACTAACCTTTTGTCGCATTATGACATTTTTATTTATCATATTTGATTATAATTTTTGTTGTCTCTATTATTAATGTTTTCATCATTAAATTAATGAATAAACACCGACTACATGAACTGTCATCCAAATGATATGAACTATCATCGGGCCGACATGAACTGTCATCGGGCCGACATGAACTGTCTACCAGACGACATGAGCTGTCATCCTCACGACATGAACTGTCATCCAGACGACATGAATTGTCATCCGACGACATGAACTGTCATCCGGACGACATGAACTTTCATCCGACGACATGAACTGTCATCGGGACGACATGAACTGTCATCCGACGACAATAAGAAATTTCAATCTTTCTCATCAAATTAGCAAATCTTGTCATCTTTTTCTTTGACACAAACGTTTTAAAATAAAAAAAGTGTCAGACTAAAGTGTCATCCACTGTAAAATTAAATTAAATCATTATTATTCAGTCAAATTAAAGTGTCATCTACACTATTAATATTGTCATCATCCAAAAAATCACATTATAAGACAAATTAAATTGTCATCAACACCATCGAAATGTCATCCACACTACTGTGTTTTTAGAAGTTAAAACTCTTTTTCCTATTTATTTATACATCCAACTTCAAGAAGACCTATCATTTTTACTTGAACTGTCATCCAAACAAAATAATGCAAACTATCGTCCAAACAAGAGGTAACACGAAGACCTGACATTTTCAATCAAAGAAGGAATAAGGCGACGATGTGGTAGTATTGTTGGAGTCAAGGTAACAAAAAATTATTTGAATGGAAAAACACATAAACATCAAACTCATGTGATGAAATCTTAGTCTATCATCTAATTAGGTTCAATTATAAGATTATGAATACGGAGTACCAATAAGAAAAGCTATAACCAAGAGGGAAAAAAACAAGGCAGAAAGATGGAGAATTAATGTTCCTATAGAATTCTTCTCACAGTTTTGCACACTTCATTATTTATCATGTGTCAGAACAACCAGGATGGATCCAAATGGATTTGGCCGGCCTCATTGTTGGTGCCTTTGAACTTGAGAGCAATGGCGTGGCCAATCTCGTCTCTTGAGGGAGAGTTGAGCACTACCCCTGCTCCACACCCTTCATTATTCACTGGTTCGTCAACGTACATGGTCCACATTAATTCTTCGATGTTCAAACTCTTGTTTTCTAACTCCCTGAAGCTTGTTTCAACGATGACATCAGCGAGTGCTTGGGCTCTGGTTGCTTGTCTAGGTAGATATATGACATCAAATCTGTCATTTCTATCACCCATTTTGCGAGCCTTCCTGATACAGTTGGTCGCGTCATGAATCCGTTAACTGATAAATCGGTTAGGGTCTCGATTGGGTGTACATGAAAGTACAACCTAGGTTTACGGGGAGCAGTTATCAGAGCAAGCACAAACTTCTCAATTGGTGAATATCTGGTCTCGACCGACAGTAGGGTGCGGCTAACAAAATAGACGGGGATTTCCCGCGTGCGAACCAATATCGCACTCATGGCTCGGGAGCTCACCGCTAGATACAACTGGAGCGTTTCTCCTGGGATCGGAGAGGCCAGTATTGGGAGCCTAGGCAAATGCTCTTTAAAGACTCTCGAACGCTGCCTCACATTCTGACGTCCACTTAAAGTTTTTCGGTTTCCTCAAGATTTCGAAGAATGGCAGATTTCGCTCAGCTAACTTGGCACAAAATCTTCCCAGATAATTTACTCTCCCGACGAACCTTTGTACTTCGTGTGTGGATTTTGGGGGTTGCAAATCTAACACCACTTTGACTTTGTCGAGATTGACTTCCACGCCTCTGGCACTTATCATGAAACCCTAAAACTTTCCTACTGTCACCCCGAATACGCACTTATCTTGATTCAAGCTCATCACATATTTTCTCAAGGTCGCGAAGACCTTAGCCCGGTCGCGAGCGTGGTCGGATTGTTTTTTACTGTTCACAATGATGTCATCTACATAGGCCTCGACAGTATCCCTGATCTGCCCACTAAAAATGCGGTCTACCAGCCTTTGGAAGGTGGCCCCTGCGTTTTTTAGACCAAAGGGCATCACCTTGTAGCAGAAGGTCCCTTTGTCGGTTATGAATGGTGTGTGCTATGAGTCCAGGGGATTCATCATCACTTGGTTGTAGCCTGAATAGGCATCGAGGAAGCTCAACGCTTCATGTCCTGCAGTCGAATCTACTAGTTGATCGATGTAGGGCAAGGGATAGCTATCTTTGGGCCATGCCTTGTAAAGATTGGTAAAGTCTACACACATTCGCAACTTTGCAGTCCCTTCTTCTCGACCATCACGATGTTGGAGAGCCAAGCGGGATATTGCACTGGTCTGACGAACCCTACTCTCAAGAGCTTTGCGAGCTCTACAGCGGCGACAACGTTCTTTGGCCGTTGTCAAATAAAAAACAGAAAGATTCCATGAGAAAATTCATAAACTCTTTATCATCAAGATGCTCTTCAATTATCCTAAATAGATCCCAATTTGCAAACATGTATACTTGAGATGCCATGTGCATTTCTTTTGGAGCAACATACTCTAGCTTTGAGACATCCTTTTCAACCTATAAAAAAAGCCAAAATTGATTATAAATTGTCATCATAACAAGAAAGAATATTATATTCAATAAGGTAGAACTACAAATATAGTCATAACAACAAGGAAAACTGAGATAATTAATCACTACAAAACAAGATATTGTCATCAACCACATATAAGTTGGAATAACTATTGTCATCAAACACTATTAGCAAACACAAATAAATCAATGTTTGTCAAAAAAGAAGAAGAGGGCAATTAACTACAAAAAAAAAGAACATTGTCATCAAATACAACAATGTCATCATTAGCAAAGAAATAAGATCAATAATTATAAAAAACAAATTGCCATCAACAAAAATTAAATTGATTTTACTGTCCTCATAAAGAACTGTCACCACAGACATACAAAAATTTGTTATGTGTATAAGATGAAATAGGCAGAAATAGATTGTCATCACCAGCATAAAAAATATTTTCTTAACAAAAATATATATTGTCATCACAGAAATGGATTGATCGGTTAAATTTTGTATACAAACATCATTTTCATAGGGAGATTAAAATTAGAAAAAGTCATTAAATGGTGCATTAACTTTTAGACATCTCATTACAACCTCCAATCAAACATAAACCTATTTAAATTGTCATTAACTTTTTGGCTTGAGATTTAGTTTTTCGTTAGACTAGCCCTACGAGACCCGTGCGATGCACGACTCCTTTTCCCTTCATTTTAAAATAATTATGAGTTTGTTGTCCATGAACTATGCGATGTATGGTTCCTATTTTTTCGTAAATACTAAAATTTAGCCATCTTGTCTGATTACGACGATGTAGTTTCATTGTTGTTGCTCATGCATATTGGATGTATATGGTAAATATGTTTGATTACATTGAGTTGTCGGTATGACTATGGAAAAAGTTTAGGAGGCAAACTTGTGCATGTGTGACTCTTGGTTAATACATTGAAAGTCACTGGTAATACAGGGGCTGCGTAAGATTACCAGAACACAACATGGGTGTGTTCTGTAGTAAACTCCCTTTAAGGGTCCTTGAGTTCTCCCATCTTCTCTCCCGATCAATCCCCTTAATCCTCTGCCTGGTTTTGCACACCTCATTACGGTGCTTTGCGATGCACGACTCCTATTTGAAAATTCTAAATATTTAATTTAATAGCAAGGTCTAATAGATTATATCATTACTAAATTTGAAGTAACATGTATCATTGTGTCGTATCTTGAATTATAATTTTCCGTATTTATAGGTTGGACACCAATGACTTATTTATTGAAGTAAAATTCATAAAGTATTACTATTTACAGAGTATTATATGTTTTGGGTTTATCCTTTATTTTTTTCAAATTTGCGGGCTTATAATGTATGATTTGTCAAGAGTTGGTTAAAAAATGATTTCTTATTCTATAGGATTAGTTGTTTTTGTCACTCTTTACATATCACTGCCTACACATTCTTCCACCGTTCGAATCTTGATTTGTGGGTTCTGAGAAGAGTATGACTTAAAGCATAAAGTGAAATCACACACCTCACTTTAGTCTGTTTAGTGTGGTAAGATGCTTCAAGATGAAATACTCCGTATATGATTTCCTCATAAATTATCTTCATGCCAGGATTTGTAAAAATTAATTTTTAACAACCATTTCTTAATGTCACTTCCCAGTGCCTATGAGGTGTTGTCCTGTTGAGGCAAAGCTTCTAGGCTTGGGAGCCTTGCTTAGTTGCGCTTCAACACCTAGGAGCACATGAAGCACATATATTTAGAATACTAGTAAGAATTTAGTTGTTGAGGCTCAATGCATTTGTTTTGGCTATGGCTATTCATCAGCAAACAATTGAATAGCCCGTATTTGATGGTCAGCGGGGTGATAGGCTTTGAAATAAAAATAAAGAGATCAGAAGGCTTTACTTAAACTTTTTTGGAGAGCAGAAGCCGCTAGTAGCCGCTAGTAGTGGTGATAATGCTTGAAATTAAATTATTGAAGCTGAATTTTAACTTTGTTCAGCCTTGTTCTAATCGATTTCATGTACACTGTGGAATCCTCTAAAGATTTGAATTCGTCGAGGGTCAACTACGTTGTTATAGCAAAGTCTACAATATTACTTGATCACTATCTATTTTCAATCAATAATGAAAGTTAAGGGACAATGTAGCTAAAAATCTCTTTTTCCGCTTCCTCAACACGGTTCGATTTACAGTAGGCCTCCATTAATGCACTCCAAATCATATCAACTTGCATCAAACCTATGACAAAAAAAAAAACAGATTAAAGGCACACACAAATGAACAAATGGATATCACATACCAATTCTCTACACTATTTTAAAGCATTCGTAAGCTGGATATGCATAGCCAAAGTCATCATGGAAAAGAAATTGTGATATGCATATAGCATGAAACTAAAAAATAGGCTAATAGGCCAAAATTGATGAACATTATCACATAGGGGTAAAAGTAATTACGATCAACATGACTCCAAAACAAAACAATCATTCACAGCAGAAAACAGGTTTTACAGGCTAGTGTGTGGTGTATTTGCTAAATCGGTTTTACAGGCTAGGATTGTCTAAAATAGGTTAATAGATAGCATCAATGAATTTCACAGCAGAAAACAAAACAATCATTCAATTCAAACTCTCATTTCACATACTGAATTAATTTATGCTTAGTGCTCAGATATATAGCTACGCTTCTATGCTACATTAATCAATTTCCTAAATTTGATGCATCAAGATAGAAAGAGCATGTATCAAGTAAAAACCCGATACCAATTTCTTAATTAAACATTATGGTAGTGAAAAACCAACTCTAATAATATTAGTCATACAAACACAAATGGCAAGTTTAAGTATTTATGGTCAAACACCAACCTGAACTACCATCCAGAGAATCACCGGAAGCTTATCTTGTCCTTGATACTAAACATTATCCCTTAGTGTGGGTAGCACATTAATTAGTGCTTCAGACTTCCTTCGTAATACCATTGCCAGAACAACAAATACTGCAACCTGCAAGGATCAAAATGATAGGGGTGAGAAAGGAAACTCCAAGTTGTGACTTGTGATTGAGATGTTACTGTCCACTATTCAATACCCTACAATTACTTAACTAATACAGAACTAGTGCAAGACCCGTGCCATGCACGGGAATATATATGTTTATATAATTACTTGATAATAATTTTATAATCGATTTTGACATATGTTTTATATAATTTATAATATTTTATATTACTAAAACCTCAATAAATATCTATAATAAATAAAATATATTAATGTATTTTTTCATTGGCTACCTATCAAATTTTTAGTGGATAATTAAAAATATAATTGATATTGAGTTTTATTAAGTTGTTATTTTTTAACATGATTAGATATTTATAGTTTTATATCTGCTTCAAATTTCATTATAAATCAGAAGTAAAATAGATGAAATAATAAATAGATAGATTAAGTTTACTTAAACCTAGAAAATAATTTGGTCCAAATTAATGTTTTTATTTTTCTTAATGTAATATGTAAATATGTTAATAATGTTTTTAAAAGATAAATAAATACCCTAACAACTTTTCTAAATTCACTATAAGAACTCAAAAGGGCTCAACTTTAATATATTAGATATATATATTTTATATTACTACAATCTCAATAAATATCTATAATAAATAAAATATATTAATGTATTTTTTCATTGGCTACCTATCAAATTTTTAGTGGATAATTAAAAATATAATTGATATTGAGTTTTATTAAGTTCTTGTTATTTTTTAACATGATTAGATATTTATAGTTTTATATCTGCTTCAAATTTCATTATAAATCAGAAGTAAAATAGATGAAATAATAAATAGATAGATTAAGTTTACTTAAACCTAGAAAATAATTTGGTCCAAATTAATGTTTTTATTTTTCTTAATGTAATATGTAAATATGTTAATAATGTTTTTAAAAGATAAATAAATACCCTAACAACTTTTCTAAATTCACTATAAGAACTCAAAAGGGCTCAACTTTAATATATTAGATATATATATTTTATATTACTACAATCTCAATAAATATCTATAATAAATAAAATATATTTATGTATTTTTTCATTGGCTACCTATCAAATTTTTAGTGGATAATTAAAAATATATCATCATATTGAGTTTTATTAAGTTCTTGTTATTTTTTAACATGGTTAGTGTTGAGGTATGATGAGGTTTTGATTGAATGAGAACCATCCAGTAATAGTTTACTTGAGTGTGTAAGTATTGTTACTAGTTTATGCGCTTTGTTTCCTTATTTGATCAAGGCGGCGCGCCAAAGTGTAAGGCCCATGGTTACTACTTGGAGAACAAGTTGGAAGGTCACACGGAAGGAAATATTTCTTAGGAAGAGAATTCCTTGTGAAAGATATTTCAGGAAGCGATTTCCTTGTTGAAAGAGATTTTGAGATTTATGGTAATATTAGAACGGCTAGATTGGTAGTTAGGTTTGAGCTATTTAGTGTGTTATATATTGTATGAGAATTACATAGCTTAGCAAGACTTTGAAAAGCGAAAACCTAATACTCGGTTTAGAGTTGTTCTACATCTGTGAGATTGAGATTCAAGTGAGAAGAGTGATTCGAGATCTAGCTAGGAAGTCTAGGTGAGTGATCCAAGTTCTATTGTAATCAAGATATCAATATAACAAGTAGACTCGTTCAGACTCTCTCTAGCGAAAGCTAGAGATGAATGATTTTTCGCCTCGAGGACTTTTTGATAGTTGGGGTGTTTCCACTATATATCATCGTGCCCAGGTTTGATTTACATTATTGTTGTCTTTCTGCATTATCTACTTATCAAGGAACAATAACTTTTGTTCCTTGAGTTTTTATACACTAATCGATCCAACAGTTAAATATTTATAGTTTTATATTTGCTTTAAATTTCATTATATATCAAAAGTAAAATAGATGAAATAATAAATAGATAGATTAAGTTTACTTCAACCTAGAAAATAATTTGGTCTAAATTAATGTTTTTTTTTTTTTTAATGTAATATGTAAATATGTTAATAATGTTTTTAAAAGATAAATAAATAACCTAACAACTTTTCAAAATTCAATCTTCTCCACTTTACTTTACCTTCCTTTAGAATTTATAAGATAGATATGGTCTCCATATTACTTTACCTTCCTTCACAGTTTTTAGAAAGCAAGAGACAGTTATACTTTATACTTTATTATGCTATAGCATAAGTCACTACAAATTACGTGACATTTCGATGATGGTTGTGGAGCCCCCTTTTTAGAGCCCTTAATACTGCCAAGCTGACTGGCTAAATCAGCAAAAATACTCTCTAGAACCTCCAAAATAAAATTACTGAGGGCCTCAAGAGAACGTTGGCTGATCTAATCTGCCGATATTTTATAAACAGCTTCAGAGACATTGGAAAGAGGGATCTATACCAAGATTGGGAAACAACAATCATTAACATTACTGTTGGATCGTTAGTTCAATTACTTCTGAGGGAACAAAGTGTATTGTTCCTTCAGAGGTGTAGCAGCGGAATATTAACGCAGGAAGTATAGAAGAACACAAGTATTTAGAGTGGAAACCTCAACCACTAAGAGTTGAGTAAAACCACTACCTTCAAGCTTCTCACTTGAAGGATTTGAATGAGTATACTTATCTTATTAATTTCTTGTTTGTTACAAAAGAAAGCAAGGATTACGATCACGAATCTCTTCTTTCACTCGAGCCCAAACTCAACGCCTAAGATAAAGTATTGCTCACTCCTTCTCTCTTTTCTTCTTGTTCTTCTTTTGGACGATCACACTTGATTCACACAAGTAAAACTCTCTCAATCGTCACCCCATTCCTAAGCCTAAGACTAGTTTATATAGCAAAGATAAAACTAGGTTTAAACTAGGGAATAAACAAGATTATGGAAAATATATCTTTCGCATAAGAAGATATTATTTCCATCTTTTAAATATATCTCTTTCCTTAAGATCTTCATGAAATCTTTGCAGCTCAACCGTATTTTCCATAAATAAAACATTGATATCTTCGTTGTGCTCTTTCAACCATTTCTTTCCTTATTTAGCTCGCCTCTGTTGAGTAACGTTCCTGCTCAGAGTAGACATCCTGAAACACTCAAGTATACATTAGTAGGAATGTTTGTTACCATCAAAACCAGAAGGAACTTTACTTCAGCTGTAGCTTCAACAAATTCCCCCTTTTTGATGGTGACAAACATACTCATTGAATACTTCTAAAACACATCTAAACAGTTCTCCTAAGGGAACGTTACTTATAAGGTTTAAGTACAGATGTTCCCCCTCAAACCTTGACCGTTCCTTTCTTCCCCCTTTTGGCATCATCAAAAAGTAAGTCTAAACATGTACTTGAAATAAAAGAACTCCAGAACTCATCAAAACAAGCTAATCATAGATTAAAACAAGCGTCATAAGAACGGACGCTGATACATATACTGGACTGGGAAAAGAAAACACAAGCATAGAGAAATTTAAAAGAAGACACATAAAACCCTAAGCAAAGGGTACAATAAGCGCAAAAGAAGAAGGATAGATGTGCTAGGAACAGAGAGTGGGGGTCAGATAGAGGAGGAAAGGTGTGGAGAAGAGACTGTTAAACTGCCAAGGGAACCTCTAGTTGGATGACGTCCAACGACGTATCTCAGCCTTCAAGGCAGCAACTTCATTCACCAGGTTTCCAACCAGTGAGCACAACTCTTCCATCCTCTGATGTTGATATACCATAGTTGGTTCTTCACTCTGTTCCTGTGGAGGGTCCTCAGTTACATGCTCTGTTTCACAAAACTCAGCAGAGCGGACCCAATCACCATCTTCATTCTTCTCAAATTTCATCTTCCTTAAATTCGCTTCAGCTAACTCCCTAGCAAAGACAACCTCAGAAGGACCAGCTTCATACACCCTCAGGTACTCTAGGATCTTCTTTACTACGCCTGGGAAGGGAAGACCATGCCTATCGTTCCTCCGGGCATGGGCCATGTGTAGCATAATGATCTTTGGTAGGTTTATGGCTTGCCTGAGAAGGAGCTTGTCCATGAGAAGGCAGTCCTGAATGAGAATGGTAGTGCGCTTCTGCTCTCTGGGGGTAATGTTACTGATGAGGTAGCTGTGCAAGATCCGGTTTGCTACCCCCATGGACGAGGTGGTCATCTCCCCAACAACTTCAGTTGAGTAATCCTGAGAAACCCTTTGGATTGCAGTCAGCCCTATGTCTTTTGGCCACTGCCCTTTGACGTATTCTTCAAAACCTTCGTGAGGTACCCCGAGTATGACTCCCAGTTCGGTGCTTGAGACCACGTGGGTGTCCTTCCCGAGGACGAAGGAGGCTTGTATGGCGTGAGGCCTCTCAGTGATGGTGAAGGAGCTGTAGAACTGCTTTATCATTCCCTCATTTACCTTTGGCGCTGTGCAGAAAAGGTTTTCCCAACCTTGGTGGCGGATGATGTCCACCAGGATATCCATCCTGTTGGCGACAAGAAACTCCTCATCAAACAGAAGGTCTCTGATGATGGTTCGTTTCCCCAAGGCTTTTCCTGCAGCCACTTGTTTGGGAACTTTCCTTCCTTTGGGTGGCTTGGCAGCAGCGTTCCTTGTTCGTGGACGAGAAAGGGAAGGCTCCACTTTTGCTCTTTTGAGCACTGGTTCCTGAGGCTCGTCGTCTTCCTCACTGAGATCTAGAATCTCAGGGAACTTTCCCTTGAACAAAGGCGAGTTCTCCTCCTCGATTTCGGCAAGGATCAGGTCTGTTTGTGGGGGAGAGGAGTGTGGAGGGCTAGGGGTGGTTTCTTGTTGGGTTTTTTCTTGAGAGATGGGGCTTGGGATTTTTTCAGTGGTAGGGGAGGCTAATTTTTCAGTAGAGGTACTTGAGTGGGATAAGGTGGGTGTGACCGGCGGTGTTGTTTCTTTTGCCGGCGAGGGTTCTTGATGGGTTTCTTTTGGAGGGGATGAGGGTTCTTTGGCTGAGGATTGTGGCTTTGGAGATTCTGTGGGGATGCCCAGGGAAGCAAGGATGCTTCTTAGTGTCTCTGGGCTTTCGTTTCCTGTGAGAGATACAGAAGTGGTGTTCACCATTGTTGCAGGGAGGGTTTCTGAGAAAGCTTGTGTTTAGGAGAGGGTAAAGAAAAGGTTGTGGACGATGGAGATCTGGGAGAATGCCTTTAAGTAGTTGCCGAATTTTCCATATCTGAACATCAGATCACTCGTTTCAAATTCAAAATTTCTTTTTCCAAATCTGAACGGCTTTCCATAAATATGCCGCTTTTTCCTCCAATCAAATATACTCAAAAACCATCATTACCATTCTCGGTTCCAGAACCTACTCTAGCCCTTTAGACTCCTGCCGAATGCATGTATCTGTCACCTCAGAGCTATTAATCCCCTCAGCAATTTTTCAAATCTCAACCCTTATCCTTTCCTTTCTCAATCTGATATCGAAGGTATTGTGATGCTTGGGGTATGTTTACCAGGGATGGTACAAAAGAACATCACATAGAAAAAAAATTTCACATAATATGAGTTTAAAATATTTTATATCATGATGAGGGAGTCCAGTTGTGGATGGAAAAACATGGCTCATAGGACTATCGATCATGAAGGTTTATAGGGTGGCCGTAGATTCCCTCTATCCTTTGGGCTTGTATTGAGGGATCAGTACATCAAGAGGGATCTTTTGGGTTAGAAAATAAGACCTTTGCCTAAGGAATCATGCATTTATCAATTTCAATCTCTAGCAAGGTATCTTTCCTAATCACGTATAGATCATGCAAGCAGTTCAAAGGACTCAAGTTAATTTCATAGAAAAGCAGGTATGAATATGCTTAAAGAACTAGTACTCAAGATGAATAAACTCATTAATTTCACCAATCATTGGGGGTTTCAAGGAAGATCAAGATTAGTTGAGAGAAATCATACCTAGACCCATACGTAATTTCTCAAAGGGAGCCTTGTTTAGTGGCTTTGTGAAGATATCCGCGATTTGTTCCTCAGAGCGGACATGTTCCATAGAGACAATCCCTTTCTCCACGCAATCACGAAGGAAGTGATGTCTTATGTCAATATGCTTAGTCCTAGAGTGCTGCACAGGATTCTTAGAGATATCAATAGCACTAGTGTTATCACAGAGTATAGGAACGTTACCTGAAATGATGCCAAAGTCACTTAGCTGTTGTTTGAGCCATATGAGTTGAGAACAACAAGCTGCGGCGGCGACATACTCAGCTTCGGCAGTGGAGAGGGCGACAGTGGTTTGTTTCTTTGATCCCCAAGACACAAGGCAAGGGCCAAGGAATTGAGCCATCCCAGATGTTGATTTCCTATCTGGCTTGTGTCCATCAAAGTCAGCATCTGTGTACCCCAGTAATTCAAGACTTCCCCCTCTTGGGTACCACAGACATAGATCATCAGTCCCCTTAAGGTAACGCAGGATCCTTTTCACAGCAATGACATGAGTTTCTCTAGGACTGGCTTGAAATCTGGCACAAAAACATACACTCTGCATGATATCAGGCCTACTGGCGGTTAGATAAAGCAATGAGCCTATCATTCCACGATAGACCTTTTGATCAGCTTCTTTCTTGTCAACATCCATTCCTATTGAATCATTTGGGGACATAGGGGTTGAATAATTCTTTGCATCCATCATACCAAACTTCTTGATGCACTCTCGTAGGTACTTTTGTTGATGTACCTTTGTTCCTTCCTCTGTTTGAACAACATGTAGGCCTAGAAAGAACTTAAGCTCGCCCACCATACTCATCTCAAATTCACTCTCCATCAGCTTTGTGAACTTGGTAACTAAGTGCTCGTTGGTGGAGCCAAAGATTATGTCATCCACATATACTTGAGCCACTAAGGTATGCTTTCCCTCTCTTAATAGAAATAAAGTTCTGTCTACTTCCCCTCTTACGTAACCATGAGATAAGAGAAATTGAGAAAGCCTTTCATACCAGGCGCGAGGAGCTTGCTTCAGACCATAGAGTGCCTTATCAAGTATGTAAACGTGGTCAGGATAGGAAGAATCTTCGAATCCAGGCGTTTGTTCCACATAAACTTCTTCCTTTAGTACCCCGTTCAGGAACGCTGTCTTGACGTCCATTTGTTGCAACTTGAATCCATAGTGGGCAGAGTAGGCGATCAAGAGACGTATTGCTTCTAATCTTGCAACTGGTGCAAAAGTTTCATCATAGTCAATTCCCTCTTGTTGATTGTAGCCTTTTACTACCAGTCTTGCTTTGTTCCTTATCACTTGCCCTCCTTCATCCATCTTGTTCCTGAACACCCATTTGGTGCCTATGACGGAGCGATCCTTAGGTCTGGGAACTAGTCTCCATACTTTATTCCTCTCAAATTGATGAAGTTCCTCTTGCATAGCATTGACCCATTCTGGGTCTTCTAGGGCGTCTTTCACTGTTCTTGGTTCAGCTGTGGAGACAAAAGCACAGAAGGCATGAAATGTAGGATCTAATGTGAGTACGAAACAAACCTTGTCGCTGGGTTCAAGAGATAGATCGGAGGAGGGAAGCGAAGCACAGTTGCATACGTAGTCCATGAGTCTTGATGGGGGCCCATGGATACGAGTGCTGCGTCGCGTTCCTTCCTCTTCATGGTGAGTATCTTCTTCAGATTGTTCCTGAGATGGGGATTGTTCCCCCTGAGTTCCAGAATCTTCATTAGGTACACTTGCATCTTGATCAGGGACTGCTTCTTCTTCTGCGTTCATGTCCGTAGTGGGGATGCATTCCTCAGCATCAGCGAGAATGAATTGTTCCCTATCGGCTTCAGTCAGTGGAGGAACGTTTGGATCATGGACAACGTTACCTGCCATGATCTTTTCATCAAAGACCACATGGATGCTTTCCTCCACCTTCCTTGTCCTCTTGTTGTAAACTTTGTAGGCCCTACTATGTGTGGAATAACCTACAAACGTTCCTTCATCACTTCTTGGATCGAACTTGCCCAGATTGTCCTTTCCATTGTTGTGGACGAAGCACTTGCACCCAAAGACCCTTAGATGAGAAATGTTCGGCTTCCTTCCTCTGAACAACTCATATGGTGTCTTCTCAATCATAGGTCTCAACATGGCACGGTTCAGTACATAGCAAGCAGAGTTGAGTGCTTCAGCCCAGAAGTTTCTTGGCAATCCACTTGCAATTAGCATTGTCCTTGTCATATCCTCCAGAGTCCTATTCTTTCTTTCAACAACTCCATTTTGTTGAGGCGTTCTTGGCGCAGAAAAATTATGATTTATGCCTTTGTTCCTGCACAAGGAAAGAAACTGGGAGTTCTCGAACTCTGTACCATGGTCAGTGCGTATAGCCCTTAGATGAAATCCAGATTGATTTTCAATAGCATGTAACCAAAATTCAAACTCATCAAACACATCCTCCTTTGAAGCAATGAAAATAGTCCAAGTAAACCTAGAGAAATCATCTACAATGACGAACACGTACTTGTTTCCCCCACGGCTAAGTGTGCGCATAGGCCCACACAAGTCCATGTGAATAAGCTCTAAGGGTTCAGAGGTACTTACCTGGTTTTTGGACTTAAAGGATGATCTTACTTGTTTTCCTCTTGTGCAAGCAATGCACACCTCTTCAGATTGACTCTCTATCTTTGGTAAACCAATAACTAGGTCTTTATTGTGAAGTTTGTGTAGAAGTCTAAGGCTTGCATGAGAGAACCTTTGATGCCATAGATTTGATTCCTCAGATTGTGCAGAAAGGCACAGTTCCTCTTCAGGGATAAAAGATGGATCTACTTTGTATAGGTTGTTCTCTATGATTCCCCTGAGGAGAACTTTCCCTGTCTCAACATTCTCGACCAAACACTCATTAGTAGTAAAGATAACCCTATTTTGACCATCCTGGCACATTTGACATACGCTCAATAGATCAAAGGTTAGGTTATCCACTAAAGTAACGTTATTCACAACAAGATTGTCAGAGATCCTTACCTTTCCCATGCCAATTACTTCACCTTTACTGTTGTTCCCAAAGGTTATAGAACCTTTGTTTTCAGGATGGAGAGATATAAACCATGCTTTGTTCCCAGTCATGTGTATTGAGCAAGCGCTATCTATATACCAGGAATTCTTCTTCTTTCCATCCTGCAAGTAAGGGATTAGTTTTTGCGCACCCAGGCAAGCCTAGGCTTACCTGGGATGAAGAACAATCTTCTATCCTCATTATCTTTTAAAACAACCTTGATCCTGGGAGTGTTCCTAACAGAAGAATTATTGCAATAATTGTAGGCTATCTCCTCATCTCTTGATTTTTTCCAACACTCTTGTAGATGATGTCCTGACTCACCACAGTACCAGCAAACCCTGTGGTGTTTCAGATTGACATACCTACTTTGTCCAGGCCAGATGGTTTTGTTTTCAATTCTTGACCTAAAATCCACCTCTACTGGCTTGGTGCTATTGGCATGTTTTTGCCATATCTTATAGGCCTTCTGTCCATCAAACCATACCTTCTCTTCCTGAGCAATTTTCTTCCCTTTATCTTCAGAACCATTGTGGGAACAATGTGTGATTGATCCTCCACAGGGTCCTTTATGACAGAGGGAATTTTGTATACCAGGAGACGAGATGGCAGTTTGTGAACAAGAGGCGCTATCATAGCCTAATCCAGCACGTGGTACAAAGCGTTTAGAGAAATCAGCCTTCTCCTTATCAATTTTAGAGGTGATATATTCATCTAACCAAATTTTCCTTTTGTTTTCTTCCTCTATTAGAAATTCATCCACTTTCTTAGCAAATTTTGAATTTTCCTCAGTCAAAGTTTTAATTTCAGATTCAAGAATGACAATTTTCCTTTCCAGGGAAGCTATATCAGACACATACTTAGGACAGGATTTGCACGAGTCCGACGAAGGGAACGAAGCCTTTTCAAGTCTGGTAACCTTAGAAGCCCAAAGCTGGTTTTCCTCAATTAGACATGAAATGGTTTCGTCCTTCTCATCGATCAAAGAATTCAGATTACTTTGTTCCTTTCCTAGAGAATGAATGAACCTAATAATCTGAGCTTTTGATTTGTTTTCTAAGAAAGAGTCAAATTCAGAAGTGTTTACCTCATCTTCGGATTTTTCTCCTGTAGCCATTAGACATGTGTAGGGAGATTCTTCTTTGGAGTCGGAAGTCCCTCCTGTAGCCATTAGACACGTTTCCTTGGGAGTGTAGAGAAATTCGTCTTCAGAGTCAGATGTCCCCCATGTTGCAATCATTGCTTCCTTCTTTTCCCTTTGAGAGACATTTGCTTCTCCTCCCTTCTTTTTGAAGCAATTTCTCGCGAAGTGTCCCTTCTTCTGGCAGTGATAGCAGATAATAGTACTCATGTCTTTGTTCCCATCAGGGAGACGTTGTTTTTCTCTGCTATCCTTCCAAACTCTTCGAAAGGCTCTTGTGAAGAGAGCAACTTCTTCATCCTTATCAACAATTTCGTCCTCTTCCTGAGCAAGATCAAAGGCTTTTTCGATTTTTAGAGCAATGTTCTGGGACTTCTCTGCCTTCTCTCCTTCCCTTCGTAGCATCTTGCTCTGTTGAATCCCCGCGTTGCTCTGGAGACGAGCAACTAGTTCCTCCAAGGTGATGTTTTTGATATCATTCTGAGCTTGGAGTGCAAGAGAGAACGCGTCCCATTTAGAGGACAATCCCTGAAGAAATTGATGTGTCAGTTTCCACTCAGGGATCGTTTCCCCTAAGAACTCGAGTTGGCCTACGTATCCCTGGAAACGTGAATGGTAGTCATCCAAAGACTCATTCTTTCCTTGAACAGCACTATCATACTCCTTGATGAGAGTCAAGATCCTATTTTTCTTGATGTCTTCATTCCCCTCATACATCCTTTTGAGGGATTTGAATATGTCGTGAGCAGTCTTGTACTTTAGAACCTTCCTTTGATCGGATGGACCAAGGGCAGCGAGTATGACCTTCTTTGCTCTCATGTTGAGCTCCAAGACTTTGTAATCAGCATCTTGATAATCTTCTCTTTTCTTGAGTGTTCCTCCAGTCTCATCTGAGGGATCGAGAATCTTCACATCTCCAAATTCCACAATTTTCCACATCTGTCCATGCAGGGAACAGATATGTGATTCGATTTGTTCCACCCAGTATGAGAACTCTCCTGATTTGAGCATTGGTGGCTTCCAAAAGGAGTCGTTGATGGCTGTTCCTGACATTCTTCCTGCAAGGGTAACAATCTAGAGACCAGGCTCTGATACCAATTGTTGGATCGTTAGTTCAATTACTTCTGAGGGAACAAAGTGTATTGTTCCTTCAGAGGTGTAGCAGCGGAATATTAACGCAGGAAGTATAGAAGAACACAAGTATTTAGAGTGGAAACCTCAACCACTAAGAGTTGAGTAAAACCACTACCTTCAAGCTTCTCACTTGAAGGATTTGAATGAGTATACTTATCTTATTAATTTCTTGTTTGTTACAAAAGAAAGCAAGGATTACGATCACGAATCTCTTCTTTCACTCGAGCCCAAACTCAACGCCTAAGATAAAGTATTGCTCACTCCTTCTCTCTTTTCTTCTTGTTCTTCTTTTGGACGATCACACTTGATTCACACAAGTAAAACTCTCTCAATCGTCACCCCATTCCTAAGCCTAAGACTAGTTTATATAGCAAAGATAAAACTAGGTTTAAACTAGGGAATAAACAAGATTATGGAAAATATATCTTTCGCATAAGAAGATATTATTTCCATCTTTTAAATATATCTCTTTCCTTAAGATCTTCATGAAATCTTTGCAGCTCAACCGTATTTTCCATAAATAAAACATTGATATCTTCGTTGTGCTCTTTCAACCATTTCTTTCCTTATTTAGCTCGCCTCTGTTGAGTAACGTTCCTGCTCAGAGTAGACATCCTGAAACACTCAAGTATACATTAGTAGGAATGTTTGTTACCATCAAAACCAGAAGGAACTTTACTTCAGCTGTAGCTTCAACAATTACCATCAAATGGAGTGGTAGATTCAAGGAAAACTAAAGAGACCGATAAGCTAATAAGTTCAATTCATCTTTGTACAACTGAAAATCAATTGGGTAGAAATATAGAATGGATTCTAGTTGATCAAGAACCAAAAGTTGATGAGATAACATCTACACAGTACACATACCGTAATTTTTCTAGAACAAAGCAATTCATGCCGCTCAAGAAAAACAAAGAATTTGAGCAGATTCCCGAGGGAGTGATGTTGAGATATGATGAAGTTTTGATTAAATGACAAACATCCACTAATGGTTTACTTGAGTGTGTAGGTATTGTTACTAGTTTGTGCAGGAACGAAGGAAGTCTACTTGTGTAGACAGGAACGAAGGAAGTCTACTTGTGCGTAGACAGGAACAAAGAAAGTACAAGCAGGTACGAAGGAAGTCTTGCTGGAATCCACGAGGTGTAAGGTTACGACGAATGGAAGACAACTGTGAAGAATAAAGTTCATCCGAAAAAGATCATTGGTTGAAGATATCTTGGAGAATGGACTTGAAGAATTATGAAAGAGTTGCATTTCAAAGAAGGAAAGAAGATCTTCAAAGAAGGAAAAAAAGATCTCGCCAAATAAGGAAAATGGCAATTCTGAAGAAGGTTGGGAATTGGACGCGCGTGTGAAGAAGCGCCAAAGGAATAAGAAAATATTACGCGCAAGGAATATTTCCTTATGCGCTTTGTTTCCTTATTTGTTCAAGGCGGCACGCCGAAGTGTAAGGCCCAAGGTGACTACTTGGAGAACAAGTTGGAATGTCACACGGAAGGAAATATTTCTTAGGAAGAGATTTCCTTGTGAAAGATTTCTTAGGAAGAGAATTCCTTGTGAATGAAATATTAGGAAGCGATTTCCTTTTAGAAAGATATTGTGAGATTTATGGTAATATTAGAATGACTAGATTGGTAGTTTGGTTTGAGCTATTTAGTGTGCTATATATTGCATGGGAATTGCATGTATGACTTTGAAGAGAGAAAACCTAATACTCGGTTTAGAGTTAGTCTACGTGTGTGAGATTGAGATTCAAGTGTGAAGAGTGATCCGAGATCTAGCTAGGAAGTCTAGATGAGTGATCAAAGTTCTGTTGTAATCAAGATATCAATACAACAAGTAGACTCGTTCCAACTCTCTCTAGTTAAAGCTAGAGAGGAGTGGTTTTTCGCCTCGAGGACTTTTTGGTACTTGGAGACTATATATCATCGTGTCCAGGTTTGGTTTACATTATTGTTTGTCTTTCTGCATTATCTACTTATCAAGGAACAATAGTTTTTGTTCCTTGAGTTTTTATACGCTAATCGATCCAACAATTGGTATCAGAGCCTGGTCTCTAGATTGTTTCAATTAGCTTTGCACGAATAGATGTCATCCAACAATGCAATCAATGACTCATTCTGGAAACCCCCAATACCGAAGTCGGGAGAGTATGGCTGGTGGGGAATCCAGTTTGAATCCCATACTCAATCCCTTGATGCTCAACTATGGAAGGTCATTGAATTCAGAGATATAGTTTTTCTGGACCTTGCCGGGGAAGACAAGACCAAAGAGAAGAAGAGAATCGGCTACGATGATGCCGATTACAATGTCTTGGAGAAGAATGCTAGGGCAAATAAAATCCTTCACATGGCTCTAAGTTCGATCAAGTGATCTCAGAAAAGTATTAAAATACAAATCTGCGAAAGAAATATGGGATGCACTTAGTAGAACTTACTAAGGAAGTAGCGATGTGAAGAGAAATCGCCTTTTAGCGGCACAAAAGGACTATGAGAAGGCTCTTCAAGAAAAGAACGAATCTTTGGAAGATTTTCATGCCAGATTCGAAGGATATGTCAGCCAAATAGAGTTTCTTGGTGAAGACATTCCCCAATGGAAGGTTACGCATCAATTCATGCAAGCACTAAACACCAAGTGGGATGGATTCATCAATGCCCTACAAGCACAAAGCGACATCAAAGATATATCCCTAGAAGATCTAGTATGTCGCCTCAAAATTCATTCAGGGATTCTCGAAAGGAAACTCCAAGGAAGGAAGGAGGTTGACAAGAGTCAATCTATTGCCCTGAAAGTTGAAAGAGCATTTGATCTATCCCAGATGGAAGACGTCGAGGCTGAAGATGATGAAACGGTAGCCTTGATCATAAGCGCTTTTCGTAAAGCTTGGAGAGGGAGAAGGAGTGACTCCCGTCCCTCTGATGGAACGAAAGACATGAAGGAAGTCGTTTGCTATCACTGCCAGAAGACTGGTCACTTCGCCAGAAATTGTTACAAAAGAAGAGCGGGAGAAGCACCCGTTGCAGAAGGAAAGCGAGCAATGATGGCAACCTGGGAGGATTCAGACTCAGATCAAGAGGACCAAAAGAACGAGAAGGAAGTGTCCTTATGGCAGCCGAAGATAGCACACCTGAAGCCGAGGTAAGTCTTTCTTCCATAATCACTAAATTACAGAGCATGTCTAGTACTCAATTGATTCATATTGTTAGAAGACTTGGAGAAGAGAACGGGGATATACAAGAAAAACTAGAGGAGAGAGAAGAGGAACTCTCAAAACTGGTTAACGAAACAAGACTCTTGTCTGAAAAGGTTACCATGCTAGAAAGTCTCTCTTCTTCTTCATCTAGATCTTGCGAAAAATGCCCCGGACTCAAAAACAAGATCATATCGCTTGAGAGTAAGGTTTCTGAGCTCGAAAATGCAAAGCTTTCTCTCTCTTGTGAGAATGAGAAGTTGTGCAATGATCTTGTGGTACTCAAGGAAGATGAGGATCACTAGAAAAAGTTGTGGCTAGATGAGCATGCTAGATCCTACATAAATGGCCTAAAACCCGATTACTCAAGTAGGTTTGTGCCCCGCAGTGGGATTGGATATGGCTCAGATGAAAACCCTAAAAGTCATGAGTCACCTAACGTGAATTTGAAACCCCCAAGGAACCATCATTGGAAAACACTTGCAAAAGGTGTGTCACCAAGGTGGAGTCCTTAGGGGGAAACAAACCCGTCGAAAGGATAAACACATGGTTTGATGGGTAAAAAGCTTATGCTATCTGGTTGAGCCAATTCCAAAACACAGAGCGGACACACATCGACTTCGAGTCTAGGAAAGCTAACATTCCCATCTGGCCAGGACAAAGCAAGTACGTTAATCTCAAGCAACATCGTGTTTGTTGGCACTGTGGTAACACTGGGCACTACAAACATGAATGTTCCCTCAGAATCCAAATTGAGGAAAAGATACGTGCTCCTTATCGAGCTCAGAATGAGAGAAAATCAGAGGATACATCGGAGATTCAATCTGAGTCAAAGACGAAATCCAAAGATTACTACAAAGACACTCCCAAGCCTAAGGGTGTGAATGCTAAACGTGGGAAAGGATCAAGAGGATCGCCAAGAAGTACCCTAAAAGTAAAGATTGAGGTTAATCAATCTGAACTCCAAGGTACTACGAACAATGGATCTGTCCCACAAAACTCAAGCAAGCCAAGACTTGCTTGGGTAAGGAAAAACTAACCCTTTCTCTCAGGTGAAGCGCAACTATCCTTGGTACATAGACATGGTAAACTTACAGGGAACAGAGCATAGCTTTATGCCACTTCACCAGATCATCTAGAGGGATCCCTTCCTCTGGATCAAAGGAAGGATACAAAAGAGCCGGTCAAAGGCATTCACTCATTCGTCGCTCCTTGGTATTGACTTGTTGAGTAACTCAACTGTGTCAAAGGGGGAAGATACAAAGACGACTCAAGTACGAATCAAGTGATCAAGAGATCAAGAAAAGGTATGTTCTAAACGAGGTTCTGTTCCCCCTAAGGTATGGTTCCTTTAATTTTTGTTTTTCTACTGCTTCCGCTTTCGATTCTATATTTTGTTCTTTCTATCCTCCTTATCAAAAAAAAAAAATTATTTTGGAACTATTACCTCAAAGGGAACACATCATCTCATATCGGAGGCTCCCCAAATTAGAAGTTTGCAAGCCTTGGTAAAAAAACTACGTAATTCTCTCTCTATCTATGCAAATTTTTCTTATGAAGACATTATTCAGTGAACAAATCAGTCCTCCCTAGCAAGAGCACTAAGAAAGATCAACCCAGAAAGGAAGGAACTCACTAAGGTATGTTTTCTCTCTCTATGTTCCTTATATCCCTTGAAATCCTTCAATGATTGGCTGAAACTTGAATGATTTCTTGCCTCTTGCTCCTAAATCTCATAGAGCTCTACAACTCTTAATTTCTATGTAAGATTGACTTTGTGTAATGCCTAAATTATGTCGTTCCTCTCTATGATCATTTACATGATTGCATGCTTCTTTGAAACTTTATTTTGCATGAACAAGGTCTTATTTTCATCCCAAAAGAGTCCTCTTGATGATTTGATCCCTCATCATAAGCCCAAAGGATAGAGGTACTCTACAACCGTCCCTTAAGCCTAAATCATGATTGTATATTCCTATGAACCAATCTTATGTCATCACATATGGAATCTCTCATCATGATTTGTAAATTATCCATGTTATTATTTCGTATGATATTCTCTTGTACTATCTCTGGTAACGATACCCCCCATATCATACACTACACTCTTTTTGGATTGCCTTTGAAAGAAACGGATCGTCTTTGTCACGCGAGAAGTTTGATTGGGTGGAGAGAGAGGTGCAGCGTGTCAGGGTTGCGTGTCTGCAGCGTGTGGGTGTCTCGAGGCCGAGTTGACGTGTGAAAATTAAAGATAGTAGGTAATTATTGCGGAGTTGAGAAAAGGAAAGGTGAAGAATGATGTTTGGAAAGTGTGAAATTCTTGTGGTAATTATGGTGTGTGAACAAGGAAGGAAAATCTCAACAACCGATTTACAAAATCTTCCAAGGAACGATTCGGCTAACTCTACCCCCCCTATTAAAACCCACATTCCCATATCCCTAACCTCACACTCTCAATTTTCCTGAAATCTCTCAAACCTACTTGCCTTTCAATGACTCCCAAGATCCTAAAAAATGGCCTCCAACTCTTCCTCCCAAAACCCCACCCTTGTCATCGCTAATGACGAAACCTTAGAAACCCTCCTTCAAAAATTAATCGCTTCT
The DNA here is from genome assembly GCA_029168935.1 of Oxyria digyna. Classification (NCBI taxonomy): domain Eukaryota; kingdom Viridiplantae; phylum Streptophyta; class Magnoliopsida; order Caryophyllales; family Polygonaceae; genus Oxyria; species Oxyria digyna. The sequence goes on from JAPVLV010000005.1 coordinate 49,002,343, forward strand.
AGGTACATGTCCCAAGTACCTCTTATCCCTAATCCCTCTCCAATCATCTTCCAAGCTCCAATCATCGACCCCATGTCTTCCATGGTTGTCTACAAAGAACCCAAAGCAACAGAGCCCAAAAATCCTGAGCCTAAAATCCCTGAAAAACTTTCCTCTCCTCTCCCCTCCGAGTCGCTCTTCTCGGAGCACATCGAGGTCGACCATGATGAGTCCCGGCCTGCCGGAGACGTCTCTGAGACGGCGCCAAGGTAGGACGACACTCTAGTTGACTTCAAAAAGGAACTCGAAGCCGATGTCGTCATCCTGACCTCGCAAGGGGGAAAGAAAAGCGGCAAGTGCTCAAGCGTCACCGGGAAGAGAAAGACTCGTTCCCAGATTGCCAAAGAAGCGGACCAAATGTCCTCGGAGGAGACGATCGAAGAAATTCCCGAGCCCAAATCGCCCAAGCCGAAGAGAGCAAGGGTTACCCGAGCACAGAGTGCCAGAAAGGGGAAGGGAGCAGTTGTGAAAAAGGAAAGTCCTTTTGTTGAATCGATTAGCGTGTAAAAACTCAAGGAACAAAGGCTATTGTTCCTTGACAAGTAGATAATGCAGAAAGACAAACAATAATGTAAACAAACCTGAACACGATGATATATAGTGAAAACACCACAAGTACCAAAAAGTCCTCGAGGCGAAAAACCACTCTTCTCTAGCTTTCACTAGAGAGAGTTTGATCGAGTCTACTTGTTGTATTGATATCTTGATTACAATAGAACTTGGATCACTCACCTAGACTTCCTAGCTAGATCTTGGATCACTCTTCTCACTTGAATCTCAATCTCACACACGTAGAACAACTCTAGACCGAGTATTAGGTTTTCGCTCTTCAAAGTCTTACTAAGCTATACAATTCTCATGCAATATATAGCACACTAAATAGCTCAAACCTAACTACCAATATAGCCGTTCTAATATTACCATAAATCTGACAATATCTTTCTAAAAGGAAATTGCTTCCTAATATTTCATTCACAAGGAATTCTCTATCTAAGAAATCTTTCACAAGGAAATCTCTTCCTAAGAAATATTTCCTTCCGTGTGACATTCCAACTTGTTCTCCAAGTAGTCACCTTGGGCCTTACACTTCGGCGCGCCGCTTTGAACAAATAAGGAAACAATAGCGTATAAGGAAATATTCCTTGCGCGTAATATTTCCTTATTCCTTTGGCGCTTCTTCACACGTGCGTCCAATGCCCATCCTTCTTCCGAGTTGCATTGCCACTTTCCTTATTTGGCGATATCTTCTTTTCCTTCTTTGACAAGATCTTCTTCCCTTCTTTGAAATGCAACTCTTCCATAATTCTTCAAGTCCATTCTCCAAGATATCTTCGACCAATGATCTTCTTCGGATGAACTTGTTCTTCACAGTTGTCTTCTATTCGTCGCAACCTTACGCCTCATTGATTCCAGCAAGACTTCCTTCGTACCTGCTTGTACTTCCTTTGTTCCTGTCTACGCACAAGTAGACTTCCTTGTTCCTGTCTACACACAAATAGACTTCCTTCGTTCATGCACAAACTAGTAACAATACCTACGCACTCAAGTAAACTATTAGTGGATGTTTGTCATTTAATCAAAACCTCATCATATCTCAACAGTTTCCCCCTTTTTGATGATGACAAACATCCTTAACAATAAGAGTATAAACCTGAGACATATATACTAGCTAAGGAACAAAGGCTAACAAAGCACTAAAAATCCCCCCTCGAAAAAACAACGCACTACGACTAAGTCATGAATTCCCCCTCAAATCCTGCTATCCTCTAATTTCCCCCCTTTTGGCATTATCAAAAAGAATGAAAGCAGAAGTAATAGATATGAAATATACAAAACACAAGAAAGTAATTGAGGTAATAACTTATAAGAACTTCAGTGCTCAAGAAATCACAATATCAAGAAAAAATATGAGAATCGTCATGCTAGCAACCAAGAATAATAAGTCATGAAAAAGTATACAAAAAGATCAAAGAGAAGAGGGATAATGCGGCTGGGAAAAAAGAGTGGGGTTGGAGTAATTGAAAAGTAGTCAGAGATGTTCTGTTCACTTAGAAGAATGAGGCCAGATTACTCTGAAGTGGCGACTTTTCAAATTTCGAACCAAAGAGTTCGAATCCTAGCTGTCTTGTTAACTTTTTCAACTTCTTCTTCATGTTGTTTTCTTAGAAACTTCTGTAACTTCTGTAACTTCTGTAGCGGCTTCTTGCGTGTCTCTGTTGCTTGTTAAAGGGTATCAAACCTACCCGATTTCTGTACTCTGAATACTTCCTTCTTTAGTAACTATTCTTCTAATTTGTAGTCTTCATCCTTAGTTATCACAATCTTGGAAACATCATTGAGCGATCCGTTTGAAGGCTGCAGATTCCTATAATTAATTAACAAATAGTCATATGTCAAGATTTTCATTTCTGTAAATATATTATCTTAAAAAAACAAAAATGCCTTAGAAGAAGAAAACCAAACCTTGATCGTCTTGAGAATATCGTAAAGTTACAGCAAAAACTTTCACCAGCAAAAACTTTATATACCACAACAATCTCAGCCAACTCCTTCCCTGTCAAATGCAAACCTCTCCACCATGAAGAAGGGGAAAATAGGCGGTGAATGAAGAACAAAAGATAATAAAAAGGGAGCTCTTTGCGCACCTTCAACTGTCTTCGTGCAATCCATGTATATTTACATTACACTTTATTTCCCTTCTCCCTACATAATTCTATTCAATCCTCACTAGTGAAAGTGAATCCATCGTCACCTTCCTCTCATCCGTTTCTCTTTCAATTGAACCTCTACCATCAATATTGGTGTCGATTCGGAGATGCTTGACTGGGAAATGATTGAGATCACTTGGCTCCCCATTATTTTTAGTTTCCCTTCTTCAGAAACCGATATAAGCTGCTGAAATACCGAATAATCCCTATTCATATAGGCCTAATTGTTGTTACCAAAACAAAGAATTGGTTGAGGGTTTTGGAATATCTCATCCTACATGTCACCGTTTTTATTAATTTGGTCGGAAACGGTGTAAATTATTTGATCGAAGATGAGTTTTGGGGAGATTGTTGTCGAAGATAGCTAGATATGTACGGGGTGCTTAGAGCGGAGGGAGACGAAGATAATAGAGACGGTCAAGGCGATAACTTGTCGTCATCCTTGTGCGGTATCGTCGAATTTAAGGATTGGACCATGTCTGTGAGTAGGTTGAGAAAATAAAATTGATCAAGAATGAAACTAAAAAAAGTGATGAATGAGAAAGAAAAATAATAATTAAAATCATTTAAACCACCCTAATAAAAGCACAATAAATTAAATCTCATTTAAGCCACTTGATTTCCTAACCTCTATATATATATATACTAGAACCGGACCCCCGCGCTACGCGCGGGCCAATTATGGTTTTTTCTATATAGTTTAACACTTTAACGTTGTTTAATAGACGTCTCTTCAATTAAAAAAATGTAACCCCAACAAAGTAAAGTTTATAAACAACACGAATCAATTCAATCAACATAACGACAGAGGACATGATGATTTCTTTCAGCGGATAAAAAAAGGTAATTTTAGCCTCCGTAAATAGAGGATATTAAAAATGTTGAAGTGAGCCAAACATAACTTTTTGATGTTATACGCGTTCCTCTTTCACCTAATGCGTTAAAATACAAAATAGTTCAGTGTGCCAATTTTTTTAGCATTTCAAAATTGTCCTATTAGAAAAGTATATGCCCATAAAAAAATTAAGTGGTTGTTACCCCTTCTCATATCTTGATGTCACCTCAGCAGTTTTTAACCAAAGAAGGAGATGAAGACGAACGAGAGGAAGAAGACGAAGACGATGTGTTCTTAGTTAAATAGTTAGTGATGAAATTGACATTTAAAATAATAAATAATTAGGATAAAAAATTAAAATATTAGCATTTATTAGGTACAAATTGACATTCACCAAACCCAACAATTTTTATATAGACTAGTTTCGGACCCCTGTGCTTCGCGCGAGGCAATTACAATTTTCGAATGTAGTATGGTCATTCATTCAATTAATTATCAGTATGGTCATTCATTCAATTAATTATCAATATGGTCATTCATTCAATTAAAAACTAATTAATTATGTTTTAGCCTTTTAGGCTGATGTTGAACTCATCAAAATTAGTTCCTACACATTGACATCTTCTTGGAAATGCTAGTGTCTCTCTTACTATCATTTCTGGTATATCACCATCATATCGACTGATGTATGCGGAGGATGGAAGCGATACAAAATCTTCCATACTATGTCCATTATATGTTACACTTTTTGTGACCTATAGTAGCTCATATGTTAATGTCATAAAATTAAATGTAATCACATTATTCATATATTAAGTATTTCTTAATATATAGCTCGAGATCCTTATTCAATCTTCTGCTCAATTTCAAGAGTAGAATTGTCTTTTCTGAAATTGGTGGCTATAATAGTAAAGTCATCTACATTCATAAATATGCAAGCAAATGAAACCAAGAAATCCATGATCAGACACAAACAATAAGAATGAATCCATCAATCAGATGTTGTTGAAGCCTCACACATTAACATACCACAATAGAACCATTCACAAATTCTATCAAATTAGCTAATTAATTTAATATGAGTAGCTCCATGTCTTTCTTTCTTTTTTACTCTATTAATGATGTTAGTGCGAGTTCTAATTAGTGACTAATAATGTCAAAACAACGGGATTTTCAGTTTACTGATGTTACATACAAAGTGATTATTAAAGGGATTGCTTCAGCAATAGATAAGCATATTCTCCACGGATTGCTGGATCAGAGCTTTAGTGAAGTTCAGATTCACTAATATCAACCAAATTAGTGGATGCAGAGTCCTTAAATAATTAATTTATTTCCAGTTCAATAAATACAGAGTTTAGGTGGTTGTCCAAATTCCACCACAAATCCAAATTGAACAAAGAAAGTCAAAACAACACACTTAACAAGACAAAAATCGACTAACTGATTACCTCAACGCCTCTAGGAAGAAGCAAAAATAGATGAGCTAAATGAATCAGAGAAATTAGCAATACTAACCCTAGGTTGCTTACTGGCAACGTGATTCTCCTCGTCGTTGTGCTTCAGCTGCACAATACAGCGGCTTCCACCATCCTGCACACGTCGTAAATTAATTCGGAATCGGAGGGGAGAGGATGGTCAATTGACGATGACAACTTATTGAACGACTTCTCTTCTTTAACCATTGTCGGAGAAGGCTCGGAAGGATTGTGGGTAGCAGTGGACAACTCTAACCTTTCGACCGTAGGTTGTTGTTTAACTCAATCTCCTTCTAATTCTTTCAGAACTGTATTTCCTTCCAGATGAATGATGTATAGATCATCTTTTCAAATAAAATAGGCATCTTTGTTAGGGACCAACGAAAATTTGGTAAACGCATAAATCTCTCCTTCCAATAGGCGTCTGATGAGGCTAAAGTCGTAGTGTCGAATCAAAGAAAACCCTAAACACTAACTAGAGTATAGCAAGTAAGTAGAGGTCGAACCCAAGGGAATCAAAACACCAATCGCTATGCAGTCAAGCAAAATACCAACTAACGAACAAGTAACAAGTAACCAGGGGGGTTTTGATTGTATGAAACACAAAAGTAACAAGTATCAAGCAAAGAGAGTTTGAGTGAGAATATGATGAGAAGGGGTTTCACCTAGCAAGTATCCACACAACAGTCAATCAAGTTGATCATAGATTTATCTCAAGTTCTTATCAATCCTATGAAATGTTCTTATTCCAATCTTTAATATATTAGCAGGCCAACCGGTCCTGATAATACTTACTATTCAACAATCAGGGAAACCTCTCAAGATTAGATGAAATAGCAGCAAAGGGCACAAGAATCATAAAGATCCATGCAATAACTTACAACCGTCAAGTATTAACATGCAATCAATTCTTTTTCATAAAAGCAATCAACTACCAGATCATGCAGATATGAGTGCTACACTGACAAAGAATTCCACCGTATATTCCTAGTCTAGCAATAGAAAACTATCAATCAAACTAGGTGATCAAGCTAGCAAAACTAATAGAAATCAATAGATGAAGAACAAGAGAATTAATACAAACCCATAGGAAAAGAACAAGAGTTTAGAAATCTCACAACTTAATAACTGAAGGTTTCAACCGCTAAGTAAAACAATGGAGATTAGTTCCTGCTCATGGTTGCAGAACTAAATTGTCTGATGGAAAAGATGATGATAAAGATGATAATGAAAGAAAGAAAGAACTAGGGTTCTTAAATAGAGTCTAACCCTAAAGATATATGGTAAAAGATAAATCCTAAAACTAAAATAAGGAAAATAAGAAAATAATAAAAGAAATAAAAACAAAGCAAAATAAGGAAAGTCCGGAATATCTTCGGCCTTGTTGTGGCGATCGCCATAGATGCCTGGCGATCGCCATCTTCATGTAAATCTTGGCCTCGTCTCTGTCGCCCCATGGCGATCGCCGTGGAGTCATGGCGATCGCCATAATATCTCGAACTCACATAACTCTTCTGTTGTAGAATGGCGATCGCCTGGATGGTAGTGGCGATCGCCGCTGCTCCGCAGAATATCTTCAAGTCTTCAATCTTCTTCGGTTCTGACCTTCATTTCTTCACTCCTTAATAAATATCTCAGAACATAATAATGACTCGAAACACATATGATAATACTCCTAAACTAATGTAATAATCCCTAGTTATGCTATACAAAGTGCAGCGTATCAACGTCCAGAGAAGCAATGAGCTATAGAGTTGCTAGAAACAGATACAAACTGTCAAAATAAGCAAAAAACACAATTCCATGTTCAAGGGCAAGACAAAATTGGAAACATAAAGAACACACACCAACCTCGAAGTTTCGTCATCAGACCACTCGCAACCTCCTGTGAAATCTTCACTTGCGCCCCAAAATGAGTTAAGGAGCCTTGTAAAAAAAATTGAGAACACAGTTTCTGCCGACCCATTCCATTCATTAACTTTGATCAATGTCTCAAACTCTTTATTCCTATTACAAAAATAAAAAATAAAATAACAATTGACATTTCATAGCAAACGAAGAACGAAAACATAGAAATATATACTTCAGATAAAAAAACAAAAACTCCAACACTTCATACATCTGTCTTCAACTATACTGATTGTAAAATGCAGACCAACCAGTATTATGTTGTTTTCTATACAACATGAGATATATTGTGGTATATATAGGCTTGATAACTTTGGAATACTAACATAAATAGAGTTAAATGGGAAAAAAAGAAACAGTTGATGGCAAATCAGGATGTCGATAGGAAGTATATAGAGTTCGAAGGGTTTGCTATATGCTATTGTCATATTGATTTCTCAATTCTCATAGATGTATTTCATCTAGTAATCTAATCTATCTATATTGTGAAAAATGTTAGAATTAAACATTCAATACATTTGATGATTGAATACTAACATTTCACTGAATAATGTTATTCGTGTGATTGTTTCCAATGTAATAGAAACAACAGCAAAGCTACTTGTGACTTGCTATAAATAGTGGAAATACTTTTATTTATTTAAAATGAGTTAGAACATAAAACAAATTTCAAGATGGTTAGCTTAAAATATCAAGGAGTAACCTTCTACCTTAGCTTACGAATTAAAGTTCCCAGGATTAATAAGCTTCGATTTATTTGTGAGCCTTCCTCCAGCCTGGACCCAATCATTTGATCAGTGACACAGTAAAAATTGGAGAGTGTTTCTTTGTGTCTAGCTCGTAGGACTCCAAGCTGATCAAGATATGAATCTCCATTATAAACCAATCATATGACAGTAAAAAAGAGGTTTCAAGTTTTTAAGGAATAGCTACCTGGTATCTTCTTTTATTTTGGGAGACCACATGTCGTCCTTAACCTAGACGGCTGTTGGATCGGTTAGTATAGTTACTTCCTAGGGAACAATAGGTATTGTTCCTCAGGAGGTCTAGCAGCGGAATAATAATATGCAAGAAGTAAACTTTGACGCAAGATTTAGAGTGGAAACCTCAACCAATTTGTGTTGAGTAAAACCACTACCTTCAAGCTTCTCACTTGAAGGATTTAGAAAGGTGTACTTATCTTATTGATTTCTCGTTCGTTACAAAAGAGAGCTCGGATTACGATCACGAATCACTCCTCTCACTCGAGCCCGAACTCAACCTCTAAGCCTAAGGATCACCCTTCTTCTTCTTTTCTGAACCTCTCGGTCGTACAACTTCAATCAAAGCGTCAAGCGTTTCTAAGTCTAAACACTTGCTTTTATACCTAGATCGTCTAGAATAAAACATGGAAATAAATCTCTAAGAAAATAATATCTTTTAGCAAAAGATAATATTTCCTTCCATAATATCTTTAACCGCCTAACCGCCGAGATCACAATCTTCCTTGAATATCTTTTCTTCGAGTATATCTTCTTCGAATATCTTCTCTCAGATCTTTCCTTTAGAAACGCAATCCCTTGTCTTGCTCCCTTTTCGGTCTAGCTTTCCTAAGATAGAATACCGCTGTGTACCACTGTGTAACGTTCCTTTCTGAGTAGCGATCCTGAAACACTCAGTCATTTCATTAGCAGAATGTTTGTCTCCATTCAAAACCGAAGGAGCTTCAACAAATTCCCCCTTTTTGATGGTGACAAACATTCTTTTCTTTAAGGCATATAAACACTTAGGATATAAGACATGAAAAGTATATTCACAGTAAACCTATAAATAGTTTCCCTTAGGATTGTTACTCGTAGAGAAAGGATCTGATATTCCCCCTAAAACCTTGAACTTCCTTTATTTTCCCCCTTTTGGCATCATCAAAAAGCTGTACTTAATCATATAAGGACTTAAAGCAAGCGAAGTCAGGTCACAAAACAGTCATTTCATTGATTAATAGGCGTCTAAGTGGCCGACGCTTGTACATAGTGAAGCAGGGAAAGAAAACGCAAGCAAAGCAAACAAACGAAGAACAAGTACATCAAGCAAAGGGTACAAAAAGCATAGAAGAGAAGAAGTTGATGTGCTAGGGAACAGAAAGTGTGGGTCAGATATAAGGAAGGAAGAGTGCAAGGCAGCGTCTTGATACTGCGAAGGGAACCTTACTGGTTTGATGTCGTCCATCGACGGATCTCATCCTTCAGAGCAGTGATCTCCTTAGCTAGCCTGTGTTGTTGTTCAGACAGGAGTCCAACAAGCGTGAACAATTCCTCCAACTTATCACTGTGATAGACCATAGTGGGCGCTTCATTCTGTTCCTCTTGAGGGTCTTCAGACAGGGCATCAATCTCAGTATTGTCCAAAGCCCTCACCCAAGCACCATCAGCGTTCTTGTCAAATCTCATCTTCTTCAAATTAGCCTCAGCAAGCTCTCGTGCATGTACAGCATCAGTAGGCCCAGACTCATACACCTTCAAATATTCCAGGACCTTTTTCACAACTCCAGGGAAAGGAAGACCATGCCTGTCATTCTTCCTGGCATGAGCCATGTGCAGCATGATGATTTTAGGCAGATTGATGGCTTTCCTGAGGAGCATTTTATCCATGATTAGAAAATCCTGGATCAGTATTGTGGTGCGCTTCTGCTCTCTGGGGGTAATGTTACTGATAACGTAACTGTGGAGCACACGATTCACAACTCCCATGGATGCTGTTGACATTTCGCCTACCACCTCAGTATTGAAGTCCTGAGAGACATTCTGAATAGCAGCCAAGCTCACCTCCTTAGGCCACTGACCTTTAACATATTCCTCAAACCCACAATGAGGGACGCCAAGAATTAAACCTAATTCAGTACTTGAGAAGACATGAGTTTCCTTACCCAGTTTGAAGGAGGCTTGCACGGCGTGAGGTTTTTCAGTGATTGTGAGGGAAGTGTAGAATTGACGGAGCAGATGAGCATTTACCTGTTCAGCGGAACAGAACAGTTTTCCCCAGCCTTGGAAGCGAACCATATCAACCAATGCTTCCATTCCATTGTTGATCAAGAATTGATCGTTGAATATTAAGTCCCTGATGATTACCCTCTTCCCCAGAGTTTTGCCTTCGGCAATCGTTTTTGGGGCTTTCTTGGCTTTGGGCGGTTTTGCAGCGAGACTTCGAGTGCGAGGGCGAGAGAGAGAGATTTCAACTTTTGCTCTTTTGAGGGAAGGCTCATCAGACTCCTCAGATACGACGGTTGACGACCGTCGAGGCGTAGATCGTGCCTTTCTTTTGAAGATTGGTTCATCCTCATCTTCCATTGTCAGGTCTGTTACATCCAGACCCTTTTTCTTCTCCTCTTTTCTACTCTCTGCCTCTATTTCCTCAAGAACTCCTGTAACGCCCAGATCTGTTGGCGTTGTGGCGGAGGCGGTGCCTTCAGATGTGGCTTTTTGTGGGCTTGGTTCAGGCTCTGCTAATTTCGGAGCATTGATGGGTTCAGGGATAGAGCTAGGGTTCGACTTTTGTGGTGAAGGATCTGTGGAAGGAGATGGGCTGTTGAGCTTTACTGTGGGAGGGGTAGAGATTTTTTCTGTGGAGGTGTTGGAGGTGGTGTGAATAGGTGTGACAGGAGGAGTTTTGGATTTGGCTGGAGACGGTGTGGGTGTGGTTGTTTTGGCTGGCTTTGGTGAGAGAGATTTTGATTTGGTTGGAGATGGAGATGGTGATTTTTCTTTGATTTGGGTTGAGGGAGTTGATTGGGTTTCTGCGGGATATTCGATGGCGACTCCAATGGCGGCCAGTATCCGTCTTATTGTTTCTGGGCTTTCTTTGCCTGTGAGAGAGATGGAGTTGGAGTTCACCATTGTTGAGAGCTTTGATGGGGATTGAGGATTTTAGGATTCTGGAGGTTAGTTCTTTGAGAGGATCTGAGGCGTGAAGAGGACGACTAAAGGAGATTCCTTTTATAATGAGACGTGTCCAGAACCAAAAACTCTTCAAATTTCAAATCTTTGATTTTCCTTGTGTGAATTTGTTTCCATAAATTCACCAGTTGATTATTGCCGCAATTTTCTCCAATCAAAATTCTTCCCTTTTCATCATGAACCTTGGGAGTAAAACTGCCATTATTGGTCTGTACCTTCAGTCACTTCACTCGTCGCTAATACCCATGAGTTCCCACTTGCAGATTTCAGAACACTGCCTTTTCACTTTTCCTTCCTTATCTGATGTCAAAGGTGTGTGATGGTTGGGGTAATGTTACCAGAAGGAGTACAAAGAGAACATCACACAAAAAAAGAATATATAGCATGAATTTTAATAATTTTATATCATGGCGAGTGAGTCCAGTTGTGAATGAATAAACAGGGCTCATAGGACTATCATCCATGAAGGCTAAGGGTGGCTGTAGATTTCCTCTATCCTTTGGGCTTATATTGTGGGTTCAGTACATCAAGAGGAATCTTTTGGGCTGGAAATAAGACCTTTGCTCAAAATAACATGACCTCAATTGAATACAATGAGTGGTAACTTTCCTAAGCATGTATAGTACTAGCATGCAGCACAAAAGACACGAATTCATATCATGGGAAATCAAGAGTGACCATGCTTCAAAAGATCAAGTACAGAATGAATAAATTAGCTAATTTCACCAATCATTGGGGGTTTTATAGAAGAGCAAGATCATTCGAGAGAGATCATACCTAACCCTAGTCGTAGCTTCTCGAAAGGGGCCTTATTTAGTGGCTTTGTGAATATGTCTGCGATTTGATCCTCAGACCGAACGTGCTCCATAGAGACGATTCCCTTTTCCACACAGCCACGTAGAAAGTGATGTCTAATATCAATGTGTTTGGTCCTTGAGTGCTGCACAGGATTTTTAGAGATATCAATAGCACTTGTATTGTCACATAGAATAGGAACGTTACCTAGGGTAATACCAAAATCACTTAGCTGTTGTTTGAGCCATATGAGTTGAGAGCAACAAGCAGCTGCGGCTACATACTCAGCTTCAGTTGTGGAGAGAGCTACTGTGGTTTGTTTCTTGGAAGCCCATGACACGAGACATGGACCGAGAAATTGAGCCATTCCAGAGGTGGATTTCCTGTCTGGTTTGTAACCATCGAAGTCTGCATCTGTATAGCCTAGTAGTTCAAGACTTCCTTCTCTTGGGTACCACAAGCAAAGATCATCTGTTCCTCTTAAGTACCTCAAGATTCTCTTCACTGCAGCAACATGTGTTTCTCTGGGGCTTGCTTGAAACCTAGCACAAAAACACACACTTTGCATAATATCAGGCCTACTGGCGGTTAGATAAAGCAATGAGCCTATCATTCCACGGTAGACTTTTTGATCAGCTTCTTTCTTGTCTGCATCAATTCCTATTGTGTCATTTGGAGACATAGGAGTGGAACAATCCTTGGCATCTGCCATCCCGAACTTTCTGATGCATTCCCTGAGGTACTTTTGTTGATGAACCTTTGTTCCTTCTTCAGTTTGTACCACTTGTAAACCCAGAAAAAACTTAAGTTCCCCCACCATGCTCATTTCAAATTCACTTTCCATCAGTTTAGTGAACTTTGTAACTAGTTGCTTGTTGGTGGAACCAAAGATAATGTCATCAACATACACTTGCACAACTAGAGTGTGCTTACCTTCCTTCAGTAGGAATAGAGTCCTGTCAACTTTCCCTCTGACATAACCATGGGATAAGAGAAACTGAGACAACCTTTCATACCATGCTCGAGGAGCCTGTTTGAGACCGTATAAAGCCTTATCAAGGATGAATACGTGATCTGGATTTGAAGGATCTGCAAAACCAGGTGTCTGCTCAACATATACCTCTTCTTTGAGAACACCATTCAAGAAGGCGGTCTTTACATCCATTTGTTGCAACTTAAATCCATGATGAGCAGAGTAAGCAATCAAAAGACGTATGGCTTCCAACCTTGCAACTGGAGCAAAAGTCTCATCATAATCAATTCCTTCTTGCTGGTTATACCCCTTTACAACCAGTCTAGCTTTGTTCCTGGTTACTTGTCCCTTGTCATCCATCTTGTTCCTAAAAACCCATTTGGTACCGATGACGGATCTGTCCTTAGGTCTGGGAACAAGTCTCCATACTTCGTTTCTCTCAAATTGATGAAGCTCTTCTTGCATAGCATTTACCCACTCTGGATCTCTTAGGGCTTCTTCAATTGTCTTTGGTTCCACTACAGAAACAAAAGCACAAAAGGCATGAAATATAGGATTTAAGGTAAGGATGGAACAATCCTTCAGATTAGGATCTGGTGATGCATCAGTCGTTGAAGTAGAAGCACAATTGCACACGTAGTCCATGAGTCTTGATGGAGGACCATGAATACGAGTACTTTGACGAGTTCCTCCTACTTGAGGTTCTTCAACATCTGTTTGTTCCTCGTTAGGGATATGTTCCCCCTGAGATCCAGATACTTCCTCCAGTACGTTTTCTGTCTGAGCTTGATCATTGTTTGTTTCTGTAGAGATAGTTTCTTGTACTTGGTTGACTTCTTCATTTGGATTGTGTATCTGATCTTCCAAGAGTTGAAAATGTTCCTTGTCATCTTCAGTTAATGGAAGAACATTTGAATCCTGGACAAGTGTACCAGCCATAATACTTTCATCAAAGACTACATGTATGCTTTCTTCAACTTTCTTGGTTCTCCTGTTGTACACTTTATAAGCTCTGCTCTGAGGTGAATATCCAACGAAGGTTCCTTCATCACTTCTTGGATCAAACTTTCCCAGACTTTCCTTCCCATTGTTGTGTACAAAGCATTTGCAACCAAAAACTCTAAGATGAGAGACATTAGGCTTTCTTCCCCTAAACAATTCATATGGAGTTTTCTCTATCATGGGCCTTAGCATTGCCCAGTTGAGTACATAGCAAGCAGCATTCAGTGTCTCAGCCCAGAAGTTCCTAGGAAGACCACTCGCAATCAGCATTGTTCTTGTCATGTCTTCCAGTGTTCTGTTTTTCCTCTCAACCACTCCATTTTGCTGTGGAGTTCTTGGAGCAGAGAAGTTATGATTAATTCCTTTGGTCCTGCACAGGGACAAGAACTGAGAGTTTTCGAACTCCGTTCCATGGTCAGTACGAATAGCCTTTAGGAGAAGACCTAACTGATTTTCAACAGCATGCAACCAATACTTAAACTCATCAAACACATCTTCCTTAGATGCAAGAAAGATTGTCCATGTGTACCTGGACTAATCGTCCACTATGACAAACACATATTTGTTTCCTCCACAAATCTGAGTACGCATAGGCCCACACAGATCCATGTGGATGAGTTCCAGAGGTTTAGAAGTACTTACCTGCTTCTTCGATTTGAAGGATGATCTTACCTGTTTTCCTCTTGTACATGCTATGCACACCACTTCAGCTAGACAGTCTATCTTTGGTAGACCTATCACTAGGTCCTTGTTGTGAAGTTTGGATAGTAGTCTGAGGCTAGCATGTGCGAATCTTTTGTGCCACAAGTTTGATTCCTCAGTTTGGACAGTTAGGCATAGTTCCTCTTCTGGGATGAAAGAGGGATCCACCTTATATAAATTGTTTTCAGTAATGCCTCTTAGAAGAACCTTTCCTGTCTTAACATTCTCAACCAAACATTCATCAGTGGTAAAGACAACCCTATTTTGACCATCCTGGCACATTTGACGTACGCTCAACAGATCAAAGGTAAGGTTGTCTACAAGAGTAACGTTATTCACAAAGAGTTTTTCAGAAATTCTTACCTTTCCTACTCCTACTACTTCACCCTTACTGTTGTTCCCAAAGGTTATAGAACCCTTGGTTTGTGGATGGAGAGATATGAACCAGTCTTTGTTCCCTGTCATGTGAATCGAGCAAGCACTATCTATATACCAAGAACATTTCTTCCCTCCATCCTGCAAGTAAAAGATTAGTTTTTACGCACCCAGGCAAGCTTAGGCTTACCTGGATTAGAAAATACTCTTCTATTTCTTGGTTCATTAAGTTCAATTTTTATCCTAGGAGTGTTCCTAACATTGGACTGTTGCCTAGAATGGTAAGCTCTTTCATCGTCTTCCCTTTTAAGGTAACAGTTCTGTTTGTAATGACCTGCTTTACCACAGTACCAACAAACTTTGTGATTCCATAGATTCACATACTTGCTTTGACCTGGCCAGATGGGTTTATTGTTAATCCTTGATTGGAAGTCAATTTGTACCGGCTTGATGTTCTGAACCTGTTTAAGCCACATGTGGTAAGCCTTTTGTCCATCGAACCATACCTTCTCCTCACGGACTTTGATCCTTTCTTCCCCCTTGGATCCACTGTGGGAGCAACCAGAGTTGGATCCACCACAATGTTCCTCGGAAGGAGAAGGACTTTGAGATCCGGAGGGAATGTTACTAGTTTGGGAATCTAAGGACTTACAGTAGCCAAGTCCAGTACGGGGTACAAATCGCGTGGAGAAGTCAACCTTCTCCTTTTCAATCTTGGAAGCAACATACTCATCCAGCCAAACCTTCTTTCTTTCTTCTTCACTTCCCTTAAGATCTACTGCTTCTTTCATTAGCTTAGAGTTACTCAGCCTTAACATAAGAATTTCTGATTCGAGCTTAGTAACTTTACTGTCAAGGGAGGTGATGGTAGATTGATAGGTAGGGCAGGATTTGCATACATCTGGGGACTGGAATGAAACTTTCTCGAGTTTGGTGACTTTTGAAACCCAAAGCTTGTTTTCTTCAACTAAGTTAGAGATAGTTTCATTCTTTTCTTCCAGAAGTAAATTTAGATTTCCATTTTCTTCCCCTAAGGAATTTATAGCTTTTATGATCTGAGATTTTGTTCTGGGAAGTAAAATAGAGTCGAGTTCAGAGTCAGTTACCTCATCTTCCGATTCTCCTCCAGCAGCCATAAGACACGTTTCCTTTGAGGTATATGTAGAGTCATCATCTGAGTCAGACGCACCCCATGCAGTTATCATGGCTTCCTTTCTTTCCCGAGCAG
This sequence comes from Oxyria digyna, assembly GCA_029168935.1. Lineage (NCBI taxonomy): Eukaryota > Viridiplantae > Streptophyta > Magnoliopsida > Caryophyllales > Polygonaceae > Oxyria > Oxyria digyna. The sequence goes on from JAPVLV010000005.1 coordinate 49,018,315, forward strand.
GGACAGGTGTTTCTCCTGCCTTTTTCTTGAAACAGTTCCTTGCAAAATGTCCTTTCCTTTGACAGTGATAGCAGACAATGTCTTTGGCATCTTTGTTCCCATCAGTGGAACGTTGCATGTTGCGACTTCCTCTCCAGACTTTGCGAAATGCCCGTGTGATAAGGGCAATTTCTTCATCACCATCTTCATCCTCATCATCTTCCTGAGCAAGATCGAAGGCCTTTTCAACCTTTAGAGCAATGCTTTGTGATTTTTCAGATTTTTCACTCTCTCTTCTAGAGACTTTGCTTTGTTGAATGCCTGCATTACTCTGAAGGCGAGCAACCAACTCCTCTAGAGTAATGTTCTTGACGTCATTTTGTGCCTGAAGAGCCAGAGAAAAGGCATCCCACTTTGCAGATAATCCCTGAAGAAATTGATGAGTAATCTTCCATTCAGGAATTGTTTCTCCTAGAAACTCCAGTTGACCTACATATCCCTGAAATCGAGAATGAAACTCATCAAGAGATTCATTCTTTCCTTGAACAGCGCTATCATATTCCTTAGTGAGTGCAAGAATCCTGTTCTTCTTGATATCTTCGTTTCCCTCATACATCCTTTTGAGTGCATTGAAGATATCATGGGCAATTTTGTAGCGGAGGACTTTTCTTTGATCAGAAGGGCCTAGAGCTGCAAGCATGACTTTCTTGGCTTGCATGTTGAGTTCGAGAACCTTGTAATCAGCGTCTTGATAGTCAGCCCTCGACTTTAATTTGACTCCAGAGGGATCAGTAGGATCAAGAATTTTGATATCGCCAAACTCTACCACTTTCCACATCTGTCCATGGAGCGAACAGATATGTGACTCGATCTGTTCCACCCAATAAGAGAATTCTCCGAACTTGAGCACAGGGGGTTTCCAGAACGAATGATTGATGGCAGTTTGTGAACTCATACTTCCTGCAAAGCTAACAAAAATCTAGAGACCAGGCTCTGATACCAATTGTTGGATCGGTTAGTATAGTTACTTCCTAGGGAACAATAGGTATTGTTCCTCAGGAGGTCTAGCAGCGGAATAATAATATGCAAGAAGTAAACTTTGACGCAAGATTTAGAGTGGAAACCTCAACCAATTTGTGTTGAGTAAAACCACTACCTTCAAGCTTCTCACTTGAAGGATTTAGAAAGGTGTACTTATCTTATTGATTTCTCGTTCGTTACAAAAGAGAGCTCGGATTACGATCACGAATCACTCCTCTCACTCGAGCCCGAACTCAACCTCTAAGCCTAAGGATCACCCTTCTTCTTCTTTTCTGAACCTCTCGGTCGTACAACTTCAATCAAAGCGTCAAGCGTTTCTAAGTCTAAACACTTGCTTTTATACCTAGATCGTCTAGAATAAAACATGGAAATAAATCTCTAAGAAAATAATATCTTTTAGCAAAAGATAATATTTCCTTCCATAATATCTTTAACCGCCTAACCGCCGAGATCACAATCTTCCTTGAATATCTTTTCTTCGAGTATATCTTCTTCGAATATCTTCTCTCAGATCTTTCCTTTAGAAATGCAATCCCTTGTCTTGCTCCCTTTTCGGTCTAGCTTTCCTAAGATAGAATACCGCTGTGTACCACTGTGTAACGTTCCTTTCTGAGTAGCGATCTTGAAACAATCAGTCATTTCATTAGCAGAATGTTTGTCTCCATTCAAAACCGAAGGAGCTTCAACAACGGCCTTTCCTGCAATTTGAGATGAGTCAACTAATCCTTTTTAAATGTATCAAAGACGCTAACTTGTGCAGTTGTTGTGGGAAGTTCACCATCTTTATCTTGTGGTGGAGGTGATGGAGCCAAACGCAATCCAAACCCACTTGTAAATTTAGAAACAGGTTGCAACCAAAACCAAGATAAGAGATAAAACCATGCCAAACTTGTTCATAACTTGTTCACATCTAAAACCATGCAATTGTTCTAGATTACAAATTCACCCCGTAGATACAAAACTTGTAATTGGAAAGTAAAGAATAGAAAAGTAAAAGCACTTTTTTGTGTTAGCTGCAACAAATTCGAGAGGGTCGCCATTGATTCTGCCAAGAAAAATTGGTAGTTTGGGGCTAACCAAGAGCACCGACGATACATAAAAATATATAAATAAACCAGTAGATTGATCCATACATTAATCAACCTTCTAAGAAATCAGTTTCATTCATGATGTTTTAACCACCAAGTTGTGCATGCCTGAAGGTTCTTCAGCTTAATGTAAGCCCAAATTTCCTTCAAAACCTGAGTCCTCGGCGCCTCCGAGACGCCACATAGAAAACTCTGCATCTCAGGCGAGAAGGGACGAGGCTTCATCATCCCAGTCTGAGGCCGAGGCTCGGCCGGCTTAGCGGCGACGCCCGCTTTCGAAGGATCGGAAGCAAGGCTGGCGAAGTGGAGGTGAAACCCTATGGAATGAAGATACCTTCAGCCTAGCGAACGACGTCGTTTCGACGACACATAGAAATGGAAAAGAGATGCGAATCCAGGAAGCCATTTCTGGTTTGGGAGGTTAAGAGTGAGTGAGGTTGTCGAAAGGGTTTGGGGGAGAAGATGAGGTGTGTTGGTGTTCTAGGCTAAGAGTTTTATGTATCGGTTATCGGGAGAGGGAAGAGAGGTGAGATGGGTAGGTTTAGAATTTAGGGGAAGAGGAAAGGATGTGTAACCAATGTTTAACATTAATTCAATACCAATTCAAATCAAGTCCAGTCCGTTCTTTAATTGTTGGCCCGTATCCAGTTTCCATTACTTCTCAAACTCATGGATTATTATATAGATATAGATATATAGATTTAGATTCTAGTGTAAAAGGTTTTTGTGGTGTAACAAGGGGATTGATTAGGAGCGTTAGATCTTCTCTAAATCATTGGCCTAGAATTAATCTCGGAAGGTACATAGAGCTCTATAGGCTTGCACACACCGGATCCACCCTCTTTACCGAAATTGCTGGAATTAAAAAACAAAATTTAAAATTATTCCTCAAATCGTCAGTAAATCTCCTCCTTCCCTCCCCAAAATCTCACTCACCCATCAATCTCTTCATCTTCTCGAATCTCCCGATTCTCAATCTCACTCACCCATCTCCTTCCCCAGAAAATCTCACCCTCTCTCCCGTTTCTCAATCTCTCGAACTCCCCTCTTGACTCCATTTCTCTGTCCCAAGAATCTCCCTCTCGAACTCCCCTCTCACCCCTTTTCACTCCCGCTTCGCAGTCTCCATTTCCGACGTCCTCTTTCGCGGCCAATTTTTCAACGGAAGTGGAAGTCGGAGCCGACGAAGACTCGTCTCATCATACAGAAGTCGAAGCCGACGATTTCGCCATCAAGTCCGCCATTCTTCGTCTCCTTCCTCCATTCTACCTTCAAACATGTAAGTCTATGGTTTGATTTCAATTTTTTCTCTGCATTTCTATAAAAACCCTAATTGAAAGTCGACAGTTGAAAAACCCTAATTTTGGAGAAGTTGATTTCTTCGGTAAATGGTTTTGTCATACAGATTCCTTCGGTAAATCAGGATTTCTAAACAAACCCTAATTAATGGTGGAAGGAGAGTCTTATATGTGAGACGGTCGGTAAACTGGTTTTCATTGTTCTAGTGGATGTTCTGATACACCGGTTTTAATTTGTTCTGATTCCTTCGGTAAACTTGATGTTGAATCTGTTTTTTTTTGTGTTTGTTTGATTGATTGATTCAGCTGGTGCAGTGATGCTCAATCCAAAACATTTAATTAGGGTTTTTGGTTTTTATTTTCTGTTATTGTGGTATTGTGGCTAAGCTATGGAAATGTGGTGATAAGATGCCTTTTTTTCAGCTACTTGGTTAAGGAGGAAAAAGGGATTTGTTAGCTTAATTATTTTTACACGGTTCTTATATACAGCCCGGTGATTTATTCAAACAACGCCGGGTCACTCGCGTTCTGCGAGGACACATACACTCGCGTTACGCGAGATTAGCAAAAAATTAGGTTAATTTCATGCATGCTAATCTCGCGTTCCGCGAGTGTACGTGTCCTCGCAGAACGCGAGTGACACGTCCCTCGCGGAACGCGAGATTAGCATGTCAGATGGACGTTGTTGTGCGCCATTACTACATGTCTTGTCCCCACCTAACTATAATAACTACCTCCTTATTTTAAGTAATCCGTAACACCTATTAACCCTACCCTAACACCTTTTTTATCATCTTTCACCTCTTTCACCCTCCATTAAAACCCATTTTCAAAACCTTAAAACTTCAAAACACTCTAAAAACACCTAAAATAATGGAAGATGAAGAGGAATTCAACAAAGGAGGGAATGGAGATGGTGGTTCATCAAGTTACCATACAAATGAGGTAATGTTCTTACTTAATTTTTGAATTTTAATTTGTTTTGCACCATTAAGAGCTAAAATGAACTTATTATGTTGTATTTCATGTTAAATCTAGTAGTAGTAAGTGTTGAAGAGATGACTTTTGCATATAATGTCAAAAACTTAGATGTGTTCATGTTTTTAGGGTTTTTAATGTAGAAACTCATGTTATGTTAAATTATCCCGTTGAATGACTAGTTTCAGGAAATAGCAACTTCCCGCGTTCTGCGAGAGGAAGCCACTCGTGTCACGCGAGATGTGCCTTCCTCGCAGAACGCGAGAAGTTGCACATTACAGAGTATTAACAGAAGCATTGTGTATAGGTGAATTTTTCTTTGTTCACTGGATTGAATGCAATCCAGTTGAATGACTACAACTACCCCTCCCGGAATACAAGGCCATGTTCGCCACCGTCATTTGATTTAGGGATTGACTACTTTGGATATTATTATCAACCATCTTCATATGAACAACATGTGCCATCTACATATGAATTGCATGTGCCATCTACTTATGAGTTGCCTGTGCCATCTACTTATGAGTTGCCTGTGCCATCTACTTATGAATTGCCATGTACATATGAGGTGCCATCAAGCTATGATGCGTTTGATTCACAATTTGCTAACCCACCTACAAACGTAGGAGAGGAGATGTGTTTTCTTCCCTCTTTACGCACTGCACCAAAGTTTGATAGTCCCGTATGTGAGGAAGAAGTTGTTTGTAGGGATTATTCGGAATATTTCACTACGGAGCAAGTGTTTGCCTCTAAGGAGATTGGTCATTTGTGGGCTTTGAATGTTGCAAAGCAACACAAGTTTATGATCTCTAATGGAAGGAGTGTACCATCTAAACCGGGGCAAAGTGGTAAGGTTCAAATCATTTGTGAGAAAGGGGGAAGCCATAGGCCTAAAGGTGTCGGTGTTAGATCAAACACAAAGAGCAAGAAAACGGGGTGTAAATTTCAGTTGAAGCTCATGGAGAACCGGGTTGAAGAGAATTGGAGATTAGTGGTTGTTTGTGGTTTGCACAACCATCCTATTGGAGATAGTTTGGTCGAGAATTCATTTGTCGGGAGGCCAACCCCGGATCAATAGAAAAAGGTTCGTGAGATGGTACTTTCACATTGTTCTCCAAATCAGATTTACACTGAGATAAACAAGGATCCCGGAAGTTGCACAAAGAAGAACCAAGTGTACAATTTGGTAAGACATATAAGGGAAGAGGAAATGGAAGGTAGAACCGTGGTTCAAGAATTCTTTCACCAATGCAAAGAGAGCAACTACTTCATGGAGTATAGGCCAAGTGCAAAGAATCCTTTGATAATAGGCGACTTGTTCTTTGCTAGCCCCGAATCAATGAAACTCTTAAAGGCGTTTCCATATGTCCTTTTGATGGACTCGACTTATAGCACGAACAAGTAAGTATTTATCATTCTGTGCCAAATGTTGTATTTTAAAATTCATGAACAATTGAAGATCTGTGGTAGAAAACACACCTTGCAGAATGTGAGGACACACCACCTCGCAGAACGCGAGTAATGTCCTTGATTCTGTGTTGATGCATTTTCAATTGCAAAGCTTCTGGACAATGTGCAATCCTCGCGTGACGCGAGGTGGTGTGTTCTAGCGTGACGCGAGGAAGAGCATTACAGATGCTCTATTTCGTGAGATTGAATGAGGAACTTATCTTACTGTATTTTGGTTTAAGGTACAATGTTCCCTTCCTGGAGATAGTCGGTTTGACTTCTACATGGAAGAATTTTGTTGTGTGCGGGGTATGGTTAGAGGCTGAGAGCGAGGATAGTTATTTCTGGGCGTTGCAGCAGCTGCAGACGATGTATTTTAGAATAGGAGCATCGCCTACTTGCTTCGTCACTGACCGTGAGATGGCTCTTATGAATGCAACAGACAAGTTATGGCCAAATGCAAAGTTTCTCTTATGTAGACAACATGTAAGGAAGAACATAGAGGCAAGAGCGAAGATAGCTATGGGCACACAAACATTGGGGGTTCATATTTCAAATGATTATTATAACGTGTTCGAACAAACCACTGAAGAAGATTACAAGAGTACTTTGAAGAAACTTGAGGACGAATGGCGAGCTTATCCAACCGTATTGAACTACGTGAGAAAGAATTGGCTAAACCGTTACAAAGAAAGACTTGTTTCAGCATGGACGGATAATGTCTTCACTCTCGGGAATAACACGACAAACAGGTATGTTCTGTAATTTATGTCTACCTTCTACATATGATAAAAAGAGCTTCTGTAATGCACACCTCGCAGAATGCGAGGTGTTCCAACATACCTAAAAAAATGACAGCAAAAACTTACACTAGGAGAAAATGCAGAAATTGCTGCGTACTCAAAAAATGCAGAAAGGCCAGAAAATGCAGAAACTGCTGACATTGCAGAAACTTAACAGAAAATGCAGAAACTTACCATCTCCGGCATAAGAATATCGAGTGCTCCCCTATAGTCCCTTCCGACTTGCCCCTTCTTCAGCTTTACATTCTTAGGCATCCACCGGTATACCCATGGTTGCTCCGCTCTCCACCGAGGACGTTCAGTAGGTCGAAAGTGTGGGAAGTAGTTGTAGATCCATGCCTAAGAAATACAAAGTACGTTAAATATGAAAATATATATAAGTACGTAAATTAAACGCTTAGAAAGTATAATACCTGCAACAAGGTGTAACAAAAAGACATCTGGGCACAGCCCTGTCGTGTGCATATCCCCAACTGCCTATACAGATGGGCCAAAGCAGCTGAACCCCACGATATGCCCGCAGCATGGGCATAGGTTTCCAAAAAAGGCCCATATCTAAGCCGAATCAAGTTCTGTGACTTGTCGGGAAATAAGATCGAGGAAGCAGTATGCAACACCCAACCTAAACCCTTTCGCTCTGGACCTAGGTTTTCACAATGCCTTTTAAACCATTCAGCTTTCACCCTCCCAGAATCTAAAGTGTGAGGATCTATTCCAAAAATTTCCACCCCCTTCCTACCATAGTATTTTAGAATCTCATCATGACTAAACTTGGCACCCAGTTTCTTACATGTCGTCATTGCTTTCCCTTCTATAGGTAGGCCTAAAATCATATATACATCAAGAAGGCCAATAGTGATCTCACCACAAGGGAGGTGGAATGAATTTGTCTCCGGTTGCCATCGTTCGATGAACGCTTCAATCAAAGGAAAGTCGATTTCTTCGTACATCATGTCAGGTAGATCTGACAGTCCAACTGCACCGGGAATCTCTGACCAGTCATTGTTGTCCAATGGCCAATCACTGCTATGCTTTGTCCGTTGTTGTGGCTTCATCGGACCTTTGAACTGCAGAAAAATACAAAAATTACACACTGCAGAACAAATTTTCAAAAAATACAGTTTCTGCAGATTTATCAGTTTCGGCAGAATTGTGCATTTTCTCGCGTTCTGCGAGGAGTGACACCCTCGCGTTCTGCGAGTTGTCACTCCTCGCGTTCTGCGAGAAAATGCACATATTATGCATTTTCTGATAATTCTGCGAGGGACATGACTCTCGCAGAACGCGAGGGATGTAGCGTTTTGCGTGAATTTGCACTTTCTTCAGTTTTCGACGACAGTTTTCGGCGACAATTTCCGGCGAAAATTCAATATTTTAGCTAAAATACCTATCAATTTAAGTAAATTACCAAATAAATATCAAAACCCTAAATAAAATCAACAACCCTAATAAAAAACCCTAACCCTAATGAATTTCAACCTATTCAACATAAAACAACATCCACTCATCAACCATAATTCAAAATCATCATCTTTCATCCATTTTACAACCATTTCTAAATCAACATTCAATATCAAAACATCATATAATATGCAATTTTCTATACTAACAACATATATTCATCTAAAAACAACATTACAAAGCATAAGAGTATTAGAAACATACCTTATATGGAGATTTGAATTGAAAAGAGGAAGAAGAAGTAGGTTGAAATTGAGAGAGATGGTAAAATGAGAAGAGAGCGGCGGAATTTTTTTATGGTGGCTGTAAAAATGGGCCGAGTAGGGTTTTTCCCCTTTTATAGGGGAAAAACCCCCTCGCGTTCTGCGAGGGGACGCTCCCTCGCGTTCTGCGAGGTGACGCTCCCTCGCGTAACGCGAGGGCCCGGGCGTTATTTAGAAAACGTCCGGGCTATATTTAGCAAGGGCCTATTTTTATTGTTTTCTTTCTTACTGATTTTTATGGTCTCCTGTCCTTGAATAACTATGAGTTGTTGATGACAGTGGAATGAATAACTATGGTCTCATGTACTGCATATTATAAGTAGCACTATCATTCATTGTTGTTAGCGTTCTGCCATATTAGTGGTGTTGTGCCATGGGATATAATTCCTATCAGGATTCAACATCCATGGCAAATCACATTCTTTAGTTTAGACAACTAATCGACGTTTATCAAATTGGGCATTTAAATTGAGCAGGGCACTGAACATTATTACTGTAATTTCAGGAAACTCAAGATTTCACCAAAGAAGATTGCAACCAAGCGTAAGAAGCTTGTTAAAGCAGGTGATTTATGCAGAACAGGGAACACAACCACATCAACTGACTTAGTGGTTCATGGCTTGGAAATTACGTTTAGAGTGGATAGCAGTCCCTTTCCTAACCCACAAACTGAAACTACCAACCAACATGAAAATGGTAATATTCACTAACCATATTCCATTATAAAATTCAGTCAATATAGTTATTTTATATGTGTCTTCAGTAATTATGATATTACTCACTTTGTTTTACATCATATTCATATATTTTATATATATGTAAATCCATTTTTGTTTCCAGATTTGATTCCTTTTTAGTCTTGCTTAGTGATTTCTTGGGTTGCTTGTTTGGGGTTCAGTGTTGCTGTTTTTTTGTAGCATGCATTGGAGTTCTAGATACGATCTCTTTGCTGATCATAATTTTCTTCTTTCTTTGTGAAGCAAATTACTACTTCCTAGTATGATTTATCATGTTTTTGTTGCTAGATTTGCAAGAGGACTCTTATTTACTGTGATTTTCATGTGATGTTGTTCCTGTTTTGTGTTCTTTGTTCAATTTGTTTTAAGTGATGAATTTGTCTTTGTTGTTGGTATTCAATTATAGAAATCGGTCATGTAAACGTGATATTCATGTTTTAATGATCTTGGCAGCATTGTCATCTATATCTCTTCTTCAATTATAGAGTTGCTCATTTTTCAAATATGATTGTGTGATTGATTGTACTTTTAATGATCTTGGCAGCATTATGATCTGATTTTTGTATTTTGTATTAATGCAGTTTCTGCGACAGATGATGTAGATTTTGATGATGATGATGAACCCTTTATAATTAGGCGGAAAGGACTAAATATTCAAGACCGAAGACATCCTGTTCGGAAAGACCAAGCAAGGGTTTCAACATCCAAAAAACCGGAAATGACATCCAACACTAAAGACAAGGGAAAATCAAAGCTCTGGACAAGGGAAGACTTTGAAGAAGACGATGAGAAACGTGGTAAGGTTCGTAGGAAGAATGCCACTGAGGAGTTCCCCGCAATCAAGCAATGTTCTGGTTTAGGAATATTTGTAAAGGCCGTATCACACATGAATGATGCACAAAGAAAGGTTGTGGAAAAGATTGGGTTTGGGTCGTTGCTTGGTTTGCAGGATATTGGCTTTCCAAAGTAAGTATCTCTTTTGTCCCCAAAATAAAAGTAATTCAACATGTATTCATTATATTACTTATTAATATTGAGTTTATGATTGGTATAAAAAATGAAAGGATGGTTTTATACAATGAAAGTGTATGTGATAGGTTATAGATATTCGCTCATCACATGTAGATATTCGCTCATCACACGTACATCTATTTTTCGTAAATAGATGTAGATGTGAATGATAAGGCTTACTGAAATAGAGTTTGTCATAATGCTTACTGGAATATATATTGTTTGTCATAAGACCAATTTTTGTAAATAGATATAGTTGTGTACTTGATAAGTTTGCATGATTTGCTAGCATTAGATATTCAGTTTGCACATGCATTAGAACTTGGGCAGAGATCTATCATTACGACTCTTTTCATCATGAAGAGTGTTATTCATTTCGTTTTTTACCATATTCATATACTTTGAATGTATAAAGTGTATTTTCTATGCATCTCCAAACAGTTTAATATGCTATTCATGTACATAGTTTAAATTTGCTCCTATTACATGTCCATAATGTTTTTTCCCCTCTATTTGTATGAGCAGGTTAATATGCTATTGGTTGGTGGAACATTACAATCCAAGGAGAGGGAAAATTCTATTTCCGGATGTCGAGTGCATTGATGTCGTCGAAAAAGATGCTGAAATCTGCCTTGGATTCCCATGTGGATCAATGGAATTCATCAAGCATGGGGCCCTCGTCAACACTCACGTACTTGCGCAATGGAGGGATCACATAGGAAAGACCATGCATCTGATTAGATATGGTGATCTAGCTGCAAGCATGCTTAATGCTGATGATGGTGGTGAAGTATTTGTTTGTGACTTCATCGTCCTTTTACATTCCTCTATCATTGAGCCAGAACAAAGTGGTGTTGTAAACCAAACATTCGTACGCCGCTTAGAAGACGTTCATGATGTTGGCAAGTGGAACTGGTGCAGTTTTGTCATTAGTTGCCTTGTTGATGCAAAGAAAAAATGGGATGCAAATAAAAAAGGCTCTTTCACTGGTACTCTTCTCTTCCTAACGGTATTATTCTTTGCTTTTCATTACGTTCATTTATCATTTAGTATCTTCGACACCGAAAATATTCACTAATCAAATTTATGAATATGTATGCAGCTTCTTTACCTGGATAAGGTGGTTTTATACAATAAACAACCAATTCCTAGAAGCATCCCAGCGTTTGTTGGGTGGAGCATCGAATCAGTGGCGCTTAGGGAACTAGAGGAGATTGAGTACGGGAGGATTGGAGATGGAAATGTTGTCGCTAGGCAGAGTCTTCTCAGAACATCCACGAAATCAGAATCTGCATCTCATGTACCTTTTTACAACCATCTTAGTTCAACTTGACTGCTGTTTGGGTCAGTTTGTGATTCAGTTACCCTGTCGATTATTAATCTTGCCTCTCCTATGACGATTGTAAGAAGGACGTAATTTATGATTTAAGTTGCATTTATCATTAGTGTATTGCGTGTTGACTGTTGTCAAAGTTGCTGATTGTGTTGTTATGTTCTTTCGATCAAAATCTTGGTACACTTCTGTTTCTTGTTTCTGTTTTCTAGACTTTCAATACATTTAATATGTGATACTCTTTCCTGTTTTCCAAACTTGCCATCAGTAACTGAATCCTCCTTACTAGCATTTGTATCCTTTCTAAATAATGTGTGACTGATTCTTCTGCTGTGAATAAGTCACTATCATCCTTTCAAATTTTTTTTATTGAATTGGAGATAAATGTACAAGTTACAGGCTAATTTCTTATTTTTAATAATTTTTTTACGTTTCTGCCGTGTTAGATAATCGTTGTATGTTATTCAAGTTTTGTTTTATGATTTTCATTTTACTGATCGACTACGGAATTCAATTATTTGCTGCTGAATTCATATTCACAAAGTACTCTATGTTATTCGTTCAAATTTACTATATATTCATATATTTCACAAGGCATAAACAAGACTTTAAGTGAAGATCTGAGGACCATGGCGAAAGCCATTTTGAATTTTTCTGAGCACATGCGAGCCATTCCAAAAGGAGGAATGGAAGATGAGATAACAAAGGCCATCACAGAAACTGGAAAAGCTTTGTTGGGTTCAGTAACCGATGCTTTTCAACCATCAAAAGGGGTTCCGGTGTTGAGCCAAGTAGGCAAGGTGGGAAGTCAATCTCAAGACCCGTTTTGGAGTCAACCAGACTTGATCAAGATGGTTGAAGAGGTGGAGTCAGAAATGGCAGTAAGGGAACAACTTATCAAAAGGGAAGAAGACAATTGTGGTCCTCAGAACATGCATGGATTTGATAGATTTGACGATCATGGCCCTGCTGTTTTTGACATGGGAAACAACTCAAATGAAGACATCAACCTTGGGGACAAGGAAGACATGGTACAATTTCATTACAAACATGTATATTTAGTGTTCTATTTTAATGAAAGTTATTTTTTTGACTCTTGTGATTGTAGTATACAATATCTAATACTTACAAATATTCCTTTAAAAAGGTGTCGGTACCTCCACATCAATCCCCTATTCCATCCAAAGATCTACATTGGGTAATCAAGCTGAAATAATCATTTTACAATATGGTTTGTGACATTTTTAAGATTACATACTTTAACTAATTGGTTTTGACCTTTAAAAAGGTATCAAAGGCTCATTCAGATGTTCGGGCTCAAGGCAGTCTAAGGCGACTTCTATTCCTACGGCCTCACTTAACAAAGCATCCCCACCTACCGTAACAGTCAACATTCCAGCACAAACTACCGCACCATTCCTCATGCCCATTTCAATCAAGGAAAGCACGAGAATTGCTGCTCCATCTGTCCCTCAACAAACTGGAAGTTTCGAGCAGGTTGTTCTTTTAAACTGTTTGCTTTTACTTTGTTATAGTTGATTTTGCTGACGTGTTTAGGTTGTCTAGGTTTTTTTTTGAAGGTATTTATATGTTGTTACCATGTATTCATGCATCATTTCAGCTGAGTCATTTCTAATTAAAGGAGTCATCTTGTTTTTTTCCCATGAAACAATCAACTTGGACACTTGTTGCTGAAAATGTGGGGAGGTCAAATGCAAAGACCTCTACTTCCAACATCGACCAAGACAAATGGAAGAAACCAATGCCTATTGTGCCCAAAACCACAAATACAAAAGGCGGTGGAAAGAAACTAACAAACAAGATCCGGTAAGCTTGAGGAGGAGTGATAGGCTTGCATGGGGGAAGTGATGTAATATTTAATGAATGAATTTTTTTTGGAACAAAAAAAATTATGGGTCAGTAACCGAAACTATAAACAACCCGATTACTCAAACTACCCGCTAAATTTTGTAATTACATAGTCGGGTAGTAATTATTTAGGATAAATGTTTTGCAATCTAACATTGGGGTAGTACTAGTCTATGTAGGATAACTACTATCTTGACCACTTATGCATTAGATATTGAGTATTGCTTAATTTCATATCGCACAATGATTCATCGCCTCTAAATATAATGCAGTAGAGAGCATTTATTTTGGATTATGTATATATTCGATTTTCACATTTCAATATTCATGTTGTAGCGTATTAATGTTCATATTATTTAATAAATGGACAATTCTTTTCAGTAAGCATTGGGGAGTGAACAATAGAAACGAATCCATTATCTACTCCATATTACGTAATCAACACTCATCTACCTATGAATTATATATATTAATTATGGTTGTATTGACATGTGCATATTTCCCCTTCTTTTTATTCATAATTTGAAGCTTCTTATTCATGACGCTGGCGACTTCACCACCCCTGCAAAAATCAACATTCCTGCTGACAAGAGGCCCACCAAGTTAGCACCAGTGAACAGAACTCCATGGTTTCCAAGGATTATTAGCATCTCGAGTAAGCCAACTAGAGAACAAAATTTGATATATTCATATGTGAATCAGCACGTTCGGAAAGAGTAAGTATATTCCTTAAAAATCTCAAACTCCCTATATTCACACCATTTTCTAATTGCTTTACGCTTAATTCTTTTATACCCAAAAGAGCAAAATTATACATATCAGAAGACGATGAAGTACTTGCTGCAGACTTCCAATCACTATAAGAAGGTTGTGATGTCAACGTAGACATTATAGAACTATGGTGTACTTATCTTAATGAAATGGAGGAACGACATAGTACTAGATCATCATCAAGGATCTTTGTCCCATCATCAACATTAGTACGTACATATTAAACGTTTTGTATTGCATATTTCAAGGACCCAATTTAACTTGTTAATGGTTGTCTATATATATAAACAGTGGGAGTCGTTTAACGTTCAAAGACCCATTCAAAAAGGTCGAAATTATGCAACGTTCAAAGCTGGAATGGACGATCTACTTCCAAGTCTAAAACACGCAACTCTTGAAAACGTTCATATGGTTTTTTTGTACAGGTTATTCAATTTCTCTTTGATGATGTTCATTAAATGTGTACCTGGTATTCAGAAACTGCTTATATTCAGGTCTTCTTCCCTTTTACACTTTGCAAGGACTATTTCATAATTTGTTATAATTTTGTGCATGGAAGCATTGAGATTTTGCACAATTCTACAACATTCGACCAGAATACTCACAAAAAATACGGTGCAACCGTCAAGCTCCTGGTAACTTCAATAACCAACCTCGTACCTTCTTAAACCAATGAAAATGTTGTTATTGAACATCTAAATAATATGTTTTTTAAAAACAGTGAAAGATGTTTTTCCATTATATGGCCGGTTGGAACCTACATGGAGGGTGTGAGTTATTCAGAGACAAGCCTCCACAGATATTAGACTTGCCTTGGAGTATGAATGTGCATAGTTCGGATTGTGGAATTTATGTCATGCGCCATAAGGAGACCTATGTCGGTCAAGAAGTGAAGAATTGAGATTGCGGTCTAAGGACAAACTCCATAGCTGGTATTATTTATTTGCGCATCAAGTACCTCAGCGTTCTTCTTAATATGAAGGATAACCAGGTTTACAAGGCATTGCAGCAACTTGCACCTAAGTTTATTGCAGAATTCGGGGCATCGGGTTCCCAAGGCGTCTTCATTAATGACATGTTTTAGTGCTTATTACTTCAAGTAGACCTATAGTATACTTTTCTTATTTCATATACAATTTGTTAAATAATGGTTCTGGATATACCAAGACCTATAACTTTAGGAGAATTTAAATCTTTATCAGTTTTATTAGATTTTATCCAAGATGAATAATGTTTACGAATGATGATATAGCTATTGATTTTTACCACTACGGTTTATTTATTGATGACGTTTTTATTGAATATTGTAATGGTCATTTGGGAGCATATTGGGACATAAATGGTATGATATTCAGTAATAATATGTAAGGGAAAATTCACTTTACATATCCGTATCATCCTTCAAACTACTCCTACGTATATCAAATGTTACACACCTAAACACTCTCACACATGACTACCAATAGGGAAACAATTGTTTCATAACTTAACATATCATGCATAACAAAAACACGAATATCAAAAATCTTAATATGAATACAATATGAATCAAATATGAATACGGATTACTTAAATGAATAAACCCGAATTTGAAATATTCATAACTCCGCGATGCAATATTCACTAGTGAATAATTATAATCATCCATAAGTTTGCTAGAACTGATATAAAAAACTCAATATTCCAACATCCCTAAATAAAATAAAATAGTTTTTAAATAGCTATTGAATTTTCACTTATCCTCATCATCATCATCCACAATCACTTCCTTGCAATTCCTCTTGTCATGTCTTGCGTATTTGTGACACCTAGCGCAGTTCCGTAATCCCTTCTGCGATTCTTCTACTTGTTTTTCTTTGAGGCTTTTAATACGCTTCTCCCTACCACTCCCTTTGTTCTTTGCTATGCCGGGAACTTGCACTTCAATTTCAACTGGTACATCTACTCCAGCAAAGCTTTGGATCATCGAACCTTGAACAACAGATTATTAAACGCGGATATCTATTAATACAAACCCGAACACATAATGTTAGAAATACGAATAATTTAAAATCAAAATACGTGAGACTTTATCATTGGGGTCGGTTCCATTTATGACATTCTTATAGCTTTCCTTCTTCCTATTGAAAGTATTCAGTAGATCCTTCAATTTATCTATATCATCCTTCGCTAGACCAACACAAGAGTATATCATCGACCATACCTCATTTAAGACAGATTGTTTCTCTTGTATCTTAACACTTTCATTCCACACATTATATGATATTCCACTCTTTGCATTCTTCACAGAACCATTGGTCCACCTATCAAGTACAAGATTCATCGGGATATCCTTACAATCTCTATATTTCAGGACCGTAAATATATGCCGACATGGCATGCCTATCTTATTGAACATCATGCAACTACACCATGTAATGTCAACATCCAAAGTGTGATCCACATCAAACTCTTCTTCTCCAACTGTAATCTTGTAGTGTACTACATTTGCATCTGCTTTACGACCTACAAATACATCACATTTATAAAACAGTAACCTACGAATATTACTATACTATATATGAATACGTAGTCAACGGAATCTGAATAATTCAAATAACGACATTACCTGGTTTGACTGGTGTGAGATTACAGAAAAAACAGGCAGACTCTATTTTTTTCTGCACTACAGTGAACATCTTTAATGTATAAACTTCAGATGCATGCTTTTCCATCGGCAAGGGAGTCTATAATTGATGAGACCTTGTATCCGAATCAAAGTCGTTGCGCAATTGTGTATGTCGTTGTGTTTCCATGACACTATCAAAATGCATCATCAACTCAACCAAGCTGAAATCTCTGTTTGTATAAGCACCAAAGACACTGTTTTGCGACTCTGAAATGGATGTTGTGCGAACAAGCCCACCAAGCACAATGTCTTTGAAATACGCAGGTATCCAGTAGCGTCGAAGGTTATACATATCCCTAAACCAGTCCCTTGCCTTGTCTCTAAGATCCTCATCGTTCATGAACTGCAACCACCCAGTTTCGAATTCATCAATGGTCAGTCTATCATCCCAAACCAACGTACCTAATCGCTTCCTAAAATCTTTTGAGTTTATTTTCTTAGCACCCACTTTTGTCGATACTTTCTCCATTATGTGCCACATGCATAATCTGTGCCTTGTGTTTAGCAATGATTCTTCAATGGCAATCTTCAAGGTCGAGTCTTGGTCTGTCACTATCACTAAGGGTGCATGGCCCATTGCCTCCACAAAGTGCTCAAAAAGCCATTTGTAACCAGTCATGTACGTCTTCCTTGATCACCAAACAACTCCAAAGGTTAGACTCTTTTTATGATTATCAATCTTAGTGAACGACGCAAACACCATATAGTACCTGATATACAGATTAAAAAGTTAAATATCGTAAAGGATCATACTACAACATATGAACACAGTAACATCATAGATTGAATATCACAGTCAACAATACGAACACTCCTTGAAAAAAATCACCTGTTTGTTCTATAGGTAGAGTCAAACGATATGACATCACCAAAAGCTACAAAATTTCTCCTTGAGATGGGATCTTCCCATAATAACCTAGTCAACCATTTCTCTTTATCAAGAGAATACTCAAAATAGAATCAACTACATTGTTCCTTCTTCTTTTTAAACCTATCAATGACCATTTGTGCATCAGCTGCATTTATGTCTTTCATTAAATCCCTCTTGAAGTTTTTGAAATCTATAGCCAATGCATTGATATGCGCAAAACTGCTAACCATCTCTTTTAGAAGCTTGTAAGATTTGACTGGTCCTAAATTTACCCTTGTACAACTGAGCATGAACTTTTGGTGTCCAATCCCCAAGTTCCTGTTACACTTCAGTAAGTGCCTTGCTATCTTGGGCACCATATCATGATTGTGATGCTCGATGAACTTACTAACAACGTACACATCACCAACAGTCCAAAGAAATTTGATCATTGCCCCGCATTCAACATGGTTGGTTGTTGTCTTACGCTTCTCGATACTATTGGCTATATTCTTCTCACCCTTGCGGTTGCAATATAAGTACCTATGCGACACCATTGTTGATTGCTTGAGCCTATGAAGAGTGCCCTTTCGAACGTCAAATCTTGCCGCCTTGGCATATTTGTAATAGAATTCCTCAGCTTCTATTAGGGACTTAAATTTTCTCCTCATAAAGGGTTTTTCTTGACTTGGAAACCTAGGTATCCAACACTTTGAATTATGGTCATCGGGATGAACAATACAATCGGTTCCGTAATCGAATTCAGCTTCTTCTTCTTCATCAATGTCTATTATTCCAGTTTTGCAAGAATTGTCGGTCACCAAATCATCACTTGACCATTCATCGACCACTTTTTTACCTGGGCAAAAAAGAATAACAGTGGAACCCCTTTTGTACAATGAAGTACACTATATTCGTTTATAAGATGATGTTCAAAACTGGAAAAAAGCCCTTTCAGAATATTTCAACAGTAGAACACGCATAACAAAGATTAAAAACTTAATATCGTCTTCTATATGTAGGAACAAAAGCCTTTCGTAATGGAACCCCTATAACAGAATATTTCAACAGAAGAACACGCATAACAAAGATTAAAACTGAATATCATCTTCTATATGTAGGAACAAAAGCCTTTCGTAATGGAACCACTATAACAAAATATATCAACAGTAGAACACGAATAACACAAATGAACATCAGAATATCGTCTTCTTTATGTAAGAACAAATTTCTTTCGTAATGTACACCCTAGAACATAATATATTACCAGTAGAACACGAATAACAAAGATGTACATCAGAATATCGTCTTCTTTATGTTTTTCATTAATTACTTTCATAATGGAACCCCTATAACTGAATATTCAAAAGTGGAACACGAATAACAAAGATGAACATCAGAATATCGTCTTCGTTATGTGGGAACAAATGTCTTTCGTAATGGAAACCCTAGAACATAATATATCACCAGTAAAACACGAATAACAAAGATGTACATCAGAATATCGTCTTCTTTATGTTTTTCATTAATTACTTTCAATGGAACCCCTATAACTGAATATTCAATAGTAGAACACGAATAATAAAGATGAACATCAGAATATCGTCTTCTTTATGTTTTTCATTAATTACTTTCAATGGAACCCCTATAACCGAATATTCAACATTAGAGCACGAATAACAAAGATGAACATCAGAATATCGTCTTCTTTATGTAGGAACAAAAGTATTTCGTAATGGAAACCCTATAACCTAATATATCATCAGTAGAATACAACTAGAAGATGAATATCTCACATTAGAATATGAATACACACACCGTATTGTAAACATGAATATCGATTAAACAAAATCGAATATATATTGCGCCACATAAGAAGGGATTTTTCCAGATTTCAGTCAAACAGCATAGTAACCAAAACTGAATATGAAGAAACCCTAATTATCAAGAACTAACCTATACAATCAACTTCATCCGTAGACATTGTAATTTCATGCGCCAATGGAAAAAGAATGAAGAACTTCCAGAAGAATGAACATCTAGAAAAAGACCAAGCAAGAGCGTTAATGCTGTGATGCAGGCTGCAATGGAGAAAACCTCCTGAAGAAAAACGTGAAGCGATAATTATGGATTCTCTCTCCTCTCAAATACAGATTACCTGTTAAAATTAAAATCAAAAATCAAAAAATCCTGAAGAAGCGTCAACTGCCACAAAATCCGGCTAGGCATTTGAATTTATTTTATTTTCCTTTTTTTCCATGATTAATTCAAGCCATTCATTTAATCCAATCCAACGCTCCTAATTAATCCACTTGTTACACCACAAAATTCGTTACACCGGAACCGGCCTCTCTCTCTCTCTCTATATATATATATAAATGGTTGCTCTTGGCCGAATGTAAATGTAACTGGTACCCATTTAATGCATGTATAAAACTTTTCTCATCTCATCATGAATCTTTAATAGAAAACTCTCATCTTCTCTTAGTTGCAAGATATACGATTAATATCTACAACTTCACATATTCTCCATTATATTAAATTTAGCTAATGAATGCATTTAATTAATAAATTATTAATATTAAAAAATTATTAATATTTAATCCGTCTTTACCAATAATCTAAATTGATCTAATTCATTTGCAATCCAAACGCAACTTAACTACCCTAATTAACAAATTTAATTACCATACATATAAATCACCCGACAACTATATGCAAGCAAAAGAAACAAATAAATGTAACAACCTCAATAACACTTTTTAATTACATCGTGCCTACTATGATCACTATATTATAAAATGTATGTGGTCAGATTAACATTCGCTAAATGAAAATAAAGTCAATACATAAATATCATATATAGATATTATAATATAAGACTCCAAAAAGACGAAGGCTATTACATATATCTTAATATTACTTTTTAATACGCAAAAATACGCAAGGTGATCAAAATCTAGTCTTTATATATAATAAGATAGTCATAGATATAAAGCTCGAAATAGAACACCATAACTAGCAAAGCGCCAGAAAGTGAGGATTTTCCCTTATTGTTGGTGGGAAAAAATTGTTGGTGGAGAAAAAGAAGAAGAATTTACCTTGGCCCGAGGTGTTGTTCGGGCGACTTCAACATAATCCAAGTCATACGAGTGAAATCATTTACAATTTGTTAATTTTAGTAACGCACTTCGTTGTTTTGAAACTGACGAATGATTCAGAAGACCAAGCATGATAATCATACATATAAATCTAGAAATATAACTCCATACATATATAGCAAAGGGCAGGTGAAATACATTTCACCTCATATAGTGTATAAACCATTTCTTTTATATATATTATACATAAATGTGCATAGACTTTCCCACAACATAGTGATCGATCAACATATACGTATTAAAAACAATTGTTAAACTTTCGAGTGTTGTGTACCTTGATGAACTATCCATTAGTATAAGAAGTGTTATTATAGGTTCACTCAAAGAGAAGTTTCCTCGATCTAGAGCGTAAGTTAACGCTACGAAATATGGGCGTCGATGAGGGATTCGATCACGGGATGGGTTGGAGATTCCATTGACAAACCCCGCGTTAGTAGTCGGGATGGGAAATCTTCCAGGGTAGAAAATCCTCTTGGCATGGTAGAAGTGGAGGATCCTTGTGTGCTTAGGCCTGGAATTCCTGGTAAGGTAGAAGTGGGGTATGTTGGAAATGATGGGAGACCCTCAGGAATGGAGTATCCTGGATTCAACATTCCTGATAAACCGGCGAAGAGGGGTCGAGCTGCATCGACTCTAACAAGAAGAGACACAAGAAGAGAAAGTAAGATCACCTTTGTCATCTTTTCCAAATGATATGATTCTTCTTTATGTTGTGTGAGGTACTTGGGGAATATAGCAAGGGTTTATATAAGGAAAAGAGCTTGCACTTAGTCAAGAAAATGAAATACTATGACCGCCATTACGCATGTGGTTTCTTTATTTCAAAGGAAGCTAGACGACTTCGTATTTGATAAGTGAACCGTGGAAACTAGACTTCTAGATTAGTGAATCACGGAGTTTAGATAATTAGGATCTAGATTTAGGTTGTGATGAAACTAGCCTTCATTTAGAGTGAAATAATAGTATCATTATGCGATCTTTAGATGATACAGTGAAACAAGAGTATCATTATGCACCTTTAGATTAGATTAGAATGAATGACTAGGATTAAATAAAAAAAGAGGTATAATATTTTAATGGAAATTTCATAAAATCACCCCTTAAATAGAGCACCCACAATCGCCCCTTAAATCAGTAATTACATACAACCATCATTTAAATGAATTATGTTAGCAACCAACCATTCACTTTGATC
Source organism: Oxyria digyna (assembly GCA_029168935.1). NCBI lineage: Eukaryota > Viridiplantae > Streptophyta > Magnoliopsida > Caryophyllales > Polygonaceae > Oxyria > Oxyria digyna. The sequence continues at coordinate 49,040,270 of JAPVLV010000005.1, forward strand.
GGGTTTTGAACGATTTATGCTAATTAAATTAGGTTTTGAGTTTATTTACTTCTAAACCGGTTTTGAATACTTACTCCAAACCCGCCAAATCGATCCAAAGCACGCGCACATGAGGGTGGTTACGATCTGATCCTATAAGGGTTGGTTGTGGGTAAAATGCTCTATTTTAGGGGTGGTTTTTTGAAATTTCCTCAATATTTTAACGGAAAAGCTATATGGGCGCTGTTTTTTTTCTAAATGGACGCGAATTCACACACTTAACTTGGGCGTCCCTTATTTGTACGCAGTATATATGTGTAGCCCCTGTAAAGGGTAAAAATGGAAACAAATTGACTACCGTAGTTGAATACTACGCATATCTTAGGCGTAGAAATAACCCTAAACCCTAAACTTGGACGAGAAATATTTGCCCTAATTTTGGCCTTCAAACCCTAATGTAATTCCTCAAATTATGCCCTAACCTCAACACGGCACACTTCTGTTCGACTTCCTTCTACAACAGGGAGATTAGGGCAAACAACCGTCAACCGATCATCGTAAATGCACCATTCCACCGACGATTACTTCTCAATCAACACATTCTCAATGGAATCACAATCTCCACCGGAATCCACACCTAGAGAGACACAAGAAACTCAAGATCCCGGAGCTTCTACGTCGGCTACAATGGCGGAACCGCCGGCGATTTTATCTCCGACCATTCAGATGGATACGACGGTGGGGTCGGAGGCGCAGTCAAAGAACAACGAGTTCTGGAGAGATTTGGATTTGAATTGGCCGGCGTTGTCGGAGGGGCAGTCTTCGACACCCGAACCTCCATCGAAGAAACATAGATTGAGGGATTCTTATACGGTCGATGATCAGTTTCTGAAAGAATGTATGAAATTATTGGGTGAAGTAAAAGGAGGAGGAGGAAATGGTGATGCTGAGGGTGAAGCCCTAGAGGTCGGCGATGAAGGAGGAAATGGTGATGCTGAGGCTGAAGCCCTAGAGGCCGGTGGTGAAGGCGGAGGAGGAAATGGTGATGTCGAAGGAGGAGGAGGAGAAGGGCAGCAAGGAGGATCCGACTGTGCTAATCCCTACTGTGGGTCCGTCTACCGTACCGGTGAGGTCGACCGCTTTGGAAGCTAGTGCCTCTGCAGCAACGGGGAGTTCCATTGGTGTCGAAACGTCGACGGAGACCCCATGCACCCCGATCGGGGGACTAAATAAATCGGTTAGTTATTCACAACCTGCATGAATTGATTAGATTAGATTTGCATGTAAAATATGATGAATTGATGAAACTTGCTTGTTTATGAAACTTATGAAATAATGTAGTTTCAGGTTCATAGGAATGTGCGGTTAGAATTCGTTTTTTGAACTTTGTAGTTTGTTAGAATTGAGTAATTTAATTAGTAAGTAATTTGAAATCTGTGTTATGGATTTTCCATGCTGTGATAGACACTGGATTGACCGAGCGTACGCCAGTGAAAGATGATCCTAAAGGACAGATTGGTATTTCAAAGGAGATACGTTCTCGTAGTAGATACGTTCACGCATAATATTATAGATTGTGTGTCAGCGGGTTATGAGAGGGATGATGGGGAGGATGATCCTGACCGTTTGATGAAGATTCCTGACGTTGAGGGTGTTAAAAGTCTCGAATATCCTCATGAGTATGTTGAGAGAACATTAGGCAGAGATGAAGCTCAGGAGCCAACTACAGAGGCTACTGAACAATGTACTGAAATGTCAATTGGCGATTTAGGGGTTGAGGATTTTGATTTCACGATTTCCTCACCGTTTTTTAAAGAGACGTCCACTCCTGTAGATGTTGTTCCTGCAGTTGTTCCTCCAGTTCTTCAGCCTGAAGTTGTCCAGGCTACTAAGGTTGGAGATGTTGCCACAGGACCTGTGCGTAAATTTTGCCAATGGCTCGATAATGTTCCCCAACCGCGTTGTCCTCACCTACTTCCTAGATTCGATACCCACATTGCTAAGGCAATTTATGAGAGACCGCTACCTGATCCTGCTCTAGACTATGTTCCACTAATACAGTACAGGATACGAAGACCTAAACATAAACCTAATCAAGAAGAAGTTACTACTGAAGAGGACACTGATGAAGATGTCCCTTATGGAGGTCCTGGTGCTTTCAGAGTTCGAGGTGCTCGTGGTGTTGGAGCTGGAGGTGCTGGCAATGTCGGTGCTGGTGGTGTCGGAGCTGGAGATGTTGTTGATGTCGGTACTGGTAATGACGGAGCTGGAGGTGTCGGTGGGGGAGATGAGCATGAGGTCGAGGATGGTTCAGCAGTTGCACCTGTTCGTGGTAAAGCTCGTAGGGCTGCTACACAGGACTTGGTAAGTCTTCATTGTAGTGTATTTTATTAAATTTGTGACACTAATTTGAGTAATCTGAAATTTTAATTTTAATGTATGCAGAGTTATAAGATTCTGAAGGTCTACTTTCAGTCATCAAAGTTATACAAGTTGGAGCATTACATTAGACCAGACCTAGACAGTTGGTTTAGGATTGCTGAGCGAAGTGGCCTTACTGATCTACGCACTCTTAATATTGCATCTGGTGTGTACTCTACGTTAATATTAGCCTTTGTGGAGAGATGAAAAACAAGACATGAATGCATTTCACATGCCATTTGGTGAGATTACCATCACACTTGACGACATTCTATGTATTCTAAATGTTCACATTCATGGGAAGAGCTGCATGAAATCTATGGGAAGAGACGAGCTTTGGACTCTTGTTGCCCAACATTTGGGTGTGGACTTCAAGCAAGTGAAGACCTGGAATTCGGCTGGGGCCATTCTTGTAAAGTGGTTGAGGCGTTGGCTGAGGCATAAGTTGTGGTTGCCAGAGGCAGAACAGCCTGCGTCCCTTATTTCTATGTACTACATTTTATTGCATCCCGGGTCGACTGTCTTGGTGGACAAGATCACTAACGCCGTAAAGATCAAGTTGCTACAGTTTTTGTTGGACCCAACCCACTATGATCAATACGCATGGGGTGCTGCCATTCTTGCATATGTTTACCGTAATCTGGGTGAGGCATCTAGGGCTCATGGTTAGGGGATTGCTTCTTACGGGATACTGATTAGGGTAAGTCCTATTCCGTTAATCTATCTATCAAAACAAGTTTATATTCATATTCTAATTCTCTTCTATTATCAATTACAGTGTTGGGTTTGGGCATATTTCCCTCATTTTCGTGGTCATATGGTTACGAACTCCCTATTTATCGATGACGATAGAGGAGTTGCTCAAGATATGGGAGAGGTGCCACGTAGCAAGGATACAAAGCGTCTTGTTGCTATCCGTCTATTATTAGACGAGTTGAGATATGAGGAGGTAATCTATTAGATAATGTTTACACAAATTATGTCTCATTTGCGCTACATACTTATTCCATATGTTATATTTTCTTATGTAGGTGAACTGGGTCCCATGGCCCAATCTTGACTATAGCACTCTGGAGTTGTCGCCGACTCGTTTTGAGGGAGTGTTGAGCTGCGGAGATGTGCATGAGGCTTACAACCGTAAGAAAGTTGGAGATCAATGGATACAAGGTTGAATTCACCAAGGCGCAGCTTGGCGCATGGGATGCGGACCCGAGGCCGTTGATTGACCTTCAACAATTTCAACCCAATGCAAAGCGCAAATGGGACATGGCTGACGACTACTTGGATTGGTATGACGAGATGTCCCACCCTTTGGTGAACCCCGGGTCTGTTAGACAGGATCGTCCAATTCCTCTTGTTTGTGTCGTACGTGTTGCTGATCACCTTGTGGTATGTGTTTTCGTAATGCCTTAGATTAAATTTATCACCTTATTATCTAGTTACATTAAATTGTTATTGGTTTTTGGAATGGTTTGCTTACAGAGTTGTCAAATTGTTGTTGCTGCTATTCAGTCGTACTTGGAGTCTGATCCCCAGACATGCCATTGAGCGAGGACGTGTTTCGAAAGTGTTTAGAGACACTGACATCTGAAGAAGGGCCTATGGCCCCACCTCCACCTCGTGCTTCATAGACCATGAACCCAACTCCTATTGTGTTTGAGGATTCTATAAACGAGGTCTGCCAAGGGAGTGGTAATCATGCAGCTGCGGGTGATGAGAATGTTCACTTGATGTAGCATTTTTCTCTTCGTTCTTAGCTAAGATTCATAGACAGGCATTGATAATTCAACACAACTGCACCGTCACTACTTCTGAAGATCCCAGAGGATTCGGAGTGTCTCATGAAGAAGCTTGACATCATTTTCAAGCTCCGACAATCTCGTAAGAAGGCCCTCCAAAACTACTTTGGTGTTGTCGTCGTACTCGGGATCAATCCATTTGGTAAACCAACAACCCAGTGAACAATAGTCACCCTTGCGTTCTGGACATGCATAATATTTCCTCCCATAGTGTATGTCCTGCTTCGACGTTTAGATTTCCTCCCTTTTATCACAGCAACACATGAGAGGACTCGAGTTCGCATTTCATGCAGTGCATGAATTCCTTGATGATGCCATAACGCAGTATTTTTTGTGGATGTGGGTTGTTGATCACCTTGTCGTCCCCACCTCCATGCACATGCACCCTTTTATAGTAATTTTTCCACCCCCACCATGCACACGCATAAATTAGGCGTGTAAGTTTTTACCAGACGAAAAAACTTACACGCGTAGGTTGTGCGTAAGACATTTAACCATTGTCAAATATTCCACGCTTGTTTTGTGCGTAATACATTGAATTCATACTGAATGCTGCGTTGGAGGAGGTATCTATAGAAGTTACAGAAGAATTTATGTAGGGAGTAGACATATGAAGACGGAATGAATGATGAAAACCGTCCGGGGGTTTTATATCTGTCTTTTCCTTGCAGTCCAAGCCAATCTACGCATAACTAATGCGTGCACTATATGCCTGCTTCAATACATTGTCTACATTTAACCTATGCGTGTACTCTACTTATAAGATGTTCTCGTTAGACCTTGACTATAGTATTGATCGTATAAGATGTTATCGTTACATTTGACTATAGTATCGATCGTATAAGATGTTATCGTGACATTTGACTATAGTATTGATCATATAAGATGTTATCGTTACATTTGACTATAGTATTGATCATATAAGATGTTATCGTTACATTTGACTATAGTATTGATCGTATAAGAACTTATTTGAATATTTGACTATAGTATTGATCATATAAGATGTTATCGTTACATTTGACTATAGTATTGATCCTATAAGAACTTATTTAAACATTTGACTATTGTATTGATCATATAAGATGTTATCGTTACATTTGACTACAGTATTGATCATATAAGATGTTATTGTTACATTTAACTATAGTATTAATCCTATAAGATGTTATCGTTACATTTGACTATAGTATTGATCATATAAGATGTTATCGTTACATTTGATTATAGTATTTATCGTATAAGAACTTATTTGAATATTTGACTATAATATTAATCATATAAGATGTTATCGTCACACTTGACTATAGGATTGAACATATAAGAACTAATTTTAACAATTGACTATAGTATTGATCATATAAGATGTTATCGTCACATTTGACTATAGTATTGATCATATGAGAAATTATTTGAACATTTGACTATAGTATCGATCGTATAAGATGTTATCGTTACATTTGACTATAGTATTGATCATATAAGATGTTATCGTTACATTTGACTATAGTATTGATCGTATAAGATGTTATCGTTACATTTGACTATAGTATTGTTCATATAAGAACTTATTTGAACATTTGACTATAGTATTGATCATATAAGATGTTATCGTTACATTTGACTATAGTATTGATCGTATAAGATGTTATCATTACATTTGACTATAGTATTGATCCTATAAGAACTTATTAGAACATCTGACTATAGTATTGATCATATAAGATGATATCGTTACATTTGACTATAGTATTGAGCATATAAGAACTTATTTGAACATTTGACTATAGTCATATAAGATGTTATCGTTACATTTGACTATAGTATTGATCATATAAGATGTTATCGTTACATTTGACTATAGTATTGATAATATAAGATGTTATTATTACATTTGACTATAGTATTGATCATATAAGATGTTATCGTTACATTTGACTATAGTATTGATCATATAAGATATGAAGAGAGGGCAAGAGACATTATCAAAGAGTTGATTACAAGAAACATCGAACTTCAGAATGAGATAAAAATGCTTCGTGATATGAACGACATATTAGTTGATGATATATTGGATTCCGTATAAGATGTTCCTTTTTTTTTTACTGTCGTTGGGTTATATTGTAATTTTAATATATTGTCTTCGGATAAATGATATATGTTTTTTCTAACGTAATGTTCATTGTCTATTTATTACAAATACCGTACAAATATTAGTCAATTACAAATACAGATCCGTTTCCAGAATACATAAAAGAATCTGGCGGGCGGCCATTGGAAATTCGTTAATCTCGATACTTCTTCAAATTCTCAGCAAAGACTGTTTCCCACCACAATATGTTTGGATTAGCATTTCCACGCCAAACACCTGAAGCGTGGGGTAATGGTGAACCAGACATGAGAACAATCTATAGAAAAAGTGAATTAGCGCAAATGGTAATAAACATTACGTGGCTTAAGCGGTATTTCTCGTAACAAATATACGAAACACTTACAGGTATAAAATGGTCACGGTTGCCAACATGTGCCATTCTATAAATTAGCGTTGGAGGGCCATTCCCTAAAGACCTCGACCTTAGTGGTGAGCACAACGTCGGGACATCCCAACTCAACACTACTAGAGCAACCTGATATAGTGTGGCGAAAACTAAACCCATGAATGGCATGTGACACCAATATTTTGATGTGCATGGGCTTCTACAGTGGTTCACATTTTGAATAAGTTCTTGCCAAGTACCTGGGCGCATACGGGCCCTTATGGGGTCATACATTTCTCGGTTCTGAAGTAACTCCCCAACCAGCTCGCGTCGAACTGTTGCAAATTCGGACTCTTCCCTTCCGAGCAACAAGGCCATGGATCTGTATCCACAATGTCGATCAGGACGTACATCTCTAACATTCGTAATGTACGGAAGCAAGAAGTCATCAACATTGTCGAAACCAAAGTTAACCCCTAAATGAATAAGAGGGGCTCTTTGTTCTGTACCACACGCATAATCCTTTGCTTGTGATTCCTCGGGTATAGGTTGAGATGACATCTGATCAAAGTCCATTTTACAGTAGATGAACTTTCTTGTTGCTTCCTAGGACGCCCTGGCCATTTTTTCGGTGGAACAGGTTGCGATGACATCTCGTTCACATTAACCTTACTCTGGGGTTACGGTTTTGCATTCTTCTTCGCCTCTTCTTTCTCATATTGTTCCAGTTCTTTCTTCTTGTGCTCAAAGTAGCTAGGTTCCCTCTCATCAACCCTCTCCTTCTCGTCCTCCTTATCGTCCTCCTTGTCCTTGTTTTTCGCACCTTTTGGGCTTCCTTTTCCCTTTATCTTCGTCGGTTCCAACATACTACTCTCTTCTGGGTGCTCCAAGTCCTGATACAAATCTCCTAGTTGGTATGCAGTTCCTTTCTTCAGGGTTCCGGAATCCAACCTCCCAAACATTTCACGAAGTCTTAGCGTCGAAATGTCCATCTGGACATTTTCCAAAGGCCCAAAAACTATTGTATCATTGTCATCTTCCCCCTCCAAGTCCCTCTAGAACTCATGTACGTCTTCTGGAATGAGCGGTGTGCTAGAAATTATTGCATTCCCAATATATGGCGTGGACACAGGGCAACCCGAGGCAGTTCCTCACCCAATGGTCAGTTAATTCTTCTTTATATTCATCTCTCAATAGCCTCTCATACGAAGCCAACAAGAATATCCCAGTACCTGTCTGAAATTCTGTAGAAGAGCCTAAAAAATATTGTTCGCACAAGTGGAGGGAACGTTGGGTCATTGATAACACCTAATTTATACATATTTTAAAAGTCTAATTGCATATTATATTAGGTCATTCTCATGCATATTTTATATCTTTTATAGTTAGTTTTGTATTATTTTGTATTCGGAGTCTACACTCGTATTTTTATGTATTTCAGGTATTTTTAGGCTACTGGCAAAGAGATATGCTATTGGAGTTGTGACACGAGAAGACGGTAGAATTTAATCAACGTGGACCGATTGTGTGCAAAGAAGGTGTGGCTCACTTGTTGTCCGTACAAAATTGAAAGATTTGTGCCCAATGCCCTATTTGGCACTATACTTGTAACAACTACACTACCCAACTAAGTCTTTAGTTTCTGCCCTATCCCACCCCATCCCTACAACGAGAACATCAGTACACACCTCTCAACGAGACCAGTCCGAATTAGAGACGATGATTTCATCCCCAACCAAAGTTCAGTCCGAAGAGACGATGATTTCATCACCAACCAATCCTCAAAGACGCTGATTCCATCACCAATGGCAAGATCACTCAGCAACTTCGTCCTCACACCAAACATGAAACCAAACACGGTCCACACACTCATCAGCACCGACCAGGTCAAGATCTCTCTCCCACTCAAATCCGCTTTCCTCTCCAAAAACATCAGGCGCGAGTTCCGTGGCTGGCCTAACACTCGAGTCGCCATCGACTTCGCAACGCTCAAGTTGCTGCTGAATCTGGGATGAACCGATGCAGATACTGCTGAATCTGCTCTACTCTTCGATCTGGCTTGAAATTCCGGATATGAGGAAGCTGATTGAGAGTAAGTTGACGCAGACTGCGAAGGATTGAATCGATTGTGAGTCCAATTTCTGATGTTCTTTCCGGATTTCTTTTTTTAGGGTTTCGGTAGCTAGTTTCCCCCTTTTTCTGGTTCTTGTGGTAGTAGATTTCGGCCTAATTGGAAGTATAAGACTAATCTTGCAGTTTTCGTGAGCGAAATGTGTGATTGCAAACTGATTCAATGTCATCGGTAGCAAATAGGAATCGATTGAAGAATTATGTACTGAATGTTTGTGATATTAGTCTTCTTGTGGAATCAGGACTTGATTCTTTGAAGAATGTATGAGAATTAGTTTTTCGTTACTCTCCATTTCAAATTCATTACAAACTACTCCAATTTGGCTTATGAGTGAATCTTGAAATTGACTGCAATGCTCTCAGATTGCAGATGATCTGAGAAGTTTTAGATGTAGTTTTGTTGACTTCAATTTTTCATATTTTCTGTAGCACAACTTCTGATTTGGATTTTAATGTGATTCGTCCTATATACTTGCTTTGAAGCTCAAGTTGTGGAATAGAAGATCATGTCTGATTTTTTGTATTTTTTTTCTCGTGATCTGTAAACAGAGGTGGAAGCTAATTTAGTCTCATCAGTAATTTAGTATGTTGACAGTAGAGGAAGCCATGTTGCATATGTGAAGATCTCTACATCAAAGATGTTGAAATCCACTGAGCAATTGCCATGAACTTCGTTTATAATTCAACAATGGATAAGTATTTTTGGCTCGGATCCTCGTTGAACCGGCTGCGCTTGACAAAGGCTTGGTTTGGCAGCAACCATGGCAACAAACATTGTAGTACGATTAATAAGGGTGTTTGACCTCTTATTAATCGTGTTGACAAATTAATTTAGTATATGTTGATAATTTAATGTAATGTGTTGACACCTTCTTTTTAGTATGTGTTGACAAATTTTTAGTGTGTTTATAGTTTTTAAAAGGTGTTGACAATGTAATTTAGTGGTGTTGACAAGTTTTGTAAAGTGTTGACAATTTTGTATTATAACTAGTGTTGTATGATATTGACCGTTTATTAGTCGTGTAAAAAATTTATTTAGGTCGGGTTGACAACTTATTTAGTCGTGTTGACAACTTATTTAGTCGTGTTGACAGTTCTGTTAAAAATTTTGTTGACAGCTCTGTTATAATTTTTCACGTCAACAGATGGTTATTATCGGTGTTGACAACTTATTATTCTTGTTGACAGCTCTATTAAAAAATTTGTTGACAACTCTGTTAAAAAATTTGTTGACAGTTCTGTAAAAAAATTTGTTGACAGCTCTGTTAAAATATTTGTTGACAGCTCTGTAAAAAAATTTGTTGACAACTGTATTAAATTTTTTGTTGACAGCTCTGTTAAAAATTTTGTTGACATCAAATTGGTATTTTCTTATAACTTAAAAAAGTGATGCAAAAACTTAAAAAACATTACAGTTTTGAGATATTTACCAAAAAACTGGTACAAAATTAGTCGTACAAACTTTGTGTTTCATGTAGCAAGGATACAAAGCGTCTTGTTGCTATCCGTCTATTATTAGACGAGTTGAGATATGAGGAGGTAATCTATTAGATAATGTTTACACAAATTATGTCTCATTTGCGCTACATACTTATTCCATATGTTATATTTTCTTATGTAGGTGAACTGGGTCCCATGGCCCAATCTTGACTATAGCACTCTGGAGTTGTCGCCGACTCGTTTTGAGGGAGTGTTGAGCTGCGGAGATGTGCATGAGGCTTACAACCGTAAGAAAGTTGGAGATCAATGGATACAAGGTTGAATTCACCAAGGAGCAGCTTGGCGCATGGGATGCGGACCCGAGGCCGTTGATTGACCTTCAACAATTTCAACCCAATGCAAAGCGCAAATGGGACATGGCTGACGACTACTTGGATTGGTATGACGAGATGTCCCACCCTTTGGTGAACCCCGGGTCTGTTAGACAGGATCGTCCAATTCCTCTTGTTTGTGTCGTACGTGTTGCTGATCACCTTGTGGTATGTGTTTTCGTAATGCCTTAGATTAAATTTATCACCTTATTATCTAGTTACATTAAATTGTTATTGGTTTTTGGAATGGTTTGCTTACAGAGTTGTCAAATTGTTGTTGCTGCTATTCAGTCGTACTTGGAGTCTGATCCCCAGACATGCCATTGAGCGAGGACGTGTTTCGAAAGTGTTTAGAGACACTGACATCTGAAGAAGGGCCTATGGCCCCACCTCCACCTCGTGCTTCATAGACCATGAACCCAACTCCTATTGTGTTTGAGGATTCTATAAACGAGGTCTGCCAAGGGAGTGGTAATCATGCAGCTGCGGGTGATGAGAATGTTCACTTGATGTAGCATTTTTCTCTTCGTTCTTAGCTAAGATTCATAGACAGGCATTGATAATTCAACACAACTGCACCGTCACTACTTCTGAAGATCCCAGAGGATTCGGAGTGTCTCATGAAGAAGCTTGACATCATTTTCAAGCTCCGACAATCTCGTAAGAAGGCCCTCCAAAACTACTTTGGTGTTGTCGTCGTACTCGGGATCAATCCATTTGGTAAACCAACAACCCAGTGAACAATAGTCACCCTTGCGTTCTGGACATGCATAATATTTCCTCCCATAGTGTATGTCCTGCTTCGACGTTTAGATTTCCTCCCTTTTATCACAGCAACACATGAGAGGACTCGAGTTCGCATTTCATGCAGTGCATGAATTCCTTGATGATGCCATAACGCAGTATTTTTTGTGGATGTGGGTTGTTGATCACCTTGTCGTCCCCACCTCCATGCACATGCACCCTTTTATAGTAATTTTTCCACCCCCACCATGCACACGCATAAATTAGGCGTGTAAGTTTTTACCAGACGAAAAAACTTACACGCGTAGGTTGTGCGTAAGACATTTAACCATTGTCAAATATTCCACGCTTGTTTTGTGCGTAATACATTGAATTCATACTGAATGCTGCGTTGGAGGAGGTATCTATAGAAGTTACAGAAGAATTTATGTAGGGAGTAGACATATGAAGACGGAATGAATGATGAAAACCGTCCGGGGGTTTTATATCTGTCTTTTCCTTGCAGTCCAAGCAAATCTACGCATAACTAATGCGTGCACTATATGCCTGCTTCAATACATTGTCTACATTTAACCTATGCGTGTACTCTACTTATAAGATGTTCTCGTTAGACCTTGACTATAGTATTGATCGTATAAGATGTTATCGTTACATTTGACTATAGTATCGATCGTATAAGATGTTATCGTGACATTTGACTATAGTATTGATCATATAAGATGTTATCGTTACATTTGACTATAGTATTGATCATATAAGATGTTATCGTTACATTTGACTATAGTATTGATCGTATAAGAACTTATTTGAATATTTGACTATAGTATTGATCATATAAGATGTTATCGTTACATTTGACTATAGTATTGATCCTATAAGAACTTATTTAAACATTTGACTATTGTATTGATCATATAAGATGTTATCGTTACATTTGACTACAGTATTGATCATATAAGATGTTATTGTTACATTTAACTATAGTATTAATCCTATAAGATGTTATCGTTACATTTGACTATAGTATTGATCATATAAGATGTTATCGTTACATTTGATTATAGTATTTATCGTATAAGAACTTATTTGAATATTTGACTATAATATTAATCATATAAGATGTTATCGTCACACTTGACTATAGGATTGAACATATAAGAACTAATTTTAACAATTGACTATAGTATTGATCATATAAGATGTTATCGTCACATTTGACTATAGTATTGATCATATGAGAAATTATTTGAACATTTGACTATAGTATCGATCGTATAAGATGTTATCGTTACATTTGACTATAGTATTGATCATATAAGATGTTATCGTTACATTTGACTATAGTATTGATCGTATAAGATGTTATCGTTACATTTGACTATAGTATTGTTCATATAAGAACTTATTTGAACATTTGACTATAGTATTGATCATATAAGATGTTATCGTTACATTTGACTATAGTATTGATCGTATAAGATGTTATCATTACATTTGACTATAGTATTGATCCTATAAGAACTTATTAGAACATCTGACTATAGTATTGATCATATAAGATGATATCGTGACTATAGTATTGAGCATATAAGAACTTATTTGAACATTTGACTATAGTCATATAAGATGTTATCGTTACATTTGACTATAGTATTGATCATATAAGATGTTATCGTTACATTTGACTATAGTATTGATCATATAAGATGTTATCGTTACATTTGACTATAGTATTGATAATATAAGATGTTATTATTACATTTGACTATAGTATTGATCATATAAGATGTTATCGTTACATTTGACTATAGTATTGATCATATAAGATATGAAGAGAGGGCAAGAGACATTATCAAAGAGTTGATTACAAGAAACATCGAACTTCAGAATGAGATAAAAATGCTTCGTGATATGAACGACAAATTAGTTGATGATATATTGGATTCCGTATAAGATGTTCCTTTTTTTTTTTACTGTCGTTGGGTTATATTGTAATTTTAATATATTGTCTTCGGATAAATGATATATGTTTTTTCTAACGTAATGTTCATTGTCTATTTATTACAAATACCGTACAAATATTAGTCAATTACAAATACAGATCCGTTTCCAGAATACATAAAAGAATCTGGCGGGCGGCCATTGGAAATTCGTTAATCTCGATACTTCTTCAAATTCTCAGCAAAGACTGTTTCCCACCACAATATGTTTGGATTAGCATTTCCACGCCAAACACCTGAAGCGTGGGGTAATGGTGAACCAGACATGAGAACAATCTATAGAAAAAGTGAATTAGCGCAAATGGTAATAAACATTACGTGGCTTAAGCGGTATTTCTCGTAACAAATATACGAAACACTTACAGGTATAAAATGGTCACGGTTGCCAACATGTGCCATTCTATAAATTAGCGTTGGAGGGCCATTCCCTAAAGACCTCGACCTTAGTGGTGAGCACAACGTCGGGACATCCCAACTCAACACTACTAGAGCAACCTGATATAGTGTGGCGAAAACTAAACCCATGAATGGCATGTGACACCAATATTTTGATGTGCATGGGCTTCTACAGTGGTTCACATTTTGAATAAGTTCTTGCCAAGTACCTGGGCGCATACGGGCCCTTATGGGGTCATACATTTCTCGGTTCTGAAGTAACTCCCCAACCAGCTCGCGTCGAACTGTTGCAAATTCGGACTCTTCCCTTCCGAGCAACAAGGCCATGGATCTGTATCCACAATGTCGATCAGGACGTACATCTCTAACATTCGTAATGTACGGAAGCAAGAAGTCATCAACATTGTCGAAACCAAAGTTAACCCCTAAATGAATAAGAGGGGCTCTTTGTTCTGTACCACACGCATAATCCTTTGCTTGTGATTCCTCGGGTATAGGTTGAGATGACATCTGATCAAAGTCCATTTTACAGTAGATGAACTTTCTTGTTGCTTCCTAGGACGCCCTGGCCATTTTTTCGGTGGAACAGGTTGCGATGACATCTCGTTCACATTAACCTTACTCTGGGGTTACGGTTTTGCATTCTTCTTCGCCTCTTCTTTCTCATATTGTTCCAGTTCTTTCTTCTTGTGCTCAAAGTAGCTAGGTTCCCTCTCATCAACCCTCTCCTTCTCGTCCTCCTTATCGTCCTCCTTGTCCTTGTTTTTCGCACCTTTTGGGCTTCCTTTTCCCTTTATCTTCGTCGGTTCCAACATACTACTCTCTTCTGGGTGCTCCAAGTCCTGATACAAATCTCCTAGTTGGTATGCAGTTCCTTTCTTCAGGGTTCCGGAATCCAACCTCCCAAACATTTCACGAAGTCTTAGCGTCGAAATGTCCATCTGGACATTTTCCAAAGGCCCAAAAACTATTGTATCATTGTCATCTTCCCCCTCCAAGTCCCTCTAGAACTCATGTACGTCTTCTGGAATGAGCGGTGTGCTAGAAATTATTGCATTCCCAATATATGGCGTGGACACAGGGCAACCCGAGGCAGTTCCTCACCCAATGGTCAGTTAATTCTTCTTTATATTCATCTCTCAATAGCCTCTCATACGAAGCCAACAAGAATATCCCAGTACCTGTCTGAAATTCTGTAGAAGAGCCTAAAAAATATTGTTCGCACAAGTGGAGGGAACGTTGGGTCATTGATAACACCTAATTTATACATATTTTAAAAGTCTAATTGCATATTATATTAGGTCATTCTCATGCATATTTTATATCTTTTATAGTTAGTTTTGTATTATTTTGTATTCGGAGTCTACACTCGTATTTTTATGTATTTCAGGTATTTTTAGGCTACTGGCAAAGAGATATGCTATTGGAGTTGTGACACGAGAAGACGGTAGAATTTAATCAACGTGGACCGATTGTGTGCAAAGAAGGTGTGGCTCACTTGTTGTCCGTACAAAATTGAAAGATTTGTGCCCAATGCCCTATTTGGCACTATACTTGTAACAACTACACTACCCAACTAAGTCTTTAGTTTCTGCCCTATCCCACCCCATCCCTACAACGAGAACATCAGTACACACCTCTCAACGAGACCAGTCCGAATTAGAGACGATGATTTCATCCCCAACCAAAGTTCAGTCCGAAGAGACGATGATTTCATCACCAACCAATCCTCAAAGACGCTGATTCCATCACCAATGGCAAGATCACTCAGCAACTTCGTCCTCACACCAAACATGAAACCAAACACGGTCCACACACTCATCAGCACCGACCAGGTCAAGATCTCTCTCCCACTCAAATCCGCTTTCCTCTCCAAAAACATCAGGCGCGAGTTCCGTGGCTGGCCTAACACTCGAGTCGCCATCGACTTCGCAACGCTCAAGTTGCTGCTGAATCTGGGATGAACCGATGCAGATACTGCTGAATCTGCTCTACTCTTCGATCTGGCTTGAAATTCCGGATATGAGGAAGCTGATTGAGAGTAAGTTGACGCAGACTGCGAAGGATTGAATCGATTGTGAGTCCAATTTCTGATGTTCTTTCCGGATTTCTTTTTTTAGGGTTTCGGTAGCTAGTTTCCCCCTTTTTCTGGTTCTTGTGGTAGTAGATTTCGGCCTAATTGGAAGTATAAGACTAATCTTGCAGTTTTCGTGAGCGAAATGTGTGATTGCAAACTGATTCAATGTCATCGGTAGCAAATAGGAATCGATTGAAGAATTATGTACTGAATGTTTGTGATATTAGTCTTCTTGTGGAATCAGGACTTGATTCTTTGAAGAATGTATGAGAATTAGTTTTTCGTTACTCTCCATTTCAAATTCATTACAAACTACTCCAATTTGGCTTATGAGTGAATCTTGAAATTGACTGCAATGCTCTCAGATTGCAGATGATCTGAGAAGTTTTAGATGTAGTTTTGTTGACTTCAATTTTTCATATTTTCTGTAGCACAACTTCTGATTTGGATTTTAATGTGATTCGTCCTATATACTTGCTTTGAAGCTCAAGTTGTGGAATAGAAGATCATGTCTGATTTTTTGTATTTTTTTTCTCGTGATCTGTAAACAGAGGTGGAAGCTAATTTAGTCTCATCAGTAATTTAGTATGTTGACAGTAGAGGAAGCCATGTTGCATATGTGAAGATCTCTACATCAAAGATGTTGAAATCCACTGAGCAATTGCCATGAACTTCGTTTATAATTCAACAATGGATAAGTATTTTTGGCTCGGATCCTCGTTGAACCGGCCGCGCTTGACAAAGGCTTGGTTTGGCAGCAACCATGGCAACAAACATTGTAGTACGATTAATAAGGGTGTTTGACCTCTTATTAATCGTGTTGACAAATTAATTTAGTATATGTTGATAATTTAATGTAATGTGTTGACACCTTCTTTTTAGTATGTGTTGACAAATTTTTAGTGTGTTTATAGTTTTTAAAAGGTGTTGACAATGTAATTTAGTGGTGTTGACAAGTTTTGTAAAGTGTTGACAATTTTGTATTATAACTAGTGTTGTATGATATTGACCGTTTATTAGTCGTGTAAAAAATTTATTTAGGTCGGGTTGACAACTTATTTAGTCGTGTTGACAACTTATTTAGTCGTGTTGACAGTTCTGTTAAAAATTTTGTTGACAGCTCTGTTATAATTTTTCACGTCAACAGATGGTTATTATCGGTGTTGACAACTTATTATTCTTGTTGACAGCTCTATTAAAAAATTTGTTGACAACTCTGTTAAAAAATTTGTTGACAGTTCTGTAAAAAAATTTGTTGACAGCTCTGTTAAAATATTTGTTGACAGCTCTGTAAAAAAATTTGTTGACAACTGTATTAAATTTTTTGTTGACAGCTCTGTTAAAAATTTTGTTGACATCAAATTGGTATTTTCTTATAACTTAAAAAAGTGATGCAAAAACTTAAAAAACATTACAGTTTTGAGATATTTACCAAAAAACTGGTACAAAATTAGTCGTACAAACTTTGTGTTTCATGTATGGGCAGCAAAATGGGCCGGCCCACTTGATTGTGTTGGCGGTGGACTAAAAACAAGCAAGGGGGGAGATGACGTAGAGGTGTGGATTGGCAGGGCGATTGGGGGTTGAAGGTTTTGTTTTATTTATTTTTTCTCGTTCGAGTTTTTGGAGGTGGAGGTTGTTCTGGTTTTTAGGGTAGCCACCGCAGACAAGTTTTTGATGAGGGAATTCTTTGCCTTCGTTTGATTCGAAGACGGTGTTTATCGTTCTAGTTTGGATCAATTTGGATTATTTTCATCATCAAGACTAAGTTTTCTTATCTCCTTTGTTTATTGAATAATTCATATATGTTGATTGCTAGTTTAAATCTTTCGGATATGTCTTTGATCATGCTTGGCTAAATTCCTAGTTGTAAGGTTATGGAGATCCAAACAATGCGTATGTAATTGGAATTTTATGTTTGCCTGAACTGAAATAGTATTTGATTCATTCCTAGATGTTTTATGCCCATTCTAGCTTAGACTGATTGGATCCTATTGACGTTTGAGACTGAAAGGTGAAAACACTAATAGGTAGTTAGGTAAAGTTTGATACTGAAAGGTGATAACTCACAGTGACTCGGTTGCAACGTTCTGGCTCGCCCATATCGAATCAATTTGAAGGATGATGGTATGATGGATCCTCACAGTGACTCGGTTGAAGCCTCCCCTACTAGAACCAATTATATCTTTCAAAGTGCATTCCCTCCACCCGGTTAGACGTCCTCGTAAAAGAATGAAGATGATGATCTGTCCAGGCTCTTACTATGCTAGTCTTATGAGGAGTAAGCCATTCTCTTTCCACGTATCTGATAAGCGGTATTTTACATAGCGCTACTATAGGTTATTAGCTCATTTTGTATAGGATTATGCTAGATGTTATGATGTATTTTGTAATCATGGAGTTTTGGAGAGTTGAGTTAAACATGAGATTACAGAAGATGATGCGGAGCATTGAAGCATAAGAAGAGGAGTCGAAGCTGAAGAAGACCACAGGTGGCATTGTAAGCAGCTGAAGACGAAGCCAAGGAAGCCACAGAAGCCAATTCCGCGACCGCGGGTCACAAACCGCGATCGCGGAAAACCTACTGGACCAACCAAGATCACAGAAGACATTCTGTGACCGCGGGTCCCAAACCGCGATCGCGGAAATTCCATCTGAAGAAGCCAAGATTACAGAACAAAATCCGCGATCGCGGAAATCCTCCAGAGAAGACTTTCTTCATTTGCCCAATTTAGTATGTTGTGTTAAGTTTTGTAACGTTTTTATAACGTTTTTACCTTCAATTTGTCAGTTGAATTCTGCAGAGATTTATAGGTTTTAGGTGTTGATGATCTTCCATCATCTTACACATTCTATTTCCAAGTTTTGAGAGTTTTTGCTCAAGAACTTCATGAGTTGCTAAGTCCATTTGTTTTGCTTGACATTTGAAGCTTTCAGATTGATTAAGTTGTAAGATTTCTTTCCTTTGTTCTACTCTTATGATTGTCTCTATTCTCTTGTGTGTATTGTTATTGAATTAGATTTGCTCATTTAGATTGGCTATCTAAGTAGTTTCATCTCATTCATATTGCTATTGTTTGGTTATTTCTAGTTGAAATACAATACTTGTTTGTAGCACACACAATATGCATGAACTAGTTGTGAATGTCAATTGTGAAGAGAATTGAGTACATGTCGAGTATCTGACTAGTTGTGTATGGTATTGCATGTATCTATCCATTCCTGAACTTAAAGCTGCTTTATTATTGAATCTTGATAGTTTCAAGGTTATAGTTGAGTAAGGGTTATTAGGACTAGTTGGACTAATAACTACATTAGAACAGGGATTAGAACGATCATATGAGTAATTCGACATAGGATTAAAAGGAGTTTATGATCAACTTGTTAATCTGTTAGTGGATAATTGTCAAGTGAAACACCTTCCATTGATATATTTACAATCCAAATCAACCTTCGTTACTTTGTTCTTAAAACATACAAAAACCCCCCCTTTGGTTACTTACACTCGTTAATCATTATTATAACTTTAAGAATCGATAACCTGATTCCCATGGGATTCGACCCTTGCTTGCCTACTATACTTGTTAGTGAGCTTGTTAGGATTACTTGACTTGGCATACGACAAATTCGCCTCGTCAGTATCCCACAAGGCCGCTCCTCCATGATGTCCTCAATGCATTCAACCTCTCTTCGTATTTTGCTTCAGTGGTTGAGCAAAATAGTCCCCAACATTGGTTTGCAAATGCTTCCACTTTGTTATTTTTCTTCAGGATCGACGACGCGTGTGCCTCGATGTTGTGTTTTATATGTACCCAACACAATTGGTGTTGAAATTCACTCTCGAATACATCGTTGATCCCTCTTATGAGTGCCTGCTCACAATCAGTCATAATTGTCGTTGGCATCACACCCAAATATAAAAACAATGCCTTCAACTTTCTCATTATCCACGTGTAATGAAAAGTCTTTTCAGCACGTGTGAATGCATAAGTAATGTTGAATGTCAAATGCTTGTTGGTGAATCCCACAATCTCCACGAGTGGCATATCTTATCTACGATAACATCTTATATTCAAAAAAACAATCAAATCAATAACTACACAAACTTGTTTTAAATAAATTCAACTTGTTTGTCTTGTACGTCGCATCAATGATTACCACATAAGGGAACTTCTTCAGCAGACACAACAAATCTTGGTTAGCAAAGAATAAGATTGCAACCTCATCGGTTTCCTTCTGCCTCAGAGGATTAACTACGTAGTATTGGTGATACGCTGCACTTTGTATAGCGTAACTAGGAGTTATTACATTGGATTAGGAGTATTATTATATGTGTTTTGAGTCATTGTTATGTTCTGAGATATTTATTAAGAAGTGAAGAAATGGAGATCAGAACCGAAGAAGATTGAAGACTTAAAGAAATCACCGATGGCAATCGCCATGGATCAGAGGCGATCGCGGTGGAGCAACAGAGAGGAGCCGAGAAGATTTAATTGATCCGCGACCGCGGATTAATATCCGCGATCGCGAGTATTGTGCTGAATTCTACCTTTGCTGGATTGAAGATGGGCCGTGCAAGAGTTGGGCCTGGAGCTGCTGGGCTGCACAATTGGAAGCAAGCATGTGAAATTAATTCAGATGATCTCACGTGGACTTTGAGGCAAGTGGTGGAGTAATGGGGCCCACATGGATGAGGCAGCTGGACTTGGCTTCGTTATTTTCCCTTTGTTTTAATTCTTTATTTCTTTTATTTGCTTATTTTTATTAGTTAGGATTTATCTTTTAGGATTTTATCTTTAGGGTTAGACTCTTTTATACCCTAGCAACTAGTTTCTTTCTTTGATCATCATCATCTTTTCCATCAGACAATTTAGTTCTGCAACCATGAGCAGGAACTAATCTCCATTGTTTTACTTAGAGGTTGAAACCTTCAGTTATTAAGTTGTGAGATTTCTAAACTCTTGTTCTTTTCCTGTGGGTTTGTATTAATTCTCTTGTTCTTCATCTATTGATTTCTATTACTTTTGCTAGCTTGATCACCTAGTTTGATTGATAGTTTTCTATTGCTAGACTAGGAATATACGGTGGAATTCCTTGTCATTGTAGCACTCATATTTTCATGATCTGGTAGTTGATTGTTTATATGAAAGAGAATTGATTGCATCTTAATACTTGACGGTTGTAAGTTATTGCATGCATCCTTATGATTCATGTGCTCTTTGCTGCTATTTCATCTAATCTTGAGAGGTTTCCCTAATTGTTGAATAGTAAGTATTATCAGGACCGGTTGGCCTGCTAATATATTAAAGATTGGAATAGGAACATTCCCTAGGATTGATAAGAACCTGAGATAATCTATGATCAACTTGATTGACTGTTGCGTGGATACTTGCTAGGTGAAACCATTTCTCAATATATTCACAACCAAACCTTCTTTGCTTGATACTTGTTACTTTTGTGTTCCATACAATCAAAACCCCCCCTTGGTTACTTGTTACTTGTTCGTTAGTTGGTATTTCGCTTGACTGCATAGTGATTGGTGTTTTGATTCCCTTGGGTTCGACCTCTACTTGCTTGCTATACTTTAGTTAGTGTTTAGAGTTTATTTTGATTTGGCACGACGACTTTAGCCTCATCAGTTGGTCAAGTAGAAATTTCAAGGACCACTGAGTAACCGTCAGCTCTCCACGATCCTCATAGTGCAGCTTCTGCAAATAGTTCGCCACTTGTTTCCTTGAAGTCACATTTCCGGGAAATTTCTTTCGCAAAAGGGAAACGATTTCCTTTGGTGTCTTGCGCCCCTCTCCCCACCTCCTAGCAGATTTCATCTCCGCTTCGGTCAGTCGCCCCATGAATGCATTTACATGTAAGCTAGTTAGAAGCTTGTGGTTATGCCAACCTTCTACCGCACCCAACTTCCATTTCTCACCATCCATCAAAGGATCTTTCTTCATCCGAATTCCCATTAGCTGAAACCTACACTCACACTTCTTCGAATGAGACTTTCTAATCTTGGGTACCGGCAAATCAGAATTTTCCAAGTTGACCTTTGGCCTACCGGATCTTGGTTTCCCAAATCTATCGCATACCATACTAATTTGGTACGGGCTGGAGTTACGCTTTATCAAAGCAATAACCATATGCTTTGCTCTATCTTTCGCCCAATTATACAATTCTTCTTTACTATCCCACACCCGTTCAGTAGTAAAATGTTTCGAGTAATCTTTACCCTATATAATGGGTAATAACAAGAATTTCGTCATGACTAATTAACTAAGTTCTTACTTATGACTATGGAATTAGTATAACAACTAATAACAACAAAAATTTAAAACTAACTAACAAATTGCATCATAATATAACAACATATATGTAATTTTGGGTATAATTGCACACTAACCACAAATTCCCCACTTGGATCCCAATCTCCAAATTCTTCATCATCTATGAATCCCGCCAACGCTGCTCCTCCAAGCCATTGCTTCTTCATCTTCTTCTTCACTAGGAACCCAATCCCTTTCCTCGTCACTACTTTGATTACCTTCACCACTAACATATCCATCAACATTTTGAAACCTACATACCCCCTATATAGCCTCCTTTTTTCGCTTCTCGTTGGAATATTGCGTGAAAACACGTTTGCCTACCAAACGCATAACATATGCTTATCTTCAGGTATACTTTTATAGTATTATCACGTCGAATCTCTGACAGAGCCCCCCTCTCGTACAAAAAAAATCCTACGTCTAACGTATGCGTTCTCATTAGGGCAATTATTGCCTTCCGGATTCAACAGATGCTGACAATGTCAGATACTGACCCTAGTTTAATTTTAACCTACCTGTCTACGCATAATATAGGCGTGTACCTTACCTGTGATATGGCTCCGTCTTCCAGGAGATTCCCTGACATTGTCAGACATTTGGACCACATCAAGTTTATACATCCTTTGTACGCCCATCATATGCGTGTAGGTTATGGTAAAGTACAATTAGGGTAAAAAATCTAAAAAATTAGGTTGGGGCAATAATTACATTTAGTACGCATAAATTGAGCGTGTGAATTAGGTAAAAAAATGTTTACACTAATTATGTTATTACAAATGTTATATTTAACATATGTACGCATAAATTATATGTGTAAGTATTGGCAGATACCAAAAAATTCCACAAATTTTCCATTTTTACCCTTCATCGTGCATAAGCTCAATGTATGCGTAACAATGGTGGACGCCCAAGTTATGCGTGCGGATTCGCGTCCATTTCGACAAAAAAACAGCGTGCATATAGCCATTTCCTAAAAAAACAAGTAGTTTATGCCCGCGCTACCAGCTTCTAATGCTCTTCTATGTAAACTCGTCCTAAATCATGGAACAATAGCACGCATTTTATATCTAACTGATAACACCGTGGCATCACTTGGCAACACTTGCCACGAGCTTGTAATGCTCTTCTAATGCTCCAACTCAGCACTTGGCATCACTTAGCTTCATCCTCCCCTAAACTCTAAGAAAAAACCATGAATTAGAAGCAATAGAAATAGACAACTATATGTCAAAGTACTTTCAATATACACATGAATAATTTTAAGAACATTCCGACTTAATTCGTATGCCTAATGGCAATAGTAACTGTTGTTTTTCCTTCATAAAAAACAAAGGATGTTGAGGTGAATTTGGGACATTGCCTCCAGGGTTCAAACACCGAAGGAAATATATGGAAATCACAAAAGAAGAACTTGAGTACATATTCAAAGCATAGCATACAAAAGCGAAGCTACGACTAATCCAAAATCTAGAAAGACTCCAATAGAAAGTTGAAGTTAGTGAAAGTCATCTTAGTGAGATGTACTGTGAGTTCAATAATTTCCTCTTAACCCAAAGCTTCAAAAGAATCAATTATTCCTCTAATATATGTAATATCCTCAACGAAAGTATGTTATCTTATACTACAACAAACACATCTACTGATCCATATGTGCAAGATGAAAGTGTAGTGGACAGCTCCCATATTCAATATCCTCAAGAAATTATTTGTATTCATTAGGGATTCCATCGAGGATTGAGACTTAAGTTTGTACAGAATCATATGAGATTGATATGACACTTTCACGGTTGTAGAAAATTAGATGACTCCATCAGGGATTGAGACTTTTAAATTTGGTTCACTCCCTGTTCTAAACATGCTTTCACTCACTCCTAACTTTCTTTCTATCCTTTGGTCAAAATTAGAAAGTTCTCTACTATCCAGGAAAATTCAATCTCGCGCTCATAAAGTTACTCCAAATACGTATATATATATATATATATATATATATATATATATATATATATATATATATATATATATATATATATATAAAATGAGGTCTAGTTTTTCATCTACCAACTTATGCATTGCATATTAGCGTTCCTATTTAGGTAACTTCCCTGTCAATTTTAGAAAGAGAAAACATGCAGCTATTTTAAAAGCAAATTCATAGGGGAGTCATTTCATGGAAAACAACATTATGCAGAATAGCTAACCTATCTCCTTTGTCTCTCCTTTAAGCATAGTAGTTCGATTAGCCATTCCAAATTTTTCTAGATCTTTGTCCGAGTCAAACCCATTTGAAATAAAAAATTTAAATTTTTAAAAGCAAATTTGTTAAAAATAACTTTGTTTAAAACCTATGTAGTTCTGAAACAAAACAGAAAAGTGGTTACCTCAATAAAGGCCTCTCTTGTGGAGCTAGATCCATCTAGTGTTCCCCTAAGAATGAAGTCACACACATAGATAGCCTAATATATTTTTCACACACATTTAATAGATTAATAAATAAAATGGATCATAGAAGGTAGTTTTAAGCAGTAATGGAAACTTAAATTATACTTGTTTCATTTTTTTTGATTAAATTCTTGCCAGCAAAAAATGCAGTGGCAACACTTTCCTCATGAGAATATTTTTCATGGATTATTGAACTGTATTCCCCTTCTTGTGCTTCTTAACAACGTTTCAAACCTAAGCATAAAACTCATGGTTGTGAAACATATTTAATGAATAAAAGAAAAATGTAAGGTGTTTGACCTAGTGAACCAATATCAGTGTAGAAGAAAATAGCTTTTGTTAGGTGTATATATATTTCATCAACCCACTGAAGAAAACAATCAATCAACAACTAAGTTATAAAGTTCTTCTATGTCATAGTAGATAAATAAGCTCTACAAAATTTGAGATGATATAGGCACCTTAAGTGTAGAAAGATCATATGTGCGAGATCTAGGACCTCCATTGAAACCCAGTGCTTAAATTAGGACAAAAAACACAAAAAACTTAATGAATGTCCGGTTTTTTATGAGATTTTTTAACAGAACAACAAACCCGTTAAGAGAAAATTAATCATTACAACATAGAAAACTTTTACAAAAGATTCATATTTAATTATTTATCCTAGTTCAGGAATCTGATATTTTCATTTATGAGAATTTTAACTTAAGACTAAATCAACCATTAATGAATTATGAGAGAAATGAACGGTGTTTAACTATAGACGAAAAAAAAAGCAAATATAAAATTGTAGCAACAAAAACTATCAGAGTCACCTTGACCACCCATGGGCAAGTTGTATCTACTATTTGTACATCCTAGTTACTAAAACTTGCAACATACTTCACGAAGCATAATAGGCATGCATCAACATAATGTCCATTAAATTAGGCATATTGATACATTTTTAATTGCTACCACCTCTCGCCTTTCATGGTCCTATCATGCTACAACCCGGCCAAATTTACGTGATGAATGTACTTGAGGTCTTAGAATTGACTAAAAAAACGCATAACAGATGTGCAATTAAAAATATTTAACACTGTAACACCCGCCGCTTGGTAAAAAGTAGAGGTCTCAGGTTCGAGTCCCACCAACAGCCTCTTGAGAAATAGTTGTCTTTAATTAGCGGAGCTACCAAGGATGGGTTGAAATGTATGGGATGCAGTCCTTGTAATTGGGTCGACCCAAAGCGGCGGGTGTTACAATAAAATGCAGAAATATAGGAAACATACTTAGACAAAAGAATATAGATTTCCCAAGTTGGATTTTATTCATCTCTAAGCTCATAATTGTTTTTAAACTATAACTATATATATAAACTTGGTTATGAGTTGTTTAAGTATAAGATTTATTCAAAAATCAAAGGGTCATTAAGCCTAGGGGTGAGCAAAAATATCCGATCTGGCCGATCCGATCCTCAAAATCCGCATCCGAAAATATCCGATTAAGTTTTATCTGAATCCGGTCCGATCCGGGCGAATGTTCCGGATATTTGGACCGGATACGGATCGGGATATTTAGCTTACGGAGATTCGTAAATATCCGGTACTATTATTATAATATATAAATATATTTTTATTGAACTAAAATATACTTTTATAAGTGTAGATGATTCAATAATTATTTTTATACATTTTTAAATAATAAGATATATTCTCTCAACACAAAAATTCTCTTGTATAAAACCTAACTTTTATTGTTGTTTTCAAAATTTTAAATTTAAATTGCTTATTTATATTTTTGATTCGCTAAATGAATCAAATATATTAATTTTCACATCTTAATTCCTCTATATAATATATATAATTATATATTTAACATTTATTTATATTTTGTAAATTTTAATTTTAATAGAAATAAAAAGTTTAATTTAATTTTCATATACCTTTTAGAAATCAGATAATTCGGATATCCGAGTCAAATATTCGATCTGATCCGGACAATATTTACCGGATATCAGCTCCAAAACAGTCCGGATACGGATCAGGGTTTTGTGGAATTTTTTTTAACGGATATCCGGCTTACCGGATCGGGTCGGATAATCCGATTGCTAATCCCTAATTAAGCCATGATGACAGGTCAGTATGGTAAGTGTTTACCATTTTCACATGAAGACAAAAGGACTAAACATATATGGCAGGCTAAAGTATGTTAATTTATTTTCTCAGTTTTTAGTGAAGGAAAATTTTGTTATTAACATAGGGATTCCTCCAAGTATCTTGTATGTGTCATGCATGGGGAAGTATTTATAAAATTTAATTATTTTTATAATAATGACCTATGCATTATAAAAAAATATGATTTATCCTAAGAATTAATGTATTATGTTATTTTTAATACGGTCATTCACGCAATTACTGTCATTCACACGAATTATTATCATTTACGTAAATTATTGTCATCAACACAAACGGTCGTCCATAATAAATGTTAGTTTACACACTTCAGATTTTTTAGGATCTAATCCACCACATAAATTGCGTTTTTTACAAATGAAAGTTTCACATTTAATTTTGAAGTGTCTTGATTGGCTCCTCCATAAATGACTTCAATACACCATTTCAATAAAGTCTACGAATTTATGAAGTCATATGTATGTGTTGTGACTCATTGTTGGAGGCCTGATTCGTAGTTGTTGTTCGTCAAGTCCATCATAGTAAAATGTTCTAACATGTCTTTCTTTTAAAAATAAATTAAGAATATTAATTAGACAGATTGTAACCTATAAGGTAAAAATTGTTATGAGAATACCAATATACAATATATTTGTGACCTTACAACATTCACATGTTAAAATAGTCTTCAACCATAAAATATATTACTACAAAAATCAACATGTAAAATATTTACACACATTAATAACATTTATATCTAAAATAAATAATTTGTGTATCAGACTCGCGCGTAGCCTTAAAATGCTAGCTAGAGAATATAAGTGAGGGCGACAAATGGTTACTTACCCGGCGGCTTTTTAGAACGATACAGTGACACAGAGGATTTGAGTTGGGCCGATAAGGCTGAAATCTGGTTCCAGCATTACTTTCGATTTTCTTTTGTCTTCTCTTATTCATGACTTTAAAGGGCCCATTAACCCTAATAGAAGAATGGGACTTAGGCCCAGCCCTGTTTGGTACGATTTCTGGAATCGGACTGGAATCGGGAATCAGAATAAATCATTCATGTAGGTTGTTGTTTGGTATGTTGTCGGAATGAACCATTCATGTAATCTATTGTTTCGTACGCTGTTGGAATGAACCATTCCTGAAAAAAATAAATTTTAGTAAATAAACTTATCAAACATTAGCAAAACTGTCCTTTGAAGTACCCTATCCTTTTTTTTAAAGGGATCTCTCTAATTTGAGACATATGATCACGAAACATTATAGTTATAGTGATAATTAATCTATAATAATAATAGTTACTACTAGTTGCACACGCTTCTGTCATTCCTTCTTTCTCCTTTGCGAATCATGATAAAAAAGATCCATCTCTATATTTTAATTTGTAAATATACAAATAAATCGAAGCACTTTTTTATCACTAGATAAAAAAAAATCAGATCAATCTTACGTGACAAGAGAAGCAGCAATCCAAAGCATCAATTTATGCACAGCACACTGTCCGAACCCAAGGCCCCAAAGTAAAAAACGAATTTGCCGAACACTATATATTGGCCCTTACTATTTAACGCCCACCCTTTTTGCTATTGACGAGGCGAATTGTCGTATGCCAAGTCAAGTAATCCTAACAAGCTCACTAACAAGTATAGTAGGCAAGCAAGGGTCGAATCCCAAGGGAATCAGGTTATTGATTCTTAAAGTAACAATTATGATTAACGAGTGTATGTAACCAAAGGGTTTTTTTTTTTGGTATGTTTTAAGAACAAAGTAACGAAGGTTGATTTGGTTTGTAAATATATCAATGGAAGGTGTTTCACTCGACAATTATCCACTAACAGATTAACAAGTTGATCATAAACTCCTTTTAATCCTATGTCGAATTACTCATATGATCGTTCTAATCCCTATTCTAATGTAGTTATTAGTCCAACTAGTCCTAATAACCCTTACTCAACTATAACCTTGAAACTATCAAGATTCAATAATAAAGCAGATTTAAGTTCAGGAATGGATAGATACATGCAATACCATAGACAACTAGTCAGATACTCGACATGTACTCAATTCTCTTCACAATTGACATTCACAACTAGTTCATGCAAATTGTGTGTGCTACAAACAAGTATGATATTTCAACTAGAAATAACCAAACAATAGCAATATGAATGAGATGAAACTACTTAGATGGCCAATCTAAATGAGCAAATCTAATTCAATAACAATACACACAAGAGAATAGAGACAATCAATATGAATAGAACAAAGGAAAGGAATCTCACAACTTAATCAATCCGAAAGCTGCAAATGTCAAGCAAAACAATGGAAACTTCAGCAACTCATGAAGTTCTTGGGAGAAAACTCTAAAACTTGGAAAATGGAATGTAGAAGATCCTAGAAGATCATCAACACCTAAACATATAAGTCTTCTGCAGAATTCAACTGCCAAATTAAAGCTAAAAACGTGTG
Organism: Oxyria digyna; assembly: GCA_029168935.1. Lineage (NCBI taxonomy): Eukaryota > Viridiplantae > Streptophyta > Magnoliopsida > Caryophyllales > Polygonaceae > Oxyria > Oxyria digyna. Next base: position 49,069,497 of record JAPVLV010000005.1, read on the forward strand.
AAAAACGTTACAGAAGTAAACACAACATACTAAATCGGGCAAATGAAGAAAGTCTTCTCTGGCGGATTTCCGCAATCGCGGATTTTGTTCTGTAAACAAGGCTGGTCCGGTGGAAATTCCGCGATCGCGGTTTGGGCCCCGCGGTCGCGGAATTGCTTCTGTGGCTTCGTCTTCAGCTGCTTCCAATGCTTCGTCTTCGTCTTCATCCCGTGGTCTTCATCATCTTCGACTCCTCTTCTTATGCTTCAATGCTCCGCATCATCCTCTGTAATCTCATATGTGACTCAACTCTACAGAACTCCATGATTACAGAATACATCATAACATCTAGCATAATCCTATACAAAATGAGCTAATAACCTATAGTAGCGCTATGTAAAATACCGCTTATCAAACTCCCCCATACTTAGACCTTGCTCGTCCCCGAGTAAGCTAAATGAAACTTACCCTTACAATCAGCACACATAGATCTCAGGAAGTATAGAGAAAGAATGAACTACAAATTACAAACACACTTCGCCTCCAAACACCATAGTGAGTACAAAAGATAAATCTAATCCTAGCTCCTATCTAGCACCTTATTCCTCCATAGTGGCCTACCCTTTCCTCCTTATATCACCACCTTCTTATGACACCTCGCCAGCAGCAACAAATGGTCCTAAGACACTCATTTCACTCATTCTGCCTAGGCGCCCCGAAGGGTTTTCACCTAGCCACTCATTTCATTTTGGTAGATAACTCACAATTGGCTCACATCTCTCAAGTCCACTTTTGCCTCAGCCTATTGCCGACCAGACTACCTGCTTTTTGCATGGAACCGCCCTTTCAGGTTTTCAGCTCATCCCAGGATTTTCATTTGCCTTTTTTAACATTTTTGTGGCTTTTTCTGTTTATTAATTTTTACTTTTTTTAAATAAATACGAACTGAATTCAAACAACCGAATGGAAACTACTCTAAAGATAAGCAGTAACCTAAATCCCTCACCCCCATACTTGAAGTACACAATGTCCTCAGTGTGAAAGACATAGAAAATAAATGAGGAAGAGAAGAGAGTAGCTCACTGATCCGGGTTACCCGGTGGTGGAAGATCGGTGTTCTGATGGAACCAAGAACTCTGAACCTCCTCTCTCCAGCCCTGAAATTCCAGCTGCATCCCACTCATCGACTGCTGCAAACCTCGCATATCAGCAGCATAAGACTACTTGATGCAGTCAAACTCAGAGTAGAACTGAGTGTAACTGATGCGGGGATAAGCCGCTGTTGTCAGATTTAGACACCAAACCTCGAACAGAAACTCGAACAGAGAAGAAAGGCGGAATTAGAATGAGATGAAAGAAGGATAAGTCGAATGATAGGCCAATTGGAACCAAATCAAACAACGATAAAACCCCTGAACTTAAGAACAAGAACCTTACCGAATGATGAAGAAACCCCAACGGATGATTACAACCAAACACAATGACTTTGGTGGGTCAAGGCACTTGGAGGTTGCTCTATGGAGTCCCGATAGCACCAACCTTATGGAAGAGATTGACACACACAAGTACAACTAGGGCGAGTTCAATATCAAAGCCTGGGGGGGCTAAACAATAACTAGGGCAATCCTTATATAGGGTTCATAAGGATGCCAATTAAAAGAAATAAAGCAATAAAAGTATTTTCCTAAAAATAGCTAAAAACCAATTAAAAGAAATAATCCCGGAAACAAAATAAAACAAGAATTCTCGGCGAAATCAACAGGTCGCGATCCGCGATCGCGGGTCTGGATCCGCGGTCGCGGGTGGCATGGCCGCGGTCGCTGATTTGCCACTGTCTCTGTCGCCTTCGTCGTTTGGCTCCGAGTGCTCTCGAACCTCAATTATCATAACCGTCTTCAATGGTGGTTCATCTTCAACACTTAGCTCTTTAGACATGAAGAAAACTACTAACTTGTCTAGTTCTTGTTGGACTTCCTTAGCTCTCGAACGAGTCAATGCACCTTCAAACTCGGGAACCGTTGGTGTCGGTTGATGTCCAGATGATCCTTCATCATCCTCCCCTTCTTGAAAAGGATTCGACCTCGAATCATCCATCTCCTCCTCTTCTTCGCCTTCAAACAATGTTAGATCTTGCACATTGAAGGTGGCACTCACTTGATATTCACCGGGAAGCTCCAAGACATAAGCATTATCTCCAATCTTCTTAAGCACCTTGAATGGTCCATCACCTCTTGGGGACAGCTTTGAGTGGCGTTTGCTGGGGAAACGCTCTCTTCTAAAGTGGACCCACACGAGGTCTCCCTCCTTGAAGATGACCTTCTTCCTCTTCCTATTTGCCTTGCTAGCATTTGTAGCAGCTACTTCTAGCAATTTAGCTCTTGTCCTCTCATGAATTTCCTTGATGTGATCAACCTATTTTCCTGCATTGAAATCCACTCGCTCCTTCGTAGGTAATGGCATAAGATCAAAAGGGGTTAGTGGATTCAAACCATACACACATTCAAAGGGACTCAGTGTGGTTGAGGAATGGATGGCTCTATTGTAGGCAAACTCAACATGGGGTAAGGCTTCTTCCCAAGCTTTCAAATTCTTCTTAAGAATGGCTCTCAAAAGGGTTCCTAAGGTCCTATTGGTTACTTCAGTTTGACCATCAGTTTGAGGATGACTAGATGTAGAGAATAGTAGTTTAGTCCCTAGTTTTCCCCAAAGAGTTTTCCAAAAGTAACTTAGAAATTTCACATCCCTATCACTCACAATAGTATTTGGTACTCCATGTAACCTAACAATTCCGGTAAAGAACAAGTCAGCCACATGATGAGCATCATCCGTCTTGTTGCAAGCAATAAAATTAGCCATTTTATAAAATCTATCAACAACCACAAAAATAGAATCTCTCCCCTTCTTAGTCCTAGGCAACCCTACGATAAAATCCATACTAATGTCTACCCATGGGGTCGTAGGAATAGGCAAAGGAGTATACAATCCATGTGGTTTAACTCTAGACTTAGCCTTAAGACACTCCAAGCATCTTTTCAAACAATGCTCAACATCCCTAAGCATATGGGGCCAATAAAAGTGAGTATGCAACATATGATATGTCTTATCTCTACCAAAGTGTCCCATTAATCCACCCTTATGGGCTTCTTCAACAAGCAATAATCTCAAAGAACACTTAGGTATGCATACTTTACTAGCCCTAAACAAGAAACCATCAAACAAGTAAAACTTATCCAAAGTTCCTTTATCTAAACATTGCTTATAAATAGAACCAAAATCAGCATCATTACGATATAACTCCTTGATGTAAACAAAGCCTAACACCTTAGAGTCAAGTTGAACAATTAAAGCATGCCTCCTAGATAGTGCATCAGCAACAACATTGTCCTTTCCCTTCTTGTAATTGATAATATAAGGGAAAGTCTCAATAAATTCTATCCATCTACCATGCCTCCTATCAAGTTTGTCTTGGCTCCTAAAATGTTTCAAAGATTCATGATCGGTATGCAAAACAAACTCTCTAGGCCATAGGTAGTGTTGCCAAGTCTTAAGTACTCTATATAATGCATACAATTCCTTATCATAAGTAGAGTAATTTAGACTTGCACCTTTCAACTTTTCAGAAAAGAAAGCAATAGGCTTACCTTCTTGCATGAGTACTCCTCCTATGCCAACTCCTGAGGCATCACATTCCACTTCAAAGGGCCTAGTGAAGTCGGGAAGCACAAGCAATGGCGCTTCGGTTAATCTGCGTTTTCGCTCTTCAAACGCCCTTTCTTGAGCCTCCTTCCAAACAAAGGCCGAATGCTTCTTTGTTACCTCAGTTAGGGGTGCAACAATGGTGCTGAAATCCTTCACAAAACGCCGATAGAAACTAGCCAATCCATGGAAACTTCTGACTTGGCTGCTAGTCGTGGGGGTTGGCCAATCCTGAATGGCCATAATCTTCTCCTCATCAACCTGTAATCCCTGGGAGCTCACTAAAAAGCCAAGAAATATAACTTTATCAGTGCAAAAATCACACTTCTTCAAATTAGCATATAGTCGCTGTATACTAAGAGTAACGAGTACTTCCCTGAGATGTTGCTCATGCTCCCCTAGGGACCTGCTGTAAATCAAGATATCATCGAAATAAACTACAACAAACTTCCCTATAAACTTCCTCAAGACATGGTTCATAAGCCTCATAAAAGTAGAGGGAGCATTAGTAAGTCCAAATGGCATAACAAGCCACTCATATAGACCAAATTTGGTCTTGAAGGCGGTCTTCCACTCATCGCCTTCCCTCATTCAGATTTGATGGTAGCCACTCCTAAGATCAATCTTGGTGAAGTTTGTGGCACCATGAAGCTCATCCAACATGTCATCCAGCCTTGGTATAGGATGACGATACTTGACAGTTATGTTGTTGATAGCTCGGCAATCAACACACATCCGCCAAGAATTGTCTTTCTTAGGCACAAGTAAGAACGGAACTGCACAAGGACTAAGACTTTCTTGAACATACCCCTTATCTACAAGCTCCTGCACCTGCTTCTGAATCTCTTGACACTCCTGAGGGTTCATTCTGTAAGCTGGCCTGTTAGGTAAAGAAGCTCCTGGAATAAGATCAATTTGATGCTCAATGCCCCTAAAGGGCGGTAAGCCAGCGGGAATCTCATCCGGGAACACCTCAGCAAACTCATCAAGAATAGCTTGAATGCTAGGGGGTAGATCAACTCGAGAATCGGTACCTGTCAACACAAATCTCTTGCAAAGCATCATTAAGGTAGTGTCCAATGGCAAGTACTCACCTTGCAATTCGGATTTGGAGGACAAAAGAGCGCGAGGCGGAGTATCGAAACAACAAGGGCTCCTGCGCCAACTTCCGCGGTCGCGGGTTTCGAGTCGCGGTCGCGGTTTTGACTCTGTCGAGTCCCGTCACGATCCGCGATCGCGGATTTCGAGCAGCGGTCACGGTTTTGGTTCTGTCGAGACCCGCCATCTTCCGCGGTCGCGGTTTTGGCTCTGTTGCGCCAGCACCTCAGTTTCGTCGGTGGCTCTTTCTTTGCCTTTGCTCTTCTCATACGCATCTGCTATCTGTGCTGGAGTCATAGGTTTAAGAGTAATAGGCTTATTATTGAAAATAAATGAGTGACGGTTAGTATGACCATCATGAACAACTTTTCTATCATATTGCCATGGTCTACCTAACAATATATGACAAGCCTGCATAGGAACGACATCGCACAAGACTGTATCCTCATATTTCCCTAAGGAGAAAGTTATCCTAGCTTGCTTTTGAACTCTTAATTCACCACATTCATTCATCCAATGCAATTTATAGGGCCTAGGGTGGAAAATAGTAGCAATATGCAATTTAGAGATTAACTCAGTGCTAGCAATATTGCAACAACTTCCTCCATCAATAATCATATTACAACCTTCCCTTGAACCAAACATCTAGTATGAAACAAATTTTCTCTTTGGTTATCCTCACAAGGGGCGGGTTGTACATGCAAATTTCTCTTACAAATCAAAGAATCACCATGCTCATAACCAATTTCATCACTAAGATCATCCTCATCATGCATTTCATCTAGGTGCTCCTCCTTTTCACTTTCACTTTCATATTCACCTAGTTGATTAACAATTAATACTCTAGAATTAGGACAATCTTTCATCATATGACCCTTTCCTCTACATTTAAAACATTCAATATCCCTAGCTCTAGAAGTAGGGTTAGAAGTACTCCCTCGGGGTCCATTGGAAGGGCCAAGTGTAGTTTTTGAAGGCACTTGGGCAGCAGGTGGTGGGTTCCTTCGGGAACCGCTATCTTCCTTAGCAGGGGGCTCTCGGGCTGAAGGGTAGGAAGTTCTTCCTTGCTGATTTTTCCATCCTCCTGTATTTCTGCTTCCCTGACACCTAATCTTGGTCTTTCTCTCCACCTTGATTGCCAGGTGCAACAACTCAGTCATAGAGTTGTAAGGGAACATCTCAATCTCACTTGACACATATGGGTGAAGGATACAGAGGTATCTAGCCATTGTTGTCTCCTCATCCTCAACCAAATTGGCTCGAACCATGGCTATTTGCATAGCATTGAAGGTCTCTTCTACTCCCATAGATCCTTGTCTCAAGTTCTCGAGCCGCTGTATGAGTTCCCTAGTGTAATGTGGGGGAACAAATCAAGCTCTCATCATCCTCTTCATGAGATCCCAAGTAGTGACGGGATAATCTCCATTAGCAGCTCTTCCTCTTATCAAACTATCCCACCACACTAGAGCATAGGCACTAAATTCCAAAGATGCAAGTTGCACCTTTTTAGGCTCGGGAAAGTTGTGGCAATTCCAGATTTGCTCGATCTTCGTCTCCCACTCCATGTAGACATCTGGATCACACTTACCTTCAAAGCTTGAGATTTTCACCTTGATCTTCCCGACTCCATCTTGCTCAGGCTCTCTTCTTCTTCCTTGATACCCTCCTTGTTGACGAGGGGGTCGCCATACTGCTTCTGCTGCTTCTTCGTCATCCTCTTCTTCAGACTCCTCATCGTAATCATGGTCACCTAGATCCTGAAATTCATCATTAAAACGGTTAGCAGCATTGTATCTATTAAGGCGAGGTATGGGAGAGTTATGAAAACGCCCCCTTCGAGCTTGACGGTTGTCAGCTCTGGATGTGGTCCTGCCTCTATCTTCCCGACCCATTTGGGCAGCCTCATAGACTTTCCGTTGGGGAGGGAGGGGCCTCCATAGAGCATCTGCGGGAGCGCCTTGGGAAGTCCCAATATGCCCCGCAACCGTGGGAGGTGGACTCGGGTGAAGCTCCTTCCGGATGGCTGTGGTAACTCCAGACGCAATTCCTGCGGTTAACTCTTGTCTAAACTCTTGAAACAAGTTCATCATGAATTCCGGAGTGACGGGACTGGTCTTCGGGGTTCTCCTCCTGCCGCTGGGAGGGACTGACCTGTTCATCATCAAAGAAAAGACTAACACAGAACAATGTTAAGTGAGTGTAAATGAAAACAACTCGCAAGTGTTTACTCTCGTATGTTTTCCTCTGCACTCTCTCTCAATTGTTGTTGTAACAAGCTTTTATTGATGAATTTCCTTGTATGGATCAATAACCCAATAGATTGAAACTATCAAGCTCCTAGCACTATATGAGTGATGGTAGAGATGGAGATGGCTAGTGTAGGGCGGGGTTTCAACTTCAAGGCTCTGACTCAAAACAAAAAAAAAACAAAAATTGACTCAACGAAAAAAAGAAACAAAGGCTCAAAACGTTTGCAGGAATGTAAATGCAAACAACTAATATGACTTAAGTTTGAACTCAAGAGGGCCAAAAGGAAGCGTACCTTAACTTGTCCCGACTGGTGTCGATGAAAGATCGAAGACGGAGTCGGGAGGGCTAGGTAGTAATAGGGATCGCTCGTAGCTGTAGTAACAGGGTAAACTGAGGCAGTAGAAGATCCGCGGTCGCGGTTCTGGGTGTCGTGGTCGTGGATTTAGGTTCTGGACAACAGTGCGATTTCCGCGATCGCGGGTCTAATTCCGCGGTCGCGGTTCGCGTCTTGCGGCCTAAATACTCCTTCGTCTTCGTTCGGGCTCGTGGCAATCCCGATTCCTCCGATTTCTTGAATTCCGACTCAAACAATATCAAACTAGACTTTGACTCAACAAAACGTAAAAACAAATGCTGAATTTGATACTTTTCGATTTCTTTTCTCTCTTTTTTTTTGAATTTCGTTTTTTTTTGAAATTTTTTTTTTTCTCGGCAAAAACGAAAATTACAGACTCGATATGAGATATTAATCTCAGCAAAATTAAAAATAAATAAAAATAACAACTAACTTGATTTTCCTTGTAGAAAGATAAAATTTCCTTCTTTTAAGATCTTGTTTGGGCTTCAAGGAAAGAAATTCCAGCAATTCTTCTAGGGTTTCTGATGGCTGCGTTTTGGTAGGGATGGATGAATTTGTGATGGGGTGAATGGATTTTGGGACAAGGGTGCTCCAAACTCCAATCTTTCGATCTCCACAAACACGAATCGATCCAAGCTTCTTGTACACAACCTAACAGACTCAATAAGAAATATCAAAGTACTAGAAAACTCAAAATCAATTTCTGAAAGAAACTGACAAACATGCAAACAAAACTGACTCTTTTTTTTGTGATTTTCTGGATAGGGGTCTCTTGATGTTCTTGTGAAGACAGATGGTGTCAACACAGCTCTGATACCAATTTGATGCGGGGATAAGCCGTTGTTGTGCGATCTAGACACCAAACCTCGAACAGAAACTCGAACAGAGAAGAAAGGCGAAATTAGAATGAGATGAAAGAAGGATAAGTCGAATGATAGGCCAATTGGAACCAAATCAAACAACGATAAAACCCCTGAACATAAGAACAAGAACCTTACCGAATGATGAAGAAACCCCAACGGATGATTACAACCAAACACAATGACTTTGGTGGGTCAAGGCACACCTGGAGGTTGCTCTATGGAGTCCCGATAGCACCAACCTTATGGAAGAGATTGACACACACAAGTACAACTAGGGCGAGTTCAACAACAATGCACACGAGACACTCTTCTCACAAAAGCTCTCTTTTGGGAGGAAAAACGATAAACGCTGTATTCAATATCAAAGTGTGGGGGGGGCTAAACAATAACTAGGGCAAACCTTATATAGGGTTCATAAGGATGCCAATTAAAAGAAATAAAGCAATAAAAGTATTTTCCTAAAAATAGTTAAAAACCAATTAAAAGAAATAATCCCGGAAACAAAATAAAACAAGAATTCTCGGCGAAATCAACAGGTCGCGATCCGCGATCGCGGGTCTGGATCCGCGGTCGCGGATTTTCCACTGTCTATGCCGCCTTCGTCGTTTGGCTCCGAGTGTTCTCGAACCTCAATTATCATAACCGTCTTCAATGGTGGTTCCTCTTCAACACTTAGCTCTTTAGACATGAAGAAAACTACTAACTTGTCTAGTTCTTGTTGGACTTCCTTAGCTCTCGAACGAGTCAATGCACCTTCAAACTCGGGAACCGTTGGTGTCGGTTTAGTCCAGATGATCCTTCATCAGTAACTCTGCTGCATCCCCTGCATCTGATCAAACAACCTCTGCTCCCAGGGGATACTGGAGCTATCAGCAGCTCCACTAGACGATCTGGCGCCAAAATGGGCCTGAGCATCAGGCATCATCTAATCATCATCATCATCATCGGCGTCAGCAGCAGCCATAATCGGCTCTCGAATGGCAATCTCACCCCGTGCACGACGTCTAGCAGGTGCACGAGGCGCAGCGGGAACAGGTGCCAGCCGAAAAGTCTCAGCAGGACCGTAGACAAACGGATGAGGCATGTCTATCTCAGGATCACCAACCCATACCCACTCGTCAGGACGACCACGCAACAGATGGACGATGGACCTTAGGAACCGCATATCATACTGATAAGGTCCAACAGAAGGGTCAGGACTACCTTCCACATCAAGATCTACAAAGTCGTCAACCACTACCTGCACAATCAAAGTGATCATGCCTCCCAAGGCAATCTTCCCCTTTGCTTTGTTCCGGGCAGTCTTGCAAGAAGCAACAAAGAGCCAAACCCAATCGGGGGTAAGCTCACACTCCGGCATGAGACTAAAGAGATACTTGAGCACATAAGCAGGAACATTGTTGAACTCAGTCATGCCAAAGAAAGCCATGGCTAACACCTTGTGTGTCAGCCTGAGACAAGGATGAGAGAGCTGATAATTGTAGTCGTTCCCAGCAGCATCCCTCGGAACACCTGTCCAAGTTTGCCACATATGAATGTGGCGATCACCAACAGCTTCCTCATAATTATCCGAGGGACCACGTGTGATCCCCAAGATATCTCTCAAGTGCTCGGCAGAAACAGTATATTGCCTCCTCTTGTAGATGAAAGTGATAGAAGCAATGGTCTCATCTCCACTCGTCGTCTTCAAGGACGAAAGAAACTGACACGACAAGTCCACATGGGAGGGCGTGGAAAGTGTCATGAACCCGCCCAACCCAGCATGGTCGAGCATAGCCTGAGTACATTCGGCCATACCCAACCTCTCAAGAGTAGGTACATGAAAGAAACGAGTTGCAAGTGACTTCTTGTCCTTAAGAGTTGCAACATACGTTTTCACCTGCTTTTGCCCCGCAACATCATTCTTATGAGAGCGCGACATGTCAAATGAGCAAAGTCCTCAAATGCAACAAACTCCACAAACCAACAAATGCCACAAACCAACAACAAACTCCACACAAGCAAATTCCAAGCAACCACCAAACACAAACCAATTCACAACAGCAGTTTCAACACCAACAAAGCACAATATAGCCCTCCCCGAGGCGAAATAAACAACAACAACAATTCCGGAACCAAAGAGAACACTTACAGAACCGGGAGAGGAATCGGACAGAACTGAATCCGCGGTCGCGGACGGAATTCCGTGGTCGCGCAAATCGAGACTGAGGTTGTTGTGGCCTGTAGGCAATCCGCGGTCGCGGAATTTTGCACGCGGTCGCGGGCGGAGCCGACGACGAGAATTCGGGCTCGGGGTTGGAGAACTGACGATGACAAATGAAGAGCGGAGGGATGGTGGGGTTGTAGGTTTGCGAAGGTAACACCGGCGAGTGGTTTGCGGGAGGGAGTGGTGGTGTGAAGGGGAGAATTTTGTGAAGAGAGGTAAGGGGTTCGGTGGGGTGGGTGTTGACGAATGGCGAGCGTGGTGTGACTGGGCTCCGGTGAGGTGGTGAGAATCCGGCGAGGCTGGTGTGAGGGAGAGTGGTGAGGGAAAGGTTGAAGGGAATTGGGAATTGAGAGTGAGAGGCTGCTACGTTTTTTTTGTGTTGGGGAAGAAAGAGATGGTATGGAGGTAGGGTTAGAGAAGGAAGGTGGGGTAGTAGGTGGGAGATGATAGGAGAAATTGATATTTTGGGGAGAAATTTGGGAGAGGAGAAATTGAAGAGATTTTGGTGAGAAATGGTAGAGATGATGGGAAATTGGTTTGGTGGGGGAGAAATTTGAGAGATGATGAGATGGGAGAAATTGGGAGATGAAAATTGGATTTCTTTTTTTTGTTTTTCTCTTTTACCTATTTTTTTTCAGCTTTTTTTTTTTCTCTCGTCTTTTTTTTATAGCTCTCTTTCTTCTTCTTTTTTCTCTTTTTTTTATACACGAAAGGGAAAACCGTCAATTCCTTCAGTAAAAGCTAAAAGACAGTCTTCTTCTCGTCCTTTATTCCTACAGATTAGTAAACAAAAGAAAACAAAAACAAGTAAAAAGAAATAAAATGAGATAAAATTGAAAAGAAATACCTTGGGTTGCCTCCCAAGAAACGCCTTGGTTAGAGTCGTGGCTCGACTTCCTACTCAGGTCTCAATCATCAGCACGTGGCTCTTCGAGAGCCATCTCATCAAGAGACTCATTGGTGAACCCTTCATGGTAAGGTTTTAACCTTTGACCATTCACCTTGAAAACATTGTGGTTGTCTTTATCAAACAACTCCACGGCGCCATGAGGAAAGACGCGAGCTACAACATAGGGTCCACTCCAACGGGATCTCAACTTCCCAGGGAAAAGTTGAAGGCGAGACTGATATAGCAAGACTTTATCTCCCACTTTAAAGTATTTTCACAATATGTGCTTGTCATGCCAAGCCTTCGTCTTCTCCTTGTAAATCACAGTATTCTCATACGCATCCCGACGTATCTCCTCTAACTCTTGGATTTGCAACTTTCTAAACTCACCTACAACATCCATCTCCATGTTGCACTTCTGCACCGCCCACCAGGCCTTGTGTTCCAGTTCCACTGGAAGGTGGCAGGCTTTGCCGAAAACAAGTCTGAAAGGAGACATCCCAATAGGAGTCTTGTAGGCGGTTCTGTACGCCCAGAGTGCATCATCCAATCTCAAGCTCTAGTCCCTCTATTTGGAGCTACCGTCTTTTCAAGGATCCCCTTGATCTGCCTACTGGACACTTCAGCTTGTCCATTGGATTGGGGGTGGTAAGCGGTAGAGACCCTTTGAGTGACATGATACTTCTTCAAGAGTGCACTCACCGTCTTGTTACAGAAGTGAGTTCCTTGGTCACTAATTAGAGCCTTGGGTATCCCAAAACGAGAAAAGATATTCTCCTTCAAGAAACCTGCTACCCCTTTGGAATCATCAGTTCTGGTGGCCTTCGCTTCCACCCATTTGGAAACGTAGTCCACCGCAAGCAATATATATAGATTCCCGAACGAGCTAGGAAAGGGTCCCATGAAATCGATACCCCAAACATCAAAAATCTCGCAAAAGACTAATGGTGTTTGTGGCATCTCATTCCTTTTAGAGATTTTTCTGACCCTTTGGCATCGATCGCAGGCTTTGCAAAAGGCATAAGCATCCCTAAAGATGTGTGTCCAATAAAAACCTGCATCGAAAACCTTCCTAGTGGTTTTGTTCGCCCCAAAATGTGCCCCACATGCATGAGAATGACAAAAAGTTAAAACAGACTGTACCTCATTATCCGGGAGGCATCGTCGAATTACCTTGTCAACGCAATGTCTCCAAAGGTAGGGGTCATCCCAAACATAGTAGTGCGATTCCCGCTTGATCTTATCTTTTTGAGCTTTTGTGAAATTCGGCGGGAACTCTTCGCGAACCAGGTAGTTCACTATGTTGGCATACCAAGGCTTGAAGGATCGGAAAGCGAGAAGCTCGTACTCGGGATCCCGATGAACAAATTCACCGTCAGAAATTCCGCGGTCGCGGCTGTATGTCCGCGATCGCGGAAAACTCTCTGTAGTCCACCCAAGAGCTGTAATGTTCTCTTTCAACACCATCACCAATCTCTTCTCTTGCTCACCTGACAACTTACTAGAGATGATTACCGGGAGGGTATCATTCTCTCCAAGAAAAGCATACTTCAGGTGCTCTGGCAATTGCTTAAGCTCAATCACTTGTGCTTGCAAAACAGAAGGGAGGAGCTTTTCGCTCTCCAAAGTCAGTAACATGGGCCTGCCGGCCAAAGATCTACCTGACGTGTCTAGGTGAGCTAGAACCCTATGAATATCAGGAGAAAGAGAGAGATTAACTTGTGGTGGGTGAATGATGTTGTTTTCCATAACACATTGCAATTCATCCAAGCCAAAGATATTAAAAGTATCTTGAACTATAGGATCAATCACATCAATAGAACAAATAGAAGCAGCATCTTCAATGGAGTGCTTCATAGCATCAAAAATATTGAATTGTACAACTTCTCCATCGAACTCTAAAGTAAGAGACCCACTAGCTAGATCAATCTTTGTGTTAGCGGTTCTCATAAAAGGCCTTCCTAACAAAATAGGTGCAGCCTGACCATCATGTTCCATGTCTAACACAAAGAAGTCAGCAGGAAAGAACAAATTATCAACCATTACCAAAACATTCTCAACTACACCTTTAGGATAAACAGTAGACCTATCAGCTAGTTGAATAATTATTTCTGTTTCATGAAGAGGACCTAAACCAAGCATCTTATACAACGAGTAAGGCAAAACATTTATAGATGCACCAAGATCAAGCATAGCTCTCTAAAAGTGAGTATCACCTATACAACAAGGAATGCTTACCATGCCCGGATCGCTGCACTTCTTAGGCATTCGCCTTTGGAATACAGCGGAGACACGCTGACGAGGCGAATTTGTCGTGTGCCAAGTCAAGTAATCCTAACATGCAAACTAAGTAATATAGTGCGCAAGTAAGGGTCGAATCCCAAGAGAATCAGTTTATCAAATTCTTAAGTTATCACAATGACTAACCAATAAACGTAACCAAAGGGGGGGGGGGGTTTGTGGTTTTGATACGAAGTATCGAATGTCAACTTGGTTATAACAATATTAAGCGAAGTGTTCCACTTAGCGATTATCCACAATTAGATTAACAAGTTGATCTTAGAATCCTTTTTATCCCTATGTCAAGTTCTCAAGTGATCGTTCTAATTCCTGTTCTTGAATAGTTATTAGTCCAACTAGTCCTAATAACCCTTACTTGATTATAACCTTGAAACTATCAAAGTTCAATAACAAAGTAGCAATGCATTCAGGAATAGATAGATACATGCAATATCATGGACAACTAGTCGGATACTCGACATGTACTCAACTCTCTTCTCTAATAACAATCACAACTAGTTCATGCAAATAGATTGTGCTACACAACAAGTATGATAATTCAACTAGAAGTATCAAACTCTAGCAATATGAACAAGACACAACTAACTTAGGTGATCAATCTAAAGTAGTAAATCTAGTTCATGGACAATACAAACAAGAGAGTTGAGACAATCAAAGAGTTAGACAAAGGGAAAGGATAAACTCACAACTTGTTGAATCCAAAAGCTTCAAACGCCAAGTGAAACAAAGAACTTTAGCAACTCATAAGTTTGTGAAAAACTCTTCCAAAAACTTAAGCAAAACAAAGGTTAAGATGATCAAGGATGATCCTCCACCACCTTAAATAGCATTCAGCTATTGTAACAGCTGAATTAAGATACTAAAAACGTATAGAAAGTTACAGAATTAAACACAAATTACTTCAAATGGCAAAGACATCAATTTGATTCTTCTGTCGAGGAACCGCACCCGCGGGTTGAGAGCCGCGGGCGCTGTTTGGGATTCTTCAGATTCTCAGGATGGAAGAGGCCGCGGGCGCGGTTTGGGACCCGCGGGCACGACTTGAGCTTTCTCGAAAACCTTGGCTGAAGGTGAAACCCGCGGGTGCGGCTTGAGACCCGCGGGTGCGGCTATGTTGTCTGAGGTAGCAGCTACTGATTTTCTTCAATTCTTCGTCTTCGTCTTCAGCAACTTCTTCCTTATGCTTCAATGCTTCCAATGCTTCGTATCATCTCTTGAAATCTTGTATGTAAATCTTCTTTCGAACAGCTCCATGATACAGATTACATAGAAACAAATAACATAATCCTATACAAAACTAGCTAATAATCCATAGTTGAGGTATGTAAAACACCGCTTATCAAACTCCCCCATACTTAGACCTTGCTCGTCCCCGAGTAAGCTAAAAGAAACTTACTCTTTTACAATAATCACTCAAAGATCTCAGGAAGTATGAAAAAGAAAGAAACTACAAATCACTAACACATTTAGTATACAAACAATATGATGAGAAAGAAATCTATCAATTTGGTCTTCCATAGTGGTTAACATTTCTCAAATTTTGTCCTAAGACACTCATTTCACTCATTTTGCCTAGGCGCCTCGAAAGGTTTTCACCTAGCCACTCATTTCATTTTCAATCTCACCATTCCTTACCGCCCTCAAGTCCTTTTTTGCCAAGCCTAATGCAAGCCGAACTACCCGCTTTTTGCATGGATTTTTCCATCCCAGGATTTTCATTTGCCTTTTTTCGTATTTTTGTGGCTTTTTCTGTTTTTAATTCCATGCAAAGTACAAACTTGATTAAATAAAACCGAAGGGAAATAACAAGGAAATAAAACTACTCTAGGATAAGCAATGAACTAATTTCCCTCCCCCATACTTGAAGTGCACAATGCCCTCAGTGTGTGAGGCATAGAAAAATAATGAGGAAGAGAGAAAGAAGCTCATTGATCCGGGTCATCCCGGTTTGGATAGTCGGGCCAACGAGCATGCATGTCGAGCCGTAAGTCATCCACCGACTGCTGCAGCCTCTCAACATTGTGGTTCACCGTCTGAACCGACTGGTAGACAAACTCAATCCGCTCGAAAAGACGCTGCTCCCAAGGTATGTCAGCAGGAGCTGCAGAAGATGAGCCTTCGCCCCATTGGCTCTGAGGCTGAAATCGAGGGGCCGGCTCCTGGAAGTCATCATCATCCTCAGCAACAATATCAATGGACTGCTGATCCGGCTGCTGAACCGGCTCCCGGATGCTAATCCCACCTCGAGCTCGTCGTCGAGCAGCTGCACGAGGGGGAGCGGGCGCAGGGTTGATCCTGAAAGTATGCGCTGGCCCATAAGCAAATTCCTCTGTGAGAGCAATCTCGGGAGGACCGATCCAAACCCACATACGCTCGTCCTCATTGACTGGAACAGACTTGAGCCACCGAAGTCGAGTCTGCAGAAACGTGGCATCCAGCAAATAGGGACCCATTGAGGGGTCCGGACTACCTACGCAGTCAAGGGTCTCCCAGTTGGGGACGACAACCTCTAAGATGAGGGTGATCATGCCACCCAAAGCAATCTGACCCCTTGGTTTCGAGCGGGCTGTCTTGCAGGAGTGAACAAAAAGCGAGAGCCAATCCGGAATCACCTGACATTCCGGCATAAGAGCGTATAGATACTTCAGCTGGTAGGCAGGCACCTGACATTCCGGGTCGTTGTAGTATAGTGGTAAGTATTCCCGCCTGTCACGCGGGTGACCCGGGTTCGATCCCCGGCAACGGCGCCAAATTTGACGAGGCGAATTTGTCGTGTGCCAAGTCAAGTAATCCTAACATGCAAACTAAGTAATATAGTGCGCAAGTAAGGGTCGAATCCCAAGAGAATCAGTTTATCAAATTCTTAAGTTATCACAATGACTAACCAATAAACGTAACCAAAGGGGGGGGGGGTTTGTGGTTTTGATACGAAGTATCGAATGTCAACTTGGTTATAACAATATTAAGCGAAGTGTTCCACTTAGCGATTATCCACAATTAGATTAACAAGTTGATCTTAGAATCCTTTTTATCCCGATGTCAAGTTCTCAAGTGATCGTTCTAATTCCTGTTCTTGAATAGTTATTAGTCCAACTAGTCCTAATAACCCTTACTTGATTATAACCTTGAAACTATCAAAGTTCAATAACAAAGTAGCAATGCATTCAGGAATAGATAGATACATGCAATATCATGGACAACTAGTCGGATACTCGACATGTACTCAACTCTCTTCTCTAATAACAATCACAACTAGTTCATGCAAATAGATTGTGCTACACAACAAGTATGATAATTCAACTAGAAGTATCAAACTCTAGCAATATGAACAAGACACAACTAACTTAGGTGATCAATCTAAAGTAGTAAATCTAGTTCATGGACAATACAAACAAGAGAGTTGAGACAATCAAAGAGTTAGACAAAGGGAAAGGATAAACTCACAACTTGTTGAATCCAAAAGCTTCAAACGCCAAGTGAAACAAAGAACTTTAGCAACTCATAAGTTTGTGAAAAACTCTTCCAAAAACTTAAGCAAAACAAAGGTTAAGATGATCAAGGATGATCCTCCACCACCTTAAATAGCATTCAGCTATTGTAACAGCTGAATTAAGATACTAAAAACGTATAGAAAGTTACAGAATTAAACACAAATTACTTCAAATGGCAAAGACATCAATTTGATTATTCTGTCGAGGAACCGCACCCGCGGGTTGAGAGCCGCGGGCGCTGTTTGGGATTCTTCAGATTCTCAGGATGGAAGAGGCCGCGGGCGCGGTTTGGGACCCGCGGGCACGGCTTGAGCTTTCTCGAAAACCTTGGCTGAAGGTGAAACCCGCGGGTGCGGCTTGAGACCCGCGGGTGCGGCTATGTTGTCTGAGGTAGCAGCTACTGATTTTCTTCAATTCTTCGTCTTCGTCTTCAGCAGCTTCTTCCTTATGCTTCAATGCTTCCAATGCTTCGTATCATCTCTTGAAATCTTGTATGTAAATCTTCTTTCGAACAGCTCCATGATACAGATTACATAGAAACAAATAACATAATCCTATACAAAACTAGCTAATAATCCATAGTTGCGGTATGTAAAACACCGCTTATCAAACTCCCCCATACTTAGACCTTGCTCGTCCCCGAGTAAGCTAAAAGAAACTTACTCTTTTACAATAATCACTCAAAGATCTCAGGAAGTATGAAAAAGAAAGAAACTACAAATCACTAACACATTTAGTATACAAACAATATGATGAGAAAGAAATCTATCAATTTGGTCTTCCATAGTGGTTAACATTTCTCAAATTTTGTCCTAAGACACTCATTTCACTCATTTTGCCTAGGAGCCTCGAAAGGTTTTTACCTAGCCACTCATTTCATTTTCAATCTCACCATTCCTTACCGCCCTCAAGTCCTTTTTTGCCAAGCCTAATGCAAGCCGAACTACCCGCTTTTTGCATGGATTTTTCCATCCCAGGATTTTCATTTGCCTTTTTTCGTATTTTTGTGGCTTTTTCTGTTTTTAATTCCATGCAAAGTACAAACTTGATTAAATAAAACCGAAGGGAAATAACAAGGAAATAAAACTACTCTAGGATAAGCAATGAACTAATTTCCCTCCCCCATACTTGAAGTGCACAATGCCCTCAGTGTGTGAGGCATAGAAAAATAATGAGGAAGAGAGAAAGAAGCTCATTGATCCGGGTCATCCCGGTTTGGATAGTCGGGCCAACGAGCCTGCATGTCGAGCCGTAAGTCATCCACCGACTGCTGCAGCCTCTCAACATTGTGGTTCACCGTCTGAACCGACTGGTAGACAAACTCAATCCGCTCGAAAAGACGCTGCTCCCAAGGTATGTCAGCAGGAGCTGCAGAAGATGAGCCTTCGCCCCATTGGCTCTGAGGCTGAAATCGAGGGGCCGGCTCCTGGAAGTCATCATCATCCTCAGCAACAATATCAATGGACTGCTGATCCGGCTGCTGAACCGGCTCCCGGATGTAAATCCCACCTCGAGCTCGTCGTCGAGCAGCTGCACGAGGGGGAGCGGGCGCAGGGTTGATCCTGAAAGTATGCGCTGGCCCATAAGCAAATTCCTCTGTGAGAGCAATCTCGGGAGGACCGATCCAAACCCACATACGCTCGTCCTCATTGACTGGAACAGACTTGAGCCACCGAAGTCGAGTCTGCAGAAACGTGGCATCCAGCAAATAGGGACCCATTGAGGGGTCCGGACTACCTACGCAGTCAAGGGTCTCCCAGTTGGGGACGACAACCTCTAAGATGAGGGTGATCATGCCACCCAAAGCAATCTGACCCCTTGGTTTCGAGCGGGCTGTCTTGCAGGAGTGAACAAAAAGCGAGAGCCAATCCGGAATCACCTGACATTCCGGCATAAGAGCGTATAGATACTTCAGCTGGTAGGCAGGCACCTGACATTCCGGGTCGTTGTAGTATAGTGGTAAGTATTCCCGCCTGTCACGCGGGTGACCCGGGTTCGATCCCCGGCAACGGCGCCAAATTTGACGAGGCGAATTTGTCGTGTGCCAAGTCAAGTAATCCTAACATGCAAACTAAGTAATATAGTGCGCAAGTAAGGGTCGAATCCCAAGAGAATCAGTTTATCAAATTCTTAAGTTATCACAATGACTAACCAATAAACGTAACCAAAGGGGGGGGGGGTTTGTGGTTTTGATACGAAGTATCGAATGTCAACTTGGTTATAACAATATTAAGCGAAGTGTTCCACTTAGCGATTATCCACAATTAGATTAACAAGTTGATCTTAGAATCCTTTTTATCCCGATGTCAAGTTCTCAAGTGATCGTTCTAATTCCTGTTCTTGAATAGTTATTAGTCCAACTAGTCCTAATAACCCTTACTTGATTATAACCTTGAAACTATCAAAGTTCAATAACAAAGTAGCAATGCATTCAGGAATAGATAGATACATGCAATATCATGGACAACTAGTCGGATACTCGACATGTACTCAACTCTCTTCTCTAATAACAATCACAACTAGTTCATGCAAATAGATTGTGCTACACAACAAGTATGATAATTCAACTAGAAGTATCAAACTCTAGCAATATGAACAAGACACAACTAACTTAGGTGATCAATCTAAAGTAGTAAATCTAGTTCATGGACAATACAAACAAGAGAGTTGAGACAATCAAAGAGTTAGACAAAGGGAAAGGATAAACTCACAACTTGTTGAATCCAAAAGCTTCAAACGCCAAGTGAAACAAAGAACTTTAGCAACTCATAAGTTTGTGAAAAACTCTTCCAAAAACTTAAGCAAAACAAAGGTTAAGATGATCAAGGATGATCCTCCACCACCTTAAATAGCATTCAGCTATTGTAACAGCTGAATTAAGATACTAAAAACGTATAGAAAGTTACAGAATTAAACACAAATTACTTCAAATGGCAAAGACATCAATTTGATTATTCTGTCGAGGAACCGCACCCGCGGGTTGAGAGCCGCGGGCGCTGTTTGGGATTCTTCAGATTCTCAGGATGGAAGAGGCCGCGGGCGCGGTTTGGGACCCGCGGGCACGGCTTGAGCTTTCTCGAAAACCTTGGCTGAAGGTGAAACCCGCGGGTGCGGCTTGAGACCCGCGGGTGCGGCTATGTTGTCTGAGGTAGCAGCTACTGATTTTCTTCAATTCTTCGTCTTCGTCTTCAGCAGCTTCTTCCTTATGCTTCAATGCTTCCAATGCTTCGTATCATCTCTTGAAATCTTGTATGTAAATCTTCTTTCGAACAGCTCCATGATACAGATTACATAGAAACAAATAACATAATCCTATACAAAACTAGCTAATAATCCATAGTTGCGGTATGTAAAACACCGCTTATCAAACTCCCCCATACTTAGACCTTGCTCGTCCCCGAGTAAGCTAAAAGAAACTTACTCTTTTACAATAATCACTCAAAGATCTCAGGAAGTATGAAAAAGAAAGAAACTACAAATCACTAACACATTTAGTATACAAACAATATGATGAGAAAGAAATCTATCAATTTGGTCTTCCATAGTGGTTAACATTTCTCAAATTTTGTCCTAAGACACTCATTTCACTCATTTTGCCTAGGCGCCTCGAAAGGTTTTTACCTAGCCACTCATTTCATTTTCAATCTCACCATTCCTTACCGCCCTCAAGTCCTTTTTTGCCAAGCCTAATGCAAGCCGAACTACCCGCTTTTTGCATGGATTTTTCCATCCCAGGATTTTCATTTGCCTTTTTTCGTATTTTTGTGGCTTTTTCTGTTTTTAATTCCATGCAAAGTACAAACTTGATTAAATAAAACCGAAGGGAAATAACAAGGAAATAAAACTACTCTAGGATAAGCAATGAACTAATTTCCCTCCCCCATACTTGAAGTGCACAATGCCCTCAGTGTGTGAGGCATAGAAAAATAATGAGGAAGAGAGAAAGAAGCTCATTGATCCGGGTCATCCCGGTTTGGATAGTCGGGCCAACGAGCCTGCATGTCGAGCCGTAAGTCATCCACCGACTGCTGCAGCCTCTCAACATTGTGGTTCACCGTCTGAACCGACTGGTAGACAAACTCAATCCGCTCGAAAAGACGCTGCTCCCAAGGTATGTCAGCAGGAGTTGCAGAAGATGAGCCTTCGCCCCATTGGCTCTGAGGCTGAAATCGAGGGGCCGGCTCCTGGAAGTCATCATCATCCTCAGCAACAATATCAATGGACTGCTGATCCGGCTGCTGAACCGGCTCCCGGATGCTAATCCCACCTCGAGCTCGTCGTCGAGCAGCTGCACGAGGGGGAGCGGGCGCAGGGTTGATCCTGAAAGTATGCGCTGGCCCATAAGCAAATTCCTCTGTGAGAGCAATCTCGGGAGGACCGATCCAAACCCACATACGCTCGTCCTCATTGACTGGAACAGACTTGAGCCACCGAAGTCGAGTCTGCAGAAACGTGGCATCCAGCAAATAGGGACCCATTGAGGGGTCCGGACTACCTACGCAGTCAAGGGTCTCCCAGTTGGGGACGACAACCTCTAAGATGAGGGTGATCATGCCACCCAAAGCAATCTGACCCCTTGGTTTCGAGCGGGCTGTCTTGCAGGAGTGAACAAAAAGCGAGAGCCAATCCGGAATCACCTGACATTCCGGCATAAGAGGGTATAGATACTTCAGCTGGTAGGCAGGCACCTGACATTCCGGGTCTTTGTAGTATAGTGGTAAGTATTCCCGCCTGTCACGCGGGTGACCCGGGTTCGATCCCCGGCAACGGCGCCAAATTTGACGAGGCGAATTTGTCGTGTGCCAAGTCAAGTAATCCTAACATGCAAACTAAGTAATATAGTGCGCAAGTAAGGGTCAAATCCCAAGAGAATCAGTTTATCAAATTCTTAAGTTATCACAATGACTAACCAATAAACGTAACCAAAGGGGGGGGGGGTTTGTGGTTTTGATACGAAGTATCGAATGTCAACTTGGTTATAACAATATTAAGCGAAGTGTTCCACTTAGCGATTATCCACAATTAGATTAACAAGTTGATCTTAGAATCCTTTTTATCCCGATGTCAAGTTCTCAAGTGATCGTTCTAATTCCTGTTCTTGAATAGTTATTAGTCCAACTAGTCCTAATAACCCTTACTTGATTATAACCTTGAAACTATCAAAGTTCAATAACAAAGTAGCAATGCATTCAGGAATAGATAGATACATGCAATATCATGGACAACTAGTCGGATACTCGACATGTACTCAACTCTCTTCTCTAATAACAATCACAACTAGTTCATGCAAATAGATTGTGCTACACAACAAGTATGATAATTCAACTAGAAGTATCAAACTCTAGCAATATGAACAAGACACAACTAACTTAGGTGATCAATCTAAAGTAGTAAATCTAGTTCATGGACAATACAAACAAGAGAGTTGAGACAATCAAAGAGTTAGACAAAGGGAAAGGATAAACTCACAACTTGTTGAATCCAAAAGCTTCAAACGCCAAGTGAAACAAAGAACTTTAGCAACTCATAAGTTTGTGAAAAACTCTTCCAAAAACTTAAGCAAAACAAAGGTTAAGATGATCAAGGATGATCCTCCACCACCTTAAATAGCATTCAGCTATTGTAACAGCTGAATTAAGATACTAAAAACGTATAGAAAGTTACAGAATTAAACACAAATTACTTCAAATGGCAAAGACATCAATTTGATTCTTCTGTCGAGGAACCGCACCCGCGGGTTGAGAGCCGCGGGCGCTGTTTGGGATTCTTCAGATTCTCAGGATGGAAGAGGCCGCGGGCGCGGTTTGGGACCCGCGGGCACGGCTTGAGCTTTCTCGAAAACCTTGGCTGAAGGTGAAACCCGCGGGTGCGGCTTGAGACCCGCGGGTGCGGCTATGTTGTCTGAGGTAGCAGCTACTGATTTTCTTCAATTCTTCGTCTTCGTCTTCAGCAGCTTCTTCCTTATGCTTCAATGCTTCCAATGCTTTGTATCATCTCTTGAAATCTTGTATGTAAATCTTCTTTCGAACAGCTCCATGATACAGATTACATAGAAACAAATACATAATCCTATACAAAACTAGCTAATAATCCATAGTTGCGGTATGTAAAACACCCCTTATCAAACTCCCCCATACTTAGACCTTGCTCGTCCCCGAGTAAGCTAAAAGAAACTTACTCTTTTACAATAATCACTCAAAGATCTCAGGAAGTATGAAAAAGAAAGAAACTACAAATCACTAACACATTTAGTATACAAACAATATGATGAGAAAGAAATCTATCAATTTGGTCTTCCATAGTGGTTAACATTTCTCAAATTTTGTCCTAAGACACTCATTTCACTCATTTTGCCTAGGCGCCTCGAAAGGTTTTCACCTAGCCACTCATTTCATTTTCAATCTCACCATTCCTTACCGCCCTCAAGTCCTTTTTTGCCAAGCCTAATGCAAGCCGAACTACCCGCTTTTTGCATGGATTTTTCCATCCCAGGATTTTCATTTGCCTTTTTTCGTATTTTTGTGGCTTTTTCTGTTTTTAATTCCATGCAAAGTACAAACTTGATTAAATAAAACCGAAGGGAAATAACAAGGAAATAAAACTACTCTAGGATAAGCAATGAACTAATTTCCCTCCCCCATACTTGAAGTGCACAATGCCCTCAGTGTGTGAGGCATAGAAAAATAATGAGGAAGAGAGAAAGAAGCTCATTGATCCGGGTCATCCCGGTTTGGATAGTCGGGCCAACGAGCCTGCATGTCGAGCCGTAAGTCATCCACCGACTGCTGCAGCCTCTCAACATTGTGGTTCACCGTCTGAACCGACTGGTAGACAAACTCAATCCGCTCGAAAAGACGCTGCTCCCAAGGTATGTCAGCAGGAGCTGCAGAAGATGAGCCTTCGCCCCATTGGCTCTGAGGCTGAAATCGAGGGGCCGGCTCCTGGAAGTCATCATCATCCTCAGCAACAATATCAATGGACTGCTGATCCGGCTGCTGAACCGGCTCCCGGATGCTAATCCCACCTCGAGCTCGTCGTCGAGCAGCTGCACGAGGGGGAGCGGGCGCAGGGTTGATCCTGAAAGTATGCGCTGGCCCATAAGCAAATTCCTCTGTGAGAGCAATCTCGGGAGGACCGATCCAAACCCACATACGCTCGTCCTCATTGACTGGAACAGACTTGAGCCACCGAAGTCGAGTCTGCAGAAACGTGGCATCCAGCAAATAGGGACCCATTGAGGGGTCCGGACTACCTACGCAGTCAAGGGTCTCCCAGTTGGGGACGACAACCTCTAAGATGAGGGTGATCATGCCACCCAAAGCAATCTGACCCCTTGGTTTCGAGCGGGCTGTCTTGCAGGAGTGAACAAAAAGCGAGAGCCAATCCGGAATCACCTGACATTCCGGCATAAGAGGGTATAGATACTTCAGCTGGTAGGCAGGCACCTGACATTCCGGGTCTTTGTAGTATAGTGGTAAGTATTCCCGCCTGTCACGCGGGTGACCCGGGTTCGATCCCCGGCAACGGCGCCAAATTTGACGAGGCGAATTTGTCGTGTGCCAAGTCAAGTAATCCTAACATGCAAACTAAGTAATATAGTGCGCAAGTAAGGGTCGAATCCCAAGAGAATCAGTTTATCAAATTCTTAAGTTATCACAATGACTAACCAATAAATGTAACCAAAGGGGGGGGGGGTTTGTGGTTTTGATACGAAGTATCGAATGTCAACTTGGTTATAACAATATTAAGCGAAGTGTTCCACTTAGCGATTATCCACAATTAGATTAACAAGTTGATCTTAGAATCCTTTTTATCCCTATGTCAAGTTCTCAAGTGATCGTTCTAATTCCTGTTCTTGAATAGTTATTAGTCCAACTAGTCCTAATAACCCTTACTTGATTATAACCTTGAAACTATCAAAGTTCAATAACAAAGTAGCAATGCATTCAGGAATAGATAGATACATGCAATATCATGGACAACTAGTCGGATACTCGACATGTACTCAACTCTCTTCTCTAATAACAATCACAACTAGTTCATGCAAATAGATTGTGCTACACAACAAGTATGATAATTCAACTAGAAGTATCAAACTCTAGCAATATGAACAAGACACAACTAACTTAGGTGATCAATCTAAAGTAGTAAATCTAGTTCATGGACAATACAAACAAGAGAGTTGAGACAATCAAAGAGTTAGACAAAGGGAAAGGATAAACACACAACTTGTTGAATCCAAAAGCTTCAAACGCCAAGTGAAACAAAGAACTTTAGCAACTCATAAGTTTGTGAAAAACTCTTCCAAAAACTTAAGCAAAACAAAGGTTAAGATGATCAAGGATGATCCTCCACCACCTTAAATAGCATTCAGCTATTGTAACAGCTGAATTAAGATACTAAAAACGTATAGAAAGTTACAGAATTAAACACAAATTACTTCAAATGGCAAAGACATCAATTTGATTCTTCTGTCGAGGAACCGCACCCGCGGGTTGAGAGCCGCGGGCGCGGTTTGGTATTCTTCAGATTCTCAGGATGGAAGAGGGCCGCGGGCGCGGTTTGGGACCCGCGGGCGCGGCTTGAGCTTTCTCGAAAACCTTGGCTGAAGGTGAAACCCGCGGGTGCGGCTTGAGACCCGCGGGTGCGGCTATGTTGTCTGAGGTAGCAGCTACTGATTTTCTTCAATTCTTCGTCTTCGTCTTCGTCTTCGTCTTCAGCAGCTTCTTCCTTATGCTTCAATGCTTCCAATGCTTCGTATCATCTCTTGGAATCTTGTATGTAAATCTTCTTTCGAACAGCTCCATGATACAGATTACATAGAAACAAATAACATAATCCTATAGAAAACTAGCTAATAATCCATAGTTGCGGTATGTAAAACACCGCTTATCACACGCTCGCTTACCGTCACCTTCTGCTATCCCTTCAATTTTTGATTCCTCTTGATGGTGCAGAGTTCCTTCAAGAACTTAGCATATCTAGGAATACTTTTAATGAGTTTGAGTAAAGGGATATTTACCTCACATTTGCTGAAGGTCTCGAATAGCTCCTTATCATTTTCCGGCCTCCTCGTGTCCTTCAAAGCATCGGGAAAAGGAGCGGGAGGTTTGGTTGAGTTGAGAGGTGGGAAGTCGGGGTGGACATAGTCGTCTTGCCACAATCGGAAGTCGCCCCGGTCCTTGACCTCAGCTCCAGCATCTTTTGAAAAGTCCTCCAAAGCCAATTCGCCAAGAGCATTTCCGCGATCGCTGCTGTCAGGCCGCGGTCGCGGATTTGTTCCTGTTTCCTCAGTGAGAATTCCGCGATCCCGGATCTCATCCCGCGGTCGCTGATTTGACGTTGTTTCTCCAGAACATGTTCCGCGATCGCGGTTCTCGTCCCGCGGTCGCGGATTTTCACCTGTTTCAGAATCTGCATTTTCAGCAGCAGCATTTTCCAACACTTTTCCACTCCTTGTTGTCACAACACTAACATTTCTGGTCGGATTCACTACCGTCTGAGATGGTAGAGAATTGGATTTTTGCTGTGCAAGAGTGGTCACAGCTTCAGCCAACTGCCCTATCTGTTTCTCCATGTTCTTGATACTAGACTCAGTAGTTTGGACATGGGTTGTGAAATGTTGAGTCAATGATCTCAACATATCTGCAGTTGAAGGTCCAGAATTGGGTCGTGGGGCATGAGCTTGAGGTTGGGGTTCATTCTGATCACGCCATCTAAAATTTGGATGATCTCTATACCTCGGATTGTAATTGTTCGGCTGATCATTTCGAGGTCGTGGAGGTCCATATCCACCAGCAGCATTGAATTCAGCAACATCATCATCTTGAAGCTCAGGGCATTTGTCTGTAAAATGAGAATGGTCAGAGCAAATACCACATGCCTTTACCTGCTGATGTCCTTTGTGCAGCTGAGAGATCATCTTCTTTAGCTCAACGAGCTCGGTCATAAGAGCGGGGTCTCCTGAGCTTGTGGCATTCACTCCTTTCCTAGTGTATTTCCTACCAAAACTCCTAGTGCTCTCAGCCATGTCTTGCAACTTTTTCATGGCATCTTCTGGTGTCTTGTTGAGAATACTCCCACCACAAGCAGCGTCTACCATTCTCCTTTCATGATTAAGGAGACCATTGCAAACATGTAGGACCAGGTCCTCGGTATCATACCCATGAAAAGGGCAACTAGCACACAACCCCTTGAAACGCTCAAGGTAATCATAGAGAGTCTCATCTTCACCTTGCTCTACATGGGCAATTTCCTTCTTCAGAGCATTTGCCTTTTTAACTGGAAAATACTTACCCAAGAACACCTTGTGAAACTTCTCCCAGCTATCTACTGAACCGGTAGGCAAATGATAGTACCAGGACCTAGCACCATGTTTCAAAGTGAACCCGAAGGCTCTCATCTTGATCTGCTCCTCAGTGACATTTGGTGGTTTGGTTGTCATGCAAGTGTCATGGAATTGATTCAAATGCATGATTGGATCCTCACTAGGCAAACCATGGAATGTGGGAAGAAGATTGATCACCCCTGACTTGAGCTCAAAAGTCACCCCATGAGCAAGGGGTGGAAGAACCACAGCTTGAGGTTGCTGTGTCAGATTGGGAGTAGTACGCTCCCTCAAGGTGGGAACAACACCGCCTTCTCCTAGCACATTTGCATCTTGCCTTGCCACAAGCAATGCCAGTTGGGCATCAACTGTAAAGCCCCAAAAATTATCCTTGATGGGGAGTCACAGCGCCAGGAATTTCCAGCAGAAATTCCCTTAGGCTTTCTAAGAAAATGAAATTAAACCTGTAGCACATAAACTAGCAACATTCAATCACAAGATAAAACCTGGTTCCAACAATCACTTCCAAAGAGAGGAACATATATACATGGGTCGGCATTCACAGACGCAACAACGACCCGTCAAAACCAGCTTGGTACAACCGAGCACAACCATCCAACAAGAGTCTCACCAGAAGACATCTCAAAAACCAAAACAGTAAAACACACATAAAAACAAACATGCTTAAATTAAACCCATCCTAACTTTCGCATCACGTCGCACGTTCACCTCCACGCTCCGGTACTACCTGCGTACCTGGTCATGTAAAAAACACAACTAGTTCCCCCACCGAAATGGGGGTTAGTCTCCAACCAGACTAGCAAGTATATAAGTGAATTAATTACGTCGAATAGCATAAATAAAGAGATTAGAATAAGCAGATACCACTAAGTACATTACAAAGCAAACAAGCATGAAGCGACTGTACATACAACATCACATAGTAAACCGAAAGAAGGAACTTTTATGAAAACACTTTTGAAAACATGACCAAGCCTGTCTTGGCCACGAAGGTACCTTCTAACCCAAAAACTATGGGTACAAACCTTTACCTGCCGGAGGGACACGGTATCGTTATCTAGACAAACCCCCCCTACCACGTCACAGGTAAAGCACCTTCCATGATCCACCCGGACACCGGGAAGTGATCAAGGAATGATTTCAAACCATTTACATGCTAAGCGGGGTTCGGAACAATCCTTACCCGCACAAATCATATCCACATATGTTGTCACTTCTCATAGAAATCCATAAAACAAGTATTCATAGACAAAGCTAACCACGACGTCTACACACAAATAATTCTTATTCTATCATGGAAGGATACCAAATTTCAAATATCAGTTCACAAACAAATGCATATCAAGACACGAAGTCAAGAAACAAACATCATTCATATATAATGTATTTACGGTTTCATACATAGTCCAATAGCCTAAATTTATACCAAACACGTAAGTAATCACAAATAACTTGCCTGGATGAGTTTTATGTCGCAAGCTCACGCCTAAACCTGTTTAATCGCCTGACGATCAGGGATTCAACGAATTCCCGAAATGTATCTACAATACCATACAGATTTGGGCATAACTTTTAATATACAAATCCAAATCAGGATCCACGAAGTTCTGACTGCTCGTATGGAAACTCCTTACCTTATGATATCAGCTACAACTTCCATAATTCATGGAATTTACCCAGAATTCCAGAAACCTTCAGCTATGCCCACTATTGCCTTGAATTTGCATCCATCAACTCCAAATTTCTGTTTGATCAACCTAATCTTCCCATAACATCTTTAAATCCATAATTAAACTCCATGTATAATTAACCTACTCTTTATCACAAAACGCATAGGTAGTTTAATCTATGACATAGATAAATCTTAGGAAACTTACAAAAGGAGAGATGGATGTTGAATAGGATCCTTAGATATCCAACCAAACTTCCTTAGCACCGAAAGGTAAAGACGATGACTAGTGCAGCTGAAACGACTTCCCGCATGGCGTCCACGAGACGTAACGGACCAAGGTGTGGAAGAAAACTTGGATTGAGCTTGATTCAACGAGGAAGATAAGCAAGATTGACAAAGAGAGTGGGTGGAGTTGGCTAAGAGGTGAAGATATGATAAGTAATGGTAGGAGTCGGAGATGGTGTGCTAAAAAACCATGGCGGTGAGCTTCGATCGTTCGAGAAGGAGGCTTAAGCTTAATGGTGAAGTCTTGGAAGGTATATTAATAAATGAGCTAAGTGGAGCATATATATAACTAATGAGATGAGATGGTAAACCGACATTGATATATAATCAAAGGAAAATTAAAAGGTTAAGGAAATGAGTTTAATTAAGTTATGTGAACGGGGGCTTAACAATGAACGGATAAAAGAAAGTTGGTTTATATAATTAAGCTCGGGAAATATTACAATAATGTCGGCTTAATAAGTATTAGGATATTACATTCTCCCCCCTTAAAAAAATTTCGTCCTCGAAACTAGGATTAAAACAAATTAGGATATTTCTCTTGCATGTAGTTGGCTTCTGTTTTTCATGTGGATGCATCAATATCTTGTTTAGACCATAACACTTTCACTAGCAAAATTACTTTATTCCTTAAGTGTCTCCTTTCATTAGCACGTATTTTGATCGATTACTCCTCATGCGTGCAATCTTCTTCGAACACGATATCATCTTACTTGATTATATGGGAAGGGTCGGGAACAATTTCCTTAGCTGGGAAACATGGAAAACTTGTGGCCGAATGATCTGATCCTCTTCAAAATTTCAAAGGCTCTTATATAACAAGGACTTAACTTTCCTTTCTTGCCAAATCTGAATACGTGCCCTTGGTAGATGAAACGCGAACAAACACATGGTCGCCTACTTGGAATTCAAGTGGTCAACGATGAACATCTGCATAAGATCTCTTGCAACTTTGCACTGTTAACATCCTTTGTCTTATAGGGCTACTTCTTCTTGAGTCTTCCTTAAATTATCCGGGCTTGTCAAGCTTGTTTATGATAAGTCATCCCAACATAATGGTGATCGACATTTACGTCCATGCAAGGCCTCATACGGAGATATTCAGTTAAGGCGTGCTGACTGTTATTATAAGTAAAAATTCCACCAATGGTAAATTAGCTTCTCGGCCCCTTACGTGGCTTGTATAATACACATGTTCTTAAGATCTTCTCGAGAAATTGTATAGTTATTTCTGTCTCACCTTCAGTTTGTGGATGGAAAGCAGTACTGAACCTCAATTCAGTTCCCATGGCTGCATGTAGTGACTCCCATAAATGTGACAAGAAGCGTTCATCACGATCAGATACTGTAGTTTTGGGAATGCCATGCAGACGTATAATTTCTTGAATAAATATTTCAGCATGTCTATCGGGACCCCACGTTATCGTAATAGGAAGAAAATGAGCAGATTTGGTCAATCGGTTTACTATGACCCATATGGTGGCCATGCCTCTTGATGTTGGGAGCAATCCCGACACAAAGTGTGTGGCTATATTGTCCCATTTCCACTCTGGAATTGGTAATGGTTGTAATTTCTCAACTGGCCTTTGATGTTCAATCTTCACTTGCTGACACGTAAGACATATAGCTACGAATTCAGCGACCTCTCTTTTAATATTACTTCACCAGAAATTCTTCTTGAGGTCTTGTTAGCTCCGGGGTGAACTGAACATGGCAAAGCATGAACCTCTATTAAAATCATCCTCTTTATTTCATCCTCCGCATGCACACATATTCGATTTATTTTTTACCCTAAGGATCCTGTCATCATGTACAATAAAGCCCGGGGACTTACCTTGAAGGATTCCATCCTTGATCATGTTCAATACGAGGTCATCAACCTGCTTCTACTTAATTGCCTCTAATAAAGATGATTCGATCTCCAAGAAATAAAGTTGCCCTTGGTGCTTCTGAAACCTGACCTCGATCTCATATCGAGTCAATTCTCTCTGCAATTCCGGTTGCAGTGTTAGGCATGCAATCATAGTCTCTTGGGACGATTTCCTACTTAGTGTGTCGGCCACCACATTGGCTTTTCCTGGATGATACAAGATCTCAATATCATAATCTTTTAACTGCTCCAACCATCTTCTCTACCTCATGTTCTATTCCTTTTGAGTGAAGATATACTTCAAACTCTTATGGTCAGTGTAAATCTGGCAACTCGCCCCATAGAGATAATGTCTCCAGATCTTCAAAGCAAAAATCACAGCTGCAAGTTCTTAATCATGAGTAGGGTAGTTTACTTCATGGGTCTTTAATTGACGGGAAGCGTATGCAATTACCCTACCATGCTGCATCAAAACACAGTCGAGGCCTTGTTTCGAGGCGTCGCTATATATAACAAAGCCTTCAGTTCCCTGGGGTAATGCTAACACTGGTGCACTGGTAAGTCTTTTCTTAAGCTCTACAAAGCTCTCTTGACACTTTTTGTCCCATTCAAACTTCTTTGACTTACGTAACAGATTAGTGAGTGGTTGGGCGATCTTGGAAAACCCTTCCACAAACCTACGATAATATCCTACCAGGCCTAAGAAACTCCTTGCTTCCTTCACATTCTTTGGTGGCATCCATTCAGCTACCGCTTGGATCTTCTGTGGGTCAACTTTTACTCCTTCATCAGAAACTATGTGACCCAAGAATGCCACCTCAGTCATCCTGAAATCACACTTTGATAGTTTAGCAAACAACCGTCGTTGCCTCAATATACTGAGAACTGTTATGAGATGCTCTGCATGCTCTTCCCTACTTCGGGAGTAAATCAGAATATCATCTATGAAGACCCCGACAAACCGGTCTAAATATTGGATGAAAATACGGTTGATTAATTCCATGAATGCAGCTGGAGCATTAGTCAGTCCAAACGGCATCACCGGCCACAAACTCATAGTGGCCATATCTTGTACGGAATGTCGTCTTAGCAATATCTTCTTCTCGAATCCTTAACTGATGATAACCTGACCTTAGATCAATCTTTGAGAAAATAGTTGCACCCTGTAATTGATCTAATAGGTCATCTATCCGAGGCAATGGATATTTATTCTTGATTGTCGCCTTATTCAATTCTCTATAATCAATGCAGAGACGTAAGGAACCATCCTTCTTCTTTACGAACAACACTGGTGCACCCCACGGGGATGCACTTGGTCTAATGAATCCCTTCTCCATCAGTTCTTCAAGTTGCTTCTTTAGTTCTAGCATTTCCGGTGGTGCCATTCTATACGGCGCCCAGACATTGGAGCAGTTTCAAGTTCAAGCTCTATTACAAAGTCCACTTCCCTATGAGAAGGTAAGCCTCGGAAGTGTTCTAAGAATAAACATGAGAACTCGTAGACAACAAAAATTCTGATAATTCAGGCTTTTCTTTTTCCTTTTTCTAGGCATAACATAGGAAGTCTCAACATCCTTTTCTTATAAACTTTGAGGCTTTCATAGCACTAATAATTAACCCAAATTTACTAGGGTAATGATTCCGGAACACGTATGTTGACTCATTCCTGGTGGACCACGTGATAGTTTTGTTACACAGATCAATCATTGCCTAATGAAGGTCAAGCCAATCCATAGCCAAAATTACACCATAATGTTTTATTTTAATTTCAACCAAATCAGCTCCCCACTCTTGAGCACCGGTATAAATGGAACAGATCCTAAACTCACAATTTCTCATGAGTTGTGTAAACAAACCATTAATGATTTGCCATCAATTACACAAGTAAGACAAAGCTTATTCCTTGGATTAGGGTGGTTGAATATGTACTTTGGGGGTACTGTTTGGGCATATGCAACTTGAATCGCTTGGCTAACCGGTTGTTCAACGCAGTATATAGTCCAACATTAATTCTTACATGCATACTAGCCGGTGCCGGTACACCTAAAGAAAAAGGAGGAGGAACTGCTTGTGGACCCTCAAGTTACCCTTGTAGAGGGGCATTCCTCTCAGCCACTCTAACCCATTTGACTTTCTAAATCCTTCACTTGGAGAATGCATGTATTCTTATCCCTAGAAACCCCTTGTTGTACCCTGTGAAACTTGCGAGGTTAACCACTGCCTCCATACCTCTACCAGACATTTTGATAACCAAATATAAATTCAAACATCTACATATAAGCGTATAAACATAACATTCAAGAACTTAAGTATCGAAGAACTACATATGGAGATGACAATGCGACGTGTGATGTGATGCTGACTCTACCCATTCCCACAAGAATTAGAAACCTCGCTCTGATACCAACTTCTGTAACGCCCCAAAAACTATCCTTTATGGGGAGTCACATCGCCAGGAATTTCCAGTAGAAATTCCCTTAGGCTTCCTAAGAAAATGAAATTCAACCTGTAGCACATAAACTAGCAACATTCAATCACAAGATAAAACCTGGTTCCAACAATCACTTCCAAAGAGAGGAACATATATACATGGGTCGGCATTCACAGACGCAACAATGACCCGTCAAAACCAGCTTGGTACAACCGAGCACAACCATCCAACAAGAGTCTCACCAGAAGACATCTCAAAAACCAAAACAGTAAAACACACATAAAAACAAACATGCTTAAATTAAACCCATCCTAACTTTCGCATCACGTCGCACGTTCACCTCCACGCTCCGGTACTACCTGCGTACCTGGTCATGTCAAAAACACAACCAGTTCCCCCACCGAAATGGGGGTTAGTCTCCAACCAGACTAGCAAGTATATAAGCGAATTAATTACGTCGAATAGCATAAATAAAGAGATTAGAATAAGCAGATACCACTAAGTACATTACAAAGCAAACAAGAATGAAGCGACTGTACATACAACATCACATAGTAAACCGAAAGAAGGAACTTTTATGAAAACACTTTTGAAAACATGACCAAGCCTGTCTTGGCCACGAAGGTACCTTCTAACCCAAAAACTATGGGTACAAACCTTTACCTGCCGGAGGGACACGGTATCGTTAGCTAGACGAACCCCCCCTACCACGTCACAGGTAAAGCACCTTCCATGATCAACCCGGACACCGGGAAGTGATCAAGGAATGATTTCAAACCATTTACATGCTAAGCGGGGGTCGGAACAATCCTTACCCGCACAAATCATATCCACATATGTTGTCACTTCTCATAGAAATCCATAAAACAAGTATTCATAGACAAAGCTAACCACGACGTCTACACACAAATAATTCTTATTCTATCATGGAAGGATACCAAATTTCAAATATCAGTTCACAAACAAATGCATATCAAGACACGAAGTCAAGAAACAAACATTATTCATATATAATGTATTTACGGTTTCATACATAGTCCAATAGCCTAAATTTATACCAAACACGTAAGTAATCACAAATAACTTGCCTGGATGAGTTTTATGTCGCAAGCTCACGCCTAAACCTGTTTAATCGCCTGACAATCAGGGATTCAACGAATTCCCGAAATGTATCTACAATACCATACAGATTTGGGCATAACTTTTAATATACAAATCCAAATCAGGATCCACGAAGTTCTGACTGCTCGTAAGGAAACTCCTTACCTTATGATATCAGCCACAACTTCCATAATTTACCCAGAATTCCAGAAACCCTCAGCTATGCCCACTATTGCCTTGAATTTGCATCCATCAACTTCAAATTTATGTTTGATCAACCTAATCTTCCCATAACATCTTTAAATCCATAATTAAACTCCATGTATAATTAACCTACTCTTTATCACAAAACGCATAGGAAGTTTAATCTATGACATAGATAAATCTTAGGAAACTTACAAAAGGAGAGATGGATGTTGAATAGGATCCTTGGATATCCAACCAAACTTCCTTAGCACCGAAAGGTAAAGACGATGACTAGTGCAGCTGAAACGACTTCCCGCATGGCGTCCACGAGACCTAACGGACCAAGGTGTGGAAGAAAACTTGGATTGAGCTTGATTCAACGAGGAAGATAAGCAAGATTGACAAAGAGAGTGGGTGGAGTTGGCTAAGAGGTGAAGATATGATAAGTAATGGTAGGAGTCGGAGATGGTGTGCTAAAAAACTATGGCGGTGAGCTTCGATCGTTCGAGAAGGAGGCTTAAGCTTAATGGTGAAGTCTTGGAAGGTATATTAATAAATGAGTTAAGTGGAGCATATATATAACTAATGAGATGAGATGGTAAACCGACATTGATATATAATCAAAGGAAAATTAAAAGGTTAAGGAAATGAGTTTAATTAAGTTATGTGAACGGGGGCTTAATAATGAACGGATAAAAGAAAGTTGGTTTATATAATTAAGCTGGGGAAATATTACAATAATGTCAGCTTAATAAGTATTAGGATATTACATCAACAACTAACTGAATTTCAGCCAATTGACGTTGGGTGTCAGCAAGAGCTCTTTGCTCGGGAGTCAACAACTGGTCGTCTTCCATTACACCTGTATCAGTCTCAACTCTGTTCTCTCTCTGATTTCGATGGAAACTCCTCTCGATTTCTGGATCAAGAATAAAAAGAGACTGATTAGTAGAACGGGTGTTGACCATTCACTAGTCAACACTAAGGTTAATCAAAACAAGAACTTTAAAGAAAAGAAAATTTGATTCCCCGGCGACGGCGCCAAATTTGACGAGGCGAATTGTCGTATGCCAAGTCAAGTAAGCCTAACAAGTTCACTAACAAGTATAGTAGGCAAGCATGGGTCGAATCCCAAGGGAAGCAGGTTATCGATTCTTAAAGTAACAATTATGATTAACGAGTGTAAGTAACCAAAGGGGTTTTTTTTTGGTATGTTTTAAGAACAAAGGAACGAAGGTTGATTTGGTTTGTAAATATATCAATGGAAGGTGTTTCACTCGACAATTATCCACTAACAGATTAACAAGTTGATCATAAACTCCTTTTAATCCTATGTCGAATTACTCATATGATCGTTCTAATCCCTGTTCTAATGTAGTTATTAGTCCAACTAGTCCTAATAACCCTTACTCAACTATAACCTTGAAACTATCAAGATTCAATAATAAAGCAGATTTAAGTTCAGGAATGGATAGATACATGCAATACCATAGACAATTAGTCAGATACTTGACATGTACTCAATTCTCTTCACAATTGACATTCACAACTAGTTCATGCAAATTGTGTGTGCTACAAACAAGTATGATATTTCAACTAGAAATAACCAAACAATAGCAATATGAATGAGATGAAACTACTTAGATGGCCAATCTAAATGAGCAAATCTAATTCAATAACAATACAC
This sequence comes from Oxyria digyna, assembly GCA_029168935.1. Lineage (NCBI taxonomy): Eukaryota > Viridiplantae > Streptophyta > Magnoliopsida > Caryophyllales > Polygonaceae > Oxyria > Oxyria digyna. The sequence goes on from JAPVLV010000005.1 coordinate 49,106,208, forward strand.
ACAAGAGAATAGAGACAATCAATATGAATAGAACAAAGGAAAGGAATCTCACAACTTAATCAATCCGAAGGCTTCAAATGTCAAGCAAAACAATGGAAACATCAGCAACTCATGAAGTTCTTGGGAGAAAACTCTAAAACTTGGAAAATGGAATGTAGAAGATCCTAGAAGATCATCAACACCTAAATATATAAGTCTTCTGTAGAATTCAACTGCCAAATTAAAGCTAAAAACGTGTGAAAAACGTTACAGAAGTAAACACAACATACTAAATCGGGCAAATGAAGAAAGTCTTCTCTGGCGGATTTCCGCGATCGCGGTTTGGGACCCGCGATCGCGGATTTTGTTCTGTAAACAAGGTTGGTCCGGTGGAAATTCCGCGATCGCGGTTTGGGACCCGCGGTCGCGGAATTGCTTCTGTGGCTTCGTCTTCAGCTGCTTCCAATGCTTCATCTTCGTCTTTATCCTGTGGTCTTCATCAGCTTCGACTCCTCTTCTTATGCTTCAATGCTCCGTATCATCCTCTGTAATCTCATATGTGACTCAACTCTCCAGAACTCCATGATTAAAGAATACATCATAACATCTAGCATAATCCTATACAAAATCAGCTAGTTACCGCCCAGGCGCCGTGCGTCACGCATGGATTATATCCGTGCGTGACGCATGATTTAAATCCACAGGCAACGCACCGAACAAAACCATGCGTGACACATGGACACAAACCATGTGTCACGCATGGATTTTTTACCTATAAAAGCCCAAAACATCAAACCCTACCATTTTGTTATCTTCCCCAACATACCTCACGGCGGCAGTTAATCCACAACGCACCATTTTACCCCAAAAACCATCATTCTCATCATCTTTTTGCATATAAGGTATGTAAACATTAAGATTTCATCGTTATGGTATGGTATTGATGTATATATGAGGTTTTCATGTTGTTTTGATTATATTTACTTCAAAATCCAATGTGTATGTTAATTAGTTGATTAGAAATGATTAAACTTGTAATATATGAATGGATTGTGTACTTTGTTGATAATTTATTGACCAATTTGATATTTTCATGTGTATATAGTGTTATTAGGGTTTTGATATTGAATTAGGTTGTTAAAATTTGGTATGATTTTGATGAAATTATTGAAAAACTGTTAGAATTTTGGAAAAACTGTTGAGATTAAGGTTTGAATTAGGGTTTGAAACATGAAAAAACTGTTGACGAACAATTTCTGGAATGTGCAATTCCACACGTCACGCATGGATTGAAGCCATGCGTGACGTGTGGAATTGCACATTCCACAAATTGTGTTCTGCAGTTTCATATTGGATTTGATGATATACTGATTGAGTTTTTGATGATATTCTGATTAAATTCAGTAAACTGATTAATTTTGTGGAATTGCACATTTTATGATGCAGATATGGATGGTGGTCGTCGACCTGGACGCGATACTCGTCAAAAAAACAGAGAACTGAAGAAAAAAGATCCCATAGTTCCAAAACCAAGGAAGAAGAAGAATAGACAAGAATCGCCTCCTCGTCTTTTAGAGTTTTCTGGTGAGATGCAACAACAGCAGCAACAACAGCAACAACAACAGCTACAAGAGCAACAACAGCAGCATCAACAACAACAACAACATCAGCAACTAGCTTTGTCCGCTGCAAGTTTCGATCCCCTGGGTTCCCCTCATTACTTTCCTGGCACCCCCATTCTGATCCCACATCAAACACTGTTTCCACAACAAACACAGTTTCCAGGCTATCTGGGCTATCCACAGACGGGTGATGAGACAAGCTATTGCATCTCATAACTTTGAGAACCCTTAGACGGGTGATGACCACTACGCACTGGTTGCTTGTAGCAGTGCAGGGCCATCAGTTGGGGGTGCAAATGCTGATTCTGATTCTGATTATGAGCAGGAGCATGAGCATGAGGAATAGGGTGAGGAAGAGGATCGGACATATGAGAATGTTCATGAAGAACATGAAGAAGAGGAAGAGCAAGAGGAGCTAGAGGAACAACCCAGAAGACGACGACGACGACGACAACCTCCGGTCAGAGACATATACGTCCCTCGAGGGGGGTACTCCTGGAGGTCCACAAATTCTGGAGCTGCTCATAAGCTTTGAAGCTCATACAGCCTTTTTTGTGCAAAAAGGAAAGGTATGTAATTAGAATTTGGTTTATAGATTCAATACTTATCATAACTAATTTAATGTTAGGATAAATGGTTGAAAAAAATGAAAAAATTACATTCAGTTCATTATTTGATTATATGAAAGATGAAGTATGTTTATTTTTATTTATGAATTGATTATGTGTTGTGATATTAAATTTGTTAATGTATGAATTGATTTGATTAAATTGATGGATTATTTGTTGAACTATTTGTAGTTTTGTTGAAAATTTGGTTAAGGTGTTCTGTACAGAATGCAAAAACTGGTTTCTTTGCATTCTGTCAAATGAAAATCCACGCGTGACGCATGGTTCATGTCCACACGTCACGCATGGTTCTGTTCCACACGTGACGCATGATTCATGTCCACACGTCACGCATGGAATTCCATTTCAAATAATGTCAAGTTTCTGCAGTTTCTGGAAAAAAATTATGCGTTATTGAAATGATTTGCGTTACGTAATCAATTTACAGGACAGAGGCGTACTCCCTTACCAGACCAGACAATCACAGCTGAAAGATTGGGAACTTAATTCTGACTTGCCATGGGGTAATCACGCAGTTGCAACGGAGCTGACTCATCTCAGGCTGTTGATGTACGATGTGATTGATTATCCGCTCATCTGCGCCTTTATAGAAAGGTGGCATCCTGAAACAAACAGCTTCCACATGCCATTTGCGGAGATGACAGTGACGTTGCTCAACATCAAGAAGCTGATGTTGCTTCCTATTCACGGGAAACCTATGGTGACCGACCCCACCGCTTCAGTCGGGAGAACTACCAAGAAGAACTATTTTGGTGAAAAGGGACGAAAAAAATTTCATCTTCAAAATGAACAGATCGATAGTTATTGGATTAGAGCGAAAGAGTTTATGGCGCACATTGAGAGCCTAAATGATCCCGTAGTTCATGGAATGGGCTATATATTCCACTTGTTGGCTTCCACAATCTTCACTGACAAGTCACAACATAAGCTCCCGGTGAGATTTGGTGCATTTCTAGGGAGTGTTGAAGAGGCAAGAAGTATGTCTTGGGGATCTACGGCGCTAGCATATTTCTATCGCCAAATGGGCATCGCTACACGCCAAAATTGTGGTTTGATCTCATTTTGTTTCACTCTCCTTCAAGTAAGTTTTTAATTATTTAGGAACTACATTTTTTAGCAATCATAACTTATTTCTATGGTTTTAATGCTAACTATATTTTTTAAATGTTAGGGTTGGATATACACGTACTTCCCATCCTTAGCAGCTGGTGTTCGGCTTAATCCTGATTGGTCAGTTGATCATCCTTATGCGTTTCGGTTTCTACCAGAGGTAGTGTTGCCAAACTACGACCCTGAAGCACGAAACTACAGAGCTGAACTAAATGCAATGAGGGCGGATCAGGTATTTGTGTTGCATTTTGTTTATATTTTTAAGCCTCAGTTAAAGGACTCAGTTTTGGTACCTCAGTTTTTTTGCAATTCCATGCGCCACGCATGGATCTGTTTCATGTGTCACGCATGGCTTGATTCTATGCGTCACGCATGGCTTGATTTTTTACCTCTGTTGTAAAATTACTGTTTGAGTAATACAAGACGTTGATATCGTTTTTAGGTTAATTGGAACCCGTATGGTGAAATCGACTTCAATGATCCTGCCTATGCTCCTGCTCTTTTATTCCGGGTGTTGAGCTGCATGGACATAACCGAGCCCCACCATCCCGATAGGTCGCCTAGGCAGTTTGGTAGGGTGCAAATGATTCCCAGGCCTCCAATTTCACCCCTTAAAGCCCATAGGCTCATCAGCCCTAGGTCATATGTGGTGAATTATGATAGAATGGCGTGGAGTTGGGAGGGGATGGATATCCACAGGGCGACCCTTTAGCAGATGGGACCACCTGCGGAGACAGGTTTTGAAGAAGCTCCGGAGTATCTTGGGTGGTACATCCCCCGCACTCATCGATTTCTGATACCCGGCAGACACGCTAGCTTGGAAGCACAACAAGTAATACATTTATCTCATGTAACTTCAGATCTTGATTTTTCTTTAAGTTTGAATTAAGGTAAACATTATGCAAATATCTAATTTCAATATTTTATTTTATTTGTAGGTTTTTGACAGGGTCTACGATCACTTGTCACCATATGCAACCTTGCCTGATCCCTATGATGTTTCTGCAATGCATGGAGCCATAACCGAGGTCCTTCAAGATATTGGGCCGTGGACAACTATGTATCAACAACATCGGTGGTGATCTTGTTGGCTTGGGTTCGATTGTTTTTGATGAACTGTTTGTTTTCGGATTTTCAAGATTGTCGGTTTTTCGTAAGAATTGTTTGCTATGACGTTGTTGAACTTTTCAATTCTGATTAGCGTTGTTGAATTTGTTGGATTATTTGTTTAGAGTGCACAAGACATAAATCCGCATTCTGTTGGTCAAATGCAAAACCATGCGTCACAATTGCCATAAGTCATACATTTCAAACCCCTCAACCAACAATTCATACATTTTAATACATTTCAAACATCATAATCACTAAAGTAAAAAAAAATTCACAAATCAACATGTTTAGTCATACAACTAATATCGTGAACATGTAAAATCCATAAAACCTAACCAAGTCAAACCCCTAAAACAAGTCAAAACCTTAAAAACTAATATTATAATACATTTCAAATATCATAAATCAACATAAATTCACAAATCAACATGTTCAGTCATACAGCTAATACCGTGAGCATGTAAAATCCATAATACCTAACCAAGTCAAACCCCTAAAACAAGTCAAAACCTTAAAAAGTAATATTATAATACATTTCAAATATCATAAATCAACATAAATTCACAAATCAACATGTTTAGTCATACAACTAATACCTTGAACATGTAAAATCCATTAAACATAACTAATACAAACCCTAAAACAAGTCAACACCTTAAAAAATATTATTATGAACAAGAAATGTTACCTTATTAAGGTTGTAACTTGAAAATGGAGCTTCTCCACCTCTTTCATTGGTGCATTCCTCTTCATTCTCCATATAGAAAGAAAGGAAGATAGTTAAAAATGGTGTTTTGCTCTCAAAAATGTTCAACAATGGTGTTAAAAGGGTTTTGACATTTGAAATATGGAAAGAATGGAAGATAATAGGGATTGATGTAGGTGTTACGGAAATAGTTAAAATATTAATGGAGTTATTACAGTAGGTGAGACAAGACGTACGTGCTGGCATGAGTTCTGAAAATAAATTTCGTGCGTCACGCACGGTTGATGTCCACGCGTCACGCATGGATATAATCCATGCGTGACGCACGGTTCTCTTCCATGTGTGATGCACAAAATGACACATGATCCCTTTGATTCTTAGTAACACTGATGTATGCATGATTTCCAATCAAAATAAAATTACATATTGTCAAAGGTTGGACATTTAGGCCACGTAAGAAGTCCAAACAAAGGATATGCTACTTTACAAGTTAATAGGTGTTATTGGGAGTTACCCACATGGTTAAATATCCCTAATAGGCATTGAAAACAAGTTTCATTACATTCGGACATCGTTTGAGTGTCGTTTCGCCAAAAACCGCCTTAAGTCCATTTAAGGCGTTTTTAGTGGTTTTAGCGTTTACGTGCCTCATTTCGTGTAAGCGAGACCTTGTTTCTACTGAATATCCCTAATAAGACTAAGTTGTATAGTATTTTCAACAATAATCACCGTCAATGTTATAGAATATACATATTGCGACAAGTTAGAGAGCTACGACTAGTATGATTTTTACAAAGGAGGCGGTAATTTAAAAGTTAGAAGTTGTGATTGGGAGTTACCCACATGGTTAAATATCCATAATATCCATTGAAAACAAGTTTCATTACATTCGGACATCGTTCCAGTGTCGTTTCGCCAAAAACGGCCTTAAGTCCATTTAAAGCGTTTTTAGTGGTTTTAGCGTTTTGGCATAGTTTCGAATCCCGTTTTGTATGTGTGAGACATTATTGGGACTTTATATGCCTTATAACACATTTGTGTATAAATTTTTCAAACATACGTGAACATCAATGTTGCGACCATATATATTGCAACAAGTTAAGCTTGTGGTGAGTAGTTTGATGTATTACAAAGAGCGTGTTACTCTAAAAGCAAAAGGTTTTGATGTAAAGTTACCGACATGGTTAAATATCTCTAATAGGCATTGTAAACAAGTTTCATTTCATTCCGATGATGTTTCGACGACGTTATGGCGAATTGTGGTTTTAAAGCCTTTAAAAACAACACGGAACATGAATTATTTTGCGTGACATAAGTACAAATACATTGAATACATTTACATGGACCACATAAGCAACAAAAAAATACATTGACATCCATGAGTCACGTATGGTGTAAGACCATGCGTGATGTGTGGATGCATTCCACCCGTGACGCATGGTTTTATGTTGCAAAATCTTATTGTTATATTTAGAATGCTTATATTGTTGTTATGTTGACAAATGTTCAACCTTATTATATTTCAAATTGTATATGGTGCGCCATACATATTGCGACCTCGTTCGGTTTTCAAACTATGTTTCACTTACAAAGGTATAAATTTGAATTTCAAGTTACACACATGATCAAATAGACATTATAAGGATTGAAATAAAGTTTCATTCCATTGCGATAAAGTTTCGATGACGTTTTTGTCGAATTGGGCTTTATCGCCTTAAAAAAGACACTAAAAATGTGTTTCTTTGCACACTTAACTAGAAATACATTCAATACATTGAATAACCCTAGATTCATATATGCAAATCCATGCATGATGCATGGATACAATCCGTGCGTCATGCATGGATACAATCCGTGCGTCATGCATGGATGCTAACCGTGCGTGACGCATGGATGCAATCCGTGCGTGACGCATGGATTGTATCCGTGCGTGACGCATGGATTGTATCCGTGCGTGACGCATGGATTGTATCCGTGCGTTTTCTGGAATGTGCAATCCGTGCGTCACGCACGGATTAAATCCATGTGTCACGCACGGATGACATGGGCGGAAAATAGCAAAAAGGGTGGGCGTTAAATAGAAAGTATGTATATATTGCCCCAAAACCAAAAACGAACTTGCCCAGCATACAACATTAAACATAGCAAAAATCAAATTATTAGGAACGGATATTTCCTAGTATACGAACGAATATAGCCAAGTATACATCATTATATAATTCTAAGAGAAAGATGGGGAAAATTACCTTGTGAAGCTGAGAGAGATGTCGAAAAAATCGCCGGTGAAGATGAAGTGGGCAGCACCGAGTTGATAGCAAGGGAGGCGAAAGTTTTTTTTTTACGTGCCCTAGTTTTTTGGAATGGATGAAACCTTGGGTTTTTTTGGAGGAATGGAGTTGTTCTTTGGGCATGGAATGAGTTATTCTTAGGTATCATAGAAATTACACTTTTTTACCAATACAAACATGATATTGAAATCATCCATTCCTCATTCTCATTCTTCATTCAAGAGGAATCGTACCAAACAGGACGAGTAACCCTGTTCTATTCAAGTTAAATAAACTAACATAATCTAACCTATTTCTCCGCCTCCATTCTCTCCGCATCTTCTTCTGCCTCTGAAATGGCTACTCAACCCTTCACATGTCCCTTTCCTCCTCCTCCCTCTTACTTCCTCCATCACACCACCAAATCGCTTGCATATTCATCGTCGTCGACGACACCGAAGAGAGCTTTGTTTCCCTCGCCGTCGGGATCAATCTCGACTCCTTCAATCGTCAATTGCCTCCTTCCATCACCGTCGGGATCAATCATGGCTCAATTCCATTATGCGGTCCACTGTCAGCCGTCCTCGTTCGATCTACGATCTAATCCGCGATCGACTTCTTTGTGTTCGTCGCTATTGAAGATCGTTCGTGATTCCGGAGCTCCTCTCGATCTACGATCTTACTCATATGGTTGTCACTCCTCTCGATCTTGTAAAATGTAATATGCAGGTTCATCGATCTCTTTCTTTGTCTTTTTGTTTATTTATAAATCTCGATACCTAACTTCGTTGAGTTGGAAATGTTTATTCCGGATTGGTTTATGTGGATCTTTGATTGTATTGACATTTTTCTAGATTTGTTGATTGATCTTTGATTGTCGTTCGATCGATCTACTCCGGAGTTGTTCTTTGTGGTCATCAATATATGTTGGTATGTTGATATGGTAAAGCAGATTACCTACATCTCCATTGAACTTGTTGTTGAGGTCAAGGTTACAGTAGCATATTCATAGACATGAGCATTCTTGTTTTCTGTATTCTCATCTTTGTAGGTTCGTTTATTATTTTTCTCACCTTGCATTTTTTGAACTCAACTAGACATAAGCATTTATGTTGTATGTGCCAGGAATTCAGATATGTCTTGCATTTATTTTGATTTTTGTCAATGAATTATTCTAACCCTTGTTTTGTATAATTTTAGTGAAGGATTGTATGAGGAGTTTCATTGAAATTGCTTCTTGATGATAATACGTCAGTTGTTCAAGTCCGAAAGTTGAAATTGCCTATTGATGACAATATATATTTCATCTGCTAGCTGCGTTTGTAATTCTTCATTATAATGCTTTGATTTATTTATGTTTATCCTCATGACAAGAATTGACAAATAAAGAGGATGACAAAATTTGTAATCAAAATTTCTAAATAAGTTGTCATCTATCAAATAGAGTAGTTGGATGACACTTCAACAGTGTTGAGATAATTTAATTTGACATTTTCACTAAAAAAAAAAGAGTAAGTATGAAATATTTCGTTCTTTTAATAGTGGTGATGATAATTTATTTTGGACTATAACAATAGTAATGCTCGTGATGATAAAAATTGTAATCAAATATGCTAAATGTATCAATCAAACTGTCATCGACAGAAATTTTCATCAACACAAATTACGTTACGGTCATCATCTAAATTACTGACATCAACTAAATTATTGTCATCAACCAAAATATTATTGTCGTCGGATGACAGTTCATGTCGTCCCGATGACAGTTATGTCGTCCCGATGACAGTTATGTCGTCCCGATGACAGTTATGTCGTCCCGATGACAGTTCATGTCCTCCCAATGACAGTTCATGTCGTCCGGATGACAGTTCATGTCGTCCGGATGACAGTTCATGTCGTCCGGATGACAGTTAATGTCGTCCGGATGACAGTTCATGTCGTCCCGATTACAGTTCATGTCGTCCCGGTGACAGTTCATGTCGTCCCGGTGACAGTTCATGTCGTCCCGATGACAGTTCATGTCGTCCCGATGACAGTTCATATCGTCCCGGTGACAGTTCATGCGATGACAGTTCATGCGATGACAGTTCATGTCGTCCCGATGAAAGTTCATGTCGTCCGGATGACAGTTCATGTCGGCCCGATGACAGGTCATGTCGGCCCGATGATAGTTCATGCCGGCCCGATGACAGTTCATGTCGGCCCAATGACAGTTCATGTCGGCCCGATGACAGTTCATGTCGGCCCGATGATAGTTCATATCATTTGGCTGACAGTTCATATCATTTGGATGACAGTTCATGTAGTCGGTGTTTATTCATTAATTTAATGATGAAAACATTAATAATAAAGACAACAAAAATTATAATCAAATATGATAAATAAAAATGTCATAATGCAACAAAAGGTTAGTTAACACACTAAAAAATTTAAGATTAGAAAATACAATTTAAAGTCCAAAAAGTTATCCTAAATTTGGCTTATTCATACATCATTGTCTTCTAACATCAATTCCAGCTAAGCTTTGTCATACCTTGCCTTGTTATTTCATTTATTTGTTTGACGTAGTTACTGTGCTTTCGTTCGACTAACTGCTCGGCTTATAAGGAAATTTAGGCTGACTTTTTATATCGTTGATTGATACTACATGAATGACAAGGTCGTGTAAGGAAAAGTAGTAGCTAGAGATGTGTATTAATTATGCTAGGTCAACTAATACTTGCCTTATTTGTATATCTCCACGATAGAGACATGTAGCTAGCTACTTGGTTTGTTTGTCAAGGGGAAACAGATGATTATATAAGACGTGTTCTATCTAGCTAGTTCTTCCCCCATTGCGTATCCCTTAGCTTTTGTTCAATACAACTTACGTTCGTTCAATTCAAGGACCGTGTATACGCTTGTCAAGTAAGCATGGCAGAAGATTGCAGCTCAATCCAATTGATCAATTTTCATGGAGATCTCGATGCCTCCTCGGTTGACAATTTCGTGCAATCGGTAAATCTGTCCAAGTGTGAGGTCTCCTACGCCGTTGTAGCAATCATGGGACCTCAGAGCAGCGGTATGCTTCTTCTTTTTGCTTACATTCAAACTTCATTTTCACGAATTACTAACCTATTTTCTCCCGAGTTTATGGTGTAATGATAATCTTCTTTACCGTTTTGCATTAGATAAACACTAACCTTAAAAATCTTATGTATATTGACTGATTAACTATATTCCACCGGAGTATATTACGCTCACACAGACTGTTCAAACATAGAAGAACGGATGCATTGTAATCAATGACGTATATTGGATTTTAGATTGATAACTAAGCATACATTATAGCTAGCATAACAATCTTCTCTTCCATATATCTATTGATAGGAAAAAGCACACTGTTGAACGGTTTATTTTCCACCAAGTTCGATATGATGAATGCCGCTGAGACCCTGTAAGTAATCGATTTTAAAGTATTTGAAATTTGTTGTAAGTAAACGAATGGCCAAATCTGTAGTTATATGTTGGTTTATATATACATAGGTCTCAAACGACAAAGGGCGTCTGGATGGCAAAGGCATCTGATGCTACTAAGCCTTTAACAATTGTTCTCGACGTAGAAGGTTGTGATGGGAAGGAAAGAGGGGAGGTAATTCGAACTTTATACTTGAATTCATTGAAGGGACGTGACTACTTTTATTTGAAAAGACAATTTAATATTTTATTTTATTCTGGTTTGCTTAATTGATTAGGGTCATCCATTCGAGAGGCGAACTGCTCTTTTTGCTTTGGCCCTCGCCGATATTGTATTGATAAACATGTGGGTAGTGGAAATAATTTAATTTCCTGCTTTATTAACTATGAGCTATTTTAGGGATGAAAAAATCTTAATACAAATATCTTCATCATTCGTACAGGTCGTGTAAAGAAATAGGGCGAATTAGTGGAACCAAGCCACTTCTGAAAACTGCTCTTTTGAGTTTGTTTTCTTTGTTTATAAGATGAAGAAGTCCCTTCTACAACTGTACTCGATCATTTTGTAGGCTATGGTGCAGTTATTCCCGCCTTCTAAAACAACGCTTTTATTCGTAATTCGTGATAAAATAGAGGTCGGCATGCTATAATGTTCTACTTCCTTCGTCCCCTTTTATAATTCTTGTTTCACATTTTTCACTATTCACACTTCAACACATTTTATGGCATAACTTTTAACATAGGGTTTGTCTAGTGTGTGTCCATGGGCACACATTAGACAACTAAAAGAGGAAAAAAAACTAGGCACTACACCCCTAGAATAATGGGATAAACCCATCACAACAAAAAGGTATTACACATCCTCTTTTAGTTGTTTTATTGTGTGTCCAAGGGCACACATTAGAAAAACCCTTTCATATAAGAACAAATATAGTTACATAAGGTCTTATTTGATTCGTCTTAATAGATAATTTAACATATCAAAATTTTATAATTTTTATTTAATATATATTTAGAGATATTTACTATACAAAACGTGTCTTGACAAATGTGAAAAAGGAAAAACATTTATTCATTCACCAATATCTTATTATGAATTTATTCTCGCTTCAGACTCCTCTCCAAAATTTGAAGTCCACTCTGGAAAAGGATGTTGAAGAGGTACGTACTCTTTTTTTTTGCGCACATGATTCGCACACCAAATATTTTATTCGAGCATCTCAATACTTGTCCTCAACTAGGGTGAGGACAAAAGTATCCGAGAAATATCCATTTTTTGTAACAGCCCGAAACACAAGGTGTTACAGTGCCAGAGATTCTCCAAGAATCTCCACAGGCAAAAGAAGGAATGAACTAACATAACTTAAATATACATAAGGGATATATAAGCAGAACATAACTTACAACACCATACCAAGCACAGAAAACTAACCATCATACAAGTTTGGCGACAAACCAACATTTAGAAGGTTCTAAACCCAATTTGGAGTAGCTAGATATAATAAATGTAAGGCCTCTAACATAAGAAGGCTAAGAGTTTACAAAATGATTCCTAAGAGACCGAACTCAAGGAAACTCATCCTAGTAACCGTCACGTTGCTTGACCACTTCCATGCTCCACTACTGCGCCAGAACCTGATCATGCAGAAACACAATCAGCCCCCACCGAAATGGGGGTTAGTCTCCAACCAGACTAGCAAGTGTATAGATAATGTAATATGTGCAAGAATCAAGATAAGAAAAGTAGAAACATGCAAAAAGTGATGCATTCCTCAACATATATATATATATAATATTCAGATACACATACGAGTAAACGAATAAACAAGCATCTCAATCTTCTCATGTAACTACAACCTTTACACGAAAATCATTAATAATAACACACATCCTAAGTAAGAATTTCCGGCGTCCCGGTATCGAGCGGACTACCCACCTATATGGGAGTCTCCCATAACATGGGCAAACATGATAATATGGAAATCATCCCAAACTTGGCCATAAGAGTAACATACGGACTATCCACCTCAAATGGAAGTCAAGGCCCACAATAGCTATGGACGCCCAACGGACTATCCACCACGTGTGGAAGTCAGGGCCCACAATAAAAGGGACACCCAAACACATATGGCTAGCCATAGCACAATCAAACATGATTCTATATCTTTAGCTCATAACTAATCATAGCCTTAGCTATCAACTAGTAAACAAGCCATAAACTTCAAAGTACATATATATGCTTAAACCTCTTCACATCTAGATAGGTATATGATTTATAAGATAGATAACTTAAATTAATAAACACATATACTTCATGAAATATTCCTAAATTCCTTAACCTTTCATCAAAACACTTAAGCATCCACAAACACTTGCCTTAGAGTCGACGATCGAGTCCGAGCCTTTCAATGAGTCGATTCGAAATGACTTATTTCCAATAAGCCCTTTCTAGATCCAATCAAGGTTTCCTAAATAATTATTTAATCAATCAATTACTAATTAAGCTTCACAAAAAAAAATAAAAAAAACCCCAAATTGAAACCTAGGGTTTCAAGATTTTAGAAGAAATCAAAGAAAGCTTAAAGGATTGAATCAAAGCTCACAAATGGAGTAATAGGCTGCTAGGGAGGCTCGACGGCGTCGTTCCGAGGTGGTGATGATCGGACTTCACAACCCAACACGCAGCTGTGCAACACACCACACCAAACCAGTCCGTACGATGGCTATTTGGCGAGGACGGCTCGTTCCGAGGATGGCTGGGCTGAGTTCGGTGGCTAAGGAGTTTAATTTGGGTGGAGGGGCTGCTGATTTGTAGATGATGCAGTGGCTGAATGGAGATGCTCAGCTCACACAAAAAAAACAAAACGAGAGAGATGAAGAAAAGAGAAAGGAAAGAGGGAGAGAGAGTGTGGGTTTCTAGAATGCAATACCCAAAAAATATAATATATATTTATATATTGTGGTAATCAATTACTTATCTAGGTAGAAATCATCTCTCGTAATACTTACGAAAATTATATAATGTCGACATGAACCAAACTAATATTCCTGAAACTTCTACCCGAATTTTCAACATTCGGTCAATCAAAGGAAAATTACGATCCAAAATCTATATTTACAACATTATAGAATTATAAAATATTTTATATTAACGGGATATCACATTTTTTGTCCTCCACGTTATAGCGGACAAAAATTATCGGAAAATTCTAAACCCGGTCTAGTTATGTACTCTACCGAATAGAGGACAAAAAAAATAAAATTTGCAGAAAATCCTATCATTATAAAACTCGGGATTTGTTTTGTTAAACTAAAATGAACCTTTTCATTTGTCCTTCATAAGGTTGAGGACAAATCCAATATCCAATTAATTTATCCTCTACTCCTTCATAAGAGTGAGCCTATAAACAACCATTTTTTTTAGAGAAGCAAGGTTCGTATTCTTGTTTGTACACTTGGGCATGATGTGCACTTAGAGAAGCATGGTACCTAATAAAGTTTGTGTATCAAGAGATCTAGTGGTATTTTGAGCAACACTAAATGAGAAATATCTCCCGTTCAAATCTTATTGTGACTTCTTGTCGCTCTCTTTTAATAGTCTCGCACTTATAAAATAAGTTAAAAAGTTTAATATATCTATAATTATAAAATCATAAAATATTAACTTAATAGGTTCAGTTTTTGTATGTCATACAAATATTTAGTCGATAATGTTTTTAACTTAGTAATAAATAATGACTTTAAATTCCTGAGTCATAAGATAATTAATTAATTAAATATAATGACATCTTTATATATTAGATGGTTTTTAACTTAGTAATATACCTTTTTAAACCATCACATAAAATATGATGGTTTAAAAAGGTAAATGGATATATATATATATATAGGATATAGGATATAGGAAAAATTGGAGAAAATATACCTTCTACATTAGAAAACTATAGTTATTAAACACTTTTACAGCTAAGTGTACCCTATTAAACTGAAAAGACAATAATATATAATCCTTCGAATAATATAGACTTATTAACCCAACAAACATTTGGGATCTCTAACACTATCCTCCTCGATCTTATTTTCTCCGTCTCTAATCATTGAGCATCTTCGTCAGTTCGTCACCATTGAACCCCATGGAGCCCATCGAATCGAAAGACTTTGTCACAGAAACCAATAAATTAATATTGATATACAAAGTAAAACTAATCAAATATTGGATCAAACTTAATCACTAAAGAGGTGTCCCTTGAAGGAATTGAGAGATTAAGCGAGATAGTTCAGCAACATATATTGTAACAAATATGTACATGCATACCTATGAAAATATAATAAGATTGCCAAATAGTTTACAAGAATTTAATACTTGCATACAGAAGCGGATCTACAGTGGGGTCGGCCGACCGCACAGACCGTCGGAGAGAAGGCTACCGGGATCGACGAGCCCCCACGGCGCCATTGAAGCGAAGCGAAGCTCTGTAGAAGACGACTAGTTTGATTTTTTTTATAAATAAAATGAGCATCGTTGTTTTGAAGCCCGTTTTTCATTGGGCCTCATATGTTTAGAGCCCATTTACCAAATTCACTTTTTTTAAAGCATTTACCAAATTTACTTAAAACATTATCAATAAAAAATATTAATCTCTTTCGAAATTATGTAGCCAACAAAGAGAATATACACCTTTACTTATTTCTTTTTAGTTGACCAATCAAAAAATTTTGTTCATATTTATATTCATTTTTTTAACCAATTGAGTTTAATACCTTGAAATTTAAAAAATAAATTTATAATTAGTTTCAAATTTTCTATATTCCATTTTTTTAAATTTAAATAAGTATCTCCTTACAGTTGATTTTATATCCGCTATTATATGAATTTGGCGAAATTTAAGCGAGCCCCCACAAACATTTGGTTCTAGATCCGCCACTGCTTGCATATAAAAATCTACAAGATAATAACTACTGGATATTTACCGGAAGACATCTACATGCAAGACGATATATATAAGACTACACTTATAAGGTATCTTTAAGACATTTACAAAAGATTACAAGATAGATATAAGATACGTACTTTACAATACACATTCAAAAACACACATACAAGACCAAACTTAGCCCTCATTTGGTTTAATGTAGAAATTTAAGTTTCAGGAAGTAATTTTCTAGAAAGTATAATTCCCAGGAATTGGACTTCTCGGGAAATACTAATACATGTTTGGTTCAAATTTATTTCTCCTGGATTAAAATCATACCTTTTGTTTACTATAATACCCTTTATTGAACACAACCTACTCAATTTAGAAAACCATTTAATTAAAAAATAGAGGGTAATTTAATAATTTAGTTATTAAAAAGTCATGGGAATTTTATCTTACCTACTCATTCAATGTAAGTGAACTTCCTCTGTTTTGGAGGAATTAAAACTTCCTCGGAAGTTCAACTTTCTATATTTTCAAAATTTAAATATCAACCAAACACAGGAAGAATATTGCACTTCCCGGGAATTTCTACTTCCCATGATCGAATTAAATAGGTAACCAAACGAGGGGTTACAAGATATCCACACGACATATAAGAGCACACTTACAAGAGATCAACAAGAACATAATAAAAGACACCTATAAGACGTCTACAAGATGTCATATAAAAACACATACAAAACATTATAATAAGACACCAATATGACATTGTAACAAGATACCTACAAAACAGACCTACAAAAGACAACTACAAGACGTCAAGACACCTACAAGACATCACACACTTACAAGACATCACACACCTACATAACATTTACAAAACGTCATAACAAAACAATTATAAGACATTATAACAAGACACCTACAAGACGTTATAACTAAAAACCTACAAGATGTCATAACTAGATATCTACAAGGCACAGGATATCATTTCCATAATAGCCCTACAATTTTTTCAAGCTCAGCCCTTCAATCAAAATATCTCGTGCGGGAACTGATCTAATTTCTATTAAATCTTCAATATCATTGTAATGTAAATGATTCTTTAAATTATTAAGAAAGTTCTCCATTCATATAATACCAAAAATTCCATACATGATATATCCCTCTCAAATTTATCTCATTTTAATTTCGTTCAAAATTCTTTCTAATAATATATTTCTTGCAGATATGGAACGGTGTTAAAAAGCCCGAAGCATGTAAAGATGCAGATTTGAGTGAATTTTTTAGTGTAGGTTCCCTCTTCCTAGCTTTTTGATTCTAGCTCTAGATAAAAGGTTTCTATGAAGGGAAAGATCGTGCACGTACGTTAACATGAAAAGTATGTTTTCAGGTCGAAATTACTGCCTTGAGTCACTTCGTATACCAACGACAAAAATTCGATGAGGAGGTATGATGTCACGTATATAGGTCATAACTAGGATTTTTGAGTGCGTAGCAGCATAGATTTTACATTTACTTGATCACAGGACGTTTAAGAAATCGAAAAATAAAAGATGATGATACGTTTCATATAGATTCATATGGACATACGTTTAATCTTTAATTGAGCCAAATGGAAAAAGAGAAAAAGGAAAAATTAAGAAAATATAATTAAAGCACAAAAACATTGATGCATGTGATTAATTTGACTAACATCTTATCTCTATATTATATTACATTAGATAGATAGATAGATTCATGCACTACAGACAGTTGAAGACATCTAAGTAAGGAATACAGAGAGATAAGGCCCTTATAATATTCTTAGAACGAACAAACCCTAAGGAACATAGTAGATACTAATTATGTAGGGTTTTACTAAAAGATATCGTCTAATATAATTTTTTGCAATAAAGACATATTAAGCGGTAACTATAATCTTAAATAATCAGGCTTAGTTTTGTGTTATCCAATTTCAAATATAAGATAAGTACGTATTCCAACAATCATGCATATTAGATAGATTCATGCATATGTGGTGATATATCGAAGCTTGCCAAATTAGGTTGCACAACTCAAAGAGCGGTTTTACAATTCAATTGCTCCCGGTGGACTTGCTGGTGATAGACAAGGACGGGTTCCAGGCTCAGGATTTTCATTGACTGCACAAAATATATGGGGAGTCATTAAAAGTGACAAATCTCTTGATCTCCCTACTCAGAAGGTGTGCGTTGTTTATTTCTAATTCTTCGATCTATTACAATATATATATATATATACTTATCGATATTATATATTTTTTGTTAGGTAATGGTCGCTACGGTTAAATGTCAAGAGATTTCTAATGACAAGCTTAGCCATCTCCGTGCAGATAAGGTAATATTGATTTGCATTTTGAATCACATTTGGTTATGCTATTTTCTTATTCTTATTGTTTTCGCAGGGTTGGTTAGCACTCAGTGCTGCAGCTAAATCAAGTTCAGTTCCCGATTTTGGAAAGCAAGTTAGCTCAATCTTGACCTTGTATCTTTCAGAGTAAGTAAATTTAAAACAACACCTTACGTACCAAATCAAACCTTCCATATTTGGGATTAACTCATTTATGTAGGAGAGCTCGAGTAAAAAATAAGTTATGGTATAAAGTGTGAAATATTTATGTTTATAAATTACATGTTAATATTAATATTCTAGGCAATAATGTTTATAATCTGGGCGGTGATAAATATGAGCTGTTTAAGTGAGCCACTCGGTAATAATTTTATAATTTACGTAAACTTTATTTTATTTTATTTTTTTTTGAAAATGACCTGAAAAAAGCCCAAATTATGATCGAACATGGCCGTCAAAATTATAAACATTGCTTGTTATCTATTTCTGCAAATACTTCGCAGTTTGTGTCATAAGGTTTTTTCTAAAACCTTTTCCTTTATTCCATGTAAAATTAAATATAGATTTAGAGTTTATATTTTAAGAGTTAGAATCTTTATTTTTTAAAATGTAGATTTTAGATTCGGGATTTACAATGATTAGAACCTATATTTTATATCATACCTATTAATCCACAAATGCAACCACAAAAGTTGTTCTCACCCGAAATGCACCCAAAAATCTATCTAACTACAATATAAGGGAGAAACCATCTCTTTGCAAAAAATTGTGCCACATCATCGCCTTCTCATTTTTTTTGTCAAAAATAAAGAAAATAAATCTCCCTAATTAAATTAAATCATAAAAAATTGAACTACCTCCTTTAAATTCTCCAATTCGGATCATGGTTTGTTTTTACCTCCTCCACTTATGTAATTATATAAATAAATCTTCTTAATTAAACTAAATCTATTTATGAGTTTTTTTGTTAACCTATAAAATATCCAACAATCTACCTAACTACAATATAAGGGACCTTTAAATTCTCCAATTCGGATCATGGTTTGTTTTTACCTCCTCCACTTATGTAATTATATAAATAAATCTTCCTAATTAAACTAAATCTATTTATGAGTTTTTTTGTTAACCTATAAAATATCCAACAATCTGTAAATTTATTTTATTTTTAAATATGAAACTTTTTGTAAATTTCAATATTTTTAAATTAAAAAACCTAGAAAATTTGTTATAAACTAGAAAATAAATGTATACGTAACTAAATTATACATATTAGAAACATAAACTATCTATACGTTATTATAATACTAATTTCTACCACAAAACTAAAAAGTTTACATCATCGAGCTACTATATTTTTTTTTTGTTATGTTTCTAATATTGTATATAGAGTATGTATCGTTATAATATCATCTACTATATACTCTTTACATTATTTAGTAACGTTACACACGATAATACCAATTTACTATGCTTATAATATTGTATATAGAAAAAATTACGGTTCAGTTTATGTATAATAGTTAGGTTTGATATTTATTTTCGAACTTAAGATATGACATTTATAATGTCATTGACTTTTCTTACTTTTCTATATTTTATTTCAGTGAAATTATAAAATTTATCCAATTTTTATATATATATGTATATATATAAAGTTATTTAGAGCTATCTCCTTCATTTTAATATTTTTAATAAATTGAATATCCAAATGTAGTAGTTGGTTGTTATTACTTAGCTTCCTACTTATTAATAGTTTCATACTATTCACTAAGTAAGTTATAAATATTCATATATTTATACACTATTCACTAGTTTGCTAAACCAAAAAATTTGAATAAACAAATACAAAATTTAAAATGTGCATACATTTGAAACATATTCACTACTTACACTTATGCACTATTTAATTTTATTGAAAATCAATTTTACACTGATACATTATTTTGAATTACTCCGTAAATAGTTTTCTATAAATAAGAAAAGAGTTCAAAACAAAATAATAAAATTAGTTAAAAATTGCCTTATGATAATTTGATAAAATAAAACTATAAAAGACATAAAATTTTATTTATATTTGTTTTTATTGATTATATATAAAATTTTAAATTTAATTATACAACAATAGCCTTTATAAACTATAACTTTTTTTGGTATAAAATTATATACGAGATTACTTATAAATTGATTTATAAAATAAATAAACCCGCGCATGACGCTGGGTATAAACTAGTTATTCTGTAACAGTATAAAAATCTAATCATAAATCTCACACATCTAACAATATTCCATTAGTTTTCTAATATTTTACGGTTTAGGATCACAATTATTATCATTTAACTCTCAAACAATATAAATCATAAAAATTATCATGTAAAAGTGAAAAACAAAATTGAACCATAAATCTCACAGATCTAAAAGTAGTCTATTAGTCTTGTAATATGTTACAATTTATAGAAAATATACACAAAAACTTTGTTAAAATCCATATATATTAATCAATTAATATAATAAACTAATGTAATTTTTCAATATTTTGCGGTTTATATTAAAAATGTAACGGAGAAATTGATATTGGGAAAGGTCTACCCCATCGTGGGCCAACAATACCTCGACCCATTAAACCGAGCCCGTGACAAAAAAAAATCTTCTAATTTTAAAAACTACTCCCTCAGTCCCATTTTATAATTTCAGTCTCTTTTTTCACACTTGTCGAGACACGTTTTGATATCGTTAATATCTCTAACTATACGTAACTAAAAATTATATAATTTTAATATTATTAAAGTACTTATCAAGAAGAATTAAACAACACCACACATGACTAAAACATATATAATATATTTGTAGTGATTTAGCAAAGTATATTAACGTGTGAATAGTTTAAAAGATAAACAAGAACTATAAAGAAGGACAAAGGGAGACTAATTATAAATTTTGCAGTCATATCAGATTTTCTATTATGCTAATTTAATTTATTAAAGATCAGTAACGAAAATGTTTTTTGTTAATGATCTAATTTTTTTTACTATTATAACTTGTCCATTAAAATATAATAATGTTCATTATTAATTACTTTAGGAAGTGATGTTTAACACTTTTTCCATAAAATTAAATAATGTTCATTGTTATTGTTCGTCGTTACTGTCTTTGTTATCACTTTTAAATATATATTTTTCAATTAAAATTAAAATAATTTATTTAATGTTATTTATAGTTCTAGACTAGTTTCCTTATTAATATCACTTGAACAAGATGAATTATATCTTACTTGTCGAATTTTCTAACTTGCGACGTCAAATATAGAAATAATGTGCGTAATAAATTTTAGGATTTTGTAAATCTTTTATTGTGATAAGTTTATTCTTTCTAATTTAGAATTCAGTTATTAATATGTTTAACATATGTAATGAAGACGTACAATAGAAAAATCGATTATTTAATAAGATAGAGATGAAAAACATTATTTATTTCTGCTTCGTAGGTACGACAAGGAAGCCATGTTCTACGATGAAAGTGTTCGTGATGATAAGCGCCTGCAATTGGTCAAAATAATGCTAAAGGTAATTTAGATAAAACTACATTTTTATGGTTCAATTTCAAGATGCTTTTAATTAGTGTTGTAAAATAGGTACACTAGATTATTTAGACGGAGATTAGTAAGTTAACGACATCTATAACATTGTCCCGTTTTTGACGTATAAAGATTTTTCAACCTCCTCGTAGAATTTCATTTCTTCAATGCCTCGAATATATTCCGATTCCATACTCTCTTCCTAGAGCCAAAACTTAATTCACTATAGAAGGTGCCATTGGTAGATGTCACGAGGCTCCCAATTTGGTTTGGAGTGGCACGTTGGAGGAGAAGGTCTCTAACAGACAGCAGGTTCCGCCAAGTCAAGCTATCTGAAGCTCTTCCCTGGATGAGCCAAATAGAGGTACCATGTAGGTAGTTTGCAGATGTCCATCGGGTCCATATATTGTTGGTCTCATTGTGAAGCTCAAACAACGATTGGAAGATACTTGCCTGGTTCATTCATTGACAAAAGTTCCTTGAATCCGAGGCCACCTTCACATTATAGACGACCAAGGTGAACCAAAGCAACAAGACAACTCCTGGAAGAGGTGTGCCCGGACCAATGGTAGGAGCGCATAATGGCCTGAATCTTCTTGAGAACATCTTTGGGGAAGAGAAAAATCTTTGACCAGAAGTTGTTGATTCCGTAGAACACTCCTCTGAAAAGTTCAAGCCTCCTGCATAAGAAAGAAATTTTGCAGCCCATGACCTGGCACTGGAAGTGATGCTCTCAATTAATTGGTCAAAATCATGAATAAGAGGCTTCTTGGATCCCAATGGTACCCCAAGATAGCGGAATGGCAAGGTCCCTATGCTAAATCTCGATGCTCGGATGATGAGATCAGAATCGTTGTCAAACACCTATATTGTTAGATGGAGAGAGTACCATTTATATAATCAGTTGAAAAGCGAAAAACACAGGCTCAATATTCATTGCTCAAAATTTAATGCCCAATATTTTTGGTTCCTCATAATCTATTAATGTCTGAGGTCTGGAGCAATGATCAATGTAATATTTGGATTAATCCAATAGGTCCAATGATATATGTTTTTTACACAGGATGTGCGTCCTACGTATGTGACATTACTGGATCATCACCTCCATCAAGCTAAGGAAAAGTTTGAAAGTAAATTGGAGATGGCATTAAGCAGAGGGGAGGGATTTGCAACCTCTGTTCGTGACTGCAAGGAGTCATGTATGCTTGAATTTGACAAGCAATGTGCAGGTATATTTAGCTATTAACTACTAACTAATATATTGTGCTTAATTACGCTTATCTCATGTTCAACCAGATATGTTACAAGTGTTTTGAGTACAACATAACCAAATGATAAAATTTGACAAAATTACCCTTCCACTGATGAAAAACAACACGAAGTAAAGCACCACCACTACTAAGCATGTCTCTGCCATAATAGATTTGATCCAATGAATGAATTATTTATTTAACTAAGAAATTCTCCTATCTACACATCAAAGGAAATAATTGATTGTAGAGATTTAGCTAACAAACCTATAATCTCTCACTAGCGGGTCGCTCGTGTCATGCACGAGAATAGTAGTTATATCTAATTTAATCTATTCATCACCATGCAATACACAATTCGTTATTGATTAACATCTTATCCACTTCCAGATGGCGCTATAGAGCAAGCAACATATTGGGATGGTGCAGATCATCGGGAGAAACTAAACTGCGTCATCGAGGCACATTCATCAACTCTTCGTAACAAGAAGTTAAGTGAGATAGTTGCTTGTACAGAGGTACGTAGTTTTTTTTTACTTTATCAAAGTGTAATTTAAGAAGTATCCTATACTCAGATTCGTATATTGAATGCCTTTTAATATATAATACAGTATAATACACTATAATCGCCCAAAAATTCATTGTAGGAAAAACTATCAGATACTATCGGTGCCAATATAGGAAATCTTTTGGTCGGAGAATATAGTGAAGGAAGTTGGTTGTTGATGAGAGAGCTTTTTGAACGGGAGCTTGAGACTAGTGTTTCAGAATTTCAATCTCTTGTTTCTGGTTTCGAGTTGGATGAATCAATTTATAATCAAAAGTTGCAAAGTTTAAGAGAGTATGCTACAAGTCTAGTGGGGAAGAAGGCAAGAGAAGAGGCTGGAAAAGTTCTTACGCACATGAAGAATAGGTTTGTTTCGACTTCTAAACATATATTGATCAATATATCTAGTCCGTATGTGTGCATTTAGACCAAGCTTGAACATATATTGAACAATATATCTAGTACGTACTTGTGTAAGATTCTATAAGTGTGTTTGTACTTGTATGACCAAACTTTGTAAATATATATATATAGGTTCACAAGTGCCTTTAACCAAGATGGCAGTTCCATGCCAAGGCTCTGGACGGCTGAAGAAGATATAAAGAAAATTGCACAAGATGCTCGCTCAGGGGTAAACAATCTTAATTTGTCAAGGGTCGGGAACATAATATTTTGTACGAGCATTAATCTAGCTTACTCATATTGCTTCATCTTATTTGCAGTCTTTGAAGATCTTGTCTGTTATGACAACCATTCGTTTAGAGGAAAAGCATGACAACATTGAAGAAATACTCTTTTCTTCTCTACTGAATCCCTCAACAGATGATCCCTCCAATGTTAGTGTCTTACGAGACCCTCTTGCCGAGAGCGTTTGGAAAGAGGTATACATATTTGTTTCCTAATTTAACGTCATTGCCACACCATATTTGTTTTTCTAACCTACTATGTTCTAATTAAGAGCATATATTAAGCCAACGCTTGTGTGCATATAATGTCTATTTGAATCACCCGCAAAATTATCATTTAGGTTTTCGTCCTCTTGTGATCATAGGTTTTAATTTCATTTTGAAAATGTGCATTTCTTTTTCTTTTCTTTTTCGGTTTAAGGAGAATGTGCATTTCTAATATGAACGAAAATTTCAAAAACAAAATGTGCATTATAAATACATGTATATGTATGTAAAGGGTTTTGGATTCAGAATTGTTTAGGTCATAGTGCATAGGCATAAAAGTAGACCGATTTATACAAAAGGCATAATGCATACAATTTTTTGTTTGTACAGGTTTCTCCAGCCGATACTATCATCAAGCCACTTGAGTGCAAACCCTTGTGGACACAGTTCCAACAAGAGACTGGACATATTATTTCTCTTGCCACTATAACCCAGGTTTTGTTATTTCTTCTAACTTATAAAGTAAATGTGTGCCCTACATATTAAAATGCAGATATCCACTTGACAAAAAATAAGATATCTGCAATATTAGCAATATATTTTGAATAGTGATCTCTAAATATATTAAATTTTATTTTATAAAATGACATGTGACTATTGGTAATGTGGCATAGCTAGTTATTAAGTTGTATTGTTTTGGTAATTATACAGAGACTACTAAATAGGGAGTATCGATCAGGAAAATGACTAATCGAGAAAGGAAAAATTGAATCAATTAATATAAATTCAAATGTAAAGAGTTCTTTCTAACCTATGTTTACACACGCATACTAAACTTAATAAAATAAATTATTATCCTAAATTATAAATTATAACACCATAATAAAACAACTATCTCTAAAATTAATAAAAACTCATCAAATATTTTCTATAGTACAGAGTTCTTAACCTACACCGAAGAACTAGGTTAAATTAAAAGAACAGATGTTACTTAACAACTGTCTGGATGTAAGTGAATATCGAAATCTTAACTAAAAGAGTAGACTCCCTTTCTAGAATTAATTTATAATTAATTTAATGTATTTTCCAAATTCCTTTGGAACTCAACCGCCTAATGTGTATCGTTGATGGTTTTACAGGAAAGAAATAAGGCAAAAAACGACGAAGAAGTTAAAACTACTGTGACGTCAAAATTTCTTAAAGCAGTAGGTGTGGTAGCAGCTTCTCCATTTGACTTAATTGCCGAAATAATTGATGGAAGCCCCTTACTCAATCCCCACTATAAAAAAAAATAGTAAAGGGAATTTGTCAAATTGGAAAGAACTCGACCAGTTCCGTTCCACTCATTATTTCGGACTACGTATGATATCTCAGAAGGTGTGTCTATGAGAAATATGCTAGTATCAAACTATCAATTACCATATATTGTATCGATCTAAGTTTGTAAGTATTGACTGTATAGTATGACTATATGTACCTACTATTCAAGTTATGTTTGCTTTTACTATTTTGTGCTGATATTTGGAATGTACGTACAACAAACCCATCCTACCGAATACGTAATAATATGTTTGTATGATGATTTTATATAATTTGTTTTTCCTTTTTATTACTGAATTTTCTAAAATTTTGTGTAAATCCTAACTATTATAATTGTGAGAATGCTTGTATAAGAGATACTTTTATCAATGACTCTAAAATATGTCACATAAGCTTAAAATGAGAATAGATGACTGAGATTTCGTTTTAAATTTTTTGCTTTGTAATATAGGTTGGATTTCAGTAGAAATTACATACTACAGGGTACACAGGGATTTTCGCTTTTTCCCTCACTTCACCCACACGTTTTCTTTACTTTTTGAGTTTCTTTTCCCTCTCCAACAATCTGCGATCTACACTCCTCATCCAAACTTTGATCGACGTTCCCCTCCCACTCCAAACAGCCGACCCAGATCCACCCACTCCGGTGTCGGCGCCCTCAGGCAGAGACAAAAACGAAGAGGCCAGACAAAAGCTCAAAGAGGAAGAAGGGTTGCACATCCTCGCCCTCCTCCTCCGTCGGCTTCCAATTTGTATCCTCCGGTGCCGTTGAAGAGGAAGAGGCCTGGTAGGCTTGATATTCCAATCGTTTCGCTAGAGTTTGGAGGTCAGTCGGCCACGCCTAGGGTTCCGGCCACGGATAGTGCTCTCGAAGAGGAGAGAGATGGATACTACTTCGTTTATTGCAAGAGGGGGAAGAAGAGGGCTGTTATGGAGGATCGCTACTGTGCCTCGCTCGATCTTCAAGACGGCCCTAAACAGGTAATTTCTGATTTCCTCGCTCAATTTTGAAAGATAGTGAAATTAGGGATTCAACGTTTGCCCTACTTTTGAAATTAGGGCTTCTGAATTTGGGTATCTAGAATTTCTCTAACTAAATTATTCAATTCAGGCGTTCTTTGGTGTATTCGACGGGAATGGTGGGTACAAAGAGTTGAATTCGCTACTAAGAATATTGGGAAAAACATAATGGAGGTGCTGTAACGTCCGCCACTTTGGGCCGGCCCAATTCCAAGGGCTACAGCCCATACACTCCAACCCATCCTTGGTAACTCCGCCAATTATAGACAACTATTTCTCAAGAGGTTGTTGGTGAGGCTCGAACCTGAGACCTCCACCCTTTTACCAAGTAGCGCTGCCGCTTGGTAAAAGAGTGGAGGTCTCAAGTTCGAGTCCCTCCAACAACCTCTTGAGAAATAGCTGCCTTTAATTGGCGGAGCTACCAAGGATGGGTTGGAGTGTATGGGCTGCAACCCTTGTAATTGGGACGACCCAAAGCGGTGGGTGTTACAGGTGCAATGAGGATGGCGACCGAGTTCGGGGCCGAATTGGTCGAAGTTGATTACAACGAACGAATTGTTCGTGCAATCTATTTTGGTTAGTGCGAACAGTTAGGGTCTATTTTACCTCTTCTAATAGAACTCTATAAAATATCTCAGTAAGGGGTTTTTTCTCTTGAATCACTCAATTTTTCTAGGTTTGTTCTCTTGCTTAAGGTATCCAATTCAGTATAATTTGTTGGTAAAAGTCTATTAATAAGACTTATTCATATTATATTAAAAGAATGAAATTAATAGGGAGTAATCTGATTTTAATAAATCAATGGCTGAGATTAAAAGTTGATCTATTTAAGATCAATGGCTGAGATTAGAAGTTAATCTCTGAGATCAATGGCTGAGATTAAAAGTTGATCTATTTAAGAGCAATATATGGCTGAGATTAGAAGTTAATCTCTGAGATCTATGGTTGAGATTGTCTTTAAAAGATAACTTCCTAACTGCTCTTAACTGCTCCCAACTTCCCTAACTGTAATATGAAATAACTGTATATGACAGTTGAGAAATTCTCTATAAATAGAGAATGTTCCTCCACAAGGAAAACATGAAGGAAAATCAGATTTGCTGATGACTTTTCACTAAAGGGCTTTGTTGTATCTTGGGGAGTCAATTTGTCTGAAACTCTACAACAATCAAATAGGAGAAAAAAATATCAGTTTAAAGATAGTGATCTTTTCACGCCTCAAAGCTATTTCTAAACCCTTATTCCCAACATAATTTCCATGTATCCCTTTGTACCCATCACTATTCCCTCTCTTGCTCTCACCCTATCCCATTAACTTGTACAACTTATATATATATATATATGTATATAGAGAGGTGAGTTCCGGTGTAACGAGTATTGTGGTGTAACGGTGTAACGAGTATTTACCTTCAATGGTATTCGGGTTTGTTAAGGTTGATATTCAACTTTATGTAGATTTATGTTATATATGCACTAATCGCATTCTCATATGTTTGTGCCTCTATTCAATCTTTTACGCTATTTATTCATGTTTATTTAGTTGAATATCTATCTTATATTGATATAGGTAAATTAAGTTGAATATCAACCTTAACAAACCTGAATACCATTGAGGGTGAATACTCGTTACACCGTTACACGGTAAGATGCTGTTACATCGGAACATAAATCTATATATATTTCTACTTATTTCAGTAGGTTGTTGAGGTTAAGCATGATAATGTAGTGTGTTCGAGACTCTGAGTAATGGATTTTGTTCAGTTGGAAGATTACTCACTCTTTCAAGATATTGGAATGTAACACTGCCTTTTTCTTATACCTAGGTTGTTGAGGTTAAGCATGATAATGTAGTGTGTTCGAGACTCTGAGTAATGGATTTTGTTCAGTTGGAAGATTACTCACTCTTTCAAGATATTGGAATGTAACAGTGCCTTTTTCTTATACCAGTCTTCTAACAGTTTTTTTTTATAATCTATACTTGTTTTTATTCAGTGATTCTTAAGGCCATCCACAATGAAGAAATTTTGAGTTTCTTAAACTCTAAATTTAAAAGAAAAATAAAAATAAATTGTCATGAAATTGTGTACTTTCTTCTTCTTCAATAACCCCATTTTTCTTACAAATCTCTTACACGTTAGACAAATTGACCAATTAATTTCTTTCTTTTTTATTTCTAAAATAAAAGTTTTTTATAACTATTATTATTTAATCTCTGAGTGATGTAATTATGAAACTTTAGATCAATTTCTTCATTGTGGATAAAATTTGTATAGAGTTTCTTTTGCTTATGTGGAAAAAAAATAAAATTCTAAAATAAGATAAGAAACTTAAATTAGAGATCTCCACCGTGAATAAGAATGTCACCGTCTTTAATAATTGTTGAACACGTCAGGTTTCTGTTGCATAGATAGCGATAGAGTGAGTGTGTTCATATGTTTGTTGGTTACAAGTTGAATTTATAAGCTACATGTAAGATTGTATGTAGATATTGAGTCAAACTCTTGGCATTGCAGGTCGTTAGTCAAACTTTCAACCAGAAGTGACTTCATGTAATTTGACCCTCTGTAGCATGTTATTGCATTGACAAAGGCCCAAGGCATTTAAATATTTAGCTTAAACATTAGAGATATGCACTAGTTTTTTCCAATTTCTGAAAATACCCTTACCACATTCAGTTATAAAACTATTCAGTTATGGTTTACAAAGAAGACATAACTTATAAATCCACATTTTTTTTCCTCTTTACACTTTTCTACAAGTATCAAAATCTTTAGGGAAAAATATATTTATTGATATAAATGTTTTGATTATAAATACATTTATCAAACAAACTAACTTTTTTATATATTGTTTGGAAATATAAGAGCATCCGCATTGGTATAGTTTTTAGCGGTTTTATAGTAGTTTTTTAGTTTTTTTTATTCATTCATTTCATTTTAACAACCCAATATACTTTCTAACCATATTCATAGTTTTTAACTCGGTTTTTTAACCCAGTTTCTTAACTCCGTTTTTTAACCCAACTTTTTAACTACATCTTTAATTATCAATCAACTATTTAAATACACAATTATATATTGTGTAGTAAATCTACACTTAATAGTTTACAAGTTAGTTAAAAGATAATCATACTACTTTGAAATAATATTTATTATTAAATTTAAAATTAAGTTTTTTTTGATAAAAGTAAGTATATTACCAAAAAATGGACAAATCTTTATACAAGACTAACTCTAACCTTACCTCCACTTTCTCACGGAACCTCACAAGCACAACAAACCCCCTCTCCTCCAAGGAACCTCACAAATACGAGGTCTCAAGGGGTGAAAACAATAACGCCCACCCCCTCTAGGAGCCTACATATCAGGGACTCTAGGAGGGTAACAAGAACCAACACTCCCCACAACCACAAAACCAAATCCAACACAAAGAAAACAATTACAACCTAAGCATTCTTCTATAAGAACCATTTCTCCTATTACCTTCCTTGAACTTCAAAGCAATCTGAACCCTGGAATCATTCATAGCCATATTATAACATTCTATCACACTATCATGCTTATTCCTGAAAATAGTATCGTTTCTGACTTTCCAAGTATGATAGGTAGCAGCGCTAATCACCATAACCCAACCTTGCACTCTCCAACACTTCTTATCAATACTATATCAACCCAAGTTATCCAGTCCTCAAGAGTCTCCTTCCAAGTATTAACTCTGAGCCACCTCAACAATCTAATCAACACATCCTTAGTGTAGCTACACTTCCACCACAAATGAACTTCTGTCTCAGGTTCACATCTGCACAAGACACACATATCTAGGACATTAACCCCCCAACCATGAAGCTTAGCTCTCGTAGGTAATCTCTCCTTCATAGCCAGCCACAGATGAAAGGACCATCTCCTAGTATGTCTCTTACCCCAAATCAAAAGTCATTTACCCTCACTAGCGTTCCTCTCCCTAACATTGTCATACAAAGCCTTACAATTAATCTTACCATTTCTCTTCTTGATGTCATCAAGACTAATCAGGATCTCACTATAGAACCCAACCGAGGAATTACTAGGCATAAACTTAGATCTCCACTCATTCTTAATTCTGATAAGCACTCTCGAGCTCCAAATCCAAGAGTTACTACTCTTCTCCTCTCTTCTGCACAAATCTTCTCCTTTCAGTAACTTATTTCTGACCCAACTAGTCCAAATATTAGGCTTCTTCTCATGCACTTCATAAACCAATTTCATGAGGAGAACTTTATTCCACATGAGGACTTCCTTAATATCAATACCCCCTCATCAAAAGGTTTGGTCACCTCATCAAAATTTAAAATTAAGT
This sequence comes from Oxyria digyna, assembly GCA_029168935.1. NCBI lineage: Eukaryota > Viridiplantae > Streptophyta > Magnoliopsida > Caryophyllales > Polygonaceae > Oxyria > Oxyria digyna. Next base: position 49,137,312 of record JAPVLV010000005.1, read on the forward strand.
TAATGTTGCTTTAATATTGTTATTTTCATGTGTAATGTTGTAATATGTTCAATTTTATCTTGTATGTTGTCTTATAATGTATATGGTTTGTGTATAATATCTTGTAAAATACTGTATTTATTTATGTGTGAATCTTTTTTTATTTCATCTATTAAATTTAATATAATATTTCATATAATACATAAATTAAATACTAAAAACAATTATAAAATATTTACATTTCTTATATTGTTTATTTAAATAAAAATGTTTTTATATTAAACATATACAAAGTGGGTGGCTATAGATAGATAAAAATAAAATAAAAATATTGAAAATATTATTTTTCATCAATTCGTTTAGTTTTGTGTTGAAAACGTTTTTAAAATGATAATAATTTAAAAACTCTAAGCTTTTTTTTCACCATTGATCTTCTTGATCCAATGGCTAAAAAACACCCTCACTTTCTCTATGAATGTCTCACACACTTAAGGGCCTTGTTTGGATGTTCAAAAGAAAACCCAATTTTGACATTGTTCTTGTGTGGAATTTTTGTTTACAACCAAACGTGGCTTTATTATTGTTAATTTTTTACCGTTCCTACCTACCAAACCCGCAACTTAGTTTTTTAGCAAAATTATACTGTTGCTAAAAAATCTATATTATTTTATGGTTAAAAATCACCGTTTTGAGTGCTCTAATATAGTCTCGATTACATTTTATGTTTTAGACATATTACCGAAGAGAAAAAGTTCGGGTAAGAACAAGGTTTAACGCAAGAAAAAAGAAATTCTCTGCGTTCAAAGATAACAAACAAATATTCATATGGGGATGAAATTTTGTAAGGTCATTTTGAGAGAGAAAAAATCAACTTATTAAATCAAAGTTTGCATTAATTATAAGTATGTCAGAGGGTCTCTCACTGAAAATGTTCACAAAAAATTATGGTCTAGCTAATGAACATTATTATCCTGAATACAAACATTGACGTGTAAACATATTATATTTTCAGTGAGAAAGTAAAAAAAAAAAAGTTGTTGTCGCGCATTAAGGTATAGTATATATTTGTAAGGAAAAGTGTCATGTAATAATAGTTGTTAAAATGATAAATGAGAATGATTGTAGAGCCTTGGATCAAAAGAGATCCAAGAGCCTATATGATGACACGTGACACCCCTTGTCACCACCGTCGGAGCATCGCCGGACCACCACCAGACCGCCGTCGGACCTCCGCCGGACCACCATCGGACCGCCTCCGACCATCGTTGGGCGTAGGATAAGCCCAATTTTGTATCTTTTGTTACACTCGTAACATATGTAAAACACCCCCAAATTTCATTGGGAATATTACCGCCAATGACCCCAGACTTAATTGTCCAAAGTCACCCAAGGCTTTACAGTATGCATCGCAAATACAAAATATTAATTGAAATGCAGTTATATTATTAAAATACTTGATCCAGTTTACAAATGCGGAAACGATTACATTAAAATCATATTATATTACTTAACGATATTACAAATGCAGAAGCTTTATAATGAAGACATAATTCTTAATGTTATTACAGAGATTACAGCGGAAGACTTAATTAAAATATTGAAATTACAGAATAGGTCTTAAACCCTATTACTAACTTCGAAATCTTAATCTTATAAATAAAAACTCTAAAACATTATCAACTGCCTTCAACGTCGAGAACTTGATTCTTCACTTAAGAGGAACTACCATCTGATGTGCCGTATAGGGACGGATGACACCAGCCAACCATGCAAGGAAAGAAAACGATTGGTTAGTGTTTGTTCCTAAAAATACGACGACTATGGAACGCGTGGAAGCTACGCGTAGAAGGAAGACGTCAACGCGACGAGATGGAGAAAAGACCTCGTCGACGTGACGAGACGTGGCAAAGGTCCCGTTTATCTTAAGCATTAGGCCGGCTGAGTATATTTTATCCTATTTTGTATTATATTAGTGTAATTGGTAAAAGATATGGTACAAGAATATCTTTTACCTAGTTTATTATATCGTCGATTAGATAGAAGGAAAAGATAAGATCTTGTTTCCTTAAAGATATTATTAGGGTTAGCCTATATAATGGCTAACGCCTGCTTTGTAATCATCTATGCCATCATTCAAGTAATACCAAGCTAAAGATTCAACCCTAATTTTCCCGTCTCGTTCTTGAGTGTTAAGATTATACCGTTCTTTTTGATCTCTGCCCTACAATTGCTTAGTTATCTACTCGTAGGTAATTTCGCTACAAACAATTGGCGCCACCGTGGGGTTGGATCAAAAGGTATCGTCTTTCCACACGAAGGGAACTTCTTTTTTGCAGGAAACCATTGCAACTCCAACCGACAGCCTTCACAGCGACAAAGAAAGGTCCGAAGAAGAAGGACGTGCAATAGACCCCGTCATTCCGACGAATGAAGGCGCGGAGGAAGGTCTTGAGAACGCCCCCAATGCTACGAAAGACGGTGCCCTTGCTGGCCAGAAAGATGTCAATGACGATATAGCCAACGTGACCTCTGTCAGAGCCCACTTCGACACTCTCCAAAAAGCGTGGACAGAAGCTAAGAACGCCAGCGAAGAGAACACATCAGGACTCACCAAAGAGAACGAGCGACTACGCTCCATCACCAAAGAACTTAGGTCAGAACCAACAAAGCCTCAAGCCTATGTGCGCAGCCAAAGCGTCGTTTGTCGCCTGGATATGAATGCCGTCGCCGACGAAGGGGAGGATCACAGACCCCAGGAGCGTTCGAAGGCCAGACCATCAAAAGAAACAAACCGAGGAGAACAATCCTCCAAGCAAAATTTAACCCCAGATGTCGTCGCCACAATCGTGGCACAACAAGTCGGAGCCCTAAGAAAAGAGATGATGCTAATACCCGGAGCTCCCAAATCCATAGTACCAGAAGAAGAGTACGGTCGAGGAAAGCCCGTTCATTACCACCATCGCCTCTTAAAAGATAGCTAAGAAGTTTACCGTCGCAGATCTACCCGTCTACGACAGGTCAGACGATCCTGAAGAGAACATTCTACTCTATAAGGCTAAGCTCTCCACAAGTCCGATTGATCCAAGGTTAAAAGAAGCGATGATGTGCAAGTTCTTCAATTCGACGCTAAAAGGCCCCACCTTGACGTGGTTCATCCACTTGCCCAAAGGAAGCATCTCCTCCTACACCGAACTCTCCAATCAATTTCGATTGCAATTCGCCAGTAGCAAGTTATTTGCAAAGCAACCTTCAGACCTCCATAACATGCGCGTGAACAGAGGTGAGACTATAAGAGCTTTCTTGAAACGCTTCAACGACGAGAAGGTTACAATCCCAGATTGTACTGAAGCTACCGCCGCCGACGCTTTCAAATGTGCCCTTCCTCAAGACAGCGAGTTCTACAAAGAGTTGACGAAGACTCGCCCTGAATCATTCGTTGCAACTAGGGAAAGGGAAATGGAGGCAATACGCCTTGAAGAAGACCTTCTAAGCCACGCTGAAGAAAGACGTTGATCTCCACGGAGACGTACCCCTCCACGTAGTGATTCTCCTCAACAAAGGGACGGTGAACGTTATGATAAGAGAAACAAGCCATTTCATAGAGAGCCCCCATAGTGCACAACGTCAGCGAGATCAATAGCGTCTACGTGGTCGAAAGAGGCGTATGCATGAGGGTCGACGCATTGAGAGTCATGAGCATGATGGAAAAGCTCCACGATGTAAGATGGCCTAGAAAACCAAACCCCGAGAAGAAATCAGGGTCGGGAAGAGGATATTGTGAATTCCACAACGATTTGGGACACTTAACAAACGATTGTTATACTCTGAGGAAAGAAGTTCTACGCCTCCTGAAGAGAGGCGACCTATTGGATTTACTCTCCAAAGAAGGCAGGGACGCGTTCGAAGGATCAAAGAAAGGAAGAAGGTCCGCAACACCACCACCTCCTTCATCAAGTCGTTCAAGAGAGGTTAACACAATCTTCGAAGGATCTCCCGTAAGCGGCTACACTACTTCCTCCGCCAAAAGAAACACCAAGGCGTCACGCGGCGAAGGAAGCGCCTTAGCAATCTACCATGTCACGGTCGTCAAGAGGGATTTCCCGATCACGTTTGAGGAATCCAACGGGACTGTAGATCATCACGGTGGGTTAGTCATCTCCTTAACCATTAGTAATTGAAAAGTTAAGAGAATTCTCATAGATAACGGGAGTTCGGCAAACATCATCACCCTATCCGCAATCAAGGAGCTCGGACTGTCTAGCGACGACGTGGTAAAAAAGTACACCCCCTAGTAGGCTTTAGCGGTGAAGTCGCCGATATGCTAGGAGAAATCACCCTAACTACTCTAGTAGAAGGAGTCAACATGCAAACCAAATTCGTAGTGATGGAAGCCGAGTCACCTTATAACATAATTCTGGGAAGGCCGTGGTTACACGACATGAGAGCTATACCCTCGACATACCACCAGTCCCTGAAGTTTCCTTCTCCATGGGGAATCCAAGAAATCAAAGGCGAACAACAAGTAGCCAGGGAATGCTACAGTATAGGGATGAAAAATACAAGCAACGCATCTCTAGAAAGAAAGAATAAGGCGTAGAAACTAAAAGACCATGAAGAGAGCGTGAGATATGTTCAACGAAGACTCTACGAGATAAAAGAAGAAATAGGCCGTGTAGGCGACGAGACGTATGTCTTAGAAATAAAATCATACGCCATTCGAAAAGTAGAAAAGAGGAAGGCATCTTCATGGTCTGAACTATCAAGCAGCAAGAAGTCCAAACGCCGAAAAATAGAGAAAAGTTACAGAAAATCTAAGAGAAAAGATAGGGGCAGCAAAGTAACCCCCAACGCGTCAAAGAAAGGACCATCCATGGAGCAAGATAGAAGCGTCAATAAGCATGACACATCACAACGAAAACATAAGCAAGATCTCCGAGTTCGAAAGTGGAGAAAGTTCATGGCGGAGAACCCTGACTTAAGCTACATGTTCTTGAAACATCATCCACCATAAAAGCATCATCAAGAATCAACCTGAGATACTCTTTATGCACCCTTCAATTCCCTCCTTGTTTCCTTTTGCATGATTAGTTTTAAGTTTTCAATAAAGGCATGTCGTTCTCTTTAGGTCAAAGCGACAAGGGGTCGTGGAGACTAGGGGTAGGCGTCAGAGTCAACGTTTATTATAGCATGATGCATTTTTTATTAATATACAAGTAGACCTTTCTTTTCCAACGTGTTAAGCATGCTGAGTTGTTCCGTTTCCACGACTTGCTCTATGTCTATTAAGAAAACGCGCCTCTTGAGTACGGTGTACCAAATAAGAAGCAAGAAGGCCGCGATGAAAATCCACGCCGGGGGAGAATTTCGTTAGTCTACGCGTTCAAGGCTTCATCTACGCGTAGGCAACGTTAGCCGAACCACCGACCCCGAGTCGACGCTTCCCATGATTGTTAGCGACGTGTGGCAATGGTCATGGGGAATGAAGCCCGGTACCTCACGAAGCCAGCCGGATCCTCTCAGCAAACAAGGTTGAACCTATTTGACACGATCATTCTCCAGGAACGCGTCTTCACGCCTTCCAGCCCCTCTGAGAGTCATGAATCCACGGGCAAAACGCCAAACCGTCAGGGAGGCGTCCACCGGCATCGTAAGTCCTAACAACCTAGAAATCGGACGCTACACGATGAATAGGCCCGTCGATTAAAATAGTTTGACGTCGACCTAAACGCTAGCGTGAGGCAACAGATCCACCTTAAAAGGAAGGGGTAACGTCACAAGCTGATAAAAATCACACGCTGACCTATGTCCGCCACTCGCTTCAAGGTTCGGAGGAAATGTTGGACCCAACCTTCATGTAAGCCGACAACGTAACTAAAGCAGCCGCGATGACCGTATCATCTCGTTAAGTAAGCAAAAACACTCTAAACGAGTTCATTACGAGCAAAGTATCATACCAGTGGTAAACCACACCCTACAAAGATAAAGCGGCCAAAGCAAAAACCAAAAACAAAACCTACACGTTCACAAGCAAGCTATACGCAGAGAAAGTTGAAAAAAACGGAATCAATAAAAGAAAAGCTCTAAACTTTCACAAAAAGTAAAGTACGAAAGATATCAAAGCAAAGCAAAGGGGCAAGACCTAGAATGTCTTCAGCACGTCAAAGCACGAGAGAAAATCAAAGAAAAACACGAGATATCTTTGGTAGTTTTAACCTAGCCTACGAGAAGTCTAAGTCAAACCTACCAAAAGGGGTAGAGATACACAAAGAAGAAATGAAAGAACGTCAAAAGGATATCAACGACGCAAGAATAAGGAAGCTAATAACAAAGTCACCAAAGATGTCGATCTCAGAGAAATAAAGATAACAACGTTCCAAAAGAATTAGAAGAGGCGTTACAAATTACAAGCTACGCATAAACAACATCACCCTACGCCAAGAAAAGAATTACAAAGACTTGGATTCGCCCTCGGATGACCCCGAAGCACGGCCGTCACCTTCTTCTTCATCCGACGGGACCTCCTCTTCATCGTCATGCTCCTTGTTTGTAGCGAAATTATCTACGAGTAGATAACTAAGCAATTGTAGGGCAAAGATCAAAGAGAACGGTATAATCTTAAAACTCAAGAACGAGACGGGAAAATTAGGGTTGAATCTTTACCTTGGTATTACTCGAATGATGGCATAGATAATTACAAAGCAGGCGTTAGCCATTATATAGGCTAACCCTAATAATATCTTTAAGGAAACAAGATCTTATCTTTTCCTTCTATCTAATCGACGATATAATAAACTAGGTAAAAGATATTCTTTTACCATATCTTTTACCAATTACAATAATATTATACAAAATAGGATAAAATATACTCAGCCGACCTAATGCTTAAGATAAACGGGACCTTTGCCACGTCTCGTCACGTCGACGAGATATTTTCTTCTTCTCATCGCGTCGACGTCTTCCTTTTACGCGTTCCATAGTCGTCGTATTTTTAGGCACAAACAATACCCCTAAGGCATCTTACAGGGCTTAACGTTTAGTAGAACTGGGAGACGACTTCTTTCTCTATGGAATACGTCTTCATTATATCAGGAACGCGTTGATAATTACGTCATTTGAATTTCTAATATCGTAATGATATCTTCTTCTATGATTTTCCTTTTATGTGACTGGCCGATCCGCGTCCGCTCTAACGGCTACTTTTCCAACGTTCAGATTTATCTCCAACAGTAACAAGTTGGTTCTCGGAAATATTGAACGAGATCTTTCCTTATTTAAACGTGCTCCAACCTTCTTCTTTTTACTCGTAACGTTCTTTGCGAAACCCTAATCCATATTCTTCTCTTCTCAATGGCTCCGATTACCTATCACCCCAAGATGATTCTTAGTGACATTAATCGTCGTTCTTGCTCGGCTCGCGATGTCGAGTTCTTCCGATCTATAGCGGGGCTTTCTTCCCACCTAGAAATTGCTATTCCGCCCTCCAACGTATTCGCCGACGCCTTACGCCCAGGATGGATTTGCGTTTACAAGTACCCTTTCTTGGTCGGACATCGTTTCCCCTTTTCTCCTTTGGTTCGTTCTTTCTTAGCTTCTCTGGGTATCACGATTGGACAAATTCTTCCGAGTGCTTGGAGAGGCTTGGCTGTGCTGGATCACGTCCTGCCTAATTTCGACATCACATTCACTATCGCCGACGTCATGTATTCTTGTATCCTTTCTACCCCTTCAGTGGGTAGAGTTAAAATCAAATCTCGCGCTGGGGTTCTCCCTTTGATGAACGAAGGAACTTCGTCCGATCGGGGCTGGGCAGACAAGTTTTACTTTATCAGGAAGTCTACTTTGGGGGAAGACTGCGCTTTCTTGCTCGAAGAATGGACTCCTTCAAGTACGTTTCTTTACTTTCTGACCTTCTCTTTAGGCTTACGAATCTTTAGCACTTATCTTGGCGTATGATTTTGTGCGTAGTTGATATTCACGCTATTATGGCGCGTGAGGAATCAGAGGAGATTACTAAGAAAATTCTGGCGATTCCGTTGGCAGAGCATACCTTTACCGGACGCGACGGGAAGGGATATCGTCTTGCGACTTGTTTGTAGCAAAATTACCTACGAGTAGATAACTAAGCAATTGTAGGACAAAGATCAAAGGGAACGGTATAATCTTAACACTCAAAAACAAGACGAGAGAATTAGGGTTGAATCTTTATCTTTTGTATTACTCGGGTATGACTTAGATAATTACAAGGCAGACGTTAGCCTCTATTTATAAGCTAACCCTAATAATATCTTTAAGGAAACAAGATCTTATCTTTTCCTTCTATCTAATTAACGATATAATAAACTAGGTAAAAAATATTTTTTTACCATATCTTTTACCAATTACAATAATATAATATAAAACAAGATAAAATCCACTCGGCCGACCTAATACTCAATACGAACGGGATTTTTACCACGTCTCGTCACGTCGACGAGGTCTTCTTTTCTTCTCGTCGCGTCGACGGCTTCCTTCTACGCGTAGCTTCCACGCGTTCCTCAGTTGTCGTATTTTTAGGCACAAACAATACCCCTAAGGCATCTTACAGGGCTTAACGTCTAGTAGAACTGGGAGACGCCTTCTTTCTTCATGGAATACGTCTTCATTACACTAGGAACGCATTGATGATTACGTCACTTGAATTCCCAATATCGTCGTAAGGCTTCAATCGTCATCTTTCTTCAATTATTTGCATGTAGCAGGCGAGAGACTTCATTATGCGTGTCGATAACGTTCATTTCTAACGGCTAGTTTCTCGGTGGAAGATGTTGCCGTTGGAAGAGTATCTTTCCCGGGATCCTCGCGATTTTCTCCCTATAAATAAGTGGGGATCTTTCCTTCCTTCGTACACTTTCCCTAATCTTTATTTCCTCCGATCATTTTATTGCTTTCTCGTTCAATCACTCTATTGCCTTATCTTCCCTTCTATTCCTTTATTCAATGGCAACTCCGGTACTCTACGAGCCAAGGAAGGTGCTCTGTGACTTAGACCGTTATTCCTCTCTGGCGCACGACACCAGTCGCCTAAGGACCATCGCTGAGCTTGGTCCGGACTTCAAGATCGAGATTCCTCCAGAAGGAGTCTTTGCGGATGCTTACCGACCTGGATGGATAGCGGTCTATGAGTATCCGTTTCTAGAAGGGCACCGATTTCCATTTTCACCCCTGGTGCAGTCTTTTATGCTCGTTCTGGGCTTGGCAGTGGGTCAACTTCTTCCGGGAGCTTGGCGTATCTTGGGCGCCCTCGACGATGCCATCGAGAAGCATGGATTGAACTTTGTTGCGGCGGACCTTGCTAATTCCATGGCGGTTTCGCTCAATTCTACGGGACGTGTTTACTTCAAGATTAGGCAGAAGAAGGCTAGGATAGCTTTCGAGAAGAGTACAACCGACCGGGGTTGGACCGAGGTCTTTTACTTCGTGGAGAAATATTCTCTCGGAGATGCGTGTTCTTGGCTCATCGAGGAATGGAATCCTAAAAGTAAGTGTTTGTGCCTAAAAATACGACGACTAAGGAACGCATGGAAGCTACGTGTAGAGGAAAGGCGTCGATGTGACAAGAAGAGGAAAAGACCTCGTCGACGTGACGAGACGTGGCAAAGATCTCGTTTACCTTAAGGATTAAGTCGGCAGAATATTTCTTATCTTGTTCATTATTATATTGTTGTAATTGGTAAAAGATATGGTAAAAGAATATCTTTTACCTAGTTTATTATATCGTTAATTAGATAGAAGGAAAAGATAAGATATTTTTTCCTTAAAGATATTATTAGGGTTAGCCTATAAATAGAGGCTAACGCCTGCCTTGTAATTATCTAAGTCATACCCGAGTAATACAAAAGCTAAAGATTCGACCCTAATTCTCTCGTCTTGTTCTTGAGTGTTAAGATTATACCGTTCCCTTTGATCTTTGCCCTACAATTGCTTAGTTATCTACTCGTAGGTAATTTCGCTACAAACAATTGGCGCCCACCGTGGGGCTGGATAAAAAAGGTATCATCTTTCCACACGAAAGGAACTTCTTTTTTGCAGGAAATCATGACATCTCCAACCAGCAGCCTCCACAGCGACGGAGAAAGATCCGAAGAGGAAAAACGGGCAACAGACCCCGTCATTCTGGCGACTGAAGGCACGAAAAAAGGTCTCGAAGACGTCCCCAATGCTACGAAAGAAGACGCCCTTACAGGCCAGAAAGACACGAGCGACGATATGGCCAACGTGATCTCTGTCAGAGCCCACTTCGACACTATCCAGAAAGCTTGGACATAAGCTAAGAACGCCACTGAGGAGAACACGTTATGGCTCACCAAAGAGAATGAACGACTACGTTCCGTCATCAAAGAACTCTGGTCAGAACCAGCGAAACCTCAAGCTTATGTTCGCTGCCGAAGCGTCATTCGCCGCCTGGATATGGATGTCGTTGCCGATGAAGGAGAGAATCATAGACCCCAGGAACGCTCGAGAGCCGCACCGTCGAAAGAAGCCCCCCATGAAGAACAATCCTTCAAGCAAAATTTGACCCCAGACGTCGTCGCCACAATCGTAGCTCAACAAGTCGGAGCCCTAAGAAAAGAGATGATGCTGATGCCCGGAGCTCCCAAATCCATAGTGCCAGAAGAAGAGTACGCGTTTGAAGAAAGCCCTTTCATTACCAACATCGCCGCCCAAAAGATCGCCAAAAAGTTCACCGTCGCGGATCTTCCCGTCTAAGACGGATCAGACGATCCTGAGGAACATGTTTTACTCTACAAAGCCAAGCAATCCATGAGTCTGATCGATCCAAGGTTAAAGGAGGCGATGATGTGCAAATTCTTCAGTTCGACGTTGAAAGGTCCCGCCTTGACGTGGTCATCCACTTGCCCAAGGGAAGCATCTCCTCATACGCCAAACTCTCCAATCAATTTCGGTTGCAATTCGCCAGCAGCAAGTTATTTGCAAAGCAACCTTCAGATCTCCACAACATGCGTATGAACAGAGGCGAGACCATAAGAGCTTTCTTGAAACGCTTCAACGACGAGAAGGTTACGATCCCAGATTGTACTACAGCTACTGCCGCCGCCGTATTCAGGCGCGCCCTTCCCCGAGATAGCGAGTTGTACAAGGAATTAACCAAGACCCGCCCCAAATCATTCGTGGCAACTAGGGAAAGGGCAATGGAAGCCGTACGCCTTGAAGAAGACCTCCTAGACCACGCAGACGTCGATCTCCATGGAGACGCACCCCTCCGCGTAGGGACTCTCCCCAACGACGAGACGGTGAACGCTACGACAAGAGAAATAAGCCGTTTCATAGGGAACTCCCTATGGTGCACAACGTCAGCGAGATCAATAACGTCTATGCAGTTGAAAGAGGAGTATGTATGAAGGTCGATGCATTAAGGGTTATGAGCACGATGGAAAAACTCCAAGATGTGAGATGGCCTAGAAAGCCGAATCTCGAGAAGAAATTAGGATCAGGGAGAGGATATTGTGAATTCCATAACGATTCGGGACATTTGACGGACGACTGTTATACCCTGAGAAAAGAGGTCTTACGCCTCCTGAAGAGAGGCGACTTGCTAGATCTAATCTCCAAAGAAGGTAGAGATGCGTTCGAAAGAACAAAAAGAGGAAGTAAATCCATGACGCCACCTCCCCCATCAAGCCGTTCAAGGATGGTTAACACAATCTTCGGAGGATCCCTCGGAAGCGGCTACACCGCCTCCTCCGCCAAAAGAAACACTAAGGCGTTACGCGGCGAAGGGAGCGCTCTGCCAATTTACCATGTCAGGGTCGTCAAGAGAGATTGCCCGATCACGTTCGATGAACCCAACGGGACTGTAGACCATCACGACGGGTTAGTTATTTCCTTAACCATTAGTAATTGCAAAGTTAAAAGGATCCTTGTAGATAATGGAAGCTCGGCCAATATCATCACCCTGTCCGCGATCAAGGAGCTCGGATTATCTAGTGACGACGTAGTAAAAAAGTGCATCCCCCTAGTAGGTTTCAGCGGCGAGGTCGCCGACATGCTTGGAGAAATCACCCTAACTACCCTGGCGGAAGGAGTCAACATGCAAACCAAATTCGTAGTAATGGAAGCCGAATCGCCCTATAACATAATCCTAGGAAGGCCATGGTTACACGACATGAGAGATATACCCTCAACGTACCATTAGTCCTTGAAGTTTCCCTCTCCATGGGGAATCCAAGAGATCAAAGGTGAGCAACAAGTAGCCAAAGAATGCTACAGTATATGGATGAAAAGTACAAGCAACGCTTCTTTGGAAAGAAAGAACAGGGCATAGCAACGAAAGACCATGAAGAGCACGTGAGATATGCTCAGCGAAGACTCTACAAGATAAAAGAAGAAATAGGCCGAGTAGGCGACAAGACATATATCTTTGAAGTGAAATCATACGCCATTCGAAAAGTAGAGAAAATGAAGGCATCTTTATTGTCCGAACCGTCAAATAGCAAAACATCCAAAGTCCGAAAAACAAAGAAAAGCCATAAACAGTCTAAGAGAGAAGCCAGGGGTAGGAAGGTGAACCCCAATACGCCAAAGAAAGATCCACCCATGAAACGAGATAAAGGCATCGATAAGAACGACACATCTCAACGGAAGCATAAGCAAAGTCTCCGAGTTCAAAAGTGGAGAAAGTTCATGGCAGAGAACCCTGACCTAAGCTACATGTTCTTGAAACACCATCCACCATAAAAGTCGTAATCAAGAGAAAGACCGAGATACTTTTTATGCACCCTTTGATTCCCTTTTGTTTCCCTTTGCATGAGTAGCTTCAAGTTTTCAATAAAGGCATGTCGTTCTCTTTAGGTCAAAACGACGAGGGGTCGTGGCGACTAGGGGTAGGCGTCAGAGTCACGTTTATTATAGCATGATGCATCTTTTATTAATATACAAGTAGACCATTTCTTTCCAACGTGTTAAGCATGCTGAGTTGTTTCATTTCCACAACTTGCTCTATGTCTATTAAGAGAACGTGCCTCTTGAGTACGGTGCACCAAATAAGAAGCAAGAAGGCCGCGGTGAAAATCCGCGCCGGGGGAGAATTTCGTTAGTTTACGCGTTCAAGGCTCCATCTACGCGTAGGCAACGTTAGCCGAACCGCCGACCCCGAGTCGACGCTTCCCATGATTGTTAGCGACGTGTGGCAATGGTCATGGGGAATGAAGCCCGGTACCTCACGAAGTCGGCCGGATCCTCTGAGCAAACAAGGGTTAACCTATTTGACACGATCATTCTCCAGGAACGCGTCTTCACGCCTTCCAGCCCCTCTGAGAGTCATGAATCCACGGGCAAAACGCCAAACCGGTAGGGAGGTGTCCACCGGCATCGTAAGTCCTAATAATCTAGAAATCGGACGCTACACGATGAATAGGCCCGTCGATTAAAAGAGTTCGACGTCGACCTAAACGCAAGCGTGAGGCAACGGATCCACCTTAAAAGTAAGGGGTAACGTCACAAGCTGATAAAAGCAGCCGCTATGACCATTAAAATCCGCAAAACAAGTAAACACTCTCACCAAGCTCGTAATAAAGCACAACGTCATGCTAGGGGTAGAAAACTACACCCTACGAGGATAAAGCGTCGAAAAGAAAAAGGGAGGAAGCAAGATCTACGCGTTCACAAGCAAGCTATATACGAAAAGGTGAGAAAATTAAAGTCAATAAAAGAAAAACTACTAGTAGAGCACAAAAGGTATCAAAGCAAAGCAAAAGGCGAAGACCTAGAGCATCTCCAACATAATAAAGCACGAGAGAAAAGTAAAAACGCAAAGAAATCTTTGGTAGCTTTAACCTAGCAAACGAGAAGTCTAAGCCAAACCTACCAAAAGGGGTAGAGATACACCAAATAAGAAATGAAAGAACGTCAAAAGATAGCAACGACATAAGAACAAGAAAGTAGGCGACACATGAACAAAGATGTTGATTCAGAGGAAAAGGCTACAACGTTTTAAATTCAAAGAGGACGTACGAAGCTACAAGCAACGCGTACAAATATGCTACACTAAGAAAAATTTGATGAATTACAAGGATTTGGACTCCCCTTCAGACGACCCAGATCCAGACGCGTGACCATCACCTCCTTCCTCTTCGTCAATCGGAGCCTTCTCGTCGTCAACGTGTTGCTCGTCCTCAACGTCCACATCGTCAGGACGAGCATTCGAATGCCTCCAAGAAGGACCAGCGTCAACGCCTGCCGGAAGCTCCGGATAAGCCTCCCTGAACTCAGCACGCTCACCCACCGGGTCCCAATTGTCGCACTCTGACGAGGAGAATTGTCGTATGCCAAGTCAAGTAATCCTAACAAGCTCACTAACAAGTATAGTAGGCAAGCAAGGGTCGAATCCCAAGGGAATCCGGTTATCGATTCTTAAAGTAACAATTATGATTAACGAGTGTAAGTAACCAAAGGGGGGGGGGGGTTTGGTATGTTTTAAGAACAAAGTAACGAAGGTTGATTTGGGTTGTAAATATATCAATGGAAGGTGTTTCACTTCACAATTATCCACTAACAGATTAACAAGTTGATCATAAACTCCTTTTAATCCTATGTCGAATTACTCATATGATCGTTCTAATCCCTGTTCTAATGTAGTTATTAGTCCAACTAGTCCTAATAACCCTTACTCAACTATAACCTTGAAACTATCAAGATTCAATAATAAAGCAGATTGAAGTTCAGGAATGGATAGATAAATGCAATACCTTAGACAACTAGTCAGATACTCGACATGTACTCAATTCTCTTCACAATTGACATTCACAACTAGTTCATGCAAATTGTGTGTGCTACAAACAAGTATGGTATTTCAACTAAAAATAACCAAACAATAGCAATATGAATGAGATGAAACTACTTAGATGGCCAATCTAAATGAGCAAATCTAATTCAATATGAATGAGAATAGAGACAATCATAAGAGTAGAACAAAGGAAAGAAATCTTACAACTTAATCAATCCAAAAGCTTCAAATGTCAAGCAAAACAATGGAAACTTAGCAACTCATGAAGTTCTTGAGGAAAACTCTCAAAACTTGGAAATGGAATGTAGAAGATCATAGAAGATCATCCACACCTAAAAACCTATAAGTCTCTGCAGAATCTAACTGTCAAATTGAAGGTAAAAACGTTACAAAACTTAACACAACATACTAAATCGGGCAAATGAAGAAAAGTCATCGCTGGAGGATTCCGCGATTGCGGTTTGGGACCCGCGATCGCGGATTGTGTTATGTGATCTTGGCTGGTCAAGTAGGTTTTCCGCGATCGCGGTTTGGGACCCGCGGTCGCGGATTTGGCTTCTGTGGCTTCCTTGGCTTCGTCTTCAGCTGCTTCCAATGCTACCTGTGGTCTTCTTCAGCTTCGACTCCTCTTCTTATGCTTCAATGCTCCGCATCATCTTCTGTAATCTCATGTGTAACTCAACTCTCCAAAACTCCATGATTACAGAATACATCATAACATCTAGCATAATCCTATACAAAATGAGCTAATAACCTATAGTAGCTCTATGTAAAATACCGCTTATCAAACTCCCCCATACTTAGACCTTGCTCGTCCCTGAGTAAGTGATATGCTGCACTTTGTATAGCGTAACTAGGGATTATTACATTAGTTTAGGAGTATTATCATATGTGTTTCGAGTCATTATTATGTTCTGAGATATTTATTAAGAAGTGAAGAAATGAAGATCAGAACCGAAGAAGATTGAAGACTTAAAGAATAAAGAAGCTTCTGCGACGCCAACCGCGATCGCCACTACCATCGAGGCGATCGCCATCATTCAACAGAAGCCATTCGAGAAGAAATCAGCGACCGCGATCGCGGGTGATATGGTGGAGATCGCGGTGGAGCAACATAGAGGAGCCGAAGGATTTAATTAAATCCGCGACCGCGGATTAATTGCGGCGATCGCGGAGAAGCAAGCAGCTGGGCCGATTTGTGCGTGCTGGGCTGTGCTGCTTGGGAGATATATTGGGTGGGCCACTACTTAAGCAAGCTGCTCATGTGGACCACGAAGCAAGAAGCTGGAGATTTGAAGCCACCGACTTGAGTTTGTTTACTATTGTTATTTTATTTACTTTATTTCCTTTTTCCTTATTTTCCTTATTTTCCTTATTTTAGTTTTAGGATTTATCTTTTACCATATATCTTTAGGGTTAGAATTTTTTTACACCCTAGGAACTTTCATCTTTTATCATCATCTTTTCCATCAGACAATTTAGTTTTGCAACCATGAGCAGGAACTAATCTCCATTGTTTTGCTTAGCGGTTGAAACCTTCAGTTATTAAGTTGTGAGATTTCTAAACTCTTGTTCTTTTTCTATGGGTTTGTATTAATTCTCTTGTTCTTCATCTATTGATTTCTATTAGTTTTGCTAGCTTGATCACCTAGTTTGATTGATAGTTTTCTATTGCTAGACTAGGAATATACGGTGGAATTCCTTGTCATTGTAGCACTCATATCTGCATGATCTGGTAGTTGATTGCTTTTATGAAAGAGAATTGATTGCATGTTAATACTTGACGGTTGTAAGTTATTGCATGCATCCTTATGATTCCTGTGCCCTTTGCTGCTATTTCATCCAATCTTGAGAGGTTTCCATGATTGCTGAATAGTAAGTATTATCAGGACCGGTTGGTCTGCTGATATATTAAAGATTGGAATAGGAACATTCCCTAGGATTGAATAGAACTTGAGATAAATCTATGATCAACTTGATTGACTGTTGTGTGGATACTTGCTAGGTGAATCCCCTTCGCATAATATTCTCACCCAAACTTCCTCTGCTTGTTACTGGTTACTTGTGCATTCTTGCAATTAGAACTCCCCCTTTGGTTACTTGTTACTAGTTGATATTTCACTTGACTGCATTGATTTGGTGTTTTGATTCCCTTGGGTTCAACCTCTACTTGCTTGCTATACTTTAGTTAGTGTTTAGAGTTTACTTTGATTTGGCACTACGACTTTAGCCTCATCAAATTTGGCGCCGTTGCCGGGGAATTGAAATTTTTCTGATTCTGTGTTAAATGTGAAATTATCAACTGTTTGGTGTGAACCTTTATGGTTCAGACCCGTGCTACTGATTCATCTTTTGTTGCCTTTGACCCAGAGATTGAAAGGACGTTCTTTTAGAACCAAAGAGCAGCTCTGAACCAAGAGAACGAGATGGGTGATCGACATGGACCGCCATTGCCTACTATGAGGCAACTCACTGCCCCAGACTTAAACCAACAACCTTTGGCAGTGAGGTTTCCTGAGATTGAAGAAGGTGTGAATTTTGAATTAAAAGCTGGTTTAATTCATGAGCTACCACACTTCCATGGCTTAGCAAGAGAAGATCCCAACAAACACTTGGCTCAATTCCATGCCATATGTTCTAGTATGAAGCCAAGAGGTGTTACTCAGGAGTAGGTCATGCTGAGAGCTTTCGGATTTACTTTGAAAGACGCTGCGAATGATTGGCTCTATTATCAAGCTCCAGGGAGTATTGATACATGGGCTAAGATGAAAAAGGTCTTTTTAGAGAAATATTTTCCAGCTACAAAACTGAGCAGTTTGAAGAAGGAAATCACAACCATTCAACAACATTCAACTGAGAGTCTCTATGAGTATTATGAGAGATTCAAGAAGCTCTGCTCAAGCCGCCCATTCCATAGTTATACTGACCATGATCTCCTTATGTACTTATTTAGTGGCATGATTGATGAGGATCGTCGAATGGTAAACGCATCTTGTGGAGGTAATTTTCTGAAACTAACTATACCTCAGGCCACTGAAATGTTTGAAGAGCTAGCTGAGAGTTCAAGGCAGTTTGGAAGTAGACAGGTATCCCACTCAGTCAAAGCAATTAATTCAGATCAATTACAGACTGACATGAATGAGTTGAAAGAGATGGTAAAGGCTTTGATGTTGAAACGTGATTCCTTTCATGACCCCAATGCTGAGGTAAACGTTGTTGGTGGATGGCAACCAAGGCCAAGGTATGACTCTCATAATATTAATTATCAGCAACCTAGACCTCAAAATTCTATGACTACTGAAGATATGATCAAGTCCTTAGCTCAGACTGTGATGCAACAAAACGCTGAGACGAATTCAAGCATCCAAAATCTTGAAAATCAGTTAGGACAGATTGCTCAAGCTGTGAGTAAATTAGAGGCAAGGGAACCGGTAAGAAACCCGAGAGAGAACGTCAGTGCAGTGTTCCTGAGGAGCGGAAAAACTTATGACAACTGTTTTGTGCCAAAACCGCGATCGCCATATCTGAGTGGCGATCGCCATGAGATTAAAGAGAGCAAAATAGGGTATGCATGTCGACCGCGATCGCCATATGTCGATGGCGATAGCCATGCCATTGCAGAAGCTGAGTTGCAAAATTATCCGCGACTGCGATCGCCAGTTTCTGATGGCGATCGCCGGGAGTTCCCCGAGTACATTGACGATTATGTTCGCCCGAATTTTCCACCTCTGTTCTCTCAAAAGCCTGTTGCTCCCTTTCCTGAGGCGTTGAAGGATACTCGAAGGCTGGATGACGACAAAGAAATCTTCGAAACCTTTAGTAGGTGTGAGGTAAACATTCCTTTGCTCAAACTTGTTAAGAGTATTCGTAGATTTGCTAAGTTTTTGAAAGAAGTTTGCACTATCAAAAGAAATAAAAAACCGAAAGGAAAGAAAAAAGTTGAAGTAAGTGAACAAGTTTCTGCGGTGTTTCAAGAACGCATGCCTAAGAAATGTGGTGATCCAGGCATATTTAGCATTCCATGTGTGATTGGTGAAACTAAATTTGACAAAGCCATGCTAGATTTAGGTGCATCAATCAATGTTTTTCCTTACTCTTTGTATGAATCACTAGGCTTAGGACCCTTGCATAAAACAGGAACTGTTATTCAACTTGTTGATAGGTCTACTGTATACCCAAAAGGGGTTATTGAGGATGTTCTTGTTATGGTTGGTGATCTGATTTTTCCTGCTGATTTCTTTGTGTTGGATATGGAGCATGGTAATAATGTCACACCTATACTTTTAGGTAGACCTTTCATGAAAACAGCACAAACGAAAATTGATGTTAATAGTGGGACTCTCTCTATGGAGTTTGATGGGTATAAGGTGGAGTATAATACTTATGACATGGATCCCATTGATAAGAATTCTCTATGTGCTATTGATGTGATTAAGCCTACTTGTAAGGATGAATTACAACCTCTTTTAGAGAATATCTTAGATCCCCCAAAAGTAGATATTGTTTTGTCTACTAATATGCAGGAGTGCCAGGCTAAGCCAGAACCTAAAGGTAAGCTCTCTTCACATCCTTTGGGCAATCGCCCTCCATTACTGACCTCGCCAGGCGAGATACCATTGATGTCTAGTGTGCAGGCACTTGACATTGAGCTTAAACAACCGCCTGATACGGTCAAGGAGGAGAAAGTGAATGAAATCACCTTCATTGCTAAAGACAAGGTGGTTAAGGTAAGAGAGACGAGATTCAAGGCGTTCCATGAGTGGTTCAAGAGAGAATTCAGACAAGAGACGGTTTTCACAAAGCCAAATGGCGTTAGTTAAATCTCTTGAGTTTCATGTCGAGCCACGACATAAAATAAGGCGCTACTCGGGAGGCAACCCGAGGTTTGAGTTTGTTTTTATTTGTTTTTGTTCGGTTTAATTTTCTTTTTATTTTTTCTATGGACAGGAGGAAATCACCGAAGCTTAGGGTCAGCTACAGTCAGTAGCCAATCTCGCTGTAAGTCTTCTCTCCTGTTCTAAAAAAAAAAAAAAAAAAAAAATTCTGAAAATATGAAAATCATTGTGAGAAAAAAATAATATATCGGATGAAAAAAATAGAGTGCAGAAAAAAATATGAGAGAAAAGAAAGTAAGGAGTTGTATTACATAAAGTTTGGTTTCATTAGTACTATCATTCTAGATCTACATTCGCTGAAGCTTAGCTTGTTGGTGACCATGTTCTTTGCAAGGAGTTGATTTGTTTGGGTCACCTTCTACATTGGAGGTATTCTTTCTTTTGCTTTAGATGAGCTATGCATTATTGGATTACATTTAGTGTTCATCTAGTTTCTGGAGGAAGGTCATCCGACCTTGTATGTGAGTCTTCTGTCTCCTTCTCTGGATTCGTTATTATGTCTTCCATTTCATTAAGGACAATGCAATGTTTAAGTATGGGGGAGGAGAATGTATTCACATGTCTTTATTTGGGTGTTGGTTTTATCTGCACGAATTTTATTGAATATATTGTTTGAAAAAGCCACGAAAATTGAAAAAAGGCATACAAAATCCTTGCATAGCAAGATCTATGCAATAAGAAGGTGGCTTGACCGGCAATAGGCTGGGGCAAAAATAAGTCTGGAGTGATGTGAGTTTGTGAGCCTGGAACAATTATTGAGTGGTTAGGATGAAAACCTGAAAGGGCGCCTAAGCAAGATGAGTGTATGAAAAAAAAATTGAGATAGGAAGATTCGGGTAGGCCACTTGGAGGAATAAGGTGTAGTTTTGGGTTTGTTCTTATTTGATCACATTGTTCTTGATGTTGTGTTTTGTATGTTTGGAGGAGCTTATTGGTTATGTAATCACTAGGAGATGTTCTTGTACTTCCTGAGGCTTTGGGCATTTATTTTATTGTATGGGTAGCTTTTCTGTAAGTTATTCGGGACGAGTAAAAGTCTAAGTATGGGGGTATTTGATACGCTGCACTTTGTATAGCGTAACTAGGGATTATTAAATTAGTTTAGGAGTATTATCATATGTGTTTCGAGTCATTATTATGTTCTGAGATATTTATTAAGAAGTGAAGAAATGAAGATCAGAACCGAAGAAGATTGAAGACTTGAAGAATGAAGAAGCTTCTGCGACGCCAACCGCGATCGCCACTACCATCCAGGCGATCGCCATCATTCAACAGAAGCCATTCGAGAAGAAATCAGCGACCGCGATCGCGGGTGATATGGTGGCGATCGCGGTGGAGCAACAGAGAGGAGCCAAAGGATTTAATTAAATCCGCGACCGCGGATTAATAGCGGCGATCGCGTAGAAGCAAGCAGCTGGGCCGATTTGTGCGTGCTGGGCTGTGCTGCTTGGCAGATATATTGGGTGGGCCACTACTTAAGCAAGCTGCTCCTGTGGACCACAAAGCAAGAAGCTGGAGATTTGAAGCCACCGACTTGAGTTTGTTTACTATTGTTATTTTATTTACTTTATTTCCTTTTTCCTTATTTTCCTTATTTTAGTTTTAGGATTTATCTTTTACCATATATCTTTAGGGTTAGACTTTTTTTATACCCTAGCAGCTTTCATCTTTTATCATCATCTTTTCCATCAGACAATTTAGTTTTGCAACCATGAGCAAGAACTAATCTCCATTGTTTTGCTTAGTGGTTGAAACCTTCAGTTATTAAGTTGTAAAATTTCTAAACTCTTGTTCTTTTCCTATGGGTTTGTATTAATTCTCTTGTTCTTCATCTATTGATTTCTATTAGTTTTGCTAGCTTGATCACCTAGTTTGATTGATAGTTTTCTATTGCTAGACTAGGAATATACGGTGGAATTCTTTGTCATTGTATCACTCATATCTGCATGATCTGGTAGTTGATTGCTTTTATGAAAGAGAATTGATTGCATGTTAATACTTGACGGTTGTAAGTTATTGCATGCATCCTTATGATTCTTGTGCCCTTTGCTGCTATTTCATGTAATCTTGAGAGGTTTCCATGATTGCTGAATAGTAAGTATTATCAAGACCGGTTGGTCTGCTGATATATTAAAGATTGGAATAGGAACATTCCCCAGGATTGAATAGAACTTGAGATAAATCTATGATCAACTTGATTGACTGTTGTGTGGATACTTGCTAGGTGAAACCCCTTCGCATAATATTCTCACCCAAACTTCCTCTTCTTGTTACTGGTTACTTGTGCGTTCTTGCAATCAGAACTCCCCCTTGGGTTACTTGTTACTAGTTGATATTTCACTTGACTGCATTGATTTGGTGTTTTGATTCCCTTGGGTTCGACCTCTACTTGCTTGCTATACTTTAGTTAGTGTTTAGAGTTTACTTTGATTTGGCACTACGACTTTAGTCTCATCAGTAAGCTAAATGAAACTTACCCTTACAATCAACACACATAGATCTCAGGAAGTATAGAGAAAGAATGAACTACAAATTACAAACACACTTTGCCTCCAAACACCATAGTGAGTACAAAAGATAAATCTAATCCTAGCTCCTATCTAGCACCTTATTCCTCCATAGTGGCCTACCCTTTCCTCCTTATATCACCACCTTCTTATGACACCTCGCCAACAACAACAAATGGTCCTAAGACACTCATTTCACTCATTCTGCCTAGGCGCCCCGAAGGGTTTTCACATAGCCACTCATTTCATTTTTCTAGATAACTCACAATTGGCTCACATCTCTAAAGTCCACTTTTGCCTCAGCCTATTGCCGACCAGACTACCTGCTTTTTGCATGGAACCGCCCTTTCAGGTTTTCATTTGCCTTTTCTAACATTTTTGTGGCTTTTTCTGTTTATTAATTTTTTTTTATTTGAATAAATACGAACTGAATTCAAACAACCGAATGGAAACTACTCTAAAGATAAGCAGTAAACTAAATCCCTCTCCAACATACTTGAAGTACACAATGTCCTCAGTGTGAAAGACATAGAAAATAAATGAAGAAGAGAAGAGAGTAGCTCACTGATCCGGGTTACCCGGTGGGGTGGGGGTTGATGACTGGCGAGCGCGGTGTGACTGGGCTCCGGTGATGTGGTGAGAATCCGGTGGGAGATGAGAGGAGAAATTGATATTTTGGGGAGAAATTTGGGAGAGGAGAAATTGAAGAGATTTTGGTGAGAAATGGTAGAGATGATGGAAAATTGGTTTGGTCGGGGGGAAATTTGAGAGATGATGAGATGGGAGAAATTGGGAGATGGAAATTGGATTTCTTTTTTTTTGTTTTTCTCTTTTACCTTTTTTTTTTTTTCAAGCTCTCTTTCTTCATTTTTTTTTCTTTTTTTTTTTTATACACGAAGGGAAAACCGTCAATTCCTTCAGTAAAAGCTAAAAGACAGTCTTCTTCCCGTAATTTATTCCTACAAATTAGTAAACAAAAGAAAACAAAAACAAGTAAAAAGAAATGAAATGAGATAAAATTGAAAAGAAATACCTTGGGTTGCCTCCCAAGCAGCGCCTTGGTTAGAGTCATGGCTCGACTTCCTACTCAGGTCTCAATCATCTTGACCACCTCCATCATAGGTGGGTTTAATCTTCTTTGGGGTTGCCTAGAGGGCTTAGCTCCTTCCTCAAGTAGGATCCTGTGCATACAGGTGGAAGGGCTAATTCCCTTGATGTTGGCAATAGTCCATCCAAGAGCTGTAATGTGCTCTTTCAACACCATCACTAATATCTTCTCCTGCTCACCTGACAACTTACTAGAGATGATTACCGGGAGGGTATCATTCTCTCCAAGAAAAGCATACTTCAGGTGCTCTGTCAATTGCTTAAGCTCAATCATTGGTGCCTGCAAAACAGAAGGGAGGAGCTTTTCGCTCTCTAAAGTTAGTAACATGGGCCTGCCGGCCAAAGATCTACCTAATGTGTCTAGCTGAGCTAGAACCCTATGAATATCAGGAGAAAGATTAACTTGTGGTGGGTGAATGATGTTGTTTTCCATAACACATTGCAATTCATCTAAGCCAAAGATATTAAAAGTATCTTGAACTATAAGATCAATCACATCAATAGAACAAATAGAAGCAACATCTTCAATGGGGTGCTTCATAGCATCAAAAATATTGAATTGTACAACTTCCCCATCAAACTCTAAAGTAAGAGACCCACTAGCTAGATCAATCTTTGTGTTAGCGGTTCTCATAAAAGGCCTTCCTAACAAAATAGGTGCAACCTGACCATCATGTTCCATGTCTAACACAAAGAAATCAGCAGGAAAGAACAAATTATCAACCATTACCAAAACATTCTCAACTACACCTTTAGGATAAACAGTAGACCTATCAGCTAGTTGAATAATTATTCCGGTTTCATGAAGAGGACCTAAACCAAGCATCTTATACAACGAGTAAGGCAAAACATTTATAGATGCACCAAGATCAAGCATAGCTCTCTCAAAGTGAGTATCACCTATACGACAAGGAATGCTTACCATGCTCGGATCACTGCACTTCTTAGGCATTCGCCTTTGGAATACAGCGGAGACACGCTCGCTTACCGTCACCTTCTGTTGTCCCTTCAATTTTTGATTCCTCTTGATGGTGCAGAGTTCCTTCAAGAACATAGCATATCTAGGAATACTTTTAATGAGTTTGAGTAAAGGGATATTTACCTCACATTTGTTGAAGGTTTCGAATAGCTCTTTATCATTTTCCGGCCTCCTCGTGTCCTTCAAAGCATCGGGAGGTTTGGTTGAGTTGAGAGGTGGGAAGTCGGGGGGGACATAGTCATCTTGCCTCAACCGGAAGTCGCCCCGGTCCTTGACCTCAGCTCCAACATCTTTTGAAAAGTCCTCCAAAACCAATTCGCCAGGAGCATTTCCACGATCGCAGCTGTCAGTCCGCGGTCGCGGATTTGTTCCTGTTTCCTCAGTCAGAATTCCGCAATCGCGGATCTCATCCCGCCGTCGCGGATTTGATGCTGTTTCTCCAGAACATGTTCCGCGATCGCGGTTCTCGTCTCGCGGTCGCGGATTTTCACCTGTTTCGGAATCTGCATTTTCAGCAGTAGCATTTTCCAACACTTTTTCACTCCTTGTTGTCACAGCACTAACATTTCTGGTCGGATTCACTACCGTCTGAGATGGTAGAGAATTGGATTTTTGCTGTG
Source organism: Oxyria digyna (assembly GCA_029168935.1). NCBI lineage: Eukaryota > Viridiplantae > Streptophyta > Magnoliopsida > Caryophyllales > Polygonaceae > Oxyria > Oxyria digyna. The sequence continues at coordinate 49,162,181 of JAPVLV010000005.1, forward strand.
CAAGAGTGGTCATAGCTTCAACCAACTGCCCTATCTATTTCTCCATGTTCTTGATACTAGACTCAGTAGTTTGGACATGGGTTGTGAAATTCTGAGTCAATGATCTCAACATATCTGCAGTTGAAGGTCCAGAATTGGGTCGTGGGGCATGAGCTTGAGGTTGGGGTTCATTCTGATCACGCCATCTGAAATTTGGATGATCTCTATACCTCAGATTGTAGTTGTTCGGCTGATCATTTCGAGGTCGTGGAGGTCCATATCCGCCAGCAGCATTGACTTCAGCAACATCATCATCTTGAAGCTCAGGGCATTTGTCTGTAAAATGAGAAGGGTCAGAGCAAATACCACATGCCTTTACCTGCTGATGTCCTTTGTGCAGCTGAGAGATCATCATCTTTAGCTCAACGAGCTCGGTCATAAGGGCGGGGTCTCCTGAGCTTGTGGCATTCACTCCTTTCCTAGTGTATGTCCTACCAAAACTCCTAGTGCTCTCAGCCATGTCTTGCAACATTTCCATGGCATCTTCTGGTGTCATGTTGAGAATACTCCCACCACAAGCAGCGTCTACCATTCTCCTTTCATGGTTAAGGAGACCATTGCAAACATGTAGGACCAGGTCCTCAGTATCATACCCATGAAAAGGGCAACTAGCACACAACCCCTTGAAACGCTCAAGGTAATCATCGAGAGTCTCATCTTCACCTTGCTCTACATGGGCAATTTCCTTCTTCAGAGCATTTGCCTTTTTAACTGGAAAATACTTACCCAAGAACACCTTGTGCAACTTCTCCCAGCTATCTACCGAACCGGTAGGCAAATGATAGTACCAGGACCTAGCACCATCTTTCAATGTGAACCCGAAGGCTCTCATCTTGATCTGCTCCTCAGTGACATTTGGTGGTTTGGTTGTCATGCAAGTGTCATGGAATTGATTCAAATGCATGATCGGATCCTCACCAGGCAAACCATGGAATGTGGGAAGCAGATTGATCACCCCTGACTTGAGCTCAAAAGTCACCCCATGAGCAAGGGGTGGAAGAACCACAGCTTAAGGTTGCTGTGTCAGATTGGGAGTAGTACGCTCCCTCAAGGTGCGAACAACACCGCCTCCTCCTAGCACATTTGCATCTTGCCTTGCCTCAAGCAATGCCCGTTGGACATCAACAACTAACTGAATTTCAGCCAATTGACATTGGGTGTCAGCAAGAGCTCTTTGCTCGGGAGTCAACAACTGGTCGTCTTCCATTACACCTGTATCAGTCTCAACTCTGTTCTCTCTCTGATTTCGATGGAAAGTCCTCTCGATTTTTGGATCAAGAATAAAAAAAGACTAATTAGTAGAACGGGTGTTGACCATTCACTAGTCAACACTAAGGTTAATCAAAACAAGAACTTTAAAGAAAAGAAAATTTGATTCCCCGGCAACGGCGCCAAATTTGACGAGGCGAATTGTCGTATGCCAAGTCAAGTAATCCTAACAAGCTCACTAACATGTATAGTAGGCAAGCAAGGGTCGAATCCCAAGGGAATCAGGTTATCGATTCTTAAAGTAACAATTATGATTAACGAGTGTAAGTAACCAAGAGGGGGGGGGGGGTTGGTATGTTTTAAGAACAAAGTAACGAAGGTTGATTTGGGTTGTAAATATATCAATGGAAGGTGTTTCACTTGACAATTATCCACTAACAGATTAACAAGTTGATCATAAACTCCTTTTAATCCTATGTCGAATTACTCATATGATCGTTCTAATCCCTGTTCTAATGTAGTTATTAGTCCAACTAGTCCTAATAACCCTTACTCAACTATAACCTTGAAACTATCAAGATTCAATAATAAAGAAGATTGAAGTTCAGGAATGGATAGATACATGCAATACCTTAGACAACTAGTCAGATACTCGACATGTACTCAATTCTCTTCACAATTGACATTGACAACTAGTTCATGCAAATTGTGTGTGCTACAAACAAGTATGGTATTTCAACTAGAAATAACCAAACAATAGCAATATGAATGAGATGAAACTACTTAGATGGCCAATCTAAATGAGCAAATCTGATTCACTAACAATACATACAAGAGAATAAAGACAATCATAAGAGTAGAACAAAGGAAAGAAATCTTACAACTTAATCAATCCAAAAGCTTCAAATGTCAAGCAAAACAATGGAAACTTAGCAACTCATGAAGTTCTTAAGGAAAACTCTCAAAACTTGGAAATGGAATGTAGAAGATCATAGAAGATCATCCACACCTAAAAACCTATAAGTCTCTGCAGAATATAACTGCCATATTGAAGGTAAAAACGTTACAAAACTTAACACAACATACTAAATCGGGCAAATGAAGAAAAGTCATCGCTGGAGGATTCCGCGATCGCGGTTTGGGACCCGCGATCGCGGATTGTGTTCTGTGATCTTGGCTGGTCCAGTAGGTTTTCCGCGATCTCGGTTTGGGACCCGCGGTCGCGGATTTGGCTTCTGTTGCTTCCTTGGCTTCGTCTTCAGCTGCTTCCAATGCTACCTGTGATCTTCTTCAGCTTCGACTCCTCTTCTTATGCTTCAATGCTCCGCATCATCTTCTGTAATCTCATGTGTAACTCAACTCTCCAAAACTCCATGATTACAGAATACATCATAACATCTAGCATAATCCTATACAAAATGAGCTAATACCCTATAGTAGCGCTATGTAAAATACCGCTTATCACACTCACCAGCCGCATACTCCGCGTAAACTTCAACCCTGGACAACCAAGACCAATAGATCTTCGCCTCGGCCAAATCCTTGTCTTGTTGCGCCATCTTCCTCTTCACATCTTCCTTCAAAGTGCGAAGATTTTCTTCCAAACCCTCAACGCGTTCAATAAATATCTTGTTTAGAGAAAGAGTCTCGGTAACCTTCTCCTTCGCCGCCGTCTCTGTACTACGAGACGCCTCCAAAGCGCTACTCAAGAGAGAAACTTCTGAGGAAGCATCAGCCGCTTTCTTCTCCAGCACCTCCATCTGTTCCGGATACTTAGATAACATCGTCCAAACGCATAGCGACGCCTGAATTCCCTGAGAGTAAGAACAAATAAGGTAAGAAAATAAATCATGAAGGAAACCTCCAAACAAGACATAAGCTACGACCTTACCTGCCACTGAGCAGCGAAAGCCTCTCCCATAACGTCAGCGGGATCCATCGACGCGTAGTGACTAAGAGACGATGAAGATCGAAGTCCCATTGTCTGCCAAAAGCGCGGCTATAGCCTTCTCGGAATCTTTCCTTGTCTTAAGAGCCTCCCCATTGTCTGCAAAGGTGTACATAGCTACGCGTAAATAAAGAATCGACAAGCATAATATACTCCCATCTGGGAAGAGAAAGTTGCTACGACAGGGAAAGAAAGAAAGAAAGACTTACTTTTAGGATTCCATTCCTCGATGAGCCAAGAACACGCATCTCCGAGAGAAGATTTCTCCACGAAGTAAAAAACTTCGGCCCAACCCCGATCAGTCGTACTCTTCTCGAAATCTATCCTAGCTTTCTTCTGCCTAAGCTTGAAGTAAACGCGACCAGTCGAATTGAGCGAGACCGCCATGGAGTTAGCAAGATCCGCCGCAACGAAATTCAAGCCATGCTTCTCGATGGCATCATCAAGGGCGCCTAAGATATGCCAAGCCCCCGGGAGGAGCTGACCCACCGCCAAGCCCAGAACGAGCATGAAGGACTGCACCAGGGGTGAAAACGAAAACTGGTGCCCCGCCAGAAATGGGTACTCATAGACCGCTATCCACCCCGGTCGGTAAGCATCTGCACAGACCCCTTCTGGAGGGATTCCGATCTAGACATCTGGACCAAGCTCGACGATGGTCCTTAGGCGATTGGTGTCACGCGCCAGAGAAGAATAACGGTCTAAGTCGCGGAGCACCTTCCTCGGCTCATAGAGTACCGCAGTTGCCATTGAGTCAAAGAGTAGAAGGAAAGATAAGGCAGTAAAGTGATTGAACGAGAGAGCGATAAAATGATCGGAGAAAACGAAGATTAGAGAAAGTGTACGAAGGAAGAAGAGATCCCCACTTATTTATAGGGAGAAAATCGCGAGAATCTCGGGAAAGATACTCCTCCAACGGCAACATCTTCCACCAAAAAACTAGCCGTTAGAAATGAACGTTATCGGCACGGATAACGAAGCTTCTCGCCTACTACATGTAAATAATTGAAGAAAGATGACGATCGAAGCCTTACAACGATATTAGGAATTCATGTGACGCAATCATCAACGCATTTTTGAAGTAATGAAGACGTATTCCATGGAGAAAGAAGGCGTCTCCCAGTTCTACTGGACGTTAAACCCTGCAAGACGCCTTAGGGGTATTGTTTGTGCCTAAAAATACGACGACTAAGGAACGCGTGGAAGCTACGCGTAGAAGAAAGGCGTCGACGCGACGAGAAGAGGAAAAGACCTCATCGACGTGACGAGACGTGGCAAAGATCTCGTTTACCTTAAGGATTAAGTCGACAGAACATTTCTTATCTTGTTCATTATTATATTGTTGTAATTGGTAAAAGATATGATAAAAGAATATTTTTTACCTAGTTTATTATATCGTTAATTAGATAGAAGGAAAAGATAAGATCTTGTTTCCTTAAAGATATTATTAGGGTTAGCCTATATAATGGCTTAACGCCTGCCTTGTAATTATCTAAGTCATTCCCGAGTAATACCAAAAGCTAAAGATTCAACCCTAATTCTCTCGTCTTGTTCTTGAGTGTTAAGATTATACCGTTCCCTTTGATCTTTGCCCTACAATTGCTTAGTTATCTACTCGTAAGTAATTTCGCTACAAATAGTATGTCTCTTTCTTTTATTGTAGTAACTTTTTCCTCTCGGGCGGGAGTATACTATGCTCGTCGATGCCATATTTACGCGTAATTGTGTAAACTTTTGCAGTCAACGGGGAGGCTCTTAAGACAAGGAAGGAATCCAAGAAGGCTATAGCTGCGCTTTTCGCGGTTCCTGAGGTTGATCGCACTTTCTTTGGTCATGATGGGGAAGGTCATCGTTGTGGTCCGCGACGCCATTTGGTAAGTCGACTTATTTTTTGCTTAATTTCTGCCAATTTATTTCCTTATTCTGATATTCTACATGTTTCCTTCACGTTGGTGGCGTAGCTTCAATTTCCCTTATTTGTTCTCGTGTCGACTCCGCTACCGAACTTGTGACGTCGAGGAAGAAACATCTTGCCATAAAAGGGTGTTCGTCCGCTGCTCCTGTAGACGTCAATCTCATGGCTACTTTGGAATCTACTCCATCTCCTTCTCTTGCTAAAACGACGCATTCGAAGAAGGGGAAGGAGAAAGTGGTCGAGACTTCCGAGGAGCGATACGCTTCTGTAGATGAATTTCCTGGCGTGATCTCGAACGCTTTTGCCCCGGTAAGGGAACTCTTGAAGGCTTTGATGGGGCTTCGGTCTTCGTCGTCTCTTAGTCATTACGCGTCGATGGATCCTGCCGACGTCATGGGAGAAGCTTTCGCTGCTCAGTGGCAGGTCGGGTCGTAACTCATGTCTTCTTTGGAGGTTTTCTTCATGACATCTTTTCTTACCTTATTTGTTCTTACTTTCAGGGAATTCAGGCGTCGCTATGCGCTTGGACATTGTTGTCTAAGTATCCGGAGTAGATGGAGGTGCTGGAGAAGAAAGCGGCTGATGCTTCCTCAGAAGCTTCTCGTTTGAGTAGCGCTTTGGAAGCGTCTCGTAGTGCAGAGACGGCGGCGAAGGAGAAGGTTGCGGAGACCCTTTCTCTAAACAAGGCGTTTACCGAACGCGTTGAGGGTTTGGAAGAAGATCTTCGCACTTTGAAGGAGGATGTGGAGAGGAAGATGGCGCAACATGACAAAGATTTGGCCGAGGCGAAGATCTATTGGTCATGGCTGTCCAGGGTTGAAGTTTATAAGGAGTATACGGCTGGTGAGTGTGAGAATTGGGATCCAGTGGGTGAAAAGCGAGGCTTATCTGGAGCTTCCTGCAGGCGTTGACGCTGGTCCTTCTTGGAGGCGTTCGGATTCTCGTCCTGACGATATGGACGTCGAGGAGCATGACGATGAAGAGGAGGTTCAGTCGGATGAAGAAGAAGGTGACGGCCATGTGTCCGGGTCGTCGGAGGGTGAATCCAAATCTTTGTAAAAAAAAATTTTGATATCTTTTATGCGTAGTTTACAATCTGTAACGCTTCTTCCTCATTTTGGAACATTGTTACCTTTGCTTCTTTTATTTCTGATTTGACAGTTCCTTTGGCTTGTTACTAGCTTTTTCGTTCTTGCGTTTGTTGATATCCTTTTGGCGTATCTCTACCCCTTTTGGTAGATTTGACTTAGACTTCTCGTTGGCTAGGTTAAAGCTACCAAAGAATCTTCGAATTTCGTTTTAATTTCTTTTTGTGCTTTGCCGCGTAGATATGATATCTTTCGTATTTTTCTTTTGTGAAAGTTTTGAGCTTTTTCTTTGTTGATTCAGATCTCCTCAACTTCTTCATGTTTAGTTTGCATGTGAGCGCGTAGATCTTGCTTCCTCCCCTTTATTTTTTGACGCTTTGTCCTCGTAGGGTGTAGATTTCTACCCCTAGCATGACGTTGTGCTTTATGATAAGCTCGGTGAGAGTGTTTTACTTATTCAATAGATTTTTATGGTCATTTTATGCGTAGTTTACAATCTGTAATGCTTCTTCCTCATTTTGGAACATTGTTACCTTTGCTTCTTTTATTTCTGATTTGACAGTTGCTTTGGCTTGTTACTAGCTTTTTCGTTCTTGCGTTTGTTGATATCCTTTTGGGGTATCTCTACCCCTTTTGGTAGATTTGACTTAGACTTCTCGTTGGCTAGGTTAAAGCTACCAAAGAATCTTCGAATTTCGCTTTAATTTCTTTTTGTGCTTTGCCGCGTACATATGGTATCTTTCGTATTTTTCTTTAGTGAATGTTTTGAGCTTTTTCTTTGTTGATTCTGATCTCCTCAACTTCTTCATGTTTAGTTTCCTGCGAGCACGTAGATCTTGCTTCCTCCCCTTTATTTTTTGACGCTTTGTCCTCGTAGGGTGTAGTTTTCTACCCCTAGCATGAGGTTGTGCTTTATGATAAGCTCGGTGAGAGCGTTTTACTTATTCAATATATTTTTATGGTCATCGCGGCTGCTTTAGGTACGTTGCCGGCTTACATGAAGGTTGGATCCAGTATTTCCTCCGAATCGAGAAGCGAGTGGCGGACATAGGTCAGCGTGTGATTTTTATCAGCTTGTGACGTTACCCCTTACTTTTAAGGTGGATCCGTTGCCTCACGCTAGCGTTTAGGTCGACGCCGAACTCTTTTAATCGACGGGCTTGTTCATCGTGTAGCGTCCGATTTCTAGATTATTAGGACTTTCGATGCCGTTGGACGCCTCCCTTCCGGTTTGGCGTTTTGCCCGTGGCTTCATGACTCTCAGAGGGGCTGGAAGGCTTGAAGACGCGTTCCTGGAGAATGATCGTGTTAAATAGGTTAACCCTTGTTTGCTCAGAGGATCCGACCGGCTTCGTGAGGTATCGGGCTTCATTCCCCATGACCATTGTCACACGTCGCTAACAATCATGGGAAGCGTCGACTCGGGGTCGGCGATACGACTAACGTTGCCTACGCGTAGATGAAGCCTTGAACGCGTAAACTAACGAAATTCTCCCCCGGCGCGGATTTTCACCGCGGCCTTCTTGCTTCTTATTTGGTACACCGTACTCAAGAGGCACGCTCTCTTAATAGACATAGAGCAAGTCGTGGAAACGAAACAACTAAACATGCTTAACACGTTGGAAAAGAAAGGTCTACTTGTATATTAATAAAAGATGCATCATGCTATAATAAACGTGACTCTGACGCCTACCCCTAGTCGCCACGACCCCTTGTCGTTTTGACCTAAAGAGAACGACTTGCCTTTATTGAAAACTTAAAGCTACTCATGCAAAGGGAAACAAAAGATAATCAAAGGGTGTATAAAAAGTATCCCAGTCTTTCTCTTGATTATGACTTTTATGGTGGATGGTGTTTCAAGAACATGTAGCTTAGGTCAGGGTTCTCCGTCATGAACTTTCTCCACTTTTGAACTCCGAGATTTTTCTTATGCTTCCGTTGAGATTTTAGAAGGAAGCCGTCGACGCGACGAGAAGAAAAGAAGACCTCGTCGACGTGGTAAAAATCCCGTTCGTATTGATTATTAGGTCGGCCGAGTGGATTTTATCTTGTTTTATATTATATTATTGTAATTGGTAAAAGATATGGTAAAAGAATATATTTTACTTGGTTTATTATATCGTTAATTAGATAGAAGGAAAATATAAGATCTTGTTTCCTTAAAGATATTATTAGGGTTAGCCTATAAATAGAGGCTAACGCCTGCCTTGTAATTATCTAAGTCATATCCGAGTAATACAAAAGCTAAAGATTCGACCCTAATTCTCTCGTCTTGTTCTTGAGTGTTAAGATTATACCGTTCCCTTTGATCTTCTCCCTACAATTGCTTAGTTATCTACTCGTAGGTAATTTTGCTACAAACAATTGGAGCCCACCGTGGGGCTTGATAAAAAAGGTATCATCTTTCCACACGAAAGGAACTTGTTTTTTGCAGGAAATCATGGAAACTCCAACCGACAGCCTTCACAGCGATGGAGAAAGGTCCGAAGAGGAGGAACGTGCACCAGACCCCATCATTCCGGCGAATGAAGGCGCGGAAAAAAGTCTCGAGAACGCCTCCAATGCTACAAAAGACGGCACCCTTGCAGGCCAGAAAGACACGAGCGACGAAATAGCCAACGTGATCTCTGTCAGAGCCCACTTCGACACTATCCAGAAAGCTTGGACAAAAGCCAAGAACGCCAGCGAAGAGAATACGTTAGGACTCACCAAAGAGAACGAACGACTACGTTCCATCATCAAAGAACTCAGGTCAGAACCAGCGAAACCTCAAGCTTATGTTCGCAGCCGAAGCGTCATTCACCGCCTGGATATGGATGTCATTTCAGATGAAGGAGAGAATCATTGACCCCAGGAGCGCTCAGAGTCGAAAGAAACAACTCGAGAAGAACAATCCTCCAAGCAAAATTTGACCCCAGATGTCGTCGCCACAATTGTAGCACAACAAGTTGGAGCCCTAAGAAAAGAGATGATGCTAATGCCTGGAGCTCCCAAATCCATAGTACCAGAAGAAGAGTACGCGTTTGAAGAAAGCCCGTTCATTACCACCATCGCCGCCCAAAAAATCGCCAAGAAGTTCACCGTCGCGGATCTTCCCGTTTACGACGGGTCACACGATCCTGAAGAACACGTTTTACTCTATAAAGCCAAGCTCTCCACAAGTCCAATTGATCCAAGGTTGAAGGACGCAATGATGTGCAAATTTTTCAGTTCAACGTTGAAAGGTCCCACCTTGACGTGGTTCATCCACCTGCCCAAGAACGAAAAAGCTAGTAACAAGCCAAAGCAACTGTCAAATCAGAAATAAAAGAAGCAAAGGTAACAATGTTCCAAAATGAGGAAGAAGCGTTACAGATTGTAAACTACGCATAAAATGACCATAAAAATCTATTGAATAAGTAAAACGCTCTCACCGAGCTTATCATAAATCACAACGTCATGCTAGGGGTAGAAAACTACACCCTACGAGGACAAAGCGTCAAAAAGTAAAGGGGAGGAAGCAAGATCTACGCGCTCGCAGGAAAACTAAACATGAAGAAGTTGAGGAGATCAGAATCAACAAAGAAAAAGCTCAAAACTTTCACAAAAGAAAAATACGAAAGATACCATATCTACGCGGCAAAGCACAAAAAGAAATTAAAGCGAAATTTGAAGATTCTTTGGTAGCTTTAACCTAGCCAACGAGAAGTCTAAGTCAAATCTACCAAAAGGGGTAGAGATACGCCAAAAGGATATCAACAAACGCAAGAACGAAAATGCTAGTAACAAGCCAAAGCAACTGTCAAATCAGAAATAAAAGAAGAAAAGGTAACAATGTTCCAAAATGAGGAAGAAGCGTTACAGATTGTAAACTACGCATAAAAGATATCAAATTTTTTTTTTACAAAGATTTGGATTCACCCTCCGACGACCCGGACGCATGGCCATCACCTCCTTCTTCATCCTACTGGACCTCCTCTTCATCGTCATGCTCCTCGACGTCCATATCGTCAGGATGAGCATCCGAACGCCTCCAAGAAGGACCAGCGTCAACGCCTGCAGGAAGCTCCAGATAAGCCTCCCTTTTCACCCACTGGATCCCAATTCTCGCACTCACCAGCCGCATACTCCTCATAAACTTCAACCCTGGACAGCCAAGACCAATAGATCTTTGCCTCGGCCAAATCCTTGTAATGTTGCGCCATCTTCCTCTCCACATCCTCCTTCAAAGTGCGAAGATCTTCTTCCAAACCCTCAACGCGTTCGGTAAACGCCTTGTTTAGAGAAAGGGTCTCCGCAACCTTCTCCTTCGCCGCCGTCTCTGCACTACGAGACGCTTCCAAAGCGCTACTCAAACGAGAAGCTTCTGAGGAAGCATCAGCCGCTTTCTTCTCCAGCACCTCCATCTTCTCCGGATACTTAGACAACAATGTCCAAGCGCATAGCGACGCCTAAATTCCCTGAAAGTAAGAACAAATAAGGTAAGAAAAGAAGTCATGAAGAAAACCTCCAAGAAGACATGAGTTACGACCCTACCTGCCACTGAGCAGCGAAAGCTTCTCCCATGACGTCGGCATGATCCATCGACACGTAATGACTAATAGACGACGAAGACCGAAGCCCCATCAAAGCCTTCAGGAGTTCCCTTCCCAGGGCAAAAGCGTTCGAGATCACGCCAGGAAATTCATCTAAAGAAGCGTATCGCTCCTCGGAAGTCTCGACCACTTTCTCCTTCCCCTTCTTCGAATGCGTCGTTTTAGCAGGAGAAGGAGATGGAGTAGATTCCAAAGTAGCCATGAGATTGACGTCTACAGGAGCAGCGGACGAACACCCTTTTATGGCAAGATGTTTCTTCCTCGACGTCACAAGTTCGGTAGCGGAGTCGGCACGAGAACGAATACGGGAAATTGAAGCTACACCACCAACGTGAAGGAAATGATACGCTGCACTATGTATAGCGTAACTAGGGGTTATTACATTAGTTTAGGAGTATTATCATATGTGTTTCAAGTCATTATTATGTTCTGAGATATTTATTAAGAAGTGAAGAAATGAAGATCAGAACCGAAGAAGATTGAAGACTCGAAGAATGAAGAAGCTTCTGCGACGCCAACCGCGATCGCCACTACCATCCAGGCGATCACCATCATTCAACAGAAGCCATTCGAGAAGAAATTAGCGACCGCGATCACCAGGCATATATGGAGATCGCCATGGAGCAACAGAGACCACGACAGAGCTTTACATGAAGACCGCGATCGCTAGGAATCTATTGCGATCGCCACAACAAGGCCGAAGACATTCCGAACTTTCCTTATTTTCCTTTGTTTGTTTTATTTCTTTTTCCTTATTTTATTATTTTGTTTAGGATATTTCTTTTACCATATTTCTTTAGGGTTGGACTCTTTATATACCCTGGCAGCCTTGTTTGGCTATCATCATCTTTTCCATCATCTTTTCCATCAGACAATTTAGTTCTGCAACCATGAGCAGGAACTAATCTCCATTGTTTTACTTAGCGGTTGAAACCTTCAGTTATTAAGTTGTGAGATTTCTAAACTCTTGTTCTTTTCCTATGGGTTTGTATTATTCTCTTGTTCTTCATCTATTGATTTCTATTAGTTTTGCTAGCTTGATCAACTAGTTTGATTGATAGTTTTTTATTGCTAGACTAGGAATATACGGTGGAATTCCTTGTCATTGTATCACTCATACCTGCATGATCTGGTAGTTGATTGCTTTTATGAAAAGAGAATTGATTGCATGTTAATACTTGACGGTTGTAAGTTATTGCATGCATCCTTATAATTCTTGTGCCCTTTGCTGCTATTTCATCTAATCTTGAGAGGTTTCCCTGATTGCTGAATAGTAAGTATTATCAGGACCGGTTGGCCTGCTGATATATTAAAGATTGGAATAGGAACATTCCCTAGGATTGAATAGAACTTGAGATAAATCTATGATCAACTTGATTGACTGTTGTGTGGATACTTGCTAGGTGAAACCCCTTCGCATAATATTCTCACCCAAACTTCCTCTGCTTGTTACTGGTTACTTGTGTGTTCTTGCAATCAAACCCCCCCCCCCCCTTTGGTTACTTGTAACTAGTTGATATTTCACTTGACTACATTGATTTGGTGTTTTGATTCCCTTGGGTTCGACCTCTACTTACTTGCTATACTCTAGTTAGTCTTTAGGGTTTTCTTTGATTTGGCACTACGACTTTAGCCTCATCAAATTTGGCGCCGTTGCCGGAGAATTGAAATTTTTCTGATTCTGTGTTAATTGTGAAATTATCAACCGTTTGGTGTGAACCTTTATGGTTCAGACCCGTGCTACTGATTCATCTCTTGTTGCCTTTGACCTAGAGATTGAAAGGACGTTCCTTCAAAACCAAAGAACAACTCTGAACCAAGATAACAAGATGGGTGATCGACATGGACCGCCATTGCCTACTATGAGGCAACTCACTGCCCCAGACTTAAACCAACAACCTTTGGCAGTGAGGTTTCCTGAGATTGAAGAAGGTGTGAATTTTGAATTAAAAGCTGGTTTAATTCATGAGCTACCACACTTCCATGGTTTAGCAGGAGAAGATCCCAACAAACACTTGGCTCAATTCCATGCCATATGTTCTAGTATGAAGCCAAGAGGTGTTACCGAGGAGCAGGTCATGCTGAGAGCTTTCGGATTTACTCTGAAAGACACTGCGAATGATTGGTTCTATTATCAAGCTCCAGGGAGTATTGATACATGGGCTAAGATGAAAAAGGTCTTTTTAGAGAAATATTTTCCAGCTACAAAACTGAGCAGCTTGAAGAAGGAGATCACGAATCTTCAACAACACTCAACTGAGAGTCTCTATGAATATTATGAGAGATTCAATAAGCTTTGCTCAAGCTGTCCATTCCATAGTTATACTGACCAAGATCTCCTTATGTACTTATTTAGTGGCCTGATTGATGAGCATCGTCGAATGGTAAACGCATCTTGTGGAGGTAATTTTCGGAAACTGACTATACCTCAGGCCACTGAAATGTTTGAAGAGCTAGCTGAGAGTTCAAGGCAGTTTGGCAGTAGACAGGGATCCCACTCAGTCAAAGCAATTAATTTAGATCAATTACAGACTGACATGAATGAACTGAAAGATATGATGGAGTCTTTTATGCTGCAAAGTGGTGGTCAGCAACTCCAAGAGCCGAATGCTGAGGTAAACGTTGTTGGTGGATGGCAACCAAGGCCAAGGTATGATTCTCATAATATTAATTATCAGCAACCTAGACCTCAGAATTCTATGATTGTTGAAGATATGATCAAGTCCTTAGCTCAGACTGTGACGCAACAAAACGCTAAGACGGAATCGAGTATCCAAAATCATGAAAATCAGTTGGGACAGATTGCTCAAGCTGTGAGTAAATTAGAGGCCAGGGAACCGGTAAGAAACCCGAGAGAGAACGTCAGTGCAGTGTTCTTGAGGAGCGGAAAAACTTTAAACGATTGTTTTGTGCCAAAACCGCAATCGCCAGATCTGAGTGGCGATCGCCATGAGATTACAGAGAGCAAAACAGGGTCTGCATCCCGACCGCGATCGCCATGCCATTCCAGAAGCTGAGGTGCAAAATTATCCGCGACCGCGATTGCCAAGAACTGACGGCGATCGCCGGGAGACCCCTGAGTATATTGATGATTATGTTCGCCCAAATTTTCCCCCGCTATTCTCTCAGAAGCCTGTTGCTCCCTTTCCTGAGGCATTGAAGGATACTCGAAGACTGGATGACGACAAAGAAATCTTCGAAACCTTTAGTAGGTGTGAGGTAAACATTCTTTTTCTCAAACTTGTTAAGAGTATTCCTAGATTTGCTAAGTTTTTTAAAGAAGTTTGCACTATTAAAAGAAACCAAAAACTGAAAGGAAAGAAAAAAGTTGAAATAAGTGAACAAGTTTCTGCAGTGTTTCAAAAACGCATGCCTAAGAAATGTGGTGATCCAGGCATATTTAGCATTCCATGTGTGATTGGTGAAACTAAATTTGACAAAGCCATGCTAGATTTAGGTGCATCAATCAATGTTTTGCCTTACTCTTTGTATGAATCACTAGGCTTAGGACCTTTGCATAAAACCGGAACTGTTATTCAACTTGCTGATAGGTCTACTGTATACCCAAAAGGGGTTGTTGAGGATGTTCTTGTTATGGTTGGTGATCTGATTTTTCCTGCTGATTTCTTTGTGTTAGATATGGAGCATGCTAATAATGTCACACCTATATTGTTAGGTAGACCTTTCATGAAAACTGCACAAACGAAAATTGATGTTAATAGTGGGACTCTCTCTATGGGGTTTGATGGGGATAAGGTAGAGTATAATATTTATGACATGGATCGCATTGATAAGAATTCTCTATGTGCTATTGATGTGATTAAGCCTACTTGTAAGGATGAATTGCAACCTGTTTTAGAGAATCTCTTAGAGCCCCCAAAAGTAGATGTTGTTTTGTCTACTAATATGCAGAAGTGTCAGGCTAAGCCAGAGCCTAAAGGTAAGCTCTCTCCACATCCTTTAGGCAATCGCCCTCCATTACTGACCTCGCCAGGCGAGATACCATTGATGTCTAGTGTGCAGGCACTTGATATTGAGCTTAAACAGCCGCCTGATACGTTCAAGGAGGATAAAGTGAATGAAACCACCTTCATTACTAAAGACAAGGTGGTCAAGGTAAGAGGGACGAGATTCAAGGCGTTCCATGAGTGGTTCAAGAGAGAATTCAGACAAGAGACTGTTTTCACAAAGCCAAATGGCGTTAGTTAAATCTCTTGAGTTTCATGTCGAGCCACGACATAAAATAAGGCGCTGCTCAGGAGGCAACCCAAGGTTTGAGTTTGTTTTTATTTGTTTTTGTTCGGTTTAATTTTCTTTTTAGTTTTTCTATGGACAGGAGGAAATCAACGAAGCTTAGGGTCAGCTACATTCGTTGGAGCTTAGCTTGTTGGTGACCATGTTCTTTGCAAGAAGTTGATTTGTTTGGGTCACCTTCTACATTGGAGGTATTATTTCTTTTGCTTTAGATGAGCTATGCATTATTGGATTACATTTAGTGCTCATCTAGTTTCTCATTCTACCACACTTTGAGTTTTATTGGAGGAAGGTCATCCGACCTTGTATGTGAGTCTTCTGTCTCCTTCCCTGGGTCCGTTTTTATGTCTTCCATTTCATTGAGGACAATGCAATGTTTAAGTATGGGGGAGGAGAATGTATTGACATGTAATTATTTGGGTGTTGGTTGTACCTGCACGAGCTTATTGAATATATATTGTATGAAAAAGCCACAAAAATTGAAAAAAGGCATACAAAATCCTTGGATAGCAAGTTCTATGCAATAAGAAGGTGGCTTGACCGACATTAGGCTGGGGCAAAAATGAGTGTTGAGTGATGTGAGTTTTGTGACCCTGGAACAATTATTGAGTGGTTGGGATGAAAACCCGAAAGGGCGCCCAAGCAAGATGAGTGTTATATAAAAAATAAAATAATAATTTGAGTGTTTTAGGATCTTTATCATCTTTGCGTATGGAGACATAAGAAGGAGGCGTATAGGAGGATTCGGGTAGGCCACTTGGAGGAATAAGGTGTAGTTCTGGGTATGTGCTTATTTTATCACATTGTTCTTGATTATTGTTGTTGTGTTTTGTGTGTTTTGGAGGAGCTTATTGGTTATGCAATCACTAGGAGATATTCTTGTACTTCCTGAGGCTTTGAGTATTTTATTGTATGGGTAGCCTTTCTGTAAGTTACTCGGGACGAGTAAAAGTCTAAGTATGGGGGTATTTGATACGCTGCACTTTGTATAGCGTAACTAGGGGTTATTACATTAGTTTAGGAGTATTATCATATGTGTTTCGAGTCATTATTATGTTCTGAGATATTTATTAAGAAGTGAAGAAATGAAGATCAGAACCGAAGAAGATTGAAGACTCGAAGAATGAAGAAGCTTCTGCGACGCCAACCTCGATCGCCACTACCATCCAGGCGATCGCCATCATTCAACAGAAGCCATTCGAGAAGAAATTAGCGACCGCAATCGCCAGTCATATATGGCGATCGCCATGGAGCGACAGAGACCACGGCAGAGCTTTACATGAAGACCGCGATCGCTAGGAATCTATGGCGATCGCCACAACAAGGCCGAAGACATTCCAAACTTTCCTTATTTTCCTTTGTTTGTTTTATTTCTTTTTCCTTATTTTATTATTTCGTTTAGGATATTTCTTTTACCATATTTCTTTAGGGTTGGACTCTTTATATACCCTGTCAGCCTTGTTTGGCTATCATCATCTTTTCCATCAGAAAATTTAGTTCTGCAACCATGAGCAGGAACTAATCTCCATTGTTTTACTTAGCGGTTGAAACCTTCAGTTATTAAGTTGTGAGATTTCTAAACTCTTGTTCTTTTCCTATGGGTTTGTATTAATTCTCACTACTACATTTATGACCTTTTGTAGCGGTTAGAATCGCCACAGTAGAATGTTAAACCGCTACATAAGACCTTTTGTAGCGGTTTATCTCCGCTACATTTGCTGCCGCTACATAAAGTCTATTGTGGCGGTTTTTGTCTCATGTGGCGGTTATATTTCTTTTGTAGCGGTTTTCCTTTAACTAATAAAACCGCTACAAAAACATATATAACCGCCACATATAACCTACATTTTGTAGCGGTTTTCTGTTTTTTTATTTAAATATTTTGTAGCGCTAATACACCTATTGTAGCGGTTTTATCATAAAATATAGGCATCATATTTTTATTTCTCAT
This sequence comes from Oxyria digyna, assembly GCA_029168935.1. NCBI lineage: Eukaryota > Viridiplantae > Streptophyta > Magnoliopsida > Caryophyllales > Polygonaceae > Oxyria > Oxyria digyna. The sequence continues at coordinate 49,179,159 of JAPVLV010000005.1, forward strand.
GTTATAGACCAATAATTCCTGTAATACATCATTCCAAAAGGGATACCATAAAACCAACATTTATAACGTAACCAGAATGATTAGCATTTGGGACATAGATACGATAAAACAAGTATTTAACTAAACATGTCGATGTTTGATCATATATAGCTGCATTAATCTAAAACTAGTCATAGAATATATAAACATCAACCAAAATGTTTGATCATCCACAAAGTTGCTTGTCTCAAAATGGCTTTCCTAGCCTTTTTAATAACTTGAAGTTGAGTGCTGCCAAAATGTCTGAAATTGGTGTAGTACGTTACACCTACAAATAGATAAAAATAATTGTTAGTAGATGAATTTATTAATTCTGGGAAACTGGTTTATAGCAACAAAAATACAGCATAAACAGTAACCAGAAAAAATACAGAAACAGAAACACACGGTTTTGAAGATTCTTCTCACCCGGATCATGTTTATATACCTGACATGTACGTGACATAGTTCATCCCACAACTATTTGTATTTCTAAAAATCATGTCCATCACTCAAGACCTTCGTTTTTTTTATAGTGTAGTTGAATTAGCCAAAGTCATTTTTCTATAGAAACAAATTTATGCATCCACAAGAAAAATATATGTAGTGAGAAACTTCTACACATGCAAACACAAACTCATACAAATATTAGAAAGTCCACAAGTTTTTTCTTGTATACATATTAATTTCCAGAGGCAGTCACGTAGATTATATTTTCTGGAATATATTAGAATCAAATACAAACAACATGCACATGCACATACAAGTAAAAACTCCCTTTCAAAAAAAAAGTAAAAAACTCATGCACATACTGTGGACACACCGCCAAAGAAACAAACGGACTGTTGAACTTTCCTTTCAATGCTCACCCTATTAATCAACATATTTCATCATTCAAACAGAGATCCTTGTAACCCATCAAACAAAACAGACAGGAACTTGATCGAACAACAATAAAAGAATAACAGCAGCAACCAGAGCAGACGAATCTCTGTTTGATATTAGGAGAACTGAAACACACAGAATATACACAGAATTGGTGTGTTGACTGAAAAACCTGATGCTGTCTAATTTGCCTAAGTGCAAAATATACGCCAACAAAATCTTCAGTCACCCTATATATTATTGTTTGAAACCATTCTTACTGTTTGCAACCATAAAATGCGGCAACCAGAAAAATGCATCAGGGAAAGAAATCATACCTCTGAAGGGCCTGCTGATTCAGCAACTTCTTCATCACCTTGTTTAGACACATTTTGATCGTCTATTTCGAAGTTTGGCATATTAAAACCACTACCATTGGCTTCTTGGATCTTTGATAGAATATAAGAAATTTTGTTCTCCAACACTTCCTCCATATCTTTCTCCCACTGTTTTTTCAGGTTTTCCACGAACATTGGGGCCAATACATATGGGGTCTTTGGATCCTTCATCTTTAAAGTAGAATTTGTGACACATCGTCCATACAAACGCAAGCGACCACCATGTTCCTTCTTGGAATTTACATCGAGATATGGATCAGTCTTGGAATTTCCATCTTCAAGTGCTTTAAGTGCTTCCATTTTCTCCTATTATGCAAAACGCCAAAACCAAGAAACCTCGTGATTAATAAAGACATAGTGTAATCCATAATGTATTTCAGAATATATTTAATATAAGAATGAATACATAGTGTAAGAAAATTTAAACTCACAATATTTTGTAGGGCCTCTTCATTTGGTGTTAAGTAATCCCGTCCAGCTTTTCGCTTTCTAGATTCACGATCAACATCTGCTTGTGATGGTTCTCTATTGTCCGGGTCTTTTTCTTTCTAAACAAAAACATCAAAACAGAAAAGTTGAATAATAAACATCAATCAATTTATTCAGCACAGAAATGCCTTTAGAAATTTACCATCTTTTGACGCAGAATTGAAAATGAGGATCGTCCCATAGTATGCATATCACTTTGATTTTGGCGGTTCTCTTTGTTGATTTTGCTGATTGTCTACATAATAAACATGAGAACGATAATATTTTCTTTACAAACAAACTATTCTAATAAAACGATACTGGGAATTGAATAAGATGAGAGACTATACTTGTGCTTTTTCTGAATCCCAATATTTTATAAGTTCTCTGAATTGATTTAGAGGTATATGATCAGGTCGATTCTCCATCCTCTCTTCCGTGGTTTTGTAGGAATCGTAATGCTCTTTTTTAATTCTTGATTTGTTAGTGCGCCAATCTGAATTGATAGCAGCGAGCACATATTTCTTCCCCTGATCTGAAATATCATAACTTCTCTAAAAGCATAATAAACAATTTTCAGTTACTAATTGCATATATGATGAAAACAAACTAAAACAAACACAAAACCATATTACCTGCACATATTCCCAAATTTTATCTTTTGTAAGAATGAGTTTCCATTTGACATGAAGTGGAGCAAGGGTTGCATCTTTAGCAATAGTTCCTAGAAAGCGTGTGAAAGTCTCGACTACTTTGCTAGGACCCACTGGTTGGTGCAAATCATTTAAATGGATATACTCACGTTGTCCCATTGTACGGTTATGAACCTCTGCTAAAATGGTTCTTCCTCTACCATTCTTATTTTTAGTAGCTAATTAAAAACATACCAAATGTTAACTTTATCACGAAATCAAACAAAAATATGAACAAAAAAGATATGAAAACTAAGAGAAGTACCTGGAATTTCTTTTTCAGTCAACACACCAATTTCAGATGCTACATCATTATGATCAATCGATTCATTTTCTACAAAGTTATCTTCATGGACATCTCTAACATTCTCTCTGAAATGTTCAGCAGACCATGCTACTTCATCCTTCAGATTTTCAAACTCCTTATCATTAGCAGTTTGTTGTCCTTTTAAAGCTTGCATTTTCCTCATTTGCACAAACCTTAACTTAGTCCCAGGAGCACAATAGCTTTTCTGATTTTGTTCTTGATTTGCACTCTTATGAGTTTGTTCTTTCTTTTTCTGAATTTCTTGTGGTTGGCTGAAATAATGAAGTTGAGATTGTTCGGGATATTTTTCATGGACCAAGACTGGTGCCTGAGATCGTTGAGGTTGCTTCCTTCTTTGTTCTGCGTTTCTATGGAGTTGTTTTTCTATTCTAACTCCATGATTGCCATCTACTAAAGGTTGTATAACATATTAACAAAAAGAGCTGCCTTTGTGACTAGAAGTTGTATGCAAAAAGGCTGTATAACAGTAGGCTAAAACTGTCATGTTCCATAATTTTATCTTTTAGGTGTTGTTCCTCTAGTGCTTGTGTACAATAAATAACAGAGCAACTCAATTTTTTCATGAAATGACAACGGTTTTGCAATGTTTATGGCTCAGTAATTAACCACGTTGAAGGTTCTTTTACATGCTTTGTTGTTTGGACGTTCTTTTACATGCAAATCTTCAGTCTGACCCTAATCATGTAAAGCCATAATATATCAACCATGTTGAAGGTTCCAGATCAACATGACAGTCTCAGGAGCACAATCAGAATACAATTCAACATGGTGAAATCCTCCGCATTCATCCACAAGCTGCTGATTCCCTAAATTTCTTTACATATATTTCTTTCCCCTTTCAATTAATTTACATGCTGCTAATTCCTCTTTCTTGCTTAATTTACATGCTTCTCATTATACTTTATGCATATCTAGACCCATCCACAACTACTTAATCTCTGCATTCATCCACAAGCTGCTAATTCCCTAAATTTCAGCAACTAAAGTAGCACAAAAGATAAGCCTGAACAAAATCTTTCAATCAAACACATTCTCAGCTGAAATAAATTAATAATATCTGAAATTAAAAGATAAAAAGATGGAATACATACTGCATTAGATTCACTAAAAGCTGGTTGAAGATTGTTGATATTTTCATGCGATTGGCAGACTTCATTCTTTCCGTATACTTTATTTACTATGTTGGTTAAACCTTTAGCTTTCAGCCTGATTTCTATTTCTTTTATTCTTTTCCTCCGTTCAATTTCATAAGGAGGTATCTTCTCTATTCCACCAGATGGTATGCCCTTTCCCATTTCTGTAAGACTAGTTGCCTGAAATTAAAAAGAGAAATAATATATTAGAATTCCAATTAGGCAGAATATCTAAAATTTACCAAAACAAAGTCAAATCAAGCAATAATGATAACAAGCAAAATAAAATTAATCTTTGTAACTGAATATGCATAAAGAATAGAAACTTATATACATAATAAAAAAATAAAAAACTGAAAAACAAGCAAAATAAAATTAATCTTTTCTTGATGGGAAAGTACCTAAGAACCTTTGCTGAAATCCGTCGAACCTTACCGGTAATCTCATCTTTCTCTTTTTTTTTTCCACTGAGAAGCCTTACATATATGACAAAATTCTGCTCCAGCACTATCTTCCCAAAACAGCATACAGTCATTTGGACATGCATCTATCTTCACATAATCAAGACCTAAGACCTTAAGGACATTTTTTGCTTCATTAAAAGACTTAGGCAGTTTTGCCTCAGGTTGCACATCTTTCAAGATTTTCAATAAATCATTGAACGCTCCATTGGTCAGCTTATGATCCCGCTTGTAAATGAATAATCGAATTAAAAAGGAAAGCCTCGATAAATTCTTGCAACCTTGATACAATTCTTCTTGGCCCTCTTCTACACTAATTGCTATACCTTCAAAAATAACATAGTATAATAAATTTGAGCAGAACCAGTAGGAAATTTATAGAGTTTACCATCACTACACTAATTGCTATAAATTTGAGCAGAACCACGACAAGTTTGTCCATATCCTTACCAAAACAATTCAACTAACAAAGTTCAATAAACACTGTAACCAAACTAAAAACAAGAGTCAAACCTATAAACAAATTTGGTCAATCAAGCTAATGTTGAACAAATTTTAAAAAGGAACTGATCTAGCTTGATTTAGGTTTGATTCGAAACCCTAGAAAACCAATTCAAACAATTAACTCAAATCAACAAACTAAATATATAGGGTTAGATGAGTATATACAAATCTTTTCCAGAACAATACAAATCTTCACTATTTAGCTCACTTTATAGGGTTGAACATCCACTGCTCAGACACAATCCCATATAAGTTGGATTAAATTTTAGCAGTGTATTCTGCAAATAAAAAGGCAGCCAGCTTCATAGAGCATTAACCTACAGATTTTTTGATGGTTCTAGATAGTTGAGTTCAAAAGAAGCAATAGCTTAATAAGTTCTCATTGGAACAAACATCAAACACCTTGTAGGCAATAAACAAAACAACCTTATCCTACAAAAGCATGTACTGATAATGCAACACTAACCAAACAAATCCTGAGTAGTGATTACTAACAAATCCTGACTAGTGATTACCTTGCAAAGCTATTCGAGCTCGCGTGCTTGGAAGCGATTGCGAGCTTCTCTGTGAGGGAGGAAGAGAGGTAGAGGGACGTTAGAGGAAAAAGAGGGAAAATCAAACTTACGACTGGAGTGAGCGAGAAACGAATAATCAGGGCACAAGTTCTCACCTGATTTTGGGGGCGTAGGTAGTAAATCCGACTGGAATGAGCGAGCGAGCAAGCTGGTTTCTCTAGCTAGTTCAGTCCGAGCGCACGGGCTGAGATGGAGCGAGGAGAACCCTAAAACCTTGGAGCGCACAAACTGAGATGGAGATGGAGCCACTGTTTCAGAATGATTTTGAAACCCTACGACCTTCAATTTCACAAATTTTTATTTGGTATTTTGGGATATATGATACGCGGGTTGATTTGGCGCTGAATTTTAGCGGTCTAATTTTAAAACCGCTACAATAGTTGTCAATTCCTCTACCTAAAATTACGAGAACCGCCGCAAAAAATTATATACATAATTAACACTTATCGATATATTAAACCGCTACAAAAACCGCCACAAGATTAAAAGCCGCTACAAAGATCGCTACTATATATAAACCGCCACAAAAAAACGCTGCAATAAATCGGAAATGTAGTAGTGTCTCTTGTTCTTCATCTATTGATTTCTATTAGTTTTGCTAGCTTGATCACCTAGTTTGATTGATAGTTTTCTATTGCTAGACTAGGAATATACGGTGGAATTCCTTATCATTGTAGCACTCGTATCTTCATGATCTGGTAGTTGATTTCTTTTATGAAAGAGAATTGATTACATGTTAATACTTGACGGTTGTAAGTTATTGCATGCATCCTTATAATTCTTGTGCCCTTTGCTGCTATTTCATCTAATCTTGAGAGGTTTCCCTGATTCCTGAATAGTAAGTATTATCAGGACCAGTTGGCATGCTGATATATTAAAGATTGGAATAGGAACATTCCCTAGGATTGAATAGAACTTGAGATAAATCTATGATCAACTTGATTGACTGTTGTGTGGATACTTGCTAGGTGAAACCCCTTCGCATAATATTCTCACCCAAACTTCCTCTTCTTGTTACTGGTTACTTGTGTGTTCTTGCAATCAACCCCCCCCCCCCCCCCCCTTTTGTTACTTGTTACTAGTTGATATTTCACTTGACTGCATTTATTTGGTGTTTTGATTCCCTTGGGTTCGACCTCTACTTACTTGCTATACTCTAGTTAGTGTTTAGGGTTTTCTTTGATTTGGCACTACGACTTTAGCCTCATCAGGAAACAAGTAGAATATCAGAATAAGGAAATAAACTAGCAGATATTAAGCAAAAAAGAAGTCGACTTACCAGATGGCGTCGCAGGACCACAACGATGACCTTTCCCATCATGATCAAAGAAAGTGCGATCAACCCCAGGAACCGCCAAAAGCACAGCTATAGCCTTCTTGGATTCCTTCCTTGTCTTAAGAGCCTCCCCGTTGACTGCAAAAGTTTACACAATTACGCGTAAATAAGGCGTCGACGAGCATAGTATAGTCCCGCCCGAGAGGAAAAAGTTACTACAATAAAAGAAAGAGACTTACTTTTAGGATTCCATTCCTCGATGAGCCAAGAACACGCATCTCCGAGAGAAGATTTCTCCACGAAGTAAAAGACCTCGGCCCAACCCTGGTCGACCGTACTCTTCTCGAAAGCTATCCTAGCCTTCTTCTGCCTAAGCTTGAAGTAAAGACAGCCCGTTGAATTGAGCGAAACCGCCATGGAATTAGCAAGGTCCGCCGCAACAAAGTTCAAGCCATGCTTCTCGATGGCATCGTTGCGGGCGCCCAAGATACGCCAAGCTCCCGGAAGAAGTTGACCCACTGCCAAGCCCAAAATGAGCATAAAAGACTGCACCAGGGGTGACAATGGAAACCGGTGCCCTGCCCGAAACGAATACTCATAGACCGCTATCCATCCAGGTCGGTAAGAATCCGCATAGACTTCTTCTGGAGGAATCTCGATCTTGACGTCCGGACCAAGCTCAACGATGGTCCTTAGGCGACTGGTGTCGCGCACCAGAGAGGAATAATGGTCTAAGTCACGGATCACCTTCCTTGGCTCGTAGAGTACCGGAGTTGCCATTGAATAAAGGAATAGAAGGGAAGATAAGGCAATAGAGTGATTGAACGAGAAAGCAATAAAATGATCGGAGGAAATAAAGATTAGGGAAAGTGTACGAAGGAAGGAAAGATCCCCACTTATTTATAGGGAGAAAATCGCGAGGATCTCGGGAAAGATACTCTTCCAACGGCAACATCTTCCACCGATAAACTAGCCGTTAGAAATGAACGTTATAGACACGCATAACGAAGTCTCTCACCTGCTACATGCAAATAATTGAAGAAAGATGATGATTGAAGCCTTACGACGATATTGGGAATTCAAGTGACGTAATCATCAACGCGTTCCTAGTGTAATGAAGACGTATTCCATGAAGAAAGAAGGCGTCTCCCAGTTCTACTAGACGTTAAGCCCTGTAAGACGCCTTAGGGGTATTGTTTGTGCCTAAAAATACGACGATTGAGGAATGCGTGGAAGCTACGCGTAGAAGGAAGTCGTCGACGCGACGAGAAGAAAGGAAGACCTCGTCGGCGTGTCGAGACGTGGTAAAAATCCCGTTCGTATTGAGTATTAGGTCGGCCGAGTGGATTTTATCTTGTTTTATATTATATTATTGTAATCGGTAAAAGATATGGTAAAAGAATATCTTTTACCTAGTTTATTATATCGTTAATTAGATAGAAGGAAAATATAAGATCTTTTTTCCTTAAAGATATTATTAGGGTTAGCCTATAAATAGAGGCTAACGCCTGACTTGTAATTATCTAAGTCATACCCGAGTAATACAAAAGCTAAAGATTCGACCCTAATTCTCTCGTCTTGTTCTTGAGTGTTAAGATTATACCGTTCCCTTTGATCTTTGCCCTACAATTGCTTAGTTATCTACTCGTAGGTAATTTTGCTACAAACAGATGCTTATTACTTTCTTTTTTGTGTAAGGTGCTTGATTGTCCTTGATCTTTGGTGGGACTACTATCCCCTTTTGGCGAATCTAACTTCGAATCTTTGATGGAGTTGGGTTCGTCAAATATTTCTTGCTTATGACACTTATGTTGTTCTTTGACTTTGAGGTTTCGTTTTTTCTACCCCTTGTGTCACTATGGTCATTGCGGCTGCTTTTAGGTACGTTGCCGGCTTACATGAAGGTTGGGTCCAGCATTCCTTCAAGTTTGCGTATTCCTTCAAGTTTGCCAGTCTTGGCGTCTAGTGATGTGGATGTGACTTTAGATAGTGATATCGTTCCCGAGGATAACGTTGTACCTCCTTCTCTTTATTGGAATAGTTTTTTATGGCTTTGCTTTTGTGGAACATTAGCTTTTTGCCACATTCTTGTGTGGCGAATTTCTTTTCTTATAATATACGTACTGGATGCTTGTTATTTCTTTCTCTGCGTCAGGTTCTTAATTGTCCTTGATCTTTGGTGGGACTACTATCTCCTTTTGGCGAATCTAATTTTGAATCTTTGATGGAGTTGGGTTCGTCAAATATTTCTTGCTTATGACGCTTATGTTGTTCTTTGACTTTGAGGTTTCGTTTTTTTTTACCCCTTGTATTGCTATGGTCATTGCGGCGGCTGCTTTAGGTACGTTGCCGGCTTACATGAAGGTTGGGTCCAGCATTTCCTCCGAACCGAGAAGCGAGTGGCGGACATAGGTCAGCGTGTGATTTTTATCAGCTTGTGACGTTACCCCTTACTTTTCAGGCGGATCCGTTGCCTCACGCTAGCGTTTAGGTCGACGTCGAACTCTTTTAATAGACGAACCTATTCATCGTGTGGCGTCCGATTTCTAGGTTGTTAGGACTTACGATGCCGGTGGACGTCTCCCTACCGGTTTGGCGTTTTTCCCGTGGATTCATGACTCTCAGAGGGGCCGTGGAAGGCGCAAGTACGCGTTCCTGGAGAGGGGTCGTGGCGATAGGTTTCCCTTCTTCCCCAGAGGACCGTGCCGATTTCGTGAGGTGTCAGGCTTCATTCCCTATGACCATTGCCACACGTCGCTAACAATCATAGGGAGATTTGACTCGGAGTCGGCGGTTCGGCTAACGTTGCCTACGCATAGATGAAGCCTTGAACGCGTAGACTAACGAAATTCGCCCCCGACGCGGATTTTCGCCGTGGCCTTATTATGCTTGGTGTTGTATCTTAGATAGAGAGCAAGTACTTTGAAATAAAACAACTCGACATGTATTGCATATCGGTCAAGAAAGGGCATACTTATACATACATGAATATTTCAAGCGTTTTGATGAAATTAGGACGCCTACCTGTAGTCTCGACGACCCCCTTGTCGTTTCGACGCTAAAACATGCTTAGGCATAGTAAAAATCTAAAACATGCATAGGAATAGGTAGAAATCAAATCAGCTATCACGTTTTCTAATGATAATATTTCTTAAGATGTGTTGCGTTCCAAGAACGCATCAATGGTACTCCTTCTGGTGTTATGAGTTTGTAGGCTCCTCACCCTACGACTTGTGCTATTTGGTACGGGCCTTCCCAGGACTTGGCGAGTTTTCCGACGCTCTTATCCTCGATATTTGGAAACACTCACTAGTGGAAAAAACACTTGTTGCAGCGCCCTTGATGAGGCGGGCAAAACTTTGCCCGCCTCAACAGATGTTTGTTGAGGCGGACAAAGTTTTGTCCACCTCAACAGATACAAAGAATTGGACTTGTTGAGGCGGGAAAAATTTCTCCCGCCTCAACAGGTCTTGAATTTTTTAGGCGGGCAAAGTTGTGCCCGCCTCAACAAGGTCTGTTGAGGCGGGCGAAATGTTGTCCGCCTCAACAAGTGTGGATAAAAGGGGGCATATTTTTGGAATTTGCCCGCCTCTAATATTGAGCTCATGCTTCTTTGAGCTGTAACTTATATGACACGGATTTCCATTTCTAACCATTAGATGAGAACAGATCCAACGACTCACTTATATAAAAAAATCTCAAATTAAAAAAAAAAAAAAAAACCCCCCAAATCTTCTTTTTGTTACAGATCTGGGACATGTTTTGCAGCCTCATGAAACCCTAACTCCTAACTCTTTGTTTTTTGAATCGTTCAACCACAAGCAGCCTCCTCCTCCTCCTCCTCGTAAATTCAGATCTGGACAACCCCCTTCTCCCTTTGTTTTCTAATTCTTCAACCCAAAGCAGCCTCTGCCTTCTCACTTGATATCTCCAATTGAAGCCTCGAGAAGGTTGGTGATTGAGAGCACCTGCTTTAAAAACCCTCCACGGCGGCAACCGCGAACTAGGGTTAAGGCGCGGTCGAGATTGCGGGAGACGTCGGAGACCATTCGACGGACGGGGCGGTCGTAAATGGACTGTGAAGGCGTGGCGGTGGTGAGGCGGACGATTGAACCGAGCATCTGAGAGAGATTGTCGACTTGCTTTACGATTTCGATGCATTCGAACTTGGAGGATTCAGCTTCTTTAGCGGAGTTGCGGATTCTGTCGATGAGGAGGATTGGGAGAGGGAGTAGCTCGGTCAGTGTCAGGAGGATTGGGGGTTCAGTCCGACTACTCCGCTTTCTTGGACCACCAGCGGATTTGCTAGCGGCGCGGCTCCTCTTCCCAGATCAACCCATCAGTTCTTTCTACACAGCTTCTGGGTCTTCTACCCCATCCCTAATCAGGTTAATTTCTCTAAAGCTCTCTTTCCTTCATTGTCTCACTAGCTTCTTCGATGCTTCTGTACAACGAGTTCTTGAAGCAGAGAAGGCTCTTGTTTGACTAATTTTTTTTTTAGGGTTTCTGAAAATTGGGACGACCATTGAAGACCTTCAGTATGGTCCAAGTGTAGATCTAGAATGGTTCGCCTTCGTCCTCATATTTGCTCGTCCTTCGATTCTGCAGGCCATTTAATTTGTTCTTCCAAATTGTTCATTGAAATCAATTTGTTCATTCCTTGTAAATCTTCTCAGATTTTTTTCATTCACTGTAAATCTAGTTTGTATAGGTCCATGTACTAAAATTTGTTCATATCAATATATTTGTCAGATTGTTTATTCTTATACATATTATAACATTTCAATTTATCAGAGATTATGTTCTCCATCTTGAATTTCAAGCAATTACAACAAAACAAAAACGGGTGTACGAACAGAATGACGTAAGTGAGAGGCGGGCACCAATATTTAGAGGCGGGCACAACTTTTGTTCGCCTCAACAGGGGGGGTTTTGCCCGCCTCAACAGGTGTTTTTTCCACTAGTGACTTTTCTTAAGACCCAATCTCCCACTTGGAAAGTTCTTGCTTTTACTCGTCGATTATAGCTCCGGGCAGCGATATACCTTTGTGCCGCCATCCTTAACGTTGCGTTATCTCTTATCTCATCGATCGTGTCTATAATGAATGTCATCATTGGAGTGTTTATTTCTTCGGGGAGGGATCGATATCTTTCGGTTGGCACTTCTACTTCAATTGGTAAAACGGCTTCACAGCCTTACACTAGGGAGAATGGCGTTCTTCCCGTTGCTCTCTTAGGCGTTGTTCTATCGGCCCACACTATAGCTTGGAGTTGATCCGCCCAGTTCCCTTTGCATTCTTCTATTCTTTTCTTGAGGTTTCTTATGATTACTTTGTTACTTGATTCCGCTTGTCCGTTTGCTTGAGGGTATCTCGGCGTTGAATAGACTAGGCGTATTCCCTTTTCTTCGCAGAATGACACAATATTCTTGCTAATGAACTATGATCCGTTGTCGCATACAATGGTGTGAGGGATTCCGAATCTCATGATAATGTTTCTTTCGATGAAGGAGATGACGTGGGAATCTTTGATGTTCTTGAATGCTTCGGCTTCTATCCACTTGGAGAAGTAATCCGTGACGGCGAGCATTAACGTCTTTGGTCCTAGCGTTAAGGGCATGGGACCTACTATGTCCATCCCCCATTGCATGAATGGCCAAGGAGATGTTATGGAATGGAGTTTCTCTGCCGGCTAATGTTGGATTGGAGCGTGTCTTTGGTAAGCGTCGCACCTCTTGACGTAATTCATCGCGTCTTGTCTCATCGTGGGCCAGTAATATCATGCCGAGTGTGCTTTGGCCGCCAGGCTTCTTCCTCCTGAATGATTTCCGTATTCTCCGTTGTGTAGCTCGCGTAGGATGTCTTGGATCTTTTCTTCCGTCGGGCATGTAAGAAATACGTTGTTCGACGACCACTTTAATAACTGGCCCTTGTCTACTATGAAGGTGGTCGCTTTTTGCTTTAATAACCTTGCATCATACGTGTTACTCGGGAGGCGTCCGTGCTGCAACCACTCATAATAAGGCGTTACCCAAGAATCTTGATTTCTTACAGTGAGGGCTTGTTTGGGAATTGCTTCTTTGTTGATGGACGCGTTGCTGAGATGGAGGAACGGGATCTTTTGATACTCTCTTTAGTCGATCGAAGATCCTAACTTTGCCAATGCGTCGGCTTGCGCATTAGCGTCTCTGGGGATTTGTCTGATTTGGCAACTTTCGATCTTTTCGAACAACTCTTTCACCACTTTAACGTATAACGTCATCTTCAAGTCTTTGGTCGCATAATCGCCTCGTACTTGATTAACTACTAGGAACGAGTCGCAATAGATGTCGAGCTTCTGGACTCGTAGATCGATAGCGACGCTTAGACCAGCGATCAGGGCTTCATACACAGCTTCGTTGTTTGTCGCTTTGAAGTCACATCTTATGGCTTGGACGACCCTATCCCCTTGCGGAGACTTCAGAAAGATGCCTAGTCCTACCCCGTTCTAATTCATCGCTCCATCCGTGTGCAAGGTCCACTTTGCGAATTCCACTTTGTTTACCTGTGAGATCGCCTCTTGTTCCAGGGTCGGGCTGAAATCTGCTACGAAGTCTTCTAACTCTTGGGATTTGATTGCTTTCCTTCCTTCGTAAATGATATCGTAGCCGCCGAGATGAACCGCCCACTTCGTCATTCTCCCGGAGAGTTCTGGTTTCTTCACTATGTTCTTTACCGGGGAAGTTGTTCTTACTACGATGGTATGAGACTCAAAGTAGGGCTTCAACTTCATCGACGCCATTACTAATGCTAGCATCAATTTCTCCATGGCGGAATACCTCGTCTCTGCTGAAGATAACGTCTTGCTCACATAGTAGACGGGTTGTTGCTCGTCTCCTTCCTCTCTTACGAGGACGGCGCTGATGGCGATCTTGGACACCGCTTGGTAAATGAATAAAGGCTCTCCGTCTTTAGGCTTTGATAGGAGTAAGGGATTCGTTATGTAGTTTTTCAGCTCCATGAAGGCCTCTTCATGGCGTTACGTCCAAGAAAAAGATTCATTTTTCCTGAGAGTGTCATAAAAGAGTCGATTCATGTCGGAGGCTTTGGAGATGAACCTATCACTACAAGAAAAATCATTTATAGCAACGAGCTATTGCAACGACTAAAATATGTCGTTGCGAAAAATAGTTTTCACAACGACAAATAAAAAACGTTGCCAATGTTGTTGCTATACATAAAAATTTCATTTCCCTCGACCCATTTTTTGCGCGGTCTGGAGGTAAATATTGAAAGTTTTATATGGCAACAACTTTGTCGTTGCAATAGTTATTATTTATGTATTGCAACGGAATATGTCGTTGCAATAAGTATTTTATAGATTTGGCTATACATAAGTTTTATATTCGCTCTTTCCTTTCCAGAAACCCATTCCTCTTCTCATTCCTCTTCTGGCTTCCATCGCTGTTCATCTTCTCCGAACTTTCCACAACCCCTCTTTGTCTTCGTCTTCTCCGAACCTTGCAGAACCCCTCTTCGTCTTCTCCAATCAGCTACTCCCCTTCATTGTTGTCGCGACCCGCCGTCCCTCTGCGTGTCGTGTTTCTTCCCTAATCTAGTGTGTCGCACAAGGTCTTCCCTAATCCAGAGCCGCCACTCCTCTTCGTCCTCGTCACGACCGTCGTCGACAGGTTTCTAGAGCTTCGTCAGCCTTCTTCCGCCCTAGTCCAGTGCGCAACAGTATGTGCCCTAAACTCTCAATCTCTTGGAGAGGAGAAGAGATTTCAAGAATGGTGATTGGAATCGAAACACTGTTGTTTCTGACGATGATTACATTAGAGTTCTCCCCATATAGGTTTATCAACACTAAGCAAAGGTGCTTTTCAAAGTGGATTAAGTCAGTTGGTGTTTATTGTCTATTATGATGCATTAGGAACCCTCATTCTTCTACCGTGGCTCGTTTGTCGTTGGATTCGATCTTTTTCTTGTTCTTGTTCTTGTTTTTTTTTTACATCAACAATACCATCTTGATGCTAATGAGACTGTCTTTGTGTAATTTAGTTGCAAGAGGCTCCCTATCACTTTTTCACATCTGTGCAGATTCTTGTGTCTTAGCTTAATTGGGTAAGCTATTATACATAAAACCTCAAACTTATTTGTGTGAAGTATTTTACTGAATTCAGGTATGTTTTTGCAGCAAGTGTTTGTACCCGATATGCCTTTTCAGCTGACTGAATTACTCGCCTGTCTCTATATCAGCTGCAGTTAGCAATCTATCCTGAAGTTTTACATTTGTCCTTGCAGTTAGTTACAGGTATGTTTCATTTGTTATTTTTTGCAAGTTGAGATGAACATCCATTCATTAATTCATTCTTACGAACTATGAGATGATAATGTTTGTTTTATTTACGATGGAGAAGCTGGAAATTAGAAAGTTTACTGATCAAATAAAAATATTGGGAACATTTGTGGCAGTTCTTGGAATACTTGTTTTTAGTCTCTATAAAGGTCCAACTATGGTTAAAACGCAAAGATTTTCTTCCATCTCATGATAGTGGTGTTGTTATGTTTATGTTGTCATTAATTTGGTGAAGGAGTTCTATTTATTGTCATTAGTAGTAGAATTGGGAATTCACCAAAAAAAAGTAGTAGAACTTTGGGATGGCGATAGCACTTGAAGAGGTTGTAGGTTGCTAAGATCTATTGAAATTTATTATCTTGTTGGAGAAGTTGTATTGTTTGGATCAGTTGAAAAAACACAAAAGCAAGTTTTGTTAATTATAAACCAACTAGGAAGAGTGGGGGATCTTAATTTATTGCATATTGTTGCTGCTTAATCTTTCTTATAATATAAACAAATAGCACTACAAGCCTACCACTTCTAGTTAAAATATTGGAAAATTTAGCAAATTTATATTGAGGTTTTGTTTGTTTGTATACATCATAATCTAAGTCAGCCAATTCAGAGGAGTTGTGCAGCAAAATATGACAAATGATGTGAATTATGGTTTTTAAAAAATCAAATGTTGTGAAGGCTCTCTTTAGTATTGGACTAATTGCTAAAATAGGCATACTTCAATGACTTCAAAGGTTTATAGGAGAAATTTTCTTCTCTTAGGGTTTGTAATCTGATTTGTGTAATTTTTACGGCTGTATCACCCTCAGAACTGATTTATATTTGATGCTCTCATCCCTCGTCTTTTTGGGTAATTAGTTGGATATTGGTCTTATTCTCTGCTTCTTGTCACTTATATCTCAGCTTGGGTTGTTGTCAATGAGATGTATTCAAGGATTCAGTTGGCTGAACACCATGTTCGTTCACTTTCTGAGTCTGGAATGGATTGAAGTCAGTGTATTTGTCAACAGGTGAGATTTTAATAATTACTACTTAATTTCTTTGGGAAGATAAAAGTTACATCTAAGCTTAAAGAAATGATTCATACACTCCGCAGGTAATTGAAAAACTTCCATAGGAATGGGTATGTGGAAGTATATACTAGCAGGTAGGGTTCTACTTCTATCTTATCGAACACTAGTACTGGTCAAATTAAAAAAACATTATACCTTGCTGCAATTACTTATTTATTTGCACAACAGGTGGGTGGGAACATCCTTCTATATTTCTAATGGTGAATTTAATCAAGAAAGCTATAAAATCCATTTTATATTATCACTTCTTTACAGAGTATGCCAGTATAGAAAGTTTACTTGCTCTTAATAGATTTACTTAAATGATTAAATTATTAGTCATCTATCTCTTGATTTCCCAATTTCTGTTGGTACTTGGTAGGATATTGCTCATGTTGACCCTTCTCTTCCTTTTTCTTTTGGAAATATCTCAGGCAATATTTTGATGACAAATAAGATACAAATAATGTCTCAACTTAGTTGTAGGTACTGCTGGAAGTCTACGATTTGTGAAATATGTCTCAACTTGAACAAACACAGGAGTCTTCACTTAAGTATCAAGCTAGAAGTGTATGTTGTTATCCCAATGGCACTGGTATGTAGCTCAACCTAAAAGGCATTGTGATTGCGCATTTGAGGCTATCTAAAAATTCGGTAAAAAACGAAATATGAATTTACAAAATATGTTTCTAGCATTTAGCTTTATATGAAAATTTATTTTTGCAACCTCAAGATTAATATGATTTGATTTCAAATGTTCAGAAAGTGTAAATATCCAGTTTCTATTACTCAATGCTCATGATTTAATTGGTGACTTAAACTTTATTCATAATTTTTATTACTTGGCAGGTTATGCTCTTATTTCAGTGGAAGGTCGGGTTGCAATGGAATTCTTTGGTCTTTCCGAGGCCTGTCAAGCTAAAAAGTAAGTGCAATTTATGGAACCCTCTACCTGAAGCTTGATATTTCTATTAAACCCTTCTTAAGTTGTAACTTTGACTGTTTCGGGGTATTTTATTAAATGATATGGCTAATTTTTACATGATCTGGTTTATATGTCTGGATTCTCGAAGTGTAGTCTAAGTTAGTTGGGATTAAGGAGCTACAAAAACAGAATGGACAGTCATTTTATGTGAAAGATTTGATCTTCTTTAGGCACAACTATTCCTCAATTGTATTAGGGATGAATTGACAGTTTACGAAAAGTAGAATTGGTAATGGAAAGAAAAGTATATAAGTGTTGTGGTTTATTCATTATTCCTATTAGGATAGGATACCACACTTAAAAATCAATTTTTTAACTATTAGTAAAGGTAGCTAGTCAAACTCCATCTCTGTTTTACCACATCACAGTAAATCTTGTCTGTCATTTCCTGAGTATCTAGGAAAAATTTCAATTTAGGTACAGTCGTTTCCCCCCTCGAACTAATGAGGGGATTTTTTCTCTCTCATTATAATTATTATATTCTGCAAGAAAATATTTTTGATATTTACTATATATATTGGTTGGAGACCAGGCATCATTTTTCCTATTTGAAACTCTTTTGTTATCAGATTTCAGTATGATTTAATGTATATCTCTTGTGCAAATAAGGTGATCAGAGGCGTTGATTGATTTTCTTGGTTACCCTTCTCTATGTATACCAACTTGGATGAATTATTCCAAGGACTGCTCGTAGCTTTTGTTTTGTAAGTTAGTAGGCAATGCATTCTACTTCCTTATGTGATTCTGTACAGTTGTCAAAGAGAGCTATAGACTTTAGTATTGTTTTTGTTGTGGGTGATGTGTAAGATATATATAATGGCTTACACGTAGACCTGGGAAACGGGTCGGGCGAGTCGGGTTCGGGTCAGAGTACATCGGGTTTAGTATATTTCGGGTCGGGTCATTTCAGGTTTAAAATTTACCGGGTCAAAACAGGTCGGGTTACGACGGGTTTATCTCCGGATCGGATCAACCCATCGGGTCTGATTGCGCAATTTTTTTATTCCTTTTTATACTTATTTATAAATAAGTTTACAATGGATAAACAAACCGTTGAACATTTATCTCTTCTTTATACTTTTTCAAGGAATATTTTTCCAAATTGAGCTTTTAAGCCTATTTAAGGTCTTTTAGCGTTTATGCATAGTTTCGAGTCTCGTTTTGTGTGAGCGAGACTTTATTGTGACTTTATATGCCTAATAAGACTAAGTTGTATAATGTTTTCAACAATAATCAACATCGATGTTGTAGACTATACACATTGTGACAAGTTAGAGAGTTATCACTAGTTTGGTTTTTACAAAGGAGGTGCAATTTCAAAAGTTAGAAGTTGTGATTAGAAGTTACCTACATGACCTTTTAGCGTTTACGCATAGTTTCGGTATAAAATAAAATGACTTATTTTCTTATATTTGAACTTTGTGTCATGTTGTTCAAACTAACAGACATATAACAAAGTATAATGTTCAATCAATAACCATATAATTTATGATGTAAGTATATAAAAGTATATTATACATTATTAAATAATCATCCATAAATTATAGTCTCCAACATAAACTCTAGTTTATATAAATTCTTAATTATTAAAGAGTATTCCGTATAATAAAATTTATGTAAATAATAAACAATTATTAAACAATCCATACAAGCTAGAATTATAGCTCACAATATCATTTAATATTGGGCTAGAATGTGAATATTGATGATGATTATACAAAACTTAAACATTTAAAAAATAACTAGAAGAAGTAATAAATCTCATTGTAATAAATCTCATGTTAATAAATCTCATTAAAAATTAAGTGGTTGGTGGCTCTATTTAAATTTGTATGTATAAAACTTGTCTACCCTCATTTCCCACACCGAGAACTTGCAAATGGATCATTGTCACAATCTTCTATATAACCTTGCATTTTTTGCTACATAAATCCAATCCGTCCCACATCGACCAAATGGAAAAACATGAAGCTCTAAATGTGTACTCCCTCCGTCCCTTAATGTTTGGAACATTTCCTTTTCGGGCGTCCCAAAATGTTTGCAACATTCATTTTCTATCCATTAATTTTTTCCCATAATACTCTTACTTTATTTATTTTATTCATATTCTAACAACACTTTATCAATCAAAACAACCATCTATATCATCTTTTCTATCTAATTTCCATCATTACTACCTTTACTCAATATTTTATTCTTCTTTTTTATCTAAAAACCCTTTATCAATCAAATCAACCATCTACTCAACTTCATTTTTCCTCTTCTCTCCACTCATCTCACTTTTCTTAAATATTGTGTCATTCCCTTAATGTTGCAAACATTAAGGGACGGAGGGAGTATATAAGGTTGGTACAAGTTGTTGACTCCTTACAATTCAATTTGGGTATGTTTTTCTGATTGAGCTTTTAAAATTAAAGCTCATAGTAAGTAAAACAATATATTATTTAAGCCTAATCAACCTAATTTTTATTTATAAGCTTGTTTTTATAAACAGAATTTATAACATAGCAACAAAATATCATTTTTGTTCCTATCATTTTTTCGATTTTTTCATAATTCTTTCCTATTTTTATTTTCTAGTTGTTTTTTTGGTAAGAGTGTAAGACCCAACGGGTTGACCCGACCCAACCCGTTTTTGACCCAGCAAAATGTCGGGTCATCAGGTCGGGTCAAAATCGGGTTTCGGGTTTAATTTAACGGGTTAAGAGCACAAAAAATCGGGCGGGTTCGGGTCGGGTTTGCGGGTCGGGTCATATTTTCCCAGGTCTACTTACACGTGTCTTATGTCGTTATGTGTTTATAAGGTACAAGATTTTGAGCTTGGAGGTCAAAATCTGGAATCAAGGTTGGTGGAATATCATATAGGGACCTTGTTCAATGTAATTTTTTTATTTTATGTAGGATTTCTTGGAAATGATCTATATTTTTTATTGGATGACACTAGTTATTATTTATTCTCATACGATTTGTTATGTAACATTTTGGAGCATAATGAAATTATTTTGTATTTTGAACAAATTTCTGAAGTTTAAAGAATGCTGTGATCTTGGTGAAAAATATTTTGAATAAATTGTATTAAATTCTTTATAGATGTAATGCAACAACAATATCGTTGCCAAACATATATGTATTGCAACGACTTGGGTCGTTGCCAAACATATATGTAGTGCAACGACTTGGGTCGTTGCCAAACATATATGTATTGCAACGACTTGGGTCGTTGCCAAACATATATGTATTGCAACGATTCAAGCCGTTACTAAAAAAGAAAAGTTACCTATGTAAAAATGTTTTTTTGCAACGACAAATTTATTGCAACAGACTAAGTCGCTGCTAAATATATCTTTTTTTGCAACGCAAAAAGTCGTTGCAATAGCCTTTGACTACGGGCTTACGGGCAATGACCTTGCAATGAATTTTTTCGTTGCCAAAAATCGTTTTAGCAACGACTTTTGTCGTTCCAAAAAATGAGTTTTCTTGTAGTGTATTTAGCGCGGCGACTCTCCCTGTTTGCTTCTGGATGTACTTTACGCATCGTGGAGACTCGAGGTCGAGTATGGCTTTAATTTGTTCGGGACTAGCCTCTATTCCCCTCTGTGTTACTACGTATCCGAGGAATTTCCCGGAGGAGACTCCGAAGGAACACTTGGAAGGGTTGAGCTTCATGCTGTATTCTTCCAGGATTGTGAACGCCTCTTTTAGATGTGCTATGTGATCTTCCTCTCGTTTGGACTTCACAAGCATGTCGTCTATGTAGACTTCGATGGTGTCTCCTATTTGTTCCTCGAAAATCTTATTCACCAGACGTTGGTATGTGGCTCCGGCGTTCTTAAGGCCGAAAGGCATGACCTTGTAGCAGTAAATCCCCTGGTTCGTCACGAACGCGGTCTTTTCTTGATCGGTAGGGTTCATCTGTGTTTGATGATATCCGCTGAATGCGTCCATGAACGTTAGCATCTTGTGCCCCGCTGTTGCGTCTACCATGGCGTCGATGTGAGGGAGGGGGAAGGAGTCCTTAGGACAGGCTTTGTAAAGATCTGTGAAGTCGACGCATACTCTCCACTTCCCATTCTTCTTCTGGACGACTACGACGTTGGCGAGCCAATCGGGGTACTTCGCTTCTCGTATCTTACCCGTTTCGAGGAGATTCTTGACTTCTTCGTCTACAACTTTGTTGCGCTCTGGGGCGAACTTTCTTCTTTTCTGCTTGACTGGAGCGAACTTTGGATCAACATTTAGTTTGTGAAGCATCACTTCGGGGGATATACCTGTCATGTCTTCGTGGCTCCACGCAAAGCACATAACTTTTGATCTTAAAAACATTATTAGTTCTTCTCTAATCCCTTTAGGGACATCTGTCCCTATCTTCACAAATCTCTCTGGCTTCGTATCGTCGATGACCACGTCTTCCATCTCTGGACACTTTGGCTTGATGTACTTGGTGGGTGTTTTAACTTGAAACTCTTTTACTTCGTCTTTCTTGATTTTTGGCGTCTTGGTTCTTTTCATTCCGATCCTGTAACATTCTTTAGCCGTATAGGGTTCGCCCTTAACTTCACGTACTCCCCAAGGAGTTGGGAATTTCAAGGATTGGTGATACGTAGATGGGACCGCTCGCATATCGTGGATCCAGGGTCTTCCTAGGATGGCGTTATAGGGCGACTCTGCTTCCATCACTGCGAATCGAGTTGGGAGGTTGATGCCTTGGACTATTGTTTCGAGGGTGATTTCTCCTAACATCTCGGAGATCTCCCCGCTGAAGCCTTTCAAACGGATACGCTTCCTGAGGACATCGTCGACGGAAAGTCCGAGTTCGAGGATGGCGAAAAGAGCGATGATGTTGGTCGAACTTCCATTGTCTACTAAGATTCTTTTTACTCTGCAATCCTGGATCACCACGGAGATTACTAGGTTATCGTGATGCCTAATTCTCTCGT
Source organism: Oxyria digyna (assembly GCA_029168935.1). NCBI lineage: Eukaryota > Viridiplantae > Streptophyta > Magnoliopsida > Caryophyllales > Polygonaceae > Oxyria > Oxyria digyna. The sequence continues at coordinate 49,201,184 of JAPVLV010000005.1, forward strand.
CTGGTCTTTCGAACGTGATGGGCAAATCTTTATCGGCGGCTCTGGGGAGGTGAACTGGAGCGGAGTCGTTTTGTCCCCCGATAGTTCTTGCGAGCCTCTTGAAGTTGGAGGTTGTACAGGATGGAGGGCCTCCTAACACGGTGAAGGGTTCATTTTGGATTCCGCTTGCGGAATTCTTCATCGATCTGGAGTCGTTCATGGCTTCTGTGAGTGAAATTGTTCCCTTCGTGTGGAAAGACGATACCTTTTGATCCTGCCCCACGGTGGGCGCCAATTGTTTGTAGCGAAATTACCTACGAGTAGATAACTAAGCAATTGTTGGGCAAAGATCAAAGAGAACGGTGAAATCTTAAAACTCAAGAACGAGACGGGAAAATTAGGGTTGAATCTTTAGCTTGGTATTACTCGAATGATGGCATAGATAATTACAAAGCAGGCGTTAGCCATTATATAGGCTAACCCTAATAATATCTTTAAGGAAACAAGATCTTATCTTTTCCTTCTATCTAATCGACGATATAATAAACTAGGTAAAAGATATTCTTTTACCATATTTTTTACCAATTACAATAATATAATACAAAATAGGATAAAATATACTCAGCCGACCTAATGCTTAAGATAAACGGGACCTTTGCCACGTCTCGTCACGTCGACGAGATCTTTCCTTCTTCTCATCGCGTCGACGTCTTCCTTCTAGAATAGAAGACGTATTCCATAAAGAAAGAAGGCGTCTCCCAGTTCTACTAGACGTTAAGCCCTGTAAGACGCCTTAGGGGTATTGTTTGTGCCTAAAAATACGACGACTATGGAACGCGTGGAAGCTACGCGTAGAAGGAAGACGTCGACGCGACGAGATGGAGAAAAGACCTCGTCGACGTGACGAGACGTGGCAAAGGTCCCGTTTATCTTAAGCATTAGGTCGGCTGAGTATATTTTATCATATTTTGTATTATATTAGTGTAATTGGTAAAAGATATGTTAAAAGAATATCTTTTACCTAGTTTATTATATCGTCGATTAGATAGATGGAATAGATAAGATCTTGTTTCCTTAAAGATATTATTAGGGTTAGCCTATATAATGGCTAACGCCTGCTTTGTAATCATCTATGCCATCATTCGATTAATACCAAGCTAAAAAATTCAACCCTAATTTTCCCGTCTCGTTCTTGAGTGTTAAGATTATACCGTTCTCTTTGATCTTTGCCCTACAATTGCTTAGTTATCTACTCGTAGGTAATTTCTCTACAAACAGTTAGTCTAATGAAAGACTATGGAAGTGGAATTTATGTGAGGTTCTATGTCGTTGTACTAAACTACTATCGTAGTCTCTCGAGTTAAAGCCGAAAGACGATATATAACTAAATACTTCCACTGAAGAGGGAGGATAGACCAAAAGATATGCAACAAGAGAATACCCGAAACGAAGGTGGGTATTGTTTGTAGCGAAATTATCTACGAGTAGATAACTAGGCAATTGTAGGGAAAAGATAAAAGGGGACGGTATAATCTTAACACTCGAGAACAAGACGAGAGAATTAGGGTTGAATCTTTAGCTTTTTGTATTACTCGAGAATGACTTAGATTCTTTACAAAGCAAACCTTAGCCATTATATAGGCTAACCCTAATAATATCTTTAAGGAAATAAGATCTTATCTTTTCCTTCTATCTAACTAACGATATAATAAACTAGATAAAATATATCATTTTGCCATATCTTTTACCAATTACAATAATATAATAATGAACAAGATAACAAATACTCCCGACCTAATCCTTAAGGTAAACGAGATCTTTGCCACGTCTCGTCACGTCGACGAGATCTTTTCTCCTTCGCGTCGCGTCGACGCCTTCCTTCTACGCGTAGCTTCCCCGCGTTCCATAGTCGTCGTATTTTTAGGCACAAACAATACCCCTAAGGCGTCTTACAGGGCTTAACGTCTAGTAGAGCTGTGAGACGCCTTCTTTCTTCATTGAATACGTCTTCATAATGTTAGGAACGCGTTGATGATTACGTCACTTGAATTCCTAACATCGACGTAAGGCTTCAATCGTCATCTTTCTTTAATTATTCGCATGCAGAAAGCAAGTGGCTTTGTTATCCGTGCCGATAACGCTCATTTGCAACGGCTATAATGTCGTTGAACTCTTTTCCCGTAATCTTCGTAATTCTTTGGTCTATATAATGGGGATATTCTCATTCTCTTCCTATCCTTGCTTCTCTTACGCTCAGAGAATTCGGTCTACGTGTTCTTTCTTCGAACTTCTTCTTTAGCTCCCTTGCAATGGCTTCTTTCTACGTTCCCAAATCTATCTTGAAGGATGTTGATTGCAAATCGACTGAGGCGCGCGACGTCGAGAGACTGGGGTCATTGGCGCATCTTGGTCCCGAAGTCGAGATTGAAATACCTCCTCAAGGGGTGTTTGCCGATGCGCATCGACCAGGATGGATCGTGGTATACGAGTACCCCTTCCTTACAGGGCATCGATTCCCATTTTCTCCGCTGGTGAAAGCCTTTATGCTTGTGCTAGGCGTGGCTATGGGGCAATTGTTGCCGAGTGTCTGGAGGATCTTGGGCGCCTTAGACGGTGTCAAGGAGAAAAACGGCGTCGAGCTTGTCATCGACGATCTCGCTCACTCTTTTAACGTTCAAACCAGAACAGTAGGGAGGGTAGGCCTCAGATCGAGACCAAAAGAGGCCAAGATCGTGATTGAAGGGAGTCAAGCCGATCGTCACTGGGCCGACTTCTTTTATTACGTGAAGAAGTCTTCTCTTGGCAAGGAATGCTCCTGGTTGATTGAATGTTGGAATCCTTCAAGTGGGTTTACTTTTTTCTTTCTATCTTTACTACGCGTGTTCATCTTCGTCAATGTCTCATGTTTTCTTTCCTCTTTTCTTTACAGTCCATACGGATGCTATTGTGGTGAGGCGAGAGACTAAGAAAGTCATCGCCAGACTTCTCGCAATCCCAGAAGGCGATCGGACCTTCCATGGTCACGACGGTGAAGGTCGTCGTATCGCTTCTACAGCTCCGACAGGTAGCGTGTTTATGCTTCTTTTACTTAATTTCTTCCTTCTCTTTATGATTCTGACTTTCTCTTTCTCTTGTTGATTCTTCAGTGTCCGCGGATCTTTCTCGCGTTCGCAGTGGGGGTTTATCCGCGTCTGCTTGTTTCGTCGCGGAAGAGGAGTCGTACCGGAGAAGGAACGACGTCTATGGCCCCCATTCATATTACATCGATGATATCCCTTGTATCCTCTTTGTCGCCTTCCTCAACTCCGGCGAAGAAGGCTCTTAAGGGTAAGGAGAAGGTGGTCGAGAAGCTGGAGTTTAATTACGAGAACGTGGATGGCTTTCTGGGGGTCATCTCTCGTTTTGTCGCGTCTGGGAGATCGTTTCTGCCTGCTATGAAGCGACTCCAAAATCCTCCATCGCTCAATTATTATCTTCCAAGGGAGACGGAAGATGTGGTGGGAGAGTCTCTCGCTGCGCAATGGCAGGTAGTTTTTTCTTCTATTTTCTTTGTACTTAAGCTTTTGACTTTTGCTTCACGTCTTGAATTTTGTTCGTATTCTTTTTCTTTTGTAGGCTTTCCAGGCGTCTTTGTGTCTTTACGGGCGTTTTTCCGACTTCGTTGATCAGATGAAGACGATGGAGGCCAAGCAATCGGCCGACGAGTTGAAGATCCGAGAGCTTAATGCGGCGGTTGAGGCGTCGCGTAAGGCCGAGGACGAGGCGCTGGGAATGTTTGAAGCGGAGTCTAAGCTTCGCGTAGATCTTGCCAAGCAAATCGAAGATTCGAAGGAGAAGATTGCTACTCTGGAGGACGAGAATGCTAAGTTGGAGGAGAAGAATACTTCTGACCTCGAGGAGGTGAAACTTTATTGGTCTTGGCTTTCTCGTGTGGAGGTTATTGAGCAATGGGCCACTGGTAAGTTTCATGGTTGGGATCCAGTGAAGGAGCGGAATGAATTCGACGAGGCGTACCCGACGCTTCCTGAGGGTGTTGATGCAGGGCCTACGCCTATGAATCCTCTTGTGAGTCCTCACGTTATGGAGGATGACGTTCCTCATCTTAACGAAGTTGATCCCAATGATGGCGTTGAAGATGACGGAGGGGGCAACAAAGAAGTTGTCGTCGAGGACTCCGAGGGTGGAGAAGGAGATGAACGTGAGTATGAGGATGGTGATGCTTCTTCATCGAGTTCTTCTGAATCTGACAGCGAGTCTTCTTAGTTTTTCTGGGGTCCTTGAAGTGTTTTGTAAATTTTTCTTCTTTTCTATTTTCTTTTACGCGTCGCCGTTCTTCGGGGCGCTTTTCTTGTAAATACTTTTGTTCTTCGCCCTTGATGATGGGCTTCTTCTAATGTATCTTGACAGTGTTCTTGAATTATTTACTTGTTGATGAGCATATCTGATAAGCGGTTTTTTACATACCGCAACTATGGATTATTAGCTAGTTTTGTATAGGATTATGTTATTTGTTTCTATGTAATCTGTATCATGGAGCTGTTCGAGAGAAGATTTACATACGAAATTCCAAGAGATGATACGAAGCATTGGAAGCATTGAAGCATAAGGAAGAAGCTGCTGAAGACGAAGACGAAGACGAAGACGAAGACGAAGACGAAGACGAAGACGAAGACGAAGACGAAGACGAAGACGAAGACGAAGACGAAGACGAAGACGAAGACGAAGACGAAGACGAAGACGAAGACGAAGACGAAGACGAAGACGAAGACGAAGACGAAGACGAAGACGAAGACGAAGACGAAGACGAAGACGAAGACGAAGACGAAGACGAAGACGAAGACGAAGACGAAGACGAAGACGAAGACGAGAAGAAATCAGAAGCTGCTACCTCAGACGACACAGCCGCACCCGCGGGTCTCAAGCCGCACCTGCGGGTTTCACCCTCAGCCAAGGATCCTGCTGACATACCTTGGGAGCAGCGTCTATTCGAGCAGATTGAGTTTGTCTATCAGTCGGTTCAGACGTTGAACCAAAATGTTGAGAGGCTGCAGCATTCGGTGGATGACTTGCGGCTCGACATGCAGGCTCGCTGGCCCGACCATCCAAACCAGGATGACCCGGATCAGTGAGCTTCTTTCTCTCTTCCTCATTATTTTTCTATGTCTTACACACTGGGGGCATTGTGCACTTCAAGTATGGGGGAGGGGAATTAGTTCATTGCTTATCCTAGAGTAGTTTCATTTCCTTGTTATTTCCCTTCGGTTTTTTTGAATTTGGGTTGTACTTTGCATGGAATTAAAAACAGAAAAAGCCACAAAAATACGAAAAAAGGCAAATGAAAATCCTAGGATGGAAAAATCCATGCAATAAGCGGGGAGTTCAGATTGCATTAGGCTTGGCAAAAAAGGACTTGAGGGCGGTAAGGAATGGTGAGATTGAAAATGAAATGAGTGGCTAGGTGAAAACTTTTCGGGGCACCTAGGGAAAATGAGTGAAATGAGTGTCTTAGGACAAAATTTTTTGCATGTTAACCACTACGGAGGACCAAATTGATAGATTTCTTTCTCATCATATTATTTGTATACTAAATGTGTTAGTGATTTGCAGTTTCTTTCTTTTTCATTCTTCCTGAGATCTTTGAGTGATTATTGTAAAATAGTAAGTTTCTTTTAGCTTACTCGGGGACGAGCAAGGTCTAAGTCCGGGAGTTTGATAAGCGGTGTTTTACATACCGCAACTATGGATTATTAGCTAGTTTTGTATAGGATTATGTTATTTGTTTCTATGTAATCTGTATCATGGAGCTGTTCGAGAGAAGATTTACATACGAGATTCCAAGAGATGAAACGAAGCATTGGAAGCATTGAAGCATAAGGAAGAAGCTGCTGAAGACGAAGACGAAGACGAAGACGAAGACGAAGACGAAGACGAAGACGAGAAGAAATCAGAAGCTGCTACCTCAGACGACACAGCCGCACCCGCGGGTCTCAAGCCGCACCTCCGGGTTTCACCCTAAGCCAAGGATCCGAGAAAGCACAAGCCGCGCCCGCGGCCCTCTGCCATCCTGAAATTCTGGAGAATCCAAAACCGCGCCCGCGGCTCTCAACCTGCGCGTGTGGTTCCTCGACAGAAGAATCAAATTGATGTCTTTGCCAATTGAAGTATTTTGTGTTTAATTCTGCAACTGTCCACACGTTTTTATTACCTTAATGTGGCTGTTACAATAGCTGATGACTATTTAGGTTATGGATGATCATCCTTGATAAAATACCTTTTGTTTACTTAAGTTTTTGGAGAGTTTTTCACAAAACTTATGAGTTGCTAAAGTTCCTTTGTTTCACTTGGCGTTTGAAGCTTTTGGATTCATCAAGTTGTTAGTTTATCCTTTCCTTTTGTCTACTCTTTGATTGTCTCAACTCTCTTGTTTGTATTGTCCATGAACTAGATTTACTACTTTAGACTGATCACCTAAGTTAGTTTTATCTTATTCATATTGCTAGAGTTTGATACTTCTAGTTGAATTATCATACTTGTTGTGTAGCACAATTTATTTGCATGAACTAGTCATTGTGATAACTTAAGAATTTGATAAACTGATTCTCTTGGAATTCGACCCTTTCTTGCGCACTATATTACTTAGTTTGCACATTAGGATTACTTGACTTGGCACACGACAAATTAGCCGCGTCAATATCTTCGAGGTTTTCACAGTTTTGAACATGTCGTTCTTGTTGGTGACGGCGTACTTGTTCCTGATTTTTTGGAGTGATAGTAATGGTCTACCCCTTTTGGTAGGTTTGAGCTAGGCTGCTCGTAGGCTGGGTTAAAGCTACCAAAAATTTCTTTGGCGGAAGAAAGTAATTTCCTTAGCTTTTCCTCGTACCTTGTACTTTGTCTTCTTATTTCTTGTGCGTCGTTGTTTACTTTGTGCTTTGTCATGGAAGTTTATCTCTTGTCTAGCTTTTTACATGTAGCTTAGGCGTGAGTGCGTAGGTCTTTGTTTTAGGTTTTTGCTCTCGCTGCTTTTTCTTTGTAGGGTGTAGTTTTCTACCCCTAGGGTGATACTTTGCTCGTAGTGAATACGTCTAGAGTGTTTTGCTTACTCGATAAGATAGTATGGTCATCGCGGCTGCTTTAGGTACGTTGCCGGCTTACATGAAGGTTGGGTCCAGCATTTCCTCCGAACCCAGAAGCGAATGGCGGACATAGGTCAGCGTTTGATTTTTATCAGCTTGTGACGTTACCCCTTACTTTTGAGGCGGGTCTGTTCATCGTGGAGCGTCCGATTTCTTGATTATTAGGACTTACGATGGCGGTGGACGCATCCCTGCCGGTTTGGCGTTTTGCCCATGGATTCATGACTCTCAGAGGGGCCGTGGAAGGCGCAAGTACACGTTCCTAGAGATGGGTCGTGGCGATAGGTTTCCCTTCTTCCCCAGAGGACCGTGCCAGTTTCGTGAGGTGTCGGGCTTCATTCCTTATGACCATTGCCACACGTCGCTAACAATCATAGGGAGCTTCGACTCGGGGTCGGCGGTTCGGCTAACGTTGCCTACGCGTAGATGAAGCCTTGAACGCGTAGACTAACGAAATTCGCCCCCGACGCAGATTTTCGCCGCGGCCTTATTAAGCTTAGGTGTTGCATAAGAGACAGAGAGCAAGTACTTTGAAATGAAACAACTTGGCATGCTTTAACACATCGGAAAGAAGTGTACTCATATATTGATAAAGAAAATGCATCACGAACTTAACAAACTCTGACACTGACGCTTACCCCTTGTCGTCGCGACCCCTCATCGCTTCGACGCTAAGATAATGACTCTACTTTATTGAAAAATTCTTAAAAGAAACTAGTCCTACTCATGCAAGAAAAAACATAAAGGAAGCAATGCTAGGAAACTTTGGAAATTCATGTCACTTCTCATGGGATTACGGTGGATGGTGCTTCAGGAACATGTTGCTTAAATCATCTCTTGTTGTACGAATTCCTTGATTGTGCTTAACTGTTGAGCTAATGTTCTTTGGCTTGTTGGATCTCACTTTTCCCGTCGCGTTAGGTATAGATTCTTCATCCCTAGCTTGCTTCGATTGCTATGCTTTCTTTTCCTTACTTGGAGACGTCTTGATCACTTTTTTCATTCCGATGTTGTAGCATTCTCTCGCGACTTGGAGCTCCCCTTTGATTTCCTGGATTCCCCATGGTGAGGGGAATTTCAGGGATTGATGGTACGTTGAGGGGACGGCCCTCATGTCATGCAACCAAGGCCTTCCTAGAATAATGTTGTAAGGTGACTCGATCTCCATCACGGCAAACTTGACTTGTATATTGATTCCTCTTGCATATGTCGCTAGTGTTATCTCTCCTATCATCCTTGCTACCTCGCCACTGAATCCCACCAACGGAACGTGTTTCTTGACGATATCGTCGTTGGATAGTCCGAGCTCTTTTAAGGCAGATGCATTGATGATATTGGTTGAACTCCCGTTAACTATGAGGATCCTTTTGACCAGGCAGTTGCTAACAGTAAGAGAGATTACTAACCCGTCGTGATGCTCCACTATCTCGTTTGGCTCTTCGAATGTGATCGGGTAGTTCCTTCTAGTAGGACGAATTTGGTAAACCTTCGTCATGTTGCACTCGTCGCGCATAATCTTGACATTCTTTCTGGCGGCCAACGAGGTATATCCGCTCGTGGAGGAGCCTCCGATGATGGTATGTATGGTGCAAGCATGATGTGACGGAGGTGGAGGTGGAGTGGGAGATTTTCTTTCTTTCTTTACTGCTTCGAAAGCGTTTCTTCCTTCTTTGGAGAGTAGGTCTTTTAGGTCTCCTCTCTTTAGCACCCTTAACACTTCCTTTCTTAGGGTGTAGCAACCATCCGTTGTGTGCCCCGTATCATTATGAAATTCGCAATACCCTTTGCCTGTTCCGGGTCTCCTCCCACGATTTTTCTTCCTTGGCCTTTACACGTCACGCAATCCTTCCATCGCGCTCATGACTCGGAGTGCATCAGTTTTCATAGAGATACCATTTTCCACCATATAGACGTTATCGACCTCACTCACTGCGTGTACCGCTTGTGGTTCTCTTTGGAAGGGTTTGTTTCTCCTATCGTGGCGTTCTCCTCGTTCTTGGTGTTTGTCGTTATGTCGACGTTGAGGAGAGTTTCTTCGCGGAGGAGTTCGCCTTCGCGGATATCGAGAATTTTCCTCGTTGTACCTCTACAAATCCTCTTCTAATCTTATGGCTTCCATGGCTCTCTCTCTGGTTGCCACGAATGATTCGGGGCGGGTTTTTGTTAGCTCTTTGTATAGGTCGCTATCTCGAGGTAGAGCTCGCCTGAACGCATCAGCCGCAGTGGCCTCGGTGCAATATGGGATCGTAACCTTCTCGTCGTTGAAGCGTTTCAAGAAAGCTCTTATGGTTTCGCCTCTGTTCATGCGCATGTTGTGGAGATCTGAGGGTTGCTTCGCAAATAATTTACTACTGGCGAATTGCAGCCTGAATTGATTGGAGAGTTCAGCGTAGGAGGAGATGCTTCCCTTGGGCAGGTGGATGAACCACGTCAAGGCGGGACCTTTTAACGTCGAGCTGAAGAATTTGCACATCATCGCCTCCTTTAATCTTGGGTCAATCGGACTTGTGGAGAGTTTAGCCTTGTAGAGTAAGATATGTTCTTCGAGATCGTCTGATCCGTCATAAACGGGAAGATCTGCGACGGTATATTTCTTGGCGATCTTTTGGGCGGCGAGGGTGGTGATGAACGAGCTTTCTTCGAAAGCGAACTCGTCTTCGGGAACTATAGACTTGGGGGCTCCGGGCATTAGCATCATCTTTTTCCTCAAGGCTCTGACTTGTTGATTCACGAGTGCAGCGATAGCGTCTGGGGTTAAGGTCTCTTCGAATCTCTTTCTCTACGTCGGTTCTCTAGGTAAGGCGAACCCCTGGTGTTCTTGGGGATGGTATACGTTGTCTTCCTCAACAGATTCGTCCATATCCATGATTACGGAGTTCAACCTCTCGTTCTCTTTGGCGAGTTCTGACGCCGTCTTCTTGCTCGCTTGTAAGGCTTCGGCTTGAGTTCTCTCGAAGGACTCGATCTGTGCTCGGACGGCGGCCACGTTGGTTATTTCGCCGTCTACCCCTTGCTTCTCCGTGGGGGTTTTATCCTTTGGAGTGTTAAGGGCGGTTTCGGGATCTTTCCTCGCATCCTCTTCTCTCTGAATGACGGGATCGTCTGTGTCCTTCTGCTTCGGATTCTTTTTCGTTGTTACGCGGGCTGTTGGTTGGAGATGTCATGATTTCCTACAAAAACGAAGTTCCTTTAGTGTGGAAAGACGATACCTTTTTGATCTGCCCCACGGTGGGCGCCAATTGTTTGTAGCGAAATTATCTACGAGTAGATAACTAAGCAATTGTAGAGTAAAGATTGATAGCATCCAATTCATATACCTTAGGACATGCATTTAGGTGTTAGAATGTGTCGTTTTATGGTGTTCTTGCATAGTTTTCTTGTTAGTTTCATTGTTTTGTTGAGTCTTGATGTCTACACAAGTTTATGCGTGTTACAGGTGGGTTTGCGGACTTTCGGATGCGGATTGGTGTGTATTGGATGATATCTTGCAACAGGGGAGCTAAAGGACTCGACGAGGGACGCAACGAGCGAGGAAAAGAAGAAAAATGGTTCTGAACGGTTTGCAACAAACCGTGCAGGATTGCTGCAAACCGTGCAGATCAGCAAAAGATGTGGAAGACGTCCAGTGAAGCGACACGGTTTGCTACACACCGTGCAGGATTGCTGCAAACCGTGCAGATCAGCAGAAGATGTGGAAGACGTCCAGTGAAGCGGCACGGTTTGCTGCAGACCGTGCCGATTTGTTACGGACCGTGCGGAAACGCTGTTAATGTGTCTTTTCGTTTCTTCCGACGTTTCTTTATGTGGGGGAGTATATATACGTTTTTAGACCGGATTTGCAGGGGGATGCTATCCTAATCGTTTTTAGTACTGAAAAGAACCCTAGTTGTGTTTTTGGGAGATTCCTATTGAAGATTGAAGGTTGTTTCTTGGATTCGATCAAGTATTTCTCTTCTTCTCATCTAATTGAATGATTTTCCTGATTCTTACAATGTTTATGATTGATTTCCTAAGCATGCTAGGCTAAACCCCCATTATCTAGGGTTGGGGAAATCCCAACAATGAATTGGTGAACTTGATGATTGTGTTTATCTAATTTGATAGCATGAGTTCATGATTGATTCAATTCTAGGGTTCTTATTGCAATTGATAATTTATCAATTAGTGTTCAATTAGGTTGAGTCTGAAAGGAGATATCTAATGAACAATTAGACATGGTATGAGTCCGAAAGGAGATTACTATTGTTGGAATTACTAGAATTGAACTTGAATGAATTCGTTTGTTCTCGCGGAATAGTAAGTTATCATAGAAACCCAAGGTTAGACCGAATTTAGCGGAGCACGAAAGTGGATGTTATCTCGGTCTAATCTTAGTTTCTAAGCGCCTAAAGGATCTAGACTTTGACTAGTGATGTGCGAAAGTGATTGCTAGTTGAAGCCTAGATACTTCTACTATCGTCTGAAAGGAGTTAGTTGATATTTCAGATAACTTACCGTCATATGAGCTTATGCTAGATTCTGATAAACACATACGAGTTACCAAGGCATTGTTGTGGGGATCCTTGATTCTAGATAACATCATCTCATTGAATTTCTTCATATTTGCAATACTTTAATCTTAGTTTAATCAACCAAATCTTTCTACGACTTAGCTTACCGGTTTAGTTACAAAAGATACTACATTGTCCTCGTGGGAACGACACTTGAAAAGCTACAACTGATCCCATACGCTTGTGGGTAGGTTTTTGTCCTATCAAAGATCAAAGGGGGCGGTATAATCTTAACACTCAAGAACAAGAAGAGAGAATTAGGGTTGAATCTTTAGCTTTTTGTATTACTCGAGAATGACTTAGATTCTTTACAAAGCAGGCGTTAGCCATTATATAGGTTAACTCTAATAATATCTTTAAGGAAATAAGATCTTATCTTTTCCTTCTATCTAACTAACGATATAATAAACTAGGTAAAAGATATCCTTTTGCCACATATCTTTTACCAATTACAATAATATAATAATGAACAAGATAAGAAATACTTTGCCGACCTAATCCTTAAGGTAAACGAGATTTTTGCCACGTCTCGTCACGTCTACGACATCTTTTCTCCTCCGCGTCGCGTCGACGCCTTCCTTCTACGCATAGCTTCCACGTGTTCCATAGTCGTCGTATTTTTAGGCACAAACAGGTATTATGGGAAGAAAATATGATTCATTTAGGAACGTTTTAAAAACATCACACACATTAGACTCCTTTGAATAATCGAGTCCAATCAACCTCACTGCATACGTATTGTGCGAATTCAGATTGAAAAGACGACCCTCTTAATCTAGAGAACGAGCGGTTTCCAAGTTGTACTCCTCGCTCGGGGTTTATTAATAATGTGCTCGCAGCACTTATCTTATTTACTTTTCACACCACATTATTATCTTAAAGCTTTTAACACATTCTCGACTCAACGAGATTAACACCGGGTGACATTACCGTCCAACCCAATTGCACTAGCAAGGTGCTTAAACACCTCTTATCCTTAACGGGTGGATAAGAAAAAATGATCATGATCTTAAAACATTATCAAGAGATTATTATACCTCGCAAGGCTATAATATCCCTGCACACATGTGCTTATTAAATTAACATTAACGACTATACTTAAGTCCACACATAGCACAAAAAGGCCACACACACCGTCTTTAAGACGTTAATCAACCTAATAATTATAACTAAATATATGTATCGAAAATATCTAACAACCTAGATAGGAAAAACATTTAGCATACAAGTGTTCCCAAACAAATTAATTAGGTTTTAGAAATTACCCAATTATTCAACAATTAATTTCAATATTAATTGTCGGTTAAATATGCAAAGAGAAGAGAAAGCAAGAGCGAACCGCCACTTGCCTGAAATAGAAAGACGACGAACAGAATGAAGATGAAGTCGGGAGCCTTGTCAACAAACTCGATCTTCAAGAATCCCGACCCAATTGCGATACCCAAATCACAAGAATAAACTATAATTAATAATTTATCCGGTATAATTATCTTATTAAATTATACCAATTAAATATATCATTAATTAACTAAATATTAATAATATATCAGGGAAAACATGTACGTGTACCATATATCACTTACATACAATACGTAATGAATAGTATATAAGTATACATGTACGTGTATCATAATTTGTCTGAGTATATCATTGGGCCTTAAGCCCATATACAAAGACAACAAGGTAAGTAAAGCCAAGCCCACTCATATATTGTCATCTTCTTCCTCGTCAAAACAGAGGACGCATGAACTTACCGGCGGACGGAAATTCAGACGAGTGTTGGATCGTTAGTTCAATTACTTCTGAGGGAACAAAGTGTATTGTTCCTTCAGAGGTATAGCAGCGGAATATTAACGCAGGAAGTATAGAAGAACACAAGTATTTAGAGTGGAAACCTCAACCACTAAGAGTTGAGTAAAACCACTACCTTCAAGCTTCTCACTTGAAGGATTTGAATGAGTATACTTATCTTATTAATCTCTTGTTTGTTACAAAAGAAAGCAAGGATTACGATCACGAATCTCTTCTTTCACTCGAGCCCAAACTCAACGCCTAAGACTAAGTATTGCTCACTCTTTCTCTCTTTTCTTCTTGTTCTTCTTTTGGACGATCACACTTGATTCACACAAGCACAAACTCTCTTAATCGTCACACTTATTCCTAAGCCTAAGACTAGTTTATATAGCAAAGATAAAACTAGGTTTAAACTAGGGAACAAATAAGAATATGGAAAAAATATCTTTCGCATAAGAAGATATTATTTCCATCTTTTAAATATATCTCTTTCCTTAAGATCTTCATGATATCTTTTTAGCTCAACCGTATTTTCCATAAAGGAAACAAGATATCTTCATTGCGCTCTCTCAGCCATTTCTTTCCTTATTTAGCTCGCCTCTGTTGAGTAACGTTCCTGCTCAAGTAGACATCCTGAAACACTCAAGTATACATTAGTAGGAATGTTTGTTACCATCAAAACCAGAAGGAACTTTACTTCAGCTGTAGCTTCAACAAATTCCCCCTTTTTGATGGTGACAAACATACTCATTGAATACTTCTAAAACTCATCTAAACAGTTCTCCTAAGGGAACGTTACTTATAAGGTATAAGTACAGATGTTCCCCCTCAAACCTTGACCATTCCTTTCTTCCCCCTTTTGGCATCATCAAAAAGTAAGTCGAAACATGCACTTGAAATAAAAGAACTTCAGAACACATCAAAGCAAGCAAATCATAGATTAAAACAAGCGTCATAAGAACAGACGCTGATACATATACTGGACGGGGAATAGAAAACACAAACATAGAGAAATTAAAAGAAGACACATAAAACCCTAAACAAAGGGTACAATAAGCGCAAGAGAAGATAGATAGATGTGCTAGGAACAGAGAGTGGGGGTCAGAGAGAGGAGGAAGGGTGTGGAGAAGAGACTTTTAAACTGCCAAGGGAACCTCTAGTTGGATGACGTCCAACGACGTATCTCAGCCTTCAAGGCAGCAACTTCATTCACCAGAAGCCTTTGTTGTTCAGTCAAGGTGGCAACCAGTGAGCACAGCTCTTCCATCCTCTGTTGTTGGTAGACCATAGTTGGCTCTTCACTCTGTTCCTGTGGAGGGTCCTCAGATATATGCTCTGTTTCACAAAACTCAGCAGAGCGGACCCAATCTCCATCTTCATTCTTCTCAAATTTCATCTTCCTTAAATTTGCTTCAGCTAACTCCCTAGCAAAGACAACCTCAGAAGGACCAGCTTCATACACCCTCAGATACTCTAGGATCTTCTTGACCACACCTGGGAAGGGAAGACCGTGCCTATCGTTCCTCCGGGCATGGGCCATGTGTAGCATGATGAACTTTGGTAAGTTTATGGCTTGCCTGAGGAGGAGCTTGTCCATGAGAAGGCAGTCCAGAATGAGGATGGTAGTGCGCTTCTGCTCTCTGGGGGTAATGTTACTAATTAGGTAGCTATGCAGGATCCGGTTCGCTACCCCCATGGACGAGGTGGTCAGCTCCCCAACAACTTCAGTGGAGTAGTCCTGAGACACCCTTTGGATTGCAGCCAGCCCTATGTCCTTTGGCCACTGCCCTTTGACGTATTCTTCAAAGCCTTCGTGAGGTACCCCGAGTATGACTCCCAGTTCGGTGCTTGAGACCACGTGGGTGTCCTTCCCAAGGACGAAGGAGGCTTGGATGGCGTGTGGCCTCTCAGTGATGGTGAAGGAACTATAGAACTGCTTTATCATTCCCTCATTGACCTTTGGCGCTGTGCAGAACAAGTTTTCCCAACCTTGGTAGAGGATGATGTCGACCAGGATATCCATCTTGTTGGCGAATAGAAACTCCTCATCAAACAGAAGATCTCTGATGATGGTTCGTTTCCCCAAGGCTTTTCCTGCAGCCACTTGTTTGGGAACTTTCCTTCCTTTGGGTGGCTTTGCTGCAGCACTCCTTGTTCGTGGACGAGAGAGGGAAGACTCCACTTTTGCCTTTTTGAGCACTGGTTCCTGAGCCTCGTCGTCTTCCTCACTGAGATCTAGAATCTCAGGGAACTTTCCCTTAGATAATTGCGAGTTCTCCTCCTCGATTTCGGCGAGGATCAGGTCTGTTTGTAGGGGAGAGGAGTGTGGAGGGCTAGGGGTGGTTTCTATTTGGGCTTTTTCTTGAGAGATTGGGCTTGTGATCTTTTCAGAGGTAGGGGAGGCCAATTTCTCAGTAGAGGTGCTTGAGAGGGATAGAACAGGTGTGACCGGCGGTGTTGTTTCTTTTGCCGGCGAGGGTTCTTGATTGGTTTCTTTTGGAGGGGATGAGGGTTCTTTATTGGTTTCTTCTGGAAGGGATGAGGGTTCTTTAGCTGGGGATTTTGTCTGTGGAGATTCTGTGGGGATGCCTAAGGAAGCAAGGATGCTTCGTAGTGTCTCAGGGCTTTCGTTTCCTGTGAGGGATACAGAGGAGGTGTTCACCATTGTTGCAGGGAGGGTTTTTTGAGGGAGCTTGTGTTTAGGAGAGGGTAAAGAGAAAGCTTGTGGTGATGAAGATCTGGGAAAAAGCCTTTAAGTAATTGCCGATTTTTCCATATCTGAACATCAGATCATTCGATTCAAATTCAAAACTCCTTTTTCCAAATCTGAACAGCTTTCCATAAATGTGCCGATTTTTCCTCCAATCAAATATACTCAAAAACCATCATTACCTTCTCGGTTCCAGAACCTACTCTAGTCCTTTAGGCTTCTGCCGAATGCATGTAACTGTCACCTCAGAGCTATTAATCCCCTCAGCAATTTTTCAAATCTCAACCCTTATCCTTTCCTTTCTCAATCTGATATCGAAGGTATTGTGATGCTTGGGGTATGTTTACCAGGGATGGTACAAAAGAACATCACATAGAAAAAATTTCACATAATATGAATTTAAAACATTTTATATCATGATGAGGGAGTCCAGTTGTGGATGGAAAAACATGGCTCATAGGACTATCGATCATGAAGGTTTATAGGGTGGCCGTAGATTCCCTCTATCCTTTGGGCTTGTATTGAGGGATCAGTACATCAAGAGGGATCTTTTGGGTTAGAAAATAAGACCTTTGCCTAAGGAATCATGCATTTATCAATTTCAATCTCTAGCAAGGTATCTTTCCTAATCACGTATAGATCATGCAAGTAGTTCAAAGGACTCAAGTTTATTTCATAGAAAAGCAGGTATGAATATGCTTAAAGGACTAATACTCAAGATGAATAAACTCACTAATTTCTCCAATCATTGGGGGTTTCAAGGAAGATCAAGATTAGTTGAGAGAAATCATACCTAGACCCATACGTAATTTCTCAAAGGGAGCCTTGTTTAGTGGCTTTGTGAAGATATCCGCGATTTGTTCCTCAGAGCGGACATGTTCCATAGAAGGAAGTGATGTCTTATGTGAATATGCTTAGTCCTAGAGTGCTGCACAGGATTCTTAGAGATATCAATAGCACTAGTGTTATCACAAAGTATAGGAACGTTACCTGAAATGATGCCAAAGTCACTTAGCTGTTGTTTGAGCCATATGAGTTGAGAACAACAAGCTGCGGCGGCGACATACTCAGCTTCGGCAGTGGATAGGGCGACAGTGGTTTGTTTCTTTGATCCCCAAGACACAAGACAAGGGCCAAGGAATTGAGCCATCCCAGATGTTGATTTCCTATCTGGCTTGTGTCCATCAAAGTCAGCATCTGTGTACCCTAGTAATTCAAGACTTCCCCCTCTTGGGTACCACAGACATAGATCATCAGTCCCCTTAAGGTAACGCATGATCCTTTTCACAGCAATGACATGAGTTTCTCTAGGACTTGCTTGAAATCTAGCACAAAAACATACACTCTGCATGATATCAGGCCTACTGGCGGTTAGATAAAGCAATGAGCCTATCATTCCACGATAGACCTTTTGATCAGATTCTTTCTTGTCAACATCCATTCCTATTGAATCATTCAGGGACATAGGGGTTGAATAGTTCTTTGCATCCATCATACCAAACTTCTTGATGCACTCTCGTAGGTACTTTTGTTGATGTACCTTTGTTCCTTCCTCTGTTTGAACAACATGTAGGCCTAGAAAGAACTTAAGCTCGCCCACCATACTCATCTCAAATTCACTCTCCATCAGCTTTGTGAACTTGGTAACTAAGTGCTCGTTGGTGGAGCCAAAGATTATGTCATCCACATATACTTGTACTACTAAGGTATGCTTTCCCTCTCTTAATAGAAATAAAGTTCTGTCTACTTCCCCTCTTACGTAACCATGAGATAAGAGGAATTGAGAAAGCCTTTCATACCAGGCGCGAGGAGCTTGCTTCAGACCATAGAGTGCCTTATCAAGTATGTAAACGTGGTCAGGATAGGAAGAATCTTCGAATCCAGGCGTTTGTTCCACATAAACTTCTTCCTTTAGAACCCCGTTCAGGAACGCTGTCTTGACGTCCATTTGTTGCAACTTGAATCCATAGTGGGCAGAGTAGGCGATCAAGAGGCGTATTGCTGCTAATCTTGCAACTGGCGCAAATGTTTCATCATAGTCAATTCCCTATTGTTGATTGTAGCCTTTTACTACCAGTCTTGCTTTGTTCCTTATCACTTGTCCTCTTTCATCCATCTTGTTCCTGAACACCCATTTGGTACCTATGACGGAGCGATCCTTAGGTCTGGGAACTAGTCTCCATACTTTATTCCTCTCAAATTGATGAAGTTCCTCTTGCATAGCATTGACCCATTCTGGGTCTTCTAGGGCATCTTTCACTGTTCTTGGTTCAGCTGTGGAGACAAAAGCACAGAAGGCATGAAATGTAGGATCTAATGTGAGTATGGAACAGTCCTTGTCGCTGGGTTCTAGAGATACATCGGAGGAGGGAAGCGAAGCACAGTTGCATACGTAGTCCATGAGTCTTGATGGGGGCCCATGGATACGAGTGTTGCGTCGCACTTCTTCCTCTTCATGGTGAGTATCTTCTTCAGATTGTTCCTGAGATGGGGATTGTTCCTAAGATGGGGATAATTGTTCCCCCTGAGTTCCGGAATCTCCATTTGGTACACTTGCATCTTGATCTGGGGCTGCTTCTTCTTCTGCGTTCATGTCCGTAGTAGGGATGAATTCCTCAGCATCAGCGAGAATGAATTGTTCCCTGTCGGCTTCAGTCAGTGGAGGAACGTTTGGATCATGGACAACGTTACCTGCCATGATCTTTTCATCAAAGACCACATGGATGCTTTCCTCCACCTTCCTTGTCCTTTTGTTGTAAACTTTGTAGGCCCTACTATGAGTGGAATAACCAACAAACGTTCCTTCATCACTTCTTGGATCGAACTTGCCCAGATTGTCCTTTCCATTGTTGTGGACGAAGCACTTGCACCCAAAGACCCTTAGATGAGAAATGTTCGGCTTCCTTCCTCTGAACAGCTCATATGGTGTTTTCTCAATCATAGGTCTCAACATGGCACGGTTCAGTACATAGCAAGCAGAGTTGAGTGCTTCAGCCCAGAAGTTTCTTGGCAATCCACTCGCAATTAGCATTGTCCTTGTCATATCCTCCAGATTCCTATTCTTCCTTTCAACAACTCCATTCTGTTGACGCGTTCTTGGCGCAGAAAAATTATGATTTATGCCTTTGTTCCTGCACAAGGAAAGAAACCGGGAGTTCTCGAACTCTGTTCCATGGTCAGTGCGTATAGCCCTTAGATGAAATCCAGATTGATTTTCAATAGCATATAACCAGAATTCAAACTCATCAAACACATCCTCCTTTGAAGCAATGAAAATAGTCCAAGTATACCTAGAGAAGTCATCTACAATGACAAACACGTACTTGTTTCCTCCACGGCTAAGTGTGCGCATAGGCCCACACAAGTCCATGTGAATAAGCTCTAAGGGTTCAGAGGTACTTACCTGGTGTTTGGACTTAAAGGATGATCTTACTTGTTTTCCTCTTGTGCAAGCAATGCACACCTCTTCAGATTGACTCTCTATATTTGGTAAACCAATAACTAGGTCTTTGTTGTGAAGTTTGTGTAGAAGTCTGAGGCTTGCATGAGAGAACCTTTGATGCCATAGATTGGATTCCTCAGATTGTGCAGAAAGGCACAGTTCTTCTTCAGGGATAAAAGATGGATCTACTTTGTATAGGTTGTTCTCTATGATTCCCCTGAGGAGAACTTTCCCTGTCTCAACATTCTCAACCAAACACTCATTAGTAGTAAAGATAACCCTATTTTGACTATCCTGGCACATTTGACGTACGCTCAATAGATCGAAGGTTAGGTTATCCACTAAAGTGACGTTATTCACAACAAGATTGTCAGAGATCCTTACCTTTCCCATGCCAATTACTTCCCCTTTACTGTTGTTCCCAAAGGTTATAGAACCTTTGTTTTCAGGATGGAGAGATATAAACCATGCTATGTTCCCTGTCATGTGTATTGAGCAAGCGCTATCTATATACCAGGAACTCTTCTTCTTTCCATCCTGCAAGTAAGGGATTAGTTTTTGCGCACCCAGGCAAGCCTAGGCTTACCTGGAATGAGGAACAATCTTCTATCCTCAGTATCTTTTAAAACAACCTTGATCCTGGGAGTGTTCCTAACAGAAGAATTATTGCAATAATTGTAGGCTATCTCCTCATCTCTTGATTTTTTCCAACACTCTTGTTGATAATGTCCTGACTCACCACAGTACCAGCAAACCCTGTGGTGTTTCAGATTGACATACCTACTTTGTCCAGGCCAGATGGTTTTGTTTTCAATTCTAGACCTAAAATCCACCTCTACTGGCTTAGTGCTTTTGGCATGTTTCTGCCATATCTTATACGCCTTTTGTCCATCAAACCACACCTTCTCTTCCTGAGCAATTTTCTTCCCTTTATCTTCAGAACCATTGTGGGAACAGTGTGTGATTGATCCTCCACAGGGTCCTTTATGACAGAGGGAATTTTGTATACCAGGAGACAAGATGGCAGTTTGTGAACAAGAGGCGCTATCATAGCCTAATCCAGCACGTGGTACAAAGCGTTTAGAGAAATCAGCCTTCTCCTTATCAATTTTAGAGGTGATATATTCATCTAACCAAACTTTCCTTTTGTTTTCTTCCTCTATTAGAAATTCATCAACTTTCTTAGCAAATTTTGAGTTGTCCTCAGTCAAAGTTTTAATTTCAGATTCAAGAATGGCAATTTTCCTTTCCAGGGAAGCTATATCAGACACATACTTAGGACAGGATTTGCACGAGTCCGACAAAGGGAACGAAGCCTTTTCAAGTCTAGCAACCTTAGAAGCCCAAAGCTGGTTTTCCTCAATTAGACATGAAATGGTTTCTTCCTTCTCGTCGATCAAAGAATTCAGATTACTTTGTTCCTTTCCTAGAGAATGAATGAACCTAATAATCTGAGCTTTTGATTTGTTTTCTAAGAAAGAGTCAAATTCTGAAGTGTTTACCTCATCTTCGGATTTTTCTCCTGTAGCCATTAGACATGTGTAGGGAAATTCTTCTTTGGAGTCGGAAGTCCCTCCTGTAGCCATTAGACACGTTTCCTTGGGAGTGTAGAGAAATTCGTCTTCAGAGTCAGATGTCCCCCATGTTGCAATCATTGCTTCCTTCTTTTCCCTTTGAGGGACAGTTGCTTCTCCTCCCTTCTTTTTGAAGCAATTTCTCGCGAAGTGTCCCTTCTTCTGGCAGTGATAGCAGATGATAGTACTCATGTCTTTGTTCCCATCAGGGAGACGTTGTTTTTCTCTGCTATCCTTCCAAACTCTTCGAAAGGCTCTTGTGAAGAGAGCAACTTCTTCATCCTTATCAACAATTTCATCCTCTTCCTGAGCAAGATCGAAGGCTTTTTCGATTTTTAGAGCAATGTTCTGGGACTTCTCTGCCTTCTCTCCTTCCCTTCGTAGCATCTTGCTCTGTTGAATCCCCGCGTTGCTCTGGAGACGAGCAACTAGTTCCTCCAAGGTGATGTTTTTGATATCATTCTGAGCTTGGAGTGCAAGAGAGAACGCGTCCCATTTAGAGGACAATTCCTGAAGAAATTGATGCGTCAGTTTCCACTCGGGGATCGTTTCCCCTAAGAACTCGAGTTGGCCTACGTACCCCTGGAAACGTGAATGGTAGTCATCCAAAGACTCATTCTTTCCTTGAACAGCACTATCATACTCCTTGATAAGAGTCAAGATCCTATTTTTCTTGATGTCTTCATTTCCCTCATACATCCTTTTGAGGGATTTGAATATGTCGTGAGCAGTCTTGTACTTTAGAACCTTCCTTTGATCAGATGGACCAAGGGCGGCGAGTATGACCTTCTTTGCTCTCATGTTGAGCTCCAAGACTTTGTAATCAGCATCTTGATAATCTTCTCTTTTCTTGAGTGTTCCTCCAGTCTCATCTGAGGGATCGAGAATCTTCACATCTCCAAATTCCACTATCTTCCACATTTGTCCATGCAGGGAACAGATATGTGATTCGATCTATTCCACCCAGTATGAGAACTCTCCTGACTTGAGCATTGGTGGCTTCCAGAAAGAGTCGTTGATGGTTGTTCCTGACATTCTTCCTGCAAGGGTAACAATCTAGAGACCAGGCTCTGATACCAATTGTTGGATCGTTAGTTCAATTACTTCTGAGGGAACAAAGTGTATTGTCCTTCAGAGGTATAGCAGCGGAATATTAACGCAGGAAGTATAGAAGAACACAAGTATTTAGAGTGGAAACCTCAACCACTAAGAGTTGAGTAAAACCACTACCTTCAAGCTTCTCACTTGAAGGATTTGAATGAGTATACTTATCTTATTAATCTCTTGTTTGTTACAAAAGAAAGCAAGGATTACGATCACGAATCTCTTCTTTCACTCGAGCCCAAACTCAACGCCTAAGACTAAGTATTGTTCACTCTTTCTCTCTTTTCTTCTTGTTCTTCTTTTGGACGATCACACTTGATTCACACAAGCACAAACTCTCTTAATCGTCACACTTATTCCTAAGCCTAAGACTAGTTTATATAGCAAAGATAAAACTAGGTTTAAACTAGGGAACAAATAAGAATATGGAAAAAATATCTTTCGCATAAGAAGATATTATTTCCATCTTTAAAATATATCTCTTTCCTTAAGATCTTCATGATATCTTTTTAGCTCAACCGTATTTTCCATAAAGGAAACAAGATATCTTCATTGCGCTCTCTCAGCCATTTCTTTCCTTATTTAGCTCGCCTCTGTTGAGTAACGTTCCTGCTCAAGTAGACATCCTGAAACACTCAAGTATACATTAGTAGGAATGTTTGTTACCATCAAAACCAGAAGGAACTTTACTTCAGCTGTAGCTTCAACAACGAGGATTCCGGCGAGGGCTTCTTGCGATCGGAGGGCGGCGCGACCACTGGGCACTTCCGACGGAGGTTCTGCAACCATGGGTCGAACAAAACTCGATTTAAACGGTATCGAAACTATATCGAAACGATATCGAAAAACGAAACGAAACCTTACCGAAAGCTTTACGGCTAGGCTTGAGATTTAGACGCCGTTAATGGTACCGATCTAAGGATGATCCTGATATAGAAAGAATCCAAAGAAAATGGTTTAACACCCTCGAATAAATATCGAAATGATACCGAAACATTATCAAAACGGAATCGAAACTCACCCCGAATACTCGCTTCTACCGAGGTCTGAGGCGTGAGAAATTATCTGGATTCCAAGGTAGAGTGGCGCCTCTGAAACAGCAATAAATTCATGGTTTAACCCATTGAATTTCAAAAGAACGAAACGAACAGAGAGGAAGTATGAAGCTTTACCTCCGTGGTAGAAGTAGGTGAATGAACACGGCTCTTAGCTTCTTTGTCTTATATAATTAAACAAACGAGGAACGAATGGTTAACGAGGGATGAATGAGATACGTGTGGTTTGTTCTCGGTTTGGACTAAATGAAAAACAGAGAGATGTGATGGAGTCATGGAGGCGGTACAAAACGAACGAGGAGGAAAATATTATATATAGTGTTCTCTAAAAATCATTGTGCCCTAAAAGGTTGCCTGCAAAGGAGAGATTTGGGTTGATACGTAGAAATCTCTAAGGAACAAGGCAGACGGCTGCAGAATCCAATTTTGGAAAATTGGTTCATCCCAAACTTTCTAGATGGCTTACAAGAATTAATGAAACGCGAAACTTAGGTTAAAATAATTTAAGGATATTAACCGTATTTAAACCTTATCATCACTTTGTTAGTCTGATTTAAATATTCTAGGTTATATAATGATAAATTTAATTTATGTGTGACAATACATATTTGTACAACTTTATGTACAAGTTTTATTTCATCTCATAATTTAAGAAAATTCTCTTTATAAGAAAATTACCAAAATATCTTATTGAAAATGAGGGATATTACAATATGCGTAGGAAAAACCCAAATCCGTTTAAAATTCTATATAAAGCCGTGTTGTTTGGGACCACTCAATAAATGCGTACATATTTTGGAGTTTGGGTGAACTGAGATTCGCTAACATCTCCATAAGTTAGTTTGTAGTCATCGTCCAAACACTGTATAGTGGTGTTGGCGAATCCCCGTTCTATCCAACCCCAGAAAATGGGCGCACTCATAACTTATGCGTAGAATATCTCATCAAAACTCGACGCATAATATGTGCGTGTGATTAGTCGGGTCCCCTATAAAAACCCGGGGTCCGTTACAGGCAGTGGTATGCTATTCTCACTTTATTCTGTATCTATTTCGATAATCTCGTATTTGTATAACTTTTTATAATTATCACATGGCGTCCTCCTCATCAGCACCATTTTCCGATGAGCCAGACTTTATGGTTCGAATGTGCCAGTGCGGTTTGCCGGTTAAATTGTACACATGTGACGAGCGCGGGTTTGCTTGCTACAAGAGACGGTACTATGCATGTGAGACTTATTGGGAAAAGAGGAGGTTTACAAGATCTTGTCGTACATTTCAGTGGATTGATCCAAGATATGAAGAGAGGGCAAGAGACATTATCAAAGAGTTGATTACAAGAAACATCGAACTTCATAATGAGATAAAAATGCTTCATGATATGAACGGCAAATTAGTTGATGACATATTGGATTCCGTATAAGATGTTCCTTTTTTTAATGTTGTTGGGTTATATTGTAATTTTAATATATTTTCTTCGGAGAAATGATATATGTTTTTTTTAACGTAACGTTCATTCTCTATTTATTACAAATACCGTACAAATATTAGTCAATTACAAATACAGATCCGTTTCTAGAATACATAAACGGATCTGGAGGGCGACCATTGGAAATCCGATAATCTCGATACTTCTTCAAATTCTCAGCAAAGACTGTTTCCCACCATAATATGTTTGGATTAGCATTTCCACGCCAAACACCTGAAGTGTGGGGTAATGGTGAACCAGACATGAGAACAACCTATAAAAAAAGTGAATTAGCGCAAATGGTAATAAGTAGTACGTGGCTTAAGCGGTATTTCTCGTAACAAATATACGAAACACTTACAGGTATAAAATGGTCACGGTTGCCAACATGTGCCATTCCATAAATTAGCGTCGGAGGGCCATTCCCTAGAGACCTCGACCTTAGTGGTAAGCACAACGTCGGGACATCCCAACTCAACACTACTAGAGCAACCTGATATAGTGTGGCGAAAACTAAACCCATGAATGGCATGTGACACCAATATTTTGATGTGCATGGGCTTCCACAGTGGTTCACATTTTGAATAAGTTCTTGCTAGGTACCTGGGCACATACGGGCCCTTATGGGGTCGTACATTTCTCGATTCTGAAGTAACTCCCCAACCAGCTCGTGTCGACCTGTTGCAAATTCTGACTCTTCCCTTTCAAGCAACAAGGCCATGGATCTGTATCCACAATGTCCATCAGGACGTACATCTCTAACATTCATAATGTACGGAAGCCAGAAGTCATCAACATTGTCGAAACCAAAGTTAACCCCTAAATGAATAAGAGGGGGTCTTTGTTCTGTACCACACGCATACTCCTCTTCTTGTTCCTCGGGTATAGGTTGAGATGACATCTGATCAAAGTCCATCTCCACTGCAGTAGATGAACTTTCTTGTTGCTTCCTAGGACGCCCTGGCCGTTTTTTTGGTGGAACAGGTTGCGATGACATCTCATTCACATTAACCTTACTCTGGGGTTTCGGTTTTGCATTCTTCTTCGCCTCTTCTTTCTCATATTGTTCCAGTTCTTTCTTCTTGTGCTCAAAATAGCTAGGTTCCCTCTCATCAACCTTCTCCTTCTCGTCCTCCTTATCGTCCCCCTTGTCCTTGTTTTTCGCACCTTTTGGCCTTCCTTTTCCCTTCATCTTCGTCGGTTCCAACATACTACTCTCTTCTAGGTGCTCCAAGTCCTGATACAACTCTCCTAGTTGGTATGCAGTTCCTTTCTTCAGGGTTCCAAAATCAAACCTCCCAAACATTTCACGAAGTCCTAGCGTCAAAATGTCCATCCGGACATTTTCCAAAGGCCCAAAAACTATTGTATCATTGTCATCTTCCCCCTCCAAGTCCCTCCAGAACTCATGTACGTCTTCTGGAATGAGCGGTGTGCTAGAAATTATTGCATTCCCAATGGCGTGGACACAGGGCAACCCGAGGCAGTTCCTCATCCAATGGTCAGTACATTCTTCTTCATATTCATCTCTCAATAGTTGCTCATACGAAGCCAACAACATATCCCAGCACGTGTCTCAAATTCTGTAGAAGAGAGGATTGATTCAGGCTTCAGGCAAGGTTAGTTTTGTCATTCTGTTTTTTTTTTAACATTGAAGAAGAAACGTTGATAGCAATTGATATTGTTGACAGGTTGTGGCTGTAAAGCAACTCGATCGAAATGGAATGCAAGGAAACAAGGAGTTTACTAATGAGGCTATGAAACTGAGTCTTCTGAATCATGTAAATCTGGTCAACCTAATAGAAATGGAATGCAAGGAAACAAGGAGTTTACTAATGAGGCTATGAAACCGAGTCTTCTTAATCATGTAAACTGAGGCTATCCACTTCAATCTCCTCAGATTTATTTTACTTCTTATTTAGTTAATTCAAACGCTAATTTCATTTGGAATCTCCGTCGTTGATTTTCGACTGCAGTTCCAGTGTTTTACCCCTCTTTTGCATGTTACCGATGCTAATAATCTTCTCACATTGATATCCATAACCTTAATGATTGGTATTCAATCTATTTTCCGCAGAGCAAGAGACTCCATCGACTCCGAGGAACTTTGAGTATCAACAACTCTTTCATTGAATGTTGGGGTTTCGAGGATCAGAATTTGATTCAATTAAGTTGTTCTACATTGGAGAAACTCTTTCAGATTTACTGTGGAAAGCGGCGAAGAAGATGATTGAGGCGTTGTTCTACATTGTTTGGTACTGCTGAATTCCAATTACATTATTCATGTTCACAACATGCATTATCGTAACTTTATATTTGATCCATATTATTCAATTTCAATATTCTGAATCTATTAACTTGTGTAAGTTTTTATGATTCGATGTGCTTGCGCTGTAATTTTAAATTGTTTCATGCGCATACACAGACTCAGCTGACAAAACTGTTATATTCTGGGATCTTGAAACCTTTGAGCTTATTGGAACTTCTGGACCCGAGGTATATAATTCCAATGGGAGCTAATACGAACTGTCTATGGCTAGCTTATTTTTCCAAAAAGCTTGAAATCCTAGCTTATTGTTTTCATAAGCTAGCTTATTTTTCTTTGAAATTAAGTATAAAAAATGATTTGCCGAACAGACACTATATGTAACCTCAAATTGATTATTAATTGCTACGTGGCTGCTTCCTTTTCCTCTTTATCTAGACATCTTGAATTTGGGGCTTTTCCTGTTTTATTTTGGTACGAATTTGGGGGTTTCTGCAATTTGTGAAAACTCTTTGTTGTGCCTTTTGGGGATTGTAATGATTCATTGCTTAGTTTGACTAAACACAGATTCACAAGGGTTTTGATTTATTTTTCCTCATTTTTTGTGAGCAGGTGGGTATGGAACTGTTGAGGAGTTGCTTGAGGTTATCACCTGAGCCCAGCTCGGCATCCATGATAAACCTGTAAGCTTGGCTTACATAACTTTTCAGATTCTGGGTTCTTTAAGTGTGTTGGGATTAAAAAATTCTGTGAATTTGATGCAACTTGACCTATATCCTAAATTCAATCTTGAGCACTTCATTGCTGTTGCTTTTGGTATGCCTATTGTTGATGAAATATCAAACAAAGATGGTGAAGGCTCCAAGATAGTACTCCTACATCAGTAAGAAAGCCAGAGGTAAATTTGACTAATTTCAATCATTAGCATCTATTTAACGGTCACCCTTAATTCATTGGTTAAATTGTGTTGGGTGGTTCTAATGTCTATCATTTTTTTGTTATTGTTGTATGACATGATTTTTTCCTTAGCAAAGAATTGTCAAACAGATTTTATGCTTTGTTCAGGAAACTTTATTTTGTGAATGAGTTTATAATTATATAAAATTAATTGGTGTTGATTATAAAAATATTTGAATTCTCTATTGATATAGTCAGTGAAATGATTCTATCTTGATATGACTTTGGTGTCAATGTGCAGATCTTCATAGGATTTATTCAACTAGCAAATTTTAGGTTGTTGATGAAGGAGAATTGAAATCAAGGCGTGCAACTCTTCTATCTATAAGACTATATAACTGGTTAGTTACTCTCATTCCTAGGTTGTATGTTTCTATTTTCTTCAATTCACATGTGTTGATGTGCATATATCAGCCTTTGTAATCATATTTTTAACTCCCTTATAAATGCAACAGAGAAGATTGGTATGATATCAAGTTCGGTGTGGAGAATGAGTTTCATTTTATGCTCTTTATTTTGTGAAGAAACTCATACTCAAAATTACAAAGATCCAATAGAACATAATAAAGTTAGATTAAGATTTTGCCCCATTTCACATTAGAGTTTACTTCTAATAGAAATATTTTGTTTTATCTTTTGAATTGCTTAAATGTGTATGGATATAATTGTGATCTTCTTGATGTTGTATCATATTTACTATTGTCATGAATTTTCCTCTTTGTTCTCTGTGGTCTTCTTTTGTGTTAGCACATTGGTGGGCCAAAAGGATATCTTTTGAACAATGAGTTTAGTTCATAATACAATATTAAGCTTTAGGTTCAATGATTTTTATTCTGATATCACCTCATAAGTACACTAATTAACTGATTTATTTTGAGTCAATTACACCAGTGGTCACTAACCTTTCACACTTTTTTTAAATAAGTCTCTAACCTTATCTTAGTTCTATTTTAGTCCCTAACGTATCTAAGTTTCTGCATCATTAGTCCTTCCGTTAATATAGACGTTAAAATGTCGTCAACCTGTGTATGTGGCAATACACGTGTACTTGGTACTCCCTCTGTCCCAATTTGTTAGTCTCATTTCAATCCGGCACATATGCCGAGACACGTTTTGTATCGTTAATATCTCTAGTTACATGTTAATAAAAAATTATAATTTTTTAATATTGTTAAAGTGCTTATTGAGACGAATCAGACCCCTCATGACTATTTTTTTTATTATATATTAGAAGATATATCTACAAGATTCTCTCGATTTGTGAATAGTGTCAAAAAATGAAATGGGACTAACATTATGGGACCGAGGGAGTAATTAGTAGACAAATTATTTTTTTATTAAAATAGAAAACATGTATTTTCTTTAAATTAAAAACTGCTAAAAAATGAGTAAAACCCTTTACAATCAAAACATGAACAATTAGGGTTTATATGTGGTCTGGGAAGGTGAACGAGAGGTATAGCAATTTCTATGACTCGGGGAAAAGTTTAGGGTTAACTTAATTGTTTGGGTTCGGATTGAAATTTCTTGAAGATGAGCAAACTTGATTGTATCAGGAAATGGAGACAGCGAGATTCTTTTGAAGAGCACCCAAATTACGGTATGTATTGGTTCAGTAATGGTTTTGATATAAGGCATTCATTGTTGTGTACTATTGTCAACATATATATACATGTATGTGGAGAAGGAGATTGAAATTGAGTTTCTAATACAGAACCAAGAGATTTTCTTTTATCACAAAAAACTTGTCTTTGTCTTTTATCCCCATTTGCTCTCTCGTATATGTTATTATATGGTAGGGATTAAATTTACTTTTCTCCACTTGCAAGTTGCAAACCATGAATTCATTGTTTATATTTATTATTGAATTTTTTTCATAGGTCCTGAAACAATGTATTTTACTATTAAATTGAATCATGGTGGACATTTTGCTCAACAAGGATGGAAGAATTACGTGGATGCAAGAATCATATATTTTGATTATTGTCATGAGGACAAGACAGTACTTCAAGTAATTTTTGATATGGTTAGACAAACAGGATATGATCCAGAGTTTATGGTTCTTTTATGGAAATATCCTAATTCAAAAATGAGTCAACATGAGATAAGGAAAATTGAGGATGAGCTAGATGTGTTGGATATGATGATGACTCATCTACCAGAGCATAGGATGGTTGATGATGCAGATTATGTAATTCAGGAAGATGATGCAGAACTTGAAATTAACATGCCTATCCCACCTAGAAGGCTTGATATATGTGGAGAAAAAAGAAGTCCGAGTGTGGTAAATGAGCAAGCAGTGATGGGACATTCAATTGATCTAGAAACCGATTACGAAGATTCCAAAGATTTTGAGAGTTTGGATGAAGAAAGCTTTCCAAAGTTCAATGTTAAGACTGATATGAGCAATCCAATATTGAGTGTGGGTATGACTTTTCCCTCTTTTAATGTGTTAAAGAAAGCTGTCCGAATGTACTCCATCAAGAGTAGGAGACCGCTGCACTTTAAGAAGAATGATTCAAGTAGGTTGAGGGTAGTATGTAAGGATGGGTGTCCATGGGTTTTGTATGCCACTCCAATTCAAGATGGGCAAAGAGTTCAAATCAAAACTTACAAAGATGAACATACATGTTGTAGAGGGTTCAAGAACAAGCATGTTACTTATATTTGGATTGCTCATAAATATCTAGAGGCCATTAGAGCAGATCCTGAAATTAAGTTGGTGTCATTGGAAAAATTCTTGAAAGATGATTTCAACATCTTAGTTCCTACAAACAAGTTGTGGAGAGATAAATCCCATGCATTGAAGCTCTTAAGAGGGGATGAGACACAACAAGTTGTGGAGAGCTAAATCCCATGCATTGAAGCTCTTAAGAGGGGATGAGACACAACAATTTCTCAAGCTTCCTGATTATGGGGGGAGCTAAGAAGAACAAATATTGATAGCACATTCATATTATCTTTGAATAATTTAATATTCAATAGATTATTTGTTTGTCTTTCTGGGTGCAAAAATGGGTTTAATGCTGGTTGTAGGCCAATAATATCCATTGATGGATGTTTTCTGAAAGGTAGATATGGTGGCCATTTGCTTGCAGCTGTGGGAATTGATCCAAAATGATTGTATATGGCCGATAGCATATGCAGTTGTTGATTCTGAGACTGGAGAAACATGGGCGTGGTTTCTTCATCTACTTGGTGAGGAATTAGGCATCCAAAATAGCCATAAATGGACTTTTATGTCAGATCGACAGAAGGTAACATATAAATAGCATCATACTCTCTTTTTTAACTTTTACTTTGTTATCTAACTTTGTTTGTATGTTTTTATGTATAGGGATTAATTCAAGCTGTACAAGCTTTATTTCCTAAGGCCGAGCATAGGTATTGTGTTAGGCATATGATCTCTAATTTTAAAAAAAAGCACCATGGAGAAACATTGAAGAATGTTGTGTGGGGTGCAGCAACTAGCAGTTACATGAGTGAGTACAATAAGCAAATGGAGAGCTTGAAATCATTGAGTGTTGAAGCTTGGGAATGGATGGGTAAAGTCCCTGCTACCTATTGGTCAAGATCTCACTTTAGGGTTGATAGCAAGTGTGACATATTATTGAACAACATGGCTGAATGTTTTAATAAGTTTATCTTGGATGCTCGTGATAAACCTATCTTGACTATGTTGGAGATCATTAGATGTAAGATTATGGTTCGGATTGCAAAGAAAAGGGAGAAGATGAGTAAATGGTCTGGTCGACTTTGCCCAAAAATTCAGAAGAAGCTGGAAAAGATCAAGGATGAGTCGAAGTATTGTTGGCCATTGCCTTCTGGTGGCACTCAATTCCAAGTAAGTTGTCCAGTGGGTCAGTTTGTTGTTGATCTAACAACAAACACCTGCTCTTGTAGGAAATGGCAATTAACGGGAATACCTTGCTCACATGCATGTGCAGCATTGGCCTATAATGACAACAACATAGAAGATAATGTTGATCAATGCTACAGTGTATCTACTTGCATTCACGTGTATGAAAACGTCATCAACCCAATTACGAGCATGGATCAATAGGAGGATGTACACCATAACCCCATTCAACCTCCAAACGTGATACCGCCTAAGCTAGGTAGAAGGAAGAAGAAAAGAAGAAAGGAACAAGGTGTAAAAGAACAAAGCTCTAAACTGAAGAGAATTGGAATGGTAATGCACTGCAGAAATTGTGGTGGGAGTGGACATAACAAAAGAGGGTGTAAAAATCCTGCACAAGCACCCAAGGTACTGTAGAATGAAGCTTTCTTTTAACTAAGAACCATCATTGGAGTGTGACATGTATTTCTCTTACTGTTGGTGTAGGCTAAGGCAACAAGAACTTCAAGAGGAAAGAGAACATCAACTTGTCAATCTCATGAAGTTCAGGCAAATGTGAGTTATTTTTGTTTGAATTTGTCATTTTATTTTCAAAGGCAGTAAATTCATATTATTATATAGTTTAAATGTTGTATACTCTTGATAGGGAACAAGCCAAAATATCAACTGATAGTGCATATGCTCCTGGACTACCGGCAAGAGACAAGTGAAGGAGGGGAAGAACAAAAGGAAATGGGAAATCAATGCCAAATTAAGAGAGAAATTAAAACCTTAAATTAGTTTATATTTTGACTTTTTTGTGTTTTTTTTAGTGTTGAACCCTTGGAGATATCAAATATGTGGTATAATGGTATTTGAGGTTGTTGCTGTTTCTGAATTCTTTTTCATTTGGTTGCTTTCTACAAAAAAGATGTTTTTTTTTTATAATTTTTGACAATTTTTTGACATGTTAACAACATTTTAACGTCTATATTAACGGAAGGACGAATGATGCAGAAACTTAGATACGTTAGGGACTAAAATAGAACTAAGATAAGGTTAGAGACTTATTTAGAAAAAGGGTGAAAGTTAGAGACCACTGGTGTAATTGACTCATTTATTTTTCACACAATATATTGTATGTTGGTTGTCTGGTACGACAAAGTTACCTTTCTTCTTTAAGATTTTGTCGCCATGCCTCTTCATTTTAAGTTACCTTCCAGTCCAGAATGAATCGAGGAGGATAAGCCTCTTTTCATTTCGGACATTTCTGTAGATAATTATCCTCATAAGATCTATTTGATGCTGACTCGCCATCTTTGGATGTGGTTTATGCTCACATGGTTTTTCTCATCAAAATTTGTGTTCTAATTTATTTAATATCTCTAAATTTGTTATTCCTTTCTCTCATTATATTTGTTATTAATGGTTTATTACTTGCTTCGCTCATTCGTTTAACATGCAGTCAACTTATCTTTTAGTTTAATGATTTTCTTAATGTTACATTTTTATCATATCAAAATATATATTTCAGGTACATCTCCATGTGAAGCTTCTTGGCGGATATAGTTTTAACTTGCTACATAAATTCAACTGATATAGTTTTATGTTCATAACTCACTCTTAATTATTTTAGTTATAATGCTCCTGAATTCAATCTATTATCCTTTTTTTTTTTTTTTTGTCTAAAGTACTCCCTCCATCCCATAATGATGTTCCTGTTTCCAATTTGTACAATATTCACAATTTTATACAATTTGTAAGATTATACCAAATATATAAAAAAAACATAGTCATATGAGATCTTATTTGATTCTTATCGATGAGTACTTTAATAATATCAAAATTTTATAATTTTTCGACAACGTCTAATTAGAGATATAAACGACGCAAGAAGTGCATCGGCGAATGTGTCAAAAACAAACAGGAACAACATTATTGGACAGGAGTATCTTGATTGTTTGTGAATCTTCTCAAAGTCAAGTGTCGTTTGCTTTAGAACAGTACTCTGCTGAGGTGTAATTGTGTCAGGATGACTATAGAACGTTGGTGTTTGAGCTTCTGAGTGTGATGTTTCTAAGTATTACTCCCTCCATCCCACAATATAAGCCACATTTGAGATTTTCACGGGAATTAAGAAAAATGTGAGTTTAATGATTAAAAGAGTAAAAAGTAAAAAAGTGTAATAGTTAGATGAGAGAGATAGAGAGAAGAAGGAGAGAAGAAAGAGAAAATTGAATGATTAGAGGAGAGAGGAAAATGAAAAGTGTATTGGGAGAAGATAAAGGCGTGTAAAAAGTATACTAAAAATGGAAAATGTTGCTTATATTTTGGAACACTCAAAATAAAAATATTGCTTATATTATGGAACAGAGAGAGTAGTAGATTAAGTTGTATCATTGTTTGTTCTTTATTTAGACAATTATGTCTAGGAACTTTTATTAATTTTCTCAATCTACTCATATAATGGTAGTTTGTGCATCATTGTCATTTGTTTTACCTATCTGCTTATGTCAAGGTGGTATTGAGATTATTCTTTTTCCCATTTTCTTCCTTTTGTACTGTTTGATTGAATATCATTTTCGTTTATTTTGTTATTCTTTTTCCATTATGTGATTATCACTTGAAGCTAAGAAATTACTTTCATTTTAGAAGTTCTTACATTAGAAGAACAATGAGTAAATATAGGAGTGCCACCTAAAGGAACCTATCTCTACGCGTGTGAGAGAGGAATTGCCCTAACTCTTAATCAATGGAAGATTTGCCTCATGTTTTAGATTTCTGAATTCATAAGTCGTTTGCTATAGATAGTGTTGCTTAATTAAAATGAATCATTTTGTGTCCAAGTAATCTGTTGGATTGCAGACAGAACATTCCCAAGGGCATGGGATGTGATTTGGCTTGGGTGATGCTAGAGACATCAATTAAGGTTTCTTTTGGCTCTTTTCTTCCCTCCATTTTACCTTCATTTTTCTATACATTCAATTGACACATTGCTTATGCCTAGGGTCTGAATGAAGTATTTGGAGCCGAAGATTTCCCAATGGAGACTACAAACACACTTCTTTTGTTATTTTTTACTTTTTGTTTAAAATTGTCAAGTTTTGATGGTGTGATAACCTCGAAGATTTGTAAATGTAATTCAATTTTTGTAACTGTGAGTGAAAGCTAGATCCTCATATACATGTACATTCAAACTTGAATGTATTTTCTTTAGGTCTTATTAACAAGTAACTGATGATTAATAAAGCCATGCTCAATCTCTTAATGTTTTTATATGAACGGTCTTCGGGAAGTTTTTATATCATTAAACCCGCGCGTAGAACGGGCCTGAAAATCCTAGTAGTTATAGTGATAATTAATCTATAATATTAATAATAGTTATTACTAGTTGCACACGCTTTTGTCTTTCCTTCTTTCTCCTTTGCGAATCATGATAAACAAGATCAATCTCTATATTTTAATTTGTAAATATACCAATAAATAGAAGCACTTTTTTATCACTAGATACAAAAATAAATCAGATCAATCTTACGTGAGAAGAGAAGAAGCAAAACAATGTCCAAAACATCAATTTATGCAGAACACATTGTCCGAACCCAAGGCCCCAAAGTAAAAAACGAATTTGCCGAACACTATTGCCCCAAAACCAAAAACGAACTTGCCCAGCATACAACATTAAACATAGCAAAAATCAAAGTATTACGAACGAATATTTCCTAGTATACGAACGAATATAGCCCAGTATACATCATTATATAATTCTAAGAGAAAGATGGGGAAAATTACCTTGTGAAGCCGAGAGAGATTTCAGAAAGATCGTCGGTGAAGATGAAGTGGGCAGCACCGAGTTGATAGCAAGGGAGGCGAAAGTTTTTTCTTGTTTTACGTGCCCTAGTTTTTTGGAAAGGATGAAACCCATGGTTTTTTGGAGGAATGAAGTTGTTCTTTGGGCTTGGAATGAGTCATTCTTAGATATCATAGAAATTACACTTTTTTACCAATCCAAACATGGTATCGGAATCATTCATTCCTCATTCCA
The DNA here is from genome assembly GCA_029168935.1 of Oxyria digyna. NCBI lineage: Eukaryota > Viridiplantae > Streptophyta > Magnoliopsida > Caryophyllales > Polygonaceae > Oxyria > Oxyria digyna. Next base: position 49,237,098 of record JAPVLV010000005.1, read on the forward strand.
GCGGAATCATACCAAACAGGACCAGTAACCTTGTTCTATTCAAGTTAAATAAACTAACATAATCTAACCTATTTCTCCGCCTCCATTCTCTCCGCATCTTCTTCCGCCTCTGAAATGGCTACTCAACCCTTCACATGTCCCTTTCCTCCTCCTCCCTCTTACTTCCTCCATCACACCACTAAATCGTTTGCATATTCATCGTCGTCGACGACACCGAAGAGAGCTTTGTTTCCCTCGCCGTCGGGATCAATATCGACTCCTTCAATCGTCAACTGCCTCCTTCCATCACCGTCGAGATCAATCATGGCTCAATTCCATTATGCGGTCCACTTTCAGCCGTCCTCGTTCGATCTACGTTCTAATCCGCGATCGACTTCTTTGTGTTCGTCGCTATCGTTCGTGATTCCGGAGCTCCTCTCGATCTACGATCTTACTCATGTTGTCCCGATGAATGTTCATGTCGTCCGGATGACAGTTCATGTCGGCCCGATTTGGCTTATTCATACATCATTGTCTTCGAACATCAATTCCAGCTAAGCTTTTTACCACCTTGCCTTGTGTTCTTTCAACATATCTAAGTTAAGGTTTGTATCTTCTCTTCCATATCTATTGATAGGAAAAAGCACATTGTTGAACAATCTATTCTCTACAAAGTTTGATATGATGAATGTCGATGAGACCCTGTAAGTAATCGATTTTAAAATATTTGAATTTTTTTGAGAGTAAAAGAATGGCCAAATCTGTAGTTATATGTTGGTTTATATATACATAGCTCTCAAACGACAAAGGGCGTCTGGATGACAAAGGCATCTGATGCTACTAAGCCTTTAACAATTGTTCTCGACGTAGAAGGTTGTGATAGGAATGAAAGAGGAGAGGTAATTCGAACTTTCTACATGAATTCTTTGAAGGGACGTGACTACTTTCATTTGGAAAGACAATTTAATATTTTATTTTATTTCGGTTTGTTTAATTGATTAGGGTCATCTATTCGAGAGGCGAACTACTCTTTTTGCTTTGGCCCTCGCCGATATTGTATTGATAAACATGTGGGTAGCGGAAATAATTTAATTTCCTGCTATATTAACTATAAGCTATTTTAGGGATGTAAGAAATCTTAATACAAATATCTTCATCATTCGTACAGGTCGTGTATTGAAATAGGGCGAATTAGTGGAACCAAACCACTTCTGTCAGCTGTTTTCCAGGTGCAGTACGCCAGTACCACTTTTGAGTTTTTTTTTGTTTGTTTATAAAATGAAGAAGTCCCTTCTACAACTGTACTCAATCATTTTGTAGGCTATGGTGCAGTTATTCCCGCCTTCTAAAACAATGCTTCTATTCGTAACTCTTGTTTCACATTTTTCATTATTCACAACACATTTTATGGCATAACTTTTAACATGGATTTGTCTAGTGTGTGTCCATGGGCACACATTAGACAACTAAAAGAGAAAAAAAAACTAGGTACTACACCCCTAGAATAATGGGATAAACCCATCACAACAAAAAGGGATTACATTTTCAATATAATACCTTCCTCTTTTAGTTGTTTTATTGTGTGTCCAAGGACACACATTAGAAAAACCCTTTCAATATAAGAAAAAATATAGTTACATAAGGTCTTATTTGATCCGTCTTAATGGATAATTTAACATATCAAAATTTTATAATTTTTAATTAATATATATTTAGAGATATTTACTATACAAAACGTGTCTTGACAAATGTGAAAAAGGAAAAACATTTATTCATTCACCAATATCTTATTATGAATTTATTCTCGCTTCAGACTCCTCTCCAAAGTTTGAAGTCCACTCCGGAAAATGATGTTAAAAAGGTACGTACTCTCTTTTTCTACGCGTATGATTTGCGCACCAAATATTTTATTCGAGCATCTCAGTACTTGTCCTCAACTAGGGTGAGGACAAAATGATGTGGGGATAAGCCGCTGTTGTCCGATCTAGACACCAAACCTCGAACAGAGAAGAAAGGCGTAATTAGAATGAGATGAAAGAAGGATAAGTCGAATGATAGGCCAATTGGAACCAAATCAAACAACGATAAAATATGTGCACATTTTCAAGATCGTGAGAGCAGATTTAAGAACCTGACAAGGTACCATTGAGCCGACTATTCTAATGGACCCCGCTCTGACATGGATCATCAATTTTCTACTCGCCTCTCTTCTTCTCTTCATCTTTCTCTATAGCTCGCTCATACGCTCTCGTCTTTCCATCTATCTATACATATATTAAAACAGAACGTTGTTTTGCCACATGTCGCCCTTATATTCAATTCGCCTATGTGTCGACCTCTAAGCTATGTTACATCATCCACCGTGTCATCATCCAACTTTATATTTTGATATATATCTTTGAATTAAATAAATAAATAAATAAAAAATATATCTAATAGGTTATATTACAAAAAGAATATCCATTTTTATCTTTTATCATATTATATCTTTATCTTATATATATATATCTTTATCTATTATTATGTTATCAAAATCTAATTAAATTTAGTTATTCATGAACTTAAACTATAAAACATAAACCATAAACTATAAACTATAATATATGGGTCCTCATCCGGTGGGAAGGGCCCTTAGAGTGAGAAATGAGAATAATATCCACTCCGGTGTCGGCGCCCTCAGGCAGAGACAAAAACGAAGAGGCCAGACAGAAGCTCAAAGACGAAGAAGGGTTGCACATCCTCGCCCTCCTCCTCCGTCGGCTTCCAATTTGTATCCTCCGGTGCCGTTGAAGAGGAAGAGGCCTGGTAGGCTTGATATTCCAATCGTTTCGCTAGAGTTTGGAGGTCAGTCGGCCACGCCTAGGGTTCCGGCCACGGATAGTGCTCTCGAAGAGGAGAGAGATGGATACTACTCCGTTTATTGCAAGAGGGGGAAGAAGAGGGTTGTTATGGAGGATCGCTACTGTGCCTCGCTCGATCTTCAAGACGACCCTAAACAGGTAATTTCTGATTTCCTCGCTCAATTTTGTAAGATAGTGAAATTAGGGATTCGGCGTTTGCCCTAATTTTGAAATTAGGGCTTCTGAATTTGGGTATCTAGAATTTCTCTAACTAAATTATTCAATTCAGGCGTTCTTTGGTGTATTCGACGGGCATGGTGGGTACAAAGCGTTGAATTCGCTGCTAATAATATTGGGAAAAACATAATGGAGGTGCGACGAGGATGGCGACCGAATTCGGGGCCGAATTGCTCGAAGTTGATTACAACGAACGAATTGTTCGTGCAGTCTATTTTGGTTAGTGCGAACAGTTAGGGTTTATACATTCTTTGTGTAGTGTTAGCTGTTACAGCCGCTTTCATTTGGTGCGAAATTTTGCAGGTGAAGCAAACTGAAGGCTCTTGTAGACCAATGTTGTATGGATTTCATACTTCACCTGCTCTGGATGTTGAAACCACATGGAGTGAGACGCGTAATGCTTCTGTTGAGTGTAATTTTCACAAGGTTAGCTTCTTGTTTTGTTCCTTAAGAATTTATAAAATACGACAGTATAGATAGGAATTTATGAGAGGTGTGTGTGTGCAGGAGTGGATTTATTACCTCAATGCAGGATCAAAGGTGGATATATCATATGATGTCAAGAACTCGATTTCGTCAATGCTGGTAATTTTGTCGTTCATTTGCCAATAAGTGATTGATTATTTAATTTGCTCATTATTGTTAGATTGTTTGGTCCTAATTAAACTTTATTTTTTATACTTCACAAGTGCTCGCTTGTTAAATTTATGTGCTCAGTACAAGAGAATATATATGCTTGCTATGCTGTTTTGCAGTTTTTTCATTGGTTTTGAGTACTTTGCAGCTGTGAATAGTGTTATTTATCGAAACTGGATGAAATTGAGTATGCTATCATTTCTATGTTAAAAAGATCAAGTGTATACAAAAAACCGTGGTTGGGAAAATTCCAGTTTGGGGATTTTGAGCAACATTGCAGCTGTAGTTTTATTTTCACCCAACTGTTGTAGTTCGTGTGTGTAATAATGATTGAGAATCTTGACTCAAAGTACTGTAGGATTTCCATTTTCTTCTTCTATCTAGAATTGCAGTTATGTTTCGATTATTAAAATTATCTATTAGAAGCTGAAATACCAACAACTGTGCTTTATGGTTGTGTTGTTTCCTTAGCAAAAGGAGGTTAAAATTTCTCCAACTCTAGGGTGTTAGCGACTCGAAGCTTCACCTCCGTATGATCCTTAATTTTTTCACGTATTTTCTTCATCCATCAACTTCTATAAATTCCACTGGATTTAGCTTCTTTGTGTTATTAAAACCTCCCATGTTTATCTCTAGAACTTCTCGGCTTCATAGCATCCTCGTTGGTCAAGCTTATTCTCTAACGCGGCTACACGCCTACATCGTCACAGAGTCTGTTAGTGACCCTGGTTTGCGTCCTTTCTTTTCTCCTTTATCATTATTTTTAGGGTTTCTCTGAGCCACTCCAATTTACCTCTCTTTCTCAAATGATTCAATCTTTGTTTTTCTCAAGTTCTTCGTCTCTGAATTTGCACAATATCGTGTCACCCTTTTTGCTTTCTCAACTTCATCTTTGTCTCTTAACAAGTTAACTTGTGTATTTCTTGTTTTATTTTTTTACAGAAATTGTTAATGGTTGATTTCAAATGCTGCTACTAGGCTGATGAAGTGGGTTGGTCTTTGAAAAACACCTCTAAAATTTTGGTCGTCGGATGCCTTACTCTCTGGAGGTTTTTCCCAGTGACGAGCTTCTAATTTTTTACCTCTTCTAATAGAACTCTATACAATATCTCTGTAAGGGGGTTTTAGTCTTTAATCACTCAATTTATCTGGGTTTGTTCACTTTCTTAAGGTATCCAATTCAGTATAATTTGTTGGTAAAAGTCTATTAATAAGACTTATTCATTTTATATTAAAAGAATGGAATTAATAGGGAGTAATCTGATTTTAATAAATCAATGGCTGAGATTAAAAGTTAATCTATTTAAGATCAATGGTTGAGATTAGAAGTTAATCTCTGAGATCAATGGCTGAGATTAAAAGTTGATCTATTTAAGAGCAATATAAGGCTGAGATTAGAAGTTAATCTCTGATATCTATGGTTGAGATTGTCTTTAAAAGATAACTTCTGTTGGATCGATTAGCGTATAAAAACTCAAGGAACAAAGGCTATTGTTCCTTGACAAGTAGATAATGCAGAAAGACAAACAATAATGTAAACCAAACCTGGACACAATGATGTATAGTGGAAACACCCCAAGTACCAATAAGTCTCGAGGCGAAAAAACACTCCTCTCTAGCTTTCACTAGAGAGAGTTTGAACGGGTCTACTTGTTGTATTGATCTCTTGATTACAAAGGAAATTGGATCACTCACCTAGACGTGCTAGCTAGATCTTGGATCACTATTCTCACTTGAATCTCAACCTCACACACGTAGAACAACTCTAAACCGAGTAAAAGGTTTTCGCTCTTCAAAGTCTTACTAAGCTATGCAATTCTCATGCAATATATAGCACACTAAATAGCTCAAACCTAACTACCGATCTAACCGTTCTGGAATTACCATAAATCTCACAATATCTCACTAAAAGGAAATCGCTTCCTAAATCTTTCATTCACAAGGACATCGCTTCCTAAGAATTCTTCCACAAGGAAATATCTTCCAATGAATATTTCCTTCCGTGTGACGTTCCAACTTGTTCTCCAAGTAGTCACCTTGGGCCTTACACTTCGGCGCACCGTCTTCAACAAATAAGGAAATAATATCGCATAAGGAAATATTCCCTGGCGCGTAATATTTCCTTATTCCTTAGACGCTCCTTCACACGCGCGCGTCCAATGCCCAACCTTGCCGAGTTGCCACTTTTCTTATTTTCCAAGATCTTATTTTCCTTCTTTGACAAGATCTTCCTTCCTTCTTTGAAATGCAACTCTTCCATATTTCTTCAAGTCCATTCTTCAAGATATCTTCGACCAATAATCTTCTTCCGGATGAACTTCCTCTTCACAGCTGTCTTCCATTCGTTCTAACCTTACGCCTCATGGAATCCAACAAGACTTCCTTCGTTCCTGCTTGAACTTCCTTTGTTCCTTCACACACAAGAAGACTTCCTTCGTTCCTGTCTACACACAAGCAGACTTCCTTCGTTCCTGTCTACACACAAGTAGACTTCCTTCGTTCCTGTCTACACACAAGTAGACTTGCTTCATTCCTGCACACACACTAGTAACAATACCTACGCACTCAAGTAAACCATTAGTGGATATTTTTCATTCAATCAAAACTTCATCACATCTCAACAATTTCCCCCTTTTTGATGATGACAATCATCCTTAGCAATAAGAGTATAAACAAGAGATGTAATTACTAACTAAGGGACAAAGACTATCAAAGCACTAAAAATTCCCCCTCAGAAAAACAACGAATTACAACTAAGTCATGAATTCCCCCTCAAGTCGTGCTATCCTCTAATTTCCCCCTTTTGACATCATCAAAAAGAATGAAACCAGAAATCATAGATAGGAAATATACAAGACACAAGAAGGCAACTGAGGTAATGACTTATAAGAACTTCAGTGCTCAAGGAATCACATTATCAAGAAAAATATGAGAGTCGTCATGCTTAGCAACCAAAACAATAGGTCATGAGAAAGTGTACAATAAGAGCAAAGAGAAGAGGGATAATGCGGCTGAGAAAGAAGTGTGGGGCTGGAATAACTGGAAAGTAGTCAAAGATGTTCTGTTCCCTTTGAAGAATGAGGCCAGATGACTCTAAAGCGGCGAATTTTCAGATATTCTGAACCAAGAGATCGAATCCCAGTTGTCTTGTTAGCTTTTTCAACTTCTTCTTCTTCCGTATTCTGTTGCTTGTTTAGGGGTATCAAACCTACCCGATTTCTTTACTCTAAAGACTTCCTTCTTAAGTAATTGTTCTTCCCATTTGCAGTCTTCAACCTTGGTCATCACGATCTTGAAAACATCATTGAGCGATCTTTTGTCAACCTTACTTGTTGGGTTTAGTCTCTGCATCGGAATTGATTGATGGATGTTGTTGGAGAGAGGGTGATGAGAGTGGTGGTAGGGTTGAAGATGGAGGAGGATGGTGATAGGGGCGGTTGTGTAGTTTGAGGATGGATGGAAATCGTTTCAAGTTAGGAAAGAGAAAGATTCCATTTCCAAATTGATCAAATTTTGGGTTTTGGGTAACACTGTACCTTTTTCAAGACAACAACACTTCTTGAATGACTTACTGAAACACGGATGCTTCTCTTCATGCCATCTTGAGATCTCGCCTCCTTTCCTTCTTGAGGACTAGAACATTCATTCCACTTTCACAATTTATCCAAAAAGATAGAATAGTATAATGCGGGGGTGAGTTACCAAAGATGGTACAAAAGAACATTATACAGAAAACAGAGATGAAAATGTGAATTTATTAAGTCATGATGAGAGATTCCAGATGTAGATGAATGCAAGGGGCTCATAGGATTGTGCAATCATGACAAGGCTTCAGGGACGGCTGTAGAGATCCTCTATCCTTTGGGCTTATAATGAGGGTTCAAATCATCAAGATGACTCTTTTGGGCAACAAATAAGACCTTCTCATGTAAAATTAATTGTGGTGCTAGCATTTCAATTTCAAATAGATTTCAGGACAATAGAGATTAATCAAGACAAGAAGAAACAAATAACTCACACCAACGGAATACTATCACTTGCTCATATACTCCTATAGATAACAACTAATTATCACCCAGACTTCAACCAGTCATGGGAGGTTCTTAGGAGTAGACAAAATTATTCGAGAGAAATCATACCAAGTTCTAGACGTAGCCTTTCGAAAGGTTCTTTGTTTAGTGCCTTGGTGAAGATGTCTGCGATTTGTTCCTCAGTGCGAACGAATTCCATTGTTACTAGCCCCTTTTCAACACAGTCTCTTAGAAAGTGATGTCTGATCTCAATGTGTTTCGTTCTAGAATGTTGCACAGGGTTCTTAGCAATATTTATAGCACTAGTATTATCACAAAGAATAGGTATTGAATTGAGATTGATACCGAAATCACTTAGCTGTTGTTTGAGCCATAAGAGTTGTGAGCAACATGTCGCGGCTGCTATGTATTCTGCTTCAGCTGTGGAGAGAGCCACCGTGGTCTGCTTATTTTATCCCCATGAAACAAGACATGGTCCTAGGAACTGAGCCATGCCAGATGTAGACTTGCGATCTACTCTGTTCCCTGTAAAGTCCGCATCTGTATATCCTACAAGACTCATGCTTCCTCCCCTGGGATACCATAGGCACAGATCATCTGTTCCCCTTAGGTACCTCGGGATCCTTTTGACTGCAACGGTGTGTGACACCCTTGGATCATCTTGAAATCTTGCACATAGACACACACTGTACATTGTGTCAGGACGGCTGGGCGTCAAGTAGAGTAAGGATCCAATCATTCCTCTGTAGAGAGATTGATCTTCTTTGTTGCCGCTTTCATCCTTGCCTAGAGAGTCATTCGGAGAGATTGGAGTTGCGTATGGCTTGGAATTTTCTTTTCCAAACTTCTTGACTACTTCTCTGAGGTACTTCTGTCGATGGACTCTAGTTCCATCATCTCCTTGTATTACTTGTAGTCCGAGAAAGAATTTGAGTTCTCCTACCATGCTCATCTCAAATTCGCTTTCCATGAGTTTGACAAATCTTTCCACCAACTTGTTGTTTGTGGATCCAAAGATGATGTGGTCCACGTAGACTTGCACAAGTAGGGTGTCCTTTCCTTCCCTCAGGAGAAACAGGGTTCTGTCCACCTCTCCACGAACATAGCCATTTGACAATAGATGGCGAGATAGTCTTTCGTACCAAGCACGAGGGGCTTGTTTGAGACCGTAAAGAGCTTTGTCCAGTACATAGACGTGGTCTGGATGAGCTGTATCAATGAACCCAGGAGTTTGCTCCACGAAGACCTCTTCCTTGAGTTCCCCGTTGAGGAAAGCGGTCTTTACGTCCATCTGTTGAAGCTTGAAGCCATGATGTGCTGAGTAGGTGATTAATAATCTTATTGCTTCCAATCTGGCCACTAGAGCGAAGGTTTCGTCGTAGTCTATTCCCTCCTGTTGGTTGTATCCTTTACCACCAGTCTTGCTTTGTTTCTTGTTACCTGTCCCTTGTCGTCTAGCTTGTTCCTGAAGACCCATTTTGTTCCTATTATGGTTCTGTTCCCTAGATTAGGAACAAGTCTCCATACCTTGTTTCTTTCAAACTGATGAAGTTCGTCTTGCATAGCCTTGACCCATTTTGGGTCCTTTAGGGTTTCATCTACTGTTTTTGGTTATGCTAGAGAGACAAAAGAAGTGAAAGCACAAAATTCATTAGAGAGTAAGAGAGATGACGTACCTTCCCTGGGATCATTCATGATTGTGTTTGAAGGTAATGGGTCTTTTATGACTGCATTGCATATGTAGTCTTCTAGCCATCCTGGTGGTCCAGTACTTCGAGAGGTGTGTTTGATTTCGGTAGCGGGTTCTTCATCGACGCCCTCGTCTGTTGTGTTCCCTAGGGAGGGACTTGCACTTGGACTATCAGGATTGTTGTTGAATTCTTCGTCACTTTCTCCCTTTGTTTCCTCGGAGTTGGTTTCTCCTGTCTTGTCGGACTCTAAGGCTTGATTTGAGTCACCATTACTTGGACTTTGTTCCCCGAGATTAGCAACTTCAATTAGATTGAAGTTATCTTCCTGTGTGTAAGGTGTGCTTTCTCCTTCTTGTATGGCTTTACCAGCCATAGTGGACTCATCGAAGATAACATGAATACTTTCTTCAATTTTTCCTGTTCGCCTATTGAAGACTTTATAAGATTTGCTTTGTAGAGAGTAACCCACGAATGTGCCTTCATCGCTTCTTGGATCAAACTTCCCGGTATTTTCCTTCCCATTGTTGTGAACGAAGCATCTACACCCAAATACCTTAAGATGGGATACACTTGGTTTTCTTCCATTTAGGAGGTCATAGGCGGTCTTGTTGATGATGGGTCTGAGAGTGGCTCTGTTTAGCACGTAGCAAGAGGCATTGAGTTCTTCAGCCCAGAAGTTCTTTGGAAGATTGCTGGAGATTAGGAGGGTTCTTGTCATGTCTTCCAGGGTCCTGTGCTTCCTTTCCACCACTCCGTTCTGCTGAGGAGTTCTTGGGGATGAGAAGTTGTGGTTGATCCCTTTGTTCCTACACAGATCATAGAGCTGAGAGTTTTTTAACTCAGTTCCGTGGTCGGAGCGTATAGAGTCTAGGGAGACTCCCAGTTTATTCTCCACGGTTTTCAACCATGCCTCAAACTTCTCAAAGACTTCATCTTTTGAATATAGGAAGATGGTCCAGGTGTACCTAGCGTAATCATCCACAATAACAAAAACATATCTATTTCCTCCACGGCTCTGTGTACGCATGGGTCCACATAGATCCATGTGGATCATCTCAAGACGACGAGAAGTGCTTACCTTCCTTTTGGATTTGAAGGATGACCTCACTTGCTTGCCTCTTATGCATGACGAGCACACCATGTCTTGAATGGCTTCTACTTTGGGAAGACCGGTTACCAGATCCTTTTGGTAGAGCTTTTGAAGGTGTGACAAACCTGCATGACAAAATCTTTTGTGCCAAAGAAGAGAGTCCTCTTTAACAGAGGTAAAGCACAGATCCTCCTCAAGAATAAAGGTTGAATCTACTTTGTAGATGTTGTTGATACATATTCCTTTTATGAGAATCTTCCCTGAACTTAAGCTCTCAACTTGACAATCATTAGTGTTAAAGACAACCCTATTCTTCCCTTTTTGACATAGTTGAGCCACGCTTAACAAGTCAAAACCAAAGTTGTCTACTAGATTCACATTATTGACAGAGAGTTTGTCAGAGATACTTACCTTTCCAGTTCCTTGAACTTCTCCTTTGCTTTTGTTCTCGAAGCTGATGGAGCCTCCGCCTTGGAAATTCAGAGATTGAAACCATTCTATGTTCCCTGTCATGTGACATGAGCAAGCACTATCTATATACCAAGAATGAATGGGTACCTGGTTAGTATCGTCTTGATTGCTCCCAGTTGCCATGAGACATAGGTTGTCTTTTGTTCCTTCCCAGGTAGCCATCATTGCGGATTTCTCTGGAGGTTCCTCTACTCTTTTCTTGAAACAATTCCTGGCGAAGTGACCTGCTTTTTGACAATTATAACAAATAATTTCTTTTGGACTTTGGTTACCTTCGCTGTGGTGTGTTTCTCCTCCTCTCCATGCTTTCCTGAACGCTCTTGTGATGAGGGCAACTGTGTCGTCGTCTTCAGTTTCATGGTCTTCCATCTCCATCTGGGACAGATCAAAGGCTTTTTCTACCTTCAAGGCAATTGATTTTCCTTTGTCCGTATATTTCCTTGTCAAGAGCTTCCTCTCAAGAATTCCAGAGTGACTCTTGAGACAACACACAAGGTCTTCCAAGGAGATTTCTTTGATGTCGCTTTGAGCTTGAAGGGCGTTGATGAACTCGTCCCATTGGGCGTTCAGTGCTTGCATGAATTGATAGGTGACTTTCCACTGAGGGATCTCTTCACCTAGAAATTCAATTTGACTCACATAGCCTTCAAACCTTGCATGAAATTCTTCCAAGGATTCACCTTTCTCCTGCACAGCTTGCTCATAGTCCTTTTGAGCAGCAAGGAGTTCCCGAGTATGTTCTATTTAGTGCATCCCAGATTTCCTTGGCGGTTTTGTATTTGAGAATCTTCCGAAGATCGCCTTGGCTTAGAGCCATGTGAAAGATCTTTTTAGCCCTGGCGTTCTTCTCAAGGATCTTGTAGTCTGCGTCACTATAGTCAGATCTCTTCTTCTCTTTGGTTTTGGCATCACCATTCAAGTCAAGGATGATGACATCACCAAATTCAATAACTCTCCAGATCTGGGCGTCAAGAGACTGAGTATGTGACTCAAACTGAATGCACCACCAATCATACTCTCCTGGCTTCAGCATTGGGGGTTTCCAAAATGATTCGTTGATTGCATTGTTGGATGACATCTTTTCCTGCAAAGCTAATTGAAACAATCTAGAGACCAGGCTCTGATACCAATTGTTGGATCGATTAGCGTATAAAAACTCAAGGAACAAAGGCTATTGTTAGGCCCTTACTATTTAACGCCCACCCTTTTTGCTATTTACCGCCCAGGCGCCGTGCGTCACGCATGGATTATATCCGTGCGCGACGCATGGTTTTAATCCACACGCCACGCACAGAACAAAACCATGCGTGACGCATGGACACAAACCATGCGTGACGTATGGATTTTTTCCCTATAAAAGCCCAAAAACATCAAACCCTACCATTTTGTCATATTCTTCAACAACAACAACGGCGGCTGAAGCTCTTTCACGCACGGATTTACCCCATTTTCAACAATTTTCATCATCTTTCTACATATAAGGTATGTAAACATTAAGATTTCATTGTTATGGTATGGTATTGATGTATATATGAGGTTTTCATGTTGTTTTGATGATATTTACTTCAAAATCCAATGTGTATGTTAATTAGTTGATTAGAAATGATTAAACTTGTAATATATGAATGGATTGTGTACTTTGTTGATAATTTATTGACAAATTTGATATTTTCATGTGTATATAGTTTATTAGGGTTTTGATATTGAATTAGGGTTTTGTGAATTAGGGTTATGAATTAGGTTGTTGAAATTTGGTATGGTTTTAATGAAATTATTGAAAAACTGTTATAATTTTGGAAAAAGTGTTGAGATTAGGGTTTGAAAGCCATGGAAAAACTGCAGAACACAATTTCTGGAATGTGCAATTCCATGCGTCACGCATGGCTTGAAACCATGCGTCACGCATGGATGGAAGCCATGCGTGACGCATGGAATTGCACATTCCAGAAATTGTGTTCTGCAGTTTCAGATTGTATTTGATGATATGCTGATTGAGTTTTTGATGATATGCTGATTAAATTCAGTAAACTGATTAATTTTGTGGAATTGCACATTTTATGATGTAGATATGGATGGTGGTAGTCGACCTGGACGGGATACTCGTCAAAGAAACAGAGATCTGAAGAAAAAAGATCCCATAGTTCCAAAACAAAGGAAGAAGAAGAATAGACAAGAATCGCCTCCTCGTCGTTTAGAGTTTTCTGATGAGATACAACAACAGCAACAACAACAACAACAACAACAACAACAACAACAACAACAACAACAACAACAGCAACAGCTAGCTTTGTCTGCTGCAGGTTTCGATCCCCAGGGTTCCCCTCATTACTTTCCTGGCACCCCCATTCTGATCCCACATCAAACTATGTTTCCACAACAAACACAGTTTTCAGGCTATCCGGGCTATCCACAACATGACCAATCATTTGTGGAGATGATGAGGCAAGCTACTGGTTCTCATCACTTTCAGAACCCTCAGACGGGTGATGACCAATACGCACTGGTTGCTTGTAGCAGTGCAGGGCCATCAGCTGGGGGTGCCAATGGTGATTCTGATTCTGATTATGAGCATGAGCATGAGGAATAGGGTCAGGAAGAGGATCGGACCTATGAGAATGTTCATGAAGAACATGAAGAAGCGGAAGAGCAAGAGGAGCAGGAGGAACAACCCAGAAGACGACGACGACGACAACCTCCGGTCAAAAACATATACGTCCCTCAGTTAGAGGGGGGTACTCCTGGAGGTCCACAAATTCCGGAGCTGCTCATAAGCTTTGAAGCTCATACAGCCTTTTTGTGCAAAAAGGAAAGGTATGTAATTAGAATTTGGTTTATAGATTCAATATTTATCATAACTAATTTGGTTTATAGAATTTGTGATAATAAATTTGTTAATGTATGAATTGATTTGATTAACCAAATGGAAATTATTTGTTGAAATATTTGTAGTTTTGTTGAAAATTTGGTTAAGGTGTGCTGTACAGAATGCAGAAACTGCTTTCTGCATTCTGTGTAATGCAAATCCATGCGTGACGCATGGTTCATGTCCATGCGTGACGCATGGATTTGCATTACACAGAATGCAGAAAGCAGTTTCTGCATTCTGTACAGCACACCTTAACCAAATTTATGCAGTTTCTGTATTCTGCAGTTTCTGGAAAAAAATTATGCGTTATTAAAATTATTTGTGTTACGTAATCAATTTACAGGATAGAGGCGTACTCCCTTACCAGACAAGACAATCCCAGCTGAAAGATTGGGAACTTAATTCTGACTTGTCATGGGGTAATCACGCAATTGCAACGGAGCTGACTCATCTCAGGGTATTGATGTACGATGTGATTGATTATCCGCTCATCTGCGCCTTTATAGAAAGGTGGCATCCTGAAACAAATAGCTTCCACATGCCATTTGGTGAGATGACAGTGACGTTGCTCGACATCAAGAAGCTGATGTTGCTTCCTATTCACGGGAAAGCTATGGTGACCGACCCCACCGCTTCAGTCGGGAGAACTACGAACAAGAACTTTTTTGGTGAAAAGGGACGGCAAAATTTTCATCTTCAAAATGAACAGCTCGATAGTTATTGGATTAGCGCGAAAAAGTTTAAGGCACACATTGAGGGCCTAAATGATCCCGTAGTTCATGGAATGGGATATATATTCCACTTGCTGGCTTCCACAATCTTCACTGACAAGTCACAACATAAGCTCCCGATGAGATTTGGTGCATTTCTAGGGAGTGTTGAAGAGGCAAGAAGTATTTCTTGGGGATCTGCGGCGCTAGCATATTTCTATCGCCAAATGGGCATCGCTACACGCCAAAATTGTGGTTTGATCTCATTTTGTTTCACTCTCCTTCAAGTAAGTTTTTAATTATTTAGGAACTACATTTTTTAGCAATCATAACTTATTTCTATGGTTTTAATGCTAACTATATTTTTTAAATGGTAGGGTTGGATATACACATACTTCCCATCCTTAGCAGCTGGTGTTCGGCGTAATCCTGGTTGGTCAGTTGATCATCCTTATGCGTTTCGGTTTCTACCAGAGGAAGCGTTGCCGAACTACGACCCTGAAGCACGAAACTACAGAGCTGAACTAGATGCAATGAGGGCGGATCAGGTATTTGTGTTGCATTTTGTTTACATTTTTAAGCCTCAGTTTTTTTTGCAATTCCATGCGTCACGCATGGATCTGTGTCATGCGTCACGCAAGAATCAGATCCATGCGTCACGCATGGAATTGCAAAAAAAACCGAGGACTTTTTTTCATCATCTTTGCTTGGACCTTTAATGAAATTACTGTTTGAGTAATGGAAGACGTTGATATCGTTTTTAGGTTAATTGGAACCCGTATGGTGAAATCGACTTCAATGATCCTGCTCTTTTTTTCGGGGTGCTGAGCTGCATGGACATAACCGAGCCCCACCATCCCGATAGGTCGCCTAGGCAGTTTGGTAGGGTGCAGATGATTCCCAGGCCTCCAATTTCACCCCTTAGAGCCCATAGGCTCATCAGCCCTAGGTCATATGTGGTGAATTATGATAGAATGGCGTGGAGTTGGGAGGGGATGGATATCCACAGGGCGACCCTGGAGCAGATGGGACCACCTGCGCAGACAGGTTTTGAAGAAGCTCCGGAGTATCTTATGTGGTACATCCCCCGCACTCATCGATTTCTGATACCCGGCAGACACGCTAGCTTGGAAGCACAACAGGTATTACATTTATCTCATGTAACTTGAGATCTTGATTTTTCTTTAAGTTTGATTTAAGGTAAACATTATGCAAATAGCTGATTTCAATATTTAATTTTATTTGTAGGTTTTTGACAGGGTCTATGATCACTTGTCACCATATGCAACCTTGCCTGATCCGTATGATGTTTCTGCAATGCATGGAGCCATAACCGAGGTCCTTTAAGATATTGAGCCGTGGACAACTATGTATCAACAACATCGGTGGTGATCTTGTTGGATTGGGTTCGATTGTTTTTTATGAACTGTTTGTTTTCAGATTTTCAGGATTGTCCGTTTTTCATAAGGATTGTTTGTTATGACGTTGTTGAACTTTTCATTTCTGGTTAGCGTTGTTGAATTTGTTGGATTATTTGTTTAGGGTGCACAAGACATAAATCTGCATTCTGTTAGTCAAATGTCGAACCATGCGTCACGCACAGATGAGTTCCATGCGTCATGCACGGTTTGCTTCCATGCGTGACGCATGGAATTGTTAACCTACGCCTATAAATTGACTCCCTCAGCATACCATTTCCACTCATTAATCTCTCCTTTTCACTCCCTCAGCCTGTAAGTTGATTTTTGAAGTTCTTCTTTGAAGCTCCATATTCCACATCTTATTCCTTACTTTCTCACTTGTTTTCTTACATTGTATTACAGATTGGAAACCAACATGGCATCATCCTCATCATCATCTTCAATACCACAAGAAGGCAGCACCATTCAGTGTCCAAATAAGAGGTGTAGGAAGTCTATCACGGTTTTCAGCGCTAATGACAAGATGAGACCAGACCAGTATGGCCGAAGGTTTTTTACATGCCAATGTAACTTCAGGTGGGTGTTTCTTGATCCTGAGTATGACCGTCATCATCTCCGTGTTATGACGAAATTGTTGGAGGAAAACCGGACTATGGCAGCGAAACTGGGAATCTTTAACGAAGAGAAAGATTTGGAAACGGCTAAATGGTGGGTGAAGGAGCTCTATGAGGATTTTGAAGAGAAACCAGCCGATTCTGACGATGCGTAGTGGTCTTAGTATTTCGTTCCTTTTAAGATGTAATGTGAAGTGTCTTGGTGTTTTGTCTTTGTTATGTTCGTTTTAATTTACGTTTCAAGAATGAGTCTTTTTTATGCTGTAATGAATCTGTTTTATTTTGTAATGTATCGGTTTTTTGTTGAAACGTATCTGTTTTATGTTGTAATATATCTGTTTTATGTTGTAATTCTGATGTCTCCTTTTCATAAGACAACTCATATGTCTCCTTTTGACAAGACAACTCATATGTCTCCTTTTGACAAGAAAACTCACATGTCTCCTTTTGACAAGACAACTCATATGTCTCCTTTTGAGAAAACAATTCGGAAGTGTTGCTTTTGACAAGTAAAGCTGAAATGTAATTTCTGCATACTGTAGGAAAAATGCAATTCCATGCGTGACGCATGGACACGAACCATGCGTGACGCATGGATTGAATCCATGCGTGACGCATGGAATTGCATTTTTCCTACAGAATGCAGAAATTCCATTTCAGATGCAAAGCACCTGTTTCACGTGAAATGTAACCCAGAAATACCACATAAAGACTGAAATGTGCATCAAAAGATACAACCTTACAACATTAGAAGGTCATTCGAAACTCGAAATAAAATACACATTACAACATTGTCATGACTGACAATAACTCTTGAACTAGTAATCGTTTTCATCATCGTCTGGAATTGTGATGCTTTGTTTGGACGATTGATGTCCTCCTCTTTTCGGGGGTGTGTAAGCCCCACATCTTTGCCACACTTCGTCATACAAGTCCGCAGCAGATTCTTCACAATTACGCTCCCAAAGATTATAAACAGGTGGTAGTGGACATCCATCCTTCAGGCGAATCTGAGATAGATTTTACGGAATTGCATAATTAAATTTACATGTAATGCACTAGGTAAATAGCAATTGAAAAAAACATACCGGGATGAAATGTTCATGCTGTGTAAGTAGTAATAGGCAAACAACTTGCATCTTGGCTCCAGGTTGACCATACCAAGTCGGAAGTCTAAGAGGTAGGAATGTCTGTTTAATTTGCTCGCCTAGACACACAAAGACACAATTACATGCCGAAGCCACCAAACATGCCATTTCTGGTACGGTAAGCCACTTATCCCTTGGAGCTGGGTAGTAATCGCTTTCCCATGTAAGTTGATGTATAGCGGACTCCAATGTTGGATTTACTTCTCCACCAATCCACGTGCCTTTAAGTAAATGCCAAATCTCTTTAGCCTTTCTTATCATCTCTTCTCGTATGAACTTCCAATGCTCTTGGGTCCCACCTGTTACATGACTCTCAAAAACAGATTGAGTGACGGAATATTTTGGATAAAGTGTACATTAGAGTGAAGATAATATCGGTCACCTGTTTCCATAGAAATAGATCTAAACCCACAGTTTCCATCGGCTCTGATGTCAAACCAACCCTCCACATATGGTCTCATGCACATTGGTATCTTTCTAATGTACTTAGAAGGCGCGTACATTTTTTGTGGAGCGGGAGGTGCACCAAAGGGTTTAGGAACCCTTTGCTTCTTGGGAGGTGTTTCTTCCAAAGCTCTAGACCTCATCTCTTGGTCGGTGTATTCCCATGCTGACTTCTTTCTTTGTGTAGATCTAGGCACTTTGTTAGGAGCTCCTTGGGGACGACCACCGGTGTGTTTCGAAATAGGCGGCTCTTTGAGAGGTGTATCCACTTTAGCTATCTTTCTGACAGATTCAATACACTTCTCTTGATCATGTGGTGACAAGGTGTTCCATGTTTCTTCATAAAATTCATCAAATAAACGTCTTGCCACGTTTTTCTTAGTTTCAAGATGACACTGTGTATCCACTTCTTCCAAAGACAACGTACTCCAAAAAGGATGCAAAGACACGGGCTGAATTGGCATTTGTTTCTTCACACAAGTCGCAAGGTCATGGACACACAGCATCCCGTCTCTGACCTTGGTTGCACAATCGCAATATTGTGCATTGTACATGCCTTGTACACCTTTGTCGTATTCTTTAATCAAGAGCTCCATTGCCTTGTACGAAACTTTGCACTTCAAATGTACAAACAAAGATGTTTGGTGAACAAGTCTAAACGTCTTTGTTAGACTCTCGTTAAATGAACCCAATATCTCTTTCAGTTGGTTTCGTGCCATGTCACTGTATTCCTCAAACACTGTGTCGAGCCTACCTTGTCCACCACTCAAATATGACTTCAAACAGGAATGCGCTCCTTCCACTCTGCATTTTTATTAAGGTGTTCAAACAGGAATGTGCTTGTGCAGTTTCTGTAAACTGCACATCCATACGTGACGCATGGAACAAATCCGTGCGTGACGCATGGAACAAATCCGTGCGTGACGTATAAATGTGCAGTTTACAGAAACTGTTTAAATTCACAGAAAACTGAATATAGTTGTGTAAGTGCAATTATAGATAAATTACCTGTTTGTCGTGTTGCTTCCAAGAGTAAACACGTCATCCGTCCATGCCGACACACATCTTTCTTTGAAAGGACCAAGCCAACTGTCTCTAACATATTGCAGTACGGGAATATGCGCGTTCCAATCTCTCTCTATAGTATCCAACTTTTTTTCATATCCTTCTACGGTGGTTTCCTCGAACAAGTTGTAGTAGTCGTTGGATAATTTTTTTCCCTTTAGTTTCGATCTCATTTCGAGGGAAGCTTTGGCCTCTATGTTTTTCCTTATATGTCGTCTACATAGAAGAAACTTTGCATTTGGAAAAAGAAGATCCGTTGCACTCATTAAAGCTTGTTCACGGTCGGTGACAATGCAAGTGGGCGTTGCTCCAATTCTTCTATACATCTCTTGAAGTTGTTGCATTGCCCACAAATAATGCTCTTTAGTCTCGCCCTCAAGAAATGCCCCACAAACTACAAAGTTCCTCCATGTAGACGTGATTCCAACAATCTCGAAAGATGGCATTTTGTACCTGTAAAGAAATAATTTGAAATAATATTATTGCAATGTTATGGAAAATCATATGTAATGGTCAATAATCACACAAAACTTACTTGATTGTGGCATATGTGGAGTCCATTATAAGTACATAGGGAAATGATTTCAAGAGCTTCATTGATTCAGGGGACGCAAAGAACATATCACCAATCATAGATGCATCATCTTTGCTTGTCCTATACTCCATGAAATAGTCGCTCTGTTTGCATTTGTAGAAAAACTCTTGGATAACAGTTCTTCCTTCCCTGTTTTCGATCCTCGTCTTGGCCATCAAATTGTATACTTGTTTTTTTTTTGTAAGGTTCTTGGGAGACTTGTTGAGCATAGTGTAAATCTCATTTGGTTTACAATGAGCCCTGGTCATTTCAACTACTGTACACACTTCATCAGGCGTCAATCTGCCTGCAAACGCATTCCCAAACAAGCTACTACCAATAGGATGGTTGTGGGTACCTAACATTACAGTAAGTTTCCAAGCCCCTCTATGCTCCTCTAGAAGCTTTAATTCGAACCAACATCTACATTTTTTCGTCTTGATGTTTTTCCTCACTCCCTTAGCTTTTGAGTAATTCACTCGTCCTCTATCACAGATAAGCTGAAGTTTTCCAGATTTTGTTTCGGTAGGTGCTCTACTCCTTCCATTGACTATGCAAAAGTTGTTGGCTTGTGCAATGTTAACGGCCCAATTCACTCCCTGTTGTCTAGAGGCGAATACCAAGTCATTTGCAAACAACTCTGAGTAATCAACAGAGACATATTGTTCTTCTTGAACTTCAATATCAAATTCTGGTGCAGTACGCAAAGGACGAAACACATTTAAGCTACTTGTGTCTGAAAGTGGCCTCATCAAATGCGAAGGCCATTGCGACAAACCGTAACCGGTTCCAAAAGATCCAGTGTTGATATCACCAAACTGTGATTGCGGTTGCTCCCATGTTGTCAAATCAATGCCCAAATCAAACGAAGGTATGTAGTCGAGGTATGACGGAGGTGGGCAGTCATTAAGAGTAATCTTTTCTAATCCAGTAAACACAGAAAAGTTCATCTATGCACAAACACACAGATAACAAACCAGTTAAGCTTCTGTATGGCAAATCCACACGTCACGTGTGGATCCATTCCATGCGTGACGCATGGTTCCAATCCATACGTGACGCATGGAAATACAACATGCAGTTTCATTCATCTTTTGTCATGGTTCGTATGATTCTGTTAACCACACTATGTTTCATTAACATTTCAAACATCATACATCATAAATTCAAAAGTCAACATCTTTTGTCATACAACTAATACCTTTAACATGTGAAGTCCATAAAACCCAACAAGTCAAACCCCTAAAACAAGTCAACACCTTAAAAACTAATATTATAATACTTTTCAAACATCATAATCACTAAAGTAAACAAAAATTCACAAATCAACATCTTTAGTCATACAACTAATACCTTGAACATTTGAAATCCATTAAACCTAACTAAATCAAACCCTAAAAGAAGTCAACACCTTAAAAATTAATATTATGAACAAGAAATGTTACCTTATTAAGATTGTAACTTGAAAATGGTGCTTCTCCACCTCTTTCATTGGTGCATTCCTCTTCATTCTCCATATAGAAAGAGCTTTTTTGGGATAAAATGGTGTGTTTTGCTCTCAAGAATGTTCAACAATGGAGTTAAAAGGGTTTTGACATTTGAAATATGGAAAGAAAAGAAGATAATAGGGGTTAATGTAGGTGTTACGGAAATGGTAAAAAAATTAATGGAGTTATTACAGTAGGTGAGACAAGACGTGCTTGCTGCATGTTGTTCTGAAAAGAAAATCCGTGCGTCACGCATGGTTGCCATCCATGCGTGACGTGTGGTTTGCAACCATGCGTGACGTGTGGTTTGCAACCATGCGTGACGTGTAAAATGGCACATGATCCCTTTGATTCTTAGTAACACTGATGTGTGCATGATTTCCAATCAAAATAAAATTACATATTGTCAAAGGTTGGACATTTAGGCCACGTAAGAAGTCCAAACAAAGGATATGCTACTTTACAAGTTAATAGTTGTTATTGGGAGTTACCCACATGGTTAAATATCCCTAATAGGCATTGAAAACAAGTTTCATTCCATTCGGACATCGTTTGAGTGTCGTTTCGTCAAATTGGGCCTTAAGTCCATTTGAGGCCTTTTTAGGCCTTTTAGCGTTTACGTGCCTCATTTCGTGTGTGCAAGACCTTGTTGCTACTTAATATCCCTAATAAGAGTAATTTGTATAGTAGTTTCAACAATAATCAACGTCAATGTTGTAGAATATACATATTGCGACAAGTTAGAGAAATACGACTAGTTTGTTTTTTACAAAGGAGGTGGTACTTTAAAAGTTAGAAGTTGTCATTGGGAGCTACCCACATGGTTAAATATCCATAATAGTCATTGAAAACAAGTTTCATTCCATTCGGACATCGTTCGAGGGTCGTTTGGCTGATTTGGGCCTTAAGTCCATTATGGCCTTTTTAGGCCTTTTAGCGTTTACGCATAGTTTCGAGTCCCGTTTTGTATGTGTGAGACCTTATTGGGACTTTATATGTCTTATAACACAATTGTGTATAAATTTTTCAAACATACAAAAAGATCAATGTTGCGACCATATATAATGCAACAAGTTAAGCTTGTGATGAGTAGTTTGATGTTTTACAAAGAGGGTGTTACTCTAAAAGCAAAAGGTTTTGATGCAAAGTTACCGACATGGTTAAATATCTCTAATAGGCATTGTAAACAAGTTTCATTCCATTCCGATGAAGTTTCGACGACGTTATGGCGAATTGTGGTTTTAAAGCCGTTAAAAACAACACGACAAATGAATTATTTTGCGTGACATAACTACAAATACATTGAATACATTGAAATTGATTACATAAGCAAAAACATATACATTGAATTCCATACGTGACGCATGGAATTTTTTGCCTATAAAAGGCTCAACATCGAAACCCTACCATATTGTCCTCTTCCTCATTCTCTTGACGGCGGCTGAAGCTCTATCACGCACGGATTTACCCCATTTTCAACAATTTTCATCATCTTTCTACATATAAGGTATGTAAACATTAAGATTTCATTGTTATGGTATGGTATTTTTGTATATATGAGGTTTTGATGTTGTTTTGATAATATTTACATATGTAGATCCAATGTGTATGTTATACTTTGATTAGAAGAGATTAAACTTGTAATATATGAATGGATTGTGTACTTTGTTGATAGTTTCTTGCTGAATTTGATATTTTCATGTGTAGATAGTGTAATTAGGATTTTGATACTGAATTTGGGTTTTGTGAATTAGGGTTATAAATGAGGGTGTTGAAATTTGATATGGTGTGGTTTTAATCAAATTATTGACAAACTGTTGAATTTCAGAAAAAATGTTGAGATTAGGGTTTGAGAATAGATTAGAAAGCAGTACTGAAGTTCTGGAAGTGGCAATTCCATGCGTGACGCATGGGTTATAACCACGCGTGACGCATGGGTTATAACCATGCGTGACGCATGGGTTATAACCATGCGTGACGCATGGGTTATAACCATGCGTGACGCATGGGTTATAACCATGCGTGACGCATGGGTTATAACCATGCGTGACGCATGGTTAGTGACCATGCGTCACGCGTGGAATTGCCACATTCAACATCAAGACTATGCAGAAGTTAATTGAGTATGTAACTATAATTTGGTTATGTTTGTGATTATACAGATGTCCTATTCCGATCAAGAATCTGATATTTCCGATATTAGTACGGCGTCTAGCATGGCAGACAACTTTGATATGCTTGAACGGGAGAGACGTGAACGGGAGAGACAAGAACGTGAGCGACGTGAACGGGAGAGACAAGAACGTCAAAGGGAGAGAGGGGAACCATCCACTAGACCAAGGATGACCGCACGAGAATACAGGAACCTCTTCAGGCCATTCCACCCTCGTCGTTAGATCTACTTATTATGTTGAACCTTATTATGTTGAACCTTATTGTGTTGCACCTTTGAAGTGTTGAACCTTATTGTGTTGCAAGAACTACTTGTTTTTCTTAATAGTGTCTATTTTGTTGGTATTTTAAAACATGTCGACTCGTTTCACTTTCAAACTAGGTTTCACATTTCAAATATCATAAATCAACATAAATTCACAAATCAACATGTTTAGTCATACAACTAGTACGTGCTGGCATGATTTCTGAAAAGAAAAACAGTGCGTCACGCACGGTTTATGTCCACGCGTCACGCATGGATATAATCCACACGTGACGCACGGTTCTCTTCCATGCGTGACGCACAAAATGACACATGATCCCTTTGATTCTTAGTAACACTGATGTGTGCATGATTTCCAATCAAAATAAAATTACATATTGTCAAAGGTTGGACATTTAGGAAACGTAAGAAGTCCAAACAAAGGATATGCTACTTTACAAGTTAATAGGTGTTATTGGGAGTTACCCACATGGTTAAATATCCCTAATAGGCATTGAAAACAAGTTTCATTACATTCGGACATCGTTTGAGTGTCGTTTCGCCAAAAACCGCCTTAAGTCCATTTAAGGCGTTTTTAGTGGTTTTAGCGTTTACGTGCCTCATTTCGTGTGAGCGAGACCTCTTTTCTACTGAATATCCGTAATAAGAGTATGTTGTATAGTATTTTCAACAATAATCACCGTCAATGTTGTAGAATATACATATTGCGACAAGTTAGAGAGTTACGACTAGTATGTTTTTTACAAAGGAGGCGGTACTTTAAAAGTTAGAAGTTGTGATTGGGAGTTACCCACATGGTTAAATATCCATAATAGCCACTGAAAACAAGTTTCATTACATTCGGACATCGTTCGTGTGTCGTTTCGCCAAAAACCGCCTTAAGTCCATTTAAGGCGTTTTTAGTGGTTTTAGCATTTTGGCATAGTTTCGAATCCCGTTTTGTATGTGTGAGACATTATTGGGACTTTATATGCCTTATAACACATTTTTGTATAAATTTTTCAAACATACGTGAACATCAATGTTACGACCATATATATTGCAACAAGTTAAGCTTGTGGTGAGTAGTTTGATGTTTTACAAAGAGCGTGTTACTCTAAAAGCAAAAGGTTTTGATGCAAAGTTACGGACATGGTTAAATATCTCTAATAAGCATTGTAAACAAGTTTCATTCCATTCCGATGATGTTTCGACGACGTTATGGCGAATTGTGGTTTTAAAGCCTTTAAAAACAACACGGAACATGAATTATTTTGTGTGCCATAACTAAAAATACATTGAATACATTGACATGAATCATATAAGCAACAAAACAACATATGAAAATCCATGCGTCACGTATGGTGTAAAACCATGCGTGGTGTGTGGATTAATTCCATGCGTGACGCATGGTTTTATGTTGCAAAATCTTATTTTTATATTTAGAATGCTTATATTGTTGTTATGTTGACGAATGTTCAACCTTATTATATTTCAAATTGTATATGGTACGCCATACATATTGCGACCTCGTTCGGTTTTCAAACTATGTTTCACTTACAAAGGTCTAAATTTGATTTTCAAGTTACACACATGATCAAATAGACATTATAAGGATTGAAACAAAGTTTCATTCCATTTCGATAAAGTTTCGATGACGTTTTTGTCGAATTGGGCTTTATCGCCTTAAAAAAGACACTAAAAATGTGTTTCTTTGCACACTTAACTAGAAATACATTGAATACATTGAATAACCCTAGATTCATATATGCAAATCCGTGCGTCACGCATGGATTGTATCCGTGCGTCACGCATGGACTTAATCCGTGCGTCACGCATGGATACAATCCATGCGTTTTCTGGAATGTGCAATCCGTGCGTCACGCACGGATTAAATCCATGCGTGACGCACGGATGACCTGGGCGGTAAATAGCAAAAAGGGTGGGCGTCAAATAGAAACTATGTATTGTTATTTGACAAGTAGATAATGCAGAAAGACAAACAATAATGTAAACCAAACCTGGACACGATGATGTATAGTGGAAACACCCCAAGTACCAATAAGTCTCGAGGCGAAAAACCACTCCTCTCTAGCTTTCACTAGAGAGAGTTTGAACGGGTCTACTTGTTGTATTGATCTCTTGATTACAAAGGAACTTGGATCACTCACCTAGACGTCCTAGCTAGATCTTGGATCACTATTCGCACTTGAATTTCAACCTCACACACGTAGAACAACTCTAAACCGAGTAAAAGGTTTTCGCTCTTCAAAGTCTTACTAAGCTATGCAATTCCCATGCAATATATAGCACACTAAACAGCTCAAACCTAACTACCGATCTAACCTTATGCATTTACCATAAATCTCACAACATCTCACTAAAAGGAAATCGCTTCCTAAATCTTTCATTCACAAGGAAATCGCTTCCTAAGAATTCTTCCACAGGGAAATATCTTCCAAAGAATATTTCCTTCCGTGTGACGTCCCAACTTGTTCTCCAAGTAGTCACCTTGGGCCTTACAATTCGGCGCACCGTCTTCAACAAATAAGGAAATATTCTCTGGCGCGTAATATTTCCTTATTCCTTAGACGCTCCTTCACACGCGCGCGTCCAATGCCCAACCTTGTCGAGTTGTCACTTTCCTTATTTGCCAAGATCTCTTTTTCCTTCTTTGACAAGATCTTCCTTTCTTCTTTGAAATGCAACTCTTCCATAATTCTTCAAGTCCATTCTTCATGTAATATCCCTAATTTCGATAGAAATTGTATTTGTTTGAGTGATTTCGAAAATTGGTTTTAAAGAAAGAGGTATAATTTTTAAAAGGTTATTGATTGTTTCAATAAAAATAATACGTATATTTTATCTTGAGTTGTGTATTTTTAATTACTTCTATCGACTCATGTATATATTTTGAGATTTTAACAACTTAAGTAAAATTATATTATATATTAAGAATTATAATTATAATTTATTAGTATTCTCAATTAGTGATTAAGTCCTTAAGTTATTTCTAATTAGTTTTCCTAACTCTAGTATATATATACCCTACTTCACTTTAACCTAGTATATAAAGCTATTTTAAACCTAAACAAACCCTAGCCTCCTCCTTCTCTCTCTCCTCTCTTCAGCCTCCATTTTCTCCAATTCATATTGCAGAATGAAAGATTGATTTGGGTAAGTTACTAAACTCGAAAATTGTGATATTTTAGTAGAAAATCATATACATTATCAGGAGTATGTATGTAAAATTTCGAGATGTATAGATAAGAATACTGCGAGATATAAATCGAAAACTGGTCGTTTGAATTTCTGAAAAAACTGGTTGGAATGATCTGCTTTATAAATTCGTAACTATTTTGATTTAGATCTGATTGGAGAGTATGATATATGGTTGGAATCGTCTTGAAGTCTAGTTTCTGTATATGAAATTTCATAATTTTTGATAAAAGTTAGCTTCTGCGGTTCTAAGGAAATCCGAATAGGGTACGAATCTTGATCGTTTTAGACAGTCCTTGAGTATATTAATTATATAGTTTTCGTTTGATATCGGATTTAGATAATTCTTAAAAAATTAGGTTCGTAATCTTTAAGGCTATTGATCTGTAAAGTTTGATGATTTAAGGACGTTGTTTAATATTTGTTTTATATTTTACAAGTTGACTTGCAGATTCTGGAATTTGGAGTCTTTTATATATAAGTGTGTTTGTATAAGGTTTCGTGTTGACATGTACTTTTGTATATCTATGGCTTGTTTAGGCCGGGTTATGATTGATGATGGATCTTCATTGGATAATATATGCTTGGATTCGTGGTGAGTCATCCCCCGACTTACTTAGCTGCTTGCCTCAGACTGGCCCGCTTGACGATTGCGTTGATGGACTCTGGCTGTAATGTTGTGTGTTTTCTTGTTTGTAATTTGGATTAAGTTCGTAAACGTTGTATGTGATTACCTTTATATGCGACTTGTTGTGATGCCTAATGTGTCGAGTTGTTGTTTGGCTTGTATGGTAGATTAGAATTTGCTTCTATTATTGATGTTGTTGTGTTTAATAAGTTGATGTTGTGTGTGCTTGTAGTTGATGAACTTATTCCCTGGTGTGTGGTTTGTTGATGCGCGTTGGAGGTGTATTTGTTGTGTTCTCTTGTGTTGTTGTGGATAAAGAATTGATGTTGTTGCGCTTGTGTTAAAGTGGTGTTATCTAATGATGTGTTGCATTATATGATTGATTGTATGTGGGTGAGCATGTGAGGTGCATTGTGACTTGCTATCTTGTGTGTTTGACTAAGTGTTGATTCCGTTGTGCTTGTTAAGTATCGTTGTGAGTTTGATACGTTGATTGCGTTTATGCTTTGTCTTATGTGTTGTATGTAAATTGCAGTTTAGTTTCTTGAGATGTAGTTTGATTGCGGGTTCATCCCTTGGGATCCCAACTTCTAACCCAGGTTACTCTGGGGTTTTCTTTTGATCCTGATGGTTACAGGACTTTAGCTTGTACGATGTGGTAGCTGCATGGAGGAGTTGGAGGTGCTCGACGGTGGTGCTAGTTTAGTGTCTAGAGTTGTGTATTTTATATTATAATTTTCGTATTGGGTTTTAGAATGTCCATGTATTATAATCGCTTCCTCTATAGTTATTGTTATGTTGATGTCTTTACCCTGGTGGGTTTCGGGTGGAAATCCACGGCGGTAACGCCCAGAAGTTGGGATGTTACAAATTGGTATCAGAGCCAAGTTAGGATATCTGTATTTTGGGGGTTAGGTGTAGTTGTCTTACTTTACTGTTAAATGAGTCTAGAAATAGCACCGTTGAGCAGCCAACGTCTTCCATGGTATTTGTGGTTAGTAGGTTCTTTTTGTTACTAGTGTTAAATTATAACATGTTTTTATATATGGTTGTATACGAGTGTGTGGGATCATATTTTGGGACATCGTTCTCCCACAACTATTATATTTTATATTATTTGAAATATAATTTTTATTGGTTTCCACCGGTAAGGTTATGGGTGCGGGGTAAGTCGATGAGGAAGTGACCCCCGGGTATGACCATGCGGCTAGGAGGGACCCCTTCTAAAAAAACGAAAAATGTTTTGGCGAGTGCTCAAGTAGAGACTCAGCCGGGGAAAGAAGTTGATTATTCGATAATGGGCAACGTGTAGAGTTGAATGTTGATCGTTGTGTGCCATGAGTTGAGGCCGGAGGGTGCCATGAAAAGATTTTTGAACTTTTTGAGTTGTTTTGAAAGATGGTTATTATGAAATTGATTTGAGATTGATGAGTTATACTAATTTATAAGGTTTGTTGATACGGGATTAGTTTGTGACTTGAGAGTCATGTTATTTTATAAGTTGTTGAGATTGGTTTGGAAAATCTTAGTTAACTTCAACGCTGTTTGTTAATTAATTGATATGAGTATGTCTGTCGAATGTTGTGATGAGATGTTTTTTTTTTTTTTGAATTAATTATGTTAGTTGATAGTTGTTGTGAAAATGGTGAGAACTGTGTAAGATGATTCTTGCTCATTCTTTTACATAATTATATATCTATTGATTGTAAGTTTTTCTATTCTATATGGATATTATTTGTAATGTGCGATTGTTGTATATAGTTGATGTCAGTTGAGACTAGCTAGTGGTGATTGATTGTTTCGTCCATTACGAGGACGTCGTTTCGTTTGATAATTGACATGAGGTGATGAATTTCTCACATGTTTATATTTACTTGTGTTAGTTGTGGTGATGATATTCTCACCACATTGTCTTGTTTGTGTGTATGAATTATTGATTATCTTGTAGCTAGCGGTCTTTTTTTTCCTAGTGATTGTGGTTGCTTACTTCTAGTTTCGAGGCCGAAAATTATTTTTAAGGGGGAGTATATATGTAATATCCCTAATTTCGATAGAAATTGTATTTGTTTGAGTGATTTTGAAAATTGGTTTTAAAGAAAGAGGTATAATTTTTAAAAGGTTATTGATTGTTTCAATAAATATAATATGTATATTTTATCTTGAGTTGTGTATTTTTAAATACTTCTATCGACTCATGTATATATTTTGAGATTTTAACAACTTAAGTTAAATTATATTATATATTAAGAATCATAATTATAATTTATTATTATTCTCAATTAGTGATTAAGTCCTTAAGTTAATTCTAATTAGTTTTTCTAAGTCTAGTATATATATACCCTACTTCACTTTAACCTAGTATATAAAGCTATTTTAAACCTAAACAAACCCTAGCCTCCTCCTTCTCTCCCTCCTCTCTTCAGCCTCCATTTTCTCCAATTCGTATTGCAGAATGAAAGATCGATTTTGGTAAGTTACTAAACTCGAAAATTGTGATATTTTAGTAGCAAATCATATACATTATCAGGAGTATGTATGTAAAATTTCGAGATGTTTGGATAAGAATACTGCGAGATATAAATCGAAAACTGGTCGTTCGAATTTCTGGAAAAACTGGTTGGAATGATCTGCTTTATAAATTCGTAACTATTTTGATTTAGATATGATTGGAGAGTATGATATATGGTTGGAATCGTCTTGAAGTCTAGTTTCTGTATACGAAATTTCATAATTTTTGATAAAAGTTAGCTTCTGCGGTTCTAAGGAAAACCGAATAGGGTACGAATCTTGATCGTTTTAGACTGTCCTTGAGTATATTAATTATATAGTTTTCGTTTGATATCGGATGTAGATAATTCTTAAAGAATTAGGTTCATAATCTATAAGGCTATTGCTCTGTAAAGTTTGATGATTTTAGGACGTTGTTTAATATTTGTTTTATATTTTACAAGCTGACTTGCAGATTCTGGAACTTGGAGTCTTTTATATATAAGTGTGTTTGTATAAGGTTTCGTGTTGACATGTACTTTAGTATATCTATGGCTTGTTTAGGCCGGGTTATGATTGATGATGGATCTTCATTGGATAATATATGCTTGGATTCGAGGTGACTCATCCCCCGACTTACTTAGTTGCTTGCCTCAGACTGGCCCGCTTGACGATTGCATTGATGTACTCTGGCTGTAATGTTGTGTGTTTCCTTGTTTGTAATTTGGATTAAGTTCGTAAACGTTTTATGTGATTACCTTTATATGAGACTTGTTGTGATGCCTAATGTGTCGAGTTGTTGTTTGGCTTGTATGGTAGATTAGAATTTGCTTCTATTATTGATTTTGTTGTGTTTAATAAGTTGATGTTGTGTGTGCTTGTAGTTGATGAACTTATTCCCTGGTGTGTGGTTTGTTGCTGCTCGTTAGAGGTGTATTTGTTGTGTTCTCTTGTGTTGTTGTGGATAAAGAATTGATTTTGTTGCGCTTGTGTTAAAGTGGTGTTATCTAATGATGAATTGCATTATATGATTGATTGTATGTGGGTGAGCACGTGAGGTGCATTGTGATTTGCTATCTTGTGTGTTTGGCTAAGTGTTGATTCCGCTGTATTATAGTCGCTTCCGCTGTAGTGATCGTTATGTTGTTGTCTTTAGCCTGGTGGATTTCGAGTGGAAATCAACGGCGGTAACGCCCAGGAGTTGGGGTGTTACACTTCAAGATATCTTCGACCAATAATCTTTTTCCGGATGAACTTCCTCTTCACAGCTGTCTTCCATTTGTTGTAACCTTAAGCCTCATGGATTCCAGCAAGACTTCCTTCGTACCTGCTTGTACTTCCTTCACACACAAGCAGACTTCCTTCGTTCCTGTCTACACACAAGTAGACTTCTTTCGTTCCTGTCTACACACAAGTAGACTTCCTTCGTTCCTGCACACACACTATAAACAATACCTACGCACTCAAGTAAACCATTAGTGGATGTTTGTCATTCAATCAAAACTTCATCACATCTCAACAACTTTCTAACTGCTCTTAACTGCTCCCAACTTCCCTAACTGTAATATGAAATAACTGTATATGACAATTGAGAAATTCTCTATAAATAGAGAATGTTCCTCCACAAGGAAAACATGAAGGAAAATCAGATTTGTTGTCTGACTTTTCACTAAAGGGCTTTGTTGTATCTTGGGGAGTGAATTTATCTGAAACTCTACAACAATCAAATAGGAGAAAAAATATCAGTTTAAAGATAGTGATCTTTTCACGCCTCAAAGCTATTTCTAAACCCTTATTCCCAACATAATTTCCATGTATCCCTTTGTACCCATCACTATTCCCTCTCTTGCTCTCACCCTATCCCATTAACTTGTACAACTTATATATATATATATATTTCTACTTATTTCAGTAGGTTGTTGAGGTTAAGCATGATAATGTAGTGTGTTCGAGACTCTGAGTAATGGATTTTGTTCAGTTGAAAGATTACTCACTCTTTCAAGATATTGGAATGTAACACTGCCTTTTTCTTATACCTAGGTTGTTGAGGTTAAGCATGATAATGTAGTGTGTTCAAGACTCTGAGTAATGGATTTTGTTCAGTTGGAAGATTACTCACTCTTTCAAGATATTGGAATGTAACACTGCCTTTTTCTTATACCAGTCTTCTACCAGTTTTTTTTATAATCTATACTTGTTTTTATTCAGTGGTTCTTAAAGCCATCCACAATGAAGAAACTTTGAGTTTCTTAAACTCTAAATTTAAAAGAAAAATAAATAAATTGTCATGAAATTGTGTAGTTTCTTCTTCAATAACCCCATTTTTCTTACAAATCTCTTACACGTTAGGCAAATTGACCAATTAATTTCTTTCTTTTTTATTTCTAAAATAAAAGTTTTTTATAACTATTATTATTTAATCTTTGAGTGATGTAATTATGAAATTTTAGATCAATTTCTCCATTGTGGATAAAATTTGTATAGAGTTTCTTTTACTTATGTGGAAAAAAAATAAAATTCTAAAATAACATAAAAACCTCAAATTAGTGATCTCCATTGTTAATAAAGATGTCATCATCTTTAATAATTGCTGAACACGTCATGTTTCTGTTGCATAGATAGCGATAGAGTGAGTGTGTTCATATGTTTGTTGGTTACAAGTTGAATTTATAAGCTACATGTAAGATTGTATGTAGATATTGAGTCAAACTCTTGGCATTGCAGGTCGTTAGTCAAACTTTCAACCAGAAGTGACTTCATGTAATTTGACCCTCTGTAGCATGTTATTGCACTTGACAAAGGCCCTAGGCATTTAAATATTTAGCTTAAACATTAGAGATATGCACTATTTTTTTTTTCAATTTCTAAAAATACCCTTACCACATTCAGTTATAAAACTTTTCAGTTATGGTTTACAAAGAAGACATAACTTATAAATCCACTTTTTTTTTTCCTCTTGCACTTTTTCTACAAAGATCGAAATCTTTAGGGAAAAATATATTTATTGATATAAATGTTTTGATTATAAATACATTTATCAAACAAACTAACTTTTTTATATATAGTTTGGAAATATAAGAGCATCCGCATTGGTATAGTTTTTAGCGGTTTTATAGCAGTTTTTTAGGATTTTTTATTCATTCATTTCATTTTAACAACCCAATATACTTTCTAACCATATTCATAGTTTTTAACTCGATTTTTTAACCCAGTTTCTTAACTCCGTTTTTAACCCAGCTTTTTAACTACATCTTTAATTATCAATCAACTATTTAAATACACAATTATATATTGTGTAGTAAATCTACACTTAATAGTTTACAAGTTAGTTAAAAGATAATCATACTACTTTGAAATAATATTTATGATTAAATTTAAAATTAAGTTTTTTTTTTGATAAAAGTAAATATATTACCAAAAAAGGGACAAATCTTTATACAAGACTAACCCTAACCTTACCTCCACTTTCTCACGGAACCTCACAAGCCAAAGTCTCATGAAAAGCACAACAAGCCCCCTCTCTTCCAAGGAACCTCACAAATACGAGGTCTCAAGGGGAGAAAACAATAACGCCCACCCCCTCTAGGACCCTACATATCAGGGACTCTAGGGGGTAACAAGAACCAACACTCCCCACAACCACAACACCAAATCCAACACAAAGAAAACAATTACAACCTAAGCATTCTTCTATAAGAATCATTCCTCCTATTACCTTCCTTGCACTTCAAAGCAATCTGAACCCTGCAATCATTCATAGCCATATTATAACATTCTATCACACTATCATACTTATTCCTGAAAATAGTATCGTTTCTGACTCTCCAAGTATGATAGGTAACAACGCTAATCACCATAATCAAGCCTTGCACTCTCCAACACTTGTTATCAATACTATATCAACCCAAGTAATCCAGTCCTCGAGAGTCTCCTTCCAAGTATTAACTCTGAGCCACCTCAACAATCTAATCAACACCTCCTTAGTGTAGCTACACTTCCACCACAAATGAACTTCTGTCTCAGGTTCACATCTGCACAAGACACACATATCTGGGAAATTAACCCCCCAACCATGAAGCTTAACTCTCGTAGGTAATCTCTCCTTCTTAGCGAGCCACAGATGAAAGGACCATCTCCTAGTCTATCACTTACCCCAAAACAAAAGTTATTTACCCCCACTAGCGTTCTTCTCCCTAACATTTTCATACAAAGCCTTACAATTCATCTTACCATTTCTCTTCTTGATTCTGATAAGCACTCTCGAGCTCCAAATCCAAGAGTCACCACTCTTCTCCTTTCTTCTCCACAAATCTTCTCCTTTCAGTAACTTATTTCTGACCCAAGTAGTCCAAATATTAGGCTTCTTCTCATGCACTTTATAAACCAATTTTATGAGGAGAACTATATTCCACGTGAGGACTTCTTTAATATCAATACCCCCTCATCAAAAGGTTTGGTCACCTCATCAAAATTTAAAATTAAGTTAATGTTGCTTTAATATTGTTATTTTCATGTGTAATGTTGTAATATGTTCAATTTTATCTTGTATGTTGTCTTATAATGTATATGGTTTGTGTATAATATCTTGTAAACTACTGTATTTATTTATGTGTGAATCTTTTTTTATTTCATCTATTACATTTAATATAATATTTCATATAATACATATATAACTTAAATTACTTATATTAAATACTAAAAAAAATACTAAAATATTTATATTTCTTATATTGTTTATTTAAATAAGAATGTTTTTATATTAAACATATACAGAGTGGGTGACTATAGATAGATAAAAATAAAATAAAAATATTAAAAATATTATTTTTCATCAATTCGTTTAGTTTTGTGTTGAAAATGTTTTTAAAATGATAATAATCTATAAACTCTAAGCTTTTTTTTCACCATTGATCTTCTTGATCCAATGGCTAAAAAACACCGTCACTTTCTCTATGAATGTCTCACACACTTAAGGGCCTTGTTTGGATGTTCAAAAGAAAACCCAATTTTGACATTGTTCTTGTGTGGAATTTTTGTTTACAACCAAACGTGGCTTTATTATTGTTAGTTATTTCCTGTTCCTACCTACCAAACCCGCAACTTAGTTTTTTAGCAAAATTATATTGTTGCTAAAAAATCTATATTATGTTATGGTTAAAAAATCACCATTTTGAGTGCTCTAATATAGTCTCGATTACATTTTATGCTTTAGACATATTACCGAAGAGAAAAAGTTCGGGTAAGAACAAGGCTTAACGCAAGAAAAAAGAAATTTTTTGCGCTCAAAGATAACAAACTAATGTTCATATGGGGATGAAATTTTGTAAGGTCATTTTGAGAGAGAAAAAATCAACTTATTAAATCAAAGTTTGCATTAATTATAAGTATGTCACCGCGTCTCTCACTGAAAATGTTCAAAAACAATTATTGTCTAGCTAACGAACATTATTATCCACAATACAAACATTGACGTGTAAACATATAATATTTTCAGTGAGAAAGTAAAAAAGAAAAAAAAAAGTTGTTGTCGCACATTAAGGTATAGTATATATTTGTAAGGGAAAGTGTCATGTAATAATAGTTGTTAAAATGATAAATGAGAATGATTATGGAGCCTTGGATCAAAAGAGATCCAAGAGCCTATATGATGACACGTGACACCTCTTGTCACCACCGTCGGAGCACCGCCGGACCACCACCAGACCGCCGCCGAACCACCACCGGACCGCCTCCGACCACCGCCGGACCATCGTTGGGTGTAGGATAAGCCCAATTCTGTATCTTTTGTTACACTCCTAACATATGCGTAGGAAAAAACCCAAATCCGTTTGAAATTCTATATAAAGCTGTGTTGTTTGGGACCACTCAATAAATGCGTACATATTTTGGAGTTTGGTTGAACTGAGATTCGCTAACATCTCTATAAGTTAGTTTGCAGACATCGACCAAACACTCTATAGTGATGTTGGTGAAGCCCCGTTCTATCCAACCCCAGAAAATTGGCCCACTCATAACTTATGCGTAGAATATCTCATGAAAACTCGACACATAATATGTGCGTGTGATTAGTCGGGTCCCCTATAAAACCCGGGGTCCGTTACATGCAGTGGTATGCTATTCTCACTCAATTATGTATCTATTTCGATAATCTCGTATTTGTATAACTTTTTATAATTATCACATGGCGTCCTCCTCATCAGCACCATTTTCCGATGAGCCAGACTTTATGGTTCGAATGTGCCAGTGCTGTTTGCCGGTTAAATTGTACACATGTGACGAGCGCGGTTTTGCTTGCTACAAGAGACGGTACTATGCATGTGAGACTTATTGGGAAAAGAAGAGGTTTCCAGGATCTTGTCGTACATTTCAGTGGATTGATCCAAGATATGAAGAGAGGGCAAGAGACATTATCAAAGAGTTGATTACAAGAAACATCGAACTTCAGAATGAGATAAAAATGCTTCATGATATGAACGACAAATTAGTTGATGATATATTGGATTCCGTATAAGATGTTCCTTTTTTTACTGTCGTTGGGTTATATTGTCTTCGGAGAAATTATATATGTTTTTTCTAACGTAACGTTCATTCTCTATTTATTACAAATACCGTACAAATATTAGTCAATTACAAATACAGAACCGTTTCCAGAATACATAAAAGGATCTGGCGGGCGACCAATGGAAATTCGATAATCTCGATACTTCTTCAAATTCTCAGCAAAGACTGTTTCCCACCACAATATGTTTGGATCAACATTTCCACGCCAAACACCTGAAGTGTGAGGGTAATGGTGAACCAGACATGAGAACAACCTAAAAAAAAAAGTGAATTAGCGCAAATGGTAATAAATAGTACGTGGCTTAAGCGGTAACAAATATACGAAACACTTATAGGTATAAAATGGTCACGATTGCCAACATTTGTCATTCCATAAATTAGCGTCGGAGGGCCATTCCCTAAAGACCTCGACCTTAGTGGTAAGCACAACGTCGGGACATCCCAACTCAACACTACTAGAGCAACCTGATATAGTGTGGCGAAAACTAAACCCAGGAATGGCACGTGACACCAATATTTTCATGTGCATGGGCTTCTACAGTGGTTCACATTTTTAATAAGTTCTTGCCAAGTACCTGGGCGCATACGGGCCCTTATGGGGTCGTACATTTCTCGGTTCTGAAGTAACTCCCCAACCAGCTTACGTCGAACTGTTGCAAATTCGGACTCTTTCATTTTGAGTAACAAGGCCATGGATCTGTATCCACAATGTCCATCAGGACGTACATCTCTAACATTCGTAATGTACGGAAGCCATAAGTCATCAACTTTGTCGAAACCAAAGTTAACCCCTAAATGAATAAGAGGGGCTCTTTGTTCTGTACCACACGCATACTCCTCTTCTTGTGATTCCTCGGGTATAGGTTGAGATGACATCTGATCAAAGTCCATCTCCACTGCAGTAGATGAACTTTCTTGTTGCTTCCTAGGACGCCCTGGCCGTTTATTTGGTGGAACAGGTTGCGATGACATCTCATTCACATTAACCTTACTCTGGGGTTTCGGTTTTGCATTCTTCTTCGCCTCTTCTTTCTCATATTGTTCCAGTTCTTTCTTCTTGTGCTCACAATAGCTAGGTTCCCTCTCATCAACCTTCTCCTTCTCGTCCTCCGTATCGTCCCCCTTGTCCTTGTTTTTCGCACCTTTTGGCCTTCCTTTTCCCTTTATCTTCGTCGGTTCCAACATACTACTCTCTTCTAGGTGCTCCAAGTCCTGATACAACTCTCTTAATTGGTATGTAGTTCCTTTCTTCAGGGTTCCGGAATCCAACCTCCCAAACATTTCACGAAGTCTTAGCATCGAAATGTCCATCCGAACATTTTCCAAAGGCCCAAAAACTATTGTATCATTGTCATCTTCTTCCTCCAAGTCCCTCCAGAACTCATGTACGTCTTCTGGAATGAGCGGTGTGCTAGAAATTATTGCATTCCCAATGGGGTGGACACAGGGCAACCCGAGGCAGCTCCTCACCCAATGGTCAGTACATTCTTCTTCATATTCATCTGTCAATAACTGCTCATACGAAGCCAACAACATATCCCAACACCTGTCTGAAATTCTGTAGAAGAGCCTAGAAATTATTGCTCGCACAAGTGGAGGGAACGTTGGGTCATCAAAATTTGTTGGTCTTTTCGTTAATGCAACGTTCAGGCTCGCCCGTATCAAATCAATTTGAAGGATGATGTCATGATGGATCCTCACAGTGACTCGGTTGAAGCCTCCCCTACTAGAACCAATTATATCTTTCAAAACCTTGTGCATTCCCTCCACCCGGTTAGACGTCCTTGTAAAAGAATGAAGATGATGATCTATCCAGGCTCTTACTATGCTAGTCTTGTGAGGAGTAAGCCATTCTCTTTCCACGTATCCCACAATGCCTGCTCACAATCAGTCATAATTGTCGTTGGCATCACACCCAAATCTAAAAACAATGCCTTCAACTTTCTCATTATCCACGTGTAATGAAAAGTCTTTTCAGCATGTGTGAATGCATAAGCAATGTTGAATGTCAAATGCGTGTTGGTGAATCCCACAATCTCCACGAGTGGCATATCTTATCTACGATAACATCTTATGTTAAAAAAAACAATCAAATCAATAACTACACAAACTTGTTTTAAATAAACTCAACTTAATTGTTTGTCTTGTACGTCGCTGATAGACAAATGTCGTGGTTGCTAAATCAAAGTAAACCCTAAACACTAACTAGAGTATAGCAAGTAAGTAGAGGTCGAACCCAAGGAATCAAAACACCAAATCAATGCAATCAAAGCAAAGAAAGTTTGGGTGAGAATATTATGCGAAGGGGTTTCACCTAATAAGTATCCACACAACAGTCAATCAAGTTGATCATAGATTATCTCAAGTTCTTATCAATCCTAGGGAATGTTCCTATTCCAATCTTTAGTATATCAGCAGGCCAACCGGTCCTGATAATACTTATTTATTCAACAATCAGGGAAACCTCTCAAGATTAGATGAAATAACAGCAAAGGGCACAAGAATCATAAGGATGCATGCAATAACTAACAACCGTCAAGTATTAACATGCAATCAATTATCTTTCATATAAGCAATCAACTACCAGATCATGCAGATATGGATGCTACAATGACAAGGAATTCCACCGTCTATTCCTAGTCTAGCAATAGAAAACTATCAATCAAACTAGGTGATCAATCTAGCAAAACCAATAGAAATCATATAGATGAAGAACAAGAGAATTAATACAAACCCAAAGGAAAAGAACAAGAGTTTAGAAATCTCACAACTTAATAACTGATGGTTTCAACTGCTAAGTAAAACAATGGAGTTTAGTTCCTGCTCATGGTTGCAAAACTAAAACTGTCGATGGAAAAGATGATGATGAACAAAAGAAAACTGCTAGGATATAAAAGAGTCTAACCCTAGAATAATATCCTAAAAGATAAACACTAAACGAAATAATAAAAGAAAAAGGAAAAGAAATAAAATAAAACAAACATGGAAAATCCGGAAACAAATGTCTTCAGCGCACTATGGCGATCGCCACCAGAATCTGGCGATCGCCACCAGAATCTGGCGATCGCCACCAGAATCTGGAGATCGCCACCTTCAATGAATATCTTACGTAGCCTCTGTTGCCTCATGGTGATCGCCACCTTGAACATGGCGATCGTTGTCGTCATTAACTTCTTATTCATGGTTTCTGCTGTAACATGGCGATCGCTATCTGGATATGGCGATCGCCATCTATCCTTAGAAATATTTCTCAACACCTGTCTTGAAATGGCGATCGCTATCTGGATATGGTGATCGCCATCTGTACTGCGTACCATCAATTCTTCAATTCTGAGTGTCTTTTCCTAAGTGCCTTCAAACCTACTCTTCAATCTTTTAATTCTTCATTTCTTCATAAATATCTCAGATCATAACAATGACTCCAAAAACATATGATAACACTCCTAAAACAATATAATAATCCCTCGTTACACTATACAAAGTGCAGCGTATCAGCCGCGTCAATGATTACCACATAAGGGAACTTCTTCAGCAGACGCAACGAATCTTGGTTAGCAAAGAATAAGATTGCAACCTCACCAGTTTCCTTCTGCCTCAGAGGATTAACTACGTAATGGTGGTCAAGTAGAAATTTCAAGGACCACTGAGTAATCGTCAGCTCTCCACGATCCTCATAGTGCAGCTTCTGCAAATAGTTCCCCACTTGTTACTTTGAAGTCACATTTCCGGGAAATTTCTTTCGCAAAAGGGAAACGATTTCCTTTAGTGTCTTGCGCCCATCTCCCCACCTCCTAGCAGATTTCATCTCCGCTTCGGTCAGTCGCCCCATGAATGCATTTCCATGTAAGCTAGTTAGAAGCTTGTGGTTATACCGACCTTCTACCGCACCCAACTGCCATTTCTCACCATCCATCAAAGGATCTTTCTTCATCTGAATCCCCATTAGCTGAAACCTACACTCGCACTTCTTCGAATGAGACTTTCTAATCTTGGGTACCGGCAAATCAGGATTTTCCAAGTTGATCTTTGGCCTACCGGATCTTGGTTTCCCAAATCTATCGCATACCATACTAATTTGGTATGGGCTGGAGTTACGCTTTATCAAAGCAATAACCATATGCTTTGCTCTATCTTTTGCCCAATTATACAATTCTTCCTTACTATCCCACACTCGGTCAGTAGTAAAACGTTTCGAGTAATCTTTGCCCTATATAATGGGTAATAACAAGAACTTCGTCATGACTGATTAACTAAGTTCTTACTTATGACTATGGAATTAGTTTAACAACTAATAAAAACAAAAATTTAAAACTAACTAACAAATTGCATCATAATATAACAACATATATGTAATTTTGAGTATAATTGCACACTAACCACAAATTCCCCACTTGGATCCCAATCTCCAAATTCTTCATCATCTATGAATCCTGTCAGCGTTGCGCCTCCTTTTTTTGCTTCTCGTTGGAATATTGCGTGAAAACACGTTTGCCTACCAAACGCATAACTTATGCGTATCTTCAGGTATACTTTTATAGTATTATCACGGAGAATCTCTGACAGAGCCCCCTCCCGTACAAAAATTTTTTTACGCCTAAAGTTTGCGTTCTCATTAGGGCATTTATTGCCTTCCGGATTCAACAGATGCTGACAATGTAAAATACTGACCCCAGTTTAATTTTAACCTACTTGTCTACGCATTATATAGGCGTGTACCTTACCTGTGATATAGCTCCGTCTTCCACGAGATATCCTGACATTGTCATACATTTGGACCACATCAAGTTTGAACAACCTTTGTACGCCCATCTTATGCGTGTAGGTTATGGTAAAGTACAATTAGGGTAAAAAATCTAAAAAATTAGGTTGGGCAATAATTACATTTGGTACGCATAAATTGAGCGTGTGAATTAGGGGAAAAAATGTTTACACTAATTACGTTATTAAAAATGTAATATTTAAGATATGTATGCGTAAATTATGCGTGTAAGTATTGGCAGATACCAAAAATTCCAAAAAATTTCCATTTTTACCCTTCATCGTGCATAAGCTCAATGTATGCGTAACAAGGGTGGACGCCCAAGTTATGCGTGCGGATTCGCGTCCATTTCGACAACAAAATCAGCGTTCATATAGCCATTGCCTAAAAAAACTAGTAGTTTATGCTCGCGCTACGCGCGGGTTTTTTGTCTTGTGTATAAGTCAATTAGATTAGGGATAAAGCGCTTTTGTACTATGTCTCCCGTAAATAATATTATGTATTCTCTCTCCAATATAATACTAACATTTTTATATTATTAATAAAAGTTTTAATTCAATTTCTAATGGAAAGAAAATATAACAAAGTAACATAGTCTATACATTTGAATTCATAGCCATCAAGGTCGACTCCAACTCAACATTTGCCACCAGCTTCTAATGCTCTTCTATGTAAACTCATCCTAAATCATGGAACAATAGCACGCATTTTATATCTAACTGATAACACCGTGGCAACACTTGGAAACACTTGCCACCAGCTTGTAATGCTCTTCTAATGCTCCAACTCAGCACTTGGCATCACTTAGCTTCATCCTCCCCTAAACTCTAAGAAAAAACCATGAATTAGAAGCAATAGAAATAGACAACTATATGTCAAAGTACTTTCAATATACACATGAATAATTTTAAGAACATTCCGACTTAATTCGTATGCCTAATGGCAATAGTAACTGTTGTTTTTCCTTCATAAAAAACAAAGGATGTTGAGGTGAATTTGGGACATTGTCTCAAGGGTTCAAACACCGAAGGAAATATATGGAAATCACAAAAGAAGAACTTGAGTACATATTCAAAGCATAGCATACAAAAGCGAAGCTACGACTAATCCAAAATCTAGAAAGACTCCAATAGAAAGTTGAAGTTAGTGAAAGTCATCTTAGTGAGATGTACTGTGAGTTCAATAATTTCCTCTTAACCCAAAGCTTCAAAAGAATCAATTATTCCTCTAATATATGTAATATCCTCAACGAAAGTATGTTATCTTATACTACAACAAACACATCTACTGATCCATATTTGCAAGATGAAAGTGTAGGGGGCAGCTCCCATATTCAATATCCTCAAGAAATTATTTGTATCCATTAGGGACTCCATCGAGGATTGAGACTTTTAAGTTTGTACATAATCATATGAGATTCATATGACACTTTCACGGTTGTACAAAATTAGATGACTCCATCAGGGATTGAGACTTTTAAATTTGGTTCACTCCCTGTTCTAAACATGCTTTCACTCACTCCTAACTTTTTTTCTATCCTTTGGTCAAAATTAGAAAGTTCTCTACTATCCAGGAAAATTCAATCTCGCGCTCATAAAGTTACTCCAAATATATATATATATATATATATAAAATGAGGTCTAGTTTTTCATCTACCAACTTATGCAACGCATATTAGCGTTCCTATTTAGGTAACTTCCCTGTCAATTTTAGAAAGAGAAAACATGCAGCTATTTTAAAAGCAAATTCATAGGGGAGTCATTTCATGGAAAACAACATTATGCAGAATAGCTAACCTATCTCCTTTGTCTCTCCTTTAAGCATAGTAGTTCGATTAGCCATTCCAAATTTTTCTAGATCTTTGTCCGAGTCAAACCCATTTGAAATAAAAATTTTAAATTTTTAAAAGCAAATTTGTTAAAAATAACTTTGTTTAAAACCTATGTAGTTCTGAAACAAAACAGAAAAGTGGTTACCTCAATAAAGGCCTCTCTTGTGGAGCTAGATCCATCTATTGTTCCCCTAAGAATGAAGTCACACACATAGGTAGCCTAATATATTTTTCACACACATTTAATAGATTAATAAATAAAATGGATCATAGAAGGTAGTTTTAAGCAGTAATGGAAACTTAAATTATACTTGT
The DNA here is from genome assembly GCA_029168935.1 of Oxyria digyna. NCBI lineage: Eukaryota > Viridiplantae > Streptophyta > Magnoliopsida > Caryophyllales > Polygonaceae > Oxyria > Oxyria digyna. The sequence continues at coordinate 49,280,618 of JAPVLV010000005.1, forward strand.
TTCATTTTTTTTGATTAAATTCTTGCCAGCAAAAAATGCAGTGGCAGCACTTTCCTCATGAGAATATTTTTCATGGATTATTGAACTGTATTCCCCTTCTTGTGCTTCTTAACAACGTTTCAAACCTAAGCATAAAACTCATGGTTGTGAAACATATTTAATGAATAAAAGAAAAATGTAAGGTGTTTGACCTAGTGAACCAATATCAGTGTAGAAGAAAATAGCTTTTGTTAGGTGTATATATATTTCATCAACCCACTGAAGAAAACAATCAATCAACAACTAAGTTATAAAGTTCTTCTATGTCATAGTAGATAAATAAGCTCTACAAAATTTGAGATGATATAGGCACCTTAAGTGTAGAAAGATCACATGTGCGAGATCTAGGATCTCCATAGAAACCTAGTGCTTAAATTAGGACGAAAAACACAAAAAACTTAATGAATGTCCGGTTTTTTATGAGATTTTTTAACAGAACAACAAACCCGTTAAGAGAAAATTCATCATTACAACATAGAAAACTTTTACAAAAGATTCATATTTAATTATTTATCCTAGTTCAGGAATCTAATATTTTCATTTATGAGAATTTTAACTTAAGACTAAATCAACCATTTATGAATTATGAGAGAAATGAACAGTGTTTAACTAAAGACAAAAAAAAATCAAATATAAAACTGTAGCAACAAAAACTATCAGAGTCACCTTGACCACCCAAGGGCAAGTTGTATCTACTATCTGTACATTCTTGTTACTAAAACTTGCAACATACTTCACGAAGCATAATAGGCATGCATCAACATAATTGATACGCTGCACTTTGTATAGCGTAACAAGGGATTATTACATTGTATTAGGAGTGATTCCATGTGAGTTTAGAGACATTTCTATGTTATGGGTCATTGGAGTTATTATGAAGACTTAGAAGATATAAAGTGAAGAATTGAAATCAAGAAGAGTTGAAGACATTCTATTAAAGGCTACTGGAGCGAAACCGCGATCGCCATCTAAATCCCGCGATCGCCATGTCACAACAGAAGAAAAGAGTACGAAATAAAGACCGAACGCGATCGCCATGGTGAAGCTGGCGATCGCTACATTACATAAATGGTGGCCCGTGTGGAAATAAGAATGTTGCTGCTACGTTGGATTAGAGTTGGGCCAAGCAACGTGGGCCAATGAAGATTTGGGCCTGTTATGGGTGTTGGGCCGTGAATAGGACAGGCAAGCAGCTGACCTTAATTCACTTGGGCGTGACATGGAATCAAATAAAGAGCTGTCAAATATTTGGACGAGTTACGAAGGAACGAGGCCGGCTTAATTTATTTGTTTTCCTTTTCTATCGTTTTGTTTAGTTTCCTTTCCTTTATTTTATTAATTAGTTTTAGGATTTATCTTTGAGGATATTATTTTAGGGTTAGACTCTTTTTATACCCTAGCAGCTTTCATTAGTTTTTCATCATCTTTTCCATCACACAATTTAGTTTTGCAACCATGAGCAGGAACTAATCTCCATTGTTTTGCTTAGCGGATGAAATCTTCAGTTATTAAGTTGTGAGATTTCTAAACTCTTGTTCTTTTCCTATGGGTTTGTATTAATTCTCTCGTTCTTCATCAATTGATTTCTATTAGTTTTGTTAGCTTGATCACCTAGTTTGATTGATAGTTTTTTATTGCTAGACTAGGAATATACGGTGCAATTCCTTGTCATTGTAGCACTCATATCTGCATGATCTGGTAGTTGATTTCTTTTATGAAAGAGAATTGATTGCATGTTGATACTTGACGGTTGTAAGTTATTGCATGCATCCTTTTGATTCATGTGCCCTTTGCTGCTATTTCATCTAATCTTGAGAGGTTTCTCTGATTGCTGAATAGTAAGTATTATCAGAACCGGTTGGCCTGCTGATATATTAAAGATTGGAATAGGAACATTCCCTAGGATTGAATAGAACTTGAGATAAATCTATGATCAACTTGATTGACTGTTGTGTGGATACTTGCTAGGTGAAACCCCTTCGCATAATATTCTCACCCAAACTTTCTCTGCTTGTTACTGGTTACTTGTGTGTTCTTGCAATCAAAACCCCCCCTTTGGTTACTTATAACTAGTTGATATTTCACTTGACTGCATTGATTTGGTGTTTTGATTTCCTTGGGTTCGACCTCTACTTACTTGCTATACTCTAGTTAGTGTTTAGGGTTATCTTTGATTTGGCACTACGACTTTAGCCTCATCAAATTTGGCGCCGTTGTCGGGGAATTGAAATTTTTCTGATTCTGTGTTAATTGTGAAATTATCAACTGTTTGGTGTGAACCTTTATGGTTCAGACCCGTGCTACTGATTCATCTCTTGTTGCCTTTGACCCAGAGATTGAAAGGACGTTCCTTCGGAACCAAAGAGAAGCTCTGAACCAAAAGAACGAGATGGGTGATCGACATGGACCGCCATTGCCTACTATGAGGGAACTCACTGCCCCAGACTTAAACCAACAACCTTTGGCAGTGAGGTTTCCTGAGATTGAAGAAGGTGTGAATTTTGAATTAAAAGTTGGTTTAATTCATGAGCTACCACACTTCCATGGCTTAGCAGGAGAAGATCCCAACAAACACTTGGCTCAATTGCATGCTATATGTTCTAGTATGAAGCCAAGAGGTGTTACTGAGGAGCAGGTCATGCTGAGAGCTTTCGGATTTACTCTGAAAGACGCTGCGAATGATTGGCTCTATTATCAAGCTCGAGGGAGTATTGATACATGGGCTAAGATGAAAAAGGTCTTTTTAGAGAAATATTTTCCAGCTAAAAAACTGAGCAGCTTGAAGAAGGAGATCACAAATCTTCAACAACACTCAACTGAGAGTCTCTATGAATATTATGAGAGATTCAAGAAGCTTTGCTCAAGCTGCCCATTCCATAGTTATACTGACCAAGATCTCCTTATGTACTTATTTAGTGGCCTGATTGATGAGGATCGTCGAATGGTAAACGCATCTTGTGGAGGTAATTTTCTGAAACTAACTATACCTCAGGCCACTGAAATGTTTGAAGAGCTAGCTGAGACTTCAAGGCAGTTTGGCAGTAGACAGGGATCCCACTCAGTCAAAGCAATTAATTCAGATCAATTACAGACTGACATGAATGAGTTGAAAGAGATGGTAAAGGCTTTGATGCTGAAAAGTGATTCCCTTCTTGATCCCAATGCTGAGGTAAACGTTGTTGGTGGATGGCAACCAAGGCCAAGGTATGACTCTCATAATATTAATTATCAGCAACCTAGACCTCAGAATTCTATGACTACTGAAGATATGATCAAGTCCTTAGCTCAGACTGTGATGCAACAAAATGCTAAAACGGAATCGAGTATCCAAAATCTTGAAAATCAGTTAGGACAGATTCCTCAAGATGTGAGTAAATTAGAGGCCAGGGAACCGGTAAGAAACCCGAGAGAGAACATCAGTGCAGTGTTCTTGAGGAGCGGAAAAACTTTAAATGAATGTTCTGTTCCAAAACCGCAATCGCCGGAATCAGACCGCGATCGCGGCCTTGCTCCAGAATGCCCAGATTTGCTCGTCACAAATCCGCGATCGCGGGTCTCCTGCAGAACCCCAATTTGTGCGACCGCGATCGCCAGTTTTTGATGGCGATCGCCGGGAGACCCCTGAGTACATTGATGATTATGTTCGCCCGAATTTCCCACCTCTGTTCTCTCAGAAGCCTGTTGCTCCCTTTCCTGAGGCGTTGAAGGATACTCGAAGACTGGATGACGACATTGAAATCTTCGAAACCTTTAGTAGGTGTGAGGTAAACATTCCTTTGCTCAAACTTGTTAAGAGTATTTCTAGATTTGCTAAGTTTATGAAAGAAGTTTGCACTACTAAAACAAACCAAAAACTGAAAGGAAAGAAGAAAGTTGAAGTAAGTGAACAAGTTTCTGCTGTGTTTCAAAAACGCATGCCTAAGAAATGTGATGATCCAGGCATATTTAGCATTCCATGTGTGATTGGTGAAACTAAATTTGACAAAGCCATGCTAGATTTAGGTGCATCAATCAATGTTTTGCCTTACTCTTTGTATGAATCACTAGGCTTAGGACCTTTGCATAAAACAGAAACTGTTATTCAACTTGCTGATAGGTCTATTGTATACTCAAAAGGGGTTGTTGAGGATGTTCTTGTTATGGTTGGTGATCTGATTTTGCCTGCTGATTTCTTTGTGTTAGATATGGAGCATGCTAATAATGTCATACCTATACTGTTAGGTAGACCTTTAATGAAAACTGCACAAACGAAAGTTGATGTTAATAGTGGGACTCTCTCTATGGAGTTTGATGGGGATAATGTAGAATATAATATATATGATATGGATCCCATTGATAAGAATTCTCTATGTGCTATTGATGTGATTAAACCTACTTGTAAGGATGAATTGCAACCTGTTTTAGAGAATCTCTTAGAGCCCCCAAAAGTAGATATTGTTTTGTCTACTAATATGCCGGAGTGTCAGGCTAAGCCAGAGCCTAAAGGTAAGCTCTCTCCACATCCTTTGGGCAATCGCCCCACATTAATGACCTCGCCAGGCGACATACCATTGATGTCTAGTGTGTAGGCACTTGAAATTCAGCTTAAACAGCCGCCTGATACGGTCAAGGAGGAGAAAGTAAATTAAACCACCTTCATTGCTAAAGACAAGGTGGTCAAGGTAAGAGGGACGAGATTTAAGGCGTTCCATGAGTGGTTCAAGAGAGAATTCAGACAAGAGACGGTTTTCACAAAGCCAAATGGCGTTAGTTAAATCTCTTGAGTTTCATGTCGAGCCACGACATAAAATAAGGCGCTACTCGGGAGGCAACCCGAGGTTTGAGTTTGTTTTTATTTGTTTTTGTTCGGTTTAATTTTCTTTTTAGTTTTTTCTATGGACAGGAGGAAATCACCGAAGGTTAGGGTCAGCTACAGTCAGTAGCCAATCTCGCTGTAAGTCTTCTCTTCCGTCAAAAAAAAAAAATCCGAAAATCCGAAAATTATTCCGAGAAAAAAATAATATATCGGATTAAAAAAAAATAGAGTGCAGAAAAAAAAATATGAGAGAAAAGAAAGTAAGGAGTTGTATTACATCAAGTTTGGTTTCATTAGTACTATCATTCTAGATCTACATTCGCTGGAGCTTAGCTTGTTGGTGACCATGTTCTTTGCAAAGAGTTGATTTGTTTGAGTCACCTTCTACATTGGAGGTATTCTTTCTTTTGCTTTAGATGAGCTATGCATTATTGGATTACATTTAGTGCTCATCTAGTTTCTCATTCTACCACACTTTGAGTTTTCTTGGAGGAAGGTCATCCGACCTTGTATGTGAGTTTTCTTTCTCTTTCTCTGGGTTCATTTTTATGTCTTCCATTTCATTGAGGACAATGCAATATTTAAGTATGGGGGAGGAGAATGTATTCACATGTATTTATTTAGGTGTTGGTTGTATCTGCATGGACTTATTGAATATATTGTATGAAAAAGCCACAAAAATTGAAAAAAGGCATAAAAAATCCTTGGATAGCAAGATCTATGCAATAAGAAGGTGGATTGACCGGCATTAGGCTGGGGCAAAAATATGTCTTGAGTGATGTGAGTTTGTGAGCCTGAAACAATTATTGAGTGGTTAGGATGAAAACCCGAAAGGGCGCCTAAGCAAGATGAGTGCATATAAAAAAAATTGAGTGTTTTAGGATTTTTATCATCTTGGCGTATGGAGACATAAGAAGGAGGTGCATAGGGGATTCGGGTAGGCCACTTGGAGGAATAAGGTGTAGTTTTGGGTTTGTTCTTATTTCATCACACTGTTCTTGATGTTGTGTTTTGTATGTTTGGAGGAGCTTATTGAGTATGTAATCACTAGGAGATATTCTTGTACTTCCTGAGGCTTTGAGCATTTTATTGTAAGGATAGCTTTTTTGTAAGTTACTCGGAACGAGTAAAAGTCTAAGTATGGGGGTATTTGATACGCTGCACTTTGTATAGCGTAACTAGGGATTATTACATTGTATTAGGAGTGATTCCATGTGAGTTTAGAGACATTTCTATGTTATGGGTCATTGGAGTTATTATGAAGACTTAGAAGATATAAAGTGAAGAATTGGAATCAAGAAGAGTTGAAGACATTCTAATAAAGGCTACTGGAGCGAAACCGCGATCGCCATCTAAATCCCGCGATCGCCATGTCACAATAGAAGAAAAGAGTACGAAATAAAGACCGACCGCGATCGCCATGGTGAAGCTGGCGATCGCTACATTACATAAATGGTGGCCCGTTTGAAAATAAGAATGTTGCTGCTACGTTGGATTAGAGCTGGGCCAAGCAACGTGGGCCAATGAAGATTTGGGCCTGTTTTGGGTGTTGGGCCGTGAATAGGACAGGCAAGCAGCTGACCTTAATTCACCAGGGCGTGACATGGAATCAAATAAAGAGCTGTCAAATATTTGGACGAGTTACGAAGGAACGAGGCCGGCTTAATTTATTTGTTTTCCTTTTCTATCGTTTTGTTTAGTTTCCTTTCCTTTATTTTATTAATTAGTTTTAGGATTTATCTTTGAGGATATTATTTTAGGGTTAGACTCTTTTTATACCCTAGCAGCTTTCATTAGTTTTTCATCATCTTTTTCATCAGACAATTTAGTTTTGCAACCATGAGCAGGAACTAATCTTCATTGTTTTGCTTAGCGGATGAAACCTTCAGTTATTAAGTTGTGAGATTTCTAAACTCTTGTTCTTTTCCTATGGGTTTGTATTAATTCTCTTGTTCTTCATCTATTGATTTCTATTAGTTTTGTTAGCTTGATCACCTAGTTTTATTGATAGTTTTCTATTGCTAGACTAGGAATATACGGTGGAATTCCTTGTCATTGTAGCACTCATATCTGCATGATCTGGTAGTTGATTGCTTTTATGAAAGAGAATTGATTGCATGTTAATACTTGACGGTTGTAAGTTATTGCATGCATCCTTATGATTCATGTGCCCTTTGCTGCTATTTCATCTAATCTTGAGAGGTTTCCCTGATTGCTGAATGGTAAGTATTATCAGAACCGGTTGACCTGCTGATATATTAAAGATTGGAATAGGAACATTCCCTAGGATTGAATAGAACTTGAGATAAATTTATGATCAACTTGATTGACTGTTGTGTGGATACTTGCTAGGTGAAACCCCTTCGCATAATATTCTCACCCAAACTTCCTCTGCTTGTTACTGGTTACTTGTGTGTTCTTGCAATCAAACCCCCCCCCCCCTTTGGTTACTTATTACTAGTTGATATTTCCCTTGACTGCATTGATTTGGTGTTTTGATTTCCTTGGGTTCGACCTCTACTTACTTGCTATACTCTAGTTAGTGTTTAGGGTTTTCTTTGATTTGGCACTACGACTTTAGCCTCATCAATAATGTCCATTAAATTAGGCATGTTGATACAGTTTTAATTGCTACCACCTATTTTGCCTTTCATGGTCCTATCATGCTACAACCCGGCCAAATTTACCTGATGAATGTAGTTGAGGTCTTAGAATTGACTAAAAAACGCATAACAGACGTGCAATTAAAAATATTTAACACTGTAACACCCGCCGCTTTGGACCGACTCAATTGGTTACCAAGTAGCGCTGCCGCTTGGTAAACAGTGGAGGTCTCAGGTTCGTGTCCCACCAACAACCAGTTGAGAAATAGTTGTCTTTAATTGGCGGAGCTACCAAGGATGAGTTGGAGTGTATGGGCTGCAACCCTTGTAATTGGGTCGGCCCAAAGCGGCGGGTGTTACAATAAAATGTAGAAATATAGGAAACATACTTAGACAAAACAATATAGATTTCTCAAGTCGGATTTTATTCATCTTTAAGCTCATAATTTTTTTTTAAACTATAACAATATATATAAACTTGTTTATGAGTTGTTTAAGTATAAGATTTATTCAAAAATCAAAGGGTCATTAAGCCATGATGACAGGTCAGTATGGTAAGTGTTTACCATTTTCACATGAAGACAAAAGGACTAAACATATATGGCCGGCTAAAGTATGTTAATTTATTTTCTCAGTTTTTAGTGTAGGAAAATTTTGTTATTAACATAGGGATTCCTCCTTGTATGTGTCATGCATGAGGATGTATTTATAAAATTTAATTATTTTTATAATAATGACCTATGTTTTATAAAAAAATATGATTTATCCTAGGAATTAATGTATTATGTTATTTTTTATACGGTCATTCACGCAATTACTGTCATTCACACGAATTATTATCATTTACGTAAATTATTGTCATCAACACAAACGGTCGTCCGTAAAAAATGTTAGTTTACACACTTCAGATTTTTTAGGATCTAATCCACTACATAAATTGCGTTTTTTACAAATGAAAGTTTCACATTCAATTTTGAAGTGTTTGTCTCCTCCATAAATGACTTCAATACACCATTTCAATAAAGTCTACGAATTTATGAAGTCATATGTATGTGTTGTGGCTCATTGTTGGAGACGTAATTCGTAGTTGTTGTTCGTCAAGCCCATCATAGTAAATGTTCAATAAATAAATTAGGCATATTAATTAGACAGATTGTAACCTATAAGGTAAAAGTTGTTATGAGAATATTAATATACAATAGATTTGCCGAACACTATTGCCCCAAAACCAAAAACGAACTTTGCCAGCATACAACATTAAACATAGAAAAAATCAAAGTATTACGAACGGATATTTCCTAGTATACGAACGAATATAGCACAATTTACATCATTATATAATTCTAAGAGAAAGATGGGAAAATTACCTTGTGAAGCCGAGAGAGATGTCGGTACAATCGTCGGTGAAGATGAAGTGTGCAGCACCGAGTTGATAGCAACGGAGGCGGAATTTTTTTTTTTACGTGCCCTAGTTTTTTGGAATGGATGAAACCTTGGGTTTTTTTGGAGGAATGGAGTTGTTCTTTGGGCTTAGAATGGGTCATTCTTAGGTAATATAGAAATTACACTTTTTTACCAATTCAAACATGATATCGGAATCATCCATTCCTCATTCTCATTCCTCATTCCAGAAGAATCGTACCAAACAGGACCAGTAACCCCGTTCTATTCAAGTTAAATGAACTAACATAATCTAACCTATTTCCCTCCATTCTCTCTGCATCTTCTTCCGCCTCTGAAATGGCTACTCAACCCTTCACATGTCCCTTTCCTCCTCCTTCCTCTTACTTCATCACACCACCAAATCGCTTGCATATTCATCGTCGTCGACGACACCGAAGAGAGCTTTGTTTCCCTCGCCGTCGGGATCAATATCGACTCCTTCAATCGTCAACTGCCTCCTTCCATCACCGCCGGGATCAATCATGGCTCAATTCCATTATGCGGTCCACTGTCAGCCGTCCTCATTCGATCTACGATCTAATTCGCGATCGACTTCTTTGTGTTCGTCACTATTGAAGATCGTTCGTGATTTCGGAGCTCCTCTCGATCTTCGATCTTACTCATGTAGTCCGGATGAAAGTTCATGTCGTCCAGATGACAGTTCATGTCGGCCCGATGACAGTTCATGTCGGCCCGATGATAGTTCATATCATTTGGATGACAGTTCATGTCGGCCCGATGATAGTTCATATCATTTGGATGACAGTTCATATCGTCGGTGTTTATTCATTAATTTAATGATGAAAACATTAATAATAGAGACAACAAAAATTATAATCAAATATGATAAATAAAAATGGTATAATGCAGCAAAATGTTAGTTAACACACTAAAATAAATTAGGATTAAAAAATACAATTTAAAGTAAAAAAGGATTATTTACCCTAAATTTGACTTATACATACATCATTGTCTTCGAACATCATTTCCAGCTAAGCTTTGTCATACCTTGCCTTGTTATTTCATTTATTTGTTTGACGTAGTTAGTGTGCTTTCGTTCGACTAACTGCTCGGCTTATAAGGCAATTTAGGCTGACTTTTTATATCGTTGATTAATACTACATGAATGACCAGGTCGTGTAAGGAAAAGTAGTATCTATAGATCTGTATTAATTATGCTAGGTCAACTAATATTTGCCTTATTTGTACGAAACGCCTATATACACGCGACTTTTTCACTATATGCACGTCAATCTGTGCGCAGTTCTTATGCGCATAAGTCTATGCGCAGTTGTTAAGCGCACGGGGGTATTTTGGGAATAAAATGAAATTATTGGCGTCGTCTCACAAATTAATGCGCTGATAACGGAGCCACCTCCGGCGACCTTGTCCGACGATGAAGCCTTGGTGGATGGAGGCGGCCGGCGGTATGCGACTCGAGCGGCGTTGGCAGCGGTAAATGCTCCTCCGGCGATAATTCCGGCGAATATTCTGGGGAATATTCCGGCGAGGGCTAGGGTTCCGGCGGGTGCTCCGGCGGCTGGTAGGGTTCCGGCGACTCGGGTTCTGGCGACGACGACTACGGATCCGGTGACACCGCACGAGCTTTATTCGGTATATAATTTCTAAACCCGCTTTTTTCAAATTTTAATTGTATTTAATTTTGGAAATTTAATCGTAATTTTTTTTAGTAATAATTACGATTAAATTTCAGTTTTTTATGAATTAAATATTACAATTCGTATTAATCGTAATTTTTCATAATTACGATTAAATTTCAGTTTTTTATGAATTAAATATTAGAATTCGTATTAATCGGAATTTAATCGGAATTTTTCTTAATTACGATTAAATTTCAGATTATTATGAATTAAATATTAGAATTCTTATTAATCGTAATTTTTTATAATTACGATTAAGTTTCAGATTATTATGCATTAATCGAATTATTATGAATTCGTATTAATCGTAATTTTTTAGTAATAGTAGTGATTATTATTTCGTATTAGTTGAGATGTTTATTTTTTAGTAATTATGAATTAAATATTAGAAACTTAACAGTCATAACTAGTTATGACTTAATTGTTAAGTTTCTAACAATTCCTATTAAAAAATTTAGTTTTCGTAGATATAAAGACTCGAATTTGATTACGAAGTTGCAAATTATTTCCGAATATTTTAGTATGAATTAGTCATACTAAAAATGTAAAAACATGTAGACTATACAAGCCGTCATGGATCAGACCGGCAACACGATGCCCGCACCAGTAGCGGAACGGCTTCCACGTCGACATGATGTGGCAGCCGGTGTGCGACTAGAGTTTGAGGCCCTCGAACGATTTTTCGGCACCGGATCACCTGAGCGTCGTGAGCCAGAGAATGAGTACGACGAGGCACAGTTGTAGCAACAGGAGATAGATGGTTCGCATATGGAGATAGATGGACAGACAGGAGATTTCCATGACGACGTAGATTATCCTGGTCGATATCTTACTGCGTTCGACCCTATTGAGCCCACACCAGTACAGGCGCAGGTGACCACAGATGACTATGATATCCACGACACACCTTTGTTTCAGGATGTTGTACCTCCCAGTTCAGAGCATACAGAGCAGGATTTACCAGCAGTGACAGATGCAGCAACGTCGACATCTTCTCCTCCTACGGTCGCATCTGCAGAGCCAGTCGCATCTTCAGAGCCAGTGTCGGGAGATTTAGACGACGATGACCATGCCGTAGCGACCTATATTCCTTGGCTATGGGACTCGATGTAGGACATTTTTTGTCCACGTGCGCCTCACCTATTGTGTTCTTATGAGACGCATATAGCGAGATGGATATGGTCGTGTGGTCCTCTTCCAGGGCCCGCTCTTGATGTACCATTGGTGCCCCCGGTGCAGGTTAGGAAGCGTGCCCGTGCGGGGGAAGCTGTAGGCCGAGGCAGAGGCCGAGGTGGTGGTGAGGGTGCTGTAGGCAGAGGCCGAGGTGGTGGGAGAGGGAGAGGTAGAGGTAGAGGGAGAGGGAGTTGGTGGTGAGGGTGTTGCTGCTGAGGAAGTCGCTGAGGGGGCTGTTGTTGAGGAGGTTGTTGTTGAGGAGGTTGCGGCTCCAGTTAGAGGTGGTCTTCGTCCCAGGAAGAGACGACGAGTAGCAGATATTCAGCCAGAGGATGGGGACGGGGATGAGGCCGAGGCTAATGCGGCTCCGTTAGATCTGGTATGTTCAATAACATTGATCTGAATGCTTATAATAACTTATACGTTTCATATTTACTAACCGGAGGCAATTTTTTTTCTGTACTTATTTAGGCTAGGAAGCTCGTGAGGGTGATGTACAGATCTCCACAGGTTCCTGATTATGAGCATCATATTTCAGCTGAGGAGGGTACATGGTTCAGGCTTGCTGAGCGTTCTGGGCTGACAGAGCTGCGCCGAGTGGGCATAGCGTCTCAGATCGATGCTGCATTGATTTCTGCTTTTGTGGAGAGGTGGCATCCAGAGACCAACACTTTCCACATGCCATTTGCTGAGATGACCATCTGCCTACATGACGTGATGCAGATCCTCAGAGTCCGTATACATGGTCGTAGCTGCAATTTACCTATGACAGATGACCAGATCTATGCGGCGCTTGCGAACGCTATGGGTCAGGAGGCTGATGACATGAAGGCATGTTATAGCTCAGGTGGCATTCATTTCGGTGCCCTCAATGCTCGGTTGGAAGTTTTTTTTGATGCGCCAGTCAGGAATGAGAGTCACATTGCCACTCTGTATCTCCTTTTGCTTCTGGGCTCGACTGTCTTGGTGGACAGGTCGACAAAGGGTGTCAAGGTCCAGTACGCGGCGCTTGTTCTCAACCATGATCCTACAGGGGACATTGCATGGGGAGCCGACATACTTGCGTTAGTGTATCGCAATTTAGGGTCTGCATCTAGAGTCGAGACGGTAACCATTGGTTCATGTGGGATTCTTCTGAGGGTAAGATCTTGTCTTTAACGTCTTGGTGAATAACTCTTAACTATTCACGTAGTTTTACTAATAATCTGTAATTGTTTATATGTAGTGCTGGATCTGGGCATACTTTCCTCATTTTCGTGATCACTTTGTCACGAACCCTGCATTCGCCCATGGAGATGCTGTTGTAGGATTGTATACACTACTTAGCTTGAATACTGGGCGTTTGGTTGCCATCCGTCGCATGCTCGACAACATGAGATATGAGCAGGTTTGGATTTAATTTCTTATATTTTTTATTTCATTACCGCAATACGTGTCTAATTTGGCTTGTTATTTGTTTCAGGTTAACTGGCAGCCATGGAGAGATTTGGACTTCAACTCACCAGAGGTTTCTCCTACGAGATTTGAGGGCGTATTGAGCATCTGGAAATTTCATGAGGCCTACAAACCTAGGAGAGTCCTGCGGCAGTTTGGGCGGGCTCAGCCCGTTCCCGACCCTCCCATTCAGCCGTTGTAATTTAATCAGCCCATGGGTTGCTCGAGGTATGACGTCGTTTATGCACCTGAGCTTCTTCTTGCATGGGACGCAGAGCCGAGGCCTCTGATCGATATGGATGGGCCGGTTGCAGAGCCAGCATGGAAGATGTCTGATGACTACATGGATTAGTTGGACGAGTTCTCACATCCCGTCGTCGATCCATCCTCTGAGAGACATGATCGCCCGCCTCGCTATGGATATACCCCGGTGCCTATCGATGCATTAGCGGTATGTAAAATTTTATAAAGTTTGTACAAAACATAGCTTCAGACCTTAACTAACGATTAAATTTACGTTTTGTTTGCAGCGTTGTCAGATCCTTCAAGCCACGATGCACTCTTTTTTAGACACCCCTATCTCGGATCGACCTTAGAACACTGAAGAGGTGATTCGATTATGGCTTGAAGTCTTAGAGGCACCTCAGGCACCTTTGGCACCATCTCCCCCACGTGCATCGCAGATGGCACCACCACCACCTCCTGTTTTCCGAGATTCTGTTCATGAGAGGGGCCAGGGGAGTGGATGTGGCACTCAGGATGATACGACTCAGGAGGATGCGCACCAAGAAGATATGACTCAGGGTGATGTGCCTCGGAAGGATGCTCCGCCTTATACTCAGGAGACTCAGGATTAGAAGCTCGACTTTTATTTTTGTTTGATGGATGTTTTATGTACGATTGATGTTTTATGTATGCCTTTTTTTGTGTGATGGTTTTAACTTTTATGTTTTGCTTGTTTGAATATTCAAAACAACTTTGAACAATAATGCAAATACAAATCTGAACAACAATACGTGAAAAACAACTTTGAACAATAATGTGATGGTCTTCAACCGTGCGCTTAACACCTGCGCACAGGAAGCTGTGCGTACTCGAAATGCGCATAGAAATGTGTGCGCAGACCCAATGCGCATATAAGGCTTCCAAGGCTTTTTTTGCGTTTTCGCGTATTTCCGATCAACTTTTTGGGAAGGGGAGACCTTATACACACTTTATATGCCTAATAACACATAATTGTATGAAACATAATCAACATCGATGTACTAGACCCTTTATATCTCAACTATTTCGAAGAATGAAAGACTAGTGAAGGTTTACAAAGGAGGTGTTACTCGAAGAGTTCGAGTTTTTGACTCGAAGTTACCGACAAGGTTAAATAGCTATAATATGCATTGAAAACAAGTTTCATTGCATTCCGACGTCGTTTGGGCATTGAACCGCCTATTCTCGACCTTAACAGGCCATCAGGACCGATAAGGCTTTTTTGCGTTTTCGCGTATTTTCGATCAACTTTTTGTGAAGGGGATACCTTATACACACTTTATATGCATAATAACACATAATTGTATAAGTTTTTGAAACATAATCAACATCGATGTACTAGACCCTTTATATCTCAACTATTTCGAAGAATGAAAGACTAGTGAAGGTTTACAAAGGAGGTGTTACTCGAAGAGTTCGAGTTTTTGACTCGAAGTTACCGACAAGGTTAAATAGCTATAATATGCATTGAAAACAAGTTTCATTGCATTTCGACGTCGTTTGGGCATCGAACCGCCTATTCTCGACCTTAACAGGCCATCAAGACCAATAAGGCTTTTTTGCGTTTTCGCGTATTTTCGATCAACTTTTTGTGAAGGGGAGACCTTATACACACTTTATATGCCTAATAACACATAATTGTATAAGTTTTTGAAACATAATCAACATCGATGTACTAGACCCTTTATATCTCAACTATTTCGAAGAATGAAAGACTAGTGAAGGTTTACAAAGGAGGTGTTACTCGAAGAGTTCGAGTTTTTGAGTCGAAGTTACCGACAAGTTTAAATAACTATAATATGCATTGAAAACAAGTTTCATTGCATTCCGACGTTGTTTGGGCATCGAACCGCCTATTCTCGACCTTAATAGGCCATCAGGACCGATAAGGCTTTTTTGCGTTTTCGCGTATTTTCGATCAACTTTTTGTGAAGGGGATACCTTATACACACTTTATATGCCTAATAACACATAATTGTATAAGTTTTTGAAACATAATCAACATCGATGTACTAGACCCTTTATATCTCAACTATTTCGAAGAATGAAAGACTAGTGAAGGTTTACAAAGGAGGTGTTACTCGAAGAGTTCGAGTTTTTGACTCGAAGTTACCGACAAGGTTAAATAGCTATAATATGCATTGAAAACAAGTTTCATTGCATTTCGACGTCGTTTGGGCATCGAACCGCCTATTCTCGACCTTAACAGGCCATCAAGACCAATAAGGCTTTTTTGCGTTTTCGCGTATTTTCGATCAACTTTTTGTGAAGGGGAGACCTTATACACACTTTATATGCCTAATAACACATAATTGTATAAGTTTTTGAAACATAATCAACATCGATGTACTAGACCCTTCATATCTCAACTATTTCGAAGAAGATTTCATCCATGCGTCAAGGTTATGCGCACCTATTCTGTAACTTTTTCAATCTGTAACTTACTGTGCACTGTTGTGAAGCGTACAATAAGTTACCGTTAAATCCGTGTGCGCATTATATCTGCGCACAATTTGTTACCGTTAAAAACCTGTGCGCCTTAACGTTGCGCACCGAATCTGAAAAATGTGTTCGCAGTGACAGGTTCAAAACGTCTCGAAACGACTTAGAAACGAAAAAAACTGACTCAAAACATTACAAAACAAGCAAAGACGTCTTCTAATTATTACAAGGTAAAAAGCGTCTTCTAATAGATGAGATTGAACATTACAAGGTAAAAAGCGTCTTCTAATAAATGAGATTGAACATTACAAGGTAAAATACGTCTTCTACTTATTACATGACAATCTCACTCAGTCAGATATGTGAACGGGTTCGGTCCCTCCTTTATACATGAATGGATATGGTGCCCGACCATTTGAAATGCGGTACTCTCGATACATCCTCAAATTGTCCCCAAATGTTTCTTCCCACCATTGAATGTTTGGATCTACGTGTTTCTTCCACGAACCGGGAGTATGCGGTAGTGGCAAACCAACCATCAACGCCACCTATATAAACACAATCGACTTAAGATATTAAACAAAAAACTATGATTACACAAGTATCAAGTACAATTGTCTACTTTACCGGTATGAAGTGGTCACGGTTGCCTACGTGTGCCATGCCGAAAATCTGTCGTGGAGGATCAGCGTTTTCTGTTCTACACCTTAGCGGTAAGCAAAAGGTCGGAGCATCCCAACACAATAACACGAGGCCAACTTGGTATAGGGTGGAAAACGCTAAGCCCACCAGTGGAAAGTGCAACCAGTACAGTTCTGAACAAGGGCTTCTGCAATGGTTAACTTGGAGAATAAGATCCTCCAAAGTACCCGGACGAAGACGACGACGAATAGGCTCGTACAATTCTCGGTTCTCAAGCAGCTCCGTTACCAGCTCACGCCGAATGTTTCCGTACTCTTGTTCTTTTCTTCCCAGAAGTAAGGCCATCGACCTATAACCACAATGCCCGTCAGAACGTACCTGTCTAACATTTGTGATGTATGGAAGCCAAAAATCATCCAAATTGTCAATGCTGAAGTCAACCCCCCTATGAATGAGAGGAACACCAAGTTCTTCAGGGCACTGATCGAAGTCAGTGTAGTTTGATCCTTCAGGCTGTGATAGGTCGGGCATGGGTTGAGAATGCAACTCCTCGGCCTCAATGACCACGGGAAGTGATGTCGTTGTTTGCTTTCTAGGACGACTTGGTCGTTTTGCTCCTGTATTGTTTGCCTTCTTCTTTCCTTTTGATTTCTGCTTTGCCTCCTCCTTCTCATACTTCTCCAGCTCTTCTTGTTTGTGCTCAAAATAACTCTTCTCTCTCGATTCCTCCTTGTCATTTTCACTGTCATCCTCCTCCTTTTTAGGACGACCTGGCCGTCTTGCTCCTGTACTCTTCTTTCCTTTTGATTTCTGCTTTGCCTCCTCCATCTCATACTGCTCCATATCTTCTTGTTTTATGTCATCCTCCTTGTCATTTTCACTGTCAACCTCCTCCTTATCCTTGTTCTTTGCACCCTTTGGCCTGCCTTTTCTTCTCACATTTGTCGGTTCTTTCAAGGTAGTTAGTTCAGGATGCTCCAAGTCCTGATACAACTCACCTAGCTGGTATGTCGTGCTTTTCTTCAAGGTTCCAAGTTCCAACTTGGTGAACCTTTCATGGAGTCGCAACTCTATAATGTTCATTCGGACCTTCAGATTGGGGTCGTCTTCTGTTTCAGGAGTGTCATCCCAATGCAAATCCCTCCAGAACGGGTGAATGTCATCCTCAATCAGGGGTGTGTTTGAAATGATAGCGTGTGCAATTTGATGGACGCACGGCAACCCAAGACAATTCCTCACCCAATGGTCGGTGCATTGTTCAGGAAATTTCCCTGTCAACATGATCTCATAAGTAGCCAACAAATGATCAAAACACCTGTCTGACACTTTGTACAATAGTCGGGAAAAAATAGCCCTTCCAAGCGGATGCATGTTTGGATCATCAAAATCAGTTGGTCGTTTGGAGAGAGACATGTTCATGCTCGCCCTAATTGAATCAATCTGAAGGAGTACTGAATGATGGATCCGTACGATCACTCTGTTAAAGCCCCCTCTGCTAGAACCAATAATATCTTTCAAAACCTTGTGCATCCCTTCAACTCTAAAAAACAGTTAAGTTGGTAAGTTAAGAAAGTACGCCGTTATGATATAATCGTCTTAACTAAAAAATATCAATATTTACCTGTTTGAAGTCCTCGTAAGGAAATGAAGCTTATGATCTGTCCAAGCTCTCACTATATTTGTCTTGTGAGGATTAAGCCATGTTCTCTCGACTAGGGCTGGGCACGGGTTGGGTAAACCCGAAACCCGGACCGGACCGGACTGAAAAACCCGGACCA
This sequence comes from Oxyria digyna, assembly GCA_029168935.1. NCBI lineage: Eukaryota > Viridiplantae > Streptophyta > Magnoliopsida > Caryophyllales > Polygonaceae > Oxyria > Oxyria digyna. The sequence goes on from JAPVLV010000005.1 coordinate 49,298,892, forward strand.
AACCCGGACCGAATAAGTTTCGGTTGGTCTTCGGGTTGGCTTTTAGTGGAGTTCGGGTTTCGGGTTGGGTTGGGTTCGGGTTCGGGTAAACCCAATTTTTTCGGGTAGACCGAAATTTTAACAGTAATAGAGTAAAATTGTAAAAATGTGATCTAACCAATTACCCAAATACCCAAACCCAATACCTAAATTAAAATGATGCAGAACTACCTTTATATTTTTTTAATCAAGTTGAACATATTTCCACGTGGAATATTTAATTGTTATCGACTTATCGACTTAAGTTGTTTTAAACATATTTTATGTATTTTGAATCATGTTGAACATTAAAATGTCATCATTTATAAGCTTTTGACTTTATATTACTTGTTTATTTTATTTAATGTTAGGTTGTTTGAATTTTTATAGAAAACAATTGATTAAATTTAGAAGCTAAGTGTAAATTGTAGAAAATAATTTTTTTAATCAGAAGTTCGGGTTTTTGCCCGGACCGGACCGGACCGACCCAAACCCGGACCGACCCAACCCGAAATTTTTCGGTCCGGTTTTTTTTGGAATTTCGGGTTTCGGGTTTTCGGGTTTTCGGGTTCGGTCCGGTCCGGTCCGGTCTCTGGCCCGTGCCCAGCCCTACTCTCGACGTATCCCACAAGGCCGCTCTTCCAAGATCTCTTCAACTGTTCGAGCCGCAGTTCATAGGTCTCTTCAGTAGCTGAGCAAAATAGTCCCCAACATCGTCCTGCAAAGGCTTCCACTTTAATTTGTCTCTTTAGGATGGTCGAAGCATGTGCCTCAATGTTGTGTTTGATATGCACCCAACACAACAGATGTTGAACTTCGCTCCCGAAAACAGTCTTTATCCCTTTTATCAGCGCGTCTTCGCAGTCTGTCATTATAGTCGTTGGCATCACTCCCAAATCTATGAATAATGACTTCAATTGAATCATTATCCATGTGTAATGATAAATCCTTTCCGCTTTAGTGAATGCATACGCGATGTTGAACGTCTTGTGTGTAATGGTGAATCCAACGATCTCTATGAGCGACATTTCATATCTAATGAAACATGAACATATATCACTACAGAACAAATATCATTATCCGAACTAAATATCGACCAAGGTATTGTAGAGACTTACTTGTTTGTCTTGTACGTCGCATCGATAATTACCACGTACGGGTTCTTCTTCAACAAACGCAACGACTCTTGGTTAGCAAAGAATAATATTGCAACCTCGCCGTTTGTCGTGTCTCTATGTGGGTGAACTACGTAGTCGTGGTCTCGCAAAAACTTAAGCGACCACTGTGTCACGTTTAGCTCTCCGCGATCTTCGTAATTCACCTTCTGCAAAAATTTTGCAACTTGTCTCCTTGAAGTAACATTACCAGGGTACTTCTCCCTCAATTTAGAGATAATTTCTTTTGGCGTCTTGCGTCCAGTTCCATCTCCCCACCGCCTAGCACAAAGCTCTTGCTCCTCCGTCATTCGATCCATGAATGCATTCCCATGAAAACTAGCAAGTAGCACATGGTTATGCCGACCTTCTATCACACCTAAAATCCATTTTTCTCCTGCGACCCCGGGAATGTTTTTCTTTCGCACTGCCAGTAGCTGAAATCTACACTCACACTTCTTCGACTTCGACTTTCTAAGCCTAGGAACAGCCAACTCTGGATTCTCTTTATTCACCTTTGGCCTCCCAGATCTTGGTTTTCCAAATCTATCGCACACAATACTTATTTGGTACGGACTTGAGTTACGCGTTACCAAAGCTATCACTAACTCCTTTCCTCTATCTCTCGTACAATTCTTGCGGAGTATCCCAATATTCTGCGGTTCTAAAATAATTTGAATAATCTTTCCCCTATACGTAATTGTAGAGAGACAATTACACTAATACCAAAATAACAAGACAAAAAGGTATTACACATCCTCTTTTAGTTGTTTTATTGTGTGTCCAAGGGCACACATTAGAAAAACCCTTTCATATAAGAACAAATATATTTACATAAGGTCTTATTTGATTCGTCTTAATGGATAATTTAACATATCAAAATTTATAATTTATAATTAATATATATTTTGAGATATTACTATACAAAACGTGTCTTGACAAATATGAAAAAGGAAAAACATTTATTCATTCACCAATATCTTATTATGAATTTATTCTCGCTTCAGACTCCTCTCCAAAGTTTGAAGTCCGCTCTAGAAAAGGATGTTCAAAAGGTACGTACTCTTTTTTTTCTGCGCACATGATTCGCGCACTAAATATTTTATTCGAGCAGCTCAGTACTTGTCCTCAACTAGGGTGAGGACAAAAGTATCCGAGAAATATCCATTTTTTGTTCCTCCACGTTATAGCGGACAATAATTATCCGAAAATTCTAAACCAGGTCTAGTTATGTACTTTATCTAATAGAGGACAAAAAAAATAAAATTTTATGAAAATCCTATCATTATAAAACTCGGGATTTGTTATCTTGAACCAAACTAAACCTTTACATTTGTCCTTCATAAGGTTGAGGACAAATCCAATATCCAATTAATTTGTCCTCTACTCCTTCATAAGGTGCGCCTATAAACAACCATTTTTTTTAAAGAAGCAAGATTCGAATTCTTGTTGTACACTTGCGCATGATGTGCACTTAGAGAAGCATGGTACCTAATAAAGTTTGTGTATCAGGAGATCTAGTGGTATTTTGAGCAACACTAAATGAGAAATATCTCCCGTTCGAATCTATAGTTATTAAACACTTTTACAGCTAAGTGTACCCTATTAAACTGAAAAGACAATAATATATAATCCTTCGAATAATATAGACTTAGTCGAATTAACCCAACAAACATTTGGGATCTCTAACACTATCCTCCTCGATCTTATTTTCTTCGTCTCTAATTGTTGAGCATCTTCGTCAGTTTGTCACCATTGAACCCCATGGAGCCCATCGAATCGAAAGACTTTGTCACAAAAATCAATAAATTAATATTGATAAATAAAGTAAAACTAATCAAATATTGGATCAAACTTAATCACTAAAGAGGTGTCCCTTGAAGGAATTGAGAGATTAAGCGAGATAGTTCAGCAACATATAAGTGTAACAAATATGTACATGCATACCTATGAAAATATAACAAGATTGCCAAATAGTTTACAAGAATTTAACACTTGCATATAAAAATCTACAAGATAATAATTACAAGATATTTACGGGAAGACATCTACATGCAAGACGATATATAAAAGACTACACTTATATGGCATCTTTAAGACATTTACAAAAGATTACAAGACACATTCAAAAACAGACATATAAGACCAAACTTTGCCCTCATTTGGTTTAATGTAGGAATTTAAGTTCCATGAAGTAATATTCTAGAAAGTATAATTCCCAGGAATTGGACTTCTCGGGAAATACTAATACTTGTTTGGTTCAAATTTATTTCTCATGAATTAAAATCATGCCTTTTGTTTACTATATATAATACCCTTTATTGAACACAGCCTATTCAATTTAGAAAACCATTTAATTAAAAAATAGAGGGTAATTTAATAATTTAGTTATTAAAAGGTCATGGGAATTTTATCTTACCTACTCATTCAATGTATGTGAACTTCCTCTTTTTAGGAGGAATTAAAACTTCCTCCGAACTTCAACTTTCTATATTTTAAATATCAACCAAACACAAGAAGAATATTGCACTTCCTATATTGCACTTCCTGGGAATTTCTACTTCCCTTGAATTAAATAGGTAACCAAACGAGGGCTTACAAGATATCCACACGAGATATAAGAGCACACTTACAAGACATCTACGAGAACATAATAAAAGACACCTATAAGACGTCTACAAGATGTCATATAAAAACACATACAAAACATTATAATAAGACACCAATATGACATTGTAACAAGATACCTACAAAAGAGACCTACAAGACGTCATAACTAGATATCTACAAGGCACAAGATATCATTTCCATAATAGCCCTACAATTTTTTCAAGCTCAGCCCTTCAATCAAAATATCTCGTACTGGAACTGATCTAATTTCTATTAAATCTTCAATATCATTGTAATGTAAATGCTTCTTCAAATTATTAAGAAAGTTCTCCGTTCATATAATAACAAAAATTCCATACATGATATATCCCTCTCAAATTTACGTCATTTTATTTTCGTTCAAAATTCTTTCTAATAATATATTTCTTGCAGATATGGAACGATGTTAAAAAGCCCGAACCATGTAAAGATGCAGATTTGAGTGAATTTTTTAGTGTAGGTTCCCTCTACCTAGCTTTTTGATTCTAGATAAAAGGTTTCTATGAGGTGGAAGATTGTGTACGTATGTTAACATGAAAAGTACGTTTTTAGGTCGAAATTACTGCCTTGAGTCACTTCAAATACCAACGACAAAAATTCAATGAGGAGGTATGTTTTTTTTGGTGAAAAATGAGGAGGTATGTTGTCACGTATATAGGTCATAATAACTAGAATTTTTGGGTGCGTAGTAGCGCGGATTTTAGATTACTTGACAATCAGGACGTTAAGGAGAAAAAGGAAAAATCGAGAAAATATAATTAAAGAATAAACCATTGAATGCATGTGATTAATTTGGCTAACACTCTATCTTTATATTATATATTAGAAATTAGATAGATTAGATAGATAGATAGATTAGATTAAATTAGATAGATTAGATTAGATTTATCCGACACCTGAAGACATGCGGAGTAGATACTAATTATGTAGGGTTTTACTAAAAGATATCGTCTAATATATTTTTTTGCAATAAAGACATACTAAGCGGTAACTATAATCTTAAATTATCAGGCTTAGTTATGTGTTATCCAACTTCAAATATAAGATAAGTACGTATTCCAACATGCATGCATGTGTGGTGATATATCGAAGCTTGCCAAATTAGGTTGCACAACTCAAAGAGCGGTTTTACAATTCAATTGCTCCCGGTGGACTTGCTGGTGATAGACAAGGACGGGTTCCAGGCTCAGGATTTTCATTGACTGCACAAAATATATGGGGAGTCATTAAAAGTGACAAATCTCTTGATCTCCCTACTCAGAAGGTGTGCGTTGTTTATTTCTAATTCTTCGATCTATTACAAAATATATATATATATACTTATAGATATTATATATTTGTTGTTAGGTAATGGTCGCTACGGTTAAATGTCAAGAGATTTCTAATGACAAGCTTAGCCATCTCCGTGCAGATAAGGTAATATTGATTTGCATTTTGAATCACATTTGGTTATGCTATTTTCTTATCGAAGAGGCTATTTGCACTGCTTTTTGTTGCAGGTGTCAGATCGCGCGAACACAGGCTCCGCCCGGAGTTCGGCTTCGCGCGGAGCGGAAAACTTGGCGGAGCCATAACCCGCCCGAAATAAAAAAAATTACTAAGGGAAGTGAGCGGATCATATTTCCGCCACAGTTGAACGGGTAAAATTTTAACCCGGTTATGAAATGTATTTTGTAGACCGATTAAGGGTAATTTGAATTAATTAAAATGGACCGGTCGGGTTCAATCTAAACCGGTTTATTTTTAAAAATAAAATTTATTGAGTAAGTGAAAGGTCCGGTTTAGGGTTTGGGCAAGGGCTAGGTGACGGATCCATGATCCGACAGGTAGGGGGCGAAAAGTTGGTGAATGTAGGGTTAGTGGGCCGACGGATTGTAGATCCGACAGGGTGGCGGCGCAGGTGAAAAAGAAGATAAAATTAGGGTTAAAAGTGTAGGGCGGCTCATACATCCGTCAGGTTTTGTTTGTGGTAAAAAAAAAGCGGTACTTTTGAAACTTGAAAACCGCCTGAAAGCGGTAAATAAATCTGACGGATTACGGATCCGCCGGAATGCGAAGAGCGTAAAAAACAAAAAAGTTTACTATTAGGCATGGCGGTTCATACATCCGCCCAAACGCTTCTTCACCAAAAAAACAAAAGAATGACGAATGCCAATAATCCTCCGCCACCTCCACCCGATGCGTTCAGGTAGGGGGCGAAAAGTTGGTGAATGTAGGGTTAGTGTGCCGATGGATTGTAGATCCGAAAGGGTGGCGGCGCAGGTGAAAAAGAAGATAAAATTAGGGTTAAAAGTATCGGGTGGGTCAAAGATCCGTCAGGTTTTGTTTGTGGTAAAAAAAAAGCGGTACTTTTGAAACTTGAAAACCGCCTGAAAGCGGTAAATAAGGCTGATTGATTACGGATACGCCGGAATGCGAAGAGCGTAAAAAAAAACAAAAAATTTTACTATAAATAGGCATGGCGGTTCATACATCCGCCCAAATGTAGGGTTAAAAGTATCTGGCGGGTCAAAGATCCGTCAAGTTTTGTTTGTGGTAAAAAAAAAGCGGTACTTTTGAAACTTGAAAACCGCCTGAAAGCGGTAAATAATGATGACGGATTACGGATCCGCCGGAATGCAAAGAGCGTAAAAAAAACAAAAAAGTTTACTATAAATAGGCATGGCGGTTCATACATCCGCCCAAACGCTTCTTCCCCCAAAAAACAAAAGAATGACGAACGCCAATAATCCTCCGCCACCTCCAGCAGATGCGTTCCAGGAAGACCTTAATCGGATTTTGGAAGATATCGCTTCGGATGAAGAATTGAGAAGAAGGGAAAGATCTGAAATTGGGGGGAGCCGTCGTTTTTGCCTTCGCGTGGAGCATTGACGACTTGGAGTGGAGCAGTAGATCCGTTTCTTGGTGGGGAGCCGTCGTCGTCGAGAGCGGTTGAGCCGTCGTCTGGATTACACGGGATTATCTTCTCGCCGTCGCCTGAAGCATTTTTGGGGTGGATCGGAGCAGCTGGTCCGTCGCCTGGAGGGGACCCGTCGTCGTTGGGAGCAGTTGAGCAGTGGCTGAGAGGAGCGGAGACCCCTGGAGAGGTGTTGTCGACGGCGGCGGATCCGAACGTAATGGCCACCGACGACGTATTTTTGTCAGGGACGGTGGCTGATGTGGGCGGGGGAAATGGAAATGGAGAGGAAGGGGGAGTTGTGGCTGAGGGAAATGGAGAGGAAGAGGCAGTAGGTGAGGCGGGAGGGGATCTGAGAGGAAAGGTGCCGGAGATGGGTGACGAGGAGGCGGCGGCAGATGGTCCGACAACTCCTCCCCGGAAACGCAAAGCGAAGAAACTTACCGCTGAGGTAATTTTCGTTTCTGTAATTACTATTAGTACAAGTTAGAATTACATTAATTACGTTTATATTTAAGTGTAAAAAACGAGTAAAGAGAAGTTGATTTGGTTATTTAGTATAAAATAAGATTAATTAAATATAATAAATTAATAGGTAAAATGGATAAAAAAATGTTTATAATATGAATTTTAATTTGCATGCTTAAAATAAAACGGGGTTAAATAACTTTATAATGAGGAATTGAAAAAATTAATTGTATTGCATGGTTATTTAATTGAATATTCGAAACGGATTTGAAAAGAAGTGTATAATATGAATTTGAATAATTAAGCAATGTATTGCATGAATATGAGTTAACCTTGTATTAAGAAACGTATACTAGAAATTGTAAAAAATAGATCGGATGTGTAATATGTTGATATAGATTTTCAGAAATAATAAATAGATTGCATTTGTAGTATGTTTATCTAGAAATTGTAAAAGATATTTAGTGAAACATAAGGTATTGCACCGGAAAAATAGAAAACTTGTTTACAATGAATTTTAATAGAAAATTTGATCGCTATAAATCGAGAAGTTAAGAAATAATCTATGAATTTGTAGGAAGTCTTGGAAAAAATTAAGAAACTGACCAAGCGTGGTAGACATGCGGCTGAACGTGGAATCACTGCATTCGTTCGTAAAAAGCGGGGTAGAGTGTTAGTACGATGCGCACCTAGTGAGAGTCATGTTGTTGATTTGGGTATCGATGATGGTGGGCGTAGTGGGGAAGCTGTGACAGAACAGATCGGTACGAGTGGAGAGCATGTGGGGAGTTTTGTTCGACTAGACGATTTAGAGTGGACCACTCCGTCTCTTGCTGTGCCGACACAGGAGCCGGCGGCTGAAGGCCAGCATTGTGCGCAGGCGCCCCGAGCACAGGAGGCATCGACCTCTGCTCCCCCACCTGTTGTTGATGATTCCCCTCCGCCGCCCGTGTTACTTAGCTTTGATGCGCATGTGGCCCATAGGATTCAGGAGACGCCTCCCACCGGGAACCCTCCTACGAATGAGTACACCCGGCGCACCCGCTGCTACACCCGTCCACATGATTTTGCACGGTTCCGCCCCTATTATCCAGAGGATCCTCGAGAGGGATCGTGGTTTTGGATTGCTGAGCAGACAGGATTGACTCGCAACAGGGATCTTCAGTACGGCTATGTTGATCATAACCTCATGGGTCTTGCAATCACTCTGCATGACGTCGCTCTCATTTTGGGTCTTGCAATCGAGGGCTTTGCGGTTTCGACGGGACCGTTTGCTAACGTCATGGAGGAGAGGGCACATTGCAACGAAATGTTTGGATACATGTTCGGGGTGGACGCGGATTATGTGTCTGAGTTGGACAAGTACAACATGACCAAGTCGTTGAAGAAGGGGAAGGTAATGTCTAGTGGTTTCTTCAGTCACGTGCTTAGGATGATTGAGGAGGTTGCAGATCCAGGGTGTATTGCTGCTGGGTACTTGTGGTAAGCTATGTCCAGTAGTCTTTTTTTGGACAAGATGATGAGGCTAAAGTCGTAGTGCCAAATCAAAGAAAACTCTAAACACTAACTAGAGTATAGCAAGTAAGTAGAGGTCGAACCCAAGGGAATCAAAACACCAAATCAATGCAGTCAAGTGATATATCAACTAGTAACAAGTAACCAAAGGGGGGGGGAGGGTTTGATTGCAAGAACACACAAGTAACCAGTAACAAGCAGAGGAAGTTTGGGTGAGAATATGATGAGAAGGGGTTTCACCTAGCAAGTATCCACACAACAGTCAATCAAGTTGATCATAGATTTATCTCAAGTTCTATTCAATCCTAGGGAATGTTCCTATTCCAATCTTTAATATATTAGCAGGGCAACCGGTCCTGATAATACTTACTATTCAACAATCAGGGAAACCTCTCAAGATTAGATGAAATAGCAACAAAGGGCACAAGAATTATAAGGATGCATGCAATAACTTACAACCGTCAAGTATTAACATGCAATCAATTCTCTTTCGTAAAAGCAATCAACTACCAGATCATGCAGATATGAATGCTACAATGACAAGGAATTCCACCGTATATTCCTAGTCTAGCAATAGAAAACTATCAATCAAACTAGGTGATCAAGCTAGCAAAACTAATAGAAATCAATAGATGAAGAACAAGAGAATTAATACAAACCCATAGGAAAAGAACAAGAGTTTAGAAATCTCACAACTTAATAACTGAAGGTTTCAACCGCTAAGTAAAACAATGGAGATTAGTTCCTGCTCATGGTTGCAGAACTAAATTGTCTGATGGAAAAGATGATAGAAAAGATGATAATAGAAAGAAAGAACTAGGGTTCTTAAATAGAGTCTAACCCTAAAAATATATGGTAAAAGAAAGATCCTAAACGAAATAATAAAATAAGGTAAAAGAAATAAAATAAAAGAAGGAAAATAAGGAAAGTCCGCAATGTCTTCGGCCTTGTTGTGGCGATCGCCGTAGATGTCTGGCGATCGCGGTCTTCATGTAGCGTCTGTCATGGTCTCTGTCGCCCCATGGCGATCTCCGTAGATTCATGGCGATCGCCATGATCTCTCGAACTTATGAAGAGCTTCTGTTGTAGAATGGCGATCTCTATAGTGATGGTGGCGATCGCCGCTGCTCCGCAGAATGTCTTCGTCTTCATGTCTTCAATCTTCGATCCTCTTCTTCTTCGGTTCTGATCTTCATTTCTTCACTTCTTACTAAATATCTCAGAACATAATAATGACTCGAAACACATATGATAATACTCCTAAACTAATGTAATAACCCCTAGTTACGCCATATAAAGTGTAGCGTATCAAATACCCCAATACTTAGACTTTTACTCGTCTCGAGTAACTTACAGAAAAGCTACTCATACAATAAAATACTCAAAGCCTCAGGAAGTACAAGAATATCTCCTAGTGATTACATAACCAATAAGCTCCTCCAACACACACAAAACACAACAACAATAATCAAGAACAATGTGATAAAATAAGCACATACCCAGAACTACACCTTATTCCTCCAAGTGGCCTACCCGAATCCTCCTATACGCCTCCTTCTTATGTCTCCATACGCCAAGATGATAATGGTCCTAAAACACTCAATTTTTTTTAATAACACTCATCTTGCTTGGGCGCCCTTTCGGGTTTTCATCCCAACCACTCAATAATTGTTCCAGGCTCACAAAACTCACATCACTCAAGACTTATTTTTGCCCCAGCCTAATGCCGGTCAAGCCACCTTCTTATTGCATAGAACTTGCTATCCAAGGATTTTGTATTCCTTTTTTCAATTTTTGTGGCTTTTTCATACAATATATATATCATAAGCTCATGCAGATACAACCAACACCCAAATAATTACATGTGAATACATTCTCCTCCCCCATACTTAAACATGCATTGTCCTCAATGAAATGGAAGACATAAAAATGAACCCAGGGAAGGAGACAAAAGACTCACATACAACTTCCTCCAATAAAACCCAGAGTGTGGTAGAATGAGAAACTAGATGAGCACTAAATGTAATCCAATAATGCATAGCTCATCTAAAGCAAAAGAAAGAATACCTCCATTGTAGAAGGTGACCCAAATAAATCAACTCCTTGTAAAGAACATGGTCACCAACAAGTTAAGCTCCAACGAATGTAGATCTAGAATGATAGTACCAATGAAACCAAACTTGATGTAATACAACTCCTTACTTTCTTTTCTGCACTCTATTTTTTAAATCCGATATATTATTTTTTTTTATTTTTTATTTTTTTTTAGACGGGAGAGAAGACTTACAGCGAGATTGGCTACTGACTGTAGCGGACCCTAAGCTTCGGTGATTTCCTCCTGTCCATAGAAAAACTAAAAAGAAAATTAAACCGAACAAAAACAAATAAAAACAAACTCAAACCTCGGGTTGCCTCCCGAGTAGCGCCTTATTTTATGTCGTGGCTCGACATGAAACTCAAGAGATTTAACTAACGCCATTTGGCTTTGTAAAAACAGTCTCTTGTCTGAATTCCCTCTTGAACCACTCATGGAACGCCTTGAATCTCGTCCCTCTTACCTTGACCACCTTGTCTTTAGCAATGAAGGTGGTTTCATTCACTTTATCCTCCTTGACCGTATCAGGCGGCTGTTTAAGCTCAATGTCAAGTGCCTGCACACTAGAAATCAATGGTATCTCGCCTGGCGAGGTCAGTAATGGAGGGAGATTGCCCAAAGGATGTGAAGAGAGCTTACCTTTAGGCTCTGGCTTAGCCTGACACTCTGCATATTAGTAGACAAAACAGTATCTACTTTTGGGGGCTCTAAGATATTCTCTAAAACAGGTTGTAATTCATCCTTACAAGTAGGATTAATCACATCAATAGCACATAGAAAATTCTTATCAATGGGATCCATATCATATATATTATATTCTACCTTATCCCCATCAAACTCCATAGAGAGAGTCCCACTATTAACATCAATTTTCGTTTGTGCAGTTTTCATAAAAGGTCTACCTAACAGTATAGGTGTGACATTATTAACATGCTCCATATCTAACACAAAGAAATCAGCAGGAAAAATTAGATCACCAACCATAACAAGAACATCTTCAACAACCCCTTTCGGGTATACAGTAGACCTATCAGCAAGTTGAATAACAGTTCCTGTTTTATGCAAAGGTCCTAAGCCTAGTGATTCATACAAAGAGTAAGGTAAAACATTGATTGATGCACCTAAATCTAGCATGGCTTTGTCAAATTTAGTTTCACCAATCACACATGGAATGCTAAATATGCCTGGATCACCACATTTCTTAGGCATGCGTTTTTGAAACACAGCAGAAACTTGTTCACTTACTTCAACTTTCTTCTTTCCTTTCAGTTTTTGGTTTCTTTTAATAGTACAAACTTCTTTCAAAAACTTAGCAAATCTAGGGATACTCTTAACAAGTTTGAGCAAAGGAATGTTTACCTCACTCCTACTAAAGGTTTCGAAGATTTCGTTGTCGTTCTCCAGCCTTCGAGTATCCTTCAATACCTCAGGAAAGGGAGCAACAGGCTTCTGAGAGAATAGAGGTGGAAAATTCGGGCGAACATAATAGTCAATGTACTCAGGGGGCTCCCGGCGATCGCCATCAACAACTGGCGATCGCGGTCGCGAATGATTTTGGACTTCAGCTTCTGGAATGGAATGGCGATCGCCATCTCCATATGGCGATCGCGGTCGGGATACAGATCCTGTTTTGCTCTCTGTAATCTCATGGCGATCGCCACTCAGATCTGGCGATCGCGGTTTCGGCACAGAACAGTCATTTAAAGTTTTTCCGCTCCTCAAGAACACTGCACTAACGTTCTCTCTCGGGTTTCTTACCGGTTCCCTGACCTCTAATTTACTCACAGCTTGAGCAATCTGTCCTAACTGATTTTCAAGATTTTGGACGCTTGATTCCGTCTTAGCGTTTTGTTGCATCACAGTCTGAGCTAAGGACTTGATCATATCTTCAACAGTCATAGAATTTTGAGGTCTAGGTTGCTGATAATTAATATTATGAGAATCATACCTTGGCCTTGGTTGCCATCCACCAACAGCGTTTACCTCAGCATTCGGCTCTTGAAGTTGTTGACCACCACTTTGCAGCATAAAAGACTTCATCATATCTTTCAGTTCATTCATATCACTTTGAATTTTAGCGGGATCAAGCGAACTTACTGACTGTGTTCTTTGCCTGCTACCAAACTTCCTTGAGCTCTCAGCTAATTCCTCAAACATTTCAGTAGCCTGAGGTATAGTCAATCTTAAAAAGTTGCCTCCACAGGATGCATTCACCATTCGACGATCCTCATCAATCAGGCCACTAAATAAGTACATAAGGAGATCTTGGTCAGTATAACTATGGAATGGGCAGCTTGAGCAGAGCTTCTTGAATCTCTCATAATATTCATAGAGACTCTCAGTTGAGTGTTGTTGAAGATTTGTGATCTCCTTCTTCAAGCTGCTCAGTTTTGTAGCTGGAAAATATTTCTCTAAAAAGACCTTTTTCATCTTAGCCCATGTATCAATACTCCCTGGAGCTTGATAATAGAGCCAATCATTCGCAACGTCTTTCAGAGTAAATCCGAAAGCTCTCAGCATGACCTTCTCCTCAGTAACACCTCTTGGCTTCATACTAGAACATATGGCATGGAATTGAGCCAAGTGTTTGTTGGGATCTTCTCCTGCTAAGCCATGGAAGTGTGGTAGCTCATGAATTAAACCAGCTTTTAATTCAAAGTTCACACCTTCTTCAATCTCAGGAAACCTCAATGCCAAAGGTTGTTGGTTTAAGTCTGGGGCAGTGAGTTGCCTCATAGTAGGCAATGGCGGTCCATGTCGATCACCCATCTCGTTATCTTGGTTCAGAGCTGCTCTTTGGTTCCGAAGGAACGTCCTTTCAATCTCTGGGTCAAAGGAAACAAGAGATGAATCAGTAGCACGGGTCTGAACCATAAAGGTTCACACCAAACAGTTGATAATTTCACAATTAACACGGAATCAGAAAAATTTCAATTCCCCGGCAACGGCGCCAAATTTGATGAGGCTAAAGTCGCAGTGCCAAATCAAAGAAAACTCTAAACACTAACTAGAGTATAGCAAGTAAGTAGAGGTCGAACCCAAGGGAATCAAAACACCAAATCAATGCAGTCAAGTGAAATATCAACTAGTAACAAGTAACCAAAGGGGGGGGGGTTGATTGAAAGAACACACAAGTAACCAGTAACAAGCAGAGGAAGTTTGGGTGAGAATATGATGAGAAGGGGTTTCACCTAGCAAGTATCCACACAACAGTCAATCAAGTTGATCATAGATTTATCTCAAGTTCTATTCAATCCTAGGGAATGTTCCTATTCCAATCTTTAATATATTAGCAGGGCAACCGGTCCTGATAATACTTACTATTCAACAATCAGGGAAACCTCTCAAGATTAGATGAAATAGCAGCAAAGGGCACAGGAATTATAAGGATGCATGCAATAACTTACAACCGTCAAGTATTAACATGCAATCAATTCTCTTTCATAAAAGCAATCAACTACCAGATCATGCAGATATGAATGTACAATGACAAGGAATTCCACCGTATATTCCTAGTCTAGCAATAGAAAACTATCAATCAAACTAGGTGATCAAGCTAGCAAAACTAATAGAAATCAATAGATGAAGAACAAGAGAATTAATACAAACCCATAGGAAAAGAACAAGAGTTAAGAAATCTCACAACTTAATAACTGAAGGTTTCAACCGCTAAGTAAAACAATGGAGATTAGTTCCTGCTCATGGTTGCAGAACTAAATTGTCTGATGGAAAAGATGATAGAAAAGATGATAATAGAAAGAAAGAACTAGGGTTCTTAAATAGAGTCTAACCCTAAAAATATATGGTAAAAGAAAGATCCTAAACGAAATAATAAAATAAGGTAAAAGAAATAAAATAAAAGAAGGAAAATAAGGAAAGTCCGCAATGTCTTCGGCCTTGTTGTGGCGATCGCCGTAGATGTCTGGCGATCGCGGTCTTCATGTAGCGTCTGTCATGGTCTCTGTCGCCCCATGGCGATCTCCGTAGATTCATGGCGATCGCCATGATCTCTCGAACTTATGAAGAGCTTCTTTTGTAGAATGGCGATCTCCATAGTGATGGTGGCGATCGCCGCTGCTCCGCAGAATGTCTTCGTCTTCATGTCTTCAATCTTCGATCCTCTTCTTCTTCGGTTCTGATCTTCATTTCTTCACTTCTTAATAAATATCTCAGAACATAATAATGACTCGAAACACATATGATAATACTCCTAAACTAATGTAATAACCCCTAGTTACGCCATATAAAGTGTAGCGTATCACAAGACCACAAACGAGTTGCGAACGCGAATGTTGCCGTTGTTTGATGATCCGACAAGGGTTGTGGAAACTGCATGGGCGACCGGGGTCCTTGCTCTTCTGTACCGTAACTTGGGAGAGGCATCTAGGAGTGAGGTTGTTGGTCTTGCTGGGTGCCCTTATCTTTTACAGGTATGTCCTCGTGTTTATGTGTTTATAATCAAAATAACTTTAACGTTTAACCTATTTCCTTATGTATGCAGATGTGGATATGGATGTATTTCATCTACTTTCCCACCAACCCTATTTACGGGCTTCGAGCGAGGGGGGAGGCTGATGAGAGACGAGTTGCACGGTATCACACAGATCGGACAGCTACCCAGCAGACTAATAGGCGGGCTCATTTTCGTCGTATTCTTGATGAGTACCTCCCTGAGGACGTAAGTAATGTTAGGTTAATAATTATATACAATTTGTTGTATTATGTTAAAGCTTGTTGACTGATTAAACCCGGATTCGTGTATAGATACGTTGGATGCCTTATGGCAACTTAGACTTTGGTGGGAGATATAGGGCGTCGACATATCGAGGGACTATTCGGTTCCTCGATATTGTAGAGCCATACATGTCGGACAGGGTGGTACGGCAATTTGGACGACAGCAGAGCAGGCCTCTAGACCCGATTCGACCGATACAGGCCTCCCGTCCTAAGAACATTCGAGGCAAGAATAAGTACACATTGAAGTTTGCTCCTGAGTGGGATAGGTGGGAGCGGATGGAGGAGAACCTTTGTCCCTATATTTTGTCCAGTCCACCGGCATCGCCAGCTTGGGATGTGGACGCTAGCTATTTGGATTGGTTCTTGCAGATCTCTCATCCATATGTTAGCCGGTTTTCAGACAGATAGGAATGGGGTCCTCCGCCTCTTGTACCCGCACCTGTGAGCGTAGACCTGAATCGGGTATGTTTATTTAAGTTGTATGAGTACATAATTGACTCAAATATCGTTACTTATATAAAGTGGAAAATAACATTGTGTGTTAAAAAATGTTGCAGCGGTTGTCTTTGATGACCACGTACATTGAGAGGATGCTCGCAGAATCATGTGGTCAAGAAGCTGTCCCGTGGAGAGAAATGTTGGAACTCGCGACTAGTGATAATCCGCCAAATGCTCCCCCGTTTTCTAGGGCATCCCAGATGGGTCCATCGATGCCCTCCACAGCGAGACCCAGCGTACCGTCCATCCACGAGAGGGGAGAGTCGTCTCGTATGGCAGAAGAGCGTGCAGCGGCTGAGGCTGAGGCTATGGACATGTAGGAGAATCCCGAAACCGATGGAGGTTTAGACAATGGTCATGTTGGATGATGTTCTATCATGTACTTTTAATTGATACTTTCTTAGTTTGACATGGATACTTGGTTTTGTTGTATGAGGGTTAACACATGTGTGGTTGGCCATTATAGCGGTATTTGTGTATTTGAGAAGTTATGTGTTTTTTCAATGTGTTTGAACTTAGAGTAACGAAATTAAACACTAAAAGAGTTAGAAAATAGTAAGCGTTATGAATTGATAAGAGTTACGAAAAGTTATATCTACGTATACATATTTTACATTTAAACCCGAATCAAGTCATAAACTATACAATAGTAGATTCAGGATCGGAATACGAGTAACGATGGGTAATTTTGTAATTAGGAAAATAAAACAAATATAGTGGTGGAGAAATTACCTTCTCCGTATCGACTCCGCCTTCTTAAGGCTTTGTGTTTTGATTGATCAATGTATAAATGTGTTTGATACATTTTTTTAGCCCAACATATATTAATTAGCTCAATATAAGTCCACGTGATATAATAAACACATTATTCGTCCCTCTAAAGTCATATAGGCTAATTATCCGTTTTTATAATAACCTAAATGTACTCAACTATAAACCCTAAATAAAAAATATATATACTTGAGTTATGTAATCGTGAATTTATCGGATTTATAATATGATTATTATAATGATAATATAGCCTTCAACACTGGATTTCACATACGTTTGAACTTAGGATTGTTGTTCGGATTCAACTTTGGATTACAACTACGAGATTACAAATACGAGATTACAACTACGATTACAACTTCGATTACAACTACGATTACAATTCCAATGACCAAAATACGTACGATGTTCTGCAGATGGGTTTATTGTAACCCGATGGGGGCTCTTGCAATAAACGTCCTCCTCCACCACTTATTAATTCCATGTCAGCCGGAATTGTGTACCCTTGCGGCGGCGTTCTCCACACAATTTGTTTCCAGAAGTCGTGAATTTGATCCAAAGGGATTGGAATCCCCATTAACATGTACATATGCAAATCATGAGCACAAGGTAGACCCCGGACATTCCTCCACCATCTGTCATTGCACACAAATGGCTCAAATCCCTTCGAGGGGTTATCCACTCTGTCCATTGTCTCCAAAAGGATATGCAAACAACTGACTGAAACCTTGTTCACTAGCTGCACAAATAATATATACCTACTTGGAGGCATAACAATTATTTCACATGGTCTTGTATTCACATCCATCTCCATTTTCCTTTGGATCTCGTCAATCTGTGACTCCACTAAAGAGTCGACCTTCTTTGCTATGAGGTGAAAGGACACCACATTATTATCAATGAAATCTTTAAGCCTCGAGTGAGCACCCTCAACCCTACAAAAACACAACATACAAACAAACAAAAATCGTAAATGCAGTACACAAATTTACATTAACAATATCGCATTACCTATTAGTCGTCCTCGTGAGCAGATGAAATATATTTTCAGTCCACGCCCTTACAATACGCTCCTTGTAAAGTGACAGCCATGTTTCAATCACATACGGGAAAAATCCTGGAAAATCAGTCTTCATTATGGCAAAGCGAGTATTGTACGTTTCAACAGACTTCGAGTTGAACAACGCCAGACATCTATTTCCGAACGTCTCCGCTAAACCGTGGTTCTTTGTAAGTGTTTTTACATACGCCTTGCAGTTGCAGACTATATGAAACCAACACAATAGATGTTTTGCCTCGGGAAATACTTCCTCCACAGCCTTTATCTCCGCTAGATCACGGTCTGGACTATCGCTTCAGGGCTCTTCCCAATGTGATCATACATCTCCTTCATAATCATAAGCGTCCATCTGTAATGATCAAAGTTCTCTCTGGCCATGAATGAGAACGCGATATTGAACGTCTGCCCGTACATGTAAAGCCGACAATCTCCATCAATGCCATGTTATACCTGCAGCAATGTGATCATACATCTCCATCAGTGTACGCTTACGCAAACAAAAAGTTAAAATAATTAAATCACGTGTATGAAGTTAACCTACTTGTTCGTCTTGTAGGTACAGTCCATGACGATGACATATGGAAATAAGCTCACGTGTATGAAGATGTTGGTATGGAGGAGGTCCACGCCGAGCAGGTCACAGATTCGCTAGCTGAGGAGAAGCCATCAGAGGGAGTTGATGAACCACCTTCCTTGCTGAAGAGTTATAAGTCTCACATTGCATACCGCATTTGGCATACAAATCCCACTGGAGAGCCTCCGGATGAGATTGTTCGGCATTTGAGATGTCATACACGGTCTACTGAAATTAGGGACATTCGTCGTCAAATTCCAGCAGAGACAGTGGTCCCATTCCCTCAGTGGTATGATATTGCTCGACGGACTGGTTTGCCTCGCTTGATGCAGCTTCAGTTTGACGGTATCGACAACTCTCTTATTCAAGCGTTTGTTGAACGCTGGCATCCGGAAACCTCGAGTTTTCATTTTCCTTGGGGCGAGATCACAATCACGCTCCATGATGTTTTAGAGATCTTGGGGCTTCCTATCGAGGGACATTCAGTGACGACAGACTGGTTGGGCGCGAATGCACAGGATCTGACGTACTGTGAGGAACTCTTCAAACGATTGTTTCATATTGATGAAGAGCATATTCAGAATTATGATCCCGAATATGATTTTGGCCCTTTGGTGGAAAAACTCAGTCATGGTAAAGTCCCGAGTAAAATATTCTGGGAGTATTTGATGAGTATGATTCAGAGAGGCGATGAACCCGCGAGCATAGCTGCTGGTTTTTTGTGGTCCGCTATGTCTACTTCTGTTTTCGTGGACAAGTCTACGAACGAGCTCAACACACGATTGTTGCCTCTTTTTCAAGATACGAAACATGCTGTGAACACTGCTTGGGGCACAGGTGTATTAGCATATCTGTATAGAAACTTAGGCGAGGCGTCTCGTAGTGGAGTGGCACAGATAGCTGGTTGCACTGCTTTTCTTCAGGTATAGAATCGATTGATAGTTTATTACTTTAATTGTTCTTGTACAAAATTCTAATATGTCCAGTTAACTTTTAAATTGTCTTTAATCTGCAGTGTTGGATATGGACGTATTTCAGTTATTTCCCTGGTAACCCAAACCCATTTCCCGGTGCTCAGGATGACGAGCGGTGCGCTGCACGATATCACATTGACCGCATATCACTCCAAAAACCAGACAAGAATCTGCATTACAGGCGCATCCTTGACGAGTATCGAGCAGAAGACGTACGTTGGATGCCGTATGGAGGTCTTGATTTTCGTGGTGCTTACACAGCTTCCACATATCGAGGGACTATTCGTTACCTCGACATTGTGGAGCCCTACATGCCGGATCGGGTTACCCGACAGTTTGGATATAGGCAAGACAAGCCTCTTGACGTCATTGAGCCAACTACTTCCTCACGTCCAGAGAATTTCAAGGGAAAATCGCGTTACTCTATAACTTTTCCTTCTTCATGGCATAAGTGGGAGGAACGAGAGCAGAATTTATGCTCATTCATAGATGATGGTGAGAAGGCCATCCCCGCATGGGACGTGGATGAAGAGTACCTCGACTGGTACTTGTCGATCTCACATCCGTATGTGAGTCCTCGCTCCAGAGTACAACCTCCTATTGTGCGAGGTCCTCTTCCGGCTGTAGAGGAGCATAGGGTACGCTTTTAATTCATAAACAAACTTTAATTTGCTATATCAAATTTATTTAAAATCTGTCTTTTGCTCGACACCGTGTGGCTTTGACGCATGCATATATATTATCTGTTATTGCCTCTGGGGGTTGCTTCATAGAGAAATGGAAGCATGCGCTGGAGCTTCTTCCCGGAAACACTATTCCTGTAGCTCCTCCGCTAGCACGAGCCTCTCAACGATCGTCGCAAGCATCTAGTGCACCTGCTGACCGCCCTGAGTCGTCGCAAGCTGCGGAAAGAATAATCCCGGAATGGGGTAATCCGAATCGTGTTGGTTTAGGTGATCATTTGACTAGTGACGATGAAGATGATTAGAAATATTTCGTAGGAATCTTGTGCAGGAATTTTGGTGTAATCCTGCAGTATTTTGGTGTAATTATGCAACATTTTGGTACTCTGTTCACTTTATGAAGAATTCTATGTGCAAATATTGCAGATTTTACAGATTTAATGTGTGTGCAGTGCAGATCTTTATGCAACATTTTTCTGTGTGATCAAGGGACACTTGGTTTAATTATACAGCATTTGTGTGTGCAGGAATTTTGTGCAATGCAGTGCAGATTATGCAGCATTTGTGTGTGCAGATTTTTTGGTGTTGCAATTCAGCATTTTGTGTATGCTGTTCAGATTTTTATGCAGCATTTAAGGGTTGTGTGCAGTGCAAATAAAACAGCATTTTCTGTGCAATAAGGGTGTGTTGTGCAGTTTTTTGTGTTCATAAGGGTATGCTGTGCAGGTTTTACAGATGGTGAATGCACTCCAAGGAATGGTAAACAAGTTAACCTAAAATCTGATATGTCAAGCTTTTGTTCAGCATTTTCCGTGCAGTGCATTTGTGCAGTTTTTAGTTCAGCATCAATTTTATGTGCAGTGCATTTGTTCAGCATTTCATAATATTCAGCATCAGTCTTGTTCAAATTCTCTGGTGAAAGAAAGAATGAATAATTCAAAATTCAATAGCAGCGACGACAACTTGTAGTGAACAATCTTATTGACTCTAACTTGAAATCCCATAGGCTGAGCTTGTACAACAATCAATAAACCAATACTACAAATAAAATTCAAAAATCAGCAACTCTATACATCAGGAACTTTACAAATCCACAAGCAAAATAACCAACAACAAGATTTTCAGCTTCTATCTAATACGGATGAAAATTTCATGGACTGTTCAATGGACTAACCTGTTCAATGGACGAACTTGTTCAATGAACTGCAACGATTCCCTCTCCTCTTTTATTTGAATCTCTTGCCAAAATAACATCAACCAGATCGAAAAGCTCGAATTAGGGTTCAACTTTGACGAGGCTTCTGCGGGAAGGAGGTGGATGAGTTGACGTATTGTTGTCGGCAAAATCTTCAACTAGAAGCTTTGCGGCGACGGAGGGAAGAAGTTGCTTTGCGAACAATGTCGCTCGCGTCGTCTCTTCGGATTTCTCCATTCTTTCGTGAAACAGATGAATTGGGATTCCCATTTAGGGTTTTTCTTGTTTGGAAGAAAGTATGTGGAAAGAGGGAAAGGGAATTGTGGCTGCAGAGAGTAATACGATGATAGATGGGAGAAGCCCATTCTGATTGGTCAGCTTCTATAGCACACGGATCTCTATTTTTGGCCTTAGATTGAAAATATGATGGGTGGTTGAGATTTAATCTGATTTTTCAAATAATAACAAAAAATTAAAAAGTGGGTACATTATGATTGGTTAGTTTGTATAGTACATGGATCTTCATTTTTTGCCATTAGATTGAAAAGGTAATCAATGGCTGAGATTTGGCTGATTGATTTCTTAATAGAATGAAAATATATGTAATGTAGTAACGTTTTGGCTGAGATTTTGATTTCTTACAAACATTGTTTAAATATAAATAGAACATTTCACAATAAAATATTACCAAATACTTTGATTCTCAAATTGAAAAGGGTGTGATTTACATCAATGAAACATATTTGACTCCTCGTAATAAAAAAAGATCTAAAAAACCGATAAACTAGGTCCATATGTGTGGGTCTCGACCGGACATTGTCCATTCTTCGATGAAGTTCTTCATCCTATCCTCATATACGGGGCTTTTTTCCCATCCCGAAACACTAGGATCTTTGTATTGCATCCATTGCCTTGGCGGTGGTGGGATAGGGCAGTTCTCCACTAGCGAAATCTGAGCAACGATCACAATGGTTAGTAATAGTATGTTGAAAGATAAAAGAAAAGTTTCTTATTATTATCATACCGGTATAAGATGGTCTTGGTTGCCGACTAAAGCCATTGCATACACAGTTGTGGGAGGGGATGCACCTAACGGAGCCCAACATGGAAGACAAGTGCATGGTCCGTCCCATGTTAGAATAACTAGAGCAACTTGAAATTTAGTGGCAAACACCAAGCCCATTAAAGGCACTCGCATCCAATATTTCTTCTCGCAAAGGGAGTTGGTGTAGTTTACTTCCATAATCAGACGATCTAGCAATAATTCACCCTCTATGACTCGGTGCCACAATTCTCGATCTCTCTGCAGTTCCTTTGAAAGCTCCCACCTCATTTCATAGTAGGAATCTTGATATCATCCTAATAATACGGATAATGAACGATATCCACAATGACCATCACTCTAGACATTATCGCACCATGCACAAACTAGTTTTCCTTATGGGGAGTAAGCCAAACATCCTCGACGTAAGCACTCAGACCGTCCTTCCATTTCTGCTTGAAATATGCAATTCGTTCCTCGTACTCCTCCACAGTGTGTGACCTTAGAACCCGCCGGACACTACTCGACAGATAATCTGGGCAACAATTTTTCCCCACAGCATATGCCATAACATTCCGATCTACATGGACCTGACACAAAAAATGGCGCACATTTGGAAACACTATATCGACCGCCTTGATGAGTCCAAGATCTCGATCAGACATGATACACAAGGGTCTCTTATTCTGGAACAACCAATCTAATCGCTCTAGTGCCCATACATAATGGTTTGCTGTCTCTTGACTCATAAACACAAGAGCAATGCAATATGTCTAGTGGGTTGAAGTAAACCCAACAATCTGGAATAACGGCATACCATATCTAGCACGCAACAAAATAATCATTTAGCCACAAATACATCTTTAGGATATTCTAAGTATAAAATAATTAAAATATACCTGTTTGTCTTGTAAGTCGAATCCATAATGACAACATTCGGATATAGTTGCAACAAATGTCTAGCGGTTGGGTGAGAAATAAAAAGATCGCTCAAAACCTCCTTCCCTTCTTTGTTGGTTTTAGTCTCATGATCTGTAAAATATCCTTTGTCGTTCAAAAACTTCAATGTGTATTGGACAACACTTAGATCGCCCATGGTTTTCAACCTTTCCTTAGCCTTGCAACTATACACTTGACTTCTTGATGTCACGCAATTCGGATCTTCGTCCATAAATTCTCTCCAAATAGCCTTCGGTTGTGTGCCACACATGGAAGCAACCACCACTCTCTTACGTTTCTCCTTCGTAAGTCGTCCCGGAAATGCATGCCCAATCAAATTTTCATCAAGCTCATGGTTGTGGCATCCATTAATGACCTTTAATATCCATGTGGAACCTCCCTTTTTCCTAATCCCGTGCAATTGAAACGGACATAGATTTTTTCTTGATCTACTTTCATTTTTCTCTTCAGAGGGAACAACCAAGCCATCAACCATCTTGATCTTCACTCCCGCTTTATATTTCCCGGATTCCTCACAATGTAATATGATCTTTCTGTCCTTCCATGACTTGCATGTGGTAATCACCATACACAATCCATAACCGACATTCCTAACCCAATCTCTCAAAGCATCCATACTGATTCACTCTTCATTAGTATTAAAATGTTGAGAGAAGTCTTGTGAAATTTTTTGATCCTATATAATTTATATATTAAATTTTTTTTGATCAGTTTAATCAATCTCAATGCCAATAATTATCTAACAAAAAAATCTAATAATTTTTTATCCATACTAATCCAATATCAATGCCAACTCTAATTATCACAATCCACACAAATTAAACTAGATGTCTAGCTATGAAATATTCTACAAAAAATAGTAATAATAAATAATCAAACTTAGCTTAAACAACAACTAATTGAACATAAATGATTATTTACATACCGGAAAGCAACAAGAATCAAGTGACTCAAGACCGGGATCATCATCTTCATTCACTAACGATTCCGTACTCGAAGACTCGCTCTGTGACGACCTCCTCCAAGACGTTGTCTCACTAGAAGAAGACATGTTATCAATATTTTTATCTGGGAATTTGGTTACTCATCATGTCAGAAACAAATGTATATAAATAGACACTGAAAATCCCAATAATCATGCCCATAAACCCCAACGTTCATATTTTTTCCCGTTAAAAAACGGTCTGATTCATGGGCGCACTGCAAACGCGCCGAAGGTGACCGTTGCCTTTTTCGAAATTCCCTCCGAGTCCTGGGCGTACTGGCCTTGCGTCGAAAAGCCCAACCAATACATGGGCGCATACCGACTGCGTCGACGACCTTAGATCCTATTTCGGCCCAATGACCTTGCGCCCAGCAGACCGTGGAAAAGCCAGCGAACCCGGTTTACCGGTCCTGTGCAAGAATAAATTCCTGAACCCTATGGACGCATTTTAGATGCGCCGAACTGGTTTAAAAAACCCGAATCGGTTTTTCTCGGGTTCATTATTATTTAATTTAATTTATTTGAACCGACATGAGCGCAGTATGGGTGCGCCGATGGTTTGTCTTGGTTTTTTGGACGCAGTGCCGGTGCTCCCAAAACGGGTGCCAGTTATAATTTTCCGGGTACGGGGGTTAAACGCCCTTGGTAAATGACCAAGAAGTTGTTAATTACTTGTTTTGTATCACTCCCTCCGTTAATAATTGCTTGTCCCTGGAGCTCAAATCATTTGTTAAAAATTACTTGTCTTTTAACATAACTTTACACCCTTTTTTTCATGGGTTCGGTTTCGGTGAGAATAATTTTTAAAACGAGAACGTGAGAATGACTAATGTCACCAAAATATACTTAAATGTGCATCAAAATATACTTCAATGTGCATCAAAATATACTTCAATGTGCATTAAATTTTTTGATGCACATCCTTTGAAAAAGTGATGCACATATACAATTTTTACCTAATGTTCTTCAATTTCTCCATAAATGTTCTTTATCGAATTTTGGATGTTTTTAAGTTTGTCAAGGAATGTGCACCAAATTAGTATTAAATGTGATCAATTTACTACTAATGTGCACCATTCTCACGTTCGTATTTTAAAAGTTATTCTCACCGGACAGTTTCCCTTTCAAATTTACCCTAGTGTTATTGATTCTTTCATTTATTCTCTATGTCATTACTTAAATTATGAAGGGTATACTTGTCTAAATTTTTGATCAATAAATTTTCCCTAAAATTGCTCTAGGGACAAGTAATTATTAACGGAGGGAGTATCAATTTTGTTTTACAAAACGAATTGACATTTCGATATAGCTCTATAACTCGACTGTTAATTTTGGGCAATAAGTGGTGGATATATTGGTGATGCACTAACACTTGCACTCAGAATTGGCGACCAAAAAAGGCCTTCAACCTCATTTTGTAGCACAGCCAACTGTAATTTCCAACCCCATATACTTTGTTTGTATTTGCAAATCCAGCCCTGCATTTATCATTGTTAATCGAAGAGGCTATTTGCACTGCTTTTTGTTGCAGGTGTCAGATCGCGCGAACCCAGGCTTCGCCCGAAGTTTGGCTTCGCGCGGAGCCAGAAAGCTGGCGGACACATAACCCGCCCGCAATAAAAAAAATTACTAAGGGAAGTTAGCGGATCGTATTTCCGCCAACATTGAACGGGTAAAATTTTAACCCGGTTATGAAATGTATTTTGTAGACCGATTCAGGGTAATTTGAATTAATTAAAATGGACCGGTCGGGTTCCATGTAAACCGGTTTATTTTTTAAAATAAAATTTATTGAGTAAGTGAAAGGTCCAGTTTAGGGTTTGGGCAAGGGCTAGGTGACGGATCCATAATCCGACAGGTAGGGGGCGAAAAGTTGGTGAATGTAAGGTTAGTGGGTCGACGGATTGTAGATCCGACAGGGTGGCGGCGCAGGTGAAAAAGAAGATAAAATTAGGGTTAAAAGTATCGGGCGGGTCATACATCCGTCAGGTTTTGTTTGTGGTAAAAAAGAAGCGGTACTTTTGAAACTTGAAAACCGCCTGAAAGCGGTAAATAAGGATGACGGATTACGGATCCGCCGGAATGCGAAGAGCGTAAAAAAAACAAAAAAGTTTACTATAAATAGGCATGGCGGTTCATACATCCGCCCAAACGCTTCTTCACCAAAAAAACAAAAGAATGACAAACGCCAATAATCCTCCGCCACCTCCACCAGATGCGTTCAGGTAGGGGGCGAAAAGTTGGTGAATGTAAGGTTAGTGGGCCGACGGATTGTAGATCCGACAGGGTGGCGGCGCAGGTGAAAAAGAAGATAAAATTAATTCATTTTCTACGGACGGATTTACGATCCGCCATACCGACATCGATTTGACATACCACTGAACAATTGGTAGACAACATCCAATCACACCCGGCGGATGTACAATCCGCTAGGTGTTTGGGAAAAAAAACAATGACGGTTTTAAAACCGGCCAACAGGTCGGATGGAGCACCCGCCCACGGATATATATTTTCTTAACCGAACCAATTTTTTCTTTAAACCGGTTTGGTTTTCAACCTAAACCCATGAACAAACTAAAATTGTTCTAAACCGGTTCCCTTTCATATAAACCGGTCCAATATTTTCTTAACCGGTTCAAAATTAAAAACAATTACCCGTTAAACCATTTTTTAACCGCTTTTCATTCCAAGCGGACGGATCTACAATCCGCCCACTTTCCACCAGAAATCTAACTCCGCGCGAAGCCTCCCTTCGGGCGGAGCTTGAGTTCGCCGGAAAATCAAAATGGTCATTCGACCTGATTTTCCGATTTGACGGAGTGCAAATAGGATCCCCTTTCTTATTCTTATTGTTTTCGCAGGGTTGGTTAGAACTCAGTGCTGCAGCTAAATCAGGTTCAGTTCCCGATTTTGGAAAGCAAGTTAGCTCAATCTTGACCTTCTATCTTTCAGAGTAAGTAAATTTAAAACAACACCTTACGTACCAAATCAAACCTTCCATATTTGGGATTAACTCATTTATGTAGGAGAGCTCGAGTAAAAAATAAGTTATGGTATAAAGTGCGAAATATTTATGTTTATAAATTACATGTTAATATTAATATTCTAGACAATAATGTTCATAATCTGGACGGTGATAAATATGAACTGTTTAAGTGAGCCACTCGGTAATAATTTTATACTTTACGTGAACTTTATTTTATTTTTATTTTTTTTGAAAATGACCTGAAAAAAGCCCAAATTATAAACATTGCCTTGTTATCTATTTATGCAAATACTTCGCATTTTGTGTCATAAGGTTTTTTCTGAACCTTTTCCTATATTCCATGTAAAATTAAATCTAGAATTTAGAGTTTATATTTTAGGAGTTAGAATCTTTATTTTCTAAAATGTAGATTTTAGATTCGGGATTTACAATGATTAGAACCTATATTTTATATCATACCTATTAATCCACAAATGCAACCTAAAAAGTTGTTCTCACCCGAAATGCACCAAAAAATCTACCTAACTACAATATAAAGGAGAAGCCATCTTTTTTGTCAAAAATAAAGAAAATAAATCTCCCTAATTAAATTAAATCATAAAAAATTGAACTACCTCCTTTAAATTCTCCGATTCGGATCATAGTTTGTTATTACCTCCTCCACTTATGTAATTATATAAATAAATCTTCTTAATTAAACTAAATTAATTTATGAGTTTTTTTGTTAACCTATAAAATATCCAACAATCTACCTAACTACAATATAAGGGACCTTTAAATTCTCCAATTCGGATCATGGTTTGTTTTTACCTCCTCCACTTATGTAATTATATAAATAAATCTTCCTAATTAAACTAAATCTATTTATGAGTTTTTTTGTTAACCTATAAAATATCCAACAATCTGTAAATATATTTTATTTTTAAATATGAAACGTTTTGTAAATTTCAATATTTTTAAATTAAAAAACCTAGAAAATTTGTTATAAACTAGAAAATAAAATAATACGTAACTAAATTGTACATATTAGAAACATAAACTATCTATATGTTATTATAATACTAATTTCTACCACAAAACTAAAAAGTTTACATCATCGATCTACTATATTTTTGTTTGTTTGTTATGTTTCTAATATTGTATATAGATTATGTATCGTTACAATATCATCTACTATATACTCTTTACATTATTTAGTAACGTTACACACGATAATACCAATTTACTATGCTTATAATATTGTATATAGAAAAAATTACGGTTCAGTTTATGTATAATAGTTAGGTTTGATATTTATTTTCGAACTTAAGATATGACATTTATAATGTCATTGACTTTTCTTACTTTTCTATATTTTATTTCAGTGAAATTATAAAATTAATCCAATTTATATATATATATATATATAGAAACAGGTTCAGGTGAGAACGTTTCCTTAAGAGAGAACTGGTCTTAACGTGAGAACCACTGTGGACCGTTAGATCAATACAATCTGACGGTCATGTTATATCTTCTTCCTCCTCTTCTTTGTTTAGCATCGTCCTCTCTAAGGCCATCCACCGCTCCTCCGTCCCTCTGCTGGCTTCCGTCAAATGCCTCCGACGAATCCCTCCACCCTCTCAAATTCACTCTATGTCTTCCCGGTGAATTCAACAAATCCCTAATCCGCCTCCATCCCGATCAATTCTTGTATAAGAAGTGATCTGCGCGAACGTCGATGTCTTCCTCGCGTAATCATCATCGTCATCATCTTTAAACTCATACAAAATCTTTCAGCTCTCAAGTTGGCTCTTTTGTGTTTCTTCTTCTCCTACTGTTTAGAAATCAGTCGAATTCGAAACCCTAAATCGCAGTGCAGAGTCCACCAATCAAATCCTACAATGGGAGGCAAGTGCCCACACTGAGTTGTGAGCAAGAGAAGGTACTCCGACAAAACGAAGCATCGTTCCAAGTTCGAAGTCAAAGGTGGCGAATTCGTTTACGACCAACTCAAGAGTGGCAATACAGAGCGAAAACCATTGCCTTTTGACAAAGAATTGCCCGGAATGGGTTGGTTCAGGTAAAATCTCTCCCTTTGTGCTTCCTATGTTGATTTACATATCTAGATTCCCTCCTATAAGTCAGGAGAAAGAAGATTTGTTGAGCACTTTGTTTTTTTGAATTGTGCACGGAACCTGTTCGATGGAATGTTGTTCGAGTGACAACATCAGGCGGTTCAAGCGTCGGCAAAATCAAAGGTGAAGCGCGGGACTGAACTTGTGCAACTCATCCCCCAACGATCCTCCATCTCTGTTGTCTCTTTTTTCCGAACGAAGCCGAGTTCTCCTTCATCGGCCCAACATCATCTTGCCTCTGTAGGTATGTAGCTTCAATCAACAATTGATTTAAATTCATTGAAGTGTCTTATTTGTTGATTTAGGATTTGGGAGACTTATGAATTTGGGTTTTTTTTTGCATTTTAGGTATAATTGTGAAATGTTGGATCTTGCGGGGTTCATTAGAGATTAGATATTGCAGATTTCTAACGTGTTTGCCAATTGACTGAATTCGTGCTCTCAAACCTGGTTTTCAAATCATAGACTTTCTGTTTCAGGTTAGCTGCCTTCGACTGAGCAATTGCTTGACATTCTTCTTTCTTAGCACTCAGATTGTGGTTTGTTTTTGAAATAATGTAGATTCAAGTGAATCTGTCAACAATGATTTGTCCATAGTTGTTGATTAGTGGCATTTTAGCAAAGAGATTCAACCTCTGATTTCAATAGATATCCAACTGAAAAAGAGCAATCCAATGGCTGATGTTTTTGTGATTCAGATTGGTATTCGTAGGGCTTTGTTGTGCGGTGCTTCTTGCTAGATATGTAGAAGATGTTGTTTAGTAGCATTCTTGCTAGACAAATTTGTCGATTCTCAATGACTTCTTATCCAGAAAGCGGAAGAAAAAAAAACTCATGAAAGTCACAATTAAGTTGCAGGAGGAAGTTCTTACTGAAGGTATCAACGATTGTCATGAAAAATATCTCAGTTATGGTCTAAGCAAGTCTGCTCAACTTTGGAATGAACAGTGAAAACTTATATTACACGACGCAATCTACAATCACATTTTATCTTCTATGGAGAAAGAGGCCAGATCTATGCTGAACAGTAGGGACAAAAACTGGTTGTTATCTGATTATGGAAAGCTTTTGCGGGATAAAGTGTATGTAGCTCCATATCAGTTGGAGGAAAGTGATATACATGCAGACAAGGAGGCTGCACCAAGGATTATGGAATGTTGTTGGGGTCCTGGAAAACCTGCAACTACTTTTGTGATGTTAGATGCAAATGGAGAGATTGTGGATGTTCTGGAAGCTGATTCTAATATTTTTACAGGTAAAATTGAACCATTGAAAGTTGTTGGATGGCATGCTAGATTTATGTGGTGTTCCTCCGGAAAAGTTTAGAACCATTTGTTCCAGTATCGACAACTTGGATAAGCTACCACTGGACCAAGTGAAAAAAGAGATGGTGTGTTTATGTCTGTCATCATTTTCCCTTCCCCCTTAATTTGTGGCATAGGGTTGTATTTCCTATCTAGCTATTTTCTGTCTACAATATTAGTTTTGTTTCTGTCTGTTAAAATTTATAGATATACTGTATCTTTTTGAAAAAGCTTACATTACACGAATGGGATTTTTGTGTTCTATCATGTGTAGGTACATGAGAAGGGATTAAGCATTGAGACAACTGATAAGATTGGCGAGTTTGTTAAAGAAAAGGGACATCCTTTGGAACTGTTATCTATAAGCTGAAGCAAGATGGAGTAAATTTTTAGAAAATAGTGAATCAGTAATAGCGTTGAATGAATTGGATATATTGTTTAGATCTCTAGACAGGTCTAAGTGCATCCATAGAGTGGTTTTTGACTTAAGTCTTGCTAGAGGACTTGATTATTATACAAGAGTGATATTTGAGGCAGTTTTCAAGGGGATTACACAGGTATTCGAGCTTCTTCTTTTACAACTCAGTTGTTTCAGACCAATGATTGTGTTGGATGTTTTGATATGGTATTTTGAGTTATGATAATGTAAAACTCATGAATTTGGTTCTAGATTGGTTCAATTGCAGCTGGTGGACGCTATGACAATCTTATTTCTATGTTTGGTGGAAAGACAGTTCCAGCTGTAGGCGTCAGTCTTGGCATTGAGCGCGTATATGCCATAATGGAGCAGAAGATCAAGGATAAAAAAGACAAGGTAATGATGGACACTATGTTGCTAGTATTACACTACTACTACTACTATTAGGAAAGATGTAATTTGGTGTTTGTTAAATTGGTAGGTGATACGAGGAAGTGAAACCCAAGTTCTGGTTAGTATTATGGGGGATGATCTATCTCTGGCTGCAGAGCTGGTGAGCGAGTTGTTGAGTGCAAGGATAAAAACAGAGTTCATGCTGCACAAAAAGGTAATGAAGCACATAGATCGTGCAAAACAAGATAAAATTTCATTTATGGTGATTGTTGGAGAGCAAGAAATGAAGGAGGGAATAGTGAAAGTGAAGGATATTGAGTTGAACAATGTGAAATTTGTGCCCAGAAACATGATGGTTGAGGAGCTCAAAAGGATACTCAGCCTTTGACACCTTGATTCTCTCTTGGCTAACTTCTTGTTTTTATCCCTCTTACACTCCACACATTTTCTATCAACTTCTGTTGTTGCTACATGTTTTTTCTGGGTCTATACAGAGGCTATACAGGGATTTGACAATGGTTTTGGCTACTTTTTGCTGGCCTTAAACTGTAATGTATGCAAGTTACCGGAAATTAAGGGTATAAAATCAACCATAGAAATAATAAAGGATTGCATACTAAGTGATTTTAGATTTTTTTTTTGGTTTGCATACGAACTGGTTTATGTATTGCATACAAAATGATTTCTCGATTGCATATTTATTGATTTGTGGTTTTCATATGAGGTTTATCTAGATTGCATACTAATTTATTTGTGAATTGCATATTAAGTGTTTTTTGAATTGCATTCCAAGTGATTTATGAATTGCATATTAATTGAATTATCAAATGCATACTAATTGATTTTGCAAATTGCATACTTAGTGTTTACTGAATTGCATACTAAGTGAAATGTGAATTGCATACTAAGTTATTTTGTAATACATTGTATGTGCATTTCGTAATATATTATATGTGAATATTGTAATACATTGTATGTGCACTTTGTAATACATTGGATGTGCATTTCATAATACAAGTGATTTTCCTAAAAATAAAGGTAATTAAAAAAATATGTCAAGTAAAATGCACTTTATGTGCATCTCGTAACACACTATATTTACATACATTGTATCTTCATTTCGTAATACAAGTGATTTTCCTAAGAAAAATGTAACTAAAAAAATTATTCCAAGTAAAATGCACTTAATGTGCATCTTGTGACACACTATATTTGCATTTGAAATACATATATTGTATGTGCATTTCGTAATACAAGTAATTTTTCTAAAATCAAAGGTAACTAAAAAAAAATATTCCAAGTAAAATTCACTTCATGTGCATCTCGTAACACACTATATTTGCATTTTTGAAAATAAAATGTAAGCCTCAAACTTGTGTTTTTCTAAAAGCAAGTTATTTATGAATTGCATACACAATTTTTGTGAATTGCATATTCAGTTTTTGTGAATTGCATACTCAGTTTTTGTGAATTGCATACTCAGTTATTTGTGAATTGCATACTCAGTTATTTGTGAATTGCATACTCAGTTTCTGTGAATTGCATACTCAGTTTTTGTGAATTGCATACTTTGTTATTTCTAAGGAATGTCACGTGTTTTTCCTAGTCATGTCATGTGCATCTCCCGAGTCACGTCATGTGTTTCTCCGAGTCAAGACACATGCTTTTCTTAGCCACACTACGAGCTTCTTCAGGCCACACATATGCTTTTAAGAGTCACGTCATGTGCATCCATTGAGGCACGAGACATGCTTTTTCGAGGCACACATGTGCTTCTTTGGGTTGCACCACATGCTTTTGTTGGGCACACCACGTGATTTTAGGAGCAACACCACATGCTTTTCGAAGCCATGTCACATGCTTTTTCAAGGCATGTAAATATAAAAATTGTCCCAAAAAAAAAAAAATATATCTCGTAACACACAATATATGCATATTATAATGTATTGTAGATTTGTATGTGCATTTTTGAAAAGTAAATGTAAGCCTCAAACTTGTGTTTTCTTAAAACAACTTATTTGTGAATTGCATACTCAGTTTTTGTGAATAAAGTTATTTAGAGTTAACTCCTTCATTCTAGGTTCATTAATCATATGTATCATTTTGTGAATTTTTTGAATTTTTCTTATGCATTTTAATATTTTTAATAAATTGAATATCAAAATGTAGTAGTTGGTTGTTATTATTTAGCTTCCTACTTATTAATAGTTTCATACTATTCACTAAGTAAGTTATAAATATTCATATATTTATACACTATTCACTACTTTGCTAAACCAAAAAATTTGAATAATCAAATACAAAATTTAAAATGTGCATACATTTGAAACATATTCACTACTTACACTTATTCACTATTTAATTTTATTGAAAATCAATTTTACACTGATACATTATTTTGAATTACTCCGTAAATAGTTTTCTGTAAATAAGAAAAGAGTTCAAAACAATATATAAATTAGTTAAAAATTGACTTATGATAATTTGATAAAATAAAACTATAAAAGACATAAAATTTTATTTATATTTGTTTTTATTGATTATATATAAAATTTTAAATTTAATAATACAACAAGAGCCTTTATGAACTATAACTTTTTTTGGTATAAAATTATATACGAGATTACTTATAAATTGATTTATAAAATAAATCAACCCGCGCATGACGGGGGTATAAACTAGTTATTATGTAACAATAGAAAAATCTAATCATAAATCTCACACATCTAACAATATTCCATTAGTTTTCTAATATTTTACGGTTTAGGATCACAATTATTATCATTTAACCCTCAAACAATATAAATCATAAAAATTATCATGTACAAGTGAAAAAAAAACAATTGAACTATAAATCTCACAGATCTAAAAGTAGTCTATTAGTCTTGTAATATGTTACAATTTATAGAAAATATACACCAAAACTTTGTTAAAATCCATATATATTAATCAATTAATATAATAAACTAATGTAATTTTTCAATATTTTGCGGTTTATATTAAAAATGTAACAGAGAAATTGATATTGAGAGAGGTCTACCCCATCGTGGGCCAACAGTACCTCGACCCATTAAACCGAGCCCGTGACAAAACAAAGTCTTCTAATTTTAAAAACTACTCCCTCAGTCCCATTTTATAATTTCGGTCTCTTTTTTCACACTTGTCGAGACACGTTTTTTTATCGTTAATATCTCTAACTATACGTAACTAAATATTATATAATTTTGATGTTATTAAAGTACTTATCAAGAAGAATTAAACAACACCACACATGAATAAAAAAATATATAATATATTTGTAGTGATTTAGCAAAGTATATTAAAGTGTGAATAGTTTAAAAGATAAACAAGAACAATAAAGAAGGACAAAGGGAGAATAATTATAAATTTTCAGTCATATCAGACTTTTTATTATGCTAATTTAATTTATTTTAAAGATCAGTAACGAAAATGTTTTTTGTTAATGATCAAATTTCTTTTACTATTATAACTTGTCCATTAAAATATAATAATGTTAATTATTATTTACTTTAGGAAGTGATGTTTCACACTTTTTCCATAAAATTAAATAATGTTCATTGTTATTGTTCGTCGTTACTGTCTTTGTTATCACTTTTAAATATATATTTTTCAATTAAAATTCAAATAATTTATTTAATGTTATTTATAGTTCTAGACTAGTTTCCTTATTAATATCACTTGAACAAGATGAATTATATCTTACTTGTCGAATTTTCTAACCTGCGACGTCAAATATAGAAACAATGTGTGTAATAAAATTTAGGATTTTGTAAATCTTTTATTGTGATAAGTTTATTCTTTCTAATTTAGAATTCAGTTATTAATATGTTTAACATATATAATTAGGACGTACAATAGAAAATCGATTATTTAATAAGATCGAGATGAAAAACCTTATTTATTTCTGCTTCGTAGGTACGACAAGGAAGCCATGTTCTACGATGAAAGTGTTCGTGATGATAAGCGCCTGCAATCGGTCAAAATAATGCTAAAGGTAATTTAGATAAAACTACATTTTTATGGTTCAATTTCATGATGCTTTTAATTAGTGTTGTAAAATAGGTATACTAGATTATTTAGACAGAGATTAGTAAGTTAACAACATCTATAACATTGTCCCGTTTTTTACGTATAAGGATTTTTCAACCTCCTCGTAGAATTTCATTTCTTCAATGCCTCGAATATATTCTGATTCCATACTCTCTTCCTAGTGCCAAAACTTAATTCACTATAGAAGGTGCCATTGGTA
Source organism: Oxyria digyna (assembly GCA_029168935.1). Classification (NCBI taxonomy): domain Eukaryota; kingdom Viridiplantae; phylum Streptophyta; class Magnoliopsida; order Caryophyllales; family Polygonaceae; genus Oxyria; species Oxyria digyna. The sequence continues at coordinate 49,334,651 of JAPVLV010000005.1, forward strand.
GATGCTACGAGGCTCCCAATTTGGTTTGGAGCGGCACGTTGGAGGAGAAGGTCTCTAACAGACAGCAGGTTCCGCCAAGTCAAGCTATCTGGAGCTCTTCCCTGGATGAGCCAAATAGAGGTACCATGTAGGTAGTTTGTAGATGTCCATCGGGTCCATATATTGTTGGTCTCATTGTGAAGCTCAAACAACGATTGGCTGATACTTGCCTGGTTCATTCAATGACAAAAGTTCCTTGAATCCGAGGCCACCTTCAGATTTTGGACGACTAAGGTGAACCCAAGCAACAAGACAGCGCCTGGAAGAGGTGTGCCCGAACCAATGGTAGAAGCACATAATGGCCTAAATCTTCTTGAGAACATCTTTGGGGAAGAGAAAAATCTTGGACCAGAAGTTGTTGATTCCGTAGAACATTCCTCTGAAGAGTTCAAGCCTCCCTGCATAAGAAAGAAATTTTGCAGCCCATGACCTGAAACTGGAAGTGATGCTCTCAATTAATTGGTCAAAATCATGAATAAGAGGCTTCTTGGATCCCAATGGTACCCCAAGATAGCGGAATGGCAAGGTCCCTATGCTAAATCTCGATGCTCGGATGATGAGATCAAAATCGTTGTCAATGAGCTATATTATTAGATGGAGAGAGTACCATTTATATAATCGGTTGAAAAGCGAAAAGCACAGGCTCAATATTCATTGCTCAATATTTAATGCCCAATATTTTTGGCTCCTCATAATCTATTAATGTCTGAGGTCTGGAGCAATGATCAATGTAATATTTGGATTAATCCAATAGCTCCAATGATATATGTTTTTTACACAGGATGTGCGTCCTACGTATGTGACATTACTGGATCATCACCTCCATCAAGCTAAGGAAAAGTTTGAAAGTAAATTTGAGATGGCATTAAGCAGAGGGGAGAGATTTGCAGCCTATGTTCGTGACTGCAAGGAGTCATGTATGCTTGAATTTGACCAGCAATGTGCAGGTATATTTAGCTATTAACTACTAACTAATATATTGTGCTTAATTACCCTTATCTCATGTTCAACCAGATATGTTACAAGTGTTTTGAGTACAACATAACCAAATGAAAAAATTTGACAAAATTAACCTTCCACTGATGAAAAACAACACGAAGTAAAGCACCACCACTACTAAGCATGTCTCTGCCATAATAGATTTGATCCAATGAATGAATTATTTATTTAACTAAGAAATTATTTTATCTACACATCAAAGGAAATAATTGATTGTAGAGATTTAGCTAACAAGCCTATAATCTCTCACTAGCGCGGTCGCTCGTGTCATGCACGAGAATAATAGTTATAACTAATTTAATCTATTCATCACCATGCAATACACAATTCGTTATTGATTAACATCATCCACTTCCAGATGGCGCTATAGAGCAAGCAACATATTGGGATGGTGCAGATCATCGAGAGAAACTAAACTGCGTCATCGAGGCACATTCATCAACTCTTCGTAACAAGAAGTTAAGTGAGATAGTTGCTTGTATAGAGGTACGTAGTTTTTTTTTACTTTATCAAAGTGTAATTTAAGAAGTATCCTATACTCAGATTCGTATATTGAATGCTTTTTAATATATAATACAGTATAATACACTATAATCGCCCAAAAATTCGTTGTAGGAAAAACTATCAGAGACTATCGGTGCCAATATAGGAAATCTTTTGGTCGGAGAATATAGTGAAGGAAGTTGGTTGTTGATCAGAGAGCTTTTTGAACGGGAGCTTGAGACTAGTGTTTCAGAATTTCAATCTTTTGTTTCTGGTTTCGAGTTGGATGAATCAACTTATAATCAAAAGTTGCAAAGTTTAAGAGAGTATGCTACAAGTCTAGTGGGGAAGAAAGCAAGAGAAGAGGCTGGAAAAGTTCTTATGCACATGAAGAATAGGTTTGTTTCGACTTCTAAACATATATTGATCAATATATCTAGTACGTACGTGTGCATTTAGACCAAGCTTGAACATATATTGAACAATATATCTAGTACGTACTTGTGTAAGATTCTATAAGTGTGTTTGTACTTGTATGACCAAATTTTGTAAATATATATATATAGGTTCACAAGTGCCTTTAACCAAGATGGCAGTTCCATGCCAAGGCTTTGGACGGCGGAAGAAGATATAAATAAAATTGCACAAGATGCTCGCTCAGGGGTAAACAATCTTAATTTGTCAAGGGTTGGGAACATAATATTTTGTACGAGCATTAATCTAGCTTACTCATATTGCTTCATCTTATTTGCAATCTTTGAAGATCTTGTCTGTTATGACAACCATTCGTTTGGAGGAAAAGCATGACAACATTGAAGAAATGTGTGCCCTACATATTAAAATGCAGATATCCACTTGACAAAAAATAAGATATCTGCAATATTAGCAATAGATTTAGAATAGTGATCTCTAAATATATTAAATATTTTTTTATAAAATGACATGTGACTATTGGTAATGTGGCATAGCTAGTTATTAAGTTATAGAGTATTGTTTTGGTAATTATACAGAGACTACTAAATAGGGAGTATCGATCACGAAAATGACTAATCGAGAAAGGAAAAATTGAATCAATTAATATAAATTCAAATGTAAAGAGTTCTTTCTAACCTATGTTTACACACACATACTAAACTTAATAAAATAAATTATTATCCTAAATTATAAATTATAACACCATAATAAAACAGCTATCTCTAAAATTAATAAAAACTGATCAAATATTTTCTATAGTATAGAGTTCTTAACCTACTCCGAAGAACTAGGTTAAATTAAAAGAACAGATGTTACTTAACAACTGTCTGGATGTAAGTGAATATCTAAATCTTAACTAAAAGAGTAGACTCCCTTTCTAGAATTAATTTAGAATTAATTTAATGTATTTTCCAAATTCCGTTGGAACTCAACCGCCTAATGTGTATCGTTGATGGGTTTTACAGGAAAGAAATAAGGCAAAAAATGACGAAGAAGTTAAAACTATTGTGACGTGAAAATTGTTTAAAGCAGTAGGTGTGGTAGTAGCTCCTCCATTTGACATAGTTGCCGAAATAATTGATGGAGAAGGGTTGCAGATCCTCCTCCGTCGGCTTCCAATTTGTATCCTCCGGTGCCGTTGAAGAGGAAGAGGCCTGCTAGGCTTGATATTCCAATCATTTTGCTAGAGTTTGGAGGTCAGTCGGCCACGCCTAGGGTTCCGGCCGCGGATAGTGCTCTCGAAGAGGAGAGAGATGGATACTACTCCGTTTATTGCAAGAGGGGGAAGAAGAGGGCTGTTATGGAGGATCGCTAATGTGCCTCGCTCGATCTTCAAGACGAACCTAAACAGGTAATTTCTGATTTCCTCGCTCAATTTTGTAAGATAGTGAAATTAGGGATTCAGCGTTTGCCCTAATTTTGTAATTAGGGCTTCTGAATTTGGGTATCTAGAATTTCTAAAACTAAATTATTCAATTCAGGCGTTCTTTGGTGTATTCGACGGGCATGATGGGTACAAAGCGTTGAATTCGCTGCTAAGAATATTGGGAAAAACATAATGGAGGTGCGATGAGGATGGCGACCGAGTTCGGGGCCGAATTGCTCGAAGTTGATTATAGCAAACGAATTGTTCGTGCAGTCTATTTTTGTTAGTGCGAACAGTTAGGGTTTATACATTCTCTGTGTAGCGTTAGCTGTTACAGGCTTTCATTTGGTGCGAAATTTTGCAGGTGAAGCAAACTGAAGGCTCTTGTAGACCAATGTTGTATGGATTTCATACTTCACCTGCTCTGGATGTTGAAACCACATGGAGTGAGACGCGTAATGCTTCAGTTGAGTGTAATTTTCACAAGGTTAGCTTCTTGTTTTGTTCCTTAAGAATTTATAAAATACGACAGTAGAGATAGGAATTTATGAGAGGTGTGTGTGTGCAGGATTGGATTTATTACCTCAATGCAGGATCAAAGGTGGATATATCATATGATGTCAAGAACTCGATTTCGTCAATGCTGGTAATTTTGTCGTTCGTTTGCCAATAAGTGATTGATTATTTTGCTCATTATTATTAGATTGTTTGGTCCTAATTAAACTTTATTTTTTATACTTTACAAGTGCTCGCTTGTTAAATTTATGTGCTCAGTACAAGAGAATATATATGCCTGCTATATGCTGTTTTGCATTTTTTTTCATTGGTTTTGAGTACTTTGCAGCTGTGAATAGTGTTATTTATCCAAACTGGATGAAATTGAGTGTGCTATCATTGCTATGTTAAAAAGATCAAGTGTATACAAAAAACTGTGGTTGGGAAAATTCTAGTTTGGGGATTTTGAGCAACTTTGCAACTGTAGTTTTATTTTCACCCAATTGCTGTAGTTCGTGTGTGTAATAATAAATGAGAATCTTGACTCAAAGTACTGTAGGATTTCCAATTTCTTCTTCTATCTAGAATTGCAGTTATGTTTGGATCTTTAAAATTATCTATTAGAAGCTGAAATACCAACAACTGTGCTTTATGGTTGTGTTGTTTCCTTAGCAAAAGGAGGTTAAAATTTCTCCAACTCCAGGGTGTTAGCGACTCGAAGCTTCACCTCCGTATGATCCTTAATTTTTCCACGTATTTTCTTCATCCATCAACTTCTATAAATTCCACTGGATTTAGATTCTTTGTGTTATTAAAACCTCCCATGTTTATCTCTAGAACTTCTCGGCTTCATAGCATCCTCGTTGGTCAAGCTTATTCTCTAACGCGGCTACACGCCTACACCGTCACAGAGTCTGTTAGTGACCCTGGTTTGCGTCCTTTCTTTTCTCCTTTCTCATTATTTTTAGGGTTTCTCTGAGCCCCTCCAATTTACCTCTCTTTCTCAAATGATTCAATCTTTGTTTTTCTCAGGTTCTCCGTCTCTGAATTTGCACAATATCGTGTCACCCTTTTTGCTTTCTCAACATCATCTTTGTCTCTTAACATGTTAACTTGTGTATTTCTTGTTTTATTTTTTACAGAAATTGTTAATGGTTGATTTCAAATGCTTCTACTAGGCTGATGAAATGGGTTGGTCTTTGAAAAACACCTCTAAAATTTTGGTCGTCGGATACCTTACTCTCTGGAGGTTTTTCCCAGTGATGAGCTTCTGATTTTTTACCTCTTCTAATAGAATTCTATATAATATCTCTGTAAGGGGGTTTTGCTCTTTAATCACTAAATTTTTCTGGGTTTGTTCTCTTTCTTAAGGTATCCAATTCAGTATAATTTGTTGGTAAAAGTCTATTAATAAGACTTATTCATTTTATATTAAAAGAATGGAATTAATAGGGAGTAATCTGATTTTAATAAATCAATGGCTGAGATTAAAAGTGGATCTATTTAAGATCAATGGCTGAGATTAGAAGTTAATCTCTTAGATCAATGGCTGAGATTAAAAGTTGATCTATTTAAGATCAATATATGGCTGAGATTAGAAGTTAATCTCTGAGATCTATGGTTGAGATTGTCTTTGAAAGATAACTTCCTAACTGCTCTTAACTGCTCCCAACTTCCCTAACTGTAATCTGAAATAACTGTATATGACAGTTGAGAAATTCTCTATAAATAGAGAATGTTCCTCCACAAGGAAAACATGAAGGAAAATTAGATTTTCTGTCTGACTTTTCACTAAAGGGCTTTGTTGTATCTTGGGGAGTGAATTTGTCTGAAACTCTACAACAATCAAATAGGAGAAAAAATATCAGTTTAAAGATAGTGATCTTTTGACGCCTCAAAGCTATTTCTAAACCCTTATTCCCAACATAATTTCCATGTATCCCTTTGTACCCATCACTATTCCCTCTCTTGCTCTCACCCTATCCCATTAACTTGTACAACTTATATATATATATAGAGGCCGGTTCCGGTGTAACGGATTTTGTGGTGTAACAAGGGGATTGACTAGGAGCGTTGGATTGGATTAAATCAAGGGCTAGGATTAATGATGGAAAAAAAATGAAAAAGAATTTTAATAGGAGAGAGAGTACGTAATTGTTAGCAGTTAACGTATTTGTAGGATTTTGTGATTTTGTGATTTAATTTTTAAACGTTTAACAGGACAGAGAGGGATAGAATGACGGTTAAACAGGAGAGATAGATAGAATGATGATTTTATTTTCTCCATTGCAGCCTGAATCCAAGTTCACAACATTAACGCTCTTGGTCTTCTTCCAGATCTTCATTCTTCTTGAAGTTCTTAATTCTTTTTCCATTGACGCATGAATTTACAATGTCTACGAAAAAAGTTGATCGTAAAGGTTAGTTCTTGATAATTAGGGTTTCTTAATATTCAGTTTTGGTTACTTTGTTGTTCGACGAAATCTGCAAAAATCAATGGCTTATGTTGCGCAAGAAATATTCGATTTTGATTAATCGATATTCATGTTTACAGTACAGTTTGTGTATTCGTATTCTAATGTGAGATATTCATCTTCTTCGGGTGTTCTAATAGTGATATATTAGGTTTTAGGGTTTCCATTACGAAAGAAGACGATATTCTGATATTCAACTTTGTTATTCATGTTCGACAGTAGAATATTCAGTTATAGGAGTTCCATTATGAAAGTAATTAATGAAAACATAAAGAAGACAATATTCTGATGTTTATCTTTCTTATTCGTGTTCGACTGTAGAATATTCAGTTATAGGAGTTCCATTACGAAAGTAATTAATGAAAACATAAAGAAGACGATATTTTGATGTTTATCTTTGTTATTCGTGTTCTTCCTCTGATATATTAGGTTTTAGGGTTTCCATTACGAAAGACATTTATTCCAATATTAAGAAGACGATATTCTAATGTTCATCTTTGTTATTCGTGTTCGACTGTAGAATATTCAGTTATAGGAGTTCCATAATGAAAGTAATTAATGAAAACGTAAAGAAGACGATATTCTGATGTTTATCTTTGTTATTCGTGTTCTTCCTCTGATATAGCATGTTTACAACACAATGTGTGTATTCGTATTCTAATGTAAAATATTCATCTTCTCCGTAGTTGTATTTGTTAAGAGAGATATCGATCAACAAATATATTTTGTGTCACATTCAATTAGAAGGTTGATATTCATGTTTTGTCTCGTGTATGTACTCAGATGTTAATCTTTGTTATTCGTGTTCTAATGTTGAAATATTATGTTATAGGGGTTCCATTAGGAAAGGATTTAATGAAAGACATAAAGAAGACGATATTCTGATGTTCATCTTTGTTATTCGTGTTCTACTTTGAAAACATTTGTTATAGGGGTTCCATTACGAAAGGCCTTTTTTCCGGTTTTCAACACCATCTTATAAATGAATATAGTGTACTTCATTGTACAAATTGACATACGCATGTAAGTTAAAAAGTTTTGTCCATTAATGACACTTGAGTTTGTTCTGAGTGTACAAAATGTTATTTTGTTTTGCCTAGATAAAAAAGTGGTCGATGAATGTGGAGGGGTTCCATTACGAAAGGCCTTTTTTCCAATTTTGAACACCATCTTATAAATGAATATAGTGTACTTCATTGTACAAATTGACATACGCGTGTAAGTTAAAAAGTTTTGTCCATTAATGACACTTGAGTCTGTTCTGAATGTACAAAATGTTATTTTGTTTTGCCTACATAAAAAAGTGGTCGATAAAAAGTGGTTTTGAACACCGACTATTTAGGAGATGATGTGGAGGTTTGCGAAACTGGAATAACAGACGTAAGTGAAGAGGAAGAAACTGAATTTTCGATTAGTGGAACCGATTGTCAACAATAATAACAATTAAGATTCATCTATTACTAATAAAAAAACATGAATAGTAATTATCAAAAACAGAATATCAAAAAAATTATCATAAAAATGACCAATAAAATTTATCATACGAATGGTGATTGTTAATCATCAAAAACTGAATATCAAGTATACCTATATAATAAAAAAATTATATCAAGGATAAAGTATTCGACACAATTTTTGACAAATCAAACGGGATAGTTACACCATCTTCCTAATAATAAAGATAATAATCAACCCATATGTGTTAATCACTCAAGCTCCTAATTTGATGTTATCGGCAATACCTGCACATATGAATGAAGAAACAAGGATAAACATTAATATTGTATTTGACAAATCAAACATGATGAGAAAAAGTCAAAAGTTGCCTTCATGAATAGAACCCGTAGATCTAAATCAAAAATGGTTTTTGTTGCTCCGACGGGTAGACTAGACGGAAGAAGGCAGATCTCGGCCAATTTAGAAAAAGCAAGCAGATTTAGAATAGAAATTAAAAGTAGATCGGTTTTATATACCTTCATGGCCCGAGAGAAGATCGTTCAAGAGCAAGAGAGTCCTAGGCGCCACCACCACCGTTCGTTTCCTCAGATTTGGTCATTGTTTCCATCAGTCTCGTTTTTAACATTTCGAACAATAAAAGTTTAAAGCTTGAAATATGGGAACCAACCTTTAGAAGAACAAGCAAAGAGAAGCATTTGAAGTAGGCGAAGAAGCGGCCATCGTAGATTTCAACGAAATTCCACAAATTTCAAACCTGATTCGAGGAGGAAGACGAAGAAGCGAGTAGGTGGGCTTGCAAATTAGGGCAAGGAGGACAACGATGTGCTGAATCCTACGATTAGAGATGGCGGAGAAGATAAATCGCATGTGAGAGATGAAGAAAGATTGAACCGCTTGTGAAAGAGACGAGCAAGTGAGATTTTAGGAGAGAGAAGGCAGATTTTGTTCTTTTTAATGGGATTAATTTTGGGAAGTAAAAAATATAAATCCCTTAAATTTCGGGATTGCTTTCATTTAGGATTAGATTGGGTGTACGTAGTCCTATAGTATAGCGATGTACCATGTGAGTTTAATTGTGAGTCCTTCATTTAAAGCAGGTTTAATGGCTCTAATTAGTCCCCTTGTTACACCGTAAAATCATGCTACACTAGAACCTAAATCTATATATATATATATATATATATATATATATATATATATATATATATATATATATATATATTTCCGGCAGAGGTCCGGCGACGGTCCGGCGGAGGTCCGGCGACGGTCCGGACATTTATGAACACTGTGATGAACATTTATGAACACTTGATCTTCATCAAAAATTGGTGAACATTTAAGTAGAATGTGATGAACATTGAGTTGGTGAACTTTTAAGTATAATGTGATGAACATTCAGTAGAGTATGTCCAAATGAACATTTATGAACATTGTGATGAACATTTATGAACAACGTGATGAACATTTAGTAATAAATAATTTTGTAATATTTCTGAATCATTTTATACATCTTTGTGACAATTTTATTCCGGCGAGGCCCAAAGATGGTCCGGCGGTGGTCCGGAGGAGGTTCGACGGTGGTCCGGCGGAGGTCCGGCGGTGGTGACAAGGGGTACCACGTGTCTTCATATGGGCTCTTGGATCTCTCTTGATCCAAGGCTCCACATTCATTCTCATTTATCATTTTAACAAGTATTATTACAAGACAATTTTCGATAGAAGAATGAGACTTAGGCCCGACCTTGTTTGGTACGATTCCTGGAATCGGACTGGAATCAATAATCGAAATGGAATCAGTAATCAGAATAAATCATTCATGTAGGTTGTTGTTTGGTATGTTGTCGGAATGAACCATTTATGTAATCTGTTGTTTGGTACGCTGTTGGAATGAATCATTCCTTAAAAAAAATGGAGTAAATAAACTAATCAAACATTAGAAAAATTGTCCTTTGAAGTACCATATCCTTTTTCTTTAAGAGGATCTCTCTAATTTGAGACATATGATCACGAAACATCATAGTTATAGTGATAATTAATCTATAATAATAATAGTTACTACTAGTTGCACACGCTTTTGTCTTTCCTTCTTTCTCCTTTGCGGATTATGATAAAAAAGATCCATCTCTATATTTTAATTTGTAAATATACAAATAAATCGAAGCACTTTTTTATCACTAGATACAAAAAAAAATCAGATCAATCTCACGTGAGAAGAGAAGCAGCAAAACAATGTCCAAAACATCAATTTATGCACAACACACTGTCCGAACCCAAGGCCCCAAAGTAAAAAACGAATTTGCCGAACACTATTGCCTCAAAACCAAAAACAAACTTGCCCATCATACAACATTAAACATAGCAAAAATCAAAGCATTACGAACGGATATTTCCTAGTATACGAACGAATATAGCCCAGTATACATCATTATATAATTCTAAGAGAAAAAGGGGGAAAATTACCTTGTGAAGCCGAGAGAGATGTCGGAAAAATCGTCGGTGAAGATGAAGTGGGCAGCAAGGGAGGCGAAAGTTTTTTTTTTTTACGTGCCCTAGTTTTTTGGAATGGATGAAACCTTGGTTTTTTGGAGGAATGAAGTTGTTCTTTGGGCTTATAATAGGTCATTCTTAGGTATCATAGAAATTACATTTTTTTACCAATCCAAACATGATATTGAAATCATCCATTCCTCATTCTCATTCCTCATTCCAGCCGAATCGTACCAAACGGGACCAGTAACCCTGTTCTATTCAAGTTAAATAAACTAACATAATCTAATCTATTTCTCCGCCTCCATTCTCTCTGCATCTTCTTCCGCCTCCATTCTCTCTGCATCTTCTTCCGCCTCTGAAATGGCTACTCAACCTTTCACATGTCCCTTTCCTCCTCCTCCCTCTTACTTTTTGCATCACACCACTAAATCGCTTGCATATTCATCGTCGTCGACGACACCGAAGAGAGCTTTGTTTCCCTCGCCGTCGGGATCAATCTCGACTCCTTCAATCGTCAACTGCCTCCTTCCATCACCGTCGGGATCAATCATGGCTCAATTCCATTATGCGGTCCACTGTCATTCGTCCTCGTTCGATCTACGATCTAATCCGCGATCGACTTCTTTGTGTTCGTCGCTATTGAAGATCGTTCATGATTCCCGAGCTCCTCTCGATCTACGATCTTACTCATGTTGTCCCGATGAAAGTTCATGTCGTTCGAATGACAGTTCATGTCGGCCCGATGACAGGTCATGTCGGCTCGATGATAGTTCATATCATTTGGATGACAGTTCATGTCGTCGGTGTTTATTCATTAATTTAATGATGAAAACATTAATAATAGAGACTACAAAAATTATAATTAAATATGATAAATAAAAATGACATAATCCAACAAAAGGTTAAAGTTAGTTAATACACTAAAAACATTTAGGATTAAAAAATACAATTCAAAGTCCAAAAAGAATTATTTACCCTAAATTTGGCTTATTCATACATCATTGTCTTCGAACATCAATTCCATCTAAGCTTTGTCATACCTTGCCTTGTTATTTCATTTATTTGTTTAACGTAGTTAGTGTGCTTTCGTTCGACTAACTGCTCGGCTTATAAGGCAATTTAGGCTGACTTTTTATATCGTTGATTAATACTACATGAAAGACAAGGTCGTGTAAGGAAAAGTAGTAGCTAGAGATGTGTATTAATTATGCTAGGTCAACTAATACTTGCCTTATTTGTATATCTCCACGATAGAGACATCTAGCTAGCTAGGGGTGGGCACGGGTGGTCAACCGGTGTTTCGGTTAACCGACCTTCGGTTTACCGGTCTTTCGGTTAGTGGCTTAAGAATACCATAAACCGTACCGTTAACGTCGGTTAACCATATATCGGTTAACCATCGGTTTCGGTACGATTAACCATCGGTTTTGGTACGGTTAATCGGTTAACCAAATAACCATAATGTTAAAAAATGTAATTTTTTTGGTGCAGAAACTATAATTAACATATATTTAGATAACGACATGTCGACATCACTTGCATTAACTGTAAATAAAAATCAATATAACTTAACAGTAGCATAACTTAACATTATCCTCATATCCTCAAAAGGAAGATAAATTAAGCATCATCTTTTAAAGCTTTTAGTATGACTTTTTTTGGTTGAAAAAGCTTTTAGTGTATAGATATGTACAAGGGAAGATAAGGGATTAATGTGATGTGATTGTACTGAGGTGAGTTGTGTGATATCGTGAGTAATATGATATTTTGCCTTTTTTTATTTCTTATTTTAAATTAAATCTAGAAGTAACTACTTAGTGTAATAGAGCTTATTTAGTTATATAATTCTAATTTTTATAATATATTTTATATATCCTCAGTTATTCGGTTAACCGTGGTTATAAAAACTCATAACCGTAACCGTACCGAATAACCGTAAAATGTTTCGGTTGGTTAACCGTAACTGTAAGTCGGGTTTTTTGCGGTACGGTTAACCAAGAATTTGATCGGTTTTTCGGTTTTTTGGTACGGTTTTTCGGTTACGGTTTTTTGTGCCTGTAGCTAGCTAGCTACTTGATTTGTTTGTCAAGGGGAAACAAATGATTATATAAGACGTGTTCTATCTAGCTAGTTCTTCCCCCATTGCGTATCCCTTAGCTTTTGTTCAATACAACTTACGTTCGTTCAATTCAAGGACCGTGTATACGCTTGTCAAGTAAGCATGGCAGAAGATTGCAGCTCAATCCAATTGATCAATTTTCATGGAGATCTCGATGCCTCCTCGGTTGACAATTTCGTGCAATCGGTAAATCTGTCCAAGTGTGAGGTCTCCTACGCCGTTGTAGCAATCATGGGAGCTCAGTGCAGCGGTATGCTTCTTCTTTTTGCTTACAATCAATCTTCATTTTCACGAATTACTAACCTATTTTCTCCCGAGTTTATGGTGTAATGATAATCTTCTTTACCGTTTTGCGTTAGATAAACACTAACCTTAAAAATCTTATGTATATGGTATGATTAACTATATTCCACCGGAGTATATTACGCTCACACAGACTGTTCAAACATAGAAGAACGGATGCATTGTAATCAATGACGTATATTGGATTTTAGATTGATAACTAAGCATACATTATAGCTAGCATAACAATCTAATTACATTTCTATTTGTGTTCTTTCAACATATTTAAGTTAACGTTTGTATCTTCTCTTCCATATCTATTGATAGGAAAAAGCACATTGTCGAACAATCTATTCTCTACAAAGTTTGATATGATGAATGCCGATGAGACCATGTAAGTAATCGATTTTAAAATATTTGAAATTTTTTGTAAGTAAAAGAATGGCCAAATCTGTAGTTATATGTTGGTTTATATATACATAGGGCTCAAACCACAAAGGGTGTCTGGATGGCAAAGGCATCTGATGCTACTAAGCCTTTAACAATTGTTCTCGACGTAGAAGGTTGTGATGGGAATGAAAGAGGAGAGGTAATTCGAACTTTATACTTGAATTCATTGAAGGGACGTGACTACTTTCATTTGAAAAGACAATTTAATATTTTATTTTATTTCGGTTGGTTTAATTGATTAGGGTCATCCATTCGAGAGGCGAACTGCTCTTTTTGCTTTGGCCCTCGCCGATATTGTATTGATAAACATGTGGGTAGTGGAAATAATTTAATTTCCTGCTTTATTAACTATGAGCTATTTTAGGGATGAAAAAATCTTAATACAAATATCTTCATCATTCGTACAGGTCGTGTATTGAAATAGGGCGAATTAGTGGAACCAAGCCACTTCTGAAAACGGTTTTCCAGGTGTTGTTACCTCTTTTGAGTTTGTTTTGTTTGTTTATAAGATGAAGAAGTCCCTTCTACAACTGTACTCGATCATTTTGTAGGCTATGGTGCAGTTATTCCCGCCTTCTAAAACAACGCTTCTATTCGTAATTCGTGATAAAACAGAGGTCGGCATGCTATAATGTTCTACTCCCTTCGTCCCCTTTTATAATTCTTGTTTCACATTTTTCACTATTCACACTTCAACACATTTTATGACATAACTTTTAACATAGGGTTTGTCTAGTGTGTGTCCATGGGCACACATTAGACAACTAAAAGAGGAAAAAAAACTAGGCACTACACCCCTAGAATAATGGGATAAACTCATCACAACAAAAAGGTATTACACATCCTCTTTTAGTTGTTTTATTGTGTGTCCAAGGGCACAAATTAGAAAAACCCTTTCATATAAGAACAAATATAGTTACATAAGGTCTTATTTGATTCGTCTTAATGGTTAATTTAATATATCAAAATTTTATAATTTTTATTTAATATATATTTAGAGATATTTACTATACAAAACGTGTCTTGACAAATGTGAAAAAGGAAAAACATTTATTGATTCACCAATATCTTATTTTGAATTTATTCTCGCTTCAGACTCCTCTCCAAAGTTTGAAGTCCACTCTGGAAAAGGATGTTGAAAAGGTCCGTACTCTTTTTTTTTGCGCACATGATTCGCACACCAAATATTTTATTCGAGCATCTCAATACTTGTCCTCAACTAGGGTGAGGACAAAAGTATCCGAGAAATATCCATTTTTTGTCCTCCACGGTATAGCGGACAATAATTATCCGAAAATTCTAAACCCGGTCTAGTTATGTACTTTATCTAATAGAGGACAAAAAAAATAAAATTTTCTGAAAATCCTATCATTATTAAACTCGGGATTTGTTATGTTGAACCAAAATAAACCTTTACATTTGTCCTTCATAAGGTTGAGGACAAATCCAATATCCAATTAATTTGTCTTCTACTCCTTCATAAGGGTGCGCCTATAAACAACCATATTTTTTAGAGAAGCAAGGTTCGTATTCTTGTTTGTACACTTGCGCATGATGTGCACTTAGAGAAGCATGGTACCTAATAAAGTTTGTGTATCAAGAGATCTAGTGGTATTTTGAGCAACACTAAATGAGAAATATCTCCCGTTCGAATCTATAGTTATTAAACACTTTTACAGCTAAGTGTACCCTATTAAACTGAAAAGACAATAATATATAATCCTTCGAATAATATAGACTTAGTCGAATTAACCCAACAAACATTTGGGATCTCTAACACTATCCTCCTCGATCTTATTTTCTTCGTCTCTAATTGTTGAGCATCTTCGTCAGTTTGTCACCATTGAACCCCATGGAGCCCATCGAATCGAAAGACTTTGTCACAAAAATCAATAAATGAATATTGATAAATAAAGTAAAACTAATCAAATATTGGATCAAACTTAATCACTAAAGAGGTGTCCCTCGAAGGAATTGAGAGATTAAGCGAGATAGTTCAGCAACATATAAGTGTAACAAATATGTACATGCATACCTATGAAAATGTAACAAGATTGCCAAATAGTTTACAAGAATTTAACACTTGCATATAAAAATCTACAAGATAATAACTACAAGATATTTACGGGAAGACATCTACATGGAAGACGATATATAAAAGACTACACTTATAAGGTATCTTTAAGACATTTACAAAAGATTACAAGACACATTCAAAAACAGACATATAAGACAAAACTTTGCCCTCATTTGGTTTAATGTAGGAATTTAAGTTCCATGAAGTAATATTCTAGACACATTCAAAAACAGACATATAAGACAAAACTTTGCCCTCATTTGGTTTAATGTAGGAATTTAAGTTCCATGAAGTAATATTCTAGAAAGTATAATTCCCAGGAATTGGACTTCTCGGGAAATACTAATACTTGTTTGGTTCAAATTTATTTCTCATGAATTAAAATCATGCCTTTTGTTTACTATATATAATACCCTTTATTGAACACAACCTATTCAATTTAGAAAACCATTTAATTAAAAAATAGAGGGTAATTTAATAATTTAGTTATTAAAAGGTCATGGGAATTTTATCTTACCTACTCATTCAATGTATGTGAACTTCCTCTTTTTAGGAGGAATTAAAACTTCCTCGGAACTTCAACTTTCTATATTTTAAATATCAACCAAACACAGGAAGAATATTGCACTTCCTGGGAATTTCTACTTCCCTTGAATTAAATAGGTAACCAAACGAGGGCTTACAAGATATCCACACGAGATATAAGAGCACACTTACAAGACATCTACGAGAACATAATAAAAGACACCTATAAGACGTCTACAAGATGTCATATAAAAACACATACAAAACATTATAATAAGACACCAATATGACATTGTAACAAGATACCTACAAAAGAGACCTACAAGACGTCATAACTAGATATCTACAAGGCACAAGATATCATTTCCATAATAGCCCTACAATTTTTTCAAGCTCAGCCCTTCAATCAAAATATCTCGTACGGGAACTGATCTAATTTCTATTAAATCTTCAATATCATTGTAATGTAAATGCTTCTTCAAATTTTTAAGAAAGTTCTCCGTTCATATAATAACAAAAATTCCATACATGATATATCCCTCTCAAATTTACGTCATTTTATTTTCTTTCTAATAATATATTTCTTGCAGATATGGAACGATGTTAAAAAGCCCGAACCATGTAAAGATGCAGATTTGAGTGCATTTTTTAGTGTAGGTTCCCTCTACCTAGCTTTTTGATTCTAGATAAAAGGTTTCTATGAGGTGGAAGATTGTGTACGTATGTTAACATGAAAAGTATGTTTTCAGGTCGAAATTACTGCCTTGAGTCACTTCAAATACCAACGACAAAAATTCAATGAGGAGGTATGTGTTTTTTGGTGAAAAATGAGGAGGTATGTTATCACATATATAGGTCATAATAACTAGAATTTTTGGGTGCGTAGTAGCGCGGATTTTAGATTACTTGACAATCAGGACGTTAAGGAGAAAAAGGAAAAATCGAGAAAATATAATTAAAGAATAAACCATTGAATGCATGTGATTAATTTGGCTAACACTCTATCTTTATATTATATATTAGAAATTAGATAGATTAGATAGATAGATAGATTAGATTAAATTAGATAGATTAGATTAGATTTATCCGACACCTGAAGACATGCGGAGTAGATACTAATTAAGTAGGGTTTTACTAAAAGATATCGTTTGATATCATTTTTTTTGCAATAAAGACATACTAAGCGGTAACTATAATCTTAAATAATCAGGCTTAGTTATGTGTTATCCAACTTCAAATATAAGATAAGTACATATTCCAACAATCATGCATGTATGCATGCATATGAGGTGATATATCGAAGCTTGGCAAATTAGGTTGCACAACTCAAAGAGCGGTTTTACAATTCAATTGCTCCCGGTGGACTTGCTGGTGATAGACAAGGACGGGTTCCAGGCTCAGGATTTTCATTGACTGCACAAAATATATGGGGAGTCATTAAAAGTGACAAATCTCTTTATCTCCCTACTCAGAAGGTGTGCGTTGTTTATTTCTAATTCTTCGATCTATTACAAAATATATATATATATATATACTTATAGATATTATATATTTGTTGTTAGGTGATGGTCGCTACGGTTAAATGTCAAGAGATTTCTAATGACAAGCTTAGCCATCTCCGTGCAGATAAGGTAATATTGATTTGCATTTTGAATCACATTTGGTTATGCTATTTTCTTATTCTTATTGTTTTCGCAGGGTTGGTTAGCACTCAGTGCTGCAGCTAAATCAGGTTCAGTTCCCGATTTTGGAATGCAAGTTAGCTCAATCTTGACCTTCTATCTTTCAGAGTAAGTAAATTTAAAACAACACCTTACGTACCAAATCAAACCTTCCATATTTGGGATTAACTCATTTATGTAGGAGAGCTCGAGTAAAAAATAAGTTATGGTATAAAGTGTGAAATATTTATGTTTATAAATTACATGTTAATATTAATATTCTAGACAATAATGTTTATAATCTGGGCGGTGATAAATATGAGTTGTTTAAGTGATCCACTCGGTAATAATTTTATAATTTACGTAAACTTTATTTTATTTTTATTTTTTTTGAAAATGACCTGAAAAAAGCCCAAATTATGATTGAACATGGCCGTCAAAATTATAAACATTGCTTGTTATCTATTTCTACAAATACTTCGCATTTTGTGTCATAAGGTTTTTTCTGAACCTTTTCCTTTATTCCATGTAAAATTAAATCTAGATTTAGAGTTTATATTTTAAGAGTTAGAATCTTTATTTTCTAAAATGTAGATTTTAGATTCGGGATTTACAATGATTAGAACCTATATTTTATATCATACCTATTAATCCACAAATGCAACCAAAAAAGTTGTTCTCACCCGAAATGCACCCAAAAATCTACCTAACTACAATATAAGGGAGAAGTCATCTCTTTGCAAAAAATTGTGCCACATCATCGCCTTCTCATTTGTTTTGTCAAAAATAAAGAAAATAAATCTCCCTAATTAAATTAAATCATAAAAAATTGAACTACCTCCTTTAAATTCTCCAATTCGGATCATGGTTTGTTTTTACCTCCTCCACTTATGTAATTATATAAATAAATCTTCTTAATTAAACTAAATCTATTTATGAGTTTTTTGTTAACCTATAAAATATCCAACAATCTTCCTAACTACAATATAAGGGACCTTTAAATTCTCCAATTCGGATCATGGTTTGTTTTTACCTCCTCCACTTATGTAATTATATAAATAAATCTTCCTAATTAAACTAAATCTATTTATGAGTTTTTTTGTTAACCTATAAAATATCCAACAATCTGTAAATTTATTTTATTTTTAAATATGAAACTTTTTGTAAATTTCAATATTTTTAAATTAAAAAACCTAGAAAATTTGTTATAAACTAGAAAATAAATTTATACGTAACTAAATTGTACATATTAGAAACATAAACTATCTATATGTTATTATAATACTAATTTCTACCACAAAACTAAAAAGTTTACATCATCGATCTACTATATTTTTTTGTTTTGTTATGTTTCTAATATAGTATATAGAGTATGTATCGTTATAATATCATCTACTATATACTCTTTACATTATTTAGTAACGTTACACACAATAATACCAATTTACTATGCTTAAAATATTGTATATAGAAAAAATTACGGTTCAGTTTATGTATAATAGTTAGGTTTGATATTTATTTTCGAACTTAAAATATGACATTTATAATGTCATTGACTTTTCTTACTTTTCTATATTTTATTTCAGCGAAATTATAAAATTTATCCAATTTTTATATATATATATGTATATATATAAAGTTATTTAGAGCTATCTCCTTCATTTTAATATTTTTAATAAATTGAATATCCAAATGTAGTAGTTGGTTGTTATTATTTAGCTTCCTACTTATTAATAGTTTCATACTATTCACTAAGTAAGTTATAAATATTCATATATCTATACACTATTCACTAGTTTGCTAAACCAAAAAATTTGAATAATCAAATACAAAATTTAAAATGTGCATACATTTGAAACATATTCACTACTTACACTTATGCACTATTTAATTTTATTGAAAATCAATTTTACACTGATACATTATTTTGAATTAATTCGTAAATAGTTTTCTATAAATAAGAAAAGAGTTCAAAACAAAATAATAAAATTAGTTAAAAATTGCCTTATGATAATTTGATAAAATAAAACTATAAAAGACATAAAATTTTATTTATATTTGTTTTTATTGATTATATATAAAATTTTAAATTTAATTATACAACAATAGCCTTTATAAACTATAACTTTTTTTGGTATAAAATTATATACGAGATTACTTATAAATTGATTTATAAAATAAATAAACCCGCGCATGACGCGAGGTATAAACTAGTTATTATGTAACAGTAGAAAAATCTAATCATAAATCTCACACATCTAACAATATTCCATTAGTTTTCTAATATTTTACGGTTTAGGATCAGAATTATTATCATTTAACTCTCAAACAATATAAATCATAAAAAATATCATGTAAAAGTGAAAAACAAAATTGAACCATAAATCTCACAGATCTAAAAGTAGTGTATTAGTCTTGTAATATGTTACAATTTATAGAAAATATACACAAACTTTGTTAAAATCCATATATATTAATCAATTAATATAATAAACTAAGGTAATTTTTCAATATTTTGCGGTTTATATTAAAAATGTAACGGAGAAATTGATATTGGGAATGGTCTACCCCATCGTGGGCCAACAATACATCGACCCATTAAACCGAGCCCGTGACAAAAAAAAAGTCTTCTAATTTTAAAAACTACTCCCTCAGTCCCATTTTATAATTTCGGTCTCTTTTTTCACACTTGTCGAGACACGTTTTGGTATCGTTAATATCTCTAACTATACGTAACTAAAAATTATATAATTTTAATATTATTAAAGTACTTATCAAGAAGAATTAAACAACACCACACATGACTAAAAAATATATAATATATTTGTAGTGATTTAGCAAAGTATATTAACGTGTGAATAGTTTAAAAGATACACAAGAACTATAAAGAAGGACAAAGGGAGAATAATTATAAATTTTGCAGTCATATCAGATTTTCTATTATGCTAATTTAATTTATATTAAAGATCAGTAACGAAAATGTTTTTTGTTAATGATCTAATTTTTTTACTATTATAACTTGTCCATTAAAATATAATAATGTTCATTATTATTTACTTTAGGAAGTGATGTTTAACACTTTTTCCATAAAATTAAATAATGTTCATTGTTATTGTTCGTCGTTACTGTCTTTGTTATCACTTTTAAATATATATTTTTCAATTAAAATTCAAATAATTTATTTAATGTTATTTATAGTTCTAGACTAGTTTCCTTATTAATATCACTTGAACAAGATGAATTATATCTTACTTGTACGTCAAATATAGAAATAATGTGCGTAATAAATTTTAGGATTTTGTAAATCTTTTATTGTGATAAGTTTATTCTTTCTAATTTAGAATTCAGTTATTAATATGTTTAACATATGTAATTAGGACGTACAATAGAAAAATCAATTATTTAATAAGATCGAGATGAAAAACATTATTTATTTATGCTTCGTAGGTACGACAAGGAAGCCATGTTCTACGATGAAAGTGTTCGTGATGATAAGCGTCTGCAATTGGTCAAAATAATGCTAAAGGTAATTTAGATAAAACTACATTTTTATGGTTCAATTTCAAGATGCTATTAATTAGTGTTGTAAAATAGGTATACTAGATTATTTAGACGGAGATTAGTAAGTTAACGACATCTAGAACATTGTCCCGTTTTTGACGTATAAGGATTTTTCAACCTCCTCGTAGAATTTCATTTCTTCAATGCCTCGAATATATTCCGATTCCATACTCTTTTCCTAGAGCCAAAACTTAATTCACTATAGAAGGTGCCATTGGTAGATGTCACGAGGCTCCCAATTTGGTTTGGAGCGGCACGTTGGAGGAGAAAGTCTCTAACAGACAGCAGGTTCCGCCAAGTCAAGTTATCTGAAGCTCTTCCCTGGATGAGCCAAATAGAGGTACCATGTAGGTAGTTTGCAGATGTCCATCGGGTCCATATATTGTTGGTCTCATTGTGAAGCTCAAATAACGATTGGCAGATACTTCCCTGGTTCATTCATTGACAAAAGTTCCTTGAATCCGAGGCCACCTTCACATTTTGGATGACTAAGGTGAACCCAAGCAACAAGACAGCTCCTGGAAGAGGTGTGCCCGGACCAATGGTAGGAGCGCATAATGGCCTGAATCTTCTTGAGAACATCTTTGGGGTCGAGAAAAATCTTGGACCAGAAGTTGTTGATTCCGTAGAACACTCCTCTGAAAAGTTCAAGCCTCCTGCATAAAAAAGAAATTTTGCAGCCCATGACCTGGCACTGGAAGTGATGCTCTCAATTAATTGGTCAAAATCATGAATAAGAAGCTTCTTGGATCCCAATGGTACCCCAAGATAGCGGAATGGCAAGGTCCCTATGCTAAATCTCAATGCTCGGATGATGAGATCAGAATCGTTGTCAAAGACCTATATTGTTAGATGAAGAGAGTACCATTTATATAATCAGTTGAAAAGCGAAAAACACAGGCTCAATATTCATTGCTCAATATTTAATGCCCAATATTTTTGGTTCCTCATAATCTATTAATGTCTGAGGTCTGGAGCAATGATCAATGTAATATTTGGATTAATTCAATAGCTCCAATGATATATGTTTTTTACACAGGATGTGCGTCTTACGTATGTGACATTACTGGATCATCACCTCCATCAAGCTAAGGAAAAGTTTGAAAGTAAATTGGAGATGGCATTAAGCAGAGGGGAGGGATTTGCAGCCTCTGTTTGTGACTGCAAGGAGTCATGTATGCTTGAATTTGACAAGCAATGTGCAGGTATATTTAGCTATTAACTACTAACTAATATATTGTGCTTAATTACGCTTATCTCATGTTCAACCAGATATGTTACAAGTGTTTTGAGTACAACATAACCAAATGATAAAATTTGACAAAATTACCCTTCCACTGATGAAAAACAACACGAAGTAAAGCACCACGACTACTAAGCATGTCTCTGCCATAACAGATTTGATCCAATGAATGAATTATTTATTTAACTAAGAAATTCTCCTATCTACACATCAAAGGAAATAATT
This sequence comes from Oxyria digyna, assembly GCA_029168935.1. Taxonomy (NCBI): domain Eukaryota; kingdom Viridiplantae; phylum Streptophyta; class Magnoliopsida; order Caryophyllales; family Polygonaceae; genus Oxyria; species Oxyria digyna. The sequence goes on from JAPVLV010000005.1 coordinate 49,357,072, forward strand.
GATTGTAGAGATTTAGCTAACAAACCTATAATCTCTCACTAGCGGGCCGCTCGTGTCATGCACGAGAATAATAGTTATAACTAATTTAATCTATTCATCACCATGCAATACACAATTCGTTATTGATTAACATCTTATCCACTTCCAGATGGCGCTATAGAGCAAGCAACATATTGGGATGGTGCATATCATCGAGAGAAACTAAACTGCGTCATCGAGGCACATTCATCAACTCTTCGTAACAAGAAGTTAAGTGAGATAGTTGCTTGTATAGAGGTACGTAGTTTTTTTTACTTTATCAAAGTGTAATTTAAGAAGTATCCTATACTCAGATTCGTATATTGAATGCTTTTTAATATATAATACAGTATAATACACTATAATCGCCCAAAAATTCGTTGTAGGAAAAACTATCAGAGACTATCGGTGCCAATATAGGAAATCTTTTGGTCGGAGAATATAGAGAAGGAAGTTGGTTGTTGATCAGAGAGCTTTTTGAACGGGAGCTTGAGACTAGTGTTTCAGAATTTCAATCTCTTGTTTCTGGTTTCGAGTTGGATGAATCAACTTATAATCAAAAGTTGCAAAGTTTAAGAGAGTATGCTACAAGTCTAGTGGGGAAGAAGGCAAGAGAAGAGGCTGGAAAAGTTCTTACGCACATGAAGAATAGGTTTGTTTCGACTTCTAAACATATATTGATCAATATATCTAGTACGTATGTGTGCATTTAGACCAAGCTTGAACATATATTGAACAATATATCTAGTACGTACTTGTGTAAGATTCTATAAGTGTGTTTGTACTTGTATGACCAAACTTTGTAAATATATATATATAGGTTCACAAGTGCCTTTAACCAAGATGGCAGTTCCATGCCAAGGCTCTGGACGGCTGAAGAAGATATAAAGAAAATTGCACAAGATGCTCGCTCAGGGGTAAACAATCTTAATTTGTCAAGGGTCGGGAACATAATATTTTGTACGAGCATTAATCTAGCTTACTCATATTGCTTCATCTTATTTGCAGTCTTTGAAGATCTTGTCTGTTATGACAACCATTCGTTTAGAGGAAAAGCATGACAACATTGAAGAAATACTCTTTTCTTCTCTACTGAATCCCTCAACAGATGATCCCTCCAATGTTAGTGTCTTACGAGACCCTCTTGCCGAGAGCGTTTGGAAAGAGGTATACATATTTGTTTCCTAATTTAACGTCATTGCCACACCATATTTGTTTTTCTAACCTACTATGTTCTAATTAAGAGCATATATTAGGCCAACGCTTGTGTGCATATAATGTCTATTTGAATCGCCCGCAAAATTATCATTTAGGTTTTCGTCCTCTTGTGATCATAGGTTTTAATTTCATTTTGAGAATGTGCATTTCTTTTTCTTTTCTTTTTCGGTTTAAAGAGAATGTGAATTTCTAATATGAACGAAAATTTCAAAAACAAAATGTGCATTATAAATACATGTATATGTATGTAAAGGGTTTTGGATTCAAAATTGTTAGTGCATAGGCATAAAAGTAGACCGATTTATACAAAGGCATAATGCATACAATTTTTTGTTTGTACAGGTTTCTCCAGCCGATACTATCATCAAGCCACTTGAGTGCAAACCCTTGTGGACACAGTTTCAACAAGAGACTGGACATATTATTTCTCTTGCCACTATAACCCAGGTTTTGTTATTTCTTCTAACTTATAAAGTAAATGTGTGCCCTACATATTAAAATGCAGATATCCACTTGACAAAAAATAAGATATCTGCAATATTAGCAATAGATTTAGAATAGTGATCTCTAAATATATTAAATTTTATTTTATAAAATGACATGTGACTATTGGTAATGTGGCATAGCTAGTTATTAAGTTGTATTGTTTTGGTAATTATACAGAGACTACTAAATAGGGAGTATCGATCAGGAAAATGACTAATCGAGAAAGGAAAAATTGAATCAATTAATATAAATTCAAATGTAAAGAGTTCTTTCTAACCTATGTTTACACACGCATACTAAACTTAATAAAATAAATTATTATCCTAAATTATAAATTATAACACCATAATAAAACAACTATCTCTAAAATTAATAAAAACTCATCAAATATTTTCTATAGTACAGAGTTCTTAACCTACACCGAAGAACTAGGTTAAATTAAAAGAACAGATGTTACTTAACAACTGTCTGGATGTAAGTGAATATCTAAATCTTAACTAAAAGAGTAGACTCCCTTTCTAGAATTAATTTATAATTAATTTAATGTATTTTCCAAATTCCTTTGGAACTCAACCGCCTAATGTGTATCGTTGATGGTTTTACAGGAAAGAAATAAGGCAAAAAACGACGAAGAAGTTAAAACTACTGTGACGTCAAAATTTCTTAAAGCAGTAGGTGTGGTAGCAGCTTCTCCATTTGACTTAATTGCCGAAATAATTGATGGAAGCCCCTTACTCAATCCCCACTATAAAAAAAAATAGTAAAGGGAATTTGTCAAATTGGAAAGAACTCGACCAGTTCCGTTCCACTCATTATTTCGGACTACGTATGATATCTCAGAAGGTGTGTCTATGAGAAATATGCTAGTATCAAACTATCAATTACCACATATTGTATCGATCTAAGTTGCTAAGTATTGACTATATAGTATGACTATATGTACCTACTATTCAAGTTATGTTTGCTTTTACTATTTTGTGCTGATATTTGGAATGTACGTACAACAAACCCATGCTACCGAATATGTAATAATATGTTTGTATGATGATTTTATATAATTTGTTTTTCCTTTTTATTACTGATTTTTCTAAAATTTTGTGTAAATCCTAACTATTATAAATGTGAGAATGCTTGTATAAGAGATACTTTTATCAATGACTCTAAAATATGTCACATAAGCTTAAAATGAGAATAGATGACTGAGATTTCGTTTTCAAATTTTTGCTTTGTAATATAGGTTGGATTTCAGTAGAAATTACATACTACATGGTACACAGGGATTTTCGCTTTTTCCCTCACTTCACCCACACGTTTTCTTTACTTTTTGAGTTTCTTTTCTCTCTCCAACAATCTGCGATCTACACCCCTCATCCAAACTTCGTTCGACGTTCCCCTCCCCCTCCAAACAGTCGACCCAGATCCACCCACTCCGGTGCTGGCGCCCTCAGGCAGAGACAAGAACGAAGAGGCCAGACAGAAGCTCAAAGACGAAGAAGGGTTGCACATCCTCACCCTCCTCCTCCGTCGGCTTCCAATTTGTATCCTCCGGTGCCGTTGAAGAGGAAGAGGCCTGCTAGGCTTGCTATTCCATTCGTTTCGCTAGAGTTTGGAGGTCAGTCGGCCACGCCTATGATACCATATTCTCGTAGCCCCGGTGAAATGAAGTGTTGCCACTTCGACCTTCTCAAACTCATCATAGTGACAATGATCTAGGACGTACTCTGTAGCTTGCGTCCATTCAAGAAAGAAAGAGGGGTCATAATCACCAGGAAAGGGTTAGATTTTTACCTTAATTTCACGACGTCCTTGGACATTAGGGCGTCGCTCATCATCTCGGGCACGTCGATCTCCTCGGAGTCTTGGAATGTCATCGTCACTCGCATCATGGTGATGATCTCTTCTATGCCTATCTCCTCGGCGACGGTGGTCTCTAGGATCTCCATCCTCGGAACTTGTAGGAGGTGAGCTATCTCCATATGGCTGGCGCCTATGATCATAGGGCTGGTGCCCCTCGCGCGCGCGCTCTCTTGGTTGTAGGTCATGTCTTGCGCCTCGACGCTCATCTTCTTGGCACCTATAGCCAATGCCCGAGCGTCTTTCAGCATGCCCCGGGAGCCTAGCATTCATTCACGGGCGTGTCATTGTAGGAAGCTCAGGGGGAATGTAGTCACTATTCAAGTTATGTTTGCTTTTACTATTTTGTGCTGATATTTGGAATGTACGTGCAACAAACCCATGCTTCCGAATATGTAATAATAAGTTCGTATGATGATTTTATATAATTTGCTTTTTCCTTTTTATTACTGCTTTTTCTAAAATTTTGTGTAAATCCTAACTATTATAAATGTGAGAATGCTTCTATAAGAAATACTTTTATCAATGACTCTAAAATATGCCACATAAGCTTAAAATGAGAATAGATGACTGAGATTTCGTTTTAAAATTTTGCCTTTGTAATATAGGTTGGATTTCATTAGAAATTACATACTAGAGGGTACACAGGGATTTTCGCTTTTTCCCTCACTTCACCCACACGTTTTCTTTACTTTTTTGAGTTTCTTTTCCCTCTCCAACAATCTGCGATCTACACTCCTCATCCAAACTTTGATCGACGTTCCCCTCCCACTCCAAACAGCCGACCCAGATCCACCCACTCCGGTGTCGGCGCCCTCAGGCAGAGACAAAAACGAAGAGGCCAGACAGAAGCTCAAAGACGAAGAAGGGTTGCACAACCTCGCCCTCCTCCTCCGTCGGCTTCCAATTTGTATCCTCCGGTGCCGTTGAAGAGGAAGAGGCCTGGTAGGCTTGATATTCCAATCGTTTTGCTAGAGTTTGGAGGTCAGTCGGCCACGCCGAGGGTTCCGGCCACGGATAGTGCTCTCGAAGAGGAGAGAGATGGATACTACTTCGTTTATTGCAAGAGGGGGAAGAAGAGGGCTGTTATGGAGGATCGCTATTGTGCCTCACTCAATCTTCAAGACGAACCTAAACAGGTAATTTCTGATTTCCTCGCTCAATTTTGTAAGATAGTAAAATTAGGGATTCGGCGTTTTCCCTAATTTTGAAATTAGGGCTTCTGAATTTGGGGATCTAGAATTTCTCTGACTAAATTATTAAATTCAGGCGTTCTTTGGTGTATTCGAAGGGCATGGTGGGTACAAAGCGTTGAACTCGCTGCTAAGAATATTGGGAAAAACATAATGGAGGTGCGACGAGGATGGCGACCGAGTTTGGGGCCGAATTGCTCGAAGTTGATTACAGCGAACGAATTGTTCGTGCAATCTATTTTGGTTAGTGCGAACAGTTAGGGTTTATACATTCTCTGTGTAGTGTTAGCTATTACAGGCTTTCATTTGGTGCAGAATTTTGCAGGTGAAGCAAACTGAAGGCTCTTCTGGACCAATGTTGTATGGATTTCATACTTCACCTGCTTTGGATGTTGAAACCACATGGAGTGAGACGCGTAATGCTTCTGTTGAATGTAATTTTCACCAGGTTAGCTTCTTGTTTTGTTCCTTAAGAATTTATAAAATACAACAGTAGAGATAGGAATTTATGAGAGGTGTGTGTGTGCAGGAGTAGATTTATTACCTCAATGCAAGATCAAAGGTGGATATATCATATGATGTCAAGAACTCGATTTCGTCAATGCTGGTAATTTTGTCGTTCGTTTGCCAATAAGTGATTGATTATTTTGCTAATTATTGTTAGATTGTTTGGTCCTAATTATACTTTAATTTTTATACTTCACAAGTGCTCGCTTGTTAAATTTATGTGCTCAGTACAAGAGAATATATATGCCTGTTTTATGTTGTTTAGCAGTTTTTTTCATTGGTTTTGAGTACTTTGCAGTTGTGAATAGTGTTATTTATCCAAACTGGATGAAATTGAGTATGCTATCATTGATATGTTAAAAAAATCAAGTGTATACAAAAAATTGTGGTTGGGTAAATTCCAGTTTGGGGATTTTGAGCAACTTTGCAGCTGTAGTTTTATTTTCACCCAACTGCTGTAGTTCGTGTGTGTAATAATGATTGAGAATCTTGACTCAAAGTACTGTAGGATTTCCATTTTCTTCTTCTATCTAGAATTGTAGTTATGTTTGGATCTTTAAAATGATCTATTAGAAGCTGAAATACCAACAACTGTGCTTTATGGTTGTGTTGTTTCCTTAGCAGAAGGAGGTTAAAATTTCTCCAACTCCAGGGTGTTAGCGACTCGAAGCTTCACCTCCGTATGATCCTTAATTTTTTCACGTATTTTCTTCATCCATCAACTTCTATAAATTCCACTGGATTTAGCTTCTTTGTGTTATTAAAACCTCCCATGTTTATCTCTAGAACTTCTTGGCTTCATAGCATCCTCGTTGGTCAAGCTTATTCTCTAACGCGGCTACACGCCTACACCGCCACAGAGTCTGTTAGTGACCCTGGTTTGCATCCTTTCTTTTATCCTTTCTCATTATTTTTAGGGTTTCTCTGAGCCACTCCAATTTACCTCTTTTTCTCAAATGATTCAATCTTTGTTTTTCTCAAGTTCTTTGTCTCTGAATTTGCACAATATCGTGTCGCCCTTTTTGCTTTCTCAACTTCATCTTTGTCTCTTAACATGTTAACTTGTGTATTTCTTGTTTTATTTTTTACAGAAATTGTTAATGGTTGATTTCAAATGCTGCTACTAGGCTGATGAAGTGGGTTGGTCTTTGAAAATCACCTCTAAAATTTTGTTCGTCGGATGCCTTACTCTCTGGAGGTTTTTCCCAGTGATGAGCTTCTGATTTTTTACCTCTTCTAATAGAACTCTATACAATATCCCTGTAAGGGGGTTTTGCTCTTTAATCACTCAATTTTTCTTGGTTTGTTCTCTTTCTTAAGGTATCCAATTCAGTATAATTTGTTGGTAAAAGTCTATTAATAAGACTTATTCATTTATATTAAAAGAATGGAATTAATAGGGAGTAATCTGATTTTAATAAATCAGTGGCTGAGATTAAAAGTTGATCTATTTAAGATCAATGACTAAGATTAGAAGTTAATCTCTGAGATCAATGGTTGAGATTAAAAGTTGATCTATTTAAGATCAATATATGACTGAGATTAGAAGTTAATCTCTGAGATTTATGGTTGAGATTGTCTTTAAAAGATAACTTCCTAACTGCTCTTAACTGCTCCCAACTTCCCTAACTGTAATCTGAAATAACTGTATATGACAGTTGAGAAATTCTCTATAAATAGAGAATGTTCCTCCACAAGGAAAACATGAAGGAAAATCAAATTTGTTGTCTGACTTTTCACTAAAGGGCTTTGTTGTATCTTGGGGAGTGAATTTGTCTGAAACTCTACAAAAATCAAATAGGAGACAAATATCAGTTTAAAGATAGTGATCTTTTCACGCCTCAAAACTATTTCTAAACCCTTATTCCAAACATAATTTCCATGTATCCCTTTGTACCCATCACTATTCCCAATCTTGCTCTCACCCTATCCCATTAACTTGTACAATTTATATATATATTTCTACTTATTTCAGTAGGTTGTTGAGGTTAAGCATGACAATGTAGTGTGTTCGAGAATCTGAGTAATGGATTTTGTTCAGTTGGAAGATTACTCACTCTTTCAAGATATTGGAGTGTAACACTGCATTTTTCTTATACCAGTCTTCTAATAGTTTTTTATAATCTATACTTTTTTTTATTCAGTAGTTCTTAAGGGCATCCACAATGAAGAAATTTTGAGTTTTTTAAACTCTAAATTTAAAAGAAAAAATAAATAAATTGTCATGAAGTTGTGTAGTTTCTTCTTCAATAACCTGATTGTTCTTATAAATCTCTTACACGTTAAGCAAATTGACCAATTAGTTTCTTTCTTTTTTATTTCTAAACTAAAAGTTTTTTAAAACTATTATTATTTAATCTTTGAGTGATGTAATTATGAAACTTTAGATCAATTTCTCCATTATGGATAAAATTTGTATAAAGTTTCTTTTGCTTATGTGAAAAAAAATTAAAATTCTAAAATAATATAAGAAACTCAAATTAGAGATCTCCATTGTGAATAAAGATGACATCGTCTTTAATAATTGCTGAACAGGTCAGGTTTCTGTTGCATAGATAGCGATAGAGTGAGTGTGTTCATATGTGGCTACATGTAAGATTGTAAGTAGATAGTCAAACTTTCAACAAGAAGTGAGTTCATGTAATTTGACTCTCTGTAACATGTTATTGCAGTGACAAAGGCCCTAGGCATTTAAATATTTAGCTTAACCATTAGAGATATGCACTATTTTTTTTTCAATTTCTGAAAATACCGCGCCCTTACCACATTCATTTATAAAACTATTCACTTATGGTTTAAAAAAAAGACATAACTTATAAATCCACATTTTTTTCCTCTTACACTATTCAGTTATGTTTTTTAGTGTTTTTTATTCATTCATTTCATTTTAACAACCCAATATACTTTTTAACCATATTCATAGTTTTTAACTCGGTTATTTAACCCAGTTTTTTAACTCCGTTTTTTAACCCAACTTTTTAACTACATCTTTAATTATCAATCAACTATTTAAATACACAATTATATATGGAAATGAATCTGGTCATAAACAGCCCTTAAGTGATAAATGAGAATGAACGATTCGTTCATTCGAATTGATCTAACGGCTCAGATCTCTCTCACTTTCCACGCTGGCAACTTCCTACTCGCTAGCTTTTTGTGTGAAACACACGCGCTACATCGTTCCAACGTGATTCAAAATTGGAGCGAAAACCGTCTCTTCGCATTCTTCTCAAAACTTCCACAGAAAACCTTTCTCGCAAAAGGCGATCAAACCCTAACCTCCTACTCGCTTGCTTTTTCTTCGATTTCTCAACGAAATCACTTCGTTTTCTCTCGCCGATCATCAAAAACAACATACTCCTACAAATTTCGCGATGTCTGGCTCACAGAAGAACAACGAAGGAAGAGGTATGGTGTTTAATCCCTAATTTTAGCGTATACGATGCTTTTTCCTGTGATTTCTCTTCATTTCACTCCGTCGTTCACCAAAATCCATCAACTCGCTACTAAAAATGGCAGGATCTCAGAGAAGCCAAGTACCAAAAGGTATGGAGTATAATCTGGTATTTGGAGTTAGGTTTTTGCTTCGACATGTTAGATTTCGCTACATGCATTTTTGATTTGAATGTACTGAGTGTGAAAAATATATTTGTATGAGTAGATCTACTATATTCGGTGTGAAATGTTCATTTGTATGTACTGAGTGGTCATTATTTGATCATGACTGTGTTTTTACTCTATGTTCACCAGATCTTGTATATATGTTCATCAAAGTTCCTAACAAAGTTCATCAAAATACATTTTCATCACAGTACATCTAAATGTTCATCAAATATCTTGTATTTGTTCATCAGATCTTGTATATACGTTCACCAGATTTCTTTTCAATGTTCACCAAAATATTTGTGATTGTTCATCTCATTGCCTATAAAAGTTCATCATATGTATTAAGATTGTTCATCAGATTTCTCTTATCTGTTCATCATAAATCTTGTTATTGAATGTCCAAGAGGTATGAATATTATCCTCTTTATAAACTTTGTATTTTTACACAATATATAACTTGTATGTTCAATATTACAAAGATAAGAAGCAAAAAAACAAATGACAGATCACAAAGAAATGTGTCATCCCAAGAACAACAACAACAGGAGGAAGAAACAGTTCATGGTTAACTAATGTTCATCAACTCTTTTTTCTTTGTTCATCACAATTCTTCATAATGTTCATCAGAATGTTTAATAATGTTCATCATTCCTCTCATATATAGTTCATATGTATGTTTAATAATGTTCATCATTGTATTTCAATATGTTCACCATCTTGTTTGATATTGTTCACCATGATCCTTAATTTTGTTCATCAACTTTTTACATGTCTTTATACTAATAAGTTACTTTTAATGTTATAGCATCCCCTAAACATAAGATGGCAAAATCCAGGAAAGTAGTTGCTACAACAAGCAAGAGAAAAAGAAGTAGCCAAAGGATACACTATTCTCAGACCAAGGGAAAAGAGATTCAGTTGTACAGCCCAGAAATTCCTGTAACACAAATAATAAAGAACTTGAAAAGGCCTAGGGGGGGAATTGTGATAAGAGATGTTGAAGAACAACCAGAACAAGCATCCAGGACAAACAAGTCTGAAATTGTGCAGTCAAGGAAAGGAAAGGAAATAGTGATTGAAAGCAACAAGAAGCAGTCCCTGCTCAAAAATGTAGAAGTTCTCCAGCGCTTCTTGTTGCAACTTTGGTTAGAATGAGTCCAATTCAGAGAAGCTGCATAGTAGAGATGGGATTTGGATGCTTGCTTAAATGGAAAGTGGACAAACTTCCAGCTAAAATCAGTCACTGGTTGTTGAAGAACTTTGATGTCGTATCCTGCACAATGAAGCTTGCCAAGTCAGTGAGGCACAAAATTACAACGCAGGATGTTCATGACTACCTTGGAATTCCTGTTGGTGGGATGCAAATAGAATTGAAGAGAACATTTACTGAACATGAGGATTTACAATATCAAGATCTTCACCGAAGGTTCAGGAATCAATTTCCACTGGAAATCGACACTGAATTGGATGAACCCAAGTTGTGTGACTCCTCAAAGATTCATGCATCACATGTCCTCAGCCTTAGTAACCGCCAAATTAAGGTAACAAAAACGTGTAGAAAGTTACAGAATTTAACACAAATTACTTCAAATGGCAAAGACATCAATTTGATTCTTCTGTCGAGGAACCACACCCGTAGGTTGAGAGCCGCAGGCGCGATTTTGGATTCTCCAGAATTTCAGGATGGCAGAGGGCTGCGGGCGCGGTTTGGGACCTGCGGGCGCGGCTTGTGCTTTCTCGGATCCTTGGCTGAGGGTGAAACCCGCGGGTGCGGCTTGAGACCCGCGGGTGCGGCTTGAGACCCGCGGGTGCGGCTGTGTCATATGAGGTAGCAGCTTCTGATTTCTTCAAGTCTTCGTCTTCGTCTTCGTCTTCATCTTCGTCTTCGTCTTCGTCTTCGTCTTCGTCTTCGTCTTCGTCTTCGTCTTCGTCTTCGTCTTCGTCTTTATGCTTCAATGCTTCCAATGCTTCGTATCATCTCTTGGAATCTCGTATGTAGATCTTCTCTCGAACAGCTCCATGATACAGATTACATAGAAACAAATAACATAATCCTATACAAAACTAGCTAATAATCCATAGTTGCGGTATGTCAAACACCGCTTATCAGTGTTCATCAAATTCCTTATGAAAGTTCATCAACATTGTTTTATATGTTCATCAGATTGTCTCTATCTGTTCATCAAATTTTATAATAATGTTAATCACATTTGTGAACAAGGTTCATCAAATTTTGTAATAAGGTTCATCACATCTGTGAACAATGTTCATCAAACTTCTGAAAAATGTTCATCAAATTTCTGAACAATGTTCATCAAATTTCTGAACAATGTTCATCAAGTTTCTAAACAATGTTCATCAAATTTCTGAACAATGTTCATCAATTTTGCTCTATTGGTTCACTATAATTTATTTTCTTGTTCATTAATGTTTCATTGTTTAATATTGAAACAGGGTTTCTTAGAGGACCATATAAAAGAGGGACAAGAACTTGCTACCAAGATTAGAAACTTCTTGGGAAGAATTGAGCAGGCTCCCTCACGTATAGCAAGTAATAGCTTGTTCAAGAAGGTGAATGAAGCTATTGAAAGAATGCTAAATGTGAGGGATGATGAAGAAAATGCAGGGCAACCACATCAAACAGAGGAAGAGGAAGAGGAAGAGGAAGAGACATTGACCCAGCAACAGTTTTGGCGCGAGGCATCTAAATGTTTGGAAGAAGTGGAGAGAACTATGAAGGCCAAGAAGAGTTATGTTGTGAAAGCTAAAGATGAAGTTCCAGAGAAGACACCAGATGAAGTCATTGGTGAGACTTGTCGAAGCATTGCTAGAGATTACATTTCAGATATTCCATCCTTCTCTTTGGGAATATTCTCCCAATCACCTGAGAGGCCTACAGTGGTAGTTGATCCGCCAGAAGAAACTACAAGATCACCTGAGATGCCTCCAGTGGTAGTTGATGTGACAACAGAAACCACAAGACAGTACAAGAGGAAAATTTCATTCAAGGTAATATACAAGGCTTCTTAACTCTTATTACTATCTATGCTTTTATGTGTAATAACTTGTTGTGCTTTATTTCAATTGTAGATTCCTAAATCTGTGGTTGAAAGGCAAAAGAGGTTGGATGGAGATACCACGCACTCTGAAGATATCGTTGAAAGTACTCCTGTTGTTAACAACAATGGTGATGAGACAGTCGAGGAAATTGATCCTATAGGTGATGAGGTGAGGATGGAAGAACAAAGAATTGAGAAAGAGAATGACGTACATATTTTGCTTATAAATGTTCATCAATTGTTCTATCAATGTTCATCAAATAATTGAGTTATGTTCATCATTATTTCTAATTACAGATAGAGAAAGAACAAGGAAAGGGACCCGAAAGAGTGGAGGTGGAAAGGATGGAACAAGGGAAGGAAATGGAAACACAATCTGAGGACAGGGGCGGGAAAGAAGGAGTCGAGGAACAAGTACAAGGGATGGAAATACAATCTGAAGAGGTGGTTCCTGAACCACAACTAAAAGAAAAGGAAAGTGTACAAGTTCAAGAGGTGGTTCCTGTTCAAGAGGAAGAAATAGAAGTCCAAGATGTGAGGCAAAATGAAGAGGAGAAGAGGAAAGAAAAGGGAAAGGACAAGGTGGAGAGTGAAGGAAAACAGATAGAGGAGCAGGTTGAGAAGGTGATCTTTATCATCATTTGTTCATCAACTTTCTTATACATGTTCATCAAACTTCTCACTTATGTTCATCAAACTTCTCACATATGTTCATCAATCATATTCAGACACTAACTGAGAAAACAATGTTTTTTTGGAAGACGGGGAGTGAGAATGACCCAGAAGTAATCAAAAGAAAGAGACTAATTTCTTGGGAAAACAAATCTCCATACAAGAAAAGGATTGTGGACATCAAAGAGAAACCAACTCCTCTAGAAATGAAACTCAACAGCTGGATGTTGGAAGATTTAACACACCTAGAGTAAGAAAAGTTTAATTAGTTTTTGTCTAAAGTTCATCACTTGTTTTATAAATGTTCATCACCTTGTCACATTTTGTTCATCAATTCTGTTCTAGATGATCTTCATTGTTTTTATATTTGTTCATCAGTGCTTTCATATTATCATTTTTTGTTTCAGGGACATTGTTTTCAGCGTGGGGCATTTAAATTTCAAGAAGAATGACTTTCTGAGCATGCAAAACAATCTATATGTTGAAAGCAATGTGATTGACGCATGGGAACACTTGCTGAATCTCAAAGAGGAAGAAAGAGATGAAGCAAAACCTCTTAGATTCTTTGCTTCAATTGATACAACGGTAGGAATTTTTTATATGAACAATTTTGTCATTAACATGTGAAAACATAACTAACGGAATCTTTTGATATTATATAAAAGTCTGTCCCGACTATGGTGGGTTTTGAACTAAAAGATTCAATCACATTCTTCAATGGTGAAATGGAAACTCAGTTAGCAAGACTGCCACTTCACAAATTGAATGATATTCAGTTGGTAAGTATTCTATTAAACTTATCTATAAAGGTTCACCACTCTATAGACAAATGTTTACTGTGTTGTTTAAACTTGTTCATAAGACTATCTATACATGTTCACTATATTTTTTAAACTTGTTCATCAAACTAACAAAGGAAGTTCACTATGCAGTTTGTCTTCCCAATATACCAGAGTGAACACTATTACTGCATTGTTTTCAATCTCAAGAACCCAAGAATAGATTTCATTGATAACTCCAGTGTTCAAGGCAAGAAGCTTGTGAAATATAACAACGTTCCTAAAGTGATGGTAAGTTTTAATATTGGATATTGTTCTTCAGTTTATTTGGTAATGTTCATCATTATATTTCAGTATGTTCATCATCATATAACTGTATGTTTTAAATATGTTCATCATCATATAACTGTATGTTTTAAATATGTTCATCATTGTTTTTCAATATGTTTGATATTATTGTGTTTTTATTTTACAGAGAGCAATGTTTGTGGAATTTCTAAGGAAGCATGGCATGGAAGCCAAAGCAGCTCTATTCGAAGACGAGAAAAAGGTCAAAGCTGAACGTCTTTCAATGTACTGGAGATATGACAAGAACAAGCAGGATTGTGGTATATATACCATGCGACACATGGAAACGTACTTTTGGAAGGGGCTGACAAATTTTACAACTTCTTTGAAGAGAGTTGACAATAAGCAAATGGACATGATAAGGGTCAAGTACATTTCAGAGTTGTTAACCAACAGATTCAACAATGCTTACCCACAACTTATAGAGTGGGTAAATGGAAAATGAACAATGTAGAAGTTTGACAATGAGTACAAGAATTCTTTTGTTCATCTATATATTACAGAATGTTCATCAAATGACTGAACAATGTTCATCAGCTTAACTGTGAATATGTTCATTGAATATTTAGCCAAAGTTCATCATATTAACACTGAATGTTCATTGACGTTAAACTCAAAAGTTCATCAATATGATAAGTAAGTTTACTTGTCTTTTTCACAAATATTCATCGTATTAATAATGAATGTTCATCGAGCTTAGATACAAAGTTCATCAAATTAACACAACAAGTTCATCACATTAACAGAGAGAGTTCATCTAATTTGATATCGATGTTCATCAATTTTTCCCATGTTGTTCACCAGATTATATATAATTGTTCACCAAGTAGATTAAAAATGTTCACCAGAACTAGATTTACACATAAAGACTTAAATGATAGTTTTAGAATTATCTAACTTCAAACACTTGTTGAAGTATTCTCAGGACATGTAGAGCGATTGTGTCCGGATTTCAAACATATTGAACAACACTTCTTCACCTTGTTAGAATTCAATCTAACTTTCTCAATTGTACTCTTCAAACGTGATGTTTTTGGCCTTCCTTTGTTCTTTGATTGTGGAGGTGGAAGGACAGATATTGTATTTGGTAAAGGACCAACAAACTTCTCAAATCTTGCCTCTCTGCTTTTTTGTAGGAGTCTTGTTGTTACTCATAGAAGACGACTCAGCCTGAATGGATGAACTGTACAACTCACGCTTCTCCTTTAGAACAATCAACAAGTCTTTCAATTGATCAGAATCATGCTCAATTTCATTGATAATACTATGTATCTCAGACATAACACCATACACTAAAAGCTTCTTCTCATCCATCTCAACAAATTCTTTAAATACTAAACCATCAATCTCAAAAGTTGGCTTCAATGTTGTGCTCTTACTCCATCGTGGTAATATATATTGGTCAGGCATTTTCACATCCAAAGGTGGACCAACACATCTGATTACCAATATCATGTGACAGCATGGAAGACCTATCTGCAAGAACTTATTACAAGAGCACTTATATTCATTTGTGGATGGTAAGTGCTGAACCACAAATGATTTGTCAAAATGTCCACGAACACGGTAGTAATGGACATCACCCTCTGTGAGAGAATTAACCAAGGCACAATCATAGGCAGATGAGAGAAGCTGAGTTTGCAAATCATCAAAAATAGGCAGTGTATAGACATCACAAAGCTGAACTTCCATTTGGGTCGGTGTCTTGAGAGTAGGACGGCGAGTGGACGATTCAAAGTCATGCTTACGATGAGTATGTCTTTGAGAATCAATTGCATTTTCAAATTGCAACATGAACACTATAAGGGATGATGATGAGCCAATGAAATGTGAGAAGAAGAAGTTCTAAGATTCAGACCTCGAAGTTGTTCTAAGCAGGCCACCCATATGGACATTTTGAAAGAAAGCGCGAATCCATAAGTGTCGTAGATCAAACATTGTCTTGAGCCAAACATTGTCTTGAAGATTGAAATCATCTATAATACCATGCCAAAGCTCCTCAAAATCCACTGGAGTAATCTCATCACTCCAAACAATAGCATTGAATCTATCCCTGAAATCTTTATTTTGTTCTGGTTCAACCTTAATCTTACCGGGCACTTTGAACATTATGTGCCACATGCAAAAACGATGAACACTTGAGGTAAAAACCTCCTCAACAGCAGCCTTGACAGCAACATCTTGATCAGTCAAAATAACAAAAGGTTCATGTCCCATTGCCTTTTTGAAATGATCAAACAACCACACATAAGATGGAATATCTTCGTTCAACAATAAGCCAAATGCAAAGGTGATTGAGCACTTGTAGTTGTCAACTCCAATGAAAGGAACAAACACCATATCATACCTGAAAACAAAAAGAAAAAACTCATAATGTTCATCAAAAACTGTATTATTTTCTCATCAAATGATTTAACAATGTTCATCATTACTGATAACAATGTTCATGAAAACTGGGATAAGAATGTTCATCAACTGGTATGAATGTTCATCAATAAATTTAACAGTGTTCATCAAAACTTGTATGAATGTTCATCAATAAATCTAGCAATGTTCATCCATAAATTTTTATATGTTCATCTATAAATAAAACATAGTTCATCACAACTACAATGATTGTTCACCAAAACAAATAGGAATGTTCATCAATAAATTTAACATTGTTCATCATAACTACTTAGAAAAATTCACCTAAACAGGTAAGAATGTTCATCAACATACCTATTTGATTTGTATGTTGCATCAACAGTCACTACATCACCAAAGAATGAAAAACTCTTGCGTGCAATCGGATCAGCCCAGAATAAACGAGTTAGTTGATTATGCTCATTGACATAGTATTCAAAATAGAGAGCCTCACATCTCTCTTTCTTGCGAAAAGGCTATCAATTACCATTTGAGCATCACAACCAACCATATACGCATTGAGATCTCGGTTAAAATTCTTGAAGTCAACCAGCGAGGCACCAACATTTGCGTAAGATCCAACAAAATTCTTGAACATCTTAAATGCTTTGCTAGTCCCAATATTGGACTTGATACAATTCATAATAAAGTCTTCATGGAATGCAGTCAATTTCCGGTTACTCATGGCAAGATGTCGTTGTGATTCATCAACCATATAATGTGTATGACGATCTTCAATTGAAGCAAACACTTTACCAACATATGGCTTGTAAGAATCTTCACATAATGGTAAAAAGTATTTCGTATTTCCAGGAGAAATAGAAACTACACCATTGGCATTGGATTGATCAACACCTAGAAAAATGTTCATCAGATATTAAAGATATGTTCATCAAACTACTTATCAATGTTCATCAAACTACTTATCAATGTTCATCACAAATCCTGTAAATGTTCATTACACATTAAAATGCTGTGAATGATCATCACATCTAGAACAAAGTTCATCAAATCAGTATTAAAAGTTCATTAAGACTGCATTCAACGTTCATCACATGTTTTATAAAAGTTCATCACAAATACTGTCTATGTTCATTATATGTCCAATAGAATGTTCATCACTTCTATTAATGTTGTTCATCAAATCCGTTATAAATGTTCATCAAATCCGTTATAAATGTTCATCACAATTCTTCTAAATGTTTATCACATCACTAAAGATTCATCTTCAGTTTTTTAAATGTCCAATATATGTTCACTAACAGTCTTATTAACGTTCATCATATGTCTTGTACCTGTTCATTAATTACCTCAGAAGTATGATATTAAGCTTTTTCAAAGCTTAAACATAATCAACAATAGTTCATCGATGATGTTGATCAAATTTGAGATAAAAACTGCTTCACTATACACGAATCATCGTAATACTTCAACAAATACGCTCAAATTGGAGAGAAACAGGGGGATGAACTGGTGAAACAAAGAAAATAGAAGCAAAACCTAGATCCATAGGTAGAATGAAGGAGAAACAAGCTAACGAATGATAATCGATGTGTTGGATTAGCGAACAGAGCAATCAAGAGAACAAGAACACCTGAATACAAAAAATCAACAAAATCAGCTCACACAAAAACAAAGGATATAGAAACGTAAACAAGATGAGGAAAACAAAATTAAATACGAATGCGAGGAGAAGAAGAAGGAATTACGCAGCAGAGAAGAGAAGGCAAGATCCGAAGAAGATTTGTTGAAAAAACTTGGGGGAAAAGAAAACGAAGGCGAGAAGAAGAAGAAGGAAATTTACTAGATCTGTTGAACGCGCTTGTACACGCGCCCAAAAGTGAATTATCCACATCTGTCCGATCTGGCGAAATCAAACGGCCCACAATCATTCTCATTTATTACTGTAGCAACTATTATCACCGGACACTTTTCCATTATATAATGTGTAGTAAATCTTCACTTAATAGTTTACAAGTTATTTAAAAGATAATCATACTACATTGAAATAATATTTATTATTAAATTTAAATTTAAGATTTTTTTTTATAAAAGTAAGTCTATTACCAAAAAAGGGACAAATCTTTATACAAGACTAACCCTAACCTTACCTCCACTTTCTCATGGAACCTCACAAGCCAAGGTCTCATGAAAAGCACACAACAAGCCCCCTCTCCTTCAAGCAACCTCACAAATACGAGGTCTCAAGGGGAGAAAACAATAACGCCAACCTCCTCTAGGACCCTACATATCAGGGACTCTAGGGGGGTAATGATACGCTGCACTTTGTATAGCGTAACTAGGGATTATTACATTAGTTTAGGAGTATTATCATATGTATTTTTGAGTCATTATTATGTTCTGAGATATTTATTAAGAAGTGAAGAAATGAAGAGCAGAACCGAAGAAGAAGAGGATCAAATATTGAAGACTTGAAGACATTCTGCGGAGCAGCGGCGATCGCCACCATCACTATGGCAATCGCCATTCTACAACAGAAGAGTTACTTGAGTTCGAGAGATCATGGCGATCGCCATGGGGCGACAGAGACTACGGCAGAGCTTTACATGAAGACCGCGATCGCCACAACAAGGCCGAAGACATTCCAGACTTTCCTTATTTTGCTTTGTTTTTATTTATTTTATTATTTTCTTATTTTCCTTATTTTAGTTTTAGGATTTATCTTTTACCATATATCTTTAGGGTTAGACTCTTTATATACCCTAGTAGCTTTCATCTTTTATCATCATCTTTTCCATCAGACAATTTAGTTCTGCAACCATGAGCAGGAACTAATCTCCATTGTTTTACTTAGCGGTTGAAACCTTCAGTTATTAACTTGTGAGATTTCTAAACTCTTGTTCTTTTCCTATGGGTTTGTATTAATTCTCTTGTTCTTCATCTATTGATTTCTATTAGTTTTGCTAGCTTGATCACCTAGTTTGATTGATAGTTTTCTATTGCTAGACTAGGAATATACGGTGGAATTCCTTGTCATTGCAGCATTCATATATGCATGATCTGGTAGTTGATTGCTTTTATGAAATAGAATTGATTGCATGTTAATACTTGACGGTTGTAAGTTATTGCATGCATCCTTATGATTCTTGTGCCCTTTGCTGCTATTTCATCTAATCTTGAGAGGTTTCCCTGATTGTTGAATAGTAAGTATTATCAGGACCGGTTGGCCTGCTGATATATTAAAGATTGGAATAGGAACATTCCCTAGGATTGAATAGAACTTGAGATAAATCTATGATCAACTTGATTGACTGTTGTGTGGATACTTGCTAAGTGAAACCCCTTCTCATCATATTCTCACCCAAACTTTCTTTGCTTGATACTTGTTACTTTTGTGTTCCATACAATCAAACCCCCCCCCCCTTTGGGTACTTGTTACTTGTTTGTTAGTTGGTATTTCGCTTGACGGCATTGATTTGGTGTTTTGATTCCCTTGGGTTCGACCTCTACTTACTTGCTATACTCTAGTTAGTGTTTAGAGTTTATTTTGATTTGGCACGACGACTTTAGCCTCATCAAATTTGACGCCGTTGCCGGGGAATTGAAACTTTTTTTATTCTGTGTCAATTGTGAAACTATCAACTGTTTGGTGTGAACCTTTATGGTTCAGACCCGTGCTACTGATTCATCTCTTGTTTCCTTTGACCCAGAGATTGAAAGGACATTCCTTCGGAACCGAAGAGCAGCTCTGAACCAAGAGAACGAGATGGGTGATCGACATGGACCACCATTGCCTACTATGAGGCAACTCACTGCCCCAGACTTAGACCAACAACCTTTGGCAGTGAGGTTCCTGATATTGAAGAAGGTGTGGACTTTGAATTAAAAGCTGGTTTAATTCATGAGCTACCACACTTCCATGGCTTAGCAGTAGAAGATCCCAACAAACACTTGACTCAATTCCATGCCATATGTTCTAGTATGAAGCCAAGAGGTGTTAGTGAGGAGCAGGTCATGCTGAGAGCTTTTGAATTTACTCTGAAAGACGCTGCAAATGATTGGATCTATTATCAAGCTCCAGGGAGTATTGATACATGGGCTAAGATGAAGAAAGTCTTCTTGGAGAAATATTTTCCAGCCACAAAACTGAGCAGTTTGAAGAAGGAAATCACAACCATTCAACAACATTCAACTGAGAGTCTCTATGAGTATTATGAGAGATTCAAGAAGCTTTGCTCAAGCTGCCCCTTCCATAGTTATACTGACCATGATCTTCTTATGTACTTATTCAGTGGACTGATTGATGAGGATCGTCGAATGGTAAACGCATCTTGTGGAGGTAATTTCCTGAAACTGACTATACCTCAGGCCACTGAAATGTTTGAAGAGCTAGCTGAGAGTTCAAGGCAGTTTGGCAGTAGACAGGGATCCCACTCAGTCAAAGCAATTAATTCAGATCAATTACAGACTGACATGAATGAGTTGAAAGAGATGGTAAAGGCTTTGATGCTGAAAAATGATTCCCTTCATGATCCCAATGCTGAGGTAAACGTTGTTGGTGGATGGCAACCAAGGCCAAGGTATGATTCTCATAATATTAATTATCAGCAGCCTAGACCTCAGAATTCCATGACCGCTGAAGATATGATTAAGTCCTTAGCTCAGACTGTGATGCAACAAAATGCTAAAACGGAATCGAGTATCCAAAATCTTGAAAATCAGTTAGGACAGATTGCCCAAGCTGTGAGTAAACCCGAGAGAAAATGTCAGTGCAGTGTTCTTGAGGCCAGGGAACCGGTAAGAAACCCGAGAGAAAACATCAGTGCAGTGTTCTTGAGGAGCAGAAAAACATTAAACGACTGTTCTGTGCCAAAACCGCGATCGCCAGATCTGAGTGGCGACCGCCATGATATTACAGAGAGCAAAACAAGATCTCCATACCGACCGCGATCGCCATATGGCGATGGCGATCGCCATGACATTCCAGAAGCTGAGGTGCAAAATCATCCGCGATCGCCAGTTGTTGATGGCGATCGCCGGGAGCCCCCTGAATACATTGACAATTATGTTCGCCCGAATTTTCCACCTCTATTCTCTCAGAAGCATGTTGCTCCCTTTCCTGAGGCATTGAAGGATACTCGAAGACTGGATGACGACAAAGAAATCTTCGAAACCTTTTGTAGGTGTGAGGTAAACATTCCTTTGCTCAAACTTGTTAAGAGTATTCCTAGATTTTCTAAGTTTTTGAAAGAAGTTTGAACTATTAAAAGAAATCAAAAACTGAAAGGAAAGAAGAAAGTTGAAGTAAGTGAACAAGTTTCTGCTGTGTTTCATAAACGCATGCCTAAGAAATGTGGTGATCCAAGCATATTTAGCATTCCATGTGTGATTGGTGAAACTAAATTTGACAAAGTCATGCTAGATTTAGGTGCATCAATCAATGTTTTGCCTTACTCTTTGTATGAATCACTAGGCTTAGGACCCTTGCATAAAACAGGAACTGTTATTCAACTTGCTGATAGGTCTACTGTGTACCCGAAAGGGGTTGTTGAGGATGTTCTTGTTATGGTTGGTGATGTGATTTTTCCTGCTGATTTCTTTGTGTTGGATTATGGAGCATGCTAATAATGTCACACCTATACTGTTAGGTAGACCTTTCATGAAAACAGCACAAACGAAAATTGATGTTAATAGTGGGACTCTCTCTATGGAGTTTGATGGGGATAAGGTAGAATATAATATATATGATATGGATCCCATTGATAAGAATTCTCTATGTGCTATTGATGTGATTAATCCTACTTGTAAGGATGAATTGCAACCTGTTTTAGAGAATCTCTTAGAGCCCCCAAAAGTAGATATTGTTTTGTCTACTAATATGCAGGAGTTCCAGGCTAAGCCAGAGCCTAAAGGTAGCTCTCTTCACATCCTTTGGGCAATCGCCTTCCATTACTGACCTTGCCAGGCGAGATACCATTGATGTCTAGTGTGCAGGCACTTGATATTGAGCTTAAACAGCCGCCTGATACGGTCAAGGAGGATAAAGTGAATGAAACCACCTTCATTGCTAAAGACAAGGTGGTCAAGGTAAGTGTGACGAGATTTAAGGCGTTCCATGAGTGGTCAAGAGAGAATTCAGACAAGAGACAGTTTTCACAAAGCCAAATGGCGTTAGTTAAATCTCTTGAGTTTCATGTCGAGCCACGACATAAAATAAGGCGCTACTCGGGAGGCAACCTGAGGTTTGAGTTTGTTTTTATTTGTTTTTGTTCGGTTTAATTTTCTTTTTTAGTTTTTCTATGGACAGGAGGAAATCACCGAAGCTTAGGGTCAGCTACAGTCAGTAGCCAATCTCGCTGTAAGTCTTCTCTCCCGTCTAAAAAAATAATAATAATAATAATAAAAAAAATTCCGAAAATCATTCCAAGAAAAAAATAATATATCGAATTAAAAAAAAAACAGAGTGCAGGAAAAAATATGAGAGAAAAGAAAGTAAGGAGTTGTATTACATCAAGTTTGGTTTCATTAGTACTATCATTCTAGATCTACATTCGCTGGAGCTTAGCTTGTTGGTGACCATGTTCTTTGCAAGGAGTTGATTTGTTTGGGTCACCTTCTACATTGGAGGTATTCTTTCTTTTGCTTTAGATGAGTTATGCATTATTGGATTACATTTAGTGCTCATCTAGTTCTCATTCTACCACACTTTGAGTTTTACTGGAGGAAGGTCATCTGACCTTGTATGTGAGTCTTCTGTCTCCTTCCCTGGGTTCGTTTTTATGTCTTCCATTTCATTGAGGACAATGCAATGTTTAAGTATGGGGGAGGAGAATGTATTCACATGTAATTATTTGGGTGTTGATTGTATCTGCATGAGCTTATTGAATATATATTGTATGAAAAAGCCACAAAAATTGAAAAAAGGCATACAAAATCCTTGGATAGCAAGATCTATGCAATAAGAAGGTGGCTTGACCGGCATTAGGCTGGGGCAAAAATAAGTCTTGAGAGATGTGAGTTTGTGAGCCTGGAACAATTATTGAGTAGTTGGGATGAAAACCCGAAAGGGCGCCCAAGCAAGATGAGTGTTATAAAAACTAAAAAAAAATTGAGTGTTTTAGGATCTTGATCATCTTGGCGTATGGAGACATAAGAAGAAGGCGTATAGGAGGATTCGGGTAGGCCACTCGGAGGAATAAGGTGTAGTTCTGGGTATGTGCTTATTTTATCACATTGTTATTGATTACTGTTGTTGTGTTTTGTGTGTTTTGGAGGAGTTTATTGGTTATGTAATCACTAGGAGATATTCTTGTACTTCCTGAGGCTTTGGGCATTTATTTTATTATATGGGTAGCTTTTCTGTAAGTTACTCGGGACGAGTAAAAGTCTAAGTATGGGGGTATTTGATACGCTGCACTTTGTATAGCGTAACTAGGGATTATTACATTAGTTTAGGAGTATTATCATATGTGTTTTTGAGTCATTATTATGTTCTGAGATATTTATTAAGAAGTGAAGAAATTAAGAGCAGAACCGAAGAAGAAGAGGATCAAATATTGAAGACTTGAAGACATTCTGCGGAGCAGCGGCGATCGCCACCATCACTATGGCGATCGCCATTCTACAACAGAAGAGTTACTTGAGTTCGAGAGATCATGGCTATCGCCATGATTCTACGGCGATCGCCATGGGGCGAAAGAGACTACAACAGAGCTTTACATGAAGACCGCGATCGCCAGGCATCTATGGCGATCGCCACAACAAGGCCGAAGACATTCCGGACTTTCCTTATTTTGCTTTGTTTTTATTTATTTTATTATTTTCTTATTTTCCTTATTTTAGTTTTAGGATTTATCTTTTACCATATATCTTTAGGGTTAGACTCTTTATATACCCTAGGAGCTTTCATCTTTTATCATCATCTTTTCCATCAGACAATTTAGTTCTGCAACCATGAGAAGGAACTAATCTCCATTGTTTTACTTAGCGGTTGAAACCTTCAGTTATTAAGTTGTGAGATTTCTAAACTCTTGTTCTTTTCCTATGGGGTTGTATTAATTCTCTTGTTCTTCATCTATTGATTTCTATTAGTTTTGCTAGCTTGATCACCTAGTTTGATTGATAGTTTTCTATTGCTAGACTAGGAATATACGGTGGAATTCCTTGTCATTGTAGCATCCATATCTGAATGATCTGGTAGTTGATTGCTTTTATGAAAGAGAATTGATTGCATGTTAATACTTGACGGTTGTAAGCTATTGCATGCATCCTTATGATTCTTGTGCCCTTTGCTGTTATTTCATCTAATCTTGAGAGGTTTCACTGATTGTTGAATAGTAAGTATTATCATGACCGGTTGGCCTGCTGATATATTAAAGATTGAAATAGGAACATTCCCTAGGATTGAATAGAACTTGAGATAAATCTATGATCAACTTGATTGACTGTTGTGTGGATACTTGCTAAGTGAAACCCCTTCTCATCATATTCTCACCCAAACTTTCTTTGCTTGATACTTGTTACTTTTGTGCTCCATACAATCAACCCCCCCCCCCCCCTTTGGTTACTTGTTACTTGTTTGTTAGTTGGTATTTCGCTTGACTGCATTGATTTGGTGTTTTGATTCCCTTGGCTTCGACCTCTACTTACTTGCTATACTCTAGTTAGTGTTTAGAGTTTATTTTGATTTGGCACGACGACTTTAGCCTCATCAGGTAACAAGAACCAACACTCTCCACAACCACAACACCAAATCCAACACAAAGAAAACAATTACAACCTAAGCATTCTTCTATAAGAATCATTCCTCCTATTATCTTCCTTGCACTTTAAAGCAATCCGAACCCTGCAATCATTCATAGCCATATTATAACATTCTATCACACTATCATGCTTACCCCTGAAAATAGTATCGTTTCTGACTCTCCAAGTATGATAGGTAGCAGCGCTAATCACCATTACCAAGCCTTGCACTCTCCAACACTTCTTATCAATACTACTATCAACCCAAGTAATCCAGTCCTCGAGAGTCTCCTTCCAAGTATTAACTTTGATCCACCTCAACAATCTAATCAAAACCTCATTAGTGTAGCTACACTTCCACCACAAATGAACTTCTGTCTCATGTTCACATCTGCACAAGACACATATATCTGGGACATTAACCCCCCAACCATGAAGCTTAGCTTTCGTAGGTAATCTCTTCTTCATAGCCAACCACAGATGAAAGGACCATCTCCTAGTCTGTCTCTTACCCCAAATCAAAAGCCAATTACCCTCACTAGCGTTCCTCTCCCTAACATTGTCATACAAAGCCTTACAATTCATCTTACCGTTTCTCTTCTTGATGTCATCAAGACTAATCAGGCTCTCACTACAGAACCGAACCGAGGAATTACTAAGCATAAACTTAGATCTCCACTCATTCTTAATTCTGATAAGCACTCTCGAGCTCCAAATCCAAGAGTCACCACTCTTCTCCTCTCTTCTCCATAAATCTTTTCCTTTCAGTAACTTATTTCTGACCCAACTAGTCCAAATATTAGGCTTCTTCTAATGCACTTCATAAACCAATTTCATGAGGAGAACTTTATTCCACGTGAGGACTTCCTTAATATCAATACCCCCTCATCAAATGGTTTGGTCACCTCATCAAAATTTAAAACTAAGTAAATGTTGCTTTAATATTGTTATTTTCATGTGTAATGTTGTATGTTGTCTTATAATGTATATGGTTTGTGTATAATATCTTGTAAAATACTGTATTTATTTATGTGTGAATCTTTTTTTATTTCATCTATTAAATTTAATATAATATTTCATATAATACATAAATTAAATTACGTATATTAAATACTAAAAAAAATTATAAAATATTTACCTTTCTTATATTGTTTATTTAAATAAAAATGTTTTTATATTAAACATATACAAAGTGGGTGGCAATAGATAGATAAAATAAAATAAAAATATTAAAAATATTATTTTTCATCAATTCATTTAGTTTTGTGTTGAAAACGTTTTTAAAATGATAATAATTTAAAAACTCTAAGCTTTTGTTTCACCATTGATCTTCTTGATCCAATGGCTAAAAAACACCCTCACTTTTCTCTATGAATGTTTCACACACGGGCCTTGTTTGGATGTTCAAAAGAAAACCCAATTTTGACATTGTTCTTGTGTGGAATTTTTGTTTACAACCAAACGTGGCTCTATTATTGTTAGTTTTTTACCGTTCCTACCTACCAAACCCGCAACTTAGTTTTTTAGCAAAATTATACTGTTGCTAAAAAATCTATATTATTTTATGGTTAAAAAATCACCGTTTTGAGTTCTCTAATATAGTCTCGATTACATTTTATGTTTTAGACATATTACCGAAGAGAAAAAATTTGGGTAAGAACAAGGCTTAACGCAAGAAAAAAGAAATTTTCTGCGTTCAAAGATAATAAACTAATGTTCATATGGGGATGAAATTTTGTAAGGTCATTTTGAGAGAGAAAAAATCAACTTATTAAATCAAGGTTTGTATTATTTATAAGTATGTCACCACGTCTCTCACTGAAAATGTTCAAAAAAAATTATGGTCTAGCTAATGAACATTATTATCCAGAATACAAACATTGATGTGTAAACATATTATATTTTCAGTGAGAAAGTAAAAAAAAAAAAAAAGTTGTTGTCGCACATTAAGGTATAGTATATATTTGTAATCGAAATAAATTATCCCACGTCTTAGATACCTTGTTTCCCTCCTCGTCATCTACCTCTCTTAAACCCTAACAATCTATCATAAAATCACTCTAAAGGCTCTAAAAGCGTTACTTAACAATTTAATTTTAGACATAGAACTAATCGCATCGTGTTTCCATGAGGTGATCAACTTGTCACTTGTAAGGAAAATGGTAGAAACTTGGTATGTGAACAAATATGTATCCCTTAAATAAAAAAGGCATGTCTCTAATATAAACTCTTGTTTGTACTTTTTTGTCTCGTTTGCTCGTTCTATTTTTATGTGTGTAATGTGAATTTTAATTGTTTTGTTTCTCATGTAACTTTCGAAGTCGAAATACAACCTTCGTTTTTAATAAATCATCTATATGTATATATATATATATATAAAAGTTGATCGCTCTTTGCCGAAAGTAATGGCAATCGGTATCGGGCTTCAAACTGGGCCTTTCATTTATATCTTTTATTGGGTCGGGCCTTATTGGGTCGGGCCTTACCTTTCAATTCTAATTAACTCTAATTAACTTTTAGGCGGAGAAAGGCAACGAGAAAGGCACCTCTAGAGCACTACTCGCAGTCTCGCACCCTTCCCGACCAAATCATCAGTAGCCTTGCCTTGCCTTCGCTCCATGAGGCGGCTTTCTTCTTCGATTGAATTCCTGTTTGGTTTCTTTACCGAGTTCCTCCATGACAACTATGGATCCCATAGCAGCAGCTACTTCGTCCCCAATCGAACAGACGGCGGCAACAGATAGGAAAATGAAAGTGATGATCGGTATGGAGGACAGCGACGAAAGCTTCTACGCTCTCCAATGTCTCTCAACAACCTCCTGAAGCCAATGGCCGATGAACGAAGGAACCCCACTTGGTCCAGCAGTCGGAGATCCATGCCAGGACGAACGATGCTTGCTTTATCTCCTCCATGTTCAACAGCCATTTCAGAGCTACGTCTTCCCTGCCGGTCCTGGTTTGTACCAAGTACTTATTCCCTTGAATTCATCTACATATACTGAAATCGAATGTTTTTTTTTTGTACATACTGAAATTCAATTTGGGGAAATTTTGGTCCGGATTAAGCGGTGTTTGCTACCACAAAATCGGTGATGGAAACCGTGAGAATAGCGCATGCGGAGATCGCGGAATCGATTTTCGAGAGAGGTAGGAAGATCTGCAAAAAAAGTAGGGTTAGATCGGAAACCCTAATTGTGGAAGGAAGTCTGAAGGAGATGATCTGCCAAGCAGCGGAGCAAATGCATGTTGATATGCTGGTTCTTGGAAGCCGAGGCCTTGGCCAAATCAAGAGGTAGGAATTTGTGGAATTAATCTTAGCATTTCGATGTTGAATTTGAATTGGAAATTTGTTGGTTGCAGGGCATTTCTAGGAAGTGCGTGCGATTACTGTGCGCATCAATTGAGTTGCCGTGTGTTGATCGTGAAACCACCAAGAAAACACACCGGAAGTTGTGTACCATCTTCTTCCTAAAATGTGAGTTTTGGTAGCGTAGTTAGATTGGACTGTTGACATTATTGCAATTCTCACAGTTTTCTTATCTGAAATAGGTACATAATTACATTCCTTTGGTATTCATTCGGTCAACAGGTATTGAATTCTTTGCGTAGAGGTTACGCCAATTTTCAATTGAATAGGCATTTATTTCATTAATGTAGGTATCAATTTCTAATAAAATTCCTTTTTGGTCATTTGCAATCAATATTCACGTCCTATAAATTAGGTGTTCGTCTTCCATTTCCGTAGGCCACACTGTAATTTTGAATTTTCTCTCCACTTTATTCTCTGCCTCCTTCAACAATAACAGTGGGAAAAATCCATGGACGTGACGACGACACCAATAAAAGAGAGAAGTTGGAGGAGGCAACGACGATGTCGGTGTTGGAGGCGATGACGAGATGTTGTTGGTCGTTGTTGGAGGACGGTTTTGCTGCATTCAGGTGTGGTTTTACCCTAATTCTAATTTAGGCCTCAATCAATATTTGGATTTAGTTCTGATTCGTTTCTTGGGATTTTGATGTTCTTCTACTTATCACTTTTGTGAATCAGTTCATGTGTTCTCCTTTAAATTTGTGTTCAAATTAGTGTTAAACAAGTTTACTGGTTGCTGAGGTTGCTTAGTGATATATACTGATGATTGCTGAATTTTGCAGAGACTCTCCACACCAGCAACATGAGTCAACCGATAATCTGATTGGTTTCAATTCTACATCAGGAAGAAGCACCTTTCCTAAGGATATCCTATATGTACGATCTTCTCCTAAACCTCCTTCTATATAGTTCTTAGTTTTTACTCATGCAGAACAAGACATTCAATCTGAAATCGATCTAATCATGAATTTGGTTAGAAGAGTAGTTGCCAATTTCATTTCTCCTCATCTGTGATAACTTGAAAAAAGAAATTATAAACTCTCTGAAATTATCGACTCTTTGACTATAGCATTTTCTTTATCCCACTACTTTATTTTTAGGGTGTTAAGAACTTCAACAAGTCTGTTGGTCCTGGGTCTGGTTTTTTATAATGTTTAGTCGTTGCTCTCTAATCCTAATTCTCATGTATGTTTAGATTAAGTGAATTTTCTACTAGGTCTTTTAAGATATAAATTTGCAGTTCTATTTTATCTGAAAAATTATACTTCTCTTTTTAATTTGTTCATTTAAAACTTTTTACCTCTCTTTCTAAACTACTTTGCAGGTGTGTTTAGCTTCTCTCAGTGAATTACATGATCCTCACTCTTCAAGTCAAACATGAATCTGTGGTCATGATATCTTTTCCCTATATTAATTTCAACTTTCAGAGCTGGTGAATAGGGACGAATATGGTGGTTGGTTGAGCTCAGTGGCAGAGTTCACTGTGAAGTCCTTACAGTCATGGAAGGTAATTTTATCTTCTCCTGTTTCTTTTAGTTACAACTCATGTTATTTTGCTAGAATGAGAGGGTACTGGTTGTGAGCATGGAAGCAAGAGTCCTGAAATTAGCTCCTCTTTGTTATGTTCTACACAAAACCAAAGACCATTAAAATCACACAGCAATTCAGGTCACTGGGATTTGACAGAAAATTAGCTCCTCTTTATAGGCTATTCATAATTGCATGATATATCATTATCCGTGTCTTATTTATTCAACTTACCAACATATTACATTTCAACTTAGGTTTAGCAGAAATTCCTAACAGTGAAATGTTCCAAAAATAGCTAAATGGAACTTAATCTTGCATTATCTTCGTGTACAGAAAGATCTAAATTTTCCAATCTAAGCTGCTGGTTTAAGTGGGTCACCAAAATGCATTTTGGGAAGCAGAATGAACTACCAATGTAGAAGAAACGTTCCCTTCCGGGAACTAAAAAGAACACACGAACAGATAATTTTCAATGTCACCATATCATAGAGATGTACATAGACAAACAAGAATCTCATATATATCTTCTTACCTTTCGCATATAGTAAAATTTGGATCATATTGGACGTCTCACATTGATTTAAATGAAAAGAAGGATCCTCAAGCCGCGGTTGAAGGTTCCACCAGCTTTGAACCAATTCACAAAGACTCTTGACAAGAAACCTGGATTCTTATTGCATTGTAATGTACCTTTTTGGCAGAAATATAGGACTTGAATATGTATGTTATGTGCTTGACTTTTTTTGGTAATTTTGGAGTAATAATATATTGTTATTGTTAGTGGGAAAATAATACATTAAAGTAGAGAAAATTTGTATATTTTATGTGAGTGTAACCCATATGCTGATATTGTTCTTAAGATGCTTCCCTGAATTAGTTTATAGCATAGTACTTGAAAGACATTAAACTCTTGCTTTTGTCAGCAATTTTTTGTCATATAGTTCTGTTTGAATTTAATCTGTAAATATTTGACACATGAATAATAAATGAGTTTAGCCTTTCTGTTTCTTCATGTATTTTGTTGCATGCCATTTTTGCTTGAAGTTGTTTTGATATCATTTTGTATTTGTTGTGAAGCAGCAACCCTATTCAAGATCCTTCTCAAGTACAGACCTGAGGATGATGCGGAAAAGAAAGAACGTCTTTTGAACAAGGCTCAAGCCGATGCTGCTGGAAAAGATGTTGCAGCTGCCAAGAAGCCAATCGTTGTCAAATACGGGATTAAACACGTGACTTACCTCATTGATCACGTTACTATTTCAAAATAAGATGTTCTTATTGTCATTTTAATAAATGTTGCCTGTAATTTATAAACCAAAATTTTCGTTTCTGATTACAGATGCATTTGCCCGTTTGTGTTAATTTTCATTGTTATTCATCTCACGTCTTTATGAGCATTCTTTTGCCCGTTTCTCACTGATTCCCAATAGGGATTCCAACCCTATAATACTTTCGATGACAATTGGGAATGTGCAAGCTAGGGGAAAGATCGGTTGTACTCAGCCCTGTAGAGTTGTTGCAACGTCGGTTGCCAAGAGGGTTGTTGAAAAATTCGGGTGTCTGTCTTGGTGAAGAAGTTGGATATGCTATTCGTTTTGAAAATTGTACTGGACTCGAGACTTTGATTAGGTATATGATTGATGGTATGCTTCTCAGGGAGATTCTTATAGATGATAGTCTTTTTCAGTATTTAATTATAATGCTTGATGAGGCTCATGAAAGGAAAATACACACTGATGTTCTTTTTGGATTGCTGAAGCAACTTTTGAAACGCAGATCTGATCTTTGTTTGATTGTCACCTCAGCTTCATTGGACGCTGACAAAATTTATGGGTATTGCTTTGACTGCAATATTTTTACAATTCGCAGGAGAACTTTTCCAGTGGAGATTCTTTACACTAAGCAGCCAGAGACAAATTATCTAGATGCATCGTTAACGCAGGTAATGATTGATTTAATTTCAGGGATGTGATCTAAGATAAATTTGGACCGTCATCAGATTTGAATTGTGTTTTTCAGGGATGTGATCTAAGATAAATTGTTGTGGTTTTGAGTTTTTTTTTATGTTGTAGTTGTGTTGTTGCTATGGCTTGAACATAAGGCGTTTGTAGTATAATCACAGTTGGTGATTACCAGCGCCGATTCTGTCTAGGTATGCCAACTCAGGGTTGCTCTATTTTAGTTCTACCGTAATTGAGAAATCCTCTAGCTTAGGGTTAATTTGGTGCATGTTAATTGCATTTTTAGTTCAAAATCAGACGAAGATATTCATTGCACCTGTTGAGGTATTTTCCGTATAAGCTCATACAGCTGATTTAGAATTTGTGTTGGAAATATATGAACTTAATACAATGTGATTATGCTTTGTAATATGCAATTTGATAAATTTTTCAAGGAATTCGGCTAGCATTTGAATTCCTTTGTGCTTAAATACAGCTATCTACTAGGTGATCATCCTAACATTCAAGTTTTTTCTTTCTATTCGGGTGTATCGAGGTCTTCATATTGGATCTACAAAGCCATCATCAAGTGACAGGAAGGTGCCATTCTAAGACTGACCCAAAGAGTCAGTTTGTTGCCTTACGTTTCTCTGAATTTATGCATAATTATCTTAGATACAATTTGACTAGGAGAAGCTGATTTTCTAATCTATTTTTTGCACAAACTTAAATGGCTTCGTTTCTTTTTTACAGGAAGTACCCCATCATTTGCTTGACATATTGGATCCATCTGAAGGTACATTATAATTTGAAATCTAATGTTTAATCGATATTTGTGAACCTTGAATTGTGTATTTCTGAGAAGAAAGAACTTCATGAATGTCATCCTTCTCTTATGCAGTCTTTTTCTGTTTTTATCCTGACCTATATATACTTATACACTCAAAATGGAGATGAAGTCAAAACAATCTTAAACTTAACATGGAAACAGTGCAGACCACATGCTTTTAAAACTGATTTGTGAGTTTAAAATTATATTGCATTATATATGCAGTCTTTGGTCAAAGGTACTTGAGCAATCCACTATTCTATTCCATGGAAGCTTCGGTTCATGAATCATGACCAATCTTCATGAGCACGGACAGTTTGGATTCTAACTGTGTCAAATTTGTGTGTATTAACAGAATAGGGTTTCCTGCTGCAAAAGCCAACTTATCGTTGACAGATAGCGGAATCAAATTAATATGACTAGAAAAATTTGGGACTGAAACAGGAATAGGAAATCATATCATTGTATCTTGGGGTACTTATCTTTCATCCACCTATTGACTATCAAGTTTTTATTTTTAAGGCCATGTAAAGTGGTAAGCCGCTGGTCCTAGGCAGGTTTTATGAAAGTTATGAATTTTTTTTATATGGTGGATAATCTCTGAAGTGCTAATCTTAGAGGTTTTATGAAAGTTCTTGCCTTTTTTTCCTATGGGAAACTTTGTGAAGAAATTTCAGTGAACCCTCTTGATTCTTCTATTTCTTGCAGGTAACCCTGTTAAGCTACCCTGTCCTATTTTCTCTGCGCAGTGGCAATGCTCTGTTCATTTCGTGATGTTCAATTTTCTTCTGTGTATGAATTCTGCATAATGCTGGAGTAGATAACTTCCTGTTTTGTAGCAGTGTCCAGATTCTGTAGTTTCATCTCTAGCAAAAAAACATTTCATAATTTCATGTCTATTTGAAAATTCCATTGGAAAAATAACTGTACCTGCAACTGTATCATCCTATTATAACGAATTGATCTATCTCTTCCATTTGTTTCCAGCTCAGGCTTTATCAGTTGCTGCAACAATTCACTTCCAAACCAGAATATGACCTTCACTCCTCGGTTTTATGGTTCTCCTCTTGATCATCTTTTTGACTTCATTTCTTGCTGCCTTCACTTCATTTCTTTAGGACTTCAGTGCCACTATGAAAAAAGATATAGGAATCGCGGGTTTGAGTTCATAAACTGAAGTTCTTATTGAAGGGGTAATGTCCAGTACAGATGTTGGCCACCTCGCGGAAGTTTTTGCTGAGGCTAAATGTCCAACTGAGGTATGAGACTTATATGAACCTTCAGTAATAAATTATTTATTGAAAAAAATGTTCAACAACCAAATTGTGTAGGTGATAGTGGTATTGACGTATTGTAATATGTAAATTAGCTAAAGAGTTGTATGATCTTATTCTTCCCCTCTGTGCTCCCATCAAACTAGCCTTTGACAATGCTTAAATTTATAATATAGTCATAATTCATCTTCTAACTGAAGTACAATATTAATGGTATCATTTCTACAACAACATTATAATTTATAATTTATAATATATAATTTAGTGCTTATCCAAGACAGATATGAAGAACAAGCCAAAGCAGAGTCTGATACATGGAACAGACAACCATTATTAAGATCTCCATCACCTCTAGAGAAGCACATGTCCAATCTGTATACTCATGTTGTGTTCAGGAAATTTAAAGTTGAGGTTTTGGGGGCAGTTGCCTGTCATCCTAAGGAAGAAAGGCAAGAGGCTATTATGGCAACTATAAGGACTTTCAGGGTTCAAGATCTTGAAAAGAATCAAGATTTTGTTGTCTCTTGGAATGAGCTAAAATCACAAATATCTTGCATATGTCATCTGTTTGAATACAGAGGTTACCTTTGTAGACACGCATTGATTGTTCTACAGATGTGTGGCCTTGCAATGATTCCACCTCAATATGTACTAAAAAGATGGAGAAAGGATGCAAAGGATCGACAATTGGGAGAAATATCTGAACATATACCATCTAGGGTCCAACGGTATAATGAACTGTGCAGACGAGCAATGAAGCTGGGGGAGGAGGGGTCATTATCTCAAGAAAGTTTTACTCATGCTCTTCGAGCAATGGAAGAAGACTTTATGAACTGTTTAAGCTTGAATAGCTCTAGAAAAGTAATTCTAGAACCTGTTCCGTCGACATCTTATGGAATTCTAAGCATTGAAGATGATAGCCAGAGCAGGAGTTTGAGTAAGACAGCCAAAAAAAAGACTGTAACTAAGAAAAGAAAGGTTAGTATTATTGCATGTATTGGACTTGGCTATGACAAATATTGCCATTTCTATGTCATGCTTTAGGCTCACGGTTTGATGATATCACAGGTGAATACAGAGATAGAAGTTATGACCATTGGACCTCAGGAAAATCTTCAACATATTGTATGTCCTTACACTATAGTTTATAGCCTCCTATCTTAGTAAAAAAATATACAGTTCTAGAAACTGTCAAATCATTTGGCACGTTCAAACTCAATTACAGATGTTTGTTTGAACAATATAATATCTTATGAATTCACAGGATAAGCTAAGCTCAAGAGGAAACCAAGCCTTGATGGATTCTATGTCGCACAGCAAAATGTACCAGGAGTGGTAAGTGTCTTTTAATGTATAATATAAAATATAATTTACATCTCTTAATCAATTAATATAACTTACCATCTCTTAATCAATTCTCCGGGATGAATAAAATTTCTTTTACTGATATCTTTCTGGTTCAGTTGAATTTAATGGCTCCTACACGTGATAACTACTATAGTAGCCAGCCGAGTATTCCGGGGCTGGTATGTCATATTGCAATAATGCTCTTATTTACACCGTAGCTGCTTATTATTTTAATTTTGACTAATATTGAAATTATCATTTTATAGGGATTGAACTCAATGGCGCCTACTCATGATAGTTTCTATAGCACTCAGCAGGGAATGCATGGCTTGGTACACTTCTTTTATCTGGGTTAAATTAATATCTGAACAACTAGAAAGATTTTGAAAGCTTTGGATTTTATAGGAAATAGTTGCCTTAAACCTGATTCTAGGATTAACTATAACCTTATGCTCAATGCTACAACTCATAGCTGACTTCGATCTTGCAGGTACCAGGACAAATGGATGTTTTCAGAATGCCAACTAATTTCACTTGCGGGATGCAGGTGAGTTTTGAAGGAATATCATTCAATTACTCCTCCAATTAAAAATCCCAGATTTGTTACTAAACACTAAAAAGGAAGTGGTGAACCCTTCTATAAAATTTAGATAATTTATACAATTAAGATCTAATCTAAACTTTCTATTTTTGGATCTTATAGTAATCGATTACCTATTCTGAACTTCTATTGATTATCAGGAAGAGTCCAATGCGAGGTCTGCACAGTTGCATGATGATGGACAAAGGCATCCTTGAACCGGCGTCTTATTAATTGTTTGGACCTCCAAATGCTCAATCAATTAATTTAGCATGTTAGAAATATGTTCTTAGCAGAGTTATATCAAAGGAATGCCCCGGCACAATTGGAAGTGTAAAATTTCTTTGTAAATCATTCATTTTAGATTCTGTTAACCCAGGAACAGGTTAAGATGGTTTGATCAAGGGGATGTAAATTCTGGTGTGGTGTTGTAATTCTTGAAGCTGGAGTAGGTTTTACTGCTTTTTTTATCGGTGCAAGAATTTTCCATCTTTCTAGCCAGCCTGTGATGTTGCGCACTGTTTATAAGCAATGAGTTGAATATACAGTGCGCTACCAAAAACATCAAATAAATTACCAAAGAACAGATACAAAAGACAATTATGTCATCTGTTTTCATGCAGATTCCTTACGCTCCTTCACTAAATCACTGATCTTGTTTATTTTAGTTCGACACTTGAAAAACAAATATATGAATTGACTTTGTTAGTCAGCAAGCATTGATTATTTCAAATGCATTTTATTGATTCAATTTGAATCAAAATTGATTCTCCAGTCTGAAATTGTTAAAAAGTAGGACTAAGAATAATAGTCAGATCTTTTTTCTCATTGTACAGTTAGCAATAGAATATTATGTATTAACAGGTGTAAATGTTGTTCTTTCTAACAGGCTAAGAAACTAACAGAGGCTGGAAGGCGGTGGAGGCTACAGCCGAGTTCATAAACAAGGCGGTGAAGCTTGACAACTCGACAAGTTTGGTGCGCCCAAGCTACGCATAGCCAAGGCATCTGATGCACTTTTCCAGCTCGCTGATGTAGACGGGTAAAAGAGATACCCAAATGGGGAGCGGTTAGCACCACCTTCTGTGCAAAAATAGCCGAGTCAGCTGGCGCTTATATATTCGTGGGCCCCATTCGTGCACTTTGTCTATATTTTCTATTTAAATTTCAATTGAAACAGATAGGCATTAAAAACGAACTCGCAAAGGGAGAATGTGTATGTGCGTAATGTATGTTTCTATATTTCCATTCACATGCAAGACTACGCTGATGTTTATGGATAGAAAGAGTTTTCTTTTCATAATTCCGCATATTACATTTGTTAAGCCCGAAATGTACAAATCTTATATATCTAAGTTTTCTTTGAAAATTAAATTATTTTAGGTGAAAGAAATATTCAACTTTGAACAAGAATGAGCTGAAAAGCTTCAACTAATAACTGAAGCAAGAGTCAATAAGTCTACGCCGATCCTCATCTACAAACTTAAGGGGTTTAGTTGTCCAAGTTGCTTCCGGATGGGCAAAGACAAATGTTGTTAAAATCGTACTGATTAAGGTTGGGAATATGAGATTCTGCTATTGTCTAGCATGGTCACAAAAGTTGTTGACCACATCAATGTATGTTAAATAGTTGTATTTGCATTTTATAAGTTTGTAAAATTGTATTGTATTATGTGAGAATGATATGGTCATATTAATAGTTTGTGTGGTTTATTTTATCCGAGTACACCAACCCAACCATTCATATTAAGGGATAAATGATGGAATTCAAATCCTATATACTCAATTCATACATTCAAGTTGTGTGCCTTTGTAAAAAGGAAGGAAAATTATAATTTCTTTATTTCTTTTCAAAAAGTTGAAATAATATGAGACTACTTTCCTTTCTTTTTACAAAGGCACACAATTTAGGTATATTAATTGGATATAGAGGATGTAGATTCATAACTATGTAGAGATATTAATGTATTTATATCCTCTATTTACCTAGGCTAGAGCGACTTCTCTTTTTACCGAAAGAGTCATCATTGGACTTTTGTCATTTTCTTGATCGATCATGTTTATAAATTTAACTTTTGAAACTGTTAGATTGAAAAGTTTTGAATATGATTAGTCAATCCAATTTTAAGACGTCTATTTAACAATGTTAAACCGCATACGGAAATCGTGATTTTCCCGCGCGAAGCGCGGAGTCCCGGGTCTAGTATATATATAAAAATTGTTGGGTTTGATGAAGTAATGTCAATTTGTACCTAATAAATGCTAATATTTTAAATTTTTATCCTAATTATCTATTCTCTTAAATGTCAATTAACTATTTAACTAAGAACACACCGTCTTCGTCTTCTTCCTCCCGTTCGTCTTCGTCTCTTTCTTTGGTTAAAAACTAATATGGGTTATTTAGATATTTTAATGATACACCTAAGAGCAATTGTAACTGCTGAGGTGACATCAAGATAACTACGAGAAGGGGGTAACGACCACTTAATTTTTTATGGGGATATACTTTTCTAATAGGACAATTTTGAAATGCTAAAAGAATTGGTAAACTGAACTATTTTGTATTTTAACGCATTAGGTGAAAGAGGAACGAGCTTAACATCAAAAAGTTGTGTTTGCCTCAGTTCAACATTTTTAATATTCTCTATTTACGGAGGCTAAAATTTTTTTTTTTATCCGCTGAAAGAAGTCATCATGTCCTTTGTCGTTATGTTGACTGAATTGATTCACGTTATTTTTAAATTTTACTTTATTGAGGTTACATTTCTTTAATTGAAGAGATTGTGAAAATGATTAGTCCGATCAAACTGTGAGACGTCTATTAAACAACGTTAAAGTGTTAAATCATATAGAAAAAATCGTAATTGGCACGCGCGTAGCGCAGGGGTCCGGTTCTAGTAGTATATAAAAACGTTGTATACCCCAAAGCACGGAGCCCGAATACTAGTGTATTAAAAACGGGAAGAAAAAATTACGACGAGTAACAGAGACATGTTCCGAAAAGAGAAGGCTACACAAAGATCACAAAGAGAGGGGGCTCAATCTTCTTAATATACTATAAAATTAGGGGTTCTCCAAGTTAAACAAACTGCATTTAATGCTTTGTTTTTAATTTATTATTTTTTGATCTTTTTCTTTTCTCATTTATTTCCTACGTTTACGAATATGTCGCCCAAATTAAGATTTTGACTCATTAACACATGTCTATAATTGATTCGTATGGCACATATCATCATCTTCTACTCTTCAATTCTGCAACGCCTTACTGTAGTATTTATAGGTTGTAAAACCCGCGCTACGCGCGGGCCTAAAAAGTCTAGTTTCGACCTAAAAAAAAAAGAGTGGGAGCTCAAGGGATCAAAAACAAATTAAGGAGATGCGAGCTTAATATGGGTTAATAATCCTTTTGAGTACATTTGTTTACATGAGGAGGGATATACTCCAAAAATGAGTCATCCAACAAAATTAGAAGAAGCAACTAATCATAGTGATCTTGGCTTTGAAGCTTTTCTTGTGTCTTCGATGTTGAGAATCAAACCATTGAATTCATTGATGAAGGGAAGCAGCTCGGTGCCTGATTTTGAACCAGATGAGAAAGATTGAGGAAGACAGAGTGAGTGAAGGGGCAACAATTCCATAAGTGGTGTCCAGATTCTTGAGGGTGATTGCAGAGAAGACATGAAGAGGGAACCATTTCTGAATTCTGTCACGAGTCTGGAGACAATTTGCAAGGTCCAACTCCATTCATCATAATGATCCTTCATTATAATGTGCACAGGTCTAACTTGGATATTTATGAGGAATGATGTATAGAGATGCAAATTTGTTATAATAGGATTATGCAATGTAAATATACAAATCATGATATCTTACTAATTTAGCATGTTTCTAATAATGCATGTTAGAAACAAGACTACTAGAAGAAGCTTCTGTGTAGAATTACGAAACTTGAAAATCATTCCAACCAAAGCTAAGAAAGAGAAGGTAGAAGAAGCTTGCATGTAGTAGTTGGTGACTTTGCAGACAAGTCCTTCAGTGCTTCGAGCTCAGCTTCATTCTCATCCCTCTAGTTTGGACTTTGGAATAAGACAACTTCAGTTCAGATTTCAGCTATGATACATAGCTTGTTTTTCTAATTTTACAGCTTATCAGAACCACACAATGTAACTTTAGATCTAGCAAGCTCCAGTTCTAGCAGAAACACTATACTCTTTTTCTTTATAAACAAAACCATGCGGAATTATATGGATCTAGCAGCATCATGTATTTCAGGAAATATAGAAAAAATTATATCCAAGGAACATCCATCATACCAAAGATTGACCATCATAATAAAACGCCCATTATTTCTGAAGTGAACTCGTATTCGCTCGAATCTACCTCAATCGTCCTAGATCTAGTGCAAGTGAAGTAATGAACCAAATGTAAAGCAGTTTTGAACACAAGAGTTGTTGATGCAGTTCGGATAAATATCCCACATCTGCGGAGCCTCAAGAGAGGGAGACTCACCCAATCCACTAAGCAACAAAGGCTATGAACAAGTTCAGTTACAAGCAAGCACACACAGGCGGAAAAAACTAAAGACAAACAACTCAAAGAGCAACAAGGCACACAAGCCAGAAAGAGAGCAAGGTAGAGCAGAGAGAAGTCCCTTGGATGGACAACCTCGAAGCTTTCAGCAAAGCTTCGAACCAATGTCTCAAGAGCTCACAAGCTAACTTTGAAGTTCTCTCAAAGATTCAGACCAACAACTCAAAACGCCATGAATGCACCAGAGAATAAATCACAAAAGAGCTCTCTAGGGTTAGCCATGAACATCTCAGGGAGAAGGAAAGAATGCGGCGATTAGGGCTAGAAGAAGAGTATAAGTACTCTCAGTGAGAAGCCTCAAAACGCTGCGCTTCAAGTTTTGGAGGCCAGCTTCAGAAGACAGTGGGCCAAGCATTAGAGGCCCAATATCAACACCAACATATCTGAGGCCCAAAACACAAACTCAACAAAGCATGTCCAACATAACAAGAGCCAGAGCCAAATACCAAACGAGAACCCATTTAGCCAATCATGGCTCAATGGTTCAAGTGGCACTACGGCTCAATGGATCGAGCCACATGGTCAAACCTGTCAAGCCATAAGTCCCTAAGTTTCTACCTAGCCTAGTGTGCTTGCAATAGTAAACTGAATAATAGTTCATAGTTTAATACAACAACTTAGGATTAGAATACATAACAAATGCCCTCCTAATCCAAACGTTGGTGCAAATCCAATGTCGCCAGTAGCAGAATGGGGTCGTCGTCTCCTTGTCCATCGTTGGCCACTCAGTCCTAGTTCAACTAGGTTGCTTCCCATATATGCAGGAAGTTCCTGCAAAATGAGAATTTATCAGCACCAACAATCTTAGTTCCAAAGTAAGCAGGGTTTTCTTCTCCCTTGACTTTCTTAACAACAAGAGTTTTATCTTCAACTTTATCCCGAATGAAGTGATGTCTGACATCAATATGCTTTGATCTTTCATGATACATGGGGTCTTTGCAATGATAGAGAGCACTCTGACTGTCCATGTGAAGGACAAGAATGAATGTGACAGTTTGGATTTCACTCAGAATTCCCTTCAACCAGATAGCCTTCTTAGCAGCCTCAGTAGCTGCAATATACTCTGCTACCGTGGATGAGAGAGCCACAACAGATTGTTGTTGTGACTTCCAAGAGATGCAGTTGCCAGCCCATGTGTAATAATAGGCAGTTGTGGATTTTCTAGTATCCTTGTTACTAGCATAATCTGAGTCAACATACCCATGCAGTTCTTCTCTGGAGTTGTGTTCACCATAGACAAGACAATGATTTTCTGTTCCTGACATATATCTCAACAAGTACTTCATAGCAGTCCAATGGGAAGGACTCGGGTTAGACATAAATCTACCAAGTACACTAATAGCAAAAGCAAGATCAGGTCTACTGCATAACATTGCATACATGACAGATCCAACAGCAACATCATAAGGAATGCTAGACATGTCAGATTTTTCTGATTCAGTTTTAGGACAAAACTCTTTGGTCAACTCAAGGTGCCCTCCTAAGGGAATGGAGGTTGGTTTGGAATTAAGCATGCTGAATTTCTCTAGAACCTTATGCACATAATCACTTTGGGAGAGCCACAATTTTTTGTTCTTCCTATCTCTAGTGATGTTATTACCAAGTATTTTCTGTGCAGGTCCTAAGTCTTTCATGTCAAAATTCAGTTTAAGGTCACGTTTCACACCAACAACAAGCACCTTAGAACTAGACATGATCAGAATATCATCAACATATAAGAGCACAAACACAGGAGCAACAATTTTCATGCCTTTGAAATAGAGACAAGTGTCATAACTGCTTCTAGAGAAACCTAAATCCTTCATGAAAGAGTCAAATTTAATGTTCCACTGCCCAGGAGATTGTTTGAGTCCATAAATAGATTTTTCAAGTTTACAAACATGATCAAGTTTAGACTCAATAGAAAAACCCTTAGGTTGTCTCATATATATAGTCTCATGCAATTCACCATGTAAGAAGGCAGTTTTGACATCCATTTGTTCTAACTCAAAATCAAAAACAACAGTCATAGCTAAGAGCAACCTCAGAGTTTTATACTTCACTACTGGACCAAAGATGTCAGTATAATCAACACCTTCTTTCTGAGAGAAGCCTAGCTACAAGTCTGGCTTTATACCTAGGTGGATCATTTTTGTGATTGCCTT
Source organism: Oxyria digyna (assembly GCA_029168935.1). Classification (NCBI taxonomy): domain Eukaryota; kingdom Viridiplantae; phylum Streptophyta; class Magnoliopsida; order Caryophyllales; family Polygonaceae; genus Oxyria; species Oxyria digyna. Next base: position 49,399,528 of record JAPVLV010000005.1, read on the forward strand.
CTTTCAGTTTGTAAATCCACTTACAGTCTATGAGCCTTGCATTGTCAGGTTTAGGAATAAGAGTCCATGTGTTGTTAACAAGCATGGACTCATATTCTTCATGCATAGCATTCAACCAATGCTTAGCATGTGAGCACTTGACAACAATCTCATAGGTTTCAGGGGTAAATGAATTTTTAACATGCTCAGCAACCACAAAAGCATAACCCACATGACTTAGATCAGAATTTTCAGCAAGCAAGTTCAGAAATCTTCTATTAGGAATAGTGGTGACAACTTCTCCCCATAAAGAAGGTTTTAACCCAGCACTGATGAGCATGCACCTTGCTTTTTCAAGCAAGGTTCTGTTCATCCTCTCAGCAGTTCCATTCTGCTGAGGTGTGCCAGGTACAGTGAGGTGCCTCTTAATGCCTAATTCAGTGCAGAAACCATTGAACGAATGGTTACAAAATTCAAGTCCATTATCAGTCCTAAAGCATTTTAGTTTCTCATTAGACTCATTCTCAGCTGAGGCTTTCAATACTTTGAAAGTTTGAAAAGCTTCATCCTTAGTCTTTAACAAATAAATCCACACTTTCCTGGAAAAATGATCTATGAAAGACATGAAGTATCTCCTCCCTCCTATTGTGTCGACCTGAGCAGGTCCCCACAAGTTAGAGTGGACATACTCTAATGGTTTTCCAGCAACATATGAAGATTTGTTAAAACTATGATGAGTCATTTTACCAAATACACAGTTTTCACAGAAACCAAAATCACTAGGCTTCTTGTCTAAAATGCCAGACTTAAACAGATAATTGAGACCTTTCATTCCAATGTGAGCAAGTCTTTCATGCCAACTTTTTGACAGTTCAGGTGTCATACAATCACTCACTGTAATGTTAAGTTCAGGAGTAGTTATAACAAAATATAACCCTCCCTTCTTAACACACTTGATAAGAGAGATATCATTTCTTATGACCTCTCTTACACCATTGTAAGTGGTTATACAACAACCTAAATCATCAAAAACAGACTCAGAAAGGGGATTCCTCCTAAGATCAGGGACCCACCTGACCTTTTGAATCACCCTAACAACTCCATCATGCATCCTAAGTGGAACACACCCAATACCCCTAATAGGTAATGAAGTGTGATCCCCAAGGAGGACCACACCACCATTACACTCATGCAAGTTCACAAAACAAGACTTATCAAAAGCAGCGTGCATAGTACACCCAGAGTATAGGATCCAGTTCAAACTGGGATTGGAATGCGAACACATAAGCACTTCATGATTATAATGAGAGGAAGTTTCAAGTAAAGCTACAGTTGCTTCATTAGATTTAGATTTATCATCTCTTTGTTTCTTGTGGCAGTCTTTAATGAAGTGACCTAGCTTATTACAGTAAAAACATTTCTTGACATCCTTCTTCTCATTTTCAGTTATGTCACTTTTAATCTTATCTTTCTTCTGATAATTCTTAGTCTTAGTCTTTCCCTTATCCATTAAAACTTCAGCCTTAGCTTCAGTTCTTTTTGTGTCAGTTTTTTACTTAAACACTTTCATTAACTCATTCTTCTCAAGTATAGCTTCAACAATCCTAGTTTTGGTCAATTTTTCAGAACTATATTGAATGACATCTTTGAAGTTATCAAATTGAGAAGGCAAAGAGCTCAGAAGAAGGACAGCTTGATGAGTGTCTTTTATCTTTTCATCACATCTTTCAAGTTCTTGAGTCATGGTCAAGAACTTGTCCAGATTATCATTTAATGACAAGTTGACATCTATCTTAAAAGTAAACAGACGACGTAGCAAAGAGATCCTACTGGGCAAAGACTTAGTCAAATATAAGTCTTCCAAACCCCTCCATAAAGTTTTAGCAGTAGAAAAACTTACAACCTGATGAGCCACGTCGTCAGCCAATCTTATAATGATCTCAGAGTATGCCACTTCATCCATGTCAGCCTTGGCTGTTTCAGTTGTCTTATCTGGATATTCTTCAATCACAGCTTTCCAGCATTTTTCCTTCACTAGAACAGCCTTCATTTTGATTTGCCACATGGGGAAATCCATAGTGCCATCAAATGGCTTGATCCTTGAGCTATTTTCTTCCATTACCAACACACAAGTTAAGTAGACAGTAAAAGAAAGATGTTTGAAAACACAAACACAGACCAACACCAGCAAAACAGACAAGCACACAAGCAAGTCCTCAGATCTGAGAATGAAGACAAAACCTCACTCTCAGAGATCAACACCACTTGTTCACTGTTTAAACACAAGTTTCAGAACAGCCAACAAGCACCAAGAATCTTACAGACGAGAGCAGATGAGCAAAAAGAGACAATGTTGAGTCAATCTCAGAGTTTTTTCAAAATCTGAAAGAATACACTTTCGCTAAGAGCAAACAAAGGCTCAGAGTAACAAAAGTGATGACTTTTCCAGATTAGGAGCAAACAAAGATGAAACTCAACAAAAGTAGTCAAACAACAACGAAAACAAGGGTGTAGAGCCAAGTAACAGTGAACCTGGCTCTGATACCAATTGAAGTGAACTCGTATTCGCTCGAATCTACCTCAATCGTCCTACATCTAGTGCAAGTGAAGTAATGAACCAAATGTAAAGCAGTTTTGAACACAAGAGTTGTTGACGCAGTTCGGATAAATATCCTATATCTGCGGAGCCTTAAGAGAGGGAGACTCACCCAATCCACTAAGCAACAAAGGCTATAAACAAGTTCAGTTACAAGCAAGCACACACAGGCGGCAAAAACTAAAGACAAACAGCTCAAAGAGCAACAAGGCACACAAGCCAGAAAGAGAGCAAGGTAGAGCAGAGAGAAGTCCCCTGGATGGACAACCTTGAAGCTTTCAGCAAAGCTTCGAACCAACGTTTCAAGAGCTCACAAGCTAACTTTGAAGTTCTCTCAAAGATTCAGACCAACAACTCAAAACGCCATGGATGCACCAGAGAATAACTCACAAAAGAGCTCTCTAGGGTTAGCCATGAACATCTGAGGGAGAAAGAAAGAATGCGGCGATTAGGGCTAGAAGAAGAGTATAAGTACTCTCAGTGAGAAACCTCAAAACGCTGCGCTTCAAGTTCTGGAGGCCAGCTTCAGCAGACAGTGGGCCAAGCATTAGAGGCCCAATATCAACACCAACATATCTGAGGCCCAAAACACAAACTCAGCAAAGCATGTCCAACATAACAAGAGCCAGAGCCAAATACCAAACGAGAACCCATTTAGCCAATCATGGTTCAAGTGGAACTACGGCTCAATGGATCGAGCCACATGGTCAAACCTGCCAAGCCATAAGTCCCTAAGTTTCTGCCTAGCCTAGTGTGCTTGCAATAGTAAACTGAATAACATAGTTCATAGTTTAATACAACAACTTAGGATTAGAATACATAACAAATTCTTTTCTTAGTTGTTTCAAAATTTTACACCAGAAAGTGTAGCAAATATGACATCAGAAGATTCAGAAGCAGGAGTGTTTGACAATATTTAAATTATATGTGCTTGTCACGAAGAAGGATGGATCAGAATAATTTTCATGTCTAGCCAGGACTCTACCTTCATGATATATTTAACAGGGACAACACCATCAAAACCTTCAGTGAGGATCACCCTGTTATCTGACATATATAGCTTCATTCCCTCTGTGAACATACATAAAAAAATCTCACTTATTGACATACTGATATGAAAGATTACTCACTGAATCTGAGATGAGCAAAGCAATACCTTCTAGAGCCTCTTAATCATATTTTATCATGGATGTTTACTACTCTTTTTGGTAATTGGTTCTAGAGTATTTCAGGGAAAAAATTGAAAATCTATGAATAGACATCTTTTGAGTGATGAATTCCTCGTATACATATTACATCTTTTTTGTCAAGTCACTCTAAATAGAGATTAGAGTATAGATAGATCTGGCCTATGAAGATGTTCCTCGTATTTGCATCCAGCACAACAACATCAGGCTTTGGGCTCTTTGTCTCTCTTTAATGTCAAATTGTTGGACTTGTCAGCTAGAGTTTCATGAACAAAAAAGTGGTAATTAGTGATCGAAAATTGACTCCATTTCATAGCAAGAACCGGTTTCAATGAGTCTAATGAGCTGTATTAGTGGCCAAAATGTACACTTCTTTCTCAAGTGATGTAAGGTATGAGAGTATATAGTGAATAGGGGTATTACTATCTTTTCCCATAATAACAGATTCTAACAGAATCTGTTATATAAGGCATTACCCTCATCTGTAACTATTATCTGATCATTTCTCTCAATTAATAAACTCTCTTCCTCCCTCTATCATGTTCTCTTAATCTTTTCCGCACTAAGATCTTGATTAAATCAAGTTCTTCCTATGGTATGAGAGCAGGAAAGGTGTAATCAGCCAGTTGTTTGTTGATTTTCTGTCGAAGAGGTTGTTTCTGCAAATTGGCAAGGATGCCTACATCTTCTGAGGTTTTGGAAGAAGCAGCAAGGGGAAATGATTTCGCCTCTAGTGATCCGCTCAGATTGTCTAATTCGGACAATCCGGGTGCTCAATTGATCGGATTGAAGTTCAATGGAGCCAATTTCTTGGCTTGGAGATCAGGGGTGACCATGGCGCTCGGAGGTAAGATCAAGCTAGGGTTTCTTGATGGCAGTGTGTTGCGTCCTGCGCAAGGCACAGATTCTTTTGATCGTTGGATCAAGTGTGATTTCATGGTGAGATGTTGGTTGCTAAACTCCATGGAAGCCTCTATCAGTGAAGGTTTCATGTTCGTGGATTCGGCAAAGCAGCTTTGGACAGAGATTCTTGAATGATATGGCCAAAGCAATGGGCCATTAATGTTCCAATTGAAGAGAAGTCTTCATTCAATCTCGCAAGGTAACTATCATGTAGCTGAGTATTTTGGCAAGCTTAAAAAGGTTTGGGATGAAATCTTTGCTTTGGAAGGAATTCCTGAGTGTATGTGTGGTGGTATTAGCCATTGTTCTTGCAATTTGGTGTCAAAATTCTTGGAAAAAACTAGACAGGATCAATTGCTTCAATTCTTGATGGGATTGAATAGTGGTTTTGATAGTGTTAGGGATCACATATTGTCTTCTGAGCCTATGCCTACTTTGAATAAGGCATATTATCTTGTTCAGCAATCTGAAAAGCAAAAATCTGTGAGTGGAATGATGGATCATGAACAGATTTCTAGTGCTTTGAATGTTGGAAGGACTTCAGGTTATCAAGGAAATCAGAGGCGTGGTGATTCTACTGGACAAGGGAGTTCTTGGAAGAATTCAGAAAAGAATTCTCGGAGCAATTGGAAAGCTGATGAGAAAAGAGAGAAAGCTGAAAGAAAATGTACCTTTTGCAACAAAAAGGGACATTTTAGAGATCAATGTTTCAAGCTAGTGGGATACCCGGATTGGTTTAAAGGTCCTAAGGATGGAGGCTCAGAGAAAATTGCTGCACATGTTGACAGTAATACTGAGAGCTCTTCAAAAGATTTTGGGAGTACTGAGCTGATCAACAAGGTATGCAATGAGGTGCTTAAGGTGATGAAAGAGCAAACTGCATCAACTAGTGGCAAGATGGATTTTGCAGGTATTGTTTTTTCTTCTAATGCTTGTCAAGATGATAAGAATCAGTTCAGTAAAGTCTGGATTATAGACTTTGGGGCCTCAGATCACATGACTTTTGATAAGTCTTTATTTCAGTCATACAGAAATCTTGATACACCTGTGTATGTGGGTTTGCCTGATGGTTCAAATAAACAGATTGCTATTAGTGGTACAGTGGTTTTGTCAGAGTCCATGGTGCTCAAAGATGTGCTTTTAGTTCCTGATTTCAAGCATAGCTTATTATCTGTTAAGAGGCTTTTGTTTGACAATGGTATGAGGGCAGTTTTTGATCATGATATATGTTTCTTTCAAGACCGTTTGACTAAGAAAATAGAGGCCATAAGAAAGGAAGTCTCTGGACTCCATTTGCTCTCATTTGACAAGCCAAAGCTTACTCAGGAACAGAAGAACACAACCTTATCTTTGTTTTCTGAGATTTCTGAAATGCCTATGTGTAATAAAATTGCTTCTATGAAAGCAACTAGTGTAGACAAAGTTGATTTGTTTCATAATAGGTTAGGTCATGCTTCTATGTCCAAATTGAAGCATGTAGTTGATTTCAGTTCAGTGGATATTAGTAGGCATCACTTTGAAGCTTGTATTTTGGCTAAACAAGCCAAGTTACCTTTTCAGAGAAATATAAAAGTAGCAGACAAGTGTTTTGATCTTGTGCATTTGGATGTTTGGGGTCCTTATAAGAATGAATCTAAATCTGGAGCTAGATATTTTCTGACTATTCTGGATGATCATAGTAGGTCAACTTGGACCTTTTTATTTTTAGAATAAAGCACAAGTGTTCAGATTGATAGTTGAGTTTGTTAATATGGTGTTGAACCAGTTTGCAGTCATGATCAAAACTTTTAGAAGTGATAATGGGACTGAGTTTGTTAATAGTCAATGTCTGGAATTTTTTGTTGATAAAGGAATAGTGTTACAGAGAAGTGTACCAGACAATCCTCATCAAAATGGCCGTGTAGAAAGGAAGCACAGACATTTACTGGAGACTGCTAGATCTTTGAAGATAAATGCTAACTTGCCTATGAGCTTTTGGGGTGATTCGGTATTGACTGCTACTCATTTGATAAACAGATTGCCTACAGCTTTGCTTCAGTGGAGGTCTCCTTATGAAGTGTTGATGGGAAAGCAGCCAGATTATAGTGCTTTGAGAGTTTTTGGATCTCTATGTTTTGCTCTAAAGCAAAGAAAGGATAGAGATAAATTTCAAGCCAAAGGCAGAAAATGTATCTTGATTAGATATCCACCAGGTCAGAAAGGTTACAAGCTCTTTGATCTCTCTTCCAAGCAGGTATTTGTAAGCAGCGATGTTGTTTTCTTAGAGCACATTTTTCCTTATCAAGATAAAGATAATACAGAGATTATCTTGAATGAAGAAGTGCATCTTCCTTTGGTTAATCCATCTTTTGATGATCCCAGCTCAGATGTAGGTGAGTCATCTATCCTAAATCCTATTCCTATTCCCTCAACTCCAAATGATATACCCACAATCATTCCTATCCCTCCTACTGTCCCCGAACCTGAACAAAATCCTACCAATATTCCTATAGATTCAACTGTTGAACACAAAAGAACCACAAGAATTTCCAAACCACCTACAAAATACAATGACTATATTTGTCCCAATTTTGCCAAATATGCAGCCAATAATAAGTCTTTCTTGGCATATAACTGTGATCTCACTTCTTTTTCTCCATCATATATTGCTTCTTTGTTCAATGTTATTCAAACACCTGAACCTACTTCTTATACACAAGCCAAACAACATCCATGTTGGCAGGAAGCAATGACTAAAGAAGTGGAAGCCTTAGAAAATAACCAAACATGGGAACTTGTCCCTTTACCTAGTGGTAAGAAAGCCATAGGATCTAAATGGGTCTATAAAGTGAAGTACAGAGCTAATGGAACTATAGAAAGGCATAAGGCAAGATTAGTAGCCAAAGGTTACAACCAAGTGGAAGGAAGAGATTACAAGGAGACTTTTTCCCCAGTTGCAAAGTTCACCTCAGTAAGGACTTTTATTGCAGTTGCTAAAACTAAGGGTTGGCCTATTCATCAATTAGATATAAACAATGCTTTTCTTCATGGATTTTTGGATGAAGAAGTTTATATGCAACCGCCTTTAGGATACAAGCTACCAATAAAGGGCCTTATGTGTAGATTAAAGAAGTCACTATATGGGCTCAAGCAAGCATCAAGACAGTGGAATGTGGAATTGACAAAGTGTCTTCTGTGTCAGGGATTTGTTCAGTCAAAAAGAGATTACTCTTTGTTTTCCAGAATTTCTAATGGGCAAACTACTCTTGTTTTGGTATATGTGGATGATTTATTAATCTCAGGAACAAGTGAAAACATTATTTCTTCCTTGAAGAAAACTCTTGGTGCGGCCTTTACTATCAAGAATCTGGGAATGATAAGATTCTTTTTAGGCATTGAAGTTGGGAGATCAAAGGCAGGTACTATGCTTCATCAGAGAAAATATGTTCTAGATATTTTATATGACCTCAATATGACAAATTGCAAGCCAGCTGCCTTTCCACTTGCTAGAGGTCTACAGTTATCTACAGATACAGGCCAAATATTACCATATCCTGAGATTTATAGAAGACTAGTTGGAAGATTGCTATACGTGGTCTCACAAGACCTGATATCTCCTATGCCACCCAACATTTGTCTCAGTTCCTAAGCACTCCAAGAGTTCCTTGATGTGGCTAAAACGTACCCGCAAGTGTACGGGGTCAGTTGTAGTAGTCAAGTGTCGATCCCACAGAGACCAATGTAATATTAATTGAAACGCTATCAGTGAATTAGGTCGAATGGATATAAATAAGAATGAACCAAGCTAACTAGGAATAACAAATAAAACAGATAAATATATATGGATAAATGTGTCTAAGGTTAAGGATCACCGCAACAATGCTTCTGTAAATAAAATCACACTCTGCCTGAATCTAGTCCAATTATTTGAAGGTAAGACATCTAGGGTAATCTACTAACTTCTTTCAGACGATAGTAAACGTGTTTGAACTACCTAACAATCGCTGTCGCGCATAGCTAATCTCATTCAAACCCATTAACGCTCTTAGAGTCTAGGAATAAACTGAAATAACATTCGTTGTCGCGCTCCGCTAAATCAATCTTAACCTAGAACATCTATGATGACTTAGTATCCTCAAGAGTAATTAAGTCGCTTTCGCACAAATAACACTCGTGTTCAATTCCTAGGATTCCAATAAAAGTTATCACCTTTCAGTCTCAAACTCTACCTTATTACCTATTAGTGTTTTCACCTTTCAGTCTCAAACCCTAATAAGATCCAATCAGTCTAAGCTAGAACGGGCATAAAGTATCTAGGAATGAATCAAATACTATTTCAATTCAGGCAAACATATAATTCTATTTACATACGCGTTGTTTGGATCACCATAACCTTAGAACTAGGAATTTAGCCAAGCATGATCGAAGATACAAAACAGATTATACTAGCCAATGACAGATATGAATTATTCAATAAAAACAAGAGATAAGAAAACTTAGTCTCAATGACGAAATAATCCAAACGAAAGCTAGAACAATAAACACCGTCTTCGAATCAAACAAAGGCAAATAATTCCCTCTTGAAGATCTTGGTCTGCGGTGCCACTCTCACCATCAGACAAGAACAAAAACTAAGATAAAAACCTCCCCTAAAAACGTGTCACACCTCTCAAAATATAACTCCCCAAAATCTAACCCCCAAACCTCATCAAGTTCACGTAACTCCTCCCGTTTTCAAAGTCCACGTGGGCCCCTTGAAGTCTTCTCCTCCTTCCTTGCATTAAGTCCACCTTGATTGTGTGGCCCATTTAATTTCTTGTCCAGCCGGCCCATTAGCTAATCTCAAGGTCCAATCAGCTAGCTTAAGTGCTACTCCCATCACTATTACGTAGATAAGCTTGTACACCATTGATCAATAACCTTCGTGTATGATCCAAAATCCAGCAACTCAAAGACCCGTATTTACCCGCATTAGAAATACCTGAAACACATATAAATACGAGTGTAGGCTCCGAATACAAAATAATGCAAAATTACCTATAAAATATATCAAATATGTATGAGAATGACCTAATCTAATATGCAACTAGACACCTAAAATATGTATAAATTAGGTGTTATCAAATTCCCCCAAGCTTAACCCTTGTTTGTCCTCAAGGAAGTACACAATCAAGAAATCCAAAAAATATGATAAGGTTGAAAACATTCATGAAGGACTAAACATTAGACAAAACCATCATAACATGACTCACAACCAATACATTAAATCAAGTTAGTTCTTCCACTCTAGTCCTCACAAGGATAAAGAAATGAGATCACTTCACTCATGTGTTTGGGTATGTGTTTCACTCAATATAAATCCTCAACTTTGAATGTTAAACTACCATAAGCTTGCAACAGTGTTCTTAATCTCCACTACTATAGACTGCACATAACAAAAATCATGAGGTCTTTTCCAAGGTTGTAATGAGGCCAAGGTATAACACAAGGCATATGGATATTTAGGCCATGTGGTGCTAAATCCGGGGAAGAGGATCTTACCAAGACAACACCGAACCAAAATTTCCTCTCAATTGAAATACAACCTTCAAACCCATACAACTTAACCCTTATATATAATATGGTCTCCTTTCTTTTTATGATTGCTTCTTCTTCTTTTATTTCAATGCTACTTTCTTTTTTCGATTTTGATTTTTTTTCTCTTTTTTTTTTCAACACTTTTTGTAGAAGAAGCATAAGAAGAATCATAAGAAGAATGAAGGATAGGATACCCATTACAAACTTTTAACACACTTTAACCACCATACAAGTAACTTCCCCCAAGCTTGACTAAGATTCACTCTAGCATAACAATTCAACTATCCTAATCCCCGGATGGGTAGAATGATCATATAGGCTCGGTATGCTTTTGTGGAGCTTTCAAAGAAAAGGCAATTAAGGCTCAAACGGGCTACAAGAAAAGGATACAAGTATAGGGTGGCCAAGGTTAAAGGGCTAACAAAAACAATGCCTCAATCATATTAATGTCATGCACATAAGTCGTGAATGTAGTCTCGAAGAAGATATTAATGCAAGTTCTAGAGTTAACACACAAAGAGAGTTCACTCACATGAAAGTAAAGAGAGGACACTTATAGAATTTAGTCCAAGAAAGGTCAATCCTCACCGGCTTTTGTCTAGAGTATCGGTTCTAACAAGATTCAAGTTTGGCGATCACATTACATGCTCAAGTCAAATGTCAAACATTTAAGCCCTCATTACCATGCATATATCATTACATTATCAACAACCAAAGCATATTAGGGGTTTCATGGATTGTGCATCGCAAAAAGAAAAACAAAAAGTAAAACCCGTGAATCATATCAAACACCTAAAATATAATGCAAATGCAATGCATGATGTATGAAATGTCATGAGAAAAATGAAAAATTAACACTAAAATGCAAATGATAAACTAACACTACAATGCAAACGGAATGAAAGACTGACACTAAAATGCAAACGAAGTCCACACATGGAATTATCCCTCCCCAAGCTTAAATTCTACATTGTCCCCAATGTAGAAATAAAAGAAAGAGAAAAGGAAACTCACCAAATAAACTCAGGTAATCAGGCATCTTCACTCTATACTCCGGGTTGTCCAAAATTAGTACAAGTGCAGAAGATTTGCAGCAACATATCCTCTTCCATCTTCCAGTAGCACTATATACGACATAGACAAAGCAAACCCCAAATACAGGACTACACATTCTAGCAGCTAATAGGCATAAAAAGTAAATTTCATGTTGAGAACACAAAAGCACAACATTTAGATCGATTTAAACATGAAATTGTCAATAATATATCCAATGCCCATCAGAAAATGCTAGGAAGCACATTTTAAACATACAAATCTCAAATTGACATCCATAGTTGTTGGGCATGCCAAAACTAAATTAATACTACCAGTGGTGGACTACTCGAAACCAAATCAAGCAATTATCAATTCTTCCACTAGCCTATCAATTATCAAAGCATAAAAATCAGCATATATCCACCAACAAGCCAATAAAAAAAATTCAACAAATCAAGCAATTTCTTTCCCATAAGCATATATATGCCAAACCAACCTTGAAAACCAATAATATAGCAAATTAGAGCACAAAATTATGGAACAGTGCAGGAGGGCTTCACTTACAAAAATTACAGCGGGTTGTAGAGGGATATGGTTCGCGCGGCTCAGTGACGGGGGTGGAAAACTCGGAATTGGGCTCGGAGCGATGGTAGGCGAGCAGAGGATTGGCGAGGCAGAGGGGTGGTGTGGCTGGGATGCGGGGTGGTGGTGTGGAGTCGCGCGAAGATGGATGGTGGCAGAGGAGCAGCGGCTGAGAAGTGCGGGCGGTGGTGGCTACTATGCCGTGAGCAGAGGCGGAAGGTGGAGGAGAGACGCGGCGGTGGAGGTAGGGCAAGGGATGCAAAGAAGAGAAGGGGAGAAGGTAAAGTAACGCAGCGTTGCGTTGCTTCATTTTTTTTTAATTTTTTTTTTTAAAATTAAATAGGGGCACGGTTTGTAACGAAACCGCACGGTATGTTACAAACCGTGCCACTTTGCAGAAACCCCTCCAGAGAAAAGGCACGGACGACGACCAACAGGAACGGTTGGTGACAAACCGTGCCTGTTTGCAGAAACTTTATCCGTGCCGTACTCCAGAAGTGTTTCTTTTTGCAATCCCAAGTTTATTTTTAACTAAGTGAAGAAAATAAAAAAAACTACCTTGGGTTGCCTCCCAAGAAGCGCTTGTTTATGGTCGTTAGCTTGACCTTCACCAATGTCAAGTGCTCGGATCAGGCGGGTCGGTGATACCCAACTCGATCGGATCAGGCTCTATGTAAGGCTTCAGTCGAAACTTTCTTACTAGAAAATACCCCGAGTTCTTATGCCATAGCTCTACGGAATCATTTTGAAGAACTCGGTTCAGGTAGTATGGACCGGACCATCTTGTATTCTTGCTTCCCGGAAACATGCTCGACTTATGATGATAGAGAATCACATGATCCCCTTGCTTGAATTCTACAAGAGCACGGTCAGCAGAGCGTCTTTTTCTCTTCTTCCGTCTAGTCAGGACCTCGTTGCAAGAAGAGGTCGGAATAGAGCTTTGTAACACCTTAAGCTCATGAAGCACCGGGTCCTCCTTGTTCTCTTGGGTAAATTCATTCCTATCAATTTGTGCCTCATCCCATTGTTTGTCAATCCCAATCACTATAGAAGTGCATCGCTCTAAGTGGTGCACTTCAGGTGGCTCTGTAGGCAAATTTGATATAACCAACTCAGCAATCAAATCCTTCATCTTTAGATTTTCTTTGGTTAGATCATCTACTTGAATCTTCAAAGAGTCCACCAATCCTGAAAGTGAAAAAAATTGGGTTAATAAAGGTTTAAGCACATCATCCAACATAGCTGTAAGAACAGAAAGAACTTTCTCCACTTCCCTATCATGTCGTTGGATGAATTCATTACGCTTACTCTCTTGCATGGGTGGGCATGTCTCAGCCTGAAGCGGTATATGTTGGGTTGTCATCCAACTAGGATTAGAAGATTGTGCTTTCCAAGCAATTATATCTCCAAAACTAGCGTGACAATTAGTCTTGTCATGATCTTCAACTCCACAATTCTCACAGAAGAGGTTAAAAGATATTGGGTTTTGGCCATAACCCAAATTGTAGTTTACATGATCATACCTCTGAGAACCTGTATTAGACTGAGAAGGAAGAAAAGGATAAGAATTTACCTCATACTCACCTGAATACATTTTTTCGACTCACTCTAAAATAGCCCGAAAATAAAACAAAAGAAAAATAAAAGAAAAATAAAAGACCTAGAAACACCAATAGAGATAACAACTAATATTAACAAATTGGTCCCCGGCAACGGCGCCAAAAACTTTATGTGGCTAAAACGTACCCGCAAGTGTACGGGGTCAGTTGTAGTAGTCAAGTGTCGATCCCACAGAGACCAATGTAATATTAATTGAAACGCTATCAGTGAATTAGGTCGAATGGATATAAATAAGAACGAACCAAGCTAACTAGGAATAACAAATAAAACAGATAAATATATATGGATAAATGTGTCTAAGGTTAAGGATCACCGCAACAATGCTTCTGTAAATAAAATCACACTCTGCCTGAATCTAGTCCAATTATTTGAAGGTAAGACATCTAGGGTAATCTACTAACTTCTTTCAGACGATAGTAAACGTGTTTGAACTACCTAACAATCGTTGTCGCGCATAGCTGATCTCATTCAAACCCATTAACGCTCTTAGAGTCTAGGAATAAACTGAAATAACATTCGTTGTCGCGCTCCGCTAAATCAATCTTAACCTAGAACATCTATGATGACTTAGTATCCTCAAGAATAATTAAGTCGCTTTCGCACAAATAACACTCGTGTTCAATTCCTAGGATTCCGATAAAAGTTATCACCTTTCAGCCTCAAACTCTACCTTATTACCTATTAGTGTTTTCACCTTTCAGTCTCAAACCCTAATAAGATCCAATCAGTCTAAGCTAGAACGGGCATAAAGTATCTAGGAATGAATCAAATACTATTTCAATTCAGGCAAACATATAATTCTATTTACATACGCGTTGTTTGGATCACCATAACCTTAGAACTAGGAATTTAGCCAAGCATGATCGAAGATACAAAACAGATTATACTAGCCAATGACAGATATGAATTATTCAATAAAAACAAGAGATAAGAAAACTTAGTCTCAATGACGAAATAATCCAAACGAAAGCTAGAACAATAAACACCGTCTTCGAATCAAACAAAGGCAAATAATTCCCTCTTGAAGATCTTGGTCTGCGGTGCCACTCTCACCATCAGACAAGAACAAAAACTAAGATAAAAACCTCCCCTAAAAACGTGTCACACCTCTCAAAATATAACTCCCCAAAATCTAACCCCCAAACCTCATCAAGTTCACGTAACTCCTCCCGTTTTCAAAGTCCACGTGGGCCCCTTGAAGTCTTCTCCTCCTTCCTTGCATTAAGTCCACCTTGATTGTGTGGCCCATTTAATTTCTTGTCCAGCCGGCCCATTAGCTAATCTCAAGGTCCAATCAGCTAGCTTAAGTGCTACTCCCATCACTATTACGTAGATAAGCTTGTACACCATTGATCAATAACCTTCGTGTATGATCCAAAATCCAGCAACTCAAAGACCCGTATTTACCCGCATTAGAAATACCTGAAACACATATAAATACGAGTGTAGGCTCCGAATACAAAATAATGCAAAATTACCTATAAAATATATCAAATATGTATGAGAATGACCTAATCTAATATGCAACTAGACACCTAAAATATGTATAAATTAGGTGTTATCATTCCTCACATGAATGTTGCCCAACATGTTGTCAGATATCTTAAGGCCACCTTAGATATGGGCTTATTTTATCCTGCAAGCTCTACTCTCAACATCAGAGCCTTCACAGATGCAGACTATGATGGTTGAAAGTTCTCTAGAAGAAGTTTGACAGGATATTGTGTCTACATGGGTGACTCCTTGGTGTCATGGAAGACAAAGAAGCAAAAGATTGTTAGCAGAAGCTCAGCTGAATCTGAATACAGGGCAATGGCACACTCATCAGCTGAGATCTACTGGATTCAAGGCCTTCTTCTGGACATGGGAATACAGACACCCCTACCTATTCCTCTACATTGTGATAGCACTTCTGCACAGCATATATCTGAGAATCCTGTGTTCCATGAGAGAACAAAGCATCTGGAGATAAATTGCCATTATGTAAGAGATCATGTACAATCTGGTTTTATAAAGCTTGTACATGTCTCATCAGCTAAGAACATAGCTGATATCATGACTAAACCTCTAGGTGAACTCCAACATCAAGGTTTATCTTCCAAGTTAGGACTTGTCATTGAAAATACAAGTCCAACTTGAGAGGGGGTATGAGAGTATATAGTGAATAGGGATATTAGTGTCTTTTCCCATAATAACATATTCTAACAGAATTTGTTATATAAGGCATTAGCCTCATCTGTAACTATTATCTGATCATTTCTCTCAATCAATAAACTCTCTTCCTCCCTCTATCATGTTCTCTTAATCTTTTCCGCACTAAGATCTTGATTAAATCAAGTTCTTCATATAAGGCGACTGATCCAATCTGGCAAAGACATTATCTCCACCAATAGGCGATTTTGAACCAAGCATAGACTTTCTTGAAAACTTGAGCAGGGCGGGTAATTGGCCAACGCTTTCTTCATTTTGAAATCTGAAGTTGTACAAAGCTTTGCCATTAATGTCAGTCCAAGAGGCTAGAGTTCATTCTATCTATCATTTTTGAGCTCCTCGCCTCCTTTGATGCTTTTGGCCTTTTGGTTCTGTCTTGTTCATATTCAAAGCTTTTGCTATCTCGGATGCTAATTAATTGCCAGATGAATACAAAGACGTCGACAAGACGAGTGCAATGCAAGCGTGCAACCATATCAAGAAGAACTTTGAATGAGTCTGATAACGGGCCATCATATTTTCATATCTATAACTTGCAAAGAAGCCACGTGGATAATAAGTAGTCTAAACCCAAAGTGAATACTAGAATGTTGCAAAAGCGTAGTCGTTGGAGTTTACCTCAATAAATGGTTGCATGCTTTGGGTTGCTGCAAGAAATTTACATAGTCTATGTAATCACTTCGAAAGAAGAGGGGTCTAACTATGCGTAGCAAGCCATGAGCTAGGATTTCCTGCGAAGTAGAATTAGTGGAATGGATAAAAGTTTAGTTGTACTCAATTTACAAAGGTTTCAAAGTAGAGTTCCTCCAAAGTACCTGTTTGCACTAGATTATGTATAGATAAGGAATGTCCCGGATTAGGGGCCAACATGAACCCGTTGGTTTTCTACACTTGTCTTTCAGTTGTGGGCAAGATCGAATTTCAGGTGATGTAAGGCGGCTGACCCAATCAGGCAAAGATGAAATCTTATCACAATAAGAGATTAGTAGATTTTCAAGGGCTAGGAGGTGTCGGCATTTGTCTGGTATTGATGCTAACGAGTTGGTAGAAAAGAAGTGGAGTCTTCTCAAGCCTATAAGGTCCTCCCATGGTAACTCATTCAATCCATGCGTATCAACTCCATTGCAGCATGTAATATATTGTTAAATACAGGAGATTCTTGAGCTTATGGATTACTCTATTAAGACCGGCCATAGTATCCATATCCCAAAGTGTCAATTTTTTAAGGTTAGGAGGAGTTGTCCATTGCATGTCCTCATCATCTTGCACATTTCTAATGATAACCAATTGCTCTAATCCACTGAGATGATGAAGTCCGTTGAGAAGATGAGCACCCACTGCATCACTCCCGAACTCAAATTTCAACTCCTTGAGCCTTATAAGCCACCTCCATGGCATCCCCTCTTTCGCCATGTTTTCAACCTCAATCACTGATTCTGTATCTTTAGAGCCTCGAAACTGAACGAATTCAAGGAAAGGCATTTGTTGTAGTAAGAAGAAGAGAGAAGAGCGTTTAAAATCATTCACGGAAAGTCGGCGGACAGATGACAAGATGCTGGTTTGTTATGGCGGAAAAGCAAAATCATTTATTCCCACGAGAGATAAAACACTGAGGTGAGAGCAAGTGCGGGGAATATTAGAAGTTGGAACCACAAACCTATTTGCTTCCGGTTCTATTGCATTGGGTAATCTCAGTAACTGTCTTACTAGATTCACACTGACTACATCAAGTTTCAAATCTTCCACAATTGGACACGAAGGCAGGGTTGTTAGCTGTGTACAACGCCATACCTCTAAACAAGAAAGTCGTGGAAACCCATAGTCTTGCACACCAGAAACTTCTTCTACTGAAGCAGGGTTGTTAGCCTCCACCATCCTTTTAATCTTCCCATATTAAAAATATTCAAATATTCAAGTGAGGGGAAGAATGCTCCGCTATCAGAACACATGTCATTCTCCACGTACTCCAACAGAGGCATAAACCCGAGGCACAACGTTTTAAGCTGAAAGAGATGGCTTAGTTGTGTAAGCTCATGACATCTATTGCAGGACGATAGAAATAGCTCAACCAGGTTATCCAGAGTAGAAAGCCAATCTGGAAACTTCACTCCAGGGTAGTAATAAACTTTAAAATGACTGACATTATTGGACGGTTGAAGACAGCATAACACATCATCAACTTCAGGAAACTCTTCCTCTTTTGATTCATAAGGCCACCGAAGATATAACTGGCTTAGTTTTGTTTTTTTGCTCAACATAGACTCTTCGGCATCACCCGCACAACTTTTCAACCCACCTTTTGGAAATTAGATCGTAATTTTACCTGTCAGGTTGTTAAGGTGTTTCAAATACCTTAGTCCCCCATACTCTTTGTGCACAATAAGTCGGTCAAGACTAACAAGAGAGGCCATCTCTTCCAATCCTGAAGGCATATGATTCAGTTTAAAACAACCCTCAAGATGTAAATATCTTAGGCTTATTAGTTTGTGTAGGTCTTTTGGCAACTGGATAAGATTCCGACAACCTTTCAGATTCAGTACTAGGAGATTATGCAGCTTGTATAAAGCATCTGGAAGCCTGAGCAACTTATCACAATCCCTGAGGTCAAGATATCTCAGATGAATCAATTTGCCTATGGAAATGGGTATCTCTTTTATGCCTAATTTCCTTAAACTCAATGTTCTCAAGCTTGTCAAATTCAGGAACACACCATCAAGAAGCGCCCTATCAATTGACCCTGTATTAGGGGGCAATAGGCTTCGCATTCCTTTACACTCGAGTAGTGAGCTTGTGATATCCTTAAAAAGCAAATGTCGAGGAAGGATTCTCCCTAAATCGTCATTGATTTTCAACATCGAAAGACATTCATTTGCAGATACTTGAACAGCCAAATCATGGAACAGGTCATGCATTTTGCAACTGATAATACCATCGTCATTGCCTACCTTGACATTTTGGAAGAAGCATCTTTGTCCCAAGTACAAAAAGTAACTCTCACGATCAGGCATTGCTTTCATCAACTCATTATCTACAAATTCTGACCATACCTTCATGTCTTTACTATACAAGAAGCTTCCTACTATCCTGATAGCAAGAGGCACATTCGGACACTTCTTCACAATTTGTCTACCCAGAGCCTCCAGCTTGGTTCGGTTTCCCACTTCTTTGTTGCTGTCAAAAGCCATTCTCTTAAACAATACCCAAGCATCCTTATCCGACAACTCTCCTAATGAATAGTGAGGCCTTACAGTGGCAAGATTTTGTGCAACCATCTCCGAGCGTGTGGTCATGACGATCTTGCTTCCTCTCTCACCAACATCTAACAAGCGTTTCAAACAAAGCCATTGCTCACAGATATCATCCCAAACATCATCTATTACAAGGAGAAACTTTTTCCCATTGATGTTTGCCCTAAGCCTATTCTGCAACTCATTTAAACTTCTTGAGCTTGTGCCTGTAATTTTCTCCAAGACTTCTTTTAAGTCTGAGAAATAATTAACGCAAGCCCATAGACGCAACTCAAAGAACTCCTATGTCTCCTTTGCATTGTACAACAACTGAACTAAAGCAGTCTTTCCTTGTCCCCCAATGCCAACCACTGCAATGACAGAAACACGCTCTTTGACACTAGCATCAGTCAACAACAAACTTAAAAGCTCTGTCTTCTCTTTCTCTCTCCCAATCACCTCATCACAAGAAATGAACGAGTGTTGTTCATTTCACTTCACAACATGCCTCTGATTGTATACATTTGCATCTCTCAGCAATCCAAACTGATTGATGTCTTTTGTGTTGAGGTCCCTTTAGGTTTTGAATGGTAACAAACATTCTGCTAATGAACTGTCTGAGTGTTTTCAGGATAGTTACTCTGAAAGGAACGTTACGCCTCTGTGATCTATATAAGGAAAGCTCAATCGGAGAGAGAGCTTGATGGGTCCAATCGAAGATTATGTGTTGTTATCTATATAAGGGTCGAAGATATTCCAGAAAGATCGAAGATCTTGGCGGTTGAACAAGGCCGACTCAAATAAGGAAGGAAATAATATCTTTTTCCTTAAAGATAGATCTTGTTTGTTGGAGGGTTGGACGTGATATTGGTGGTTAGACAAGACCAACTCAAATAAGAAAGGAAATAATATCTTTTTCCTTAAAGATATTATTTTTCTTAAAGATATTATTCTTGTGTTTTTAACCTAGGTTATCTTAGTATTTAAGCAAGGCTTAGACTAGGAATAAGGTTGACGTTTTTGTAGAGAGATTCTTATGTTCAGAGAGATTTAGAGAAGAAGAAGAGTCATCAAGGCTTAGAGGTTGAGTTCGGGCTCGAGTGAGAGGAGTGATTCGTGATCGTAATCCGAGCTCTCTTTTGTAACGAACAAGAAATCAATAAGATAAGTAAACTCTTCTAAATCCTTCAAGTGAGAAGCTTGAAGGTAGTGGTTTTACTCAACTCTTAGCGGTTGAGGTTTCCACTCTAAATCTCTTGTCAATTATATTCTTCTTGCATTATATTTCCGCTGCTACACTTCCTGAGGAACGATTCCTATTGTTCCCTCGGAAGTAACTGTGCTAACCGATCCAACAATTGGTATCAGAGCCTGGTCTCTAGATTGTTTGTGTTAGCTTTGCAGGAAGAATGGCTACAAATACGTCCATCAATGATTCCTTCTGGAAACCCCCGGTGCTTAAGTTCGGAGAATTCTCCTATTGGGTGGAACAGATCGAGTCGCATATTTGTTCGCTTCATGGACAAATGTGGAAAGTGGTAGAGTTTGGTGATATCAAAATTCTTGATCCTACTGATCCCACTGGTGTCAAATTAAAGTCGAGGGCTGATTATCAAAACGCTGATTACAAAATCTTGGAAACCAACATGCGTGCCAAGAAAGTTCTACTCATGGCTCTTGGTCCTTCTGATCAGAGAAAGGTCCTTCGCTACAAGACTGCTCATGAGATCTTTAATGCTCTCAAGAGGATGTATGAAGGGAACGATGATATCAAGAAGAACCGAATTCTTGCTCTCACTAAGGAATACGATAGTGCAGTACAGGGAAAGAATGAGTCTCTCGATGAATTTCACTCTCGTTTCCAGGGGTATGTCGGTCAATTAGAATTCCTTGGGGAAACGATCCCTGAGTGGAAGATCACACATCAATTCCTTCAAGGGTTGTCGTCAAAGTGGGATGCTTTCTCCTTAGCTCTCCAGGCCCAAAATGACATCAAGAATACAACCCTTGAAGAGTTGGTTGCTCGACTTCAAAGCAATGCAGGCATTCAACAAAGCAAGGTCTCTAGACGAGAAAGTGAAAAATCTGAAAAGGCCCAAAGCATCGCTTTAAAGGTTGAAAGGGCATTCGATCTTGCTCAAGAGGATGAGGAAGATGAAGATGGCGATGAGGAAGTTGCTCTCATCACCCTAGCATTTCGCAAGGTATGGAAAGGAAATCGAGACATACAACGTTCCTCTGATGGGAACAAAGATGTAGTTTGCTATCACTGCCAACGGAAAGGCCACTTAGCGCGAAATTGCTTCAAGAAGAAAGCTGGTGAAGCACCTGTCCCGGCTAGGGAAAAGAAGGAAGCCATGTTTGCTGCATGGGGAGCTTCCAACTCGGACGATGACAGTGCCTATGCCTTAAAGGACACATGTCTCATGGCCGCTGGAGGTACACCCACGGATGAGGTAACTGAATCTGAACTTGACTCTATCTTGCAAAGTAAAACTAAGTCTCAGATAATTAAGGCTATAAAGTCTCTAGGGGAAGAGAATGGCAACCTTAATTTACTTCTTGAAGAAAAGAATGAAACTATCTCCAACCTTGTTGATGAAAACAATCTTTGGGCTTCGAAAGTCTCCAAACTTGAGAAAGCTTCGTCCTTTTCCTCGGATAATTGCAATACTTGTCATGCATTTCAATCTACCATCACTTCCTTAGAACGTAAAGTTACTGAACTTGAATCGAATATTCTTATGTTAAAACTGAGTAACTCTAAGCTAGCAAAAGATGCAGAAGATTTGAAAGGAAGTGAAGAAGAGAGAAAGAAGGTCTGGCTGGATGAGTATGTTGCTTCCAAGATTGAAAAGGAGAAGGTTGACTTCTCCACGCGGTTTGTACCCCGTACTGGACTCGGCTACGGTAAGACCTTAAGTTCCCAAACTGGTAACATTCCCTCTGGATCACAAAGTCCTTCTCCTTCCAAGGAACATTGTGGTGGATCCAGCTCTGGCTGCTCCCACAGTGGATCCAAGGGGGAAGAAAGGTTCAAGGTCCGTGAGGACAAGGTTTGGTTCGATGGACAAAAGGCTTACCACATGTGGCTTAAACAGGTTCAGAACATCAAGCCAGTACAAATCGACTTTCAATCAATGATTGACAACAAACCCATCTGGCCGAGTCAAAGTAAGTATGTGAACTTATGGCATCATAGAGTGTGTTGGCACTGCGGTAAAACAGGTCACTACAAACAAAATTGTCATCTTAGAAAGAAATTTGAGAAAAGATCACATACTTATAGACAACATTCCCAAGTTAGGAACACTTCTAGAGTCAAAGATGTCTTAAATGAACCGAGGAATAGAAGGGTCTTTTCTAATCCAGGTAAGCCTAAGCTTGCCTGGGTTCGTAAAAACTAATCTCTTACATGCAGGATGGAGGAAAGAAACGTTCTTGGTATATAGACAGTGCATGCTCAAGTCATGTGACAGGGAACAAAGAATGGTTCATCTCTCTCCATCCACACACCAAGGGTTCCATAACCTTTGGGAACAACAGTAAGGGTGAAGTAGTAGGCTTAGGAAAGGTAAGAATTTCTGATCGACTCCTTGTGTATAACGTTACTCTAGTAGATAACCTTACCTTTGATCTGTTGAGTGTACGTCAATTGTGCCAGGACGGTCAAAATAGGGTTATCTTTACTACTGATGAGTGTGTGGTTGAGAATGTTAGTACAGGTAAAGTTCTTCTAAGAGGTGCAACAAAAAACAACTTGGACAAAGTGGATCCCTTTTACATCCCTGAAGAGGAACTATGCCTTGCTGTCCAAGATGAGGTATCAAATTTATGGCACAAAAGGTTTGCACATGCAAGCCTCAGACTTCTATCCAAGCTTCACAATAAAGACCTAGTGGTAGGTCTACCCAAGATAGATTGTCATGCTGAGGAGGTTTGTATCGCATGCACAAGGGGAAAACAAGTAAGATCATCCTTCAAATCAAAGAACCAGGTCCAAAGGAATAAATCACAACTTCTCAGCTTCAAGAACCCCACAGCAAAATGGAGTGGTTGAAAGAAAGAATAGGACCCTGGAAGACATGACGAGAACAATGTTAATTGCAAGTGGTCTTCCAAGGAACTTTTGGGCTGAGGCACTAAATGCTGCTTGCTATGTGCTCAACCGTGCCATGCTAAGGCCCATGATAGATAAGACTTCTTATGAGCTGTTGAGGGGAAGAAAGCCTAATGTCTCACATCTCAGAGTTTTTGGTTGCAAGTGCTTTGTATACAACAATGGGAAGGAAAATCTGGGAAAATTTGATCCAAGGAGTGACGAAGGAACCTTCGTTGGGTACTCCTCACAGAGCAGAGCATACAAAGTGTACAACAGGAGGACCAAGAAGGTTGAAGAGAGTATATACGTAATCTTTGATGAGAATATTATGGCTGGCAACTTTGTGCAAGACTCAAATGATCTTCCCCTGACGGAAAGAGACAAGGAATGCTTTCAACTCTTGGAAGACGACGTACAGGTACCTCTGGAGGGAGAAAACCAAGTGGAAGGAGTACATCTTGTAAACTCCTCAATTCCTCACCCTCCTGAGACCTCTGAAGCTAACTATGTCCAAGCTCAGATAGAAGGTGAACAGGAAGAAGTATCTGGATCTCAGGGGGAACAAATCCCTAACCAGAAACAAACAGGTGCTGAAAGTCTACAAGAAGAAGGCGGAACTTGCCACAACACTCGCATTCATGGACCTCCCTCGAGACTCATGGATTACGTGTGCAACTGTGCTTCAACCTCGGAAACACCACCTGATTCTCAATCCTCGAAGGATTGTTCCGTTCTAACCTTAGATCCTATAATCCATGCTTTTTGTGCTTTTGTTTCTGTAGTTGAACCAAAGACAGTTGGAGAAGCTCTCAAAGATCCAGAGTGGGTAAATGCTATGCAAGAAGAGCTTCATCAGTTTGAGAGGAACAATGTGAGGAGACTGGTTCCAAGACCTAAGGATAGATCTGTCATCTGTACCAAATGGGTATTCAGGAACAAGATGGATGACAAGGGACAAGTCACAAGGAACAAAGCCAGACTAGTTGTAAAGGGTTATAACCAGCAAGAAGGAATAGACTATGATGAGACTTTCGCTCCGGTTGCAAGGAGGAGGCACTTTATGGTCTCAAGCAGGCTCCACGTGCCTGGTATGAAAGGCTATCTCAATTCCTCCTGTCCCATGGTTACGTCAGAGGGGAAGTTGACAGGACCTTGTTCCTAGTGAAGAAAGGAAAGCACACTCTGGTTGTGCAAGTGTACGTTGATGATATCATCTTTGGCTCCACCAACGAGCAACTGGTTACCAAGTTCACTAAACTGATGGAAAGTGAATTTGAGTTGAGCATGGTGGGAGAACTCAAGTACTTCTTAGGACTACAAGTGATTCAAGTTGAAGAAGGAACAAAGGGGCATCAACAAAAGTACCTCAGGGAATGCATCAAAAAGTTTGGGATGGCAGATGCGAAGGATTACTCCACTCCTATGTCCCCGAATGACACAATATGGATTGATGCAGACAAGAAGGAAGTTGATCAAAAAGTCTACCGTGGAATGATAGGCTCATTGCTTTATCTAACCGCCAGTAGGCCTGATATTATGCAAAGTGTATGTTCTTGTGCTAGGTTTCAAGCAAGTCCTAGAGAAACACATGTCACTGTAGTGAAGAGGATTTTGAGGTACTTAAGGGGAACAGATGATCTTTGCTTGTGGTATCCAAGAGGAGGTAGTCTTGAGCTGCTATGATATACAGATGCAGGCTTTGACGGGTTCAAACCAGACAGGAAATCCACCTCTGGGATGGCTCAGTTTCTTGGTCCATGCCTCGTGTCGTGGGCCTCCAAGAAACAAACCACAGTCGCTCTCTCCACAGCTGAGGCAGAGTATGTAGCCGCCGCTGCTTGTTGCTCTCAACTCTTATGGCTCAAACAACAGCTAAGTGATTACGGTATTGTACTCAGTAACGTTCCTATTTTGTGTGATAATACAAGTGCTATTGATATTTCTAAGAATCTTGTGCAGCACTCAAGGACCAAACACATTGATATTAGACATCACTTTCTACGTGATTGTGTGGAAAAGGGAATCGTCTCTATGGAGCACGTTTGGTCTGAGGATCAAATCGCGGACATATTCACAAAGCCACTAAATAAGGCTCCCTTCGAGAAGTTACGACTGGAGTTAGGTATGATTTCCCTTGAATGATCTTGTTCTTCTATAAAACCCTCAATGATTGGTGAGAAATTGCGAATTTATTCTTTATGAACTTGATCTTTGAAGTCTGGTCACACTTGCATTTCTATAATATGGATTCGTATCTTTTGTGCCGCATGCTAGTATCATACGTGCTTAGGAAAGTTACCATTCATTACATTCACTTGATGTCATGTTATTGTATGCAAAGGTCTTATTTCTAGCCCAAAAGATCCCTCTTGATGTACTGAACCCACAATATAAGCCCAAAGGATAGAGGGAATCTACAGCCACCCTTAGCCTTCATGGATGATAGTCCTAAGAGCCTTGTTTTCCATTCACAACTGGACTCACTCGCCATGATGTAAAATAATTAAATTTCATACTATATGTGATATTTCTGTGTGATGTTCTCTATTGTACCATCTTTGGTAACCTTACCCAAACCATCACACACCATCGACATCAGACAAGGAAGGGAAGGTAAAGAGGCTGAATTTGAATTCTGAAAGTGGGAACCGTGTGAACAGTTTGCACCGAGTGAACAAATTAATTATGGCAGTGGTTACAGAACAATGATGGTAAGTATCTTCCCAAGGTTCATGATGTCTCAATGGAAGATTTTATTGGAGGAATTTGCAACAACCAACTGGTGAATTAAAGGAGATAAAATCCCGCAAGGAAAGAAGTAGAATTGCGAAGAATTGAAAAGACGGCTCTACGGGTTTTTGAGTATAAAGAAGGAAACCCAGCTACCTCATCAACAACGTTACCCCCAGAGAGCAGAATCGCACCACCATTCGGATTCAAGACTTCCTGTTGATGGATAAGATGCTCCTCCGGAAAGAGATCAACCTGCCAAAGATTATAATGCTTCACATGGCCCATGCTAAGAAAAATGACAGGCATGGTCTTCCTTTCCCTGAGATAGTCAGGAAGATCTTGGAGTACTTAAAGGTCTGTGAGTCTGGGTCGGGTGACATTGTTTTTGCAAGAGAGATGGTTGAAGCTAATCTGAAGAATATGAGGTTTGAGAAGAATGATGTTGGAGTATGGGTACGGGCCTCGGGCAAAATTGAGACTGATGCTATGTCACAGGGCCCGCCAGAGGAACAGAATGAAGTGCTGAATATGGTCTACAACAATGATAGGATGGAAGAACTGTGCTCGCTCGTCGCACACCTCTCTGAACATCAGCACCGACTGGCTAAGGTGATCACTGCTCTAAAGGATGAGATACGTCGTTGGACACAACCTCACCAGTAAGGTTCCCTTCGCAGTATTCAGACGACGCCTTGCACCCTTCCTTCCCTTGATCTGACCCCCACATTCTGTTCCCTAGCACATCAACTGCTTCTCTTTCATGCTTATTGTACCCTTTGCTTACTTTGCTTGACTATCTTTTGCTTGTTTTGTTTGTCTTTCTTTCCTTTGCACGGATGCATACGAGCGTCAGTCCTTTAGACGCTTATAAATATTAATGAACTGCTTGCTTCAGTGATATGACTTGTATTGTCTTCGGTTCTTAAATGCTTAAATATTGCTTTTTGATGATGCCAAAAGGGGGAAAATAAAGGGAGTTCAAGGTCTTAGGGGGAATCTCATATTCTTTCTCTTCGAGTAATAATCCTAGGGGAAATTATTTACGTGTGCACTGTGAATACACTTTTCATGTCTTTATTAAATGTGCTTTTATGTTTTAAAGAAGAGAATGTTTGTCACCATCAAAAAGGGGGAATTTGTTGAGGTCCCTTCAGGTTTTGAATGGTAACAAACATTCTGCTAATGAACTGTCTGAGTGTTTTCAGGATAGTTACTCTGAAAGGAACGTTACGCCTCTGTGATCTATATAAGGAAAGATCGATCGGAGAGAGAGCTTGATGGGTCCAATCGAAGATTATGTGTTGTTATCTATATAAGGGTCGAAGATATTCCAGAAAGATCGAAGATCTTGGCGGTTGAACAAGGCCGACTCAAATAAGGAAGGAAATAATATCTTTTTCCTTAAAGATAGATCTTGTTTGTTGGAGGGTTGGACGTGATATTGGTGGTTAGACAAGACCAACTCAAATAAGAAAGGAAATAATATCTTTTTCCTTAAAGATATTATTTTCCTTAAAGATATTATTCTTGTGTTTTTAACCTAGGTTATCTTAGTATTTAAGCAAGGCTTAGACTAGGAATAAGGTTGACGTTTTTGTAGAGAGATTCTTATGTTAAGAGAGATTTAGAGAAGAAGAAGAGTCATCAAGGCTTAGAGGTTGAGTTCGGGCTCGAGTGAGAGGAGTGATTCGTGATCGTAATCCGAGCTCTCTTTTGTAACAAACAAGAAATCAATAAGATAAGTAAACTCTTCTAAATCCTTCAAGTGAGAAGCTTGAAGGTAGTGGTTTTACTCAACTCTTAGCGGTTGAGGTTTCCACTCTAAATCTCTTGTCAATTATATTCTTCTTGCATTATATTTCCGCTGCTACACTTCCTGAGGAACGATTCCTATTGTTCCCTGGGAAGTAACTGTGCTAACCGATCCAACATTTTGCTATGTCATCTAGTCTCTCCCTGAGCTCCTTCACCTGATGAGATATTTTGACAATAAAGGCAAATTGGTTTGACTTGGAGAAGAAGATCTTCATCTCTTCTCTGAATTTGTTTCCGAAAGTGACCTTCTTCTGCAACGCTCTAGTTGAGACAGTGTCGAGCAAGTCATCTGCTTTGTACATCTCATCTTTAAGCCTAGAAAGTCATCCTCCAATATCAGCATTCATTGCTTTCTTCTCCCACTACTAGAAATACGTGTCATTATCGATGCTTTTGATTCGACGCTTTTACGAAGCGTCAAAAATAGCATCAGGCACGCTACATATCTCGACGCTTTTTTTGCGACGCTTAAAAGTGTCGAGATCCTCGACGCTTTAAAGCGTTGAAACCGTTAATAGCGTCAACGACACTCCATTTTCGACGCTTTTAAGAACCGTCGAAATAGCACAAGCGCGCTACATAAATTGACGTTTGTTCTTGACGCTTTAAAGCTTAGAATATATCGACGCTTTAAAGCGTCGAGACCCGCGTAAAAAAAGCGTCGATCCACTTATTTTAATTAATCTAATTTTTGTAAAAATATATTAAGAAACCCTAATGCCCATTCCGTAACACCGTATCTCTGCTCAGCCTCCTCCCCTCTTCATTCATCTTCTTCTCCGCGGCGGCATTTCGGGGTGAAAATGGGAGATCTGAGTTGAAGACAGATCTGGAAGAATAAACAGATGGAATAGGCGCCAGTTGAAGACAACCTTCATCCATTGGCGACTTCATTATGGTTTGTTTTCCTTACTTCTCGTCGATCAGCAACACTATTACGATCGTATCAATTTGCGATCTTGTTGATCTTCCTACAAACCCTAATTTTACTTCTCAATGTTAACAAATTTGCAGATTTCCCCATTGCAAAACACTCAAATCTGACTCCATACCGCTATGTAACATTGTTTTGTATTTCATCTCTAAACAAAATCGAAATAAAGTAGCAGCAACACCTGAATCACTTGAGACATGGAGTAAAAAAGAATAATTAAGCAATGTAGGAGATGGAAGGAAGAACCGGGCACATAGTGAAAATTTCTCCCTCTACTCCAGTTCATCCTCCTCAATAAGGTCTCTCGATTTTTCTCCCTCTACTCTTCTGTTTGTGTTTTCGATTGAAGATTTAACATTCTAAAAGCCTTAGGTGGCTCATGCTAGCACCAATGTAGTTTGGATTTACTCTCTCACTTGTGGCGGAGTCATACTGTTTCTGTATTCTTGTTTATTTCATTGAAGTAAATCTGTGTGGCTTTTTTTTTCTGCATTAAGAGTATTGTCATTCTCTTCCTTAATTTTGACACTTTCGTTTTATTTTAGTTAGATACCTGTACTTGTGTGTGTATGTGTGTGTGAATTGCAATTACAATAGTAGGCATGTAGATTTTGTCTTGTTTTGCATTGTACTCTATAATTTTCTTAGTTAGATGTTCATATTAACTCTTCAACAAGGGAAGATCAGAAGGAGAAACTTTGGGCGATTATCTCTTCTCTATAATATATAGAACATGTATAGTGACTGAAGTAAGGTTTCAACAAAAAAAATTATAGTCAAGCATTACTAGGAAATTGAAAATAATTTACCGACTCGGATCTGTTTTATGTCTTCATTAGCAATATGAAATAGAAAACTAAAGCAAATACTAAAATTTCTAGTTTTTTGTTCTATGTACATACGCCTTGTTGCAGGAGCATTTGCAATCTCATACCTACATTTAAGTCTAGAATTTTGCTGAACTTTCTGTGGAAATGTGAGTATGTGACTTAGTATATTTTACTCCTTTAGTATACATGTTTGCTTGTTGACATGATATGGGCATTTGCATATTGTCAAATTGATTATATTTATTCCTTATATTTAGATTTAAATACTTTCTAGTGAAATTGTTTTTTAGTAATTTTACTTTTTCTAATATTTTGGAGAATCAAAACATAATCCATGCAACAAGAAGATGTGTTGTTGGAGAGTAAGGCAACAAATTCTGGATATGAAATAGTAAAATTTTATTTGATGTATGGACGATGGAAACAAGCTGATGTTTTGAAGCCAAAAAATTTCATTAACTCCACCCTCAAATTTTATATGTATGATGATTTAAACCATTTTTCTTCATTCAATAGGTCCATTTTTGTTTTTATAACACTCCTTGCCCATTTCATGGATTCAGCATCCAACTAGTATCTTTGTTCATCTTAGTGATGTTGAAAACCCCCTCTGTGGGTACCGTGATTGTCTTGATGATTTGGCGAAGTACTACGGAGACAACAAACTCAAAGGTTTTGGGTAGGGATGGACAAAGTCGTCTTTGCACGGATCAGTTCAAATTTGATAAGTGGGAGTTAGCAGATAACTACCTCACAACCGATTAGCTGATGCAAAACAAAAAAAATTCTGTACTCGTTTTATCATGCTATATAAACTTCAGTTGTGATCCTATTCTACATATCATTGATGAGCAATCCATGGAAGGAGTATAATACGAAGCTCTCAGACTTTGGCCTTGCCAAGGATGGTCCAATAGGAAATAAATCTCATGTTTCCACTCGTATAATGGGTACATATGGGTATGCAGCGCCAGAGTATATAATGACAGGTAAATAAAAAACAAAGTGTCAGTCAGTTAATTCTAGTTTGTTGACATTAGCTGGTAGAGATGCTAAACTACAGTGTCATGTTTTCACATTTCCAGGTCACCTAACTCCTCGGAGTGATGTTTACAGCTACGGTGTAGTTCCTCTTGAGCTTCTAATAGGCAGGAAATCATTGGACAAATGAAGGCCAGTCCGGGAGCAAAATCTGACAGATTGGGCTCTTCCTCTTCTCCGAGAAAAGAAGAAACTGCTCGACATTGTCGATCCTCGACTAGGAGGTGATTATCCGATCAAAGGAGTTCAAAAGGCAGCCATGTTAGCTTACCATTGCTTGAACCGTAATCCAAAAGCCAGGCCGCTCATGCGAGACATTGTAGATTCTTTAGAGCCTCTGCAACCTGATGATGGTGATAGTTTGCAAGGGAAGCCGACACTGGTCACAGTTGGAGAGGTTTCTGACAAACAAGTCAAGGCATCTGTTAATGAGCCTAATGTATAAAAACCAAGCATTTTGAGTAGGATAAAAACAACAAATGTGATATAATAGGTGCTCTTTCGATATATATATTTATAGTACAAGTGCTCTTTAGAAGATTTCAGTAATTCATATAATATATGTATTTTAGGTGTGGGTTCAATTTGATTTTGGATCAACAATTTTTGTAGTGTAATTCTCGACGCTTTAATGCATTCTGATTGACAATGTCAAAAACCGGATATCGACCAACAAAAACGTCGATACACTAACCTTTCTCGACGCTTTTATGCGTCTAGAACTAGGTTCGGGGTAAAGTGGGTTTTTTCCAAAGCGTCGAAACAAGTACTTCGACATCAAAAACTGTCGATAGTTTCAAATATGTCGACGCTTTTTTCCAATCCGCGAGAAATGGATTCTACTAAAGTGTCGAAACGCGCGTATCGACGCTTTATGTTGTCGATATTTACACCTTTTACGACACTTTTTTCTGTGACGCTTTAAAGCGTCGAGAATGTCGACGATAAAAAGTGTCGGTCAAAAAGCGTCGAAAAAACAATTCTCCCCCTCAAATTTTCGACGCTTTTCCGAAGCGTCGAGGACATGTGTTTCGACGTTTTAAAGCGTCGAAAAATGCATTAAAAAGCGTCGAGAAGGGTCTGTATTTCTAGTAGTGTTCTCAGCGTCATGCAACACATCTTTGATAGTTCTAATAGTGTTCTCCAACTTCTTGAGCTCATACTCTGAGTTGAACCATAGCGAAAGCTCATCTTTTGCTGGGGTACTCAATTGTTGAAGGAGTGACTTGGCAATGTTTAGGACAACTAGTTCGCCCATGGGAATGAATTGGAAAATCCCTGCTATTATGCCATGAGTAGAAAAATGGCTAAATTTGTTGTTCGTGTATAATCAGCAAAGTTAACTTGACTTAAAAAAGATTCATTCTCCTATTCTCTTTTTTCTTGATCTATGGTCAGCAACTTAACATGGTAGAATAGTCAATCCAAAACTTTAGAGCATATGTTAGCTTTCTAATGAAAATTCAAAAAAAAAATCTTAATCCATAACAATTAAGAATATAACTTAGAATCAAAATATTTTACTACTCTATAAATTTCTTAATTTAAGCCTCTTAAGTTTAGCATAATTGACAATAAAATTATGGTATATTTAACACATGCTTAATAAAACATATTGAGCATATTTAAAAAATAAACTCTTATCTAAAATTCAAAATTCAATTATAAACTCAACACAGCAGAATAGATATCTTCACAAATAATAAAGCACAATAAATATTTCCATTATAAGATGCTTAATATCTAAGCATAGGTTAGATAAATAGATAAAATAAACCCGATTATATTCTTCAATTGACCGAAAACCGAGTGCATAGCATAGAAGAGATCACAAACAAGCAAATGAATCATGTTAGCAAGGAAGAAGCAAGCAAAGATCCATCGAGCATAACAGCAGCAAAAAAAATTCAAAGCAAAACATGAAATAAAAGCGTAGACTAACCAATTATAGTAGTCAAACACTGATGAACTAAGAACCCTACGATGAATGCTCTTATCTTGATGGAAGATGACGGGAATTTGTGGTCTCTTTGATTGGCGAAACTCAGATTTATAATAAAACTTGGAAGAAGACGAGAAGGGACTTATAATAATGTCATGAACAGACTCTGGAGTTAAGGTGTAGTATTAATTTAGAGCAACCGTGTGTAAGTTGATTCATGAAATTAATATACTATTGTATATGTGTGAGCAACTTGATTCAATTATTGACATAAAGCTTGTTTGGTCCATCTAATTATACTCTGTAATAACTAAAGAACCATCTAATTACATAAAGCTTGTGTGAGCAACTTGATTCAATTATTGCCAATGTAGGATACTTTCAGCTAAATAGTCCATGTAGATGCATT
Organism: Oxyria digyna; assembly: GCA_029168935.1. NCBI lineage: Eukaryota > Viridiplantae > Streptophyta > Magnoliopsida > Caryophyllales > Polygonaceae > Oxyria > Oxyria digyna. The sequence continues at coordinate 49,432,230 of JAPVLV010000005.1, forward strand.
CAACATAAGATATCCTTCTAGTTAGTTGGCCTTCCTCTACCCTCAAACTCGTCAATTTTCAAGAACATAAGATATCCTTCTAGTTAGTTAGCCTTTGTTAATTCGAATTAGTGAAGCAAGGGCTAATCTCATTCTGCATTTATAATTTTAGATGGGGGTTTTATCACTTTTCAGCACCATCAAGGAAATCACAAATTACAAACAAGATATGCGTAGAGAAATCAGATTAATGGCGAGTTTACTTTGTAGCAGATGAGATAATCATGATAAAAAGGAGGGCGAGTATTACCGACTGATCAGAGTGGCGGTCGACGGGAAACGCGGGAGATTGGCCGAGCAGAAGACGCGGATTACGCAGGCGTGATTGTGATAGTGAGCAGTAGACACAAAGGGAAAACTATACGATTAGGGCTAATAATTTGGGGGAAAATAATTAGAGGGGAATATTGGATTTATACTTTCCCTCTCAGTGGCTGATCTCGGTTCGGTTTCATTTCCCAGGCAACTTCCGGCTGTTTGGTGCTCGACAGATGTGGCCCGGCGCAAATCTTGTGTAATTGTAGTGGGGTAAATTGAGTAAATCTTGTGTGATTCATGGTTTCCGCAGGATATACGTATTTTTATAATTAATTTTTATAGTTACTGTTTACAATCATATTTTCTACAAAAATCATATTTTTCATAAAATAAATTCAAACTTCATAACTAATTTCATAAATTCTAACTAAATATTTTCTAACTAAATACTTTATAACTATAATTTCTAAAATATAATTCATACTTTCTAACAAATATTTTCATAACTTAACCAAGATAAAACACATAGTTTGATAACTCATTTCAAACAAAACTTTTCATAATAACAAATATTTCATAATATCCTTTTTTTTGGTATAAATATTTCATAATATCTAACAATTGATTCATAATTTCTAACAATTAGTAACAATTAATTCATAATTACTAACAAGATATCATCAGATTCCACGAGTACCAAACACTTCTCTAGATTCGCTAAGCTGGCCATATTTCGCTTGGCCATGTTTCACATACATATCTACGAGTACAGTCGTGAGTTGTAAGTTCAATTTCATCTCTGCTTCCTCAATATATTTTTGTGCTCTGTCCTTCTTCTAAAGACGCGATATTGGAACAAACGGAAAGGAGAGTAAATAAGGTAGCAGAATTTGAAGTTGAATTTTATGAGATCATTGCATCAAAAAGTTTGATACAAGGATCTCAGAAAATCAGGTTTCTTTTAAGAATCAGGATCAGGTGAGAATGATTATTATTGTGCGAATTGCGAATGGATGCACATTTAGGCGATTGACATGCACTTTCTTCAGTAATGACATGCACATTTAAGCCATTGACATGCACTCGGTCAGATTTGCATGTCATTGATAATTTGCCATTGACATGCATTTTCGGGGTGTGTGCATGTACTTTTCATATATTATCAATGACATGCAAATCTGACCGAGTGCATGTCAATGGCCTAAATGTGCATGTCATTACTGAAGAAAGTGCATGTCAATCGCCCAAATGTGCATCCATTCGCAATTCGCACAATAATAATTATTCTCACCTGAATCTTTTCCTTCTTTTAATGCAATTTTCTCATACAATCAGGTAAATATTGAAACCTTAATACAACCTCCATCTTTTTCTAATACAACTTCTTTCTTGTATATAAATACTAGGATTTTGATGCCCGCGCTACACGCGGGTCTTATAGTTTGGATGAGGAACTTACAATAAAAAAAACCAAATAGAATATTCACACATTGCAAACCTGAATGTATAAACTTGTATATCTTATTGTATATTATTCATTATATGTAACTATTCATGCATATAGAAAACAAATACCTAGCTAAATAAATAAATAGAGAAAAATAGCACTATCTATCTTGAGTTTTCAACCCCTTTCAAAATGTGTAATCACATTATATAATATCACCACATAACCTGAATTCCAATCTCAAGTCATGAAAGAATAGTAGCAATACTCCCAAGACTCTTTTTGACCACCTCACCTCTGACGATGGGCCACCATTTCTAAAACAAATAGGCCAAGAGCATAGGATTGGTTGATCTGACAGAAGCTTTCAATGTAGCTTTGATGAGGCTAAAGTCGTAGTGCCAAATCAAAGAAAACCCTAAACACTAACTAGAGTATAGCAAATAAGTAGAGGTCGAACCCAAGGGAATCAAAACACCAAATCAATGTAGTCAAGTGAAATATCAACTAGTAACAAGTAACCAAATGGGGGGGTTGATTGCAAGAACACACAAGTAACCAGTAACAAGCAGAGGAAGTTTGGGTGAGAATATGATGAGAAGGGGTTTCACCTAGCAAGTATCCACACAACAGTCAATCAGGTTGATCATAGATTCATCTCAAGTTCTATTCAATCCTAGGGAATGTTCCTATTCCAATCTTTAATATATCAGCAGGCCAACCGGTCCTGATAATACTTACTATTCAACAATCAGGGAAACCTCTCAAGATTAGATGAAATAGCAGCAAAGGGCACAAGAATTATAAGGATGCATGCAATAACTTACAACCGTCAAGTATTAACATGAAATCAATTCTCTTTCATAAAAGCAATCAACTACCAGATCATGCAGACATGAGTGCTACACTGACAAGGAATTCCACCGTATATTCCTAGTCTAGCAATAGAAAACTATCAATCAAACTAGGTGATCAAGCTAGCAAAACTAATAGAAATCAATAGATGAAGAACAAGAGAATTAATACAAACCCATAGGAAAAGAACAAGAGTTTAGAAATCTCACAACTTAATAACTGAAGGTTTCAACCGCTAAGTAAAACAATGGAGATTAGTTCCTGCTCATGGTGGCAAAACTAAATTGTCTGATGGAAAAGATGATGAAAAGATAGAAAGAACTAGGGTTCTTAAATAGAGACTAACCCTAAAAATATATGGTAAAAGATATATCCTAAACGAAATAATAAAATAAGGAAAAAGAAATAAAAACAAACGAAGGAAAATAAGGAAAGTCCGGTATGTCTTCGGCCTTGTTGTGGCGATCGCCATAGATGCCTGGCGATCGCGGTCTTCATGTAAAGCTCTGTCGTGGTCTCTGTCGCCCCATGGCGATCGCCGTAGAGTCATGGCGATCGCCATGATCTCTCGAACTCATGTAACGCTTCTGTTGTAGAATGGCGATCGCCGCTGCTCCGCAGAATGTCTTCATGTCTTCAATCTTTGATCCTCTTCTTCTTCGGTTCTTGTCTTCATTTCTTCACTTCTTCATAAACAACTCAGAACATAACAATAGCTCCAAATACTTGTGATAACACTCCTAAACTAATGTAATAACCCCTAGTTACGCCATACAAAGTGTAGCGTATCAAATACCCCCATACTTAGACTTTTACTCGTCCCGAGTAACTTACAGAAAAGCTACCCATACAATAAAATACTCAAAGCCTCAGGAAGTACAAGAATATTTCCTAGTGATTACATAACCAATAAACTCCTCCAAAACACACAAAACACAACAACAATAATCAAGAACAATGTGATAAAATAAGCACATACCCAGAACTACACCTTATTCCTCCAAGTGGCCTACCCGAATCCTCCTATACGCCTCCTTCTTATGTCTCCATACGCCAAGATGATAAAGATCCTAAAACACTCAATTTTTTTTTTATAACACTCATCTTGCTTGGGCGCCCTTTCGGGTTTTCATCCCAACCATTCAATAATTGTTCCAGGCTCACAAAACTCACATCACTCAAGACTTATTTTTGCCCCAGCCTAATGTCGGTCAAGCCACCTTCTTATTGCATAGAACTTGCTATCCAAGGATTTTGTATGCCTTTTTTTTCAATTTTTTGTGGCTTTTTCATACAATATATATTCAATAAGCTCATGCAGATACAACCAACACTCAAATAATTACATGTGAATACATTCTCCTCCCCCATACTTAAACATTGCATTATCCTCAATGAAATGGAAGACAGAAAAACGAACTCAGGGAAGGAGACAGAAGACTCACATACAAGGTCGGATGACCTTCCTCCAATAAAACTCAAAGTGTGGTAGAATGAGAAACTAGATGAGCACTAAATGTAATCCAATAATGCATAGCTCATCTAAAGCAAAAGAAAGAATACCTCCAATGTAGAAGGTGACCCAAACAAATCAACTCCTTGCAAAGGTCGGATGACCTTCCTCCAATAAAACTCAAAGTGTTCCAGGCTCAGGGTTTTTTCTCGGAATGATTTTTGGATTTTTTTTTAGACGGGAGAGAAGACTTATAGCTTCGGTGATTTCCTCCTATCCATAGAAAAACTAAAAAAATTAAACCGAACAAAAACAAATAAAAACAAACTCAAACCTCGGGTTGCCTCCCGAGCAGCGCCTTATTTTATGTCGTGGCTCGACATGAAACTCAAGAGATTTAACTAACGCCATTTGGCTTTGTGAAAACAGTCTCTTGTCTAAATTCCCTATTGAACCACTCATGGAACGCCTTGAATCTCGTCCCTCTTACCTTGACCACCTTGTCTTTAGCAATGAAGGTGGTTTCATTCACTGTCTCCTCCTTGACCGTATCAGGCGGCTGTTTAAGCTCAATGTCAAGTGCCTGCACACTAGACATCAATGGTATCTCGCCTGGCGAGGTCAGTAATGAAGGGCGATTGCCCAAAGGATGTGAAGAGAGCTTACCTTTAGGCTCTGGCTTAGCCTGACACTCCGGCATATTAGTAGACAAAGCAATATCTACTTTTGGGGGCTCTAAGAGATTCTCTAAAACAGGTTGCAATTCATCCTTACAAGTAGGCTTAATCACATCAATAGCACATAGAGAATTCTTATCAATGGGATCCATGTAATAAATATTATACTCCACCTTATCCCCATCAAACTCCATAGAGAGAGTCTCACTATTAACATCAATTTTCGTTTGTGCAGTTTTCATGAAAGGTCTACCTAACAAAAGAGGTGTGACATTATTAGCATGTTCCATATCCAACACAAAGAAATCAGCAGGAAAAATCAGATCACCAACCATAACAAGAACATCCTCAACAACCCCTTTCGGGTACACAGTAGACCTATCAGCAAGTTGAATAACAGTTCCTGTTTTATGCAAAGGTCCTAAACCTAGTGATTCATACAAAGAGTAAGGCAAAACATTGATTGATGCACCTAAATCTAGCATGGCTTTGTCAAATTTAGTTTCACCAATCACACATGGAATGCTGAATATGCCTGGATCACCACATTTCTTAGGCATGCGTTTTTGAAACACAGCAGAAACTTGTTCACTTATTTCAACTTTCTTCTTTCCTTTCAGTTTTTGATTTCTCTTGATAGTGCAAACTTCTTTCAAAAACTTAGCAAATCTAGGAATACTCTTAACAAGTTTGAGCAAAGGAATGTTTACCTCACACCTACTAAAGGTTTCGAAGATTTCGTTGTCGTTCTCCAGCCTTCGAGTATCCTTCAACGCCTCAGGAAAGGGGGCTACAGGCTTCTGAGAGAACAGAGGGGGAAAATACTTTCCCTCAGTGGATGATCTCGGTTCATTTTCGAGCAACTTTCGGCTGTTTGGTGATGACCCATAGACCCGGCAGAAAATGCAACCCGACCCGAAGTTTCATGGTAATAATTGGTCAAACTAAACCCGTGATCCGTTTTTCGTCTAACTTAAATGATCCGAAATTTCAAGATAAAAACGGGTTGACCCTTTCCAACCCGCTTTTCACCCAAAAAATTTAGACAAAAAAAAAACGAAAAGATGAACCCATAATATCCCGGTCTTTTGGTAGGTTTTGACCCAAAACGACTCAACCCAATGATAAACTCGTAAAAACGCAACATGTTTGACCTAGTAATTTTGTACTCGAACCCGATCCGCCCCGGCTATAAACCCGTTATAACCGACCTGTTTTGACCCGGTAATATTAGATCTGAAATGTCCCGACCCATACCTAGACCTGTGACACTCTGACCTGAACCCGACCGTGTCCGACCTGATTGTCAGGTCTACCTCTACATGATACATGCTCGACAGATGTGCCTGTTTCATTTAATCATCCTCTCCAGTGGACTACGAGAAGAGTTTGTCCTGCAGGCCGTTCAGCTACCGATATTGGTTGCGTGAATCTTGTCTAATCCATGACAGCTATGCCATCTCGTAGAATCTACATATTTGTACAATATTTTTAGCATGACAAATTCATACTAAACTAGTGTAGTGACCCGTGCCATGCACGGGTATTTCAGATTGTTCATCGTAAAAATTCATACGGTTTAAGCCAACTTTGTTTAAAAATTAAGTTTAACTCTCACCAAATAAGCAAATTAAATTTAACTTTTTGTTTGTGAATACTAATTAATACATTCATTTCATGAATGATATATAATTTATATATAAATATCTCATTATATATATATCATAATTAAATTTAAAATTTATTCTTAATAGGATAGGATAATTTGTATTGTTTTTATGTTGAATGAAGTGATTATTCAATATATTTTTAATTAAAATTAAATTTAAAAAATAAAAATAGCTTAACAACCTAGCCTAGAATCACTCTAGAGGCTCTAAAAGTCTTAGCTTTAATATATAAGATAAATATTCGTAAATAAATCATTCTTTCTAAATAATAATTTCTAACTTCAGAACTAATTTTATAATTTCTATGCTCAAAAACAAAAACAATAACATTACTTTTACCTAAATACTTTATAACTAAAAATTCATAAATAATTTCTAAGAAAATTCATACTTTCTAACAAACATTTTCATAAATTATTTCTAACAAAAAAATTCTTAACTCGTTTCTGAAAAAATATTTCATAGCATCTAACATTTGATTCATAATTTCTAACAATTAATTCCTAATTACTAACAAACTAGTGTAGTGACGCGTGCCAAGCACGGGTGTTCCAGATTGTTCGTCTTAAAAATTAAGTTTAACTCTCACCAAATAAGCAAAATAAATTTAACTTTTTGTTTTGAATGCTAATGAATACATATTCATTTCATGAATGATATAATTATATATATAAATATCCCATTATATATATATATATATCATAATTAAATTTAAAATTTATTTTTAATAGAATAGGATAATTTGTATTGTTTTTATGTTGAATGAAGTGATTGTTTTATAAGATTTATTTGTTGAGTTATTTATTCAATATATTTTTAATTAAAGTTATTAATAAAAAATGAAAATAGCTTAACAATTTAACTATAATCACTCTAGAGGCTCTAAAAGTCTTAGCTTTAATATATAAGATAGATTCTAATAATTTGTAATTATCTTTCGGCTCCATGATCAATTTCAGCTCTAAATACGAACAAACTGGTAAAGTCGGGTTTCATGATTACATACCGTATGCAGTCCACGTGGGGTCTCCATAGCATTCGGATCCGTCGCCGGAATCCAAATAGTTGTCGGAATAGGAGCAGGAACCGTCTCCGGAGCAGTCGTTGCGGCAAGCCTCTGTTTCCGCCATTGTCTGGGTTGTTGGCGCTCGTGTGGCATTTCGTCATTCGCCACCATCCACCACATTGTCATTAGCTTCTAAAGTTGCTCCAATGGCCGACACAGTCGCCAAAATCTCCTTCAAAGTCGGCGGTGTCGAAATTGTAGAAATCGGGTTGCCATCTTGATCAGAAGAGGATTGTGGTTGTGATTCCATGGTCAGATTTGAGTTTTAAGGGAAGCAAGGATGTGGACTTGAAGAAAAAGAGAACGAAACAGACGGGGTTAATGGTGGAAAAGAAAGGAGAGGAAGAAGAAAGAAGAAGAAGAGATCGCGCGTTGTAGGGTTTAAAGACCTTGGTTGTATATCAATGCTACCAAGGTCTTTAAACCATGTAACATATTTAAAACGATTATTGCCTGGTAGTTGATACACATCACATGTATATCACGGTGAATTCTGACAAAACAGTATGCTTGACAATGCGTATAGGATATGTCAGGCGGTTGCCAGAATTTCCAAGAAATGTCTAAACTATCCTTATATGCGTGTATTCGGGGTACCAAATAATGCTCATATTTTATGTGCACCAAATATCGTGCATATGGTCCAAAAAAAACGTCAATATAAACTTTTTGTATAATTTAATGCAAATCTCTTACGGAGTATCACACAACTCACAATCATCAACTTGCATGGCTATTATGGCATGGCATCAAATTAAAAGAATATTGTATATGTGTGAGCAACTTGATTCAATTATTACATATAAAACTTGTTTGGTCCATCTAATTATTATACACAAGCTACATGCCTGCATCTCTGTCTCAATCCGATAGACGGAAATCAATAATTCGTTGATCTAGCGGTTTTATATTAGGTTTTTCTTAATTGTTTTGAATCCAATTTTAGCGAGAGTCGTGTATGATTGAGGGGGGTGGATCTATCATTTCGTGTGCTAAAATTTGATGTTTAAGTTCTTCGTCTCGAATGGTGTTAGACACTGATCGAATATGTCCACAAACTACATGACGTCTAGAATCAGCAAGTAACACCCTGCAAATATGTGGTTAAATTCACTTTTTCCGTTATTATTGGTAAACATTTAAGGATATTTATATTTGTTTTTCACAATTTGACGGAGGTATAAATGGAAGTGAATTTGTTAATGATTTGAATATAAGTTGTGTGTCTAAATAACCAACTAAGAAAAGAGTGATTTAGGGAAGATCGGCCTCTTTAAAGGTTGGTTATTTTACAAAAATATTTTATATACGCTAATGTTGTTTTAATACGTTTATAGAGAGATTCTGGTAGAAAATAAGTTACGATGTGAAGTGAGTCACAGGGTGTTAATTTTGTAATTTGTGTGAACTTTATTTCATGTTTGAAAAACACCATAACCAACATGATCAACAGATAATAAACATGACCGCCTAATTTATAAACTTTAACTTGTAATCAGTGAACGCGAACACTTCACACGTTACAGGTACGGGTTTTTTGCATACCTTTCATTACACGTAAGAATCGGTTTCAATGTAAGAGGTAACAATGCCTCCTAATTCTATTGCATCCTAGGATGTTTACTACTCTATTTGGTAATTGGTTCTAGAGTATTTCAGGGGGGAAATTGAAAATCTACGAATAGACATCTTTTGAGTGATGAAATCAATAATTCGTTGATCTAGTGGTTTTATGTTAGGTTTTTTTTAATTGTTCTGAATTCGATTTTAGCGAGAGTCATGTATGATTGAGGGGATGGATCTATCACTTTGTGTGCTAAAATTTGATGTTTAAGTTCTTCGTCTCGAATAGTGTTAGACATTGATCGAATATGTCCTCAGACTACATGACTTCTAGAATCAGCAAGTAACACCTTACAAATATGTGGTTAAATTCGTTTTTCCCCTTATTATTGGTAAACATTTAAGGATTTTTTTTTTCACAATTTGACGGAAATATAAACGGAAGTGAATTTGTTAATGTTTTGCATTTAAGTTGTGTGTCTAAATAACCAACTAAGAAAAAAGTGATTTAGGGAAGATCGGTCTCTTTAAAGGTTGGTTATTTTACAAAAATATTTTTATATGCGCTAATGTTGTTTTAATACGTTATAGAGAGATTCTGCTAGAAAATAAGTTAGGATGCAAAGTGTTCGCTTTTGAACTACATGTGAATGTTTATAATCTGGGCGGTAATAATTTTAAACTTTTTAAGTGAGTCACAAGTTGTAAATTTTTTAATTTATGTGAACTTTATTTCATGTATGAAAATGATCATAACCGACATGATCGAAAGATAATAAACGTGACCGCCTAAATTATAAACTTTAACTTGTAATATGTGAACGCGAAGGAAGGTTTTTGCATAACTTTTCATTACAGGTAAGAACCGGTTTCAATGTAAGATGTAATAATGCCTCCTAATTCTATTTCATCCTGGGATGTTTACTACTCTTCTTGGTAATTGGTTCTAGAGTATTTCAGGGGGGAAATTGAATATCTATGAATAGACATCTTTTGAGTGATGAATTTCACATGTACATATTACATCTTTTTTGTCTAGTCAATCTAAATAGAGATTAGAGTATAGATCTGGCCTATATATGAAGATGTTCCTCGTATTTGCATCCAGCACAGCAGCATCAGGCTTTGAGTTTCATGGACAAAAAAATGGTAATTAGTGATCGATAATAGACTCCATTTCATAGCAAGCGCCGGTTTCAATGAGTCTGATGAGCTTTCATACCTTTCATTATTGGTGTATAGATAGATAAGGAATGTCCCGTATTAGTGGCCAAAATCATACACTTCTTTTTCAAGTGATTTAAGGCGACTGATCCAATTGGGGAAAGACGTTATCTCCCAGCAATAGGCGCTTTCTTCATTTTGAAATCTGAAGTTGTACAAAGCTTGGCCTTTATTGTCAGTCCAAGAGGCAAGGATTCATTCAACATATCATTTTTGAGCTCATCGACTCCCTAATATTGGCTTGTAATATGTGATCATTCAACATAGCCGACATGATCGAAAGATAATAAACATGACCGCCTAAATTATAAACTTTAACTTGTAATATGTGAACACGAACAAAGGTTTTTGCATAACTTTTCATTACAGGTAAGAACCGGTTTCAATGTAAGACGTAATAATGGCTCCTAATTCTATTTCATCCTGGGATGTTTACTACTCTTTTTGGTAATTGGTTCTATTTCAGGGGGGAATTGAATATCACATCTTTTGAGTGATGAATTCCACATGTACATATTACATCTTTTTTGTCTAGTCAATCTTTTGAGTGATGAATTCCACATGTACATATTACATCTTTTTTGTCTAGTCAATCTATATATGAAGATGTTCCTCGTATTTGCATCCAGCACAGCAGCATCAGGCCACACGTTTTTGAGCTCATCAACTCCCTTGATGCTTTTGGGTCTGTCTTGTTTCCATAAGGCCACACGTTTCAAGCGATGATTGAACTTCTGTACGTAAATAGTTTCATATTGTCAATTCTACAACGATGGAGTTTCTCAAGAGGTGGTTTAAGATTACCTCAGTAGGTTGGAGTTCATATTGAAAGCTCCTGTTATCTCGGATGTTGGTTCATTGCCAAATGAATACAAAGACGACAAGCAGGCCATATCAAGAAGCACTTTGAACGAGTCTGATGACAGGCCATCATATTTTCGTATCTATAACTTGCAAAGAACCCAAGTGGTTAATAAGTATGGTAAAAGTTTCGGTGAAAACAAACCTTACGTTTCATAGTGCTCCAATTCACAGATAACAAGTTAAGTTTATAATTTGGGCGGTATATGCCCATTTAGGTTATTTTTCAATAATAAATAAATAAAATTCACAAAAATTACAAAATTGTCACCGCGTGACTCACTTACAAGATTAAGAAATTACCATCCAGACTATGAATATTGACGTGTAATTTGTGAACTAGGTAGGGCTCAGAGATTAAGCTAGGGTAAGGAATAACAATGCTTCTTAATCTCTTTCATCCCCCAGTGTTTATTACTACCACTCTATTTTGTTTCTAAAATATTTGAGAAGAAAAAAAAGGTTCAAAGTCTAAGAATAGACCATCTTTAGAGTGATAAATGCCACATGACTTGGGAAAAAAGATGTGATCATGCAATGTACCCTCTAAATAGTAGTATGACCTCAAACTTCGAAAAGAGATTAGCTTAGCATTCCTAAACATATGGATTAATGAGATTTAAGGTAGAATACAATTCATTAGCAGTTTTCGTTTGTAAATTCGATAGTGCAACTCTTAGATAAAAAAGCAAATTAACATCCTTATAAATCATTCTTATGCTCAATCTTATTATTAAAAGAAATATCATATCGAGCGAAATTTGCTAACCTCATCAAGACCAGCAACAAAAATTGGATCCGTAGCTTCAAAGCCAAAGAGCTGGAGGGAGGTAATGCACATTGAATAAAATTTTGTTATTCACCATGAGTTTACACAATTAAGCACAGTTGACTTTTATAAACATAAGAGAGACTAACAAGTAATGTTACTCTCAATTCTGTTATTAAGAAAATAATCAGAACAGAAAATGACTCAACATTAAAACATTGAGTATATAATTCAGTTGAGTATGTACCCCATATGAAGGTCTCTCTGAAAGTGCATAGGGGGCTAAATTTCGGACGAGCTTGTGCTTAAATTGCGGATTGATTGAAGATGATTTCATCATATTGAAAGTAAGCTAGACTCCTCCCTGCATAATAGAATATATAATAAATATATGTGAAGAATATCTTATAAATGGAATGGAAACGGGGTGAAATTTGTAATCATAATGTTGCTACTCTAAAGTACCTGTCTGTTGCGTATGGATACATAAGGAATGTCTTGAATTAGGGGCCAATATGAACCCGTTGGTTTTCTACACTTCTCTTCCAGTTCTGGGCAATCTTCAATTTCAAGTGATGTAAGGCGGCTGACCCAATCAGGCAAAGATGAAATCTTAAGACAGCCAAAGATTTGAAGATTTTCAAGGGCTAGGAGGTGTCGGCATTTGTCTGGTATTGACGTCATCCACCCACGGTAAAAGTGGAGTGTTCTCAAGCCTTTAAGGTCCTCCCACGGTAACTCATTCAATTCAAGTTTATCCATTGAGATGTCGGCATTTGTCTCGTAGAATTGAATTCTTAAATGCTGGAGATTCTTCAGCTGATGGATTACTCTATTAAGACCGGCCAATGTATTCATAAACCCAAGCGTCAAGTGTTTAAGGTTGGGAGGAGCTGTCCATTGCATGTCCTCGTCATACGGCACATCTTTGAAGATAACCAATCGCTCTAAAGCCGTGAGGTGGTGAAGTCCGTTGAGAAGATGAGCACCCACTGCATCAATCCCGAAATCAAATTCCAACTCCTTGAGCCTTAGAAGCCACCTCCATGGCATCCCCTCTTTCGCCATGTTTTCAACCTCAATCACTGATTCTGTAGCTTCGAAGCCTAGAAACCGGAGGAATTCAAGGGAAGGCAGTTGTTGCAGTAAGCAAAAGAGAGAAGAGCGTTTAAAGTTTTGACAGTCACAAATGGAAAGACGGCGGACAGATGACAAGATGCTCGTTTCTTGTGGAGGAAAAGCGAGATCATTTATTTCATTGGAAAAGCAAGTGGAGGGAATATTAGAAGTTGGAACCACAAACCTATTTGCTTCTGGTTCAAATGCATTGGGTAATCTCAGTAACTGTCTTACTAGATTCACACCGACTCCAACAAGTTCCAAATCTTCCACAAATGGACACGAAGGCAGGGTTGTTAGTTGTGGACAATACATTACCTTTAAACGAGAAAGCCGTGGAAACCCATAGTCATGAACACCAGAAACTTCTTCGGCTGCAGCTGGCCTCCCCCATCCTTTTAATATTGGCAGAAATGAAATATCCAAATATTCAAGTGAGGCGAAGAATGATCCGCTATCAGAACACCTGTCATTCTCCACGTACTCCAGCAGAGGCATACACCCTAGGGACAACGTTTTAAGCTGAAAGAGATGGCTTAGTTGTGGAAGCTCATGACATCTATTGCAGGACAAAAGACATAGCTCAACCAAGTTATGCAGAGTAGAAAGCCAATCTGGAAACTTCACTCCAGGGTAGGAATAAACTCTAAAATGACTGACATTATTGGACGGTTGAAGACAGCATAACACATCATCAGCTTCAGGAAACTCTTCATCTTTTGATTCAGAAGGCCACTGCAGATATAACTGGCTTAGTTTTGTTTTTTTGCTCAACATAGACTCTTCGGCATCAACCACACAACTTTTCCACCCACCTTGTAGAAGACGGATCCAAATTCCACCTGTCAAGTTGTTAAGGTGTTTCAAATACCTTAGTCCCCCATACTCTTTGTGCACAATAAGTTGGTCAAGACTAACAAGAGAGGTCATCTCTTCCAATCCTAAAGGCATATGATTCAGTTTTGAACAACCGAAAAGTCGTAAATATCTTAGGCTTATTAATTTGTGCAGGTCTTTTGGCAACTTGATAAGATTCTGACATCCTTCAAGATTCAATACTAGGAGATTATGAAGCATGCAGAAAGCATCTGGAAGCCTGAGCAACTTATCGCTATTCCTGAGGTCAAGATATCTCAAATGAATCAATTTTCCTATGGAACTGGGTATCTCTTCTATACCTAATTTCCTTAAACTCAATGCTCTCAAGCTTGTCAAATTCAGGAAAATACCATTTAGAAGCGCCCTATCAATTGCTCCTGTATTAGGCGACAATAGGCTTCGCATTCCTTTATACTCGAGATGTGAGCTTGTGATATCCTTAACATGGAAATGTCGAGGTCGCTTTCTCCCTAAATCCTCATTGATTTTCAACATCGAAAGACATTCATTTCCAGATACTTGATCCGCCAAATCACGGAACAGGTCATGCATTTTGCAACTGATTATACCACCCTCAGCGCCTACCACAACATTTTGGAAAAAACATCTTTGTACCAAGTACAAGAAGTAACTCTCACCAACATCCTCTAAGCATGGATTTTCATTAGACGTCTCAAGGAAACCCTGAGCCATCCAAAGCTGGATCAAAGTAGTTTGATCAAATAAATAATCTTTCGGAAAGAGCGAACAATAGGCAAAACATTGCTTTACTGACAAAGGAAGGTCCTCATAGCTGATCTTCAAAAAATTCATCACTATATTCTCACTATCAGGCAATGCTTTCATCAACTCATTATCTACATAATCTGACCATACCTTCATGTCTTTACCGTACAAGAAGCTACCTACTGTCCTGATAGCAAGAGGCACATTCGGACACTTCTTCACAATCTGTCTACCCAGATTTTCCTTGGTTTGGTTTTCCACTTCTTTGTTGCTGTCAAAGGCCATTCTCTTAAACAATACCCAAGCATCCTCATCTGACAGCTCTCCTAAAGCATAATGAGGCACTCCAGTGCCAAGATTTTGTGCTACCACCTCCGAGCGTGTGGTCATTACGATCTTGCTTCCTCTCTCACCAACTTCTAACAAGCGTTTCAAACAAAGCCATTGTTCACGGATATCATCCCATACATCATCTATTACAAGAAGAAACTTCTTCCCATTGATCTTGGCCCTCAGCCTATTCTGCAACTCATCTAAACTGCTTGATGTTGTGCCTGTAATTTTCTCCAAAACTTCTTTTAAGTCTGAGAAATAATTAACGCAAGCCCATAGACGCAACTCAAAGAACTCCTCTGTCTCCTTTGCATTGTACAACAACTGAGCTAAAGCAGTCTTTCCTTGTCCCCCAATGCCAACCACTGCAATGACAGAAACACGCTCTTTGACACTACCATCAGTCAACAACAAACTTAATATCTCTGCCTTCTCTTTCTCTCTCCCAATCACCTCATCAGTAGCAATGAAAGAGTGTTGTTCGTTTCGCTTCACAACATGCCTCTGATCGTATACATTTGCATCCCTCAGCAATCCAAACTGATTGATGTCTTTTGCAATGTCATCTAGCCGCTCCCTCAGCTCCTTCACCTTATGAGATGTTTTGACAAGGAAGGCAACTTGGTTTGACTTAGAGAAGAAAATCTTCATCTCTTTTCTGAACTTGCTTCCAAGAATGACATTTTTCTGCAAGGCTCTAGTTGAGACAGCGTCGAACAAGTCATCTGCTTTGTACATCTCATCTTTAAGCCTAGAAAGCCACCCTCCGATATCAGCATTCACTGCTTTCTTTTGCTCAGCATCATGCAACACATCTTTGATGGTTCTGATAGTGTTCTCCAACTTCTTGAGCTCAGTATCTGAGTTGTACCACAGTAGGAACTCATCTTTAGCTGGGGAGCTCAGTTGTTGGAGGAGTACCTTGGCAATGTTCAACACAGCTAGTTCAGCCATTGAAGAAAGCGTACCCTCGAAGGCCCTATAAGTACAAAAAATGGCTTAGTTAGTTTCCCTAAAAGTGAAGGCAATCAAATTATATATATTAGTCCAGGAAACAAAACCATGAAGAAGCTATTAGCATCATGTATCTACTAATATCCAAGTACAAAGTAGAAGCAAAAATAAATTACCTTGAGATCCAAGTGGACTATTAGGTAAGATTTGCAACAGAAGAGGCTCGTTGACTGACTTAAACAACAAGAACACAGTTGGAACAATAATCAAAGAACTCAAGAAAGAACAACAAGAATTTATATGTAAAATTATAAAGTACTCACCAAATAGCTAAAGATTTCCGAAGAGGGCACACCAAAGTTGCAATAATCAAAAACCAAAGAAAGTTGATCTATTTGCTAGATCAAGAAACCAAACCTAGCAGAAGAGGTTAAATGATTTTAAATCAGCCAAAAATAGTACTATAATTAATTATATGAGAACAAATTAAAGGGTACCTCAACTGAATCTCACACAAACTGAACTACACGGTAGAGGATAGTTAAATCATTTTGAAAACACCAACTCCTGTTTTACTCAGATTTTGAAAAGAAAAAGCTGATCGATAGAAGTGATCAACACTGATGAAGATGAACGCCCAACTCCTGTTTCTTGGAAAATCTTTATCTGTGGTTGCAAAATGCTCTCGGCTTATCTCTTCCCTTATTGACCAAGACTGTCCAATTAATGCCAGTCTCTCTTTTTTAGCGGATGAGATGTTTTGGCCAACACTTTTTTAGTACATACATCTCTTATCTCTTCCCTTACTATTAAAAACATTACGAAATAGTTATAAAGATGTATTTGATTAACTAAAAAATTCACGTATACGTTCTTTAACACGCCCATATATGTATTTAACAATGAATGAAAAATACATACGCTTGTCATGGGATATGAAAGAATGTGCATATTTTCATACATTCATACATTAAGAATATTCGTACGGGATCTTTATCCATACAGTTTTATGGTTCCAACCAAACTGAATAGGTCTGAAAACCAAATAAAAACACCTAACTCTGATTTGATCCGATAAAATAACCCAAAATAAAAAACTAATCGACCCCTTTGCTCTACCCAGATCTCTGCGATTGAGCAGAGTAACAACTCATCCATTCCTGAGCTTCTTCTGGGATTGAGCCGAATTCAATTTCTTCGACAAGTGTTTATAAGCAACAGCAATAGCGTACCTCTGATCTCGATTTTCGTCCTCATCAATGGCGCCGTTTCAGCTCTGCCAAGTATAAACTTGTTTTCCTGGGAGATCAATCTGTATGCAAAACAAGCATTATTACCCGATCCATGCACATACAAAAATGATTTATATATAAAACACTGCACACGTATAGGCTTGAACAAAAGGGTTTGTGTAATACTGTAATAGCTTGGTTATGGTTGAAAACTGTCAAAAAAGAAGAAGCAAAATACAGTCCTAAGCTAACTTAATGGCATAAAATTATGTGAATGGACTCGAAGATTGATCTTATTTGTCAATTCTTATATGTGGAAGTAGTAAGTAAGAAACTGCACTTGATTACTATTATTTCCTAATATGTTTATTACTCTTTTTTAGTTCTAGAATATTTCAGGCAAAATGTTCAAAAACTAAGAATAGACCATAATTCTTACTAAGTGGGCAACTAAATTGTCATAGTATGCATATTGTAGGATATAAATAGGAATAGTATTGTAAGGTTGGGATCGAAATAACCTTGCACTTTCCTTAATCTTTCTCTATTCCAAATCCTCTGCTTTCCCTAACCTTCTTCTCTTTACTTCTCTTCACCATATGGCTATGCCTAAGTCAGGTCATTACACAAAATTTACATCCCTAGAGACAAAATCCCACTTAATAGAGATTATATACAGCATCCAAATTAAAGGTAATTCAGGAAGCCATTCACTGGGGTTACCTTTAAGTGTGCCTTGATAAAAAAACAAAGTGAGTCACTCGCTAATTCGATCTCGTCCAAACTCATAGCAGTAGTGAATTTATGCACACTACATACGGTGGCAGATAGAATAGAACAATTTATGCTCAATCATACCACATTCAGCCCCCGTAGTTGTCCCTGAGGAGTCCTTCCCTATACAAGAATTCACCCGAAATTAATATTTATAATAATGTAGCAGAAACAATAATAAGATTTAATATTTGTAATACTATAATGTACCTGTGACTAGCTTATGGAGCAATAAGGTATGTCCCTAATTAGGGGCCAACATGAACCCACTGGTTTCCTGCACTTCTCTTTAAGATCTGGACAACCTTCAATCTCAAGTGACGTAAGACGGGCAACCCAATCAGGCAAAGATGTCATCTTGCCACAAAAAATGATTCTCAGATCTTCAAGGGCTAGAAGATGTTGACACTTGTTTGGCAACGATGTCATTGAATTCACATGTTTGAAGTGGAGTTTTCTCAAGCCCGTAAGGTCCTCCCATGGTAACTTATTCAACTCGTGCTCATCAACCAAACTGCAGATCTCAATTGTTAAAGATTGTAGATTCTTCAACTCATGGATTACCCTTCTTAGACCGACTACCTCAGTCAAACCCTGAACTGACAAGTGTTCAAGCTTGGGAGGAGCTGCCCATTGCCCGTCCTCATTCGGCACATTTTTAATGATAAACAATCGCTCTAAATTGATGAGGTGGTGTAATCCGTTGAGAAGATGAACCCCTATTGGATCACTCCCAAACTCCAACTCCAACTCCTTAAGCCTTGTAAGCCACCCCCATGCCACTGTCATCCCATCTTTTGCTGTATTAAATGATTCTTCTGTTGCATCAAAGTTTCGGAACATGAGGCATTCAAGGGAAGGCAATTTCTGTACTAGGGAGAAGAGAGAAGAGCGTTTAAAATTAGGACATCGACATATTGAGAGGCGGCGGACAGATGAGAGGCTCTGAAATTCTTCTGGTAGAGAAGTAAGATCTTTTATCTCTTGAAGAGATAAAACATTTAACTGGGGAAGAATATATCCCATTAATTGTGTCACTAGATTCGGGCTGACGTCTGTAAGGCTTAAATCTTCCACACACGAACACAAAGGCATATTTGTTAGTTGTGGACAGTCACATACCCATAAAAGAGAGAGGCGTGGAAACCCAAAGTCACGAACACCTCCTATTGGCCTCCACCATCCTTTTAAACTTGGCAATTCTACAATATCCAGATATTCAAGTGATGGGAAGAATGATCCGTTATCATAACACACGTCATTCTCTATGTACTCCAGAAGAGGTAGAGAGCAGAGGACCAATTTTTTCAAGTGCGAGAGGTGCCTAAGTTTTGGAAGATTAGAACATCTTCTGCAGGAAACTAAAGTCAGCTGAACCAAGTTATGCAAAGAAGAAAGCCAATCTGGAAACTGAACTCCACGGAACCCGTCAACATCAAGACGACTGATTCTATCTGATGGTTGAAGCCCAAATAACACTGCATCAGCCTCAGGCAACTCCTTGATTTGTGATGCATAAGACCACCTCATAGTTAACCTAGTTAATTTTATTTTATTTCTTAGCATGGACTCTTCAGCATCAACAACACAATTTTTCCACCCAACTCCTGGAAGTTCGATTGCAATCTCACCTGTCAAATTGTTTAGGTGTTTCAAACACCTTAGTCCACCATGCTTTTCATGGACAATAAGTCGATCAAGCCCAACAAGAGAGGTCATCTCTTCCAATCCTCTAGGTGTATAATTCAATCTATCACATCCCTCGATTTTCAGATATCTTAGGCTTATTAGTTTCTGCAGGCTATCTGGCAACTTGATCAGATTATTACAACCTTCAAGTCTCAATATCATCAAATTTTGCAGCTGGCAAAGAGAATCTGGAAGTTTGATCAGCCTTTTACTATACATGAGGTCAAGATACCTCAGATGAACCAACTTGCCTATGGAACTTGGTATCTCCTCCATGTCAAATTTCCTCAAACTCAATGTTCGCAAGGTTGTCAAATTCAACAGTACACCATCTAGCAAAGCTCTTTCAACAAACCCCGTATTAGGAGACACCAGGCTTCGTATTCCTGTACATTCGAGTAGTGAGCCTGTGATTTCCTTAACTAGCAAATGTCGAGGAAACTTTCTTCCTAAATCATTTCCAGATATTCGAACAGCCAAATCATGGAACAGATCATGCATTTTACAACTGATTATCTCACCATCTTTTCCTACCTTAACATTTTGGAAGAAGCATCTCTGGACCAAAT
Source organism: Oxyria digyna (assembly GCA_029168935.1). Taxonomy (NCBI): domain Eukaryota; kingdom Viridiplantae; phylum Streptophyta; class Magnoliopsida; order Caryophyllales; family Polygonaceae; genus Oxyria; species Oxyria digyna. Next base: position 49,452,387 of record JAPVLV010000005.1, read on the forward strand.
GCAAGAAGTAACTTTCACCAACATCCTCTAAGGAACGATTTTCGTCGGATGTCTCAAGGAAACCCTGAGCCATCCAGAGATGGATTAAAGTAGTTCTATCAAATTGATAATCCTTGGGAAAGAGCGAACAATAGGCAAAACAATGTTTTACTGAGAAGGGAAGATCATCGTAGCTGATCCTCAACATTTGCAAAACTTTGTTCTCAGGGTCAGGCATTATTTTCATCAGATCATTATCTACAAATTCTGACCATACCTTCTTGTCTTTATTGTACAGGAAACTGCCAATTGTCCTGATAGCAAGAGGGACTTTCGGGCACTTCTTCATAATCAGGCTTCCCAATTCTTCCTTGGTTTTGTAATCCTCTTCTTCGCTGCTATCAAAAGCCTTTCCCTTAAACAATATCCAAGCATCCTTATCAGACAACTCTCCTAAAGTGTAGTGAGGCCTCACAGTGGCAAGATTCCGTGCTACCGTCTCTGAGCGCGTGGTCATTAAGATCTTGCTTCCTCTCTCACCAACATCCAACAAACTTTTCAAACAAAGCCACTGTTCACGAATATCGTCCCATACATCATCTATAACAAGGAGAAACTTTTTCCCATTAATCTTCTCCCTCAGCCTCTTTTGCAACTCATCTAGACTGCTTTCTTTCGTGCTCGTAATTTCCTCCAAGGCGACTTTCAAATCCGAGAAATCGTTTATGCAAGCCCATAGATGTAATTTAAAGAACTTCTCAGTTTCCTTAGCATTGTACAATAGCTGAGCTAGTGCAGTCTTGCCTTGTCCCCCGATTCCAACCACTGTAATAACAGAAACACGCGTTTCAGTACCAGCATCTGCCAACAACAGCCTTAATAGCTCCTCCCTTTCTTTCTCTCTCCCAATCACTTCATTTTCTGCAATGAAAGAGTGCTGTTTTATAACAGGCCTTTGATCATCTACTATTGCTTTCCTTAGAAACCCAAACTGACTGATGTCTTTTGCCATGCTATCAAGCCGTTTCCTTCGCTCCTTCACCTCATGAGCAGTTTTAACCATGAAAGCAAACTGGTTTGACTTGGAGAAAAAAATCTTCATCTCGTTTCTGAATTTATTTCCATGAATCACTTTTTTTCTCAAGGCTCTAGTGGACATAACGTCGAACAGGTCATCTGCTTTATACATCTCATCTTTAAGCCTAGAAAGCCATCTTCCAATATCCGCATTTGTTGCTTTCTTCTGCTCAGCATCATGCAACACATCTTTGATAGTTCTGATAGTGTTCTCCAGCTTCTTGAGCTCAGTATCTGAGTTATACCACAGTAGTAACTCGTCTTTAGCTGGTTGACTCAGTTGTTTAAGGAGTGGCTTAGTAATACTTAACGCCACTAGTTCAGCCATGGAAAGGAAGAGTGCAGTCCCTAAATAATTCATGAAGAAGCTATTAAGATCTAGATTCAAGCACCAGGAAAAATCAACCCATCACCGGAGTTTGATGGACTTAAAATCAGCAAACGAAATGTAATTAATTGTATGAACAAATGAAAAAGTACCTCAATTGATTGAATCAAACTTCACAAAGAAATAGCTCGTGAATTACAGTCATCAGCAGCTATGAAGATGAACGCCCAACTGCTACTTCTGCGAAAATCTTAGGTCTAGTGGACGTTGACTCGTTGAGAATCGATAAACAATTTAAAAATGATAATAATTGGTCGAGTCAGTTTTGACTGGGCTGAACCCGGTTTGATCATATACTGGTTCGACCCGGTTCGTTAAAACTCGGGTCTACTGGTAACTGAGATCTTAAACAACTTATCATGCCATTTTAGAGTTTCTTTTGCTCTCTTCGTCTGAGTTAACGAAGAGAGACGATTCATTTTTTTCCGGGAAGTGCATATCTCCACGCTCGCGAAGTAACAGCAAGATCGTTTTCTTTGATCTCGATTTCTGCTCGCATCAATGGCGCCGGTTTCAGCTCTTGCGAAGTATAAGCTGGTTTTTTTGGGAGATCAATCCGTCGGCAAAACAAGCATTATTACTCGATTCATGTACGACAAGTTCGACAACACTTATCAGGTAATACTCGAGTGCCTCGGATTATGAGATAAATGGTCTGATTTCACTTTCGTAACGGTTGTGTAGGAAGATCGACCGGTGAATTTGTTTTCCGTTGCCGGATCTATTAGGTGTAGGAAATTTTATGTATGCAGTATTGTTTCTAGGGTTTGTTAATTGTATGATTTGATGCTGAGAGTAGCGGTTGATGTTTTCTCTCTACGTATGTGTTAGATTTGGCTTAAACGTTTTTCCTAATTGTTGAATTGATTTAAGTCGAGTTAGAAGTTAGTTTGTATCATGCATCTCCATTTTGATCAATCTGATTTCCCCCTGTATTAGATTAATGTGAAAGTTTGTGCCACTCTCTAGCTCAAACCTATGGACTTCCAGATCTCCAATTTGAGTTGTTAGAAGTGTTGGAAAGATGTTTCGTATGTCTGCTGGATTCTCATTATATGTCATTAGGGAATCTAATTTAGTTTACTGGAACTAGTTGAAATTTGGAAAATGGCTATATTAGCTCCTCTTCTTGAGCTTTTTTATTCTATTGCAGCATCATTTTCTTAGATTAGGACGGATCAGCTGTATAATCACAAGTCACAACTACTCTCTTTTGAGATATGTCTATATTTCAAATATAATGTATATATGTTGGTGGAAATCTTTCTTATAATATCAATATGGTTATCATTTTGGCACCTGCATATTGATTCTTTTTTATGATCTCGAGTTTCATCATGGTGCAATGCAGTCAACTTTTTCTGCTAATGTTTTCATCAGTTAACCTTGTTTTGAAGGTATCTAACTCATTAGACAATATTTTGACATGGTTGATTGTAATTGATATAAAGTAATTAGTCGAAATTCCTCCCACAATTCATACTAAATGCTCGAAACCCTGATTTGTTTTCATAAATTGCTTGCAAATTTTAATTAATAGATAACTGAATAAAAAAAATTGTATTAGACTCTATAACAGCCACTGAACTTTTCAGCTCTCACATACTTCCTCTTCTTACACAATCTTTGTTTACGGGTCTTTATAGTTGTAATCTATCTTTCTTGAGTTTTTTCCACATATTTTGTAGATACATGCATTTTGTCTATCGTGTTTTCTTTGGCTTGAAGTTTTGCATTTTAAGACTAAGCATATAAATGTATGTTTGAATTGTCAGGCTACAATCGGAATAGATTTTCTATCAAAGACAATGTATCTTGAAGATCGAACTGTACGTTTGCAGCTGTGGTAAGATTCAGTACCTACTTTTTGGGCCTTTTACTCAAATAAAAATTGCATATCACACTATAATGTGACAGTTTAGAATGGATTATGTGCAGGGATACAGCTGGCCAAGAAAGATTTAGGAGTCTTATACCCAGTTATATTAGGGATTCATCTGTTGCAGTCATTGTATTTGATGTTGCAAGTGAGAAAATTATTTATATTTTATTATATTAGTGTGTCCCCTCACCCCGAGTTTCATCTAGAAGATTATTTTCAGCTTCCTTTGAAGTTGAACTACTGTTTTGGACATGTGTGGTAACTGTTAGCACTGATATCACTTTCTTTTCACAGGTAGGCAATCCTTCCTTAATACATCAAAATGGGTTGAAGAGGTTCGCACTGAGAGAGGGAGTGATGTAATAATTGTTCTCGTTGGAAATAAAACTGACCTTGTTGATAAAAGGTACGTATTACCGAAAAGATGCACATTCTAGTTTTTAGTCATCGTCAACCACCAAGTTCCTTCAGATAATAATTGATAACTCTTGTAATATAATATGGTCAGCAGCATGATAAAATCAGTAGTCTTTTCAAGCAATTTGGTTTTAATTTTCAGAAACTGATCTAGTCTAGTATATTTGCCTGCTTTCATCATTGTCTTTTCTCGTTCATGTTAGAATCCTCAACATCATTCTTCAAATTTTATGGACATCTCAGCTTTATTTCTAACATAAATTACTAAATGTTGGACATTGAATTTTGAAGACAAGTATCCATTGAGGAAGGAGAAGCCAAAGCTCGTGATCTCAATGTCATGTTCATTGAAACCAGTGCCAAAGCTGGATTCAACATTAAGGTAAATCATAATCTAGACATTTTGTTTCAAATTTAAGGTAAATCATAATCTAAGACATTTTGCAAACAGCCGCTGTTTCGAAAAATCGCTGCTGCATTACCCGGAATGGAAACGCTTTCATCGACTAAGCAAGAAGACATGGTTGATGTAAGCCTCAAGTCTAATGCACCACAATCACATACTCAGTCAGGCGGTTGTGCTTGCTAAACAACGTTAATCATAGTAAAGTGCTTTCTTCTGCCCTCATTTTCTGTACCCTTCTCTTTGTGTTTGCTTGAATCTAGAAGACATTAAATTTTTACGATATCGAAATTCGAAATGGTTGCCATTATTTTTTGAGTGCTAGTAGTATAAATGAACATGGCATGAACTCATGGTGTGTATAACAAAGTCATGGAGGAGTGGTGAACGACTATTATCACCTCATACGTGTAGCTGTTGGTTAATTTTAAGGTTATAGTTGAAACATTTTGCTTACTATATTCATGTTTAACTGAGCTTGGACATCTTATGCAATCTTGAAACATAAAGACCTTAAATCTAAGCATTTGCAACTTAAAAGGTTAACAAATTATATACTAATACACTTTTCGAATTGTGACAGTTTTTTAATGTTTCATCACGTAGGAGAATAATTCTGACCCTCCTAGGTTAACATGAAAAATATCAAACATGTCACATTTTCAGAGATACATGCAACAATGTGAAATGAACCATGTAATCTTGACATATTCCCGAACAAAATGACATATTCACGATCTGAACACGATTTATACCAATATTACTGACATTGCACGTCAAATATTTAGAGCAGTGAGTATCAAATATTTAGAGCAGTTACTCCGTAATACAAAATGTTCATAACACATATGACTTTACATTGATACTGAAATTGATTGTTATATAATTATTTTGATGTTAATGCACGCCTAACTAATCATAAGAATCATTTCATCTAATGACCTATGTAATATTCGATCTAGACACGTAAAATGACTCAGGCTGGACCGATCGAGAGGCCGAAAAAAAATCAGAAGCAAGATCAAACAATCTAATATTAAACTATTATAGTAATCCTCTTTTTTTGTCACATGACATTCCCTCTTTCAACAAGCCTTCTAATTTTTTTTCCTAATTTCTTAGATCGTCACGTGACAAGCCTTAATCTTAATCTCTTTATTGCCTTTTTTTATATTTCTTTCCTAATCTCTGTATTGTCTTGCTACAAACCGCAAGTTTCCTTTAAAATTGTTATTTAATAATTATATAGAAAATTTATCTTATAATTTATAAATTTTAAATACTTTAAACTAAAATATATTTAAATATTTAAAAAATATTTGATTAACACTCTCTTTATTAAAAATGTTTATCATACTAATTCAAAAACATTATATTAAAGAATTAATATCTTTTTACTTTATCTATTTAGATAATAATTTAAATTAGACAATTATGTTTAAAAGTTATACCAAATTTGTATAAGGTAAATAATTTTTTTTAAAATATTTTAATCGAAGCTATATTTATATTTAAATTAAATTTATATTTTATAAAACTCGACCTTTTGTTTTGTTGTACTCGGATCCAAAAATCTCATAATCGAACCGAGTGACAACTCAGCCATTTCCAAGCGCTTTGCCCCTTCTGTCTCATCTCTCTCTCGATCTCGAAGAGAAAGAAGAGAGATAACCGAAATTACTCTACGATTCGATTCCGCCAGGAAGTTTATCTCTCGGAATCGTGAAAGAACATCAAGATCGTTCCTTCTGATCTCGACTTTGCTCCGCATCCATGGCGCCAGTATCAGCTCTCGCCAAGTATAAGCTCGTCTTTTTGGGAGATCAATCCGTCGGCAAAACCAGTATCATTACTCGATTCATGTACGACAAGTTCGATAACACGTACCAGGTAAGGTTCGAGTACGCCAGATTATGAGATCATGGACTAAATTTGTCTGATTTATTCGATTTCTTTTACTGTTTTTAAAGAGGATCGACCTTGCGAATGTGCGAAATTAATCTCAGTTGCCAGATCTAGTCGTTCTTGGACTTTTAGGGTTGTATTGTTTGTTTCGGTGGGAAAATGCTGATCTTCTTGCCTAGCCGTTATGTTTATGTTAGATTAGGCTTAAAAGCTTTTCAAATTGTTGGATTGGTTTTAGTCGGATTAGCAGCTGGCTTGTATTATGTGTCTCCATTTTGATCTAGCAGTGATTCCTCCGTTGCTCATTGGTTGTGAATGGTTGTGCACTTTTCTAGTTCAAACCTGTTTCATTCAGATCTCTTATTTTGTTTGATAGAAGTGTAGAAAAGATAGCTTATTTTGTCTACTGTCAATATATGTCATTGAGGATTTGAAGTTGGTTCGGCAAATGTTAAGTTTTGTTACACTAGCTGTAGGTGAGGAGCTTCTTATTCTAGTTGAAAATTCTGCCTCTAATCGAGTTCATAATAAGTAGGATCATAAGAGAAGCCAATTTTTTTACATGAGATGATCGGATGAATGATGTTAATAATGAAAATTGTCACTAGAGATATGTAAGTGCCAAAAATATTTGAACATAAATATGCTGGTTTACTACTTTCCTGTAAGTGTGACATGGTTTTAATATTTTTTTTAATTGGACCTGACCAAACCTCGATGTGAAAACTGAAAATGCAAATTTACTAAACATCGGTACACATCTCACTAACATGTTTGTTGTTAAATGAAATATAAAAATTATTTTCCTTTTTGAGGTCATTTAAATTTTTATATTACATCCATAAAAGTGCATTGGCGTTGAAAACTTGAGTTTGGCCATGTTGCACAATGGCTCTTAAAGAATGGTATTAATGTATTATTCATCATTTTCAATTTGGCATGGTATGTGGTTTGTCATGGTTTGTGGATCATATAGTTTTGTAAGATCATGGTTTCTAAACATCTAGGTTACTTGATATAGTTTTGCTTCTTTGCTATAATTTGTTGAGTTCCATCATGGAGAAATGCAAAAATATCAAACTTAAGTTTTAGTTTTATTAGCAACCCACATGCTAGTTTATAATATAAATTCAAATTTTAGTTCACAATTCAGACTGAAATTCTTAAAATTCCAGCTTGGTTTGAATAAATTGCTTTCATATTTCACTAAACAATAAATAAAATTTTGGATTAGCCTGATGATTACTGAATATTGAGTCGTCTATAACAGCCACTGAACTTCTCAGATCCTCCCTCCCTCTATGCATGTATATACCACCTCACTTTTGAAAATCTCTCATATGATTTTCATGTTATACTTCTGGACCTTTCTTTCACTACATATTTTCTAGAGTCCTGCATTTTTCTCTAAAAAAAAATTGTACCTTGAAATTTAGTATTTTTCCAGTACTTTTTCAGGCAACTAAGCATATTATTGCATTTTGAAATTGACAGGCTACTATTGGAATTGACTTCTTATCTAAGACCATGTATCTTGAAGATCGAACTGTACGCTTGCAGTTGTGGTAAGATTCACTCCCTATTTTCTTGTGCATTTTATGTCAGGTTTTGTAGTTATGATAACTCCTAAGAAAACATAATCTTGTCCTGGGATTAATTTCTCTTTTGTTGGGAGGGAGGGGGTTATATGTAAAGGGGAATGGGGAAATGTGGCCGGGATATCCGTGTTTCGTAAAGAGGAGAGACGGTTGTGATGCATTAGAAAAACGAGGGTCATAAGAAATGTTTGATGCAGTTCTTTTTCTTCTGAGTTGGACATGTTAATATTCGTTTGTCCCTGAAACTGGAAAACTGTTGAGTTAAATTTTTCTCACCCTAGAAAGATATATATTACATTTTTATGTGACAGTTTTAAATAATTTATTTTATTTGCAGGGATACAGCTGGACAAGAAAGATTTAGAAGTCTAATACCCAGTTATATAAGGGATTCATCTGTTGCAGTCATTGTATTTGATGTTGCAAGTGAGAAAATTCTCCGTAGTTAATATTTAGTCAATACCTCTGCATCTTCTTCAGCTCCCCTGGAAGTTGGACTAGTTTATGGACACGTGTGGTATCTACTAGCACTGAATTTGCATTCTTTTCTCAGGTCGACAATCCTTTCTCAATACATCAAAATGGATCGAAGAGGTTCGCACTGAGAGAGGAAGTGATGTTATCATTGTCCTTGTTGGAAATAAAACTGACCTTGTTGATAAAAGGTATTACTGAAAAAATGTGTCTTTACTTGAGTCAGTACTAAATTCTAGCTCCATATTGACAAAAATTATGATATAAAATGTTTTGCTGTAAAAGAGGTCAAAATATTTTCTTCAGTCTATTCTATACTTTCCTGAATCATTCAGAAAAGCAATGAGCAAAATATTTTCTTTGCATCATACCATTGTTTTATTGTTTATTATTCTACTCTGCCTGTTCACTTTTCAACGAGGTTGTCTTAATAGCTATGGAATCATTTACTACACAATATATTGCCCTTTAAGTGATATGCAGCTTTTACTTTTCTGATCTTGCTTATAATTAAACATGGTGTTCATCAGTATCTTTTCTCGCTCACTTTAAAATTACTCTAAAGTACTAAAATGTTAGGCATTGAATTTGAAGGCAAGTATCCATTGAAGAAGGAGAAGCCAAAGCTCGTGATCTAAACGTGATGTTCATCGAAACCAGTGCAAAGGCCGGATTCAACATTAAGGTAAATAAACACTCAATTTTACTCAAATAATATACTCTGCTAATTCTCCTCTTCCTAAATCATTCATTTTTTCAAACAGCCTCTCTTCAGAAAGATTGCTGCTGCATTACCCGGAATGGAAACGCTTTCATCAACGAAGCAAGAAGACATGGTTGATGTAAGCCTCAAGTCGTCGTCTAACGCGCCTCAGTCACAGGCTGCATCAGGCGGATGTGCCTGCTAAAAAACAGTTACTAATAGTAAAGTGTTTTCTTCTGCTTCATTTTCTGTACCTTTCTTGTTGTATTTGGTTGAATTTAGAAGACTTATATGCTCTTTTATGTCTTTTGGTTATTTGAGACCATAGCCGTATTATAAGGATATAGAAATGATTGCCATGAATTTTTGGGAGGGATAGTAAACGGCATTGCATGTGATTTGTGTAAGATGATTTTGTTAGTTCTACTTCGAGTTTATGAAACTATCGTTCGACTTTGATTATCTTATTTTATAGCTTTTTATTATGGGAACGATTAACGTGCGGATAAATATTAACGTTGGAAGGTATGAATGTCCATTTTCTAACACAAATAAGAACATATATATTCACATACATGCTAAAAATCAATGTGTTTGCGCCCGGAGAAATTCAGGGCCAAATGTCTATAGTTTTATGTTTCTCGTCTTCTTTTAGTGTCTTGGATTTTTATTTTCCATTTCTGTTTCTACCTGTCTTGGGCTTGTCGGTCAGACGGTCACATCCTCTCGGCATGTATCGAGATATAGATGTTCACATCTAGGCTCCCAGACCCTGCTTTAGCGGGAATACACTTGATAGATTGTTGTTTTTGTTATCTATTTTTGTTGCATATGCATCAATGCATGTTGTGTATATATGTTTGTATGAGTGGGCGAAATTCCTAAGTTAATATTTATTCGTAGGTCTAGAGTACTTCTTTTTCAATCTTTAGATTAATGAGAGAAAGTAGAATGATTAGATGGTTACCTATTGCGTGTACATGTTTACTTGAGGAAAGTAACAAAGCTGGATTCATCTTCAAAAACCCCTTTTTCCCAATGATATGCATTTTCAACAATACAACAAACATAATGGACCAGCACACTAACTTCAAGATTTCACCAAACAATCTTGATCAATTTGGAAATAGCATGACATCAATCATTATATATATTTAAAAATTACAATAATGAATTTTATGTCTTTTTCTTATTTTAAAAATAGCATGATATCAACTTTACCACAATTCACAACATGAAACTAAAAATTTCTTAAGTACTTAGTAGGATCTATATTGTTGAGATTTTTAAATATTTCAATACGAATTTTTTATTATTATCAACAAAATAATGAAAAATGTAGTCTAATCAATCTAAGAGATAAAGCATAACAAAATATTATATAAACAAAGTAGACAATCTGAACTAATATACAAGCTTGACAAAGGTGAATTTCTTCTTATGATAACACCTTGTGTTCTTGATGAGTTGAAGTTTTGATTGCACCCTTTTCTCCAATTTCAAAGATAACACCAATTTTTCCCAAAAGCAAAAACCAAATAATTGCACCTTTTTAAGTTTACACATATAAAACACCCTAATGAACTTGTAACTTTAGTCAATCAAAGTATTATTTTTATTTACTTCCAACTTGGAGGTACCCAAAAAAACAAAACCAACCCTAAATGTGTCCTATATATATCATCACTTTCCAACATCCAAGAATCCTATTCTTAAAAACTCCACCACAATCAAATGTCTCAAATCCACATAAGATCTCCAAAACACTGCGCTCAAAGAGGATTCCACTTCCCCAACCTCAATAAAAAACTCCTTTACACATTCTTCACTATTCTCATCTCCATTATCTCCTTCATTCTCCTCATTTGGCTCATCCTCCACCCTACAAAGCCTCACTTCACACTCTTACAAGCTCAAATCTACCAACTCAATCTCTCAAACCCTAATCATCTCCTCTCCTCCTCCATCCAACTCACCCTCGACTCGAAGAACCCTAATACGAAAGTCGGTGTTTACTACGATGAGCTTCAAGCTTATGCTTCATATAAAGGCCAAGCAATCACGGCTCATGCCTCCATTCCATCTTTCTTTCAAGGTCAACAAGAGAGCAATGTCTTCTCGGCGTCTCTCGGTGCTAGTGGGTTGCCGGTTTCTCCTTCTTTCGGGTTTGACGTCGGAAGGGACCAGGTATGTTGATCATCTCAACATCAATTCTAAATAACAGAAGTTTTTTTCAGAAATATTTTGTAGGGTGGAAAATTACACGTCAATATTCATATTTAGATACTAATGTTCATAATCTGAGCCATGAAACTTTTTAAACGTTTTCAAGTGAGGGACGACGCGGTGATATACTTATAATTACTGCGAACTTTCACTTTTTTCCTAAAAAATAACCTCAAAAAGTTATATATATGGAAACTTGGGAGTTGGGTTTCCGGTGGCTACCCGAACTTTCTCCATATTTACATACATGGATACTAATTTTTCATGCTAAACTTCAATAATTTATAGGTGGCTGGGAAGATGGTGGTGGTGTTCAAGGTGGATGGAAGGTTGAGGTGGAAGATTGGGAGTTGGGTTTCCGGTGGATATCGAATCGATGTCGATTGTGTGGCGGTTTTACCGTTAGGGGTAAATGGAGGTGTAATGGCTACATCGGTTAGTTCTTCAGGACAGTTGGGAGCTCATTGTGATACCAATGTGTGAAATGTAGATTGATCTCAGATTTGAATTAGAACGATATGGTAGCTATTGATTAAGAAGCTTTGTTGTTATTGGTGATCGTGTATAATATTGGTAATGGTTGATTCTGATTTGTATGTTTATGTACTATGCTTGATCAGCCTGTTGATAAGTAAAGCCTGACAAATTAAACATAGCGAGCACATACACAAGATTAGAATAAAAACTTAAGTGAATAGCGAGAACATAAAAAAATCTCGTGAGAGTGAATATTGCATACATGGACACAAACGTATATATGCATCGCATTTCTTACCAATTTTGTAAGCTCTAACTTGACAAAAACATATCGAAAAATCCAATCGTTAAATAACTTTATTTTTAAATTGCTATACTAATTCGAACCATAACGCATTCTTGATTGTATCATAAAATTGTAACAATGTGTCCATGTTTACTTTTCATGTATCTATCTATATATAAAAATTCATGGATTTGAGAAAGTAATGGCAATTGATACTCATTAATGTTTAAACTTAATTTTTTCTCCTTTTTTCTATTCCTCATTATCCAATGATAATTGAGACTTATTAAATGTCTAATAAAACCATAATTATGTGCTTAATTGGTTAGTATTTCCACCATTTTAATTTTTTTTTTTCGCTCTTCACCTTTAATCCGTATGACGATGAAGAGCAATCCGAACAACGTAAGCGACTATGTGATTTTGGTACATATATAAGAGATATTCAATTCATTTTATTATAATTTACTAAAAAAATACATATATGAAAAAATATATTAAGTATATGAATATAGACAAAAATAAAAAGTGTTTGGCTCGCGCAAAGCGCGGGTAATGACCTAGAAAGTTGTTATTAAGTCGCCATATAGTTGGCATCTTGAATTCCTCTTCTAATTTCAACTTTTGATTTTTCGACTTCTCTGAATGAGATTTCGTATTGAATTCTCCCATCAAGTCGGCGTTACTCTTCTGCATATTGTATTTCGTCGTTACTCATGGTTATTGTCAATTTGTAATTGAACCAATCAATTTGTTCTATTGTTCATTTATTTTTGTGTTAATGTCTTGATTTGCATGTTAGATTTAAATTGGCCTGAATTGGATAAAATATGCCCTGAAAAAGATTGTAAATATATATAGTTAGCCCAATCCAATTTTGAGACGAAAAACCGTAATAACCGTCCGATTCTAGTACTCTTAATAAAATATACTCCATAAGTTCATGATCATCCTTGTAGCCATAAATAAAACTCCATAATTCAGTTTCTTAAGGTAGAAATAATGGAAAGTTTAAAGTTACTTGACTTTTGAGATTGGCGTGGTGGGATTGAATTAGGGAGAAGATAAAGACTAATGCTTGTGTTTTTGTGGTTGACAGATAAAGATTCTCAAGGTGGAACAAAGGGCAAACAAAAGACAAAAAAATAAATAATCAGAAAAGGTCGGAAATTAATAATCATGTCTTTCTTACTAAGGAATCACCAAAATGATCTTTTCCCTTCTCTTTGGAAAAATATGAATATCTGAGATCCATAATTCATATCTGCCGATCAGGTTGCCGGTATCAGCTTTAATCATACATGAAAATCGTTATCATTGCCTCTCAATGCAACCAATTACAAGACGCCACGTATCATTTTATATGAGTAAAGTTCGGGTACAAATAACTTTTTTAACATAGAAAAAACGAATAGATCGCGTTCACATATTGAACGTCAATGTAATGATAATGTTCATAATCTGAGTCATAAAAAATTTTGAACATTTTTCAATGAGGGACGCGGTAGCATATTTATAATTACTGCGAATTTTGTTTTTTTTCCCCCTCAAAATGGTCTTAAAATTTTTTATCGCCCAGATTATGAACATTACCACTCAAATTATGAACATTTTTTGTTATATGTGAACGCGGAAAACTTCGTTTTTCCTACGTTAAGCCTTGTGCTCACCGAGACTTTTCTCCATTTTATACTTGTTAAAATATAAAATATACATGAACAAATCAGTTGGGGATTGCTGACGATTACTTACTCTGTAAGACTCTTTTTGGTTCAAAAGCAAATTGAGAAGGTATGGAGGATGGAGGTTCGAGTTGAAATTTGTATATCCTATGATTCAATTTCATTCAAATAATTGATGGCACACATTACAATTACTTACATAATAGACGTGGCCAAGTGATTCAAACAAACAAGAAAGATAAAGATACTGTTTCACATTATGTTCATGACAAATCAAGGAAGTTAGATATTATGTTTCGAATTAGAAAATTAAACTGAAATTCATAGTAGCTTACAGCATATTTCTTAGAAAATCCATACCATTTTATTATACATGCTACATTTTATGCATCTTTGAAAAACAATTTGTCCATACCCGCACTTTTGTCGGGGCAGCGGGCCGACCCGAGTTTACCCAAGTTTAGATATTATAGTAGCTTACAACATATTTCTTAGAAAATCCATGAGACTTCCTAGAGTTCAATACATGCTACATGCTACATCTTATGCAACTTAGAAAACATACCTTTTGAAGAGATAGAATGATCACTCTTTAGAAGCAAGAGTCTTACCATTAGGGTTCGGAAAAGAAGCTTTCCATTCCCACAACTCTTTCAACTCTCTTCTCATCCAAGAGACAACAATCACAGGTCCCAATGTCGAAGGCACCTGCACTAACCGAATCTTAGTACGAGGAAACAGAAAAAACGCTCATTTCGCCATAGATGATTATAAGATGCCAACTATTTTCAATATCAAGGCATTGGGTAGATGGTTTAAGGAAAGATGTAAAAATACCATGTAAAGAAGAGCGGGCTGACCCGAGTGAGTTAAAATTCCAGCTGCCATAGCAGCAACTAGCCCAATGGCATACCCAGATACTGCATACCATATATAATTCTGGCCTTTGGAGGATGCAAGGTCCAAGAGACTGACTGTATCCCGGGTCTTTCTATAATCAAACGAGAGGATCAACGCCAATAGCAAAGCAGGTAGTGCCTGCATATTGCAAACCGTACAGGATCATGAACACAACAGTTTTACAAATCAGAAAATCATGGATGAAGATCAACATTTTACAATGCAAGGAAGCAAGCAACAAAAGGTATACAAATGAAAATATAAGGATCATAATAATACAGTAATAAATATGTGCCTAGAATTATATGTCTCTGCTACCAATTTTCATTTATGTTGATCATCTATTGCTCCTAAGATTCAAATGAGCATTTCTTTTCAGTTTTAGTAGAATTGATGGATCACATTGCAACACTTACTCATGTATAAAATTAATATCAATCATTCGATCCAGGCCTCTAAGAGTATAATGATTAGGGATATCAGTAAATTGACACAACTCCAAAAGTCATCATGCACAAATGAGTAGGGCAAAAACACCAAGATCTTATTCTGACAGCCTCAGTAGCCTTCGGGTGACCTAAGGTTCCAACTGTTGACCATCAAGAAAAAGCAATATACAAGACAATATCATATATCATTTCATTCTTATTTCAAGAAACAAACATATCATAACACTATTTACTGAATACAGCACATGCTCAAAGTTAAGAGAAAAAAAATCAAGTACCATGTCTCCTAGCCCAAGAAGTATAAATCCAGAGCTCTTGCTATCATCAGACACCCAAATGAACATTTTATCAGGAAAAACAAGTTTTCCCGGCAAATCCAACTCTTTCTTAATCAGATGCAGTCCAGGAAGACCCCAGCATTCAGCAATGGTATAAAGAGGATTAGTTGCACGACTAGTTGCAACGGTAGCCATCACATTTTTACCAAAGAATCTCTCAGAATAGAACACCCAAAACACATCATACACAAACAAACACGTCAGAAGAATCAGGCCGACTTTAACATTTGGGAGCCTCAAGTGAGTCACAAGCACAAAGCAACAAGAAATTCCTAAAAGGTTGTACAGAATCCAATTTCCAGAAACAAGCCATGTAAACATTATTCCAAAGCAGAATGCCAAGAGTGCGCGATGAAGCAGACGAAAAGCATACGGATGCCTGATTTGAAGCTTATAAATGGAGGGAAATAGGCAGACATAGAGTGAAGAGGCACATGTTAGGGAGGTCCAAAGAGTCAAAACAGCCAGCATTTGTGACAAATTAGATAAGATGTAGAAGATGGTGATTAAGCTGCAGGAACATAATACTGGAAACATTAAGGCATGGGACCTTCTCATGGTGAAGATTGATACCGACAAAAGTCGATTCTTCTCTACTTCCTTGCTAAAGTTGACAGCTCGAAAAGCCGATCCAAACGTGACCAAAACAGCTGTCAAAATCAGTGTCAATGTAGAAGGCTTCAGCAAATACGAGAGTTTCCATAACGGCTCCATGACCTAATTTCTCAATCAAAAACTGAACTGTGATCGCAAGTTCGCAACGAAAGCAAGTCTGATTGTCAATGATTGAACAGTAAAGCAGAAACTGAAATGAGAAATTAGAGCTGGAGTGTGAAATTAGCTTATGAGTGAAGATGAAGAGATGACGTCGTGAAATCGGAGAGCAATGGAGCAGGTTTTCTCTACTTCCTTCCTATAGCAGCAAATACGAGTGTTTCCATAACCTAATTTCTGAATCAAACTTAGGAATCAGAATGAAAGTAAGTCTGATTGTCAAAGACTAAACAGAAAAGGTAATTACCGTATGATTGCGGATGAAGGAGAGGGTTTTCTAGGTAGAAGATGGATGGAAGAAGAGCCCTTCATTGCCTTTTGCCATGGTCGTCTGAACTCTGCTCTGAAGTCTGAACTCGGAAGTTATTTTAGCTTCTTACTCACGCATCCGCCAATCGGGTAAAGTGAACTTATCCGGTAAAATGGGAATATTTATTTAAGTTCCGAGAATTTAGACTAAGTAGAACTGGACGTCTAGAGAGTCAACTTTTAATATATCAGTGTGGAAATGTGAAAAGCTATATGAAATACAGTTTCGTCGGGACAAAGGGAGACTAAAAAAGTAGTATTTCAAACGAGGTCATTAGAAAAGACCTCATCCTTTCGTCTCACGGAATCTATGGTTTCATGACAAGTCTTTATAGTGATTCACGTTTTTGAGGGGTAGTCTTGCATGATATTTTAGTGGGGGCGCTTTGGATCTCAACTGTCCTGTTCTACTATTTACTTCCTGATTCTGTTTTTGACACTATTCACACATCAAGAGAATCTTCGTAATTTCGACCAATATATAGATAAAAACATAGTCATGTGTGGTCTTGTTTTATTCGTCTTCTCGAGTACTTTAATAATATTCAAATTTTATAATTTTTACTAATTTATAATTAGAGATATTGATAAAACAAAACGCACATCGGCATACGTGCCCGAGTGAAACAAGAAGGAAATAAAGGAACAGACCAAGTATTTTTCTTCGTTTCACTATTCATTTATCCGTTATACTCATTTATACTCTCTTTTTTACTCCTTTTTAGTGAGTCGTTCGATATTACATCCACCCGGCTAGTTTCACGGTTATGACCGAGTTGTAGAAGATGCTAGGTGCTCGACACATAGCATTTTGTAATTGCATAATCTTTTCTGTAACATTATTTTAGAGTTTCACCTCTCTTTCTTCCAAAGAAAGAAAAATTCTCTCTCTAGGGTCAAGTGATTTAAGCAAACGGGACTGATGAGGATCCTGTTCTACAATATGTTCATGACAAATCACAGAAGTTAAACCTTGAGAATGAAAACTATTTACTGACAAGGATCTTTCAAAATCTTTTATCAATTACATTCTCACCCTATTTCTACAAAAGGGAGAGATTACCATGTTTGCTATCTATGCTAGAATGCAAGATTCTATGCATATTTATAAGAACATATATTCTGCAGTGATGAGTACCAATTGCGTCGTCTGACGTTAGAATTAAGCATGAATCTTACCTCAGCTCTTTCATGGACGTTTAGAGAGACCAGTCAAAGGTAGAGGAGTCAGTGAAGACCGTTCTGTTGGTGACGTGGACATTTCTTTTGCCAGCAAATCTAAGAATAGATGGCTCCCAAATTGTGTCTCCCTCCAGGGATTTTGTTGGTAGGCTAACTGGAACCTTTTGTGATTTATGGTGTGAGCAAAACTGGTGGATTGTGTCTTGAATTGCAGCAAACATAACCAGAAACTCAGCTGCATCTGTCTGGTTCAACACTTTCTTCACTATCAACTCCAAAACTTTGAACCTGGATTAAAACAAAAACAAACAGAAGTCCATCAATATTCCAGTTATTCTTTCTTAGAAATTCTATCTCTGACCTGCAAATAGATTATTCCAGCTTAACTCAATTTCACAACTCAGAACAATCCAAGCATCCTTATAGAGAAGAAAGGAGTTGGTGTAGACTAATTAGTATCTAACCTCTTTTTAAACACTTTTGTGGCCTCATCCCAAAGGCAAAAGACTTAAAAAAATAATTGTTCAAAAATTAATGAAATTATCACTCACACAAAAAAAAAAACAGGAATCCGCAGCACTCTAGTTGAAATATTATCATCTCTGAACTGTAAATAAGAGTTGAGCAGGTCAACTAAAGCTACAGATGATTTCAGCTATGCAATTCTTATTATTTTTGCACATTTGTATGTAATCACACTATTGTAGCCTAATTGCAGTGAGTAATCTCTTTTAATTTAATGAAAATTTTACATTTCCTTAAAAAATAGATCTTTCTCACTAGCATTTCTTGACAGTGATGTCATGAAAAACTCATTCAAAGTGCAAATGACTTGTTTATATGTCTTATGCACAAATAGCTTCAACCTATTAGTTCTAGCTGAATAATTGTAATGTAATTTCAGAAGCTGCGTCAAATGAAACAGGGATTTACCTCAGTTGTTGGGCCTTAGAAACCACCCGTTCAATCTTCTTGAACTCGGACAAGACCTTATCAAGAGGCGACCCACCAATTCGATTTGATTGTCCAAAAGGCAAATAAAGGATACAATTAGATTGAATCTCACCCATCTCCTCATCCAGAATTGTCTCTTCAATCCTGATCTCCCTAATCAGTTGGGATACTATTCGTTCCATATTGATCTGTTCCTGTGAGTTGGCTGAGAAGGAGAAGGAGGTCAACCGAGATAGTGAACGAATAAGCTCAAGAATTGAGCTGGGGCGCCAATCACCCATCCAGCCCAATGATGTCATCTCAAGAGGAGAGGCCCACTCCGGCATGAGCATCTGGGGGATGTCTTTTAGGAGGATTACACTGTTGGAATGATTGTATTGGGCATTAAAACGAGCTAGCTGCTCCTCTATAAGCTCTTCTAAAGCCCATTTTGCTCTTAGCTGCTTCTCTAACCTTGCAGCTCTTGTTTTCTGCTGTTTTCTCCATAAACCTTGCCTTCCTGTTGACGCAGATTCACCTGATGCAACCAACAACTTCGTCTCATAAGTAATTTTTGTTAACTGTGCAAGAAATGGACAATTACAAGTGCATGAACAAAAATGAGACACTGATTCCCCATAATGTAGCAACACCATTGATTACCAAACAACTATATACTGCTTCTTAGATCTGTGTATCCTCTGTCTCACTACTTTTATCCATCTAGCTCTCAAATTTGGATCAATTCCCATCCAATCAAATATTGTAAAGAAGGAGAAAACAGTGTTGACTGTACTATGGTATATGGAAAATATGAGAGTAGGTGATGTCAGATAGAAAGAATCTCAACAGGATATTCCAAATATGATCAAGCAAAGCATTTTATAGAGTATAGCCACAAAATCCAGATCAGTACAAGTTACACAAACTTACTATCTGGATCAACCGATCAAATTCATGTTAGCAAGATATGAAGTTCATCTTCTATACGGATCATCTTGATTTATGCAGGGCAATGTGAGCAGGAAAACGGAAAGAAATGTTACTGCTCTGCTTAGAACTTGATCTGAGACTAATTTATGCGCATAGCATTCCTATCTATGAATGAATCGATCGATTCTCTTACATCCAATAGAGAAGGGGTGAGACTAGGGAGAGAGAAAGAAACCTAGTTTGAGATTCTGCCGCTTGTGAGAGTGAAGTGTCATGCAAGATACTCGATCAGTGAAATCATCGTCAATCTCGCCTCCGTTCGGCGTCAAGAAGCCTGCATCTTCTCCTTCATCGTCCGAATCTCTAAAGCCATTTCCATGACGATCGCTCCTGTAATCAACAAATCAACACGAAAAATTCGCATGATTGAGCAATCTTCTTATACAATCAGAGACCGAATAGATGAAAGAAAACGAAGTGGATTGGGAGGTTTTACACTTGCAGAGACGGGAAAGAAAATGCCTTCTTCATTTTCCCGCCACACTCGCTGTTGCCGAATTGCTGGATTTTGATCTCTTTATTTGCACCGCATGTTGATATTTCTGTTTCTTCTCGATTAACTACGCTTCCTTTCGTTAAGTGTGGTTTATGGGGTGTTCACACTTTTTGTAATGATGATTAAAGGCAGATTTTGTAAACTAATAACAGATTTTTTGTGACTTAGATACTTGTGTACACTACGCAAATAGCGTAGTGTTCATCAGTCTCAACATGTGTTAACACATCACAATGTATGTTCTCACCTAAAGATTAATCTATTTCAAAACTTATGCACATTGAGCACTATAACACTTGGAAGTTAAATTTGCTAATATATGCAAACAGTGTATTTTGTGAGCATTCCTACGCTTCATAAGTTAATACTAATGCACCAAATCCAACCTCATATAGTTAATGATATCATGAATTGAAGCAACATAGGCGCACTGTTATACTAATGCAATCTTATGTCCTCCCATAAGCTGCAAAACTGTTAATAATGTTGGAACCAAAATTCATGCCATTTTATTACACAAGGAGCACAACTGGAATAGAAAATGAGGCATATAATTTATTTTGCTCCTATGGTAAAACCAGAAGAATCAACACGTAAAATCGATGTTGCTCTTAGGGCTATGCAGCCACTTGTCATACAGTAAAATCAGATATTCATAGGGTGGGATGTGCACTACGGTAGAAGGTAGTCGACAGAAAATCACTTCCGAGCATCTCACTAACCAATTATGTCTTCTCACCAAACTTGAACATAAATAACGAGCTCTTATGCATGCTGAGCTCCTGAACACAAGAAAAACACTGATTTATGTTGGTTTTCAGATGCATTCACCATCAGCTAAATCCATTTGAAAGAAGTTTATGTAAGGGTATAATATTACACCTTTGCTAATTTAACTTGACACTTAAGGCAAAGTTTTATCACTCCTTTGTTCTGTTACAAAAAGGGGACAACTTGTGAGCAAAATAAGCAGAAAACAAGAACCGGTCCAACATCAGGATTTACAGATACATTCATCATTAGGAGGAAATAGCAAAGAAGTACCTGGTCATATAGGAGTCGTCTTCTGTACTGATAACTATTGCATCACCAATTACAATGAAGGGTGGCGCCTGGTTATATGGAAATGTGAGAAAACTTGGAGAACACTCATATTGCAATAATCATAAGCAAAACCTACATCCTCAAAAGTTCCAGGAAGAAAATATGCAGGAGAAAATTAACCAATAAAATTTTACTTACAAGTACAGTCAGGCCGTTATCAAGCACAACTCTCTTATACCTATATCAAGCAATGAAAAAAAAGGTGATGATAAGTTTAAAAACTTTAAAGAATATATACAAGGGCATTTCTGTCTCAAAGAAGCATATATTAATGCAGTATTGTAAGTTTGTAACATCAATTACCCAGCCAAGTATTCTTTGCAATTTTGCTTAGCTACATGGTCTCAATAACTTCCAGAAAATCGTTTAAAGGAACTAATTAATGGCATGCAACATCTAGAAATACTATTGCATATAAAAAATGTCATGTGGTGTTATACTAGACTCAAAAAGCAGATCATACACCTCCAGTATAAAATATAACAAGGGCATGTCAATTTCATGAGTTAATACTCAAAAAGCAGATCATACTGAGGCGTGGCTGAAATCCCCTTCATAGGAGTTTGTGCCTCCACAACCTTGCATGTCACACGCTGTGGAACTGATGCAGACATGGGTCTATCATCAAAGTATTGCACTGTCACCTTCATATCATCTGCAAGATTCGTAAGTAAAGGCACAACGAAACCCAAAAAACACAGTAATATTTTGCTAAAAATGAGTAAAGCATAAAATAACACAAAATAAAGTGGAAGAAAATCTCAATACATCCCACAGCTCGATTAAAATAAAGAATGTACCAAAATAGAAAAAAAGAAGCTGATAGTATTTCCTGTTGTGATCCCTTTAGTCAATCACAAATCAAAGAGCTGAAGACATGAAGACTATCCAAAGAATAGAAATCACTCTTGCATATAAAAAAATGTCACGTGGTGTTATACTAGACTCGAAGAGCAGATCACACACCTCCAGTGTAAAATATAACTTTATATAAATAATATTTCTCTCCAACTTGTAAGTATACATGCGCTTTATATATACACAGGCATAAGCTTAATGCTTCAATATTAACATAGCATTATCAAAATGAAAAAGCATCCAACGGCATAACCCCATATTTTGCTCACCTTTGAGGTATACTGCAGCCTTCCCAAGCAAATCCTTTGAAACTTCAACTTGCTCAAACGATTTAGGGCTGCAAAAACAAAAGAAATTTATACAGCCACTTGATGTGTTCATCACAAGTTTTTGATCATATAATAGGAAGTAACAGCCAAAACTTACTCCATTAACACTAAAGTATCTCCCTCTGTATATAAATATGTGAAAGACTTCTCCTCAACAAAGACCTCTGGAAAATATCAAATTTTAGAAAAAATACTTCCAAACAAAAAAAGATTCCTGAGTGAATTTTATGTAGGAAGATGAAGAAGAGTAGCTGGGAATAGTTAGCATGCAAAACAATATCATTGGGAAAAATACAATGAGAAATATAGAGAGATAGCAAATAAAATAATTTGGAAAGCTAACAAAAGACTAAAAAATCCATACAGCAGATATCAAATGAGTCAGCAGAAAGGACAAACTGAGTGCCCCTTGGATACTGAAGAAGTTAAAGAATGATAAGAGTATTATTATAATACACAAAATAATTCTCAAGTGGAGAAAATCCAGCATACTCTTACTAGTAGTTAGTTGTATCAACTGTATGTTTAAGAAGAATACATAACTTCTATATGTATAGCAGAATGACATTCGAAATAAGAATGAAACAACTTATTTCTTAACAATATACAAGATGAAGATTTGTATGAAAAATACAGAAAATTAGACTAAAAAACAAATCCATACTCTCTACAGCTTCATCTGTACGAAATCTTTCAATCACTTTATTCCCACTGTCAACTTCACGAAGCTCCACCTGAAACAAAAAGGTACTGCATAATCAAGCTTTGGTAAGAAAGATACCGTATAATATATAAATGTTGAATTTCCTATTGGCACAAAAAAAAAATGCTCTGTCAAAACCAACAGAGTTGGCAAAATCTGAACATATGATGGGTGTTTCAGTACAAATGTGACCTTGAGTATCACAATGCAACTACATTACAACAATCTACAGCATTTTCCACCACTAAATCACTAACTCCGTCAAAGTGAAGCAGAAGAATATCATCAAGCAATTCTTCAAATAATAGATAAAACAAACCTGGATTGATGCTCCTCCTCTACCATGCTGTGTATGCTGCGCTTTTAGCACCTAATCATCATAGATTTTATAAGAAACAAATTCGTCATCCTTGAGAAGTAATCAGAACGAGATAAGAGAGCAAAATTACCTGGTACGTTCGGCCTAAAGCAGTTAAGAATCACATCGATGATCAAACATTTATCGGATTCAGTCAGCATATGATCAGAATCAAACTCAATAGACACATTCAGATCGACGAGGAGACAAACCTTTTCGCTGCACAATATTTCCCACCCTAAGCTGCACATTACATACACAAATCAATTTCACAACTAAAAACCGCAAGCAAATCAACTCACAACCGAGTAAGAGAGAGCGACCTCGGATCCGAGAACTTTGGCGCCGCGCTGCTGCGAAACGGACCATGGAGACCTCGAGAGGAGATTGTTTGAAGAATGCGAATTCAATCCTCTGAACTTCGTAACAGTTGTGAAACTTCTTCCATTGGATATGGCGTTAGAGAAATTCTGAGTAATAGCTTTCAATATCCATCGTTTCCCGATTAGGTTTCTCATCCTTCTCCTCCTAGCTCAGTTCCACCACCGCCTTCGCCGTCGTCAAGGGTTTTTACTTGCACGAGCAATTAATTTGGTAATGAAATAGGGTTCGCATCCGGTCCATAATAAACCCGAGCGAACTTGGACCGGACATTTAAAAACTGAAACGGACATTATTCTAAATCTAATCTAATTTAATCTAAATCTATCTATAAACATATAAAATTAACTTTTAGAATAAGCATTTAGTAATTTTAGAGATGCATTTAGTTAAGCATTTAGTGTTCTTTTTGAGTGCGATGTATTAGCATTTTTAGAAGTGAAGATGAAGAGGCATGTAGGTTGTATTCGTCGCCTTCTGCTCCGCTTTGAACCGGTATTGATGTGTTGATGTGGTCGATTTTATTTTGTAACAACTGACTTGGGCAGCCCAGAGGTCGTGGTTGTGCTATTTAACCTGTCTCTCCCTACATATGATTCTCTTTCGTTGCTTTCCAAATGTCTGGGTCGACGAGCAGTTCTAATAGTTCTCGTCGCAAGATTCGTACAATGACGTCTTAATTCGAAGCGCAAATTTGATGGGTCTTTTGAGGATAGCAACATGAAGAATTGTGACGATGAGTTGATTGATTTGTTTCAATTGGTGATTGGTGTCGACGCCCGAGATCCAAGTGCTCATCTGATGTTACTGCCTACAGATGTAAGATTTTTTTTATTTAGTATAAAAAATACTCATGACAACAATTTTTAGTTTTATGTTGAAACGTTATCCGACAACTTCGAGAGACAGAGTCATGAAATTGACCTATTTCAACCGTGACCCAATATGAAAATAGTACATGAAAATTCCTTGACAAATAAAATATTATTATGAAATTCTAGGGTTAAAATAGATATCCATATCTTCTTAAGAATGTGACACAAATATTTTTCCGGTATATTTCTTTTATAATAAAGTTTCAAAAAGTGTTTTTTTATTACAACTAAAATATCAATTCTATACTCCATAAACTACAAAATAATCTTAAAAAGGCCCGTGCATCGCACGGGCTCACCCTGATTCTAGTCTAATATAAAGTTAGGTTGGTACAAAATATCACTCATTAATCACATTTATTGAATGCTTGTAATTCTTTATATTCATTTATCTTTCTCCTCTCCTCATTTAATTGCAACTCTCTCATTTTATTTTATTAAATAATGAGCAATTAAATAATAATATAATTGACATTTTTGTAGGGTAATAGAAATTAGACCACCTCTCATGTCCAAATATCTTTGATACAAATATATTATACAAACAATAAAATTTCATTCATATATTAAACTAAATATAAAAAAATATTTTAAAAATTGAATATAAAGATCGTATCTTATAGTGCAAAAGTGTCGCGCGTAGCGCGACGTTTAAATTCTAGTCTTCTTAATCTTAATCTTATCTATATAAAGATTGGCTATCTAATGCCAAAATTGAATGAAATTGGTACCTCATAAATGTTGCTTCATCCATTGATAAATTTAGGATTTCACTAAATAAATTTACATAAACCATTTTTTCTAATTTAAAAAGATGTCCAAAAGATCAAAACGAAACGTTTTGCTAAAAAATTAAACACCCTCCTTTTTTTTCTTTTATTAGATCCGTGGTAAAACTGTACAATGGTTAAAATTTTCCAAACTAGAGATTCAATTGTTTTAAATTTTAAGTAAAAATGTGATATACTGATTATACTTCTCTGGTTTAGTATCATATAAGTAGTTAGATTTTTAATATATTTTTTTAAAATTCAATTTACACAACGGTAATTAATTACTAAGTAATTAATAGAATTACATGAAGTTAGTTTGATTTTATTTTTCATGTAATATAACGTAAGTCATTTTAGCCTTTTAATTTTATACACAAACTAGACTAGGTCTCGCGCCATGCGCGGATTTATATAACTCGATATAGTGAATTAGTAGTAAGGAGTATTATGTAATATAAAATTTTATATGAAAATAAGTTTATATCTTAAAATGATATTGATATATAATTAATTTTTTACATTTTAAATATAATAAACAACGAATATACATGAATTTTTAATACCAAAAATCTTATTTGATCAAATTATCATGGGTCAATTTTTAACAAATTTAAATAAATTGATTTCAACATATATAAAAATATATAATTGAAAACACTACAATAACACAAAAATATAATTATTTCTCTTATTTATTAAGAAATCAATCTTTTTGTGATACGTCATATCATAAAAATAAAATATATATTTGTAAAATAAAATAATAGGATATTGGGAGGTCAAAATCTAGAAAATTAACACATAAAAATCTTTTTGTAATCTGAAAGATCTTAAGCAATTTTTTTGTAATATTTTTGCACACGATTTTCCAAATTTAATTAATTTTTTCTGAGAAAATTACAATAAATTATAAAAAATCATGACCAATGAAATGACGACAGGTGGATGGCCTGAATGAAGAGTATGCCACGTGACATAGCTAGAATTGAAGAAATGTAATTTGCTTTAGTAGTTATATAGAGATTTTTTCTATTTTATTCTTGAATTTTGGTAAGAAAAGTAAGAGGTGTGTTAAACAGAGAAACATGATTATTAAAAATGTAAGGAAACTAAATGTAATTTTTACATACAGAGTTTTTATATTTTTAATATTTATCAAACCCACTAAATATCGGTAATATTAGAGAAAAAGAATAACTTTTATATGATATTTCTATGTACAAGATATTTATTTGATACAAGAATAAAAAGTAGAAGAATATTTATTATTGATTTTACCACAAATAAATTAAATTAATTTAAAATTTAAATGTGGGTTAATATTATATTGAATATGTTTAAATCAAATTGATAATACTCAAGAAAAAGAGAACATAATTTATAATCTTAATTCTAATACGAGCCCCCACGGTAGAAATTTTCTAGACCCGCCACTGCCGATAACCCCCAATTCCTGGATCCCCACTCTTCCTTTCAAATTCACCGATCAACCTCAATTTTGATTGTGGTAATTTTCTTCTTACATAGATGACAGTGAATGATGTCTACTTGTCTTTTCTCCCCCTCGCGCACATATTTGACCGTATGATTGTGGGGAAAAATCCCGCACTCGGAAAATTTTAACTGGCACTCCAAACCTTTTTTTTTAAACCCGGTTCAGTTTTGGGCGCAACTAGAATGCGCCCAAAACTAGATCGAATTTTTGAGCATTTTGAAGGCAATAATAAAAAGAAATTCCATGGCAATCACTCTTGTACACATGAAATTCAATGCCTTAACATCACTCAATGTTGTATGTTTTCATTGACTCTTTTTTTCATGACCTCTTGTAATTAAGATTAGTTAAATTAATTTGAGTTTCTGATTTCAAAAACTGAATTATGTGCTACCAGTTTGTGTTTTCAGATCGAATATAAATATAAAATGCAAAGAAAGATGTTTGGACAAGAAGGTTGTGATCACATGAGATGGGCTGCTAACATTGTTGTTGGATTAGATATTGGTGTTCCATGGTTAATGTGCAAGGAAGATGACTCTCTTGATCCCGTTATAAGTTCCAATGTTCTTGTTGACAATCTTAATTCTTTTCAAAATAAATTTTTTAATAGTTAATGATCTTATTGTGACAGATTAATATACTTGCAACGACTTTTACTGTTATGTGTTTACTAAAACAGACCTTACAAACCTCTCATGTGGACAGAGGTTTGGAGTGGATGATATGATTTTGCAGTAATTGACTTTATCATTAGATTAATAAAGTAAAAAGTAAAAAGCCAGATCAATAACTTTTTTCAAAGTTACACATGAAGGCTTTAGTAAATTATACTCTCTCCGTCCCAAAATATGAGTCCCATTTTCCTTTTTGGGCGTCCCGAAATGTTAGTCTCATTTCTATTTTTGTCCATAAACTTCTTTCAATTATACCCTTACTCATATTATTTTAATATTTTACATTCATCATTTCCAATGCACTTATGTACTTTTTATTTGTAAACTCTTTTCCCATTGGTTAATGAATTATTTTAATATTTTACATTCATCATTTTCAATGCACTTATGTACGTTAAAACATTTGTCTTAATCGAAGATATTTTTGTACAATGAGACTCATATTTTGGGACAGATGGAGTATATATATATACAAATAATATGCAGGTTTACAGAGTTTAGAGGACCGACTTACCAAAGAATCTAAATTCCCTATATTCAATTCATGTATCATGTGTCTTTGTAAAAGGATTTAACTTTTGCAATTACTAAATTTATACAAAGAGGGAGATCTCTTGTGAACTATATGGTATGCATTTTTTCCTCTTTCAATTTCTTTGTGCTTGAAGTGTTTACTTTTTACTTATCCTAAACTACATTTTTCGTCATTAGTACCAAACTTTGAGCCCTTATCGGAGGCCGTTTGCATCTAATTTTAGTAATTTTAAACAATATTAGATATTGCAATATGCTAGCATGTTGTTTTCAAACATTTACACTCAGTTTCCAACAAGCATGATAATTTAGTAAACACGTCAAAAATGTATACAATGGGGAAATGACATTTAATAACTGGTCCTCGAGTTTATTCAATTGTAATGAGTTATAGACAGAAAAATAGATCATATATTCACCAACTTGGCTATTAATAAATCAAAATAGATTACCTTATTTTATATACCAAAATCTGTGGAGTTGGTAATAATACTGCAAACAAGACTTGAACAAAAATTTAGCATATAGAACATTGAAGAAATTGCATACGCAAATAACATATATTTAAAAACTTATGTCCTCTACATTACAAGAATATTAAAAATCATATTTTTAAAAACTTATGTCCCGTATATTACAATAATATTACAAAATGATATAACAATTTGGCGAATTGAGAGAAGAGGTACAAATCATCAAACTCATTTGATTATATGATATAATATCATTTCAATATCTATTATGAAACGTTTAAGAAATTATAATTACGCAAGACCCGTACGCGGGTTTCAGTCTGTTGATTTAAGCCCTAATAAAATAGGAACACCAATACACGAGCTAATTGTTTGGCAAAAAAAAAAAAGCACCCGAGCTAATTAGGTAATGTGATGATTTTAAAGGGAGAGACGAATTCATAGGTAGTTGTATGTCAATTGCTAAAATGATTAATAAAACATTCAGGAAAAACATAATCACTAATTAAACTTTTTTTTTTGATTTTTGATAGAACAAATATTAGAGACTGCTTTGTCGAGGTTAGATTCTATATCATAAAGGGTTGTGAATATGATTAGCCCAATCTAATTTTAGGACGCCTATTAAACAACGTTAAATCATATTAAAAACTGTAATTTCCCCGCGCGTAGCGCGGAGGCCCGTTTCTAGTATACTATAAAATTAGGGGTTCACCAAATTAATCACACTACATTTAATGCTTTGTTTTTAATTTATCATTTTCTTTGTTTTTAATTTATCATTTTTTTTCTTTTTTTTTCTTTTCTACGTTAAATATGTCACCCAAATGAAGATTTGTTCCACCAACACATGTCCATAATGGATTCGTATGAAACATATCATCATCTTCTACTTTTCGATTTCGCAACGCCTTATTGTAAAGTTTTGTAGGCCATAAAATCCGCGCTACAAAACTTCTAGTATACTATAAAATTAGGGGTTCTCCAAATTAATCACACTGCATTAAATGCTTTGTTTTTAATTTATTATTTTTTGATTTTTTTACCATTTCTTTCCTACGTTTACGAATTTGTCACCCAAATGAAGATCTTGACCCACCAACACATGTCTCTAATGAATCTGTATGGAACATATCATCATTTTCTACTCTTGGATTTCGCAACACCTTATTGTAAAGTTTTATAAGCCGTAAAACTAGCGCGTAGCGCGGGCCTAAAAAGTCTAGTCTAATCTATCTATCTAATCTAATCTATCTATCTATCTAATCTAATCTATCTATCTATCTAATCTAATATATATATATATATATAATATAATATAATATAAAAATCGCGGAGAGAGAAAATTAAAGGTCGCATTAAATGCATTTGTTTTCTTATTGGTTAATGACATTTCTCAAATTAATACTATTACTTTCTAATTGATGAGTTTTATATATTATAAATGAATCAAACTCTATAAAAATATTGAATATGTGAAAGTTTATACAATTAAAACTTACATTTTGAAAAGATGATTATTTTTATTTTCAATCTAATCTATCTAATCTAATATATAGATTACTATTTTGACAAATGGATCAAACTTTATAAATGATATTTTATTTTCTCTTATTATTTGAATGGTTTGCTAAACGCGTATGTCTGATGCGGCCCATTTTTACGAGTCTTATATTTTCTTAGAGTTGTCCAACAAAAAGACGGCACATTACTTTGGATTGAACAAAAGACACAAAACCCTATTCTTCTTAAATTTCTTACTCTATTTTAGTTTTGAATTTCAAAATGGATTAATTTGATGATAATCTCAAATTCGCCTTTTCCCTATCTTGCTCTTGAGTTATGTGAGTGAGTGATTTATGTTAATAGTTTTATTGGGTATAAATATATTAATGAATTAAGCATTGTTTCTTCAATGAGTTGGTGAATGTTGTTTTGTTGTAGTTTGATTATAAGGTGGATGTTTGATATTTTTTGTTATAGTTTTAATTATAAATTTGATGTTTGATATTGAACCATACCGAAAAGGTAAGCTTATACTATGATTTAACTTCTCATTGAATTATGGAGTCTTAGAGTCCACCAAAAGGATAAAGTGAAAGACTTTTATAATAAAAAAGGATTATCATCTCAATCTAAAAAAATTATTGTCTTGGAGAGTATTCCAGAATTGGTAAAAAATTACAAATTATGTCTATATAATGTCAACCTATGTAATATCAACATGAATCACATATCCAAATTATCTTTCTAGAGAAACACTAAGATGACGAGAAACTCAACAAAGAACAATCAAGAAGACGATCAATCAAGGACTTATAACCTTTTATATTACACAACATGAATTTTTCCTACAAATTAGTAACGTTTATATAAAATGATATAGACCCGCGCGTAGCGCGGACCCTAAAATGCTAGTATACTATAAAGTTAGGGGTTCCCCGAATTAATCACGCTGATTAATGCTTTGTTTTTAATTTATCATTTTCTTGATTTTTTTCGTTTCCCATTTTTTTCCCTACGTTTACGAATATGTGTTGCCCAAATGATGATTTCGACCCACCAACACATGTCTATTATGGATCCGTATGAAATATATCATCATCTTCTACTCTTCGATTCCGCACGCCTTATTATGAAGTTTTATAGGCCGTAAAACCCGCGCATAGCGCGGGCCCAAAAAGTCTAGTCTTCTATCTTCTAATCTAATCTAATATAAAATTATAGGTTCTTTCAAAATCCACTCAATGCATTTATTACTTTGTTTTGATTGGTTAATATTCATCTTATTTATTGTCTCTTCTTACTATTTGTGAGACCTAATCTATGAGTCAATTTGTGACCCATTAATATATAAGCCCAATATCAAACTAATACATACAATCACAACACAAACCAAATTGTCATTGACAATCTATAACATATTTCCACATAGTAAAAGAGTACTTGAAGGTCGTCTACGACGGTTCAACTCTTTAACGTATGCGTTGAAATAAAAAATATTAATTGATTCTCCATTCTATTAATTATGTTTCGTCGACGCAATGAAGCCCGCGCATCGCGCGAGCGCATTCTCCCTAGTATAATATAAAAATCGCGGAGAGAGAAAATTAAAGACCTAGCATTAAATTCTCTCTATTTTGATTGGTTAATTCACATTCCTCAATTCAATGTTGTTATCTTTTTATTGATGGTTTTTATACATTATAGATAGATAGATAGATAGATAGATAGATAGATGGATCAAGATCCATAAAATAAAAACTTGAATATATGAAGATTTAATTAAAACTTACACTTTTCAAGATGATTATATTGTTTTTCATAAAAATAAAGGAAAACTTTTATCCTAACCGATTCAAACATCAGTTTAATTATATAAACGGTGTTTAAAATAATATAACTTCAACATTTATATATATATGTCACTTTTCAAATAAGATATAATTATTTCTAAATAAATAAAAGCAATTATATTGTAAATTCTACTAAGAAAAATTAATTCAAAATCATATATAGTTGAAAAATATAAATAATGCAATACAAACAACATATTTATAGCTTCAAATATTTGAAATAAATATTCACCTCTATTACCTATAATGAAAAATTCAAAAAATAATTATACACTTTGATACATAGTCTTAATATATATTATTTTTAAAATAAACATATTTTTTCTCATGCGTAGCAAAATATTTTTACCTAAATAAAATAAAATAAAAACTAATGGAAACACGAATACACATCAAAACAATAAAACCCGCGCGGAGTGCGGGAACCTTCTCCCTAGTCTATCTATCTATATATCTATATATATATATATATAAAAGTTGGTTGATCTTGACCGAAAGTAAATGAAACCGGTACCTATTTAATGCATGAACAAAACCCTTCTACTCTCATCATAAATATTTAATTCAAAACTCTCATATTCTCTTAGTTTTAAGCTACACAATTAATGTCTACAAGTCTTTAAATTCTTTAACTCAATGATATCAAATTTAGTTAATGAATGCACTCAATTAATAATTCTTAATACTAAAAAATACAACACACATTGGATGTTGTTGTATATTTCGGAACATACATCGAATGTTGTTGTATATTTTAGGACATATATTAGTTGTAATTGTAAAATGGAAATGATCATGATCTTCACTGTTATTAATCAATAATAAGTAAATATAATTAATAATATAAATCTCTATATATAAATTGGTTGGTATTGTCCAAAGTAATGACAGTTGAGACTCTTTAAATGTTTAATAAAACCATAACTATGTGCTTAATTCGTTGATATTTCTACCATTTTCATCTTTTTTCGCTTTTCGCCTCCAATCCGTATGGCGATGAAGAGCAATTCAAGCATCATCAACGACTGTGTGATTTGGTACATATATAATTTCTATTAAAAATTACTCCAAAAATACATATATGAAAATAATATCTTAAGTATACAAATATCGACAAACATAAAACGTCTTTGGCCCGCGAGAAGCGCGGGGAAATAACCTAGTATACTATAAAGTTAGGGGTTTCCCAAATTAATCACACTTCATTCAATGCTTTTGTTTATAATTTATCTACTTTTTTGATTTTTTCTTTTCCCATTTATTTCCTACGTTTACGAAATGTCACCTAAATGACGATTTTGACTGTCTATAGTGGATCAGTATGAAACATATCATCATCTCCTAATCTTCGATTCTGCAAGCCTTATTGTGAAGTTGTATAGGCTGTAAAACCCGCGCGTAGCACGGGCCCAAAAAGTCTAGTCTCTATATAAAAATTCATGAGTTTGATGAAGTAATGGTAATTGGTACCGGGTCATTTTTGGGACCGTCAATTAACTCGCGGGCTTCTGGGTTTCTTATTGTTGAACTGGTGATTCTTCCTCCCTTATTTCTTTTCCCGCTGGAGTAATTGTTGGCAATTCCGTTTCTTTTTTTTCCGGTCTGATGTTGCCGATTTCGTTTCTAATTCTTAAAGAAGACAAAGGGTTGTTCGTTCTTCCTCATCTTCCATAACTATGTCTATGGCTCCTTAAAAACCAAAACAATCGTCCTCCACTTCCCTTTTCTTTCCTCGCCTCCTAGACTATTGCTCTCCTCTACGTACTCCTTCGTGCACCGCCCTCTATTTGCTCTCCTTTGCGTACTTCCCTCTTCTATGTCTAGGTATTTACTCCAGCTTTTCTTCTTATTCATCTTCTTTATCCGTATCCCAGTTTGATTTGTTTCCTGTATACCAAAATATTGATGCAGGTTCTCTTCCTCCTCTATTCCCATCCAAATTCCTCACAAACACCCCGAAATCACCGCTCGAGTCCTCTAAAGGTACACTTCCCCTAATTTTTGCAATCAATTGACTTTATCAGTGTGTATACTCTCTCTCACACACTCAAACAATTCCCGGCGATCTCATTCATTCCAGCCATCGAATTTGTACTGCTCTTACTACGAATTCACATGGCTCTAGATCAAAGAACTACAGTGGAGCAAAGCTTGAAGGTGTGGGGAAACGTGATGTTTCCTTTGCTTTGAACCGTCAAATAAGCATGGATAATCTGACTCAACAAGTTGAGAAAGATAACATCAAAGTGACAATGGAGGACGTCTTGAATGTTGTGTATGAAGTTAAACCTGCATTTGGAGCCTCTACAAATGAACTTGAACATTGCATGTAAGTTTTCCTATTAATGGTTACTTTATCTGCTTGTGCAATCTGTTATAGAAGTTTGGATACAGTGACTAACTTGTTGTTATGGTCTAGATCTGATGATGAATTTTTCTCTTCTCATATGTATTTATACTCAATGACATATTTTGGTTAATGTGTATCTGGAATCTACCTTGAACAATGGAAATTAGTTTCTCTTATACCCATAAACTATTTTGACTATACTCTACATGGCCATCTATCCATTCATCTGTTGATGTACCATATTTGATAACCGATCCTTTTTATGACTGATGAATGATGCATGCTTAATGGCATGGTGGATTCCGCTATAAGCATCTAATTAAATTCCCAACATTCTATTCCTCTCAATCACCTTTTTATGACCATTGAGGATTAATATTTGTTCTATTGTGTCCTTGATGTTCCATTTGATGTCGGCACCACAAAGATGCTTCTATGTCCAGAACGACATATTCAGGCTCAACTACGGTAGCTTCTAAGCCATGGATACAAAACAAGGCATGCTAACAAGAAGCGAAGAAAGAACTTTTGGTACGAATATTACACTTAGGGAGACGATAAGTATATGGTAATAGTACAAAACCAGTTAGTATCCTTACGAAATTCAACTGTAGGATAGAGGAGCTGTTTTTCACTGGCTATGACATGATACAATGTGACCTCTTTTTTTGGGTTTAATATAGAGGTATTTTGCTTTTGACCATATGAATCCCCTTGTTTCAACACAAGATATTCATTCATAGTCATTTTATAAAAAGTGGATATTAAGAACTCTCATAAAGAGCCAAACCCTAAATCATTTGAAAAAACAAAAATTAAATTTTCTAAAATGCATTAGACACTGGGCTTCTATAGATAATGAAATATGTGCTTTGTGTGGAGATGCAGAAGATACAAACTCTAATGTTAAAGTTCTGGTACGAAATAAAATTAAAGATCTGGTACGAAGTAACATTAGTGTGCACCACATTCTTACTCATTAACATTACTTTCTCCTACAGTCATATTAATTGTAAATCATACATAAATCATCACCACGACTAATGAATATGGAACTCAAGCATGCCCTGGGAATACAAATATACAATCAATGGATACTTGTAGTAGGAATCATTTACCAGACCCCCCAATAAAGAGGATTACTTGGATACTAGCTTCATCTTCTTCTTCATCATCATCAACCAACAGATGTTGTTCATATTCCTCAAGACTAGCAAAAGGAGACTTAGAAGAAGCCTTTCCTACACCCACAAGGAAGTGGATGGCAAAGCTTCTCCAACACTGCACCTCCAACAAATTGATAAGCAAATAGTTGTAAACGGATATATAAGCAAATTACGCTAAAGATGAAAAGATAGAGAAAAAAAGGAACAAAGTAAATGAGAAAATAAAATAAAAATGCTTGAAAAAAATAGCAAATTAGAAAATAAAATATATTGGAAAAATAAAAGATAAATAGGAAAAGAAATAAGGATGCATAAGGAAACATGAAATATATGCATCAAAATAAATAAATCAAACTTTCCATCAAAAGAAATAAAATAAGAATGCATAAAAAAACGTAATAGCAAAGGAGCTAATCGAACACGATAATAAAAAGAAAAAGTATCGGGGGAGAATAACTTTTAAAATACGAACGTGAGAATGGTGAACATTTAGTACTAATTTTGTGCACATTCGTTGACAAGCTTAAAAACATCCAAAATTTGAAGAACATTCATTTTTTAAAGACAATTTATTGAGAATCTAAAGAATATTCACGAAAAAATCGTATATGTGCATCACTTTTTCATATGATGTGCATCAAAAAATTTGATGAACATTTAAGTACATTTTAATGAACATTAAGCATATTTTGATGCACATCAGCATTCACACGTTCTCACTTAATAAACTGTTTTCACCTGAACCATACTCAAATAAAAAAACCCAATAACATTCACATGGCAATCCGAAAAAAAAATATTTCGCAAGTGAGAATGCGAGAAATAAACAATATAAAAAAATCCAAAGAAAGAAATAAACAATAATAAAAAATTCAAATGTGCATACACGTGACGACCCAAGATTAAAAGTTTCAAAATGTTGCGCAAGTGGGAGCGGAGGAAAACAAAATAAGTGAAAAAGCAGGGGGCTATTACTATTATTATATTCTATCTATCTCAACGTGGACGCAAATTGAGCCGTCGTCCAAATTCCGAAAAATAAAAATCAATTCAGAAAATGTCCAAACACACAGGACACGTCCGATACCTGTTAAATCTGATGTGACATGATGTGGCGCCAAGTGACGCTCTCCTAGACTGTAAAGAATCCCAAAGTGTGCGCATGATAATGTATTAATCTTTGCTTTATTTTGTGATGACCTTAATTTGTTTCCTGCTTAAGAGATTTAATCGTGACTTAGGAATTTTCTTTTTGAATTAGGTAAACTTGTATAAATGTAAAAACAAAGAACAAGAGTCATGAAAATTCCATCAACAAGACCAAACTCAAAACAAAGTAGAGTCGACAAATCGAAAGGGCAAGTTTTAGCTCATGAGCAATCTTTCAATTTTTTAGATAAGAAATAATGTTCCTAGGGCAAGATCTTGGAGAGGTATTGGCATTGTTGAAGATTTAAAGATTGCGGCATTCCCAAACAAAGTAGAGTCGACAAGGGTGTGTTTGGATCACACCTTTAATTCATTAAATTCCATTATAATATATTATTTTATCATATCTTACACCAAGTTCTTGATGCATGCAATTGCGCCTTAATAAGTCATTATCATATCTTCATTATAATGCATTGAGAACCGAAATCATTTCTTATCATACATCTCAAAGAGCTTGAATAATTACACCACGTATAACAAGCCCTTTCTTCCAATATCCACCATGCTCATACATCTTGAACACCACAAACTTTTCACGATCATTTGGAGTCGTGGGTGTTTTAAATTTTCCTAGCGTTACTTTCATTTGTCCCTTCCCTATCAACTCATACAAATTCTTTTCACTCTCGATTTTGTCTCCCTTAGGTGTTGTCAAGCAAAACTTCACCGGAAAATCCCAACTACAAGAACCTAATCCCATCTGTTTTATTAATATGTCGAACGACACTTCGTACTCCGTCCCAAACGACAGATTTCCGACATCAAAACGAGCTTCGACGTCTAGATAGAACACAAATGGCTCGGCCAATTCTACCCATGGATCACCATCCCTGTGCACGTAATGAGAGTTACTATCGCAAAATTGTAAATTAAATCAAATTTTATCGATCAATTATAACGAGGTTAGAAATTTCGTAACCAAATCTTTGTTCTTATATAAATACTTTAAATTATAAATTCAAGTCTATTCTAGTGTTTTTCGCCTACAAAGTTGTAATATTCAACTCGTAAAATATCAAAATTATGAATCATTCCGTTTTGATTATGAAATAGCAATTCATATTCTAGTTTATTTTCAGACGAACAAATATAAGTTTATGTGTTATAGAAGTCGAGTTTTACTAATTTGAGGTCGATAAACATAATTGATTTTAAAACGAATTAGATTAATACAAGCTACAAAGGAGCTACCTTAAACTTTCCTTGATGTAGGTACAATGACCATTAGCCCAAGCAATTGTAAGAGCTCTTGCAAACAACTCCATACAAACACGACCATTTTCATCGA
This sequence comes from Oxyria digyna, assembly GCA_029168935.1. Lineage (NCBI taxonomy): Eukaryota > Viridiplantae > Streptophyta > Magnoliopsida > Caryophyllales > Polygonaceae > Oxyria > Oxyria digyna. The sequence goes on from JAPVLV010000005.1 coordinate 49,490,190, forward strand.
GCCAAAATAACTGCAATAAACATATTCATATATACTAAAAATAGGCTTAAAAATACATGACTAGTATAAGAATTAAAATAAAATAACAAACCTTATTAGTATTAACGATTACTCCTTTGTATAAGATGTTCCATATCTCTTCCTCTTGTAGATGAAACGTAGGACGATTATAGTGTTGGAGGATTTCTTTGTATCTTTCACGTACACTTTCTTGTTTCTTAGCAACAGTACACTGCATCTCCATTGTTGTACAACACAAGTAGCTCTATAAATATATGATCTTTGCATGACTGAAATATATATAGAAATTATAGCACATTGATAAATAAAAAGTGGTGGATTTTTTTTTGGGTGGCAAAAGAAGGTGGTGCATTTGATTCCATAATATAATTCCAAATTAACTTTATGCTCTTAGATATTAAAAATGTAATTGTATGAAAATGTAGTGTATATGTATTGTTGGAAAATTCAAATAGAATCATCATAATAATTTTTTTTTAGAAAACGCGTGGATACCCTAATCAATTAACAAATTATGTATATAATGTATCTTTTATTCTATTTTTGTTATTCCATGTCTTCATCTTATCTGAATCTTATTCTCTGGTGGTGACCATACAATTAAATAAGACAAATTCATAACTGTGTAAGTAGTTGATGGTGAATTGTTATGTAAGTACTAAACAAGTTTTGAAGGTTTTAGTAATGCAGTTTAACCCGGTTTTGACATTAAATTTCTTTGTGTAACATTGCCCACCATTATGGGAGGATATGGACAGCGAAATTATCCCATTTTAAATGGGAGAGCTTGGCCCGACCCTGATAAATAGGTAGAATTTTGAATTATGCTTTGCCCTGACCCAGTCCAAGCCCTAGTTTGGCCAGATCTATTTACGGGATAAATTTCTTCGTTTCAATTTCTCGTGAACGATATTTTCAATTTATCATCATTATATCGTGATGATATTAATCGAATGTTATAACCCTTGGTAAATCCGGTAATAAGTTAAAAATAATAAGAGCAACGAGGTAATTTTATAAAGTTAGACTGCAAGCTAGACGAAAAATTAGGATAAGTGGTGATTTGTTAATAGAGAATAAAAATTGGGTGGTTAATTATAATAACTGATATTACGGGTGATTTTGTGCAAATTAAGACAAATACCGGGGTGGTTATATGCAAGAACCCCTCACTAATATTTACATCTGAATTTCCCAGGTTATAACACAGACAATATTCATGATTATATGCTACAAGTAATTTCCTGCTCCAAAATGCCAATGGCCTGGTATGTATTTGTTGGAAGGAGAAGGTAACATTTCAACTTGGTTGAAGCATATTGTATTGCATGATCAATGGCCTCCTTCAATTTGGATGCATCAGTTCCCTGTAACCACACAAATAAATGTAAACATATGGCTAACTTTACTCACTAAGAAGTGAAACAGAAACACAATAGAATGCTTAATCCAAAGACGAGGAGCGACTACAGACCTGGCCTTGAGCAAGACCGTTTTTTCCCTTGCCACCTTTCCCTTCAAGAGGAGCAAGAACAGTATCCAGCCATTGTGATACGTCTAAGCCTTTCCACGTATTTCCATTATCTGGGACACAAGCGCAGACGACTACCTTGTTAACGGATTCATCTGTGCTCAAAACCATAGCCGAAATTCCCTGGAAAGAAAATGAAACTGAAATCAGAACCCAAAAAAAAACATATACAACAGAAAAATAAATCGATACCAGTGCCATTACCTTGTGCTGCACTACATTCAGAACTGCTTTTTTAACGGCTGCAACATCCATACCAACATCAACGAGAGAAACACAGAACGCTTTTCCATTTGAAACAGCAGCTTCTGCTTCCTCATGTACTGCCTTATCTTCTGCTTTCTGAACATTTTCTTTAGCTATTTTCTTTTTAAGGTTCAACACTTTTTCCTAGTGAGTGAATATACGGCATTAACTGGATAGTACTAAAGAGTGAAGATGCAAAAAGCTAGACAGCACTTAAATCTCACACTACCTTCTTCAGCAGACGAATCTTAGCACGAATGTCGCTTTTTATGGCTGCAGGAATGGCTGCTCCATCAACACTATGATCTAAATATGCCACTCTCTGCAAAAATTTCAAAGTCTATGCAGTTGGTACCCAAATTTTATAGCAAACATAACAGTCCTGAATTAGCACTGTGCTAGGTGGATATTTTTCTCAAAAACCATGTAAGTGCACTTGCAGACCAGATGAATTACTATGCCAAATGAGCAAGGGAAAAAAAAGAAACATAAAAACTAACATTTCATGTTAGATTGAAGAAAAAAATTAAAAGCTTCACCTTTTCCAGCAGATTTTCATCTATATTTGATGCATCTAGTACTTCTTTCTCAAGTGACCGTGCCAGTTCAATAGCTTCCAAGGCGCAATCAGCAGTTACAGCAGTAACTCTACGTACTCCATTAGTAACGCTCTCCTCCGATATTAGAGCAAACGCCTTAGCTTCCCTTGTATTTGATATATGGGTTCCTGGAATATAGCCAAACACAATTTTGAACATAGCCGAAAATAAAAATATAGCTGAGCACTAAAGATACAAAAGCATCACTAACCTCCACAAAGCTCAGCTGAATACGTTAACCATTCTTCATTGTCTGGGTCAACCAGCATATCCTCCACAGTTTTACCAACTGACACTATTCTCACAGGATCAGGATATATCTGGAAGAAAATGAGAGGAAAAAGTGAGAAAAATAACTCCATGATTAGAAGCAAAGAACAAGTTTAAACTCCGTAACAGAATGAATTAGGAGAAGGCAACAAAACGCATAACATAGAGATGTTATCTCCTACCTCACCAAACACTGCCCTCAAACCTTTAATTCTTTTGGCATCAGCTTTAATTTGGCCATTTACAATATCTTCAATTTTCCTCAGTTGTTCAATGTCCACAAGTTCGCCTGTTAAACAATCCAGATCTTTTAACAAAACTCTCTGGGTAAAAATAAAGCAAGCTCTAAGATAAATTTTATGGAACAAGTAAAATACCGTGTGAAAAGTCGTATCTTAACTTTTCTGGAAGAACAAGTGATCCCTTCTGGTCAACATGATCCCCAAGAACTTGCTACACACAATGTGAAAACAGAAAATCAATAAGACAGCAGCTTTGTTGAAACTTTTAAGGCTTTTTCCGAAACCCAGCAGAAACCTAATTTGGAGCTTTGTATACACATACCCTCAAAGCAAAGTTCAGCATGTGAGTACATGTATGATTAGGAGCAATGCGCTGGCGTCTGGCATAGTCTACCTTCTCAGGGTATAGACTCAAATTTAGAAAGAAAATCACTCCAAATGACAAATATTCTCCATGGACAAATCCTGAAGAAATATTGTACCTTGCAAACTACTTTATCACCAACCGATAGACTATCACTCTGTCCACTGAACGACCCAATATGAAGAACAAAACCTCCATAAACTTGAACATTACAAACTTCAAATGCCCCAGAGTGGCATTCAATAGATCCAGTATCATAGATCTACAATAATAAACAGACAGTAAATCAACATATGTTGCATAACTGTATTCATACGTTGGTGGCTTGGTGGTACAAAGGAATGAGAGATTCTTTTAACTCCTGAAATTGTATGCCTAAGACAGAATATATATATATATAAAACAGGAATGTAACAGGGACATGATGCATCCAAATGAAATTTAAACTCCAAAGGCAAATAAACATATTCAAGATATCTTTAGCAGTGAAATGAGTAATTTCAACAAGTACCTGAAAATTTACAGGAAAGAAAAAAATACTTCTGTCCTTTCTTGGTAACAAAATGGAAAGATTTAACATGGTATCCTTTTTAGGCTTATGAAGTAACTTTTTGCTATTTATTAAAAAATGTTAAGGTTTCATGAATATTGTAAAATTTGATGAAAGCTGATAAATCCAGTCTTTGTTCTTATTACATGGAACTTCTTCATCAACCTATATGCATGACTTGCAGTACCTGGAACCAGATAAACTTGCTTTTATCATCAGTAGTAGGAACTCCCATATTGTGCAATTTTGCAGTTGCATTAGCATCCATTGCAATTATACCACCAGCTCCCTGCCACAATTTTCAAAAGAACACATTAAAAATGTCTGTAGATCTATGCAGAAAGTCTAAAACATTTTGGACCAGGATCAACACGATTACTGTGCAGACCTTTAAACCTCCAATCAAATAATACATATGCTTGTTAGTTTCATCCAAAAGTATAAGTGAGAAAGAAACTTGGAGTTGCATCAGATGTTATGCAAGTAAGAATGTAAGATGCATTAAACCCACAGCAAGCTCTCAAATATTTTAAAAAGATACCTAGGCCATACAAATCTAAAGAATACATAGTAAATAAATATGAAAGACTAACACCTTAGTCTGAGCATTCCTTGATTTTTCCCTTGCTTCATTCATTGCGGCATGAAAACCATTCACATCTACTGTTAAACCTCTTTCCTCTGCCATTAACTACAGAGCCCCCAAAAAGAAAAAACATACTGGTTAATAACATAGAATTCTCATATTAAGGTCATATAAAACGTTAAGTCTGAATACCTGAGTCAGATCAACAGGAAAGCCATATGTATGCCACAGTTGAAAAGCATCCTGAAGTTCAAACATCAAAAAAGTTAGTCATCCACAGAATCAGAAATAGCAGTTTCACATCAAATGCAAGACCAAGTATCTGAACAGACTAGATAAGATAATCGGATGCTCAAGAAACTTCATGAAATGTAAACAAAATTGATACAATTCATGAACGTTAAACATTATAAGATATCCAAGCTATTTGGTGGATCAATATTGTTCAAGAAGTTGAGTACAGTAATGCTGGTTCTTGGCATCTTGCCCATATAACCGGCTTCTTTGGCAAAATAGATCAACGAAGGCATGTTCTCCCTCGGCAAGACTGTCACTACTTGAACCTAGGATGCAATTTTAAATATAACTGTAAATTGCTTCAGTTATTCACCAGGGCTTGCTGGTTCGTTCTATGTATCTAGTTTTTTATTGCCCTTGTGAAGAACAAATGGAAAAAAAATGAGAAACTTGTAACCACAGAAGGAAGTGTTAGGTTTTGCTGGTTTGTTCGTGTTGCTTATTTTATAATTGTGGTCATGACAACTATCTTGATTTCTTGTTTCAAAAGTTTCTCGTAAGTCAGAAAGAAACTCAAGAGTCCAGAGAGCACTTGATTGGAAAGTTATGAAGAATCCTGACCACACCTTTACTATTAGTGGAAACTATTTTACATATTCCTGAATACAATGTAGTAAAATTTTGCTAACTATATTTTTAGTTTTTTTAGGATATTTCCATATCTGATAAGCTTATTGGTGTATCAGCCATTTGATTAGATTGTAAATCATAGTTTGTAAAGTTCCATAAAACCCATCCAATATAGATATTAAGTTCTCTAACTCCCAATTAACCAGCTAGAACACATCAGTTTAGACTTTCTCCTCACAAAGATTTGTTATACAACATAGCCTGGGCTCTAGTCATTTAGAAGAAAATCCATCCAGTTATGAGCACGAGCGGGAAGCTCCAAGATCCAATGTCAGTCAAAGAGAAAAGAGAGTCAAAAGACAATCATACAGCCTAAAAAATAAACAGAAGTATAAAGTTGGGTTTCTACTAATGTAATTCCAAAGAGACATTTCAGAATCCAGAAGGTAAAGCTCATTTAAAATAAAGATCAGAAAGAAGTTATGCACATGCCTGCCCACTTAAATTTTTACCCTGAGCAGCCTCTGCAGCCTTCTTAAATTTCTCAATTCCCTGTTCCAAGCAGCAAATAAAGAAAGCTATAAGACAATTGACCTTCATTTGAAAAGCAGCAAAATTTAGACAGAAATTAACACAGCTACACACATGCTGCGGGACATTTTACATATCCTATCTTTCTTGGAATTTTATTAATATCAAAACTTATGAGAACCAAACAGGTTCAAAAAAATGAATTTAACACAATTGTATTAATCATACCTTGAGCAATGTTTTCCCTGTTGGGCTCCCTCCTTATATTAGGAGTGGACTTGGTCCAAGAAGAAGATCAAAGCCCAAAAGCCCAAGACCAAGAAAGATCAAGAAGAAGAAGAAGAATCTAGAATTTGAAAGAAGGTAGATTAGGATAAGTATGGATTAGTCTAGAATATAGAATAATCTAGAGATATGTAGGAAGCTCTCCTCCACCACTATAAATAGGGGAGAATGTTGCACATTTGTAATCAATCCAAGCAAGAAAGAAAATAGAGAGAGTGATCAAGCTAATAAAGCTCAAGGGAGTGTGACTACTAATCCTCGAGGGTGAAGTGTGTAAGCAAGAGTTCGGGTAAGTCTTCCACAACTATAAGTTAGAGTGAGTTTGTTAGTCCGCGTCTTGCCCATCTTAACTATACGAAGAGGGAAAACTCCTATATTTCCCAACATTCCCAAAACTAGCTTCTTCAGCAGCAATAACAGTCTTAATACGCTCTTCATGTTGCTTGAGCTCGGGAAATGTATCACCCATTACCTTCACCACAGTACTCACAAGCCTACATCAATCACATCATTGGACGAATACACGCACATTAGTCCAGGAAAAGTAATATGATAAGCTGGTGACAAAGATTTACCCCTGAATGGAACAGTAAGTAAGGATAATAAATCCTTCCTGGGAATTTTTCCAACAAAAAAATAGTCTATGGCTCTAAAATTTGTAGTCATTACCCGTGGAAAAATCCTTCCTGGGCATTTAAGACTTCACGACCGTAACGAACACGTCGTCGAAGAATACGTCTTAAAACATATTCACGCCCTTCATTTCCTGCAAAATTAGAATATGCATGAGCTACAATACTACACCAAAGGATACAATAGTCCTTTCCCCCCTATCTTCAACTATAAAAAGGAAAGAAGAACTATAATTCTTAACCAAAAACAACACTGGATCCCACAGACACACTTACTGCTGCTAAAAACGAAAAAGCTCTCACACGAGCAGGAACTGAGATATGTTAGCGAAAGATTTTGACAAGATATTCATCACACAAGAGATTGACCATGATACAGAATGACTGACTCTAAAATTTACAGAACGCCGGTCAACCATGATTTCGAGATTTGCACTCTTTAAATTTGTTCCACTCTTATAGTGACTTAAACTCTAAGCAACACTGTATTAATGGTTTCCATTTCTTACAAAGACATTGAAACCAGCAGCACAGAGGAAATATATGTTTCATGTAACCAAGGCCCTCCAAGAAAACCTCATTAACGTTAAATCTCATCTAGAACATCCAAGCAAAATGAAAAGAAACTTCTCATATTTATTGACACATAAAAAGAAAGATGCAATCTTTCAGTGATATATGGCACGTCAATACTGACACATAGATGGTTTTATATCTTATTATCAAGCCGATTTTAGTATTTCCATTTACCTGGACAAGAGCCATCAGCGATAGCAAAACAGAGCGTTCTAATATGATCAACAACAACTCTATATGCCATGTCAATATTGTCTGCATCATCAGCCCCAACTTTTCCAGAATATAGACGTGCTCCAGTTGCCTACAGACATATGCGGAACCAACTGAGTAATAAACAATTCAACATAAATTGTGAAGCAGTTGCTCTTCCTCTGATCCACCATTCCCATGTCAATATTTGTCATTTTGGATGTTAAAAGGTTAAAAACATTAAAAATTTAGGCTACTGATAGGGGCCCCACAAAAATTACTTAGTTGTCAGTTGGGTTCAAGTCAGGTCGTGTTAATCATTCTTAGGTGGGTGGGGTCTACATATATGTCGGGTGGGTCATGTAACTGGTCCTTTGTGCATGTGTCAAAATGAGTAATGCATGACAGAGATATATCCAAAAGAAATTAACTCATACAAAACCAAAAGAAAGATCAACACGACCACAAACAAAACCATACATCAACATTGTAGTTATTGGATTAAGATGATTCCACACCATTATATGACTATATCACAGGTCAATCAACCACACCTTCTCAGCTAGATTTTCAAAAAGCAGTCTAACCAAGCAGTAACCAGGCAGTGATAAGACCAAGAGACAGAAAGACACATGCAAAATAGGAAGATGCTACAATGAACATGCCATCTAATTATCTAAACACAAAGGTTTACACAGCATTGCCTCAAAGTTTACTAGAATCAACAAACTAGCACTTCATGGTACATTATATGTTGCTACATTTCTGGACTAAGGTGGCATGGATGTGTATCTGTTAGAAATTTACGAGTAAATGCAAAAAAATTATCCAAATCAATTTTCTGCACCCTAAAATTTATGAGCATAATTCGAAAAACCATATGGACTCTATAGCTTCCTATAAAAACCATAGATTACTAGTTTGGTAATCCAGGAAAGCTCCATGCATTAGTAATTCACTCCAATTACTTATTGCAGCAAACAGGTCAATATAACCATGGCAACAAGCATAAATTTTTCTAAGAGAAGACGGGCATGTGTGACAAAACTTGAAAGCGTAAAAAGCAAGCAAATATAAAGTTATGCAAAGAGTATAAAGCATTACTTTTGTTTAATTACCTGTTTTATAGCATCAAAGATGGGCATGAAAACATCTGTGTCATAATTGCTCATCTTACTTTGAAGTATTGATGTCAATCTTTCAAAACCCATGCCAGTATCAACATGTTTAGCAGGAAGGGATTTAAGTGACCCATCGGCCTCCCTGTTAAACTGTGAAAGAAATTTAAAAGAAAAACATAATGTTGGAAATTGAAGACAATAATATCCTAGAACAAAAAAGCAAAAGATTCAGGAATCACAGAAGACAAAGGTACCTGAATAAAGACAAGGTTCCAAATTTCTATACAAGTTGGGTCATCATTGTTGACCAAAGATGCAGCGTCACGACTGCCAATCCTATCAAAATGTATTTCAGTGCAGGGCCCACAAGGGCCAGTGTCACCCATCTCCCAAAAGTTGTCCTGCATTTTGTAACAAAGATGAGAAAACAAAATTCTACTTGGTAACCTCCTTTCCAGAAATGAAATTTCAATTGAAATCTGTCACCAATCGAAACTCAGATTTTCAATTTATCTAGCATGCTAAAAAAGAACAATTAACTATCATTTGTATATAAAAAAGATTAGGAGCTCAAGGTTCAAACTATTATGCCCTTTCCAGTCACTCTAAGGACTTCACTCTCTAGGTATTTTCCGAATAGAAACCTGAAGTTGTAGAGTTAGTTATAGAGTGAATAAGATTAGAGTTCACAGCATAAAGCGTTCTCGATATAGCTGAACATATTGATATACAATAGGTATGGTCTTTTAAAAAATATGTTAGAAGCATCTAATGTGTGGAAAGGGGTAAGTTCCATTGGTGATCCTCGGTCTTATACTTTTAACCTAGTCAAATCCTTAACTAATAATTTGTCCAAGCAACTATAGAACAACAATTTTTTCAATCAGTTCCTTCTTCTGCTCCACCGTCCAGCATGAGTTATTAGGCCGTTGTTGTACAGACGTACATAAGATGAATTTAACACAAGTTTAAGGGTGTGTTTGGATTACCACCCATAAGGCATTAAGTTGCATTACCTTGCATTAATCCATTTAATGCAAGGTAATGACTCTTAAGGCATTATGATGTATTATGGGGGCAGTAATACAAACATACCATACAAGTTTACTACGGACCACAGAAGAACAAATTAGAGGTATCTCTCCTAGTTGTCACTTGCATGAACTAAAGGGGGGGAATTTGCATTCATTCATCAAATAAGTAAAACAAAGATGACATTCATCAAACAAAAGCAGTAATTAAACTGGAAAAAAAACGTTTAAGAACTATAAAAGATGAAAAGTATTCTTCGCTAATACACCTGCTGAAGACAATAGGTGTATCAGGAAGTATAACAATAAGAAAATATTTGACGAAAGCAAACCCCTAGCAAAACTAATTTCAAGTCATATATGTAATTCCTCTCAAAACTAGTGTTCTTCTGCTAAAAGAGATGAAGCTTTTCTTCAAATGAAGTACAAATGGTAAAACCCATCCAGCAGGAAAGATAACCATCATGGGCTATTACAAGAAGTTGAAAATTCATCCAGCAAAAGTATACATAGAATATTATCCCTCCCTGCAATAATTCTACTGTGATATAGTCACACTATGAACGAAGAATATACCTTGCAGCCAAATGGAAACACCTGACTATCAGGCAAGAAAGTTAGCCATATGTCTCTAGCCTCATTATCAGGAGCAAGACCAGCTTTCTCGTCACCACCGAAATAAGTTGCATAGATTTGTTCAGATGGTAGTTTATAAACCTGCAATTAGACAATATTGCACATTTATACATAGTAAGGTCCTGTTAATCTTGTGTACACATTATACTAGGATTATGTCAATTTGTTAAGAAGCAAGCTCATTGATACCATTAGTGAGACAATGACACAAGAAGACTCTCCAAGCAGTTTAACATAGAAGAAAAAGTTACCTCAGTGAGCAGCTCCCAAGCCCATTCAATGGCTTCTTTCTTAAAGTAATCACCAAAAGACCAATTCCCAAGCATTTCAAAGAAAGTGTGGTGATAAGTGTCCTTCCCAACATCATCCAAATCATTGTGCTTCCCACCTGCTCTTATACACTTCTGCGTGTTGCAAGCACGCTTCAAACCGCTCAACGGATTGTTCGGATCCACGGCGCCGAGAACGATGGACTTGAACTGATTCATACCTGATTCATCCATAAAAAACCATCGCCAACAAGGACGGACTCAAATCCAAAACCACGGACAAGGCAATTACGCAAAATACGAAGGAGAAATCGAATGAAAGAAAGAAAGAAACCAGCGTTGGCGAAGAGGAGCGTGGGGTCATTGACAGGAACAACAGGACTTGATTGCCAGAAGTTGTGCCCCTTCCCTTCGAAGAAACTTCTGAAAGTTTCTTCGAAGGGAAGGGGCACTTCTGAAACTTCTGAAACTTCTGAAAGTTGTGCCCCTTTCCCTTTCTTCGTTTCACTTGAAACGCTGGCCACGGATTGGAGGATTGGAGAGCCATGGCCGTCGGCGGCGAGCAAGTTACCGTCGGCGAGCAAACTGAAACGAAGAAAGGGAAAGGGTTTTCGAACGATACCTCCTCGAATTGTAAAGGGGTCTATTTATAGGCTCTTACTAATTAAAGCTCGGCCGTTATTCTAGCCCTTGCCGTAACGCGAGGGACGTGTCTCTTGCTGAACGCGAGGGTTTATTCCCTATAAAAAGGGAAAAAACCCTATTTCTGCTCATTTTTTACATTCATCGTCACTTTCTTTACTCCCCCTCTAAAAAACGAACTTCATCTTCCTCATTTCAACACAAATCTTCAATTAAGGTATGTTTTTTCTTCTCTTATGTTTTATAATGTTGATTCTAGATGAATATATATTGTTAGTATAGGAAATTTCATATTATATGATGTTTTGATATTGAATGTTGATTTAGAAATGGTTTTATATAGTATTAGATTGTTTGAAATGGATGAAAGATGATGATTTTGAATTATGGTTGATTAGTGGATGTTTTTTTTATGTTGAATAGGTTGAAATTCATTAGGGTTTACATTTTATTTAGGATTTTGATGTTTATTTGGTAATTTACTTAAATTGATAGGTTTTTTAGTTAAAATATTCAATTTTTCGCCGTAAAATGTCGCCGGAAATGTCGACGGGGTGTATAAGATCACCGGAGAAGAAAGTGTTAAATCACGCGTCACGCGTGACGTCACTCCTCGCAAAAACGAACTTCATCTTCCTCATTTCAACACAAATCTTCAATTAAGGTATGTTTTTTCTTCTCTTATGTTTTATAATGTTGATTCTAGATGAATATATATTGTTAGTATAGGAAATTTCATATTATATGATGTTTTGATATTGAATGTTGATTTAGAAATGGTTTTATATAGTATTAGATTGTTTGAAATGGATGAAAGATGATGATTTTGAATTATGGTTGATTAGTGGATGTTTTTTTTATGTTGAATAGGTTGAAATTCATTAGGGTTTACATTTTATTTAGGATTTTGATGTTTATTTGGTAATTTACTTAAATTGATAGGTTTTTTAGTTAAAATATTCAATTTTTCGCCGTAAAATGTCGCCGGAAATGTCGACGGGGTGTATAAGATCACCGGAGAAGAAAGTGTTAAATCACGCGTCACGCGTGACGTCACTCCTCGCAAAAACGAACTTCATCTTCCTCATTTCAACACAAATCTTCAATTAAGGTATGTTTTTTCTTCTCTTATGTTTTATAATGTTGATTCTAGATGAATATATATTGTTAGTATAGAAAATTTCATATTATATGATGTTTTGATATTGAATGTTGATTTAGAAATGGTTTTATATAGTATTAGATTGTTTGAAATGGATGAAAGATGATGATTTTGAATTATGGTTGATTAGTGGATGTTTTTTTTATGTTGAATAGGTTGAAATTCATTAGGGTTTACATTTTATTTAGGATTTTGATGTTTATTTGGTAATTTACTTAAATTGATAGGTTTTTTAGTTAAAATATTCAATTTTTCGCCGTAAAATGTCGCCGGAAATGTCGACGGGGTGTATAAGATCACCGGAGAAGAAAGTGTTAAATCACGCGTCACGCGTGACGTCACTCCTCGCAGAACGAGAAAGTCATGCCACTCGTAGAACGCGAGAAATTGCCATAACGCAGAACATGTGTATTCTGCACAATTTGTTTTCTGTGTTTTTGTCTTTATGCGTTTATTTACTGATTTTATTTTGTATTGTTTTAGGTAATGTATCGTCCTGGTCGTTCAACTCGTCGGAGAAATCGAGACGTTGTGAGGGAAGAACCCCCGGTTGAAAAACCAAAAGGGAAGGGGAAAGCAAAGAAGACTGCACATGTGGAGCTCTTCCCCGAGGGACTCCCCGACGTTGATGAACGCCCCAACGTTGTTGAACGCCCCCACAATTGGTCCCAAGGCAGTTATTCAATTGGACAACCGTGTACTAGTTGGAACTCATACCCAGTTGGTTGGGACCTTGTTTCCCAAGATAGTTATTGAATTGGACAACCGGGTTGCTGGGACCATCTTTTTCCACGGGATGCACTAGTGGAAGTCGGACAAGGGTGGACTGGACAAAGTTGGGGCGGTGAACAGGGGTTTGCTGGACAAAGTTGGGGCGGTGGACATGCTGAGGGAAGTCGACAACCTTGGTCCTCTTCTTACAATCAACAACCAGAACCGATGGAAGCAGAAAACGAGGATGAAGTTGTTGGGGATGAAGAAGAGGAAGCACATGAAGAAGAAGGTGATGATGATGATGAAGAAGAAGAAGAAGTGGTTGAGAAACCAAAAAGAAAGAGGGAGTCCAAGAAGAATGAGCCAAAATATGATCCTGAGCTCAGTCATGGCGTACCTGGAGGTCCAGAAGATCTCGAGTTGCTTAAGGGATTTGAAGCACATGTTACGTACCACATCCAAAAATGGGTGGTAAGGCATTTATTTAAGGGATTTCTGAAGTTTAATACCAAATGCATATTTTCCGAATTTGGTATTCTCTGCAGAATCTGCACATTTTTCTGCAGAGAATACCTAATAATGTGTATTTTCTCGCAAAACGTGAGTTGTGGCACCCTCCCAGAACGCGAGGGTGACACACTCGCAGAACGCGAGAAAATGCACATTCTCTGCATTTTCTTCCATTTATGCAGAATCTGTATTTTTGGTAATTAATGTTTCTGCAGAGTATAATTTATATATTTTACTGCATATCAAAGCTCCGATGAAGGCACAACAAAGGACAAAGCAAAGCAGTGAATGGCCATTAGACAACAATTATTGGTCAGAGATTCCCGGTGCAGTTGGACTGTCAGATCTCCCTAGAATGATGTACGACGAAATCGACTTCCCGTTGATTGAAGCGTTCATCGAAAGATGGCAACCCGAGACAAATTCATTCCACCTCCCTTGTGGTGAGATTACTATTGGCCTTCTTGATGTGTATAAGATATTAGGCTTTGCTATAGAAGGGAAAGCTATGACAACAAGTAAGAAACTGGGTGTCAAGTTTAGTCATGACGAGGTTTTAAAATTCTATGCTAGGAAGGGGGCGGAAATTTTTGGAATAGATCCTCTAACGTTAGATTCTGGGAGGGTGAAAGCCGATTTTTTTAGAAGTCATTGTGAAACCCTTTCCGAAGAACGAAAGGGTTTAGGTTGGGTGTTGTATACTGTTGCCTCGATCTTATTTCCCGACAAGTCACAAAACTTGATTCGGCTTAGATATGGGCCTTATGTGGAATCCTATGCCAAGGCTGCAAAAATGTCGTTGGGTTCAGCTGCTTTGGCACATCTGTATAGGCAGCTGGGGATATGCACACGCCAGGGATGTGCCCAGATGCCTTTTTGTTACACCTTGTTGCAGGTATTTTACTTTCTAAACGTTTAATTTACCTACTTATTTATATTTTCATATTTAACGTAATTTATATTTCGTAGGCATGGATATACAACTACTTCCCACAGTTTCGACCTACTGAACGTCCTCGATGGACGGAAGCACAACCATGGGTTTACCGTTGGATGCCTAAGAATTTAAAGCTGAAGAAGGGGCAAGTCGGAAGGGACTATAGAGACGCGCTCGATATTATTATACCGGAGATGGTAATTATCTAATTCATTTTTTAAGTGTGTGCATTAGGTTGTGTTAAGTTTCTGCATTTTCTGCATTTTCAACAGCGTCTGCATTCTGAAATGTGCAAATTCTCGCGTTCTGTGAGTTGTACACGCCTCGCGTTCTGCGAGTGGTACACATCTCGCGTTCTGCGAGCATGTGCATTACAAAAGCTCTTATTCTCATATATAGAAGGTAGACATAAATTAGAGAATATACCTGTTTGTCGTGTTATTCCCGAGAGTAAAGACATTATCCGTCCATGCTGAAACAAGTCTTTCTTTGTAACGGTTTAGCCAATTCTTTCTCACGTAGTTCAATACGGTTGGATAAGCTCCCCATTCAATCTCAAGTGTCTTCAACGTTTTGTTGTAACCTTCTTCAGTGGTTTGTTCGAACACGTTATAATAATCATTAGAAATATGAACCCCCAATGCTTGTGTGCCCATAGCTATCTTGCCTCTCGCCTCTATGTTCTTCCTTACATGTCGTCTACATAAGAGAAACTTTGCATTTGGCCATAACATGTCTGTTGCATTCATAAGAGCCATCTCACGGTCTGTGACGAAGCAAGTAGGCGATGCTCTTGTATAGCGTAACTAGGGATTATTACATTAGTTTAGGAGTATTATCATATGTGTTTCGAGTCATTATTATGTTCTGAGATATTTATTAAGAAGTGAAGAAATGAAGATCAGAACCGAAGAAGATTGAAGGCTTGAAGAATGAAGAAGCTTCTGCGACGCCAACCGCGATCGCCACTACCATCCAGGCGATCGCCATCATTCAACAGAAGCCATTCGAGAAGAAATCAGCGACCGCGATCGCCATGAATCTACGGGGATCGCCATGGGGCGACAGAGACCACGACAGAGCTCTACATGAAGACCGCGATCGCCAGGCATCTATGGCGATCGCCACAACAAGGCCGAAGACATTCCGAACTTTCCTTATTTTGCTTTGTTTTTTATTTCTTTTATTATTTTCTTTTATTTCCGTTTTTCCTTCTAGGGTTGGACCTTATATACCCTAGCAGCCTTTTCATTTATCATCATCTTTTCCCTCAGACAATTTAGTTTGACAACCATGAGCAAGAACTAATCTCCATTGTTTTGCTTAGCGGTTGAAACCTTCAGTTATTAAGTTGTGAGATTTCTAAACTCTTGTTCTTTTCCTATGGGTTTGTATTAATTCTCTTGTTCTTCATCTATTGATTTCTATTAGTTTTGCTAGCTTGATCACCTAGTTTGATTGATAGTTTTCTATTGCTAGACTAGGAATATACGGTGGAATTCCTTGTCATTGTAGCACTCATATCTGCATGATCTGGTAGTTGATTGCTTTTATGAAAGAGAATTGATTGCATGTTAATACTTGACGGTTGTAAGTTATTGCATGCATATGATTCCTATGCCCTTTGCTGCTATTTCATCTAATCTTGAGAGGTTTCCCTGATTACTGAATAGTAAGTATTATCAGGACCGGTTGGCCTGCTGATATATTAAAGATTGGAATAGGAACATTCCCTAGGATTGATAAGAACTTGAGATAAATCTATGATCGATTTGAGTGACTGTTGTGTGGATACTTGCTAGGTGAAACCCCTTCTCATCATATTCTCACCCAAACTTCCTCTGCTTGTTATTGGTTACTTGTGTGTTCTTGCAATCAAACCCCCCCCTTTGGTTACTTGTTACTAGTTGATATTTCACTTGACTGCATTGATTTGGTGTTTTGATTCCCTTGAGTTCGACCTCTACTTACTTGCTATACTCTAGTTAGTGTTTAGGGTTTTCTTTGATTTGACACTACGACTTTAGCCTCATCAGTTGGCCTCCCAGCAAATGCATTCCCGACCAAACTATCTCCAATAGGATGGTTGTGCAAACCACAAACAACTGTTAATCTCCAATTCTCTTCAACACGGTTCTCCATGAGCTTCAACTGAAATAGACACCCCGTTTTCTTGCTCTTTGTGTTTGATCTAACTCCGACACCTTTAGGCTTATAACTTCCCGCTTTCTCACAAATGATTTGAACCTTACCACTTTGCCCTGGTTTAGATGGTACACTCCTTCCAATAGAAATCATAAACTTATGTTGCTTTGCAACATTCAACGCCCACAAATGACCAATCTCCTTAGAGGCAAACACTTGCTCCGTAGTGAAATATTCCGAATAATCCCTAGAAACAACATCTTTCTCACATACGGGACTATCAAACTTTGGTGCAGTGCGTAAAGAGGGAAGAAACCACATATCCTCTCCTACGTTTGTAGGTGGGTTAGCAAATTGTGAATCAAACGCATCATAGCTTGATGACACTTCATATGTACATGGCAATTCATAAGTAGATGGCACGGGCAATTCATATGTAGATGGCATAGGCAATTGATAAGTAGATGGCACGGACAATTCATATGTAGATGGTTGATGATAATCACCAAAGTCGTCAATCCCTAAATCAAATGACGGTGACGAATATGGCCTTGTATTCCGGGAGGGGTAGGTGTAGTCATTCAACTGGATTGCATTCAATCGAGTGAACAAAGAAAAATTCACCTATACACAATAAAGAGTTAATACTCTGTAATGTGTAAGTTCTCGCGTTCTGCGAGGTAGGCATATCTCGCGTCACGCGAGGTGCTTCCTCTCGCAGAACGCGGGCACTTGCTAACGTTGAAACACAGTGAAACGGGCTCATTTAACATAAACATGAACAAATCTAAATTTTGTACATTAAAAACCCTAAAAACATGAACAGATCTAAGTTTTGGACATTATATGCAAAAGTCATCTCTTCAACACTTACTACTACTACATTTAACATGAAATACAACATAATAACTTCATTTTAGCTCTTAATGGTGCAAAACAAATTAAAATTCAAAAATTAAGTAAGAACATTACCTCATTTGCATGGTAACTTGATGAACCACCATCTCCATTCCCTCCTTTGTTGAATTCCTCTTCATCTTCCATTATTTTAGTTGTTTTTAGAGTGTTTTGAAGTTTGAAGGTTTTCAAAATGATTTTTACTGGAGGGTGAAAGAGGTGAAAGATGATAAAAAGAGGTGTTAGGGTAGTGTTAATAGGTGTTACAGATTACTTAAAATAAGGGGGTAGTTATTATAGTTAGGTGGGGACAAGACATGTATTAATGGTGCACAACAACGTCTATCTGATATGTAATGCTCGCGTTCTGCGAGGTGACGTGCTGTCGCGTTCTGCGAGGTACGTGACACTCGCGTTACACGAGATTAACATTTTAAAAATTAACCTAATTTTTTGCTAATCTCGCGTTACGCGAGTGTCACGTTCCTCGCAGAACGCGAGTGACCAGGCGGTGTTTGGTAAAGGCATCGGGCTGTATATATCATCCGTGTATTTATACCCTCTCTTAACCCTAGTTAACTTCCGGTAATTAGATTGATAACTCAATAATAGATAAAGATATATATAAAAGATAAAGATATAATATGATAAAAGATAAAATCGATATTTCTTTTTGTAATATAACCTATGAGATATCTTTTTGGGTTTTTTTACTTATTTAATTCAAAGATATATATCAAAATATAAAGTCGGATGATGTGAAGGATGACATGATGGATGATGTAGCGTAGCTTAGAGGTCGACACATAGGAAAATTGAATATAAGAACGACATGTGGCAAAACAACGTTCTGTTTTAGTATATGTATAGATAATTAGAATTACGACTGGCGTGTGTTACCGTATGTACGGGGTTGCATGTAATAAATATTTTAATAATATATCTATATTTTATACTATTAATTAATTTATAGATTGTAGTTTATATTGTATAGTTTATAATTTATAGATTATAGTTTATAGTTTACGATTTATGTTTTAAGTTCATTAATAACTCAACTTAATTAAATTGATAACATAATAATAGATAAAGATCTATATATATAAGATAAAGATATAATATGATAAAAGATAAAAAATCGATATTTCTTTTTTGTTATATAACCTATTAGATATCTTTTATATTTTTTTACTTATTTAATTCAAAGATATATATCAAAATATAAAGTCGTATGATGTGGAAGCTGACATGGTGGATGATGTAGCATAGTTTAGAGGTCGACACATAGGCAAATTGAATATAAGGGCGACATGTGGCAAAACAACGTTCTGTTTTAGTATATGCAAAGTCGGATGATGTGGAGGATGACATGGTGGATGATGTAGCATAGCTTAGAGGTCGACACATAGGCGACTTGGATATAAGGGCGACATGTGGCAAAATTCATTTTAGATATATATATATATTGATTATTTACACAAAGTTGAAATTCATTTTATCTATATAATATTGATTAAAAATCAATTAAACTAAATATAAATATATACTACATACTTTTATTTATATTAACGTTATTTCTGTATGTTTATAAATTATATATACAAAGTTATAAAAATTGTGCAAATTCAGCGCATGGCGCGGGAACAAAGCTAGTGCATCTTAAAGGTGAGGAATAAAGACAATGAACACAAACATTGTTACGCATGAAGTCATACGTTATAATATATGAACACATTTTCGTCAATGAATACATATTATGACATGCACTTACTTTGGCGTGTATAAGATGCATGTGTCACAGATGGTGTGTATCATCAAATACTTTGTGCATGAGTTATAATAGTGCATTATTTATAGTGTTTGTGTGCATCATCCTTAGTCCTCATCTAATAATCCATCTTCGCGAGATCTTTCCCTTAAAAATATACCATAGAATAGATAGATAAGTTTTATTAAAAGTAAAATTTTATAAAAAGGTGTCCATAAAATACACTAAAAGATTTTACAATAAAATATAAATTTTCTTTAAAATAAAGTGTCATTTTCCGTAATGAGGTTATGAGATCTAAAAAAATTCTAATTTCTTTAATTTCTTCGCCGGAATCGGTGTCGGAGTCGTCGTCGAAGGGTTTGTTGTCACCGCCGCCGCTCGAGTAAAGTATCGTCGTCCGCCACCATCCACCAAGGTATCGACTCCGAGAACAGTCTCCGGGATGGGCTCCGTCGTGACGCCGTTCGCCAGAGGTGTCGGGATCGGCTCCATTTCGTTATCATCTTGGGCGGAAGAACAAGGTGGTTGCGAATTCATTTCCGGATTTGTGTTTAGTGGAAGGAAACGATCGGAAAGAGGAAGAAGAAGAAAACGACGCCGTTTGGAGAGAAAATGGAAAGAGGAAGAAGAAGGCGCGGGTTAGGGTTTAAATGACCTTGTGCGCATAACTTATGCGCACATGGTCTTAGAAGACGGAGATTCGTGTACAAAAAATGTCAGACTACACCATTATTTCAAATTTAATGCCCAAAATACGCTTGTGTGCCTATCTTATGCGCACACATCTGTGCATCTATGTTATGCGCACAGATTCACGTGCATTTAGGCAAAAAAACGCGTACATATAAGCGTTCCGTTTATTTTATACATGTCAAAGTCCCGCATGGATGTTAAATGATAGCAAATGTTCGGAGTATAAATTATTGAGATGAATTATAAATTAGATATGTTATAATTTTTATTTTGCTAAGAAACTCAATTGTTCAAGTTTAAAAACTAAACTATATATTTAAAATTATTTATTAAATCTATCAAATAAAGTATCAACAATGGAAGAGGAAACAACGGAAATGGCGGAATCTTATCTATATAAAGGTTGGCTGATGGTTGAACGAATTAAATGAAATCGGTACCTATTTAATTCTAAATCCATTTAATTTTTTTATTATTTAATTATCATTAATTCTAAATTCAAGTCCTCTTTGTTTCTATTAGTTAATTATCCCTTATACCTAATTAATTCTAAATCCAATTAAGTCTTTCTTTTTTCTTAATTAGTTAACTTATTCTAATTCTAACCTAATCTAATATATCTTAGAAATATAGTAAAAATATATAAATTATAGTATTAGCTCCTTTATAAAGTCTTCGTGTTATTTAGAAACTTAATTAAGTCACAAATTTAAATACATACAAATTCTAATAATAGAAACATGACATATTAGCTATTTTATAAGGCTTCTCTGTTATGTTAGAAACTTAATTAAGTCACAAATTAAATTAATGTGTGAGCTTCTCTTATGATAATGCAGCCCTATTCTAATATTATGTTTTAAAACTACTTCAAATATAAATATAAGGAAATCAAAAACATTTATAATTAAAAACAATAATAAATTTGAGAACAACAAAAAAATAGTAACAAATAATGTGTAACTATGTTAAATCACATACGAAAATTCGTAATTTTCTCGCGCGGAGCGCGAAACCCGTATCTAGTTGAGATGAAATGGATAGTAGGAAGAAGATGGTTTGACAATTTTACCTTTATATTTATTACTTGTTTTTAAAAACGAAAGGGCAAAATAATCATTACTTCACTAACGGAAATTAAGACGAAATCATATAAAGGGTGGTGATTTATAAACAACATGCACAATTTGAATGATTTTATATATTCAACGACATAAAAGGTGGTTTTGTGTAAAATTCGATAATTTATCGGTGGTTTCGTGCAAAAACCCCAAATAAAATATCATCGAGCTATCAAAGTAATATTTTGCCCTTGAAAATTATAAGAAAGGAGGGTAAAATAGTATTTTCACAAAAACGAACGACAGGATGGGATGGTAGTTCGAGATTAACGGAACAAGATAAAATGGTTGTTTAATGCAAAATTTAATATAAGAGGTGGTTCGACACAAATTCGGGCTATAAGGGGCGGTTTGACGCAAAAACCTCTCTTATATATCTTAAAAATTGAGTATATCAACGATATCAATTATATACTCAGACCTATACTTGATATCTCATACCCATATCTTGATATATATTCTTGATATCTAGACATCGATACCAAACGAGTGTTGAGTATCTAAAACTTAAGATATATAGTTGGACTTAAACGTACATTTTCCACTAATACATACATTAAAATGACAAGCTCAATGTCAATATATTTTTAGATTCCTGTTGTATCTGAATCATACAGTTTGTGTTTTTTTCATTGTCTTCAATCAACATGTGCCTTGGCTATGCGAATGGATTACCTGATTTTGACGGTACTAGACCATGATTGTTAGGAGCAAATTGATTATATGTCTCTTGTTGATTTATACCGATTGATCTTAATGGCATTGTTGCTTCTTCGTTGCATAAGCTACCTTGGCTTTGTAGCCCAATTAGAAAGAAAAGGTTTACACGTAAGAGATCATATAGGGTACTGTGACAATTGAACCTCAATATATTAACTTATTGAAATGATCTAGATATATGCACATAATGCATAAATAGATACCATTAAGAAAACTTACCTAAGAGGTATGTTATTGAATAAGCTTTGTTCCATGTATGTACCTGCAATAGTTTTACAGTGTAAATAACTATAGAATATTATTTATCTATTTGTTAATAGGTAGACATATATAAGACCTGTCATTTGATGAGCAATGCTTGTTGAAGATATGCCTTGATGATTTGTCGTGTTATTTGTTAGTGACCCTTGCATTGATGTCATTGAAGATAACTTGACAAAAGACAAAGACAAAGACAAATTACTGTAGTTAGTAATAATTTTCGATCATATACTTATTTTCTAGAGTATGATAATGATACGTTCATACCATATTTGGTTGCCCTTGGCTTACATGGTTGTTCATGTCAAAAGGGTTGCTTGACCAAGGTGGATTTGCTAGTCCGTGCTGAAACACAAATTAAACTTGTTATGCCGATCGAATGTGAAAATATAATAGAAAATCGGAACAAAAAAGTAGATTGAGCACATAAATTTGACGTTATTCATTGATAAAATGTTAATATAAGACCAATGATTTTTATTGAGGAGATCAAAATTCAAATTACATAATTAAGTATACATTTCACTTGTAAATCCCAACTAAACTTAAATCACTAGAAAACATATAACCATGTGTCCATGGGTAAAGTGTTTTGTTACTTGATCACAACAAAGAAATCAATAAAATTTTGTCGTGATAGCTTGTCAAAAGCAATAACACACCACAACGTAAGTTGTAGTATAAAGTGTTGATATAATGAAATGGAACAATCGTATACCATGAATGGTGCATGATAATGATATTGATATTGCATGTCATAACCCATATTGTTATATGGACCTTTTGGCCACATGGGAGAAGGTGATGTTAGCCTTGTTGAGGAAAATGAGTTGAAGAAATCCTACAATAAGTATTAAGGTAAGTTAGTATGATTAGTTAAAAATCAAAATTTTAAGAAAGAGAAACAAGAATCGATATGGAATATGTTAGAAAATTTCCTATCTCATATTATAACATTAAAAATAACATTAAATAGAGTCTTCAAAATAACTTACATTAGGGATCTCCTTTCTTTGTGTAAGGTATGGTTGAGCTAAAGTTGATTGTGTCGATGAACTAGAGTTTGAAACTTTTTCATGAATCTCTCCATGGGCGAAGTTTGTTAGTTGCATAATCGAGTTGCTCTTCGACTCTTGGCCATTATGGTTTAGGGTTTCTGGCTGTAAATTATGTTTCAATTAAGATAGTTAGAGACTAGAATTGGATTTTCTTACTTGTATAATGCAAAATTTGAACTCACAAAATGGGAATGAGTAGTCTAACCTGATTCTTGGCTACTTCAAATGGATCAATCGGTTGAACTAGTGCAAAATTGTCGCATTGTTGTGATCTTGAAGAATTGGTCATGAAATTTTGTACCGATTCTTTAACTCCATTGCTAGGAGATGATATGTTATCAATAGATGAGGTTGATACTGTATTGTTGTTATCATGCGATGGTGCAACCGAGGACGTCAATTCGAATAACAAGTATTCAAGCGTATTATTATGAGGGACTTCTGGAGCAACATTTTTTTCATCGCCATGAATTTCACTTGATTCCAATAGTGGGTGGGATTGTGTTGTAAAATCAATCAAGGCTTCTAAGTTTGTGCTTTCAGAAATTGGCGTAGCTTCACTTGTAGATGCTTCTTTCTCAATAGATACTACCTTCTGCAATCATTGTAAAATTTGTGGTTACCTTATTCACCATTGAACTAATGAAGCATGTGTATTACACAATTTATACCTTAACAATAGAAGTACTAGTGTTAGGAGATCTTTCTCGTCTGACTTGAGGTTGCTTCTCAACTCGTATTATAGGAATATTTTTTCCGAGAATCTCTTGGATGGATTGCGACACTGGCATATTCAACTCCTTACAATCACGATGAACTGATGAACATTTGTCTTGAGAAAGATCATCAGTTGTGAACATCTCAGTAGCTGATCGTCTAAGAAAGTGGTCATTGTCATATTCATTTCGCTTAGAGATGCTATACCTCTCACTAAATTTGTGTTTATAAGGATCATCCTTTTCATTCTGTATAGCACATATAGAAAACTGAAAGGTTTAGTCGCGATACCTTTTTACAAGTCTTGTTAGGAATGAATATCTATTTACCAATGTCAATCTGGAAAACCTATTAATGTCGCCGGTGTATCTTCGTTCCTCGTACACATGTTTAATAAACTCACGGAGTTTATTGATGTTACTATCAAATAGATTAGAGAGTGTACCATCAAATTAATGTCAATAATCTATCATAATAGTATGTTAGAAAGTCCACTTAAAATATTACATATTATTCTTTTGATGTCACACCTATTCCGTGGAAGAGTATAACATCCATGATCCCATGTCTTGAGATAAGTTTGTCTTGCACGCTGCATGAAACATGTATACCCGTCATAAAAAAACATTGCAAAACATAGGAATCTTAATTAGGTACCAGTTCTAATCAATATGAGCTCATATGAGAAATGAGGACGATACACAATTTTGATATGTGACACCAGAAGACATGTGTGCATAAGTCACAACACTAATCATCTCTAGTATTTATCTAAGACTTCTTCCTCACATGATTTTGTCTAAATTCTTATGCATATAAATAACAAAAAGTTGATTTTTTCCAATATTGGGTTTTAATCAAACACACAAAAGTACCTCATTTCCTCCTGCTTGTAGAGCATTGATTTCGTCATCAGCAAATTTCGCCATTGACACTGATTTCACTCGGTGTGTGAACTCCCGACTACAAAATTTTAAAAGGTTGATAGAAGATTCCTTGTTTTTATGGAATAAAACTATTATCGAGTTTATGTCGAAATATCACTTACTGTACTCCGCTGCAATTTGTGCAAATGAATGTCCAAAATGTGGTGCAAACATACTGTGGTTCCTGTTTGTTTTAGTAAGAAATGATGTGAAGTAGTAGTATACATATCCGATAGATCGAGCAGTCAAACCGAATATAATTATCAACCCTAACATCTAATCTATCTAATCTAATATAAAATTATAGGTTCCTTTAAAATCCACTTAATGTATTTATTACTTTTGTTTTGATTGGTTAATATTTATCTCATTTATTGACTCTTCTTAGTGTTTGTGAGGGATGTGAGACCTAATCTATAAGCCAATTTGTAACCCATTAACATATAAGCCTAATACGAAACTAATACACACAGTCACAACACAAATCAAATTGTCATTGCCATCGTAATATAGCATATTTCCACATAGTAGAAGACTTGAAGGTCGTCAACGACAGTTCAACTCTTTAATGTATTCGAATATACCGCTTAACATGTTGAAAGAAGCAATTATAATCGATTACCCATTCTTTATTAATTATGTTTCGACGATGCAGCGGGCGCCTTCTCCCTAGTAGAGAGAATAAACATATCTATTTTTATGATAGGCATAAATCTTCTTGTGTTTTAAAAGTCTCCATCTATAACCGATCAAGGGTCTTCTAAGAAATAAGAATTAAATTAGGTCATGTTGTGAAAGCTATAATTAGGATTTGGAAGAACATGTCTAACCGTCTAGATGATAGACTCTCTCTCATTAATTATCTAACTCTTATCAAACCACTTTTAGAACATTAAAAGCTTCAGATTACTTTGTCCTTCTTCCTAGGATGTTACATCTAACAAGCAAACAAACATTAAATTACCGATTAAACAAAAAAATCAAATTCCAAACATGGTGATTTATGAATGAATTATCAAAACATGTATTAATGTATCCCGTATTTTCCAAAAAATGTTAAAAACATACACAAATTGCATACAATTAACTATTGAAAATCCATTTGTATTCTAATACACTTTGATCATGCATGCAAATTCAAGAAAACGTTGAGCAGACTCTAATTCATACCAAACTGTTGCAATTGATGCATCGCCGATTCTCCGACAACTTCAACAAGTATCGAATCATCTTCTCGTTCATATCATCTCCCTTTGACTTTCCCCCCATATTTATTTGAATTTACAAAGAAATATATCCACAACGCTCGGAACCAAATTTAAAGAGTAAATTCTTTCGAAAGGGAAAAAACAAAAGGAAAGGTGATGGGAGCAAGGAAAAAGTTTTATTCTCACACAATATGTGTTGTATATTCCCAAAAATATAAATATTAATCACAAGATTAGAGATGTAATGACAAATAGAGAGAGGGTGTACAAATCATAGACTCTCTTCTCAAATATAGATAAGGGTTTGTTTTAGACGTTCAAGATAAAGAGATCCATTAGATGTCGATTATCACATCATCACATGTGTTAATTATTAAATCGATAATCAACGATTTTAATAAAGATTTGAGAGTGTCATCACCAAAAGTTAAAATGTATTAATAATCGATTTTTTTATTTTCAACCGTGTCACCATTAAATTACGCATTAGGGCGTGTTTGGTAGAAATTGAGTGTCGAGTTGGAATAAAGAATCGAATAGGGTATCGTTTAAATAAGGTAACGATATCAATAGATTTAGGATAGTGATATTGATATATATATTTTAACTGATTTGTGTTTAAGTAAGGAAATGATATCATTAAAAGTAGGTTAATTATCTTTAAATATGTATATTTAAATTATTATTTTTTTGAAGAAGATGATGTGGCAAAAGATGAAGTGACATAGATTATTGATGAGTAGATGATAGGGCTGGGCACGGGTTGGGTAAACCCGAAACCCAAACCGGATTGAACCGAAAAAACCGGACCGAACCCGGACCGAAGTAATTTCGGGTCGGTTTTCGGGTTAAGTTATATGACATTTCGGTTTTCGGTTTGGGTTGGGTTCGGGTTCGGGTAAACCGAACTATTTGGGTAAACCGAAGCTGATTTAATTAGGTTAGGCCAGTCTCCCTTCGCACGCTTTCTCAGATCTCAGTTTCTCTTCAACCCTTCCCTCAGGCGTCTTTCCATTCTCCCTCAGTCTCCCTTCCCTCGGTTTCTCAGTTTCTCCGTGCTCTCCACCGAAATCTCAAGCTCTCCACCGAAATCTCCGTGCAACTGGCGCTGCAGTTTGAAGACGAAGTTTTGCGTTTTTCCGCTATCGACATCGAGAGAAACCGCTTCTTCTTCGCTTCTTCCTCCAATCTCATCTACACCGCTCAGCTTCCTACTCCACAGGTCTGTTTATGCAAGCTCTTACTACTAATTTATGCTTCGCCTTTTCGTTTCATATCGTTCTCACTATGCAAGCTCTTGCTAAAGGTTTCCGTGCTTCAAGTAGTTTCAAATCCACTACCAGGTGGGATCATGCTCGTTTAGTGGCGGAATCCCTAATCGGCGAGAAGGTGAGGGTTCTTTAATGGTCTTTCAGGTGGCAGCTCTGATTAATTTTTTGAACTTTCTGGCTTTTCTTTTTACTGCAGAACACACAAGAGCAAGCAGCTAAAGACCCTAGCAATTACTTTAACCTCAGGTGTAGTATAGATGGTTGTCATTTCGGTTGCTAGCATTAGAATGGGAATATAAATATAGCTACTTGTCCTGTTGTCTTATCAATTTAAGGGGAAATGAGTAAAATGTGGCTCATTGATCTTAACTATTCTCTTGTTTTTCCCTCTATGATTGAATTCGCGGATATGACTGTGCTTGTGGATGCTTCCATTCCTGTTCCCATTTTGTTAAGAAAGTTGTGCCTGTTGCTTTACTGATTGCATATTTGTGTGTCCTTTCATTTCGCCCATCTATGTTTGTGGGAGACTGTTGGTGTTTATTATGAGTTGGTATTTGGGAACATTGTTGTAGTTTGTAAACTGTGAAGGAATTTAAATGGACTTGCTCTTTGCTTAATCGGTTAATCCCACTTGAACACTATGAGTCTGTGACAGGTGCTTTGTAAAGGGTCAACGTAGCAAGTCCACTGATCCTCTTATTGTCATTGGATTTGAGTCACTTCTTAGAATTGTCCACTCTGACTTCTGAAAATTGTTAGCTTCATAATGAGTTTATATTGTCTTTCTAATAGAGAGAATATAATCTCTTCAATGGTCTATAGAGGGTCTCTCTTCATGTCTTGGATGACTTTTTCTCATAGGGTTTTCTCTATATAAACTGGGAAATTTCTCAATTTTGTTGGAACTATATGAAATAGAGTGATATTCTGCTGTGAAAACTATCAACTTTTTCTGAGGTGGAAAAAGAAAGGGAGTAAGGAGTTACGATAATCAAAGGTATTGTTATAGTTTTTATATTTTAGTGGCTTGTTGCCTTGTTAGTGAAAACTAAATTATTGATAATTAAGTGTTTATAATTTACTGTTTTGCTTTCTACATAATGACAGTTGAATGGAGCAGAGTTTGCTTAGCTCTTTTTGATTGGTTCAACTTGAAGACGTTGAAGTTTTATATTACAGATTATTGCAGCTTGCAGTTGGTTGTTGGAAACTTGGAGTAAAAAATTTCTTTTTGGATGATTGTATGAAACATTAAGAAGATGTGGAACTATCAACTATTTTGGACTATGTAGTTGTTATTTTATCTTGTTTTGAACTTATTTTGAATTTAGGTGAACATTAAAATGTCATCATTTATCATTTATATGTGTTTTTGAGTTTACAGCTTACAGGTTTACAGCTTACAGAAATGTGGTCATATACTTGTTTTGTACTTTGACCCGTTCGGTCCGATTCGGTTTTTTATTGGACCGGACCGAACCGACCCAAACCCGGACCAACCCAACCCGAAATATTTCGGTTCGGTTTTCGGTCCAGATTTTTTGGGAATTTCGGGTTTCGGTTTTTCGGGTTCGGTTCGGTTCGGTTCGGTTTTTGACCCATGCCCAGCCCTAGTAGATGACATTACATAACTTCTTCTTTTCGGTGAAAATATGACATAATTTTTCTCTATATAATTACTGGACGCAATTCCGGTGAGGACGCCCCCTTAGAGAAGGAATAAAGATCTACTGCATCCGAAGGATGGAGTAAGATCCAAGGGCCAACAACTAAAGGAGGATTGTGGTGGGGCTCATTGATACATGCACTATATAAAGCTTGTTAGGGTTGTCATTCTCTCTTTCACGCTAAAAAAACTGTTCGTTTTCTCCAAAAACCTCCCTGGTTTTCTCTCTCGCTCGCAACTCTCGCACTCGATTTCTCTCTCGATCGACGACGATCTCTCGTTCTTTCACTCTCACTCGACCACCTCCACTACAATCTCGCTTCCTCTTTCGAGTTTTCGAGCCGATTTCCCTCACAAACCCTAGAAGGAAGAAGAAGTCATTTCAATGCGATTCCAAGCAATTTCACGGAGATTTCAGCGACGACTACACAAATCAACAACAACAACAAACAAAACAGCAACAATGAGGTCAAAAATAGCATCTGGAACCCCAAGTATAAACCCGACTTAAGAATTTTGGTTGTAAACTCCATTTGTTAATCACTTCATCATATGTTTATGGATTTTATACAGTATGCATGAATAGATCTAGAATAACTGTGTATAGATCCTTGAAATTGCATGTGTTGTCACTTGATATAATGTTTATGCATTTTCTTTAACAGATATGAGGCCTTGGTGCATCGAATGTGTTTTTGAAACATATAATTGGTTTTGGTGCATCATCCACTGTGTTTTGGTGCATCATCCAGTAGGTTTTGGTGCATCGTCCATTGTGTTTTAATGCATCATCCAGTAGGTTTTGGTGCATCATCCACTGTGTTTTGGTGCATCATCCACTTTGTTTTGGTGCATCATCCACTTTGTTTTGGTGCATCATCCAATGTGTTTTGGTGCATCGAATGTATTTTGTGCATGGTATGTGATGTACTGAATCAAATAGTTGTGCTGGTGCATTATTTAGTGTGTGTTGGAGCATCACACAAGAATATTTTTTATGTATAAAATGTAGGAAAGAAACAGGAGCTAAGATATGGAACACTAATTATTAAGTTATCCACCACATATAAACACTGGTACGTTTGTAGAAACGCATATATAATTATTGTAAAAATGCATGAGTGGTTGTTTATTAGTGCATGGGCTGATGTCTATTGGTACATTGATGCATAGGTATTGACTGCTATTTATTAATGATATATATATGTATATGGTTTAACAGTGGCAGAAGAAGAGGAAATATCATCAACTTCATTAGAATATCATGGAGAAACAACTCCACTTGATGGTAAACACTAATCATTTTGCCATTTTTTTAATAATCTGTGTGAGTTGGTGCATCACCCATTTGTTTTGGTGCATCACCCATTTGGTTTTGGTGCATCACTCAGTGGGTGTTGGTGCATGCATCACCCTGTGGGTGTTGGTGCATCACCCTGTGGGTGACCCAGTGGGTTTTGGT
The DNA here is from genome assembly GCA_029168935.1 of Oxyria digyna. Lineage (NCBI taxonomy): Eukaryota > Viridiplantae > Streptophyta > Magnoliopsida > Caryophyllales > Polygonaceae > Oxyria > Oxyria digyna. The sequence goes on from JAPVLV010000005.1 coordinate 49,520,623, forward strand.
GCATCACCCGATGTTTGTTGGTGCATCACCTAGTAAGAGTTGGTGCATCAAGGATATATCTATTGTCTGCCATTTTACTAATTATGTATGCGTTCTTTTTAATGATAACAGAAAGTGGAGAAGAAGTTGACACATGCCGACAAGGGACGTGGACGGGGACGTGGACGTGCAAAGTAAAGAGTAGAAAGATGTAGGGATGAAATAGGAAGATGTGAACAATTTGGATGTTTGTAAACAATTTCGTTTGTAATAAGACATATTTGGTTTTAGAAAACAAGTTTGGTTTTTAGGTTGCAAGACAAGTTTGATTTTTAGGTATTTGTGGTTTGCACATGAAAATGATTTGTGGTTGTTGATGACTCACAATGACAGAAAATGCATGAGTAGTTGTTTGTTGGTGAATCACATGATGAAAATGGTGCATCACAGAATCGAAATTGATTCATCACCGGATATATAGTTTGTGCATCACTTAATGAAATGTAGTGCATCACTTAATTGAAAATGGTGCATCACATAGTGATATTTGGTGCATCACTTAGTGATATTTGGTGCATCACTCAATGATAATCGGTGGATGAATAAGCTACAGAAAATGAATGGATAAAAAATTGAAAAATAAAATCAAGACTAATTCAGTCAAGCAAACAAGGTGTTATGCATTGTTAATAAAAGTTGGTGCATCACTGAGATGCAATTGATGCATCAGTTAATAAAAGTTGGTGCATCACTGAGATGTAATTGGTGCATCACCGATATACAAATGGTGCATCAGCCATAACTAATAGGTGCATTACCAAAATATCTGGTTAATAACTCATTACAATGAAAGCTCAGATAAACTAAGGAACATATTGAGGACAAGTAGTAATGTTGTGTCCTGACCTCTTATAAATTTTACAAACCCGTTTCTTCTTCTTGGAATTTTCAATTTCAACTTCTTGGCCACCTTTAATACACCTCTTCTTGAACTTGTTCTTTGCCATTTCAGGAGGATGAATATTTACTTGATTAGGTAACGGGCCAACAAATTTCTCAAACTTGTAGTTTCTAGCTGGTGTTAAGGAAGAAGGACAACTACTTCAGATCTTGTGAATGCAACATTTTGATCCTTTAAAATAGCTAAAAACTCTTTCAATATATCCATGTCATCACCACCAATGTCAACACAAGAATACATTTATGTCATCACTTCGGCCAACAAACGCTTTCTTTCATCAATCTCAACACTAGAATCATACACTGCACCGTCTACTTAAAAAATTGGTTGTAGAATAGCTTGTTTGATCAATCTTATAATTAGGTGCATCACATCCTAAAATAAGATGCATCAGTCAAAGCTAAAAGGTGCATCAATCAGTGAACATTAATGCATTATGCATAGAAATCATCAATGTTTTCAACTGGTGCATCATAGCATATTATAAGGTGCATCAGTCAAAGGTAAAAGGTGCATCAGCCAATGAACATTAATGCATTATGCACACGAATCATTAAAATTCTCAACTGGTGCATCATAGTCTATTAAAAGGTGCATCACTCAATTGTAAAAAGGTGCATCACTCAATGGTAAAAGGTGCATCACTCAATGGTAAAAGGTGCATCACTCAACCAAATCACGTACAAAAATCCAGAAATCCGAGACATTATATTGATATTGTAATAAAATGCAATATATATGCAGAAACAACAATCAAATCAAACACACAGTACAAATCTAAACCTAAATTAGGAGAAGCATTATCCATATCACGAAGGACATTAGATTTGGCCGGCGACAAATGCAAAAAGAGAAAACACAGTGGCGCGAGAACCGTCGAACACACTCTCGCCTAAGGAACACCAGGAACAGCCGAAGAACAACAATGGCGGTGAGTAAATGAGAAGAAGAAGGATTCGATGAGAAGAATACGATGGCGGCGATGGAGGATGATTCTCCTCTACCGAATTTTCGCCGCTTTCCTTCTTCTATAGAGAACGAATTCGTCAAATTCGAGCGATGTGATGGAGAGATCTACGGAGGAGCAAGTTGGCGACAAGAAGAGGTCGGGAGAGAGCGGCTGAATTTTATTGTTGAAAGAGAAAGGGAAAAACGGACGGACGAGATTAAAACGTGACGAACGGTGGAGATTGATCCTCACTCCTTCTTTGTAAAGACATCCTCACCGGATCTTTTTCCGTCTTACTAAAGCAAAAGACTATACTCATCAATAAGCTATGCCACATCATCATTTCACACATGTCGTTTTTTTCAAAAAATGAAAAATCACATATACACGTTTAAAGATAATTAACTTCATTCTAATGATATCATTTCCTAATTTGAACACAAATCGGGATAAATATATATATATACAAAGATCACTATCCTAAATTTATTGATATCATTTCCTTATTTAAATATTTGAATGCATATCAATATAAAAGAGTATAAATCAATTGCAATTCCTTTTATTTATATAATATTGATTTATAAATCAATTAAAATAAATATAATTATATAATGCATACTTTTATTTATACTAATGTTATTTCTATTTGTTTATAAATTATATATACATAATAAAAAAATCGTTATGCAAATTTTGCGCATGGCACGAGAATAAAGCTAGTTGATTTGTAAAGTGTTCTGGTTTACTAATTATATATCTTTTATCTTATATATTAAAGCTAACTCCTTTCAAACTCTAATAGTGATTTTAGGACTAAGTTGTTAGATTAGTAATTCATTAATTTATCAAAAAAAATCAATAGTAAATTTCAAAAATTTGTTAACAAAATTTAGATATATAGTATCATTTCTGTCTAATAAAATTTCAACGTCGTCTTTTTAATGATTCAAATTGGCTTATAGATTTAGAATTAAAGATTGATTTTTAATATAAACACAATTTTAACAAAACTGTAACTAAACTATAGCTAAAATCCAATTTTTTAATATTCTAGCTCTTGATTTTTTTTTTTCAGATTATTAAAATCAATTTGTAACTTTAGTATTTTAAAATTATGCATAGTTTATACGATTCTCACAATAGATTTTTAAAATAAATAAATTTCTAAAGCCATCTCAATATGTATCTACTAATAAAAATTATACGTATAAAGTATAAACTACTTGATATACTAACTCTAAAAATAACTTGAGCTATGGTTGTAACAAATTTACCGCAAAAGTCACAACCTTATTAAATACATTTGCTCTTGAAAATTTGTTATTGTTAAACAATAGAAATACGATACATATATTGTTAAGACAATTAGATAAAATATAAAGTTTCAATTACTTTGTTGTTGACAAATCTTGCTAATTGACTATAGTACAATTATTCATATTAAAAGTTAATTAAATTAGAATGTAGGCTCAAATACCGAAAACCACCCTTAAAAAGGGTCGATTTGCTCAAAACCACCCTTTAAAAATTATTTTAGAGAAAACCACCCTTAAAGGCGCATGGCGCGGAGGATGGAGAGGGTTAGGGATAGGGGGAGGAATAGGTGGTGTTGGAGAGGAGTGTTGTTTTGGTTATGAAGGCTTTGTCCTTCTCTGATCCCAAGTTTTCCAGTATACGCATTTTGTTGTCTGAAATCAGAAATGGATTTCGGTTGAAGAAGATTATCAATTTAGCCCATAGTTTGGCTTAATTTTAACTAGTATACATCCCCGCGCCTTTAAAGGCGTGGTTCCTTTAATAATATAGTTTTATAACGTCAAAAACAAATTGAACTACTTATATTGACATGATATTAAATATTATATAGTTTATATTGCTACGAAATCTTACAAACTTGCATAAATATCGTAAGCAAATGCACAATCGTGTATCTTGTTATGATATGTTATAAGTTCAAGGTTAATACGCCATATGGAATGAAATTTATGCAGTAAATATCTTTTTAAATCAGTCTGTTTTTTATATTAGCTTCTATTCGCCCAACCGCCCATCTAGGGGTGTCAACACTCGGGGCAATTGCCTTGAAACCAACTCTCTCAACTCTCCTTACCAGCTGTGCAACAACATTTATATCATTGTAAACCTATAAGCTAAAGTAGCAAACATGTTATTTTTTAATCGTACTCCATTATGACATTATTTGGATCATTTGTCAAAATCTGGCAATAAGGACATAAAATAATGAAAAGAGACTGAAAAATCACAATAATTAGGCTATTAGTAGTGGGGGGTTAAATGATTGAGTTTACACAATATATTTTATTGTTTTACTTATTAGTTTGTATTAGATAAGATTTTTTTTATAAAGCTAGCTATCAAATAAATAAAAAGTGGGATGTAACCCTCATTTTGATTAGTATGAGTTAAATAGCAAAAAATACTACTAAATGTAACCAATTATTAAGTATTCTATATAACCCTCATTGTAGGTAGCGTGCCACGTGGTAGAATTTGATATGATATTACATCGGTGATGATGTATCGGGAACACAACTTTTTCTAATAATGAATTTGGTAAATTATTATAAAGAAATTTTGGTTAAAGAAAATTTTAATTATATATGTTCTCGTTTATACACATAAAAATAAAAAATGTGGAAGTTGTCAGAAAACTGTGAAAAAATACTGGAAGAAAAGGAAATGAAACTCAAAATGTATCATCAAATAGAGTTGTTATTAGTTGAATAGTCAATTGTATCACCCTTTCATATATGTTCCTTTGTTAATTCATTCGATTTTCAAACTATCTGTCAGTACGAATCCAAAGACACCCTAAGTCAAAGTTAAGGAAGATAGTTATGAGGCATTTATCAAATTTCATAAGTTAACGAATTTTAGTTATCTAATGCATGTATCTCGAATATACCTTAAATCATGGTTATAGAAAGTTGTATTTACAAAATGAAAATCAATCATGTAAGGAAGAAAAGAGATTCAAGATTGAAGTTTACCTAGGGCATGATACACAATTTAATGGCCATAGGGCCTGATCGAAGCAGTAGGTTGGTATCGGAATTGGATTTGAAGTAATTTGTAAAGTGTTCGCAGAAAATATCGAACTCCATGATACACAATTTAATAGTCATAGTGCTTGATCGATTATGAAGGGAGGAGGTGGTGGAGAAGATGGAAGTTGAATGGAGATCGAATTTTACAAGGTTAGGACAGAAAGGGATCGGTGTCTAGGGTTTAAGAAAATGGAGTTAATTTGTATTAAGTATTATATTATTAATCAAAATTTTATCTAAATACATATAATTTTAACACCTTCTAAGCTGGATTATTTTAATTATTATTCTCAACGCAAAAAAAACGTATAAAATAAAATAATAATAAGACACAGAAAAGACTTAAAAAGAGGAATACGAACATGACTGTAAAATATTATACAGCCGTATACATAACTGTGTCGAATTGCCGAATACGAATATGACCGTAAAATATTAAACGGTCATATACATATTTGTGTCGATTTGCCGAATACGAAACAAGGTGTAAAAAACTTTACACCTGTATTAAATATGAAACGTGCAACAAAATTCAAATTTGAACATATTTGATACATATACATTTGTGCTCTAATTGGGTTCAGATTATTGGATTACTAATCCTAACAGAACAAAATTCACTACACCCCAACCCAAACTAGTAACATATCAAATCTCTACTTTTCTTTAGTCCATCACACTGCTCCATTATACCACCAAGTGTTCAGCAAAAACTTGAAGCAGGCATTGACGCATAGCTGAATCAAAATTGGAGAAGGAACAGAGAGAGAATATAAAAGCTCACCACCAGAACTCTTTGACGGTTTCCAAAGCGTAGACCTTCTTCTTCGATTGGTTGTACGCAGAAAATCCCTTTTTCATAAAAAGAAATAGAAATGCAGTTTTGAGGCTATATTACTTGTTACCCAATGAATTTTTCTGTTATCCTTGTACAATCGAGTTTAATTCAAGACTCTTTTACACTCAATTTACCCATTTATACTCAACAAACATAGATTTTATACTGAAGTTATATATCATGCATGCGTAGATTCAAAGATAAGATTTTCAATACAAAAAGTAAATCAACCTTAAAATTCAAACGCATCAATTCACTAAAAAAAGAGGGTCATGCTATGGAAGTATGGAAGAAAGCAGCAAAGTACAGAATCTATACTCCAAGAATGACCTCACAACTGTTGAAGCCAAATCATTGGAAAAAAAACATGTACTATAACCACGTTAAAAAAACATAAATCAAAACCATCAAGTACAATTTCAAGATACCCGGTGATATGAATTTGCACAACAGAGCAATTTGTACTGCTGTGTTCTTCTGGTCGCCAGTTAACATCCAAAAGTTTATTCCACCGTTTCTTAGCCTCTCTATTGTTTCAGCCACCCCATCCTGAAAATTCAAGAACAAATTTGAAAACTACATCTAATACAAAAAGTAGGATTCTGTTAAATAAAATTCCTTATTTACCTGAAGTCGATCCTCTATTGCAGTTACCCCAAGGATTTCAAGATTATTCTCTATTTGTTCACATACCTCGGCTATCCGCAGCTGCGCGCAATACACAATTAATACTTAAATCAAGAAAGCTACAAGAATACTGAGACTAATACAGCAAATAAAGGTTTAATCATATGTGAGTTATGATTTATTATCACCTCTATCAACCAAACTGGTGTTCGCCTTTTTAAACATCAAAAATAGACAAAGGCCATCTATTCTAGCGTATCGCAAATGTTACAAAACTTCTGATTCAGGTTAACAATTAAAGATGAACCCATACAAGCTTGAAAAATTCTGAACCTTCACCCTCATCATTGAAAATCTAAAAACAAAATACTTTGGTGTGAAGCATTCTTAACTCATTTTCAAATCAACCCATAATTCAAAGTGAGATAGTGATGTATTCATCAAAGAAGACCCACAAAATAGAAAAGCATACCAGATTGACATTCACCAAGGTACATATATAGGTTTAAGAAGAGGACAATAGTGAAGGATATGATTTGCACAACACTAAGACAAAGCTGAATGCGACAAAGTAGACATTATGTTGTCTAGTTCTAGTACCATGAAATTGATAGAAAACATTACAATTGAGTAAGAACATAACAAAAATTAATATCAAACAGTGGTTGCATTAAACCCTTTTCTAAGTTGCAATCCAAGAAAGTAAAAATTAGTTGGAAGGATTAAGGATATGTACCTAAGTGAAATCATCCAAAAGCTAGTGAGAAGATCTGTGATTGTAGCAATCCCAACTCCCAAGAGAAGTACTTTAAGACAAAGTTGAATGCTCTGACTGGAATGTTAACATGACATATACTACAACTTAGCCATAAAAAGGAAAATTTTCTAACATGTGGAATATTGAGCAAGAAGAAAAGAAGGCGTGTCAACGCAGAAGTCACAATATGTAATGCAAGCTAGAGCTATCATATGCTAAGATCCATCTTATATGTACCATTGACAATTCTCTGCATGGAAAGAATTTTCAAAATGGGGATTGATGTTGTTGTGGTGTGTATATATGAACTATTTGTGTTTTTATTTCTAAGTTTAAAGCTTTTATATTTTCTAAATGATTCTGAAATAAGTACTTTCTTTATCAGCCTTGGCAACATCATGAATCATATGAAAGCTTGCCATTTAGAAAGACAATAACATAGTGAGAATGATGTGATCAATTATAATAAAGCACTTTGTCGGCCTGCTGATTTTATTTTGCTTCGTGTTGATAAGATTTGTTGGGTTCCTTTGGCTATGAGGTAAATTATAGTGTAGCACTGAAGTTGTTGGATTAATATAAAAAGATAGCAGAATCATTACCCTATTTTCAGCAGAGAGAAAGATGTCACACCAGTATATACTCCAAAACTACTTGTATGCAATACTTCAGAGTTCTCAAGGGATAAATTCCCAGTTAAGAGCAAATGAAATACCTTTTTGCAGCCGCAACCACCTACTGCCCTTGGATTTGTAGACACCTTTATTATTAAAACGACAATGTGTTCAATATCATTCTCTGAAGTAGTCATTGACATAAGAAGACAACGGAACAAAAAATCAGATAAACAACTATTGCAGCAGCCAGCAGGATGAACTTCACTACAGTTCTTAATGCCTTCATGTGTATCATTGCAGCAGCCAGCACGAAGTTGACTCTTTTTAAGGGTGGTTTTCTCTAAAATAATTTTTAAGGGGTGATTTTGAATAAATTGACCATTTTTAAGGGTGGTTTTCGATATTTAAAAAAAATTCACAAAAAGGCAAAAAGGTCGGTGGCGGTACGTGAGTCACCTGAGCGGTGGATTTATTATTCAAGCGCAAACCCTAGCCACACTCTCATATCCTCACCGCCGATTCAATCCCAAATCCATACGATTTTGATTCTACAGCTCTCAATTTCTGTATGGCTAGAAGAGACGAAGGTTCCTTTACGATTAGCAACACTAATGTATTCTCGGCACTCGATTCACTGCGGAAGAAGAAGAAGTCTGACAAGGAAAAGAAAACCAAGACGCCTGTCAAGGAGGAGCCTAAGGTATTCTGGGCGGCTACTCCATTGAATTCCAAGTCCTGGGCGGATGTCGACGATGAGGATGATGACGATTACTATGCTACACCAGCTCCTATTCAGGCTGTCTGGGATCAGGAGGAGGCTCATCAGAGTAAAGAAGCCTCGCCTGCTGCTGAGGTTAGTGATGAAGTCAGGAACTCAATTGTTTTTGGTACTTGATTGCTAGTTTTTGTTCAATTGTTTATCATGTTTCCACTTTTTAGACCTTGCTGCAACTTGCAAGTGTTTTCTGGTTGTTTTTTTCACTTTTTGAAGCACAAAAAGTAGATGATATTTGTTGGTCCAGTTTGTGGGATTGGTGATAGCATGCTACTACATTTACATATCTGGTCATTATGGGCTTGTGGTGGGAAATATAAGTTTTTCCTAAGACGCTTTGGTTGGTTTCTAAGATTTGTTATGCAAGGAAAGATCAGGTTGAGTTGTGGTCATTATGAGCACTTCTGACCATTTCAATCAGCCTTGTAAGTATCTCTACTATGTATAGATGAGATAGCATGATAGATGCATCATTTAGTGTTGCTCTCTGCTATTCTGGTCAAGTACTGGTAATAACATGCTACATTGAATCATATGTTGTCAATTACAGGAAAGTGAAAGTGAAAGTGAAGATGACATGATTGATATTGGTGATGAGGATGTAGAAGACGAGCATGAACACGAAGAGGAGGTTGAGCCAATTGTGGAGGCACCTGCAACTCCTGTACCAGTGAAAGAGGCTGAGAGACAAATGTCAAAGAAGGAACGCAAGAAGAAGGAGCTTCAAGAACTTGAGGCTCTACTTGCTGATTTTGGAGTTTCCCAAAAGGATGACAATGGCCAAAGTAAGTAAATTTTGGAGTAATGCATCTTGTCTGCAAGTAAGGGTTTGTTTGTTAGGCTATTCACAACAGGGTTGCATAAAAGGGGTTACATAATTTAGTTTTTCTTTTCCTTTCAAGTCATTAGAAAAACTAAGTTGCAAAAGGTTGAAAACACACTAGTCTAGGCACAAACTCCATGAAACTCTAAATGTATTCCAAACACTAGTTCCATCAACAAAGCTCCTATTATGATTAGTCTTACACCTCATTATAAAGGGTTTTTAATTATGAAGAGGTTTTGAACAAAAAAGGTGTTTTCGTGTCCAAAAAGTAAAAGATGGTCTTTCTAATTCTCTATAGAAAATGCCATTATGAATAATCTTACCAAACATCATTTTTTTCTTATAAAACCCCTCTATTATTGATATTAAATAAGGCACCGAACAGACCTTAAGTTACGATTTACTATATACAATGTTAGTAGGTAGTGGACAAGAGAAAGAGGCTGAGCTGAAGAAAGAAGAAAGCACTGAAAATGGGAAGGATGCTATCCCTGCAGAGTCCAAAAGTGCAAAGAAGAAGAAAAAGAAGACCAAATCTTCAAAGGAAGTCGAAGAAACTCAGGATGTCAATGGTGAGCCCGATGAATCAGCAAAAACAGAACAGGCTGATGAGGATACATCAGCAATTGATGTCAAGGAGCGTTTAAAGAAAGTAGCATCAATGAAGAAAAAGAAATCAGGAAAGGAGTTGGATGGAGCATCTAAAGCAGCAGCTCAAGAGGCTGCTGCAAGAAGTGCAAGATTGGCTTCTGCAAAAAAGAAAGAGAAGAATCACTACAACCAGCAGCCTGTTAGATAAGGCATTATCTCGCGGTAAGGCATTAACGCGGTTTAACTTTTTGTTGGGCAAGTGGAAAGCAATAAGTGTGGTGCTATATAGGTTGGCCTTCTTCTTCCAGAGTTGTCTGATGTAGCAAGGGATTTTTTTCGTGTTGTCTTCTTTTGTGTGTCCATGGTGGTGCTCCTTATATACTGAAATGAATGACACCTATATCTAGGCGTTTTTTTGTGCTCGAGTCCATTTTCCATGTGCATGAACTCAAATGTGGTGTAGCACCTGTACTCTGTTACAAGGAAACAGGTCTTTAATTTATGGATAAGAAATTTTCCTAGTCCTGTAATTTATTTTCTTTTGGTTTAGTGTCACGTTTTTCCTGGTGTTAAATTTAATGATTGTTATTGTGTGCCTAGAAATACTTTGAAACCAATAAATAGAACAGATTACTTCAGAATTGTACAATTCTGGTTGATTATATTCTCAAAGTTAGACCATTGTGATGCTGGCTGATAATCTGATCTTAAAACTAGGAAAAACCCAGGTAACAAAAAATCATAATATCACACACACCACAACAGAACACTCTGAAAAGATACTTCGTATAAGCCACAAAAGGAGATCCATTATACTTGTAATCGACCATATATCTACACCCACACCCAAAAACGTCGAACCAGAATGTTCAAAGTATACGTTTTTAACCCTACCATCTTTTCCATGGTATCACTTGTGTGTCGACCATATATATTTATACCTTTGCTTTTGCTATGTAGTAGTATCAACATCACTGATTTGTTTGCAGTAGTTATCTACAAGCTAGACACTGGTTCTTCCACTCAGCCTAGTTTCAGAGTGTCTAAGGCTGGAAGTTGCTTCAGCTAATGAACTCAAAATGTTTTCTCCAACCTCGGTCTTGCAGAGAGGGCAGAGCGCGTTGATTTTCAGCCATTTATCAACACATTCCTTGTGGAATAAATGAGCGCATGGGAGCTCCCTTAGATCTTCGTTATCTGTGTACTTTCCTAAGCATATGCAGCAAACCTGTCATAGAGAACACAACATCATATCATGAAAATAGGCACAAAATTTTGAGAAAGCAATATCTTTTTTAGTAAGAGTGTGTTTGGACTTTGGATGATCGTATAAGCTACCTATTTTACTAGTTAGTAGGCGATTCAACTCATACTTTAACTAGTTATCCAATTCGTACATCCAAACACAGCAGACAAGAGGGTAAAAACTGACGATTCAATTGATTGATGATCACTAAATAAGAACAAAATAACTGAAAATGGCACAGATACGGAAAAAAATGGCAGCAGAATGGAAAGAAGAACGAAATTTCGGTTACTTACAGCATCTTCGCCTGATATTACCCTCTCCTTCTCAGTACCAGAACCCACAACTCCACTTTCAGAACCATCGGAGCTATTACCGCTCCTATTCTTTTTTAGCTTAAATTTATATGTCGGCAGCGCATCAATAGATTCTGTAGTAGCCCCTCTCGTTTGATTTAGATCTTCTCTGAAGCCCATAACAGAGATGATACATGGCAGGCAACAACAAACTGTGGCACATAGTAGAAACGGCATAGCATATCCAATGCAACTGATGGCAAGAAACGCTATACATAATCTGAAAAGAAAAGAATTGTATATTTAAGAGGGAAAATCAATTTCTGCCAACAAAAAAAGAGAGGACAAATTCATCATAATGTGGTTACTTTACAGGAATATATAACTCCGCTCAGATAATGTTATAAATCTTAATATATTAGTAGGCTGTGGGGTTTTTAGACGATTTAACAAAATTCTGTGAGTTCACAGGCTCACAGCACTATTGTATCAATGTTATGATATTGATTCAATCTTTCAATAGGCTACCATATAGTTTCAGTGTTTTTTTTTTATAAAAAAAACTGGAGAGGAAAGTAAGTATCATAAGATATGTGCAATACCTGTACAAGTTAGGAGCATCGGAGGAAGAAGTGTGCCCACCAAAGACCCACACATTGCCAACCACGAACCAGATAGCAAAGAAGCAGTCTATTGTCATCTTGAGATACTCAAACAAGGCCTTGATTCTGTATATAAAAATGCAAATGAATTAACACCTAGAAAAATGGCAAGAAAACAAACAATTCAAATTGTTAAATTTTCTGAAACAGCATGATTACTAGCATGCAATAACGGATCTTTGTCTCAACGATGATAAATCCAGAAGAAGAAGAAAGTAATATACTAATATAGACAAACAAGTATGCATGAAAGGTTGGTTGTGCTTGAGACCGATAATTACAATAAGAGTCCATATCATTTCAGGAAACTTATGAGTGGTTGAATAGTGTAAGCATACAGCTGATACAGCAGGTAATAAGAGATCCATGGACTGGGTTAATTTGATTTGATAGCAGCAGGTAATAAGGTATGACCTACATGATTCACAAGGAACTATGACACTGAAAGGCCACATCAATTTTTTTTATGAGAAACTCTGCATGAAAGGTTTGCTACAAATATTTACTTGACGGGATCTCTCTTTATCTTTCCACAACTCTTAAAACAAAAAAAAACAGACAGTAGTTTATAAAGGTATGGAAAAAGTCAGAAGAAAAAAACAGGATACTTATCATAACCTAATAATATTAATAGCACAACAACTGCACTAAGTTACTAACAATCCTCATCGAGTTTGGAAATTTATGTACAAACTGAATGCTCCCATATTCATAGCTTGTTGTTCATGGAAGCAGAGGCAGTCTAATTTTGACCAGAAAATGACATTAAGACCCATTTCAGAAATATCACTTCTGAAAAGAATTTAGCTATACCTTGGACTATTACGCATTCCGTTGTTTGGGCTTAATCTTCTCCGGCTTGAGGAAACAGATGGACGATTATGATCACTTTCTGGACTCTGAGAAACAGAAAGAGAAAAGGAAAGTCCATTCATGCCACTACCCGAGTTCTGACGGGACTGAGCTGAATCTTGTTCAGAAGCTTGACAACAAAGTACATAACGTCTATATATAAGAGGAAGAGTCGCAACACATCCAACTGCATATCCAATAATCCATGCATATAATGGGGCATGTGGGTGTTCATTCCTTGACACAGATAAAATAATCACTGCAGCAACAATCTGGCTTAAAATAAGAAACAACTCGAACGTTATCCATGAAACCGAATTAAAAGGGCTTCTGCGGCGGCGCCCATTATCATTTGCTGATCTACCAAATGAAGAGGCTCTTGAGTTTGTAACGTTTGACGGAGGAGCAGACGGTTCTGTAACTGAAGCCCTAACGCTTCTAGAAGGTTGATTCTCGTTCTGTGAAATGTCGGTCTCATTTGAAGATCTTACTTGACTGGATCTAGAAGAGGACGAGTCATCGTTGCTTGGTATTTCAATGACAAGATCCTGATCAGTTTGTCTAGCTGGTTGCTCCATCAACAGCGGACGTTGATCAACCAATGAATTGAGAAAATGGGTGCATCTAGAACTTCGAGGATAACTTAAAACCCCAGTATAGATATGTCCTATGTTTCTTTCAGCACCAACCTAAAGAACAAATAATGCAAATGCTCATAAAGGTTAAATTTGATGAATTTATCTGAAAGCACATACAGCAAACTCAAAAGCTTGCCTTTTTCTTGGTCAGGGGGCTAACACAAACCAAACCTATCCATTTGGCATGACATTAAGTTCACAAAAAAAGCAACAATCAGGGATAAAGAAACATCCATCCTAAAAACCAGCATATACCCACCAAAGAAGAGCAAACAAAGAACAATTTCCCATCTGTTCGCCATAAAATCCATATCGTTGACTGCATTATCACATGATACCCACGAAAAAGGGGAAGAAAATAGGTCAAAAATAGAAACCCTTCACATGAATCGAATTTCCCAAAAGCACCAAACAGTATCAAGAATCATACAGACATGATCAATGAAGCATATTAGAGTAACAAATCGAAAGAAAAGAAACTGACCAGTTGAGATTGTAGCTTGAGAAGGAATAGGGTTTTGCGATCCTTGAGAACTTGGGTTGGAAAATCGGTTCTTGGGCTGTCTTATCTTCAAGTTATACAGAGAGAGGGTGGAGATGAAATTCGTAGTGTATATCTTGAATTTGACAAGGTAAAGGCCTGCCCCTTGTCAGCTGATCGCTGGTTTGGTTTCGTTTCATTTCATTGTCTTCTTCCCCATAGAATTGTCAAGAGAGAGAACATTTTATTAATCAGTCAATCTTTATGTTTTAGCAGCTGTGAGTCTGTTTCATCGACTTACAATTGAATTCCAACACCTAAATAGTTGCATTGTCGCAGTGGGCAAGATTAATATAAAGACTTTTAATTTCTTGAAGGAATAAGATTGAAACGTAATAATTAGATATTTAGATATATACCTTATTATTCAACCCCCCCAAAAAAAGATTTATACCTTATTGTACATAAAAAAATATGATTTATTTCCTTTAGTATATTTTACAATTAAAAGTGTAAGATATGATTACTCATATTAATGGAAATTATACAAATTCTGAATAAAAGAAATCTTTTTAAAAATCACCCATAAAAACAACAAAATCTATAAAGTCATTTATTTAAGGGATTTTATTCTAAAATAAAGTTCAAACAAATCTTACCAAAGCTGATCACAAACTCTATTGCTAAATGTTCACCGGTCTTTCTAACTTAACCGTTATACCTTAGGATAATATTAAGCTTACTCAAAAAGAAAATTGTAAACTCAAGAAGAAAAATATAAATTCATTACAATAAATAATTTAATAAAATTTAGCATAAATCTACCAAATTTTTCTACATTTAGTTCCAATGTTCACACTTAACATTTATTTTTCATTTTTTGGTTTGAACCCTCTATTTATTTCATGGGTTTGACTGTATATCGTAGTATTAAACTTCTTACCAAAATTGTATTCGTAACATAAGTATTAAATTTACACGTAAGAACTTTTAACCTGCTTAGTGCTTAGTGCTTAGTGCTACTGCTTACCCACCAAATGTCTACTGTATTTATTTGGGGGAAAGACTGGATTAAAAACTCCATTGTAGCGTATAATTGTGTGCCCATTTTGTGTCCCTACGAGAGTAGATAGATGTGTCCTTTTCTTCTTTCATATCAACTCATCGGATTATTCGACACGTGAATAAAAGTGGGTGGTGAATTTGATGATAAAAAATTAATGAACTGTTGGTGAAGCCTCTTGGTGTTCTGTCCTTTGGTACTGTATTATGAAGTGAGTTTCAGTAACAATAATAAGTGGGCTCCTTGGCCAACATAAATAGAAGCTTCTTTGCATTGCATTTATGCTCCCACATTCTTGTGGGTCCATTTTTATGTGTAAAAAATAAATCTTGACTCAGCCTGTTTTTGCCTGAACCTGAATTTGTAAACTCTGTTTCTACAATGCAGCTTGATCATAGAGCAGTCCATAATAACATCAAGAACATACAAAAGAATGTGCAACAGTGTGGTATATATTTCTCAAATCTGTGCCTAACAATAGTAAAAAAGACCCGAGAAAGAATAAACGAATTACTAACCGTATAATTTGCACGAAACAATGTTGGTACCGTAACTTATCGCCTGAAGACTCGTATCCGACATATTTGTCACCCATCGTTGAGGACCGCCATTTACCCCCAAGATATTATATGCATAAGATGGCCAAATTGTATCTTCACCACATGAATCTGTAACACCCTTCTGTAACAGCCTCTTTGTCCTTCCAAGCGCGACAAGGCTTGAAAATGTCGAGTAGCTGTTCCCGAAAAAAACGTCTGCCCTAGAACAAACTTCATAGTCAATTGCAGACTTGATCAGATAAGGGTGTCTCTCATAAATCATATGAGCACCCAACTTGTTCTTGTCAACAGGGATTAATCCGGCTTTCCACCCTTCAAATATCGTCTTGTCTTCAAGAAGACTGTCGGCTACAGCGAGGTAGACGACCGTAGGCGTGCTTGAATTCACAATTTTCCCAACTCTGTCAATGATTTCTTCTTTGCTGCTGCAGATTTGGTTGATGTTGGATTTATGCTCGGTTTTTTTACAGTGGATCATCCAGTCTTTCTCTATCCTCATATGAACAGCTACATACCGAGCGTCTTCTCCTGCCTTCTGAATCCTTGAAATAACTTCATCAGCTTCTTTTGCAAATTCATCAACCAGAACCAAACAACTGAATATATCAGCATAATCTTTAAGAGGCCAATGATCATGCCACAAGAAAGGATTCTTTCCTGTTATCTTTATAACCTCATGCTGATCTTCACTGAATTGCATCAACTGATCAAGATCTCTCTTAGGAGTCCATTTTCTTCCACTTCCCTTCTGAAGCTCGAAAACATCCGTTTGATTCAACACATCCGAGTACCGACCTAGCTGAACAAATCCTCCACAGAGTGAATTAAACTTCTGGAAATTGAAGACCTTATCAAACCAAATAGGCTTCAACTGATCAAGCTCCTTGTAAAACAACGAAGCACTTAAACTCGGCATCAATAGAGTCCGATTCAGCATTCTAGCAGTAAGACAAGCCCTAGCAAATGCAATTTTCTGATTGTTTAAACCCCAGACAATCTGAGGAACCTCCAAAAACTTACCCCTCCGAATTCCTGAATCCAAATCCGACCTTACTGAAAAACTTTGCACCGATTCCAGATTACCTCTGAATCCAATCCAATCGTATCCAGATAAATTGGTAAAGAAAACAGCTCTAACTAGCAGAGCAGTGACAAGCAGAGCAAAGCATTTACAGGCCAGAGAATTCATATTACAATTCGCAAACCTTCTATGCTCTAGATTCAATGCAGTCATTCCATATACACCACTCGATAAACACAATTACATAACAAATCGCTACAATTACCTTCAACGAGAACGATTTAGGACCATGCAGGCGAGATTACGAACAGATTGACTGCACCAGATCTAGGAATTCAGTCCGTTCGGTTCAAATTAGGAAATCAAATCGCCAAACCACGAATTGTCTAGAATGGATGAAAGTCAACGCCCTAGGGTTCGTGGAGTGGTGGATTTTGGAATTCCGAGCTGTGGCGAAGATGAATTTACATGATCTAGATCTGGATCGAAGGAGATGAGATGAGGATTGTATGAAGTGGAGTAGGAAAACCAGTAGAAATCGCAACAATGGAGGTCACAAGCGTTCTTTATCTTTCTCGCTTTCGTTTTCTTCCTCGCTTTTATTTTTTTATATTTTTATATGGTCGATTTTTATATTACTCCTTTCATCCCTTTTTGTTAGTACACAACTACGATTTTCGCGAAAATTAAGAAATCGTAGGAATATAATGATTATAGGAGAGAAAAGTATAAAGTGAATGGTAAGAGAAGAGATAGAGAGAAAGAGTAGATAAGATTGGAATTTAGAAGAAAGAAAAAGTAAAAAAGTGATAATTATAGATTGATAGTATGGATAAAATGGATAAAATAAAGTAACAACATACGAAAACAAAAGTTAAGGGACAAAAACTATAAAGTCTTTGTGACAATTTATTTGTCAGGAATTTGGACTTCCAACACATTTATGAGATGATTCGAAGCAAGGCAAAGTGTCATACGGAGTACATTTCTTCCCCTGTTAGTATTACCAATACAGCTCTGACAATTGGGTCCTGCAACTATTTTATTCACAGTACTTACATTTAAAGTACCATTTATATTCCTTTTTATATTTTGTGTTTTTCTAGTGGGGTATATACTGTATTTATCTTCATATTTTAAAGTTTGAGAAGGACTTGTAGTTATTTTTTTCGAGTTCAAGCAGTTGGAATTGCATGAAGATGCAAATTTCCTGTCATTTAGGAAAGTAGATGATAGGAGCACCCATAAATTTTATTAGGCATCACGTTTTGTTCCAACTACTCAATATGAGGTTTCGAGTTCGAGATTTGGTGGAGGTTAAAAATTGTTTGTTGAGAGAGTCACCCACGCAGCTCGAACTCTAGATGTAAAGGTAGTAGGAGAGTCCCCTACCCGCTGAATTAGAGTGGGAAACCAAAAAAAAATAAAAAAATCCTTTGTTAAAATCTTGTACTCAACTTTGTAGAGTAGAAAAAAGTGGTGTCCAAGTAATGTGTGGTGCCTCTATAAACACCCTTAAGGAAAGATGGACATGCTCGCTAAGATTGAAGAGAGCGGCTGCGTCAAAAAAAATTGCTTAGGGGATATCATTAAATTTCTTTGACTTTAATCAGATTGAAGTGGAACAAATACTCCAAATACTCCTAAGACAGATAGTCATTTTTATTATTTTCGAGATCGATCAAATCTCCAATTTCTATGGTTTTCAATTAATTTTTTTTTACTCCGATCACTCTATACTTCGTATTTTTATGGTAAATCTTCAAAAAATAATCCGTTTACATCACAATCAACAACTAACTAGTTTAGGACCCATGAATTACACGGGGGCTATTAATAATTTTATGAAAAAATAAATGAATTGAAGTTTCAAAATTTATATTGATAAGTAATAATTCTTTATTTTTTCTTTTAATACAAAGGTGAAGTGATGTCAATAAATAATTAAGAAAATTATTCCAAAAAACTTACAGATTTCTATTTCAATCAATAAGATCTTTATATAAAGACATACTAATTGTTAGAATTTAATGAGAATCCCGTTTGAGTAATTATGCCGCTCTTCCAAGAAATACCGTTGATACAAATTTAAAATAGTTATAGAATTGTTTCTAATGATCTTTAAAGATATATTTATACTCAAAGTTTATAGTGATACAATATAATAATACATCTTGTAATCTTAGTTATTATCAATATGAACCTTAATTCAGTTTTAAATTTGACTTCAAACCTTAATTTTAGTTCTAAAATTAATCAACTAATGGTTGAGAACAAAAGATAATATTAGTTATAAATTAATATTTATTTGGTTGATTATTAATTGAATTATTAAATATATGTGATTAATGATTTCGGTTGAGATTTTTCTGATTTTTTCTTTTAATAAATTATTAATTTAATAAATTGGATTATTGATGTGGGGCCAAAATAATAATTTGCTGATAATTTTTTTAACACGAGGGTGATGTGGCACCAATAGCAGAAGAACACATGACAAAGAATGCTACGGCTTTAGTTATTAGTAATTGATACAAGATCATTATTCTTAACATTTGAAGATTCAGAGGTTACAAGATAAAATTTTCAAACATTCTAGCATTTGAAAAGATTTTAGTTTTTGGTGTTTGAGTTTTCAGATTGTGTTTGTTCTGTGTAGTAGCATAATTGTAAAGCTAATGTTGCACTATTATGGTGTTGGAATCCTATTCTTATTGCGACATTAGTAGTTTTTATTAATGTCCTCTATGTGCTTGATGAAACACCAATTTTTTGTTAAGTTTATTTCTTCAATTCTTCGTGCTAGTAATAATAACAACTATATTACTTCACGATCAAACAAGCTAATGCGTATCCTTAGGTAGAAAAATAGTTTGACTGATAACACTAGCTTAACTCATTGTATTTATAAACATCTCAACTAAACTACTTAAGCTTTATTTGCACATTTTTTTATCCGTTAGCCACAAGGAAACACATAAGTTTAGTTGCTTAGAAAAACTTTTAGGAACTAGTTGTCTGTTACCCGTATAATGAATATGAAGTAAGTATTATAGGTTGTATTAAGTGATTGAAAGGCCAAATATTTACACATCATATCTTCTATAACCATAGCAGAGCAGGAATGAATGACGATCTATAATAGTATGATATTGAGAATAAGTTGTGTTCAAATGCCTATATATACAGATTGCTCAGATGTTGTTGTGTGAATAATTGAGGTTTGAATATGTGTTGTGTGTTAGTGACTTATTTGAAGTGAGGAGACAATGTTGTAGATGTCGGAGGTTGTTGTCCATGTTGATACAAGCAAGTGATCCTCTAAAAGGTTGCCTCACTCATTTGAATTGAGGCAGGCTTTTGTTGGAGCCGGTTCTCGATGGGCTCGCGAGGCCCATAGGGAATTGGGTTAGGCCCATGAGACGCGAGCCGGATCGGTCCAAGAAGTCAGCCCAGAAGAATGAAAGCGGCCCATAAGCAGGTGAAGCCCATAAAGAGGATTCGACGAGATTAAGTATCAAGGGGCAAATTGGTAATTGACTCGCGTGGGTCCCAGATGATAGTATAAAAACGCAACCCAATGGATAAGAGAGGCAGATCATTACAAAGAGAAAAACGCTTCATCTTCCTCTCTCGAGTGAGAAAAACACAAGAACGAGTCCAAGCTTTAATCTTCCAAAACAGCCATATCCTTGAGAAGTTAGAACGTGCAGCACTTGTTTTGCTGCTCATAGTTTTGCTGTCAAGCTTTTAATGTTATTGTGTGTTTTCTAAAGCCATTAGGTTTGTTGTTAGCTTAGAACTTGGAACGTTTTAATTGACATATTGGACTCTCCTTTTTCCTTTACTTTACTTCTCCCTACCTTCATATACAATTGCGTTGTTTCGACATCTCTGGTTGCGTGTTAATCCCTCTTATTGGAGCGTAGAAGAGCCGAAACCGGAGACTCTCCCTCTCGGTTTGGTTACGCAGGTGTCATAGGTGTCGAGAATAAGGTTGGTCTTGAGGAAGAAGACGACGTGGTGTGTTACATACAAGTTGATTGTCCAGACGCCCTGTGTCTCGCGAAGTGTTGTGTCGCGTGACCGCAACTTCTGGGCTCCAACAGCTTTCACTGGATTTGTTCAGATGTTGTTGTGTGGCAAACAAGTGATTTACATAATAGTTTGAGAAAAGTTTGGGTTTCGCGTTCACAGATAACGAGCTAATGTTCATAATTTGTATTTATGTTGCTATTATGTTGTATTATAAGTAGGGAAAACTGCTTGGAACCCCCTCTTATATGGGCCAATTTGCACTGAACCACCCCCTATATCAATATTTATTTTAAAACACCACTTTATGTATTCTATAAGCACAAAGTTACCCCTCAACATTCTCTATTAAGGAGTGAGAGGCGATTGGAAGAAATTGGAAGGAATTCGCGAAGAAGAAGCTTGATTCATAAGGCATGAGTTCATATGAAATCTATTTAATTTCACATCTTCAAATTAGTATCTGACAGATTGTTAATCAAAGTGATCGATTTTTCTTGGCTTTAGGAAAATGTCATTTGAGTCCTGCAATTCATATAATGGGCCAACTATGTATTTATGTAATGTCAGAGCAAAATTATCACAACTCAAAAATTAGAACAACTCACACTTTAAATAATTGTGGAAGAAGATTTTTTGGATGGAAATAAAACAAAGCAAGCTTGTGATTTTTGTCCTTTGGATTGATTGTCCATTTGAAGCACAAGCATCAAGTGTACTCCACAAATTGGTGAATCAAGACACTGAATTTGAGCGAAGGAACTCAAAACTTGAAGAAGAGTTGAAGGGTAAGATTTGGAGATTGCAAGGGATGAATCTAGGTCTAGGATAGACATGTTTGTTGTTATATGGTTGTTTTTAATGGTTGTTGTTAGTCCAACTTGCAAGGTTTTCTAGGTTTGTAATGGATAATGTATGGTTATGTGGTGAGTTGCTTTTCAATTTGTGAGTTGTAAAGTTATGTTGCACTTATGAAAATGAAACCGTAATGAATTATTGGTCAACTGATTTGTGTTTAGAGAATAAGTTGCATGAGGACACCATGGAACTAAATAAACCATTAAGAAGAACATTAGATTACTGGATAAACCATAAATAGATAGAGATGATGGTCAAACGATTTTTTCTGGTCATAACACATGCAAAAATCTATATTTAACCAATTCAATTGATGTTCGAACTAGAAAACCAATGCTAGATTAATGCATTTATTTAACATGCGACATTAAGTTTCTTCAAACATAAATAAGCCCTTTTTCTTCATCTGATTTCCACACCATATTTCCATACCACATTTCTCTTCTTCCTCAACATTTCCCCTTTTTGATCACATTCAACAACATTCAACAGCTCCTCCTCCATTCCAGTGATTGCAGCTGTGAATACCACACTAAGAGTTTTTATTGTAGATCTTGTAGTTCCTCCAAGGGAACGAATTCCGAGGGCAAATTAGAGGCAAAATCACAGGGCAAATCTTGTTAGGGAAAAATCCTGTTGCTGCAAAAGAGAGAGCAGAAAAGTCGCCATCAAACAAGGAGTTCAGCTTTGTAATTTCTTTGGAGAAATGATTTGTGGAGGATGATTGTCGCATGATAAACTTTGACCATTATATAGTGTTTTTCTAAATCTTTGTAAATCCTAGTATTTTTGTAAACATTTTAGTATCTTATACAACCCCTATCACTGAAACATTGTGATGACTTTCTGATGAACTACAAGAACTGTACAATCAGCCTTGAGTACTACACTGGTTCATTGCATTTTCTTATCAAATACAAGTGGCAAACAATATAAGTTTGGAAGAGGTTGGAGATATTTTATTGAAGATAAGGGAGTGTGCAAGAATGAGGCGTGCTTGTTTGAATTACTCTCTCATACTTTTGCACCTCGAGCCTACGTTATCCACATCTTCAAAGCTTGAATTAATCTCTCATCTGGTTGTTGTTGCATTTTGTTATGGTGTTCCTTTTTTCTAGGTTTGAAGTGTTCAAAGTTCTTTGTTTTTTTTTTCATGCACTTCCAATCAAAAAATTATGAGCCAATGACAAGCTTTCATGTTGGAAATTGACATTTAAATGAACAAGCTTAATTTTGAATTTTTTTCGGAAATAAGCATTTTACCCGAAAAAATTCCCGACGTAGGCTCTTTTCAAAACAATTTCCCAAAATAGGCACTTATTTCAGCTTCGGAATTTTTTTACGTGTGAGAGACGCTGGTTCTACCAGCGTCTCTCCTCCGAAGCTGAAGCTATTTTTTTTTGATTTTTTTATGTATAAGAGACGCTTGGCCAGCGTCTTACACGTAAAAAGTTTTAAAAAAAAAACCCTTTTGTATATACAAACTTTTTGTTAATTTTTTTTTTTCAAAGTGTATATATATATATATATTATTATACATGACTTACTCGTGTTTGGATGACTCGTATGGGCTCGTTTGAAATCGGAATCGATCACGATCGATTTCGTTGGGTCCGTATTGATCCCAACTTTCACCAGATATGTCTCTCACTCGATTCTGATTTCGAACGACCCCATACGAGCCACCCGAACAAGCGTAAGTCTCGTGCGTACCTTCTACTGTAAATGGATATTTACAAATCCGTTCCTCCATATCACGCGATGAGAGACATATCTGGTGAAAGCTTGGATCAATACGGACCCAACGAAACTGGTCGTGATCAATTCCGATTCCGAACAAGCCCATACGAGCCATCCGAACAAGCGTAAATCTCGTGCATACCTTCTTTCACCAGTTCAGAATCGGAGGAGAGACGCTGGTTCTACCAGCGTCTCTCACACGTAAAAAAATTCCGAAGCTGAAATAAGTGCCTATTTTGGGAAATTGTTTTGAAAAGAGCCTACGTCGGGAATTTTTTCGGGTAAAATGCTTATTTCAGAAAACAATTCCTTAATTTTGTTGAAAATTTGGACATGGCTTGTTTGTAAATAGTATTCACAAACAAATGGATATGACCATTGCCAAACCTGTCACAATCCATTTCTCGGACAACAAGCTGCAACAACATAACAGTCAACATAATAATCAATAGTGCAACAAAGTACTAGCAACAGTGTCGTGATTGTTTCCCACTACATCAAATAATATTAGTTGGACTAGTTTCACATTACACCAAAATAAAACAAATATAATAGACTAGGTTTTTCCTATTGAGCTCGACTTGGACTTAGACCATGGAGACCTCCTCACAAACTTGGAAATCTGAGTTCCTTTTCTAACAATTTTCCTTGGAGCTGGTACTGGATAGTGTGTGCTTGTAGAAGCTCTTCTTATCGTAATTACAGTGTGAGAAGCTTGTGTTGGCATGGCATTGTCTTCATCTATTTGTAACATATACGCAATTTGGGCATCCTGTTAATAATGATAAGATATTAGTTGAAAAATTACAAATGCTGATAACAGAACCATGTTGAAAAACACAATATACCTCACTATTTTCTCCACTTATGCCACTAACTGAACCAGGTTGAAATTGACTAGAAGGTGCAGTTTGGAACTCACTTGAAGAAGTAGGCACAAACTCATCATTTTCCCTCACCTACACCAACAAAATTTGCAAGTTAAATTTCAATACATATCCAAATTACACAAGAGAAGAATTGGGAATTATAACTTTTTTCTAATGTATTTTCTTTTCTTAGGTTGAATATGCATAGTGTTATGTCTTGGTGGTCTCCCTCCTTTTTTGGAATCTTTGGTGGTGGTGGTTGAATAGGATAAGTGCATGACTTCTTTGTGTGGCCTTCAGTGTGACAACTACTACATTTGTTCTTTTCAAGCCTTTGTCTTGTAGTTTCTTTAGCAATTTGTCCAAGCTCCTTTCTTTTATTTTGGGTCTTCATGGCTGAACAACCAGCGTAGGTGGTTCTAGGGGATCCATTCCAGTTTTTTCCAATTGTGACTCTCCATACATAGGATTCACATAGTTATTCACTTCAAATCTCTTCATTAGAATGCAATAAATGGAGTGAGACCATAAAATGTCAGTTATGTCCCACATGTTGCACCCACAAGATCTTGCCTCCCAACCACACATGTTTTATCACCATAATCCACTTCATATTGCAATCCATCACCAAAGCACTTACACTTGCATACACCGTCGACCTTATTCTCATTAACTATTTTTGCAACTCTATGAAATCCTTGATATGCCCTTATTTTATTTTATTTATGGATGGAAATATTTGATAGGGCAAATTAACGTAGTGCTAAACCAAAGAAAACCCTATTAATGCAAGCTATAGCAAGCAAGTAGGGTCGAACCCAAAGGAATTAAAACACCAATTTCTATGCAATAATTAAATTTACCAACTTAAGAGCATTTATTGGGGGTTGATTGGTTTCAAGTTAAACAATAAACAAGAATCAAAGCAATTCAACTATGGTTGTAACTTTAATTATGAATGTAATTCATCTAACAAATATCCACACTACAGTCAAACAAGTTGATCATTGATTATCTTATCAATCTTAGGGAATGTTCCTATTCCGATCTTACTTATATCAACATGTCTACCGGTCCTGATAAACTTACTTTTCAATAACCTAAAAGATCTCCTAGGTTGAATCAAGTAGCAATAAAGAGTATAGGAATCACAAGGAAGCATGCAACACTTCACACCGCAAAACATTAAACCTCATGCAATCACTAGTAGAAAAAGGGGCTTTCACCACGGATATTTTACCACGGTTATATAGAAACCGTGGTATTCTTGCATCATTGGCACATTTACCACGGTTTTGTGAAAATCAGTGGTGTTTATGCTAATATTTTACTCCGGTTAATTGTATATTTAAAACGGGTATTAAATAAACCGTGGTAATTACGCTCATTATTTACCCCGGTTTTTCCAAGAATCATATATTTACAACGGTTTGATGAGAAACCGTGGTGAAAACCATTGTTAACTTTCGCCGGTTTTCTTACCCCGACATATTCACCCCGGTTCTGAAAATAACCGTGGTAAATGGACATAATTTTTAAACCAAATTTAAAATACTGACTGATGTAGTTTTGGAAACAGAATTATAATACGGAAGCTTTTCATAACTGGTTGTTGTCACCGTGCTGTAGATTTTTTACAAAACCAGGTGTAAAGGTGTGGTAGCTACTACTATTGGTGGGTTTCAATCTTGAATCTCATTGAACAAGTACATATTGTAGTATGAGATTAAACAAACATTAGTATTACTGTAATAATGCTCATAGAATCACTGTAAGCCATACTTGTTCCATTCTCAATCTTGTGATTCACTTACACACGTATTGAGATATTTATGAAATATGGTAGGTACATATGGCAAAAGATGTTTTCACCACACACTACAAAGATCAATCCTAAAATATAAGCACTAAACAACTAATGCATATCCAGCTGCTGAACAGCCCGCTGCTGAACATCCAGCTACTGCACAGCCAGCTGATGCATATCCAGCTGATGCACGCTGCACATTCCTCCTACACAAATTAGCTTCATACGCAAAAAAAATGAGAATGTATTTACTTTACAATTCAACATTCATACAATTGTAGCTTCTTGTTTATCATTAGAAACACAAACCAAGTAAAATAAAACTCATGCATTCAACCTCCCCTTCTTGTTTATTCTCATCTTAAGACCACAAAAAAGGCCCATTGTTCATTTACATAGAGCTAGAAAGAAAACACAAGAAACTAAAAAGCACCAACCCAACGACATCGGAAATTACTCAACCAAGAAATATAGTAGCAGCAAAAAGAACACAAACGACATCAGAAATTAGCCATCGCCCCTGCTTAGCAACCGCAGCTCGCAATTGGAGTTTCACAGGCGTGCTTAGCCACCGCATCTCGGAAATAAACTGGACTGCACAGACGACAACCACGAAACTTCGCCAGTTATATCAAGCTTGCCGACACGAATCGCTTAAGCCAAATCGAAAATAATCAGCGGTTTCGAGCTAGTGAGGGTTGTTCTGACAATCTGAAGTCTGAACTCATACATTCGCTCCATATGATAAAGATTTCTGCAGCGAAACGGAGCGAGCTAGTGAGGGTTGTTCTGTTCGCATTGCTCTCAATGCTCTCCGTATTTTAGTTCACTTACTAAATAAGTACTTTTTTCATTCACATTCTAATTTCTTTAAATAAATAATTTTAACAAAAAGAACTGCTGGCTGCGTGTATTCTCTGTTAAAACTAAAAACCCTAACTCCACCAATCAATAACGCCCCGCCCAAGTTCGTCCTTGCTTCTTCTACCTCTGATTCCCATTTGTTTCTCTCTTTCAGTGGATCAAAGTCTTCAATTCTTCTGGTAAGTAATGTTTCTGTTGTGGCTTTAGCTGCATTGGTGTGATTCTAAACCCTAAGTGCTTATTTTGAGAAGCATGATCGATCTTCAGTGCCTTTGACTGTTGTGCTGTTTTGTTGCTCACACTGAATGATAGGTCGATAGGATATATTTGTGTCTGCTCAATAGGCAACTGGATCACGAGAAGAGAAGATTGCTTATTCAATTTGATGGATTGAGATTTGTAAAGTGAATGATGCTTCACGTGACTACATTGGTTGTTTAAAGTTATATTTGCGGGCAGATTTCATGATTAGTAGCTCATTTAACACGATTTTGATTTGTTCTCTCCTATACCTTTCTTGGTGGATAGAACTGAAGAGAAAATTTCGTGAACATTAGCCTTTGTACAGTACAAATTTTACACTCTGGATAACTGGTCAACTATTCAGTTCAGTTATATTTTCATTTGTTAGATTTACTGTACTTGTTGAACGTTTCAGAGCATTTCAGTCACAGACATGTCCTCTTCAAGTGAGAATGAAGAGGAATTTGCTGAAGATTGTATTAATAAAAACTCTACAACACATGAGAAAGGTACAAAAATAGTCGCAAGACGTGGACGCACTATTTTAGCAAAGATTACCAGGACCAAAGATAAGGGGGAAAAAATTAACTCTATATGTACTTGTTTCTATATTACTAGTTAATGACAATGTTCTGATAACTTTGTATGTACTTGTCTGTAAACAGGTCTATTAAGTTGTGGAGTGCTGATTACAATCCAAACAGACCCAACAAATCGATTAAGTGGCTCGAGATAAAGGTTTGTTGCAATAATACAAATTGTGGGTGTTTTCTTCATATATATGTATTCTTTTGAAATTTGAGCATGTTCCTGTAGATGTGCATGAAGTGGTAATATAGGAAGTGCATCTTTTCATGAGATAAATATCTATACATATAAAACTTGAGCATGTTCTTGTTGTTCCATTAATGACTATAATGAGTCATTGTCATTGTAAGTCGTTGGAAAGTTTCTGTAAATCAGTTATGGTATGAAGGTAATTTTATTCATTTTAATACTACTCAGATCATTGTTCAATTTATTGACTGCACACAACATGAAAACATCACACGTTCTGAAGCTTCCTGCCTCTGGAAGTTTTAATCTGCACAAACATTGCATTTATACTAGAAGGATGCAAAGAGAGAAAGAGTGTCAAAGCTTAAGGCAAATTGGATATGTGTATATATGTTAGTATGCCTTGAATCTGAATCACACACTGCGACAGGTAGCACGTGGGAGAAGGTATAACAATACACATGTCATTTTTGTTTTGGTATTTAATTTTTATTACCATGAAATGTTGTGACAAATAGCAGTTATATTGTCATTACCCAGAAGTATGTGAGTGATTAATCTCTACATATCTTTCCCACTTATCCTTGACAACAGGAAATACCAGTCTAAGTGGCATCACTCCATGTGAAGTGATCAAGTTACAACCTTCACAATCTCCCAAGGCCCCACCTTTTCAGGAAATTGTGCAGCTACCAAGCTCTCAAGAGCATTATAGAATCCATAGCGCCACTTTCGAATCTTCATCTTTATCATCTGGGGAAAACGTTCAACCGCCACTAATAACTGTTGGCGTAAGGACATTTACCTTCCAAGAATTATCAGACGCCACGAATCAGTTTAACCATGATACCTTTCTTGGTCAAGGTGGATTTGGTTCTGTACACAAAGGACTACTTTCTGGTGGTGATAATGTTGCAATCAAGAAGCTTCAAAGCGGAAGCTTCCAAGGAGAGCGCGAGTTTCTCACTGAGATTAATGTCATAGGTCGCGTTCATCATAGGAATCTTGTCTCGTTATCTGGATATTGCATTAGTGGGACCGAGAGGCTGCTTGTTTATGAATATATGGAGAACAACAACTTGTCTTTCCATTTGCAAGGTTAATCATCTCTTGCCAAATTCATATCATAGTATGGAAATGAAGTTGATTTGTATATAATCTGTTCTTATCAACTTTTCTATGTTTTAATCATGATCTACAGGAACTATAACACCAGTTCTTGATTGGCCAACTAGATTGAGTATAGCTTTGGGTGCAGCTAAAGGAATTGCGTATCTGCACGAGGAATGTATGCCATTTTACTTTTCAACTACAATTCTAACCAGAATTTTCAACTTCACTGTAAAAACTGATTCATGGCTTTGTGAGGCCTTCTTATTAGAATCCTTATCATTTGAAATGGGATTTTGATGGGAAATAACTGTCCTTACAGGTCAGCCTAGAATCATTCATCGAGACATTAAGTCAACAAATATACTTCTTGACTTTAATTTCAAAGCAAAGGTATGATATACGTCTTCGTAGCAATTGAAGAACATCCAGAAACATATTACATTCATACTTCAAACATTATACATTTTGTTCGGCATGCGCAGGTTGCAGATTTTGGACTTGCTAAGCTTGTTCCTGATGATAAAACCCATGTTACAACTAGAATTATGGGAACTTTTGGGTAAGGCTAGCTAGAAGTGTGTGAGTATGTGCAATATTTTCTTACCAAATGATTTGAGCTATAATCTACACATACTTCTATCACATAATGTAACTAAAATTCCTCTATTTTTTATCAGTTACTTAGCTCCAGAGTTCGGGTCAAGCGGGAGACTGACCGAGAAATCAGATGTCTTCTCCTTCGGGATTGTGCTTCTTGAGTTGATCACTGGGCGTCAACCGATAAATCTTGTTGAATGGGTAAGGTTTCTTATTCGTGTGTTAAAGTCTTGTGGACGAATAAGCGGGAGGGCGATATGCCACTGTATATACACCCTCGATAAACTCAACATTTAAACTATGTGATATATATATGTTCCAACACTTTCACCTACAAAAGTATGACAAATGGGATTGGATGCAGGCAAGTCCATTTCTGGATCAAGCATTAGAAGATGGCGATTTCGAGACTCAACTTATTGATCCAAAGTTGGAGAGTAGTTATGATCATGAAGAAATGAATGGGATGGTTACTTGTGCCGCCATTTCTGTTCATCGGTTTCCTGATCATAGACCACAAATGAGTCAGGTAACATGTTTATACCTTGTCATCTGTATGATAAGTTGATTAATTTGAGCATTTTTTGTCATGTTTAAGCAGATAGTACAAGTTTTAGAAGGAAATATCTCATCAGAGAAACTTAAAGCTCAGTTGGCCGAAGTTATCAGTGTGTTTACACCTTACAACATAACACGACCCAAAGGCCCATCACAAAATTTGTTAGTATGCCTTGAATCTGAATCACACACTGCGACAGGTAGCACGGGGGTCTCTGTTGTATTGGGCTTTATTGGGCCTATCAGTTTTGTTGTTCGGCTTAGGGTTATTTAGCGCTATATATAGCGGCTTATGTGTAAACCCTAATTGTACCGAAAACTGTAATCTGTCTCCGTATAATCTGATCTCCCTCTCCTGTGGACGTAGCCAAATTTGGTGAACCACGTAAACCTATGTGTCTTTCTTACGTTTATTGTATGGACTTATTTGGGCCTATCAGTTTTGTTGTTCGGCTTAGGGTTATTTAGCGCTATATATAGCGGCTTATGTGTAAACCCTAATTGTATCGAAAACTGTAATACCGCCTCCGTATAATATGATCTCCCTCTCCTGTGGACGTAGCCAAATTTGGTGAACCACGTATATCTGTGTGTCTTTCTTGCGTTTACTTTGTTCTCGTTACGATTCTGTTACAACACAGAGAGAACTCTAGCTTACTTTCAATATGCTGAAATCATCCTCAGAGATCAATCTGCAATTTAAGCACTAGCTCGTCAGAAAGTTAGCCCCCTATGCACTTTCAGAGAGACCTTGAGGTTGATTTTCATACATTCATATGGGATTATTAGAAGATTCTATTTTGGTTGTGGTGTGATGAGATTAGCAAATTCCAATTTATCTCTGGATGCTGATGATCATGATTCATAATAGATTTCCTAATCTCTGCTGAGTTGCTCCATGGACTTTGCAAACTTACACTACTAATAGAAGAAATTATTTACTATCTAAAATCTCATTGTTTCGCGCATCAGGGATTGGAGATATTGCTCAGTTGGATAGCAAATATCAGAAATGTCTACATGGGAAGGTCTGACGCTGCATATGTTTCGTCCATTCATAGGTCCATGGAATCATCTAAATGTTACGCAGATAGATACAATTGTAAATGCAAGAAGGTATGTTTCAAATTGACATTCACCGACCTCAAGAACACCAACTTTATGGACTACTGTAGTGTTTTATTTCTGGCTTATGCTATATTTTCATGTTGGATCCTTTTCTGTTGTGATTAGAGTCTTAATAACAGAATTGAGGGTCAAGATTTAATTCAATGTGCATTACCTCCGTCCAGTTCCTTGGCTTTGAAGCTACCGATCTTATTCTGGTTGCTGGTGTTGATGAGGTTAGCATATTTCAATTAATATCATATTTCTTTTAATCATAAGATGAGGATAAGAATGATTTTATAGGGATGTTAATTTGCGTCATCAGACTCGTTATAGATATGGCCCGTCATCAGACTCGTTCAAAACGCTTCTTGATATGGTTGCACGCCTCCACTGCACTCTTCTTGTCGTCTTTGTATTCATTTGGAAATTAACTAGCATCCGAGATAGCGGGAGCTATGAATATGAACTGCAGCTTAGTGTGGTAATCTTTTTTCATGAATTTTAATACGTTAGCCATCTCTTGAGAAATTCCATTGTTGTAGAATTGACATAGTATTGTTCTACCACTTGCCACTTTTGACCAACAATATGAAACTATGTATGTACAGAAGTTCAATCAATCGCTTGAAACATGTCGCCTTATGGAAACAAGAGAGACCCGAAAGCATCAAGGGAGGTGTGATGAGCTGAAAACTGATATGTAGAATGAACCCTAGCCTCTTGGACTGACAATAAAGGCCAAGCTTTGTACAAGTTCAGATTTCAAATGAAAAAAGTGTTGGCCAATTAACCCGCCCTGCTCAAGTTTTCAAGAAAGTCTATGCTTGGTGCAAAATGCCTATTGCTGGGAGATAATGTCTTTGGCCACTAATGTAGGACATTCCTAATCTATCTATGCTCTAATGAAAGGTATGAAGGCTCATTAGACTCAATGGAAGAACCGGTTCTTGCTATGAAATGGAGTCTATTATCGATCACTAATTACCACTTTTTTGTCCATGAAAGCTCAAAGCCTGATACTGCTGTACTTGATGCAAATACGAGGAACATCTTCATAGGCCAGATTTACCCACGTTCACATTTTAAGGAGATGCTGATTTTAGATTGCATGATTAAATATTTTTTTAAAGATGTGGAATTCATCCCTATAAAAGATAGTCTATTATTAGATTTTCAATTATTTACTGAAATACTCTAGAACCAATTTACAAAAAAGAGTAGTAAACATTCTAGGATGAAATAGAATTAGGAGGCATTGTTACCTCTTACACCAGCTTAATCCCCTGTACTAAATTTGGGCCCTTACTATTTAACGTCCACCCTTTTTGCTATTTACCAGCCGTGCGTCACGCATGGATTATATCCGTGCGTGACACATGGTTTTAATCCACACGCCAAACACAGAACAAAACCACGCGTGACGCACGGACACAAACCATGCGTCATGCATGCACTAGTGGAAAAAACACCTGTTGAGGCGGTCAAAAACCCCCCTGTTGAGGCGGTCAGGGGTCGCTGCAACAGGGGGGGCTGCAACAGGTCATGAGCTGTTGAGGCGGTCGGGAGGGTGACCGCCTCAACAGATGGCACGTTTTCTACCTCTGTTGAGGCGGGCAGAAGGGCGACCGCCTCAACAGACCCCCTCTGTTGAGGCGGTCGCCCTTCTGCCCGCCTCAACAGACCCCCTCTGTTGAGGCGGTCGCCCTTCTGCCCGCCTCAACAGAGGTAGAAAACGTGCCATCTGTTGAGGCGGTCACCCTCCCGACCGCCTCAACAAGTGTTTTTTTTTTAAAATATTCGGTTTGAATTTACAGTAACCAGCCTGTACAGAGGTAGAAAACCTGTTTCAATCATTCTGAACGTCTAGTTCCACTTGCAGATACATTTCACATACAATATGTGTTCAGTTTCAACAGAATATATGCAATTCAAGTACAAAACCTATTGTTCAAATATCCAAAACATACGCTTAAACTATAATAGATATTTGGTTGTAAAGAACTTAGCCCATTGCTCACGAACAACATCGAGTTCCTCACTTGTATAAGGCGCACTCCTCTGAACATAGACCTTCAAAAACATATAGTACATCGTCTTAGTCAAGTAATTAACATGAAAAAAATTAGATTTTACATATATGAAATGAAAGGATAATTCCGGTGAAATGAAAACTTAGATAAAAATTGAAAACGTTATAAGAATATATCACGATTTATAAACTCAGACGTTGTGAAAGATGTATATAATCTGTGATATGTATAACTTGCAATACATGCATATTGTGTAAAGTAACTACCTTATCTAGTCGCTCATTAGACTCTTGATATGTCGTGACAATCTCCAACATGAACTTCATAACGTAATATCCACACTCGGTTCCGCCACTTTGTTGAGCGCACTAAAATAACAATATAATACATCGTCTTAGTTTTAAGATCAATAAATATAAAAAAATAAAGAAAAAGGTAATTTATGATGGTATACCTCTATATGAATGGGTCTCCAAGACTTGAAATTAGTCGTTTTACTCGGACGCACCCCACCATTAAACTTATACACTTGGTATGTCCTATAAAATAAACAACATACAAGTCAAAAATTCTGATTTTGTAAATATTTAAAAAGACAATTTTTAAGTAAAAAACTTACAAACTCAAGATGCCCCATACATCATACTCTTTGCGTGCTGCTTTGAGAGGATCGAAAATATACACAAGGCCTTTACGTAGGTCTAGTACATATAAAATCCAATGATTTCTGCGTCATTTATAAAAGATATTGTATAACATCAGAAAACAAGTCAAAAAATGTAGTCAGAACAAGAAAGAAGGATTGCTATATCACACTTACTCTTGATTATATGGAAGCAAAAACCATTTGGTTATGCTAGGATCATTCATCTTCTCCTTTTGAATTTCAGCAACGAAAATCTTTTTTAAATACTCTGTTGGGACATTAGGATCAGCCTTGATTCTAGTGCTTGACATCGTCTCAGGACATAAGAATCCAATCTTAGACGACATTTCAAATGCCCAGCTGTGATCATGCAATAAATACCTACAAAATATGCAAGATTACACTATTAGTATCTGTAAAGTAAAAATCTCACAGAAAGAATAATTAACAACTAAAACATAAAGATTGATGAAAATGTTTACAATATGTAGACTTGGATCACTGAAATGTTTAAGCACGCCCCTCTAAGGAACTCTTCAACATCAGACTCAGTTACGTATGTATCTTGATCTTGCGAATAATGCCAAATCGAAGCATCCAACTTGATGGGAGTACTATCGTATATTTCGCCGGGAGCTGAAGAGATGAAAAAATGCAAATATTTGCATTGCGGGCCAAGACCTTGAATTGCATCGTTTGCAAAATTCGCTTTCTTGCTTTTGGCGGCTGACTCTTGAGTTTTACGATCACAACTACCCACCACCTCTTTGTTTGACTTAGACTTCATTGCATATGAAAATAATAACAAAATGTAAGAACAAAAATATACCTGGAGTGACTTAGACTTAGACTTCTTTATCATAACTAATAAACAAGAAAAATTGCAAATAGAACATATGTCATGAATAACTGTAACAACAATGCAGAAAAATAAGAACAACATTCAGCAGTGCATTACCATAACTAATAAACACGCCAGAAGCTGCAAGTAGAACATATGTCATGAATTAAAAATACAAGTTCTAGCTAATCATATACCTGGAGTGACTTAGACTTAGACTTCTTTATCAGGCGTGGAGTGAACTCCTACAAAAATATTACATGAGCAAGATTGAGTAGACAATTAGATGTAGCAAATGCTTGCATTATCATATTCGTTCAAAACATTCATACCTCGTCGTCTTCGAAAATCACTAAGTGGATTGGCCATTGTACAAAACTACCCTGAGCACCGCCTAAGTTAGTTAAACCATCTCCAGTAGGTACCGGAAGAATATCATCAACATGCCCTTCGTAAACAAAATCAATTTGGACTTTATAGTGACCAGGCTTCATTAATCTAAAATGTTGGGTCAATGCACCATCTGAGGGTTGTACCATACCATCCGCCACAATGACTTTGTTACCGGAAACTTCATCCTCAAGGGCAAGATGACATGGAACCCTTTCCTGCATAAATAATGAAATTGATGCAAATATATGAGTCATTACCTCTATTCATACTTTGGTATATGGGTAACCGTAAATTGGTTGAGATAGCGCTAATATTGGCAGTTAAAATTAGAATTTTCTAAAACGTAAATGAAAGTAACTTTGAAACACTATCATTACATTTTAAACACATTATTTTTTGAAAAGCTAAACGTTGTTTCAGATGCTATTTTTTATGTTTATAAACATGCTCATGTTATCTCAAGACTGTAAACCAAGAGTAGAAAAAATAAATCAATGACAAGTTTTTTTACATAACACCAAATAAAAAATGGTTCAAAATGAGGGATTGACGTGTAAGGAAGAGAAATTGGTATGTAGTTCTTATATATGCCTTATACAGGAGATGACATTAGTGCATGCACATGGGACTTAATAATATTAATGCAGTATATAAGATGGTTCAAAATGAGGGATTGACGTGTAAGCTTGGAACGTCCATCACGTAACATTCATCATGTTATAATTTAGCCCTATATGTTCCCGCATCAATGCCCTTTCATTAAATTTCTTAACTCTATTTAATAGATTATAACAAGATTCACTTGATTACTCTAACAAGATTCAGTTTTTTAATAGACATGGAACCCTTTCCTAGCTACTCTTCATATAATGAAGCTAATGCGAATTATTCTAACAAGATTTACTTGATTACGAGTAAAAGAATGTAATATATTATTTTTAGCCAACATGAGACTAAATTGTACCTTTAGCTCGCGTGGTTGAGGGGCAGAATCATGTTCAGCATGTCCATAGAAATCATGTACACGGTTGGAAGTGGAGGCATACTGGCCCATATGTCCCATGGCGGCTAGTTGCTTTTGGAGGGCCTCTTGCACTCTTTTCTCCACTATTCTATCTAGGTCGTCTTCAAACTCCTTTCTCATTGAAGCTCTAATTGATTCAATTACATCTGAAGAAGCTTCACTATGAGCAAATTTATTTTGTCTCTTTCTCGGACCAAAAGCAACTGTATGACAAACATTTCCACCCATTGCCTTGACACGCCCACGATGATCTTTTTTCCCCATAGCTTTGGTGAGGGCATCCTCTTGATCTTCAAAAACAAGATTACCTTTTTCTTCTTCTTCAATGTACTCCATCTATGTCAATTAGAAAAGTAAGAATTAGTTCATAATTTATAATCAAAGAAAATAAACATTACTTAGATATCACTTCTTACAGTTTTTTTGGCAATTTCTGCAATTTCCTTATCATTTGGGTCAATTTCCCACTCTCCATCTTTATTTAGAACTTGATGAGCCAATATCCACTCCTTTGATCTAAATTTCTTAACTCTAGCTAGCGTTGAGGTGACAGAAGAGTTCACCGAGGAACTACTTGAGAAAGTTAATGCTGCTTCTGGTGGAAGTCGTCCATCATCTATCCATTCAGGTCGTTTTCTGATATAACCCTTCTGGCCAGTGCGATGATGGCTTTTGTTGAATGACGCACTGTTCCTTGCCTTTTCACTACGAGCCTGTCAAAAAGGATGTTAAAGATGATTTCTGAAAGAAAATTTAACTCAATTACCATTCAAAACCAAATTCAACACCAAAAACAGATTTGTACATGATGCATAAGAAACCATTTGTATAAAAAACAATAACTTACCAATGACTCCGGCATGAAGTATTGTTGAACAAATGTGTTCCAATCTTCCTCTGTGATGTGGTCATAGACTTCCCAAGGCATCTTGGATGACTGTGTCTTCGGCATCCTTTCTTTTTTAGTGATCCATCGACGCACCAACTTACTCTTGAAATCTCGAAATCGTTTTGCCACACCATGGTGAAAATATTTTTCCCTTGAATTACTCGAATCATCATAAATGTGGAACAAAAGCTGCCAATTTTCAGAAACTGTTAAATTATGAACATAGTATTAAAAACATGTGAAATCATATCCAACGTTTTACCTTGGTCTCCTCCCAAAACCCCTTCCTTGTTTGCTCATCTATCTTTCGGTATTCTTTCTCATTAATATTAATTCTAGCAGCACAAGTTCCAACTTGCTTCCCGTATTCCGCCGACCACTTTCCATCAGGGATATTAAGCTCATTATACTCAAGGAACATAGCTTTTTTTGCCTTGACTCCTTTGGATCGACCACGGACAATCTTTGTAATCGTGCTAGCATCCAGTGATTCGTCACCTGTTGTAGGAGGAATAACTGGATCACTGTCACCTTCCGAATCACTTCCAGCAACAAATTGGTTATGCATTTTAACACTGACAAATACACTCCTGCATCATAAGCAAGAAAACAATGAGTATACATAAAGATTAAAGATACTAAATATACATTAAAGATTCTAGCAGCACAACATATTTCAATGATAGATAAGATGGGAAACAAACCAGAATCAAGGGAAGAACCGAAGAAAAACTAAAGCACGCCAGAAGCAAATCAGAATCATACCAGAATCATATCAGAATCATATCAAAATCAGATCAGAACCGAAGAAAAACTGAAGCACGCCAGAAGCAAATCAGAATCATACCAGAATCATATCAGAATCATATCAAAATCAGATCAGAACCGAAGAAAAACTGAAGCACGCCAGAAGCAAATCAGAATCATACCAGAATCATATCAGAATCATATCAGAATCATATCAAAATCAGATCAGAACCGAAGAAAAACTGAAGCACGCCATAAGCAAATCATAATCATATCAGAATCAGATCAGAAGCAAACCGGAATCAGATCAGAAGCAGAGTCATCTTATTCATTTGCGCTTTGAAACCCATATTCCTTCCCTATGATCTGTGCGCATGTGATTAGTATTATTTGCATCTTCCTCCTCTGGTAATGGTTGAACAACAGTTGATAACAGGGGTGAGTCATCGTAGTTGTCATACTCATCTTCATCCAGAACATCATCAATACCGAGAATATGCCTTTTCCCTTGTGCAACTGCACGCCATCTAGGATCAACATTGTCTACGATATAGAAAATTTGCTTAGCTTGTGACGCTAGAATGAATGGCTCGTCACTCTCACTTAATCGGTCAAAGTTTACCAACGTTAAACCCGGGTAAATATCATCTTGTTTCACCCCATTATGGTTGTTGACCCACTTGCACCGGAAAACAAGAATCACAAAACTGCTGTAATCAAGCTCCCATATTTCTTCGATTACACCGTAATACGATTGTGTCGCATCAACCGGTCTTTTATCCTTAGCGCTTGCATAGACCCTAGATGATGCAACAACCTTCACTCCACTATTCTGCACCACACTCTTTTCATCTTGTCTTGACGTGTAGAATGTGAACCCATTGATATCATACCCTTCATAAGACCGAACACATAGACGAGGACCTCGAGCTAACCACTTGACTGTATCAGAAACATCATGCCCTTTCTTTAGTTCCTCAGCTACTTCCTTCTTAAACCAATCAACGAATGAGCGATTATGTTCCCGCATCAATGCCCTTTCATTAAATTTAGGATTATTATGTTGCAATTCAAGCACATGCTTATCTACGTAAGGACTAACCTCTGTAAGATGCTGCAACACACAAAGATGTGCCTTATTCTTCCTTTCAGAAGGAGGCGAGATTACTTTTTTACCAATTACTCCCACCCCTTCAAGCCTCCCTACATGACGAGATTTCGGAAGGCCTATTGGCTCAAGCCTCGACAAAAATTCAGCTACGTATTCACATATCTCTTCATGAAAGATTCCCCGAATTATACTACCCTCTGGATTCGCCGGATTCTTTGCTTTGTCTTTTAAAGACCCAAAATATCTCTCAAAGGGATACATCCATCTTAAGAACACCGGGCCACATAACTTGATTTCTCGCACTAAATGGACAATTAAATGCACCATTATATCAAAGAAAGAGGGCGGAAAGTACATTTCAAATCGACACAAAGTTTCAACGATATCATCTTGCAAACTATCCAGTTTCTCTGGATCAATCACCTTAGCACATATCGAACTGAAAAACACACACAGTTTTGTTATAACATGCCTCACGTGTTTCGGCAATATCCCACGAAGTGCAATTGGCAAGAAAACATTAAGCAGTACATGACAATCATGAGACTTCATACCGATCAACCTCAGGTCTGAGAGAGAAACTAGACGTTTTACATTAGATGAATATCCCGATGGCACCTTAATGCCATGTAAGCACTCGCAAAACGTCTTTTTCTCCTTTCTTGACATTGTGTAACACGCCGGAGGAAGAAAAGTCCTTTTACCATCCTTTTTTTTCACGGGCCACAAATCTGGACGCATATTCCTCTCTTTCATATCTTTCCGAACTTTCTTATTGTCCTTAGTCCTTCCGGGAATGTGTAGCAAAGTCCCAATAATAGCATCACACACATTTTTTTCAATGTGCATCACATCGAGACAATGACGAACCGACAAATCTTTCCAATAAGGAAGATCCCATAGTGAAGATAATTTCTTCCATAAAACACCCTTTTTAGACTTGGACTTCATGAACTTGCCATATTTGGTTTCAACATTTTTAATACGTTCATAAACCTGCGATCCCGTTAAAGGTGCACGAGCCACTCCTTCCTCGGTGTGACCATTGAACTCTTTCTTCTTCTTACGATAAGGGTGATACCGACTAAGGAACTTCCTGTACTTTACAAACACATTTTTCTTGTAATGTTTCAAGTATGTGGGTTCCATGTCTTCTTCACATATTGGGCATGCTTGTTCTCCTTTGGTTTTGTACCCAGACAAGTTTCCATATGCTGGAAAATCATTTATGGTACAAAAAACCATAGCTCGCAGTGTGAAGTCTGAGTTGGTGTGTGCATCGTACATTGAAACACCTTCATTCCACAATAATTTCAAATCCTCTATGAGTGGCGCTAGATACACATCTATGTCATTTCCAGGTTGCTTAGGCCCCGAGATGAGGAGTGATAACATGATATTCTTGCGCTTCATACACAACCATGGAGGAAGATTATAAATCGCAAGAAGAACCGGCCATGTGCTGTGCTGAGTGCTTAGAGTGCCATAAGGATTCACACCATCTGTACACAGAGCAAGTCTCAGATTTCTAACCTCCTTGCCAAATTCAGGATATTTCTTATCGATATTTCTCCATTGAGGAGAATCAGCAGGATGTCTAAGGAGTCCATCTTTCTTCCTCCCTTCTGCATGCCATCTCAGATTTTTTGCTTGTTTCTTTAATGAAAACAAACGCTTAAATCTATCTATGATTGGAAGATACCACATAACTTTAGCCGGCGGCCCCTTCTTAGCGGAATTTACCCCTTTACGCTTGTAACGAGATACACCGCACTTTGGACACTCATCCAAATTTTCATGGTCTTTTCTGTAAAGAACACAATCGTTTGGACAAGCATCTATTTTGACAACCTCTAAGCCAAAGGGACACATCACTTTCCTGGCATAATAGGTAGAGGTGGGCAACTCATTGCCTTCCGGCAAAACTTCACTTAACCACTCCAATAAGGTCGTGAAACTCGAATCAGTCCAGCCACTCTTCGATTTCAAGTTGTATAGCACTGACAAAGCTTCTAACTTGGTAAATTTTGTACACCCAGGATACAAAGGCGTCTCAGCAGCCTTTGTTAGTTGTTCTAACACCTTAGGTCGTTCATCCAAGCGATCTCTCACCCCATCCATCATCTCATTCATTTCATCCTCTTGCTCATCATCATCATCATCATCCATCTCATAATTCTCAGAAATGTTATCATCACTCTCATCACTGTCTACCTGAAGATCAAATTCGTTTACACTAGAACTTGGACGATCAGGTATTTTCTCTCCATGCCAAAACCAAACATGATAATCTTGCTTAAACCCACGACGAAATAAATGATCCTCAATCTCATCAATGTCTGCTAACCTCCTTACATTGTTACAATCACGGCAGGGGCAATAGATTTTTTCGGCTTTTGTACTCTGTTGGTTGGCTAAAGCACATCTAATAAACTCCCCAACCCCACTCAAATATTCAGCTGTAGTATGATCACCGTACATCCAACGACGACTCATTCATAATAACTAGAGAAAACTGTAGAAAGACCAATACATACATAACATTGAAAACACTCATTGAAATAAAATAAAATTATTTGGATATCTAGCTAACAAAACAATATCTCATGCAAAACTCATTAAAATCACTCATCGACATATTTCATTTGTTTTCCTACAATTTTTATCAAGTCATGCTAAAAAGTGACAAAATTTGAAAATTATCTCAATAAAAGGAGATAACTGTAATCTAATCTAGGGACCATAAATCCCACTCCTGCAATCAACCAAATGAGCCTCTTATCCTACTCTACATGATTGGCTGGATAATTTTATCTTGCATTCTTACCCACATCCTTTATAAAACATTTGATATAAAGATTTTGAAGGCTACTTGTCTGCATATTCTTAATGATGTAAACAGAGTAGCCTAAATGCCTGATTCAACAACTACCTGATTCCAGATTGATACTACCTAACTGACAAATATGAGCCAGCAAGATCAACATAAACACTAAATAGGGAAGGAAAGCACTTTTAGTCAAAAAGAAAAGAGAAAGCTAAAGCTCAGAATCATGATGAATGTGACAAAAAGAAACTTGATCACACACTAATTATCCTAAACATACATGAAAGGTATTAACAAGAACTAGTAAAATTGACAAGATTAAGATTAAATTTTCGTTTAGGCATTTTACCGAACACTTGGAGTGCATCAAAATTTCCTAAAGAACCAAAACAACATAATCAATCAAAATTCCACCAAATAAGGGAGTAATCACCCACAACAACAAAAATCAACCATTCATACCACAAAAGGAATCAACTCCTGCACATCAAAATCCGAAAACAATTTGCGAAGGAGGAAGTTTCACCTACCTCGATGACTCGAAGGACGAAAGCTGGAGGAGGAGGAGGAGGCGGCGAGGCGAGGAGGAGGCGGTGAGTTGGAGGAGGCGGCGAGACGTGGAGGAAGCGGCGAGGAGGAGGCTGCGAAGAGGAGGAGGAAGCTGCGCAGTCGACTGAAAACGAAGGAAATATAATGAAGCTGCAGTTCGCGCTGTTAATTAAGCAGTTGAGGCGGGCAGTCATGCGCCCGCCTCTAATTTTTTTTAACCATCTGTTGAGGCGGGCGCATGACTGCCCGCCTCTAATTGTTTTTACGCAGCATCTGTTGAGGCGGGCGCATGACTGCCCGCCTCTAATTGTTGTTATATTTTGAGGCGGGCGCATGACTGCCCGCCTCTAATTGTTTTTACGCATCTGTTGAGGCGGGCGTCTTACTGACCGCCTCTAATTTTTGGGCTCTGTTGAGGCGGGCGCCTTACTGACCGCCTCAACAAGTCAAAAACACAAATAATATTTGAGGCGAACGGATATTTGCCCGCCTCTAAAGTACCTGTTGCAGCGAACTAAACGACTGACCGCCTCAACAGATAGTAGAATAAGACTTTTTGCGTCGGTTTTTAAGGTGACCGCCTCAACAGGGGGGCTGCAACAGGTGTTTTTTCTACTAGTGATGGATTTGTTTACTTATAAAAGCCAAAAAATAAAACCCTACCACATTATCACATTCAAACTATAGACCAACAACAACAACATCCATCCACATTCAAACTATAGACATATAATAATATATAATATATTTAAGTAAAAACCACATAAATATATAATTTATAATATTTGATTAAAAATCACTCAAATCTTATAATTTATTATAAACATATACGTAGTATATCAAAAGAGAGATTAAAAATAAAAATAAATATAATACCAACGAATTTAACAACATAAAGTCATCAAAGAGCTTCCTAATCTTTCGTATTTTGGTGACAATGGGCCCCTTTTTATTATTATTAAAACTACGAAACGCCTATATGCACGCGACTTTTTCTCTATATGCACGCGATTTGGTGCGCAGATGTTATGCGCATAGGTTGGTGCGCAGTTTTCTTGCGCACA
The DNA here is from genome assembly GCA_029168935.1 of Oxyria digyna. Classification (NCBI taxonomy): domain Eukaryota; kingdom Viridiplantae; phylum Streptophyta; class Magnoliopsida; order Caryophyllales; family Polygonaceae; genus Oxyria; species Oxyria digyna. The sequence continues at coordinate 49,564,125 of JAPVLV010000005.1, forward strand.
AGGGTATTTTCGGGATAAATGTGAAAATTCTGACGATGTTTGTCAAATGTGTGCGCAGGAACAAAGCGCACAGAATATATAATGCGCAAAAGTTCAGCGCACGACGTTTCGGATTCCCGAATGTGTGCGCTGAACTTGTGCGCACATATTAGTGCGCAGAAGAACTGCGCACAGGGTCTATTAAACCCTGCGCCGCAGCTTCTTCTTCTTCCTCCATTCGCTTATTTTCTGCGCACAGTAAATCGACGGCGCCGACCACTTTTTTTCCATTTCCGAGCGTTTCCCTCGTCTAAACACAATTCCGTCAATGGATTCTGAACCCCCTCATTCTTCCGGTCCCGACCACACCACTTTCGTCCCAATCCCAACACCTCCGGCGACTTCCGTCCCAACGGAGCCACCTCCGGCGACCTTGTCCGACGATGAAGCGTTGGTGGATGGAGGTGGCCGGCGGTATGAGACTCGAGGGGCGTTGGCAGCGGCAAATGCTCCTCCGACGACTATTCCGGCGACTATTCCGGCGACTCGGGTTCCAGCGACGAGGACTACGGATCCGGAGACACCGCACGATCTTTATTCGGTATAAAATTTCTAAACCCGCTTTTTTCAAATATTTATCGTATTTAATTTTGGAAATTTATTCGTAATTTGTTTTTGTAATAATTACGATTAAATTTAAGTTTTTATGAATTAAATATTAGAATTCGTATCTTTATTGTAATTTAATCGTAATTTTTCATAATTACGTTTAAATTTCAGTTTTTTATGAATTAAATATTAGAATTCGTATTAATTGTAATTTAATCGTAATTTTTCATAATTACGATTAAATTTCAGTTTTTTATGAATTAAATATTAGAATTCTTATTAATCATAATTTTTTATAATTACGATTAAGTTTCAGATTATTATGCATTAATCGAATGCCTAATCGAATTATTATGAATTCGTATTAATTGTAATTTTTTAGTAATAGTAGTGATTATTATTTCGTATTAGTTGAGATGTTTATTTTTTAGTAATTATGAATTAAATATTAGAAACTTAACAGTCATAACTAGTTATGACTTAATTGTTAAATTTCTAACAATTTCTATTAAAAAATTTAGTTTTCGTAGATATAAAGACTCGAATTTGATTACGAAGTTGCAAATTATTTCCGAATATTTTAGTATGAATTAGTCATACTAAAAATGTAAAAACATGTAGACTATACAAGCCGTCATGGATCAGACGGGCAACACGATGCCCGCACCAGTAGCGGAACGACTTCCACGTCGACATGATGTGGCAGCCGGTGTGCGATTATCGTTCGAGGCCCTCGAACGATTTTTCGGCACCGGATCACCTGAGCGCCGTGAGCCAGGGAATGAGTACGAGGAGGCACAGCTGCAGCAGCAGGAGATATATGGTTCGCATATGGAGATGGATGGACAGACAGGAGATTTCCATGACGACGTAGATTATCCTGGTCGATATGTTACTGCGTTCGACCCTATCGAGCCCACACCAGTACAGGCGCAGGTGACCACGGATGACTATGATATCCAGGACGCACCTCTGTTTCAGGATGCTTTACCTCGCAGTTCAGAGCATACAGAGCAGGATTTACCTGCAGTGACAGATGCAGAAACGTCGACATCTTCTCCTCCTACGGTCGCATCTGCAGAGCCAGTCGCATCTTCAGAGCCAGTGTCGGGAGATTTAGACGACGATGACCATGCCGTAGCGACCTATTTTCCTTGGCTCAGGGACTCGATGCAGGACATTTGTCGTCCACGTGCGCCTCACCTATTGTGTTCTTATGAGACGCATATAGCGAGATGGATATGGTCGCGTGGTCCTCTTCCAGGGCCCGCTCCCGATGTACCATTGGTGCCCCCGGTGCAGGTTAGGAAGCGTGCCCGTGCGAGGGAAGCTGTAGGCCGAGGCAGAGGCCGAGGTGGTGGTGAGGGTGCTGTAGGCAGAGGCCGAGGTGGTGGGAGAGGGAGAGGGAGAGGTCAGGAGGGTGCTGAGGGAGTTGGTGGTGAGGGTGTTGCTGCTGAGGGAGTCGCTGAGGGGGATGCAGTTGAGGAGGTTGTTGGTGAGGAGGTTGCGGCTCCAGTTAGAGGTGGTCGTCGTCCCAGGCAGAGACGACGAGTAGGAGATATTCAGCCAGAGGATGAGCCAGAGGATGGGGACGGGGGTGAGGCCGAGGCTGAGGCGGCTCCGTTAGATCCGGTATGTTCAATAACATTGATCTGAATGCTTATAATAAGTTATACGTTTCATATTTACTAACCGGACGCAATTTTTTTTCTGTACTTATTTAGGCTAGGAAGCTCCTGAGGGTGATGTACAGATCTGCACAGGTTCATGATTATGAGCATCATATTTCAGCTGAGGAGGGTACATGGTTCAGGCTTGCTGAGCGTTCTGGGCTGACAGAGCTGCGCCGAGTGGGCATAGCGTCTCAGATCGATGCTGCATTGATTTCTTCTTTTGTGGAGAGGTGGCATCCAGAGACCAACACTTTCCACATGCCATTTGCTGAGATGACCATCTGCCTACATGACGTGATGCAGATCCTCAGAGTCCGTATACATGGTCGTAGCTGCAATTCACCTATGACAGATGACCAGATCTATGCGGCGCTTGCGGACGCTATGGGTCAGGAGGCTGATGACATGAAGGCATGTTATAGCTCAGGTGACATTCATTTCGGTGCCCTCAATGCTCAGTTGGAAGTTTTGTTTGATGCGCCAGTCAGGAATGAGAGTCACATTGCCACTCTGTATCTCCTTTTGCTTCTGGGCTCGACTGTCTTGGTGGACAGGTCGACAAAGGGTGTCAAGGTCCAGTACGCGGCGCTTGTTCTCAACCATGATCGTACAGGGGACATTGCATGGGGAGCCGGCATACTTGCGTTAGTGTATCGCAATTTAGGGTTTGCATCTAGAGTCGAGACGGCAACCATTGGTTCATGTGGGATTCTTCTGAGGGTAAGATCTTGTCTTTAACGTCTTGGTGAATAACTCTTAACTATTCACGTAGTTTTACTAATAATCTGTAATTGTTTATATGTAGTGCTGGATCTGGGCATACTTTCCTCATTTTCGTGATCACTTTGTCACGAACCCTGCATTCGCCCATGGAGATGTTGCTGTAGGATTGTATACACCACTTAGCTCGGATACTGGGCGTTTGGTTGCCATCCGTCGCATGCTCGACAACATGAGATATGAGCAGGTTTGGATTTAATTTCTTATATTTTTTATTTCATTACCGCAATACGTGTCTAATTTGGCTTGTTATTTGTTTCAGGTTAACTGGCAGCCATGGAGAGATTTGGACTTCAACTCACCAGAGGTTTCTCCTACGAGATTTGAGGGCGTATTGAGCATCTGGAAATTTCATGAGGCCTACAACCCTAGGAGAGCCCTGCGGCAGTTTGGGCGGGCTCAGCCCGTTCCCGACCCACCCATTCAGCCGTTGTCATTTAATCGGCCCATGGGTTGCACGAGGTATGAAGTCGTTTATGCACCTGAGCTTCTTCTTGCATGGGACGCAGAGCCGAGGCCTCTGATCGATCTGGATGGGCCGGTTGCAGAGCCAACATGGAAGATGTCTGATGACTATATGGATTGGCTGGACGAGTTCTCACATCCCGTCGTCGATCCATCCTCTGAGAGACATGATCGCCCGCCTCGCTATGGATATACCCCGGTGCCTATCGATGCATTAGCGGTATGTAAAATTTTATAAAGTTTGTACAAAACTTAGCTTTAGACCTTAACTAACGATTAAATTTACGTTTTGTTTGCAGCGTTGTGAGATCCTTCAAGCCATGATGCACTCTTTTCTAGACACCCCTATCTCGGATCGACCTTGGGCCACTGAAGATGTGATTCGTGGTTGGCTTGCAATCTTAGAGGCACCTCAGGCACCTTTGGCACCATCTCCCCCACGTGCATCGCGGATGCCACCACCACCACCACCTCCTGTTTTCCGAGATTCTGTTCATGAGAGGGGCCAGGGGAGTGGATGCGGCACTCAGGATGATACGACTCAGGAGGATGCGCACCAAGATGATATGACTCAGGGTGATGTGCCTCGGGAAGATGCTCCGCCTTATACTCAGGAGACTCAGGATTAGACGCTTGATGGATGTTTTATGTACGATTGATGTTTTATGTATGCCTTTTTCTTGTGTGATGGTTTTAAATTTTATGTTTTGCGTGTTTGAATATTCAAAACGACTCCGAACAATAATGCAAATACAAATCTGAACAACAAGACGTGAAAAACTATATTGATTTGAAAACGAAATACAAATTTCAACAACAACACTACACAAAGAGATGGTGAGGAAGACCAACCTATCGAGATCCCCAAACCGATGATTGGTTTCGATGTTCGGAGTCGGCAATATGTACCAACTAATAACCAGTTTCCAAACTCTTATTAGTTCGTACATTTTGCTAAATCCGAACATCGAAACCAATATCGGTTGGGGATCTTTATAGGTTGTCCCTCCTCAACTTCTCTTTGTCTAGTGCTATGCTTGTTTACTAACGATTACAACAATGACTTAACTAACGATTACAACAACCACTTAACTAACAATTACAACAACGAACTAACGATTAAAACAACCACTTAACTAACGATTGGAAGCCAGGGTCGCCTTAAGATCGGCGTTTTCCTCCTCCAACGTACGTATCTTCGAGAATAGATCTCTTATTGCAGCTAAGGAGTAACAAGGGTGTGGTGGATCGATCCACTCGCGGAATTCACAAATGTAACCACCAGTACCAGCGCATGTCCAGAACCTTCGAGCGAGGTTTCTTCGAGATTCTGAACTCCTCATTACCGCTGGTCGATCACATTTACAATAAAAAAGGGCAGCGTTGCTTGATGATGAACTGTGCGACATAGCGAGTGTTAAGAGACAAATGGTGAGATTGGTGAGGTTAAGAGAGAGATGGTGAGATTGGTGAATTGAGGTGAGTGCAACCCCCCTTTTATAGCTTCGGTTTTTGCTGTTGAAATATGACCGTTTCGTGCGCAGATGTTATGCGCACGCAACGGTCATATTTTAACGGTCTTCAACCGTGCGCAGATCTAATGCGCAAAGAATCATGTGTGCAGATCTAATGCGCATATAAGGCCTCCAAGGACCGATAAGGGTTTTTTTGCGTTTTCGCGTATTTTCGATCAACTTTTTGTGACGGGGAGACCGTATACACACTTTATCTGCCTAATAACACTAGTTTGTATAAGCTTTTCAAACATAATCCACATCGATGTGCTAGACCCTTCATATCGCAACTATTTCGAAGAATGAAAGACTAGTGAAGGTTTACAAAGGAGGTGTTACTCGAAGAGCTCGAGTTTTTGACTTGAAGTTACCGACAAGGTTAAATAGCTATAATATGCATTGAAAACAAGTTTCATTGCATTCCGACGTCGTTTGGGCATCGAACCGCCTATTCTCGACCTTAACAGGCCATAAGGACCGATAAGGGTTTTTTTTGCGTTTTCGCGTATTTTCGATCAACTTTTTGTGACAGGGAGACCGTATACACACTTTATATGCCTAATAACACTAGTTTGTATAAGATTTTCAAACATAATCCACATCGATGTGCTAGACCCTTCATATCGCAACTATTTCGAAGAATGAAGAGTATAGTGCGCAGTGGTAGAACGCACAGAAATTTCAGCCATGCGCTAAGGTAAAGCGCACCTATTCTGTAACTTTTTGAATCTGTAACTTTTGGTGCGCAGGTGTAACGCGCACAGAAAATTACCGTTAAAAATTTGTGCGCAGCTACATAGCGCACTTTTAGTTACCGTTATTTTGAATCGGTAACTCCTTGTGCGCAGAATCAACGCGCACCATATACATAAATTCCTATAAAACCAACGGTTTGAAGGTGGTGATTTCTTCATCCATCTCAACTAGTTCATCCATCTCAACTAGTTCATCCATCTCAACTAGAGCAAAAATCGAAGTTTCCCTACTAACCGGTAAATTTTTCTTTTGTTCATTTTTGTACATGCTTTGTTTTTTGTATATGCTTTCATGTTTATAACTAAAGTTTTATTATTTACTTATTTGGAAGAACATAACTACGAATATGGCATCATCATCATCATCACCAAGACGTGTGAAGCCTGACCCTCCACAGATAATGTGTACTGGTACAAAAAGGTGTCGCCAAATGTGTAATGTTTACGTTAACAATGACGAAGACATGCCTGACCAGTATGGACGAAGGCATTATGCATGCAATTGTTTCTTCGGAATCAGGTTTATTGATCCAGAGCATACCCCTACTGCTTTACGTGCTATCACGAAATTAATCATCAAGAAAAAGAAGAGTGACAATAGAGTGAAGGTCCTGATGGAAAGGTTTAAGATTAAAGAAAAAGAATTGCGGTTGATGGTTTGTAGTATCGTCTATGCTTCCGACTCCTCTTCCTCTTCTGCCGACCACGCCTAAATCGTAGACATCTAATGTTATGAGCATTGTGTACTTTCGTTGTGTACTTTCATTACGTACTTTCATTATGTACTTTCATTATGTATTTTCATTGTCGCTTCTTTGTCTCTCGAACGTGTTAAGAAATTCCAATGCAATCTGATCCATTCATTGTTATATAAAGCACAATTACACTACTACCAAAATAACAAATACGAAACATTAAAAACCAAGGCATTACAAACTAAGAAATTCCAATGCGTCTTCTAATTATTACATGACAATCTCACTCAGTCAGATATGTGAACGGGTTCGGTCCCTCCTTTATACATGAATGGATCTGGTGCCCGACCATTTGAAATGCGGTACTCTCGATACATCCTCAAATTGTCCCCAAATGTTTCTTCCCACCATTGAATGTTTGGATCTACGTGTTTCTTCCACGAACCGGGAGTATGCGGTAGTGGCGAACCAACCATCAACGCCACCTATATAAACACAATCGACTTAAGATATTAAACAAAAAACTATGATTACACAAGTATCAAGTACAATTGTCTACTTTACCGGTATGAAGTGGTCACGGTTGCCTACGTGTGCCATGCCGAAAATCTGTCGTGGAGGATCAGCGTTTTCTGTTCTACACCTTAGCGGTAAGCAAAAGGTCGGAGCATCCCAACACAATAACACGAGGCCAACTTGGTATAGGGTGGCAAACACTAAGCCCATCAGTGGAAAGTGCAACCAGTACAGTTCTGAACAAGGGCTTCTGCAATGGTTAACTTGGAGAATAAGATCCTCCCAAGTACCCGGACGAAGACGACGACGAATAGGCTCGTACAATTCTCGGTTCTGAAGCAGCTCCGTTACCAGCTCACGCCGAATGTTTCCGTACTCTTGTTCTTTTCTTCCCAGAAGTAAGGCCATCGACCTATAACCACAATGTCCGTCAGAACGTACCTGTCTAACATCTGTGATGTATGGAAGCCAAAAATCATCCAAATTGTCAACGCCGAAGTCAACCCCCATATGAATGAGAGGAACACCAAGTTCTTCAGGGCACTGATCGAAGTCAGTGTAGTTTGATCCTTCAGGCTGTGATAGGTCGGGCATGGGTTGAGAATGCAACTCCTCGGCCTCAATGACCACGGGAAGTGATGTCGTTGTTTGCTCTCTAGGACGACCTGGTCGTTTTGCTCCTGTATTGTTTGCCTTCTTCTTTCCTTTTGATTTCTGCTTTGCCTACTCCTTCTCATACTTCTCCAACTCTTCTTGTTTGTGCTCAAAAGAACTCTTCTCTCTCGATTCCTCCTTGTCATTTTCACTGTCATCCTCCTCCTTTTTAGGACGACCTGGCCGTCTTGCTCCTGTACTCTTCTTTCCTTTTGATTTCTGCTTTGCCTCCTCCATCTCATACTGCTCCATATCTTCTTGTTTTATGTCATCCTCATTGTCATTTTCACTGTCAACCTCCTCCTTATCCTTGTTCTTTGCACCCTTTGGCCTGCCTTTTCTTCTCACATTTGTCGGTTCTTTCAAGGTAGTTAGTTCAGGATGCTCCAAGTCCTGATACAACTCACCTAGCTGGTATGCCGTGCTTTTCTTCAAGGTTCCAAGTTCCAACTTGGTGAACATTTCATGGAATCGCAACTCTATAATGTTCATTCGGACCTTCAGATTTGGGTCGTCTTCTGTTTCAGGAGTGTCATCCCAATGCAAATCCCTCCAGAACGGGTGAATGTCATCCTCAATCAGGGGTGTGTTTGAAATGATAGCGTGTGCAATTTGATGGACGCACGGCAACCCAAGACAGTTCCTCACCCAATGGTCGGTGCATTGTTCAGGAAATTTCCCCGTCAACATGATCTCATAAGTAGCCAACAAATGATCAAAACACCTGTCTGACACTTTGTAGAATAGTCGGGAAAAAATAGCCCTTCCAAGCGGATGCATGTTTGGATCATCAAAATCAGTTGGTCGTTTGGAGAGAGACATGTTCATGCTCGCCCTAATTGAATCAATCTGAAGGAGTACTGAATGATGGATCCGTACGATCACTCTGTTAAAGCCCCCTCTGCTGGAACCAATAATATCTTTCAAAACCTTGTGCATCCCTTCAACTATAAAAAACAGTTAAGTTGGTAAGTTAAGAAAGTACGCCGTTATGATATAATCGTCTTTAACTAAAAAATATCAATATTTACCTGTTTGAAGTCCTCGTAAGGAAATGAAGCTTATGATCTGTCCAAGCCCTCACTATACTTGTCTTGTGAGGATTAAGCCATGTTCTCTCGACGTATCCCACAAGGCCGCTCTTCCAAGATCTCTTCAACTGTTCGAGCCGCAGTTCATAGGTCTCTTCAGTAGCTGAGCAAAATAGTCCCCAACATTGTCCTGCAAAGGCTTCCACTTTAATTTGTCTCTTTAGGATGGTCGAAGCATGTGCCTCAATGTTGTGTTTGATATGCACCCAACACAACAGATGTTGAACTTCGCTCCCGAAAACAGTCTTTATCCCTTTTATCAGCGCGTCTTCGCAATCTGTCATTATAGCCGTTGGCATCACTCCCAAATCTATGAATAATGACTTCAATTGAATCATTATCCATGTGTAATGATAAATCCTTTCCGCTTTAGTGAATGCATACGCGATGTTGAACGTCTTGTGTGTACTGGTGAATCCAACGATCTCTACGAGCGGCATTTCATATCTATTGAAACATTAACATATATCACTACAGAACATATATCATTATCCGAACTAAATATCGACCAAGGTATTGTAGAGACTTACTTGTTTGTCTTGTACGTCGCATCGATAATTACCACGTACGGGTACTTCTTCAACAAACGCAACGACTCTTGGTTAGCAAAGAATAATATTGCAACCTCTCCGTTTGTCGTGTCTCTATGTGGGTGAACTACGTAGTCGTGGTCTCGCAAAAACTTAAGCGACCACTGTGTCACGTTTAGCTCTCCGCGATCTTCGTAATTCACCTTCTGCAAAAAGTTTGCAACTTGTCTCCTTGAAGTAACATTACCAGGGTACTTCTCCCTCAATTTAGAGATAATTTCTTTTGGCGTCTTGCGTCCAGTTCCATCTCCCCACCGCCTAGCACAAAGCTCTTGCTCCTCCGTCATTCGACCCATGAATGCATTCCCATGAAAACTAGCAAGTAGCACATGGTTATGCCGACCTTCTATCACACCTAAAATCCATTTTTCTCCTGCGACCCCGGGAATGTTTTTCTTTCGCACTGCCAGTAGCTGAAATCTACACTCACACTTCTTCGACTTCGACTTTCTAAGCCTAGGAACAGCCAACTCTGGATTCTCTTTGTTCACCTTTGGCCTCCCAGATCTTGGTTTTCCAAATCTATCGCACACAATACTTATTTGGTACGGACTTGAATTACGCGTTACCAAAGCTATCACTAACTCCTTTCCTCTATCTCTCGCCCACTCATACAATTCTTGCGGAGTATCCCAATATTGTGCGCTTCTAAAATAATCCGAATAATCTTTCCCCTATACGTAATTGTAGAGCGACAATTACACTACTACCAAAATAACAAGGCAAAATACGAATCATTACTTTAAACTAATTAGGATATCATATGAAACTAATTAGGCTATCATATGAAACTAATTAGGCTAGCATATGAAACTAATTATGCTAGCATATGAAACTAATTTGAAACTAATTACGCTACCATATGTTTCAAATTATAACATATTATACTAACCACAAATTCACCACTCGGATCCCAGTCGCCGAACTCTTCGTCTTCTAAGAAACCATCCAACCATTCGTCGTCGTTCGGGTCGTCTTCCTCTTCTTGTGATCCGCTATCCCAATCGTGTTCTTCATCACTATCTTCACAACTTTGATTAATCAACTCTAACATACGAGAGTTTTGATTACGACGAGACATTTTGAATGAATTTGTTGGAAAACGAAGAGGTTTTGAATGAATTTGTTGGAAACGAAGAGATTGTGGCTTTATATAGGCACATTTATGACCGTTGTGGTCCAAATGGATGGATCCTAAACTGTAAAGACCCGTGCGCTAACCATCCGCGCACAAACCCAAACCCTTAAGCACCTGTGCGCAGAACCTAAGCGCACCCTTTTACATTTAACGGCTACTTTTTTCAAAGATTTCAACGGCTACTATGTTAGAGTAGTGCGCAGAAACAGGGCGCACAGATTCTCAACCTGTGCGCAGTAGTTAGGCGCACAACTTGTTACAGACTCTGAAAATTTACGAACAGTACCCGTAATACCCCATAAAACACGTATGCGCATAAGAACTGCGCACAGATGCGTGCGCATAAGTTGCGCGCATCGATTCGCGTGCATATACGCCTCGATTCGCGTGCATATAGCCATTGCCTAAAACTAGACTTTTTGAGCCCGCGCGTAGCGCGGCTTTTACAGCTTAAAAAACTTCACAATAAGACGTTGCGGAATCGAAGAATAGATGATAATGATATGTTCCATACAAATCCATTATAGACATGTGTTGATAGGTCAAAATCTTCATTTGAGTGACATATTCATAAACATAAGAAAGAAATGGGAAAAGAAAAAATATCAAAAAAATGACTAATTAAAAACAAAGCATTAAATGCAGTGTGTTTAATTTGGTGAACCCCTAATTTTATAGTATATAGATTTTTTCGGCCCGCGCTCACAATAAGGCGTTGCAGAATCGAAGAATAGAAGATGATGATATGTTTCATACGAATCCATTATAGACATGTGTTGATGGGTCAAAATCTTCATTTGTGCGATATATTCGTAAACGTTGGAAAAAAATGGGGAAAAAAATAAAAAATGATAAATTAAAAACAAAAGCATTAAATGCAGTGTATTAATTTGGGGAATCCCTAATTATATAGTATACTAGATTTACGGAACCCGTGCGATGCACGACTCCTGATTTTCACGTAAATATTAAGCTTTAGCTATCTCGTCGAATTATAACAGTATAATTTCATTGTTGTTGTTTTTTCATGTTGGAAGTATTTTGTAAGTTGTAGGGTTAAATATGGAAAAAGTTTAGGAGAAGAAGTTGTGATGGTCACTTCCTCGAAGAATGTGTAATATCGAAAGTCCAAACTAATTACACATTTCAGGACTAAATTGGAGAGGAGTAAACAAAACGTACAATATACATAATTTTTCTCTCGATACATATAGTCTTAAATCACATTGAAATATAGAGGATAATTAAGTCTCGTACCATTTAGAAATCCAAAACCTGAAAATAGTGGAAACTCACTCAAAAAAATAAAATTACGGAAATAAGGGCTTGGAAATTAATGGAGAGGACACATAAATGTGTTTAACCATGCATGTAAATCATCCAAGAGTCTATTAGTATTTTTTTAATTCAACAAATTTAATTGAGATGACTGAATATATATTGAGTTAGTAGTAATATAATATTTATTAATTACAATCTAAACTCCATCAATCCAAAAAAGTTAATTTCATATTTATACGTTATAATAAGTTAACTTCATATATTATAATAGAAACAACCATTATTACGTTTTCTACTTACCACCTAAGACATCAATTCAAACTGGTTATAACAACGAAACATCTAAAAGTAGCAACAAAGAACAATAAAGCTATGTAGTACTAATCTCTCAAGCAAAACTAAATCCTAATTCACATAGCAGAAAAGCGGATTGAGTATATACAATACAGAGCGCCTTAAAATTTCAAAATCCGGAAAATCAAATTACAAGATGAAGTAGCGAGTGAAAAATGAGTAAAATAACATACCTCTTTGCTTAAAAGAGAAAACTTTTAGAGCCAACGGGCAAGATGGACTTGGCAGTCCAATCCAAGTGTTGGTCCTGCCCCTTTAATAAAACAAAACACAATTGAAACTCAGTAGAGCTAATTCAAAAAACCTCAAAGAAATCTATGATATATGTATGTGATGCATCTTCGTATCTTTATGCAAGAACTCCACCAGGTGATACAAAAAATAAGGTGTATGTATGAGGAATATATGAACGAATATAAGAGTGGGGCGAATAGGACATATGGATCATGGAAAAAGCTTTTATCGCCGCTCGATTACACATCTCTTTTCAGCTTCTATTAAACACTTCCCGACATAAAGTCATGTGTAGTAAAACTCAAATACTCAATATAAATTGAGCACCAGTGATGAACCTAACACCATGAACCTCAAAATTACATGTTTTTATGAACAATTTCACATGAAAAAACCTTAGAAACCTTCAACGAAAATTCATAATTTTGTTATCTGCAATCTTCGGACGAATTATCGCTTGGACGTATCCGTCGATGGTGTTCGATGGGGTTACTCAAAACTTGTGCGCCCTCCGCTGTCAGCATCCGAGCGGAGCAACCACCTGTTTTCATTCGCTTGAGCCATTGCAAAAATGATGAAACCGGGAAAGAGAAATAAGAAAACATAATATACACCAATCACCCTTTAAATTACCGACTCAAGAGTCACACTTCATCCCCGAACATCAATCGGCCCTGAAAACGCCTCTATGGCGTAGCAAAGGAAGCGGAGAGACGTCATCTACTGAGGGAGGGAATGGGCATTGAAATGGGAAAGGTCGGATAAAGATGAGAAGCAAAATTCTCTCTAACTTTAATGTTAGGCGACTCCATCTTCTCACGCAGGGTAGAGATTTCAAAATACAAAAAGCACTAAATGCAACTCTAAAAGCATTAAATGCAACTCTAAAATCATTAATTGCTTAAACTAAAGGTCAATTTTATATGTTTATAGATTATAAGAAGATTATAAGATTAAGATGTGCTCCAATATCACTATATCAGATTCAAGTTAAAAAAATTTGAGCACCTCGTGATTAAAGAAAGAATTAATAGAAGGTAAAAGATCAAATGAGAAGTTAATCTTAATCTGAAAAATGAGAAAATAATATAGACCATCGGATCTAGGGCAGATTAACGGACCTCCTCCCCCTTCCCAGGCGCGTGCATAGGCGCGTTCTTTACCCTTCTCCCACTCGAAAACTCTTTCGCTCGATCTCCGCTCCTCTCCCACTCGATCCAACCGGCTCCCCACTCGATCTCTTCTTCTCTAGCTAGTTCCGCTTTTGTTTCTCCTCGATTCTCCTCTGTCTATTCTCTTTCATTGATTTGTTAGTTTTTCCTGATATTTTAACCTTCGATTTCTAGGTTTTTGAGGTTTTTTACTTGAATTTGCTTTCTTCTTCAGTTGTTGTCCCGGTTTCTAGGTTTCACCATGGATCTATCTTTAACTCCAACGATTGGAGGTTCGTCCTTTTTTATTTTCAAGTTTCGTCGTTGATTTTAGTTTTTCGATTGAGTTTTCATCATTAATTCTTAGGTTTAGATTTAGTTTTCTGTTTGATTTTGCTTGAGTTAGCAAGATGGATGAATCTTTGTTTATGTATCCCTATTTGGCTTCAATTTTTTGGTGGAAACCTTGAACTTCTTTGTTTTCAGTTGCTGTTATCCAGATTATTTCAAATTTGGCATGGATCTATGTTTATCTCATTCCATCAGAGGTTTGTCCTCTTAATTATTAGTTTTCGACATTGATATATGTTCTATGAGAACCATAACAAACTGAAGCACCAGTCAGAGTAAACTGCAGCAAAACAAAGATATAAAGGCTACAGATATAAAGGCTTCATATGGCTCAGGGGTCACTATTTTAAAGCATCTCTTGTGCAATAGAGTAGGATACAAACCTTTCTATAAGGGGATTGCAGCCAAGCGTTGGAGGATTAAATTTAGATGTGATTATCTTGCTAAAATCATTTTTTGTTATGTAGGACTCGATGGATATGTATTACTTTGATAGTTATCACTTGTAAACAAGTTGCATTCCCCCCCCCCCCCCCAACAACTACAACTGATACTTGATAGTCATCACTTTAGATGATTACTTTGAAGCACATTTTTTATGTATTTGAAGCACATTTTCTAGCAATTACTGGGCACAATGAAGTTTTTTCATGATTGCTTTATGTTTAAATTGTTTAGCACAAGGATGTTAAGTCAAAGCACACATATACTAAGTCCAAGCACTTTTATTTCTAAAACAAAGCACAAAAAGAGCATATACTAGCACATCTCAATGATAGAGTAGCACATTTCAGTAATATAATAGCACTTTCAATTAGAGTAGAACTTTCAATTAGAGTAAATCAATGCACATTCCGGTAATAGAATATAATAACAAAAGTAGCAAATTCTAGTAATAGAATAGCAGCTTCAACATTTAATATAGTAGCACTTTCATTAGTAAAACAAAGCACATAGGCTTTTACTGTTATTTTTCTTGAGTTAGTAGTGCAACACATCATTCATAAACCGAAGCACAAATATACAATGTGATGAAGGATCATCTGAGCATCAACCAATGCCGGTGGTTCTCGAGTTCAAGGGTGCATTGACTCGTTCGAGGGCAAAGGAGGTCCAACAAGAGTTAGACAAGTTAGTGGCCTTTATCTTGTCTAAGGAGCTTATGAGTACAAAGGATCTCTTGGAAACACCCACGAGAGTGGTGTTTATTATTAGTGTTCGAGATGACCCGGGCGAAGGCAACGAAGGAAACCCGCAGGACAGCGACCGCGATCGCGGCCCTTCCCATGGCGATCGCGGGAATTAATTGTCAAAAAGTCGTAGCCAGTTTCCTAAAACCGCGATCGTTGGATCCACATGGCGGTCGCCATATTACAGACGACAGAGACTTTCGAGATTTCCTTATTTAGTTGTTTTCGGGATTATTTGTTTTTAGGATATTTTTGGCAATACTTTTATTTATTTCTTTTATTTTAATTGGCCACCTTATTGACTCTATATAAGGTTTGCCTTAGTTAATGTTGTAGGTTCCCAGACTTTGATATTGAATACAACGTTTATCGTTTTTCCTCCCAAAAGAGTGCTTTTGTGAGTAGAGTGTCATCTGTGCATTGTTGTTGAACTCACCCTAGTTGTACTTGTGTGTGTCAATCTCTTCCATAAGGTTGGTGTTATCGGGACTTCATAGAGCATCCTCCAGGTGCCTTGGCCTACCATAGCCATTGTGTTTGGTTGTAATCCATTGGGGTTTCTTCATCATCTGGTAAGGTTCTTGTTCTTAAGTTCAAGGGTTTTATCGTTGTTTGATTTGGTTTCAATTGGCCTATCATTCGACTTATCCTTCTTTCATCTCATTCTAATTCCGCATATCTTCTCTGTTCGAGTTTCTGTTCGAGGTTTGGTGTCTAGATCGGACAACAACGACTTATCCCCGCATCACAATGTTATAGCACAATGAAGTTTATTCTGACATCCTTCTTAAATCATCACATCATTCATTTTACTTACAAGTGTTAAAAGTGTTTCAAAACTTTATTATACGTGACGCTAAGTAGTACCAAAATTACAACATTACAACAAGTTCAACGTTCAATTTTTGGACTTCTTCGACATCATCTCTGTGACATTCTTTATCTCATTGTGTGTTCTATCAAGCATGGAAGAACAATACTTCAGTATCATGTTCGACACTTTTCAGCTGAGCTATCCTTTGGTGCATTTGACACGTCTGTGCTTGAGCCCTTCTCTCCTTATTTTGTTCCCTTCTATGCTTCATATGTGCTCTTCTGTTCTGGAGTTGAGCCATTCTCTGTTGTATAGAAATAATTAGTAAATAAAAGCACAAAAGTGATTTTGCTGCTTCTTCTTGTAGTGATTTACCTTTTGCTGCTTCTTCTTATAGTGATTTTGCTGGCTGAATCCCAATGACTAATGGATGTTTAGTACGAATCTTTTGGCGATGATAATGTTGTGTATCACGTTCTGCATAAATCAAAGCACAACATTGTTAAAGCTTCTCCATTCACAAAGATCTGAAACTTCTAAAACAAAAATCTAGAAGAAAGCAAAGCACAATCATAATAAATCGAAGCACGGTCATAACAAGGTAAAATGAGTAAACTGAAGCACAAATATTACAAACTGAAGCACAACCATGAATAGTAGAAGCAAAACATTAGCATATGGAAACACACAGATATGAAGCTTCTAGAGCAAAATTCTACAAGAAAGCAAACCACAATCATAAGAAAGTGAAGTACAATCATAACAAGGTAAACTGAAGCACAAATATTACAAACTGAAGCACAACCATGAAAAATAGAAGCACTACAATAACATATGGCAACACACAGATCTGAAGCTTCTAGAGCAAAATTCTAGAAGAAAGCAAACCACAATCATGAGAAAGTGAAGCATAATCATAACAAGATAAACTGAAGCACAAGTGTTACAAACTGAAGCACAACCATGAAAAATAGAAGCACAACAATAGCATATGGCATCACACTCTAATAACTGAGTAAATCATAGCACATCAGAAGTTTCTAAAGATCAAATGCTTCTAAAGAAAAAATCTAGGAGAAAGCAAAGTACAATCATAAGAAAATGAAGCACAATCATAAAAAGGTAAAATGAGTAAACTGAAGCACAATATAATAAACTGAAGCACAACCATTGAAAATAGAAGTACAACAATAGCATATGGAAGCACACACTAATAGCACAACATAAGCAAATGTTAACACTCATTTCTAACACATTCCTATTAAATAGGAGCACAATAGTAGCAAATTAAAACACAACAGAAGCATATGCTAGCACAGATTAATCAAAGCACAATTAAATAGCATATTACTGTGGTGTAAATTAAAGCACAAGAACATTATATAGTAGCACAAAAATTAATCAAAGCACAGTCGCAGATTCTGTATAATGTTGTGCACAAAAATGGATCAAAGCACATACAAATCATTTATTCCTCAGTATTCCACCACAATGCTTCTTCACTCTATTTATACGTGTGAAATCAGCAGCTCTTTTTGGTTGGTTGATTGAATGCTCTCTCCTTGGGGACACCTCTGAGCTACTTGAGTTTGCTAGGAATTCTTTCTTTGCCTATGCTCTAGCTATGTGTTCTTGAGAGCTCTTTACCCATCCAAATGCTTGATTAGATTTCTCTTTGCCCTTTGATTTCTAACCCGGTGGTTTTAGGTATTCTAGTTGAGGCCTAAAACGTTTTTCGTTTATTCCGCATTACTAGTTTTACAATTTCAAACATGTGAATTCAATGACGTTGTTGCCAAACAAGTGTCAACATCTTCTAGCCCTTGAAGATCTAAGAATCATTTTTTGTGCAAAGATGACATCTTTGCCTGATTGGGTTGCCCGTCTTACGTCACTTGAGATTGAAGGTTGTACAGACCTTAAAGAGAAGTGCAGGAAACCAGTGGGTTCATGTTGGCCCCTAATTAGGGACATACCTTATTGCTCCATAAGCTAGTCACAGACTCACAGGTACATTATAGTATTACAAATATTAAATCATATTATTGTTTCTGCTACATTATTATAAATATTAATTTCGGGTGAATTCTTGTATAGGGAAGGACTCCTCAGAGACAACTACGGGGACTGACTGTGGTATGATTGAGCATAAATTGTTCTATTCTATCTGCCACCATATAAGCATTGACAAATAAGATCAATCTTCGAGTCCATTCACATAATTTCATGCCATTAAGTTAGCTTAGGACTGTATTTTGCTTCTTCTTTTTTGTCAGTTTTCAACCATAAACAAGCTATTACAGTATTACACAAACCCTTTTGTACAAGCTATTACAGTATTACACAAAGTGAGAGGGTATGTTACAATATCCCTGATTTTGGCATAGTTTTATCCAAATTGCATAACATTTTTAACTTAATGATGCAGCAACACGAATAAAGTTCAAACACAACAAAAATTACTTCAGAAAAATCAATACTCAGAAAAGAAAAGAAGTAAGACAATACTCTATCTCTGTATATTTGTTTCAGCTCAGCAACACCTTCAGAAAGGCATTTAAGCCTCAGTGACAAAAGATGGAAATAATCAGATGCAGTTCCTAGAATTCAGATCCAGCTACAGTCTAAGCTAATAATAAATTTTCTAGAAAAATAGTATACCTTGTACTTACCAGGGAATAGATGTACTAAGACACTGGTAAGCTAATGGCCCTGAAATTGACATATAAAGTATAGAATCATTATGGTGAAGGAATTAATGTTAAAGAAGCAACATTTAAGTGATTACACATTACTAAATAAAAAATGACAAAGCGGGAAACAACATTTAAGCTACTGTTTCTGGATCCCACTTCTAAGTTCAAACATGGCAATATAAGAATGATAAGACAAGATGTAAATACTCAGCATTAAGTTGATCTTTGACACATTATTAAAAAAATTCTTGGTGTTAAAACGGTAAACAATTTAGATTGTTGGTAGTTAAATTAATGTCGTAGGAGAATCACTAGATGGCATGATGCACTAAATTTTCAATTGTAAATTATTAATAAAATCATGGAACAACTTATCACATTAGAATCAGCTGACCTGGTATGATGCACTAAATTTTCAATTGTAAATTATTAATAAAATCATGGAACAACTGTGTTCGGGTTGAGGACTTGAGTTTGATGATCATGATCTGAATCTTTATGTTCAGGAAACAGAACAAATCCAATAGATAAGACACGCTTTCATTTACATCAACCTAACAAAAAACCTAACAAAAATGCACAGTGGTTTCATTGATCATCAGGAAACAGAAATCCTAACAAAAAAACTAACAAAAAGCCTAACAAAAAATGTTCAGGAAACAGACCAAATCTAATAGATAAGACACGGTTTCATTGACAGGAAACAAAATTATAATTCTATTAGAGATAGACAACCTAACAAAAATAAAGAACTGTGAAATGAACAGACAGGAAATGCACAGTGGTTCAGGTTTCTTTACTATAAATATTGTCAAGATCTTTATATATGTGTTTCCACAGTACGCCAGATTATTGACAAACATCAGTGGAAAATGCTGACTGCCTAAGTCAAAAAAGAAGAAGCAACATTACGATTGAATGGGATGGCACAGTGGGTATGGACTATGGAGGGATATTCAACTTAACAAAGGGTAAATTATGTGTAATATTTCCATGTGTAATAATAAAATCACATTTGACAATCCCCACTCAACTTAGCCTTAATTAAATATATACAATTAGCATTATGAAGTTGAATAGCACCAGCGGCATGAGCAAATAAATCCTCATTAGGAGAGGACTCATGATGACAAAACTCTGCAGTATCACAAAAAAGACAAATTTTTCTTGGTCCCAAACATTATAAGAGCCCTTGGAAACAAATAGTACAATAATATTCTATAAGACCAATGCAAATCAGATTCACCCATCGACATCAGAGTCAGGCTACCCTACATTCTTTCTTTGCTGGGGTACCTTCTTCAAATGGCTCTATCAGAATACTTTTAATTTTTATACAAACTGATTGTACAATGAGTAGCTAGTAGTACAGAATCCACATTAGAAACAGTCCAAATTGATGCAAAATCAGCCGAAGGATCAAAATATAAACAAAAGGCCCTATTATAACCATAATTATTATGCTTATTACCTAACCCACCAGCCTCTCCAGATCGCGTGATAGGTGCTTATCAGCAAAATGATTCCAGTTGCCTTGCTACAGCCTACAACGCTTCATCATCCTCGGATGTAAACCACTCACTGGGAACAGAAACATTTACAAGCAACAAAGTATTATAGAAGAATCCAGAGGCCTAAAAGAGCACAACAAAATTCAGCACAACAAAGAGACTTGATTTATACGCACACAAAAAAGTCATGAATTAACTAACTTCAGCATCAACCAAGTTACTCGATTTATACACAAAAAACTCCTAAAAAGACTATAAATCATATCAAAACAACAAAGGAAGCAAGCACATAATCCCAATTGCAAGAATTTCAGAAGCAAATTACGTACTGCAGCGCGCGGTGTCACAATTCCAAAAATCTCAGCACCAAACAGTTTGACTTGATGATTTCCCACAACAAGCAGATGATGGTCGAGATATGGCTTGATCCTTCGAGGCTTCGACGGTTTAGACTAGAAGCCGTACAAATTCGCCGGCGTTACAGAGAATTCTCAAATAAGGCGCGTGATTTTGAGAGCGACAAAAGATGGACGTAATTAGAGCATCCAAGCGGAAGTTTCTTACCAATATAATAGTATTGATTTTTTAGGTACGGTATGAATTTGTTAAAAAATTTGCTCTTGAGTTGCTTAGTAAGAAACTCATTAAACACAGGAGAGAGAAAATTTTGCATCAACAAGCCATAAATCTTTGCCACGTATGCTTTTGACACCAAAAAAATTATTCTTATGATTTTGCGAAAAAGATAAAATAAATGCTGAAAATTAATAATATAAAATGGTTAAAAAACCCATAGTAAAAAACCCAACAATGTGGGTGGCCTTAGGGTTGGACAGGCATAGAGATAAAATTTAATTTTTACATAATTAAAGTTATATCTTCCTCAATTATTATTCTAATTGGATTTGATATATATATGTAACATGGTCGATATGGAATTCTCCAAATAAGTTGATTTTGGGAACTCAACTAATATATATATATTTCGGAATAATTAATTTTTTTATTTTTATACATGTGTTTATCGATATACAATGTTTCTGATTGTTTCTGATATACGTTGTATAATCTTCGATATTAATTCATTTACATGTGTTATTGAAGAACCGATGTGTATGTTATATACATCGGTTGTGAATTTGGCGCATCATATATTATACAACGGTATCATTATTATCTTTTTTTTTTACAACACTCCACAAGACATTCGATGTATATTAAGTGATGTAAAACACCGTTTTTGTTCTAGTGAAAAATCGTATAGGTGAGTCATCGACCTCATCAACCACTTTTTTACAAGTAAATGTAATTTTGACTATTATAAACCCATCACCCTTACATATGCAATTGAGTAAATTTTACAAGCAATTGTAAATGAAGTAGTAGGTGAATATTGAGTGTGTACAAGTCAAAGAATCAAGCTCGTGTCATCAACAGACTTCCAATCACTTGATTATACTCAACTGCAGAGATTACCCACTAATCAAGTTTTTCAATGTTATTCGCACACTTCATTCCTAATTTCTTATATACATTTCCCCTAGAAACTTACAAATGTATGTACGTGACATGGACCTCTTTCCCAATACTTTCGTTTGCGTATATACTCAGTAGTCCATCTTCTTGACCCAAAGACTATAACTATTACCTGTAAACCAGAAATAAATACAAACAAACAAAGAACAATCAACTACATAACAAAGAACAATCAAATCCATTACCTAAAAATAATGAGATTATAGTGATTTTAGGGCCTCGACAAAACATCTTGAATTAGATATGAAATTCAAAGGTTTGTGTACGTTAGTATCAAGGAGGTTATGACACAAATATTTAGGAACTAAAAAACTAATAAACAAGTTATTAAAAACACATTAAGGTGAAAAACTTTTGTTAACAAAATAGTTACCTAGAATAAACACCACTTATATTTCGAGGATTTAAAAGTCTACTTATATATTGAACTCGAGATTAAGCTTAGGAACTACAAAGTTTTGATCTTCTTCATTCAAGACTAAATCCTAGCTTCCTGACAATCTTAACACAATAAAGCATTCTTAGGCTCCGTTCGGATCGGCGGTAGTTGAAGTAGGTGTTGAAGTGGAAGTAAGCTGAAGTTGAAGGTAGCTGAAGTGAGCTGAAGTTGAAGGTAGCTGAAGTTGGTGGTGAAGTTGAGATTTTAGGAGTTGAAGTTCGATATGGAGTGTTCGGTAAAACGAGTTGAAGTAATTGATATTGGTATGTAAAATTACGAAAAAGGGTACGAGGAAAATTCTGATTTCTTGTCACGTGACTTGCACATGCCCTCTTCTAAATCCTACCATCAGCTACCATGTGCCATTCACGTGACTTTTCTTCCCCAAATTGAAACTTTGTTCCCCAAATCTGCCATTACTCAGCTTTCCCGATAGTCATCATCTAAGGAGTCCACAACGCAGGGAGGCGGCTGGCGATTTCTCTCCTCCACCTCGCATGTAATATTTCCCGATAGTCATCAATGGAGTCCACAACGTCGTCATCTTCTCTGACGATTCTCCCTGGTTTGCCATTTCTCACCTTAACCACTTGTTCCTCTAGTTTGATGAAAAACTACACTGTACACCCAGTCCCAGATAGTCAAAAAGGTTTTAAATCCTACCACTGCCTTAGACTAATTCCATCAGTAATATAATCTTTCACGCAGTTGATTATTTTATGGTTATGAGTCATATCTTCTTGAATTTTTTAACCCTCATTTTGATACAGTTTTGATTTGCTGACTAATGCACAACTGGCTTGTGACGTTTATAAATCATTTTAAAATATAAAACCATCTTTGCATTGGTTAGTTAGGAGTGAGATCGTGTTGTAATCAAACTTGTTCTTTGATGAAAGAATGATGCCTGAAACGAGATAATGACAGATGTGCATGCTGCAATCTACTTTATTTGTCATTATGACCAGGGTACATAAACACTGGCCTAGGTTTCTTTAATCTTTACAAACTAAGGGTGTACACAATTTGGATTTCCCTACCTTGTCATTTTTCTTCTTGAAAGAAATTACAGCATTACCTAATTCTGTGCTAACCTGTGATACTAATCTAAGTAAATCAACAATGGCATCAGCATAAATCGGTTAACTGATGCTGAGTTTTACTGAGGTTAACTGAGGTTAACTGATGCTGTAATGTTTTCATAGCAATGTTCATCATTTTTCTGGTTTCCTGTGTGTGTTTACTGATGGTGTAATGTTTTTCTGGTTGTTCAATAAGTTTACTGAGGTTTGTATGGGTTTAGGGGTAAGTTTACTGATGTTGTCATGTTTTTCTGGTTGTTCAATAAGTGTACTGAGGTTATTTGTTTGGGTTTAGGGCTAAGTGTAGTGATGTTATCATGCTTTTCTGGTCGTACAATAATTGTACTGAGGTTATGTGTTCAATTAAGGAGGCTAAGTTTACTGATGTTGTTTGTAGGCAATTTGTAGGAGGATAAGTTTACTGATGTTGTCATTGCCTTTTTGTTTTTCTTTGCAATTTGTAGGCAAATTCTGAACCAGAAGTTGTTGTGTTCTCATTCAATCGATTTTGTGAAGAAATAGTGAAGGTAAAACAGTCTCCTTATAAGTAATTACCATAGTTTGAGCATTCAATTGATTTTTGGTTTTTGATGTGTATTCCATGTTACAAAAATAGTAGAGATGGATTCCAGTGAGAAAGATAAGGGTAAGGATAAGGCCAAGGAAACATTTCCTTGGAATGATGAACTAACTATCCTACTGATGAAGATATGCAAGGATTATCAGTCATCTCACGGATACAATCAGAGTTTTGCTTGGAATATAATTAATGACAATTTTGAAAAACAATCTGGAATGAAGCTTACAAGTAAGAGTTGTGCAAGAAACAAGATTGAACATATGAAAAAGTTGTGGAAACCATGGTGTGCATTAAGGAACCATGTCACTGGTGGCGGTTGGGATCCATCTACTGGACAATTCACCATGGATGATGAATGGTGGGATAGGCAAAAGAAGGTACTGACTTAGTTATTTTGTATGAATTACAGTTAGTGCACTGAATTACAGTTAGTTATTTGCAGTTTTTGCCATCTGTTTACAAGGTGTTGTGATAAAATGATCCTTTTTTGCAGTTTCTGTTTCCAGTTACTGATTCTATTGCTGTGTTTGCATTTACTGAATAATCCTTTTTGTTCTTTTTGTACAGACAAAGAACGACAAGTTCTCCCAATTTAGGAAAAAAGGGGTTCATCCAGAGCTTAGTGATTTGTGGGACGATGTTTTTGGCCAAATTGTTGCGACTGGAAAGCATGTTGTATCACCTAGCATGGAGCCAAGTTCTGTTCCTACTCTTGCCTTACCTGAAAATGATGGTCTTGCTTGCTCAGATAAAGAAGATTCTCTTGATGCCATATTAAGCAAAGATTTAGAGGATGACTCCATTAGCTTGCAAGCCCTTGTTGCTAGGGTAAATGTTGAATTGCCTTGTGATGCATATCTAGCTCAAGTGCATCAAACTGTGAGTGGAAATTTGGACTGTGGTCCATCAATGACGAAAGGAAAGGCTGGCATGTTATGTTTGTCCTCACCAGAAGAAGTGGTCAAGAAGCGTAAGAAGAGGTCCTCAGTTACAACTTTAGCATTCAATGAGCACATGAAGTTTGTTGGAGAAACCGGTCAAAAAATTCTGTCTCTTTTGGAGGGAGAACTTAGCAGCTCAGCTACTGGAAAAGAGAGCCCTACATATACTTTCAACGACTGCATTAAGCTTCTTGAAGAGATGGTAGCCTCTGGGAATCTAAGTGAGGAGTCTCCTATATGGTGTTTTGCAGCAAGTCAGTTTAAGGTGGAGGCAATGCGTGAGGTCTTCATTACGTTGCCTAAGCAATCTAATAGGCTCGCATGGCTGAAGTATGAATATCAAGTTGCAAACAACATCTACCAACCATCTAGCAGTGCAAGTCAGTGAAAAAAGACTCATTGAAGATGAGAGGCGCAAATGGAATATGTTCTATGGTTTTATTTTATGCATGAGACAATTGTTTTTCGGAATCCTGTTTTCAGTTTTATGTAACCTTTAAACCTTATGGCTGAGGCACTGTTTCGGAATGACTTTTATGGAATGTTTATGTTTTTATCTTCATTTTCTTGTAGATGATTTGTTTGCTAACACTGTTTAGGGTGCTGAATTTGTATTACAGCTGACTATGGATAGCTCTCCAGCCTCAAGAAAGAGAAAAAGGATTGAGTTGGTTAAGAAGCTAAGCCCTTTGATATATGTGTGGTTAGCCGCAGCAGCAGAATTGTCAGATGCATATTATAGGAGATTCCTTGTGAAGACCCCTTGCTTTGATTCTAATCTGACTGGGTATATGTGGATTAGACAAATTATGGATTCAGGTTCAGATGTCAGATGCATGATTGCATTTCGTATGGAGCGTCATGTTTTTGCAAATCTGTGTGATGAATTAGAAGCTGACTATGGCCTTAAACCTTCACGATATATGTGTGTCATGGAGAAGGTTGGTGTGTTTCTATACGTACTATCCATTTCAGCATCAAATAAGCTATGTTCTGAGCGTTTCCAACGTTCCGGAGACACGATCTCTAGGGTCTTTCATCAAGTTAAAGATGCATTTGTTGGAAGGAATGTTGGTTTCACTGGTTTTGTGCGTAAGCTAGTAGAACCGCGAGGTAGGAACTTCACAAATATTCCTAACAAGATTGCAAATGAAGAGAGATATAACCTATTCACGGTAATAATTTATTTTATAGTTACGACCCATATCTCTTACATATGTGTGTCTTCTGTTTTATATAAGGAGTTATAATTTCAAAATGTACCTTTTTAGGGTGCTATTGGGTGCATTGATGGCGTTCACATGGAATGCGTTATACCCGAGGTCGATCAATTTCCTTACAGAGGTCGTAGAGGGTTTTGTTCTTTCAATGTCATGGCGGTATGCGACTTCGATATGTACTTCACGTACATATCCGTCGGTTGGGAAGGAAGTGCGCATGACACACGTGTGTTACAACATTCCATGAACACGGAATCTATGAACTTTCCTCATCCACCCAAAGGTATGACATTAATGCAGTAGTTCATTAATTTCGTATGTTGTCCACTACTTTCAGTAGTTCATTAATTGCAGTAGTACAGTGCATTGCATATATGGTTGAACAGTTTGCAGTAGTGCAGTGAATTAATTGGTCAGATTTCAATATCTATATTTTAACTTGTTTGTATAATTTAGGTAGATATTATCTATGCGACAAAGGATATCCCGATCGAGAAGGCTATATGGTACCTTACTCAAAAACCAAGTACCACCAATCTCAGTTTATGCGGATGGCACCCGAAAATGCTAGGGAAGGATTTAATAGAGTGCATTCTTCATTGCGAACGACCATAGAACGCTGCTTTGGGATTCTGAAGAAGCGATGGAAGATGCTGAAATCAATGTCAAGCTATAGTGTTGAAACGCAAATTGATATTATTTGTTCTTGCTTTGCTTTGCATAATTTTATTCTACAGCACAAGATTAATGACAGGATCTTAGATGATGAAGACGACTTTGAAGAGGTCTTCAGACACTTACCAGAACCGGAGGGTGAAGACAACAATCCACGTGGTATGTCTAATGTTCGAGATGCAATTGCGGAAAGAATTTGGTTAAACAAGAACCGATACTTCTAGGTAATGGATGCCCTTATTATATCTTTTTGGAGGGAGGATTTGACAAGCAGTTTTGTGCGTAGTGTTATTAAACAATATGAGCTTTTTGCCATGGCCAAAACTGCTTGTCAAATCATTTTGGTATAGCTGCATAATTATAGGTTACTAAACTTCATGTGTTTTGGTACAATTGACTGCCGAAATGAGTGTTAGGTACTGATCCAGCTTTCATGAATATAAAATCAGTTTTTGGACACCATCAGAATCACATAGGCATACCATAAAATATTAAGATTAGTTGATCCTAGTTGAGTCAACACATTTCAGACACCAAGAACATGCCATCTGCAAAAAAAACACTATCAGCTCAGCAAGCCATCGTGAGAAGTGAAAACTGAGAACTCAGATTATGGAAAAAGCAATTTCAATCTCCCTTACGATCTATAGAAAACTCAGTTTAGAACAAAGATGATAGTTGGAAGTGCCAATAAGTAGTGCCAATAAGTAGGGATCCTGGAGGTAAGATTGCAAGTTACAGAATTGGGTGACAACACAGTAAAGTCTGTAAGAACTACAAAGAAAATTTGAATGTCACACAAAACAATTCTTGAAATCTATCAGTCTTACCAGGGGAAGAAGAGTTTCTGTGGATGGGAGCTGTCCTCGAGACTTGCTAGAATATCTAGATTGATCCTGCATTTGTGTCAAAAAAAATGACGACTCAGAAACAGAATTAATAGACCGTTCAAATAGCTATCTTTCCATCGACAATGTGAAAATAGCTTTCTATGAAAATACCTGCAAGAACAAGAACAAGAAACTGATTTTTAATGGAAACCCAGAAATCAAAATTCTAAAAAAGAAGGATTTGAGTTTATGCAGGTTTTTTAAAGGACTTAATTATTTTTGCTGTTATGGTGAACAGTAGACATCTCCTACAACCTGCAATTAACCACTGTTGTTATACTCTGTTTGGCTGTGTCTTTCTCTTTCAGATGCCGTCTCTTATCATTCATTCAATACTCATTCATTCATTCTTAGTTTTGATTTTTAATCTAAAAATACAATTTTCACATAGCCCAAAACAGTAACGCTAGAAAACAAAAGCTACATTTATTTCTACTGTTAATATATATAAAGAGAAATTAATTAGAGTGTAGCATGAATTTGAAGCCTTCATTTATGCTGATGTACTTAATTACCAAGTAGACACTGTGCTCAACTGCATTCCTGTTTGAAGCCTTCATTTATGAGACAATGACAACTCTACATATATGTATATATATAAACGTAATGGAGGCCAATGGGTAGCAGTGAAGAAAACCAATTGGAGTTAATCAAAATTCATTTGTATTTCTAAAAGAAGAGGAAGAATGGCAGGTATTTATTTTTTTCATTGTGTTGTGTTTACAAAATTAAAAAGTCGGTTTATTATAGCTTCAAATTATATATTTACAGGAGTTGTCCCTTTACCATGGACCGATCTTGAGAACCAGAGGTTTATCGAGGTTTTGATCGACTATCAAGCTAAGTATGGCGCGTATGAGAACTTTTCGTGGGGGATAGTACGTCAAGAGTTTGGTCGAGTTACGGGACAAAACTGTTCTACCACTCTTCTCAAGAACAACTATGAAAGGAACAAGAAGAAATGGAAACTATGGAAGTCATTTCAAATGGCATGCAATGTAGACTGTGACCCTATAACGGGCGCCATCCTGAAAGACAACGAGTGGTGGGATGCGTTTTTGGAGGTAAGTAAGATTTTAAATAGCATGCAATGGAATGTTACGTTATTCTTTGAAACTTAACATATATATTTTTCACGTGCAGGACGAACCGAAGTACGTGTGCTTTCGTGTGAACCCGTTAAACCCGACAATGAAGAGCTTGTTATCTCAGGTCTTCTACCCTTAAAGATCGGGTGATATCGTAATATGAGCTTCGTTATGATCGAGATGCTTGCTGGAACTCTAATTTAAACTATTTACATTGTATCGTGGTATTTATGGTTAT
This sequence comes from Oxyria digyna, assembly GCA_029168935.1. Taxonomy (NCBI): domain Eukaryota; kingdom Viridiplantae; phylum Streptophyta; class Magnoliopsida; order Caryophyllales; family Polygonaceae; genus Oxyria; species Oxyria digyna. Next base: position 49,592,855 of record JAPVLV010000005.1, read on the forward strand.
GTGTATGTTTTGTTAAGCAGAAATGAGTTTATGTTTATGTGTATGTTTTGTTGGAAGTTTTAATCAATAAAGTTAGTGTGTTCTTGTTGGAAGTAATAATAACAGAATGCAACTCATAAAACAAGGGAAGAGCACAAGATGTAGTCCTAAACATCATCAGCATACCAAAATGATACCATAATGCAACTCATAATACCAGAATTACATCGAACCTGTTTCGATAATTACAAACCGAAGCATAGCAAAATGATCAGCATTCAACAAAATAAAACAAACAGTACACACCAAGTTATTACAAAATGTAGTCCTAAACATGACTCACTTCCATTTACGGACCAAGTAGTTGTTAACACCAACAAGCAAGAGCACAAGAGCAAGGCTACATGAAAGAATGGTAATCTTCCTATTCCTCTCACGTAGCTTGATGTTTTCTTTCATAAGGTTGTCCCTCTGCAACGCCAAATTTACATTTGAAGTAGCCATTGAAGAAACCTCGTCAAAGAGTTCTACATTTTCATTACGGACATGCTCAATCTCATCACGGTGTTCCTGAACCTTACATGTGAGTTCATTCACCTTCATTCTTTCACTGTGAAGGAATTCTGCATACTCAGTCAAATCACTTCTCAGGTTACTAGCAGCAGTTTGCATCTCCACCACCCTAGGATGGCTTTCAACTGAGTTTATAAGGGAATCAAACCTGGACACATCATATTCCTAAAGAGAAAACAAATAAATGACAGCACTTCAGGCATTTGTTATAAGTGAGGATGTGTAATTCAATGAATCAAAGTGTAGGATATAACAATGAACTGCTGGAATGCCTAATTCAATTACTAAAGTGTAGGATATAACAAAAATGACTCAGCGTAGATTACCCTCCACCATGGATCAGGATCCACATCACCAATGGAGCCACTGGATGTGTAATCAGTCAAGGTGCGTCGCACCTCCCTTGGAAGTCCATCAAATGGACCTGGACAATAACCAAAGGAGTCTTCTTCATTAGCTAACATTTGCTCAGTGTTGTTTGGAGAATATCCATCCATGTCATACCCTAGATAAGAACAAAAATTATATGCAAAACTTTGGAATTATATTTGACATTAATCAACATGTGAAAACCCATGATAAAAACAATCAGTATACAAATCATCACTGTCTAGACAATCATACAAGTATACCAAAACCAGCAATACAAAGAAATAGCACATGATGGTATGCACAAAACCAACTAAAAGCAATGTCATATAAACCATGCTAATATTTCTTACCATGATACCACTAATGTCCATCATCAAAACCTTTGTATCCACTCTATAAACCAACTAAAAGCAATGTCATATAAACCATGCTAATATTTCTTACCATGCTAATACATGTGTTGTTAAAAATAAATATCACATATGGAAGCATATTATGTATGTAGATGCCGAGTTTGAGAAGTCGAGCAAGGCTAGTTCTGGGATGAGTAAAAAAATGATGATGAAGTTTGTACTTCAAGTATGCAACTCTATGTTTGTCAATATCATTCCGTTGTGGGTGCTGAGAAAAGTACATAGGTGAACCTGTTTGATTTAGCAAAGCCTATACAACAGAACTTATGCTTGGTAGACATGAAAATCAATAACCATTATACAATGAAAATGAAACAAGAGCATTTTTATCATTTCACAGTTTTCAAATCTTTCAAAAACCACCATACAACAAAATTCAACATAAGACTCACATTTCATTAGCATGAGGAAGATAAAATTTACGGATAATGACAACCAACTTACAAAAGAAGATCAAGGTGCCAGGAGCTCAGCTAAGTCAGCAATGGAACTTCCTTTTTCTTGCCCACTCTACTACATACATATATACATTGATGAAAAGGAAGTCAAATGGACATTCTATTTATTTATAAATATGAAAGACATGGAGATTTCGTGTATTTATATGAGAAAATCTACTAAAATATGAATGATATGAAACATAATCCAGGAAAGATCTTCAAAAAGAACAACTTCTTCCAAGTACTTCCCAACATAAAAATTGGATAGTGAAACTGCATTGACATGTGAATCCAGTGCTTCTATTGCCATTAAGAAAGATAACTCCTATTAAAAACAAATGACACTTCAATTTAGATAGGACCTCAGCAACAAGCGTTAGACTTGCACCAAAGCACTCATACCCAGCTACCTTGGGGCTTGGACATCCACAACTAGACAAAGATTGATATAAACAAACATCATCTGCAAAAGATATCTATTTCCAATCGAGTTTTTCATACAACTAGGTGAACAAATTAACATATGCCCAAAGACATGAAATTTTGTGCTACTGATAGGAAATTCTTCCAATTTAAAGCAGAATTGAGTGTTGCTTCCAATCATAAAAACCTAAACTTGGCAATTATCACAAAACCAGTGTAAACCCTAATTGACATATCTGGACAAGTTGAAACACGCAATACTGAAATTATAGTACGAATCCAATTCAGGAACAAATGTAATCAGGTAATTGTAGGAGATATGACGAAAATGCGGATTTCAATCGATTAAGCTGAGAAATTAAGGCAAGATTCGACTGCAATAGGTCACACACAACGAAGAACTGAAGACTCACAGCTCGCTGCATTATCTAGGTTTGAAGAGAAATTAAGAACAGGTTGCGGAAAACCAAACGAGATGAAGAAGGAGCGATTACCTCTGGCGATGAACAGTCGAAGCAATCGTTCTCAGCCAAGTCGATGAACAGCTTCTCTGAGATATGAGAATGGGATATATGAGATTTCTCAGGGGTAGAAATCGTAAACATCCCTGCTTCAACTCGATTTTTATGCTTACCCTATACCCCCAAGGGTACAAAAAAAGCTTCAACTTCAACGCATTATTGCTTCAACACATGAGCTTCAACTCGCCGGGTACAAATGCCGAACAAACCAAATTTTTCTTCAACGCCCAAAATCTTCCACTTCCACTCCTTCAACAGCCCAAATTTGCCAATCCGAACGGGCCCTTGCACTTTGAGATTTCTCCGGAATGAATATTTCAAATGAAGGATGATACCACTGTATTTATTGCAAATTGTCACTAATATATTGCTAAGGATATTATTGAGCAATCTTTAATTTCACAAATACAAATAATCTTGCTTATTAAAGATAATTAACGTACTCTTTCTTAACCTAATTACAACCAATTCTAAATATATCTTCCAGGCTGTTAGAGACGCTCCAAATCTTCTTGGATCATCACCAACAAGCAACAAATCGTCTAGCAAGATTCTACATTTCGCCGAAGATATGTTGGCGTGGTTCCTAAGTCAAGTTCTATTGATCTCGCTCTTTGCTCACTTAAATTTGGTTTTTTTTTTCCACCTACAACTCGAACAATTATATATATCCATTACACTCACTTAAAATGTCGTAAAAAACAGCTCAAAGTAGCGCAATTAGGGTTTTGTCTCTTATATATATAAGAAGGTCTTACATAAGCCAAACAACATCGGCCACACAGCTAAGTAAAAGAAAGAAAATATATCCATTTTCGGACTTATATAAAGTCCATTTTCCAGACTCGGAGATGAAAGCATCTTATCGTAGTCCAAAGAGACGCAACCCAAAATATGAAACCAGACAAAACCCGATCCAATGTCCAAATTTAGTGTTGTAACAGAATCGAAACGAGAACAAAGTAAACGCAAGAAAGACACACAGATATACGTGGTTCACCAAAGATTGGCTACGTCCACAGGAGAGGGAGATCAGATTATACGGAGGCGGTATTACAGTTTTCAGTACAATTAGGTTTACACATAAGCCGCTATATATAGCGCTAAATAACCCTAAGCCCAACAACAAAACTGATGGGCCCAGCGAGACCCCCGTGCTACCTGTCGCAGTGTGTGATTCAGATTCAAGGCATACTAACACTTAGAATTACCAGCTTGTTAATTCAGGAGACAACTTATTTTGCTAGTTTATTGTGAACATTAGTTATGATCATTTTAACAAGTCTTTGATTAACTACTAATTAAGTTTATATATATGATGACGTTTGATTATTACTAGAAGTGTATAGGCAATATATATAGGCATATACGTGTACTAAGAAAAACTTGACTGTGTAGCTTGATATTATATACTCTCATATTCATCACGTGAATAAATATACGAATGCATGCACACCCTTTTATATTCACATGCACACGTTTTGCATGTGCGTGTTTCTTTTTTACATTATCTAAAATATACATACATCTGCGAATGTGCATGTTAATATATCTAAAGGTATATATATGCATCTGAATATAAAAGGTTGTGTATATGTTCGTATATTTAAATTTGAATTTTTTCTTATATGTTACCCTATAAATATAAGATCCAGCACACTCGAGCTACAACAATTAGCTACCATTTCTTTCTTATCATAATGGAGATTCCTCACCTATCATCAGCAATTATCTTCTTCAGTGTACATTTACTTGTTCTGAGTTGTTAATTTTGAATAGATCAATTACATTCATGCATGCAGTGTATTATTTATCTGATACGAAATTGAAAATAATACATATCCATATATATATGTAGGTTGCAATGGTGGTTTGTAGTACTTCTCTACCAGCAGAGAAATACTGGAAGCAAGTGTTGCCAGACACCCCCATGCCTAAAGCCATCAAGGATTCTCTCGGTACTAATGCTGCTGGTAATTCAATTATTAATTATTATTAACGATTTTCTAAGATAAGCAAATTTGATAAGAGGCTTCTTTTTCGAATAAGCTAGACATAGGTTAGAAAAACCGATTTATTTATTACATTTCACTTTATTGTAGTGAGCACCGGCGTAACGGTCGGCGGAGGAGGAACAACGGTCAAAGTCCATGCTCCAAAATCCAAAGCCGGCGTCATTGTAGGAAAAGGAGGAACGGCGGTGCACGTTAGCGGCCCAAAGTCAAGAACCGGTGTCGTCGTCGGAAAAGGAGGCACGACGGTCAAAGTGCACGGACCAAAAGGGAAGAAAACATACGTCTCAGTCAAACCCGGCCCAAAAGGCTTCTTGTACAAGTACGCCGCAACAGAAACCCAACTCCACGACGACCCAAATGCGGTCTTATTTTTCCTTGAAAAAGACCTAACTACCCCTAAAGAAAAGACAATGAGCCTTTGCTTCACCACCACCGCCAACTCCTCCCCCACTACCTTTTTACCACGTAGGGTCGCAGACTCGGTCCCGTTTTCGTCGGAGAAGTTGTCGAAGATTCTTGACCGCCTTAACATCGCCCCGGGATCTCCCGAGGCTGTTATGGTTGAGAGCACGGTTAAGGACTGTGAGGAGAAGCCGACGAAAGGAGAAGACAAGCGTTGTGTTGCCTCGTTGGAAGGGATGGTGGATTATGTCACCTCTAAGCTCGGGACACGTGTCTCCGCAGTCTCAACTGACGCAGGTACGTAGGGCTTCTATGCACATTAACAAAGCCTAATCATTCAACTCCAACTACTTATTCAGCTTCAATTTCAGCTTGATATATATCTAAAATAATTCTCTATCTGACTGATAGGTGATAATAAAAAAGAGAAGTACAAGGTGGTGAAAGCGACGAGGCTAGGGCACGGGAAGGACGCGCGTGCAGTGGTGTGCCACAAACAGAGCTACGCTTACGCAATCTTCTATTGCCACGAGACAGACACGACTCGAGTTTACGAGGTGTCATTGGCGGGCCCGAAGGCTGAGTTGGTGAATGCGGTGGCGGTTTGTCACACTGACACGTCAAAGTGGAACCCTAAACACTTGGCTTTCTTGGTGTTGAAGGTCAAGCCTGGGAGTGTTCCCGTCTGTCATTTTCTGCCGGAGGATCATGTGGTTTGGGTGGCCAAGTAGATGTGTATGTATTTCACGCATGATCGAGTATTGTATGGTGTCTCTTTTTGTGATATATATTATCAATAAAGACATGATTGAGCACGTTATAGTTGGTATATAGTTTATGTGTGTAAAAGTAGTTTATAAGACATATCAAAGTCATGGATGATTATGTGATATTTGAATGTTGGTATGTAGCTTACGTATGTAAAAGTACTCCAGTTTATAAGACATTGGAGTCATGGATGATTATTTGATATTTGAATGTTACCGTGGCTTAATGTTGAAAGATATATTAATGGATGATTATTCGGTATTTGAATGTTACCGTGAATGATACCTGGCTTAATGTTGAAAGACATATATAATATGTGACGTAATTTCGGTGAGGACGCCCTCTTAGAGAAAGAATAAGGATTTACTCTATCTGAAGAATGGAGTAAGATTCAAGGGCCAACAACTAAAGGAGAATTGTGGTGGGGCCCATTGATACACGTGTTGTCACTTGATATAATGTTTATGCATTTTCTTTAACAAATATGAGGTGTTGGTGCATCGAATGTGTTGTTGAAACATATAATTGGTTTTGGTGCATCATTCACTGTGTTTTGGTGCATCATCTACTGTGTTTTAGTGCATCATCCAGTAGGTTTTGGTGCATTATCCATTGTGTTTTGGTACATCATCCACTGTGTTTTGGTGCATCATCCAGTAGGTTTTGGTGCATCATCCACTGTGTTTTAGTGCATCATCCAGTAGGTTTTGGTGCATTATCCACTGTGTTTTGGTACATCATCCACTGTGTTTTGGTGCATCATCCAGTAGGTTTTGGTGCATCATCCACCCGTTCTATTGAAAGTTATTTTCCCACATATAACGGGGTTTTTGTACGAAAAAAGTTGATGGCGACGATGGATGGTTAATTGTGTTGTTTTTATGATTGGTTAAAATTAATTTTCAACAAAGTTGATGACTTAGGGTTACATCATCTAAATCACCGGTGATTTAATCTAATTTTTCCTAAATACTAATTATATCCATTATTAAAATAAAACTTAATATATTAGAAATTATACAAATCTCACGGTAAAGAATTAATCTAGTATTTTATTACTCCCTCCGTCCCCTTTTATAGTGCCCATTGTTGCTTTTGCACGGGAATTAAGGAATTGAGAGAATTGAAGTGAAAGGGAGAGAGAATGTGAGTGGGTGTGGGTTTTTATGTAGGAGAGAGAAGATAAAAAGTGGTTTTATGTGAATTTTGAGGTAGAAAAGTGTGTAAGAGAAGAGAAATGAGTGTAGTTTTTGAGGAAAAAGTAGGATAAAAATGGAAAGAAGGGGGGAATGGGAAGAACTTTTCGGGACACCCAAAATAGAAACGGGAACTATATAATGGGACGGGGGGAGTAATTTGATTGATCATGAATAGAAGTGTGCAAGTAGATGAGTGCGATTTGCATTACATTAATCTAGTACTCCCTCCGTTTCAAAATAGATGTCATTTTAGACTCTCAATTTTGTTTCAAATTATTTGTCATTATAGGATTTCAAGACAATTAATACTATGAAAATCATAAATTTGTGTATTGGAATTTGATACTGTTGATTTTCTCCAATCATGCATTGGTTGTAAAAGGAGGTGAATGTTTATTTTGAGAAAAAGTTATCTTTTTATAACATAATTAATCATTTCCTTAATATTTGTGAAAAACTCTAAAATGACATCTATTATGAAACGGAGAGAGTATTTTATTAAAGACAAAGTGCTCATCACATTACCCCGTATTTTATTAAAGACAAAGTGTGCAAGTTGATGAGTGCGTCTGCAGCTGGTGCAAGTTGATGAGTGCTGATCACATTATTACTACTCCTTGACTGGGTCAAGTTGATGAGATTTCCATTAAATTATTCAATTTCGAGATTCTCTTCTGCAGAGTGCAGTATATTACTCTAAATAAATTAATACTACACCTTGACTGCAGAGTCTGCTCATCACATTATTACACTATCCTTTCTCGTCTTCTTCCTCGTTTTATTACAAATCGAGATTCCCGTCTTCTCCCATCAAAATAAGAGCATTCATCTCGGGTTCGTAGTTCATCGGTGTTTGCCTACTGTGTCTACTGTAATTGGTGAGTCTAATTTGAAATTTCCTTGCTGTTATTATGCTCTATGGATCTTTGCTTGTTTCTTCCTAACTAGCATGATAGCATGATTCTCTTGCTTGTTTGTGATCTCTTTTGTGTTATACTCTCGGGTTTTGGTAAATAAAAGAACATGATCAGGTTCATTTATTTTATGAATTTTTCAAACCTATGTCCTAGAGATTCTTGTTAAGAATCCTAGTTTTATTATTTTGGAGATATCTATTTAGCTGTGATGAGTTTATAATTGAATTTACAATTTAAGTTTTAGGACGACCTACCACCCATAGATCAAGAAGATAAACAAGACGATGAATCTTTTTAAAGTCTTAAGTTAACTTCTTCTGTTTACACGAACAACAAATTTAGCCATTTTTCTACTCATGTCATAATAGCAGGGATTTTCCACTTCATTCCCATGGCTGAACTAGCTGTCCTAAACATTGCCAAGGTACTCCTCCACCAACTGAGCTCCCCAGCTAAAGATGAGTTCCTACTGTGGTACAACTCAGATACTGAGCTCAAGAAGTTGGAGAACACTATCAGAACCATCAAAGATGTGTTGCATGATGCTGAGCAAAAGAAAGCAGTGAATGCTGATATCGGAGGGTGGCTTTCTAGGCTTAAAGATGAGATGTACAAAGCAGATGACTTGTTCGACGCTGTCTCAACTAGAGCCTTGCAGAAAAATGTCATTCTTGGAAGCAAGTTCAGAAAAGAGATGAAGATTTTCTTCTCTAAGTCAAACCAAGTTGCCTTCCTTGTCAAAACATCTCATAAGGTGAAGGAGCTGAGGGAGCGGCTAGATGACATTGCAAAAGACATCAATCAGTTTGGATTGTTGAGGGATGCAAATGTATACGATCAGAGGCATGTTGTCAAGCGAAACGAACAACACTCTTTCATTGCTACTGATGAGGTGATTGGGAGAGAGAAAGAGAAGGCAGAGATATTAAGTTTGTTGTTGACTGATGGTAGTGTCGAAGAGCGTGTTTCTGTCATTGCAGTGGTTGGGATTGGGGGACAAGGAAAGACTGCTTTAGCTCAGTTGTTGTACAATGCAAAGGAGACAGAGGAGTTCTTTGAGTTGCGTCTATGGGCTTGCGTTAATTATCTCTCAGACTTAAAAGAAGTTTTGGAGAAAATTACAGGCACAACATCAAGCAGTTTAGATGAGTTGCAGAATAGGCTGAGGGCCAAGATCAATGGGAAGAAGTTTCTTCTTGTAATAGATGATGTATGGGATGATATCCGTGAACAATGGCTTTGTTTGAAACGCTTGTTAGAAGTTGGTGAGAGAGGAAGCAAGATCGTAATGACCACACGCTCGGAGGTGGTAGCACAAAATCTTGGCACTGGAGTGCCTCATTATGCTTTAGGAGAGCTGTCGGATGAGGATGCTTGGGTATTGTTTAAGAGAATGGCCTTTGACAGCAACAAAGAAGTGGAAAACCAAACCAAGGAAAATCTGGGCAGACAAATTGTGAAGAAGTGTCCGAATGTGCCTCTTGCTATCAGGACAGTAGGTAGCTTCTTGTACGGTAAAGACATGAAGGTATGGTCAGATTATGTAGATAATGAGTTGATGAAAGCATTGCCTGATCGTGAGAATATAGTGATGCATGTTTTGAAGATCAGCTATGAGGACCTTCCTTTGTCAGTAAAGCATTGTTTTGCCTATTGTTCGCTCTTTCCGGAAGATTATTTATTTGATCAAACTACTTTGATCCAGCTTTGGATGGCTCAGGGTTTCCTTGAGCCGTCTAATGAAAATCCATGCTTAGAGGATGTTGGTGAGAGTTACTTCTTGTACTTGGTACAAAGATGCTTTTTCCAAAATGTTGTGGTAGGCGCTGAGGGTGCTATAATCAGTTGCAAAATGCATGACCTGTTCCATGATTTGGCTGAACAAGTATCTGCAAATGAATGTCTTTCGATGTTGAAAATCAATGAGGATTTAGGGAGAAAGCGACCTCGACATTTCCATGTTAAGGATATCACAAGCTCACATCTCGAGTATAAAGGAATGCGAAGCCTATTGTCGCCTAATACAGGAGCAATTGATAGGGCGCTTCTAAATGGTATTTTCCTGAATTTGACAAGCTTGAGAGCATTGAGTTTAAGGAAATTAGGTATAGAAGAGATACCCAGTTCCATAGGAAAATTGATTCATTTGAGATATCTTGACCTCAGGAATAGCGATAAGTTGCTCAGGCTTCCAGATGCTTTCTGCAAGCTTCATAATCTCCTAGTATTGAATCTTGAAGGATGTCAGAATCTTATCAAGTTGCCAAAAGACCTGCACAAATTAATAAGCCTAAGATATTTACAGCTTGAGGGTTGTTCAAAACTGAATCATATGCCTTCAAGATTGGAAGAGATGACCTCTCTTGTTAGTCTTGACCGACTTATTGTGCACAAAGAGTATGGGGGACTAAGGTATTTGAAACACCTTAACAGCTTGACAGGTGAAATTGACATCAAACTTCCAGGACGTGGGTGGAAAAGTTGTGTGGTTGATGCCGAGGAGTCTATGTTGAGCAAAAAAACAAAATTAAGCAAGTTACATCTGTTGTGGCCTTTTGAATTCAAAGAGGAAGAGTTTCCTGAAACTGATGATGTGTTATGCTGTCTTCAACCGTCCAATAATGTCAGTCATTTTAAAGTTTATTTCTACCCTGGAGTGAAGTTTCCAGATTGGCTTTCTACTCTGCATAACTTGGTTGAGCTACGTCTAGATTCCTGCAATAGATGTCATGAGCTTCCACAACTAAGCCATCTCTTTCAGCTTAAAACGTTGTTCCTAGGGTTTATGCCTCTGCTGGAGTACGTGGAGAATGACAGGTGTTCTGATAGCGGATCATTCTTCGCCTCACTTGAATATTTGTGTATTTCATATATGCCAATATTAAAAGGATGGTGGAGGCCAGCTGCAGCCGAAGAAGTTTCTGGTGTTCATGACTATGGGTTTCCACGACTTTCTGATTTAGGGGTAGTAAATTGCCTACAGCTAGCAACCCTGCCTTCGTGTCCATTTGTGGAACATTTGAAACTTGTTGGAGTCGGTGTGAATCTAGCAAGTCAGTTACTGAGATTACCCAATGCAATAGAACCAGAAGCAAATAGGTTTGTGGTTCCAACTTCTAATATTCCCCGCACTTGCTCTCACCTGAGTGTTTTATCTCTCTGGAGAATAAATGATCTCGCTTTTCCGCCACAAGAAACGAGCATCTTGTCATGTATCCGCCACCTTTCAATATACGAGTGTTCTAACTTTGAACGCTCTTCTCTCTTCTTCTTACTGCAACAATTGCCCACCCTTGAAATCCTCCAGTTTCGAGGCTCCGAAGCTACAGAATCAGTGATTGAGGTTGAAAACATGGCGAAAGAGGGGATGCCATGGAGGTGGCTTATAAGTCTCAAGGAGTTGGAATTTGAGTTTGGGAGTGATGCAGTGGGTGCTCATCTTCTCAACGGACTTCATCATCTCAGTGGATTAGAGGAATTAGTTATCCATGGCAATGTGCCATCTGACGAGGACATGCAATGGACAGCTCCTCTTAACCTTAAACACTTGTCACTTGAGGATATGGATACAATGACCGGTCTTAATAGAGTAATCCATCAGCTGAAGAATCTCCAGCATTTAACAATTAAATCCTACAGTGGTGATACACTTGAATTGAATGAGTTGCCGTGGGAGGACCTTAAAGGCTTGAGAACACTCCACTTTAAACACTTCTTTTCTACCAAGTCGTTAGCATCAATACCAGACGAATGTCGACACCTCCTATCCCTTGAATATCTTGAAATCTCTGGCTGTCATAAGATTTCATCTTTGCCTGATTGGGTCAGCCGCCTTACATCACTTCAAATTCATGATTGCCCAGAACTGGAAGACAAGTGTAGAAAACCAACGGGTTCATATTGGCCCCTAATTCAAGACATTCCTTATGTATCCATACGCAACTAACAGGTACTTTTAGAGTAGCAACATTATGATTACAAATTTCACCTTCCATTTATAAGATATTCTTCACATATATTTATTATATATTCTATTATGCAGAGTGTTAGTATGCCTTGAATCTCAAACGGTATACGATATCTATTGTATGGGCTTATTTGGGCGTATCGGTTTTGTTGTTGGGCTTAGGGTTATTTAGCGTTATATATAGCGGCTTATGTGTAAATCCTAATTGTACCGAAAACTGTAATACCGCCTCCGTATAATCTGATCTCCCTCTCCTGTGGACGTAGCCAAATTTGGTGAACCACGTATATCTGTGTGTCTTTCTTGCGTTTACTTTGTTCTCGTTTCGATTCTGTTACAACAATATATATATAGTGTCAATATACATGTCAATTTCATGCCTTAGTTACGTTCAGTTGATGCCTTAGCTAAGATTATTTTGAATTCCTTTTTATTTTTATCGGTGTAGTATATCCCCTTTGCAACCTTAAGTAATTTTCATTAGAGATAAGTAATTTTCATTAACTCTTTCGTTAAGTATAACACTTACGTTATTTGTTTTGTAGTATAATATAGATTGTGGATACTATGTTCTTCGTTACATGTACGAGATCATTAGTAAAGAACAAGACTATCACTCAAAAGGTATATTTATTTTTGAATTCTTCATTTTATGTTGATCTTGTTTATACTTCTAATCTAAAATTATTATATACATAGTATTATGCAGAATTTAGTGGTACCATACCATATTCACAAGACAAGATAGATGAGATTCGAGATCAATGGGCAACATTTATGCAATCATTCCTCAAGTAGTTAGTAACTAATACATTGGTTAAACGTTTTATATTTTCTTTGCAACCTTTTGCAAGTACTTTACATAATAGAAATAGTACTTGCCTATATTTTTTGGATTGTGTTTGTAAGACTTCTTTCACCTTTTGAATCTATGAAAAATTGAGGTATTGATATATGATATCTTATATATATATATATATATATTATGAATCAGGTGAATTTTTGTATGATTTATCAATAGTAGAGATAAATTCAATTTACCACGGTTCAGAAAATTCAACCAGATCAACTAATTTACCACGCTTATAACAATTATCACGGTTATAAAAAATATATTTCACCACGGTTATAAAATTTGTACATTTGAATTTACCCCGGTTCTACAATTTTACCACTGTAAATTTTACCACGGCTCAACAAATTTACCACGGTTAACCTGAAATTTGAATATATGCTAATTTACCACGGTTGTCTGTTTTACCCCGGTTCGTGAATCGTTGTAAATGTGTAACTGTGGTAAACATGTTTACCACAGGCAAGTTAACCACGGTTTAAAACCGTGGTAAAATTTGCTAAATAACCGTGATTAAAACCCCTTTTTCTACTAGTGAATTTTGGATGCTACAATGAAAAGCAATCCCACCATCTATTTCTAGTCTAGCAATAGATCACTACGAATCAATCTAGGTGATCACATTAGCAAAATCAATAAAAAAAAAACATATGAATACAAGTAAGAGAATTAATACAAACACAAAGGAAAAGAACAAGAGTGATAAATCTTACAATTGAGTCAACTGCAGGTTTCAATTGCTAGGCAAAACATAAGTTCCTAGATGGAAGGGAGAGTCTAACAGAAAGCATAAGAATCGAGAAGAGGGAAAAAAGAGGTTGTCTAACCCTAAAAATCCGAAAATTACATAAAAGGAAAAACCACTAAACGAAATAAAAAATCGAATTATAAAAGGAAATTTGGCCCAAAATGTCGCCCAGAAACCGCGACTAACTGCGGGTCACGCAATCACGATTTTTATCTAGAGTCACGCTCAAGTTATGTTCTTGAACCTCGGCCGCGACCTTCATAACGCGGGTGCGGTTGTTCTTCGAAAACAACGTCTTCAAGTCTTCTCAGCTCCTAGGCTCCGTCTCCAAATCTTCTTTAATTCCTTGCATATCTTCAACTCAGCTCAAATCATCTAAGTTATAGAATTGTCTCCAAAACTCTATCAATCAACTCCAAATATGAGTTATAAATCCCTCGCCGTACAAAGTGCAACATATCAATATTCATCAATTTTCTCCTAATCCACTCACACGTGCTCAAGATAGGCATCTCTTTGGATGAAAGAATACAATTTTTGAAACTCTCGCAAGCATTGTTTAGCAGTACATTTGACTTGGTGTAATGCCTAAACACATGAAGTGACCACGTTGATGGTGAGTCTCTCATGAGGTAGTTGTAAGCATTCACATCCAAATCTCTAATTGCCTGCATTTCCCCCTCAAAATCTCTCTGAGTAGTAGCCTTTGTTGCCGCCCATACCATATCCTTGTATGCTTGACCAGCATCCCATGTTTTTGAAGTTATTTTGCAGGTGTGTTACATAGTGTCTTGTATCAACCTTTGGCACCACTTAAATCAGAGCCTCTATCAAACCCTACAAGATATATTGGTTAGTAAATCATTATAAAGTCAGAGAAAATGAATAGAAAATAAAATTAATCAAAGAAATTACCTTTTGTCTATCTGCGATGAAAGTCAAAGGGTTTCCTCCATGTCTAAGATTTTCCAAGAACCATACCTATGTTTTTTTCTCTTGATCCACAACTGCATAAGCTATTGGAAATATATGTTGATCTCCATCCATTGCAACTACAGTGAAGACTGTCCAGTATCGGCCTTCAAGTAGAACTCATTCAAACCAACCATTGATATGCATCCACCTAGGAAGCCTTGCTTACAAGCTTGTAGACATACATACATTCTCTGAAACTTTGGCCCTAATGGAGTTATTTCTGGACTAACGAACATTGTGCTTCCAGGATTCCGCTTAATTAAAGTGGCAACATAATCCACACCTTTGAATATTGCTCGGGCGCGTGTCATTGAGTTTCAACACTGCCCTCATTCTAGCCCTCCATGCATGGTAATAACTAATTTTAACACTATGTTCTATCCTAAAAATGATAATGAAATGCTTGGTCCTCCATTGAGGATCATCTTTGTAATGCTCCAAGTACTTGTCAGCCAACCAAATTGATGTGATTTTGTGTTTGTGTCTTGCCAACCACACTCATGCTTATCTCTTGATTTGAATTGTACCAGCTGCCCATTCTCTTTGCAGAAATCTTAAACCCACACAACTTCTCTACAGGTCTAGGTTTACACTTCCTCCTCCTATGTTTTAGTGGACAATGACACTTGTTCAAGCAAAATGATTAGATTTTCCTATTGTAATTATGCAAGTAGTAATAATGAAAACCATTCTTCAAATAATATTGCCCCAATGCCTTTATAAACACCTCATTTGACCCAAATTTTATGCTAGTACTGAGTTGAATTTTCCTATTAAAATAAACTAAAGTATTGAATACAAGATACCTTAATCGAGGATTGTCATTTGAACCAGTATTGTAGCTTTCATAATCATTCGCAACCCTTATGTCAAACACATTATCGTCCAATTCAACTTGAGCACCATCTACAATTAGAGCCTCATCATACACATCCTTGTCCACATTTTGTTTAAAATCTCCATCATCAGACAAATCATCAAATGAAGTTGGAATAAATCCTATTCCATCCTCATTTGAAGTTTCTGGACCCAATATCTCTTCATCACAGTTATGCTCAGTTTCTGGACCCAATATCTCTGAATGTGCAACTTAAGCACTTGTTTTCTTTGGCAACAACCTTGGACCTAGCAAGCTTTGGGACAAATATTGTGTAAAAACTTCCAAAAGTAGCTACTCCACCAGAAGAGATTGTTGAAGAATTAGGCCACACACTTTATTTTGAAGAGCTAACCACGTATTATGGAGCACTCTCGACTACAAAACATGGATGGTCAAGAGGAGCCCTAGGGTTGAATATCACATATGATGTACATGATGAGACTATACTCTTGCCTTTAAGTTTTCTAAATTCAACTTGGCTTTTCATACTTGGAGTACTTACTCTTTCTTTATTGGGTTGGGTTAATAAAGTTGTTAGACTCTCTTAAAACTTGGACAATATATTGTTGGAACCGAATTTTTCGGGCACCGGCGGTGCCGGATTATGGGAGCGTTGACTTCGTCTCCGCGAGCACTATCTCGTAGTATCCTCATACGTCAAATTCGGGTTCCGTTTAAATGTGAAATGAGGGATCAAAGATGGTTGCATATAATGTAACAAAATTGAGTTTGGGATAAAAATGTGTATCCCACATTAGAAAATTGGAGGGGAAAAAACCCTCTAGTATGTACACTAGGAGGTGAGTGTCAATGATCTGTCATTGGGCCATGACAAGGCTAACTTGTGGGTGGACTTGTGGAATGGGCCTACATCCAAAAAGAATGAGCTAGCTTTGTTTTGCAGCTAGCCTAAATGACGCGGCTAATTTGTCGTGTGCCAAGTCAAGTAATCCTAACGTGCAAACTAAGTAATATAGTGCGCAAGCAAGGGTCGAATCCCAAGAGAATCAGTTTATCAAATTCTTAAGTTATCACAATGACTAACCAAAAAACGTAATCAAAGGGGGGGGGGGGGGGGTTTAATGGTTTTGATACGAAGTATCGAATGTCAACTTGGTTATAACAATATTAAGTGAAGTGTTCCACTTAGCGATTATCCACAATTAGATTAACAAGTTGATCTTAGAATCCTTTTCATCCCTATGTCAAGTTCTCAAGTGATCGTTCTAATTCCTGTTCTTGAATAGTTATTAGCCCAACTAGTCCTAATAACCCTTACTCGATTATAACCTTGAAACTATCAAAGTTCAATAAGAAAGTAGCAATGCATTCAGGAATAGATAGATACATACAATATCATGGACAACTAGTCGGATACTCGACATGTACTCAATTCTCTTCTCTAATAACAATCACAACTAGTTCATGCAAATAGATTGTGCTACACAACAAGTATGATAATTCAACTAGAAGTATCAAACTCTAGCAATATGAATAAGATAAAACTAACTTAGGTGATCAATCTAAAGTAGTAAATCTAGTTCATGGACAATACAAACAAGAGAGTTGAGACAATCAAAGAGTAGACAAAGGGAAAGGATAAACTCACAACTTGTTGAATCCAAAAGCTTCAAACGCCAAGTGAAACAAAGGAACTTTAGCAACTCATAAGTTTTGTGAAAAACTCTCCAAAAACTTAAGTAAACAAAAGGTATATGATCAAGGATGATCATCCACAACCTAAATAGTCATCAGCTATTGTAACAGCCACATTAAGAGAATAAAAACGTGTGGACAGTTGCAGAATTAAACACAAAATACTTCAATTGGCAAAGACATCAATTTGATTCTTCTGTTGAGGAACCGCACCCGCGGGTTGAGAGCCGCGGGCGCGGTTTTGGATTCTCCAGAATTTCAGGATGGCAGAGGGCCGCGGGCGCGGTTTGGGACCCGCGGGCGCGGATTGTTCTTTCTCGGATCCTTGGCTGAGGGTGAAACCCGCGGGTGCGGCTTGAGACCCGCGGGTGCGGCTGTGTCGTCTGAGGTAACAGCTACTGATTTCTTCAAGTCTTCGTCTTCGTCTTCGTCTTCAGCAGCTTCTTCCTTATGCTTCAATGCTTCGTATCATCTCTTGGAATCTCGTATGTAAATCTTCTCTCGAACAGCTCCATGATACAGATTACATAGAAACAAATAACATAATCCTATACAAAACTAGCTAATAATCCATAGTTGCGGTATGTAAAACACCGCTTATTATTAAACGAGCATATAATGTCTTGGATTTCTATTTTTCCCAAGACAAAATCCAAGAATTCATTACTTTGGTTCCTGTCTTTTGACCATTAACTTGTGCATTGAAATGTGATCTTCCACACTAATGCCATTGATTTGTGTATTGAAGTGTGATCTTCCACACTAATGCCATGGATTTGAGTATTGATCCTCCACATGAATGTCGTCGTTTAATACAAGCGGATTTTTGGGGATTGTGTCTCTTCAAGAGTCTATATAAAGACGCATCAACTTCATTTTCCAAGATACAAAACAATCATTTTCATTATTCTTTCCTCCATGTTTTTGTCTCTTCACTTCTTCTCTTATAAGTTGTCGAGTTTGAGAGTATACACACAGAAAAACGTTCGTTGGACTTCTTTTCCGAGTTGTGCGAGATCAGAAGTGTTAGCAGTTGTATCCTGGTATTCAGAACGCCAGTAACCGTCACACTACGGGACGTTTTCAAAATCTTTATATGGGTTAAAACAAGCACATAAACAATGACATGAAAATTTTGACAGCTTCATGATGTCAAACAGTTTTAATATAAATGAATGTGACAAATGTATTTATGTCAAAACAAATCCAAAAGGATATATCTTGTTGTGGCTATACGTTAATAACATGCTCATTATTGGTAGTAACAAAGATATGATCCAACAAACTAAGAACATACTTAGTGGAAAGTTTGACATGAAAGACTTGAGATTCGCAGGAAGTGATTTTAGGAATAAAGGTCATTAGACATTCCGAAGGAATCATCCTAACTCAAGATCATTACGCCAAGAAGGTACTTGAACGGTTCAAGAAATACTCAAGTGGTAATGCTAAGAGTTCTGTGGACCCTCATCTCGACCTAAAGAAAAACTCGGGTGATGGCATATCTTAAGCAGAGTATGCACAAGTGATTCGAAGTCTAATGTACTTAACAAATTGTACAAGACCAGATTTAGCACACGCGGTGAACGTCTTAAGTCGTTACAATAGCAATATGGGACATAGTCACTGGAAAGGTATTAAACTACTTGCGATATACTCGAAATTATGGGCTACACTATGGACGATATCCAACAGTGACGGAAGACTATAGTGATGCTAACTGGATATCAGACTCCAAAAACTCAAAATCCACCAGCGGGTATGTTTTTACTCTAGGTGGTGCGGCTGTATCCTGGAAATCTTCCAAGCAAATGCTACTGGCTAGATCCTTAATGAAATCTGAATTCATTGCTTTGGACATTTAAGTCTCGTTGAGTTGGACGGTAATGTCGCCTTGTGTTAATCTCGTTGAGTCGAGAATGTGTTAAAAGTTTTAAGATAATAATGTGTGGTGTGAAAAGTAAATAAGATAAGTGTTGCGAGCACATAACTAATAAACCTCGAGCGAGGAGTACAACTTGGAAACCGCTCGTCCTCTAGATTAAGAGGGTCGTCTTTTCAATGTGAATTTGCACAATACGTATGCAGTGAGGTTGTTCGGACCCAATTATTCAAAAGAGTTTTAATGTGTGTAATGTTTCAAAAACATTCCCAAATAAATCATATTTTCTTCCCATAATACCCACCTTCGTTTCGGGTATTCTCTTGTTGCATATCTTTTGGTCTATCCTCCCTCTTCAGTGGAAGTATTTAGTTATATATCGTCTTTCGGCTTTAACTCGAGAGAGTACGATAGTAGCTTAGTACAACCACATAGAACCTCACATAAATACCACTTGCATAGTCTTTCATTAGACTAACCAACCGTTATTTTTCCTTGCATGGTTGGCTGGTGTCATCCGTCCCTATACGGCACATCAGATGGTAGTTTCTCATAAGTGAAGAATCAAGTTCTCAACGTTGAAGTCAACTGATAATGTTTTTGAGTTACTATTTATAAAGTTAAGATTCTGAGGTCAGTAATAGGGTTAAGACCTATCCTGTAATTCCAATATTTTAATTAAGTCTTCCGCTATAATCTCTATAATAACGTTAACAATTATGTCTTCATTATAACGCTTCCGCATTTGTAATGATGTTAAGTAATATAATATGACTTTTAATGTAATCGCTTCCGCATTTGTAAACTCGGATATAATTGCATTTCAATTACTATTTTGTATTTGCTATGCATATTGTAAAGCCTTGGGTGACTTTGGACATTTAACTCTGGGGTCACTGGCGTTATTATTCCCAATGTAATTTGGCGGTGTTACAAAAGCAACGAAATAAGCAGATTGACTTCGAAACTTTCTGGAGGATATACCAATGTGGGAAAAACCGGTGCCGGCTATGGGCGTCCATTGTGATAGTCAAGTGGCGATAGCTCGGGCAATGTATAATGGTAAATCTCGTCATATTTGTAGACGACATAAAACCATAAGACAATTGCTCTCAAATGAAGTAATCACGATTGATTATATCCGATCGACTGACAACTTAGCGGATCCGTTTACAAAAGGTTTGTCTCGAGAGCAAGTTGTGAAATCATCAAGAGGAATGGATTTAAAGCCTATGATAAAATATGACGTTTGATGGTAACCCTACTTACGTGATTGGAGATCCCAAGATTTAAGTTCAAAGGGACAATGAATATAAGCTGAATCTAAAGAGCACTTGGAAATTTACATCTTCTCCCAGTTTCTAGGATGATAAAAGTGTGTTGATAAAGTATAGGTTAAGCCTTAAAGCGTTGGCTTTTAATGATTCCATAAGCTTTGAAAATCAAAGTGAAGTATAAAAGTATACTACTTATGGTAATATTACCTTATGAGTATGAAATGGGGTCGTTTCTAGGAGAATATACAAAGGTTGAATTCTCTAAGCTCACTCATGAATAATCAGGGATGTTCAAGGCCAAACTAAACACAATCAGAGAGCCTAGTTCTGTGAGAAGATGAAATTGTGTGATAGTTATTGTCTAGGTTTACAACAAAGTCTGGGTGGTGCAAAACATCATGTTCACTACCTGGTCGAGTAAATCCGATGACTATTCAATATTCACTATGGGTGGTTCAAGGCTGAAAAAACGCTATCAGTCCAAATACAGTGATTCTTCAACCGTACTCTCAAAAGTCTTTTTGTCATGTCTTTTTCACGTGTTATAGAGTCATTTCTATTCATGTGGGGGATTGTTGGAATCGAATTTTTTGGGAACCGTCGGTGCCGGATTATGGGGGTTGTTGCTTCGTCTCCGCGAGCACTATCTCGTAGCATGCTCAAAGATGGTTGCATATAATGTAAAATGAGAGCTCAAAGATGGGAGTTGTTGCTTCGTCTTTGGGTTCCGTTTGAATGTGAAATGAGAGCTCAAAGATGGTTGCATATAATGTAACAAAATTGTGTTTGGGATAAAAACGTATATCCCACATTGGAAAATTGGAGGGAAAAAACTCCTCTAGTATGTACACTAGGAGGTGAGTGTCAATGATGTGTCATTGGGCCAT
This sequence comes from Oxyria digyna, assembly GCA_029168935.1. Classification (NCBI taxonomy): domain Eukaryota; kingdom Viridiplantae; phylum Streptophyta; class Magnoliopsida; order Caryophyllales; family Polygonaceae; genus Oxyria; species Oxyria digyna. The sequence continues at coordinate 49,614,002 of JAPVLV010000005.1, forward strand.
GGCAAGGCTAACTTGTGGACTTGTGGAATGGGCCTACATCCAAAGAGGAGGATCTAGCTTCGTTTTGCAGCTAGCCCAAACAAGCATACAATGTCTTGGATTTCTTTTTTACCCAAGACAAAATCCAAGCACTCATTGCTTTGGATTCATCTCTCTTGACCATTACCATGTGCATTGAAGTGTGATCTTCCACACTAATGCCATTGATTTGTGTATTGAAGTGTGATCTTCCACACTAATGCCATGGATTTGAGCATTGAAGTGTGTGATCCTCCACATGAATGTCGTCGTTTAATACGAGCAGATTTTTAGGGATTGTGTCTCTTCAAGAGTCTATATAAAGACGCATCAACTTCATTCTCCAAGATACAAAACAATCATTCTCATTCTTCTTTCCTCCACGTTTTTGTCTCTTCACTTCTTCTCTTCTAAGTTGTCGAGTCTGAGAGTATACACACAGAAAAGCGTTCTGGGTTGTGCGAGATCAGAAGTGTTGGTAATTGTATCCAGGGATTCGGAACGTCGGTAACCGTCACACTACGGGGCGTTTCCAGAATTAAGGAAAGAGATATTTGTCTCGACTCTGCTCCAGCTCGACTGATCCAGTGTTGGTATTGGTTCGGTCAAAGTTCTCTTCACCTTATTCTGTTTTATTTCATTTATTTTATACAATTTGTATGTTGTAGAAATTAAGGCTCTTACACATACACCTCCAAAGTGTTGTCATTTCCCACAAAAGAGCACATTTGAACAATATCATTGTCACATTTAATCTCTTAACAACCTTGTTGAAAGGTTATTCTTTGATTAGAGAACCAAAACTCTTTAACATTTTCTACATATTTTCCCTCCTTAATCATATATTCAAGCTCTATACTTGATAGTAGATCAAGGTTCACATTTTCCTTTCTATAAGCTCCTACTTTTTTTTATATAGGAAAGCCTATTTTCCAACATATTCTCAGCCATATAAAACTTCCCATCATACAGAAATTTTAATGTCACACTCATTTGTCATATTAAAGAAACAACAAACCATCATTGAACCATATAAATCAACAAAAAAACACTTAAACAACACTCATCTCCATCGATTCAGATCTGACCCAACTAAAAGCCAAATAGAAGCTCATCTTCTAATACATAGTATATTGATAGAATTAGAATCATGTGAATAGAAAGACTATATTATGCAATCTGTCACATATTTTTCTTACACCCTTTATCAATTCATTGACCAAAAACGGAAAAAACAAACACAGTGGGTCCCACATGCTCTTTTCATCTTTATCATCATCTACCTTCATTTGTCTTAGACCCTACGCATCAACATCTAACTTCAATGCACATACACACACCAACCAGATTTAATAAAAATCTATAAGTATCCACAAGCATACAAAAATGAGGAAAACAAAACTAGAAAAGTACTATTCTTCACAAAAAACTTTCTATGCCCAAGACAAGACTCCAGACAGAAAAATATATAAATAACCAAAGACCCTAAAAGGGACAAGAAAAGATTAGCCTGCACTTACTACATGGGCACTCCGTCTATGGGTCCTCTATAGGTCTACCACCTTGATCATATCTCTTTATCTGCTTCTGTCTTGAGTCGTGTCATTTCTCATCTCTAAGTACATAACGTCCTTCCTTATCATCTCTCTTCAACTCTTCTTTGAGTGACATATACCTCTACGCAAAACACCAAACTCTAGTCTCTCGCATGTCCGAACTGGCGCCTCAGGTCCTCTTCAGCACATGCCCATACCAACGGAGTCTAGTTTCCCGTAACTTGTCTGTGATATCCGCAAGACGTACCTTTTATCTAATAACCTCGATTTTATCTTGTCCGCTCTTGTATAACCGCACATCCAGCGCAAAATCCTCTCTGCTACCGACATTTTCTATTCTTGAACCTTCGTTGTGGGCCAACACCCTGCACCAGACAAGAACGTTGGCCGAAGAAATTAACCACTCTATAAAATTTGTCTTCAATTTTCCAGGCACTTTTCTATCACATAAAGTCCAAAATCCCATCTCCAGTTCTGCCAGCCCACCTGTATGCGGTGTCAAATATCCGCATCTATCGTACCGTCACTCTGTATGTACGATCCTAAGTACTGGATAAAAAATAATACGAAAGTGTAGAACTAATGATGTTATTTGAAATTTATTTTATAAGGATGTGTAATGTATGCATTTTGTAAAGGAAAAATATATACAATTTACAAGGAGCCATGGAAGGGATAATTTAATATCATATTATATTAATAAAGTTAAAACTATGTATCCACCTATCGTAATAATAGATTGATTTTTTTTATGAGAAAAGCATTTAGGGGGATCAGTTATTAGGAACTTGTCCGCCCTAGGGCATCTCGAAAGATGAGATCACGAAGATATGGAAAGGTTGTAATATCGGGGGGTTCTGAAAAGTAATGTAGTTTTGATAGGTAATCAGCCACATCATTAATCTCCCGAAAGATGTGGGAAATACGACAAGAGGTAAAGAGTCTCAAGTTAGTCAGAATATCGGTCATTATAATTTCAATGTCCCAAAGGCAAGACCAAATGTCGTTAATGGAAATAATAAGAAGAATATTATCACCTTCAATCTCAATATGAGAAAGACCAAGATGGATAGCCGCTCTTATGCCAAGATGCATTGAGAGGGCCTCAGCCATTAGAGGTGAGACGAAACCGAGGTTCCAATTTTCCAAGTGAATGGGTTGTTCGATTTTATCTCTAATAATGAATCTGAATGATGCAGGGCCATCGGTTGGGGCCGAGGCATCAACATTTAGTTTAACAAAATTGTCTGAGGGTTTTGTCCATTTGATATTCCTACGTCGTCTTCTAGTTGCCAGTTTTTTCGTTGTGGATTCTTTTGTTTCCTCTGCTTTATTTTTGTTCGCCTTAGTCCATTCAATATTTCTTGTGTAGTTAATTGTTGGATGTTGTGCATCTTGTTTAATTCCTCCATATAAAAATTCTTTTGTTAAGGTAGAACCAAAGTGTCCACCAAGTGTTTGATAATTGTTCCATTGTTGTATTATTTATATTAGTTCTAATGTCATTACTGATATCTCTAATAGGTCTATCATCATTATAAACATTATCAATTTGGTTAACTAGTTCCTCATCTAGGTTGTTCATAAGTGATCGTATTTTGGGACATTTGAAAAGAAAATGATGTTGGTCCTCATAGCAGTTATTACAGTTAACACAGTTTGTTGGTATTGGTCTGTGTCTGTCGCGTAGCTTAACCCTTGTTGGTAATGCATTTCTAGTCACTTTCCATAGGAAGCTTTTTATTTTCGGTGGTACATTGAGTTTCCAAATCCATTCATTATGAGAATGTTCCCAGTCTTTTCTTTGGTAAATGAAGTCGATAGCACTCTTGGTAGAGAATCATCAGTTTTTGCTTTGTTTCCAGTAAAGCCTATCCATGATCTCATTAATGGGGATCTGGTAAGATGCTATCTTCTTGATATTTGTTTGAGGTATTTTTCGCTGATTATGGTGACCCATATATTGTTTGGTTCAGATAGTGTCTTCCATAATAGTTTCATCTGTAGGGTAGTATTCGTATCTTTACTTTTCCTGAGACCAAGGCCACCCTTGTCTTTTGGTTTGCAGATATCATCCCATTTGATAATGGGAGAGTGGTTTTCTCCTTTATTCCAGAGAAAGATTATGTTGATCTTGTCTAGAGATTTATGTGTTGTTTTCATGAGCATAAAACTTTGCATCATAAAGTTTGGTTTGGCCTCAAGATTGGCTTTGATGGGAACTTTCCTACCTTCTAATAAAAGCATATTTGCTTTCCATTTAGATAATTGTTGAATTGATTTTTCAATTATAGGGAAGATATTGTGTTGGTTCACTTTCTCGTTAATAATAGGGCATCCTAGGTAATTGTCAAGCGCAATTGCTCAGCTGATTTGGATTATTAGTTGAATATGTGGTTTAGCAGAAGTACTTGTGTTTTTGTTACCTGAAATGCCGACTTCTGAAAATTCACGAGTTGACCAGAAACATTACAGTAATCGTTAATTAATTCTTTTACTTTTTGACATGTTGCTTGTCTAGTATATGAGAAAATGAGAATGTCATCTGCAAATGCCAAGAAAGGGATTTTGGTGCCTCCTTTAGTGATTTTGATGCCTAGTGGATTTTTCATGATGGTTGTTGCTTTTTTTAGGTTTATGGTTAGTACCTAAGCATCGATGATGAAAAGGAATGGTGAAAGAGGGTCCCCTTGTCTTAGACCCCTTGATGGAAAAAAATTGGTCGGTTGGTCCTTGGTTAACTAGTACCGAGAACGATACAGTTTGAGTGCATTCTTTGATCCAGTTTATGAATGTGTTACAGAATCCAAATTGTTTCAATGTTTGGATGAGGAAAGTCCAGTCAACCCTATCCTACGCCTTTTCCATGTCAAGTTTTAGAGCTAACCATCCCTCTTTCCCGGTTTTCCTTCTGAAGGAGTGAAAATTTTCATGTGTAATTAAATGTTGTTCTGTATATAAGTAATAGCAAAGTAGTAAACAAGATGAACAATATAGTAGAAGTAGGGAACAAAGTATTCTATTTTCTTATTTATATTCCCAACAAAGGATGCATTACAAGTCCTAACATCAATTACAATTGGGTCTTGATAACAAATCAAGCTAAAAAACAGAATTGAGAAGTAACTAGGATGCATAGTAGTTGGAACATTCCAGGAGGAGTATCTTCCTAAACATGCCACTGGATCTATGGGTAATAACCATACCAGTGGACTATGCCAATGTTTCAGGAGGAGTATGACAATGTTTCAGGGTGTATCCCTACAACCAATGCTTGCTCAACAACCATACCACTGGATCTATGGCTAATAAGCTTGAAAGCCTAGAAGTTAACCAAGACATGTCAACTTCTTGTTCTATTAAGAGGAGGAACCTTGGTGGAGAAGATGACACTGCAACTTTTAGGCTTTCAAGCTTATTATAGCCATAGATCCAGTGGTATGGATGGAGTGGAAAGAGTTGTTAGAACCCTTTGGCAGCAATGCAGCTAAATCCTCTTCAGTGTTTAGTAGTTTTTTCATCTCCATTTCATTCAACTCATCCTCCAGCAAGTCCTCCTCATCTCCGAGGACATGGTTGATGGAAGCAGGTTTGTCCTTGTTGCCAGAATGATGTCTCCAAGGAGGCCAGTTGGATTGTTTAGTTGGTTAGTAATCAATCTCCCATTGTGTGTGTTGCCCGAAATCATCTGAAAATCTTGTTGGCCATGCATCATTATTTTATCTGAATGAAGATCTTCAGCCACCTCCCCATTGGTAGCCAGGTTAGTCATTCAACTGTTTTGGTTAATGTTGTTTGAGTTGCCCACCACTACGATAACAACCTCATGAATGGACTGTGAGGAGTTGTTGGCGTGTTGGGGACTTGAGTTGGAACTGAAGGAACATGAATGATCTGATTTGTAGATCAAGTTGATCCCACCACTTCCCGAGAGATAGGGCTTAACACCAAGGTTGAGGTTTGTTGTTGCTTCTCTTTTCCTCTCTTATTGTTGTTGTCTTGGGAGCTCCCAGTCTTCCTCTTGCTGCCTTGGTTTCCTTGGAGTCTTGAAGTGTAGTTGGATCTTCCTAGGGGTAAGGTTTCTAAATGGACACCTTGTGAATATGTGATCTTTTTCCCCACAGTTTCCACAACCTTCCGGGAAGTCCTCAAATCAGACAGGGTATTCTTTAACACCCCACTCCTCATCTGGAATGAGGACTATTGTGCTTAGGCAGTTTGCAATTGGTATGTTGATGCACAACCTGTTGAACAAGGCCCAAGCAGGTCTTTTGGCTATTGAATCCATCCTGATTAGAGTGCCTAAATTATGTGCTTATAAGATGATGCTTATTGCTTCTGGGTTGACGTATTCAACTGGTAATTTGGGAATCCAAATCCAAATGTCTATTGTTGCTATTGGGTCTAGGATGGGGTTGAAGTCATCTTTCCATGGTTGAATGACCACTAACTTACCATAGATATGATATGGTCTATGCTCCCATATAAAATTTTGATCTAGAGGGTTTGCAAACTTAATCTCAAACAATTGGATTTTTTTGTCAATGATTTCAAAGGCCCCTTTGATCTCACCCACTCATTTTTTAGTTTAGACCTGGTATCCACTATTTTTTTTTTTTTGTTATTTTGGCTAATCTAGAAAGGTATTCCTTTTGGTTAAACAAAATCTTATTCTTACCTTTGTCTTTAGTAGAAGCATTTTTTGAGTTGGTTGTCCCTGTTGGTTGGCAGCTGGTTCGACAGCCACAACTTTCTTCTTGCTTGTTGACTTGTTAGAGTCCTCTTTGGTTGAATGGTCATTTCTTCCATGATCAGAGTGGCCATCCTTTGTTTGTTTTTTGGTTCTGGATGGACCACTCAAGTTGTTGCCCCCAGTAGAGGATGTGTTAGATGCCTTCTGGGTTTCAACATCCATAGTCTTGTTGTTCTTGGTTGCATCAAGTACTTCCTTGTTGTTATCCCTGATTGAGACTCTAACAGAGTTCGAGTCTGAGGCGTTACGCCTTGGCTTGGCAAGGATAACAGCAGGGTTGGTAGTTTTGTTGTTATTATTTGGTGAAAGGCTCTCATTTTGATCCTTGTTGTTGTTTGTCTCAGAATCAGACTTGGTTGTTTTGTTGTTGGTTGAGTAAAGGATTTCAACAAAGGTTTTTTTTTGTTACTCTCCATTGTATAATTCACAGATTTTCCCTCAAAAATTTCCTTGACAATTACTAGAAAACATTCAGAGTAGTTCTTAAGGGTTAGGATTGATGTGATGTTGAATCTAAACAGCCTAGGGTATTTATAGCCAAAATTGCAATGTAGATAATAGATCTTGTTACTAAGATACAAATAATGTAGATTTTTAAGGTGATAGTCAAACTTGGTCGTGACTCTAAAGAGTTAAGGGAAGTGGTGAATTCGGGTATGCTAATTCTCCAAGGATTTCTTCTTCTTCCTTTGGTTGAGTTGGGAATGGAAATCCTCGGAGCTTCTGTTTTGCTCGTTCTAGGGAAACCTAGATCGGTTCCTGACTTGGCTTGCTCGTCTTTTAGTTCGCCACCTAGGGTTCGATTTCAACTTTATCTTAACGTCTTACCTGTGAGGCCATCGTTTGTAATTCTACCCCGAACTGGTGTGGACCCAGATCCAGAATGGGGGATAGTCTTTCCCTAATCCATCGATCTCTCTTCGCGAGGTTGTGGCTTGGAGAACGACATCTCCTTGGATATTGCCTCTGTCGTTTATCTTGCCTTGATTTCGCCATCTACATACCCAAAGTATCCAAATTTGGGGTAAAACTGTAAGAAGTTGTAGCGATTTCTGGGTTTTAGTCTAGAATTAGGGATGAAGTTCTGGGTTTTAGTCTAGAATTAGGGATGAAGTTTTGGCTTTTAGGGAGTTTGGGGATAAGGATTTAGGGTTGATGAGGGCACTTTAGAGAGCGTGGAGGCGCGTTTCAGAGAGGGGATAGAGTATCGAGGTTTTTCGAATAGGTTGTAATAGTAGATTGATTGATGTAAGATAACCTAGCTTTATTCCCTCCATGCGCGGAATTTACATAATTATTTTTATAACTGTTTATATAATTTATAAAAACATAGAAATAATATTAACATAAATAAAACTATGTAGTATATTCAATTATATTTATTTTAAAATCAATATTGAGTATATAAATAAAATAAAATTGTGAAATTTATAATCTTTTTAATAAATATATGCTCAAGTAAGGAAAAAATATCAATATATTAGTATAGCGATCTTTAAATATATATTTTAATTGATTTGTGTTCAAATAAGAAAACAATATCAATAGAATTAGGATGATGATCTTTAAATATCTATATCTATATAAAAATTGTTGGGTTTGATGAAGTAATGATAATTGGTACTTAGTTAATGCGTTGATTTTTTTTTGAATTCGTCTCACGTCTGTTCGTTTCCGCCAGTTGCTCTTCCTTTCATTTAATCTCCTAATGTAAATCTTTTAGTTATGTATTGAGTGTATTCGCATGTTCGTTTCTGTATCGTATTTCCCTCACCGATTTTTATTTGTTCCATACGTATGCCTTTTGAGATTCTCCTTTGACATGTTGGTTGTCTTTTGATACTGTCTTTCAGCAGGTTGTTATTAAGTAAGATAATGATTTTAAAATATCACTAATTAGTAATTATACCTTTCAGATTTCGTTACTAATCAATATGTTAAAATTTATATATTTAATTAATTAAAAACATCTATTTTTTATTAAAAGTTACTGCATAAATACATATGTGAAAATAATAGGAAATATATAAATACGGTAGAAGTGAACGTGTTAGGCCCGCGCTTCGCGCGGGGAATGAACTAGTGTATATTAAATCTTAATTTTTTTAAATGATATGTATTAAATGATTACGTGACATAACTAATTGATGTGAATAGTGTTTTGCTTTAGTAATTATATGTTAAACACTTTTTAAAACTAATAAATATCATAAAAACTATTATATGCGGAGTAAAATACTTCATGAACACCAAGATATAAAGAAATTTTCAAGTTGGTGCACATGTCAATAGAAGGGTAGGTCAACTAATTTTGATGCACAATAACTATACTTCTTTAACAAATTAACTATACTTCTTTAACAAATGAAATGCACAGTATGTGCTTTCAAACAATTATACTCCTCTGTCCCAAAATGTTAGTCTCATTTCATTTTGTAACACTATTTATAAATCAAGAGAATCTTATAGATTTTTCCTAATATATAGGAAAAACTATAGTCATATGGGGTCTTGTTTAATTCGTTTAAATGAGCACTTTAACAATATTAAAAAATTACAATTTTTATTTACATATAACTAGAAATATTGACGATACAAAATGTGCCTCGATATATTTACTTTGAGATTGACCCGCTAGATTCTAAATGACATGGCCGGTTTTACGTACCATACAATATTCACACTTTTATTTACTACTCCCTCCGTCCCATAATGTTGTTCTTGTTTGCTTTTGACATATTCGCCGATGCACTTTTTGCGTCGTTTATATCTCTAATTAAACATTGTCGAAAAATTATAAAATTTTGATATTATTAAAGTACTCATCGATACGAATAAAATAAGATCTCATACGACTATGTTTTTTCTTATATATTTGATATAATCTTGCAAATTGTATAAATAATATAAAAATTAAAACAGAAACATCATTATGGAACGGAAGGGGTACTTTTTTTCTGGAGATCGAGCTCCCGTCTAGAGGATTGGGCAAGAGCACCCTACCACTAAACCAAGAGGCTTCGGTCACTTTTATTTACTTCTTTGTTAATCATCTTAGTCACCTCGTTTCTTAAGTGTGTAATACAATGGTCAAAATTTAGGACAAAACGCGATGAACAAAGAAGTTCATAAAAGTGTAACAACAATAATCAGTCCACTTGATTCCAACTGAAGCATAGTCTTTCAAATTAAATGTTGATAATTCATTTTCTAAAACTTCGATCACTCTAAAAGGGACAAGAAAAATAATTTGGAGCTAAGGTTCAAGAAACTCTTTGTCTCAAGCTAATGAACCACTCTCTCCAAATCAGATCTCTATGGCGACATGTCTTGAACCATAACATACATCTGTCAATGCTAAATGTACAAAATCTTTCTTTATCACTTCTCTTCAATCTTTTATTGGACGATCTCGACCTCTCCGTCACACACCGAAGTCCAATTCTCGGACATACGGATTGGCGCGTCGGGTTGCCTCTTATGCACATGTTCATATCAACGGAGGCTCGTTTCCTACAACTTATCTATGATGTCAGCTACTCCACATTTCTACTCCCTCTGTCCCTAAATGATAGTCTCATTTCACTCCGACACATTTGTCGATGCACGTTTTGTATCGTTAATATCTCTTACTACAAGTTGGTAAAAATTATAAAATTTTGATATTATTGTAATGCTCATTGAAACGAATTAAACAAGATCTCACATGACTATATTTTTTCTTATATATTGAAAGATATTTACAAGATTCTCTTGAATTGTGAATAGTGTCAAAAGCAACAATGAGACTATCATTTAGGGACGGAGAGAGTATCTAATAACTTCATTTCTAATTTTATATGTCTCGGTAACATACACCTTATTTCTGTTATCACAATCTTCTATTTTTGAGCCTTCGTCGTACAACATGATTTAACTATGACAATGCTAGATAAAAACGTCTTTATTATATAATTATTGATGTATTTATACGTTAAATTTAAAGTAATTTTTTTTATAAATACTACGGAGTAATAGCTTAAGAGACGTGTCCTATATATGTCAATGATAAGCACATGCGCATTAAATCAGCCACCTATTATTTTCGTTTTATTGAATGTTTATTGTATTATTGTATGCGGCACAGAACTCCATTATCCACATGGATTACAATTACTCCTTCCGTCTTGTTTCCGTTTCTAATTTTTACCCTATTTATAATTTTATATAATTTACAAGATTATATCAAACATATAAGAAAATATATAGTCATATGAGATCTTATTTGGTTCGTATCAATGAGTACTTTAATATAGTAATATTAAAATTTTATAATTTTTTGATAACATTTAATTAGAAATACAAACGGCGTAAGAAGTGTATCGACGAATGTGCCAAAAACAAACAGGAACAAGATTATGGGAGAGAGGGAGTAGTATTCATTATTGTCCGTATTTCCAAAGACAGCTATGGTCTATGGATGCCTAATGCATGTCGGACACTAATTGTATAGCGGCCGATTATAAATTCAATTAATTAATTGTTAATTAAACCATTATTAAATTGAGTAATGAGAACATGCAATGACGGAGAGTGATTTAGGCTGTTTTTGTTGTTAAGGACCCTAGGTAAAATTGACCATTTTATCCGGGTCTTTTATCAAGGGTTTCTTATGTATTTTAAATTATTATTATATGTTTTATATTAGTTAATTGTATATTTTATATTAGTTAATTTATATTTTATATTATATAATTATAATTATAATTATTATTTTAAGCAAATTTTATTAATTAATTTATTATAATTTAACTAGTTTGTTAATTTAGTAATTTAAAATTAAAAAATATTAAAAAATAAAAATAACAAAATAAAAATACATTTATATTGAGAACAAATAAGGTGATGCATTACAAAAACAACACGTTAAAAAACATAAACTAAAGTAATGATCTAATTATCTAGATAAATTAATTTTGTATTTTTATTTTATTTTAAAACACCCAAAATATGATAATATGATTTATTTCACCTTAATGATAACCACATTACGATTTTTTTTAATATTATTCAAAAGCATATCAAAATGGATGTCTATAGATAGACCAAAATGTAATTAGAATATTAGGATTTATTTTATTTTTTTCCGATGTATATATATTAACAAAAATGGATTTTAAAACCAAATTATAGGATTAGTAGGAATATATTTGGACTGTTATAAACGCGCCAAGTGTCATGCATCCAACGATCAATCTCTTCCCAATTACATTCTGGCACGTGACTCTCTCAATAAATGTTCAACTTGGGTTGTGTTTGGCTTTTTACGGAAATGATGTTGGTTTGCATTTTTTTAAAGGCAAAAAATTTGAGAAAACAAACGGAGCTTTACAATTGAATTTATGGGACGGTATCTTGTAACTATCAAATAAAGGGCTGGTTTTGAGGTCTCTTGTTAACTTTGTATTATTTAATTCAAATATATTTAAGGGACTCATGTAAAAGCTCCCATTAGTTTTGTGTCTTAAAAAGTTGGTGATTTTTTACCCTTTTTTTAATTATTACATCGGTTTTAAAACGCGGTTAGAGTGTATTTTAAGTTGAGTCGGATTAAACATCTCCTAAACTTTTCATCACCATTTTTTAAGTACAAAAATACCCTTGATCAAGAATTACCTTTAATATCTGTTTTTTCAATTAAATTATCTTCCAATCTCCCATCACTATTTCTCAAATTGAATTATCTTCCATCAATGTTTCTCCCGAATCTTGTATCTCCTCCGTAGCCTCCTTCATAGCCTCTGTGCTTTTTTTTGCACATACATGCTAATGAAAATATTAAAATACAAGTACTTAAACCACAATTTAAAATACAAAAATCCAACTTACAATTACTTTCACTTTAAAGTTCTCATAAATTTTACCATTTGACATCTTTCTACTCAATTATAACTCTTTTTTTCAAGTCAAGAGATTAACACCATTACCATGAACTCTTATCTCAATATGAATAGGGTTTAACTTATACAAAATCTACGTATAAATGGATTGCTAATAATTTTTATCTGATTTTCTTTATTATGCAGATTATTAAAGAATATTTATTTTAATTTTATATTATATTAACTTAATTTAGAAGCTAAATAGTTATTTCCTTTGTTGTAAGGATGTTTCCCTATTTCCTATTACAAAGGTGGAAAGTGAATCTAGTTTTATTGGGATCAAGGATATAACTAGTGATCGACCCGTACCCAGTACGGGGTGTTGATTAAATATTATGCAATATAGCAGTTTATAAATATGTTATCATTCAGTACATAATAATATCATTTTTTTATTTGTTTTATTCGTAATGATGAAAATTACATTATTGAAATATCCAATCAAGATTAAGAAAATGTCATATTACATCAAATGTCATATTACATCAAATGTTTTGGAGCACTTCTTTATAAACCACATTTGTTGTATGCGAGATGACATTTCCATTTTTGTCTAAGATCAATACCTTCAAGCCTTCCATGCTGGTAACTCGAGATAAACCAACATAAAGTTGTCCATGTGTGAATACCGGCCTTGGAAGATATAATCCCACTTGAGATAGAGATTGTCCTTGACTTTTATTAATGGTCATGGCAAATGAGACAATAATAGGAAATTGTCGACGTTGAAGGCTGAATGGCAATGTTGAGTCAGATGGACTTAACATCATTCTTGGAATTGGAACAATTTTACCAATGTTTCGGCCGCTGATTATTTTTGCTTCAACTATTTTGGTTCCCAACTTCGTAATCACCAACCTTGTCCCATTGCATAGTCCATTAGCTTGGTCTATATTTCGCAACAACATCACAGGAACTCCAACTTTCAACTTCAACTCATGATTTGGAACACCAGAACACTTGATGCTATGCAACATATCAGATGAGTACATTAATGCAGTATTTCCCTCTGCTTTGGAAATGCTATCTGCACTGTAATATACTTTCTCTATTCCGGGCATTTTAGAGAGCAAGTAGTCATTTACTTCGTCAACAACGTCATGTGTAGGTGACAATATTGCTCTCTCTTGATAATAATCAGGGTCATTCATGTGTTGCAGGAAAGAAGGATATGTTGCATCAACAATAGAAGCAATAGGATTCTTTGTATCGATATCCATTAATAATACCTCTTTTGGAAACTCTATAATTGCTTCTCCATCATTGGGGCCTCCAACTGTTCCATCACCAACATGAAGAATCCAGTCTGCGAACTTTTTCATGCTATTAGAATTTGAAGTTGATGCGCCTTGTTGAAGTCTCATATTTTTTGTAAGTTTTAAAACCTGCAAAAATATGTATATATGAAATGACTACATTTTAAAAAAAAAACTTGTGATCATGAAGCTATAGAATATTTACCTGACAATGTTGCCATATTTGTGAAGAGTTGATTGTAGCATTTACAATATCCTGTCTTGTTCCACGTGTTACAACTGGCAGGATTTGTCTGAAGTCACCTCCAAATACAACTACTTTCCCTCCAAAAGGTTGTTCCATACTCATGGGATTGGAAAATCTTAAGACATCTCTTAAGGCTCTATCAAGCGCTTCAAAACAATATCTCTTGGTCATCGGACATTCATCCCATATAATAAGTTTTGCAAGTGATAATAATGCAACCAATGGGCTTCCAGCTTTGATTTGGCAAGTCGAATCTGAATGTATATCTAGGGGAATTGCAAATCTAGAATGTGCAGTTCGACCCCCGGGTATCAATAAAGATGCAATACCACTGGAAGCAACTGTTAGGACAATATCCCCTTTTGATCTTATTGCAGATGACAATGCTCTCCATACAAATGTCTTGCCAGTTCCTCCATGTCCATAAAGGAAGAAAACACCCCCAGTGTTGTTGTTAACTGCAGACATAATCTTATCATATACTTCCTTTTGCTCGCCTGTCATATTGGACAAAAGGCTTGTATGCTCATTAATTAGCTCTGACTTGTCATAACGAAGTTCCTCTTGGATGAGTTTATTGCTCTCTTGATTTAGAAGAGTCCCATCTGGAAGCGGCATGGATGTATAACGTTGAAGGCTACTTCCATTACGTCCTAACAACAACTCAATCTCTGCCAATGCATAGTTTTGTAATTGTTCATCACTGAGTTGTAAATCTGCAAAAAAAAGATAAAAGATAAAGTATATATAATTGGACTAATTAAAGAAGAGAAGGTATTAGGTGTGTGTATAGTCCATTACTAACGTGTAACGTGTAAACTAAGTTTTATCACTTCATGGAATCATATGTATATATATATATATTGACTACCTGAGTCCTAGCGGCAGTTTATTAAATAAAGTAGACATATATCTATAATAAAATGAAAATTTGGGGTGAAAAAATGAAATACCTGGCATGTGTAGAAGATTTCTCTGTCTGCGAAGAATATCAGCAGCTAATAGATGCCATGTTTCTTGCCATACATGTTCTGGTCGAGTTAGAGTATTGGAAAGCAACAACATTACGAATAAATGTCTTAAGTAATGCTCTGATCCCCAATTACTACACTCGGTAATTCCCTCAATGTATTCATTCTCATCATCTAGCAATCCCAAATTATAGCAAGCATCTCTGAAAGTATCATATGTCCGTCCATTAACAGTTCGTAGATCTTCAAATGATTTTGGCCCCTTTATTTCATTTAGCATAAGACGAAGATAATAGAACTCTCCACAGCCAGGTGCACAATTAAAAATGCGACCAAGAGCCACAACGTTGTTTTTTCTTGGTGTCCATTCCTTTTTATTTTCAGCATTCCAAACATAAGTCTGTGGGAATTCACTATAGAGCAATTTTCTTGCCTCTTCATCTGACCTATTACACTCCATCCACTTAAGAAACATAGAGCTGTTGATCCCTTCTTGATTAGCCGCCTCATCTATTGGATCATCATCCTCAAAAACAACGTTATGCTCACCGGGTAGGTGAAAGTATAATCTTTGAACCGATGGACGTCTAAAATGGATGCTGAAAGCTAATAATCTCCATGCAGCCTCGCAAGCTGACACGTATCTGCCTTCATAGAACTTTGCAATTTCATCAACATCTTCACCCCGTTTCATAGCCAATTCAAAAGTAACGCGATCATGACCTTTGCTTATATACTTGAAAAGATACTTGATGCTTCTACTCTGATTGCAAGCCTCAACATTGATGTGGGCCCTATACTTCAGTGACAAATATCTATTATATGGAACAACATGCCTGTTATCAAATGTGAATCCATTCTTCTCAATCTCTCTTCCATTATTTCTTCTTTTGTAGATGGGGAATCCATTAGGATCAAAATGAGTTGAGTCAACGTAGTTCTTGGGAAATTGTTTTGAACATATTTTGCTTGTTGTACATGGAGCTGTTTCGTTCAGGGAACCACAAGGGCCATGGATCATGCAATCTTTCACTACTTCATATAATTCCCTCTCAGTAGATGAATCTGGAATTTCTGCCCTGATTACTTTGTCAATATCTTCTGACGTACGTAGTTTGTTCTTTGCATCTAGAAACAAAACTATATGTGCATGTGGGAGACCACGTTTCTGAAACTCAATTGTGTAAATGACTGCAAGAAAATAATAAGATTAAGTATAATAGCATGTTATAAATGAACGTCATGATAGAAAAACCAACAACTACGTACAAATTAGTTTATTTTGTTGTTAAACACTATATGTACTTAGCTTATATATTCCAAGACAATTGTAATGATCTATTCCAAGACAAATGTGTAATATATGGTATGTAAGGTTAATATTCTGACATTGAGTTTCAAATATATTGTGATATATGATCGAACCTGGTTCAATCATTGTTCTATAAGAAGACGGTGTTGTAAAAAACTAAAGCATCCTAATTTTGTTCTAATTTTATATATATATATACTTATAATAAAATATAAGTAAGTAGCAAATTTTAAAAATTAGTAAAACAATTGATATACTTACTTGCGTTGACTTGTCCAAAAGTTTGTCCTTTCAGCAAGTCGTCAACCATTGCATCTAACCTGATGCTGAAGAATCGAGCAACAATATCTGGTCGATCATTGGGAGTGAGACCACGAGATTTACAATATCTCACAATTTCCGGCCATTGAGAGTTGCAAGTAAATGTAATGAAAAGATCGGGATGACCAAAATGCTTGCAAATTGTCATCGCATCTTGATAATTCTGGATCATATATCTTGCACCACCAGTAAATGAGACCGGTATACGTATACGTCTTCCAATAGATGAGGGTGTTGTATTGCCTTGAGAATTTGCATTTGCCACATTATTATATGTATCTGATCTGTAATTCTTCTGATTATTCCTATGGAATTTCAGGCGACTTGCTTCAACCATAGTATAAGCATCCACCAAAAATTGTAGAAACAACTTCCTTGAGAACACGATGTGGGATCCTTCTGATATCCTTTCTTGAATTCTATATGCAAAATACTCTCGAATGCTCAACTTTGTCCTTTTTTTATTTTTGTTCGACCCTGAACTGGAGAGCTCAATATCAATTGTATAGTTATCCTGACCATAAGGAAAGAGCAAAGGATATTGAAGTGCGAGATAAGAAGGATGCAACTCATTTATGCGGCGTAACAACCGAGATTGTGTCTCAATAACAATATCTCTGTCTGTCACTTCTCCTTCATCATCAACTATCAAAGCTGCTACTTCTGATGTTGTAGGCATGTTGTATCTTCGTGCATCTCGACTTCTTGTACCAATCAACTTTAATTTCACATTAGCAGTGGAAGACTCTCCAAACCGATCCCTTGCCATTCTGTATATTTTTGCTAATGGATTGAATTCATCAATCATGCATTTCAAAGAATTTATGATTGCTTGATTGAACTTGTGAGCCTCTTTGGCGCTGTATTATAAACATAACAAATTTTTAATATATAGATAACATATATTATTTATTGTGAAATTGAAACATGGAATTGCACGTGTATTACCTGTAAGCAAAAGCCCGATTGGCCTCTTCATTCTCCGTATCTACTATGTAAAGTTGTGAAAACTTTGGGTGTGCTCCTGTAGGAGGCAATAAGCTTCCAATAAGGTGATAATTTTGGCCTAACATTGTAAAACCTGGAGGTCCACGCCCATCATAGATAGTTTCAATCTTTCCACCCAATGAAGTAAATGAGAACATCATATTGTACGCCCGAATATTATCGCGAAAGTGTTTACTTATTGAATCATTCTGCGTCAATAACTTGGAAAGTAGTGGAGGTGGAGATTGGATAGGAGGCAACTCAACAATTCCCTTTCTGCAACACATTGAAAAGTCTGGGTTTGGAGGTTTCTTGCTCTTTAAACTACGCTCCTCATACCACATTAAAGCTCCACAAAACCTACAAGTATATGATGGGTCTCCTAGATCTTCATAGCTCACTGCGATGTTTAAGTTGAGTTTGTTAAATTTGGAGCCAAAAAAGAAGATTATATACACTAACTGAAAAGTTGACTTATTTCTTATACATGCTTACCTTCTGGTAGTTCTGCTTTTCGGCGACGTCGGGCACGCTGTCGGCGTCTTTGAGTCAATATATTCTTTCTCTCCAATCTCTTCCGCTTATATATTTGAGATTGCATTTTTCTGCATTATATTACATATAAACGATAAACAATTACCAGCGCATGGCGCGGGGACTACGCTAGTAGGCTATTAATTCTATGGAAACTTTTTGGCGAAGAGAACACCGTATACCACATCACACAAACTTAGATATCAAAACATATCGTATATGTCAGGTGAAATATGTTGACTTTGACAATCAATTAGGTCTGAATGTCCATCCTGTTCTTCTATAATGATTTAGATAGATTGGAAGAATGATTTCATACATAAGCTTGACTGGGATCGTATAAAAAAGTATGCAGATCAAGCTTGATTGGCACTCTAAGATTCTATACCTACTCCAGACATGATCTCATCATCACAACTGTATCTTGAGTGCAGGTTTCATGTTGAACAAACAGACGTTAACAACAAAGAAAAAAGCAATACCAACCGAGCTTGATCTCTCAAAATACAACTAAAGCAACATAAATTACCAGAATAAGGGGTCAATAGATTGGCAACTCGTACAGTAATGCAACTGCAATATTATCAAGCAAGACTATTAATTTGGATCAACAGTGAACAACACCAAATATAAACAGAGCTGTCAAGAACCATTCTGAAACTACAAATATGCCTACATCATATATGCACTGAACATTTATCATATCCACAACATACAAAGTTCCGAATAAAAATAACAAAACATGGAGCACATATTTTAAGAATTAAGTTCATTATTAAATAATATAGCATATGAGATGTGTTTAAATTGATAAAAGAAGACATAGTAAACCCAATCTCATCTCACCACTAAACAGTAATCCTGGTCTCCAATTTCAACATAATAGAAATTGATGCAATATGAAAAGAAATCAGCTCCACTCAAAATAGCATGGCAGTAAGCATGAAAGCACACAATTTATACTAAAAATAACAAAATTAAGGAGTTAACATGGAGAGGTCAAAGAAAATAGAGAAGCAATACAAGATAACACCAGCTCAAACAAAATAGGAGTTAACATGCAGTGGAATATTTTCTGATGAATAAGTAAAGCAAAACTTTGAAAAACAATGAGGTTGAAAAACAACTAAAGAAATGATACAGCTGTACTGAAGCAATAATTCGTAATTGTGCATCCTCATACCAACTTAGCAGCCTATATAAACTCCATTCAAGACTACCACATTCCCTCAGCTCGAATTCATTTCATATCTCAACACAAGAAACAAAAAAAATCATTCCCATCCACAAACTAAACATGAAGCACCCAAAGCTATGGAAACCATGCCATGAAGACAGCTCAATGTGATTGGCAATTAAAATGAGAGATTTAATTAATTCCCTCACATGATCATCTTGATCAATTCCACAGCAACATCAATGAAGAAGGTACTGAATGAAAATCAGATCAAATACCAGGTTACAACAGTAAGCAAAGCATGTTTGCATGATCAGATTGTCCAAATTCACTTGTGTAAGCTCGAAATATACATTCAGTCACACTGTAGGATGAAAACAACAACACTTACAACATAAATCCCAACACAATGATTATAAAATAATGAAGTTCACATACAAGAAATCGTAATGCAAAAAGTAAATTACCACAAAGCGAATTGATTAAATAAGAAAAACTCACTTGATCTTTGAAGGATGATTTCCTGCTGACTAAACAGATGGGAAATAATTTGATAGTTGGATGAGTATATGAAGCACTGTAATGGTGAATGTTGACATTAAAATGTAAACAGAGGCAATTAGTTTAAGTAGTATTTAAAATTTTAAAATGAGCTAGATAGTAGTAAGTGAACGTTGGGCTTGTTGATTGAAAAAGAGAGTAAAGAGGCAGTTAGTTAAGAGGATTATGTTTAATTTTGAAATGAGGCATGATTTTAGGCAAATAGTTAGACTCATAACAATTTTTTTTGCCTTGAATTAATCGAGAAAACTGTCACTGACAGAGTTTGAGCCATATTCTTCTCTGCATCATCCAAGGAGAAAATGCAAATAACCCAAAAAGCAATAGTTCATACTTATTGAAATAACTTTGCATATATATACAAAGTTATGAATTGAGAATTACTTCAAAAACAAATGTTGACTGCAATAAACTTATTTAATAAGTGACTTATTAAACTTAATTAAATAAAACAGATTCTTCAAATCTTCCATCGACAGCTTGGGCAAGAAAATCCTTCTTGAAACCATTGTATGATACAATGGGGATGAAAAAAGTGGCAGCATGGTAGGCATGATTTGAGCTCGCCTTCTTGAAAGTCTTCTTGACAAATGCAACATAAACCTTCACCGTGATGTCGAATGTCGTCCAACAGATCATTCACATCAATCACAGAGGGACTTTGAATGCCATCCAACATCACCTGGTGCATCGTAGTCACTTCTTCATCATCCGACAGTTCGATAACTGTGGGACTTGTTTTTACTGTCACTGTGATTATTGCTGATGGACCATTATTTATGAAATTTTTCTCTAAGTACATTTGTAGAAGTTGATTAGCAAGATAAATTTGAACAAACACTGGAACATTTGCTTCATCGAACATTCTGCTTATATTCCCTTCTGTCAATTTTGTTCCAAGCTGCCATGGTGTGGTTGACATGAAAGAAGATACCACTCCACGAACATTTTGTTCATGTACGACCTTAATGTGACTTGCACCAGGCGTAGAAGGCAAACTTCCCAAAACCTCAACAAAATATGGTCCAATACTTACATGAAAACCACTGTCAAAGATTGGAGGAGGTAACATATTAGCCCTGCAAATATAGATTGAAATAGTTAGCTCAGGGCTGAATGTGGTTTAAGAAAGTACATAATATATTTTTACTTACATATTCAGCAAAACAATTGGTCGATCGAAAGCTTGATTGCTCAATTCTGTGGTAGAAAACACTGAACATATTGCGGTATTTATAGAACAGATCAGGTATAGGTTAGTAAAGCATCAGAAATTCAAAAAGTTGTTTTAAAATTTGAAATCAAATTTCTGTTAAGAGCTGTACAGTAGAAATTTCAGGAGATCTCAGATTTGTAAATTTCAGAAGATCTTTGCTTTGTAAATTAAAAATCAAAATTTAGTTAGTTTGACTGATCCGTTAAAATGGTTATTGCTGAAGTTCAAATATTTTAGCGGGAGATTCAGATTGGGAATGGGTCCAGTGAGGGAATTTTCCTGAAGATACAATTTTGTGCAGTGACTTGAGTCTGTGAATATTGTAATTCTATCTCAAAAGTGCAGACATTTGTTATCAAGTTGAGTGCGTACACTTGAGATTAAACTCAGAAGTTATAAAAGTTCATTGTTATGATTTATGAAACTGCTCTTTACCTTGTCTGCTCTTGCACTTTTTCTGTGATGATATTGCTTTTTAAATTCCTAGCATAAATTATCTGGAGGAAAATTAAGCAAGCATCTCTCCTTTTACTCTTCTCTAGAGATTTAGGGGTTAAAAAAATTAGTCTATAAATAATCCAACCACAAACACAGAAATTATATGTGTCGACTGAATATTCAGAAGGTGATGTGCCATGTGTTTACTGATGAACTTGAAGACGACTAAAATCAAGAACACAAATTTTTCTGAAATTAATGTTTGTTGAAGCCTTATTGAAAAGAAAGTAACTTATAATCCCTAAGAAACGAAAGAGGTTGTTTGAAAAAGTAAGATACGTCTAAATCTGAAACTGAAAAAGATTGATGAAAACACAAAGAACTCTATGAAAATGAAACAGCTTGATGGAAATGGACTTATAACAGCAGCTTTCTTCTTGTGAAAGTCTTCTTTCTGGCTGTAGAAATCATTATATCTGACTCACTGCTGTCTTCAATTTCATCACGGTTGTGCTTTGAAGGTGTTGCGTTAGCAGAAGATGAGACATTTGATGATGGTGTATTATTGATGGAGTAGGATCCCTCTTCAAAATCATCATTTTGTTTTTCAAACTCAGCTTGGTCAACATCAGTACTCAATTTGGCATCAGACGACACATCTGAATCTGGTTGTACTGAGTGGTTTTCCTCCTTAACCTGATAAGTACTTAATTAGATTTTGATTTATATTGATTCTTAACAGAAAATGTAATATTTCTTACCTTTTCTGTAGCACTGAACTCTTCATATTCAGATATCATTTCAGCATCAGAAATGATCTTTCTAACTGTGTATGAGGATCCGGGGTTATCCCTATTGTAATCGGATACCTCCACTACAAATAGAAATTTCTTTTCTAGCAACACATTGAAATCATGTGGATATCCATCGCTGTTTTCATCCTGGTAAGTAAAGGAAATTACATTTAGTATAACAATATGAATTCTGTGATTTTTTTTATTTGTTGTAAAATTGAAATTTCTGATTTGAAGATGAGTAGTATAGATAAAATACTTGTGAGACTTCACTCTGAAGTGTGGCTACTGATTTTGTTATAAACTGAGACAATTCCCTCTCAAACATGACAAAAGGAGCCACACCAGAAGAATCTGAAACATTGATATCAATCTTTAACCTGGATCAATATAAGTTGTTGAATAAGTAAGTGCAGGAAAATATTTAACTGAGAAATATCATACAAATGCATACCTTGTAGCGACGATATCAGAATCAGTAAGACAGCTCGCACAAGAGTATTTATCTCCATCAAAGTCAAGTCTCTTTCTGCAATGTTTGCAGCAACTATAGAACCAACTTCTTTTTTTATTTATCTCTACAATAGTTGCCACCACCTTGCAAAAACATTTCTGCAAAAAAACATATCGTAAATAATCCTCTTCTTATTATTCTAAGTTAAGGGGAAAAAAGTATTAGCAATACTTGATACCTCAGTAGTCTCTAAAATATCATTCAAAGTTTTCTGTATACTGATTTTTACAAAATCAGTACCTACTGTAAATGTTGGTAGATTGAGTGTATTCCCATGTGCTTTCCACCTACAAAACATTTTTTTAGTGCCTTACAAAAATTTTAGATGATTTGCAATTCTAATATTAATATACCTGGCCTTAAAGTCAACAAATTGAGGAAAAGCTTGATCACACAGAACTCTAGTTCCACCCACAGCATTGTTTAGAATTGTTTTACCTGTGTCAATAATAAGTAGAATTGATGTTAATATTAAGCAAAAAATCATTTAAACATAATATGCTGTTGTTATCAATTTTGAAATATACCTTGTACAATTTTAATCTTGACAAATTGCATTATGATGTCAATGTCATGATTTCCATTTTTTGTAATGGCCCTTTCAAGTTCATCAGCATAGTTGGCCCAAAGAGTGCAATTTACTGTTTCATTCCTATATAAAAATTAAGTTTGATAAATAGAAGTATATTGTAGAAGAAAGAAGACAGTGTATGATAATGTAATGTAATGCAACTTACTCTTCATTTGCCAATATAAAATCAGCCTTGCTTACAGGCTTTTGGTTGATCATGATAACAGTAAATGATGGCTTTGAAACAATGTGTCCAATTACATCTAGGTCAAAAGGGTTAGAGTATTCAATAACAAAACAACAGATTTAATGATTGAAATAAATAAATTGAAAGTAAAGAAAGTTACTTACCAACTAAATAGTTAGTATCAAGTTCATTTTTGTTGATGGAATTGAACAAAGCATACTTGAATCCATATTGATGAATTTCATGATCATCAATTGGTGTGACAGTAGTAAGAAAAGTAAACTTGATTGTATAGTTATGCTCAGAATAGCGATAAGAACCACTATTTTTGTGTACAGTAAAGTTTTGCACACAACAAATTAATCCTTCAGAGATCAAATCAGAGATGTTTGATAGAACATTTTTTGGTACTTTAGCCTCGATATTATCACCCTGTAAAAAAAGAAAGAGATAAATTAACTTAACAGATCAAATTCTGAATGTGCACCAGGATTTTAAAAAGTTTTGTATATCAACAAATGAAGGAGATAAAAGAACTTAGCCACTGTACATTATGATCCATCAAAACTAATTGAATTTCATCTACTTTGACAGATCTATATGTCTTGTTCCACTGGCGAATGATACAGCAACGAATTTTCCAGGTTTGCTTGCTTGTGTTGATGCTTCTAATATCATCATAAGTTGAACCCATCTTAATCCTACAAATTTGACAATAAAACAGTACAATTCATTAGCTTATATCATCATAAGAAGTAAATAGAAAATTAAAGTTAGAGTATATACAGTTTTATGTAAGGAAGGAAATGTAGGAGGAGGAGCCAGGATAGTTCTTATATCATCATAGGTGGGATTGTTAAGAGTAAAATGTAGAGAATAAAGAGGGATTTAGTTGTAGTTTCTCTTTTGAATTTTGAAATCAGATGAACGTTACAGATTTTTAGGAGTTGAAATATTAATGACAAAATCACAGAATCATGAAAAGACCTTGAACTTAATTTGAACGTTAATAGGTTATTAGATGGAATTATCTTTATGCAAAATCTTTAACTGAATTCCTGAATTTCTGTTTTCTGTTTCTGTAGGCAATTAGGTAACTGAATTCCTGAATTATCTTTATGCAATTAGGTTTCTGTAGAACTATCTTTATGCAATTAGGCAATTAGGTTTCTGTAGAACTATCTTTATGCAAAATCTGTAACTGAATTCCTGAATTTCTGTAAATTTTGTTTCATGTTTTCTGTTCTCTGTTTTGTAATTTTTTTTTTGCTGAATATCGAGTTTTTTTGTTGCATCTTATGTGTGTACAGTAGTAAGTAGATAAGCATTCAGAAAAACTGGAAATTATAGTAAGTAGATAACCAAGGCTGAATCTTTATTAAGATAACAAAAGGGCTACATCAAATAAGAGAAAATGGTAAATCATAACCAAGTTTATGAATTTCATATCATACCTGAATCCCTAGATCAACAACAACATAATGCATTTGTTTGCTGGAAGCATTCAACATATACATATTATTGGAAAGAAAAAGATACAAATTACAATCTAAAAATATAAAAAAGGTGAAAAACTATGATCTTCAATATGCTCTGCAGCCTGAGACAGCTCATTTATCAACATACTTTACGACAAAGAGGGCATGAATTCTTGTTGCTAAGCCATTTGTTGATACAATGAGTGTGGAAAACATGAGAGCAAGGCATTCTTGTAAACTTTAGAGTAGGGATAAACTTCTGAAGACAAATAGCACAAGAATCCAGAACTTGATCCTCACTGAAGCTCTCCCAATCGAATAAGTCTTGATTATAACTGGAAGTGATGTCAATGATTATAGTAGGGACAG
Organism: Oxyria digyna; assembly: GCA_029168935.1. Taxonomy (NCBI): domain Eukaryota; kingdom Viridiplantae; phylum Streptophyta; class Magnoliopsida; order Caryophyllales; family Polygonaceae; genus Oxyria; species Oxyria digyna. The sequence continues at coordinate 49,639,183 of JAPVLV010000005.1, forward strand.
AAGCTTGGTTGATACCTTGTCTCACTTGAAGCACACAATGGGCTATATAGCTTTGGATACAATTTATTGCACAAGTTTGTTGAATACAGGATGGCACATTGGCATCATCAAGAATAGCTGCAACTTGTTCATAACTGAGATGTTCTCCTGTCCAGATATTTGATGAGAGGATGTCGACAACTTCAATTTCTCTAATGTCGTAATAAGTAACATCAATGGAGCTTTTTAAATCTAGATCATTATATGCACCTGAAATACTAATAGTATAATTCCCACAAGAGATATGATAGCCGGAGTGAAATGTAGGAGGAGGAACCATGGAGACGAACTGCAAGATATTTAAGGAAATTTATTAACAGTAAATTAGAATATAGAGATAAAGTTTCAACCAATTAGAAAACAGAAGTTTGCTAGAAATTTTATGGATTATCGAAGAGAAACTCACTTAATCTTTGAAGGATGACTCTTGTTGCACAGGATTGAATATTGAGTGGATGAGTATATAAACAAAATGAAGAGAAGATGAATTAGTAAATGAGATGTAAGAGGGTGAGAAGGTAGGAGTTTTTATAGTTCCAACATAACCATATTGGCTTAAAAAATGGCTACATGGACATTGTGGGTAGTAACCAATGGCAAAAAATATGGTGAGAAATAAAAATATGTTGTTATGTATCCAGTTATCAAATTGTACAAGTTAGAATACAAGTATGCTGTTATTATGACATAAAAATTTCATTACCTTTGCAAGTAACATGAGCTGAGGCAAGAGTTTCTGCTCTCTTCCTCTGTTCTGCTTCAGCCTGCATTAATATGATTAAAGTTTACTGTCACAAAGCTCCATTTTCTATGAAGCATGTATTGAGAAATTCACGGAAGCAAGAGAAGCCTATCTCATTCACATCCAAGGATCAAAGGATCAAAGGTCTATGATTAAAGTTTACTGTCACAAAGCTCCATTTTCTATTACGTTGCATAGCTTGTAGATAACATTATATATAAATCACTAATGTATGAGATTTCTATGAATCACTGAGCAAAAAGGAAACCTTAGCCTTCACAAGGATCAAAGGTCTATGTTCTATCTTAACAGGACCGACAATTGTTGTCCTTTTCCGCCTATTTTGATCTACTACAATAAACTCTTTCTCTGCCTTCAACTCAGAAATATAGCTCATCTTTCCACATGAAACAACGACGTAAGAAGGTACCTTTGCAAGTAACATGAGCTGAGGCAAGCCTATCTCATTCATATCTATAAAAATTTATCGAAGAAGAACTAACCTTGAACAACTCAGAAGGAGCAACGTCTGACTTTGAAACGCCGACGATCAACCCTTCGGATAACATCTCCTCCTTACTGTTGTATATTGAACGTTTGTGTGTTATCTTCCTTTTGCTCTTCCATATTTACACCTCCTTTCCCCCTTGTGGTTTTCATGGAATTCTTCTTTCAATAGGTACTTGAGGCCTCTTGTAGCTGATGGTGCTGTAGTCGCGAAATGTCATCTGAGTGGCCTTTATAACCATGAAAAAGGGAGGCTATTTTATAACCTATCTTATGAGTGAGATAAGTGGGCTAGAATTTGTATGGGCTTAGTGGAGAAGTGGAGGGAGTGGGTTGTTGTATGGGCTTAGTGGAGAAGTGGAGGGAGTGGGTTGTTATTATTTTCTGCAATAAAAAACAATGAAAAAGCTAGAAGCATGTATCCACTCAAATTGTGCCAAGTGGCGCAATTTTTTGTGAAGACATTGCTTCAGCTTTAACATTGTATATAGTAGATTGTCAAACTACATTGAAATGGTGATGTCTTAGTGAAAAGAGGGAGATGTTTAGCACTTTTGTTTAAGTTTTGAAATCATTAAGTTAAAGCGTTACTTCGTAGCGTTTTTTCCGATTCAACATTTTTTTCCTTTTTTCATTTAAATATATTTTTTCCTTTTTTTCATTTAAATATATTCTTGCGAGCAGAAGTAGTAATCTGACTGCATCCCGGCCAGAATGAAAAAACCGACTTCGAAACCCCTCAACACTATCTTGTTTAGAGAAAATTATTTAAGAAAAGATTAGAATACTAAACATGGCCATAAGGAGGACATTTGTAAAACTAGATAGACATATATAAATTCATAACTAAGTCATCCATATAATTTTGGAAAGTGCCTAACAACTATAATATACATGGCCATTAGAGGTACATTGAACCATAAAGATACAAAGTCTTTATTTGGAACACCCTAAAAGTTTATTTAACACACTCATACATTCGTCACGAAGGTATTTAGACAGAAATTCGCCACGAAGGTATATGGCCAGACATTCGTCACAAAGGTTTAAAGGAAATCCGTCACGAAAGTATTGGGGACATTCGTCACGAAGGTATTGGGGACTTACGTGAGAATCTGGTAGAGAATTTCAATACGAGTCTGTGCATATAAAATACGTCCAAAAGGGACATCGTTTACCCTTTCAAAAGCCCTAAAAACATAACAGTCGTTTTTGTTAAGTTCGTAATATTTAAACATAATGCATAATTATACTTTATGAGTGATAAACTAGTGATATTAAATGATAATATACAATTATAGTATATAAATTTAATTGCATGATTTTTAACTATAATTAATAATTATATTATACAAATACTAAATTTATATAAGTTTTTGCTTTTACGAACTTAACGCATGTGACTATTTTGTTGCTTTTGGAAGGGCAAACGATGTCCGTTTTGGACGTATTTTATATGCACGGACTCGTATTGAAATTCTCTACAAGATTCTGAATTTTTTTTAAAAAAAAGAAAAGATTCGTCACGTAAGTCCCCAATACCTTCGTGACGGATGTCCCCAAAACCTTCGTGACGGATGTCCTTCGAACCTTCGTGACGAATGTATGGGTGTACTAAATAAACTTTTAGGGTGTGCCAAATAGTAAGCCCCCTAAAGATTAAAGATATGTTCATCACAGAACTAAAAATCAATTTATATGATACACTTATCTCGTGTCTGCCTTGGACTATCATGGAACTTTTTTGTGAAAATAATCTTTTTGATTTATATCATTATATGTCATAAACCTATAATGCATCTTTTATCAACAAGCATGATGTTCAGCTCACATTCTATGACCTTAAATCTTGATAGGTGACTATGTTCTTTTTATGTATGATTTCAGGAACCCAAAGATAGTTTAAATTGAATTTATCTTATAAAGACACACTAATAGAGAATTAACTTCTAAAAGAAAAAAAAACATAATTTAACCATAGAAATCTGTCAACTATCCCTTGTGTTGATCATCTTTACTAATTTGTTCGTGACCATTAAGCTAGTAAACTGCAATCTCTATATAATTACTAAGAGGTTTTTACCGAAAATCACCCGTAAAATACGTACATTGCTCAAAATCACCTCATTAATTGAATATTACCGGAAACCACCCATATTAAGCCTTTCGTTTGCCAAACGCCACCCTTCAACAGATTCCGTCAAAATTTCTGTTAAATCTACGAAATTACCATTTTAACCCTTACTTATTTAATATAATAAAATAGATTAAAAGTTTTCTGATATTTTTATTCTGGAAATAAATTTTAAAATCTTCACTGACGAAAATACCCTTGTTTTCCATTGAATTTTCAAAAAATTGCCCTTTTCAAAGTTCACCATCTCCCAGCCATGGCCACTGCACTCGCCCTCCTCCCCGCCATCGAATCATCTCTTTATCATCATCTGCCTCTAAAAAATCTTCAATCTCCGCGCCTCTCTTCTCTTTTTCTTCATCCTTTGTGATGTGGTAGTGCTTTAAATTATTAAATTTTATTTATGTTGAAATCAATTTATTTAAATTTGTTAAAAAATAGACCAATGATAATTTGATCTAATAAGTTTTTTTTGTATAAAAACTCATTTATATTCGTTGTTTATTATATTTAAAATTTTAAAATTTAATCGTGTATCAATATAATTTCAAGATATCAACTTATTTTCATATAACATTATATATAATATATAATGTTACTTATTAACAATATCGAATATAAAATTATATACAATATATAATGCTACTTATTAACTATATCGAGTTATATAAACTCGCGCATGGCGCAGGAACTAGGCTAGTGACTACTAACTAAATTAGTAGAACCTAGAACTTAATACTCCCTCCGTCCCTAAATTTCAGTCACATTTCCTTTTCGGGTGTCCTCTAATTTGAGTCACATTTCTATTTTTATCCATTAATTTATTCCCATAATACCCTTATTCAATTTACTTTATTCACACCCAACAATACTTTTTAGGGGTAAAGTTGTCTTTCCATTGTAATAAGTTTTCTATTGGTTGAATTTTATGGTTTTTTGTGCCATTATTTACACTTTTACCTTGATTAGACTTGTCTTAATATTTTTGCAAAGTACCAAATGTGACTCAAATTTAGAGACGGAGGGAGTATAACACAATTGAGAACCCCAAAAACCTAACTAGTGTCAAACATAAATACACGATAGAGTTTATTCCATAGGATGTCTTTTTGAAGTGAAAAATAATGACTTTTCATTAATTTTGGTGTTTGAGTAAGCGACTTTAGGTAAGCTTCACACTCACTGACTCTTACAGTTAACAAGCTTATCGTCCATGAGGGTGGTGACTTGAATTTAGGTAAGCTTCAACAATATTTCCTCCCTTTCGAACTGGAATACAAACTTGAATTTGGGGGGAAATCTGAACTATTGATGCAACCCCTAGGGCTAAGATGCTAGCCTGGACTCTCTGTAATGAAGCTCTGCCAAACAACATGACTAAAAATGGCTGGAGTTGATGGTCCATACTCTGACGAAGAAAGAGTTTTCCATATTTCTCTTTGCGCTTTATGCAATCTGAGATAGGCCAAACAAATGGGTTTTTGAAGGGATTCTCAATGAAGGAAACACCCTTGCTGAGAATGTGTTTAATGCTTTGCTCAAGTTTAATGAAATGGTCTAGTGCTCTTGCACTACTTTCTCTTTCAAAAGAAAAACATAGATTAGAAAAATTATCAGTTTCATTGTTAGTCTGCTATATGAAAATATGAACCTAAACAAATACCCCTAGTTGAGTCTCACTCCCTATGAAGAATTTGAAGCCTGTCAAGAAAAAGAATTTGAAGAATTTTGTTTCATGTAATAAAAGAATTTTTTTTTATATATATAAGCTTAAAATTCTAGAAAAATTACACCTCATACCCCATTTATCTACTTGCTTCAATGTTTGCAAATATATCTCACTTACATTTATTTTTATAACGGTGACTTTTTTCCTTCAGTACCGATTCATTTGCAAATATACCCGATATTATATTTAATAAGACCGACATTTATATTAATAAGCCCGACATTTTTCTTATATACTTATTCATTTATAAATATACCCTATTTTATATATTTTTGCAATTCTAAAATAATTTGGATATTCATAAAAATTATTTATTGTGATGGACTATAAATGCAAATCCGTGAAAATTCTACTTGTATTAGATTTAGATAAACGTGTTTTATTAAATGCAAAAAATTTGACAAAATATCAACACGAGGGAACTATTGGGCTGGACCAAACATATTCTTGATGGGCTTTCTGGATTGCTCACAATCTCTCACCCATGGCCTACTTTTCCCGTAATCCTATCTTTTGATTTTGTTGATTTTAAAAAGATGAAATATCTTATCTAATCATTCAAAATTCCCTCTCTTCTCCGACTCTCCGAAAATGAGTGGCAACAATTTCTGCAAATCCCACATCGGTCAATGCCTGAGTCGACTAATAACTCTCCGGCGCCACCACATCATCACCGTCTTCTCCGGTCGCCGTCAGACGGCGGAGGACTTCGTGGAAGGCGTATTAAAACTTGCAGGTGGCCTCTTCCATCTGGGTATTAAACCGGGTGAAGTTGTTGCCATCTCTTCTTTCAACAGGTACAAAATTATCCACCATAATTATACTGTGTCATACAATTTTTGAAGGAATGGTGATTTGGTATACCAAGAATTTGACTAACTTGTTATTTGGGAACTTATAGTCCATCAATTGGCAGTAGAATTTAGTTTAGTTTAGTGTTTGAAATATTAGTTCATCTAGACCTTAGGCAATCGGGTCGGTTGGGTGGGGTTCGGGTCAGACCGTCAGATATATTTGGGGCTGGGTCATTCCGGGTCTAATATTACCGGGTCAAAACGAACGGGTTATAACGGGTTTATAGCCGGGTCGGGTTCAGATCTAAAATTATCGGGTCAAAAAAGGTCGGGCTGTTACGTGTTTATGGTCAGGTCGATTCACCTTGGGTCAAAACCTACCAAAAGACCAGGTTATTACGGTTTCATTTTTTCGTTTTTTCCCTGTTGCCCAATTTTTCGGTTAAAAAACGGATTGGGCGGGTCAACCCATTTTTTACCCAGACATTTCGAGTTAGACGAAAAACGGGTTACGGGTTCAATTTGACGGATTATGACCCAGAAATTTCGGGTTGGGTCGGGTTTGCGGGTCGAATTATTTTATGCCGGGTCTAAGTTCATCCCATACTGAAAGTGGCTTGATATCAATAATTCATTTGTGGATCAAATAATGCTCATAATATAGTTTTAAAACAATCAAATTCTTGTGTGCTTGTTGATTGGGATATGCTGCCATTTGGGTTAAAATTCTTTTCAGATGTTTGTGAAAAAATGAATCAGGAAAAGATGTAGAATGCATTTTCTTCTTTGGGTTATAATTGACAGCTTTAACCCTCATATTTGCTAGTGATTATTACTTGGAGTGGCTTCTTGCAGTCACCTACATTGGGGCGATAGTGGCGCCTCTTAATTATCGATGGGTATGTACAATACATTTCGTACACACAATAAATTTCAGTTGATGAGTTCTTAAAACAACAGTTTACACAGAGCTATGAAGAATCAAGATTTGCAATGGAATTAGTCCAGCCAGTGATGTTGGTGACTGACAACAGCTGCCAATTTAGTTCAGAATCCTTCAAAGACACAATTTCTTCTTACAAGTGGCGTGTTCTGATTGGTTCCACTAAATCAGAATCAGACATCATAGAGAATGGTATGCAGTATTTTCCTTCTAGTCAACCTTATAAGAGTTAGAATTTTTATTACCTTTTTAAATGTCAACTGACATTGTTGTTATAGAAGGCTGATACTTCGTCGCGTTCATTATCAGTATTGACACATGAATCACTCAAAAAACTTAGTGCTGAATCCGTGTCCTTCGATTTCCTCTGGTCCCCTAAAGATGTCGCTTTAATATGCTTCACTTCAGGTAATATTTTCTCCATTTTTGTTCATATTCACTTTAAACTGAGGAAAGAAAGAGGCATGTTATATTTTGCTGTGTGCAGGAACAACTGGAAGGCCAAAGGGAGTCACCATAAGTCATACAGCTTTGATTGTGCAGTCACTTGCAAAGATTGCTATTGTCGGTTATAATGAGGATGACGTACGTCTTTGATATAAGAACCTATGCCTTGAGGCTTGAAACAAATGAATTTCATGTGGTGTTTCTGAAATACAGGTATATCTTCATACAGCTCCATTATGTCATATTGGAGGGATTTCATCAGCATTAGCAATGCTAATGACAGGAGGCTGTCATGTAATTATACCAAAGTTTGAACCTAAAGTAGTCGTTGAAGCCATAGAGAAATATCAAGTGACGTCTTTTATCACTGTCCCGACAATTATGGCTGATCTTGTAGCTCTGATCAGGTACATTCATGATCAAGGCTGATTATCAGAGAACATAACTCTATTGTGTAAGATATAGCTTATCTTCTTCTTTTTTCGTGTTATCAAGATCGAAAAGAGATTGGATAGGGAGAAAAACTGTGAAGAAAATATTAAATGGTGGTGGAAATCTCTCAAATGAGCTTCTAGAAGACGCAGCCAAAATCTTTTCAAATGCCAAAATATTTTCTGCATATGGTACTCACCAAAAGTTTCTTTTTTTTCTTGTGACATGCATGAAATGTGCTTAAAATTTGTTCTTGAGTTTCCTACAGGGATGACAGAGACTTGCTCTTCTATGACATTTATGTCCTTAAGTGACCCGAAAATTCACCAAGAGGAAGGCATTTGTGTAGGTAAGCCTGCACCACACATTGAGATGAAAATCAGCAACAAAGACTCGTTTGGTGTAGGACGGATATGCACTCGGGGACCCCACGTTATGGTTCAGTATTGGGGTCAAGATGCACCAAACAAGCCCTTAAATATTGGTCTTGGAGATTGGCTCGACACAGGCGACATTGGGAAGATTGATCATAATGGAAATTTATGGCTCGTGGGACGCGACAAAGACAGGATCAAAAGTGGTGGAGAGAATATCTACCCTGAAGAGGTAATAAAATCAGTACCAAACGAGCCCTTAGTCTTCAGACAGTAACTTTTGTTTTAATGTTATAAGGTTGAGACTATCTTATCCCAACATCCTGGAATCAACGGTGTCGTAGTCATCGGGATTCCACATCCTCGTCTTGCTGAGGTGGCGGTTGCGTGCCTTCGACTCGAAAAAGGTTGGCAATGGACGACAAATGTCGACTTGGAATGCAAAGAGCTATACTTGTCAAGTGAGATGTTGAAGCAATATTGCAGGAAGAAAAACTTATCTGGGTTATCTACCTTACTCTGTCATATAATTGTATATATGTATAAACTTTTGTTTTTTTATCATTAATTGTTTTCATTTGATATGTTTTTCAGGTACAAAATACAGAAGTTTTATTTGATAATGAAGAAGCCATTTCCACGAACAAGTACACGAAAGCTAAGGAGAGATCAAGTTAGAAGACAAGCTGGACTATGTTTACAATTGTTTCCTAGCAATCTCTGAGAGTAATCTCGGCCCATTCCAAATTATTTGGGCTGGACTATGAGATTTTGGCCCAAACTTTGTACAAGAATTTGATCAATAATATTCTTTCTTTTTTTTTCTTTTTTTGTTAACAGACAAGAAACAGAGTCTCATCCAAAATGGATGACTACCCCTGACCATCCTCGGCGATGATCCTGAAAAACGGCCGATAGAAAGGGTATATTGAGGAAGTCAAAAGATGTGGCCTAATACCATTTAGGTAGTCAATAGAAAGACTGGAATCAGGATTGCAATTCAAGATTCCTTTAATAAAATGAGGATTGACATTAGGACAAGCCAGAAAATCTGCTGCCCTATTGACTTCGCAAAAACAATGAATAATGCGAACTTTAGTTATGGCATTTAAATTTATAAGTGCATCATTAATAATGTTTTTTTTATTTCCCAGGGTATTTTCCAAATGCGGTTTGCTGAATTAATAACAGTTAAACTATCACCTTCAATGATAATATTCCTTTCTCTTAATTTTATTGCTAATTTTGTTGCCATAAGAAAAGCTAAAGCTTTTGTATGCAAAGCTGAAGTAGCTTGACATTGTTTACTGTAAATATCTAAAACATGTCCTTTACTATCTCGTGCAATACATGCTGTCATAGAATAATCATTCTCTTTATAAGAACCATCAAAATTAATTTTTATCCAATCCATAGGAGGATTGGTCCACTTTTTATTATGTTTCTTATTTCTATTTCTTTGTGTTTTTGCTTTAGGTCCTTTTGAGATTGTGCATGCATTATCTCATTGCTTAAAGTATGTATAAGCACTTTGAGCTATACCATCTTTATGAATAGTTTCATTTCTAAAAATAACAGCGTTTCTATGTAGCCAGATTTGATACCATAAGAATAAAAGAATTTCTATTTTATTTTTATCATTCTTATACATTTGAATAGTATGTGTGAGAGTTGCTTCGAAAGTATTTTGCAAGTTAATATTAAACTTTAGTCCCGTAATTCGCTCATATTTCTGTATTTGTGTTTAAATATATAAGCATTCAAAGAATAAATGGTCTCTTGTTTCTAGTGGGTGATTACAAAGCGAACAGTATGGAGGAACTCTGTTGTAATATCTATTTAATCTTTCCGTGGTGGGAAGATTATCCGAAATAGCTTTCCATAAATTTGACAAAATATCAACACGAGGGAACTATTGGGCTGGACCAAACATATTCTTGATGGGCTTTCTGGATTGCTCACAATCTCTCACCCATGACCTACTTTTCTCGTAATCCTATCTTTTTGATTTTCTTGATTTTAAAAAGATGAAATATCTTATCTAATCATTCAAAATTCGACTCAATTAAATCCGAAAAGTTTATAAAATACGATGATTAAAATGACTTAAGACATAGGGCTCAGACAAAACCCAACGACCTAAAATTCGTCGAAATTTTCAATTTTTAAATTAAAATGTATATAATATTTCATAAATAATAATATAATATTATTATTCTATTATCAAAAATATTCTTTATTACAATAAAAAACCGAACACTTGACACCCAATCCATCCGACCCTTTAATTGCAAGTTTGCAACCAACTTTATAGATGGGGTTATTTTTTGGAAGAGGAAAAGTATGGGGTATTTTCGATAAGTATCTAAAAATTGGGGGTTATTTCTCCTGGGAAAGAAAAGAACAAAGTAGGTTGTAGTGGTGGTATTGTAATGCTGCGAATTTGAGTCACCGAAAGGGAGAGCGCAAAACTTGGGTCCCAAACGAGTTTAATTGAAGGATTGAGGGGACTGTAATTGAAGGTGTAGCGGATGAAGTGGGAGATGGAGGTTTCAGAAGTGGAAGCCGTTCTTGAGAAGATCTGGGACTTGCACGACAAGCTAAGCGACGCCATCCACTCCATTTCCAGAAATCATTTCCTCTCCTCCATCAAAACCCCCTCTTCTGACGCCCGGAGGAACCACAACTGCAACGGATTTGTCTACTTCAAAGACTCGGACAAGGATTCCGCCATTACCGAAGCTAAGAGCCTCAACGCTATTCGCACTGCCCTTGAGAAAATATCAACACGAGGGAACTATTGGGCTGGACCAAACATATTCTTGATGGACTTTCTGGGCTGCTCACAGTCTCTCACCCATGGCCTACTTCTGGTAATCCTATCTTTTGATTTTCAAGATGAAATATCTTATCTAATCATTCAAAATTCCCTCTCTTCTCCGACTCTCCGAAAATGAGTGGCAACAATTTCTGCAAATCTCACATCTGTCAATGCCTGAGTCGACTAATAACTCTCCGGCGCCACCACATCATCACCGTCTTCTCCGGTCGCCGTCAGACGGCGGAGGACTTCGTGGAAGGCGTATTAAAACTTGCAGGTGGCCTCTTCCATCTGGGTATTAAACCAGGTGAAGTTGTTGCCATCTCTTCTTTCAACAGGTACAAAATTATCCACCATAATTATACTGTGTCATACAATTTTTGAAGGAATGGTGATTTGGTATACCAAGAATTTGACTTGGAAATAGCTGAACTTGTTATTTGGGAACTTATAGTCCATCAATTGGCAGTAGAATTTAGTTTAGTGTTTGAAATATTAGTTCATCTAGACCTTAGGCAATCGGGTCGGTTGGGTGGGGTTCGGGTCAGACCGTCAGATATATTTGGGGTCGGGTCATTCCGGGTCTAATATTATCGGGTCAAAACGAACGGGTTATAACGGGTTTATAGCGTCGAATTATTTTATGCCTGGTCTAAGTTCATCCCATACTGAAAGTGGCTTGATATCAATAATTCATTTGTGGATCAAATAATGCTCATAATATAGTTTTAAAACAATCAAATTCTTGTGTGCTTGTTGATTGGGCTATGCTGCCATTTGGGTTAAAATGCTTTTCAGATGTTTGTGAAAAAACGAATCAGGAAAAGATGTAGTAGAATGCATTTTCTTCTTTGGGTTATAATTGACAGCTCTAACCCTCATATTTTCTAGTGATTATTACTTGGAGTGGCTTCTTGCAGTCACCTACATTGGGGCGATAGTGGCGCCTCTTAATTATCGATGGGTATGTACAATACATTCCATACACAAAATAAATTTCAGTTGATGAGTTCTTAAAACAACATTTTACACAGAGCTATGAAGAATCAAGATTTGCAATGGAATTAGTCCAGCCAGTGATGTTGGTGAGTGACAACAGCTGCCAATTTAGTTCAGAATCCTTCAAAGACACAATTTCTTGTTACAAGTGGCAAGTTCTGATTGGTTCCACTAAATCAGAATCAGACATCATAGAGAATGGTATGCAGTATTTTCCTTCTAGTCAACCTTATAAGAGTTAGAATTTTTATTACCTTTTTAAATGTCAACTGACATTGTTATTATAGAAAGCTGATACTTCGTCGCGTTCATTATCAGTATTGACACATGAATCACTCAAAAAACTTAGTGCTGAATCCGTGTCCTTCGATTTCCTCTGGTCCCCTAAAGATGTGGCTTTAATATGCTTCACTTCAGGTAATATTTTCTCCATTTTTGTTCATATTCACTTTAAATTGAGGAAAGAAAGAGGCATGTTATATTTTGTTGTGTGCAGGAACAACTGGAAGGCCAAAGGGAGTCACCATAAGTCATACAGCTTTGATTGTGCAGTCACTTGCAAAGATTGCTATTGTCGGTTATAATGAGGATGACGTACGTCTTTGATATAAGAACATATGCCTTGAGGCTTGAAACAAATGAATTTCATGTGGTGTTTCTGAAATACAGGTATATCTTCATACAGCTCCATTATGTCATATTGGAGGGATTTCATCAGCATTAGCAATGCTAATGACAGGAGGCTGTCATGTAATTATACCAAAGTTTGAACCTAAAGTAGCCGTTGAAGCCATAGAGAAATATCAAGTGACGTCTTTTATCACTGTCCCGACAATTATGGCTGATCTTGTAGCTCTGATCAGGTACATTCATGATCAAGGCTGATTATCAGAGAACATAACTCTATTGTGTAAGATATAGCTTATCTTCTTCTTTTTTCGTGTTATCAAGATCGAAAAGAGATTGGATAGGGAGAAAAACTGTGAAGAAAATATTAAATGGTGGTGGAAATCTCTCAAATGAGCTTCTAGAAGACGCAGCCAAAATCTTTTCAAATGCCAAAATATTTTCTGCATATGGTACTCACCAAAAGTTTCTTTTTTTTCTTGTGACATGCATGAAATGTGCTTAAAATTTGTTCTTGAGTTTCCTACAGGGATGACAGAGACTTGCTCTTCTATGACATTTATGTCCTTAAGTGACCCGAAAATTCACCAAGAGGAAGGCATTTGTGTAGGTAAGCCTGCACCACACATTGAGATGAAAATCAGCAACAAAGACTCGTTTGGTGTAGGACGGATATGCACTCGGGGACCCCACGTTATGGTTCAGTATTGGGGTCAAGATGCACCAAACAAGCCCTTAAATATTGGTCTTGGAGATTGGCTCGACACAGGCGACATTGGGAAGATTGATCATAACGGAAATTTATGGCTCGTGGGACGCGACAAAGACAGGATCAAAAGTGGTGGAGAGAATATCTACCCTGAAGAGGTAATAGAATCAGTACCAAACGAGCCCTTAGTCTTCAGACAGTAACTTTTGTTTTAATGTTATAAGGTTGAGACTATCTTATCCCAACATCCTGGAATCAACGGTGTCGTAGTCATCGGGATTCCACATCCTCGTCTTGCTGAGGTGGCGGTTGCGTGCCTTCGACTCGAAAAAGGTTGGCAATGGACGACAAATGTCGACTTGGAATGCAAAGAGCTATACTTGTCAAGTGAGATGTTGAAGCAATATTGCAGGAAGAAAAACTTATCTGGGTTATCTACCTTACTCTGTCATATAATTGTATATATGTATAAACTTTTGTTTTTTTATCATTAATTGTTTTCATTTGATATGTTTTTCAGGTACAAAATACCGAAGTTTTATTTGATAATGAAGAAGCCATTTCCACGAACAAGTACAGGAAAGCTAAGGAGAGATCAAGTTAGAAGACAAGCTGGACTATGTTTACAATTGTTTCCTAGCAATCTCTGAGAGTAATCTCGGCCCATTCCAAATTATTTGGACTGGACTATGAGATTTTGGCCCAAACTTTGTACAAGAATTTGATCAATAATATTCTTTCTTTTTTTGTTAACAGACAAGAAACGGAGTCTCATCCAAAATGGATGACTACCCCTGACCATCCTCGGCGATGATCCTGAAAAACGGCCGATAGAAAGGGTATATTGAGGAAGCCAAAAGATGTGGCCTAATACCATTTAGGTAGTCAATAGAAAGACTGGAATCAGGATTGCAATTCAAGATTCCTTTAATAAAATGAGGATTGACATTAGGACAAGCCAGAAAATCTGCTGCCCTATTGACTTCGCAAAAACAATGAATAATGCGAACTTTAGTTATGGCATTTAAATTTATAAGTGCATCATTAATAATGTTTTTTTATTTCCCAGGGTATTTTCCAAATGCGGTTTGCTGAATTAATAACAGTTAAACTATCACCTTCAATGATAATATTCCTTTCTCTTAATTTTATTGCTAATTTTGTTGCCATAAGAAAAGCTAAAGCTTTTGTATGCAAAGCTGAAGTAGCTTGACATTGTTTACTGTAAATATCTAAAACATGTCCTTTACTATCTCGTGCAATACATGCTGTCATAGAATAATCATTCTCTTTATAAGAACCATCAAAATTAATTTTTATCCAATCCATAGGAGGATTGGTCCACTTTTTATTATGTTTCTTATTTCTATTTCTTTGTGTTTTTGCTTTAGGTCCTTTTGAGATTGTGCATGCATTATCTCATTGCTTAAAGTATGTATAAGCACTTTGAGCTATACCATCTTTATGAATAGTTTCATTTCTAAAAATAACAGCGTTTCTATGTAGCCAGATTTGATACCATAAGAATAAAAGAATTTCTATTTTATTTTTATCATTCTTATACATTTGAATAGTATGTGTGAGAGTTGCTTCGAAAGTATTTTGCAAGTTAATATTAAACTTTAGTCCCGTAATTCGCTCATATTTCTGTATTTGTGTTTAAATATATAAGCATTCAAAGAATAAATGGTCTCTTGTTTCTAGTGGGTGATTACAAAGCGAACAGTATGGAGGAACTCTGTTGTAATATCTATTTAATCTTTTCGTGGTGGGAAGATTATCCGAAATAGCTTTCCATAAAAAAGTTAGTAACTTTGGTGGAATATTAAGATTCCATATCCAGGTGTATAGTTCTTCATTATTTGTTGGTGTTTCATTTAAATATAATTTCCTAGCAGAGGATATGCTGAAATTTCCATCTGATGTTTGATTCCAAATTATTTTATCTTCTGTATTATTTTCTGAAATGTAGATGTTAGTAATTCGTAAGATAACATGAGAAGGTAATTTTTCTCTTAGCTTTATGATATTCCATTTTTTATCTGAAGTAATGTATTCTGAAACAGTTTCATTTTTATTTACGTTGTTAAAATCTATAAAATGTGCCATGTTTTTGCCATTAATCCATTTATCAGTCCAAAATTTGATTTGTTTACCGTTTTCTAAGTTCCATTCTATACCTTTTTCAAAATCATTTCTTAAGTGTAATAGTCTTGAAAATTGTCAGGATTGTTTTGTCTTTTTCTTATAATCGAAAATGGTTTTTTCTTTTAAATATTTTTGCCTTATAAATATAGCCCATATATTACTCTTTTAAATGATTTATTAATGTTTTCTGTTTTTTGGAGACCTAGTCCACCACAGTTTTTGGGACGACAAATATTATTCCAGTTTGTAATAGGTCGGAATCTTGGGTTTGAATTATTCCAAAATAAATTCTTGTTAATTTTATCCATTTCATTACAAATTCCTTTCGGAAGATAAAAGCATTGCATTAAATGGTTAGCTTTAGATTGGATATTAGATTGTATTAATATAGTCCTACCTGCTTGGGAAATCGTATTTGCTTTCCATTTTGATAATTGGTTTTCCATACTTTGAATAACATATTGAAAGGTGTCATTTTTAACTCTACCTCTAACAATTGGTATCCCCAAATACTTTTCCATGGCATTGGTTGGTTGTAAATTCATAACAGAAGCTAATGTTTGTCTCTGGTTATTAGATATGTTTGTTGATGTTTGAAAAGAACTTTTATTGTAATTAATTGTCAGGCCAGATAAATTTGTAAATTTTTCTAATAAATTTTTGATGTATATCATATTTTTCATATTAGCATTAGCAAGGATAATAGTATCATCTGCAAAACATAAAAACGGGATACGCATTCCATTTCTAGTAATTTGTATTCCTATCTTACAGTTTGTTTTTTCTGTTTCTTTTGCAAAGTTCTGGCTAGATATTCCATTGCTAGTATAAATATAAAAGGGGCTATGGGGTCACCTTGTCTTAAACCACATTTTGGTTTAAAAATCGGCTCAGGTTCATTATTGACTAAAACTGAAAAAGATGCAGATTTTATGCATGTCATAATTAATGTAATCCATTTATTATCAAAACCAAAGGATTCTAGAACTTTAATAATAAAAGGCCATTGTATTTTATCATATGCTTTTTCCATATCTAATTTTATGGTCATCCATCATCTTTTACCCTTTTTACGAGAGTGGAATGAGTGAAAGACTTCGTGGGCAATGAGAATATTATCAAAAATTGATCTATTTTGAACAAAAGCCCCTTGGCAAGGATGTATTAGTTTAGGTAATAAATTTTGTAAGCGATTTGCTAAAAAATTTGTTATTGTTTTATAAAGAGTTGTGCAGAGACTGATAGGTCTGAAATGATTAATCGTACTTGGATTATCTACTTTTGGAATAAGTGCAATAAAACATTGGGCATAATCTGATAACATAATTCCCGAGTGAAAAACTTATTTGACTGAACTAACAACTGATGGTCCCACATTTTCCAGAAAGATTGGTAAAATTCTGCATTATAGTCATCTGGACCCGGAGTTTTATTATGTGGGAGTTGAAATACTACACTTTTTATTTCTGAATAAGTAGGAGGTTTAAGTAATTCTATATTATCTCTATCAGTTATAAGTTTCGGAATAATTTTAAAATCGCGATCCTTTAATTCAGTTGTGTGTAAAGGTTGATATCTTATTTGTAGGTCTTTGGTTAATTGATGTTTCATCTCTTCTTGATTATAATATTTTATGCCTTGTAATGATTCATAACAAAAGATTTTTTGTTTAAACGTCCTTATTTTTTGGCAGTAGTTTGGAAATATTTAGTATTTTTATCTGAATCTTTGTAATGTTTAATTTTTGCTCGCTGTTTCCAATATGAATGTTGAAAATCTAAAAGTTTATAATATTTTGTTGTTAATCTATTATAGTGTTCCATCATAATTGTATTTCTGTTTTGAAAACATTCATTTTCTATTTTCTTTAATCTTTCTTCCGTTGTTTTTAATTGTTGGAAAATATTATTATCATGTGTTTTAAGCCATTTTTTCGTTTCTATTTTTAGTTGTTTTTGTTTCATAAAGAGTTTAAAACTATGAGACCCATTATAGTGATATGACCAGATTCTTTCTACTATTTTTTTATAACTATCATTATTAGCCCAATTATTTTCAAACCTAAAAGGATAATTTTTGGTGTATATTTTTTCACCAAGTTATGATCTGATGTCGTGAAAGGAAGGTGTTGTAAATTAATATGATTGAAATAGTTGATAATATTTGGCTGAATTAATACTCTATCTAGTCTTTCTAAGATACTTTCATTTGTGTTATTATTATATCTTTTCCAAGTGTAAGGTATGCCTTGGACACCAAGATCAACCAAACCGTGTGTAGAGACAAATCTATTTAACCTTGCAAATCTAGAAGTTGTGACAGGGATGCCACCTATCTTATCTTGCGGTGTTAGAAATATCATTGAAGTCGCCCATTATTAGAACAGGTTCCGCATGTGAGTTGATGATCTCTGAGATAAAATTCCAGTATTCTTGTTTTTGATTTTCTCTACTAGGTGCATAAATAAATATCATTCAGAATTTAGTAGAGGGCTCGTCATAAGCAACCACAATTATATTATTATTATTATATACTAATTTTAGGTAGTTAGCCTTATAACCAGATTCCACCTTTAGTACCATCTGCGGGAGAAATAATGACTCTTTTAAAACCAATATTAGCAAGAAATTGATTACTAGGTGGTTCATTATATTTAGTTTAAGCCAAGCAAATAAGATCTAAAGAGTGATTTCCTGATATAAGAGATTTCGGTTCAGAAGTGGGGTCGACGAACCCCCCTACAATTCCAATATGCTATATTCATATAACTTTATTATAAATAATGACAATTTTTTATACTCCCTCCGTCCCTTAATATAAGGCTCATTTGCTTTTTCGACAATATTCACAAACCGAGAGAATTTTCTCATTTTCTTCCAATATATAGAAATAAATATAGGCATGCGAAATATCGTTTGATTCGTCTTAGTAAGTACTTTGACAATATAAAAAAATTATAATTTTTATCGTCGTATATTTAGAGATATTAACGTTACAAAACGTGTCTCGACAAATGTTTCAAAAGCAAATGGGAAGATCAATAGGGGACGGAGGGAGTATAATTTTAATCTATTAGATTTTCTAAATAAAATAGGCGATTCAACCGGGCAACACTTTTTTTACACCGGGCACCCCCCCTCGTTCCGTGTTCCGAACGAGATTGTAATTTTTTTTTTAAATTCTCGTTCGGAATAAATTTGAACCCGGTTTAAGAAACCGGGTTAAAAAAATTCGAAAAAAATATCCGGAATTCTCGTTCTAAACGCCGTTCCGAACGAGATTTTTTTTTGAAAAAATTTAATGACGTCAATATTATTTATAAATATTTTTTTTTTGGATATCCGCATCTCGTTCGGAATGGTATTCCGAACGAGCGGCGGTTTTTTTTTAAATAATAACGTAAAGGTCGAGAATAGGCGGTTCGATGCCCAAACGACGTCGGAATGCAATGAAACTTGTTTTCAATGCATATTATAGCTATTTAACCTTGTCGAAAACTTCGAATCGAAAACTCAAACTCTTCGAGTAACACCTCCTTTGTAAACATTCACTAGTCTTTCATTCTTCGAAATAGTCGAAGTAGTTGAGATATGAGGGGTCTAGTACATCGATGTTGATTATGTTTCAAAAACTTATACAATTATGTGTTATTAGGCATATAAAGAGTGTATAAGGTCTCCCCTTCACAAAAAGTTGATCGAAAATACTCAAAAACGCAAAAACGCCTTATCGGTCTTAATGGCTTGTTAAGGTCGGGAATAGGCGGTTCGATGCCCAAACGACGCCGGAATGCTATGAAACTTGTTTTCAATACATATTATAGCTATTTAACCTTGTCGGTAACTTCAAATCGAAAACTCGAACTGTTCGAGTAACACCTCCTTTGTAAACCTTCACTAGTCTTTCATTATTCGAAATAGTCGAAGTAGTTGAGAAAATTTCAACGGCTAAAGCATTTGTGCGCAGAACCTAAGCGCACAAATTTACATTTAACGGCTACTTTTTTTTTTAATTTCAACGGCTATGTTTGAACAATGCGCATAAACATATAGCCGTTTTCCCGTTCGGAATAGGGTTCAGAACGGACACGACCCGTTAAAAAAACCCGGGTAATCTCGTTCGGAACGAGATTTATGACGTCATAAATATTTTTAAAAAACAAACTCGTTCCGAACCCCGTTCCGAACGAGTGTCAAACCGGTTCATAAATTACGAACCAGTTCAGCATTTATTAAATGGAAAATTCATTTTCCAGACCGGTCTCGTTCGGAACCCCATTACGAACGAGAATTTTTTTTAAAAAAATAAATAAATTCAGGGATTCTCGTTCCGAACGAGATGGTGCTGCCGGGTGTAAAAAGAGTGTTGCCCGGTTGTCACCCGGTAAAATAAGGACTTTTGTTTTGGTATCTGGATCCACACGAGAAATAAGGAGATTTGATCAATAATATTCTAATTTAATATCAATAGTACAATACCAAAGGTGGATCATGTGATATTCGAGTCAAATATATAATGTGACAACTGCGAGAAGGACCAAAATCATTATAAATCCACGAGTAGAAAATCTCTGAGCGTAGCAAAAGTTTACAAGTTACGGAGTACAGTAAATCGGTATAATTTTTTTTAATAAGGAAAGCATTTAGGAGAGTTTCTTTGACGAGAAACATACCGTTCTAGAGCGTCCTGAAGGACGAGATCATGATTCATAAAGATCTAGAAAGAATGTCAAATCGGGTGATTGAGTGAAGTGGTTCATTTTCCGTGACCCCATTATTTTGGCAGTAGTTTGGAAATATTTAGTATTTTTATCTGAATCTTTGTAATGTTTAATTTTTGCTCGTTGTTTCCAATATAAATGTTGAAAATCTAAAAGTTTATTATATTTTGTTGTTAATCTATTATAGTGTTCCATCATAATTGTATTTCTGTTTTGAAAACATTCATTTTCTATTTTCTTTAATCTTTCTTCCGTTGTTTTTAATTGTTGGAAAATATTATTATCACGTGTTTTAAGCCATTTTTTCGTTTCTATTTTTAGTTGTTTTTGTTTCATAATGAGTTTAAAACTATGAGACCCATTAGAGTGATATGACCAGTTTTTTTCTACTATTTTTTTATAACTATCATTATTAGCCCAATTAGTTTCAAACCTACAAGGATAATTTTTTGTGTATATTTTTTCACCAAGTTGTAATGTGATACAACAATGATCTGAAGTCGTGAAAGGAAGGTGTTGTAAATTAATATGATTGAAATAGTTGATAATATTTGGTTGAATTAATACTCTATCTAGTCTTTCTAAGATACTTTCATTTGTGTTATTATTATATCTTTTCCAAGTGTAAGATATGCCTTGGACACCAAGATCAACCAAACCGTGTGTAGAGACAAATGCATTTAACCTTGCAAATCTAGAAGCTGTGACAGAGATGCCACCTATCTTATCTTGCGGTGTTAGAATATCATTGAAGTCGCCCATTATTAGAACATGTTCCGCATGTGAGTTGATGATCTCTTAGATAAAATTTCAGTATTCTTGTTTTTGATTTTCTCTACTAGGTGCATAAATAAATATCATTAAGAATTTAGTAGAGGGCTCATCATAAGTGACCACAATTATATTATTATTATTATATACTAATTTTAGGTAGTTAGCCTTAGTAAATTTTGTACACAATAACCAGATTCCACCTTTAGTACCATCTGCGGGAGAAATAATGACTCTTTTAAAACCAATATTAGCAAGAAATTGATTATTAGGTAGTTCATTATATTTAGTTTCAGTTAAGCAAATAAGATCTAAAGAGTGATTTTTCCTGATATAAGAGATTCGGTTTAGAAGTGGGGTCGACGAACCTCCCTACAATTCCAATATGCTATATTTATATAACTTTATTATAAATAATGACAATTTTTTATATAATTTTAATCTATTAGATTTTCCAAATAAAATAAGGACTTTTGTTTTGGTATCTAGATCCAGACGAGAAATAAGGAGATTTGATCAATAATATTCTAATTTAATATCAATAGTACAATACCAAAGGTGGATCATGTGATATTCGAGTCAAATATATAATGTGACAACTGCGACAAGGACCAAAATCATTATAAATCCACGAGTAGAAAATCTCTGAGCGTAGCAAAAGTTTACAAGTTACGGAGTACAGTAAATCGGTATAATTTTTTTTTAATAAGGAAATCATTTAGTAGGGTTTATTTAACGAGAAACATGCCGTTCTAGAGCGTCCTGAAGGACGAGATCATGATTCATGAAGATCTGGAAAGAATGTCAAATCCGCCACCCCATTAATCTCCCGGAAAACATGGAAAATGCAATATGACAGAAAATGTCGTAAGTCAAGATTAATATCGGTCACTAGTCACTATAAGATCAATTCCCCAGGGGCAAACTCATACGTCGTTTAAGACAATAATTAGGTGAAGATTATCACCTCCAATCTGAATGCGAGAGATTCCACCTTGGATAGCCGCTCGAATGGCCAAGATGGTCTCCGATGATGATGCAAAATGAAGGTGGTCCATTTGTCGGGACAGAAGCATCCATATTTAATTTAACGTAGTTGTTTATTGGTTTAGTCGATTTGATTTTTGTAGAGTAAATCGGTAATTAGTGTGAGATAAAAAGGGGGTAATAAATAAAGGGAAAGGTAAAATGGAGTAATAAAAGAGGGGTTAGGGTTGGGCAGGCTAGAGTCCAAAAAAGAAGAAGGAAAGCAACGAGTGAGGAGGTGAGGTGGGGCCCACATTTACTGTCTGGGTTCGGTCAAAGCGGTCAAACTGACCTCTTTTTCCTCTGCGCTCTTTCTTCTGCTGCCTCTTTTGTAATTACCTGCCCACCCTTCATTTATTTTTCCTATCTTTTTCATAAATAATATATAAGTACTTGCTCCAATTAAAAGATTAAATTCTCCAAAAATAATTACAGTTGTTTGTCTAATGACGAGTTTGTCCCTGATGCTGTTGTCAGTTACTGAGGGTAATTTGGGTTTTTCGGTGCTGAATTTGTTGGAGGCCAGTGCCCTTAATTTTTTCAATCATAAAACTAGTAAAAGCTGTATATTGGATGGAAAATTTAAGCCGGAATTCAGGTCATTTGTATAATTAGTTTTTTTTTTTTAACAAGCAACCAAATGACCCTTTACTATAGACGAGTGATACCGAGATTCGAATCTTGGATCTATGAGATATAAGGGCAAGTCTCACCCCGCTAGACCAAGACGTCGTTGGTATTTGTATAATTAGTTGTATACTCCTTATATATTTGTTTTTCTTAATGAGAAAGTATTTTTAATTTATTAGATATATAGTCGAGAATGGAGAAAAAAGACAAACAAATAATCAGGCAGACACACTAAAAATAAATAATAATATAAAAATATATTAAGAAATATAAATAATCGAGGAAGAGGGATGAACGATCATAAAAGATAGAGGTTTCAGTGACAAAATTGATCAACCGGGAACAATCTAAGAAAATGTTAAATAAACCACCGTTACGTTATTCTCAACTTCAACCACGTACCATGAGAGTCACACTCTTGAATATCTCTGGATACTACTCAATCTTCACTATGAGCCATGATCAAACCGAGCCAACGTATTCATGACATCTTAACCTCAATGTAACTACAATCTAATCGAAATAGCTCAATATTCACTCTAAGCTAGCTTCACAATTGTAAAGTACTCCATGACATACATATTCATTTTTTATACTCCCTTCATCTCATATCGTTTTGTAACGTTAATCTCTAAATATACGATGTTAAAAATTATAATTTCTTTATATTGTCAAAATACTCATTGAGACGAATCAAACGAGATCTCACGTGTCGATATTTATTTCTATATATTGGAAGAAAACGAGAAGATTCTCTCGGTTTGTGAATAATGTCGAAAAAGAAAATGAGCCTTATATTATGGGACGAAAGTATAACGAAACGAATCTGCCATAAGCAATAAAATGATAGAAAAATATCTATTACATTAATAAAATCTGAAACTTAGTGAAACCTTACAAAGTGGTGTATTTGCATCAAATAAATTTATGGATTAACGATAAAAATAATTATTAACTAACTCGTTAAGGTGGTAATTTGAATAATTATGGAGGCTAAAATTATTTAGCTTTCATACAATTTGAGTTTTTATTATGATTTTGCTGGTATATGTGACGTAAGGACTTTAATTACAAAAAAACACCTAAATTTTCAAAATTTTAAATCGATGCAAAAAATTTGTCTGACTTATAGAGAAATGTTATTCATAACTTACTACCTTATTTTGTGACAATAAGTATATATATTATAAGCTAAGCAACGTAAAAAAAAATTAGTTAAAAAACATTGTGTAATTTTGTTAATTATGATGAAATAGAATAAAAAAATATAAATTAATTAAGTATATTATTTTATTTGATGCTTATATTGAAACTAGCAAACTTTTTAAAATTAAGCCGTAAATACACAATTTGTTGGGTTATGCATTAACACTTTTAGTGTGTTATGCATAACAGTTATGTTTTTTTATTGTGATTAGGCTTATACCATTTCTCTAATAAATACTAGTTTAATTATTGTTATTTTCGTTATATATTATGTGTTCATTCATACACGTTAGAAAAATCCTATGTAAAAATACTCCGTATATTCTTGTCCACATTCAACTAATTATTGAAGAGTTTATCACGTGATTGGTCTTTTGTGAACTGTAAACGTAGCACGAGCTTAAGATCGAGGGTGTGCCACAATGATTAGAAACATAAACTAAAACCCTAATTCATTATAGCTATTGTCAAGTAAATGCATAAACAAATTATCAAAGTAACATGGTGAAGATCTTGGTTGGGTTTGTGGTGGCAGAGGCTACTAATGAATATCACGAACAATGTAATCAAATGATTAGGGCGATCTGCATGGCCATGCACGCTCTTTCCCCTTTTTTATTCTTTCTATGCAGATTTTGTCTTTGATCACATATCCTCATATCACTAATTAACCCATTTACTTCCTTACTACGGAGTATCTTTTAACTGAGTTGAAACGTATAATATCTTTAACTTGTACTCCGAATGAATAGTTTTATGGATCCGAATCTGGTAATAAAGGGGCCTTTAGAGATAAATGAGAATGAACGGGAACCGTTCATTCGAATTGATCGGACGGTCCACAGATCAATCATACTCGCTATTGGCTACTCACTCTTGCAACTGGCTACTCGCTTGATTTTGTGTGCAACACACGCGCTCGCTTCTATCGTGATTCAAAATTGGAGCGAAAACTGTCTCTTCACATACTTCTCAAAACTTCCACAGAAAACCTCTCTCGCAAAAGGCGATCAAACCCTAACCTCCCTACTCGCTTGCTTTTTCTTCGATTTCTCAACGAAATCACTTCGTTTTCTCTCGTCGATCATCAAAAACAACCTACTCCTACAATTTCGCGATGGTTGTCTCACAGAAGAACAACGAAGGAAGAGGTATGGTGTATAATCCCTAATTTTAGTGTATACGATGCTTTTTCCTGTGATTTCTCACTGATTTCTCTTCATTTCACTCCGTCGTTCACCAAAATTCATCACCTCGCTACTAAAAATGGCAGGATCTCAGAAAAGCCAAGAACCAAAAGGTATGGAGTATAATCTGGTATTTAGAGTTAGGTTTTTGCTTCGACATGTTAGATTTCGCTACATGCATGTTTGATTTGAATGTACTGGGTGTGAAAAGTGTATTTGTATGAGTAGATCTACTATATTCGGTGTGAAATGTTCATTTGTATGTACTGAGTGGTCATTATTTGATCATGACTGTGTTTTTACTCTGTGTTCACCAGATCTTTTATATATGTTCATCACCGTTCCTAACAAAGTTCATCAAAATACATGTTCATCACAGTTCTTCTAAATGTTCATCAAATATCTTGTATTTGTTCATCAGATCTTGTATAAACGTTCACCAGATTTCTTTTCAATGTTCACCAAATTTTTTGTGATTGTTCATCTCATTTCCTATATAAGTTCATCATATGTCTTAAGATTGTTCATCAGATTTCTCTTGTATGTTCATCATAAAACTTGTGATTGTTCATCACAAGTTTCTATAAATGTTCATCACAGTATCTATAAATGTTCATCAAATAACTTTTAAATATGTCTTATGTTTGAAGTTATTCAATTTCAAGATGCAACATTAAGTGTGGAGAATATTGAAGTTATCGAATGTCCAAGAGGTATGAATATTATACTACCTATAAACTTTGAATTTTTGAACAATATATAACTTGTATGTTCAATATTACAGAGATAAGGAGCAAAAAAACAAATGACAGATCACAAACGAATGTGTCATCCCAAGAACAACATCAACAGGAGGAAGAAACAGTTGATGGTAATTAATGTTCCTCAACTCTTTTTGCTTTGTTCATCACAAATCTTCATAATGTTCATCAGAATGTTTAATAAAGTTCATCATCCCTTTCATATATAGTTCATCTGTATGTTTGTTAATGTTCATCATTGTATTTCAATATGTTCATCATCTGGTTTGATATTGTTCACCATGATCCTTAATTTTGTTCATCAACTTTTTTGCTAATGTTCACCATGAGTTTTTAAAATGTTGAATATCTAGTGTTTCATTACTTTACTTTTACATGTCTTTTTACTAATAAGTTACTTTTAATGTTATAGCATCCCCTAAACCTAAGAAGGCAAAATCTCGAAAAGTAGTTGCTACAACAAGCAAGGGGAAAAGAAGTAGCCAAATGATACACTGTTCTCAGACCAAGGGAAAAGAGATTCAGTTGTACAGCCCAGAAATTCATGTAACACAAATAATGAAGAACCTGAAAAGGCCTAGGGGGGAATAGTGATAAGAGATGTTGAAGACCAACCAGAACAAGCATCTAGGACAAACAAGTATGAAATTGTGCAGTCAAGGAAAGGGAAGGAAAAAGTGACTGAAAGCAACAAGAAGCAGTTCCCTGCTAAAAAATGTAGAAGTTCTCCAGCGCTTCTGGTTGCAACTTTGGATAGAATGAGTCCAATTCAGAAAAGCTGCATAGTAGAGATGGGATTTGGATGTTTGCTACAATGGAAAGTGGACAAACTTCCAGCTAAAAGCAGTCACTGGTTGTTAAAGAACTTTGATTTGGTATCATGCACAATGAAGCTTGCCAAGTCAGTCAGGCACAAAATTACAACGCAGGATGTCCATGACTACCTTGGAATTCCTGTTGGTTGGATGCAAATTGAATTGAAGAGATCATTTACAGAACATGAGGATTTACAATATCAAGATCTTCACCAAAGGTTCAGGAATCAATTTCCACTGGAAGTCGACACTGAATTGGATGAACCCAAGTTGCGTGACGCCTCAAAGATTCATGCATCACATGTGGCAGAGCTTTTGTTAAAAACTGTAGTACCTGGAGAGTGGTTCAAGAGAAATTTCATAATGTTGCTTGTTGCAACCATTATGGACAGTCAGCCGAATGGTGGGTTGAATTACAATATTCTTCATTACCTTGAGTGCACTGAGATGATTAATCACTACGACTGGTCAAAATTGCTAGTTGACCTTCTGATAAAGACAAAAGAGTCTTTTGATAGGACAACAAATGCTAGTTTTTTCAGAGGACCAATCCTTCTACTACAAGTTAATGTTCACCAATTTTCTTCATTATGTTCATTATCATTTCATTATATGTTCATCAAACTAATATTTAATCATTTACTTTATTTGCTTGCAGTTGATATATTTTGATCGTGTTATTCTCAAGAATAATGAACATCAGAGAGAGTTTCCAATAATTGTTAATTGGGATGCAGCCATGCTGAGGGCTAGAGAGGCAGAAGAGATCAAGATTGGTGGATTTGGAAAGGGTTATGTCAGAGATCCTCCAATTTTTACAGATGATGATGTGAACAATGCTGCAAACATAAGAGACAGTCCATCCGCCTCTTATCATTCCTTGGAAAGGGTTATGTTCATAATATGTCCAATAGAATGTTCATCACTTCTATTACTGATGTTCATCAAATCCATTATAAATGTTCATCAGACATATTACAAATGTTCATCACATCACTAAAGATTCATCTTCAGTTTTTTAAATGTCCAATATATGTTCACTAACAGTCTTATTAACGTTCATCATATGTCTTGTACATGTTCATTAATTACCTCAGAAGTATGATAATAAGCTTTTTCAAAGCTTAAACATATTCAATAATAGTTCATCGATGATGTTCATCAAATTTGAGATAAAAACTGCTTCTAATATAGACGAATCATCGTAATACTTCAACAAGTAAGCTCAAATTTGAGAGAAACACGGGGATGAACTGGTGAAACAAATAAAATAGAAGCAAAACCTAGATCCATAGGTAGAATGAAGGAGAAACAAGTTAACGAATGATAATCGATGTGTTGGTTTAGCGAAGAGAGCAATCAAGAGAACAAGGACACCTGAATACAAAAAATCAACAAAATCAGCTCGCACAAAAACATTGGATATAGAAACGTACACAAGATGAGGAAAACAAAATTAAAAACAATCAGAAACAAATAGAATGGAGGTAATCAACTAAAGAATTACGCAGCAGAGAAGAGAAGGCAAGATCCGAAGAAGATTTGTTGAACAACTTGGGGGAAAAGAAAACGAAGGCGAGAAGAAGAAGAAGAAAATTTGCGAGATCTGTTGAACGCGCTTGTACACGTGCCCAAAAGTGAATTAACTCCAACCGTCCGATCTGGCAAAATCCAACGACCCACAATCATTCTCATTTATTACTGTAGCAACTATTATCACCGAACATTTTTCCTAGTTTTATTTCTAAGCCAACAAGTCATGAAGTTCATTATTATTGCAGGTGGGTCCTAGAAATTTAAAGCATTTTACATCATAGAATATATATTTGTCTATAAATTCTAAATTCTACCTTCGATAGCGCAAGTGTGAATATTGCATATTAGCAATAAATATATACTCCCTCTGTCCCATATTGATAGTCCCGTTTCCATTTTGAGCGTCCCCCTTTGATAGTCCCGTTTCCATTTATATCCATAAATTTCTTACCAAAATACCCTTACTTTTAATATTTTACTCCAATTTAATCATATCAATTTATAACCCCAATAACAGTTTATCAATCAAATCAACCATCTACATCATCTTCTCCAAATTAATCTTCTTCATTTATCACCCAACTACCTTCAACTCCATTAAATTTCTTCCATTTTTTAACTCATTTCTTAACTAAACATCAGATTTCATTAATTAAACACTTAACATAATCTAATCAAAATTTTATTCTTAAATTACCGGCCAAAAAAATCACTTAAACCCATTAACCTAAGCTAACCCAACCCACTTAGCCTAATGTAATCCAGCCCAAAAACTACCCAGCCCAAAACCAAACCCTAAACCTCCCTCTGTTAAAACCCATCTCTTCTGTTCTCTCTCGTTCACCGCCTCCACTCACAAACCCTAAAACACTTTCTTCTCTTCCTCACCGCCGCTCTCTCTGTTGGATCTTCCTCCCTCAAAATCGCCATGTCCATCGACTCCACTCACACTCGTCCCTCCCAAAGCTTCACCAAAAGTGAAACCCCTCCCTCTTTCGAGAGGAATCACCACTCCTTCTCGGACATGGAACCAGAGAGCTCCCCAACCTGGATGAGGGAGGAAGATCCGACGTCGGAGAGCCCAAACACCTCGAGTGGTGGGTGTTCTCTGTCGTTCCCTTGCGAAAAGGGGGCTTTATGCGACGGGAACCACCTCTACACTCCCGAACGGCGACAGAGCATCCCCACCACTCCTGAGTGGACAGAACCGGAGCCCAAACACTCAGTCGAGATTCACTGCTCGCCTGAGCTTTCAGAGAACGAGGCGATTTCTCGTCCTCGCGAGGTGATAGTCATCCCGGATACGCCGACGCCGAAGCTGCAGGTCCCAGATGCCCCTACACCGGAGAAGGTGATTCCCGATGGAGATGCTGTTGAGATGCGTCTTGGTGATGCTGTTGAGGGCTTTGATGAGGTGTCCCCTCCGCCGGTGTCCCCTGAGATTATTGTCATCCCTGACAGCCCTTCCCGATCGGATACACTCTAGCTAAGTCGCTCCTGTTATCTTATGCAGTCTTGCACATATTTTGTTTTTGCCTTTGTGGTTTTGGACCTCTGATGGACAGTACTGGACAATGTTTTGTTGTTTTGTGGATGTTTTGTGGTTGACTTATGTTTACTGTATTTTGTGGATTATTGTGTTGCATTGTCTTGTGGATTTTGGTTGGCTTGTTGATAGGTACTCTGAATTGAATAGTTAATCTATTCAGTTTGTGTATTATCTGTGATCCATTGAGCATTAGCATGGTTGGTAATCCACAAAATACATAGTAACATTTGATGATCTACTGAGCATGGTTGTGCATAATTGGGTTTGATTCTCTGGTGTCTGACTGTGGATGATGGTTTTTTATCTCATCCTCTGCTGTCTGAATGTGGATGATGGATTTTTGGGTGCTCTGTTTGAACATATCACAAAAAACTGTCTATATGTGCCATAGGAACTCTTTTGCATTTGATTGTGACTTGTGTGATATTTTAAGTTAGTGTGTAGCCGTGTGTATTATCTGAGATATTGCAGTAATATCAGTGATTAATTTTTGTGATGCTTTTATATGCTCGGCTAAGATCACTAGCTTAACTTGCCATAAGAACTCTCATTTGCAATGAAGTAGATGCCTATCTGGTATGTGTAGATTAGTTTTTTGTGGTAACTGGTTTATGATGAATCCTCATTTCTGAGATGATGATCCTAGTATTTTTGCAACTTAAATGTGCAGGAATGAATGACGATCTATAATAGTATGATATTGAGAATAAGTTGTGTTCAAATGCCTATATATACAGATTGCTCAGATGTTGTTGTGTGAATAGTTGAGGTTTGAATCTGTGTTGTGTGTTAGTGACTTATCTTAAGTGAGGAGACAATGTTGTAGATGTCGGAGGTTGTTGTCCATGTTGATACAAGCAAGTGATCCTCTAAAAGGTTGCCTCACTCATTTGAATTGAGGCAGGCTTTCACTGGATTTGTTCAGATGTTGTTGTGTGGCAAACAAGTGATTTACATAATAGTTTGAGAAAAGTTTGGGTTTCGCGTTCCCAGATAACGCGCTAATGTTCATAATTTGTATTTATGTTGCTATTATGTTGTATTATAAGTAGGGAAAACTGCTTGGAACCCCCTCTTATATGGGCCAATTTGCACTGAACCACCCCCTATATCAATATTTATTTTAAAACACCACTTTATGTATTCTATAAGCACAAAGTTACCCCTCAACATTCTCTATTAAGGAGTGAGAGGCGATTGGAAGGAATTGGAAGGAATTCGCGAAGAAGAAGCTTGATTCATAAGGCATGAGTTCATATGAAATCTATTTAATTTCACATCTTCAAATTAGTATCTGACAGATTGTTAATCAAAGTGATCGATTTTTCTTGGCTTTAGGAAAATGTCATTTGAGTCCTGCAATTCATATAATGGGCCAACTATGTATTTATGTAATGTCAGAGCAAAATTATCACAACTCACACTTTAAATAATTGTGGAAGAAGATTTTTTGGATGGAAATAAAACAAAGCAAGCTTGTGATTTTTGTCCTTTGGATTGATTGTCCATTTGAAGCACAAGCATCAAGTGTACTCCACAAATTGGTGAATCAAGACACTGAATTTGAGCGAAGGAACTCAAAACTTGAAGAAGAGTTGAAGGGTAAGATTTGGAGATTGCAAGGGATGAATCTAGGTCTAGGATAGACATGTTTGTTGTTGTATGGTTGTTTTTAATGGTTGTTGTTAGTCCAACTTGCAAGGTTTTCTAGGTTTGTAATGGATAATGTATGGTTATGTGGTGAGTTGCTTTTCAATTTGTGAGTTGTAAAGTTATGTTGTACTTATGAAAATGAAACTGTAATGAATTATTGGTCAACTGATTTGTGTTTAGAGAATAAGTTGCATGAGGACACCATGGAACTAAATAAACCTTTAAGAAGAACATTAGGTTACTGGATAAACCATAAATAGATAGAGATGATGGTCAAACGATTTTTTCTGGTCATAATACATGCAAAAATCTATATTTAACCAATTCAATTGATGTTCGAACTAGAAAACCAATGCTAGATTAATGCATTTATTTAACATGCGACATTAAGTTTCTTCAAACATAAATAAGCCCTTTTCTTCATCTGATTTCCACACCATATTTCCATACCGCATTTCTCTTCTTCCTCAACATTTCCCCTTTTTGATCACATTCAACAACATTCAACAGCTCCTCCTCCATTCCAGTGATTGCAGCTGTGAATACCACACTAAGAGTTTTTATTGTAGATCTTGTAGTTCCTCCAAGGGAACGAATTCCGAGGGCAAATTAGAGGCAAAATCACAGGGCAAATCTTGTTAGGGGAAAATCCTGTTGCTGCAAAAGAGAGAGCAGAAAAGTCGCCATCAAACAAGGAGTTCAGCTTTGTAATTTCTTTGGAGAAATGATTTGTGGAGGATGATTGTCGCATGATAAACTTTGACCATTATATAGTGTTTTTCTAAATCTTTGTAAATCCTAGTATTTTTGTAAACATTTTAGTATCTTATACAACCCCTATCACTGAAACATTGTGATGACTTTCTGATGAACTACAAGAACTGTACAATCAGCCTTGAGTACTACACTGGTTCATTGCATTTTCTTATCAAATACAAGTGGCAAACAATATAAGTTTGGAAGAGGTTGGAGATGTTTTATTGAAGATAAGGGAGTGTGCAAGAATGAGGCGTGCTTGTTTGAATTACTCTCTCATACTTTTGCACCTCGAGCCTACGTTATCCACATCTTCAAAGCTTGAATTAATCTCTCATCTGGTTGTTGTTGCATTTTGTTATGGTGTTCCTTTTTTCTAGGTTTGAAGTGTTCAAAGTTCTTTGTTTTTTTTTCATGCACTTCCAATCAAAAAATTATGAGCCAATGACAAGCTTTCATGTTGGAAATTGACATTTAAATGAACAAGCTTAATTTTGTTGAAAATTTGGACATGGCTTGTTTGTAAATAGTATTCACAAACAAATGGATATGACCATTGCCAAACCTGTCACAATCCATTTCTCGGACAACAAGCTGCAACAACATAACAGTCAACATAATAATCAATAGTGCAACAAAGTACTAGCAACAGTGTCGTGATTGTTTCCCACTACATCAAATAATATTAGTTGGACTAGTTTCACATTACACCAAAATAAAACAAATATAATAGAATAGTTTTTTCCTATTGAGCTCGACTTGGACTTAGACCATGGAGACCTCCTTACAAACTTGGAAATCTGAGTTCCTTTTCTAACAATTTGCCTTGGAGCTGGTACTGGATAGTGTGTGCTTGTAGAAGCTCTTCTTATCTTAATTACAGTGTGAGAAGCCTGTGTTGGCATGGCATTGTCTTCATCTATTTGTAACATATACGCAATTTGGGCATCCTGTTAATAATGATAAGATATTAGTTGAAAAATTACAAATGCTGATAACAGAACCATGTTGTAAAACACAATATACCTCACTATTTTCTCCACTTATGCCACTAACTGAACCATGTTGAAATTGACTAGAAGATGCAGTTTGGAACTGACTTGAAGAAGTAGGCACAAACTCATCATTTTCCCTCACCTACACCAATAAAATTTGCAAGTTAAATGTCAATACATATCCAAATTACACAAGAGAAGAATTGGGAATTATAACTTTTTTCTAATGTATTTTCTTTTCTTAGGTTGAATATGCATAGTGTTATGTCTTGGTGGTCTCCCTCCTTTTTTGGAATCTTTGGTAGTGGTGGTTGAATAGGATAAGTGCATGACTTCTTTGTGTGGCCTTCAGTGTGACAACTACTACATTTGTTCTTTTCAAGCCTTTGTCTTGTAGTTTCTTTAGCAATTTGTCCAAGCTCCTTTCTTTTATTTTGGGTCTTCATGGCTGAACAACCAGCGTAGGTGGTTCTAGGGGATCCATTCCAGTTTTTTCCAATTGTGACTCTCCATACATAGGATTCACATAGTTATTCACTTCAAATCTCTTCATTAGAATGCAATAAATGGAGTGAGACCATAAAATGTCAGTTATGTCCCACATGTTGCACCCACAAGATCTTGCCTCCCAACCACACATGTTTTATCACCATAATCCACTTCATATTGCAATCCATCACCAAAGCACTTACACTTGCATACACCGTCGACCTTATTCTCATTAACTATTTTTGCAACTCTATGAAATCCTTGATATGCCCTTATTTTATTTTATTTATGGATGAAAATATTTGATAGGGCAAATTAACGTAGTGCTAAACCAAAGAAAACCCTATTAATGCAAGCTATAGCAAGCAAGTAGGGTCGAACCCAAGGGAATCAAAACACCAATTTCTATGCAATAATTAAATTTACCAACTTAAGAGCATTTATTGGGGGTTGATTGGTTTCAAGTTAAACAATAAACAAGAATCAAAGCAATTCAACTATGGTTGTAAATATGATTATGAAAGTAATTCATCTAACAAATATCCCCACTACAGTCAAACAAGTTGATCATTGATTATCTTATCAATCTTAGGGAATGTTCCTATTCCGATCTTACTTATATCAACATGTCTACCGGTCCTGATAAACTTACTTTTCAATAACCTAAAAGATCTCCTAGGTTGAATCAAGTAGCAATAAAGAGTATAGAAATCACAAGGAAGCATGCAACACTTCACACCGCAAAACATTAAACCTCATGCAATAACTAGTAGAAAAAGGGGCTTTCACCACGGATATTTTACCACGGTTATATAGAAACCGTGGTATTCTTGCATCATTGGCACATTTACCACGGTTTTGTGAAAATCAGTGGTGTTTATGCTAATATTTTACTCCGGTTTTTTGTAAATTGTATATTTAAAACGGGTATTAAATAAACCGTGGTAATTACGCTCATTATTTACCCCGGTTTTTCCAAGAATCATATATTTACAACGGTTTGATGAGAAACCGTGGTGAAAACCATTGTTAACTTTCGCCGGTTTTCTTACCCCGACATATTCACCCCGGTTCTGAAAATAACCGTGGTAAATGGACATAATTTTTAAACCAAATTTAAAATACTGACTGATGTAGTTTTGGAAACAGAATTATAATACGGAAGCTTTTCATAACTGGTTGTTGTCACCGTGCTGTAGATTTTTTACAAAACCAGGTGTAAAGGTGTGGTAGCTACAACTATTGGTGGGTTTCAATCTTGAATGTCATTGAACAAGTACATATTGTAGTATGAGATTAAACAAACATTAGTATTACTGTAATAAAGCTCATAGAATCACTGTAAGCCATACTTGTTCCATTCTCAATCTTGTGATTCACTTACACACGTATTGAGATATTTATGAAATATGGTAGGTACATATGGCAAAAGATGTTTTCACCACACACTACAAAGATCAATCCTAAAATATAAGCACTAAACAACTAATGCATATCCAGCTGCTGAACAGCCCGCTGCTGAACATCCAGCTACTGCACAGCCAGCTGATGCATATCCAGCTGATGCACGCTGCACATTCCTCCTACACAAATTAGCTTCATACGCAAAAAAAATCAGAATGTATTTACTTTACAATTCAACATTCATACAATTGTAGCTTCTTGTTTATCATTAGAAACAACAACCAAGTAAAATAAAACTCATGCATTCAACCTCCACTTCTTGTTTATTCTCATCTTAAGACCACAAAAAAGGCCCATTGTACATTTACATAGAGCTAGAAAGAAAACACAAGAAACTAAAAAGCACCAACCCAACGACATCAGAAATTACTCAACCAAGAAATATAGTAGCAGCAAAAAGAACACAAACGACATCAGAAATTAGCCATCGCCCCTGCTTAGCAACCGCAGCTCGCAATTGGAGTTTCACAGGCGTGCTTAGCCACCGCATCTCGGAAATAAACTGGACTGCACAGACGACAACCACGAAACTTCGCCAGTTATATCAAGCTTGCCGACACGAATCGCTTAAGCCAAATCGAAAATAATCAGCGGTTTCGAGCTAGTGAGGGTTGTTCTGACAATCTGAAGTCTGAACTCATACATTCGCTCCATATGATAAAGATTTCTGCAGCGAAACGGAGCGAGCTAGTGAGGGTTGTTCTGTTCGCATTGCTCTCAATGCTCTCCGTATTTTAGTTCACTTACTAAATAAGTACTTTTTTCATTCACATTCTAATTTCTTTAAATAAATAATTTTAACAAAAAGAACTGCTGGCTGCGGCTCCGTTCGGATTGTATAATTTGGGCTGTTGAAGGAGTGGAAGTGGAAGATTTTGGGCGTTGAAGAAAAATTTGGTTTGTTCGGCATTTGTACCCGGCGAGTTGAAGCTTATGTGTTGAAGCAATAATGCGTTGAAGTTGAAGCTTTTTTTGTACCCTTGGGGGTATAGGGTAAGCATAAAATCGAGTTGAAGCAGGGATGTTTACGATTTCTACCCCTGAGAAATCTCATCCCATTCTCATATCTCAGATCTGAAGCTGTTCATCGACTGAAATTGCTTCGACTGCTTCGACTGTTCATCGCCAGAGGTAATCGCTCCTTCTTCATCTCGTTTGGTTTTCCGCAACCTGTTCTTAATTTCTCTTCAAACCTAGATAATGCAGCGAGCTGTGAGTCTTCAGTTCTTCGTTGTGTGTGACCTATTGCAGTCGAATCTTGCCTTAATTTCTCAGCTTTTAATCGATTGAAATCCGCATTTTCGTCATATCTCCTACAGTTACCTGATTACATTTGTTCCTGAATTGGATTCGTACTATAATTTCAGTATTGCGTGTTTCAACTTGTCCAGATATGTCAATTAGGGTTTACACTGGTTTTGTGATAATTGCCAAGTTTAGGTTTTTATGATTGGAAGCAACACTCAATTCTGCTTTAAATTGGAAGAATTTCCTATCAGTAGCACAAAATTTCATGTCTTTGGGCATATGTTAATTTGTTCACCTAGTTGTATGAAAAACTCGATTGGAAATAGATATCTTTTGCAGATGATGTTTGTTTATCTCAATCTTTGTCTAGTTGTGGATGTCCAAGCCCCAAGGTAGCTGGGTATGAGTGCTTTGGTGCAAGTCTAGATACACTGCAGTAAAATTGAATATAAGCATTGCTGCTATCAATGAATAGGGATAAACATTTATTCAAGGAATGTCTGTCAGAGGTATAATGCGTATTTAAGTTACTATAATCAAGTCTCTTCGTAAAATAAAGAGAGAGGAGTCTCTTCAGATTCACAATCTGAATGGATATGTCATAGTTGCTGTTTGATTCTTCACGGTTTTGAGTTGTGTAACTGTTGATTTCACTCCAGTTTATAGAAATTTCATATCTGGTTTGTTTATGTTTCTGAATTCAGGCTTTCTGCCTTTCTGCCTTTCTGTTTGTAGAATGTTTTGTTATTTATCTTGTAGACAACTGCACAATTCTCAGAAATCTGCAAGTTAGGAAATGTCTACACAAGACGACCTTTTGTTGTGTCAATTAGATATTGGAATATTTAGCTGGTTATCTGAAATTGGAAGCAAAGAAGTTTTTGAATTTAAATGTGTTTTTCATAAAGTTCTGAAGTGTGATGAGAAAATTGGCTAATGAACTTGTAGTTCTAAATTTCAGCAACCTCAGTATTGCCATCTGAATAATGGCCTTTAATTAATCATGATGCCTGGAGATCAAGAAATAACCTCAATATCAAAATGAAGGAGATCTTCCAGACATACCAAGTGTTTTGAATCCGTATCTCAAAATGAAGGAAATCTTATAGAGTCTTGGGCACTCCACCTCATAACTTTAGAATACGTTTTAAGATGACAGGTAGGATTTATATTCACATAAAGAAGTTGGAGTTTTGAGTTTAGAACATCAGCAGAAATTATTACCAGGGTTTGATGAAGGCAACAACCCCAAGAATCAATCTGGGAACCTATCATAAAATAATTAATCCATAGCAAGGTGAGGAGGCGAATTGGTTCAATTTTTGGGGTCACACTGGTTAAGCAAAAAACCTTGTTTCAGCAAAAGAGGTAGATAGAAACATGTTTAGTACTCACAACAGTTGGACTGGAGTCAAGAACCAACCCATTCATTATCAGATATATGGTCTCGTGATGATTTAATAAGTTCACTATAATTCCAAAGTTTTGCATATAATTTTTGTTCTTATCTAGGGTATGACATGGATGGATATTCTCCAAACAGCACTGAGCAAATGTTAGCTAATGAAGAAGACTCCTTTGGTTATTGTCCAGGTCCATTTGATGGACTTCCAAGGGAGGTGCGACGCACCTTGACTGATTACACATCCAGTGGCTCCATTGGTGATGTGGATCCTGATCCATGGTGGAGGGTAATCTACGCTGAGTCATTTTTGTTATATCCTACACTTTAGTAATTGAATTAGGCATTCCAGCAGTTCATTGTTATATCCTACACTTTGATTCATTGAATTACACATCCTCACTTATAACAAATGCCTGAAGTGCTGTCATTTATTTGTTTTCTCTTTAGGAATATGATGTGTCCAGGTTTGATTCCCTTATAAACTCAGTTGAAAGCCATCCTAGGGTGGTGGAGATGCAAACTGCTGCTAGTAACCTGAGAAGTGATTTGACTGAGTATGCAGAATTCCTTCACAGTGAAAGAATGAAGGTGAATGAACTCACATGTAAGGTTCAGGAACACCGTGATGAGATTGAGCATGTCCGTAATGAAAATGTAGAACTCTTTGACCAGGTTTCTTCAATGGCTACTTCAAATGTAAATTTGGCGTTGCAGAGGGACAACCTTATGAAAGAAAATATCAAGCTACGTGAGAGGAATAGGAAGATTACCATTCTTTCATGTAGCCTTGCTCTTGTGCTCTTGCTTGTTGGTGTTAACAACTACTTGGTCCGTAAATGGAAGTGAGTCATGTTTAGGACTACATTTTGTAATAACTTGGTGTGTACTGTTTGTTTTATTTTGTTGAATGCTGATCATTTTGCTATGCTTCGGTTTGTAATTATCGAAACAGGTTCGATGTAATTCTGGTATTATGAGTTGCATTATGGTATCATTTTGGTATGCTGATGATGTTTAGGACTACATCTTGTGCTCTTCCCTTGTTTTATGAGTTGCATTCTGTTATTATTACTTCCAACAAGAACACACTAACTTTATTGATTAAAACTTCCAACAAAACATACACATAAACATAAACTCATTTCTGCTTAACAAAACATACACATAACCATAAATACCACGATACAATGTAAATAGTTTAAATTAGAGTTCCAGCAAGCATCTCGATCATAACGAAGCTCATATTACGATATCACCCGATCTTTAAGGGTAGAAGACCTGAGATAACAAGCTCTTCATTGTCGGGTTTAACGGGTTCACACGAAAGCACACGTACTTCGGTTCGTCCTGCACGTGAAAAATATATATGTTAAGTTTCAAAGAATAACGTAACATTCCATTGCATGCTATTTAAAATCTTACTTACCTCCAAAAACGCATCCCACCACTCGTTGTCTTTCAGGATGGCGCCCGTTATAGGGTCACAGTCTACATTGCATGCCATTTGAAATGACTTCCATACTTTCCATTTCTTCTTGTTCCTTTCATAGTTGTTCTTGAGAAGAGTGGTAGAACAGTTTTGTCCCGTAACTCGACCAAACTCTTGACGTACTATCCCCCACGAAAAGTTCTCATACGCGCCATACTTAGCTTGATAGTCGATCAAAACCTCGATAAACCTCTGGTTCTCAAGATCGGTCCATGGTAAAGGGACAACTCCTGTAAATATATAATTTCAAGCTATAATAAACCGACTTTTTAATTTTGTAAACACAACACAATGAAAAAAATAAATACCTGCCATTCTTCCTCTTCTTTTAGAAATACAAATGAATTTTGATTAACTCCAATTGGTTTTCTTCACTGCTACCCATTGGCCTCCATTACGTTTATATATATACATATATGTAGAGTTGTCATTGTCTCAAACAGGAATGCAGTTGAGCACAGTGTCTATTTGGTAATTAAGTACATCAGCATAAATGAAGGCTTCAAATTCATGCTACACTCTAATTAATTTCTCTTTATATATATTAACATTGTTCTAGTATGTTGTTTTCCATGCTGCAGTTTTAGAAATTCATCTAGTTCAGGTTTGATCTGCATCTTTCACTTCTTTTGTTTAGTTTCCCGGATCTGCTAATTCACTTTCAAGTTTCAACTAGTTCACTTTTAAAAATTTCATTGATATTAGTAAATCAGTTTCAGTTTTGCATCCTTCAAAGAGTGGTATGCATGATTAAACTCCATATTTGGATCGTTTTAATTGACCAAACACAACAAGGGCAAAATAATGTCAGGAAAACAGAAAGAAAGAAGATAGTAAAATGGTAAAAAATGGATTGTTTTTATATCATGTCAAGCACTCAAATGTCATCTCCAAAGAGCACTTCTAGTAGTAATTTGTTTCCAGCAAGCTATCTTGCGGGTACGTAACAAATGTAAGCCATTTACTATTTTGATTAAAACTTGTAAGAGTTTCTTGTTGTGTGGAATATAATTGGACCGATTGATGTGCACTGTGCTGTGTGTCAGATACATACAAGAAACATTACAGTAGAAATAAATGTAGCTTTTGTTTTCTAGCGTTACTGTTTTGGGCTATGTGAAAATTGTATTTTTAGATTAAAAATCAAAACTAAGAATGAATGAATGAGTATTGAATGAATGATAAGAGACGGCATCTGAAAGAGAAAGACACAGCCAAACAGAGTATAACAACAGTGGTTAATTGCAGGTTGATGGTGATGATCTAACTAAAAACAAGAAGCGCTAATTATTACAATCTTGTATGGTTTTTCAATTTTGAAAGTATTAAAATTCCAGCTTTTGCTTTAGCGCTTCTTGTTTTGTTTCACTAACTAAGTGTTTCTACAGAACCTTACTCTTGCTGGTGTGGAGTGGTTGTGCCAAATCGTAGATGGAAAGAGAGTGCCTTCATATCAGAAGTTCTTGCAGGTATTTTCATAGAAAGCTATTTTCACATTGTCGATGGAAAGATAGCTATTTGAACGGTCTATTAATTCTGTTTCTGAGTCGTCAATTTTTTTGACACAAATGCAGGATCAATCTAGATATTCTAGCAAGTCTCGAGGACAGCTCCCATCCACAGAAACTCTTCTTCCCCTGGTAAGACTGCATAGTGTTCAACTCATGCTTTTTTTATCACAGGTCTTATCATGATGGCGAGCACTATAACAGTGTACGGTCAAAAGAAGACTCTTGTGATGGAGCTGCAAGGTCAATAATTATCAAGGTTTTTGCTTCTTTATTCAAGAGTTGAAATCTTATGCATTGAGCTGAGCACGTCTCCTTAACTTATTTTGCTAAAGAGAGCTTAGTTTTTGTAGGTTGATGCTAATCTTACAGCAAAATCAAATCAAGGTAAATCTGCAGCGCCGCAATCACGAGGAAGAGGGTCCGAACATTTTGTTCATTCAGGATGTATAAAAATGGTAATGTCTGGTAGTGGCTGTGAAGATTCTGAAAAAGTCGAGCAGGTGAAATGACAAAATCCCTCTTATGATTCTTTTTGTATGTTAGTCATCTCCTCCTTATTGAACCAGTATATCATAATCACTCCATCGGCATTGACCAAATTTGTACAAGGACAAGTACAACAATGATATATAAAAGTTTCATAATTGGCTCATTTTATCTCATTCTAGGTGTTAAAACAGGTGGATGGTGATATTGATGCTGCAGTTGAGTTTTTAATTGCTGAGAGGGGTTCACAAGATGCTTTAGCTGAAGACATCAAAATAGATTGCAGGACAGGTAAGTTTGCAAGTCTAGATATTACCTGTGTTGTCACCCAATTCTTACAGATTTCAAGAATTGTTCTAGCAAGTCTAGATATTGCTTTTTCCATAATCTGAGTTCTCAGTTTTCACTTCTCACGATGGCTTGCTGAGCTGACAGTGTTTTTTTTGCAGATGGCATGTTCTTGGTGTCTGAAATGTGTTGACTCAACTAGGATCAACTAATCTTAATATTTTATGGTATGCCTATGTGATTCTGATGGTGTCCAAAAACTGATTTTATATTCATGAAAGCTGGATCAGTACCTAACACTCATTTCGGCAGTCAATTGTACCAAAACACATGAAGTTTAGTAACCTATAATTATGCAGCTATACCAAAATGATTTGACAAGCAGTTTTGGCCATGGCAAAAAGCTCATATTGTTTAATAACACTACGCACAAAACTGCTTGTCAAATCCTCCCTCCAAAAAGATATAATAAGGGCATCCATTACCTAGAAGTATCGGTTCTTGTTTAACCAAATTCTTTCCGCAATTGCATCTCGAACATTAGACATACCACGTGGATTGTTGTCTTCACCCTCCGGTTCTGGTAAGTGTCTGAAGACCTCTTCAAAGTCGTCTTCATCATCTAAGATCCTGTCATTAATCTTGTGCTGTAGAATAAAATTATGCAAAGCAAAGCAAGAACAAATAATATCAATTTGCGTTTCAACACTATAGCTTGACATTGATTTCAGCATCTTCCATCGCTTCTTCAGAATCCCAAAGCAGCGTTCTATGGTCGTTCGCAATGAAGAATGCACTCTATTAAATCCTTCCCTAGCATTTTCGGGTGCCATCCGCATAAACTGAGATTGGTGGTACTTGGTTTTTGAGTAAGGTACCATATAGCCTTCTCGATCGGGATATCCTTTGTCGCATAGATAATATCTACCTAAATTATACAAACAAGTTAAAATATAGATATTGAAATCTGACCAATTAATTCACTGCACTACTGCAAACTGTTCAACCATATATGCAATGCACTGTACTACTGCAATTAATGAACTACTGAAAGTAGTGGACAACATACGAAATTAATGAACTACTGCATTAATGTCATACCTTTGGGTGGATGAGGAAAGTTCATAGATTCCGTGTTCATGGAATGTTGTAACGCACGTGTGTCATGCGCACTTCCTTCCCAACCGACGGATATGTACGTGAAGTACATATCGAAGTCGCATACCGCCATGACATTGAAAGAACAAAACCCTTTACGACCTCTGTAAGGAAATTGATCGACCTCGGGTATAACGCATTCCATGTGAACGCCATCAATGCACCCAATAGCACCCTAAAAAGGTACATTTTGAAATTATAACTCCTTATATAAAACAGAAGACACGCATATATAAGAGATATGGGTCGTAACTATAAAATAAATTATTACCGTGAATAGGTTATATCTCTCTTCATTTGCAATCTTGTTAGGAATATTTGTGAAGTTCCTATCTCGCGGTTCTACTAGCTTACGCACAAAACCAGTGAAACCAACATTCCTTCCAACAAATGCATCTTTAACTTGATGAAAGACCCTAGAGATCGTGTCTCCGGAACGTTGGAAACGCTCAGAACATAGCCTATTTGATGCTGAAATGGATAGTACGTATAGAAACACACCAACCTTCTCCATGACACACATATATCGTGAAGGTTTAAGGCCATAGTCAGCTTCTAATTCATCACACAGATTTGCAAAAACATGACGCTCCATACGAAATGCAATCATGCATCTGACATCTGAACCTGAATCCATAATTTGTCTAATCCACATATACCCAGTCAGATTAGAATCAAAGCAAGGGGTCTTCACAAGGAATCTCCTATAATATGCATCTGACAATTCTGCTGCTGCGGCTAACCACACATATATCAAAGGGCTTAGCTTCTTAACCAACTCAATCCTTTTTCTCTTTCTTGAGGCTGGAGAGCTATCCATAGTCAGCTGTAATACAAATTCAGCACCCTAAACAGTGTTAGCAAACAAATCATCTACAAGAAAATGAAGATAAAAACATAAACATTCCATAAAAGTCATTCCGAAACAGTGCCTCAGCCATAAGGTTTAAAGGTTACATAAAACTGAAAACAGGATTCCGAAAAACAATTGTCTCATGCATAAAATAAAACCATAGAACATATTCCATTTGCGCCTCTCATCTTCAATGAGTCTTTTTTCACTGACTTGCACTGCTAGATGGTTGGTAGATGTTGTTTGCAACTTGATATTCATACTTCAGCCATGCGAGCCTATTAGATTGCTTAGGCAACGTAATGAAGACCTCACGCATTGCCTCCACCTTAAACTGACTTGCTGCAAAACACCATATAGGAGACTCCTCACTTAGATTCCCAGAGGCTACCATCTCTTCAAGAAGCTTAATGCAGTCGTTGAAAGTATATGTAGGGCTCTCTTTTCCAGTAGCTGAGCTGCTAAGTTCTCCCTCCAAAAGAGACAGAATTTTTTGACCGGTTTCTCCAACAAACTTCATGTGCTCATTGAATGCTAAAGTTGTAACTGAGGACCTCTTCTTACGCTTCTTGACCACTTCTTCTGGTGAGGACAAAGATAACATGTCAGCCTTTCCTTTCGTCATTGATGGACCACAGTCCAAATTTCCACTCACAGTTTGATGCACTTGAGCTAGATATGCATCACAAGGCAATTCAACATTTACCCTAGCAACAAGGGCTTGCAAGCTAATGGAGTCATCCTCTAAATCTTTGCTTAATATGGCATCAAGAGAATCTTCTTTATCTGAGCAAGCAAGACCATCATTTTCAGGTAAGGCAAG
This sequence comes from Oxyria digyna, assembly GCA_029168935.1. Lineage (NCBI taxonomy): Eukaryota > Viridiplantae > Streptophyta > Magnoliopsida > Caryophyllales > Polygonaceae > Oxyria > Oxyria digyna. The sequence continues at coordinate 49,683,447 of JAPVLV010000005.1, forward strand.
AGTAGGAACAGAACTTGGCTCCATGCTAGGTGATACAACATGCTTTCCAGTCGCAACAATTTGGCCAAAAACATCGTCCCACAAATCACTAAGCTCTGGATGAACCCCTTTTTTCCTAAATTGGGAGAACTTGTCGTTCTTTGTCTGTACAAAAAGAACAAAAAGGATTATTCAGTAAATGCAAACACAGCAATAGAATCAGTAACTGGAAACAGAAACTGCAAAATAGGATCATTTTATCACAACACCCTCTAAACAGATGGCAAAAACTGCAAATAACTAACTGTAATTCAGTGCAGTAACTGTAATTCATACAAAATAACTAAGTCAGTACCTTCTTTTGCCTATCCCACCATTCATCATCCATGGTGAATTGTCCAGTAGATGGATCCCAACCGCCACCAGTGACATGGTTCCTTAATGCACACCATGGTTTCCACAACTTTTTCATATGTTCAATCTTGTTTCTTGCACAACTCTTACTTGTAAGCTTCATTCCAGATTGTTTTTCAAAATTGTCATTAATTATATTCCAAGCAAAACTCTGATTGTATCCGTGAGATGACTGATAATCCTTGCATATCTTCATCAGTAGGATAGTTAGTTCATCATTCCAAGGAAATGTTTCCTTGGCCTTATCCTTACCCTTATCTTTCTCACTGGAATCCATCTCTACTATTTTTGTAACATGGAATACACATCAAAAACCAAAAATCAATTGAATGCTCAAACTATGGTAATTACTTATAAGGAGACTGTTTTACCTTCACTATTTCTTCACAAAATCGATTGAATGAGAACACAACAACTTCTGGTTCAGAATTTGCCTACAAATTGCAAAGAAAAACAAAAAGGCAATGACAAAATCAGTAAACTTATCCTCCTACAAATTGCCTACAAACAACATCACTAAACTTAGCCTCCTTAATTGAACACATAACCTCAGTACAATTATTGTACGACCAGAAAAGCATGATAACATCACTACACTTAGCCCTAAACCCAAGCAAATAACCTCAGTACACTTATTGAACAACCAGAAAAACATGACAACATCAGTAAACTTACATTTATGATGTATCACAAACACAAATTCTATCTCTTTCTCCAAAAGTCAAATTCACTACAACTCCAGTTTCAAGCCATAATCCGAAGGGTAAGGTGACATATATATATTTTTCCTTTGAAGAATTAATGTTTGATGTCAGCTTACATAATAACAAATCATATCAAAATAAACAGTAGCTAGAGAAAAACAGTATATATATTTATCCAAGAGAAGAGAAAAACAGTTGCTAGCAATTACGCAGTAGTTCGATGCAAGGATGATATCAAAATAAACCCCAAAAAACAGTAGCTAGCAATTACGCAGTAGTTCAAACAATTATTGGGGGTCTTCCTCACTTGAGAGTACAGTGTAGTTTTTCATCAAACTAGAGGAACAAGTGGTTAAGGTGAGAAATGGCAAACCAGGGAGAATCGTCAGAGAAGATGACGACGTTGTGGACTCCATTGATGACTATCGGGAAATATTACCTGCGAGGTGGAGGAGAGAAATCGCCAGCCGCCTCCCTGCGTTGTGGACTCCTTAGATCGATGACTATCGGGAAAGCTGAGTAATGGCAGATTTGGGGAACAAAGTTTCAATTTGGGGAAGAAAAGTCACGTGAATGGCACATGGTAGCTGATGGTAGGATTTAGAAGAGGGCATGTGCAAGTCACGTGACAAGAAATCAGAATTTTCCTCGTACCCTTTTTCGTAATTTTACATACCAATATCAATTACTTCAACTCGTTTTTACCGAACACTCCATATCGAACTTCAACTCCTAAAATCCCAACTTCAGCTACCTTCAACTTCAGCTCACTTCAGCTACCTTCAACTTCAGCTTACTTCCACTTCAACACCTACTTCAACTACCGCCGATCCGAACGGAGCCTGCGTGTATTCTCTGTTAAAACTAAAAACCCTAACTCCACCAATCAATAACGCCCCGCCCAAGTTCGTCCTTGCTTCTTCTACCTCTGATTCCCATTTGTTTCTCTCTTTCAGTGGATCAAAGTCTTCAATTCTTCTGGTAAGTAATGTTTCTGTTGTGGCTTTAGCGGCATTGGTGTGATTCTAAACCCTAAGTGCTTATTTTGAGAAGCATGATCGATCTTCAGTGCCTTTGACTGTTGTGCTGTTTTGTTGGATAGGATATATTTGTGTCTGCTCAATAGGCAACTGGATCACGAGAAGAGAAGATTGCTTATTCAATTTGATGGATTGAGATTTGTAAAGTGAATGATGCTTCACGTGACTACATTGGTTGTTTAAAGTTATATTTGCGGGCAGATTTCATGATTAGTAGCTCATTTAACACGATTTTGATTTGTTCTCTCCTATACCTTTCTTGGTGGATAGAACTGAAGAGAAAATTTCGTGAACATTAGCCTTTGTACAGTACAAATTTTACACTCTGGATAACTGCTCCTTCATATATATTAGTTGATGTTTACTTGGTGAAGGTCAACTATTCAGTTCAGTTATATTTTCATTTGTTAGATTTACTGTACTTGTTGAACGTTTCAGAGCATTTCAGTCACAGACATGTCCTCTTCAAGTGAGAATGAAGAGGAATTTGCTGAAGATTGTATTAATAAAAACTCTACAACACATGAGAAAGGTACAAAAATAGTCCCAAGACGTGGACGCGCTATTTTAGCAAAGATTACCAGGACCAAAGATAAGGGGGAAAAAATTAACTCTATATGTACTTGTTTCTATATTACTAGTTAATGACAATGTTCTGATAACTTTGTATGTACTTGTCTGTAAACAGGTCTATTAAGTTGTGGAGTGCTGATTACAATCCAAACAGACCCAACAAATCGATTAAGTGGCTCGAGATAAAGGTTTGTTGCAATAATACAAATTGTGGGTGTTTTCTTCATATATATGTATTCTTTTGAAATTTGAGCATGTTCCTGTAGATGTGCATGAAGTGGTAATATAGGAAGTGCATCTTTTCATGAGATAAATATCTATACATATAAAACTTGAGCATGTTCTTGTTGTTCCATTAATGACTATAATGAGTCATTGTCATTGTAAGTCGTTGGAAAGTTTCTGTAAATCAGTTATGGTATGAAGGTAATTTTATTCATTTTAATACTACTCAGATCATTGTTCAATTTATTGACTGCACACAACATGAAAACATCACACGTTCTGAAGCTTCCTGCCTCTGTAAGTTTTTATCTGCACAAACATTGCATTTATACTAGAAGGATGCAAAGAGAGAAAGAATGTCAAAGCTTAAGACAAATTGGATATGTGTATATATGTTAGTATGCCTTGAATCTGAATCACACACTGCGACAGGTAGCACGTGGGAGAAGGTATAACAATACACATGTCATTTTTGTTTTGGTATTTAATTTTTATTACCATGAAATGTTGTGACAAATAGCAGTTATATTGTCATTACCCAGAAGCATGTGAGTGATTAATCTCTACATATCTTTCCCACTTATCCTTGACAACAGGAAATACCAGTCTAAGTGGCATCACTCCATGTGAAGTGATCAAGTTACAACCTTCACAATCTCCCAAGGCCCCACCTTTTCAGGAAATTGTGCAGCTACCAAGCTCTCAAGAGCATTATAGAATCCATAGCGCCACTTTCGGATCTTCATCTTTATCATCTGGGGAAAACGTTCAACCGCCACTAATAACTGTTGGCGTAAGGACATTTACCTTCCAAGAATTATCAGACGCCACGAATCAGTTTTACCATGATACCTTTCTTGGTCAAGGTGGATTTGGTTCTGTACACAAAGGACTACTTTCTGGTGGTGATAATGTTGCAATCAAGAAGCTTCCAAGGAGAGCGCGAGTTTCTCACTGAGATTAATGTCATAGGTCGCGTTCATCATAGGAATCTTGTCTCGTTATCTGGATATTGCATTAGTGAGACCGAGAGGCTGCTTGTTTATGAATATATGGAGAACAACAACTTGTCTTTCCATTTGCAAGGTTAATCATCTCTTGCCAAATTCATATCATAGTATGGAAATGAAGTTGATTTGTATATAATCTGTTCTTATCAACTTTTCTATGTTTTAATCATGATCTACAGGAACTATAACACCAGTTCTTGATTGGCCAACTAGATTGAGTATAGCTTTGGGTGCAGCTAAAGGAATTGCGTATCTGCACGAGGAATGTACACCATTTTACTTTTCAACTACAATTCTAACCAGAATTTTCAACTTCACTGTAAAAACTGATTCATGGCTTTGTGAGGCCTTCTTATTAGAATCCTTATCATTTGAAATGGGATTTTGATGGGAAATAACTGTCCTTACAGGTCAGCCTAGAATCATTCATTGAGACATTAAGTCAACAAATATACTTCTTGACTTTAATTTCAGAGCAAAGGTATGATATACGTCTTCGTAGCAATTGAAGAACATCCAGAAACATATTACATTCATACTTCAAACATTATACATTTTGTTCGGCATGCGCAGGTTGCAGATTTTGGACTTGCTAAGCTTGTTCCTGATGATAAAACCCATGTTACAACTAGAATTATGGGAACTTTTGGGTAAGGCTAGCTAGAAGTGTGTGAGTATGTGCAATATTTTCTTACCAAATGATTTGAGCTATAATCTACACATACTTCTATCACATAATGTAACTAAAATTCCTCTATTTTTTATCAGTTACTTAGCTCCAGAGTTCGGGTCAAGCGGGAGACTGACCGAGAAATCAGATGTCTTCTCCTTCGGGATTGTGCTTCTTGAGTTGATCACTGGGCGTCAACCGATAAATCTTGTTGAATGGGTAAGGTTTCTTATTCGTGTGTTAAAGTCTTGTGGACGAATAAGCGGGAGGGCGATATGCCACTGTATATACACACTCGATAAACTCAACATTTAAACTATGTGATATATATATGTTCCAACGCTTTCACCTACAAAAGTATGACAAATGGGATTGGATGCAGGCAAGTCCATTTCTGGATCAAGCATTAGAAGATGGCGATTTCGAGGCTCAACTTATTGATCCAAAGTTGGAGAGTAGTTATGATCATGAAGAAATGAATGGGATGGTTACTTGTGCCGCCATTTCTGTTCATCGGTTTCCTGATCATAGACCACAAATGAGTCAGGTAACATGTTTATACCTTGTCATCTGTATGATAAGTTGATTAATTTGAGCATTTTTTGTCATGTTTTAGAAGGCAATATCTCATCAGAGAAACTTAAAGCTCAGTTGGCCGAAGTTATCAGTGTGTTTACACCTTACAACATAACATGACCCAAAGGCCCATCACAAAATTTGTTAGTATGCCTTGAATCTGAATTACACACTGCGACAGGTAGCACGGGGGTCTCTGTTGTATTGGGCTTTATTGGGCCTATTAGTTTTGTTGTTGGGCTTAGGGTTATTTAGCGCTATATATATCGGCTTATATGTAAACCCTAATTGTACCGAAAACTGTAATCTGTCTCCGTATAATCTGATCTCTCTCTCCTGTGGACGTAGCCAAATTTGGTGAACCACGTAAACCTATGTGTCTTTCTTACGTTTATTGTATGGACTTATTTGGGCCTATCAGTTTTGTTGTTGGGCTTAGGGTTATTTAGCGCTATATATAGCGGCTTATGTGTAAACCCTAATTGTACCGAAAACTGTAATACCGCCTCCGTATAATCTGATCTCCCTCTCCTGTGGATGTAGCCAAATTTGGTGAACCACGTATATCTGTGTGTCTTTCTTGCGTTTACTTTGTTCTCGTTTCGATTCTGTTACAACACAGAGAACTCTAGCTTACTTTCAATATGCTGAAATCATCCTCAGAGATCAATCTGCAATTTAAGCACTAGCTCGTCAAAAGTTAGCCTCCTATGCACTTTTAGAGAGACCTTGAGGTTGATTTTCATACATTCATCATATGGGATTATTAGAAGATTCTATTTTGGTTGTGGTGTGATGAGATTAGCAAATTCCAATTTATCTCTGGATGCTGATGATCATGATTCATAATAGATTTCCTAATCTCTGCTGAGTTGCTCCATGGACTTTGCAAACTTACACTACTAATAGAAGAAATTATTTACTATCTAAAATCTCATTGTTTCGTGCATCAGGGATTGGAGATATTGCTCAGTTGGATAGCAAATATCAGAAATGTCTACTATGTAGAATGAACCCTAGCCTCTTGGACTGACAATAAAGGCCAAGCTTTGTACAAGTTCAGATTTCAAATGAAAAAAGTGTTGGCCAATTAACCCACCCTGCTCAAGTTTTCAGGAAAGTCTATGCTTGGTGCAAAATGCCTATTGCTGGGAGATAATGTCTTTGGCCACTAATGTAGGACATTCCTAATCTATCTATGCTCTAATGAAAGGTATGAAGGCTCATTAGACTCAATGGAAGAACCGGTTCTTGCTATGAAATGGAGTCTATTATCGATCACTAATTACCACTTTTTTGTCCATGAAAGCTCAAAGCCTGATACTGCTGTACTTTAGGCCAGATTTACCCACGTTCACATTTTAAGGAGATGCTGATTTTAGATTGCATGATTAAATATTTTTTTAAAGATGTGGAATTCATCCCTATAAAAGATAGTCTATTATTAGATTTTCAATTATTTACTGAAATACTCTAGAACCAATTTACAAAAAAGAGTAGTAAACATTCTAGGATGAAATAGAATTAGGAGGCATTGTTACCTCTTACACCAGCTTAATCCCCTGTACTAAATTTGGGCCCTTACTATTTAACGTCCACCCTTTTTGCTATTTACCGCACAGGAGCCGTGCGTCACGCATGGATTATATCCGTGCGTGACACATGGTTTTAATCCACACGCCACGCACAGAACAAAACCACGCGTGACGCACGGACACAAACCATGCGTCATGCATGGATTTGTTTACCTATAAAAGCCAAAAAATGAAACCCTACCACATTATCACATTCAAACTATACACCAACAACAACAACATCCATCCACATTCAAACTATAGACATATAATAATATATAATATATTTAAGTAAAAACCACATAAATATATAATTTATAATATTTGATTAAAAATCACTCAAATCTTATAATTTATTATAAACATATACGTAGTATATCAAAAGAGAGATTAAAAATAAAAATAAATATAATACCAACGAATTTAACAACATAAAGTCATCAAAGAGCTTCCTAATCTTTCGTATTTTGGTGACAATGGGTCCCTTTTTATTATTATTAAAACTAGACTTTTTGAGCCCGCGCGTAGCGCGGCTTTTACAGCTTAAAAAACTTCACAATAAGACGTTGCGGAATCGAAGAATAGATGATGATGATATGTTCCATACGAATCCATTATAGACATGTGTTGATAGGTCAAAATCTTCATTTGAGTGACATATTCATAAACATAAGAAAGAAATGGGAAAAGAAAAAATATCAAAAAAATGACTAATTAAAAACAAAACATTAAATGCAGTGTGTTTAATTTGGTGAACCCCTAATTTTATAGTATATAGATGTTTTGGGCCCGCGCTCACAATAAGGCATTGCAGAATCAAAGAATAGAAGATGATGATATGTTTCATACGAATCCATTATAGACATGTGTTGATGGGTCAAAATCTTCATTTGTGCGATATATTCGTAAACGTTGGAAAAAAATGGGGAAAAAAATAAAAAATGATAAATTAAAAACAAAAGCATTAAATGCAGTGTATTAATTTGGGGAATCCCTAATTATATAGTATACTAGATTTACGGAACCCGTGCGATGCACGACTCCTGATTTTCACGTAAATATTAAGCTTTAGCTATCTCGTCGAATTATAACAGTATAATTTCATTGTTGTTGTTTTTTCATGTTGGAAGTATTTTGTAAGTTGTAGGGTTAAATATGGAAAAAGTTTAGGAGAAGAAGTTGTGATGGTCACTTCCTCGAAGAGTGTGTAATATCGAAAGTCCAAACTAATTACACATTTCAGGACTAAATTGGAGAGGAGTAAACAAAACGTACAATATACATAATTTTTCTCTCGATACATATAGTCTTAAATCACATTGAAATATAGAGGATAATTAAGTCTCGTACCATTTAGAAATCCAAAACCTGAAAATAGTGGAAACTCACTCAAAAAAATAAAATTACGGAAATAAGGGCTTGGAAATTAATGGAGAGGACACATAAATGTGTTTAACCATGCATGTAAATCATCCAAGAGTCTATTAGTATTTTTTTAATTCAACAAATTTAATTGAGATGACTGAATATATATTGAGTTAGTAGTAATATAATATTTATTAATTACAATCTAAACTCCATCAATCCAAAAAAGTTAATTTCATATTTATACGTTATAATAAGTTAACTTCATATATTATAATAGAAACAACCATTATTACGTTTTCTACTTACCACCTAAGACATCAATTCAAACTGGGTATAACAATGAAACATCTAAAAGTAGCAACAAAGAACAATCAAGCTATGTAGTACTAATCTCTCAAGCAAAGCTAAAACCTAATTCACATAGCAGAAAAGCGGATTGAGTATATACAATACAGAGCGCCTTAAAATTTCAAAATCCGGAAAATCAAATTACAAGATGAAGTAGCGAGTGAAAAATGAGTAAAATAACTTACCTCTTTGCTTAAAAGAGAAAACTTTTCAGAGCCAACGGGCAAGATGGACTTGGCAGTCCAATCCAAGTGTTGGTCCTGCCCCTTTAATAAAACAAAGCACAATTGAAACTCAGTAGAGCTAATTCAAAAAACCTCAAAGAAATCTATGATATATGTATGTGATGCATCTTCGTATCTTTATGCAAGAACTCCACCAGGTGATACAAAAAATAAGGTGTATGTATGAGGAATATATGAACGAATATAAGAGTGGGGCGAATAGGACATATGGATCATGGAAAAAGCTATTATCGCCGCTCGATTACACATCTCTTTTCAGCTTCTATTGAACACTTTCCCGACATAAAGTCATGTGTAGTAAAACTCAAATACTCAATATAAATTGAGCACCAGTGATGAACCTAACACCATGAACCTCAAAATTACATGTTTTTATGAACAATTTCACATGAAAAAACCTTAGAAACCTTCAACGAAAATTCATAATTTTGTTATCTGCAATCTTCGGACGAATTATCGCTTGGACGTATCCGTCGATGGTGTTCGATGGGGTTACTCAAAACTTGTGCGCCCTCCGCTGTCAGCATCCGAGCGGAGCAACCACCTGTTTTCATTCGCTTGAGCCATTGCAAAAATGATGAAACCGGGAAAGAGAAATAAGAAAACATAATATATACCAATCACCCTTTAAATTACCGACTCAAGAGTCACACTTCATCCCCGAACATCAATCGGCCCTGAAAACGCCTCTATGGCGTAGCAAAGGAAGCGGAGAGACGTCATCTACTGAGGGAGGGAATGGTCATTGAAATGGGAAAGGTCGGATAAAGATGAGAAGCAAAATTCTCTCTAACTTTAATGCTAGGCGACTCCATCTTCTCACGCAAGGTAGAGATTTCAAAATACAAAAAGCACTAAATGCAACTCTAAAAGCATTAAATGCAACTCTAAAATCATTAATTGCTTAAACTAAAGGTCAATTTTATATGTTTATAGATTATAAGAAGATTATAAGATTAAGATGTGCTCCAATATCACTATATCAGATTCAAGTTAAAAAAATTTGAGCACCTCGTGATTAAAGAAAGAATTAATAGAAGGTAAAAGATCAAATGAGAAGTTAATCTTAATCTGAAAAATGAGAAAATAATATAGACCATCGGATCTAGGGCAGATTAACGGACCTCCTCCCCCTTCCCAGGCGCGTGCATAGGCGCGTTCTTTATCCTTCTCCCACTCGAAAACTCTTTCGCTCGATCTCGGCTCCTCTCCTACTCGAAAACTCTTCCGCTCGATCTCGGCTCCTCTCCCACTCAATCCAACCGGCTCCCCACTCGATCTCTTCTTCTCTAGCTAGTTCCACTTTTGTTTCTCCTCGATTCTCCTCTGTCTATTCTCTTTCATTGATTTGTTAGTTTTTCCTGATATTTTAACCTTCGATTTCTAGGTTTTTGAGGTTTTTTACTTGAATTTGCTTTCTTCTTCAGTTGTTGTCCCAGTTTCTAGGTTTCACCATGGATCTATCTTTAACTCCAACGATTGGAGGTTCGTCCTTTTTTATTTTCAAGTTTCGTCGTTGATTTTAGTTTTTCGATTGAGTTTTCATCATTAATTATTAGGTTTAGATTTAGTTTTCTGTTTGATTTTGCTTGAGTTAGCAAGATGGATGAATCTGTGTTTATGTATCCCTATTTGGCTTCAATTTTTTGGTGGAAACCTTGAACTTCTTTGTTTTCAGTTGCTGTTATCCAGATTATTTCAAATTCGGCATGGATCTATGTTTATCTCATTCCATCAGAGGTTTGTCCTCTTAATTATTAGTTTTCGACATTGATATATGTTCTATGAGAACCATAACAAACTGAAGCACCAGTCAGAGTAAACTGCAGCAGAACAAAGATATAAAGGCTACAGATATAAAGGCTTCATATGGCTCAGGGGTCACTATTTTCAAGCATCTCTTGTGCAATAGAGTAGGATACAAACCTTTCTATAAGGGGATTGCAGCCAAGTGTTGGAGGATTAAACTTAGATGTGATTATCTTGCTAAAATCATTTTTTTGTTATGTAGGACTCGATGGATATGTATTACTTTGATAGTTATCACTTGTAAACAAGTTGCATCCCCCCCCCCCCCCCAACAACTACAACTGATACTTGATAGTCATCACTTTAGATGATTACTTTGAAGCACATTTTTTATGTATTTGAAGCACATTTTCTAGCAATTACTGGGCACAATGAAGTTTTTTCATGATTGCTTTATGTTTAAATTGTTTAGCACATCCTTGTTAAGTCAAAGCACAAATATACTGGGCACAATGAAGTTTTTTCATGATTGCTTTATGTTTAAATTGTTTAGCACAAGGATGTTAAGTCAAAGCACAAATATACTAAGTCCAAGCACTTTTATTTCTAAAACAAAGCACAAAAAGAGCATATACTAGAACATCTCAATGATAGAGTAGCACATTTCACTAATATAATAGCACTTTCAATTAGAGTAAATCAATGCACATTCCGGTAATAGAATATAATAACAAAAGTAGCAAATTCTAGTAATAGAATAGCAGCTTCAACATTTAATATAGTAGCACTTTCATTAGTAAAACAAAGCACATAGGCTTTTACTGTTATTTTTCTTGAGTTAGTAGTGCAACACATCATTCATAAACCGAAGCACAAATATACAATGTGATGAAGGATCATCTGAGCATCAACCAATGTCGGTGGTTCTCGAGTTCGAGGGTGCATTGACTCGTTCGAGGGCAAAGGAGGTCCAACAAGAGTTAGACAAGTTAGTGGCCTTTATCTTGTCTAAGGAGCTTATGAGTACAAAGGATCTCTTGGAAACACCCACGAGAATGGTGTTTATTATTAGTGTTCGAGATGACCCGGGCGAAGGCAACGAAGGAAACCCGCAGGACAGCGACCGCGATCGCGGCCCTTCCCATGGCGATCGCGGGAATTAATTGTCAAAAAGTCGTAGCCAGTTTGCTAAAACCGCGATCGCTAGATCCACATGGCGGTCGCCATATTACAGACGACAGAGACTTTCGAGATTTCCTTATTTAGTTGTTTTCGGGATTATTTGTTTTTAGGATATTTTTGGCAATACTTTTATTTATTTCTTTTATTTTAATTGGCCACCTTATTGACTATATATAAGGTTTGCCTTAGTTAATGTTGTAGGTTCCCAGACTTTGATATTGAATACAGCGTTTATCGTTTTTCCTCCCAAAAGAGTGCTTTTGTGAGTAGAGTGCCATGTGTGCATTGTTGTTGAACTCTCCCTAGTTGTACTTGTGCGTGTCAATCTCTTCCATAAGGTTGGTGTTATCGGGACTTCATAGAGCATCCTCTAGGTGCCTTGGCCTACCATAGCCATTGTGTTTGGTTGTAATCCATTGGGGTTTCTTCATCATCTGGTAAGGTTCTTGTTCTTAAGTTCAAGGGTTTTATCGTTGTTTGATTTGGTTTCAATTGGCCTATCATTCAACTTATCCTTCTTTCATCTCATTCTGATTCCGCATATCTTCTTTGTTCGAGGTTTGGTGTCTAGATCGGACAACAACGACTTATCCCCGCATCACAATGTTATAGCACAATGAAGTTTATTCTGACATCCTTCTTAAATCATCACATCATTCATTTTACTTACAAGTGTTAAAAGTGTTTCAAAACTTTATTATACGTGACGCTAAGTAGTACCAAAATTACAACATTACAACAAGTTCAACGTTCAATTTTTGGACTTCTTCGACATCATCTATGTGACATTCTTTATCTCATTGTGTGTTCTATCAAGCATGGAAGAACAATACTTCAGTATCATGTTCGACACTTTTCAGCTGAGCTATCCTTTGGTGCATTTGACACGTCTGTGCTTGAGCCCTTCTCTCCTTATTTTGTGCCCTTCTATGCTTCATATGTGCTCTTCTGTTCTGGAGTTGAGCCATTCTCTGTTGTATAGAAATAATTAGTAAATAAAAGCACAAAAGTGATTTTGCTGCTTCTTCTTGTAGTGATTTACCTTTTGCTGCTTCTTCTTATAGTGATTTTGCTGGCTGAATCCCAATGACTAATGGATGTTTAGTACGAATCTTTTGGCGATGATAATGTTGTGTATCACGTTCTGCATAAATCAAAGCACAACATTGTTAAAGCTTCTCCATTCACAAAGATCTGAAACTTCTAAAGCAAAAATCTAGAAGAAAGCAAAGCACAATCATAATAAATCGAAGCACGGTCATAACAAGGTAAAATGAGTAAACTGAAGCACAAATATTACAAACTGAAGCACAACCATGAATAGTAGAAGCACAACATTAGCATATGGAAACACACAGATATGAAGCTTCTAGAGCAAAATTCTACAAGAAAGCAAACCACAATCATAAGAAAGTGAAGTACAATCATAACAAGGTAAACTGAAGCACAAATATTACAAACTGAAGCACAACCATGAAAAATAGAAGCACTACAATAGCATATGGCAACACACAGATCTGAAGCTTCTAGAGCAAAATTCTAGAAGAAAGAAAACCACAATCATGAGAAAGTGAAGCACAATCATAACAAGATAAACTGAAGCACAAGTGTTACAAACTGAAGCACAACCATGAAAAATAGAAGTACAACAATAGCATATGGCATCACACTCTAATAACTGAGTAAATCATAGCACATCAGAAGTTTCTAAAGATCAAATGCTTGATTAGATTTCTCTTTGCCCTTTGATTTCTAACCCGGTGGTTTTAGGTATTCTAGTTGAGGCCTAAAACGTTTTTCGTTTATTCCGCATTACTAGTTTTACAATTTCAAACATGTGAATTCAATGACGTTGTTGCCAAACAAGTGTCAACATCTTCTAGCCCTTGAAGATCTAAGAATCATTTTTTGTGGAAAGATGACATCTTTGCCTGATTGAGTTGCCCGTCTTACGTCCCTTGAGATTGAAGGTTGTCCAGACCTTAAAGAGAAGTGCAGGAAACCAGTGGGTTCATGTTGGCCCCTAATTAGGGACATACCTTATTGCTCCATAAGCTAGTCACAGACTCACAGGTACATTATAGTATTACAAATATTAAATCATATTATTGTTTCTGCTACATTATTATAAATATTAATTTCGGGTGAATTCTTGTATAGGGAAGGACTCCTCAGGGACAACTACGGGGACTGAATGTGGTATGATTGAGCATAAATTGTTCTATTCTATCTGCCACCATATAAGCATTGACAAATAAGATCAATCTTCGAGTCCATTCACATAATTTCATGCCATTAAGTTAGCTTAGGACTGTATTTTGCTTCTTCTTTTTTGTCAGTTTTCAACCATAAACAAGCTATTACAGTATTACACAAACTCTTGTGTGCAAGCCTATATGTGTGCAGTGTTTTATATATAAATCATTTTTGTATGTACATGAATCGAGTAATAATGCTTGTTTTGCATACAGATTGATCTCCCAGGAAAACAAGTATGAGGACGAAAATCGAGATCAGAGGTACGCTATTGCTGTTGCTTATAAACACTTGTCGAAGAAATTGAATTCGGCTCAATCCAGAAGAAGCTCAGGAATGGATGAGTTGTTACTCTGCTCAGTCGCAGAGATCTTGGGGTTGCTTTTTGATTAGTTCTTTATTTTGGGTTATTTTATCGGATCAAATCAGAGTTAGGTATTTTTATTTGGTTTTCATACCTATTCAGTTTGGTTGGAACCTGTAAAAACTGAATGGATAAAGATCCGGTACGAATATTCTTAGCGTATGAATGTATGAAAATATGCACATTCTTTCCTATTGCATGACATGCGTATGTATTTTTCATTCATTTTTAAATACATATACACATTCACGAATGTCCGTGTGAAAGTGAATAATCATTCTCAGATGAATTTTTAAGTTAATCAAATACATCTTTATAACTTTTTCGTAATGTTTGTAATAGTAAGGGAAGAGATAAGCATCTGTATGTACTAAAAAGTGTTGGCCAAAACATCTCATCATTGGCCAGTTTTGGTCCATAAAGGGAAGAGATAAGCCGAGAGTATTTTGCAACCACAGATAAAGATTTTCCAAGAAACAGGAGTTGGGCGTTCATCTTCATCAGTGTTGATCACTTCTATCGATCAGCTTTTTCTTTTCAAAATCTGAGTAAAACAGTAGTTCAGTTTGTGTGAGATTCAGTTGAGGTACCCTTTAATTTGTTCTCATATAATTAATTATACTATTTTTGGCTGATTTAAAATCACTTAACCTCTTCTGTTAGGTTTGGTTTCTCGATCTAGCAAATAGATCAACTTTCTTTGGTGTTTGATTATTGCAACTTTGGTGTGCCCGCTTCGGAAATCTTTAGGTATTTGGTGAGTACTTTATAATTTTATTTATAAATTCTTGTTGTTCTTTGATTATTGTTCTCAACTGTGTTCTTGTTGTTTAAGTCAGTCAACGAGCCTCTTCATAGGGACAGTGGCAGAGACAGAGGAAGGGGCTTGCTGATGATGCGGGGATGATGATGCTGGGATAAGCCGCAGTTGCCGACCTAGACACCAAACTCAAATAGGAACTCGAACAGAGAAGAAAGGCGGAATTAGAATGAGATGAAAGAAGGATAAGTCGAATGATAGGCCAATTGGAACCAAATCAAACAACGATAAAACCCTTGAACTTAAGAACAAGAACCTTACCGAATGATGAAGAAACCCCAACGGATGATTACAACCAAACACAATGACTTTGATGGGTCAAGGCACCTGGAGGTTGCTCTATGGAGTCCCGATAGCACCAACCTTATGGAAGAGATTGACACACACAAGCACAACTAGGGCCAGCTCAACGACAATGCACACGGGGCACTCTTCTCACAAAAGCTCTCTTTTGGGAGGAAAAAACTATAAACGGTGTATTCAATATCAAAGTCTGGGGGGTAAAACAACAACTAAGGCATCCTTATATAGGGTTCATAAGGATGCCAACTAAAGAAATAAACAATAAAAAGTATATCCTACAATAATAATCCCGAAAAACAATTAAACATCCGAAAATAATGTTTCAAAAGGAAGCCTCGGCGAAGTTAATGAACTCGCCGAGTTTCCTGGCCGCGGGCGCGGTTAAGGGGCCGCGGGCGCGGATTTGTAGACATGTCGCCGACAGCTCTTTTTGAAACGGCTCGTTCTCTCTCGTCCGAGATCGGAATTGAGCGATTCCAAAGCCTAGAGTTTCATCTTGAAGTCTAGTTTGTTTCATCTTCAGTACTTGACTTCTCATCTTGACTCGAACCGGATCTCTACGAGCTTGAATGGCTACAATACGAGCTCGGGCTACTATCAATGACTTGAATGATGGCTCATAGCGATCTTTAGCCCTAGCTCCAGTGGTTAGCACATCTTTAGATTTAGGACGGGGCGTCCTTGATGATAGCTCAGATGCTCCCGCATCAGCTGAGCTGGGGTGGGTTCCGTAGGATTCAGAGCTGGGGTAGCTGCAGTCGGGCATCTGTGCCCAAATTTCTTGCATTTAGCGCATCTCAGAGGGAGCCACTCATATTCCAGTCTTTGGTCGACAACTTCTTCATCCGGGCCAAAGAAGCTGATCGAACAAAGAAGATCATTCTTCGTAGATGCATCTATTCTATTTTCTCTTGCTTCTTTTCTTGGCAAAATTTGCATTCGACTTCAGATGTTCTTCACTAATATTTGTAATGGCGGTCTGCAGTCTATAAATTCTACTCACGACCTTCTGTTTTTGGTTATTTTTCTTATATGATTCGACAATATGCATTATACTTATGGACTCTACTTTACTACTATAAAGTTGCATGCAATTTTCTCACTGATTTTTGTGTGTTGTATAGGCTGTGCAGAGGGATAATAAGCAAAGATTTAGTCTTTTTCAAGAGGGAGGAGAGCTGTTGATACGAGCAAACCAAGGCCATTCAGTAACGGTGCGTAGCACGGCTGCTTTGCAGTCCTCATATTAAATTTTGTTACCTCCAAAATGGTTTTCGAGAAAACTTATGGGTATGAATTGAGGGAAAACTTTGGGATGTGCTGAAACTTTGTATATGTGTGACTTTTAAGTGTTGAAATGGATATAATCATATAGCCAACAGCTTACATTGCAATTACATCCTGTATAACTGATAATAGGGGAGAGTTTATGCATATGCACAAAGAGAGCAATAGGTCGACACGAACAGCTCAGAATAAATACTTGATATGCTTGTTTTATTTTTCCTCATTCTGTTTATTCATTATGCTCCTTTCAACGGGATCGAACATTAGAAATTGGTGTGTGATAAAGGTGAAATTATTTTCTAATGTTTATTGTTCCTTTCAGACAGTAGAAACTGAAAGCTTGTTGAAACCAATCCTTTCTGCTGAAGAAGCCCCTGGTAAGAGTAACTGATGTAGCTTACAAATTCTCTACCGTACTTCAAACTACGTTTTCTACATAGACCTGTCAGTTGGGATTATTTTCCATCCTCTAACATGTTAATTTGTGTAACTTGGTACGTCTCCTAGTTTGCGTACATGGATCATATAAGAAAAATCTAGAATCTATACTCCAGTCTGGTCTCAAGAGGATGAACAGGTTACATGTTCACTTCTCGTGTGGCTTGCCAACTGATGGAGAAGTAATTAGCGGTATGATCTTTCTCCTTCCGTATGGTTTCCTGGCGTAAACTCAAAAAGATAATTTTGTTCATTAATCTGAATATCCTATCCACTCTTCTATAAAGGTAAACAACAAAAGGAAATGAAGGTTTTGCTACCTAATTCTTTGTAGCAAAATTAGTAATGTGGTTGAAGTAGTTAAACATCTGTGTGTAGTAACACTATGTGACTTGCTCATTCTCAGGTATGCGGCAGAATGTTAACGTGCTAATCTTCCTTGAAGTTAAAAGGGCTCTAGAAGGTATTGCTTTGCTCATCTTGAAATCAGTGAGTAATCTTTCATATCAGTATGTCAATAAGTGATCTTTTTTGTGTATTTTCACAGAGGGCATGAAGCTATATATATCAGATAACAGGGTGATCCTCACTGAAGGTTTTGATGGTGTTGTCCCTGTTAAATATATCATGAAGGTAGAGTCCTGGCCGGACAGGAAAATTATTCCGATCCATCCTTCTTCGTGACAAGCACATATAATTTAAATATTGTCAAACACTCCTGCTTCTGAATCTTCTGATGTCATATAATAGTTTCTTGATAGTCCTAACTAAGCCATTTTTGTACAGATAGGGCCTTCAACTCAAAATCCGAACTCAAGAAGTTGGAGAACACCATCAGAACTATCAAAGATGTGTTGTGTGATGCTGAGCAGAAGAAATGCAGATATTGGAGGATGGCTTTTTAGGCTTAAAGATGAGATGTACAAAGCAGATGACTTTTTCGCAAGAACAGGCACTCTAGATGAGAGGTTGAGGGCAAAGGTTATTGGAAAAAGTTTCTCCTTGTTATAGATAATGTGTGGCTTCGTTTGAAACGTTTGTTAGATATCGGTGAGACAGGAAGCAAGATCATAATATATACGTTAAATTTAGAAAAAAGAAAAACAATATCACAATAAAATCTCTCAAACTTAAGAAAATTAGGACAAACAAATATCACAATGATATTACATACAATATTTAAAGATATTATTATGTGTTAAATTTGAGTTATAATCTATTAATTTAATAAATAAGGCAGAAATAAATATAAATATAAATATAAATATCACAAATTATTAAACAATTAATTGTCATATATCTTTTTTAGAGTCCTAAATACGCTAAAAAGAAAATAAAAGTAATAAATATTGCAAAATGGTAAATAATTATAGATTGAAATATAATAACTATGATATTCTATAGTTTTGTTTCAATATACAGTATTATTTGTTATTTATATATCTCTAATGATAAAATTATATCAATTTATAAATTTTATAACATAAATTTACCTTTTTAATTATCTAGATTGTATACATAAATGACATTTTTTTGTAACCGAAAATGCTCAAAACTAGAAACTATCGAACCCGAACTAACACGAGAACATGCGTCCCGAATCTGACTTGATTAACAAAAGTAGAGTATGTTAATATAGTAATTAAGTATATTTTTTTGTTTTAATAAAAAATAAAAAATAGTATTGTTAACCCTATTTGTTTTGAACTTGAATTTGAAATGATCGAATCCTACTTAATTGATATGATTGACCGCTCTAAATCTAATTGGATTAAACCACCAGGCATATAAGCGATATTATGTCAAACCACCCGTTCTATTGAAAGTTATTTTCCCACATATAACGGGGTTTTTGTACGAAAAAAGTTGATGGCGACGATGGATGGTTAATTGTGTTGTTTTTATGATTGGTTAAAATTAATTTTCAACAAAGTTGATGACTTAGGGTTACATCGTCTAAATCACCGGTGATTTAATCTAATTTTTCCTAAATACTAATTATATCCATTATTAAAATAAAACTTAATATATTAGAAATTATACAAATCTCACGGTAAAGAATTAATCTAGTATTTTATTAATTTGATTGATCATGAATAGAAGTGTGCAACTTGATGAGTGCGTCTGCACCTTGGGCTTTAAAACTGGACCAACAGCTGGTGCAAGTTGATGAGTGCGATTAGAGATTTCCATTAAATTATTCAATTTGACTGAGTTTTATTCCAATCAAGCAATATGCGATTAGAGTGCTGATCACATTGAAAAGTGCGTCTGCACCTTGGGCAAAAATAAGGTGTAGTTCATCGGGCTTATTCAATTTGACTGAGATTTCCATTAAATTATTCAACTTGATGAGTGCGATTAGAGTGCTGATCACATTATTACTACTCCTTGACTGGGTCTGCTCATCACATTATTACATCCTTTCTCGTCTTCTTCCTAGTTTTATTACAAATCGAGATTCCCGTCTTCTCCCATCAAAATAAGAGCATTCATCTCGGGTTCGTAGTTCATCGGTGTTTGCCTACTGTGTCTACTGTAATTGGTGAGTCTAATTTGAAATTTCCTTGCTGTTATTATGCTCTATGGATCTTTGCTTGTTTCTTCCTAACTAGCATGATAGCATGATTCTCTTGCTTGTTTGTGATCTCTTTTGTGTTATACTCTCGGGTTTTCGTAAATAAAAGAACATGATCAGGTTCATTTATTTTATGAATTTTTCAAACCTATGTCCTAGTGATTCTTGTTAAGCATTCTAGTTTTATTATTTTGGAGATATCTATTTAGCTGTGATGAGTTTATAATTGAATTTACAATTTAAGTTTTAGGACTACCTACCACCCATAGATCAAGAAGATAAACAAGAGGATGAATCTTTTTAAAGTCTTAAGTTAACTTCTTCTGTTTACACGAACAACAAATTTAGCCATTTTTCTACTCATGGCATAATAGCAGGGATTTTCCACTTCATTCCCATGGCTGAACTAGCTGTCCTAAACATTGCCAAGTCACTTCTTCAACAACTGGGTACCCCAGCTAAAGATGAGTTTTCGCTATGGTTCAACTCAGATTCTGAGCTCAAGAAGTTGGAGAACACTATCAGAACTATCAAAGATGTGTTGCATGATGCTGAGCAGAAGAAAGCAATGAATGCTGATATTGGAGGATGGCTTTCTAGGCTTAAAGATGAGATGTACAAAGCAGATGACTTGTTCGACACCGTCTCAACTAGAGCGTTGCAGAAAAAGGTCATTTTGGGAAACAAATTCAGAAAAGAGATGAAGATCTTCTTCTCCAAGTCAAACCAATTTGCCTTTATTGTCAAAATATCTCATCAGGTGAAGGAGCTCAGGGAGCGGCTAGATGACATTGCAAAAGACATCAATCAGTTTGGATTGCTGAGAGATGCAAATGTATATGATCAGAGGCATGTTGTGAAGCGAAATGAACAACACTCGTTCATTTCTTGTGATGAGGTGATTGGGAGAGAGAAAGAGAAGAGAGAGCTATTAAGTTTGTTGTTGACTGATGGTAGTGTCGAAGAGCGTGTTTCTGTGATTGCAGTGGTTGGCATTGGGGGACAAGGAAAGACTGCTTTAGCTCAGTTGTTGTACAATGCAAAGGAGACAGAGGAGTTCTTTGAGTTACATCTATGGGCTTGCATTAATTACTTCACAGACTTAAAAGAAGTCTTGGAGAAAATTACAGGCACAGGTTCAAGCGGTTTAAATGAGTTGCAGAATAGGTTGAGGGCGAAGATCAACGGGAAAAAGTTTCTCCTTGTAATAGATGATGTTTGGGATGATATCCGTGAACAATGGCTTTGTTTAAAAAGTTTGTTAGATGTTGGTGAGAGAGGAAGCAAGATCGTCATGACCACACGCTCGGAAATGGTTGCACATAATCTTGCCACTGTAAGGCCCCACTATTCTTTAGGAGAGTTGTCGGATGAGGATGCTTGGGTATTGTTTAAGAGAATGGCTTTTGACAGCAACAAAGAAGTGGAAAACCGAACCAAGCTGGAGGCTCTGGGTAGACAAATTGTGAGGAAGTGTCCTAATGTGCCTCTTGCTATCAGGACAGTAGGTAGCTTCTTGTACGGTAAAGACATGAAGGTATGGTCAGATTATGTAGATAATGAGTTGATGAAAGCATTGCCTGATCGTGAGAATATAGTGATGCATGTTTTGAAGATCAGCTATGAGGACCTTCCTTTGTCAGTAAAGCAATGTTTTGCCTATTGTTCGCTCTTTCCGGAAGATTATTTATTTGATCAAACTACTTTGATCCAGCTTTGGATGGCTCAGGGTTTCCTTGAGCCGTCTAATGAAAATCCATGCTTAGAGGATGTTGGTGAGAGTTACTTCTTGTACTTGGTACAAAGATGCTTTTTCCAAAATGTTGTGGTAGGCGCTGAGGGTGCTATAATCAGTTGCAAAATGCATGACCTGTTCCATGATTTGGCTGAACAAGTATCTGCAAATGAATGTCTTTCGATGTTGAAAATCAATGAGGATTTAGGGAGAAAGCGACCTCGACATTTCCATGTTAAGGATATCACAAGCTCACATCTCGAGTATAAAGAAATGCGAAGCCTATTGTCGCCTAATACAGGAGCAATTGATAGGGCGCTTCTAGATGGTGTCTTCCTGAATTTGACAAGCTTGAGAGCATTGAGTTTAAGGAAATTAGGCATAGAAGAGATACCCAGTTCGATAGGCAAATTGATTCATCTTAGATATCTTGACCTCGGGGATAGTGATAAGTTGATCAGGCTTCCAGATGCTTTCTGCAAGCTGCATAATCTCTTAGTACTGAATCTCAAAGGTTGTCGGAATCTTATCCAGTTGCCAAAAGACCTGCACAAACTAATAAGCCTAAGGTATTTACAACTGAAGGATTGTTCAAAACTGAATCATATGCCTTCAGGATTGGAAGAGATGACCTCTCTTGTTAGTCTTGACCAACTTATTGTGCACAAAGAGTATGGGGGACTAAGGTATTTGAAACACCTTAACAACTTGTCAGGTGGAATTGAGATCTTTTTTCCAAAAGATGGGTGGAAAAGTTGTGTGGTTGATGCCGAAGAGTCTATGTTGAGCAAAAAAACAAAACTAAGCCAATTATATCTGTGGTGGTCTTGTCAATCACAAGAGGAAGAGTTTCCTGAAGCTGATGATGTGTTATGCTGTCTTCAACCGTCCAATAATGGCAGTCATTTTAAAGTTTATTCCTACCCTGGAGTGAAGTTTCCAGATTGGCTTTCTACTCTGCATAACTTGGTTGAGCTATGTCTATGGTCCTGCAAAAGATGTCATGAGCTTCCACAACTAAGCCATCTCTTTCAGCTTAAAACGTTGTCCCTAACGTCTATGCCTCTGCTGGAGTACGTGGAGAATGACAGGTGTTCTGATAGCGGATCATTCTTCGCCTCACTTGAATATTTGGATATTTCATATATGCCAATATTAAAAGGATGGGGGAGGCCAGCTGCAGCAGAAGAAGTTTCTGGTGTTCATGACTATCGGTTTCCACGGCTTTCTCGTTTAGAGGTAACGTATTGTCCACAGCTAACAACCCTGCCTTCGTGTCCATTTGTGGAAGATTTGGAACTTGTTGGAGTCGGTGTGAATCTAGTAAGACAGTTACTGAGATTACCCAATGCATTTGAACCAAAAGCAAATAGGTTTGTGGTTCCAACTTCTAATATTCCCTCCACTTGCTTTTCCGTGGAAATAAATGATCTCGCTTTTCCTCCACAAGAAACGAGCATCTTGTCATCTGTCCGCCGTCTTTCCATTTGTGACTGTCAAAACTTTAAACGCTCTTCTCTCTTTTGCTTACTGCAACAACTGCCTTCCCTTGAATTCCTCCGGTTTCTAGGCTCCGAAGCTACAGAATCAGTGATTGAGGTTGAAAACATGGCGAAAGAGGGGATTCCATGGAGGTGGCTTATAAGGCTCAAGGAGTTGGAATTTGATTTCGGGATTGATGCAGTGGGTGCTCATCTTCTCAACGGACTTCATCATCTCAGTGGATTAGAGGAATTGGCTATCTTTGGAGATGTGCCGTATGACGAGGACATGCAATGGACAGTTCCTCCCAACCTTAAACACTTGACACTTGAGGATATGAATACATTGGCCGGTCTTAATGGAGTAATCCATCAGCTCAAGAATCTCCAACATTTATCAATTGAATTCTACAAGGGTGATACGCTTGAATTGAATGAGTTACCGTGGGAGGACCTTAAAGGCTTGAGAACACTCCACTTTTACGGTGGGTGGATGACGTCAATACCAGACAAATGCCGACACCTCCCAGCCCTTGAAAATCTTCAAATCTCTGGCTGTGATAAGATTTCATCTTTGCCTGATTGGGTCAGCCGCCTTACATCACTTGAAATTGAAGATTGCCCAGAACTGGAAGAGAAGTGTAGAAAACCAACGGGTTCATATTGGCCCCTAATTCAAGACATTCCTTATTTATCCATAGAAAACTAACAGGTACTTTTAGAGCAGCAACATTATGATTACAAATTTCACCCCGTTTTCATTCCATTTATAAGATACTAGAAACGGGCCTCCGCGCTACGCGCGGGGAAATTACAGTTTTTAATATGATTTAACGTTGTTTAATAGGCGTCCCAAAATTAGATTGGGCTAATCATATTCACAACCCTTTATGATATAGAATCTAACCTCGACAAAGCAGTCTCTAATCTTTGTTCTATCAAAAAGAAAAAAAATAAAGTTTAATTAGTGATTATGTTTTTCCTGAATGTTTTATTAATCATTTTAGCAATTGACACACAACTACCTATGAATTCGTCTCTCCCTTTAAAATCATCACATTACCTAATTAGCTCGGTGCTTTTTTTTTGCCAAACAATTAGCTCGTGTATTGGTGTTCCTATTTTATTAGGGCTTAAATCAACAGACTGAAACCCGCGTACGGGTCTTGCGTAATTATAATTTCTTACATGTTTCATAATAGATATTGAAATGATATTATATCATATAATCAAATGAGTTTGATGATTTGTACCTCTTCTCTCAATTCCCCAAATTGTTATATCATTTGTAATATTATTGTAATATACGAGACATAAGTTTTTAAAAATATGATTTTTAATATTCTTGTAATGTACAGGACAGAAGTTTTTAAATATATGTTATTTGCGTATGCAATTTCTTTAATGCTCTATATGCTAAATTTTTGTTCAAGTCTTGTTTGCAGTATTATTACCAACTCCACAGATTTTGGTATATAAAATAAGGTAATCTATTTTGATTTATTAATAGCCAAGTTGGTGAATATATGATCTATTTTTCTGTCTATAACTCATTACAATTGAATAAACTCGAGGACCAGTTATTAAATGTCATTTCCCCATTGTATACATTTTTGACGTGTTTACTAAATTATCATGCTTGTTGGAAACTGAGTGTAAATGTTTGAAAACAACATGCTAGCATATTGCAATATGTAATATTGTTTACAATTACTAAAATTAGATGCAAACGGCCTCCGATAAGGGCTCAAAGTTTGGTACTAATGACGAAAAATGTAGTTTAGGATAAGTAAAAAGTAAACACTTCAAGCACAAAGAAATTGAAAGAGGAAAAAATGCATACCATATAGTTCACAACAGATCTCTCTCTTTGTATAAATTTAGTAATTGCAAAAGTTAAATCCTTTTACAAAGACACATGATACATGAATTGAATATAGGGAATTTAGATTCTTTGGTAAGTCGGTCCTCTAAACTCTGTAAACCTGCATATTATTTGTATATATATATATACTCCATCCGTCCCAAAATATGAGTCTCATTGTACAAAAATATGTTGGATTAAGGCAAATGCTTTAACGTACATAAGTGCATTGGAAATGATGAATGTAAAATATTAAAATAATTCATTAACCAATGGGAGAAGAGTTTACAAATGAAAAGTACATAAGTGCATTGGAAATAATGAATGTAAAATATTAAAATAATATGAGTAAGGGTATAATTGGAAGAAGTTTATGGAAAAAAATAGAAATGGGACTAACATTTCGAGATGCCCAAAAAGGAAAATGGGACTCATATTTTGGGACGGAGGGAGTATAATTTACTAAAGCCTTCATGTGTACCTTTGAAAAAAGTTATTGATCTGACTTTTTACTTTTTACTTTATTAATCTAATGATAAAGTCAATTACTGCAAAATCATACCATCCACTCCAAACCTCTGTCCACATGAGAGGTTTGTAAGGTCTGTTTTAGTAAACACATAACAGTAAAAGTCGTTGCAAGTATATTAATCTGTCACAATAAGATCATTAACTATTAAAAAATTTATTTTGAAAAGAATTAAGATTGTCAACAAGAACACTGGAACTTATAACGGGATCAAGAAAGTCATCTTCCTTGCACATTAACCATGGAACACCAATATCTAATCCAACAACAATGTTAGCAGCCCATCTCATGTGATCACAACCTTCTTGTCCAAACATCTTTCTTTGCATTTTATATTTATATTCGATCTGAAAACACAAACTGATAGCACATAATTCAGTTTTTGAAATCAGAAACTCAAATTAATTTGACTAATCTTAATTACAAGAGGTCATGAAAAAAAGAGTCAATGAAAACATACAACATTGAGTGATGTTAAGGCATTGAATTTCATGTGTACAAGAGTGATTGCCATGAAATTTCTTTTTATTATTGCCTTCAAAATGCTAAAAAATTCGATCTAGTTTTGGACGCATTCTAGTTGCGCCCAAAACTGAATCGGGTTTTAAAAAAAAGGTTTGGGGTGCCAGTTAAAATTTTCCGAGTGCGGGATTTTTCCCCACAATCATACGGTCAAGTATGTGCGCGAGGGGGAGAAAAGACAAGTAGACATCATTCACTGTCATCTATGTAAGAAGAAAATTACCACAGTCAAAATTGAGGTTGATCGGTGAATTTGAAAGGGAGAGTGGGGATCGAGGAATTGGGGGTTATCGGCAGTGGCGGATCTAGAAAATTTCTACCGTGGGGGCTCGTATTAGAATTAAGATTATAAATTATGTTCTCTTTTTCTTGAGTATTATCAATTTGATTTAAACATATTCAATATAATATTAACCCACATTTAAATTTTAAATTAATTTAATTTATTTGTGGTAAAATCAATAATAAATATTCTTCTACTTTTTATTCTTGTATCAAATAAATATCTTGTACATAGAAATATCATATAAAAGTTATTTTTTTTCTCTAATATTACCGATATTTAGTAGGTTTGATAGATATTAAAAATATAAAAACTCTGTATGTAAAAATTACATTTAGTTTCCTTACATTTTTAATAATCATGTTTCTCTGTTTAACACACCTCTTACTTTTCTTACCAAAATTCAAGAATAAAATAGAAAAAATCTCTATATAACTACTAAAGCAAATTACATTTCTTCAATTCTAGCTATGTCACGTGGCATACTCTACATTCAGGCCATCCACCTGTCGTCATTTCATTGGTCATGATTTTTTATAATTTATTGTAATTTTCTCAAAAACAATTAATTAAATTTGGAAAATCGTGTGCAAAAATATTACAAAAGATTGCTTAAGATCTTTCAGATTACAAAAAGATTTTTATGTGTTAATTTTCTAGATTTTGACCTCCCAATATCCTATTATTTTATTTTACAAATATATATTTTATTTTTATGATATGATGTATCACAAACAGATTGATTTCTTAATAAATAAGAGAAATAATTATATTTTTGTGTTATTGTAGTGTTTTCAATTATATATTTTTATATATGTTGAAATCAATTTATTTAAATTTGTTAAAAATTGACCTATGATAATTTGATCAAATAAGATTTTTGGTATTAAAAATTCATTTATATTCGTTGTTTATTATATTTAAAATGTAAAAACTTAATTATATATCAATATCATTTTAAGATATAAACTTATTTTCATATAAAATTTTATATTACATAATACTCCTTACTACTAATTCACTATATCGAGTTATATAAACCCGGACATGGCGCGAGACCTAGTCTAGTTTGTGTATAAAATTAAAAGGCTAAAATGACTTACGTTATATTACATGAAAAATAAAATCAAACCAACTTCATGTAATTCTATTAATTACTTAGTAATTAATTACCGTTGTGTAAATTGAATTTTAAAAAAATATATTAAAAAGCTAACTACTTATATGATACTAAACCAGAGGAGTATAATCAGTATATCACATTTTTACTTAAAATTTAAAACAATTGAATCTCTAGTTTGGAAAATTTTAACTGTTGTACAGTTTTACCACGGATCTAATGAAAGAAAAAAAAGGAGGGTGTTTAATTTTTTAGCAAAACGCTTTGTTTTGATCTTTTGGACATCTTTTTAAATTAGAAAAAATGATATTGAGGGAGCAACATTTATGAAGTACCAATTTCATTCAATTTTGGCATTGGATAGCCACTCTTTATATAGATATAGATTCTTCACATATACTTATTATATATTCTATTATGCAGAGTGTTAGTATGCCTTGAATCTCAAACGGTATACGATATCTATTGTATGGACTTATTTGGGCCTATCAGTTTTGTTGTTGGGCTTAGGGTTATTTAGCGCTATATATAGCGGCTTATGTGTAAACCCTAATTGTATCGAAAACTGTAATATCGCCTCCGTATAATCTGATCTCCCTCTCCTGTGGACGTAGCCAAATTTGGTGAACCACGTATATCTTTGTGTCTTTCTTGCGTTTACTTTGTTCTCGTTTCGATTCTGTTACAACAATATATATATAGTGTCAATATACATGTCAATTTCATGCCTTAGTTACGTTCAGTTGATGCCTTAGCTAAGATTATTTTGAATTCCTTTTTATTTTTATCGGTGTAGTATATCCCCTTTGCAACCTTAAGTAATTTTCATTAGAGATAAGTAATTATTATTAACTCTTTCGTTAAGTATAACACTTACGTTATTTGTTTTGTAGTATAATATAGATTGTGGATACTATGTTCTTCGTTACATGTACGAGATCATTAGTAAAGAACAAGACTCTATCACTCAAAAGGTATATTTATTTTTGAATTCTTCATTTTATGTTGATCTTGTTTATACTTCTAATCTAAAAGTATTATATACATAGTATTATGCAGAATTTAGTGGTACCATACCATATTCACAAGACAAGATAGATGAGATTCGAGATCAATGGGCAACATTTATGCAATCATTCCTCAAGTAGTTAGTAACTAATACATTGGTTAAACGTTTTATATTTTCTTTGCAACCTTTTGCAAGTACTTTACATAATAGAAATAGTACTTGCCTATATTTTTTGGATTGTGTTTGTAAGACTTCTTTCACCTTTTGAATCTATGAAAAATTGAGGTATTGATATATGATATCTTATATATATATATATTATGAATCAGGTGAATTTTTGTATGATTTATCAATAGTAGAGATAAATTCAATTTACCGCGGTTCAGAAAATTCAACCAGATCAACTAATTTACCACGCTTATAACAATTATCACGGTTATAAAAAATATATTTCACCACGGTTATAAAATTTGTACATTTGAATTTACCCCGGTTCTACAATTTTACCACTGTAAATTTTACCACGGTTCAACAAATTTACCACGGTTAACCTGAAATTTGAATATATGCTAATTTACCACGGTTGTCTGTTTTACCCCGGTTCGTGAATCGTTGTAAATGTGTAACTGTGGTAAACATGTTTACCACAGGCAAGTTAACCACGGTTTAAAACCGTGGTAAAATTTGCTAAATAACCGTGGTTAAAACCCCTTTTTCTACTAGTGAATTTTGGATGCTACAATGAAAAACAATCCCACCATCTATTTCTAGTCTAGCAATAGATCACTACGAATCAATCTAGGTGATCACATTAGCAAAATCAATAAAAAAAACATATGAATACAAGTAAGAGAATTAATACAAACACAAAGGAAAAGAACAAGAGTGATAAATCTTACAATTGAGTCAACTGCAGGTTTCAATTGCTAGGCAAAACAAAAGTAGTTCTTGCTCATTGTTTGCAAAACATAAGTTCCTAGATGGAAGGGAGAGTCTAAGAGAAAGCATAAGAATCGAAAAGAGGGAAAAAAGAGGTTGTCTAACCCTAAAAATCCGAAAATTACATAAAAGGAAAAACCACTAAACGAAATAAAAAATCGAATTATAAAAGGAAATTTGGCCCAAAATGTCGCCCAGAAACCGCGACTAACTGCGGGTCACGCAATCACGATTTTTATCCAGAGTCACGCTCAAGTTATGTTCTTGAACCTCGGCCGCGACCTTCATAACGCGGGTGCGGTTGTTCTTCGAAAACAACGTCTTCAAGTCTTCTCAGCTCCTAGGCTCCGTCTCCAAATCTTCTTTAATTCCTTGCATATCTTCAACTCAGCTCAAATCATCTAAGTTATAGAATTGTCTCCAAAACTCTATCAATCAACTCCAAATATGAGTTATAAATCCCTCGCCGTACAAAGTGCAACATATCAATATTCATCAATTTTCTCCTAATCCACTCACACGTGCTCAAGATAGGCATCTCTTTGGATGAAAGAATACAATTTTTGAAACTCTCGCAAGCATTGTTTAGCAGTACATTTGACTTGGTGTAATGCCTAAACACATGAAGTGACCACGTTGATGGTGAGTCTCTCATGAGGTAGTTGTAAGCATTCACATCCAAATCTCTAATTGCCTGCATTGCCCCCTCAAAATCTCTCTGAGTACTATCCTTTGTTGCCGCCCATACCATATCCTTGTATGCTTGACCAGCATCCCATGTTTTTGAAGTTATTTTGCAGGTGTGTTACATAGTGTCTTGTATCAACCTTTGGCACCACTTAAATCAGAGCCTCTATCAAACCCTACAAGATATATTGATTAGTAAATCATTATAAAGTCAGAGAAAATGAATAGAAAATAAAATTAATCAAAGAAATTACCTTTTGTCTATCTGCGATGAAAGTCAAAGGGTTTCCTCCATGTCTAAGATTTTCCAAGAACCATACCTATGTTTTTTTCTCTTGATCCACAACTGCATAAGCTATTGGAAATATATGTTGATCTCCATCCATTGCAACTACAGTGAAGACTGTCCAGTATCGGCCTTCAAGTAGAACTCATTCAAACCAACCATTGATATGCATCCACCTAGGAAGCCTTGCTTACAAGCTTGTAGACATACATACATTCTCTGAAACTTTGGCCCTAATGGAGTTATTTCTGGACTAACGAACATTGTGCTTCCAGGATTCCACTTAATTACAGTGGCAACATAATCCACACCTTTGAATATTGCTCGGGCGCGTGTCATTGAGTTTCAACACTGCCCTCATTCTAGCCCTCCATGCATGGTAATAACTAATTTTAACACTATGTTCTATCCTAAAAATGATAATGAAATGCTTGGTCCTCCATTGAGGATCATCTTTGTAATGCTCCAAGTACTTGTCAGCCAACCAAATTGATGTGATTTTATGTTTGTGTCTTGCCAACCACACTCATGCTTATCTCTTGATTTGAATTGTACCAGCTGCCCATTCTCTTTGCAGAAATCTTAAACCCACACAACTTCTCTATAGGTCTAGGTTTACACTTCCTCCTCCTATGTTTTAGTGGACAATGACACTTGTTCAAGCAAAATGATTAGATTTTCCTATTGTAATTATGCAAGTAGTAATAATGAAAACCATTCTTCAAATAATATTGCCCCAATGCCTTTATAAACACCTCATTTGACCCAAATTTTATGCTAGTACTGAGTTGAATTTTCCTATTAAAATAAACTAAAGTATTGAATACAAGATACCTTAATCGAGGATTGTCATTTGAACCAGTATTGTAGCTTTCATAATCATTCGCAACCCTTATGTCAAACACATTATCGTCCAATTCAACTTGAGCACCATCTACAATTAGAGCCTCATCATACACATCCTTGTCCACATTTTGTTTAAAATCTCCATCATCAGACAAATCATCAAATGAAGTTGGAATAAATCCTATTCCATCCTCATTTGAAGTTTCTGGACCCAATATCTCTTCATCACAGTTATGCTCAGTTTCTCCAGCCTCTGAATGTGCAACTTAAGCACTTGTTTTCTTTGGCAACAACCTTGGACCTAGCAAGCTTTGGGACAAATATTGTGTAAAAACTTCCAAAAGTAGCTACTCCACCAGAAGAGATTGTTGAAGAATTAGGCCACACACTTTATTTTGAAGAGCTAACCACGTATTATGGTGCACTCTCGACTACAAAACATGGATGGTCAAGAGGAGCCCTAGGGTTGAATATCACATATGATGTACATGATGAGACTATACTCTTGCCTTTAAGTTTTCTAAATTCAACTTGGCTTTTCATACTTGGAGTACTTACTCTTTCTTTATTGGGTTGGGTTAATAAAGTTGTTAGACTCTCTTAAAACTTGGACAATATATTGTTGGAACCGAATTTTTCGGGCACCGTCGGTGCCGGATTATGGGAGCGTTGACTTCGTCTCCGCGAGCACTATCTCGTAGTATCCTCATACGTCAAATTCGGGTTTCGTTTAAATGTGAAATGAGGGATCAAAGATGGTTGCATATAATGTAACAAAATTGAGTTTGGGATAAAAATGTGTATCCCACATTGGAAAATTGGAGGGGAAAAAACCCTCTAGTATGTACACTAGGAGGTGAGTGTCAATGATCTGTCATTGGGCCATGACAAGGCTAACTTGTGGACTTGTGAAATGGGCCTACATCCAAAAAGAATGAGCTAGCTTTGTTTTGCAGCTAGCCTAAATGACGCGGCTAATTTGTCATGTGCCAAGTCAAGTAATCCTAACGTGCAAACTAAGTAATATAGTGCGCAAGCAAGGGTCGAATCCCAAGAGAATCAGTTTATCAAAGTCGTGGAAGCATAGTAGATGACGTGCATTGCTCTTCCGACTTTTTGACCAAGAACGGCTCCCACCGCGTAATCACTAGCATCACACATGATCTCAAAGGGTAGAGACCAATCGGGTACTTGGATGATTGGTGCTTCGGTGAGGTGGACTTTCAGAGTGTCGAATGCCTTCTTGCACACATTCGACATGTCAAAGGTAGCTTCCTTCTTCAAAAGCTCACATAGGGGCGTGGAGATCTTAGAGAAGTCCTTGATAAACCTGCGATAAAAACCTGCATGGCCTAGGAAAGAACGCACTTCACGCACATTAGTAGGATAAGGCAACGATTGAATGACGTCAATCTTTGCCTTATCGACCTCAATACCCCTAGCTGAAATTATGTGCCCCAATACTATCCCTTGTTCAACCATAAAATGACACTTTTCAGAATTCAATACTAGATTAGTATCTACACATCTTTTAAGCACAAGTGACAAATGATTTAAACATGCATCAAAGCTATCCCCGTGTACCGTAAAATCATCCATAAAAACTTCTATGAAATGTTCAATGTATTCCGAGAAGATACTTACCATACATCGTTGAAAGGTCCCGGGCGCGTTACATAATCCAAAAGGCATCCTACGATATGCAAAAGTGCCAAAGGGACATGTAAACGTCGTCTTCTCTTGATCTTCGGGTGCAATAGCCACCTGAAAATACCCTGAATACCCATCTAGAAAGCAATAATACGGACGACCGGCAAGTCGTTCAAGCATTTGATCAATAAAAGGGAGAGGGAAATGATCTTTTCGGGTTACCGCGTTCAGCTTGCGGTAGTCAATGCATACTCTCCAACCCGTTTGAGCTCGGGTAGGAACCATCTCACCTTGTTGATTCTCTACCAATGTTATGCCCCCCTTCTTAGGGACACATTGAGTTGGACTCACCCATTGGCTATCCAAAATGGGGTAGATCATGTCAGCTTGAAGAAGTTTCAGCACCTCCTTCTTGACCACCTCCATCATAGGTGGGTTTAATCTTCTTTGGGGTTGCCTAGAGGGTTTAGCACCTTCCTCAAGAAGGATCCTGTGCATACAGGTGGAAGGGCTAATTCCCTTGATGTCAGCAATGGTCCACCCAAGAGCGGTAATGTGTTCTTTCAACACCATCACCAACCTTCTCTCTTGTTCACCTGTCAACTTGCTCGAAATGATTACCGGGAGGGTATCATTTTCCCCAAGAAAAGCATACTTCAAGTGCTCGGGTAATTGCTTGAGCTCTACAACCGGTGCCTGCACAATAGAAGGAAGAAGCTTTTCGCTCTCCAAAGTTAGTAGCATGGGCCGACCGGCCAAAATTCTACCCGAAGCGTCTAGACGAGCTAGAACACTTTGAATCTCAGGTGGAAGAGACAAATCAAGTGTTGGTGAGTGAACGATGTTGTGTTCTAATACACTTTGTAATTCATCCAAGCCAAAGATATTGAAAACATCTTGGACTATAGGATCAATTACATCGATTGAACAAATAGACGCAGCATCTTCGACGGGGTGTTTCATAGCATCAAAATTGTTAAATTGAACCACTTCCCCATCGAACTCTAAAGTAAGAGACCCACTAGCCAAATCAATCTTTGTGTTAGCGGTTCGCATGAACACTTGACTTGGCAACGGCGCCAAATTTGACGCGGCTAATTTGTCGTGTGCCAAGTCAAGTAATCCTAACGTGCAAACTAAGTAATATAGTGGGCAAGCAAGGATCGAATCCCAAGAGAATCAGTTTATCAAATTCTTAAGTTATCACAATGACTTACCAAAAAACGTAACCAAAGGGGAGGGGGGTTTAATGGTTTTGATACGAAGTATCGAATGTCAACTTGGTTATAACAATATTAAGCGAAGTGTTCCACTTAGCGATTATCCACAATTAGATTAACAAGTTGATCTTAGAATCCTTTTCATCCCTATGTCAAGTTCTCAAGTGATCGTTCTAATTCTTGTTCTTGAATAGTTATTAGTCCAACTAGTCCTAATAACCCTTACTCGATTATAACCTTGAAACTATCAAAGTTCAATAAGAAAGTATCAATGCATTCAGGAATAGATAGATACATGCAATATCATGGACAATTAGTCGGATACTCGACATGTACTCAATTCTCTTCTCTAATAACAATCAGAACTAGTTCATGCAAATAGATTGTGCTACACAACAAGTATGATAATTCAACTAGAAGTATCAAACTCTAGCTATATGAATAAGATAAAACTAACTTAGGTGATCGATCTAAAGTAGTAAATCTAGTTCATGGACAATACAAACAAGAGAGTTGAGACAATCAAAGAGTAGACAAAGGGAAAGGATAAACTCACAACTTGTTGAATCCAAAAGCTTCAAACGCCAAGTGAAACATAGGAACTTTAGCAACTCATAAGTTTTGTGAAAAACTCTCCAAAAACTTAAGTAAACAAAAGGTATATGATCAAGGATGATCATCCACAACCTAAATAGTCATCAGCTATTGTAACAGCCACATTAAGGTAATAAAAATGTGTGGACAGTTGCAGAATTAAACACAAAATACTTCAATTGGAAAAGACATCAATTTGATTCTTCTGTCGAGGAACCGCACCCGCGGGTTGAGAGCCGTGGGCGCGGTTTTGGATTCTCCAGAATTTCAGGATGGCAGAGGGTCGCGGGCACGGTTTGGGACCCGCGGGCGCGGTTTGGGACCCGCGGGCGCGGTTTGGGACCCGCGGGCGCGGTTTGGGACCCGCGGGCGCGGCTTGTGCTTTCTCGGATCCTTGGATGAGGGTGAAACCCGCGGGTGCGGCTTGAGACCCGCGGGTGCGGCTGTGTCGTCTGAGGTAGCAGCTACTGATTTCTTCAAGTCTTCGTCTTCAGCAGCTTCTTCCTTATGCTTCCAATGCTTCGTATCATCTCTTGGAATCTCGTATGTAAATCTTCTCTCGAACAGCTCCATGATACAGATTACATAGAAACAAATAACATAATCCTATACAAAACTAGCTAATAATCCATAGTTGCGGTATGTAAAACACCGCTTATCACTAAACGAGCATATAATGTCTTGGATTTCTATTTTTCCCAAGACAAAATCCAAGCATTCATTACTTTGGTTCCTGTCTTTTGACCATTAACTTGTGCATTGAAATGTGATCTTCCACACTAATGCCATTGATTTGTGTATTGAAGTGTGATCTTCCACACTAATGCCATGGATTTGAGCATTGATCCTCCACATGAATGTCGTCGTTTAATACAAGCGGATTTTTGGGGATTGTGTCTCTTCAAGAGTCTATATAAAGACGCATCAACTTCATTTTCCAAGATACAAAACAATCATTTTCATTATTCTTTCCTCCATGTTTTTGTCTCTTCACTTCTTCTCTTCTAAGTTGTCGAGTTTGAGAGTATACACACAGAAAAACGTTTGTTGGACTTCTTTTCCGAGTTGTGCGAGATCAGAAGTGTTAGCGGTTGTATCCTGGTATTCGGAACGCGAGTAACCGTCACACTACGGGACGTTTTCAGAATCTTTATATGGGTTAAAACAAGCACATAAACAATGACATGAAAATTTTGACAGCTTCATGATGTCAAACAGTTTTAATATAAATGAATGTGACAAATGTATTTATGTCAAAATAAATCCAAAAGGATATATCTTGTTGTGGCTATACGTTAATAACATGCTCATTATTGGTAGTAACAAAGATATGATCCAACAAACTAAGAACATACTTAGTGGAAAGTTTGACATGAAAGACTTGAGATTAGCAGGAAGTGATTTTAGGAATAAAGGTCATTAGACATTCCGAAGGAATCATCCTAACTCAAGATCATTACGCCAAGAAGGTACTTGAACGGTTCAAGAAATACTCAAGTGGTAATGCTAAGAGTTCTGTGGACCCTCATCTCGACCTAAAGAAAAACTCGGGTGATGGCATATCTTAAGCAGAGTATGCACGAGTGATTCGAAGTCTAATGTACTTAACAAATTGTACAAGACCAGATTTAGCACACGCGGTGAACGTCTTAAGTCGTTACAATAGCAATATGGGACATAGTCACTGGAAAGGTATTAAACTACTTGCGATATACTCGAAATTATGGGTTACACTATGGACGATATCCAACAGTGATGGAAGACTATAGTGATGCTAACTGGATATCAGACTCCAAAAACTCAAAATCCACCAGCGGGTATGTTTTTACTCTAGGTGGTGCGGCTGTATCCTGGAAATCTTCCAAGCAAGTGCTACTGGCTAGATCCTTAATGAAATCTGAATTCATTGCTTTGGACATTTAAGTCTCGTTGAGTTGAACGGTAATGTCGCCTTGTGTTAATCTCGTTGAGTCGAGAATGTGTTAAAAGCTTTAAGATAATAATGTGTGGTGTGAAAAGTAAATAAGATAAGTGTTGCGAGCACATAACTAATAAACCTCGAGCGAGGAGTACAACTTGGAAACCGCTCGTCCTCTAGATTAAGAGGGTCGTCTTTTCAATGTGAATTCGCACAATACGTATGCAGTGAGGTTGTTCGGACCCAATTATTCAAAAGAGTTTTAATGTGTGTAATGTTTCAAAAACATTCCCAAATAAATCATATTTTCTTCCCATAATACCCACCTTCGTTTCGGGTATTCTCTTGTTGCATATCTTTTGGTCTATCCTCCCTCTTCAGTGGAAGTATTTAGTTATATATCGTCTTTCGGCTTTAACTCGAGAGAGTACGATAGTAGCTTAGTACAACCACATAGAACCTCACATAAATACCACTTGCATAGTCTTTCATTAGACTAACCAACCGTTATTTTTCCTTGCATGGTTGGCTGGTGTCATCCGTCCCTATACGGCACATCAGATGGTAGTTTCTCATAAGTGAAGAATCAAGTTCTCAACGTTGAAGTCAACTGATAATGTTTTTGAGTTACTATTTATAAAGTTAAGATTCTGAGGTCAGTAATAGGGTTAAGACCTATCCTGTAATTCCAATATTTTAATTAAGTCTTCCGCTATAATCTCTATAATAATGTTAAGAATTATGTCTTCATTATAACGCTTCCGCATTTGTAATGATGTTAAGTAATATAATATGACTTTTAATGTAATCGCTTCCGCATTTGTAAACTCGGATATAATTGCATTTCAATTACTATTTTGTATTTGCTATGCATATTGTAAAGCCTTGGGTGACTTTGGACTTAACTCTGGGGTCACTGGCGTTATTATTCCCAATGTAATTTGGCGGTGTTACAAAAGCAACGAAATAAGCAGATTGACTTCGAAACTTTCTGGAGGATATACCAATGTGGGAAAAACCGGTGCCGGCTATGGGCATCCATTGTGATAGTCAAGTGGCGATAGCTCGGGCAATGTATAATGGTAAATCTCGTCATATTTGTAGACGACATAAAACCATAAGACAATTTCTCTCAAATGAAGTAATCACGATTGATTATATCCGATCGACTGACAACTTAGCGGATCCGTTTACAAAAGGTTTGTCTCGAGAGCAAGTTGTGAAATCATCAAGAGGAATGGATTTAAAGCCTATGATAAAATATGACGTTTGATGGTAACCCTACTTACGTGATTGGAGATCCCAAGATTTAAGTTCAAAGGGACAACGAATATAAGCTGAATCTAAAGAGCACTTGGAAATTTACATCTTCTTCCAGTTTCTAGGATGATAAAAGTGTGTTGATAAAGTATAGGTTAAGCCTTAAAGCGTTGGCTTTTAATGATTCCATAAGCTTTGAAAATCAAAGTGAAGTATAAAAGTATACTACTTATGGTAATATTACCTTATGAGTATGAAATGGGGCCGTTTCTAGGAGAATATACAAAGGTTGAATTCTCTAAGCTCACTCATGAATAATCAGAGATGTTCAAGGCCAAACTGAACACAATCAGAGAACCTAGTTCTGTGAGAAGATGAAATTGTGTGATAGTTATTGTCTAGGTTTACAACAAAGTCTGGGTGGTGCAAAACATCATGTTCACTACCTGGTCGAGTAAATCCGATGACTATTCAATATTCACTATGGGTGGTTCAAGGCTGAAAAAACGCTATCAGTCCAAATACATTGATTCTTCAACCGTACTCTCAAAAGTCTTTTTGTCATGTCTTTTTCACGTGTTATAGAGTCATTTCTATTCATGTGGGGGATTGTTGGAATCGAATTTTTTGGGAACCGTCGGTGCCGGATTATGGGGGTTGTTGCTTCGTCTCCGCGAGCACTATCTCTTAGCATGCTCAAAGATGGTTGCATATAATGTAAAATGAGAGCTCAAATATGGGAGTTGTTGCTTCGTCTTTGGGTTCCGTTTGAATGTGAAATGAGAGCTCAAAGATGGTTGCATATAATGTAACAAAATTGTGTTTGGGATAAAAACGTATATCCCACATTGGAAAATTGGAGGGAAAAAACTCCTCTAGTATGTACACTAGGAGGTGAGTGTCAATGATGTGTCATTGGGCCATGGCAAGGCTAACTTGTGGACTTGTGGAATGGGCCTACATCCAAAGAGGAGGATCTAGCTTCGTTTTGCAGCTAGCCCAAACAAGCATATAATGTCTTGGATTTCTTTTTTACCCAAGACAAAATCCAAGCACTCATTGCTTTGGATTCATCTCTCTTGACCATTAACATGTGCATTGAAGTGTGATCTTCCACACTAATGCCATTGATTTGTGTATTGAAGTGTGATCTTCCACACTAATGCCATGGATTTGAGCATTGAAGTGTGTGATCCTCCACATGAATGTCGTCGTTTAATACGAGCAGATTTTTAGGGATTGTGTCTCTTCAAGAGTCTATATAAAGACGCATCAACTTCATTCTCCAAGATACAAAACAATCATTCTCATTCTTCTTTCCTCCACGTTTTTGTCTCTTCACTTCTTCTCTTCTAAGTTGTCGAGTCTGAGAGTATACACACAGAAAAGCGTTCTGGGTTGTGCGAGATCATAAGTGTTAGTAATTGTATCCAGGGATTCGGAACGTCGGTAACCGTCACACTACGGGGCGTTTCCAGAATTAAGGAAAGAGATATTTGTCTTGACTCTGCTCCAGCTCGACTGATCCAGTGTTGGTATTGGTTCGGCCAAAGTTCTCTTCACCTTATTCTGTTTTATTTCATTTATTTTATACAATTTATATGTTGTATAAATTAAGGCTCTTACACATACACCTCCAAAGTGTTGTCATTTCCCACAAAAGAGCACAGTTGAACAATATCATTGTCACATTTAATCTCTTAACAACCTTGTTGAAAGGTTATTCTTTGATTAGAGAACCAAAACTCTTTAACATTTTCTACATATTTTCCCTCCTTAATCATATATTCAAGCTCTATACTTGATAGTAGATCAAGGTTCACATTTTCCTTTCTATAAGCTCCTACTTTTTTTTTTTATAGGAAAGCCTATTTTCCAACATATTCTCAGCCATATAAAACTTCCCATCATACAGAAATTTTAATGTCACACTCATTTGTCATATTAAAGAAACAACAAACCATCATTGAACCATATATATCAACAAAAAAACACTTAAACAACACTCATCTCCATCGATTCAGATCTGACCCAACTAAAAGCCAAATAGAAGCTCATCTTCTAATACATAGTATATTGATAGAATTAGAATCATGTGAATAGAAAGACTATATTATGCAATCTGTCACATATTTTTCTTACACCCTTTATCAATTCATTGACCAAAAACGGAAAAAACAAACACAGTGGGTCCCACATGCTTTTTTCATCTTTATCATCATCTACCTTCATTTGTCTTAGACCCTACGCATCAACATCTAACTTCAATGCACATACACACACCAACCAGATTTAATAAAAATCTATAAGTATCCACAAGCATACAAAAATGAGGAAAACAAAACTAGAAAAGTACTATTCTTCACAAAAAACTTTCTATACCCAAGACAAGACTCCAGACAGAAAAATATATAAATAACCAAAGACCCTAAAAGGGACAAGAAAAGGTTAGCCTGCACTTACTACATGGGCACTCCGTCTATGGGTCCTCTATAGGTCTACCACCTTGATCATATCTCTTTATCTGCTTCTGTCTTGAGTCGTGTCATTTCTCATCTCTAAGTACATAACGTCCTTCCTTATCATCTCTCTCCAACTCTTCTTTGAGTGACATATACCTCTACGCAAAACACCAAACTCTAGTCTCTCGCATGTCCGAGCTGGCGCCTCAGGTCCTCTTCTCAGCACATGCCCATACCAACGGAGTCTAGTTTCCCGTAACTTGTTTGTGATATCCGCAAGACGTACCTTTTATCTAATAACCTCGATTTTTTCTTGTCCGCTCTTGTATAACCGCACATCCAGCGCAAAATCCTCTCTGCTACCGACATTTTCTATTCTTGAACCTTCGTTGTGGGCCAACACCCTGCACCAGACAAGAACGTTGGCCGAAGAAATTAACCACTCTATAAAATTTGTCTTCAATTTTCCAAGCACTTTTCTATCACATAAAGTCCAAAATCCCATCTCCAGTTCTGCCAGCCCACCTGTATGCGGTGTCAAATATCCGCATCTATCGTACCGTCACTCTGTATGTACGATCCTAAGTACTGGATAAAAAATAATACGAAAGTGTAGAACTAATGATGTTATTTGAAATTTATTTTATAAGGATGTGTAATGTATGCATTTTGTAAAGGAAAAATATATACAATTTACAAGGAGCCATGGAAGGGATAATTTAATATCATATTATAATAATAAAGTTAAAACTATGTATCCACCTATCGTAATAATAGATTGATTTTTTTATGAGAAAAGCATTTAGGGGGGATCAGTTATTAGGAACTTGTCCGCCCTAGGGCATCTCGAAAGATGAGATCACGAAGATATGGAAAGGTTGTAATATCAGGGGGTTCTGAAAAGTAGTGTAGTTTTGATAGGTAATCAGCCACATCATTAATCTCCCAAAAGATGTGGGAAATACGACAAGAGGTAAAGAGTCTCAAGTTAGTTAGAATATCGGTCATTATAATTTCAATGTCCCAAAGGCAAGACCAAATGTCGTTAATGGAAATAATAAGAAGAATATTATCACCTTCAATCTCAATATGAGAAAGACCAAGATGGATAGCCGCTCTTATGCGAAGATGCATTGAGAGGGCCTCAGCCATTAGAGGTGAGACGAAACCGAGGTTCCAATTTTCCAAGTGAATGGGTTGTCCGATTTTATCTCTAATAATGAATCTGAATGATGCAGGGCCATCGGTTGGGGCCGAGGCATCAACATTTAGTTTAACAAAATTGTCTGAGGGTTTTGTCCATTTGATATTCCTACGTCGTCTTCTGGTTGCCAGTTTTTTCGTTGTGGATTCTTTTGTTTCCTCTGCTTTATTTTTGTTCACCTTAGTCCATTCAATATTTTTTGTGTAGTTAATTGTTGGATGTTGTGCATCTTGTTTAATTCCTCCATATAAAAATTCTTTTGTTAAGGTAGAACCAAAGTGCCCACCAAGTGTTTGATAATTGTTCCATTGTTGTATTATTTATATTAGTTCTAATGTCATTACTGATATCTCTAATAGGTCTATCATCATTATAAACATTATCAATTTGGTTAACTAGTTCCTCATCTAGGTTGTTCATAAGTGATCGTATTTTGGGACATTTGAAAAGAAAATGATGTTGGTCCTCATAGCAGTTATTACAGTTAACACAGTTTGTTGGTATTGGTCTGTGTCTGTCGCGTAGCTTAACCCTTGTTGGTAATGCATTTCTAGTCACTTTCCATAGGAAGCTTTTTATTTTCGGTGGTACATTGAGTTTCCAAATCCATTCATTATGAGAATGTTCCCAGTCTTTTCTTTGGTAAATGAAGTCGATAGCACTCTTGGTAGAGAACCATCAGTTTTTGCTTTGTTTCCAGTAAAGCCTATCCATGATCTCATTAATGGGGATCTGGTAAGATGCTATCTTCTTGATATTTGTTTGAGGTATTTTTCGCTGATTATGGTGACCCATATATTGTTTGGTTCAGATAGTGTCTTCCATAATAGTTTCATCTGTAGGGTAGTATTCGTATCTTTACTTTTCCTGAGACCAAGGCCACCCTTGTCTTTTGGTTTGCAGATATCATCCCATTTGATAATGGGAGAGTGGTTTTCTCCTTTATTCCAGAGAAAGATTATGTTGATCTTGTCTAGAGATTTATGTGTTGTTTTCATGAGCATAAAACTTTGCATCATAAAGTTTGGTTTGGCCTCAAGATTGGCTTTGATAGGAACTTTCCTACCTTCTAATAAAAGCATATTTGCTTTCCATTTAGATAATTGTTGAATTGATTTTTCAATTATAGGGAAGATATTGTGTTGGTTCACTTTCTCGTTAATAATAGGGCATCCTAGGTAATTGTCAAGCGCAATTGCTCAGCTGATTTGGATTATTTGTTGAATATGTGGTTTAGCAGAAGTACTTGTGTTTTTGTTACCTGAAATGCCGACTTCTGAAAATTCACGAGTTGACCAGAAACATTACAGTAATCGTTAATTAATTCTTTTACTTTTTGACATGTTGCTTGTCTAGTATATGAGAAAATGAGAATGTCATCTGCAAATGCCAAGAAAGGGATTTTGGTGCCTCCTTTAGTGATTTTGATGCCTAGTGGATTTTTCGTGATGGTTGTTGCTTTTTTTAGGTTTCTGGTTAGTACCTAAGCATCGATGATGAAAAGGAATGGTGAAAGAGGGTCCCCTTGTCTCAGACCCCTTGATGGAAAAAAATTGGTCGGTTGGTCCTTGGTTAACTAGTACCGAGAACGATGTGCATTCTTTGATCCAGTTTATGAATGTGTTACAGAATCCAAATTGTTTCAATGTTTGGATGAGGAAAGCCCAGTCAACCCTATCCTACGCCTTTTCCATGTCAAGTTTTAGAGCTAACCATCTCTCTTTCCCGGTTTTCCTTCTGAAGGAGTGAAAAATTTCATGTGTAATTAAATGTTGTTCTGTATATAAGTAATAGCAAAGTAGTAAACAAGATGAACAATATAGTAGAACTAGGGAACAAAGTATTCTATTTTCTTATTTATATTCCCAACAAAGGATGCATTACAAGTCCTAACATCAATTACAATTGGGTCTTGATAACAAATCAAGCTAAAAAACAGAATTGAGAAGTAACTAGGATGCATAGTAGTTGGAACATTCCAGGAGGAGTATCTTCCTAAACATGCCACTGGATCTATGGGTAATAACCATACCAGTGGACTATGCCAATGTTTCAGGAGGAGTATGCCAATGTTTCAGGTTGTATCCCTACAACCAATGCTTGCTCAACAACCATACCACTGGATCTATGGCTAATAAGCTTGAAAGCCTAGAAGTTAACCAAGACATGTCAACTTCTTGTTCTATTAAGAGGAGGAACCTTGGTGGAGAAGATGACACTGCAACTTTTAGGCTTTCAAGCTTATTATAGCCATAGATCCAGTGGTATGGATGGAGTGGAAAGAGTTGTTAGAACCCTTTGGCAGCAATGCAGCTAAATCCTCTTCAGTGTTTAGTAGTTTTTTCATCTCCATTTCATTCAACTCATCCTCCAGCAAGTCCTCCTCATCTCCGAGGACATGGTTGATGGAAGCAGGTTTGTCCTTGTTGCCAGAATGATGTCTCCAAGGAGGCCAGTTGGATTGTTTAGTTGGTTAGTAATCAATCTCCCATTGTGTGTGTTGCCCGAAATCATCTGAAAATCTTGTTGGCCATGCATCATTATTTTATCTGAATGAAGATCTTCAGCCATCTCCCCATTGGTAGCCAGGTTAGTCATTCAACTGTTTTGGTTAATGTTGTTTGAGTTGCCCACCACTGCGATAACAACCTCATGAATGGACTGTGAGGAGTTGTTGGTGTGTTGGGGACTTGAGTTGGAACTGAAGGAACATGAATGATCTGATTTGTAGATCAAGTTGATCCCACCACTTCCCAATAGATAGGGCTTAACACCAAGGTTGAGGTTTGTTGTTGCTTCTCTTTTCCTCTCTTATTGTTGTTGTCTTGGGAGCTCCCAGTCTTCCTCTTCCTGCCTTGGTTTCCTTGGAGTCTTGAAGTGTAGTTGGATCTTCCTAGGGGTAAGGTTTCTAAATGGACACCTTGTGAATATGTGATCTTTTTCCCCACAGTTTCCACAACCTTCCGGGAAGTCCTCAAATCAGACAGGGTATTCTTTAACACCTCACTCCTCATCTGGAATGAAGACTATTGTGCTTAGGCAGTTTGCAATTGGTATGTTGATGCACAACCTGTTGAACAAGGCCCAAGCAGGTCTTTTGGCTATTGAATCCATCCTGATTAGAGTGCCTAAATTATGTGCTTATAAGATGATGCTTATTGCTTCTGGGTTGACGTATTCAACTGGTAATTTGGGAATCCAAATCCAAATGTCTATTGTTGCTATTGGGTCTAGGATGGGGTTGAAGTCATCTTTCCATGGTTTAATGACCACTAACTTACCATAGATATGATATGGTCTATGCTCCCATATAAAATTTTGATCTAGAGGGTTTCCAAACTTAATCTCAAACAATTGTATTTTTTTGTCAATGATTTCAAAGGCCCCTTTGA
This sequence comes from Oxyria digyna, assembly GCA_029168935.1. NCBI lineage: Eukaryota > Viridiplantae > Streptophyta > Magnoliopsida > Caryophyllales > Polygonaceae > Oxyria > Oxyria digyna. Next base: position 49,728,151 of record JAPVLV010000005.1, read on the forward strand.
TCTCACCCACTCATTTTTTAGTTTAGACCTGGTATCCACTATTTTTTTGTTTGTTATTTTGGCTAATCTAGAAAGGTATTCCTTTTGGTTAAACAAAATCTTATTCTTACCTTTGTCTTTAGTAGAAGCATTTTTTGAGTTGGTTGTCCCTGTTGGTTGGCAGCTGGTTCGACAGCCACAACTTTCTTCTTGCTTGTTGACTTGTTAGAGTCCTCTTTGGTTGAATGGCCATTTCTTCCATGATCAGAGTGGCCATCCTTTGTTTGTTTTTTGGTTCTGGATGGACCACTCAAGTTGTTGCCCCCAGTAGAGGATGTGTTAGATGCCTTCTGGGTTTCAACATCCATAGTCTTGTTGTTCTTGGTTGCATCAAGTACTTCCTTGTTGTTATCCCTGATTGAGACTCTAACAGAGTTCGAGTCTGAGGCGTTACGCCTTGGCTTGGCAAGGATAACAGCAGGGTTGGTAGTTTTGTTGTTATTATTTGGTGAAAGGCTCTCATTTTGATCCTTGTTGTTGTTTGTCTCAGAATCAGACTTGGTTGTTTTGTTGTTGGTTGAGTAAAGGACTTCAACAAAGGGTTTTTTTTGTTACTCTCCATTGTATAATTCACAGATTTTCCCTCAGAAATTTCCTTGACAATTACTAGAAAACATTCAGAGTAGTTCTTAAGGGTTAGGATTGATGTGATGTTGAATCTAAACAGCCTAGGGTATTTATAGCCAAAATTGCAATGTAGATAATAGATCTTGTTACTAAGATACAAATAATGTAGATTTTTAAGGTGATAGTCAAACTTGGTCGTGACTCTAAAGAGTTAAGGGAAGTGGTGAATTCGGGTATGCTAATTCTCCAAGGATTTCTTCTTCTTCCTTTGGTTGAGTTGGGAATGGAAAGCCTCGGAGCTTCTGTTTTGCTCGTTCTAGGGAAACCTAGATCGGTTCCTGACTTGGCTTGCTCGTCTTTTAGTTCGCCACCTAGGGTTCGATTTCAACTTTATCTTAATGTCTTACCTGTGAGGCCATCGTTTGTAATTCTACCCCGAACTGGTGTGGACCCAGATCCAGAAAGGGGGATAGTCTTTCCCTAATCCATCGATCTCTCTTCGCGAGGTTGTGGCTTGGAGAACGACATCTCCTTGGATATTGCCTCTGTCGTTTATCTTCCCTTGATTTCGCCATCTACATACCCAAAGTATCCAAATTTGGGGTAAAACTGTAAGAAGTTGTAGCGATTTCTGGGTTTTAGTCTAGAATTAGGGATGAAGTTCTGGGTTTTAGTCTAGAATTAGGGATGAAGTTTTGGCTTTTAGGGAGTTTGGGGATAAGGATTTAGGGTTGATGATGAGGGCACTTTAGAGAGCGTGGAGGCGCGTTTCAGAGAGGGGATAGAGTATCGAGGTTTTTCGAATAGGTTGTAATAGTAGATTGATTGATGTAAGATAACCTAGCTTTATTCCCTCCATGCACGGAATTTACATAATTATTTTTATAATTGTTTATATAATTTATAAAAACATAGAAATAATATTAACATAAATAAAACTATGTAGTATATTCAATTATATTTATTTTAAAATCAATATTGAGTATATAAATAAAATAAAATTGTGAAATTTATAATCTTTTTAATAAATATATGTTCAAGTAAGGAAAAAATATCAATATATTAGTATAGCGATCTTTAATATATATTTTAATTGATTTGTGTTCAAATAAGAAAACAATATCAATAGAATTAGGATGATGATCTTTAAATATCTATATCTATATAAAAATTGTTGGGTTTGATGAAGTAATGATAATTGGTACTTAGTTAATGCGTTGATTTTGTTTTGAATTCGTCTCACGTCTGTTCGTTTCCGCCAGTTGCTCTTCCTTTCATTTAATCTCCTAATGTAAATCTTTTAGTTATGTATTGAGTGTATTCGCATGTTCGTTTCTGTATCGTATTTCCCTCACCGATTTTTATTTGTTCCATACGTATGCCTTTTGAGATTCTCCTTTGACATGTTGGTTGTCTTTTGAGACTGTCTTTCAGCAGGTTGTTATTAAGTAAGATAATGATTTTAAAATATCACTAATTAGTAATTGGATTCGAATCTGGTAATAAAGGGCCCTTTAGAGATAAATGAGAATGAACGGGAACCGTTCATTGGAATTGATCGGACAGCCCAGATTGCTCCACTTTCCATGTTGGCAACTTCCTACTCGCTAGCTTTTTGTGTGAAACACACGCGCTACATCGTTCCAACGTGATTCAAAATTGGAGCGAAAACCGTCTCTTCCCATTCTTCTCAAAACTTCCACAGAAAACCTCTCTCGCAAAGGCGATCAAACCCTAACCTCCTACTCGCTTGCTTTTTCTTCGATTTCTCAACGAAATCACTTCGTTTTCTCTCAACGATCATCAAAAACAACATACTCCTACAAATTTCGCGATGTCTGGCTCACAGAAGAACAACGAAGGAAGAGGTATGGTGTTTAATCCCTAATTTTAGCGTATACGATGCTTTTTCCTGTGATTTCTCACTGATTTCTCTTCATTTCACTCCGTCGTTCACCGAAATCCATCAACTCGCTACTAAAAATGGCAGGATCTCAGAGAAGCCAAGTACCAAAAGGTATGGAGTATAATCTGGTATTTGGAGTTAGGTTTTTGCTTCGACATGTTAGATTTTGCTACATGCATGTTTGATTTGAATGTACTGAGTGTGAAAAGTATATTTGTATGAGTAGATCTACTATATTCGGTGAAATGTTCATTTGTATGTACTGAGTGGTCATTATTTGATCATGACTGTGTTTTTACTCTATGTTCACCAGATCTTGTATATATGTTCATCAAAGTTCCTAACAAAGTTCATCAAAATACATGTTCATCACAATACATCTAAATGTTCATCAAATATCTTGTATTTGTTCATCGTATCTTGTATATACGTTCACCAGATTTCTTTTCAATGTTCACCAAATTTTTTGTGATTGTTCATCTCATTGCCTATAAAAGTTCATCATATGTCTTAAGATTGTTCATCAGATTTCTCTTATTTGTTCATCATAAATCTTGTTATTGAATGTCCAAGAGGTATGAATATTATCCTCTTTATAAACTTTGTATTTTTGCACAATATATAACTTGTATGTTCAATATTACAGAGATAAGAAGCAAAAAAACAAATGACAGATCACAAAGAAATTTGTCATCCCAAGAACAACAACAACAGGAGGAAGAAACAGTTCATGGTAACTAATGTTCATCAACTCTTTTTTCTTTGTTCATCACAATTCTTCATAATGTTCATCAGAATGTTTAATAATGTTCATCATTCCTCTCATATATAGTTCATATGTATGATTAATAATGTTCATCATTGTATTTCAATATGTTCACCATCTTGTTTGATATTGTTCACCATGATCCTTAATTTTGTTCATCAACTTTTTATTTGGTAATGTTCATCATTATATTTCAGTATGTTCATCATCATATAACTGTATGTTTTAAATATGTTCATCATTGTTTTTCAATATGTTTGATATTATTGTGTTTTTATTTTACAGAGAGCAATGTTTGTGGAATTTCTAAGGAAGCATGGCATGGAAGCCAAAGCAGCTCTATTCGAAGACGAGAAAAAGGTCAAAGCTGAACGTCTTTCAATGTACTGGAGAGATGACAAGAACAAGCAGGATTGTGGTATATATACCATGCGACACATGGAAACGTACTTTGGGGAGGGGCTGACAAATTTTACAACTTCTTTGAAGAAAGGTGACAATAAGCAAATGGACATGATAAGGGTCAAGTACATTTCAGAGTTGTTAACCAACAGATTCAACAATGCTTACCCACAACTTATAGAGTGGGTAAATGGAAAATGCACAATGTAGAAGTTTGACAATGAGTACAAGAATTCTTTTGTTCATATATATATTACAGAATGTTCATCAAATCACTGAACAATGTTCATCAACTTAACTGTGAATGTTCATTGAATATTTAGCCAAAGTTCATCATATTAACACTGAATGTTCATTGACGTTAATCTCAAAAGTTCATCAATATGATAAGTAATTTTACTTGTCTTTTTCACAAATATTCATCATATTAATAATGAATGTTCATCGAGCTTAGATACAAAGTTCATCAAATTAACACAACAAGTTCACCACATTAACAGTGAGAGTTCATCTAATTTGATATCGATGTTCATCAATTTTTCCCATGTTGTTCACCAGATTATATATAATTTTTCCCATGTACTTTTCAAACGTGGTGTTTTTGGCCTTCCTTTGTTCTTTGATTGTGGAGGTGGAAGGACAGATATTGTATTTGGTAAAGGACCAACAAACTTCTCAAATCTTGCCTCTCTGCTTTTTGTAGGAGTCTTGTTGTTACTCATAGAAGACGACTCAGCCTGAATGGATGAACTGTACATCAGATATTAAACATATGTTCATCAAACTACTTATCAATGTTCATCAAACTACTTATCAATGTTCATCAAACTACTTATCAATGTTCATCACAAATCCTGTAAATGTTCATTACACATTAAAATGATGTGAATGATCATCACATCTAGAACAAAGTTCATCAAATCAGTATTAAAAGTTCATTAAGACTGCATTCAACGTTCATCACATGTTTTATAAAAGTTCATCACAAATATTGTCTATGTTCATTATATGTCCAATAGAATGTTCATCACTTCTATTATTGTTGTTCATCAAATCCGTTATAAATGTTCATCAAATCCGTTATAAATGTTCATCACAATTCTTCTAAATGTTCATCACATCACTAAAGATTCATCTTCAGTTTTTTAAATGTCCAATATATGTTCACTAACAGTCTTATTAACGTTCATCATATGTCTTGTACATGTTCATTAATTACCTCGGAAGTATGATATTAAGCTTTTTCAAAGCTTAAACATAATCAACAATAGTTCATCGATGATGTTGATCAAATTTGAGATAAAAACTGCTTCATTATACACGAATCATCGTAATACTTCAACAAATAAGCTCAAATTGGAGAGAAACAGGGGGATGAACTGGTGAAACAAAGAAAATAGAAGCAAAACCTAGATCCATAGGTAGAATGAAGGAGAAACAAGCTAACGAATGATAATCGATGCGTTGGATTAGCGAACAGAGCAATCAAGAGAACAAGAACACCTGAATACAAATTAAATACGAATGTGAGATGAAGAAGAAGGAATTACGCAGCAGAGAAGAGAAGGCAAGATCCGAAGAAGTTTTGTTGAAAAAACTTGGGGGAAAAGAAAACGAAGGCGGAGAAGAAGAAGAAGGAAATTTACGAGATCTGTTGAACGCGCTTGTACACGCGCCCAAAAGTGAATTATCCACATCCGTCCGATCTGGCGAAATCAAACGGCCCATAATCATTCTCATTTATTACTGTAGCAACTATTATCACCGGACACTACTAATCAATATGTTAAAATTTATATATTTAATTAATTAAAAACATCTATTTTTTATTAAAAGTTACTGCATAAATACATATGTGAAAATAATAGAAAATATATAAATACGGTAGAAGTGAACGTGTTAGGCCCGCGCTTCGCGCGGGGAATGAACTAGTGTATATTAAATCTTAATTTTTTTAAATGATATGTATTAAATGATTATGTGACATAACTAATTGATGTGAATAGTGTTTTGCTTTAGTAATTATATGTTAAACACTTTTTAAAACTAATAAATATCATAAAAACTATTATATGCGGAGTAAAATACTTCATGAACACCAAGATATAAAGAAATTTTCAAGTTGGTGCACATGTCAATAGAAGGGTAGGTCAACTAATTTTGATGCACAATAACTATACTTCTTTAACAAATTAACTATACTTCTTTAACAAATGAAATGCACAGTATGTGCTTTCAAACAATTATACTCCTCTGTCCCAAAATGTTAGTCTCATTTCATTTTGTAACACTATTTATAAATCAAGAGAATCTTATAGATTTTTCCTAATATATAAGAAAAACTATAGTCATATGGGGTCTTGTTTAATTCGTTTAAATGAGCACTTTAACAATATTAAAAAATTATAATTTTTATTTACATATAACTAGAAATATTGACGATACAAAATGTGCCTCGATATATTTACTTTGAGATTGACCCGCTAGATTCTAAATGACATGGCCGGTTTTACGTACCATACAATATTCACACTTTTATTTACTACTCCCTCCGTCTCATAATGTTGTTCTTGTTTGCTTTTGACATATTCGTCGATGCACTTTTTGCGTCGTTTATATCTCTAATTAAACGTTGTCGAAAAATTATAAAATTTTGATATTATTAAAGTACTCATCGATACGAATAAAATAAGATCTCATACGACTATGTTTTTTCTTATATATTTGATATAATCTTGCAAATTGTATAAATAATGTAAAAATTAAAACAGAAACATCATTATGGAACGGAGGGGGTACTTTTTTTCCGGAGATCGAGCTCCCGTCTAGAGGATAGGGCAAGAGCACCCTACCACTAAACCAAGAGGCTTCGGTCACTTTTATTTACTTGTTTGTTAATCATCTTAGTCACCTCGTTTCTTAAGTGTGTAATACAATGGTCAAAATTTAGGACAAAACGCGATGAACAAAGAAGTTCATAAAAGTGTAACAACAATAATCAGTCCACTTGATTCCAACTGAAGCATAGTCATTCAAATTAAATGTTGATAATTCATTTTCTAAAACTTCTCGGAAGAATGTGAACCGACAAATCTATAACAAAACTTTAAAATAAAATTAGATAATCAACGATGCAAAATAAAATTCGATCACTCTAAAAGGGACAAGAAAAATAATTTGGAGCTAAGGTTCAAGAAACTCCTCAGGCTCATGAACCACTCTCTCCAAATCAGATCTCTACGGCTGTTGGAGCCCAGAAATTGCGATCACGCGACACAACACTTCGCGTGACACAGGGCGTCTGGACAATCAACTTATATAATACTATTCGTCGTCTTCTTCCTCGAAATCAACCTTACTCTCGACACCTGACACTTGCGTAACTTAACCGAGAAGGAAGCCGGCTCTGACTCTTCTAAGCTCCGATAAGAAGGATTAACGTAAAACCGAATACACCGAAACAACGCAAGTATACACAAAGATAAGGAAAACAGCGTAAAGAAGTAGAGTATATTATCAAAAACGTTATACGTTCCGAGCTTACAATAAACTGAGCAACTCAGATACCAATCATAACCACACTAAAGCTTTACAACAAAACTATAAGTGGTAAAACAAGTGCTTAACGTTTAAACTTCTCTAGGAAGTGAAGATTGAAGTTAGGGTTTGCTCTTGTGTTTTTCTTACTGCCAAGAGGGAGGTGAAGCGTTTTTTTCTTATGACTGGGATCCCTTTCCTTATCCATTGGATTGCGTTTTTATACTATCACCTGGGACCCACGCGAGTCTATTACCGTTTTGCCCCTCGATACTTAGTCCCGTTGTATCCTCTTATTGGGCTTTACCTGTTTATGGGCCGCTTTATTCTTCTGGGCTGACTTACTGGTCCGACCCGGCACGCGATTCGTGGGCCTGACCTAATTCCCTATGGGCCTCGCGAGCCCATCGAGAACCGGCTCCAACATCCAGCCCCCCAAGCTTTCATGCTGAATAGCTGAAGGCTTGGGCCTGTTTTCTTGAAGTCGCGTTCTCGATGTAAGGTTGGCTGACTTTGCACTTTCCCATCGCGTGATAGGGTCGCGTGTATTTCTGCTTCGTTTTCTCTGGGCGACGTTTTGAATTCAAAAACTTTACGAATTCCCGCGCTGAGCGCATGTCGTCCACGTGTTGACTCATTATTGCACCTTCTTTCCCTCGATTTTTTCTTATATATATCCGTTCCCGTCTTCCTCTTTCCCTTTTCCGCCATAACCTCCATTTTCTCTGCAACTCTTCAAACCCGTCGTAACCTCCATTTTCTCTGCAACACTCTTCGCCGGTGCTTTCCTTCTTTCTCCACCGTCATCTTCGCCGTCGTTCGCAGTCGATTCTTCATGGCAGGTTAGTCTTCCGCTCTCCTTTCTCTTTTCTACTTCGTTTTCTTGATTTTTTAGGGCTTCCGTCGTCGTTCCATTTCTTCTCGTTTGCAGAAACTTCACTTGGTTCTTTTGAATTGAGAGGCTTCTGAAGGTCACTTTTTGTTCATTGTGTGTTTTGGCGTTGTATCCCATTTCGACTCTTATTCCTTGATGCGCTCGTTTGGGAAAAAACGTGTCTTGGTCAATTTTTGCCATTTTCGACCTTCGTAATGTTCTTCGTGTTCTTGGGCTTGGTCCATTCTGATGTCGTTTTGGCTTCCCTTTTGATTCTTGAGTTTCAGCTTTTCCAGGGATTTCTTGTTTGTTTACTTTCTTTAGCCTCGCGTTAGTTTCCTTAGACACGCGTTGCTCCTAATTTTGATGTTCAATTTTTCCTTCTTTCCATCCCTGGAAAACTGAAACTTACTTTACCCATGCTTTCAGGTAGCGATGATTTTTATGAACGCTCAGCTCGGGCTGAGTATTCGGGGCGTACCACGTCCGGGTCTGAAGGGGGTTCTGGTGATCGCGAGCCAGACTCTCGTAGACGATCTCGCGTTTCTAGAAAATCTAAGAGGAGCAAAGCGAAGACGCCCAAAAGATCCAAAACCAGACTCCCGTCTCGCGTCATTCAAGAGCGAGCCGAGACCAATTACGGTCAATTCGCCAGTTTTTTCTCTCACAAGGGGTCTTTGCCCCACATAGTTATAGAGAAACCCTTTCTCGCGGGCCCCGGCCGCGTGAGCATCCTTACAAAGAGAATTACGCATTCTCGCACCCCAGTTCCCAACACCGCCCAACGTAGCAGTCTTACCTTTGACGATCTTCGTCGCCTCGCTACGCGATATCCTTTCCCTGAGGGGACCGTCTTTGCCCTCCCCGATCTTGAAGGCACTTCCCTCGATCAGTATGGGTCTTTCTTCGCCTTGAGTAGGCAGTCTTTAGAAGCCGGCTTCCGCCTTCCTTGGACGTCCTTCCAGACCGAAGTAATGGCGGATTTAGGCTTCAGCCCTTCTCAGATGCATCCAAACTTCTGGAGCTCTCTGATTGTTTACATCATGCGATGTCAGGACATTGGGATAGTTCCTAATACTCCTCACTACGCTCTCATCAATTCGTACAAGAAGAACTCCCGCGAGGATGGGTTCTACACCGCTCAAGCCAAGACTCCTAGCGCCTTCCGATTGCCTTCGAAGATAGAGGGGTGGAAAACTTGTTGGTTTTTGGTCTGTCCCCCTCCTGGCTCTGAAATTTCTGTCCAGGTACGCGAGCCTACTGCGAGAAGGGCTCCATGCTTTTTCCCCAAGGAGACTCGCGATAGATTCATTCGTGATTACAAGGATTATCCCGACAAAGCAGTTCAAAAACGTTTTGAGCTGGCTATCTCGGACTCTTTACTGGTCGCCAGGGGACTTAGTCTCAAGGCTCATGCCCTAGGTTTTTGCTCGTTTTTGTTTCAGGGCTCGCGTTTTTTTTATGACTATTTACACTATGCTGACTTGTGGTGGTTTTTGTAGATGCTGATATGTTCGCCGATCTTCCGGATCTGGGGGGATTGGTCCTTGACGAGTCGGGCGCGCTGACAACCATCGAGGCGCCCACCCGTGTTGTTTCATCTGTTCCTGACTCGACTCCTACTCCCCCAGCCGCTGTTTCGGAAACACCAATAGAGCCCGTGACGACAGTCTTTGAGGATGCTCCTCCGGTCCAGAGGTCTCGCGTACTTTCGGTTCGTGATAAGGGGAAGCAGAAAGTTGCCGAGAAAAAATGCAAGAGGACGACGGAAGTGGAGTTTGACTCCTCTCCAGAGCCTACTGACACCCCGGTCGCGAATCCGACCTTCATTCATAGTCTATCCGCGACGCGTGCATTCGTCGAAACGATACCGACTGTTTTCCCTCCCGAACCTAGCCTCTACGAGGAAGTTTCGGATAGGCCTGGCGGCTTGGCCAAACTTCTCTTTGCTGTAAGTCTCCTGTTTACCTATTTCTTGTTTTCTTGGGGTATTTCTAACTTCATTTTGCAGGGGATGAATATCATCGCGAGCGCAACTCGGAAGGTGCTTGCTGCTGAAGATGAACTTAAGGAGCTGAGGGCAGAGGATCAGTCCACCCGCGATGCCCACAGAGCGGCCAAGTCTAGGCTTATGGGAGAAAAGAAAGCCTTGGAGGAGGAGCTTTCGAGAGCTAAGACGACGATGAAGGAGATGGAGGGCGAGCTCGCGTGCCTGTCAGTCAAAGACGCGAGAATAAAGGAGCTGGAAGCTCAGCTTGCGTATGAGAGGTCCACCCATGTCAACATCGTCACTGAGTACAATACGCAAGTGAGCGACCTCAAACAGGAAAACGAGAAACTCCACGCGACTATGTCTGAGAGAATCGCTTATGAGAGGAACATGGCGGTGGAGGAGTATTGTGGGGGTTATCGCCAGCGTGCTCGCGTCGATTTTTACAAAAATGCTGCCAACACGCTTCTCCTTTGCATGGTAAAGATGCAGATGCTGAAGTTCAAGGTTAAAGACTTCCCCTTCAACGCTCAGGACCTATGCGGGCTTTCCACTGACCTTCCTGAGTACCAGCCCCCGTTGCCCGGAACTTTTATTGATGACGGGGAGACTCCACTCGAGGCTTGGGGGATTACGCGTCTCGCGTCTGAGAGAGGTATTGTTAAAGGCAAAGAGAATCAGGTTCTCAGGCCTCCTCTCCCGAAGTTGGTCGCTCCTTCTCCGCTTGAGAGGTCTGAGCCTGTTCCTCGCATGCTTCCAAGCCCTCCTTCTCCAGCCCTCTCGTCTCGCAAGAGAAAGGTGTTCGCGTCTGACGCCCTTCTCGACACCGTTCAGCCTTCGAAGCGTTCTAGTTTAGATCAAGCGGGGGGCTCAGGCTCGCGAGTGTCTGGTGTTCGAGATGTTGTGGATCTGGAGGTGGATAGTGTCGAGGACGCGGGGACTGCTGCTAAGACTGTTTCTAAGTAATGTCTTGTCTTTGAACAATGTTTTCTGTATTTAGGAATTGTGACATTTTGTAATCAACTTTTGTATATAACGCGGGTATAATGGTCGCGACCTTTATGCTGTTTCTATATTATTATTTTTGCTTTTGTTTGCTTGTTTCGTACATACTTATCTCGCCTCGTTCCCCCCGTTTTTCGTTTCGGAAAAATGAGTAAGTTTGCGAAAAAGGAAAACGCAAAGAGATAAGTCACAATTACGGTCCATCCTGTATAGTAAGGCAAAACTGACTTGTTACATAATCTTGTGAGTGAGCATTGCAAACTATTCTTTTGCTAACTGTTGCATGATCTTTACACGCGAGCTCTAAATGACGGTTGATACTCGCGAGGTTCATCTTTAGCCTTTGTTAGCCGCGGCGCAGTAGGATAGCTTTTCCTTGGTGTGGTTGTCACGGAGTATTCTTGGTCTTTGTAAAGCATTTAGTCATGGTGCTGCTCTCGCGTGGGATACCAAGCACTGCACATGTAGAGGAGCATTTAGTTTTTGGTTTTTATCCTTAGGTAGTAGCACTGCACATGATGCAAACCCGCCCATACTTTCGCGACCAAGGGGAGTTTTCTAGCTCAGCCCTGGAAGCTGGAAGCACGAGCCGTCCTCACTTTCGCGACCAAGGGGAGTTTTCTAGCTCAGCCCTGGAAGCTGGAAGGAGGACACGCGACTGGGGGGGTTTTTTAGCCCAGCCCAGCCGTCTACGCTTTCGCGACCAAGGGGAGTTTTCTAGCTCAGCCCTGGAAGCTGGAAGCACGAGCTGTCCTCACTTTCGCGACCAAGGGGAGTTTTCTAGCTCAGCCTTGGAAGCTGGAAGGAGGACACGCGACTGGGGGGGTTTTCTAGCCCAGCCCAGCCGTCTACGCTTTCGCGACCAGGGGGAGTTTTCTAGCTCAGCCCTGGAAGCTGGAAGCACGAGCTGTCCTCACTTTCGCGACCAAGGGGAGTTTTCTAGCTCAGCCTTGAAAGCTGGAAGGAGGACACGCGACTGGGGGGGTTTTTTAGCCCTGCCCAGCCGTCTACGCTTTCGCGACCAGGGGGAGTTTTCTAGCTCAGCCCTGGAAGCTGGAAGCACGAGCTGTCCTCACTTTCGCGACCAAGGGGAGTTTTCTAGCTCAGCCTTGGAAGCTGGAAGGAGGACACGCGACTGGGGGGGTTTTTTTAGCCCTGCCCAGCCGTCTACGCTTTCGCGACCAGGGGGAGTTTTCTAGCTCAGCCCTGGAAGCTGGAAGCAGGACACGCGATCTGACAGCTCTTCCTGTGCTTATCATGCTATAATAATCATGCCTCTCGTGTCTTAACGTAACAAATGTTGTGACTAAGGATGAGGGAAAATTTTGTTGTACGAACCTGAGTTTTTCGGGAAGATTAGGCATAGAAACGACGAAGTCGCATCACGTTCCAGGAGTTGGCAATGTGATTTCCAGAGTGGTCCTTGAGGCGATATGCTCCGGGCGCGACTTCGCGATCTATAATGTAAGGTCCTTCCCAGTTGGGGTCGAGCTTTCCCCCTTCTGTTCTACGGAGCACTAGGTCTCCTCTGGCAAATCCCCTCAATTTTACGTGCTTGTTATAATATTTTGCGACGCCGGCTTTATGATTGGCTGCTCTGATTGTGGCCAAGTCGCGAGTCTCTTCTCGCATCTGCAACTCTAGCTGCATTTTTTCGTCATTGTCGTCCGGACTATACTGAATCACGCGGTCCGTGGGCACAATGAACTCGACTGGTACTGTTGCCTCTATTCCATACGCGAGAGCAAATGGCGTTTCTCCAGTTGCCTTCTTTACCGTGGTCCTGTTTGCCCATAGTACCAGGGGTAACACTTCGGCCCACATGCCTTTGGAGCCTTCTAGCCGTCTTTTCAAGTCCATGACAATGCTCTTGTTCACTGCTTCTACCTGGCCATTGCAATGCGGGTGAGCGACTGAAGCAATCCTCAAAGTGATCCCTATGTCCTTGCACCATGTAAACAATTGCGGCGAATTGAATTGTGGTCCCCTGTCGGTTATGATCTCGTGAGGGAGGCCATACCTGCAAATGATGTTTCTCCAAAGGAACTTTTTAACCGCCGGAACGGTAGTGCTCGCGAGGGCTTCGGCTTCGATCCATTTGGTGAAATAATCAACTGCTACAATGATGTACTCTAGTTGACCAGGCGCTTTTGGTTTGAAAGGTCCTAATAGATCTAGCCCCCACATCGCGAAGGGACAAGGGCTTGACATTATCTGTAACTCCACGCCTGGTTGATGAGATGCCGGGGCAAAGTACTGGCACGGCTTACAGCTCTGAGACTCGCGTTGTGCGTCTTGCTTCATGGTGGGCCAGAAACTTCCCTGCCTTAATGCTTTATAGACCATTGGTCTCCAACCCGCGTGAGTTCCGCATAATCCCGCGTGAAGCTCCCTTATCAGCACGTCACTTTCTATCTTAGTCAAGCACTTGAGCTCGCGTGGTCCGTACCCCCTTTTGTAAAGTTCTCCACGACACATGTAAAAGCGTGCAGCCATAGAGACAAGTTTTCTCATTTCTTTCGGATCCGAAGGACCTGTTCCGCTAGCAAGATATTGAATTATAGGGGTGCGCCAGTCGCTGACTGGCTCGCTTATCTCCATCAGTTCCACCTGATTGCTTATGGCGCTCTCAGACTTCACGAACCAAAAGTACGGGGCCTTTCCTTCTTTGATAATGCCAGTGGGACCTTTGTTAGTACATTCTATATTTGCATACTGAGTTTGGGAACCTCGCTTCGCGAGTTCATCAGCTCGCGTGTTTTCCTCTCTGGATACAGCTTCAATTTCAAAATGCCCGAGCAACGAAATCAGGGTTGTGGCCCTCGCATGATATCTGGGGAGATTGCCTGTTCTGGCCTCGTAGGTCCCATTGATCTGATTCACGACGATCTGGGAATCGCTCATGCACTTTACCACATGAACACCCGCGTTAACGGCAATTTCCAACCCTGCGATGAGTGCTTCATATTCTGCCTCATTGTTCGTGGCTTTGAACCTTAGCGCAATCGCGTGATCTATCTTATCCCCAGCCGGGGAAGTCAGGACGACTCCCGCCCCGCAACCATCTACGTTTGCCGATCCATCAATGTGCATTACCCACGCGGGGTGTTCAGGAGCTATAATATCTTTTTCTAGCTCTCTGAAACTTGTTTCAACTATGAAATCTGCCAAAGCTTGTGCCTTGATGGCGGGTCGTGGTCTATAGACCACGTCAAACTCTGTCATTTCAATGACCCATTTAGCGAGCCTTCCAGAGGTTGTGGGTTTACTCATAAAAGACGGTAGTGGTAAATCTGTCAGTACTTCGATGGGATGAGCATGGAAATAAGGTCGGAGTTTACGAGCGGCTGTTATTAACGCGAGCACTGCTTTCTCAATGGGCGAATATCTGGTCTCGGCCGACAGAAGTGCTTTGCTGACGAAATAGACGGGGACCCGTTGTTCTTTAACTAACACAGCGCTAACAGCACGCGTGCCTGCCGCGAGGTACAGTTGCAAGCCTTCACCTGGTATTGGGGACGCAAGGGTTGGGAGTTTAGCCAGATGCTCTTTAAGACTCATAAACGCCCTTTCACACTCTTCAGACCATTCGAAGCTTTTTGGCTTCCTTAATATGTCGAAGAAGGGAAGGTTTCGCTCCGCGAGCTTTGCGCAAAACCTTCCTAAATAGTTGACCTTTCCCACGAACCGTTGGACGTCGTGAATGGACCTTGGTGGTTGCAGATCTATCACGGCCTGGACCTTGTCTGGATTGACTTCGATACCGCGTGCACTGATCTGAAAACCTAGGAATTTGCCTTCGGTGACTCCGAAGACACATTTCTCTGGATTGAGGCTCATACCGTACTTTCTTAGGGTTTCAAAGACTTCTGCCAGGTCGCGAGTATGATCCGCTTGCTTCTTGCTCTTAACCACTATATCGTCAACATAGGCCTCTACCGTGCCACCTCTTTGGTCGCTAAAGATCATATCTACCAGTCTCTGAAATGTAGCCCCCGCGTTTTTCAAACCGAACGGCATTACTTTATAGCAGAAGGTTCCTTTGTCTGTGATAAAAGCAGTGTGTCCCGAGTCGGCTGGGTTCATCATAACCTGATTATATCCAGAGTACGCGTCCAGGAAGCTCAGAGCTTCATGACCCGCGGTTGAGTCTACCAACTGGTCGATCGAAGGTAATGGGTAACTGTCTTTGGGACATGCTTTATTGAGACCAGTGAAATCCACGCACATACGCCACTTCCCTGTCCCTTTGGGATTTTTCTCTACCATTACAACGTTTGACAGCCACGTTGGGTATTGCACTGGTCTTACAAACCCTGCCTTAATCAGCTTCGCGAGTTCTACCGCAGCCGCCGCGTTCTTTGGCCCTGCCTGTTTTCGTTTTTTCTGCCTACGCGGCTTGACCTCTGGACTAATGTTCAGGGAGTGGGTCATGACACTCGATGGGATCCCTCTCAGATCCTTTGGCGTCCACGCGAACACATCCCGGGAGCGGGTGAGTAAGGTCTCGATCTCTTGCACGACCTTTTGATTCAGTCTCCCCCCTACGTAAAGTTTCTCCTCTTTGTTGGGGAAAGGTGTGATCACCTGCTTCTCAAACCCATCAAAATGCGGTTTGTGTCCTTCTGCCTGTCCCTCAGTATCTCGCGGTCTGGGTGAGGCACGAACTTCCAACTCGGCTTCTTCCAGGACGCGTGGTAACCCTGGAATAAATAACTGGTTGGCAAGCAAGGTCTTTGTACTGCCCTTTTCGGACGAGACGTAGCAGATACGGCTCTCCTCTTGGTTTCCTCTCGCGACCCCTACTCCTGTTAATGTTGGAAATTTTAAACAAAAATGACAGATCGATACGACTGCCTCAAACCTGCACAGTGTCTCGCGTCCCAGGATCGCGTTGTAGGAGGATATTATTGGGATTACTACAAAATCTATCTTTTCTGACCTTCTTGACCCTTTCTCTTCACCCAAGATGAGATCTAGGGTGACGACGCCCAGGGCCCTCACTCTGTCACCCGCGAAACCTACCAGCGTGGTTTTAGTGGGCCTGAGTGTAGACTGATCAATTCCCATTTTCTCGAACGCGTCCCAGTACAGTATATCGGCTGAGCTCCCAGTGTCCACGAGGATTCTTTTTACTAGCTTGGTTCCTATCTGAGCATGGATGACCAGTGGATCAGCGGCCTCGACAGCCCAGGTATCTACTTCTTTGTCACTGAAGGCAAGCGTGTAAGGCTCAGACTTCGATTTCGCGACACTATAGATCGGCTTTCCCTGAGGCTTGGGTGCATTGTTAATGAGTCTTTGCTCTCGTTTGCCCAGGGGCATGGGTTCATGGCGGCCCGCGATCGTGCCTACATGGCCGTCCATGCGAGGGAAGTTCTGGGACGGGTGGCGATTAGGCCCCTGATTCTGGTTATTTCTCGCGGGGGTTTGCTGTCTCGTCTCATTCTGCGTCCTACTGCCTCCCCCTTTACTCCACGCTCCTCTGTGTGTGACGCCGTGACCTGCATCAACGTTTCCCCTCCGAGCAGTCAGGACCTCCTGCTCTCTTGGGTGATGCCGTCGCGACCGACACTCCAATGTAGAGTGAGTATTCACACCATGGTATTCGCACCAGGTGGTAGGCCCCTGGCGGTTATGATCGCGATCCCCTCTCCCCTCAACATCGCGTCGGTTGTCTTGTTCGGCTATAAAATTTTGCGATTGAAATTGATTCTGATCGTGATTTTGGCCCTTGAATTGTCTTTGACCCTGATTCTGATCTTGAATCTGTAAACCGGGTGCTCGCGAATCGAACTGTTCCTTCCCTTGATTACCCTGATGGCGCTTACTCCCCCAGTTCGGGTTTTCTTTCTTATGACCCTGAGCGGGCTTGTTCTGATTATTCCCCTTCAAAGCGATACCTGAGTGTGCTTCCACATTAATCTCTGTGTATGCTCTCTCGAGCATGCCTTGGTAGTCTAAATCTCTCTTGCGGTATAGGTATTGCTTGAAGGTGCTTCCATCATTGAGTCCGTCTAGGAACGCGACCCGAGCGGTTTTATCATGGAAATCTTCAGCTTCCAAGATCTTTTCCGCGAACCTCTTAACGTAATCCTCTAGTGATTCATGTGGCCCTTGTTTGACCCCTACTACTTCTTGCATTGTCACTTTTCTCTTCCTCGAGGAGCCGAAATGCAACAAGAAACTTTTCTCTAGATCGGCGAAACAATGGATGCTTTCTGACGGTTGGTTAAGCATCCAGGTCATGGCGGGTCCCGCGAGCGTGCCTGGGAAACCTTTGCACATTGTGGCCTCATCAGGGCACCTCGCGAGCATAGCATACTTGTAGCGTGCTAGGTGCTCGCTGGGATCTTCTTTACCATTGTACTCTTTTATGATAGGAAATCTGAAATTAGGCAGAAGGACTGACCTGACTATATGCCCCGCGAAAGCAGTCGGGCCGAACAAGAGTGTCGGGTTGACGGACGGATAGGCCTCAAAGGCTTGCCGCGGGTGCGTGGCCTGGTTGCAAAAAGGTTCCCCCTCGTACCGGCGGCGGGAAGGTCTTTGCTCGGCGTGAATCCCCTGTCCTCTTCCTTCGGTTCTCCCCCTGCAAGATTGATCTTCCGCGTGGCTCGCAGGGGGTTGATTCAAATCGAATCTACTTGGGTGACAAGGCCTTTCACGTCCTTCGACCCTTGTTCCATGCGACACTGAAATTCCGTCGTCAGGTACGTGTTCAGCACTCCCTTCCGCGACCGACTGTTCTCGTCCGCTCTGATTCTGTTCGTGCTCGCGTGATCGAGTCCTTGGTTGCCGCTGGTTTCGGCTTCCGCCCGCACTTTGTCCCATCGTCTGCAGGAAAGCACGATACTGAACCAGTGCGGGTCCTGCCAGAACAATTTCCTCCTCATGCACGTGTGAAAAACGTGCTCGCGTGCTACTTATGTCTTGAGTTCTCGTCTGGGGAGGGGTGTTGTCGCTTCTTTCGCCACTAGTATTCATCTTCTCAGGTAGTTGTATTAGAAAACACTTCGCGAGTGTAGATAGTAAGCCTTACTTGTGCGAGGAGGTCCCCACGGTCGGCGCCAGTGTTGGAGCCCAGAAATTGCGATCACGCGACACAACACTTCGCGTGACACAGGGCGTCTGGACAATCAACTTATATAATACTATTCGTCGTCTTCTTCCTCGAAATCAACCTTACTCTCGACACCTGACACTTGCGTAACTTAACCGAGAAGGAAGCCGGCTCTGACTCTTCTAAGCTCCGATAAGAAGGATTAACGTAAAACCGAATACACCGAAACAACGCAAGTATACACAAAGATAAGGAAAACAGCGTAAAGAAGTAGAGTATATTATCAAAAACGTTATACGTTCCGAGCTTACAATAAACTGAGCAACTCAGATACCAATCATAACCACACTAAAGCTTTACAACAAAACTATAAGTGGTAAAACAAGTGCTTAACGTTTAAACTTCTCTAGGAAGTGAAGATTGAAGTTAGGGTTTGCTCTTGTGTTTTTCTTACTGCCAAGAGGGAGGTGAAGCGTTTTTTTCTTATGACTGGGATCCCTTTCCTTATCCATTGGATTGCGTTTTTATACTATCACCTGGGACCCACGCGAGTCTATTACCGTTTTGCCCCTCGATACTTAGTCCCGTTGTATCCTCTTATTGGGCTTTACCTGTTTATGGGCCGCTTTATTCTTCTGGGCTGACTTACTGGTCCGACCCGGCACGCGATTCGTGGGCCTGACCTAATTCCCTATGGGCCTCGCGAGCCCATCGAGAACCGGCTCCAACAACGGCGACATGTCTTGAACCATAACATACATCTGTCAATGCTAAATGTACAAAATCTTTCTTTATCACTTCTCTTCAATCTTTTATTGGACGATCTCGACCTCTCCGTCACACACCGAAGTCCAATTCTCGGATATACGGATTGGCGCGTCGGGTTGCCTCTTATGCACATGTTCATATCAACGGAGGCTCGTTTCCTACAACTTATCAGCTACTCCACCTTTCTACTCCCTCTGTCCCTAAATGATAGTCTCATTTCACTCCGGCACATTTGTCGATGCACGTTTTGTATCGTTAATATCTCTAACTACAAGTTGGTAAAAATTATAAAATTTTGATATTATTGTAATGCTCATTGAAACGAATCAAACAAGATCTCACATGACTATATTTTTTCTTATATATTGAAAGATATTTACAAGATTCTCTTGAATTGTGAATAGTGTCAAAACAACAATGGGACTATCATTTAGGGACGGAGAGAGTATCTAATAACTTCATTTCTAATTTTATATGTCTCGGTAACATACACCTTATTTCTGTTATCACAATCTTCTATTTTTGAGCCTTCGTCGTACAACATGATTTAACTACGACAATGCTAGATAAAAACGTCTTTATTATATAATTATTGATGCATTTATACGTTAAATTTAAAGTAATTTTTTTATAAATACTACGGAGTAATAGCTTAAGAGACGTGTCCTATATATGTCAATGATAAGCACATGCGCATTAAATCAGCCACCTATTATTTTCGTTTTATTGAATGTTTATTGTATTATTGTATGCGGCAGAGAACTCCATTATCCACATGGATTACAATTACTCCTTCCGTCTTGTTTCCGTTTCTATTTTTTACCCTATTTACAATTTTATATAATTTACAAGATTATATCAAACATATAAGAAAATATATAGTCATATGAGATCTTATTTGATTCGTATCAATGAGTACTTTAATACAGTAATATTAAAATTTTATAATTTTTTGATAACATTTAATTAGAAATACAAACGGCGCAAGAAGTGTATCGGCGAATGTGCCAAAAACAAACAGTAACAAGATTATGGGAGAGAGGGAGTAGTATTCATTATTGTCCGTATTTCCAAAGACAGCTATGGTCTATGGATGCCTAATACATGTCGGACACTAATTGTATAGCTGCCGATTATAAATTCAATTAATAAATGTTCAAGTGTCATGCATCCAACGATCAATCTCTTCCCAATTACATTCTGGCACGTGGCTCTCTCAATAAATGTTCAACTTGGATTGTGTTTGGCTTTTTACCGAAATGATGTTGGTTTTGCATTTTTTTAAAGGCAAAAAATTTGAGAAAACAAACGGAGCTTTACAATTGAATTTATGGGACGGTATCTTGTAACTATCAAATGAAGGGGCTGGTTTTGAGGTCTCTTGTTAACTTTGTATTATTTAATTCAAATATATTTAAGGGACTCATGTAAAAGCTCCCATTAGTTTTGCTCTAAGGCTTTTGTGTCTTAAAAAGTTGGTGATTTTTTACCTTTTTTTAATTATTACATCGGTTTTAAAACGCGGTTAGAGTGTATTTTAAGTTGAGTCGGATTAAACATCTCCTAAACTTTTCATCACCATTTTTTAAGTACAAAAATACCCTTGATCAAGAATTACCTTTAATATCTGTTTTTCAATTAAATTATCTTCCAATCTCCCATCACTATTTCTCAAATTGAATTATCTTCCATCAATGTTTCTCCCGAATCTTGTATCTCCTCCGTAGCCTCCTTCATAGCCTTTGTGCTTTTTTTTGCACATACATGCTAATGAAAATATTAAAATACAAGTACTTAAACCACAATTTAAAATACAAAAATCCAACTTACAATTACTTTCACTTTAAAGTTCTCATAAATTTTACCATTTGACATCTTTCTACTCAATTATAACTCTTTTTTTCAAGTCAAGAGATTAACACCATTACCATGAACTCTTATCTCAATATGAATAGGGTTTAACTTATACAAAATCTACGTATAAATGGATTGCTAATAATTTTTATCTGATTTTCTTTATTATGCAGATTATTAAAGAATATTTATTTTAATTTTATATTATATTAACTTAATTTAGAAGCTAAATAGTTATTTCCTTTGTTGTAAGGATGTTTCCCTATTTCCTATTACAAAGGTGGAAAGTGAATCTAGTTTTATTGGGATCAAGGATATAATTGTCAAACTACATTGAAATGGTGATGTCTTAGTGAAAAGAGGGAGATGTTTAGCACTTTTGTTTAAGTTTTGAAATCATTAAGTTATGGCGTTACTTCGTAGCGTTTTTTCTGATTCTAACATTTTTTTCCTTTTTTCATTTAAATATATTTTTTCCTTTTTTTCATTTAAATATATTCTTGCGAGCAGAAGTAGTAATCTGACTGCATCCCGGCCAGAATGAAAAAACCGACTTCGAAACCCCTCAACACTATCTTGTTTAGAGAAAATTATTTAAGAAAAGATTAGAATACTGAACATGGCCATAAGGAGGACATTTGTAAAACTAGATAGACATATATAAATTCATAACTAAGTCATCCATATAATTTTGGAAAGTGCCTAACAACTATAATATACATGGGCATTAGAGGTACATTGAACCATAAAGATACAAAGTCTTTATTTGGAACACCCTAAAATTTTATTTAACACACTCATACATTCGTCACGAAGGTATTTAGCCAGAAATTCGTCACGAAGGTATATGGCCAGACAGTCGTCACGAAGGTTCAAAGGAAATCTGTCACGAAAGTATTGGGGACATTCGTCACGAAGGTATTGGGGACTTACGTGAGAATCTGGTAGAGAATTTCAATACGAGTCTGTGCATATAAAATACGTCCAAAACGGACATCGTTTACCCTTTCAAAAGCCCTAAAAACATAACAGTCGTTTTTGTTAAGTTCGTAATATTTAAACAAAATGCATAATTATACTTTATGAGTGATAAACTAGTGATATTAAATGATAATATACAATTATAGTATATAAATTTAATTGCATGATTTTTAACTATAATTAATAATTATATTATACAAATACTAAATTTATATAAGTTTTTGCTTTTACGAACTTAACGCATGCGACTATTTTGTTGCTTTTGGAAGGGCAAACGATGTCCGTTTTGGACGTATTTTATATGCACGGACTCGTATTGAAATTCTCTACAAGATTCTGAATTTTTTTTTTAAAAAAGAAAAGATTCGTCACGTAAGTCCTCAATACCTTCGTGACGGATGTCCCCAAAACCTTCGTGACGGATGTCCCCAAAACCTTCGTGACGGATGTCCCCAAAACCTTCGTGACGAATGTCTGACCATATACCTTCGTGACGAATGTATGGGTGTACTAAATAAACTTTTAGGGTGTGCCAAATAGTAAGCCCCTAAAGATTAAAGATATGTTCATCACAGAACTAAAAATCAATTTATATGATACACTTATCTCGTGTCTGCCTTGGACTATCATGGAACTTTTTTGTGAAAATAATCTTTTTGATTTATATCATTATATGTCATAAACCTATAATGCATCTTTTATCAACAAGCATGATGTTCAGCTCACATTCTATGACCTTAAATCTTGATAGGTGACTATGTTCTTTTTATGTATGATTTCAGGAACCCAAAGATAGTTTAAATTGAATTTATCTTATAAAGACACACTAATAGAGAATTAACTTCTAAAAGAAAAAAAAAAAAATTAACCATAGAAATCTGTCAACTATCCCTTGTGTTGATCATCTTTACTAATTTGTTCGTGACCATTAAGCTAGTAAACTGCAATCTCTATATAATTACTAAGAGGTTTTTACCGAAAATCACCCGTAAAATACGTACATTGGTCAAAACCACCTCATTAATTGAATATTACCGGAAACCACCCATATTAAGCCTTTCGTTTGCCAAACGCCACCCTTCAACAGATTCCGTCAAAATTTCTGTTAAATCTACGAAATTACCATTTTAACCCTTACTTATTTAATAAAATAAAATAGATTAAAAGTTTTCTGATATTTTTATTCTGGAAATAAATTTTAAAATCTTCACTGACGAAAATACATTGCCATTTTAACCCTTATTTTTATTCTGGAAATAAATTGCCATGGCCAGAATGAATGATAAACTAGTGATAAACTAGTGATATTAAATGATAATATACAATTATAGTATATAAATTTAATTGCATGATTTTTAACTATAATTAATAATTATATTATACAAATACTAAATTTATATAAGTTTTTGCTTTTACGAACTTAACGCATGCGACTATTTTGTTGCTTTTGGAAGGGCAAACGATGTCCGTTTTGGACGTATTTTATATGCACGGACTCGTATTGAAATTCTCTACAAGATTCTGAATTTTTTTTTTAAAAAAGAAAAGATTCGTCACGTAAGTCCTCAATACCTTCGTGACGGATGTCCCCAAAACCTTCGTGACGGATGTCCCCAAAACCTTCGTGACGAATGTCTGACCATATACCTTCGTGACGAATGTATGGGTGTACTAAATAAACTTTTAGGGTGTGCCAAATAGTAAGCCCCTAAAGATTAAAGATATGTTCATCACAGAACTAAAAATCAATTTATATGATACACTTATCTCGTGTCTGCCTTGGACTATCATGGAACTTTTTTGTGAAAATAATCTTTTTGATTTATATCATTATATGTCATAAACCTATAATGCATCTTTTATCAACAAGCATGATGTTCAGCTCACATTCTATGACCTTAAATCTTGATAGGTGACTATGTTCTTTTTATGTATGATTTCAGGAACCCAAAGATAGTTTAAATTGAATTTATCTTATAAAGACACACTAATAGAGAATT
This sequence comes from Oxyria digyna, assembly GCA_029168935.1. Lineage (NCBI taxonomy): Eukaryota > Viridiplantae > Streptophyta > Magnoliopsida > Caryophyllales > Polygonaceae > Oxyria > Oxyria digyna. The sequence continues at coordinate 49,751,903 of JAPVLV010000005.1, forward strand.
AACTTCTAAAAGAAAAAAAAAAAAAAATTAACCATAGAAATCTGTCAACTATCCCTTGTGTTGATCATCTTTACTAATTTGTTCGTGACCATTAAGCTAGTAAACTGCAATCTCTATATAATTACTAAGAGGTTTTTACCGAAAATCACCCGTAAAATACGTACATTGGTCAAAACCACCTCATTAATTGAATATTACCGGAAACCACCCATATTAAGCCTTTCGTTTGCCAAACGCCACCCTTCAACAGATTCCGTCAAAATTTCTGTTAAATCTACGAAATTACCATTTTAACCCTTACTTATTTAATAAAATAAAATAGATTAAAAGTTTTCTGATATTTTTATTCTGGAAATAAATTTTAAAATCTTCACTGACGAAAATACATTGCCATTTTAACCCTTATTTTTATTCTGGAAATAAATTGCCATGGCCAGAATGAATGATAAACTAGTGATAAACTAGTGATATTAAATGATAATATACAATTATAGTATATAAATTTAATTGCATGATTTTTAACTATAATTAATAATTATATTATACAAATACTAAATTTATATAAGTTTTTGCTTTTACGAACTTAACGCATGCGACTATTTTGTTGCTTTTGGAAGGGCAAACGATGTCCGTTTTGGACGTATTTTATATGCACGGACTCGTATTGAAATTCTCTACAAGATTCTGAATTTTTTTTTTAAAAAAGAAAAGATTCGTCACGTAAGTCCTCAATACCTTCGTGACGGATGTCCCCAAAACCTTCGTGACGGATGTCCCCAAAACCTTCGTGACGGATGTCCTTCGAACCTTCGTGACGAATGTCTGACCATATACCTTCGTGACGAATGTATGGATGTACTAAATAAACTTTTAGGGTGTGCCAAATAGTAAGCCCCTAAAGATTAAAGATATGTTCATCACAGAACTAAAAATCAATTTATATGATACACTTATCTCGTGTCTGCCTTGGACTATCATGGAACTTTTTTGTGAAAATAATCTTTTTGATTTATATCATTATATGTCATAAACCTATAATGCATCTTTTATCAACAAGCATGATGTTCAGCTCACATTCTATGACCTTAAATCTTGATAGGTGACTATGTTCTTTTTATGTATGATTTCAGGAACCCAAAGATAGTTTAAATTGAATTTATCTTATAAAGACACACTAATAGAGAATTAACTTCTAAAAGAAAAAAAAAACATAATTTAACCATAGAAATCTGTCAACTATCCCTTGTGTTGATCATCTTTACTAATTTGTTCGTGACCATTAAGCTAGTAAACTGCAATCTCTATATAATTACTAAGAGGTTTTTACCGAAAATCACCCGTAAAATACGTACATTGCTCAAAACCACCTCATTAATTGAATATTACCGGAAACCACCCATATTAAGCCTTTCGTTTGCCAAACGCCACCCTTCAACAGATTCCGTCAAAATTTCTGTTAAATCTACGAAATTACCATTTTAACCCTTACTTATTTAATAAAATAAAATAGATTAAAAGTTTTCTGATATTTTTATTCTGGAAATAAATTTTAAAATCTTCACTGACGAAAATACCCTTGTTTTCCCATTGAATTTTCAAAAAATTGCCCTTTTCAAAGTTCACCATCTCCCAGCCATGGCCACTGCACTCGCCCTCCTCCCCGCCATCGAATCATCTCTTTATCATCATCTGCCTCTAAAAAATCTTCAATCTCCGCGCCTCTCTTCTCTTTTTCTTCATCCTTTGTGATGTGGTAGTGCTTTAAATTATTAAATTTTATTTATGTTGAAATCAATTTATTTAAATTTGTTAAAAAATAGACCAATGATAATTTGATCTAATAAGTTTTTTTTTGTATAAAAACTCATTTATATTCGTTGTTTATTATATTTAAAATTTTAAAATTTAATCGTGTATCAATATAATTTCAAGATATCAACTTATTTTCATATAACATTATATATAATATATAATGTTACTTATTAACAATATCGAATATAAAATTATATACAATATATAATGCTACTTATTAACTATATCGAGTTATATAAATTCGCGCATGGCGCAGGAACTAGGCTAGTGACTATTAACTAAATTAGTAGAACCTAGAACTTAATACTCCCTCCGTCCCTAAATTTCAGTCACATTTCCTTTTCGGGTGTCCTCTAATTTGAGACACATTTCTATTTTTATCCATTAATTTATTCTCATAATACCCTTATTCAATTTACTTTATTCACACCCAACAATACTTTTTAGGGGTAAAGTTGTATTTCCATTGTAATAAGTTTTCTATTGGTTGAATTTTATGGTTTTTTGTGTCATTATTTACACTTTTACCTTGATTAGACTTGTCTTAATATTTGTGCAAAGTACCAAATGTGACTCAAATTTAGGGACGGAGGGAGTATAACACAATTGAGAACCCCAAAAACCTAACTAGTGTCAAACATAAATACACGATAGAGTTTATTCCATAGGATGTCTTTTTGAAGTGAAAAATAATGACTTTTCATTAATTTTGGTGTTTGAGTAAGCGACTTTAGGTAAGCTTCACACTCACTGACTCTTACAGTTAACAAGCTTATCGTCCATGAGGGTGGTGACTTGAATTTAGGTAAGCTTCAACAATATTTCCTCCCTTTCGAACTGGAATACAAACTTGAATTTGGGGGGAAATCTGAACTATTGATGCAACCCCTAGGGCTAAGATGCTAGCCTGGACTCTCTGTAATGAAGCTCTGCCAAACAACATGACTAAAAATGGCTGGAGTTGATGGTCCATACTCTGACGAAGAAAGAGTTTTCCATATTTCTCTTTGCGCTTTATGCAATCTGAGATAGGCCAAACAAATGGGTTTTTGAAGGGATTCTCAATGAAGGAAACACCCTTGCTGAGAATGTGTTTAATGCTTTGCTCAAGTTTAATGAAATGGTCTAGTGCTCTTGCACTAGTTTCTCTTTCAAAAGAAAAACATAGATTAGAAAAATTATCAGTTTCATTGTTAGTCTGTTATATGAAAATATGAACCTAAACAAATACCCCTAGTTGAGTCTCACTCCCTATGAAGAATTTGAAGCCTGTCAAGAAAAAGAATTTGAAGAATTTTGTTTCATGTAATAAAAGAATTTTTTTTTATATATAAGCTTAAAATTCTAAAGAAATTACACCTCGTACCCCATTTATCTACTTGCTTTAATGTTTGCAAATATATCTCACTTACATTTATTTTTATAACGGTGACTTTTTTCCTTCAGTACTGATTCATTTGCAAATATACCCGATATTATATTTAATAAGATCGACATTTATATTAATAAGTCCGACATTTTTCTTATATACTTATTCATTTATAAATATACCCTATTTTATATATTTTTGCAATTCTAAAATAATTTGGATATTCATAAAAATTATTTATTGTGATGGACTATAAATGCAAATCCGTGAAAATTCTAGTTGTATTAGATTTAGATAAACGTGTTTTATTAAATGCAAAAAATTTGACAAAATATCAACACGAGGGAACTATTGGGCTGGACCAAACATATTCTTGATGGGCTTTCTGGGTTGGTCACAATCTCTCACCCATCACCTACTTTTCTCGTAATCCTATCTTTTGATTTTCTTGATTTTAAAAAGATGAAATATCTTATCTAATCATTCAAAATTCCCTCTCTTCTCCGACTCTCCGAAAATGAGTGGCAACAATTTCTGCAAATCTCACATCTGTCAATGCCTGAGTCGACTAATAACTCTCCGGCGCCACCACATCATCACCGTCTTCTCCGGTCGCCGTCAGACGGCGGAGGACTTCGTGGAAGGCGTATTAAAACTTGCAGGTGGCCTCTTCCATCTGGGTATTAAACCAGGTGAAGTTATTGCCATCTCTTCTTTCAACAGGTACAAAATTATCCACCATAATTATACTGTGTCATACAATTTTTGAAGGAATGGTGATTTGGTATACCAAGAATTTGACTTGGAAATAGCTGAACTTGTTATTTGGGAACTTATAATCCATCCATTGGGAGTAGAATTTAGTTTAGTTTAGTGTTTGAAATATTAGTTCATCTAGACCTTAGGCAATCGGGTCGGTTGGGTGGGGTTCAGGTCAGACCGTCAGATATATTTGGGGCTGGGTCATTCCGGGTCTAATATTACCGGGTCAAAACGAACCGGTTTATAGCCGGGTCAGGTTCAGATCTAAAATTATTGGGTCAAAAAGGTCGGGTTGGGTCAAAACCTACCAAAAGACCGGGTTATTACGGTTTCATTTTTTCGTTTTTTTTCTGTTGCCCAATTTTTCGGTTAAAAAACGGATTGGGCGGGTCAACCCATCTTTTACCCGGAAATTTCGAGTTAGACGAAAAACGGATCACGGGTTCAATTTGACGGATTATGACCTAGAAATTTCGGGTTGGGTCGGGTTTGCGGGTCGAATTATTTTATTCCGGGTCTAAGTTTATCCCATACTGAAAGTGGCTTGATATCAATAATTCATTTGTGGATCAAATAATGCTCATAATATAGTTTTAAAACAATCAAATTCTTGTGTGCTTGTTGATTGGGCTATGCTGCCATTTGGGTTAAAATTCTTTTCAGATGTTTGTGAAAAAATGAATCAGGAAAAGATGTAGAATGCATTTTCTTCTTTGGGTTATAATTGACAGCTCTAACCCTCATATTTGCTAGTGATTATTACTTGGAGTGGCTTCTTGCAGTCACCTACATTGGGGCGATAGTGGCGCCTCTTAATTATCGATGGGTATGTACAATACATTTCATACACACAATAAATTTCAGTTGATGAGTTCTTAAAACAACAGTTTACACAGAGCTATGAAGAATCAAGATTTGCAATGGAATTAGTCCAGCCAGTGATGTTGGTGACTGACAACAGCTGCCAATTTAGTTCAGAATCCTTCAAAGACACAATTTCTTCTTACAAGTGGCGTGTTCTGATTGGTTCCACTAAATCAGAATCAGACATCATAGAGAATGGTATGCAGTATTTTCCTTCTAGTCAACCTTATAAGAGTTAGAATTTTTATTACCTTTTTAAATGTCAACTGACATTGTTGTTATAGAAGGCTGATACTTCGTCGCGTTCATTATCAGTATTGACACATGAATCACTCAAAAAACTTAGTGCTGAATCCGTGTCCTTCGATTTCCTCTGGTCCCCTAAAGATGTGGCTTTAATATGCTTCACTTCAGGTAATATTTTCTCCATTTTTGTTCATATTCACTTTAAATTGAGGAAAGAAAGAGGCATGTTATATTTTGTTGTGTGCAGGAACAACTGGAAGGCCAAAGGGAGTCACCATAAGTCATACAGCTTTGATTGTGCAGTCACTTGCAAAGATTGCTATTGTCGGTTATAATGAGGATGACGTACGTCTTTGATATAAGAACATATGCCTTGAGGCTTGAAACAAATGAATTTCATGTGGTGTTTCTGAAATACAGGTATATCTTCATACAGCTCCATTATGTCATATTGGAGGGATTTCATCAGCATTAGCAATGCTAATGACAGGAGGCTGTCATGTAATTATACCAAAGTTTGAACCTAAAGTAGCCGTTGAAGCCATAGAGAAATATCAAGTGACGTCTTTTATCACTGTCCCGACAATTATGGCTGATCTTGTAGCTCTGATCAGGTACATTCATGATCAAGGCTGATTATCAGAGAACATAACTCTATTGTGTAAGATATAGCTTATCTTCTTCTTTTTTCGTGTTATCAAGATCGAAAAGAGATTGGATAGGGAGAAAAACTGTGAAGAAAATATTAAATGGTGGTGGAAATCTCTCAAATGAGCTTCTAGAAGACGCAGCCAAAATCTTTTCAAATGCCAAAATATTTTCTGCATATGGTACTCACCAAAAGTTTCTTTTTTTTCTTGTGACATGCATGAAATGTGCTTAAAATTTGTTCTTGAGTTTCCTACAGGGATGACAGAGACTTGCTCTTCTATGACATTTATGTCCTTAAGTGACCCGAAAATTCACCAAGAGGAAGGCATTTGTGTAGGTAAGCCTGCACCACACATTGAGATGAAAATCAGCAACAAAGACTCGTTTGGTGTAGGACGGATATGCACTCAGGGACCCCACGTTATGGTTCAGTATTGGGGTCAAGATGCACCAAACAAGCCCTTAAATATTGATCTTGGAGATTGGCTCGACACAGGCGACATTGGGAAGATTGATCATAACGGAAATTTATGGCTCATGGGACGCGACAAAGACAGGATCAAAAGTGGTGGAGAGAATATCTACCCTGAAGAGGTAATAGAATCAGTACCAAACGAGCCCTTAGTCTTCAGACAGTAACTTTTGTTTTAATGTTATAAGGTTGAGACTATCTTATCCCAACATCCTGGAATCAACGGTGTCGTAGTCATCGGGATTCCACATCCTCGTCTTGCTGAGGTGGCGGTTGCGTGCCTTCGACTCGAAAAAGGTTGGCAATGGACGACAAATGTCGACTTGGAATGCAAAGAGCTATACTTGTCAAGTGAGATGTTGAAGCAATATTGCAGGAAGAAAAACTTATCTGGGTTATCTACCTTACTCTGTCATATAATTGTATATATGTATAAACTTTTGTTTTTTTATCATTAATTGTTTTCATTTGATATGTTTTTCAGGTACAAAATACCGAAGTTTTATTTGATAATGAAGAAGCCATTTCCACGAACAAGTACAGGAAAGCTAAGGAGAGATCAAGTTAGAAGACAAGCTGGACTATGTTTACAATTGTTTCCTAGCAATCTCTGAGAGTAATCTCGGCCCATTCCAAATTATTTGGGCTGGACTATGAGATTTTGGCCCAAACTTTGTACAAGAATTTGATCAATAATATTCTTTCTTTTTTTTTTCTTTTTTTGTTAACAGGCAAGAAACGGAGTCTCATCCAAAATGGATGACTACCCCTGACCATCCTCGGCGATGATCCTGAAAAACGGCCGATAGAAAGGGTATATTGAGGAAGCCAAAAGATGTGGCCTAATACCATTTAGGTAGTCAATAGAAAGACTGGAATCAGGATTACAATTCAAGATTCCTTTAATAAAATGAGGATTGACATTAGGACAAGCCAGAAAATCTGCTGCCCTATTGACTTCGCAAAAACAATGAATAATGCGAACTTTAGTTATGGCATTTAAATTTATAAGTGCATCATTAATAATGTTTTTTTATTTCCCAGGGTATTTTCCAAATGCGGTTTGCTGAATTAATAACAGTTAAACTATCACCTTCAATGATAATATTCCTTTCTCTTAATTTTATTGCTAATTTTGTTGCCATAAGAAAAGCTAAAGCTTTTGTATGCAAAGCTGAAGTAGCTTGACATTGTTTACTGTAAATATCTAAAACATGTCCTTTACTATCTCGTGCAATACATGCTGTCATAGAATAATCATTCTCTTTATAAGAACCATCAAAATTAATTTTTATCCAATCCATAGGAGGATTGGTCCACTTTTTATTATGTTTCTTATTTCTATTTCTTTGTGTTTTTGCTTTAGGTCCTTTTGAGATTGTGCATGCATTATCTCATTGCTTAAAGTATGTATAAGCACTTTGAGCTATACCATCTTTATGAATAGTTTCATTTCTAAAAATAACAGCGTTTCTATGTAGCCAGATTTGATACCATAAGAATAAAAGAATTTCTATTTTATTTTTATCATTCTTATACATTTGAATAGTATGTGTGAGAGTTGCTTCGAAAGTATTTTGCATGTTAATATTAAACTTTAGTCCCGTAATTCGCTCATATTTCTGTATTTGTGTTTAAATATATAAGCATTCAAAGAATAAATGGTCTCTTGTTTCTAGTGGTGATTACAAAGCGAACAGTATGGAGGAACTCTGTTGTAATATCTATTTAATCTTTCCGTGGTGGGAAGATTATCCGAAATAGCTTTCCATAAAAAAGTTAGTAACTTTGGTGGAATATTAAGATTCCATATCCAAGTGTATAATTCTTCATTATTTGTTGGTGTTTCATTTAAATATAATTTCCTAGCAGAGGATATGCTGAAATTTCCATCTGATGTTTGATTCCAAATTATTTTATCTTCTGTATTATTTTCTGAAATGTAGATGTTAGTAATTCGTAAGATAACATGAGAAGGTAATTTTTCTCTTAGCTTTATGATATTCCATTTTTTATCTGAAGTAATGTATTCTGAAACAGTTTCATTTTTATTTACGTTGTTAAAATCTATAAAATGTGCCATGTTTTTGCCATTAATCCATTTATCAGTCCAAAATTTGATTTGTTTACCGTTTTCTAAGTTCCATTCTATACCTTTTTCAAAATCATTTCTTAAGTGTAATAGTCTTGAAAATTGCCAGGATTGTTTTGTCTTTTTCTTATAATCGAAAATGGTTTTTTCTTTTAAATATTTTTGCCTTATAAATATAGCCCATATATTACTCTTTTAAATGATTTATTAATGTTTTCTGTTTTTTGGAGACCTAGTCCACCACAGTTTTTGGGACGACAAATATTATTCCAGTTTGTAATAGGTCGGAATCTTGGGTTTGAATTATTCCAAAATAAATTCTTGTTAATTTTATCCATTTCATTACAAATTCCTTTCGGAAGATAAAAGCATTGCATTAAATGGTTAGCTTTAGATTGGATATTAGATTGTATTAATATAGTCCTACCTGCTTGGGAAATCGTATTTGCTTTCCATTTTGATAATTGGTTTTCCATACTTTGAATAACATATTGAAAGGTGTCATTTTTAACTCTACCTCTAACAATTGGTATCCCCAAATACTTTTCCATGGCATTGGTTGGTTGTAAATTCATAACAGAAGCTAATGTTTGTCTCTGGTTATTAGATATGTTTGTTGATGTTTGAAAAGAACTTTTATTGTAATTAATTGTCAGGCCAGATAAATTTGTAAATTTTTCTAATAAATTTTTGATGTATATCATATTTTTCATATTAGCATTAGCAAGGATAATAGTATCATCTGCAAAACATAAAAACGGGATACGCATTCCATTTCTAGTAATTTGTATTCCTATCTTACAGTTTGTTTTTTCTGTTTCTTTTGCAAAGTTCTGGCTAGATATTCCATTGCTAGTATAAATATAAAAGGGGCTATGGGGTCACCTTGTCTTAAACCACATTTTGGTTTAAAAATCGGCTCAGGTTCATTATTGACTAAAACTGAAAAAGATGCAGATTTTATGCATGTCATAATTAATGTAATCCATTTATTATCAAAACCAAAGGATTCTAGAACTTTAATAATAAAAGGCCATTGTATTTTATCATATGCTTTTTCCATATCTAATTTTATGGTCATCCATCATCTTTTACCCTTTTTACGAGAGTGGAATGAGTGAAAGACTTCGTGGGCAATGAGAATATTATCAAAAATTGATCTATTTTGAACAAAAGCCCCTTGGCAAGGATGTATTAGTTTAGGTAATAAATTTTGTAAGCGATTTGCTAAAAAATTTGTTATTGTTTTATAAAGAGTTGTGCAGAGACTGATAGGTCTGAAATGATTAATCGTACTTGGATTATCTACTTTTGGAATAAGTGCAATAAAACATTGGGCACAATCTGATAACATAATTCCCGAGTGAAAAACTTATTTGACTGAACTAACAACTGATGGTCCCACATTTTCCAGAAAGATTGGTAAAATTCTGCATTATAGTCATCTGGACCCGGAGTTTTATTATGTGGGAGTTGAAATACTACACTTTTTATTTCTGAATAAGTAGGAGGTTTAAGTAATTCTATATTATCTCTATCAGTTATAAGTTTCGGAATAATTTTAAAATCGCGATCCTTTAATTCAGTTGTGTGTAAAGGTTGATATCTTATTTGTAGGTCTTTGGTTAATTGATGTTTCATCTCTTCTTGATTATAATATTTTATGCCTTGTAATGATTCATAACAAAAGATTTTTTGTTTAAACGTCCTTATTTTTTGGCGGTAGTTTGGAAATATTTAGTATTTTTATCTGAATCTTTGTAATGTTTAATTTTTGCTCCCTGTTTCCAATATGAATGTTGAAAATCTAAAAGTTTATAATATTTTGTTGTTAATCTATTATAGTGTTCCATCATAATTGTATTTCTGTTTTGAAAACATTCATTTTCTATTTTCTTTAATCTTTCTTCCGTTGTTTTTAATTGTTGGAAAATATTATTATCATGTGTTTTAAGCCATTTTTTCGTTTCTATTTTTAGTTGTTTTTGTTTCATAAAGAGTTTAAAACTATGAGACCCATTATAGTGATATGACCAGATTCTTTCTACTATTTTTTTATAACTATCATTATTAGCCCAATTATTTTCAAACCTAAAAGGATAATTTTTGGTGTATATTTTTTCACCAAGTTATGATCTGATGTCGTGAAAGGAAGGTGTTGTAAATTAATATGATTGAAATAGTTGATAATATTTGGTTGAATTAATACTCTATCTAGTCTTTCTAAGATACTTTCATTTGTGTTATTATTATATCTTTTCCAAGTGTAAGGTATGCCTTGGACACCAAGATCAACCAAACCGTGTGTAGAGACAAATGTATTTAACCTTGCAAATCTAGAAGTTGTGACAGGGATGCCACCTATCTTATCTTGCGGTGTTAGAAATATCATTGAAGTCGCCCATTATTAGAACAGGTTCCGCATGTGAGTTGATGATCTCTGAGATAAAATTCCAGTATTCTTGTTTTTGATTTTCTCTACTAGGTGCATAAATAAATATCATTCAGAATTTAGTAGAGGGCTCGTCATAAGCAACCACAATTATATTATTATTATTATATACTAATTTTAGGTAGTTAGCCTTATAACCAGATTCCACCTTTAGTACCATTTGCGGGAGAAATAATGACTCTTTTAAAACCAATATTAGCAAGAAATTGATTACTAGGTGGTTCATTATATTTAGTTTAAGCTAAGCAAATAAGATCTAAAGAGTGATTTCCTGATATAAGAGATTTCGGTTCAGAAGTGGGGTCGACGAACCCCCCTACAATTCCAATATGCTATATTCATATAACTTTATTATAAATAATGACAATTTTTTATACTCCCTCCGTCCCTTAATATAAGGCTCATTTGCTTTTTCGACAATATTCACAAACCGAGAGAATCTTCTCATTTTCTTCCAATATATAGAAATAAATATAGGCATGCGAAATATCGTTTGATTCGTCTTAGTGAGTACTTTGACAATATAAAAAAATTATAATTTTTATCGTCGTATATTTAGAGATATTAACGTTACAAAACGTGTCTCGACAAATGTGTCAAAAGCAAATGGGAAGATCAATAGGGGACGGAGGGAGTATAATTTTAATCTATTAGATTTTCTAAATAAAATAGGCGATTCAACCGGACAGCACTTTTTTTACACCGGGCACCCCCCCCCCCCCCCTCGTTCCGTGTTCCGAACGAGATTGTAATTTTTTTTTTTAAATTCTCGTTCGGAATAAATTTGAACCCGGTTTAAGAAACCGGGTTAAAAAAATCGAAAAAATATCCGGAATTCTCGTTCTAAACGCCGTTCCGAACGAGATTTTTTTTAAAAAAAATTTAATGACGTCAATATTATTTATAAATATTTTTTTTTGGATATCCGCATCTCGTTCGGAATGGTATTCCGAACGAGCGGCGGTTTTTTTTTAAATAATAACGTAAAGGTCGAGAATAGGCGGTTCGATGCCCAAACGACGTCGGAATGTAATGAAACTTGTTTTCAATGCATATTATAGCTATTTAACCTTGTCGAAAACTTCGAATCGAAAACTCAAACTCTTCGAGTAACACCTCCTTTGTAAACATTCACTAGTCTTTCATTCTTCGAAATAGTCGAAGTAGTTGAGATATGAGGGGTCTAGTACATCGATGTTGATTATGTTTCAAAAACTTATACAATTATGTGTTATTAGGCATATAAAGAGTGTATAAGGTCTCCCCTTCACAAAAAGTTGATCGAAAATACTCAAAAACGCAAAAACGCCTTATCGGTCCTAATGGCTTGTTAAGGTCGGGAATAGGCGGTTCGATGCCCAAACGACGCCGGAATGCAATGAAACTTGTTTTCAATACATATTATAGCTATTTAACCTTGTCGGTAACTTCAAATCGAAAACTCGAACTGTTCGAGTAACACCTCCTTTGTAAACCTTCACTAGTCTTTCATTATTCGAAATAGTCGAAGTAGTTGAGAAAATTTCAACGGCTAAAGCATTTGTGCGCAGAACCTAAGCGCACAGATTTACATTTAACGGCTACTTTTTTTTTAAATTTCAACGGCTATGTTTGAACAATGCGCATAAACATATAGCCGTTTTCCCGTTCGGAATAGGGTTCAGAACGGACACGACCCGTTAAAAAAACCCGGGTAATCTCGTTCGGAACGCCGTTCGGAACGAGATTTATGACGTCATAAATATTTTAAAAAAAAAAACTCGTTCGGAACCCCGTTCCGAACGAGTGTCAAACCGGTTCATAAATTACGAACCGGTTCAGCATTTATTAAATGGAAAATTCATTTTCCAGACCGGTCTCGTTCGGAACCCCATTACGAACGAGAAATTTTTTTTAAAAAATAAATAAATTCAGGGATTCTCGTTCCGAACGAGATGGTGCTGCCGGGTGTAAAAAAAGTGTTGCCCGATTGTCACCCGGTAAAATAAGGACTTTTGTTTTGGTATCTGGATCCACACGAGAAATAAGGAGATTTGATCAATAATATTCTAATTTAATATCAATAGTACAATACCAAAGGTGGATCATGTGATATTCGAGTCAAATATATAATGTGACAACTGCGAGAAGGACCAAAATCATTATAAATCCACGAGTAGAAAATCTCTGAGCGTAGCAAAAGTTTACAAGTTACGGAGTACAGTAAATCGGTATAATTTTTTTTAATAAGGAAAGCATTTAGGAGAGTTTCTTTGACGAGAAACATACCGTTCTAGAGCGTCCTGAAGGACGAGATCATGATTCATAAAGATCTAGAAAGAATGTCAAATCGGGTGATTGAGTGAAGTGGTTCATTTTCCGTGACCCCATTATTTTGGCAGTAGTTTGGAAATATTTAGTATTTTTATTTGAATCTTTGTAATGTTTAATTTTTGCTCGTTGTTTCCAATATAAATGTTGAAAATCTAAAAGTTTATTATATTTTGTTGTTAATCTATTATAGTGTTCCATCATAATTGTATTTCTGTTTTGAAAACATTCATTTTCTATTTTCTTTAATCTTTCTTCCGTTGTTTTTAATTGTTGGAAAATATTATTATCACGTGTTTTAAGCCATTTTTTCGTTTCTATTTTTAGTTGTTTTTGTTTCATAATGAGTTTAAAACTATGAGACCCATTAGAGTGATATGACCAGTTTTTTTCTACTATTTTTTTATAACTATCATTATTAGCCCAATTATTTTCAAACCTAAAAGGATAATTTTTTGTGTATATTTTTTCACCGAGTTGTAATGTGATACAACAATGATCTGAAGTCGTGAAAGGAAGGTGTTGTAAATTAATATGATTGAAATAGTTGATAATATTTGGTTGAATTAATACTCTATCTAGTCTTTCTAAGATACTTTCATTTGTGTTATTATTATATCTTTTCCAAGTGTAAGGTATGCCTTGGACACCAAGATCAAACAAACCGTGTGTAGAGACAAATGTATTTAACCTTGCAAATCTAGAAGCTGTGACAGAGATGCCACCTATCTTATCTTGCGGTGTTAGAATATCATTGAAGTCGCCCATTATTAGAACATGTTCCGCATGTGAGTTGATGATCTCTTAGAAAAAATTTCAGTATTCTTGTTTTTGATTTTCTCTACTAGGTGCATAAATAAATATCATTAAGAATTTAGTAGAGGGCTCATCATAAGTGACCACAATTATATTATTATTATTATATACTAATTTTAGGTAGTTAGCCTTAGTAAATTTTGTACACAATAACCAGATTCCACCTTTAGTACCATCTGCGGGAGAAATAATGACTCTTTTAAAACCAATATTAGCAAGAAATTGATTACTAGGTAGTTCATTATATTTAGTTTCAGTTAAGCAAATAAGATCTAAAGAGTGATTTTTCCTGATATAAGAGATTTCGGTTCAGAAGTGGGGTCGACGAACCCCCCTATAATTCCAATATGCTATATTCATATAACTTTATTATAAATAATGACAACTTTTTATATAATTTTAATCTATTAGATTTTCCAAATAAAATAAGGACTTTTGTTTTGGTATCTAGATCCAGACGAGAAATAAGGAGATTTGATCAATAATATTCTAATTTAATATCAATAGTACAATACCAAAGGTGGATCATGTGATATTCGAGTCAAATATATAATGTGACAACTGCGACAAGGACCAAAATCATTATAAATCCACGAGTAGAAAATCTCTGAGCGTAGCAAAAGTTTACAAGTTACGGAGTATAGTAAATCGGTATAATATTTTTTTTAATAAGGAAAGCATTTAGGAGAGTTTTCTTAACGAGAAACATACCGTTCTAGAGCGTCCCGAAGGACGAGATCATGATTCATGAAGATCTGGAAAGAATGTCAAATCGGGTGATGGAGTGAAGTGGTTCATTTTAGCAAGAAAATCCGTCACCCCATTAATCTCCCGGAAAACATGGGAAATGCGATATGACAGAAAATGTCGTAAGTCAAGATTAATATCGGTCACTAGTCACTATAAGATCAATTCCCCATGGGCAAGCTCATACGTCGTTTAAGGCATTAATTAGGTAAAGATTATCAACTTCAATCTCAATGTGAGAGATTCCACGTTGGATAGCCGCTCGAATGCCCAAGATGGTCTCCGATGATGATGCAAAATGAAGGTGGTCCATTTGTCGGGACAGAAGCATCCATATTTAATTTAACGTAGTTGTTTATTGGTTTAGTCGATTTGATTTTTGTAGAGTAAATCGGTAATTAGTGTGAGATAAAAAGGGGGTAATAAATAAAGGGAAAGGTAAAATGGAGTAATAAAAGAGGGGTTAGGGTTGGGCAGGCTAGAGTCCAAAAAAGAAGAAGGAAAGCAACGAGTGAGGAGGTGAGGTGGGGCCCACATTTACTGTCTGGGTTCGGTCAAAGCGGTCAAACTGACCTCTTTTTCCTCTGCGCTCTTTCTTCTGCTGCCTCTTTTGTAATTACCTGCCCACCCTTCATTTATTTTTCCTATCTTTTTCATAAATAATATATAAGTACTTGCTCCAATTAAAAGATTAAATTCTCCAAAAATAATTACAGTTGTTTGTCTAATGACGAGTTTGTCCCTGATGCTGTTGTCAGTTACTGAGGGTAATTTGGGTTTTTCGGTGCTGAATTTGTTGGAGGCCAGTGCCCTTAATTTTTTCAATCATAAAACTAGTAAAAGCTGTATATTGGATGGAAAATTTAAGCCGGAATTCAGGTCATTTGTATAATTAGTTTTTTTTTTTTAACAAGCAACCAAATGACCCTTTACTATAGACGAGTGATACCGAGATTCGAATCTTGGATCTATGAGATATAAGGGCAAGTCTCACCCCGCTAGACCAAGACGTCGTTGGTATTTGTATAATTAGTTGTATACTCCTTATATATTTGTTTTTCTTAATGAGAAAGTATTTTTAATTTATTAGATATATAGTCGAGAATGGAGAAAAAAGACAAACAAATAATCAGGCAGACACACTAAAAATAAATAATAATATAAAAATATATTAAGAAATATAAATAATCGAGGAAGAGGGATGAACGATCATAAAAGATAGAGGTTTCAGTGACAAAATTGATCAACCGGGAACAATCTAAGAAAATGTTAAATAAACCACCGTTACATTATTCTCAACTTTAACCACGTACCATGAGAGTCACACTCTTGAATATCTCTGGATACTACTCAATCTTCACTATAAGCCATGATCAAACCGAGCCAACGTATTCATGACATCTTTTATGAACCTCAATATACCTCAGTATAACTAGAATCTAATCGAAATAGCTCAATATTCACTCTAAGCTAGCTTCACAATTGTAAAGTACTCCATGACATACATATTCATTTTTTATACTCCCTTCATCTCATATTGATCTGTCTATTTGTTTTTGACACATTTGTCGATACACGTTTTATAACGTTAATATCTCTAAATATACGATGTTAAAAATTATAATTTTTTTATATTGTCAAAATACCCATTGAGACGAATCAAACAAGATCTCACTTGTCGATATTTATTTTTATATATTGGAAGAAAACGAGAAGATTCTCTCGGTTTGTGAATAATGTCGAAAAAGAAAATGAGCCTTATATTATGGGACGAAAGTATAACGAAACGAATCTGCCATAAGCAATAAAATGATAGAAAAATATCTATTACATTAATAAAATCTGAAACTTAGTGAAACCTTACAAAGTGGTGTATTTGCATCAAATAAATTTATGGATTAACGATAAAAATAATTATTAACTAACTCGTTAAGGTGGTAATTTGAATAATTATGGAGGCTAAAATTATTTAGCTTTCATACAATTTGAGTTTTTATTATGATTTTGCTGGTATATGTGACGTAAGGACTTTAATTACAAAAAAATACCCAAATTTTCAAAATTTTAAATCGATGCAAAATATTTGTCTGACTTATAGAGAAATGTTATTCATAACTTACTACCTTGTTTTGTGACAATAAGTATATATATTATAAGCTAAGCAACGTAAAAAAAAAATTAGTTAAAAAACATTGTGTAATTTTGTTAATTATGATGAAATAGAATAAAAAAATATAAATTAATTAGGTATATTATTTTATTTGATGCTTATATTGAAACTAGCAAACTTTTTAAAATTAAGCCGTAAATACACAATTTGTTGGGTTATGCATTAACACTTTTAGTGTGTTATGCATAACAGTTATGTTTTTTTATTGTGATTAGGCTTATACCATTTCTCTAATAAATACTAGTTTAATTATTGTTATTTTCGTTATATATTATGTGTTCATTCATACACGTTAGAAAAATCCTATGTAAAAATACTCCGTATATTCTTGTCCACATTCAACTAATTATTGAAGAGTTTATCACGTGATTGGTCTTTTGTGAACTGTAAACGTAGCACGAGCTTAAGATCGAGGGTGTGCCACAATGATTAGAAACATAAACTAAAACCCTAATTCATTATAGCTATTGTCAAGTAAATGCATAAACAAATTATCAAAGTAACATGGTGAAGATCTTGGTTGGGTTTGTGGTGGCAGAGGCTACTAATGAATATCACGAACAATGTAATCAAATGATTAGGGCGATCTGCATGGCCATGCACGCTCTTTCCCCTTTTTTATTCTTTCTATGCAGATTTTGTCTTTGATCACATATCCTCATATCACTAATTAACCCATTTACTTCCTTACTACGGAGTATCTTTTAACTGAGTTGAAACGTATAATATCTTTAACTTGTACTCTGAATGAATAGTTTTATGGATCCGAATCTGGTAAGGATATTAACTTGTACTCGGAATGAATAGTTTTATGGATCTGAATCTGGTAATAAAGGGGCCTTTAGAGATAAATGAGAATGAACGAGAACCGTTCATTCGAATTGATCGGACGGTCCAGATCAATCCTACTCGCTACTGGCTACTCACTCTCGCAACTGGCTACTCGCTTGATTTTGTGTGCAACACACGCGCTCGCTTCTATCGTGATTCAAAATTGGAGCGAAAACTGTCTCTTCACATTCTTCTCAAAACTTCCACAGAAAACCTCTCTCGCAAAAGGCGATCAAACCCTAACCTCCCTACTCGCTTGCTTTTTCTTCGATTTCTCAACGAAATCACTTCGTTTTCTCTCGTCGATCATCAAAAACAACCTACTCCTACAATTTCGCGATGGTTGGCTCACTGAAGAACAACGAAGGAAGAGGGATGGTCTATAATCCCTAATTTTAGTGTATACGATGCTTTTTCCTGTGATTTCTCACTGATTTCTCTTCATTTCACTCCGTCGTTCACCAAAATTCATCAACTCGCTACTAAAAATGGCAGGATCTCAGAAAAGCCAAGAACCAAAAGGTATGGAGTATAATCTGGTATTTAGAGTTAGGTTTTTGCTTCGACATGTTAGATTTCGCTACATGCATGTTTGATTTGAATGTACTGAGTGTGAAAAGTATATTTGTATGAGTAGATCTACTATATTCGGTGTGAAATGTTCATTTGTATGTACTGAGTGGTCATTATTTGATCATGACTGTGTTTTTACTCTGTGTTCACCGGATCTTTTATATATGTTCATCACCGTTCCTAACAAAGTTCATCAAAATACATGTTCATCACAGTTCTTTTAAATGTTCATCAAATATCTTGTATTTGTTCATCAGATCTTGTATA
Source organism: Oxyria digyna (assembly GCA_029168935.1). Lineage (NCBI taxonomy): Eukaryota > Viridiplantae > Streptophyta > Magnoliopsida > Caryophyllales > Polygonaceae > Oxyria > Oxyria digyna. Next base: position 49,770,337 of record JAPVLV010000005.1, read on the forward strand.
AACGTTCACCAGATTTCTTTTCAATGTTCACCAAATTTTTTGTGATTGTTCATCTCATTGCCTATATAAGTTCATCATATGTCTTAAGATTGTTCATCAGATTTCTCTTATATATTCATCATAAAATTTGTGATTGTTCATCACAAGTTTCTATAAATGTTCATCACAGTATCTATAAATGTTCATCAAATAAATTTTAAATATGTCTTATGTTTGCAGTTATTCAATTTCAAGATGCAACATTAAGTGTGGAGAATATTGAAGTTATCGAATGTCCAAGAGGTATGAATATTATACTACCTATAAACTTTGAATTTTTGAACAATATATAACTTGTATGTTCAATATTACAGAGATAAGGAGCAAAAAAACAAATGACAGATCACAAACGAATGTGTCATCCCAAGAACAACATCAACAGGAGGAAGAAACAGTTGATGGTAATTAATGTTCCTCAACTCTTTTTGCTTTGTTCATCACAAATCTTCATAATGTTCATCAGAATGTTTAATAAAGTTCATCATTCCTTTCATATATAGTTCATCTGTATGTTTGTTAATGTTCATCTAATCGAAATAGCTCAATATTCACTCTAAGCTAGCTTCACAATTGTAAAGTACTCCATGACATACATATTCATTTTTTATACTTCCTTCATCTCATATTGATCTGTCTATTTGTTTTTGACACATTTGTCGATACACGTTTTGTAACGTTAATATCTCTAAATATACGATGTTAAAAATTATAATTTTTTTATATTGTCAAAATACTCATTGAGACGAATCAAACGAGATCACTTGTCGATATTTATTTCTATATATTGGAAGAAAACGAGAAGATTCTCTCGGTTTGTGAATAATGTCGAAAAACAAAATGAGCCTTATATTATGGGACGAAAGTATAACGAAACGAATCTGCCATAAGCAATAAAATGATAGAAAAAAATCTATTACATTAATAAAATCTGAAACTTAGTGAAACCTTACAAAGTGGTGTATTTGCATCAAATAAATTTATGGATTAACGATAAAAATAATTATTAACTAACTCGTTAAGGTGGTAATTTGAATAATTATGGAGGCTAAAATTATTTAGCTTTCATACAATTTGAGTTTTTATTATGATTTTGCTGGTATATGTGACATAAGGTTATGCATAACCCACTTTAATTACAAAAAAACACTCAAATTTTCAAAATTTTAAATCGATGCAAAACATTTGTCTGACTTATAGAGAAATGTTATTCATAACTTACTACCTTGTTTTTTGACAATAAGTATATATATTATAAGCTAAGCAACGTAAAAAAAAATTAGTTAAAAAACTTTGTGTAATTTTGTTAATTCGGTTTCAGATAACTTGCAAGGTGTTATGATGAAATAGAATAAAAAAATATAAATTAATTAAGTATATTATTTTATTTGATGCTTATATTGAAACTAGCAAACTTTTTAAAATTAAGCTGTAAATACACAATTTGTTGGGTTATGCATAGCAGTTATGTTTTTTTATTGTGATTAGGCTTATACCATTTCTCTAATAAATACTAGTTTAATTATTGTTATTTTCGTTATATATTATGTGTTCATTCATACACGTTAGAAAAATCCTATGTAAAAATACTCCGTATATTCTTGTCCACATTCAACTAATTATTGAAGAGTTTATCACGTGATTGGTCTTTTGTGAACTGTAAACCTAGCACGAGCTTAAGATCGAGGGTGTGCCACAATGATTAGAAACATAAACTAAAACCCTAATTCATTATAGCTATTGTCAAGTAAATGCATAAACAAATTATCAAAGTAACATGGTGAAGATCTTGGTTGGGTTTGTGGTGGCAGAGGCTACTAATGAATATCACGAACAATGTAATCAAATGATTAGGGCGATCTGCATGGCCATGCACGCTCTTTCCCCTTTTTTATTCTTTCTATGCAGATTTTGTCTTTGATCACATATCCTCATATCACTAATTAACCCATTTACTTCCTTACTACGGAGTATCTTTTTCTTTTAACTTGTACTCCGAATGAATAGTTTTATGGATCTGAATCCGGTAATAAAGGGGCCTTTAGAGATAAATGAAAATGAACGGGAACCGTTCATTCGAATTGATCGGACGGTCCAGATCAATCCTACTCGCTACTGGCTACTCACTCTCGCAACTGGCTACTCGCTTGATTTTGTGTGCAACACACGCGCTCGCTTCTATCGTGATTCAAAATTGGAGCGAAAACTGTCTCTTCACATTCTTCTCAAAACTTCCACAGAAAACCTCTCTCGCAAAAGGCGATCAAACCCTAACCTCCCTACTCGCTTGCTTTTTCTTCGATTTCTCAACGAAATCACTTCGTTTTCTCTCGTCGATCATCAAAAACAACCTACTCCTACAATTTCGCGATGGTTGGCTCACTGAAGAACAACGAAGGAAGAGGTATGGTCTATAATCCCTAATTTTAGTGTATACGATGCTTTTTCCTGTGATTTCTCACTGATTTCTCTTCATTTCACTCCGTCGTTCACCAAAATTCATCAACTCGCTACTAAAAATGGCAGGATCTCAGAAAAGCCAAGAACCAAAAGGTATGGAGTATAATCTGGTATTTAGAGTTAGGTTTTTGCTTTGACATGTTAGATTTCGCTACATGCATGTTTGATTTGAATGTACTGAGTGTGAAAAGTATATTTGTATGAGTAGATCTACTATATTCGGTGTGAAATGTTCATTTGTATGTACTGAGTGGTCATTATTTGATCATGACTGTGTTTTTACTCTGTGTTCACCGGATCTTTTATATATGTTCATCACCGTTCCTAACAAAGTTCATCAAAATACATGTTCATCACAGTTCTTTTAAATGTTCATCAAATATCTTGTATTTGTTCATCAGATCTTGTATAAACGTTCACCAGATTTCTTTTCAATGTTCACCAAATTTTTTGTGATTGTTCATCTCATTGCCTATATAAGTTCATCATATGTCTTAAGATTGTTCATCAGATTTCTCTTGTATGTTCATCATAAAACTTGTGATTGTTCATCACAAGTTTCTATAAATGTTCATCACAGTATCTATAAATGTTCATCAAATAACTTTTAAATATGTCTTATGTTTGAAGTTATTCAATTTCAAGATGCAACATTAAGTGTGGAGAATATTGAAGTTATCGAATGTCCAAGAGGTATGAATATTATACTACCTATAAACTTTGAATTTTTGAACAATATATAACTTGTATGTTCAATATTACAGAGATAAGGAGCAAAAAAACAAATGACAGATCACAAACGAATGTGTCATCCCAAGAACAACATCAACAGGAGGAAGAAACAGTTGATGGTAATTAATGTTCCTCAACTCTTTTTGCTTTGTTCATCACAAATCTTCATAATGTTCATCAGAATGTTTAATAAAGTTCATCATTCCTTTCATATATACTTCATCTGTATGTTTGTTAATGTTCATCATTGTATTTCAATATGTTCATCATCTGGTTTGATATTGTTCACCATGATCCTTAATTTTGTTCATCAACTTTTTTGCTAATGTTCACCATGAGTTTTTAAAATGTTCAATATCTAGTGTTTCATTACTTTACTTTTACATGTCTTTATACTAATAAGTTACTTTTAATGTTATAGCATCCCCTAAACCTAAGAAGGCAAAATCCCGAAAAGTAGTTGCTACAACAAGCAAGGGGAAAAGAAGTAGCCAAATGATACACTGTTCTCAGACCAAGGGAAAAGAGATTCAGTTGTACAGCCCAGAAATTCATGTAACACAAATAATGAAGAACCTGAAAAGGCCTAGGGGGGAATAGTGATAAGAGATGTTGAAGACCAACCAGAACAAGCATCCAGGACAAACAAGTATGAAATTGTGCAGTCAAGGAAAGGGAAGGAAAAAGTGACTGAAAGCAACAAGAAGCAGCTCCCTGCTAAAAAATGTAGAAGTTCTCCAGCGCTTCTGGTTGCAACTTTGGATAGAATGAGTCCAATTCAGAAAAGCTGCATAGTAGAGATGGGATTTGGATGTTTGCTACAATGGAAAGTGGACAAACTTCCAGCTAAAAGCAGTCACTGGTTGTTAAAGAACTTTGATTTGGTATCATGCACAATGAAGCTTGCCAAGTCAGTCAGGCACAAAATTACAACGCAGGATGTCCATGACTACCTTGGAATTCCTGTTGGTTGGATGCAAATTGAATTGAAGAGATCATTTACAGAACATGAGGATTTACAATATCAAGATCTTCACCAAAGGTTCAGGAATCAATTTCCACTGGAAGTCGACACTGAATTGGATGAACCCAAGTTGCGTGACGCCTCAAAGATTCATGCATCACATGTGGCAGAGCTTTTGTTAAAAACTGTAGTACCTGGAGAGTGGTTCAAGAGAAATTTCATAATGTTGCTTGTTGCAACCATTATGGACAGTCAGCCGAATGGTGGGTTGAATTACAATATTCTTCATTACCTTGAGTGCACTGAGATGATTAATCACTACGACTGGTCAAAATTTCTAGTTGACCTTCTGATAAAGACAAAAGAGTCTTTTGATAGGACAACAAATGCTAGTTTTTTCAGAGGACCAATCCTTCTACTACAAGTTAATGTTCACCAATTTTCTTCATTATGTTCATTATCATTTCATTATATGTTCATCAAACTAATATTTAATCATTTACTTTATTTGCTTGCAGTTGATATATTTTGATCGTGTTATTCTCAAGAATAATGAACATCAGAGAGAGTTTCCAATAATTGTTAATTGGGATGCAGCCATGCTGAGGGCTAGAGAGGCAGAAGAGATCAAGATTGGTGGATTTGGAAAGGGTTATGTCAGAGATCCTCCAATTTTTACAGATGATGATGTGAACAATGCTGCAAACATAAGAGACAGTCCATCCGCCTCTTATCATTCCTTGGAAAGGGTTATGTTCATAATATGTCCAATAGAATGTTCATCACTTCTATTACTGATGTTCATCAAATCCATTATAAATGTTCATCAGACATATTACAAATGTTCATCACATCACTAAAGATTCATCTTCAGTTTTTTAAATGTCCAATATATGTTCACTAACAGTCTTATTAACGTTCATCATATGTCTTGTACATGTTCATTAATTACCTCAGAAGTATGATAATAAGCTTTTTCAAAGCTTAAACATATTCAATAATAGTTCATCGATGATGTTCATCAAATTTGAGATAAAAACTGCTTCTAATATAGACGAATCATCGTAATACTTCAACAAGTAAGCTCAAATTTGAGAGAAACACGGGGATGAACTGGTGAAACAAATAAAATAGAAGCAAAACCTAGATCCATAGGTAGAATGAAGGAGAAACAAGTTAACGAATGATAATCGATGTGTTGGTTTAGCGAAGAGAGCAATCAAGAGAACAAGGACACCTGAATACAAAAAATCAACAAAATCAGCTCGCACAAAAACATTGGATATAGAAATGTACACAAGATGAGGAAAACAAAATTAAAAACAATCAGAAACAAATAGAATGGAGGTAATCAACTAAAGAATTACGCAGCAGAGAAGAGAAGGCAAGATCCGAAGAAGATTTGTTGAACAACTTGGGGGAAAAGAAAACGAAGGCGAGAAGAAGAAGAAGAAAATTTGCGAGATCTGTTGAACGCGCTTGTACACGCGCCCAAAAGTGAATTAACTCCAACAGTCCGATCTGGCGAAATCCAACGACCCACAATCATTCTCATTTATTACTGTAGCAACTATTATCACCGGACATTTTTCCTAGTTTTATTTCTAAGCCAACAAGTCATGAAGTTCATTATTATTGCAGGTGGGTCCTAGAAATTTAAAGCATTTTACATCATAGAATATATATTTGTCTATAAATTCTAAATTCTACCTTCGATAGCGCAAGTGTGAATATTGCATATTACCAATAAATATATACTCCCTCTGTCCCATATTGATAGTCCCGTTTCCATTTTGAGCGTCCCCCTTTGATAGTCCCGTTTCCATTTATATCCATAAATTTCTTACCAAAATACCCTTACTTTTAATATTTTACTCCAATTTAATCATATCAATTTATAACCCCAATAACAGTTTATCAATCAAATCAACCATCTACATCATCTTCTCCAAATTAATCTTCTTCATTTATCACCCAACTACCTTCAACTCCATTAAATTTCTTCCATTTTTTAACTCATTTCTTAACTAAACATCAGATTTCATTAATTAAACACTTAACTTAATCTAATCAAAATTTTATTCTTAAATTACCGGCCAAAAAAATCACTTAAACCCATTAACCTAAGCTAACCCAACCCACTTAGCCTAATGTAATCCAGCCCAAAAACTACCCAGCCCAAAACCAAACCCTAAACCTCCCTCTGTTAAAACCCATCTCTTCTGTTCTCTCTCGTTCACCGCCTCCACTCACAAACCCTAAAACACTCTCTTCTCTTCCTCACCGCCGCTCTCTCTGTTGGATCTTCCTCCCTCAAAATCGCCATGTCCATCGACTCCACTCACACTCGTCCCTCCCAAAGCTTCACCAAAAGTGAAACCCCTCCCTCTTTCGAGAGGAATCACCACTCCTTCTCGGACATGGAACCAGAGAGCTCCCCAACCTGGATGAGGGAGGAAGATCCGACGTCGGAGAGCCCAAACACCTCGAGTGGTGGGTGTTCTCTGTCGTTCCCTTGCGAAAAGGGGGCTTTATGCGACGGGAACCACCTCTACACTCCTGAACGGCGACAGAGCATCCCCACCACTCCTGAGTGGACAGAACCGGAGCCCAAACACTCAGTCGAGATTCACTGCTCGCCTGAGCTTTCAGAGAACGAGGCGATTTCTCGTCCTCGCGAGGTGATAGTCATCCCGGATACGCCGACGCCGAAGCTGCAGGTCCCAGATGCCCCTACACCGGAGAAGGTGATTCCCGATGGAGATGCTGTTGAGATGCGTCTTGGTGATGCTGTTGAGGGCTTTGATGAGGTGTCCCCTCCGCCGGTGTCCCCTGAGATTATTGTCATCCCTGACAGCCCTTCCCGATCGGATACACTCTAGCTAAGTCGCTCCTGTTATCTTATGCAGTCTTGCACATATTTTGTTTTTGCCTTTGTGGTTTTGGACCTCTGATGGACAGTACTGGACAATGTTTTGTTGTTTTGTGGATGTTTTGTGGTTGACTTATGTTTACTGTATTTTGTGGATTATTGTGTTGCATTGTCTTGTGGATTTTGGTTGGCTTGTTGATAGGTACTCTGAATTGAATAGTTAATCTATTCAGTTTGTGTATTATCTGTTATCCATTGAGCATTAGCATGGTTGGTAATCCACAAAATACATAGTAACATTTGATGATCTACTGAGCATGGTTGTGCATAATTGGGTTTGATTCTCTGGTGTCTGACTGTGGATGATGGTTTTTTATCTCATCCTCTGCTGTCTGAATGTGGATGATGGATTTTTGGGTTCTCTGTTTGAACATATCACAAAAAACTGTCTATATGTGCCATAGGAACTCTTTTGCATTTGATTGTGACTTGTGTGATATTTTAAGTTAGTGTGTAGCCGTGTGTATTATCTGAGATATTGCAGTAATATCAGTGATGAATTTTTGTGATGCTTTTATATGCTCGGCTAAGATCACTAGCTTAACTTGCCATAAGAACTCTCATTTGCAATGAAGTAGATGCCTATCTGGTATGTGTAGATTAGTTTTTTGTGGTAACTGGTTTATGATGAATCCTCATTTCTGAGATGATGATCCTAGTATTTTTGCAACTTAAATGTGCAGGAATGAATGACGATCTATAATAGTATGATATTGAGAATAAGTTGTGTTCAAATGCCTATATATACAGATTGCTCAGATGTTGTTGTGTGAATAGTTGAGGTTTGAATCTGTGTTGTGTGTTAGTGACTTATCTTAAGTGAGGAGACAATGTTGTAGATGTCGGAGGTTGTTGTCCATGTTGATACAAGCAAGTGATCCTCTAAAAGGTTGCCTCACTCATTTGAATTGAGGCAGGCTTTCACTGGATTTGTTCAGATGTTGTTGTGTGGCAAACAAGTGATTTACATAATAGTTTGAGAAAAGTTTGGGTTTCGCGTTCCCAGATAACGAGCTAATGTTCATAATTTGTATTTATGTTGCTATTATGTTGTATTATAAGTAGGGAAAACTGCTTGGAACCCCCTCTTATATGGGCCAATTTACACTGAACCACCCCCTATATCAATATTTATTTTAAAACACCACTTTATGTATTCTATAAGCACAAAGTTACCCCTCAACATTCTCTATTAAGGAGTGAGAGGCGATTGGAAGGAATTGGAAGGAATTCGCGAAGAAGAAGCTTGATTCATAAGGCATGAGTTCATATGAAATCTATTTAATTTCACATCTTCAAATTAGTATCTGACAGATTGTTAATCAAAGTGATCGATTTTTCTTGGCTTTAGGAAAATGTCATTTGAGTCCTGCAATTCATATAATGGGCCAACTATGTATTTATGTAATGTCAGAGCAAAATTATCACAACTCACACTTTAAATAATTGTGGAAGAAGATTTTTTGGATGGAAATAAAACAAAGCAAGCTTGTGATTTTTGTCCTTTGGATTGATTGTCCATTTGAAGCACAAGCATCAAGTGTACTCCACAAATTGGTGAATCAAGACACTGAATTTGAGCGAAGGAACTCAAAACTTGAAGAAGAGTTGAAGGGTAAGATTTGGAGATTGCAAGGGATGAATCTAGGTCTAGGATAGACATGTTTGTTGTTGTATGGTTGTTTTTAATGGTTGTTGTTAGTCCAACTTGCAAGGTTTTCTAGGTTTGTAATGGATAATGTATGGTTATGTGGTGAGTTGCTTTTCAATTTGTGAGTTGTAAAGTTATGTTGTACTTATGAAAATGAAACTGTAATGAATTATTGGTCAACTGATTTGTGTTTAGAGAATAAGTTGCATGAGGACACCATGGAACTAAATAAACCTTTAAGAAGAACATTAGGTTACTGGATAAACCATAAATAGATAGAGATGATGGTCAAACGATTTTTTCTGGTCATAATACATGCAAAAATCTATATTTAACCAATTCAATTGATGTTCGAACTAGAAAACCAATGCTAGATTAATGCATTTATTTAACATGCGACATTAAGTTTCTTCAAACATAAATAAGCCCTTTTCTTCATCTGATTTCCACACCATATTTCCATACCACATTTCTCTTCTTCCTCAACATTTCCCCTTTTTGATCACATTCAACAACATTCAACAGCTCCTCCTCCATTCCAGTGATTGCAGCTGTGAATACCACACTAAGAGTTTTTATTGTAGATCTTGTAGTTCCTCCAAGGGAACGAATTCCGAGGGCAAATTAGAGGCAAAATCACAGGGCAAATCTTGTTAGGGGCAAATCCTGTTGCTGCAAAAGAGAGCAGAAAAAGTCGCCATCAAACAAGGAGTTCAGCTTTGTAATTTCTTTGGAGAAATGATTTGTGGAGGATGATTGTCGCATGATAAACTTTGACCATTATATAGTGTTTTTCTAAATCTTTGTAAATCCTAGTATTTTTGTAAACATTTTAGTATCTTATACAACCCCTATCACTGAAACATTGTGATGACTTTCTGATGAACTACAAGAACTGTACAATCAGCCTTGAGTACTACACTGGTTCATTGCATTTTCTTATCAAATACAAGTGGCAAACAATATAAGTTTGGAAGAGGTTGGAGATGTTTTATTGAAGATAAGGGAGTGTGCAAGAATGAGGCGTGCTTGTTTGAATTACTCTCTCATACTTTTGCACCTCGAGCCTACGTTATCCGCATCTTCAAAGCTTGAATTAATCTCTCATCTGGTTGTTGTTGCATTTTGTTATGGTGTTCCTTTTTTCTAGGTTTGAAGTGTTCAAAGTTCTTTGTTTTTTTTTTCATGCACTTCCAATCAAAAAATTATGAGCCAATGACAAGCTTTCATGTTGGAAATTGACATTTAAATGAACAAGCTTAATTTTGTTGAAAATTTGGACATGGCTTGTTTGTAAATAGTATTCACAAACAAATGGATATGACCATTGCCAAACCTGTCACAATCCATTTCTCGGACAACAAGCTGCAACAACATAACATTCAACATAATAATCAATAGTGCAACAAAGTACTAGCAACAGTGTCGTGATTGTTTCCCACTACATCAAATAATATTAGTTGGACTAGTTTCACATTACACCAAAATAAAACAAATATAATAGACTAGTTTTTTCCTATTGAGCTCGACTTGGACTTAGACCATGGAGACCTCCTCACAAACTTGGAAATCTGAGTTCCTTTTCTAACAATTTGCCTTGGAGCTGGTACTGGATAGTGTGTGCTTGTAGAAGCTCTTCTTATCTTAATTACAGTGTGAGAAGCCTGTGTTGGCATGGCATTGTCTTCATCTATTTGTAACATATACGCAATTTGGGCATCCTGTTAATAATGATAAGATATTATTTGAAAAATTACAAATGCTGATAACAGAACCATGTTGAAAAACACAATATACCTCACTATTTTCTCCACTTATGCCACTAACTGAACCATGTTGAAATTGACTAGAAGATGCAGTTTGGAACTGACTTGAAGAAGTAGGCACAAACTCATCATTTTCCCTCACCTACACCAATAAAATTTGCAAGTTAAATGTCAATACATATCCAAATTACACAAGAGAAGAATTGGGAATTATAACTTTTTTCTAATGTATTTTCTTTTCTTAGGTTGAATATGCATAGTGTTATGTCTTGGTGGTCTCCCTCCTTTTTTGGAATCTTTGGTGGTGGTGGTTGAATAGGATAAGTGCATGACTTCTTTGTGTGGCCTTCAGTGTGACAACTACTACATTTGTTCTTTTCAAGCCTTTGTCTTGTAATTTCTTTAGCAATTTGTCCAAGCTCCTTTCTATTATTTTGGGTCTTCATGGCTGAACAACCAGCGTAGGTGGTTCTAGGGGATCCATTCCAGTTTTTTCCAATTGTGACTCTCCATACATAGGATTCACATAGTTATTCACTTCAAATCTCTTCATTAGAATGCAATAAATGGAGTGAGACCATAAAATGTCAGTTATGTCCCACATGTTGCACCCACAAGATCTTGCCTCCCAACCACACATGTTTTATCACCATAATCCACTTCATATTGCAATCCATCACCAAAGCACTTACACTTGCATACACCGTCGACCTTATTCTCATTAACTATTTTTGCAGCTCTATGAAATCCTTGATATGCCCTTATTTTATTTATGGATGAAAATATTTGATAGGGCAAATTAACGTAGTGCTAAACCAAAGAAAACCCTATTAATGCAAGCTATAGCAAGCAAGTAGAGTCGAACCCAAGGGAATCAAAACACCAATTTCTATGCAATAATTAAATTTACCAACTTAAGAGCATTTATTGGGGGTTGATTGGTTTCAAGTTAAACAATAAACAAGAATCAAAGCAATTCAACTATGGTTGTAAATATGATTATGAAAGTAATTCATCTAACAAATATCCCCACTACAGTCAAACAAGTTGATCATTGATTATCTTATCAATCTTAGGGAATGTTCCTATTCCGATCTTACTTATATCAACATGTCTACCGGTCCTGATAAACTTACTTTTCAATAACCTAAAAGATCTCCTAGGTTGAATCAAGTAGCAATAAAGAGTATAGAAATCACAAGGAAGCATGCAACACTTCACACCGCAAAACATTAAACCTCATGCAGTCACTAGTAGAAAAAGGGGCTTTCACCACGGATATTTTACCACGGTTATATAGAAACCGTGGTATTCTTGCATCATTGGCACATTTACCACGGTTTTGTGAAAATCAGTGGTGTTTATGCTAATATTTTACTCCGGTTTTTTGTAAATTGTATATTTAAAACGGGTATTAAATAAACCGTGGTAACTACGCTCATTATTTACCCCGGTTTTTCCAAGAATCATATATTAACAACGGTTTGATGAGAAACCGTGGTGAAAACCATTGTTAACTTTCGCCGGTTTTCTTACCCCGACATATTAACCCCGGTTCTGAAAATAACCGTGGTAAATGGACATAATTTTTAAACCAAATTTAAAATACTGACTGATGTAGTTTTGGAAACAGAATTATAATACGGAAGCTTTTCATAACTGGTTGTTGTCACCGTGCTGTAGATTTTGTACAAAACCAGGTGTAAAGGTGTGGTAGCTACAACTATTGGTGGGTTTCAATCTTGAATCTCATTGAACAAGTACATATTGTAGTATGAGATTAAACAAACATTAGTATTACTGTAATAAAGCTCATAGAATCACTGTAAGCCATACTTGTTCCATTCTCAATCTTGTGATTCACTTACACACGTATTGAGATATTTATGAAATACTTGTTCCATTCTCAATCTGGCAAAAGATGTTTTCACCACACACTACAAAGATCAATCCTAAAATATAAGCACTAAACAACTAATGCATATCCAGCTGCTGAACATCCAGCTACTGCACAGCCAGCTGATGCATATCCAGCTGATGCACGCTGCACATTCCTCCTACACAAATTAGCTTCATACGCAAAAAAAATCAGAATGTATTTACTTTACAATTCAACATTCATACAATTGTAGCTTCTTGTTTATCATTAGAAACACAAACCAAGTAAAATAAAACTCATGCATTCAACCTCCACTTCTTGTTTATTCTCATCTTAAGACCACAAAAAAGGCCCATTGTACATTTACATAGAGCTAGAAAGAAAACACAAGAAACTAAAAAGCACCAACCCAACGACATCAGAAATTACTCAACCAAGAAATATAGTAGCAGCAAAAAGAACACAAACGACATCAGAAATTAGCCATCGCCCCTGCTTAGCAACCGCAGCTCGCAATTGGAGTTTCACAGGCGTGCTTAGCCACCGCATCTCGGAAATAAACTGGACTGCACAGACGACAACCACGAAACTTCGCCAGTTATATCAAGCTTGCCAACACGAATCGCTTAAGCCAAATCGAAAATAATCAGCGGTTTCGAGAGCGCAAAATACTGAACAGAACACCACCCGTAGTTGACAATCTGAAGTCTGAACTCATACATTCGCTCCATATGATAAAGATTTCTGCAGCGAAACGGAGCGAGCTAGTGAGGGTTGTTCTGTTCGCATTGCTCTCAATGCTCTCCGTATTTTAGTTCACTTACTAAATAAGTACTTTTTTCATTCACATTCTAATTTCTTTAAATAAATAATTTTAACAAAAAGAACTGCTGGCTGCGTGTATTCTCTGTTAAAACTAAAAACCCTAACTCCACCAATCAATAACGCCCCGCCCAAGTTCGTCCTTGCTTCTTCTACCTCTGATTCCCATTTGTTTCTCTCTTTCAGTGGATCAAAGTCTTCAATTCTTCTGGTAAGTAATGTTTCTGTTGTGGCTTTAGCGGCATTGGTGTGATTCTAAACCCTAAGTGCTTATTTTGAGAAGCATGATCGATCTTCAGTGCCTTTGACTGTTGTGCTGTTTTGTTGGATAGGATATATTTGTGTCTGCTCAATAGGCAACTGGATCACGAGAAGAGAAGATTGCTTATTCAATTTGATGGATTGAGATTTGTAAAGTGAATCATGCTTCACGTGACTACATTGGTTGTTTAAAGTTATATTTGCGGGCAGATTTCATGATTAGTAGCTCATTTAACACGATTTTGATTTGTTCTCTCCTATACCTTTCTTGGTGGATAGAACTGAAGAGAAAATTTCGTGAACATTAGCCTTTGTACAGTACAAATTTTACACTCTGGATAACTGCTCCTTCATATATATTAGTTGATGTTTACTTGGTGAAGGTCAACTATTCAGTTCAGTTATATTTTCATTTGTTAGATTTACTGTACTTGTTGAACGTTTCAGAGCATTTCAGTCACAGACATGTCCTCTTCAAGTGAGAATGAAGAGGAATTTGCTGAAGATTGTATTAATAAAAACTCTACAACACATGAGAAAGGTACAAAAATAGTCGCAAGACGTGGACGCACTATTTTAGCAAAGATTACCAGGACCAAAGATAAGGGGGAAAAAATTAACTCTATATGTACTTGTTTCTATATTACTAGTTAATGACAATGTTCTGATAACTTTGTATGTACTTGTCTGTAAACAGGTCTATTAAGTTGTGGAGTGCTGATTACAATCCAAACAGACCCAACAAATCGATTAAGTGGCTCGAGATAAAGGTTTGTTGCAATAATACAAATTGTGGTTTCGGGTTTGTTGCAATAACGCCAATCCGAGCTCTTCCTTCTCCTTTGCGGGCCCTTCTGTTCGCAGGTTCTCTCTATGTCTCTGTATATTCTCTTAATAGCGGTTGCAACGATTAGAGATTATTGCTAATTTGACGTTCCTGGTGTTGATTGTAGTAAAGGAGGTAGTCAGGGAAGAGGACGTTCTGATGCGTCTGATCGAAAAAGGTCAAGAAGTCGCGGCGGCAGAGGCGGTCGTGGTGGTAGAAATGACCGAGTGGATGCGCTTGGTAGATTGATGTATGAACTGGTTTGTTTCAATTTGGGAAAGTAAAATTGAGCTTGCAATATAGTATTATGTTTATGAAATTGATGTCAGGACGCGTATATTGAAGCATATGGCGCCTGAGCTCAAGTTGAATATGCGCAGCGATGGCTATGTGCAGGTTCTGGATTTGTTGAAACTTCATTTGAAAACTCTCGCTGATGTTCCTTTGAGATCAAAGAGGTGTGTTTTATCAAGCATTGTCTTGTCCATGATTTGTTTAAGATGATATTCAGCACAACTGACTACTTTCTTCGTAGATGCATCTATTCTATTTTCTCTTGCTTCTTTTCTTGGCAAAATTTGCATTCGACTACAGATGTTCTTCACTAATATTTGTATTGGCGGTCTGCAGTCTATAAATTCTACTCACGACCTTCTGTTTTTGGTTATTTTTCTTATATGATTCGACAATATGCATTATACTTATGGACTCTACTTTACTACTATGAAGTTGCATGCAATTTTCTCACTGATTTTTGTGTGTTGTATAGGCTGTGCAGAGGGATAATAAGCAAAGATTTAGTCTTTTTCAAGAGGGAGGAGAGCTGTTGATACGAGCAAACCAAGGCCATTCAGTAACGGTGCGTAGCACGGCTGCTTTGCAGTCCTCATATTAAATTTTGTTACCTCCAAAATGGTTTTCGAGAAAACTTATGGGTATGAATTGAGGGAAAACTTTGGGATGTGCTGAAACTTTGTATATGTGTGACTTTTAAGTGTTGAAATGGATATAATCCTATAGCCAACAGCTTACATTGCAATTACATCCTGTATAGCTGATAATAGGGGAGAGTTTATGCATATGCACAAAGAGAGCAATAGGTCGACACGAACAGCTCAGAATAAATACTTGATATGCTTGTTTTATTTTTCCTCATTCTGTTTATTCATTATGCTCCTTTCAACGGGATCGAACATTAGAAATTGGTGTGTGATAAAGGTGAAATTATTTTCTAATGTTTATTGTTCCTTTCAGACAGTAGAAACTGAAAGCTTGTTGAAACCAATCCTTTCTGCTGAAGAAGCCCCTGGTAAGAGTAACTGATGTAGCTTACAAATTCTCTACCGTACTTCAAACTACGTTTTCTGCATAGACCTGTCAGTTGGGATTATTTTCCATCCTCTAACATGTTAATTTGTGTAACTTGGTACGTCTCCTAGTTTGCGTACATGGATCATATAAGAAAAATCTAGAATCTATACTCCAGTCTGGTCTCAAGAGGATGAATAGGTTACATGTTCACTTCTCGTGTGGCTTGCCAACTGATGGAGAAGTAATTAGCGGTATGATCTTTCTCCTTCCGTATGGTCTGGTCTCAAGAGGATGAATAGGTTACATGTTCACTTCTCGTGTGGCTTGCCAACTGATGGAGAAGTAATTAGCGGTATGATCTTTCTCCTTCCGTATGGTTTCCTGGCGTAAACTCAAAAAGATAATTTTGTTCATTAATCTGAATATCCTATCCACTCTTCTATAAAGGTAAACAACAAAAGGAAATGAACGTTTTGCTACCTAATTCTTGTTATAGATAATGTGTGGCTTCGTTTGAAACGTTTGTTAGATATCGGTGAGACAGGAAGCAAGATCATAATATATACGTTAAATTTAGAAAAAAGAAAAACAATATCACAATAAAATCTCTCAAACTTAAGAAAATTAGGACAAACAAATATCACAATGATATTACATACAATATTTAAAGATATTATTATGTGTTAAATTTGAGTTATAATCTATTAATTTAATAAATAAGGCAGAAATAAATATAAATATAAATATAAATATCACAAATTATTAAACAATTAATTGTCATATATCTTTTTTAGAGTCCTAAATACGCTAAAAAGAAAATAAAAGTAATAAATATTGCAAAATGGTAAATAATTATAGATTGAAATATAATAACTATGATATTCTATAGTTTTGTTTCAATATACAGTATTATTTGTTATTTATATATCTCTAATGATAAAATTATATCAATTTATAAATTTTATAACATAAATTTACCTTTTTAATTATCTAGATTGTATACATAAATGACATTTTTTTAATTTGTAACCGAAAATGCTCAAAACTAGAAACTATCGAACCCGAACTAACACGAGAACATGCGTCCCGAATCTGACCTGATTAACAAAAGTAGAGTACGTTAATATAGTAATTAAGTATATTTTTTATTTTTAAATATTTTTTTGTTTTAATAAAAAATAAAAAATAGTATTGTTAACCCTATTTGTTCTGAACTTGAATTTGAAATGATTGAATCCTACTTAATTGATATGATTGACCGCTCTAAATCTAATTGGATTAAACCACCAGGCATATAAGCGATATTATGTCAAACCACCCGTTCTATTGAAAGTTATTTTCCCACATATAACGGGGTTTTTGTACGAAAAATGTTGATGGCGACGATGGATGGTTAATTGTGTTGTTTTTATGAGTGGTTAAAATTAATTTTCAATAAAGTTGATGACTTAGGGTTACATCGTCTAAATCACCGGTGATTTAATCTAATTTTTCCTAAATACTAATTATATCCATTATTAAAATAAAACTTAATATATTAGAAATTATACAAATCTCACGGTAAAGAATTAATCTAGTATTTTATTAATTTGATTGATCATGAATAGAAGTGTGCAACTTGATGAGTGCGATTTGCATTACATTATCCCGTATTTGATTTCGAGATTCCCGTCTGCAAGTTGATGCAAGCTGGTGCAAGTTGATGCAAGTTGGTGGCGACCGATTATATTATTACTACTCCTTGACTGGGTCAAGTTGATCGTCTGCAGAGTCCTTTCTCGTCTTCAGAGTGCAGTATATTACTCTAAATAAATTAATACTACACCTTGACTGCAGAGTCTGCTCATCACATTATTACACTCAAGTCCTTCTTTAGGGTTACGTCCGAGCTTGCCCCCGTCGATTCCGTCCGAGCTTGCCCCCGTCGATTCCGTTCTCGTCCGTCTCGTCCTTGTAAACGGTGGTGCGTCTCGTCCAAGCTCACCTTCTCATCTGGTATCCTCTTCTTTCCTCCTCCTGTTATTCCTTCCTATTGCTATTATTTCTTGATTTGTACAGAACTTTGCTGTTCGATTGAGTTTTGCGGATGTGTACATGAACTTTGCTGTTTGATAAAGCCTAAAAAAGGGATGGAGGGAGCAGTCTTTATTATAAATCGAGATTCCCGTCGTCTCCCATCAAAATAAGAGCATTCATCTCGGGTTCGTAGTTCATCGGTGTTTGCCTACTGTGTCTACTGTAATTGGTGAGTCTAATTTGAAATTTCCTTGCTGTTATTATGCTCTATGGATCTTTGCTTGTTTCTTCCTACCTAGCATGATAGCATGATTCTCTTGCTTGTTTGTGATCTCTTTTGTGTTATACTCTCGGGTTTTGGTAAATAAAAGAACATGATCAGGTTCATTTATTTTATGAATTTTTCAAACCTATGTCCTAGAGATTCTTGTTAAGCATCCTAGTTTTATTATTTTGGAGATATCTATTTAGCTGTGATGAGTTTATAATTGAATTTACAATTTAAGTTTTAGGACTACCTACCACCCATAGATCAAGAAGATAAACAAGAGGATGAATCATTTTAAAGTCTCAAGTTAACTTCTTCTGTTTACACGAACAACAAATTTAGCCATTTTTCTACTCATGGCATAATAGCAGGGATTTTCCACTTCATTCCCATGGCTGAACTAGCTGTCCTAAACATTGCCAAGGTACTCCTCCAACAACTGAGCTCCCCAGCTAAAGATGAGTTTTCGCTATGGTTCAACTCAGATTCTGAGCTCAAGAAGTTGGAGAACACTATCAGAACCATCAAAGATGTGTTGCATGATGCTGAGCAAAAGAAAGCAGTGAATGCTGATATCGGAGGGTGGCTTTCTAGGCTTAAAGATGAGATGTACAAAGCAGATGACTTGTTCGACGCTGTCTCAACTAGAGCCTTGCAGAAAAATGTCATTCTTGGAAGCAAGTTCAGAAAAGAGATGAAGATTTTCTTCTCTAAGTCAAACCAAGTTGCCTTCCTTGTCAAAACATCTCATAAGGTGAAGGAGCTGAGGGAGCGGCTAGATGACATTGCAAAAGACATCAATCAGTTTGGATTGCTGAGGGATGCAAATGTATACGATCAGAGGCATGTTGTGAAGCGAAACGAACAACACTCTTTCATTGCTACTGATGAGGTGATTGGGAGAGAGAAAGAGAAGGCAGAGATATTAAGTTTGTTGTTGACTGATGGTAGTGTCGAAGAGCGTGTTTCTGTCATTGCAGTGGTTGGCATTGGGGGACAAGGAAAGACTGCTTTAGCTCAGTTGTTGTACAATGCAAAGGAGACAGAGGAGTTCTTTGAGTTGCGTCTATGGGCTTGCGTTAATTATCTCTCAGACTTAAAAGAAGTTTTGGAGAAAATTACAGGCACAACATCAAGCAGTTTAGATGAGTTGCAGAATAGGCTGAGGGCCAAGATCAATGGGAAGAAGTTTCTTCTTGTAATAGATGATGTATGGGATGATATCCGTGAACAATGGCTTTGTTTGAAACGCTTGTTAGAAGTTGGTGAGAGAGGAAGCAAGATCGTAATGACCACACGCTCGGAGGTGGTAGCACAAAATCTTGGCACTGGAGTGCCTCATTATGCTTTAGGAGAGCTGTCGGATGAGGATGCTTGGGTATTGTTTAAGAGAATGGCCTTTGACAGCAACAAAGAAGTGGAAAACCAAACCAAGGAAAATCTGGGCAGACAAATTGTGAAGAAGTGTCCGAATGTGCCTCTTGCTATCAGGACAGTAGGTAGCTTCTTGTACGGTAAAGACATGAAGGTATGGTCAGATTATGTAGATAATGAGTTGATGAAAGCATTGCCTGATCGTGAGAATATAGTGATGCATGTTTTGAAGATCAGCTATGAGGACCTTCCTTTGTCAGTAAAGCAATGTTTTGCCTATTGTTCGCTCTTTCCGAAAGATTATTTATTTGATCAAACTACTTTGATCCAGCTTTGGATGGCTCAGGGTTTCCTTGAGACGTCTAATGAAAATCCATGCTTAGAGGATGTTGGTGAGAGTTACTTCTTGTATTTGGTACAAAGATGCTTTTTCCAAAATGTTGTGGTAGGCGCTGAGGGTGCTATAATCAGTTGCAAAATGCATGACCTGTTCCATGATTTGGCTAAACAAGTATCTGCAAATGAATGTCTTTCGATGTTGAAAATCAATGAGGATGTAGGGAGAAAGCGACCTCGACATTTCCATGTTAAGGATATCACAAGCTCACATCTCGAGTATAAAGGAATGCGAAGCCTATTGTCGCCTTATACAGGAGGAATTGATAGGGCGCTTCTAGATGGTGTCTTCCTGAATTTGACAAGTTTGAGAGCATTGAGTTTAAGGAAATTAGGTATAGAAGAGATACCCAGTTCCATAGGAAAATTGATTCATTTGAGATATCTTGACCTCAGGAATAGCGATAAGTTGCTCAGGCTTCCAGATGCTTTCTGCAAGCTTCATAATCTCCTAGTATTGAATCTTGAAGGATGTCAGAATCTTATCAAGTTGCCAAAAGACCTGCACAAATTAATAAGCCTAAGATATCTACGACTTGTCGATTGTTCAAAACTGAATCATATGCCTTCAGGATTGGAAGAGATGACCTCTCTTGTTAGTCTTGACCAACTTATTGTGCACAAAGAGTATGGGGGACTAAGGTATTTGAAACACCTTAACAACTTGACAGGTGAAATTTGGATCCGTCTTCTACAAGGTGGGTGGAAAAGCTGTGTGGTTGATGCCGAAGAGTCTATGTTGAGCAAAAAAACAAAACTAAGCCAGTTATATCTGGAGTGGCCTTCTGAATCAAAAGATGAAGAGTTTCCTGAAGCTGATGATGTGTTTGATGCCGAAGAGGAAGAGTTTCCTGAAGCTGATGATGTGTTATGTTGTCTTCAACCGTCCAATAATGTCAGTGATTTTAGAGTTTATAACTACCCTGGAGTGAAGTTTCCATATTGGCTTTCTACTCTGCATAACTTGGTTGAGCTATGTCTATATTCCTGCAATAGATGTCATGAGCTTCCACAACTAAGCCATCTCTTTCAGCTTAAAACGTTGTCCCTAGCGCTTATGCCTCTGCTGGAGTACGTGGAGAATGACAGGTGTTCTGATAGCGGATCATTCTTCGCCTCACTTGAATATTTGCGTATTTTTAATATGCCAATATTAGAAGGATGGTGGAGGCCAGCTGCAGCCGAAGAAGTTTCTGGTGTTCATGACAATGGGTTTCCACGGCTTTCTCGTTTAGAGGTAACGTATTGTCCACAGCTAACAACCCTGCCTTCGTGTCCATTTGTGGAAGATTTGAAACTTGATAGTGTCGGTGTGAATCTAGTAAGACAGTTACTGAGATTACCCAATGCATTTGAACCAGAAGCAAATAGGTTTGTGGTTCCAACTTCTAATATTCCCTCCACTTGCTCTCACCTCAGTGTTTTATTTCTCTCGGGAATAAATGATCTCGCTTTTCCGCCACAAAAAACGAGCATCTTGTCATCTGTCCGCCGTCTTTCCATTTGTGACTGTCAAAACTTTAAACGCTCTTCTCTCTTTTGCTTACTGCAACAACTGCCTTCCCTTGAATTCCTCGAGTTTCAAGGCTCCGAAGCTACAGAATCAGTGATTGAGGTTGAAAACATGGCGAAAGAGGGGATGCCATGGAGGTGGCTTATAAGGCTCAAGGAGTTGGAATTTGATTTCGGGATTGATGCAGTGGGTGCTCATCTTCTCAACGGACTTCATCATCTCAATGGATTAGAGAGATTGACTATCTTTGGAAATGTGCCATCTGACGAGGACATGCAATGGACAGCTCCTCTTAACCTTAAACACTTGTCACTTGAGGATATGGATACATCAGCTGGTCTTAATAGAGTAATCCATCAGCTCAAGAATCTCCAGCATTTAACAATTTCAAGTGAATACAGTGGTGATACACTTGAATTGAATGAGTTACCGTGGGAGGACCTTAAAGGCTTGAGAACACTCCACTTTTATTCCATCTCGTTGATATCAATACCAGACCTCCCAGCCCTTGAATATCTACTAATTTGTGGTTGTGATGATATTTCATTTTTGCCTGATTGGGTCAGAGGCCTCAAATCACTTGAAATTATAGGTTGCTCAAAATTGGAAGAGAAGTGTAGAAAACCAACGGGTTCATGTTGGCCCCTAATCCGGGACATTCCTTATCTATCCATAATCTAGTGCAAACAGGTACTTTGGAGTTTCTCTACTTTGAAACCTTTGTAAATTGAGTACAACTAAACTCTTATCCATTCCACTAATTCTACTTCGCAGGAAATCCTAGCTCATGGCTTGCTACCCGTAGTGAAATCCCCTCTGTTTTCGAAGTGATTACATAGACTATGAAATTTCTTGCAGACAACCCAAATGCATGCAACCATTTATTGAGGTAAACTCCAACGACTACGCTTTTGCAACATTCTAGTATTCACTTTGGGTTTTAGACTACTTATTATCCACTTGGCTTCTTTGCAAGTTATAGATATGAAAATATGATGGCCCGTTATCAGACTCATTCAAAGTTCTTCTTGATATAGTTGCACGCTTGCACTGCACTCGTCTTGTCGGCGTCTTTGTATTCATTTGGCAATTAACTTGCATCTGAGATAGCGAAAGCTTTGAATATGAACTCCAGCTTTTACCGCGGTAATCTTATTTCGTGAATTTTAATGCTTTAACCATCTCTTGAAAAATTCAATTGTTGTAGAATTGACATAGTATTGATCTATCATTTGCCACTTTTGACCAACAATATGAAACTTTGAACGTACAGTTGGTACAGAAGTTCAATCATCGCTTGAAACTTGTCGCCTTATGGAAACAAGACAGACCCAAAAGCATCAAAGGAGGTGATGAGCTCAAAAATGATAGGTAGAATGAACTCTAGCCTCTTGGACTGACATTAAAGGCAAAGCTTTGTACAACTTCAAATTTCAAAATTGAAGAAAGCGTTGGCCAATCACCCGCTCTGCCCATGTTTTCAAGAAAGTCTATGCTTGGTTCAAAATCGCCTATTGCTGGGAGACATCACTTGAAAAAGAAGTGTACGTTTTGGCCACTAATACGGGACATTCTTTATCTATCTATACTCTAATGAAAGGTATGAATGCTCATTAGACTCATTGAAACCGACTCTTGCTATGAAATGGAGTCTATCATCGATCACTAACGACCACTTTTTTGTTCATAAAACTCTAGCTGACAGGTCCAACAATTTGACATTGAAGAGAGACGAAGAGCCCAAAGCCTGATGCAAATACGAGGAACATCTTCATAGGCCAGATCTATCTATACTCTATTTAGAGTGACTAGACAAAAAAGATGTAATATGTACATGTGGAATTCATCACTCAAAAGATGTCTATTCATAGATATTTAATTTCCCCCCTGAAATACTCTAGAACCAATTACCAAAAAGAGTAGTAAACATCCCAGGATGAAATAGAATTAGGAGGCATTATTACGTCTTACATTGAAACCGGTTCTTACTTGTAATGAAAGGTATGCAAAAACCTTAGTACATGTAAACTGTGAAGTGTTCGTCTTAACAAATTACAAGTTAATGTTTATAATTTAGGCGGTCATGTTTATTATCCGTCGATTATGTCGGTTATGGTTATTTTCAAAAATGAAATAAAGTTCACATAAATTAAAAAATTGACACCGTTATTTTCAAAAATGAAATAAAGTTCACATAAATTAAAAAATTGACACCGTGTGGCTTACTTAAACAGTTTAAAATTATTACCGCCCAGATTATAAACATTCACATGTAGTTTTTAAACGCAAACACTTTACATAGTAACTTATTTTCTACAAGAATCTCTCTATAAACTATTAAAACAACATTGGCGTATATAAACATATCTTATCTATATAAAGATTGGCCGTCCAATACCAAAATTGAATGAAATTGGTACCAATTTAATGCATTATCAAGTTTTTTCACTCACCTCCTTTCTTTTGTAAGTCTTCCATTGCCTTGTTGTTCAATTAGATTTTAGACCTACAAATTCGAAGATGCTATGGGCCTGATCCATAAAAAAATAACTACTACAAAAACATACTAGGCTCATTAAAACCTACACACAATTAATTCATGTGATCTACAATAGAATTACAAGTATACGCACATCACACTAAGGGGTTATACTAAGAAGAAATTGCTAAGGAGTTATTAAACGTGAAGTCAATTAAAAAGGACAAATGTAGAGCTTATTCAATTAAATACGAAGTAGGAGGGAAAAAAAACATAAAATAAGGGCAAAATAACTTGAGCAATAAACACACACAAAAAGAAAAAACCAAAAAATAAACCAAATTACCCGCGCTTAAGATAAGTTTGTCCTATAACCAACCTTTATAAATGCTTCGTATGGTCAAATTTAGGTTATTTGGGCCAGTAATTTCGTATATGGCCACCTCCACTAAAAAGTCTCAGCCTTATGACAAAGGTCCTCTTTCCCATCTGCTCCGACTCGGGGAAGAGACTGAAACGATTACAGATATGTATTCATGGTTGAGGCGAAATCTTCCGTCCACGAGTAAAACCCAGAATCCGAAATCAGTCAGATCAGAAGAAAGGGAAGAACAATTCCATGGGATAACCGATCAGTTGGTTGAAGTTGTCAAATCCTTTACAGTAGATACCTTCAAGAATTTCCCTCTTTCTGGTTTGCCCCCTTCGGAAATCTTGGGGTTATCACTATCAATTAGCGACGCTTTATCCGAAATGTTGCTGCTGTTTTATTTCTTTTCTGTAGAGGATAATCCCAATTGCGAGGCTACAAGAACAATTGGTGGGGTTCAGGTGGATTTGTCTGAATGGCAACAGAGACATGCTACTCTTGTCCTCTCTAAAGTCAAGGTCTCTTTTTTTTATTTTTATGTTGGACACTCGTCGATTTAAATTTTCTCTCATGATTGTTATGAATCGAGATTTAGAGTGTGTTTTGCTGGAAATTTGGACAACATCGTTTGTCATGGAAATACATACCCAATGCTTAATTGTGAGTATTGCAGATTATAGATGCCAAAGATAATTGTATTGATGGTTTGATAATGTGTTTTAATATGGGGACTGAAATTTAAATGCCTCAGCTCAAACTTTCAATTTTAGCTGCTAGGAATTAGGTATAGTCAAGGATGATCTCCTTGAATTGTTTTAATTTCTTTCGGTTAGATTGTCTAGTTTTGACAGGAGAACCATGGCTAATGGCTATTGCCCTTTCATCTGTATCTTGTTGCATCTGCACAATGAAATATGGCTTACATCCAATGTGATGTTCCTAGTTTTTGTAAAATAACCAACCTTTAAAGAGCCAACTTAAATGTAAAACATTAACAAATTCACCTCCATTTATACTTCCGTCAAATTGTGAAACAAATTAAAAATATCGTTATGTTTACCAATAATAACGGAAAAAGTAAATTTAACTACATGTGTTACTTGCTGATTCTAGAAGTCATGTAGTTTGAGGACATATTCGATCATTGTCTAACACCCAGTGTTCTAAAAAACGTTGTACGGGAGCGGTACGGTACGGTGAAGGAGAGTCCAACATCTAGACAGTTGTACGGCCTTCTAGACGGTTTTGGTACGGTTAAAATTAAAATGACTTAAATATGATTTCATCTTTGTCTGATTGGGTCAGCCGCCTTACATCACTTGAAATTCGATCTTGCCTAGAACTGGAAGAGAAGTGTAGAAAACCAACGGGTTCATATTGGCCCCTAATTCAAAACATTCCTTATTTATCCATAGAAAACTAACAGGTACTTTTAGAGTAGCAACATTATGATCACAAACTAACAGATATTCTTTACATAATAGAAATAGTACTTGCCTATATTTTTTGGATTGTGTTTGTAAGACTTCTTTCACCTTTTGAATCTATGAAAAATTGAGGTATTGATATATGATATCTTATATATATATATATATATTATGAATCAGGTGAATTTTTGTATGATTTATCAATAGTATAGATAAATTCAATTTGCCACGGTTCAGAAAATTCAACCAGGTCAACTAATTTACCACGCTTATAACAATTATCACGGTTATAAAAAATATATTTCACCACGGTTATAAAATTTGTACATTTGAATTTACCCCGGTTCTACAATTTTACCACTGTAAATTTTACCACGGTTCAACAAATTTACCACGGTTAACCTGAAATTTGAATATATGCTAATTTACCACGGTGTTTTACCCCGGTTCGTGAATCGTTGTAAATGTGTAACTGTGGTAAACATGTTTTCCACAGGCAAGTTAACCACGGTTTAAAACCGTGGTAAAATTTGCTAAATAACCGTGGTTAAAACCCCTTTTTCTACTAGTGAATTTTGGATGCTACAATGAAAAGCAATCCCACCATCTATTTCTAGTCTAGCAATAGATCACTACGAATCAATCTAGGTGATCACATTAGCAAAATCAATAAAAAAAAAACATATGAATATAAGTAAGAGAATTAATACAAACACAAAGGAAAAGAACAAGAGTGGTAAATTTTACAATTGAGTCAACTGCAGGTTTCAATTGCTAGGCAAAACAAAAGTAGTTCTTGCTCATTGTTTGCAAAACATAAGTTCCTAGATGGAAGGGAGAGTCTAAGAGAAAGCATAAGAATCGAGAAGAGGGAAAAAAGAGGTTGTCTAACCCTAAAAATCCGAAAATTACATAAAAGGAAAAACCACTAAACGAAATAAAAAATCGAATTATAAAAGGAAATTTGGCCCAAAATGTCGCCCAGAAACCGCGACTAACTGCGGGTCACGCAATCACGATTTTTATCCAGAGTCACGCTCAAGTTATGTTCTTGAACCTCGGCCGCGACCTTCATAACGCGGGTGCGGTTGTTCTTCGAAAACAACGTCTTCTAGTCTTCTCAGCTCCTAGGCTCCGTCTCCAAATCTTCTTTAATTCCTTGCATATCTTCAACTCAGCTCAAATCATCTAAGTTATAGAATTGTCTCCAAAACTCTATCAATCAACTCCAAATATGAGTTATAAATCCCTCGCCGTACAAAGTGCAACATATCAATATTCATCAATTTTCTCCTAATCCACTCACACGTGCTCAAGATAGGCATCTCTTTGGATGAAAGAATACAATTTTTGAAACTCTCGCAAGCATTGTTTAGCAGTACATTTGACTTGGTGTAATGCCTAAACACATGAAGTGACCACGTTGATGGTGAGTCTCTCATGAGGTAGTTGTAAGCATTCACATCCAAATCTCTAATTGCCTGCATTGCCCCCTCAAAATCTCTCTGAGTAGTAGCCTTTGTTGCCGCCCATACCATATCCTTGTATGCTTGACCAACATCCCATGTTTTTGAAGTTATTTTGCAGGTGTGTTACATAGTGTCTTGTACCAACCTTTGACACCACTTAAATCAGAGCCTCTATCAAACCCTACAAGATATATTGGTTAGTAAATCATTATAAAGTCAGAGAAAATGAATAGAAAATAAAATTAATCAAAGAAATTACCTTTTGTCTATCTGCGATGAAAGTCAAAGGGTTTCCTCCATGTCTAAGATTTTCCAAGAACCATACCTATGTTTTTTTCTCTTGATCCACAACTGCATAAGCTATTGGAAATATATGTTGATCTCCATCCATTGCAACTACAGTGAAGACTGTCCAGTATCGGCCTTCAAGTAGAACTCATTTAAACCAACCATTGATATGCATCCACCTAGGAAGCCTTGCTTACAAGCTTGTAGAAATACATACATTCTCTGAAACTTTGGCCCTAATGGAGTTATTTCTGGACTAACGAACATTGTGCTTCCAGGATTCCACTTAATTACAGTGGCAACATAATCCACACCTTTGAATATTGCTCGGGCGCGTGTCATTGAGTTTCAGCACTGCCCTCATTCTAGCCCTCCATGCATGGTAATAACTAATTTTAACACTATGTTCTATCCTAAAAATGATAATGAAATGCTTGGTCCTCCATTGAGGATCATCTTTGTAATGCTCCAAATACTTGTCAGCCAACCAAATTGATGTGATTTTGTGTTTGTGTCTTGCCAACCACACTCATGCTTATCTCTTGATTTGAATTGTACCAGCTGCCCATTCTCTTTGCAGAAATCTTAAACCCACACAACTTCTCTACAGGTCTAGGTTTACACTTCCTCCTCCTATGTTTTAGTGGACAATGACACTTGTTCAAGCAAAATGATTAGATTTTCCTATTGTAATTATGCAATTAGTAATAATGAAAACCATTCTTCAAATAATATTGCCCCAATGCCTTTATAAACACCTCATTTGACCCAAATTTTATGCTAGTACTGAGTTGAATTTTCCTATTAAAATAAACTAAAGTATTGAATACAAGATACCTTAATCGAGGTTTGTCATTTAAACCAGTATTGTAGCTTTCATAATCATTCGCAACCCTTATGTCAAACACATTATCGTCCAATTCAACTTGAGCACCATCTACAATTAGAGCCTCATCATACACATCCTTGTCCACATTTTGTTTAAAATCTCCATCATCAGACAAATCATCAAATGAAGTTGGAATAAATCCTATTCCATCCTCATTTGAAGTTTCTGGACCCAATATCTCTTCATCACAGTTATGCTCAGTTTCTCCAGCCTCTGAATGTGCAACTTAAGCACTTGTTTTCTTTGGCAACAACCTTGGACCTAGCAAGCTTTGGGACAAATATTGTGTAAAAACTTCCAAAAGTAGCTACTCCACCAGAAGAGATTGTTGAAGAATTAGGCCACACACTTTATTTTGAAGAGCTAACCACGTATTATGGAGCACTCTCGACTACAAAACATGGATGGTCAAGAGGAGCCCTAGGGTTGAATATCACATATGATGTACATATGAGACTATACTCTTGCCTTTAAGTTTTCTAAATTCAACTTGGCTTTTCATACTTGGAGTACTTACTCTTTCTTTATTGGGTTGGGTTAATAAAGTTGTTAGACTCTCTTAAAACTTGGACAATATATTGTTGGAACCGAATTTTTCGGGCACCGTCGGTACCGGATTATGGGAGCGTTGACTTCGTCTCCGCGAGCACTATCTCGTAGTATCCTCATACGTCAAATTCGGGTTCCGTTTGAATGTGAAATGAGGGATCAAAGATGGTTGCATATAATGTAACAAAATTGAGTTTGGGATAAAAATGTGTATCCCACATTGGAAAATTGGAGGGGGAAAAACCCTCTAGTATGTACACTAGGAGGTGAGTGTCAATGATGTGTCATTGGGCCATGACAAGGCTAACTTGTGGACTTGTGGAATGGGCCTACATCCAAAAAGAATGAGCTAGCTTTGTTTTGCAGCTAGCCTAAATGACGCGGCTAATTTGTCGTGTGCCAAGTCAAGTAATCCTAACGTGCAAACTAAGTAATATAGTGCGCAAGCAAGGGTCGAATCCCAAGAGAATCAGTTTATCAAATTCTTAAGTTATCACAATGACTAACCAAAAAACGTAACCAAAGGGGGGGGGGGGTTTAATGGTTTTGATACGAAGTATCGAATGTCAACTTGGTTATAACAATATTAAGCGAAGTGTTCCACTTAGAGATTATCCACAATTAGATTAACAAGTTGATCTTAGAATCCTTTTCATCCCTATGTCAAGTTCTCAAGTGATCGTTCTAATTCCTGTTCTTGAATAGTTATTAGTCCAACTAGTCCTAATAACCCTTACTCGATTATAACCTTGAAACTATCAAAGTTCAATAAGAAAGTAGCAATGCATTCAGAAATAGATAGATACATGCAATATCATGGACAACTAGTCGGATACTCGACATGTACTCAATTCTCTTCTCTAATAACAATCACAACTAATTCATGCAAATAGATTGTGCTACACAACAAGTATGATAATTCAACTAGAAGTATCAAACTCTAGCAATATGAATAAGATAAAACTAACTTAGGTGATCAATCTAAAGTAGTAAATCTAGTTCATGGACAATACAAACAAGAGAGTTGAGACAATCAAAGAGTAGACAAAGGGAAAGGATAAACTCACAACTTGTTGAATCCAAAAGCTTCAAACGCCAAGTGAAACAAAGGAACTTTAGCAACTCATAAGTTTTGTGAAAAACTCTCCAAAAACTTAAGTAAACAAAAGGTATATGATCAAGGATGATCATCCACAACCTAAATAGTCATCAGCTATTGTAACAGCCACATTAAGAGAATAAAAACGTGTGGACAGTTGCAGAATTAAACACAAAATACTTCAATTGGCAAAGACATCAATTTGATTCTTCTGTCGAGGAACCGCACCCGCGGGTTGAGAGCCGCGGGCGCGGTTTTGGATTCTCCAGAATTTCAGGATGGCAGAGGGCCGCGGGCGCGGTTTGGGACCCGCGGGCGCGGCTTGTTCTTTCTCGGATCCTTGGCTGAGGGTGAAACCCGCAGGTGCGACTGTGTCGTCTGAGGTAACAGCTACTGATTTCTTCAAGTCTTCGTCTTCGTCTTCAGCAGCTTCTTCCTTATGCTTCAATGCTTCCAATGCTTCGTATCATCTCTTGGAATCTCGTATGTAAATCTTCTCTCGAACAGCTCCATGATACAGATTACATAGAAACAAATAACATAATCCTATACAAAACTAGCTAATAATCCATAGTAGCGGTATGTAAAACACCGCTTATCAAACTCCCCCATACTTAGACCTTGATAGATGTCTTTCTCATTATACAAACAATATAATGAGAAAGACATCTATCAATTTGGTCCTCCATAGTGGTTAACATGCAAACAATTTTGTCCTAAGACACTCATTTCACTCATTTTGCCTAGGGGCCCCGAAAGGTTTTCACCTAGCCACTCATTTCATTTTCAATCTCACCATTCCTTACCGCCCTCAAGTCCTTTTTTGCCAAGCCTAATGCAAGCCGAACTACCCGCTTATTGCATGGATTTTTCCATCCCGGGATTTTCATTTGCCTTTTTTCGTACTTTTGTGGCTTTTTCTGTTTTTAATTCCATGCAAAGTACAAACCAAATTCAAAAAACCGAAGGGAAATAACAAGGAAATGAAACTACTCTAGGATAAGCAATGAACTAATTCCCCTCCCCCATACTTGAAGTGCACAATGCCCCCAGTGTGTAAGACATAGAAAAATAATGAGGAAGAGAGAAAGAAGCTCACTGATCCGGGTCATCCCGGTTTGGATAGCCGGGCCAACGAGCCTGCATGTCGAGCCGCAAGTCATCCACCGAATGCTGCAGCCTCTCAACATTTTGGTTCACCGTCTGAACCGACTGGTAGACAAAATCAATCCGCTCGAATAGACGCTGCTCCCAAGGTATGTCAGTAGGAGCTGCAGATGATGAGCCTTCGCCCCATTGTGGTGGTTTTGGTGTTGGGAAAGAGAAGTGGGAGGTGGGAGGATTTTATGTGGTGGGAGGTAGAGAATGGTGGAAGTGAGAGTTAGGGTTTGATTGGTGGGGATGGGAAGTGGGGTACGTAGATGGGGTAGAAAATGAAATCTGAGATGGAGAAGGGTAGAAGATTAAATCGGAGATGGAGAAGGGTAGAAGATGAAATCTGAGATGAAGAAGGGTAGAAGATGAAAGTCGAAGAGAGAATGGTAGAAGTAGAACCGTCAATTCCTTTTTTCTCTTTCTTTTCTTTCTTTTTTTTTTCTCTTTTTTGGATAAACGAAAAGAAGAACCGTCAATTCCTTTAGTAGAAAACGACCATCGTCTTCTCGTCTTGAATTCCTAGAAAATAGAAAACAAAACAATTAAAAAGAAAATGAAATTCAAAGGGGAAAGAAAAAAATACCTCGGGTTGCCTCCCAAGCAGCGCCTTAGTTAGAGTCTTGGCTCGACTTGGTTTCCCGTCTTCAATTTTCAAAAGTTGGCTCTTCTAGAGCCATTTCATCTAAAGACACTTTGTTGAATCCCTCATGGTAAGGTTTTAACCTTTGACCATTCACCTTGAAGACGTTGCGGTTTTCCTTGTCAAACAACTCCACGACGCCATGAGGAAAGACGCGAGCAACAACATACGGGCCATTCCACCGGGATCGCAACTTACCCGGAAAAAGTTGAAGACGAGATTGGTTGAGCAAGAACTTGTCTCCCACCTTGAAATCTTTCCTCAAGATGTTCTTGTCGTGCCAATCCTTCGTCTTTTCCTTGTAGATCACCACATTCTCATACGCATCCCGGCGTATCTCTTCAAGCTCTTGGATTTGCAACTTCCTAAAGTCGCCTCCCTCATCCAACTCCATGTTGCATTTTTGCACCGCCCACCATGCCTTGTGCTCTAACTCCACCGGAAGGTGACAAGCCTTCCCAAACACAAGTCGATATGGGGACATTCCTATTGGAGTTTTGTAGGCGGTCATATACGCTCAAAGTGCATCATCCAACCTTAGACTCCAATCCTTTCGATTCGGAGCCACCGTCTTTTCCAGAATCCCCTTGATTTGCCTATTGGACACCTCAGCTTGTCCATTGGATTGGGGGTGATAAGCAGTTGAGACTCGTTGAGTGACATGGTACTTCTTTAAAAGTGCACTCACCGTCTTGTTGCAAAAATGAGTGCCTTGGTCACTTATAAGAGCCTTTGGAATCCCAAAACGAGAAAAGATATTCTCCTTCAAGAAACCTGCTACCACTCGGGAATCATCAGTTCTGGTGGCCTTCGCTTCCACCCATTTGGAAACGTAGTCCACCGCAAGTAAAATGTAAAAATTCTCAAACGAACTAGGAAAGGGTCCCATGAAATCAATACCCCAAACATCAAAAATCTCACAAAAGACTAATGGTGTTTGTGGCATCTCATTTCGTTTAGAAATTTTCCCAACCCTTTGGCATCGGTCGCAAGCTTTGCAAAAGGAAAATGCATCCCGAAAGATGTGTGGCCAATAGAAGCCGGCGTCCAATACCTTCCTAGCCGTTTTGTTAGCCTCAAAATGCCCCCCACATGCATGAGAATGACAAAAAGTAAGGACAGACTGTACCTCGTTATCCGGGAGGCATCGTCGGATTACCTTGTCAACACAATGTCTCCAAAGGTAGGGGTCATCCCAAACGTAGAAACGTGATTCCCGCTTGATCCTATCCTTTTGAGCTTTGGTGTAGTTCGGCTGGAATTCTTCGCGAACCAGGTAGTTCACGATGTCGGCAAACCATGGTTTGAAGGACCGGAGGGCGAAAAGCTTGTATTCGGGGTCAATTTCAGCAAATTCTGTATAATCTGCATACTCTGCTGTCAGAAAACCGCGATCGTGGTTATCGAGACGCGGTCGCGGTTCTCCTTGTACTGAGAATTCTGGAAAACAAAAACCGCGGGCGCGGCTTGTTGCTGGTGTTCTCAGCAGAAGCAGAATTAATTTGATACAAGTTTTTGTCCGGGAACGTACCTTGAATTTGAACCTGTAATTTACCGTCCTCGTGCACAATCCGGCTCAAATGATCAGCTACGGAGTTTTCGACTCCCTTCTTGTCCCGGATTTCCACATTGAACTCGCTTAAGAGCAAAACCCATCGAATGAGTCTTGGCTTTGATTCCTTCTTCGTCATGAGATAACGAAGAGCAGCGTGGTCCATGTGGATAATCACCTTCGTGCCCGAAAGATATTGCCGAAACTTTTCAAGGGCAAACACCACGGCTAGCAACTCCTTTTTCGTGGTGGAGTAATTCCTCTGAGCTCCGTTCAAAGTCGTGGAAGCATAGTAGATGACGTGCATTCCTCTTCCGACTTTTTGACCAAGAACGGCTCCCACCGCGTAATCACTAGCATCACACATGATCTCAAAGGGTAGAGACCAATCGGGTACTTGGATGATTGGTGCTTCGGTGAGGTGGGCTTTCAGAGTGTCGAATGCCTTCTTGCACACATTCGACATGTCAAAGGTAGCTTCCTTCTTCAAAAGCTCACATAGAGGCGTGGAGATCTTAGAGAAGTCCTTGATAAACCTGCATGGCCTAGGAAAGAACGCACTTCACGCACATTAGTAGGATAAGGCAACGATTGAATGACGTCAATCTTTGCCTTATCGATCTCAATACCCCTAGCTGAAATTATGTGCCCCAATACTATCCCTTGTTCAACCATAAAATGACATTTTTCAGAATTCAATACTAGATTAGTATCTACACATCTTTTAAGCACAAGTGACAAATGATTTAAACATGCATCAAAGCTATCCCCGTGTACCGTAAAATCATCCATAAAAACTTCTATGAAATGTTCAATGTATTCCGAGAAGATACTTACCATACATCGTTGAAAGGTCTCGGGCGCGTTACATAATCCAAAAGGCATCATACGATATGCAAAAGTGCCAAAGGGACATGTAAACGTCGTCTTCTCTTGATCTTCGGGTGCAATAGCCACCTGAAAATACCCTGAATACCCATCTAGAAAGCAATAATACGGACGATCGGCAAGTCGTTCAAGCATTTGATCAATAAAAGGGAGAGGGAAATGATCTTTTCGGGTTACCGCGTTCAGCTTGCGGTAGTCAATGCATACTCTCCAACCCGTTTGAGCTCAGGTAGGAACTATCTGACCTTGTTGATTCTCTACCAATGTTATACCCCCCTTCTTAGGGACACATTGAGTTGGACTCACCCATTGGCTATCCGAAATGGGGTAGATCATGTCAGCTTGAAGAAGTTTCAGCACCTCCTTCTTGACCACCTCCATCATAGGTGGGTTTAATCTTCTTTGGGGTTGCCTAGAGGGTTTAGCACCTTCCTCAAGAAGGATCCTGTGCATACAGGTGGAAGGGCTAATTCCCTTGATGTCAGCAATGGTCCACCCAAGAGCGGTAATGTGTTCTTTCAACACCATCACCAACCTTCTCTCTTGTTCACCTGTCAACTTGCTCGAAATGATTACCGGGAGGGTATCATTTTCCCCAAGAAAAGCATACTTCAAGTGCTCGGGTAATTGCTTGAGCTCTACAACCGGTGCCTGCACAATAGAAGGAAGAAGCTTTTCGCTCTCCAAAGTTAGTAGCATGGGCCGACCGGCCAAAATTCTACCTGAAGCGTCTAGACGAGCTAGAACACTTTGAATCTCAGGTGGAAGAGACAAATCAAGTGTTGGTGAGTGAACGATGTTGTGTTTTAATACACTTTGTAATTCATCCAAGCCAAAGATATTGAAAACATCTTGGACTATAGGATCAATTACATCGATTGAACAAATAGACGCAGCATCTTCGACGGGGTGTTTCATAGCATCAAAATTGTTAAATTGAACCACTTCCCCATCGAACTCTAAAGTAAGAGACCCACTAGCCAAATCAATCTTTGTGTTAGCGGTTCGCATGAACACTTGACTTGGCAACGACGCCAAATTTGACGCGGCTAATTTGTCGTGTGCCAAGTCAAGTAATCCTAACGTGCAAACTAAGTCGTATAGTGCGCAAGCAAGGATCGAATCCCAAGAGAATCAGTTTATCAAATTCTTAAGTTATCACAATGACTTACCAAAAAACATAACCAAAGGGGGCGGGGGTTTAATGGTTTTGATACGAAGTATCGAATGTCAACTTGGTTATAACAATATTAAGCGAAGTGTTCCACTTAGCGATTATCCACAATTAGATTAACAAGTTGATCTTAGAATCCTTTTCATCCCTATGTCAAGTTCTCAAGTGATCGTTCTAATTCCTGTTCTTGAATAGTTATTAGTCCAACTAGTCCTAATAACCCTTACTCGATTATAACCTTGAAACTATCAAAGTTTAATAAGAAAGTAGCAATGCATTCAGGAATAGATAGATACATGCAATATCATGGACAACTAGTCGGATACTCGACATGTACTCAATTCTCTTCTCTAATAACAATCACAACTAGTTCATGCAAATAGATTGTGCTACACAACAAGTATGATAATTCAACTAGAAGTATCAAACTCTAGCAATATGAATAAAATAAAACTAACTTAGGTGATCGATCTAAAGTAGTAAATCTAGTTCATGGACAATACAAACAAGAGAGTTGAGACAATCAAAGAGTAGACAAAGGGAAAGGATAAACTCACAACTTGTTGAATACAAAAGCTTCAAACGCCAAGTGAAACAAAGGAACTTTAGCAACTCATAAGTTTTGTGAAAAACTCTCCAAAAACTTAAGTAAACAAAAGGTATATGATCAAGGATGATCATCCACAACCTAAATAGTCATCAGCTATTGTAACAGCCACATTAAGGTAATAAAAACGTGTGGACAGTTGCAGAATTAAACACAAAATACTTCAATTGGAAAAGACATCAATTTGATTCTTCTGTCGAGGAACCACACCCGCGGGTTGAGAGCCGCGGGCGCGGTTTTGGATTCTCCAGAATTTCAGGATGGCAGAGGGCCGCGGGCGCAGTTTGGGACCCGCGGGCGCGGCTTGTGCTTTCTCGGATCCTTGGCTGAGGGTGAAACCCGCGGGTGCGGCTTGAGACCCGCGGGTGCGGCTGTGTCGTCTGAGGTAGCAGCTACTGATTTCTTCAAGTCTTCGTCTTCGTCTTCAGCGGCTTCTTCCTTATGCTTCAATGCTTCCAATGCTTCGTATCATCTCTTGGAATCTCGTATGTAAATCTTCTCTCGAACAGCTCCATGATACAGATTACATAGAAACAAATAACATAATCTTATACAAAACTAGCTAATAATCCATAGTTGCGGTATGTAAAACACCGCTTATCACTAAACGAGCATATAATGTCTTGGATTTCTATTTTTCCCAAGACAAAATCAAAGCATTCATTACTTTGGTTCCTGTCTTTTGACCATTAACTTGTGCATTGAAATGTGATCTTCCATACTAATGCCATTGATTTGTGTATTGAAGTGTGATCTTCCACACTAATGCCATGGATTTGAGCATTGATCCTCCACATGAATGTCGTCGTTTAATACAAGCGGATTTTTGGGGATTGTGTCTCTTCAAGAGTCTATATAAAGACGCATCAACTTCATTTTCCAAGATACAAAACAATCATTTTCATTATTCTTTCCTCCATGTTTTTGTCTCTTCACTTCTTCTCTTCTAAGTTGTCGAGTTTGAGAGTATACACACAGAAAAACGTTCGTTGGACTACTTTTCCGAGTTGTGCGAGATCAGAAGTGTTAGCAGTTGTATCCTGGTATTCGGAACGCCAGTAACCGTCACACTACGGGACGTTTTCAGAATCTTTATATGGGTTAAAACAAGCACATAAACAATGACATGAAAATTTTGACAGCTTCATGATGTCAAACAGTTTTAATATAAATGAATGTGACAAATGTATTTATGTCAAAACAACTCCAAAAGGATATATCTTGTTGTGGCTATACGTTAATAACATGCTCATTATTGGTAGTAACAAAGATATGATCCAACAAACTAAGAACATACTTAGTGGAAAGTTTGACATGAAAGACTTGAGATTAGCAAGAAGTGATTTTAGGAATAAAGGTCATTAGACATTCCGAAGGAATCATCCTAACTCAAGATCATTACACCAAGAAGGTACTTGAACGGTTCAAGAAATACTCAAGTGGTAATGCTAAGAGTTCTGTGGACCCTCATCTCGACCTAAAGAAAAACTCGGGTGATGGCATATCTTAAGCAGAGTATGCACGAGTGATTCGAAGTCTAATGTACTTAACAAATTGTACAAGACCAGATTTAGCACACGCGGTGAACGTCTTAAGTCGTTACAATAGCAATATGGGACATAGTCACTGGAAAGGTATTAAACTACTTGCGATATACTCGAAATTATGGGCTACACTATGGACGATATCCAACAGTGATGGAAGACTATAGTGATGCTAACTGGATATCAGACTCCAAAAACTCAAAATCCACCAGCGGGTATGTTTTTACTCTAGGTGGTGCGGCTGTATCCTGGAAATCTTCCAAGCAAATGCTACTGGCTAGATCCTTAATGAAATCTGAATTCATTGCTTTGGACATTTAAGTCTCGTTGAGTTGGACGGTAATGTCGCCTTGTGTTAATCTCGTTGAGTCGAGAATGTGTTAAAAGCTTTAAGATAATAATGTGTGGTGTGAAAAGTAAATAAGATAAGTGTTGCGAGCACATAACTAATAAACCTCGAGCGAGGAGTACAACTTGGAAACCGCTCGTCCTCTAGATTAAGAGGGTCGACTTTTCAATGTGAATTCGCACAATACGTATGCAGTGAGGTTGTTCGGACCCAATTATTCAAAAAGAGTTTTAATGTGTGTAATGTTTCAAAAACATTCCCAAATAAATCATATTTTCTTCCCATAATACCCACCTTCGTTTCGGGTATTCTCTTGTTGCATATCTTTTGGTCTATCCTCCCTCTTCAGTGGAAGTATTTAGTTATATATCGTCTTTCGGCTTTAACTCGAGAGAGTACGATAGTAGCTTAGTACAACCACATAGAACCTCACATAAATACCACTTGCATAGTCTTTCATTAGACTAACCAACCGTTATTTTTCCTTGCATGGTTGGCTGGTGTCATCCGTCCCTATACGGCACATCAGATGGTAGTTTCTCATAAGTGAAGAATCAAGTTCTCAACGTTGAAGTCAACTGATAATGTTTTTGAGTTACTATTTATAAAGTTAAGATTCTGAGGTCAGTAATAGGGTTAAGACCTATCCTGTAATTCCAATATTTTAATTAAGTCTTCCGCTATAATCTCTATAATAACGTTAAGAATTATGTCTTCATTATAACGCTTCCGCATTTGTAATGATGTTAAGTAATATAATATGACTTTTAATGTAATCGCTTCCGCATTTGTAAACTCGGATATAATTGCATTTCAATTACTATTTTGTATTTGCTATGCATATTGTAAAGCCTTGGGTGACTTTGGACATTTAACTCTGGGGTCACTGGCGTTATTATTCCCAATGTAATTTGGCGGTGTTACAAAAGCAACGAAATAAGCAGATTGACTTCGAAACTTTCTGGAGGATATACCAATGTGGGAAAAACCGGTGCCGGCTATGGGCGTCCATTGTGATAGTCAAGTGGCGATAGCTCGGGCAATGTATAATGGTAAATCTCGTCATATTTGTAGACGACATAAAACCATAAGACAATTGCTCTCAAATGGAGTAATCACGATTGATTATATCCGATCGACTGACAACTTAGCGGATCCGTTTACAAAAGGTTTGTCTCGAGAGCAAGTTGTGAAATCATCAAGAGGAATGGATTTAAAGCCTATGATAAAATATGACGTTTGATGGTAACCCTACTTACGTGATTGGAGATCCCAAGATTTAAGTTCAAAGGGACAGCGAATATAAGCTGAATCTAAAGAGCACTTGGAAATTTACATCTTCTCCCTGTTTCTAGGATGATAAAAGTGTGTTGATAAAGTATAGGTTAAGCCTTAAAGCGTTGGCTTTTAATGATTCCATAAGCTTTGAAAATCAAAGTGAAGTATAAAAGTATACTACTTATGGTAATATTACCTTATGAGTATGAAATGGGGCCGTTTCTAGGAGAATATACAAAGGTTGAATTCTCTAAGCTCACTCATGAATAATCAGGGATGTTCAAGGCCAAACTGAACACAATCAGAGAACCTAGTTCTGTGAGAAGATGAAACTGTGTGATAGTTATTGTCTAGGTTTACAACAAAGTCTGGGTGGTGCAAAACATCATGTTCACTACCTGGTCGAGTAAATCCGATGACTATTCAATATTCACTATTGGTGGTTCAAGGCTGAAAAAACGCTATCAGTCCAAATACAGTGATTCTTCGACCGTACTCTCAAAAGTCTTTTTGTCATGTCTTTTTCACGTGTTATAGAGTCATTTCTATTCATGTGGGGGATTGTTGGAATCGAATTTTTTGGGAACCGTCGGTGCCGGATTATGGGGGTTGTTGCTTCGTCTCCGCGAGCACTATCTCGTAGCATGCTCAAAGATGGTTGCATATAGTGTAAAATGAGAGCTCAAAGATGGGAGTTGTTGCTTCGTCTTTGGGTTCCGTTTGAATGTGAAATGAGAGCTCAAAGATGGTTGCATATAATGTAACAAAATTGTGTTTGGGATAAAAACGTATATCCCACATTGGAAAATTGGAGGGAAAAAACTCCTCTAGTATGTACACTAGGAGGTGAGTGTCAATGATGTGTCATTGGGCCATGGCAAGGCTAACTTGTGGACTTGTGGACTTGTGGAATGGGCCTACATCCAAAGAGGAGGATCTAGCTTCGTTTTGCAGCTAGCCCAAACAAGCATATAATGTCTTGGATTTCTTTTTTACCCAAGACAAAATCCAAGCACTCATTGCTTTGGATTCATCTCTCTTGACCATTAACATGTGCATTGAAGTGTGATCTTCCACACTAATGCCATTGATTTGTGTATTGAAGTGTGATCTTCCACACTAATGCCATGGATTTGAGCATTGAAGTGTGTGATCCTCCACATGAATGTCGTCGTTTAATACGAGCAGATTTTTAGGGATTGTGTCTCTTCAAGAGTCTATATAAAGACGCATCAACTTCATTCTCCAAGATACAAAACAATCATTATCATTCTTCTTTCCTCCACGTTTTTGTCTCTTCACTTCTTCTCTTCTAAGCGTTCTGGGTTGTGCGAGATCAGAAGTGTTAGTAATTGTATCCAGGGATTTGGAACGTCGGTAACCGTCACACTACGGGGCGTTTCCAGAATTAAGGAAAGAGATATTTGTCTCGACTCTACTCCAGCTCGACTGATCCAGTGTTGGTATTGGTTCGGCCAAAGTTCTCTTCACCTTATTCTGTTTTATTTCATTTATTTTATACAATTTGTATGTTGTAGAAATTAAGGCTCTTACACATACACCTCCAAAGTGTTGTCATTTCCCACAAAAGAGCACAGTTGAACAATATCATTGTCACATTTAATCTCTTAACAACCTTGTTGAAAGGTTATTCTTTGATTAGAGAACCAAAACTCTTTAACATTTTCTACATATTTTCCCTCCTTAATCATATATTCAAGCTCTATACTTGATAGTAGATCAAGGTTCACATTTTCCTTTCTATAAGCTCCTACTTTTTTTTATATAGGAAAGCCTATTTTCCAACATATTCTCAGCCATATAAAACTTCCCATCATACAGAAATTTTAATGTCACACTCATTTGTCATATTAAAGAAACAACAAACCATCATTGAACCATATAAATCAACAAAAAAACACTTAAACAACACTCATCTCCGTCGATTCAGATCTGACCCAACTAAAAGCCAAATAGAAGCTCATCTTCTAATACATAGTATATTGATAGAATTAGAATCATGTGAATAGAAAGACTATATTATGCAATCTGTCACATATTTTTCTTACACCCTTTATCAATTCATTGACCAAAAACGGAAAAAACAAACACAGTGGGTCCCACATGCTCTTTTCATCTTTATCATCATCTACCTTCATTTGTCTTAGACCCTACGCATCAACATCTAACTTCAATGCACATACACACACCAACCAGATTTAATAAAAATCTATAAGTATCCACAAGCATACAAAAATGAGGAAAACAAAACTAGAAAAGTACTATTCTTTACAAAAAACTTTCTATGCCCAAGACAAGACTCCAGACAGAAAAATATATAAATAACCAAAGACCCTAAAAGGGACAAGAAAAGGTTAGCCTGCACTTACTACATGGGCACTCCGTCTATGGGTCCTCTATAGGTCTACCACCTTGATCATATCTCTTTATCTGCTTCTGTCTTGAGTCGTGTCATTTCTCATCTCTAAGTACATAACGTCCTTCCTTATCATCTCTCTCCAACTCTTCTTTGAGTGACATATACCTCTACGCAAAACACCAAACTCTAGTCTCTCGCATGTCCGAACTGGCGCCTCAGGTCCTCTTCTCAGCACATGCCCATACCAACGGAGTCTAGTTTCCCGTAACTTGTCTGTGATATCCGCAAGACGTACCTTTTATGTAATAACCTCGATTTTATCTTGTCCGCTCTTGTATAACCGCACATCCAGCGCAAAATCCTCTCTGCTACCGACATTTTCTATTCTTGAACCTTCGTTGTGGGCCAACACCCTGCACCAGACAAGAACATTGGCCGAAGAAATTAACCACTCTATAAAATTTGTCTTCAATTTTCCAGGCACTTTTCTATCACATAAAGTCCAAAATCCCATCTCCAGTTCT
This sequence comes from Oxyria digyna, assembly GCA_029168935.1. Lineage (NCBI taxonomy): Eukaryota > Viridiplantae > Streptophyta > Magnoliopsida > Caryophyllales > Polygonaceae > Oxyria > Oxyria digyna. The sequence continues at coordinate 49,812,205 of JAPVLV010000005.1, forward strand.
GCCAGCCCACCTGTATGCGGTGTCAAATATCCGCATCTATCGTACCGTCACTCTGTATGTACGATCCTAAGTACTGGATAAAAAATAATACGAAAGTGTAGAACTAATGATGTTATTTGAAATTTATTTTATAAGGATGTGTAATGTATGCATTTTGTAAAGGAAAAATATATACAATTTACAAGGAGCCATGGAAGGGATAATTTAATATCATATTATATTAATAAAGTTGAAACTATGTATCCACCTATCGTAATAATAGATTGATTTTTTTATGAGAAAAGCATTTAGGGGGGATCAGTTATTAGGAACTTGTCCGCCCTAGGGCATCTCGAAAGATGAGATCACGAAGATATGAAAAGGTTGTAATATCGGGGGGTTCTGAAAAGTAGTGTAGTTTTGATAGGTAATCAGCCACATCATTAATCTCCCGAAAGATGTGGGAAATACGACAAGAGGTAAAGAGTCTCAAGTTAGTCAGAATATCGGTCATTATAATTTCAATGTCCCAAAGGCAAGACCAAATGTCGTTAATGGAAATAATAAGAAGAATATTATCACCTTCAATCTCAATATGAGAAAGACCAAGATGGATAGCCGCTCTTATGCCAAGATGCATTGAGAGGGCCTCAGCCATTAGAGGTGAGACGAAACTGAGGTTCCAATTTTCCAAGTGAATGGGTTGTCCGATTTTATCTCTAATAATGAATCTGAATGATGCAGGGCCATCGGTTGGGGCCGAGGCATCAACATTTAGTTTAACAAAATTGTCTGAGGGTTTTGTCCATTTGATATTCCTACGTCGTCTTCTGGTTGCCAGTTTTTTCGTTGTGGATTCTTTTGTTTCCTCTGCTTTATTTTTGTTCGCCTTAGTCCATTCAATATTTTTGTGTAGTTAATTGTTGGATGTTGTGCATCTTGTTTAATTCCTCCATATAAAAATTCTTTTGTTAAGGTAGAACCAAAGTGCCCACCAAGTGTTTGATAATTGTTCCATTGTTGTATTATTTATATTAGTTCTAATGTCATTACTGATATCTCTAATAGGTCTATCATCATTATAAACATTATCAATTTGGTTAACTAGTTCCTCATCTAGTTTGTTCATAAGTGATCGTATTTTGGGACATTTGAAAAGAAAATGATGTTGGTCCTCATAGCAGTTATTACAGTTAACACAGTTTGTTGGTATTGGTTTGTGTCTGTCGCGTAGCTTAACCCTTGTTGGTAATGCATTTCTAGTCACTTTCCATAGGAAGCTTTTTATTTTCGGTGGTACATTGAGTTTCCAAATCCATTCATTATGAGAATGTTCCCAGTCTTTTCTTTGGTAAATGAAGTCGATAGCACTCTTGGTAGAGAACCATCAGTGTTTGCTTTGTTTCCAGTAAAGCCTATCCATGATCTCATTAATGGGGATCTGGTAAGATGCTATCTTCTTGATATTTGTTTGAGGTATTTTTCGCTGATTATGGTGACCCATATATTGTTTGGTTCAGATAATGTCTTCCATAATAGTTTCATCTTTAGGGTAGTATTCGTATCTTTACTTTTCCTGAGACCAAGGCCACCCTTGTCTTTTGGTTTGCAGATATCATCCCATTTGATAATGGGAGAGTGGTTTTCTCCTTTATTCCAGAGAAAGATTATGTTGATCTTGTCTAGAGATTTATGTGCTGTTTTCATGAGCATAAAACTTTGCATCATAAAGTTTGGTTTGGCCTCAAGATTGGCTTTGATAAGAACTTTCCTACCTTTTAATAAAAGCATATTTGCTTTCCATTTAGATAATTGTTGAATTGATTTTTCAATTATAGGGAAGATATTGTGTTGGTTCACTTTCTCGTTAATAATAGGGCATCCTAGGTAATTGTCAAGCGCAATTGCTCAGCTGATTTGGATTATTTGTTGAATATGTGGTTTAGCAGAAGTACTTGTGTTTTTGTTACCTGAAATGCCAACTTCTGAAAATTCACGAGTTAACCAGAAACATTACAGTAATCGTTAATTAATTCTTTTACTTTTTGACATGTTGCTTGTCTAGTATATGAGAAAATGAGAATGTCATCTGCAAATGCCAAGAAAGGGATTTTGGTGCCTCCTTTAGTGATTTTGATGCCTAGTGGATTTTTCGTGATGGTTGTTGCTTTTTTTAGGTTTCTGGTTAGTACCTAAGCATCGATGATGAAAAGGAATGGTGAAAGAGGGTCCCCTTGTCTCAGACCCCTTGATGGAAAAAAATTGGTCGGTTGGTCCTTGGTTAACTAGTACCGAGAACGATACAGTTTGAGTGCATTCTTTGATCCAGTTTATGAATGTATTACAGAATCCAAATTGTTTCAATGTTTGGATGAGGAAAGTCCAGTCAACCCTATCCTACGCCTTTTCCATGTCAAGTTTTAGAGCTAACCATCCCTCTTTCCCGGTTTTCCTTCTGAAGGAGTGAAAATTTTCATGTGTAATTAAATGTTGTTCTGTATATAAGTAATAGCAAAGTAGTAAACACGATGAACAATATAGTAGAAGTAGGGAACAAAGTATTCTATTTTCTTATTTATATTCCCAACAAAGGATGCATTACAAGTCCTAACGTCAATTACAATTGGGTCTTGATAACAAATCAAGCTAAAAAACAGAATTGAGAAGTAACTAGGATGCATAGTAGTTGGAACATTCCAGGAGGAGTATCTTCCTAAACATGCCACTGGATCTATGGGTAATAACCATACCAGTGGAGTATGCCAATGTTTCAGGAGGAGTATGCCAATGTTTCAGGGTGTATCCCTACAACCAATGCTTGCTCAACAACCATACCACTGGATCTATTGCTAATAAGCTTGAAAGCCTAGAAGTTAATCAAGACATGTCAACTTCTTGTTCTATTAAGAGGAGGAACCTTGGTGGAGAAGATGACACTGCAACTTTTAGGCTTTCAAGCTTATTATAGCCATAGATCCAGTGGTATGGATGGAGTGGAAAGAGTTGTTAGAACCCTTTGGCAGCAATGCAGCTAAATCCTCTTCAGTGTTTAGTAGTTTTTTCATCTCCATTTCATTCAACTCATCCTCCAGCAAGTCCTCCTCATCTCCGAGGACATGGTTGATGGAAGCAGGTTTGTCCTTGTTGCCAGAATGATGTCTCCAAGGAGGCCATTTGGATTGTTTAGTTGGTTAGTAATCAATCTCCCATTGTGTGTACTGCCCGAAATCATCTGAAAATCTTGTTGGCCATGCATCATTATTTTATCTGAATGAAGATCTTCAGCCATCTCCCCATTGGTAGCCAGGTTAGTCATTCAACTGTTTTGGTTAATGTTGTTTGAGTTGCCCACCACTGCGATAACAACCTCATGAATGGACTATGAGGAGTTGTTGGTGTGTTGGGGACTTGAGTTGGAACTGAAGGAACATGAATGATCTGATTTGTAGATCAAGTTGATCCCACCACTTCCCGAGAGATAGGGCTTAACACCAAGGTTGAGGTTTGCTGTTGCTTCTCTTTTCCTCTCTTATTGTTGTTGTCTTGGGAGCTCCCAGTCTTCCTCTTGCTGCCTTGGTTTCCTTGGAGTCTTGAAGTGTAGTTGGATCTTCCTAGGGGTAAGGTTTCTAAATGGACACCTTGTGAATATGTGATCTTTTTCCCCACAGTTTCCACAACCTTCCGGGAAGTCCTCAAATCAGACAGGGTATTCTTTAACACCCCACTCCTCATCTGGAATGAGGACTATTGTGCTTAGGCAGTTTGCAATTGGTATGTTGATGCACAACCTATTGAACAAGGCCCAAGCAGGTCTTTTGGCTATTGAATCCATCCTGATTAGAGTGCCTAAATTATGTGCTTATAAGATGATGCTTATTGCTTCTGGGTTGACGTATTCAACTGGTAATTTGGGAATCCAAATCCAAATGTCTATTGTTGGTATTGGGTGTAGGATGGGGTTGAAGTCATCTTTCCATGGTTTAATGACCACTAACTTACCATAGATATGATATGGTCTATGCTCCCATATAAAATTTTGATCTAGAGGGTTTGCAAACTTAATCTCAAACAATTGGATTTTTTTGTCAATGATTTCAAAGGCCCCTTTGATCTCACCCACTCATTTTTTAGTTTAGACCTGGTATCCACTATTTTTTTTTTGTTATTTTGGCTAATCTAGAAAGGTATTCCTTTTGGTTAAACAAAATCTTATTCTTACCTTTGTCTTTAGTAGAAGCATTTTTTGAGTTGGTTGTCCCTGTTGGTTGGCAGCTGGTTCGACAGCCACAACTTTCTTCTTGCTTGTTGACTTGTTAGAGTCCTCTTTGGTTGAATGGTCATTTCTTCCATGATCAGAGTGGCCATCCTTTGTTTGTTTTTTGGTTCTGGATGGACCACTCAAGTTGTTGCCCCCAGTAGAGGATGTGTTAGATGCCTTCTGGGTTTCAACATCCATAGTCTTGTTGTTCTTGGTTGCATCAAGTACTTCCTTGTTGTTATCCCTGATTGAGACTCTAACAGAGTTCGAGTCTGAGGCGTTACGCCTTGGTAGTTTTGTTGTTATTATTTGGTGAAAGGCTCTCATTTTGATCCTTGTTGTTGTTTGTCTCAGAATCAGACTTGGTTGTTTTGTTGTTGGTTGAGTAAAGGACTTCAACAAAGGTTTTTTTTGTTACTCTCCATTGTATAATTCACAGATTTTCCCTCGGAAATTTCCTTGACAATTACTAGAAAACATTCAGAGTAGTTCTTAAGGGTTAGGATTGATGTGATGTTGAATCTAAACAGCCTAGGGTATTTATAGCCAAAATTGCAATGTAGATAATAGATCTTGTTACTAAGATACAAATAATGTAGATTTTTAAGGTGATAGTCAAACTTGGTCGTGACTCTAAAGAGTTAAGGGAAGTGGTGAATTCGGGTATGCTAATTCTCCAAGGATTTCTTCTTCTTCCTTTGGTTGAGTTGGGAATGGAAAGCCTCAGAGCTTCTGTTTTGCTCGTTCTAGGGAAACCTAGATCGGTTCCTGACTTGGCTTGCTCGTCTTTTAGTTCGCCACCTAGGGTTCGATTTCAACTTTATCTTAACGTCTTACCTGTGAGGCCGTCGTTTGTAATTCTACCCCGAACTGGTGTGGACCCAGATCCAGAATGGGGGATAGTCTTTCCCTAATCCATCGATCTCTCTTCGTGAGGTTGTGGCTTGGAGAACGACATCTCCTTGGATATTGCCTCTGTCGTTTATCTTGCCTTGATTTCGCCATCTACATACCCAAAGTATCCAAATTTGGGGTAAAACTGTAAGAAGTTGTAGCGATTTCTGGGTTTTAGTCTAGAATTAGGGATGAAGTTCTGGGTTTTAGTCTAGAATTAGGGATGAAGTTTTGGCTTTTAGGGAGTTTGGGGATAAGGATTTAGGGTTGATGATGAGGGCACTTTAGAGAGCGTGGAGGCGCGTTTCAGAGAGGGGATAGAGTATCGAGGTTTTTCGAATAGGTTGTAATACTAGATTGATTGATGTAAGATAACCTAGCTTTATTCCCTCCATGCGCGGAATTTACATAATTATTTTTATAATTGTTTATATAATTTATAAAAACATAGAAATAATATTAACATAAATAAAACTATGTAGTATATTCAATTATATTTATTTTAAAATCAATATTGAGTATATAAATAAAATAAAATTGTGAAATTTATAATCTTTTTAATAAATATATGTTCAAGTAAGGAAAAAATATCAATATATTAGTATAGCGATCTTTAAATATATATTTTAATTAATTTGTGTTCAAATAAGAAAATAATATCAATAGAATTAGGATGATGATCTTTAAATATCTATATCTATATAAAAATTGTTGGGTTTGATGAAGTAATGATAATTGGTACTTAGTTAATGCGTTGATTTTTTTTTTGAATTCGTCTCACGTCTGTTCGTTTCCGCCAGTTGCTCTTCCTTTCATTTAATCTCCTAATGTAAATCTTTTGGAGCCAAGGTTCAAGAAACTCTTTGTCTCAAGCTCATGAACCACTCTCTCCAAATCAGATCTCTATGGCGACATGTCTTGAACCATAACATACATCTGTCAATGCTAAATGTATAAAATCTTTCTTTATCACTTCTCTTCAATCTTTTATTGGACGATCTCGACCTCTCCGTCACACACCGAAGTCCAATTCTCGGACATACGGATTGGCGCGTCGGGTTGCCTCTTATGCACATGTTCATATCAACGGAGGCTCGTTTCCTACAACTTATCTATGATGTCAGCTACTCCACCTTTCTACTCTCTGTGTCCCTAAATGATAGTCTCATTTCACTCCGGCACATTTGTCGATGCACGTTTTGTATCGTTAATATCTCTAACTACAAGTTGGTAAAAATTATAAAATTTTGATATTATTGTAATGCTCATTGAAACGAATCAAACAAGATCTCGGATGACTATATTTTTTCTTATATATTGAAAGATATTTACAAGATTCTCTTGAATTGTTAATAGTGTCAAAAGCAACAATAGGACTATCATTTAGGGACGGAGAGAGTATCTAATAACTTCATTTCTAATTTTATATGTCTCGGTAACATACACCTTATTTCTGTTATCACAATCTTCTATTTTTGAGCCTTCGTCGTACAACATGATTTAACTATAACAATGCTAGATAAAAACGTCTTTATTATATAATTATTGATGTATTTATACGTTAAATTTAAAGTAATTTTTTTTATAAATACTACGGAGTAATAGCTTAAGAGACGTGTCCTATATATGTCAATGATAAGCACATGCGCATTAAATCAGCCACCTATTATTTTCGTTTTATTGAATGTTTATTGTATTATTGTATGCGGCACAGAACTCCATTATCCACATGGATTACAATTACTCCTTCCGTCTTGTTTCCGTTTCTATTTATTACCCTATTTACAATTTTATATAATTTAAAAGATTATATCAAACATATAAGAAAATATATAGTCATATGAGATCTTATTTGATTCGTATCAATGAGTACTTTAATACAGTAATATTAAAATTTTATAATATTTTGATAACATTTAATTAGAAATACAAACGGCGCAAGAAGTGTATCGGCGAATGTGCCAAAAACAAACAGAAACAAGATTATGGGACAAAGGGAGTAGTATTCATTATTGTCCGTATTTCCAAAGACAGCTATGGTCTATGGATGCCTAATGCATGTCGGACACTAATTGTATAGCGGCCGATTATAAATTCAATTAATTAATTGTTAATTAAACCATTATTAAATTGAGTAATGAGAACATGCAATGACAGTCTTAGGTTGTTTTTGTTGGTAAGGACCCTAGGTAAAATTTATCATTTTATCCGGGTCTTTTATCAAGGGTCCCTTATGTATTTTAGATTATTATTATATGTTTTATATTAGTTAATTGTATATTTTATATTAGTTAATTTATATTTCATATCATATAATTATAATTATAATTATTATTTTAAGCAAATTTTATTAATTAATTTATTATAATTTAACTAGTTTGTTAATTTAGTAATTTAAAATTAAAAAATATTAAAAAATAAAAATAACAAAATAAAAATACATTTATATTGAGAACAAATAAGGTGATGCATTACAAAAACAACACGTTAAAAAACATAAACTAAAGTAATGATCTAATTATCTAGATAAATTAATTTTGTATTTTTATTTTATTTTAAAACACCCAAAATATGATAATATGATTTATTTCACCTTAATGATAACCACATTACGATTTTTTTTAATATTATTCAAAAGCATATCAAAATGGATGTCTATAGATAGACCAAAATGTAATTAGAATATTAGGATTTATTTTATTTTTTTCCGATGTATATATATTAACAAAAATGGATTTTAAAACCAAATTATAGGATTAGTAGGAATATATTTGGACTGTCATAAACGCGTCAAGTGTCATGCATCCAACGATCAATCTCTTCCCAATTATATTCTGACACGTGGCTCTCTCAATAAATGTTCAACTTGGGTTGTGTTTGGCTTTTTACCGAAATGATGTTGGTTTTGCATTTTTTTAAAGGCAAAAAATTTGAGAAAACAAACGGAGCTTTACAATTGAATTTATGGGACGGTATCTTATAACTATCAAATGAAGGGGCTGGTTTTGAGGTCTCTTGTTAACTTTGTATTATTTAATTCAAATATATTTAAGGGACTCATGTAAAAGCTCCCACTAGTTTTGCTCTAAGGCTTTTGTGTCTTAAAAAGTTGGTGATTTTTTACCCTTTTTTTTAGGCTGCGTCTATATGCACACGTTTTTTTTGCTAAATGCACACTATTCTGTGCGGTAACAATTGCAGTACAGAACTGTGCGTTAACTCTTACCGCACCAGAAGACTCAGGGGCATTGTTGGAATTTTTTCTGAAACCTATACGACGCTGGTGCGGTAAGAATTACCGCACAGATCTGTGCGTTAACAATTACCGCACCAGATTAATCCCAGATTAAGCAAAAAAAAAACAGATTTTCATTAACTTAAACCCTGTGCGGTAACAATTACCGCACAGGAATATGTATTTTTTTTAATTAATATTTTTTATTTAAAAAGTATTAAAAAAGAATTAAAAAAATATTAAACCTGTGCGGTAACGCTTACCGCACAGGTTTAATAATATATTAAACCTGTGCGGTAAGCGTTACCGCACAGGTTTAATATTTTTTTCGGTAACTATTTTTTTAAACCTGTGCGGTAAGTGTTACCGCACAGGTTTTTTTGAAAAAATGCCCGTTGGAATTTTATGCCCGTTGGTGCGGTAATAGTTAACGCACCAACGGGCATAAAATTCCAACGGGCATTTTTTGGTTGTATATATAGGTTGAGCTATCTTGTTGAAGTTTTGCAATGCACACTACAATGTCTTATAATTATGAGAGTAGTGAGGATGATGGTAACGACAATTGGATATCAGGGGTCGTGGAAGAAGAATACGAAGTCGATGAAGAAGAGGAAGTGGACGAAGAAGACGAAGAAGTCGATGAGGAAGTGGACGAAGAAGAGGAAGAAGGCGAAGCAAATGTATCAATTGCATTAGACGATTGGACTCCGTTACCGATTTTGGTTAGTATATTATCAATTTAAATTTTGTATTTAATTGCATGAGATTTAGGTTAATTAGTTAAAATTGCGTATCTAAGTAATGTAGTTTAATCAATATAGGAAGAAGACTTTAGACCACATTTTAGTACTGCGCAAATGTGGGATAGTAAAGAAGAGATGATGGAATGGACAAAACAGAGAGCAAGGGATTTAATGATAGTTTTGGTACATCGTACATCTAGCAAATATTGCGTTGATTTTGTATGCGATAGGTTTGGAAAACCTAGATCGGGTAGGCCGAAAGTGAATTTAAAAAATCCAGAATTGCCGGTTCCGAGGCTTCGTCACCGAAAATCGAAGAAATGTGGTTGTACATTTGAGTTATATGGGGTTCGTATAAAAGAAGGGCCTTATAGTTATAAATGGATCGTGAATGTTGTAGAAGGTCGTCACAACCACACTCTTCCTACTAGTTTTCATGGGAATTCATTCGTGGGTAGAATGAGCAAAGAGGAGGAGAAAATAGCAAGGGAAGCGGGGGATGATCGCAAGACGCCAAAAAACATACTTATTCAGCTTAGGAAAAGAGACCCGCAAAATGTGACATCCATGAAGCAGATTGCCAATTTTTTGCAGAAGATCAATTTTGAAGATCGTGGTGAATTGTCAGTTACTCAGTGGTCTCTAAATTTTCAGAAAGAGAACAAGTATTTTTGTCAACCTTTGAGGAACACGAGGACGAATGAGGTTGAAGTCCTTTTTTTCGCTCACCCGGAGTCGATTCGTTTGTTCAGGAAGTTTCCTCACGTGATTATCATGGACGCCACATACAAGACAAATAGGTATGATATGACTTTAGTGGAGATGGTTGGTTTCACTTGCACGCACAAGACGTTCAACATCGCATATGCATTCATGGCTCAGGAGACAGTAATGCATTACAAGTTTGTGATGATGTGCGTTCATGAGTTGTGTAGAAATTTGGGAGTGATGCCGAAGGCTATAATGACCGACTGTGAGAAGGCTTTGTTGAGAGCAATCAAACTTGTGTTCAAAGACACTGATGTGAAGCAACTATTGTGTTGGGTGCACATTAAGCACAACATCCAGTCACACGCAGAAAAAGTGATTAAAAATACTAAAAGGGCGGAGAACTTTGTTACGCAATGTTGGGGGATATTTTGCTCGAGCACCGAAGAAATCTACGAAGAGAGGTTGAGAAAGCTGAGAGATTCATGGAAGAAGGGCATTGTTGGTTACGTTGAAAAGTACTGGTTTACTCCGTACAAGGAGTTCATAGTTAGAGCGTGGACGGACTACACTCTTCACTTTCACACAAGGACTACAAACAGGTATCTTTGTTTGTTTAGTTGTTAATTTGGACCACCATATTATTAATGCTAATGATTAGAAATTGTGTTTATTTAGGGTGGAGGGGATGCATAAGGTGTTGAAAGAAATTGTGGGTTCTAGTAGAGGAGGCTTCAACAGAGTGATCGTGAGGATCCACCATGCGGTCATAGTTCAGATGGACCTGATTAGGGCGACGATGAACCAAGCACTTACCACTCGGCAAATGGTCTTTGATGACCCAACCTTTCCTCCTGGCATTCGAATGTTGTTTTCAAGGCTATTTTACCGAGTGTCAGATAGGTGTTTTCTGTTGTTGTTGGAAATGTACCAGCAAATATTGAAGGAGGAGTATTCAAATGTTTGTGATGATCATTGGGTTCGAGATTGTCTTGGGATGCCATGCGTACACGATCTTGCTAGGGCAATCATTTCAAAGACACCTCTTGTTCCGGATGATTTTCATGACTTCTGGAAGGAACTGAGATGGGAAGATGATGCAATAAATTTGTCCTTACCCGACGACAATCGTTCAATGTCTATTCCGGAGATCAGAATGCGTGAAATGTGGGCGAAATGGGAAAGTGGAGATTTGAGGGATGGAACTCTATTCAGATTAAGTGAGTTGTACATTGACTTGGAGCATCCGGAACAAAGTTCTTTGGTAGAGCCAACAAACTTGTTTAGGAAAGGAAAAGGAAGGCCGCCGGGATCAAAGAACAAGGAGAAGCAGCGAAATGGGAATTCTCCTCCGAGAGAAAAGAGGGAAAAGAGTTACCACGAGTACGTTAGAGAAGACTTAACAAATACTGAGAATGCGCAAAAAGTCGCAAAGGAGAAGGCAAATAGGCAAAGTGAACGACCAACTTGTCCTAAAAAGCAAGCAAGTCAAGTGTCGTTCGACTTCGGATCACAGTCCCAACCTGAACCATTGTTTTCAGAGACCATCGATTTAGAAGACGAAGACATGAATGCCGTGCCCCTAAGAGCTTGCTATCCAGATCGAAACGAAACAGAGGAAGGAGAAGATGAAGAAGAGATTGAAGAAGCCATAAGTTATATGGGGGTGAACTTGGGGGTGAAAAATATTGACTACTTTTGGCTTTCCTACATGACTTCTGTGAAAGATGTGCGTTCAGACGGACATTGTGGGTATCGGTCAATGGCTCTACTTACGGGTATGCAACAGAGTCAATATCGTATGATCCGTGCTGCGTTGGCAGCGGAGCTTCTTGGAAACAAAGAGACATGGGAGCCCATACGACGTGGACTACGGGTAGGAACATGGGATGATCTTATTGCTCAAGTTAACTACATGAGAAGTCCTTGTGAGAGACCATTTTGGATGGACATGCCATTTATGGGTTTGGTGTTTGCCACAGTGTATAATGTTGGTTTAGTGCAACTGTCCTGGGATGCGCCGTGTTTATGCTTGCCAATAAGGCAGTCTACAGTGAGCCCTGGTCCTCCACAGAAGATATTTGGGATAGCTCTTGTCGGATGCAGTAATCACTGGATACCGGTAAGAATCTGTGGTAATCTAAACAAACGTCATGAAACGTCGAAATCATTTATACTTATTGATTAATTTTCTTTGTATATCTAGGTTTGGCTCCGTGATGGGGCACCATTGCCACGTTGTTCCGGTTCGTGGAGAAGATTTGCAGATGACAACATCAAGTGGTGGGAAGGGATATATGCTGGCCAAGTGGACTTGTTTCGACAATACCGCTTCACTGCTGGAAAGCGTATGGACTACATGACTTGATTTGTAATAGTTTAGTAGCCTTGATCTTTAGACTTCGATTGGAATTGATTTATAATATGTAATGACTTGTCTTGTCTGCTTTGAAATATGTAATGACTTGTCTTGTTTGCTTTAAATAGTGGTTTCAGTAGAGTTAGATGAGGTAGGTGAAACAGTGAAGTGAAATCAGTGAATCCATAAACTACAACACACTCAGCATAAATTAAAAAGACAACAGACTCATTAAGGAAAGACAACAGACTCTTTAAGGAAAGACAACAGACTCATTAAGGAAAGACAACATACTCATTCTTGAAATTTAAACTAAACACAGACTTAACGGAGATTCACTGATTTGATACCCAGATCCCTAATCGGAGTCACTGTCATAAAAACTAGGAACAGGGTCATTGGGAAACCTCTGTTGTATCCAGTGTTTGGCTGCTTCAATACTCTTAGCCTGGTGAAAATATACCAGCTTCAACTGCTGGTCAGCTATTTCCTTCAACAGTTTTGCAATGACTCGGAGATGATGACTGTCGTATTCTGGCTCAAGATACACGATCATGTAGTTACACTGACATGTGGTATACCTTCGTCCATACGTATGGGGATTGTTCTTGTCATTACCAGTGAACACCTTGATTGTTCTTGAGCACCTTCTACTCGGGCACTGGATCTCACTGCCTTCTGCTGGAACTGGGGAGGATGAAGATGATGCCATGGTTGTTTGAATCTGTAATACAAAGTAAGAAAACATGTTAGAAACAATGAAGATATCTAACGAAATCAGTAAAAAATGAGACTTTTAATTGAAATACAGAGTAAGAACTTGAAACCTAATTATTTGACGGCGCAGTGAGAATGAGATAATAGGGTTCACTGAGGCAGTGAATTTATAGCCGAGGTTTTACTAGGGTAACTTAGATTTGGGCCGATGTAGACAAAAGGTCCACAACAACAAAGGCCCAATAACGTAATTCGGTCATCCAAAGGTGACTTACAGCTGTGTGGTAGCTGTAACACACTGAAGCAAAATATGGTGGTGCGTTAGCAATAAACGCACAACTGATAACAGAACTTCGTCAAGATCCAACAGAAAAGACACATTAACAGCGTTTCCGCACGGTTTGTAACAAATCGGCACGGTTTGAAGCAAACCGTGCCGATTAACTGGACGTCTTCCACATCTTCTGCTGATCTGCACGGTTTGAAGCAATCCTGCACGGTTTGTATCCAACCGTGCCGCTTGACTGGAGTCTTCCACATCTTCTGTTAACGCACCAGCCCTTTTACCCAGAATCAAATGTTTCTGGTGTTTGTAGGGTTTAGGGTATTAGGGTTGGTGCGGTAACTGTTGTAGTACCAACCCTAATTACATAAAAATTTATTTTTTATGTTGTTTTCTTATACTATTTGATATTATAAAAAGTTTTATGACCCAAAGTAATGTTATACTACTGAAATATGTCGTTATTGAGAGTTTTGTGAATAATTTTATCAAGTTTTACTAATGTAATATGAGATTACGAAGAGTTATATGATAAAAAATCATATTATACTAATGAAATACGAGGTCAGTTGAGTCAAACGATAACAAATAAGTGTTAAACTAATGTTATATGATGAAATAAACACATTATATGAAGTTCATTTTAGTAACGAAGTGGTATCACATACATATGAGTATAACTATACAACTTATATACTTGAGAGTAGTAGCATACAGGTGAAAGTCTTCGTTTACATACTTCTAAGTGTTAAAGTTGTTAATTTCTTATAAAAACGATAGCGTTTGATTGGTAATGCTCAAATATTAATGTTACATTTCTTGACTTTTACGTTTTATGTCATCATTTTGGCCACATTTTTACAGTTTTTTGGCCACATTTTGGCCATATTATGCCATCATTTTGGCCATATTATGCCATCATTTTGGCCACATTTTTACAGTTTTTTACAACTTGTTCGGAAATCCTCCATATTTCGATTTGGCTTGTTTTATATCGTTTTGAGTCGATTTTTTCCGATTCTTAGACGTTTCGACACGTTTTGCACCATTTTTATTAATATTTGACGTACTTGGTCGTTTTTCGCCTTTTTCAAAAAAGTCGAGTTTCGCTAAGGTATGCCATCATTTTGGCCATATTATGCCATCATTTTGGCCACATTTTTACAGTTTTTTACAACTTGTTCGGAAATCCTCCATATTTCGATTTGGCTTGTTTTATATCGTTTTGAGTCGATTTTTTCCGTTTCTTAGACGTTTCGACACGTTTTGAACCATTTTTATTAATATTTGACGTTCTTGGTCGTTTTTCGCCTTTTTCAAAAAAGTCGAGTTTCTTAGACGTTTCGAGACGTTTTGAACCATTTATCAATATTTGACGTTTAGTAGTTTTTAATTATTATTTGCGATTGTGACCATTTTCTCGCGTTTTTAAGAAAAGCCCAAAATAAATAAGCAAAAGTGAACCAAACATTACCAAAACATAGTATCCAAACAAACTATACATCATTCCCACTACGTTGCCCACTACCTTGCCCTTCCTCGTGGATTGAATGCCGAACAAGCTGAGATTGACGAACCGGAGCTGGAGCCATCGGTGGAGCCTCGTCAGTCAAAACTCCAAGGAGACGCCTCATGAACTCATCGATATCTGCAGGCCTCCTCTCTGGTGGTGTCTCCAAGAAAGCTCGAATCTCACAAGTCACTAGCTGGGTCCGCTATATTAACAACATATCAAAACATTACTATCAAATATACTAATTGAATGAATATGACTAATAAAATTTATAATCGTACCGCAAAACTGTCAACCGAAGGTGGAATACGCAGCGGACCAACTGGACGATCGAGTCTACGTGATCTGGGATCCACTAGAGGATGAGAAACTCGATCATACCAATCGAGATAATCATCTGTGACTGCCCAATAGTACGTCGCTCGTGGCTCCCGAATCTGTAACAAAGGCCTGGGGTCCTGATCCCACACACCAAGCAGATCCTCCGCAAAGTGAACTGAATAATGCGTCAGCCTGTTGTTACGTGTTACCTGGATGGGCTCTGGGGGAGGATCTGGGATACCCTGCACATGTCCAAACTGTCGCAGCAGGCGACCTGGCTGATAGAGCTCCTCGATGTCCAGACAACGGAGAATGCCCTCAAACAAAGACGGGGCGTACTGCGGAAGTCTGAAATCCACATTTGCAAAGGGAAACCAATTAACCTGCAACAAAACATTACAAAACAGTTAGTATAGTTTACATTCACACAATATAACGAAAGCATATAGTGATTAAAAATCTGACCTCCTCATAACGAACACGGTCAAGCATGCCACGAATGGCAACCAAACGATCCGTGCTCTTCCCCTGTGGCACCTCTCTGCCCTCCCTCATAGCAGCTGCGGCGTGGTCCATAGAAAGTGGATCTGTCACAAAATGTCCACGAAAATGTGGAAAATATGCCCAGATCCACGACTGCAAAAAAAAGATAATTAGAACTCGACTTCCTAAACATAGCCAATCCTATAGTTGTTTGCGTACTAACCCGCAAAAGAATGCCAGAACTCCCCATCCCCATAGCCAATCGCCTCGACGCCTGTCCAAGGTTGCGATACAGATGAGCTAACACTCCAGCTCCCCAAGCATATCGGCCAGTGCTGTCGTGGTCGGCCAAAAGAACTAACCACCAGTGCTTGACTGCTGTAGTCGACTTGTCCACTAGAACTGTAGTGCCGAGAAGCAACAGTAAGTACATAGACGCAATGAGGCTCTCATCTCTCTGTCCATCCTCCATCCGCATCATATCCTTCAATCTCTGCTGAAGATAACCCAAAGGAATGCCTCCATCCCTATACCAAGTCTTCACCAGTGCCTCCTCTACATGAAGCATCTCAGCAGCAAAAGTGAAGATCTCCTCCCTGCTCAAAACTGAGCTACAACTCCTGCCATGTATAGGCAGCGACAGGATCTCAACCACATCGTGAAGTGTAGGACCAATCTCTCCAAATGGCAAATGAAATGTGTTGGTTTCTGGGTGCCATCTCTCGACGAAAGCAGAAACCAACACATGATCGACAGGACCGGACCCGATATAGCGTAGATCAGTCAATCCAGATCGCTCTGCAAGCTGAAACCACGAATCTGGACCAGGTCTCCTAAACGCCTCTAGTGGAGTGCAGTAGGCGGTGTGGAAGTGAACCTTGACGACCTTCCGTGTCTGGAAAAAAAGTAAAAAATTAACACAGTTACTTCTACAGAATGTCGTTCATATTTCACATATGAACATTATAGTTCAAATACATACCAAATCAAGAGGAGCCTCGCCTTCTGGAAGATCAGCAGGCTGTGGAAAATCAGCATGATCTGCAGCACGTCCACGTCCACGTCCACGTCCTCGTCCTCGTCCTCCGCGTGGACCGCGTCCACCTCGTGCTGGAGGATCAGCAGCGTCTGCATCAGCAACATCATCATCTGCCTGAGCTCCTCGGCCTCCTCGCTGTCTCTGTATAAATGGAGGAAGAGGACGGGGGCCAGCTGGAATCACAAGTGCGGGAGGATCAACAACTGTAAGCTCATAAATAGCCCTGGCGATGTGCGTCTCATAACTCTTCAGCAACTCCTTTGTAAAAGGACCTCCGGGCATCCAAGGTACAGCAGGAGGTGGTACATGAGGTGCAGCAGCCGGATGCGGTACATCATCAGTCGGCGGAGGTGGTACATCTGGCGTAGGAGACGAAGGACCTAAATCTGTAGGAGCTGGCGATGAAGGACCTAAATCTGTAGGAGGGTCGTCTCTCCTAAGCTGATCTGTCGGTATATCGAGATGAGATACAATATAATCTGTACCTAAACCCTCACCGTCTCCCAGCATATCATCATCCAAATCAGCAGCTGTATCATCGACGTCCATACCCTCCTCCTCACTCTCACTGTAACCCTCATCATCAGCACACGGATCAACATCCAGACCACAATCCCTAACTGCCCCAGTATCTGTAAGTGCACGAGCCTCGCCAGTGGGTGTCGAACTAGAAGCATTCAGCTGATCTCGAGCAGTAGCAAAACTCTGACGTATGGACACTGTAATCTGCGTCCTCCTAACACGCTCTGCAGCAACAGGAGCCCCCGGAACAAAACCACTAGAGGCCATCGTATCTCGCACCCCCTAATGTTGTTGTTATAGCGTAACGTTATTTTCATAGCGTTACAAAAATAACGTCAAATTCAAAAACGTCTTTTCCATGACGTCGTAACGTTACAAACAGTTGTTGTAACGTCAATCCTAATCAAAATCATCTCTAATTTCTAAACATTTTGTTCATAACGTTACGAAATTAACGTTATAATTCGCCTAATTTCAATACTTTATATACTAATAGTTCATAACGTTACAAAATAAGAGAAGAACAATGTCATATTTCATAAAATAATTAATTCATTACTTTTACAATATAGAATGTCATATTTCATAACATTATGAAATTATT
The DNA here is from genome assembly GCA_029168935.1 of Oxyria digyna. Classification (NCBI taxonomy): domain Eukaryota; kingdom Viridiplantae; phylum Streptophyta; class Magnoliopsida; order Caryophyllales; family Polygonaceae; genus Oxyria; species Oxyria digyna. The sequence goes on from JAPVLV010000005.1 coordinate 49,829,866, forward strand.
ATATTTCATAACGTTATAAAATTTCATTAATTTCATAACGTTACGAATAAATTAATTAATTTCATAATGTTACCAAATAATATAATTTTATAACGTCACGCAATAAATTACTTAATTACGTTACGCAATAAATTACTTAATTTCATAACGTTACGCAATAAATTACTTAATTCATAACGTTACGAAATTAAATAACTAATTTCATAACATTATCAATTTAATAAATTAATCAAATTAAATAAATTGATAACGTTATGAAATTAAATAACTAATTTCATAACGTTATAAATTAAATAAATTAATTAAATTAAATAAATTGATAACGTTACGAAATTTATTTAAAAATGTCATAACGTTATCAAATATTATTAAATTGATAACGTTATGAAATTGAATAACTTATTTCATAACATTATCAATTTAATAAATTAATCAAATTAAATAAATTGATAACGTTATGAAATTAAATAACTAATTTCATAACGTTATAAATTTAATAAATTAATTAAATTAAATAAATTGATAACGTTACGAAATTTATTTAAAAATGTCATAACGTTATCAAATATTATTAAATTGATAACGTTATGAAATTGAATAACTTATTTCATAACATTAACAATTTAATAATTAAACTATTTAAAAACATTACAAAAGTTATAGAATATTTAATAAAAATACATACTTGATGTAGATCTACGGGAGTCGAAAAAACTTCCGGTTGCGCCTCGGTTTGAGCCCCGGTTTGTGGATTCAACCTTCTATTTGCTCGAGTGGCGTACCCGGGACCGACGTTTTGGACGCGTCGCTTTCGGGTTCTTGGCCTCGGAGCGGGTTCGGGTGCGGGTATCGGGGCGGGTTGGGCTGCTTGTCGGGTCGGGTCGGGTCGGGCATCGGGTGTCGGGTCGGGTTGGGCATCGGGTGTCGGGTCGGGTCGGGCATCGGGTGTCGGGTCGGGTCGGGCATCGAGTATCGGGTCGGGTCGGGCTCGGGATTTTGGCGGGATCCGGGCACCACCACTGTACCTCAGTGGCACCTCCACTTCCTCCTCTTCTTCTTCCTCCACAGCCAGCCATGGCGTCGGAGTCGTCGTCGTCGTCGTCGTCGACGGAAGAGAGGACGGCGGGTATTCTGCGGGGAGGACTTCCGGCGGTTTTTGGGGGCCAGAAGAACCGCCATGGTCGGGGCAACTCGAATCCATCGTCGATTGAAGCTTTTGATGGTTTAATAGGTGGGAAAAGGGAGAATTACCGGCGGCGAAATATAGGGTTTGCGGCGGCTTTTTTTTGCAGAAAGGGGGAAGAAGGTCGGGGAGAAGGAAATTTTTTTTTTTAAAGCTGTAACCTGGTGCGGTAAGAATTACCGCACCATTTTGTGCGGTAAAACTTACCGCACAGGTTTAATATATTATTAAACCTGTGCGGTAACAATTACCGCACAGGTTTAATATTATTTTAATACTTTTTTAATACTTTTTAAAAAAAAATTATTAATTAAAAAAAATACATTTCCTGTGCGGTAATTGTTACCGCACAGGGTTTAAGTTAATGAAAATCTGTTTTTTTTTTGCTTAATCTGGGATTAATCTGGTGCGGTAATTGTTAACGCACAGATCTGTGCGGTAATTCTTACCGCACCAGCGTCGTATAGGTTTCAGAAAAAATTCCAACAATGCCCCTGAGTCTTCTGGTGCGGTAAGAGTTAACGCACAGTTCTGTACTGCAATTGTTACCGCACAGAATAGTGTGCATTTAGCAAAAAAAACGTGTGCATATAGACGCAGCCTTTTTTTATTATTACATCGGTTTTAAAACGCTGTTAGAGTGTATTTTAAGTTGAGTCGGATTAAACATCTCCTAAACTTTTCATCACCATTTTTTAAGTACAAAAATACCCTTGATCAAGAATTACCTTTAATATCTGTTTTTTCAATTAAATTATCTTCCAATCTCCCATCACTGTTTCTCAAATTGAATTATCTTCCATCAATGTTTCTCCCGAATCTTGTATCTCCTCCGTAGCCTCCTTCATAGCCTTTGTGCTTTTTTTTGCACATACATGCTAATGAAAATATTAAAATACAAGTACTTAAACCACAATTTAAAATACAAAAATCCAACTTACAATTACTTTCACTTTAAAGTTCTCATAAATTTTACCATTTGACATCTTTCTACTCAATTATAACTCTTTTTTTTCAAGTCAAGAGATTAACACCATTACCATGAACTCTTTATCTCAATATGAATAGAGTTTAACTTATACAAAATCTACGTATAAATGGATTGCTAATAATTTTTATCTGATTTTCTTTATTATGCAGATTATTAAAGAATATTTATTTTAATTTTATATTATATTAACTTAATTTAGAAGCTAAATAGTTATTTCCTTTGTTGTAAGCATGTTTCCCTATTTCCTATTACAAAGGTGGAAAGTGAATCTAGTTTTATTGGGATCAAGGATATAATTGTCAAACTACATTGAAATGGTGATGTCTTAGTGAAAAGAGGGAGATGTTTAGCACTTTTGTTTAAGTTTTGAAATCATTAAGTTAAAGCGTTACTTCGTAGCGTTTTTTCTGATTCAACATTTTTTTCCTTTTTTCATTTAAATATATTTTTTCCTTTTTTTCATTTAAATATATTCTTGCGAGCAGAAGTAGTAATCTGACTGCATCCCGGCCAGAATGAAAAAACCGACTTCGAAACCCCTCAACACTATCTTGTTTAGAGAAAATTATTTAAGAAAAGATTAGAATACTGAACATGGCCATAAGGAGGACATTTGTAAAACTAGATAGACATATATAAATTCATAACTAAGTCATCCATATAATTTTGGAAAGTGCCTAACAACTATAATATACATGGCCATTAGAGGTACATTGAACCATAAAGATACAAAGTCTTTATTTGGAACACCCTAAAAGTTTATTTAACACACTCATACATTCGTCACGAAGGTATTTAGCCAAAAATTCGTCACGAAGGTATATGGCCAGACATTCGTCACGAAGGTTCAAAGGAAATCTGTCACGAAAGTATTGGGGACATTCGTCACGAAGGTATTGGGGACTTACGTGAGAATCTGGTAGATAATTTCAATACGAGTCTGTGCATATAAAATACGTCCAAAACGGACATCGTTTACCCTTTCAAAAGCCCTAAAAACATAACAGTCGTTTTTGTTAAGTTCGTAATATTTAAACAAAATGCATAATTATACTTTATGAGTGATAAACTAGTGATATTAAATGATAATATACAATTATAGTATATAAATTTAATTGCATGATTTTTAACTATAATTAATAATTATATTATACAAACACTAAATTTATATAAGTTTTTGCTTTTACGAACTTAACGCATGCGACTATTTTGTTGCTTTTGGAAGGGCAAACGATGTCCGTTTTGGACGTATTTTATATGCACGGACTCGTATTGAAATTCTCTACAAGATTCTGAATTTTTTTTTTAAAAAAAAGAAAAGATTCGTCACGTAACTCCCCAATACCTTCGTGACGGATGTCCTTCGAACCTTCGTGACGAATGTCTGACCATATACCTTCGTGACGAATGTATGGATGTGCTAAATAAACTTTTAGGGTGTGCCAAATAGTAAGCCCCTAAAGATTAAAGATATGTTCATCACAGAACTAAAAATCAATTTATATGATACACTTATCTCGTGTCTGCCTTGGACTATCATGGAACTTTTTTGTGAAAATAATCTTTTTGATTTATATCATTATATGTCATAAACCTATAATGCATCTTTTATCAACAAGCATGATGTTCAGTTCACATTCTATGACCTTAAATCTTGATAGGTGACTATGTTCTTTTTATGTATGATTTCAGGAACCCAAAGATAGTTTAAATTGAATTTATCTTATAAAGACACACTAATAGAGAATTAACTTCTAAAAGAAAAAAAAAAAAAAATTAACCATAGAAATCTGTCAACTATCCCTTGTGTTGATCATCTTTACTAATTTGTTCGTGACCATTAAGCTAGTAAACTGCAATCTCTATATAATTACTAAGAGGTTTTTACCGAAAATCACCCGTAAAATACGTACATTGCTCAAAACCACCTCATTAATTGAATATTACCGGAAACCACCCATATTAAGCCTTTCGTTTGCCAAACGCCACCCTTCAACAGATTTCGTCAAAATTTCTGTTAAATCTACGAAATTACCATTTTAACCCTTACTTATTTAATACAATAAAATAGATTAAAAGTTTTCTGATATTTTTATTCTGGAAATAAATTTTAAAATCTTCACTGACGAAAATACCCTTGTTTTCCCATTGAATTTTCAAAAAAATTCCCTTTTTCAAAGTTCACCATCTCCCAGCCATGGCTAGACCTGGCAATCGGATCATTCGGTTCGGATTCGGTTCGGATAATTCGGTTCGGATTCGTTCGGACCAGTTTTCAATTCGGATTGTAGTCGGTCCGGATCGGATTCGGATCGGACCGGATATTGTTCGGGCTCATCTAGTTCGGATTCGGATTCGGTTCGGATAAAGGTAGTTCGGATAAATTCATATTCGGATATTATTCGGATTGAGACCATTCGGATTGAATAATTCCGGATTCGGGTTCGGTTCGGATAAAACTAGTTCGGATATTATTCGGATCGATACCATTCGGATGGATTTGTTTCGGTTTTTGTTCGGATTTGAGTTTAGTTTAGAAGAATGGACTATTATACTTAGGCAGTTTCTAATCGTATATATAAATATCTAATATTCTTTTTGGTAAAGCGTTTTTAAAAAAATACATTAGTGCCGAAAAAGAAGACTCAAATTCAATTTTTTTGGTAGAGAGTTGCCTCATTTGTGGCAAGGAAAGAAGAAGACCCAAATTTAATTTTTTTAAAGGAGCTGTCACGTGGCAGCCCCTGATTGGTGAAGTAGGTATATTTATTTGATTATGTTTTATAATTGTTATTCACTTAAACGTTTATAACTTAAAATTTAATAATGATAAAAATAAATAAAAAATACCAATGATTTTATTATTTCGAGATCTATAAATAGAGACCAATATTGGTTAAAAAAAATATTTGGAGCCTCCTACTTAAAAAATACCAACTTAAAATTTAATAATGTTAAATTGTGAATTTAATCGTTTTCATCATTTTATCGAGATCCGAGTGTCGGATTGAGTCAATCTCTTCACATATTATCAACATAGTTCCAATACGAATCAAAACATATAAAAACAAATTAACAAAAAACGAGTCTCGGTTATAGGAATAGCTTATTTTCAACTATTTTAATCGAACTCCATTGATTATCGTTAGAACTATTCAATGATATCGTCGCATCTCGAGATCAGAGTGTCTGATCGAATCGATCTCTTCACATATTATCAATATAATTCTAATACGAATCAAAATCATTTGGGCTATTTGGGCTAATTGGGCCTCATTGGCCCATTTTGTCTCGTTTTCATCGTTTTATTGAGATCCGAATGTCGGATCGAGTCGATCTCTTCACATATTATCAATATAATTCCAATACGAATCAAAATATATAAAAAAATTAACAAAAAACGAGGATCGGTTATCAGAATAGCACATTTCCAACTATTTTTATCGAACTTCATTGTTTATCGCTAGAACTATTCAATGATATCGTCGGATCTCGAGATCCGAGTGTCCGATCGAATTGACCTCTTCACATATTATCTATATAATTCCAATACGAATCAAAATCATTTGGGTCACTTGGGTCAATTGGGCCATTTGGGCTAAGTGGGCCTCATTGGCCCATTTGGCCCATTTTGCCTCGTTTTCATCGTTTTATCGAGATTCGAGTGTCGGATCGAGTCGATCTCTTCACATATTATTAATATAATTCCAATACGAACCAAAATATATAAAAAGTTTCAACGAAAAGAGAGTCTCGGTTATCGGACTAGCTCATTTCCAACTATTTTCATCGAGCTTCATTGATTATCGCTACAACTATTCAATGATATCGTCGGATCTCGAGATCTGATTGTCGGATCGAGTCGATCTCTTCACATATTATCTATATAATTCCAATACGAATCAAAATCATTTGGGTCACTTGGGCCAATTGGGCCGTTTGGGGTAATTGGGCCTATTGGGCCTCATTGGCCCATTTTGCCTCGTTTTCATCGTTTTATCGAGATACGACCGTCAGATCGAGTCGATATCTTCACATATTATCAATATAATTCCAATAAGAGTCAAAAAATATAAAAAGTTTCAACGAAAAACGAGTGTCGGTTATCGGACTAGCTCATTTCCAACTATTTTCATCGAGCTTCGTTGATTATCGCTCATTTCCAACTATTTCCATCGAGCTTCATTGGTCAGCTTATCCTGATCCCCCATACCCCGATTCCGCGGGACATATGGGTAGATGTTGTTGTTGTTGTAATTAGCAATTAAATTGTTTTATACTCATATTAGACTCTCACTTCATTTTTAATTATCTAAGAAAAACATGGTCGTGTTTGATCTTGTTTTATTCGTCTCGTTAAGTACTTTAACATTATATATTTTTTATAATTTTCAACAAAATGTAATTAAAAATATTTATGATAAAAAACGTGCATCGGTATTCGTGTTCAGTTAAAACAGGACAAATAAAATGGAACGGGAGTAATAAGTCTAGTACGTACAGAAGTAACAGAACTTAACCAAATTCATTTGGCTCCAATTCTAATTTTTCTGCCGCCACTTCCCAAAATTTTACCACCACTTTCCCAATTATGTAAACCCAATTCTCAAATCAACAATTCCAAACCTAACTTTTTCCCGTAGCTTGCCCTTTCGACTCTCTTGTCTCGACCACACGGCCAGCGTACTCGACCACACGGCCACACCACGTCGCCGGTAGCTCACCTGATGTAGTGTTGCCCTCCCCAGCCCGGATTTGATGTAGCTCGCCCTCCCCAACGTTCGGCTCCCCAGCTGGTTCGACCTGCCAACAGTGGTACGGCTGGCCCGTCTCATCTATGTTTCGAGATTTCCTTCCTTGCTCCTGATTCGTCTCACACTCTCGATTCACGCAGGCCTTGTTCCTCCTTCAGTCCTTGTTCCTCCTTCAGTCCTTCTCCCGTCCACTGTCGAGTCTTCGTTTGCGGCGATTCAGATCGACCAGTAGCTTCCGACCTCCGCTTAACCTCTCCATCTCAATTAATCTTCATTGGTTTGACACTTAGATCCATTCTTCTTTGACGTTTTAAGTAGGCTGGAAATTTTTTAATAGCAGTGATAATTTTTGCAAGCTATGTCCAGTATTTTAAATAGTTTAGATAGGTGCTTAATTTCTCTTAGATGGATGCTTGGTTCCTTCGTTACAGATTTGATGAAGTAATGTTCTTGTGTCCTGCTGTGTGTGCTATTGTCATTTTCATCTATCTAAAACTATGCCATTCTTAACAGGCATTAAGTTGACAACTACTACTCACTTTGCTACTTTCAGGATATTACTATTGAAAAGCCAATCATTTTGGAAAGCACAAAAAACAAACTGGATTTGTACTTGGAAGAACCTCAACTTCATCATGATCAAGATACACCATTCGATGTCCTCGCCTTTTGGAAAGAAAATGAGATCAAACATGGGAAGCTTTCTCATTTAGCTAGGGACATCTTGACTGTGCCTCTCACAACTGTTGCTTCTGAATCAACCTTTAGTATTGGAGGTAAGGTGTATTTTTTTTGTATATTATTCTTTTGTATTCTTATTTACTTGAGGCATTCTCTATTTTTTTCCCTCTTTCTCCTAATATCTAGTATTCTTGGTTAATGGTTTGCTGTCAGGTAGGGTTTTGAACAAGTGGCGATCATCTTTACTTCCAGAACATGTGGAGGCTCTGATTACTTCTCGAAGTTGGTTGTTTGGTTATGCTGGTATGTCATTACTTGTGTGCATTAAATCTTGTATATTGTTTTAATTTAAATTTCATAACGTATTCAATTGTTTTACAAACCAATGAAACCTATGTAATAGTGGATGAGCCAGAAAATGTGGGTTCGGAGGTGGATTGGACGACCGAATGATCTTAAGCTTTCTTGGAGAATTGTTACGGTGAGATCATTTTTTTTTGTTTTTAAATTTGTCTGTAATTTTAGTTGTTTATTCTGTAATGTGTTTGAATTGTTTAAACATTCAGATTGATCATGTGTTATCAGTGTCAACTTTTTATTTTCTAGTCATCATAATCTATACATGTACTTATTACAATTAATGTTGTTTTACAGATCTTGGATCGGCTGTTGGATTTGCTATCTTTGCTTCGACTCAGTCATCTTAGGTTATCTTTGTCATTGGAGGGGAGCGTTTATTTTGCCAGGCTTGGTATGAACTGCATAACTGATTATGTAGGTCGTTGTTGAAAAATATGGGTTGACACAAGATTAATGTGGATCAGTGTTTTTTTTCTATTTTATTATGACAGCAGAACGAAGTGTATGTATTAATGTATTGTGAATGATATTTGATGGCGTTGCTCATTTTATTATTTTAGGATTGTTTTGAACAATTGCTTGTGAACTTCACCATTTTATTTAGATTAATTTTGGATCAAATTTACTTCGGATTATTTCGGATCAAGTGATTTATGGATCGGATAATTTCGGATCAAATTCACTTCGGATCGGATTCGGATCGGATAATTTATATTTCGGATTATTTCGGATCGGACTATTTTCGGTATAATGCATTTCGGATAATGTTCGGATCGGATTTGTCCGGATTAGTTCGGATTCGGGTCTTTTTCGGACTGTACATACTTCGGTTCGGTTTCGGTTCGGTTCGGATTTCGGTTCATGTTCGGATTATTCCGCCGCCATTTTTCGGATCAAAATTCGGACTCGGTTCGGATTTTATCGGTTCGGATTTCGGATTCGGATCAGTTTTGCCAGGTCTAGCCATGGCCACTGCACTCGCCCTCCTCCCCGCCATTGAATCATCTCTTTATCATCATCTGCCTCTAAAAAATCTTCAATCTTCGCGCCTCTCTTCTCTTTTTCTTCATCCTTTGTGATGTGGTAGTGCTTTAAATTATTAAATTTTATTTATGTTGAAATCAATTTATTTAAATTTGTTAAAAAATAGACCAGTGATAATTTGATCTAATAAGTTTTTTTTTTGTATAAAAACTCATTTATATTCGTTGTTTATTATATTTAAAATTTTAAAATTTAATCGTGTATCAATATAATTTCAAGATATCAACTTATTTTCATATAACATTATATATAATATATAATGTTACTTATTAACAATATCGAATATAAAATTATATACAATATATAATGCTACTTATTAACTATATCGAGTTATATAAACTCGCGCATGACGCAGGAACTAGGCTAGTGACTACTAACTAAATTAGTAGAACCTAGAACTTAATACTCCCTCCGTCCCTAAATTTCAGTCACATTTCCTTTTCGGGTGTCCTCTAATTTGAGTCACATTTCTATTTTTATCCATTAATTTATTCTCATAATACCCTTATTCAATTTACTTTATTCACACCCAACAATACTTTTTAGGGGTAAAGTTGTCTTTTTATTGTAATAAGTTTTCTATTGGTTGAATTTTATGGTTTTTTGTGCCATTATTTACACTTTTACCTTGATTAGACTTGTGTTAATATTTATGCAAAGTACCAAATGTGATTCAAATTTAGAGACGGAGGGAGTATAACACAATTGAGAACCCCAAAAACCTAACTAGTGTCAAACATAAATACACGATAGAGTTTATTCCATAGGATGTCTTTTTGAAGTGAAAAATAATGACTTTTCATTAATTTTGGTGTTTGAGTAAGCCACTTTAGGTAAGCTTCACACTCACTGACTCTTACAGTTAACAAGCTTATCGTCCATGGGGGTGGTGACTTGAATTTAGGTAAGCTTCAACAATATTTCCTCCCTTTCGAACTGGAATACAAACTTGAATTTGGGGGGAAATCTGAACTATTGATGCAACCCCTAGGGCTAAGATGCTAGCCTGGACTCTCTGTAATGAAGCTCTGCCAAACAACATGACTAAAAATGGCTGGAGTTGATGGTCCATACTCTGACGAAGAAAGAGTTTTCCATATTTCTCTTTGCGCTTTATGCAATCTGAGATAGGCCAAACAAATGGGTTTTTGAAGGGATTCTCAATGAAGGAAACACCCTTGCTGAGAATGTGTTTAATGCTTTGCTCAAGTTTAATGAAATGGTCTAGTGCTCTTGCACTACTTTCTCTTTCAAAAGAAAAACATAGATTAGAAAAATTATCAGTTTCATTGTTAGTCTGTTATATGAAAATATGAACCTAAACAAATACCCCTAGTTGAGTCTCACTCCCTATGAAGAATTTGAAGCCTGTCAAGAAAAAGAATTTGAAGAATTTTGTTTCATGTAATAAAAGAATTTTTTTATATATATAAGCTTAAAATTCTAAAGAAATTACACCTCGTACCCCATTTATCTACTTGCTTTAATGTTTGCAAATATATCTCACTTACATTTATTTTTATAACGGTGACTTTTTTCCTTCAGTACTGATTCATTTGCAAATATACCCGATATTATATTTAATAAGATCGACATTTATATTAATAAGTCCGACATTTTTCTTATATACTTATTCATTTATAAATATACCCTATTTTATATATTTTTGCAATTCTAAAATAATTTGGATATTCATAAAAATTATTTATTGTGATGGACTATAAATGCAAATCCGTGAAAATTCTAGTTGTATTAGATTTAGATAAACGTGTTTTATTAAATGCAAAAAATTTGACAAAATATCAAAACGAGGGAACTATTGGGCTGGACCAAACATATTCTTGATGGGCTTTCTGGGTTGCTCACAATCTTTCAAGTTTCACCCATGACCTACTTTTCTCGTAATCCTATCTTTTGATTTTGTTGATTTTAAAAAGATGAAATATCTTATCTAATCATTCAAAATTCCCTCTCTTCTCCGACTCTCCGAAAATGAGTGGCAACAATTTCTGCAAATCCCACATCTGTCAATGCCTGAGTCGACTAATAACTCTCCGGCGCCACCACATCATCACCGTCTTCTCCGGTCGCCGTCAGACGGCGGAGGACTTCGTGGAAGGCGTATTAAAACTTGCAGGTGGCCTCTTCCATCTGGGTATTAAACCAGGTGAAGTTGTTGCCATCTCTTCTTTCAACAGGTTCAAATTATCCACCATAATTATACTGTGTCATACAATTTTTGAAGGAATGGTGATTTGGTATACCAAGAATTTGACTTGGAAATAGCTGAACTTGTTATTTGGGAACTTATAGTCCATCAATTGGCAGTAGAATTTAGTTTAGTTTAGTGTTTGAAATATTAGTTCATCTAGACCTTAGGCAATCGGGTCGGTTGGGTGGGGTTCGGGTCAGACCGTCAGATATATTTGGGGTCGGGTCAGACCGTCAGATATATTTGGGGTCGGGTCATTCCGGGTCTAATATTATCGGGTCAAAACGAACGGGTTATAACGGATTTATAGCGGGTTCGGATCTAAAATTATCGGGTCAAAAAAGGTCGGGCTGTTACGTGTTTATGGTCAGGTCGATTCGCTTTGGGTCAAAACCTATCAAAAGACCGGGTTATTACGGTTTCATTTTTTCGTTTTTTCCCTGTTGCCCAATTTTTCGGTTAAAAAATGGATTGGGCAGGTCAACCCATTTTTTACCCGGAAATTTCGAGTTAGACGAAAAACGGGTCACGGGTTCAATTTGACGGATTATGACCCAGAAATTTCGGGTTGGGTCGGGTTTGCGGGTCGAATTATTTTATGCCGGGTCTAAGTTCATCCCATACTGAAAGTGGCTTGATATCAATAATTCATTTGTGGATCAAATAATGCTCATAATATAGTTTTAAAACAATCAAATTCTTGTGTGCTTGTTGATTGGGCTATGCTGCCATTTGGGCTATGCATTTTCTTCTTTGGGTTATAATTGACAACTTTAACCCTCATATTTGCTAGTGATTATTACTTGGAGTGGCTTCTTGCAGTCACCTACATTGGGGCGATAGTGGCGCCTCTTAATTATCGATGGGTATGTACAATACATTTCATACACACAATAAATTTCAGTTGATGAGTTCTTAAAACAACAGTTTACACAGAGCTATGAAGAATCAAGATTTGCAATGGAATTAGTCCAGCCAGTGATGTTGGTGACTGACAACAGCTGCCAATTTAGTTCAGAATCCTTCAAAGACACAATTTCTTCTTACAAGTGGCGTGTTCTGATTGGTTCCACTAAATCAGAATCAGACATCATAGAGAATGGTATGCAGTAATTTCCTTCTAGTCAACCTTATAAGAGTTAGAATTTTTATTACCTTTTTAAATGTCAACTGACATTGTTGTTATAGAAGGCTGATACTTCGTCGCGTTCATTATCAGTATTGACACATGAATCACTCAAAAAACTTAGTGCTGAATCCGTGTCCTTCGATTTCCTCTGGTCCCCTAAAGATGTGGCTTTGATATGCTTCACTTCAGGTAATATTTTCTCCATTTTTGTTCATATTCACTTTAAATTGAGGAAAGAAAGAGGCATGTTATATTTTGTTGTGTGCAGGAACAACTGGAAGGCCAAAGGGAGTCACCATAAGTCATACAGCTTTGATTGTGCAGTCACTTGCAAAGATTGCTATTGTCGGTTATAATGAGGATGACGTACGTCTTTGATATAAGAACATATGCCTTGAGGCTTGAAACAAATGAATTTCATGTGGTGTTTCTGAAATACAGGTATATCTTCATACAGCTCCATTATGTCATATTGGAGGGATTTCATCAGCATTAGCAATGCTAATGACAGGAGGCTGTCATGTAATTATACCAAAGTTTGAACCTAAAGTAGCCGTTGAAGCCATAGAGAAATATCAAGTGACGTCTTTTATCACTGTCCCGACAATTATGGCTGATCTTGTAGCTCTGATCAGGTACATTCATGATCAAGGCTGATTATCAGAGAACATAACTCTATTGTGTAAGATATAGCTTATCTTCTTCTTTTTTCGTGTTATCAAGATCGAAAAGAGATTGGATAGGGAGAAAAACTGTGAAGAAAATATTAAATGGTGGTGGAAATCTCTCAAATGAGCTTCTAGAAGACGCAGCCAAAATCTTTTCAAATGCCAAAATATTTTCTGCATATGGTACTCACCAAAAGTTTCTTTTTTTTCTTGTGACATGCATGAAATGTGCTTAAAATTTGTTCTTGAGTTTCCTACAGGGATGACAGAGACTTGCTCTTCTATGACATTTATGTCCTTAAGTGACCCGAAAATTCACCAAGAGGAAGGCATTTGTGTAGGTAAGCCTGCACCACACATTGAGATGAAAATCAGCAACAAAGACTCGTTTGGTGTAGGACGGATATGCACTCGGGGACCCCACGTTATGGTTCAGTATTGGGGTCAAGATGCACCAAACAAGCCCTTAAATATTGTTCTTGGAGATTGGCTCGACACAGGCGACATTGGGAAGATTGATCATAACGGAAATTTATGGCTCGTGGGACGCGACAAAGACAGGATCAAAAGTGGTGGAGAGAATATCTACCCTGAAGAGGTAATAGAATCAGTACCAAACGAGCCCTTAGTCTTCAGACAGTAACTTTTGTTTTAATGTTATAAGGTTGAGACTATCTTATCCCAACATCCTGGAATCAACGGTGTCGTAGTCATCGGGATTCCACATCCTCGTCTTGCTGAGGTGGCGGTTGCGTGCCTTCGACTCGAAAAAGGTTGGCAATGGACGACAAATGTCGACTTGGAATGCAAAGAGCTATACTTGTCAAGTGAGATGTTGAAGCAATATTGCAGGAAGAAAAACTTATCTGGGTTATCTACCTTACTCTGTCATATAATTGTATATATGTATAAACTTTTGTTTTTTTATCATTAATTGTTTTCATTTGATATGTTTTTCAGGTACAAAATACCGAAGTTTTATTTGATAATGAAGAAGCCATTTCCACGAACAAGTACAGGAAAGCTAAGGAGAGATCAAGTTAGAAGACAAGCTGGACTATGTTTACAATTGTTTCCTAGCAATCTCTGAGAGTAATCTCGGCCCATTCCAAATTATTTGGGCTGGACTATGAGATTTTGGCCCAAACTTTGTACAAGAATTTGATCAATAATATTCTTTCTTTTTTTTTTCTTTTTTTGTTAACAGGCAAGAAATGGAGTCTCATCCAAAATGGATGACTACCCCTGACCATCCTCGGCGATGATCCTGAAAAACGGCCGATAGAAAGGGTATATTGAGGAAGCCAAAAGATGTGGCCTAATACCATTTAGGTAGTCAATAGAAAGACTGGAATCAGGATTGCAATTCAAGATTCCTTTAATAAAATGAGGATTGACATTAGGACAAGCCAGAAAATCTGCTGCCCTATTGACTTCGCAAAAACAATGAATAATGCGAACTTTAGTTATGACATTTAAATTTATAAGTGCATCATTAATAATGTTTTTTTATTTCCCAGGGTATTTTCCAAATGCGGTTTGCTGAATTAATAACAGTTAAACTATCACCTTCAATGATAATATTCCTTTCTCTTAATTTTATTGCTAATTTTGTTGCCATAAGAAAAGCTAAAGCTTTTGTATGCAAAGCTGAAGTAGCTTGACATTGTTTACTGTAAATATCTAAAACATGTCCTTTACTATCTCGTGCAATACATGCTGTCATAGAATAATCATTCTCTTTATAAGAACCATCAAAATTAATTTTTATCCAATCCATAGGAGGATTGGTCCACTTTTTATTATGTTTCTTATTTCTATTTCTTTGTGTTTTTGCTTTAGGTCCTTTTGAGATTGTGCATGCATTATCTCATTGCTTAAAGTATGTATAAGCACTTTGAGCTATACCATCTTTATGAATAGTTTCATTTCTAAAAATAACAGCGTTTCTATGTAGCCAGATTTGATAGCATAAGAATAAAAGAATTTCTATTTTATTTGTATCATTCTTATACATTTGAATAGTATGTGTGAGAGTTGCTTCGAAAGTATTTTGCAAGTTAATATTAAACTTTAGTCCCGTAATTCGCTCATATTTCTGTATTTGTGTTTAAATATATAAGCATTCAAAGAATAAATGGTCTCTTGTTTCTAGTGGGTGATTACAAAGCGAACAGTATGGAGGAACTCTGTTGTAATATCTATTTAATCTTTTCGTGGTGGGAAGATTATCCGAAATAGCTTTCCATAAATTTGACAAAATATCAACACGAGGGAACTATTGGGCTGGACCAAACATATTCTTGATGGGCTTTCTGGGTTGCTCACAATCTCTCACCCATGGCCTACTTTTCTCGTAATCCTATCTTTTGATTTTCTTGATTTTAAAAAGATGAAATATCTTATCTAATCATTCAAAATTCGACTCAATTAAATCCGAAAAGTTTATAAAATACGATGATTAAAATGACTTAAGACATAGGGCTCGGACAAAACCCAACGACCTAAAATTCGTCGAAATTTCCAATTTTTAAATTAAAATGTATATAATATTTCATAAATAATAATATAATATTATTATTCTATTATCAAAAATATTCTTTATTACAATAAAAAACCGAACACTTGACAGTTGACACCCAATCCATCCGACCCTTTAATTGCAAGTTTGCAACCAACTTTATAGATGGGGTTATTTTTTGGAAGAGGAAAAGTATGGGGTATTTTCGATAAGTATCTAAAAATTGGGGGTTATTTCTCCTGGGAAAGAAAAGAACAAAATACTACTCCCTCCGTCCCTTAATGTTTGCAACATTTCCTTTTCGGGTCTCTCAAAATGTTTGCAACATTCCTTTTCTATCCATTAATTTTTCTCCATAATACCCTTACTTTATTTATTTTATTCATATTCTAACAAGACTTTATCAATCAAATCAACCATCTATATCATCTTTTCTATCTAATTTCCACCATTACTACCTTTACTCAATATTTTATTCTTCTTTTTTATCTAAAAACACTTTATCAATCAAATCAAACATACTCAACTTCTTTTTTCTTATTCTCTCCACTCATCTCACTTTTATTAAATATTGTGTCATTCGATTAGTGTTGCAAAACATTAAGAGATGGAGGGAGTAGGCTGTAGTGGTGGCGTGCAGGTATTGTAATGCTGCGAATTTGAGTCACCGAAAGGGAGAGCGCAAAACTTGGGTCCCAAACGAGTTTAATTGAAGGATTGAGGGGACTGTAATTGAAGGTGTAGCGGATGAAGTGGGAGATGGAGGTTTCAGAAGTGGAAGCCGTTCTTGAGAAGATCTGGGACTTGCACGACAAGCTAAGCGACGCCATCCACTCCATTTCCAGAAATCATTTCCTCTCCTCCATCAAAACCCCCTCTTCTGACGCCCGGAGGAACCACAACTGCAACGGATTTGTCTACTTCAAAGACTCGGACAAGGATTCCGCCATTACCGAAGCTAAGAGCCTCAACGCTATTCGCACTGCCCTTGAGAAAATATCAACACGAGGGAACTATTGGGCTGGACCAAACATATTCTTGATGGACTTTCTGGGCTGCTCACAGTCTCTCACCCATGGCCTACTTCTGGTAATCCTATCTTTTGATTTTCAAGATGAAATATCTTATCTAATCATTCAAAATTCCCTCTCTTCTCCGACTCTCCGAAAATGAGTGGCAACAATTTCTGCAAATCTCACATCTGTCAATGCCTGAGTCGACTAATAACTCTCCGGCGCCACCACATCATCACCGTCTTCTCCGGTCGCCGTCAGACGGCGGAGGACTTCGTGGAAGGCGTATTAAAACTTGCAGGTGGCCTCTTCCATCTGGGTATTAAACCAGGTGAAGTTGTTGCCATCTCTTCTTTCAACAGGTACAAAATTATCCACCATAATTATACTGTGTCATACAATTTTTGAAGGAATGGTGATTTGGTATACCAAGAATTTGACTTGGAAATAGCTGAACTTGTTATTTGGGAACTTATAGTCCATCAATTGGCAGTAGAATTTAGTTTAGTGTTTGAAATATTAGTTCATCTAGACCTTAGGCAATCGGGTCGGTTGGGTGGGGTTCGGGTCAGACCGTCAGATATATTTGGGGTCGGGTCATTCCGGGTCTAATATTATCGGGTCAAACGAACGGGTTATAACGGGTTTATAGCGTCGAATTATTTTATGCCTGGTCTAAGTTCATCCCATACTGAAAGTGGCTTGATATCAATAATTCATTTGTGGATCAAATAATGCTCATAATATAGTTTTAAAACAATCAAATTCTTGTGTGCTTGTTGATTGGGCTATGCTGCCATTTGGGTTAAAATGCTTTTCAGATGTTTGTGAAAAAACGAATCAGGAAAAGATGTAGTAGAATGCATTTTCTTCTTTGGGTTATAATTGACAGCTCTAACCCTCATATTTTCTAGTGATTATTACTTGGAGTGGCTTCTTGCAGTCACCTACATTGGGGCGATAGTGGCGCCTCTTAATTATCGATGGGTATGTACAATACATTCCATACACAAAATAAATTTCAGTTGATGAGTTCTTAAAACAACATTTTACACAGAGCTATGAAGAATCAAGATTTGCAATGGAATTAGTCCAGCCAGTGATGTTGGTGAGTGACAACAGCTGCCAATTTAGTTCAGAATCCTTCAAAGACACAATTTCTTGTTACAAGTGGCAAGTTCTGATTGGTTCCACTAAATCAGAATCAGACATCATAGAGAATGGTATGCAGTATTTTCCTTCTAGTCAACCTTATAAGAGTTAGAATTTTTATTACCTTTTTAAATGTCAACTGACATTGTTATTATAGAAAGCTGATACTTCGTCGCGTTCATTATCAGTATTGACACATGAATCACTCAAAAAACTTAGTGCTGAATCCGTGTCCTTCGATTTCCTCTGGTCCCCTAAAGATGTGGCTTTAATATGCTTCACTTCAGGTAATATTTTCTCCATTTTTGTTCATATTCACTTTAAATTGAGGAAAGAAAGAGGCATGTTATATTTTGTTGTGTGCAGGAACAACTGGAAGGCCAAAGGGAGTCACCATAAGTCATACAGCTTTGATTGTGCAGTCACTTGCAAAGATTGCTATTGTCGGTTATAATGAGGATGACGTACGTCTTTGATATAAGAACATATGCCTTGAGGCTTGAAACAAATGAATTTCATGTGGTGTTTCTGAAATACAGGTATATCTTCATACAGCTCCATTATGTCATATTGGAGGGATTTCATCAGCATTAGCAATGCTAATGACAGGAGGCTGTCATGTAATTATACCAAAGTTTGAACCTAAAGTAGCCGTTGAAGCCATAGAGAAATATCAAGTGACGTCTTTTATCACTGTCCCGACAATTATGGCTGATCTTGTAGCTCTGATCAGGTACATTCATGATCAAGGCTGATTATCAGAGAACATAACTCTATTGTGTAAGATATAGCTTATCTTCTTCTTTTTTCGTGTTATCAAGATCGAAAAGAGATTGGATAGGGAGAAAAACTGTGAAGAAAATATTAAATGGTGGTGGAAATCTCTCAAATGAGCTTCTAGAAGACGCAGCCAAAATCTTTTCAAATGCCAAAATATTTTCTGCATATGGTACTCACCAAAAGTTTCTTTTTTTTCTTGTGACATGCATGAAATGTGCTTAAAATTTGTTCTTGAGTTTCCTACAGGGATGACAGAGACTTGCTCTTCTATGACATTTATGTCCTTAAGTGACCCGAAAATTCACCAAGAGGAAGGCATTTGTGTAGGTAAGCCTGCACCACACATTGAGATGAAAATCAGCAACAAAGACTCGTTTGGTGTAGGACGGATATGCACTCGGGGACCCCACGTTATGGTTCAGTATTGGGGTCAAGATGCACCAAACAAGCCCTTAAATATTGGTCTTGGAGATTGGCTCGACACAGGCGACATTGGGAAGATTGATCATAACGGAAATTTATGGCTCGTGGGACGCGACAAAGACAGGATCAAAAGTGGTGGAGAGATTATCTACCCTGAAGAGGTAATAGAATCAGTACCAAACGAGCCCTTAGTCTTCAGACAGTAACTTTTGTTTTAATGTTATAAGGTTGAGACTATCTTATCCCAACATCCTGGAATCAACGGTGTCGTAGTCATCGGGATTCCACATCCTCGTCTTGCTGAGGTGGCGGTTGCGTGCCTTCGACTCGAAAAAGGTTGCCAATGGACGACAAATGTCGACTTGGAATGCAAAGAGCTATACTTGTCAAGTGAGATGTTGAAGCAATATTGCCGGAAGAAAAACTTATCTGGGTTATCTACCTTACTCTGTCATATAATTGTATATATGTATAAACTTTTGTTTTTTTATCATTAATTGTTTTCATTTGATATGTTTTTCAGGTACAAAATACCGAAGTTTTATTTGATAATGAAGAAGCCATTTCCACGAACAAGTACAGGAAAGCTAAGGAGAGATCAAGTTAGAAGACAAGCTGGACTATGTTTACAATTGTTTCCTAGCAATCTCTGAGAGTAATCTCGGCCCATTCCAAATTATTTGGGCTGGACTATGAGATTTTGGCCCAAACTTTGTACAAGAATTTGATCAATAATATTCTTTCTTTTTTTTTCTTTTTTTGTTAACAGACAAGAAACGGAGTCTCATCCAAAATGGATGACTACCCCTGACCATCCTCGGCGATGATCTTGAAAAACGGCCGATAGAAAGGGTATATTGAGGAAGCCAAAAGATGTGGCCTAATACCATTTAGGTAGTCAATAGAAAGACTGGAATCAGGATTGCAATTCAAGATTCCTTTAATAAAATGAGGATTGACATTAGGACAAGCCAGAAAATCTGCTGCCCTATTGACTTCGCAAAAACAATGAATAATGCGAACTTTAGTTATGGCATTTAAATTTATAAGTGCATCATTAATAATGTTTTTTTATTTCCCAGGGTATTTTCCAAATGCGGTTTGCTGAATTAATAACAGTTAAACTATCACCTTCAATGATAATATTCCTTTCTCTTAATTTTATTGCTAATTTTGTTGCCATAAGAAAAGCTAAAGCTTTTGTATGCAAAGCTGAAGTAGCTTGACATTGTTTACTGTAAATATCTAAAACATGTCCTTTACTATCTCGTGCAATACATGCTGTCATAGAATAATCATTCTCTTTATAAGAACCATCAAAATTAATTTTTATCCAATCCATAGGAGGATTGGTCCACTTTTTATTATGTTTCTTATTTCTATTTCTTTGTGTTTTTGCTTTAGGTCCTTTTGAGATTGTGCATGCATTATCTCATTGCTTAAAGTATGTATAAGCACTTTGAGCTATACCATCTTTATGAATAGTTTCATTTCTAAAAATAACAGCGTTTCTATCTAGCCAGATTTGATACCATAAGAATAAAAGAATTTCTATTTTATTTTTATCATTCTTATACATTTGAATAGTATGTGTGAGAGTTGCTTCGAAAGTATTTTGCAAGTTAATATTAAACTTTAGTCCCGTAATTCGCTCATATTTCTGTATTTGTGTTTAAATATATAAGCATTCAAAGAATAAATGGTCTCTTGTTTCTAGTGGGTGATTACAAAGCGAACAGTATGGAGGAACTCTGTTGTAATATCTATTTAATCTTTCCGTGGTGGGAAGATTATCCGAAATAGCTTTCCATAAAAAAGTTAGTAACTTTGGTGGAATATTAAGATTCCATATCCAGGTGTATAATTCTTCATTATTTGTTGGTGTTTCATTTAAATATAATTTCCTAGCAGAGGATATGCTGAAATTTCCATCTGATGTTTGATTCCAAATTATTTTATCTTCTGTATTATTTTCTGAAATGTAGATGTTAGTAATTCGTAAGATAACATGAGAAGGTAATATTTCTCTTAGCTTTATGATATTCCATTTTTTATCTGAAGTAATGTATTCTGAAACAGTTTCATTTTTATTTACGTTGTTAAAATCTATAAAATGTGCCATGTTTTTGCCATTAATCCATTTATCAGTCCAAAATTTGATTTGTTTACCGTTTTCTAAGTTCCATTCTATACCTTTTTCAAAATCATTTCTTAAGTGTAATAGTCTTGAAAATTGCCAGGATTGTTTTGTCTTTTTCTTATAATCGAAAATGGTTTTTTCTTTTAAATATTTTTGCCTTATAAATATAGCCCATATATTACTCTTTTAAATGATTTATTAATGTTTTCTGTTTTTTGGAGACCTAGTCCACCACAGTTTTTGGGACGACAAATATTATTCCAGTTTGTAATAGGTCGGAATCTTGGGTTTGAATTATTCCAAAATAAATTCTTGTTAATTTTATCCATTTCATTACAAATTCCTTTCGGAAGATAAAAGCATTGCATTAAATGGTTAGCTTTAGATTGGATATTAGATTGTATTAATATAGTCCTACCTGCTTGGGAAATCGTATTTGCTTTCCATTTTGATAATTGGTTTTCCATACTTTGAATAACATATTGAAAGGTGTCATTTTTAACTCTACCTCTAACAATTGGTATCCCCAAATACTTTTCCATGGCATTGGTTGGTTGTAAATTCATAACAGAAGCTAATGTTTGTCTCTGGTTATTAGATATGTTTGTTGATGTTTGAAAAGAACTTTTATTGTAATTAATTGTCAGGCCAGATAAATTTGTAAATTTTTCTAATAAATTTTTGATGTATATCATATTTTTCATATTAGCATTAGCAAGGATAATAGTATCATCTGCAAAACATAAAAACGGGATACGCATTCCATTTCTAGTAATTTGTATTCCTATCTTACAGTTTGTTTTTTCTGTTTCTTTTGCAAAGTTCTGGCTAGATATTCCATTGCTAGTATAAATATAAAAGGGGCTATGGGGTCACCTTGTCTTAAACCACATTTTGGTTTAAAAATCGGCTCAGGTTCATTATTGACTAAAACTGAAAAAGATGTAGATTTTATGCATGTCATAATTAATGTAATCCATTTATTATCAAAACCAAAGGATTCTAGAACTTTAATAATAAAAGGCCATTGTATTTTATCATATGCTTTTTCCATATCTAATTTTATGGTCATCCATCATCTTTTACCCTTTTTACGAGAGTGGAATGAGTGAAAGACTTCGTGGGCAATGAGAATATTATCAAAAATTGATCTATTTTGAACAAAAGCCCCTTGGCAAGGATGTATTAGTTTAGGTAATAAATTTTGTAAGCGATTTGCTAAAAAAATTGTTATTGTTTTATAAAGAGTTGTGCAGAGACTGATAGGTCTGAAATGATTAATCGTACTTGGATTATCTACTTTTGGAATAAGTGCAATAAAACATTGGGCACAATCTGATAACATAATTCCCGAGTGAAAAACTTATTTGACTGAACTAACAACTGATGGTCCCACATTTTCCAGAAAGATTGGTAAAATTCTGCATTATAGTCATCTGGACCCGGAGTTTTATTATGTGGGAGTTGAAATACTACACTTTCTATTTCTGAATAAGTAGGAGGTTTAAGTAATTCTATATTATCTCTATCAGTTATAAGTTTCGGAATAATTTTAAAATCGCGATCCTTTAATTCAGTTGTGTGTAAAGGTTGATATCTTATTTGTAGGTCTTTGGTTAATTGATGTTTCATCTCTTCTTGATTATAATATTTTATGCCTTGTAATGATTCATAACAAAAGATTTTTTGTTTAAACGTCCTTATTTTTTGGCAGTAGTTTGGAAATATTTAGTATTTTTATCTGAATCTTTGTAATGTTTAATTTTTGCTCGCTGTTTTCAATATGAATGTTGAAAATCTAAAAGTTTATAATATTTTGTTGTTAATCTATTATAGTGTTCCATCATAATTGTATTTCTGTTTTGAAAACATTCATTTTCTATTTTCTTTAATCTTTCTTCCGTTGTTTTTAATTGTTGGAAAATATTATTATCATGTGTTTTAAGCCATTTTTTCGTTTCTATTTTTAGTTGTTTTTGTTTCATAAAGAGTTTAAAACTATGAGACCCATTATAGTGATATGACCAGATTCTTTCTACTATTTTTTTATAACTATCATTATTAGCCCAATTATTTTCAAACCTAAAAGGATAATTTTTGGTGTATATTTTTTCACCAAGTTATGATCTGATGTCGTGAAAGGAAGGTGTTGTAAATTAATATGATTGAAATAGTTGATAATATTTGGTTGAATTAATACTCTATCTAGTCTTTCTAAGATACTTTCATTTGTGTTATTATTATATCTTTTCCAAGTGTAAGGTATGCCTTGGACACCAAGATCAACCAAACCGTGTGTAGAGACAAATGTATTTAACCTTGCAAATCTAGAAGTTGTGACAGGGATGCCACCTATCTTATCTTGCGGTGTTAGAAATATCATTGAAGTCGCCCATTATTAGAACAGGTTCCGCATGTGAGTTGATGATCTCTGAGATAAAATTCCAGTATTCTTGTTTTTGATTTTCTCTACTAGGTGCATAAATAAATATCATTCATAATTTAGTAGAGGGCTCGTCATAAGCAACCACAATTATATTATTATTATTATATACTAATTTTAGATAGTTAGCCTTATAACCAGATTCCACCTTTAGTACCATCTGCGGGAGAAATAATGACTCTTTTAAAACCAATATTAGCAAGAAATTGATTACTAGGTGGTTCATTATATTTAGTTTAAGCTAAGCAAATAAGATCTAAAGAGTGATTTCCTGATATAAGAGATTTCGGTTCAGAAGTGGGGTCGACGAACCCCCCTACAATTCCAATATGCTATATTCATATAACTTTATTATAAATAATGACAATTTTTTATAGGCCCTTGCTAAATACCGCCCGGGCGTTTTCTAAATAACGCCCGGTCTCTCGCGTTCTGCGAGAGAGCGTATCCTCGCAGAACGCGAGGATGCGTCACCTCGCAGAACGCGAGGGTGGTTTTTCCCTATAAAAGGGGAAAAACCCTACTCGGCCCATTTTTTACCTCACACACAATTTTCTACCGCCGCCTCTCACCATCTCTCTCGTTTCAAACTAGTTTTTCTTCCTCTTTTCACTACAAATCTCCATATAAGGTATGTTTCTTATACTCTTATGCTTTGTAATGTTGTTTCTAGATGAATATATGTTGTTAGTATAGGAAATTGCATATTATATAATGTTT
The DNA here is from genome assembly GCA_029168935.1 of Oxyria digyna. NCBI lineage: Eukaryota > Viridiplantae > Streptophyta > Magnoliopsida > Caryophyllales > Polygonaceae > Oxyria > Oxyria digyna. The sequence continues at coordinate 49,854,080 of JAPVLV010000005.1, forward strand.
TGATATTGAATGTTGATTTAGAAATGGTTGTATAATGGATGAAAGATGATGATTTTGAATTATGGTGGATGAGTGGATGTTGTTTAATGTTGAAATTCATTAGGGTTAGGGTTTTTTATTAGGGTTGTTGATTTTATTTAGGGTTTTGATGTTTATTTGGTAATTTACTTAAATTGATAGGTATTTTAGCTAAAATATTGAATTTTCGCCGGAAAATCTCGCCGGAAACTGTTGCCGGAAACTCATTATAGTGCAAATTGACGCAGAACGCGAGGGGTGTAGTATACTCGCGTTTTGCCCTATAGGAAACAGGGTGCTCTCAGTTGATATGCACGGTCTGTGGCACGGTTGGTGTTACTCGCGTTCTGCGAGTGACACCATCCTCGCAGAACGCGAGTAACACCAACCGTGCCACAGACCGTGCATATCAACTGAGAGCACCATGACATTAGTTCCAGTTTAAGAATTTAAAAAACCATCTCCAGTTCAACATTACATTACAAATTCAGCGAATAAAACATAACTTCAACATTACATTTCAAAGGCGGCACATCGATGTGACACAAGATCGTGCAAAGAAAAAGCATCTCTTTCAGCGTTTCGCCACCAAGGAGTAAACACATGAGGTAATGGGCAGTTTTCTTCAAGACGCAACTACAAGAAAACAACAACGTTAGGAAGTTGCATATTAGATAGTAATTCATAAGTAGATCCAAAAACTTACCGGAACAAAATGTCTCTCACTCTGAATATAGAATAAGCAGAACGTCGGAAGTGTGTCACCATCTTCTAACCAAGTAGGACGTTGTAGAGGAAGGTAAGTGTAGTTAGCACTTTTTCCCACCGTTACGAACACTATGTTGAATGTGGATGCCACAAGGCATCCCATTTCCGGGGTAGCTAGCCAGTGATCTTCTGGAGCCCTTCCTATTCCTTCCCATGTCAGTTGGTGTAAAGCGCTCTCCAAAGTTGGTTGTTGTGGAGGTCCAATCCAAGTTCCTTGAACTAGGTGCCAAATCTCTTTGACCTTAGCTATCATCAAATCTCTTACTTCCCTCCATAAGTGTTGGTTGTCATGCAATTCATGAGCTATTGCTCTAAATCCACAATTTCCATCTCCATTTACCTCAAACCAACCATTCACATGGGTGCGCATTGACGCGGGTATGTGAGACTTGTACTTGCCAATCACCTTAATCTTTGGTTTCTTGAATGTTTCAGAATTAGAAGCATTTTTTTGCTTCTTTGGGGGTGTTTCTTCCAAATCTCTAGCATCCATCTCAACATTAGTGTGCTCCCATGCAGACGGTCTTCTTTGCGTTGACCTAGGTTGTTTGTTAGGAGCTCCGACTGGACGACCTCCGGTGTGCTTTGAAATAGCCGGCTCTTTTAGAGGAGTATTTACTTTCCCAATGTCTAAAACAGTTTGTGCACACTTTTCTTGATCATGGGGGCACAATTTCGGAAACGTTTCCTCATAGAAAGTCTGAAAAAGACGCCTTGCCACCTTACTCTTAACTTCCAGTATGCCGGGAACATCAACTTCTTCCAAACTCAAAGTACTCCAGAAAGGGTGCAACTCTGATACTCTTAGTGGTCTTTGCTCCTTCCAATGTCTTACAATCTGATGAACACACATCAACCCATCTCTAATCTTGATCCCGCAGCTACAAAACATATTAAAGTGCGCACCTAATCTCTCCCCCTTCGTGTATTCCTTAAGCAAAAATTCTATGCATTTGTAAGAGACTTTGAACTTCAAGACTTTAAACAAGTCGGCCCCTTCAACAACTGTGAAGCTCTTATTCAAACTCTCGGTGAAAGACACAGTAATCTCCTTAAGTTGGTTCTCCGCCATTGTTTTGTATTCTTTGAACATTGTGTCTAGCCTAGCATTTCCACTTGACAAGTATGACTTAAGACATGAATGTGCTCCTTCAACTCTAAAATGTTCGAAAAACAATAAAATGCAAATACAAATCAGAACCTGTGGATCCTTCTGTAATGTGTAACTCCTCGCGTTCTGCGAGGTGTGTACACCTCGCGTTCTACGAGTTCATACATTGTTCCAGGATCTTTGCATTCGAAAATGCATCAACACTGAATCAAGGAATTTACTCGCGTTCTGCGAGGTGGTATGCCCTCGCGTTCTGCGAGGTGTGCATTACAGAAGCTCTTTTTATCATATGTAGAAGGTAGACATAAATAACAGAACATACCTGTTTGTCGTGTTATTCCCGAGAGTGAAGACATTATCCGTCCATGCTGAAACAAGTCTTTCTTTGTAACGGTTTAGCCAATTCGTTCTCACGTACTTCAATACGGCTGGATAAGCTCGCCATTCGTCCTCAAGTTTCTTCAAAGTACTCTTGTAATCTTCTTCAGTGGTTTGTTCGAACACGTTATAATAATCATTTGAAATATGAACCCCCAATGCTTGTGTGCCCATAGCTATCTTGGCTCTCGCCTCTATGTTCTTCCTTACATGTCGCCTACATAAGAGAAACTTTGCATTTGGCCATAACTTGTCTGTTGCATTCATAAGAGCCATCTCACGGTCAGTGACGAAGCAAGTAGGCGATGCTCCTATTCTCAAATACATCGTCTGCAGCTGCTGCAACGCCCATAAATAACTATCCTCGCTCTCAGCCTCTAACCATACCCCGCACACAACAAAATTCTTCCATGTAGAAGTCAAACCGACTATCTCCAGGAAGGGAACATTGTACCTGGAACCAAAATACAGTAAGATAAATACAACATAAAAACAGAATGATAAATACTTACCTGTTCGTGCTATAAGTCGAGTCCATCAAAAGGACATATGGAAACGCCTTTAAGAGTTTCATTGATTCGGGGCTAGCAAAGAACAAGTCGCCTATTAACGAAGGGTTCGTTGCACTTGGCCTATACTCCATGAAGTAGTTGCTCTCTTTGCATTGGTGAAAGAATTCTTGAACCACGGTTCTACCTTCCATTTCCTCTTCCCTTATATGTCTTACCAAATTGTACACTTGGTTCTTCTTTGTGCAACTTCCGGGATCCTTGTTTATCTCAGTGTAAATCTGATTTGGAGAACAATGTGAAAGTACCATCTCACGAACCTTTTTCTTTTGATCCGGGGTTGGCCTCCCGGCAAATGCATTCCCGACCAAACTATCTCCAATAGGATGGTTGTGCAAACCACAAACAACCACTAATCTCCAATTCTCTTCAACCCGGTTCTCCATGAGCTTCAACTGAAATTTACACCCCGTTTTCTTGCTCTTTGTGTTTGATCTAACACCGACACCTTTAGGCCTATGGCTTCCCCCTTTCTCACAAATGATTTGAATCTTACCACTTTGCCCCAGTTTAGCTGGTACAGTCCTTCCAATAGAGATCATAAACTTGTGTTGCTTTGCAACATTCAAAGCCCACAAATGACCAATCTCCTTAGAGGCAAACACTTGCTCCGTAGTGAAATATTCCGAATAATCCCTAGAAACAACCTCTTCCTCACATACGGGACTATCAAACTTTGGTGCAGTGCGTAAAGAGGGAAGAAAACACATCTCCTCTCCTACGTTTGTTGGTGGGTTAGCAAATTGTGAATGAAACGCATCATAGCTTGATGGCACCTCATATGTACATGGCAATTCACAAGTAGATGGCACGGGCAACTCATAAGTAGATGGCACATGTTGTTCATATAAAGATGGTTGATGATAATATCCAAAGTCGTCAATCCCTAAATCAAATGACGGTGGCGAAACGGGCACCGTATTCCGCAAGGGGTAGGTGTAGTCATTCAACTGGATTGCATTCAATCCAGTGAACAAAGAAAAATTCACCTATACACAATGCTTCTGTTAATACTCTGTAATGTGCAACTTCTCGCGTTCTGCGAGGGAGGCACTTCTCGCGTTCTGCGAGTGGCTTCCTCTCGCAGAACGCGAGAAGTTGCTATTTCCTGAAACTAGTTACTAAACGGGATAATTTAACATAACATGAGTTCCTACATTCAAAACCATAAAAACCCTAAAAACATGAACACATCTAAGTTTTTGACATTATATGCAAAAGGCATCTCTTCAACACTTACCACTACTACTAGATTTAACATGAAATACAACATAATAAGTTCATTTTAGCTCTTAATGGTGCAAAACAAATTAAAATTCAAAAATTAAGTAAGAACATTACCTCATTTGAATGGTAACTTGATGAACCACCATCTTCATTCCCTCCTTTGTTGAATTCCTCTTCATCTTCCATTATTTTAGGTGTTTTTAGAGTGTTTTGAAGTTTTAAGGTTTTGAAAATGGGTTTTAATGGAGGGTGAAAGAGGTGAAAGATGATAAAAAGAGGTGTTAGGGTAGGGTTAATAGGTGTTACGGAATACTTAAAATAAGGGGGTAGTTATTATAGTTAGGTGGGGACAAGACATGTAGTAATGGCGCACAACAACGTCAATCTGACATGCTAAGCTCGCGTTCTGCGAGGACACGTACACTCGCAGAACGCGAGGACACGTGCACTCGCAGAACGCGAGCTTAGCATGCATGTAATTAACCTAATTTTTTGCTAATCTCGCAGAACGCGAGTGTACGTGTCCTCGCAGAACGCGAGTGACCCGGCGTTGTTTGAATAAAGTACCGGGCGTTATTTAAGAATCGTGTTTTTTATACTCCCTCCGTCCCTTAATATAAGGCTCATTTGCTTTTTCGACAATATTCACAAACCGAGAGAATTTTCTCATTTTCTTCCAATATATAGAAATAAATATAGGCATGCGAAATATCGTTTGATTCGTCTTAGTAAGTACTTTGACAATATAAAAAAATTATAATTTTTATCGTCGTATATTTAGAGATATTAACGTTACAAAACGTGTCTCGACAAATGTGTCAAAAGCAAATGGGAAGATCAATAGGGGACGGAGGGAGTATAATTTTAATCTATTAGATTTTCTAAATAAAATAGGCGATTCAACCGGGCAGCACTTTTTTTACACCGGGCACCCCCCCCCCTCGTTCCGTGTTCCGAACGAGATTGTAATTTTTTTTTTAAATTCTCGTTCGGAATAAATTTGAACCCGGTTTAAGAAACCGGGTTAAAAAAATTCGAAAAAAATATCCGGAATTCTCGTTCTAAACGCCGTTTCGAACGAGATTTTTTTTAAAAAAAATTTAATGACGTCAATATTATTTATAAATATTTTTTTTTGGATATCCGCATCTCGTTCGGAATGGTATTCCGAACGAGCGGCGGTTGTTTTTTAAATAATAACGTAAAGGTCGAGAATAGGCGGTTCGATGCCCAAACGACGTCGGAATGCAATGAAACTTGTTTTCAATGCATATTATAGCTATTTAACCTTGTCGAAAACTTCGAATCGAAAACTCAAACTCTTCGAGTAACACCTCCTTTGTAAACATTCACTAGTCTTTCATTCTTCGAAATAGTCGAAGTAGTTGAGATATGAGGGGTCTAGTACATCGATGTTGATTATGTTTCAAAAACTTATACAATTATGTGTTATTAGGCATATAAAGAGTGTATAAGGTCTCCCCTTCACAAAAAGTTGATCGAAAATACTCAAAAACGCAAAAACGCCTTATCGGTCCTAATGGCTTGTTAAGGTCGGGAATAGGCGGTTCGATGCCCAAACGACGCCGGAATGCTATGAAACTTGTTTTCAATACATATTATAGCTATTTAACCTTGTCGGTAACTTCAAATCGAAAACTCGAACTGTTCGAGTAACACGTCCTTTGTAAACCTTCACTAGTCTTTCATTATTCGAAATAGTCGAAGTAGTTGAGAAAATTTCAACGGCTAAAGCATTTGTGCGCAGAACCTAAGCGCACAGATTTACATTTAACGGCTACTTTTTTTTTAAATTTCAACGGCTATGTTTGAACAATGCGCATAAACATATAGCCGTTTTCCCGTTCGGAATAGGGTTCAGAACGGACACGACCCGTTAAAAAAACCCGGGTAATCTCGTTCGGAACGAGATTTATGACGTCATAAATATTTTTAAAAAAAAAACTCGTTCCGAACCCCGTTCCGAACGAGTGTCAAACCGGTTCATAAATTACGAACCAGTTCAGCATTTATTAAATGGAAAATTCATTTTCCAGACCGGTCTCGTTCGGAACCCCATTACGAACGAGATTTTTTTAAAAAAAAATAAATAAATTCAGGGATTCTCGTTCCGAACGAGATGGTGCTGCCGGGTGTAAAAAAAGTGTTGCCCGGTTGTCACCCGGTAAAATAAGGACTTTTGTTTTGGTATCTGGATCCACACGAGAAATAAGGAGATTTGATCAATAATATTCTAATTTAATATCAATAGTACAATACCAAAGGTGGATCATGTGATATTCGAGTCAAATATATAATGTGACAACTGCGAGAAGGACCAAAATCATTATAAATCCACGAGTAGAAAATCTCTGAGCGTAGCAAAAGTTTACAAGTTACGGAGTACAGTAAATCGGTATAATTTTTTTTAATAAGGAAAGCATTTAGGAGAGTTTCTTTGACGAGAAACATACCGTTCTAGAGCGTCCTGAAGGACGAGATCATGATTCATAAAGATCTAGAAAGAATGTCAAATCGGGTGATTGAGTGAAGTGGTTCATTTTCCGTGACCCCATTATTTTGGCAGTAGTTTGGAAATATTTAGTATTTTTATCTGAATCTTTGTAATGTTTAATTTTTGCTCGTTGTTTCCAATATAAATGTTGAAAATCTAAAAGTTTATTATATTTTGTTGTTAATCTATTATAGTGTTCCATCATAATTGTATTTCTGTTTAGAAAACATTCATTTTCTATTTTCTTTAATCTTTCTTCCGTTGTTTTTAATTGTTGGAAAATATTATTATCACGTGTTTTAAGCCATTTTTTCGTTTCTATTTTTAGTTGTTTTTGTTTCATAATGAGTTTAAAACTATGAGACCCATTAGAGTGATATGACCAGTTTTTTTCTACTATTTTTTTATAACTATCATTATTAGCCCAATTAGTTTCAAACCTAAAAGGATAATTTTTTGTGTATATTTTTTCACCAAGTTGTAATGTGATACAACAATGATCTGAAGTCGTGAAAGGAAGGTGTTGTAAATTAATATGATTGAAATAGTTGATAATATTTGGTTGAATTAATACTCTATCTAGTCTTTCTAAGATACTTTCATTTGTGTTATTATTATATCTTTTCCAAGTGTAAGATATGCCTTGGACACCAAGATCAACCAAACCGTGTGTAGAGACAAATGTATTTAACCTTGCAAATCTAGAAGCTGTGACAGAGATGCCACCTATCTTATCTTGCGGTGTTAGAATATCATTGAAGTCGCCCATTATTAGAACATGTTCCGCATGTGAGTTGATGATCTCTTAGATAAAATTTCAGTATTCTTGTTTTTGATTTTCTCTACTAGGTGCATAAATAAATATCATTAAGAATTTAGTAGAGGGCTCATCATAAGTGACCACAATTATATTATTATTATTATATACTAATTTTAGGTAGTTAGCCTTAGTAAATTTTGTACACAATAACCAGATTCCACCTTTAGTACCATTTGCGGGAGAAATAATGACTCTTTTAAAACCAATATTAGCAAGAAATTGATTACTAGGTAGTTCATTATATTTAGTTTCAGTTAAGCAAATAAGATCTAAAGAGTGATTTTTCTTGATATAAGAGATTCGGTTCAGAAGTGGGGTCGACAAACCTCCCTACAATTCCAATATGCTATATTTATATAACTTTATTATAAATAATGACAATTTTTTATATAATTTTAATCTATTAGATTTTCCAAATAAAATAAGGACTTTTGTTTTGGTATCTAGATCCAGACGAGAAATAAGGAGATTTGATCAATAATATTCTAATTTAATATCAATAGTACAATACCAAAGGTGGATCATGTGATATTCGAGTCAAATATATAATGTGACAACTGCGAGAAGGACCAAAATCATTATAAATCCACGAGTAGAAAATCTCTGAGCGTAGCAAAAGTTTACAAGTTACGGAGTACAGTAAATCGGTATAATTTTTTTTTAATAAGGAAATCATTTAGTAGGGTTTATTTAACGAGAAACATGCCGTTCTAGAGCGTCCTGAAGGACGAGATCATGATTCATGAAGATCTGGAAAGAATGTCAAATCGGGTGATTGAGTGAAGTGGTTCATTTTAGCAAGAAAATCCGCCACCCCATTAATCTCCCGGAAAACATGGAAAATGCAATATGACAGAAAATGTCGTAAGTCAAGATTAATATCGGTCACTAGTCACTATAAGATCAATTCCCCAGGGGCAAACTCATACGTCGTTTAAGACAATAATTAGGTGAAGATTATCACCTCCAATCTGAATGCGAGAGATTCCACCTTGGATAGCCGCTCGAATGGCCAAGATGGTCTCCGATGATGATGCAAAATGAAGGTGGTCCATTTGTCGGGACAGAAGCATCCATATTTAATTTAACGTAGTTGTTTATTGGTTTAGTCGATTTGATTTTTGTAGAGTAAATCGGTAATTAGTGTGAGATAAAAAGGGGGTAATAAATAAAGGGAAAGGTAAAATGGAGTAATAAAAGAGGGGTTAGGGTTGGGCAGGCTAGAGTCCAAAAAAGAAGAAGGAAAGCAACGAGTGAGGAGGTGAGGTGGGGCCCACATTTACTGTCTGGGTTCGGTCAAAGCGGTCAAACTGACCTCTTTTTCCTCTGCGCTCTTTCTTCTGCTGCCTCTTTTGTAATTACCTGCCCACCCTTCATTTATTTTTCCTATCTTTTTCATAAATAATATATAAGTACTTGCTCCAATTAAAAGATTAAATTCTCCAAAAATAATTACAGTTGTTTGTCTAATGACGAGTTTGTCCCTGATGCTGTTGTCAGTTACTGAGGGTAATTTGGGTTTTTCGGTGCTGAATTTGTTGGAGGCCAGTGCCCTTAATTTTTTCAATCATAAAACTAGTAAAAGCTGTATATTGGATGGAAAATTTAAGCCGGAATTCAGGTCATTTGTATAATTAGTTTTTTTTTTTTAACAAGCAACCAAATGACCCTTTACTATAGATCAATCTCAACATTCACAAGGAGAGGATACTAAGATTCGAACCTTGGATCTATGAGATATAAGGGCAAGCCTCACCCCGCTAGACCAAGACGTCGTTGGTATTTGTATAATTAGTTGTATACTCCGTATATATTTGTTTTTTTTAATGAGAAAGTATTTTTAATTTATTAGATATATAGTCGAGAATGGAGAAAAAAGACAAACAAATAATCAGGCAGACACACTAAAAATAAATAATAATATAAAAATATCTTAAGAAATATAAATAACCGAGAAAGAGGGATGAACGAGCATAAACGATAGAGGTGTCAGTGACAAAATTGATCAACCGGGAACAATCTAAGAAAATGTTAAATAAACCACCGTTACATTATTCTCAACTTCAACCACGTACCATGAGAGTCACACTCTTGAATATCTCTGGATACTACTCAATCTTCACTATGAGCCATGATCAAACCGAGCCAACGTATTCATGACATCTTTTATGAACCTCAATATAACTAGAATCTAATCGAAATAGCTCAATATTCACTCTAAGCTAGCTTCACAATTGTAAAGTACTCCATGACATACATATTCATTTTTTATACTTCCTTCATCTCATATTGATCTGTCTATTTGTTTTTGACACATTTGTCGATACACGTTTTGTAACGTTAATATCTCTAAATATACGATGTTAAAAATTATAATTTTTTTATATTGTCAAAATACTCATTGAGACGAATCAAACGAGATCACTTGTCGATATTTATTTCTATATATTGGAAGAAAACGAGAAGATTCTCTCGGTTTGTGAATAATGTCGAAAAACAAAATGAGCCTTATATTATGGGACGAAAGTATAACGAAACGAATCTGCCATAAGCAATAAAATGATAGAAAAAAATCTATTACATTAATAAAATCTGAAACTTAGTGAAACCTTACAAAGTGGTGTATTTGCATCAAATAAATTTATGGATTAACGATAAAAATAATTATTAACTAACTCGTTAAGGTGGTAATTTGAATAATTATGGAGGCTAAAATTATTTAGCTTTCATACAATTTGAGTTTTTATTATGATTTTGCTGGTATATGTGACATAAGGTTATGCATAACCCACTTTAATTACAAAAAAACACTCAAATTTTCAAAATTTTAAATCGATGCAAAACATTTGTCTGACTTATAGAGAAATGTTATTCATAACTTACTACCTTGTTTTTTGACAATAAGTATATATATTATAAGCTAAGCAACGTAAAAAAAAATTAGTTAAAAAACTTTGTGTAATTTTGTTAATTCGGTTTCAGATAACTTGCAAGGTGTTATGATGAAATAGAATAAAAAAATATAAATTAATTAAGTATATTATTTTATTTGATGCTTATATTGAAACTAGCAAACTTTTTAAAATTAAGCTGTAAATACACAATTTGTTGGGTTATGCATAGCAGTTATGTTTTTTTATTGTGATTAGGCTTATACCATTTCTCTAATAAATACTAGTTTAATTATTGTTATTTTCGTTATATATTATGTGTTCATTCATACACGTTAGAAAAATCCTATGTAAAAATACTCCGTATATTCTTGTCCACATTCAACTAATTATTGAAGAGTTTATCACGTGATTGGTCTTTTGTGAACTGTAAACCTAGCACGAGCTTAAGATCGAGGGTGTGCCACAATGATTAGAAACATAAACTAAAACCCTAATTCATTATAGCTATTGTCAAGTAAATGCATAAACAAATTATCAAAGTAACATGGTGAAGATCTTGGTTGGGTTTGTGGTGGCAGAGGCTACTAATGAATATCACGAACAATGTAATCAAATGATTAGGGCGATCTGCATGGCCATGCACGCTCTTTCCCCTTTTTTATTCTTTCTATGCAGATTTTGTCTTTGATCACATATCCTCATATCACTAATTAACCCATTTACTTCCTTACTACGGAGTATCTTTTAACTGAGTTGAAACGTATAATATCTTTTAACTTGTACTCCGAATGAATAGTTTTATGGATCTGAATCCGGTAATAAAGGGGCCTTTAGAGATAAATGAGAATGAACGGGAACCGTTCATTCGAATTGATCGGACGGTCCAGATCAATCCTACTCGCTACTGGCTACTCACTCTCGCAACTGGCTACTCGCTTGATTTTGTGTGCAACACACGCGCTCGCTTCTATCGTGATTCAAAATTGGAGCGAAAACTGTCTCTTCACATTCTTCTCAAAACTTTCACAGAAAACCTCTCTCGCAAAAGGCGATCAAACCCTAACCTCCCTACTCGCTTGCTTTTTCTTCGATTTCTCAACGAAATCACTTCGTTTTCTCTCGTCGATCAGCAAAAACAACCTACTCCTACAATTTCGCGATGACTGGCTCACAGAAGAACAACGAAGGAAGAGGTATGGTGTATAATCCCTAATTTTAGTGTATACGATATTTTTTCCTGTGATTTCTCTTCATTTCACTCCATCGTTCACCAAAATTCATCAACTCGCTACTAAAAATGGCAGGATCTCAGAAAAGCCAAGAACCAAAAGGTATGGAGTATAATCTGGTATTTAGAGTTAGGTTTTTGCTTCGACATGTTAGATTTCGCTACATGCATGTTTGATTTGAATGTACTGGGTGTGAAAAGTGTATTTGTATGAGTAGATCTACTATATTCGGTGTGAAATGTTCATTTGTATGTACTGAGTGGTCATTATTTGATCATGACTGTGTTTTTACTCTGTGTTCACCAGATCTTTTATATATGTTCATCACCGTTCCTAACAAAGTTCATCAAAATACATGTTCATCACAGTTCTTCTAAATGTTCATCAAATATCTTGTATTTGTTCATCAGATCTTGTATAAACGTTCACCAGATTTCTTTTCAATGTTCACCAAATTTTTTGTGATTGTTCATCTCATTTCCTATATAAGTTCATCATATGTCTTAAGATTGTTCATCAGATTTCTCTTGTATGTTCATCATAAAACTTGTGATTGTTCATCACAAGTTTCTATAAATGTTCATCACATTATCTATAAATGTTCATCAAATAACTTTTAAATATGTCTTATGTTTGAAGTTATTCAATTTCAAGATGCAACATTAAGTGTGGAGAATATTGAAGTTATCGAATGTCCAAGAGGTATGAATATTATACTACCTATAAACTTTGAATTTTTGAACAATATATAACTTGTATGTTCAATATTACAGAGATAAGGAGCAAAAAAACAAATGACAGATCACAAACGAATGTGTCATCCCAAGAACAACATCAACAGGAGGAAGAAACAGTTGATGGTAATTAATGTTCCTCAACTCTTTTTGCTTTGTTCATCACAAATCTTCATAATGTTCATCAGAATGTTTAATAAAGTTCATCATTCCTTTCATATATAGTTCATCTGTATGTTTGTTAATGTTCATCATTGTATTTCAATATGTTCATCATCTGGTTTGATATTGTTCACCATGATCCTTAATTTTGTTCATCAACTTTTTTGCTAATGTTCACCATGAGTTTTTAAAATGTTCAATATCTAGTGTTTCATTACTTTACTTTTACATGTCTTTATACTAATAAGTTACTTTTAATGTTATAGCATCCCCTAAACTTAAGAAGGCAAAATCCCAAAAAGTAGTTGCTACAACAAGCAAGGGGAAAAGAAGTAGCCAAAGGATACACTGTTCTCAGACCAAGGGAAAAGAGATTCAGTTGTACAGCCCATAAATTCATGTAACACAAATAATGAAGAACCTGAAAAGGCCTAGGGGGAATAGTGATAAGAGATGTTGAAGACCAACCAGAACAAGCATCCAGGACAAACAAGTATGAAATTGTGCAGTCAAGGAAAGGGAAGGAAAAAGTGACTGAAAGCAACAAGAAGCAGTTTCCTGCTAAAAAATGTAGAAGTTCTCCAGCGCTGCTGGTTGCAACTTTGGCTAGAATGAGTCCAATTCAGAAAAGTTGCGTAGTAGAGATGGGATTTGGATGTTTGCTACAATGGAAAGTGGACAAACTTCCAGCTAAAATCAGTCACTGGTTGTTAAAGAACTTTGATTTGGTATCATGCACAATGAAGCTTGCCAAGTCAGTCAGACACAAAATTACAACGCAGGATGTCCATGACTACCTTGGAATTCCTGTTGGTGGGATGTAAATTGAATTGAAGAGATCATTTACAGAACATGAGGATTTACAATATCAAGATCTTCACCAAAGGTTCAGGAATCAATTTCCACTGGAAGTCGACACTAAATTGGATGAACCCAAGTTGCGTGACGCCTCAAAGATTCATGCATCACATGTGGCAGAGCTTTTGTTAAAAACTGTAGTACCTGGAGAGTGGTTCAAGAGAAATTTCATAATGTTGCTTGTTGCAACCATTATGGACAGTCTGCCGAATGGTGGGTTGAATTACAATATTCTTCATTACCTTGAGTGCACTGAGATGATTAATCACTACGACTGATCAAAATTGCTAGTTGACCTTCTGATAAAGACAAAGGAGTCTTTTGATAGGACAACAAATGCTAGTTTTTTCAGAGGACCAATCCTTCTACTACAAGTTAGTGTTCACCAATTTTCTTCATTATCATTTCATTATATGTTCATCAAACTAATATTTAATCATTTACTTTATTTGCTTGCAGTTGATATATTTTAATCGTGTTATTCTCAAGAATAATGAACATCAGAGAGAGTTTCCAATAATTGTTAATTGGGATGCAGCCATGCTGAGGGCTAGAGAGGCAGAAGAGATCAAGATTGGTGGATTTGGAAAGGGTTATGTCAGAGATCCTCCAATTTTTACAGATGATGATGTGAACAATGCTGCAAACATAAGAGACAGTCCATCCGCCTCTTATCATTCCTTGGAAAGGGTTATGTTCATAATATGTCCAATAGAATGTTCATCACTTCTATTACTGATGTTCAACAAATCCATTATAAATGTTCATCAGACATATTACAAATGTTCATCACATCACTAAAGATTCATCTTCAGTTTTTTAAATGTCCAATATATGTTCACTAACAGTCTTATTAACGTTCATCATATGTCTTGTACATGTTCATTAATTACCTCATAAGTATGATAATAAGCTTTTTCAAAGCTTAAACAAAATCAATAATAGTTCATCGATGATGTTCATCAAATTTGAGATAAAAATTGCTTCTAATATAGACGAATCATCGTAATACTTCAACAAGTAAGCTCAAATTTGAGAGAAACACGGGGATGAACTGGTGAAACAAATAAAATAGAAGCAAAACCTAGATCCATAGGTAGAATGAAGGAGAAACAAGTTAACGAATGATAATCGATGTGTTGGATTAGCGAAGAGAGCAATCAAGAGAACAAGGACACCGGAATACAAAAAATCAACAAAATCAGCTCGCACAAAAACACTGGATATAGAAACGTACACAAGATGAGGAAAACAAAATTAAAAACAATCAGAAACAAATAGAATGGAGGTAATCAACTAAAGAATTACGCAACAGAGAAGAGAAGGCAAGATCCGAAGAAGATTTGTTGAACAACTTGAGGGAAAAGAAAACGAAGGCGAGAAGAAGAAGGAAATTTGCGAGATTTGTTGAACGCGCTTGTACACGCGCCCAAAAGTGAATTAACTTCATCCGTCCGATCTGGCGAAATCCAACAACCCACAATCATTCTCATTTATTACTGTAGCAACTATTATCACCGGACAATTTTCCTAGTTTTATTTCTAAGCCAACAAGTCATGAAGTTCATTATTATTGCAGGTGGGTCCTAGAAATTTAAAGCATTTTACATCATAGAATATATATTTGTCTATAAATTCTAAATTCTACCTTCGATAGCGCAAGTGTGAATATTGCATATTACCAATAAATATATATATATGTTAAAAAACATATATTGTGGTAAAAGAAAAATACATTCGTGCGTATATGTAATCGAATTACACATACATTAATGTGTATGGATTTTAAATGTACAATTTTTGTATATGCATTTAAGACTTGAGAGACTTATAATAAAAAGTACTATTACTTAATATATTAGGTTTAATTGTATTTTGTTGCTGCGTTGAATTGATAAATTCGAAAATTGGAAAACAGTTTCCTTTGGAGCATAGAATAAATAGACGTTAAACATACTATAACATGTATTTCGGTTTGCCTACTAGTAAATTAATATACATATATTTATCATTTGTTTGTGTGTAACCTCTAGATAATGGACATAAATAAGTAATACTACTCCGTATTAATCCTTAGTTTCGTTTAGTCAATATGTAAACTAGCTAATACATCCATAAAATAACAACAAGTCCCATTATATTTCGGTAATAGAATTTGAATGTTGGGATTGAATATTTCCTTACCCCAACCAATTGAGAGAACTTAAGTAACTCAAAAGAAAAATAACTTACACACGATCTCGACGCCCAAACATAAGAAAATCAAAACCACACAAAAAACGAATCCCTAGAAAAATACAGAGACCAAAACAAAAGTCATATTACGAAAACCAAAGAAGACCCGCTCCAAAAAAATAAATATTTATGCTTCTGTAACTCGAATCTTCTAATCTTTTGTAATTCGAGTTACAGAGTTACACAACTAATATAGCCATGTATACGAATTACAATATATTGTGCCTCTGGGTCATTATCACGTTAACTATTGAGATCATATACACATTAAGTGTTGAGATCATATAACTATTAGTGGGACCACATTTATATTGAAAGTACTGCATGTACGTATGTATGTTTAGGGCATGTCACGTTCAACTTAAAGCTTTTGCTAACCAGCCATGGACCGAATATTTAATTTACAACAAATTCTTATTTATGAGATTAATTGAATTTTTTTCTGAAATAGGCTTTTGTTTTAGAAAATATTCCCGATATGAGCTCGTTTTGAAAATAATTCCCAACATAGGCACTCTTATGAGGTTCGGAAATTTTTCAAGTATGGTCTCTCATCCGAAGCAGATTTTTATTTTTTAATTCCCCCGTGTAAGAGACGCTGGCAAAACCAGCGTCTCGACATAAAATTTTTTAAAAAAAAATATTTGTATACACCCAGCGCCTTATACAAAGCATTTGTTTTAATTTTTTTTTTCAAAGTTTTTATATATATATTATTATATAAGACTTACTCGTGTTTGGATGACTCGTATGGGCTCGTTTGAAATCGGAATCGATCACGACCGATTTCGTTGGGTCCGTATTGATCCCAGCTTTCACCAAATATGTATCTCGCTCGATTCTAATTTTGAACGACCGCATACGAGCCACCCGAACACGTGTAAGTCTCGTGCGTACCTTCTACTGTAAATGGATATTTACAAATTCGTTCCTCCATATCAGGTGATGAGAGACATATCTGGTGAAAGTTGAGATCAATACGGACCCAACGAAACTGGTCGTGGTCAATTCCGATTCCGAACAAGCCCATACAAGCCATCCGAACAAGCGTAAATCTCGTGCATACCTTCTTTCACCAGTTCGGAATCGGAATTGATCACGACCAGTTTCGTTGGGTCTGTATTGATCATAGCTTTCACCAGATATGTCTCTCATCGCCTGATATGGAGGAACGAATTTGTAAATATCCATTTACAGTAGAAGGTATGCACGAGACTTACGCGTGTTCGGGTGGCTCGTATGGGGTCGTTCGAAATCAGAATCGAGCGAGAGACATATCTGGTAAAAGATGGGATCAATACGGACCCAACGAAATCGGTCGTGATCGATTCCGATTTCAAACGAGCTCATACGAGCCATCCAAACACAAGTAAGTCATATATAATAATATATATATATAAAAACTTTGAAAAAAAATAAATTAAAACAAATGCTTTGTTATACAAATAAAATATTTTAATTTTTTTTTGTGTGTAACAGACGCTGACAAAAGCGTCTCTTACAGGGGGAATTAAAAAATAAAAATCTGCTTCGGATGAGATACGTGAAAAATTTCCAAACCTCATAAGAGTGCATATGTTGTGAATTATTTTCAAAACGAGCCCATATCGGAAATATTTTCTAAAAAAAAAGCCTATTTCGAAAAATATTCAGATTAATTAGCTTATTCATTTAACTTTGTGGTCACATACCACATACGTACACAATCTCCCACATAGACAACACACCTCATTGATGTAACTTTTTTAGGGAGCACTGGTTAAAATCAGTAGATTTAGATTTCAACTTTTTACCTTTGAAGATTCTTGATACAGTTTTTAAGGGGTATCAAACTATCAATAGATATCAGCTTTGTAACTAATTTATAATTATAATACAAATTACACTGATTTACTCATATAAAATTGTTAGCACTTGATTAAGTAATATAAACTGATACATATTTAATATACTATTTAATGCATGAAAAGAAAAAAGAAAAAAGAAAAAAAAGTAGTTCATCGTCACCCTCCTCGTCTGAAGATCTCCGTCTCTTAATCTTTATTGTCATCCGCTGCCTATCTACACCTTAAAACGTCTATTTACAACATTATACTATATACGAAAATCCGTAATTACGGAAGTCGAATATAGTACTTTACTTATTTTTAATACATTATCATTTTAATTCGATTGGGTTACATAGAAAAAGTTGGAAGCATGAACAGAACTCCCCATGAAAAGTGCCTTGTTTCTTTTATCTTCTTCGTTGGTAGTCAATTATTGACTCTCCTTTATCCTTGATCTTTTCTTAATTTATTATCAAGTCAATTATCCGATGCACCAAATTGGCGAAGTTGGCAACTTAGCATACTTCATATATATGAACCTAGCTAGATAGGAATATCATATACTAGCTAGCTAGACTGCATATATTTTTTGCCATAGAGTAGAGTATGTCGCAAAGTTAAAGCTTTCATGTACACCTAATCTTGTATGTTATCTACAAAATATATACGGAGTAGTAGACTTTGATACGAATACTACAACTTTCTTCTATAACATGAGAAGTACGATGAAATGTTGTGACGCATACACAAAATTTTGACGATGCATGTATATTATCGTGTTATTAACAAGTGACACATGTTTTCAAACCATTCGTAGTATTCATTTCAACCATTACTTTTCCCGTAAATATCTAAATTTGTGATTTAATAACACCTAGATTCTTTCTTCCTATGTTCTATTGGAAGTTTAAACTAAGTTATGTTTTTTTTTGTCTTAATCGTCTGGTTAGATCGGCCAAAGCAGGTAACACAAATGTTAAAGAAACCATTAAAGATCATGTTACTAAGAACTTAAACAGGAACTTTACACAAGCTTAAGCAGTTGTTAAATTTGAACATACATGCATTTACACTTTCACTTACACTTTGATCAGTCCAACCCAATCCACACATGACACATACTTTCGATCTCCACCATAGTAAATGAGGTTGAACAAGCATAAAGTTTCACCAAGAAAGAAAAAAAAAAACTTACACATCCTTACAAAAAAAGGTGATGATATTAAATGAGCTTTGACCTATACAACAACACTATCTTCCACCACTCTCAATTATCCACCGGCCACAACCTTCTTCTCTCCCGTTTTTTTTTACTCCCTCTTTCTGAAAATATAGATCTCATTTCATTTTTCAACACTGTTCACAATTTAAAACCAATATATAAAGATAAACATCGTCATATGAGATCTTGTTTGATCCATCTCAATAAGTAATTCAACAATATCAAAAGTTTATATTTCTTTTACTAAGGAGAGAATTTTGGGTGAAAACATATCGTACGGTGTGAAATTCGAATTCATCTTATATGTAAAATTGCATATAAATTACTATCTTATATATGGACCGTAAACATAAACCTTATATATGAAACTTAAAAGTGAACGTTCACATATATGGTATATATCGTTTTATTTTCACGAATTCACATATAAGGTACCTAAAAAATTATTTTCACCAAATCTCTTTTTTTACGAAACAAAACGCGCATTGACACATCTATATTTTGGGAGGGAGTATAATTTAATATGCCCTCTTACATTTTTGACTGACCTTTTGGCCTTTACTAGCATAGCTTTGAACAACAAACACCACAGTAATTAACCATCACTATCACCATCAAACCTCTTCTTCCCCCACACAAAAAAAAACTCTCTCTCAAATGGGTTCATGATCAAAACTCCATGGCAGATCATCATCATCCTCGTCTTCCTCAAGCAGGAGCAGTAATGAGAGATTACAGAAAGGGAAACTGGACACTCCAAGAAACAATGATCTTGATCGAAGCCAAGAAGATGGATGATGAAAGAAGACAGATGAAGAAACAACACCACCACTATCCTCATCATCATTCACCCATCATACATCAACATAAGAAGCAACCAACTGAGCTTCGATGGAAGTGGGTGGAGGACTATTGCTGGAGCAGAGGATGTTACAGAAGCCAGAATCAGTGCAATGACAAATGGGATAATCTCATGCGAGACTACAAGAAAGTAAGAGACTATCAGAAAAGATTCTTTGGATCTGAAGAAGATGAGAAGAGAATCACTTCTTCTTCTCCTTCTCGATCTTCTTCTTCAGCCTCTGTTTTTTCCTGTTACTGGAAGATGGAGAGAGGCGAGAGGAAAGATAAGAACTTGCCCACTAATTTGTCGCCGCAGATTTACGAGTCGCTTGTTGAGGTTGTTGAGAGAAGCTTTTCCATGGCGGGTCCGACGCCGGCGGCGATTCTTCCGGCGCCGGGAGGTGGTGAAAATTATGAGTTTAATGTGGCAATGTTGCAGCCTTCTTCTTCTTCTTTTGATGTGAGAAGTGTGATATCGCCGCCGCTTGCGCTGCCGTTGACGGTGCCGGCACTTCCGCCGGAGATTCAGCCTCCGCCGCCGCCGCCTCAAGTTACAGTACAGCCTCCAACAGGTAGATATATTTACTGTGTATTGTATAGTAATAAACTTTCTAAGTTGGGAATTGACATAAAATGTTTTTTATTGTTGTGATTTCTAGACCTTAATTGTTCATGATCATACTTTTTTAAAAATGGAGAAATTGAGTATTGATTTGAAGAAAACTTTGTAATCTTTGTTGGTAATCTTTATTTTAGTGAAAATTGTTTTTCTAATTTTAAATTTTAAATTATAATAATAAGATATAACTATATAGATTTAATTTATCTAATAATTTCCATTACAATCATTTTAACCAATGTATTAGAAAAATAGAAATGTATATATGTATAGTAAATTCATGGAGATTTTATATGAATCTTTTGACTGTTAATTTCCTGAAAAGACATGAAATTTGGGGTGTGTTTGGATTCCCAGTGAGAATTGCATTAAAATGCATTATATTTGATATAATGCATTTAATATTTAAACAGTGTTTGGTTGATGAAAATTTTAATGTATTATATATACAAGAAACATCGAGAATGAAGATATATGAGAGCAAGGCGGAGATGACACTTAATGAGAGAATCTAATAGTTGTATTTTATCGGCTTTTAATCAAATACATATTATAGATACAAGATGTTCCTTAAATTTCATATAATGCAAATTAAATTTTAAAACAAAATAATGCATTATGTATTTAACCCATTGGAATCCAAACACACCCTTGGTTACATCTGATTCAGTTCAATTGGAACTTTTTCACCAAAAAGAGTTCAAATAAACCTACTTTTGTTATGATCTTGTAGAAGTGGAGGGATCATATGTTAAATTTGATGTGGTGTATTTTGATGGAAAATAGATCATACTCGGGTTATATGTAGAAGGTAATGATGGAATTTTCTTATTGATTCATTTTGATTAAGCTCTGGTGTAGAAAATAAATAAACTTAGTAAGATGGTTAATATATGTGATTTATGAGACATGTGAGAAAAAATAAGTAAGAGAAGTCACTATCTGAGATTATCTAAAATGATCTTTAAATATATGATGAACAGTTTGATAATTAATGCACATTTCCTTCTCATCAACTATCACATCATAAGCCACATTCTACCAAAAACAATTCACATCATAACTCATAAACCATCCATGTTGGAGTTGAGTATAAATCTTAGTTAGATTATCCTTCTTTTCAATATTACATTTAGTTTTATAGATTAAAACTCTGAACTCATGGTGGTGGGTAGGTTGTTTTTCATTTGACTGCTCTTTTGTTTTGTTACATTTATGTAGTTTTTTCTGTAGTTTTTTATTTTTTATTGAATCGCTAGAAAATGATCGGAATGTGTACATCTTGACCTCTGAGACACCGTCTAAACGGTACATATAAAACAAAACAAAAACTTGGGTATTTATTCTGGAAAATTAGGGCAATATATGAAAAACCCTAAAGACATTGACATGCAATTTCATTAGTACATAATGCAGAATCTGTCATATTGAGAGAGGATTCAGATTCATCACAAGCAAAACGAAGAAGAAGGATTCAAGAACAACAACAACAACAACAACAACAACAACAACACGAGCAAGAACAAGAAAAAGAAACAGAAACAACAAGTGGCGACCAAGATACTGATCCTCCATTAATGGTGACCACTTCATCATCTTCTACGTTGCATGAAGCTATAAGCTCGGCAATTTCAGCGAGTGCTTCGGTTGTTGCAGACGCGATTCGAGCTAGTCACGAAGGAGACGAGCGAAGGCACAGAGAAATGATGAACTTGCAAGAGAGAATGCTTGAGATTGACAAGTCGAAGTTGGAGATAAGTGGTGCAATGGTTGATGCAATTAACAACCTATCTACCTCTATTCTTTCATTGGCCAATTCTCAAAATCGGAATAACAATAGTTGATCACAAAATTGATCGAAACCTAGTATCCCCTAATTTAAATATTTTCTATTTAGTATGTTAATTAAGGTATTACTGTCATTGATTTGTTGAGTAAATAAATTAATCGTCAATATATATTCTCCTCCTTGATTGATTTGGTGGGAGTATTATTAATGTTTTCATGTTTTGGTTTTTATTTTCAGCTACCCTACTTAATATCCTCTCATAGTTAAAATCTAATTGACTATTTTTTGGAAATTTTATGATAAAATAAAATAAATTTTTTTATTACAACTATCCTTATTTATTTTACATAATCAATGGTGATTAAAAATACGATTAATTATAAATTAATTCTATTAAATATGAGAGACACAGACAAAAATAACTAATTTTTTTTAAAAAAAAACTTTAAAAAACCCCCCTAAAAAGTCAGGCTCCTAAAATGTCATTTATTACATTCTTTTTATATGATTCCAACTATTAAACTCACTATTTTTATCAAAAAAAAAAAACTATTAAACTCACTATGATTTACTTATGCATCATTAAAAACTTAAAGCAATATGAAATAGCTAGGTTTAGCATACTAATCGGTTTATAGCTCAAATATATCCAGCCCTCTTGATGAGTGGTCTAGTTTCGGTGATGATTGATTCTTAGATAAAGACTGAGAATGATGCACATAGACGTTGTAACTCAATGTGTGATAAATGATGTGCATCGTCAAATACTGTGTACATGAGTTAACGTACATCGCCCTCAATCCTCAATCCTCATCTAAGAACTTATTTTCTTTTCCCATTGATGAGTTCACTTGTCATATTTTGAGAGTAAATATAAGAATTTTTTATTCGTCTTTATATTTCATAGCAAGATTTACTTCTTAGATTTTACTCATTTTTTTTGAATTTCTTATTTTAACTATGATATATTTTATTCTACAAAACTTGTACAAAGTCATGCATTGTAGTTGGGCATATCTGCACTAGTTGAAAAAGATGAGCATGGGATTCCTTACCGATACAAATGAGTCTACAACATAACAATTTTTACCTTCTAAACATAAACCCTTCATTTAATCGGAAATGAATATCGGGTTGTTTCGTAAATGAATTAAAATTGATGTTTCGTTACATGACAATTTATGTACGAGGCTAATATTTTCGTTATAAATTGTATATCAAACATATCCTCTATATTACTCGGATTTGTTGATCATCCTAAACTCCTACCATTGTAAGAAAAACTCTTAAGCGCCTAAGAATTTATCGTATCTTTCCTAGCCATTGCTTCTATGAGTTTGTCACGTTGGGTAGAAAGTTGATAAAAACAAGTAATCAGAGGACTCATTCAAATTCAGACTTTGTTCTTCTTCCATAGTTTTCTAGGGTCTAAATCAATATAATTGCGGCGAAAAACCCCGCACCCACTTTTTTATAGCGCAACCCGGATGCGTCCAACTTAAACCGGATTTTTTAACTTGGACGCATCCAGGATGCGCCCAAGAATGACCCGGTTCAAAAAAAAAAAATTGGACGCACCCGAAATGCGCCCAAGACGGGTGTCAGTTATAAAAAAATGGGTGCGGGGTTAAACGGCCTATAATTGTGATGCAACAGATTTGGGTAGTGTGGTACTCTGAGTCTGGGCCCATCTACTTTATAAGTTGGTGGAAAAAGTGTATTTGAATGAATACCAACTTTGATAAAATGCTACTTCTTCCTCTTGCACCAGCCTTTTCAATTTTTATGTTATCATCATTTCACTACTATGTATGCATCATGAGTTTTTTTACTCCTACTTTGGTCCTATGAATCACCTTCATTTCTCCTGTGTTTAGCTCCTTCACATCTTCAATTCTATGGTGGTTGACTGCTTGCAACATGGTTTATTTAAAGAAGTATGAAGCTTGTTGCATTTATCAGGATCGAAATAGGAACATTTGTATGCATATAAAAGACGAGTAAGTGGACAAGTTTGTCGGACTCAATTGGTATCGATACCGTATGTGTATAATATGAGTGTAAGTGAAAATGTGAAGGATCTCCAATATCATTAACGACATTAGCACGGAAACGGGAATGGAAAACAGAAAACGACAAAAATATATGAAAATCGGAAACGACGGGAAGCAACGATGAATACACTAATGTATTGGCCTTAATAAGAGCACATAAACGACAATCTAATTGAATAGAAATGATTAATTGTCATACAAAAGACAATTAATTGAAGACTCTGTTTCTTTTGTGAACTAGGAAGAAGCATCCGGAGGCTTAAATTAAGATTCTAATTGACTAAATCACTACTTTAATCAAGTATCATATATTTCCCCACGCTTTCGTTGTGTTTCATGTTTCATTAATCGTTTCTAACACGTGATTTGACCATTTTCAGGGAGTTTTCGGAAGGTTTCACGTGTCAAATGTTTCGAAAGCAAAAACACTCTTACTAGAGGTTTTCGCGCTACATAGCTTTTACTGTATCATTTATATACATATTTGGTACCAAACATCTATTATCAATTTATATCAACATGAAACTTGTGTATCAATAAGATGGAAATATTCTCACAATCAAACATCAAAAATACTTATATCCTTATATCTATATGATTCTGATATCAAAATCAAGTATGAATTTGATATCAATATCAGGTTCACCTAGGGCATAGATGTAGGCATAATATAACCATATGCATACCCATATCCATATCAATACCAAACTGTCCCTTAGAGAATTTAGCAACCTATCAATTAAACCCACTATTGGAGAATTGTGGACAATATATTTTTCCTAATAAACTTGAAACATAAGTATGATAGTGAAACAATCAAACTCCTGCAGTAATCAAGTCAAATGCAAAGTCCAGATTAGGTTGTCTGTACTATATGCCGTTTCTACATCACATAAATTACCCCTGATCAATACCCGAATGCCTAAAATCGTCGGGAAGGAGCCATTTCCTAGGTAATGCAGTAATAGGTTTATTATAATAAGACTATATTAATTGTTCTTAGATTGGATAAAAGCTTACCAGAGATAATCCATGCTTAGGAAGAAGCCGGCCATTCCCATATAATTTCATACTCATGTTGTGGATTCACAATATTCATATTTTCTTCAGTACTTCTCTTGAAAACAGCAATCTGAGAGGCAAACCCGGGCTCGACACCTGCAACTCCACCAACTCCATCAAATTCAACACTATAATCATGCCGAGAAGCCAAGTCGGTTGCCCATCGCTCAAATTGTTCACGGGTCCATTCAAATTTATGGTCATGGTTCCTAAATTTGCAGGAGTGCAGTTGTGTATTGTCTTCTCCATCATCCTCTTGCTTTGATATATCGTGTTTTTGAAGTATGATGTTGTATTCGTAGTTTGGGGTTGAGACTATGAGAATCTTTGGACAAAAAGATTTGAGCACCATGTCACCAAATAAGCAGGCTTGATCTTCTTCCATATGTTCAATTACCTACAGAAGAAGAATGTAACGGATCAGCTTCATTATGCTCAAACTTTTATTTATTTAGCTAGTTACTAGTAAAATAAAATAGAAATTATGTTTGGTAAGCACAAATCAACTAGTAACTAGTTGATAAGCTTATATGTTTTGTGTTAATTGCCTAAAGTAGAAAGATTAGAATTAGTATTTACTATATTTCAAAAATCAGGAAATAGAAATTGTAACTAGTTAAAACTAGTGTTTGATATCCAAACACAGTTTAACGAATTCTTTATACACAATGCTTCTAGCAAAGTGGAAGATGCATGTTTCGTTGTATAAAAGTGAAGAGTTTAATTCGGAAGAACAAGTGGCTCTAAAGCTAGGAAAGGTATGACTGGAAAGACGTACTAACCTCTAGGCAAGTACCGATGTCGAATCCATACACTCTAGAATCAAAAGCAGTAATGGAGCCGTCGTATAGAGCTATTGATTTAACATTTGACACGGGTGCTACACCATCTGTCCTGATTAATTTAGAGTTAAGTACCTGTGAGATGACATTTGAAAAATGTCAGTACAAACTCACAGGAAGAAGAAAGATAACAGAAGGCTAAAAGAGATTTATATTTCTTTATTCTCAGCACATGGAGAACACATCATTACAGGCACATTTCCTGTCAACTACATTTTCTGGGTGTATCTCCTTGTATCTGCTATCAACAAAAGCTTAATAATATTTTTGAGAGTGTTAATAAGTCCAGCAAAAGAAAACAGAAAATCATTTGTTTCCTTCAATCAAGCAAGAATCTCTTAAGCAAGGTAGGACAGTCAATAAACCAGACCTTTGCAGCGCGTATGAGGCCCTTTCGAGAAATATCTACACCGACAACAGTCTCAAGTGAAGTTTTACAATCAATTAAGGAATCCAACAAGCTTCCAGATCCACAACCAAAGTCAATCTGCCAAAAAATACAGGAGTCGTCAACTAACAAATCCTTAAAATAGTATTATACCTACTTTGTCTATTACTTACCAAAGAAGTAGCACTTGATTCTGCAATATGCTTTAATGCAAATCCCAGACGCTGCTTAGACAGTGGAGGACTGAAAAGAGCCTGCTCCATTCTGTCCTCCAATGGTTCGGTTATTCGCAGCAAAGTAACAGAGTACTCCATGTTGCAAGCTTCTGAAATAAAAAACACACACGTAAAATGCATATAGGATCCTCTTATCCAACAGCAGAAGAAGAGAACAAAGAAACACCACTGAAGGAAATAAGGATATTTTTTATACTACACATCAAAGTTGCAACACTAATATTTTCCAATATATCATTAAGAACAAAGCCACCAAAGAAAAAAGATACAAAAATGAAAGCAATTCCTTACCAGTAGACAGAGTAGTAACAACCTTTGACGGATCAGTTGCTGCAGCTAGAATGCACTCCTGAGGAGACAACTCTGATTTGAAGCAAACAGATTGTCCAACAACCATCTGCAATACGGCTGCTTCTATATTTGGAATCACCGATCCAGTTCCTATCTCAAATTCAAATTCATCACTGCTCTCTAGATGCTGCTTTTCAACCTCTGACACAAGAAATACAATGTATTTTATACAAACCAATGATCCATTTGACGGGGCAGCTCCAGTTTCTGGTCCTTCAATGACTAAATTTTCAATATCATGCACATCAATATTACTTTGCTGATTGACCTGGCTGGGAAACCTCCCTTTTTGTGGATCAATTTTCGACCAAAGATCATGGATTGATTGATAAAGATAAAATTCCTTTAAAAACTGAGATTTGTCACAATGAATGCCAGAAGCACCTCCAAATGAAGTTAGCTTCTCCGAAAGAATATCCGGTTGCAAGAAGTATAGGTTCAACCATGAGAGAACTCTCAAAGAAGCGTTTTGTACAGCATCACTCTGCTTTTTGTATGATTCTTTCGGGGTACATCGAAGAAGTAGCTGCTGATTTTTGGAAAATAACCGAACTTCACATCTGACTTTCCCCCCTGAAACAACTGCCTTCTTTCCATTGGCTACTACGTGAGTCTCATTTCCAGCTACTTCCTCACTAGAATCTGTAACTTTTAATTTCTTGCAAGATTCAGTAGTTTTCTTTTCTCGTTCCAGGGAATCAAATATCACAGAGAATGTTGGTTCAGATAGCCGGTATTGACGGCACAGAGTACACAGGAGCTCCCTAGGTAAAAGGCCTCTCCAGTGTGTCCTGGTAGTGAAGACTACAGGAAGCTCTGCTGCAAGTAGAGATTCTCTGGATAATTTGCAAAGTCCACTAGGCATTTTACCTACAAGCATCCTGCAGTGTTTCTTCAGTTAAGTTTAGCATTCGGCAAAAGGATATTCTTACAGAAGTTCAAAACATTTGTTTCGAACAGGAACAGGAATTGGAGCCCGCGAAATTGACCATTATTATGAAACATAACAAATAAACAAGTTACAGCAACTTCACAAGAGAAACGACAGTCCCCTAAAGTCAATCTGCTCCTCCTTCTTTTAGTACATTTTGTCATTTTTTACATGGAATGTGTAACTGCAAGCTAATGGTGAAGGTTCTTCTCTAGGGAGCTAAGCAAAATAATAAGTAAATTACTAATCTCATAGAACGGGAAATAGCAAGGAACCCAAGTCTAACAAAAACTTATTAGAGTAACAGGTCAAGTCAGATATATGTTATGGAGGCAGTTTTCGCATTCACTAAATAGCGAAATTAAATCTCACAAGCAAAGAAGAAATACAGTTAGAATATTGCATTGATGGAATCGTTTTGCACAGTGAATTGACAGATTGATATGCGCAATAATGATTATAATAATAAGATAGTTATAAATGTGGATGAATACCTGAAGTAAGTACGCAATGTCACATCTTCATAGAACAGGTCTGCTGACCTCCATGTATAACCAATGGAGGCTAGAATGGCAGTACCATAGACTTTCTGCCCGAATAAGAAACTTGCACGTGTATTGAATTTTTCATCATAAACTGAATCCTTCAGACCTTGAGAATCTGACAATGAATCCACCCTAAATGTCTCTGATGCCAAAAAATACAATCTCATCTCTGAAGAAGCTTTACCAATTGTTCTGAAAAAAGAAGACAGAAATGATAAATACCTTCAAAATGAACAAAGCATCACTAAAAAGTGTATCTTAACAGAGTTCACATATGTTTGTTTTGTAGTACTTTTTGACTGTCTGATAGCGCATATGAGCCACTGCACATATTTTTAGGCACACGAAGATTTAAGGATCATATTTAGAGGTTTACCGCCAAAGTCAAACTGATCAGATTCAAGAAATATTCAGAATAAAGTTACAAAACAAAGCCTGAAATACCTTGATATGAAAACCTTTGAAGCATCACTTGCACCAAGCTCTTGTGCTATACTATCCAGATAATAAGCTCTTGAAAAGATATTCATACGAACTTGTTGTACAGGAATATTAACTGAAGGTGGTATACATGTTGCCTCAACCCACAGGTTCTCGGGCACATCATTGGATAATGATTCAATCAGCTCAGACGGGTAAGGGTTCTGTCTACGGATCCACAACTGATCATTAGAAATAGCTAGAAAATCTGTCAAACTTGACGCAGCTCTTCTGAGGAGAGGTAAAGCCAAGACTGGGTAAGACTCCACCTTGGGATTCATAGATTTGCACAAGTTACTAATCTTTGTGTCGAGGGCAATAAGGACAGAAACAGGAACTAGACCATTTAGTTCACCCTCTCTCCTCGAAGCTGCTTTCATGTGTCCGCTCAGTGGATTGGGCTTTGAGAATAACTATTAAAATGTTGAAAAGATAGTTTGTGGTTATTGTATTATCACAGAGTTATTTAACGAAGAACTGAGAAATAAGCGGCCATATTTGAGCCAGAAATAAAAAAAGGACAGAAGGAAAAAAATAACAGGGACATCACAAAGACAAAATAAGCTAAAACATAACCAAGCACACACTTCATTTAGTACAAAAGGCATGAAACTCCACCTATATGATGCTCATTAAAACTTCAGTTTAGCCTTAGGCTTTATCCAACCTTCCTTTTCTGTCTATTGTTATGACCATCTGTCCCAAAATTCCCCTTTTCGGGGAGAGCCTATTCCAATAGAATACAAATGGCTATAACCTACTTATCAGCTCAGTTTTCTTCAGATATACTATTACTTCTTTCTTTCAACATTTTTGGAAAACAAATTTTCTTGGCTATACAAGCCAAATCACTTCACCAACACCCAGCTTTAACTTTTATTTGAAATCCTTCCACGAAATAGGGCTAAACTGCCGGTGACATAAAACTCATTGAACCTGTTTATTAAAATGAGTTCAACCGCGTGTCATCAAAAAGAGGTGAGACTGAAAGTAATAGTGGATGTTCCAAAATAGACAGAACTACGAAATCACTCAATTTTAAGCTCATTAACTCATTCATTACGCAGAAGCTAGTCCAAAGGCCAAGACACACTGAGCGGGCAGATAAAGCTTGAATTGTTCAAAGCAAGACCAAACAAGCTACCATCCATAAGTAACTCAGTAGAGTACCTCATGTTCTAAGTAATTTGTAAAGTCTCTAACTTTCTGATATGGCAATAACATGAGGAAATTTGGGAAGGCAAACTCTGTTATGCAGGTATAATTTTGCAACTTGCAATTACTTGGAGAAAGTACAGTACAAGATAAAGTGCATACTATAAATTCAATATATTCATGTGATAAATGCATAATGAAAAATGGGAATTATAAATTCAGAAAATTACTCGAGCTTCGAAATCAGCCTTTTCTGAATCTCAAGTTTCCTAGCATACAAAGGGTTTATACGAAAAAGCCCAAGTGGATATAAAAAAGCTCGGAATCCCAACACAAGATACTAAAAGGTACATGAGAAAAAAAAAAAAGCAAAGACCTGATCTGAAAACAGATATTTTAGACGAGAGATCAACTCCTCTGCTGGATCCAGCACAGGTGCACTACTTGTGTTGGGATCAATTCCTAGCTGAAACAGAAGGTAAGAGAATAAATAATGATGTTAATGATTCTTTTGAATTTTATATGACAAAAATACAGTAAATGGACTTCAAAAGAATGGATTTTTCATCTGAAACAGAAAACCTGCTTAGGAATGTTTCACTATGATATAGAATATTGAATTTGCTAACTATGTCTACAGCTCCAAGAGGGCACACAATAAGACAACAAAGACAAACAGCACAGCTAATATTATCTCCTCCTCCTACAATTTATTCCATCTCAATTTCTAGAGCTACAGTATACAGTACGAGGCCATATTTTTATTTGACACCAATACCAGTCTCGGGCCAAGAGACCAGACAACTATACTAGATCACCCCAGTTGGCTGTGCAAAGCATCTTAATATACCAGATTGATATAACTGTGATCATGTTCATCATTCATATCCAGAAGATGAAACTATTACCAAGTACTGAACTCTTCCATTAGCCCAAGTCATACAATCAAACAACATTGCATCTCCAAGTCCCACCTTACAAGAATGAAGCCAATTTCATCTTAAAGGAAAACCTAAGAGGCCGTGATGAACTCCTACTGCTTTGCTACACAAAGATACTAGCGAGGAAGCAGAAAACCCTAAACGATCTCATCCACCACAGAAACACCAGATATCCACACAATCTGTCAATCTACATAGCAGATACAACACCAACAATATTACGCCAATGCCTTGTGAGCCATTTGTGCTTTATTCCATATATTTATGAAGTCAAAGAATAGTAAAATGAAACAATCTACATAGAAGATAATCAAAAAATTAAACTCCAAACCTTCCGCAAGGCCAATTCTGCAGCAGATTGTTCCGCCTCCTTCTTCCTCCTACAAGGCTGTGAAACAACGCAGAGATCAGGAATCTCCAACCGGCAGCGGTAGAGGCAAGGAGTCTTCTGAGAAATCGCGAGCCCTGGACACTCATTTCCGCTGCTCTCAACTTCGATAATGGTGTAGCATGCTTTATCTCCGAATCTCTGGTGTATTACTGCTTTTGAACTGAATGTTGGCTTCTTCAATGGTGTAGCTGATGGTTCGTCGCTAGACATTTTCGTCCTCAGATTAAGTGTAAGCGAAACGCAAATCAACAGAGAAAGCGAAGAAAAATGGAGCGGAAACTGATTGCGATACAAGAGAGCAACGAAACCCTATAGGAGAAAGGTGAGAAGCAACATGCAGATTTAGCATGGTCGATTCTTCATGCCGGAAGTGGAAGGGGAATAAAGTTAGTGCTTTATTGGGGTATCAGTTTCGCGCAGAGAATTCCACTTGACTTGGGACTTCAATTTTCCACAAGACTTTTTATTTTTGGCCTAAATACACGTAGACCGAGTAAACGGGTCGGGTTCACGTTCGGATCGAAAACGGATTTGGGTCAAACGGGTTGATAAAATTTTCGGGTTGTTCGGGTCAACCCAGCGGGTTTCAAATGTTCGATTTTTTTATTGTAATAAGGAAAATAAAATTTAAACAATATTTTTATAATAAAATATTATTATTTAATAAAATACATTGTTATTTAATAAAATACATTGTTATTTTTTAATTTAAATGGAATAAAATATGTAAAAAGTGGGTCACTCGACGAGTTTCGAGAAGTTCGGATTGGTCTAGGTTTGACCCAACGGGTCTCGGGTCGGCTCGGGTTTGAACCAACAGGTTTCATGAGTTTTCGGATCGGATTGGGTCGAGTTTTTTTTGGACCGAGTCGGGTCGACCCAACGGGTTGGGTCAGCTTTTGACAGGTCTAAATACATGTATATAGATTAAATGAGAAACAATTATTAAAACGAGAAATAAGAATAATCTTAGTAAGAGAATTCAATGGTTAGTACTGCACTCTTGTAGGGTTTTGACCTAAGTGGTTGATCCTTAACAGGGTTTGACCGATTTTGATCGTTGACCGAATTTCTTTTTTAGGGCCAAAAAATATTTTTTTAGTCCGGATTTTATACTTACAAATTTAAGTGCTTCAAAATGTCTGAAATGTGCTACTATATGGTTGAAATGTGCTACTATATAGTTGAAATGTGCTATAGTATTTTAGGCCAAAATTTGAACTTGCAAAACATGTGCTACGGCTAAAATGTGCTTCTATATGGCTTAAATATGCTACGTTAGCTTTTGTCTATATGTGTTTCTCTATGGTTAGCTTAAGTGTGTTACACTATTGCTTATATGTGCTTCTCTATGCTAGGTAAAATGTGCTACGCTTTTTGCCTAGATGTGTTTCTCTATGACTGAAATATGCTACGCTTTTTGCCTAGATGTGCTTCTTTATGGCTGAAATGTGCTACGTTTTTTCCTATAAGTGCTTCTAGTGTGCTACACTTTTTCCTAAACGCGCTTCTCTATGGCTAGCTGAAGTGTGCTACGTTTTTGCCTATATGTGCTTCTATATGCTAGGTGAAAGATGTTACGCTTTTGCCTAGATGTGTTTTTCTATGGCTGGAATGTGCTACGCTTTCTCCTATATGTGCTTCTCTATGGCTAACTGAAGAGTGCTACGCTTTTGCCTATATGTGTTTCTCTATGCTAGGTGAAATGTGCTACGATTTTGCCTAGTTTGAATATAACATTTTTACTTACAAAACATAGCTTTTTTGCTTACAAACCATAGCAAAAAAATTGGTAGAAAAAAATATAGCACTTTTGCTTATATAGCAAAAAAAAATTACAAAGAGTATAATTGGATTTGAAACATCTTTTGCACGAAGAAAAGAGGGAGGAGGGAGGAAGAAAAGAGGAATGATCCTTCTTATTTAGGATTTGGACATTGCCATCAGACTTGTTTATATATAGAAGCCAAAGTGAGACGATGTTATTGGATTTGAAACATCTTTTGCACGAAGCTACTCCGGTTTTGGCTGAGTTGAACGATCCGATGGAAGAAGCCAAAGCTAGTGGACTTAAGGGATGTGCTTATTGTGGTGGACAATGGTCATAGGGTTCAGAATTATCCTAAATATGAGCATGAAAAGGTGGTGTAGATTGCGAACCTGAGACGGTATTGTTTTGGATCTAGGGATGTAGAGAAGAAATCGGATCTATATATTTTTCCTGTTACTTAAATATCATAATATTAGTTTAAGCTTACTGTATGATGGACTTAATTTGTGTGTTAGCATAGCTGTTCTTGAGTTGAATATATTAAACTACTTTTGAAAGATTATTGTATCAAATTTACTTGGTACGCAGGTTTGGAGTTATTATAGGTGCATATCTAGAGAGGAGGTTAAAGAGGCAATTCGCAAGATGGGAAACAAGAAGGTCCTCCTCCATTGTTCTACGGAACGAAGTCCTTTTGAAAAATCAATACAGCATTTTTCACTAATCATCAAACTCTCATTCATCTAGAAATCAATCAAATTAATTACCTGATTCAACGCATCATAATAACTCGAGTTGGGTATATTTTGAGGTTGTTGTTGATGATCACCATTGTCGGAGCCGGTTCTCGATGGGCTCGCGAAACCCAAAGAGAATCGAGCTAGGCCCAGAAGACGCAACCTCAGACGGCCCTTAAAGTCAGCTCAGAAGAACGAAAGCGGCCCATAAGCATACGAAGTCCAAAAAGAGGATCTGATGAGATCAGGTATTGGAGGGGCAAAATGGTAATTGACTCGCGTGAGCCCTTGGCGAGAGTATAAGAACGTAACCGAATGGAGAGAGAAGGGAGGGCATCATTTACCGGAATTATTCTCCTTTCTTCCTCCTCTCGAGAGAAAAAACACTGAAGCAATCAGGAGCTTCAATCCTCCCAAACGACTTTCTCCTTGAGGCGTTTGGACGATCAGCACTTGGATTGTGATTCTCGGTGTTGTAATCGAGATTTTGTTATTGAAATGAGAGATTTCTGAGATGATTTGGATATTTTAGACCAAGAGCTTGCTAAGCTTGAAATGGTGTTTTGAATTCTTCCTTTCATAGGCTTTCTTCTCCCTATTCTCTCTTGTTTTTGTGTCAATTTGCTTTATCTTTGGTAGCATCATTGCACATTTACTGACTTGGGCGTCGGAGAGCCAAATCCGGAGCCTCCCCCCTCCTGGTTTGGTTGCGCAGGTGTTCAAAGACTCAAGAACCAGCTCAGTTCTCAAGGAGAAGATGGCGAAAGGTATAATTTGATCGAGTGGAGCATTGTGAACAAGTTGTTTGTCCAGAGTTGCGGAAGAGGTCCTCGGCATTTGTTCGAAGATTTTGTCCCTTGAACCTCGCGAGGTGTTGTGTCGCGAGGTCGTAAATTCTGGGCTCCAACACTGGCGCCGACCGTGGGGACCTCCTCGCTCAAGTAAGGCTCACAACATAATCTTGTGATTTGTTACGTTACAGTCGGACCAAAGATGCACACTGGTGGTGAGGGAAGTGGCGCTGTTAATGATACCCCCATCGCCACTCGCACACAACAAGAGGTGAACAATCCGCGAATGCCTCTTCCCCGCGTAGAGGAAGAGGAAATGGTCCTTGTAGGACCAGCGTTAGCCCAGTACCGCGTGATGCTCCAGACCTTAGGGCAGAATGCTGGGGGAGTTCGAGACCAAGAGCAACCAGGGGTTGCGGTCCGTGAAGAAGGGCATAATCAAGGAAATCACGAGCAAGTCAACGCGGAGGGAAGTGCCGAGCACGTGCCAGATGACAGAGTCTCGGTGTCGCGAAGGCCTGAGGCCGAAAGACGCGAGAGAGCCAGTCACCCCAGCAGGTTCGATCTGAATCAGGCTCTCGCGAGTATGCATGAATATCAGTCAAACAGAGGAAAAAACGAGACAAGGGGATATGGGACTCGCGTTGAACGAGAGCCTTCTCGTTATCAATATGAGGGGGAGCCTTATTACAATCAAGCAGCCTATCCGCGACAGGCTTACGAGGCCTACCCACCCGTCAATCCGTCAGCCTTGTTCGGCCCGACCGCTTTCGCGGACCACATAGTCAGGTCAGCTCCTCTACCTGATTTCAGATTTCCCGTTATCAAAGAATATAATGGCAAAGAAGACCCTAGAGAGCACCTGGCTCGCTACAAGTATGCTATGCTCGTGAGGTGCCCCGATGGAGCCACGATGTGCAAGGGCTTCCCGGGTACCCTCGCGGGTCCAGCCATGACCTGGATGCTTAATCAACCTTCAGGGAGTATCAATTCTTTCGCTGATCTAGAAAGAAGTTTCCTGTTGCACTTCGGTTCCTCAAAGAAAAGAAAGGTGACTATGCAAGAAGTGGTGGGCGTCAAGCAGGGTCCTAATGAGTCGCTAGAAGGGTATGTTAAGAGGTTCTCAGAAAAGATCCTAGAAGCCGAAGATTTTCATGATAAAACTGCTAGAGTCGCGTTCTCAGACGAACTCACAGATGGAAGCTCCTTCAAGTAGTACTTATACCGCAAGAAAGATTTAGATTACCAGGGTATGCTCGAGAGAGCTTATACAGAGATTAATGTAGAAGCGCATTCAGGGTCATCATCGAAAGGAAACAGTCAGGGTAAATCTGCTCAGGGTCAGAAGAAAGACAGTCAGAACTGGGGTAACAAGCGCCATCAGAGTAACCAGAGTAAAGAGCAGTGTGACTCGCGAGCACCCGGCTTGCAGATTCAGGATCAGAGTCAGGGTCAGAAGCAGTTCAGGGGTCAGAATCATGATCAGAATCAGTTTCACTCACAGAATTTTGTGGCAGAACAGGATATACGACGCGAGGGTCAAAGGGGGGGGGTGATCGCGGCCTTGGTCGCAACATGCCAGCTATGTGGTGTGAGTACCACATAGTGGATACTCACCCTACAGAGGAATGCAGGTCGCGACCTCACCACCCGAGAGAACAGGAATTCTTGACTGCTTAGAGAGGAAATGGTAACAGGGGTCGCGGCAACCCAAGAGGGGGTGCAAGAGGTAGAGGTGGAGGTAGAAATCAGAATGAAGTAAGGCAACAAACCCCCGCGAGGAATGACCAGAATCAGGGTCCCAATCGCCACCCAAACCAGAACTTCCCTCGCGTGGATGGCCATGTAGGGACAATCGCAGGCCGTCATGAACCCGTGCCCCTCAGCAAGCGAGAGCAAAGGCTCATAAACAAACCGCCCAAGCCTCACGGCACACCAATTTATAGCATCGCGAGGCCACAATCTGAACCTTACACACTCGCCTTTAGCGACAAGGAAGTGGATGACTGGGCCGTTGAGGCCGCCGACCCGCTAGTCATTCATGCTCAAATTGGGACCAAACTCGTGAAAAGAATTCTTGTTGATACAGGGAGCTCAGCTGACATACTCTACTGGGACGCGTTTGAAAAGATGGGCATTGATCAGTCAACCCTCCGACCTACCAAAACCACGTTAGTAGGCTTCGCGGGAGACAGAGTGAAGGCCCTAGGCGGCGTCACTTTAGATCTCATCTTGGGTGAAGAAACTGGGTCAAGAAGATCAGAAAAGATAGACTTTGTGGTAATCCCGATTTCATCCTCCTACAACGCGATACTGGGACGCGAGACTCTGTGCAAGTTCGAAGCAGTCGTGTCAATCTGTCACTTCTGCCTTAAGTTCCCAACGTCGTCAGGAGTAGGAGTCGCGAGGGGAAACAAAGAGGAGAGCTGCATCTGCTATGTATCATCCGAAAAGGGCAGCACCAAGGCCTTGTTCGCCAACCATTTATTTATTCCAGGGTTGCCTCACGTGATTAGGGAAGCCGAGTTGGAGGTACGTGCCTCTCCGAGGTTGCGTGATAATGGGGAAGAAGAAGAGGGGCACAAACCACATTTTGATGGGTTTGAAAAGCAGACGATCACTCCATTCTTCACCAAAGAGGAGAAGCTCTATGTAGGAGGAAGACTAGACCAGAAAGTTGTGCAAGATATTGAGACCTTGCTCGCCCGCTCCAGGGATGTATTCGCGTGGACGCCAAAAGATTTGAAGGGGATTCCCGCGAGTGTAATGACTCACTCCCTGAACATCAGTCCAGAGATTAAGCCGCGTAGGCAGAAAAAGCGAAAGCAAGCAGGACCAAAGAACGCGGCCGTTGCTGTTGAACTCGCGAAGTTGTTAAAAGCAGGGTTTGTTAAGCCACTACAATACCCGACATGGTTGTCAAATGTAGTGATGGTGGAGAAAATTCCTAAAGGGACAGGAAAATGGCGCATGTGCGTAGATTTCACTAGTCTCAATAAGGCGTGCCCCAAAGACAGCTACCCGCTACCTTCTATCGACCAGTTAGTGGACTCCACCGCAGGTCACGAAGCTCTGAGTTTTCTAGAAGCGTACTCGGGGTACAACCAGGTCATGATGAATCGAGCCGACTCGGGGCACACGGCTTTTATAACAGACAAGGGAACCTTCTGCTATAAAGTAATGCCATTTGGCTTGAAGAACGCGGGAGCCACTTTCCAGAGGCTAGTGGACATGATGTTTAGCGAGCAAAGGGGTGACACCGTGGAAGCCTATGTTGATGATATAGTGGTTAAGAGCAAAAAGCAAACAGACCACGTTCGCGACCTGGCGGAAGTTTTTGAAACTTTGAGGAAATACGAGATGAGTCTCAATCCCGAGAAGTGCGTGTTCGGAGTCACTGAGGGTAAATTCCTAGGGTTTCAGATTAGTGCACGCGGTGTCGAGGTCAACCCAGATAAGGTCCAAGCTGTACTAGATCTACAACCACCGAAATCCACTCATGACGTCCAGAGATTTGTGGGAAGGGTTAACTATCTCGGGAGGTTTTGTGCAAAGGTCGCGGAGAGAAACCTTCCTTTCTTTGACATACTGAGGAAGCCCAAAAGCTTCGAATGGACTGAAGAGTGCAAGAAAGCGTTTGTAAGCCTCAAAGAGCACTTCACTAAACTCCCAACTCTCGTGTCACCAGTGCCTGGTGAAAACCTACAGTTGTATCTCGCGGCGGGCATGCGTGCCGTTAGTGCAGTCTTAGTAAGAGAGCAGCAGGTCCCAGTCTATTTCGTCAGTAAGGCACTCCTGTCGGCCGAGACCAGATATTCACCCATTGAGAAAGCAGTACTCGCGTTGATAACAGCCGCTCGCAAACTCCGACCTTATTTCCACGCTCACCCCATCGAGGTGTTGACAGATTTACCACTCCCATCCTTCATGAGTAAACCAACAACCTCCGGAAAGCTCGCGAGATGGGTGATTGAAATGACCGAGTTTGATGTAGTCTACAGACCTCGACCCACCATCAAAGCGCAAGCTTTGGCTGATTTCATCGTTGAAACAAGTTTCAGAGAGTTAGAAAGAAATGACATAGCTCCAGAGGACCCCGCGTGGGTAATGCACATCGATGGGGCAGTAAATGTAGATGGTTGCGGGCGGGGGTCGTCTTGACATCCCCAGCCGAGGACAAGGTCGACCACGCGATCGCATTAAAATTCAAAGCCACTAATAACGAGGCAGAATATGAAGCACTCATTGCAGGGTTGGAAATTGCGATCCATGCAAACATTCACGTGGTGAAGTGTCTTTGCGACTCTCGGATTGTTGTGAATCAGATTAAAGGGACCTATGAAGCTCGAACAAGCAACATCCCCAGATACCACGCAAGAGCTACTACCTTGATTTCATTATTCAGGCATTTCGAGATTGAGGCAATCTCGAGGGAGGAAAACAACGAGCCGATGAGCTCGCGAAGCGAGGGTCCCAGGCTCAGTACGCGAACATGGAACATCTCGATGGAAATTCCACTGTCATTTTCAAGGATGGAAAGAGCCAATACTTCTGGTTGGTAAAGTCTGAGAGCGCCGTTAGGAATCAGGTGGAGCTGATGGAAATAGATGAGCCAGTCAGTGACTGGCGCACCCCTATAATTCAATATCTGGCAAACGGAGCCGGACCCTCAGATCCAAAGGAAATGAGAAAACTTGTCTCTATGGCTGCACGTTTCTACATGTGTCGCGGGAGACTCTACAAAAGAGGGTATGGGCCACGCGAGCTCAGGTGTCTGTCAAAAAGAGACAGTGATGTGCTTATAAGAGAGTTGCACGCGGGTTTGTGCGGAACCCACGCGGGTTGGAGACCTATGGTCTACAAAGCATTGAGACAGGGGAGCTTCTGGCCCACCATGAAACAGGACCCGCAACGCGAGTCACATAACTGTAATCCATGTTAGTATTTTGCTCCAGCTTCCCATCAACCAGGTGTAGAACTACATATAATGTCTAGCCCCTGTCCTTTCGCGATGTGGGGGCTAGATCTGCTAGGACCCTTCAAGCCGAAAGCACCTGGTCAGCTGGAGTACATCATTGTAGCAGTTGATTATTTCACCAAATGGATTGAAGCCGAAGCTCTCGCGAGTACTACCGTCCCGGATGTTAAAAAGTTCTTGTGGAAAAATATCATCTGCAGATACGACCTCCCTCATGAGATCGTAACCGATAGAGGACCACAATTCAATTCACCACAACTGCTCGCGTGGTGTAATGACATGGGAATTGCCTTAAAAATCGCGTCAGTCGCTCATCCGCATTGCAATGGCCAGGTCGAGGCTGTAAACAAAAGCATTGTCATGGATCTAAAAAGACGGCTCCAAAGGCAAATGGGCTGAAGTATTACCCCTTGTACTCTGGGCAAACAGAACCGCAGCAAAGAAAGCAACCGGGGAAACACCTTTTGCTCTTGCTTATGGAGTAGAAGCCACAGTGCCAGTCGAGTTCATCGTTCCCACAAATCGCGTCATTCAGTATAACCCGATTGACAATGATGAAAAAATGCAGCTAGAGTTGCAAATGCGGGAAGAAACTCGCGACTTGGAAACTATCAGATCAGCCAATCACAAAGCCAGCGTCGTGAAATATTATAACAAGCACGTCAAGATAAGGGGATTCATCAAAGGGGACCTTGTGCTTCGCAAAACAGAAGGAGGAAAGCTCGACCCCAACTGGGAAGGACCCTACATTATAGATCGTGAAGTCGCACTCGGGGCATATCGTCTCAAGGATCACTCCGGGAATCACGTTGCCAACTCTTGGAACGTGATGCGACTTCGTCGCTTCTACGCCTAGTCCTCCCACAAAACCCAGGTACGCTTAGTAAATTCTAGTAGAATTTTTTCTAATCTCTGATCACAATTCTTATCACCTCAAGACACTAAAGCAATTGATCACTATGGCATGATAAGTACAGGTTGTGGAACCAGCAATTCGTTAGCACGCGAGTCTGGGTTACCAAAGAATAAGTATCACAGCCTGGTCGACCAATGCTCGTCTACCTAAAAAGGTAGCGCTTCAACTCAAAAGTCCTCAAGTCCGCTTCACTGAGCTGGGCTAAAAAAAAACCCCAGGTCGCGTGTCCAGCTTCCAAGGTTGAGCTAAAAAACTCTCCTTGGTCGCGAAAGCATGGACGGGTTTACGCCAACGAGCTCACCCGCCATGAGTCCGCTTCAGTGGGTTGGGCTAAAAAAAAACCCCAGG
Organism: Oxyria digyna; assembly: GCA_029168935.1. NCBI lineage: Eukaryota > Viridiplantae > Streptophyta > Magnoliopsida > Caryophyllales > Polygonaceae > Oxyria > Oxyria digyna. The sequence goes on from JAPVLV010000005.1 coordinate 49,894,817, forward strand.
TCGCGTGTCCAGCTTCCAAAGTTGAGCTAAAAACTCTCCTTGGTCGCGAAAGCATGGACGGGTTTACGCCAACGAGCTCACCCGCCATGAGTCCGCTTCACTGGGCTGGGCTAAACCCCCCCCCCCAGGTCGCGTGTCCAGCTTCCAAGGTTGAGCTAAAAAACTCTCCTTGGTCGCGAAAGCATGGACGGGTTTACGCCAACGAGCTCACCCGCCATGAGTCCACTTCACTGGGTTGGGCTAAACCCCCCCAGGTCGCGTGTCCAGCTTCCAAGGTTGAGCTAAAAAACTCTCCTTGGTCGCGAAAGCATGGACGAGTTTACGCCAACGAGCTCACCCGCCATGAGTCCGCTTCACTGGGCTGGGCTAAAAAAAACCCCAGGTCGCGTGTCCAGCTTCCAAGGCTGAGCTAAAAAACTCTCCTTGGTCGCGAAAGCATAGACGGGTTTACGCCAACGAGCTCACCCGCCATGAGTCCGCTTCACTGGGCTGGGCTAAAAAAATCCCCCAGGTCGCGTGTCCAGCTTCCAAGGATGAGCTAAAAAATTCTCCTTGGTCGCGAAAGCATGGACGGGTTTACGCCAACGAGCTCACTCGCCATGAGTCCGCTTCACTGGACTGGGCTAAAAAAAACCCCAGGTCGCGAAAAGACGTGATTGCTGGGGTGGTGCACACACACCAACCCACGTAGTGAGATAAAAGCGATAGGGGGTGGGCGAAAAGTCCCACTTTCCTCGCAAAGGCAGTTCACTGGGCTGAGAGCCAAGGGCCTTCACCCAGCAAACTCCATTCACATCATGACTCACGCGTCCTTTAAAAGCTAAACTACCTAAAGAATAAAGACCAAGTACTAAAATCCTCTCTACATGTGCAGTGCTTAATGTCCTCCGCAATGAACCTAAAGGAAGCCCACATCGCGGAAGAAATTCAAAATTGGCGACCACTTCATACCCAAATTATCTCTACGAAGTCAAGAAGTTTTCTGCAACAACCATCCAGAAGAAAAACTCAAGAGATGTCCTGAGGCTTCGCGACTATAAGAGCTCAGGTAAAAAGCTTCGCTTTGTCAGATGTTTAGAAGTGTTATCAAAACGCAAAAATAACCCACAAAGGGCATACCAATACAGGACAACCCTCGCGAGTGTCAAAAACAACAAAGAGCTAAAGCGCGAAGCCCTGTCACCAGCTAGAGCAAACGTAGTGACCAGGTAAGTAGACAGAAAGTAAAAACCCCTCAGTTACACAGATAATATTTGTAACCTAACCACGCGTACATGGCTCTCTCATTGCCTTACAGGACTCGCGTGGAAAGTTCGTGTGATAGCTAACAGGAGGATGGTTTGCAATACTTAATGATTTTTTCGCAAAAACTTATGTAACACCGTCAGTTTCATCTTTTATTATATAATAGGGATCGTACTTATGAAACGCTTATCTCTTATGTTTTATTTTTCGCAAAATTACTGCCCTTTTCCGAAACATAAAAAGAGGGGAATGAAGCGAGATAAGTGTGAACAAAACAAGCAGACGGATAAATAGAACTCAAAATAGAAAGCACAAGAGAATATAGCTCGCGACCACCATGGCCGCATTAAAAAGTATAATTACATAAGAGCCTAAGCTCGCAACAGTTGCACCAAAAACATATATTGTTTGAAAGACCACCAGGCCATGAGTGTCAGAAAGTTTGAAACATAGGACAAGAGCAGAAATAATAAGCATCACTTCGCGACAGTCTCAAGAGCAGTCTCGGTATCCTCTACGCGATCCGCCTCCAAATCCACAACGACGTCCTGAGCGTCAACCGCCCGCGAGCCTGACCCCCCCGCCTGATCTAAGCATGAACGCTTCGGGAAGGGTTGAATGGTGTCAAGAAGAGCATCGGGCGTGAATACCTTTCTCTTACGAGGAGAGAGGGCCGGAGATGGAGGACTCGGCAATGCGAGAGGAGCAGATTCCAAGCTTTCGGGCGCAGGCGGAGTGGCCATCTACGGAAGAGGAGGCTTGGGCACTTGGTTCTCCTTACCTTTAACGATACCTTTCTTAGGCGCAAGATGAGTTACACCCCAAGCCTCGAGTGGAGCATCCCCGTCATCAATAAAGGTTCCCGGCACCGGGGGCTCGTACTTAGGAAGGTCGGTGGAAAAACCACATAGGTCTTGAGCACTGAAAGAGAAATCTTTGACTTCGTACTTCCGCATCTGAACCTTCACCATGCAAAGGAGAAGCGTATTGACAGCATTCTTGTAGAAGTCCACGCGAGCGCGTTGACGGTAACCGCCGCAATACTCTTCCACTGCCATATTTCTCTCATAAGCAATTCTCTCGGACATCGTCGCGTGAAGTTTCTCATTCTCTTGTCTGAGGTCGTTCACTTGCGTGTTATACTCAGAGACGATGTTGACGTGGGTAGACCTCTCATATGCAAGTTGTGCCTCCAGCTCTTTTATCTTCGCGTCCTTAGATTCCAATAGCGCATTAGCCTTCGAAAGCTCCACCTCCAAAGCTTTCTTTTCCCCCATAAGACGAGACTTAGCCGCTCTATTAGCATCGCGGATCGACTGGTCCTCCTCCATCAATTCTTTAAGTTTATCCTCAGCCGCGAGCACCCTCCGACTGGCGCTCGCAATAATATTCATCCCCTGCAAAATGACCAACTCCAAGGTCAAAAAGACAAAAGGAAGCAAGAAGTAAATAAAGACGTGAAACTTACTGCGAGGAGTAATTTAGACAAGCCACCATGTCTATCCGAGACTTCCCCGTAAAGGCTAGGCTCAGGAGGAAAGGTAGTTGGAATTGAAGCAAAGAAGGCACGCGTAGCAGATAAACCGTGAATAAAAGTAGGATTCACGACGGGATCATCACCAGGCTCTGGAGACGAAACAAACTCCACTTTTGTCGTCCTTTTGCGACTTCTCTCCGACACCTTTTGTTTTCCTTTATCGCGAGACGGGCGCTCGCGTGACGACTCCGACCCAACGGTTTTTCCCCTCACCTTGTCCACAACTCTTGTAGGAAGTCCTTCAGACCGAGGGATTTCCTCAGGAGCGGTAGTCGCGACGCCAGCCGGTGACTCCAAGGCAGCCGAAAGAGGAGAAGTGATAGTCACGCAAGGGGAAGAAGGCACATTGTGGGAAGAATCCGCGAGCGTGAGTGAACCAGCCTCGTCGAAAACCAACCCATCCAAATTTGGGAGGTCAGAGAACATGCTGGCATCTGCAAAAACCAGTCACATAAATAAGCATACCAAAAATACAAGTCGAACGGACACGCGAGCTAGAACCTTTAGCATGAGCTTTAAGGCTAAGCCCCCGAGCGACCAATAAAGCATCCGAAATAGTCATCTCAAATCGTTGTTGAACAGTCTTGTCGGGATAATCCTTGTAATCGCAAATGAACTTCTCGCGAGTCTCCTTTTGAAAGAAACAAGGAGCCTTTCTCGCACGAGGCTCGCGAACTTGAACAGAAATGTTAGAACCAAGCGGAGGGCGAACTAAGAACCAGCATGTTTTCCACCCTTCGATCTTCGAGAGTAATCGAAAGGCACTAGGAACCTTAGCTTGAGCCGTAAAAAATCCGTCCTCGCGAGAATTCTTCTTATGAGAGTTGATAAGGGCGTGATGGGGCGTATTGGGGACTATCCCAATGTCTTGGCATCTCATAGTGTATACGATCAGCGAACTCCAGAAGTTCGGATGCATCTGTGAAGGATTAAAGCCTAAATCTGCCATCACTTCAGTCTGAAAGGACGTCCACGGGAGCGGGAAGCCAACTTCTAAGGATTGCATGCTCAAAGCGAAGAAGGGCCCGTGTTGGTCAAGAGAAGTGCCCTCATGGTCGGGAAGGGCGAAAATAGTTCCTTCAGGAAAAGGGTATCGCATAGCGAGATAGCGAAGATCGTCAAAGCCAAGGCTGTTGCGCTGGGCTGTGTTAGGAATTAAGGTGCGAGTGTGTTTTATTCTCTTCGTTAAAATACTTATTCGGCCTGGATCCGCGAGGAAGGGTTTCTCTATTATTATGTGGGGTAAGGACCCCTTATGGGAGAAGAAACGAGCAAATTGACCATAATCAGTCTCGGCTCGCTCCTGAATCACGCGAGACGGGAGCCTGGTTTTGGATTTCTTGGACTTCTTCGCCTTGCTCCGTTTGGATTTGCCGGTCACACGAGATCGTTTACGCAAACTAGGCTCGCAACCACCAGAGCCCTGCTCGGAGCCAGACGCGGTGCGCCCTGAATACTCAGCTTGAGCTGAACGTTCGGAGAAATCGTCACTACCTGAAAGCATAGGCAAAGTAAGATTCAGTTTTCCAGGGAAGGAAAGAGAAAACAAGGAGAGAAACTCGTGAGTGAGAACAACGCGAGGCGATGGGAAGTGAACAAACAAGAAATCCCTGGAAAAACTGAAACTCGGAAGATCGAAAGAGAAGTTGAAACAACATCGATATGAACCAGGCCCAAGAACACGAAGAATCTTGTGAAGGTCTGAAATGGCGAAATTGACCAAAAAGAGTGTATCTTTCTAGACAACGTCTCGAAAAAATAGGAGTTGGAAGGGGAATCCGGCACATGAAACACTCGATAGGCAAGCAATCTCTAAGGGAGATCAATCAAAATAAGAAGCCCGAGCAAAAACTCTGACAACAGTTATCAAGTATGAAGAACACGAATGTCGAATCTGTAGAAAACCCTAAAATCAAACTAAAACAAACATTTACAAAGAAGAAAAGAAAAGGAAGAGCGATAGACTAACCTGCCAACGGAAACTGGGTAAGAACGGCGACGAAGACGACGGTAGAAAAGGTAGGAGAACACCGGCGGAGTGTTTTATTCGAAGTTTTACAGAGAGCAAAGAAGGTTTATGGCAGATTGAGAGGAGGAAGACGAAGATGAGTCTTTATAGGGAAAAATCGAAAAAAGAAGATGCAATCAGAAGACGACACGTGGACGACATGCGCTGGGCGCGAGAATTCGTAAAGGTTTTCGATTTCGAAACGTCGCTCCGAGAATTCTAGCAGGCACACACGCGACGCACATACGCTAGGTAATCATACAAAGTCGAAAGAAGGAATCGCATCGAGAACGCGACTTCAAAGAGACAAACCCAAGCCTTAGGCTATTCAACATAAAAGCTTGGGGGGCTGGATGTTGGAGCCGGTTCTCGATGGGCTAGCAAAACCCAAAGAGAATCGAGCTAGGCCCAGAAGACACGACCTCAGACGGCCCTTAAAGTCAGCCCAGAAGAACGAAAGCGGCCCATAAGCATACGAAGCCCAAAAAGAGGATCTGATGAGATCAGGTATTGGAGGGGCAAAATGGTAATTGACTCGTGTGGGCCCCTGGCGAGAGTATAAGAACGTAACCGAATGGAGAGAGAAGGGAGGGCATCATTTACCAGAATTATTCTCCTTTCTTCCTATTCTCGAGAGCAAAAACACTGAAGCAATCCGGAGCTTCAATCCTCCCAAACGACCTTCTCCTTGAGGCGTTTGGACGATCAGCACTTGGATTGTGATTCTCGGTGTTGTAATCGAGCTTTTGGTATTGAAATGAGAGATTTCTGAGATGATTTGGATATTTTAGACAAAGAGCTTGCTAAGCTTGAAATGGTGTTTTGAATTCTTCCTTTCATAGGCTTTCTTCTCCCTATTCTCTCTTGTTTTTGTGTCAATTTGCTTTATCTTTGGTAGCATCATTGCACATTTACTGACTTGGGCGTCAGAGAGCCAAATCCGGAGCCTCCCCCCTCCTGGTTTGGTTGCGCAGGTGTTCAAAGACTCAAGAACCAGCTCAGTTCTCAGGGAGAAGATGGCGAAAGGTATAATTTGATCGAGTGGAGCATTGTGAACAAGTTGTTTGTCCGGAGTTGCGGAAGAGGTCCTCGGCATTTGTTCGAAGATTTTGTCCCTTGAACCTCGCGAGGTGTTGTGTCGCGAGGTCGTAAATTCTGGGCTCCAACAACCATAGTAATTTTGTTGCTCATTAATCGAAGAAACATAGTTATTATAGCTATCATCTGCATGAAACTCTATCTTTGGCGTTAATGGAAGCCCATGAAAGAGATCGAAGTGGCCATTTGAGATAGGTGACTCGTATGGGAGATGTTGATCCATGATGTGATGATTCATATTGCTTGATCCAACATAGTCCATTTGGTTGTACATAGACTGTTGTTGTATCCATTCAACACTTGTACTGAAATTTCCAATATTATACGTGTTATAAACCGTGGGAGTAGTCCAACCAAGTGTTTGATGAGATCCAATGTTGAAGTCTTGCAATTCTTGCTCGGATCTTATGATTAGTTCTCCAACTTCCCTATGAGTTTCGATTGTTGACACGGGTAAAACCGGTTTGATCACATCTTGATCGGGCATGGCTTCGTTTGATATGGTTTGATGCAACTCTTGTTTTTGTTGTTGTTTTCTTGGTTGCTTTTCTTGTGAATCTCCTTGTTTCTTCTTAAGGTATTGGCGGTATTTCTGCATGATTAAACAATATTAACAATACAAAGTGTTACAAAGTTCAATTTTCAGTTTAAAGCATAATTTGTAACAAGAGACCTAAATAAGTGTTTCACCTGAAGGTGGCTAGCTACATTCTCTCGAGTCAGACCAGGAATGTCCATACGCTCCATGATTGTTTTCGGAACTGCGCCTAAATTGTTCAAAAATTAGGAGTTGACTCAAATAAGTGAAAACTAAATAAGGTAGATGTAAAAATTTGAAATTAGTAAATTGAAAATAAATAATTCTTACGTTTTTCTCCAAGCTCATTTACCACCTTCACAAAAGCATTATTCGACTCTGGTGTCCAAACAAATCGTGTTTTTTTGCAAGCCGGTGGTTCGAGTGAGTCTACCTTTCGTTTTTCCGATGAAGCATCACGTTCCAAGCTAGAAGTAGCACTAACTTTTTGCTTCATTAGGGTAGAATTTCTAGAGTCATAACGAAGTGCATCCAAGTCTATCTTTCTCAAATGCTCGGTGGTCATTGGCTTGAGTAGAAAATCATTAGCACCATGATCCAAACCCTTCTTAATAGGATCAGCATTGAAGTATGTCGATGACATTACTACATATATTCATTTAATACAAGTTAGGTTTACAACAACAATATACTAAGGGTCGAACTTCACTTGACTCTCACGAAACGTAGATAGACATTGTTCTGCATCTTTGCATTTTGTGACTGAAATTTTGCAAGAAGCCGAATTGTAATCTTCCGTATAATTAGTCAATAATCGATGAATATGAAAACCAGCAAAAGGAAGATAACACGGAAACGTTTAATATACTAACCTTCCATAGACTTATACTTACATATATGCAGCAATGCACTCAACAAGGACATACATAAATTTGCACAAAGATAAGATTTTAAAAATAAGAGAATTTAAAACTTGAGAATCCTGCACATTGCCAGAAGCTGTAGAGAAAGAAAATCTCAATATACAAAAATTCAACATAAACCTGAACGGTAAGTCTCAATCAACACTATTTTCAGTCTATTTTACGTTGAAAGCCGATTAGCAACTATGTTCACATAATTGAATATCTAAATTTAGAGTAATACAAGCAAGAACTCAACTCGTACCCGTATGGTTGCAGCTTTCAATCACTTTTTCAAGAGCAAGCAACGAATTTTCGTCAGCATCTACCGCTAGAATGTTCAAAGAAGTTTGGAGTTCCGCCATTGATAAGAGGAGGATGATCGATAAACAGAGCAAGCAGAACAGAAGGAGAATGACAGCCTGTAACAACCATCTAATCGTAAAGTAAGGCAATGTGATTCCTTTTTAATCTTTTTTATAATAATTTTAAAAAAAAGTTGTTATTGTTAACCAGCCTTACAGTTACTCCGAATTATTTTTATAATATTAATCAGCTCCGTTTCCCCTCCGTAAAAACCCTAGCTCTCGTCTATCTTTAACCTTCGAACTCATCTAAAAAAACAATTGTTTTTCTTGTTCATGTCTCTTTTAGATTTTTAATCGAATCGTGTACCTTTCTAAACCCTAATCATCCTTTGAACTTAGTTTGTGCAATACAAATCAACACAAAGACGTCTTCATGTTGTGACTATTTTACCTATTCTCTTAATCGCGGTGTGGTCTCATGCAATAATTAATCAAGTGAAATACGGAGTCGAATGTTGTATCAATGATTTGTATGAATCTGGTGGTTCAAGGAGTTTTTGCTCAACCTCCTCTTATAATTCGTGATTGTTTTTAGAGAACAATTTATTGTAATAGTAACCACTGTATTTCATGCGAAGACCAAAACTCGAAGCAAGAATTTCCGTTGTAAGTTGACTTTCAAGTAAATTCTCTCATTAGGCGTCATAATCAAGTATTGTTCAGATAGAGTTATGCAACAAAAGGGTGGATTTTCTGAGGTGTCTCATCTGAATGTTTGGGTTAGCATTATATCCAAAGATTTAACTTATATGAATTGAAGAACTCTAGATAGTGCATTACAGTTTACAACTAATTAGCATGATATTAGTTGCAACACCTGCTGGTTAGATAAGAGAAAAGTCATGCACTATTAATCCTAAAAAATATACTCTCTAGAGGTTAGTGTGTTTTAAGTCTAAGCATGTGATTGTGTTGAAAACGAACATTGCATGTGTGTCCCGTTGATTTTGCTCTAACGATAGATTTAAGAGTCTACTATTCCTACGCGTGTCAGATGCTATTTACACGCCAAATAGCTCGCCTAACTTAGGCGTACAACATTACCGCCCTTAAGTTAGGCGAGCAACCAAATTCAGAGGTAAAATAGGAAAAATTAGTTTTTTTGCAACTTTAGCTCGCTTAAGTTGTGAAATTCTGGAAATATACAACTTTAGCTCGCCTAATGTAGGCGAACAATATTAGGCGTGCAATAATTTAGTTGTTTTGCAAACAAAAATTTGGAAAAAAAAAAACATTGCAAATAAAAAACATAGGCGAGCAAAAAAAAATTAAAAAATTATTTTTTTATATTTGTTTTGATAATCATGTAGAGCATTTCGATACGATTCTATACATATAAAATTTATCCAAAACGGACATCGTTTGCCCCTCCAAAAGACCAAAAAACTCAACTATATATGCATAATAACAGTAAGTTGTATAATTTTTTTAAACATAATCAACAACGATGTTGTAGACTATACATATTGCGACAAGTCAGAGAGTTATGATTAGTAAGATTTTTACAAAGGATGTGTTACTTCAAAAGTAAGGGGTTTTGATTCGGAGTTACTCATGGTTAAATAACCCTAATAGACATTGAAAACAAGTTTCATTTCATTCCGACATCGTTAGGGCGTCGTTTCGCCAAATTGGGCCTTAAGGCCACTTTAGGCCTTTTAAGGCCTTTTAGCGTTTACGCATAGTTCGAGTCTTGTTTTGCGTGAGAGAGACCTATTAGACCTTTATATGCCTAATAACACTAAGTTGTATAATTTTCTCAAACATAATCAACAACAATGTTGTAGACTATACATATTGCGACAAATTAGAGAGTTATAACCAATAAGGTTTTTACAAAGGGTGTGTTACTTTAAAAGTAAGTGGTTTTGATTGGGAGTTATCTCACATGGTTAAATATCCCTTATAATCATTGAAACCAAGTTTCGTTCCATTACGACATCGTTAGGGCGTCGTTTCGTTGGCGATATCTTATAGGAACTTTATAATCGAGCCTCGTTTTGTGTGAGCGATATCTTATAGGAACTTTATATGCCTAATAACACCAAGTTGTATAATTGTTTCAAACATAATCAACAATGATATTGTATACCATATATACTGCGATAAGTTAGAGAGTTATGACTTATTTTATACCATACATGTATGTAATGTATGGTATAAAACCGATACTTCTTAGAGAGTTATGACATACATGTACATATAACTCTCTAAGAAATGAGTACAAGAACAATGTTGTGAGAGATTTGATAAAACCGATATTTCTAGCTTTTGCATCACGGTACCATTTCAAGATTGAGTTGTTCAAGAGATGAGTACATCAATTGTCAACCATGTAAATTCCTCATACGGAATGATCAAATTTGTCTATTGTGTTTTAATTCAGGTATGGGATGTGGCTAAAATGGTTAGTTTTGCAAAGAAATCTGGCTTTTGTCCTATTCAATATGATATTTTCTATGTTTTAGAAAAAATCTTATTGGAAGAAATCGAAGAATACCATATCTGTAGAAGCACAAAAGAGAAAGGGTCTTAATTTTAGCCGAAAAAATTATGTTTTCTTTGTCATTTTGTATTGACGCTTGATTTTTATAAGTTGAATTATTTCACTTGTGACTCACTCTCTCTCAATTTAGAACTTTAGTATTTGAAATTATATATATTTTATATAATCCCAGCAATTAATTTCAATAAATAAACAAATTTTTAAGGCATCTTAATATGTTTTTACTACAAAAACTTATACGTTTAAAGTATAAACTACTTGATATCATTATTTTAAATATAAAACTAATTTAATCTGTGATAAAACATGACCTTATTTATATTATAAAAAAATTAATTTTAAAAAACATATTTTTATATTGAACTCCGTGCTTGACACGATATGAGTTGTCATGATGATATAATAATCTATTTTATTCGACAATACGATAGTAGATTGAATCTATCGTTAGAGCAAAATCAACTGGTATAAATGCCTTTTTGCCCTTTCAGTGCCACACACACACATGCAATGCATCCACAACGTACAAATCGCAAGTCAAAGAATGAAACGCGAGACCGATAGGTCTTCCACATTGAGCTTATGAATCAGAAGAACCATATACAAACCAAAAATACATCATTTTATGTTACTAAGGTAATTTTCAATAATTTTCTAGTACTAGAGGAAGCAAACAGCATATTGATTCAACATGATGGCAAAAACTCTTCAAGTATTGGATAGACGTTCGTGTAGGAGTAATAGTCCATCAGAACCCCAACATATGGCCCTCTCCCATGACAATCAAACGCAATAGATTCAGGTCCAACAACGCCAGGCGATAACGGGATACGATAGAACTGTCTAGCAGAAGCAATAGAACTCGTACAAACCATGATACCCAATGCCAAAACTAGAATAGTAGATATCTGAAAAACACAAAGAGCAAATTTGTTAAGGACTAACAAGGGCACATGTCGTAAAATATATATAAGTCCTTACATGAATCGCTACAAGTTACTTACCTTCATCAAGCAAGTCGTTACCGAACCCACTTTTTGATGCTCTCGTATGCTAATCAAATTCTCCTCGTTGTTATTTGTATATAATTAAAAGACTCCCTTCTTATTAGACTTATATAAGCCAAATAAATATATTTATAACCCTTTTAGGATTTCTATTTTATTTCCTTCCCTATCTTTTACCTTTCTATCTCTTACTAAAATCCTTTTTATCTTTTTTTCTAAAATTTCCCGAATATAACAACTACTTCCATATATAACACCGTACAGATTTACAACCCAAATGTAACAAATAACTTCCAAAAATGTTACATAACTTCCAAATTTTTTTCCAGATAGATATCAAAATAAAATATTAACAAATTATCTTCTACCGTAGATTAGTATTAATTAGTTGGGCTTCTGCAATCTAAGGTAATTTTACTAAGGTAATTTTCTAGTAGTAGAGGAAGAAAAAAGCATACTGATTCGACATGACGACAAAATCTCTCCAAGTATTGGATAAACGTTCGTGTAGGAATACTTGTCCACTAGAAACCCCAACATATGTCCCTTTCCCATAACAACCAAACACAGTAGATTCAGGTCCAACAACGCTAGGAGATAATGGGATACGATAGAAATGTCTAGCAGAAGCAATAGAATTCGTACAAACCATGATACCCAATACCAAAACTAGAATCGTAAATATCCGAAAACACAAACAACAAATTTGTTAAGGACTAACAAGGGTACGTGCCATAAAATAAACATAAGTCCTTGCAGGAATCGCTGCAAGTTACTTACCTTATCAAGCAAGCCGTAATTGAACCCACTTTTTGATGCTCTTGTATGCTAATCAACTCTTCCTCAGCTTATCCTCGTTGTTATTTGCAAATAATTAAAATATATCTATAACCCTTCTAGGATTTCTATTTTATTTCCTTCCCTATCTTTTACCTTTCTATCTCTTAATTAAAACCCTTTTATCTTTTCCCTAAAATTTCCCGAATATATATATTACACTGTACAAATTTACAACCCAAATATAACAAATAACTTCCAAAAATATTAGATAACTTCCAATTTTTTTCCAGATAGATATCAAAATAAAATAATACCAAATTTTCTTCTATCGTAGATTAGTATTAATTTGTTGGGCTTCTGCATTCTAAGCCTATTGTACACTTGAAAGCCTATTGTACACGTAAAGTAAACTTTAGAGTGAGAGATTTGATTACTTTGATCATTTACCTTTGTTCGAAGCATGAGCTCGAGTCGGTAAAGTAAACTATTCCGGTATCCAAAGCAATCGAAAGGGCGTTTGTACACTTGAAAGGTATTACTCTAGCACCAGTTGCGACTGATATACCTCATCCACCCGTTTGACTTACTTTTTTTTGAAAGGCAAACAATAGAATTTAGTTAGAGTATGCCATCAGGCGTTTACAATGGATAACATAATACAAAAAAACTAAATCTAATCCAATCAAATGATAATCTTTTCCAATAAAACTAAGAATCTTATAAATGAAATCTAACGTTTCTGCATGCCTTCGTTTGAACTTTCGCTGTTTTAACATACAACCATTTACGAAGGAGTCTATTGATTCACCATAGTTTTGAGAAGGAAGATGATAATCTGATTCCCCAGATTGAATACGAGAAATTGACATCCATTGCAAATCTGTTGAACAAAAGAAAAACATACCATTGTTTGCATCTCTCCTAACGCAGAAGTCGAAACCACTACCCGCCAGAATACGGGACTGAAAACCACCCACCAGAAGGGGGGACTGAAACCTCTTACATGAAGATAGACTAACAATAACTAAATAATAAGTAATGATTACTATAAAAACACATAAAATTATGGATTTGGGGCTAATCATCGATACAAGAATCGATGATTGCCCCTGAACGAGCGATTACTATCAAGAAGACGGGCATTTTTTTTTTGTTGAGAGCGGTCGAAGGAGCCCATTATATGCATGTGCAACGTACGAATCGCAAGTCAAAGGATGAAACGCGAGACTGAGAGGTCTTCCACATTGAGCTTTTGAATCGGGAAAAGCATGACATCCTGGATGACTATATTCAAACACAAAATACATCAGTTTATGTTACTAAGGTAATTTTCGATAATTTTCTAGTAGTAGAGGAAGAAAAAAGATGTTCGTGTAGAAATACTCGTCCATCACAAACCCCAGCATATGGCCCTCTGCCATGACAATCAAACGCAATATATTATTGTCCTACAACGCTAGACAATAAATACGATAGAACTGTCTAGCAGAAGCAGTAGAACTCGTACAAACCATGATCCCCAATAGCAAAACTAGAATCGTATATGGCCCTCTGCCATGACAATCAAACGCAATATATTCTTGTCCTACAACGGCAGGCGATAACGGGATACGATAGAACTGTCTAGCAGAAGCAGTAGAACTCGTACAAACCATGATACCCAATAGCAAAACTAGAATCGTAGATATCTCAAACACAAAGAGAAAATTTGTTAAGGACTAACAAGGGTACATGCCGTTAAATAAACATAAGTCCTTACAGGAATCGCTACAAGTTACTTACCTTCATCAAGCAAGTCGTTACCGAACCCACTTTTTGATGATCTTGTGCTAATCAACTCCTCCTCAACTTCAACTCGTTGTTATTTGCAAATAATTAAAAGACTCCTTCCTTATTAGACTTATATTGGCTAAATAAATATATCTATAACCCTTCTAGGATTTCTATTTTGTTTCCTTCCCTATCTCTTACCTTTCAAATCATCAATCTCCATTTATCCCGAAAAACGGGGTATGGGGTGGTCGGGATTGGTATTTCTCTTACCTTTCTATTTCTTAATTAAAACCCTTATCTTTTTCCTAAAATTTCCCGAATATAACAACTACTTCCATATATATTACACCGTACAAAATTACAACCCAAATATAACAAATAACTTCCAAAAATATTAGATAACTTCCAATTTTCCCCCAGATAAATATCAATGGTACACAACATTCTCTTGCCTTTGTTCTTGTTTCCTTTGTGAGAACCTTCTTCCATCATATTCACAACGCGAGAACTTGGAGTCTCTATCTCCTTTCCTTTTTCTTGCGAACGAAGACCTTCTTTGATGCTCAAATGGCTACCCAACTCCACAAGGGAAATGCCTTCCTTCTTGTGCTTCAGCATGTGCTTGAATTCTTTCCAAGATGGAGGCAACTTGTCCATTATACTTGACACTGAGATGGATTCAACCATCTTCAACTTGTGTTGGGAAAATTGCCCCAAGACACGTAGTATTTTATTAAATTGCTCCATCATTGGCCAAACATCAACCATTTTATAGGTATTAAAGTTGCTCACAAGGAACTTCACACTTGAAGCATCCTCAACCATGTATTTGGACTCTAGAGAGTCCCACAGTTCCTTTGCGGATTCAACGTTTTGGTACACATCAAATAAAGAATCAGACATACCATTTAAGATGCGGCCACGACATATGTAGTCATCATTCTCCCATTTGTTCCTCTTCCTTACAACATCCAGCGGTTCGTCATCTCCAACTCCGGGCATCGGAGTCATAGGACATACACCACCTTTAGAGTGGTCAAGAGGAAGTGCATCTTCTTCTGCCAACGACGGAAGTCCATGCCTTCAAACTTATCAAGCTTTTGAAATTTGAAAGTCGTCTCACGTACAATAGCCATTGATCAAAAGAAAATACTGATTTCGATTGCAATAGGTTTGTGTTGAGTGTGATGCTATTGATGTGTGCCGCTTGCTCAATACCCGCTCGCTCATCACTCACGTAGATTTTACGTTGATCACTAGATGTTGGGAGTTGATTGACAATCCAGGTTGAAAAGTGGAAATCAAACACACCAAAAGCAACAATAATTTGGTGGCTAATGAACTAGCACAACATCCTTTTAGCATTGATAGCAACTTTCAAATTTTAACTAGTTTACCTTCTTCTATTTTACATTTGTACGAGGCTCGTCAACTCTGATTCACCACCTGTTGATGGCTAATAAATAAACCCTTTGGGTTGGCCCGAGTATTTTGACAAAAAAAAAACGGGAAAAAACCCCGCACCCGGATTTTATAACTGACACCTGCTCTTAGGCGCATCCTGGGTGCGTCCAAAATTAATTTTAAAAACCCGGTTCAGGATGCGCCCAACTTAAACCGGATTTTGAGCATTTTGACGGCAAAAAAAAGAAGAGATTAACCTGGTTCATTTGGACGCAGTCAGGATGCACCCAAGAGAGTGCGAGTTATAATTTTTCGGTTGCGGGTTAAACGCCCAAAAAAAAAATCTAGTTTATCATTATTTTTGGTTCGAACCGGTTTAAGAATAACTCTCCTCTCCTCTCCTCCAGTCCTGGTTCGATATGACTGTATTCAACTGAGAACAAATAAAGCTCACAGAAAGAACTGCTCGTCGCCAGATCTGGGCATTTTTCACGGCGAGCGAGCGATCTTTCGATCGGTAAGGGATCGAACTAGTTGGATGTAAGACGTAGAGATGTTGAGGCTACGAGCATTTCGTCCCACGAACGAGAGAATCGTCAAAGTACAGGTCCATCCCACGCATCCATGGCTAGTCACAGCCGACGCCTCCGATCACGTTTCCGTTTGGAATTGGGAACATCGCCAGGTATGAACTGTCTCAAACCGATTCTCAATTTCGATTCCGCTGTGGTGTGAGGTCAATTGATTGGCAATGTATTCTTCTTGTTGTAGGTCATTTATGAGCTTAAACCTGGTGGAGTTGATGAAAGGCGTCTCGTAGGTGCAAAATTGGAGAAGCTTGCCGAGGGTGAAACTGGTACGATTCGAGGAAACTGTAGTGTTACTTGTGCTGAATTGCCGATTTGTAAGAGTAAACATGAGAAAATATATCGAGGTTCTCTGTGGCGCTATGATCTGAGAGGGAAATGTGCAGATTTTTCATTTTTTAGTTCAATTCTGTTTAGATGTATTATTTTGCTTTGTGCTGGTTTGTTCTAGAAAATCTGGAAGAATTTCTTGAACTGAAACTAACTCTAATATAATTCAGTTTGATTTGTATTTGTGAGAATGAGGAGAAGACGTATCTTGGTAATCTGAATTTCCTGCAAGTGAGAGTAAATAGGAACTTGCTCTTTAAAGATCTATGATTCTGCCATCATTGTGGAACAATGTCACATCCTTAGTAATATAATAAGTACCTTTTGCAGATGTTTATAGTTCAGGTATCATTTTTTGATCATTTAGGAATTAGGATGGACTGGATATAGTTGGCTAATTTATGAAACATGGAGTTTCTTTTAACCCACTTATCAAGTTGCTGAAAACGCCGGTTTCTTCCGAATCTATTGGCTGGATTAGGGCGCATTGTAGATTTTGTTCGTATTTTTAACCTCACATCAGTGATCAGTCTAATTTTGTAAATCTATGGCATTCTTCATAATAGAATTCTTTTTAATCATTTTTTAGATTCTAAAGGGAAACCTTCAGAGGCCATTCGCGGGGGCAGGTAAGGAGTCTGCATCTTGCTTTGCATATTTTTATTATAGAATTGTGGACTTATGATGAAGACACTGCACTGGTGAAGTGTTAAGCAGGTGAGCTTTTATGATGATGATGTGCGGTTCTGGCAACTATGGGCGAATCGCTCGGCTGCTGCAGAATCTCCATCAGCAGTTAGTAATGTAACTTCTACTGTTAGCTCTCTCGCTCCAGCTACGAAAGGAAGACATTTTTTGGTCATCTGCTGCGAGAATAAAGCTATATTTCTGGACTTGGTGACGATGCGAGGCCGAGATGTGCCTAAGCAAGAACTTGATAACAAGTCACTAGTTTGGTCAGTGTTTTTCTTGCATGTATTTCCCTTCCTGGAAAGTGCTAAAAAAAAAATCTATCACTAGGAGCACTACAAAGCACAAATTTTATGTGGTATTGTGGTAAGAATCAATTTTTAGAGACTGAAGTGATGGCAATAAAACCTGCTTGCAGCATGGAGTTCCTTACTAGGTCAGTGGCTGGAGATGGGCCTCTTGTTGCTTTTGGGGGATCTGATGGTGTTATCAGAGTTCTTTCCATGATAACATGGAAGGTGAGGTTGTGTCATTGTTCATTTACAATATTGTGTGTGTTGGAACATGGGAGATGGTTTTAACTCTCTTTTACAGCTTGCTCGAAGGTACACTGGAGGCCATAAAGGACCTATTTCGTGTTTAATGACATTCATGGCTGCTTCAGGCGAGGTAATGTACTATTGAATAAGTTTTGAAGTCATTTTACTTCAAATTTTCACTTATTTTCTAAAGGTCATTGAATTAAACATGGGAGTTAAGGTAAATAGTTTGAGATATGTGTATGTGAGAAGTCTGTGCTTTTGAATGTGTTGTTGGAGGTGTAACTTGGTTTCACATAGAAAATTGAGGTTGGATCCATTGGGATCATCCTATAGATTGCATCTTCTTGTTTTGTGACATTATTTAAAGCTTTGAAGCTGTAAAGTAACGTGAAGGGCTATGAATTTTTCAAAATATTCAAAGCTCGGAAGCTGCGAAGTAATGCACGGATAGCTTTTTGACATTAGAAACTTATTGTGATTTTAAGATAATCATGTTGCCATTAAATGAAGGGCTATGGAATTTGTTAATGAGTTTCAGGATGGAATTTGAGCTACTGAAGATTGTTGACGTTTACAAATCGTTTAATTCTGTTACAGAGTCTGTTAGGAACTAGAAATAAGTTCTTAACTTCATGTATTTCTATAAGTACTCTTAATTCTTCGCTTGCATTCATTAGGTTTTTCTCTATTTAGTGAAATAGATTCAGGGTTACATTTTGTACATATACAATGCAGAATGATAGGAACAAGGGGCACTGATAATTACTTACAGAATGCGGAATAATACATCATGTAGTGATTTCATATTCAGGTGTTTCAACTTCTGTTTAATGTCCAGAGTCTCTGCTCGTGTTTGTTGAAAGGGGGATTTGGTTAACAACTCAGCATTATGTTTCATGAATGAACAACGTATTTGAATATTCTGCTGTCTTATGTGGTGGTAGGCACTTCTGGTCTCTGGAGGTAATGATGGCTTACTTATACTTTGGAGTGCGGACCATGCTCATGATTCGCGCGAACTAGTACCAAAGCTAAGTCTAAAGGTGTTCCCCCTAACTCAATTTCTATCATCATCTCTTTTGTGTGTTTACTGTTTAGTGTTACTCATAGTAGTACACTTTTGAAGCTTTTTGCATTTCTGAATTTCCATTAAATGTGCAAATTGTAATGAGCCTTAATGAAGCCACTTTGATTTTGTAATCCTAGAGGTCCATCAATACTTTTTTTTTTTTAATATTATCCAGTCATGGCTGAATATTTTCATAGCTTACTGATGTGTTCTTATTTTTTTATTTTGAAGGCACATGATGGTGGGGTTGTAGCTGTTGAGCTATCTAGAGTGATGGGAGGTGCACCACAGCTTATCACCATTGGTGCTGACAAAACCTTGGCTATATGGGATACTGTATCTTTCAAGGTACTTGCTCTCCTATGCTTTTTTGTTTTATATTTTTAATTGCAGTGTGAAACTGGAAATATACTAATATCATAAAGCCTTGTACAAGATGGGATTGGAGATCCTAAAATATTGTTGCTAAGTTTTCAGAAGGCCCTATGATCCTTGAAAGAGGGATTATTAGAACCCTAATGTATGTGATTTGGTTTTTCTTTTGCTGACTTCATATTTTCTATTCTTTCAGGAGATGCGTCGTATCAAGCCTGTTTCAAGGATGGTTTGTCACAGTGTGGCATCTTGGTGCCACCCCCGAGCTCCAAATCTCGATATTTTAACTTGTGTTAAGGATTCACATATATGGTATACTCCTATCTTCTTCTTTTTCTATTTTTCTGTGAATGTGATTGCATGCTCTTTTTCCAGAAAACAATTCTCTTACATTTAATGGTGTCTGTAGTCAATCCTGAAAGTTTTTCTGACATAAAATTTGGTGGATTTGGGCAGGGCCATTGAACATCCTACTTACTCTGCGCTTACAAGGCCATTGTGTGAACTTTCTTCTTTGGTTCCTCCCCAAGCACTTGCATCCCATAAAAAACTTAAGGTTTGTACTTCCGCTTCAGGCATATTGTCTCTGAATAATTATCTGATTTCAATAGCTGTACTCTGTTTATTCAGTTTCTATGTACTTGCATCTATCTTTTTCATAATATAGTGTCTTACTTATGCCTGTTTCCAGACTCTTATGGGTATTGTACCAAATATCGCCAGAATCAACAATTAACATCACCTTATGACAAACTTTACTAACCTGGATTGGTTGTCATTCATCTTAAAAGAGATCTTATTCCATTATTCTTTGGCTAGTTGTCATGCAAGGACAATTGATTGTGAGTTGTGATATCGTCAGTTTCCATGTGATTTAGTTCTTTCTTTATTTGGTGCCAAATTTTTTTTTGAACATACTAAACTGGAGAAATTAATTCCCCACTAACAGAAGAGAATAAGGTGTCCTCTGAAGTACAAATAAGCAAAGTTTATACTATTGTGTCTAGATGTAAATAAATGTTTCTAAGTCATTCCGTTCTCTTATATATCATTGATAATTTTGCTTCCTGAATATAAGATTAACTATGCTAAGATCAAGGAAAGCCCACCACTAGCGATGTTTTTGTTTATTGTTCATCATTATAGTTAATTCTTTGTCCATTTCTTTTTCCATCTTAGAAAGTTACTTAAATTCATTTTACGCTTAATTGTACAAGAACTACAACAGGAATATCCACCAGTTATATCCTGCATCTGCAGGGTCCAGATTTTACACTTGAATGTATAGGCTGAAAACACATGTTTTTGCAGGTTTATTGCATGGTCGCCCATCCCTTACAGCCACACCTTGTTGCCACTGGAACCAATATTGGGGTTATAATCAGCGAATTCGATTTTCGATCTCTTCCCCCTATAGCTCCTCTTCCATCTCCGCCAGGAAGCCGGGAGCATTCTGCTGTATTTATAGTTGAAAGAGAGCTTAAGTTGCTTAACTTTCAGCTGTCCAACACGGAAAATCCCTCCCTTGGCGGCTATGGTTCTTTGACTGATTCAGGAAAGACCAATGGGGAGTCAATAGAACAATTGCAAGTCAAGCAGGTTAAGAAGCATATTAGCACACCAGTACCACATGACTCATACTCTGTTATTTCTGTGAGCAGTTCAGGAAAGTAAGTCAGCAACCCTTTTTGATATCAACCTTGATTTCTTTGAGCAGTTCTAGTTTATTTTTGTAGTATAGTACTTTTCTAAATTTGCGACCAAAATGCAGGTATCTTGCAGTTGTGTGGCCTGATATTCCTTATTTCTCAATATACAAGGTGAGCGATTGGTCAATTGTTGATTCTGGAAGTGCAAGACTTTTGGCATGGGATACATGTCGTGACAGATTTGCCATACTGGAATCGGTGTTACCTCCTCGTATTGCTGTGGTACATAAAGGGGGTTCATCAAGAAAAGCGAAGGAAGCTGCTGCTGCTGCAGCTCAAGCAGCAGCTGCTGCTGCTAGTGCAGCTTCATCAGCTTCCGTTCAAGTCCGTATTTTACTGGATGATGGAACATCAAATGTTTTGATGAGATCAGTAGGCACCCATAATGAGCCGGTATTTTTCTGAACTTGGTGCACTATGTTTTGGTTATTTTGAGTTCATTGTATCAGCACACATGAGTCATGGGCTATATGAGATCCTTATCTTTGTTTACATTGTTAGGTGGCTCTTATTGATATCAGGGAGCTGTTTTTCTAACTTGTATTACCTACAAATCTTTTATATATGTGCAAATTAACTTTATGAATTTGATTTATTACATATCCGTATCAGTTGTAGTAGCATGCCTTGAGTTTGTAGAACCTGTTCACTGACATTATACATGCATATTCAACTAGACAATATCTACCATGTTAATGGTTAGCCATCACTGTACTTTGTCCTTCAATGTCTTCTCGCTCCAACTTCTTTTGTATTAGTGTCTGACAAAGATTATGGTTGTTGATCCTGCCATATGAACTTATTCTGAAGCTACACATTCCAGGTTATTGGTTTGCATGGAGGTGCACTACTTGGCATTGCCTACAGGTCATCTCGTCGGGTTAGCCCTATTGCGGCTACAGCCATATCAACTATCCATTCAATGCCCATGTCTGGTTTTGGAAATGGAGTTTCTTCATTTAATGCTTTGGATGATGGACTTTCATCACAGCATTCATTTGAAGCTGCCCCTCAAAATTTTCAGCTATACAGGTGAGATTTGTTACAAATTTGCTGTATCAGAAGCATCCCTGCAGGTTGCAGCTATTGTTGATGGCTACTTCATTTAACAATAGATTACTATGTTATGCAATGTTCAGTGATTATTGATAAATAATATGTTTCATTTTACTCAACGTTTTCGCATCATTTTGGAAGCTTGGCTTAATAAAATACTGAAGCTAGATTTTGTTACTTCAAGGAGGCATAAAATGTGGTTCAATGAAATTGTGTTTGGTTTATTTTAGAACAGTGTATATGCTCAGTTTGGTGTTAAACAGCTATGTTAAGCTGCACGAGGCACCATTTTTAAGTAATACTTCTGTGCTATAGTGGATATCACTAGTATTTTGACATTTAACATGGAGTGCGTTAAATGTTTTAATACAGGTTTGGTTGTGATAATGTAGTTTTTGCAGGTTAGTTTAGGGGCAAGTGTGGACACTGTACTCCTTGAATAAGCTAGCTGTAAACCAGTTGAAGTTGATTTTTCACTCATGTGGAAAACATAAGTTTTTCTTTTTGATTGATGAGTGAGAAAAATTAATGTTAAGGGGAGGGGAGAGATTCTTTAAGCAAGAAATAAGAGACTAAACCGTATTGAAAATCCGTTAAAAAAATTACTGGAGAAGAGAATGATGTTTAGAAGTTCCTACTTCACTGGATATTATTCTCGTGGGAGCTTCTACCCTTATTTCGCTGAACAGATGAATGTTCTCTTCTTCATTCTTAGCTAGTATATAAACGTCTTAATGTCTTTCTTTTGTGTTTTGTATCCTATGCTTTAGAATTATGAAGTCAACTATCTATTCTCTTCTTAGTTGGTTAATCTTTTGTCCTCGTTCAGTTGGGAATCTTTTCAACCTGTGGGTGGACTTCTCCCTCAACCAGAGTGGACAGTGTGGGACCAAACTGTTGAGTATTGTGCTTTTGCCTATCAGAAATACATCGTCATATCCTCCTTGCGACCTCAGTACAGATACTTGGGAGACGTTGCAATACCATATGCAACAAGTGCTGTTTGGCATCGGAGACAGCTATTTGTGGTTACTCCAACTACTATAGAGTAAGTGGTTTTTGTATGCTATGTTGATGAAGCTATACCTTGTGATCTTTTCCGTAATTAATGCTGTGCCTACCAAGTTTTTTTTTTATAAAAATTATCTGATAGCAATGTTTATCTATCATAGCTTGCTTTCTGACACTTGATAAGATATTTCGTACAAGTAATTTAAACTGATCATGTATTGTTTTTAAAGTACTAGGAAAAGGGGATGATACACTTCATGATGTGATTTGTATCAAGATTGTGCGATCCACATTATTTGACTACCATTGCTCACAGAAATTAACTCCTTACAGGGTTGTTTTCGTGGATGCTGGAGTTGCTCCAATTGATATAGAGACAAAGAAGAAGAAGGAGGAAATGAAACTGAAGGAGCAACAAGCAAGAACAATTGCTGAGCATGGAGACTTAACCCTTATAGCTGTTGATGGTCCAAAAGCTGATGCAAATGAAAGGATTAGTCTTAGACCACCAATGCTGCAGGTAGGTCTCGAGTGGACAGAATTGATCATAAAATTGAAAAATCTCTTAAAACAGCTGAATGGAAAAATAAAGAACTGTTTGCTCAAAAGCTTTATATTGCATGCTTCTTCCATGTTAAATAATTAGTATGTTCATGGACTTCTCCCGATGAAATTTCCCGGGATTTCTATAGCAGACTCACTTTTTTAGGAACAGACCTCTCTTTGCAAGGAAAGGGCTGGTGGATTTCTCAATTTGTTCTTAGTTCTAACAATATGCTTATAATCATCAGAAGCTATCAACTAAGGGTCTTATATATTTTCAGGTTGTGAGATTAGCTTCATTTCAACATGCTCCTTCAATCCCTCCTTTTCTGACAATGCCAAAAGCGTCTAAAACTGATGGAGATGATTCATCCATACTTGAAGAAAAGAGAACTAACGAGATTGCAGTTGGTGGTGGAGGATTATCTGTAGCCGTGACACGGTTTCCAGCAGAGCAGAAACGGCCTATTGGTCCACTTGTAGTAGTCGGTGTCAGAGATGGAGTTCTGTGGCTCATTGACAGGTAATTAATATATATGTCTAATGCTGTTCCAATTATGGAGCAATGTGAAGCTATTCTTTAATAAACATGCATTCTTGGTCATTAGTTCAATCCGATATTTAGGAAATAAATGAGATTTAATTATATATTTACAAAACTAACAGTTCCGAAATAAATGAGATTAGCTTCATTTCAACATGCTCCTTCAGTTCCTAAATATCGGATTGAACTAATGACCAAGAATGCATGTTTATTGGTCATTAGTTCAAGACCTGTTTGCTAGAAAAACTTTTGAGTAAAGATGGAGCAGCAATTTTGGTTTCAGAATTATGAACTTATGTAGTATTTCATCATTTGTGATATGAGATGCTTACACATAACTCTTCAATCACATGCAGGTACATGCATGCCCATGCTTTACCTCTTAGCCATCCTGGGATTCGTTGCCGTTGTTTTGCTGCTTATGGTGATGCTATCAGTGCTGTAAAATGGTAGTTGTATTTTCCCAACTTTTTCCCTTAGTTTCATGACTCCCAAATCCCAATCGACAACTGAAACAATTTCTCCTTATGCAGGGCTAGTAGACTGGGTAGGGAACATCATGATGATCTGGCAGAATTTATGCTTCGCATGGGTTATGCTGTGGAAGCGCTTCATTTGCCTGGAATATCTAAAAGGTTTTCATGTCCTTATTTATTGTATCATCCAAGTTTTTAGATCTACAGAATGTTAAATGCCGCTGGTGTGAAATTCGAGCATGAAAAAGATTTCGAATTTAAGGGCTCATTATGATCTTTTGTTTTTTTCTCTTTTACACAGGCTAGAGTTTGAGCTGGCCATGCAGGGCAATGATTTGAAAAGAGCTCTTCTGTGCCTTCTGACAATGAGCAATAGCGGTGACATAGGCCGGGAAACTGCTGGGCTTGATTTGACAAATTTAATGAATGTGACTACTAGAAAAGAAAACATTATAGATGCTGTTCAAGGAATAGCCAAATACGCCAAAGAGTTTTTGGATCTCATTGATGCTGCAGATGCTACAGGTCAAGCTGATATAGCCCGAGAAGCTTTGAAGAGATTAGCTGCTGCTGGCTCTGTAAAGGGAGCTTTGCAAGGTCATGAGCTGAGGGGACTTGCGTTGCGCCTTGCAAATCATGGAGAGTTGACACGCCTCAGTGTAAGCAAAAGCTTCTTGAAATACTAGTTTTTTGTAATGTTTTTTCTACTCTGTTTTTCCCAGTTTTTCTTAGGCTGGAGTTGTCCTTGATGCTGCTGCTTTACTCTTTACTAGCTTTCTGATAGGATCCTGCAATTAGTTAATCTTTACTAGCTCTCCATACTCCCACTATCTAGTTAGTTGCTGATCTTTTAGATTAATTATTTTATGATTAAATGTTAGTTATTCCTTTCTATTATAAAAATGATTAGCTCTAAATGTACAGACTTAATTAATCAAATGAACGACAGAATGTTATGATTCCTCAAAATTGGCTGGTGTGAGATTCTTGCATCAGATTGGCTGGATAGCGAGATGCTTTCTTTTCTGATTTTTATCCCTTTATTCTCTATTGTTAGGGTTCTAACACTTTCTTTTTCTGCATAATTATGAATTTGTGCTATGTGGAGTTGGCTTCAACTTGTTAGTGTCCCGCTTACTGAGATTATGATTTTTTTAATATAGTATCGAAACTTGAGAACAGACAGGTCTTGAATTAAATAAAATTTACATCCATAACCGATGCTGTTTTAAATAGTGTCTATGCTCTCCTTCCAATTCAAAAACTACGATCTCAGAAAAGAAGAAGATTAAACTGTACTTCGTGATACTAATCCATCTTACATGCATGATCTTCATATCCCCTTCAACATTATTTGCTGATTTCTGCATCTTTATTTATTTAATTTATAGACGGATTTCTCCATCACTAATTTACCTTTAAAATTGCAGGGATTGGTAAACAATTTGATCTCAATTGGCTTAGGCCGTGAAGCGGCATTTTCCGCTGCAGTATTAGGAGACAACGCCCTAATGGAGAAAGCGTGGCAAGACACCGGGATGCTTGCAGAAGCCGTTCTTCATTCTCATGTATTATACGAAGTTACCTTACTAAAATCATTCCACAAAATTCTGAATCTAACAACTGACAAATTTTTTCTTCTTTTAGGCTCATGGACGACCTACTCTAAAGAACTTAATCGAATCATGGAACAAAGTATTGCAAAAAGAGATGGAGCATACAAAAACAACGAAAACCGACGCAACAGCGGCCTTCCTCCAATCATTGGAGGATCCCCAACTTCCGAGTCTACGAGAAGCCGATAAGAAACCGGTAATCGAGATTCTTCCTCCAGGAATGACGTCAATCTCACAACTTATGTCCATTCAGAAAAAGCCTGCACCAACAACAGCCAACAAATTGCCTTTGCCTGAGCCAAACAAACCGCTGTTACTGACAAACGCCCCAGATGCAAGTCCTCCTGAAGCAACTCCAGCTCCTACAGATTCAAATGAAGAGACGGTCCCACCACCTGAAAATCCCGACCAATCAAGTGCTCCAACTACTGTGGACCCTCCCGCACCAGATCCTAGCCAAGAATCAAGTCAAGTCAGTGTTGCACCTTCTTCTTCTGTTGATGTCAGTCAATTAAGCGCTGCACCTCAATCTGAAGCTAAGATTCCCGAGATTACTCCACAAGCTAATGTAGAAGCGTTAGTTACAGTTGAAAGCACGACTCATGTGGCGGTTACGGGCGGTTTGGACAGTTTGGATATACTGAATGTTCCGAAAGGGGGTTTGTCTAGTCAAGGCTCAGGCATTGATTTAGGAGATCCGAGTTCATGGATATGAATCTCAAGCTGTGTTGTCTTAAGAAGCTTTAAGTTTTGTTGTATAATTTGAAGCACTTTTCATTGGCATGATAAATCTTGTTTTATAATTTGTTTTTGTGTATGTCTATTGTATTATTGTGGTAGATTGGTTTGAGTTTGGCGGTTCGTGTACATTCTTCCGGGGTACTTGATTCTTATTCGATTTGTTTGTAATTTTATGTTGCTAATATCGCAGTATTCATTATTCAGGAATGAATATTAATCTACAAGTGTTAACTGATCAAGTTTTTAGGTTTTACATTTGTATTGTGGTAGTAGTCTTTCACGTTTAAAATTTAGTAACAATGAATATGGGAAGATCGTGTGAATGATTATTAATGTAGGAAGTACGAATGCTCGTTCATATGTATGTACTGCTCATTCATAGAATTGTTTCTGAGCATTTTTTTAGAACAAATTCCCGTTATAGTCGTAGAATTTGGCTTTAAAGGCGCTGTCCATGACAGCGTCTATGTTTTTTTTTTAAACATTTGGCATACTCGTGCGGGTTCGGGTCACTCGTCAGGGCTCGTTCGGAATCAGAATCAAGTGAGATACATATCTAGTGAAAGCTGGGATCGTTACGGATCCAACGAAACTGGTCTCGCTCGATTCCGACTCCAAACTAGCCACCCGAATCGGAAACGTAGCTGGGATCGGTACGCACGAGACTTACGCGAGTTCTGGTGGCTCGTTTGGAATTGTTCAATATCGGAATCGAGTGAGACTAGTTTCGTTGGGTCCGTGTCGATCCCATCTTTCACCAGATATGTCTCTCACTCAATTACGATTCTGAACGAGCCCTGACGAGCCACCCGAACCCGTGTAAGTCTCGCTACTGTAAATGGAGTTTTACATTTTCGTGCCTCAATATACGACGATGAGACACATATCTGGTGAAAGGTGGAATCTGTACGGACCCAACGAATCTGGTCTCGCTCATTTCCGATTCCGAACAATCCAAACAAGCCACCCGAACCCTTCCACTACCTTAAGAAGTTTTATTAAGTTGACGATGTCGGACTTCGAGGGCTCTTCAAGGCTCGTTCGAAATTTGAATCGAGTGAGAGACATGTCTAGTGAAAGCTAGGATCGATACAGACCCAACAAAACTGGTCTCGCTCGATTCCGATTCCAAACTAGCCACCCAAACCGTGTAAGTCTCGTGCGTACCGATCCCGCTTCGTTTCCGTTTCGAGTGGCTTGTTTGGGATCGTTCGAAATCGGAATCGAGCGAGACCAGTTTCGTTGGGTCCGTATCGATCTCAACTTTCAGGAGATATGTTTCTCACTCGATTTCGAATGAGCCCTGATGAGTCACCCGAACCCGCGCATGAGTATGCCAAATGTTAAAAACAACAAAAACAAAACATAGACGTTGTCATGGACAAGAAGGCTTTTTAAAAAATAAATAAACATGGTTCGGGGAGAGGCGCTCTCTATAACAACGTTTCTCCTTCGTTGCAAATTTACGAACCTGATAAAAATGTCTATGTTGCGAATTTGCTTTAAACTAGGCCTATAATGGGAATTTGTTCCAAAAAAATTTACATTTCAGAATTTTTTTTACCAAAGAAACCCTAAATCATGCAACTATATACGTCATATCCTTTGACTAGCTGCTACCAAGTAGAAGAAGTTGGTGCGACAAGTGTAATTTAACAAAAATGTGGGGATATATTCTGTAATTTATCCAATTTTGTGGTACTGTACTGAATTGGATAAGCATCCATAGGGCTCGGAGTTGAAGAAGTGAGTTCACATCTACCAGAAACCAACCACGAAACCACAGAAATCGGGGAATACCCAAGGCTTTAGGAAACTGTGGAAGCTTTGCGGCAATGGCGACCAATTCTAGAGACGCACGACGCAGGCGGATACTCCAAAGTGGCCAAGATCGTCTCAATCTCATTACAGGCCGCGTCCAGAACATTCCTTCCGCTGATTCTCAATCTGCCGACGGATTCATCGGTTCCGATGAAGATGTCGGCCGCGCCCGATCTCCGCCGTTAGTTTCTGGAGATCTCGATCCAATTCCTCGTCATTCCACAGGTCAATTTTCCAACTGCCTTTGATTCGATCCGGTTTGTTTTGATTCGCGGTTTCTAGAAGTAGTGATGTATGATTAGAGAGCTCTGAGATGCTTTTAGGAGATAATTTGACTGGATTGGATTGTCAATTGCTCTATTTCATTCGAAAGGGGGAGATTGAAGTTGGATGAAGAAGTTTTTTGTTTTAAGAAATTTCTAAAGAACTGAATATATTAGCTGAGGAACTATGTTTTGGACATAGATTAAGATTGGAACCACGGAACTACAGGGATTAGTAGCTTCCTGGGCGTACAAGATTGGTGTACAATGCAGTTATTAATCCTCTTATTTTTGGGATGAGTGATTGAATAGTTTGTTGAAATATGTAGAGGAACTTCTTTTGCAAGCAAATGGAATGTAGTGTGAATTTGATAATTTAAGGCAATGGATTCCCTTCCAATATTTGTGTTTTTTTGTACATCTTCCTTTAGAAGACTTATGCTTCTGGTTGGTGAGGTAAACCCTTGCTGAATTACCATTGTCATAATAGTTTATTGGAAACTGGTAATGCTATTGGGCTCGACTTGTTCCTCGTTCTTGGAATATTGACCTGAATTCCTGAAGCATTCTAGTATTTCCTTGGATTTAAACTTGGATTAAGTTCTAGAATATTATAGAAATTAGTACCTTTCCGTTCCACATGGTAAATTTTGTTTCTTTTAGTATTATGAGGAGATAATCAAGTTTTCTCAAAGAATGTGTCACTGGTAAACTACCCTGATATTTTAAATAAATCAGTTGGGTTGAATTTGGTAATCCCTTGATTTACATTGTCAAAATTCAAACTGCAGATAATACTGTGACAAATTTGTAGCCCCCATTGTTGTTATTTGTTGTTCAATTCTGTTATATATACTGATAAATTAACACTTCATCTCTTGAATAAAGCAGAAAAATCAACACATGATATATTTCCAGAACAAAATCAGGCTGTTGAATCCATCCAGAATGATAGCTATGCTCCATTAGTCAGAGAAGATCCCAGTTTACACCGACGTGGCACAGGCAATGACATTTCAAGAGCTTCATCTTCTGAAATTAGAGCAACACCAGATTCATCATCTTCAGCAACTCAAAGGCAGCCCAACTCTGTATCCCTTCCCGAACAGCTTTTATCCACTGTACTCAATCTTTTCGGATCTGTCAAGTCACAACAACTAAACACAGCAATTTCATCTACAGAGCAAGTCCGAAGGGTAATTTCCATGACAATGTCCCTTCTAGTGCTTCTCTCTTATTTTGACTTTCCTATAGTCGGCACAAACAAGATCATAAAAAGCATCCTAGTGTTCCGTCCTCTGTTCTTGCTCCTCATAATGAATGTATCACTTGTATACCTAAGGCTTCAGGCAGAGCTTGAGCATGTGAAGAAAGATGCTGTTAAGATTTCAGGGTCAGAAGGATTAAGCTGGGCTGAAGATGCTGGTAGGGCATTAGAACTCGGTTTAATGTTTCAAAACGCGTCCGCATCACTTTTCATGGATGTCAGTTTATATGCCTTGATCATCGTATGTGGCTTCTGTGTGGCTGGTTAGGTGTTGGGTATGTGTTGTGTTTTTGTGTGTGTGGCCTGTCTTTTTAACTGTATAATCATCATCAGATTTAAGTAGCAGTTTTTTCAAGACTTCTGTTTGGTTTTTTAATGTAGCAAGCCATAGGATTTAAACACATTGTATCATGTACATTTTGATGAAAGGCAGGTAACTTTTTATTGTAACCAGGAAGGAGCTGACAAGATACTGTAGAATGATCAAAATTTCCAGCAGATTTTGGATTTTTTTACATGCTACTCCCTCCATATTATGGTGAATGTCATTTTAACCCAAAATTCTTGTTAAGAAAAGATTGTCCTGGCCTACAAAGTTCGACGTCAAAAGTTTTTTTTTTTTGCTTTTTTTTTTTTGCAAATTATGCACCCAAAATTCTTGTTAAGAAAGGATTCTACCTTTCTACATAGTATAATTTGGATGAGTTGCTAACAACAACATTACCCCCAAAATCTTAAAAGACTTCCGTTTATAGCAGGATCACGCAACCAAACCTTGTGTCAAAAGAAAAGATATGTTATTTCGGATGACCCAAAATAATAGTAGGGTTACACAACCAAACCTTCTATAAAAAAAAAGACGTTATTTCCGATGACCCAAAATAAAGATTGTGTCAAAAGTTGCATATATAATGCAAACTTTAAAATGGCGATGGAAAGTTCCATACGAGGGAGCACTGAAGTAAGAATGTCTCTTTAGTTCAAAAGGGATTAAGGATAAATACCTACTAAACAACCATTACCAGGAATCAGAGTGATCTACAACAGTAGTTGAAGTTTAGTATTATAAACTGCAATTAACATTCTGAACCACAACTTACACACCCAAAAAAAGGAAAAATAAATAAAATAAAAACCCAGAGAATTCACAAAATCACATGCCTATTTGCAAGTGATTTTTTCAAGAATGGCCATTACTAGGATTTTGAGAAAGAGCAAGGAACCTTAACCTGCTATAAGCATCAGCAGAGGCATGAGAATAATCAGACATTGCCCTAAAAAGCTCAGGCAACCTAGTTTTTAAACTCCCCATTGACTTCTCCCTCACCTGCAAACAATGCTTCCTATGATCTTCGACCTCCTCATCCAACCTCTTCTTCAAACTATCAACCACAAAGCGTCTTTCCGCCGCAGGATCCTTGTCAATATTCTCCACGTCATCACCGGGTCCTGCCTCATCATCCACGTCCCCGTTGTGGGCCCTACTGAGGCGCCTATTGTGTTTTTGGAACCACTCCTCAAAAGCATGCTTCCTTTTCACATATTCTTTGTTTGTTTCCTCCCACTTTTCCTTCAGCTTCATCTCTTCCTCTTGGTGGAGTTTTATGGTGCTGATTACAGCCACGAAAGAGGAGATTGACGTCATCACAACGTCTTCCGGAAGCTTCTCCATGAACTCGTACCAGGATTGGATTAGGGATTTGATTGGTGGGTCTTGGATTCTTGGTGGGGATGAGACTTTCTCTTTTAGAGTGCTCTCTATTGGAATTAGGTTTAACTTTAGCCAGCTGTGGAGGGCCCGGACGTAGCTTTTTTGGTTTACAGCTAGTTTTTGGAAACTTTGTTGCCATCCTTCGACCACACTTAGAAATTCGGTTGTTTGATCATGGTGGTCTGGGGTGGTTTCCCGGTAAACGACTATTATGTTCAGGGATTTGAGATCTGTCACAATCTTACGTTGGTCTTCATGGTGAGTACACATGCTTTCCCACATATTTGCCATCCTGCACAAACACAAGAGCAAATAAACAACAAAATCTATTTGTCATATCATGCCATAAGAAATAAGAAAATGAAGTAAGCTATTTTTCTAAAAATAACACAGTGCTGATTAGATCATTCAACTCCTCATAAAATGTGCAACACACTCCATCAGATCTTGATTCTCAATGTTCATGCATAAAAACATTGACGAGGCCAGGAAAAGAAACTATTCGTAAAAGGTAATTCATTACAACGAATGATTAATAGCAGAATTTGGAGAAATCAGCGTAGGCAAATAGGAAGCAGTAAACAAATAACAAACTAAAAATGATGAGTTGTATAAAATTTGCACACTATTCTTCTACACTTTCTAGGCTGCGTAAAATGATGAAGTGTAACTATATAGATGATAAAGAAAAAATTTAGTACTACATATGGAGATTTGAAAAGCAGTGCTGAGAAGTAGAAAACAATAACAAGAACTCACCCGTAATACAACTATAGAAAAAATATGTAAGAATAAAGACAAACAACTTTTTTTTTGTTAACATCAGTTAGCAATCCTGTGTTTTCTATGATGTATAGAATATAGTGAACTATGATCTGATGACCTCTACTGAATTTTTCAAAATAATGAAAACATTTGAACGAAGACAGTGATATTATAATCTAACCATCACTCAGTAGCACATAAACCAATCAATCTGGATAAAAATTAAAGGAGCAGTAACATAATTAGAATTTACTGACATAATATAAGATTAGAATTATTGAAATCATCCTCATCCCAAATGGTTACTTTTTACCTAAACTGCTTCTTAACAGTATAACAAGAGAAAAATTTATCGCAACTCTTTTCTTGCAAAGTGTGAAACTTACGCATCAATCAGTTCAACAAGTTTAGGATACAGCTGGCGGTCACGAAGTTCATTTACTTCTGATACAGTTGAATCCATGGACTGCATGTCAACAATGTATCTGGTGTGCAGATGACTAACAGCTGCCTTGGTTTTCTCCAGTGTTTCAGCACTAGCACCACGCTTCTTCTGTTTTGTGAGCATGCCAACTTTTCTCTGGTACTCCATCTTCATTTGTTCCCCAGCCTGTTACGTAAACATCACTCCACTATAAATTTTAGGTCATAATAGTACTAATAAGAAGAATCCCAGCTACATATATGTATCATTAAAAAGGTCAAACTGCCTTAAGATCACTTTTCTCAAGTGATATGTCCAAATGAGACGTTATCCTACAAACGGACTCGAGGGGATGTCAATGCAGCCTATACTAATGCTAGGTTTAGTATAACTTGAGGAAGTTTGCTATTAATGACGCATACGACAAAAAAAACTTAGTTTGGCATATAATATGTTATTGTTAAATTGATAAAACTAGAAGCAATTTACAGAAAGTTGGATGGGAGTCTATAACTGATCCTCGACACCCTTGTTCAAAACAAAACAACTTTTAAAAAATAAAAGAGCGAATACTAACCCTAGACACAAAATCAAGAGCATCACCCCCAATTCTCCAAAAGTGGAAAAAGAAAAGCTATGAAACCGTACCCATTGGCATTGTTTTTGATAAGGTAAGATCAAAATCCCGAGGATATTGGGGAAAAAAACAAAAACTAGCTTTGTTAACATTGTCGTAATGTATTTATAGTAATTAGAGACCTGATGCATATTTAAACAATGAAAAACTTCCTAATTTCTTAAATATAACAAGGAGTCCCAAAAATGTCTTAATACATCAACAAAATCATGACACCAAGTCACTTATATAATCTTTAATGATAATTGTCCACTTCTGACAACCATTTTTCAAGAAGAATGGGGCGGTATGAAACAATTCCAAATTTGTTGTAGGTAGGTTTTCCAAAAGTAAGCTTCTTTTTAACTTGCACAGAAACATATATCAGAACCATAAGCTTGTGCATAAAACAAAACTGAATGATCAAAGTAAGAAACGGCAGGCAGCCACAGCCTTTATTAGAGAAAGTTGATGCAGTTCCTTTCCGTTATATTTAGTTAAGGCTAACTATATAATTTTAGTTAATTCCAGAAAGGCGACAAATAATACCAGAAACCGACAAATTCATGTCATACAACCAGGGCTTCTACATTCTAGTTTGGCCTGTGCAAAAAAACTGAACGATCAAAGCAAGAACGGAAGCCACAACGTAAGCCTTTATTAGTTTAAGTTCACGCAGTTCCTTTCCGTTATATATAGTTAGGCCTAACTATACAATTTAGTTTATTCCAGAAACAACAAACTCATATGCCATACGGAAGTTAGCAACTCTATATTGCCGGGAAAAGTTCAGTTAACAGTACATATAACGAATTAACCGCCACCATGAAATTATAGGCAATAAATATATCGGCATAGGCAAGCAGAATGGAATAAGATTAAAAAAAAACAGCACCTTCACTTCATCAAATAGCTTTTTCTCCCATGCCAACAACTTATCCAAAACAATTGCATGTGTCTCATTTTCTTCACCGTAATAATCCTCCTTTCCGTTACCAGTAACACCTGGCCTATTCCACGTAATCACTTGCATCACCCTTGCAGCATGGTCCACTGGCACTGCAGAAGAATGTATGGTTCAGAATCAAACTTTTTCCAAACAAGACAACAATCTATTTCATGGTTTAGGTTTGTTTAGATGAAGCTTTCTCCTTTTCTAGTGAGGTGTGAACATAGCAACTCATAAAGCAGTGGACATATCCACACAATTATTGGTTTGAATAATGACTAAAATTTAATGAAAGATCTTACAAAAGCTAGCATATTTTGGAAAAATGCAATCATTCAGTAATGATCCTTTTCATCATCAGGTAGGAAGATCAAACAACATAGGTCCTTCTACCAGAGCTAAAAATACCTCCCTCACTGATTAACCTAAAACTAATAGATTATCCATGCTTCATGTGGTCCTACTATCACCCAGTGTGCTAATGAGTGACGAATCATAATCTTACAAATGCAATCCAATCTATGCACACAAAAACTCTCTCAATTCCCAAATTCTACATCAAGAACTCTCAAAGTTCTTATCTAAGGTACCAACTTCAACTTTTCAAGGACCACAGGAGGTGTGTGTGAAGAATAAACTACTGTAAATGCATCATATAAACTCAATTAAAATAATGATGAAGTAAAATTGGGAAGCAATAGGCCAAAAGCAAAGAGCACAACCTGTGGTATCAGCAAAATTGTAATGGTACTGATACCGATTCGCCTCAAGCAACCTTGAAACCTCCTGGGCACACTCAGAAGCCCTAAGGAAATGATCATCAATATCTTTCAACACCTTATACCAATTCACACTGCTTCTTCCACTCCCTGTGCCCACAACCGCCTTGCTCGACCTCCTCATATCCGTTGGGGCTGTGTTCGAATGCGTAATATGACTCGGTGTCTCCATTTCCGACTCACCTTCTTCTTCTTCCTCCTCCTCCTCTTCTTCATCGTCTTCGTGTTCTTCCTCCTCCACCACAACCTCCATCTTCCCTGGCTTCTCCGGGGTTTGGAACTCAAAATCCTTGTCATGATCAACATAAAGATCATGAGGATCGTGGTTATTAAGATGATGAAGTTGCTGAGGATGGTGACGATGATGATCAAGCTGATCCTCTTCATCTTCGTCTTCGTCTTCTTCATCATCATCTTCCTCATTCATATCAAAGTAATCCCACGCCATACTCGGAGGAGGCGGATTCTGGGTTTTAACCCCTTCATCCAAAACGGCGTCGTCTTGACCGAACTCAACCGAACCCATCCTCTCAACGCCGCGTTTCGCGAGCTCAGGCATAGTTACCGACCGCTGCAGCGAAGCGGGCGAAGGGGAAAACGACGGGAGAGGCGGCGGCGGAGGAAGCGCAGGCTCCTGCGGCGGAGGAGGAGGCGGCGGCGCTACATCGGCCGGAGGCGCGTCGGAGGGAATCTCCGGCGTCTCCGCGGCGGCGGCTTCTCCGTGGGCGTACCCACTGAGAGCGACGCCGGTGTTCTTCAGAGCAACGGCGTAAGAAAAGTGCGCGGCAGCGAAGGCGTTTCGCGCGGTTAGGGCTTGTTTCATCAGAAGCTTTCTCTCTTTGCAGCGAGTCACCGACTCCTCGTTGTCGATCTTCGACTGCGCGCACCCCATTGTCGAATCTGAGCCAAATCCAGATGCGGAAATGGGGGTTTCTCTCTCCGCAGGAATTAGAGGAAAAGCAGATGGATTTCTGGCGAGGAAGAAGACGAATTGGGTGTTTGAGTTGAGAGAGAGAGAGAGAGCAATTAGCAAGGAGACAGTAGTACACTGAGTCACTGACAAGGTTTGAGAGAAACGGTGGAGGAGATGAGTCACGCGCTTTGGGTGTGGCGAGTGGAGACTACTCGCTCGATTGAGCAAGATGAGTGTCCTTGTCACCACATTTAAAAGACCAACGGACACATTTTTTTAGGTGTTCGAAACGGCGTCGTATTGGGTGTTGAGTATCCAATGTCAATAAACTCAAAACCCGATACACACCCATTTTGTAACGCTTCTTCTGAGTAATACACTTTGTTGTTACTTGTATGGAGTTTGCTAAAATACACTTTTATAATCGTTATTGTCAAGGAAGGGTAGAAGAGCTGGCTAATGTTTGAGTACAAGCTAATTATACTAAAAATCACCTTTCGGAAGTTTATTCTTTGTCACTTTTCATCCACTTTATCAAAAAATTCAAAGAAAATGATGTACTGATTGGAAAGTTTTGTGCTTACTATAACAAGACATCAACTACTTTCTCTTGCTGGGTAAATGCTGTAGGAGATTGTTACTTGGGCTTTTTCTGTGGGTCCAATATAGAGTTGGGCTTGTGATGGGCCCACTTTTAGATCTTTGGATGTAAGGAAAGCCCATTTCTCTAATCTCGTATGGTTAATGTGCCAAACTACCGATAGAACTTACAACTCTTAGCTTAAAAGTAAACTAGTTCAAGTTATTTCACGGGTATATTTATGCTAATTGTTTACCACATTTATCATTGTTTGTTGTTAATATTTAATGAGTTCATATAACAATCATTTGAAAATTCGTAATCAATCAAAGAAGAAATAAGTTTCATGTTCCTAAACTACTGAGCCTCAAATATGCACAAAGAGATGGATGAATGAATGATCAAGTCTAACTATAGAGAAATCTATTACATTATATATCATTGTGTGTATAGCAACTTTTCATCATTCAAGCATAATACAACATTAAGAGCTGAAGATTTTGCAATAACATACTTCAAGTTGTTGTATTAATGCAACTAATGTATACCATGACCAGAGATAAGTGGCTCTTACACCCATGTTGGAAGAGAGAGCTCAAAAATTGAAAATCAACAATATTCATACGATATTTTTCTTTTCTATCATTCATTTGGCTTACAGTAGTTGAAAACAATATGCTCATACAAATTATTCAACAATATTTATCATACTTCCATAGCATAAAGATTTAAATCTGAAGATCTCCTCTACAATCAAAAGAACACTACAAATTTGATAAATTTACTAAAACATGTTAGATATCTGTTATAATCAAGTAAACATCAGTATGACAGACTTTATAACAGATAAACATC
Source organism: Oxyria digyna (assembly GCA_029168935.1). Lineage (NCBI taxonomy): Eukaryota > Viridiplantae > Streptophyta > Magnoliopsida > Caryophyllales > Polygonaceae > Oxyria > Oxyria digyna. Next base: position 49,932,215 of record JAPVLV010000005.1, read on the forward strand.
CCCATTTTCATATATGATTCAGATAAGCTTGCCTCTCACGCTTATGCCCTAAAATCCTCATGTGAGTTTCTTCATTTGAAGGAGAACTCAAGTCTCAGTTTGTGAGCTCTCATTGGCTTTAGGCTTTTAAGTGGCTTCAAGCTTGTACTAACCACTAAAATTAAAAAAAAAAATTGGAAAGAAGATAAGAAAACATATTAAAAAGTGGGTGAAACCCCACAATGATGTGAAGTAGACCGTCCAAACATTACCTAAATGAAATTACAACACACTATTGATAGCTCTATGAAGACTAAACTTAGCAGAGAAGAAGACTATTACCATGAGGAAAATCAAATTTCATTTTCTTTTGAAGAACGATTAATCCCTTCTAGTTAACGTGATCCCCAAGAACTATCTACAGCCATTACACTGCATCAAGTTTATAACGTGAGTGCAAATAATTTGGAGAAATTCCCCAACGTGACATAGCTCAACGACTAAGATTATAACATCTAAGTTAGTGTTATGCAAAAAGAGACCGTAGAAAAATCAAAATACAACCATTGTACAAGTTCCGCCAAATGGTAAATTGTATTAAGAAATGAGAACCAACCAACTACAACAGTTCACAAACTAATAATAGAATCAATAAGACCAGATTAAATCCTAAGTCTCCTATACATGGCTCTACCACGCCTACTGCTTCTCTTGATCTTGCACTGGATCCTAAGTTTACAAGCTTCAATGATATTAGAGGCACAATTTTCTACATGGACAGCAGCACCATTGAAATCACTTCATTCCTTAATCTACAAGTGAAGTAAATGATCCCCTCCACAGTCATGATCTTGCTCAAGTAGATGTTGTTCTTCTTTTGAGTACACTCCTCAAACCAATGCCACCAATCAAGCAAAGAAGGGTGAATACTGGTAATCCCTTGCCAACTGAGCACCAGTTTAGCAATGTTCTTAACCACAGAGCATCTAAACCATAAGTGACTATCATCTTCCTCCTCTAACTGGCATAAGGAGCACAAAGGACTGTGAATAATCCCCCATCAGTGGAGCTTCTAAGCAGTGGGCAACCTGCCAAGTGTTGCAAGCCAACAAATAAAGCTCCACTTGCTAGCTTGCTTTCCATGCCAGATAACTGAACACCAGGGGTGGGATTAGTGATGGGATATGATCATGTTATAAAGGGAGGCACTATCAAGCTTACCAGAAAGCTTGATCAAGCTAGGATTATTAAACAGCTAAATCTGACTAAGGTTCTTCACTTCATCTCTAACCATGATCAAAGTTTTCCAAATACAGAAACCAGTGGAAAGGCATCTAGCATTCCATATAGACTGTCTCTTAGTGAGGTTGCTCCTAGCCCAAGCAGTCCATAGATTATCATACCCTTTATGTATCTCAAAGATCATTCTGGATATCAATGTTTTATTCCAAGAGAGGAGCTCTTTAAATCCAAGTCCACCTTCCTCCTTAGGCCTACACACAGCTTTCCAAGCAACAAGACTCTTCTTGCCATCAGTCTTCCCAGACCAGAGGTAAGATCTACAGATGGTTTCAATTCCCTTGATCACCTTTTTAGGAAGCAAAAATATTTGCATCCAGAAAGAGAGCACACCCTCAAGTACAGCCTTGGTTACTTGAGCTCTTCCTGCATATGAAATCTGCCTAGCATTCCTGCAGTTGAGCACACTCTTGAGCCTGCTCAAAAGACCTTCAAAATCACCAGATTTAGGCTTCTTGGAATGCAAAGGAACACCAAGGTACCTAACTGGGAATGAACCTTGACTGTAGCCCAGAATATCAAGGCATTCCTTCTTTCTCTCAACACTGAGTCCTCCAAAAAAGACTTGTCTTAGCTGGATTGGCAACCAATCCAGGTTCAAGGCCAAACTTATCTAGGCACTCCTTGATCAGTCTGAGAGAGGAATTGTTAGGTTTGCAAAAGACCAAAAGATCATCAGCAAAAGCAATGTTAGTAATACCATGTTGCTTGCACCTAGGATGAAAGCCAAACCCCTTCTTCTTACTCATAGCTTTCAACTTTCTGGTGAGAATCTCCATCACAATAACAAACAAGAAAGGGGAGAGTGGATCCCCTTGTCTAAGTCCTCTTTTCCCCTCAAAAAATCCCTTAGCTTCTCCATTAATAGAAAAGTAGGGAGTAGTGACACATTCCATGACCCAGTGAATCAATCTCTCCATGTCTAAATGGTTCTACAAATGCATCATCGTCCATTGTACAAGTTATTTACCTTTTAATCACAACTTTTTAACCTAATTTACTAATGGTTCTACAAATGCATCATCGTCCATGTCTAAATCATCGTTTAAAAGGTAATAAAAACATTAGATGTAAGAGCTTGATGCACTTGCATAGTTGCACATAATTGAAAGAAATGCATAGTTGCACATAAATGAAAGAAATACCAGAACAACTTCTTGGAAGTTTCCAACACATTCAAATACATGGATCTGTTATATTACAGTAAACAAATTTGAAAGGATTAAATGAATTAAAAGATTCCACGAAAAAAAATGAAATTGCACATCCTAAGATTTCTCCAAGCCACTGGGTTGACTAAAGAAGGAATTAAACGGAAAATAAATATAAAACTATCATGTAACAAAATTACTCTTCACGAATCAAAGTGAAGATAGAAGGAAAGTGCCCAAGAAAAATATATGAACATGCAAGAATTTTGAGTTTTAATTCTTCTAAAGTATAGTCATTTTGACATGTCAAGGCAAACACTTAAATTAAGTAAAAACTATTGTATCACTTTCTTCACTAAAGATTATGATATTTCAAACACTATACCTCTAAAATATTGATCACATGAAGTTTCTTGATTCACAAGAGTTAGTACCTTCCTTATCATGTCTTGGACCTTGACCTTGTGGAATAGTGTCACTAGTCACTACTCTCAACCTCGAATAAGCTAAGAGAATTTTTTTGATTACGTCCAACTCTTCCAGCCCTGAAATACATAAAGGCGTAAACCACTTGCATTCTAATTTAGTCAAAGCAAGATGCTTCTCTAGGAGATTATAAGTTTTTGAGAATATGTGTAAACTGATTTGCTTGATTGATTGAATAGATGATTACATATAGGCTCTACAAGATATTCACTTGGAGAATAAGATAGAATAATATCCTAAAGATATGGAAAGATTACAGAGATATTTACTTTCCTAATACCCTCCCGCAAGATCATGTAGGAGAGACGACAACATGAAGCTTGGAACGTATGGACAAGAAATGAGTATTGCCAACAACCTTCGTAAAAATGTCAGCGGTCTGATCACGAGCTCGAATGTGATGAACAACTAGCGATCCATCTGCAACTTGTTCTCGAACAAAAAATAGTGAATCTTAATGTGCTTGGACCGATGATGGAAAACAGGATTTGCAGACATGAATGTTGCACTTAAATTGTCACATAAGATGATTGGTGGACTGTTCGGAGAACAACGAAGTTCCAAGAGTAGTTGTTGAATCCATATGAGCTCCGTGGTTGTAAAGGCAATTGCCCTATACTCTGCTTCAGAACTTGATTTTGCCACAACATTTTGTTTCCTGGATGACCAACTAATCAAATTGCCACCATAGTATATGGCAAAACCATGCTGGGAGCGACCATCATCCTCATCAAATCCCCAACCTGCATATGAAGGGCCACTAGACGAGAGTCAGTTGAAGGCCGAAGAACCAAACTCGCATTAATGGATCCCTTAAGATAGCGAAGTATTCGCTTGACAACACTCCAATGAATGTCAGTAGGAGAATGCATAAACTGAAAAACCTTGTTATCAGCATAAGATATTTCAGGACGAGTAATAGTTACATACTGCACAGCACCAACAATGCTACGGTATAAATACGGGCCAGGGAGTGGATCGCCTTCTTGAATAAGGCGTGATCCAGGTACAACAGGTGTGGAGATGGGCTTGGCATCTTGCATCCGGGCTCTAGTCAGAAGATCTCGGACGTACTTTTGTTGAGAAAGAGCGATTGCCTGAGAAGTGCGATGTAGTTCAATGCCTAAAAAATAATGCAACTCACCTAGATCACGAAGTGCAAATGCGTGATTGAGGGGAATAACAAAGCGAGATATATCAGCAGTGTGATAGCCTGTAATAATGAGGTCATCAACATAGACCAAAATGTATAAGACCGAGTTTTTTGAGTGACTGATGAAGAGACTGGTGTCAGACTTGCACAGCTTGAATCCATTGTTGAGCAGAAAAGTGCGAAGCTTAGTAAACCAGGCGCGCGGAGCTTGCTTGAGTCCATAAAGGGATTTCTTGAGAAAACACACATGATTGGGATGAGCTTGATCAATAAATCCCGGTGGTTGAGACATGTAGACTTGCTCGGATAGGTCGCCATTCAGAAAAGCATTGTTTATGTCTACTTGATGAAGATGCCATCCATGTGTGAGAGCAATGGTGAGGACAATACGGATTTTAGTTGGCTTTACAAAGGGACTGAAGGTGTCGAAGTAGTCAACCCCGACTTCCTGATTGAATCCCTTGGCAATTAAACGAGCTTTGTACGTAGCGCTCAAATGAGCCATCTGCCTTGTACTTTATCCTGTACACCCACTTACAACCAACAATGTTAGCATTACAAGGGGGCGAGACTATTTCCCATGTCCCATTACGCAAAAGAGCATCAAATTCAACATGCATAGCATGTTGCCATTCGGGAGATTTAGAGGCTTGGATAAAAAATTTAGGCTCAGGATAGTTGTCATTGGCAGGTGGTAATGGATGTTTTGTGGAGAGAAGGGATTTTGGCTTAAGGTTATTTGTTTTGGAACGAGTGACCATGTTAGTTCCATCCACGGGCCGATAATATGAGGGATAAGATGGTGGATTTGAAGGTGTGGGTTGTGATGGTAAAGAAGGAGCTGTAAGAGATGGGGACGCACCTGCCGAGTCATGAGAGGAGTCAACTTGGCCAGATTCCTCCTGCAAGGATGTTGAGTTTGGACTAGCAGATTGACCCACCGAAGGTGTAGAAGATGAATGGGAGACTTGTGTTGGTGGGATGACAGGTGAAGGAGTCGATTCAGCAACCTGCAAAGGAGACAAAGACAAGGCAGGCGGCATAGAGGAAACAACAACAGGTTCTGAGGATACATGAAGTGGATATGGAAAAACTGACTCATCAAAAATAACATGACGAGCGACATAGACCCGACGCGAAGGAACATGAAGGCCCAAGTATCCCTTATGTTTGGAACAATACCCAATGAAGACACATGGAGACGGCCTTAATTCCAACTTGTTAGTGGTGTAAGGTTGTAAGAATGGGTATCAAAGACAATCAAATTTTTGTAGGAAGTCAGGATGCTTACCATAGAGACACTCAAAGGGGGAGCGGAACTGAAGGATGGGAGTAATGGTGCGGTTATGGAGATAGACGGTGGTGTGAAAGGCATGTTCCCCAAATATTGTGGGTAGATGAGCATGAGCAAGGAGTGCTAGACCTTTCTCTACAATGGTTTGATGACGACGTTCCGCTGCCCCATTTTGGTATTGAGTGTGAGGACAAGATACATGATGTAAGATACCCTGTGTTTGCAAATAAGATGAGACATTCTTGTATTCACCACCCCAGTCTGATTGAAAAGCTTTGATTTTGGTAGAGAATTGAGTTTCTACCATTTTCTGGAATAGCTGAAATATGTGAGGAACCTGAGATTTGAGTGCAAGGAAGAAGATCCAAACAAACATGGTGCAGTCATCAACAAATATTAGAAAATAACGATTTCCATTAAATGAAGTAGCAGGTGCAGGACCCCAAATATCATAATATATAAGTTCAAATGGACGATGACAAGATTCATGTATATGAGGGAGAGGTAAACGATGACTCTTCCCAAGTTGACAAGACTCACAAACAAACTCAAGTTTATTAGAAGATAACGACAAATGAAAATTAGAAACTAGACGCTTTAAAACAGACTCATGAGGATGACCCAGACGCGCATGCCAGTGCTGAAGAGACGTCTTTGCACCCAAAAAGGCCGAAGAAATGGGTGTAAGAGGCCGTGCAGGTTCAAGCTGGTATAGTCCATTCTCAACAGTGCCTTTTAGGAGGGTACACCCTTGTTCGTCCTTCACAAAACAACAAGTGAGATAAAAAAACCATATAGACGTTATTATCTTTGGTTAGTTTGGAAACACTAACAACAAGTGGGATAAAAAATCATATAGACGTTATTATCTTTGGTTAGTTTGAAAACACTAAGAAGGCTTTTATTTATCTGAGGCACAAACAAGATGTTATATAGTTGAATGGGTGTGTGTTTAGCAGGAAGAGATTTGTTACCCAAATGAGTAATGGGTGTGTGTTTAGGAGGCTTGATGCCTCTCTTCTTCTTGCAGAAGTAAACTCAACAGTTCATCAGATGAAACAGGTTCTGACTTCATGTTTATGGTTGTGCGAAAAGCAGCGAATTCTAGATTTGAGGAAGCTGGTGTAACCGGGTCTGTAGTTGCCGAAAGAGTCTGCGGCGAGGCATTGTCTGGCAGTAAAAGACCATCAAGATCATAGGCTTCCAAAGCAGACTTGATAGTGTTGCGCCATAACGAATACTTGGTTCGTTTGAGGCGAATTTGAGTACTCGTAAAGTGAAGAGATCCCGGAATTAAAGATCCGGATGCAGCAACCAGAAGGCCACCGATCGGTCCGCTAGATGTGTTGTTGGTGGTGAGCGACATGATGGCCGAAAAAGGGAAGTCTTTTGGATAGAAGGATCGGTTTTTAGGCTGATACCATATAAGCTTTTGAGAATATGTGTAAACTGATTTGCTTGATTGATTGATTGAATAGATGATTACATATATAGGCTCTACAAGATATTTACTTGGAGAATAAGATAGAATAATATCCTAAAGATATGCAAAGATTACAAAGATATTTACTTTCCTAATAAAGATATATATATCGCGTAAGAAACAATGTTTAGGAAGGTCTCGGTGGAGATGGCTCCTTATTTTTTTCCAATCAGTTTTCCCTTAATTGTAATCTTTTTGGAAAAAAAATGATGAGACTGTGCTGAAGTGGTGCCGAGGTGTCACAATTTTTTGTGAAGAGTTACTTCTCCTTTATATTGAATCTCTTATATCGTAGTTAGGTAGATGATTTTTTTAAGGAAAAAAAGTGTCAGATAATAATAAATTTTAAAATACAAAATGGTAAATATTTAAAAAAAAATTGAAGAATGTTCGTTGACAAACTTAAAAAAATCAAATAATTTAATATTTACTCCCTCTGTCCCTTAATGTTTGCAACATTTCCTTTTCGGGCGTCCCAAAATGTTTGCAACATTCCTTTTCTATCAATTAATTTTTCCCCATAATACAGATACTTTATTTATTTTATTCATATCCTAACAACACTTTATCAATCAAATCAACCATCTATATCATCTTTTCTATCTAATTTCCACCATTAATACTTTTACTCAATATTTTATTATTCTTTTAACACTTTATCAATCAAATCAACCATCTACTCAACTTCTTTTTTCTTCTTCTCTCCACTCATCTCACTTTTCTTAAATATTGTTCCATTCCCTTAATGTTGCAAACATTAAGGGACGGAGGGAGTAGTTTTTAAAAAATATTTGTTTGAAAAACTAAGAACATTTAGATAAAAACACTAGAACAAAAAGCGTGTTCTACATCGGGTGAAAAAGATAATATACATCGGTTTTGAACCGATGTGCGGATCCTCGGTGTCTAATGTGGAACCGATGTATAATAGTCTTTTACATCGGTTCCATACCGGTGTATATTGGCGCCAAAAACCGTTGTATAATAGGTGCGTATACCCGTTTAAAGTATATACATCGGTGTATATCCGTTGTATAATAGTGTCTACGAACAATGTATTTGTTATTCATATATACATTGGTTTAATAACCGATGTATATACTTATCCATGACCGTTGTATATAAGAGAATGAAGGTGGAGACCCGATGTATATTCTGTATGCATCTCATGTAATAACTATATACATGCATTGTTAAACGATGTATAAAATCCAATTAACTCATGTAATAGAGATGGTAAGCGAAAGAAAGAAATTTATTACATTGTCGTTTAACCGATGTATAAAGAATTTGTTACCACATGTATTTTGGTATGTTGATGGCAAATACAAAATTATTTTGCTGTTTTGCAAACAAATTTCCAAATTTCCTGTATGATAACAAATTATGTCTTTAAACTAACTGCATTTAATAAATTTATTGTATGTTAATAAACAATGTATACTTTTGTCCAAAAGTTGTAGATAGTATCGTAATGACAACAAATAGTCTAATCTACCTCATCCAATAAAACTAAACTCAATGTATATTCATACTACATGAAAAGAGGACAAAATGTTGTAAAAAGAACTTAACTAATAATATCTGTATTGAGGAAGAAATCACACTTCTCTTGTCTTGTAATCAATGTCCTCATGTCAACCATAAGTCTAGCATTGATCCATATTATCATTAACCTGGCACGTATATATTATATATCAATTTACTATTTCATATATGGTTAAATTCTAAAAATGAAAAATTAAAGTTACCTTCTGAGTTTGGTTAATGAAGTACTGGAACCACTCCACACGAATCTGGTCAATTTCCTTCGAAGAATATGGTACTTGCCTTTTATTATAGTACTACAAAAGTGAATATAAACAATATAACATATGTAATGTTATAATTATTATATTGAAGGAAAGTGAGAGATAATACATCGTCCGGAATTGAATTTGTGTTTCCAACTGCAACAATCTCCCGCATATAGCGCAACACGTAATATCCAGAGTCCACAAAGTTGGGTTGCCGAGGACCCTATGACAATAGATCAGGAAACCAAATCAGCTCAAACGGACATAACTTCATTATATTAATAAGAAATACTCTAATATGCTAAAATCAGACCAAACACGTAATATTTGAGGGAACTCAAACAGACAGAACTTAAAAAACAGGATCGCAGACAATATCATAACGCCCAACTGTCCTTTTCAGAGAGGTTGGTTGGTCCTCTAGCTATGTCTCCTCCTCCACTTAACTTGTACTGTACAATAAAGTACCTAGATTCTGCAAGGATGCCTTGCCTAGGCAATATAGGCATGCACCAACTCAAACAAACAACACTCACACAATATAGACCGGCTACTCCAAAAATCTAGTTTTGTTATGAAATTTGCTCAATCATTCATTTGCCATATCTCTTCTTAAAATTTAATGGGATTCAAAGCAGAGCAAATGGATGAGCATATTATAGTATACCTCGTAAACTACAGAAATCAAACATGAATAAGATAGAAGCATACACAGATTTAGGATGACTAAATTTGAGGGATGTATAACTGTGTATTAGTTTCAGTTTTCGTTTCCAAGCAGAAAGAAAGAAGAAACTAAATTCAGAATACTTGTACAACTAAAGTGAAAGTTCCTGCAGTGCTAAGCACACTATACTAACACAAGCACCACAGCATACACCTCATTCCAGTCGCCCATTCTCACTGATGTGCCTAAATCCTGCAACTAAGAATTGCAATGCGTAAAACCTCAATCTCAATCAACGATATGGAACATGAAATTTTAACTGCTTGTAGAAACATGCAGTTCATAGCATATATCTTCAACATTCCCCAAAGACCTGCTATATTCGAATGGAGACAAAGTGAGAGGGTATGATACAATATCCCTGATTTTGGCATAGTTTTATCCAAATTGCATAACATTTTTAACTTAATGATGCAGCAACACGAATAAAGTTCAAACACAACAAAAATTACTTCAGCAAAATCAATACTCAGAAAAGAAAAGAAGTAAGACAATACTCTATCTCTGTAGATTTGTTTCAGCTCAGCAACACCTTCAGAAAGGCATTTAAGCCTCAGTGACAAAAGATGGAAATAATCAGATGCAGTTCCTAGAATTCAGATCCAGCTACAGTCTAAGCTAATAATAAATTTTCTAGAAAAATAGTATACCTTGTACTTACCAGGGAATAGATGTACTAAGACACTGGTAATTTTCACCAACCAATTATAACCCAAGCTAATGGCCCTGAAATTGACATATAAAGTATAGAATCATTATGGTGAAGGAATTAATGTTAAAGAAGCAACATTTAAGTGATTACACATTACTAAATAAAAAATGACAAAGCGGGAAACAACATTTAAGCTACTGTTTCTGGATCCCACTTCTAAGTTCAAACATGGCAATATAAGAATGATAAGACAAGATGTAAATACTCAGCATTAAGTTGATCTTTGACACATTATTAAAAAAATTCTTGGTGTTAAAACGGTAAACAATTTAGATTGTTGGTAGTTAAATTAATGTCGTAGGAGAATCACTAGATGGCATGATGCACTAAATTTTCAATTGTAAATTATTAATAAAATCATGGAACAACTTATCACATTAGAATCAGCTGACCTGGTATGATGCACTAAATTTTCAATTGTAAATTATTAATAAAATCATGGAACAACTGTGTTCGGGTTGAGGACTTGAGTTTGATGATCATGATCTGAATCTTTATGTTCAGGAAACAGAACAAATCCAATAGATAAGACACGCTTTCATTTACATCAACCTAACAAAAAACATAACAAAAATGCACAGTGGTTTCATTGATCATCAGGAAACAGAAATCCTAACAAAAAAACTAACAAAAAGCCTAACAAAAAATGTTCAGGAAACAGACCAAATCCAATAGATAAGACACGGTTTCATTGACAGGAAACAAAATTATAATTCTATTAGAGATAGACAACCTAACAAAAATAAAGAACTGTGAAATGAACAGACAGGAAATGCACAGTGGTTCAGGTTTCTTTACTATAAATATTGTCAAGATCTTTATATATGTGTTTCCACAGTACGCCAGATTATTGACAAACATCAGTGGAAAATGCTGACTGCCTAAGTCAAAAAAGAAGAAGCAACATTACGATTGAATGGGATGGCACAGTGGGTATGGACTATGGAGGGATATTCAACTTAACAAAGGGTAAATTATGTGTAATATTTCCATGTGTAATAATAAAATCACATTTGACAATCCCCACTCAACTTAGCCTTAATTAAATATATACAATTAGCATTATGAAGTTGAATAGCACCAGCGGCATGAGCAAATAAATCCTCATTAGGAGAGGACTCATGATGACAAAACTCTGCAGTATCACAAAAAAGACAAATTTTTCTTGGTCCCAAACATTATAAGAGCCCTTGGAAACAAATAGTACAATAATATTCTATAAGACCAATGCAAATCAGATTCACCCATCGACATCAGAGTCAGGCTACCCTACATTCTTTCTTTGCTGGGGTACCTTCTTCAAATGGCTCTATCAGAATACTTTTAATTTTTATACAAACTGACTGTACAATGAGTAGCTAGTAGTACAGAATCCAGATTAGAAACAGTCCAAATTGATGCAAAATCAGCCGAAGGATCAAAATATAAACAAAAGGCCCTATTATAACCATAATTATTATGCTTATTACCTAACCCACCAGCCTCTCCAGATCGCGTGATAGGTGCTTATCAGCAAAATGATTCCAGTTGCCTTGCTACAGCGTACAACGCTTCATCATCCTCGGATGTAAACCACTCACTGGGAACAGAAACATTTACAAGCAACAAAGTATTATAGAAGAATCCAGAGGCCTAAAAGAGCACAACAAAATTCAGCACAACTGATACCAATGAGACGGATAGCAGGGGATAGCAATCCCAAATCAGAAACTCACCAGAGAATCGAGATAAGGGTGATACCGGTTCTAGAGAAGATCACGAAGGAAGAAGGATCAACTCGAAGAAGCAGGCAATCAAGTTGATTGACAGAGATTTAGGATTGGAAGCTTGTATTGATTAATTGGATGATTTTAACAAGCTTACAAGCTAGGTATTTATAGCTAACCCGGTTCAATAAATGCGTCCCGGGAAAGAACCGTAAAGAAAACCCGAGAAGAGCGAAAACGCTAGTTTAATAAAAATAAACCGGAACAAACCGGATAAATTATTGAAATAAGAAATATATAAACCGTCCTATGACAATACTCCCTTGTTGACAACATCCTTGTCCTCAAGGATGGAAGTGCGGGTACTTGGCGATGAAGTCCTGGTAGAACTCCCATGTTGCTTGTGACTTGTCAAAACCTTTCCAGTGCACCAATACCTTCGTGACGGCTGCGTTTCTGCGCTTGACCATTTTGCGCTCCAGGATCGCCTCCGGCTCCTTCGGTGTGCCCATGTCCAGCAAGTATTGCGGTAGTGCGGGAGTGGAGGAGGGCGGATTGGGACAAAGTTTGAGCTGGCTGACATGGAAGACGTCATGAATAGCGGCTGGCGTAGGTAACTCAAGCTTGTAGGCCACAGCGCCCACTCGGTCGACCACTTTGAAAGGCCCGTAGTAACGGGGAGATAACTTGTGAGGGATCCGAGTCTTGAGAGAATGCTGTTTATATGGCTGAAGTTTAAGGTAGACATAGTCGCCAATCTTGAACTCGCGGTCTGATCTACGAGCATCTGAATACTGTCGCATCCGATTCTGGGCACGCAATAGGTGAAATTTCAGCACGGCAATGAGCTCCTCGCGTTTCTGTAAGCTGCGGTCTACGACGGCAGAAGAGCTTTCCCCGGGTAGGTAAGGGAGATGAAGTGGTGGAGGCTGACCATATACGATCTCGTACGGTGAGCATTTTGAAGCCGTGTGGAATGTCGTATTGTACCACCATTCGGCGAGTGGTAGCCACTTGCTCCAGCTAGAAGGAGTGTCCGCGGTCATACATCGTAGATAAGTCTCCAATGTTTTATTCGTTATCTCCGTCTGGCCGTCTGTTTGAGGGTGGTAGGCGGTGGAGAAACGCAGGTCAACCCCATGGACACGAAACATTTCTTTCCAGACTGCGCTGAGGAAAATCGGATCCCGATCACTAGTAATATGGATAGGCATGCCGTGGAGCTTGAAGACGTTATCCATATAAGCTTGTGCAATATCTAGGGCTGTATAGGGATGGGAAAGCGCGAGGAAGTGCGCGTATTTGCTGAGGTGATCGACAACCACGAGGATGCAGTGCTTATGGAAGGAGGGAGGGAGGCCTTCGATAAAGTCGAGGCTTATGGACTGCCAAACACCCTCGGGTACCGGTAATGGCTGAATCAATCCCGGCTTTGCTGCTTGATCATATTTATTCGTCTGGCAGACGGTGCAATTCCGAACATAATTCTGAATCTCGACATTCATTCGGGGCCAGTAGAACAGGGACTTAATGCGTTGGGCTGTTGCATCGTGTCCGGAGTGCCCGCCTAGAGCTGAATCGTGCAGCCATTTGAATATGTGCTCCTTGACAGTAACATCATCGCCAACAACCAATTTTCCCTGCCGACGGAGTTCGCCCGCTGTGTACGTAAAGCCGGGATGTGAATCTGCGGCAGCTTGCAGATCTGAAATCAACTGAGCACACGTGGGGTCTGATTTCCATAAGGCCTGCAGAGACGCGTAGAAGGACTCGTGGGCGTTGGATAGCGTGATATGGAGGAGTTGGGCGCCGCTGACTCTGGACAAGGCATCGGCAACGACATTCTCTTTGCCCTGCTTGTACTGGATTTCGTAAGAGTATCCCATCAATTTAGATAACCACATATGCTGGAATGGAGTGGTGACCTTTTGCTCGAGAAGGTACTTCAAGCTCTTCTGATCAGTTCGGATAATAAATGGGCGGTGTGTCAGATAAGAGCTCCAGGCTTGGACAACGTGTACAACAGCCATGAGTTCTTTCTCATACACGGAGAGAGATTGGTGACGGGGCCCTAGTGCGCGGCTAATGTAGCAAATTGGATGATGATCCTGCATGAGTACGACGCCAATCCCCGTGTTGGATGCATCGGTTTCTACCACGAATGTCTTATCAAAATCTGGCAGAGCTAGCACTGGCGAAGAACACAAGGCTGATTTCAGAGCAGAGAATGCGGCATCTGATTCCTGACCCCAAAGAAATCCCTCTTTCTTGAGCAAGCTAGATAGAGGACGAGCAATGAGGCTGTAATGTCTGATGAATCGACGGTAGTAGTTGGCCAAACCCAAAAAACTGCGCAAATGCTTCTGGGTCGTAGGTGTCGGCCAGGAAGCTATAGCCTGTAACTTGCTCGGGTCAGTACTCACGCCTGTTGCAGAAATAAAGTGACCCAAGTATTCAATGATGGATGCGCCAAATGTGCACTTAGAGGCTTTTAGGTACAGATGCTGCTGCCGTAGTATAGTGAACACGGCGTGGAGATGCGTGAGATGCTCCGACCATGTGGGACTGTAGACGAGAATGTCGTCGAAGAAGACGAGCAAGAACCGGCGCGCAACTGATTGAAAAACCTTGTTCATCAAACTCTGGAATGTGCAAGGGGCATTGGAGAGACCGAACGGCATTACTAAATATTCGAAGTGGCCAGCGTGAGTCTTAAAAGCCGTTTTATACACGTCGGCAGGGTCCATGCGAATCTGGTGGAATCCGGCTCGCAGGTCTAGCTTGGAGAAGTATTTAGAACCACCCAACTCATCAAGTAAATCGTCTAGGAGCGGTATCGGATATTTATCCTTGATAGTCTGCTGATTAAGGCCCCGGTAGTCGACACAAAGACGCCAAGACCCATCTTTTTTCTTAACCAAAACAACCGGAGAGGCATATGGGCTCGTACTGTCTTGTATGATCCCCTGAGCTAGCATATCTTGCACAAGTTTATCAATGACGTCTTTCTGCAAGGTGGAGTATCTATATGGGCGCTTGCTGACCGGATTTGCACCAATCTCGAGAGGAATTTGATGATTGAAGCCGGTACGGAAAGGTGGGAGTTTGGTGGGTTCCGCAAATAAGTCAGAGAATTGCTCTAGTAATAGCTGCAGGTCTGGGTCCGAACTGTTGTCAGCTCCTGAAGTAGAGATGTGAGACAGCATAGCAGACGGGTCGAGCGGAGATGACGAACTGGACAGATCTCTGACGTAAAGAAGGACTATCTGCGGTCCGTTAATCAAGAGCTTGTTGAGACTACTGCCTTTGACTATCTTACAGCTAGACTTTGTAATGCCCCGAAGAGTATGTTTAGTTCCCCCCAAAGTGAATTCCATACGAAGATTAGAGAAATCCCACCAAATCGGTCCGAGGGTAGTCAGCCATTGTACCCCAAGAACGAGATCGCAACAATCTAATGGTAGGGTGCGGACTTCTGTGCAAAAAGAGTAACCTTGTAGCTTCCAAGTAAAGTTCGCACATCGCGAGGTGGAGAGCATACTGTTGCCATTAGCAGCGGAGACAGATAGCGGTTTCACAGATTCTAGGAGGCAGCCCAACTCTTTTGCCATAGCCAAGTCAAGAAAGTTATGCGAACTTCCCGGATCAATCAGGATGTGGATACGGGTCTTTGCTACCTGACCTACCACCCGCATACAGTTAAAAGTAGTGGAGCCATCAAGAGCATTTACGGAGATATTGGGCTGATCGTCGACTACCGCTGCTGTCGGGCTGTCTTGTACCTCATCACAATCAGAAGAATCAGTAGGCTCATCGTCACATTCCATGACATATATCTGGGAGCGTTTATGCTTGAGGTGGTGACCCGGGGAAAAGGCTTCCTCACAGAACATACAAAGGCCATTACGATGACGCTCCTGCATTTCGTCATAAGAGTAACGTCTGGTCGGCCTATCGAAAGGTTTGGCAGGCGGTTTAACAGTGATGGCTTTGGATGTGTCGGGTGTAGGTAGCAATGGTGCGGCTGGTTTGGTGGACTGGAAACCCGAAGAGGGTTTTTGGTATGGATTGAAGGGAGGTCTAGCTGGCTTGGATGGTGCGTGTTGGAGGGCTGATTCGTGCAGGCGTGCTATGCGTGCGGCGTCGGCAAGAGTGCCCGGGTTGAATTGGCGCACATGTAAAGCTAGATGTTGATTCAAGTTAGTCAGGAAGATACTGAGGGCATGGGTAACCGGGAGGGTCATACGAGTCAGGGCGCATTCGAACTTGTCAAGAAAATCTTCTACTGAATCTGTACCCTGCTTGAGACTAACTATATCTGCCAAAGGATCATCGAAAAGACGACCAAAACGACCAGCCACATCAATTAAATATTCAGGCCAGGAGGGAAAGTGATCGAACCTGGAATTCATGTAGGTATGATGCCATTGGAGCGCCTTTCCTTCCAAATACATAGACGCTAGTCGCACTTTCATCTCTGGGGTTGTACCATCAAGCAAGAAAAATTGTTCGCACTTGTAACTCCACTCGCGGAACATCGTACCGTCAAAGCGGGGAAAATCGATCTTGGAAAGGCGAGTAGCCAGACCGCCACGAATCAGGGGTGTGCGTGGTTCTGAATCAGAGTGCGGATTGGGTGGACCGCGGGGATCAGGGGGTTTGGGGTTAAGTATGTTCTCCGGTGTCGTGGAAGCCGGGGATTCAGAGGCGGGAGGGTGATCCGTCGGGGTTGTTGTATTGTGCAGATTGACCGACTCCTTCAACAGAGTCTTGAGTTCGGCGATCTCCGTCCGAAGTTCCGACGATCGTTCCTCAGATTGACGCCGGATTTCTTCGATCTGGGCAGTGATTTCCTCGGTGGAGCGGGTATTGACCATCGTCACAGGTGGCGGATCGAGACAACTGATACCAATGAGACGGATAGCAGGGGATAGCAATCCCAAATCAGAAACTCACCAGAGAATCGAGATAAGGGTGATACCGGTTCTAGAGAAGATCACGAAGGAAGAAGGATCAACTCGAAGAAGCAGGCAATCAAGTTGATTGACAGAGATTTAGGATTGGAAGCTTGTATTGATTAATTGGATGATTTTAACAAGCTTACAAGCTAGGTATTTATAGCTAACCCTAACGGTTCAATAAATGCGTCCCGGGAAAGAACCGTAAAGAAAACCCGAGAAGAGCGAAAACGCTAGTTTAATAAAAATAAACCGGAACAAACCGGATAAATTATTGAAATAAGAAATATATAAACCGTCCTATGACATAGAAGAATCCAGAGGCCTAAAAGAGCACAACGAAATTCAGCACAACAAAGAGACTTGATTTATACGCACACAAAAAAGTCATGAATTAACTAACTTCAGCATCAACCAAGTTACTCGATTTATACACAAAAAACTCCTAAAAAGACTATAAATCATATCAAAACAACAAAGGAAGCAAGCACATAATCCCAATTGCAAGAATTTCAGAAGCAAATTACGTACTGCAGCGCGCGGTGTCACAATTCCAAAAATCTCAGCACCAAACAGTTTGACTTGATGATTTCCCACAACAAGCAGATGATGGTCGAGATATGGCTTGATCCTTCGAGGCTTCGACGGTTTAGACTAGAAGCCGTACAAATTCGCCGGCGTTACAGAGAATTCTCAAATAAGGCGCGTGATTTTGAGAGCGACAAAAGATGGACGTAATTAGGGTTGGACAGGCATAGAGATAAAATTTAATTTTTACATAATTAAAGTTATATCTTCCTCAATTATTATTCTAATTGGATTTGATATATATATGTAACATGGTCGATATGGAATTCTCCAAATAAGTTGATTTTGGGAACTCAACTAATATATATATATTTCGGAATAATTAATTTTTTTATTTTTATACATGTGTTTATCGATATACAATGTTTCTGATTGTTTCTGATATACGTTGTATAATCTTCGATATTAATTCATTTACATGTGTTATTGAAGAACCGATGTGTATGTTATATACAATACATCGGTTGTGAATTTGGCGCATCATATATTATACAACGGTATCATTATTATCTTTCTTTTTTACAACACTCTAGAAGACATTCTACTTATATTAAGTGATGTAAAACACCGTAGTGAAAAATCGTATAGGTGAGTCATCGACCTCATCAACCACTTTTTTACAAGTAAATGTAATTTTGACTATTATAAACCCATCACCCTTACATATGCAATTGAGTAAATTTTACAAGCAATTGTAAATGAAGTAGTAGGTGAATATTGAGTGTGTACAAGTCAAAGAATCAAGCTCGTGTCATCAACAGACTTGCAATCACTTGATTATACCCAACTGCAGAGATTACCCACTAATCAAGTTTTTCAATGTTATTCGCACACTTCATTCCTAATTTCTTATATACATTTCCCCTAGAAACTTACAAATGTATGTACGTGACATGGACCTCTTTCCCAATACTTTCGTTTGCGTATATACTCAGTAGTCCATCTTCTTGACCCAAAGACTATAACTATTACCTGTAAACCAGAAATAAATACAAACAAACAAAGAACAATCAACTACATAAAAAACAACAAAGAACAATCAAATCCATTACCTAAAAATAATGAGATTATAGTGATTTTAGGGCCTCGACAAAACATCTTGAATTAGATATGAAATTCAAAGGTTTGTGTACGTTAGTATCAAGGAGGTTGTGACACAAATATTTAGGAACTAAAAAACTAATAAACAAGTTATTAAAAACACATTAAGGTGAAAAACTTTTGTTAACATGCAAAATAGTTACCTGGAATAAACACCACTCATATTTCGAGGATTTAAAAGTCTACTTATATATTGAACTTGAGATTACAGTTTAGGAACTACAAAGTTTTGATCTTCTTCATTCAAGACTAAATCCTAGCTTCCTAACAATCTTAACACAATAAAGCATTCTTACTCTTCAATCTTAGATGCACTTTGAGATTTCTCCGTAATGAATATTTCAAATGAAGGATGATACCACTGTATTTATTGCAAATTGTCACTAATATATTGCTAAGGATATTATTGAGCAATCTTTAATTTCACAAATACAAATAATCTTGCTTATTAAAGATAATTAACGTACTCTTTCTTAACCTAATTACAACCAATTCTAAATATATCTTCCAGGCTGTTAGAGACGCTCCAAATCTTCTTGGATCATCACCAACAAGCAACAAATCGTCTAGCAAGATTCTACATTTCGCCGAAGATATGTTGGCGTGGTTCCTAAGTCAAGTTCTATTGATCTCGCTCTTTGCTCACTTAAATTTGGTTTGTTTTTTTCACCTACAACTCGAACAATTATATGTATCCATTACACTCACTTAAAATGTCGTAAAAAACAGCTCAAAGTAGCGCAATTAGGGTTTTGTCTCTTATATATATAAGAAGGTCTTACATAAGCCAAACAACATCGGCCACACAGCTAAGTAAAAGAAAGAAAATATATCCATTTTCGACTTATATAAAGTCCATTTTCCAGACTCGGAGATGAAAGCATCTTATCGTAGTCCAAAGAGACGCAACCCAAAATATGAAACCAGACTAAACCCGATCCAATGTCCAAACTTAGAATTACCAGCTTGTTAATTCAGGAGACAACTTATTTTGCTAGTTTATTGTGAACATTAGTTATGATCATTTTAACAAGTCTTTGATTAACTACTAATTAAGTTTATATATATGATGACATTTGATTATTACTAGAAGTGTATAAGCAATATATATAGGCATATACGTGTACTAAGAAAAACTTGACTAGGCGTAGCTTGATATTATATACTCTCATATTCATCACGTCAATAAATATACGAATGCATGCACACCCTTTTATATTCGTTTTGCATGTCCATGTTTCTTTTTTACATTATCTAAAATATAGATACATCTTCGAATGTGCATGTGAATATATCTAAAGGTATATATATGCATGTGAATATAAAAGGTTGTATATATGTTTGTATATTTAAATTTGAATTTTTTCTTATATGTTACCCTATAAATATAAGATCCAGCACACTCGAGCTACAACAATTAGCTACCATTTCTTTCTTATCATAATGGAGATTCCTCACCTATCATCAGCAATTATCTTCTTCAGTGTACATTTACTTGTTCTGAGTTGTTAATTTTGAATAGATCAATTACATTCATGCATGCAGTGTATTATTTATCTGATACGAAAATGAAAATAATACATATCCATATATATATGTAGGTTGCAATGGTGGTTTGTAGTACTTCTCTACCAGCAGAGAAATACTGGAAGCAAGTGTTGCCAGACACCCCCATGCCTAAAGCCATCAAGGATTCTCTCGGTACTAATGCTGCTGGTAATTCAATTATTAATTAATATTAACGATTTTCTAAGATAAGCAAATTTGATAAGAGGCTTCTTTTTCCAATAAGCTAGACATAGGTTAGAAAAACCGATTTATTTATTACATTTCACTTTATTGTAGTGAGCACCGGCGTAACGGTCGGCGGAGGAGGAACAACGGTCAAAGTCCATGCTCCAAAATCCAAAGCCGGCGTCATTGTAGGAAAAGGAGGAACGGCGGTGCACGTTAGCGGCCCAAAGTCAAGAACCGGTGTCGTCGTCGGAAAAGGAGGCACGACGGTCAAAGTGCACGGACCAAAAGGGAAGAAAACATACGTCTCAGTCAAACCCGGCCCAAAAGGCTTCTTGTACAAGTACGCCGCAACAGAAACCCAACTCCACGACGACCCAAATGCGGTCTTATTTTTCCTTGAAAAAGACCTAACTACCCCTAAAGAAAAGACAATGAGCCTTTGCTTCACCACCACCGCCAACTCCTCCCCCACTACCTTTTTACCACGTAGGGTCGCAGACTCGGTCCCGTTTTCGTCGGAGAAGTTGTCGAAGATTCTTGACCGCCTTAACATCGCCCCGGGATCTCCCGAGGCTGTTATGGTTGAGAGCACGGTTAAGGACTGTGAGGAGAAGCCGACGAAAGGAGAAGACAAGCGTTGTGTTGCCTCGTTGGAAGGGATGGTGGATTATGTCACCTCTAAGCTCGGGACACGTGTCTCCGCAGTCTCAACTGACGAAGGTACGTAGGGCTTCTATGCACATTAACAAAGCCTAATCATTCAACTCCAACTACTTATTCAGCTTCAATTTCAGCTTGATATATATCTAAAATAATTCTCTATCTGACTGATAGGTGATAATAAAAAAGAGAAGTACAAGGTGGTGAAAGCGACGAGGCTAGGGCACGGTAAGGAGGCGCGTGCAGTGGTGTGCCACAAGCAGAGCTACGCTTACGCAATCTTCTACTGCCACGAGACAGACACGACTCGAGTTTACGAGGTGTCATTGGCGGGCCCGAAGGCTGAGTTGGTGAATGCGGTGGCGGTTTGTCACACTGACACGTCAGAGTGGAACCCTAAACACTTGGCTTTCTTGGTGTTGAAGGTCAAGCCTGGGAGTGTTCCCGTCTGTCATTTTCTGCCGGAGGATCATGTGGTTTGGGTGGCCAAGTAGATGTGTATGTATTTCACGCATGATCGAGTATTGTATGGTGTCTCTTTTTGTGATATATATTATCAATAAAGACATGATTGAGCACGTTATAGTTGGTATATAGTTTATGTGTGTAAAAGTAGTTTATAAGACATATTAAAGTCATGGATGATTATGTGATATTTGAATGTTGGTATGTAGCTTACGTATGTAAAAGTACTCCAGTTTATAAGACATTAGAGTCATGGATGATTATTTGATATTTGAATGTTACCGTGGCTTAATGTTGAAAGATATATTAATGGATGATTATTCGATATTTGAATGTTACCGTGAATGATACCGTGGCTTAATGTTGAAAGACATATATAATATGTAACGCACTTTCGGTGAGGACACCTTCTTAGAGAAGGAATAAGGATTTACTCTATCTGAAGAATGAAGTAAGATTCAAGGGCCAGCAACTAAAGGAGGATTGTGGTGGGCCCATTGATACACGTGTTGTCACTTGATATAATGTTTATGCATTTTCTTTAACAAATATGAGGTGTTGGTGCATCGAATGTGTTGTTGAAACATATAATTGGTTTTGGTGCATCATTCACTGTGTTTTGGTGCATCATCTACTGTGTTTTAGTGCATCATCCAGTAGGTTTTGGTGCATTATCCACTGTGTTTTGGTACAACATCCACTGTGTTTTGGTGCATCATCCAGTAGGTTTTGGTGCATCATCCACTGTGTTTTGGTGCATCATCCACTGTGTTTTGGTGCATCATCCAGTAGGTTTTGGTGCATCATCCACTGTGCTTTGGTGCATTATCCACTGTGTTTTGGTGCATCATCCAATATGTTTTGGTGCATCATCCATTGTGTTTTGGTGCATCATCCACTTTGTTTTGGTGCATCATCCACTTTGTTTTGGTGCATCGAATGTATTTTGTGCATGATATGCGATGTACTGAATCAAATAGTTGTGCTGGTGCATTATTTAGCGTGTGTTGGAGCATCACACAAGAATGTTTTTTATGTATAAAATGTAGGAAAGAAACGGAATGATAATGCAATAACTAAGGAGCTAAGATATGGAACACTAATCATTAGTGATCCACCACATATAAACACCGCTACGTTTGTATAAACACATGTATAATTATTGTAAAATGCATGAGTGATTGTTTATTGGTGCATGGAATGATATCTATTGGTACATTGATGCATATGTATTGGCTGCTATTTATAAATGATATATGTCTATGGTTTAACAGTGGCAGAAGAAGAGGAAATGCCATCAACTTCATCAGAATACCATGGAGAAACAACTCCACTTGATGGTAAATACTAATCATTTTGCCATTTTTGTAATAATCTGTGTGAGTTGGTGCATCACCCATTTGGTTTTGGTGCATCACCCAGTGTTTGTTGGTGCATCCCCCAGGGACGTGGACGTGAGCGGGGACGTGGACGTGCAAAATAAAGAGTAGAAAGATGTAGAGATGAAATAGGAAGATGTGAACAATTTGGATGTTTGTAAACAATTTAATTTGTAGTAAGACATATTTGATTTTAGAAAACAAGTTTGGTTTTTAGGTTGTAAGACAAGTTTGGTTTTTAGGTATTTGTGGTTTGCACATGAAAATGGTTTGTGGTTGTTGATGACTCACAATGGCAGAAAATGCATGAATAGTTGTTTGTTGGTGCATCACATGATGACAAATGGTGCATCACAGAATCGAAATTGATGCATCACCGGATATATAGTTTGTGCATCACTTAATGAAATGTGGTGCATCACTTAATGAAATGTGGTGCATCACTAAATTGAAAATGGTGCATCACTTAGTGATATTCGGTGCATCACTCAATGATAATTGGTGGATGAATAAGCTACAGAAAACGGATGGATAAAAAATTGAAATATAAAACCAAGACTAATTTAGTCAAGCAAACAGGGTGCTATATTGTTAATAAAAGTTGGTACATCATGAGATGCAATTGGTGCATCACTGAGATACAATTTGTGCATCAATCATAACTAATAGGTGCATTACCAAAATATCTAGCTAATAACTCATTACAATGAAGCTCAGAGAAACTAATGGACATATTGAGGACAAGTAGTGAGGTTGTTTCCCGACCTCTTACAAATTTTACAAACCTTTTTCTTTTTCTTGGAATTTTTAATTCCTATATCTTGGCCACCTTTAATACGCCTCTTCTTGAACTTGTTCTTTGCCCTTTCAGGAGGATCGATATTTACTTGATCAGGTATCGGACCAACAAATTTCTCAAACTTGTAGTTTCTAGATGGTGTAAGGAAGAAGGATCAACTATTTCAGATCTTGTGAATGTAACCTTTCGATCATTTAAAATAGCTAAAAACTCTTTCAATCTATCCATGTCATCACCAACAATGTCAATACAAGAGTACATTTCTGTCATCACTTCGGCCAACAGACGCTTTCTTTCATCAATCTCAACACTAGCATCATACACTGCACCGTCTACTTCAAAAATTGGTTGTAGAATAGCTTGCTTGGTCAATCTTATAATTAGGTGCATCACATCCTGAAATAAGGTGCATCAGTCAAAGCTAAAAGGTGCCTCAACCGGTGAACATTCAATTATGTGAATATCCTATCCACTCTCCTATAAAGGTAAACAACAAAAGGAAATGAAATTTTTGCTACCTTTTTTTTTGTAGAAAAACCAGTAATGTGGTTGAAGTAGTTAAACATCTGTGTGTAGTACCACCATGTGACTTGCTCATTCTCAGGTATGCGGCAGAATGTTAATGTGCTAATCTTCCTTGAAGTTAAAAAGGCTCTAGAATGTATTGCTTTGCTCATCTCAGAATCAGCGAGTAATCTTTCATATCAGTATGTCAATAAGTGAGCTTTTTTGTGTATGTTCACAGAGGGAATGAAGCTATATATATCAGATAACAGGGTGATCCTCACTGAAGGTTTTGATGGTGTTGTCCCTGTTAAATATTTCATGAAGGTAGTCCTGGCCAGACAGGAAAGTTATTCCGATCCATCCTTCTTCGTGACAAGCACGTATGATTTAAATTTTGTCAAACACTCCTGCTACTGAATCTTCTGATGTCATATTTGCTACACTTTCTGGTGTGAAATTTTGAAGGAACTAAGAAAAGAAACGATGGGCGTTTTATTATGATGGCCAATCTTTGGTAATGATGGATGTTCCTTGGATATAATTTTTTCTATACTTCATGAAATACACGAGGCTGCTAGATCTATATAATTCTTCATGGTTTTGTTTATAAAGAAAAAGAGTATAGTGTTTCAGCTAGAACTGGAGCTTGCTAGATCTAAAGTTACATTGTGTGGTTCTGATAAGCTGTAAAATTAGAAAAACAAGCTATATATCGTAGCTGGAATCTGAACTGAAGTTGTCTTATTCCAAAGTCCAAACTAGAGGGATGAGAATGAAGCTGAGCTCGAAGCACTGAAGGACTTGTCTACAAAGTCACCAACTACTACAGGCAAGCTTCTTCTATCTTCTCTTTCTTAGCTTTGGTTGGAATGATTTTTCTGAAATAAGATATGTGTAAATCTTTTTGTAAATATTTTGTGTACCCTTATCTCTTCCTACCAAACTAATCCCTACCAAAACTAATATGAATACAAGTAAATGTATGACCCCTCCACCTTGTAATGGATGGAGTTGTTTTTCTTTTTTTGCCACTTTTGTTTTTCTGTTTTCAAATTAATGTGTCATCGTCATCAATAATTGAGCTTGGTCAATAATGGAAGAGATAAGCTATGGTGTATTTAAGTTAAGCCGGGAGTGTTTTTCCAGCCTACTAAAAAGAGGTTTCTCGATCTACAAACTCCATCCACTTTCTTTGGTGTTTGGTTACTGCATTTAGCTACTTGGTGAGTGTTTTATAATTTAAGACTTAATTTTTTGTTTTCAGTTCTTTGATTATCCTCTACTGTTTTGTACGCATTAACTGTGCGTGTGATTAGGACATAAAATTGTTTGCACTAATTACGTTATTAAAAATCACATTGAAATCATGTGTACGCATATCCTATGCGTATACATATAGCCAGATACAAAAAATTTCCACAATTGTTCCATGCGGTTTCACGTCCATTTATGCGTGCGGTTTATGCGTGCGGTTTCACGTCCATTTAGACAAAAAATCACATTGAAATCATGTTCACATTGAAAAGGGGACGTATAGTTTATGCGTGCGGTTTCACGTCCATTTAGACAAAAAAAAAAAAAAAAAAAACGTGTATATATCATTGCCTAAAATTATAAATGCAGAGTGAGATTAGCCAACTAACTAGAAGGCCAACTAACTAGAATGATATCTTATGTTCAATGCTCCCAATCTTGGAAATTACGAATCAAGGAGTTCTTCTCTGTTGGGGAGCCAAAAGTTCATGTGCCATGCTTTCTCTGTACCTTTTTCTTACAGACTTTTGTAGACATACTACATGAGTTCTTTAGTTAAACAAGTAAAACGCCTTGCAAAATTTATCATCAGGCTTCATAAAATTTGAATTTTCTCGACTGTACTGATTATAATTGGGTTCAAATGTAATTGGGTTTGGGTTCTTTCAGATTCAGGCCGCTTCAGATTTGGTTTGTTTGGGGCACGAGACTGGTTGTATTGGTTTCGGGTTTTGAACTCTCTGCGTCAGAATGAACAACGCCAATCCGAGTTCTTCCTTCTCCTTTGCGGGCCCTTCTGTTCGCAGGCTCTCTCTATGTCTCTGTATATTCTGTTAAAAGCGGTTGCAACGATTAGAGATTACTGCTAATTTGACGTTCCTGGTGTTGATTGTAGTAAAGGAGGACGTTCTGATGCGTCTGATCGAAAAAGGTCAAGAAGTCGCGGCGGCAGAGGCGGTCGTGGTGGTGGAAAAGACCGAGTGGATGCGCTTGGTAGATTGATGTATGAACTAGTTTGTTTCAATTTGGGAAAGGAAAATTGAGGTTGCAAGCAAATAATATGATATTATTTTTGTGAAATTGATGTCAGGACGCGTATATTGAGGCATATGGCGTCTGAGCTCAAGTTGAATATGCGCAGCGATGGCTATGTGCAGGTTCTGGATTTGTTGAAACTTCATTTGAAAACTCTCGCTGATGTTCCTTTGAGATCAAAGAGGTGTGTTTTATCAAGCATTGTCTTGTCCATGATTTGTTTAAGATGATATTCAGCACAAGTGACTACTTTCTTCGTAGATGCATCTATTCTATTTTCTCTTGCTTCTTTTCTTGGCAAAATTTGCATTCGACTACAGATGTTCTTCACTAATATTTGTATTGGCGGTCTGCAGTCTATAAATTCTACTCACGACCTTCTGTTTTTGGTTATTTTTCTTATATGATTCGACAATATGCATTATATTTATGGACTCTACTTTACTACTATGAAGTTGCATGCAATTTTCTCACTGATTTTTGTGTGTTGTATAGGCTGTGCAGAGGGATAATAAGCAAAGATTTAGTCTTTTTCAAGAGGGAGGAGAGCTGTTGATACGAGCAAACCAAGGCCATTCAGTAACGGTGCGTAGCACGGCTGCTTTGCAGTCCTCATATTAAATTTTGTTACCTCCAAAATGGTTTTCGAGAAAACTTATGGGTATGAATTGAGGGAAAACTTTGGGATGTGCTGAAACTTTGTATATGTGTGACTTTTAAGTGTTGAAATGGATATAATCATATAGCCAACAGCTTACATTGCAATTACATCCTGTATAACTGATAATAGGGGAGAGTTTATGCATATGCACAAAGAGAGCAATAGGTCGACACGAACAGCTCAGAATAAATACTTGATATGCTTGTTTTATTTTTCCTCATTCTGTTTATTCATTATGCTCCATTCAACGGGATCGAACATTAGAAATTGGTGTGTGATAAAGGTGAAATTATTTTCTAATTTTTATTGTTCCTTTCAGACAGTAGAAACTGAAAGCTTGTTGAAACCAATCCTTTCTGCTGAAGAAGCCCCTGGTAAGAGTAACTGATGTAGCTTACAAATTCTCTACCGTACTTCAAACTACGTTTTCTGCATAGACCTGTCAGTTGGGATTATTTTCCATCCTCTAACATGTTCACTTCTCGTGTGGCTTGCCAACTGATGGAGAAGTAATTAGCGGTATGATCTTTCTCCTTCCGTATGGTTTCCTGGCGTAAACTCAAAAAGATAATTTTGTTCATTAATCTGAATATCCTATCCACTCTTCTATAAAGGTAAACAACAAAAGGAAATGAACGTTTTGCTACCTAATTCTTTGTAGCAAAATTAGTAATGTGGTTGAAGTAGTTAAACATCTGTGTGTAGTAACACTATGTGACTTGCTCATTCTCAGGTATGCGGCAGAATGTTAACGTGCTAATCTTCCTTGAAGTTAAAAGGGCTCTAGAAGGTATTGCTTTGCTCATCTTGAAATCAGTGAGTGATCTTTCATATCAGTATGTCAATAAGTGAGCTTTTTTGTGTATTTTCACAGAGGGCATGAAGCTATATATATCAGATAACAGGGTGATCCTCACTGAAGGTTTTGATGGTGTTGTCCCTGTTAAATATATCATGAAGGTAGAGTCCTGGCCGGACAGGAAAATTATTCCGATCCATCCTTCTTCGTGACAAGCACATATAATTTAAATATTGTCAAACACTCCTGCTTCTGAATCTTCTGATGTCATATAATAGTTTCTTGATAGTCCTAACTAAGCCATTTTTGTACAGATAGGGCCTTCAACTCAAAATCCGAACTCAAGAAGTTGGAGAACACCATCAGAACTATCAAAGATGTGTTGTGTGATGCTGAGCAGAAGAAATGCAGATATTGGAGGATGGCTTTTTAGGCTTAAAGATGAGATGTACAAAGCAGATGACTTTTTCGCAAGAACAGGCACTCTAGATGAGTTACAGAACAGGTTGAGGGCAAAGGTTATTGGAAAAAGTTTCTCCTTGTTATAGATAATGTGTGGCTTCGTTTGAAACGTTTGTTAGATATCGGTGAGACAGGAAGCAAGATCATAATATATACGTTAAATTTAGAAAAAAGAAAAACAATATCACAATAAAATCTCTCAAACTTAAGAAAATTAGGACAAACAAATATCACAATGATATTACATACAATATTTAAAGATATTATTATGTGTTAAATTTGAGTTATAATCTATTAATTTAATAAATAAGGCAGAAATAAATATAAATATAAATATAAATATTACAAATTATTAAACAATTAATTGTCATATATCTTTTTTAGAGTCCTAAATACGCTAAAAAGAAAATAAAAGTAATAAATATTGCAAAATGGTAAATAATTATAGATTGAAATATAATAACTATGATATTCTATAGTTTTGTTTCAATATACAGTATTATTTGTTATTTATATATCTCTAATGATAAAATTATATCAATTTATAAATTTTATAACATAAATTTACCTTTTTAATTATCTAGATTGTATACATAAATGACATTTTTTTAATTTGTAACCGAAAATGCTCAAAACTAGAAACTATCGAACCCGAACTAACACGAGAACATGCGTCCCGAATCTGACCTGATTAACAAAAGTAGAGTATGTTAAAAGTAGAGTATGTCCCGAATCTGACATGTTAATTTGTGTAACTTGGTACGTCTCCTAGTTTCCCACATATACGGGGTTTTTGTAAGAAAAATGTTAATGGCGACGATGGATGGTTAATTGTGTTGTTTTTATGAGTGGTTAAAATTAATTTTCAATAAAGTTGATGAGTTAGGGTTACATCGTCTAAATCACCGGTGATTTAATCTAATTTTTCCTAAATACTAATTATATCCATTATTAAAATAAAACTTAATATATTAGAAATTATACAAATCTCACGGTAAAGAATTATACAAAACTTAATACAGAAGTGTGCAACTTGATGAGTGCGATTTGCATTACATTAATCTAGTATTTTATTAAAGACAAAGTGCTCATCACATTACCCCGTATTTTATTAAAGACAAAGTGTGCAAGTTGATGAGTGCGTCTGCAGCTGGTGCAAGTTGATGACGGTGAGAACACCTTGACTGCAGAGTCTGCTCATCTTCTTCCTAGTTTTATTACACAGTCCTTTCTCGTCTTCTTCCTAGTTTTATTACAAATCGAGATTCCCGTCTTCTCCCATCAAAATAAGAGCATTCATCTCGGGTTCGTAGTTCATCGGTGTTTGCCTACTGTGTCTACTGTAATTGGTGAGTCTAATTTGAAATTTCCTTGCTGTTATTATGCTCTATGGATCTTTGCTTGTTTCTTCCTAACTAGCATGATAGCATGATTCTCTTGCTTGTTTGTGATCTCTTTTGTGTTATACTCTCGGGTTTTGGTAAATAAAAGAACATCATCAGGTTCATTAATTTTATGAATTTTTCAAACCTATGTCCTAGAGATTCTTGTTAAGCATCCTAGTTTTATTATTTTGGAGATATCTATTTAGCTGTGATGAGTTTATAATTGAATTTACAATTTAAGTTTTAGGACTACCTACCACCCATAGATCAAGAAGATAAACAAGAGGATGAATCTTTTTAAAGTCTTAAGTTAACTTCTTCTGTTTACACGAACAACAAATTTAGCCATTTTTCTACTCATGGCATAATAGCAGGGATTTTCCACTTCATTCCCATGGCTGAACTAGCTGTCCTAAACATTGCCAAGCTACTCCTCCAACAACTGAGCTCCCCAGCTAAAGATGAGTTCCTACTGTGGTTCAACTCAGATACTGAGCTCAAGAAGTTGGAGAACACTATCAGAACCATCAAAGATGTGTTGCATGATGCTGAGCAAAAGAAAGCAGTGAATACTGATATCGGAGGGTGGCTTTCTAGGCTTAAAGATGAGATGTACAAAGCAGATGACTTGTTCGACGCTGTCTCAACTAGAGCCTTGCAGAAAAATGTCATTCTTGGAAGCAAGTTCAGAAAAGAGATGAAGATTTTCTTCTCTAAGTCAAACCAAGTTGCCTTCCTTGTCAAAACATCTCATAAGGTGAAGGAGCTGAGGGAGCGGCTAGATGACATTGCAAAAGACATCAATCAGTTTGGATTGCTGAGGGATGCAAATGTATACGATCAGAGGCATGTTGTGAAGCGAAACGAACAACACTCTTTCATTGCTACTTATGAGGTGATTGGGAGAGAGAAAGAGAAGGCAGAGATATTAAGTTTGTTGTTGACTGATGGTAGTGTCGAAGAGCGTGTTTCTGTCATTGCAGTGGTTGGGATTGGGGGACAAGGAAAGACTGCTTTAGCTCAGTTGTTGTACAATGCAAAGGAGACAGAGGAGTTCTTTGAGTTG
Organism: Oxyria digyna; assembly: GCA_029168935.1. Taxonomy (NCBI): domain Eukaryota; kingdom Viridiplantae; phylum Streptophyta; class Magnoliopsida; order Caryophyllales; family Polygonaceae; genus Oxyria; species Oxyria digyna. Next base: position 49,962,857 of record JAPVLV010000005.1, read on the forward strand.
CGTCTATGGGCTTGCGTTAATTATCTCTCAGACTTAAAAGAAGTTTTGGAGAAAATTACAGGCACAACATCAAGCAGTTTAGATGAGTTGCAGAATAGGCTGAGGGCCAAGATCAATGGGAAGAAGTTTCTTCTTGTAATAGATGATGTATGGGATGATATCCGTGAACAATGGCTTTGTTTGAAACGCTTGTTAGAAGTTGGTGAGAGAGGAAGCAAGATCGTAATGACCACACGCTCGGAGGTGGTAGCACAAAATCTTGGCACTGGAGTGCCTCATTATGCTTTAGGAGAGCTGTCGGATGAGGATGCTTGGGTATTGTTTAAGAGAATGGCCTTTGACAGCAACAAAGAAGTGGAAAACCAAACCAAGGAAAATCTGGGCAGACAAATTGTGAAGAAGTGTCCGAATGTGCCTCTTGCTATCAGGACAGTAGGTAGCTTCTTGTACGGTAAAGACATGAAGGTATGGTCAGATTATGTAGATAATGAGTTGATGAAAGCATTGCCTGATCGTGAGAATATAGTGATGCATGTTTTGAAGATCAGCTATGAGGACCTTCCTTTGTCAGTAAAGCATTGTTTTGCCTATTGTTCGCTCTTTCCGGAAGATTATTTATTTGATCAAACTACTTTGATCCAGCTTTGGATGGCTCAGGGTTTCCTTGAGACGTCTAATGAAAATCCATGCTTAGAGGATGTTGGTGAGAGTTACTTCTTGTACTTGGTACAAAGATGCTTTTTCCAAAATGTTGTGGTAGGCGCTGAGGGTGCTATAATCAGTTGCAAAATGCATGACCTGTTCCATGATTTGGCTGAACAAGTATCTGCAAATGAATGTCTTTCGATGTTGAAAATCAATGAGGATTTAGGGAGAAAGCGACCTCGACATTTCCATGTTAAGGATATCACAAGCTCACATCTCGAGTATAAAGGAATGCGAAGCCTATTGTCGCCTAATACAAGAGCAATTGATAGGGCGCTTCTAAATGGTATTTTCCTGAATTTGACAAGCTTGAGAGCATTGAGTTTAAGGAAATTAGGTATAGAAGAGATACCCAGTTCCATAGGAAAATTGATTCATTTGAGATATCTTGACCTCAGGTATAGCGTTTTGCTCAGGCTTCCAGATGCTTTCTGCAAGCTTCATAATCTCCTAGTATTGAATCTTGAAGGATGTCAGAATCTTATCAAGTTGCCAAAAGACCTGCACAAATTAATAAGCCTAAGATATTTACAGCTTGAGGGTTGTTCAAAACTGAATCATATGCCTTCAAGATTGGAAGAGATGACCTCTCTTGTTAGTCTTGACCGACTTATTGTGCACAAAGAGTATGGGGGACTAAGGTATTTGAAACACCTTAACAGCTTGACAGGTGAAATTGAGATCCGTCTTCTACAAGGTGGGTGGAAAAGCTGTGTGGTTGATGCCGAAGAGTCTATGTTGAGCAAAAAAACAAAACTAAGCCAGTTATATCTGCGGTGGCCTTATGAATCAGAAGAGGAAGAGTTTCCTGAAGTTGATTATGTGTTATGCTGTCTTCAACCGTCCAATAATGTCAGTCGTTTTAAAGTTAAATTGTACCCTGGAGTGAAGTTTCCAGATTGGCTTTCTACTCTGCATAACTTGGTTGAGCTATCTCTACGGTCCTGCAATAGATGTCATGAGCTTCCACAACTAAGCCATCTCTTTCAGCTTAAAACGTTGTGCCTCGGGGCTATGCCTCTCCTGGAGTACGTGGAGAATGACAGGTGTTCTGATAGCGGATCATTCTTCGCCTCACTTGAATATTTGAATATTATTAATATGCCAATATTAAAAGGATGGTGGAGGCCAGCTGCAGCAGAAGAAGTTTCTGGTGTTCATGACTATGGGTTTCCACGGCTTTCTCGTTTAGAGGTAACGAATTGTCCACAGCTAACAACCCTGCCTTCGTGTCCATTTGTGGAAGATTTGAAACTTGTTAGTGTCGGTGTGAATCTAGTAAGTCAGTTACTGAGATTACCCAATGCATTTGAACCAGAAGCAAATAGGTTTGTGGTTCCAACTTCTAATATTCCCTCCACTTCCGTGGAAATAAATGATCTCGCTTTTCCTCCACAAGAAACGAGCATCTTGTCATCTGTCCGCCGTCTTTCCATTTGTTACTGTCAAAACTTTAAACGCTCTTCTCTCTTTTGCTTACTGCAACAACTGCCTTCCCTTGAATACCTTGAGTTTGGAGGCTCCACTGAGATGATGAAGTCAGTGATTGAGGTTGAAAACATGGCGAAAGAGGGGATGCCATGGAGGTGGCTTCTAAGGCTCAAGGAGTTGAAATTTGAGTTCGGGAGTGATGCAGTGGGTGCTCATCTTCTCAACGGACTTCATCATCTCAATGGATTAGAGGTATTAAGTATCCATGGAAATGTGCCATCTGACGAGGACATGCAATGGACAGCTCCTCCCAACCTTAAACACTTGACACTTGAGGATATGAATACATTGGCCGGTCTCAATAGAGTAATCCATCAGCTGAAGAATCTCCAACATTTATCAATTGAATTCTACAGGGGTGATACACTTGAATTGAATGAGTTACCGTGGGAGGACCTTAAAGGCTTGAGAAGACTCAACTTCGTTTATATTAACTCGTTGACATCAATACCAGACAAATGCCAACACCTCCCAGCCCTTGAAAATCTTCTAATCTGTTTGTGTGATAAGATTTCATCTTTGCCTGATTGGGTCAGCCGCCTTACCTCACTTCAAATTATATGATTGCCCAGAACTGAAAGAGAAGTGTAGAAAACCAACGGGTTCATATTGGCCCCTAATTCAAGACATTCCTCATGTATTTATTATATATTCTAATAACAGGTACTTTAGAGTAGCAACATTATGATTACAAATTTCACCCCGTTTCCATTCAATTTATTAGATATTCTCCACATGTATTTATTATATATTCTATTATGCAGGGAGGAGTCTGGCTTACTTTCAATGTGATGAAATCATCTTCAGAGATCAATCCGCAATTTCAGCATTAGCTCGTCAGAAATTTAGCCCCCTATCCACTTTCATAGAGACCTTCATATGGGGTACATACTCAACTGAATTATATACTCAATGTTTTAATGTTGAGTCATTTTCTGTTCTGATTATTTTCTTAATAACAGAATTGAGAGAAACATTACTTGTTAGTCTCTCTTATGTTTATAAAAGTCAACTGTGCTTAACTCTCTAAACTTATGGTGAGTAATAAATAGCTAACCAATGTGCATTACCTTCCTCCAGTTCTAGTTCTGGTGTTGATGAAGGTTAGCAAATTTCAGTTGATATGATATTTCTTTTAATCATAAGGTTGGGGATAAGAATGATTTATAGGGACGTTAATTTGTTTCTTTTTTTTTTATCTAAGAGTTGCTCTATCGAATTCACAAACGTAAACTGCTAAGAGATTGTATTCTAACTTAAATTTCATTAATCCATATGTTTAGGGGCTTGGTCTGATGCTGCATGTTCCAATATGGAAAGAAGAGAAGCTTGATAAAAAAAAGCATCAAGAAGGACATAGCTTTTGTACACGTCTAGATATCAAGGAGATGCTGATTTTAGGAGCCATGTAGTTGCAAACTAATCTCTATTCGAAATTTGAGGCCATACGTACGTACGTACATCTTTTTTCTCAAGTCAGGTGGAATTCATCCCTCAAAAGATGGTCTATTCTTAGATTTTCATTTATTTTTTCTGATATATTCTAGAAACAATTACCAAAAAAGAGTACTAAACATTCTAGGACGAAACAGAATTAGGAGGCATTGTTACCTTCTTACACCAGCTTAATCCCTTCGTAATAAATTTACATGTTAGTTCTTTTATAAAGTATACGTGTGATAAGCGGTGTTTTACATACCGCAACTATGGATTATTAGCTAGTTTTGTATAGGATTATGTTACTTGTTCCTATGTAATCTGTATCATGGAGCTGTTCGAGAGAAGATTTACATACGAGATTCCAAGAGATGATACAAGCATTGGAAGCATTGAAGCATAAGGAAGAAGCTGCTGAAGACGAAGACGAAGACGAAGACGAAGACTTGAAGAAATCAGCAATTCTGCCTCAGACAACAAGCCGCACCCGCGGGTCTCAAGCCGCGCCCGCGGGTTTCATCCTCAGACAAGGATTCGGGAAACCTAAAACCGCACCCGCGGCTATGAAGCCGCACCCGCGGTTCTCACTTTCAGCCAAACCATTCGAGAAAGATCAAGCCGCGCCCGCGGGTCTCAAGCCGCGCCCGTGGCCCTCTGCCATCCAGAGAAGCTGAAGAAATCCAAAACCGCGCCCGCGGCTCTCAACCCGCGGGTGCGGTTCCTCGACAGAAGAATCAAATTGATGTCTTTGCCATTTGAAGTAATTTGTGTTTAATTTTGTAACTTTCCATACGTTTTTTAGGACCTTAATTGGGCTGTTACATCAGCTAATACTATATAGGTAGTGGATGATCATTCTTGATCATCTAACCTTGGTTTTGCTTAAGTTTTTGGAAGAGTTTTCACAAACTTATGAGTTGCTAAAGTTCCTTTGTTTCACTTGGCGTTTGAAGCTTTTGGATTCAACAAGTTGTGAGTTTATCCTTTCCTTTTGTCTACTCTTTGATTGTCTCAACTCTCTTGTTTGTATTGTCGATGAACTAGATTTACTTCTTTAGATTGATCACCTAAGTTAGTTGTGTCTTGTTCATATTGCTAGAGTTTGATACTTCTAGTTGAATTATCATACTTGTTGTGTAGCACAATCTATTTGCATGAACTAGTTGTGATTGTTATTAGAAAAGAGAGTTGAGTACGTGTCGAGTATCCGACTAGTTGTCCATGATATTGCATGTATCTATCTATTCCTGAATGCATTGCTACTTTGTTATTGAATTTCGATAGTTTCGAGGTTATAATCGAGTAAGGGTTATTAGGACTAGTTGGACTAATAACTATTCAAGAACAGGAATTAGAACGATCACTTGAGAACTTGACATAAGGATAAAAAGGATTTTATGATCAACTTGTTAATCTAATTGTGGATAATCGCTAAGTGGAACACTTCGCTTAATCTTGTTAAAACCAAGTTGACATTCGATACTTCGTATCAAAACCACAAACCCCCCCCCCCTTTTGGTTACGTTTATTGGTTAGTCATTGTGATAACTTAAGAATTTGATAAACTGATTCTCTTGGGATTCGACCCTTACTTGCGTACTATATTACTTAGTTTGCATGTTAGGATTACTTGACTTGGCACACGACAAATTCGCCTCGTCAAATTTGGCGCCGTTGCCGGGGAATCAAATTTTCTTATTTTAAGTTCTTATTTTGACTAACTTTAGTGTTGACTAGTGAATGGTCAACACCCGTTCTACTAATCATCCTCTTTCTATTCTTGATTCAGAGATCGAGAGAACTTTTCGTCGGAATCGAAGAGAGAACAGAGTCGGGACTGAGACAGTAGAAATGGCCGATCGAGAAGCTCTTGCTGAAGTGCAACGTCAATTGGCTGACATGCAGTTGGTCGTTAATGCTCAACGAGAGCTAATTGAGACAAGGCTACCAGGAGGTGGTGTTACTCGCACTTTGAGAGAGCGGCAAACACCGAACCTGACACAGCAACCTCAAGCTGTGGTTATTCCACCCCTTGCTCATGGGGTGACTTTCGAGCTCAAGTCGGGGGTGATCAATTTGCTCCCAAGTTTCCATGGTTTGGCTGGTGAGGATCCAATCATGCATCTGAACCAATTTCATGACATTTGCATGACAACCAAACCGCCAAATGTCACGGAAGAGCAGATTAAGATGAGAGCCTTCGGGTTCACTTTGAAGGATGGTGCTCGTTCTTGGTATTACCATTTGCCAACCGGTTCGGTTGATAATTGGGAAAAATTGCACAAGGTGTTCTTGAGCAAGTATTTTCCGGTGAAGAAGGCAAATGCTCTCAAGAAGGAGATAGCCCATGTCGAGCAAAGTGAAGACGAAACACTCTATGACTACCTTGAACGCTTCAAGGGGTTGTGTGCTTCGTGCCCTTTTCATGGGTATGATACCGAGGATCTTGTGCTCTACATTTGCAATGGTCTCCTTAACCAAGAAAGGAGGATGGTTGATGCTGCGTGTGGTGGGAATATTCTCAACATGACGCCGGAGGATGCCATGGAGAAATTGCAAGATATGGCTGAGAGCACAAGAAGTTTTGGTAGGATATACACCAAAAAGGGAGTGCATGCAGCAAGTTCAGGGGATCCCGCTCTTGTAGCTGAGCTTGTAGAGTTGAAGAAGATGGTCTCCCAGCTGCAAAAAGGACAACAACAACAAGTAAAGGTATGTGGTATTTGTTCTGACCCTGCTCATTTTACAGATAAATGCCCTGAGCTTGAAAGTGAAGATGTTGCTGATGTCAATGCTGCTGCTGGTGGGTATGGACTCCCACGACCTCGAGGTGATCAACAAAATAACTACAACCCGAGGTATAGAGATCATCCCAATTTTCGGTGGCGTGATCCAAATGAGCCCCAACAACAAGCTCAAGGCCCTCGACCCAATGCTGGACCATCTACTGCGGAGCTGCTGAGATCCTTGACTCAACACTTCACAACTCATGTTCAAACGACTGAGTCGAGCATCAAGAACATGGAGAAGCAAATTGGGCAGTTGGCTGAAGCTGTTACCACCATTGCACAACAAAATTCCAATTCTCTACCGTCCCAAACGGTGGTGAATCCAACCAGAAATGTGAGTGCAGTGACAACAAGAAGTGGTAAGACTTTGGGGGAAACCAAAAAGCTTGTCGAGGCTTCGGCAGAAAAACTAGATTCTGAGGACAGCCAAGAACCGCGCCCGCGGGTTGAAAACCGCGCCCGCGGTTCCTCCACTGAGCCAGAAAGCAGGGTTCCTGAAGAACCGCGCCCGCGGGTTGAAAGCCGCGCCCGCGGTTCCTCCCCTGCGCCAGAAGACAGTTGCACTGACGAGCCGCGCCCGCGGGTCGAAAGCCGCACCCGCGGCTCATCCACCGAGGTAAAAATTTCTGGTTTTCCTTCACAAAATGCTGAACTCGAAGCGGAGGATCGGGGGGATTTCCAGTTGAGACAGGACAACTACGTTCGCCCCAACTTTCCACCTCTCGACTCTACCAAGCCTCCCGCCCCGTTTCCCGATGCCCTTAGGAACACCAAAAGGCCGGAAAACGACAAGGAGTTGTTTGAGACGTTTAGCAAATGTGAGGTAAACATCCCCTTGCTCAAGTTAATAAAAAGCATTCCTCGATATGCAAAGTTTTTAAAAGAACTTTGCACAATCAAGAGGAATCAAAAGTTGAAGGGGCAACAAAAGGTGACGGTAAGCGAGCGTGTCTCCGCTGTATTTCAAAGGCGAATGCCTAAGAAGTGCAGCGATCCGGGCATGGTCAGCATACCTTGCCGTATAGGCGACACACATTTTGAACGAGCCATGCTCGATTTGGGTGCATCGATAAATGTGTTGCCTTACTCTCTCTATAAGATTCTCGGGTTAGGTCCACTTCATGAAACCGGAATTGTTATTCAACTAGCCGATAGGTCCACCGTGTATCCTAAAGGTGTAGTTGAAAACGTTCTGGTTATGGTGGATAATTTGTTCTTTCCCGCTGATTTCTTTGTGTTAGACATGGAACATGATGGGCAAGCTGCTCCTATTTTGCTTGGGAGACCCTTCATGCGAACCGCTAACACAAAGATTGATTTGGCTAGTGGATCTCTCACTTTAGAGTTCAATGGGGAAATAGTTCAATTTAACATTTTTGATGCTATGAAACACCCCGTCGAAGATGCTGCGTCCATTTGTTCAATTGATGTAATTGATCCTATAGTCCAAGATGTTTTCAATATCTTTGGCTTAGATGAATTACAAAGTGTATTGGAACACAGCATCGTTCACTCACCAACACTTGACTTGTCTCTTCCACCTGAGATTCAAAATGTTCTAGCTCGTCTAGACGCTTCGGGTAGAATTTTGGCCGGTCGACCCATGCTACTAACTTTGGAGAGCGAAAAGCTTCTTCCTTCTGTTGTGCAGGCACCGGTTGTAGAGCTCAAGCAATTACCCGAGCACTTGAAATATGCTTTTCTTGGGGAGAATGATACCCTCCCGGTAATAATTTCAAGCAAGTTGACAGGTGAACAAGAGAGAAGGTTGGTGATGGTGCTGAAAGAACACATTACCGCTCTTGGGTGGACCATTGCTGACATCAAGGGAATTAGCCCTTCCACCTGTATGCACAGGATCCTTCTTGAGGAAGGTGCTAAACCCTCTAGGCAACCCCAAAGAAGGTTAAACCCACCTATGATGGAGGTGGTCAAGAAGGAGGTGCTGAAACTTCTTCAAGCTGACATGATCTACCCCATTTCGGATAGTCAATGGGTAAGTCCAACTCAATGTGTCCCTAAGAAGGGGGGCATAACATTGGTAGAGAATCAACAAGGTGAGATGGTTCCTACCCGAACTCAAACGGGTTGGAGAGTATGCATTGATTACCGCAAGCTGAACGCGGTAACCCGAAAAGATCATTTCCCCCTCCCTTTTATTGATCAAATGCTTGAACGACTTGCCGGTCGTCCATATTATTGCTTCCTAGATGGGTATTCAGGGTATTTTCAGGTTGCTATTGCACCCGAAGATCAAGAGAAGACGACGTTTACATGTCCCTTTGGCACTTTTGCATATCGTAGGATGCCTTTTGGATTATGTAACGCGCCCGGGACCTTTCAACGATGTATGGTAAGTATCTTCTCGGAATACATTGAACATTTCATAGAAGTTTTTATGGATGATTTTACGGTACATGGGGATAGCTTTGATGCATGTTTAAATCATTTGTCACTCGTGCTTAAAAGATGTGTAGATACTAATCTAGTATTGAATTCTGAAAAGTGTCATTTTATGGTTGAACAAGGGATAGTGTTGGGGCACATAATTTCAGCTAGGGGTATTGAGGTCGATAAGGCAAAGATTGACGTCATTCAATCATTGCCTTATCCTACTAATGTGCGTGAAGTGCGTTCCTTCCTAGGCCATGCAGGTTTTTATCGCAGGTTTATCAAGGATTTCTCTAAGATCTCCACGCCCCTATGTGAGCTTTTGAAAAAGGAAGCTACTTTTGACATGTCGAATGTGTGCAAGAAGGCATTCGACACTCTGAAAACCCACCTCACCGAAGCACCAATCATCCAAGTACCCGATTGGTCTCTACCCTTTGAGATCATGTGTGATGCTAGTGATCATGCGGTGGGAGCCGTTCTTGGTCAAAAAGTCGGAAGAGCAATGCACGTCATCTACTATGCTTCCACGACTTTGAACGGAGCTCAGAGGAATTACTCCACCGCGGAAAAGGAGTTGCTAGCCGTGGTGTTTGCCCTTGAAAAATTTCGGCAATATCTTTTGGGCACGAAGGTGATTATCCACACGGACCACGCTGCTCTTCGTTATCTCATGACGAAGAAGGAATCAAAGCCAAGACTCATTCGATGGGTTTTGCTCTTAAGCGAGTTCAATGTGGAAATCCGGGACAAGAAGGGAGTCGAAAACTCCGTAGCTGATCATTTGAGCCGTATTGTGCCAGAGGACGGTAAATTACAGGTTCAAATTCAAGGTACATTTCCGGACGAAAACTTGTATCACATTCATTCTGCAATTTCTGCTTCTGCTGAGTGCAAGCCGCACCCGCGGCCAGGAAACCGCACCCGCGGTTTATGCTCTCAAGAGTTTTCGGCAAAGAAAGAACCGCACCCGCGGCTAGTAAACCGCACCCGCGGTTTGTGCTTTCCAGAAATATCACTGCAAGGAGAGCCGCGACCGCGGCTCAATAACCGCGATCGCGGTTTTCTGACAGCCGAGTATGCAGAAATTGACCCCGAATACAAGCTTTTCGCCCTCCGGTCTTTCAAACCATGGTTTGCCGATATCGTGAACTACCTGGTTCGCGAAGAATTCCCGCCAAACTACACCAAGGCTCAAAAAGATAGGATCAAGCGGGAATCACGTTTCTACGTTTGGGATGACCCCTACCTTTGGAGACATTGTGTTGACAAGGTAATCCGACGATGCCTCCCGGATAACGAGGTACAGTCTGTCCTTACTTTTTGTCATTCTCATGCATGTGGGGGGCATTTTGGGGCTAATAAAACGGCTAGGAAGGTATTGGACGCCGGCTTCTATTGGCCACACATCTTTCGGGATGCGTTTGCCTTTTGCAAAGCTTGCGACCGATGCCAAAGGGTCGGGAAAATTTCTAAACGAAATGAGATGCCACAAACACCATTAGTCTTTTGTGAGATTTTTGATGTTTGGGGTATTGATTTCATGGGACCCTTTCCTAGTTCGTTTGGGAATTTATACATTTTACTTGCGGTGGACTACGTTTCCAAATGGGTGGAAGCGAAGGCCACCAGAACTGATGATTCCCGAGTGGTAGCAGGTTTCTTGAAAGAGAATATCTTTTCTCGTTTTGGGATTCCAAAGGCTCTTATAAGTGACCAAGGTACTCACTTTTGCAACAAGACGGTGAGTGCACTTTTAAAGAAGTACCATGTCACTCAACGAGTCTCAACTGCTTATCACCCCCAATCCAATGGACAAGCTGAGGTGTCCAATAGGCAAATCAAGGGGATTCTGGAAAAGACGGTGGCTCCTAATCGAAAGGATTGGAGTTTAAGGTTGGATGATGCACTTTGGGCATATAGGACTGCCTACAAAACTCCAATAGGAATGTCCCCATATCGACTTGTGTTTGGAAAGGCTTGTCACCTTCCGGTGGAGTTAGAACACAAGGCGTGGTGGGCGGTGCAAAAATGCAACATGGAGTTGGATGAAGTAGGCGACTTTAGGAAGTTGCAAATCCAAGAGCTTGAAGAGATACGCCGGGATGCGTATGAGAATGCGGCGATTTACAAGGAAAAGACGAAGGCTTGGCATGACAAGAACATCTTGAGGAAAGATTTCAAGGTGGGAGACAAGGTCTTGCTCTACCAATCTCGTCTTCAACTTTTTCCAGGTAAGTTGCGATCCCGGTGGAATGGCCCGTATGTTGTTGCTCGCGTCTTTCCTCATGGCGCCGTTGAGTTGTTTGACAAAGACAACCACAACGTCTTCAAGGTGAATGGTCAAAGGTTAAAACCTTACCATGAGGGATTCACCAAAGTGTCTTTCGATGAAATGGCTCTAGAAGAGCCAACTTTGGAAAATTGAAGACGGGAAACCAAGTCGAGCCACGACTCTAACCAAGGCGCTGCTTGGGAGGCAACCCAGGGTATTCTTCTTTTTCCCTTAAATTTCATTTTCTTTTTAATTGTTTTGTTTCTATTTTCTAGGAAGTCAAGACGAGAAGACGATGGTCGTTTGCTACTAAAGGAATTGACGGTTCTTCTTTTCACAAAAAAAAAAAAAGAAAAAAAAGAAAAAAAAAAAGGAATTGACGGTTCATCTTCTACCCTTCTCCATATCAAATTTCATTTTCTACCCCCTACCACATCAAACTCTCCCACCACATAAAAGCCTCTCTTCCCACTTCCCACCACATACCCTACCTCTCAAAAATCAAAAACCCCCACCAAACCCCTCTCTCCCAACACCAACACACCCTCACCAAATCCTCCTCACCCGCACCCGCACCCGCGCCGGCATCCAACCGCAACCGCGGTTCAAAAGCCACCACCCGCACCCGCACCCTGACTCTGCCCAGACGTTTCTGTCTCGACGAAACCGCACCCGCGGCTACAAACCCGCACCCGCGGCCTCGCCTTGCCAAGAGATCTCCAGCTCGCACAAACCGCACCCGCGGCCCCAAAACCGCGCCCGCGGTTCCCTCCTCGCCAGAGATCAGACAAAAGAAAAAACCGCACCCGCGGCTCCCAACCCGCGCCCGCGGTTTCCACCTCTGCGTCCATTTTACTGATTTCAGTAAGTCTTCTCCCAACCGCACTAATCGTTGTTGATTTGCTTACGCCTCGGGGAGGGCTTTTTGCTATTGTGCTGCTGCTGCTGTGTGGTATATTTGTTGTGTGCGGATTTGTGGTAGCATTTGTTTTGCGTATACACTCTGATGGCTGCAGCAGGAACATCCCGAGGCCACAAAAATGATTTGTGGCAACAACAGGTTCAGACCAACTTGGCTTATTTAAGGGCTAAGCAGTGTGTAGCCACGAGATTTTTTCATCTGCGTACCCTCGATGATTTGGGTATGACTGCATGCACTGAGGCCATGCTGAAGCACGCAGGGCTGCAGGGTTTCGTGTACAGGTCAGCCCCTACTCATGCCGAAGCTACCTATCAGTTTCTGGCAAGCCTCAAGTCCAAAAACGTCTCAGAGACCACCTCCATCTCAGCCATCCAGTTCATTTACAATGGACGGTCCTTTACAGTTCAGGCTGAACAGCTGCGCCACATCTTGGGAATCTCTCAGATTCCCTCTGCAGATTATGATACTATAGTTGGTGCCAGCCCTACACAGGTCTGGTACACATGGACGGGACAAGTTCGGGATACCCACGGTAATGATTATAATGCAAAGATGTCCCATCCATGTCTCCGCCTGACACAGCGGGCTCTCTCTGTGGCCTTCTTTGGGCTTTCTGAGGTGAACAAGGTGCCTGCCTACCAGCTGAAGTATCTGTATGCTCTCATGCCGGAATGTCAGGTAATTCCGGATTGGCTCTCACTTTTTGTTCACTCTTGTAAGACAGCCCGCTCAAAACCGAGGGGACAAATTACTTTGGGTGGCATGATCACCCTCATCCTAGAGGCTGTCGTCCCCGACTGGGAGACGCTTGATTGCGTAGGTAGTCCGGACCCCTCAATGGGTCCCTATTTGCTGGATACCACGTTTCTGCAAACCCGACTTAGGTGGCTCAAGTCGGTTACAGTCAATGAAGACGAGCGGATGTGGGTTTGGCTCGGTCCTCCCGAGATTGCTCTCACCGAGGATTTTGCATATGGGCCAGCCCATACTTTTAGGCTCAACCCAGCACCCGCTCCCCCTCGTGCAGCTGCTCGACGACGAGCTCGCGGTGGGATCAGCATACAGGAGCCGGTTCCGCAGCTGGATCAGCAGCCAGCTAACCTTGAGGATGATGATGATGACGACTTCCAGGAGCCTGCCCCTCATTTTCAGCCTCAGCGGCAATGGGGCGAAGGCTCGTCTTCTGCAGCTCCTGCTGACGTACCTTGGGAGCAGCGTCTTTTCGAGCGGATTGAGTATGTCTACCAGTCGGTTCAGACGGTGAACCAGAATGTTGAGAGGCTGCAGCAGACGGTGAACCACAATTTTGAGAGGCTGCAACAGTCGGTGGATGACTTACGGCTCGACATGCATGCTCGTTGGCCCGAATATCCAAACCGGAATGACCCGGATCAGTGAGCTTCTTTCTCTCTTCCTCATTATTTTTCTATGTCTTACACACTGAGGGCATTGTGCACTACAAGTATGGGGGAGGGAAATTAGTTCATTGCTTATCCTAGAGTAGTTTCATTTTCTTGTTATTTCCCTTCGGTTTTTATTTTGTTGTACTTTGCATGGAATTAAAAACAGAAAAAGCCACAAAAATACGAAAAAAGGCAAATGAAAATCCTGGGATGGAAAAATCCATGCAATAAGCGGGTAGTTCGGCTTGCATTAGGCTTGGCAAAAAAGGACTTGAGGGCGGTAAGGAATGGTGAGATTGAAAATGAAATGAGTGGCTAGGTGAAAACCTTTCGAGGCGCCTAGGCAAAATGAGTGAAATGAGTGTTTTAGGACAAAATTTTTTGCATGTTAACCACTATGGAAGACCAAAATTGATAAAATTCTTTCTCACCATATTGTTTGTATACTAAATGTGTTAGTAATTTGTAGTTTCTTTCTTTTTCATACTTCCTGAGATCTTTGAGTGATTATTGTAAAAGAGTAAGTTTCTTTTAGCTTACTCGGGGACGAGCAAGGTCTAAGTATGGGGGAGTTTGATAAGCGGTGTTTTACATACCGCAACTATGGATTATTAGCTAGTTTTGTATAGGATTATGTTACTTGTTCCTATGTAATCTGTATCATGGAGCTGTTCGAGAGAAGATTTACATACGAGATTCCAAGAGATGATACAAGCATTGGAAGCATTGAAGCATAAGGAAGAAGCTGCTGAAGACGAAGACGAAGACGAAGACGAAGACTTGAAGAAATCAGCAATTCTGCCTCAGACAACAAGCCGCACCCGCGGGTCTCAAGCCGCGCCCGCGGGTTTCATCCTCAGACAAGGATTCGGGAAAGCTAAAACCGCACCCGCGGCTATGAAGCCGCACCCGCGGTTCTCACTTTCAGCCAAACCATTCGAGAAAGATCAAGCCGCGCCCGCGGGTCTCAAGCCGCGCCCGCGGGTCTCAAGCCGCGCCCGCGGGTCTCAAGCCGCGCCCGCGGCCCTCTGCCATCCAGAGAAGCTGAAGAAATCCAAAACCGCGCCCGCGGCTCTCAACCCGCGGGTGCGGTTCCTCGACAGAAGAATCAAATTGATGTCTTTGCCATTTGAAGTAATTTGTGTTTAATTTTGTAACTTTCCATACGTTTTTTAGGACCTTAATTGGGCTGTTACATCAGCTAATACTATATAGGTAGTGGATGATCATTCTTGATCATCTAACCTTGGTTTTGCTTAAGTTTTTGGAAGAGTTTTCACAAACTTATGAGTTGCTAAAGTTCCTTTGTTTCACTTGGCGTTTGAAGCTTTTGGATTCAACAAGTTGTGAGTTTATCCTTTCCTTTTGTCTACTCTTTGATTGTCTCAACTCTCTTGTTTGTATTGTCGATGAACTAGATTTACTTCTTTAGATTGATCACCTAAGTTAGTTGTGTCTTGTTCATATTGCTAGAGTTTGATACTTCTAGTTGAATTATCATACTTGTTGTGTAGCACAATCTATTTGCATGAACTAGTTGTGATTGTTATTAGAAAAGAGAGTTGAGTACGTGTCGAGTATCCGACTAGTTGTCCATGATATTGCATGTATCTATCTATTCCTGAATGCATTGCTACTTTGTTATTGAATTTCGATAGTTTCGAGGTTATAATCGAGTAAGGGTTATTAGGACTAGTTGGACTAATAACTATTCAAGAACAGGAATTAGAACGATCACTTGAGAACTTGACATAAGGATAAAAAGGATTTTATGATCAACTTGTTAATCTAATTGTGGATAATCGCTAAGTGGAACACTTCGCTTAATCTTGTTAAAACCAAGTTGACATTCGATACTTCGTATCAAAACCACAAAACCCCCCCCTTTTGGTTACGTTTATTGGTTAGTCATTGTGATAACTTAAGAATTTGATAAACTGATTCTCTTGGGATTCGACCCTTACTTGCGTACTATATTACTTAGTTTGCATGTTAGGATTACTTGACTTGGCACACGACAAATTCGCCTCGTCAACGTGTTTGTGCCTAAAAATACGACGAGTAGGGAACGCGTGGTAAGCTACGCGTAGGATGATCACGTCGACGTGACGAGAAGCAATGGAGATATCGTCAACGCGATGAGACGTGGCAAGGATAATTTCACTACAAACAATTGGCGCCCACCGTGGGGCTTGATCAAAAAGGTATCGTCTCTCCATACGAAAAGAACTTCTTTTTTTTTGCAGGAAAACCATGACGAGTCCAACGAACAGCCCGCGTAACAGCGAAAAGAGATCCGGGGAAGAAGACCCCGAGACGGTTCCTCTCGTTCCGGCGGGCGAAGACGCAGGAAAAGATCTCGAGAATACTCCCAATACTCCAAAAAGCAACACTCCCATAGAAGAACAGGGAATGGACGGCGAGATAACTGGCGTGGCCGCCGTCAGGGTTCAGTTCGACACCCTCCAGAAAGCATGGACAGAGACCAAAACGCCAGCAAAGAAAACAAGTTAGGACTCACCAAAGAGAACGAGCGACTGCGTTCCATAATAAAGGAACTTAAGGCAGAATCGACGAGACCACACACCTATGTTCGTAGTCAGAGCGTCGTTTGACGCCTAGACATGGACGTCGTCGCTGAGGAAGAAGAAATCTACGGGTCCCAGGAACATCAAAGCATCGTCCCGTCGAGAGAGGATTCCATAAAGGAAAGCTGAAGAAGCCATGACGCCGAGCGCTATTGGAACGCTCGTAGGTCAACAAGTCGGTGCCTTGAGGAAGGAAATGATGCTGATGCCCGGAGCACCCAAGTCCATAGTCCCTGAAAATGAATTAAGATATCAAGAGAGTCCCTTCTTCAACGCCATCGCCGCCCAGAAGATAGCCAAGAAATTCACCGTCGTGGATCTCCCCGTCTACGATGGATCCGACGACCCGGAAGAGCATATCCTACTCTACAAAGCCAAGCTCTCCACGAGTCCAATCGAGCCGGAACTGAGAGAGGCAATGATGTGCAAGTTCTTTAGCTCGACGTTGAAGGGTCCAACCCTGACATGGTTTATCCACCTACCTAAAGGAAGTATCTCGTCTTACGCCGAACTCTCCAACATATTCCGCCTACAATTCGCCAGCAGTAAGATGTTCACAAAGCAACCTTCAGACCTCCATAACATGCGCATGAACAAAGGCGAAACCATAAGAGCCTTCATGGAGCGTTTCAACGACGAGAAGATTACGATCCCATACTGCAACGAGTCTACTGCTGCCGACGCGTTTAGGCGGGCCCTTCCCAGGGATAGTGACCGGTACAAAGAGTTGACAAAGACTCGTCCTGATTCATTCGTTTCGACGAGAGAAAGAGCCATGGAAGCCATGCGTCTTGAAGAAGATCTTCTAAGGCATGCTAAAGAGAAGTCTCGATCTCCGCATAGACAAACCCCTCCGCGCAGAGACTCTCCTCAACAGAAAAGTAGCGAACGTTACGATAGGAGAAACAAGCCGGTGGATTCCGACGCTCTCGAATCGTTCACCCTTGCTGCGTTCTTGGTGGATTCCGAGTTCAAGGTGAGACTTTCAAACCTCGTGTGTGGATTCACTTGAGGGGTTGATTGCCTATCTTTTTATGCTTCATTAAAGAAATAAATTTTGCAATTTCAGTTCATAGGAACTTCTTCGACACTGACACAAGCGATCAACGATCCGATTCACATCATTTGGTATCAGAGCCATCGTCGAAGCAAGTTCCACAAGGTTCTATAGCAAGTAGATTCGAGGACGAGTCTCTTTGAAGGGGAAGAGGATGATGTGATTCGGGTTGAAACAACAGACCAAGCACGAAGTATTAATTCAGTTTGTTCTTCTCGGATTTTTCAGACAACACCTCTGTATTTTGATCATTTCAGAATCTACGAACGTTCAGTGACAGTCCAGTAGTACTCGTTGGAAAGATAACTTCAAGGGCTACAAGATTGATGAGAATCACAGAAGCCAAATCTCCTCTAAACGGACTCAAAACTGTCAATCATCTCAGAAGTCATTCCAGAAAATGAAGAGATTTCAGCATTCAAGATGAGTGTTTATGATCAAGACCCTTGAGATACCTACCCTCCTAAATGCCCTGACATGTGAAGAGTTTCTCTTGCAGCTTACTTGTCCTATATATTTGATATTTTGTTATGTTTTTAGAGAGACAAGATTGAAGAAAGGAAAGAGTTTCTCTTGTCTCACTTTTATTTCTTTTTTGACCCTTTTGTGCTCGTGAGTCATATCGAGCGTGTTCGTGAGTAATATCGAAAAATCCGATCTTGTTTCAAGAGTGAGTCATAACTCTTGATCCTTGATCTCTCCTAAACTTGAGTGGTGAGTCATATCCACAAGAGTGTTAGGTGCTTATCCCGAACCTTCGACACGCCGGTGGATTCCGATGCTCTCGAATCGTTCACCCTTGCTGCGTTCTTGGTGGATTCCGAGTTCAAGGCGAGACTTTCAAACCTCGTGTGTGGATTAACTTGAGGGGTTGATTGCCTATCTTTTTATGCTTTATTGAAGAAATAAATTTTGCAATTTCAGTTCATAGGAACTTCTTCGACACCGACACAAGCGATCAACGATCCGATTCACATCACCCATGGTGCACAATGTGAGTGAAATCAATAACGTTTACGCAGTCGAAAGAGGCGTACATATGAAAACTGACGCGTTGTGACTTGTGAGTCATGAACGCGATGGAGAAACTCCACGACGTAAAGTGGCCTAAGAAGCCAAATCCAGAAAAGAGATCAGGATCAGGAAGAGGATATTGTGAGTTCCAAAACGATTTAGGACATTCCACAGATGATTGTTATACCTTGAGAAAAGAAGTGCTACGCCTCCTGAAAAGAGGCGACCTACTAGATCTACTTTCCAAATAAGGGAGAGACGTGTTCGAAGGAGCAAAGAAAGGGAAAAGATCTCCAACGCCGCCGCCCCCCCCATCGAATCGTTCAAGGACGGTCAATACAATCTTTGAGGCTCCCCCATAAGCGGCTATACCGCCTCCGCCACCAAGAGGAACGTCAAGGCGTCGCACGGTGAAGGAAGTACTTTGCCTATCTATCACGTCAGGACTGTTAGAAAGGATTGTCCAATCACGTTCGAAGAACCCCACAAAAGCGTAGATCATCATGACGGGTTAGTTATTTCCCTCACCATTAGTAATTGCAAGGTTAAAAGGATCCTCATCGATAATGGAAGCTCGGCCAACATCATCACCTTATTCGCGATCAAAGTGCTCGGACTATCTAGCGACGATGTGGTGAAGAAATACATCCCCTTAGTAGGTTTCAGCGACGAAGTTGCTGACATGCTGGGAGAGATCACCCTGACCACTCTGGCAGAAGGGGTCAATATGCAAACTAAGTTCGTGGTAATGGAAGTAGAGTCGCCCTATAACATGATCTTGGGAAGGTCGTGGTTGCACGATATGAAAGCCATACCCTCGACATACCATCACTCCCTGAAGTTTCCATCTCCATGGGGAATCCAAGAGATCAAAGGTGAACCACAGATAGCGAGGGAATGCTACAACATAGGAATGAAGAATACAACCAACGCGTCCCTAGAGAAAAAGAGTAAGGTGTAGCAATTAAAAGACCATGGAGAACAAGTAAGATATGCTCAACGAAAACTCTATGAGGTAAAAAAAGAAATTGGCCGGGTAGGTGATGAGACATACATTATGGAAATCAAGCCTTACGTTGTCCGAAAAGTAGAGAAAAGAAAAGCGTCTTCATGGTCTGAATCACCGAGTAACAAAGGATCGAAACGCCTAAGAATGCGGAAGAATCATGGGAAGCCTAAGAAAAAATCTAGGGGTAGAAAAGTAACCCTCGACGCGTCGAAGAAAGAATCGCCCAAGAAACGAGATAAGAGCGTCGAGGAGGCCAAGGCCAAGTACACCCTCCGGTCATTGCTTGTTTGAGTGTGTCTCCGGATTCTGTGGATGGCAGGAGAGAGGTAGAGGAGGCCAAGGCCATAGCCAAGAGGCTCAACAAGGCTGAGGCGGCTTTCCTTGGCCAGCAGGCTAAGGCCAAGTACACCCTCCAAGGGGATCGGTGTACTAGGTACTTCCACTCGCTTATGAAAGCGAATGGCAAGCGGAACCACATTGCTTCTATTTGCAAGGCTGATGGGACTAGGACCAAGTCCTCTAAGGAAGTTCATGACGAGTTCATTAGCTTCTTTAAGAGTCTTTTTGGTTCAGAGATTGGGGTGGTGCTTCCTAGTGCTACTGATTTTGCTCAGGGTCCGTTGGTTAGTGCAGAGGAGGCTTCTATGCTGGTTGGGGCTGTGTCCAATGCTGAGATCAAGGAGGCTATTTGGGCTATTGGGGTGGACAAGGCCCCGGGGCCAGATGGCTTCAATGCCAAGTTCTTCAAGACCACTTGGGACATCACTGGGGCTGAGGTTTGTGCTGCGATTAAGGAGTTCTTTGCTTCGGGGAAGCTTCTGAAGTCGTTCAATCACACTATTGTTTCTCTGATACCTAAGGTGGAGGAGCCAGATCGAGTGGAGAACTTTAGGCCCATTTCCTGCTGTAATGTGGTCTATAAAATCATCTCCAAGATCATGACTGCCCGCCTTAGTAAGATCTCGGGGACTTTGGTGGATCAGGCTCAGAGTGCTTTTGTTGGGGGAAGGCTCATGTCTGACAACATCTTTCTGGTTCAGGAGCTGCTCAGACGCTACAATGTGACTAGGGACACCCCGCGGTGCTTCCTTAATGTAGACCTCGCCAAGGCTTATGATTCGGTTTCATGGGACTTCCTGCGTTTCACGCTTGGCCATCTTGGTTTCCCACCCAAGTTTATTTCTTGGGTGATGGAATGTGTTTGCTCTCCCACCTACTCCATTAAGGTTAATAAGGGCATTCATGGTTTCTTCCCGGGTAAAAGGGGCCTTAGGCAAGGGGATCCCTTATCCCCTCTCCTCTTTGTCCTATGCATGGAGATGTTCTCCCACTTAATCAAGAAGGAGACCTCTTGTAGTTCTTTCCACTTCCATCAGCACTGTGAGAGCACCAGGCTCACTCATTTGACCTTCGCTGATGATGTGGTCATGTTCTGTAGGGGAGATAGGGGGTCTACGGATGTGCTTCTGGGCTGCCTCCGGAAGTTTGAGGTTATGGCTGGGCTGAGTGTGAATGTGGGAAAGTCGTCTATGTTCTTGGCTTCGGTTGAGGATCCGGTGAGCGCTTCCCTGATTGAGGCTTCTGGTTTCAGAGTTGGTACCTTCCCGTTCAGGTATCTGGGGATCCCGATCAACCCCCATGGTCTTAGGAGTTTGGACTTCAAGCCCCTGCTTGACAAGATCAGTAACTACCTCACTGCCTGGACCAAAAAGTCCATCTCTTTTGCTGGGAGGCGGGAGCTGATTGCGTCAGTTTTACAGGGGGTCGAGGGATTCTGGCTGTCTATCTTGCCCATTCCTGTGGGTGTTCGGAAGAGTCTGATTAGCAGTTGTCGGGGCTTCATGTGGAGGCGGCCTAAGGTGAGATGGGATGAGGTGTGTAAGCCAAAGAAGGAAGGGGGCCTTGGGCTCCTTGATATTGGTATTTGGAACCAGTGTTTTATGATCAAGCACTTCTGGCACATCTTTAGCCAGAGGGATAGTATGTGGACACGCTGGATTCATCATAGGTACCTAGGGGTTGCTGGGCCGCTTGAGTGGACTGTGCACAAGCGTGACTCTCCGTTGATCAAGGCTATTCTACATGCTCGGGACATGGTTGTTCAGCTTGATAGCAGAGTTCTCAATGTCGAGGAGTCTCTCTTGGAGTGGTGCAAGCTCGGCCACTTTAAGGTTTCCTTGGCGTATGAGGCTCTTCGCGAGAAGCGGCCTACTGTCAGATGGTATAGAGAGGTGTGGGCTAGACATAACACGCCCAAGCACATGCTCCTTCTTTGGCTGGCTAACCTCGGGAAGCTGTCGACGTATGATCGCCTGTCGTTCCTGGACGTTCACCCGGGGTGTCGAATGTGTGGGGCTGCTCTGGAGGACCACAAGCATCTGTTCTTTGATTGCCCCTACTCAGCTACCATTTGGAGAGAGATCAGAGTCAGATTTGGGATCCCGGCTACAGCTTCGTCGATTAAGTCTTCCCTTCGCTGGCTTCGGAGGCGCGCTTCTACTCGTGACTGTCTAGCCCAGGCTCAGGTATGTTCCCTTTCCTCTACTGTTTATTACTTATGGCATGCTCGAAACTCTCTTATTTTTCAGGGCAACCGGATTCCTCGGGAAGACATTGTGCGTTTGATTTTTGTTAGTGTTTTTAGACTTCTGCATGAACGTTTCCCGCCTTGCATGGTTATGGGTTTGTAGTTTGTTTGTTTGGTTGTTTGTTTGTTTGATTGTGTGTGTTTGGACTTTATTTCTTTGTTAGTTTCTGTGCTTGTGTTTTGTGTAGCTTGGAGGGTCTGTGTACCCTTCCATATAACACCTGGTTTGGTTTTTGTGTAGCTTGGACGGCTTGTTTGCCTATCCATATGCACTTTATCTTGGTTTGTGTAGATTGGATGGCTTGTTTGCCTACCCATATGCACCTTGCACACAGTTTGGAAGGCCTACGTGCTTCTCCAAGTGTGGTTTGTTTATTGCTTTGAACTGATTTATGTACTGTTTCGTTACCCTCTTTAGTAGGGTCATATTTATAAAATTTAACCGAGGGTACCGTCCCTCTTTAAACCAAAAAAAAAACGTTAGCCGAACCGCCGACTCCGAGTCGACGCTTCCCATGATTGTTAGCGACGTGTGGCAATGGTCATGGGGAATGAAGCCTGGTAGCTCACGAAGCCGGCCGAATCCTCTGAGCAAACAAGGTTAAACCTATTTGACACGGTCATTCTCCAGGAACGCGTCTTCACGCCTTCCAGCCCCTTTGAGAGTCGTGAATCAACGGGCATATCGCCAAACCGGCAGGGAGGCGTCCACCGGCATCGTAAGTCCAAACAATCAAGAAATCAGACGCTACACGATGAATAGGCCCGTCGATTAAAAGAGTTCAACGTCGACCTAACGCTAGCGTGTGGCAAAGGATCCACCATAAAGTAAGGGGTAACGTCACAAGCTGATGAAATCACACGCTGACCTACGTCCGCCACTCGCTTCGGGTTTGGAGGAAATGCTGGACCCAACCTTCATATAAGCCGGCAATAGAACAAAAGTCGCCGCAATGACCGTACCGCCTTATCGAGTAAGTAAAACTCCCTAACGCGTTCACTATGAACAAAGTATCGTACCAGGGGTAGAAGACTACACCCTAAAGGTAAGGTAGCAAAAGCGAAAAGCCAGGGACAAAACCTACGCACTCACAAACGAGATACACGTAAGGGGTCTCGGAAGTTCAAGTAAAAAAGAAATAAGTTCTACACGTACGCAGAGCAAGATACGCGTACCAAAGTATAGCACATAAAACATCAAAATCAGAGAAAGAGCAAGCTCCCAAGACGTCTCTGACGCGAAGAATAACGCGCACGACGCAAGAAATAAAGTGCAGAATATAACAAGCAAAGCAAGCTCAAGGGTCTTTGGTAGCTCTAACCTAGTCCGCGGGGAGCCTAAGTCAAACCTACCAAAAGGGGTAGGACTACACCCAAGAAACCAAAAGAATGCGAAGTATCAGAAAATAACAACGACGTGAGAACAAGAAATTTGACAGCAATAAAACGCTATCACCAAAGAAGCGTAGAGAATTCAAGGAGTAGAAAAACAAGTACATTAAAAAGAAAGTCTCATCAAGAAGAACAAAGATAATAATGTTCAAAAGAGAAGCGCCCCAAATACGGACGACGCGTACAAATGCCCTACGTAAAAAAAATTACAAGGATATAGACTCGCCCTCAGACGACCCAGAGCCAGACGCGCGACCATCGCCCTCCTCATCATCAGTTGCATGCTCTTCCTCATCGACACGTTCACCACCTTCAACATCCGCGACGTCGAGATCTGCGTCGAGACGCGAAGAAGAAGGACCTCCAACGACACCTTCGGGAAGTTTTGGATAAGCCTCCTCGAACTCCCTACGCTCGCCCACCGGATCCCAGTCCTTATGCTCGCCAGCAGCATACTCCTCCAGAACCTCCACTCTGGATAACCAGGACCAATAAACCTTCGCCTCGTCCAAATCAGAGTCATGTTACGCCTTGTTTTTCTCCACGTCTGCCCTCAAGGTGACGAGATTCTCCTCTAAATCTTTGACTTGCTTGGTAACCGCCTCCTGAAGGGTAAGAACTTCAGTAACCTTATCCTTTGCCGCCTTCTCCGCGTCACGGGTTTTCTCTAGCAAGCCGTTGAGGCGCGTAATCTCCGATTCTGCATCAGACGCCCTTTTCTCCAACGCCTCCATCTGTTCTGGATACGTAGATAAGAGTGTCCAAGGACATACCGACGCTTGAATCCCCTAAAAGAAGGAAGAAGAAAAGTAAGAAGGAAAGCTCACGAAAAGATCAAAGATAAAATAAAGATTACAATCTTACCTGCCACTGAGCAACAAAAGCCTCTCCCATAACGTCGGCATGATCCATCGACGCGTAGTGGTCAAGGGACGACGAAGAACGAAGCCCCATGATACACACGATATCATAGTGTGTAAGTATGGTGTTTTAGGGTGAGATTACTGAGTTTTAGGAGCGTCTTGGAGCTTACTCATGCATTTGGAGTGAAGACGACGTATGGAGCTTTATGTTGATATTAGAGACTTATTACAGAAGAAGAAGAGAAGCCAACAGAAGACCGACGAGAAGACAAAAGAAGACGTCATCTACTGGCGGTGACCGCCGCCCATCCACGTGAAGAAGCTGAGTTATGTAAAGGCGGCGACCGCTGCCCAAAAGGCAGCGACCGCTACCTCTGTCAGATCCGAAATTGTAATCTTTATTTTCTATTGTTTTTGCTATTTTTCCTTATTTGTTTAAACTCGTTTTATGTTTTAATTTTAGGATATTTTCTTTATAATTAGGTTAGAGGAGAGCCTGTTCTTCTCTAACCCCGTTTACACTTTTCTTTTCATCAGCAGACATTTGTTATGAAGAACTAAGCCGTTTTGCTTAGTCAGACAATTGAAGCATTCGTTTTGATTAAGTTGTGAGATTTCTCGTTCCTTATCAATTGCTTGGAATGAATCTATTTTCTTGCTTGAATCTATCTTGATTAATATTGATCGTTTCTAGCCTGATCATCTAGGTATCGTCTTTGTTGAATCTATTGCTAGAATTAGATTGTTACTGGTTGAGCATATCTAATTCGTAGTAGCAACTGCATCGTGCTAGTATCTGGTTGTGCTAGTTTTATGTAGAGAGAATTGATTTGCATCTAGGATAAAAACTGGTTGTTTTATGCTGATGTATTCTGGTTATACTCCTGATCTTAATGCTGCTATTAAACTGAATCTTGATAGTTTCATGGTTGTTTAATTAGTTAGAGCTATTAATATCTGGTTGTGCTAATAGCTAATTCAGAAAAGGAATAGGAATTTCCATTGCATGAGATATTGAATGAGTTATCTAGGATCAACTTGTCATACGAAGTGTGGATATTTGTTTGGCTGAGCTATTTCCCAATTACAGATTCCATCATCTTTTACTTGTTACTATTTGCATGCTTGGTTACTTAAGACAAACAAAACCCCCCTTTGGTTACTTGATTGACACATATATTTCATACAGAACTAGAATCTGTCTCCCTGAGGACTCGACTCTTACTTGCCTAGGACTGCATATTAGGTTTGTTTGGATTACTTGCATAGGAGCAATTAGCACGACAAATTGTTGTTATCAAATTGGCGCCGTTGCCGGGGAGGCAACAATTTTAATTGTATTTGTGTGTCAATCTTGGTGTGAACCTATCTTATGGTTCACACTCGTGCTACTAATAATTTACCTCTTGATTTAGATCCAGAAATTGAGAGAACTCTTCTCCGTACTCACAAGGCTATTCGTGCACGACATCAGGCAGCTAGAAGCATGGCTGAACGTGTTACTCTTGAATCCTTGACGGCACCGGACCTTGTGCAAGCACCTCGAGCAGTGCAGTTCCCTGCACTCACTGCAGGCGTTAAGTTTGAGCTTAAGACGAGAGTGATACATTTTCTTCCGAAATTCAATGGACTACCGTTAGAGGATCCTAACAAGCACTTAACTGAGTTTCATGAGGTGTGCACTAGCATGTGGCCATCTGATATCACTGAAGATCAGATGAAGATGAGAGCCTTTTCCTTCTCTCTTAAGGAATCGGCTAAGGACTGGTATCATTCTTTGACTCCAGGGAGCATCACTACTTGGGTTGAATTGAAGAAGGTGTTTCTCGATAAGTATTTCCCAGCGATTAAGTCTAATGATCTAAAGAAGAAAATCAGCAATATTGAGCAACATTCCACTGAAATCCTTTATGACTATTATGAGCGTTTCAAGAGTCTAATTGCAACTTGTCCCTACCATGGCTATGAAAAGCATGATTTGATTCTATATCTTCATGGAGGCCTTCGCGAGGATGACCGTAGGATGGTCAATGCTACATGTGGTGGGAACATCTTGAAGAAGACATGTGAAGAAGCACTGGAGATCTTTGCAACGCTAGCCGATGATTCTAGGCAATTCAGTGGGAGAGGTTCTCAAACACTTCTAGCAGCAGGTTCTCAATCTACTGTTGATCAGGCTGACTTTGACATTCTGAAAGAAGAAGTGAAACGCCTGAAGCTGAAAGGAACACCTCAACAAGCTAAATCCTGCGAAATTTTCTTAGATGAACTCCATCCAACTGATGCTTGCCCAACACTCCAGGAAGAAGTGAATGATGTAGGAGGATATCAACAAAGGCCTAAACATGACCCTTATTCTAACACTTATAATCCAAGTTGGAGGGATCATCCAAATTTTAGATGGAGGGAACCGGATCAAAATCAGGGACCAGTTCAGCAAGGTAATCCCCATCAGTCAAGACAACTAAATGTGCCAAAACCTCAGGGACAGAGCTCAAACCCATCACCTTCCATGGAAGACATGATGAAGATGCTTATGCAAAACACAATGCAATTCCAAGAAGCTACAAAGTCTAGTATTCAGAACTTGGAGCGACAAATGGGTCAAATCTCTCAAGTCGTAAGCAAACTTGATGCAAAGGAGACAGGGAAACTTCCATCTCAAACGGAAGAGAACCCAAATGTTCAAAATGTTAGTGCCGTAACTTTGAGAAGTGGAAAAAGACTTGAAGAAGATAATTCTGAGACAGATGCAGGCAAAGGTATCGAACAAAAAGAGTCCGAAGACGGCGATCGCTGCCTTTCCTACGACGACCGTTGCCTTGATGACAGCGACCGCCGCCTCTCGCCGGATGGAGAATTGTCTAAAACCGAAGGTAGCGACCGCCGCCTTCCCTACAACGATCGCCGCCAAGACGTTTCAACTGAGAAAGAGAAGGAGTCGAGCCCTCCTGAGTGGAAACCTGTTCCACCCTTCCCATCCGCATTAAGACGGATCAATCCACTTGAGCAGGTGATACGCTACACTTTGTATGGCATAACTAGGGGTTATTACATTAGTTTAGGAGTGTTATCACAAGTATTTGGAGCTATTGTTATGTTCTGAGTTGTTTATGAAGAAGTGAAGAAATGAAGACCAGAACCGAATAAGAAGAGGATCAAAGATTGAAGACATGAAGACATTCTGCGGAGCAGCGACGATCGCCACCATCACTATGGCGATCGCCATTCTTAAACAGAAGCGTTACATGAGTTCGAGAGATCATGGCGATCGCCATGACTCTACGGCGATCGCCATGGGGCGACAGAGACCACGACAGTGCTTTACATGAAGACCGCGATCACCATGAATCTATGGCGATCGCCATAACAAGGCCGAAGACATTCCGGACTTTCCTTAATTTGCTTTGTTTTTATTTCTTTTATTATTTTCTTTTATTTCCGTTTTTCCTTCTAGGGTTGAACCTTTTATACCCTAGCAGCCATCATCTTTTCCATCATCTTTTCCAGCATCTTTTCCATCAGACAATTTAGTTTTGCCACCATGAGCAGGAACTAAACTCCATTGTTTTGCTTAGCGGTTGAAACCTTCAGTTATTAAGTTGTGAGATTTCTAAACTCTTGTTCTTTTCCTATGGGTTTGTATTAATTCTCTTATTCTTCATCTATTGATTTCTATTAGTTTTGCTAGCTTGATCACCTAGTTTGATTGATAGTTTTCTATTGCTAGACTAGGAATATACGGTGGAATTCCTTGTCATTGTAGCACTCATATCTGCATGATCTGGTAGTTGATTGCTTTTATGAAAGAGAATTGATTGCATGTTAATACTTGACAGTTGTAAGTTATTGCATGCATCCTTATGATTCCTGTGCCCTTTGCTGCTATTTCATCTAATCTTGAGAGGTTTCCCTGATTGCTGAATAGTAAGTATTAGCAGGACCGGTTGGCCTGCTGATATATTAAAGATTGGAATAGAAACATTCTCTAGGATTGAATAGAACTTGAGATAAATCTATGATCAACCTGATTGACTGTTGTGTGGATACTTGCTAGGTGAAACCCCTTCTCATCATATTCTCACCCAAACTTCCTCTGCTTGTTACTGGTTACTTGTGTGTTCTTGCAATCAAACCCCCCCCCCCTTTGGTTACTTGTTACTAGTTGATATTTCACTTGACTACATTGATTTGGTGTTTTGATTCCCTTGGGTTCGACCTCTACTTACTTGCTATACTCTAGTTAGTGTTTAGGGTTTTCTTTGATTTGGCATTACGACTTTAGCCTCATCAAATTTGGCGCCGTTGCCGGGGAATTGAAATTTTTCCGATTCTGTGTTGATTGTGAAATTATCAACTGTTTGGTGTGAACCTTTATGGTTCAGACCCGTGCTACTGATTCATCTCTTGTTTCCTTTGACCCAGAGATTGAAAGGACGTTCCTTCGGAATCAAAGAGCAGCTCTGAACCAAGATAACGAGATGGGTGATCGACATGGACCGCCATTGCCTACTATGAGGCAACTCACTGCCCCAGACTTAAACCAACAACCTTTGGCAGTGAGGTTTCCTGAGATTGAAGAAGGTGTGAATTTTGAATTAAAAGCTAGTTTAATTCATGAGCTACCACACTTCCATGGCTTAGCAGGAGAAGATCCCAACAAACACTTGGCTCAATTCCATGCCATATGTTCTAGTATGAAGCCAAGAGGTGTTACTGAGGAGCAGGTCATGCTGAGAGCTTTCGGATTTGCTCTGAAAGACGCTGCGAATGATTGGCTCTATTATCAAGCTCCGGGAAGTATTGATACCTGGACTAAGATGAAGAAAGTCTTTTTAGAGAAATACTTTCCAGCTACAAAACTGAGTAGCTTGAAGAAGGAGATCACGAATCTTCAACAACACTCAACTGAGAGTCTCTATGAATATTATGAGAGATTCAAGAAGCTTTGCTCAAGCTGCCCATTCCATAGTTATACTGACCAAGATCTCCTTATGTACTTATTTAGTGGCCTGATTGATGAGGATCGTCGAATGGTGAATGCATCATGTGGAGGTAACTTTTTAAGATTGACTATACCTCAGGCTACTGAAATGTTTGAGGAATTAGCTGAGAGCTCAAGGCAGTTTGGTAGCAGGCAAAGAACACAGTCAGTAAGTTCACTTGATCCCGGTAAAATTCAAAGTGATATGAATGAACTGAAAGATATGATGAAGTCTTTTATGCTGCAAAGTGGTGGTCAACAACTCCAAGAGCTGAATGCTGAGGTAAACGCTGTTGGTGGATGGCAACCAAGGCCAAGGTATGATTCTCATAATATTAATTATCAGCTACCAAAACCTCAGATTCTATGACTGTTGAAGATATGATCAAGTCCTTAGCTCAGACTGTGATGCAACAAAATGCTAAAACGGAATCGAGTATCCAAAATCTTGAAAATTAGTTAGGACAGATTGCTGAAGCTGTGAGTAAATTAGAGGCCAGGGAACCGGTAAGAAACCCGAGAGAGAATGTCAGTGCAGTGTTCTTGAGGAGCGGAAAACTTATGACGACTGTTCTGTGCCAAAACCGTGATCGCCAGACCTGAGTGGCGATCGCCATGAGATTACAGAGAGCAAAACAGGGTCTGCATCCCGACCGCGATCGCCATATAGCGATGGCGATCGCCATTCCATTCCAGAAGCTGAGGTGCAAAATTATCCACGACCGCGATCGCCAGTTGTTGATGGCGATCGCCGGGAGCCCCCTGAGTACATTGACGATTATGTTCGTCCAAATTTCCCACCTCTGTTCTCTCAGAAGCCTGTAGCCCCCTTTCCTGAGGCATTGAAGGATACTCGAAGACTGGATGACGACAAAGAAATTTTCAAAACCTTTAGTAGGTGTGAGGTAAACATTCCTTTGCTCAAACTTGTTAAGAGTATTCCTAGATTTGCTAAGTTTTTGAAAGAAGTTTGCACTATTAAAAGAAACCAAAAACTGAAAGGAAAGAAGAAAGTTGAAATAAGTGAACAAGTTTTTGCTGTGTTTCAAAAACACATGCCTAAGAAATGTGGTGATCCAGGCATATTTAGCATTCCATGTGTGATTGGTGAAACTAAATTTGACAAAGCCATGCTAGATTTAGGTGCATCAGTCAATGTTTTGCCTTACTATGTGTATGAATCACTAGGCTTAGGACCTTTGCATAAAACAGGAACTGTTATTCAACTTGCTGATAGGTCTACTGTATACCCAAAAGGGGTTGCTGCTATTTCATCTAATCTTGAGAGGTTTCTCTGATTGCTGAATAGTAAGTATTATCAGGACCGGTTGGCCTGCTGATATATTAAAGATTGGAATAGGAACATTCCCTAGGATTGAATAGAACTTGAGATAAATCTATGATCAACCTGATTGACTGTTGTGTGGATACTTGCTAGGTGAAACCCCTTCTCATCATATTCTCACCCAAACTTCCTCTGCTTGTTACTGGTTACTTGTGTGTTTTTGCAATCACCCCCCCCTTTTGGTTACTTGTTACTAGTTGATATTTCACTTGACTACATTGATTTGGTGTTTTGATTCCCTTGGGTCCGACCTCTACTTACTTGCTATACTCTAGTTAGTTTTTAGGGTTTTCTTTGATTTGGCACTACGACTTTAGCCTCATCAGCAGGACAAGGACATGTTTGAGATGTTCAGACATGTCGAGGTAAACATTCCTCTCCTTTACTTAATCAAATCTGTTCCTCGTTATGCAAAGTTCTTGAAACAGATGTGCACTACAAAGAGAAACCAAGACAGGAACAGTAAGAAGAAGGTGAAGGTAAGCGAACATGTTTCAGCGGTGTTTCAGAAACGACTACCTCAGAAATGTGGCGATCCAGGCATGTTCACCATACCATGTACAATTAGGACCCCTTGCATGCAACCAAAGTAGTTATTCAATTAGCAGATCGTTCTAGCGTGCGACCTATAGGGATAGTAAAAGATGTTCTTGTGATGGTTGGTGACTTGACTTTTCCTGCTGATTTCTTTGTACTCAATATGGAACATGACAAGCATGCAGCCCCCATTCTATCAGGGAGACCCTTTCTGAAAACGGCTAATACAAAGATTAATGTGAGTACTGGTGCATTAACCATGGAATTTGATGGACAAACTATTAATTACAACATCTATGAGGCCATGAAATATCCTTTTGATGATCATTCTTTGTGTGCAATTGACATTCTTGAACCATTGGTGCAAGATGTTTTTGATAGGAGCAACCTAGATAACATACAATCTATGCTTGTCGATTCTAGTTTGGATTTTGCCTTGTCCACTAACTTGCATGAAGTTTTACATGAGTTGGATGTTTACCATAAGCCTCCTTACGAAATGTCAAGAAAATTCCCCATACCACTGACCTTGCCGAGCGAGAAACTACTACCCTCTATTGTGCAAGCACCAGTGATTGAGCTGAAACAACTCCCTGATCATCTTAAATATGCTTTCCTTGGAGACAATGAGACATTGCCAGTCATCATCTCAAACAAGCTCACCAAGGATCAAGAGGAGAGGTTAGTGGTGGTTCTCAAAGAGCATAAAACAGCGATAGGATGGACCATTGCTGACATCAAGGGAATTAGTCCTACTACTTGTTTGCATCGAATCCTGCTAGAAGGAGAGGAGAAGCCATCTAGGCAGCCACAAAGGCGCCTGAATCCACCAATGATGGACGTTGTCAAGAAAGAAGTTCTGAAACTTTTGCAAGCAGGTATGATTTTTCCTATCTCTGACAGTAAATGGGTTAGTCCCACACAGGTCGTCCCAAAGAAAGGAGGGGTTACGGTGGTGGAAAATCAAAAGGGAGAATTAGTCCCTACAAGGCTACAGACAGGATATAGAGTTTGTATTGACTACCGCAAACTCAATGCAGTGACTAGAAAGGATCACGTCCTCCTACCTTTTATTTATCAAATGCTTGAGAGGCTTTCAGGTCGTGCTTTCTATTGCTTTTTGGATGGTTATTCAGGATAATTTCAGATAGCCATAGCACCGGAGGACCAAGAGAAGACGACATTCACATGTCCCTTTGGCACCTTTGCCTATCGTAGGATGCCTTTTGGACTATGTAATGCGCCTGGGACTTTTCAGCGGTGTATGGTAAGCATTTTCTCTGAATACATTGAGCATTTCATTGAGGTCTTTATGGATGATTTTACAGTACATGGGGATAGTTTTGATGCATGCTTAGATCACCTGTCACTTGTGCTTGCAAGATGTGTAGACACCAATTTAGTACTTAATTATGAGAAGTGTCACTTCATGGTAAAATAGGGTATTGTGCTCGGTCATATTGTTTTATCTAGGGGTATTGAGGTCGATAAGGTTAAGATTGATGTAATTCAGTCTTTGCCTTATCCTGCTAATGTTCGTAAAGATTTCTCAAAAATCTCTTCACCCCTCTGTGAACTTTTGAAGAAGGAAATTGGATTTGAGTTTACAAAGGAGTGTCAGGCCGCCTTTGATGACTTGAAGACGTGTCTGACAAGTGCCCCTATCATCTAGGCGCCTGATTGGTCTAAACCATTTGAGATCATGTGTGAATTGTGATGCAAGTGACTATGCTGTAGGAGCATTTTTAGGACAAAAAGAAGCAAGGGCATCCTATGTGATTCAGTATGCATCCATGCATCCATGCATCCATACACTACCTGTTGACGAAGAAAGAGGCCAAGCCGAGACTAATTCGATGGATTTTATTGCTAAGTGAGTTTGATGTGGAGATCAAAGATAAGAAAGGAGCAGAAAATCTGGTAGCTGATCATCTCAGCCGAATATTCCATTAAAGAAACCCCCCACAGACTCAGATTCAGACAAGCTTTCCCGACGAGTCCCTTTTCAGGATGACAGCTCTTGAGCCATGGTATGCTGATTTAGTCAATTTCCTCACCACAAGTGAATTCCCTTCACCTTTCACCAAGGCTCAACGAGACAGGCTGTGCAGCTCAGCCATATTCTTTGTCTGGGATGATCCCTATCTATGGAAGCATTGTTCTGATCAGTTCATTCGTCGTTGCATTCCAGAAAATGAGGTAAATTTTATCCTTAACTTTTGTCATTCTGAAGCATGCGGTGGGCACTTTGGAGTCCAAAGAACCTCAAGAAAGGTACTTGACGCAGGATTTTGGTGGCCCTCCATCTTCAAAGATGCGAATAACCACTGTAAATCCTGTGATAGGTGTCAACGAGTTGGAAACATGTCTAGTCGGGATGAGATGCAACAAACTAGTCTGATTTTTTGTGAAATCTTCGATATTTGGGGCATTGACTTTATGGGACCGTTTCCAACATCTTGTGGGAATATATATATTTTGCTTGCGGTAGACTACGTTTCCAAGTGGGTGGAAGCGAAGGCCACCAGAACTGATGATTCTAAAGTCGTAGCAGAGTTCTTGAAGACAAATATTTTTTCTCGATTTGGGATCCCAAAGGCTATCATAAGTGATAGGGGAACACACTTTTGCAATAGGACAATTACTGCTTTGTTGAAGAAGTATCATGTCACGCAAAGAGTCTCCACTGCCTATCACCCTCAAACTAATGGGCAAGATGAAGTTTCTAATAGAGAGATCAAATCCATCTTGGAAAAGACAGTAGCTCCTAATAGGAAGGATTGGAGTTTGAGGTTGGATGATGCACTATG
This sequence comes from Oxyria digyna, assembly GCA_029168935.1. Lineage (NCBI taxonomy): Eukaryota > Viridiplantae > Streptophyta > Magnoliopsida > Caryophyllales > Polygonaceae > Oxyria > Oxyria digyna. Next base: position 49,996,456 of record JAPVLV010000005.1, read on the forward strand.
GGCGTATCGAACAGCTTACAAGACACCAATTGTAATGTCACCTTTTCGATTGGTGTTCGGTAAAGCATGCCATCTTCCGGTTGAGCTAGAGCACAAGGCGTATTGGGTTGTCAAGAATTGTAGTATGAAACTTGACGAGGCCGGAGATCTTCGTAAGCTGCAACTACAAGAATTAGAGGAAGCAAGGATTGAGGCCTATGACAATGTTGTTCATTACAAGGAAAATACAAAGGCATGACATGACAAGAACATATTGAGGAAAGACTTCAAAGTCGGTGAAAAAGTCTTGCTATTTCAGTCCCGCCTTAGACTTTTCCCAGGCAAGTTGAGATCGCGTTGGGCAAGACCCTATGTCATTGCCAAGGTATACCCACATGGTGCCATAGATTTGTATGATGATGCTACACATACGGTGTTTAAGGTGAATGGTCAAAGAGTGAAACAATATCATGAAGGATTCACCAAGGACACCATTGAAGAAACGTTCCTGGAGGAACCTGAAACTCAGGCATGATGTGCTAGCATTCAGTCGAGCCACGACGTTAACTAAGGCGCTTATCGGGAGGCAACCCGATGATAGGTAGTTATTTTCTTCAATAAATCTCTCTCACATTAATTCTCTTTCGTACGCTTTTGTTCGGAACTAAGCTGTGCAGGGAAACAATTGGATGATGCCACGGATTGAAGGCAGCGACCAAGCAGCGACCGCTGCTTTGCCTACAGCCACCGCCGCCCCATGGCTCCGAATTCGGCTACGAAGCAGAGGCAGTGACCGCTGCCAAATGGCGGCGACCGCCGTTTTGCCTACGGCGACCGCTGCCCCAAAAAGCAGCGATCGCCGCCAATTCATTTCGGCTACGGAATTTTGACAATTAATTGCAGCGACCGCTGCCAGATGGCGGCGACCGCCGCTTTGCCTACGGCGACCGCTGCCCCCAAAAAGCAGCGATCGCCGCCTCCCAGGTATGGTTTCTAAACCTGAGCCGAAAAAAGAATATGTGAGATTTACAAAAATCAAAAGAAAAGAAAATCAAAAAAGAAAAGAAAAAAAGAGTGCAAGTCGATATCAGCACCTCTTCTCTTCTCCTCACCCTCACTTTACCAAACTCAAACACAAACCCATTCTCCCCTTTCTCTCCCATACAAACCCTCTCCTCTCTCACACCAGGCGTCGCCACCCCATTCTCCTGCTCCTCCCACCCAGCCGGCGACCGCCACCTTTTGTTTAGATCCGACGCACAGCAGGCAGCGACCGCCACCAAACCAGCAACGACCGCCGCCGTCTCCACCACTGTTCCACTTCGTCGGATTTTGTGCTCTCTCCTTCGGCTCCGTTCAGTTTTCGACATCCCCGGAGTCTATTCTAACCTCCACCATCTTCAATTTCGGTTTGGTAAGCCCCCCTCTTCACCTAGAACTTGAAATTCGAATTCTAGGGTTTGGGCTATTTGGTTGATGATTTGTGGAGGATATTTGCTATTTGGTTGTTGTTGGGGATTGATTGGAGTTGATAATAGTGATTGTTGAAGCTTTGGTTTGCTTTGGAGGATTATTTTTGGATTTGAGCTTTTTGAGAATTTTGGTGTGGTTATTGTTGCTCTTGGTTGTTGTTGCTTGTTGTTGCTTGTTGTTGCTCTTGGTTGTTGTTGTTGTTGATTGAATGATGAAGCGTACCGCCAGCTCCCGTCCACAGTCGACTCCTGAGCAAAAGGAGAGGAAGAAAAGGCTAGAAAAACAGGAATTTGTGTCCACTTTGTTCTTAGACCATCAATGCTTAGGTGCCCTTCGCCTCTATGATTGCACGGAGAAACTGTTTCAGCATGGTGGTTTGGGACGGTTTTTCCATCTTAAGGCACCAACATTCAAGAGTTGGACGATTGAGTTCTTGAGCACCCTTGAGAATGTGAAAGACGAGAAAAGAGTTGCTTTTGTGCTTGCAGGTAATAATTACTCAATGAGTTACGAAGAACTCAGCTCTGCGCTTGGGATTACCAAGCCACCCTCTAAGGAATTAGCATGGGCAGACACTTGTGAGTACTTGGATTTCTGGTATGGCTCTATAGGTAATTCCACGCAAAAGGTGGAGAATATAACTATAAATGGTCACATCCTTGTCTCCGCCTAGCTCACAAGGTAATCATGATGGCTTTCTTAGGCCAATCATAGCTGAACAAGTTGTCGTATCTAGACCTTGCAGCAGTTTGGAGCATGACACCAGAATGCTCATTGGTGAAGGATTGGTTATCCTTATTTTTTGGGTGTTGTACGAAATATCAGGGTGCCAAGAAAGGCAAGAATGTGATCGGTGGAATGGTATCTTTGATTGCTTTGTCCCTTGACATCCCACTTTCGGATGAAAAATCACAGGTTTCTCCAAGCTTTCTTTATGACTGGGTCAAGATGAGGCATGTGGGTGATCTCGTTCCTCCTTCTATGAGTTCTGATGACATGCAGCAGCAGATGTTTAAGATGATGCGGAAGATGGATACGAGGCAACAGGCAATGGAGGTTGATTTTAGGGAGTTCAGGCAACAACAATAGTTTTTCAGTGATGAGCAGAGCTTCATGAGAGGTCAGCTTACTCAGCTTGTTGACAATCAACTTGATTTTCGTACCATTCAGCAGCGGCATACCGAGAACATACAGAGCTTAGAAGATCAGATGCGGTCCTAGGACATTTTCATGACCCAACATTATCCACCATCTCAGTAGCAGTAATCTCTTTACTTCCCCTTATCGTTCAGTCTTTAATTCATTGAGGACAATGTTAGCTTTAAGTGTGGGGGAGTAGATATTGTATTTGTTATTGTTATTTTGATATTATGATTCTGAAAAAAATAAAAAAAATAAAAAAGAAAAAGCCACAAAAATATGAAAAAAGGCAGAAAAATCCTGGGATAGCAAGATCTATGCAACAAGCAGGTAACCTGGACCAGCACTAGGTTGGGGTAAAAAGAGGTTTCGAGTGATGTGAGTCTGTGAGCCCTGGAACAATTAATGAGTGGTTAGGATGAAAACCCGAGAGGGCGCCTAAGCAAAATGAGTGGTAAAAAAAGAGAGATTTTTAGGATTCATTCTTATTTGGCGAGGTGACATAAGTTGGAGGTGATATAAGGAGGAATTTGGGTAGGACATTTTGGAGCTATAAGACGTTAGTTTTGGTCATGATTTCTTTGATCACATTTGTTAGTATTGTTGGAGGATGAGACTATTTGGTGTTGATTGAATTGGAGTTTTGTTGGTTGTTAGCTAGGATGTTGGTGATTTCATTTGTTTAGAGTTATGAGCTTACATGTTTAGGTGCTACATCCTTAGTACTGAGTTCTCTTGTGTACTTGGGTGTCTATGAGCTATATTGATGATGAGTAGTAGTTTTCTATCTACTCGGGACAAGTAGAGATTCAAGTGTGGTGGAGTTTGATACACACGATATCATAGTGTGTAAGTATGGTGTTTTAGGGTGAGATTACTGAGTTTTAGGAGCGTCTTGGAGCTTACTCATGCATTTGGAGTGAAGACGACGTATGGAGCTTTATGTTGATATTAGAGACTTATTACAAAAGAAGAAAAGAAGCCAGCAAAAGACCGACGAGAAGACAGAAGAAGACGTCATATACTGGCGGCGACCGCCGCCAAACCTACGGCGATCGCCGCCCATCCACGTGAAGAAGCTGAGTTATGTAAAGGCGGCGACCGCTGCCTCTGTCAGATCCGAAATTGTAATCTTTATTTTCTATTATTTTTGCTATTTTTCCTTATTTGTTTAAACTCGTTTTACGTTTTAATTTTAGGATATTTTCTTTATAATTAGGTTAGAGGAGAGTCTGTTCTTCTCTAACCCCGTTTACACTTTTCTTTTCATCAGCAGACATTTGTTATGAAGAACTAAGCCCTTTTGCTTAGTCAGACAATTGAAGCATTCGTTTTAATTAAGTTGTGAGATTTCTCGTTCCTTATCAATTGCTTGGAATTAATCTATTCTCTTGCTTGAATCTATCTTGATTAATATTGATTTTTTCCAGCCTGATCATCTAGGTATCGTCTTTGTTGAATCTATTGCTCGAATTAGATTGTTATTGGTTGAGCATATCTAATTCGTAGTAGCAGCTGCATCGTGCTAGTATCTGGTTGTGCTAGTTTTATGTAGAGAGAATTGATTTGCATCTAGGATAAAAGCTGGTTGTTTTATGCTGATGTATTCTGGTTATACTCCTGATCTTAATGTTGCTATTAAACTGAATCTTGATAGTTTCATGGTTGTTTAATTAGTTAGAGCTATTAGTATCTGGTTTTGCTAATAGCTAATTTAGAAAAGGAATAGGAATTTCCATTGCATGAGATATTGAATGAGTTATCTAGGACATACGAAGTGTGGATATTTGTTTGGCTGAGCTATTTCCCAATTACTGATTCCATCATCTTTTACTTGTTACTATTTGCATGCTTGGTTACTTAAGACAAACAAAACCCCCCTTTGGTTACTTGATTGACACATATATTTCATACAGAACTATAATCTGTCTCCCTGAGGACTCGACCCTTACTTGCCTAGGACTGCATATTAGGTTTGTTTGGATTACTTGCATAGGAGCAATTAGCACGACAAATTGTTGTTATCACCCGCATCAAAGCCTTCAAAAGTTCCCTTCCCGGAGCAAAGGCACGTGAGATCACACCGGGGAAATCATCTACGGACATGCATTTTTCCTCAGGAACATCAGCCACTTTCTCCTTGCCCTTCCTTGAACACGTCGCCTTAGCCGGAGAAGGAGACGGCGTAGATTCCAAAGTAGCCATGAGGTCGATTCGCGGAGCACCTTCCTTGATTCATAGAGTACTGGCGTCGCCATTGGAAAGAGATAGAGATGGAAGAGCGGCGTAATAGAATGAAAGAATGAAAAAAAATGAGGAGAGCAGAGAAATGTTCGGAAGAAATGAAGTAAGAAGAAGTGTATAGAGAGAGGAAGGATCTCGCCCATTTATAGGCAAGAAATCGCGAGAATTACGGGAAAAGATACTTTCCCAACGGCAACATCCTCCACTAAAGAAACTAGCCGTTACAAGTGAACGTTGTCGGCACAGATAACGAAGCTCTCCATCAGGAACATGGAAATGATTGAGGGAAAATGATGCTCGAAGCTCTGCGACGATATTGAAATCTCAAGTGACGTAATCATCAACGCATTCCAAGTTTAAAGAAGACGTATTCCTTGAAGAAAGAAGGCGTCTCCCTGCTCTACTAGACGTTAAGCCCTGTAAGACGCCTTAGGGGTATTGTTTGTTCCTAAATATACGACGAGTACGGAACGTGTGATAAGCTACGTGTAGGATGATCACGTCGACGTGACGAGAAGCAATGAAGATGTCGTCAACGCGACGAGACGTGGCAAGGATCTCGTCTACCTTAAAGATAGAGTCGGCCGAGTATACATTATCTTATTTCCTTGTATATTGTTGTAATTGGTAAAAGATACGAGATAGAATATCTTTTTACCTTATTATTATATCGTCATTAGATAAAAGGAAGAGATAAGATCTCGTTTCCTAAAAGATATCATTAGGGTTAGCCTATAAAAAGAGGCTAATGCCTGCTTTGTAATTCATTCAGCAACCATACAAGTAATACTAAGTTCAAGCTTCAAACCCTAAATTCCTGTGTCGTTCTTGAGTGTTGAGATTATATCATATTCTTTGATCTTTGCCCTACAATTGCTTAGTTGTCATCTCGTTGATAATTTCGTTACAAACAATACGTGTGTTAGTTCTTTTATAAAGTACTAGTTTCCGGGCGCGGGGTACCCAATTATCCTATTCTTAATATACTATAAAATTAGGGGTTTCCCAAATTTAATCACACTGTTTATAATGCTTTGTTTTTAATTTATCATTTTCTTATTTTTGTTCTTTTCCATTTATTCCTACGTTTACGAATATGTCACTCAAATGATGATTTTGACCCACCAACACATGTCTATAATGGATTCGTATGAGACATATCATCATCTTTTACTCTTCGATTCTGCAACGCCTTATTATGAAATTTTATAGATCGTAAAACCCCCGCGTAGCACGGGCCCAAGAACTCTAGTATAATATAAATTTAGACGTTTGGGGTAATAAATTCCAATCTTTAGCATTTAATCCCCTACCATTCAAAGCAAGCCTATTCTAATCGGATAGATGTAATCAGTATATTGAACCCCTTTCCACAGTTTGTTTGGCTCAAACAGGTATATTGCCCTATAAAAAAACCCATTTTTCAGAGTGTGGCCCAAAACCAAACTATGCAGCTTTCATTACTAATGGGCCCATTTGATCACATTCAATTCCGTTTTCCGTCCTAATGAGAGTGTTACGAGTTACACATGGAATGTTCGGACCTTTCACATACTCCATGGCCGTTTCATCGGCATTGCCTTTAAATAGGCGGTTCACGGTGGGTGAATCATACTTTCCCTTACCTTCTTTCCTTACCTCACCAAAGCGTCCTAATGGAGAAATCAGAGTCGAGGGAGACGAGGCCTACATTGCACTCTCTGATCTCTGTATGGGGTCTGACTAAGGTTAGTCTAGCTTTGCAAAGAGCTCATCTCGAGTCCAAATGCAACATCAACGTTTGTGATTATGTACATAGACAACCTCTTTGTTTATGGAGAACTGGGATACATTCGTAGAAGCATTCCTCTTTTTCTCTCTTCAATAAATGATTTGTCAAGACACACATGTACTTTGAACCATTGTAGTATGTTGACAAAGGACCTGTAAGGCTTTCAGAGATTCCAATATATTGTCTTAAATAAATGATTTGTCAAGACACACATGTACTTTAAACTCTTTTCTTTCAAGTGATGTAAGGTTTTCATTCTTAATTAATGTTTATAATGGTATATTGTTGTAATGTTCATCCTGCTATTTTTTTTTAATTACATCAAATAATCCTCGCACTATCATTGGGCACAATCATGCTACTACAAAAGGTTTGAGCTATCAACAATCAATTCCATGCGGACAGGATATGTGTATTCTCCATATTGATATGTTGCATATATTAGCATGATATATATTTCAGCTTTATTAAACTGGTGTTGGTTTGAGAGTATAGCAACAAAGAGACGAGGAAAAAAAAGAGAAACCTTTCAGTCTTTGCGTTGCCTTAAGAGCATACCCATTGGTTGTCCACTTGGGATGGGTATTAGGAAAGAGAAACCCAAAATAATATTAAAATATGAAAAAGTAGAATTTTGAAGGAAAGAAAAACAATACCCACAAAAAAAATGGGCATTCTCTTCACCATGGTGAAAGAAATGGGCATTCACCTAAATTTGACATGTGTCCTAAGATGACATCACTTTTGAGCTAAAATACATAAATAAATTTGACATGTGTCTTATAGAGAAATGAATGACCATAAATAAATGGGCAACCATTGAAAGTGTAGTGGGGATAGATGAGTATGGAAAATGGGTATTAACAAAAGAAAGAAAGAGGTATTATTAAAATATTTGATACCCACAAAAAAATGGGCAAATTAAATTTCTGAACAAAAAAGAGAAGAGACTGGGCTCCACTGGAATCACATCTGCAAACCAAAGGCTTAAGGTGGTCTGGGAATTCGTAAAGCCTGGGATAATAATCGTGCTCTACAAATGAAATTGTTATGGAAAATTGTAAGCCAACCTACAAACATTTGGGTCTCTATTATTAAAGAAAAATATTTTCACAATATGGATTTCCTATCCTTGGAACGTAAACCTAGTCAATTATGACAATTCAGTAGACTCCTTCTGCTCCTTCAAGACTTCAAGAAAGGGCTTTCTTGGCAACTTGGAGATGGAAGAAGTATTCTATTTTGGACCGATAACTGGGCTCCAAATATAAATCTTTCTCAGTATCGTAGTAACAACCCCATGATAACAAAAGTTTCTGATTTCATCACCCCGAATAAACAGTGGGATCTAAGTAAGCTTTCAGTGGTCTTACCACAGCAGGTGATCAACAAAATAGTGCAAATAAGAATCCCATACTCTCCTATGCAAGATACTATTATGTGGACATCGGCTAAAGACGGTGTCTTTTCAGTTAAATCTGCCTACCGACATATTACACCTTGGAATGAACCACCTATCAATACCAAACCCTTTTGGAAATCAAATGTCCTGCTAAAAGTTCAAAATTTCATTTGGAAAGCTATAGTTGATTGTTTACCAACTACTGAGCGCTTAAATCGACATTTTCACAAGGTCTACCATGTCTGCAGCCTCTGTAACTCTGTTAATGAGGATATAAATCATTTCTTTTTCCAATGCCCGTTCACCTTATCCGTTTTTGAAGAAATTAAACACTAATGATTTTGAAAGCTCCATTGAAAGCTTCTGTCAAATAAACCAATCCTATGCTCTTGGCCTATTTGCCTGGTGGAGTATTTGGAATCACAGGAATACAAAGATTTTTAGATCAAGCACGATCCCTTCCACCTACCACTATAAAGAGCTTGCAAAAACAATTGTATTCCAGTTCCTTGAGTACTCCTCCATTTCTAACCCACCGAAATCTACACAATATAATAAACGGAATCCTCATCCCAAAACGACATGGCACAAACCTCCTTTAAATGCTTTTAAACTAAATTGTGATGGCTCTAAAAGGGCCGACTCTAGCTCTTTTATTGGTTTTGTTATTCGCAATTTTGAGGTTGTCCCTTCCTTTGTGGAACATCTTAGAATCCCTCCTTCCTCGAGTATTGTCATTGAAGCAATGGTTGTGCTTGAGGGTCTCAAGGCAGCCACCCGTCTTAATATTAGGAATATTTTCGTTGAAAGTGATAGTCTGCTAGTTATTAATGCTATTAATGGCACTTTCTCCCCGCCGTCAGAAATTAGGACAATTATATTGGATATCCGTTCTATTTCCAGTTCTTTTGATTTGTGCAGGTTTAACCATATCCGTCGTCACTGTAACAAAGCAGCGGACTTCTTGGCCTCACAAAACCCTGATATCGATGAACTGCGCAATTTCCTCTTTAGATGGAAACACAGCTCTTCGACTATGGAGATCCGTCAACTCCAGAACCTCCTAGTTTCTAGGAACTCTTCTTTCTTCCCTTTGAAAGAATTTGTAAAGATCATCCGCGAAGATGATTTAGGCCTGTATTGTTTCTAACATCTGGCCTTCTGTTTGCTTGTTAAAAAAAAAGAGAAGACACTTTTATAAAGCTTTTTGTTTTAGAAATGGTGGCCCATCGTCAGAGCTGATGTGGTCAAAAAGAGTCTTGGGAGTATTGCTACTATTCTTTCATGACTTGAGATTGGAATTCAGGTTATGTAGTGATATTATATAATGTGATTACACATTTTGAAAGGGGTTGAAAACTCAAGATAGATAGTGCTATTTTTCTCTATTTATTTAGGGGCTTACTATTTAGCACACCCTTTTTTTTTATTTAGCACACCCATACATTCGTCACGGATCTATGTCAAACATCTGTCGCAAAGGTGTGTAATAGTTATGTGACGAAGGTCTTCAATACTTCCGTGACGAAAGTCTTCCAGAGTTCCGTGACGAAGAAACCGCATAGTTTTGTGACGAAGGTCCTCTTTTTCAGTTATAAAAGAGATTTTTTTACCCAACCCTAATGTAACTTATTCCTCTACATCTCTAACCCTTTCGGCGCAGCAACAACACACCACAACACCATTGTCTACATTTCTTCATCTCTTTCAATACAATAATCAACAAATCAAGTGATAAGGTAATTTCTAACTCTCTTTGCATTAATTTTCTATGTTTGATGAAGATATGTCAAAAACATTGAAATGGTGTGATTAAATTAGATTGATATGTGTATTAAGCATGTTTTTTAATTAAAATGTTGTTTGTTTATGTTTAATTGAGAATTGTTTCAAATTTTAGATATAATCCCCAAATTGATGAACTTATGAATTAAGGTTTGACATTTTGATTAAGAAAGATATGGTATGAAATGATTTAGGGGCTAATTCAATTGGATAGATTAAATACTGTTTTTTGTGCTTGAAATTCTGGAAATTTGAAGCAAATTCATTCGTCACCGGATGTTTTGGCATTGCTGAATTTCTGGTTGTGCAAAATCCTTCGTCACGAAGGTAATCAGTAGTTCCGCGACGAAGGTCAAACAGACATTCGTGACGGAAGTCCACTGGACCTTCGTGACGGAGGTTGTGGCGAGATCCGTGACGAAGGTTGAGGAGAGTTCCGTGAGGGAACTCTACTGGACCTTCGTGACGGATGTTTATGCATATTTTTGCTGTTTTTTTGTTTTGTTGGTTTGTTATGCGTAAATTGACAAAATATTATGTTTGTGTAGATGCATCCGTCTTCTAGAAGTGCCCGGAAGAATGCCCGTAATCAAACTCGAGAAGAAATCGAGGCTGGAGAGAGGCCCGCTTATCAGCCGAAGCCGAGGAACAGGCGCGGAAGAGCTGACGAGGGTACAAGTGCAAGTCAAGACGTCCCGCAACCTTCTTGGCATGAACAACAACAGCTAGCTGACCCTAGTGCATATTCGAACCTTTACGAGAACATGGTTAGTTAATTTGAAATTCACATTATATTAGTGTTTTTTGTTATTATTAAATTAATAATTTCTGAAATTTATTTGATTACAACAACAAATCCCGATGACTCCAACCTATGAGGCACAATATCCAACTTGGAGTCCGCAGAGTGCTGTAAGTATTAGTTTAAAATTTAATTTATAGACGATTATGAGTGAAAGTTGTACATTTCACTAATAACCACTTTTTTTGTAATAGATCCCTACATGGGTTCCCCCCTCTTCTCCACAAGTAGCATGGGATGAAGCAGTAGGCCGTCTACAGGCCTTTCAGCGAGAAGCACCAGAATGGCAATCTGGTCCAACTGCTTCCTAGGCTGAAGGACAGTTTGAGGGCCATTACGGGGGGATCGATCTTAATGAACATGGCGATGAAAAAGACGACATTTACCCGAAGTTACAGTGGCCTATGCCTGGAGGTCCTAAGGAGATAGACTTGCTTCATAGCTTCAGCGGGCACATTGCTTATATGGTTTGGCAAGGACATGTAAGTAAAACTATCACCTTTGTTTGAATTGTTAATTGCGTAATTTCCATGCTTTGTTAATTTAGACATGATTTGTTAATTGATTTAAATGTACTTAAAAAACTTGAAATATGATAAACAGGAGAGACCGCAATTGAGAAATACGGTCAGAAAAGAAGGTTTAAAAAAATGGAAGTTAGAGGGTGACTATCCTTGAGTTTCGTTGGCTAGGGCTTCTGGTTTGTCACATTTGCAAACCCTCATGTATCCCAACCACGACCAAGCGTTGATCAATGCATTTGTTGAGCGCTGGCAGCCAGAAACAAATTCATTTCACTTGCCATTTGCTGAAATGACAATCACCCTATTAGATGTGCACAAGATTTTGGGTATCCCTATAAACGGAAAGGGCATGGGATTTCGCACATCTGCTGATGGAGTTGGCAAAGCTGACATGAAGGCTGTAATGGTCAACAGAGCAAAGACGACTTTTGGCATAGATTTACTTGACGCAAGAGTCAAAGCTGGTAATGAAGTTTCACCAGAGCTTTTGAAGGAACAATGCATGACAGTGGATAATGAGGGGAACTTTGAAATGGATCAAGTCTCAATCGCTAAGGGTTGGTTGACATACTTGTTGGGAATGACATTGTTTCCTGACAAGTAGTCGTACATGATCAAGTTGATTCACCATGAATGGCTTAATGATATGGCAAATATCCATGGTGTGTCTTAGGGTTCGGGTGCGTTGTGTGCTTTGTATGGACAACTGGGTAAATACTCCCGCGGAGATTGTGCAACGATGCCTTTCTGTTACACCTTGTTGATGGTATGTTTGTCTTTAAATAAATGTTTTGATTTTAATAATTTTCCTTTTATTTTCCTTAGTTTTGTTTGATGATGTAGGGTTGGATCTATTTGTACTTTCCTGCTTTTCCTCCTCCACCCAAGATGATGATGATATATTCCATACGAATCCATTATAAACATGTGTTGATAGGTTAAAATCTTCATTTGAGTGACATATTCGTAAACGTAAGAAAGAAATGGGAAAAGAAAAAATATCAAAAAATGACTAATTAAAAACAAAGCATTAAATGCAGTGTGTTTAATTTGGTGAACCCCTAATTTTATAGTATATAGATTTTTTGGGTCCGCGCTCACAATAAGGCGTTGCGGAATCGAAGAATAGAAGATGATGATATGTTTCATACGAATCCATTATAGACATATGTTGATGGGTCAAAATCTTCATTTTTGCGATATATTCGTAAACGTTGGAAAAAAATAAAAAAATGATAAATTAAAAACAAAAGCATTAAATGCAGTGTATTAATTTGGGGAATCCCTAATTATATAGTATACTAGATTTACGGAACCCGTGAGATGCACGGCTCCTGATTTTCACGTAAATATTAAGCTTTAGCTATCTCGTCGAATTATAACGGTATAATTTCATTGTTGTTGTTTTTTCATGTTGGAAGTATTTTGTAAGTTGTAGGGTTAAATATGGAAAAAGTTTAGGAGAAGAAGTTGTGATGGTCACTTCCTCGAAGAATGTGTAATATCGAAAGTCCAAACTAATTACACATTTCAGGACTAAATTGGAGAGGAGTAAACAAAACGTACAATATACATAATTTTTCTATTGATACATATAGTCTTAAATCACATTGAAATATAGAGGATAATTAAGTCTCGTACCATTTAGAAATCCAAAACCTAAAAATAGTGGAAACTCACTCAAAAAAATAAAATTACGGAAATAAGGGCTTGAAAATTAATGGAGAGGACACATAAATGTGCTTAACCATGCATGTAAATCATCCAAGAGTCTATTAGTATTTTTTTAATTCAACAAATTTAATTGAGATGACTGAATATATATTGAGTTAGTAGTAATATAATATTTATTAATTACAATCTAAACTCCGTCAATCCAAAAAAGTTAATTTCATATTTATATGTTATAATAAGTTAACTTCATATATTATAATAGAAACAACCATTATTACGTTTTCTACTTACCACCTAAGACATCAATTCAAACTGGTTATAACAACGAAACATCTAAAAGTAGCAACAAAGAACAATCAAGCTATGTAGTACTAATCTCTAAAGCAAAACTAAATCCTAATTCACATAGCAGAAAAGCGGATTGAGTATATACAATACAGAGCGCCTTAAAATTTCAAAATCCGGAAAATCAAATTACAAGATGAAGTAGCGAGTGAAAAATGAGTAAAATAACATACCTCTTTGCTTAAAAGAGAAAACTTTTCAGAGCCAACGGGCAAGATGGACTTGGCAGTTCAATCCAAGTGTTGGTCCTGCCCCTTTAATAAAACAAAACACAATTGAAACTCAGTAGAGCTAATTCAAAAAACCTCAAAGAAATCTATGATATATGTATGTGATGCATCTTCATATCTTTATGCAAGAACTCCACCAGGTGATACAAAAAATAAGGTGTATGTATGAGGAATATATGAACGAATATAAGAGTGGGGCGAATAGGACATATGGATCATGGAAAAAGCTTTTATCGCCGCTCGATTACACATCTCTTTTCAGCTTCTATTGAACACTTTCCTGACATAAAGTCATGTGTAGTAAAACTCAAATACTCCATATAAATTGAGCACCAGTGATGAGCCTAACACCATGAACCTCAAAATTACATGTTTTTATGAACAATTTCACATGAAAAAACCTTAGAAACCTTCAACGAAAATTCATAATTTTGTTATCTGCAATCTTCGGACGAATTATCGCTTGGACGTATCCGTCGATGGGGTTACTCAAAACTTGTGCGCCCTCCGCTGTCAGCATCCGAGCGGAGCAACCACCTGTTTTCATTCGCTTGAGCCATTGCAAAAATGATGAAACCGGGAAAGAGAAATAAGAAAACATAATATATACCAATCACCCTTTAAATTACCGACTCAAGAGTCACACTTCATCCCCGAACATCAATCAGCCCTGAAAATGCCTCTATGGCGTAGCAAAGGCAGCGGAGAGATGTCATCTACTGAGGGAGGGAATGGGCATTGAAATGGGAAAGGTCGGATAAAGATGAGAAGCAAAATTCTCTCTAACTTTAATGCTAGGCGACTCCATCTTCTCACGCAAGGTAGAGATTTAAAAATACAAAAAGCACAAAATGCAACTCTAAAAGCATTAAATGCAACTCTAAAATCATTAATTGCTTAAACTAAAGGACAATTTTATATGTTTATAGATTATAAGAAGATTATAAGATTAAGATGTGCTCCAATATCACTATATCAGATTCAAGTTAAAAACATTTGAGCACCTCGTGTTTAAAGAAAGAATTAATAGAAGGTAAAAGATCAAATGAGAAGTTAATCTTAATCTGAAAAATGAGAAAATAATATAGACCATCGGATCTAGGGCATATTAACGGACCTCCTCCCCCTTCTCAGGCGCGTTCTTTATCCTTCTCCCACTCGAAAACTCTTTTGCTCGATCTCGGCTCCTCTCCCACTCGAAAACTCTTCCGCTCGATCTCGGCTCCTCTCCCACTCGATCTCTTCCTCGATCCAACCGGCTCCCCACTCGATCTCTTCTTCTCTAGCTAGTTTCGCTTTTGTTTCTCCTCGATTCTCCTCTGTCTATTCTCTTTCATTGATTTGTTAGTTTTTCCTGATATTTTAACCTTCGATTTCTAGGTTTTTGAGGTTTTTTACTTGAATTTGCTTTCTTCTTCAGTTGTTGTCCCGGTTTCTAGGTTTCGCCATGGATCTATCTTTAACTCCAACGATTGGAGGTTCGTCCTTTTTTATTTTCAAGTTTCGTCGGTGATTTTAGTTTTTCGATTGAGTTTTCATCATTAATTCTTAGGTTTAGATTTAGTTTTCTGTTTGATTTTGCTTGAGTTAGCAAGATGGATGAATCTGTGTTTATGTATCCCTATTTGGCTTCGATTTTTTGGTGGAAACCTTGAACTTCTTTGTTTTCAGTTGCTGTTATCCAGATTATTTCAAATTCGGCATGGATCTATGTTTATCTCATTCCATCAGAGGTTTGTCCTCTTAATTATTAGTTTTCGACATTGATATATGTTCTATGAGAACCATAACAAACTGAAGCACCAGTCAGAGTAAACTGCAACACAACAAAGATATAAAGGCTACAGATATAAAGGCTTCATATGGCTCAGGGGTCACTATTTTAAAGCATCTCTTGTGCAATAGAGTAGAATACAAACCTTTCTATAAGGGGATTGCAGCCAAGCGTTGGAGGATTAAATTTAGATGTGATTATCTTGCTAAAATCATTTTTTGTTATGTAGGACTCGATGGATATGTATTACTTTGATAGTTATCACTTGTAAACAAGTTGCATTCCCCCCCCCCCCCCCCAACAACTACAACTGATTACTTTGAAGCACATTTTTTATGTATTTGAAGCACATTTTCTAGCAATTACCGGGCACAATGAAGTTTTTTCATGATTGCTTTATGTTTAAATTGTTTAGCACAAGGATGTTAAGTCAAAGCACAAATATACTAAGTCCAAGCACTTTTATTTCTAAAACAAAGCACAAAAAGAGCATATACTAGCACATCTCAATGATAGAGTAGCACATTTCAGTAATATAATAGCACTTTCAATTAGAGTAGCACTTTCAATTAGAGTAAATCAATGCACATTCCGGTAATAGAATATAATAACAAAAGTAGCAAATTCTAGTAATAGAATAGCAGCTTCAACATTTAATATAGTAGCACTTTCATTAGTAAAACAAAGCACATAGGCTTTTACTGTTATTTTTCTTAAGTTAGTAGTGCAACACATCATTCATAAACCAAAGCAATAAATATACAATGTGATGAAGGATCATATGAGCATCAACCAATGCCGGTGGTTCTCGAGTTCGAGGGTGCATTGACTCGTTCGAGAGCAAAGGCGGTCCAACAAGAGTTAGACAAGTTAGTGGCCTTTATATTGTCTAAGGAGCTTATGAGTACAAAGGATCTCTTGGAAACACCCACGAGAATGGTGTTTATTATTAGTGTTCGAGATGACCCGGGCGAAGGCGACGAAGGAAACCCGCAGGACAGCGACCGCGATCGCGGCCCTTCCCATGGCGATCGCGGGAATTAATTGTCAAAAAGTCGTAGCCAGTTTGCTAAAACCGCGATCGCTGGATCCACATGGCGGTCGCCATATTACAGACGACAGAGACTTTCAAGATTTCCTTATTTAGTTGTTTTCAGGATTATTTGTTTTTAGGATATTTTTGGCAATACGTTTATTTATTTCTTTTATTTTAATTGGCCACCTTATTGACTCTATATAAGGTTTTCCTTAGTTAATGTTGTAGGTTCCCAGACTTTGATATTGAATACAGCGTTTATCGTTTTTCCTCTCAAAAGAGTGCTTTTGTGAGTAGAGTGTCATGTGTGCATTGTTGTTGAACTCGCCCTAGTTGTACTTGTGCGTGTCAATCTCTTCCATAAGGTTGGTGCTATCGGGACTTCATAGAGCATCCTCCAGGTGCCTTGGCCTACCATAGCCATTGTGTTTGGTTGTAATCCATTGAGGTTTCTTCATCATCTGGTAAGGTTCTTGTTCTTAAGTTCAAGGATTTTATCGTTGTTTGATTTGGTTCCAATTGGCCTATCATTCGACTTATCCTTCTTTCATCTCATTCTAATTCCGCATATCTTCTCTGTTCGAGTTTTTGTTCGAGGTTTGGTGTCTAGATCGGACAACAACGGCTTATCCCCGCATCACAATGTTATAGCACAATGAAGTTTATTCTGACATCCTTCTTAAATCATCACATCATTCATTTTACTTACAAGTGTTAAAACTGTTTCAAAACTTTATTATACGTGACGCTAAGTAGTACCAAAATTACAACATTACAACAAGTTCAACGTTCAATTTTTGGACTTCTTCGACATCATCTCTGTGACATTCTTTATCTCATTGTATGTTCTATCAAGCATGGAAGAACAATACTTCAGTATCATGTTCGACACTTTTCAGCTGAGCTATCCTTTGGTGCATTTGACACGTCTGTGCTTGAGCCCTTCTCTCCTTATTTTGTGCCCTTCTATGCTTCATATGTGCTCTTCTGTTATGGAGTTGAGCCCTTCTCTGTTGTATAGAAATAATTAGTAAATAAAAGCACAAAAGTGATTTTGCTGCTTCTTCTTGTAGTGATTTACCTTTTGTTGCTTCTTCTTATAGTGATTTTGTTGGCTGAATCCCAATGACTAATGGATGTGTAGTACGAATCTTTTGGCGACGATAATGTTGTGTATCACATTCTGCATAAATCAAAGCACAACATTGTTAAA
The DNA here is from genome assembly GCA_029168935.1 of Oxyria digyna. Lineage (NCBI taxonomy): Eukaryota > Viridiplantae > Streptophyta > Magnoliopsida > Caryophyllales > Polygonaceae > Oxyria > Oxyria digyna. The sequence goes on from JAPVLV010000005.1 coordinate 50,013,848, forward strand.
GCTTCTCCATTCACAAAGATCTGAAACTTCTAAAGCAAAAATCTAGAAGAAAGCAAAGCACAATCATAATAAATCGAAGCACGGTCATAACAAGGTAAAATGAGTAAACTGAAGCACAAATATTACAAACTGAAGCACAACCATGAAAAGTAGAAGCACAACATTAGCATATGGAAACACACAGATATGAAGCTTCTAGAGAAAAATTCTACAAGAAAGAAAACCACAATCATAAGAAAGTGAAGTACAATCATAACAAGGTAAATTGAAGCACCAATATTACAAACTGAAGCACAACCATGAAAAATAGAAGCACTACAATAGCATATGGCAACACACAGATCTGAAGCTTCTAGAGAAAAATTCTAGAAGAAAGCAAACCACAATCATGAGAAAGTGAAGCACAATCATAACAAGATAAACTAAAGCACAAGTGTTACAAACTGAAGCACAGCCATGAAAAATAGAAGCACTACAATAGCATATGGCATCACACTCCAATAACTGAGTAAATCATAGCACATCAGAAGTTTCTAAAGATCAAATGCTTCTAAAGCAAAAATCTAGGTGAAAGCAAAGTACAATCATAAGAAAATGAAGCACAATCATAAAAAGGTAAAATGAGTAAACTGAAGCACAACCATTGAAAATAGAAGTACAACAATAGCATATGGAAGCACACACTAATAGCACAGCAGAAGCAAATGTTAACACTCATTTCTAACACATTCCTATAAAATAGGAGCACAATAGTAGCAAATTAAAACACAATAGAAGCATATGCTAGCACAGATTAATCAAAGCACAATTAAATAGCATATTACTGTGGTGTAAATTAAAGCACAAGAACATTATATAGTAGCACAAAAATTAATCAAAGCACATGAAAACTATTGAGTCGCAGATTCTGTATAATGTTGTGCACAAAAATGGATCAAAGCACATACAAATCATTTATTCCTCAGTATTCCACCACAAACACCTATATGAACTAGTAATCTGAAGCAAAATCACCAAAAATGCTACAATCTGAAGCAAAATCACCAAATACGTTAGAATCTGAAGCAAAATGAGTCAATCCGTTCCAAACCTAGCGGTTTACAATTCTCTGTGGAGAAAAACCTAGATTCTAGTTCCGATCCTCACTTTATAGAAATCGAGTGCCTAATTGAAGGATAAAAAACCTAGAATCTAGTTCGATCGTCAATTTTAGGTTTTCTGTAGAGTGAATCGAAGTTTTACCGTTAGATGTCTCTTTTAAGTTTTGTGCAGAAGAATTCGACATGGATGCGACCGAGTTGCGGCTAGAAGGTGCGATCGAGCTTGGTGAATTGTTGAACTCCAAATCGAGTGGCTTCTTCTCGAGCTTCTGATCGTCATCGCGTCACCGAGTTGTTGCTGCTGTGTGGAATGGATTTATCGTGCTGCGTATGTATTGTTATGGCGCGTATCTTCCACCCTAAAAACCAGTGAGTCGGAGTTTAATTGGGCCGCGGGTGGGAAGCTCCATTAGAAGGCTGGGAAGCCTTCTTATTTCTCATCTTAAGGCTCACTTCCCACCTGATTTGGACCATTAATAGAAAGGATTATACGTTGAGACTAAACTGAAAACCAACAAAAATTGACTGCTCCCACATCGGCAATTTGAAAAGAGGGAAGTGCATGAAAGTTTATATAAAAATCCTAGATATTCGGTCATCCCACATCGAGAAATCTGAAACGAGGCTTGCTTATTGTCATCTATTTTATTTTTTTGAAAGGCAAACAATAGAATTTATTTAGAGTATGTCACCCGGAGTTTACAATGGATAACATAATACAAAGGAACTAAATCTAATCCATTCAAACAACAATCTTTTCCAATAAAACTAAGAATCTTATAAATGACATCTAACGTTACTGCATGCCTTCGTTTGAACTTTCGCTGCCTTAACATACAACCATCTACGAAGGGGTCTATTGATTGACCATAGTTTTGAGAAGGAAGATGATCATCTGATTCCCCAGATTGAATACGAGAAGTTGACATCCATTGTAAATCTGTTGAACAAAAGAAAAACATACCATTGTTTGCATCTCTCCTAATGTAGGAGTCAAAACCACTACTCGTCAGAGTACGGGACTGAAAACCACCAACCATAAAGGGGGACTAAAACCTCTTACACGAAGAGAGATTAACAATAACTAAATAATAAGTAACGATTACTATAAAAACACATAAAATTATAGATTTGGGGTTAATCATCTAGAAGACAAGCAGTTTTTTTTGTTGAGAGCGTTTTGTTCATTTACGTTTTATTGTCATCTATTTAAAGGCAATGTAGCAGATTTTTCTTTTCTGGGCTTACGGTTTAATTATTGGCCCGTAAAGTTGGGTCTTTTATCAGTAAGTTGGGCCAAGCTTTCACTTTCCCATTTTGAGCCCGAATAATGCAAAATCGAGACGTTGGACGACGTCGACGATTAGTCGGCCGTTTTGACCGAATTGTAGAACATTGCTAACACCATTCGAGACGAAGAACTTAAACATCAAATTTTAGCACACAAAGTGATAGATCCATCCCCCTCAATCATACATGACTCTCGCTAAAATCGAATTCAGAACAATTAAGAAAACCCTAATATAAAACCACTAGATCAACTAATTATTGATTTCCGTGTATTGGATTGAGACAGAGATGTAACTTTTGTACAAGTGCCCATTACACATATAACATTTTTCCAAAATATATTACAAGTTTAAGTGCATAGAAATGTATATTATAATTAGATGGATCGAACAAGTTTTATATGTTATAATTGAATCAAGTTGCTCACACATATACAATATTCTTTCTCTTTTTCTTCAAATTCACACCCTTCCTTCCCTTTAAACTCAAATCCGACTATGGACTCACAACCACAAGCCTCTTCCGATCAAGATGGCAACCCGATTTCTACGATTCCGATATCGCCGACTTTGAAGGAGATTCTGGCGACTGTGTTGGCCATTGGAGCAGCTTTAGCAGCTAATGACAACATAGTGGATGGTGGCAGACGACGAAATGCCACATGAGCGCCAACAACCCAGACAGTGGCGGAAACAGAGACTTGTCGCAACGACTGCTCCAGAAACGATTCCTGCTCCTATTCCGACAACTATTTGGATTCCGACGGCGGATCCAAATGCTATGGAGACCCCACGTGGACGGTATGCGGTATGTAATTATGAAACCCAACTTTACCAGTTTGTTTGTATTTAATTCTGAAACTGAAAAAGGGAGCTGAAAGATTATTACAAATTATTAGAATTTGTTATTAATTATGAATTAATTGTTAATAATTATTAGAAATTATGAATCATATGTTAGACATCATGAAATATTTTTCAGAAATGAGTTAAGAATTTTTTTTGTTAGAAATTGGTTATGAAAATGTTTGTTATTAAAATGTTTGTTAGAAAGTATGAATTTTCTTAGAAACTATTTATGAATTTTTAGTTATAAAGTATTTAGGTAAAAATAATGATTTTTTATTATTTTTGAGCATAGAAATTATAAAATTAGTTATGAAGTTAGAAATTATTTTTTAGAAAGAATGATTTATTTACAAATATTCAGTATGAATTAGTCATGCTAAAAATATTATAAGAATATGTAGACTCTACCAGATGGCGGAGCTGCCATGGATTATATATGATTCACTCAGCCCGTATCGGTCACTGAACGGCCTGCACGACAATCTCTTCTCTTGGATGATTATATGAAACATGCACATATGTCGAACATGTAGCATGTAGAGGTAGACCTGACAATCGGGTCGGACGGTCGGGTTAAGGCCAGAGTGTCTCGGGTCTAAGTATGGGTTGAGACATTTCAGATCTAATATTACCGGGTCAAAACAGATCAGGTTATAACTGGTTTATAGCCGGGTCGGATCGGGTTCGAGTATAAAATTACCGGGTCAAACAGGTTGGGTCGTTACGGGTTTATCATTGGGTTGGATCGATTTGAGTCAAAACCTACCAAAAGACCGGGATATCATGCGTTTATCTTTTCATTTTTTTTTCTCTTTTTGTCTCAATTTTTCAAATGAAAAACGGTTTGAAAAGGGTCTACACAGAAATTTCGGATCATTTGAGTAAGACGGAAAACGGATCGCGGATTCGGTTTGAAGAATTATAACCAAACAGCCGGAAACTTCGGGTCGGGTTGCATTTTCTGCTGGGTCGATGGGTCATATCACCAAACAGCCGGAAGTTGCTTGAAAATGAACCCAGATCATCCATCGAGGGAAAGTATAAATTCAAAACTCAATATTCCCCTCCAATTATTTTTCCCCAAATTTTGAGCCCTAATCGTATATAAATTTTATTGCATGATTTTAAACTATAATTAATAATTATATTATACAAATACTAAATTTATATAAGTTTTTGTTTTTACGAACCTAACGGATGCGACTATTTTATTTTGGAGGCTTTTGGAAGGTAAACGATGTCCGTTTTGGACGTATTTTATATGCATGGACTCGTATTGAAATTCTCTACAAGATTCTGAATTTTTTAAAAAAAAAACAAAGATTCGTGACGGATCTCCCCAATACCTTCGTGACGGATGTCCTTCGAACCTTCATGACGAATCCTTCGTGACGAATGTACGAGTGTGTTAACTTTTACAGTGCCACAAATAGTAAGCCCCTTATTATATCCTTTCTCGTCTTCTTCCTAGTTTTATTACAAATCGAGATTCCCGTCTTCTTCCATCAAAGCAACCACAAATTCCCGTCTTCTTCCATCAAAATAAGAGCATTCATCTAAGGTTCGTAGTTCATCGGTGTTTCACTACTGAGTCTACTGTAATTGGTAAGTCTTATTTCAAATTTCCTTGTTGTTGTTATGCTCTATGGATCTTTGCTTGTTTCTTCCTAACTAGCATGATAGCATGATTCTCTTGCTTGTTTGTGATCTCTTTTGTGTTATACTCTCGGGTTTTGGTAAATAAAAGAACATGATCAGGTTCATTAATTTTATGAATTTTTCAAACCTATGTCCTAGAGATTCTTGTTAAGCATCCTAGTTTTATTATTTTGGAGATATCTATTTAGCTGTGATGAGTTTATAATTGAATTTACAATTTAAGTTTTAGGACGACCTACCACCCATAGATCAAGAAGATAAACAAGAGGATGAATCTTTTTAAAGTCTTAAGTTAACACCTTTGCTATTTATACACGAACAACAAATTTAGCCATTTTTCTACTCATGGCATAATAGTAGGGATTTTCCACTTCATTACCATGGGTGAACTAGCTGTCCTAAACATTGCCAAGTCACTTCTTCAACAACTGGGTACCCCAGCTAAAGATGAGCTTTCGCTATGGTTCAACTCAGATTCTGAGCTCAAGAAATTGGAGAACACTATCAGAACTATCAAAGATGTGTTGCATGATGCTGAGCAGAAGAAAGCAATGAATGCTGATATTGGAGGATGGCTTTCTAGGCTTAAAGATGAGATGTACAAAGCGGATGACTTGTTCGACACCGTCTCAACTAGAGCGTTGCAGAAGAAGGTCATTTTGGGAAACAAATTCAGAAATGTGATATTGATTTGATCTATTCGCTCAACAACAGAACCGACGGTTCTCAAACCACAATCGGTTCGTTGAACAAACAAGTTAAGAATCTGAATGCAAGGAGACACAAGGTATGTTCACGCGATTAGTTGAAAATGAATCCAGATCATCCACTGAGGGAAAGTATAAATTCAAATTCAATATTCTCCTCCAATTTTTTTTCCCCAAATTTTGAGCCCTAATCGTATATAAGTGTTGTAATCCTAAGTTCGTGTATGACCTAAGTAGTTTGCACATTAGTATAACAAAGTTTAAGTGTAGGAATTGGTAGATAGTTTAGGACCTAGTTCTAGCTTTAAGATTAAGTCTGAAACCGGATAATTCTGCAACCCCGGGTAACCGGTTGGAAGACAAAATCTGGAATCGAATTATATCTGTAAGCTGGGCTATTGTTCTTGGGCTGTGTTTGTTTGGGCCGTATCTGTTGATAGATTGGATGTGTTTTGTTGGGCCGTGTCTGTTGAACAAATGGTTGAAGCCCACTTGAGCCATCTGGTAAGACGTGATATATAAAGCTTCCTTCGCAGAAGCTTAACCTAAGTTTTTCATTCTCATTGTTGTGCGGCGCCTCATTACAGAAGAGAGAAAGAGCTTACAGAGAAAAAGAGAGAGAGAGATCGAAGTGCTTCTGCGGAGATCCTAGGGTGGTGATTTCTAAAGATCGAAGACTTGGTTTCTCATTGTAGCTTCTGCCTTGAAGCTACAACAGCCTATTGGGGGCCGAATCCCAAACTCCTTCTCTTACCTATCTCTCTGTTAGATCTGAGTTAGATCTTGCATGTATTCTGTGATTTGCCATTCTTGCCTTGCTTTGTAACTTCTATGCGAACTCCCTGAGACTCCGCGGATTAGGGATTACCGAACCGCGTGAACATATCTTGTGTCACCTTGCATTCAGATTCTTACCTTGTTCGTTCATTGAATCGATTGTGGTTTGAGAACTGTCGGTTCTGTTGTTGAGCGAATAGATCAAATCAATATCACAAATTGGTATCAGAGCCAGGTTGGGCTTCTGATATTGATTTTGTTCTTGGTTGCTTCCGCTGCGCCAATCTGATTTTATTCCTAGTTCTTGTTTCTCGTTTCTTGAAGTATTCGAGCTAGACCTAGGGTTTCTTGTGTTGAATCCTGTTTCTTGAGTTCTTTATTTTTCTCAAGCTTGATTCTGAGTCTAACCTAAGTGCTTTGTCTGACAACGCAAGACTCAAGCCCTTTGATGGCAACAGTGATTTTGCCATGTGGAAAGTGAAGATGAAGGCAATCCTGATTAGGGAGAAGTGCTTCAAAGCTGTATCTGAGGAGTGGCCAATTGGGATCACCAGTGCAGAAATGAAGGACATGCAAGATCTTGCACACTCAGAGATAATGATAAGGTTAGCTGACGACGTGGCTCGTCAGGTGGTATGTTTTACTCAACCTAAAGCTCTCTGGGATGGATTGGAGTCCATATTTCTCTCTAAATCTTTGCCTAGTAGAATATCTTTACTGTGTAAGTTGTTTACCTTTAAAATGGATGTGTCTGCCACTGTGCAAGAAAACTTTGATGTTTTTCTAAAAATGACACAAGACCTTAAGAGATGTGATGATGAGATAAAAGAAACTCACCAGGCTGTTTTGTTGCTTAACTCTCTGCCCAGTCAATTTGATACCTTAAAAGATGTAATTCAGTATGGTAGGGATGAACTTACCTTGTCTAAGATAACTGAGTCCATAATTCAGAAAAATGAGACCCTTAAGGTCTTCAAACTTAAAATTGGCACCAAATCTGAGACTAGAACTGAATCCAAGAATGAGGTTATGATGACTAAAGGCAAGTTTAAGCATAAAGGTAAAGGTGGTAGACCTAAACCAGAAAAACAACATGACAGAGACACTACTAATGTTAAGTGTTTCTACTGTAATAAGATGGGTCATTATGCTTCTGACTGTCATAAAAAGAAAAGGGATGAAAAGAATAAAGATAAGCCTAATCACACTAATGTGTTGGAAGATAACCCTCAGTATGATTCTGAACTTCTTGTTGTGAGCTCTTTGTCTGAAAGTGACTCATGGATCCTTGATTCAGGGTGCACTATGCATGCTACCCCTCATAGGAAATATTTTTGCTCCCTTAATCTGTTTGATGGAGGTGAGGTCATGTTAGGTGATCACACTTCTTTACCTATAAAAGGAGTAGGAAAGGTTCCACTTAGGATGCATGATGGTGTCATTAGAGTCCTACAAAATGTTAGGTGGGTGCCTAACTTAAGAAGAAATCTTCTATCTGAGTCTGCCTTTGATGACTTAAACTGTCACATTAATACTTATAATGGAGTTAGGGAAGTGATTAGAAACAACACTGTTCTTATCAAAAGCATTAAGAAAGGTGGGCTTTACTATGTTATTGCCTCACCTGAACTTAATGTTTCCATTAATACTATTAAGGGTGATAATTCTGAAGTCACTAAACTTTGGCACTCTAGGCTTGGTCACATAGGAAATAGAGGCCTTATTCATTTGTTTAAACATGGCATGATTGATAAAAAAAAACCCTCTGAACTAGAATTCTGTGAGAATTGTGTTTTTGGAAAGAAAATTGCTCATAGTTTCAGTAAATCCTCTTATGTGGCAGCTAGGCCCCTAGAATATGTTCATTCTGATCTATGGGGTCCAGCTCAAGTAGCAACTGTGGGAGGTAGGAATTACTTCCTATCTCTCATAGATCACTACTCAAGGAAAGTTTGGATTTACTTACTCAAAGCTAAAAGTGATGCTTTTGAAAATTTTAAAGAATGGAAAGTCATGGTTGAGAGTCAATCTGGTCATAAACTCAAATGCTTAAAAACTGATAATGGTCTTGAATTTTGTAATGCCTCTTTCAATGAGTACTGTAAGCTAAATGGTGTCAAAAGACACCATTTAGCTCTGGCATGAAAAGTGTTATGTGGGGAGAAGCAGTAGTTACAGTTGCCTACCTCATTAACAGGTCTCCATCTTCTGTGATAGGGTTCAAAACCCCTCAGGAGATGTGGACCAATAGGAAACCTGACCTGACACATCTTAGGCCTTTTGGTTGTCCTGCCTATGCTCTTGTTTCACAAGGCAAGTTACAACCTAGAGCTCAAAAATGTGTCATGTTGGGATATCCTGAAGGAGTTAAGGGATATAAATTGCTTTTAATCCAACCTGGGGGCTACAAAGTAATTACCTCCAGGTCTGTTACCTTCAATGAGAAGGATTTTCATTTTAAAGCAATACTAACACCCTCTGCTGAGTCTACAGGTACCCAAGAGATCTCTCCTTGGATTGCACAAACTCAGTTTTATGCTAACAATGATCCACCACAAGCTGAAGAGGAGGAGTTTGACATTGGTCACTCTCACAGCATCCAGTCTTCTGAGACTGGAACTTCTCAAGAAGGAATGGAACATTCCTTAAATGATGAACTTCAAGGAAACACTCAGGACAACCATGCTGCTCTGCACCCTCACCAATTAGGTGGGGCAGTAAGTAACTCTCAAAATTCATCTATTAACATTGATACTATAGCTGAATCCTCTAACACTAGTACTCCTAATACCGCTGTGAATGATTTAGCTGACTATCAACTTGTTAGGGATAGAGAACCTAGAACTAGGATTCCTAACAGAAAGTATAATGTTAACTTAGTTGAAAGTTACAATAAAATTGTTGAGTTTGCTTTCATGGTTGCTGATGTTGTGAAGTCTTATACACCTGACACTTTTGAACAAGCTACACATTGTAAACAGTCTAATGAGTGGCTTAAAGCCATGAATGATGAAATACAGTCTATGCATGCTAATGATACCTGGACTTTAGTTAAAAAACCAGATAAAGCTAGGGTTATTGACTGTAAATGGATTTTCAAACTAAAAGAGGGCAGTTCTTTACTTGATCCACCTAGATTTAAGGCTAGGCTAGTAGCAAAAGGCTTTACTCAAAAAGAAGGAGTGGATTATAATGACATTTTTGCCCCAGTTGTGAAATATAAAACCATGAGACTGTTGCTTGCTATGACTACTGTGTTTGACTGGGAACTTGAACAGATGGATGTGAAAACTGCATTCTTACATGGTGATTTGATTGAGACTATACATATGAGTCAACCTAAGGGTTTCATAGATACAAATAAACCTGACCATGTGTGTTTATTAAATAAATCTATATATGGTCTTAAGCAGTCACCTAGACAGTGGAATAAAAAGTTTGATGCTTGTATGATTTCTTTGGGTTTTCATAGAAGTCAGTATGATACTTGCTTGTACTTTAAAAACACTAAGTCTGGACATCCTCTGTATGTTCTACTCTATGTAGATGATATTTTACTTATCAGTAGCTCCAAAGTTGTCATTGCTGGTGTGAAGTATGACCTAAAGAGACATTTTGATATGAAGGATCTTGGTCCTGCACAGAAAATTTTAGGTGTCAAGATTGTTAGAGATAGGGAAAATAAAACCATGTTTCTTTCACAATCTGATTATCTGAAAAAGGTGCTTGATAAATTCTCTATGTCTCAGTCTAAGTCAGCTCCAATTCCCTTAGGAGGCCATATGGAGTTATCTAGGAAAGAATATGTGGTCACTGAAGATGATCATAAATCTATGGAAAATGTTCCTTATGATTTAGCTGTAGGTTCTTTGATGTATGCTATGTTGTGCACTAGACCTGACTTGGCTTTCTCTGTGAGTGTACTTAGCAGATACATGTCTGGACCTGGTTCTAGACATTGGGCTGCCATGAAATATATGCTTAGATATATTAATGGGACTAACAATCTTGGTCTTGTTTATTCTGAGTTTGATTCCAGAAATGAGTTGAAGGGATATGTAGACTCTGATCATGGGAGTAACAAGGACACCAAGAAATCCACTACTGCTTTCTATTACACCTGGGCAGGTAATTGTATCTCCTGGAAAAGCCAACAACAATCCATTGTGGCTTTGTCTTCCACAGAAGCTGAGTATATAGCAGCCACTGAAGCTTCAAAAGAAGCTATATGGTTGAAAGGTATTCTGAAAGAGATTGAAGGTAAAGAGTATCTACCTATACTTTATACTGACAGCCAGAGTGCTTTATTTCTCTGTAAGGATCTTGTATACCATGAGAGAACCAAACACATTGATGTAAGGTTACACTTTATTCGAGATTTGGTTGAGAATAAGGTTATAGATGTGAAGAAAATCAAAGGTGATGTGAATCCTGCTGATTTTGGAACCAAAATTGTACCTACTAACAAGTTTGTTTTCTGCAGGGATGCACTTCACATCAATGATGTAACCTGAGGTGTGAGATTGGGTCAATGATGACATGGGGAGAAGAGTTCAACAATGCATTAGGATTTCTTGGGTGAGGTTAATGGACTTTGGATTAGGAGGGCATTTGTAAGTGTTGTAATCCTAAGTTCGTGTATGACCTAAGTAGTTTGCACATTAGTATTACAAAGTTTAAGTGTAGGAATTGGTAGATAGTTTAGGACCTAGTTCTAGCTTTAAGATTAAGTCTGAAACCGGATAATTCTGCAACCCCGGGTAACCGGTTGGAAGGCAAAATCTGGAATCAGATTATATCTGTAAGCTGGGCTATTGTTCTTGGGCTGTGTTTGTTTGGGCCGTATCTGTTGATAGATTGGATGTGTTTTGTTGGGCCGTGTCTGTTGAACAAATGGTCGAAGCCCACTTGAGCCATCTGGTAAGACGTGATATATAAAGCTTCCTTCGCAGAAGCTTAACCTAAGTTTTTCATTCTCATTGTTGTACGGCGCCTCATTACAGAAGAGAGAAAGAGCTTACAGAGAAAAAGAGAGAGGGAGATCGAAGTGCTTCTGCAGAGATCCTAGGGTGGTGATTTCTGAAGATCGAAGACTTGGTTTCTCATTGTAGCTTCTGCCTTGAAGCTACAACAGCCTATTGGGGGCCGAATCTCAAACTCCTTCTCTTACCTATCTCTCTGTTAGATCTGAGTTAGATCTTGCATGTATTTTGTGATTTGCCATTCTTGCCTTGCTTTGTAACTTCTGTGCGAACTCCCTGAGATTCTTAGTGCATTGATTGGGCGAGTCTCCCCACTGAGACTCCGCGGATTAGGGATTACCGAACCGCGTGAACATATCTTGTGTCACCTTGCATTCAGATTCTTACCTTGTTCGTTCATTGAATCGATTGTGGTTTGAGAACTGTCGGTTCTGTTGTTGAGCGAATAGATCAAATCAATATCACATCGTAGTCGCCCCACTGCGTCTGCTGCTCACAATCACAATCACGCCTGCATAATCCGCGTCGTCTGCTCGGCCAATCTCCCGCGTTTCCCGTCGACCGCCACTCTGATCAGTCGGTAATACTCGCCCTTCTTTTTATCATGATTGTCTCATGTGCTACAAAGTAAACTCGCCATTAATCTGATTCCTCTACACATTTCTGATTGTAATTTGTGGTCATATCAGATGGTGTCACAATCTGAGAATCGGTTGCTTTAGTTAGAATAACAGGTTTGATTTCCTTGATGGTGCTGAAAACTGATAAAAGAAAACCCACATAAAATTATAAATGCAGAGTGAGATTAGCCCTTGCTTCACTAATTTGAAAATAACGAGTTTGATGGTAGAGGAAGGTCAACTACTAGAAGGATATTATGTTGAATGCTTCCAAACTTGGAAATTTACGATTCATTAATCAAGGAGTTCTTCTCTGTTGGGGAGCCAAAACCTCATGTGCCATGCTTTCTCTCTACATTTTTCTTACAGACATTTGTAGGCATACTACATGGGCTCTTTGGTTAAACAAGTAAAACGGCTTACAAAATTTATCATCAGGTTTCATAAAATTTGGGTTGGTTCGGGTTCGGGTTTGGATTGACACGAGACTGGTCTATTCGAATATAAGCAACCTGAGACTGGTCTATTCGGATATAAGCAGGTTCGGTTAGGTTTTAACTTTTAACTGGTTGTATTGATTTCGGATTTTGTACTTTTTACCATTTTTCAATTTTCTCTGGCAGAGACAAGCACAACCCCAACCAACTCTAGCCGCCCCATATAATACTCCGTAGTAGCTTAAAGTATCCTACATTGGCAATAATTGAATTAAGTTGCTCACACAAGCTTTATGTAATTAGATGGTTCTTTAGTATATTACGGAGTATAATTAGATGGACCAAACAAGGTTTATGTCAATAAATGAGGGTAGAGGAAGGCCAACTAACTACAAGGATATCTTATGTTGAATTCTTCCAAACTTGGAAATTACGAATCAAGGAGCTCTTTGGAGAGCCAAAAATTCATGTGCTATTATAATTGGATTCAAATGTAATTGGGTCTGGGTTCTCTCAGATTCAGATTTGGTTTGTTTCGGGCACGAGACTGGTCTATTGAGATATAAGCGGGTACGGTTGTATTGCTTCTCCTTTGCGTCAGAATGAACAACGCCAAAGATGGTGTAAGGAAGAAGGATCAACTATTTCAGATCTTGTGAATGTAACCTTTCGATCATTTAAAATAGCTAAAAACTCTTTCAATCTATCCATGTCATCACCAACAATGTCAATACAAGAGTACATTTCTGTCATCACTTCGGCCAACAGACGCTTTCTTTCATCAATCTCAACACTAGCATCATACACTGCACCGTCTACTTCAAAAATTGGTTGTAGAATAGCTTGCTTGGTCAATCTTATAATTAGGTGCATCACATCCTGAAATAAGGTGCATCAGTCAAAGCTAAAAGGTGCCTCAACCGGTGAACATTCAATTATGTGAATATCCTATCCACTCTCCTATAAAGGTAAACAACAAAAGGAAATGAAATTTTTGCTACCTTTTTTTTTGTAGAAAAACCAGTAATGTGGTTGAAGTAGTTAAACATCTGTGTGTAGTACCACCATGTGACTTGCTCATTCTCAGGTATGCGGCAGAATGTTAATGTGCTAATCTTCCTTGAAGTTAAAAAGGCTCTAGAATGTATTGCTTTGCTCATCTCAGAATCAGCGAGTAATCTTTCATATCAGTATGTCAATAAGTGAGCTTTTTTGTGTATGTTCACAGAGGGAATGAAGCTATATATATCAGATAACAGGGTGATCCTCACTGAAGGTTTTGATGGTGTTGTCCCTGTTAAATATTTCATGAAGGTAGTCCTGGCCAGACAGGAAAGTTATTCCGATCCATCCTTCTTCGTGACAAGCACGTATGATTTAAATTTTGTCAAACACTCCTGCTACTGAATCTTCTGATGTCATATTTGCTACACTTTCTGGTGTGAAATTTTGAAGGAACTAAGAAAAGAAACGATGGGCGTTTTATTATGATGGCCAATCTTTGGTAATGATGGATGTTCCTTGGATATAATTTTTTCTATACTTCATGAAATACACGAGGCTGCTAGATCTATATAATTCTTCATGGTTTTGTTTATAAAGAAAAAGAGTATAGTGTTTCAGCTAGAACTGGAGCTTGCTAGATCTAAAGTTACATTGTGTGGTTCTGATAAGCTGTAAAATTAGAAAAACAAGCTATATATCGTAGCTGGAATCTGAACTGAAGTTGTCTTATTCCAAAGTCCAAACTAGAGGGATGAGAATGAAGCTGAGCTCGAAGCACTGAAGGACTTGTCTACAAAGTCACCAACTACTACAGGCAAGCTTCTTCTATCTTCTCTTTCTTAGCTTTGGTTGGAATGATTTTTCTGAAATAAGATATGTGTAAATATTTTTGTAAATATTTTGTGTACCCTTATCTCTTCCTACCAAACTAATCCCTACCAAAACTAATATGAATACAAGTAAATGTACAGGTTGGCATTGGACCCCTCCACCTTGTAATGGATGGAGTTGTTTTTCTTTTTTTGCCACTTTTGTTTTTCTGTTTTCAAATAAATGTGTCATCGTCATCAATAATTGAGCTTGGTCAATAATGGAAGAGATAAGCTATGGTGTATTTAAGTTAAGCCGGGAGTGTTTTTCCAGCCTACTAAAAAGAGGTTTCTCGATCTACAAACTCCATCCACTTTCTTTGGTGTTTGGTTACTGCATTTAGCTACTTGGTGAGTGTTTTATAATTTAAGACTTAATTTTTTGTTTTCAGTTCTTTGATTATCCTCTACTGTTTTGTACGCATTAACTGTGCGTGTGATTAGGACATAAAATTGTTTGCACTAATTACGTTATTAAAAATCACATTGAAATCATGTGTACGCATATCCTATGCGTATACATATAGCCAGATACAAAAAATTTCCACAATTGTTCCATGCGGTTTCACGTCCATTTATGCGTGCGGTTTATGCGTGCGGTTTCACGTCCATTTAGACAAAAAATCACATTGAAATCATGTTCACATTGAAAAGGGGACGTATAGTTTATGCGTGCGGTTTCACGTCCATTTAGACAAAAAAAAAAAAAAAAAAAACGTGTATATATCATTGCCTAAAATTATAAATGCAGAGTGAGATTAGCCAACTAACTAGAAGGCCAACTAACTAGAATGATATCTTATGTTCAATGCTCCCAATCTTGGAAATTACGAATCAAGGAGTTCTTCTCTGTTGGGGAGCCAAAAGTTCATGTGCCATGCTTTCTCTGTACCTTTTTCTTACAGACTTTTGTAGACATACTACATGAGTTCTTTAGTTAAACAAGTAAAACGCCTTGCAAAATTTATCATCAGGCTTCATAAAATTTGAATTTTCTCGACTGTACTGATTATAATTGGGTTCAAATGTAATTGGGTTTGGGTTCTTTCAGATTCAGGCCGCTTCAGATTTGGTTTGTTTGGGGCACGAGACTGGTTGTATTGGTTTCGGGTTTTGAACTCTCTGCGTCAGAATGAACAACGCCAATCCGAGTTCTTCCTTCTCCTTTGCGGGCCCTTCTGTTCGCAGGCTCTCTCTATGTCTCTGTATATTCTGTTAAAAGCGGTTGCAACGATTAGAGATTACTGCTAATTTGACGTTCCTGGTGTTGATTGTAGTAAAGGAGGACGTTCTGATGCGTCTGATCGAAAAAGGTCAAGAAGTCGCGGCGGCAGAGGCGGTCGTGGTGGTGGAAAAGACCGAGTGGATGCGCTTGGTAGATTGATGTATGAACTAGTTTGTTTCAATTTGGGAAAGGAAAATTGAGGTTGCAAGCAAATAATATGATATTATTTTTGTGAAATTGATGTCAGGACGCGTATATTGAGGCATATGGCGTCTGAGCTCAAGTTGAATATGCGCAGCGATGGCTATGTGCAGGTTCTGGATTTGTTGAAACTTCATTTGAAAACTCTCGCTGATGTTCCTTTGAGATCAAAGAGGTGTGTTTTATCAAGCATTGTCTTGTCCATGATTTGTTTAAGATGATATTCAGCACAAGTGACTACTTTCTTCGTAGATGCATCTATTCTATTTTCTCTTGCTTCTTTTCTTGGCAAAATTTGCATTCGACTACAGATGTTCTTCACTAATATTTGTATTGGCGGTCTGCAGTCTATAAATTCTACTCACGACCTTCTGTTTTTGGTTATTTTTCTTATATGATTCGACAATATGCATTATATTTATGGACTCTACTTTACTACTATGAAGTTGCATGCAATTTTCTCACTGATTTTTGTGTGTTGTATAGGCTGTGCAGAGGGATAATAAGCAAAGATTTAGTCTTTTTCAAGAGGGAGGAGAGCTGTTGATACGAGCAAACCAAGGCCATTCAGTAACGGTGCGTAGCACGGCTGCTTTGCAGTCCTCATATTAAATTTTGTTACCTCCAAAATGGTTTTCGAGAAAACTTATGGGTATGAATTGAGGGAAAACTTTGGGATGTGCTGAAACTTTGTATATGTGTGACTTTTAAGTGTTGAAATGGATATAATCATATAGCCAACAGCTTACATTGCAATTACATCCTGTATAACTGATAATAGGGGAGAGTTTATGCATATGCACAAAGAGAGCAATAGGTCGACACGAACAGCTCAGAATAAATACTTGATATGCTTGTTTTATTTTTCCTCATTCTGTTTATTCATTATGCTCCATTCAACGGGATCGAACATTAGAAATTGGTGTGTGATAAAGGTGAAATTATTTTCTAATTTTTATTGTTCCTTTCAGACAGTAGAAACTGAAAGCTTGTTGAAACCAATCCTTTCTGCTGAAGAAGCCCCTGGTAAGAGTAACTGATGTAGCTTACAAATTCTCTACCGTACTTCAAACTACGTTTTCTGCATAGACCTGTCAGTTGGGATTATTTTCCATCCTCTAACATGTTCACTTCTCGTGTGGCTTGCCAACTGATGGAGAAGTAATTAGCGGTATGATCTTTCTCCTTCCGTATGGTTTCCTGGCGTAAACTCAAAAAGATAATTTTGTTCATTAATCTGAATATCCTATCCACTCTTCTATAAAGGTAAACAACAAAAGGAAATGAACGTTTTGCTACCTAATTCTTTGTAGCAAAATTAGTAATGTGGTTGAAGTAGTTAAACATCTGTGTGTAGTAACACTATGTGACTTGCTCATTCTCAGGTATGCGGCAGAATGTCAGGACGCGTATATTGAGGCATATGGTGTCTGAGCTCAAGTTGAATATGCGCAGCGATGGCTATGTGCAGGTTCTGGATTTGTTGAAACTTAATTTGAAAACTCTCGCTGATGTTCCTTTGAGTTCCCATACCGTGGATGAGATCAAAGAGGTGTGTTTTATCAAGCATTGTCTTGTCCGTGATTTGTTTAAGATGTTGTTCAGCACAAGTGAATACTTTCTTCGTAGATGCATCTATTCTATTTTCTTTTGCTTCTTTTTATGGCAAAATTTGCACTCAATTACAGATGTTCTTCACTAATATTTGTATTGGCGGTCTGCAATCTATAAATTCTACTCATGACCTCCTGTTTTTGGTTATTTTTCTTATATGATTCGGGAATATGTATTATACTTATGGACTCTACTTTACTATTATGAAGTTGCATGCAATTTTCTCACTGATTTCTGCGTGTTGTATAGGTTGTGCAGAGGGATAATAAGCAGAAGATTTAGTCTTTTGGAAAAGGGCGAAGAGCTGTTGATACGAGCAAACCAAGGCCATTCAGTAACGGTGCGTAGCACAGCTGCTTTGCAGTCCTCATTTTAAATTTTGTTACCTCCAAAATGGTTTTCAAGAAAACTTATGGGTATGAATTGTGGGAGAACTTTGGGATGTGCTGAATCTTTGTATGTATGTGACTTTGAAGTGTTGAAATGGATATAATCATATAGCTAACATTACAATTACATCCTGTATAGCTGGTAATAGGGGAGAGTTTATGCATATGCACAAAGAGAGCAATAGGTAGGCAGGAACAGCTCAGAATAAATAGTTGATATGCTTGTTGCTATTGTTGGAGCCCAGATATTCGCGATCTCGCAATCAACACCTCGCGAGATCTGGCCTTCTAGAAATCTTTAAGTGCTGGAGACCTTCCTTACGCCAACTGGAGCAACAACTTGTAGTACACTGTCATCTGGATCAAAATATGCTATTCCCTTCTGTTCTTTATGTTCTTCAATCCCTGTTGCACCTGCACAACCAAACCAGAAGGTTGAACCCCCAGATTTGGCTCTCCGACGCTCAAGTCAGTAATAGCAACAGATAAACGAACACAATGCCTTAATAACAACAGCAGAATGAAGCAACACAAAGAGAAGATAGCGTTCAAAACAACGACTAAAACAATGAAACCTCGTGAGCCAACTCAATGAAACAGTAAATGATGAAACTCAACCGATCGTGACGAATCAACCCTCAAAAGCACGATGACGATACCGAGAGTCAGGATCCAGGTACCGATCATCCGACTTCCTACGAAAAGAGGTAAATCGGGAGCGAGGAGACGAGCTCGGAAACGAGTAATCGCCCTCTGTGTTTTCTCTCTCTCTCAAGTGGGAAGAAGATGCTCTCAGTCGACCGTCCCTTTCTCTCTCTTTGCCGTTAGGATTTATAATCACGCCATGGGTCCCACACAATCCGTTATTGCTCTCTTAACCTATTGGGCTCCTTAATGGGCTTCCCGTTCTCGACCCATTTTCTGGCCTTATGGGCTCGCGGCCTGTTGCTCGCTCGCGGACCGGGTTTGCGTCATTAGAGTCGCGAGAACCGGGTCCACATTAATAGTCGCGAGAACCGGGTCCAACAGCCAGCCCCCCAAGTCTTTGTATTCGCGAAGGCAAAGCTTGGGTAAGAATTGAAGCCGGGTT
This sequence comes from Oxyria digyna, assembly GCA_029168935.1. Taxonomy (NCBI): domain Eukaryota; kingdom Viridiplantae; phylum Streptophyta; class Magnoliopsida; order Caryophyllales; family Polygonaceae; genus Oxyria; species Oxyria digyna. The sequence goes on from JAPVLV010000005.1 coordinate 50,032,661, forward strand.
CTCGGAGAGCCCTATGGAGATTATTCGCTCGCGACTCCTCCTCGTTTCATCGCGCTTGTTTTTGAATTTTGAATTTTAAATTCGAAACGTTTTGCATTCCCACGTTCTGACACCTTTCAACACGTGGCTCCCTTTTGGGATTTTTATTTTCTTATAAAAGGCTGCCAGACCTTTCAACACATTCTTCTCTTCCTCTTCTTTTCTCCAACTGCTCATATTCCTCTGTAAAACCCATCCCTAATAAGACTTCGAGAAATCTTCACCCGTTCAGACGATCGCCGATTTACCAATGGCTCGTAAGTTCTATCTTGAATTCGTTTTTCGTTTGTTTATTTCTATTGCTTCTACATATGATTTCGATATTTCTGTATCTCCGCTATTTACTGTGTTCTTTCGAAGCTTCTTTACTGGTTTTCATGGCGGTCGGGCGATTTCTCATCATACCTCTATCGGTCATTTACTGGGCAGTGTCTCCTCTTCTTTCTTCTATTCGATGGGTATTTCCTTTTTCCTCAAAGGTCGTTTTAGACTATTGAAAACCCTCACTGTTCGTCAAAACCCATTCTTTTTTACCGCTCCTGGCTTCTGAGCTATTCATTTCACCATTTCTTAGGGTTTCCACCAGTAGTCTGTTTAACTTCCCCTTAGATCTTATATTTTTTGTTTTCCAGGGTTTTCTTTGTTTGTTATTCCCATGGCTCGCGAAGCTTCCTTCTAGCCTTCGCGTTTCGTGTTCTTTCCCTGGAAAATTAATTCTTGATCTTTTTCTTCTTGATCATCCACAGGAGACTCTATTAGTCATAATGACGACGAAGTTCCGTCTACCTCGCGACCAGATGCAGATTGTGGCAATAAAAGTCCTCCTCGGGATTCTGAGGAAGTAATATTCGGTCGCGAGGACTACGAGAATTTTTACTCCTGGCGAGATGATCTTCCTCGCGTGGAAATTGAAGACATATTCAATAAACCGGCGGGTCGTGTACAGATCTTGACTCGCCGCGTTCATCATAAAAAGGTCAAGAATCTCGGGAACCCATTTACGGCCCTCCCTTCTGATCTTACCCTTCGCGACCTTGAAACCATCGCGGATGCTTATCCTTTTCCAGAGGGTACAATTTTTGCCCTTCCATCTCTGGATGGGACTTCTCTTGACGAATATGGCAGTTTCTTTCCATTGAGTATGTCGTCTCTTAAATTAGGATTTAGGCTCCCCTTCTCCAATTTTATTAAAAATCTCTTGAAAGAGCTGACCTACAGCCCAGCTCAGATGCATCCTAACTTTTGGAGGGCCTTGGTTATTTACGTGATGAGGTGTCAGGATATCGGGGTAAAACCCAATCCTTGTCATTTTTTCCTTATGTTCTCTACGCGAAGGGCTCCTGAAGAAATGGGGATGTTCACCGCCGCAAAAAATGGCAGATCGGAGTGGGATGGTCCTCCCCGTATATCGAAGTGGAAGGTTGATTGGTTTTTGGTTCGACCACCACCGGGTTCTGGGATCTCGACCAAAATATCGATGCTCGCGACTCAGCCTAAATCTGGTAACTGGACCCAAGCTAAGAAAGATGGTCTTTACCGTAATTTCCATAATTTCCCTGATCTTGTTTCGACGCGCATATTCCTGAAGTGTATTACCCACGAGGTGCTAGCCCAGCGTGGACTTAGTCTTAAGCACCATTATGGTATTTCTTGTTTATTGTTACTTATCCTTCTTTCATTGTTACGTACTCGCGATGTCATATGCTTATGGACTTTTATTATATCCTTATTTATTTTACTATTTTTTTTTTTTTTATCTGCAGAGACAGGATATTTTTCGCGTCTCGCGATTATGGAAGGTTCTGATGACTCTTTTGACGAGGAACCTATTGATGAGCAAATCCCCGCCTCACAGAAGAGCAAGCGCCGAAAGCAGCCGGCGAACAAGAGCAAAACTTTCTCAAAAAAGAGAAAAATCTCTGCTGGCGGTATTAATATCCGCGAGTCCGTGCCTCAATCTGGGGAGACCGAAACACGCACGCCCGAGCCCCTGGATGATCAATCCCCCATTGGTTCGACAATCCCCTTAGGGGCCGGCGGGTCTCCTTCTTCGCGACGAGCAACCCCTGCCGGGAGGGCCTCAGAAATTGCCAAGGGTAAGCAGCCCATGACCTTTGAAGGTGGTCAAAATACCTCTTCTCAGGATCTGGCTGAGCTTTTTCCCGAGGAGGAGGTAGTGAGGACGTTCTTTCATCGCGATCGACCTGGTTTCCCAGACATGCCTGGATTTTTAGAGGGCATTGTTCGGGGTAAAGCAGGGCTCGCGAGACTCAGTCTGGCGGTGGGTTTCCTTTATTTTCTTCCTGAATGGTTTTCTTCCTTCTTGTTGGTAGGTGTTTTTAACTAACATATTTTGCTTATTGTAGTCGCTTCTTCTCACCGAGGCATTTGGGCAATATTCCATCGCCCTTGAAGATGGCTATAATAAGATGGAGGGGGAATATAATGAGATGGTCGATTATGCTGGTAAAGCACGGGATGTTAAGGAGGCCGCGAAGAAAAAACTAAAGGAGGAGCAAGAGAGGAATGCTGAGCTGCAAGAGAGGAATGCTGAGCTGATGGCGAAGATAAGCGACTTGGAGCTTTCGGCCAGGACTATGAAGCGCAATCATAATACAGAGTTAGGTTTGCTTCGCCAAGAGAAAGACCAGGCTTTTGACAAGGGTCGTCGCGAAGGTGCCAAGCAGTATGCTTCTAGCTATCGCGAGAAATGCCGTATTGATTTTATCAGTCTGGCTCGCGACACCCTGGTGATTACTGCACTCAAGCGTCAGCTTAGGAAGAACAAAGTGGCTAACTTCTCTTTCGATCCTACGGATCTTTGTGGTCTTCCTGCCGAGATCCCTGCGTACACCTCTCCTCCTCTTGGAACCTTTGTTGACGACGACGCGAGCCTTCTTGAAGGTTGGGACGTCGAACCCTTCTTGCCTGAAGATGAGGGAGTCGTCAAAGGGATGGAGTGTCATATTCCTTTAGTCTCAGTCCCCAAGGTACCTAAGAAGGTAATTTACTCGGAGGACAGGATGAAAAAAGCAGCGGACTCCTCGACTCGCTCTTGTGCTAAATCGTCTGATGCAGGTGATGGGAACGATGTTGTGAATGTTGACAGCGAAAAAGCTGCTGCTGAAGAAAACATCGCGACGACAAAGGACGTTGGTAGCGCGGGAGGGGTTCGTGATCCAGTGCTGGCTGAAACTGACGAGTATCTGAATCTAGATCCTCTTTGACGAAGTTTAACTTCTTTTTATTTGTTGTCTGCAAACTCTTGGGTTGGTGTTGCATACAATTGTTACTTGGTTCTGTGGCTCGTGGATCGGAATGTGATCGCGAGCCTAAATATTGTTTCTTTTGGGGTCTTGTGAGGAGATCGTACAATTATTCCCCTGTGTGTCTTTACATTTATTGCTTTTGTTCTCCCAACTACTTTTCTGCTTTTAGTCTTTTAATGCATTAAATGTGGGTTAGGTGACTTTTCTTTTATAAATGGCGTTTCCTGCCTTCTTCTTCCATTCCTTCTTTTTTCAACGAATTCTGATATGGCCAGGACACGACGAACTCGAGAGGGGTCTCTGCATGAGTCTTTTACCATTGTTATGGATTCTTCTGCTATTACTGGCAGAAGTTTGGTAATCATCTTTTACTTTGTCTTTCTCTGCTTAATTGTTTCTTAGACCCCTCTTTTCTACGTATAGCGTTTTCCAAAGGAACATTGCGATCAATACCTTAGTCATTTCGGTGGTAAGGGTCTCATCCTTTGCGCTAATTCCGAGTCTTGGGATGTGATTCTGGACAAGGTTGGGAGCTCCTACTTTCTGGGCGAAGGCTGGAGTGAGTTTGCGTATGAGAAAGATCTTTGTGAGGGAGATGAGGTGACTTTTACAAGGTGGTGTGCTTCTCCACCTGAAGTTCCCGTTCGGACTGTGGTGTATCAAGTGAAGGTCGTCGTTCCTCTCCGGGCTTAGTGTTATGCCTTTTTATTCTGCGTTTGTATGGTGATTTCTCCTCCTCTTCCCCTCCCCCCATAGTGTTCGTGAGGATGTTTACATTCTCGCGAGCCCTATGTGTTAAGAAAGGAGGGAGAATGAACGAGTTTTTATGAATAAATTAGACTGGGATTTATCAGAAAAAACTTTGGAACTCAAAATGTAACGTGCATCTATGTGCCATCGCGATTACAAGTATGTGTCTCATTAATGGAAAAAATGTTTTTCAAAATGAGAATACTTAATATTATAAATAGGTCACTCCCCAACATCTTTCGTCCGGAAAAATTCTTCTTTTGGTCCTATGAAAAACCCTGCGAGGAAATTGATCGCGTAAGTATAGATTATTCATATGTCATGACCTGTGATGCCAAGAGTGTGTTCTCACCTGACTACTGCATGCGTACGAGCCAGTAGTAGGGTTTTTCGTGCACCTGTGAGCGTCTTTGTGCTTGAGAATGTGATTTCCTATAATGAATTTGGAATCAGATTCTTTGTTCTTGTGGCAAAACAAAGTAGCTCGCGTGTTTTTCTCATCATACCTTAGCTAAGGTATTCTTGATGCCTTGGGAAATCCATGCTCACTGATAATTGGGGCTTTAGCGCTTGTTTCCTCATAAACTGCCATTTTCTGTTTCGTTCGCGATCATGCCTTACGATTGTTTGCTTCTCTAGTGCTGTAGTGTCTGTGAAAACAGATGGGGGTTCATTAGTGTTTTGTATTGCATACTTCCATGCTAAGTACATAGTTTCATGATTGACTTTTTTCAGGAGTGTCACTCGCTGAGTTCCATGCCTTGGTGGGTTGTTATCCCATCAAGGTCAGGATTTCGTGGTCGAGGTGAGGAGAACGGATGTCGTTACTCACCCTCGGACGGTCACGGCTTCGTGACCTGGGTGGATGCTCATGGCCCCAGCCCAGTGTCACGGCTTCGCGACCTGGGTGGATGCTCATGGCCCCAGCCCAGTGTCACGGCTTCGCGACCTGGGTGGATGCTCATGGCCCCAGCCCAGTGTCACGGCTTCGCGACCTGGGTGGATGCTCATGGCCCCAGCCCAGTGTCACGGCTTCGCGACCTGGGTGGATGCTCATGGCCCCAGCCCAGTGTCACGGCTTCGCGACCTGGGTGGATGCTCATGGCCCCAGCCCAGTGTCACGGCTTCGCGACCTGGGTGGATGCTTATAGCCCCAGCCCAGTGTCACGGCTTCGCGACCTGGGTGGATGCTTATAGCCCCAGCCCAGTGTCACGGCTTCGCGACCTGGGTGGATGCTCATGGCCCCAGCCCAGTGTCACGGCTTCGCGACCTGGGTGGATGCTTATAGCCCCAGCCCAGTGTCACGGCTTCGCGACCTGGGTGGATGCTCATGGCCCCAGCCCAGTGTCACGGCTTCGCGACCTGGGTGGATGCTCATGGCCCCAGCCCAGTGTCACGGCTTCGCGACCTGGGTGGATGCTTATAGCCCCAGCCCAGTGTCACGGCTTCGCGACCTGGGTGGATGCTTATAGCCCCAGCCCAGTGTCACGGCTTCGCGACCTGGGTGGATGCTTATAGCCCCAGCCCAGTGTCACGGCTTCGCGACCTGGGTGGATGCTCATGGCCCCAGCCCAGTGTCACGGCTTCGCGACCTGGGTGGATGCTTATAGCCCCAGCCCAGTGTCACGGCTTCGCGACCTGGGTGGATGCTTATAGCCCCAGCCCAGTGTCACGGCTTCGCGACCTGGGTGGATGCTCATGGCCCCAGCCCAGTGTCACGGCTTCGCGACCTGGGTGGATGCTCATGGCCCCAGCCCAGTGTCACGGCTTCGCGACCTGGGTGGATGCTCATGGCCCCAGCCCAGTGTCACGGCTTCGCGACCTGGGTGGATGCTTATAGCCCCAGCCCAGTGTCACGGCTTCGTGACCTGGGTGGATGCTTATAGCCCCAGCCCAGTGTCACGGCTTCGCGACCTGGGTGGATGCTTATAGCCCCAGCCCAGTGTCACGGGATTTATGCAACGTTCTGAATTTCCCGAAATGTGCGCGTACCTTTTATTTTGAGATTACGTCTCCCTTTGCGGCGAAAGTATTTATTTCTCTGGTAACCCGACGATAGATTCTTGCTAATGTTTAGTATCAATCGGTTCTTTCGCCTGCATACAGCTTGTTAGAACGTCTTACACCGCGATTGAATCGCTTTTATGAGATATTTATCTTAAGGTACGCAAACATGTTACAAAAACGTGGGAATTTATACCTGTGTGGGGGAGTAGGCTAGGCGTAATAGCGGCGCAGTCGCATCACGTTCCAGGAATTTGCAACGTGATTGCCAGAGCTATCCTTCAGTCGATAGGCCCCTGGGGCGACCTCGCGATCCACTATGTACAGCCCCTCCCAGTTCGGGTCGAGTTTTCCCCCCTCTGTCTTTCTTAGGACCAGATCTCCTTTCACGAAACCTCTCTCCTTGACATGCTTGTTATAATACTTCGCGACGCCCGCTTTGTAAGCGGTCGCCCGAATAACCGCCATTTCTTGGGTTTCCTCGCGAAGTTGGAGTTCCATCCTCATCTTCTCATCATTGGTTTCCGAGTCATAGTGAAGGAGTCTTTCGTTTGGGAACAAAATTTCTACCAGAACTACGGCCTCTACTCCATACGCAAGGGCGAAAGGACTCTCTCCTGTTGCTTTTTTCACTGTGGTTCGATTGGCCCAGAGAGTAAGTGGCAGGACTTCCGCCCATCTGCCCTTGGCGTTATCTAGCCTTTTCTTCAGATCTGTGACAATGCTTTTATTGACGGCTTCTACCTGCCCATTGCAGTGTGGATGTGCAACCGAAGCAATTTTCAGCCTAACTCCCAGATCGCTGCACCATGCCATTAGCTGGGGCGAGTTGAATTGAGGGCCTCGGTCGGTTACGATCTCGCGTGGCAACCCATAGCGGCAGATAATATTTTTCCAAAGGAATTTTTTCACTACAGGTACGGTTGTCGACGCGAGTGCTTCCGCTTCAATCCATTTTGTGAAGTAGTCGACTGCGACAATGATATACTCGAGTTGACCTGGGGCCTTTGGTTTAAAAGGGCCAAGAAGATCCAATCCCCACATCGCGAAAGGGATGGGGCTTCCCATGATCTGAAGTTGGACTCCTGGTTGGTGGGAGGCAGGGGCGAAATATTGGCACGCCTGACAAGCTCGCGTCATCGCTTGAGCATCTTGTTTCATTGTGGGCCAAAAATGCCCTTGGCGCAAAGCCTTGTACACCAGGGGTCTCCACCCTGCGTGTGTCCCACACAGCCCAGCATGTAGCTCTTCGAGATAGGCTTTTGTTTCGTAGTGACCCATGCACTTCAGCTCGCAAGGGTCACCTCCTCTCTTGTAGAGCTCGCCTCTGCTGATATAGAAACGTCCAGCCTTTCTTTTTAATTGTATGAGTTCCTTTGGGTCAGATGGACCGCGACCATATCTGAGATAATCAATGAATGGGCGGCGCCAATCTTCAGACGAAGTGTTGATCGCCATCATTTCAATCTCGCGACTGATGGCGCTTTCTTCTTTCACAAAAAACAGATATTTCGGGGGCCCCCCTTTTGATACCATGAACCCTGAACTTCGCTCGCGTTCTTCTTTGGGACCTTCCCATCCGGCTCCCAGCTTCGCGAGTTCATCTGCTTTCTTATTCAGTTCTCTTGGGATTGCCTTTATTTCGAAATGCATGAAAAGCGAGGTCAATGTCGCGACTCGTGCATGGTATTGTGGGAGGTTCCCTGTTCGTGCTTCATAAAGCCCTTGTACCTGCTTTACCACAACTTCTGAATCACAACAGCATGAAAGCACAGAGATTGAAAGGCCGATGGCTAACTCTAATCCTGCGATTAAGGCCTCATACTCAGCTTCATTGTTCGTGGGTTTGAACTTTAGTGCAATGGCGTGGCTTATCTCGTCTCCCGTAGGCGACGTGAGAATCACACCTGCGCCGCACCCCTCATCGTTTACAGCCCCGTCAGTGTGCATTATCCACATCATCTGTTCACCATACGGATTCACCACTTCCCCTTCTCTGAAACTAGTTTCGACGATGAAGTCGGCAAGCGCTTGTGCTTTGATAGCCGGCCTGGGTCGATATACTACATCGAATTCTGACATTTCGATGACCCATTTCGTGAGCCTCCCTGCAACGGTTGGTTTTGTCATGAAGCTATTCAGTGGCAAGTCTGTTAGGGTTTCAATCGGGTGTGCATGGAAATAGGGTCTTAGTTTGCGAGCAGCTGTTATCAGTGCAAGTACAGATTTCTCAACTGGGGAATACCGTGTCTCCGCGGGTAATAAAGCTCGGCTAACAAAATAGACTGGCTTTTCTGACTCGCGAACAAGGACTGCACTCACCGCTCTTGAGCTGGCCGCGAGATACAACTGGAGAGTTTCTCCCGGAACCGGGGAAGATAGGATCGGGAGCTTTGTCAGATGTTCTTTGAGGCTCGCGAATGCTTGACCACATTCTTCAGTCCACTCAAAGTTCTTTGGTTTTCTCAAAATTTCGAAGAAGGGGAGGTTTCGTTCGGCCAGCTTGGCACAGAATCTCCCCAAATAATTTACTCGGCCTACAAAACGCTGGACTTCATGGGTAGACCGCGGCGGTTCAAGATCGAGAACGGCTTTGACTTTATCGGGATTTACTTCGACACCGCGAGCACTAATCATGAAGCCTAAAAACTTTCCTTCTGTGACCCCGAACACGCATTTGTCTGGGTTTAGACTCATCCCGTACTTTCTGAGAGTCGCGAATACTTCCGCCAGGTCGCGAGCGTGATTACTCTGTTCCTTGCTTTTCACCACAATGTCGTCAACGTAGGCCTCGACTGTATCTCCTATCTGATCACTGAAAATACGGTCTACCAGTCTCTGGAAAGTGGCCCCCGCGTTCTTAAGGCCGAAAGGCATCACCTTATAGCAGAAGGTTCCCTTGTCTGTTATGAAAGAGGTATGTTCTGAGTCAAGGGGGTTCATCATGACTTGGTTGTATCCTGAGTAAGCATCTAAAAAACTGAGTGCTTCATGTCCTGCGGTGGAGTCTACAAGCTGATCGATAGAAGGTAGCGGGTAGCTGTCCTTCGGGCAGGCTTTGTTTAAATCTGTGAAATCTACACACATCCTCCATTTACCGGTTCCCTTCTTTGCGACCATGACGACATTAGCCAACCATGCTGGGTATTGCACCGGTCTAACAAACCCAGCCTTTAGGAGTTTCGCGAGCTCTGCGGCCGCGGCCTCATTCTTCGGACCTGCTTGTTTTCTCTTTCGCTGCCTTTTGGGAAGGATATCGTTGCTAATATTTAGAGAGTGAGTGATCACTGATGGGGGAATTCCTTTCAAATCTTTGGGGGACCAAGCGAAGACGTCTCGCGATTCTGATAGCAAGTTTTCAATCTCTACCATCACCATAGGGTCAAGGCTACCCCCTACTGATAACTTCTCTTCTTTATTCACAAAAGGAGTGACTTCCTGTGTTTTAAATCCGGAAAACTTTGCTCTGTCCGCATTCCCCTCAGGATCCTGATATCTAGGGGGTTCGCGAACATCTAACTCAGCTTCTTCCTCAACATTAGGCATGCCAGGGACAAAAAGTTGGTTCGCGAGCAGAGGCGTTTCTTCTCCCTTTTCAGACTTGATGTAACAAGAGATGCTCTCTTTCTCGACGCCTGTCGCGACTCCTGTTCCGGATGGTGTGGGAAACTTTACGCAGAAATGGCTCATGGATACTACGGCATCAAACTTGCACAACGTGCCTCTCCCGATGATCGCGTTATAGCTCGAGCTTGTCGGGATGATTACAAAATCAATCTTTTCTGATCTTCGTGGCCCTGTCTCATCTCCCATCACTACATCTAAACTCACCACTCCTAGAGCAGTGACTCTTTCCCCCGCGAAGCCTACTAAGGTTGTTCTTGTTGGTCTTTTCATTCGTGGGTCGACCCCTAGCTTTTCGAAGGCATCCAGATATATTATGTCGGCAGAGCTGCCCGTGTCAACCAGAATACGGCTGACTAGCTTCGTGCCAATTTGTAGATGTATAACCAATGGATCACCGGAAGAGACTGCCCACTCATTGATCTCTTCGTTAGAAAAAACCAGTTGATATGGCTCTCTGGGAAGGGGTTTCGCGATGCTCATAACTGGGAGCCCGCGAGGGAGCGGTGCGTTGATCATCTTGCGTTGCTCACGCCTGTTCGGGGGTATAGGGACATGCTTCCCGGCTATGGTCCCTACATGACCGTCTGGTCGCGGGAAATCTTGGTTGTGTTGAGGTGGATGAGGATCGTTCGCGTGCTGCTGATTGCGCCCTCTTCCTCGCCCACCGTTGTTGTTTCCCCCTCTGAATGGCCCTCGGCCAGGGTTTCTACCACCCCTGCCTTGATAGTTTCCCCCGCCTCTTTGATTCATGAGGACGGCTCTCTGCTCAGGCTCGTTGTTCGTCCTTGGACCACTCCGGCACTCATCTGTGTTATGAGTAGTGGAATTGTGATTGGAGCACCACATTCCATCGTGACCGCGACCTCGGCCTCCATTGCCTCGGCCGCGACCTCTATAGCCATAGTGGTCATCTCTTTGGTTCATTAAATTCTGCTCCTGAAATTGGTTCTGGTCTGTATTTTGTCTGTAGTCTTGGTACTGATTCTGATTCTGACGCTGCGTTACCAAACCTGGAGCACGTGAATCATTCTGCCCCTGCTCAAATTGCTGCCTTTTGTTCCCCCAATTCTGATTATTCTTTCTAGAGTTCTGGCTCTGGTTCTGTTTATTCTGACTTCCGCCCCCTGCGGGTGCGTTCGAGTGAGTCTCAACTTGTATTTCAACGTAAGCTCTCTCTAGCATGGCTTGATATGACCCTTCCTGCTTTCTGTACAGGTGTTTTTTGAATTCGCTCCCGTCGGCCAGTCCGTTTAAGAACGCGACCCGGGCGGTTTTATCATCAAAGTCATCAGCTTCTAGGACCATTAACGAGAATCTCTTCACATACTCTTCCAGGCTTTCGCCCACTTTTTGTTTGACCCCGACCACCTCTTGCATGGTGATCTTTCTCTTCTTCGAGAAGCCAAAATGCAACAAGAATCCCCTCTCGATATCTGCAAAGCAAGAGATACTCCCGGGCGGTTGATTTAACATCCATGTCATGGCGGTGTCCGCGAGTGTTCCTGGGAATCCCTTGCAAAGGGTAGCCTCATCCGGACCCCTCGCGATCATAGCATACTTGTACCGGGTAAGATGCTCTTTGGGATCTCCCTTGCCAGTGTATTCCTTGACAGTCGGGAATCTAAAGTCTGGTAGCGGTGGAGCTCTGATTATATGTTCTGCAAAAGCTGTGGGGCCAAATATCGTTGAAAAGTCGAGAGGAGGGTTCTGGGACGCCTCGCGATTGTAGTAGGGGGTTCTCTGATACTCGCGTTGTTCCTGCGCAGGGTAGTATGCGCGGCCCCTTTCGTCGTAACGAACATCATGCTGAGAGTTGTGGTGTTCCTGATGACTCATTGGAGCCTGGTTCAAGTCGAACCGTCCCCGATCCACCTCGCGAGTGTCATTTCTTTCCCTCGGCCTTCTAGACACCGAGTCTCTGTCATCCGGGACAATTTCAGCTACCTCTTCTCGATTAATTTCTCTCCCGTCGCGATTGGCCTGGTCGTGGAGAGGTTCGACCCTTTGGTTAGCTGTATTTGGGACAATTGGGGCGCCTTGCGCTATCCAGGCGGCAAAAAGTTCGTTCTGCTCCCGAGGGATAGTGATAAGCTCGGGAGTTTCCTCTTCGACGCGAGGGAGTGGTGGGGGATTGAGAGTGTTTTGATTGAGGTGTGATGTGGTGGCGTTTACTGTTCCGCTTCTGCCAGTTTCAACCATGATTCTGCCCTTCGCGAGCTGACTCTTGAGGTTTCAAAGGGAGCTAGCTGCGCGAGAAGGTCCCCACGGTCGGCGCCAGTGTTGGAGCCCAGATATTCGCGATCTCGCAATCAACACCTCGCGAGATCTGGCCTTCTAGAAATCTTTAAGTGCTGGAGACCTTCCTTATGCCAACTGGAGCAACAACTTGTAGTACACTGTCATCTGGATCAAAATATGCTATTCCCTTCTGTTCTTTATGTTCTTCAATCCCTGTTGCACCTGCACAACCAAACCAGAAGGTTGAACCCCCAGATTTGGCTCTCCGACGCTCAAGTCAGTAATAGCAACAGATAAACGAACACAATGCCTTAATAACAACAGCAGAATGAAGCAACACAAAGAGAAGATAGCGTTCAAAACAACGACTAAAACAATGAAACCTCGTGAGCCAACTCAATGAAACAGTAAATGATGAAACTCAACCGATCGTGACGAATCAACCCTCAAAAGCACGATGACGATACCGAGAGTCAGGATCCAGGTACCGATCATCCGACTTCCTACGAAAAGAGGTAAATCGGGAGCGAGGAGACGAGCTCGGAAACGAGTAATCGCCCTCTGTGTTTTCTCTCTCTCTCAAGTGGGAAGAAGATGCTCTCAGTCGACCGTCCCTTTCTCTCTCTTTGCCGTTAGGATTTATAATCACGCCATGGGTCCCACACAATCCGTTATTGCTCTCTTAACCTATTGGGCTCCTTAATGGGCTTCCCGTTCTCGACCCATTTTCTGGCCTTATGGGCTCGCGGCCTGTTGCTCGCTCGCGGACCGGGTTTGCGTCATTAGAGTCGCGAGAACCGGGTCCACATTAATAGTCGCGAGAACCGGGTCCAACAGCTATATGTTTCTAGTCTAGTGAATTTGTTTTATTTTTCCTCATTCTGTTAACGGGATCGAACATTAGAAATTGGTGTGTGATAAAGGTGAAATTATTTTCTTATGTTTATCGTTCCTTTCAGACAGTAGAAACTGAAAGCTTGTTGAAACCAATCCTTTCTGCTGAAGAAGCGCCTGGTAAGAGTAACTGCTGTAGTTTACAAATTCTTTACCGTACTTCAAACTACTTTTTCTGCATAGACCTGTCAGTTGAGATTATTTTACATCCTCTAACATGTTAATTTGTGTAACTTGGTACTTCTCCTAGTTTGCGTACATGGATCATACTAGAAAATCTAGAATCTATACTCCAGTCTGGTCTCAAGAGGATGAATAGGTTACATGTTCACTTCTCGTGTGGCTTGCCAACTGATGGAGAAGTAATTAGTGGTATGATCTTTCTCCTTCCGTATATAGTTTCCTGGCCTAAACTCAAAAAGATAATTTTGCACTATGCACACAAGTCATCTAAGTTTTCAACTAGTGCATCATAGCATATTATAAGGTGCATTCTAGAGATAAAAGGTGCATCAGCAAATGAACATCAATGCATTATGCACACGAATCATTAGAATCATTAAAATTCTCAACTGGTGCATCATAGTCTATTAAAAGGTGCATCACTCAATGGTAAAAGGTGCATCACTCAACCAAATCACATACAAAAATCCAGAAATCTGAGACATTATATCGATACTGTAGTGAAATGCAATATATGTTCAGAAACAACAATCAAACCAAACGCAAAAAGAGAAACACTGTTGCCTAAGGAACACCAGGAACAGCTGAAGAACAACAATGGAGGCGAGTAAACGAGCAGAAGAAGGATTCGATGAGAAGAATACGACGGTGGCGATGGAGGATGATTCTCCTCTACCGAATTTCCGCCGCTTTCCTTCTTCTATGGAGAACGAATCCGTCAAATTCAAGCGATGTGATGGAGAGATCTACGGAGGAGCAGGTCAGCTACGAGAAGACGTCGGGAGAGAGCGACTGAATTTTATCGTTGAAAGAGAAAGTAAAGGGAAAGAGAAAGGGAAAAAACAGACGAACGAGATTAAAACACGACGGACGGTGGAGATTGATCTTCATTCCTTCTTTGTAAAAGCATCCTCACTGGATCTTTTACCTATACTATACCATCGTACATATAAATATTAACAAATTCGATAACTATAAAGTTTACAATAAAATATTAACAAATAACACGTAATAACATTATACCACGTAATAACCGTATCTCAGTATATGATAAACACATACAACCATAGAGTTAATATTAATTTAGTTTTTATGGATCTCATGGTAATATTTGATAGTTAATTCACAAGTCTTAATCTATTGAGTTTACAAATAAGTATACAAAATAAAAACTCATAACACAAAAATAAATAATACAGTTTTATCTATTAAATTCACATAAATTAGGATATCGGTAGTTCATGTTTTTCCCTTAGGACGATTTCTTGTGCTTCACTGGCAAGGAATCATAACAAGATATCCTTAACATTGTGCTAGCTTTGACCATGAGATTGCCGGAATATTTATTTGATTTTCTTGTCCGAATCTTGTATAGATTTAGTATATTGTCAAGATACTCGTTTCTTTCTTCTTTGGTCGATTTTGTGTCTGCCCTGTATCAAATCGAGATCTTTTATTTTATTTTATTTTAAATAAACATTAAACGAAATAAGGTGATCCTTGTAAATAAGAGAGAGACATGTATAGCAAACACACTCAATACATGCATATATATACAAGGTTCAGTAAAGGTACGTGGAGCACATATTAGCATTACAATCTTACCAGCAAGGCAGCAAGGGATATATGCTAATTTAACCACAGGTTGCTATGATTATTTTGATAGAAAAGAAAAAACAGGGACGAACATTTTTATTATAATTTTAGTGGTAGATTTGATGGATGTTTTAGCAGGGCCTTTGGCATTGGCATGATGCAGGTCTACCTCCGATGTTGACGCAGTCGCCTCCAGGCCAATTCTCCTTTTTGCAAGCACCAGGGCAACCCAAAAAGCAAACTCCATGGTAGTACATGCTTGGCTTTGTGCAAGTTCCTCCTTCAACCATCCTTATCATCATATTATTACCTGTTGCAAACACCACCAAAAACACAACCAAAAACCCAAGAACTCTTTTCTCCATCTTCACTTTCTTAACCTGCTACTCTACCTGTGTTTGTGTTTGTGTTTCTTGTGATGTAATGAGTGGATCAATGTGTGAAATATACTTCACATCTCCTACCCTATATATAACACATCCATCCATCCATCAACTAAGTTTAGGGATAGGGATGACAATTTCTCCCGCATCCAATGCACACCCGATCCAATGCACCCGAAATATATAATTTTACATCTTTTATTCTTCTAATTTGCATTCTTGTGTTGTTTATGTATTAAAAACATGTTTTACATCTTTTATTCTTCTAGTATAGTTTATAATAATAACTAATTTTATAATAGATGTGTAAAATTGCATACAAAGAATACTAAAAAATATAATAAAATTGCATACAAATTTTACATCTTTTAGGCTTAGGTTGTTAAGTAATTGCTATTTTTTATCTTTAATTTTTATTATTAAACAATTATCATTTCTTTCATTAAGAAAAAAACACAAGCTATTCCATTAAGAATAAAAAAATTATTTTAAAAGTTAACATATATATTTTTAGGATAAATTAGGATGATTTTCGATAATAAAATTTAATATCATCAGTGAGCATGGTATGCAATTTAATAGTTTGCAAATTAATAGTTTGTCATGAAAACTTGTCGAATTCAAGCATGAATTATTACTTACATGTAATAGTGAACTAGATCCGTGTATTGCAAGAGAGAGATTTGTTGCGACATCATGATGTGTTCATTGTTGGAATATAAAACGACATAAATTAAGTTTTGAATTTCAAACTTGTGAGAATAGGCTTTCCACATCGGAAGTTGAGATAATAATCTCTATATTAACTACTAAAGCAAAACACCTTTCTCCAATTCTAGCTATGCCACGTGGCATACTCTTCATTCAGGCCATCCACTTGTCGTTATTCGACTGGTCACGATTTTTTACTATTTATTGTAATTTTCTTAAAAAAATTGGTTAAATTTGGTAAATCATGTGCAAAAATATCACAAAAAGATTGTTTAAGATCTTTCAGATTACAAAAAGATTTTTATGTGTTATATATTACATAATACTCCGTACTATTTATTAACTATATCGAGTTATATAAACTCGCGAATGGCACGGGACCTAGGCTAGTAACCCACTATATAATATCATTGATTACTCATCCTATTGCCAATTTGTTTTAGGATGGAATCTCATGGACTTGTATTGTATGTCCAATATACATATGCACTAATATACACTACCCCGTATTTATCTGACCATGGACTTTATCAAAACTAGTCATAAACTTCACATGAGATCTTTTAATAAAATATCACAACTACTCCGTACTTAACATTGAGGACATTAAAGTCACTGCTAGTCTCTCAAGTGCTTTAATTATTATTTTACTATTCTGTTTCTTCGGTCTCATCCAACAGAAGTTACATCACAAATATCACAAATATCACAAATATCACAAATATCAGGCAGAAAAAAGAGATGTCGGCGTGTGAAGAAGAGAGTGAGCGACGTTTATCCGGTCTTCGTCATTGAAATCGCTTGACGACAAAGCGCGAGAAAGAGAAAGAGGGATAATGATCTAACAATTCTGATGATATCCTCATATTTATTGCTCCCACTTTTCCATATATACATATATATATATATATATAAATTGTTGGGTTTGATGAAGTAATGATAATTTATACCTAATAAATACTAATATTTTAAATTTTTATCCTAATTATCTATTCTCTTAAATGTTAATTTCATCACTAATTAAAAACACATCGTCTTCGTCTTCTTCCTCTACCACAACCTCCAAATTCATTCTCATCTAATCATGTTCGTCAATACATTCGTTTTATCCTAATGACCCCTCCTTCTTCGGTAAAAAATGAATATGTGTTAATTAGATATTTTATTCTATCTATATTATATATCTATATCTATATAGAAATTGATGAATTTGACAAAGTGATGTCAATCCGTATCGAGCCACCGTAATTAATCCATCAGGCCTAATTGATTTATTGGGTTAAATTTGATTTATCAATTAGGCTTTATTTCTTCCGTTGATATTCAACTCTTCTTCTTCCCTTTAGCCTTTCATCTTCCCACTTGATTGTTGAATTGAAGGATGATTTTACTTAGGGTTTTTTCGTTACAAATATGTCTTGCCTATTACAGTATCCAAACGCCTTCTCGAGTTTTTCTTTCTTGATTTCGGTTGTAACCGCTGTTGCAATACTTGTATTGCATCTTACGGGTTTGTAAAATTTTATTATATCATCTTTCACTCATTTTAAATTAATGGCCTATTTAATGACTAATCGCAAACGAAAAACCGTAATTTCCCCACGCGAAGCGCGGGATTCCGGATCTAGTATAGTAGAGAGAGTATATTTATTCATTTTTAATTATGTTTTAACTGAATCGATAAGAAAATTGAACCGAATCGAAAACCGAAGTTCATAAAAATGAAAATCGAAAACCAAACCAAATTAACTTTCGGTTCGGTCCAAAATTGAACAGAAACCGAACTTTGAATAGCCCGATCCTTGTAGAAGATAAACATACAGATTAAAAGCACTCGAATTCCCCTTTTAGTTTAGTTTTGTAGTTGATTCTGTTAAGCTAGATTTATACTGTATGTAAAGATATATATTTATTGTTTAGCTTTTAGCCTTTATACTAGCTTTCATGCTAGGTTGTATAGGTGTTGACTTTTCTTCTTTTAGGTGTACTTATTAGTAGCTTATACTATTATTTTCTCTATATGTACTAGTAACCTCAGAAGTAAAATCAGATATGGTGTTCTACCATTCTTCTCATCTCTTTTAGCTTTCATGGTATCAGAGCAAAGATCTATTTTTTTTTCTGTCAACCTTCATTGTTGAAACACACTAAACCTTCTTCTCAGCCTTCATTGCTGAGTTTCTTCCGCTGAATTTCAGCCTTCATTGCTGAAACTTCTTCTCTCATTCTTACAACCTTTATTGTTGTCAAATATGTCAAAAAATAAGGTCACCTCAGGAACTTCTCTTGCTGCTCAGTTTAGAAATGAGCTTCAAGCTCTTAATCCTTCTTTCCTCTTGAATGGAAAGAATTATATTCTTTGGTATCAAGCTGTGAAGACATACCTCAAAGGAAAAGGAAAGGGAGACCATCTCTCAGATTCTCCTCCAGAAACAAAAGATGCTATCTTCAAAAAGTGGGATGAAACTGATTCAATGGTCATGTCATGGTTGTGGGAGTCCATGAAGCCAAATATCAGCATGACATGCATGTTCCTAACTTCATCCAAGGAAATTTGGGACTTTCTCAAGAGGTCTTACTCTAAAGCCAAGGATAAAACCGTAATCTATGTGATCCAAGTTAAGGTTGTTGAAACCAAACAAGGGAGTCACTCGGTAAGTGAATATGCTTCCTTAATTCAAAGCTTTTGACAAGAACTTGACCAATATCAAGTCCTTACGATAAAATGTTCAGAAGATGTTGCTCTTCTAAAGGATTTTATTCAGAAAAACAGAAGCTATCAGTTTCTGGCTGGCTTGAACTCTAAATTTCATCAAATTAGAGTTCAAGTTTTAAGCCAAAAAGACTTCCCATCTTTGGAGGAAATCATTTCAACAGCCCGGGCTGAAGAAAGTAGGAGGGTTGTTATGCTGGAGCAAAGAGTAGTGGAAAGCTCTACTCTTCTTTCTAGAGGGGAGAGAAGAGATGATAGTTTTTGTTCCCATTGTAAGAAAGCAGGACATGTGAAGGAGAAGTGTTGGAAGCTTCATGGAAAACCCTTATCTAGATATTGGAACAAAAAAAGAGGCCTTAGATCCTCATGCCAATATTGCCACCAGCTTAGGTGAGGGTAGTTCCTCACTTTCAGAAGGGAATAGTGTTGTTGAACTGCAAAAACTCAGAGCCTTGTTCAACTCTCTTGACACATCTACAAGTGGTAACTCTTCTAGTCCATGCACTCTTGCCTTATCAAGTAACCCTTCATCTCCTTTATGGTTAAGAACTTCTAAACGTTCTCAACCTACTCAATGGATTTTAGATTCCGATGCAAGTGAACACATGAGCAATTCTATCCTTTTTCCATACCTTTCCTCCATGTTCTAAATCTAGACAGATTTGGACAGCTAATAATTCATTAGCTCGAGTTCAAGGTCATGGAACCATAAAGATATCCCCTCATCTTACTCTTAAAAATGTTCTCCTTGTCCCTACACTCTCCGTTAATCTAATCTTTATACATAAATTGGCCAAGGATCTCAAGGGTCATGCCTTGTTTAATGATTTTAGCTGTTTATTACAGGACCAAGACTCGGGATGAAGATTGGTCGTGCTAAGGAGAGGAATGGACTTTACTTCCTTGAATGTCCTAATTAAAGCATCAACCTTCCTTGTCATACCTTAAACACCACCACCAATCATGACATCTGGTTACTTTATTACACATTTGGACATCCATCTTTCTACATCTTAAAACACTTGTATCCTGAAAAGTTGGAAGGAATTAATATTTTCTCTCTTCATTGTGATGTATGTGACCAACCCAAACAAACTCGTGTGTCTTTTCCCATTAGTAATACAAAAAGTACTACTCCTTTTGATCTAATTCATAGTGACATTTGGGGACCATCATCTATTCTCAATATTTTTGGGGCTAAATGGTTCTTCATTGATGACTCTACTAGAGTTACATGGGTATTTCTTCTCAAACAAAAATCTGATGTGAACTTCATTATCCCTATTTATCTTGCTATGATTCACACTCAATTTGGAAAACAATTTAAGCGGTTTAGGACGGATAATGCCAAAGATTATTTCAATAATTCCATTTCATCTCTATTCCAAAAACAAGGGATTATCCATGAATCTTTATGTATTTATACTCCATAACAAAATGGAATTGTTGAAAGAAAAAACCACCATTTTCTTGAAGTTACTAGTGCTCTTCTTTTCCATCATAATGTTCCTAAACACTTTTTTTTTTTTTTGGGGGGGGGGGGGGGGAGCTCTTCTTAGTGGTGTCTTATCATGTAACCCTTCATCTCCTTTATGCTTAAGAACTTCTGAGCGTTCTCAGTCTACTCAATGGATTTTAGATTCTAGTGCAAGTGAACACATGAGCCATTCTTTATCCTTTTTCCATACCTTTCAGCCATGTTCTAAATCTAGACAGATTTTGACATCAAATAATTAGTTAGCTCGAGTTCAAGGTCATGGAACCATAAAGATATCCCCTTATCTTACTCTTAAAAATGTTCTCCTTGTCCCTACACTCTCCATTAACCTAATCTCCATACATAAATTGGCCAAGGATCTCAAGTGTCATGCCTTGTTTAATGATTCTAGCTGTTTGTTACAGGTCCAAGACATGGGGATGAAGATTGGCCGTGCTAAGGAGAGGAATGGACTTTACTTCCTTTAATGTCCTAATGAAAGCATCAACCTTCCTTGCCATTCCTTAAACACCACAACCAATCATGACATCTAGTTACTTCATTACAGATTTGGACATCCATCTTTCTACATCTTAAAGCACTTGTATCCTGAAAAGTTTGAAGGAATTAATATTTTCTCTCTTCATTGTGATGTATGTGAACAAGCCAAACACACTTGTGTGTCTTTTCCCGTTAGTAATACAAGAAGTACTACTCCTTTTGATCTAATTCATAGTGACATTTGGGGACCATCATCTATTCTCAACTTTTGTGGGGCTAAATGGTTTGTTTCCTTCCTTGATGACTCTACTAGAGTTACATGGGTATTTCTTCTCAAACAAAAATCTGATGTGAACTCCATTATCCCTACTTTTTTTTCTATTGATTCACACTCAATTTGGAAAACAAGTTAAGCAGTTTAGGACGGATAATGCCAAAGATTATTTCAATAATTCCATTTCATCTCTATTCCAAAAACAAGGGATTGTCCATGAATCTTCATGTGTTTATACTCCATAACAAAATGGAATTGCTGAAAGAAAAAACCGACATCTTCTTGAAGTTACTCGTGATCTTCTTTTCCAACATAATGTTCCTAAACACTTTTGGGGAGGGGGGAAGCTCTTCTTAGTTATGTCTTTTTTATCAATCATTTACCCTCCAAAGTCCCATTAATTGTCTTAGAAAGACATTCCCACACTTCAGAACATCTAAATTGCCTTTTAGAACCTTTGGAAGCATTGTTTTTGTTCATATTCATGGTCCACAAAGAGGAAAACTTGACCCACGTGCCATTAAATGTGTGTTCATTGGTTATCCGCCAACTCAAAAGGGATACAAGTGCTTCAATCCAGTCACCAAGAAAACCTGTATCTTCATGGATGTCTCTTTTACCGAAGCTATACCTTTTTACCCCTTCAATGTCCATAATTCTCCCTAATTTGAAATTTCACCAGACCTCACACATCCACAATTTCCTCCATTGGATAACTCGTCTTCTATATCCTTTGAAGAATCACCAACTGCATCATTGCCACAATCTCAAGAACTTTCATCTCTTGAACCAGAACATACGATTCAGTCCTTGCCTGTTTTGGACCCCATGTTTTCTAAGGTATATTCAAGGACACATAGGTCATTCCAATTCAGCCACCAGATTCCTCCCAGAGTGTTGAACTTGAGATTTCATCCCAAGAAGGTACCTTATCTGATCTTGTCATTGATTCTACTTCCAACAATTATGCATTACCTGATTGTGATCTATCAATTGCCCTAAGAAAAAGTTACCGTAGTTGTACTAATCATCCTCTCTATCCCTTGGCCTACCATGTGTCTCTAAATTGCTTTGCTTCATCTCACAAAAAAATCATCCAAAATCTTAATCAAATTTCCATTCCAAAAAATGTTTCATAAGCTCTTGAAATAAAGGAATGGAGGAAAGCCGTGAATGATGAGATGCATGCATTAGAAAAGAATAATACTTGGGATATTGTTAATAAACCGTTTGGCAAGAATATTGTTGGGTTCATGTAGGTGTTTGCTACCAAGTATATGGATGATGGAACTCTGGAAAGGTACAGAGCACGTTTGGTTGCTAAAGGTTTCACCCAAACTTATGGGATTGATTATCAAGAAACTTTTGCTCCAGTTGCAAAGATGAATATTGTCATTCTTCTATCCTTGGATTCTCACTCTAACTGGCCTCTTTGGAAATTTGATGTGAAGAATGCATTTCTTCATGGAAATCTGGATGAAGATATATATATATATATATATATATATATAGATTTAGGCTCCTGAGAAACCACCTCTTAGGGAAAAACAGAGTTAACGATTTAGAGGCGTTAGATCAAATTCGGATCAATGACAAGGATTAACTCAGAATTTTCAATAATAAAAAATCGTTTTAATTTTAGCAATATTTCCCTGAATCCCGCTATCAAATCTCCTCCCTAATTCATCCCTCTCTCTCTCCTCCCTAATTCATCCTTCTCTCGTTCTCTGCAAGCCGTCTCAGGAGCCTCCGCCTCTCTTCACTCGTCCTCCTCCGCCTCTCTTCATTCGTCCTCCTCCGCCTCTCTTCATCCGTCCTCCTCCGCCTCTCCTCTGCCTCTCTCTTTCCCTAAATCGCCTCCGTCTCACTCTTGCCCTAAATCTGCAAGTCGTCGCGGGAGACGTATCGACTGCATTCTTCCGTCCGGCTACACCCTCCAAGGTACCTCTTCCTCTCTCGTTTCTTCATTCGTTGTTTGTTGCTCCAATTTTGATTTCAAAATTAGGTTTTGAAATTTCTGTCCGGCTACACCGAGCCTGTTGGTAATTTCTTTGTTGCTCCATGGACTACAGTTTTTGACTTCGAATTGAGCATGGATATAGGTTTTATATAGTGATTTGTTGTTTGCTTCCGTACATCGAATTTGGAAGAGAAGAATACTGGAATTTAGGTTGTCATTTACCCTTACTTCGTATAAATACTTTAGTAATCGAATGAAAAAGTTCTACAATCCATTCGAATGAAGTAATTCTTGTAATGCCAACCGACACATCAATATAACAATATAGAACAAATGATGAGAAAGAAAAGATGTGATTAAGAAGGTAAATAAGTGAACCAATGCCTTGAAATCAATCAATAGGCAAGAATATAGGTTCTGCTGTCATGATTTGTTGTTTGATTTGTTGTTTGCTTCCGTACATCGAATTGAGCATGGATATAGGTTTTGTATTTCATATATAGTGATTTAAGTATTTGTTGTTTGATTCCTAATTTTCGGCCTTGTGATGTCTGAATCAAGGTCTTAATTATGGCGCGAGGTTCTATTCCGAAGAAACACATGTCTCCTCCTAAAGGAAATGGAGGTAAAAAACGAAGGCTTGTCAAAGGTAATCACAAGTCTCTGCTCACAATCTATTTAGATTTTCAGTAGTGATTTAATGATAAGAATTATCCATTGACTATTGTTACTCTATATGCAGCATGCGACAAAGAAATTAAACAATCTGGAACACAAGAAAGTACTGAAATTGTTCTCTTCACTCCTCCTTCTCCCCTCACTGACATTCCACGGTCGAAGAGATCATCCAATCTCAGGCATTGTAGTGACAGTGGCGTGAGAATGAGATACAAAGCCGTGAATGCATCGATTCAAGATGATGAACCAGCAGAGAATGTGCTGTCTAGGAAGAGCTATGTCAAGAGGAAAGAATTTGGTAAAACTCAACTTTTAATCGTTGTTGCACATATTTCTATCATGATTGATACTAGGTTTTACTAAAGCTTATGCATTTATTTTTGTAGAAGCGTCCGAGGATAGCATCAATGAGGATGAAATTATAATTAATAGATTGGGAAAGCGGTCAAAGAACAAAGGGCAATGTTCAAACACAGCTGCACAAGATAAGATGGATAAAGGCAAGGATAAGATGGTTGACGAAGACACAAACTTACCACCTATCCGAAGGAGATGCGTTGAAAAAGATGGTTTTGAGGTGATCAGACACCGTGGACACCTATCACTTTTCGTATGGGCCATCAACCAACTAAATGATGCCCAAAGAAAATGCGTAGAGGAGGCAGGCTTTGGGAGACTTCTCCAGATGACATCCTTTGAGATACCTAGGTACATATCTGTTAGTTCATATGCAATATTTGTTAATGTATATGCAGTATAGTTTGGATGATATGCAGCAGAGGTGTTAATGTATATGCAGTATAGTTAGTTTGATTATCAAGTGAAGTTCTGCTGTCAACATAGTGATTTGTTGTTTTACTGCATAACCAAACAATGGAATTTATGTTTTGACTTTTTATCCTTTAAGAGGTTCTGCTGTAATGATTTGTTGTTTGATTTGTTTTTTGATTTGTTGTTTGAATAGCAGTTGTGCCTAGTTTGCTTTCGTACATCGAATTGAGGGAGGATATAGGTTTTGTATTTGTTGTTTAACCATGTAATATTTGTTAATGTATATGCAGTATAGTTAGTCTGATATGCAGAAGAGGTGTTAATGTATATTCATGTTGATATAAATATCCTCTTTTTTTCCAGCTTTCTGTGTAGGCGGTTAGTTGAGAATTACAACCCCAGAAGGGGTAAGATTACACTTCCAGACAAGTCTGAGTTGGATGTCACAGAGTCTGATGTCGAGATTTGTCTTGGCATTCCTCGTGGCCCCCGAGAAATAATCAAGCTTGATAAGAATTGTAGGCTGGTTGTGGTTGATGCATGGAGGGATCTTTATGTCAAGAAAAAACACCAAATCTCTTACGAGGATGTAGTGAATCGCATGCTATCGCTCGAAGAAGGAGGTGATGAATTCTTACGGGAGTTCATGATCAGTTTCAGTCTTGCGTCATTGAACCGACGCAAAGTGGTGCTGCAAACCAAACCCTCATCCGTGGCTGCTTTGAGAATATGTCTGTAATGAGTGAACTAAACTGGTGTCGCTTTGTTATAAGCAGTCTTATCATTGCCAAGAAGAAATGGGATCAAAATCGAAAAGCTTTCTTCATAGGTCCACTTTACTTCTTGACGATAACTCTCTTTGGCACTTTTTGATTTTATTCTTACTATTTTATAATGTATATTGTTGACCAAAATTCCATTGCTGGAAATTCAGATTCTGTATCTAGACCGTGTGGTGCTGTACTCCAACCGAGCGATACCAAGAATGTTTCCTGCGTTTGTTGGTTGGACTGAAGACCTTGTTGATCAGAGGGCTGCTCTTGAAATGGAATATGGACAAATCGGGGATGGAAATTTGGAGCCTCAATTGCCTATTAACGACAGAAAGATACAGGATCCGCGCCAAACTCCTGAAGAACAAAACCCTATAAAGGGGCCTGTTCTGGTCAGTTTTCTTGTTTGTATGTTAGCAATGTCGATATGCAGATGAACTGTGTTGATATGCAGATGAACTGTGTTGATATGAAGCAAACGTTATATACTCAAACCAAAGGATTTCTCTAGCTTTGTTAGCCAATAAATGTTATACATAAATTATGTTTATATTGATGTTAAATTGTGTTGATATTTCTGCATTCTGAAACTTGTAGAAGTTCAATGAAGGCATGGCGAAGGATTTAAGTATTGTGGCAAAAGCCATAGTCAGAATAGCTAATAGGACCAAGGAAATTCCCGACGAGTGCAAGGACGACGAGGTGTCGAATGCATTGATTGAGTCTGCAAGGGCATTACTCGGATCTAGGATTGGTTCTGACAATGAAGTACCATTTGATGCATCTACACAAGTAGGTGATGTGTTCACTCAAACTCAAGATCCCTTTTGGACTGGTCCGGAGCTAACCAAGTTGGTTGGGGAGATTGAGGCTGCAATGTCGAGGCGGACTGATATCCTAAAGACCGAGGCTGAAGTTCCTCACTGCAATGAAAACTTCAACTTTGGATTCAATGAAAACATTAATCCGGTCAGTTTTAATTAATATGCAGATCATATATAGTTATATGCATTTCAGTTATGTTTATATGCATTTGATGTATGTTTATATGCATATCATTTTTTTGTATTGAACTTGGATAAATGCTGTCATAAACTGATATGGTTTCTTTCCAATCAGGCTGATCTGGGTGCTGATCAGACAATATTCAACCAACAACCAGTTGTCCAAGTCAATGAAGGGGAAAACGCCACTAGTCTTGTTGAACCAGAGGACGCAGAAGTCGTTGGAGCAAAACATGCACATGACAAGGTATGTAGTGGTTTATGCATATTGCCTAACTAAATGATTTGCATATAAAAGTTATCATATTTTCCAAATGCATGATCAGGTTAATGCTAACAATGTTGTCAATGACGTTTTGAATGACATTGTTGTTAACCATCCTCCTGCTGTCACCCATCCTCCTGTTGAAGTAGTAGATTTGGACCAAACTACAGTAGTTGGGACTAAATCGTCCAAAACTGTAAAGAAAGGTAGTGGTCAACGCAGTGGAAATCAAAAATATGCTCAGGTAAGCTTGAGGAGGAGTAGTAGGGTGGCTGAGAAGTTATGATTTTAGCTATTACGGTGTAATTATCCATTTTGTGACTTAGAAGTCATGTGTTATTCTGTTTTATATTCTGCTGACTAGGAACAGGAATGGTGGTTGTAATTATCCATATCTCAATGATATTCACGAAGTTCACGTGAACCATTATTTCAAATATGCATGTTGTTATATACCCCTTGGGTTTTTCCTCAGATCAACCAGGCACAAATAAATCCCATACAAATCGATGATGATGATGATGATGATTTCACAACACCTATGAAGAATGTGATATTACATCCGAAACGAGACGCAAAGGTCCATTTTACAGACAAGAGCCCTTGGATTGACAGGGTTATAAACCCCATGAAATGCATCACTAAGGAACAACGTGATTTACATCATTATGTGACTACATGCTCGGTTGATGGGTTAGTATTTAGTATGCGTGAACTTCTTCTATTCATTGAATTCTTTTTTACATGGTATAATTAAAATCATTGCTTTATAACCCATTAATCAGGGAGG
This sequence comes from Oxyria digyna, assembly GCA_029168935.1. Lineage (NCBI taxonomy): Eukaryota > Viridiplantae > Streptophyta > Magnoliopsida > Caryophyllales > Polygonaceae > Oxyria > Oxyria digyna. Next base: position 50,059,562 of record JAPVLV010000005.1, read on the forward strand.
TTCTATTCGATAACAACCGAGAAGCGGTTCTAGCAAGAGATTTCAAGTCTCTATGTGAAAATAATCTTGTCTCAATTAAAAATGTCGACTTGTGGTGTATGTATCTAAATGATTTAGAAGAGCTTCGAAACAATACCACTTTATCACGTTTTTTCGTCTACCCGTCAAGTATGGTACGTATGCATATGATATACAGTAATATGCAGATGTATAACAAGGATATGCAATGTTTTCATTGAATCTAAAGTTGAAGTTTTCATTGCAGTGAGGAACTTCAACCGAGAAGCGGTTCATTTGATGTATGGTTTATGCAGATATAACGATATGCAAAAAACCACTACATACCTTCATCCTCATTAGTGGTTGAACATTCAAAACACGCTGCAGAAATCTCGGCTTGCACCATAGTGAATATATTCAAGGTGTAGACCTTAGATGCATCCTTCTCAATCAACAATGGTGTTAAGAAATCATGTGCTCGTGAAGCTGAGGCAACATCGTTCCTCAATTGGTTATAACGTTGGGTTTCCATTGCACTATCAAAGTGCATCAATAACTCAACAAGGTTGAAGTTCCTGTTCGAATAGTTCCCAAAAAAACTGTTTTGAGATTCTGAAATCGATGTTGTGCGAACAAGCCCACCAAGCACGATATCCTTAAAATACACTGGAATCCAATAGCGACGTAGTGCATACATATCCCCGAACCATGGTTTACAGTCCAACTCATATTCAACAACAAATTCGATCCATCCTTTCTCAAACTCTTCAATAGATTGGGTGTCATCCCAAACCAACTTCCCCAACCTCTTTCTGAAATCCTTGGAATTAATTTTCTTTGCACCGACCTTCTTTGAAACCTTTTCCATGATGTGCCACATACATAACCGATGTCTAGTATGAGGCATTACATTCTCAATGGCGATCTTTATCGCCGGATCCTGATCCGTCACAATGATCTTCGGTGGTGGCCCCATTGCTTTCTGAAAGTTCTTGAAGAGCCATTCATATGATTGCACGTCCTCCTTCATGACTAAGCCAGTACCAAAAGTAAGACTTTTCTTGTGGTTATCAATCTCAGTGAATGGTGCAAATACCATGCAGTACCTAATTGCATATTAAGTAATGTTATGCGCATATCTCGTATTCCTATCTGCATATTAAATTGAATTCAACATAATTTAAAATAATGTGAATGGGATTACCTGTTAGTTTTGTAAGTCGAGTCAAAAGAGACGACATCCCCAAATGCAGCATAGTTCCGACGTGAGATTGGATCCGCCCAAAACAACCTTGTTAGTTGTTGTTCATCGTTCACTTCATACTCGAAGTAAAAAGAGTCACATTGTTCTTTCTTCTTCGTAAATCGATTGATAACCATTTGTGCATCAACAACTTTGATGTTCGCCATAAGATCCCGCTTGAAATTCTTAAATTCTCTTGCCATGACCCTCATGTTATGATATCCACCAACCATCTCCTTCAATAGATTATAAGACTTTACTGGCCCCAAGTTCGCCTTAGCACAAGCCAACATAAATTTTTGGTGGCCAATATCCATTTTCCTGTTGCCCTTCATCAAATGTTTTGCTACGTCAGGAATCATGTCGTGGGTGTGTTTCTCTTCAAATCTATCAACAACGTAGGTAATACCATCACTAGATTTGAGAGACAAACTTCCGCAACACTGTACTCTATCCGATGTTGTCTTACGCTTCCCTAAACTGTTAGTTGTATTCTTGGATCCTTCCCTATTGCATTGTAAGTACTGAATCTTTCTAACCTTTGTGTGATTGAATTTGTGATGGTTGCCTCTCTTAATCTGAAAACCAACAGTGTATGCATACTTACTATAGAATGTTTCTCCTTCCAACAAGGAATTAAAGGATTTTCCAATTATTGGTTTAATGTCATCGGGGCAATGAGGAACCCAATACTTTTCGTTTGTGTCTTTCACGTCAACAACACATTCGGTGCCATATAATGCTTCTTCATCATCATCTGACATAAAATCAACACCATCGTCTGAGGAAGAATATATCACATCATCAGGTCGGTTCTCCTGCATACCTGATACAGTTTTGTGCATATCAGTGAACCGTAAATGCACATTCATTTAGAACAATGGAATACCAAATAAATCAGAGTGCATAACCTCAAAAATATAATGTGAAAGAACAATGTGACATCCACTTGGCTAATAATTCGATTTGATAGGCGAATGTTAGTTAGAATCAAAACGTATCTACTGCATATCAATTATATCCAATCGCATAACATGTATTCCGAAACGCATACGAGTACAGAGTGCATAACCTCAAAAATATCGTTTTATTAATGTTGCATATTAGAACGAAACCCTAATTAACCCTAGTTTGATGCATATATCAAAGTCGAATATAATCAAACCCTAATCAAATCTCACCCTAGCAATCTATCGTAAAATTAAATAGGTATACAAAATTCAATAGGTAAATCAAATTTCTCACCCTCATGACCGTCAATTTACATGAAAGAATCTTATGAATCTAATATGAAAGTCGAATGTCACATTCACTTGGCTAAGAATTCGATTTGAGAGGCGAAAACCATTGTTAGAATCAAAACGTATCTACTGCATATCAAGTATATCCGGTTGAATAACACTGATTACGAAACGCATACGACAACCATTTTACTGCATAACAGAATTCATGTGAAACCCTAAATTGCTACTGCATACCACCGAATCATCTGATGCATATCGTTTTATTGTTGCCGCATATCAGAACGAAACCTTATTTAACCCTAGTTTGATGCATATATCAAAGTCGACGTTTAATCAAACCCTAATCAAATCCTAATAAAACCCTAATCTAATTCCTATGAATATCTCGATACTAACCTTCTTCCATGGAGATTTGTGTGGTGTTGTATCAATCAACTATTGTTACCGGGAAGAAAAAACGGGAGGAGAAGAACGATGGAAGAGAGGCAGCGTGAGTTGATGGAAGAGAGAGAGAGAGAGAATAGTTGATTGCCGTAAATTAAGGAAGGGGTTATGATATTTTTTTCCTTATTTTCTTTTAATTACAAGACTTCTAATCTAAGCCCTTCATCTAATCTCATCCTATGGCTCCTATTCGTTAACTCCGTTTTACTATAAAAGTGGTCTTACCGGAGCCTCCCTCTATATATAGATTTAGGTTCTGGTGTAACAACTTTTTACGGTGTAACGAGTGGATTAATTAGAGCCACATGATCCACTTTAAATCAAGGGCTCACAAATATTTTCGGATGGTATATATATATATTCCATAGGATGAGATACACCCAATCTATTCCTAAATGAGGGAAAATCCGAAATTAGTGGGATTTTCTTTGCTTTCCAAAATTAAACATAAAATCAAAACACCATTAATCTTCTCTACTACTCTACCTCTGACGAAGCCTCTAATTCATCATATCTATGGACGAGCTTCAACCTACTTCAAATCAAACCCTAGATTCAACCTCCACGCTCTTCGATCAACCTCGCAGCCACCACCTTTGTTGTTGCGGACCGTTTCCGCCACCACGCCTAATGCAAAAGGCTTCGGAGTTTGTTTGGGGGAAGTCGACGCCGATCTCGAGGCAGTCTACATCTGGTGACCAATCTATAAATATCACACCATTACAGGCGAAGAAAGATCACCGTATTTACTCTTTCTCAGCCCTAGCAGTTCACATCCTCGTTGTAAACTTGTTTCTTATTTACCTCCTTTCGATTAATTCAGTTTGATACTCTAGATCTGAATCCGATTATCTATTTGTCGCATTTTCTAGCTACCTGCTTAGGCTTACGCTTTCGATTGATTCTGAGGAAAAATAGTTGTAATGCCGATGAGAAATGCATGTTTGCTTATTTGTTAAAATCTGCGACAAGAAATGGAACAGATCTGGAAAAATCGGAATTACTTAATGCTATTTTTCATGCATATGCCTATAGATACAATTTATGATGTGTCTTCATATCTGTGCTAATGTTTGAGGATACGTGGATTAAGATTTGAAAATAGATTTGTGGTCTTGGCACATCTAAGAGTTGTTAAACTCAGAAAAATGAATAACAAATGAAGTGAGTGGAGAAAAAGCCCTTTCACAATAGAACCCCTATAACCGAACATTGCTACAGTAGAACACGCATAACAAAGTTTAAAAACTGAATATCGTCTTCTATATGTACGAACAAAAGCCTTTCGTAATGGAACCACTATAAAATAATATATTGACAGTACACCACGAATAACAAAGATTAACATCAGAATATCGTCTTCTTTATGATTTTCATTAATTACTTTCATAATAGAACACCTATAACTTAATATTCAACAATAGAACATGAATAACAAAGATGAACATCAGAATAACGTTTTCTTTATGTTTTTCATTAACTACTTTCATAATGGAACACCTATAACTGAATATTCAACAGTAGACCACGAATAACAAAGTTGAACATCAGAATATCGTCTTCTTTACGTAATTCATTCATTAATTTTATAATGGAACCCCTATAACTGAATATTCAACAGTAGAACACGAATAACAAAGATGAACATCAGAATATCGTCTTCTTTATGTAGGAATAAAAGTCTTTCGTAATGAAAACTCTAGAACCTAATATATCACAGGTAGAACACGAATAACAAAGATGAACATCAGAATATCGTCTTCTTTATGTTTTTCATTAATTACTTTCATAATGGAACTCCTATAACTGAATATTCAACAGTAGAACACGAATAACAAAGTTGAACATCAGAATATCGTCTTCTTTCGTAATGGAAACCCTAAAATCTAATATATCACTATTAGAACACAACTACGGAGAAGATGAATATCTCACATTAGAATACGAATGCACACACTGTATTGTAAACATGAATATTGATTAATCAAGATCGAATATTTCTTGCACAACTTAAGCCATTGATTTTTTCAGATTTCAGTCGAACAACATAGTAACCAAAACTGAATATTAAGAAACCCTAATTATCAAGAACTAACCTTTACGATCAACTTCATCCGTACACATTGTAAATTCACGCGCCAATGGAAAAAGAATGAAGAACTTCAAGAAGAATGAAGATCTGGAAGAAGACCAAGAACGTTAATGTTGTGAACTTGGATTCAGGCTGCAATGGAGAAAACCTCCTGAAAGAAAATCGTCATTCTCCTTTTACAGACTCTCTCTCCTATTTAACCGTTAAAATTAAAATCAAAAAATCAGAAATTCCTACAAATACGTAAACTGCTACAATTTTCGGCTGGGATTTCAATTAATTTCTTTTTCATTTTTTTTTCATCATTAATCCAAGTCATTGATTTAATACAATTCAACGCTCTTAATCAATCCCCTTGTTACACCACAAAATCCGTTACACCGGAACCGGCCTCTCTCTCTCTCTCTCTATATATATATATCCTAACTACAATAAATGTGAGAATGACCTTGTATAAGAAATAGAAGTTATCAATGGATGTAAGATATGCCACGTAGGACTTAAAAGGTATTGAAGGGCTGAGATCTAATATCAAGTTTTTGCCTTTGTAATATAACTTGGATTTCCGTAGCAATTACAAAAAATGCCACTGCTCCTCTTAAGCTTCAAAAAATAAGAAAAGGGCAAGTGTGACTTTTCCCTTCGTTCACAGTTCAGGCGCTTCTCCCTTCTCCCATTCTCGCTATCCCCGATGTCTTCGCCGCTTCTCGCTTCGCCTCATTTTGTCACCCTTCTTCGCTGTCGTCGAAGCCGCATCCGAAGGCGAAACACCCTCCCTGAGCTCCAAATGTCAGCTTTCTTTCTTAGTGTTGTTGAGGAGGTGTTCACACTGTCAATATTCCCTTGCTCTGCGAATTTGAGAGGAACGACTGTACGAGTGAGAGACGAATTGCAGCGAGAAAGGTGAGGGGGAGGGAGAAGATGAACGCGATGAGATCAGGAGTGATAGTGGTGGGAGCATTGGCATTTGGGTACTTGACTCTTCAATTAGGGTTCAAGCCATACTTAGAGAAAGCTCAGCAATTTGTGGATCAACAACAACATACGCCTCCTCCTACTCCAGAACAAGTGCTTGAAAGTGAGGAGGATGACATTTTCACGAGCAAATAATACTCCCAAGCTTCTCCTACTAAGGTTTGTACTGAACTGATCCTGTTGTTTTCTTCTTTTTTGCATCCGTGATATAGATTATGATGTTTTCGATTGTTATTTGACATAAACATGATTGGTTTGTTTAATTACATACTTCTTGTTTCTTTGCACGCTTACTGTTTGTGAAAATGCCAAAAAGACTCTTCTGGTTGATAAATTGGTTCAAAAAAATTGAACCACTGTGATTTTTTAACTTGTAAGTGATCTTTAACTTGTTAAGTCGAACTTGGTAATCAACAACATACCTAATACTTTGCACCCAAAAATAAACAGACCTAATACTCAAGCTCTTTCCAAGATCAGACCCCTTTTACATTGGTGTTGAATGTGATTTGTAAATCTACTGGCTTATGTCAATTTTTCGCTTTGAGTGTAGTTATTGTGTTCAATTATTCCTGGCCTCAAGAACTATAATTTGTTGAATTTATAAGAACTACTGGAAATTTGATTTTTTTTGTTTGCAGCATTAGTGATAACTGATGAGATACATAATGCTGACAATCTCAAATAAACTCATTGAATGCAGGTGAAGCTCATTCACTAAAGGTAGAGAAGATTTTGTTCAAAGAGAAATCATTATTTCAAGATGTGTTGGTCTTTCAGGTATTAGATTTTAGTCTCCTTACTGAATTATTGTTTATTATAAGGTTTTACAAAGTTGTAGGCTTAAGATTAAGTGGTTTCTGTTTGTTTTTGTAGTCAGCAACATATGGAAAGGTTCTCGTTTTGGACGGTGTCATTCAACTGACAGAGAGAGATGAGTTTGCCTATCAGGAGATGATCACTCATCTTCCCCTTTGCTCAATTCCAAACCCCAAGAAGGTTGCTTTTAGTCGGTTGATAGATTTATAACATCGAGTGTTGATAGATTTATAACATCGATTGTTAATAGATATTATGGTAGTAACACTTAAATCATGTTTAGGTTTTGGTAATTGGAGGTGGAGATGGTGGCGTCTTGCGTGAAGTTGCCCGTCATCCATCTGTCGAGCAGATTGATATGTGTGAAATTGATGAGATGGTTGTAAATGTAAGTAAAATCTGACAATTCTATTTGTTAATAATAGTGTTAGATAATCGGAAATATTTGTATTGACTGATAATTTTAAAAACACCCTCCTTGCAGGTATATAAGCAATTTTTCCCAGACGTGGCTATTGGATTTGAAGACCCCCGTGTCCGGTTGCATATTGGTGATGGTATGAGAAACAAAATAAATAAAAAAGTGTACTTGTTCACTATATCTCATCTCCCATGTGGCTAATGACTTCATGCGTTTTACAATCTCCAGGAGTTGCTTTCTTGAAGGATGCTCCTGCAGGAACTTATGATGCAGTTATAGTCGATTCATCTTACCCCATTGGTAAACTCTAAAAGTCAGATCATAAGACGTAAATATCATTAAAATAATATCAAGTTTATTATCTTTTATCAAACTGACCAGGTCCTGTTCAAGAGTTATTTGAGAAACCGTTCTTTGAGTCAGTAGCAAAGGCGCTGAAACCAGGTGGAGTCATGTCTACTCAAGCCGAAAGCATTTGGCTTCACATGAACATCATTGAGGACATTGTCAAGAACTGTCGTCAGATCTTCAGTGGCTGTGTCAAATATGCTTGGACCACAGTTCCTACATATCCTAGGTTTCTGCTTGGTTTCAATCCTGTTTAATCAGTATTTCAATACTATGATTATATAACAGTTGTTATCGTGTTTTTCCAGTGGTGTGATGGGTTTCATGCTTTGTTCAACGGAGGGTCCTGAAGTTGACTTCAAGAATCCAGTCAACCCGATTGATGCAGTAGAGGGCCATGACAATGCGAAACGACCCTTGAAATTCTACAACAAAGAGGTATATATTGTACAAGTTTGATTTAGTTTACTCTATATTCTTGTCTTTGCTTTGAGCTTAGATTTTTTTGCCCATGTTTCTTTCCTTGCAGTTACATTCTTCTGCGTTTTGCTTGCCAATGTTCGCCAAGAAGCTCATCAGTTAGATTTGTTCGACGACAGATCAAACCTTTTTTGAGAAGGTCATTGGTCATTGGCTAGCTTCAATTTTGCTTTCATAAGCTCAATATAATAAATCTTCTCTAGCATTTGATATTCAATGTAAGACTTGCTTATTTATAGTGATCCACCATTGTTGTTGGTAATTTGATGTACTCTCGTGTGCGCTTATCCAATTTGATGTACTCCTTAACATTTTACACCATGCGCGGCCTCCCGCCTCCTTTGCTTATTTTAGGGTCTAATTTTTTGTAACAATGCGGTGGAGCATTCGATCAAGCTCGCGCGACTAACTTTCGCCATGCCTGCAATTCTCAATTTCTCATAGGCGCTACTTTGTCTGCCTGCAATTCAAGCATCGAGTCAGGTCGCTCGATTTCGTCTCCACGGTTCTTCCTTTTCCTTGACTGCCTCTGTTTTGTTTTGATCTTATGGTTTTGATGTTTTGGGGCTTTTTAATGATGTTTTGGGGTTTCTTCCTTCTTACTTTTGCTTGTTATCATGGAATTGTTGAATTGTATATTTGTATGTTATGATAGCAACTCATTATCACTTTCACGTACTCTTAAATCAATCAAAATTTGCAAATGGTGCTTGCCTCTGTAGTTTAGTGTATATGTTAATGATGGATCTTCAGTTCATTTCTTCTTTTATTATGGAATATCAAATATTCTTGTTGCTTTTGGTGTGAAAGTGTAGTCATTTTACAATTTTAATTTCTATTTGGGCAGCCGAAGTTGGTGTTGATACATTGTTGCTTGGTTGCAGGTGATAACATTGTTGCTTGGTAGCAGGTGATACATTGTTGATTTGCTACAGTAATCCAAGTCCCTTTCATTTCAGCCGTGCATTAATCCAACTTGTCTCTACTTACCTGAGGTTGGTTCGCAAGATTTCAAGACTAGGGGGCTCATATGCATTTATTGGAAAGGTTTGAAATCTTCAGGTTTTCAATTTCTTTTCAATTTTGTAATTAGGGTGGGTGCTTTCATGTATTTTTTTAAAATGAAGATGTTGGGGCATGGGTCATCACCTTTCATGTGTCTAAACTGATTGTCACGTGATATGATGACATTATTACATTTTATGGGACAAATATATTGGTTTCTCTGTAACATTGCTTTTTTTAATGTGTCATATTTGTATTACAGGTAGGAGCAGATGAGTTTGGTTATATGCTAGCTAACTTTTTGAAGAAAAACCATGTAAACACCTATGGCGTGAGATATGATCACAAAGCAAGGACAACACTGATTTTATTAAGGTATCATTCGACAATTTCTTAGTTCTTACTATGCAAATAATTCTATGAAACTAAATCTAAGCTTGTAATTCCTCTGCAGGTCACATACTTCCTACCATGCCTTTGCATATCACTATTTGCAGCAGGAGTGAGCGTCTTAACATTTTCTCTTGAGGTCAGTTTGCAAAGTTAACACTTGGTAATTTTTGTATTACAAAATGATAAACTTGAGCATCGGTTATATTTAGAGCGATAAATCTGGATCGAGCGGCTAAGTGAATGAAAATCTAGGTTTTGAAATCAATTTGGTTGGGGGTCGTCTTTTCCGGAAAGCAGCTAGAGGATGATCGAACCCTTCTCGGTTTCCCCTAAATTCATTGTCTGATTTATCGATTCTCTATTATTCCATGTCCCTCTTTTCAATTCTTTTCACTTTTATCCACCAAGATGTATCAATTTTTATCTAGATTGTGATATCTAATTCTGGTTGAAAGAGAATTAGAGGCTACACAAAATTGATTTGTTTATCTAGATTGTGCTGACTTTCTGTTAAGGATCAAATCATTCATCGCCCAAAGTTACAAGTGATCAAATCTTCAATTAATATACGTACTCTTGTCTATGTTAATGACTGTCAGGCATGCCTTCTTCCAACCCCTAAAAGTTACAAGTGTTCTTACTTCTAACTGTACAAGGATTGAACCAAATGCAGGTAAATTATATTGTCATCTGAATATGATGATTTAGCATCATATGGATACTGTTCTCACAGTTGCGTATGTACTAAAGTTGTGGCTTAGGGTTCCTTCATATTTTGTGATTTATTTCGATCGAGTTAAGGTCAAACTAGGGTTTGTATAGATTTTCGACAATTAGTTAAATAATAATGGTTTGCCTCGCCTCTCCTTTTGTATCACCTTCCTTGAAATTGAATCTCAACCTTTCTATTAGAAAGAAAAGCATGCTAAATCAGCCAAGTTATATAAACTATAACTCTGTAAGGGATGGTCATTGTATATTAGATGAGATTATCATAAAATAGGATAATCCATGATAAGCTATCCAGTTTCTGGGACTAATGTTGCTATGGTTTTGGAGTCTGCTCAAATAGTAACTATAGAGCTTGCTGGTTCATTGCTTTTTTTTTGCTGTGGTTCTACCTATAGAATATCATATATCAATCAGATAATTTGGTGTAGTAATTGGGTAATTTTGATGTCTACAAGTAAGATTATAGGCATACTGACGTAATGAATGCTCTTTACCATTGAACTTTTCTGTATATTAATTTAGACTATTATTTTATAGCCAGAGCAACTGATGCTTTGTTAAATGGAATATACTCTCTGTTTGCTTGAAATTTTAAATTTATTCAATAATTTATCTTTAATCTAATGCAATTTTTTATTCTAATTAACAATCCAGGTTGCAAAACTTATGACACAGTTTTTCAATTCTATCCTGGTGGTCTTGCTGGTGATAGAAGAGGTGTTGTTCCTGCGTCAGGATCTCCTTATAGTGCACATCAAATATGGAAAGTCATTAAAGAGAACACATATCTTGATCTTCCTACACACAAGGTTTAATCTATTTTATATATTTAGCATCTTCATAAGTTCGTGTGAGTTATCACTTTAGTTTCGCGTGATTATATTGTACTTTAATTGGTAGGTAATGGTGGATGCAATAAGATGTGGAGAGATTGTCGATGAGTCGTTCAAATACCTACTTTCAAATGAGGTAGGATTCAATAATATCATAATTTGATTATTGACATTAAAATGGAATCACCAAAATTACGGCAGTAACTTAGTCATCTTTTGTTTTTTCTATTTAATATGTTTTAGAATTTTATTGTTATTTTGTGTGTTATGATTTTATCATAGATTAGATTTGCTATTTGTGAATAGAAAAGTCTTTTACATATTGGCAGTGTCTTAGACTCTCAGAGATTGTCATTTACATACATTAGTCACATTTAATAGGATATGGACTAACATGGCTTTTGTCGAAGGCCTGAAGAAGATAAAGGAGCTGCTATAAGGGCAATTCAGCTCGATTTCGGTGAGGAGGATTGGAACTTGCGTTCATAAATTTTTCGTTGAATTTTCTATTTTTTGGGTATCTTTTGTGAAACGAATCTGCACTTTGGTAAGTAGATGACTTTTCTTGCAGGTTATGTGGACTAATATTGCAAATTCTGGTGCTAATCATTTCAGGGTTCTGCTGCAAGAAGATATCAACAACTCATTTAGTGCCCATTAAAGGTCCAGAAGAATAGGGTAATCCTCCCGTCCATTTAAACATCAAAAAATTTGCTTCATATTTTCACTAATGTGCATCTTTTAAATCAAAGATTAAAAAATAGGTCTTTAAAGCCTCACTAACTAGCTAGCACTGAATTCACATTCTGAAAACTTAGATAAGTTTCTGACCAAAACTCATGCTACCTAAACAAGCTATTTATTTTAATTTAGTACTCTGAATTTCACTTTGAGCAAGTATGATGCATGTTTACATCTTATCTGCAAGGTTAAAATTTAATACTTGCAAAGAATATGGTGTACATGTTATCTATTTTAATTAATCACCTTATATTTCATTTTCATCAAGTTTGACGCATGTATACATCTTATCTGCAAGGTCAAAGTTTAATTATGGTATTTGCATTGTGATCTTATCTAAACGGTGCTGGATTTTGCATGAAAATAGGCTCATGGATTTACACACTGAGGCCTCACTAAGCCTTGGTTTTGTGGAATGCGACGGGTTCTGGCTATTGTGTCAAATCTTTGACATATGAGGTAGTGAGGGTCTTTAGATTATTGTTTGCATGAGATTTTCAAAGGGAGGTCTCGCTCGTTATCTGGTGAAGTATTGGGATTTTCTGGTGTGCCTCAAGTGCTTGCATAAGGGATTCCATCATCCACATGGGTTTGAGAATGTGCAGGAAAATGTCAAGTTTGGATCTTTGCAAATGTTTGTGGAGAATGATGGAAGTTGTGAGGAAATGGGTCCTCATAATTTTCCTATGGAAGAAGTACGTAAGATCACTGTTCTGGACATACGGCTTGCTAATGCAGATGGGCATGTTGGGAATATTCTGGTGCAGAAAGCGAACAATGATGGCCAGGTCAAACTCATTCCAATTGATCATGGCTATTGTCTACCGGAGAAGGTAATAATGCTTCTCCATCAACTTCTTATTCCCAGCATAGGTATCTCTTATACTTAAGCCCAACAATTCAAAATGCATCAGTTATCTTTGTAGTATCTTTCACTTAACTAAGGTTCTTTGATGCAAATTGCAATGATGTTTATATGGATGCTATCAAATGCTGTAGAAATGGGTTCCAGAAGTTGGAGAAGATCAAAGATGCCAATAGGCAAAGCAGACAATTAGAAGAGCTCACTGAAAAGATGCGGGATTGTAAGAGGTATCCACCCTATTGTTCTTTTTTTTTTCTCTTTCTATGCAGAAACCTTGAGTTTTTTTATTAAAAAATTCCATATTTGCACCCTTTATCAGGGACTTAATCAACCTGTTAAAGATCTATAACTGAATTAAAATGAACTAACAACATTCTCAAGGAGGCCAATCAGATCTAAAGTGTGCAGACCTAAAATTCTTAATAACTTCAAGATTCTTGTCAAATCCTTATGAAAGTTCCTTTTGCAATGTGAAACAGATCTTGCAGGAACCTGGAGTAGCTTTAGGGTAAATTAGACACACTAATTATGAAATAAATTTCAAATGCCAGCATTTAAGTGCGGGCATGAGAGTGTTTCTATGCATAATTTACTTTCCAAATTAAGCACCTCAGGCTATCAGGATTAATTTTGGTTGCTTCTTTTATATAGATTTGTAAATTATGTGATGCTTATGATTAGAATGACGACGACATTAGGTGCTTAGATCTGTTTGTGAAGCATGTAATATATAAGTTGTGAAACTGATGGAAATTTATTTTGTCCAGGGTTATCAAAGAATTTGACAGAGAAGTGAAGGATGTTAAGAATAGGAATGATCCTAACACGCTGAAAATGTTAAATGAGAAAAAACAGTCAATGGTGCTTCTCTTAATCTATATTGCCATTTAGTGATCTGTGTTAATTTCTTATTTGTTGTTGATCTTGCTCTGTCCTATGTTTACCTGCAGATTAAAGAGTTGAACTCATACGTCGCCTTAAAGAAAAAGTAAGTTCAATTTGGATGAACGTTAGCTTCATGGACATCCAAGTTTAACACATATACTTCTTTAAAAAACCATCACCTGTTCTTCCTTACTTTTTTATCATACAGATTTTTTTTTTGAAAACATCAAACGAAAGATGAAATTGTATAGTGGTCTATAATTTTGCAAATGAACCATGAAACTGAGCTATTTGTGGATACAGTAACAATGCTTTGTTGCACAATGTGATTTCTTATGCCCTTCCCTTTCTCTTTTTTGTTTAATTAGGTCTTATCTGATACTGAAATAAGTGCAGTTGCATGAAGAGGATCTACCCTATTAGATGAAGCAGATTACCGCTTTTGTGTTTGCGATCCCAGTCTCTTCTGCAAGCTGAACAATTACACTATTTCCTGAACAAAGCATGTGGGTAAGAACAGTTTAGACTGATAGTAAACTTGCAATAGTAAAGACAAGGCAAATTTCGGCTTTGCCCAATATCAGTTTGAAAGTACCTAAATTGCAGATTGGCAAGCTCTAGCTCTAGGTATTCTTGTGTAGTCTCTACTTAGTCCTCCTTCTTCAATACAGTATAGTTTCATGGGTTCATGAATTGAATGCTTTATGGGTGATGAATTATGTTCCTCCTTGTAGTACTCTTGCTTAATTTTAATCCAAAAATCCTAAAGACTAGAATTAGATTGGCATGAATTTTATTCGTGCTGCAATTGCAACTGAAATTTGGGAAAATAAATCAAGATATATTTGATGATTATGTAATGATTATCTATATATTGGTAGGTGGGTGTATTAAGATCTGACTCTTCTTGTATTATTGAGGCACATTGTATGTGTGGCTGTATGAGTTATTGAGTTGCATTAAAACAAGAGTGATGCTAAACATCACCGTAAAAATACATCACTATTACAAAATTTCCAAAACTACCCTTTATTTCCTTTTTAATTTTCATGTGTTGCCATGCTTCCCTGTTCTTCCAATGTCCAAGCTCTCTTTCTCTGGTAACTACACAATCAACCCACTTATAGCTATTCCCCCTTTCGCTTAATTGCTCCCCCCAAATAAAATCACTCCTGACTTTTCGTTGATTTTTGTAGCTATGGTGAATTGGGGGAAATCCGGAAAAAATTTGTAACCTATATTAAAAACCATTCATCGTATGCGACCTCATAGACACCACTTCATGGCATCTGAAATCATTTTCCAGTAGTAGTATCCGTCTAAAGTTTTGTATATAAAACCCGATGCTTGAATTCCATAGTAAGCCAATAATTTCCTTCTCAAATTTTCCTTAAAAAATTCCACCCAAACGAAAGTACTACAACTGCTGCGACACAGGAAACCGGCTGCGGGAGAAGAATCAATCGCTCGACTTCTCAATAGTCGATAACCACGTTTCCGCTCCAGGTTGTTCAAAAATTCTGATTTTTTTAACAAAAGGATATTGAGGGAACTTCATTATTGGTGACGATTATTTTGGAGACGTTTAGCATTTATGTAAAACAATGCAGTTCAGACTCTTCTTGTATTGTTAAGTTTTTTTTTTTGAGATCCTTGTATTATAAGTTGATTGGTTTTATAACATTTATGAGTTGTTGGTGTTAATTTGTGCAACTCTTGGTGTTAAAAGACAACTCTTGGTGTTAATTTGTGTAATATTGGTTTCAATCCAAAGATTCACGCGCATTTGATGAACAGAAAAGAAAGCAAGTGACACAAGAGAATTGTTACGCAGTTCGGAGAATTACTCCTACGTCTGCGGGCCTCAGGACGAGAACCAAATCCACTATGCAAGGTTCGAACAAATTACAGGGACAAACCAACAACAACACAGGCTAGCAATCTGAACAATTAACAAGCAATCTAAACCAAACCAGAAGAGAAGAAACAAGACTCCCTTCTATCAGCCTACGACTAGAGTCACCAGCAAGATCCACCGTCAAGCTCTCAGCGCTTCAACGTCGTCAGGAATAGACCACAACCACCAGACTCAAGCAACGAACCACCGTCGTCACACAAGATTTCTCAGGCAAGAGATTTGCCAGAGACACTCACACTCAAGAATCGCCAAAGATATCTCAGGAGCAGCACAACCAACACAGAGAAGAGAAATGAGAATGGTAGGTTAGAGCTCAGCTCTTAACGAGCTTAAATACTCAGCCCTATTCACCAACGCGGAGCCCCGAGAGAGAAACGGGTCGGATCCTGTGCATCTCTAGCCCAGTTACCGATTGCACACATATTGGGCCGAGGCCCATTACAGATATAAGCCAGCCTGCTTACAACACTTAGAAAATTACATCCTAACAATTTGCCCTTCTAATTTTCTAAACCTTGCATTACTCTATCCTAGCTGTAGAACACAGCCATATCTTGGACAGAGAGTGGAATTTGATCTTCACCATCGTCGGACCATCTTAGTTGTTGCCTTCCTTAGGGGACGTCCCAAACATGGAGAAAATCCCTGCAGAAAGCAAACTTATCAGATATGACTATCTTAGTTCCAAAATCAGCAGGGTTGTTGTCACCTTTAACCTTTTTAACAATGATCTGTTTTGAATCAACTAAATCACGTATGAAATGCAATCTAACATCTATATGCTTAGATCTTTCATGATATACAGGATCTTTACAAAGGTATAAGGCACTCTGACTATCAATGTGCAAAACAGGAACATAATTGACACTATTAATTTCATTAAGCAAACCTGTCAACCATATTGCTTCTTTAGCAGCCTCAGTAGCTGCTATATATTCTGCTTCAGTACTAGAAAGAGCCACTACAAATTGTGACTGTGATTTCCATGAAATACAATTACCAGCCCAAGTATATACATACGAAGTAGTAGATTTCCTAGTATCTTTATTACTAGCATAATCACTATCAACAAAACCAAACAGCTCTTTTTCACTTGAGTGATTAGAGTAGCACAAACACAAGTTTTTAGTACCACACAGATATCTCAAGGCATATTTCATAGCAGTCCAGTGTAGTTCACCAGGATTAGACATAAATCGACTTAAAACACTAATAGCAAAAGCAAGATCAGGCCTAGTACATATCATAGCATACATAACAGACCCAAATGCCACATCATAAGGGAACTTAGACATCCTATCAGTTTCTTCTTGAGTTTTAGGACATTTATCTTTGGTCAACTCTAGGTGCCCTCCTAAGGGTATAGTAGTAGGTTTAGAATCATTCATGTTAAACTTGTCAATGACTTTCTGAACATAGTCTTTTTGAGATAACCACATCAGTTTCTTAGACCTATTTCTAATAATTCTTACACCTAGAATCATCTGAGCAGGACCAAGGTCCTTCATGTCAAAATGCATCTTAAGATCCCTTTTAACACCAGCAATGCAAACCTTAGAGTCACACATTATCAGTATGTCATCAACATATAATAACACATACAAAGGAAATGCAGTTTTAACATTTTTAAAATACAGACATGTATCATAACTGCTTCTATGGAAACCCAATTTTTTCATACAAGCATCAAATTTCAAGTTCCATTGCCTAGGAGACTGTTTAAGTCCATAAATGGATTTATTCAATAAACAAGCATAATCAGATTTAGACTTGTCAATAAAACCTTTAGGCTGAGCCATGTAAATAGTTTCATTCAAGTCACCATGTAGAAAAGCAGTTTTAACATCCATCTGTTCTAATTCCCAATCATAAACAGTGCACATAGCTAACAAGAGTCTCATAGTCTTGTATTTAACAACAGGAGCAAATATGTCATTGTAATCTACTCCTTCTCTTTGAGTAAAACCTTTTGCTACTAACCTAGCTTTGAATCTAGGTGGATCCTTGACACTATTTCCTTCTTTCAACTTATACACCCATTTACAGTCAATAAGCTTAGCCTCTCTAGGTCTGGGAACCAAAGTCCAAGTTTTATTAATGTACATGGATTCTAGTTCAGACTTCATAGCACTCAGCCATTCTTTAGCATGTCTACAGCTTATAGCAGTCTCATAGGTGTCAGGGACAGGAATGAGGGCCTTATTAACCTCTGTAGAAGTGGTAAAGGCATATTCAACAGTATTCATAACATGCTCAACATTATTAATGGAAGCAAACTTCTTATTTGGTATTCTAGTTTTGGGTTCTCTATCTCTAGTGAGTTGGTAATTATGTATATTATCCTGCTCACTAACATATTCAGAGATAGAATCAGAATTTAAAGAAGAATTTAGAGGAGAGAGAGGTTCTTCCCTGTTTACTCCCCTTAATGGTGAGCCAGTGTTATCTGTTGCAGCTCCTTCAATTTCAGTATTTACCACTTCCCTTGAGGCCTCAGTTTCTGCCCTGGGTTCAGTTGTGGATTCACTTTGGTCTTGTGAAGAAGGAGCAAGATCAAACTCCTCATCATGTGGAAGTTGCTGCCCTGCTACTTCCTCTGTCTGTCTAGATGAACCCACTTCAATGGTGTCATCTTCAGTTGTACCTGTCACCTCATTCACCCTTGTTAGTTTTGTCTTAAAATATAAGTTCTTTTCATCAAAGGTTACACTTCTAGAAGTAATAACCCTAAGACCATGAGGTTGGATTACAAGAAGTCTATATCCTTTGACTCCTTCAGGATAACCCAACATGACACACTTTATAGCCCTTGGTTCAAGTTTAGCTTGAGAAATTTTTGAATATGCAACACATCCAAAAATTCTAAGATAACTCAAATCAGGTTTGTGTCCTATCCATAATTCCTGAGGTGTTTTGAACTCAATAGTAGAACTGGGAGATCTATTTATCAAGTAACAAGCAGTTATTACAGCTTCACTCCAGAAAACATGTTTAAGGCCAGAACTTATAAGCATGCATCTTGTCTTTTCTAAGAGAGTTCTATTCATTCTCTCAGCCACACCATTCTGCTGGGGAGTCCCAGGAACAGTTAGGTGCCTCTTAATTCCATTTTCAAGACAAAAGTTATTGAATAACTGGTTACAGTATTCTAAGCCATTATCAGTTTTAAGACACTTTAACTTGTGATTAACTTGGTTTTCAACAGCATGCTTCCAGTTTTTAAAGGTCATAAAGGCCTCATCCTTAGTCCTAAGTAGGTAAATCCATGTTTTTCTAGAGAAATGATCAATGAAAGACATGAAATATCTCTTACCTCCAGGTGTACTTACTTGTGCAGGACCCCAAAGATCAGAATGTACATATTCTAAAGGGTTTTTTGCCACATAAGATGACCTAGGAAATGGAGCATTAGTTTTCTTTCCAAGTATACAATATTCACATATGTCTAAATCACTAGGTTTTTTATTTAGTAAACCTAGCTTAAACAGATAGTTCGGGCCCTTAGATCCAATATGGCCCATTCTATTATGCCAGTTTTGAGTCTCTACAACAGTCATAGTATCACTAGTAGTGGAGAAGTTCAATTCAGGTGTGGTGATAACATGGTACAACCCACCCTTCTTGATCCCCTTAACTAAGGTAAGTCCATTTTTGATGACTTCCCTAGTACCATTACTGGTGACAATTTGACATTGTAGATCATCAAATACAGATTCAGACATCAAATTTCTTCTCAGTTTAGGGACCCACCTAACATTTTGAAGTAATCTGATTTTACCATCATGCATTCTTAAGGGAACACTCCCTATTCCTTTAATCCTAAGAGAGCTATTATCTCCTAACATCACTTCACCTCCATTAATCTCATGTAAAGAACTGAAGAGGTTTTTATTAAAGGTAGCATGAACAGTACACCCAGAGTCCAAGATCCAAGCATCATTATTAGCAGGTAAGTGAGTGCACATAAGCAAGTCACAGTCAAACATATCAAGGGACTCTAAGATAGAAGCTGAATTATCACTAGTAGGTTTAGCAGATTCATCTTTCTTTTTCTTATAACAGTCCTTAATGAAATGACCACCTTTCTTACAATAGAAACATTTTTTCTTTTCATCAGTCTCTTTAGGTGAAGTATATTCCTTCTTCTTATCATCTTTATGCTTCTGTTTCTTCTTCCATTTTCCCTCAGAAAATAGGACTTCAGACTTAAATTCTCCTTTCTTGTCATTCTTATTTTTAAAGATTTTCAGAGACTCATTTTTTTCAGAGAGAGCTTCAATAACTTTAGTCTTAGTCAAGTTATCAGAACTAAATTGAATGACATCTTTAAGATTATCAAATTGAGCAGGAAGATAATTAAGTAACAGAACAGCTTCATGGGTATCTTTCATTTTATCTTCACATCTAGCCAAGTCTTGTGTCATTCTCAAGAATCTATCTAGGTTATCACTCAAGGTATGATTGACATCCATTTTAAATGTAAACAGTCTACACAGAAGAGAGATTCTAGAAGGCAAAGACTTAACCAAGTATAGAGACTCAAGAGCATCCCACAATTCCTTAGTGGTAGTATACTGGATTACCTGTCTAGCCACATCATCAGCTAACCTTATCATTATCTCAGAATGAGCCTGCTCATCCATTTCCTGACGTCTAGCAGGTGAGGATTCCACAAGGTAGTCCCCAGTAATAGCTTTGTGGCATTATTCCTTAGTCAAGATAGCTTTCATCTTGACTTGCCACATAGCAAAGTCAGTCGAGCCATCAAATAGCTTCATCCTGATGTTGTTTTCAGCCATAGTACCTAACCAAGCACACAGATCAGTATAGGCAGAATCAAGTGAGCACACAAGTTCACTCCAGACTTAAACACAACTTAGTAATCAAACGCGCAGAAGGCAAAGAAAATTCAGAGTTGCCAAACAACAGCGGAAGCAAAGAACACAGGATCAATCAAGAGCAAAATAATGACAGAATTTGTGCATGCAGATCTTGGTCAAAGAACAAGCCAGAAATCGAACATGCAAGAACACAAAACTTGGCTCTGATACCAATTTGTAATATTGGTTTCAATCCAAAGATTCACGCGCATTTGATGAACAGAAAAGAAAGCAAGTGACACAAGAGAATTGTTACGCAGTTCGGAGAATTACTCCTACGTCTGCGGGCCTCAGGACGAGAACCAAATCCACTATGCAAGGTTCGAACAAATTACAGGGACAAACCAACAACAACACAGGCTAGCAATCTGAACAATTAACAAGCAATCTAAACCAAACCAGAAGAGAAGAAACAAGACTCCCTTCTATCAGCCTACGACTAGAGTCACCAGCAAGATCCACCGTCAAGCTCTCAGCGCTTCAACGTCGTCAGGAATAGACCACAACCACCAGACTCAAGCAACGAACCACCGTCGTCACACAAGATTTCTCAGGCAAGAGATTTTCCAGAGACACTCACACTCAAGAATCGCCAAAGATATCTCAGGAGCGGCGCAGCCAACACAGAGAAGAGAAATGAGAATGGTAGGTTAGAGCTCAGTTCTTAACGAGCTTAAATACTCAGCCCTATTCACCAACGCGGAGCCCCGAGAGAGAAACGGGTCGGATCCTGGGCATCTCTAGCCCAGTTACCGATTGCACACATATTGGGCCGATGCCCATTACAGATATAAGCCAGCCTGCTTACAACACTTAGAAAATTACATCCTAACAATTTGTGCATATAGACATCCTCTTGGTGTTAACCTCTACATTAAGACAACCATTGAGACACACTCTCCCTGTTAACTTGTGCAGCTGTTGGTGTTAATTTGCTGAATTGTGTTGTTGTTGATAATAAATGTAAATAACCAAATGTGTCATAGTATTATGTTCTTCTTTCTAAGCTCTTGTCTAAAACTTCATTAACTCTCATTGGTTATGATTATGTAAAAACAACATTACAATGGAGCAGTAATTTGAATCCCTTTTTGTTTCTCATGGTTATGCAGAGCGCATATTTTGTTGAAGTGGTTTTCGAATCCAATAGCGGTTTCTTTGGTGTTAATTTGCTGCATTGTGCAGTTGTTGGTGTTAATTTGTGTCAACAAAATGCATATAGACAGCTCAATCTGAACCAATTTTGCAGTTTTTGGTGTTAATTTGTGTCAACTGAATACATATAGAAAGCAGCAGATACAAAGAGACTCGGTACATCACTTGTAGCGGTTTCCTATGATTTCCAAATCTATAATATACTAAATGCACCAAGATCAAGATTATAGGCTTAGAAAACAGGTCATCTAAATTGTTTATGTAGCATAAAGCAGCAACAATGCTTCTTATGGTTTCCAAAACAACATATATGCTCCTTAAAAAAAGTCTAAATTCGAAATTTCTTGATAGAGTTTTGAAAGTCAATAGTTACATGAGTCAACACTCAACACAGTAAATCAAAACACAAAATTTTCCAAATCTACATCGTTTCTTTGTGTATTTTGTACTTAATTTGTCATGTTAATTTGATTTTCAGCTTGTTCCTACTTTTAAAGTCGTAAAAAACATCCAACAATTGCGCGCCAATACCAATAAAATTTCACGTATTTAAATATAGTACTTGAAATTGGGCATGTCATCAACCGGGCTACCAAATCCGGGTAAATCTGTTGTTCATACCTCAGTTCTTTGGTGTTATGCAATTTAAATATTGTCTAACCATTCACAGAAAACCTGAGATTTTACCCTATTGCAAAATTTGTGTACAACTCTATTTCAAGAAAGATATAATCTGAATGATATAGTTGAAGTTTTGTATGGCATAGCCTGGTGGATAAGTCATGTTAGCCTGGTTCAAGCTCTGAAAGAAAAATACGAGGTGTATCTTTCTCTTGGAAAGAAAATAGTTTCAATCAAACGTTCCCAACGAGGGTTATGTTTGAAATGTATTTGTTTGTAAAATTTTTGTCTTGTTTATGCGTTTTGTTTGTATAATGTGAAATATAATTGTTGTGTTTATCGTGTAACTACCGAAGCATAATTACAACCTTAATTTCTAACTACAACCTTTAGCATATTAAAAAAATGTGTAAACCCCGTGCAAAGTTGTGTTTTATTTTATCAAATCTTTGTAATTTAAGAATTTTAAAGAACAAAGTGTGTTTTATATTTTTATAATCGATTATTTGTAATTTGGAATAGACCCGATTATATTTTTATATACTAACTGTACCTCTACTAATTTGCATATATTAATTTAATCATACAACATATAGTTCAACTAAGATTTTTATATACCTCTCTTTTCTCAAATCCATCAAATTGCAATATTTCCATCTTGTTGCAACCAGGCGCTCTAAAATGCACCCTCATTTTAAATAGGCTTTTGTTGTAGCAGGGTGATGTTTGTAATGTATGTGTTTGTATTTGTTATCTCGTTTGTGTGTTCTTTTTCATGTGTGTATAATGTGAAATGTAATTGTTGTGTCGTGTAACTACTAAAATCTTAAGCTCCATGTATAAGGCAACCATCGTTAGTCATTTTTATGTTAATCACTACGAAGTTGAGTATTTAACACTCTACGATACTGAAACTTTACAGAGAAAACATGAGATTTTACCCTACTGCAAGATTTGTGTGTCTCGTACAATTCTATTTCAGAAAGGAATATAGTCTGAATGATACGGTTGATGTTTGGCATGACAAAGGATGGTGGATAGGTCACGTTACCCTGGTTCGAGCTTCAGAAGAAAAATATGAGGTGTATCTTCCGTTTGGAAAGAAGACAGTTGCAACCAAGCGTTCTAAAATGCACCCTCATTTTTAATAGACACCTCATCTGGAAGGGTTTATGTCTGTAATGTTTATTTTTGTACTTTTTTTTGTAGACCGTGCGTTTTTTTCCATGTGTGTATAATTTGAAATGTAATTGATGTGTTTGACGGGTAACTATCGTAATTTTACTACAACATCCTTTTTCGTTCTAATAAAAATTTAATTGTATAAAACCCCGTGCTTCGCACGGGGCCCGGAAACTAGTATATATATATGAAGGTTCCCCAGGCTACTCATCATCTTCTTCCCCTAATAAGGTTTGCAAGCTTAAGAAGGCTCTTTATGGCCTTAAGCAATCACCAAGGGCATGGTTTGGGAAGTTCACTTCAGTAATGAAGCAAGGTGGATACAAGAAAAGTCAGAGTGATCATACACTGTTTTTTCAACATTCATCTTCAGGGGGTGACTATTCTTCTTGTATATGTTGATGATATAATTTCGACGGGAGACAATAGTACAAAACAAGATAATCTAAAGAGAATACCAGAAGCTGAATTTGAAATCAAGTCCCTTGGCAGACTTAAATATTTCCTTTGTATTGAAGTTGCTCACTCTTCTCAAGGAATATTCATCTCCCAACATAAATTCATTACTGATCTTCTTGAAGAAACAGGTAAGAGTGCATGCAAACCAGCCTCAACTGCTATTGATCCTAACGCCAAACTCAAGCACTCCAAAGATGATCCTATTGTGGATAAAGAATTGTACCAAAGATTATGTGGAAAACTGATTGATTTGTCTCATACAAGGCCTGATATTTCTTATCCAGTGTCTGTCATTAGTCAGTTTATGCATGATCCAAGGAAGTCACATCTCAGTGCAGCCTACCGCATACTTCACTATTTGAAAGGGTGTACAGGAAAAGGGATACTTTTCAGAAGAGGGAACAAATTGACTGTAGAAGCATTTACAGATGTTAATTATGTTGGTTCAGTTCTTGATAGGAGATCTACTTATGGCTACTGTATGCTTCTTGGTGGAAATCTTGTTACACGGAGAAGTAAAAAACAACATGTTGTTTCCAGATCATTGATGAAGCTGAATTCAAAGCCCTTACACAAGGGTTATGTGAGATGCTATGGCTGAAGATTATTCTAAGTGAGCTAGAACTAAAATGGGAGGGACATATGGTGTTAAAATGTGACAATCAATCTTCCATCGGAATTGCACATAATCAAGTTCAGCATGATCGAACCAAGCATGTGGAGATAGATCGACACTTCATCAAAGAGAAATTAGAAGAAGAGGTCGTGAGGATAGCATTTGTCAGATCCAAAAATCAACTTGCAGATTTGCAAACCAAAGGATTTCATCGTCCTCGCTTTGAACATTTGACTTCCAAGTTTGGGTTGATATATCTCTACCACCCAGCTTGAGGGGGAGTGTTAAGCTAAATTTACATTTAAAACCATGTATTTATTGTTTAGCATTTAGCCTTTATACTAGACTTCATGCTAGGTTGTATAGGTGTTGATTTTTCTACTTTTAGGTGTACTTGTTAGCCTTTACCCTAACTCTTATTGGGGATAAATAAATGCTTAAGAAATAATTAGTCGATGGGGTGATCATCCTCATCAGCCTGACGCATTGTATAGAGGCGTTGTCCTTGGCTTGAGGTTTCAGCAGGTGCCTTGCCCTTATTCTGACCAGTAGACTGAACCGAAGCAGACACATCAGGCCTTGGGTCTTTCTTATTGACCGCATTAGACGCTTGGTGTGATTGCGTCGGTCCCTTGCCCTTTCTGGCGACAGTAAGGTTGCATGTGTCCTTCTTTCCCAAAAGCAAAGCAAACTCGTTTTTCTTTCTGGCAACTTAAACTTTTATGCCCAGCTTCACCACAGTTGTGGCACTCAATGCTACCACCACTTCATCCTGAGCGTTGAGTGGAGCCAGACTAATTTGTCTCGGTCCTAGCATGACCAAACTTCTCAAACTTGGTAGTTGATGCCAGACGTTTAAACCCACCGGACGCCCGACCTTGTTGCCCCCCTTTAGCCCTATCTTTTTCTGCCAACTTTCTCACAAATTCCTCAAGCGTGACTTTCTCACCTGAACTAGTTGATTGTTTCTATTGCTGAAGTTGGTTGTTGCTGAGCTGGAGAGAAACACAGATTGCTGAGTTGTTAGGAAGTCAAGATTGAGCTTGGCTTGGATTGCTGACCCGGTGCACCTTATAAGCTCTTATCACCTCTGATTTTATCTCTATAACCGTGTAGTAATACTACTCGATTTGCTTAAACACTGACTTCAAGTAGGTGTTGATTTCATCCAAAGACAATGTGTCAAGCTCACTAGTAGTGTCACGCTCCTCCAACATTTCATCAACTGAAGAATAAAAAATCTGACCCGCCAATTGAGCAGCCACCTCATGCTTTTTCGATGTTGACTTGACAAGTCCAGTAATAATCTCTCCACCTTTAGCCCTATCTTCATATGTTCAATATCCAACAACAACAAATAAATGCAAAGTATCTTCTTCTTGATAGGGTGTATCATATTCAAACTGCAAGTCAAATTACCAAACCAAATAAAATCAATTCTTGACCCGTGTTCGCATTGCCAAATCAGATCTAAAAGAGACCAAACCAGACCCGTGTTCTATTTTTTCTTACTATTTTCGGTGTCATCATTCTCGTTGTTTTCACCATTCTTATGTACACATTCATTCATCACCGTGACTTTTCCGGAGTTCAACTCCAGCTTCGAGACGACAAATAGATCAAAATACTATTATAAGAAAATGATTCTTGTATTACACCAATTAGTGCAATTTTTCCACTCCTCTCTAGCTCTCTTCGGAAGTTTTTTTTCAATAACTAAGTTGCTTGGAGGCTTCATGAGACATGTAAATGGTTTGCCTGCTCTAGTAAAGCGGTTTAGGCTAGCATTGTAGTCGAGTGGAATTACACTAATCTCCCACGTAACAGTGAAGCTAGGATCTGTGCTTTGAGGATTATTATAATACTGGGATTCCGTATCCACAACCACAAAACTCTTTTGAAACTTTTAAATGCTGAAAAATAAATCACGCAAGACTAAAATTGAGTCCACGACAATAGCTAAAGAAATTGGAAAATTCAATAATTTTAACATGGATTTGTATATACAAATAACAGAGTTACTAAGTCATATCTGCAAATGACTAAAAGAGGCAGGAGGAATACTATTACAGTTCAATTCAAATCTTTAAGAGGCCAAACCAGACCCGCGTTCGCTTTTTTCTTACTCTTTTCAATGTCATCATTCTCGTTATTTTCACCATTCTTATGTACACATTCATCCATCACTATGACTTTTCCGGAGTTCAACTCCAACTCCGATGAAGTCTCATCGGCACAGTCATGAGATTCCCAAACTTCAACACCACATAGTTGGTCATCCTTGAGCTCGGCGGGATAAAGTTTTGCTTGTTTTGTTCAACCAACCCCTTTAAGTCAACACTACCACACAAACAGCAACAAAAATAGAATGTCAACATAATCACAGATCACAAAAATAAACTAAAATCACAAAAGCAAACCTTGTGGAGAGAAAAAACGCTCTGACGGGGATATGTGTGTTCGATACCTTTAATGAACCAACAATAGTATTCTCAGGGACCCCGAGTAAAAGCTCAGGCACTATGAAGGACTTAATTGAAAGCTTCACTGGTGAAATTGTGGAATTAGAAGATTTTTGGCAGTCCATGCTTGAATATGAAGTCCTGTTGCCTGCATTGGAGAAGTTAAGTGTTAAACAAATAATAATCTGGAACCAGAAAAATATATGAAAATCTACGTGAAGAGAAATGAACCTGCAAGAGCTTTTGTAAGGGAATCACTCCTATTATCAACCTCCTTCTCACTGGAGTTAGATACACTTCCACCATTTGTGCCTCCGTCAGGTGCTATTATAGTACTTTGGTCAACCAACTTCCTCTTCTTGATCGGGGTATTAGGCTAGAATCTTTCATATAAACCCTTGCTATCAGCCGTCAGACAAATCAACAATATTAAATACAATCTAGAGAAGGCAGTTAGATACTTGATGGTGATTCTATAATTACAGCAACTGTCGCATCACGTTCATCGTGTAAAAGTGTATCACAATGTCCACACCAGGTTAATTCAGAGCTTTCTCTTCGAAAATTTGGGTACACTGCAACATCCAAACTGAGGATTTAATACAAAAGACAAGTAAACAGATATCACTTTACCTGGAAAAATCAGAACAATATAGAGCCAAAAAATTCAGAAATCCACTTTCACTCAACTGTGATTCAATAAAAAAAAAAGATGCAATTACCATATGCTAGGCAAACAAAAAAACAATAAGGTAAAGATAAAGACTTCAAACCCAACAGCACAAAGATTCACTTACCAGTAAACATAGGCAAAATCAACATGTGCTATCTATCCATGCATCTGAAAAACTGACAGCAAATGGACCAAACATATTCAGCTCAAGTCTATAGAATAAACTCACACAAAAGTGTCATAGCTTGAGTCTATCCAGAAGTAAGGGCATGAATCCAAATTCAGCATCAGATCAACCACCAATCAAAACCACATACTTGAAGTCACTGTTGGCATTTTAGCAAAAAATATGGATTTTTCTTCCGTTTAGGAGATGACTTATACATAATATCTTGTGTCTCATATTGAAAGTTTCTAATTCCACAAAACTAATTGCATACACAAATATTTGTGTGTGCAATAACTTCAAAACTTGCCCTATATAGCAGATAAATTTCTATGAAACAAAGTCTCATTTCCAACTTTTATTTGGATACATTAAGTAGCTATACAGTAAGAAAAGATGAAGACTTAAGTAGATGTAGTGCAAGTAATTTTCACGAAGGAAAAGCTCTAAATCGCGACATCTTCTATTATATCAATTCATGAAATCCGAAGGACAACTGTAACAAATTAATGTCAAACTACTTATAAAAGACTCAATTCAAGCAAAGACAAACCCTAAAAAGAAGAGCTTGGACCCAAAAAATCAAATTGCACGATTGATGTCGACCCTAAAGAACACAATTGATTTAGGGATCATTTGGTGCCAAACGGGGACTTATTTCTCAGATTTTAATGACCTAAACATAATTAATAAAGATTTTAGGAGGTATGTGACTGCACAAACCCTAACTGAAACAACAAAACTCTGATAAAGTGAGATTGATGCTTACAGTTGCGATAAATAAATGGTAAAATATGTCCTGGACTTTCCCTAATTTGATCTCCCTTGTTAGTTTGAGCATTTCATAGACTGGATCCATCCCTTGCTAGTTTAACTGGATGTTGAAACCAATAGTGTGATCAAAATTTTCACACACCTTGCTGACAATCCTACAAAATCAACTAACAGAAAATAAGATTTCACAATGCATGGGCATATCATAATCAAATTCATATACAAACACACATAGTGACCTGTCAAGACCAGACATGTCTAGTCTATCAAACAAGATCTACAAAGGACAAGTCAACATGTGTGTTCAACTATTCATAGAAAATGACATTGGACTTATTTATAGGAAACAAATACAGATTATCAAGCCATAAATAAAGCATGCGAAATCAATTATTGCATGATGATCAAATCAAAATAAGTTTGGTAGCTAGATTGTTAAACCAAATTTCCGTTTAATTAGCAATTCTAGTGACAGAGTATTTTCCAAACTCAACCTTTGAAATGGAAAGCACTCCTGTGACTGTTGTAATATCATCAACTTGATATTGACTAATATTAGCTTCACTCAATACAAATTTCTTGAACATAAAAACGTGTATATTGATTAGAATATAAAACAAACACAGCCTGTATTAATACCAAAGCATGAAAGCTCCTAGATCACTAAATTTTTATTAAGTTGTTAGAATAAATATGTAGCGTAGATTGACTTGCATCTACACTGTTTAATAATTCATCCTGCTCTAATTCTCAACCATAGTTTCTGGCTGAACACAAAGATTTCCAGTGCAACTATATATCAAAGAAATAAAGGCTTTTTCAAGAAACAAAGAGGCAACTAAATTCAGTACAATCATATGAGCGAAAGAACATGCTTCCGTTATGCAAAAACTCCACTCATCTAACACCTAACTAATCCAAAATAGGTAGTCAAGTGTGTTCTCAGTGTGCTCTACATGTATCAACTCATTAAAAGTCTTAAAAATGCTGAAAAAATAGTAAAGAATTACCTTCAACATCATGAATGATTTAGCAACGCTAAATGGAACCAACCTATTATAGTACAATTGTCATGCAATGAAATCCAAGCATCCAGTCAGGAAAATATTCAAGAATTTATGCATTATTAAAAAAATTAAAATTGATGGAAAAAACTATCTCAAGTCCTTCACGCACAACCTATATAATAGGATGACGATAGTACTGACTACAACTATCAATGAAGTCAACTTTAATTTTAAACATTTGTCCATTGTGACATAAATGAAAAAGCTTTTTGATGATAGGTACCACAAAGCTGACAGTTAAAAATATTGTTTTATTGCTACATAGAACTGGTAAGGTGAGTGTAGCTCGTGACAATAGGCCTTCTTTTCCACATTTTCACATTTACAACCTAGAGGGCATAATATTGTTCAGTGAAAAACATTGCCACTATTTCGAGTCATTAGTTGCTGCAATTTTCAGTTACAATTGATCAATTAGAAATAGTGGGTATTAAGAAAAGGTTGAAACACATATGTAGCCAAACTTGTGCCTTTCAATCATGGTCATTTACCTAGTACTTGTAAGAAGGCTAAATTACATTCAAGAATAATATCTGAATTAGCTACTTGTTTCTGGATTGTAGAGCAATAAGATACCAACAACTAGGCCTGCAAATAACATTATCAGTCGTGAAATATACAACACATATAACATTATCAACAGCTAGGCCTGTAGCTAAAACTGAGGGAGTAACACGAAAAGCTTCTGAAACTGCAACATAGTTGACGGCTGCATAAATGTAAGATCGCACAGTTTAGATTAAACCAGCACCTCATAGATATTAAGTGTATATCAACTTTAAAACTTGAATAGCAGAATATCAATCAGGAACAAAATCATCAAAGCATTAGTTTTGTATAGATTTAATCAGGATCAAAATCATCTGATTTGAAACTCACAAACATATGCTGCTTGAGGAAACCAACTGGATTTAAAGTAATTACATCTTGAAAGCAAAACCCTAATCTTAAGAGGGGCGACATAAAGATTTAATCTTATTACCAAATAGTTTTAGAAGTATGATAATCGGAGTTGCGGACACTGAAACAACAGCCGGAGAGGAGAAGGTCCGCCGGAGAAGATGGGGAGCAGCAGCGTAGGGAGAGCTAGACGGTTGAGAGAGAACGGTGAAGTCTAAGCCGCAAGATTCCCTTGTGGCGCTCTTTGATTGAGCCAGGCGCCTCCAGACGTCATAGCTTCAAATGGGGGACGGGGAGGGAAGGTGCTGGTCAGCGACGGAGGAGACGGTGCGAAGGAGGCGCGGCTGCCGTTGAATTAAAGAGTTGAATATATCGTTAGGTTATGGATTGAATGCATTACCAATTTCATTCAATTCTGGCATTGGAAACCCAGTCTTTATATAGATAAGATAAGATTGGAATAAGACTAAGAAACATGAAAATGATCAAGAAGAAAACCCAAAAAAGAACCCTGCCCTAACCAAGGAAAAAGAAAACTCAAATGGCCAAAACCATAAGAAAATAACTATAAAATCATTTTTGACGGATCATGCATACAAAATAAACAAGCAAGTTGGGATATATCATCCAAGATCATAAAGGCAAAGTAATAGAGATGGAAGGTCAGCATGTGGAATGCAATCACGACTCATGACATAAGCTCTAATTCTAAAAAGCCTCAAAATGACACGACAATTAAACCTCAAAAATATCAAAATTGAGGGAGATAATTTTACTCTTATAAATGTTCTTAAGGGTATGTGGTAAAGCCCTTGCGAGATTGAGACAGTGGTCGCAGACATCCTTGTTGACCTCTGTTTCTTCCGTAACCCTCACATTACACATTTTCAAAGAAATTAACGGTTCGGCTGATAAAATTGCTAAACTCGGTCTCGTTTCTCCAGTTTCTATGATGAGTAGTGATATAGAACTTCGTATTCTCGTAAGCAAAGATGCTCTAGACTGGTCCATGCATAATCGCTGAGATTTATCTAATTTATTCGTAAACAAAACGTTCTATTCATTAATCTAAACTTTTTTCCTCTAGCCACAGTCCAAAAACTCTTTTTAATTTGTGAAAACAAAATGCATCGATCTGTAGACTAAAAACAAAGTCCAGACAGTGTTTAGCGGTTGGCTTCATCGTCCTCCGCCCTAATCCGCCATGGCTCCTCCTCCAGCTTCCCAGCAGCGTAATCCTTCTCCATCTCAGCCCTCAGGGTAACAACTCTCTCTCAACTCCACCTTAAATCTCATCCAATTCTCCGATCTCACGCTAATTCTCCAATTCAATGCAGGAAAGGCGAGGTCTCCGATCTGAAGATCCAACTCCGGCAGCTTGCTGGCAGCCGAGCGCCAGGCATAGACGACACGAAGCGAGATCTCTACAAGAAGGTGATCTCCTACATGACAATCGGCATCGACGTCTCCACCCTCTTCAGTGAGATGGTGATGTGCTCCGCGACTTCCGATATCGTCCTCAAGAAGATGTGTTACCTTTATGTTAGCAATTACGCTAAATCCAACCCCGATCTCGCGCTCCTTACCATCAATTTTCTCCAGAGGGATTGTAAGGATCAGGATCCTATGATTAGAGGCTTGGCGTTGAGGAGTTTGTGCTCCCTTAGGGTTACGAATCTGGTTGAGTATCTGGTTGGCCCGTTGAATTTGGGGTTGAAAGATGGGAGTGCCTATGTTAGGACAGTGGCTGCTATTGGAGTGTTGAAGTTGTACCACATTTCTGCTTCTACTTGTTTGGATGCGGATTTTCTTCCCACGCTCAAGCAGTTGATGCTTAATGATCCTGATACTCAGGTAGGTCGGATCTTGATTGAATAGAGTGATGTGGAAATTTTGCAGTTTTTTTGTTCGGGTGAATTATGCTTTGCTTTTAGTGTTAAACCTTTGTTCATGTTCAGCTGTGGGTTATATGATATTCAGCATGCTAAGCTCGAACTGTTGTTGCATCCTTCCTGTTTATGTTTACCTGTCAATGTACATTTTCCCGGTTTTCTATTTTGTGCTATATGATTGATGTAATTTGCTTTCATTCTTCGCGGTAATGTTTTTAATTGAAGTCGTGCGATGATCATGATGCAACTGAGCTACTAATTTGCCTAAGTTTCTATTTCTGCATTTCCTACTATATAGTTGTCACGAGCATTGGATGGTGTGTTGTAATTGCAGAATAAGGAGTTTAGTGTACTGTTTACTCAAGTCTTGAAATGATAAGCTGAAACAGTTTTATGTCTTTTAATTCACTAACCTCAGCTACAACTTGTTGGTGGAAAGACCTTGGAGTTCAGTTCAGTGATCTGTATGCAAGTAATTATAGTGGTGGGATGCCATGATTTTGTATTATTTTAGTTTTGCTAGGGATTTTTCAGCATAGGATATGTTTGCATAGTGTCTTACAGAATCTTGTGGCTTGAACTTGAGAACTTCATTTGCTGTTTTATGATTCAGATAGAGTAAATAATTTATTACTATATAAATAGTAACTCACTTTATAGCTAGTGCTGTGATTCTTAGTCTGAGTCCTATTCCTATATTTTCTTAGATGTGCAGAAAGAGATATATATGATTTAGAACGTTTTGAATGTTGGATCCTCTTTGCTTCGGATGTGTCGTTTCATCTGTACCTATCTCAAGTGTTTTGTTGACTTTTATCTCTTTGGTTTGCTCATATATATGTTTCTCTGTATCTATCCAGGTTGTTGCCAATTGCTTATCAGCCCTTCAGGAGATATGGAGCTCAGAAGCGAGCCATTCTGAAGAAGCAGCCCAAGAAAGAGACGGTTTGCTTAGCAAGCCTTTTGTTTATTACCTTCTAAATAGGTACGTCTATAATCTACAAGCTCTGAATATTGTTCCTTCTACTAGCCTATCACGTAGCTTTGGAATTGACTAAAAGCCTAAAATAGTTAGAAACACGTTTTGGTCTCTACCTAGGGAATTTGTAACTTATCATACCCTTTTCAATTTTTTGCAAGACCATGCCCTTATGTTTTCTAAGCTATTGAATGTGCAGGATCAAGGAATTCAGTGAATGGGCTCAGTGTCTTGTGCTAGAACTGGTGTCCAAATATGTCCCATCTGAAAGCGACGAAATATTTAACATAATGAACCTCCTTGAGGATAGGCTTCAGCATGCTAACAGTGCAGTTGTTTTAGCTACCACAAAGGTTTTTCTACATATGACTTTGTCCATGACTGATGTTCATCAGCAGGTACTGATATTTAACATATAGATTAAATTTTGATATGATACTTAAGTATTTTAGGATCACTCTTGATATGTTCAAACAAAATCCAATATCAGTATTTATTTAGGCAAAATTTATCATATAACCGAGGCTCTTTTTGGAGTATTGTGAACTAAGAATGAAGGGAAAATAACAACAGTTTATTAAAAGATTCCAAGTCCTGCTGGCAAAGAAACTTCCGGTCAAGTGTTACTGTAAAGCGGAGTCAAGCCATTTTGAAACCCACAAAAATGTCAAAGGCGGATGGCGTAGGCTCTGATGGGGAGGGTGTAAAAATGAAGTGGAACTTCATATTCCTTTGGAGTGGGCAGGTCGGCTGTGAGCCAATGACCTGAGCTGGATTAAGTGATTCACAAGATGTGTAGATTTTGAGTTTTCACTTTATGTAGGGGAGGGTGGGGACCTTCTTTTGATGTTATTTATATTTGGTCCCTCCACATTTTCTCTGAAGTATGAATCTCTGGAATGCAGGTTTTGTAGATTTAGCATAAATAATATTTTTTGAAGTTTACATAAATACTATTATAATGCTTTACATCCACGTGAATCCCTTTCCCACTTTATATGCATCTACTAATTTGTTAATGTACTTTATATGCATGTACTAATTTGTAAATGTATTGGTTAACTGCTTGGACCTTCTAATTTATTTCTGTGGTTTCAGCTGTGCTATATTTTTCTTGCTTGGTTAACCTGTCAAAATCGTTAAAAAAATTTGAATATATGTGCCTACATTGTCTCCAATTGATGGGGTCTTGCCTTATCCACTTTAGAGTTTAGATGTTCATGATGAACATGTGGTCCTGCAGGACCAATTCCCAACTGTTATCTTAACAGGATTCATAAAGTTGGCTGTTTCATGTTAGGTATATGAACGGATCAAAACACCTCTTATCACATTAGTCAGTACGGGAAGTCCAGAGCAGTCTTATGCAGTGCTAAGCCATCTTCATCTGCTAGTTATGCGTGCACCAATGCTCTTCGCTTCTGATTACAAGCATTTCTATTGTCAATACAATGAACCATCATATGTGAAGAAGTTGAAGCTAGAAATGTTGACTGCAGTAGCGAATGAGAATAATACATATGAAATTGGTATGGGAATTTTTTTACATTACTTTGTAGTTTTTAACTGAAAAACCTTTTGTGAGGGAATACTCTACTGCTTTCTACTGTATTGATGTTAATTGACACCATTTTCTTGCTACGTTTCAGTTACCGAATTATGTGAATATGTGGGCAATGTTGATGTTCCTATTGCAAGAGAATCAATTCGGGCTGTTGGAAAGATAGCATTGCAGCAGTATGATGTAAATGCAATTGTTGATAGGCTGCTTCAATTTCTGGAGATGGAAAAAGATCATGTTACTGCTGAAACTCTTGTAAGTATTTAATTGTGACGCAGTAAAGAACACACATGTATTTCACTATTTTGTGCCGAATCTCAATGTGGAGTGTTGTTGCAACAGGTCCTTATAAAAGATTTGCTGCGTAAATATCCACAATGGAGTCATGACTGCATTGCTGTTGTTGGCAATATTAGCAGTAAAAATGTTCAGGAACCAAAGGCAAAGGCAGCTCTTATCTGGATGCTTGGAGAATATGCCCAGGACATGACTGATGCTCCCTATACCTTGGAAAGTTTGATCGAGAATTGGGAGGAAGAACATTCGGCTGAGGTAATGATCATGGGTTTGTTGCATATATCATGGAACATAAAACGCAAACCTGTGATTGTGAAATGATGGATGGATAGGAACTTCACTTGCAAAAAAAAATGGCCTTCTCGTCCAGCATCATTAACCAATCTATTTTTTGCATTCATTTAGTTTCTTCATCAAGCTTCATTCTTTTGTCTGTAATGTAATGTATATCCAATGAAACCATAACCTTATCTTGATCGAGAATTGGGAGGAAGAACATTCGGCTGAGGTAACATATATCATGGAACATAAAAACTCAAACCTGTGATTGTGATATGATGGATGGATAGGAATTTCACTTGCAAAAAAATATGGCCTTCTCGTGCAGCATCATTCACCAGTCTATTTTTTTTGCATTCATTTAGTTGCTTCATCAAGCTTCATTCTTTTTTTGTCTGTAATGTAATGTATATCCAATGAAACCATAAACTTCTCTTGACCAAATTAGGGGATTTAAAAGCTCTATATTAATCTAATGTTGGTGCGTAGTATTCTGTTTGTATTGACATTATTCTACTTTCTTTTGCTATATGGACAGGTTCGCTTGCATCTTCTAACAGCTGTTGTGAAGTGTTTCTTTAGAAGGCCACCAGAAACTCAGAGGGCGATGGGAGCAGCATTGGCTGCAGGAATTTCTGATTTTCACCAAGTATGATAATATTTTAAAAAAAGAAGTTAAAATCATGACAGGGTCTTAACTGATAATTAAATTCATCTTTTAATTTAAAAAATTGCAGGATGTCCATGATAAAGCCTTATTCTATTATAGGCTTTTGCAATACGATGCTGCCGTAGCTGAGAAAGTTGTTAACCCTCCGAAGCAAGCCGTCTCAGCTTTTGCTGATATCCAAAGCAGTGAGATCAAAGATAGGATATTTGATGAGTTCAACAGTCTTTCTGTTGTTTATCAGAAGGTATCTCAAAAGTTCTCTGCTCAGACTAATTTGTTTCTGAACAGAATACTTTTTCTTGCTTATGGTATTTCTTTGAAACTTTGAAGCCTGAACAAGAGTTATCTCCTAAATACCAGTAATAAACAAAAAGAGGTATCTCCTAAATAGGAATGCATAGGGGTGGCTGGATGATATGGTAGCAATGTAATGTCAGCCTACTCTTTTCAACCATAGGGGTTCCTGTAGAATGATTTATCATGAAGTTATCTGCCTCACAAGATAAGCTTAAGATCTGCTTCCTGTCATCGGCTATTGTTGATGTAGATTATTAGTCTATGGTTGAAAAGAGTAGGCTGCCTATTAGTCATTCCTTTCACGACTGTTTCCATTTTATGAATTACTAAAAACAAAAACATGTTCAAGTTTGGTTTTGCAATATAAGAAGCAATATTTATTAATATGAAAGATCTTTTCACACTTTTTTGCTCTTGTCTGTTCAAACAGTTCAGCATTTTTATTGTCTCTTACCTCCACACCTTACCTCTTTCTCTGTCCTACTTCTCTCTTTTTTTTTTTGCTCTTGTTGGAATTAAATTTTGTTCATACGATGTAAAATGTATTCTGGTAAATGAACTCGTAACTATTTGATGTTGATATACCAGTCTTTGGTGTGGATTAGTCATTATACTAAATTTGAAAGAAAAAAATCTCGTTTACATTCTGTGTTCAAGCCTAATTAGAATTGTCAATGTCTCGCGCCTCCTATTTATCATAGGTTAAAGAGATTTTTCAATGGCAATTTCTATGTGGTGTGATGTTTTGTAAATTCTAGTCTACACTAAATACATTTCAAGTAATTGAGATTTAGAATGAGAACATCAATGTTTTGCAGCCTTCTTTTATGTTCACTGAGAAGGAACATCGAGGACCATTCGAATTTTCAGATGAGGTTGGTTCCCTAGCTATCGGAGCAGAGTCTTCTGACGATGTTGTCCTTGCTCAAAGAGTTGAAGAAAATGATAATGATCTTCTTCTTACCACATCAGAGAAGGAACAGAACGGGACTCCAACTCATAACAGTTCTGCATTTGACACTCCTCTATATAGTTCTTCAGCTCTTGTTCCAATACCAGATATTATGCAATCGTCAACTCAAACTCAGCAGTCAAGCCTAGCCATAGATGATTTGCTGGGTCTGAGTTTTCAACCTGAACCTGCTCCTCCTTCTCTGAAACTCAAAGAGAAAGCTGTTCTTGATCCTGCCACTTTCCAGCAAAAATGGCGCCAGCTACCCTTATCATTGTCACAGGTCTGCTTTAAATATCTCCAACTTTTGATTTTTCCTTTGATTTTCTGTGATGACTGTTAAGGCTGAGAAATCCAAAGTTTCTCTCTTTTGAACTAAAAAAAAAAAAGGAAAAGGAAATAAGCTGAGGGGATGTGCTGTAAAATTTACATTCCCCTTAAACTAGTTATTTTCATTTTTTCTGTTTTAAAATAAAGAAAGTTTGAGTTTCACCATTGTGGATGCTCTGAGTTTCTCGAGGTGATTAGATGACAATGTTATTTTGTTAGGGTTCTCTTCCTTCCTTTCATACTTCCATCTTTTTCTGACTGTTTGAATTATATCATAACATGGATTTGATTCTAAACGTGTCATTCTTTTTCTTCTTGTTTATAATTGGATTATTATAATTTTCTCAGTGGATTTATATCTATTCATAGTATTGCGTAATGTTGTCTAGTATTTGAACTAAAAACTACTTGATATCATTATAAGGATTTGATTATAAACGTGTCAATTCTTTTTCCTTCTTGTATATAATCGAGTTATTTTTGTTTATTCCAATGGAACCAAAGATTCACTTTTCCGTGACTTCGGAATTATATGGAATAAAGCAAAATGACTCATTTAACTGTCTATCCTTCTTATTTTGTGAAGTAGTAATCAGAATATGTAATTTTTTACGCAACCTTCATTTTGGGTCATCGGAAACAACCTCTCTGAAACTGTTTCATGCCATTCAACCATTTGAATCAGTTTGATCTTCTTTGTGATTGACAAGATTTCCAACTTGTTGCAGGAACTCAATATAAGTCCTCAAGGAGTAGCCGCCTTGACAACACCTCAGTCACTTCTCCAGCATATGGTGTCAAACTCTATTCATTGCATTGCATCTGGCGGTCAATCCCCAAATTTCAAGTACTTCTTCTATGCTCAAAAAACAGAAGACACTTCGACATTCTTGGTTGAGTGTGTCATCAACACTTCATCTTCTAAAGCCCAAATCAAGATCAAAGCCGACGATCAAACCACGTCCCAAGCTTTCTCTGACTTGTTCCAAACGGCTTTGTCCGCATTCGGTTCATTGTAAGTTAACTCAATTTTCTTGTTTTTGTTCTTCCCATGCTGCCTTTCATTTCGCGACCCAATACAGCGGTAGTAAACATAGCTCTTGAATGAATCCTTTTTCTTGGCTTTGAAATTGTGTACAAGTTTTTTCGTTCCCCCAGCTTATGAACTCTTTCTTTACTTGTACAAACTGAATTATAAAATCAGTACATTTTTGCTATAACAATACACCTCGTTTATATATCATTGACAGTATGGATGTATAAACGAGGTATCTTCTAAATTGATAATGACATTGTATACAACATTGGCATTTCTTTTCGCCAAAATCTGAGTTAACTCTCATGTTAAGAAACTTAAGACTAAACAAGACTAATATATAACCTTAGTGGATTTCTTTGAAAATTCTCCAAACTTCTAAAACGTTTTATGATGCATGGATTGGTAGCCATGAAATTGATGTAATTCATTCCAGAGGCAAAAGAATCTAATCTGAACGGTAGATAAAAGAAAATAACAAAAATAAAGATCATAACGTAATCGAGACTAAGTTATAGAAACAGTGATGTACTCAGTGGGTTAGTTTAAGGGCTTCTTTGATATTCATATACTGATATCAGGTATGGTATTAAAATGGCTCTTACACATACTTGGTGTTTGATATATCACTATATGGAAATCAATTTGATATCTTTGATATCCTAATATCTGAGTTTTGAATATGTTTGATATCCTTCATTTTTAAGGGTTATCAATTTGATATCTCATCCATTCTAAAAAACACGTCATCTTCTCCTCTCTTTTCTCCTCCCGCACAATGACATATCAATTTGATATCTCCCTCAGGTTTCGATATCTCATATCTGAAAAAACTATATCAAACATAGATATCTGATATCGGGTACCAAATGAGCCCTAAGTGTTCCAAGCTCAATTTGAGTTATCTGGTTGTTATCCAACAACCTCGTCTTTTTTCAGGATCATCCATAATTCTAGGGTTGTCATTAGATGAAACCTCATTTTTTGCTTCAATTCAAAAAAAAAAAAAAAATGTTCCAACCTTCCAAAAAAGTGGAAAACACACACATCATTACATCACAGCTTAGATGATAAGGAGAGCTAGGGAAAAAACACAGATGCCTTGAAGAGTAAAAGACAAGCAGAAGACAACTATATATTCTAATCTGACAGCTAAAACAAGGTAAAAATGTGCACTTTAGTGGTTAAACCCCTTCGAAGCTTGTTCTTCTTTTTCTTGTTATAGTACTGTAATACCTAGTCTTATATACTTGTACGTACTCTATTAAATTTAATTACAAAATCAAAAGAAACAATTTTTTAACATGAACAAGAGTCATGCACTGATGGTCTGATGCTATATAATTGAATAGCATTACAGCTAGTTTACAAATGTGGATGATTAGCATATATTGTCATAGATCTAACAACAAATCAAAAGTTGATCTTCAACTTAATCCTAATAATACATAGCCCCTAGCTATCTCATTTTATTTCTAATTTACCCTTGTATATAGTATACTATATACAACAACAAACCACCAGTGTGATCCATCTAAGTGGGTTCTGGGAAGTCAGATGTAGACATGTCATTTCCCGAACAAGTTGAGAGGATGTTTAACGACGAACCCGAGAAAAAAAGAGAGTAAAATGACCTATACAAGGTAA
The DNA here is from genome assembly GCA_029168935.1 of Oxyria digyna. Lineage (NCBI taxonomy): Eukaryota > Viridiplantae > Streptophyta > Magnoliopsida > Caryophyllales > Polygonaceae > Oxyria > Oxyria digyna. The sequence goes on from JAPVLV010000005.1 coordinate 50,099,895, forward strand.
AACTAAGACAATAAAGGGGAGAAAAAGGCTAAAAACTAAAAAGAGGCTCCCTCCGTACTCCTTAGGGTTAAGTTGATCTTAACCCTAATATACATAGCCCCTAACTATCTCATTTTATTTCTAATTACCCCTTGGCCCTTGTATATAGTATACTATAGTACATATTTAATATATCATGCTTCCATGTGAACAGTCACAGTCACACCCAAAAATGTAGCTGGACAATACTATTCAGATTCAACATATTGCAACATACCCATGTCTATGCTATATAGTGTTTATGAATTTCAACTTCTAATAATCAAATTCAATTTGTTATGGATTGATTTTAGAATAAAACTCTCAGATTTGTATCTGCATATATAACACTCAGTCTATCTATTTTCGACCAGAATTTTTTACCAATCAACAAATTTATTTAGGGTATGAACTTTTGCTACAAATTTAGACAAGAGTAGTATGAGGCGTGCTGTTTTAATCATTGAACAGAATGCGAAGGTAAGTGATGGAGCACTAAGAAGTTGGCAAGTGGAGTTATGAATGCTGGCTTAGCTGCTATCACCTGCAATTCTGCATATGCATCCCACTTTCAAATGTTTTCACCTCCATTTTTTCTCGATCTGATAATGTAAATCTAATGCCAAGTGTATGCTATGTAGTATGGACCACGAAGGGTCCACATTTGAGATTGCTGTGGAATACTGATCCAACATCTCCTAGATTTACTCCTTGTAAAAGTACCCTTCATTGTTTAAAAACACAACTCCTAGATTTGCATCTCTTAAGCGGCTTAACCATTGACCTCTTTAACCAATCTATCAAAAGTTTATTTTTCTTTCTTCTTGTCAAAAAGAGCCAACACTCTCGTGCTCACAAGATTATTTTTGTTTTTCGAGGAAAAACAAAAAAATTCGTGTTAAGGGACAACGAGTTAATGTTTATCATTTGGACGGTAATATTTATAATATGGACGTTGAAATTTTTTGAGGTCATTTTGAGAAAAACAAAATAAAAATTAATGTTCACAGTAAATACAAGTATATCAATGCGTCCTTCGCTAAAAACGTTCAAAAAAAATTTGTGGCCCAGATTATGCACATTACTATCCAGAATATGAACATTGACATGTAATATGTGAACGCAAACTGTTCGTTTTTCCAACGTTAGACTTGTTCACACCAGAACTTTCCTCTGATATTTATCTATCTATATATAAAAATCGATGGCTTTGAGAAAGTAATGGTAATCGGTACCGAGTTAATGCGAGTTAATGAATTTGAAAAAGTTGATATTTAATAAGGGTTTGACATGACAAGTTTATTGCTTTCATTTAAGATGCGTTGTTCATTTAAGATGCGTTGTTCAACTATTGAATTTGAGAAAGTAATGGTAATCGGACCCCCGCGCGGAGCGCGGGGGTCCGATGCTAGTATCTCACATAAAGTTGTTAGTCCTTGAGAAAGTTATGTCAACCCGTACCGGGCCGGCTATGGTCAGATATTAATTTTCGAGCCTTAATGGGCTTCCTTTGATTAGGGTGGTCTTTAAGCTGCCATTATTTTGTGGCCTCTTGAATTCCCCTTCTGATTTCAACTTTGATCTTCCGACTTTTCAGACTTGGATTTCGTATTGAATTCTCCCATCAAGTCGTCGCTACTCTTCTGCGTATTGTATTTCGCCATTACTCGTGGTTATTGACAATTTGTAATTGAACTAATCAATTTGTTATTTTTATCACTTCTATTGTTCGTTTATTTTTGTTTTGATGTCTTGATCTGCCTGTTAGATTTACTTTGGCCTGAATTCAATATAATTATGCCCTGGAAGAGTTTGTAAGTATATTATTAGCCCAATCCAATTTTGAGACGAAAAACCGTAATTACCTCGCGCACAACACGGGGACCGATTCTAGTTATATTATATATTTATTAATGATATGAATTGAAATTTAAAACTGACATATTACAGATTCGATTCCTTCTAATTGCTTTGAAGTGAGTTTATATAAGTTTCTCCATGACTTCTAAATCCTCCCAAACCTTGAATTGTGTCACTGATATCTTTACAGTGAGAAATTCAAGTGCGGTGAAAACATGGAGTTATTATTTGTATATAGATAAAATGATCTATAATTTAAATAGGTCCTATAGGTATCAAATTTCAACATAGAACGACTTCGATCCGTGAATGAAAAAAAGTCCTTGTAATGACCGTAAATTCTCATAATTACTAGTATTCATTTTCAAAAGCAAATGCTTTAACGCCATTGACACATTTTCCCTTGTTTTTCTGCTATGATTGAGCTCAATCGTATGGCAAGTGCTGTATATATGTATGACTTAAATATCGACCTTTTTTTTTAGTCATGCTAACAAAGAACCTCGTATCTACATGCATGTTGATAATCTATGTACAATTTTTTAAAGCAGTAATATATACGGAGTACTAGCATACTACAATCATTCAAGATTTAATACATGAAATTTGATTCCGACACATCCCATGTTATTCTATAATAAAATTTAATCTCTTCCACACATATATTTGATATATCTGAATGTTGACATGTTTTTGTAACTATAAACCGGAATTTCGTAGCTAAAAACCAATAAAAATCCCCCCCTCACATAAATTTTGTTGGATTAATGAAATATAGAGAGGGTGATGAAAAAACAAAGTATAATAAATGGAAAAAACAAAGACAGCGAGGAAGACATTAACCAAACGATTCCTTCCCTATTTGGCTTCCGCCCAATTGGTACCTAATTTCCTTCATTTTGCCTTTTGCCCCACTCACTCGCTCCTCACTCTCCTCAACCAATGTAACAATAAATCAACACTTGCATTCGATCGAAACTCAAAGTCACAAAGCATCCAATCCTATTTATAATGATCAAAATTAAACTGAATAATATAGTTAAGTAATCACGCTTAAGAGAAAGTTTTCGTTGAGGAAACAAACCTTACAGTAAGAAACGCGAAATGCTCGCGTCCACAAATTACAAGTTAATGTTTATAATTTGGTGATCATGTCCGTTTAGGCCATTCTCTTTTAAAAAAAGTTCACAAAAAATACAAAATTGTCATTGTGTGGCTCACTTAATAAGTTTTCTTTTGACAAATATGTCGAGACACGTTCTATAATGTTAATATCTGTAATTACATACTAGCCTAGTTCCCGCGCCATGGGCGGATTTATATAACTCGATATAATTGATAAGTAGTATTATGTAATTAATATATAATTTTATATGAAAATAAGTTGATATCTTAATTAATATGGTATTGATATATAATTAAGTTTTAAAGTTCTAAATATAATAAACAATGAATATAAATGAGTTTTTATATACAAAAAATCTTATATATATGATCAAATATCATAGGTCAATTTTTAACAAATTTAAATAAATTAATTTCCACATATATAAAATTATACCATAACACCAAAAAAATATTTTCTCTTATTTATTAAGAAATTAATCTTTTTTTAATATGTCATATCATAATAATAAAATTATAAATTTATAAAATAACATAATAGGATATTAGGAGGTCAAAATCCAAAAAATTAACACATAAAAATCTTTTTGTAATCTGAAAGATCTTAAACAATTTTTTTGTGATATTTTTGCATATGATTGTACAAATTTAATTAATTTTTTAGAAAAAATTACAATAAATAGTAAAAAAATCATGACCAATGAAATGACGACAAGTTGATGGCCTGAATGAAGAGTATGCCACGTGACATAGCTCGAATTGGAGAAATGTGTTTTGCTTTAGTATTTAGTATTTAGTATTTAGTATTTAGTATTTAGTATTTAGTAGTTATATAGAGACATTAGTAAAAAATGTGGGTCATCACAGATAGCTCCTCCCAACGTAATTGAGTTAAATATTTACCAATCCTTTCCCTCACCCTCCATTTTTGAAATATAATAGGACATGTTTTTATTATAGGGAAACAGTTTTTTTGGTTTTTTTAAACACATTTATTTATACGTTATTGTCTAATTAGATAACTAGATAATTCTATGACAATCGCTACTACCGCTTGTGAGTAGCAAACATAGGCTTAAGATTAGCCGATGGTGAGATAATGTATGGAGGATTAGCCGGTATTAGGGTACCAACTAGTCCCGGCCAAACCCGGGCCAGCCCGGCCCGACCGGCCCGACCCTCTATTCGGGCGGGCTTGGGCACTAGATAAAGCCCTGTAGGGTCGCTAAGCCTGGCCCGTAATGGTACGAGGGCCGGGTACGATATGGATCTCAGACCCTTAAGGGCCGATAGGCCCGGCCCGTATTATATATTAATTAAAAAAAAATATATATGTATATATATACTATCTAAAAATAATCTAACTTAGATTTAGTTTCCTCAGACTTGCGTCTTCGTCTCCTTTTCTTTCACTCGGTCTTACTCTTTCTCTAACCTAGGTCACAATTCACAAACTAACTTGCAGCTTTCTCCAGACCTTCGGGAAAGCCTGACCCTTACACACCTCAACGCACCTCGCCTCTCGTCGTCGACCGGTGCTTGCCTCGTTAACCGAGCTACCCGACCCAGAAATATGGGCCGGAAATTTGAGTCATGCCCGGCCGGGCCCGAGTCCGGGTATGGCGAGGTCTAGTACCAACATAGGCACATAGCATTATTTAAGGGTATGTGAATGAAACGGACGTCAATCACGGGGAGCTATGGATTAAGATTCTGTGATACTCTCGAGTACACAACAAAACAAGAATGAGCATGAGTCACGGGTTCGTCATTCACTTTTAACTAACTCTCAATCAAACCAAAACTAAACAAATAAAATTAACCACTCTTCTCTGACAACTTATAACTTCCTCACTCTTTCCAGCTTCCCCTTCTCCCCTTTCCCGTCCAATCATGTCCTCCCCGGCATCTTCGCCGGAATCTCTCCCGCCACCCGAAAACGCTTCTCCGCCCTCCCCTCTTCCTCTCCTAAACCCCGTCATCCCGCCAATGCCCGTCATCGTCTCCTCCCCGCTACTTTCTCCGCCGGCGCCGGAGATAACCCCACCGCCGGCGCCACCTCCACTGCCGGAGCCTTCTCCGGTCGACTCTCCTCCTCCCGAATCTCTACCGCTAATCTCGCCTCCCGCACCCGCGGTATCGGTTAGCCCTCCGGCGACTACTCCGACATTACCGACTACTCCTCCTCCCATTATCCCGGAATTCCCTAAGAAACCGCCGGCACCGCCATTGAAGAAATCTCCGGCACCGGTGAAGAAATCTCCGGCACCGGCATTACCAATTCCTAGTAAGAAGCTGCCGCCGCCGAGTCCCGTTCCCGTCAACCCGCCACCATCAACTTCACCGCCGCCGGCGACTACTCCGGCGCCGGAACTGCCCAAGAAATCTCCGGCACCGCAAAAAGAAGATAGCCCTCCTCGGTCGAGTTCCGTGCCCGCAAGTTCGGGTCGATCCAAAACGCTTCCGACTCCGGCGAGTCCGCCGCCGACCGGAGACGGTAGCACCACCGAGGTGATGCCTTTGACTGCGGAGATGCCTTCGCCGGAACCGAGCATTGGCGGTACTCGGCCGGCGATGGCGGTTCTCCCCGTCGGAGCGAACGGGAGTTCGGATATACAGGCAGATACGGCCGGAGGAGGGGCGGCGGTGGGTGGTGGGGTTTCGACCGGGATTGTTGCGGGGTTGTGCGTCGGCGGTGTCGTGCTGGTGGCGCTTTTGGTGTTTGGGATTTTGGTGGTGCTTTGTAGGAGGAAAAAAGGTTGTGGTGAGGATGATTGTGGTGGATCTTTTTCTTGCAATTCCAAAGCTGATTTTCAAGGTTTGATGTCTATTTCTACTCTCAATTCAGTCTTTGATAGCAAATTATTTCTACTCTTGATCTATTACTGTGATGATATATAGATCTGTGTTCATCGTGCATAACGTTTGTGTACATGTGTTACTATTTTGTGGGTGCATTGTATTAAGTTACCATCTAAGCCTTCTTCCTCAATTGATTTTTCCTCCTTTTAGCTACATGATTTGGATTTGGTCATTACAAAATGCTGCAAACAAAGTAGTAGAAAAAAATCATCTGAACTACATTAGAAATCAAATTAAGGATGTTTGGTCGATCTTGAGTACAAGGCATTACTTTTTGTTCAAAGGTATATAATTAGAATAAGTCTTAGTTGATGTGAAAAATGAGATTATTTTAGATCTTCTAATAGAAATTTAGATATTTTTAGTGATTGTTTGGGAAATTAGTATCAAGTTAAAGTGATTCAAAATTGTCAAACCAGTATCGATTTTCATTGCATGATTTTGGAACAAATGGTGATCAATCAATGTTATACTTTCACCAGGCAAGTTTTCTCTACCAAGCTACACAAAAAGGCACACCAACTTCCCTGAACCACAAATTTGGGGAGCCACAAGCAACAATAATGGGTCAGGATCAACCACATCCGGCTCCACAACAGCCTTAGTCAGTGTCCCATTAGCGGTTCCATCGAGTGGCACATTTTCATACGAAGAGCTCGTAGCAGCTACAAACGGGTTCTCAGAGCCCAATCTCCTTGGTCAAGGTGGGTTCGGGTTTGTGCACAAAGGAGTGTTGCCTAATGGGAAAGAAGTGGCGGTTAAGAAGCTGAAAATGGGAGGACAACAAGGGGAAAGAGAGTTTAGAGCAGAAGTTGACACTATTAGTCAAGTTCATCATAAGCATTTGGTGTCGCTTGTTGGTTATTGCATTGCTGGTGTCGAGAGGCTGCTCGTTTATGAGTTTGTGGCTAATAAGACTATGGAGTTTCACTTGCATGGTGAGTAACAACAGCCTCATTCAATATGATTTCTTCTTGCTTTTTTGTTTTGGTGTTTTAGGAAGTGAAAAAAGTTCAGGCGGGAACAAGTCTTAACGTAGAGAAGAAGAAGTTTTTTGCGTTTACAGATAGCAAGCTAATGTTCATAATTTGAGCTGTAATTTTCATAATCTAGGCGGTGAGATTTTTTGAGGTCATTTTGAGAAAAAAACAAAAAAAATCTAAGTTCGCAGTAATTACAAATATGTCACCGCGTCCCTATGTTAAGAGTTATTTGCACTTATTAGAAAGTAGGTTTGTAGTGTAAGAGTTATGTGTCCACTATTTATTAATATGAGCTTTCTACCTTTTTTCCGCTTGAGGAAACATCTGCTCGACTTGTGTCGGGAACATCTTGACCTCCAGACCCTGTCAAGGCAGGATTTTCACTGGTTGTTATTGTTGTTGTTGTCGTTTTATGATGTGTCTGTCATGCCTAAGCATGTTTTTAATGTATTAAGTGTCATTGTCATGCCCAAAAAATATATAAATAACAATTAACCCAGTATAATCAAGCAAAAGTATGATATGATAGGAAACAAAGTGATTGTTTTTGGATTTGTACGACTATGAAGTTGAGGTGTATTCATGATATTATACAGAGAAAGATCAGCCTGTCATGGAATGGAGTACAAGGTTGAAGATTGCAATTGGATCTGCTAAAGGATTGGCATATCTACATGAAGATTGTAAGTCCACAATCATGCACAATCTTGCTACATTTTCCATTAGTATCATTCATAGTGAGTATTTGTTTTCTGTTTTGAAGGTAATCCTACCATCATTCATCGTGATATCAAGGCATCTAACATTCTCCTCGACTTCAACTATGAAGTAAAGGTAAACCATTCTAGTTTGTACACTCATAAATCCATCACTAAATTTGCTAAATTCTTGTTTGTTGTATTCTATGTTTATACATAGGTAGCTGATTTTGGACTAGCTAGGATTTTCTCCAACACCAACTCCTCAGTCACTCATGTCACCACTCGGGTCGTCGGCACTTTTGGGTAAGACGAAGCTCCTTCGATCCTAGATGCAAACAAAAAATATCCACATTGATAAAGTATGAAACTAATCTTGGGGCTTCAACTATAAGCTTAAACTTTTGATTGAGTTGGTCTTTTGACATGATATCTGAGCCAGCGTGACACAAAAGTTGAGGCTTCAACCATCAACTTAAGCTTTTAGTTAGTTGGTCCTTTAACACATTCGTATATGTTAAAATAATGCACATACATGTGTGCATGAATTTATGATTGTATGCTAACTGCTAGAGCATTCGTATATTCGTAGGTTAATAATCTTTCGTATCTGATTTGTTCCCGATTACAAATATATTGATGTTTAGTTAGTAACTAGTTGAGTTTGTGTTCTTAGGTACTTAGCTCCAGAATATGCATCAAGTGGGAAAGTGACAGACAAATCTGATGTGTATTCATATGGTGTTATGCTACTCGAATTAATCACTGGTCGTCCACCTATCAACATTTCTGAATCCTCCGTGAATGGAAGCCTAGTCAACTGGGTACGTATATATGCCCTAGTCTTAAAGCACTTCTTAAGCAATGTTGGTCAATTACATTACAATTGCTAATAAATAACATAACATTTGTATATTAAAAGTAAATGTTGATTGGTTTCCAAATGAAAGTGTGATACTTAATGTCAATCAAACACTTGTTTCTTTTTACAGGCTAGGCCTTTGCTTCCACAAGCCATTGAGGAAGGCAACTTTGAGAGATTGGTTGATCCAAGACTCCAAAATAACTACAATGTCGATGAGATGGCTAATATGGTTGCGTGTGCAGCCGCTTGCGTCAGACTCACAGGATGGAGACGACCAAGAATGAGTCAGGTACAATATATTATGACTCATGATATCTGATATGGATATGGATATCGTATCTGTATAATCCATATGGTCTAATACCTCATATCCTTGGTATCGTATGATGATATAGGTGATTCTAGCTCTTGAAGGAGATCTATCTCCCGCGGATTTAGACGATGGAGTAAGGCTCGGGCACAGCTCGTTGCACTTGCCGTACGAAAGCTTAGATTTTGATGCACGAAAGTACATGGAAGACATGAGGAAGTTGAGAATGACACTATCAAGCAATGCTCAAAGTGACAACACGAGTGAGTATGGGCTTCAACCCTCCATTTCAAGCGCAGATAGCCATGAATTGTACACTAGAAGCTTTGAACCCGGTCGAAATTAACACCTATTTGTTGATTCATGATGTTGATTTGTATGTGATATAATAGATCATTAAGGTTGGAAACTAATTTCTCTTATGTTGTATGATACAATATAATGCGTTATGGTTTTGATGAACATAGACTTATTGTTGTTGTAATGTAAATTAAGCATATGAAGCAACTTGGTTTCCCCTTCATCCTCACATGTCAAAAAAACTTCGAATCAAACTTTTATGTATAGAAGGGCGGGCCTATCACATATTGAAATAAGGGCCTATCACATTTTTACTTAAATTAAGAATTTGTTAAGAATTGTGATACAATTCTTAACTCAAATAATATTATCACAATTCTTAACTCAAATAATATTTATTAGTACAATAAATTACACATTACATCATTATAAATAAATTATATATCATTGCAGCAAACTACGGTAGATCACACTTCACATGATCCTTTATTACACTTATATATATTCACCTATTCTTATTTCTTCACCTTCCGCAGGCATAAAAAAATGAATTGAAAGATGGCGCCAATTGAAATTTATTTTCAAGAACTCAAACCTTGTAAATTAACTAGCTTTAATTTGTGAAGTTATATTAGTCAGTGTCCATTAAGATATGCTCGAAGATCTGCATAGTATAGAGACAACCATTGTTGCATTATCTTCACCTCTTTGTTCCGCATCGCCTTTAGCCATCTAGGATCGCTCTCCGTTGCATATAACAAATCCAACGTATGTGATCCTGCATTAATTTTTCATTCGTATTTTCGTACATTAATAATCATTCTTAAATATGAATCTTTCCCTTATTTAAATGTCTATACGTATACTATTTATTAATTGTATGAAAACATACCGTGAACAGCCTTAATAGCTACCAGTGTCTCTGATATGCTCTTTAACACACTGCATATACACATGTAGAAATTTTAGTTTGTTGATTACATATTTATATTTTATGTGGTAATTAAGTGAAGTTTAAGCTTGAAATAGCTCAAATATTTATGAAATTGACATACCCTTCTTGGCTAAAAGGATCTTTCAAGCCGTTGGAGAATATGATGTTGCTACCAGATCTCTTCAAAACTAACCTTAAGTCCTGCACATCGAGAAATATTAGTGTTTGATTAAAGATTAAAGAAATCTTGTAGCTACCAACAAGCATGTGATCGGGTGTAAAGAGACTTCAACCACTCAACACAAGGTCTCGAGTTCGAGACTTGGTGGAGGTTAAAAAATATTTGTTAGGAGAGTCACCCACGCAACTCGAACTCTAGATGTAAGAGTAATAGGAGAGTCCCCTAACCGCTGAACTAGAGTGGGAAACCCAAAAAAGAAATCTTGTAGCGATTTATGTTGCGTTTGGAAAGCAAGTTATAATATAGGATTTATTCCAAAATTAATCACATTAAAATCCTTGGTTTATATGATCCAAAATAAAATTAATCTCATATTCGTAAGAAAAATACTCGGATACGAATATATATTAACCTACGAATATCCAAAGACTAACATACATAGAATATATTTATGCAAATTCAGACAAAAAAAATTATGTACGCAAGTATAAGTGAAATTTGATAGGCACATTAATACATGTACATCTGAAGTTTAGTCTGTATATACATGTATCTATGTTTGTATATGTTTACGAACTGAAATATATATCCGTAATTCCAGTTAATAATCATTTATATTGTAGCGTCCTCCCCATTAATAAGAGAGCTAGATAATATACCGTTGAGCCATAATAGTTCTGAAGCCATGAAGGACGAGTAGTGACTCCAAATGTATCATTACAACTCTGCACGAAAGTTTTTAGATCAAAGGGAGTCACTGGAGTCACAGTATTGGTAATAGTCGAATTAAACACTGTTCCCATTGGATCCACCAATTCACTGCATGTCTGCAAATCAATAATACATTAAAAAACTTATTCCCTATACTTAAAATGAGCTGAATTTAATTAATTAAATTACCTGCCAAAACCATCCTAAAGCGGTTTGATCAGAGCTTGTATCAGCCTTAGTTGCAGCAGAGGAGGATGCAACCGAGATGCAACCGTCAGAAGTAGCAAAGAGCGAAGCTGCAGCAGCGACTTTGTCAAGATCAGTTGCTCCGTTTGTGGACTCATTGTCGATGGCTTGGCAAACTAGGCTAAGCGGGTATTGTGGTGGTGCGTTGTATTGAGCCACTTGTCGAAACAACGTCACTAAGTAGCCCCCGAGATCGTCGGTCTTGTTCAATTTACTACACCAAAACAAATGTTAATTTTAACGTGTAACGTTATGACATATGTTAGAAAAATCGATATATTTACCTGCAAGTGTTGAATTTTTTGCTGAGGTGCTTTAGTCCGTTGGACGTTGAACCCAGCTTCGCCATTTCACCCCAAGATCTTGATATGGTTTCGTGACAACTTTTACTTGTATCCTCGTATCAGTTATTCTAATTAGTATAACGATTTCGGAATATATTGATGTAAGTTGAGAAAAACAATTTACTTTGTAAACTTTGTTGACCCAGTTGTCGTAAGTGTCCGAAGGCTTAGTGGTCATGAAAATTGGGGCTGATGAGGCTAGAGCTCCCATCGCGACGTGTGGATACTTCAGTCGAAACCAAGTAGCAAGCACTATAATTTGACATATTCAACGTTAGTTAATCGATCAAGTAGTGAACATGATTTACGTATACATGTTTGTGCAGGGATGCATCCATACGTAAATAATTAATGTAAACATCAAACATATATGAGTGAGAATGATGGATACTAACTTCCACCATAAGATCCCCCGAAGACGAAGACAGGAGAATGCTGAGCTTTAAAATGGTTCTTCAAGAAGAGAATGATTTCGGCATAATCAGCTAAAGCTTGTGCAGAGCTGAAATACCCGCGACTCTCTGAATCATCGAGTGATCTTAGCATCGACCCATTAGGGTTCGACATCCCATAATACCTATGCTGTTTACCAAACCAGTTACTTAGAACACATAGTTGATCAATTATATCAATATATATGTTTATTGGATTTTCGGTGAAAACATATAATATTACAGTGTGAATTGTGAACACACTTTAACCGTGAATATTACTATCTCATATGTGAACATTACTATTTTATATGTGAACTGTAAATTAACATGATTACCTTAAGTTCACATATAAGGTTAACACTTAACCTTATATGTGAATTAGTATTATAGGTTCACATATAAGGTAGTAATGTTTACAGTTCGTATTTCACGTCATAAGAATTATTTTATTCACATATAAGGTAGTAATGTTTACAGTTCGTATTTCACGTCGTAAGAATTATTTTCATCTGATTCTCCCTCTATTAAGATAAGGGTACAAGAGATATCCATATATGATATTTTACTAACCTCAATAAAGACAACAAGAGCTTTGAATTGAGGTGCATTCTCATGAAGGAATCCAACATTAGTTAAATCTGAATCGATGGGCTCTTCAGCGCCCAAGAATACGAAGATCGGGGAGTTGTTCTTGGCGCCGCCCCAGTAATCATCGACAACAACATACTTTTGTCGAAACGTTTGGTAGCTTTCGGGTCTAAAGTTGAAATGATCTATTGTTTGGTTGTAGAAATGTTGCTTTGTGTTGAGCAGCATTCTTCGACCATTATTATGGTTAGTATGATGGGTCCAGAATGGATTGCTTATTCCTGGCTTGATTGGTGAGGAAGTTGAAATTGAAGCAGAAGTTGCAAAAGCCATGAGAATAAGAAGCCATGGAAGGTAATTTTGTAAATATCCCGACATATTCATAAAGCACTAGCTCTTAGTTTGGTGTTCTAGATAGTTATCTTATGATTGAAGGTATGGTTTTGGATTTGTGATGGATTAATTCGACTGGATTTTTGTTGTATATATACACATTTTGTTCTTGGTGTGAGCTTATGTCCCATGAACTTTCCTAAGGCAATGTAATTATATTTAATCATGATGGACTTTTGGACGAGTGCGCGTTATTAGTTTGAAAACTTTTGGGGATTGAACATGTGTTTCTATTCGATTTTGGACCGTGTACATAGTAACAAATATATATACTATAATTTCTTTTGTAACGATCAAGTCTAACAAACTCAACTCCTATCAATGCATGTCAAAGTTGTTAAATTTCAGACCCCGTCAAGTGTTTGACTGAATGAACAATTCTTACAAAATTGTTTATTTAATAAATTACTTATACTTTCTAGTAAGGAAGAACCGAACAATGTTGGGCCGCCCATGATGTTGATCAATTTATCGTATTTTAATTTACACAGTATATTTATAAGAAATAAAAATATCCTTATCTAATATGCTACGTTTGATAGAATTTAAATAAATCAATTCTATCCTTTCAAAAAAAAAAATCAATTCTACGAGTAGATTTATAAGGCGTTGGGAGCGTCTCTCCCAAACCTTTCATTTCTAAATCGAAATTTTACGCTATGTTGAGAATTAAGTTTGATAAAAAATCTATGTCGGAAACTAATTTTACAAAAATGCTTATTTAAGAAAAAGACCACTAAAATGGAAAAGAAATTCACAAAAACCTGAAAACATGTCTAATAAAACCGATCATATATATACCTGCAAGTGTTGAACTTATTTCTGAGTTGCTCGAGTCCTTTAGATCGAGTTTGAACCCAATTTGGCCATTTCACTCCAAGATCGTGCTATGGTTTCATGGTTTCATGACAACTTTTACTTGTATCCTGAAACAATTACTCTAATTACTACCATCAGGCATCAGTGACGTACCCAAGAATTCATGTCAGTAGAGGCCTATTTAGCTAAAACAAATTTTGATGGCATAAGAATTCAACATAACTCTAATCAAACGTATACACAATCAAAACCAATAAATATCTCAATACCATTCACATCAAGGATCAAGCATACACAATCAAAATATTCACATGCAGTGTACACAACACATTCAACACAATTTTTTGTAGTAGAATCTTTTACAAAGATCAATTCAATACAAATATTCTTTTATCTTGTGACTCTTCAAAATTAAACAACACATGAAGAAAAAATAGTTTGTAACGCTTCAAAATGAAACAACACATGAAAAAACGTGTAAGGAACTAACAAGAAGAACTCGTGTTGCGTCCTTCACCTCGAATAGTTCGGAACACGCCCTCTTGATCGTATAGTCTTATATTGCGGCGGCGTGGTTTGTAACCTGCGAGAGTTTCGTATTTTGGGATTTTCAAGGGTAAAATTATATCCGATTTTGATGAATTTTATATTCATTGACTCGTCTTGAAAACATCTACAATTTCGTTCATTTTCCCATGTCAGTGGGGGCACATGCCGCCATTGGTCTCTGTATAGGTCCGCCCCAAACTACAACGATTCCAGTAAATATTGTATTAATATACCATAGTACGTTTAACCCGTTAACCAAAATTAAATTTATAGAACTGCTTAGTTGAAATTTTTTGTTGACCCAGTTGTCATAAGTATCGTACGGTGTAGTGGTCATGAAAATCGGGGCCAATGAGGCTAGAGATCCCATCGCTACGTGTGGATACTAATTTGACAAATCCAACATTGGTTCATCAATCAAATTGCGAACATGATTTACGTACTTTGTGCATGGGTGCATGCACGTACGTACGTACATGAACATATATGTAAATATAATCATAATTGCTTACTTCCACCATAAGATCCTCCGAAGACGAAGACCGGAGAATACTCAGCTTTAAAATCGTTCTTCAAGAAGAGGGAGCTGAAATACCCACGACTCTCTGAATCTTCAAGTGATCTTAATTAGCATCGACCCATTAGGGTTCGACATCCCATAATACCAATGCTGTAAATTATCAAAGTCAAATACTTAGAATAGTACATAATTTAACGGCCTAGATTAAGAATTTTTAAGAATAAAAGGTCGTGTCTAAATGTACATGTTTTTTTTACCAAACGCACACGAATCTGTGCCGTAAAAATTGCAATACAGATCGGTGCGGTAAGAAATGCACAAGAATCTGTATAATGAGATTTAAATGGTGCGCTAACTTTTAACCCACGGACTTGTGCGTTAAACCTTACCGTATATACACTTTATAAACTTTTCGTCTTTGTGCTTGAAATTATTTGTACGGTAATAATTAACGCACCAATCTTAAATGCAAGATTTATCGCACAAATTCGTGTGTATTTAGCTTAGAAAACGTATATACTTAGACCAAGCCTTAAAAAACTATACACTATAAAGGATAGATTAATCTTTTCCAATTCTTATTCTATGCTTCACAAAGTACTTCAACAAAATGTTTATAAAACAAACCTCTAGAAGCCGCAAGAGTTGTGAGAATAAGAAGCCATGGAAGGTAATTTTTGAAATTTCCCGCCATATTCCTTTAACACTCTGAATTAAGATTGAGGGGGGTTTTGGCTATCTTGTGATGGATTAATTCCACCAAATTTAGGTAGGGTATTTATACGTACACTTAAGTCATCGTGTTAATTAATTTAATACAGCTACATACGTGAATTTCCCCGTGTAGGTAGTGCATGTATTATTTTTGAAAAGTTTTGGCGAGAGAAAAATTGACATGTGTGTTTGTATTCAAATTTCACTTGGTCAATACATATAATATGAGGTTAAGTTTCGGTGAGGATGAATCTTAAGGTGAAGAATAAGAACGATGAACACAAACATTGTTACACATGAACACAAACGTTATAATGTATGAACACATTTTCGGCAATGAACACACAATGTGACATATGAACACACACTATGACTTGCACATACTCTAACGTATGAACACAAACGTTATGACTGATGAACACACACATTATAATCCATGAACACAAAAATATCCTGACTCTTAACCTAATAACTTATCCTCACCGGATCTTTTTCCTATAATATGCTCAACAATTCAGCATCGATCCATGTCTAATAAAATCAACTCCTATCAATTTCAAACTTGTTATAAAGATATTAAGACCTTGTCAAGTGTCTGACTAACTGGATAATTGATCAGAATTAATCAAGAAAAAATTAATGTAAAAATGATTATTAATTTACGAATCTATCAATGAATTATTGACATGTACAACTTTTCATATTTGCATGCACTGTAAATACATACATATTCACACATCTATTAACAGGGACGTTCCTGACATTTTTGAGGTTCTGCTCCAACTCTTACCTAATATATAGAAGAAATACAAATTCTAAAAAATAACTAGTATTTTATTACATATTAATAAAGCATGTTTAATTGCTTATCACTTTAATAGTCCCATTTAATATTACTAATGTTAGTCAAGAAAAGGAAGAAAGATACACCTGAAAATTAAAACGATTCAAAAAGATCCGAAAAAATAAGAATAACCAAAAAAAATGAGAATCAACAACCAATATGTTTCTTTGAATGTTGACGGAGGAACATATAAAAACCAAAATTTTTATAACAATTTTTTTTTATATAACAAAAAATTGGAGAGTATTCGTTGTAAACTAGTTGTGTTTTAAGATATTAATGTATATCTTTGAATTGAGAATCAACAATGATTGAAATAATTGAGACTTATTTATAGAAAAAGGGTTCGAATTTGGACAAAGAGAGGTAGAAATAAACACTTATTTACACTTAGGTTAGGAATTTGGGCATATTAATTTTGGAGTTATAAATAAAAATATATATAATGGACATAAAATTAAAATATGGGGCCCCAAAATTTCGAGGGTCCTGTTCGGTCACCCACATGTAACGCCCCTAAGCCCAGCCCTGTCTATTAAACAATTTATGCAAAATACATGTACATTTTTACGTGTGCATCTGAATGTAAAAAAATATGCATGTGAATATAAAAGGATGTGCATGTATTCGTACCCCGTACCATACCCAATCCTTTCTCGTATCTATATGATTTTGTATAGAATTCATAATAATTTCCTAAACAAAATATTTAATTTTGTATCTCATTTTAAAGTATAGCATATATATGGAAAAAGATCCACTAAGGATGCATTTACAAAGAAGGATTGCGGATCAATCTCCACCGTCCGTCACGTTTTAATCTCGTCCGTCCGTTTTCCCCCTTTCTTTTTCCCTTTCCTTTCTCTTTGAACGATAAAATTCAGTCGCTCTCTCCCTCTTCTCGTTGCCGACCTGCTCCTCCGTAGATCTCTCCATCACATCGCTCGAGTTTCACGAGTTCGTTCTCTATAGATGAATGAAAGCGGCAAAAATTCGGTAGAGGAGAATCATCCTCCATCGCCACCATCGTATTCTTCTCATCGAATCCTTCTTCTGCTCGTTTACTCGCTGCCATTGTTGTTCTTCGGCTGTTCCTGGTGTTCCTTAGGAGAGAGTGTGTTCGACAGTGCTCGCGCCACTGTGTTTTCTCTTTTTGCGATTGTCGCCGGCCAAATCCAGTGTCCTTCGTGATATGGATAATGCTTCTCCTAATTTAGGTTTAGATCTGTACTGTGTGTTTGATTTGATTGTTGTTTTTGCATATATATTACATTTTATTACAATATCAATATAATGTCTCAGATTTCTGGATTTTTGTATGTTCATTGGATGATGCACCTTTTACCTTTGACTGATGCACCTTATAATATACTATGATGCACCAGTTGAAAACATTGATGATTTTTGTGCATAGTGCATTAATGTTCACTGGTTGATGCACCTTTTAGCTTTGACTGATGCACCTTATTTCATGATGTGATGCACCTAATTATAAGATTGATCAAACAAGTTATTCTACAACCAATTTTTGAAGTAGACAGTTTAGAAATATATCGGGATGACGTCAGCAAATTCAAAATATGTTTCTCGTCCGACTTCACACTGTGTAGTTGAGTCCGTCAGAAGTCACTCGCCTGAGAAGCCTCCGTCCCTCTATCTAGGGTTTCTGTCTTCGCCTGCTAAGAATCAACAATGTCTCTCTTGATTCACCTGGTGTTCACGAATGAAAGGTACACTCTTGCACTCTACCTGCTCTTTTTCAATCTCATCGAACTTCTCTCTCAGCTTAGAAATTTTAGATTTTAAGTTTGAGGCCTCCTCATCAATGTCTTAGCTTCTGTTACTCATAAACTTGTCGCTTTTTATGGTGATGTCTATTTAGGCCTCCTCTTAGAATAAGTAAATTTAGTGTGCTTTTGGAGGCAGGTGTGGATGAGTGTGACTCATCATAAATTTGCTCTTATGCCAGAAATTGCTAGCTTCAGTTACAACTTACAAGCACCACAAGAAATTTGCTCTTATACAAGAAACTTGCTCTTGCATAAATTTGCTCTTGCATAAATTTGCTCTTATGCAAGAAATTTGCTCTTGCATTACATGGAGTTTCGGATAATAAAACCAAACAAAGGAAATTTGCTCTTTTCTGGGTGTTCACGTTCCCGAGCTCAAGTGTCAAAACATTAATCTGCTCGTCTAGTGAACTTATGAGACATTGCTTCTTGTAGACCAAGAGACGTGTAGGCAGTGGCGGACCCAGGATATCCATCCAGTGGGGGCCTGTTTTGCCAAAAAAAATCCTACTATACGAGAAAAAGAAATCTGACGATATGATTTTTTTTTTTTTACATAAACTCTCTCAAGAATTTATCTGGTCATAAGAAAATTACATTAACATAATAATTTATGAGATCATATCTCAGTCGACATAAATCTTACAATAACATTTTTCGAGGTGTCATGTTCTGAAATCTCATATGAACCCTATAATGCCAGCAGATCTAGCTAAATCTTTTTCAATGTAAAAAACCAAACAATCATTCATTAGATCATCTCCTAGTAGATCGCGTATTTAAAAGGAATAGATGAAGTCGAAATAAAATATATTAATTTCGATAAAAAAAAATTATTTTTTATTTTTTTATTTTAAAAAAATTCAGTGGGGTGGGGGCACCCCACTGGTCCTTCACTGGTTCCGCCAGTGCGTGTAGGTGAGCAGTTCTTCCTGTTTTTGTTCAACTCTACAGTCTAATTGCATTTTTTTTGGCGGATCCTATTTGCACTGAGATGGGACGGAAAATCAGGTCGATCATTCGACCTGATTTTCCGGCGAATCTGAGCTCCGCGCGGAGCTGAGCTTCGCTCCGACCAATCCGGCGGATTTACAATCCGCCAGCTTTATCCGCTCGCTTTTCAAAGCTAAAAAGCGGACGGATTTAGGATTTGCCAGCTTTTCTAAGCTTAAAAGCGGGCGGATTTAGGATTTGCCAGCTTTTCAAAGCTTAAAAGCAGGCGGATTTAGGATTTGCCAGATTTTCAGCCTAATTTTTTACAAAATTTTCAAGTATTCGGGCGGATTATAAATCCGCCCATTCCGTAACTCCGCGCGACCCTTAACTCCGCGCGGATTTAAGCCTGCAACAAAAAGGAGTGCAAATAGCCTCCTCGTTTTTTTTAGTTGTACTCGATTTTAAGCTAACATATTTATGTTAATTAATTCCCAGTTAGGAAAAAAAGCAGTGAAAATCATCCCCCACCCTACAGCTAAAACCCTTCGTCCCATTGTTCACGGACAGACCTTGACGTATAACATGAAAGTTAGAGATGTCAAAGGGTTTTCTCTAGAGGAGCTTAAGGTCTGTTGTTTGATGACTGACTCGTTACATTCCAGTTTCTGTTATGTGGCTTGTCTGATATTTTTTACAAGCACAATTTTTAAACTTTTTGGTAAGCCCTTTTTTCATAGCAAATTTTCAGTTTTTGAAATACAAAATTTAATTATTATTTTTCCGAGCTTTTTACAATAACAATACAAAATTATCCTCTTACCACAGCCGAACATGCAAAATACAGTACTCCAAATAAAATCCCCATCACAATAAGATGTTAAGCTCCTGGATATATAGATGTTAAGCTCCAGTTTTGGTTAATAAGATTCTGCTAAGTTTATTATATTTAGATTCTTGTACATTAACTACTTCTTTGAGGTACTGCAGCGCACAATTTTCTTATCTTCAGTACTGCACATTCTTTATTTGCTTTCTAGAAGATTATAGAGTTAATCAAGTAACCTCCATTTAGTTGGTAATTTTTGTTCTTGTTCTTGACTATTGATTAATCACTTGATTATAGGAGTAGGAAACAAAGTGGTAGGAAAAATTTAAAGCACAAATATTATTGGATAAATAAACTAAATTAAAGAGATAACAGTCTAGCCTTTCAGATTATTTTATAATACTTTTGCACCTGCACCCGGTTGAAGCCACAAATCAATGCACCAAAAGTATACTGTATCAATTATTTCATTCAATGGGTAACCTGCAATTTCACAATATTTCCCAGTATATCAGGCACAAGTCACAATTAAAATGGCAAATGGCAGCCAACAGGCTCCATCAAACAATGTGAAGACATAATTGTTCTCCTAGTCATTCACATTAGTACTCCGTATTTCCTATATCAGGCATTCACAATGTACTTATGTTTTACCCCAACTCAACCCATTCACAAAAGTACTTAGCAACTCATTCACAAAAGTACTATAGAATCGCATCCAACAGCTTGTTCACATATTCTCCTCCAACTTCATTTCTCAGCTCTTCAACAACTTCAGGTAGAGCCACCAATTTACCCAGAATGTCTAGCAACTCAACAAGACTTTTGCTTTCATTTTTTAGGAGCTGAATGAGTAATAGGTGGATACCATCCACTTTAGATTGTTCAATGCTCACCTCATCTTCTTCAAGTGATTCAGTAACTTTCTCGAACATCCTCCTTCTACATGTTTCCGACAGTGTAAGTGAGTTCATGGCATTAACAACATGCTCCCTTTTCTCACATTTCTCAAGCATTTTCTTTGTATCTTCACTTGGGGAAAATTTGTGAAGCAACAAGGTAAGATCAAACTGAAATTCTCTGTCCAAATCATCACCATACAGAGCCTCTTTAATCACTTCCACACTTGAAGGGGTTAAGATTAGCTCTGGCAATGTTCAGTGAGATGTCTTAAGTCTTTAGCTCCATCTCTCCTCTCACTCTCAGTGGAAGAAGACAAAGCAGCTAGCAAAGTATTCACCTAGCAAAGAACATCATTAATGCAAATTCATTCTTCATATTGATAAAGTGAGATAGGCCGATAAAGAGGGGTCATGTATATTAGCGCGCATTGGGCTCACAATATAAGCTCATGGGGTTCCATCATAAAACAAATTGGCAATAGGAGGAGTAATTCATGGTATTATATAGTGGGTTATTATTATCTCAACTTCCGATGTGGAAAGCCTAATCTAACACGCCTCCTCAAGTGGTAACTGGTTTGGCCCAGTTGCCACTTGACAAACGAGTCAGCCCATATCATGCCACTATGGCGGACTAGACCCAAACTATGTCTTCAGGCCGACAAGCCAAAGGAGCCGCCCATAATAAGCCATCATGGCGGGCTAAGCTCAGATAAACCAGGAAACGAACCCAGACCCGGAACCCGCTCTGATACCATGATAAAGTCTGGTGGGCTGATAAACACGGGGGTCGTGTATCCAAAAACGGGTTAAGTAACCCGGGTTTTTCAAACGAAGGGTAACTAACCCTTGTGAAATATACGCGCCGTCATCTTCTTCTCCTTCTTCCTCCTCCTTCCCTAACTCCTTCCTCCTCCTTCTTCACATCATCTCGTTTCTTTCCTCCTTCTTCCCTACAGAACACGCCGTCTTCCTCCTCCTTCCTCTTCCTCGCATCCACGCATCGACTCGCCTCGACTGAACATTATGAGGCATCGCCTCACCTCGACTGGTCGGGTCGCCACTACTCACTTCTGGTAAGATTAATGAAGCACGCTTCGCGCGCTTCATAGAAGCTCTCTCGGAATAGCTTCTTGGATGAGAATCACGGATTGACATCAGCAAACTAAAAAAACATCCATCTGTCATCGAGAGAGAACTCGTGAGAGAAGAAAAGATCGGACAAACAATCGCAACTAACAAGAAAACAAATACTGCGTCACAACTACAATTCGAATTCGAGGTAAGAATTATTTTGTCATCATATAGTTACATGATTGTGAATGCTCAAACACAAGAAAAGATAAAAAAAACCAGATATTTATATGATTTTCTGAATTTTTGATGACAACATATTGTTGAAAATGAGGAATTTGATATCATATGCTCCATAGAAACGGTAATTTATAGTACAGAGAATTTAAAAATCATTAATTTAGTTTTAGAAATGAAAATATGGTGACAGATTGTTGCTTAGATTCATTTTCAAATCAGGAATTGAACAGTGATGACATGATGTTGTTTAAAAAAGGATTTTGATGACAGAAAAATGATTAGACACAATGTTGGATTAATATTGGAAATTTGATGACAAAGTTTATATGGATATAAAATGATACTTTGAATGCTGATGTTGATGACAAAATGATGCTAAGACGGAATACTGATTAGATATGAAAAATTGAATGAGAGAATTTTGAATAAAGAAAAATGTTGTACATAATTATAATTTTGAGGATAGAATATTGGATTAAGATTGGAAACTTGATGACAGAATTTTCAACTTAGTTTTAGAATTGAAAGTGTGACAGATTGTTTCTTAGTATCATTTCAATTCATGAATTGAACAGTGATGACAAAATGTTGATAAACTAAGGATTTGATGACAGAATAATGATTAGACACAATGTAATTTTGATGACTGTATGTTTTTTAAGAGAAAATGTTTATGATAATTGAAATTTGATGATTAGAAATATTGCTAAATATTAATTTTGATTGAGCATTTCATTTTTGTTGTGTGTTAGATGACAGTGGTCAAACTGTTTATAGTTTCTGGAATTAAGAATTTGATTGAATAATTTATGAGATTGATGACAGAAGATAATTTGATAAATTGGATATTAAATGATATGGATTATTATGTAATGCACTATGTGATTGGTTTTTTATGACAAAAAGATGTCCAGACACAATGATGCCCTAGAATTGGAAATTTAATAACAGTATTAAGGTGAATATAGAATGATGCTTTGAGTTGTAAACATGAAGACAATATAATGCCTAGACAATATAATGTTACTATAGAATTAGATTTTTGATGACAGAAATTTGATAGATGCATAATGTTACTATAGAATTAGATTTTTGATGACAAAATTTGTATGTTTGCATAATGTTGTTTTAGACTTGTAATTTTGATGAAAAATGTTCTTTAATAGAAAATATTTATGATAATGCAATTTTGATGACAAAAATATTGTTAATACTAATTTTGTTTGAGAATTTCATTAATTTTGTGTATTTGATGACAGTGGTACAATTTTAATTTGTTTGATGACAGAATGTTGCTTAGATATAATTTTACTTGAGGATGATGCTTTAAATTGGAATCCCGGTGATAATATGATGCTTGGATAGAATATTGATTAGAAATGGAGTTGCTTAGATTTAGATTTTTGATGACAGAATGTTGAATTAACATTAGAAATTTGATGACAGAATTTTAATGCTAGCATAATATTGCTTGGAATTTGAATTTTGATGACATGATGATCCTTATACAATATTGTTGTTTAAAATTGGAAGTTTGATGACAGAATTTTGATGGATGGATAATGTTACTATAGATTTTCATTTATGATCACAGAAATTTGATAGATGTATAAGTTACTATAGAATTAGATTTTTGATGACAAAATTTGTATGTTTGCATAATGTTGTTTAGACTTGTAATTTTGATGACAAAATGTTCTTTAACAGAATAATGCAATTTTGATGACAAAAAATATTGTTAATACTAATTTTGCTTGAGAATTTCATTAATGTTGTGTGTTTGATGACAGTGGTACAATTTTAATTTGTTTGATGACAGAATGTTGCTTATATGTAATTTTATTTGAGAAATTGAAAAATGATGACATAATGATATGATTCTTAGACACAATGTTGTTTAGAATTGGAAGTTTGATGACAGAATTTTTGATGGATGCATAATGTTACTATAGAATTTCATTTATGATGACAGAAATTTGATGGATGCATAAAGTTGAAGAAAATACTTCAAAAGAGGCACAAATTGTCCGAGAGATTTGAAGTGAGGACGCTGAATGGATTCCAATACCAAGTGATTGGAGGAGATTTCTATAGAGTAGAAGCAATGAAGAAGAAGGTGCAATATAAGTGGATCCACTGGACACAACAGAAACTCATGCATGAACAAAACACAAGAACTCAGAAGTACTCCATTAGATCTTGAAAATTTTGTTTATAAAAATATATATATGGATATACAACTTGCATTTCTTTTGGTTCAACAAAGTTTGGATAACAATTTACATTCTTTTTACTATTAATAAATGATGGATTATTGTCAACATATATTGAATAGCAGGTAATAGCTCCAAGCATTATTAATTGTTGAAAACATATGAACATTGATGACAGATGAAGGTTGATGACAGTTCAGTTACTGAACCCTACAACACTTTCACAAGCTTTATCACAATTTGATGAGAGGCAAATGAAGCACGCGTAGCGTGCTTCATAAGATTAATATAAAAAGATAACAAGATTTGACTATTTAATAGACTATGTGATAATAATAATAAATCTTGATGACAGTATAAGAATCTAACTATCATAGAAAAAAAATGAACATTGATGACAGATGAAGGATGATGACAATTCAATTACTGAGTTGTTTTAGACATATAAATAGGGAAAAAAACTTTAACATTGAAAAAAGAAATGAACAGTTTAAGGCAATAGAATATAGATGACAAATGAACAAAAGAAAAATATCGATGACAGTTAAATTATGACTATAAAAAATAATGGAGTTTTTCATAAACAAGTTTATTTAGGGGATTATTAACAATAAAAAGGATGTTTTAGGGATTGAAAGAAAAATAAATAACCTAAAAAAAATTATGATATTTGAACAACTTAGATTATCAAGGAAACTGGGTGACAATACAACAATGGATGACAAAACATAAAAAAAGGATGACTAAATTATTATACAATGATTGATCAAATATAAAACAAAAAGAAGAAAATTTTATTTAATTGTCATCACTGAAATAACAATACAAGCAAACTGTCATCATTACAACAAACTGTCATCATTACAGCAAACAGTGTCATCTAAATAACAAAAACCAAACATATTATCAAACTGTCTTGTACATACTAAACCAAACATATTTTTTGCTATAGACTTTCCCTTCGACGCAAAAAAAATCCAAAACAAGGACTTGCTGATTTTTTTTCTTGCACGAGAGCCAACTTGGGCATCACACTATGATTTTCTCATTTGCTACTTGAAAGAAAGGAACTTGCTGGGTTTTTTTTGGCTCCTTAGAGCTTCCGTCTTTGTTGGTGAAGGTTATGTCTGTTGTCGCAACGTTTTGGTCTGTTGTCGCAACCAGCCACTGAACAAGTTGTTGCTGCACATTTCACTGCTGCACAGCCAGCAGCTGTACCTTCCACTGCTGCACAGCCAGCCAGCAGCTGCACATTTCACTGTTGCACAGCCAGCAACTGTCATCAATTCATCAATACATCTGCACGTTCCACTGTTGAACAGGATTAAACCATGAGTATTATGCTTCAATTTTATGCCTTTCATTATCATACTATATACATGAGTATATGATAAAACTACTAAAAGAAAAAGAAAATGCTCAATGAAAAACAGAAGTTGAAGACTTAGAGAAAAACAAGGAACAAAAAGTTATTGTCATCAACCACATATAAGTTGGAATAACTATTGGAATAACTATTGTCATAAAACATATTGTCATCAAACCAAACATAATAAACAAAAGTTAATGTCATCAACCACATATGAAAACCAAATATAAGTTGGAATAACTATTGTCATCAAACACTATTTATTGTCATCAAACACTATTGACAAACACAAATAAATCAATATTTGTCACACAAAAAGGAAAAAGTCATAAAGGATTGTCATCACAAAGAAAACAGCATTGTCATCTAATAATATGATATTCACAAAAAGCAAAATCATGATGACACTATTAAATTAGAATAAGTGTATACACTACTGTCATCAAATAAATAACATTGAAAAAACATTGAATATAAGGAAAAGAAATGAATTATCATCATAATTTTAACACATTGTATCAAGTCACAAAGAGATCAAAATAAGCAAGTTGTCATCAAAACAAAAACACAAAATCATATACTGTCATCGTATAAAAAACAGAGAATTAGATCAATAAAATGTCATCAACAGTACAAAACAAACTTTAATTACACAAGAATGAGAGATATTTCATCAACAATATAATCATAGACATAAATGATTTTCATCACAAGCATACAACAAATATTGTCATCAAAAGCAAAATATTGAACAAACAAAAGATTAACATCAATAAGAAAACAGTATAGTCATCTAATGATATGATGTTCAAAGAAAAACGTCTCGATGACACTATTTAATAAGAATAATTATATACACTATTGTCATCAACAAATAATATTGAAAAGAACATGAAAATAATGAAAAAGCAATGGATTATAATCATAATTTTAACACATTGTATCAAAAGTCACAAGAGATCATAATAAATAAACCGATATCAAAACAAAAACACAAACTCATACACTGTCATTGAATAAAAAAGCAAATGATTAGAGAATTAAACTGTCATCAACAATACAAAACTAACTTTAACTACACAAAAACACACAGAATCAAACAAGCAATACTAAGAAAGACACATAAATCAAATAGATACTACAGATTTGATGACAATGCAAATAAGAAACAAACTAAAACTGTAATCAACACATGCAAAAAGCACAAACAAAGTGAAATTCAAAGAGATATTGTAAAAAAAAAGCATTTCGCAAGCAAAAAACAGAAAACAAAGAAAAGGAATGGATTATAGTCAAGTTTTAACATATTGTATCAAAGTAACAAAAGATCTTACTAAATAAATTGTCATCAAGGAAAAAACAGAAACTAATACATTGTCAAAAACAGATGATTAAGCAAATAAATTGTCATCGAAAGTATAAAACTAACATTAATTACACAAAATACAAAGAATCACACGCAAGCAACAATGAGAAACAAACATAAACAACTAAATAATACAGATCTGATGACAATACAAAAAGAAAACAAACTAAAATTGTAATCAACACATCCAAGAGCACAAACATGTGAAATTCAAAGACATACTATAAAAAAAAAAGCAATTCGCAAGCAAAAAACACAAAACCTACACTGTAATCAACATCAGAAAAGCACAAACACATAAAAACTCAAGCGTAAAACCTAAAAAACACAAAACAACATCCGAAAACTGAACGAATACATACCTATAACTGATTAGAGATGCAATGAGGTCGAAAACAAACTAGAATGCGAGAGAAATCCCTGAATTCCGCGAAAAACACTGAAAATCGATGAAAAACCCTAATTTCTCCAAATCTCCACCAAAACAAAAAAGGAAACTAACCGGGAGATCGACGAGAGGAGGAGAAGCCGATTCCGAGGAGAAAACGCAAGAATGAGGCCGGAAATCGCTGAAAATTGCTTGAGAACGAGTTGGAGTGAAGAAAACGAGAGAGAGAGAATACCGGGAACGTGATTTTGCGAATGAACAATATAAGCGTCTTCTAATTTTTTAGAATATATACTACCTTTATAAACATTAATTTAATTAAAAGGGTTACTTACCACTCATCCAACTAACTCATGTTAGTTTCCACTCCTCATGAACAATTAAGGACAAAGGGCCCCGTTTTGTGGGTCGTGTATATTAGCGCATATGCGCATTGGGCCCACAATACAAGCCCATGGGGTTCCATCCTAAAACCAATTGACAATAAGAGGAGTAATTCATGATATTATATAATGGACTATTATTATCTCAACTTCCGATGTTGAAAGCCTAATCTAACTCATCTCCTAATTCCACACTACATAACTAATTCATATAAAGTAATTGAGCAATATTACTGCAAATTCATTCTCATCTCCTAATTCCACACTACATAACTAATTCATATAAAGTAATTGAGCAATATTACTGCAAATTCATTCTCATCTCCTAATTCCACACTACATAACTAATCCATATAAAGTAATTGAGCAATATTACTGCAAATTCATCTCCTAATTCCACACTACATAACTAATTCATATAAAGTAATTGAGCACTATTACTGAAAATTCATTCTCATCTCCTAATTCCACACTACATAACTAATTCATATAAAGTAATTGAGCACTATTACTGCAAATTCATTCTCATCTCCTAATTCCACACTACATAACTAATTCATATAAAGTAATTGAGCACTATTACTGCAAATTCATTCTCATCTCCTAATTCCACACTACATAACTATCTGAGCAATGCCACAAGACCTATATATATGGCTGTTTTGCCCCAATTTAAGATCGAAATCAAACAAAAATCACAAACAAAAATCAAGATCCACCAAATCCTCAAACTAAGAGGGAGAGAAGACAAAATTAGATCCCGTCAGATTTCCATGTGAAAACTTTAATAGCAAAGCAAAGATTAGGTTTCCGCCAGATCTTGTGGAATATTAGGACAACAACAACAACATCAATCCCCATTTATCCCGAAAAACGGGGTATGGGGTGGTCGGGATTGGTATTTCCTTACCCCAACAGGTTGGGAGGAAGTAACCGATATGACCAAAATTGTGTCAAAAGTTACCCCATTGTGAAATATTAGGTTTTCACTAAATCAGAAATAATACCTTTCGATCATTCGAATCGGAATTTGTTGTGTTTTTAGATCCCGTCAAATTTCTCTGTGACAATTTAAATAGCAAAGATTAGGTTTCCGCCAGATCTTGTGGAATATTAGGTTTTCGCTAAATCAGAAATAATACCTTCCGAGCATTCGAATTGGAATTTGCTGGACGATTGGAGAACTCTCTAATGGATCTTTGTTTCTTCCGAGCTCTGAAAACCTTTCGTTTTGTGAAAGACTTTTTGCACAGGTGTCAAAAACCGCGCAACTCTCAGCTTCACGCGGAGTTAGACTCCGTCTGGAGGTAGAAAGCTGGCAGATTAGAAAACGTCAGCTACTAAAAAAAATAATTTTAATAATAGTTGGCGGATCTGTTATACAGTGTAAGGTTCTTCATTGCATTAAAAACATCCTCTCTTTTCACACATTTCTCCAACCCTTCTTAATCACTTCTATACTTGACAAGGTTAAAGATCCAAACTTTGACAGAAGTCCACTAAGGTGTCTTAATTCTTCGGCTGCATCTCTCCTGTCACTCTTAGCAACAGTGGAAGAGGACAACTTTGCTAGCAAAGAACTCACCTAATTTAAATAAGGATGGAGAAATCAAACATAATGTGTCTTAATTTTTGAGGATTGAACAACATTATCTGTATACGGTCGGTGTGCACATTTTTCCATAGAAAATTTTCATTTTTTCAGCCAAAATTATACGTGCTCATGTTCTGCAAAAAATATGCACATTATCTGTATACGGTCCGTGTGCACATTTTTCCATATAAAAAATTTGATTTTTTTCCGAGCCTTTTTCAATTTCAACTTTTGTTTATAGGCCAAAATTACTTGTGCACATGCACATTTTTTCAAACACAAAGTTTGAACCTGTTTTTCCCGAGCTCTAAAAACCTTTTGTTTCTGGAAAGCATTTTTGCACATGTGTCAAAAATCGCGCAGCTCTCAGCTTCACGCGGAGTTAGACTCCGTCTGGAGGTAGAAAGCTGGCAGGTTAGAAAACTTCAGCTATTAAAAAAAATAATTTTAATAATAGTTGGAGGATCTTTTATACAGTGTAAGGTTCTTCATTGCATTAAAAACATCCTTTATTTTCACACATTTTTCCAACCCTTTCTCTGTATCTTCACTTGGTGAAATTTTGTGAAGCAACAATGTCAAATTAAACTGAAATTCTCTTTCAATATCTTAATCACTTCTATACTTGACAAGGTTAAGGATACAAACTCTGGCAGAACTCCAGTAAGGTGTCTTAATTCTTCGGCTGCATCTCTCCTGTCACTCTTAGCAACAGTGGAAGAGGACAACTTTGCTAGCAAAGAACTCACCTAATTTAAATAAGGATGGAGAAATCAAACATAATGTGTCTTAATTTTTGAGGATTGAACAACATTATCTGTATACGGTCGGTGTGCACATTTTTCCATAGAAAATTTTCATTTTTTCACCCAAAATTATACGTGCTCATGTTCTGCAAAAAATATGCACATTATCTGTATACGGTCCGTGTGCACATTTTTCCATATAAAAAATTTGATTTTTTTCCGAGCCTTTTTCAATTTCAACTTTTGTTTATAGGCCAAAATTACTTGTGCACATGCACATTTTTTCAAACACAAAGTTTGAACCTGTTTTTCCCGAGCTCTAAAAACCTTTTGTTTCTGGAAAGCATTTTTGCACATGTGTCAAAAATCGCGCAGCTCTCAGCTTCACGCGGAGTTAGACTCCGTCTGGAGGTAGAAAGCTGGCAGGTTAGAAAACTTCAGCTATTAAAAAAAATAATTTTAATAATAGTTGGAGGATCTTTTATACAGTGTAAGGTTCTTCATTGCATTAAAAACATCCTTTATTTTCACACATTTTTCCAACCCTTTCTCTGTATCTTCACTTGGTGAAATTTTGTGAAGCAACAATGTCAAATTAAACTGAAATTCTCTTTCAATATCTTAATCACTTCTATACTTGACAAGGTTAAGGATACAAACTCTGGCAGAACTCCAGTAAGGTGTCTTAATTCTTCGGCTGCATCTCTCCTGTCACTCTTAGCAACAGTGGAAGAGGACAACTTTGCTAGTAAAGAACTCACCTAATTCAAATAAGGATGGAGAAATCAAACATAATGTATCTTAATTCTTGAGGATTGAACAACATTATCTGTATACGGTCGGTGTGCACATTTTTCCATATAAAAAATTTGATTTTTTTTCAGAGCCTTTTACAATTTCAACTTTTGTTTATGGGCCAAAATTACTTGTGCACATGCACATTTTTTCAAACACAAATTTTGAACCTGTTTTTCTTAGCTCTGAAAACCTTTCGTTTCTGGAAAGACTTTTTGCACATGTGTCAAAAACCGCGCGGCTCTCAGCTTCACGCGGAGTTAGACTCCGTCTAGAGGTAGAAAGCTGGTAGATTAGAAAATGTCAGCTATTAAAAAAATTAATTTTAATAATAGTTGGCGGATCTGTTATACAGTGTAAGGTTCTTCATTGCATTAAAAACATCCTTTCTTTTCACACATTTTTCCAACCCTTTCTCTGTATCTTCACTTGGTGAAATTTTGTGAAGCAACAATGTCAAATTAAACTGAAAATCTCTTTCAATATCTTCACCATAGAGAGACTTCTTAATCACTTCTATACTTGACAAGGTTAAGGATTCAAACTCTGGTAGAAGTCCGCTAAGGTGTCTTAATTCTTCGGCTGCATCTCTCTTGTCACTCTTAGCAACAATGGAAGAGGACAACTTTGCTAGCAAAGAACTCACCTAATTCAAATAAGGATGGAGAAATCAAAGATAATGTGTCTTAATTCTTGAGGATTGAACAACATTATCTGTATACGGTCGGTGTGCACATTTTTCCTTAGCAAATTTTCATTTTTGAGCCAAAATTATACGTGCTCATGTTCTGCAAAAAATATGCACATTATTTGTATACGGTCCGTGTGCACATTTTTCCATATAAAAAATTTGATTTTTTTTCCGAGCCTTTTTCAATTTAAACTTTTGTTTATGTGCCAAAATTACTTGTGCACCTGCACATTTTTTCAAACACAAATTCAGAACCTGTTTTTCCCGAGCTCTTAAAACTTTTCGTTTGTGATCCAAAATTACATGTACATTATTTTTTGCATAAAATAAGTAGATCTATCTATCTTATATATGGAAAAGTGTCATGTAATAGTACTTGTTAAAATGATAAATGAGAATGATTGTGGAGCTTTGGATCAAGAGAGATCCAATGGCCTATATGATGACACGTGACACCCCTTGTCATGCCTTGTTACCTCTGCCGGACCACCGCCGGACCACCACCGGACCACCACCGGACCACCGCCGGACCTCCACCGGACCTCCACCAGACCATCGCCCGACCTCCGCCGGACCACCTCCGACCACTACCGGACCACCTTTAGGCCTCGCCGGAATAAAATTGTCACAAAGATATATAAAATTGTTCACAAATATTACAAAATTATTTATTACTAAAATTTCATCCCGTTGTTCATAAATGTTCATCTTCATCACAATGTTGATAAATGTTCATTTGTATATACTCTACTGAATGTTCATCATATTGTACATAAAATTTCATCATTTGAATGTTCATCACATTCTACTTAAATGTTCACCAATTGAATGTTCATCATATTATACTTAAATGTTCACCAACTAAATGTTCATCATATTATGCGAGCATGAAATGTTGGATGCGATCAGGACGCGATCGTGGGCGTCAGGGACGCGATCACGTCATTGCTCCAGAGAACTCCTTCGTCAACATCTTCGCCCGGGTCTTTTTGAATGCTAATAACGAACACAGTCTTCATAGGTGTTTCCAAGAGATCCTTTGTACTAGTAAGCTCCTTAGACAAGATGAAAGCGACTAACTTGTCTAACTCTTGTTGGACCTCCTTAGCTCTCGAACGAGTCAAGGCACCTTCGAAATTGAGAACCACCGATGTTGGTTGTTGCTCAGATGATACTTCATCATCGTCCCCTTCTTGAAAAAGATTCGACCACGAATCATCCAGCTCCTCTTCTTCTCGTTCAAAAAGTGTAAGATCTTGCACATTGAATGTTGCACTCACTTGATAATCACCGGGAAACTCTAACACATAAGCATTGTCTCCAATCTTCTTAAGCCCCTTAAATGGTTCATCACCTCTTGGGGACAGCTTTGAGTGACGTTTGTTTGGAAAACGCTCTCTCCTAAAGTGGACCCACACAAGGTCTCCTTCTTTGAATATAACTTTGTTCCTTCTTCTATTTGCCTTGCTAGCATTCCTTGTAGCCACTTCTAATAACTTAGCTCTTGTCCTCTCATGCAGCTCTTTAATGTGTTCAATATGATTTCCTGCATTGAAATCCACCCGCTTCTTCATAGGTAGCGGCATAGGATCAAAAGGGGTTAGTGGATTCAAACCATACACACATTCAAAGGGACTCAACGAGGTCGAGGAATGGATGACTCTATTATAGGCAAACTCAACATGGGGTAAGGCTTCTTCCCGAGCTTTCAAATTCTTTTTTATAATGGCTCTCAAAAGGGTTCCAAGGGTCCTATTGGTTACTTCAGTTTGACCATCAGTTTGGGGGTGACTAGATGTAGAGAATAACAATTTAGTTCCTAGTTTTCCCCAAAGCGTTTTCCAAAAGTAACTCAGAAATTTCACATCTCTATCACTCACAATAGTCTTCGCTACTCCATGTAATCTAACAATTTCTGTAAAGAACAAGTCATCGACATTACGAGCATCATCACTTTTGGGACAAGCAATAAAATGAGTCATCTTAGAGAAACGATCAACAACCACAAAAATAGAATCTCTCCCCTTCTTAGTCCTAGGCAACCCTACAATAAAATTCATGCTAATATCTACCCAAGGGGTCGTAGGAATAGGTAAGGGAGTATACAATCCATGTGGCTTCACTCTAGACTTAGCCTTAAGACACTTCAAGCATCTCTTCAAACAATGTTCAACATCCCTAAGCATATGTGGCCAATAAAAATGAGTATGCAGCATATGATATGTCTTATCTCTACCAAAGTGTCTCATCAATCCACCCTTATGGGCTTCTTCAACAAGCAATAATCTCAAAGAAGACTTAGGTATGCACACTTTATCAGCTCTAAACAAGAAACCATCAAACAAGTAAAACTTATCCAAAGTTCCTTTAGCCACACAATGCTTGTAAATTGCACCAAAATCAGCATCATGACGATATAACTCCTTGATGTAAATGAATCCTAACACCTTAGAGTCAAGTTGAACAATCAATGCATGTCTCCTAGAAAGTGCATCAACAACAACATTATTTTTTCCCTTCTTGTATTTGATGATATAAGAGAAAGTCTCAATAAATTCCATTCATCTACCATGCCTCCTATCAAGTTTATCTTGGCTCCTAAAGATTCATGATCGGTATGCAAAACAAACTCTCTAGGCCATAAGTAGTGTTGCCAAGTCCTAAGTACTCTAAACAATGCATACAATTCCTTGTCATAAGTAGAGTAATTTAGACTTGAATCTTTCAACTTTTCAGAAAAGAAGGCAATAGGCTTACCTTCTTGCATGAGCACTCCTCCTATGCCAACTCTCGAGGCATCACATTCCACTTCAAAAGGCCTAGTGAAGTCGGGGAGCACAAGTAATGGCGAATTTGTCAATTTGAATTTTTGTTCCTCAAACGCCTTTTCTTGAGCTTCCTTCCACACATATGGGCTATGCTTCTTCGTTATCTCAGTTAGGGGTGCAGGAATGGTGCTGAAATCCTTCACAAAGCGCCGATAAAAGCTAGCTAATCCATGGAAACTTCTTACTTGGCTAATAGTGGTGGGGGTTGGCCAATCTTGAATGGCCTTAATCTTCTCTTCATCCACTTGCAATCCCTGGGATCTCACTACAAAGCCAAGAAATATAACTTTATGAGTGCAAAACTCACATTTCTTCAAATTAGCATACAAGCGTTGTAGCCTAAGAGTAATGAGTACTTCCCTGAGATGTCGTTCATGCTCCTCTAGGGACCTGCTGTAAATCAGGATATCATCGAAATAAACAACAACAAATTTCCCTATAAAGTTTCTCAAGACATGGTTCATAAGTCTCATAAAAGTAGAAGGAACATTAGTCAATCCAAATGGCATCACAAGCCACTCATATAGACCAAATTTAGTTTTAAAGGAAGTCTTCCACTCATCGCCTTCCCTCATCCTTATTAGATGATAGCCACTCCTAAGATCAATCTCGGTAAATCTTGTGGCTCCATGAAGTTCATCCAACATATCATCTAGTCTTGGTATAGGATAACAATACTTGATGGTTATGTTATTGATAGCTCGACAATCAACACACATCTTCCAAGAATCGTCTTTCTTAGGCGCCAATAAGACTGGGACAACACATGGACTAAGGCTCCCTCGAACATAACCCTTATCTAGGAGTTCCTGCACTTGCTTCTGAATTTCCTGACACTCCTGAGGGTTCATCATATAAGCTGACCTGTTAGGTAATGAAGCTCCTGAAATAAGATTTGTTTGATGCTCAATACCCTTAAAGGAGGTAAACCTGCTGGAATCTCATCCGGGAACACATCTCCAAACTCTTCTAAAATAGCTTGTATACTCGGAGGTAAGACATCTTTAGATTCGGTACCTGTCAACACAAACCTCTTGCACAATATCATCAAAGTAGCGTCTAAAGGTAAATACTCACACCTTGTAATTCAGTTTTGGAGGACAAAAGAACGCTCGAAGGCGAAGTCAAATTATGTTATGCCCTGCTTGACACCGTCGCGTGTTTGGACCCGTGATCGCGTCCTCGCGACGGATTTGCTGCAACTTCTGGAGACAATGACGTGATGGCGTTCGGATTCCTGCGATCGCGTTGTTGGTTCTGCGTAACTCCTCGCTCAACTTCGTTCACCTCGTTCGATGGCGTCTCTCCTTTGTCCTTCTTCTTTTCATAAGCATATGCTATCTGTGTTGGAGTCATAGGCTTAAGGACAATATATATTCTTATCATTAAAGGTGAATGAATGGCGGTTAGTATGACCATCATGAATAACTCTCCTATTGTATTTCCATGGTCTACCTAACAATATATGACAAACTTGCATAGGAACACTGTATCCTCATATTTTCCTAAAGTAAATGTGATCTTAGCCTGCTTTTGAACTTTCAATTCACCACATTCATTCATCCAATGCAATTTGTATGGCATATGGTGGAAAATAGTAGCAATTTGCAATTTAGAAATTAATTCGGTACTAGCAATGTTGCAACAACTACCTCCATCAATGATCATATTACAGACCTTCTCTTTAACCAAACACCTAGTATGAAACAAGTTTTCTCTTTGGTTATCCTCACAAGGGGTTGGTTGTACATGCAAAGTCCTCTTACAAATCAAAGAATCACCATGCTCAAATTCAATTTCATCATCAGAATTATCCTCTTCATGATCAACAACTAGGTTTTTTCCTTATCACTTTCACTTTCATATTCTCCTAGTTGATTAATAATTAAGACTCTAGAATTAGGACAATCTTTAATCATATGATATTTTCCTTTACACTTACAGCATTCAATATCTCTAGCTCTAGAAGTAGGGTTAGAAGTACTCCCTTTGGGTCCATTAGAGGGACCAAGTGTAGTTCATGTAGGAACTTGGCTAGATAGGGGTGGGTTCCTTCGTGAACCACCTTCTTCTTTGGAAGGACCATCTCGGCTTGTTGGATAAGTGGATCTCCCTTGCTGATTTTTCCAATTGTTGGAAGACCCGCTTGCACTTCTGCTCCCTTGATTCCTAGCCTCAGTCTTCCTTTCCAATTTGATTGCCAAGTGCAGCAGCTCAATCATAGAATTGTAGGGAAACATATCAATTTCGTTAGCCAAAAATGAGTTGAGAACACGAAGATATCTTGCCATTGTTGCTTCTTCCTCCTCAATCACACTGGCCTTGACCATGACTATTTGCATAGTATTGTATGTCTTTTCTAATCCCATATATCCTTGTCTCAAATTCTCAAGACGTTGTCTAAGCTCTCTAGTATAATGTGGGGAACAAATCGAGGTCTCATTCTTCCCCTAGTAGCAACGGGAGGATCTCCTTTTCTATTCCTTTCTCTTGAGAAGTTATCCCACCAAACTAGAGCATATCCATTAAACTCTAGGGCTGCAAGCTGCACCTTCTTATGTTCGAGAAAGTTATGGCAATTCCAGATTTACTCAATTTTCGTCTCCCACTCCATGTAGACGTCGGGATCACACTTGCCATCAAAACTTGGGATCTTCACCTTGATCTTCTCAACATCATCTTGCTCAGGCTCTCTTCCTCTTCTTCCTTGGTACTCTCCTGGTTGGCGATAGGGTCGCCATCCTTCATTGTCTGGATCATCGTACTCCTCTTCATAGCCCTCGTTGTCATCTATAGCCTGAAATCTATCATGAAAACGGTTAGCGGCATTGTATCTAGTATTATTAGGCAGAGGAGAGTTAGGAGGGCGCTCTCTTTGAACTTGACGGTTGCCAGCTCTGAGCGGTGTTCGACCTCGGGACGTAGGACGTATCCTGTTTGTTGCTTCTTCGCTTCTCGGGACACCTGAGCAGCCTCATACTCCTCTTGTTGGTTTGGTAATGGTCTCCTTGGAGCGTCTCTAGAAGCTCCAACATGCTCGAGGGATGGTGGTGTCTGACGTAACTCTTGCCTGAGGGCCGTCGTTATTCCACTAGTGAGGGATTCTGAAAGCTGCCGGAACAAGTTCATCATAAACTCAGGGATGACGGGGTTGGTCTCATGGGCAGCCCTTTTGCGGGGTGAAGATCCTAACATGATCAAAGAAAAGACTAATTAACACAGAACAATGTTAAGTTAGTGTAAATGAAAACAACTCGCAAGTGTTTACTCTCGTATGTTTTCCTCTGCACTCTCTCTCAATTGTTGTTGTAACAAGCTTTTCTTGATGAATTGCCTTGTGTGAATAAAAAACCCAATAGACTAAAACTAACAAGGTCCTCGTACTATGATGAGTGTTGGTAGAAATGGAGATGGCTAGTGTAGGGCGGGGTTTCAACTCAAGGTTCTGACTCAAAGCAAAAGACTCAACGAAAGGAAGAAACAAAGACTCAAAACGTTTGCAAGATTGTAAATGCAAACAACTAAGAGACTCAAATTTGAACTCAAAAGGGCCAAAAGACTCAACGAAAGGAAGAAACAAAGACTCAAAACGTTTGCAATACCTTAACTTGTCTCAACTGATGTCAATGAAGATCGAAGACGGAGTCGAGAGGGATAGGGTAGGCTCGGGTATGGCTCGGTAGTTGAAGAATTGCAGCAACTTAGGAAAGTGTGGACGCGGTCGCGGGACAACGGGCGTCATCGCGTTATGTAAGGATGCAATCGCGGGACAACGAATGTGATCGCGTTATGTAAGGACGCGGTCACGTTGAGGTCACGTCTTCTTTTCTGAGGTTCTGGGGAAGATGGTTAACAAAGACGAGATCGCGTGGTGGAGATGGCGATCGCGTTATCAACACCGACTTGGGAATTCTTCGTCTTTGTAACGGGCTCGTGGCAATCCCATTTCCTCCGAACTCTTGAAGCTCGATTCAAATAGTATCAAACTAGATTTTGACTCAACAAAACGTAAAAACAAATGCTGACTCGAGACTTTTCCTTTTTTTTCTTTTTCTACATTTTATTTTTTGAATAATTTTTTTGTCTCAGCAAAACGAACTACATACTCGATACGAGTTATTAATCTCAGCAAAACTCAAAAATAAGTAAAATAACAACTAACTTGATTTCCTTGTCGAAGAGATATGATTTCCTTCTTTGAAGATCTTGTCTTGTGGCGCAAGGCTTAACTTTTCTCAGCACTTCTAGGGTTTCTGACAGCTGGGTTTTTGGTAGGGAGGATGAATTTGTGATGGTGGTGATGGGTTGAATGGATTTTGGGACAAGAGTACTCCAAACTCCAATCTTTCGATCTCCACAAACACGAATCGATTCAAGCTTCTTGTACACAACCTGAAACAAACTCAACAAGAAAGATCAAAGTACTAAAAGACTCAAAATCAATTTCTGATAGAAACTGACAAACTGGAAAATAAAAACTGGCTCTTTTTGTGATTTTTTTGATAATGAGTGATGCTCTTGTGAAGACGACGATGGTGTCAACACAGCTCTGATACAAATTTAATGCGGGGATAAGTCGTTGTTGCCTGATCTAGACACCAAACCTCGAACAGAAACTCGAAGATAGAAGATAAGCGGAATTAGAATGAGATGGAAGAAGGATAAGTCAAATGATAGGCCAATTGGAACCAAATAAAACAACGATAAAACCCTTGAACATAAGAACAAGAATCTTACCGAATGATGAAGAAACCTCAATGGATTACAACTAAACACAATGGCTATGGTAGGCCAAGATACCTGGAGGATACTCTATGGAGTCCTGATAGCACCAACCTTATGGAAGAGTTTGACACGCAAAAGTACAAATAGGGAGAGTTCAACAACAATGCACTCATTGCACTCTGCTCGCAAAAGCTCTTTTTTGGGAGGAAAAACGATAAACGTTGTATTCAATAATCAAGTTTGGGCCCTAAAACAATAACTAGGGCAAACCTTATATAGGCTTATAAGGTGGTCAATTAAAAGAAATGAAACAATTAAAAGTATTGCCAAAAATAGCCTAAAAGAAATAATCCGGAAACAGCTAAAATAGGAAATCTCGCAAAGCCTTTCGTATCGTTGATGCGATCGCGCACGTGTTAATGAATTTGGCTACAACAACTTTTTGCAATTAAAGAACGCGAGCATGAAATGTTAGATGCGATCGCGCACGGTGTACTGAGCTTAGTCATGCGATCTCGAGCTTAGTCATCAAAGTCAAAAAAGAACCTAGCAAATCGATGACTAAGCTCAGTACACCGGGATGGAGAGAGAATGGACACGAACACGGGTTGCACTATGGCCAACACAAGTGTTGTGACACCGAAAACAGAAAACAATAATCTTCAAGTTGTGTGATGCACCTAGGCAAGTAACAAACTCTTGGAAGTGTTTCATCTCAAGCAGACAATCCAAGCCACACATCCATGACGGTAGTCTCATCCGGAACAACATTTCATCACGAGAGCCGGTATACAACTTTAGCCAAAAGAAATGAAAGTAACTTCAATGACTTGAAAGACAAGAGAAAGACCAATTATTTTTTCTTTGGTGAAAACTTAGATTTATTATGTTGTTATAATCTGATTATACATCAAGTATATTTGTTGATACTATTTTTGTTTTTGTTTTTTCAATAGTTGTATAACTAAATACAACTAAGTGTTGGTTACGGAATATATAGTAATTGGTTTTTATATTTGTATGTTTTACTTGGCCAAGAGACTAAACAAAAACAATTGGGCCAAGAGACCAAACAAAAACAAATTGGGCCAAAAAGCCCAATCAGATAAGATGGTCTGGGGCCCTTTGCCCTTTATTGTTTAATAAGAGTAATTTCTAACATGCCTTTATTCAAATTGTAGAAAATAACCTTTTCGTATCTAACCTACTTCTCTAACCTTTCCGCCTCCTTTCTTTCAGCCTCCATTCTTTCAACCTCCTTTCTTTCCGCTTCCTTCCCTCTCTTATGCCTCCATTTCTTTGCACAAGTAATTGAAGATCAAAGCGATTCTGAGAACGAATCAAACGAGAAGCAACAACTCTTCGCAATCGTCTTCTTCTTCCTCTTCCTGCGCTGATTTCTCACCGACGAATTGCTATCGCGCTCACTCGATCTCGCCTCCTTCGCCTATCGGATACTTATCCGATTCCAAATCTCGATTTTCAAGTCAATCGAACAGAGTCGATTGGAATCCGCGTCAATTTCAACCTTGTCGTCATGTTCAAGCGCAGTATATGCCTACTCTGCATTCAAGCTTTCTGTCGTCGGTCCTTGGCGAAATCCAAGCTCCAAGCTCTCCAAGCTCTTCCCTCCCGAAGACCTCCAAGCTCTCCATCCAGACAGGACGTGTGTGGAATCTCAGAAGGACGCCGCAGAGAAAGACGAAGCGTGGGGAAGGAGATGAAGCGCAATGTCGCAGATCCGTAATCCAGCGAAGGAGATGAAGATCATAGTCTTGATAGCGAGCGATTCGGCGATGAATAGGTAGGAGACAATGATGAAAGGGAGGGAGAGGAGAAGGATGAAGATGAAAAGGAAGTTTTCGGCCTCGACGGAGATCTGTAACTCGTAATAGCGCAGACAAGGTCGATTCTAACCTAGATCTCGCCAAGGACCGACGACAGTGCTCTTATGCGGGAGAACATGGTGGAGCCGTTGAATTTCCACCTGGAAGTTTCTGCATCTCTGCAAGCAGGAAGATGAATCAGGTTTGTAACATTAGTTTTCTGCTCACGACGAACATGTTAGAGATGCTCTTCTACTTCATAATATGAAGTTATTCTCAGTTTGTTCCTGGCTCTTCATCGGATCTTCAATCATCACTTCAGACTCCCATTAATGTTATTGATGACAATATGTATTCGGTTGTCTAGTTCGAATGTTGAAATTGTTTGTTGATGACAACAAGTTGTTCATGTAATTTAAGTTGAAATTGCTTGTTTTTATGTATTTTATCTATTAGTTGAATTTATTCTTCTTCTCTATGAGGATTTAATTATGATTTTTACGCTTTTATGACCAACAAAGTACTCCGTATCAATTAGAAGAACTAAATAATAATAGTATTAGTGTCATCAAAATTTCTGTCAAGAGGTTGATGACACTTCGATGATAATTTAATTTTACTTAATAATGTTTTTTTTTTGCCATCACAATATTAATAGCGTGGAT
Organism: Oxyria digyna; assembly: GCA_029168935.1. Taxonomy (NCBI): domain Eukaryota; kingdom Viridiplantae; phylum Streptophyta; class Magnoliopsida; order Caryophyllales; family Polygonaceae; genus Oxyria; species Oxyria digyna. The sequence continues at coordinate 50,141,550 of JAPVLV010000005.1, forward strand.
ATGACACTTTAATTTGACTTAATAATGATGATTTAAATTAAATTGACACTGGATGATAACACTATTTATTTTAAAAAATTCATAAGATTTGTTAATTCAATGAGAAAGACTGAGAAATATTATTGTCGTCTGATGACAGTTTATGTCGTCGGATGACAGTTCATGATGTATGGATGACAGTTCATATCGTCGTTGTTTTTTTATTCATCTTGCGATGACAATATTAATAAAAATGATGACAAAAATTATAATCAAATATGATATAAAAATATCAAAAACGCAAACTGTCATCAACAAAATTACTGTCATCAAAAAAGTTACTGTCATCAAAAAAATTACTGTCATCAAAAAAAAAAAGTTAGTTAACATACTATAAACGTTTAGGGTTAGAAAGTACAAGTAAGAGGAAAAAAAGGGTTACTTACCCCAATTTTGGCTAATATTTTCTTAATCCTTGTTAGGGTTTGAGTGGATGTATTGGTCGGTGGTTGAGCACAGCAAGCCGTATTGAGATTACGGTTGAAGCTCATAATAGTGGGTGATTTTAGATCGGATTTCTTCCCCGTAAAAAAAAATCGAGGAGGCCATCACTCTTAAGGTGGAGAGCTCCGACACGATTGACAATGTGAAGGCGAAGATTCAGGATAAGGAGGGAATTCCAGCAGATTGGTTTAAGAATTTGAAAAATTTGGTACTGGTTGCGTGTTTCATTGGTGGTCTTTGTTTGTTAAGTTTGAACAATATGTGGGTTTGGTGATTCTGTGCCAAACCTGGATTGAATAAAGTTTGTTTTTCTGTTCATCAATGTGCAAATACTATCGTTGTTGGTGAGTTAATTCTTGGTTTCGCTAGGGGTGAACCTAATTTTTGATTTCTGCAGAGAGGTGAGAGTGTTTGTTTCTCTCACTTACTTAGAAGGTAACCAACCATTTTTGAAAGGCTAGTCTGTTATCTCTTTAATCTAGTTTATTTATCCAATAATATTTGTGCTTTAATTTTTCCTACCACTTTGTTTTTATTTTGTTTCCTGCTCCTATAATCAAGTGATTAATCAATAGTCAAGAACAAGAACAAAAATTACCAACTAAATGGAGGTTATTTGATTAACTCTATAATCTTCTAGAAAGCAAATAAAGAATGTGCAGTACTGAAGATAAGAAAATTGTGCGCTGCAGTACCTCAAAGAACTAGTTAATGTACAAGAATCTAAATATAATAAACTTAGCAGAATCTTATTAACCAAAACTGGAGCTTAACATCTATATATCCAGGAGCTTAACATCTTATTGTGATGGGGATTTTATTTGGAGTACTGTATTTTGCATCTTCGGCTGTGGTAAGAGGATAATTTTGTATTGTTTGTATAAATCAGGTAAGTATTCTCCTTTCTTTGTTTTGCTTTGCTTTCTGAGTTATATAATCGCTAATAGAGATGGAGATCTGATGTGGAGTACCGTTTTCTGCATCAATGACTGTGGTATGAAGATTTCTCTGTACTGCTGTCTAAACTCCTTTATGTATGATCGGAAGATTGTTCATATTTGGTTCCAAATATTTACTCGTTTAACCAGTATGAACCTCAAGAGACTCAGTTCTGTTTTGTCTCAGATTTCTTGCAATTTCATGTTTCATATCACTAAGAATAATCACATTAAACTTAAGTATTTAATAAGAAATCATTACAATAAAACCCAGCTGTTTACAACACTCTTATTTTTGCAAGGGTGCCGTATAAAGAAGAAACTCATCATTACATTTGGAACTAACACCGCTCAAACTGATGATATATTTAAAACCCCTCATACCCCCTTAATTCACCAATATTTCAATGTGTAACATGATATCGAAAGGGGTATCCGTGTCAAAATCTCCTTCTTCTGGTATTATTTGGATGACTTTTACTGGAGAGCAGTGTTTACTTGGCATCCATTAATTTATTCCTATGCTAATCACAAACATTCCTGTACTCTGCCTTATAATAAGACCAATAATTTTTCATGCCATGTTGTAAATGGATGTTGTATCCGAGACTATGTTTGGCTACATATTTGTTACTTTTGGTCTAAATCCATTTGGAAGAATGTTGGACAATGTATCCGTAACCAAATGTTATTCTCCTGCTATACCCAAGTTATAATCCCAAGTTATTATAAAAATTTACATCCAACTTGTATCCATGGACACTGTTTATTATTAGCTTCGTCTAAGCTTTCCCATGCACATCTACACCGACTATATAAAATCTTGCATATCCGGTTCTTTAAGTATGATGATAATATAACATGAAAGTCGCTTATTGGAATTGTCGTGGTGTACGCAGACCACATTTCTGGACAGAGATTTCACATGTCAAAGGGACTCATAACATTGATCTTTTTTGTTTGGCCGAAACAAAAAATAACGATCCTCCAAGTACTCAAATCGTCAATAAATTGGATTTTAAAAATATTATAGTTTCACCTGCAGATGACACAAAAGGAGGTTTATGACTTTTATGTACTCATTTTCAGAAAGCTGAATTTTGTAATATTATATTCACTGGATTAAATACGATTATATTAAAATATGAAGAACATGATATAAAATTTATCATTATATTTATATATGCACCAAGCAAAGAACACCTTAAAACAGAATTCTGGAACTTCATTTCTCAACTCATAGCCTCACATAATGAACCTGCTATAGTTATAGGTGATTTAAATGATATACTTCAGCCTGAAGACAAACAAGGCGGAGACATACCTGCCATTAACAGATTTAATAGACTAAATACGTTTTTATCTACCCATGGTCTTCTTGACCAAAATTTCCAGGGTAGTCCATTTACGTGGAAGAGATCGAATAAATTTACAAATGTTACAATTTTGGAACGCTTGGATCGTGCATTAATTCACCCTAATATACTCAACTATTTTAGTACAATATTATTAACTCATCTTCCTTTTACCACTTCAGACCAATGCTGTATTACCCTACAATTAGGAGATAACAGAATTATTAAAAATTACCCTTTTCGTTTTGAAAATACTTGACTCCAAAACAAATCCTACATGAACCTTGTAAATAAAATATGGAATTTCCACTACACGGGATCAACTATGTACAAACTATTTCAACGACAAAGAAAGCTAAAAGGTGATACTAAGGAATGGTCCAGGAGAAATAAAAATAATATCCAAGAACAACTTAAAAACACAGAAAGTAAACTTCTTAACCTTCAAACTGATTGTTTCCAACACAAAGTAGCCCATAAAATCCCTTTGTATAACAGATTCATTACTAAATATAACAATCTACTGCAATTCCAACACACCAACTGGAAACAAAGAGCTAAACTTAAACATTTAAAAGATATGGACAAAAACACAAAATATTTCCAAACAACAGTCAAAATACGAACTTATAAACAAAAAATACACTCTTATGAATCAATAAATAAAGCAGTATATAATAACACGGAAGATATTAAAATAGCTATTACAAATGATTTACAGTCTCGGTTTTTACCTTTACATGAAATTAATCTCTCAGATAATGAATTCCAAATAATACCGAACCTTATTTCAGACGCAGATAATAATAATCTTTTACACAAACCTTCCAACCTAGAAATCAAAAATGTTATATTTAAATTACCGCATAACAAGACTCCAGGTCCTGATGGATATAATGCAGAATTTTATCAACATTATTGGCCAATTGTAGGTAATTCGGTAGTTCAAGCTGTTCAAGCCTTTTTTGATTCAGGAAGACTGCTTAAGGATTGTGCTCAGTCTTTTGTGGCCTTAATACCTAAAATAGATAATCCAATTTCAATAAATCATTACCGTCCTATAAGCCTTTGCTCTACAATTTATAAAACCATTACTAAACTAATGGAAAACAGACTTCAACACCTTCTACCAAAACTCATTCATCCTTGCCAGGCTGCTTTTGTTCAAGATAGATCTATGTTTGACAATATCCTAATCTCACATGAAATCTTTCACTCATTTCATCAAAAGAAAAAAGGTAAAAGAGGTTGGATGGCCTTAAAGCTTGATATGGAAAAGGCTTATGATAAAGTTCAGTGGCCTTTTATAATCAAAATATTAACATCCTTTGGTTTTCATAAGCAATGGATAGATCAGGTCATGACGTGTATTACTTCAGCTTCCTTCTCTATCCTAGTTAATAATGAGCGAGGACCTACTTTTGAACCGAAATGTGGATTACGGCAAGGTGATCCAATAACACCATTCATATTCATAATAGTGATGGAATACTTGGCCAGAAACTTGCCGAAGGAGGCAGAAAAAACAAATCATAGAGTTGGTATCTAGCTTACTAGAAATGGGATGCGTATTCCTTTTCTTTGTTTTGCAGATGACACAATTATATTTGCCAATGCAAATATGAACAACATGAATTATATTAAAAGTTTGTTGTAAAAATTTACTGCTCTCTCTGGGCTGGCTATAAACTTTCACAAGAGCTCTTTTCAGACAACACCTAATATATCTTCCCCACAAAGACAAGCATTAGCATCGGTATTGAACTTACAACTTACAACATCAATGGAGAAATATTTGGGTATACCAATTGTTAGAGGAAGAATAAAAATTGAATGCTTTCAATATGCGGTTCATAGCATGCAAAAGCAACTTTCAAAGTGGAAAGCCAATACAATCTCCCAAGCGGGTCGAGCTATCCTTATACAATGTAATATTTTATCGAAATCAAACCATTTGATGCAATTTTTTCACTCCCGAAAGGAGTTTGTGATCAATTCGATAAAATAAATAAGGACTTTTTCTGGAATAATAACAACCCGAATTATCGAGCAATTACATCATGGGATTACATATGCAGATCGAAGGAAAATGGCGGATTAGGTATACATAAAGCAGTTGATCTAAATAATGTCTTGCAACAAAAACTTCTATGGAAATTAGTAACAGAAAGAAATAACATCTGGGTCAATTTAATATACCAAAAATATTTACTTTTATTAATAATCTATTTACATTTACAAAGAAAAAGACACAATCATGGCAATTTACAAGACTTACATTTACGGGAACAATTTCAAAAAGGTATAGGTTGGTAATTAGGAAACGAAAACAAAATAAATTTCTGGACAGATAATTGGATTCCAAATGTTAATCTAAGAAGCTACTTTAATGCTAACTTGAGCGAAATTAATAATAAAGTTTCTTATTTCATTACCAATACAAAAGAATGAGATATGCCAAAGCTAAACTCGGTTCTACCTAACCATATAATATCAAAAATATTAAGCATTTATATTCCAACAAATAATATTGAAGATAAAATTATTTGGCTTACGGACCCAACTAGTGTTTTTACAACAGCCTCGACAAGAAAATTTAATATAACAAATAAACACTACAAGAAGGATGAGCTTTATAATTGGATTTGGAATCTCAAAGTTCCGCCAAGATATCAAAACTTCATGTGGAAAGCTATATCAGATAATTTACCTACTACGGAAAAACTCAATAAATATTATAATAGAGTTCCGTCTCAATGCTCAATTTGTAATTATCCTTCGGAATCACGGGAACATTTATTCTTTGAATGCCAGCACACGATTCTTCAACTACGTAAATTTGAAAAACTATTAAACTTTAGGTTTCACTTACAATCAAATGTAACTTTTCAAGATAATCTAATGAACACAATCAACAACCTTAAACATAACCCAAAAACAATTGAGGCATTATTCTTCCTTTGGTATTCTTTATGGATAAATAGAAATTCTATCGTGTTTCATAAACCAATAGACAAGAGGAAGGACCCAGCCTATACTACTTTTGATCATTTCAAATTTTGGGAGAATTCTTACAATAGTATCAAAGACCCAAAATCAAAAAATAGGAAACTCCGTACTAAAATAAAAAATAGGAGATGGATTAATCCACCAAATAACTAGATCAAGATAAATTTTGATGGCTCCTTTCACTCTATTTCAAATTCATATATTGGTTGTATTGCTCGAGAGAGTAGCGGTAAAGTAATTGATGTACACAATAAAATGATATTCTCCAAATCTCCGCTCTATTCAGAGGCCATGGGTGCTCTGTTTGCGGTTAGATTGGCTTTCAAATTAAAATTTACAAATTTAATTTTGGATGGTGATAATCTAACTATTATTAATTCCATAAAGAATATTTGGAAAATACCTTGGGAAATTCGTACGATTATCTTAGATATTCAAACCCTTTTACATTCCTTTGATAATGTTCAAATATATCACTGCTTCAGGGAAGAAAATAAGGCTGCTGATTTCTTAACCAATTCTGAAATCAGTACTCACTTCCTCAAAACAGTCCTGCCTTGTAATCAGGACAATCTACTATCTGATGATTATATCAGAACTATGAGACCTGTCTTCTTACAGTCCAGCATGTTTTCCACATACTCAGACTTCTTTAGGATCATTCGTCAGGATGGTCAGAAGTTGTCACCTGTCCCCAGGTGAGACTTCGATTTTAGCCTTTATCAAAAAAAAAAATGCATATTGCGCATTCAATCAGTTTATTTAAAAGTATTTTCAATTAAATACATGGTTTAGTTAAAATGAATGTCCACTATAATTTGATTAAATACACACTATAATGTAATTATAATGCACACTTAAAAAGTTAAAATGGTAAAGCTCAGATAATTTATAAAATTTAATTGTAAATGCAAAGAACGATTTTCTAAATGTGATTTGAATTAAATACATGGTTTAGTTAAAACGAATGCACACTACTATTTGAGTGGATGCACACTATAATTTTAAATTATAACTAGAATCGGGACCCCGCGCTTCGCACAGGGCTAATGCGTTTTTTATTGTTGGTATTTAAGTCGTATTTTCATGACATGTTATACGAAACAAAACTATCTAATCTATTAAAATTGATATTCTGTTTTCTAACATATGCCCTTATGCCAAAGTTTTAAGTTACTTCTGAAGCTATTTCTCTACTTTGGATATCTATCAATCCATCACAATCACGATAGTAAATAAAATTTCGAATTTAATATATTTGCTACTCTTTACATTATTAAAAACGATATTATTTTAACCGCACGAAAAGGTGATTGAAGTTACAAATATCGTTTGAAATTATTGTTAAACTGTTGATCAACTTATCAAGTAATTTGTATATGTAGATGTTTAATATCCTAATATTTTACTATAATGAAATGGAAACCATCAAGTACAATGGGTGAACCTGGATTTTCCCTTATGTGTGTGGATTTTCCCTTCTAGATTCATTCTCTCTCCTTAGCACAATAATTTATTTAGGTAGAAACAATATATTTTTGCATATTTAGGCATGAAATATGCAAAAACCTGTTATTTAGGTACAATGGGTAATGTATAGGGGGTGGAAGAGATTATGCACCAGATTAAAACCCACCAACTTAGCCAATTTTTATGCTTACTATCCTTTCACTCTATATAGAAGAGACAATGAACAAATATGGCTATCATGACACCAGTAACTCTCTTTATCTCTCCATTTGTCCCTTACAAACACACATGACCATTTACAAATGCACATGTTATGTATGTCCAACAAACTAACAACAAAATATTTGAACAAAGAGATGGCTAAGTAAAGGCCTAATCAAGTTAAGATTTATACTAAGAGAAAAGGATACCCCTGCTCAACTGAAGACCACAGCAAGTGAAACCGAGGGCCATCAACAACAACGCACAAACATCTCATTTTACACACTTTCACCTTGTTCAATGGCCCGAAGAGAATCTCTCACTTTCTCCTTCACAGAATCTCATATTGGTGTTATTTGGTAAATTTTTGCAAAACTGCAAATAGTTTCAGCAAATGGACAGTGATATCATCTTCATAAGAACTGCAAATAAAAGCTAAGAAAATCACCTAGGAGAAGTAATTAGATTTTGGAGAAGCTTTGCATCATCCAAAACCTTCCTTTGTGGATCCTGAAATGTCTCCCCGGAAGGAACAACTCCAGCAACATACGTCGAAAATATATTGACAATCGAGTGTTTGATCAATTACAACTACCAAACCAGACGCAGTTTCATATTCAGAGTTAATCAGAGAGCCAAAGCAACTCGAAAAGAATCTCGAAGATCATGTTATGTAACCTAACAACTACAAAAAAAAACTACAGCTCACTACTATGTAATATTATCAGGAAAACAAAATCATGAACTTCTAGGATTGTTGAAAAATCAGCAACAAAAGGAACTTGACAGAAAAACATGACACTTACTATATTGCTAGCAGAAAACATCAATTTATGACCTGACTTGCATATTAATCCTGAATAGATTCCAAACATGTAAAGAGACTGATGGGAACATGAAAAAATTATGTTTTTTCATGAGTCTATTAGCATGAGTGGAGAAACTTTCTGATTGCAAACTGAAAATGCAAGTTGTACCCTTTTCTGCAACGGGTCGGTCCTTCGGTTCAAACACTAACATTCTCTCCAGCAAACGAAGCACAAGAGGATCAACATTTGGGAACTTTTGGGGAAAAGGAATGGGTTTCTTCTTGTGCATGCTAGTTAAGTACCTCCTAGCTTTTTTGTTGCGTATCTGGAAAGCAACAAAATGAGATCTTTGTGCAAAAAAGAAGAATATAATGAACCAAATACAAATATTTACAATAGCAATTTTTTATTAAAAACACATACCCTAGAAATAGCTTCAGGAGATGGTGTACCGAGCAAATCTGTCATGAGATCAAGCTGATGAAATCCATATAACAATTTGCTTCAGAAGTTGGGTAGTTCGGTCATAGCATACCATTATAAAAGCCACCAGCAGAGTTAGCTACAGAAATATCTCCAGACAGCGGTCTCCTCTGTTCTTCCCTTGCTCATCAAACGGAGTTAAGAGAGAAAATGCATACAAACTGTATCCTGCAACAGGAGGAAATTTTTGGATTGAGACCAAATCTGACAAACTCTCCTTTCAAGCTCTCCTACAATACAGAGTATTTGATCTTACTGCATTTAAAAATATACTTATATGCACATTCTACTAAATTGACTTTTTTAACCCTAGAAAATGGAATCCTAGAATTGCAAAATTATTGGATATTAGTCTACGTGTTGGCTGCAGGGATTTAGCAACATAAGAAATTATAGTGCACATGAAATCGCCCAACCTAGGGAGACAGAATCAAGGCGAAACGGACGGGAGAAATTAAGGCGAGTTAAATTATGATAAATGAGAATGGCAATGATAGAGTCAAATTACCTATAGTAAGAACTTCCTTTTGAAAATCTTATTTTAGGTGAAAACCTTGCAACCGCAAACGCAATAGTAGACTTTCCTTGAGATTCCACCCATGAAGAAGCAGAAACTGCACAGCAAAGAGTCTCATCAGGACATGAACGCACACTTCTTCCAGCATTAAAGTTCTCCCTATTAAATTTTCCATCCTACAAAGTAAATTAGTTAATTCAATATAAAGGGGAAGAACTAATGTAATAAGAAAACAAAGAGGAATCATAGATTAAGACACTAAATTTTGGAACAAAGCTCATTATGATGAAATTTATCTTTATAATAAGCTATGTCCATTTTAATATGCTCCAGGCTTGTCATTACCCCAGTCATTGTACTCCATATATCCTTGGTTGTCGGATAACTGCCCTCAAATAAGCCAAAGCTCGGGCAAACAGACACATTGACATTCTGAGTCTCACATGCAACAACACAGGTGGGTTCTTTGTTGCAGTCCTATAAAAAAAATTAAAATCCAATGTAAATCTAATTTATGTAAAAAAAAACTGTTAAGTTGCACATAGAATGAAATCCATATAAGAATCGTATCAAATGCAAAATCAACACATTTTTCAGCATGAAGATATCTTGAGCATTTGTGTAGAAATCTCAAACGGAGTATTTGGCCCGATATAATGACCATGCTAAGAACATGATCTGGTTCATTTGAAAAAGCAGCATAGCTGCAGGTTCTTATTTTTTGAAGGGAAAGAAACATTCATATGTAGCTATTAGGGTTTGATGACTTGCCTGTGAAGCAGAAGAACGCCAGAAACTCCATCTTTGCCGCTATCACGACAAAAATACAGAAGAAAGACTTAGCTTGCTGCAGAACTAAGATTATTTATAGCAGAGAGTAGCAAAATGCTTACATAAATGGTTCATTTTACATGATATCCAGAGTGATGTGAGATTCCACCTATTGAATTCTGAATGAAAAGAAATTAAATGAAGAAATAAAAACTAAGTAAAAAAGAGGTAACAAATGTCTGAAACCCACCTAAATCAGAATCAGCTTCCTCACTGCTATTCTTTTGAAGATTAAATTGTGCACAATTCATACCCCATGTGAGTTTTTCCCGACGAACTTGGAGTTTCCTTAGGTTAGTTTGGTAAGTAGCTAAATTCCCAGCAGCAAGAGCATGCATATCATCAAATACCAGCCATTCAATAGCAGTGATATATTCGGCATCGAACCAGTAAGGAAAAAGATTATTAGATACCATGTATATAGTTTTAACATAACTTAAGAGAAGATTGGGGAAAAGAGTTCTTGATGATGGATTTCACATAGATACGCACAATACTTCAAATATTCAAAGGATTGGTTATATGAGGGAAGCTATGCAGGTATATTGGGGAAATAATCACCTTGTTCATCATATTTCATTTACGATCTTGTGGCAAACAATCCTTTTCCCTCCCGGTTTCATGATACTTCAGTTGGAAATCAAACAGAAGTAATTATTAGAAAACAGAGAAAGCGTGGAATGACAGGGAGAGGAAAATAATAATTGTCTTGAGCAGTCTTGAAGTCATCGCTTGGAAAAAAACAGGGATAGAAAATCAAGAAGACAGCAAAATTCCAATCACAAAGTGTGATGTAATGGAAAATGCAAGATGGACACCGAATTTATATGATTTGAATTTAATTCGAAAAGACCAAATAGGAATTACATGACAAATTGATCAATACCTGCGTTAACGCGGCTCATCAAAGGAATGACTTGACTGGAAACTTTAATAGCATATTGAAAGCAATCAAAACGGTTACACCTTGACCAAAGGAATCATAAAGGTTACAATTAATCCACCAGCTAGAGTTGCTATTTTGTTTTCAAAGAGATATGAAAATACACAATTGATAGCTGCAAGCTTATCGCACCAGCTAGATACGTAGAAGAATAGATGAGACAAAAATTACCTTGACTGCTTCATCAACAACTTTGCAAGCTACAACTGTGGCTGCAATGATTCCAGTATGACCGACCATATCTCCATTTGGAATGTTGACACGGATCTGGAATTATATATATTGTGTATCAGCACAAAAGTTACAATACTTAGAATTAAGGACCATATTATACAATAAAACATCACCTGGTTGAATTTGCTGCTAAGGATTGCATCCCTTGTCTTTTCACCAATTTCTAAGGCCTTCATCTTGGGTTGGACATTGAAACTAATACCACTGTCACTGGGGATGTCCACATACTCTTCCAATTCAGAATTGAAATACCCTGAACGGTTACTGTTTGTGCCTAAAAATACAATGACCCTGGAGCGTGAAGAAGCTACGCGTAGAAGAATGATAATGACGCGACGAGAAGAAGAGAAGATGTCGTCTGTATGACGACGCATGATGAAGATATCGTTTATCTTTAGAAATTAGGTCAGCCAACATCTATTTACTTAGTTTGATATTGTTTTATTGTAATTGGTAAAAGATATGATGAAAGAATATCTTTTACCTAATTTATTATATCGTTAGAAGATAGAAGGAAAAGATAAGATCTTATTTCCTAAAAAGATATTATTAGGGTTAGCCTATATAATGGCCGACGCCTGCTTTGTAATTGATTCATGCCGTCATTCTAATAGTACCACAAAAGCTTAAGTTTCAACCCTAATTCTCTCGTCTTGTTCTTGAGTGTTAAGATTATACCGTTCCCTTTGATCTTGGCCTTACAATTGCTTAGTTATCTATTCGTAGGTAATTTCGCTACAAACAATTGGCGCCCACCGTGGGGCTGGATCAAAAAGGTATCGTCTTTCCTCACAAAGAGAACATCTTTTTTGCAGGAAACCATGACATCTCCAACCAGCAGCCCACGCAACAACGAGAAGGAATCTGAAACAGGAAGGCGTACGGAAGATCCTATCGTCCCAGGAGACGAAGGCGTCAGAAAAGATCCTGAGACCGCCCTCAACACTCCAACGGACGTTAACCCCACAGAAAAGCAGGGGGTAGATGGCGAAGTTACCAACGTAGCCGTCATCCGAGCACAAATCGAGTCCTTCGAAAAAGCTCAAGCCGAAGCCTTACAAGCGAGTAAAAAGACGGCGTCAGAACTCGCCAAAGAAAACGAGAGACTGAACTCTATGATCTTGGAAATCAAAGCGAGTCATGCAGGACAGCACACCTATGTCCGTAATCAAAGTGTCGTCCGATGCTTGAACATGGATGAGGCTCTCGAAGAAGACGACATATTCCATCCCCAAGAGCACCATGGGTTCGTCCTACCTAGGGATTCAGCGCAGAAGAAGAAGTATGAAGAAATCTTGACCTCATACGCCATCACCGCCCTCGTGAACCAACAAGTCGGGGCCTTGAGAAAAGAGATGATGCTAATGCCCGGAGCCCCAAAGTCCATAATCCCAGAGGAAGAATCCTCCTTTGAAGAGAGTCCATTCATCGCCACCCTTGCCGCCCAAAAGATCGCCAAGAAGTATACCGTTGCAGATCTCCTTGTTTACGACGGATCAGATGATCCTGAAGAGCATATCCTACTTTATAAGGCTAAGCTCTCCACAAGCCCTATTGATCCAAGGTTAAAGGAAGCGATGATGTGCAAGTTCTTCAGTTCGACGCTGAAAGGCCCCGCCTTGACATGGTTCATCCACCTGCCCAAGGGAAGCATCTCGTCTTACGCTGAGCTCTCCAATCAGTTCAGGCTACAGTTCGCCAGCAGTAAACTCTTCGCGAAACAACCATCAGATCTCCATAACATGCGTATGAACAAAGGCGAATCCATAAGAGCTTTCCTGAAGCGTTTCAACGATGAGAAAGTCACGATCCCGGATTGTACCGAAGCCACTGTAGCAGACGCGTTCAGGCGAGCGCTCCCTCGAGACAGTGACTTATACAAGGAGTTGACAAAGACTCGTCCCGAGTCGTTTGTGATGACTAGAGAAAGGGCCATGGAAGCTATAAGATTAGAGGAAGATTTGCAGCAATACAACGAAGAGATCGCTCGATCTCCTCGTAGACGAACCCCTCCGCGAAGGAATTCTCCTAAACGTCGACACGGCGACAGACATCAAGAACGAGGAGAGCGCCATGACAGGAGAAACAAACCCTTCCAGAGAGAACCACAAGCAGTGCACGCAGTAAGTGAGGTTGAAAGCGTCTATGTTGTAGAAAAAAGGAATCTCCATGAAAACCGATGTGCTCCGCGTTATGAGCGCGATGGAAGGGTTACGCGACGTGCAGTGGCCAAGGAAGAAAAACCCTGGAAGGAGGCCCGGAACGGGTAAGGGGTATTGTGAATTCCATAACGACACAGGGCATACAACAGACGGTTGTTACACCTTGAGGAAGGAAGTGCTAAGATTATTGAAGAGAGGAGACTTGAAAGACCTACTCTCTAAGGAAGGAAGAAACGTCCTCGAAGGGGTAAAGAAAGAGAGAAAATCTCCTACTCCACCTCCACCTCCAGCTCATCACGCTCATACCATACACACTATCATCGGAGGATCTTCGGCGAGTGGATACACATCGTCGGCAGCCAAGAAGAATATCAAGATTTTGCGAGACGAAAGTAACATGACAAAGGTCTATCAAATCCGCCCTATCAGGAACAACTACCCTATCACGTTTGAAAACTCGAACGGGATAGCGGGACATCATGACGGGTTAGTAATTTCTCTCACTGTTAGCAACTGCCTTGTCAAAAGAATCCTCGTAGATAATGGTAGCTCAGCCAATATTATCACTACGGCTGCCCTGAAAGAACTCGGATTATCCAACGACGACATTGCTAGAAAACGTGTGCCACTAGTCGGGTTCAGCGGTGAAGTAACGGAGATGATAGGAGAAATAATGTTAGCAAGGTATGCAAGGGGTATCAATATTCAAGCCAAATTCGCCGTGATGGAGATCGAGTCGCCATACAACGTTATCTTAGGAAGGCCTTGGCTGCACGACATGAGGGCGATTCCTTCAACATATCATCAGTCTTTGAAATTTCCATCGCCATGAGGAACACAAGAAATCAAAGGAGAGATTCAAGTCGCTAGAGAGTGTTATAACATCGGGATGAGAAAAGCAACCAAAGCTTCACCAAGCAAAGAGAAGGAAGCATAGCAATCAAGGGATGACACAAAGCGAGATAAAGATACATTTGAAGCTGCGAAGAAAGAGAGGTTTGACAAACCAAAGAACACTAGCCCAATCTTTAAGCACAAAAAGATCCAAGTAACAAGGAGCGATATGAGCAACATGTTCTTGAAGCATCATCCGCCGTAATCCCAAAGAAAGTGATATGAGTTCCCCGAATTTCTCAGTATTATTTCTTTTGTGTTTTCCTTTGCATGAGTAGGAATAGTTTTTCTTGAAGTTTTCTTTCCAATAAAGTAGAATCGTTTGTCTTTGCGTCAAAGAGACAAGGGGTCGCAGCGACAAGGGGTCAACGTCGACGTAGGAGTTTGCCATTTCATGATGCATCTTTTCAATATATGAGTATACCTTTTCTTTCCCGACGTGTTCAAGCATGATAAGAGATGTTTTATTTCAAAGTACTTGCTCTCTGTCTCTGATATAACACCCAAGCTTAATAAGGTCGCGGCGAAAATCCGTGCCGGGGGCGAATTTCGTTACTTTACGCGTTCAAGGCATCATCTACGCCTAGGCAACGTTACCCGAACCGCCGACCCCGAGTCGAAGCTCTCTATGATTGTTAGCGACGTGTGGCAATGGTCATAGGGAATGAAGCCCGACACCTCACGAAATCGGCACGGTCCTCTGGGGAAGAAGGGAAACCTATCGCCACGACCATTCTCCAGGAACGCGTACTTGCGCCTTCCACGACCCCTCTGAGAGTCGTGAATCCACGGGCAAATCGCCAAACCGGCAGGGAGGCGTCCACCGGCATCGTAAGTCCTAACAATCAAGAAATCGGACGTTACACGATGAATAGGCCCGTCGATTAAAAGAGTTCGACGTTGACCTAAACGCTAGCGTGAGGCAACGGATCCACCTTTAAAGTAAGGGGTAACGTCACAAGCTGATAGAAATCACACGCTGACCTATGTCCGCCACTCGCTTCTGGGTTCGGAGGAAATGCTGAACCCAACTTCATGTAAGCCGGCAAATAACAAAAGAAAGTCGCAATGACCATATCACCCTACTAAGTAAAGAAAGCATTATAACGTATCTATAACGAACAAAGTATCCTACCAGGGGTAGAAAGTTACATCTTGAAGATAAAGCCAAAGAAAGGAAAATTCTTACACGAGAAGCAAGTTCGAAAGTGTTTTGGTAGCTCTGACCTAATATGCTCGAAAGCCTAAAGTTCAAACCTACCAAAAAGGGGTAGATAGAACACCACTCAAGAAAACGAGGAAGATAAGAGCCCCTTCCAGAACAACTCGAAGTTAGCCGTAAACAAACACGCCAAACGGAAAAAGAAACGCGTAGAAGATCAAGTAACCTTTCACCCGAAAAGAAAGAAAGAGATCTTACTATATTATGAAGACCCGTTACAAAGGGCAAGAACAAAAGGTATTACAAAGAATCCAGACCAAAATACATGTACACATATACAATAGTCCCCAAAGAAAACTCAAGAAGAGTCATCGTCAAACTTAGAAGAACTCGACGAGGAAGCATCACCATCCTCGTATTCACGAGCGTCTCCTTCGTCTTCGGAGTCCTACACGACAACCTCCTCGCCGTCCTCCCCATCATCTTCAACGCCATTGTTAGGGTCGACCTCATTAAGATGCGGAACGACATCCTCTTCAACATGAGGATTCGCCGGAGGTTTCATCGGCGTAGGTCCCGCCTCAACGCCTTCAGGACGTTCCGGGAATGCCTCATTAAACTCCGCTCGCTCTTTCACCGGATCCCAACCATGAGTTTGACCAGCGGCGTACTCTTCGATACATTCCACACGAGAAAGCCAGGACCAGTACTCCTTCACATCTTTGAGGTCAGAAGCCAACCTTGCCTCTACCCTAGCCTTCTCAGCCTCCAGAGCAGAACCTTGGTCTGCAAGCCTTCGACTTGTTCAGCAAGACCAACGCGAAGCTTAGACTCCGCCTCTGCTTTTTCTCTCGCCTCATTCTCCGCTCTACGCGAAGTTTCAACCGCCGCATCAAGCTCTTGTATTTTTAGCTCGTCAGCCGACTGCTTGGCCTCCATGGATCTCGTTCGATCGACAAACTCGGAGAAACGCCCATAGGCGCACAATGAAACTTAAAGAGCCTGTAAAGAAAGAAACACAAGCACATCCGATGTAAGAAGCAAGAACGAGAACATCGAACGAAGAAAACAATTAAAAAGAGTTCTACCTGCCATTGCGCCGCGAGAGATTCGCCCATCACGTCCTCCGTCTCCATCGGCAAATACTGATAAAGCGAAGGAGGATTTTGAATTCGTTTCATAGCAGGTACGAACGACCTCCCAGATGCAACGACACGAGAGACCACCCCCGGGAAGTCGTCCACAGATTCATAGCCAAAATCCAATCTTTCAACCACCTTTTCTTTACCTTTACGCGACTTCTTCGCTGGAATGGAAGAAGGAGATGGAGATGAAAGAAGGGAAATCATGGGTACGGCCTGAATCGAAACTCCAGAAGCCGCTCTCTCTTCGGCGCGACTCCTCTTACGCGAAGCAACAAGAGCCGAAGCAGACAAGCCTCCGCTACGGATACGAGAAAGATCCGCAGACACTGAAGATTGGATAGGAAAACGTCATACTCACGAGTAAAAGGAAAAGAACGAAACGAAAGAAAGAGCAAACGCGTTACCTGTCGGGACTGAAGAAGCAATACAATACCCTTCGCCATCATGACCATGGAAGGTCCGATCATCCTCTGGAATGGTGAGAAGCCTGTCGATGACCCTTTTAGTCTCTCGTCTCACCACGATGGCATCCGTGTTGACTACAAAAGAAAAATGAGAAAAAGATGAAACGCTAGAAGTAAGACGTATAATAGAGATTCTGGAGAAAGAAAGATAGAACTTACTTGTAGGGTTCCAACACTCGATCAACCAAGCACAATCCTCGCCAAGAGAAGATTTCTTCACATAGTAGAAGTAGTCGGCCCAATGGCGATCGGCTTGACTCCCTTCGATCACGATCTTAGGCGCCTTCGGTCTAGATCTGAGACCTACTCTCCCTACCGTTTTTGTTTGAACGTTGAAAGAATAAGCGAGATCTTCGACGGCAAGATCGACGTTATGCTTCGCCTTCACGTCGTCTAGAGCGCCAAAGATTCTCCAGACGCTCGGCAAGAGTTGCCCCATGGCCACCCCTAAAGCGAGCATAAACGCCTTCATCAACGACGAGAAAGGAAATCGATGGCCAGTAAGAAAAGTGTACTCGTGTACCGCAATCCATCCTAGGCGATGCGCGTCGGCGAACACTCCTTGGGGAGGTATTTCGATCTCCACTTCGGGACCAAGTTTCGCCAGTGACCTCAGCCTTTCGACATCGCGCGCTTCTGTTGATTTACAATCGAAATCCTTGAGAATGAACTGAGGAACGTAGAAAGAGGCCATTGGAGAATACTAAAAGAAGGCACGAAGAAGAAATTTGAAGGAAGAAGAAGCAAATGATCTGGTTTGATCGAAAGCAAGAGATAATTTGAGCAAGTAAGATTAGAGCAGAAGAGTAAATGAGGATAGAAATTCCCCCATTATATAGCCAAAGAAGATCGCGAAGATCTAGGAAGGAACGTTCAACGACATTATAGCCGTTGGGAGAAACTAGTCGTTGCATCTGAGCGTTATCGGCGCAGATAACAAGACCTTTCTCATGTTACGTGTAAATAATTGAGAGAAAACCACGATCGAAGCTTTGCGACGATGTCGAGAATATAAGTTACGTCATCATCAATGCGTTCCAGTTATTTTGAAGACGTATTTCATAGGAAAAGAAGGCGTCTCTCAGTTCTACTAGACGTTAAGCCCTGTAAGACGCCTTAGGGGTATTGTTTGTGCCTAAAAATACGACGACCCTGGAACGTGAAGAAGCTACGCGTAGAAGAATGATAATGACGCGACGAGAAGAAGAGAAGATGTCGTCCGTATGACGACGCATGATGAAGATATCGTTTATCTTTAGAAATTAGGTCAGCCGACATCTATTTACTTAGTTTGATATTGTTTTATTGTAATGAGTAAAAGATATGATGAAAGAATATCTTTTACCTAATTTATTATATCGTTAGAAGATAGAAGGAAAAGATAAGATCTTATTTCCTAAAAAGATATTATTAGGGTTAGCCTATATAATGGCCGACGTCTGCTTTGTAATTGATTCATGCCGTCATTCTAATAGTACCACAAAAGCTTAAGTTTCAACCCTAATTCTCTCGTCTTGTTATTGAGTGTTAAGATTATACGGTTCTCTTTGATCTTTGCCCTACAATTCCTTAGTTATCTATTCGTAGGTAATTTCGCTACAAACAGTTACCATTCCAGAAGAATGTAACATGGCCAAGATAAGAATGAGTCGAAGTTTTGACTTGAGTGCTAGATTCTCTATTTCTTTTCAGAAAATCTGTCTTTTCAAAAGGATGATCACTTAACATTGTACAGACAAAATCTCTAATCATGTCATGAATCAAAACAAAACATCCAAAATAGAACTATACTATACATAAAACAATCATATTAAAGGACATAAAATTGCAGGAGGAATGACACATAGTGACTGTATTTCTACACACAAAAATTCCTTCACAGCTATACCACCGAAAACCGAAGATACATTTTGAATTGTGACTTTGTGAGGCACTATTGATGTCCTCTTTGTCTCCCATTAAAATAGTCTAACCATTTAAGATTTATTAGAACAAAGTGACATTATTATATATACATCAAAATCCATAATGGAAAGATGGGAAATCAGGTTGGGTTACCCATTCTTCATGTGTAGGCGCAGGAAATGCCAAAGGAACTAAAGATCCTTCATGCGTCAGAAAGGGCAGTTGTGAAAATCCATCTAACAGCTTAGTTCGCAGTCTCACCACGTGGTTTGATAAAAGTATGTGGAGAATGTTGCTCTCTCATACGAAATGGTTTCATGACCACCTGTTACATAGCATAGGCCTTTACTTATCCGATTTACCTTATTGATGGCACGATCAGGAAAGTTATTTAAGTTAAAGACTGGAATAATTGCTTACCAGTGTATAGATTTTCTGGACGAATTGGTCTTTGGTTGAAATTCATACAGATATAGAGGGGGAAACAATGAACTGTTCTTTTTCGCCCTTCCAATTCTTTGTCCATCCTCTCGAAGCTTCGCTTCATCGGAGCTCCCGCTCCTTTAGCGATCCGCCTTCTCAATATTCTCTTGAATTATGGTGTGCATCCGTGCTTCACACTGCCTTCTCCAACATCCTGAACTTTCAGCTTAGCAGATTCTTCTTCTGATGCCTCAATTCCAGATTGAAACCCCACTACAACAAAACAAGCCAAATAACTCGGGCGTTTAGTGGCAAATAACCCTGATCCAATCCGGGTTAAAGGTGTGCGCTATATTTGCTCTAAGATCAAATAACCCGGATCTAGAGTTGCCACGCCCGGGTTATTTGTCATCCATAATTTTTCTATCCAATTTTATATCCGTTATATTTGATACTCGAATAACCCGGATATTTACACGTCCGGGTTATTAGTAAAGTCTATATATCTGTGTTATTTGTATCTAATATACCGTTTCTTTTTCGAAAATACACCGGGGTTTCAAGCCCGGGTTATTTGACCCCAAATTTTTCAAAAAAAAGAAAGAAAATGAAATTATTCCGGTCAATACACCATACGTATTTAAAGCACCTGTATTGTGATGAGACTAAAGCCTTTACCATTCTAAGAATGATACTGAATTTCAAAAACAATGTAAAATATATAGAGACCATATATCATATAATTGGAAATTATAATCTATTCTTGCATCTGCCATCATAAACATACACTTTTTGGACTTGGATTGAACGCCATTGATAGATTATATGGCCATTATCATGATTTCCGTCCTAATTTTCCACATTCATATCGAAGCTGCATCTTCTGAGGTTCAAAACATCCTCTTGTATAACCTAAATTCATCACAAACGCAAATAAAAATCTGTTAACGTCAATGATCACTCACAATCCTAACTCATTTATAAAGTTTTGTGATTCTTGTTTTTGTTGTTGTTGAAGAATATACATATTCATTCATACCGACAGTGATTTGTAATAAAGACAGTCTTCCCAATCCTTGTTGTCTTATTAATTATACTTGTCATGCAAAATCCCCTTAGATCAAAGTCAATGGAAAATTCCAAGTGCAAGAGTATATTCATGTCTATCTTGATCTTGAGTTTTATCCTATCCCAATTGGAACTCTTCCTTCTACTAACATGATTTAATCTCTTAATTTGTCTTATAGAAGTCAGCACCAATTGAAATGAAAGAAAACTCAAGAAACTAGATTATATTGTATGTAGTTAGCTACAATTGAAATGTACATAGAGTTTATTAGTGGGCAGTTAAGGCAAGATTTGCTTCAAAGAATGATCTAATTAAATCATGTTAGTAGAAAAGGTAGTGTTATATTAAAAATTATAATAAGATGAGCAGATATGTTTTCCTGATTATAAAGAAGAAACAAGTTTTAAGTTAGTTTTACCTCTTCCTGATTTTCAGTTGTCTTCCTTAGCTTGTCACCCGTGAAGCTCAAGAACTCTTCCACGACTTTCGAGTGCCTTTTGTCTTTAGCATCCTTCTGTTTGAACCAAGTAAGTTGTTGATTGTCTTCATTCATCTGTTTCATCTGAGGTACAAGCATTTCAATTTGTAATTTAAGTTCATACTTGGTCTTTTCTTTCCAATCAGATGAAGGTCACATTTAAAACAAAAATGGTAAAACACCTTGGTTAAAACCATAAAATAATTTCTTGTCTTTGTACCAATAACTAATATGATGAAAGATGTAAACTCACATATTGCTTAGTTGATAGAAGGGCTCATAGATTTCTTTTTTCCCTTCAACCCCACACATTTGTCTTGAAAGTTGCACCAATCCATTGACAGCCACTGATAGTCAGTGGATGTCATTCAAATCCACTTCTCAATGGTCCACCAATCTTGAATACCCATCCCAAATATTGACTGACTATCATTCAAATCCACTTCTTAATGATCCACCAATCTTGAATACCCATCCCAAATATTTAGGTCCACTTTGAATGTCTTTCATATCTTCTTCTGCTTGGTATTTCAGTATCTCTTTATTAACAAAACACACAAAAGTGTCATTAAGATGTCACTTTTCAACATGAAACAGACATAACGAACCATCCGAAAATTTATTATCTTGTCTTATAAATTGAAAACCTATTCTTCACCAACATTTTCAAGTATCATATATGTACAAGAAACTAGCTAATCTGATTATCTCAACCATGATAGAAAATGACAATATACCAGCCTTTATAGATGAAAAAATACATGACAATATATGAATGTTGTCAAACAGTGGAAGCATGAACAAAACGAAAATGTCAGAGTTATTATACAGTCAATCCTTACACATCTTTTAAAATGGAGCTTTATAAGCTCTTTGACACTTGGTCTTTGATGCAAATTAAAATTCAAGGAATCCAAATGAGGACAATATATATTTACTATGAGATTAGTTGTTTCACAACAATAAAAAATAACAAAACTATTTAAAAGCAATAAGAAAGATATATGGTCTAAAACCATCTCGCTCCCCTTCTATATATACACAGAGAAACACATATATATGTACTTCATATTTCATTTATGATAAATATGACAACATAATATAGTATTTAGAACTTGAATATCTAAAGAGTAACCTTTCTTAATCATACAGAGACAAACTCCTTCACGGGGCAAGAAAAGTGCTCATCTAGTAACCTTTCTTAATGTTCTACGTTCTCCAGAAGTGTACATTATGAAAATGAATAGACCAATCAAATAGATAGATACGTAACCCAGGTAGAATTTCTCCATGAATGGTAAAGGGAATTCTCATTGGATGAAGATCTACAATAAGTGGCTCCCCTTCTCCATATATCAATCTGCAAATATGTGAAACAAATTCCATCATAAAATTCAATGATTGCTCATACAATATTATAATTACCAACAATGGGGAAAAGTTACACTTGAATAGATGAAATTACAAGAATATGATCTCTCTATACTAGTAGAGATATGAGACTTAGACAAAATAACAAATGTATCCAACTCAAACACAAACCTTCTAACCATCTAAAATTTGGATTACTTCAGAGCTATAGAGACTGATGTCATATATTTAAATACAACAAATAACAAGGTATACTTAAAGACAACCTCGGGAAAAATATATTTTCTCCAAATCAATCAAAACCACTAGAGAAATGATGAGATGGGTATAAGAATTCTCTCTGTACATCAACCTACATCTGTTTATTTGTATATAATATTTTCCATGAGCATGTATGTCTTTCCACTCAAAACTTAAATAGTTTTTAAGCATCATTCTGGATCATTCTCACGGTTCTAAACTAATTTTAGTCCCTCTTCCAACCAAATAATTCATTATCTAAACATCTCATCAACATAAAACTCTATTCATATAGACAAGCCCCATAATTAACGTAACAACTTGAATCAAACAGATTAAACTCAACTTACATTTACAATTAAAAATAATTATATTCTTTGGAAGAAGGGAGACAATTTTTCTCCATATCAACCCAAGAGGTTTTAGACATTTTAGTATAGCTACTCACAAATACAAAAAAAGAAGAAGAACTTTTCTGCAAAATCATTGAAGGGACGAAAATCTATAACGAGATAGAAACTGATAACTACATAAATCAATATGAGAGATTAAAGACCTACTCTTCATCTTCCCTCCATGTAGTTCTGAAATTGGTAAAAAAAAAATCATTCACCATATCCCACAACCAATGCTCAGTCCTTTTTCTTGTCGAATGTTGAGACTAAAATCCAAAAGATCGGCGATGTCGATGAAGAGTCACTTACAGGGACAGTGTCGACGAACAAAGGCGGAGAGCATGAATGTGGAGAAACCGGCGAAGGTGGAGAGGCGAATGTTGTTTGGGCACAAGATCGATGGAGGTTCCGTCGATCTATTGATTGAAGAACAAAGCCCTTTCTTCTCTCTTTAATTTAGGGGTTTTTTTTATCTGTAGACTGTAGTGCTTGAAGAGACAAGCCTAAGCTAAAATCTGAGCTTTCAATAATTTTATTTTTTAAAACATCAAATAACTCGAATATGATCTGTTCGCTAAGTGAAAATAACCCGGGCGTGTGAGCAACGAGTTATTCAGTTATCTTGTTGGCAAATATAATCCGGATTTGGACTCTTCCGGGATAAATATAGCGATGCCCTTTTTAGAACGATTATATAACTCGTGATATGAACGCTCGGGTTATTTGTTACGAGATATTATGTGATATTTGTAGTAGTGCCCTGAATAATTGAGTAAATCTCAAGTAACATTCATCAAATTTGAAAAATTGATACCTCAGGAGTAATCATATTTGGAATCAAGAAAACATATAGAATCAAGTAATGGTGTGAGATCGAAGTTGACACTAAAAACACTTGCAAATTATATATATAACATTAAAAATAAGATATACTCAATATTCAAGCGCAAATGCATGTTTGAATATGTGAATTAAGAAAGAGTAACATAGAATCAACTGCATAAGTATGCCAAACTCAGAAAATTAATAAATACAAACCTCAGATCCAATTAAACATTCCGACTCATTCGTGAGAAGTTGAAATCTCAACGCTTGAAAATGGATGGTCTAATTAAAATTTACCTGATCGTGAAGGTATGCAGTTGAGCAGGTAATCCCAATACAACTGCTGAGAAGTTGAATTACCTTCTCATCTGCATACCATTCTATAGCACAATATTGAGTTGAAATCTCAACCGTTGAAAAGGGATGGTCTAATTAAAATTTACCCTGATTCAGTTACACACTTACACATGTATCTAAACCTAGAGAAGCAACATTCGATCAATGGGATTAAAAGGGTTTTCTGCATTTTCATACAATCTAAGATAAGAAAGATGCTTAAGAGTAGAATAAAAAACTAACTGTTAAGCGTGACTCTGCACTGAAGATGAAGGGAGAAGAAAAAAAAGAATTTGTATTTAGTTTTTGTACATCACCACTGAATGATCATGCATAAACATAAAGGCAAATGAATTCATTGATGCTGCAAGTAATTCATCTCCTTGCCATTCTGTCCAAACATTTGGAAAAATATAATCAAGAGCAGCTAAATATAAGAAAGAAAAAACATAACAACGCATTAAGAGAATAGTTGATACCCGTGAAAATGTAGAAATAAAAACACTAAAATGGGATGAATGATTGTTAATAAAGAAGATTGTCAGCGTGTGGAGCACATAGAAACCAAGACTAAAAGAGATTGTGGTCTAAATTCAAATGATAATATAGCTTAAATGACCTAATTACAAAGTTGTTAACACCTAATTAAAAAGTGTGCATGTGCAACTTATTTGTTGTATTCTGTTTTCCGTTATATAAGAATATTTATAGAAGTGGAAGGCACAAAACTGAATTAATATAATTTCATTATGTTTATCTTATATTCGTCTACATCTAACTTGCTTGTCTCAACCATTTGCTCTTGCTCCTAAAAGATCTATACATCAGGCTTATATTCATCTTCAATATTTACTTTGAATTCTGGCTAAAGAGATGATACATAAATATAGATTAATTAGAAATGAAAAAGTAAATAGAGCATATATAAGACCAAAGAAAAAAATCATATTTATGCATTATATTCATAGCTCAGATTTCAGAAATGAGGGGTGTGTTTGAGCTCTACTATGAATAATGGTAAATCAGGTAAGAAGGTGAAAAATTGAAAATTTGTCGAACTAAATAAAATAAGATATAATTTATGAAATAGTGAATAGACTACGTGAGATGAAACTTTCTTTATTTTGAGTTGGACCTAATCAGTTGCACAATTAATTGGTATATCAGCCTATAGAGTCTTTTCCATCACATATCACATTTTTTCAAATTAAAATAAAAATTACTAAATGAAAAATAATATATCTTATATTTTACTCTTACCTAATTCCACCATGTAATCCAATCATACAAAATCATAATTTATATTATGCACCTATAAATTATAATTTAAACATAATGTAGAAGTAAATACTCAATTATAGTAAAACACGTGTGCGAACTTGGGATATGGAATAGTCTACATGATAGCATATCAACTTGAATCCAAATTTGCTTCTATTTTGATATAGAATTGGTTGCTAATCTATTGACATCCATGTATTAATTTAGAAATGATATTTGACTCAGTTGTAAACTACATTATAATGTATCGATACTTTTATCTTTAAAACGCCAAATCAAACAAATTCCATGTCATGAACCATGAAGATACAAATACCATCCTACAATTTGCCACCGCATCATTTTAAATGTATTTTTCTTCTATTTCTTTCAAATTAAATCTGAAGCGTCAATTACTCTGATCAGACGGTTACAATAGTTCTTAGGTTCTTATCTTAGGAAAGGTTCTCATTTGATCATTTCTCTTACGTGAGGTAGAAAATTAGAATAATTGATTGACGTAAAATCGTAAATGCATCCATTAGTATCCAATTTTCTCTCTCCAACTAGAAGCGGACACCCGCGCTACGCGCGGGAAAATAAATTAATTGATAGCGGATTCTAGGGAAAATAAATCACTAATTACTTAAACTAAAGGTCAATTTTATACTCTCTCCGTTAAGAAATACTTGTCCCTGAAGCAATTTTAGGGAGAATTTATTGATCAAAATTTTAGACAAGTATACCTTTCATAGTTTAAGTAATGGCATAGAGAATAAAGAAAAGAATAGTGAGAGAATAAAGGAAAGAATCAATAACAGTTGGGTAAATTTGGAAAAAAGGGTGTAAAATTATGTTAAAAGACAAGTAATTTTTAACAAATGATTTGGACTTCAGGGACAAATAATTCTTAATGGAGGGATTATGTTCGAATTTTCTAACCTATGCCCTAAGGACATAGGATAAAAGTTTAAATGTAGAAAGATTTTGTAGATTTATACTAAATTTTATTAAATCCTCTATTGTGATGGGTTATATTTTCCTTCTTGATTTACAATTTCCTATTCAAGTTAGGACATAGGTTAGAAAGATAGATTTGTTCAAAGCTCTTGATTTATTTTCTTGTTTCCATAAATTCGAATAGGAATAATCGAATGTGACAAGCGTATAATCAAGGTAATTAATTGATCTCAGCCATTAAAAAGGCGAAATTGAATGGTGTAGATTATTGTTCCAGCTATTTCACGACGAAAGATTTATCTTATTAGAAAGTTAATTATCTTGCAATCTCTATAGCTTGCAGCCCTCCGAAACTATCCCTATATACATATATTGTAGTCTTGAATTGAATAATAATAATAATCAAGTCAGGAAATGGGTAGATCGATGGAAGCTTCGTGTTACCTATGTCCTGACATTCTATTTCTGATTTTAAAGCTGTTACCCGTGAAAAGCTTAGTCCGATACAGATGCGTCTGCAAATCATGGAAGCAAGTGATCGATTCGGAATCATTCATCCTAGATCATCTATCCCTCCAAACACCCCGTACCCTCCTACAAAAGACCTGCATAAATCTGGCTGCGTACGTCTACCAGGTTTTCTATGGCCCTCCGAAAAAACAAGTCTTGGTGGAAGATTTTGAGTATATTCTTCTCCCGGATGAAGTTGATAGCGGATTCTACGACACTTTAAAAGGCCCAGACGGTGAAGATAGGATCCCTGGTCACGCAGTCAGCTGCGTTCATGGCGTGATTTGTTTCTTCTCTAATCACAAAGAGCTTGTTCTTTATAACCCTTGTTGTATCCCCAATCGCCAATTGAGGATTCCTGTTCCTGAACCCTATCCCTTAGGCACTACTTGTGGTTTCTGGATGGACCCTAAAACCAAACAGTTTAAAGTTGTCATCTTCCGTAGAGAGAGATTTAGCCTGTACTCATCCAGGGATAAAGAGTGGCGGTCAGAACCTGGAATGTCGACGCCAACGCGATGGTTTGATACATCTTCACAGGTGCTGATAGACGACAGTGGCTCATTGGGCTGCTGCTACTCGACAGTGGCTCATCCAGGGATAAAGAGTGGCGGGGCTTGCTTTCCATTGTGTGTACATCATCACATGACTATATAGTTTATGTGAGGCTGAATGGATCCTGGAGTACAAGGGCAACGTTTGAAATCAACCACCAACGCGTATCACGAGTCCTTCATGTGGGAGATTTAGGGAGCATGGTGTTGGCCTCATTAAAAGTAGACTCTACAAAACAAGAGTTGGTGTTATATGATCCTGCTCAACATATATGCAACATCCTTAAGTCACCTAGGAGTAATAGTCATGAGCGCGGCCTTTTTAATTTTAAGAATTTTTTCTTTACTACGGCCTCTGACTTTGTGGAAACTCTTGTTTTTCCTGATCACACTTGGTGATGATCCAAACCACTTCCTCAATCCATGTTTTATTATATATATATGTTCTGTGTTAACTTAATAATTTGTGCTTCGTCCAACTAGCTAGGACCTTTTACAGCAATGTTTTTTTGATTGGTCTGAATTTGTAATAAATGCAACCCTTTTGGTTAGTATAGCTTATTATGGAATAGTTATTGCGTCTTTTTTATATAAACCACAAGTAACGTTAGATCTGTACAGAAAAGCAATAATCTGTAGCAGACACAGAACAAGTTCAAGAACACACAACTAGCAAATAATTAAGTCTAGAGGGAGAAACAACTAGTGAATCAATAAAATGAAGAGTGATGAACTTACGGAAAGATAGTTCAATTTCTTTTTAAACTTAGTAAAGGTAATTTTTTAACTTTGTATTGCACTCACATAATCTGCACTGGCCTCATGAGGAGAGAACATCAAATAAACAAAAAAAAGTCAGTAGAATTCAGTTCATGTGAGTGTTTTTCCTATGAAGTAGCAAGTTCATCTGTTACATCCTCTAGTTCATGTGTTAACACCAACCAATTCATGTGAATTTTTTTACTCCCATTTCTAGTAATATTTTCTGATAACCAAAAAAACTCACATCATAATAGTCAACAACTTCATAAGCCTTTGGTGTAGAAGATACAAAAGGAGAATAAGATACATTGGTAAACACTCAGATATCCCAGAATATGCTTTACTAAGATAATTAAATCCATAATTATACTTAATAGTGCGGCCAAGATCACCAACACAGTGGACAACATGCATAAACTTAAGACATATATTGACCATCAGTTGATTACTTCTAGTTAAATTTGTTTTTGGCAATGAAAACTTCACAACAGATCAATAAATACACTTACAGAGAAATTGAGTTTTCAAAGCTAAGGAAATGGAGAAGCTGCTAGATGCATACCCAAAAACATGTATATCTAGTGAAGGAGCGACATGAATCCACTCATCAAGATTCGTGTGAGTCGTAGGGGATTTTCCGCCCACATTCCATGTAGCTATAAAGACACTGCATCCAGCAACAAGAAAACATGCACCAAATTTCATTTAAATTAGGAAATGAGATACAAAGGCATAGAAAACACATGGCACAACCAAAATTAACCTATGATTTTGCACATCAACTATCTTAGGAAGCTCAAGATATTCTCTTCCCTCGATAATTGGATTCACATTGTTGACAGACTTCTCTGTATCCAAATAGTGGTAGATTACAGTAAATAACTCTGAATTAAACCAAAATGAGACAATATAGGTGAGACTGAACTCTGAAGAGGTAGTTTGTGATGAAATCTTAACTGTTTTTCTCTTCTTTGAGTGTGTAAGGCTCCCTCTTAGGAAAGCTATTTGTCAAACCACATTCACCTCCTGAATAATCAGTAGCTGAACAAGTTTAGCAAGGTAGAAACAGATTTAATCCAGACAAAGCACAAGTATTTTCCTAAAACCATTAATTTGAGAAGAGCTTCATAATTACCAATATGGGAAATCTCATCGGCCACATAATCTTCATTTTTTCTCCTAATGTTGAACCACTTTCTCATTAGTGATTTTGACCAAGAGAGCTTCATGAAACAGAAACAAAAATGTTCAAAAATGGTAGCCAACATTGATTTTGTTTGTATTCCCATCCCTTATTGTATCCTCCCTCCTTCATACACCAACCATAATGGTAGCCAAAACCATACGATTTACAGACGAATGGCTACGGTTTTACCTGTTGAAGTGATTTTAGGGCTAGACGTCGTTCATGCTTCTCAAGCTCTGTCCAAATCGATGGATTATATAGAGTCATTCAGCATTCTCGGCCTTAATTGATAAACTCGCCGACGTTGAATTTCCTAGGTGGAAAGGAGAGAGGCCAGACGAAGGAGCTACGAAGGAGAATCACTTGGACTATAAATCTACGAAGGAGAGGAGCGAGGTTCGAGAAAAAACCAGTGGGGTGACCGGATTATAAATCTACGTTAATTTATAAAATGTTCATAAAAGATCAAAGGAGAAATTAGAATTAATCCTACTAAAGGGATTCAATGGCTAGGATTACAAGATTTTAGGGTTTTGATCAAGTAAATGACCATTGATCAGGTTTGACCGGAATTGACCATTGATCGGCGTTGACCGGTTGTTGACTTTTTTTTTTGGCCAAAAAAATATTTTTTTTATGCCGGATTTTATACTTACAAAATCAAGTGCTTCAAAATGCCTGAAATGTGTGCTATTATATTGTTGAAATGTGCTATGATATATTAGGCCAAAATTTGAACTTGCAAAGTATGTACTACCACAAATGTTATGTGCTTCTATATTGGTGAAATATGCTACGCTTTTGCACATATGTGCTTCTATATGGCTAGTTGAACTGTGCTACGATATTGCATATATGTGAAACTTTCACCTCCAGAGAAAAACGCTCCCTATGAGTTCGAAAGGTGTTCACGCGGCGCAAGTGTCCGACGACATTCTGGATGATACGATGGAAGAGATCACTCCGCCGGATAAACATGATTCATGGGCGAACAGGGTCGCTAGAGGCGGTAGAGGGGGGATGTCGATGCCAGAACAAGTTCTTGCTGATGAATTTGTGGCATCACAGATTCAGATCCTGCATCCTAATGGGGCGGATGGGGAGTCAGAAATAGTTATCGGGGAAGAGGTGATCAATGCGATGACAGGGCTATGGAAGCAGTGTGTGGTGGTGAAAGTTCTCGGGAAAGTGGTTGAGTTAACCACACTGGAGAAGAAACTCCATGAGACATGGAAACCTAAGGGGAGGATGAGCATTGTTGATCTCCCCCGAATTACATTAATTTATAAAATGTTCATAAATTTGGAGAAACATCAAATGAGAAATGAGAATTAATCCTACTAAAGGGATTCAATGGTTAGGATTACACTCTTCTAGGGTTTTGACCAAGTAAATGACCATTGATCAGGTTTGACCGGAATTGACCATTGATCGGTGTTGACCGGTTGTTGACTTCTTTTTTTTTTGGCCAAAAAAATATTTTTTTATGCCGGATTTTATACTTACAAAATCAAGTGTTTCAAAATGCCTAAAATGTGTGCTATTATATTGTTGAAATGTGCTATGATATATTAGGCCAAAATTTGAACTTGCAAAGTATGTACTACCACAAATGTTATGTGCTTCTATATTGGTGAAATATGCTACGCTTTTGCACATATGTGCTTCTATATGGCTAGTTGAACTGAGCTACGATATTGCATATATGTGAAACTTTCACCTCGAGATAAAAACGCTCCCTATGATATTGCATATATGTGAAACTTTCACCTCGAGATAAAAACGCTCCCTAACAGCTTGTTCCTTCTCGGGGTCATCTTTCAACAGTCCTATAGTTGAAATAAGCTGCATTGGCCTGCTGCGGGAACTTAACATAGGGTGCTCCTTTTTCCTCTCATTCTTTCCAAGCTTTTTCTTTTTGCTTGTACTTTCTTCCACCAAAGCTGTGTTTCCTTTATTCTTTCCAGAATTGATCAGAATGGATTTTCTTTTCTTTGTACCTATGAACAACACACTTTTAGTGTACATAAAAGCACAGTAATAACAAATAGAAGCACAACAATGGTAAATTAGAAGCACATCCATGAATAAATAGAAGCACAATCATAGTAAACTGCAGCATATCATGTGTTTATTGAAGCACAATTATAACAAATTAAAGCACAATTATAACAAATAGAAGTACAATAATGGTAAAATAGAAGCACATCCATAATTAATCTGAAGCACAACCATGAATAAATAGAAGCACAATCATAGTAAACTGCAGCATATCATGTGTTTATTGAAGCACAATTATAACAAATTAAAGCATAAATTCCCAAGAATATCAAATAGTCTTCATACCTTCTTCAGCAACAGTAGTTTTTCTTTTCTTTCCTTTTGGCATTTCAACATCTAGCACAAGTTGTGGTTGATCTGCAAATGATACCTTCTTTTTTTGAACTCTAGAATTCTTCTTAGTTGGCACATCTACCGCCCCATCCCTTTTTCTAGGACTCTTCCTCGTAGGCTCAACTGGCTCCATATTTTTGAATTTGTTTGCCCTTGTCTTTTGTCTCTTTCTATTTGTGCCTCCTTGTGCTTTATTTGCGCCCTTTCCTCCTTGATTTGTGCCTCCTTGTGCTTTATTTGTGACATCTTCTCCTTGGCGTGTGCCCTCCTCGCCATCAGTTGTGCCATCTTCTGCTTGAGGTGTGACCTCCTCACCATCACTGAAATGTTTCTTCTTTGTCCTTTCTTGTGATTCATCATTTCTTGTGCATATATCATGTTTCTTCTTTGTCCGCTTCTCAACTGCAATTTTAATCTTACTATTAACATTCTTGCATTTTGATGGTTTAGCAGGTATATACATTGTAGCATCACTGAAATGTTTCACTTTACAGTTTCCTATTCCTGTGACATATAAACAAAACCAGTTGCATATGCTAGTGCATTCCAAAGCAAATATAGTTGCATTTCATAGGGTATATCATAAGCTTAGCAATTTACCAAGTGCTGCTTCTTCTTGTAAAGATTTGGCTGGCTGAATGTCAAAGATTAATGGTTGCTTTGTACGAATCTTTTGGTGTTGGTATAGTTGTATACTACGTTCTGCATAAATCAAAGCACAACATTACTTAAGCTTCAAAAACTAAGTAAATGAGTATTCTGAAGTTTGCTAACTGAGTAAATCATAGCACATCAGAAGTTACTTAAGATTGAATGCTTCTAAAGCAAAGCAAAATCAAAAGAAAATGAAGCACCATCAAAGGAAAATGAAGCACAATCATAAGTAAATGAAGCACAATAATAAGAAAATGAAGCACAACCATAAAATTAGGTAAAATGATGAACTTGAAGCACAATATTATATACTGAAGCACAACCATTGAAAAAGGAAACACAAATATAGCATATAGAAGCACACACTAATAGCACAGCATAAGCAAATGTTAAACATCATTCTAACACTAAGCTATAAAATAGAGTAGCAAAATAAAGCACAATAGAAGCATTTGTTAGAACAAAAATGGATCAAAGCACATGCAATTCATTTGAACCAGTAATCTAAAGCAAAATCACAAAATATGCTTGAATCAGAAGCAAAATGACAAAATATGCTTGAATCTGAAGCAAAATCACCAAATATGCTTGAATCTGAAGCAAAATCACCAAATATGCTTGAATCTGAAGCAAAATAAGGCAAATCCGTTCTAAACCGAGCAATAAACAATTTTCTGTGGAGAAAACCCTAGATTCTAGTTCTTATCGTCAATTTATAGAGATCGAGTGTTTAATTGAAGGATATAAAACCTAAAAACTAGTTTGATCGTCAATTTTAGGTTTTCTGTAGAATCTAGTTCGAAGATTACCGTTAGAAGCGTCTTCGAGGTTTTGTGGAGACGAACTCGCCATGGTTGCGTCCGAGTGCTGCGAATCGTGGCTTCTTCTTCTCCGAATCGTAGCTTCTTCGAATCTAGTGGTTGCGGCGTCGAAATCGCGCGTCACCGAGTCGCTGCGAGAAAGTTGGTTTTCTGGCGCTTCGAATGATTTGGTTATGGCGCTTTTTGTGTTTTGTGTAGCGCGTGTAATCTACCCAAAATAAGGCAAAAGCCAGCGAGTAGGTTGGGAAGGTTGGGCCGCGTGTAATCCATCCTAGAAGCTACAATGAAAGGCTGGGAAGCCTTCTTATTTCTCATCTTAAGGCCCACTTCCCACCTGATTTGGACATAATTTGGAGAAAGATCAAATAAGAAATTAATTTTAAAATGAGAAATGAGAATTAATCCTACTAAAGGGATTTAATGGCTAGAATTACACTATTCTAGGGTTTTGACCAAGTAAATGACCATTGATCAGGTTTGACCGGAATTGACCATTGATCGGCGTTGACCGGCTGTTGACTTCTTTTTTTTTGGCCAAAAAAATATATTTTTTAGGCCGGATTTTGTACTTACAAAATCAAGTGCTTCAAAATGCCTGAAATGTGCTACTATATTATTGAAATGTGTTATGATATATTAGGCCAAAATTTGAACTTGCAAAGTATGTACTACCACAAGTGTTATGTGCTTCTATATTACTGAAATATGATACGCTTTAGCACATATGTGCTTCTATATGGCTAGTTGAACTATGCTACGATATTGCATATATGTGAAACTTTCACCTCCAGAGAAAAACGCTCCCTATGAGTTCGAAAGGTGTTCACGCGGCGCAAGTGTCCGATGACATTCTGGATGATACGATGGAAGAGATCACTCCGCCGGATAAACATGATTCATGGGCGAACAGGGTCGCCAGAGGCGGTAGAGGGGGGATGCCGATGCCAAAACAGGTTCTTTCTGATGAATTCGTGGCATCACAGATTCAGATCCTGCATCCTAATGGGGCGAATGGGGAGTCAGAAATAGTTATCGGGGAAGAGGTGATCAATGCGATGACAGGGCTATGGAAGCAGTGTGTGGTGGTGAAAGTTCTCGGGAAAGTGGTTAAGTTAACCACACTGGAGAAGAAACTCCATGAGACATGGAAACCTAAGGGGAGGATGAGCATTGTGGATCTCCCCCGAAAATTTTTCCCGATTCGGTTCGAGACAGAAGATGACTACATGAAAGCCCTTACAGGAGGACCATGGAGAATCTTCGGGAGTTACTTGCTTGTGAAGGATTGGTCCCCGGACTTCGATCCGGCTGTGGATAATATTGAAACTACCCCAGTTTGGATTAGAATCGCCAACATTCCCGTGATTTACTATCATCGGGAAATACTGTTGGGGATCGCTGCGGGGATAACAACTTTTCGTTGTCTGTGGGGATAACTGATCTCTGAATTCCTGTTGTAACTTGCCATTTTTCGTTGTCTCGTCGATAACAGCTTTCTTTGGCCCACGTGGTAAACCGAAATAGGTTTCCACATGATCTGGTGTGATCCTCAACAATGTATCATTCAGCTTCAACGTGCAAGCTACTCCAGAAACATTCTTCATGATCCAGAATGCCAAACGAGTAGGAAGAACATCAACTTTCCAGTCGAAAAGAAATCCAAAGCCAATATCCCTAATAGCTTGTTCCTTCTCGGGGTCATCTTTTAACAGTCGTAAAGATATGGTTATCTCAGATAAGAAGTCAGAGGCGAGCACTAATTCCTTGGTGCAACAGAACGTTGAACAACAGGCGATCTCCTCTAGGGATAACAAACAAATGGGGGTGATGGTTTGCAGTGCTTAACGGTTATCCCTGGTAGTTCCCAGTTGTATACATTGGATAATGATGAATTGCCTTTTTTGGAATTCTCGGGGGGTTAATAAACCTAATTTCCGCCGTTCGATCAGATACTTAGTCAAGAAGTTTGATGCCGACATTGTTGCCTTGTTTGAGACCCATGGTGCTGGGGTGAGAGCTGGGAAAATTTGTGAGAACATGGGGTTTTCTAGTAGTTTCAGAATTGATGCTCAGGGTCAGAGTGGGGGCATCTGGTTATTGTGGAGGGAGAGTTCGACGAATATCACCATCATCCGCTCGGATACCCAATTTATCCACGCCTTGGTGGAGACAGGAGAGGAACACTTCAATCTGATTGTGGTTTACGCTGCACCTACTCCTGCTCGTCGTAGACCACTTTGGGGAGAGCTGAAGGGGATTGTTAATAATTTGTTAGAACCAGTCTTCCTGGGAGGTGACTTCAACTCGATCGTGAGACTTGATGAGAGGTCAGGGGGGAACGGTAGACTGTCGCCAGACTCGGTTGAATTCGGGAACTGGATCAATGATCTTTCCTTGATTGATGTTGGTTTTCGAGGAAATCCTTTCACTTGGGTGAGAGGACGTACGAAGGGGTCTAGAGTTGCCAAACGCCTTGACAGAGTTCTTTGTTGTGCTGAGAGTCGACTCCGATGGAAAGAAGCTCGAGTTTCTCATCTCCCGTTTATGTGCTCGGACCATGCTCCCCTGTTCCTGCAGATCTGCCCTAGTCGTGAGTACGACAAGTCGCGGCGCCCGTTCAGATTCGAAGTTGCCTGGTTGTCCCATCCTGAGTTCAAAGATTTAATT
Source organism: Oxyria digyna (assembly GCA_029168935.1). Taxonomy (NCBI): domain Eukaryota; kingdom Viridiplantae; phylum Streptophyta; class Magnoliopsida; order Caryophyllales; family Polygonaceae; genus Oxyria; species Oxyria digyna. Next base: position 50,177,460 of record JAPVLV010000005.1, read on the forward strand.
AAGGCTTCCTGGAACCCACGAATTTCTACCCCAGAGGCCCTGGACATCTTACGAAAGACGCTGAAAAAGTGGAATAAAATGATCTTTGGTAGTATTTTTATGAGGAAGGATAAAATCATTGCTGAGCTTCAAGGGATGAGGAATCTGATCGCTCAGGAAGCGCAGGATGAGTTTCTGAATAAAGAAGATATGCTGAACAAAGAACTGGAGATTGTGATGGAACAGGAAGAAATGTTATGGTTCCAGAAGTCGAGGGAGAAATGGATTGCCTTGGGTGATCGCAATACTACGTTCTTTCACACTTCGACGATTATTCGAAGACGTCGAAATCGTATTGAAGCGCTGAAACGAGAGGATGACTCGTGGGAAGTGGAGCCGAAGAAATTAGAGGAGCTCACCCTAAATTATTTCAAAAATATGTATGCTTTTGAGGAGAGTACGAGGGAGAGACTGAAGCCCGATGGTTTTTATAATTTCTCGGGCACTGAGAATGATAATCTGAATAAGCCGTTCACTGGTGTCGAGATTCTGAGTGCAGTCAAGAGCATGGGGGCTTACAAGGCACCGGGTCCTGACGGGTTTCAACCCGTTTTTTATCAGAACTGCTGGGATACGGTAGGAGATTCTGTTGTTGGTTTTGCGCATGAGTTTTTCAGAACAGGGGTGCTGCCACCCTCTTTGAATGATGCTCTCATTGTGCTGATTGGGAAAGTAGCCAAGCCGGAAAGAATTACTCCGTTTCGCCCTATAAGCCTCTGTAACGTGATTTTTAAAATCATTACTAAGACGATGGTGAATAGGATGAAAGATGTCATATCTAAGTTGGTCGGGCCAGCTCAGAGCAGTTTCATACCAGGTAGACTTAGTACCGACAACATTGTGACTGTGCAGGAGTCGGTTCACTCTATGAGACGTAAAAAAGGAAAGAGAGGTTGGATGCTTCTGAAACTTGACATAGAGAAGGCTTATGATAGGATTCGGTGGGACTTCTTGGAGGACACACTTCTTGCTGCTGGGTTCTCTTCGTCTTGGACCAATTGGATCATGACCTACGTGTCTTCTCCCTCGATGCATATTTTATGGAACGGGGAGGCTTCTGAGAGCTTTGTTCCGCAGCAAGGCCTTCGCCAAGGGGACCCCCTCTCGCCCTATCTCTTTGTGCTTTGTCTGGAAAGAATGTGCCATATGATTGAGCGCTCAGTGGAATGTAAGCAATGGAAGCCTATTAAGCTTTCTAGGTCGGGTCCTTCTCTCTCGCATATTTGCTTTGCTGATGACATCATTCTGTTTGTTGAAGCCTCGGTTACGCAAGTGCGAGTCATTCGTAAAATTCTTACGGATTTCTGTCAAGCGTCGGGACAACGGGTGAGCTTAGAGAAGTCCAAAATTTTCTTTTCTGGCAACGTTGACAGGGAGACGGGGCAGCGTATTAGTTCAGAAAGTGGAATTCAGAGTACCCGGGAGTTGGGGAAGTACCTTGGAATGCCGATCCTACAGAAACGTATCAACAAAGATACGTTTTTGGAGACGCTGGAGAGGGTTTCGACTAGACTTGCGGGGTGGAAAAGCAAATGCCTTAGCCTCGCGGGAAGAATTACTTTGACAAAATCGGTTCTTTCAGCTATACATATTCATACTATGGGCACTATTATGCTCCCAGCAGCCACTATCAAGGCTCTTGATAAAGTTAGTAGGAGCTTTGTCTGGGGGAGTACGACCGAGAAGAAGAAGATGCATCTGGTCGCCTGGAAACAAATGTGCTTGCCTAAGTCGAAGGGGGGTGTTGGTATTAGGCAACCGAAAATTATGAACTTGGCTATGATTAGCAAGTTAAGCTGGAGATTCTTGGCGGGAGAACAGGGCCTGTGGACTGAGGTGCTGAAAGGCAAGTATAATCTGATTTCTACCTCGGCTATGCAAGGGTTTTGGGCCAAAGCTGGGGCCTCTACTGTTTGGCGAGGCATGGCTGCGGGTGTTAGAGAAGTTCTGTCTAGAGGAGTGGCGTGGGTTCCTGGAGATGGAAAGAGCATATTGTTCTGGAAAGAGCATACACTGTTATTCCGCCTCAGATTGTGAACATGAAAGTGGAGGATATGTGGATTAATGGTGTAGGCTGGAATGATGAACTCGCTGCACAATTTCTGAATGAAGAAAACCGACTCATTCTTGCAGGAGTAGTGCTGGATGGATTACCCGGATCCTCGGACAATATCTCGTGGGGAGCTGCTGCGAATGGGGAGTTTTCGGTTAAGTCCGCCTATGATCTATTGTGTGCTGATGTTGACGCGGGTCCCCAATGTGGAAACTTCTTTAAACGAGTCTGGAACGCCCCTGTTCCTGAGCGCATACGAGTTTTCATATGGCTGGTCTCGCTGCACAAAATTATGACGAATTAGGAGAGACACAGGTGCAAGATGAGTGAGGATGGCAGTTGTAATTTATGCAGTGGCGAGAGCGAAAGTATTCTGCACGTTCTTAGAGATTGCCCGGGCATTCAACCAACCTGGAGGGATTTAGTGGAAGAGGATAAGCAGGACAAATTTTTCTCGCAGGAGGTGTGGGAATGGCTTTTCAATAACCTGGATGTTAATTCTGGCAGCAAAGAAGAGGAGGACTGGACAACGATCTTTGCTGCGGGCGTGTGGTGGGGCTGGAAGTGGCGAAACGGGAGGGTTTTCAGGGAACCTGAACACATGGGGGATAGAGCGGAGTTTATTCGCATGAAGGCGAAGGAGTATATTGACGGGCATATGAAACAGAGGCACACTGTCACCACGGCTCGGAGATCTGAGAGAATGATCAGGTGGTGTAAACCCGGACACAACTGGATAACCTTGAATATTGATGGAGCGTCTAGGGGCAATCCGGGGCTAGCTGCTGCGGGTGGTGTGCTGAGAGGCGAAGATGGTGCCTGCCGAGGGGGGTTCGCTCACAATATCGGGATTTGTACGGCGCCCGCTGCTGAGCTTTGGAGTGTTTACTACGGGCTCCACATGGCGTGGGAGCTGGGTGTTCGTCGCCTGATCGTGGAGATTGATTCGGAGCTGGTCGTTGGCTTCTTAAGGACTTGGGTTAGCAAGTCTCATCCTCTCTCTTTCCTAGTACGTATGTGCTATGGCTTCATTAACAGGGACTGGATTGTCCGGGTGACTCACGTGTATAGGGAGGCTAATCGTCTTGCTGACGGATTAGCAAACTATGCATACTCTTTGAACTTAGGTTTTCATTTCTTACAGACTTGTCCTAGTATTGTTAGTTCCATTCTGGATGATGATGCAAGGGGATTAGCTATGCCCCGTTTAATTGTTACATAGCTTTCTTCGTTTTCAATAAAATGACAGAAAGTGCCGCCTCTCTTTACCAAACAAAAAAAAAATTGCATATATGTGCTTCTCTATGCTTGGTGAAATGTGCTACACTTTTCACCTATATGTGATTTTCTAGGCTAGCTTAAGTGTGCTACAGTTTTTCCTATATGTGTTTCTCTATGCTAGGTGAAATGTGCTACGGTTTTTCCTATATATGCTTCTCTATGCTAGGTGAAAGGTGCTACGTTTTTGTCTAGATGTGCTTCTCTATGCTAGGTGAAAGGTGTTACGGTTTTTCCTATATATGCTTCTCTATGTTAGGTGAAATGTGCTACGTTTTTGTCTAGATGTGCTTCTTTATTGTTGTAATATGCTATGCTTTTCGCTTATATGTGTTTCTTTATTGCTAGCTGAATTGTGCTACATTTTTGCCTATATATGCTTCTCTATGGCTAGCTGAAGTGTGCTACGCTTTTGTCAATATGTGCTTCTCTATATGTGCTTCTCTATGTTAGGTGAAAGGTGGTACGCTTTTGCTTCAATGTGCTTCTCTATGACCGAAATGTGCTACACTTTTTCGCCTATATGTTCTTCTCTATGGCTAGGTGAAAGGTGTTACGTTTTTTCCAGGACGTGGTTCTCTATTGTTGAAATGTGCTACACTTTTCATATACATATGTTTCTCTATGGCTAAAATGTGCTACACTTTTCGCCTATATAGGCTTCTCTATGGCTGAAATGTGCTACACTTTCCGCCTATATGTGCTTCTTTATGGCTGAAATGTGCTACACTTCTCACTTATACGTGCTTCTCTATAGCTAGTTGAAGTGTGCTACACTTTTTGCCTATATGTGCTTCTCTATGCTAGGTGAAATGTGTTACGCTTTCGCCTCGGAAAATATAGCACTTTTACTTACAAAGCATAACACTTTTTCTTACAAACAATAGCACAAATAAATGGTAGAAAAAACATAGCACTTTGCTTATAAATCGTAGCAAAAAATATTTGGTAGCAAAAAAAAAAAGCATTTTTCATTACAAAGAATAGCACTTTTACTTACAAATCATAGCACAAAAAAACTGAAACGGAAAAGTCCGAAAAAAAAAACCGACATTTTTTTAAAAAAAAAGTCAATGCCGGTCAACGGGTGGTCAACGACCGGTCAACGGGCGATCAACTCCAAGGAGGGAGGAGGAAGGCTTCCTCCTTGCTTCTTATTTCTCATCTTAAGGGCATTTCTCATGGGATTTGGACTCTATAAATTTTATATAAATATTGTTAAAATAATAAATCAATTATAGTTAAAGATAAATAATAATAAATTATACATGTTTTCATTGTAAAATATATGTATGTAAAAACAATGTGAAAAATACTGAATGATCAACTTCTGATATAAAATATACACCAACTTATCGTATAGTCAACCAAAACTCAATTAGATAGTCTTATCTAGGCATAAAATAATGACCAAGTTACCAACAAAATAAATAAGAAATTACCCCTACAAGTAAATGCATAAACGCATTACAAAAAATCACTAAAATGACAACACTAAATTGGTAGCACTTAATCATAAATTTTTAAAAATAATTCACTTATTTAAAGAGGTTAATTTTAGAAATGATCAAAGCTTATTGTATGCTCCTTATTATATGTTCCTCCTAAATATGGTTTATAAATGACCAATCTTTTGAATTTGTGATTCGATTGACATATTTATAAGAGATCATGGAGGAGATGGAAGATTGTGGAAAAATGAGTTTCTATTTAAAAAATTAATTAATTAATTAATTAATTTTTTTAAATAAAAAAGATGTGATATGGCGCTGAGGTGACACATTCTTTTGTGAAGACTTGGTTTATCCCTTATATTGTAGTTAGGTAGATGTCACCCAATAAGAGTTCATATTTTAAGGGTACTTATAGATTTTCAAATAATGTCATTATAATACTAAATTTGGCATTAAATTTAATATTATAATATCAAATTTGGCATTATAATGACATTATCGCGGGAATTCAAACGGACCCTAAGTCTATAATTCGTTTATCGGTATAAGCAAATCCAAACAAAACCAAAATCACCTTCAACAAAACGCTCTCAACAAAAAAAACTTCTTGTCTTCTAGATAGTAATCGTCGCTCATTCAGGGGCAGTCATCGATTCCTGTATCGATGATTAGCCCCAAATCTATAATTTTATGTGTTTTTATAGTAATCATTACTTATTATTTAGTTATTGTTAGTCTCTTCGTGTAAGAGGTTTCAGTCCCCCCTTATGGTGGGTGGTTTTCAGTCCTGTACTCTGATGGGCAGTGGTTTTGACTCCTACGATAGGAGAGATGCAAACAATGGTATGTTTTTCTTTTGTTCAACAGATTTACAATGGATGTCAACTTCTCGTATTCAATCTGGGGAATCAGATTATCATCTTCCTTCTCAAAAATATGGTGTATCAATAGACCCCTTCGTAGATGGTTGTATGTTAAGACAATGAAAGTTCAAACGAAGCCATGCAGAAACGTTAGATGTCATTTATAAGATTCTTAGTTTTATTGAAAAAAATTATTGTTTGATTGGATTAGATTTAGTTTCTTTGTATTATGTTCTCCATTGTAAACGCCTGGTGGCATACTCTAAATAAATTATATTGTTTGCCTTTAAAAAAAAAACCAAAATCAAACCCAACTTCTAGAACAATCTAACCCAAAACCAACGCCTCATGTGTTAATTTATTTAAAAAATACATGCACATGAGCGCCTCATGTGTTTTTCATTTTTTTTAAAATAAGTTTGGTTCGAAGACAGACGTTGTGTTCTTCGTAAATTTCTAAAGATATAAAACGTGTCCTTTTGAAAATTAATTTCAAAAGACACCTATAATGATTATCATTTATAAAATATTGCTCATTACAGAAGAAAAAAAATCACAAAGTTTATTATAAAATAAACCGGAACAAGACCAATGTTTTGGACTCTAATCTTGTAATTGAGTGGTTTTTTGTACATGTTAACACATGAAATATATCTCTTGCATTTGGTCGGAACAAGACCATACTTATTTGTTTTAAGAATGATTTAATATTTTTCTCTAAAAATAAATAAAACCTTGATATTCATATGTGAGTATATAATTCAATCAAATCAATTATCTCTTGCATTTGGTCGAAATCATTCATCTCTTTAACAATATATATGCTATTCTTTAAAATGAGATACAAATTAAATATTTTGTTTAGAAAATTATTATGAATTCTATACAAAATCTCAAAGATATGAGAAAAGATTGGGTATGGTACGGGGTACAAATATATGCACATCCTTTTATATACACATGTATATTTTTTTACATTCACATGCACACGCAAACATTTACATGTATTTTGTATAACTTGTTTAATATATTCACAAATCTGTGAATACATATGTATTTATAGCACATACAAATATTAAAAGATATCCTAATCCTATCCTAATATCCTAATCCTAATATATTATAAATTTGGATGTTTGGGGTCTTAAATTCCAATCCCCACATTCATAGCCTCTTATTCAATGCTTATCAAGGCCGGGCCAAGCCCTCTCATTTAAAATGGGACAACTTCGTTTCCCATATCCTCCCATAAAGGCCAACAGGGCCTCAACGTCATACACAAAGAAATCTAATTTCAAAATCAGGTTAAATCGCGTTACTAACACATTCAAAACATGTTTAGTGCTTACATAGAAATTCACCATCCAAAAACGCATACTAAAAACGTTCAAATGCATGCTTACATAACAATCCTCGTAACCGAATTCAACATAACAATTCAAAAACGCATAATAAAAAAATACAATTTCTAGTAAATTTATGTCGCAGTAATAGTACTCGCATCAAAACATCCAACATCAACAACATTAACATAGCAGCAAACACAACACACATCCTCATTATCATCAAAGAACGTGAAACAAGGTTTACAAAGAGTAAGGCTGGTTTTTATTACCTTTTCTTTAGTATTTAGAGTTAGTTGTATTATTTATTAATATCGGCCGGGTAGGGCCGGCCCTCAAAGCCATACTCTGATACCATATCTCCCCGTATTAAAAAGCCGGGAGGGTCGGCCCTGTTCGGTAAAATCCCTTACCCGTATCCTCGCAAATTTTAGGGCGGGTCGGCCCCAGTTTGGCCATGTCTAGTTTTCGGGTTGGTCGGGTTTGGGTTTGGGTCAACTCAGCGGGTTTCAAATGTTTGATTTTTATTATTGTAATAAAAAACAAAATTTAAACAAAAATAATAAAAAAAATTTATTATTATATATTTTTTTAATAAAAGACATTTTTATTTTTAATTTAAATGCAATAAACTATGTGAAAAGTGGGTCCATCGACGAGTTTCGAGAAGTTCAGATAGGTCTAGGTTTGACCCAACAAGTCTCGGATCGGCTCAAGTTTGAACCCAACGGATTACATGAGTTTTTGGGTCGGGGTTTTTTCGGGTCGGGTCGTGTTGACCCAACGAGTTGGGTCAACTTTTGACAGGTCTAAATACTAACACTTTCCAAAATATTTATTATTGTTTGGTTATATATTTGTTATTACAAGCCTAAACAATTATAACTTAACCTTCAAGGAAAAAAAGAAGAAGATATAAGTCACTTGCTAGTACTCGTTACACAAGAGAAAATATGGAAAAAATTAATACATATATAGATAAATTAAAAACTCAAACTTACTTTTAATATATACATAAATTAAAAAGAGAACCCAAATCATTCGCTACATGTAGTGATACTTCCTGGAGCTAAATAGTACAAGCAATCATTTTCTTTCAAAGAGAACCCAAATGCTCTCAGCATGATCTGATCATCAGTTATACCCATTGGCTTCATACTAGAGCAAACAGCATGAAATTGAGCCAAATGCTTATTCGGATCTTCTCCTGCCAAACCATGGAAGTGTGGCAATTGATGAATCAGCCCAGACTTCAGTTCAAAGTTCATACCTTCTCCCAAGTCGGGAAAGGTGATGGCTAGCGGCTGTTGAGCCAGGTTTTGGGGCAGTTAACTGCCTCATAGTCTGTGATACGGCAGCCATCTCACGAGATCCTCTTCGGTTGCGGCTAATGGTTCTTTCAATCTCTGGATCAAGAGCAACAAGAAGCGAATCAATAGTACGGGTGTGGACCATACAACAGGTCCACACAAAGGTTGGTAACAATTAATCACACAAAAACAGAAAATTTGATTCCCCGGCAACAGCGCCAAATTTAACAGGGCTAAAATCGTTGATGCCTATCAAAGAAAACCTAACTAACCAACTAGTATAGCAAGAAAGCAAGGGTCGAATCCCAAGATAATCAAGTAGTCTATTCTTAAGAAAATAACTATTACCAACGAACACACCAAGAGGGGGAGTTGTTGTTCTATAACCTAAGACAAATAAAAGTAACAAGTAGCAAAAGTTGTGGAAATATGATTGGGAAAGTGTTCCACCTAACAAATATCCACACAATGACATGCAAAGTTGATCATAGATATCTTTAACTCATACAATTATTACAATCCTATTGTTGTTCCTATTCCTGTTTAGATATAGATATCAGCGCAACCCGCCCTGATATAACTTCTTATTAAACAAATCTGAAGACCTTCAAGACTCAATTCAATAGAAGCATTAAGCAAAGGAATATAGCAGGATACATGCAATTCAGACAACCCGTCAGATAAGCATGCAATCAATTCTCATTCACAAGTAAACACTGTGACCCGCTCATGTAAACATGTGTTTGCTACTAGATAAAGAACTCCGGCCCGGAATTACCAAATCCTAGCACTATGAACAATACCAATAAACCTAGCTGGCCAAACTAGACAGATCAATAAGATTCAATAAGATAAAAGCATGAGAACCAATACAATCAATAGAAAGTGAAATAGATTTTAGAATCTCACGACCATACAGCCAAAGGCTTCAATCGTCAGGCGAAACAAAGGGAAATTAGTTCAACATCGACATGGAGGCAAAACTAGGGCTCTTCAGAATAATATGAGATAACCTAAAACTAAAGTGTTTTTAGGCTTAAATACTCCTAGGAAAACATAAATACAAAATAAGAAATAAAGGGAAATAAAATAAATAAATAAAATAACAAAACAAGATAAAACTCGGAAACAAATCCGGTTCTTCAGCACAGCATCCGCGGTCGCGGATCTCAGCATCTCCTCTTCGTCTTCTCGTCGAGTCTTCTATCATCTTCTTACTTGATATCTTCAGTGCCTCGAAAGACGTCTTCAATCTTCACTAATCTTCCTAGATCACTACTTCTTCTCTTCAACTCCGGATCATGCAATTACATATAAAATGGCTCCCAAATGATTCTAACCTAAGCTAATAATCACTAGATAACATGTATGAAATACTCTCTATCACATTTATATACGTACTATATTTACTATTTAGTCTACTTATGTTAAAATCTATATAATTGAAAAATTAATGTTTTTATGGTTAGATTTACATTGACTTGTTTATTATTTATGCGACCCATTTCACGTATCTTTTAAATGTCATATGATATTTGTACACAAATTTTCTTATTGTTCGTTATTAATTTCCTCTTGATGAATAACTTATACATAAATCATTAAAAGTCTAATGAATTGAGTAAAATTAACCTATAGGCTGCAATTCGTCCATTGATGCCTTTTCACAGATTTCATTTTTCGCAAAGCGTTCTTTGATGCCATTGGACTTGCGATTGGAGAAGATTCTTATTGAATCGGAATCTGTTTCGCTTTTCTTTGAGAGTGTTAGTATCTCTATTTTGCAGTTCTTGAGCAATGCAAGTATAGGTTCCAATTCGTCCATGTCTTCACTCAGATATAGTACTACATTTAGCAGCTCTCGTATTTCAGATCGGATCTCTTCTCTCTTCGTCACTGGACTTTTATCGTTTGATGCTTTTCCACATATTTCATTTTTCGCAGAGCGTTCTTTGATGCCATCAGATTTGCGTTCGGAGAAGATTCTTATTGAATCAGAATCTATTTTTCTTTTCTTTGAGAGTGTTAGTATCTCCTTTTTGCACTTCTTGAGCAATGCAAGTATAGGTTGCAATTCGTCTATGTCTTTGCTCGGATATACTACATTTAGCATCTCTCTTATATCAGATCGGTTCTCTTCGTCACAGGACTTTCATCCATTGATGCCTTTTTGCAGATTTAATTTTTCGCAGAGCGTTCTTGATGCGCCCTTGGTCTCCGGAAAGGCCAATGATGCACGAGAATGATCTTCAATGATAATCAAGCAAGTGTTTGTGGATGTCTTTTGAGGTTGGTTGGTCGAGATGGGAGTATGAAATGGAAGATTTGGATATAGATGACAAGTAAACTTGTCGAATTGGGATATGAAAGTCGAGTAAACTCATCTAGCTATTTGGTGAGGATTCGAAGGTGGTGATTGAGGGATGCTCAAACGGTGAAGGAGATGAGACGTTAGAAGAAAGGGGTTAGAAGCTATGGTGAAAAGGAAGGAGATATAGACGAAAGAGGCTAGAAGATATGTTGAAGGGGATGAGATAATAGATCTCATAGATATGGTGACGCCCAGATCAAGAAGATGGAGGAAATTCATCTCAACAAAGGTTCTTGATTCAATAAACTAAGCGTGAAGAATACAAAGGAGGCACTTAACCTTAAGTAAGAGGAGGCAAGTGCAAATCCTAGAAAGAATATGAAGTGGACGACTAGGTTTAGGGTTTGACTAGGATGAACCTCTTTGGGCTTGATGGCCAATAGTCCATTTGAGACGGTCCAAACCATGCAAAGCTGAACCACTCTCAATTTAAAAACCTTCTAAAAATATAAAGTTCTAAAACTTTAGCAAAAACTGAACACAGACTCCCCTAAAATAGAAACCTGCTAAAATGGAAAGTTACTAAAAATAAATTACCTTTCATGGCTTCTTATTCTCACAACTCTTGCGGCTTCTAGAGGTAGGAAGTCAGCAGCTTGATTCCCTTGACGCCTAATATGATGGAAAGAAACTTAGTCAAAACCAGCAGACAAGGCTCTGATATCCCACAAAAGGGACTTAATTTCCCACGGAGGAGGCTTGGATGACTTCAAACAGTTGATGACAGTAGCACTATCACTCTCAATAATGATGCGAGTGATACGGAGTCGGACAGCAACCCTAATTCCTTCCAGAATTGCAGCTGCTTCGGACACTAACACCGACGAGCAGGGCAACCCTGTTCGCTCCACATAAGACACGTTACCTGCAGAATTACGAATAATAAATCCTAAAAAACAACTATTATTACCTCTTTTAGAGCCATCACAATTAAGTTTAAAAACTTTGTCTAGTGGTTTCGTCCAATAAGAATTCCTGGATTTATTCCTATTGTTTTGAAGAGGAGTTTGATTACTATTCTGATGGGGGGCATTTTTCCATTCCAGGTAGCGAAACAAGGCCGGGTTTCCAGTCTCAACAGGGGAGGCCACATATTGAGAAGCTCCAACCCTAAAAAATGTGATTATTACGAGTATTCCAGAGCGTCCACCAAATAAAGAAACCAAGCTCCATGTTTGTGTTATTATGGCAGAAATTCTGAAAAGACGTATAGAAATCTGAGGAAAAAACTAAATTAAGGTTATAAGGGCCTAAAGAGTTGACATGATTGAAAGTAGCTATTGTGACAGGGCATCTAAAGAAGAAATGATTTTAATCTTCATCATAAGATTAGCATAAACTACAAACTGGGTACACTTTGTGGAAATGTCTATTCAGTCTTTCAGTGGTAGGAAGACAATCATAGAAGGCTTTCCAAAGAAAGTTATGGATTTTAGGTGGAATTTTAGTTTTCCAGAATATAAAGGGATCATTCGAAGGTTGCGAGATTGGATTGATAATATAATAAGCAGTCTTGACCGAGAAATTTCCATCTTTGGAAGGTTTCAAAATGACAGAGGTTGGTAACAGAGTAAGAGGGATTCTAATAGTACTAATCTTATCAAGAACATGGCGTGGTAGAATAGAAGCCAATTTATTGTAATCCCATAAGTTATCATGGGTGAAAATTTCACATATCTTCTGATCCAAAGGCCATTGATGTTGGAGAGAGGAGATGGCACAATCCGGTATCCATTTGTCAGTCAAGAAATTGATATTTTGTCCATTCCCAAGTTGCCAAGAGATACCCGTTTTGAATTCTTCCAAGAGTAGGAGAAGTCTACTAAACTGCCAAGATTGAGAAGGTTTACGGGGTAAAGACAGAAAGTTAGAGTTATGAAAGTATTTTCCCCTAACAATAGAAACCCAAATATTGTCAGGGTTTGCTAGAATGTTCCAGAGAAGTTTCATTTGAAGGGCATGATTGTTGTCCCACGCCTTACGAATACCAAGCCCACCAAGAGCCTTGGGTTTACAGATTTCATCCCAATGAAGGAGTGAATGAGAAGATTGGTTTTTCTTATTCCAAAAGAATTGTTTGTTGATGTCATCGATTTCATCACATACTCCTTTAGGAAGAAGAAAGCTTTGCATCAAATAATTAACCTGGGAGACAAGATTTGTTTGTATAAGAAGAGCCCTAGCTGCCTGAGACAGGGAATCAGCTTTCCATTTAGAGCGTTGTTTTTTGAGGGAGTTAATGGCTTCTTGAAACATATCATTGCACACACGTGCTTGCAAGATTGGGATCCCTAAGTATTTTTCCATTTTAGAAGTTAAGGGGATATGCATAAAAGCTGCAAGCGATCTTGCAAATGAGGAAGACACATTGTTGGAAAATTGAATCGAGCTTTTATGAAAATTAATAGAAAGGCCGCTTTGTTTAGAAAAGGTGTTCAGAAAGTTGTGAATGAATGTAATATTTTCCACTGATGAATTAGCCAAAATAATGGTATCATCAACAAAAGTAAAAAAAGGGATAGTCGTGCCATTTCTGGTGAGCTTAATGCCAACATGAGGATTATCATTTCTAGCTTCTAAACTAAGTTTTCTAGCAAGAAATTCCATGGCTATAAACAAAAAGAGTTGGAGCCATACGGTCACCTTGGTATGGGGAGATGATTTTTTCAAGGAGTGGTTTCAGACGGTTTGCCAAAATTTTGGTAATAATTTTGTACGAGGAATTACACATGCTAATAGGTCTAAAATGGTTAATGTTTGTAGGATCATCTGTTTTTGGTATAAGGGCAATAAAAGAATGGTTTATAGAAGATAACATTTGTTCTGAATGGAAAAAAGTTTTAACTGCATTTAAAAGAGAGTGTTTAATGGTCCCCCAATGTTGCTGATAAAACTCAATACAAAAACCATCAGGACCAGGGTTTTGTCATGAGGTTGTTCAAAAACTGCAGAGCGAAGTTCAGCCTCCGTAAGCGGTGTTACAAGTCCGATATTATCAAGGTTAGTGATAAGAGACGAGATGATTTCTAATTCTGAGTCTGAAATACATGTGGCTCCATTCTCCTGGAAACGGGTGGCAAGTTCATTAGTAATAGTTGTAGTAATAGATGGTTGATCATAGAGGTAGATATTGTCTTTGGTGCAAAATCGTGTCAATGTCTGTTTGAAAGTTTTTTGTTTAGCCATAGCATGGAAGTACTTAGTGTTTCGGTCACTATCAGTAATATGTTTAGCTTTAGCTCGTCTACGCCAGAAATCTGTTTTATTGGAGTACTTTGTGAAAGAATTTTTCTTGTTCTCCCATTTTTTAAGGTTTAAATTGTTTTACAGGGTCTAGGTTGCCCACTTGTATTAAACATTATTTTATTAAACACTTTTTATTCAGTGAAGCATAGAATAAGAATTGGAAAAGATTAATCTATCCTTTATAGCGTATAGTTTTTTAAGGCTTGGCCTAAGTGTATACGTTTCCTGGGATAAATACACACGAATTTGTGCGATAAATCTTACGTTGGTGTGTTAATTATTACGGCAGAAATAATTTCAATGGCAAAGACGGAGAGTTTTAAAAGTGTATACAAAGTCTATGCGGTAAGGTTTAACGCACAAGTTCGTGGGTTAAAATTTAGCGCACCATTTAAACCTCTTTATACAGATTCTTGTGCATTTCTTACCGCACCGATTTGTATTGCAATTTTGTATTTGGAAAAATGTGCACACCGTTTTCGGATAATGTGCCTATTATTTGCAAAAAAATGAGCAAGTATAATCTTAGCTCAAAAAATAAAAATTTGCTATGGAAAAAAGGCTTATAAAAAAGTTTGAAATTTGTGTTTGTAAAAAATATGCACATCTTATACAATTTATGTGCATATTTTATGTAGAAAATGTGCGCGTATTTTTTTTTCCCCAGAAATAAATGTGTTTCGGAAAAAAAGGGCGCGTAAAAGGAAGAAAAAATATGAAATAGACAATATTGACCGTTGACTTTGAACGGTATTATTCATTCTCACTTCTCACCTCACTTGATCATTAGACTATTATATTAATTTATCTCTATTAAATTATTCAACTTTTATTTTTTTAATGTTTTTTTTTATTCAGGCAAGGCTTGGCCCCCCTTTAACAGACATACCCCTAGTTGGGGTACTCCCCTTACCGCTAGGCTACAAACTCATTGATTTTTTAATGTTTTTTTAATGTCTTTAGCTCAATACATAATGAATATAGAGTTATCCTAGGTATTTTAAGCTATAGTGTAGAATCTTGCGATCTTAGCATCCGATCCCACATACCTCTCACGATACTGTCCTCTTTTGAATTCCAATCTTGATAGTGTTGTGTAATATATGCAGTTTTACTTTTTAGGTCATGTTTCGATATGGATATGCTGCACAGTCAGCTCCGAATCTATAATTGAGTTATTCACAGATCAACGGTCTTGTAACCAAAAACAACACTAGATGAAGTTACATCATTCTAATGATGAAGATGAGAACCATTTCTTCTTCAACTGTTCATTTACCATTAAAGTTTTTGAGCATTTAAATACATTAGGCAACTATGACCTAAAGTTACATCATTCTAATGATTTTGAAAACTCTTTAGCTAAATATTGTGATATCAATCCTGCACCCGGCTTCTTTACCTGGTGGACTTAGAAACAAACTTATCTTCATACTTGATGTTGCTCCCATACCACAAACTCCCTTTGATATGGCCAAAACAGCTCTTTTCTATTTTTTGGAGTGGAAGTCTCAATTTCCTACCATAGACTCAACCAAAACAGCCACCCCTAATAAGCATCTTCGTGAAAAGACCCATTGGCATAAATTTTCAAAAAGTTTTTTCAAGCTTAATTGTGATGGCTCCAAGAGAGCCAATTCTGACACTTTTATAGGTCAGTCTTCTTTTGTGGAGCATCAGTGTATTCCTAGATCTTCTACTTTGATTTCGGAAGGAATTAGAGATGTTATCCGTCTTAATATTAAGCATATTATTAATGAAAGTGGCAATTCTTCTGTTATTAATTGCCTTACTAAACAGGTTCAACCTCGCTGGGAAATTCGGTCCATCATTATGGATATCAAGAATATTTGTAATTTTTTTATGTTTGTCAGTTTTGTCATGTTAGCAGGAACTGTAATAGGGTCGCTGACGTCCTTGCCTCCAGAGGTTTTGCTTTGAAGGAGTTTCGTTCCGACTCTCATTAAATGGAACAATATCACCTCAACCGAAGATTTGTTGACTCTTCAAAGTCTCCTTGTTTCTAGATACCCGAGAATCTCTCCCATGAAGGATCTCTTCAAGATCATCCGCGAAAATGATTTAGGCTTGATTTGTGTTTAGCAATAACCTTTTGTTTCGTTGTTAAAAAAAATGAATATAGAGTTATCCTAGGTATTTTAAGCTATAGTGTAGAATCTTGCGATCTTAGCATCCGATCCCACATACCTCTCACGATACTGTCATCTTTTGAATTCCAATCTTGATAGTGTTGTGTAATATATGCAGTTTTACTTTTCAGGTCATGTTTCATATAGGATTATTTAAAAACATTTGATATGGATATTCTGCACAGTCAGCTCCGAATCTATAATTGAGTTATTCACAGATCAACGGTCCTGTAACCAAAAACAACACTAGAATGAGCAGTTTCGGATTCACGTCACTGAATCGTGCTACCGCTTCTTGTCATCTTTAGGAGTGTGATCAGTCTCTGAAGGCGATGGTGTTATACTGAGAAGCCACACCAGAAAAACACCAACAAGAGCGCCTGAAAGATGAGCTATATGATTCACACTCTGCATCCCTACCAATCCATTCGACATTCCTGCTGAAGCTTGGGCTGCTTCCATCACCTACCACCATTCCAAATTTAACTATATCAGCTAAAATTAAAGCCGGTCAAATCCCTAAATTTAGAAACATGGTGGATTAAGTAACCGATGCCCTTAGGATTTCTGCGTTGGGTTTATACTTTATAGATTTCCCCGGTAACAGTTCCTAATTCTAGTAGAAGGGCATAGAAAGACCGATTAACAGAGAATTTGTTTGCTTACCCTCTCTATGACAAATTGACCAAGTATAAGAACTTCAAGGATCTTCCTCCAGTCCCATGACATCTATGAATAGCAAGTAGGTCAAGAGTTCATCCGGGTTGAAATTATGTTTGAAATCTGTAAGGACGAATGTGTACCTTAACAAGGACACTAATTGCAAATAACCCAAAAACAGCTCCGGAAGCTCCAACAGAAACTGCATTTCTCGGAAGAACAAGCCATGAAACGAGGTTTGCACCAGCTCCTGTTAGAATGTAAGAGAGCCACAATCCTAAAATGCCCTCTTCTTCTTCCACGAGCTTCCCTGATAATATAAAGCACAAATGTAGAAGATAACTTTAAGAGACTGCATACCTTTTTATTCTAGAAAAGGCCTCATTACGATAAATGTATTACCAAAAATGTACAGAAAGAAAAGATTGCTGGAGAGATGATTCCTGCACCAAAGATTTTGTATAACCATATAAGAAAAAATGCAGCATACAGTCTTTCAACGGCTATTTCCTATTGCACAATTGTATAGTAAGTCATCTTCTTCTTACCAATTTGCATGACAAAACGCAGCTGTAATAAACTGATACCAAGCAGGCCAATTGTGATACAGATAGAGAGATTTGATAGCTCTAACCTGAATAAAATAGAAAATAGACATAAAATTAGCATTTGTAACATTTTGTGCTCACTCGTCTGCAGCAGAACAGAGTTCTAGTGAAAGATTTAGACTCAGATATAAGATCTAATTGTGTTGCTTCACATATAGAGCAAAATATCACAGAAGAAGCTTGTAAGACAAAAGAGATTAACTGAAGTTCCAGCACTGTATGTTCAGAAAAATCTAACAAGAGATGAGCTCAAATATTGATTTATGATTCAGCTCAAGTAGAAAACATAATGCTTAATAAGCTACAAAGCAATTCAAAGTGTACAAGAGGAGAAATTTTGCTTGCCTGAAGAATGTGATCAACCACAAATATCCCAAGATTTAGGAGAATGATCCAGAATATTCCATTCACACGCTTATCAGGTCTGCGTCTTTGTTCTGGCTTCTCAATTTCCAATTGCGGAATTATATCTTCAAAAAAAACACATCAAAATCTCAGAGTTGAAACCCTAAAACCTAAATTCATGAATTTCACAGGCATTTCATGTCCTTTTAATTTGAGTAAAAAGGAAGAGAGGCAGTACCTGAGCTATTGGAATTGCAGATGAAGGGGGAGAGAGGGACGGTAGACAGATGAAGCGGGAGAGATGGAGTAGAGAGACGGAGGAGATGAGCGGAAGAAGGAAGAAGATGAGGATGGGAATGGAAGCGAATAGGATTTGGATTTAGAGGCGAGGAAGAAGAGCGATTAAG
Organism: Oxyria digyna; assembly: GCA_029168935.1. Classification (NCBI taxonomy): domain Eukaryota; kingdom Viridiplantae; phylum Streptophyta; class Magnoliopsida; order Caryophyllales; family Polygonaceae; genus Oxyria; species Oxyria digyna. The sequence continues at coordinate 50,195,587 of JAPVLV010000005.1, forward strand.
CAGATGAAGGTGGAGGAGTTGCGCCATGGGAGCTCAGCTACGGAGCTAACCCAACCTCAGTTCCTAGCTGAGCAGGGCTAAATCATCTTTGCGGATGATCTTGAATAAATACGTGATGGAGATGGATCTTTGGTTGTGCGACAAGAGTGAATTTTGTAACGATCGCATTTTCTCTCTAGTCGACAAGTTGTTCCAAGTGCAAATGGAAGACCGAAGTTCTCCTATGTTGAAGCTTTCGGAGGCAAGGAAAGCAGCACTTCTATTACAATTCCTACTAAGGGTCCGTTCGGATCGGCACGAGTTGAAGTATGTGTTGAAGTGGAAGCAAGCTGAAGTTGAAGGTAGTTGAAGTGGGCTAAAGTTGAAGGTAGCTGAAGTTGGTGCTGAAGTTGAGATTTTAGGAGCTGAAGTTCGATATGGCGTGTTCGATAAAACGAGTTGAACAGAGTTGAAGTAATTGATATTGGTATGTAAAATGACGAAAAAGGGTATGCATATAATTAGTATTTGAATTGTATGTTAGAGTAATATTATGAATTATTATTTAGTTTTGCTCATGTAAAATTGATATATTTAAATTTTATAAATTAGATACAAGTTTACAAATCAGATACAAGTTTAAATTTTATAAATCAGATACAAGTTTACTAATTACATTGCTTCTCCAGTATTCCTATAACATTAAAACCAGATACAAGTTTACAAAATGTATCAAGAGTTATATATTACCACATTCCACATTGGCCCGTCTCTTAGCAGGCTTCATTTCTGCAAAAAACAACGACTTCTCGGTTCTCTTTTTTTCGTTAGATATCAATCGTAGTGCAGCAGCTGGCTGTGCAGAAGAGTGAACACTGGCCCATCTCTTTTTCTCGTTAAAAACACTGGCTGTGCAGCAGCTGGCTATGCAGCAGCTTGTTGTGCAGCCTGGGTGTGCTAAAGAGTGAACACCAGCAGAGTTGGAAGAAGCCACAATGGACAAAAGCTCTGAAGCACCCAAAAAACTAGTGTAAAAAAACTATTGTCATAAACACATAAAAAACTACTGAAGTTACTTAAGTTTCTACTGTCATAGACACATAAAACTACTGAAGTTACTACTGTCATAGACACATTAAAAAACTACTTAAGTTACTAAACTTGACGACTGTCATAGACACATAAAACTACTTAAGTTACTACTTAGGTTACTACTGTCATAGACACATTAAAAAACTATTTAAGTTACTACTGTCATAGACACATAAAACTACTTAAGCTCCATTAGCATTTGAAGGAAAAACAACTCAGCTTTACCAATTTGAAAAACTCAGCTATACCAATTTAAATAACTGTCATAGACACATAAAACTACTTAAGCTCCATACTCCATTCATCATCAGGTAACTTATTTTTCAGGTGACTTTGAACTGATTTTTAGTCACAATACTCCATCCATGAAAGTGAAACGTGTTACCCCACAGTAAAGCATAACAAGTAAGATTATCACAACTTGAACAAATTTTGTTTATAAAATGCAGCTAAGAACTAAATTTTTATAAGATAGCTAACAAAGTTGATGAGGGAAAAGAGAACATGACTACATACTCCCAAAAGACAATGGCAGCACATACAACATAAAAACATATTCCAACAACTATTCAGCTATAACAACACCTATTCCATAACTATCAGTTTTGCTTTTTAGGAAAATGGAGACATTCAGTTTTCAAAGATTACCATCCACCATGGACAAGTAGAGACATGGTAGAGACAAGTAGATACATGGTAAGAACACACAAATGTCCTCAATTTCCACTAATGTTTCTTAACATGATACCACTAATGTCCTCAACTCCATACATGTAATTCAAGCTGCAAACAATTTCCCTAATGACAATATTGATCCCTGGACAACACATGATGCAAACAATCTAAGCAACTCAATGATTTTTGAAGCAAAGAATTTCTGAAAAATGCACAAAAAAATCACATTGGCATTTTAACAAACACCTTGTGTGCACAATTACAATGCAAGTTTTCCTAGCAGAAAAGCCCTAAATTCACAACTCCATTACTAAGACAAATCAAACCCACTGCAAGTTCAAGGAAAAGACATAAATTTATAAGAGGTTCTCGGTTTTTACAAGATGCAAATCAAATTTCGTATTCAAGGCAAGTTTATTTCTGGATGCAAATTAGGGTTCAAGGAAAATTCAATCTGGGGATGCAAATTTGATGAAAAGGAAGTTCCAATTTCACAGTTAGGAAACAATCGAAGCAACTCAATGATTTTCGAAGCAAAGAAATAGGTTTACCTGGGTCGCTAATTTTTATCGAAGAAGCTTTCCTCTGTGCAATAGGATATGAGAATGGAAGATATGAGAATGGAAGATATGAGAATTCTCAGGGGTACAAAACGTAAACATCCACAACTTCAACTCCAATTTTTTCCTTCCCCTATACCCCCCAAGGGTACAAAATCTGCTTCAACTCAGAAATCCTTCAACTCCAAAGCTTCAAATCGTTGGGCTGTAATGCCGAACACTCCAACTTTCACTTCAACTCCACATTTCTTCCACTTCCAAAACTTCAACACCCCAAAAATGCCAATCCGAACGGAGCCTAATATGGAAAAAAAACTAATAGTATCAAATAAGAGAACGCATGTTTGGTATTGATATCTAGATATCATGTATGGGTATGAGATATCACTCATATCCATATCTGCGTTTGGTATAATCAGTATATCGATATCAATCTGATATCCGTTGTTTTGTATGAGCCAAGTATATCAGATATGGGTATCGAAATGATTTTAGAGTGTGTTTTTGTGTGTTTTTTATATCTCTAAAAAACTTGGTATATCAAAGATATCACTAATACTCATACCCATCTCATACTCATACCTGATATCTCATACCCATATATTGATACTCATACCAGATATCTATATATCGATACCAAACGAGCCATAAGGACTTAATATCCTTGATAACGAAAGAGATCTCCCAAGGGGATCTTATTCCTATACAGACAATTAATAACTGTTTCATTGTCACTTTCGACAATGATCTTCTTGATGATTAAACGAAGAGCTGCTCTAAAACCTTCAAGAATTGCAAAAGCCTCAGCAACTATCAACTAGGACCATTACATCATTTTGTTTAATACAATTTCTCTTTCTTTTTTCGCATTCGTGGAGATACATGTTGTATTATATCGTCAATAATAAGATGAAGTTTGAATAGTTTGAAAGTAAGAACTAAAAATTGCTATATATCAAGACAAAGGAAATAGTTAAATCTGAAATCAATCAATCCCAAAAAACACAACATTGACATTTGTACGACACTTGTGATCGAGCTTTAAGGCGTTAGTTATGAGCTTCACATAGAAATGAAGTTGGGGTCTCGTGATAGAATTTTAAAGGTGGATTCAGCGCCCGGTGGAATTTCGCTCAGACAAGGGTTATTGTTTTACATCCACTCTCTTTTCTCATGTGTATATCTCATTCCTTTCATACTAGAGACGTAGTATTGTCGATTCAACGATTATGGTTTTTCTTCTCCAGTTTATCCCTAGTTGTTTCAATTGTATTTTGCTAGATAACGTAAGAGTTTTAGTGTTCTTTGATTAGCTATGAAATTGCTATTTCTTATTCAATATAGTCTACCGTCTCTCTTTGAAAAGGGGAAAAAGGGGTTGAATTAGGTACGAAGAAGTTTATGTTACTAATGTACGAATAGAAGCATATTTATTTATATTCATATACACATTCATTCACATTCACATGCACATGTATATGTATTTTTTCCTTGCATTGTTAAGGACATATACACATTTACGAATGTGCAATATTTAAATCTGTATGTGCATATCAATGTAAATACAAATTTTTCATTCATATTTCCGTCTATTAATAATCATTCTTACATAATCTTAAAATCATAATAGTCATTCTCACATGTATCTTTAAAAAAGGCAAAATCTATACGCACTACATTTTGCAACTTTCCACACTACATTGTCGTACGCCCAAAATGGGCGTACGCTGGTTTTAAGCGGACAGTGCAAAATTCCAACATCGATTGTGAGGCAAAATACAAAATACGGTATTATGTATACGCCCAAAATGGGCGTACGCCCAAAACCGGCGTACAGTATAAATTTTAATAATATAGCCGTTTGAAAATAGCCGTTGGGGAAATACAATTTTTAACTCGTACGCCCATTATGGGCGTACGCCCATAATGGGCGTACGAGTTAAAAATTTGGTGTAACGGCTATTTGTCCAAATTCAGAAGTGACCGTTGGGGTATATTTTGCCTGTACGCCCATAATGGGCGTACGATTGTTTTTATCCCAACGACTATTTTTTCAGAATATGACCGTTTGGGATGTAGTATGTGTATAAATGTAGGAACTTCGGATGGATGTTGAAGTCAAAAATGTCAAATAGGAGAGTTACAAATTTGAGTGATGGTGAGGAGTTTGAATATGTGACGGAGATTGAGTATGGGAGCGGTGAAGAGAACGAGTATGTTGAAGAGAACGAGCATGGGAGTGACGAAGACGATGCGATCGTGGATGAGAAAGAGTATTTTAGTGAACCCGACGACGGGATGTGGGACGACGATACCGACGAAGAAGGAGGAGACTTCGACGCCGAAGATTTTTCGGTTAGTAATTAATTAGAATCGTTTCGTATTTATTTACGTTATTTAGTTGCAAATAATTTGTAGAAGTGATAGTTTAGATTGATGTGGACTCGTAGTTTTAAGTTTTAGTTGTGATAAATATGGTAGTTTTTATTAATTATAGGGTATGGATTACTATGATTCGTTTGATACCGAAGAAACGTTTCCTACTAAGGAACACTTGAGGCGTTGGGTTCAGAGTATTGGTAGACAACTTATGATGGTATGAGTGACTCGCCATAGCAATGAGCGTCAAATGAATATAATGTGCTCGCATGCTGGAGTGTATAGATCAGGGAAAAAGAAAAGAGAGGATGGTGAAACAGAGGAGGTTGTTAATACAGAGCGGGATAGTAGGGATAAGAAGTCGGATTGCAAGTTTGAGATCCGAGGATATAGGTTCAGGGCGAGGGATGCGAGAGATGGATGGTATGTGAAGGTAAAATACGGACAACACAATCATAAGCTTTGCACTAGCTTCATTGGCCATCCGTACATGGGTCGAATGACGCCGAATGAGGTGAAATTTGTGACGGTATGTGCGAACAGCTTGACTACGCCGTCTGTTATTGCTACTCAGTTGAGTGTGGCCTTTCCAGGGAATACAACATCCACAAAACAAATCGCCAACTTTATTCAGAAGATGCATTTTGAGGATCGTGGAGATTTGACTGTTACACAATGGACCTTGAAGTTTTTGAAGGAGCGCAGCTATGTAGTGCATCCCCTCTGCAAGAAGAAATCAAACGAGGTGGAAATCTTGTTTTTTGCCCATCAAGACTCGTTGCACTTGTTGAAGATGTTTCCGTACGTCGTGGTTATTGACGCCACATACAAGATGAATAGGTACATAATAGTTGTATATCAAATTTTTTTTGTTTAAATATATTGCATATGCCTCTTCCTTCATTATTTAAATATATTATGCAGGTATAAAATGCCTCTTGTGGAGATTGTCGGTTTCACTTGCACGCATAAGACATTCAACATTGCATATGCATTCACGGGTAAGGAGGAAACAATGCACTACTTGTGGATAATTCAGAGGCTTAGAAAGTTGTTTGAGGATGCCGGAGTAATGCCGACTGCAATAATGACCGATCGAGAACTAGCTCTCATCACTGCAATCAAATATGTGTTCAAAGATGTTCCGGTTCAACACCTCTTGTGTTGGGTTCATATCAAGCACAACATCGAGGTAAACGCTACCAGAATTTTGAAAAATAAGGAATCGGTGAAAAGGTTGTGCTCGCAAGTATGGAGACTTTTTCTATCAAGAACGGAGGAACAATACGAGGAAAGACTGCTAGGATTGAGAACATCTTGGAGAAGCGGCGTCGTCGGATACATGAAAAGGTGTGGCTTATCCCTTACAAGACAAACATTGTTTGCGCATGGACGGAACACAATCTTCACTTCTTCACGAGGACCTCAAACAGGTAATTTTTTTTAACTTACTTAAACGTTTCCGATTTATTTATTAGTTTATTATGTAATAGTTGTTTTACTTAAACGCGACATTGAATGAATAAAACATAGGGTTGAGGGAATGCATAAGGTGTTGAAGAAAATAGTCGGTTCAAGTATAGGCGGTTTTAATCGAATGGTTGTGAGGATCCATGCAGCCATCGAGGGCCAGATTGTGAAGGTGAGGGCCACCATGGAAGAGGATCGGATCAAGACACCCGGGGTTTTCAGACGAATGAATCCACAAGTGAAATTGATATTTCGGCATCTATTCCATAATGTGTCTGATAGAGCGTTGCATAAGTTGTGGGATATATGGGAGGATATAAAGGCGAAGAATTATGAGGAACATTGCGAAGATTACTGGATGCGAGAATGTCAAGGCCTACCGTGCATCCACGAGATGGTGCAACATATTATTCAGAAGAAGCCATTCAAGCTCAATCAGATTCACAGATTCTGGAGGCAGCTACAATGGGATAGGATTGAACTTGATAACGGGGAGGTAGAGATTGGTGTACCTCAGACCATGCGGGAGTTGAGATTCATTGAGCTCAACGATAGATGGCAAAAGGGGGAACTTCCTGAAAGTCAGTGGTCTCAGATAGCGGACTTGTACACAATGTTGGAGTATCCACATCAAAGTCTTGCATTGGAGCCGACGGGAATCAAGGATCCTGGCAGACCAAGAGGAGCGGTAGGAAAGAAGTGGGGAACCGAGAGAGAGATGAGCGCGTTTGAGTACGCAAGGGAAGAATTAGAGAAAAATGATGCTGCGAAGGTGAAGAATAAGACGGTTAGAGGAAAGGGAAAGGGAAAAGCAACGGCGGCACAACCTACTTTCAACGAGCCTACTATAATGAGGGAGTTTGAAGTTGCTGGGTGCACTGCGGCAGAGGCGTTTGGTCATTCAAGTGGCACTGGTGGAGAGGGGTTCGGATTATCAGGTTGCACTCTTACAGATGAGTTCCCTCAGCCAGCAATGACGAAATGTGGGGTAGACTTCGGGGTTGACAATGTTGATCTCTTCATGTTTCCATACATTGTAGATGCACAAGACGTAAGGGCGGATGGACACTGTGGATATCGGTCACTGGCCAAGTTGTTGGGGCATCACCAACAAGAATATCCTCGCATTCGCATGGAACTGACCACGGAGCTGTTAGAGAACAATGATATCTACAGACGAGTCATGACCAGACTACGCCCGGATTTGGCAAACAACTTCGACGCTCTTGTTCAAGAGGTCAACTATAGCAGATCACCATGTCCTGAAAGATACTGGATGAGTATGCCCATGATTGGATTAGCATTTGCCACTAAGCTTCAGGTTGGTTTGATATACTTATCCAAAGTCCGATCATATTTGTGCTTACCGATGAAGGTGTATCAACAATGCTCCAGTCATGGTTTGAAAATTTATGCAATGGCTCGTGTGGGCTTAGCAAACCACTACATACCGGTATGATTTTCACTAAAGTATTTGTGATTTTCACTCAATTTTCTTAATGCTTAACATGGTATTTATGTTTTGTAATTTAGGTGTGCCTTAGAGAAGACTGTCCGGTACCATCTGTACCTGGAGTTTGGCGCATGTTCAAGGATCCTAGTGCGAATGGATTGGATCGCGGGTTCGCGCTGAGGATGCAGCAATGGAAGGACTATCGCATTAATTATGGTAGTATAGATGTTGATCTGTAGTGAATTCGGATGTGTTGAATGTTTCACCTTTTGAAATTCTAGTTGATGACTTCTGTTGTATGTCTGTTATGCTTTTAATATCTTGACTCCTTTTTTATAGTATTGTCTTGTCTGTTATTTTTTAATGTTTTAGATGGGTTAAATGAAACAAGTTTTGAATTCACTACAAGGGATTACTTGTTAAATTAAAACAGACACTCCAGAAACTACAACAGACTTAGCAAAGACGTAACAACTTTCAAGACACATAACAACATTACATCCTAATCGGAATCAGGGGAAGGAGGACCACGGCCATATTCATTGGGAAACAGAACTCCAAGGTGGAATAAGGCTGATTCTTTGTCCCACCTGTGAAAAATACGAAGTTTGAGCTCCATGTCAGCGTGTTCCTTCAACAGTTTGGCCATGACTCGGAGATGATGAGGGTCGTATTCTGGCTCCAGATACACGATCCTCCAGTTACAATCACATGTAACAAACCTTCGTCCATACGTATGGGGATTGTCCTTGTTATTAGCAGATAACACGGTGAGTGTCTTTGAGCACCTTCTACTAGGGCACTGGATCTGAGTGCCTTCAGCTGGAACTGGGGAGGATGAAGATGATGCCATGCTTGTTTGAATCTGTAATACAAAGTAAGAAAACATTTTAGAAACAATGAAGATATCTATCCAAATCAGTAAAAAATGAGACTTACAGAGTAAGAACTTGAAACAATGAAGATTTTACGGCGGAGTGAGAATGTGATGAAAGGGTTCACTGAGGCAGTGAATTTATAGCCGAAGTTTTACTAGGGTTAGGGAAAAATTGGGTCGGTGTAGACAAAAGGCCCACAACAACAAAGGCCCAATAACTTAAAATTATGTCATTCAGCTGTGACTTACAGCTGTGTAGTAGCTGTAACACATTCATTTTCATATAAGTGACATCCAGCTGTATGCTAGATGTAGAATTCATCCCAACAATTCAAACCATCAGCCGAACAATTCAGCCCAGCCAAGCCCAATAATTCAACCCAGCCAAGCCCAATAATTCAGCTCAGTCAAGCCCAATAATTCAGCCCAGCCAAGCCCAAATAATTCAGCCCAACCAAGCCCAAATAATTCAGCCCAGCCCAAATAACGGCGCGAAAATCGAGTAAAACGGGATTAAAAATAAAAACGGCGCGAAAATCGAGTAAAACGGGATTAAAAATAAAAAAAAGCGCGAAAATCGAGTAAAACGGGATTAAAAATAAAAACGGCGCGAAAATCGAGTAAAACGGGATTAAAAAAAACGGCGTGAAAATCGAGTGAAACGGGATTAAAAATAAAAACGACGCGAAAATCGAGTAAAATGGGATTAAAAATAAAAACGGCGGGAAAATCGAGTTTATGAAGGAACGTACAACGAAAAATGACAAGAAAAGGGTATTTCGCAAAAAGAAATAGTTTTCATGATGCAAGGGGTATTTAGCCAAAAAATCTTGAAAAATTTGAAAAGGAAGGGGTATATAGTAAAAACTTTGGATAGTTGTGTTTGAAATGGATAGTTTGGGCCCAGTTCGTTTAAACGCCTTATAACGCTGAAACTCAAAATTTCAAAATTGTAACATGATAGAAAATGAAGTCTTTAGTCGTTATCAATTCTCGGAATCGAAAAAAAATCAACGAAAACGTCAACGGGCCTAATAAGGCCGAATTGAGATTTGGTGAGGCCCATTACCTAAAAACGACATAAAACGGGTTAATAAGACCTTAAACATTGAAAAACTTGAAATGTAAAAGTTGTATTTGAGCATTACCAATATGACGGTTTCGTTTTTATAATAAAATAACAAAATGAACACTTCGAAATATCTAAACAGTCACTTTTACCTAGTAACGAGTTAATCTCAAGTATATAAGTCGTATAGTTTTACTCATATGTGTGTGATATCAATTCGTTACTCAAATAAACTTTACATAAAACTTTCATTAAATGTTATGAAACACTCAAACACAACTTTTACATTTCAAGTCTTTCAATGTTTAAGGTCTTATTAACCCGTTTTATGTCGTTTTTAGGTAATGGGCCTCACCAAATCTCAATTCGGCCTTATTAGGCCCGTTGACGTTTTTGTTGATTTTTTTTCGATTCCGAGAATTGATAACGACTAAAGACTTCATTTTCTATCATGTTACAATTTTGAAATTTTGAGTTTTAGCGTTCTAAGGCGTTTAAACGAACTGGGCCCAAACTATCCATTTCAAACACAACTTTTACATTTCAAGTCTTTCAATGTTTAAGGTCTTATTAACCCGTTTTATGTCGTTTTTAGGAAATGGGCCTCACCAAATCTCAATTCGGCCTTATTAGGCCCGTTGACGTTTTCGTTGATTTTTTTTCGATTCCGAGAATTGATAACGACTAAAGACTTCATTTTCTATCATGTTACAATTTTGAAATTTTGAGTTTTAGCGTTCTAAGGCGTTTAAACGAACTGGGCCCAAACTATCCATTTCAAACACAACTTTTACATTTCAAGTCTTTCAATGTTTAAGGTCTTATTAACCCGTTTTATGTCGTTTTTAGGTAATGGGCCTCACCAAATCTCAATTCGGCCTTATTAGGCCCGTTGACGTTTTCGTTGATTTTTTTTCGATTCCGAGAATTGATAACGACTAAAGACTTCATTTTCTATCATGTTACAATTTTGAAATTTTGAGTTTTAGCGTTCTAAGGCGTTTAAACGAACTGGGCCCAAACTATCCATTTCAAACACAACTTTTACATTTCAAGTCTTTCAATGTTTAAGGTCTTATTAACCCGTTTTATGTCGTTTTTAGGTAATGGGCCTCACCAAATCTCAATTCGGCCTTATTAGGCCCGTTGACGTTTTTGTTGATTTTTTTTCGATTCCGAGAATTGATAACGACTAAAGACTTCATTTTCTATCATGTTACAATTTTGAAATTTTGAGTTTTAGCGTTCTAAGGCGTTTAAACGAACTGGGCCCAAACTATCCATTTCAAACACAACTATCCACATTCACTATCCACTATCCACATTCACTATCTACTATCCACTATCCACTCTCCGACATCCAAAATCCTAATAATATATAAATCCATGAAAACTACGACATCCAAAATATACATCTCAGAAACATCCAAAATATAATACTGCACATAAACATATCATTGCACAGGCTCATCCTCCTCTGGTACTACATCACCAGTCCATATGCTGATCCACCCCCTCATCATCCTCGCTTGTCCTGGAGGCAGAGTGTCACCATATGCACGTAGGAAACTGGATATCTCAGAGGCGAGTATGTTGCCCCGCTACATTTTCAAAATGTAAATATAAGTAGAATAAAATAGATTATAATTATTACTTGAGCGATATTGACTGAAATACGTACCACAACTACAGAGGCTGTCGCAGGTATCTGTATGTGCTCGGCACGGTGGTCAAACGGTGCCCGTGGGTCCTGCCTGGGTGATCTGGAATCAACATGAGGATGTGACATGGCATTAAACCATGTCCGGTATCCATCCTTGCAATCCCATGCATACTCTCGAAGTCCTCGTCGATCCTGCTCGTCTAAGGTGATCAATCGATCCGACAGGGTCTCTGGGGCCCAAGTGCAGTCCTCATCCCCGAATGTGACAGTGTACCCCGATGCAGAATCATTTCTGATCGCAGTAGGTGGTGTAATCGGGGGTTCGGGTATGCCTTGCACATACCCGAACTGTCGCAAACATCGGTCAGGATGGTGCGACTCCCTGACCTCAAAGGACTCTAGAGGCCCCCGAAATAGACCTAACCTATATTGGGGGTCGTTGAGATCCAACTTGCCCCAGGGGTTCCATTGAACCTATGTTTTTTTAAAATGACAAACGTATTTTTAAAAATAATAATTGCATAACATATGATGAAATTACTAATTAAATAGTACTTACCTCTGCATATGTGATCTGGTCAAGGACCAGTCTGAGGGAAACTAGTCGAGCAGGATCCTTATGGTACTTGACTTTGCTGTTTTCCCGGATAGCCGCCGCCGAGGCATTCATGGATGTCAAGTCCTGCGTAGCATGACCCCGAAGACCATGGAAATACGCCCATATCCAAGCCTACAAATACCAGAATTTCATAATGTTTTATACATAAGCAAAATATACACGAAAAAAAAAAACATTAAACGAAAACTACCTTCAGCAGGAGCGGACAGCCAGCAAACCCCTTGGATTGAGCACGGGAGGCCTGACCCAACTGTCTGTACAGTTCAACCAAGACGGCTGTCCCCCAAGCATAGGACCCTGTCTCATTGTGATCTACGAGGATGCTAAGGTATTTGTGCTTCACCTTCATCCGAGACTTGTCGACAAATGTCGTACTGCCTAACAGGGACAACAAGTAGAGCGAAGCAATATCACTCTCTTGCTGAGGAGTCCTGCAATTAATAACAACAAATGAATTAGTAATGTTAATCGAGAAATTATGAGAAATTCTTATAATATACGATAATTTACCTGTCCCGTATATCAAACATCTGTAATAGTCGGGTGTGGATCGTGGTGATGCCTATCTTGCCGTGGATGTTCAAACCCCCATCTGATAATTTATCACGGATTATAAATATTTAATTGAATCAACTAAAAAATGGAATCAAATATAAATAATAAAATAAACTCTACGTACGTAAGCATAGCGCAGCAGCCTCCTCGATCGTAGCAAACCCGAACATCCGTTGCACATGAGGATGCACAAACCCATCTATGTCTGCCTTAGCAGATCTGACAGCTTGTCCATGGATCGGAAGCTCCAGAATCTTCAGCACGTCTAACAAGGTAGGAGCAATCTCACCAAATGCAAAGTGAAACGTGTTGGTTTCTGGATACCAACGCTCCACAAATGCAGAAATCAGAATCGGATCGATGCTGTTGTACTCGAGCCGGGGATCTGCAAGGACATGTAAGTGGCTCCGCTCAACGAGCTGCCACCATGACCCAGGCACATTAGATTTATGCCTATCATACTCCCTGAAGAAGTCCTTGCGGGTGTATATATCCAACACCCTCTTCAGCTGATGTACGAAAGAGAAATTAATGAATTAGAATAGCGTGTGGATCGTTTTACCGCACAAATTCATTTAGGAAACAACGCATACCTTCGATGAGGGTGGTATCACATAAGTCGGGTCATGCTCAATATGCTCTGCAAGAGACGACGTCTCAGTCCATATCACCGGAGCAATGTGGGTGCTGTAATCCACCAAAAGCCGTGAACTAAGAGGACCTCCAGCATGCCCCACATAATCTGCATCCCCTGGAACCGGTACAGCTAAGCCCGGATCAATGTGCTGAACAGGCTCCTGAACAGGGTCCTGAATGGGCTCCTGGAGGTCTGGCTGATCCTGAATCTCCTGCTGATGATCCTCTGCAGAAGGAGACAATGATCCAACTGGAGATGGCTCACGCAGAGGTGATCCCTCATAGTAATCATCATGCATCTGCGCCTCCAAATCTCCTAGATCTGCATCTGGCTGATCTGCAACCTCTGGCTGATCTGCAACCTCGGTTGCCTCCGTCAACTCCTCTGAAAACTCCTCCGCCTCACTAACATATTTACGAATTATTATTTTATATTATTTGACGTTTTTCTTTTAAATATTTAATAATGTATTAATTACTAATTTTTTCTTAGGTACGACTTATTAATAATTTATTAAGACGCTATTTAATAATGTATTAATTACAAATTAATTCATTTCTTAGTAAATAACAACTAATTAATATTATATTAATAAATATTATTTAATATTAAATCTTTTTCTTTTACAAGTTATTTATCGAATAACGTGAAACGTGAAACGATAAATAACGACTAATTATTCTTTAAATCGTTATTTATCGAATAACGTGAAACGTGAAACGATAAATAACGACCAATTAAGAATATATTAATAAATATTATTTATTAATATAATATTATTTTCTTTTAGCTAAACGATAAATAACGACTAACTAATATTATATTAATAAATATTATTTACTAATTAATCTTATTCTTTAAATCGTTAATTATCGATTAACGTGAAACGTTAAACGATAAATAACGACCAATTAATATTATATTAATAAATATTATTTATTAATATAATATTATTTTCTTTTACCTAAACGATAAATAACGACTAACTAATATTATATTAATAAATATTATTTACTAATTAATCTTATTCTTTAAATCGTTATTTATCGATTAACGTGAAACGTTAAACGATAAATAACGACCAATTAATATTATATTAATAAATATTATTTATTAATATAATATTATTTTCTTTTAGCTAAACGATAAATAACGACTAACTAATATTATATTAATAAATATTATTTACTAATTAATCTTATTCTTTAAATCGTTATTTATCGATTAACGTTAAACGTTAAACGATAAATAACGACCAATTAATAATATATTTATAAATATTATTTATTAATATAATATTATTTTCTTTTAGCTAAACGATAAATAACGACTAACTAATATTATATTAATAAATATTATTTACTAATTAATCTTATTCTTTAAATCGTTATTTATCGATTAACGTTAAACGTTAAACGATAAATAACGACCAATTAATAATATATTAATAAATATTATTTATTAATATAATATTATTTTCTTTTACCTAAACGATAAATAACGACTAACTAATATTATATTAATAAATATTATTTACTAATTAATCTTATTCTTTAAATCGTTAATTATCGATTAACGTGAAATGTTAAACGATAAATAACGACCAATTAATATTATATTAATAAATATTATTTATTAATATAATATTATTTTCTTTTACCTAAACGATAAATATCGACTAACTAATATTATATTAATAAATGTTATTTAATAATAAAAAATTTCGTTTTATTCGTTATTTATCAAATAACGTGAAACGTTAAACGATAAATAACGACTAACTAATATTATATTAATAAATATTATTTATTAATATATTATTATTTTATTTTTAGTCGTTATTTATCAAATAACGTTTCACGCTAAACGATAAATAACGACTAATTAATAATTTATTAATAAATAACAAATAATTCATATTTCATTAATAAATCTTTTTTTAATTGTTATTTAAACGTTAAACGATAAATAACGATAAATAACGACTAATTAATAATTTATTAATAAATAACAAATAATATTAACGTACCTCGTGGATCGAGAGCGTCTTCTCCGGCGATATCGAACGGGCCCGTTTTTCCGCACCGCCCCGATCACGACCACCCCGACCACCCCGAGCTCCACCCCGACCACCACCCCGACCACCACCTGCTCCACCAGCTTCACCTCCAGCCACCTCGACGGCGCCACCAACCTCCTCCCCTCCACCACCAGAGCCCTCGCCAGCGCCACCGACCACCTCAGCCACCGCAGCCACCGCAGCTCCACCACCCCCCCTTTTCTTTTTCGCCGGATTCGTCTTCCGCCCAACTCCTCCACCTCGGACCCTTGCGCCACCAGCACAAATACGGACGGGAGGGAGAACAGACGAAGCCGCAGCCTCCACCGCCGCAGCCTCCACCGTCGCCGGATTCGAGCTTTTCCCCATTTCTTCGGATTGCATGATTCCGAGTGAAATTGAAGAAATTGATTGAGGGATTTGGATTGTATGAGAAAAACGAGTCGAATGGGATAGATTTGGGGAAGAAAACGAGTGAAATAGGAGAAGAATGGACGGCGGCGATATTTAGGTTACGGGATGAACAGTGTTTTGCTGATACGACGAGAGGAGGAAGAAGAAAGCGAGGCGGAGTTTTATATCCTGGGCGTACGCCCATTTTGGGCGTACGCTTAATTTGGGCGTATGCCCATTTTGGGCGTACATACCATTTTTCAGTTTTCCACCGTATACGTATACGTATACGTATGTTCGAGAAAATTGCACGGTACGCCCATTTTGGGCGTACGAGAATGTAGTTTAAAAAGTTTCAAAATGTAGTGCGTATAGTCTCTTCGTTAAAAAAACGCAGCTCTTATGTTTCTAAAAGGCATAAAAAATACAAGATGTGTTGAGACTTGAAATGATTTAGTGGACGATGCCTTTATAAGTTTTGGACCTACTTTAGGCTAAAAAACGTGGACAAATATAGGATAGAGTATACAGTTTCTTCTGGGCTCTATATACAAGCCCATCTACGTATTTTATATGGCCCTTACCCAATGATATTGTGTTGTGTTACTTTGTGTGGTTTCTTTCTGCCTTGGATAGGTTAAGATACGTTGCAAAGCTTCAAATACAAATATTTGTTCAATAAATTGATACAATAGTGTAGGAATCCTATTTTCTACAACTTACAAATATGTATAAAATACAAAAATAAATAAAGATTAAGGAGAAGAGAAAAAACAAATGTAACAATACCGAACCGTACTGTCGAGATCAAGCAGAGTCGAGAATGAATTCTCTTTCCTTAATTCTGAAAACGCCTCGTAGTGTGACGGTTACCGGCGTTCCGAATCCCATGATACAACTTCTACACTTCTGACTTGCACAACTCAAGAACAAAAGCCAACGAACTCTAGTTACTGCGTGTACTCTCAGACTTGATCAAAAGAAGAGAAGAAGTGACAGGGACAGAAAAGTGGGGGAGGAGTAATCGAATAGGAATGCTCAACAGCTGTTCGTATTGTTGTAATTTTTGAGTTCTGCAGAGCCTCTTTTTATAGGCTGCAGGAGGAGCCTCTCGGGAGAGGTAATCCGCGTGACTTCAATGCCCAGATCCACCGCGTGACATAAATGCCTCGGATTCTCCGCGTGCCATTAATCCAGTCCGCGTGTAATGAATATCATCATATTTGACTTTGAACAAACTGATTTGAACAAAGCCCAAAAAGTCTGACAGACTTTGGAGCGAGGCCCAAAAAGAACTCACCTCCTCCTCGGGCCTGCGGCCCATCCAATGAGACCAAGGAGCCACGGAGCCGAGCCGAGCCGAGCCAAACCGAACCGAACCGCGCGTGTGGTTTCCCAGGGCCCAAGCCCACCAGGATAGCCTCCTCTGGCCCAATCACATCCATTACAATCCACTCCTAATTTATATACTAGTGAGTTTTTCTCCTCCTAATCAATGTGGGATACACATTAATCCTCAAATTCAACTTACTTACATTAAATGTAACTCACCTATTTCTCATTCAAACGGAACCCGAATTATACAAATGAGCATACTACGAAATAGTGCTCGTGGAGACGAAGCCAATGCTCCCATTATCCGACACCAACGGTGCCCGGAAAATTCGGTTCCAACAATCCCCCACATGAATAGAAATTACTCTAAAACACGTGAAAACGACTCGACATAAAGACTTTTGTGAGTACGGTCGAAGAATCACTGCATTTGGACTGGTAGCATTTTTCAGCCTTGAACCACCCATAGTGAGTAGCCATCGGATTTACTCGACCAGGTAGTGAACGTGATGTCTTGAACCACCCGGACTTTGATGTAAACCTAGACAACGACTATCACACAGTTTCATCTTCTCACAGAACTAGGTTCTCTGGTTGTGTTCATTTTGGCCTTGAACATCCCTGGTTATTCGTGAGTGAGCTTAGAGAATTCAGCCTCGGTTAATTCTCCTAGAAACGGCCCCATTTCACACTCATAAGGTGATTTTACCATAAGTAGTATACCATTATACTTCACTTTGCTTTTCAAAGCTTATGGAATCATTAAAAGTAAAAACTTTATGACTTAACCTATAGTTTACCAACGCACTTTTATCATCCTAGGAACTGGGAGAAGATGTTAATCTCCAAGTGCTCTTTAGATTTAGCTTGATTTCGTTGTCCCTTTGAACCTACATCTTGGGATCTCCAATCACGTAAGTAGGGTTACCATCAAACTTCATCTTATGTCATAGGCTTTAAATCCATTTCTCTTGATGATTTCACAACTTGCTCTCGAGACAAACCTTTAGTAAACGGATCTGCTAGGTTGTCAGCCGATTGGATGTAATCAACATTGATCATTCCGTTTGAGAGCAATTGTCTTAAAGTTTTATGTCGTCTTCTAATATGACGAGACTTACCATTATACATTGAACTTAGTGCTCGAGCTATTGCCGACTGACTATCGCAATGGAGACTCATAGCCGACACCGGTTTTTCCCACATTGGTATATCCTCCAGAAAGTTTCGAGGCCATTCTGCTTCTTTTGCTGCTTTGTCCAAGGCAATGAATTCAGATTCCATTGTGGATCTAGCCAGTAGAGTTTCTTTGGAGGATTTCCAGGATATAGCCGCACCACCTAGGGTAAAAACATACCCGCTTGTGGATTTTGAGTTTTTGGAGTCAGATATCCAATTAGCATCACTATAGCCTTCCATCTCTGCTGGATATCGTCCATAGTGTAATCCATAATTTCGAGTATATCGCAAGTAGTTCAATACCCTTGTTATGCCTTTCCAGTGACCATGTCCTGGATTACTAGTGTAACGACTTAAAACGTTCACCGCATGTGCTAAATCTGGTCTCGTACAATTTGTTAAGTACATTAGACTTCCAATCACTCGTGCATACTCTACTTGAGATATGCCATCACCCGAGTTTTTCTTTAAGTCGAGGTGAGGGTCCACGGGACTCTTTGCACTACCGCTTGAGTCTTTCTTGAATCGTTCAAGTACTTTATCAGCGCAATGATCTTGAGTTAAAATGATTCCTTCAGAATGTCTTATGACTTTTATTCCTAGAATCACATCCGCTAGTCCCAAATCTTTCAGGTCAAACTTCCCACTAAGCATGTTCTTAGTTTGTTGGATCATATCTTTGTTACTACCAATAATGAGCATGTCGTCAACGTATAGGCACAACATGATATATCCTTTTGGAGTTGTTTTGACATAAATACATTTGTCACATTAATTTATATTGAAACCATTTGACATCATAACATTGTCAAATTTCTCATGCCATTGTTTAGGTGCTTGTTTTAATCCATATAAAGATTTCACAAGTCTACACACTTTGTGTTCCTGCCTAGACACGACATATCCCTCGGGCTGTTTCATATAAATTTCCTCTTCTAACTCTCCGCTTAGAAATGCCGTTTTTACATCCATTTGATGTATTTCTAGATTACGTAAAGCCGCAATCGCTGTTAGTACTCGAATAGAAGTAATTCTCGTTACTGGAGAATAAGTATCAAAGAAATCTAGACCTTCTTTTTGTCTAAATCGTTGTACTACAAGCCTTGCCTTGTACTTCTCTATTGACCTTCTTTCGTATGTGATTTAATGTAGTTATACATTATTTGTTAATATGTTGTTGTTGTTATCAAATTTATTAATATTTGTAAATATAAATATTTTTTATTTTCTTATATTTATGTTTGAATTAGTTTTAAAACATAATATTAGAATAGGGTTGCATTGTCATAAGAGAAGCTCACACATTAATTTAATTTGTGACTTAATCAAGTGGACTATAATTAAATATAACATAGGGATATAATAAGGATATTTAAAGACATGTCCAATAGTCAAATAGGAGGTGATTAAGAAATGAGTAATGCATTAAATTGGTACCAATTTCATTCAATTTTGGCATTGGACAGCCAATTTTTATATAGATATAAGATACGGTTGACGGCTATTAGCCAAATCTTAGCTTAAATTGAACCTTTTTTTTTGTTAATTATTTGTGATTCAATTAAGGAGTCCAATTCCGGTGAGGATGCTCTCTTAGAGTAGGAATAAGGATCAACTCCATCTTACGGATGAAGTAGATCCAAGAGCTAGCAACTAGGACTATAGAGTGGTGGTCCCCACACTTAATTAAATCTCTCCTTCCTCCCCAGCTCCTAACAAATACGATCCAAAACCTCCGCCGTCGTCGCCTCCTCCAACTACAAAAGCTTCTTCGTCCGAATCAACCACCACGCCTCGCCGCCGTCTAATCTCGTCGGAGCGCATCGACTAGAAACTACTCTCCGCCGTCTGTTTTACGCCGGAGCGCATCGCCTAGAAGCTATTCGCCGTCGGAGAATAAGAGATCGTTCACTAAGAAATGCTCTCCTATATACTCTAGACTCGTTTATTGTATCAAAATTAAGATAACTTGCAATGATCATGGTATATCTCATTGGATTTGAAATAAAACAAGCAATTGATTACTGATTTTCTTCTTACTTTATGTTTTCTGGAAGTTATTATTAAATCTCCATTATTTTTTTTATGTGCAAGCTTGATTAATGGAATAAATGATAGGTGCATCAGCGTTAAATGATAGGTGCACCAGTGGTAAAGTAAAGGTGCATCAGTGGTAAATGATTGATGCATTAGTGGTTAAGTAAATAAAAGGATAAGTACATTGCATCGGTGGTAAAGTAAAGGTGCATCAGTAATAAAGTAAAAGTGCATTGGTGGTAAAGTAAAGGTGCATCGGTGAATAAGTAAATGTTCATGAGTCGTAAAAGTATGGGTGCATCACTGGTAACGTAAATGTGCATCACTGGTAAGGTAAAGGTGCATCAACGGTTAAGTAAAAGGTGCATCACTTGTTAAGTAAAAGGTCCATCGCTGGTTAAGTAAAAGGTGCATCACTGATAAATGATACGTGCATCACTGGTAAAGGATAGGATAGATGCATCAGTGGTTAAATAAAGGTGCATCACTGATTGACTTTGATTTTAATGCTTGAAAGTAATGATTGTATACAATAAATTGTATATGTGCATCAATGGTTAAGTAAAGGTGCATCAATTGTAATTGTAGGTGCATCACTGATTGACTTTGATTTTAAAGGTTGAAAATAATAATTGTATATAATAAATTGTATAGGTGCATCAATGGTTAAATAAAGGTGTATCAGTGGTTACGTAAAAGTGCATCACTGGTGAAGTATATGTGCATCACTGATTGACTTTGATTTTAAAGCTTGAAAATAATGATTGTATATAATAAATTGTATAGGTGCATCAGTGGTTAAGTAAAGGTGCATCACTGGTTGACTTTGATTTTAAAGCTTGAAAATAATGATTATATATAATAAATTGTATAGGTGTATCAGTGGTTAACTAAAGGTGCATCGGTGATTAAGTAAATGTGCATCATTAGTGAAGTATAAGTGAATCACTGGTTGACTTTGATTTTAAAGCTTGAAAATAATGATTGTATATAATAAATTGTATAGGTGCATCGGTGGTTAAGTAAAGGTGAATCAGTTGTTAAGTAAAAGTGCGTCACTGGTGAAGTATAGGTGCATCACTGGTTGATTTCGATTTTAAAGCTTGACAATAATAATTGTATATAATAAACTGAGTTTAGACAAATGATGCATATAGGCATCTGAGAGAAATGAGTGAAGCTAAAGAGAGTTATGTTTCGTTGTTTAAAGCGAGAGGAGGTCATGGAGGATGATTCTCCTCAACCGATTTTTGTCGTTTTCCTTCTTCTATGGAGAACGAATTCGTCGATTCGAGCGATGTGATGGAGAGATCTATGGAGGAACAGACCAGCGACGAGAAGACGTCGGAAGAGAGCGGCTGAATTTTGTCGCTGAAAGAGAAAGAGAAGGGAAAGAGAAAGGGGGGGAACAGACGGACGAGATTAACACATCACTTATGACACGGAGGGTGGAGATTGATCCTCATTCCTTCTCCATAAGCCCATCCTCACTGGATCTTTTTCCTCAATTAAGAACGGGTGTTTGCAATTTTGTTAATCGTTTGAGTTGCTTTCTCTTACCACTTAATATTTCCCCAAATAACGAGAAAAAACCGCGCATTCAGCGTTTTTTCACTATAATCGGTCGTGTAGTTGGGATAAGCCGGATTTTTTTCTAGAAATTCTCTAGTTACACGTTAATTACTGTAAATTTTGATTTTGATTACTTTATTTTATTTTTCTCAAAATGACCTCAAATAATTTTATCGACCAAGTTATGAACATTACTGCCTAAATTATGAACATTAACTTGTTATCTATAAACACGAAAAAACTTCGTACCTATCCATGACCCTACCTATTTTAACCAAAAGTCAACTTCGTCCCGCACACGCTGTTACATTCTCCCGCCCAAAACCAAAGCTCGCTCAACAATGGAGAACTCGAAAAAAAGCGTATCTCCGTATCTCCGTTTTCCATATAAAAAATTTGATTTTTTTCCGAGCCTTTTTCAATTTCAACTTTTGTTTATAGGCCAAAATTACTTGTGCACATGCACATTTTTTCAAACACAAACTTTGAACCTGTTTTTCCCGAGCTCTAAAAACCTTTCGTTTCTGGAAAGCATTTTTGCACATGTGTCAAAAATCGCGCAGCTCTCAGCTTCACGCGGAGTTAGACTCCGTCTGGAGGTAGAAAGCTGGCAGGTTAGAAAACTTCAGCTATTAAAAAAAATAATTTTAATAATAGTTGGAGGATCTTTTATACAATGTAAGGTTCTTCATTGCATTAAAAACATCCTTTATTTTCACACATTTTTCCAACCCTTTCTCTGTATCTTCACTTGGTGAAATTTTGTGAAGCAACAATGTCAAATTAAACTGAAATTCTCTTTCAATATCTTAATCACTTCTATACTTGACAAGGTTAAGGATACAAACTCTGGCAGAACTCCAGTAAGGTGTCTTAATTCTTCGGCTGCATCTCTCCTGTCACTCTTAGCAACAGTGGAAGAGGACAACTTTGCTAGTAAAGAACTCACCTAATTCAAATAAGGATGGAGAAATCAAACATAATGTGTCTTAATTCTTGAGGATTGAACAACATTATCTGTATACGGTCGGTGTGCTTATTTTTCCATAGCAAAATTTCATTTTTTGAGCCAAAATAATACGTGCTCATGTTCTGCAAAAAATATGCACATTATCTGTATACGGTCCGTGTGCACATTTTTCCATATAAAATATTTGATTTTTTTTCAGAGCCTTTTACAATTTCAACTTTTGTATATGGGCCAAAATTACTTGTGCACATGCACATTTTTTCAAACACAAATTTTGAACCTGTTTTTCTTAGCTCTGAAAACCTTTCGTTTCTGGAAAGACTTTTTGCACATGTGTCAAAAACCGCGCAGCTCTCAGCTTCACGCGGAGTTAGACTCCGTCTAGAGGTAGAAAGCTGGTAGATTAGAAAATGTCAGATATTAAAAAAATTAATTTTAATAATAGTTGGCGGATCTGTTATACAATGTAAGATTCTTCATTGCATTAAAAACATCCTCTCTTTTCACACATTTCTCCAACCCTTTCTCTATATCTTCACTTGGTGAAATTTTGTGAAGCAACAATGGCAAATTAAACTGAAATTCTCTTTCAATATCTTCACCATAGAGAGACTTCTTAATCACTTCTATACTTGACAAAGTTAAAGATCCAAACTTTGACAGAAGTCCACTAAGGTGTCTTAATTCTTCTGTTGCATCTCTCCTGTCACTCTTAGCAACAGTGGAAGAGGACAACTTTGCTAGCAAAGAAATCACCTAATTCAAATAAGGATGGAGAAATCAAACATAATGTGTCTTAATTCTTGAGGATTGAACAACATTATCTGTATACGGTCGGTGTGCACATTTTTCCATAGGAAATTTTCATTTTTTGAGCCAAAATTATACGTGCTCATGTTCTGCAAAAAATATGCACATTATCTGTATACGTTCCGTGTGCACATTTTTCCATATAAAAAATTTGATTTTTTCCGAGCCTTTTTCAATTTCAACTTTTGTTTATAGGCCAAAATTACTTGTGCACATGCACATTTTTTCAAACACAAAGTTTGAACCTGTTTTTCCCGAGCTCTGAAAACCTTTCGTTTTTGGAAAGCCTTTTTGCACATGTGTCAAAAACCGCGCAGCTCTCAGCTTCACGCGGAGTTAGATTCCGTCTGGAGGTACAAAGCTAGCAGATTAGAAAATGTCAGCTATTAAAAATTAATTTTAATAATAGTTGGCGAATCTGTTATATGAATTAGTTATGTAGTGTGGAATTAGGAGATGAATTTGCAGTAATATTGCTCAATTACTTTATATGGATTAGTTATGTAGTGTGGAATTAGGAGATGAGAATGAATTTGCAGTAATATTGCTCAATTACTTTATATGAATTAGTTATGTAGTGGAATGAGGAGATGAGAATGAATTTGCAGTAATAGTGCTCGATTACTTTATATGAATTAGTTATGTAGTGTGGAATTAGGAGATGAGAATGAATTTGCAGTAATAGTGCTCAATTACTTTATATGAATTAGTTATGTAGTGTGGAATTAGGAGATGTGTTAGATTAGGCTTTCCACATCGGAAATTGAGATAATAATAGTCCATTATATAATATCATGAATTACTCCTCCTATTGTCAATTGGTTTTAGGATGGAACCCCATGGGCTTGACTCAACAAAACGTAAAAACAAATGCTGACTCGAGACTTTTCCTTTTTTTTCTTTTTCTACATTTTATTTTTTGAATATTTTTTTTGTCTCAGCAAAACGAACTACGTACTCGATACGAGTTATTAATCTCAGCAAAACTCAAAAATAAGTAAAATAACAACTAACTTGATTTCCTTGTCGAAGAGATATGATTTCCTTCTTTGAAGATCTTGTCTTGTGGCGCAAGGCTTAACTTTTCTCAGCACTTCTAGGGTTTCTGACGGCTGGGTTTTTGGTAGGGAGGATGAATTTGTGATGGTGGTGATGGGTTGAATGGATTTTGGGACAAGAGTACTCCAAACTCCAATCTTTCGATCTCCACAAACACGAATCGATTCAAGCTTCTAGTACACAACCTGAAACAAACTCAACAAGAAAGATCAAAGTACTAGAAGACTCAAAATCAATTTCTGATAGAAACTGACAAACTGGAAAACAAAAACTGGCTCTTTTTGTGATTTTTTTGATAATGAGTGATACTCTTGTGAAGACGACGATGGTGTCAACACAACTCTGATACAAATTTAATGCGGGGATAAGTCGTTGTTGCCTGATCTAGACACCAAACCTCGAACAGAAACTCGAAGATAGAAGATAAGCGGAATTAGAATGAGATGGAAGAAGGATAAGTCAAATGATAGGCCAATTGGAACCAAATAAAACAACGATAAAACCCTTGAACATAAGAACAAGAATCTTACCGAATGATGAAGAAACCTCAATGGATTACAACTAAACACAATGGCTATGGTAGGCCAAGACACCTGGAGGATACTCTATGGAGTCCTGATAGCACCAACCTTATGGAAGAGTTTGACACGCAAAAGTACAACTAGGGAGAGTTCAACAACAATGCACTCATTGCACTCTGCTCGCAAAAGCTCTCTTTTGGGAGGAAAAACGATAAACGTTGTATTCAATAATCAAGTTTGGGCCCTAAAACAATAACTAGGGAAAACCTTATATAGGCTTATAAGGTGGTCAATTAAAAGAAATGAAACAATTAAAAGTATTGCCAAAAATAGCCTAAAAGAAATAATCCAGAAACAGCTAAAATAGGAAATCTCGCAAAGCCTTCCGTATCGTTGATGCGATCGCGCACGTGTTAATGAATTTGGCTACAACAACTTTTTGCAATTAAAGAACGCGAGCATGAAATGTTGGATGCGATCGCGGGCATCAGGGACGCGATCGCGTCATTGCTCCAGAGAGCTCCTTCGTCGACATCTTCGCTCGGGTCTTCTAAAACGCTTATAACGAACACAATCCTCATAGGTGTTTCCAAGAGATCCTTTGTACTAGTAAGCTCATTAGACAAGATGAAAGTGACTAACTTGTCTAACTCTTGTTGGACCTCCTTAGCTCTCGAACTCGGGAACCGCCAGTGTTGGTTGTTGCTCAAATGATCCTTCATAAGCGCCTCCTCCATTGAGGACAACCACCTCTTGTGCGCCGGAAGAAACCTCTTCGGCGACAATGACGCCCACTCTAGTGTCTTGTCCAACTTCTTGGTGATCCAGCGCCTCGTGTCCAACCCTTAGGTAGTGACCTCTTTGGCTTGACACTATGACGCCTCACCAAAGCGTTGGTAAACTTGGTATGATCAAGCCATTGTTTTCCATGCGTATCCTTAGGGCGTTTAACCCAACACCCATTTTTTTTATATTTGACACCCGCTAAAGATGCGCCCAAATGAACCGGGCTAGTCTTGGGCGCACCCTGAATGCGCCCAAGACTCTCGGGAAACTTTTGACTATTTATCATATGTTACTCTTTTTTACTATATTTAGGATCTCTTGGGAACTTTCTATTTCTAACAATTACTATTTTTAGTCCTTATTTTCCGAGATAGTGTGGAATTTGCGAATTTTCTATTTTTAGTTATTTTTCATTTTTAGCAAGTTTCCCTTTTAGGAGTTTCTACTTTTGGAGTGGTCCAACCCTCCATTGTTTGGTCCATTCAAATGGACTTGTTTGGCCCAAAGTCATGCCTTCCAACCCTAGTTCAATCCTAGCCGTCATATTCCTTGTGTTTCCCTTTAAATGGCTTCGGCCTTCCTCCTACTTTCAATTCTAGGTATCAACCTCCATTAATTTGGCTCTTACATCTTAATAACCTCCTTCACATATATTCTAATCCACTCTTCTTACTTCTAATCTCGTTTGTTTATATCTCCAAATCCTTTCACCGTTCGAATTCATACTTCGATCACGATCATCTAATCTTTCACCAGCAAGTTTGTCGAGTTAATCTTGACATCCATATCAAGATTAACTCATTACATTAAGGGACGGAGAAAGTATATTGTAATACGACTTCCATATAAGTATTCATTTATTAGGGTGTTATTAATTATCTACCTAACTACAATATAAGGGAGAAGCCAAGTCTTTGTTAAAAATTGCGCCATGTGTCGCTCATTTATTGGTCATATATTCATATTTTAAACAATTCTTTTTTTGAAAAAGCTTCAACTATGCCCTCCTTCTCCACAATTATCTCATTACATTAAAATTGTTTTTGAAAAAAACTACATTTTCCAGGATTCTTTCCAAATTCGTTAATTTCTACTCCATGTTGATTGTGATTATAAATGATCAACCACGCGAGTCAAACACTCTGAATATCCGACGACAACATTTGATATCCTTCTGTGTTCAATAAGTCGCCGTCTGTTTTTCTTTGAGGTTCGATGATTTATATAATTTATGCCTTTTAGTATCTATCTATATATAAAAATTGATGAGTTTGAAGAAGTAAAAACAACATGTACCTAATAAATGCTACTCCAATATTTTAAATCTTTATTCTAATTACCTATTATATTAAATCTTAATTTCATCATCAACTAAGAAAGCACCAACTTCGTCTCCTTCCTCTACCCGTTCATCAATTCCTTCGTTTCATTCTGACGCCCCTTCTTGCCCGATTAAAAAATAATCTGGATTAATTAGATAGTTTTATCTATATATTGACAACACCTAAGATTGATTCATATGCGCCAAAACATCTAACACGTCAAACAGCATTGGCCTCAGTAAAACATGAACATCATATAAATACTTTATGTTGCAGATTTCGGTTGTAACCGATTGTTACAATAGTTATATTTGCATTTTACGAGTTTGTAGAATTATATTATATCATCGTTCACTCATTTTGAATTTAAGGCCTATTTAATGACTAACCGCAACCGGAAAACCTTAATTTCCCCGCGCTTCGCGCGGGATTCCGGATCTAGTGTTAAATAAATTTGATGATTGTACATATCTATTTTGCAGCCTAATTACTAAATGAATATTGATCTAGGAGGTGTGGTTTTCTAAATGCACTAGAATTCATCGTGCAATAATTTACTCACTCCAGTTTTGTGAGATTTCAGATATATATAAAAGGATGTACTCGAGCCCAAAAGATAGAAGAACGCGTTTTTCAAAAATAATTTTTTATATATTTATTTATTTAATGAGTTTAGAATAAATGGCTTTCAAAATAAGTTGACATATTTTAATTCTATTCTTAATTATTATTAATAGAATAATTTATAATATAATTCTATAAACATATAAAGCATTATACATAATAAAAAAAAAAAATTACATAATTCCCGTGAATGTCACGGACTAACACTACTTATGTATCATTCGTAATTTTCCCGCACGCTTGGCATAGTTAGTTCTTTCTGTACATTTCTGTATTACGGAGTATAAAGATCGAGAAAATGTCCAATAGATTTCTTTACCTTTCTCTGCTCTAGTACCAATCCCTACCTATCTTAACCAAAATTTTGACCAAAAGTCAACTTCGTCACTTACCTTCCGCTAAAATGCTCGCTCGATAATGGAGAACTCGAAAAAAAGCGTATCTCGGTTCTTCGATTCCGATTCAATAATCGCAAATACGATAACATGAAAGAACGCTTTGAAAGTCCAACGACGAAGAGAGAAGAGATCTGATCTGAAATACGAGAGCTGCAAAATGTAGTACTCTATCCGAGCGAAGAGATGGACGAATTGCAGGCGCAAAAGTCTTTCAGCTATTAATGTAGTACGGTATCCACCTATTAATCTTTCAGCTCCTAAAAAAAGAAAGCAAAAGTCTTATTGAGTTGCTCTTCAGTCTGGCTAAATTTGTGGCTCTACCCGAAGTTGTTGAAGAGCTGAGAAATGAAGGTGCAGGAGATGTGTGCTTGGACTTGCAAAATCTGAGCAAGTTGTTGGATGTGTTTATGTTGGATGTGTTTCTATTTGTGAATGAGTTGAGTTGGGGTAAAACATACATTTCTGACAGCCTTGGTAAATGAGTTGAGTTGATGTAGAAAATACATATCTGAATGCCTGATATAGGAAATACTATTGTGAATGACTAGGAGAACAATTCTTGCACCTTGATTTTAGTCACCTTTGCTAGCATGTGTTAGACATTTTGTAAGTTTTTGTAGCCTTGTGATGCGCGCCTGGTCTTCGGAAAGCTAAAAGCGCTCGAGGATCTTCGACTGAAACCTTGAAAGTGTTTTGGTGGATGCCTTTTGAGGGGGGCGAAGGTCGATATGGGAGTATGCAACGGAAGGATTTGATATAGACGTCAAGTTTCCTTGACGAATTGGGATATGAATGAAGAGTAAACTCGACAAGGTAGGTTTGTGAAGGATTCGGCTATGGTGATTGAGGGACACTCAAACGAAAGAAAGTTTTGGCTAGGGATGTAGAGGAAAGAGGCTAGAAGATATGAGAACTTTTGGCTAGGGATATAGACGAAAGAGGTTAGGAGATATGGTGAAGGAGATGAGAAGACAGAGCCCGAATGATTGGTGACGCCTATTTCAAGAAGATGGAGGAAAACTCGTCTCAACAAAGGTTCTTGAATTCAAAACTAAACGTGAAGTACAATGATGGAGGCGGAAAGCCTTATAAAGGACAACAAGCAAGAAGGAAGAGACGACTAGGGTTTGTGACGGCTAGGGTTGAGCTAGGGTTGGGCTAGTTTGGGCTTGAGTGCCAAGAGAGCCCATTAGGACGGCCCAAACCATGCAAGGCTGGACCACTCCATATTTAGAAACTTTTTAAAAATAGGAAGTTCTAAAACGCTAGCAAAACCCGAGATTAACAACTTTCTAAAAATAGTATGTCTCCGAACATGGGACTGAGACAACAAATCCCAAATAGAGACAACAAAACCAAATAAAGACAACAAGTTCATGTTGAGACAACAAAAGCAAATAGAGACAACAATTGTAGATAGGATCGACCAACCCAAAGAGGAAAGTCATGCACCTCTAGAGCTAGCGGCGTCGGCGACCTTGGAGGAGGTTTTGTCCGGCGGCGATGGTTCCGACTCCGGCAACCAGGGGTGGCGCTAGCTTTGGGCCAGGGAGCGCCGAGAGGAGGATCGCCGGTGGTGCAGACGCCAACTTGGGACTTCTTCCGCTTGCGCTTGTGAGATGTCGGGTTGGCCTTGAGACTTGGGGAGGTAAACCTCAATTTGCGTTGGCGCTGGGATCTAAACTTGTGTGTGACAAGTGAGCTTAGGCATAGTAGGCTTGAGACGCCAATGGACAAGGTCCCGGGATGATCTTCAAGAGTTGAAAGTAGAAGGGACTTAGGCGCCTCTTGGCTTGTGTAGTTGCTTGCCATGGCTTTAGTCACAAATGATTGAACTGCTTCGGCGATGGCCTTGGCACGTTGCTTACTCATAGGAGCACTAGGAGGCATAGTGAGAGTCTCCTCTTGTTCTGTGGCTGTAAGAGAGGGCAGGGCGCATCACCTTGTGGGCTGCCATTTTGATTGTGACTAAGCTTGCGTCTGATATACTGGGAAATATTGTGAATGACTAGTGAAATTACAGGTTACCCATTGAATGAAATAATTGATACAGTATACTTTTGGTGCATTGATTTGTGGCTTACATTGACCCTACAAGGCTACAACCGGGTACAGGTGCAAAAATATTATAAAATAATCTGAAAGGCTAGACTTTTTTTTTTGATGAAGAAAACATTTAGGGGGGTTTACCTAACAAGAATAAACCGCCCTAGAGCATCCCGAAGGATGAGATCATAAAGATCTAAGAAAATATTGCAAAATCAGGTGATGGTTGAAACAGGGTGAGAAAAAAACAATAAGGTCTTCCCGCACCATAATCAAAGTCAAAAAAGAACCTAGAAAATCGATGACTAAGCTCAGTACACCGGGATTGAGAGAGAATGGACACGAACACGGGTTGCACTATGACCAACACAAGTGTTGTGACACCGAAAGCAGAAAACAATAATCTTCAAGTTGTGTGATGCACCTAGGCAAGTAACAAACTCTTGGAAGTGCTTACAACTTTAGCCAAAAGAAATGAAAGTAACTTCAATGACTTGAAAGGCAACAGAAAGACCAATTATTTTTTCTTTGGTGAAAACTTAGATTTATTATGTTGTAATAATCTGATTATACATCAAATATATTTGTTGTTATAATTTGTTGATACTATTTTTGTGGGAGTTTTAAGGATAGATAATCCTATAGATTTTGGGGGTTTTAGAGAAGGAAAATGTCTTACCCTAGTTGATTCCAGTTGATGTATTTTGCCATTGTTGAGAGTAGTCTTGTACGGAATAGATTATGATTGTTGAAGAGGGTTTGGTTTGGGTGATTTGGTTTTTGATATTGAGTGGTTTTTGAGTTTTGATATTATTTGTAGATTTGGTTTTGGGTTTTTGATTTCTGGAGAGAGGCGAGAGTGTTTGTTTCTCTCACTTACTTAGAAGGTAACCAATCATTTTTGAAAGGCTAGTCTGTTATCCCTTTAATTTAGTTTATTTATCCAATAATATTTGTGCTTTAATTTTTCCTACCACTTTGTTTTTATTTTGTTTCCTACTCCTATAATCAAGTGATTAATCAATAGTCAAGAACAAGAACAAAAATTACCAACTAAATGGAGGTTATTTGATTAACTCTATAATCTTCTAGAAAGCAAATAAAGAATGTGCAGTACTGAAGATAAGAAAATTGTGCGCTGCAGTACCTCAAAGAAGTAGTTAATGTACAAGAATCTAAATATAATAAACTTAGCAGAATCTTATTAACCAAAACTGGAGCTTAACATCTATATATCCAGGAGCTTAACATCTTATTGTGATGGGGATTTTATTTGGAGTACTGTATTTTGCATCTTCGGCTGTGGTAAGAGGATAATTTTGTATTGTTTGTATAAATCAGGTAAGTATTTGTTGGAGCCCAGAAATTGCGATCACGCGACACAACACTTTGCGTGACACAGGGCGTCTGGACAATCAACTTATGTAATACTATTCGTCGTCTTCTTCCTCGAAATTAACCTCACTCTCGACACCTGACACTTGCGTAACTTAACCGAGAAGGAAACCGGCTCCGGCTCTTTTGAGCTCCGATAAGAAAGATACGTAAAACCGGACACACAGAAATAACGCAAGTATACACAAAGGTAAAGAAAAGCAACGTGAAAGGAGAGTATATTATCAAAGACGTTTCACGTTCCGAGCTTTACGATAAAACGAGAAACACAGATACCGCTTATAACAACACTAAGGCTTTACAACGAAACTATAAGTGATACAACAAGTGCTTTATGCCTAAATTCCTCTAGGAGATGAGTGTTTCGGAAGTTTGTGGTTAGGGTTTGCTCTTGTGCTTTTCTTCTTCTTCAGAGGGAAGTCTAGCTTTTTTTCTCTTCTGATTCAGGATCCCCTTCCTTATCCATAGGGTTGCGTTTTTATACTATCGCCTGGGACCCACGCGAGTTTATTACCGTTTTGCCCCTCGATACTTAGTCCCGTTGTATCCTCTTATTGGGCTTTACTTGTTTATGGGCCGCTTTATTCTTCTGGGCTGACTTCCTGGACCGACCCGGCACGCGATTCGTGGGCCTGACCCAACTCTCTATGGGCCTCGCGAGCCCATCGAGAACCGGCTCCAACATCCAGCCCCCCAAGCTTTCATGCTGAATAGCTGAAGGCTTGGGCCTGTCTTCTTGAAGTCGCGTTCTCGATGCAAGCTTGGCTTTTAAACTTTGCACATTCCCATCGCGTGATAGGGTCGCGTGTATTTCTGTTTCATTTTCTCTGGGCGACGTTTTGAATTCAAAAACTTTACGAATTCCCGCGCTGAGTGCATGTCGTCCACGTGTTGACTCATTATTGCACCCCTCTTTCCCTCGATTTTTTCTTATATATATCCATTCTCGTCTTCCTCTTTCTCTTTTCCGCCATAACTTCCACTTTCTCTGCAACTTCTCAAATCCGCCGTAACCTCCATTTTCTCTGCAACATTCTTCGCCGGTGCTTTCCTTCCTTCTCCATCATCATCTTCGCCGTCGTTCGCAGTCGTTTCTCCATGGCAGGTTAGTCTTCCGCTCTCCTTTCTCTTTTCTACTTCGTTTCTTCGATTTTTTAGGGCCTCCATCGTCGTTCCATTTCTCCTCGCCCGCAGAAATTTCACTTGGTTCTTTTGAATTGAGAGGCTTCTGAAGGTCACCTTTTGTTCATTGGGTGTTTTTGCGTTGTATCCCATTTCGACTCTTATTCTTTGATGCGCTCGTTTGGGAAAAAACGTGTTTTGGTCAATTTCTGCCATCTTCGACCTTCGTGGTGTTCTTCGTGTTCTTGGGCTTGGTCCATTCTGATGTCGTTTTGGCTTCCCTTTTGATTCTTGAGTTTCAGCTTTTCCAGGGATTTCTTGTTTGTTATAGCCTCGCGTTAGTTACTTTTAGACACGCGTTGCTCCTAATTTTGATGTTCTTTTTTCCTTCTTTCCATCCCTGGAAAACTGAAACTTACTTTGCCTATGCTTTCAGGTAGCGATGATTTTTATGAACGCTCAGCTCGGGCTGAGTATTCGGGGCGTACCACATCCGGATCTGAAGGGGGTTCTGGTGATCGCGAGCCAGACTCTCGTAGACGATCTCGCGTTTCTAGAAAATCTAAGAAGAGCAAAGCGAAGACGCCCAAAAGATCCAAAACCAGACTCCCGTCTCGCGTCATTCAAGAGCGAGCCGAGACCAATTACGGTCAATTCGCTAGCTTTTTCTCTCACAAGGGGTCTTTGCCCCACGTAGTTATAGAGAAACCCTTTCTCGCGGGCCCCGGACGCGTGAGTATCTTTACAAAGAGAATTACGCATTCTCGCACCCTAATTCCCAACACCGCCCAACGTAGCAGTCTTACCTTTGACGATCTTCGTCGCCTTGCTACGCGATATCCCTTCCCTGAGGGGACCGTATTTGCCCTCCCCGATCTCGAAGGCACTTCCCTTGACCAGTATGGGTCTTTCTTTGCTTTGAGTAGGCAGTCTTTAGAAGCCGGCTTCCGTCTCCCTTGGACGTCCTTCCAGACTGAAGTAATGGCAGATCTAGGCTTCAGCCCTTCTCAGATGCATCCAAACTTCTGGAGTTCTCTGATTGTCTACATCATGCGATGTCAGGACATTGGGATAGTTCCTAATACTCCTCACTACGCGCTCATCAATTCGTATAAGAAGAACTCACGCGAGGATGGGTTTTATACTGCCCAAGCCAAGACTCCTAGCGCTTTCCGATTGCCTTCGAAGATCGAGGGGTGGAAAACTTGTTGGTTTTTAGTCTGTCCCCCTCCTGGCTCTGGAATTTCCGTCCAGGTACGCGAGCCCACTGCGAGAAGGGCTCCATGCTTTTTCCCCAAGGAGACTCGCGACAGATTCATTCGTGATTACAAGGATTACCCCGACAAGGCAGTTCAAAAACGTTTTGAGCTGGCTATCTCGGACTCTTTACTGGTCGCCAGGGGACTTAGTCTCAAGGCTCATGCCCTAGGTTTTTGTTCGTTTTTGTTTCGACGCTCGCGTTTATTACGATTATTTACACTATACTCATTTGTGGTGGCTTTTGTAGATGCTGACTTTTTCGCCGATCTTCCGGATCTGGGGGGGTTGGCCCTTGATGAGTCGGGCGCGCTAACAACCTTCGAGGCGCCTACCCGCATGGTTTCATCCGTCCCTGATCCGACTCCTACTCCCCCAGCCGCTGCTTCGGAAACACCAACGGAGCTTGCGACGACAGTTTCTGAGGATGCTCCTCCGGTCCAGACGTCTCGCGTACTTTCGGTTCGCGATAAGGGGAAGCAGAAAGTTGTCGAGAAAAAACGCAAGAGGACGACGGAAGTGGAGTTTGTCTCCTCTCCGGAGCCTACTGATACCCCTGTCGCGAACCCGACCTTCATCCATAGCTTATCCGCGACGCGTGCGTTCGTTGAGACGATACCGACCGTTTTCCCTCCCGCACCTAGCCTCTACGAGGAAATTTCGGAAAGGCCTGGCGGCTTGTCCAAACTTCTTTTCGCCGTAAGTCTCCTGTTTCTACTTATTTCTTGCTTTCTTGGGGTGTTTTTAACTTTCATTTTTGTAGGGGATGAATCTCATCGCGAGCGCGACTCAAAAGGTGCTTGCCGCTGAAGATGAACTTAAGGAGCTGAGGGCAGAGGATCAGTCGACCCGCGATGCCCACAGAGCGGCCAAGTCTAGGCTTATGGGAGAAAAGAAAGCCTTGGAGGAGGAGCTTTCGAGGGCTGAGACGACGATGAAGGAGATGGAGGGTGAGCTCGCGTTCCTGCCAGTGAAAGACGCGAGAATAAAGGAGCTGGAAGCTCAGCTTGCGTATGAGAGGTCTACTCATGTCAACATCGTCACTGAGTACAATACGCAATTGAACGACCTTAGACAGGAAAACGAGAAGCTCCACGCGACGATGTCTGAGAGAATCGCTTACGAGAGGAACATGGCGGTGGAGGAGTATTGTGGGGGTTATCGCCAGCGTGCTCGCGTCGAGTTTTACAAGAATGCTGCCAACACGCTTCTCCTTTGCATGGTAAAGATGCAGATGCTGAAGTTCAAGGTTAAGGACTTCCCTTTTAATGCTCAGGACCTGTGCGGGCTTTCTACTGATCTTCCTGAGTACCAGCCCCCATTGCCCGGAACCTTCATTGATGACGGGGAGACTCCACTCGAGGCATGGGGAATTACGCGTCTTGCGCCAGAGAGGGGTATAGTTAAGGGTAAAGAGAGTCAGGTTCTCAGGCCCCCTCTCCCGAAGGTGGTCGCTCCCCCTCCGGTTGAGAAGCCAGTTCCGAGCCCTCCTTCTCCTTCCCTCTCGTCTCGCAAGAGGAAGGTGTTCGCGTCTGATGCCCTCCTCGACACCATTCAGCCTTCAACGCGTTCTAGTGTAGATCATGCGGGTGGTTCAGGTTCGCGAGCGTCTGGTGTTCGAGATGTTGTGGATCTGGAGGCGGATAGTGTCGAGGACGCGGAGACTGCTGCTAAGACTGTTTCTAAGTAATGTCTTTTGTCTTGAACAATGTTTTTTGCATCCAGAATTGGGATCTTTTGTAATCAACTTCTGTTTAACGTGGGTATGATGGTTACGAACTTTATGCTCTCCTTGTAATTAACTTTTATGTTATGGGTATGATGGTCGCGAGCTTTACATTGTTTCTATATTTTGGTTCTGCTTGTTTCGTGCATATTTATCTCGTCTCGTCCCCCCCGTTTTGCGTTTCGGAAACATGAGTAAGTTTGCGAAAAAGGAAAATGCAAAGAGATAAGTGTCGTAACTACGGTCCATTCTGTACATTTAGGCAAAACTGACTTGTTACATAACTTCGCGAGAGTAAGCATTGCAAACTATTCTTCTGCTAACTATTGCATGATCGTTACACGCGAGGTTCATCTTTAGCCTTTAGCCGCGGCGCAGTAGGATAGCATTTCCTTGGTGTGGTTGTCATGGAGTATTCTTGGTCTTTGTCAAGCATTTAGTCATGGTGCTGCTCTCGCGTGGGATACCTAGCACTGCACATGTAGAGGAGCATTTAGCTTTTGGTTTTTATCCTTAGGTAGTAGCACTGCACATGACGCTAACCCGCCCATACTTTCGCGACCAAGGGGAGTTTTTTAGCTCAGCCCTGGAAGCTGGAAGCACGAGCCGTCCTCACTTTCGCGACCAAGGGGAGTTTTCTAGCTCAGCCTTGGAAGCTGGAAGGAAGACACGCGACTGGGGGGGTTTTTTAGCCCAGCCCAGCCGTCTACGCTTTCGCGACCAGGGGGAGTTTTCTAGCTCGGCCCTGGAAGCTGGAAGCACAAGCAGTCCCCACTTTCGCGACCAGGGGGAGTTTTCTAGCTCAGCCCTGGAAGCTGGAAGGAGGACACGCGACCGGGGGGGTTATTAGCCAAACCCGGCCCAGCCGTCTACGCTTTCGCGACCAGGGGGAGTTTTCTAGCTCAGCCCTGGAAGCTGGAAGCACGAGCAGTCCCCACTTTCGCGACCAGGGGGAGTTTTCTAGCTCAGCCCTGGAAGCTGGAAGGAGGACACGCGACCGGGGGGTTATTAGCCAAACCCGGCCCAGCCGTCTACGCTTTCGCGACCAGGGGGAGTTTTCTAGCTCAGCCCTGGAAGCTGGAAGCACGAGCAGTCCCCACTTTCGCGACCAGGGGGAGTTTTCTAGCTCAGCCCTGGAAGCTGGAAGGAGGACACGCGACCGGGGGGGTTATTAGCCAAACCCGGCCCAGCCGTCTACGCTTTCGCGACCAGGGGGAGTTTTCTAGCTCAGCCCTGGAAGCTGGAAGCACGAGCAGTCCCCACTTTCGCGACCAGGGGGAGTTTTCTAGCTCAGCCCTGGAAGCTGGAAGGAGGACACGCGACCGGGGGGGTTATTAGCCAAACCCGGCCCAGCCGTCTACGCTTTCGCGACCAGGGGGAGTTTTCTAGCTCAGCCCTGGAAGCTGGAAGCACGAGCAGTCCCCACTTTCGCGACCAGGGGGAGTTTTCTAGCTCAGCCCTGGAAGCTGGAAGGAGGACACGCGATCCGACTACGTTACCTGTGCTTTTCATGTTATAATAACCACAAGTATTGTGAACGTACCTGAGTTTTACGGGAGGACTAGGCGTAGAAACGACGAAGTCGCATCACGTTCCAGGAGTTGGCAATGTGACTTCCAGAGTGGTCCTTGAGGCGATAAGCCCCGGGCGCGACTTCGCGATCTATAATGTAAGGTCCTTCCCAGTTGGAGTCGAGCTTTCCCCCCTCTGTTCTACGTAGCACAAGGTCTCCTCTGGCAAATCCCCTCAGTTTTACGTTCTTGTTATAATATTTCGCAACGCCCGCTTTATGATTGGCTGCTCTGATGGTGGCCAGGTCGCGAGTCTCTTCTCGCATTTGCAACTCTAGCTGCATTTTTTCGTCATTGTCGTCCGGACTATACTGAATCACGCGGTCCGTAGGCACAATGAACTCGACCGGTACTGTGGCCTCTATTCCATAAGCGAGAGCAAATGGCGTTTCTCCAGTTGCTTTCTTTACTGTGGTCCTGTTTGCCCAGAGTACTAGGGGTAACACTTCGGCCCACATGCCTTTGGACCCTTCTAGCCGTCTTTTTAAGTCCATGACAATGCTCTTGTTCACTGCTTCTACCTGGCCATTGCAATGCGGGTGAGCGACTGAAGCAATCCTTAAAGTGATCCCTATGTCTCTGCACCATGTAAACAATTGCGGCGAATTGAATTGTGGTCCCCTGTCGGTTACGATCTCGTGAGGGAGGCCATACCTGCAGATGATGTTTCTCCAAAGGAACTTTTTAACTGCCGGGACGGTGGTGCTCGCGAGGGCTTCGGCTTCGATCCATTTGGTGAAATAATCAACTGCTACAATGATGTACTCTAGTTGACCAGGCGCTTTTGGTTTGAAAGGTCCCAATAGATCTAGTCCCCACATCGCGAAGGGGCAAGGGCTTGACATTATCTGCAACTCAACACCTGGTTGATGAGATGCTGGGGCAAAATACTGGCATGGCTTGCAATTCTGAGACTCGCGTTGTGCGTCTTGTTTCATGGTGGGCCAGAAACCTCCCTGCCTTAATGCTTTATAGACCATTGGTCTCCAACCCGCGTGTGTTCCGCATAATCCCGCGTGAAGCTCCTTTATCAGCACGTCACTTTCTATCTTAGTCAAGCACTTAAGCTCGCGTGGTCCGTATCCCCTTTTGTAAAGTTCTCCACGACACATGTAAAAGCGTGCAGCCATGGAGACAAGCTTTCTCATTTCTTTCGGATCTGAAGGCCCTGTTCCGCTAGCAAGATATTGAATTATGGGGGTTCGCCAGTCGCCGACTGGCTCGCTTATCTCCATCAGTTCCACCTGATTGCTTATGGCGCTTTCAGACTTCACGAACCAAAAGTATGGGGCCTTTCCTTCTTTAGTAATGGCGGTGGGACCCTCGCTAGTACATTCTATATTTGCATACTGAATTTGGGAACCCCGCTTCGCGAATTCATCAGCTCGCGTGTTTTCCTCTCTTGATATAGCTTCAATTTCAAAATGCTCGAGTAACGAAATCAGGGTTGTGGCCCTCGCATGATATCTGGGGAGATTGCCTGTTCTGGCCTCGTAGGTCCCATTGATCTGATTCACGACGATCTGGGAATCGCTCATGCACTTTACCACATGAACACCCGCGTTAACGGCAATTTCCAGCCCTGCGATGAGTGCTTCATATTCTGCTTCATTGTTCGTGGCTTTGAACCTTAGCGCAATCGCATGATCTATTTTATCCCCAGCTGGGGAAGTCAGGACGACTCCCGCCCCGCAACCATCTACGTTTGCTGATCCATCAATGTGCATCACCCACGCGGGGTGTTCAGGAACTATAATATCTTTTTCTAGCTCCCTGAAACTCGTTTCAACTATGAAATCTGCCAAAGCTTGTGCTTTGATGGCGGGCCGTGGCCTATAGATCACGTCAAATTCTGTCATTTCAATGACCCATTTAGCGAGCCTTCCAGAGGTTGTTGGTTTACTCATGAAAGATGGCAGTGGTAAATCTGTCAATACTTCGATGGGATGAGCATGGAAATAAGGTCGGAGTTTACGAGCGGCTGTTATTAACGCGAGCACTGCTTTCTCAATGGGTGAATATCTGGTCTCGGCCGACAAAAGTGCTTTACTGATGAAATAGACGGGGACTCGTTGTTCCTTTACTAAAACAGCGCTAACTGCACGCGTACCAGCCGCGAGGTACAGCTGCAAGCCTTCACCAGGTATTGGGGACGCGAGGATTGGGAGTTTAGCCAGATGTTCTTTAAGACTCATAAATGCTCTTTCACATTCCTCAGACCATTCGAAGTTTTTAGGCTTCCTTAGTATGTCGAAGAAGGGAAGGTTTCGCTCCGCGAGTTTTGCGCAAAACCTTCCTAAATAGTTGACCTTTCCCACGAATCTTTGGACGTCGTGAATGGACCTTGGTGGTTGTAAATCCATCACGGCCTGGACTTTGTCTGGATTGACTTCGATACCGCGTGCACTGATCTGAAAGCCTAGGAACTTGCCTTCGGTGACTCCGAAGACGCATTTCTCTGGATTGAGGCTCATACCGTACTTTCTCAGGGTTTCAAAGACCTCTGCAAGGTCGCGAGTATGATCCGCTTGCTTTTTGCTTTTAACCACTATATCGTCAACATAGGCCTCTACAGTGTCACCTCTTTGGTCGCTAAAGATCATGTCCACCAGTCTCTGGAATGTAGCCCCCGCGTTTTTCAAACCGAACGACATTACTTTATAGCAGAAGGTTCCTTTGTCTGTGATAAAAGCAGTGTGCCCTGAGTCGGCCGGGTTCATCATAACCTGATTATATCCAGAATACGCGTCCAGAAAGCTTAGAGCTTCATGACCCGCGGTGGAGTCTACCAACTGGTCGATCGAGGGTAATGGATAACTGTCTTTGGGACATGCTTTATTGAGTCCAGTGAAATCTACGCACATGCGCCACTTCCCCGTCCCTTTGGGATTTTTCTCTACCATTACAACGTTTGACAGCCACGTTGGGTATTGCACTGGTTTTACAAACCCTGCTTTAATCAGCTTCGCGAGCTCTACCGCAGCTGCCGCGTTCTTTGGTCCCGCTTGTTTTCTTTTTTTCTGCCTACGCGGCTTAACCTCTGGACTAATGTTCAGGGAGTGGGTCATGACACTTGCCGGGATCCCTTTTAAATCCTTTGGCATCCACGCGAACACATCCCGGGAGTGGGTGAGTAAGATCTCGATCTCTTGTACGACTTTTTGATTCAGTTTCCCCCCTACGTAAAGTTTCTCCTCTTTGTTGGGGAAAGGAGTGATTACTTGTTTCTCAAACCCATCAAAATGCGGTTTATGCCCTTCTCCCTCTCCCTCAGTATCTCGCGGTCTAGGTGAGGCGCGAACTTCTAACTCAGCTTCTTCCAGGACGCGTGGCAACCCTGGAATAAATAACTGGTTGGCAAGTAGGGTCTTGGTATTGCCCTTTTCGGACGAGACGTAGCAGATACGGCTCTCCTCTTGGTTTCCTCTCGCGACCCCTACTCCTGTCAATGTTGGAAATTTTAAACAAAAATGGCAGATCGATACGACCGCCTTAAACCTGCACAGCGTCTCGCGGCCCAGTATCGCGTTGTAGGAGGATGTTATTGGGATCACCACAAAATCTATCTTTTTTGACCTTCTTGACCCTTTCTCCTCACCCAAGATGAGATCTAGGGTGACGACGCCCAAGGCCCTTACGCTGTCACCCGCGAAACCTACCAGCGTGGTTTTAGTGGGCCTGAGTGTAGACTGATCAATCCCCATTTTCTCGAAAGCGTCCCAGTAGAGTATATCGGCTGAGCTCCCAGTGTCGACGAGGATTCTTTTTACCAGTTTGGTTCCTATCTGAGCATGGATGACCAGTGGATCAGCGGCCTCGACAGCCCAGGTATCTACCTCTTTGTCACTGAAGGCAAGCGTGTAAGGTTCAGACTTCGATCTCGCGACACTATAGATCGGTTTTCCCCGAGGCTTGGGTGCGTTGTTAACGAGTCTTCGCTCTCGTTTGCCCAGGGGCATGGGTTCATGGCGGCCCGCGATCGTGCCTACATGGCCGTCCATGCGAGGGAAGTTCTGGGAAGGATGGCGATTAGGCCCCTGATTCTGGTTATTTCTCGCGGGGGTTTGTTGTCTCGTCTCATTTTGCGTTCTACTGCCTCCCCCTTTACTCCACGCTCCTCTGTACGTGACGCTGTGACCTGCATCAACGCTTCCCCTCTGAGCAGTCAGGACCTCCTGCTCACTTGGGTGATGTCGTCGCGACCGACACTCCAATGTAGAGTGAGTATTCACTCTGTGGTATTCGCACCAGGTGGTGGGCCCCTGGCGGTCATGACTGCGATCCCCACTGCCCTCAACATCGCGTCGGTTGTCTTGTTCGGCTACAAAATTTTGCGATTGGAATTGATTCTGATCGTGATTTTGGCCCCTGAACTGTCTTTGACCCTGATTCTGATCTTGAATCTGTAAACCGGGTGCTCGCGAATCGAACTGTTCCTTCCCTTGATTACCCTGATGGCGCTTATTCCCCCAGTTCGGGTTTTCTTTCTTATGACCCTGAGCGGGCTTGCTCTGATTATTTCCCTTCAAAGCGACTCCTGAGTGTGCTTCCACATTAATTTCTGTGTATGCTCTCTCGAGCATGCCTTGGTAGTCTAAATCTCTCTTGCGGTATAGGTATTGCTTGAAGGTGCTTCCATCATTGAGCCCGTCAAGGAACGCGACCCGAGCAGTTTTATCATGGAAATCTTCAGCTTCCAAGATCTTTTCCGCGAACCTCTTAACGTAATCCTCTAGTGATTCATGCGGCCCTTGTTTGACCCCTACTACCTCTTGCATTGTCACTTTTCTCTTCCTCGAGGAGCCGAAATGCAACAAGAAACTTTTCTCTAGATCGGCGAAACAATGGATGCTTTCTGACGGTTGGTTGAGCATCCAGGTCATGGCGGGTCCCGCGAGCGTGCCTGGGAAACCTTTGCACATTGTGGCCTCATCAGGGCACCTCGCGAGCATAGCATACTTGTAGCGTGCTAGGTGCTCGCTGGGATCTTCTTTACCATTGTACTCTTTTATGATAGGAAATCTGAAATTAGGCAGAGGGACTGACCTGACTATATGCCCCGCGAAAGCAGTCGGGCCGAACAAGAGTGTCGGGTTGACGGACGGGTAGGCCTCAAAGGCTTGCCGCGGGTGGGTGGCCTGGTTGCAAAAAGGTTCCCCCTCGTACCGGCGGCGGGAAGGTCTTTGTTCGGTGTGAATCCCCTGTCCTCTGCCTTCGGTTCTCCCCCTGTAAGATTGATCTCCCGCGTGGCTCGCAGGGGGTTGATTCAAATCGAATCTTCCAGGGTGACAAGGCCTTTCGCGTCCTTCGACCCTTGTTCCATGCGACACTGAAATTCCGTCGTCAGGTACGTGTTCAGCACTCTCTTCCGCGACCGATTGCTCTCGTCCGCTCTGATTCTGTTCGTGCTCGCGTGATCTAGTTCTTGGCTGTCGCTGGTTTCGGCTTCCGCCCGCACTTTGTCCCATCGTCTGCAGGTAAGCACGATACTGAACCAGTGCGGGTCCTGCCAGAACAATTTCCTCCTCATGCACGTGTGAAAAATGTGCCCGCGTGCTACTTATGCCTTGAGTTCTCGTCTGGGGAGGGGTGTTGTCGCTTCTTTCGCCGCTAGTATTCATCTTCTCAGGCAGTTGTATTAGAAAACACTTCGCGAGTATAGATAGTAAGCCTTACTTGTGCGAGGAGGTCCCCACGGTCGGCGCCAGTGTTGGAGCCCAGAAATTGCGATCACGCGACACAACACTTCGCGTGACACAGGGCGTCTGGACAATCAACTTATGTAATACTATTCGTCGTCTTCTTCCTCGAAATTAACCTCACTCTCGACACCTGACACTTGCGTAACTTAACCGAGAAGGAAACCGGCTCCGGCTCTTTTGAGCTCCGATAAGAAAGATACGTAAAACCGGACACACAGAAATAACGCAAGT
This sequence comes from Oxyria digyna, assembly GCA_029168935.1. Classification (NCBI taxonomy): domain Eukaryota; kingdom Viridiplantae; phylum Streptophyta; class Magnoliopsida; order Caryophyllales; family Polygonaceae; genus Oxyria; species Oxyria digyna. Next base: position 50,238,730 of record JAPVLV010000005.1, read on the forward strand.
ATACACAAAGGTAAAGAAAAGCAACGTGAAAGGAGAGTATATTATCAAAGACGTTTCACGTTTCGAGCTTTACGATAAAACGAGAAACACAGATACCGCTTATAACAACACTAAGGCTTTACAACGAAACTATAAGTGATACAACAAGTGCTTTATGCCTAAATTCCTCTAGGAGATGAGTGTTTCGGAAGTTTGTGGTTAGGGTTTGCTCTTGTGCTTTTCTTCTTCTTCAGAGGGAAGTCTAGCTTTTTTTCTCTTCTGATTCAGGATCCCCTTCCTTATCCATAGGGTTGCGTTTTTATACTATCGCCTGGGACCCACGCGAGTTTATTACCGTTTTGCCCCTCGATACTTAGTCCCGTTGTATCCTCTTATTGGGCTTTACTTGTTTATGGGCCGCTTTATTCTTCTGGGCTGACTTCCTGGACCGACCCGGCACGTGATTCGTGGGCCTGACCCAACTCTCTATGGGCCTCGCGAGCCCATCGAGAACCGGCTCCAACAGTATTCTCCTTTCTTTTTTCTTCTAAATCTCAATAACCCTGCTCACAACCCAGTATACAACTACGGATACACAAATACTTTTGTTTTGCTTTGCTTTCTGAGTTATATGATCGCTAATAGAGATGGAGATCTGATGTGGAGTACCGTTTTCTGCATCAATGACTGTGGTATGAAGATTTCTCTGTACTGCTGTCTAAACTCCTTTATGTATGATCGGAAGATTGTTCATATTTGGTTCCAAATATTTACTCGTTTAACCAGTATGAACCTCAAGAGACTCAGTTCTGTTTTGTCTCAGATTTCTTGCAATTTCATGTTTCATATCACTAAGAATAATCACATTAAACTTAAGTATTTAATAAGAAATCATTAAGTACAATAAAACCCAGCTGTTTACAACACTCTTATTTTTGCAAGGGTGCCGTATAAAGAAGAAACTCATCATTACATTTGGAACTAACACCGCTCAAACTGATGATATATTTAAAACCCCTCATACCCAAGTTATATCCCCGTATAAAGAAAAAATATTTTAGATTCATGGAATGACTACATTTGCAAGGGTGCCATGTTGTAAATGGATGTTGTATCCGAGACTATGTTTGGCTACATATTTGTTACTTTTGGTCTAAATCCATTTGGAAGAATGTTGGACAATGTATCCGTAACCAAATGTTATTCTCCTGCTATACCCAAGTTATAATCCCAAGTTATTATAAAAATTTACATCGAACTTGTATCCATGGACACTGTTTATTATTAGCTTCGTCTAAGCATTCCCATGCACATCTACACCGACTATATAAAATCTTGCATATCCGGTTCTTTAAGTATGATGATAATATAACATGAAAGTCGCTTATTGGAATTGTCGTGGTGTACGCAGACCACATTTCTGGACAGAGATTTCACATGTCAAACGGACTCATAACATTGATCTTTTTTGTTTGGCCGAAACAAAAAATAATGATCCTCCAAGTACTCAAATCGTCAATAAATTGGGTTTTAAAAATATTATAGTTTCACCTGCAGATGACACAAAAGGAGGTTTATGACTTTTATGTACTCATTTTCAGAAAGCTGAATTTTGTAATATTATATTCACTGGATTAAATACGATTATATTAAAATATGAAGAACATGATATAAAATTTATCATTATATTTATATATGCACCAAGCAAAGAACACCTTAAAACAGAATTCTGGAACTTCATTTCTCAACTCATAGCCTCACATAATGAACCTGCTATAGTTATAGGTGATTTAAATGATATACTTCAGCCTGAAGACAAACAAGGCGGAGACATACCTACCATTAACAGATTTAATAGACTAAATACGTTTTTATCTACCCATGGTCTTCTTGACCAAAATTTCCAGGGCAGTCCATTTACGTGGAAGAGATCGAATAAATTTACAAATGTTACAATTTTGGAACGCTTGGATCGTGCATTAATTCACCCTAATATACTCAACTATTTTAGTACAATATTATTAACTCATCTTCCTTTTACCACTTCAGACCACTGCTGTATTACCCTACAATTAGGAGATAACAGAATTATTAAAAATTACCCTTTTCGTTTTGAAAATACTTGACTCCAAAACAAATCCTACATGAACCTTGTAAATAAAATATGGAATTTCCACTACACGGGATCAACTATGTACAAACTATTTCAACAACAAAGAAAGCTAAAAGGTGATACTAAGGAATGGTCCAGGAGAAATAAAAATAATATCCAAGAACAACTTAAAAACACAGAAAGTAAACTTCTTAACCTTCAAACTGACTGTTTCCAACACAAAGTAGCCCATAAAATCCCTTTGTATAACAGATTCATTACTAAATATAACAATCTACTGCAATTCCAACACACCTACTGGAAACAAAGAGCTAAACTTAAACATTTAAAAGATATGGACAAAAACACAAAATATTTCCAAACAACAGTCAAAATACGAACTTATAAACAAAAAATACACTCTTATGAATCAATAAATAAAACAGTATATAATAACACGGAAGATATTAAAATAGCTATTACAAATGATTTACAGTCTCGGTTTTTACCTTTACATGCAATTAATCTCTCAGATAATGAATTCCAAATAATACTGAACCTTATTTCAGACGCAGATAATAATAATCTTTTACACAAACCTTCCAACCTAGAAATCAAAAATGTTATATTTAATTTACCGCATAACAAGACTCCAGGTCCTGATGGATATAATGCAGAATTTTATCAACATTATTGGCCAATTGTAGGTAATTCGGTAGTTCAAGCTGTTCAAGCCTTTTTTCATTCAGGAAGACTGCTTAAGGATTGTGCGCAGTCCTTTGTGGCCTTAATACCTAAAATAGATAATCCAATTTCAATAAATCATTACCGTCCTATAAGCCTTTGCTCTACAATTTATAAAACCATTACTAAACTAATGGAAAACAGACTTCAACACCTTCTACCAAAACTCATTCATCCTTGCCAGGCTGCTTTTGTTCAAGATAGATCTATGTTTGACAATGTCCTAATCTCACATGAAATCTTTCACTCATTTCATCAAAAGAAAAAAGGTAAAAGAGGTTGGATGGCCTTAAAGCTTGATATGGAAAAGGCTTATGATAAAGTTCAGTGGCCTTTTATAATCAAAATATTAACATCCTTTGGTTTTCATAAGCAATGGATAGATCAGGTCATGACGTGTATTACTTCAGCTTCCTTCTCTATCCTAGTTAATAATGAGTCAGGACCTACTTTTCAACCGAAATGTGGATTACGGCAAGGTGATCCAATAACACCATTCATATTCATAATAGTGATGGAATACTTGGCCAGAAACTCCGAAGGAGGCAGAAAAAACAAATCATAGAGTTGGTATCTAGCTTACTAGAAATGGGATGCGTATTCCTTTTCTTTGTTTTGCAGATGACACAATTATATTTGTCAATGCAAATATGAACAACATGAATTATATTAAAAGTTTGTTGTAAAAATTTACTGCTCTCTCTGGGCTGGCTATAAACTTTCACAAGAGCTCTTTTCAGACAACACCTAATATATCTTCCCCACAAAGACAAGCATTAGCATCGGTATTGAACTTACAACTTACAACATCAATGGAGAAATATTTTGGTATACCAATTGTTAGAGGAAGAATAAAAATTGAATGCTTTCAATATGCGGTTCATAGCATGCAAAAGCAACTTTCAAAGTGGAAAGCCAATACAATCTCCCAAGCGGGTCGAGCTATCCTTATACAATCTAATATTTTATCGAAAGCAAACCATTTGATGCAATGTTTTTCACTCCCGAAAGGAGTTTGTGATCAATTCGATAAAATAAATAAGGACTTTTTCTGGAATAATAACAACCCGAATTATCGAGCAATTACATCATGGGATTACATATGCAGACCGAAGGAAAATGGCGGATTAGGTATACATAAAGCAGTTGATCTAAATAATGTCTTGCAACAAAAACTTCTATGAAAATTAGTAACAGAAAGAAATAACATATGGGTCAATTTAATATACCAAAAATATTTACTTTTATTAATAATCTATTTACATTTACAAAGAAAAAGACACAATCATGGCAATTTACAAGACTTACATTTACGGGAACAATTTCAAAAAGGTATAGGTTGGTAATTAGGAAACGGAAACAAAATAAATTTCTGGACAAATAATTGGATTCCAAATGTTAATCTAAGAAGCTACTTTAATGCTAACTTGAGCGAAATTAATAATAAAGTTTCTTATTTCATTCCCAATACAAAAGAATGAGATATGCCAAAGCTAAACTCGGTTCTACCTAACCATATAATATCAAAAATATTAATCATTTATATTCCAACAAATAATATTGAAGATAAAATTATTTGGCTTCCGGACCCAACTGGTGTTTTTACAACAGCCTCGACAAGAAAATTTAATATAACAAATAAACACTACAAGAAGGATGAGCTTTATAATTGGATTTGGAATCTCAAAGTTCCGCCAAGATATCAAAACTTCATGTGGAAAGCTATATCAGATAATTTACCTACTACGGAAAGACTCAATAAATATTATAATAGAGTTCCGTCTCAATGCTCAATTTGTAATTATCCTTCGGAATCACGGGAACATTTATTCTTTGAATGCCAGCACACGATTCTTCAACTACGTAAATTTGAAAAACTATTAAACTTTAGGTTTCACTTACAATCAAATGTAACTTTTCAAGATAATCTAATGAACACAATCAACAACCTTAAACATAACCCAAAAAAAATCGAGGCATTATTCTTCCTTTGGTATTCTTTATGGATAAATAGAAATTCTATCGTGTTTCATAAACCAATAGACAAGAGGAAGGACCCAACCTATACTGCTTTTGATCATTTCAAATTTTGGGAGAATTCTTACAATAGTATCAAAGACCCAAAATCAAAAAATATGAAACTCCGTACTAAAATAAAAAATAGGAGATGGATTAATCCACCAAATAACTAGATCAAGATAAATTTTGATGGCTCCTTTCACTCTATTTCAAATTCGTATATTGGTTGTATTGCTCGAGACAGTAGCGGTAAAGTAATTGATGTACACAATAAAATGATATTCTCCAAATCTCCGCTCTATTCAGAGGCCATGGGTGCTCTGTTTGCGGTTAGATTGGCTTTCAAATTAAAATTTGCAAATTTAATTTTGGATGGTGATAATCTAACTATTATTAATTCCATAAAGAATATTTGGAAAATATCTTGGGAAATTCGTACGATTATCTTAGATATTCAAACCCTTTTACATTCCTTTGATAATGTTCAAATATATCACTGCTTCAGGGAAGCAAATAAGGCTGCTGATTTCTTAACCAATTCTGAAATCAGTACTCACTTCCTCAAAACAGTCCTGCCTTGTAATCAGGACAATCTACTATCTGATGATTATATCAGAACTATGAGACCTGTCTTCTTACAGTCCAGCATGTTTTCCACATACTCGGACTTCTTTAGGATCATTCGTCAGGATGGTCAGAAGTTGTCACCTGTCCCCAGGTGAGACTTCGATTTTAGCCTTTATCAAAAAAAAAAATGCATACTGCGCATTCAATCAGTTTATTTAAAAGTATTTTCAATTAAATACATGGTTTAGTTAAAATGAATGTCCACTATAATTTGATTAATACACACTATAATGTAATTATAATGCACACTTAAAAAGTTAAAATGGTAAAGCTCAGATAATTTATAAAATTTAATTGTAAATGCAAAGAACGATTTTCTAAATGTGATTTGAATTAAATACATGGTTTAGTTAAAACGAATGCACACTACTATTTGAGTGAATGCACACTATAATTTTAAATTATAACTAGAATCGGGACCCCGCGCTTCGCGCAGGGCTAATGCGTTTTTTATTGTTGGTATTTAAGTCGTATTTTCATGACATGTTATACGAAACAAAACTATCTAATCTATTAAAATTGATATTCTGTTTTCTAACATATGCCCTTATGCCAAAGTTTTAAGTTACTTCTGAAGCTATTTCTCTACTTTGGATATCTATCAATCCATCACAATCACGATAGTAAATAAAATTTCGAATTTAATATATTTGCTACTCTTTACATTATTAAAAACGATATTATTTTAACCGCACGAAAAGGTGATTGAAGTTACAAATATCGTTTGAAATTATTGTTAAACTGTTGATCAACTTATCAAGTAATTTGTATATGTAGATGTTTAATATCCTAATATTTTACTATAATCAAATGGAAACCATCAAGTACAATGGGTGAACCTGGATTTTCCCTTATGCGTGTGGATTTTCCCTTCTAGATTCATTCTCTTTCCTTAGCACAATAATTTATTTAGGTAGAAACAATATATTTTTGCATATTTAGGCATGAAATATGCAAAAACCTGTTATTTAGGTACAATGGGTAATGTATAGGGGGTGGAAGAGATTATGCACCAGATTAAAACCCACCAACTTAGCCAATTTTTTTGTTTACTATCCTTTCACTCTCACTAGTGGAAAAAACACCTGTTGAGGCGGTCAAAAACCCCCCTGTTGAGGCGGTCAGGGGTCGCTGCAATAGGGGGGGCTGCAACAGGTCATGAGCTGTTGAGGCGGTCGGGAGGGTGACCGCCTCAACAGATCAGACGTTTTCTACCTCTGTTGAGGCGGTCACCCTTCTGCCCGCCTCAACAGACCCCCTCTGTTGAGGCGGTCACCCTCCCGACCGCCTCAACAAGTGTTTTTTTTTTAAAAATATTCGGTTTGAATTTACAGTAACCAGCCTGTACAGAGGTAGAAAACCTGTTTCAATCATTCTGAACGTCTAGTTCCACTTGCAGATACATTTCACATACAATATGTGTTCAGTTTCAACAGAATATATGCAAGTACAAAACCTATTATTCAAATATCCAAAACATACGCTTAAACTAATAGATATTTGGTTGTAAAGAACTTAGCCCATTGCTCACGAACAACATCGAGTTCCTCACTTGTATAAGGCGCACTCCTCTGAACATAGACCTTCAAAAACATATAGTACATCGTCTTAGTGAAGTAATTAACATGAAAAAAATTAGATTTTACATATATGAAATGAAAGGACTAGGTAAAGTAACTACCTTATCTAGTCGCTCATTAGACTCTTGATATGTCGTGACAATCTCCAACATGAACTTCATAACGTAATATCCACACTCGGTTCCGCCACTTTGTTGAGCGCACTAAAATAACAATATAATACATCGTCTTAGTTTTAAGATCAATAAATATAAAAAATAAAGAAAAAGGTAATTTATGATGGTATACCTCTATATGAATGGGTCTCCAAGACTTGAAATTAGTCGTTTTACTCGGACGCACCCCACCATTAAACTTATACACTTGGTATGTCCTATAAAATAAACAACATACAAGTCAAAAATTCTGATTTTGTAAATATTTGAAAAGACAATTTTTAAGTAAAAAACTTACAAACTCAAGATGCCCCATACATCATACTCTTTGCATGCTGCTTTGAGAGGATCGAAAATATACACAAGGCCTTTACGTAGGTCTAGTACATATAGAATCCAATGATTTCTGCGTCATTTATAAAAGATATTGTATAACATCAGAAAACAAGTCAAAAGATGTAGTCAGAACAAGAAAGAAGGATTGCTATATCACACTTACTCTTGATTATATGGAAGCAAAAACCATTTGGTTATGCTAGGATCATTCATCTTCTCCTTTTGAATTTCAGCAACGAAAATCTTTTTTAAATACTCTGTTGGGACATTAGGATCAGCCTTGATTCTAGTGCTTGACATCGTCTCAGGACATAAGAATCCAATCTTAGACGACATTTCAAATGCCCAGCTGTGATCATGCAATAAATACCTACAAAATATGCAAGATTACACTATTAGTATCTGTAAAGTAAAAATCTCACAGAAAGAATAATTAACCACTAAAACATAAAGATTGATGAAAATGTTTACAATATGTAGACTTGGATCACTGAAATGTTTAAGCACGCCCCTCTAAGGAACTCTTCAACATCGGACTTAGTTACGTATGTATCTTGATCTTGCGAATAATGCCAAATCAAAGCATCCAACTTGATGGGAGTACTATCGTATATTTCGCCGGGAGCTGAAGAGATGAAAAAATGCAAATATTTGCATTGCGGGCCAAGACCTTGAATTGCATCGTTTGCAAAATTTGCTTTCTTGCTTTTGGCGGCTGACTCTTGAGTTTTACGATCACAACTACCCACCACCTCTTTGTTTGACTTAGACTTCATTGCATATGAAAATAATAACAAAATGTAAGAACAAAAATATACCTGGAGTGACTTAGACTTAGACTTCTTTATCATAACTAATAAACAAGAAAAATTGCAAATAGAACATATGTCATGAATAACTGTAACAACAATAACTGTAACAACAATGCAGAAAAATAAGAACAACATTCAGCAGTGCATTACCATAACTAATAAACACGCTAGAAGCTGCAAATAGAACATATGTCATGAATTAAAAATACAAGTTCTAGCTAATCATATACCTGGAGTGACTTAGAACATATTAGCCTATATAATGGTCGACGTCTGCTTTGTAATTGATTCATGCCGTCATTCTAATAGTACCACAAAAGCTTAAGTTTCAACCCTAATTCTCTCGTCTTGTTATTGAGTGTTAAGATTATACGGTTCTCTTTGATCTTTTCCCTACAATTGCTTAGTTATCTATTCGTAGGTAATTTCGCTACAAACAGTTACCATTCCAGAAGAATGTAACATGGCCAAGATAAGAATGAGTCGAAGTTTTTACTTGAGTGCTAGATTCTCTATTTCTTTTCAGAAAATCTGTCTTTTCAAAAGGATGATCACTTAACATTGTACAGACAAAATCTCTAATCATATCATGAATCAAAACAAAACATCCAAAATCGAAGAATGACACATAGTGACTGTATTTCTTTTTCGCCCTTCCAATTCTTTGTCCATCCTCTCGAAGCTTCGCTTCATCGGAGCTCCCGCTCCTTTAGCGATCCGCATTCTCAATATTCTCTTGAATTATGGTGTGCATCCGTGCTTCACACTGCCTTCTCCAACATCCTGAACTTTCAGCTTAGCAGATTCTTCTTCTGATGCCTCAATTCCAGATTGAAACCCCACTACAACAAAACAAGCCAAATAACTCGGGCGTTTAGTGGCAAATAACCCTGATCCAATCCGGGTTAAAGGTGTGCGCTATATTTGCTCTAAGATCAAATAACCCGGATCTAGAGTTGCCACGCCCGGGTTATTTGTCATCCATAATTTTTCTATCCAATTTTATATCCGGGATATTTGATACTCGAATAACCCGAATATTGACACGTCCGGGTTATTAGTAAAGTCTATATATCCGTGTTATTTGTATCTAATATACCGTTTCTTTTTCAAAAATACATCGGGGTTTCAAGCCCGGGTTATTTGACCCCAAATTTTTGAAAAAAAAGAAAGAAAATGAAATTATTTCGGTCAATACACCATACGTATTTAAAGCACCTGTATTGTGATTGAGACTGAAGCCTTTACCATTCTAAGAATGATACTGAATTTCAAAAACAATGTACAATATATAGAGATCATATATCATATAATTGGAAATTATAATCTATTCTTGCATCTGCCATCATAAACATACACTTTTTGGACTTGGATTGAACGCCATTGATAGATTATATGGCCATTATCATGATTTACGTCCTAATTTTCCACGTTCATATCGAAGCTGCATCTTCTGAGGTTCAGAACATCCTCTTGTATAACCTAAATTCATCACAAACGCAAATAAAAATCTGTTAACGTCAATGATCACTCACAATCCTAACTCATTTATAAAGTTTTGTGATTCTTGTTTTTGTTGTTGTTGAAGAATATACATATTCATTCAACCCGACAGTGATTTGCAATAAAGACAGTCTTCCCAATCCTTGCAGTCTTATTAATTATACTTGTCATGCAAAATCCCCTTAGATCAAAGTCAATGGAAAATTCCAAGTACAAGAGTATATTCATGTCTATCTTGATCTTGAGTTTTATCCTATCCCACTTGGAACTCTTCCTTCTACTAACAGGATTTAATCTCTTAATCTGTCTTATAGAAGTCATCACCAATTGAAATGAAAGAAAACTCAAGAAACTAGATTATATTGTATGTAGTTAGCTACAATTGAAATGTACATAGAGTTTATTAGTGGGCAGTTAAGGCAAGATTTGCTTCAAAGAATGATCTAATTAAATCATGTTAGTAGAAAAGGTAGTGTTATATTAAAAATTATAATAAGATGAGCAGATATGTTTTCCTGATTATAAAGAAGAAACAAGTTTTAAGTTAGTTTTACCTCTTCCTGATTTTCAGTTGTCTTCCTTAGCTTGTCACCCGTGAAGCTTAAGAACTCTTCCACGACTTTCGAGTGCCTTTTGTCTTTAGCATATTTCTGTTTGAACCAAGTAAGTTGTTGATTGTCTTCATTCATCTGTTTCATCTGAGGTACAACCATTTCAATTTGTAATTTAAGTTCATACTTGCAATCTCTATGGCAAAACACCTTGGTTAAAACCATAAAATAATTTCTTGTCTTTGTACCAATAACTAATATGATGAAAGATGTAAACTCACATATTGCTTAGTTGATAGAAGGGCTCATGGATTTCTTTTTTCCCTTCAACCCCCACACATTTGTCTTGAAAGTTTGCACCAATCCATTGACATCCACTGATAGTCAGTGGCTGTCATTCAAATCCACTTCTCAATGGTCCACCAATCTTGAATACCCATCCCAAATATTGAATGACTATCATTCAAATCCACTTCTCAATGGTCCACCAATCTTGAATACCCATCCCAAATATTTAGGTCCACTTTGAATGTCTTTCATATCTTCTTCTGCTTGGTATTTCAGTAGCTCTTTATTAACAAAACACACAAAAGTGTCATTAAGATGTCACTTTTCAACATGAAACAGACATAACGAACCATCCGAAAATTTATTATCTTGTCTTATAAATTGAAAACCTATTCTTCACCAACATTTTCAAGTATCATATACGTACAAGAAACTAGGTAATCTGATTATCTCAACCATGATAGAAAATGACAATATACCAGCCTATATAGATGAAAAAATACATGACAATATATGAATGTTGTCAAAGAGTGGAAGCATGAACAAAAAGAAAATGTCAGAGTTATTATACAGTCAATCCTTACACATCTTTTAAAATAGAGCTTTATAAGCTCTTTGGCACTTGGTCTTTGATGCAAATTAAAATTCAAGGAATCCAAATGAGGAAAATATGTATTTACTATGAGATTAGTTGTTTCACAACAATAAAAAATAACAAAACTATTTAAAAGCAATAAGAAAGATATATGGTCTAAAACCATCTCGCTCCCCTTCTATATATACACAGAGAAACACATATATATGTACTTCATATTTCATTTATGATAAATATGACAACATAATATAGTATTTAGAACTTGAATATCTAAAGAGTAACCTTTCTTAATCATACAGAGACAAACTCCTTCACGGGGCAAGAAAAGTGCTCAACTAGTAACCTTTCTTAATGTTCTACGTTCTATAGAAGTGTACATTATGAAAATGAACAGACCAATCAAATAGATAGATACGTAACCCAGGTAGAATTTCTCCATGAATGGTAAAGGGAATTCTCATTGGATGAAGATCTACAATAAGTGGTTCCCCTTCTCCATATATCAATCTGCAAATATGTGAAACAAATTCCATCATAAAATTCAATGATTGCTCATACAATATTATAATTACCAACAATGGGGAAAAGTTATACTTGAATAGATGAAATTACAAGAATATGATCTCTCTATACTAGTAGAGATATGAGACTTAGACAAAATAACAAATGTATCCAACTCAAACACAAACCTTCTAACCATCTAAAATTTGGATTACTTCAGAGGTATAGAGACTGATGTCATATATTTAAATACAACAAATAACAAGGTATACTTAAAGACAACGTCAGGAAAAATATATTTTCTCCAACTCAATCAAAACCACTAGAGAAATGATCAGATGGGTATAAGAATTCTCTCTCTACATCAACCTACATCTGTTTATTTGTATATAATATTTTCCATGAGCATGTATGTCTTTCCACTCAAAACCTAAATAGTTTTTAAGCATCATTCTGGATCATTCTCACGGTTATAAACTAATTTTAGTCCCTCTTTCAACCAAATAATTCATTATCTACACATCTCATCAACATAAAACTCTATTCATATAGACAAGCCCCATAATTAACGTAACAACTTGAATCAAACAGATTAACTCAACTTACATTTACAATTAAAAATAATTATATTCTTTGGAAGAAGGGAGACAATTTTTTGCCATATCAACCCAAGAGGTTTTAGACATCTATAACGAGATAGAAACTGATAACTATGTAAATCAATATGAGAGATTAAAGACCTACTCTTCATCTTCCCTCTATGTAGTTCTGAAATTGGTAAAAAAAATCCATTCACCATATCCCACAACCAATGCTCAGTCCTTTTTCTTGTCGAATGTTGGGACTAAAATCCAAAAGACCGGCGATGTCGATGAAGAGTCACTTACAGGGACAGTGTCGACGAACAAAGGCGGAGAGCGTGAAGGTGGAGAAACCGGCGAAGGTGGAGAGGCGAATGTTGTTTGGGCACAAGATCGATGGAGGTTCCGTCGATCTATTGATTGAAGAACAAAGCCCTTTCTTCTCTCTTTAATTTAGGGTTTTTTTTATCTGTAGACTGTAGTGCTTGAAGAGACAAGCCTAAGCTAAAATCTGAGCTTTCAATAATTTCATTTTTTAAAACATCAAATAACTCGGATATGATCTGTTTGCTAAGTGAAAATAACTCGGGCGTGTGAGCAACGAGTTATTCAGTTATCTTGTTGGCAAATATAATCCGGATTTGGACTCTTCCGGGATAAATATAGCGATGCCCTTTTTAGAACGATTATATAACTCGTGATATGAACGCCCGAGTTATTTGTTACGAGATATTATGTGATTTTTGTAGTAGTGCCCTGAATAATTGAGTAAATCTCAAGTAACATGCATCAAATTTGAAAAATTGATACCTCAGGTGTAATCATATTTGGAATCAAGAAAACATATGGAATCAAGTAATGGCGTGAGATCGAAGTTGACAATAAAAACACTTGCAAATTATATATATAACATTAAAAAGAAGATATACTCAATATTCAAGCGCAAATGCATGTTTGAATATGTGAATTAAGAAAGAGTAACATAGAATCAACTGCATAAGTATGCCAAACTCGGAAAATTAATAAATACAAACCTCAGATCCAATTAAACATTCCGACTCATTCGTGAGAAGTTGAAATCTCAACGCTTGAAAAGGGATGGTCTAATTAAAATTTACCTGCTCGTGAAGGTATGCAGTTGAGCAGGTAATCCCAATACAATTGCTGAGAAGTTGAATTACCTTCTCATCTGCATACCATTCTATAGCACAATATTGAGTTGAAATCTCAACCCTTGAAAAGGGATGGTCTAATTAAAATTTACCCTGATTCAGTTACACACTTACACATGTATCTAAACCTAGAGAAGCAACATTCGATCAATGGGATTAAAAGGGTTTTCTGCATTTTCATACAATCTAAGATAAGAAAGATGCTTAAGAGTAGAATAAAAAACTAACTGTTAAGCGTGACTCTGCACTGAAGATGAAGGGAGAAAAAAAAAAGAATTTGTATTTAGTTTTTGTACATCACCACTGAATGATCATGCATAAACATAAAGGCAAATGAATTCATTGATGCCGCAAGTAATTCATCTCCTTGCCATTCTGTCCAAACATTTGGAAAAATATAATCAAGAGCAGCTAAATATAAGAAAGAAAAAACATAACAACGCATTAAGAGAATAGTTGATACCCGTGAAAATGTTGAAATAAAAACACTAAAATGGGATGAATGATTGTTAATAAAGAAGATTGTCAGCGTGTGGAGCACATAGAAACCAAGACTAAAAGTGATTGTGGTCTAAATTCAAATGATAATATAGCTTAAATGACCTAATTACAAAGTTGTTAACACCTAATTAAAAAGTGTGCATGTGCAACTTATTTGTTGTATTCTGTTTTCCGTTATATAAGAATATTTATAGAAGTGGAAGGCACAAAACTGAAGTTATCTAATTTCATTATGTCTATCTTATATTCGTCTACATCTAACTTGCTTGTCTCAACCATTTTCTCTTGCTCCTAAAAGATCTATACATCAGGCTTATACTCATCTTCAATATATACTTTGAATTTTGGCTAAAGAGATGATACATAAATATAGATTAATTAGAAATGAAAAAATTAAATAGAGCATATATAAGACCAAAGAAAAAATCATATTTATGCATTATATTCATAGCTCAGATTTCATAAATGAGGGGCGTGTTTGAGCTCTACTATGAATAATGGTAAATCAGGTAAGAAGGTGAAAAATTGAAAGTTTGTCGAACTAAATAAAATAAGATATAATTTATGAAATAGTCAACATAGACTACGTGAGATGAAACTTTATTTATTTTGAGTTGGACCTAATCAGTTGCACAATTAATTGGTATATCAGCCTATAGAGTCTTTTCCATCACATATCACATTTTTTCAAATAAAAATAAAAATTACTAAATGAAAAATAATATATCTTATATTTTACTCTTACCTAATTCCACCATGTAATCCAATAATACAAAATCATAATTTATATTATGCACCTATAAATTATAATTTAAACATAATGTAGAAGTAAATACTCAATTATAGTAAAACACGTGTGCGAACTTGGGATATGGAATATTCTACGGGCCTGTTCGGCTCAATGTTAATTTGTTTTAATTTCAAAGAAAAATAAGCTAGCTTATGAAAACAATAAGCTAGGATTTCAAGCTTTTTGGAAAAATAAGCTAGCTTATTATAACATTCCCGAACATAGCCTACATGATAGCATATCAACTTGAATCCAAATTTGCTTCTATTTTGATATAGAATTGGTTGCTAATCTATTGACATCCATGTATTAATTTACAAATGATATTTGACTCAGATGTAAACTACATTATAATGTATCGATACTTTTATCTTTAAAAGGCCAAATCAAACAAATTCCATGTCATGAACCATGAAGATACAAATACCATCCTACAATTTGTCACCGCATCATTTTAAATGTATTTTTCTTCTATTTCTTTCAAATTAAATCTGAAGCGTCAATTACTCTGATCAGACGGGTTACAATAGTTCTTAGGTTCTTATCTTAGGAAAGGTTCTCATTTGATCCTTTATCTTACATGAGGTAGAAAATTAGAATAATTGATTGACGCAAAATCGTAAATGCATCCATTAGTATCCAATTTTCTCTCTCCAACTAGAAGCGGACACCCGCGCGTAGCGTGGGAAAATTAATTAATTTTACATACGGCTTGACGTTGTTAAAATAGATGGTTGAAAATTGAATCGAGACAAATAATGTTCACAACCTTCCAATGCAAGAATATAACCTCAACAAAATTAAATTTATAAACAGAATCAATCAAGAAAATGATAAATGATTTTTTTGAAGAAAAAAAAGAGTCACTCTAGCCCCTCTAAATAGTGTGATTTAACCACGCACTCATCCAAATTTCACCGTTCGAGCATAATTTGTTTTCCCGCTAAATAGGGGATATGAATACATCAATGTTCATGTATAATTTGTTTTCTTAATATAAATGGTTGAGCAACGCGTTATAAACGAAGGCGATAAACTTTGATATCGGACTTTGATTATTCTTTTCGTTGATTTCCTATGATTTATTTCAAATCCTTATTCAACATCAACTTTTTCAAATACATTAACTCAATTTATTGGATACAGATTACCATTACTTCATCAATATTATCAACTTATATATATATTAGCGTTACGACACCCGTGCGACGCACGACTCCTGATTTTCATGTAAATACTAAGCTTTAGCTATCTCGTCTGTTTATAGCGGTATAGTTTCATTGCTATTGTTCTTTCATGTTGGAAGTATTTGTAAGTGTGTATGATTACAGTGAGTTGTAGGGTTAAATATGGAAAAAGGTTAGGAGAAGAAGTTGTGCATGGTCACTTCTCGGAGAATAATGTGTAATATCGAAAGTCCAAACTAATTACACATTTCAGGACTAAATTGGAGAGGAGTAAGCAAAACGTACAATATCACACATTGAAATATAGAGGATAATTAAGTCTCATACCATTCAGAAATCCAAAGCTTGAAAATACTGGAAACTCACTCAAACAAATAAAATTGCGGAAACTAAGGGTTTGAAAATCAATGGAGAGGACATATATGTATGTGTTGCATCATCGTATTTTTATTCAAGCACTCCACCACGTGATATAAAAAATAAGGTGCCTCATATGATTACACATCTCTTTTCACCTTTTGTTGAACACCTTCCCGACATAAAGTAATGTATAGTAAAACTCAAATACTCCATATAAATTGAGCACCAATGATGAACCTAATAACATGAACCACAAAATTGCAGGTTTTTATGAACAATTTCACATGAAGACACCTTGAAAACCTTCAACAGAAATTCATAATTTTGTTACCTGAGAACCTGGGTCTGCAATCTTCGGACGAATTCTCGCTTGGACTTATCCGTCGATGGTGTCCGGTGGGGTTACTCAAAACTTGCGCGCCCTCCGTTGTCAGCATCCGAGCGGAGAGACCACCTGTTTCCATTCACTTGAGCCACTGCAGAAATTATGAAATCGGGAAAGAGAAATAGGAGAACATGATATATATCAACCACCACTTAAAATACCGACTTAAGAGTCACACTTCATCCCCAAACATCAATCGGCCCTGAAAACGCCTCTATGGTGTAGCAAAGGAAACGGAGGAACGTCGTTTATTGAGGGCGGGAATGGGTATTGAAGTGGGAAAGGTCGGATTAAAATGAGAAGCAAAATTTATCTAATTTTAATGTTAGGCGGTTCCATCCTCTCACGCAAGGTAATAATTTCCAAACATAAAAAGCACTAAATGCAACTCTAAAATCACTAATTGCTTAAACTAAAGGTCAATTTTATACTCCCTCCGTTAAGAAATACTTGTCCCTGAAGCAATTTTAGGGAGAATTTATTGATCAAAATTTTAGACAAGTATACCCTTCATAGTTTAAGTAATGGCATAGAGAATAAAGAAAAGAATAGTGAGAGAATAAAGGAAAAAATCAATAACAGTTGGGTAAATTTGGAAAAAAGGGTGTAAAATTATGTTAAAAGACAAGTAATTTTTAACAAATGATTTGGACTTCAACGACAAATAATTCTTAACGGAGGGAGTATGTTTGAATTTTCTAAAGACATAAGATAAAAGTCTAAATGTAGAAAGATTTTGTAGATTTATGCTAAATTTTATTAAATCCTCTATTGTGATGGGTTATATTTTCCTTCTTGGTTTACAATTTCCTATTCAAGTTAGGACATAGGTTAGAAAGATAGATTTGTTCAAAGCTCTTGATTTATTTTCTTGTTTCCATAAATTCGAATAGGAATAATCGAATGTGACAAGCGTATAATCAAGGTAATTAATTGATCTCAGCCATTAAAAAGGCGAAATTGAATGGTGTAGATTATTGTTCCAGCTATTTCACGACGAAAGATTTATCTTATTAGAAAGTTAATTATCTTGCAATCTCTATAGCTTGCAGCCCTCCGAAACTATCCCTATATACATATATTGTAGTCTTGAATTGAATAATAATAATAATCAAGTCAGGAAATGGGTAGATCGATGGAAGCTTCGTGTTACCTATGTCCTGACATTCTATTTCTGATTTTAAAGCTGTTACCCGTGAAAAGCTTAGTCCGATACAGATGCGTCTGCAAATCATGGAAGCAAGTGATCGATTCGGAATCATTCATCCTAGATCATCTATCCCTCCAAACACCCCGTACCCTCCTACAAAAGACCTGCATAAATCTGGCTGCGTACGTCTACCAGGTTTTCTATGGCCCTCCGAAAAAACAAGTCTTGGTGGAAGATTTTGAGTATATTCTTCTCCCGGATGAAGTTGATAGCGGATTCTACGACACTTTAAAAGGCCCAGACGGTGAAGATAGGATCCCTGGTCACGCAGTCAGCTGCGTTCATGGCGTGATTTGTTTCTTCTCTAATCACAAAGAGCTTGTTCTTTATAACCCTTGTTGTATCCCCAATCGCCAATTGAGGATTCCTGTTCCTGAACCCTATCCCTTAGGCACTACTTGTGGTTTCTGGATGGACCCTAAAACCAAACAGTTTAAAGTTGTCATCTTCCGTAGAGAGAGATTTAGCCTGTACTCATCCAGGGATAAAGAGTGGCGGTCAGAACCTGGAATGTCGACGCCAACGCGATGGTTTGATACATCTTCACAGGTGCTGATAGACGACAGTGGCTCATTGGGCTGCTGCTACTCGACAGTGGCTCATCCAGGGATAAAGAGTGGCGGGGCTTGCTTTCCATTGTGTGTACATCATCACATGACTATATAGTTTATGTGAGGCTGAATGGATCCTGGAGTACAAGGGCAACGTTTGAAATCAACCACCAACGCGTATCACGAGTCCTTCATGTGGGAGATTTAGGGAGCATGGTGTTGGCCTCATTAAAAGTAGACTCTACAAAACAAGAGTTGGTGTTATATGATCCTGCTCAACATATATGCAACATCCTTAAGTCACCTAGGAGTAATAGTCATGAGCGCGGCCTTTTTAATTTTAAGAATTTTTTCTTTACTACGGCCTCTGACTTTGTGGAAACTCTTGTTTTTCCTGATCACACTTGGTGATGATCCAAACCACTTCCTCAATCCATGTTTTATTATATATATATGTTCTGTGTTAACTTAATAATTTGTGCTTCGTCCAACTAGCTAGGACCTTTTACAGCAATGTTTTTTTGATTGGTCTGAATTTGTAATAAATGCAACCCTTTTGGTTAGTATAGCTTATTATGGAATAGTTATTGCGTCTTTTTTATATAAACCACAAGTAACGTTAGATCTGTACAGAAAAGCAATAATCTGTAGCAGACACAGAACAAGTTCAAGAACACACAACTAGCAAATAATTAAGTCTAGAGGGAGAAACAACTAGTGAATCAATAAAATGAAGAGTGATGAACTTACGGAAAGATAGTTCAATTTCTTTTTAAACTTAGTAAAGGTAATTTTTTAACTTTGTATTGCACTCACATAATCTGCACTGGCCTCATGAGGAGAGAACATCAAATAAACAAAAAAAAGTCAGTAGAATTCAGTTCATGTGAGTGTTTTTCCTATGAAGTAGCAAGTTCATCTGTTACATCCTCTAGTTCATGTGTTAACACCAACCAATTCATGTGAATTTTTTTACTCCCATTTCTAGTAATATTTTCTGATAACCAAAAAAACTCACATCATAATAGTCAACAACTTCATAAGCCTTTGGTGTAGAAGATACAAAAGGAGAATAAGATACATTGGTAAACACTCAGATATCCCAGAATATGCTTTACTAAGATAATTAAATCCATAATTATACTTAATAGTGCGGCCAAGATCACCAACACAGTGGACAACATGCATAAACTTAAGACATATATTGACCATCAGTTGATTACTTCTAGTTAAATTTGTTTTTGGCAATGAAAACTTCACAACAGATCAATAAATACACTTACAGAGAAATTGAGTTTTCAAAGCTAAGGAAATGGAGAAGCTGCTAGATGCATACCCAAAAACATGTATATCTAAAGAAGGAGCGACATGAATCCACTCATCAAGATTCGTGTGAGTCGTAGGGGATTTTCCGCCCACATTCCATGTAGCTATAAAGACACTGCATCCAGCAACAAGAAAACATGCACCAAATTTCATTTAAATTAGGAAATGAGATACAAAGGCATAGAAAACACATGGCACAACCAAAACTAACCTATGATTTTGCACATCAACTATCTTAGGAAGCTCAAGATATTCTCTTCCCTCGATAATTGGATTCACATTGTTGACAGACTTCTCTGTATCCAAATAGTGGTAGATTACAGTAAATAACTCTGAATTAAACCAAAATGAGACAATATAGGTGAGACTGAACTCTGAAGAGGTAGTTTGTGATGAAATCTTAACTGTTTTTCTCTTCTTTGAGTGTGTAAGGCTCCCTCTTAGGAAAGCTATTTGTCAAACCACATTCACCTCCTGAATAATCAGTAGCTGAACAAGTTTAGCAAGGTAGAAACAGATTTAATCCAGACAAAGCACAAGTATTTTCCTAAAACCATTAATTTGAGAAGAGCTTCATAATTACCAATATGGGAAATCTCATCGGCCACATAATCTTCATATTTTCTCCTAATGTTGAACCACTTTCTCATTAGTGATTTTGACCAAGAGAGCTTCATGAAACAGAAACAAAAATGTTCAAAAATGGTAGCCAACATTGATTTTGTTTGTATTCCCATCCCTTATTGTATCCTCCCTCCTTCATACACCAACCATAATGGTAGCCAAAACCATACGATTTACAGACGAATGGCTACGGTTTTACCTGTTGAAGTGATTTTAGGGCTAGACGTCGTTCATGCTTCTCAAGTTCTGTCCAAATCGATGGATTATATAGAGTCATTCAGCATTCTCGGCCTTAATTGATAAACTCGCCGACGTTGAATTTCCTAGGTGGAAAGGAGAGAGGCCAGACGAAGGAGCCTGGACTATAGGAGTAAAAACTAGTGTGGTGGCCGAATTATAAATCTACATTAATTTATAAAATGTTCATAAATTTAGAGAAAGATCAAACGAGAAATGATAATTAATCCTACTAAAGAATTCAATGGCTAGGATTACACTATTTTAGGGTTTTTTCCAAGTAAATGATCATTGATCAGGTTTGACCGGAATTGACCATTGATCGGCGTTGACCTGCTGTTGACTTTTTTTTTTTTTTGCCAAAACAATATTTTTTTATGCCGGATTTTATACTTACAAAATCAAGTGCTTCAAAATGCCTGAAATGTGTGCTATTATATTGTTGAAATGTGCTATGATATATTAGGCCAAAATTTGAACTTGCAAAGTATGTACTACCACAAATGTTATGTGCTTCTATATTACTGAAATATGATACGCTTTTGCACATATGTGCTTCTATATGGCTAGTTGAACTGGGCTACGATATTGCATATATGTGAAACTTTCACCTCGAGAGAAAAACGCTCCCTATGAGTTCGAAAGGTGTTCACGCGGCGCAAGTGTCCGACGACATTCTGGATGATACGATGGAAGAGATCACTCCGCCGGATAAACATGATTCATGGGCGAACAGGGTCGCTAGAGGCGGTAGAGGGGGGATGCCGATGCCAGAACAGGTTCTTGCTGATGAATTTGTGGCATCACAGATTCAGATCCTGCATCCTAATGGGGCGGATGGGGAGTCAGAAATAGTTATCGGGGAAGAGGTGATCAATGCGATGACAAGTCTATGGAAGCAGTGTGTGGTGGTGAAAGTTCTCGAGAAAGTGGTTGAGTTAACCACACTGGAGAAGAAACTCCATGAGACATGGAAACCTAAGGGGAGGATGAGCATTGTGGATCTCCCCCGAAAATTCTTCCCGATTCGGTTCGAGACAGAAGATGACTACATGAAAGCCCTTACAGGAGGACCATGGAGAATCTTCGGGAGTTACTTGCTTGTGAAGGATTGGTCCCCGGACTTCGATCCGGCTGTGGATAATATTGAAACTACTCGAGTTTGGATTAGAATCGCCAACATTCCCGTGATTTACTATCATCGGGCAATACTGTTGGGGATCGCTGCGGGGATAACAACTTTTCGTTGTCTGTGGGGATAACTGATCTCTGAATTCCTGTTGTAACTTGCCGTTTTTCGTTGTCTCGTCGATAACAGCTTTCTTTGGCCCACGTGGTAAACCTAAATAGGTTTCCACATGATCTGGTGTGATCCTCAGCAATGTATCATTCAGCTTCAACGTGCAAGCTACTCCAGAAACATTCTTCATGATCCAAAATGCCAAACGAGTAGGAAGAACATCAACTTTCCAGTTGAAAAGAAATCCAAAGCCAATATCCCTAACAGCTTGTTCCTTCTCGGGGTCATCTTTCAATAGTCCTATAGTTGAAATAAGCTGCATTGGCCTGCTGCGGGAACTTAACATAGGGTGCTCCTTTTTCCTCTCATTCTTTCCAAGCTTTTTCTTTTTGCTTGTACTTTCTTCCACCAAAGTTGTGTTTCCTTTATTCTTTCCAGAATTGATCAGAATGGATTTTCTTTTCTTTGTACCTATGAACAACACACTTTTAGTGTACATAAAAGCACAGTAATAACAAATAGAAGCACAACAATGGTAAATTAGAAGCACATCCATGAATAAATAGAAGCACAATCATAGTAAACTGCAGCATATCATGTGTTTATTGAAGCACAATTATAACAAATTAAAGCACAATTATAACAAATAGAAGTACAACAATGGTAAAATAGAAGCACATCCATAATTAATCTGAAGCACAACCATGAATAAATAGAAGCACAATCATAGTAAACTGCAGCATATCATGTGTTTATTGAAGCACAATTATAACAAATTAAAGCATAAATTCCCAAGAATATCAAATAGTCTTCATACCTTCTTCAGCAACAATAGTTTTTCTTTTCTTTCCTTTTGGCATTTCAACATCTAGCACAAGTTGTGGTTGGTCTGCAAATGATACCTTCTTTTTTTGAACTCTAGAATTCTTCTTAGTTGGCACATCTACCGCCCCATCCCTTTTTCTAGGACTCTTCCTCGTGTGCCCTCCTCGCCATCAGTTGTGCCATCTTCTGCTTGAGGTGTGACCTCCTCGCCATCAGTTGTGCCATCTTCTGCTTGAGGTGTGACCTCCTCACCGTCACTGAAATGTTTCTTCTTTGTCCTTTCTTGTGATTCATCCTTTCTTGTGCATATATCATGTTTCTTCTTTGTCCGCTTCTCAACTGCAATTTTAATCTTACTATTACCATTCTTGCATTTTGATGGTTTAGGAGGTATATACATTGTAGCATCACTGAAATGTTTCACTTTACAGTTTCCTATTCCTGTGACATATAAACAAAACCAGTTGCATATGCTAGTGCATTCCAAAGCAAATATAGTTGCATTTCATAGGGTATATCATAACAGAGCTTAGCAATTTACCAAGTGCTGCTTCTTCTTGTAAAGATTTGGCTGGCTGAATGTCAAAGATTAATGGTTGCTTTGTACGAATCTTTTGGTGTTGGTATAGTTGTATACTACGTTATGCATAAATCAAAGCACAACATTACTTAAGCTTCAAAAACTAAGTAAATGAGTATTCTGAAGTTTGCTAACTGAGTAGATCATAGCACATCAGAAGTTACTTAAGATTGAATGCTTCTAAAGCAAAGCAAAATCAAAAGAAAATGAAGCACCATCAAAGGAAAATGAAGCACAATCATAAGTAAATGAAGCACAATAATAAGAAAATGAAGCACAACCATAAAATTAGGTAAAATGATGAACTTGAAGCACAATATTATATACTGAAGCACAACCATTGAAAAAGGAAGCACAAATATAGCATATAGAAGCACACACTAATAGCACAGCATAAGCAAATGTTAAACATCATTCTAACACTAAGCTATAAAATAGAAGCACAAAAGTAGCAAAATAAAGCACAATAGAAGCATTTGTTAGAACAAAAATGGATCAAAGCACATGCAATTCATTTGAACCAGTAATCTAAAGCAAAATCACAAAATATGCTTGAATCTGAAGCAAAATCACCAAATATGCTTGAATCTGAAGCAAAATAAGGCAAATCCGTTCTAAACCGAGCAATAAACAAATTTCTGTGGAGAAAACCCTAGATTCTAGTTCTTATCGTCAATTTATAGAGATCGAGTGTTTAATTGAAGGATATAAAACCTAAAAACTAGTTTGATCGTCAATTTTAGGTTTTCTGTAGAATCTAGTTCGAAGATTACCGTTAGAAGCGTCTTCGAGGTTTTGTGGAGACGAACTCGCCATGGTTGCGTCCGAGTGCTGCGAATCGTGGCTTCTTCTTCTCCGAATCGTAGCTTCTTCGAATCTAGTGGTTGCGGCGTCGAAATCGCGCGTCACCGAGTTCTCACCTAGTCGCTGCGAGAAAGTTGGTTTTCTGGCGCTTCGAATGATTTGGTTATGGCGCTTTTTGTGTTTTGTGTAGCGCGTGTAATCTACCCAAAATAAGGCAAAAGCCAGCGAGTAGGTTGGGAAGGTTGGGCCGCGTGTAATCCATCCTAGAAGCTACAATGAAAGGCTGGGAAGCCTTCTTATTTCTCATCTTAAGGCTCATTTCCCACCTGATTTGGACATAATTTGGAGAAAGATCAAATAAGAAATTAATTTTAAAATGAGAAATGAGAATTAATCCTACTAAAGGGATTTAATGGCTAGGATTACACTCTTCTAGGGTTTTGACCAAGTAAATGACCATTGATCAGGTTTGACCGGAATTGACCATTGATCGGCGTTGACCGGCTGTTGACTATTTTTTTTTTTGGCCAAAAAAAATTATTTTTTAGGCCGGATTTTGTACTTACAAAATCAAGTGCTTCAAAATGCCCGAAATGTGCTACTATATTATTGAAATGTGTTATGATATATTAGGCCAAAATTTGAACGTGCAAAGTATGTACTACCACAAGTGTTATGTCCTTCTATATTACTGAAATATGCTACGCTTTTGCACATATGTGCTTCTATATGGCTAGTTGAACTGTGCTACGATATTGCATATATGTGAAACTTTCACCTCCAGAGAAAAATGCTCCCTATGAGTTCGAAAGGTGTTCACGCGGCGCAAGTGTCCGACGACATTCTGGATGATACGATGGAAGAGATCACTCCGCCGGATAAACATGATTCATGGGCGAACAGGGTCGGCAGAGGCGGTAGAGGGGGGATGCCGATGCCAGAACAGGTTCTTTCTGATGAATTCGTGGCATCACAGATTCAGATCCTGCATCCTAATGGGGCAAATGGGGAGTCAGAAATAGTTATCGGGGAAGAGGTGATCAATGCGATGACAGGGCTATGGAAGCAGTGTGTGGTGGTGAAAGTTCTCGGGAAAGTGGTTGAGTTAACCACACTGGAGAAGAAACTCCATGAGACATGGAAACCTAAGGGGAGGATGAGGATTGTGGATCTCCCCCGAAAATTCTTCTCGATTCGGTTCGAGACAGAAGATGACTACATGAAAGCCCTTACAGGAGGACCATGGAGAATCTTCGGGAGTTACTTGCTTGTGAAGGATTGGTCCCCGGACTTCGATCCGGCTGTGGATAATATTGAAACTACTCGAGTTTGGATTATAATCGCCAACATTCCCGTGATTTACTATCATCGGGCAATATTGTTGGGGATCGCTGCGGGGATAACAGCTTTTCGTTGTCTGTGGGGATAACTGATCTCTGAATTCCTGTTGTAACTTGCCATTTTTCGTTGTCTCGTCGATAACAGCTTTCTTTGGCCCACGTGGTAAACCTAAATAGGTTTCCACATGATCTTGTGTGATCCTCAGCAATGTATCATTCAGCTTCAACGTGCAAGCTACTCCAGAAACATTCTTCATGATCCAGAATGCCAAACGAGTAGGAAGAACATCAACTTTCCAGTTGAAAAGAAATCCAAAGCAAATATCCCTAACAGCTTGTTCCTTCTCGGGGTCATCTTTCAACAGTCCTAAAGATATGGTTATCTCAGATAAGAAGTCAGAGGCGAGCACTAATTCCTTGGTGCAGCAGAACGTTGAACAACAGGCGATCTCCTCCAGGGATAACAAACAAATGGGGGTGATGGTTTGCAGTGCTTAACGGTTATCCCTGGTAGTTCCCAGTTGTATACATTGGATAATGATGAATTGCCTTTTTTGGAATTCTCGGGGGGTTAATAAACCTAATTTCCGCCGTTCGATCAGATACTTCGTCAAGAAGTTTGATGACGACATTGTTGCCTTGTTTGAGACCCATGGTGCTGGGGTGAGAGCTGAGAAAATTTGTGAGAACATGGGGTTTTCTAGTAGTTTCAGAATTGATGCTCAGGGTCAGAGTGGGGGCATCTGGTTATTGTGGAGGGAGAGTTCGACGAATATCACCATCATCCGCTCGGATACCCAATTTATCCACGCCTTGGTGGAGACAGGAGAGGAACACTTCAATCTGATTGTGGTTTACGCTGCACCTACTCCTGCTCGTCGTAGACCACTTTGGGGAGAGCTGAAGGGGATTGTTAATAATTTGTTAGAACCAGTCTTCCTGGGAGGTGACTTCAACTCGATCGTGAGACTTGATGAGAGGTCAGGGGGGAACGGTAGACTGTCGCCAGACTCGGTTGAATTCGGGAACTGGATCAATGATCTTTCCTTGATTGATGTTGGTTTTCGAGGAAATCCTTTCACTTGTGTGAGAGGACGTACGAAGGGGTCTAGAGTTGCCAAACGCCTTGACAGAGTTCTTTGTTGTGCTGAGAGTCGACTCCGATGGCAAGAAGCTCGAGTTTCTCATCTCCCGTTTATGTGCTCGGACCATGCTCCCCTGTTCCTACAGATCTGCCCTAGTCGTGAGTACGACAAGTCGCGGCGCCCGTTCAGATTCGAAGTTGCCTGGTTGTCCCATCCTGAGTTCAAAGATTTAATTAAGGCTTCCTGGAACCCACGAATTTCTACCCCAGAGGCCCTGGACATCTTACGAAAGACGCTGAAAAAGTGGAATAAAATGATCTTTGGTAGTATTTTTATGAGGAAGGATAAAATCATTGCTGAGCTTCAAGGGGTGAGGAATCTGATCGCTCAGGAAGCGCAGGATGAGCTTCTGAATAAAGAAGATATGCTGAACAAAGAACTGGAGATTGTGATGGAACAGGAAGAAATGTTATGGTTCCAGAAGTCGAGGGAGAAATGGATTGCCTTGGGTGATCGCAATACTACGTTCTTTCACACTTCGACGATTATTCGAAGACGTCGAAATCGTATTGAAGCGCTGAAATGAGAGGATGACTCGTGGGAAGTGGAGCCGAAGAAATTAGAGGAGCTCGCCCTAAATTATTTCAAAAATATGTATGCTTTCGAGGAGAGTACGAGGGAGAGACTGAAGACCGATGGTTTTTATAATTTCTCGGGCACTGAGAATGATAATCTGAATAAGCCGTTCACTGGTGTCGAGATTCTAAGTGCAGTCAAGAGCATGGGGGCTTACAAGGCACCGGGTCCTGACGGGTTTCAACCCGTTTTTTATCAGAACTGCTGGGATACGGTAGGAGATTCTGTTGTTGGTTTTGCGCAGGAGTTTTTCAGAACAGGGGTGCTGCCACCCTCTTTGAATGATGCTCTCATTGTGCTGATTGGGAAAGTAGCCAAGCCGGAAAGAATTACTCAGTTTCGCCCTATAAGCCTCTGTAACGTGATTTTTAAAATCATTACTAAGACGATGGTGAATAGGATGAAAGATGTCATATCTAAGTTGGTCGGGCCAGCTCAGAGCAGTTTCATACCGGGTAGACTTAGTACCGACAACATTGTGATTGTGCAGGAGTCGGTTCACTCTATGAGACGTAAAAAAGGAAAGAGAGGTTGAATGCTTTTGAAACTTGACTTAGAGAAGGCTTATGATAGGATTCGGTGGGACTTCTTGGAGGACACACTTCTTGCTGCTGGATTCTCTTCGTCCTAGACCAATTGGATCATGACCTGCGTGTCTTCTCCCTCGATGCGTATTTTATGGAACGGGGAGGCTTCTGAGAGCTTTGTTCCGCAGCAAGGCCTTCGCCAAGGGGACCCCCTCTCGCCCTATCTCTTTGTGCTTTGTCTGGAAAGAATGTGCCATATGATTGAGGGCTCAGTGGAATGTAAGCAATGGAAGCCTATTAAGCTTTCTAGGTCGGGTCCTTCTCTCTCGCATATTTGCTTTGCTGATGACATCATTTTGTTTGTTGAAGCCTTGGTTACGCAAGTGCGAGTCATTCGTAAAATTCTTACGGATTTCTGTCAAGCGTCGGGACAACGGGTGAGCTTAGAGAAGTCCAAAATTTTCTTTTCTGGCAACGTTGACAGGGAGACGGGGCAGCGTATTAGTTCAGAAAGTGGAATTCAGAGTACCCGGGAGTTAGGGAAGTACCTTGGAATGCCGATCCTACAGAAACGTATCAACAAAGATACGTTTTTGGAGACGCTGGAGAGGGTTTCGACTAGACTTGCGGGGTGGAAAAGCAAATGCCTTAGCCTCGCGGGAAGAATTACTTTGACAAAATCGGTTCTTTCAGCTATACATATTCATACTATGGGCACTATTATGCTCCCAGCAGCCACTATCAAGGCTCTTGATAAAGTTAGTAGGAGCTTTGTCTGGGGGAGTACGACCGAGAAGAAGAAGATGCATCTGGTCGCCTGGAAACAAATGTGCTTGCCTAAGTCGAAGGGGGGTGTTGGTATTAGGCAACCGAAAATTATGAACTTGGCTATGATTAGCAAGTTAAGCTGGAGATTCTTGGCGGGAGAACAGGGCCTGTGGACTGAGGTGCTGAAAGGCAAGTATAATCTGATTTCTACCTCGGCTATGCAGGGGTTTAAGGCCAAAGCTGGGGCCTCTACTGTTTGGCGAGGCATGGCTGCGGGTGTTAGAGAAGTTCTGTCTAGAGGAGTGGCGTGGGTTCCTGGAGATGGAAAGAGCATATTGTTCTGGAAAGATAAGTGGGTGGGAAGCGTACACTGTTATTCCGCCCCAGATTGTGAACATGAAAGTGGAGGATATGTGGATTAATGGTGTAGGCTGGAACGATGAACTTGCTGCACAATTTCTGAATGAAGAAGACCGACTCATTCTTGCAGGAGTAGTGCTGGATGGATTACCCGGATCCTCGGACAATATCTCGTGGGGAGCTGCTGCGAATGGGGAGTTTTCGGTTAAGTCCGCCTATGATATGTTGTGTGCTGATGTTGACGCGGGTCCCCATTGTGGAAACTTCTTTAAACGAGTCTGGAACGCCCCTGTTCCTGAGCGCATACGAGTTTTCATATGGCTGGTCTCGCTGCACAAAATCATGACGAATTAGGAGAGACACAGGCGCAAGATGAGTGAGGATGGCAGTTGTAATTTATGCAGTGGCGAGAGCGAAAGTATTCTGCACGTTCTTAGAGATTGCCCGGGCATTCAACCAACCTGGAGGGATTTAGTGGAAGATGATAAGCAGGACAAATTTTTCTCGCAGGAGGTGTGGGAATGGCTTTTCAATAACCTGGATGTTAATTCTGGCAGCAAAGAAGAGGAGGACTGGACAACGATCTTTGCTGCGGGCGTGTGGTGGGGCTGGAAGTGGCGAAACGGGAGGGTTTTCAAGGAACCTGAACACATGGGGGATAGAGCGGAGTTTATTCGCATGAAGGCGAAGGAGTATATTGACGGGCATATGAAACAGAGGCACACTGTCACCACGGCTCGGAGATCTGAGAGAATGATCAGGTGGTGTAAACCCGGACACAACTGGATAACCTTAAATATTGATGGAGCGTCTAGGGGAAATCCGGGGCTAGCTGCTGCGGGTAGTGTGCTGAGAGGCGAAGATGGTGCCTGGCGAGGGGGGTTCGCTCACAATATCGGGATTTGTACGGCGCCCGCTGTTGAGCTTTGGGGTGTTTACTACCGGCTCCACATGGCGTGGGAGCTGGGTGTTCGTCGCCTGATCGTGGAGATTGATTCGGAGCTGGTCGTTGGCTTCTTAAGGACTAGGGTTAGCAAGTCTCATCTCCTCTCTTTCCTAGTACGTATGTGCTATGGCTTCATTAACAGGGACTGGATTGTCCGGGTGACTCACGTGTATAGGGAGGCTAATCGTCTTGCTGACGGATTAGCAAACTATGCATACTCTTTGAACTTAGGTTTTCATTTCTTACAAACTTGTCCTAGTATTGTTAGTTCCATTCTTGTTGATGATGTAAGGGGATTAGCTATGTCCCGTTTAATTGTTACATAGCTTTCTTCGTTTTCAATAAAATGACAGAGAGTGTCGCCTCTCTTTACCAAAAAAAAAAAATATTGCATATATGTGCTTCTCTATGCTTGGTGAAATGTGCTACACTTTTTGCCTAAATGTGCTACACTTTTCACCTATATGTGATTTTCTAGGCTAGCTTAAGTGTGCTACAGTTTTTCCTATATGTGTTTCTCTATTCTAGGTGAAATGTGCTACGGTTTTTCCTATATATGCTTCTCTATGCTAGGTGAAAGGTGCTACGTTTTTTTCTAGATGTGCTTCTCTATGCTAGGTGAAATGTGCTACGGTTTTTCCTATATATGCTTCTCTATGTTAGGTGAAATGTGCTACGTTTTTTTTTCTAGATGTGCTTCTTTATTGTTGTAATATGCTACGCTTTTCGCTTATATGTGTTTCTTTATTGCTAGCTGAATTGTGCTACATTTTTGCCTATATATGCTTCTCTATGGATAGCTGAAGTGTGCTACGCTTTTGTCAATATGTGCTTCTCTATATGTGCTTCTCTATGTTAGGTGAAAGGTGCTACGCTTTTGCTTCAATGTGCTTCTCTATGACCGAAATGTGCTACACTTTTTCGCCTATATGTTCTTCTCTATGGCTAGGTGAAAGGTGTTACGCTTTTTCCAGGACGTGGTTCTCTATTGTTGAAATGTGCTACACTTTTCGCATACATATGTTTCTCTATGGCTAAAATGTGCTACACTTTTCGCCTATATAGGCTTCTCTATGGCTGAAATGTGCTACCCTTTCCGCCTATATGTGCTTCTTTATGGCTGAAATGTGCTACACTTCTCACCTATACGTATTTCTCTATAGCTAGTTGAAGTGTGCTACACTTTTTGCCTATATGTGCTTCTCTATGCTAGGTGAAATGTGTTACGCTTTTGCCTCGAAAAATATAGCACTTTTACTTACAAAGCATAACACTTTTTCTTACAAACTATAGCACAAATAAATGGTAGAAAAAACATAGCACTTTGCTTATAAATCGTAGCAAAAAATATTTGGTAGCAAAAAAAAAACAAAGCATTTTTTATTACAAAGAATAGCATTTTTACTTACAAATCATATCACAAAAAACTGAAACGGAAAAGTCCGAAAAAAAAACCGACATTTTTTTTAAAAAAAGTCAATAACGGTCAACGGGTGGTCTATGACCGGTCAACGGTTGGTCAACGGGTGCTCAACGACCGGTCAACGGGCGATCAACTCCAAGGAGGGAGGAGGAAGACTTCCTCCTTGCTTCTTATTTCTCATCTTAAGGGCATTTCTCATGGGATTTGGACTTTATAAATTTTATATAAATATTGTTAAAATAATAAATCAATTATAGTTACAAGATAAATAATAATAAATTATACATGTTTTCATTGTAAAATATATGTATGTAAAAACAATGTGAAAAATACTGAATGATCAACTTCTGATATAAAATATACACCAACTTATCGTATAGTCAACCAAAACTCAATTAGATAGTCTTATCTAAGCATAAAATAATGACCAAGTTACCAACAAAATAAATAAGAAATTACCCCTACAAGTAAATGCATAAACGCATTACAAAAAATCACTAAAATGACAACACTAAAATGGTAGCACTTAATCATAAATTTTTAAAAATATTTCACTTATTTAAAGAGGTTAATTTTAGAAATGACCAAAGCTTATTGTATGCTCCTAATTATATGTTCCTCCTAAATATGGTTTATAAATGACCAATCTTTTGAATTTGTGATTCGATTGACATATTTGTAAGAGATCACGGAGGAGATGGAAGATTGTGGGAAAATGAGTTTCTATTTAAAAAATTAATTAATTAATTAATTGCTTTTTTTAAATAAAAAAGATGTGATATGGCGCTGAGGTGACACATTCTTTTGTGAAGACTTGGCTTATCCCTTATATTGTAGTTAGGTAGATGTCACCCAATAAGAGTTCATCTTTTAAGGGTACTTATAGATTTTCAAATAATGTCATTATAATACTAAATTTGGCATTAAATTTAATATTATAATATCAAATTTGGCATTATAATGACATTATCGCGGGAATTCAAACGGACCCTAAGTCTATAATTCGTTTATCGGTTTAAGCAAATCCAAACTAAACCAAAATCACCTTCAAAAAAACGCTCTCAACAAAAAAAAACTGTCTGTCTTCTAGATAGTAATTGTCGCTCATTCAGGGGCAGTCATCGATTCTTGTATCGATGATTAGCCCCAAATCTATAATTTTATGTGTTTTTATAGTATCATTACTTATTATTTAGTTATTGTTAGTCTCTCTTCGTGTAAGAGGTTTCAGTCCCCCCTTATGGTGGGTGGTTTTCAGTCCCGTACTTTGATGGGCAGTGGTTTTGACTCCTACGATAGGAGAGATGCAAACAAGGGTATGTTTTTCTTTTGTTCAACAGATTTACAATGGATGTCAACTTCTCGTATTCAATCTGGGGAATCAGATTATCATCTTCCTTCTCAAAAATATGGTGTATCAATAGACCCCTTCGTAGATGGTTGTATGCAGTGTTCTAAAACACGGTAAATACGGCCGTATAATCGTTGTCTCAACGTTCGACGGTGACAAACCGTCCCGTTTTGCCCTTAAACGGGTCAAAAAACGGACTCAATAGGCAAAAATTTTAACCAGTTTTTGGATAAATACCCTAAAACTGTTATGTTTTTTAAGTTTCTGCATCACTTTTTTAAGTTATAAGAAAATACCTCATTTGCTGTCAACAAAATTTTAACAGAGTTGTCAACAATTTTTTTTAACAGAGTTGTCAACAAAATTTATAACAGAGTTGTCAACAAAATTTTTAATAGTGTTGTCAACAAGAATAATAAGTTGTCAACAAGAATAATAAGTTGTCAACATGACCAAATAAGTTGTCAACACGACCAAATAAGTTGTCAACACGACTAAATAAGTTGTCAACACGACTAAATAAGTTGTCAACCCAACTAAATAATCTGTTAAACACCACTAATAACTTGTCAACAAAACAACAAATGAGTGTCAGCACTACAAATAAGTTGTCAACATGACTAAATAAGTTGTCAATCCAACTGAATAAGTTGTTTACACGACTAAATAAGTTGTCAACACAAAAAATAATCTGTCAAACACCAAGAATAACTTGTCAACAAATACAACAAAAATTTTAACACAGTGAACATCTCGTCTTCATCACTGCTTACTTCAACTAAACTTCCTTTACTGAACATCTCCTCTTGCATCTCTTTCTCGTGATTCAGCCATGAAGTTGATGCTCCCTACAACCAAAATTTCCCAGCAGAAGGCATTTAAATAAACAATTTAGTTAGTATAGTAGTAAATGAACAAACAGTTGAATTTTTCATTTTATCTGTGATACCAGTTTTGTTAACTGTTCTAGAACGCAACAATGCAATTAGACGATCACTCTCAGCCCTACATAGCAGTTTAAGAAAGTAATAACAAAAATGTATAATCATATAAAATTCATGAACAAAACATATCTATCAGATTACAGTTTCTAGAGATTTTGTAATTGCAACTAACAACTTCTGTTGAAAAATAAAACTAGAGAGTAGTATCTGTTATGCATCACCATTATCCATTGATTAGAGAAACATGATAACAGACAAAAAAAGCCGCAGCTAAAACAAATTAAATTCCACAACAATCATGAATTAAATTCCACACTTGCCTTGAGAAGAGACGAGTACGTTGCCTTTGACATCCTTGCTTGCTCTCTTTTCGGTGAATCAGTATGATATTTGATTCCAGAATCCGGTGAGGATGACGATTAAAAAATATGCAATTAGACGATTAAAAACAATCATGAATTTAATTCCACAGTACTTCCAAAAATACTCCATTGAATTGTTTCCCTTCTCTTTCCCATTTTCTCTTCTTACTTCCTTTCTGAATCATCGAGCCTCAGATGAACAACATATTCTGTCAAAAACTGCTCCTAGAATACGAGAGAGCACGCAGTTGCAGGAGGAGGAAGAAGATCAAATCATCATCCATCTCCACAGACCAGATCCAACATTGAAAGCCTAGCGGCGCCGACAGTGGCCAGGAAAGCTCCAACTCACTGGAAAGCTGGCGAGGAGGATGAAGTTGAGCTGAGAGGACAATACGAAGAAATCTCAGAGGATACTTGGCAACGACTCACCAAAAATTTTGGCGGAGAGGATGAAGCCGAACCGGGAGCATATCGGAGAAGAGAGCTCATCCGATATGTGGTAGAGAAAGCGCTTAGATCTGTAGAGGATAGATTAAATGTAGAGGTGTGGTATTTTGCTAAAATTTAATAGGAGGAGTGTAGAAACTTATGATATTATCTCATTAGAGGTATTGGGCACAAATAAGACAAATTTTAATTAATACTAAAGAGCCCAATATCTTGTTGTGGGCTTAAACTTGAAGCCCACTGAAAGATAGTTTGACCCAACTAAAATGAGTTTCTATTTTAGAATTTTTTATAACATATAGTTAGAGATATTAACGATACAAAACGTGTCTCAACAAATGTGAAAAGTGAAAGAGGAATTATATTATGGGACGGAGGGAGTATACACATCAGCAACTACATGTGTTTTTCAAATTTCCGATGTGGGACAATTACAAATGAGAAACTGTGAGTGACAGTCGACAGTCAATATAACCACGGAGGTGATGACGCCCTCGAGGATCAAATCCGGATTGTTCGGATGATTCGAGGTGGGAAGAAGATCAGACCAAGGATGAAGGTGACGCAAAGGTGACTGTAAACCCCGTGAAGAGGAGAGGAATACCATTGGTGATGATTAGGGTTTGGAGGCCGAAGAGTTGTTGTAGGCGCGTGACGAAGGGCGGGAGAAGATCGGTGATGTTGTGCAGTCGGACATGGTGGAAAGACGGACTTTGTAGACTAGAATGACTGAAATGGGAAATGGGTTAGACACTGTTAACGATGAACACATTAAAAAATATTGTATCTATTTGTTTTTTAGAACACTGGTTGTATGTTAAGACAATGAAAGTTCAAACGAAGCCATGCAGAAACGTTAGATGTCATTTATAAGATTCTTAGTTTTATTGAAAAAAATTATTGTTTGATTGGATTACATTTAGTGTCTTTGTATTATGTTCTCCATTGTAAACGCATGGTGGCATACTCTAAATAAATTATATTGTTTGCCTTTCAAAAAAAAACCAAAATCAAACCCAACTTCTAGAACAATCTAACCCAAAATCAACGCCTCATGTGTTGATTTATTTAAAAAATACATGCACATGAGCGCCTCATGTGTTTTTCATTTTTTTTAAAATAAGTTTGGTTCGAAGACAGGCGTTGTGTTCTTCGTAAATTTCTAAAGATATAAAACGTGTCCATTTTGAAAATTAATTTCAAAAGACACCTATAATGATTATCATTTATAAAATTTTGCTCATTACAGAAGAAAAAAATTCACAAAGTTTATTATAAAATAAACCGGAACAAGACCAATGTTTTGGACTCTAATCTTGTAATTGAGTGGGTTTTTTTTACATGTTAACACATGAAATATATTTTCTTTTTCCAAAAAAAAAAACTATAAGACCATACTTATTTGTTTTAAGAATGATTTAATATTTTTCTCTAAAAATAAATAAAACCTTGATATTCATATGTGAGTATATAATTCAATCAAATCAATTATCTCTTGCATTTGGTCGAAATCATTCATCGATCTCTTTAACAATATATATGCTATACTTTAAAATGAGATACAAATTAAATATTTTGTTTAGAAAATTATTATGAATTCTATACAAAATGTCAAAGATATGAGAAAGGATTGGGTATGGTACGGGGTACAAATATGTGCACATCCTTTTATATTCACATGTATTTTTTTTACATTCACATGCACAAGCAAACATTTACATGTATTTTGTATAACTTGTTTAATATATTCACAAATATGTGAATACATATGTATTTATAGCGCATACAAATATTAAAAGATATCCTAATCCTATCCTAATATCCTAATATCCTAATATATTATAAATTTGGATGTTTGGGGTCTTAAATTTCAATCCCCACATTCATAGCCTCTTATTCAATGCTTACCAAGGCCGGGCCAAGCCCTCTCATTTAAAATGGGACAACTTCGCTGCCCATATCCTCCCATAAAGGCCGACAGGGCCTCAACGTCATACACAAAGAAATCTAATTTCAAAATCAGGTTAAATCGCGTTACTAACACATTCAAAACGTGTTTAGTGCTTACATAGAAATTCACCATCCAAAAACGCATACTAAAAACGTTCAAATGCATGCTTACATAACAATCCTCGTAACTGAATTCAACATAACAATTCAAAAACGCATAATAAAAAAATACAATTTCTAGTAAATTTATGTTGCGGTAATAGTACTCGCATCAAAACATCCAACACCAACAACATTAACATAGAAGCAAACACAACACACATCCTCATTATCATCCAAGAACGTGAAACAAGGTTTACAAAGAGTAAGGTTGGTTTTTATTACCTTTTGTTTAGTATTTAGAGTTAAGTGTATTATTAAATTTTATTTTAAAATTATAAAATTATATTAATAATTTCTATAATATATATAATATGGGTCGGGTAGGGCCGGCCCTCAAAGCCATACTCCGATACCATATCTCCCCGTATTAAAAAGTTGGGAGGGCCGACCCTGTTCGGTAAAATCCCTTACCCGTATCCTCCCAAATTTTAGGGCGGGCCGGCCCCAGTTTGGCCAGGTCTAGTTTTCAGGTTGGTCGGGTTTGGGTTTGGGTCAACTCAGCGGGTTTCAAATGTTCGATTTTTTTATTGTAATAAAAAACAAAACTTATAAACAAAAAATATTAATTTTTTTTATCATTATATATTTTTTTAATAAAAGACATTTTTAATTTTAATTTAAATGCAATAAACTATGTGAAAAGTGGGTCCATCGACGAGTTTCGAGAAGTTCGGGTAGGTCTAGGTTTGACCCAACAAGTCTTGGATCGGCTCAAGTTTGAACCCAACGGATTACATGAGTTTTCGGGTCGGGTTGGGTCGGGTTTTTTTCGGGTCGGATCGTGTTGACCCAACGAGTTGGGTCAACTTTTGACAGGTCTAAATACTAACACTTTCAAAAATATTTATTATTGTTTGGTTATATATTTGTTATTACAAACCTAAACAATTATAACTTAACCCTCAAGGAAATAAAGAAGAAGATATAAGTCACTTGCTAGTACTCGTTACACAAGAGAAAATATGGAAAAAATTAATACATATATAGCTAAATTAAAAACTCAAACTTACTTTTAATATATTGATAAGCGGTGTTTTACATACCGCAACTATGGATTATTAGCTAGTTTTGTATATGATTATGTTATTTGTTTCTATGTAATCTGTATCATGGAGCTGTTTGAGAGAAGATTTACATACGAGATTCCAAGAGATGATACGAAGCATTGGAAGCATAGAAGCATAAGGAAGAAGCTGCTGAAGACAAAGACGAAGACTTGAAGAAATCAGTAGCTTCTACCTCAGACAACACAGCCGCACCCGCGGGTTTCACCCTCAGCCAAGGATCCGAGAAAGCACAAGCCGCGCCCGCGGCCCTCTGCCATCCTGAAATCTGGAGAATCCAAAACCGCGCCCGTGGCTCTCAACCCGCGGGTGCGGTTCCTCGACAGAAGAATCAAATTGATGTCTTTGCCATTTGAAGTAATTTGTCTTCAATTCTGTAACTTTCTACACGTTTTTATTACCTTAATTCGACTGTTACAATAGCTGATGACTATTTAAGTTGTGGATGATCATCCTTGATCATTTGACCTTTGGTTTTACTTAAGTTTTTGGAGAGTTTTTCACAAACTTATGAGTTGCTAAAGTTCTTTTGTTTCACTTGGCGTTTGAAGCTTTTGGGTTCAACAAGTTGTGAGTTTATCCTTTCCCTTTGTCTACTCTTTGATTGTCTCAACTCTCTTGTTTGTATTGTCCATGAACTAGATTTACTACTTTATATTGATCACCTAAGTTAGTTTTATCTTATTCATATTGCTAGAGTTTGATACTTCTAGTTGAATTATCATACTTGTTGTGTAGCACAATCTATTTGCATGAACTAGTTGTGGTTGTTATTAGAGAAGAGAATTGAGTACATGTCGAGTATCCGACTAGTTGTCCATGATATTGCATGTATCTATCTATTCCTGAATGCATTGCTACTTTGTTATTGAACTTTGATAGTTTCAAGGTTATAATCGAGTAAGGGTTATTAGGACTAGTTGGACTAATAACTATTCAAGAACAGGAATTAGAACGATCACTTGAGAACTTGACATAGGGATAAAAAGGATTCTAAGATCAACTTGTTAATCTAATTGTGGATAATCGCTAAGTGGAACACTTCGCTTAATATTGTTATAACCAAGTTGACATTCGATACTTCGTATCAAAACCATAAAAAAAAACCTTTGGTTACGTTTATTGGTTAGTCATTGTGATAACTTAAGAATTTGATAAACTGATTCTCTTGGGATTCGACCCTTGCTTGCGCACTATATTACTTAGTTTGCATGTTAGGATTACTTGACTTGGCACACGACAAATTCGCCTCGTCATATATACATAAATTAAAAAGAGAATCCAAATCATTCGCTGCATGTAGTGATACTTCCTGGAGCTAAATAGTACAGCCAATCATTTTCTTTCAAAGAGAACCCAAATGCTCTCAGCATGATCTGATCATCAGTTATACCCATTGGCTTCATACTAGAGCAAACAACATGAAATTGAGCCAAATGCTTATTCGGATCTTCTCCTGCCAAACCATGGAAGTGTGGCAATTGATGAATCAACCCAGACTTCAGTTCAAAGTTCATACCTTCTCCCAAGTCGGGAAAGGTGATGGCTAGCGGCTGTTGAGCCAGGTTTGGGGCAGTTAACTGCCTCATAGTCTGTGATACGGCAGCCATCTCACGAGATCCTCTTCGGTTGCGGCTAATGGTTCTTTCAATCTCTGGATCAAGAGCAACAAGAAGCGAATCAATAGTACGGGTGTGGACCATACAACAGGTCCACACAAAGGTTGGTAACAATTAATCACACATAAACAGAAAATCTGATTCCCCGGCAACGGCGCCAAATTTGACAGGGCTAAAATCGTTGATGCCTATCAAAGAAAACCTAACTAACCAACTAGTATAACAAGAAAGCAAGGGTCGAATCCCAAGATAATCAAGTAGTCTATTCTTAAGCAAATAACTATTAGCAACGAACACACCAAAGGGGGGGAAGTTGTTGTTCTATAACCTAAGACAAATAAAAGTAACAAGTAGCAAGAGTTGTGGAAATATGATTGGGAAAGTGTTCCACCTAACAAATATCCACACAATGACCTGCAAAGTTGATCATAGATATCTTTAACTCATACAATCTAGACCTGGCCAAACTAGGGTCGGCCCGCCCGGCCCTCCCAGCCCGTCCTAAAATATGGGAGGATCTGGGTAGGAGATTTAACCCATAAGGGCCGGCCCTGCCCAGCCCTTTTTTAAAGTGGGAGGATATGGGATCGGAGTAGGGCCCTGAGGGCCGGCCCTACCCGGCCAATATTATATATATAATATAATATTAATGTTATGAGGATTCAGATGCGAGTACTTGATGAGGCTAGAGTCGTCGTGCCTAATCAAAATAAACCTTAAACACCTAACTAATGTAGCTTTGGTAAGTAAGGGTCGAATCCCACAGAGAATCAAGTTATATATCCTATTTGTAAAATCATTCACCAATTGATAACAAAGACGAAAGGGGGGATTATTGTGGTAATCAATCTAGCTAAGAAAACAATAAAAGATAAATAGTCTGGCTAGACAAATATCCACTTTCAGTTTGTCAGGTTGATCATAGATATCTCAAGTTCATTCAATTCTATGGTTGTTCCTATTTCAATCTTTAATATATTGGCAGGCCAACCGGTCCTGATAATACTTACTATTCAGCAATCAGCGAAACCTCTCAAGATTAGATGAAATAGCAGCAAAGGGCACAGGAATTATAAGGATGCATGCAATAACTTACAACCGTCAAGTATTAACATGCAATCAATTCTCTTTCATAAAAGCAATCAACTACCAGATCATGCAAATATGAGTGCTACAATGACAAAGAATTTCACCGTATATTCCTAGTCTAGCAATAGAAAACTACTAATCAAACTAGGTGATCAAGCTAGCAAAACCAATAGAAATCATATGATGAACACAACTACCTGTAGGTGATAAGAGTTCCAACCAGGAATACTATCCTAGCAAGGCCCGTAGATTCAATCCGATAAACACAGGAGAATTAATACAATCCAAATAGAAAATAGAACAAGAGTTTAGAATCTCACAACCAAATACAAACGAAAGCTTCAATTGTCTAGCCAACTCTAAAACAAAGGAAAAGGAAAAAATGGTTCAGAAGAAGACTCCCCTTCAAAACTAGGTCTCAAACAATATATAGAAATCTAACCCTAAAAATATATGGTAAAAGATAAATCCTAAAACTAAAATAAGGAAAAAGAAAATAAAGTAACAATCATAACAATATCGAGTTGGTGGCTTCAAATTTGGTTGAGCTGCTTGCTTCCAACTCAGCCCAAGTCCACCAGCTCCATGGCAAGCCCAAGTGCTCATCCCATTCCATCTTCTTCAGCCCAACAAATCAGCAGCAGCTTTCTTTCTATGTGGGTCGGCTCCCATGTGGGCTTCCTCCAAGCGGGCCGCCAGCTCTTCTCCTCACGTGGGCTGGCTTCTTCGTGGGCCTCTTCTTCTTGGATTTGATCACATGGACTCCTTCAATTTACTTATTTAATGGGCTCACCAACAATTCATAAATCCGAACATCTTCGTTTCTACTTCGTCTTCAATTCTTCACTTGATATTTTCTAAGTCTTCATAATAACTCCAATGATCCATAACATATAAATGTCTCTAAACTCTTATGGAATCACTCATAATACAATATAATAATCCCTAGTTACGCTATACAAAGTGCAACGTATCAGTACTATTACCACGACATAATTTTTTTTATTGTGTTTTTGGATTTTTTTGTTGAATTCGGTTATGAGGATTGTTATTTAAGCATGCATTTTGGACCTTTTTAGCATGCGTTTTTGGATGGTGAATTGCTTGTAAGCACTAAACAGGTTTTGAATGTTTTAGTAACACCATTT
Source organism: Oxyria digyna (assembly GCA_029168935.1). Taxonomy (NCBI): domain Eukaryota; kingdom Viridiplantae; phylum Streptophyta; class Magnoliopsida; order Caryophyllales; family Polygonaceae; genus Oxyria; species Oxyria digyna. The sequence continues at coordinate 50,280,109 of JAPVLV010000005.1, forward strand.
AGCCCGGTTTCTGATATTTAATTTCTTTGTGTAAGTAGTCGAGGGCCGCCCTGAGGGCCCTTATGGGAGGATATGGGTAGAGTAATTGTCCCATTTTAAATGGGAGGGCTTGGCCCGACCCTGGTAAATGGGTAGAATTTGGAATTTGGCCCTGCCCTGGCCCGGCCCAAGCCCTAGTTTGGCCAGGTCTAATACAATCCTATTGTTGTTCCTATTCCTGTTTAGATATAGATATCAGCGTAACCCGCCCTGATATAACTTCTTATTAAACAAATCTGAAGACCTTCAAGACTCAATTCAATAGAAGCATTAAGCAAAGGAATATAGCAGGATACATGCAATTCAGACAACCCGTCAGATAAGCATGCAATCAATTCTCATTCACAAGTAAGCACTGCGACCCGCTCATGTAAACATGTGTTTGCTACTAGATAAAGAACTCCGACCCGGAATTACCAAATCCTAGCACTATGAACAATACCAATAAACCTAGCTGGCCAAACTAGACAGATCAATAAGATTCAATAAGATAAAAGCATGAGAACCAATACAATCAATAGAAAGTGAAATAGATTTTAGAATCTCACAACCATACAGCCAAAGGCTTCAATCGTCAGGCGAAACAAAGGGAAATTAGTTCAACATCGACATGGAGGCAAAACTAGGGTTCTTCAGAATAATATGAGATAACCTAAAACTAAAGTGTTTTTAGGCTTAAATACTCCTAGGAAAAGATAAATACAAAATAAGAAATAAAGGGAAATAAAAAAAATAAAAAAAATAAAAAAAATAAAAAAACAAGATAAAACTCGGAAACAAATCCGGTTCTTCAGCACAGCATCCGCGGTCGCGGAAATCGAGGTCATCCGCGGCTCACCTGCGGAAATCGTGTCGAATAATTCTGTCTGCTCCTTTTCCGCGGTCGCGGGTCCTTATCCGCGGTCGCGGATCTCAGCATCTCCTCTTCCTCTTCGTCTTCTCGTCGAGTCTTCTAGCATCTTCTTACTTGATATCTTCAAAAGACGTCTTCAATCTTCACTAATCTTCATAGATCACTACTTCTTCTCTTCAACTCCGGATCATGCAATTACATATAAAATGGCTCCCAAATGATTCTAACCTAAGCTAATAATCACTAGATAACATGTATGAAATACTCTCTATCACATTTATATACGTACTATATTTACTATTTAGTCTACTTATGTTAAAATCTATATAATTGAAAAATTAATGTTTTTATGGTTAGATTTACATTGACTTGTTTATTATTTATGCGACCCATTTCACGTATCTTTTAAATGTCATATGATATTTGTACACAAATTTTCTTATTGTTCGTTATTAATTTCCTCTTGATGAATAACTTATACATAAATCATTAAAAGTCTAATGAATTGAGTAAAATTAACCTATAGGTTGCAATTCGTCCATTGATGCCTTTTCACAGATTTCATTTTTTGCAGAGCGTTCTTTGATGCCATTGGACTTGCGATTGGAGAAGATTCTTATTGAATCGGAATCTGTTTCGCTTTTCTTTGAGAGTGTTAGTATCTCTATTTTGCAGTTCTTGAGCAATGCAATTATAGGTTCCAAAATGTCCATGTCTTCACTCAGATATAGTACTACATTTAGCAGCTCTCGTATTTCAGATCGGATCTCTTCTCTCTTCGTCACTGGACTTTTATCGTTTGATACTTTTCCACATATTTCGTTTTTTGCAGAGCGTTCTTTGATGCCATCAGATTTGCGTTTGGAGAAGATTCTTATTGAATCATAATCTGTTTTGCTTTTCTTTGAGAGTGTTAGTATCTCCTTTTTGCACATCTTGAGCAATGCAAGTATAGGCTGCAATTCGTCTATGTCAAAGTCTGTAGCGGATTAAGAGGGATTCTAAGAGTACTAATCTTATCAAGAACATGGCGTGGTAGAATAGAAGCCAATTTATTGTAATCCCATAAGTTATCATGGGTGAAAAATTCACATATCTTCTGATCCAAAGGCCATTGATGTTGGAGAGAGGAGATGGCACAATCCGGTATCCATTTGTCAGTCAAGAAATTGATATTTTGTCCATTCCCAAGCTGCCAGGAGATACCCGTTTTGAATTCTTCCAAGAGTAGGAGAAGTCTACTGAACTGCCAAGATTGAGAAGGTTTACGGGGTAAAGACAGAAAGTTAGAGTTATGAAAGTATTTTCCCCTAACAATAGAAATCCAAATATTGTCAGGGTTTGCTAGAATCTTCCAGAGAAGTTTCATTTGAAGGGCATGATTGTTGTCCCACGCCTTACGAATACCAAGCCCACCAAGAGCCTTGGGTTTACAGATTTCATCCCAATGAAGGAGTGAATGAGAAGATTGGTTTTTCTTATTCCAAAAGAATTGTTTGTTGATGTCATCGATTTCATCACAGACTCCTTTACGAAGAAGAAAGCTTTGCATCAAATAATTAACCTGGGAGACAAGATTTGTTTGTATAAGAAGAGCCCTAGCTGCCTAAGACAGGGAATCAGCTTTCCATTTAGAGCGTTGTTTTTTGAGGGAGTTAATGGCTTCTTGAAACATATCATTGCACACACGTCCTTGCAAGATTGGGATCCCTAAGTATTTTTCCATTTTAGAAGTTAAGGGGATATGCATAAAAGCTGCAAGCGATCTTGCAAATGAGGAAGACACATTGTTGGAAAATTGAATCGAGCTTTTATGAAAATTAATAGAAAGGCCGCTTTGTTTAGAAAAGGTGTTCAGAAAATTATGAATGAATGTAATATTTTCTACTGATGAATTAGCCAAAATAATGGTATCATCAGCAAAAGTAAGAAAAGGGATAGTCGTGCCATTTCTGGTGAGCTTAATGCCAACATGAGGATCTTCATTTCTAGCTTCTAAACTAAGTTTTCTAGCAAGAAATTCCATGGCTATAACAAAAAGAGTTGGAGCCATAGGGTCACCTTGGTATGGGGAGATGATTTTTTCAAGGAGTGGTTTCAGACGGTTTGCCAAAATTTTGGTAATAATTTTGTACGAGGAATTACACATGCTAATAGGTCTAAAATGGTTAATGTGTGTAGGATCATCTGTTTTTGGTAGAAGGGCAATAAAAGAATGGTTTATAGAAGATAACATTTGTTCTGAATGGAAAAAAGTTTTAACTGCATTTAAAAGAGAGTGTTTAATGGTCCCCCAATGTTGCTGATAAAACTCAATACAAAAACCATCAGGACCAAGGTTTTGTCATGAGGTTGTTCAAAAACTGCAGAGCGAAGTTCAGCCTCCGTAGGCGGTGTTACAAGTCCGATATTATCAAGGTTAGTGATAAGAGACGGGATGATTTCTAATTCTGAGTCTGAAATACATGTGGCTCCATTCTCCTGGAAACGGGTGGCAAGTTCATTAGTAATAGTTGTAGTAATAGATGGTTGATCATAGAGGTAGATATTGTCTTTGGTGCAAAATCGTGTCAATGTCTGTTTGAAAGTTTTTTGTTTAGCCATAGCATGGAAGTACTTAGTGTTTCGGTCACTATCAGTAATATGTTTAGCTTTAGCTCGTCTACGCCAGAAATCTGTTTTATTGGAGTAGTTTGTGAAAGAATTTTTCTTGTTCTCCCATTTTTTAAGGTTTAAATTGTTTTACAAGGTCTAGGTTGCCCACTTGTATTAAACATTATTTTATTAAACACTTTTTATTCAGTGAAGCATAGAATAAGAATTGGAAAAGATTAATCTATCCTTTATAGCGTATAGTTTTTTAAGGCTTGGCCTAAGTGTATATGTTTCCTGGGATAAATACACACAAATTTGTGCGATAAATCTTACGGTTCAGATTGGTGCGTTAATTATTACGGCATAAATAATTTCAATGGCAAAGACGGAGAGTTTTTAAAGTGTATACAAAGTCTATGCGGTAAAGTTTAACGCACAAGTTCGTGGGTTAAAATTTAGCGCACCATTTAAACCTCTTTATACAGATTCTTGTGCATTTCTTACCGCACCGATTTGTATTGCAATTTTGTATTTGGAAAAATGTGCACACCGTTTTCGGATAATGTGCCTATTATTTGCAAAAAAATGAGCAAGTATAATCTTAGCTCAAAAAATAAAAATTTGCTATGGAAAAAAGGCTTATAAAAAAGTTTAAAATTTGTGTTTGTAAAAAATATGCACATCCTATACAATTTATGTGTATATTTTATGTAAAAAATGTGCGCGTATCTTTTTTCCCATAAATAAATGTGTGTCGGAAAAAAAGGACGCGTAAAAGGAAGAAAAAAAATGAAACAGAAAATATTGACCGTTGACTTTGAACGGTATTATCCATTCTCACTTCTCACCTCACTTGATCATTAGATTATTATATTAATTTATCTCTATTAAATTATTCAACTTTTATTTTTTTTAATATTTTTTTTTAATCAGGCAAGGCTTGGCCCCCTTAACGGACATACCTCTAATTGAGTACTCCCCTTACCGCTAGGCTACAAACTCATTGATTTTTTAATGTTTTTTTAATGTCTTTAGCTCAATACATAATGAATATAGAGTTATCCTAGGTATTTTAAGCTATAGTATAGAATCTTGCGATCTTAGCATCCGATCCCACATACCTCTCACGATACTGTCCTCTTTTGAATTCCAATCTTGATAGTGTTGTGTAATATATGCAGTTTTACTTTTCAGGTCATGTTTCATATAGGATTATTTAAAAACATTTGATATGGATATGCTGCACAGTCAGCTCCGAATCTATAATTGAGTTATTCACAGATCAACAGTCCTGTAACCAAAAACAACACTAGAATGAGCAGTTTCGGATTCACGTCACTGAATCGTGTTACCGCTTCTTGTCATCTTTAGGAGTGTGATCAGTCTCTGAAGGCGATGATGTTATACTGAGAAGCCACACCAGAAAAACACCAACAAGAGCGCCTGAAAGATGAGCTATATGATTCACACTCTGCATCCCTACCAATACATTCGACATTCCTGCTGAAGCTTGGGCTGCTTCCATCACCTACCACCATTCCAAATATAACTATATCAGCTAAAACTAAAGCCGGTCAAATCCCTAATTCTAGAAACATGGTTTATTAAGTAAGCGATGCCCTTAGGATTTCTGCGTTGGGTTTATACTTTATAGATTTCCCCGGTAACAGTTCCTAATTCTAGTAGAAGGGCATAGAAAGACCGATTAAGTAAATATGACATGAATAAATTCAGAGAATTTGTTTGCTTACCCTCTCTATGACAAATTGACCGAGTATAAGAACTTCAAGGATCTTCCTCCAGTCCCATGACATCTATGAATAGCAAGTAGGTCAAGAGTTCATCCAGGTTGAAATTATGTTTGAAATCTGTAAGGACGAATGTGTACCTTAACAAGGACACTAATTGCAAATAACCCAAAAACAGCTCCGGAAGCTCCAACAGAAACTGCATTTCTCGGAAGAACAAGCCATGAAACGAGGTTTGCACCAGCTCCTGTTAGAATGTAAGAGAGCCACAATCCTAAAATGCCCTCTTCTTCTTCCACGAGCTTCCCTGATGAGAGAAAGTGCAAATGTATATGAAAACTGTAAGAGACTGCACACTTTTTTATTGTAGAAAAGGCCTCATTAAGATAAATGTATTACCAAAAATGTACAGAAAGAAAAGATTGCTGGAGAGATGATTCCTGCACCAAAGATGTTGCATAACCATATAAGAAAAAATGCAGCATACAGTCTTTTAACGGCTATTTCATATTGCACAATTGTATAGTAAGTCATCTTCTTCTTACCAATTTGCATGACAAAAGGCAGCTGTAATAAACTGATACCAAGCAGGCCAATTGTGATACAGATAGAGAGATTTGATAGCTCTAACCTGAATAAAATAGAAAATAGACATAAAATTAGCATTTGTAACATTTTGTGCTCACTTGTCTGCAGCAGAACAGAATTCTAGTGAAAGATTCAGACTCAGATATAAGATCTAATTCTGTTGCTTCACATATAGAGCAGAATATCACAGAAGAAGCTTGTAAGACAAAAGAGATTAACTGAAGTTCCAGCATTGTATGTTCAGAAAAATCTAACAAGAGATGAGCTCAAATATTGATTTATGATTCAGCTCAAGTGGAAAACATAATGCTTAATAAGCTACAAAGCAATTCAAAGTGTACAAGAGGAGAAATTTTCCTTGCCTGAAGAATGTGATCAGCCACAAATATCCCAAGATTTAGGAGAATGATCCAGAATATTCCATTCACACGCTTATCAGGTCTGCGTCTTTGTTCTGGCTTCTCAATTTCCAATTGCGGAATTATATCTTCAAAAAAAACACATCAAAATCTCAGAGTTGAAACCCTAAAACCTAAATTCATGAATTTCACAGGCATTTCATGTCCTTTTAATTTGAGTAAAAAGGAAAAGAGGCAGTACCGGAGCTATTGGAATTGCAGATGAACGGGGAGGGAGAGGCGGTAGACAGATGAAGCGGGAGAGATGGAGTAGAGAGACGGAGGAGATGAGCGAAAGAAGGTCTGGAAGGAAGAAGATGAGGATGGGAATGGAAGCGAAGAGGATTTGGATTTAGAGGCGAGGAAGAAGAGCGATTAAGCAGATGAAGGTGGAGGAGTTGCGCCATGGGAGCTCAGCTGAGCAGGGCTAAATCATTTTTTTTTTACTAGTATATAAAAAGGCTAAATCATCTTTGCGTATGATCTTGAATAAATACTGAATGGAGATGGATCTTTGGTTGTGCGACAAGAGTGAATTATGTAACGATCGCATTTCCTCTGTAGTCGACAAGTTGTTCCAACTGCAAATGGAAGACCGAAGTTCTCCTATGTTGAAGCCTTTGGAGGCAAGGAAAGCACAGTTCTGTTACAATTCCTACTAATATGGAAAAAAAAACTAATAGTATCAAATAAGAGAACGCACGTTTGGTATTGATATCTAGATATCATGTATCACTCATATCCATATCTGCGTTTGGTATAATCAGTATATCGATATAAATCTGATATCTGTTGTTTTGTATGAGTCAAGTATATCAGGTATGGGTATCGAAATGATTTTAGAGTGTGTTTTTGTGTGTTTTTGATATCCCTCAAAAACTTGGTATATCAAAGATATCACCAATACACATACACATCTCATACTCATACCTAATATCTCATACCCATATATTGATACTTATACCCGATATCTATATATCGATACCAAACGAGCCATAAGGACTTAATATCCTTGATAACGAAAGAGATCTCCCAAGGGGATCTTATTCCTATACAGACAATTAATAACTGTTTCATTGTCACTTTCGACAATGATCTTCTTGATGATTAAACGAAGAGCTGCTCTAAAACCTTCAGGAATTGCAAAAGCCTCAGCAACTATCAACTAGGACCATTACATCATTTTGTTTAATATAATTTCTCTTTCTTTTTTCGCATTCGTGGAGATACATGTTGTATTGTATCGTCAATAATAAGATGAAGTTTGAATAGTTTGAAAGTAAGAACTAAAAATTGCTATATATCAAGACGAAGGAAATAGTTAAATCTGAAATCAATCAATCCCAAAAAACACAACATTGACATTTGTATGACACTTGTGATCGAGCTTTAAGGCGTTAGTTATGAGCTTCACATAGAAATGAAGTTGGGGTCTCGTGATAGAATTTTAAAGGTGGATTCAGCGCCCGGTGGAATTTCGCTCGGACAAGGGTTATTGTTTTACATCCACTCTCTTTTCTCATGTGTATATCTCATTCCTTTCATACTAGAGACGTAGTATTGTCGATTCAACGATTACGGTTTTTCTTCTCCAGTTTATCCCTAGTTGTTTCAATTGTATTTTGCTAGATAACGTAAGAGTTTTAGTGTTCTTTGATTAGCTATGAAATTGCTATTTCTTATTCAATATAGTCTACCGTCTCTCTTTGAAAAGGGGAAAAAGGGGTTGAATTAGGTACGAAGAAGTTTATGTTACTAATGTACGAATAGAAGCATATTTATTTATATTCATATACACATTCATTCACATGCACATGTATATGTATTTTTTTCCTTGCATTGTTAAGAACATATACACATTTACGAATGTGCAATATTTAAATCTGTATGTGCATATCAATGTAAATACAAATTTTTCATTCATATTTCCGTATATTAATAATCATTCTTACATAATCTTAAAATCATAATAGTCAGGATCTTAAAAAAAACGCAGCTCTTTTACAATTCCAGTGTTAAAGCTTCGGGAAGCAAGGAAATCAGCAATTCTGTTACAATTCCTACTGATATGGAAAAGCCTAACACTATCAAATAAGAGAACTAAGGACTTATTCCAATACGAACAATTAATAACCGTTTCATTGTAAGTTTCGACAATGATCTTCTTGATATTTAAACAAAGAGGTGCTCTAATACCTTCAAGGATTGTAATAGCTTCAGCAACTAGGACTGATGATATAGGAATTTCAACTAGGATTGCTACATCATTTTGTTTAATATAAATCTAAAATCAATCAATCCCAAAAAACATAACATTGACATTTTTACGTCATTTTGACCGAGCTTTAAGGCGTTAATTATGAGCTCCACATAGCAATGAAGTTGGGGTCTCGTGATAGAATTTTAGAGGTGGATTCAGCGACCGGTGGAATTTCACTCGAACAAAGGTTATTGCTTTACATCAACTCTCCTTTCTCATATGTATATGTCATTCCTTTCAGACTAGAGATGTAGTATTGTCGATTCAACGATTACGATTTTTCTTCTCCAATTTATCCCTAGTTGTTTCAACTGTATTTTGCTAGATAACGTAAGAGTTTTAGTGTTTCCTTGATTAGCTATGAATTTGCTATTTCTTATTCAATATAGTCTACAGTCTCTCTTTGTAAAGGGAAAAAATGGGGTTGGATTAGGTACGAATAAGTTTATGTTACGAATCTACGAATAAAAACACATTTTTTTATATTCACACACACATTCATTCCCATAGGCATGCATATATATATATTTTTTCCTTATATTGTTAAGGACAAACATACATCTGTGAATATGCATATCAATGTAAATACGAATTTTTCATTCATATTTCCGTACATTAATTACCATCCTCACATAGATCTTTAAAAAAAATGCGACCCTTCTTATGTTTCTAAAGACATAAAAAATACAAGATTTGTTGAGACTTTATAAGTTTTGGACCTATTTAGGCTAAAAACGTGAATAAAGGATTCAGTAGAGTTTCTTCTGGGCTCTATATATGAGCCCATCTACGTATTTTATATGGTTACCCAATGATATTGTGTTGTGTTACTTGTGTGGTTTCTTTCTGCCTTGGATAGGTTACCCAGCAGAGGAAAAGATATGTTGCAAAGCTTCAAATACAAATATTTGTTCAATAAATTGACACAATAGTAGACCTGGCCATACTCGGGCTCGGGTCGGGCCAGGGCTGGACAAGACTCAAATTTCAGACCCATATTTTCGGGTCGGGCTAGCCTGAGGCCCGGTCTAAGGGCATGTGACAGTGCCCATACCCGGCCCGCTATTTCGGGCAGGGTAGCCCGGTTATGTTAAATTTGTTTTTTTAATGATTTTTAAAAAATAAAATAAAATACTGCATAATCATATTCTTCATATCATGATAACGAGGCGGGTATCGGTCGACGAGGAGAGGCGAGGTGCGTTGAGGTGTGTAAGGGTGAGTATGTGACACAATTTTTTTGAGAAGTCTCTTAGTTTGTGAATTGTGACCTAGGTTAGAGAAAGAGTAAGACCGAGCGAAAGAAAAGGACACGGAGGCACAAGTATGAGGAAACAAAATCTAGATTAGATTATTTTTAGATAGTATATATATATATATTTAATTAATATATAATACGGATCGGGCTTATCGGCACTTAAGGGCCTGAGGTCCATACCATACCCGACCCTCGTACCCTTACGGGTCGGGCTTAGCGGCCCTGGGCAAATGACGTAAATCTTTTTGTTGAGGGCTCAAATAATATAAATCGACCACTCACCAAAACAATAAATGCAATCAACGTTTATCGTTTAGGACCCCCAGACTTTGATATTGAATACAACGTTTATCGTTTTTCCTCCCAAAAGAGAGCTTTTGTGAGAAGAGTGCCCCGTGTGCATTGTTGTTGAACTCGCCCTAGTTGTACTTGTGTGTGTCAATCTCTTCCATAAGGTTGGTGCTATCGGGACTCCTTAGAGCATCATCCAGGTGCCTTGGCCTACCATAGCCATTGTGTTTGGTTGTAATCCATTGGGGTTTCTTCATCATTCGGTAAGGTTCTTGTTCCTAAGTTCAAGGGTTTTATCGTTGTTTGATTTGGTTCCAATTGGCCTATCATTCGACTTATCCTTCTTTCATTCCATTCTAATTCTGCATATCTTCTCTGTTCGAGTTTCTGTTCGAGGTTTGGTGTCTAGATCGGACAACAGCGGCTTATCCCCGCATCAAATTGGTATCAGAGCCGTGTTGACACCATCTCGTCTTCACAAGAACGTTACGAGACCCCTATTCAGAAAATCACAAAAAGAGTCAGTTTTTGTTTTCTTGTTTGTCAGTTTCTTTCAGAGATTGATTTTGAGTCTTCGATACTTTGATCTTTCTTGTTGGGTCTGTTTCAGGTTGTGTACAAGAAGCTTGGATCGATTCGTGTTTGTGGAGATCGATAGATTGGAGTTTGGAGCACCCTTGTCCCAAAATCCATTCATTCCATCACTCGATCACAAATTCATCCATCTCTACCAAAACGCAGCCATCAGAAACCCTAGAAGAATTGCTGAAATTTCATTCCTTGGAACCCAAACAAGATCTTTAAAGAAGGAAATCTTATCTTTTCTACAAGGAAAATCAAGTTAGTTGTTATTTTATTTAGCTTCAATTTTTGCTGAGATTAATATCTCATATCGAGTCTGTAATTTTCGTTTTGCTGAGCCAAAAAAAATAAATATATATATATATATATATTCAAAAAAAAAAAAAGAGAAAAATACAAAAAAAAAGTCTCAAAGTCAGCATTTTATTTTACGTTTTTGTTGAGTCAAAGTCCAGTTGAGTTTTGTTAGAGTCGGAATTCAAAAATTGGAGGAAACGGGATTGCCACGAGCCCGTTCAGAAGACGAAGAAATTTCAAGTCGGCAAAATCCCGCGATCGCGGTCATATTAAGCCAGTTTCTAGAGAACCTCAGATAAGCTCACCGCGATCGCCACTACTCAACCGCGATCGCCATTCTTCGGACCGCACTCGCCACCAGTGAACCACGATCGTCGTCGCCTGTCAAGCTGCTGCAGTACCTTCTGAGCCATACCCGAACCTACCCTAACCCTCGCGACTCCGTCTTCGATCTTTCATTGACACCAGTCGAAACAAGTTAAGGTACGCTTCTTTTTGGCCCTCTTGAGTTCGAAATTTGAGTCTGATAGTTGTTTGCATTTACATTCTTGCAAACGTCTTCTGAGTCTTTGTTTCTTTCTTTTGTTGAGTCATTCTGCTTTGAGTCAGAACCTTGAGTTGAAACCCCGCCCCTACACTAGCCATCTCCATCTCTACCATCACTCATCATAGTGCTAGGAGCCTGCTAGTTTCGATCTATTGGGTTATTGATTCATACAAGGCAATTCATCAAGAAAAGCTTGTTACAACAACAATTGAGAGAGAGTGCAGAGGAAAACATACGAGAGTAAACACTTGCGAGTTGTTTTCATTTACACTCACTTAACTTTGTTCTGTGTTAGTCTTTTCTTTGATAATGGACAGGTCAGTTTCTCCCATCGGCAGGAGGAGAACCCCAGAGACCAGCCCTGTCACCCCGGAAATCATGATGAACTTCTTTCGAGAGTTTAGACAAGAGTTAACCGCAGGAATTGCGTCTGGGGTTACCACAGCCATCAGGCAGGAGCTTCGCCCAACTCCACCTCCAACGGCTGCGGGGCATATTGGGACTTCCCAAGGCGCTCCCGCAGACACTCTACGGAGGCCCTTACCTACCCAACGGGAAGTCTATGAGGCTACTCAAGGGACCCCGGAAGGTAGAAGAATGGCAGATGGGTTCCATAACGAACCCCGAGGCAGAACTACACCCAGAGCTGACAACCGTCAAGCTCAAAGGGAGGGTTTCTACAATTCCCCCACACCCCATCCTTATAGATACAATGCTGCTAACCGTTTTAATGATAGATTTCAGGCTCTAGATGACAATGATTATGATGAGGAGCATGAAGATGAGGATGACAAGGAAGCAACAGAAGCAGTATGGCGACCACCTCGTCAACAAGGAGGGTACCAGGGAAGAAGAAGGGAGCCGGAGCAAGATGGAGTTGGGAAGATCAAGGTAAAAATCCCAAGTTTTGAGGGTAAGTGTGATCCAGATGTCTACATGGAGTGGGAGACGAAGATTGAGCAGATCTGGAACTGTCACAATTTTCCCGAGCCTAAAAAGGTGCAACTTGCATCTTTGGAATTTAGTGGCTATGCTCTAGTTTGGTGGGACAGTCTGATAAGAGGAAGAGCTGCCAATGGAGATATATTATCCCGTTGCTACTTGGGATCTCATGAAGAGGATGATGAGAGCTCGATTTGTTCCTCCACATTACACTAGGGAGCTCATACAGCGGCTCGAGAATTTGAGACAGGGATCTATGGGAGTAGAAGAGACCTTCAATGCTATGCAAATAGCCATGGTCAGAGCCAATTTGGTTGAGGATGAGGAGACAACAATGGCTAGATACCTTCGTATCCTTCACCCATATGTGGCTAGTGAAATTGAGATGTTTCCCTACAACTCTATGACTGAGCTGTTGCACTTGGCAATCAAGGTGGAAAGAAAGACCAAGGCTAGTGGTCAGGGAAGCAGAACTGGAGGAGGGACTTCCAGCAGCTGGAAAAATCAGCAAGGAAGAACTTCTTATCCATCATCCCGAGAACCACCTACTAAGGAAGATAGTGGTTCACGAAGAAACCCACCACCAACTGCCCAAGTGCCTTCAAAAACTACACTTGGCCCTTCCAATGGACCCCGAGGGAGTACTTCTAACTCTACTTCTAGAGCTAGGGATATTGAATGTTTTAAATGTAGAGGAAAGAGTCATATGATGAAAGATTGTCCTAATTCTAGAGTCTTAATTGTTAATCAACTAGGTGAATATGAAAGTGAAAGTGAAAAGGAAGAAAACCTAGATGAAAATTATGATGAGGATGATCTTAGTGATGAAATTGGTTATGAGCATGGTGATTCTTTGATTTGTAAGAGAACTTTGCATGTACAACCCGCCCCTTGTGAGGATAACCAAAGAGAAAACTTGTTTCATACTAGATGCTTGGTACAAGGAAAGGTTTGTAATATGATTATTGATGGGGGAAGTTGTTGCAATATTGCTAGCACTGAATTAATTTCTAAATTGCATATTGCTACTATTTTTCACCCTAGACCATATAGATTGCATTGGATGAATGAATGTGGTGAATTAAAAGTTCAAAAGCATGCTAGAATAACATTCACATTAGGAAAATATGAAGATACAATTTTGTGTGATGTTGTTCCTATGCAAGCTTGTCATATATTGTTAGGTAGACCATGGCAGTATGATAGGAAAGTTGTTCATGATGGTCATACCAACCGTCATTCATTTACTTTCAATAATAAGCCTATTACTCTTAAGCCTATGACTCCAGCACAGATAGCATATGCTTATGAGAAGAGCAAGGGAAAACGAGTGGCAGATCCGAGCGAGGAGGATAAAACAGAGGCAGAAGCGACGAGGAGCGACCGCGATCGCGGCCACAAAAACCCAAGTCTCTGCGGACAGCGACCGCGATCGCGGTCTGACTATGGCGATCGCGGTAAGTGGAATAGAAGCCCCTGCAAAGAAAACGCGAGGCCGCGATCGCGGGAATCCCAAGGCGATCGCGACGAGTTGTTCTGCGAAGGAATTTCCCCCGCCCCCAAATGCTCTTCTAGCTTCCAAATTCGAGTTGCAAGGTGAGTACCTACCTTTAGACACTACTCTAATGATGTTGTGCAAGAAGTTTGTGTTGACAGGTACCGACTCTCGAGCTAATCTTCCCCCGAGCATTCAAGCTATCCTTGAGGAATTTTCCGATGTGTTCCCGGACGAGATCCCCGCAGGCTTACCACCCTTTAGGGGTATTGAGCATCAAATTGATCTTATTCCAGGAGCTTCATTACCTAACAGGCCAGCTTACAGAATGAACCCTCAAGAGTGTCAGGAGATTCAGAAGCAGGTGCAGGAGCTTGTAGATAAGGGGTATGTTCGAGAAAGTCTTAGTCCTTGTGCATTTCCGGTCTTGCTGGTGCCTAAGAAAGACGATTCTTGGAGGATGTGTGTTGATTGCCGAGCTATCAATAAAATAACTGTCAAGTATCGTCATCCTATACCAAGGCTGGATGACATGTTGGATGAGCTTCACGGTGCCACAAATTTCACCAAGATTTATCTTAGGAGTGGCTACCATCAAATCAGAATGAGGGAAGGCGATGAGTGGAAGACTGCCTTCAAGACCAAATTTGGTCTATATGAGTGGCTTGTGATGCCATTTGGATTGACTAATGCTCCCTCTACGTTTATGAGACTTATGAATCATGTCTTGAGGAAGTTTATAGGGAAGTTTGTTGTTGTCTATTTCGATGACATATTGATTTACAGCAGGTCCCTAGAGGAGCATGGACGACATCTCAGGGAAGTACTCGTTACTCTTAACCTACAACAACTATATGCTAATCTAAAGAAATGTGACTTCTGCACTGATAGAGTTATATTTCTTGGTTTTGTAGTGAGATCCCAGGGATTACAGGTGGATGAAGAGAAGATTAAGGCCATCCAGGACTGGCCAGCCCCAACTACTAGCAGCCAAGTCAGAAGTTTCCATGTATTAGCTAGCTTCTACCGGCGTTTTGTGAAGGATTTCAGCACCATTGCTGCCCCCTTAACTGAAATAACGAAGAAGCATACCCCATTTGAATGGAAGGAAGCTCAAGAAAGGGCGTTTGAGGAGCTAAAACGCAAATTGACTAAAGCCCCATTACTTGTGCTTCCCGACTTCACTAGGCCCTTTGAAGTGGAATGTGATGCCTCCGGCGTGGGCATAGGAGGTGTCCTCATGCAGGAAGGTAAGCCTATTGCTTTCTTCTCTGAGAAGTTAAAAGGTGCAAGTCTGAATTACTCTACTTATGATAAGGAATTATATGCATTATATAGAGTGCTTAAGACTTGGCAACACTACTTATGGCCTAGAGAGTTTGTTTTGCATACCGATCATGAATCTTTGAAACATTTTAGGAGTCAAGACAAACTTGATAGGAGACATGGTAGATGGATGAAATTTATTGAGACTTTCCCTTATATCATTAAGTACAAGAAGGGAAAGGATAATGTTGTTGCTGATGCACTTTCTAGGAGACATGCATTAATTGTTCAACTTGATTCTAAGGTGTTAGGCTTTGTTTACATCAAAGAGTTATATCGTGATGATGCAGATTTTGGTACTATTTATAAGCAATGTTTGGCTAAAGGAACTTTGGATAAGTTTTACTTGTTTGATGGTTTCTTGTTTAGAGCTAATAAAGTGTGCATACCTAAGTGTTCTTTGAGATTATTGCTTGTTGAAGAAGCCCATAAGGGTGGATTAATGGGATACTTTGGTAGAGATAAAACATACCATATGCTGCATGTTCATTTTTATTGGCCACATATGCTTAGGGATGTTGAACATTGTTTGAAAAGATGCCTGGAATGTCTTAAGGCTAAATCTTGAGTCAAGCCACATGGATTATATACTCCCTTACCTATTCCTACGACTCCTTGGATAGACATTAGTATGGATTTTATTGTGGGATTGCCTAGGACTAAGAAGGGGAGAGATTCTATTTTTGTGGTTGTTGATCGATTCTCTAAGATGGCTCATTTTATTGCTTGCAACAAGACTGATGATGCTAGTAATGTAGCTGACTTGTTCTTTACAGGAGTTGTTAGGTTACATGGAGTACCAAGGACTATTGTGAGTGATAGGGATGTGAAATTCCTAAGTTATTTTTGGAAAACTCTTTGGGGAAAACTAGACACTAAATTGTTATTCTCTACAGCTAGTCACCCTCAAACTGATGGCCAAACTGAAGTCACCAATAGGACATTAGGAACCCTTTTAAGAGCCATTCTTAGGAAGAACTTGAAAGCTTGGGAAGAAGCCTTACCCCATGTTGAGTTTGCCTATAATAGAGCCATCCACTCCTCGACCTCGATGAGTCCCTTTGAATGTGTGTATGGTTTGAATCCACTAACCCCTTTTGATCTTATGTCGTTACCTACGAATGAGCGAGTGGATTTCAATGCAGGAAAACAAGTTGATCAAATCAAGGAGATTCATGAGAGGACAAGAGCTAAATTGCTAGAGGTGGCTGCAACAAATGCTAGCAAGGCAAACCGGAAGAGGAAGAAGGTCATATTCAAGGAAGGAGACCTTGTGTGGGTCCACTTTAGGAGAGAGCGTTTTCCCAACAAACGCCACTCAAAGTTGTCCCCAAGAGGTGCTGGACCATTCAAGGTGCTCAAGAAGGTTGGAGATAATGCTTATGTCTTGGAGCTTCCCAATGACTACCAAGTGAGTGCCACTTTCAATGTGCAAGATCTGTCATTATTTGAAGGCGAAGAGGAGGAGCTGGGTGATTCGGGGTCGAATCCTTTTCAAGAAGGGGAGGATGATGAAGGATCATCTGAGCATCAACCCATGCCGGTCATTCCCGAGTTCGAGGGTGCATTGACTCGTTCGAGAGCAAAGGAGGTCCAACAAGAGTTAGACAAGTTAGTCGCCTTTATCTTGTCTAAGGAGCTTATGAGTACAAAGGATCTCTTGGAAACACTCATGAGAATGGTGTTTATTATCAGTGTTCGGGATGACCCGGGCGAAGACAGCGAAGGAATTCCGCAGGAGAGCGACCGCGATAGCCACCATTCCATGGCGATCGCCATGATTTAATTCCGGGATTTAATTTGCAAAAGCCGTAGCCAATTCGCAATGCACCGCGATCGCCACCATTCCATGGCGATCGCCATGGTCAGACGGCAAAAGACATTATTTCTTTTTATTTATTTGTTCCGGGATTATTTGTTTTAGGATGTTATTTGTTTCTTTTCTTTATTTGGCCACCTTATTGACTCTATATAAGGTTTGCCCTAGCTACTGTTTTAGGCCCCCCAGACTTTGATATTGAATACAACGTTTATCGTTTTTCCTCCCAAAAGAGAGCTTTTGTGAGAAGAGTGCCTCGTGTGCATTGTTGTTGAACTCGCCCTAGTTTTACTTGTGTGTGTCAATCTCTTCCATAAGGTTGGTGCTATCGGGACTCCTTAGAACATCATCCAGGTGCCTTGGCCTACCATAGCCATTGTGTTTGGTTGTAATCCATTGGGGTTTCTTCATCATTCGGTAAGGTTCTTGTTCCTAAGTTCAAGGGTTTTATCGTTGTTTGATTTGGTTCCAATTGGCCTATCATTCGACTTATCCTTCTTTCATTCCATTCTAATTCCGCATATCTTCTCTGTTCGAGGTTTGGTGTCTAGATCGGACAACAGCGGCTTATCTCCGCATCAATACCTCTATTGGTTGGACGCACAAATTGCTATCGTTCGTGCGTCAACCGATAGAAGTATAGAATTGTGACGATAAATCATAAGTATTGTTATAGGTACAATAAATCACAATTTCACAGTAAAAACTGCTATCACGTTGTTTAAATCTACGTTTTTCCCCTTGTAATATCAAAATTCATAAGATATGTGTGGAGAAGAAAATGAAGTTACCATTCCGATTCCGAGCTCATGGTATAAGTGGTAATTTAATCACATGTAACCAATGACATAATATGGTGTGATACAAACGTACATGAAATGAGCATGGAGGGACACAGAAATAGGTAGAATCAATCAAAAGTGAGTGAAAATCATGCAAATGATGTGCACATATTTGTTGGTTTGTGAATGAGTATGAAGAAGAAACCAAGTGATAAGATAAGAAGGCTCAGCATTCACACAAGCTCTGCAGCAGCGATAAACGGGACCTCAATTCATAAAATGTTTAATGCGTTGCAACTGGCTCAAATTGTGAGAGTTTTGTCTTCTATTTCATTGATAAGTAGGGCAACCTAGAAATCTAAATAAAATGCATATGATTGTCATTTTTTGATAGCTTCATTCATATATCAATGTATACGTTATATTGCATACGTAGTATTGTTCTTTAAAAGTTTTATTAGTCATGCATAGCCGTTGAATACTTCCTACATTCATAAATTTCAACGGATCAATAATATACATCACATATTATTTGTACAAAATGATTGTGTTTGACTGTCCTCAGTACCCTATTTATTTTAGATACTACTCCGTATTTCATTCATTACAATTGATGAGGTTTTTCATACATTTCTTCTTGAGGAGAGTAATTTAGAGAAAAATAATTATCAACAATTTATATTGATCATCCGTTTTTTTAATGAAAGAAATTCATGTAAAAATTATTTTTATCTTACGAATTACGAATACATACACATTCATTTACATTCATATTCACATTCGAAGATGTGTGCATATGAATGTGAAGGAATGTGAATGCGAATAAAGAAGAGTGTGTATTCGTATATTCGTAAAATAAGGTTATTCTCACCGATTTGAACTCCTTTTTTAACGGCCAGTATAGGGTGTTCTCCTTAGTTGTTCAAAATAATTATCTTGTCAAAATAACTAAAATAACAATTAAATTTTAACAAATAAAACATCTTACCTAGACCTGTCAAAAGCTGACTCAACCCGAAAAATACTCGACTCAACCCGACCCGAAAAGTGTGTGAACCCGTTTGGGTCAAACCCGGTCCGACCCAAACTTCTCGAAACCCGTGGAGAGACCCACTTTTAACATATTTTATTTTATTTAAATTAAAAAATAATAATATATTTTTTAAATAAAAATATAATATTAATATTTTATTATAACAAATATTTTTAAATTTTTATTTTCTGTATTACAATTAAAAACGAACATTTGAAATTCGCTGGGTTGACCCGACCCAAACCCGCTCAACCTGAAAATTTTGTCAACCCGATTGACCCAAATCCGTTTTTTACCCGAACCCAACCCGTTCGACCCGTTTGTCAGGTCTAATCCTACCCTATCATGACAATTGGAAAACGGATGGAAGATTAATTTACAAATATGTATCTAAATTGTTAGTACACAAGATGTACTCATATCTATATATATATTGTGTGCTAGGAAACCTCATTTATACAAATATGCATAGATTTTATATTTTTATGCGGAAGAATTTGTTTTTAATTTTTATACATGCTTGTCATTCCAAATTCATACATTTCAAATTATATATAATAATATGTTGTCACTTAGAATTATTGAGAAATCTAGCTATATAGTAAATGAATGATGACCTAATTAAATCTCAATAATTCTAATTAAAGTGACCTAGCTAATTACATTCATGTTTAATTAGATCAGATCCCCACTTGTGTTTTAGCAACACATGGTGAGCTAGCTAGATAAGTCAGACTGGTGGCCCATAATAGACCAGTGAATTGCATCTTCATTAATTTATCAAACATTATTGGTCCATCCAAGTGATGATCAGTATGTACTGTTGATTTCAAGCTTATATTAATTACAAATTATATCGATGAGGACAAGGAAAATTAATTAAGACGGCTGTCATGCCTTTGTTAATTTGTATTGATTAATTGGATGTTTTTATACAACTCTATAGAATATAAATATATCCACCTTGTTAGTATATGATCAACGTGGACAGATAAGCATAATTGCATTTCTCTTTCAAAATTATGCTTATTATACGGTTGACGGCTATTAGCCAAATCTAAGCTCAACTTGAACCTTTTTTTCTTAATTATTTTGTGATTCAATTATGCACGGCTGCCATGCAATTTTGTTACTTGTTTCAGTTGCTTTCTTTTACTAAATATTCCACACAATTTTATAGGGTATCAAGGGTTTATTTAACTTATATTGTGTTTGTATAGTTATAATATAAATTTTATTTTTATTTGACATTTTCTCGATGTTAATAGAACCCGACATTTATTCATTTGTGTTTTAGTTAATTGATTTTTTTTATCCTTTGTTATTTTGAAGATGATATCATCAAAATTCTAATTCGAACAATATACATAAGAACAAAATTTTATTATCAGCCATTCTTTAAGCTCTCATTTTTACTAGTTTCTTTTTTTAAAATACTTTAAAAAACTAATCCATTGTTTAATGGGTTGAGTTTTAGATTTTGGTCCATCGAAAAGGATTGAGACAAATCTAGTAAGGATAGATACCAATCGAGCATGCATCAAGTATGCAGTTGATAGTTATCAAATTGTCGTTTAATTAAAGAGTCATATACGTAAACCCTAACTGATCCTGAAGCATATTTTTATCCGAAGCAAATTTTTATTTTTTAATTCCCCCGTGTAAGAGACGCTCACACATAAAAAAAAAATTTAAAAATTTATTTGTATAAGGCGCTAGGACAAAGCATTTGTTTTAAAAAAAAAAATTCAAAGTTTTTATATATATATTATTATATAAGACTTACTCGTGTTTGGATGGCTCGTATGGGCTCGTTTGAAATCGGAATCGATCACGACCGATTTCGTTGGGTCCGTATTGATCCCAACATTCACCAGATATGTCTCTCGCTCGATTCTGATTTTGAACGACCGCATACAAGCCACCCGAACACGCGTAAGTCTCGTGCGTACCTTCTACTGTAAATGGATATTTACAAATTCGTTCCTCCATATCAGGCGATGGGAGACATATCTGGTGAAAGCTGGGATCAATACGGACCCAACGAAACTGGTCGTGGTCAATTCCGATTCCGAACAAGCCCATACGAGCCATCCGAACAAGCGTAAATCTCGTGCATACCTTCTTTCACCAGTTCGGAATCGGAATTGATCACGACCAGTTTCGTTGGGTCCGTATTGATACTAGCTTTCACCAGATATGTCTCTCATCGCCTGATATGGAGGAACGAATTTGTAAATATCCATTTACAGTAGAAGGTACGCACGAGACTTACGCGTGTTCGGGTGGCTCGTATGGGGTCGTTCGAAATCAGAATCGAGCGAGAGACATATCTGGTGAAAGCTGGGATCAATACGGACCCAACGAAATCGGTCGTGATCGATTCCGATTTCAAACGAGCCCATACGAGTCTCCAAACACGAGTAAGTCATATATAATAATATATATATATATAAAAACTTTGAAAAAAAATTAAAACAAATGCTTTGTATAAGGCGCTGGGAGCCTTATACAAATAAAAAAAATTAAATTTTTTTTACGTGTAAGAGACGCTGGTTTTTACCAGCGTCTCTTACACGGGGGAATCAAAAAAATAAAAATCTGCTTCGGATGAGAGACCAGCGTCTTTCATACGTGAAAAATTTCTGAACCTCATAAGAGTGCCTATGTTGGAAATTATTTTTAAAACGAGTCCATATCGGGAATATTTTCTAAAAAAAAGCCTATTTTAGAAAAAAAATTCATCAATTCACACGAAACGTTCAAGTGAAAACACCCCTTAAAATAAGAATTGCGAAATTTTTCGCGTTCATAGATAACAAACTAATGTTCATAATTTAGGCGGTAATGTTCGTAATATGAGTTATGAATTTTATTGAGGTCATTTCGAGAAAAAAATAATAATCAAAGTTCGCAGTAATTACAAGTATGCCACCGCGTCCCTCCCAAAAAACGTTCAAAAAATTTATGGCCCAGATTATGAACATTACCATCAAGAATATGAACATTAACGTGTAATCTGTGAACACGATCTGTTTATTTTTTCTACGTTAAGGGTTATTTGTACCGAAACTTTCGTGCAAACACCCGACACATACGAGCCCATATAAAAATTTTGCAAATCGATTTCGAAATCTTTAAATAAAATAATATTCAAGTTACGGTCATGATTAAGGAGTCACTATACTAGATTAGGCATCAAAGAGAGAATCTATATAATACAATGTAGGCAATGTAGGCTATGGGGAGTTGAGTTGGCTATGTTAATTAATTTGTGCTTTTGGAGTAATCGATAATTAGAGATTTCTAAGAGCACCCACAGTGGGCGTTTTTTAACATTTAAATATATTAAGTTTCTTAGCAACAGTGGTAAAGTGTTAAAAAACCCTTCTCCCGGTTGCTTACTAAGAAACTCACAAGAAACCCATTTTCATTGAGCCTTGTTTGGTTTATACTATATTAAACTCAATCTTCTTTTATTTTTTACCCAAAATTGGACAACCAACCAAACAAAGCCCAATTACCTTTTGCTTTTTTAAAAGAGAATTACTTACCATTGGATCAAAAAGAGATCAAGGGTGGAGAAAATTTTAATATCAATTGTTTTTACACAATATATAAAAATGAATTTTCAGTCCAACAAAAAATAAATTTATGGAAACAAATATTTTTGACATTTATAATGTCTCCTCCTCTATTTATAGACATCCATTTTATATATGTTTGTAATTAAAATAATATTCGGGAATAAGAAAGATAATTATATAGTTATTAAAATTGTATCCTAGAATCAAAGTTATGAAAGCAATTTAACACAAATAAATTAAAATTAATATATTACAAGACATTACTTAGTATTAAAAATACACATAAATATAACTAAGGAAGAAATATTAACTGATATTTATGGTTAAGTTCTAACTAATTAAATTCAAGATTTACTATTTATGATATCATTACATATATTTAAATAGTTGATAAATAAATAAAGATACACTTAAAGATTAAAGCTAAAAACTAGATGTTGAAAAAGGTAGAGTGGTTTTTTTAGAGAAAATACAATACAACATAAATGTGAAGATAAATTAATATATTACAAGACATTACATTTATATATTACACAATACAACACAAATACAACTAGAAGAAACAACATAAGTAAATTAAAATAAAACTAACACAATTAAAATAAAAACTAGATGTTGAAAAAGGTAGAATTTCATGTTCTTGTTTGTGTGATTTTCCAAGGTTTAATATATTAAAGTAAGTGTTGTTAATGTTTTATCTTTTTTAACTTAAGTGTCAATTTATATAGTCAGTCAACAAATTTATGGATATTAAATATTTATAAACGTAAAAAGGTAAAAATAATCGCAAAAGATATTAACTACTATTTAAATTTGAGTAATAAATATTATTCTTTATTGATATGATTATCTTTCAATTAATTTAAATTGTTAAATTAGAATCTACTAAAACATTGTATATGTTTAAATATGTGATAAGTAAATAAAGATGTAGTTAAAAAACCAAGAATAAAAAACCATGAATGTAGAGAAAAAGTAGATTGGGTTTTTTAGGTGGGGTAGATGTATAAAATATATTAAAAAAAGCCTAAAAAACTTGCTAAAAAACCCACCAATGTGGGTGGCCTAAGGGTTCGTTTGTTTGTATATTTTGAATACAGAGAATTAGTATGAAAATAAGCTAAACTTGTTTTTGTGTTTGGTAGAATAGGTATCGGTATAGGGAATGAGTTCTCATACCAACAAATTACATAAGATTTCATATCCAAATAAAAATCAAGGTATGACTTATACCTAAGTTTATAAATCACCTCTCCTTCTACCAAACACTAAAGGCTAAGAATCACTCAAACTCATTCCTCATATCCAACCCGATTCCTCATTCCAACCCGATTCCTATCTCGATACCAAACGAGCCCTAAGTATATTTTGGACTAAATAGTACTACTCCGTCTAATATTATTTGTCTTGTTTGAATCCAATATATTTGTTGATATATGTTTTATATCGTTGGTATATCCAACTAGTATATGTTATAAAAATTTATAATTTTTTATATTTTTAAAGTACTAATTGAGACAAAATAAATAAAATGTCAAATGACTATATTTTGTTATATATTTAAAGATATTGAAAGATTCTATCAAATTGTGAATGATGTCAAGATTTCAAAAAGTACAAACATTATGAGACAGAGACTAGTAATTATGAGAAACTTTGTACAAATTAAGATGGCTATTTTTTTTGCCAATTATAAATAGACTTCTACTATTTGACGCACCTTGTACTTTTAGCGCACTTTTGACATGTACCGTATGGATTGGTTTTCATTCGTACTATATGGAAATAAAATTCATCGATAATATAAAAGCCCAGGATCTATGTATAAAACTGTAAAATTGCAAACACATTTAACATTTATACATTTACGAAAATGAGTATAGATTCATTCATAACATATGAAAAAATATAAGTTTATAAGTTCATACAGGACATATAAACTTTTTGATGCCTCAAATAAAAGCCACCTATGATAGTCCATTTCATGGTCCAATTGTAATAATTGGTTAAATTGATATAAAAAAATTCTATATGACTATTTAGTTTTTAAAAAAAAAAAAAATACTTATTTGAACCAATCAAAATAAATATCAAAATGAATAGACCATGAAATAGACTATTATTTTGGACTAAAAGATCTCTACCGATAATATAAGTTTAGTTTATTGGTCCTCAATCAACACCTCCCAAAATCATGAATATATCACTTTTTCCACACGGCTCCATCATATTTATTGCTTGTTTTTGCAAAAGTAACCCTTATCTTTTTGTTATTTCACATCATGCAACTTTTTTTTAGAGTTCTACTCTTGAAAATATTGGAAAATTATTTACGAAGTCAAAACTATTTAGAAAGTCAATTAAGTTGTGGCCGCCACTCGATGGGGCTGCTCGATTGATTTTACACATAGATCTCATCTTGTGATTATCGGAATTTGGTTTTATCCTCTTAAATATATGTTAAGACTCTTATCACATTAGCATAATGAGTAAATTATTATACACTCCATAATATTCTAATATTAGAACACCTCGTATATGTCAAATCAAGAGTAATAAAAAACGAGATTCTCTTTTATCACACTTTGGAAATGTCGCTTATTTATTGGAACAGGACAAAACTTATAATGACAAAGTTTAATGACTTTTTAAAAAATAATTAGATGAAATAACACATCATATCGTGTAATTCCAATATTACACGAAAGTAGATTATGACTTTTTAAAGTATTTAACTGTTTACAACATTACCCAACTATATTCAATCGAATTATCATAATTTATGAGAAAAATATATTGTAAATATAAATTTGATATGTTTACCAAAACCGGATCCCATGATTTTACCATAAAAATGGATCCATCATCCATGTTATATGCATAATTCTATAAATTTGTAATTAATTACTTGATTTAGATCTATACTATAAAACAAAACCATATAAGAGCATCTTAGGCCCTTACATAAATTATAAGAAAGAAACAAAAATGATATCTGGGTCCTCATATGATACGTGTACTCCGTTTGTATCCTTTTACACTTATGTTTTTCCTCCTCCATACGAAATTAATTTCTCAAACCCAAACTTCAACCACTTACCAATTTTCTTACGAGATTACAAAGTTTTGCTATAAAATTACAAATATTCAACTTTAGTCCCAAAAGGAAAAATATTTTTTTGATAGAAAAATAACTATTATATGTGCCATATAATTAAAGAATGAAATTTCCTTCTCGAGACAAAATAAATGAAATTTCCTTCACCTACAACCTAGGTACAATTTTTATTTCTTTCGATCGACTCTAAGAGATCATTGTATATATGCACAATATAGTTTTTCCAACTTGTATAACATAATGTAGGACAAATATAAACCAATTTATGTAGGGGAATAGCCTTGTACAAGTTTCCTCAACTACGTTACGGTAGTATATTAGCTCTATTCGTACACTTTATATTTGAAAGAACTTTTTTTTTATAATAATATAAGGAAAGAAGAGAATATTAAAGTAAATCTTAAATATTATAAAAATCCCTTATATGAAATTTATCTTTTAAAACTCATTTTCCCAAAATAATATTTTATACTCGAAATGTGAAAGGGCAGTTTTTTCAAGGAAACTAGGGGTTACAATATATAACATCATTCAAACTTGTACAATTGTAATGTCAACAATTTGGAAGCATGCTGCATGCATGTGAAAACAAGCCAAGAAGGGGAGTTTTCGGTCCGAAAGAAATTTCATACAACTAGACCAAAAACAAAAGAAATTTCACTATTAGATCCAATATAGAACCGATTTTATCTCAAAATTTAAAAATTGAATGAACAATATAAAACAATCCATTATGATCCACGAATGAACCGCTAATTAAACCGAACTGTACTAATCTAAATATTTATTGTATAGTTAATAGTCTATACCGAACCATAAATTTTTAGTGTGATCTGATCTAAACCATGAACAAATCTTCCCTGAAAAAGACTATAGTTTAGGAATACGCAAGATTCGAATTCAGGAGGGGTTAATGGGATTACATTATATATTAATCAAAATTAATAAAAACACTATAGTTTAGGAGGGGCACTAATTTTTTTCCAGCAATTTTTTTTTCCGAGGGGGCTATAACCCTCCTCGGCCTATATTGTGTCTGCCCCTGGGGAATAGGGACTCATACTCCAAGTACATTTTTCATTTAGATCTTAATACTTTCAGAAGATAATATGAGTTACTAACCTGAAACGTTAGGTTAGAACTGCTAATAACGTACATACTACATAAACAATGCGTACAATTTTGATGATGCACATAAATCTTAGCGTATGCACACACCTTCACTTTATCACTATTATAACATGCGTGTATTATAATGGATGGATAAACGTTTTGTCTTTTAACGCATGCATATAAAACTCACCTCAATTTTCCCATACGCCCTCATACTTATTTTGGAAAATTATAACCTGCATCTATTGTTGGACGTAGGAATGATGTGCCATAAATTTTAAAAAACCGGATTCAGTTTTGGACGCACCCTGGTTGCGTCCAAACTAGACCGATTTTTTATGCATTTTGAAGGGAAAAAAAAAAACTCACCCAATTTCCTGAGCGTATTTTGTTGCGACTAAAAGGAATGCGAGATATAAACTTTTGGGTGCAAGATTAAACACCCTAATCTTTTTCAAGTTCTTATAGTAGAAAAACCCTAAAACTTGTACCATGTAGATGTATTTTCCCAAAAGATCATACAACCTACTGCAATTATAAGAATTTCAGGCCCTTAATTCATAAAGCTAGTGAGAAGTCAAATTTTTTGGCCTGTGCCACATAAATCACGGATCTCTTCCCTTCCAACCGGCCAAAGCCCCCCTCCTTTTCTCTGCTTATATAACAACGCACCATGAATAAAATTTCTCCTCACTCGCCTACTCTGTGAAAGAGGGATTCAAGGGTTGTTCACTTTGTTGCTTGCAGATTAAGAGGGTTTATCTTTCTTGGCTTATTGCAAATTATTACCCCATTCCTGTGGGGCGATCACTAACAAGGAGAGTTTTGTGAGAGAAAGAAAGAAACTTCCATTTGAATATTCTTCGTTAGTACCATCTCTATATAAGGGGAAAAGGGTCGGTCATTTCTGTACTAGAATTTCATCTCCTTATCCCCAATCCGGGAAAAAAAATTGTGATCTGGGTTTTTGAAAATGGTTTCTATGGGAAGGAGTCATGTATTGCAGATTCTGAAATCAATTGGGGGAATCTCATTGAGTTTCCTGATGGCTGCTTTGCTTGTTTCTGCTGAAAGAGGGCTGAAATTTGACATGTCAGAGTCTAGCAATGTTTCTGAACCGGCTCATCTTGGTGCCCTTTCAAAAACTATCAACTTTCTGTGGCGGCCTGATGAATCTAGCTATCAACATGTTTGGCCGGTAATTAAACAAATACTTGCTACCAAATTCAAACTTTTTTAGTAGAATCCGTTGTCAAATTTTTATTTCTCCATCTTTTTCATAGTAGTTCTTTTGCTCTTTCTTTTGCAGCTTTTTAGATCCATTATCACTTGCGTGTTGATCTTTTGCACTTTACATGTGATTAGTATGAGTTTGTTTAGTGATCTTTTGATTCACCTCTGGACTCTGGTGGATCCAGTGGGTCAAATGGATACAGAAAGGGAGAAGGTTTAATCTTTTAGTAATTAGCTTTTAGGGTCAAATGATTGAAGATTATGCTGCCATAGTTAATTAATCTGTAAAGAATGGGTGCATTATTGTGTTTTGTGCGCCACTTGCTTCTTATTTAGCAGCTCTATGCTGTATTTACCATTTGTTTAAGATGTCTACTTTTGTGTGTACTGTTCCTTTTTTGAAAAAATATTAGCATTGTGATTATATTAAGCTATTAGCTACCCATTTTGAGTTATTTGATTGTTTCTAATGTCTAATGGAATAAGAAAAATATTAAACTGGAAAAGGCCAGAAATGTTTCTTGTATAATCACTAGACGAGTTATCCTTCGGTCTAACTCAAGATGAACTCAGCCAATTCCGTGAATTGTATTTTCGTGTAAACGATAAACTGCAGTAGCAGATTTACAAGCTATGCTGAGAATGACAAATGGTAATATTTGTTACAGGAGATGAAATTCGGATGGCAAATCATTGTAGGTTCATTTATTGGATTTTGTGGAGCAGCATTTGGAAGTGTTGGTGGTGTCGGTGGTGGTGGTATTTATGTGCCAATGCTGTCCTTGATTATCGGATTTGATCCTAAATCATCAACTGCTATATCAAAGTGTAAGAAGCCAAACCATGTCTTCTTTACAATCATGAGACCTTCAAAATAAGTTTTTCATTGCAGAATATTTCTCCAATACTTTTTATGTTTCTAGCAAAGTGAATACAAATGGTTGATAAACTAAGCATTGTTCTAGGGAGGCTAATATAGTGACAGATTAAATAGCAGATTTGAAGTCTGAGTTCTCATCTGAAAGGGAAGAGTGATTAAAAGATGTATTTGTGAGTGATCAACAATTTCTTTTTCTTTGGTTCAGGTATGATCATGGGAGCAGCTGCTTCCACTGTATATTATAACTTGAAGCTAA
This sequence comes from Oxyria digyna, assembly GCA_029168935.1. Classification (NCBI taxonomy): domain Eukaryota; kingdom Viridiplantae; phylum Streptophyta; class Magnoliopsida; order Caryophyllales; family Polygonaceae; genus Oxyria; species Oxyria digyna. Next base: position 50,309,149 of record JAPVLV010000005.1, read on the forward strand.
GGCATCCAACACTCGACATGCCTATCATTGATTATGACTTGGCACTTCTCTTCCAGCCAATGCTTATGTTGGGTATTAGTATTGGAGTTGCATTCAATGTAATTTTTGCAGATTGGATGGTGACGGTTCTACTGATTGTCCTGTTTATTGGTAATTCTCTTTATGGACAACATGACATTCAGATAGATCTAATCTTGAATATTGTTCTTTCTTCTTACAATTATTGTACAGTGTCCTCTGACGAATATAGTCGGGCTATGGTTTTGCAGGAACATCAACAAAGGCATTCATGAGGGGAGTTGATACTTGGAAAAAGGAAACCATTATGAAAAAGGTGACTCCTCCATCTAAAGTTTGTTGTTCTTTGTCCTCTAAAATTCAAATATCTGTTATAAAAGAATGTACAAAAAAAAAACCACGCATTAAAATCTGCTCATGGATTGGACAAGTTCGTTTTAAGAGTATTTGTGTCATTTCTTGGGAAAGATAGTTCTTGATCTGAACTATTTGACTGTTTTCGTTTCAGGAGGCTGCTCAGCGTCTGGAGTCTAATGGTGAGTTGTAATTTTACTGTAAACAAAAAACTTATAATACTTTCTCACTCCAATAGAAAGTGTAGTTTTAGTTCTTGATACAGTTTTGAGACTGTTGCTATTTGCATTTAAATGGTTCTAAAGCGATATTGTAAAAATCCAATTCTCAAGACAATCATTATAACCTATCCCAAAATATCTAAAATAACAACTATTGGTTAACAACATTTAAGGCTAAAAAAGTCACTTATTAGTGAATGGAGGGGATCGCTCTGTAACTGTGAAATGTCCATTGTCTATTCATCAGGTTCAGGAGGTGATGATGTAGAATACAAGCCACTCCCTAGTGGTCCAACCAAGGAGTCTGAGGACCGAAAAGTGAGTATAACATTAGAACATCTGCAAATTTGGTTGTATATTCACTTCATGTGTTTCTCAAAATTGCTGTTAATACAACAGGTCCCTCTTCTCGAGAATGTTTGCTGGAAAGAATGTGGTCTTCTTTTCTTTGTTTGGGTTGCTTTTCTTGTCTTGCAGATTGTGAAGGTTTGTATACCCTATTTACTCGCTTTCATATATCTATGAACACAGACTACTAATGTACAAAATGTCGTTTCTTAAACAGAATGACACACCCAACTGTTCTGTGCAATACTGGGTCCTAAACTTATTACAGGTATCTTCTATATACATTATCAAATTGGACCCAGAAAAATTATATTGAATTTTACTAATACATGATCTTTTTTTTTAAGGTTCCTGTGGCCTTGGGAGTATCTATATATGAAGCAGTGAGCTTATACAAGGGCAAAAGAGTCATTTCATCTAAGGGGAGTTCAACCACTAACTTTAAGGTACACCAGCTTGTTCTGTACTGCTTTTGTGGCGTGCTGGCCGGTGTAGTTGGTGGGCTTCTCGGTCTTGGTGGTGGTTTCATTCTCGGCCCGTTGTTCTTGGAGCTTGGTGTTCCTCCTCAGGTAACTCTTTTAATCTAGATTTTAACGAATTAATAGTGTTTTTTGAAAGTCTAATATAATTATTAGTCAGTCATCATTTGCTCTTTTGAAGTTTGTCTTTACATCAAAGTCACATTGTAGGTTTTAGGAAGAAATGATTTCTTATGGCCTTGTTCTAGTCTGAAATTTTAAAATAGGGAAAAAATATTTGAAGCTGCAGTGACTAATGAGAACTGATTTGCAGGTATCGAGTGCAACAGCCACCTTTGCAATGACCTTTTCTTCGTCTATGTCAGTTGTGGAATATTACCTCCTCAAGCGTTTCCCCGTTCCTTATGGTAAGAAAATTACTTTTCATACTTGAAAAGAAAATCTTTGATCACTTGTCTTGAAAGATACTCAAAATAACTGTCGTTTTAGCTTTGGACATAATTTCAGAAAACAACACTTCAAATCTTACACTCCCCCGTCTGAATTTTCCCATCATATTTTATGATCACCAGTTTCAATAACAATTCTAACAAAATGACGTATAAAGTCGATCAAGATTCAAGTGCTATAGAGGCACTATATATAGATCTTCAGTTCAAGAAATTGTTTTGCTGACACGCTTTCTCGTGATACGCACACATATAGCACTCTACTTTGTGGCTGTTGCAACGGTGGCTGCATTCGTGGGACAACACGTTGTTCGAAAGATCATTATCATTTTGGGGAGAGCTTCTCTCATCATCTTCATTCTTGCATCCACAATCCTCATCAGTGCAATTTCACTAGGTGCGTTATACTTTCCTTCTTCAGCGTCGGTTGTGGGTATGAATTTGTTGCTATAATCTCCATTGTTGCTTCTTTGTAGGTGGAGTTGGCATATCAAACATGATTGGCAAGATTCAACAGGGCGAGTACATGGGATTCGAGAACCTCTGCAAATACGACGCTTGATCATCTCTCACAAGAAAACAATTCTTCCAGATTCTTATGTTCTTCTATTCGTCATTTGTTTGAAGACGAAAAGATTTGCCTTGGGAAAATTTAGGCAACCGGTTGAAGTGAAGAACAACCCAATCAACCAAAAAGTTCTTTGGAGGTGTTGATTTGAATTTGCTTCTGGTCTAACAGATTTTGTTGGTGAATACATTTTGATTCAAACAATCTTTTCAGGAGACTTTTTTGTAGCTTGAATTTGTCAATTAGAAACTTGTTGAATTACCTCGCTGGTGTTAAAGAATAAAACCAGCTCATAGATCGAATGTTACGCTGAAGATAAACAAACCAATCAAATCCACAATCATCAAAACAGAGAGTAAGGGATTTAATGATAGTTTTGGTACATCGTACATCTAGCAAATATTGCGTTGATTTTGTATGCGATAGGTTTGGAAAACCTAGATCGGGTAGGCCGAAAGTGAATTTAAAAAATCCAGAATTGTCGGTTCCGAGGCTTCGTCACCGAAAATCGAAGAAATGTGGTTGTACATTTGAGTTATATGGGGTTCGTATAAAAGAAGGGCCTTATAGTTATAAATGGATCGTGAATGTTGTAGAAGGTCGTCACAACCACACCCTTCCTACTAGTTTTCATGGGAATTCATTCGTGGGTAGAATGAGCAAAGAGGAGGAGAAAATAGCAAGGGAAGAGGGGGATGATCGCAAGACGCCAAAAAACATACTTATTCAGCTTAGGATAAGAGACCCGCAAAATGTGACATCCATGAAGCAGATTGCCAATTTTTTGCAGAAGATCAATTTTGAAGATCGTGGTGAATTGTTAGTTACTCAGTGGTCTCTAAATTTTCAGAAAGAGAACAAGTATTTTTGTCAACCTTTGAGGAACACGAGGACGAATGAGGTTGAAGTCCTTTTTTTCGCTCACCCGGAGTCGATTCGTTTGTTCAGGAAGTTTCCTCATGTGATTATCATGGACGCCACATACAAGACAAATAGGTATGATATGACTTTAGTGGAGATGGTTGGTTTCACTTGCACGCATAAGACGTTCAACATCGCATATGCATTCATGGCTCAGGAGACAGTAATGCATTACAAGTTTGTGATGATGTGCGTTCATGAGTTGTGTAGAAATTTGGGAGTGATGCCGAAGGCTATAATGACCGACTGTGAGAAGGCTTTGTTGAGAGCAATCAAACTTGTGTTCAAAGACACTGATGTGAAGCAACTATTGTGTTGGGTGCACATTAAGCACAACATCCAGTCACACGCAGAAAAAGTGATTAAAAATACTAAAAGGGCGGAGAACTTTGTTACGCAATGTTGGAGGATATTTTGCTCGAGCACCGAAGAAATCTACGAAGAGAGGTTGAGAAAGCTGAGAGATTCATGGAAGAAGGGCATTGTTGGTTACGTTGAAAAGTACTGGTTTACTCCGTACAAGAAGTTCATAGTTAGAGCGTGGACGGACTACACTCTTCACTTTCACACAAGGACTACAAACAGGTATCTTTGTTTGTTTAGTTGTTAATTTGGACCACCATATTATTAATGCTAATGATTAGAAATTGTGTTTATTTAGGGTGGAGGGGATGCATAAGGTGTTGAAAGAAATTGTGGGTTCTAGTAGAGGAGGCTTCAACAGAGTGATCGTGAGGATCCACCATGCGGTCATAGTTCAGATGGACCTGATTAGGGCGACGATGAACCAAGCACTTACCACTCGGCAAATGGTCTTTGATGACCCAACCTTTCCTCCTGGCATTCGAATGTTGTTTTCAAGGCTATTTTACCGAGTGTCAGATAGGTGTTTTCTGTTGTTGTTGGAAATGTACCAACAAATATTGAAGGAGGAGTATTCAAATGTTTGTGATGATCATTGGGTTCGAGATTGTCTTGGGATGCCATGCGTACACGATCTTGCTAGGGCAATCATTTCAAAGACACCTCTTGTTCCGGATGATTTTCATGACTTCTGGAAGGAACTGAGATGGGAAGATGATGCAATAAATTTGTCCTTACCCGACGACAATCGTTCAATGTCTATTCCGGAGATCAAAATGCGTGAAATGTGGGCGAAATGGGAAAGTGGAGATGTGAGGGATGAAACTCTATTCAGATTAAGTGAGTTGTACATTGACTTGGAGATCCAGAACAAAGTTCTTTGGTAGAGCCAACAAACTTGTTTAGGAAAGGAAAAGGAAGGCCGCCGGGATCAAAGAACAAGGAGAAGCAGCGAAATGAGAATTCTCCTCCGAGAGAAAAGAGGGAAAAGAGTTACCACGAGTACGTTAGAGAAGACTTAACAAATACTGAGAATGCGCAAAAAGTCGCAAAGGAGAAGGCAAATAGGCAAAGTGAACGACGAACTTGTCCTAAAAAGCAAGCAAGTCAAGTGTCGTTCGACTTCGGATCACAGTCCCAACCTGAACCATTGTTTTCAGAGACCATCGATTTAGAAGACGAAGACATGAATGCCGTGCCCCTAAGAGCTTGCTATCCAGATCGAAACGAAACAGAGGAAGGAGAAGATGAAGAAGAGATTGAAGAAGCCATAAGTTATATGGGGTGAACTTGGGGGTGAAAAATATTGACTACTTTTGGCTTTCCTACATGACTTCTGTGAAAGATGTGCGTTCAGACGGACATTGTGGGTATCGGTCAATGGCTCTACTTACGGGTATGCAACAGAGTCAATATCGTATGATCCGTGCTGCGTTGGCAGCGGAGCTTCTTGGAAACAAAGAGACATGGGAGCCCATACGACGTGGACTGCGGGTAGGATCATGGGATGATCTTATTGCTCAAGTTAACTACATGAGAAGTCCTTGTGAGAGACCATTTTGGATGGACATGCCATTTATGGGTGTGGTGTTTGCCACAGTGTATAATGTTGGTTTAGTGCAACTATCCTGGGATGCGCCGTGTTTATGCTTGCCAATAAGGCAGTCTACAGTGAGCCCTGGTCCTCCACAGAAGATTTTTGGGATAGCTCTTGTCGGATGCAGTAATCACTGGATACCGGTAAGAATCTGTGGTAATCTAAACAAACGTCATGAAACGTCGAAATCATTTATACTTATTGATTAATTTTCTTTGTATATCTAGGTTTGGCTCCGTGATGGGGCACCATTGCCACGTTGTTCCGGTTCGTGGAGAAGATTTGCAGATGACAACATCAAGTGGTGGGAAGGGATATATGCTGGCCAAGTGGACTTCTTTCGACAATACCGCTTCACTGCTGGAAAGCGTATGGACTACATGACTTGATTTGTAATAGTTTAGTAGCCTTGATCTTTAGACTTCGATTGGAATTGATTTATAATATGTAATGACTTGTCTTAACTGCTTTGAAATATGTAATGACTTGTCTTGTTTGCTTTAAATAGTGTTTTCAGTAGAGTTAGATGAGGTAGGTGAAACAGTGAAGTGAAATCAGTGAATCCATAAACTACAACACACTCAGCATAAATTAAAAAGACAACAGACTCATTAAGGAAAGACAACAGACTCATTAAGGAAAGACAACAGACTCATTAAGGAAAGACAACAGACTCATTAAGGAAAGACAACATACTCATTAAGGAAAGACAACATACTCATTCTTGAAATTTAAACTAAACACAGACTTAACGGAGATTCACTTATTTGATACCCAGATCCCTAATCGGAGTCACTGTCATAAAAACTAGGAACATGGTCATTGGGAAACCTCTGTTGTATCCAGTGTTTGACTGCTTCAATACTCTTAGCCTGGTGAAAATATACCAGCTTCAACTGCTGGTCAGCTATTTCCTTCAACAGTTTTGCAATGACTCGGAGATGATGACTGTCATATTCTGGCTCAAGATACACGATCATGTAGTTACACTGACATGTGGTATACCTTCGTCCATACGTATGGGGATTGTTCTTGTCATTACCAGTGAACACCTTGATTGTTCTTGAGCACCTTCTACTCGGGCACTGGATCTCACTGCCTTCTGCTGGAACTGGGGAGGATGAAGATGATGCCATGGTTGTTTGAATCTGTAATACAAAGTAAGAAAACATGTTAGAAACAATGAAGATATCTAACGAAATCAGTAAAAAATGAGACTTTTAATTGAAATACAGAGTAAGAACTTGAAACCTAATTATTTTACGGCGCAGTGAGAATGAGATAATAGGGTTCACTGAGGCAGTGAATTTATAGCCGAGGTTTTACTAGGGTAACTTAGATTTGGGCCGATGTAGACAAAAGGTCCACAACAACAAAGGCCCAATAACGTAATTCGGTCATCCAAAGGTGACTTACTGTGTGGTAGCTGTAACACACTCAAGCAAAATATGGTGGTGCGTTAGCAATAAACGCACAACTGATAACACAACTTCGTCAAGATCCAACAGAAAAATCCCCAACCCTAGGGTTCTTTTCAGTACTAAAAACGATTAGGATAGCATAACTCCCTGCAAATCCGGTCTAAAAACGTATATATACTCCCCCAAATAAAGAAACGTCGGAAGAAACGAAAAGACACATTAACAGCGTTTCCGCACGGTCCGTAACAAATCGGCACGGTCTGAAGCAAACCGTGCCGCTTCACTGGACGTCTTCCACATCTTCTGCTGATCTGCACGGTTTGCAGCAATCCTGCACGGTTTGTATCCAACCGTGCCGCTTGACTGGACGTCTTCCACATCTTCTGCTAACGCACCAGAGTCTGGTGCGTTAACAATTAACGCACAGATTGTTAACGCACCAGACTCTGGTGCGTTAACACTTAACGCACATAATCTGTGCGTTAATTGTTAACGCACCAACCCTTTTACCCAGAATCAAATGTTTCTGGTGTTTGTAGGGTTTAGGGTATTAGGGTTGGTGCGGTAACTGTTGTAGTACCAACCCTAATTACATAAAAATTCATTTTTTATGTTGTTTTCTTATACTATTTGATATTATAAAAAGTTTTATGACCCAAAGTAATGTTATACTACTGAAATATGTCGTTATTGAGAGTTTTGTGAATAATTTTATCAAGTTTTACTAATGTAATATGAGATTACGAAGAGTTATATGATAAAAATTCATATTATACTAATGAAATACGAGGTCAGTTGAGTCAAACGATAACAATTAAGTGTTAAACTAATGTTATATGATGAAATAAACACATTATATGAAGTTCATTTTAGTAACGAAGTGGTATCACATACATATGAGTATAACTATACAACTTATATACTTGAGAGTAGTAGCATACAGGTGAAAGTCTTCGTTTACATACTTCTAAGTGTTAAAGTTGTTAATTTCTTATAAAAACGATAGCGTTTGATTGGTAATGCTCAAATATTAATGTTACATTTCTTGACTTTTACGTTTTAAGTGCTTATTAAGCCGTTTTATGTCATTTTTTGTCGTTTTTTGTGTTTGGGCCTCATTCAAATTTCATTAGGCCTTATTAGGCCCGTTCACGTTTTCGATAATAATTTTTCGATTCCGAAAAATGAAAATAACTATTCGCCGTATTTGTTGTCATGTTTCAATTTCAAAATTTCGATTTTCATCGTTTCAAGGCGTTAAAACGATATGGGCCCAAACTATACACATATGACATCCATTATCCATTACCCACTATCCAATATCCATTATCCACTATCCACTATCCACCATCCATTATCCATTATCCATATTTCGATTTGGCTTGTTTTATATCGTTTTGAGTCGATTTTTTTCGTTTCTTAGTCGTTTCGACACGTTTTGAACCATTTTTATTAATATTTGACGTACTTGGTCGTTTTTTGCCTTTTTCAAAAAAGTCAAGTTTCGCTAAGCTTTGCTCATTTTGGCCATATTATGCCATCATTTTGGCCACATTTTTACACTTTTTACAACTTGTTCCGAAATCCTCCATATTTCGATTTGGCTTGTTTTATATCGTTTTGAGTCGATTTTTTTCGTTTCTTAGTCGTTTCGACACGTTTTGAACCATTTTTATTAATATTTGACGTACTTGGTCGTTTTTCGCCTTTTTCAAAAAAGTCGAGTTTCGCTAAGCTTTGCTCATTTTGGCCATATTATGCCATCATTTTGGCCACATTTTTACACTTTTTTACAACTTGTTCGGAATTCCTTCAAATTACATTTTGGCTTGTTTTATATCGTTTTCGAGTCGTTTCGAGACGTTTTGAACCATTTATCAATATTTGACGTTTAGTAGTTTTTAATTATTTTTTGCGATTGTGACCATTTTCTCGCGTTTTTAAGAAAAGCCCAAAATAAATAAGCAAAAGTTAACCAAACATTACCAAAACATAGTATCCAAACAAACTATACATCACTCCAAGTCACGACCCTCATTCCCACTACGTTGCCCACTACCTTGCCCTTCCTCGTGGATTGAATGCCGCACAAGCTGAGATTGACGAACCGGAGCTGGAGCCATCGGTGGAGCCTCGTCAGTCAAAACTCCAAGGAGACGCCTCATGAACTCATCGATATCTGCAGGCCTCCTCTCTGGTGGTGTCTCCAAGAAAGCTCGAATCTCACAAGTCACTAGCTGGGTCCGCTATATTAACAACATATCAAAAGATTACTATCAAATATACTAATTGAATGAATATGACTAATAAAATTTATAATCGTACCGCAAAACTGTCAACCGAAGGTGGAATACGCAGCGGACCAACTGGACGATCGAGTCTACGTGATCTGGGATCCACCAGAGGATGAGAAACTCGATCATACCAATCGAGATAATCATCTGTGACTGCCCAATAGTACGTCGCTCGTGGCTCCCGAATCTGTAACAAAGGCCTGGGGTCCTGATCCCACACACCAAGCAGATCCTCGGCAAAGTGAACTGAATAATGCGTCAGCCTGTTGTTACGTGTCACCTGGATGGGCTCTGGGGGACGATCTGGGATACCCTGCACATGTCCAAACTGTCGCAGCAGGCGACCTGGCTGATAGAGCTCCTCGATGTCCAGACAACGGAGAATGCCCTCAAACAAAGACGGGGCGTACTGCGGAAGTCTGAAATCCACATTTGCAAAGGGAAACCAATTAACCTGCAACAAAACATTACAAAACAGTTAGTATAGTTTACATTCACACAATATAACGAAAGCATACATTCTTAAAATCTGACCTCCTCATAACGAACACGGTCAAGCATGCCACGAATGGCAACCAAACGATCCGTGCTCTTCCCCTGTGGCACCTCTCTGCCCTCCCTCATAGCAGCTGCGGCGTGGTCCATAGAAAGTGGATCTGTCACAAAATGTCCACGAAAATGTGGAAAATATGCCCAGATCCACGACTGCAAAAAAAGGATAATTAGAACTCGACTTCCTAAACATAGCCAATCGTATAGTTGTTTGCGTACTAACCCGCAAAAGAATGCCAGAACTCCCCATCCCCATAGCCAATCGCCTCGACGCCTGTCCAAGGTTGCGATACAGATGAGCTAACACTCCAGCTCCCCAAGCATATCGGCCAGTGCTGTCGTGGTCGGCCAAAAGAACTAACCACTAGTGCTTGACTGCTGTAGTCGACTTGTCCACTAGAACTGTAGTGCCGAGAAGCAACAGTAAGTACATAGACGCAATGAGTCTCTCATCTCTCTGTCCATCCTCCATCCGCATCATATCCTTCAATCTCTGCTGAAGATAACCCAAAGGAATGCCTCCATCCCTATACCAAGTCTTCACCAGTGCCTCCTCTACGTGAAGCATCTCAGCAACAAAAGTGAAGATCTCCTCCCTGCTCAAAACTGAGCTACAACTCCTGCCATGTATAGGCAGCGACAGGATCTCAACCACATCGTGAAGTGTAGGACCAATCTCTCCAAATGGCAAATGAAATGTGTTGGTTTCTGGGTGCCATCTCTCGACGAAAGCAGAAACCAACACATGATCGACAGGACCGGACCCGATATAGCGTAGATCAGTCAATCCAGATCGCTCTGCAAGCTGAAACCACGAATCTGGACCAGGTCTCCTAAACGCCTCTAGTGGAGTGCAGTAGGCGGTGTGGAAGTGAACCTTGACGACCTTCCGTGTCTGGAAAAAAAGTAAAAAATTAACACAGTTACTTCTACAGAATGTCGTTCATATTTCACATATGAACATTATAGTTCAAATACATACCAAATCAAGAGGAGCCTCGCCTTCTGGAAGATCAGCAGGCTGTGGAAAATCAGCATGATCTGCAGCATGTCCACGTCCACGTCCACGTCCTCGTCCTCCGTGTGGAGCGCGTCCACCTCGTGCTGGAGGATCAGCAGCGTCTGCATCAGCAACATCATCATCTGCCTGAGCTCCTCGGCCTCCTTGCTGTCTCTGTATAAATGGAGGAAGAGGACGGGGGCCAGCTGGAATCACAGGTGCGGGAGGATCAGCAACTGTAAGCTCATAAATAGCCCTGGCGATGTGCGTCTCATAACTCTTCAGCAATTCATTTGTAAAAGGACCTCCGGGCATCCAAGGTACAACAGGAGGTGGTACATGAGGTGCAGCAGCCGGATGCGGTACATCATCAGTCGGGGGAGGTGGTACATCTGGCGTAGGAGACGAAGGACCTAAATCTGTAGGAGCTGGCGATGAAGGCCCCATACCAGCATGATCCTCTGAAATAATAGGAGGGTCGTCTCTCCTAAGCTGATCTGTCGGTATCTCGAGATGAGATACAATATAATCTGTACCTAAACCCTCACCGTCTCCCAGCATATCATCATCCAAATCAACAGCTGTATCATCGACGTCCATACCCTCCTCCTCACTCTCACTGTAACCCTCATCATCAGCACACGGATCAACATCCAGACCACAATCCCTAACTGCCCCAGTATCTGTAAGTGCACGAGCCTCGTCAGTGGGTGTCGAACTAGAAGCATTCAGCTGGTCTCGAGCAGTAGCAAAACTCTGACGTATGGATGCTGTAATCTGCGTCCTCCTAACACGCTCTGCAGCAACAGGAGCCCCCGGAACAAAACCACTAGAGGTCATCGTATCTCGCACCCCCTAATGTTTTTGTTACGTAACGTTATTTTCATAGCGTTACAAAAATAACGTCAAATTCAAAAACGTCTTTTCCATGACGTCGTAACGTTACAAACAGTTGTTGTAACGTCAATCCTAATCAAAATCATCTCTAATTTCTAAACATTTTGTTCATAACGTTACGAAATTAACGTTATAATTCGCCTAATTTCAATACTTTATATACTAATAGTTCATAACGTTACAAAATAAGATAAGATAAATTGATAACGTTATAATTCGCCTAATCAAATTAAATAAATTGATAACGTTATGAAATTAAATAACTAATTTCACAACGTTATAAATTTAATAAATTAATTAAATTAAATAAATTGATAATGTTACGAAATTTATTTAAAAATTTCATAACGTTATCAAATATTATTAAATTGATAACGTTATGAAATTAAATAACTAATTTCACAACGTTATAAATTTAATAAATTAATTAAATTAAATAAATTGATAACGTTACGAAATTTATTTAAAAATTTCATAACGTTATCAAATATTATTAAATTCATAACGTTATGAAATTAAATAACTAATTTCACAACGTTATAAATTTAATAAATTAATTAAATTAAATAAATTGATAACGTTACGAAATTTATTTAAAAATTTCATAACGTTATCAAATATTATTAAATTCATAACGTTATGAAATTAAATAACTAATTTCTCAACGTTATAAATTTAATAAATTAATTAAATTAAATAAATTGATAACGTTACGAAATTTATTTAAAAATGTCATAACGTTATCAAATATTATTAAATTCATAACGTTATGAAATTGAATAACTAATTTCATAACGTTACGAAATAAATAAATTAAACTATTTAAAAACATTACAAAAGTTATAGAATATTTAATAAAAATACATACTTGATGTAGATCTACGGGAGTCGAAAAAACTTCCGGTTGCGCCTCGGTTTGTGGATTCAACCTTCTATTTGCTCGAGTAGCGTACCCGGGACCGACGTTTTGGACGCGTCGCTTTCGGTTTCTTCGCCTCGGAGCGGGTTCGGGTGCGGGTATCGGGGCGGGTTGGGCTGCTGGTACCGGGTCGGGTCGGGCAACAGGTATCGGGTCGGGTCGGGCAACGGGTATCGGGTCGGGTCGGGCTCGAGATTTTGGCCGGATCCGGGCACCACCACTGTACCTCAGTGGCACCTCCACTTCCTCCTCTTCTTCTTCCTCCACAGCCAGCCATGGCGTCGTCGTCGTCGTCGACGGAAGAGAAGACGGCGGGACTTCTGCGGGGGGACTTCAGGCGGTTTTTGGGGGCCAGAAGAACCGCCATGGTCGGGGCAACTCGAATCCATCGTCGATTGAAGCTTTTGATGGGTTAATCGGTGGGAAAACGGAGAGAAGACGGCGGCGATTTTTAGGGTTGGCGGCGGCGGAATTTTGCAGAAGGAGAAGAAGGTCGGGGGAGAGGGAATTTTTTTTTTTAAAGCTGTAACTTGGTGCGGTAAGGGTTACCGCACCATTTTGTGCGGTAAGGGTTACCGCACCATTTTGTGCGGTAAGTGTTACCGCACCATATTATATATTTGTTTAATACTTTTTTAATACTAATAAATTGGTGCGGTAACTCTTACCGCACCAATTTATTAGTATTTTAATACTTTTTAAAAAACAATTATTAATTAAAAAAAATAAAATTCCTGTGCGGTAATTGTTACCGCACAGGGTTTAAGTTAATCAAAATTTGTTTTTTTTTTTGCTTAATCTGGGATTAATCTGGTGCGGTAATTGTTAACGCACAGATCTGTGCGGTAATTCTTACCGCACCAGCGTCGTATAGGTTTTAGAAAAAATTCCAACAATGCCCCTGAGTCCTTTGGTGCGGTAAGAGTTAACGCACAGATGTGTACTGCAATTGTTACCGCACAGAATAGTGTGCATTTAGCAAAAAAAACGTGTGCATTTAGACGCAGCCTATAAATATTGTCGCACCAAAGGATAGGAGTGGAAGGTAGCGGTAATCCGATGTCAACGTGAAGAGATTGAATCCGTAAGGACTTACAAGTGGCATTTGCCAAGACTATATGATACGATGCCACCAACTCACATTAGTTATTTCATAAATTCAGTATTTAATTTAGCAGCTAAGAAATTAGTTTCTTAAATTTCAGTAAGTTGGTGAGTTGAGAGTTAAGAGTTAAATTAAAGTCATCATGTTTTTCAGCATTAAGTTACCATTACGTTAGGGGTACTAGGCCTATACACTATTAGTGGTTTAGTGGGTAGTTTAGGAAAAACTCTCTCAGATGACCAAACACAAGTAACCCTGCCCATCCTTCCTCTTCTATCGTTGATTCATATGAATTTCTTCTTCACCCTAATCCAGCCACCATCCAAGAACGCCCTACACTACCCCCAAGGGATCATGAACGACAATAACGCAAGGACAAAGGAATTTGCTTCCGGTGCGGGGAGAAGTTCTTCCCAGGTCACCGCTGCCAATCCAAGACGCTGCAGACAGACATCCAACTGAGAACTTACTTATTTATCCTGGTGATGGCGGGAAAGAACAACTATGATGGCTTGGTTGAAATCTTTTTCCATGCACTGTTTGGTACGACATGTACTACAACTATGAAATTTCAAGGGTACCAATGGTGATATTGTTGGATAGTGGTTCAACACATAATTTCATCTCAGGCACCTTGGTAGAACAGTCAATCATGGCGATTGAATTGATTCCACCATTTGGAGTTCAGATTGGGAATGGAGAGTTAATCAAGTGTGATGGTGTGTGCTCTGATTTAGAGATTCAGATACAAGGTTTTTCTATTACCCAAAACTTCTCTCCTTTTTCAATTGGCGGACCTGACATTGTGTTGGGTATTACTTGGTTGAAAATTTTAAACACCATTGAAGCAAATTGAAATGAAATGCTCCTAGCTTTCAACCTCAAAGGGAGTCGGTACAATTTTTTTGGTATCAATCCCAAACCCGAGGTGAGTTCTCCAGCCACGTTCAAATATCCAGTCTCCAACCAAATCCCCTTCACCAAATCCACGCCTTCTCCAACAACAATTTCGACTTAAGGACAAGACGTTTTTCGAGTAGGTGCATTGATACGATGCCAACAACTCAGCCAACAACTCATCCAACAACTTACATTAGATATTTCATAAATTCAGTAATTAATTTACCGATTAAGAGTTGTTAAGATATGATTCAAGCTTAATCATGTCTTGAAGTTAATCTCATTTTGGTCCTAATTAAGCCAGCTTTTTGGAGCAGTTGTAATAGTGGTCTTTTGGAGCAGTTGTAATAGTGTTTAGGAGATCTTTTGTGAAGATCTTGTGTAGTAGCTTGGTAAGCTACTTGTGATCTTTTGTAGTAGGTTTCCTAGATATGTATTATCTTGTATTGTGTTTGTTTTAATGTAATGAAAGATCAGAAATTCAGAGAAGGAGAAAAAAGCCATCTCTCTCGTTTCCTTTCATTCTCTGTTCTTGCACTGAGGTGTAGTGAACTGATCTTTGCCTTAACTAATTGTTTTGCATTGGTATTTTGACAACAAATTGGTATCAGAGCTTGTTACTGGGTTTCGATCCTAGGAAACAAGAAGGAGTTTGAGTGTTAAACACAATCAAACACAAGACGAAAGGATGCAGAATGTACCAGGAAGCAATGGTAGTAACTCGTCTCAATTGCCTATCTTCAAGGGCCTCAAATACCAGTTTTGGGGGTTGAAGATGAAGACCTTGTTCAGATCACAGGAGCTGTGGAACTTGGTTGATGAAGGGTTCGAGGATAACAACCCAGATGAACCAGGTCAGGCCTTGAGAGAGAAGAGGAAGAAAGATGCGAGGGCTCTGTTTATGATTCAACAGGCACTCGATGATGAAATCTTTCCACGAATTGCTTCAGCCACAACTGCAAAGGAAGCTTGGGATACTCTCAAGCAAGAATACATGGGTGATAAGAGAGTTATCACAGTGAGAATTCAATCTCTAAGAAGGGAGTTTGAAACTTCTCTTATGAAGGAGAAGGAGAAAGTGCAAGACTATCTGTCTAGGATCTCTGGAATCGTTCAGCAAATGAGATCATATGGAGAAGAAGTTTCTGACCAAAGTGTGGTTGGAAAAGTGCTAAGAAGTCTTACTAGTAAGTACGACCATATTGTGACAGCCATAGAGGAATCCAAAGACATGGAGGAGTACTCATTTGATGAGCTTATGGGGTCACTGCAAGCACATGAAGAAAGGCTGAATAGATCAACTGAGCAAAGGGGAGAAAAGGCTTTTATGAGCAGTGATGATTGCAGAGCAACTTCAAGTCATAACAGCTATAGAGGTCGAAGTAGAGGAGGCTTCAGAGGCAGAGGTCGAGGAAGAAGTGGCCATAGAAATGATAGCAAAGAAGGTGAGCATCAGAGGAAGGTGTTCAAGTGCTACTATTGCAAGAAATCAGGGCATAAGGAAGCACAATGTTGGAAGAAAGAAAAAGATGAAGGTGAGAAGAAATCTGAGCAAAAGTCCAACTATGCTGAGCAAGAAGAGAAGCTATTCATTGCTGAGATTGTTGAACAGGAAAGGAGGGTATTGTCTACACAAGATGATGCCAGAATCTCATGTGGTGTGTGGTTTGTTGACAGTGGTTCAAACCACATGACAGGAGAGAAAGAATTGTTCAAGGACCTCGACATGTCAAGGAAGAATGCAGTCAGGTTGGGCAATGGAAAGAAGCTCTCAGTTGAAGGAAGAGGAACTGTTGCAATGATGACAGAAAAAGGTACAACTAAGCTCATAAATGATGTTCAGTATGTACCAGAATTGACTCAAAATTTGCTCAATGTTGGTCAGCTTTTGTGCACTGGTTTTTATCTTGTCTTTGATGATTTCTGTTGCTTCATAAGAGTCAAGAAAACAGATGAACTTGTTGTGAGTGTTGCTATGGGAAAGAATAGAGTCTTTCCAGTTGAGCTGTCATTGAATGAAGGGAAGGCTATGACAGCAAAAGCAACAGATGACAGCAAGCTTTGGCATCTAAGATATGGGCACTTAAATGTGCAAAGTCTGAGGCTTCTTCAGTCCAAGGAGATGGTGTCTGGTCTTCCAAAGATTGGAGAGCTAGATGTATGTGAAGGATGCATGTATGGAAAGCAATCAAAGGATTCTTTTCCAAGTGGAAAAACATGGAGAGCAAGCAAAGTCTTAAAGCTTCTTCATGCTGATCTCTGTGGGCCTATGCAGACTGATTCAATGGGAGGAAGTAAATACTTCTTCATGATTACGGATGACTATAGCAGAATGAGTTGGGTGTTCTTCATCAAAGCTAAGTCTGAGGCATTTGAGGAGTTTAGAAAGTTCAAACTGCTCATTGAGAATCAAAGCAACATGAGAATCAAGGCTCTGAGAACAGATCGAGGAGGTGAGTTTCTATCCAAGAAATTCACTGAGTTTTGTGATGAAAATGGCATCAAGAGAGAGTTGACTGCACCTTATACACCAGAGCAAAATGGGGTGGCAGAAAGAAAGAATAGGACAGTGGTGGAGATGGCTAGAAGTATGCTAAAGGCAAGAGAAATGCCTAATGAATTCTGGAGTGAGGCTGTTGCAACAGCAGTATATCTTCTGAACATTTGTCCAACTAAAGCTGTAGAGAATCAAACCCCTTATGAGGCATGGTGCAAGAGGAAACCATGTGTGAAACACTTAAGGGTGTTTGGGAGCATTGCCTATTCTTTGATCAACCTGAGAGCTAAACTTGATGACAAGAGTGTGAAGTGTATCTTCATTGGATATGCTACAAATTCAAAAGCATACAGGCTGTATGATCCACTAGAGAAGAAAGTTATCATCAGCAGAAGTGTAGAGTTTGATGAAAACTCTAAGTGGGATTGGAAGCTGAGAAAGTCAGTATCCATTCAGAAAGAAGTGATCTTGATAGATGGAAATGATGAGACTGAAGCAGGGCATGAAGGTGAGCCTCATCAAGAGCAAAATGTGTTCAGTCCTTCACCATCAACTCCTGCCACAGGATCTTCATCAAGCTCAGAAAGTTCTAGTCCTAGCACAGGGGTGAGTAGCTCAACATCAGCTTCAGATGAGTCTACTCCAAGAAGATACAGAAGCTTGTCTGAAATCTATGACAGCTGTGATTTTGCCTTGAATGTCTGTGAGCCAAATGGCTATGAGGAAGCTGCAAAGAAAGGTGAATGGCTGCAGGCAATGGAAGAGGAAATGAATTCAATCCAGAAGAATGAAACATGGAAGCTCACTGATCTACCAGATGGAAAGAATGTCATAGGGCTGAAGTGGGTGTTTAAAACAAAGCTGAACACAGATGGCAGTGTACTGAAGCATAAAGCAAGGCTCGTGGCAAAGGGTTATGCTCAAAAGGAAGGGATGGACTATGAAGAAACCTTTTCACCTGTTGCCAGATTTGAGACAGTAAGGCTTGTGCTAGCTATAGCTGCTCAGAAGCAAATCCCAGTGTTCCAATTTGATGTTAAATCAGCTTTTCTGAATGGTGAACTTGAGGAGGAGGTATTTGTTGAGCAGCCTGAAGGATTCATCAAAGAGGGAGAAGAATGCAAAGTTCTTAAGCTGTATAAGGCTTTGTATGGATTGAAACAGGCCCCTAGAGCCTGGTATAGCAGAATTGACGAGTTCTTTATCAAGAGTGGATTTGACAGAAGTGAGAATGAACCAACACTTTATGTCAAGAAGGAGAAGAATGAAAGGTTCATAATAGTGTGTCTTTATGTCGATGACATAATCTATTTCAGCAACTCAGAAGTGTTCTTACTTGAGTTTCAGAAGGTGATGAAAAGTGAGTTTGAGATGACTGATCTTGGTCTTCTTCAGTACTTCCTGGGCTTAGAAGTGAAGCAAGGA
The DNA here is from genome assembly GCA_029168935.1 of Oxyria digyna. NCBI lineage: Eukaryota > Viridiplantae > Streptophyta > Magnoliopsida > Caryophyllales > Polygonaceae > Oxyria > Oxyria digyna. Next base: position 50,327,477 of record JAPVLV010000005.1, read on the forward strand.
AGGGAAGGAATATTTCTTTGTCAAAAGAAATATGCAAGAGACATGATGAAGAAGTTTCAGATGGAAAGCTGTGAGAAAGCAATCACACCTATGAACACAAATGACAAGCTACAAAGGCTTGATGGAACTGAGAAAGGAGATGAAAGACTCTTTAGAAGCTTGGTAGGTGGACTGAACTATCTCACTCACACTAGACCTGACATTGCCTACAGTGTGAGTGTGGTGTCAAGATTTATGCACTCACCAACAAAGCAACATTTGGGAGCTGCAAGAAGAATACTCAGGTATGTTTCTGGTACAGCTGAGTATGGGATCTTGTATGATGCAAGGCAAGATTTAAGGCTTGAAGGGCACACAGATAGTGATTGGGCAGGCAGCCTAGATGACAGGAAGAGTACCTCTGGTTCAGTATTCACATTGGGGTCAGGAGCAATCACTTGGAGCTCGAAGAAGCAAGAGACCATTGCTCTGTCATCAAGTGAAGCTGAATATGTGGCAGCTTGCTCTGCTGCAAGACAGGCAGTTTGGCTGAGAAAGATGCTTGCAGATCTGTGCTGTGATCAGAAGGAATCAACCTTGATTTGGTGTGATAATCAATCTGCAATAGCAATGGCAAAGAACCCTATCTTCCATGCTCGAACCAAGCATATTGAAATCAAATATCACTACATAAGGAAGCTTGTTATGGATGAAGTGATTGCACTCAGGTTCTGTGGAACTAATGATCAAAATGCTGATATTTTTACAAAGGCTTTGACTCAGGTTAAGCACATGTTCTTTATGAACAAAATTGGCATGAAGAAGTTTGAATCAAGAGGAGGTGTTAAGATATGATTCAAGCTTAATCATGTCTTGAAGTTAATCTCATTTTGGTCCTAATTAAGCCAGCTTTTTGGAGCAGTTGTAATAGTGGTCTTTTGGAGCAGTTGTAATAGTGTTTAGGAGATCTTTTGTGAAGATCTTGTGTAGTAGCTTGGTAAGCTACTTGTGATCTTTTGTAGTAGGTTTCCTAGATATGTATTATCTTGTATTGTGTTTGTTTTAATGTAATGAAAGATTAGAAATTCAGAGAAGGAGAAAAAAGCCATCTCTCTCGTTTCCTTTCATTCTCTGTTCTTGCACTGAGGTGTAGTGAACTGATCTTTGCCTTAACTAATTGTTTTGGCATTGGTATTTTGACAACAAGAGTTAGATTAGTTTCCTAAATTTCAGTAAGTCAACAGTTAAGAGTCAAAGTCTTCCTGTTTTTCAGCATTAAGTTATCAATAAATTAGGAGCACTAGGCCTATACATTGTTGGTGGATTAGTGGTTAGTTTAGGAGGTTCTTTAGATTATTTAAGTAAGAGTTAACATTTGTTGGTGGTAACATGAAATTAATAATGAAAAGAGTCGTTGAAGTGTTCTTCAACAAATCTATTGTGTTTGTGAGATTCTTGCTACACAATTCTTTATGTGAGATACCTACCTAGAGTGGATCCTATCACTATACTTAGCTTCACTAGAAGATAGAAAGACGATGTCTTGTTTTTGTAAGAGCATGAGATGAGATTGGAGCTGAGGAAAATACAATAGGCACTTGTGAGGCGCTTGTCACTTCGCGCCTCTCCCCAGTCCGCATCGAGGAAGACCAATAGTGTTGCATATTGGTCTCATTTGGCGATGTGAAACTTAGGCCCCGTTTGGTACGCTGTCTGGAATCAGAATTGGAATCAGAATGGAATGGAATCAGGAATCAGAATAAATCATTCCTGAAGCTATGTGTTTGGTATGCAGTCGGAATGAACCATTGCTGTAAAATTGGTGTTTGGTATGCTGTCGGGATGAACCATTCCTAAAAATTGATTTTCAAATTTGATATTAGAATTAAATCATATTTTATATAATAAATTTGAATTTTATATTTACTAATATGATTTACATATAAAATTAAATATGAAAATATATAAGTAAGATAGCCAAAAATATGATTCAATTACCCGAGTATCATGTAAAATGAAATGTTCACAAGCAAAATATGTCATAATAACTAGTCTCAAACTACCCAAAAGCTGACAAAGGCTATAGCCACAAACCACAAATGTTTAACAAAACTTTCTTGTAATCAATCCATAAAACTGATATCTAGAATATCACAAATCCAACCTCCAATTAGACCACCAACTCAACGAAGGAGTTTTAAGACGTAACGAGCCTTCCACTCTTCGGTTGGGCAACTGTAAAAAACATCCAATTCATTAGGATTATTACCTAGAATGCGAGTAGCATCAATGGCATCATCCATAGAGATTCCATCTATCATGGCAATATCGGAGAGTAATTGCTTCTTTAGCTCAGTTGCTTCGAGCTTGCGAGCCTCTGTAGCCTTCTCACGCTCCTCTGCAGCAACCATAGAACTTGCAATTTTGTCTAGGTGTGTGTTCATGTCATCCATTGTACTTGCCCATTTCCCAGTCAAGTCATTCTTACCCCCACTTCCAAAAGATGTTTTCCTTTTCTTTTGCTTCTTCAAAGGTGGTGCAGAAGGTAACTCTGCCAGATCTTCCAAGTCTTCTATTTCATCTGCGAGATTCACAGTATTGTTTTCCGAATCATCAATAGCATCATCCAAGTCTTCCACTTCTGTTCCTTTAGCTCGGTCAACACCAAAGATAGCATCTAGTTTATGAAGATAGGGAAATTCCATCCTCCATAACCCTTTAGCCTTAGGACGTACCTGCACATAATAAAATGATTAAATTCAAATTATATATAAGAAACTAAATCAAAATAATACAAAGTTAGAGTTAATACCAAACAAAAATCATCAAATGCTTGTCTTTCACATTCAATCATGTGTTTTTCATCATCCCACTTGAACCCCGACAAGCGTAACATCTCTGAAAAGAGAGCATACTTCTCCCTAAACCACATGATCTTGGAATCAATGTGAGGGCTAACCTTTATGTCGGATGTAGGATACTTTTCATTTAATTTTTTCTCCAAGACAAGCGTTAACCCAACCTTAACACCTCCTTCAGAATGCCACTGAGGATCATCTTTGAGATCCACAATGAAATCTAACAAGGAACCTATCTCTTGCTTACTCCAAAACCTTTTGTTTTTCCCTGGTCCCGAAGCACTTTGTGATGCTTTGTCCATCCGTAAAAACAAGGTTTACTTTACGTAGTGCATGAAAATAAGAACACTTCAACTCTCAACTAACACAAATTAATAATAGCATACTTTCACGTTGGAAAACATAAACATCAATTATTCAAATTCAAATACACCCACTCTCTCAAGTTCGAATACATAACAAACCGCCAACTAAAAAAATCAAATACCTAACCATTACATAAAGTTGAAATGCATAAAGATCAAAGCATACAATATTTCAAAAAAAATCTAGATCTCCAATTGTTAAACGAAGTCAATGCTAAGGAGTTCCTAAACGCAGTCCATGAATCTGATGCTACAACCTGAGTGAAATATTCAGGCTCTTTTGGCTCCTGATTACTGTCTTCCTTCTCATCATCACTGTCTTCTTCACTTTCTCCTTTCCGAATCATATTAAAAATCCATCACTACAAACCATTATACACAAAACATCCAATGAGATCGAAATTATTAATCACATACAAATTTTAAATCTAAGACATTGATATATATAACATAGCAAACAAACTGATCTCTATTTCAATCAATAAAGATAAAGAATTGTCAATGAATTATATAGAAAAAACCGTAGTAGATCTCAACTTTAGACATGGATAAAGAATTGTCTAATGACCTATACGTATGTATGTTGATGAAAGCATGAATAAACATATATATTAATCACTTTTTTAGAAGAAAGCACGTATATATATTGATCACTGTGTAAGGAAGAGTACGAAGTATTACCTTCAAAATGGGAACAAGACAGTCAACAATCTTCTCGTAATGGTTGATGTGACCAGCACGTCAATTATCTTCTTGCCGACAGAGAATGAGGGATAGAGAGAGAGGCGTGCGTATATTTGATGAACAAGGTTTTTTTTTTAATTTTCAAGTGGGAATGGATGATCCCTTAGGTTTTTGAGAGGAATGGAGGCATTCACAAATTTTGGATTCAACCATTCCAAGGAATGAATGCTATTTCCTTTTTAACCTAACCAAACATAAATTTCAGAATGGTCCATTCCTCATTCCCATGGAATCGTACCAAACGAGGCCTTAATATCAATTGTTCCTTTCAAGTACTAGAGGATTCCGTTGACTCCTTTCCATTGATGAAGTTGTGGTTGGTGCATGTGTTGACACACTTTGTTGACGACATAAGAGATATCCGGACGTGTGAAGGCGAGATATTGCAAACCGCCAACAACACTTCGATATAATTGTTGGTCGGTGAATGCCATAGTGATTTCATTGGAAGTGTGTAAATTGGCCGCCATATAGGATAGAAACCGATTTGATGTGGTCATGTTGGTTTGTTGCAACAAATCTCGGATGTATATACTTTGATTAAGAGAGAAGGAATCATTCTTGGTTGCGCTCAACTTCAATGCCCAACAAGTAGTGCAAGGGCCCGAAGTCTTTGACAAGAAATTGCTCAGATAGAGATTTGATAAAGGCATCTGCGAGAGAGTTAGTGAAGACAATAACCAAAAAAATTCATCGACATAAATCAAAGCAAACACAAAGTAAGAACCGTGACTATGGGTAAATAACAAGGAATCCGCTGGAGAAGGGGTGAACCCGAAGGAAACAAGAGCATTACTTAATTTGCACGAGGTGGTTGTTTCAAGCCATATAGAGATTTTTTGAGTTTGCAAATATAGTTAGGAAATAGTGTTTGGATGAAACTTAAGGGTTGGTGGACGTAGACGTCCTCTTCAAGATTCTTGTGGAGGAACACGTTTTGTATGTCAAGTTGTCCACCCTCCACCATTATTTACCCATCGACATGGGTAAATAATGGTGGAAGATTTTTCCACGAGACTACAGAGACATAACTAGTTTTGGTGGCAAGAAGAGCTTCAATTTCTTCTTCATTGCTAGTTACCGTTGTGGATGAATAAAAGCTGTTTTTTATAGGATTTAGGCTCATCTGAATTATCACAGATAAAGCGGAGAAATATGGTATGTAGTTTAGTGGGTCATGGAATAGTCCCAACTTTGAGGATTAGGGGATGGTGATTCGGTCTTGGGATCGAGTGATAATTTTATGTGGATCATGGCTGATTGTATTTGTGAGATTGAGCTCGTGTTATGTGTAGTAGGCTTAGTGTGTGTGGACTCAGAGAATGCAAGCCCATAATTTATGGGTGAGCTAGGCGGAAGAAGCAAGCTAGAAATGATAGGAAATGTGGTGAGGTTGGAGTCGACGAGTGAAATGTGGGTTTTTTTTGTGGCAAAGGAGAATTTTGTCTCATGAAATATCACATTACAGGAAATGTAATTAATTTTTGGATTGTGAATTACAAAATATATACCTTTTGTGATTCTCATTATAGTCAAGAAAAATAGTGGGAGTTGACCAAAAATAGAGCTTGTAGCGGGTGTAAGAGTGAAGATTCGAAAAACAATGACAACCAAAAGTTTTGAGGAATTTGTAATTGGGTGAGGTCTTGAAAAGGTATACGTCAAATGGAGATTTGAGTTGAAGGTAGGTGTTAGAAAATGATTTATGAGAACATGATTTATGAGGAAAGTGACGGTTTCAAATGCGTAATCCCAAAATTTGTGAGGTAGTGAAGCCTCTTTGAGGAGAGTGAGACCAATGTCTACAATACGATGGGGTCGAGTCTCTATGAAACCATTTTGTTGGTGAGAGTAGAGACATGCGGTTTTATAAAAGGATGTTCAAAACATAGCCTCCAAACAATTTTTGGCACAATGGCAAGCAATCCTTTCTGTTTTTGATTTTGACATGGAGTTTATAAAAGGAGAAAACAACTCTTTACAAGACTTTTTTACAAGAGAATTTTTACAGGGAAAAATTTAAACTCGACCATGAAAAGGCTTTATGAAATTGGAAAAAGAAAATAGAGCAAGACCTTAGGATCCTCATGTAAGAGAGATGATTGAACATGAAGGCGCTGAACACCTTCGCGATTTCTTACACGAACTAGAAAAAGAGGCACAACAATGTTTTAAAGAAATCCCCTTTTAATCCTTTATGTTTAGAAAAATGCTCAAGTTTTAAAGGTATTTGAAAATGAAATTTTCTTCAATCAGGGAGTTACTGGATCCAAGCAAAGCTTAGGGAGGTTACATAAACACAGAAATTTCTCCACAACAAAAGTAATCCCCTATTGAGTGAATTCTTCGAGAGATTTCCAAGAAAAGAAGAGAGAACTCTACAAGATGAAACATGACCTCGTGAAAATCACATTCTAAGATTTTCTGTTCATTTTGCAGATATGGCAAGTTCAAGCAATTCTTCCAAGAAAATACAAACCCAGTTAGATTACATGACTTATCGCCCACAACAAACACAAAAACCAATTCCAACAACAAATCAATCCCAAACATTATCACATTTTCCACCTTTGCCATATTCTCAAGTAACGATGCCACCAAAGACACCAGCAAAAACCCAACAAATGAAAACCGAGACTGAAGCAACCTTCCACAAAAACCATTTTAAGACCAACCTGATACAAGAAATTTGCCTGGTCCCAGAATTCACACAACTAACCCAAGACCAACTGAAACCAAAGATCTCGACAATATTCCCATCCTCTTTTCAATGGTTTCCATAAGACCTCACAAAAACCCAAATATACTCTGAACTTATTCTTGTAGACTCTGGATCAACAAATATCTCTCATACAAGAGACCCTGTAAAACAAGACTACATCATCTTCTCAAAATGCAAGATCCTCAGAATCCTTACAGAAAAAGATTGGCCAGAAAACCCCTCTCATTTGAAAACCTTTTTCGGTACCTTTCTCTCCTAAAGGATACAACTACTACAACTACAAAAGGGCATGGTTCAGGACATTCCTAATCAGACCATTCAACCACTCATGGTTCTTCATCTTTGCAAAGACCTGCAATAACGATTTACCGTGTTGATTCTATGAATGGTGGACCACCTTTAGCAACCTTTTGGAAACCTTCTCCGACGTTGCAAGATATGCTTATGATTATTATTATAAGCATTCCATTGACCAGGAGTATACAAGACCGCTGAAGCTCCACAAAAACAATGGTGTAACTTGGATTCTTTGTTGGATCTATGAGCTCCAGCAAATCAATCCAGAGTCGTATCCACTATCTCTTTGCAGGAAATACAAAGTAAGATGGTGGGACAAGTTTGACTTAAAGGTTTTGACAATTTAAAGAGTTCAAGCGTCAATCCCGAACAAGAAGCCAAAAGAAGCTTCAACAACCAAGACCACTATTATCATCTTCTCAGGGTCTTTATCATCCAGTTCAACAAAAGTCCAGGAGGAGACAACAGTAAAGCAAGAAAGCCCATCAAGACAGAGACATCAACATCAACGAAGTTCACCATAGAAGAACAAAAGGCTTGACAAGAATTCCAAGCTTTTCGAGAGTCCAAAAAGAAACTAAGTTGGTACGAGCAAACTGAACAAGAAGCCCAACAAAAAGACAACCCATCTTCACAAGGTCATCCAGATGACTTATATGGAGGCCTAATGGCCCAAGACCCTTTGACAATTAAAAAAAAAGAAAAAAGAAAGAAAAGAAAATCAGAAAAGTGGAAAAACCTAGAAAAAAGCACTAACAAATTATAATCCTACAAGAAGACTGCAACGGAAACGAAGCAATAAAGACGGTAAAGACGGGGCAATAAACCAAGCAAGCATATAGAGAAGCAAACATTCACAAGAAAAACAGTGAAGTTGTCAATCACAAAGCATTATCAAGATTCTTCAAGATTTCAGCAGACGAAAACAACGAAAATAACATGACAGTCATTCAACAAACAATTCCAAACAAGACATCAAGAAATAATTCGGTAGCAAACGTAAAAGAAGACTACAAAAATAGTATTGGTGTTGTAATGATGGAAGAAGAAGACTACAAGACTAGTAGTGGTGCACTACTCATGATGGAAATGCATGAATACAAGCGATAAGAAGAGCACTAAAGAGGGTACTAACATAAATATTAATATTTTTGACGGATATAAATATTTTTAAATTTTATTTTAAAAAAAACCTTTAAATATTTGTTAAGTTCTGAAAAAATGTGTTTTATGAAAATAGTAAGAAAATTTGAATTTATTTAGGTTTTAGCCAAATTGGTTATTCGTGTATGTGAAGTTGTGAACAAATTCATATGCGTACCGAAACTAGACCGGTGATTATGTGTTAGCTGAGCAAATTGCAGTGACATTCCAACGACAAGCAGCACGAAAATGGCGGATGAGATAATTGAGAGCGACACCCCTTGTTCTTCTCTCGCCGTTGAGCATATCCTCCGCCTTGGAACTGTATACTTCTCCCTTTCCAAAATCACACTTTTTACAAAAGAAATTTCCACAACAAACCAATTATCGAATCTTCCTTTCTCAAATTTCAGGCTGGAGCATTGTGGGGATTGTGTAGCGGCCCCTACGACGCCACAAAATTAGGTATATTCATAAACCTCTTGACAACTGCATCTCATTTAGGGCTTAGTTAATTGTTTTGATGTGTGAAATTTGATTTGTGTTTTCTAATCTAGGGCTCACTGGTTTTGCTCGAACTTCCTTCGTGGTAAGAATTTAGTTCAGTGTAAGATTATTTGCTTTGATTATGAGTTATGCAAGTGTTTATGCAGATAGCTTATTTGTATGTTGTGCAATGTGTCAAATGCAGGCTAAATCGATGGCTAGCTTTGGGATACAATGTGGTGAGTGTAAAGAGATTCACTTAGCTCAATGCATATCTCTCCGTGTGTCGTTTTTTAGGCTCTTTCAGTTGAAATGTGTCTAGTGTCTACTGTGTTTTGACTATTGTAGTGATGATGATGCACTCTATTTCGGTATGGCGAGTTTAATAATCTCTTAGTTATGCAAGAACCTAGTCATTGATTGACCATTTGCTTTTTCTTTTTTTCTAATGAGCTCTTCATTGAACTTAGAAGACCACTGATACTAATTCTCTTTGTCTGAAAATCTAGACAGTATTCAATTTAGAGCCAATCGGGTACGTTTATACTGTCTAGGTAATAACTTGAGTTAGGTGCTCTGAACAGAAACTGTGAACTATTTTTATCGTGTCCTAGCTAATATATAAGTACATGATCATTATCCTCAATATTCTCTTCCATCTGGCCTAACCTATCCTAGTTTCCTCTTCATACTAGGATTTTCTGCTGGACTTTATCCTAGAATTGGATGTGTGCCTGTGCAATTTGATTTCAAAGCAATCCAACTCAATTTCTCCAAATCCCTGAATATACGGGGCTTCCGTTCCTACCATGCTTCCCCACTTCCAATTCCAAGTAAATTTCCTGAGTCTCGGTACCCCAATTTCACATCAACAGAAATCCAGATCCTGAACTGTCTTGCAAATTGCAGCTTCCATGATGCACACAAACTGCTCATTCAAGTGCCTCAGAGAACCTGCAGAGCTCCTGTTATTGCTTGGACCTCAATGCTCTCCAGGTTCTTGAAAGAAGAGCTTATTGATGAGGCGCAAACCCTCTTTGACATAATTCCAGAGAGGAATGTGGTCACCTACAATGCAATGCTCTCAGGTTATATTCAGTCAGGTAGAGTGACTGAGGCATTGAGATTCTTTGTGGGCATGCAAGAAAAGAATGTTGTCTCGTGGACTTCGATGCTACATGGATTGATGCATTTTGGAATGGTTGGAGAGGCTAAAAGGTTGTTTGATGCAATGCCTGAGAGGAATATTGTTACTTGGAACTCCATGCTTGCTGGCTTGGCAAAGAACGGGGATTTCGAGGGAGCAAGGCGGGTTTTTGATACAATGCCGGTTAAGAATTTGGTTTCTTGCAATTCTATGTTGGCTACGTATGTCGACAACGGTAGAGTGGAGGAGGCTAGGGATTTATTTGATATGATGGCTGATAAGGATGTAACAACGTGGACTATTTTGATATCTGGATACTGCAGAATAGCAGATGTGGGCAAGGCTTATGAATTATTTAAGCAAATGACAGAAAAGAATCTTGCTTGTTGGACTGCCATGATATCTGGATTTACTCGGAATGGCTTTTATGAACGAGCTCTTTTATTGTTTCTTGAAATGAGAAGGTGCAGGTATGTAAATCCAAATAACCAGACCTTTGTTTCATTGTCTTATGCTTGTGCTGGTTTGGGGTTTCCTAAGTTTGGGATGCAGTTACATGCCCAGTTGATTGTTAACAGTTGGGAATATCATAACTATGACAGACAGCTCGTTGATGGCCTTATTTACATGTATACAAAATTTCTAATGATGGGTTATGCACATTCCATTTTAGTGAGAAACTTGAAAAACAGGACACTGCAGTCTTGTAAATTTCTTATAAATGGTTATGTCCGTGAGGGTAAGCTAGAGGAGGCACAGTATATTTTTGACATTGCACCATCTCGTGATAAAATTTCATGGACTTCTATGATCAGTGGATATCTTAGTGTAGGAGAGGTTGCAAAGGCGTGTAAACTATTTGACAACATGCCTGAAAAGGATTCCATTGCTTGGACTACAATGATTTCCGGACATGTGCAGAATGAAATGTTTCTGGAAGCTAAGTTTTTATTTTCCCAGATGAGGATTCTAGGGTTTTCCCCTTTACATACTACCTATACATGTCTTCTTGGAGCTGCTGGTGCTACTGCTGATATTGATCAAGGACGTCAATTGCATTGCTTGGTGCTAAAATCACAAGTTTCTACAGATCTCATACTTGAAAATGCCCTTATTTCAACGTATGCCAAATGTGGTGAAATAGATGATGCTCATGGTGTTTTCTCAAAAATGGATTCTAGAGATTTAATCTCATGGAATTCCATGATTATGGGTTTTTCAAACCACGGGATGACTGATGAAGCTCTGGAGATTTTTAAAGAAATGGTAAAATCTGGAGCCAAGCCAGATTGTGTAACATTTCTCGCTTTGCTTTCTGCTTACAGCCATGCAGGATTGCTCAATCAAGGGTCATTATTGTTTAAAACTATGAGTGAAATTTACGGGGTCAAGCCAGATTTTCAACACTATGTGTGCATAATTAATCTCTTGGGAAGAACAGAGAATGTTGGAAATGCTGAACAGTTTGTGTTGAGCTTACAATCCCAACAAGGAGTCGCTGTTTGGGGAGCTTTACTCGGTATTTGTGGACTAAATAACGTTAATGATGAGATTAATACTATGGTTGCTAAACGTTCGAGCAATCAACTGCTTCAGCTAGACCCAGCTAATACCCCAGCTCATATTGTGTTGTGCAACATGCTTGCATCAACTGGGCACTATGAACATGAGGGAATCTTTAGAAAGGAGATGAGAGTGAACGGGATGAGAAAGATTCCTGGATGTAGCTGGGTTTCACATAGGGGGAAATTTCACTCATTCTTCTCCAATCTAGACGAAAGATAAGAAATGATATGTTGGACTTCAGATACAGCATTAAGATGCATCGTGGTGAGTGTAAAGGACTAAAGCATTTTGCTGATTTCAAACAGCTTTCATTCATGAACTTACTGTGATCTGTTTTATAATGTTCAATTTATTATTAATTTGTATGAATTTTTTTTTCTGTTTATTCTCAGCATATTTGGTTTAACAATTCAAGTTTCGTCTGAATATTAGGGTTTTTCGCTGGAGTTTTTTCCGCTACTCGCTGCGGTGTTGAAAGATATCGTGGAAAGAACGACTTGGTTAGTTCTTTCGTACCACTGTCTCTGTTTATGATCTTGTTCACCTTCTCCAAGCATGATGTTAACTACTCAGTTTCACTTTCAAGCAGGTGAAATTCACTTTATTGGAACACCAAATTTCTAACTTTCTAAAAGTGCAATCTATGAAACCATGGATTTCATGGTTAAAGACTATCTTAGTGTGCAGTTTTGACAGAGCCTTTTATAGTCTAGAGAGTTGTTATAGTTACTTTTTTTCCCCGGGATCTTTGCAGATTAACGCATCAGTAGCAGGCGCGGTAGCTGGAGCTATGGTGGCTATAAGGACTCGTAGCGTGAAACAGGTGGCGGGATTGTCTGCTCTTTTGGCCACAGTTGGTGCTGCTGCTGAATATACCAGATCAATTTGACATTCCTTGATTCCTTGACAATATTCTGCCTTGGGTTTCAGGCTGCATTTTACCCTTAGAAGTTGGTAATAGTATATTGTAGATGTTGACAGCAATGGATATTGTATCTAGTCAGATAGGTGCAATATAATATCATGGTCTAATAAAAAGTTTTGTACCTCCTACTCTTTTTATAGCACCTTTTTGTTTTACACTTCAACCGTTACCTTTTTCTTATAAAGAAAAGTATATCTTCATGTAGGCTGGACAACACGATTAAACGCTAAGCAATCCGGTAAAAAAAAAATAATAAAAGTGATTTTACTGGTGAATTACGATTAATGACATTTATTAACTGAGTTTATAATTACCCATGTAAGGCAATTGATCAGATTTTGACATTTATTCCCTTAAAAACGGATCTTTATTGCATGGCCGACGTTTGTAATAAAAAATAAAATAAGCGTTTCTTCGGACAACGATGATTCCATTTGTTGTGTGAGAATCGCGTTAGGAACGTTTCGCCGTGTCGAATTTGAAACGATAGGATTGGGTATTGGGTTTTGTTAGTGGTCATTAAACAAAAATCTGAATGAGCCCCTCCATGATGGCGATAGAAATGGAGATGGAAATGGCAATGACAATTGGGGTCACTGTCTAGTCCGATCTGTTTCCTTCTATAGCGGCTGTTGGCATTTGGAAAATATAGAGAGAGTAATAGCGAAAACAAGAAAAAGGGTCGTTGTTTTTTCTGGATTTGATTGTTAGGTGTTTTTAGGGCTAGGGTTCAATTTCTTTAAAGAAAATTGGGAGCTAGGGATTTCTGGGTGTGTGATGTGATGGGTTTCTTCAGCACTATACTGGGATTTGCTGGGTTTGGGTTTGGGATTTCGATTGGTGTTGTTATTGGGTATTTCCTCTTCATTTACAGCCAATCCACCGATGTTAAGGTATCTATCTCTTGTTCTCTCTCGATGATGCTTTTCCCAAATTATGGCTGATTTTGGCGTATTACCCTTTTTGGCAATTTCTGAGTTGGTCCTTGATGTGACTAGTGTCCTTGGTTGGATGTGCTTTTTCCTCATTTGCAAGTCTCATAATCTGAGGTTGCACATTTGAATTGTTTGCTTCATGTTTACAAATTACACCAGTTTACTTTGTAGATTTGTATCTGGGACATGTGGCTAGTTTGCAGTAGTTTTAATGAATGGATAAGCAAATTGAAGTTTATGAGCATGCATTCCCTACAGAAAAATTTGTTTGAGAAAATGGACTTGTTTACTTTGAAGATTTTGGGGGATAGATAATTTGGCTCAGCTTAAACATGGAACAGGTTAAGTCTTGGTTATGATTTTATAGTTGGTTTTTGTTTCTTAATATTACTTTTGTTGATTGACGAGGAATGTTAAAGAAATAGATAGTAGTGTTTAGTCTCGTTATTTTCGGGGTACTCGAGGGTGAAATCTAGGGCAGGAAAGATTGTTCCTCTTGTTGGTGTGTTTCTGTATATCTGTAACAAAGGGAATTGAGAGCTTGAATTGAATCTCCTGCTTTTAACTATGATACCATTTGTCATCGAAATTAGCTTATTGTGTCATTGCATTACCTGTTATGCTAATACCATCTGATGGTGCCACTAGTGGTAAACTACCTGCCCTGAAAATACAATTAGAATGAATGGAAAGACTGCTTCATACTTTTTTTGGTTCTCTTAATTGCTTATCCCGTCTGAAGTGTATTCTTGATTAGTTTGTTCAGGTTAACAGGGGACATAACATTTCTGGCTAAACTTAGTTTTATGTTATCTACTGTGTTGATTGATTGATTGACTGTATTGTTATACTGCTTCATACTTTGTACTTTTGACCCCTAGAATTGTGTTTTGGAAGTGAGTGCTGGCTCTCTAGAGACTCCCTTTCTAGGTGTAGTGGTAATTGTGAGATTTCTGAGGGCTCAAATGTCTTCATGGGCTGTAGAAAATGTCCAATCTGTATAACTGTGAAAAACTTGAGAATGTAGTTCTGTTCTTAGTTATTCTATCTTCAAAAAGTCTCTTTTTTATTTCTATGCTTTTCGTTTTATGTTTTAAAAGAAAATATGATTCATGCTTTTCTGAAAAGTGATTCCATTAATCTTATTTGAACCTGCTGATTAACACTAAATTGAAATAGTACTACTGTATAGTGTATAACTTCTCAACCGTCTTGTGTTTTGTTGTTGTTAATGGTATCTTGTCTTGATCAGGATCCTGATGTTCAGCCACTGGCGGAGCAAGATTCAGAGACACTGCAGCGACTACTCCCTGAAATACCCCTTTGGGTGAAAAATCCAGATTATGATAGAGTATGAACCTTGTTTATATGGCTAGTAGGCAGGCTAACTTCAAAAGATTAGCCTATAAGAGAACAAACAAACACATTTTACACTAATCTTTGACAATTTCTTTTTTGTGGTTTTGCCTTTGTAAAGGTTGACTGGCTGAACAAGTTCATAGGATATATGTGGCCTTATCTGGACAAGGTATGCCATTATAGCAATGCTTTGTTTACTCCATGATAATGTGGAGTCAGTTCTTTTCTGGTTGAACATTTGCTATAAATACTGACCCCTTTTTTTTGTTTGGCTAGGCAATATGTAAAACTGTGAAGACTATTGCTACACCCATCATTGCTGAGCAGATTCCGAAGTATAAAATTGATGCCGTTGATTTTGAGTCCCTTACTCTGGGAACTCTACCTCCTACTTTCCAAGGTCATTACTAAGTAACATTATCTATCAATGATAATGTGGGCATTCCAGAAAATTTTGCAGTGTAAAGATAGTCGTCATAGTCTAAAACATAGTACAATTGTCTGCAAAGTTCTTTCTGGTCTTTCTTAGTAAGGAATCTATAGGTATGCTTGTCTTCTAAGTAGAATTAAGTCTGGAATTTAAGCTTGCTGAGATCTCTTGTACACTATTAACATAAAAAGTAAATCTGTATTTAAGCAGACCCCTTAATGGTTGTCCATTATGTGTGCACATTATAAGATATAAGCTTTGACACTAACTGGGAAAATCTTCTTGTTATCTTGCTATTAGGCATAAAAGTCTATATGACTGATGAGAAGGAATTGATAATGGAACTGGGTATGAAGTGGGCTGCAAATCTGAACATTCTCGTTGGTGTTAAAGCATTTGGTTTGAAGGCAACTGCGCAGGTTGCTTCTTTGCTTCTTCTTTTGCCTATTTTCTTTTGGGAGGTGAATGCAAACAACAATATCAACATCATATTCATATACTTACTAATCTCTCTTTTTCTGGTACCTTCTCTGAAAATGTTTAGGTGGTGGATTTGCAAGTTTTTGCCTCTCCTCGCATTACATTGAAGCCGCTCGTACCTAGTTTTCCTTGTTTTTGCAATATATTTGTGTCACTCATGGAAAAGGTAAGAGTGCTTTAACCTTAGGTATTTTCTATCATTTGACTCTTCTCTGACAGTCTCACTGTACTCTTTTCAATTTTAGAATTAAAAAAAGTTCTTTCTATGCTGCAGCCACATGTTGATTTTGGGCTAAAGCTTATGGGAGCTGATCTTATGGCTATTCCTGGCGTGTACACATTTGTCCAGGTAGAGTGATGTTAATTTTGGATGTGTGGTTTGGTATTCAGCTTCTAGTTACATCCATCTCTTAGTTTTTTTAACATACATGTTCACTTCTGTGTAGGAAACAATCAAAGATCAAGTTGCTAACTTGTATCTATGGCCCTGCACCCTGGAAGTACCAATCTTGGATCCAGCAAAGTACAGTGAATTTTTTTTTTCCCTTGATTTATGTCGCATGCTTTTAAATTTGACTGATCATTGCTGATAAATTTTTCCCTGCAGAGCTCTTCGGAAGCCTGTTGGCATTCTACATGTGAAGGTTCTGAGAGCTTCAAAATTGAAAAAGAAGGATCTTTTTGGTGCTTCTGACCCATATGTGAAATTGAAGCTCACTGATGATAGAGCCCCATCAAAGAAAACCACTGTGAAGAACAAGAACTTAAATCCGGAATGGAATGAAGAATTCAACGTTGTAGTTAGAGATCCACAAACCCAGATATTGGAATTCATTGTTTACGACTGGGAACAGGTACCTGTTCATGCCCTTGAAACTAATTTCACATCTCTTGTTTGAAAATGCTCGGTTTCTGATGAAGCTATTTTAATTTCTTTGAATGTGCAAGGTTGGTAAGCATGACAAGATGGGTATGAACAGGGTTGAATTGAAAGACCTTCCTCCTAACGAGGCAAAAGTTATGTTCTTTGAGCTTGTCAAAACCATGGAAGCGAATGATCCTCAGAATGATAAGTTACGTGGACAGATTGAGCTGGAGTTGACGTACAAACCTTTTGATGAGGATGAGTTGAAAAAGGAATATGGGGAGGCAAATGCGGTGATAAGTGCACCAGAAGGAACACCTGAAGGTGGCGGAGTACTTGTTGTCATGGTGCATGAGGCTCAAAATTTGGAAGGGAAGTACCATACAAATCCATCTGTACGGATTATTTTCAGAGGAGAAGAGAAGAGGACCAAGGTATGTGCAAAATGTGATATATAATGCGACAACTTTCACTTCTAAATTCTAAACTGTGTAGAATAATAATTCATTGTTCATGAATAATGCAATCATTATCCGTGTGATTAATACAAATCAATTGAAATTAGGTTGGCATGACTGCATGATGTAACCACCTCTTAAATTTATCTGCAGACACAGGAAAATGATAATTTCTCTAAAATAAAAAATAATTATTTTACAAGAGTATATACAATTTTTTAAGTTTTAGCTTTTAAATTATGGGAATATGTGGATAAGTTGGACATGAGTAATTTGAGCATAATGGAATGAGTGTAATCACATATCTGACTCAGCTGTCAAAAACGTTTTTAATTCAAGACTCAAAAGTTGTCAAGACTAGAGTGACATACAACTTAGAAGACTTGAATTAGTTCATTATTTTATAGTGATACTTTTTTTTATAAGCTATGAAGAAAGTGGATAGTAAGTCTATTGTAAAAGTACTCAAATTATGCAGGTGTTTGATTAACGTCTGATCTTCATTTTTGCTTCTCTATATTCATCTCCATAGCTTGTCTAGTTTGCATGTCATTGTGAGTGAGAGATCGGTAACCTTTTGTATTTTCAGACTATAAAGAAGAACCGAGATCCAAAATGGGATGACCAGTTCCAATTTGTTTTGGAGGAACCGCCCACTAATGATAAGATGCACGTGGAAGTTGTGAGTACCTCGTCAAGGAATCTGTTGCACACAAAGGTTTGCCTTACTTTTCCTTCCATCTCAGTAGTATTCACGGGCAATGGTATTTCAACTTTAAATGTTTAATTTTTATCACTATGTTTCATTGAAATAGTAGCATCTCGAAATTACATTCAAGAGCTGCATTCTCTCTCCTTCAATGATCAAGTTCCTAATATCTTAACTGTACCCTGATTCTGTCTTGGTCTATAGGCCTTGTTTGGCAAAGATTACTTTTTAATAATAACGACTTATTTCTTTGAAAAAACTACTTTTATCCATTTTGATAAACATGTAAATCATTTTTTCCCTTTCCTAAAATTTTATTACTGGTTACTAAGGCGGTAAGGCCTTGTTTGGCGTAGTGTAATTTATTTTTCAAAAAAAACTACTTTTTATATCCATACCTATAGAAAGTTTTTTTTACCAAATGAATTTTTTTCTTCCGGCTTATTTTTCAACTACTTATAAGAAAACAGTCTTTATAAATACTACTACCAAACAAAACCTAAGTTATGATATGTATATTGTGTATGATGCTGGATTGTATTCTGAAAAAAAATTCACATGCTATGACTAAATTTTCTCTCTCAGTCCTTGCATGTTTTTTTTCGGTTTGCAGGAATCCTTGGGATACATTGATATCAGTTTGTCAGATGTAGTTAGCAACAAGAGAATCAATGAGAAATTCCACCTCATAGACTCCAAGAACGGCCGAATTCAGATTGAGATGCAGTGGAGAACAGCAGCCAAATGAGATATGTTTCTGTCTTGATGTTGATCTTCTGTGGTTGGTACTCTTTTTCGTATGTTTTTAAGTCACTACAAAAATTGTTCGTTGCGTACATTATCAAGTCATAGTAGTTCATAGTATTGGAAGAACAAGTTCAAATACCAGATAATGTACCTTTCTGTTCTGCGGAATTCAAAAACCAGCCATCTTTTTCTTTTGGGTTATAACAATCATGTGTTCATGTTGTTTACAGTGTCATTGGATATTACATACTTAGGGACCTGGATTTGATTTAGAATAACAGTTCATATAAAATGAATTTTTATGTATTCTTACGCTAGTAATTTGAGTGAAATTAAACATAGTTACTCAAAATGGTCCCTCTTTATATATTAATTTTAAAAAAATTATTGTTATATGGAATGTGCCAGAACTTCATTGTGAAGTTATGAAGATTCTCGTTCTCTTTTCCTCTTTCTTTTTCTGTGAAATTCTGAAAATGATAAACCATATGTTTGCAAAGCTTTTTGGTGAATGAAATAATGAGAGAATTAATGCCGTGAAGTGCGTGGATCATGTTCCATGTGCTCTAACTAAAAGCTGATCTGATTAGCAAAACTTTTTTTACTAATTAGAATATTGCCTAAAATTGTACTTGATCAAATTCATGCTTGCTGCTTACCCACTCGTTGAATGTTCAGTACTAGTTGAAATTAAGGGTAAATCAGGTAATTAAGACTAAACTTTGATTAAATCATAAGATATTACACCTTGTTAAGTACAGTAATCTTTTCAATCTAATTAAGGTGTGATTGTATCATACTTAAAAGTATATGAATTAGGATTTAGGGTGTGAATGTATATAAACATGCAACTTACGAATGTGTCATTTGCTAGCCCACATAAGTTAGGGGTGGGCGGGGTTAATCAAATGTTCGGTTAGTGATTTCTAATGAGTAATGACCATTCTGTAACCGTAATTTTCGGTTAACCACTATCAATTAACCAAAAAAGTTCGGTACGGTAATTTGGTTATTTCGGTTAATCAAAATAACAAAAAGTATAAAAATATATTCTTTAAATTGTTAAAAAAAGAAGAGTAAATGACAATCATTTTATTAATCTCCCATGTAATAAAATCCGAGATTAGTTACTTGAAAAACAAAAGGTAAAAAACAACAATCACAAATTTAAAAGAGATAAAAGCCACAAACTAAATTTCATTAGTGTTGACTCATTAGCTATTGACAAACGACAAAAGAAAGAAAACAGAAGCAAAGCAATGAGTTTTGTAGTTGTAGCAAAACAGAAGCAAAGAAATGTGTTTGTTGATGGCCTGTTGTAAAACATAATCAAGAGAGGTCATCCTTGCCTCGGTACATGAAATTTGGGCATAATGTTACTTAGAAATTTATGCTAATTAATTATATTACAAATTCTCGATAATGTTTCGACCAAAACAAAGTCAATTCAAGGTAAGTTTTCCATAATCTAAAAATGGTTGACTAACAACGATTGAAAAACCAATAGTTCTGATCTAATACCATACAATCTTTGAGGAGAGTTATTACACTATTGTCATACCACTAGCTTATCGTAGCTAGTCATATTGTTCTCTATTCAAAAATATATATTGTATATTCGGTTAATTCGGTTAACCACAAACACAATGTAATTAATCATTTTCTAACTGTTTAACTGCAAATAGTATCATTCGGTTAATTGTATTTGAAAATTTAACTATTTCAGTACGGTTAACCTAAAAATGGTCGATTTTTTGGTTTCATTCGGTTTTTCGGTTTTGATTATTTATGCTCATTCCAAATAAGTACATGCATCTATAATCAAGTGTATTTATACTTGTGTGTTAGCGAATATCACTTATATGAGTGTACGTGTATGGATTTTAGTCTATATAATTGTCATCCAAACATTCGTTCGTTAATATATTTTTGTTCTTGGATTTTCCCCTTAGAATTATATATTATCAATCCATCCATAATTGAAATATAATGCACAATAATAAAATACATTAGCTACGGGTACTTTTTATCCTATATAACCCCCATCATTGAATTTTATGTTATTATATCTAATCTTCATAAATTGTCATGTTTGGTCGATAGTTGGAATGTTGTATTGACCCTAACACACATAGACTATCGACAAAACTTGCCCATTTCATTATAAGAAAGATTAGTGATGCAATGTGATGAATGAATGATTATAGCATCTAAATAATGTAAATGTGAATAAAAGTAAGCACATAATGGTAGCGACATTAATACAATAAGGTAACGCCAATTATTTATATTCAATCTAAAGGTTACATCATGAAGCAGACCCACAGATCCAATGGTACCAAGACCGAATATCTTTACATTATAGTGGAATTGACGTCTTAGCTACACTTTAAATTCCAAAAACACCCCCAAAAACTTTCATATCAATAGTTTAATAAAGAATGCCATTTTACAGTTAAGAACAACTATTATAAATTGAGAGGAAAGTTAGAACAAAAGTTAACGTAGGAAAAACGAAGTTTTCGCGTTCACAGATAACAAGTTAATGTTCATAATTTAAGCGGTAACGTTTATAATTCAGGCAAATTGTTTTTTTGAGAAAATAATTAAAAAAATCAAAGTTTGCAGTAATTACAAGTATGTCACCGCGTCTCTCACTTAAAACGTTCAAAAAATTTGGTGGCCTATATTATGAACACTACCATCCAGAATATGAACATTGACGGGTAGTCTGTGAACACGATCTGTTCGTTTTTCCTACGTTAAGAGTTATTTGCACCCGAACTTTACTCTATAAATTGATTATAAATTGACGTAACATGACTCAAATACTCTTAATTTATTTTATAGAAACTCTAAATTGTTATAATTTCAAGAATTGTTTAGATAGGAATACACATACATGTAGTTAATTTTTATAGTTAATACAAAAGATATAACTGTCAAAAACTTATTAAGCGGTAAAATGACATTCTTTTTTTATAGAAGAAGAGAGCTGAATAACTCTTCGAAAAAAAGAAAGAGCTGAAATGACATTTTGTTCCAAAAATATTAACTTTTAATCTCGCGTTATGCGAGAAGCACGTCCCTCGCGTAACGCGAGAATAAAATTTTAAATTTATAATATTTTTGCGCGAGACGCGAGAAGCACGTTCCTCGCGTAACGCGAGAAGCACGTTCCTCGCGTAACGCGAGAAACCAGGTTGCGTTTGAATAAAGTACCGGGCTGTATATAAGAACAGTGTAATTAAAGGATACATTTGTTCGACTTGTTCGAAACTTAAAGATATACATCTTGACCGTTGTTCGACTTGTTCGAAATCGGAATATATGCATCTTGACTCCAGACATAGACATGGTCACTATTTTAGAACCGTCGATTATTGTTCTAAGAAATCCTGTACAGAATCGAAAACTTAACTTTGCCAATTCTAGGGGTTCTTACATCGATTCCAACTTGATTGTACAAAGAAAATAAGCTAGGATTTCAAGTTTTTTGTAACAATAAGCTAGCTTATTTTGTGTTTCACCGAACAGACACTAATCTGTTCGTTGCGAACAAACCTGTTTCATTCGTGACGAACAATAAGAGGCGCTAAAAATCAGAAAGAAAACATAGGTTTAATAGCAATCATGTATATAATCTGCAACTACAAAGGCAGAGAAATCTCTTCTAGATATGACCTTTGTTGTTGTAGTAGACGTTATCATCACTCCAAAGATAAACAAACACCAACAAAATTAAAGGGGGGGGTTACTTTCTTTCTACCGACACCAAAAGATTAGAGCTCTAATTACAACCATTACACCCAAAAAAGCCAAAACTCCTTCAATCGAGTATACTTTTGTCAAATTGCAAATATTGCCCCTTATCATCATCTTCCCCAAATCAGCATACGAATTTCAGTTCGCACGATCCAAGATCACATCGAACCCCATCTCGCTCTCATCCGTCGCCTGAACCTCGTAATGGATCCCTTCCAACGCTCTTCTCAAACCGTCTTTCGATGTTGCGTACAGCATTTTGGCTCTGATTCGCGATGCAGACGGTGCCCTAAATCAATTGCCCCAAAATTCAAGTCCAGAAAATTAGGGTTCCAAGTCCAGAAATTAGGGTTACGTACCAGGCGATGAAGAAGATCTTGCTCTTGCGACAGTTGTCGACGGTGACGAAATCGAAGTCGAAGACGGCGTAGCGACAGTCGTCGGTAGGGAGGGAGGCGGCGAGATCGGAGTAGTCTTCGCCGGCGGATCCGACCTTGTCGACGGTCACTCGACGGGACTTCTCGTCGATCTTGTACACGATGTAGCGGTGGACTTTCTTCCATTTCATCTCCATGAATGAGTTTTTGCACTCGTCCGTCACCTTCATACCTGTCGTCGCCTGCAACAAAATTGACAATCAGAAGATGAAATTAAGCTCCGATTGAGTTGATACTTGATATGGAAGGTGGAATTGGAGGGGATTGGCTACCATCATGAAAGCCATCGCCATTGTTGCGTGCTGGTTCGAGCTCGGTGGGAAAATGGAGTAAAGCGAAAGAGAGAGTAAAGTGAAGTGTCACGATTAGATGATTTCGAGGGGGTTTATATATTTTTCGAATTAATTTCGGTTGACGAAAATGCCCCGCTAAATTACAATAATTACGTTTCCATATAAGCAAATAATCAACATTGAATTACATACCATATATAACTTTAAAGTATGTTCAAGTTTACCGAGGTGCATGGCATGGAAAATGTGTATACATAACATAGAAGGAAATAATGTTTTAGTTCATGATTGGTACAAAACTAAGTGCGCTTGTTGTAGTTTGAACCAATTAAGTATGTGAGTAATATCACAAATGCATGCACAAGGTTCAAACATGTGGTTTTAATGTTGGAACATGATTTTCAATTGCTATAGGACCTGTATTACTCTCTCCGTTAAAAATTACTTGTCTTTGAGTCCAACTCATTTGTTAAAAATTATTTGTCTTTTAATATAATTTTACACTTTTTTTTTTCAAATTTACCCTACTGTTATTGATTTTTTTCCTTTATTATCTCACTATTTTTTCCTTTATTCTCTATGTCATTACTTAAACTATGAAGGGTATACTTGTCTAAAATTTTGATCAATAAATTCTCCCTAAAATTGCTCCAGGGACAAGTAATTTTTAACGGAGGGAGTATGATACAAATGTAACTATAGGTTAATTGATTGACATAAGTTATAAGGTGATGACGGGGAATCCGAGTTTTTTTTTTCATTCATAGAAGCAGGGACGGACTTATATAGAGTTCGGTGGGACCGTGCCTCCACTGACAATAGAAAAAGAACGAAATATAATATCAGGCGAGGACGTGTTCTGAACTATTCGAAGTCATGGACGCAACAAGGTCTTCCTTAAAGTCCCTTACACGTTTTTTCTGGTGTTGTTTCATTTTAAAGATGCACAAACTACTTCTTCTCATGTGTTGTTTAATTTTGAAGAGTCACATGATATAGAAACATATTTTTATGCAATTGATTTTTTTAGAAATTCGCTTTAATGTTTTTTGTATGACTAGAAAAAATTGTGTTGAATTGTGTTGTGAACAATGTTGAACTCGTACAAATATACTTTGTTTTTATGTATGTTTGATCTTTGATGCGAATAGTATTGAGTTGATTATTAATTTTAATTATTTATACGTTTGATTAGAATTGTGTTAAATTGTTATGCAATCAATTCTTTTAAAAAACCAAATAGACTCCCTCTGATTTAAATAGAAGAGAACAATTCAAGCTTATGACTTCGTGCTCACATGATGTCATGCATATTAGTTGAACTCGAGAAATTCTACAATGAATCCGAGCTTGCCTAAGGCTAAGTATATGGACTCATCTTGGATTCTTGGATCACACATTAACATGTTTTAAATTATTATTTCACTGGAACTTGCCTTAATCATTTCTTTCATATAGTTCTTTGTGTTACGTTATCTAAAAAGAAGAGATCGATGTGCAAGATGTGTAGATATGTGTAGCGTTTGACACGTACATGTATTATATGTGTATGTGTTAGGCAAAAAGCCTTTGTATGGGGCATCTTGTTCAATAGTTTTGGTACCAAATCGCAAAAGTTATGGGCTTTGGAATTATATACGTATGTGTATCGATGTGTATGTAGAAAGATTGACTCAAACCCATCACGCAACTAAAAAAGAGATCATTTTTCTTTGGCTTGTTTGTAAATTTGTGAGAAATCAAAATCATGGCATAAATGAATACTATACCACGTACTATACACGAACATTACGAAGCTATTGAGGGATGAGGTGGGTCTAATCATTCGACAAATCAAAATCTTTCAAGTTCTGTACATTTGATTCTCTTCGGCCCACCTTCATATTAGTCTTAGGTGTTTCATGTACTAAAAAGTGAGACTTCTTGGAGGTTAAAAATTGTTTGTTAGGAGAGTCACCAACGGAATACAATGTGAAACTTTGTAGGCTTATCGGTTGATATAGGGCCTATTAAGCTCCTCTCTATTTTCCCTATATAAACATAAATTATAAGAATATGAATATCTACGCAATTATACTTAAGTGTTGGATCGATTAGTAACAAATACCGAGAGAGTTTGTCCAAACGACCCCTTCAAAGTTTTTAATTAGGAAAATTAGTTTCAAATAGCTTTTATTAAAAAAAAACTAACCCAAGGGTTTCTCCTTTCCAGTTGGGGTAGGGAGTTAGTTTTTAAAGGGGGTCATTTTCCTAATAAAAACGTAAAAAAAAGGTTATTTTTCCAACTCAGTAACTCACCAACAAATACCTCAAAACAAGACTTTGTTCCTTGGTACGTAAGACAGAAAGAAAGTAAGTAACTTAGAGAATCAAACCTTGACACGATGATGTATAATGAAAACACCTCAAATATTGATGAGTACTTTGAAGTGAAAAACCACTCGTCTCTAAGCTTTAAGTAGAGAGAGTTTGAACAAGCCTATTTGTATTATTGATTTTTTGATTACAATAGAACTTTGATCACTCTTCTAGATTTCCCACCCAGATCTCAAATCAGTCTTCTCACTTGAATCTCAATCTCTAACACTCGTACAACAACTCTAAACTAGGGTTTCGCTCTTCAAAGTCTTGCTAAACTATGTAAATCCCTTACAATATATAGCAAACTAAATAGCTCTAACCTAATACAATATCTAGTCATTCCCTATTTTTCATAAATCTTATCATAAGAATATAATATTCCTTCCTAAGGAAATCTCTTCCTAAAATATTATTTCCTTCCGTGTGATCTTCCAACTTGATCTCTAAGTCTTTCACCTTATGTCTTCAATAGGCGCGCCGTCTCTTGTGCATAAGAAAACATTACATATAAAGAAATATTCCTTATAGATATTATTTCTTTATTTCTTCAATCGTTTGATCCCGCGCGCTCCTCCAAGACTAAGTCTTCACCGAGTTGTTTCTTTCCTTATTTGCGAGCCAACTCTTCCTTATTTCTTTAAGACCATCCTCCATAATATCTCGACCAATATTCTTCCACGGATGGACCTACACTGCACAACTGGCTTCCATTCGACATAACCTTATGTCTCATGAAATCCAGCAAGACATGTCTTGTTCCTGTAACCACTAGTAAACATACATATGCACTCAAGTAGATCATTAGTGGATGTCTGTTCTTTAATCAAAACCCATTATATCTAAACAATTTCCCCCTTTTTGATGATGACAAACATCCTTAACAAAAATACCATAAACCCCGAGTCATATTTACTAACTAAGGAACAGATACTACCAAAACACTTAAAATTCCCCCTCGGAAGAACAACGAACTAAAACTAAGGCATGAATTCCTCCTCAAGTCCTGCTATCCTCTAATTTTCCCCTTTTGGCATCATAAAAAAAGAATGAAGGCAGAAGCTATATATAAGAATTATGCGAAACAAGACACGCAGACGATGTAATGACTCATAGGAACTTCAGTACTTAATGAGTCACAATATCAAGACAAACGAAGAAAAACTGTCAAACTAACAACCAAAAAAGAACAAGACATGAAAAAGTGTACAATAAACGCAAAGAGAAGAGGAATAATGCGGCTGAGAACGAAAAGTGGGATTGGAACAATTATGGAATGTGTTCATAGATGATCTGTTCTTCCAGAAGAGGTGGACTGAGAGCCCATTTGGAGCAAAGATCTTTCCATATTTCCCAAAGAACCCCGGATTGCATGTAACTCTGTTTCAATCTTGATTGCAAACTGTCGTTGTTGTTCAGCCAAGCATTGTATCAGCTGATCAATCTTATCAATGTCCATAGCAAGAGATCGAATTTCGGATGGCTTGTGAACCCTTTCAGCCTCTTCTTCATGAGGTTCATCAGTCTGTTCCTTATCCGAAGCTCTGAGCCAATCCAACTTTTCATTGCACACAAACTTCATCTTCTTGAGATTATTGTCCTAAATTTCTCGAAAAAATCCAATCTCATTCTTGCATTATACACCATCAAATGTTCCAGAATCTTCTTAATAATGCTAGAGTAGGGTAGGCATGGATATCACTCTGACAAATATGGTCAAGGTGAATCAGAATGGTTTTGGCTAGGTTAATGGGTTCCTTCTTTAGCAATTTGTCGAGCATGACAAAATTCTGGATAAAGATGGTGTTGCGCTTTTGCTCTCTAGGCGTAACATTACTGATGAGGAATAGATGCAGAAGTCGATGCAGAAGACTCATTGCATTGGTCTTGAGATCACCGATTGGAGGATTGAGATCTTCACTGATTCGTCTTTTAATTTTCATTGGTTGTATTTCTTGGGGCCATTGCCCTTTGGAATAGTCACAATATCCTGAATGAGAAACCATCAAGACAAAGGCCAATTCGATACTAGAGATAGAGCACTTTTGACCACCAACCGAAAAGGTTCCGACTAGGGCATGGGGCTTTTCTTCCAAGGAGAACGAGGCATAGAATTTCCGTAATTGAACAATGTTTACCTCCTCACCTGTTTCGAACAACTTCTCCCACTTTTGAAACTTAAAGCAATCATAGATTTCACCTATATCGTTGCTTTGAAGAAATGAATCATTCATGATTACTTCGCGAACAATAGATCCATGAGATACATCCTTACATGGATTGAATTGCCCACCAGTCATATTCACCTGACTTCAGCATTGGAGGTTTTCAAAACGAGTCGTTGATTGAGTTGTTTTGAGACATTCTTCCTGCAAGTAACCTTCACCGAGTTGCTTCTTTTCTTATTTGAGAAATCTTCTTTCCTTATTTGCGAATCAACACTTCCTTATTTCTCCAAGGCCATCCTCCATAATATCTCGACCGATATTCTTCCTCGGATGAACCTACACTGCACAACTGGATTCCATTCGACGTAACCTTACGGCTCATGAAATCTAGCAAGACATCCGCAACCACTAGTAGACATACCTATGCACTCAAGTAGATCATTAGTGGATGTTTGTCATTTAATCATAACCCCTTATATCTCAACATTAAGTGTAACAAATCCATTACGTATACATTTTAATTATTGATTATAAGTATTATAAATTTATCACTAAATAGAACCATCGTTAATTTCTCTAGCATATTAAAAAAAAAGTTGAAAAAATAGAGTGTTAAGTTTTAACGCGAGAAATTACGTATGACATATTTGTTTTTGGCCTTTTGAAGGGAAAATCGATGTTCATTTTGGACGAATTTTATATGCACGCAATCGTATTGAAATTCTCTACAAGACTATGTGAAAAAAAAAACCATACACGACATAAGGAGTGGTTCCACGCAACGTATGAAAGTGTTTTGGATTATGACATCGGGACGTCGCCATCCATACGCAACACACTGAAGATGCGTCCAATCAGTATCTTTTTCGGTACTCGTTAATCAAGGACCAACTGACAAATTTTTTCCGAGTAGGGGTCTTAGACAAGGGGACCCACTCTCACCATCCCTATTTATAATTGGCGCTGAAGTTTTAACAAGAAACCTTCAAAAAGCGGCAGACCAGAAAAAAAAACCAATATGAATCAAAATTAAGCGAGGGGGGACTAGAATTCCCTTCCTTTCTTTTACAGATGACATAATAATATTCTCAGATACGAAGCAAACGACCTGTCAAAAAATGAAAAACATCATTGATAACTATTGTGCAGTCTCAGAACAACTCGTAAACTTCCATAAATCAGCATTCTAAGTAACAACGAACACTAGTAACACAGCGAGAACAAATATACAACAAATTTTTCAGGTCAACCAATTTATAGCCCTAAAAAAATACTTAGGATGCCCGATAATAAGTGAACAAGTCACACAACAAACTTTCTTCCCGATAGTTGAAAAAACAACCCAACAGCTTGCAAAATGGAAAGCAGATTCACTCTCAATGGAAGGCAGGAAAGTTCTCATCAAAACAAACCAAGCAGCCCAACCTAATTTTATCATGCAAAGCTTCATGCTTCCTGACCAAACTCACAAACAACTTGACAAAATCAATAGGAAGTTTTACTGAAATAAAGGCGACAACCATAGAACAATGATTAAATGGAATGATATTTGCAAACCAAAAGATAAACGGGGTCTTGGACTACGCAATAACAGAGACATGAATGTAGCCCTACAGATGAAATTACTATGGAAGATACTAGAAGAACCATATAACATCTGGGGTAACCATTCTAAAAGAAAAATATTTGAAAGACACAAACATAATTAGATATAAGAAACCGAAAAACAAAAAAGCCTCATGGCAATGGTCACAAATGAACAAACTCATTCCTGAATTCAAGAAAGGCCTTATCTGGAAAGTGGGTGATGGGCATACTATAAACTTCTGGGAAGACAACTGGTATCCAGAAAAATTAATCGATCTAATCCACACAGAAGAACCCATCAATGACCAAGAAAAAATAGCCAACTTCCTCAATCAAGTAGAAGCTGGAACATTACCAAATTGAGAAAATACTTTAATGAACAAACTCTCAGGGAAATAATATCCTATCCTATTCCGATAAACCATATCCGTGATAGACTCTACTGGAAAGCAAACAAAAATGGATGGTTCTCAACGCAGAGTGCTATCAACATGATATATGAGAATAGAGACCTCCAACCCTCACATAATGAATGGATCTGGAAACTAGCTAGACATAACACCAAAAATTAAAAGCTTTCTTTGGAAAGTCACAAAGGATATCCTACCAATACCCCCATCGCTACTAATTGCCCTAATTGTAATAACTGCTATGAAGATATACACCATTTCCTCTTTAAGTGTGTCGTTACCCGACAAGCTTTACATAGATTCAACAATTCATTCACCCACACCATCCATGATATTTACGAGGACAATTGCTCAACTATTACACTACTAACTAAATTACGAGAGTACGCAACTAGAAATGATGTAGAACAGATAGTGACTATCTGGTGGTCACTATGGTTCTACAGAAACAAGAAGACCTTCAATGAGGCTGAATTTAATGAACTACCAAATATAATTCAATTTGTCAACCAACATAGAGTTGAGTGGGCAAAAACAAAGAGAGAAATAGAAGAGATGAAAATAAACAAAAACAAACCAAAAAACCCACACGTAGGAAGAGAGTAAAAATTAAATAGAGTAAACCGTTAAACAATTATGTCAAATTGAATGTGGATGCCTTTGTCCCAACAAATGGATCTGCTTCCTTTGGCATAATCATTCGAGACCATTTGGGAAAACCTCTCCATATGGAGAATGGGAAACTCGGTTTTGTCTCACCACTAACAGCGGAAGCCCTTGCTATGCATTTGGGCATTAGAGCGGCTATCCAACTTGGATTTTCTCACATTAAGATTGAGGGTGATAGTCTTCACCTTGTTAATGCCTTAAACGGCGTATGGGCTTGCCCTTGGGAAATTGACTTAATTGTGACAGACATTAATCTTGACTTGCGAAACTTTCTATCTTGTCGCATTTCCCATGTTTTTAGGGAAATTAATAAAGTGGCTGACTACCTGACAAATATGAACTACTTTACCCAATCACCCGACTTGACATTCTATCCAGATCTACATGATCTCGTCCTACGGGACGCTCTAGGACAACATGTTTCCCGTTAAACAGGCTCCCCTAAATGCTTTCCTAATTAAAAAAAGAAAAGAAAACTATGGCATATAACTATATAAGTGTAGTGAGAATGGTAAGAATTTATACAACGAATAACTTTTGCATAATATTTTTGAAAAAACACACCAAGTTATAAAGTTTACATGCTAACTATCAAAATAAAATAAAATGAAAATAAAAATATAACTTTTCTTTTTGGTAAGAAATGGTTAATGACTTAGTACGTACCCTACTTAATTTACAGGTGTAATCGTTTCCTTGAACCGGTTTGGGTGCATGCTTATCTTTCTGTGACTTCTAATGGATGCATTCACAATGATTTTTCGTCATTGAAAGTATAGTAATTCCTAAATTTTGTACATGCAAGCTGCCACATTATCGGATGTGTTAAAGAAGTGTGTTTCTGGGAAGGTAATGGAAAACTTGTAGGTTATTTCATGTGGCAAAGTAGAAATTGGGAAGATTAACTTCTAGTTAACCTGAATTTGACGTCTCAATACTGAGATTTGGTAAAATAGGCTACATAAGTGGTTTTGTTTGAACATATATAGTATGATTTGTACGAAGAAATTGATGGCTTTCGATAGAAACAGATCTTGCATGTGTAGCTTTAACAAGTCCTTATAACATAACCCGGTGTTACGAAAAATCCTCATCATCTTCAACTGCCCCTAGCTCTTAATTTCATTTACTGCAAAAGAGTGAAGTGACAAATCAGGCCACACAATATAAAAGAGCACTGGAATAGAATGGACTCTCATTTATGTTACTATGCTGAATACCCTATGTTACTTGGACTTGGGTACCCCGTACCCATGTCGGACACAGGTACATGTCCAAGTGTACGACTCGGCTATTCTATGAAAAACGTTCATGATTTTGGTCTAAAATGAAGTGTCAAGTGTCCATACCCATGTCCGAGTGTCAAGGATCCGACACGGTTACTTGAGGTAAAATGAAAAGTCCAAGTAACATAGTGAATACCATAAGCAAATTTATCATCAAAGCTGTACAACAGTGCTACCAAATTCGATTCAAGAAAAGTTCATTCCAAAATACAATGAGATCACAGAATACTAAGAAAATGTGAGAAATCCAGGGCATATTATTCTTGCACATATATATATGTATAAACCGGAGCTCTAGAACTGCTTCAATTGCAGAAGAATCTTAAGACATTTTTAAGCTACAAAATAATCTACTAAAAGCCTTCTTCAAATCCTTAAATGAGACAGAACATATCGGGGTTGGCTAACCAACTATAGCTTTGATAACATGAAGTAAAGCTAGGTCAATGCACAATGTTGGATCAATAAAAGATGGCAAAGGCACATAAAGAAGCAAATGAGTTATCTAGAAGCTAGGCTAACAAACTAAGCAGGAAGCCAGTAGCATTTTTCCACATAATTATAGACCATATCATTTTTTCCTGAAATTAGCATTGCCAAACTTGCTTATGATCTTCAGAACTCAGATTTGAAAGCACAAATTAATAAATTTACACAATATGCAAACTAGTGATCCTGCACCCACTGAAAATTAGTATGGACTAATCAACTACAACGTAATCAAGAGGAGTAAAGAAGGTCTTACAAGATTCAATTTGTCCAATATTAATAATTTAGTGATCCTTGTTTCGCCTTTTATTGCTCATCTGATTTAATCAGATCGCTAAGGTATTTTTTAATCTGGAGATTACTGTTTTTCATAAATCCTAGTACGCAGAATTTTAACGTTTATCCACATGATTATATATCTTGATTTTTTCTAAGCTACTTGAAGCGAAAAATCTGATGTCTTAAGACTCTAAGCAAGAGACAATAGAAAATAAATGATTACCTACTACTGTTATGTTAGTCCAAGAGGCTTGAGCCAAGACGTCATTTAACTCTACAATTGACATGTATAAAAACCAAGAGATTCGAGTAAGACAAAAAACACATGATAACATTAATGGTTTCAGAGAACAGCTTAACTTCTACAAACAGTAAATTAGGGTTTGGGGAACGGCAATTGCTGGTCTGCTAAAGACTACTGCAGATCAGTCAATGTTGAAGACTATTTGATATAAATTGAAGTTTAATATACGGTTCTTAAACTGGACATGTGTTGTCTAAACCTTGTCAGATAACCTAAGCATATACTCAATACAACCAACCATATAAAAATTAAACAACACAAATGTTATACAATCAACTTCTTGAGCACTTATAAGCCTTTAAGTATTGTATTCAGTGACATCCAAAAAAGAAAGCTATGATTTAGAAAGAGAACAGACACCTGACGAAGACGATGTCTGCTGCATATAATCTTGATAGAGTCGAGGCAACTTATCCTTAAAAGGCATCACAAATCTCTCCACAAACTTGGACCCAGCAAACGTCATGAACGAATTCAAACTGATATCCTTCTTCAATAGCTGTTTCTCCTTGAGAGCTTGAATGACTGCAATTCGTGGCATTGTCCTCTTCTCCATGCTATATGTTAGTAGAGCAGGATGCGATGCTAAGTAATCAGATCCATAACCAAGTTCTTCCATAAAATAATTTAATCGAGTACTCAGTAGTTTTCCAGAAAGGCCCAAAATTAAGGGATGCTTCCTGAGTAATGTTGAGATTTCAGTCTCACTCCACCCATAACTGCGTATTACTTGAAGCGATGATTCAAGCCTGTCATCGCTTATCCTACTCAACGCAGCGAGCCCGTGCAGGAACATACCAGATGTTCGAGGAATCCGGAGCCTTTCTTCAACTGCATTTAGTTTGCCTTCCAACCACTGAGTTTTCTGCATCATATTTAATGGTCTTTTTAGTAGCACATCCTTGATTTTATCCCTCGGAACACCATAACTTTGCAGCAACAGCAGGTTTGGAGGGAGATTCTTCAATAAACTGGAAGAAAGCAGCAGTGGATTTTTAATTTTCAGCAAAAGGCTAATCAGCTCTTCATTACTACCGACTACAGATCTCAAAATCTCAAGGGAAGGGACAATGTGAGCTTTCAGGCTAGATTCTAAAATGTATGCATGCTGAGATATCACTAAACCTAAATCTGACCCGCATAGCCCTAGCTCCTGAAAAAACCTAATTTTCGGCTCCAGAGTTTTCTCAATTTTACAACGGACAAGGTATGGGACACGAGTGAGCAATTTCCTGATATGAGTTTCGTCAAATCCATTGCTTTTAAGAAAATCAATAACCAATTCAGGTTGTTTTGTGTTGTGTTTCGAGGAGTATCTGACCTTAGCAACAATGGAGGCAGCTTCTTCTTCAGAAAATCCCACCGAATTGGAGAGGAATTCAGCAAGGGGAGGAATCCGATCTTTGGAGGCTACTGATGTAGAATAGAGCATCAAAGATTTGATCGAATGAAGACGGCTAAATCCGCCATTGTATACTCGTTTGAGCATTTCTTGCCTTGTAAATAGCAAATGATGCCTCCTTACATTAATACTCCGTATATTAATGTTTAAATTTTATGCTATATCCAAGATATTTTAATTTTGATTTATATTTTTTTGTTATGAGCAGTTTATATTTTGTCATACAGGAAAACAAGTTAACACATGTGTTTTTAAGGCA
The DNA here is from genome assembly GCA_029168935.1 of Oxyria digyna. NCBI lineage: Eukaryota > Viridiplantae > Streptophyta > Magnoliopsida > Caryophyllales > Polygonaceae > Oxyria > Oxyria digyna. The sequence continues at coordinate 50,361,398 of JAPVLV010000005.1, forward strand.
TAGATTAGAAAAACCGTATATAAATTATGTCAACATGTATATAGTTTTTGAGTTTTAAATATGTATTTGATTTCCAAACAAAATAAATATATAATTTATAATCCGATGTCTACTGAAAGAAAAAGTTTCGGTGAGAATAAACCTTATAGTGTGAAGTGTGAAGTGCCCACATTCACATATAACAAGCTAATGCTCATAATTTGGGCAGCCATGTTCATAAATTGGCGATCATATCCATTCAGGTCATTTTCGGAAGAAAAATATGTCATAGAAATTACAAAATTGTTACCGCGTGGCTCGCTTGAAAAGTTCAAAATTATCATCGACCAGACCATGAACATTACAATACAGAATATTAACATTACCATTAAAATTATCAAAATCATTAAGAAGGATTCCTTGAGTACTAGTGCATGCGATGTATCTTAGTGTGTGATGAAGGGCTTCAAGGTGAGTTGTTCTAGGAGCTTGCATGAATTGAATCAATGTTTGATCTGCAAAACTAAGATCAGGCCTCGTGTGAGTGAGAAAGTTTAACTTTACCACAATTTTTCTGTTGTTGGAAGCATCCTCAAAGGGAAACCTATCAGAGTTAAAAAACTTGGTGCTTAGTGGTAAAGGAGTACATACAGGTGTGGCTGTCAAGAATTCAGTGTCATGAAGAAGCTCCTTGGTAAACTTATGTTGAGTTAGAAAAATGTTAATGGACAAGTACTTACTTCCAATCCCCAGAAAAATTACGAAGAAGACCAAGGTCTTTGATGTTGAATGTTGTATCCAAATAGGATTTGAGTTGTGTGATGCTTTCAATAACAAAAGCAGTCACTAAAACATCACAATTGTAGAAATCTTCTTGAGAAATAAATTTTAGTCATTCTTGGATTGAACAAATCCAAGAAGAAGGAGAGCACATGTCAACTTGTGGAATAATTGTCTAGAGGTTTGCTTTAAACCATACAGAGACTTGGTCAATTTGCATACATAATGATGTGGATTAGGAATACCTTCAGGAATTGCCATATATACCTCCTCTTTCACATCTTCATGCAAGAAAGCATTGTTGACATCTAGCAACATCCACTGACAGAATTGTACTCTTCTTGTGGTCATCTTAATCATTGGAGAGAAAGTCTCATGAAAATCAATACCTTCTTGTTGAGTGTATCCTTTTACAACAAGTCTTGTTTTGTATGTTTCAAGTGTGTCATTTTCTTTTAACTTGACATGAAATACCCACTTGCATCTAATGGGTCTCTTTCCTGCAAGTAAAGGAAGCAACTCTCATATGTTATTTGCTTGTAAAGCAGGCATTTATCTCTGATTTCGTAGCTTTAGTCCAATTAGGATATTTTGAGGCTTGGAGATATTTAGTAGGTTCAGAATATGGAACTCAACCCGGCAACAAGGAAAGGATCCCACCCTTTGAATGCGGAAGTTGTGGTGAGAAGGTAAATCAGAAGAACTAACAAGCCCAATTGTAGGCTCTACAAAACTAAATGCACATATAAAGTCATTAAGATATGTAGGTAAGTAGTTGCTTTGTAATTCTTCTAGACCTTCTTAGAGTATGTTATGATGGAGGAGATAGAGTAGATGGAGTAGAAAGAGTAGAAGTATTAGAAGAAAAAAGAGAATTGTTTTGTGCATAGAATGATTGTAGGAGGGTAAAAGAATAAAGCTCATAAGTATATTTCTCTCCCTCTCTTTTAAGAGTGTTATCAAAACAGAGACATCCAAAGGCTCTTAGGGAAGAGTAATCCGATGGTTTATGAAATAAGAGTTCATAAGGAGAAATGTTATTGAGGGATGGTAAAGGGATGCGGTTGATAAGGTAAGTTGTTGTTAGTACGCACTCTCCCAAGTAGGAATGTGGTAATTTGGATTGAAAGAATAAAGCTCTAGCCAACTCAAGGAGATATCTATGTTTTCTTTCAACAATGTCATTTTGTTGGGGGTGTGTCTACATAAGAGGTGTGATGCACTATGTCTTTGAAAAAATAGAAAAGGTGGGCAATGGGACCAATGAATTTAGGTGCATTGTTAAACCTGATAATTTGAATTTTGCTATCAAACTGAGTGAGGCTCATGGCATAGAATGATTGTAGGAGGGTAAAAGCATTGCTTTTATGGCTCATGAGATAAGTCCGGGTAGACCTGGTGTCGTCATCCACAATAGTAAGAAAGTATCTAAATCCATTGTGAGTTGACCTTTTATGGTCCCTAGGTATCAATGTGGATTAAGGAAAAAGGTTTAGTAGAAGTAGAGGTAAACTTCCTCATTGTTAATCCTCAAGTAGTACACACAAAATTATTCTTACATTTATATATTGCAACTGATTACAAGGTATATGTCCCATGCGACAATGTAACAATTCAGTGAAATAGTTGTTATTGAAACATTACAACTTGAAGCAACACATTGTGTTTGAAAAGAAATAGAATGTAAAGAAGAATCCTTAGCAACACTCTAGTTAATGATGATGACTCTTCTATGACATATAATCCATTAGCTTCATGATCAATCACTTAAGGATTATTTATCGAAGGGGTCTTGATTAGACATGAATCAGATGTAAATATCACATTAGATGATAGGTCTTTGGTTAATTTGTGAACTGACAACAGGTTAAAGTGAAGGTCTGATGAGTTGGTTGATGAGTTGCTTCTTCACCTCCAGATTCTTTGCTGAGAAAGGTTGATGAGTTGGTTGTAGTGTTGCCGAGTCAGAGACATATTCTCATGGATAGAATAATTTGAAGAAGCTTGAGCAACCACCTATGGATCTTTGCCCTGAGGATAACCATGCTTCTTCCAACATCTATCAATAGTGTGACCAGGATTCTTGCAAAACTCAAAGAAAAACTTGTTATCTTCTTGTGCTTTGGTAGGACGACCATTAACTTTGCAGCACCAACAATCTTCCAGCATGCAATGATCACAATATTTTGGATTCCTTCTTTGATCATCCTTGTATCCATATTGTGCTCTTTTAGAACATAAAGCAACAACATCTATATCAGTAGTGGCATTGGCATTCAACTGCCTTTGTTTCTCTTCTTGTAGCATCATCACATACTTCATTGAGATTTGATGGAGGAGTAATCATCAAGACATTCCCTCTAACAATGTTAAAGCTTTCATTCAATCCCATTATAAACTGTATCACTTGTTGATTTGTCATGACTTTGTTCATTTCCACAGTAGAACCACAATACACAAAATCATCAAGAGCTAGGAATGACAATGGGGCGGGAAATCCCCACACAGGGAATGGGGATGGGGATTTTTTTTGACGGGCCCATTTCCGTCCCCATCCCCGTCCTCATTCCCATCATCATTGAGATCTCATCCCCATATTAAATATGCTTAAACTTTGATATACTTTGAATTTAAAATATTTTGATTTAGTTATTTTTATTTATACATGTATATAAATAATTAAATTTAACGGGGATACAAAATCCCCATTGGGGAATTAAATGGGGAAAATTAACGGGGATGGGGATTCCCCAACGGGGACGGGGATGGGGCGAGATTTTAGAAAAAAAACGGGGATGAGGATAGGGATCATGTTAAATGAGGATGAGGATGGTAGGAGTATTTACCGTCTCAGACCCGCCCCATTGTCATCCCTCTCAAGAGCAAACATATACTCATCCTAGAGTCTTTTCAATTTAGTGAAATAAGTGATAATAGATGACAATCCTTGAGATATGCTACTCGATTCTCTCTGAACTTAATAGAACCGAGTTATATTTGATATGTTAAACCTAGCTTCAAATTCTTTCCAAATTTGACAAACAATTTTGCAGTATATCACAAATTTAACAATATCCTTCTCTATAGAATTAACGGAGTAACCAAAAAATTACCATATTGTTCATTATCTCCCATTCTTCTAGGTCGAGGAGTCTGGTGGCAGAGTTGTGCAAGTTCCAGTCACCATTCCGAGTTTGTTCTTTACTTTGAGAGAAAATTCCACCGAGCGATGCCAATGACTATAATTCCTTTCATTGAACAAGCTCATAGCCAAAACATAATTCGGATGATCGGAGTTACGCATTGTCAACTCTCTGGTTACGCTGCGAACTTTGTCTCCTCGTGTAGCCATTAATCACGATTATAAAAATCCAAGATCTGATACCGTGTCAAAATTAGAAGCGTATAGAATTCGTCAAGAAAGCAAGGAAGAGATTGTGAGAGAGAGAAGAAGAGGAAAGAGGGGAAATGTAATTTCTGTATAATTACGCACTTAGCTTGCTTGTTTGTTGCAAAAGTGTGTTATATGTACACTTAGACCTGAGAAACGGGTCGGGCGAGTCGGGTTTGGGTCAGAGTACATCGGGTTTAGTATATTTCGGGTCGGGTCATTTCAGGTTTAAAATTTACCGGGTCAAAACAGGTCGGGTTACGACGGGTTTATCTCCGGTTCGGATCAACCCATTGGGTCTGATTGCGCAATTTTTTTACGTAACGGCTATATACACTCATTTTTTTGTCTATATACACTCAATACCCCACGCAGTTGCGACGCGTGGGCGTGGGTATGATCCACGCATACACAACGCGTGTGCGAGACCATTTTATGGATATCCGAAACATTTAATCCACGGGTACGCAAAGCGTGTGCGTGGGTATAATTTTTTTTGTCAATCCCACGCTTCATATACGCGTAGGTCATAATTGAAAAAAAAAAACTTAAAATCAAGACCCACGCACTTGCGTTGCGTGGGCGTGCCTTTTCAGCTTCAGGCCTGTAAGAGATTTTCTGTGAAGTGGTGACAATCTCAAACACACCCAAGCAACTCCCACTCTCTTTTTCAAATACAGGTAGAGCAATGGACCCACGAACCTCACACATCTGAGCGTGGTTCAAACGTTGGTATTCGTCTTGCCTAAAGAACCGAACATCTGGGCTCCACTCAGGCGCCTTCCCTACAAAAACTCGGCCAGGTAATCCAAGCCCCTCTTTAGAATCATTGTCATCAGCTGAGAATTGATAATTCTCAGAAACATGTCTGTAATTTGCTAGAGAAGTGCAAGTAGGATCATAAGAACATGGCTGATCAGCTGTTGTAAGAAAATTCTTGATGCCTCTTTTTACAGGAACCCAAATCTGAATTAGTGAGCTTTTGTCACTGGATAATGATTAGAAGTGAGTTATCGCCTTTTTAAGCCGCTCCTTGACAGAAGAAGAAGGGCCTGGATTTGCTGCTGGAGGAATCCAGATGCTGGTTTTGTCACATTTTTGGGATTCTAAATTCATGGCACCTGATGATGTGTGAGAACCTGACTGCAAAAACATGGAGAGGTCACAGGTCAGCAGTTGTTAACATTCCTCCTCCATTGAAGAGTTGATCCATGAAATTAATGTGAAAGTTAGGTGTAAAGGTACCATCATCCATAGACAAACAGAAATGATCAACCAAGGAGATGGAGTAACTGGTGTTTTTGTTTCTGTGTTTGACTTTCTAAATGAATTTTTTTCTGAAGTGCAGTAGAAGAAGGATGAACAGGTTGCGTGTGCGTGGGTATATTTTTGAAAACATCCTTGCACACGCGTGTGCGTGGGTATATTTTAATATTTCCGAAATTGCCCTACGGGTACAGTTTGCGCAGGCGTAATATTTTATCAAAATACCCACGCACACGCGTTGCGTGGGCGTGACTTTAATGGTCGGATATCCGTTTTAAACGAACGCCTACGCGTTGCGTGTGCGTGGGTACCTAGCCACGCCCACGCGTTGCGAGTGCGTGGGTATCTGAGTCTAAATAGACAAAAAAATGAGTGTATATAGCATCACCCTTTTTTTATTCCTTTTTATACTTATTTATAAATAAGTTTGCAATGGATAAACAAATCGTTGAACATTTATCTCTTCTTTATATTTTTTCAAGGAATATTTTGCCAAATTGGGCTTTTAAGCCTATTTAAGGTCTTTTAGCGTTTACGCATAGTTTCGAGTCTCGTTTTGTGTGAGCGAGACCTTATTGTGACTTTATATGTCTAATAAGACTAAGTTGTATAATGTTTTCAACAATAATCAACATCGATGTTTTAGACCATACATACTGTGACAAGTTAAAGAGTTATCACTAGTTTGATTTTTACAAAGGAGGTGCAATTTGAAAAGTTAAAAGCTGTGATTAGAAGTTACCCACATGGCCTTTTAGCGTTTACGCATAGTTTCAGTATAAAATAAAATGACTTATTTTCTTATATTTGAACTTTGTGTCATGTTGTTCAAACTAATAGACATATAACAAAGTATAATGTTCAATCAATAACCATATAATTTCTTATGTAAGTATATAAAAGTATATTATATTTTATTAAATAATCATCCATAAATTATAGTCACAAACATAAACTCTAGTTTATATATGTTCTTAATTATTAAAGAGTATTCCGTATAATAAAATTTATGTAAACACTAAACAATTATTAAACAATCCATACAAGCTAGAATTATACCTCACAATATCATTTAATATTGGGCTAGAATATTGTAAACTAGTGAATAGTGATGATGATTATACAAAATTTAAATATTTAAAAAATAACTAGAAGAAGTAATAAATCTCATTAAAAATTAAGTTGTTGGTGGCTCTATTTAAATTTGTATGTATAAAACTTGTCTACCCTCATTTCCCACACATCGAGGACTTGCAAATGGATCATTGTCACAATCTTCTATATAATCTTGTATTTTTTGCTACATAAATCGAATCCCTCCCACATCGACAAAATGGAAAAACATGAAGCTCTAAATGTGTATATAAGGTTGGTACAAGTTGTTGACTCCTTACAATTCAATTTGGTATGTTTTCCTGATTGGACTTTTAAAATTAAAGCCCATAATAAGTAAAACAATATATTATTTAAGCCTAATCAACCTAATTTTTATTTTTAAGCTTGTTTTTATAAACAGAATTTATAACATAGCAGCAAAATATCATTTTTTTCCCTATCATTTTTTCTGTTTTTTCATATTTCTTTCCTATTGTTATTTTCTAGTTGTTTTTTTGGTAAGAGTGTAAGACCCAACGGGTTGACCCGACCCAACCCGTTTTTGACCCAGCAAAATGTCGGGTCATCAGGTCGGGTCAAAATCGGGTTTCGGGTTTAATTTAACGGGTTAAGAGCATAAAAAATCGGGCAGATTCGGGTCGGGTTGACGGGTCCGGTCATATTTTCAGCATTGATGCTTTTGATGAGTTCAATGGGTACTAATATTGATGGTAAGTTGTTTCCCTCCTACCATAGTTTACACCGATTTCAGCCCCTGATATAAACAGAAAAAACAATGAAATTCAAAAAAAATGTGCTTGTCAAGACTTTCTGTATAGAAGGTTAATGTCTCGTGAACTGATAGGTGATTGGATGTCAACCTGGCGAAGATGGGAACCAATATGATTTTATATTAAACCAATTAATAATAAAAAGAATAACCAATTAAGGGGAGTTGGATCATGTAATAACCTTATTCCACGAATATACAAATACATGCACATTCTTTTATATTCACTTTTAAATAAGTGATGCAGTATGTCGATCGGGATGAAGTCAACCATAAAATACCACTGAGGACAGCCAATGTCCACTTCAACAGTTGTTTCAAACTCTCAGCTTGACTAATAAGCAAGATGTTCGAGCAGTCTGCAGTAGATTTCAAGAAGAAATTTACATATTTTGTCATTCCTGAAGTGACATTAAGCTTTACCAAAATAATGCAAGCAATAGCATAGAATAAGTATTACTTGGAAACTATAAGTCAGATGTTTGGGAATTATATCATAATTCTACTGAAGAAGAAAAAGAGCATTCTTGTGGAAGTAGATGTTTGCTTTACTTTTTAGATTTATCTACTTGAATTCTGAAACCAATGTTCATTGTTTGACAACAGTGACAAAATAACTTGCAGATGATATTAATGGCATGACCTCCAGACACACAACTTTTAGTTCACATAGATATATCTATATTGAGGCCACAAAGAGTCTTTTAAAATTGAGATACAACAGTTTGATAAAAGCATAATAATCTCTGCAAACCCAAACCCTTAAATTTTTTCCCCTTAATTTAGGATAGCTCAAGTAACCCACACAATATAAGTTCAATCACCAAACATAAGAAAATGAATCAACTTCAAACAATTTTTACTTCAAGGACTTGATGAAACATGATGCCTAATTTTTCATAAACAAAAAATAAATCAGAGACCCCAATCAATGAACAATTTCAAAAATCAATTGATAGAAATATAATATACCTGTTGTAAACATATAAATCATATACCACGTTAGCATCAACTGAAACTATGAAAAAATTAGGGATTTATTGATGAACAAGATGAGGGAATTGATCGATGTTGTTAATCTCCATCTTTTACCAATTCTCTTCTCTATATCTCCTTTCCAAGATTTCGGATCGATCATCGACCACTATGGAGCCATATCCAACCATCTCGACCCTTGATTGTAGTATTTTCGCCAGATTTAGGGTTTGAGGGATTTATAGAAAAATCAGAAGCGAATTTGGGGCAAAAGTTCCACTGAATCATGAAGGTTGATTGCGCGGATAATGGAGAAGCAAGACGAGTTTGGGTTAGAGGTGAGCGTCAACTGTGACGAGTGACATATATGGTTCGGCAAAGACGTGGAAAAAAGAGCGTTTGAGAAAATACAAGGGAGCTGCAAAAATTAATTGATAAATGAGCTAGTTTTTCTAATTCAAAACTTTCAAGTGTCAATGGTCACACTCTTTCAAGATTTAGATAACTGCAAAAATTTGAAAGATTAGATATGGCATAATGTCCTCATTGATATTCAGACCGAGATATATCGGTGTTTTATGAATTTCAAATCGCTAACCGAGCTATATCAAGTTATCATAAGGAAATAATTGGGTCCGAGTGAGCCCCATTTGCAACAACACCACACATGACTTGTTCATAAGATAAAAGACATCTAAAAACGGCTTCACTCCCTTTCTTGGACGCAAACTTCTCTAATGATCTTCAAGAAAGAGTCACACTTGGAAAGACACATGATCCATAACCTGAAATAGAGCCAAGAAGCAAAAACAATCAATACAGATTGAACCAAAAACAACATAAACAAATGAAAATTAGTGAGTAGAAGCTACATTACTTGGGTCTTTAGTAGTCTGCATAGCAAGGCCATTGAAGAAACAAGTTGCACCTTGACTCCTAAACTTGGCCCAATACGAACTAAACGCGTAGCTCGCGTGCACAACCGTCACATCGGGCTCATAACACTCTCTCCCTAGCCGAAGAGCGTCACATGTTCTGTTCCCTTGAGAACATGCGTATGAAACCGCCGGTCCCAAATCTGAAGTGTTAGCTCCTTTATCCGCAACACACCATATCTTTCCCTTGTAAGGCGCATCATTGACTTCTTGTGGTAACAATGGTATATGTAAAGCTTGTGTTGCTCCAGACAAGTCTATTGGATACACCTTTGTTGTGTTCGGATAGAAGATGCCCCAATGGCGCTCACTAGAAGGCCCGGGCTTTCGGTCTTCGTTGTACAATGAATATATAAACGCGGAGATTTCTTCACCAGGGCGAGCAGGAGTGCCAATGGGTGGATTTGTGGTAAGCTTTTTTACTAGGTTTTGGTTGTAAGTAGCTTCATTGTAAGGATTTCCTCCTACTTGGTCAATGTCACAACTATTAGGCCAACCCGTTTCGCTAATCGACATCCTGATATTAGGGTAACCTAGACTTTTCATGGAGAAGACAGCTGAATCGAGCATTATATCAAGGAGGTTGGTGTAGGTCAAGTTACTAACTGGGTCAGTGTAGTTTTTCCCTCCTTCGAAGATTGCGTAATCTAGGGTGATGTTAGGGTAGTTTTCGGACCAAACTTTGTAAGGGTACACATTCATAAAGTAATAGGACTTCGTCTTGTTAAGGAAGGCCAACATGGGCCTTATGATGGAGGAGGAAACATCGCTCCGAAAGGTGGCAATCGAAGGCGAAGAAACGGGTGTGATCACATCCATGGACATAGCAGTTCCCACCTTGATCTTAGTTATATTCAGAGTTCGAAGAGCAAATTTGACCCTCTTCATGCATGGGACTAAGTTGAGCCAGTTTCTCTTAGTGGCTTGATGGGAGAGGCTAAGGACTTCGTTTCCTACGAGAATGATCTTGATTTTGGTGTCGGGGAGGTAAGGAAGAACGTTGGATCGGACCCAATCGTTGGCGATGGATTGGTTAGTAGACATGTTGGTAATGAGTTCGTTTCGGATCATGATGGAAACCGAAAGATTAGTGCCTTTGAGGGAATTGAGGATTTCTGGGGTTTGGTCATATAGTTTTACTCCTTTAGCATTGATGCTTTTGATGAGTTCAATGGATACTGATATTGGTGGTAAGTTGTTTCCCTTCGTACCATAGTTTACACCGATTTCAGCACCTAATATAAACAAAAAAAATAATGAAATTCAAAAATAATGTGATTGTCAAGACATTCTTGTAAAAGGTTTAGGATTCGTGATGTCTGGTGAACTATATATGCACACATCTATGAATGTGCATGTGAATATAAAGGAATGTGCATATGAATATAGAAGGTTGTGCATGTATTCGTATATTCGTAGGATAAAAAACATTCTCACACTCTTAAGTGTCGATAAAACCAAGTAGCATATGTTTCTCCACATAATTGGTGTGATAATAATGCTAAGATAACACCTATTTTATCTATCTTTGCTATTAGTTTTATCAATAAAATGCAGTCTTATATTTTGTAATCTTTTTCTATATATAAGTTCATATTAATATAGAGAGAGATTGCAAGTAACCATCCTCAAAGTTTAAATGATATCTCAAACATCAAAACTATAAGTTTGTCAATCTTAACAAATTGAGAAGTATAATAAACATCTATATATTATATAACAAGAGATAAATATAAAGGGAATTGATTTGAATCGGATTTAATTTATAAATTAAGATTGAAGTCTTCACGGACACATTTTATGAAATGAAAATCAAAAGAATGAAACTTAATTATACTTACTGCAGAATGAAGCAAGTAGAGAAACGAGGAAGAAGAAGATGGTAGCAAGGCTCCTCTCCATTGTTCTAGGCTTCAAGTATGGAGAGGAGAGTAAAATACAGATCATATATATAAGCATTCCACTTTGGCCCATTTTGATTCACAATTCATTTGTGTAGATGACGGGGTCCATTTAAATTATCCAATAATTAATGCTAAATAATTGTTAGGTCATGATTGTTGAAAAATTTGCGGTGAGAACAAGGTTTAACGTAGGAACGTAGGAAAAATAAAATTTTCGCGTTTAAAGATAATAAGCTAATCTTCATAATTTAGGCTATAAAAAATATGAAGTCATTTTGAGGAAAAAAAAACAAAAAAATCAAAGTTTGCAGTATTTACAAGGATGTCACCGCGTCCTTATTGAAAACATTTAAAAATATTTATGGTCCAAATTATGAGCATTACCATCTAGAATATTAACAATGACGTGTAATCTGTGACGCAATGTGTCCGCTTTTCTTACGTTAAAAGTTATTTATACCGACTCTTTCCTCTATGATTGTTTAGTTAGATTGATAAGAGTTACTCTATATTCATATTGGATTCTCGTGAGATAAAAAACCGTACATTAAATTTATCTTAACTCATTTGGATCATCTAAATATGTCGTCATTTTGATTTATAATACATTTGTGTAGCTAACGTAGTCTACTCAGATTATCTGAATATGCTCGATAATATTTATATTATAAATTTGATTTTTCTAACTTATTTCTTAAAGTCTTATAAATAGGAAGGTGGTTTTATTAGTTTAGTAATTGTTTTTATTTTTATACTAAGGATTTTGTTTTTTGTAGGGCAGTTGCTTGATTAGAAAAACTTAGATTTTTTTGTGCTAAAAGATTACTTGATTAGGAAAACACAAATAACAAATCAGATCTTGTGGACACATTACTTGACTATTTTGTGCAAAAAGTATAAATAACTTTGTAATATATACTGACAAACATTTAATTCTTGTTTTTATATTTCATCTAACCCTGTCAGCCAATCTTGAATAAAAAAGGTCCCATAAATTTGATTTTTGTGGATGAATAGAAATAAAGTTTACTTGATAAAAAAAATTATATAATATTTTCTACTATAAATAATAAAAATTAAATATATGTGAAGAAAATTGGTACAACTTGTTCTATTATAAATTTGTAGATATTATTTTTAAAAATGGTTGTAAGTGGAAACAAATATAATTTAATCAAATTACAAATATATTCTAATATATAGAATCAAGCAAAGGGTAAAATGATTGGTGATGACCTTCAAAACGAGTACCTCATGGAGTAATTCTGGCGGTACTCGAAAATATTAATTCTGGTATTTAAAGTTCATCTAACGCACTGAGCTAGTGAGCTGTGATGAATTGTTTTATCAAAACTAGTGGCAGTCGCACGGGGTACATAGGTTAGTGGTACGAAGTAATTTATTTGTGATTTACGTAATATATATGTGATGGTATATAAACACACGCTTGTACGCTAATTAATATGAAGTAAATAATGTGTACTGTTTTTTCGGAACATAAAATTTCACACATGAGTCTTGAAGAGCTAGAGCTGATAGCAATCGTAAGTTAACTCTAGTAGTTTGACATTAATAAATGTTGATTGAAGCCCACGATATAAGAAAGTAGGAAGGAAAAAATAATACACCTTTATTATACTATATCGGCCCGTTTGAGCATTTCAAATGAAACTATGTTCTGAATCAACACCGGTTGACTTTGTTGTAGATGTGCGGAGGTCGTTAGCACTTTGACATCAACTTCTCTTCGTACTCGTGAAAGTGCAACATATAGTTGTCCGTGTGAGAAACAAGGGTGTTGCAGATAAACTATCAATTTGTCTAAAGTTTGACCTTGAGCTTTATTTATTGTCATTGCAAAGCATAATTTTATGGGAAATTGTTTTCTTTGAAAGCAAAAAGGGTATTTTGTGTTTGATGGTGGTTTAAGCGTTATTCTTGGCAAGAATACTTGTTCACCTTTGTGATAGCATGTGCTAATCTCGCATTGTATCAAAGTGCTCAAAAAATCTTTTACAAATTAGTCTTGTACCATTACATAGGCCTGCAGATGGATCTAGATTGCGAAGCAATATTACAGGACAATTTTCTTTCAAAACGAGCGAGTGTGGACTCATTCTTCCAGGACAAAGAGTGTTAAGGAATTCAGTGGAGAATGTATTACATTTGTCATCAACTATAGAGTCAAAACTGTGGTATGTTATTGGTGAGCCAATGAACTGTTGTATCAATGCTTCATTGATACGATCAACGCCGTCGTTCGTTGGCGTTAGAATTGCTCTTGCATTATAAATGTTTATGTCGGGAGGAGTTGATGTCATCTCTGGAAATATTGTATCAGCCAAAAGTTTAAAGTCGGCGTCTATGTTACTACATCGCATGGTTATATTGTGTGGAAAATTTATGTTACCGTGTTCTTCATGTTGTAGTTTTCCGTCTCCTAGTTGAAGCAAAAAGTTGGCAAATGTTGGATCCTTTTGGGCTCGCATGTTTTTTGTTAGTTTGAATTTTGTTAGTTCTGGCCAAATGAAGGAGTTGACCAAGCTGGCTTCAATTGCCTCATACTGTGTCTTTCTGGGTAATACAGGTAATACTTGACGGAAGTCCCCTCCAAATACAACAACTTTTCCACCGAAAAGTTCGGTGCTTTCGCATATATCTTGTAGTAGAAGTTGAAGTGATTCGATGTTTTCTTTTCTTGCCATTGAGGCCTCGTCCCAAATTATTAGAGATGATTCCCTTATTAATTGTGCTAGGCTACTTTGCTTCGAAACATTACATGATAATGAGGATTCTTCGTCAATTGGTAGTTTGAAGCGAGAATGTGCTGTTCTACCGGTCGGTATGTTGGACGCTGCAATACCTGATGTAGCTGTTGGCAGCACAATTTTTCCCATTGAGCGCAATTTTGCAAACAATGCACAATATAAAATGTCTTTCCAGTGCCGCCGGGGTCGTCTATGAAAAATGCTCCAGGTTTATTGTGCTTCACATGGTGCATTATGCACTTGTAGGCTGCACGTTGTTCATCGTTTAGCTTCTTGTGAGCATTAGTATATTCTAGTGGGACTTCAGCTGTAATTGCATCATGTATATCCTTAGTTTCCTTAATTATAGTATTTGGAGTGTGTAAAATGTCGTTTAAGTTATAAGCTTTTAGACTTTTTCCCATGGATTCTAAATAACTTTCGATTTCGTGCACAGTTAGATGCATAACCTTTGCCTCATCTGAAGCATATCTATTTTGAAAGTCTTCTGATAGAGATTTGTAATGCCTTGTCCATAAGGTCAGTGGTGCCGCGGGTTCGCAAAATACTAATAAAGTTGAAAAAAGACGGCGTAAAGCATGGGGCATTTGAATCTCGCTGGCTTCTTGCATACATGAGTCTACATAGTCATCAGTTTCAAAAAGCCCGCGTTTTTGTGCCGCCTCTTGAAATGTTGTACACACATATCCATTGACAATTAATAGATCAAGAAATGATCTTGGACCACGTACATGAGAAATTAGTAGCTTGAGGTAGTAACGTTCACCTTCATAAGGGCCTGCATAAGCTAGTCGACCAACTGCATGTCTATGATCTAACCTCCTAATGGTCCATATTTTATCTTGTGGGCTCCAAGTGTAGTGCTCTGGAAATTCTGAATATAAATATGATGTTGCATTTGGGAACTTGGTATTGTAGGAGAAAAATTCGGTTAACATTGTGCGGGTTCGATGTGAGTGCGAGGCAATTTCTTGTAAGGTTTCATTTTCTCGAAAAGAAATGGATTGCATATTGGGTAAGTGTACATGGAGTGGAATGACTGGTGGTTGGATGTCGTATAAGTCAAACGCAAATATTCTCCAAGCAGCCTCTGGAGGGGATATCCACCTTGCTGTTTGGTAGCTTGAGATCTCGTCATGTAGTCGAATGTCATCATGGGTTAGATTGAAACTTACGCAATCATGTCCCTTGTAAACATATTTGTATAGATATTTAACTGCCGTAATTGTGGAACATATTTCAACGTTTATATGACAGTCCAATAACGCTAGGAGATAAGGATTGTATGGAATCACTAATCGGTTGTCCATCCACTCGCCTCGTATCCTAACTTTTTCACCGTTCTTTCCCCTCTTGTAAACCGGGTAAGAATCATCTCCAGATGTAGTGAATGCAAAAAATTGTTTTGGATATTTATATCTACATGATGATTTACTACCCTTTTGTTTCATGCATGCACAGTGAGGATGTTTAGAGCCACAGGGGCCGTGCATCATATGACGCAGAACTGCAGAACGCAAGTGGGGATTTTCATTTGTAGGAATTTCTGCGCATACGTATTGGTCAAACATTTCTGGAGTAACAGTTTTTTTAGCTCTTTCTAAAATTATGAGTAAGTGAGCATGCGGTAAGCCTCTTTTTTGGAACTCGATAACGTGAACTCTTGCTGCAACGGGGCCAAATAGTTTTCTTTTGAAGAGCTCGTGCTTTAAGGTAGTTAGTTTTGAATTGAAAACCCTGGCTATTAAATCCGGGCGGTCCTCTGGCTTTTTATCTGGCAGGAGTTCATCTTGTGTTTCAGGCCAATTTTTGTTACACGTCATGGTTATGAAAAGATCGGGTTTCCCATATTTTTGTACAAGTGCCATGGCATTAAGATATCTGCGTTTCACATCTCTAGGTCCGCCGATAAAAGTAGGAGGCAATATTGTGCGGTGGCCGATAGTAGATGCACCATTATGACCTGTATGTAAGCTGTCAATAATTCCTTGATAGAGTTCTGCTCTTATGGTGGGTTGGTTGTCTCGAAAGTAATCAAGCCGTGTGTTTTCAATTTTAACATACATATCAACTATATATTGTTGAAATAGACGACCAGCTTTGAGGAGGTGGTTACCTGATCGAATCTGCAACTTGTACGCATAGTATTGCCGACATGATACATCACCACGGCCCTTAGATGGCTTGCGGCTTGCAACTGGTAAAGAAGACATAAATTGTAACATCATTTAAAATGAATTGTATACATGAAAAAGGGTTTGTTATCGTTTGCATTTTACCTTCGGATTCCTCCATGAATAAGTCATCTGGATCTTGTATGAGGGACGATGATACAGGAAATGTGGTGTTTACATAGCGTAGTTTTCCTGTATTTGAACGTTTGGGTATACCTTGATGCCAACCCGATTCGCCTCATGGATGAAGCAATGGGTACTGAAGTGGATCGTAACAACCGTAGTAGTGCTTAATTCTATGTGATCGATTATCTTTTCCGTATACTAAAATGTGGGGGCTTTCCTTCTTTTGCGAGTTGGTGCTTTCTACTGCAATTCCCGCAACTTCGTCAGACGTCGGAGCGTTGTAAATGCGTTGATCAAGAGTGGGATTATGGGATATCGTGATCTTTGTGTTCTCAGATATCCCGCGTTCCCGTAAAGAGCGAAAAAAGGTAGCATATGGATTTGTTTGCATTACATGCATTAAAATTGTTATTATTTCTAGATCAACTTCTGGGAATAAGCCATCTCGATAGTGTTTTTCTGCTTGTGCATCATAGAAGTATAGTTGCATGTATGTAGGTGTATTATTTCCTGGTAAAAGCGCAGGAAGGTTATGATACAGTTGGCCTTGTAGTCTGAAAACGTAAGATCCTTTTACGGAGTTTGCATTAAAATTGTTATTATTTCTGGCAAACATGTTGTTGTACATCCTTGCATATTTTCGGAAGAGATAAGTTGTACCATCTTTGCCTCCAAGAAGCTCTAAGAGTTCGGAAGGAAGTTCATTATTCACGATACTGACCTCGCCGTTCGAACAACAAAAGGATGGAGGTTCAAATGCGAGTTTTGTTGCGCCGCATTTAAGGCATTCAGTTGATAGAGGTAGTCCGCATTTAAGGCATTCGAGTTTTTATAATAGAGGTCGGCGGCTGGGAACATTGTGTTGCTGTTACTGCGGCTCGAGATCTCCTATTACGTCGAGGTAGTTGGAGGTTCTGTGTGGGTGAATCCATTGTCGTTGATCTGGATAAAATAACATTTGCAACCTTAGAGAGGTATGGTGTAATGAGGTTAGATAATTGAAAGCAGTTTTTTGGGTACAAATGACAATAAAATGTCTATATGTGTTGTATCCAATGCCTAGAGGGTCTTTCTACCTGCCTAAAAGGTCGTCCTACCTGTCTAAATGAAAATGTTATGTTGTTTTTTAGCATGGGACAATGTAATGTTAGTTCTTAGCTACAATAACCGTTAAGACATGTTGTAATATCTATGTCATAGAGGGTCTTTCTATCTTTATAGATCGAAAAGTTATGTTGTTGTTTTTTAGCATGTGTCATGTTAATTCTTATCTACAACCACTGTAAAGACATATAATATCTATGCCATCTGTGTCACTTTAATTGTCGATGTCCTATAATGCTTATAGTGGTAAAAGGTCCAAGTCATACGCAGTTAAAAAATATAAGCGATCGAACAAGCGATTAAACAACATATGCAAGTAGTTGGGAGCTTGTTGCTTGTTAACTATTGTTTACGTATGAACATAGTCATCATAAGTTTGCAGTTGGAGCTGGCTACATACTTTTATACACGTGCTAGGTTAAGCAAAATAGCTAAGTTACGGTTCAACAGTCGACATAGCCTAAGTCAAGCCAAAATGCATTCAATTCAAGTCGACATTGTACGCAAAAGTGACTGCTACGTGATGACAGCAACAAGCTATCCCAACACAAAATAGGTAGACAGCTTGTTAAGACGTCACTCGAACACCACGTCCTTCATGATCCACTTGATGGTGCGTATTCCTGGATGTGGGGGTGGTACCGGGGAAAGCTCAATACAGGTTGGTGTTGTGCTGAATCTAGCAGCAAGTGCGCCATAGAAGTCAGCACTCTCCTACATTGTCATAAGAGTTTGTCAATGCAGAAGTGCAAAAAGTTGTACAAATATAAAGGCATGATACAACAGACAATATTTGTACCTTAAAGGACATATCAAGCAAATCCTCCGCGCGCACGACAAGCATCTTCTCAGCAACCTTGGTGTATGCGGAAAACAACTTTGTAACGGTACCATCTGTTCCTTAGAAGTTGAAGAAAATTCTGATGTTCATAATACCAAAAAAAGAACACAAGTATTATAATGGTTTCAGCAGATGCTTGTACATGTAGACTTAAACTTTACAATAGGTGGTTGCAACATGGTGTACTGGTTGGTGGTACAATTTTAGATTCAATAATACAACGTATTGAAAGCGAGCAAGAAGAGGAGCCGTATTAGAGTGGACAATGACTCCCCATTTGTTTGATTATTTATCCCTACACGTGCATAATACTTTAACTCGCTATAGTTTAGCACTATTAAGTTTCACAGCTGACCCACCTACAATCTCGACTGAACCGACCAGCACCACAATACTTTTTCAACTTTCTATAGTCTAGCCCTATCAAATATCAAAAATACAGCAGCAAAGAGTAGTGCAAAATAAAAGTATGTTGTAAGACAAGTTCCGTATGTAAGTTCGGGCACTACCCACAATTAATAGTTCTGGTCCGCCCGAAGGAGAAGTAGTCAAAATGTTGAAAATGACCCCTTTTTGGGCTTAAGACTATGCGCGTCGGCAAATACATCATAATTATGTTGTAAGTGCGTGGCGCACATAGCTTTTAAAATATTAAAACTGTGTGAACTCGAATGTTACATCTGAACATGATTTCGAAACAAAAGCCATACACTGAAAGATATCACGTACGTTGGTTCAGTTGTAGATGCCCGACCACAAAAGTCACAGACAAAGGAAATATTTTTTCCTGCGGCAGCCTTCTTTCCACACATTTTGCAGCCAAAGAAAACAATGACGTTTTCTTTCTTGAAGTCTGGAATGAGAACATTGACACGAATATTCCTTTCGTACACAACATTGTTGGGCTGTATATGACGAAACAAATAATTTAGTGCAGTTGTTATATAAAAGTTAACTGAAAAAGATAGGTAAAAGATGCCTATGAGTGAGAAGCATACAAACTTTGATAATAGCTCTTTGATTGTGCTTGATGCAGGTATGGCATTGAGAGCATGAGCGTCGACAACCTGCAGCTTGCGAGCGTTAACCACATCGACATTGGCTTCTTTCCTACAAAGTGAAGTGAAGGCATACAATATTAGTTGTAGTTACTACAATCAGCAGAAGTAGATATATTTGTAACTTTAAAAACTGACCACTTTTGTAAGGCCTCAGCTCTTTCTCCTACGGGGTCAAAAGTAATCAACGTAGATCGCGACGATCCGAGAGAAAATCCTGGGGAAAGAAGGAAAAAGTGTTGCAGTTGAAATACATGCAACACTTGCAATTTATAAAAAACCGGGTGCCAATTATAAAAAACCGGATGTGGGGTTAAATGGCCAAAATAAATTGAAAACACTTGCAATTCAAAAGTTGTTCACATGTGTCAATAAGACAAATTAGCTACTATTCCTAAGAGGGATCCTATTTTTAGGCTGCGTCTATATGCACACGTTTTTTTTGCTAAATGCACACTATTCTGTGCGGTAACAATTGCAGTACAGAACTGTGCGTTAACTCTTACCGCACCAGAAGACTCAGGGGCATTGTTGGAATTTTTTCTGAAACCTATACGACGCTGGTGCGGTAAGAATTACCGCACAGATCTGTGCGTTAACAATTACCGCACCAGATTAATCCCAGATTAAGCAAAAAAAAAAACAGATTTTCATTAACTTAAACCCTGTGCGGTAACAATTACCGCACAGGAATATGTATTTTTTTTAATTAATATTTTTTATTTAAAAAGTATTAAAAAAGAATTAAAAAAATATTAAACCTGTGCGGTAAGTGTTACCGCACAGGTTTAATAATATATTAAACCTGTGCGGTAAGCGTTACCGCACAGGTTTAATATTTTTTTCGGTAACTATTTTTTTAAACCTGTGCGGTAAGTGTTACCGCACAGGTTTTTTTGAAAAAATGCCCGTTGGAATTTTATGCCCGTTGGTGCGGTAATAGTTAACGCACCAACGGGCATAAAATTCCAACGGGCATTTTTTGGTTGTATATATAGGTTGAGCTATCTTGTTGAAGTTTTGCAATGCACACTACAATGTCTTATAATTATGAGAGTAGTGAGGATGATGGTAACGACAATTGGATATCAGGGGTCGTGGAAGAAGAATACGAAGTCGATGAAGAAGAGGAAGTGGACGAAGAAGACGAAGAAGTCGATGAGGAAGTGGACGAAGAAGAGGAAGAAGGCGAAGCAAATGTATCAATTGCATTAGACGATTGGACTCCGTTACCGATTTTGGTTAGTATATTATCAATTTAAATTTTGTATTTAATTGCATGAGATTTAGGTTAATTAGTTAAAATTGCGTATCTAAGTAATGTAGTTTAATCAATATAGGAAGAAGACTTTAGACCACATTTTAGTACTGCGCAAATGTGGGATAGTAAAGAAGAGATGATGGAATGGACAAAACAGAGAGCAAGGGATTTAATGATAGTTTTGGTACATCGTACATCTAGCAAATATTGCGTTGATTTTGTATGCGATAGGTTTGGAAAACCTAGATCGGGTAGGCCGAAAGTGAATTTAAAAAATCCAGAATTGCCGGTTCCGAGGCTTCGTCACCGAAAATCGAAGAAATGTGGTTGTACATTTGAGTTATATGGGGTTCGTATAAAAGAAGGGCCTTATAGTTATAAATGGATCGTGAATGTTGTAGAAGGTCGTCACAACCACACTCTTCCTACTAGTTTTCATGGGAATTCATTCGTGGGTAGAATGAGCAAAGAGGAGGAGAAAATAGCAAGGGAAGCGGGGGATGATCGCAAGACGCCAAAAAACATACTTATTCAGCTTAGGAAAAGAGACCCGCAAAATGTGACATCCATGAAGCAGATTGCCAATTTTTTGCAGAAGATCAATTTTGAAGATCGTGGTGAATTGTCAGTTACTCAGTGGTCTCTAAATTTTCAGAAAGAGAACAAGTATTTTTGTCAACCTTTGAGGAACACGAGGACGAATGAGGTTGAAGTCCTTTTTTTCGCTCACCCGGAGTCGATTCGTTTGTTCAGGAAGTTTCCTCACGTGATTATCATGGACGCCACATACAAGACAAATAGGTATGATATGACTTTAGTGGAGATGGTTGGTTTCACTTGCACGCACAAGACGTTCAACATCGCATATGCATCATGGCTCAGGAGACAGTAATGCATTACAAGTTTGTGATGATGTGCGTTCATGAGTTGTGTAGAAATTTGGGAGTGATGCCGAAGGCTATAATGACCGACTGTGAGAAGGCTTTGTTGAGAGCAATCAAACTTGTGTTCAAAGACACTGATGTGAAGCAACTATTGTGTTGGGTGCACATTAAGCACAACATCCAGTCACACGCAGAAAAAGTGATTAAAAATACTAAAAGGGCGGAGAACTTTGTTACGCAATGTTGGGGGATATTTTGCTCGAGCACCGAAGAAATCTACGAAGAGAGGTTGAGAAAGCTGAGAGATTCATGGAAGAAGGGCATTGTTGGTTACGTTGAAAAGTACTGGTTTACTCCGTACAAGGAGTTCATAGTTAGAGCGTGGACGGACTACACTCTTCACTTTCACACAAGGACTACAAACAGGTATCTTTGTTTGTTTAGTTGTTAATTTGGACCACCATATTATTAATGCTAATGATTAGAAATTGTGTTTATTTAGGGTGGAGGGGATGCATAAGGTGTTGAAAGAAATTGTGGGTTCTAGTAGAGGAGGCTTCAACAGAGTGATCGTGAGGATCCACCATGCGGTCATAGTTCAGATGGACCTGATTAGGGCGACGATGAACCAAGCACTTACCACTCGGCAAATGGTCTTTGATGACCCAACCTTTCCTCCTGGCATTCGAATGTTGTTTTCAAGGCTATTTTACCGAGTGTCAGATAGGTGTTTTCTGTTGTTGTTGGAAATGTACCAGCAAATATTGAAGGAGGAGTATTCAAATGTTTGTGATGATCATTGGGTTCGAGATTGTCTTGGGATGCCATGCGTACACGATCTTGCTAGGGCAATCATTTCAAAGACACCTCTTGTTCCGGATGATTTTCATGACTTCTGGAAGGAACTGAGATGGGAAGATGATGCAATAAATTTGTCCTTACCCGACGACAATCGTTCAATGTCTATTCCGGAGATCAGAATGCGTGAAATGTGGGCGAAATGGGAAAGTGGAGATTTGAGGGATGGAACTCTATTCAGATTAAGTGAGTTGTACATTGACTTGGAGCATCCGGAACAAAGTTCTTTGGTAGAGCCAACAAACTTGTTTAGGAAAGGAAAAGGAAGGCCGCCGGGATCAAAGAACAAGGAGAAGCAGCGAAATGGGAATTCTCCTCCGAGAGAAAAGAGGGAAAAGAGTTACCACGAGTACGTTAGAGAAGACTTAACAAATACTGAGAATGCGCAAAAAGTCGCAAAGGAGAAGGCAAATAGGCAAAGTGAACGACCAACTTGTCCTAAAAAGCAAGCAAGTCAAGTGTCGTTCGACTTCGGATCACAGTCCCAACCTGAACCATTGTTTTCAGAGACCATCGATTTAGAAGACGAAGACATGAATGCCGTGCCCCTAAGAGCTTGCTATCCAGATCGAAACGAAACAGAGGAAGGAGAAGATGAAGAAGAGATTGAAGAAGCCATAAGTTATATGGGGGTGAACTTGGGGGTGAAAAATATTGACTACTTTTGGCTTTCCTACATGACTTCTGTGAAAGATGTGCGTTCAGACGGACATTGTGGGTATCGGTCAATGGCTCTACTTACGGGTATGCAACAGAGTCAATATCGTATGATCCGTGCTGCGTTGGCAGCGGAGCTTCTTGGAAACAAAGAGACATGGGAGCCCATACGACGTGGACTACGGGTAGGAACATGGGATGATCTTATTGCTCAAGTTAACTACATGAGAAGTCCTTGTGAGAGACCATTTTGACGGCGCAGTGAGAATGAGATAATAGGGTTCACTGAGGCAGTGAATTTATAGCCGAGGTTTTACTAGGGTAACTTAGATTTGGGCCGATGTAGACAAAAGGTCCACAACAACAAAGGCCCAATAACGTAATTCGGTCATCCAAAGGTGACTTACAGCTGTGTGGTAGCTGTAACACACTGAAGCAAAATATGGTGGTGCGTTAGCAATAAACGCACAACTGATAACAGAACTTCGTCAAGATCCAACAGAAAAGACACATTAACAGCGTTTCCGCACGGTTTGTAACAAATCGGCACGGTTTGAAGCAAACCGTGCCGATTAACTGGACGTCTTCCACATCTTCTGCTGATCTGCACGGTTTGAAGCAATCCTGCACGGTTTGTATCCAACCGTGCCGCTTGACTGGAGTCTTCCACATCTTCTGTTAACGCACCAGCCCTTTTACCCAGAATCAAATGTTTCTGGTGTTTGTAGGGTTTAGGGTATTAGGGTTGGTGCGGTAACTGTTGTAGTACCAACCCTAATTACATAAAAATTTATTTTTTATGTTGTTTTCTTATACTATTTGATATTATAAAAAGTTTTATGACCCAAAGTAATGTTATACTACTGAAATATGTCGTTATTGAGAGTTTTGTGAATAATTTTATCAAGTTTTACTAATGTAATATGAGATTACGAAGAGTTATATGATAAAAAATCATATTATACTAATGAAATACGAGGTCAGTTGAGTCAAACGATAACAAATAAGTGTTAAACTAATGTTATATGATGAAATAAACACATTATATGAAGTTCATTTTAGTAACGAAGTGGTATCACATACATATGAGTATAACTATACAACTTATATACTTGAGAGTAGTAGCATACAGGTGAAAGTCTTCGTTTACATACTTCTAAGTGTTAAAGTTGTTAATTTCTTATAAAAACGATAGCGTTTGATTGGTAATGCTCAAATATTAATGTTACATTTCTTGACTTTTACGTTTTATGTCATTTTTTGTCGTTTTTTGTGTTTGGGCCTCATTCAAATTTCATTAGGCCTTATTAGGCCCGTTGACGTTTTCAATAATAATTTTTCGATTCCGAAAAATGAAAATAACTATTCGCCGTATTTGTTGACATGTTACAATTTCAAAATTTCGATTTTCATCGTTTGAAGGCGTTAAAACGATATGGGCCCAAACTGTACACATATGACATCCATTATCCATTACCCACTATCCATTATCCATTATCCACTATCCATTATCCATTATCCACTATCCATTATCCATTATCCATTATCCATTATCCATATTTCGTTTTGGCTTGTTTTATATCGTTTTGAGTCGAATTTTTTCGTTTCGAGACGTTTTTAACCATTTTTATCAATATTTGACGTACTTGGTCGTTTTTCGCCTTTTTCAAAAAACTCAATTTTTGCTAAGCTTTGCTCAATTTGGCCATATTATGCCATCATTTTGGCCACATTTTTACAGTTTTTTACAACTTGTTCGGAAATCCTCCATATTTCGATTTGGCTTGTTTTATATCGTTTTGAGTCGATTTTTTCCGATTCTTAGACGTTTCGACACGTTTTTAACCATTTTTATCAATATTTGACGTACTTGGTCGTTTTTCGCCTTTTTCAAAAAACTCAATTTTTGCTAAGCTTTGCTCAATTTGGCCATATTATGCCATCATTTTGGCCACATTTTTACAGTTTTTTACAACTTGTTCGGAAATCCTCCATATTTCGATTTGGCTTGTTTTATATCGTTTTGAGTCGATTTTTTCCGATTCTTAGACGTTTCGACACGTTTTTAACCATTTTTATCAATATTTGACGTACTTGGTCGTTTTTCGCCTTTTTCAAAAAACTCAATTTTTGCTAAGCTTTGCTCAATTTGGCCATATTATGCCATCATTTTGGCCACATTTTTACAGTTTTTTACAACTTGTTCGGAAATCCTCCATATTTCGATTTGGCTTGTTTTATATCGTTTTGAGTCGATTTTTTCCGATTCTTAGACGTTTCGACACGTTTTGAACCATTTTTATTAATATTTGACGTACTTGGTCGTTTTTCGCCTTTTTCAAAAAAGTCGAGTTTCGCTAAGGTTTGTTCATTTTGGCCATATTATG
Organism: Oxyria digyna; assembly: GCA_029168935.1. Taxonomy (NCBI): domain Eukaryota; kingdom Viridiplantae; phylum Streptophyta; class Magnoliopsida; order Caryophyllales; family Polygonaceae; genus Oxyria; species Oxyria digyna. The sequence goes on from JAPVLV010000005.1 coordinate 50,386,631, forward strand.
CCATCATTTTGGCCACATTTTTACAGTTTTTTACAACTTGTTCGGAAATCCTCCATATTTCGATTTGGCTTGTTTTATATCGTTTTGAGTCGATTTTTTCCGATTCTTAGACGTTTCGACACGTCCTCCGCGTGGACCGCGTCCACCTCGTGCTGGAGGATCAGCAGCGTCTGCATCAGCAACATCATCATCTGCCTGAGCTCCTCGGCCTCCTCGCTGTCTCTGTATAAATGGAGGAAGAGGACGGGGGCCAGCTGGAATCACAAGTGCGGGAGGATCAACAACTGTAAGCTCATAAATAGCCCTGGCGATGTGCGTCTCATAACTCTTCAGCAACTCCTTTGTAAAAGGACCTCCGGGCATCCAAGGTACAGCAGGAGGTGGTACATGAGGTGCAGCAGCCGGATGCGGTACATCATCAGTCGGCGGAGGTGGTACATCTGGCGTAGGAGACGAAGGACCTAAATCTGTAGGAGCTGGCGATGAAGGACCTAAATCTGTAGGAGGGTCGTCTCTCCTAAGCTGATCTGTCGGTATATCGAGATGAGATACAATATAATCTGTACCTAAACCCTCACCGTCTCCCAGCATATCATCATCCAAATCAGCAGCTGTATCATCGACGTCCATACCCTCCTCCTCACTCTCACTGTAACCCTCATCATCAGCACACGGATCAACATCCAGACCACAATCCCTAACTGCCCCAGTATCTGTAAGTGCACGAGCCTCGCCAGTGGGTGTCGAACTAGAAGCATTCAGCTGATCTCGAGCAGTAGCAAAACTCTGACGTATGGACGCTGTAATCTGCGTCCTCCTAACACGCTCTGCAGCAACAGGAGCCCCCGGAACAAAACCACTAGAGGCCATCGTATCTCGCACCCCCTAATGTTGTTGTTATAGCGTAACGTTATTTTCATAGCGTTACAAAAATAACGTCAAATTCAAAAACGTCTTTTCCATGACGTCGTAACGTTACAAACAGTTGTTGTAACGTCAATCCTAATCAAAATCATCTCTAATTTCTAAACATTTTGTTCATAACGTTACGAAATTAACGTTATAATTCGCCTAATTTCAATACTTTATATACTAATAGTTCATAACGTTACAAAATAAGAGAAGAACAATGTCATATTTCATAAAATAATTAATTCATTACTTTTACAATATAGAATGTCATATTTCATAACATTATGAAATTATTATATTTCATAACGTTATAAAATTTCATTAATTTCATAACGTTACGAATAAATTAATTAATTTCATAATGTTACCAAATAATATAATTTTATAACGTCACGCAATAAATTACTTAATTACGTTACGCAATAAATTACTTAATTTCATAACGTTACGCAATAAATTACTTAATTCATAACGTTACGAAATTAAATAACTAATTTCATAACATTATCAATTTAATAAATTAATCAAATTAAATAAATTGATAACGTTATGAAATTAAATAACTAATTTCATAACGTTATAAATTAAATAAATTAATTAAATTAAATAAATTAAATAAATTGATAACGTTACGAAATTTATTTAAAAATGTCATAACGTTATCAAATATTATTAAATTGATAACGTTATGAAATTGAATAACTTATTTCATAACATTATCAATTTAATAAATTAATCAAATTAAATAAATTGATAACGTTATGAAATTAAATAACTAATTTCATAACGTTATAAATTTAATAAATTAATTAAATTAAATAAATTGATAACGTTACGAAATTTATTTAAAAATGTCATAACGTTATCAAATATTATTAAATTGATAACGTTATGAAATTGAATAACTTATTTCATAACATTAACAATTTAATAATTAAACTATTTAAAAACATTACAAAAGTTATAGAATATTTAATAAAAATACATACTTGATGTAGATCTACGGGAGTCGAAAAAACTTCCGGTTGCGCCTCGGTTTGAGCCCCGGTTTGTGGATTCAACCTTCTATTTGCTCGAGTGGCGTACCCGGGACCGACGTTTTGGACGCGTCGCTTTCGGGTTCTTGGCCTCGGAGCGGGTTCGGGTGCGGGTATCGGGGCGGGTTGGGCTGCTTGTCGGGTCGGGTCGGGTCGGGCATCGGGTATCGGGTCGGGTTGGGCATCGGGTGTCGGGTCGGGTCGGGCATCGGGTGTCGGGTCGGGTCGGGCATCGAGTGTCGGGTCGGGTCGGGCTCGGGATTTTGGCGGGATCCGGGCACCACCACTGTACCTCAGTGGCACCTCCACTTCCTCCTCTTCTTCTTCCTCCACAGCCAGCCATGGCGTCGGAGTCGTCGTCGTCGTCGTCGTCGACGGAAGAGAGGACGGCGGGTATTCTGCGGGGAGGACTTCCGGCGGTTTTTGGGGGCCAGAAGAACCGCCATGGTCGGGGCAACTCGAATCCATCGTCGATTGAAGCTTTTGATGGTTTAATAGGTGGGAAAAGGGAGAATTACCGGCGGCGAAATATAGGGTTTGCGGCGGCGGATTTTTGCAGAAAGGGGGAAGAAGGTCGGGGAGAAGGAAATTTTTTTTTTAAAGCTGTAACCTGGTGCGGTAAGAATTACCGCACCATTTTGTGCGGTAACACTTACCGCACAGGTTTAATATATTATTAAACCTGTGCGGTAACAATTACCGCACAGGTTTAATATTATTTTAATACTTTTTTAATACTTTTTAAAAAAAAATTATTAATTAAAAAAAATACATTTCCTGTGCGGTAATTGTTACCGCACAGGGTTTAAGTTAATGAAAATCTGTTTTTTTTTTGCTTAATCTGGGATTAATCTGGTGCGGTAATTGTTAACGCACAGATCTGTGCGGTAATTCTTACCGCACCAGCGTCGTATAGGTTTCAGAAAAAATTCCAACAATGCCCCTGAGTCTTCTGGTGCGGTAAGAGTTAACGCACAGTTCTGTACTGCAATTGTTACCGCACAGAATAGTGTGCATTTAGCAAAAAAAACGTGTGCATATAGACGCAGCCTATTTTTATAGATAGATAGATATTAATTCTGAAACTTCATCTAACTCCAACCTAATTTATGTAAAAAATAATTCATAGATTGGCTTATTTTCATCATAATATTATGCGAGTGAATTTAGACCTTCAATTTCGATAAGAGTAAGACTTGGATAAAAAAATATGAGAACGACATCACACATAATAAGACGATGTAAAATAAGAACGTCACACATAAATATGAATAAACAGCGTGACTAGTGCATGAAATCTGTTACACATGAACACTTTTACGATATTTGTATACGTAAATCATGATATACGTCACCACCTTCTTCATTTCTCATCTAAATTTGCATTCTCACATAATCTATTTTCTAAGCTTATACTGTTATAAACTAACTTTTCGATGTGTTGTAGACAAAAAAATGTACCACATACAAACATTTATAACGTCTTACCTATTTGGAAGCTAAAGTTTCAAGCATTAACTGTTTTGTACCTATTTACAAACTGGGCTGGTAGAGTTAAAAAGAAGTGTAACTAAATTTTTGTCATGACACAAGAACACAGATGAATATACATGAAAATTACTATGGAGATGTGAAAATGTCCATAATTATTATTGTTTATTATGAGAGCATAAATGCAAAGATATTATAGAAATCTTAAAAATTATATATTTCTAACAAATAAGAAGACATAATGATTTTGATTTGACGAGGGGCTTTGCTTTCCGGTGAAAACATATTTTACGGTGTAAAATACAAACTCACTTTAACTGTGAACATTACTATCTTATATATGACCTATGAACATTATTATCTTATATGTGAACCTTAACTATGACTGTGAACATATTACTATGTGAACTGTGAACATTATACTATCTTATATGTGAACAGTAATATCTTATAATCTTATGTGAATTAGTACGTACTATATGTTTACATATAAGATAGTGATATTTACAGTTCGCATTTCGCACCGTAAAAGTTATTTTCACCGTACAATCTCCGACAAATCTAAAGTGTATGCGTATGCAATTCTCACTTGAGCATATTCTCACTGAAGTGGAAAGTTAATCACCAATTGAGACTTCGGCAATTAGAAGGTACATTTATGAACTTGTTTTAGAACAAAGTAGCTAGAACAACACATTTCATATGGGAATGATATGATTAAGACTGAGGCCTGTACCACCAAATTTATATATCATAACAGATAACAGATAGATAATTGGTTGGCGATATGATTTTGTGCTCAATTCAAGGAATAATCGTGGTACCCACAAGAACACGAAGAACTCGATCAGACGACGAATTGTCGACAAAATCGATCGCATATAGGTTTATACTTGGCATGCAAACTATGGCCAGCAAATGGCATGGGGGTGATGTTGATCGAGGTGTGAAATGTAACTTGATGTTGAAATATAGCAATCCTTATCGGATAAATACATGTGAACCACACATACATTAATCATGTTGGCCTTCCAACAATCTTCAATTGTACTTCTTCATAGCATGATGAAAAATTGTGCAATAGGAACCGTTGTGAATTGTGACAATTGAGTAGTATTACAATATGTACTAAAAAATTACCAAGTTAAATTACGCCAGGATAAAAATCTTTTTAACTTTGATAGTAGATTGAATATACTAAGTCATGTGGCCCTTGATTAATGAGCATCGTGTATATTGACAGTCGATCAACGGTCTACATATGCCAATCGATTGCCTAACGTGAATAGTCATTGCTCAACCAACATAATTGACATCTTTTATCTCATTGTTTTGATTGTTTTCATCTCAATTATTTACACCCATAAGAACAAAGATGCAGTAAATTTACCCTCTAAACTGAAGGTGCTTAGTTATTCCGAAAGACTTTCGATAACATACTTTGTCTGGCCTAACCAAAGAAGGTATCTTAACGTAGAAAAAATGAACAATTCGCCTTCACAGATTTCACGGAAATGTTCATATTCTGATGGTAATGCTCATAATATGGGTCATGAATTTTTTTTAAACGTTATTAGTGAGAGACGCGGTGACATACTTGTAATTACTGCAAACTTTGATTTTTTTTTTCCTTAAAATGACCTCAAATCTATCTTATCTTAAGATGAAGCTAATGCTTTTCAAGCCTTGAGAGTTGAGAGTAATTGTAGGGGTAATTTGTTAAGCTATTAGGTTTTTTATATTGAAATTTATTATTATAAGTAATCATGAAAATTTAATTTCAACAAATTTTATTGTGGTCCACAAAACTAATACAACGAAAATATATATACTTTAATCTGCATAACTTTTTTTTATTTGTTAAAATTTCTCGAGGCTCTAAAATACCGCTTATTGCAAAATAAGAAATAGAATGTAATTTCATTCATATCTAAGAAGATTAACATCATTATTATATTTTTTATTGTATATATTTTTTATTTTTTATTGTAATAATATTTCACATTAATTCTTAGGATAAATCATAATTTTAATAAAATCATAAGTTATTATTATAAAACTAAATAATTATAAATATATCTCCGTACATGGCACATGATATTACACTAGTTAGCTTATTATTTGTGAATGATTTCGTACGTTAAACTTTGTTTCTCATCCGAACTTTTCAAAACTATTTACCGTAGCTAATAAGATGCAAGACATAAAGGTACGTAATTTTAATTATTTTGGTTGGTGTACCAACACAAAAATTTAGTTCACGTAGTAAAGGGTTGGACATATGTATACTGTTCTAACTAAATTTCTCTATATGTGTTTCCTTGTGTTTTTTATCCTCAATTTCTATATTTCCAATGTCATTTTCAGAAATATTTATATTTCACATGATAGTAGCGGTCCAGTTAGTAATCACTGATAACAGAAGTATTTTAAGACTAGCTACTATCTAATTCTCACGTCATACCCGAATTTATATAACTCATGATGTGAATTTATAATGGTGTGAATTTTATCAGATGTCTCCGAAGATATGTTGCTCCTCCCCATTGATGGTGGAAGTTTAGCAGCGCTTTATGGTGTTAAACTGGCAATAAAGATAAATTGTACAAATACAACTAGACGCGGGAACCCGCGCTTCGCGCGGGTATGATATGGGTTTTTTTGTTTTCCCTTCCTTTTTCCCGGGAATGGTCATCCGTGTTGTAGTTTTGATATTATTGGTGTTGCTTGGTTTTTTTTTGGTTGGCTATTTGCCGTGGTTGTGTGTTTCTCTATTTCTACATGGTTCTCATGTGCTGACCTGTTTGCGTTTTATGGTGCCTATTAGGGTGATAATGTTATGTGTTGTTGGCAATGTTTTTTTTTTAGTATATTAAATTAAGCCATATAAGAGTACAATCATATGCTAATATTCCATTCAACATATCCAAAATTTATTCAGGAAAGTCTGATATGAAGAATTAACAGCAAGATCAGTGCACACATGTGAAAAGCTATAGTAATTAGAATCCAAAAATAATTCTGCATTCAAAGAAAGCGAAATTGAGGAAAGCAACACTTTCAAACATGAAAAGGACTGAGAAAAAATATCAAACAATGTACATGGAATAAATTCTCGAGTATAAGGTATATAAGAGTACAATCATATGCTAATATTTCATTCCACATATCCAAAATTTATTCAGGAAAGTCTGACATGGAGGGTTTACATCAAGATCAATGCACATATGTGAAAAGTTATGGTTGATAAAACACTTCAATTATGGATGTACCTGACTTCTGTCAAGTTGAACATATCTTGCCACAAAACCATATGCAAAATCGTCTATACTAACAATATTTGATCCAGAGAAGTCCAAAATAACACCATCCTCCCTGCATATGCCTACATGCCCAATGAAAGGTGTCAACCATGATACAACAGGAAGCGGAGTCCAAACCAAACAAGATGGGAACCTCAACTTTTTTGGGTCAATAGCATCAAGAGGCCATAGATCATGTTCCATTTCCATATTACAAGGTTGTGAGGTAACAGATATGTTTTGACTCATCCCCGTGTAACTTTCAGCAGATGAAGATCACCAAATCAAACAATGTCTTCTGACATCATTGTATGCTAAAAATAGTCACTGAATCATACTAGTGGAGCTCCCTTCCAACAAATGCAAATTCCTTTTTGCAAGCGCATCACAAAACACTTTCCTACAAACCATACAAAGAAGCAAATCTTTAAGTACAAAAACTCATCATGAGAAGATTTCAAGTACACAAACTATGTTAGTACCAACTACCAACTAAGGATATCCAAGCTGCACAAAAAATATAGACTGACACTCTATCATGACGATTTATCAAATTTTTGCAATCCATGAGTTTCAAACAGAAGTAGAGAAAAAGTGTTCATTAGTAATCTCAAATAGTACCTTAAAGAAGAAGAACATATTAATAATCTTAAACCATGTCAGATCAAACACAAAAATGAAACAAACACACACAGAAAATTCAGTCGAGATCTACACTTGTCAAGGCTAGAGCAATGTATATGCATCTGAATATTGAAAATACTTATGAATGGAAATTACATCTAATCGATCAATGTAAGCAAAAGCACCATATAATTCTAGAGATCTTTCTTCATGAAGAAACAAAACAAAGATCAAATTCCACCTGTCCTCAAAATTGCATCACAATCATAAAAAGAAAAACCAGTACTTAATCTTTTTACAGGCACGATTGCATCACGAACTTTCCTCCCGAAAAAAGAAAGCAGAAAATGACAGTAAAATCAATGTCTCGCAGAAGAGAATCACCAGAAAGTGGAGCGATCTCGTCGGCGCAAGGTGAACAAAATATCAGTTTCGGAATGCAATTTCTAAGCAATCAAGCACAAAGAAAGGGATAAACATTAAACAACAAACTAAAGCGCTCTATACAATACCATGTTTGTACCAACTACCAACTAAGGATATGCAAACTTCACAAAAATGAAACGAACACACACAAAAATCAATATGTATAAAATGCGTAACTCCTATGTAACTCGGTAGGAAATTCAGTGGAGATCTACACTTGTCAAAGCTTGAGCAACGTATTTGCATCTGAATACTGAAAATACTTATGAATGGAAACTACAACTAATCGATCAATGTAAGCTTCAACATTCTAGAGATCTTTCTTCATGAAAAAAACAAAACAAAGCTCAAATTCCACATGTCCTCAAAATTGCATCACAATAACAAACAAAAACAGTACTAAATCTATTTGTATGCAATTTCTAAGCAATCAAGCACAAAAGGATCTACCAGATAGCGGTGGAAGCTGCATGTGAGTTAAAACCGGTATGTAATCATCTGAATAATGTAATCGGTATGTAATCATACAAGCTTTTGCCTTTACACTTCCTAAAATTCTAAACACACATTAAAATGTTAATTATTATACACCCCACAAAACATGAAATACCCAGTTTAAGACTCTTAAATACACAAAAATATTAACTTTAAACCTTTTATTTATCTATTATTTACCCTATAGTTTTTTTATTGAGAAAAATACTTATTATATTTTACAGTTTAAGAATTTTCTGTTCACAGTTTTAAGAATTTTTTGTATAGTAAAAATTTGAAAAGATTAGATTTTTAATTTTGATGTTCTTTTTTGTTTCATTTGTAAAGAAATATTTTTCCATCTATATTCGAGTTAAAACCGTTAAAAATATGAATTTGATATTATAACCATAACTGAAATCTGCAAAATTGAATAGAACCACCAAAATCCGGATTCAGTTCAAAATCTTTGAAACCGTAATCGACGGTTTTAGAATTGTGAACATCTTTATCAAGAATTGTCAAATTTAGATATAGAGACAGTCCGTCACAATATTTTTCATATAGAGACAGTTCATCAAAATATAAATAAAAATGAGACTATAATGATAGAAGTGGTTTATTTGTCTTTTTGCAAAAAGCAAGCAATTCCGTGTGCAAAACACCTTGATTCAGTTCTACTCCAGCCAAATAAGACAATCCACCTTAGATAATTAAACAGACGACAAAAAAATTTGGTCACATCGACTTTTATAAACAAATTCCAGAAAAAGTGAAAGATAGTATATTAACATAAAATTAATTGAAGATACACTTAAATAACATACAGAAAAATATATTTCAAGAAAATATTCAAAGATTAAGGCTAACCTTTTTGTTTAGTCATAAACGAACTGTGAATATGATTAGACCACAGTCTGGAGCCAGATCAATCCCCATAAATAAGGGAGTTTTGAGTTAAAGCAAGAAAGAGTGATTTACATCTCATCAATGACAATACAAGGGGTCAGTAATATGTGAAAATTGCATTATACCAATAAGGCCTGTTTTTCTTTACACCCCAAAAAAACAGTCAGTTTAACCAATTGAGCTCATGAGAATGTTCTAACATGATCTTACTGTTTTTTTGTTACTTCATTTGAATTCCTCGGAGGAGTTCTCTGACAAAGATGCAAGAGGTTCTCTCAAAGACTCAATGTTGCTCTTGATCGGGCTCAAATTCGTCGGACTCTCCTTCCGCTTATTGTTCTGCAAATTAGTTATGTTAAGAACAGATAATATAATCCTCATTACGCTTCGAATGCGTCAAATTTGATTCACTTCACCTTTTTCATGTTGTTTTTATGCTTTCTTTCTCGATGGCAATGCCTTAATAGCTTCTTGTTTTCTTCATCCAACAACTTCAACTAAAATTCAGCAAACAACCGATTCATATGAAATTTAAAGGGAAACAAAAAATAAAAACTCAAGAACAATTTGAAAATATGTTCTCACCTCATCTTCTAATGTGTTAAGATTGATCCTCAGTTGCTCCTTTTCTCTATGCAAAATATGAGCTTGAGCAGCCAGTGAAACGACGTTTCGAGTCATTGGTCTCAACCTATACAAAACCCAGCCATTTTTCAACACAATGCATCTATCTGAATGCTATAGAGAAAAACAAGTAATTTACCTATTCCACATTTTGTACAACTTATGACAGATTTCAACTTTGCTATTCGCCTGCAAGAACGAATGAGCCATTTCCTCAACTTCATCTCCATCAACTAAACTTGATAGCAGTCCAGTAAGTAAACTTTGTTCAATTTCCGTGCTTTCATCTGACGACCCGGCAACCTTCACATACAAAAACACATAACTGTTTGCTAACTATGTTCCAATCCAGATATTTTAAATACGAATCAACTTGGTAAAATCAGTAGCAAGAACAAAATGACCCCAAAGAACTCTTAAAATATTTCTAGAACACAAAAAAGATTGTGCGGCCAATTTACGAAGAGGAAGAGTACATAGGATCGTTTGTTTGAATAAAGGATATAACTTTTATAGTTTTAAAGTGAAACTTAGAAGATTGTGCGGCCAATTTTGAGTTTTAACATAGGGCATTCTTACGGTTAGGACAACCCTACAAATTAGCCATAGAAAATCTATGAACTCATTATTGTTTTCTCCACAACAAATCCTCCGTTGAATCTTTCTTGATAAAGAAGACAAAGTACAGTTAGTTTATTGGTTTTCAACAGAAATTTATAGAACTATGACATATGAATACTTAGAATCGAGATGAATAGCTAATCCGCAGATTTACGAACAAAAGAGCATTGAAGGGGAATGCTAGCACAAGCCTATCAAATGCAATCAAATATTCTCACAATTGAGCTTGCTTATATAGCTTCTAGAGTCAATTAGTTTTCACAATTAATAAGTTTAAAAAAAATCAACAGAACATCCTTATCTGAAAATGATCAAAACCCTACCTTCGAAGCAGCACTATTTGAAGCAAGAACGATATCTCTTTGCTGAACATCCTCCAGAGTGAAGTACACATCATCGCCGTGCAACTGCAAGTCTAGAGATAGTAATTATATTAAAAAGAGAGATAGAATGAAAAGAGTAGATAGGGTAAACAAAAGGGAAAAATTACAATTGGGATTGAGTTTGGAAATTATGTGCGAAGTAGCAGCAGCGGATGAAGAAGGAATTCGAAGGAAGAGAGAAAAAGTGGCTTTGTCGAAGAGGAGAGCGCGAACTCGGAGCTGGAGTTGGATCTGAACCCTAGGCTTGGTCTCGTCGGTTCTCATGAAAGAATCCCATAAAGATGGCGAAGAGAGACAGTGAACAAAACCATCAAATTCTTTCTTACTCGGAATCTAATTTTGAGGTTGATGTTCTGGAGCTTTCCGCCACATCACCTGTCTTTCCCTGCTGCGTGCATTCAGAATCAGAGGGAAGGATGAGAATGAGCACAATCGGGAAAACGGGAAATAGAAATGGGGAAACCTAAGAGAAATTGGGAACAACGATAACTATTTAAAGGGATTGAAAGCCCCATGAAACCGTAACGTCCATAAACACTGAGGAGGGGAAGATGAAGTGAAGATGAAAGGGAAACAACCAGGAGAAGGAGTCGGAGAGGCAAAGGGCGGATGCGGAAAGAGAAAGGGAGGCGCTGAGAAATTGAGGGAACTTGGAAACAACCCATAAATGCAGCGTCACATTGAGATGATGAAGAAGAAGAAACGGGCGACATGAAGGAGATGAAGAAGAAGAAAAGCCTGTGGGAAACGTTGAAATGAAGAACAAGAAGAAACGGGCGACACATTTCGGCCCATTCACAAATACATGCCCGGAATTAAATAATTGGATCCGGTCCCAATTGACATTACTGCACCAAAGCCATGAGTTTTTATATAGAGATAGATACTTGAAGGAGACAATTTGACAATCATTAATTCAATTAAGAATATATGGAAAATTTCATGGGAGATTAGGAATATTATTATTGATATTCATAATATTATGAAATCCTTTGATAAATTTAAACTTTTTCACTGCTTTAGAGAAGATAATCGGACTGCTGATCTATTAGCTAAACAAGATATTTATATTCATTTCATCAAAACGATTCTTAACTGTAGTAAAGATCTTGTACTACCTGTTGATTATATCAGTTAATGAGACCGATATTCCTACGATCAAATTTAATGATCGGACACATGGACTTTTTTCGGGCCATTCGTCAGGATGGTCAGGAGTTGTCACTTGGGTTCAGGTGAAACTCCGGTTCTTGCCTCTATAAAAAAAATAGTGTGAGCTCCATGATAAAGTCCCTTATAGAGATAAAAAATAATGAATCCAATCCATTGGATGTCTTGACATTCGATGACTTAGATTAGGCTAGTTACCCCCCACTTGTAGTGGGGGTAGGTGTGGTGGTCCGGAGGCCTCCCTCCCAGCGACCACCCGACGACTTCCCGGCGACCACCCGATGATTGTAAGGCGGAGGTCCGACGACGGTCCGGCAGAGGTCCGACGGTGGTCCAGCGCGGCCTGGTGGTGGTCCGATGATACGCTGCACTTTGTATAGCGTAACTAGGGATTATTACATTAGTTTAGGAGTATTATCATATGTGTTTCAAGTCATTATTATGTTCTGAGATATTTATTAAGAAGTGACGAAATGAAGACCAGAACCGAAGAAGAAGAAGATCAAAGATTGAAGACATGAAGACTTGAAGATATTCTGCGGAGCAGCGGCGATCGCCACTACCATCCAGACGATCGCCATTCTATACCAGAAGCATTTCATGAGTTCGAGAGATTATGGCGATCGCCATGACTCTACGGCGATCGCCATGGGGTGACAGAGGCTACAACAGAGCTTTATATGGAGATGGCGATCGCCAGACATCTATGGCGATCGCCACAACAAGGCCGAAGATATTCCGGACTTTCCTTATTTTCCTTTGTTTTTATTTCTTTTATTATTTTCTTATTTTCCTTATTTTAGTTTTAGGATATATCTTTTACCATATATTTTTAGGGTTAGTCTCTATTTAAGAACCCTAGTTCTATCATCTTTTCCATCAGACAATTTAGTTCTGCAACCATGAGCAGGAACTAATCTCCATTGTTTTACCTAGCGGTTGAAACCTTCAGTTATTAAGTTGTGAGATTTCTAAACTCTTGTTCTTTTCCTATGGGTTTGTATTAATTCTCTTGTTCTTCATCTATTGATTTCTATTAGTTTTGCTAGCTTGATCACCTAGTTTGATTGATAGTTTTCTATTGCTAGACTAGGAATATACGGTGGAATTCCTTTTCATTGTTGCATTCATATCTGCATGATCTGGTAGTTGATTGCTTTTATGAAAGAGAATTGATTGCATGTTAATACTTGACGGTTGTAAGTTATTGCATGCATCCTTATAATTCTCGTGCCCTTTGCTGCTATTTCATCTAATCTTGAGAGGTTTCCCTGATTGTTGAATAATAAGTATTATCAGGACCGGTTGGCCTGCTGATATATTAAAGATTGGAATAGGAACATTCCCTAGGATTGAATAGAACTTGAGATAAATCTATGATCAACTTGATTAACTGTTGTGTGGATACTTGCTAGGTGAAACCCTTTCTCATGGTTACTTGTGTGTTCTTGCAATCAACCCCCCCCCCTGGTTACTTGTTACTAGTTGATATTTCACTTGACTGCATTGATTTGGTGTTTTGATTCCCTTGGGTTCGACCTCTACTTACTTGCTATACTCTAGTTAGTGTTTAGGGTTTTCTTGGATTTGGGACTACGACTTTAGCCTCATCATCCGACGGTGGTCAAACAATAAATAAAAAAAGTTAAAGTATAAAAATAAATGAAATTCAAGTCTAATTCAAATTGGTGAACATTTAAATATAATGTGATGAACATTTAAGTATAATGTGATGAACATTCAGTTGATGAACATGTAAGTAAAATGCGATGAACATTCAGTAGAGTATATCAAAATAAACATGTATCAACATTTTGATGAACATTTATGAAGTGATGAACATTTAAGTCGATTGTAATGAACTTTGAGTAATGAACATTTTATTAAATCTTTGTGAACATTGAAGTATGAGATGATGAACATTTAGGTAATTTTTGATCAAATCAAGTGTTTTTTTACTCGAAATTATATTAAAGTGGTGTTGCACATAAGTGGTGGTCCGACGGTGGCTTGATGGTGGGTCTGTGGTGGTGCGGTTGTGGTGGTCCGGTGGTGGTCCGCCGTTTGTCCAAATAACATAACCATTTAATTTAAGTGTAATAAACTTGGTGAACATTTAAATATAATTTGATGAATATTCAATTGATGAACATTTAAGTATAATGTGATGAACATTCAGTTGGTGAACATTTAGGTATAATGGGATGAACATTCAGTTGGTGAACATTTAGGTAAAATATGATGAACATTCAGTTGGTGAACATTTAAGTATAATGTGATGAACATTCAGTAGAGTATATCCAAATGAACATTTGTGAATATTGTGATGAACATTTAAGCCAATTGTAATGAACTCTTGAGTAATAAATAATTTTATAATATTTGTGAACAATTTTATACATTTTCCCGGCGAGGCCCGGAGGTTGTCCGGCGTTGTCGGCGGTGGCCGGAGGTGGTCGGAGGCAGTCGTTCGAGGCGGTTCAGTGGAAGTCCGTGGTGGTCTGGCAACGGTCCGGTGGTGGTGACAAGTGGCGTCACGTGTCATCATCTAGGCTCTTGGATCTTTCTTGATCCACTACTTCATAATCATTCTCATTTATCATTTTAACGATCTTTATTACATGATACTTTTCTTTATATAATTCATCTCATAAGTAATCTCTCATATATAATTTTATAAAAAAAATTAGTTAATAGTTCAAAATGATCGCTATTTAAAATTTTGAATATAATCAATAAACAAAATATAAATGAGCAAAGATTAATAATTTTGTTGGATACTACTCCAACAACTATTAGTTTTAGGTAAGGATGTTTCAAAATTAAATAAAGATTAATACTTTACTTTTTAGAAGTAATAACAGAATGACACATAATTAATATATAGATACAAATAATATATTTAGATTCTTTTGGAATCCAAAAGATTGCAATCTTTTTGTGATATTTTTTATATTATTATTTAGATAAAAATGAAAACAATCATTTTCTGAATTAAGAGATCTATTATCTATATAATATCAAAAAAATTCAAAAATGATAAAAGACTATGACCAAGTGGGTGGTTGTAATAGAGGAATCCTATATGACATATATAGTTGGGGTGAGAGGAAGTTGTTTTATTTTAGTGCTTGTTTGGTTGCAGGTTAAAATCACAGGAATTGAAAATCTGCAGGAAATGTAGATGAAAATCTGTGTTTGGTTGAAAAAACATTCCGTGAAAATCATGGGATTTCGATTTCCTGAGATTTTCAATTCCTCCATTATGTGAGAATTGATCTTACCTAGTCTCTCCTAGGTAATTCAATTTCCCTCATTTTTACACATGCAATTTTAAATTTCTCATTTTGATTTATTTATTGTAAATTTTAACCAAATACAATTTCTCAAATTCTCCTATATTACAAATCACCTTAATTCAATTCTCATGAATTAACCAAACGAGCACTTTATAAGTGTATAGATATTTTGTAGTAGCAATTCCTTATCGATAACTTAATTCCTATATATACTACTCCCTCCGTCTCATATTGTTCTTCCCATTTCGAATAGTGCATAATATTCACGGTTGAAGTGAATCTTCTTGTTTTATCTTGATATATAAGAAAATATATAGTCATGTACGTGAGATCTTGTTTGATTCGTGTTAATGTGTACTTTAATAATATCAAATTTTAATTATTTATATTAACGTACAACGAGAGATATTAAGGATACAAAACATGTCTCGGCAAATGCGTCGTTAAAGAAATGAGAAGAACATTATGGGACGGGACGGAGGGAGTACATCAAAACACGTTTTTCCACCCCCAACTATTCCATATAGGATAATTTTATTTCAACTATCAAGTGTTACAATGATGCTTCTGATGGTACACACATTAAAACATCTACTTGCTCATTAATATATATACAAAGTCTTTATTTGGTACACCCTAAAAGTTTATTTAACACACTCATACATTCGTCACGAAGGTATTTGGTCAGACATTCGTCACGAAGGTATATGGCCAGACATTCGTCACGAAGGTTCGAAGGACATCCGTCACGAAGGTATTGGGGAGATCCGTCACGAAGGTATTGAGGAGATCCGTCACGAAGGTATTGGGGAGATCCGTGACGAATCGTTTTTTTAAAAAAAATAAAAAATTCAGAATCTTGTAGAGAATTTCAATACGAGTCCGTGCATATAAAATACGTCCAAAACGGACATCGTTTGCCCTTCCAAAAGCCCTAAAAACAAAGCAGTCGTTTTTGTTAAGTTCGTAATATTTAAACATAATGCATAATTATACTTTATAAGTAATAAACTAGTGATATTAAATGATAATATAAAATTATAGTATATAAATTTAATTGCATGATTTTTAACTATAATTAATAATTATATTATACAAATACTAAATTTATATAAGTTTTTGTTTTTACGAACTTAACACATGCGACTATTTTGTTTTGGAGGCTTTTGGAAGGGCAAACGATGTCCGTTTTGGACGTATTTTATATGCACGGACTCGTATTGAAATTATCTACAAGATTCTGAATTTTTTATTTTTTTTTAAAAAAATATTCGTCACGGATCTCTCCAATACCTTCGTGACGGATCTCCCCAATACCTTCGTGACGAATGTCTTTCGAACCTTCGTGACGAATGTCTGACAATATACCTTCGTGACGAATGTCTGGCCAAATACTTTTGTGACGAATGTATGAGTGTGTTAAATAAACTTTTAGGGTGTGCCAAATAGTAAGCCCCTATATATATGAACCACGTTATTGTTACTTATGAACCTAACTAGTTTAAACGATTAGATTCATTTAATTTATACTAGTTTCCGGGCCCCGTGCGAAATAGTTTCCGGGCCCCGTACTTCGCACGGGTTATACAATTTTTTTTATACGAATGAATTTCTATTAGAGAGAAAAGGAGGTTTATTAAGATTCCGATGGTTACACATCAATCACATCAATTACATTTCACATTAGACACAAATGAAGAAAAAACGCAGGGTAGACGAAAAAAGAGTACAAAAACAAACATTACAGACATAAACCTTCTAAATGAAGTGTCTATTCAAAATGAGATGCATTTTAAAACGCTTAGTTGCAACAGTCTTCTCTTTAAAAGAAAGATATTTTTCTTCTGTATTGAAGTAATTCATAATAGAAGAGTGACCTACCTCTATAAAAAAAAAAAAAATTGTTGTCAATATCTATACCGATGACTCGTGAAGCACCAACAACACCCTCAACAACCTAATAAATGAATAATTATTTAGACCTATTGTAGAATGATAGTATTTGGACAAATACAAACAGCCCTGCACATATATAACAAGACGTCTAGAAGGAGAAAAGTAATTAGAGAAGGAACACTGGTTTCATTATAGAACATCTCATACAATAAAGGCATCTAAGTAGGGATGCACAAAAAAGATCCGAAAGCTTACCATCCTGCATTTCAATTCCCCCAAAAAACAAACCAGACATCAAACCTGACCGGAAAAATAAAAAAAATCGAGAAGAATTGAAACCCTAAAAAGAACCTCGCATGTGTTGAGATTAGGGAAGAAATTGGTGGCGAATTCAAGCGGGGTAATGTCGTAGTGACATCGTCGACCTCGATTGCGACAGTGCGGGCGGCGAATCCGTGCTTGGAAGCGAAGGAGGGGAAGGTTGAATCCGACAAGGAGGGAAGAAGTTGGTTTCGAGGGGAGAGAGAGAAAACACGTTGGGGGAGACATAGAGATGAGAGAGGAGAGGAGGCAGACACTATTGTGAAAGGACATGAATACCCTTCTCTAAATTTTACAAATCAAACAATTTCGGTGGCAGTGGTTGTAATTCCTACGAAAAATGGAGGTATCTTACAAATCCAAAAACCTGAAACGAAATCTCAGCCATTTATTATCATTTTTAGCTTATGTGGCATGTTTTAGACCCTTGATAAAAGTATCTATGATACAATTGCATTCATACATTTATTGTAGTTAGGATATTAGGTTCATAAACGGTATGTGCATGTGCAAGGTTCATAAATATTATGTGCAAGATTCATAAATATTATTCTAGAGATTCATGTCACTTGTGAACATGACTAGTATAAATGAGAAGGTTTATAAAATGTATATATTAAGTTCATAAATATTTTGCGCGAGGTTCATAAATATTAATCTTACAGGTTCATACATGTTACTTATTAACCTGACTAGTATAAACAAGAAGGTTCATAAACTTTATATATTAGGTTCATAAATATTATGCGCGAGGTTCATAAATGTTATTCTAGAGGTTTATGTTGATAATCTTACATATTCATGTTATTTATGAACCTGACTAGTGTAAACGAGAAGATTTATAAACTGTATATATTAGGTTCATAAATATTATGTACGAGGGTCATAAACATTATTCTAGAGAGGTTCATGTTGACTTTTACAGGTAGGTTTAAGTTCAGCTAAAACATGACACTACAGTGAAACAACATATCAACACACACCATTAGATTAAAATTGCTGAACATATGAGATTTAACTAAAAGAAGTCTAATTAAGGGTAAATATGATTTGTGCTTAATTTTAGCTAACGAGATCTTTTAAAAACTGACTTGATTGTGTAAATTTTCTCTCTCCACTTTTTAAAGGAATTTATTTTAAACAACTAGATCCGGAATCTCGCGCTTCACGCGGGGAAATTACGGTTTTCCGGTTGCGGTTAGTCATTAAATATGCCTTAAATTCAAAATGAGTGAACGATGATATAATACAATTCTACAAACTCGTAAAATGCAAATACAACTATTGTAACAGTCGGTTACAACCGAAATCTGCAAAATAAAGTATTTATATGATGTTCATGTTTTACTGAGGCCAATGTTGTTTGGCGTGTTAGATGTTTTGGCGCATATGAATTAATCTGAGGTGTTGTCAATATATAGATAAAACTATCTAATTAATCCAGATTATTTTTTAATCGGGCAAGAAGGGGCGTCAGAATGAAACGAAGGAATTGATGAACGGGTAGAGGAAGGAGACGAAGTTTGTGCTTTCTTAGTTGATGATGAAATTAACATTTAATATAATAGGTAATTAGAATAAAGATTTAAAATATTGGAGTAACATTTATTAGGTACATGTTGTTTTTACTTCTTCAAACCCATCAACTTTTACATATAGATAGATAATAAATCACAAATCTCATAAATCACTTCTTCTTCTTCTTAGAGTTGTATTTCTACTTTCAAAAACCTCAAAATCTTCATTGTTGTACGATTAGTTTGCAGATTGAAGATCAATGATTTTTTTAGCATGCTTAAAGTCAGAAATAAGAAGATACTTGGGAAGAAGAACACAATCGGAACAGGTAACATTGCGATTTCTAAAATTTGTTCATTTTATAATTTTTAGATTTGATGTTGAAATATGTATTACCAAAAAAAATCTAATTTTATGAAAGATTTAAAAATAAAGGTGGGTCAAATTCGTTCTTTTGCTTGTGATAATTGTGCACTATAAACCTATATTTTCTTTCTTTGATTTTTTTATTTGTTCGATGTAGTATATATGTTCTATTCAAATTATATGATATGATATTCATAATGATATTTTAGTGATGTAGTATATATTCTTTGTTATTCGATGTTCATTCGAGAATGATAGATATTCATGCTCAGTCGTTCAATATATATTAGATTATGACTGATATTCACACTTATTTGTTCGGTATTCATTAGGCAGTGATTGATATTCACACTAATTTCTTCAATATGCATTCGATGATGAATGATTGGTATTCACAATGTTTTATTTGATATTCATTTTGACATGATCTGTTCATATGAAGGCTAAACAATATAAAGAAGCCCAAAATGATGAAAGAAGGTGAACAGATTAAAGACGACAGAAATGTGGCATTGGAGGAGTCATGAAGTGTCAAATCAAATATATTCAAGATAATGGACATTGATACCATGATTGTGTAGTATGTTATTCACAAGTTTGAGGGAGATATTCACAAGTTTGTCTTATGACATTCACAATATTGAGTACTGTATTTATGTAATTGGATCGTGATATATATGGGTCTTACTATTTAGCACACCCATTTTCTTTATTTAGCACACCCGTAGATTCGTCACGAAGGTATTACAGCTGATCTTCGTCACGAAGGTATTACATAATAGATTCGTCACGAAGGTAAACAGGAGTTCCGTCACGAAGGTAAACAAGAGATTCGTGACGAAGGTAAACAAGAGATTCGTCACGAAGGTAAACAAGAGATTCGTGACGAAGGTAAAATATTTTTTAATTTTTTTTTCAGATTCTTGTAGAGAATTTCAATACGAGTCCGTGCATATAAAATACGTCCAAAACGGACATCGTTTGCCCTTCCAAAAGCATCCAAAACAAAATAGTCGCATGCGTTAAGTTCGTAAAACAAAAACTTATATAAATTTATTAATTGTATAATATAATTATTTATTATAGTTAAAAATCATGCAATTAAAATTATATACTATCATTTTATATCACTAATTTATTACTTACAAAGTATAATTATGCATTATGTTTAAATATTACGAACTTAACGGAAACGACTGTTTTGTTTTTAGGGCTTTTGGAAGGGCAAACGATGTCCGTTTTGAACGTATTTTATATGCACGGACTCGTATTGAAATTCTCTACAAGAATCTGAAAAAAAATTTAAAAAATATTTTACCTTCGTCACGAATCTCTTGTTTACCTTCGTCACGAATCTCTTGTTTACCTTCGTGACGAATCTCTTGTTTACCTTCGTCACGAATCTCTTGTTTACCTTCGTGACGGAACTCCGGTTTACCTTCGTGACGAATCTATTATGTAATACCTTCGTGACGAAGATCAGCTCTAATACCTTCGTGACGAATCTCGGGGTGTGCTAAATAAAGAAAATGGGTGTGCCAAATAAAGGCTTTGTATATTTATGAAATTAGATGTTGGGATTTATATATGTTGATATCTTCTCCACAGCTACCAAAGAGTTCATCATCGCTCAAATCCTCCATTGCTACATCATCTGAGCAACACATAGTTTTATGAATATGCAAACGAAAAAAGCTACATTTAAACACATCATACATACAATAAAAATTATGAAGAATACCATATAAATTGAGGATAACGAAGATAGGTTATAAAATATTTCATGATTATTGTTCATTTTATTTTAGGAATGCAATTATATGCTGACGAATATCTACCAAAGTTAACGAATATTACTACCACATTAGTATAGTTTGTTTGAATATCATATGATTGTTCATGAATATAAGTGTGATTTTGTTCAACAAACACAAATTCAGAATCTAACCTCAAAATAGTTTGGATTCGCAATTAAAGTAACTCAAATCTACTATGACCGAATATCTACAATAATATAATGAACAACAACAACATGAATATTCATGAATTATGCATGAATATCGTATTGACTGGCCATAATAAGTTGATCATCACAAACTGAAGTTACTCAATATATCATACTACCTCCGTTCACTAAAGAATGTCATTATAGACATTTGCACAATAGCAAATAATTCAATAATTACGTATATTTTTATTACTTTTTTCTAAAATTCATAAATCATCATAATTTTAACCAATCAAAAATCACAATTTGCATCAAAAGAGTAAAAAAATTACAAGTTCCAATATCAATCTTCGTAACTCACTACCTAAATGTCTAAAATGACAATCTTTTCTTAACAAGAAAATGAGGCTACAATGACATTCTTTAGTGAACGGAGGGAGTATATGTTATTCATTCGACCTTGTGAAAAACAGTAAAACCCTAACGAATATCTACATATATGAATGAATATCTACGCATTACTAAAACAGTTCTTACGAATACCACCGAAGTTTAGACAGTGAAGAAACTAAATTTGATTTGAACGAAGAAACCGTAAAATATGGTGCGGACATGATAATTCATAATAAAAAATCGATTATGCAACACAAACTAAGATTATAAATGGAAGCAAAATCGAGTAAGAAGTGTAGGAAGAATAATCAAACTTTTTTCCATATTCATTGAACAAACTTTGAATCAAAAACTGAAGATGAAGATCGTCTGATGGGAATGAAAAATGAAAAGAGAAGACGATAAACGTAGAGAGAGAAGACGTGAGATTTTTATGCTAACAACTTTCTCTCTCTATTTTTTGGTAACTAAAAAAAATCTTTTATTATTTTCTTTTTTTCTTATAATTTCTATTATGTACATCATCCAATCGCCAATCAAATCTAATCTAACGACTCTCATTGATACACTCGTTTCACCATAAATCTCATCCAACCATAAAATCATTTTAGCCAAGTTTTACTTGATCAGCATAATCAAAAGAAGATGCAAATGCACGTACTAAAAATAAACTTTCTTGGAGATATCTAACTCAATAGTTATGATATGTCTATATAAATTTCAATCTCTTTGTTACAAATCTGTCTACTACTCCGTTTCTTCTACCAAGATGAGAGGTGATATGTGAATTGCACACAACCATTCAAGTGCAGTGACTTGAGTGTGCTTGGACGACTTAATTAACTACCTATAAATCTGTTTTCTTCTAGTTCATTTCTAACATCACTATAACACAAACAACAAGCAATAACCTACACTAGAGAAAATGGATCTAAATCAATAATCTTACAACCAGAGCTGGAAGCCACAAACTTCTTCCCTTGTTTATATTATGGAACAAGGAACATACCAATCAAGAAAACAAAAGGATCAGTAAATACTAAATAGTTTACATAATTCATCATGTAAGGCAGATGAACAAATTAACATTGAATTACTCAAGATATATCTATTGTTAACAAGGAAGGAGGCTGAGGCAAGAACTAAACATCATATAGCTACAGAATTACACAATGGTAATTTTCTCTGAACCTTCAAAGGAGATGCGAAGTTTGGCCAAAATGATTCAGTCAAAGATTTCAGACATCGAAATAGAGCATGTCAGGCAATTGCTTAAAAATTCCAAAATAGACACAATTCGAAGATAAATACCACTAGAGCAACTCCGGTAAATACAACAAGGATTCGAAGGTTAGAGATGCAAACATGCAAATAGATTAGCTTCCTATTCATTTGAACTCTTCTTGTTGAAAGCGAGTTCTCGAACATGATTTGGAGTTGAATAGCCAAACCAATCCACTTTGGCTTCTTCGTCGTCACCACCTGATCCAGAATCGACACTCATCGATTCGACGAATTCAATTGTTGAAAAGATAGTCATTGTACAAAGCATTTGATGACTTCAGATTTTTTTAGCAGCGAGTATGCGCAGAAAACCTAACCATGTTAAATTAGTCTGTTCAGATACTTGGTTTTGCATTTGATGTGAAACTGCTATTGTTGATTCTGTATATGACCAACTTTTTGATGTTTGAACTTCATGATGCTTTTCAACTGTGGCATACATATGGCTTTCCTGTTGATCTGACTCAGGTATTCAGACTTGTAACATTTTATATGACCTTAATATGAGAATTCCATGTTATTAACTAGTATGTTTTTCTTTTTTGGGCTCTGTAGTTGATGGCAGAGGAAAGAGGTTTAATAGTAGATGTGAATGGTTTTCATGCGGCAATGGATGAAGCAAAGGGAAAAGTCAAGGAATGCTCACACTAAGGTGTTAGTCTTTCATATTTATTTATTACGTATTCTTTAGAATATTTGAGAGCCTGATATGGGTTTAATGCATCTTACTTGCATAACATCTAATGCACTCCAAGTTTCTTTCTCACTTATACTTTTGGATGAAACTAACAAGCATATGTATTATTTGATTGGAGGTTTAAAGGTCTGCACAGTAATCGTGTTGATCCTGGTCCAAAATGTTTGAGACTTTCTGCATAGATCTACAGACCTTTTTCATGTGTGCTTTAGAAAATTGTGGCAGGTATCTGGTGGTATAATTGCAATGGATGCTAATGCAACTGCAACATTGCACAATATGGGAGTTCTTACTCATCTTTGGATTAAGCATTCTATTGTGTTTCTGTTTCACTTTTTAGTGAGTAAAGTTAGCCATATGTTTACATTTATTTGTGTGGTTACAGGGAACTGATGCATCCAAATTGAAGGAGGCCATTGATCATGCAATACAATATGCTTCAACCAAGTTGAAATGTTAGCTTCTCCTTCCAACAAATACATACCAGGCCATTGGCATTTTGGAGCAGGAAATTACTTGCAGCATATAATCATCTGCTACTGAATACTGTCTGTGTTATAACCTGGGAAATTCAGATCGATGTAAATATTAGTGAGGGGTTTTTGCATATAACCATCCCGGTATTTGTCTTAATTTGCACAAAATCACCCGTAATATCAGTATTATAATTAACCACCCAATTTTTATTCTCTATTAACAAATCACCACTTATCCTAATTTTTCGTCTAGCTTGCAGTCTAACTTTATAAAATTACCTCTTTGCTCTTATTATTTTTAACTTATTACCGGATTTACCAAGGGTTATAACATTCGATTAATATCATCACGATATAATGATGATAAATTGAAAATATCGTTCACGAGAAATTGAAACGAAGAAATTTATCCCGTAAATAGATCTGGCCAAACTAGGACTTGGACTGGGCCAGGGCAAAGCATAATTCAAAATTCTACCTATTTATCAGGGTCGGACCAAGCTCTTCCATTTAAAATGGGATAATTTCGCTGCCCATATTCTCCCATAAGGGCGGGCAATGTTACACAAAGAAATTTAATGTCAAAACCGGGTTAAACTGGTTACTAAAACCTTCGGATTTAGTACTTACATAACGATTCACCATCAACTACTTGCACAGTTATGAATTTGTCTTATTTAATTGTATGGTCACCACCAGAGAATAAGATTCAGATAAGATGAAGACATGGAATAACAAAAATAGAATAAAAGATACATAATATACATAATTTGTTAATTGATTAGGGTATCCACGCGTTTTCTAAAAAAAAATTATTATGATGATTCTATTTGAATTTTCCAACAATACATATACACTACATTTTCATACAATTACATTTTTAATATCTAAGAGCATAAAGTTAATTTGGAATTATATTATGGAATCAAATGCACCACCTTCTTTTGTCACCCAAAAAAAAATCCACCACTTTTTATTTATCAATGTGCTATAATTTCTATATATATTTCAGTCATGCAAAGATCATATATTTATAGAGCTACTTGTATTGTACAACAATGGAGATGCAGTGTACTGTTGCTAAGAAACAAGAAAGTGTACGTGAAAGATACAAAGAAATCCTCCAACACTATAATCGTCCTACGTTTCATCTACAAGAGGAAGAGATATGGAACATCTTATACAAAGGAGTAATCGTTAATAATAATAAGGTTTGTTATTTTATTTTAATTCTTATACTAGTGATGTATTTTTAAGCCTATTTTTAGTGTATATGAATATGTTTATTGCAGTTATTTTGGCTCGATGAAAATGGTCGTGTTTGTATGGAGTTGTTTGCAAGAGCTCTTACAATTGCTTGGGCTAATGGCCATTGTACCTACATCAAGGAAAGTTTAAGGTAGCTCCTTTGTAGCTTGTATTAATCTAATTCGTTTTAAAATCAATTATGTTTATCGACCTCAAATTAGTAAAACTCGACTTCTATAACACATAAACTTATATTTGTTCGTCTGAAAATAAACTTGAATATGAATTGCTATTTCATAATCAAAACGGAATGATTCATAATTTTGATATTTTACGAGTTGAATACTACAACTTTGTAGGCGAAAAACACTAGAATAGACTTGAATTTCATAAATTCAAATTTAAAGTATTTATATAAGAACAAAGATTTGGTTACGAAATTTCTAACCTCGTTATAATTGATCGATAAAATTTGATTTAATTTACAATTTTGCGATAGTAACTCTCATTACGTGCACAGGGATGGTGATCCATGGGTAGAATTGGCCGAGCCATTTGTGTTCTATCTAGACGTCGAAGGTCGTTTTGATGTCGGAAATCTGTCGTTTGGGACGGAGTACGAAGTGTCGTTCCACATATTAATAAAACAGATGGGATTAGGTTCTTGTAGTTGGGATTTTCCAGTGAAGTTTTGCTTGACAACACCTAAGGGAGACAAAATCGAGAGTGAAAAGAATTTGTATGAGTTGATAGGGAAGGGACAAATGAAAGTAACGCTAGGAAAATTTAAAACACCCACGACTCCAAATGATCGTGAAAAGTTTGTGGTGTTCAAGATGTATGAGCATGGTGGATACTGGAAGAAAGGGCTTGTTATACGTGGTGTAATTATTCAAGCTCTTTGAGATGTATGATAAGAAATGATTTCGGTTCTCAATGCATTATAATGAAGATATGATAATGACTTATTAAGGCGCAACTGCATGCATCAAGAACTTGGTGTAAGATATGATAAAATAATATATTATAATGGAATTTAATGAATTAAAGGTGTGATCCAAACACACCCTTGTCGACTCTACTTTGTTTGGGAATGCCGCAATCTTTAAATCTTCAACAATGCCAATACCTCTCCAAGATCTTGCTCTAGGAACATTATTTCTTATCTAAAAAATTGAAAGATTGCCCATGAGCTAAAACTTGCCCTTTCGATTGGTCGAATTTTCCTACAACATCCTTTTTTGTCTTTTGGGCTTTTGTTTGTAGTCTTCTTTTGAGTTTGGTCTTGTTGATGGAATTTTCATGACTCTTGTTCTTTGCTTTTTCATTTATACAAGTTTACCTAATTCAAAAAGAAAATTCCTAAGTCACGATTAAATCTCTTAATACATTATCATGCGCACAATTTGGGGTTCTTTATAGTCCAGGAGAGCGTCACTTGGCGGCACATCATGTCACATCTGATTTAACAGGTATCGGACGTGTCCTGTGTGTTTGGACATTTTCTGAATTGATTTTTATTTTTCGGAATTTAGACAACGGCTCAATTTGCGTCCACGTTGAGATAGATAGAATATAATAATAGTAATAGCCCCCTGCTTTTTCACCTTTTTTTTTTCCTCCGCTCCCACTTGCGCAACATTTTGAAACTTTTAATCTTGGGTCGTCACGTGTATGCACATTTGAATTTTTTATTATTGTTTATTTCCTTCTTTGGATTTTTTTATATTGTTTATTTCTCGCATTCTCACTTGCGAAATATATTTTTTTCGGACTGCCATGTGAATGTTATTGGGTTTTCTTATTTGAGTATGGTTCGGGTGAGAACAATTTATTAAGTGAGAACGTGCGAATGCTGATGTGCATCAAAATATGCTTAATGTTCATTAAAATGTACTTAAATGTTCATCAAATTTTTTGATGCACATCATATGAAAAAGTGATGCACATATACGATTTTTCGTGAATATTCTTTAGATTCTCAATAAATTGTCTTTAAAAAATAAATGTTCTTCAAATTTTGGATGTTTTTAAGTTTGTCAACGAATGTGCACAAAATTAGTACTAAATGTTCACCATTCTCACGTTCGTATTTTAAAAGTTATTCTCACCCGATACTTTTTCTTTTTATTATCGTGTTCGATTAGCTCCTTTGCAATGGATGCTAATGCAACTGCAACATTGCACAATATGGGAGTCCTTACTCATCTTTGGATTAAGCATTCTATTGTGTTTCTGTTTCACTTTTTAGTGAGTAAAGTTAGCCATATGTTTACATTTATTTGTGTGGTTACAGGGAACTGATGCATCCAAATTGAAGGAGGCCATTGATCATGCAATACAATATGCTTCAACCAAGTTGAAATGTTAGCTTCTCCTTCCAACAAATACATACCAGGCCATTGGCATTTTGGAGCAGGAAATTACTTGCAGCATATAATCATCTGCTACTGAATACTGTCTGTGTTATAACCTGGGAAATTCAGATGTAAATATTAGTGAGGGTTTTTTGCATATAACCACCCCGGTATTTGTCTTAATTTGCACAAAATCACCCGTAATATCAGTTATTATAATTAACCACCCAATTTTTATTCTCTATTAACAAATCACCACTCATCCTAATTTTTCGTCTAGCTTACCTCTTTGCTCTTTTAATTTCAAATTTATTACCGGATTTACCAAGGGTTATAACATCCGAATAATATCATCATGATATAATGATGATAAATTGAAAATATCGTGGATATAATGATGATAAATTGAAAATATCGTTTTACACACGAGAAACTGAAACGAAGAAATTTACCCTCTAAACAATAATGTTTTTTAGGGTTTGGGATTGAGATTTGAGGGCATTTTCTGGGTTGAGGTTCTTTGTGATTAGGGAGAGATCTCATGGCGATATCCATTCATGGGTGATTCGTATGCTATCGAGTTTGAATCTTGAGATTTTAGGGTTCTCGAGTGGATTTGGGAAGGGGGCCTAAGGTTTTCGAGAGTTCAAAGGGTTCAATTTCGAGTTTGCGACTTCAATTGCGAAAAAGGTTTTAGGAACTTTTTTTAACCAGTGGATTACGAAGCTTGTGAAGAGGATTACGTAGGTATCAGGAGAGTGTGAAGGGATCTAGGATTTTTGAGTAATGCGAAGTGCGAAGGGGGGAAGTTTGAAGATTTAGAAAATAGGTTCACAAACTCATAATTGACAGTTCATAAACTGCAAACTTATAAACATGGTTCATAAAGCTAAAACTGAATGTTCATTAATTTTATAATATAAGTTCATTTATAAACATAGGTTCAGTTATAAGACAAAATTGATCAACATGCATGGAAAATCGCACCCTTAAGACAAAATTGATCAACCTGCGTTAAAACTAATGAACTCACACGGAAATTCTCATTAACAAATAAGATAAAATTCATGAACCAACAAGTTAAAACTTATGACCGTGTAAGTAAAATCTGACAAA
Organism: Oxyria digyna; assembly: GCA_029168935.1. Lineage (NCBI taxonomy): Eukaryota > Viridiplantae > Streptophyta > Magnoliopsida > Caryophyllales > Polygonaceae > Oxyria > Oxyria digyna. Next base: position 50,415,523 of record JAPVLV010000005.1, read on the forward strand.
TCTAACATAGACATGGAAGAAAACAACTCATGACCGTGTAAGGCTCATAAACAATACACCTAATGAGTTAACGAGTGAGCGGTCATAAACATGTGTACATTTTTCTATGAATTCAGAGTTTGAATCGTATATTGGCTACAAAAGAGAAAAATATTCACGTAAGAACAGGTTCATGTGTTTCAATAAAAGGTTCATGTGTACCAATCAGAGCTTCATGTGTATCAATGAAAAGTCTTGTGTATTATCGAAAAGATTCACGTGTATGATCAACCATGTTAACGATATATTTTCATTAAATATATGTTTCATTTTCCATGAAGTTAGGATTTTCAATCTTACATAGGATATGAATGAAAAAAATATAAACATAGATATAGATTCATGTGTATATTAAGCAAGTTTATCTGTAAAAATCGGCAGGTTTATCAATGTTGTGTTAAAAACTTATGATATATCTTTCATGAACTCACAGTTTAAGAACCTTTGTTATAATATTTACAAAAAAAAAGATTAAAGGTTCATAAGATTTTGAAAATAGGTTCACAAACTCATAAATGACCGTTCATAAACTGTAAACTTATAAACATAGGTTCATAAAGCTAAAAATGAATTTTCATTAATTTTATAATATAGGTTCACAAACTTATAAATGGAGGTTCACAAACTGTACACTAGAGGTTTACAACCCGTAAAATAAGGGATCACGAACTATATAAACGAGGTCACAAACTTGTCACTTGTCAGAGGTTCAAAACATAGGTTCACAAAAGCTAAAGACGAGGTTAATAAATTCATGAAAATGTACGTGTAAAAAATGAACCTATAGTACTAAATCATTGAACATGTATGATTAAATCATTGAATTTATATGAGCTTGTTTTAATGAGTAAATCATTGAACTTGTTTTAATGAGTAAATCATTGAACTTGTTTTAATGTATCACTTATGAACGTGATAATATGTGAACCTAACATTATAGGATTGTTGAACTTATTCTTAAAATTACTTGAACCTGAGATACTAAATGTATGAACTTCATTTTGTACTTGTTTGAACCTTTCTAAATGTATGAACTTCATTTTGTACTTGTTTGAACCTTTCTAAATGTATGAACTTTAGTGAACTTGTATTACTAAATTGTTTAACTATAAGCGTAAACCAATGAACTTGTAATGTTTTTTATTTGTCTGGAGTACACCTCTTGCACTCATGTAATTTTTAATTACTTATGTTCATAATCTTTCAATAAAGGTTTAAAAATCACTAGATTAGAATGATTGAACATGTATTACAAAATCTTTATATAAATTAGTGAACCTCTACTTTAAACTGGTGAACCTTTTTAAAAAATCAGTGAACCTGTAGTATAAAGTTCGTAATATGTATTAAAAATCAGTGAACTAGTTGATTACTTATGTTCACAAGTTTTTCTTAATGGTATAGAAGACAGAGAAGGCGCTTGTCCGCATCTTCAGCGATGGTAGAAATGAATAAGAATGCCTAAAACAAGAACGAAGGCGATCGGGTCTACTCTAGGTTTAGATTGAACATGGGTTTCGATTTGAAGACTCAAGTTAAGGTAAAATTCTGAATTAAACGGTTTCGAAGTGAGCCTTTGAACCTATGAACTTACATCTTAATTGATTTTTTTTCTTATAGTAAAACAATCATTTGACTTGTATGCGTGTAACCTGTGAACATACACTAAAAATCATTTGACCTATATGCGTCTAAACATGTGAACCAATGAACTTGTGAACCTTTAAACCTGTGAACCTGTGAACTTTGGAAACTATGAACTTACATTAAAAAAATCATTTGACTTATTTGCGTGTAAACTTACAAACCTATGAGCCCGTGAACATATGAACTTGTGACCCACAAGATAGAACTCATGAACATGCAAGATAAAGGGGTGAACTCACATCGAAAATCCGATGAACCATTAGACAAACTTTATAAAGCTGCAAATTAAAATTAAAGAACCCACAAAATAAAAGTGCTAAATCCGCAAAAAAGAATCATAAATCTACAAGGAAAATCCGATGAACCACAAAACAAAACTCATGAACGTGCTAGAAAAAATTCCATTAATATGTAATACAAAACATGGACCTACTTGTTGATAGACATGAACCCGCCTCGGTTGCCCATTGATACAAAATAACTTGTACTTAATAAAAATCAAGAAGCTTTATACATTAACTAAATTTAATATGTATTCGACAATACTAAAGGTTCACACATGTAGATTTATTGACGATAGGTTTGTAGTTTTGCAGGTTGATAAAGATTTGGTTGACAAATTTTAACTTGGCTTGAAACTTGTTTAACGTTTACTATACAACATTCAACTATAGTGAAATCTTATAATTTGGTAATGTCGATAGTGAGAGAAATATAATAGAATTATTAGAAAAGAGAATAGAATAACATGAAAATTGATATGTATAAAATAAGCAGAAAATTCATTGCTATGTCAGTATATGAATTTTATATTGTTACAAGTTTAACAATTTACACAAGAAGGTTCATAACTATACTACAAGTTCTTGAATTATGTCATTGAGTACCATCAACATCAACAACAACCACCGAATTATATTCAAAGAAGCTAACTGGAATCGCAATTCCAAGTTCCTATGCAAGTTTATGCATCTTGTGAGAAGGTTCATAAACTATGAACTTGAGGTTCACAAGCTTCTAATAGAGGTCTGCAAACTTAAACGTTCATGCATAATTCAGGTTCTTTCTAGCTCGGTTTGTTTGGTTACGAACACATTGCAGTAGAAGGCCCTATGTTCATACCGATACCTAATGTTGAAAGTCTTATTGGTTCATGATATTTTTTTTATTATAAATAAATTGTACTAAAATGCCTTAAGTTCATGTTGATGAGTGTGTAGGTTTATTTGATGATTGTGTAGGTTCAAAAAATTATACTTAATGGCTCATGAAAATATACTTGTCGTTTAAAGTAGATAGATTGTTTATGAATCTCTAGTATATATTTTAGGAATATATGCAGCCAAAAGTATAATGTCACAAAATCACAAGTCTTGAGTGCTGAATCATTGAATGAGAAGACAATACAAAAAGGCAGTATAAGAATGAAAATATGCAAGATAAATTGGTAGTATTGTTCAGTTTATCCACATAACGCGATTAATTAACCAACATTTAACAACTCCTTGCCTTCAGTTGAAACTGACCCCAAAAAATGCAATTTTACAAAATTCCAAATTAGATTCAGCCTTAACTGCATCACTATATTAGGCAAAGAGTCTCATAATCTACGGAAACCAAATTAAATAAAAACAAAGAAAGGGGGAGGGAGAGACAAAAACCGGTCTGGTTTCGGTAGAGTTTCAAAAAAAATCTATGGATAGAGTTTGTAAACCCTTTAAAAAAGAGTAAATCCGTCACAAAATTATATAAAGAAAAATCCCAAAAGTAAATATGGAGAGAGAAGAACAACCAAACTACACAGAAAGAACAACTCAGAATAAGGAAGCGAAAATCCCTTGAATCTTCAACACAAGTTGAAAGCACGTTCTTCTACAGCTTCACTCAGAGATCAATCATTCAGCCTCCATCAAGAACCACCAGTGAGAGCAATCGCCAGGAACCCTAGCACAACTTTTCTGGAGAGAAGTATGGAGAGCGGCGAAATAGTGAGTGACCTAACTCGTTCCAAGGGTAAGCACCAGCTTATGTACTATAGGTCTCCTTAAGTGAAACGCAGCGTTTTACAGCCAGGCTTCACAAGAAAACAAGAGGACAAAGCAACGGTAATAATCCAAGGGATAAGTGATACCAATATACACACTACAAGACAAGGCCCAAAGGTAAGCCCATATATGAGCAGCTGTGGAGGCCCAAGTCCAATAGAGTGATTGATCTGAAGCCATTGTCTGGAGGCCATCTTCTCACCGAGCCACCATCCAGCAAAAGGGCTCTAGCCTTAGCTCCATGCCATCTTGCACCAGGGATGAGGCTTCAAGGCAGAGAAATGTCCTAGTGGTAGTTAGACTAGGTGGGATGCAACCCCTAATAAACTTAGGAAATTGCATATCCATAACAATTACCCTCTTAATTTCTATCTTACAACATGAATCAGTATCCACCTCCATCGTCGATCAGTCACATCAATGGTTAAGCTTCAGCATCAGGGACAAGTCCTTCAATATGAAGAAATTTTCTGCAGAAAAGAAACTTGTCAGAAGGGACAATTTATGTTCCAAAATCTGCAGGATTTTTATCTCCATCAATCTTAAGGAGCTTTATCACCTGATTCTCAACCTTTTCCCTTATGCAATGGAACCTTACATCAATATGCTTAGTTCTCTCATGATAAACATGATTCTTACACAGATAAAGGGCACTTTGACTATCAATATGCAAAGATGCAATATAGTGCTTGCCCTCTATCTCTCTTAACAAACCTTGAAGCCATATGGCTTTCTTACAAGCCTCAGCGGCAACTATGTATTCAGCTTCAGTAGAGGACAACACATTTACCACACCAAGTGTACATGTAGGCAGTAGTGGACTTTCTGTTACATTTATTGCTTGCATAATCAGAGTCCAAATAGCCATACAGTTCACCAGTGTCAGTGTGTTTCCCATACTCAAGACCCAAGTGAACAGTTCCAGCCAATTATTTCAAGAGGTATCTCATTGCAGACCAGTGTTTTAAAGCAGGATTAGACATGAATCGGCTCAACACACTAATAGCAAAAGCTAAATCTGGCCTAGTGCAAATCATGTTATATATCACAGAGCCAACAGCAGAATCATAAGGAATGGAATTCATTCTAGCACATTCATCTGCAGATAAGGGATCACTAGGCCTAGTTAAGTCAAGATGACCACCTAAAGGAATAATGTTGGGTTTAGCCTTGTCAGTTTTGAATTTTTCCAGAAGTTGTAAAGTATACTCAGATTGGTTCAACCACATTTTCCTATTAGGTCTATTTCTGGTTATCTTAATTCCTAGAATCCTCTTAGCTGGCCCTAGATCTTTCATGTCAAAGTTCTTTTTAAGCTCCTCCTTAATGCCTAAAGCTTTAGTTCTAGATTACTCATAATGAAGATATCATCAACATAAAGCAAGACATACAGAGGCTCAGAACTTCTAACATTCTTGAAATACAAACAGATATCATATTTGCTCTTAGAAAAACCTAACTTCATCATGCAGGAATCAAACTTTAAGTTCCAGTTTCTATGGGACTGTTTTAAGCCATATATGGATTTCTTAAGTAAGAAGGCATGATTAGGTTGTTTCTCATCAATAAAACCTTTTGGTTGTGACATATATATAGTCTCATGAAGATCACAATGCAAGAAGGCTGTTTTAACATCCATTTATTCCAATTCAAAGTCATACACAACAGTCATAGCAAGTAAGAGTCTCATGGTTTTATACTTGACAACAGATGAAAAAATCTCATCATAATCTTCTCCCTCTCTCTGAGTATAACCCTTAGCAACCAGTCTAGCCTTGTATCTAGGGGGGTCATTAGGTTCAATACCATCGTTAAGCTTATAAATCCACTTACAATCAATAATTCTAGCATGAGGAGGTTTAGGAACAAGGGTCCATGTGTGATTAACATGCATTGAGTCAATTTCCTCTTTCATAGCTAGATTCCAGTTTTTAGCATGATTGCATTTTATGGCTTGACTGTAGGATTCAGAGGTGAAATTATTCACAGTAGTAGCAACAACAAGAGCAAACTCAAAGACATTAGACATGTATTTTCTGTTAGGAACTCTATCCATAGGAACTCTGTCTCTAGTAAGTTGATAGCTAGTTAAATCATGTGGTTCAACAAAGTCATCATGCATATCAGTAGCATCATCAAGACTTTCAAAGACATCATCAGAAAGTTCATTCACATTTCCAGGTAAAACCTCAGTGGGTTCATGCTCAATAGAATGGGAATTAGTTTGCTCACCTTGAGAGTTCAAAGGGTCAGAGTGTACCTGAGTAGCTTGTTCATTGCTCATAGGAGATTTTTCTCCTATTGAGTCTATACTTTGGGAGGATACAGATCCTTGAAGATCAAATGACAAATCAATGTCAAATTCTTCATCATGAGTGTCATCACTTGGTCCAGGAGTGTAGAACTGAGTCATGCTGGTGCCTTGCTCGATTTCCCGTTCATTAACATTCTCAATGGAAGCAGTTAGTAGATTTCTGAAATGAAAGTCATCTTCCTTGAAAATCACATTTCTACTAAGTATGACTTTATAACCCCTAGGTTGTATGAGCAAGAGCTTGTAGCCCTTAACACCCTCAGGGTAACCGAGCATCACACACTTTTGAGACCTTGGTTGTAGCTTGGCAGCACTCTGGTGTGAGTAGGCAGTACATCCAAAAGGCCTTAAGTGTTCAATACTTGGTTTCTTACTTGTCCATAGCTCTTGAGGTGTTTTAAAACCAATGACAGAAGAGGGACTTCTGTTTATTAAATAAGCAACAGTGGTTATAGCTTCACCCCACATAGAATGTTTCATACCAGAAGAAATAAGCATGCATCTAGCCTTTTCAAGTAATGTTCTATTCATTCTTTCAGCAGTTCCATTTTGTTGTGGAGTGTCAGGGACAGTTAAGTGTCTCTTAACACCATTTTCATGACAATAAGAGTCAAACTCAGAGTTGCAAAATTCTAGGCCATTGTCAGCTTTCAAGCATTTCAGTTTAAAGCCGGTTTCACCCTCTACTTTCACTTTCCAATATTTAAAGTTTTCAAAAGCATCATTCTTGTTTTTCAAAAGATATATCCATACTTTTCTTGAATAGTGGTCTATTAAGGAGATGAAGTATTTTCTTCCCCCAATAGTATCCACTTGGACAGGGCCCCAAAGATTAGAATGGACATATTCAAGTGGTTTAGAAGCCACATAAGAAGACGATTTGAAACTACTTTTAACATGCTTCCCTAATATGCAAGTTTCACATTTATCCAAAGCAATAGGTTTCTGACTTATCATGCCAAGTTTAAACAACTCATGGAATCCCTTATTTCCTATGTGTCCCATTCTAGAATGCCATAAGTTTGAGTCATGATCATTCATGCACTCATTAAGAATGGAAACATTACATTCAACAGACTCAGCAGTAACATGGTATAAACCATTCATCTTAACTGACTCAGTGAGGACTTTGTTATTTCTCAAGACAGTTCTAACACCATGGTAAGTTATGATCTGACAATTCAAGTCATCAAAGACACTTTCAGAAAGAAAATTCCTTCTCAATCCAGGAACCCACCTAACATTTCTAAGCACAATGATGACACCAGTTTTAAGCTTCAGTGGGACAGTACCTATACCTTTAATAGCTAGGGATGAATGATCTCCTAACAAAACTTCACCTCCATCATAAAGTTTAATTTCTCTAAACAATTTTTTATAAGGTGTAGCATGCATAGTACAGCCTGAGTCTAAGATCCAAGACTTAGAGTCACTAGCATTCCCAACAATAAGAAACTCATGAGCATAAGTAGGAGATTCACAAATAGCAGTTTCATGGGGAGCTTTACCCTCTTTTTCCTTTTTCTTTCTTTTAAAGCAATTTTTAGAGGTGTGCCCATTTTACTACAGTAAAAACATTTAATGGTTTTCTTATCATCCTTAGAAAACTCAGAGTTTTCCTTGGAGTTATAATCTTTTTCAGAATCTTTCCTATATTGATTATGCTTCTTACTCTTAAATTGAGACTTGACCATCAAAATTTCAGTTTTAGCTCTTGTTGAGTCTTAAACACCTTCATAGTCTCATTTTTCTGAACTATAGACTCTAAGATCTTTTTCTTTGTTAACTCTTCATTGCTATATTGTAGGACATCCTTAAAAGTGTCAAACTGTGTAGGCAATGCATTGAGTAACAAAACAACTTGATGATCTTCCTTAATCTTATCACCACATCTTTCGAGATCTTGTGTAAGTCTAAGGAATTTATCAAGATTGTCATTTAGAGGCAAGTTCAGATTCATTTTGTATGTAAACATTTGACATAGAAGACTAATTCTGTTAGGGAGGGACTTGATAGAGAGTATTTCATACATGTTATCTAGTGATTATTAGCTTAGGTTAGGATCATTTGGGAGTCATTTCATATGTAATTATATGATCCGGAGAAGAAGAGAAGAAGTAGTTAATGATGAAGGAATATGAAGATTGAAGACGTCTTTCGAAGGACCGAAGTTAGAAGACGAAAGAAGAGGACAAGAAGAGAAGAAGAGTGGGGCTGCAAGGACTTTTCCGCGCCCGCGGAACCAGAAGACGAAGTATGTTCAAGTGTTGAATCCGCGGGTAAGCCGCGGGTTGCCTCGTAATCCGCGCCCGCAGAAATTGTCCTGAAGGCCGGATTTGTCTCCGAGTTTGCTTGTATTTCTTTATTTAATTTCCGAATTATTTCTTTTATTTCCATTTCGGATTTATTATTTCCTAGGAGTATTTAAGCCTAAAAACACTTTAGTTTTAGGTTCTAAACTCTATTTCCCTTTCTATAAGATTGTATTGATTCTTTTGATTTTCATCATATTGATTCGTATTGATTTATCTAGCCTGATCATCTAGGTTTATTGATATTGTTCATAGTGCTAGGATTTGGTAATTCCGGGTCGGAGTTCTTTATCTAGTAGCAAACACAAGTTTACATGAGCAGTGATACGCTACACTTTGTATAGCGTAACTAGGGATTATTATATTGTTTTAGGAGTGTTATCATATGTGTTTCGAGTCATTATTATGTTCTGAGATATTTATTAAGAAGTGAAGAAATGGAGATCAGAACCGAAGAAGATTGAAGACTTGAAGAATTAAGAAGCTTCTGCGACGCCAACCGCGATCGCCACTACCATCCAGGCGATCACCATCATTCAACAGAAGCCATTCGAGAAGAAATCAGCGACCGCGATCGCGGGTGATATGGTAGCGATCGCGATGGATCAACAGAATCCACGACCGAAGATTTTCTGAAGACCGCGACCGCGGATTACAACCCGCGATCGCGGGTATTGCGCTGATGCCACTTTACATTGATTTGAAAGCCCACGTGAAGAGAAGCAAGCAGCTGAACAATTCTTGAGCTGCTTACGAGATTAAAGTCTCGTACCTTTTATTTTGTTTATTTTCCCTTTTCCTTATTTTATTATTTCCTTTTAGGATTTAACTTTTACCATATTATTTTAGGGTTAGACTCTTTTTATACCCTAGCAGCCTTTTCATCTTATCATCATCTTTTCCATCAGACGCTTTAGTTTTGCAACCATGAGCAGGAACTAATCTCCATTGTTTTGCTTAGCGGTTGAAACCTTCAGATATTAAGTTGTGAGATTTCTAAACTCTTGTTCTTTTCCTATGGGTTTGTATTAATTCTCTTGTTCTTCATCTATTGATTTCTATTAGTTTTGCTAGCTTGATCACCTAGTTTGATTGATAGTTTTCTATTGCTAGACTAGGAATATACGGTGGAATTCCTTGTCATTGTAGCACTCATATCTGCATGATCTGGTAGTTGATTGCTTTTATGAAAGAGAATTGATTGCATGTTAATACTTGACGGTTGTAAGTTATTGCATGCATCCTTATGATTCCTGTGCCCTTTGCTGCTATTTCATCTAATCTTGAGAGGTTTCCCTGATTGCTGAATAGAAAGTATTATCAGGACCGGTTGGCCTGGTGATATATTAAAGATTGGAATAGGAACATTCCATAGGATTGAATAGAACTTGAGATAAATCTATGATCAACTTGATTGACTGTTGTGTGGATACTTGCTAGGTGAAACCCCTTCGCATAATATTCTCACCCAAACTTCCTCTGCTTGTTACTGGTTACTTGTGTGTTCTTGCACCCCCCCCCCTTTGGTTACTTATTACTAGTTGATATTTCACTTGACTGCATTGATTTGGTGTTTTGATTCCCTTGGGTTCGACCTCTACTTACTTGCTATACTCTAGTTAGTGTTTAGGGTTTTCTTTGATTTGGCACTACGACTTTAGCCTCATCAAATTTGGCGCCGTTGCCGGGAAATTGGAATTTTTCTGATTCTTTGTTAATTGTGAAATTATCAACTGTTTAGTGTGAACCTTTATGGTTCAGACCCGTGCTACTGATTCATCTCTTGTTGCCTTTGACGAAGAGATTGAAAGGACATTCCTTCGGAACCAAAGAGCAGCTCTGAACCAAGCGAATGAGATGGGTGATCGACATGGACCGCCATTGCCTACTATGAGGCAACTCACTGCCCCAGATTTAAACCAACAACCTTTGGCAGTGAGGTTTCCTGAGATTGAAGAAGGTGTGAACTTTGAATTAAAAGTTGGTTTAATTCATGAGCTACCAAGAGGTGTTACTGAGGAGCAGGTCATGCTGAGAGCTTTCGGATTTACTCTGAAAGACGCTGCGAACGATTGGATCTATTATCAAGCTCCAGGGAGTATTGATACATGGGCTAAGATGAAAAAGGTCTTTTTAGAGAAATATTTTCCAGCTACAAAACTGAGCAGCTTGAAGAAGAAGATCACGAATCTTCAACAACATTCAACTGAGAGTCTCTATGAGTATTATGAGAGATTCAAGAAGCTTTGCTCAAGCTGCCCATTTCATAGTTATACTGACCATGATCTTCTTATGTACTTATTCAGTGGGCTGATTGACGAGGATCGTCGAATGGTAAACGCATCTTGTGGAGGTAATTTTCTGAAACTGACTATACCTCAGGCCACTGAAATGTTTGAAGAACTAGCTGAAAGTTCAAGGCAGTTTGGCAGTAGACAGGGATCCCACTCAGTCAAAGCAATTAATTTAGATCAATTACAGACTGACATGAATGAGTTGAAAGAGATGGTAAAGGCTTTGATGCTGAAAAGTGATTCCCTTCATGATCCCAATGCTGAGGTAAACATTGTTGGTGGATGGCAACCAAGGCCAAGGTATGACTCTCATAATATTAATTATCAGCAACCTAGACCTCAGAATTCTATGACTACTGAAGATATGATCAAGTCCTTAGCTCAGACTGTGATGCAACAAAATGCTAAAACGGAATCGAGTATTCAAAATCTTGAAAATCAGTTAGGACAGATTGCTCAAGCTGTGAGTAAATTAGAGGCCAGGGAATCGGTAAGAAACCCGAGAGAGAATGTCAGTGCAGTGTTCTTGAGGAGCGGAAAAACTTTAAATGACTGTTTTGTGCCAAAACCGCGATCGCCAGATCTGAGTGGCGATCGCCATGAGATTACAGAGAGCAAAACAGAGTCTGCATCCCGACCACGATCGCCATATGGTGATGGCGATCGCCATGCCATTCCAGAAGCTGAGGTGCAAAATTATCCGCGACCGCGATCGCCGCCGGCTGACCGCGATCGCGGCCGGACTCCAGAAGCTGCATCAGATTTCGACAACAATCCGCGACCGCGGATGATGATCCGCGATTGCGGGTCTCCTGCAGAACCCCAATTTGTGCGACCGCGATTGCCAGTTGTTGATGGCTATCGCCGGGAGACCCCTGAGTACATTGACGATTATGTTCGTCCAAATTTTCCGCCTCTGTTCTCTCAGAAGTCTGTTGCTCCCTTTCCTGAGGCGTTGAAGGATACTCGAAGACTGCATGACGACAAAGAAATCTTCGAAACCTTTAGTAGGTGTGAGGTAAACATTCCTTTGCTCAAACTTGTTAAGAGTATTCCTAGATTTGCTAAGTTTTTGAAAGAAGTTTGCACTATCAAGAGAAATCAAAAACTGAAAGGAAAGAAGAAAGTTGAAATAAGTGAACAAGTTTCTGCCGTGTTTCAATAACGCATGCCTAAGAAATGTGGTGATCCAGGCATATTTAGCATTCCATGTGTGATTGGTGAAACTAAATTTGACAAAGCCATGCTAGATTTAGGTGCATCAATCAATGTTTTGCCTTACTCTTTGTATGAATCACTAGGCTTAGGACCCTTGCATAAAACAGGAACTGTTATTCAACTTGCCTATAGGTCTATTGTGTACCCGAAAGGGGTTGTTGATGATGTTCTTGTTATGGTTGGTGATCTGATTTTTCCTGCTGATTTCTTTGTGTTGGATATGGAGCATGCTAATAATGTCACACCTATACTGTTAGGTAGACCTTTCATGAAAACAACACAAACGAAAATTGATGTTAATAGTGGGACTCTCTCTATGGAGTTTGATGGGGGTAAGGTAGAATATAATATTTATGACATGGTTCCCATTGATAAGAATTATCTATGTGCTATTGATGTGATTAATCCTACTTGTAAGGATGAATTGCAACCTGTTTTAGATAATCTCTTAGATCCCCCAAAAGTAGATGTTGTTTTATCTACTAACATGCAGCAGTGCCAGGCTAAGCAAGAGCCTAAAGGTAAGCTCTCTTCACATCCTTTGGGCAATCGCCCTCCATTACTGACCTCGCCAGGCGAGATACCATTGATGTCTAGTGTGCAGGCACTTGACATTGAGCTTAAACAGTCGCCTGATACGGTCAAGGAGGAGAAAGTGAATGAAACCACCTTCATTGCTAAAGACAAGGTGGTCAAGGTAAGAGGGACGAGATTCAAGGCGTTCCATGAGTGGTTCAAGAGAGAATTCAGACAAGAGACGGTTTTCACAAAGCCAAATGGCGTTAGTTAAATCTCTTGAGTTTCATGTCGAGCCACGACATAAAATAAGGCGCCGCTCGGGAGGCAACCCGAGGTTTGAGATTGTTTTTTTATTTGTTTTTGTTTGTTTTGTTCGGTTTAATTTTCTTTTTAGTTTTTCTATGGACAGGAGGAAATCACCGAAGCTTAGGGTCAGCTACAGTCAGTATCCAATCTCGCAGTAAGTCTTCTCTCCCGTCAAAAAAAAAAAAAAAAAAAATCCGAAAACCGAAAATCATTCTGAGAAAAAAAAAATATATCGGATTAAAAAAAAAATAGAGTGCAGAAGAAAAATATGAGAGAAAAGAAAGTAAGGAGTTGTATTAAATCAAGTTTGGTTTCATTAGTACTATCATTCTAGATCTACATTCGCTGGAGCTTAGCTTGTTGGTGACCATGTTCTTTGCAAGGAGTTGATTTGTTTGAGTCATCTTCTACATTGGAGGTATTCTTTCTTTTGATTTAGATGAGCAATGCATTATTGGATTACATTTAGTGCTCATCTAGTTTCTCATTCTACCACACTTTGAGTTTTATTGGAGGAAGGTCATCCGACCTTGTATGTGAGTCTTCTGTCTCCTTCCCTGGGTTCGTTATTATGTCTTCCATTTCATTGAGGACAATGCAATGTTTAAGTATGAGGGAGGAGAATGTATTCACATGTAATTATTTGGGTGTTGGTTGTATCTGCATGAGCTTATTGAATATATATTGTATGAAAAAGCCACAAAAATTGAAAAAAGGAATACAAAATCCTTGGATAGCAAGTTCTATGCAATAAGAAGGTGGCTTGACCGGCATTAGGTTGGGGCAAAAAATAAGTCTTGAGTGATGTGAGTTTTATGAGCCTGGAACAATTATTGAGTGGTTGGGATGAAAACCCGAAAGGGCGCCCAAGCAGGATGAGTGTTATAAAAAAAAAATTGAGTGTTTTAGGATCTTTATCATCTTGGCGTATGGAGACATAAGAAGGAGATGCATAGGAGGATTCGGGTAGGCCACTTGGAGGAATAAGGTGTAGTTCTGGGTTTGTTCTTATTTGATCACATTGTTCTTGATGTTGTGTTTTGTATGTTTAGAGGAGTTTATTGGTTATGTAATCACTAGGAGATATTCTTATACTTACTGAGGCTTTGAGTATTTTATTGTATGAGTAGCTTTTCTGTAAGTTACTCGGGACGAGTAAAAGTCTAAGTATGGGAGTATTTGATACGCTGCACTTTGTATAGCGTAACTAGGGATTATTATATTGTTTTAGGAGTGTTATCATATGTGTTTCGAGTCATTATTATGTTCTGAGATATTTATTAAGAAGTGAAGAAATGGAGATCAGAACCGAAGAAGATTGAAGACTTGAAGAATGAAGATGCTTCTGCGACGCCAACCGCGATCGCCACTACCATCCAGGCGATCGCCATCATTCAACAGAAGCCATTTTAGAAGAAATCAGCGACCGCGATCACTGGTGATATGGTAGCGATCGCGGTGGATCAACAGAACCCGCGGTCGCGGGTATTGCGCTGATGCCACTTTACATTGATTTGAAAGCCCACGTGAAGAGAAGCAAGCAACTGAACAATTCTTGAGCTGCTTACGATATTAAAGTCTCGTACCTTTTATTTTGTTTATTTTCCCTTTTCCTTATTTTATTATTTCCTTTTAGGATTTATCTTTTACCATATTATTTTAGGGTTAGACTCTTTTTATACCCTAGCAGCCTTTTCATCTTATCATCATCTTTTCCATCAGACGCTTTAGTTTTGTAACCATGAGCAGGAACTAATCTCCATTGTTTTACTTAGAGGTTGAAACCTTCAGATATTAAGTTGTGAGATTTCTAAACTCTTGTTCTTTTCCTATGGGTTTGTATTAATTCTCTTGTTCTTCATCTATTGATTTCTATTAGTTTTGCTAGCTTGATCACCTAGTTTGATTGATAGTTTTCTATTGCTAGACTAGGAATATACGGTGGAATTCCTTGTCATTGTAGCACTCATATCTGCATGATCTGGTAGTTGATTGCTTTTATGAAAGAGAATTGATTGCATGTTAATACTTGACGGTTGTAAGTTATTGCATGCATCTTTATGATTCCTGTGCCCTTTGCTGCTATTTCATCTAATCTTGAGAGGTTTCCCTGATTGCTGAATAGTAAGTATTATCAGGACCGGTTGGCCTGCTGATATATTAAAGATTGGAATAGGAACATTCCCTAGGATTGAATAGAACTTGAGATAAATCTATGATCAACTTGATTGACTGTTGTATGGATACTTGCTAGGTGAAACCCCTTCGCATAATAATCTCACCCAAACTTCCTCTGCTTGTTACTAGTTACTTGTGTGTTCTTGCAATCAACCCCCCCCCCCTTTGGTTACTTATTACTAGTTGATATTTCACTTGACTGCATTGATTTGGTGTTTTGATTCCCTTGGGTTCGACCTCTACTTACTTTCTATACTCTAGTTAGTGTTTAGGGTTTTCTTTGATTTGGCACTACGACTTTAGCCTCATCAAGCGGGTCGCAGTGTCTACTTGTGATTGAGAATTGATTGCATGCTTGTCTGACTGGTTGTCTAAATTGCATGTATCCTGCTGTATTCCTTTGCTTAATGCTTCTATTGAATTGAATCTTGAAGGTCTTCAGATTTTCTTAATAGGAAGTTATATTAGTGCGGGTTGCGCTGATATCTATATCTGAAGAGGAATAGGAACAACGATAGATTGCATGAATTAGACATATCTATGATCAACCTTGCATGTCATTGTGTGGATATTTGTTAGGTGAAACGCTTTCCCAAATATATTACCACAACTCCTGCTACTTGTTACTCTTATTTCCATTAGATTTAGAACAACAACCCCCCCCCCCTTTGGTTCAATCGTTGGTAATCATTACGTGCTTAAGAATAGATTACTTGATTCTCTTGGGATTTGACCCTTGCTTTCCTGCTATACTAAGTTGGTTAGTTAGGTTTACTTTGATAGGCAAACAACGATTTTAGCCTCATCAAATTTGGCGCCGTTGCCGGGGAATCAGATTTTCTATTTTTATTGTGTGTTTAATTGCTATCAACTTTAGTGTGGACCTGTTGCATGGTCCACACCCGTTCTACTAACTCACTTCTTGTTTCCTTTGACTCAGAAATCGAAAGAACTCTCAGTCAAAACCGAAGAGAAACTCGTGAGATGGCTGTCGCACCAGAGACCATGAGGCAGTTGACTGCCCCAAATCTGGCAGCACAACCACTAGCAATAACCTTCCCTGACTTGGGAGAAGGTGTGAATTTTGAACTGAAGGCTGGATTGATCCACGAATTGCCACACTTCCATGGTTTAGCAGGAGAAGATCCTAATAAGCATTTGGCTCAGTTTCACGCTGTTTGTTCGAGTATGAAGCCCAAAGGTATTACTGATGATCAGATCATGCTGAGAGCATTTGGGTTCTCATTGAAAGATAGAGCAAATGATTGGTTGTATTATCTAGCTCCGGGAAGTATCACTACATGTGCTGAAATGAAAAAGATGTTTCTGGAAAAGTACTTCCCGGCTATTAAGCTCAACATTCTGAAAAGGGATATCGCCACCATCGAACAACGTGCCAATGAGACCTTCAATGAGTACTATGAGAGGTTCAAGATGTTATGTTCGAGTTGTCCATTTCATGGATACAAAGATGAAACACTCATCCTCTATATTTTCAATGGTCTATTAGACGACGAGCGTCGTATGGTGAATGTATCTTGTGGGGGTAACATCTTGAACAAAACCCCAGCAGAAGCAAAAGATATCTTCCATGAGTTGTCAGAGGGCTCTAGACATTTCAGCAAGAGAGAGAGTGTAAAGGCAATAGAGTATCAATCAACATCTAAGTTAGAGGGTGGGATGAAAGAGCTGAAAGAGATGATGAAGTGCTTGATGGTAAAAAGTGGTGTTCAACAAGTGAACTATTGTGGAATTTGCACTGATCCAGGACACCATACAGATGTTTGTCCATAACTTCAAAATCCCAATGCTGAGGTGAATGCTGTAGGAGGTTGGCAACAGAGACCGAGGTTTGATCCATACGTCAACACGTACAATCAAGGGATGAGAGATCACCCAAATCTTAGGTGGGGGAACACCCAAAATATCCAAAACCCCCATCTCTTGCAACCACCACCACAACAGCAACCACAAGCCCAAGGTTCATTCCTTCAATAGATGGTTGACAAGCTTGCTGCAGGACAAGTAGAGCTTCAACAAAACTGCATGCAATTCCAAAAGGATACTAAATCAAGTATTCAAAATCTTGAGGTGCAGGTTGGACAAATAGCTCAAGCATTCAATGAGTTCAAAGCAAAAGATTCGGGGAAATTACCTTCTCAAACGGTGATTAACCCAAGAGAGAATGTCAGTGCTGTTATGTTAAGAAGTGGTAAGCAATTAGAGGTTCTACCCACTGCTGAAAAGGGTAAGAACGAGGAGGAAACGAGTGCTGAGAATGAAAATGTTGTTGAAACAGCTGATCCGCGCCCGCGGCAAGAAATCCACGCCCGCGGCTCGGATTCAGAGGAGGCTACGGATCCTGCAGAGAAATTTCCGCGACCGCGGCAAGATTTTCGCGCCCGCGGCTCAGATACAAAGAATTTTCCGAGCCCGCGGCTCGAAGTGGATGCCCGTGGATCTGTCCCAGAAATGACAGATTCTTTTATTCGCCCAGATCTACCTCCACTCAGCTCGTTAAAACCACCAACTCCTTTCCCTGAGGTGTTAAAAGACACAAGAAGGCCGGAGAACGACAAGGAACTCTTCGAGACTTTCAGCAAATGCGAGGTAAACATTCCTTTACTTAAACTTGTCAAGAATATCCCTCACTATGCTAAATTTTTGAAAGAATTATGTACTATCAAAAGGAATCAGAAATTTAAAGGTAAGCATAAGATTAAGGTGAGTGAACATGTGTCTGTTGTATTTCAGAGGCGTATGCCTAAGAAATGTGGTGACCCTGGCATGTTCAGTATTTCTTGCGTTATAGGTGACACTAAATTTGATAAAGCTATGCTGGACTTGGGTGCATCTATTAATGTCTTGCCTTACTCTTTATATGAGTCACTAGGATTAGGACCATTCATGAAACAGGAATTGTCGTTCAGTTAGCTGATAGATCTAATGTATACCCCAAGGGGGTAGTTGAAGATGTTCTTGTGATGGTTGATAATCTTATTTTTCCTGCGGAATTCTTTGTTTTGGACATGGATCATGACAAGCATGCAATCCCTATTCTGTTAGGTAGGCCATTTTTGAAAACTGCCCAAACTAAGATTGATGTAAGTACTGGAACCCTTACTATGGAATTTGATGGGGAGAAGGTGGAGTATAATATCTATGATGCTATGAAGCACCCCATTGATGACCATTCTCTTTGCTCTATTGATGTGATTGATCCTATTGTGGAAGATGTTTTTGATGTTGAGTATGAGGATAAGTTGCATGCTAGTTTAGAGGATGATGTGGTTGATCCACATATAGATTGTGTTCCATTTGCTGCCTCGCAGGAAATTGTGGCTGAATTGAATGGAAGAGGTAAGTCATCCTCTTATCCATTGGGCAATCGCCCCATGTTACTGACAACTCCGAGTGAGGAGCTTGTTCCTTCTGTTGTGCAGGCACCAAAGGTTGAATTGAAGCAACTGCCCGATCACCTTAAGTATGCCTTTCTTGGGAAAGATGATACATTACCAATGATTATTGCTAGCAATCTTTCCAAGGAACAAGAAGAGAAGTTGGTAAAGGTGCTAGAAGAGCACAAGACGGCTCTAGGATGGACAATTGCAGACATTAAAGGGATCAGTCCCACAACATGTATGCATAGGATCTTGCTTGAGGAAGAAGCCAAGCCGTCTAGATAACCACAGCGGAGACTGAATCCACCAATGATGGACGTTGTGAAAAAGGAGGTCCTGAAACTCCTCCAAGAAGGTATGATTTTTCCTATCTCTGACAGCAAGTGGGTGAGCCCTAAACAGGTCGTTCCCAAGAAGGGAGGCATTACAGTCGTGGAGAATCAACACGGAGAGTTAGTCCCTACACGACTGACAACAGGATGGAGGGTATGCATTGACTACCGTAAGCTAAATGCGGTGACTAGAAAGGACCATTTCCCTTTACCCTTCATTGACCAAATGCTTGAGAGGCTTGCTGGGCATTCTTATTACTGCTTCCTAGATGGGTACTCAGGATACTTTCAAGTAGCTATAGCACCAGAGGACCAAGAGAAAACGACATTTACATGTCCTTTTGGCACTTTTGCATATCGCAGGATGCCGTTTGGATTGTGTAACGCACCCGGTACGTTCCAAAGGTGTACGGTAAGTATATTTTCTGAGTATATTGAGGACTTTATTGAGGTGTTTATGGATGACTTTACAGTTCATGGTAATGGTTATGATGCTTGTTTAGACCACTTAACACTTGTACTTAAAAGATGTGTAGAAACCAACTTGGTTCTGAATTCTGAAAAGTGTCATTTTATGGTTCAACAAGGTATTGTGCTAGGGCATATAGTTTCATCTAAGGGTATTGAGGTCGATAAGGCGAAGATTGACATAATTCAGTCTTTGCCTTATCCTACTAATGTTCGTGAAGTTCGTTCTTTTTTAGGCCATGCAGGTTTCTACCGACGGTTTATCAAGGACTTTTCTAAGATTTCACCCCCTTTATGTGAATTGCTGAAAAAAGAGGTGAATTTTGAGGTGAATGATGAATGCAAAAAGGCATTTGATGATTTGAAATCCCGCCTCACTAGGTCACCAATTATCCAAGCACCAGATTGGTCTATTCCTTTTGAGATCATGTGTGATGCTAGTGACTATGCAGTAGGAGTTGTTCTTGGACAAAAGGAAGCAAGAGCCTCCCATGTGATTCATTATGCTTCCATGACGCTGAATGGAGCTAAGAGGAACTACTCCACCACTGAGAAGGAGTTGCTAGCTATTGTGTTTGCTCTAGAGAAGTTTAGACAATATTTGCTAGGTACCAAAGTGATTATCTACACAGATCATGCAGCTCTTCGTTATCTCTTGACGAAGAAAGAGGCCAAACCAAGATTGATTCGGTGGATACTACTTTTGAGTGAGTTTGATGTGGAAATCAGAGATAAGAAAGGAGCTGAGAACTTGGTAGCTGATCATCTGAGCAGAATCATACAAGAAGAAGGAACCCCGGAGAAAATGAGACAGATACAAGCAGAATTCCCGAACGAAAATCTTTGTTCAGTAAAAACAGAAGCAAATCCACGCCCACGGCAAAATATCCGCGCCCGCGGAAAAGATTATGTCGAATCTGTATGCTTGGTGAATTTCTCAGTGGACTGCCAGCAAAATCAAAATCCGCGCCCGCGGCCAGAAATCCGCGTCCGCGGCCCTTTATCCGAAGCAGAATTCACATCTGAAACAGAAGCCAATCTTTTCGGACTTCACTCCCTCCAGCCTTGGTTTGCAGATCTTGTGAACTATCTGGTTAGAGAAGAGTTCCCGCCCAACTTTACTAGAACTCAGAAAGATAAGATCAAACGGGAAGCTCGACTTTGTGTGTGGAATGATCCATATCTTTGGAGGCACTGTGTAGACCATGTAATTCGACGATGTCTCCCAGATAATGAGGTACAATCTGTTTTAACTTTTTGTCATTCTTCTGCATGTGGGGGGCATTTTGGTGCCAATAAAACAGCTAGGAAGGTATTGGACGCAGGATTATATTGGCCACACATCTTTCGGGATGCTTATGCCTTTTGTAAAGCCTGTGATCGATGTCAAAGGGTCGGGAATATATCTCGTCGACATGAGATGCCGCAATCCTCACTAATCTTTTGTGAGATTTTTGATGTTTGGGGCATTGATTTCATGGGACCCTTTCCTAGTTCGTTTGGGAACCTATATATTTTGCTTGCGGTGGACTACGTTTCCAAATGGGTGGAGACGAAGGCCACCAAAACTGATGATTCACCAGTGGTAGCAGGTTTCTTGAAAGAGAACATCTTTTCTAGATTTGGGATCCCTAGAGCATTGATAAGTGATAAGGGAACTCATTTCTGCAACAAAACGGTGACTGCACTGCTGAAAAAATATGGTGTCACCCAGCGAGTCTCCATTGCCTACCACCCACAAACTAATGGGCAAGCTGAAGTTTCAAACAGAGAAATCAAAACCATCCTAGAGAAGACTGTAGCCCCGACTAGGAAGGATTGGAGCTTGAGGTTAGATGATGCTTTGTGGGCATACCGTACAACCTATAAAACTCCTATAGGGATGTCCCCTTACAGATTGGTTTTTGGAAAAGCTTGTCATCTCCCGGTGGAACTTGAGCACAAGGCGTTATGGGCTGTAAAGAAGTGCAACTTGCAAATGGATGAAGTTGGAGAATTTAGGAAATTGCAAGTGCAAGAGCTAGAGGAAATAAGACTTGACGCATATGACAATGCAATGATCTACAAAGAGAAGACCAAAGCTTGGCACGATAAGAACATCTTGAGAAAGGAATTCAAAGAAGGTGACAAAGTCTTAGTTTTCCAATCTCGTCTGAAGTTGTTTCCTGGGAAGCTCAGGTCTAGATGGTCAGGACCATATGTCGTTGCCCGCGTCTTTCCACACGGAGCAGTGGAGTTATATGAGCCATCTCATCATACGACATTCAAAGTAAATGGTCAAAGATTAAAGCTCTACCATGAGGGGTTCAACATTGACCCGATAGACGAGGTGACTCTTACACCTCCTACTGAAGAGTGAATGGGCGTTGAGTCGAGACAACGACAGTAAACAAGGCGCTGCTCGGGAGGCAACTCGAGGTGATAGTTTTTCTTTCCTTTTGATTTATTTTATTTTATTTTATTTTTGTTTGCCAACTAAAATTGCAGGGAAGAGGCGTACAGAGCAAAATCCGCGCCCGCGGAAAGATTTTTGTCTACAAGGCGAAACCAAAATCCGCACCCGCGGCCACAAATCCGCGCCCGCGGAAAAATCTCTGTAAGTCCCCTTTCTGTCGAAAAAAAAAGAAAAAGAAAAAAAAATCGAAAAAAAAGAAAAGAAAAGAAAAGATGCCGAAATTTTTTTTTATAAAATGGCACGATCTCTCCGTCACTTTCCACCAACATAAAGAAACCCTAGCCCCCAAATTCCCCACCACACCCACCTCCACAAACCAGCCGCCGGCCGCACCCTCGCCCGCGGCTCAGTCGCCGCTCGCACCACCTCCGCCCACTTCTCCTCGTTGTACCACCACACCCCACCATTCTCATCTTCTCCCTCTTCTCACCACCACACACCACCACCAAATACCCTTATTCCAACCATATTTCACCACCCACCACCACACCACACTCCCCATTCCACCGGAGCACCGACGCATGTGGCAAAGGCGGTCAGATCCGATTTCCGCGACCGAGCCGCGACCGAGCCGCGACCGACGACCCGCGATCCACCCGCGGATCCGTGTGCAAACCAGAAAGTTTTCCGCGCCCGCGACCAGTTTTCCGCACCCGCGGCTGACTCTGCTGCGCCCATTTTCCCGTGCTGCTCTTGCTCGGTTTGTAAGTCATCCCTCACTCCCTACTTGATTTCGCTTACAATGGCTGGAAGTAAGAAACGAAAGTTGTCTGAGAGTCAGAATAGTATTCTGAATACGCTGAAACAGAGAGAGGTCTTGGTGACAAAATTTTATGATTTTGATGCTTTGGAGCAGTTGGAGATGTTACAGACTACAGAGCGTATGCTTACACATGGTGGTCTAGGGGATTTTATAAAAAGGAAGGCCCCAACAAGTGATACTCTGACTAGGGAGTTTCTTGCCACATTAAAAGTTCAGAAAAATGACGCGGGTGTGCTCCAGTCAATTAAGTTCATATGGAGTGAAAAAGAGTATACAGTGACATATGAGGAACTTAGGGAGATATTTGGTGTCACTTATGATCCGGTTGGACCTTGGCCTACTCCTGGCCATTACAGGGAAACTGCCCAACTATTTTGGCCTGCAGCCACACGTGTGCCCTTTAAAACCAAGGGTCAATATAATTATGTGCTGACGCATCCTTGTCTCTGTCTGGCACACAAGGTATTAGCTGCTACTTTTCTAGGTTCAAGAGAGATCAACAAAGTCTTCGCCCATGATTTTCAGTACCTTTGGTGCTTGACGACTGACAGTGATGTGATTCCGGATTGGGTCGCAGTTTGGGTTGCCATGTGCGTTGATACTAGGCAGAAGTCGTCTGGAAAGATTTCCTTTGGTGGGATGATCACCCTAGTTGTCAGTTATGTGGTGGATTTACCTGATAGCATTTTCTTGCCACGTTCCTTTACATATGATATTCCCAATCTGATTGCAGCCAAGTGCTTGAGGAAGTGACCAAGAAATGGAGATGTTCATGACATGACTTACCTTTGGGTCTTTATGCCTGATAACTCTCTCTTTCTGCATCTGCCTCAGGATGAGTTACCATTTGGTCCCAATGCTGAAGATTGGTATATGGGTGGGGATGATTATGATGTTCCTACAGTGCCAGGGCAGGCCCCCGCAGCTGCAGCTCCAACAACTGGCTTTGAGGCTGGTTCTTCTAGTGGTCCACCACAGGTTAATGGCTCCTGGCAAGAGTCTATGTTAGCTGAGTTGCAGCGTTTATCAGTTCACAATCACGAGTTCTCGGCTCAGCAGAGCCGCTTTACAGAGGAACAAGCTCGTATGGTTGTTAGACAGGAGCGTCTAGAGGAGAGTCAGGCTGAGACGAGGAGACAATTGGAGGCCATGCAGCAGCAGCAGTTAGCGTTTCAGGCTCAGCAGCTGGAATTCTTTGGATGCTGGCCATACCCCCCTTCACCACCTCAGTGAGTTTTATCCTTCTTCCCCTTACATTTTTTAGTCCTTAGCTATATCACTGGGACAATGCATAATTCAAGTATGGGGGAGAGATATTACTTGTAGGGTTGTTAGATTGCTGTTTGTTTTTGCTTTTGCTTGTTTAGGCGTGTCTTAGGAGTTTGCCAGATCAGATTGCAGTTGTAATTTTCGAATTGTTATAAAAAAAAAAAAATTGAAAAAGCCAAAAAAATGAAAAGAAGGCAGAACGAAATCCCGGGATAGCAAGATCTATGCAACAAGCATGTAACCTGGACCAATACTAGGCTGGGGTAAAAAGAAGTTTCGAGTGATGTGAGATTTGGTGAGCCTGGAACAATTATTGAGTGGTTAGGATGAAAACCCGAGAGGGCGCCTAAGCAAGATGAGTTGAAAAAAAAGAAAAAAGAGTGATTTAGGACTTGTGCTTATATGGCTTTGGAAGACATAAGAAGAGGTGATATAAGGAGGATTTCGGGTAGGACCACTTGGGAGTTATAAGAAGTAGAGACTATGTGTTTATTGTCATATCACTTGTTGTTTTGGAATTATAAGATGTTGCTATAGTTGTTGTTTTGAGGATTTGGATGTTGTTGTTGGAGTTGTAATCATTAGACAAGTTTGTTTGTACTTCCTGAGACCTTTGTGTAATACATTGAGGAGTATGTTTTCTTTAGCTTACTCAGAGACGAGCAAGGTATAAGTATGGGGGAATTTGATAGAGAGTATTTCATACATGTTATCTAGTGATTATTATCTTAGGTTAGGATCATTTGAGAGCCATTTCATATGTAATTATATGATCCAGAGAAGAAGAGAAGAAGCAGTTAATGATGAAGGAATATGAAGATTGAAGACGTCTTTCGAAGGAACTAAGTTAGAAGACGAAAGAAGAGGACAAGAAGAGAAGAGTGGGGATGCAGGGACTTTTCCGCGCCCGCGGCAAATCCTCCGCGCCCGCGGAACCAGAAGACGAAGTATGTTCAATTGTTGAATCCGCGGGTAAGCCGTGGGTTGCCTCGTAATCCGCGTCCGCGGAAATCGTCCTGAAGGCCGGATTTGTCTCTGAGTTTGCTTGTATTTCTTTATTTAATTTCCGAATTATTTCTTTTATTTCCATTTCGGATTTATTAATTCCTAGGAGTATTTAAGCCTAAAAACACTTTAGTTTTAGGTTAACTTTTGTTTCTCTGAAGAACCCTAGTTTTCGCCTCCATGCCTGCAAAGAACTAATTCCCTTCTGTTTTGCCTGACGATTGAATCCTTTGGCTGTTTCTAGGTTTATTGATATTGTTCATAGTGCTAGGATTTGGTAATTCCGGGTCGGAGTTCTTTATCTAGTAGCAAACACAAGTTTACATGAGCGGGTCGCAGTGTCTACTTGTGATTGAGAATTGATTGCATGCTTGTCTGACTGGTTGTCTGAATTGCATGTATCCTGCTGTATTCCTTTGCTTAATGCTTCTATTGAATTGAATCTTGAAGGTCTTCAGATTTGCTTAATAGGAAGTTATATCAGTGCGGGTTGCGCTGATATCTATATCTGAAGAGGAATAGGAACAACGATAGATTGCATGAATTAGACATATCTATGATCAACCTTGCATGTCATTGTGTGGATATTTGTTAGGTGAAACGCTTTCCCAAATATATTACCACAACTCCTGCTACTTGTTACTCTTATTTCCATTAGCTTTAGAACAACAACCCCCCCCCCCCCCCCCCTTGGTTCGTTCGTTGGTAATCATTACGTGCTTAAGAATAGATTACTTGATTCTCTTGGGATTCGACCCTTTCTTTCCTGCTATACTAAGTTGGTTGGTTAAGTTTACTTTGATAGGCAAACAACGATTTTAGCCTCATCAGGACTTTACCAAGAATATGTCTTGTATGGCATCCCAGAGATCCTTTGCTGTTTTCTTTTCAAGGACTTGCCTAGTCACTTCATTAGATAGCCTTATCATTATTTCACTGTGGGCTTGCTCATCCAATTCTTTCTTCTCAGCTCCAGTCATTTCTGCAGGATACCTTCCTTCAACAACTTTCTAACGCTTTTCCTTGATAAGAATAGCCTTCATTTTAATCAACCACATAGCACAGTCAGTATTACCATCTAGAGGTTTAATTCTAACAGAGGCAGAAGATGATGGCTCAGCCATAGATATGAAACCTAAACTAAGCAGGTATGACTACCAACAGAGAACCAACCAAAACAGAAAAATGCAAGACTCAAACAGAATAGACAAACCTGTGAACTAGGGTTTTTGAACTTAGAAATAATCAATCTGGTTTTCAACACAGATTGATTGTCAACAAGCTAGAAACCCCAGAACAACTCAGAGAGTAGGGTAAACCTGGCTCTGATACCACTTTGAAGTGATAATTATTTGGATCGAACGAAGCTTTAGCTATCCTTGTTATTCAAGATAACGAAAGCAAATAGCAAAGGCACACAAACGATTTTTATGAGGTTCGGACTAAGCCTACTCCTCGGGACCTCAAGATGATGGTCCAATCCACTAATAACAAAGAATTATAGAGGAATAATCATTCACCAAAGTCTATGCTACCACAACCAAACTACACAGAAAGAACAACTCAGAATAAGGATGAGAAAACCCCCTGAATCTTCAACACAAGTTGAGAGCACGTTTTTCTGCATCTTCACTCCGAGATCAATCACTCAGCCTCCATCAAGAACCACCAGTGAGAGCAATCGCCAGGAGCCCTAACACAGCTTTTCTGGAGAGAAGTATGGAGAGCGGCGGAATAGTGAGTGACCTAACTCATTCCAAGGGTAAGCACCAACTTATGTACTCTAGGTCTCCTTAAGTGAAACGCAGCGTTTTACAGCCAGGCTTCACAAGAGAACAAGAGGACAAAGCAACGGTAATAATCCAAGGGATAAGTGATACTAGTATACACACCAGAAGACAAGGCCCAAAGGTAAGCCCAAATATGAGCAACTGTGGAGGCCCAAGTCCAATAGAGTGATTGATCTGAAGCCATTGTCTGGAAGCCATCTTCTCACCGAGCCACCATCTAGCAGAAGGGCTCTAGCCTTAGCTCCATGCCATCTTGCACCAGGGATGAGGCTTCAAGGCAGAGAAATCTCCTAGTGGTAGCTAGACTAGGTGGGATGCAACCCCTAATAAACATAGGAAATTACATATCCATAACCACAACAAACAGATGTCATCTACGCTAAAATCATATAATTACAATGCTAAGTTCATATACTAAAATGCTAGATTCATATATTTAGAATGCAAAGTTCATAGACAGATGATAATATCTATGGATGTTATACAAGTGCAAGTGAAAGCTCTACAAGTGCAAACAAAAGCTCATACAAGAGCAAGTGCAAGAAGATCGAGGTACTTGTAATTCATGTAAGAAAATCATAATCTGCTCATTCTTTATAGAGGTAGAAATAAAAGAAGAAACACAAGGCGCCAAAAAAATTCCAGCATATATTCTCATTGTATCACTTTGTCATGAAGAATATGAACTGCAATCTATAGAGATCCCGCCACCCTATGTTTGTATAATTATCCACCGGAAAGATCCTACCGCCACCCTAAGTGCAGAAAAAGGTTCATAGATGTCACAAAAGAGTGGAAAAATATTCCTTTCATGAAATTAAATTGCAAAGGGCTACCTACATTGCTGGTTTGTCCTCTATGGAATTGCTTATGCACCTCAAGAACTTCAATATGAATTTCTTGAGTTCTACACTTTTTCAGAGTACAACACTTTGAAAAACATGACCTCCTTGACATTTAACCTACAAAACCCCTCTTGTAGATGAGCTCCTTACATTTAACGCCCAAAACCGATGGTCGGACCTAAACAATATTCGAACTATTGGAACAGTGATTTCTGGGCAACTTCCGGGCACTTTTCCGGTGGTCTCTGGATACCGGTTGCTTCGGATGATGGGAGCACTGGCTTCGTCTCCGTGAGAACTATCTCGTAGTGTGCTCATATGCCCAAATCGGGTTCCGGGTGAATGCGAAATGGTAGCCCAAAGATTGATGCTTAAGAGCAAAATTTGGGGGTTTTCATGTGGGGATTTTGTCCCACATAGGAAATTGAGAAAGGAATTTGGAGGTTTATATACCCCATAGTCACTACAAGGGATGTGTCCTTGAGTGAGTGGAGACTCTCTTGAGTGGGAGGGGTCCTCCAAGACCACGCGCAGTTTGGGCTGGGCCAGGCTCTGGCTTGAGGCTTGAGGGATAGGCCTCAGGGACGGGCCTGTAGGACTAGTGGGCCTACCAGGCCTCCATTAGTTCTTTTTGGACAAAAGCCCAACTAAGATTTTTATTTGGACTTTCAAATTCCAACTTAAACCCAACTTCGTAATTAACGAAGTGCTGACTTCGTAATTAACGAAGCAATTACGGAAAGCCCTAACAGCCCACCTTTCTCTCCACTACTTTCTCTCTGCGAGTGGGGCAGCTGATGAGCTCTTGATAAGCGGTATTTTACATAGCGCTACTATAGGTTATTAGCTCATTTTGTATAGGATTATGCTAGATGTTATGATGTATTTTGTAATCATGGAGTTTTGGAGAGTTGAGTTACACATGAGATTACAGAAGATGATGCGGAGCATTGAAGCATAAGAAGAGGAGTCGAAGCTGAAGAAGACCACAGGTAGCATTGGAAGCAGCTGAAGACGAAGCCAAGGAAGCCACAGAAGCCAAATCTGCGACCGCGGGTCACAAACCGCGATCGCGGAAAACCTACTGGACCAGCCAAGATCACAGAAGACACACAAGGTGTTAGCCATGGCCTTCTTTGGCATGACTGAGCTCAACAAGGTTCCTGCTGATGTGCTAAAGTATCTCTATAGTCTCATGTCGGAGTGTGAGCTTACCCCCGATTGGGTTTGGCTCTTTGTTGCTTCTTGCAAAGCCGCCCGGAACAAAGCCAAGGGAAAGATTGCTTTGGGAGGCATGATCACTTTGATTGTGCAGGCGGTCGTTGGCGACTTTGAAGATCTTGATGTGGAGGGTAGTCCTGACCCTTCTGTAAGGCCTTTTGAGTATGATCTGCGGTTCCTCCGGTCCACTGTCCATCTGTTGCGGGTATTCATGGATGATTTTACAGTACATGGGGATAGCTTTGATGCATGTTTACACCATTTGTCACTTGTGCTTAAAAGATGTGTAGATACTAATTTAGTGTTGAATTCTGAAAAGTGTCATTTCATGGTTGAACAAGGTATTGTTTTGGGTCATATAATTTCAGCTAGGGGTATTGAGGTCGATAAGGCAAAGATTGACATCATTCAATCATTGCCTTATCCTACTAATGTGCGTGAAGTACGTTCTTTTCTAGGCCATGCAGGTTTCTATCGCAGGTTTATTAAGGACTTTTCAAAAATCTCCACACCCCTATGTGAGCTTTTGAAGAAGGGAGTGACCTTTGAGATGTCTACCGAGTGCAAGAAAGCATTCGACACTCTGAAATCCCACCTCACTGAGGCACCCATTATTCAGGTACCCGATTGGTCTCTACCTTTTGAGATCATGTGTGATGCTAGTGATTATGCGGTGGGAGCTGTTCTTGGTCAAAAGGTTGGAAGAGCAATGCATGTGATCTATTATGCTTCCACAACCTTGAATGACGCTCAGAGGAACTACTCCACCACAGAGAAGGAGTTGTTAGCTGTGGTGTTTTCCTTGAGAAATTTCAACAGTACTTGTTGGGCGCAAAGGTGATTATCCACACTGATCACGCTGCTCTTCGTTATCTCATGACGAAGAAGGAATCCAAGCCGAGACTCATTCGATGGGTCTTACTTTTGAGGGAGTTCAATGTGGAAATCCGGGATAAAAAAAGGAATCGAGAACTCAGTAGCTGATCATCTGAGTCGGATTGTGCAAGAAGACGGTGAGTTACGGGTTCAGATCCAAGGTACGTTCCCGGATGAAAATCTGTTCACCGGGATCGCGGGCATCAAGCCGCGACCGCGTAATTCTGGATGGTGAATTTGTTCACCGGGATCCCAAGTACGAACTTCTCGCCTTCCGGTCTTTCAAGCCTTGGTATGCCAACATAGTGAACTATCTGGTTCGCGAAGAATTCCCGCCGAACTACACCAAAGCTCAAAAAGACAAGATCAAGCGGGAATCGCACTACTATGTTTGGGATGACCCCTACCTATGGAGACATTGCGTTGACAAAGTAATCCGACGATGCCTCCCGGATAATGAGGTACAGTCTGTTTTAACTTTTTGTCATTCTCATGTATGTGGGGGACATTTTGGGGGTAAACAAAACAACTAGGAAGGTATTGGACGCAGGTTTCTATTGGCCACACATATTTCGGGATGCTTACGCCTTTTGCAAAGCCTGCGATCGATGCCAAAGGGTCGGAAAAATCTCTAAAAGAAATGAGATGCCACAAACACCATTAATCTTTTGCGAGATTTTTTATGTTTGGGGTATCGATTTCATGGGACCCTTTCCTGGCTCGTTTGGGAATCTATATATATTGCTTGCGGTGGACTACGTTTCCAAATGGGTGGAAGCGAAGGCCACCAGAACTGATGATTCCAAAGTGGTATCAGGTTTCTTGAAAGAGAATATCTTTTCTCGTTTTGGGATACCCAAGGCTCTCATTAGTGACCAAGGAACTCACTTTTGTAACAAAACGGTGAGTGCGCTTTTGAAGAAGTATCATGTCACTCAACGGGTCTCTACCGCTTACCACCCCCAATCCAATGGACAAGCTGAAGTGTCCAATAGGCAGATCAAGGGGATCCTTGAGAAGACGGTTGCTCCGAATAGGAAGGATTGGAGCCTGAGATTGGATGATGCACTTTGGGCGTATAGAACCGCCTACAAGACGCCTATTGGTATCTCTCCTTTTCGACTTGTTTTCGGCAAAGCTTGTCACCTTCCAGTGGAGCTGGAACACAAAGCATGGTGGGCGGTGCAGAAGTGCAACATGGAGATGGATGTTGTAGGTGAATTCAGAAAATTGCAAATCCAAGAGTTGGAAGAGATACGCCGGGATGCGTATGAAAATGCTGTGATCTACAAGGAGAAGACGAAGGCTTGGCATGACAATAATATATTGAGAAAAGACTTCAAAGTGGGAGATAAAGTCTTGCTATATCAGTCTCGCCTTCAACTTTTCCCTGGAAAGCTGAGATCCCGTTGGAATGGACCCTATGTTGTAGCTCGCGTCTTTCCTCATGGCGCTGTGGAGTTGTTTGACAAAGACGACCACAATTTTTTCAAGGTGAATGGTCAAAGGTTAAAACCTTACCATGAAGGGTTCACCAAGGAATCTTTGGATGAGATGGCTCTAGAAGAGCCAAGTGTTGAAAATTGAGAACGTAGTTTCAAGTCGAGTCACGACTCTAACCAAGGCGTTGCTTGGGAGGCAACCCAAGGTATTTCTTTTTGACTTTATTTTTTATTTTATTTTTTTTGCTTGTTTTGTTTTCTTTTGTTTACTAACCTGTAGGAATAAAGCACGGGAATTGTCGGTATTATTTGGACGCCCAACGTCTCGTTGTTACTAAAAGAATTGACAGTTGTTCCCTTTCGTGTTTTGAAAAAAAAAAAAAATTCAAACAAACCCAACATCTCCCCAATTTCTCCCATTTTCCTCTCAATTTCTCCCCCACCAAACCCCACATCTCAATTTCTCTCCATCTCACCAATTTTTCCTCAAAATCTCTCAATCTCACCAATTTTTCCTCAAAATCTCACCATCTCTCCAATTTCTCATCTCACCCCAAATTCTCTTCTATCTTCAATCTCCCACCTACCCTAACCCAATCTCTTCTATCTCTATATCCATCTCCATCTCCCGCGGCCTCAATCTCCCATCTCTCTCACAAACCCTCACTTCACCACTCCCACTTTCCCCATAAATTCCCTCACCAAAACCATCCTCCACCACTCCAACCCTCACCGAAACAGCCATATCCTCACCGTCGACTCCCTCCCGACGAACTCAAGCCAAACTCCTCACCGGAGCCATCTCCTCCTCGTCGACCACCACTACGAACTCACCCACTCCCGTCAGCCCTACAACTCGCCGGAGGACCTCCACGACGCCAATCGCTTCCACGTTTCAACCCTCATCGAGCCACCGATTCGCTTCCTACCAGAGTGCCCAGAACCGCCATCATCTCAATTTCCGCGACCGCGGAATTCGACCCGCGACCGCGGATTTGGCGTCAGAAGACCAACAGCTCGACCTACATTTCCGCGATCGCGGATTCCCACCTCCTACTCCAGTAACTTTTCCGCGATCGCAGATTGTCTTCTGTCCGGCTCCTTGCTCAGGTTCTGTAAGTCTCTCTTCTCGGCTCCGGATTATAGTTTGTTGCTTGTTTCGCCTCGGGGAGGGCTATTGTGCTTTGCTGCTGTTGAAAACTCTTGTTGTGGTTGGTGATTGTTTGGCCTTTGCTTGTGTGGTTTGTGGAATTTGTTGTTGTTGGCTTGTGAAATTTGTTATTTGCTCGGTTGAAAATGTCGCGCTCTCATAAGAATGATGTTGAGGGGAAAAATCAGGTGAAGTCGTATGCTGCCACTCTTAAGGGAAAGAAGTCACTTGCGACTCGGTTCTTCCATGTCCCTACCCTTGAGGATTTGGGTATGGCGGAATGTACTCAAGCCATGCTCGACTATGCTGGGTTGGGCAGGTTCATGACACTTTCCGCGCCCTCCCACGTGGACTTGTCCCGTCAGTTTCTTTCCACCTTGAAGACGAGGACCCAAGATGATACAATTGCTGCTATTAGTTTCATCTACAAGAGGCAGCAATATACTGTTTCTGCCGAGCAGTTGAGAGATATCTTGGGGATCACACGTGGTCCCTCGGATAACTATGAGGAAGGTGTGGGTGATCGCCACATTTAAATGTGGCAAACTTGGACAGGTGTTCCGAGAGATGCTAATGGGAACGATTACAATTATCAGCTCTCTCATCCTTGTCTCAGGCTGACACACAAGGTGTTAGCCATGGCCGTCTTTGGCATGACTGAGCTCAACAAGGTTCCTGCTTATGTGCTAAAGTATCTCTATAGTCTCATGTCGGAGTGTGAGCTTACCCCCGATTGGGTTTGGCTCTTTGTTGCTTCTTGCAAAGCCGCCCGGAACAAAGCCAAGGGAAAGATTGCTTTGGGAGGCATGATCACTTTGATTGTGCAGGCGGTCGTTGGCGACTTTGAAGATCTTGATGTGGAGGGTAGTCCTGACCCTTCTGTAGGGCCTTTTGAGTATGATTTGCGGTTCCTCCGGTCCACTGTCCATCTGTTGCAGGGTAGTCCTAACGCATGGGTATGGGTTGGTGAGCCTGAGATCGCCATGCCTCATCCTTTTGTCTACGGTCCTGCTGAGACTTTCCGGCTGGCGCGTGTTCCCGCTGCACCTCGTGCCCCTGCTAGACGTCGTGCACGGGGTGGGATTACCATTCGAGAGCCGTTTATGGCTGCTGATGACGCTGATGATGATGATGATGAGATGATGCCTGATGCTCATGCACAGTTTTGCGTCGGGTCGTCTAGTGGAGCTGCTGATAGCTCCAGTATCCCCTGGGAGCAGAGGTTGTTTGATCAGATGCAGGGGATGCAGCAGAGTTACACTCAGTTCTACTCTGAGTTTGACTCCTTCAGGTCGTCTTATGCTGCTGATATGCGCGGTTTGCAGCAGTCGATGAGTGGGATGCAGCTGGAATTTCAGGGCTGGAGAGAGGAAGTTCGTCGTTCTTGGTTCCATCAGAACCCCGATCTTCCACCACTAGGTAACCCGGATCAGTGAGCTACTCCTTTCTCTTTCTCATTTATTGTCTATGTCTTTCACACTGAGGACATTGTGTACTTCAAGTATGGGGGAGAGGGATTTAGTTTACAGTTTATCTTTAGAGTAGTTTTCATTCGGTTATTTGAATTCAGTTCGTATTTCTTTTTAAAAAATAAATAAATAAATAAATAGAAAAAGCCACAAAAATGTTAAAAAAGGCAAATGAAAATCCTGGGATGGGCAACCCGAAAGGGCGGTTCCATGCAATAAGCAGGTAGTCTGGTCGGCAATAGGCTGAGGCAAAAGTGTACTTGAGAGATGTGAGTCATTGGTGAGTTATCTAGCAAAATGAAATGAGTGGCTAGGTGAAAACCCTTCGGGGCGCCTAGGCAGAATGAGTGAAATGAGTGTCTTAGGACCATTTGTTGCTGCTGGTGAGGGGTCATAAGAAGTGGTGATATAAGGAGGAAAGGGTAGGCCACTATGGAGGAATAAGGTGCTAGATAGGAGCTAGGATTAGATTTATCTTTTGTACTCACTATGGTGTTTGGAGGCGAAGTGTGTTGGTAATTTGTAGTTCATTCTTTTTCTATACTTCCTGAGATCTTTGTGTGCTGATGGTAAGGGTAAGTTTCATTTAGCTTACTCGGGGACGAGCAAGGTCTAAGTATGGGGGAGTTTGATAAGCGGTATTTTACATAGCGCTACTATAGGTTATTAGCTCATTTTGTATAGGATTATGCTAGATGTTATGATGTATTTTGTAATCATGGAGTTTTGGAGAGTTGAGTTACACATGAGATTACAGAAGATGATGCGGAGCATTGAAGCATAAGAAGAGGAGTCGAAGCTGAAGAAGACCACAAGTAGCATTGGAAGCAGCTGAAGACGAAGCCAAGGAAGCCACAGAAGCCAAATCCGCGACCGCGGGTCACAAACCGCGATCGCGGAAAACCTACTGGACCAGCCAAGATCACAGAAGACATTCCGCGACCGCGGGTCCCAAACCGGGATCGCGGAAATTCCATCTGAAGAAGCCAAGATTACAGAACAAAATCCGTGATCGCGGGTCCAAAACCGCGATCGCGGAAATCCGCCAGAGAAGACTTTCTTCATTTGCCCGATTTAGTATGTTGTGTTAAGTTTTGTAACGTTTTTATAACGTTTTTACCTTCAATTTGTCAATTGAATTCTGTAGAGATTTATAGGTTTTAGGTGTTGATGATCCTCTATCATCTTACACATTCCATTACAAGTTTTGAGAGTTTTGCTCAAGAACTTCATGAGTTGCTAAGTCCATTGGTTTTGCTTGACATTTGAAGCTTTCGGATTGATTAAGTTGTAAGATTTCTTTCCTTTGTTCTACTCTTATGATTGTCTCTATTCTCTTGTGTGTATTGTTATTGAATTAGATTTGCTCATTTAGATTGGCCATCTAAGTAGTTTCATCTCATTCATATTGCTATTGTTTGATTATTTCTAGTTGAAATGCCATACTTGTTTGTAGCACACACAATTTGCATGAACTAGTTGTGAATGTCAATTGTGAAGAGAATTGAGTACATGTCGAGTATCTGACTAGTTGTCTATGGTATTGCATGTATCTATCCATTCCTGAACTTAAAGCTGCTTTATTGTTGAATCTTGATAGTTTCAAGGTTATAGTTGAGTAAGGGTTATTAGGACAAGTTGGACTAATAACTACATTAGAACAGGGATTAGAACGATCATATGAGTAATTCAACATAGGATTAAAAGGAGTTTATGATCAACTTGTTAATCTGTTAGTGGATAATTGTCAAGTGAAACACCTTCCATTGATATATTTACAATCCAAATCAACCTTCGTTACTTTGTTCTTCAATTCACTCCAATCTGATTCCAATCAGATTTCCAAGTCACCAATCCGTGTGAGAGGCACATGGTTCACCAATTTCGGTCATTTAGATCATTCTAATAAGTTACCACCATTTTCTCCTTTTGATTATGCATTTACTTCCTTAATTTTTGCCTCTTTATTGTTGATTGAAGAGTGATCCTTTGCTTGCATCATAAGGACGTCTTCATTAGTACAAATAGGCCTCTCAAGGCTCATTGTAAGACACATTGAATTTGAATACAAAGCTTAAGTTTGGAGCCTCTCCTTCCTTTGTAATTTTTGGCGTCAAAAACACTATTTTTCCCTCGTTCTTGGTGTGATAAAGATCTACCATGTACAAAAACCTCAAAACCTTCTCAAAACACTCGTGTGATAAAAATCTTCTTGTGTTTTTCTTATCCAAAGTCTTCCGCTTGCAGATTCATCCACAATTCCGCCAACACTTAGTCTCATCCGAGGCAACAATCCAACACTTTCAAGACGACTTAGCCATCTTGAGTCTAGATCCGAGCGTGCCTTAGCATCCACGAGGAGGATGAGTTAACATTTGGTATCAAGAGCATCAGGGATTCAAGTAAGTCATCTTGTTTTTCATTCAAGCACTTATCACCTTTCCATCTTGTTCTTGGCTAAAACACCATTGTTGAAGCCTTAAGCATTCGATCACCATCACCTTCATCAAATCAGTCAAGATCCCACAAATTACACCCCATTCAATCCCACCCTTCCCATCCATTAAACACATCTTGACCGATCCACCATTCACTCCCTCAATTCCACAAGTTTCGCCATCTTATCCTTGATTAAATTGCTGAAATTTTTTCTTTGTAAGATCGATTTAAAGTGCATTTTAATCTTGAATTTCTTTGTGAGATTAGAGTGGATTGAACTCTTGCATTAAATTGATTAGGATCATCTAGTAAGACGAGATCCCTTTGTCTAACTAATTCTTCTCGCATCAATAGTATTGCATGCTTATCTTTGCTCACATTCAAGTTAGTATAGCTCTCGACTTCGAGCACAAAAATCAAATCTGAAAATTTGAGAGGGGAAAAGTCAAAATAAGGCAAGCCTTCTTTCTAGTCAACACCATAGCCAAAATAAGATTACGTACTTGACATTCACTTGAGCATTCTTCCATTTCCCTATCTCTTCCATCGTGTAGTTCTCACTTGCAAAGTTATTCTTTTCATTTGATTGCATGATAATTGAAGCGTTTAAATCTTAGAAGTTCAATATTGCATGCAACTTTGAGTTAATTTTGCAATAGAAATCTTTGACGGCAATTGAACTTGGATTTGATAAACACTTGACCAAATCACTAAAAATCAGCCTTATACCCTAAGTGCTTCTTTAATTCTCAAGTGTGTCTTATCTTGTTTTCTTGCCATACTCTTGCATACTCCTTGTGCGCTTTGATCCTCGTGCATGACTCATATCACTATAGGTACAATGTCAAACTCGGGGGAAGAAAGAGAGGAACCAAGACAAGATGCAACTCCACCATTTGCCACCCAAGCTCAATTTGAAGAATTGATGGCACAAGTTAAGCATCTTCAGGCCGAGAATGCAAGAATACTAGATGATAAAGAGAGGGTGACAACGACACCACCAACCCACTAAATCCGCCAAGCGCCCATCACAAACAACCCAAGGGAGCCATCCAATGGGCAAGGTCATAGGGCGCAAGACAAGGGTAAAGGGGTGATGCCTTCAACATTTCAAAACCACAAATTTCGGAAGCTACCATCAATCAAGGAGAGCTTCCTTGACAATAGACGAGGCCTAGAAGATAAGCATACCCGTGTGCGCCAACACCACTTGCCGTCAAACACCGACGAGAGGGAGCAAGGCTACTCAACCGGGCGTTCTTCACCTTCCACCGACGCACGTCTATCAAGGCGCCATTATAGGCCAACAAGAGAAGACGAAGAATGGGAGCGCGCACAAATCTCTCTCCAACAAGCCAAAGAAATTGAGCGAGAGAAGCGCCATAAGCTTCGCCGAAGCCATCGCTCAAAGGAGCATTCTAGGCGTCCATCACGGCATTATAGAGAGGTTAGTCCAATTCCTAATGTAGAGGATCATTTGCATCAACAAAGTCCACTAAGTCCTCTACTAGATGATTCCTTTGGTGCGTTGCCACATAATCCTTTCGACGACCAAGTGGAATTTGATGAGTATGATCAAGAAGGAATGGAGACAGTGGGGTTGCCTGATCCTCACAACATGATGCCACTCCAAGATCCAATCGAGCTTCAAAACCGACCAAGTGATTGGATCCCGGAGTCATGGCCACCATTGAACGAGAATGACAATGCCCAAGCGCCAAGACGCCAACAAAATGCCAACAACCATGCTGAAAGGCGTCAACGAAATGCAGCCTAGGCTATGCCCCAAGAGCACCCACAACGCCCCAACTCGCGTCGGGATTGCAAGGTAAGAATCGAACCCTTTGAAGGTTTTTATGACGCTGCTTTGTTTCTTGAATGGGTGCAAGGTACCGAGCATGTGCTCCAACATTTCCACTATGAAGAGCATGAAAAAGTGGAGGTCGTAACCATACATTTTGTGGGAGCGGCAAGGAGTTGGTGGCATAGACTTGTTGCGGATAGAATTAGGCGTAATCAACCACCAATTGTACGTTGGAACCAACTTGTGCATATCATGACGGTCAAGTATGTTCCACAAAACTACAAGGACAAGATGCGCTATGAGATAGCCACTGCCAAACAAGGTACCTCTGCTCCTCAAGAGTTCTTTGCAAAACTTGAAGATATGTACTACAAGGCCGGAGTAGGTGTGTGTCCCGCTTCATTAAGGACAAGATTTTTGAGCGGTCTCAATACTTCTATTCGAGATCAATTATAAATCCTTCCTATCACCGACATCAACAAGCCTTGTGCATACGGCGATGCAATTGCACAATCAAGTGTTGAGGAAACGCACTACACCATGGTCATCATCGTCCAACTCAAGGTACAATTCTAACCCTTCTATACCTTTGTCTACTAATACTTCTACTCCAAATGTCCAAGGAAAGGTAGGCAATGCTTCTAGTTCAAGGGCCCCAAACAATCCAAAAGACACCACTCGTGAGAATTCAAGGCAAAGGATAAGCGACTTGGAATGCTACAAATGCGGTGGCCATGGCCACATGGAAAGAGATTGCGTCAACCCCAAGCGTGTCCTTTTCTCACAAAATGACGGCTACATTTCAGTGGAGGAAGAGGAGGAGGAGAATGATCCTCAAAATGACGAGACCATTGACAATAATGTTCCCGCCGAAGGAGGTGGCACTTTGGCTTTGATGCAACGCCATGTGCTTATGCAAAAGGAGGATCCCGACAAGGCACAAAGACACAACTTGTTCCAAAGCAAGTGTAAGGTAAGAACAGCGATCCTTAGGCTAATCATTGATGGAGGAAGTTGCTCCAACATAGTCAACAAAAAGGTAGTCACTCACTTCAACCTTCCTACCACTCCTCATCCATCTCCATATGGTCTTCTTGGCATCACCGCCGATGATGGTAACCACATCACTCATCAATGCATTATTTCATTTTCTATTGGCGATTACAAAGATGATGTGTCGTGTGATGTTGTTACTATGGAAGCCACCCATATTCTTCTTGGGCGTCCATGGATTTTTGACCGACGAGTTCTCCATGATGGGTATCTAAATACCTATTTATTCACCCACTATGGACAACGAGTCAAGCTCTTACCCATGTCTCCAAGTGAAATTGCGCAGGATGATAGGGACATGGCGGCTAAAAAGGCAATGCAAGAGGCCAAGACGACACAAAAGCTTGGCGAGGACACACTCATGCCCAAGCAAAGCTTAATGGCCAACAAAATGGTCCTCACAATTCTGCGTCAAAAGCTACAAGAAGAAGAGTTAGGAGACAAGTTTGGGCCGCCTTGGTCAATGCCTTATCCTTTGGCAACCAAAGTGGAGCCCCCTTGTTGTCTCCAACCAAGAGAAAGTTTTGAAGAATGGCTACAAGGACTACCATCACTAGGGGCTGGAAACTGCGTGGACGGATAGCTATGCAAGCTTCCATTTTGCTCATCTCGAGCCCAGGATCAAGCCCTAAAGAGGTCCACAAGCGCACGCCAAGAAATCTTCAAGCGCGCCCAACAAGAAGAGCCGTGGTCCACAACTCAGACCTTCGACAAGGAGGCCTTCTTCCACGGCGCAACCAAGTCAGAGGTACCTTATTTAGGCATCCAAAGAAGTTCTCATGCTCAAGACATTGTCCATGGCAACAACGCTCGGCCATTCTACAACAACATAGGCCAATACCGAGCGCAAGAAAGCCATCCAAGCCACTTCATTAACAAGGCTCATTTGCAAGGCGCCAACTCCTTCAATGTTCATCAATTTGGTGTCGCTGAAGTGCATCAACAAAGGGCCTATCTCAATGCCAAAGGCGCTCAGTTAAGACCAGGAGCGCCAACTTCTTCCTCGGCATTCAACAACTTCATCGACGCACCATGTCTAGACTCTTTCTCTTTCGGCGTCGATCATTCATATGCCACAAAGGAAGCATCTCATGACCCCAGGAAGCTTAGTGTCCGAGGTAATTTCCAACCTTATCATTTTGACACTTCTTCCTCTCTCAACCCCGGCATGCTATCAAGGGTCTCAGACATAGGTGAGACGGGGACGTCTCAGAACAAATGGGGGACAGTGATGAGCTCTCACTTGAGGAATCGAGCCCATCAAGTCACACTCCCAACCATCTCAAGACAAGTGGAGGTTCAAAGCCCAATTCAGGACCCCGGAGCCAATCACTGTTCATCCCTGGAGCCAAACCTCAACTCGCGCCTACCAGAATACAACATGGCGCGCCACTGGCCAATCCATCACACTTGGCCCGAGCACCATCACCTCCAATGGACTCAATGATTCCATCAAGACCAAAAACGCTCGGTCCAAGTCTCCACAACTTCAAAGTGTCCAAGTCAAGCCTCGACGCCAAGCGTCGGCAAGTCCAAATGATGTCCTTATGTGCGTCCGAGCCCTTAGAGCCATTTCTACCAGGCGTTCTCAATTCCATTGGTCCTAAATGGCCCAAAAGAGTCTAGGCAAGGGTCTAACGCGCGCCAAACAAGACTTGGACTCGGGAGAGACAAGATCCCCCTAATTTTGGCATCAACATTAACGGGGATCACTCAATTCACTCCAATCTGATTCCAAACAGATTGCCAAGTCACCAATCTGTGTGAGAGGCACATGGATCACCAATTTCAGGCATTAGATCATTCTAATAAGTTCCCAACACATTTCCACCATTTTCTTCTTTTGATTATGCATTTACTTCCTTAATTTCCGCCTCTTTATTGTTGATTGAAGAGTGATCCTTTGCTTGCAGCATAAGGACGTCTTCATTACCAATTTCAGACATTAGATCATTCTAATAAGTGCCCAACACATTTCCACCATTTTCTTCTTTTGATTATGCATTTACTTCCCTAATTTTTGCCTCTTTATTGTTGATTGAAGAGTGATCCTTTGCTTGTAGCAGAAGGACGTCTTCATTAGTATAAATAGGCCTCTCAAGGCTCATTGTAAGACACGTTAAATTTGAATACAAAGCTTAAGTTGAGAGCCTCTCCTTCCTTTATAATTTTTGGCGTCAAAAACACTATATTTTCCTCGTTCTTGGTGTGACAAAGATCTACCGAGTACAAAAACCTCAAACCCTTCTCAAAACACTCGTGTGATAAATATCTACTTGAGTTTTGTTTATCCAAAGTCTTCCGCTTGCACATTCATCCACAATTCCGCCAACACTTAGTCTCATCTGAGGCAACAATCCAACACTTTCAAGACGACTTAGCCATCTTGAGTCTAGATCCGAGCGCGCCTTAGCATCCACGAGGAGGCTGAGTTAATAGCAGCCCACTTCATAATTAACGTCAGCGTCTTTTAAGAAGAGCGACTGACAGAGCATTCATTCATTCACTACTTAACAATTCTCCTGAGTCTTTGTTTTCCTTCTTTCTCATCTGTTTTGGAGTCTGAGAGTACACACAGATCTGGTTCGTAGTCTTGTGCTTTTGATTGTGCAAACAAGAAGAGCTCGCAGTTGTATCCTGGGATTCTCAACGTCGGTAACCGTCACATATACGGGGCGTTAAAGAATTAATGATAGATATTATTTCTCGCCTCTGTGCATCAGGTTCGTAACAATGTTTCGGTATGATTTTTCCTTAATTCTGTTCTTTGATTACTTTCTTTACAGATTGTTTATTTCGCGGATTACATGTCCTTCATGAACAAGCAACGTAAACTAATTTTACTTGCAAAACGGATGAAATTATGGAGATTAGTGAAATTCAGCGTCGAATTTAACGAAATTTAACTACTATACGAGTATTACTATTAATATATACTAGTTAAGTTCGTTGTGCATTGCACGAGATTTAGATTAGACTTATTATGTTAGTTCTGTTTATAATTTAACGAAATTTTATTTTGAAAGTAAATCGAAAGAAAATTATATTTTGTTAAAAAAAATTACAATTTAATCTCTTAGTTGATCATAAAGTTGTCTATAAGTAAATATTATATGGATTAGTCCAAAATTTTTGGAATTTAACTGTTGAATCAAAAACAAAGCGCAACATAGAAGCGCTTTCTAAAAATGAACTTAAAATTAAGAACATCATTAGTTGGCGTTTAAAAATTTCGGATCTTTTATCAGGAAGGTCGGTGTGTTTAAGTACCCGAAAATCTTTACTTATATAAGTAATATATTAAAAAACAAATTGAAAAAATTAAGAAATGTCGTGTGAAATTTTTTTTATAATATCGTCATGTGGCAAAATGATTGTGTTAGTTTTTATAAAACTAGTAGGGAGGTGCACGCGCTCGCGGAATTGACAAACTTGAATATCTTCTAAGTGTTTATCAATGTTTTGTACAAGAAACTGGGTATCTTGATTTGTATCTAAACTGATCGATAAACACAAGAACACACGACATCGAAAGAGTTATCGTAATAATAGTATTATCCGTAATACGTCTTTGCTTTTTTATTCAAAAAAATGGAATACCGTCACCAAGTTAAATTCCAAGTCCATCATATCAACAAGAAAATTGATCTATCTCTATATGAATGAAACTATTGCAAGGTCAAATGACATCATTGACTGGAATCACATCTTGAAAAGCATATCCTCTTGAGCTTAAAAAGATTTTTCTCAGTATGTTTTTCTGAAATTCCTTTACACTGGGTGATATAACCTTTAAGCTCAAGAGGATATGCTTTTCAAGTTATACTTGTACTTTACTTTTAGAACTATATAACCTTTATTTTCAACCAAAGCCTTCAAACACTTTAGTGTTGTTGTTGAAAAGCTTGAAATGTGAACCAGAGCCTTCAAAGATTTTGATGGTCAGATATAACTTGTTGATCAACAAGATGTTGATTTAGGTTTGAGTTTGGCAAAGGCAGTATATATGATGATCAGTGCAAGTAAAAACACCACCACATGAACTACACTTTTCATGACAAACACTTTCGTTCTTGCATTTCCAATCTATTTTCTTTCCGAACAGATCACAATACTTTTCCTTCGAGCAACCCACATGTCTCCTAATCTTGTCCTGAGCTACTTCAACCAAGCTCACCTATGTAAACACATTGTGATGTAAACAATAAACAGCTGACTTCATTTGTTGTGATAATATAACTATGTTAAGGGAAGGGTTTTTAAAATATAGATACATTAAGATATATAAAGGCAACCGTGAAGTGTGAAGTCCAACAAAATTATTCATAGTCTTCATTCCCAACTTTCTATCCTAAAGAAGTGTTTTTTACACTTACGTACAATTTCGTTAATTTTAGTATTAATGAATTTGATTATAACGGTGAAAATCCTAACAAACACGCACTTTTTAGCATAATTTACATTGTTAATGTGTTTGAAGAATGCAGACATGTAGCTACTAAATATGTGCAACAAAATAAGCCTAATATCATAATATAAGATCATGTTTTGCATCTTAACACAGTCTCATGATTTTTTTTTAATAAGGGAGCTACTATATGCAATCAACAAAAACAACTGAGTACGCAATATATAAACAATTTTCACCATAAAGGGTAGGGTTTTAGGCCAGCTACAAATAATTGTTAAGAACTGCACAATTAATCTTTGGAAGTTGCAATGTCAAAGTAACTTGTATTAGAGAAGAGATAATAATAAAAAACAATCAAAACATCAGTACAACATCTATGATATTTTGGGGTAAAAATCTCTAAATCTATGGCAAGGCAGTAAGATAACCAAAAATTATGGATTGCTCATCATAGGCAAAGGAAGTGCCTGATAGCATTTAGCATAACCGCAACTAAGAAAATTGGGACATGAATCACCATTAAGATAAATCTTATGCTTTGATTTTCCGTCATGTGCAATTTTATGCAAACATTTTGC
The DNA here is from genome assembly GCA_029168935.1 of Oxyria digyna. Classification (NCBI taxonomy): domain Eukaryota; kingdom Viridiplantae; phylum Streptophyta; class Magnoliopsida; order Caryophyllales; family Polygonaceae; genus Oxyria; species Oxyria digyna. The sequence continues at coordinate 50,459,166 of JAPVLV010000005.1, forward strand.
AAATTGGAAACTATATGAAGAAGTAGGAATTAAAAAATTCATCAAAAAATTCATCATTTGTTGAAGTTAATACACTCCAGAGATGCCTTATTCTGAGAGTAAGAGTGATCAAACAATTTAAAGAAACTCTAAAGATAAACCCTCAAAAATCAAATCAAACAACAAGTTATAATAATTCAACCTAAATCAACTAGTTGTTCTACTGCGGCTGACCGGGAGAAGAGAGGAAAGAGAGATCTGGTAAGTCAACCCCGGAATTGACTCGTCTCGGTGCAAGAGTCAACATGGGAGCCTAGATCGAAGAAGAAGTTGGATATTGTGGCGGAAGCCTAGATCGAACAATAGAAATACAAGGGGAAAAAAGAAAGAAATCAATTGTATAAACTTTACATAATTTACATAAACGAAAAAGATGAACAAACTAAATACAAGATCAATCCATTGACAATATGAAAGAGATAGCAAGGAGCGTACCCATAGATTTCAGAACCTTCGAGAACCCCTCTTTTATTCGAATTTAGGTATTAATTTCCCGTTTATTCTTATAGTAAAGGTAGTCGGTGGAGATCAAGGCGACAATCAAGAGGAGCGAGAGAAGAACCACCACTGTCGACGACGATGACATCTTTTGATCGAGCTAATCGCTCTGTTGAAACTTGAAAGACAACAACAAGCACCAACGAAGGCAATTTGAAACATGGCGGGAGAAATTGATCAAGGGTTCAAAATTTTAACCCGCGCCAAGTAAGGAGAAATAATCAGAAATATACTATTAAACTATTTAAAGCAATCCTCAAGTTTTGCCACATGTCACATCCTCACTAAAACCGCCACATGTCATTTGAAAATTCGTTTTGCCACATGTCATTTTTCTATCATTTTCCTTTTTGATAAAATAAATCATATAATAGAAAAATTATAAATATGTGTAAATGTTTATTTTATGATAATTAAGATATGAAAGATTCTATGCTTCTTTATTTTATTTTTTAAGTTCTCCAAACCATATTTTATGTACTTTAATATACAAAGAGTTATTTATTAATTATATAGAAAGATTTCATCTTATAATTCATAAATTTTAAATACTTTCAACTAAATATAATTAAATATTTAAACAATGCTTGATTAACACTCTCTTTATTAAAAATATTTATCATACTAATTCAAAAACTTTATATTAAAGAACTGATCATGTTTTTACTTTAGCTATTTAGGTAATAATTAAAATTAAACAATTGTTTTTAAAAATCTTATTTTAATTTATGAGATTGTGTTGAAAATTTTGCTATTTTTTATCTGTTGTGGATTTCTACAGAGTTTCTTATTTTTGAACGTATATTTCAATTTTGCAGGTTGATACAATGTTTCCCTTCGATTAGACATCTCCTCTCTTATAGTAAGATAGTATACTAATTCAAGTATACGATTCATTATTTTTTTATAAAGTTGTTAATAATCTCATACATTATCAATAAGCGATATAGTTACAACCCGAGATATCAAACTCGGAAACCCCCAAAGCCTCACCATATAGGATTCATTTGTTTATGGTAATCTATCAAATAATCATTCATTACTATTATATTATATATATAGATTGACTAATCTATCCCTTCTAATTATCAAGGGCTATACCAAGAGCCGACTCTAACCATCGTGTTTAACATAAAGCAGAAAAAAACAAGTAAGAAATCATGACTCAAACAACTTATGTTCTTTTCCAATAATGTTTTCTCATGTATTACTCACCACACAATTTGAATTATGAAGATCCGTACAAATGTATAAAATTTATACTAGTTACAAGTAAGAAATCAGTTACAAATGTATAAAATTTATACTAGTTACTTTATACAATGAAGATCCGTACATTGGAGAGTTTAATCCGTACATTGTAGTTTAACCGGAGTCTCACTCCGATTTATAATGTCGGTTATATCTGATGTAAAACACGTTTTTTTTCTTCTAGTGATCCTTTTGCTTCAAATTATCAGTAGTGACAAGCCTTTTTGGTACCGAATTCACTTGTCATTTAATATTGGGAAAATCAAAAAATATTGTTCATCATAAGGGCCGGAATAGCTAATTGGAGTTTACAAAAGTTAATTGGGCTTATTAGGTTTTTCAGATGAGCCTGACAACTTAGCCCGAAATGATCCCCACGTTACATCTTCCATTCTTCTCAATATCTAAATCTTCGCTCTCGCTTCTCTTCTTCTTCTTTTGTGCCTCCCAAATGACGATATGCACTAAGTTGTTGACACGCCTCCGTAAAATCTGTAGTCGACTTCAATACTTGTGTGATATTCGTAAAGCCCGAGATCTTAAGCTCGGACTTAGGCCCACAGACGAAGACTGGAGGAGGTACATCAAGCTACCTAGCCTCAACGTCCAGAGACGATCAACAGAGATTGTTCCGAATCAAGTTTCCAAGGTGTTATAACTACTTAGCCTCGACGTCCAGAGACGATCAAAAAAATCATTTTGGAACAACGTAAATTCTCTCTCCCACTCTTTTCTCATCGTTCTGTTAGAAGCTGACAACTTCTCGCTCGATCTCACTTTTTATTCCTTCCATGATATCACTCTAACTCAACTATTTTCTCTCTCTCGCATACACCCCTCCTCGCTCTCACTTTTTTCCCTTCCACACTTATATTTTCAAAATTTTGCTATTCTTTATCTGTTGTGGATTTCTACAGAGTTTCTTATTTTTCAACGTGTATTTTAATTTTGCAGGTTGATACAATGTTTCCCTTCGATTAGACATCTCTTCTCTTATGGTAAGATAGTATACTAATTCAAGTATACGATTCATTATTTTTTATAAAGTGCTTAATAATCTCATACATTATCTATAAGCGATATAGTTACGACCCGAGATATCAAACTCGGAAACCCCCAAAGCCTCACCATATAGGATTGATTTGTTTATGGTAATCTATCAAATAATCATTCATTAATATTATATTATATATATATTGACTAATTTATCCCTTCTAATTATCAAGGGCTATACCAAGAGCCGGCTCTAACCATCGTGTTTAACATAAAGCAGAAAAAAACAAGTAAGAAATCATGACTCAAACAACAAATGTTATTTTCCAATAATGTTTTCTCATGTATTACTCACCACACAATTTGAATTATCAGAGTAATAAAGATGGATCCAGATCAGTTACAAATGTATAAAATTTATACTAGTTACTTTATACAATGAAGATCCGTACATTGGAGAGTTTAATCCGTACATTGTAGTTTAACCGGAGTCTGACTCCGATTTATAATGTCGGTTATATCTGATGTAAAACACGTTTTTTTTGTTCTAGTGATCCTTTTGCTTCAAATTATCAGTAGTGACAAGCCTTTTTTTGTACCGAATTCACTTGTCATGTAATATTGGGAAAATCAAAAAATACTGTTCATTATGAGGGCTGGACTTTTAAGTAAGTAGAGAAGTAGAGATATATATATAGTAGATTCGAAAATGGGCCGGAACAGCTAATTGGAGTTTACAAAAGTTAATTGGGCTTTTCAGATGAGCCTGACAACTTAGCTCGAAATGATCCCCACGTTACATCTTCCATTCTTCTCCAGATCTAAATCTTCGCTCTGGGGCTTCTCTTCTTCTTCTTCTTTTGTGCCTCCCAAATGATGATATGCACAAAGCTGTTGACACGCCTCCCTAGAAGCTATAGTCGACTTCAATACTTGTGTGATATTCGTAAAGCCCCCGAGATCTTAAGCTCGGACTTAGGCCCACAGACGAAGACTGGAGGATAAACATCAAGCTACCTAGCCTCAATGTCCAGAGACGATCAAGAGAGATTGTTCCGGTTCAAGTTTCCAAGGCGTTCTAGCTACTTATCCTCAACGTCCAGAGACGATCAGCAGAGATTGTTCCGGATCAAGTTTCCAAGGCGTTCGTTGAGCACTAGCTACTACAGTACCTTCTACACCAACATAGACCGCCTTGTCAATCTCTACCGATATTCATCCATCTTGACTTATGGGGGGAACACCTTCACCGGGGTTCAAAACATACTTGGCATGCTCGACCAGGTTCGGTTCCAACAACGCAGCCACACCGTCTCTGAGTTCGACTTCTAGGTTTCCACTACTGGTGCCAGGTTTGTCTTAGTCAGCGGACATCTCCGTATTGTCGGCGAGTCTAAGGTCAAATTGTTTAGTCAGGTACACAATTTTGCAATTCACAAAGTTATCTGAGTTTAATTGTTAGAAAAACAAATGTTTGGCTGAACTCTGAAAACTGTATTCATTCAATCACAGATGCAACTATATATATTGCACCAGTTACAGAGTAACTGCCCCCTAAATACTTGGCCATTAACCTATTACTAAGGTTGTCAACAGGCTAACAACCTTGACTCCTTGTTCGATCTTTTTGTTAGTTTCTCAATTCTGTGCATGATAAGAGTCATAAGACGGTTACTAGTGATAGATGCATCGTAGCTATATATAGAACAATGGAGATGCAGGTCATAGTGAACTTCAATTCTATGATAAGATCGTTATGAATTTGTAAATAGGCTTCAAATTGTTTACTAGTTTTTATTAATGTATCAGTAAAGACACAAGGTAATTAGAAGTCTCAATTCCTCCAATTTTAGCAAAAGATCACTATGACCCGCATCTCCAATTTTAAGCCTCAGTTCAACTTATAGAGGATTCACATCAACAACCTCTTCTTCTTCAATATGTATGCTCTCAGATGAAGACGATTCATTGACTTCAGTATTGCCATCAACTGATGTTATTACTGAAGTATCTTGACTGTGATCCACTGACTCTGACTCATCCTCAGAATCCTCAAACTCATCTTCATTGCCATCCCACTTGAGCTGAGTAGGTTCGACTGCACATTCTTTGTTGTCTTTCCATCCCTTTGTTTCATCAAAAACAACATCTCTGCTCACTATAATCTTCTTAGTTTGAAGGTTGTACAATCTATACGCCTTAGATTCTGGAGACACACCAAGAAAAATGCATTTAGCACTTTTGTCATCCAACTTTCTTCGTTGTTGATCAGCAACATGAGCATAACATATACACCCAAAAACCTTAAGATGATCCACTGATGGTGGTGAACCATTCCAAAGTTCTTGAGGTGTTTTATCGTCATTGATCGAGGTTGGACATCTGTTCAGAATATGAGTAGCCCATGCTACAGCTTCAGGCCACATCTTAATTGGTACTTGACTATCCTTCAACATACACCTAACCATATTCATAATGGTTCTATTTCTCCGTTCAACTACCACGTTCTGTTGTGGCGTGAAAGCAACCGTCAACTGTCTCTTGATGCCAGCCTTATCACAAAACTCCTTGAATTTGGTTGACAAAAATTCTCCTCCCCTATCAGTCCTCAAACAAACTATCTCATTTCCTGACTCCTTCTCAATAAATGCCTTGAATTTCTGAAACACCTCGAAGGCCTCTGATTTTTCTACAAGAAAGTAAGTCCATAACTTCCTACTGTAATCATCTATCAAGGTAAACATGAATTTCTTGCCGCCGTTAGAGTCAGGTGTGATAGGGCCACATAAGTCTGCATGAATTAGTTGTAACCTTTCTGTAGCTTGCCACAAACTTCTCTTTGTAAACGGTTTTCTCTTTGTAAATGGTTGTCTTCTCTTTCATATTGAATTACATTGTTGACCTTCGTAAGAATTTCTTTTTGCCTTGTATGATTGTGATCAGTCCTTATCATTTTAATTGATCATCATAACTGTTCTTGGTTGCCTTTAGTAATTCCAATTATTTTGCCTGTCCTACAAACTCATTTGAACTCATGAAATATACAACCAGTAGTCCAACGAATTTAGTATTTCCCTCTGCATCAGTAATGGAAGTCTTCTATTCCTCTAAATCACCTTTTTATGACCAGTGCATATTAATATTTGTTCTATTGTGTCCCTCCTAGATGTTCCATTTGATGCCGACACAAGAGGGAGGCTTCTATGTCCAGAACGACATATTCAGGATCAACTACGGTGCCTTCTAAGCCATGGATACAAAACAAGGCGAGGGAAGAAAGATATTACACTTAGGGAGATGATAAGTACATGGTAATAGTACAGAACTTTTGGTTTAATGTAGCAGGTATTCTCTTTTGACTAGTCATTTTATAAAAAGTGGATATTAAGAACACGTTGCGATGGGACATCGACATTTATCCTTCGTGAATGTAGTGCGACCCACATTCTTGTAAAACAAAAATCAGCCATGAAAGCAGGCAAACATGACGAGCAAACCTCTCACAAAGAGCCAAACCCTAAATCATTTGAAAACAAAAATTAATTTTTCTAAAAAGCATTAGACACCGGGATTCTATAGATGATGAAATATGTGCTCTGTTTTTTTTATTTATGAAACAACGAGAGCCGAAGCTCCCGAAGAAATGCATTAATTAATAGAAGCGTTTGCTAAAACATAACAGGGTTTAGCCAATCCCCTAACATCATCCCTAAGCGTATTAAAAATCAAAATGGGTGGGTCGTAAAAGGAAAGAAAACCCACCGGAAAAGAGAACGCGAGCGAGGCAAGAGCGTCAGCGACGCCATTGGCTTCTCGGTAGATGTGACGGAATTGGACGGACCAATCCCTACGAAGGTAGTCTTGACAAGAGGCCACAAGACTAGCGAGCGGGTGGTGATGAGGCGGGTTGGAGTGCAGGAGATCTACGACTGCTTGCGAATCGGTTTCAAGGAGCACGTCCTAGAAACCGCCATTCCAAGCCAGTTTGAGACCGTGGAACACAACAAGAAGCTCGGCCTTCGGGACAGTGCAAACACCGATGTTAAGGAGGAACCCCAACTTCCAACCCCCCTGTCGCACCGGATGACACCCCCAGCGGAAGCCAAACCCCTATTATTCACCGCTCTGTTGGTGTTGATCTTAACCATGCCCGAAGGCGGAAATTCTCAAGCAATCCAAAGAAGCATGCGGGGCAGAACAGAAGAAAAACTAGGGCGGGAATTACCCAGCCACGAACGACGAAAATCGCCCAGCCAATCCAGAACAGTACGAGCCTTGTTCAGCGGATAAGGCTCATTCCCAAAAATCTTGCTATTTCTCCACTTCCAAGTCCAGAAAAGAGCACAAGCGAACACAACAGACCATAACAAACCATTAGGCATGGAAGTAGAGCTTAAAATATTGCATTTGAACCAAACAACAAACCCGGAGTCGAAGAAATCGTCGAAAGGGAGAGGCGGCTGAAGGTCATGCCAAAAGGAGCCCACAATCCTGCAGTCCCGGAAGAGGTGGATGCAAGACTCCGAAGCCGCGCCACAGCCATTGTAGGTGGAGTCCACAGTGAAGTGACGACGAAGCCACTCTTCATTAGTCAAGATGACTCCACGTGCCACCATCCATATGAAAGCCCGAACCCGCTCCGGAACCTGAAGCTTCCAAATAGCGCCAAAAACCTGCAAATCCACCGAGAAAAAGGAACAAGAATCAGTAATAAGACTATGAGCCGAGGAGACAGAGAAAGAACCTGAGGGAGAATCCCGCCAAGAGATCCAATCAAGAGAGTCTCCCGAATCGTCAACCGTCAGGGAAGCGAGCTTTAGAGAGGACTCAAGCGAGATGAAAGGGCGAATCAGATCCCAATTCCAACCCGAATCCGCGGACCAGAGATCACAAACAAAAAGCTCAATTAAATTAGACGGAATCGTAGACTGAGAGAGAAGCGAGAGGGACATCCTCAACCCAACAATCCATCCAAAAACGCACAGCATGCAGAACCATTGCCAATGAGCCATTTTAAGCCCTTAGAGACAACCTTAGCCATGCCCATCTTAAGCCCACGCCAGATGTGCGAGGGGGGAGTGCTGGTGTCACGACCACCCGCCTTGATATACTTAGCCTTAAGCACCTTAACCCAGAGCTTATCATCCTCGCAAAGGAAGCGCCAACCAAGCTTGGCAACTAACAATGCCACTCCAACGCACAAATAGCCTAAGCTTCTATAGCTCGTATATTTTCCCTCCGTAAAGCTATGTCTTACGTAAACTTGGTGACAGTTAGGAGAAGATAGTCTTTTTCGGCCGTAAATAAAACTGTACCCCCAAAGTACATTACATGACAATCTGGAATGTTCTTTCAAATGTTTGCAGTATTCATTTCCACCACCATGTGTCGGTGAGGTTGGCCAGATAGGAGGTCCTAGTAGACGAGAAATTGGCCATGGAACACTCGCAGAACGATCTCTTGAACGAATTTTACCTTCTGACGAGGAATTTCCATATACCATACGAGTTGAGAGTAATATCACTGAAAGCAATGGATCTTCGAGGTGAATTTATTTTTCATTGTGAAAAGAGACGATAAACTTGGGTTTTTGAATTTACGTAATGGTTGGGTTCATTTTGTATTTGTTAAAGTTTGATGTTTACTCTATGACAGTATGGCATCAGTACGTATGTGGTGGTTATTTAGCATTGCAAGATGCTGGAGTTCCAGTGAAGTGTCCAAATGCTGGCATAGCCATGAGTTTGGTTTTGGATACGAAAGAATTTGGAGGTGATGGAACTCCACTCATTTTGTCAGATATAACGGGATCTGAGGATGCTTCTGGTGACATGGATTTCAAGGCATATGATTTTCCTACTGCTAACACAGTCTGATTGTTTACTTCTATACTTATATTTATAGCTTTTCTGCTGTCCTGATGCTCCTTCGTCGTGTTATTGTGAGAGAAGCTTTTTGTAAAAATAATAATTCAATAGAAGGTACTAATTCCACTACTGTGCAGGTTGCTGGAAGCAAAGATGGGATTACGGCATTCCAGTTGCAGCGGATATTGCAGCTGCAACAGCAGCAACAGAACCGCCACATCGATCTCAACAATCTGATAAAAGAGTAGTACTTGTTTTTGAAGATTCAGCAAAGTGAGGATCTCTTTCTTTGTTTCAAGATGCTTACCCCACACAATTCTTTTTGGGACCTTTGGTTTCAGATTAGCCTTTCAAGCAAGAGATTCAAAACCAGTTAAGTAATTAACAAAGCTACTTTAAGAAACACCAAGCTGATAAATCTCCCTGACATAGCAAGATATGCTCAGCACACACTGATATTGCAAGATACTTTAAGAAGAAGCAAGTTGATGAATGCCTGAAGCATTTCAAAGAACAAATTCTTACATCTTCATATCAAGAAAATGGAAAGATATGTCATTAACCTCTTCATATCAAGCATTTCAAAGAACAAGTGCTTACAGCAAGTTGATAAATGCATGAAGCAGCAAGTTCTTACATTTTGAGCAAAGAAACTAGCCCAAACTCATTCAATTCTTCAGTATTCTGCAGAAAAAATGTGTACAGCGTTTATTTAAACCTATAGGGACATTGACTTCCTTACACCTTTGCCCATATGCAACAGCAACTTTTTTGTGGGTGCTTCCAACCTTACAAGTTAGCACAGGCAGAGGAGGGGTTAGGAGCAAAAGAATTAGAAATTTCAAGCCTCTATAGTTTCTCATAAGTCATAACATTGAGGTCTGACCGCCATGAACAGCATAACTAATTTCTAAATTCACCAAACAGACTGTTTTTTCTTTTCTCTTTTGGCAATATAAACTGTTAACAAGATAGAGATAACAATAGACATTACAACAAGGAGACAGAAAAACGTTGACCAGGAATACTCATAGTGCCAGATAATATAAAAACCAAGTTGCCAAATAACAGTATAACCACTGCCAAGTCAGAAAGATGAAACTAAACAATGAGTAGAATACCCTGCAAGAGATTATACAGATTGTACCTTACAAAGTTCAAGAACTGACGATACATGATTGCTTCTTAAAGTGATATGAAATTTTCCATCTTCAGCTTTGTCCAATTGCTGTAAATCAGAAAAAGTTAGTACATGTTCAGAGAGCAAGGCAATTTAGGAGAGAAGTAAGCAGGCAGCTTATGAACTCAATGGTGTGTCTTCCAACACCAAAAGAGCCATACATCATCCAGTCATTTTTTTAACGAAATTGCACATAGTTTTGATTACAAAGTTAGCAAATAAGTTGAAATATCACACAAATAACTAAGTTTTGTCCACAGTTTGGATTGTATTTGCTACCAGGCAGTGCAAAGCATTTGAACAAATATAAAAGAGCAAAACAACTAGTAGATAGGTGAACCCTCCATTGTTGGAATAAAAAAAAATTCACTATTAGGCACTTGCATGTTGGGCTTCAAGCACCACAATTGGCAAAAAGGGTAAGGGATATGCTATTGTGTGATACACAAAGTTCACCAGGTAAGGGGAGAATACCCCTGCTCCTGGATTAGAGTACTATTATCTACAAACGAAGAATATATGCAGTATCTAATTTTGGAAAAATACCTCTTTACTCATAGTTTCAGAAAATTACCTGAAATAATTCAGATGGTAATCCATCTAGCTCCATCTCCGTCAAAAGAACCGAACTATGATCATTGTTGAGATTTAAAATGTACTGTGGACTGAGATCATCTATCCTATCCCTCAATCGTTGCACTTCAAGTTTCTTTGTTGCAGTAAGGTTCAACCCATTGTTTTCATACTCCCTAACCTGTTACTGGAAATGGACAATCAATACCTGAATGCTCAAGAAACAACATTAATAATCAAGAAACTTGAACCTTTTAAGAAAAACAACATTCAAAATCTATTTCGTGGTAAGACCGTAAGAGATTTGCTCTAATTTTGGTATCCTATCCTCTTTATAGGAACAACAAATCCATATGAGTTATTTTAAACTGGATTATTTACATACATAGTGAAGCCTGTTTCTTAACAGAATAAATGATTTTTAAACAAGATATTTTACAAACTTAAAAAGCATAAGATATAAATTGTGAGTGTTAGGATATAAAGTAGTTAGAATTTATATAATTGGTTTTGAGCAGTTATTTGGATTGTAGGCAGTTAGATGGAGGTTTTATAAATAGGGGATTAGCCCTAGATGTCGGGGATCCAGAAAACAGAGAAATATTCAGGCATTTTTGCCTTGGGCTCTTTTGGAGAGTGAGTCCTTCCTAGAGATTTGGCCATTGGAGAGGTTGTCCTCTTTTGGATTTGTGCTCTTTTTGTGCGTTTATTAGTGTTTGTGAGTTAATCCTGATATCTGCTTAATCAGTGAGTCAAGAAAAGTATGCACTCATTAATAGTAAGTGCCCTCTATAATTCTTTAAATCTTTTCAAGAAAAGAAGATAAAAAAAGAAACCCAAAATTAAATGTGAAAGTGACTAATTTTCATACCAAAGTCTGAAGGAATAGTTTGCTTTCCTTGCTAATGTATTCCCTTTTAGTAGAGAATGCTTTAATAACCCGAAAGATATCTTCATGCTTCCTGATTGGTCCACACAAGATAGAAATAATATTAGATGTACTCATCAATATAAGTCCACTGCCTTAAGCTTATATATAAACATAGGATTCTTATATCAGTATATATAGAGATGATATTATTGAATCCATGAAAAAAAAGTTCGAGGTGGTGCAAAATGCAAATTACATCTCAGCTTAAATTATCATCTGACCAGTGAATAAAAAAACATAAGGCGCACCAAGGCGCTGAGGTACTTGGAGCCTTGGGGCGCGCCTTAGGGCGCAAGGCGCACACCTCACCACATAGAATGTAGATAAGTCTATGTTTACAGAAAACAAGTACTAAAATCATATAAAAGCAAGTACTTATCTTTTAAAAACTAAGTTTAAAGCAATTCCTGTTATAATATCAAGTCTATAGTAGTAGTGAAGTAGAAAAATAAGTCTAAAGCATAAAAAACAATCATAAAGCATAAACAGTGCTAAACGTTAGGCATGAAGAAAGTTAAGCTCAATCCAAGTATCATCGTCCTCTTCATTCTCTTCTTCTTCTTCAAAAGCACTACCATCCTCATTAACTAATAAACTCTAGTTGATTCTTTGTCCGTTAGAGGTATTACGAAATCGTACCAATGTTCATAGAGTTTTCCATACCAGTAGAATTAACCTGTATAGCATTATAGAGAGGGTAAGGAGAGACCTGCACGATGAAGCATGCGCATCCAAGCACCGCTCTGCTTCAGCACTTGCCTTCTGCGCTTCATCAGATATTGAGACCAATCTTGGGAATATACAAGACTGTACAAGTGGGAAATACTGTGCCTCAAACTCTGCCAAAGACATGACACTCTGATATGTAACCTGAAATTTAATACATTTGATCATGAAAATGTTATTACTTTGACTAGAATTGCAAAAAGCAGTTTATGAGCAGCCCAAGCTCCAAAGTACAATGTGTTTCATCAGAAAAATCTACCAACATTGTGACACAGTTTAGGTGCAGATTCTATAAAAATAACTTAAATAAGGACAATTCTGAGTAGCTTCAGTCCACTGCCTTTTACTCATTCAGCAGTTTTAGTCCGTGACATACTACTATACACAAACTTCAAACCTCGCCTTACCGTGTCTTAAAGGAAGCCAGTAATTTCTCCCATAAAAAGGAAGCGGATAGTGAACTTCAAATCTTAAGTTGCTTCAATTATGAATTATCGCATTTCCACAACCTCTATTGTACAATTTCTTCTAACAACCTCTATTGTACAATATCTCCACAAATGAAGTAAAATGGTCTTACAGCATCAATGCTACATCTCCATGGATTCCTGAATCCTATAGCCCAAACTTCAGAGTTCAGACGCTATTTCTGGATCCTCAGTATATAAATTATCTCGAGAAATAGCGTAATTTCCACACATCCCACACTTGCAGATTTCCTCTTGACCTTATAATTTTATAATTGTCATTAAAATATAAAAAGATACTAAAAAAATACAGTATGAATTATATGTATAGTAGGACCATCTGTGCCTCCTGCATCTCCTAACAAAACAGTTTTACTTCTACATAACATTATCAAACCCAACTCTGTATCTGCTTAGGTAGATCAAATATTATAGTCACGGGTTAGCGTAGGAAAGTGCAATTACCTCTATAGATGAGGCAACAAAGGTCATACATTTGCTATAAATAAGATCCCAATATATAACTTGCATCAACTCAAATCAATACAATAAAAGCAGTTACAAAAACAATATCGACTGCATTTGCTGATGCACGCGCCTTTGATTCTACAAGGAGTCGTTTGATTTATTTTCCAAACCTACAAGCTTGTATAATCAACTATAGAAGCCTCGTCTTCTGGAACATCCATATCTTCGCAGCTGATGAGAATTGAATATGACATGTTCGAGGGTGGGTTAAGTGTTGTATGAATCGAATCCTACTAACTTGAAGGTGTGGAAGTGGAACACAAGAATAGACGCAAGTAAACAATCCAAAATTAAAGGGACATTGACAAAAAACAAAAAAAAACTTCAGGCCAATAACTAGAATATACATAAAATTAGATGCAACTAGCTGAAGCAGAAAAATGAGGTGCGAATGTTTAGGGAAGCTTACTGACTTCATACTCTTCCTCTGGTTCATCGTTTTCGCAGTAGCAGTGCCTCTGTTCGACGCCCAAGCTGCATTTCCCGATTCATACTACCCTAAGCAGCTGGTCGATCTCAAGCTCAACTATGCAAATGAGTACGGCCATTACTTGGTCTCCGAGAAGCCGAACTTCTTCGTCGGCCTGGTTTGGGTGGAGCTTTTCCTCCAATGGCCTCTTTCAATCGCCAGTCTCTTCGGCTTAATCTCCGGCAAATCCTGGTACCGCACCACCACATTGATCTTCGGGGTCTCGTGGTTTACTTCCTTGGTGCGATTCTCTTGCTTAATTCGTTTCAACTGGAGATTAATTTTCCGCCATTCTAGGGTTTCTGATTTCTCAATTGTGTTATATCAGGCAGCGATACGTGGGCTGATTCCGTGTGCCCGATCCTGCAACCAGGTTGCATCTGCAAACAAGCCTCATCAGGACCAATTTGGATCTTCTGGAGCTGCAAATGCAGCTGGGCGTCGAACAGAGGCACTGCTACTGCGAAAACGATGAAACAGAGGAAGCTCCTTATTTAGATTTTGCACATTTATAAAGAAAAAAAATAGATATTTTCAAATCTACTCAGAGCTCCTTATCTAGAGCTGCAAATGCAATATCTTTTAGTTGTTTATATTTATTAAAGCAAATCTCAAGTTTTGTCATATGTTACCTCCTAATTTAAACCGTCACATGTCATTTTACTATATATTTTGCCATATGTCAATTTTAATTAAATTTCTTTCTTTTAAAACAAAATCATATTGAAAAAATTATAAATATGTGTATATGTTTATTTTAGGCTATTAAAGATTTGCAAGATATCTTATAATATGTTTATTTATGAATTCTTTCAACCTTCTAAACCATATATTATGTGTACTAATAAGCAAAAATTTAATGTGTCTGTAGTTTGTGTCTGTCTCACGGTCTCACCGTTTGTCGAGTTTTTTCTCGACCTCTCGATTTACCAGGCTGTACGTTAAAATGTTTTCCCTACCAAAAGATAATAATTACATACGAAGATTTAATCTCATAACTTACAAGTTTAAATATTTTTAACTAATACATATTTAAATATTTAAATATTTAAACTTTTAAGCAATGTAAGATTAATATTGCCTTTATTAAAAATGTTTATTATACAATAACTAAAAAAAATATTAAAAAATTGATCATTTTATGACTTTAGTTTTTTAGGTAATAATTTATTGATAATTAAAATTTGTTTTTTTAAAAAAAATACTAAATTTGTATGAGATAAATGAACTAATCTATTTAGTAAAATATTTTATTAAATCTAATTAAGTTAATATTTTTATCTTAGACGATATTTGTTATTATATTTATTTATTATAAATCCGTGTGAGGCACAACTGGGCTTGTATATATAATTTTGTTTAGAAAAAGAAAAATAATTAAGAAATGACATATGTCAAAAGAAAAAAAAAAGTGACATGTGACACTTTGATTGTGAATGTGACATGTGATAAAAGTTGAGCTTTACTTTAATAAGTACTTCGTATATAGTAGATTTTTCGTCCCCAAATTTTGTTCATCTATGCTTGTGCTGGCAGATTTTGAAAACAAATTTTCACAATACTCCTTAGTTCGGATGTCGAATGGTAAAGATTTCGGATGGCGAATGGTAAAGATTAAGGGGATTGTCTAAGGGCATCTCGAATAGCTTGCTATAAATTGAGATAACAGATTTATAGCAAAAATCAAACACCAATAGTAAGCTAAAATAGACAATAGTAAGATTATTATTCTAGAGATGCTTTGAATTGCCACATCAATTGCTAAATTTAACAATCAAAATAGCAATCCTTATAGCAAAATTGACGATGTGTCAAAAATGTATTGGATTTTTATTTAACAAATAAATTAATATAGCATGAGAATGTTGAAATTATGCTAGGAAATAGCAAAATTTTAGCATTTGTTATTGGGTTTGTTTGACTTGGCAAAAATAACAGTTGTGAAAAGCTACAATTTTCATTTGCTATAATCCTAAGTGGCATGACCATTTTAGTTCTCCATTGGAGATGCCCTAATCTTGACTCTTCTTTTTTTCAATTGTTCTTAGAGCATCTTCAACCATGAAACCATGGATAACATGATTTGAGTTTCAAAACAATAAAAATAAATCAAAAGTCGGAATTTTTTTGTGTCCCCGTAAAATGAGTTTCAACTGCTTGAAACCCTAGAGAGAAACTTTCATTGGGACAATAAAAAATTCTGACATAATATTTTTTTAATAAAAACACCTGTAAAACTCATGATTTCATAGATGAAGATGGTCTTAAGGATGGAAAAGATTAAAAGAAAATTAGATTTTCAAAAAATGCAGTAAATTCCTTATAATAAGTGGTATTTGGCTTCGTGCACAATTTAAAAAAAATATTCATTCGAGCGGAACTTAGAGGATATTTTTGGTTAAATAAACAATCTGATATTGGAGAAAAGTTCAAATGAGAACACCGCTTGAAAAACGAAGTACGAAGTTTTTCGCTTCACAGATAACAAGTTCTTTGCAAACCTTGTGAAATAACCCGGGAAGGAAAAAAAAAAAAGACGCCCACAATAGAGAATAAAACTAGCGCAATGACAATTATTGAGAAATAGAGACCAAAGAAAAACGGGTAATTTGTTTGAGCCGACATTTTTTGTTTGTGAGCCCAAAGTCTTAAAAACTGTATAGTAGTGTTATAACATCCCTCTTATAATATTTAAAACGCCATGTAATGACGCTTTAATTTATCGGCTCAAAACTAAAAAACGTCGGTGTAAAATTCACCTCCCAAAAAAAATAGCGTTGATTTTCGAGAACATTCTTAAAAACACAACGTTTCGAAACGTTTATCGAAACGCTACTAATATACTAATGTGAAGGCCATGTGTCCAAGTTTCAAGTTTTTTGTTCATTCTAAATTTCCTAACTCGTTTCCACAAATAAAAGAAACGTTTCTTCTACTTACAACTTGTAAAATTAAAAGTCAACTCAGACACCAGTGCATGTTATAATATAAATAGGCATGGCAAATTGGCAATCATCAAATTAAGCAACTAATTTCCTGATTTAATCAATCTCTCTCACCCTTTTGAGTTCTTGAAGAAATGGAAGCCTCAGTTGTGAAGAATGTGGATGTGTACACAGCCAAAGGCCTTCTTTCTACTGGCTACAGATACTTGGATGTAAGGTAAGAAAATGAAATCCCATTTCATATATCTTTTATAATATCTCTAATTAACAAGAAATAAATCTATTTAATGCGTTTTTCTTGGATTTGTGATAGGACAAAGGAGGAGTATGATCAGAGCCATGAAGAAACTGCCATAAATATTCCATACTTGTTCAAAACAGAAGAAGGAAGAGTGCAGAATCCTGAGTTCTTAGCTCAAGTTTCCCAGATTTGCAAGAAAGATGATCATTTAGTTGTTGTAAGACCAAAATTCAACCTTTAAAATGATGTTCATATGAAGATTATACTTCTTGTATCACTGATTAATATTATGGATTGATTGATGAAGGCATGTAACGCAGGAGGAAGAGGTCTTCGTGCCTGCGTCGATCTCCTTAACGCAGTAAGTATAAACCGATCTCGTTTTTTAATCTGTTGATTCTGAATTTATAGTTCTTTTCTGATTGATTGGAATAGGGATTTGAGGATGTGATGAACATTGAAGGCGGATACTCGGCGTGGGTGAAAGCAGGGCTAGCTGGTGAAGAAGCTAAAGATCTTAAGATTGCCTGCAAATTTCGTCCTTGAGAACTCAGGTATGAAAGAAAATCTATCACCATTTGCAGCTAATAATTTGATTCACCTGACTTTCTGATGTTGTTGTTGTGGGCATTGATTTGGTATTTATGTGCATTGATTCTTGATATTTTGTTTGCTTGGCATACATGTAAGAACATGGAGGATTGATTTGCTTATTGCTAAAAACTACAAAAATATAAGCCATTTGGCCTCGAGAGTACACTACAACAATATATATGCCCAAATTTTCCCGCTACAAACGCTCCGATGGATCAAGATGTACGCATCCTTATCCCGAGCGAGTTGAGGGAATGATTCCTATAAAATACACACACAAAACACACACTAACGCGCACAAATGAGGTACAATCTAGGGTAAGGAAACGACGACAGAAAACCCTATACTATACCACCAATAACCTAAAACTTTGACCCAAAAACCCTAATGTCGCCCACCTAAACTACAACACTACAATAACAACAATAACGCTAATGGAAATCCCAGGAAATCGAAATCCCATGATTTTCACAGAATTTTTTTCAAACCAAACACAGATATTCATTTTCATTTCCTGCAGATTTTCAATTCCTAGGGGAGTAGGTAAGTTCATTTTCTGTGTTTTGAACATCTGCAGGAAATGAATTCCCATGATTTTCTGCAAACATATTTCCAACCAAACACAGATATTCACTCCTATTTCCTGCATATTTTCAAATCATGGGAATTTAAGCTCCAACCAAACAAGCACTTATACTAGTAAACCTGATTAGATATCATACAAAAATACTTTTGTTTAGTTGCATTCTCCACATTGTGCAGTCAATATTCCTATTCATATTTGTATAAATCCAAGCCAATGCACATTCATATAACAACGACAACAACAACAATGATCTAATTATATTCTAAGAGGAGTTAAGAGTATTACACATGCCTGGATTCCTAGCACACCAAAGCGGCTGAATCGGCTCCGCCCCAACACCTCTCTCCACCATCCTATACCGCCACTCGTTCAACCGATCAGTCGCCTCCGCGTATCTTTTCCTCCCTCTCTCGTCTCGGTTTCCCGACCACAACGCCTCCGCCAAAGCCGCCGCTCTCGGCCACAACCTCCCATCCAAAACGCTCGGGTCTGCCTGCTCCGACCACAACGCCACCTCTCCTCCCAACACCAAATCCCGCTCCTTCTCACTCAATCCCTCCGTTATATCATAGTCGTATATCCTCTGCCACGTCTTAAAAGGCGCGCACCACGACCCCCCGTTCCCCTGACTCCCGCTCCCTCGTTCGTACTGGCTATCGTTCCCGACAAACCCGCCGTGCCCGCAATCGAGGTAGTAGTAGTCCGAGGACGAGACGATCGTTCGATACCCTGACGAGACGAGACGCTTTATGTTACCGAGCCCCCCGTTCCACGTCTGTAGGATCACGTTTTCTCTCGGGAGAACAGAGGCGGTTACTCGGATATTTGGGTCCAACAAAACATCCTCCCAATAGACGGCGGTTTTGTTATGCCCAACGATCATCGATAGCGTCTTGTTGACGAAACTCTCGAGGAGCTGCGATAGGGTTCCGTTATTGGAGAGGTGGGACTGAATCGAAGGGTCGGTTTTCCAGCACCCAGAGACGACCTCGTCTGTACCTCCATGGAAGAAGTTTTCAGGGAAGAGGGAGGACATATCCTTGATGATGTTGCTCATTACTTTGTAGGTTTTGGGATTCAGAGGGTTGAGCTGACCCGACCCCGGCTCGGATGCTAACCGATCATCCCAGTCGGTTCCGGTCGGCCACCAGAACATCCCTGCACAGCTCACAATCTCAGGGTAGGCTGCAGCCCATGATCCAGTATGCCCTAGCAATCAGAATTCATCAAATTGTCATTTCAACAGAGCTGTAACAGTGATCAAATCGTCTAATCACGAGTTTATAATTAAATATTAACATAATTACAAACGAATCCATACCTGGAGAATCGATTTCCGGCATAACTCGAACCCCATGATCGAGACCAAATTGGACGATTCTCTCAACATCTTCAACAGAATACTGCATCCGGCGACCATAAGAGCCTTTACCAGCAAGCTCGGGAACAGAAGGAAGAACAATCGGGAACGACTGCGAGTCCGTGATATGCCAATGAAACACATTCATCTTATTAGCGCTCATAGCCCCAATCGTCCTCATAACATCCTCAACCGGATAGAAGTTTCTCGCAGTGTCAAGAAGCACCCCTCGATGCGGGAAAATCGGCGAATCCCTAATTCGTAACCCTAGCGCAACAATTAGGGCCTTATCGAGGCTCCAGACGAGCTGCGAGAGTGTTTCGAGCCCTCGCATGGCGCCCCAGACGGTGGGGGAGGAGAGATGGGCGGTGGAGTTGAGGATTGTGAGGGTGTAGGACTCGTCGGAGGCGTGTTGGAGAGGAGATTGGAGGTCTGAGATGGAGATTTCGAGGGAGAGGAGGGGAGAGGAGGAGGAGATTGGGAGGGGAGGTGGAGTTAGGGGGTGGTGGGGAGTGAGGATGAGGCGGCGGAGACGGAGGATGGCGGAGGAGAGGTGGGGGTGAGGAGGAGATGAGATGGTGAAGGATGGAGAGAGGAGAGTGGATGATGGAGGGGTTAGCCATTCGAGGGATCTTGGATATGGCCAGAGGTTGAGCTGTGTAGATTTGCAGAGGGTTATCGAGAAGACGATGATGATGATGGAGAAGATGAGCTTGTGGAGGTGAAAGAGAAGCATTCTGGTTTTGGTAGTGGAGTTCTTGGACTATGCTTTGTGAGGCCGTTTTGCTTTGCACATTCCTGTTTCCGGGTAAATACCCAAAATTAGAGGGGTTGCTGGTTCGAAAATGGTCGTTTTCGGTTCATGAACCGTCGGTTCAAGGTTTAATATATGCTTGAATCTAAATCTAAACCGGCAAAGGAATGGTTCAGCCAGGCCGGTTCCGTTGCTTTCTCCTGATAAGGTATAACTTGTAAGTCTTATCTTTTTGAGTGTAAGGTTAAGGCTATAATGGTTAAGAAGGTGGTCTGTGATGTTGCTGACACTAATTGGATGGACAAGATTAGGAAAAATTCATTAAAAATCATGGTGAATCTCAATGCACATAAGGTGTTTGTTGAAATGTCGAATAGAGAGAGGACTTCTAAGATAAAAATGATATGGGAGTCTTAATAATCCAGTTCCCTTACGATAGAGGTGAATGGAAGCATGTGATTGTTGATGATGAGTTGAAACTTGAAATTCAATTTAGATATAGGGCTTGCTGCTCCTTTCATTCGGAGTGATTAAAACGAATATTTTTAGCTCATGATGTTGCAGATTTGTGTTGTTTACAACGAACATCAATTATCTTTATCCGATTGATTCTCATTCTTCATTCATGTTGTTTTCTCCAAGTTGGCTGAATTACAGTTTCACTGCAACAAAAGGTACCGGCCAATTTAATTCTTAGTTTCTGTCATTTTTTAGTTGTTTTTTTCTTCCGTTACCAAATTGTCGCTTATGTTCTGCTTGAACCGAAATCAAATCTGCTTAGGGAAGTGTGATCCTTCTGATTTCGGGTTCAAATTTTGTGCAAATTTGTGGAAACTGATTGTTGTATACGGTAACAGTGGACGGGAGCACATGGAGGTTCAAACAGTGATGAAACTGGGATTGAGTGTGGACGGAAATTGAGATGATTCTTAGAAAAATGCAGTTGTGAAAGATGTTTGGTTTCTTATATGAAGAATAATGATAATCATGTACATTTATCCATATCGTGTACAAATTTACAGTGTATCAATAAAAAAAGTTTGTATTTGGTAGCAAGTTAGGTGGAAATTACTAGAATTCTAGCTTGAATTTCTTATCTACTCAAGAATACTTTGTGTTGTTGTTAGCAAGTTAAGTGGTTCGTTTTGATGAGTGTCAAGTTTGTGTAGACACTTGTGTAGATATGTGTTGAAAGTTCATATTAAATATGGACTCAAAATTAAGTTGTTAAAGCGATAAATATATTTGTCAACGAGATTATTTAGTGTCTGTTTGGCAAATACAAAAGTTAAGCTAGCTTAATTTTACAAAACAGTTGAATTGATAGCTTATTGTAACAATAAGCTAGCTTAAATTTGTTGAGGTTGAAGGCAAAATATACCATTGTCGAACACGTACTTAATCTACGTAAAACAAGTCACGACTAATAAACTGTCAACATGACTAATTAAAATGACAACAAATGATTGTCAACACCACTAATAACTTGTCAACAACACACACAAAAAATGTTTCATTGCCTACACTAATGGAAGATTAAAACAGGTACAGAATTTCCGAATTCTCAAGCAATGCCAATTTGGAGAGACGTGTTGAATTTGGGGGTTTTCAGTTTAGGGCTCTTTTACTTTGTCAATTAGGTTAGTTTCCATCATTTCAGACATGATTTTGTTTATTCTAGCTGATGAAAGACAGATTAATGGCGTCTTCTAGATCGGTTTTAGGTGTTGTTATTCAGTTTCCATTACTATCAGATCCCAACTGACTACTCTACAAGATCTCCTTAGGTTCATGCTTTATAAACCTGGTGTCTTGTATATAGTTAATAAGGTGTTAACCATGGTTTAGGTTGTTATGTTAGACCATGGTTAGTTAACCAAGTTTGTTAGGCTTAACTACCTAACCAGTGGACATGTAAATATTCGGCACTGATGTGCCTTGATCAATAAGATGGTCCACATTATTTACATTGGTGTTTAGATTTTTCTCTACACCTCTCGATCATCTTTTCCATTTTACATGATATCAGAGCATTGGTACGATCCTTGACCTGTTCTTGATCGGATTCTTTCTGTTTGTGTTGATATACGATCACTCATTCTTGTTTCTGCCTTTGATCGTCTGAATTGCAATGGTAGAAACTGGGAGAAATTCTGCTACTAGCGACAGAGTTCAAGCTGCTTCGGAGACGCAGATGAACTATGGAGATCCATTGGCGTTATCACACTCGGATCATCCAGGATCCAAGCTAATAGGAGACGTTTTCGATGGATCGAATTTTTTGCCATTGAGGCAAAGTGTTTGTATGGCGCTTGGCTCTAAGCGCAAGCTAGGGTTCATTAATGGAGGAATTCCTATGCCTGAACCTGATTCGCCTGATTTTGAGCCATGGATCAGGTGTGACTATATGATTCGATGTTGGATCGTCAACTCGATGATCAAAACCATATCTCAGGGATTTGTCTATGTCGAT
Source organism: Oxyria digyna (assembly GCA_029168935.1). Classification (NCBI taxonomy): domain Eukaryota; kingdom Viridiplantae; phylum Streptophyta; class Magnoliopsida; order Caryophyllales; family Polygonaceae; genus Oxyria; species Oxyria digyna. The sequence continues at coordinate 50,481,642 of JAPVLV010000005.1, forward strand.
TATGCTCGACAATTGTGGCTGGAGCTAGAGGAAAGGTATGGATTGGCTAATGGACCTCTTCTCTTTCAATTGCGTCGTTCTCTTAGTAATATTTCTCAAGGAAATTCATCTGTGATTGAATACTACACTAAGATGAAGCAGATATGGGATGAAATTCAAAGTTTAGAAGGATATCCACAATGTGAATGTGGAGCAATGAAGAATTGCACATGTAACATGTTGAAGAAAATCCTTGACCTAGAAAATCGTAATAGAGTCTTGCAATTTCTGATAGGATTGAGTGATGGCTTTGAATCTGTGCGTAGCCAGATCTTATCTACTAAACCTTTACCACTTGTGAACAAAGTGTTCTATCTGGTTCAACAAGTGGAAAAGCAACAACAGATCACCACTACTTTTTCATCTCAGACTGAATCCAGTGCTTTAGCTGCAAATACATCACACAGAAAGTGGATAAGCAAGAAAGATTTTTTGAGCACATGAGAGAATATTTCGGCCAACAAACAAGGAAAGAACAAATCTTTTAGATACTATCTTTTTCCTTAGATATGCAAATCAAATAATCTCTATACTTATCAATTAAATTGCAAGCAATCGAAATTAACAAGATAATGCAAGATAAGGGAAACGGCTAGCAAGATAAGGAAAAAATATATTTTCTCCTAGGGTTTCGAACAAGATCTGATCTTCCTGGGTTCTTAGGTGAATGAAGGTCAAATATGGAGTATTTCTAAGGCTCTCAAAGTGATGGAGGAAGGGGATTACGTAGTGGAAAAGTGACAATCACAAACAAGAGAAGAACGTGACTTACAAGATCCATGGGGCTCTGATACCAGTTGATGCGTTCTTGGCCTCGAAAAGGTCAAGAATGACTTGTTGGAGCGATCTAGATCTCGTAGGGAGTCGGCCTTCTCAAAAACTGGTCGAGTTTGGGAACTCGGAGGGCGGCGGAAGACTTAACAGTAACTGGGGAACTGAATGATAGTGATGTTGTTACTTGTGGCAAACAGCAACAATGATGGAGCGGATGAATTGTAGAGATGAAGTGGATGTAAAGTGTAGGTTTACGAAGGGTGTGGTAGATAAATCCACCGGAGAAGAAGATTAGAAGTAAGACGAAGGGATAAAGAAGTTAGACTTGTTTTGGTGACGCCTAGGGGATTAACAAGGAGATGCACTCGACTTTATCAATTAATCCAAAAGCTAAACGTGATATTAATGAAGAAGGCAAGCCATATATATAGGCGAGCCTTTACAAAAGAGTATCTTGCAAAATAAGTAAAGAAAGGATAATAAAGATAATGATAAAGGGAAACTATGGTCGGCCTCTCAAGCATGAGAGTAGACAGGCCCTTAACCTAATAACATATACTAAAAATAGGAAATAATAATAAATATAACTAATAAGATAATCAGCTTTACAACTCGTAGGAACTGGTGCTAAAGGAACTGTCTTCAGGATCTGAAGTCAGGAATTGGCACTAAGAACGGGAGTTGGAACTGGAGGTGTCAATACTAGAGAGCGTGTGCATTATGAAACTGGAGGTTAGGAACCTCAAGGTATGCTCTGCTGGTAAGGAACTGACGATGGCCACATTGATAGAGATGGAACTGGATATCATGGTCTTATATAGAGGATACCATTTCATGTTGAACCAAGGAGGTCTCCATGGGGGCGGACTAGCAGGACTCAGAATAGACCTTTTGTTGGCTAGGCAGGATCCCATCAAAAAGGATTCGTATGTGACTTCACTAGCTAATTTGCAAGTATGACATCTACTTCTAGTAACTCTGCACTCCCTATGCATCAGTGGATTGTTGACACAAGTGCCTCAGACCATATGACACGCTTTGGACACTTGCTATCTGGTACAAGATCATTGCATAAACCAGTGCACATTTGTTTACCCGATGGCAGTATCAAAGTAGTCTCTGAGGTGGGAGACTTGCAGTTTCCTCAGTGTATCACATTGAAAGATGTGTTGTTGACACCAGATTTTCTCCATAGTTTGCTATCTGTGGGAAAACTTGTGTCTGACAGTAATCTGGTTGCAGTATTTGATAAGGAACATTGTTCTTTTCAGGACCTTGAAACAGGGAAGGAGATATTGAAGGGAGCAAGAATTGGAGGTCTCTACTGGCTTATTACTTTGGATGCACCAGATCCTTCTAGTCAAAGATTGAAAGTCATAGTTTGTAGTAATGAAAGCTGCAGTAATGTGTCAACAAAGACTAGTTATGAGTTGCTTCATGCTAGGTTGGGTCACACCTCTGCTGACAAGCTTAAACACATAAAACCTGGTATTTCTTTTTCAGATTCAAGTTGTGATACTTATATCTGTGCTAAAAAGCATAGAATTCCTTTTCCTATCAGCAATTCTATTGCGTTACATATTTTTGACTTGATTCATGTGGATGTTTGGGATCCTTACAAAGTACCTTCTATCAATGGTGCTAACTACTTCTTGACTATACTTGATGATTGTTCTCGTGCAACCTGGACCATTCTGCTTCAGCACAAAAGTCAGGTCTTCAAGCTTCTTACTGAGTTTATAGTTTTTGTGGAAACTCAGTTTGATGCAAAGGTCAAGAAAATTCGTAGTGATAATGGAACAGAATTTGTGAATGCTCAGTTTCAAGCCTTCTATTCCTCCAAAGGGATTTTACATCAAAAATCCACTCCTTACACACTCCAACAAATGGTAGGGTGGAAAGGAAGCACATACATCTTATTGAAATGGCACGAGCCTTAAGACTACATGCTGTTTACCTCACACATTCTGGGGAGATTGTGTACTTTCTGGCTAGACATATCATTAATTTGTTGCCTTCTTCTGTGCTTCACTGGAAAACACCATATGAAATTCTTCATGGCAGACCTGCTTGTCATGATCATCTTAGAGTGGTAGGGTGCTTATGCTATGCCTTGGACACCAGCCGCCACAAGGATAAGTTTGCCACTCGGTCAAGAAAATGCATCTTGATTGGATTTCCCGTCACTCAGAAGGCATACAAGTTGTATGATATTGATAATCATACAATCTTGTATAGCAGGGATGTCAAGTTTGATGAAACTTCATTTCCTTTCAAACCTCAGGTTAATCCTATTCCTCATATTTCTCCTGAGCCATCTTCTACTGAAGAAAGTTTACCTTTAGTTACTCCTTCTCCTGATTTTCCTATTTCTCCACATATTATCTGTCCATCTCCTTCTGTCCATCCTGATTCCAGTCCACAAAATGACTCTCCAAACACTATCCCTACTCTTGATATTATTCAAGAGTCTATACCTGTTCCTACACAGGTTTCTTTACCACCTATTGACAATGGACAAAGGAAGTCTACTCGACTTACTTCCATTCCTTCTAAGCTACAGGACTATGATTGTCCTACTTTGCCTAGCAAATCTTGTCATTTCACCAGCTTTTCTGCTTACATTGGTGATTTGAGCAATTATACTTCTTCCTATATAAATTCATTGTCCAAAACTCTTGCTATTAAGGAGCCACACACTTATCATCAGGCCAAATAAGATGCAAGATGGAGAGAGGCAATGGATAAGGAACTTAAGGCTCTTGAGGACAATTTCACATGGGAACTTACTACCCTTCCACAAGGCAAACATTCCATTGGGTGTAAATGGGTATATAAGATTAAATTTTGCCCCGATGGATCAGTTGAACGCTATAAGGCCAGGCTTGTTGCAAAGGGGTGATACGCTACACTTTGTATGGCGTAACTAGGGGTTATTACATTAGTTTAGGAGTGTTATCACAAGTATTTGGAGCTATTGTTATATTATGAGTTGTTTATGAAGAATTGAAGAAACGAAGACCAGAACCGAAGAAGAAGAGGATAAAAGATTCAAGACATGAAGACGAAGGCATTCTGCGGAGCAGCGGCGATCGCCACCATCACTATGGCGATCGCCATTCTACAACAGAAGTATTCAGGAGTTCGAGAGAGCATGGCGATCGCCATGACTCTATGGCGATCGCCATGACTCTATGGCGATCGCCATGGGGCGACAGAGACACGACAGAGATTTAAATGAAGACCGCGATCGCCAGGCATCTATGGCGATCGCCACAACAAGGCCGAAGATATTCCGGACTTTCCTTATTTTGCTTTGCTTTTATTTCTTTTTATTATTTTCCTATTTTCCTTATTATTTCGTTTAGGATCTTTCGTTTACCATATATTTTGGGGTTAGTTCTCTATTTAAGGACCCTAGATATCAACTTTTGCCATCACCTTTCCATCAGACAATTTAGTTCTGCAACCATGAGCAGGAACTAATCTCCATTGTTTTACCTAGCGGTTGAAGCCTTCAGTTATTAAGTTGTGAGATTTCTAAACTCTTGTTCTTTTCCTATGGGTTTGTATTAATTCTCTTGCACTTCATCTATTGATTTCTATTAGTTTTGCTAGCTTGATCACCTAGTTTGATTGATAGTTTTCTATTGCTAGACTAGGAATATACGGTGGAATTCCTTGTCATTGTAGCGCTCATATCTGCATGATCTGGTAGTTGATTGCTTTTATGAAAGAGAATTGATTGCATGTTAATACTTGACGGTTGTAAGTTATTGCATGCATCCTTATAATTCATGTGCCCTTTGCTTCTATTTCATCTAATCTTGAGAGGTTTCCCTGATTGTTGAATAGTAAGTATTATCAGGACCGGTTGGCCTGCTGATATATTAAAGATTGGAATAGGAACATTCCCTAGGATTGATACGAACTTGAGATAAATCTATGATCAACTTGATTGACTGTTGTGTGGATACTTGCTAGGTAAAACCCCTTCTTGTCATATTCACAACCAAACCTTCTTTGCTTGATACTTGATACTTTTGTGTTCCATACAATCAACCCCCCCCCCCTTGGTTACTTGTTACTTGTTTGTTAGTTGGTATTTCGCTTGACTGCATAGCGATTGGTGTTTTGATTCCCTTGGGTTCGACCTCTACTTACCTGCTATACTCTAGTTAGTGTTTAGAGTTTATTTCTTTGATTTGGCACTACGACTTTAGCCTCATCAAATTTGGCGCCGTTGTCGGGGATGCTTATGCCTATTGCAAAACCTGTGATCAATGCCAATGAGTTGGGAACATGTCTCAAAAGAATGAGATGCCTCAAGCACCAATCATCTTTTGTGAGATTTTTTATGTTTGGGGGATTGACTTTATGGGACCTTTCCCTAGCTCATTCGGGAACTTATATATTTTGCTTGCGGTGGACTACGTTTCCAAATGGGTGGAAGCGAAGGCCACCAAGACTGATGATTCTCAAGTTGTAGCAGGGTTCTTGAAAGAGAACATATTTGCTCGTTTTGGTATTCCCAAGGCTCTCATAAGTGACAGGGGTACTCACTTTTGTAACAAGACGGTGAGTGCATTGCTGAAGAAGTATCATGTTACTCAGAGGGTCTCCACTGCCTATCATCCACAGACCAATGGACAAGCTGAGTTGTCAAACAGGGAGATCAAGACCATCTTACAGAAGACAGTAGCTCCCAACAGGAAGGATTGGAGCCTAAGACTTAATGATGCATTATGAGCCTACCGCACAGCCTACAAAACTCCTATAGGTATATCACCCTATCGATTAATTTTTGGTAAAGGTTGTCATCTTCCAATGGAGCTTGAGCCTAAGGCATTATGGGCTGTCAAGAAATGCAACATGCAAATTAGTGAAGTTGGAGAATTCAAGAAGCTACAATTGAGTGAGCTAGAGGAAGCAAGACTCGACTCCTATGACAATGTTGTCATATATAAGGAAAAGACGAAAGCTTGGCATGACAAGAACATTTTGAGAAAGAACTTTAAAACAGGTGATAAAGTTCTACTATTTCAGTCACGTCTGAAACTTTTCCCAGGTAAGCTTAAGTCTAGATGGGTAGGACCTTATGTTGTTGCCCAAGTCTTTCCCCATGGAGCAGTGGATTTATATGATTGGGAGACTCATAAGGTATTTAAGGTAAATGGGCAATGATTGAAAGCCTATCATGAAGGTTTCACCAACGAGGCCATCGATGAACAATATTTTATTGAGCTTATTGATGAAACCTGATTGAAAGGCAATGAAGTCGAGCCACGACGTTAAATAAGGCGCTACTCGGGAGGCAACCCGAGGTTTGAGTTTGTTTTTGTTCGAGGTAATTTTCTTGTTAGTTTTTCTATGGACACGAGGAAAGCACCGAAGCTTAGGGTCCGCTACAGTCAGTAGTCAATCCCGCTGTAAGTCTTCTCTCGTTCTAAAAGAAAAAAAAAGAAAAAAAAAGAGAAAGATGATGTGGATATTCAGGATGACGTGGCGGTTACTTTGTGCTGAGGGGGCACTGACGGAACGGTGACTAGCTGATGTGGAGACGATAAATTGATAAAGCTACATGGATTAATCAGTTATGCATGTGGGCCGGATGAAAAGGTCCATGATAATAAAAAGCGAAGCCCAAGCCCAATCTCATACCTACCCTCACCAATAAAATCCCACCAGCCCCACTATAAAACCCCTTAGCCACCCCCATCTTCTCCCTCATCTTATAAAACCCTAGCCACCCCTAAAACCTCCCAAGCTCCCGTCTCCCTCAAACCACCCCCAAAACCTCCCAAGCTCCCATCTCCCTCAAACCACCACAAAAGCCAACCTAAATCCGTCGGAGTTCGCCGGAAACCAGCCACCGCGACCGCCTCCATCTCACGGCGATCGCCATCTGGAAACAGAAGCTCAACCTCGGAAACCCAGGCGATCGCCATCCATTAACCGCGATCGCCAGTGCAATACAGAAGCCATCCACGATCGCCATAATCCATCCGCGATCGCCATTCAGTTCTGCAGCCTTTATTTTGTTCCGAAAAATTTGTGAGTACAACTTCGTTTCTCTCTTTGCTATTCATTCCCCTATTATACAATGGTGAGAGGAGTCAAGAGATGTATGACTAAAAAGCAGAAAGAGGTTCGAGATTTTTTGGATTCTAAAACTGTAGTCACTACCAAGTTCTTTTGCTTGCCCACTTTGCAATTGTTGGGTTTGGAAGAATGCACCTTGGCATTGCTGAGCCATGGTGGTTTAGGTGGACTTATGACCATAAATGCTCCCACTGATGAGACCTTAACACGAGACTTTATTGCAACTTTCTCATTCAGTACGGAGGAACGAAATATTGTTTTTATGCTGCAAGGTAAAGAGTATGTTCTTGGTTTTGATGATTTGAGTGTACTATTTGGAGTGACTAAGGACCCTAGTGAAGGTTGGAGTGTGCCTGATCAGGGGGCTGCAGATTTCTGGTTTCATGCTACAGGGCAGGTACTGAACCCTTCTATTACCCAGTACAATTACGAGTTCACTCATCCTTGCCTTAGGCTAGCTCACAAGGTGATAGCCATGTGTTTCTTGGGGCGTGGGGAGGTGAACAAGGTCTCTGCTCAGGATTTACAGTTTTTATGGAGCCTCACACCTGAATGTGGGACCGTTCCAGATTGGATCCTGCTTTTTTGCCATAGTGTGGCCAAATACAGGAAGATGGGCAAGAAGGTGGGCAAGATAAGTATGGGAGGAATGGTCACTCTCATTGCCCGACTCTGTTTAGGAGATGATGCTATCCCTAGTGGTAGCAGCAACTCCAACTATGTTTATGATGTTCCAGGGCTGAGGCGTGCACTGCTTCTAGATGTGCGCCGGGATATTTATACGTGGTTGTCCAAGCATGAGGGCACACACAAGATGCGTCTTCCTAGATTCATTCGCTTTGGTCCTCTTGCAAGGGATTTTCGACTATTGCCTGATGGTGCTGAGGCTGAGGAGTCTGACGAGGAGGCGGAGATGGAAGTTGACATGGGAGGTCATGATGGTGCTCCGAGGGCTGATCAGGGCGGTCCTCAGGCTGTTGCCCCGGGATTTGATTATGAGCGGATGTACAGTTTGATGAAGAGTATGTCTCTTCAGCAGCAGGCATTCGGGACACAGCTAACGAAGGTGAGCCGGACTGTGAGCAGCTATGACAGTCGGTTCACCAACATTGAGCAGACCATGCAGACGTTGCAACAGAGGCAAGAGGAGTTCTTTAGGGGTGCAAACCCCTACTACTCACACCATCCACCACCATCACCACAGTGAGTATTATCCTTTCTTCCCCATTTACATTTGTATGTCCTTTCTTTTCCATTGAGGACAATGTCTCATTCAAGTATGGGGGAGGAGATGATATGAGTAATTGTACATATTTACTTTCCTAGCATTTCATTTTGCATGTTATAAATCAAAAAGTTCAAAAAAATTAAAAAATGGAAAAAGAAAAAAATATTGAGAAAAAGGCATACAAAATCCTTGGATAGCAAGATCTATGCAATAAGAAGGTGGCTTGGCCGGCACTAGGCTGAGGCAACAATAAGTCTTGAGAGATGTGAGTTGGTGAGCTCGGAACAATTATTGAGTGGTTGGGATGAAAACCCGAAAGGGCGCCCAAGCAAGATGAGTGTTATAAAAAAAAAAAAATTGAGTGTTTTAGGATCATTATCATCTTGGCGTTATGGTGACATAAGAAGGAGGCGTATAGGAGGATTCGGGTAGGCCACTTGGAGGAATAAGGTGTAGTTCTGAGTTTGTGCTTATTGTATCACATTTGTTCTTGATTGTTGTTGTTGCGTTTTGTATGCTTTGGGCTTATTGAGTATGTAATCACTAGGAGATATTCTTGTACTTCCTGAGGCTTTGAGCATTTCATTGTAAGGGTAACTTTTCTGTAAGTTACTCGGGACGAGTAAAAGTCTAAGTATGGGGGTATTTGATACGCTACACTTTGTATGGCGTAACTAGGGGTTATTACATTAGTTTAGGAGTGTTATCACAAGTATTTGGAGCTATTGTTATATTCTTAGTTGTTTATGAAGAAGTGAAGAAACGAAGACCAGAACCGAAGAAGAAGAGGATAAAAGATTCAAGACATGAAGACGAAGGCATTCTGCGGAGCAGCGGCGATCGCCACCATCACTATGGCTATCGCCATTCTACAACAGAAGTATTCAGGAGTTCGAGAGAGCATGGCGATCGCCATGGGGTGACAGAGACACGACAGAGATTTAAATGAAGACCGCGATCGCCAGGCATCTATGGCGATCGCCACAACAAGGCCGAAGATATTCCGGACTTTCCTTATTTTGCTTTGCTTTTATTTCTTTTTATTATTTTCCTATTTTCCTTATTATTTCGTTTAGGATCTTTCGTTTACCATATATTTTGGGGTTAGTTCTCTATTTAAGGACCCTAGTTATCAACTTTTGCCATCACCTTTCCATCAGACAATTTAGTTCTGCAACCATGAGCAGGAACTAATCTCCATTGTTTTACCTAGCGGTTGAAGCCTTCAGTTATTAAGTTGTGAGATTTCTAAACTCTTATTCTTTTCCTATGGGTTTGTATTAATTCTCTTGTTCTTCATCTATTGATTTCTATTAGTTTTGCTAGCTTGATCACCTAGTTTGATTGATAGTTTTCTATTGCTAGACTAGGAATATACGGTGGAATTCCTTGTCATTGTAGCATTCATATCTGCATGATCTGGTAGTTGATTGCTTTTATGAAAGAGAATTGATTGCATGTTAATACTTGACGGTTGTAAGTTATTGCATGCATCCTTATGATTCCTGTGCCCTTTGCTGCTATTTCATCTAATCATGAGAGGTTTCCCTGATTGTTGAATAGTAAGTATTATCAGGACCGGTTGGCCTGCTGATATATTAAAGATTGGAATAGAACATTCCCTAGGATTGATAAGAACTTGAGATAAATCTATGATCAACTTGATTGACTGTTGTGTGGATACTTGCTAGGTAAAACCCCTTCTCGTCATATTCACAACCAAACCTTCTTTGCTTGATACTTGTTACTTTTGTGTTCCATACAATCAAACCCCCCCCCTGGTTACTTGTTACTTGTTTGTTAGTTGGTATTTCGCTTGACTGCATAGCGATTGGTGTTTTGATTCTCTTGGGTTCGACCTCTACTTATTTGCTATACTCTAGTTAGTGTTTAGAGTTTATTTCTTTGATTTGGCACTACGACTTTAGCCTCGTCAAGGGGATATAATCAAATAAAGGGCAGAGACTTTAAACACACTTTTTCCCTGTTGCAAAATATACCACTGTGCGTATGGTTCTTGCCTTAGCTGTTATACGCCATTGGGATGTGCATCAATTGGACGTTAATAACACCTTCCTCCATGGGTTTATTGATGAGGAGGTGTACATGGATGTTCCTCCTGGTTATTCTGGTGCTCAACCTGGCCAGGTATGTCTTCTAAAACGATCCCTTTATGGTCTACGCCAAGCCTCTCGTCAGTGGAATCTTGAACTTACTAAATTTCTGGCGACTCTAGGCTTTAGCAAATCTCACTATGACCACTCCTTGTTCTTAAAGCCTATTCCTGAAGGTCTTCTCGTAGCCTTAGTCTACGTTGATGATCTTATTATCACTGGTGACAGTCTCTCTGCCATGACCTCCATAAAGGCTGCTCTTGACAAGGCTTTTACCATTAAAGACTTGGGTTTTATCCGTTATTTTCTTGGACTAGAGGTTGCTCGTTCCTCTGCTGGCACTATGTTAAATCAACGCAAGTACATCCTTGATCTTCTTGATGACTCTAACATGCTTGATTGCAAGACTTCTGCTTTTTCTCTCCCACGTGGCCTTGATTTGTCTACTGACAAAGGAGAGATTATGCTTGATCCTGAAAGATTTCGCAGATTAGTTGGTCGATTGCTTTACTTGAATCTCTCTCGCCCGGATATTTCATTCTCAGTTCAGCATTTGAGCCAATTCATGAATCAGCCTTGCATTCCTCATTATCAGGCTGCAATTCATGTCTTGAAGTATTTGAGTGGGACTATTGATTTGGGTTTGTTCTACCCCTCTGCCAGTGATCTTCGCCTTCGTGCTTACTGTGATGCAGATTAGGGGAATTGTGAATTCTCCGGTCGTTCTGTAACTGGGTTTTGTGTCTACTTGGGCAATTCCCTCATATCCTGGAAAACGAAGAAACAGAAAGTGGTTTCCAAGTCCACTGTTGAATCAGAGTATCGAAGTATGCCCCAGACTTCCAGTGAGCTTGTTTAGTTGGACAATCTCTTGTCTGATCTTTTGGTCGTTATTCCTCGCCCGATCCCCTTATTTTGTGACAATCAAGCCGCTTTGCACATAGCTGAGAACCCTGTGTTCCATGAAAGAACGAAGCACATTAAGCTTGAATGTCACTATGTGAGCAAGCAATTCACCTTTGGTTTTTTGGCCCCAGCTCATGTTCGTACTGGTTTACAAAATGTTGATATCTTCACGAAGCCGTTAGGAACTGAGCAACATCGGTTTTTCTCTTCCAAGTTGGGTCTCGTGTTGATTCCACCCGATCCAACTTAAGGGGGGGATATAAACCTGGTGTCTTGTATATAGTTAATAAGGTGTTAACCATGGTTTGGGTTGTTATGTCAGACCATGGTTAGTTAACCAAGTTTGTTAGGCTTAACTACCTAACCAGTGGACATGTATATATTCGGCACTGATGTGCCTTGATCAATAAGATGGTCCACATTATTTACATTGATGTTTAGATTTCTCTCTACACCTCTCGATCATCTTCTCCATTTTTCATGCTTGATTTCATATCCTGGGCGGGAAATTATTTCGCCTATGTTGGATCTGAATTGATCAAATTATAGATAATCGAATTGATCATATTCTGTTCTTTTAGGTACAAAATCTCTTTTCTTGGTCATGATTTGTCAAAAACTGCATGATCTGAGCAGATTTGGAGGAGCAGGAAAGGAATTACTGAGGAAATCCATGACAAAGAGCTACTGAAGTATGCCATCTCTATGATGTTGTTTGAGTTGTTGTTGTTGAGGGTTCAACGGAAAAGGCGAACAAGCAGGAGTAAGTTTTCTAAAATTACTCCCAGTTTTTTAGGATTGACATCCTTGAAAAATTCTCATTTATTATCTGATGCATGAAATTATCTAAGGAGAATTAGGAGTCTTTGTATAAATTTATGTCACTATTAAGGGAGCATGTTCCGAACGCTGCTGAAGATATTGAGTTTGATATTTTAAGGGAGTGAGAAGAATGATGGATAAGTGCAAATTGAAATTTTCTAAGTTCCACTCTACCGTGTCTTGTACTGGGATAGGCTATTGTCAGATTCTAAGCTGGTGTGATCCTAGTGCAATTGATCGAGGAATAAGCTAGCATTTATGTGGAAGTGCTTGAATCTGAACTTATTTATGCTATTTTGGAATATCTGGATTTGTGATGGATGTCGTGGATGTTTTTTTTTCCAGCAGATGAACCTTATTTTGCTCATCAACTTTTTTTTTAAAAGAATTTTGGCTCACCAACTTTAAGATTGGGCTATTGGCGTTAGACTGATGTTTTAGTCTTGCAACATTATTTTCTTTATGTTTGTTTTATAGCTTCGTGTGAAGCAATTTCTGATTAGTTATTGACTCCCAATGATTAATTCCTTTCATGCTTGGATCATGATGTTTTTGGTAATCCTTTTTCTTGCTATTAAGTGAATTTTGGGTGGCAAGTAGTCCTGGACAAACCCGGCCCGGCCCGCTCGGCCCTATATCCGGGCGGGCTTGGACACTCGGGAAAGCCCTGTCGGGCCGCTAAGCCCGGCCCGTAAGGGTATGCGGGCCGGGTACGGTATGGACTTCAAACCCTTAAGGGCCTACAGGCCCGGCCCATATTATATATTAATTAAAATATATATATATATCGGTATGGACTTCCGCTCAGCCTCTTTTGTATTCTTGCTGTTATGTATTGCTAAAGACGGATTTGAATCATATACCATGACCAAAATTGATTTCGAAGTTAACTATGCATTTCTGGTGATCCTATGAATGATGTGCTATATATAGCAAACACTTATTTTGGGTTTTTTCCAGTAGAGAACGAATAATTTACTCTGAACTTTCATGTACATCAATCTACTTTGGGTTCTTACAAAAACTCTTCATACTAATATATAGAGAGGACCTTGTATCCCATATGATTCATCAAATCTTCACTTATCCAATAGGAAATAGGAGTTATGGTTCATTTATATACATTATTTTCTTTTTCTTTTTTCTTTAAAAATAATTAAAAAACAGATTTAATATAATCGGGCTACCCGATGATGTGACCCCGCCATCGTTGACAGCTATAGAGGAAGAGGAAGCCATGAGCCTTCGCTCAGTTGGACCCATGACTCGATCCCGAGCCAAGCTAATCAGTCAAGCCACGCAATCTCTTGCCCTTCGCACCGTGGCCAACTTCAATTCCTCTCCAGCAGAGCACTCTTTGAGGTTCCTAACCTCCAGTTCCTTAGTGCCCTCGCTCACTAGCATGGATGCCTCTTATTCCAGCTCCAGTTCTCAGTACCAGTCTCCAACTTCAGTTCCTGAAGCCAGTTCCCTTGGTACTAGTTCCCGCGAGCTGTGAAGGCCGACTATCTTCTTAGTTATTATTATTATTTCTATTTTTAGCATATGTTATTAGGTTTAGGGCGTGTCTACTCTCATGCTTGAGAGGTCGGACCTAGTTTCCCTTTTATTATCATCCTTATTACTTTGTTTACTTATTTTGCAAGATACTCTTTTGTAAAGGCTCGGCTATATATATGGATTGCCTTCTTCATTAATATCACGTTTAACTTTTGGATTAATTGATAAAGTCGAGTGCATCTCCTTGTTAATCCCCTAGGCGTCACCAAACAAAGTCTAACTTCTTTATCCTTTCTTCTTACTTCTAATCTCTTCCCTGGTGGATTTATCTACCAAACCGTACGTAAACCTACACTTTACATCCACTTCATCTCTACAAATCATCCGCTCCATCGTTGCTGCTTGTTGCCACGTACAAGTAACAATATCACTATCATTCAGTTCCCCAATTACTGTCAAGTCTTCCGCCGCCCTCCGAGTTTCCAAACTCGACCAGTTCTTGAGAAGGCCGACTCTCTACGAGATCTAGATCGCTCCAGCAAGTCATTCTTGACCTTTTTGAGGCCAGGAACGCATCACCCAGCCCAGATAGAGGGTCGGGTATGGGCACTGTCATAGGCCCTCAGACCGGGCCTCGGGCTAACCTGGCCCGCAAATACGGGCTGAATATTTTCATAAACTCCAAATGTCTGTTTTAATTGCATCTTTTGCTGCATTTCTGGATATTGTCCTTGTTTCCTCCTAATTAAATAACAAATGATTAAAGTGGTCTTTAATCAGTGTTTCAATTAATAGTGTCATTGTTGTAACAAGCTTGTACTAAACTAGATGTAGCCATGAAAAAAATATAATAACACATGTTAAAACTGGTATGAACCTAAAGACCATCATAAATTCATAATGAACGTATGGATTGTGTTCATAACAAAAAGATCGAGTTTTAAAAAATAAAAATTAATGAACCTGCAAGACTATTGTCATGATCCTTCAAGACTATTGTCATGATCCTTCAAGACTATTAATATGAATCTGGGATGTGTTAGTGGATATTGTACATAACAAAAAAATCATTTTTCTTTCCATAAATCTGCAACACTATCGATGTGAACATCTAAAACTATCGACATTAACTTAAGCCTTCAAGTTCAATTTACTAAATAGGCGGCTTAAAAAAACCTAATGCACTTGTAATACTACCTAACATATATTTGTAAAATTATCAATATGAACCTCTGGAATAATGTTTATGAACCTCGCACATAATATTCATGAACCTGCAAGATCATTAAATTAACGTACATGACTATCGACGTGAACCTATTGCCTTTTAGTGAAAAATTAACCTACATATTTTTATGAACCTAATGGTATATTTTCATGAACCTGTAAGCATATTTTCATGAACTTATAGGCATATTTTCATGAACCAAAGTATGTGTTTTCATAAACCTCTATGCATATTTTCATGAACCTCTAGACATATTTTCATGAACCTAAGTGTATTGCTATGAACCTAAGTGTATATTTTCATGAACCTAAGTGTATATTTTCATTAACCTATAGGCATATTTTCATTAACCTATAGACATATTTTCATTAAACTAAGTTTATTGCTATGAACCTAAGTGTGTACTTTCATGAACCTCTAGACATATTTTCATGAACCTCTAGACATATTTTCATGAACTTGTTATAACTATTTTTCAATTGAATATTCTTTTAATAAAATGTTAAAAAAATGAATGAATCAATATGGGTAGACCAATGAACCTGTATGTGTAGAATAATGAACATATATGTGAGATTCAATGAATATGTATGTGGAAATCATGAACTTGTTTTTTCAATGAAATATTCTTTCGATAAAATGGTAAACAATTAATGAATCTGCAAGACTATTAAATTAACCTACATGACTATCGACGTGAACCTAATCTCTTTTAGTGAAAAACTAGTCTAGGTCTCGCGCCATGCGCGAGTTTACATAACCCGATATAGTTAATAAGTAGTACTCGTATTGTGTAATATATAATTTTATATGAAAATAAGTTGATATCTTAATATGATATTGATATATAATTAAGTTAATAAACAAGGAATATAATGAACTTTTAAAGTCAATTTTTAACAAATTTAAATAAATTGATTTCAACATATATAAAACTATATAATTTAAAACACTACCATAACACAAAAATATAATATTTTCTCTTATTTATTAAGAAATCAATCTTTTTGTGATATGTCATATCATAAAAATAAAATTATAAATTTTTAAAATAACATAATAGGATATTGGGAGGTCAAAATCTAAAAAATTAACACATCAAAATCTTTTTGTAATCTAAAAGATCTTAATCAATCTTTTTATAATATTTTTGGACATAATTTTCCAAATTTAATCAATTTTTTTGAGAAAATTACAATAAATAGTAAAAAAATTGTGACCAATGGAATGACAACAAGTGGATGACCTGAATGAAGAGTATGCCACGTAACATAGCTAGAATTGGAGAAAGGTGATTTGCTTTAGTAGTTATATAGTGATTAACCTACGTATTTTCATGAATCTGTAGACATATTTTCATGAACCTCTAGACATATTTTCTTGAACCTAAGTGTATTGCTATAAACGTAAGTGTATATTTTCATGAACCTAAATGTATATTTTCGTGAACCTCTAGCCATATTTTCATGAACTTCTAGGCATATTTTCATGAACATCTAGAACAATTTTCACGAACCTCGATCTAAGCATATTTTCATGAACCTCGAGGCATATTTTCATGAACCTCTAGACATATTTTCATGAACTTGTTGACATATTTTTATGAACCTCTAAACATATTTATATATTATATTTGCATTTTGTTGGTATCAAAAAAATATTGGCTAAGAAAAGTCTTGAAGTCCTCATTAATGTTTGTGAATCGATATTATATTTGTTATTCTATGAACTTATACTATATTTTAAGGAACTCACACTTCTTATACAATCTATGTTTTAGAAAACTGAATTTTATTTATACTATATTTGCATTTTATTTATACTATATTTGCATTTTATTTATTAATCAAGTGAAAAAATAATAACAAGAAGGAGAAACCACAATCTAGAAAACTGGTTTATAAACATGTTTTAGGGGTAAATGGTTTTTTTTTCAAAGAACTGGTTTTACGTGTTTAGAATTGTGTGTCATCTAGATTTCTTTTTAGACAAAAATATTATTTGCAGATTCGTGTTTCCCCTCCATATAGACCTGGCCAAACACGGGGCTGGGCCGAGCTAGAGTTAAATTTTCAATCGATTTATGCGGGTCGGGATAGCCCGCAGCCCGCATATAGGGTCTATCACCTTGTCCATACTCGGCCCTCAATCCGGGCCGGATAGCACGTAGAGTCGCCCGTTTACATTAAATCTGATTATTTAATAAAATTTAAAGAAAAAACCGAATAAAAATACTTGAAAACAATGCATTAAAACCATTTCAAAATACTGTATTAAATTATGTCCAAAATAATGCATAAATCATACAATAAAGCCTTAGAATTTGAGAGTGAAGATTAGAGAAAACCTAATTTAAGTTAGACTTAGAAGTATTTTTTTTTAATTTTTTTTTATTTATAAATATATAATATGGGTCGGGCCTGTCGGCCCTCCAGGGCTTGAGCTCTAAACCGTACCCGGTCCTCATACCCTCATGGGTCGGGCCTATCGGCCCGACAGGGCTTTATTTTGTATCCAAGCCCGCAAAGTAAGAGGGTCGGGCCGGGCCAGGACAGGGCGGGCGGGCCAACCCTCATTTGGTTAGGTCTACTGGCTCCATACATCTTCCAATCTTACCCAAATTCACCTCGTTCACCAGTCGTCAACGATTTGATACGACATCCCAGACAAAAAGAGTTGTCTTTTATTGCCTTATTCGCCCAAACGTCGCCTCCTCATTTGCAACACTCTGGTCCGACGAGGCCGAACCCTAAACCCTTAACGCTAAACCCCAAATTCAACCCACGACTCGTTTGATTTAAAAATCGTAGATCTAGGAGTATATCACCAAACATACTTTTAATAGATAAGTATTTACGTGTTAAAAATATTTTTAATTTGCCAAACATGCTTTTTAGAAAGAACCAATTTATAGGTTATAAACAGGTTATAAACTAGTGGGCCAAATAAAGCCTTAATATCATCTTGATGTTACAAACTAGTGGGTCAGAAATATGCGCGAATTGTCAAAATGGAAAGAAACGATAACAAGATAAGAAGGAAAAAAGAGTGAGAGGTTCTGTTAAAACTGTCAACCAACTCTAAAGAGCGCAATCATGAGAAGAAAAATCATCTGGAGGCAACCAGGATGCAGCCAGGATGCATCAAAGCTTCATGTAGCCTTGATCGTGAATGAAAATTGAGCAATAGGGTTTCTGATACTAAATTGAGCGAGAAATGCGATTGAAGGGGGTTGATAGCTCCATGATCCCCTAAATGACGGAGAAGAAGCAATGGGAGTGCGCTCGAATGGTCCAATAACAAGAGCAATGGCAAGAGCAACTCGATCCATCGTCTCTCGGGCTTATGAAGGTGATACAGGTTCATCTAGTCCTAAATGGGTCCTTCTTTTGACCTATGAAGGGTTGGGTGAGGTCCCGCCTTAACCGTGCCTTTTTGTCCTAAACCGTGCCTTTTGTATTTTCCGCACAATGAAGTTTCTGTTGTTTGGCACGGTTTGTTACAAATCGTGCGGCGGTGTTCCAAACCGTGCCAAACTCGTTTTTTGACGGGATTCTTATTTTTAAGTCTATTTTTATTTTAGGAAATTAAGATATTTCGTATTCTTGGTTTAGGAAGACTATAAACAGCGTTTAGGGTTTCATTGTTGAACTTACGTTGATTTGAATAGATTTGTGAGCTTATCTTCTTCTTCAAATCCCTAGCGTCATACCTACGATCCATAGGATCTAAAACGTTTTCTTCGTAGCTTGTCGCTTCGAGCAAGTTCGTGATTATCCATTGATCGTCTCTTCGATCTGACTTAGCCATCTCTTTGGCACTTTCGTCATGCTATCACTTTAGCATGCAGGCTCCCTGATTCACTGTTTCTTAGAGAGATTGGAAGATTCAGGCTTGAGGACCAAGATCTTTCTTCTACGAAGGCAATTTCAAGGGTTGTTCGCATCAACTAGTATCCAGAGCCTTTCCAAGTTGAGCTTCTCTTCTCTCTTAAGTGTTCCTTGTTATTTTTCCGCAGAAACCCTAGATTTTGTTTTCTCCATTTCTGAAATTAACCACCACCACCACCTTAAAACGCTTGCCATAGGTTGGATTTATCTTCAAGCAAGGCATATCTATAATGTCTCTAACTCAAATCATAATTGCTCATAACCTAAGTAGAGTTCTCTTTTGCCTGATTTGCATATTGTTTCTTTACTAATTGAGAGATCTTCTTGATTCTTCTTTGAGTTAATTGTTAGACAAATTGTTTGATTTTATTTCCTCAAAGTTGCATAAGTCTGTTCTTATACCTCTTGCACTTGCTTGTGTGCTTCTTTCTTGTTTGATTAGTAATCAACAAAAATACCAACAACAAAGTGTTGGCCAAAAATTTAAAAAAAAGTTTTCACCTTCCATCAAACAAAAAAAAGGTTTGGGAAGACGAAAGTCTTTAAAAAAAAAGAATAGGCAGAGAACTCACTATGGTCCAACTCTCCATTTTCATACCTCTCACCTCTCTAGCAACACCATCATTGGAATTTTTTTCTTTCAATTATCTTTTGATGGTTCTTAGAAATTTGAGTTGATCACCTTGATTTGTTTGGAAACTTATTGCTTTTTGGAATTGAGTTTGCTACTTTCCTCTTTCTTGCTATTTACCGTTCAAGCCTCTCCCTCCTCACGAACAACCAAATTAGTACGCCCTGCGGGAAATTCTTGGTACTCTTTTGAGATAAGGACTTGGCTTGGACTTGTTCTTGTTTACTCTGAGCGTTTGATCGCTTGCTTTTTGCATGCTTCGTATAGGTACGATGGAGGTATTTCCCCAGGATCAATATACCAGGCACCGTAGTCCCAATCCCATAGATGCAGTGCATCGCGAATTGGCTGATGCCGATGCCGAGAAAGATCGCCTCTTGGCATAAAGGGATGGTGAAATTGAGAAAATGCTTCGCGCAATGAACGACATGCGTTCCTTTGGAGGAGCCGATGCTCAACCCAACGGCTGGTTCAAATCGTCCATATGATCGAAAGGGCAAAGGTGTCGCGT
This sequence comes from Oxyria digyna, assembly GCA_029168935.1. Classification (NCBI taxonomy): domain Eukaryota; kingdom Viridiplantae; phylum Streptophyta; class Magnoliopsida; order Caryophyllales; family Polygonaceae; genus Oxyria; species Oxyria digyna. Next base: position 50,501,387 of record JAPVLV010000005.1, read on the forward strand.
CAACACCACGTGAACACCTTCGTTCTCAAATTGAAGGATATGACCGGTCTAAGACGATGGACCACCGGGATCCACATCCACAACCTTATAACCTTCAATTGATCTCGGAAGGCGATGATTCCAATGTTGTCAAGCATCAATGTTTAATCAATTTCAGCATTGGCCCCTATAAGGATTCGGTGCTTTGTGATGTCGTGCCAATGGATGCTACTCATCTCCTATTAGGACGACCTTGACAATTCGAAAAGAAAGTCCTACATGATGGTTTTCTCAACACCAAGTTGAGGAAACTTTACTTCATATGAGCCCATAGGAGATATTACAAGACCAAGTTGAGAGGAACCGAGTGAAGGCTTTGGAGAATGCCAAGACTGCAGCCACTACACCTAATAGAAATTCCCGAACAATGCAGCCCAAGGCTGCACGTGACAAGAAGAAGACGACATCCACGCAATGTGGGATTCAAGGAAAATGTGAAAATAGCCTGGTCCCAAGATATCTCTCCAATTATTCAGGGACGTCTTCCTTGTTTTCTTCTTATTCCTTATGTGTGTCTATTAAATGTTAAAGATTTGGTTGATTTACCCCCTTTTGTGTCTACTCTCTCGCAAGAATTTGAGGACATGTTACCCGAGGGTCTACCACCAATTAGGGGGATCGAGCACCAAATAGACTTTGTACCCGGTGCTTCCTTGCCTAATCGAGTTGCATACCGAGCTAGTCTAGAAGAAACCAAGGAGTTGCATCGCCAAGTTCAAGAATTGTTGGACAAAGGCTATGTTCGGGAAAATTTGAGCCCTTGTGCAGTGATGGTTATCCTTGTTCCCAAGAAGGATGGAAGTTGGCGCATGTGTGTTCATTGTCGAGCTATCAACCAAATCACGGTTAAGTATCGACACCCTATCCCTAGACTTGATGAATTGCTTGATGAATTGCTTGATGAATTGCATGGTGCTGCTTTGTTTTCTAAGATAAGTCTTAAAAGTGGTTACCATCAAATTAGGATGCATGAGGGTGATGAATGGAAAACTGCATTTAAAACTAAGTATGGCCTTTATGAGTGGTTAGTGATGCCCTTTGGCCTAACTAACGCTCCTAGTACCTTTATGAGACTTATGATCATGTTTAAGGACTTTCATATGAAAGTTTGTGGTTGTCTACTTTGAAGATATCCTTATTTACAACAAAACTATGGATGAGCATGTTATTCAGCTTAGGAAAGTTTTAGAATGTCTTAAGAAAGAGAAACTTTTTGCTAACTTAGAGAAATGTTATTTTTGCTCGGAGTCTAGTATTTTTCTTGGTTTTGTTGTTGGAAAGGATGGATTACAGGTAGACAAGGAAAACGTTCGCGCCATTGAGGAATGGCCAAGACCAACTACTCCAACAATGGTTCGTTCGTTTTTGGGCTTGGCCGACTTTTATAGTCGGTTTGTGCGTGATTTCTGCACCATTGTAGCACCATTACGTGAGCTTACTAAGAAGGTTGCATCAGTTGAGTGGACATAGTCACATGAACAAGATTTTATCACCTTGAAGAATCGTCTTTGCAATGCCCCTTTATTGCAATTACCAGATTTCTCAAAGACATTTGAGGTGGAGTTTGAAGCTTTCCACCATGGAATTGGCGGTCTTGCTTCAAGATCGTCTCCCTATTGCTTATTTTAGTGAGAAACTCACCAGTGCTCAGCTCAACTACCTTACCTTTGACAAGGAGCTTTATGCTCTTATTGGGGTGTTGAGGACTTGACAACATTATCTTTGGCCCAAGGAGTTTGTCATACACTCGGACCATGAAGCATTGAAGTACTTGGAGGGACAATACAATCTCGGCCGGCGTCATGCAAGATGGGTGGAGTTCATGGAGACCTTCTCATATGTCACCTCCACTTATGTAATTTTAAGATAAATCTTTCTAATTAAACTAAACTAATGTAGTGACCCGTGCCATGCACGGGAAATTCCATATAATTCGTATGAAAATTGTATATCATTTTAATCGAGTTCGTCAAAAAATTAAGATTAACTTATTTTTGTAAAGACTATTTATAAAAATATATTTTATCTCATAAAGGTTATATACGTAGCTTGACTTAATTTTTATTATCGAAAATAATCCTAATTTTATCGTAAGAATATATATTAACCTTCAACATAATATTTATTTTCAATAAAATAGCTTGTATATTTGTTGTTGCAAGGAATGATAATTTTTTAAGATTTATTTGTTAATATAATTACTCAATCTATTAATAATTGAAATTAAAGATAAAAAATAATAATTGTGTAACAAACTAAGCCTAAAATCACTCTAAGAGCTCTAAAAGGCTCAGCTTTAATATATAAGATAGATCCATTTATGAGTTTTTTTTTTTGTTAACTTAATAATAAAGTCATTGCAAATTTTTGTAATTTTCAATATTTTTTAACTAAAAAAACTAGATTGTACGTATTAGAAACATAAACTATCTATATGTATTTATACACTAAAACAGAACGTTGTTTTGCCACATGTCGCTCTTATATTCAATTCGCCTATGTGTCGACCTCTAAGCTATGCTACATTATCCACCATGTCATCCTCCACGTCATCCGACTTTATATTTTGATATATATCTTTGAATTAAATAAGTAAAAAAATTAAAAAGATATCTTATAGGTTATATAACAAAAAGAAATATAGATTTTTATCTTTTATCATATTATATCTTTATCTTATATATATATAAATATATATCTTTATCTTATATATATATAAATATATATCTTTATCTTATATATATATATATAAGGGTGAGAATCCCATAATAAACTCTCTCTTAGAGATAAATAAGAATGAATCTAAGCCATTGGATGCCTTAGCATCCAATGGCTTAGATTAAACTAGTTACCCCCACTACAAGTGGGGGTAGTTGTGGTGGTCCGGCGGAGGTCCGGCGGGGGTCCGGCGGAGGTCCGGCGGGGGTCCGACGGCGGTCCGACGGGGTCCGGTGGAGGTCCGGCGGTGGTCCAATAATAAATGAAAAGGTTAAAGTATAAAATGAAAATTTTAAGTCTAATTCAAATTGGTGAACATTTAAATATAATGTGATGAACATTTAGATATAATGTGATGAACATTTAGATATAATGTGATGAACATTTAATTATAATGTGATGAACATTCTCTTGGTGAACATGAAATTAAAATGTGATGAACATATACTAGAGTATATCAAAATGAACGTTTATAAACATTTTGATGAACATTTAATTATAATGTGATGAACATTGTGTTGGTGAAAATTAAAATGTGATGAACATTCAGTAGAGTATATCAAAATGAACGTTTATAAACATTTTGATGAACATTTATGAACAGCGTGATGAACATTTAAGCTAATTGTAATGAACTTTTGAGTAATGAACATTTTATTAAATTCTTGTGAACATTTAAGGATGTTTGATGAACATTTAAGTATGAGATGATGAACATTTAGGTAATTTTTTATAAAGATCAAGTGTTTTTCTACTCGAAATTATATTAAAGTGATGTTTGATGAACATTTAAGTAAGAGAAGATGAACATTTATCAACATTTTGATGAACATTTAACTCGATTGTAATGAACTTTGGCTAATGAACATTTTATTAAATTCTTGTGAACATTTAAGTATGAGATGATGAACATTTAGATGAACATTCAATTGGTGAACTTTTATGTATAATGTGATGAACATTCATTAGAGTATGTACAAATGAACATTGTGATGAACATTTATGAACACTTGATGTTCATCAAAAATTGGTGAACATTTAAGTAGAATGTGATGAACATTCAGTTGGAAAACTTTTAAGTATAATGTGATGAACATTTATGAACACTTGATGTTCATCAAAAATTGATGAACATTTAAGTAGAATGTGATGAACATTTATGAACACTTGATGTTCATCAAAGATGGTCCGGCGGTGGTCGGAGGTGCTCCGGCGGGGGTCCGGCGGGGGTCCGGCTGCGGTCCGGCGGGGGTCCGGCGGCGGTCCGGCGGGGGTCCGGCGGTGGTCCAATAATAAATGAAAAGGTTAAAGTATAAAATGAAAATTTTAAGTCTAATTCAAATTGGTGAACATTTAAATATAATGTGATGAACATTTAGATATAATGTGATAAACATTTAATTATAATGTGATGAACATTTAATTATAATGTGATGAACATTCTCTTGGTGAACATGAAATTAAAATGTGATGAACATATACTAGAGTATATCAAAATGAACGTTTATAAACATTTTGATGAACATTTATGAACAGCGTGATGAACATTTAAGCTAATTGTAATGAACTTTTGAGTAATGAACATTTTATTAAATTCTTGTGAACATTTAAGGATGTTTGATGAACATTTAAGTATGAGATGATGAACATTTAGGTAATTTTTTATAAAGATCAAGTGTTTTTCTACTCGAAATTATATTAAAGTGATGTTTGATGAACATTTAAGTAAGAGAAGATGAACATTTATCAACATTTTGATGAACATTTAACTCGATTGTAATGAACTTTGGCTAATGAACATTTTATTAAATTCTTGTGAACATTGAAGTATGAGATGATGAACATTTAAGTATGAGATGATGAACATTTAGATGAACATTCAATTGGTGAACTTTTATGTATAATGTGATGAACATTCATTAGAGTATATACAAATGAACATTGCGATGAACATTTATGAACACTTGATGTTCATCAAAAATTGGTGAACATTTAAGTAGAATGTGATGAACATTCAGTTGGAAAACTTTTAAGTATAATGTGATGAACATTTATGAACACTTGATGTTCATCAAAAATTGATGAACATTTAAGTAGAATGTGATGAACATTTATGAACACTTGATGTTCATCAAAGATGGTCCGGCGGCGGTCCGGCGGTCCTCCGGCGGTTCTCCGGCGGCGGTCCGGCGGTGGGGACAAGGGGGGACAAGGGGTGCCACGTGTCATCATATGGGCTCTTGGATCTCTCTTGATCCAAGGCTCCACATTCATTCTCATTTATCATTTTAACAAGTATTATTACATGACTCTTTTCCTATATATAAATATATATCTTTATCTATTATTATGTTATCAATTTAATTAAGTTGAGTTATTAATGAATTTAAACTATAAAACATAAATCGTAAACTATAAACTATAATCTATAAATTATAAACCATAAAGTATAAACTACAATCTATAAATTAATTAATAGTATAAAATATAAATATATTATTAAATTATTTATTACATGCGACCCCGTACATGGTACGGGAACACACGCTAGTTATAATACTAATTTCTACCACAAAACTAAAAAGGTTACAATATTGATCTATTATATTTCTTTTTGTTTGCTATGTTTTTAATATTGTATATAGAGTATGCATCGTTACAATATCAACTATTATATAGTCCGTATATTATTTAGCAACTTTACACACGATAATACCAATTAATATGCTTCTAATACTATATATAGAAAAATTAAGATTCAGTTTATGTATAATAGTTATGTTTGATATTTATTATCGAACTTAAGATATGACATTTATAATGTTAAATAATCATTGACTTTTCTTACTTTTCCATATTTTATTTAACAGAAATCATAAAATTTATCCAATCTATGTAGAATCCGGATCAGGTGAGAATTTTTATTGTACGAATATGTCAGCGACATGCACTTTCTTCAGTAATAACATGCACACGCGAGGTGTGTGCATGTACTTTTCACATATTATCAATGACATGCAAATCTGTCAATAGTGCATGTCGGTGGCTTAAATGTGCATGTCATTACTGAAGAAAGTGCATGTCAATGACTTAAATGTGCATTCATTCACATATTCGCACAGTAAAAATTATTCTCATCCGAATCTTTTCCATCTATGTATATATATATATTAAAACAAAGTTATTTAGAGCTTTCTCCTTTATTCTAGGTTCATTAATCATACGTGTACTTTGTGAATTTTTTGAATTTTTCTTAAGCATTTTAATATATTTAATACATTGTATATCAAAATGTAGTAGTTGGTTGCTGTTATTTAGCTTCCTACTTATTAATAATTTCATATTGTTCACTAAGTAATTTAATTTATAGATATTCATATATTTATACACTATTCACTACTTCACTAAACCAAAACTTTGAAATCAATACAAAAATTAAAATGTGCATATATTTGAAACATATTCACTACTTACACTTATACGCTATTTAATTTTATTGAAACTCGGTTCTTACACTTATACATTATTTTGAATTACTTTGTATATAGTTTTATATGAATAATAAAAGAGTTCAAATCAATATATAAACTTGTTAAAAATTGACTTATGATAATTTGATCAAATAAAACTATAAAAGACATAAAAGTTTATTTATATTTGTTGTTTAAACAATTTTAAATATAATTATACAACAGTAGCATTTCAAAACTATCAACTCATTTTTCGTATAAAATTATATACAAAATTATTTTTTAATTGATTCATAAATTAAATAAACCCGCGCATGGTGCGGGGAATAAACTAGTTGGTTGTAAAAGGAGGTGAATGTTTATTTTGAGAAAAAATTAACTTTTCAAAACATAATTAATCATTTCCTTAATAAGTGTGAAAAACTCTAAAATGACGTCTATTTTAAAACGGAGGGAGTATTTAGCTAAAAGCAAGATGGATATATTTCATATATGCAAATCAGTATCTCCCATTTAACCAAAGTGCCACATATAGATAGCCAAAATATATACCATACCAAGTGTTTCACAATGCAGAAAACATTCCGCAGTGAAAAGATTGCCAAAATGTGGAATAATACTACTTGAGCGATAGCCAAAACAAAGCAGGGGTGTGTTTCTAGCAGTAGAACATGACATCTTTCACGTTATCCATTACTTTTGGAAGACCATGGGTTGGAGCATTGCCAACTGTGCTATTAGATCCACTGTCTGAAGCCTCGGTTTCCATGTAGTAACGCGCACGAAATGCTGCCAAGTGAGCATAGTATGCAGGTGGAACTGCAAGAACCAGAATTCGTAAACATATTACCAAACATTAAAAAGTTACAGCGCGCCTAAGAGAGACTTACCCACAGAAACCGATCTAGTGCATCTTGCGTATCTGCAAACACGCAATCAAAGTTAATAATAAAATTTAATGCACATAAAATTATGAGAGATGAAAGATAGTAGGGAGGTTGATTACGTGTAGCATAGACTGTTGGTCAAAAGTTGAAGCAGATCAGCTGTGAAATAGTTCTCGTCGAAGAGGACATGATAATGCGTTGGACGACTTGTGCCCTGTACACCCCCCGCATATACCACACCTTTAGAATTTAGATGCATTGCCAAAGAAGAGGGGTGATGCAAAATTTACCTGAATGCCAGCATGGCTGCAAAGGTAGAAATCAAACTGACTAGGATGACAGATTTTGGTATCAACCACCGTCCCTGATACCAAATACAAACAAATGCTTCAATAAGTAACGTGCAGCAGAAGCATAAAAAGGAATTCTGATTATTAGATCAAAGGACTGAACCTGGCAAAATGTTTCCACTCCTGTCAGTCATGCTGCCATCTGCAGCAAAGAGGCGAGTGTGGTGCCTCTTCTGCACTACAACAAATGTAACGGGGGGCAGATACCCTTCTTCTAGAGAAGCACATGCCTTCACCAGTAAAAAAACAATTTAACCGAGTGCTTTAAGTGAATAAACAATCTTCAAATCAGGTTCTAATCCTACTACCTTTCTAATTGCATCCATCTCATACATAAGAACTTGAGCAAACTGGCCTTCACTAACACCATCTCTGTAAATTAAATCAGCCAGTGTCAGCGAGATTATATTTAATAAGACCAAGAATAGACGACCATAACAAAACCTAACCGGTAGAAGATTATCCTTTCAGCTTTTCTGTTAGTAGATCTTCTAAACGCAATAAGCAATTCTCTGCAGAATGAGCAACGGGCCAATTACTTATCACCATCTCTCTTTATTAACTAAACACTAAATTACACTCGAGTGCTATTTACCTGATCATTCCGGCATGAACCGGGCCCCTTTTTGGATCATTCACCACTTTATGCAGGTCCTGGATGATCTCCACCCTAGGGCCTTGCGCAGACACCAAGCCTCGGTACTTGGTAACTTCAGGCCAATCCATTGATGCAACAACCTGTTTTTGGAATACTACAAACCATTAGAAATCATAGGCTACAAAGAAGAACAAAAACAGAATTGAGTAAACCAAGCAAACTGATACAAAGCTAGAAAGAAGACAATACAGCAGCTATAGACGGGGTCGAGTCTTCTCCGGGTTGCGGATGTGTGACATCAGCACCGAAGATAATGGTCGGGATGTCAGTTACAAGTGGTATGTTTCGGCTTACAGCATCATCCAGGACAGCATTTCGTCCACCAACCTTGCATTGGTAGAGGAATTGAACAGAAATTATTGAGAATATTCAAGCACAAATATAAATTAGGCATTGGTATGAGAGTAAACAAACCTTGACATTGATTTTCAAGGAAACATTCTCCAGATACTGTTCTAACTTATCTTTGATAACATTCTTAGGTAGGCAGCATTGAGATATGAGGCCCAACTCTGTTTCACAAATCCGTTTGATTTTTCCTACAAGGAAAGATTGTATATGATCATGAGTGGAAATTGAATATCTTATAATATGGAAGTCAAAGAATGTTTGATTACCATATGATCCAGTATAATCTGGTAATATAATGAAGAGTAAGTCAAGCTTGCTTTTGGCCTGGCTAGCTTGGTTTGCGACATCTACAAGAGCTATTTCAATTTGAGCAGGAGGAAAGGAACGTACTGGAATCACGGGCCGTGGATTGAAAACCTTCACAGATGAAGAATTAACGGCTTAAAACAAGATAAGTTTGCTCATAGAGATTAATTTTCAGTGCTATACATACCATTCCTTTTTTAACACACATGTTGACTAGCTCAGTGCAGAACTCAGAAGCCTTTCTTGTGTCTATCGACGAGAAGTTCAAGCACGTCCAAGACTGGACTTTTCCACCATTGTACATTTTCTGCAGTGCATAATATATTTCAGTAAGCTCGAAATCAGTCACCAGACAACTACTAAGTAAACAGAAACAATCGTAGTTAGAGAGCTTCACCCTGTTGATCATATTCCATTGTCCCAGGCCTGGAGTACACATTGACTCCTTTCCACTTGCATGATACTTAAGCTAAGAAAGGAACAACAATAACAAAATGCAATTTTAGGAACAGCAAAGTGTATTTAATCAGATAGATGAAACTCTAAGACCAGTACTCACCATTGGAACAGGTAGAACTCGAGCATCAACTGATGTAGGCGCATCATTTACGTTCATGCCAAATTCTTTCGCAACAATTGGATTGTCGTTGTACCTGTTATTCATGATAATCTTCACAATACAAAAAAAAAAAGTTAGTGCTAACTACAAAACTCGGAAAATTAAATTAAACAAACTTGTGAGAACAATGCCTTAAGAGAATAAGCAGGGATTCAGCACCATCTACCTGCTTAATATTTTTCTCCCGATCATGTGGGCGCTGGCAAGTTGCTCTAAGCATGAAAGTAACTTGCTTTTCGTTCAGCTTTTTTGCATATCTCTCACCATCAGCAAGCTTGCACAACTACACACCAAAGCATTGGTGTCACATTTAAAACCGAAGACAAAATATCTTTATGGACTAGCAGAAATCACTACCTCCAACGGTATATGCACGGCTCTCTCCTTTGGGCCCGATATAATGCAAGGAAGATGCTGAAAGCTAAGCTTGATATTATACTTATCAAAAAAATACTGGTATACTGAAATCTTAGACCCAGATTCACAAGCAAACCTACAAAAAAGAAAGAAATATTAGTAAAATCAAAATGAAAGATAAAAGAAATGACCAGCATCACAGAGTAGACATGGTTACAGCTAACTATCCTTGTCACAACAGAAAGGGATAGTCAGCTTAGTTTAAATATAACTTTGAATAAATAGTCGAGCTGACAAAGCTACCACTCATCCTTAATAAAATAATTAACATGTCCATATGAACTGATTATAGCACTGGAAGATATAAATGATGAATGTCACTCGCTATGTACTTCACCAAAGCAAAATTGCATTTCTGTACAGAAAATGTTGAAGGATGTCAAAGCATTTACACTTGTTACATTCATAAGCAATACATGGAAGGCAAGGCAGCTTACACCACTTGATCTGCTCGTTCTTGGGATAGGTTATTAACCTTGTGCCTTTTGGTGTAACCCCTATAATTAGTTTCAACAGTAGTCCCTCTTAGAGCTTTCTTGACCTGCGTAATACAATAAAGAAATTAACTGAAGCCAAGCCATGAATTTCTATAAACAATCATTGTTTTATCATCCAAAAGCCAGCAGCTTTTAATACCATAGACATATGTTCAATTGCATCAGAATATACTGGTATTAAGATGAAGAGGTTACTACCTTCAGACGATCACGATCAGATAGTTTCCTTGACAAATCGTTTAAATTCAAGAGCTTAGCGACAAACTTAGTAACCATGATTGACTCGTAGAATGGTCTCGCCGATACATCTGCAATAATCAGCAACCATAACTTATGTATTTCAGATGCAAGATAAATAATCAAAGAATTACAATCAATTCAATGTATAAATCAACCAACAAGGTCATTTGAAATATTCTAGCAACGCAAGAAGCAACTGTTGTAAGTACACAAAATTCCTAGTTCCAAAACCTATTGTGAAGCCTTACCGACATTTAAAGATAGACCCATTTGTGTTGGACGAAGAGACTGATAATAGCCTTTCCAGTACTCTATACCTGATCCCAGGTCACCTTTCCCAAGAGACGCGGAGAAATAAGATCTCCCAATGACAGCATAGCTGAAAAACATTAACAATATGTATATGAGAGACAAGGAAACATCATGATACGTGCTTAGTATACTACTAAACTATATAGTAATACATATACTTGACAGACAGAAAGTTAAAAATTACCCTGTAGGAGCTGCTGCTTGCATAACCACATCCAGCACTTGTATGGCATCTTGAGGAGAGTCTAATTGTCGTGCGGACAGAAACTCCTTCAGCTGATGGGTGTCAATTTTTGCAGCAAGCTTAAGAGTAACTTTAAATTCTCTTTCCCTGTCACACAACGGAAAAATGGGTCAAAACTTAGCATGGTTGAAGAGTACAAACACAATGAAAGATTCAGAAGTGACAATCAGAACCTTTCATTTTCAACAAACTTGACAACAAATTCCTTAGAGGTAAAGGGTAATGGTCCAGCAGTATAAAGACTCTTGTTGCCATCATAAGCTGGAATTTTGTTCTTTAAATGCGTTTTACTGTAAGTCTTCACAAACATAGACAAAATCTTTCTGGAAAAAGTCTTTGATGAGACTTCAGGGTTAATGCACACCTGGCAGCAACACACGACACAATATCCGTCACTAGTTGATACAACACACGTGCATCTGAACAGGAAAAAAGAAAGGATGATGCTGAAGAGAAGGTAAACAATAAAACCTTACATCATAGTGATAGAAATCCTGATCCTTAAGGTGAACGAGAAAGTGATTAGCCCTAACGACACAGGCAAGTCCGATTCTCCCCAAACCCGGCCTCGGAGGAGGACCTTCGACCTTCCTCGACGAAGACGGCGGAGTTGAAAGCGACATCGCCTTCACTCCTGCGCTAAGAGAATTGGTGGCTCCAGCCGTCTTCCATGTTTGAGCAGTTAACACATCCGAAGACGGAGCAGATCCTCTTCCTCTTCCTCCGCCATATCCGCGTCCTCCTCCATCGCCACTGTATCCGCGTCCTCCTCCATCGCCACTGTATCCTCGTCCTCCTCCAGAAGGACCGCCATAGCCTCTTCCCCGGCCACCTCCTCTGTGAGACATGAGACGGATTGAAGAGAGAAAGGGAACTCAATCGAATCAATGGGTTTTTTTTTTCGGAAGGGGAAACTCTATGTGTGCACTTGCCTTTTCATATTCCGCCCGGACATTACTACCCTGTTCAAACAGAGAAATAACTAAAAGTCTTTTGCTTGATGGAGAAGATTTTTTAAGGAGAGCAAGCGTCAACGAGGAGACAGAGGGGAGCGCTCGAGAGTGAATCTATCTTTAGTCACTTGCTAAATATAAACGCACGGGCCCCTCGCGTGGGTCTTTCCCCTATAAAAGGTGAAAAATCCTACTAGGTCCATTTTTACAGCCACCATTATAAAATTTCGTCGCTCTCAATTTACCATCTCTCAATTTCAACCTACTTCTTCTTTCTCTTTTCAATTCAAATCTCCATACAAGGTATGTTTCTAATACTCTTATGCTTTCTAATGTTGTTTTTAGATGAATATATGTCGTTAGTATAGAAAATTGCATATTATATGATGTTTTGATATTGAATGTTGATTTACAAATGGTTGTATAATGGATGAAAGATGATGATTTTGAATTATGGTTGATGAGTGGATGTTGTTTTATGTTGAATAGGTTGAAATTCATTACGGTTAGGGTTTTTGATTAGGGTTGTTGATTTTATTGAGGGTTTTGATTTTTATTTGGTAATTTACTTAAATTGATAGGTATTTTAGCTAAAATATTGAACTTTGGCCGGAAATTGTCCCCGGAAACTGTCGTCGGAAACTGAAGAAAGTGCAAATTCACGCAGAACACTACATCCCTCGCGTTCTGCGAGAGTCATGTCCCTCGCGTTCTGCGAGAGTCATGTCCCTCGCGTTCTGCGAGAGTTATGTCCCTCGCGTTCTGCGAGAGTCATGTCCGTCGCAGAACGCGAGGAGTTGCCATAACTGGCAAATCTGTTTTCTGCAGAACATATGTTTGTGTTTTTTTGGTTGTTTGTTCTGTTTTCTGTTTTCTGATTTTATTTTCTGCGTTCGTTTATTTATTGATTTTACTTTGTATTGTTTTAGGCAATGTATCGTCCCGGTCGTTCGACTCGTCGGAGAAACAGAGATGTTGTTAGGGAAGAACCCCCGGTTGAAAAACAAATGGGGAAGGGGAAAGCAAAGAAGACTCACCCCGTAGAGCTCTTCCCAAAGGGACTTCCCGACGTTGAAGAACGTTCCAATCCCAATTGGTCCCAAGGTAGTTATTCAATTGGACAACCGCGTAGTAGTTGGGAGTCATACCCAGTTGGCTGGGACCTTGTTTCCCAAGATAGTTATTCTACTGGACAACCGGGTTGTTGGGACCAGTTTTTTGAACATAATGCACTTATGGAAGCCGGACAGGGGTGGGCGGGAGGCAGTTGGGGCGGTGGAGAAGGGATGGTTGGACAAAGTTGGGGCGGTGGATATGCCGAGGGAAGTGGACAAGCTGGTTCTTCTTCTCACAATCAAGCCCCAGAACCGATGGAAGCAGAAAACGAGGATGAAGTTTTTGGGGATGAAGAAGAGGAACAACATGAACAAGAACAAGAAGGTGATGATGTTGAAGAAGAAGAAGAAGAAGTGGTCGAGAAACGCAAAAGAAAGAGGAAGTCCAAGAAGAATGAGCCAAAGTATGATCCTGAGCTCACTCATGACACACCTGGAGGTCCAGAAGATCCCGAGTTGCTTAAGGGATTTGAAGCACATGTTGCATTCCACATCCAGAAAGGGGAGGTAATTTTATTATTTATTTATTTTCCGCATTTTCAATCCATTGCACATATTCTGCAGAATTATCAGAAAATGCAAAATATGTGCATTTTCTCGCAGAACGTGAGGGTGTCACTCATCGCAGATAGCGAGAAAATGCACAATTCTGCCGAAACTGATAAATCTGCAGAAACTCTATGTTTTGAAAATTTGGTCTGCAGTGTGTAATTTTTGTATTTTTCTGCAGTTCAAAGGTCCGATGAAGCCACAACAACGGACAAAGCAGAGCAGTGATTGGTCATTGGACAACAATGACTGGTCAGAGATTCCCGGTGCAGTTGGACTGTCAGATCTACCTGACATGATGTACGAAGAAATCGACTTTCCTTTGATTGAAGCGTTCATCGAACGATGGCAACCGGAGACAAATTCATTCCACCTCCTTGTGGTGAGATCACTATTGGCCTTCTTGATGTACATATGATTTTAGGCCTACCTATAGAAGGAAAAGCAATGACGACATGTAAGAAACTGGGTGCCAAGTTTAGTCATGATGAGATTCTAAAATACTATGGTAGGAAGGGGGCGGAAATTTTTGGAATAGATCCTCACACTTTAGATTCTGGGAGGGTGAAAGTTGAATGGTTTAAAAGGCATTGTGAAAACCTAGGTCCAGAGAGAAAGGGTTTAGGTTGGGTGTTGTATACTGCTTCCTCGATCTTATTTCCGGACAAGTCACAGAACTTGATTCGGCTTAGATATGAGCCTTTTTTGGAAACCTATGCCCATGCTACGGGCATATCGTGGGGTTCAGCTGCTTTGGCCCATCTGTATAGGCAACTAGGGATATGCACACGACAGGGTTGTGCCCAGATGTCTTTCTGTTACACCTTGTTGCAGGTATTATACTTTCTAAGCGTTTAATTTACATACTTATATATATTTTCATATTTAACGTATTTTTTATTTCTTAGGCATGGATCTACAACTACTTCCCACACTTTCGACCTACTGAACTTCCTCGGTGGAGAGCAGAGCAACCATGGGTATACCGGTGGATGCCTAAGAATGTAAAGCTGAAGAAGGGGCAAGTCGAAAGGGACTATAGGGGAGCGCTCGATATTCTTATGCCGGAGATGGTAAGTTTCTGCATTTTCTGTTAAGTTTCTGCATTTTCTGGCCTTTCTGCATTTTTTAGTACGCAGCAGTTTCTGCATTTTCTCCTACTGTAAGTTTCTGCTGTCATTTTTTTAGGTATGTTGGAACCCGTATGGATCACAAGACTTCACCGATCCTGAGCTTGCTCCCGCTCTATTTCACGGGGTGCTATCGTGCTGTGACATCACCGAACCACACATGCCTGATAGGTGTCCGAGACAATTTGGGAGAGTGCAGCGTATTCCTAGGCCAGTCATCGAACCGCTCAAAGCTCATAGGTTGAAAAACATTAGGTGTTATAGTGTTTTTTATGACGCCAACCAATGGCTTTGGGAGTCAAGAGATGTTCACTCTTTGTCTCTCAATGATATGGGGTCAGTTGCCTTTGCACCACATGAATGCTCCCATGATTACATGGATTGGTACATCAAGAGGACCCATAGGTATATCCGTCCTGCAATCCCTGGGATGATTACTGAGAGACAGGTAATATTAATTGTTTTGGTTTATCTTGCGTTTCTAGTCTTTGTTTGTCTCTAATATTAACATAGAATGAATGTTTACTTGCGTATAGGTGATTGGCCGGGTGTACAATGACATGGACCGGTATCGGTTTGCCACTCCAGAGGAATTTTCTTCATATCACGCCCAAATGCTACTATGCATGTCAAATCTCGCTCCCTTCCGACCACGAGAAGACGAGTAGCCTTTCGTTTTGTGTTTTGGATTGTGTTTTGGATGGCTTTCTTAGGTGTGTTGTTGCTTGGATAATTTTGTTGGATAATTTTGTTGCTTCATTTCTATTCGGTTTTTGCATAATCTCGCAGAACGCGAGGTGTACACTCTTCGCAGAACGCGAGATGTACATTCCTCGCAGAACGCGAGGAATTACATTTTCTGAAAAATGTTCATGCCATGAGTTCCTGTTTAAGAATTTAAAAAACCATCTACAGTTCAACATTACATTACAAATTCAGCGAATAAAACATAACTTCAACATTACATTTCAAAGGCGGCACATCGATGTGACACAAGATCGTGCAAAGAAAAAGCATCTCTTTCAGCGTTTCGCCACCAAGGAGTAAACACATGAGGTAATGGGCAGTTTTCTTCAAGACGCAACTACAAGAAAACAACAACGTTAGGAAGTTGCATATTAGATAGTAATTCATAAGTAGATCCAAAAACTTACCGGAACAAAATGTCTCTCACTCTCAATATAGAATAAGCAGAACGTCGGAAGTGTGTCACCATCTTCTAACCAAGTAGGACGTTGTAGAGGAAGGTAAGTGTAGTTAGCATTTTTTCCCACCGTTACGAACACTATGTTGAATGTGGATGCCACAAGGCATCCCATTTACGGGGTAGTTAGCCAGTGATCTTCTGGAGCCCTTCCTATTCCTTCCCATGTAAGTTGGTGTAAAGCGCTCTCCAAAGTTGCTTGTTGTGGAGGTCCAATCCAAGTTCCTTGAACTAGGTGCCAAATCTCTTTGACCTTACCTATCATCAAATCTCTTACTTCCCTCCATAAGTGTTGGTTGTCATGCAATTCATGAGCTATTGCTCTAAATCCACAATTTCCATCTCCATTTACCTCAAACCAACCATTCACATGGGTGCGCATCACCTTAATCTTTGGTTTCTTGAATGTTTCAGAATTAGAAGCATTTATTTGCTTCTTTGGGGGTGTTTCTTCCAAATCTCTAGCATCCATCTCAACATTAGTGTGCTCCCATGCAGACGGTCTTCTTTGCGTTGACCTAGGTTGTTTATTAGGAGCTCCGACTGGACGACCTCTGGTGTGCTTTGAAATAGCCGGCTCTTTTAGAGGAGTATTTACTTTCCCAATGTCTAAAACAGTTTGTGCACACTTTTCTTGATCATGGGGGCACAAATTCGGAAACGTTTCCTCATAGAAAGTCTGAAAAAGACGCCTTGCCACCTTACTCTTAACTTCCAGTATGCCGGGAACATCAACTTCTTCCAAACTCAAAGTACTCCAGAAAGGGTGTAACTCTGATACTCTTAGTGGTCTTTGCTCCTTCCAATGTCTTACAATCTGATGAACACACATCAACCCATCTCTAATCTTGATCCCGCAGCTACAAAACATATTAAAGTGTGCACCTAATCTCTCCCCCTTCGTGTATTCCTTAAGCAAAAATTCTATGCATTTGTAAGAGACTTTGAACTTCAAGACGTTAAACAAGTCGGCCCCTTCAACAACTGTGAAGCTCTTATTCAAACTCTCGGTGAAAGACACAGTAATCTCCTTAAGTTGGTTCTCCGCCATTGTTTTGTATTCTTTGAACATTGTGTCTAGCCTAGCATTTCCACTTAACAAGTATGACTTAAGACATGAATGTGCTCCTTCAACTCTAAAATGTTCGAAAAACAATAATATGCAAATACAAATCAGAACATGTGGATCCTTCTGTAATGTGAGGTGGTATGTCCTCGCGTTCTGCGAGGTGTGCATTACAGAAGCTCTTTTTATCATATGTAGAAGGTAGACATAAATTACAGAACATACCTGTTTGTCGTGTTATTCCCGAGAGTGAAGACATTATACGTCCATGCTGAAACAAGTCTTTCTTTGTAACGGTTTAGCCAATTCGTTCTCACGTACTTCAATACGGTTGGATAAGCTCGCCATTCGTCCTCAAGTTTCTTCAAAGTACTCTTGTAATCTTCTTCAGTGGTTTGTTCGAACACGTTATAATAATCATTTGAAATATGAACCCCCAATGCTTGTGTGCCCATAGCTATCTTGGCTCTCGCCTCTATGTTCTTCCTTACATGTCGTCTACATAAGAGAAACTTTGCATTTGGCCATAACTTGTCTGTTGCATTCATAAGAGCCATCTCACGGTCAGTGACGAAGCAAGTAGGCGATGCTCCTATTCTCAAATACATCGTCTGCAGCTGCTGCAATGCCCAGAAATAACTATCCTCGCTCTCAGCCTCTAACCATACCCCGCACACAACAAAATTTTTCCATGTAGAAGTCAAACTGACTATCTCCAAGAAGGGAACATTGTACCTTAAACCAAAATACAGTAAGATAAGTTCCTCATTCAATCTCACGAAATAGAGCATCTGTAATGCTTTTCCTCGCGTGACGCGAGGACACACCACCTCGCGGCACGCGAGGTGGATACTTTGTCCAGAAGCTTTGCAATTGAAAATGCATCAACACATAATCAAGGACATTACTCGCGTTCTGCGAGGTGGTATGTCCTCGCGTTCTGCGAGGTGGTATGTCCTCGCGTTCTGCGAGGTGTGTTTTCTACGACAGATCTTCAATTGTTCATGAATTTTGAAATACAACATTTGCCACAGAATAATAAATACTTACTTGTCTGTGCTATAAGTCGAGTCCATCAAAAGGACATATGGAAACACCTTTAAGAGTTTCATTGATTCGGGGCTAGCAAAGAACAAGTCGCCTATTATCGAAGGATTCTTTGCACTTGGCCTATACTCCATGAAGTAGTTGCTTTCTTTGCGTTGGTGAAAGAATTCTTGAACCACGTTTCTACCTTCCATTTCCTCTTCCCTTATATGTCTTACCAAATTGTACACTTGGTTCTTCTTTGTGCAACTTCCGGGATCCTTGTTTATCTCAGTGTAAATCTGATTTGGAGAACAATGTGAAAGTACCATCTCACGAACCTTTTTCTTTTGATCCGGGGTTGGCGTCTCGGCAAATGCATTCCCGACCAAACTATCTCCAATAGGATGGTTGTGCAAACCACAAACAACCACTAATCTCCAATTCTCTTCAACCCGGTTCTCCATGAGCTTCAACTGAAATTTACACCCCATTTTCTTGCTCTTTGTGTTTGATCTAACACCGACACCTTTAGGCCTATGGGTTCCCCCTTTCTCACAAATGATTTGAACCTTACCACTTTGCCCCGGTTTAGATGGTACACTCCTTCCAATAGAGATCATAAACTTGTGTTTATTTGCAACATTCAAAGCCCACAAATGACCAATCTCCTTAGAGGCAAACACTTGCTCCGTAGTGAAATATTCTGAATAATCCCTACAAACAACTTCTTCCTCACATACGGGACTATCAAACTTTGGTGCAGTGCGTAAAGAGGGAAGAAAACACATCTCCTCTCCTACGTTTGTAGGTGGGTTAGCAAATTGTGAATCAAACGCATCATAGCTTGATGGCACCTCATATGTACATGGCCATTCATAGGTAGATGGCACGGGCAACTCATAAGTAGATGGCACAGACAATTCATATGTAGATGGCACATGTTGTTCATATGAAGATGGTTGATGATAATATCCAAAGTGGTCAATCCCTAAATCAAATGACGGTGGCGAACATGGCCTTGTATTCCGGGAGGGGTAGTTGTAGTCATTCAACTGGATTGCATTCAATCCAGTGAACAAAGAAAAATTCACCTATACACAATGCTTCTGTTAATACTCTGTAATGTGAAACTTCTCGCGTTCTGCGAGGGGGGCACATCTCGCGTGACGCGAGTGGCTTCCTCTCGCAGAACGCGGGAAGTTGCTATTTCCTGAAACTAGTCATTCAACGGGATAATTTAACATAACATGAGTTTCTACATTAAAAACCCTAAAAACATGATCACATCTAAGTTTTTGACATTATATGCAAAAGTCATCTCTTCAACACTTACTACTACTAGATTTAACATGAAATACAACATAATAAGTTCATTTTAGCTCTTAATGGTGCAAAACAAATTAAAATTCAAAAATTAAGTAAGAACATTACCTCATTTGAATGGTAACTTGATGAACCATCATCTCCATTCCCTCCTTTGTTGAATTCCTCTTCATCTTCCATTATTTTAGGTGTTTTTAGAGTGTTTTGAAGTTTTAAGGTTTTGAAAATGGGTTTTAATGGAGGGTGAAAGAGGTGAAAGATGATAAAAAATGTGTTAGGGGAGGGTTAATAGGTGTTACGGATTACTTAAAATAAAGGGGTAGTTATTACAGTTAGGTGGGGACAAGACATGTAGTAATGGCGCACAACAACGTCCATCTGACATGCTAATCTCGCGTTCTGCGAGGACACGTACACTCGCGGAACGCGAGATTAGCATGCATGAAATTAACCTAATTTTCTGCTAATCTCGCGTAACGCGAGTGCCACGTATCTCGCAGAAAGCGAGTGACCCAGCGATGTTTGAATAAAGCACCGGGTTGTATATAAGAACCGTGTATCTTTATTAAAGCTCAGTCTTTTTTATCTTTATTAAAGCCGAGCCTAACGCTGTATTTAATATCAAAGTCTGGGTGGGGCTAAAACAATAGCTAAGACAAACCTTATATAAAGTCAATAAGGGTGCCAATTAAAAGAAATAAAACCAAGAAAAATATTTCCTAAAAATACTTAAACCGAATTAAAGAAATAATCCATAATTGTATACCATTTCCCCTTCTGAATTAAAGAAATAAAACCGGCGATCGCTGCTTTGCCACCGGCGGTCGCCGGTGACCAGGCAACGGTCGTCGATGGCAAAGCAGCGGTCGCCGGGCATAGGCGGCGATCGCCGTTTACGCTTCGTAGCTAAATGTCTGGAAATTAATTGGCGGCGGTCGCCGTAAGGTAGGCGGCGGTCGCCGCTTTGCAAACATCTCGCCGACATCTGTTTTTGAAATGGCTCGTTCTCTCTCGTCCGAGATCGGAATTGAGCGATTCCAAATCCCAGAGTTTCGTCTTGAAGTCTAGTACATTTCATCTTCAGTACTTCACTTCTCATCTTGACTCGAACCGGATCTCTACGAGCTTGAATGGCTACAATACGAGCTCGGGCTACTATCAATGACTTCAATGATGGCTCATATCGATCTTTAGCCCTTGATCTAGTGGTTAGCACATCTCTTGATTTAGGACGAAGTGTCCTTGATGATAGCTCGGATGCTCTTGATGGTAGCTCAGATGCTCCCGCATCAATGCTGCATATATTCCCTTCGTTACTTGGATAACGCAATTTACGGCTTCAGTTCTTTTTGTTAAAAGGAAGGGAAAAAATGCTATAAGAAAATGTGTGGAAGGAACGATGGAGTTTTGATCCTACTTTACTTTTTCTTTTCTTTTTTAACAAGCAAACCAAAAAGTTTATTGCTATACGCAACTCAAGCGTAAATCATCTTCGTGGATGATCTTGAAAAATTGATTCAAACAAGGTCTTACGGAGGTAGACGTTGAAAGGAAATGTCGAAGAGCAAAAATCTCTTCTCTAGATTGTTGATTGTTCAAACAAGGTCTTCCCACTTACGGAGGTTAGCCTTTAACATAGTACGCAATAAAGAACCTAAAATCTTATTAGTGATCTCTGTCTGACCATCTGTTTGGGGATGATAACTAGTAGAAAACAATAGCTTAGTACCTAACTTAGCTCATAACGATTTTCAAAAGTAACTCGCAAACTTAGCATCACGCTCTGACACAATAGTCCTAGGATTACCATGTAACCTAACAATATGCTCAAAAAATAAACAAGTAATCTCTGAAGCATTATTAGTAGTCTTACATGTAATAAAGTGAGCTATCTTAGTGAACCGATCAACCACAACAAATATCGAGTCCCTCCCATTCTTAGACATGGGCAATCTTGTGATGAAATCCATACTAATGTCTTCCCATGGGATGTTTTACGTGGGTAATGGGGTATACAAACTTTGGGGACTCGATCTAGACTTAGCATGCACACAAGTAACACAAAAGCTTTGCAATATTGAGTAACATGATGCAGCATTTTAGGCCAATGAAAGTGTTCTTTCAATGCAGCCATAGACTTAGGAATACCAAAATGTCCTCTACCTTCATGGGCTTCCTGTATTAACAACCTACGAATAAAAGTTCTAGGGATGAGTTTCCCTGATTTAAAGAGATAGCCATTATTAATAAGGAACTCATTAGACTCCCCTTTTTCCATGCATGTCTCAAAAATTTCAGCAAAGTCATCATATTGCATATATAACTCTTTAAGTAAGGAAAATCCTAAGATAGAAGCATCTAATTGGGTAAGAAAAACAAACCTTCGAGAAAGGGCGTCGACGACCACATTCTCCTTACCTTTCTTGTACTTGATGACATATGAGAAGGTCTCCGTGAACTCCACCCATCTTGCATGACGTCGGCCGAGATTGTATTGTCCCTTCAAGTACTTCAATGCTTCATGGTCCGAGTGTATGACAAACTCCTTGGGCCAAAGATAATGTTGTCAAGTCCTCAACACCCAAATAAGAGCATAAATCTCCTTGTCATAGGTAAGGTAGTTGAGCTGAGCACCGGTGAGTTTCTCACTAAAATAAGCAATAGGGAGACGATCTTGAAGCAAGACCACCAATTCCATGGTGGAAAGCATCAAACTCCACCTCAAATGTCTTTGAGAAATCTGGTAATTGCAATAAAGGGGCATTGCAAAGACGATTCTTCAAGGTGATAAAAGCTTGTTCATGTGACTTTGTCCACTCAACTGATGCAACCTTCTTGGTAAGCTCATGTAATGGTGCTACAATGGTGCAGAAATCACGCACAAACCGACGATAGAAGTCGGCCAAGCCCAAAAACGAACGAACCATTGTTGGAGTAGTTGGTCTTGGCCATTCCTCAATGGCGCGAACTAAACCAAGAAAAATAGTAGACTCCGAGCAAAAAGAACATTTCCCTAAGTTAGCAAAAAGTTTCTCTTTCTTAAGACATTCTAAAACTTTCCTAAGCTGAATAACATGCTCATCCATAGTTTTGTTGTAAATAAGGATCTCTTCAAAGTAGACAACCACAAACTTTCCTAAGAAAGCCCTTAAACATGATTCATAAGTCTCGTAAAGGTACTAGGAGCGTTAGTTAGGCCAAAGGGCATCACTAACCACTCATAAAGGCCATACTTAGTTTTAAATGCAGTTTTTCATTCATCACCCTCATGGTATTACATAGTTTTGTTTTAAATGCAGTTTTCCATTAATTGAATACTTAGTCAGTATTCAATTATTTAATTTACAAACTATTTAGAGAATAAGTATTACTTGAAGTGTATTCGGTATTATATAATGGTGAAAGAAAGAAAAAGAAAAAATGAAGTGATGATGAGAGAATACGAGAGTTTTATAGAGAGTGATTCATATATCTAGGCCATTACTAAATACAGCCCGATGCTTTATTTAAACGCAGCCTGGTTTCTCGCGTTACGCGAGAAATCAGGTTGCGTTTGAATAAAGTATTGGGCTGTATATAAGAACCGTGTATATCTAGTGTGTTTTCATTTCTATTCATTGAATGTTCTTTTATTGTAAACCCTAGCCTTTTAAAAAAAGTAAATCTTTCACTATCAAGCACATGACCAATCAAAGATAATACACCTTATGAGGATAACTAAATCATTTTCCATATTGGGAAATTGAGAAATTAAAAATATTGTGAAGGATATAATTAAAATAATTATTCATTTATTGATCTTCTAGTTAGCATATTAGTGGGATTTTTAAATAAATGGAAAAAACTTATATGACATGGCATATGAGAGTATTACAGTACGAGGAAGGTTCAGGTAAAACAAGATTTATGGTGAAACGAGTGTATCAATGAGTCGTTAGATTAGACTTAATTGACGGTTGGATGATGCACAAGATAGATATTAAAGAAAAAAAGATAATAATTTTTATGAGTTACCAAAAAATAGAGAGAGAAAGTTGTTACCATAAAAATCTCACGTCTTCCCTCTCTTTGTATTTTTAACGTATTTTTTATTTCTTAGGCATGGATCTACAACTACTTCCCACACTTTCGACCTACTGAACGTCCTCGGTGGAGAGCAGAGCAACCATGGGTATACCGGTGGATGCCTAAGAATGTAAAGCTGAAGAAGGGGCAAGTCGAAAGGGACTATAGGGGAGCGCTCGATATTCTTATGCCGGAGATGGTAAGTTTCTGCATTTTCTGTTAAGTTTCTGCATTTTCTGGCCTTTCTGCATTTTTTAGTACGCAGCAGTTTCTACATTTTCTCCTACTGTAAGTTTCTGCTGTCATTTTTTTAGGTATGTTGGAACCCGTATGGATCACAAGACTTCACCGATCCTGAGCTTGCTCCCGCTCTATTTCACGGGGTGCTATCGTGCTGTGACATCACCGAACCACACATGCCTGATAGGTGTCCGAGACAATTTGAGAGAGTGCAGCGTATTCCTAGGCCAGTCATCGAACCGCTCAAAGCTCATAGGTTGAAAAACATTAGGTGTTATAGTGTTTTTTATGACGCCAACCAATGGCTTTGGGAGTCAAGAGATGTTCACTCTTTGTCTCTCAATGATATGGGGCCAGTTGCCTTTGCACCACATGAATGCTCCCATGATTACATGGATTGGTACATCAAGAGGACCCATAGATATATCCGTCCTGCAATCCCTGGGATGATTACTGAGAGACAGGTAATATTAATTGTTTTGGTTTATCTTGCGTTTCTAGTCTTTGTTTGTCTCTAATATTAACATAGAATGAATGTTTACTTGCGTATAGGTGATTGGCCGGGTGTACAATGACATGGACCGGTATCGGTTTGCCACTCCAGAGGAATTTTCTTCATATCACGCCCAAATGCTACTATGCATGTCAAATCTCGCTCCCTTCCGACCACGAGAAGACGAGTAGCCTTTCGTTTTGTGTTTTGGATTGTGTTTTGGATGGCTTTCTTAGGTGTGTTGTTGCTTGGATAATTTTGTTGGATAATTTTGTTGCTTCATTTCTATTCGGTTTTTGCATAATCTCGCAGAACGCGAGGTGTACACTCTTCGCAGAACGCGAGATGTACATTCCTCGCAGAACGCGAGGAATTACATTTTCTGAAAAATGTTCATGCCATGAGTTCCTGTTTAAGAATTTAAAAAACCATCTACAGTTCAACATTACATTACAAATTCAGCGAATAAAACATAACTTCAACATTACATTTCAAAGGCGGCACATCGATGTGACACAAGATCGTGCAAAGAAAAAGCATCTCTTTCAGCGTTTCGCCACCAAGGAGTAAACACATGAGGTAATGGGCAGTTTTCTTCAAGACGCAACTACAAGAAAACAACAACATTAGGAAGTTGCATATTAGATAGTAATTCATAAGTAGATCCAAAAACTTACCGGAACAAAATGTCTCTCACTCTCAATATAGAATAAGCAGAACGTCGGAAGTGTGTCACCATCTTCTAACCAAGTAGGACGTTGTAGAGGAAGGTAAGTGTAGTTAGCATTTTTTCCCACCGTTACGAACACTATGTTGAATGTGGATGCCACAAGGCATCCCATTTACGGGGTAGTTAGCCAGTGATCTTCTGGAGCCCTTCCTATTCCTTCCCATGTAAGTTGGTGTAAAGCGCTCTCCAAAGTTGCTTGTTGTGGAGGTCCAATCCAAGTTCCTTGAACTAGGTGCCAAATCTCTTTGACCTTACCTATCATCAAATCTCTTACTTCCCTCCATAAGTGTTGGTTGTCATGCAATTCATGAGCTATTGCTCTAAATCCACAATTTCCATCTCCATTTACCTCAAACCAACCATTCACATGGGTGCGCATCACCTTAATCTTTGGTTTCTTGAATGTTTCAGAATTAGAAGCATTTATTTGCTTCTTTGGGGGTGTTTCTTCCAAATCTCTAGCATCCATCTCAACATTAGTGTGCTCCCATGCAGACGGTCTTCTTTGCGTTGACCTAGGTTGTTTATTAGGAGCTCCGACTGGACGACCTCTGGTGTGCTTTGAAATAGCCGGCTCTTTTAGAGGAGTATTTACTTTCCCAATGTCTAAAACAGTTTGTGCACACTTTTCTTGATCATGGAGGCACAAATTCGGAAACGTTTCCTCATAGAAAGTCTGAAAAAGACGCCTTGCCACCTTACTCTTAACTTCCAGTATGCCGGGAACATCAACTTCTTCCAAACTCAAAGTACTCCAGAAAGGGTGCAACTCTGATACTCTTAGTGGTCTTTGCTCCTTCCAATGTCTTACAATCTGATGAACACACATCAACCCATCTCTAATCTTGATCCCGCAGCTACAAAACATATTAAAGTGTGCACCTAATCTCTCCCCCTTCGTGTATTCCTTAAGCAAAAATTCTATGCATTTGTAAGAGACTTTGAACTTCAAGACTTTAAACAAGTCGGCCCCTTCAACAACTGTGAAGCTCTTATTCAAACTCTCGGTGAAAGACACAGTAATCTCCTTAAGTTGGTTCTCCGCCATTGTTTTGTATTCTTTGAACATTGTGTCTAGCCTAGCATTTCCACTTAACAAGTATGACTTAAGACATGAATGTGCTCCTTCAACTCTAAAATGTTCGAAAAACAATAATATGCAAATACAAATCAGAACATGTGGATCCTTCTGTAATGTGAGGTGGTATGTCCTCGCGTTCTGCGAGGTGTGCATTAAAGAAGCTCTTTTTATCATATGTAGAAGGTAGACATAAATTACAGAACATACTTGTTTGTCGTGTTATTCCCGAGAGTGAAGACATTATACGTCCATGCTGAAACAAGTCTTTCTTTGTAACGGTTTAGCCAATTCGTTCTCACGTACTTCAATACGGTTGGATAAGCTCGCCATTCGTCCTCAAGTTTCTTCAAAGTACTCTTGTAATCTTCTTCAGTGGTTTGTTCGAACACGTTATAATAATCATTTGAAATATGAACCCCCAATGCTTGTGTGCCCATAGCTATCTTGGCTCTCGCCTCTATGTTCTTCCTTACATGTCGTCTACATAAGAGAAACTTTGCATTTGGCCATAACTTGTCTGTTGCATTCATAAGAGATTAAGAGCCATCTCACGGTCAGTGACGAAACAAGTAGGCGATGCTCCTATTCTCAAATACATCTTCTGCAACCATAGACTTAGGAATACCAAAATGTCCTCTACCTTCATGGGCTTCTTGTATTAACAACCTACGAATAAAAGTTCTAGGGATGAGTTTCCCCGATTTAAAGAGATAGCCATTATTAATAAAGAACTCATTAGACTCTCCTTTTTCCATGCATGTCTCAAAAATTTCAGCAAAGTCATCATAATGCATATATAACTCTTTAAGCAAAGAAAATCCTAAGATAGAAGCATCTAATTGGGTAAGAAAAACAAACCTTCGAGAAAGGGCGTCGACGACCTCTGAATTGGAAAATTTAAAGAAAGTAGTTCCATTTTTATATGATTTAATTTAATTAGAGAAATTTATTTATTTATTTTTTGGCAAATAATGTGACATGACGTTGAAGTGACGCTGATGTGACGCAAATTTTTACAAATGGATGACTTATCCCTTATATTGTACTCTCTCCGTCCCGGTATATAATTCCTATTTCATTTTTGACATTATTCACCTTTTAATACATTTTGTCGTATAACTTTTAATATGTAAGAACAAACATAGTTATATGGGGTCTTGTTTGATTCGTCTTGATGAGTACTTTAACATATCAAAATTTTAGAATTTTTTATTAACATATAATTAGAGATATTAACGATACAAAACGTGTCTCGGCAAATGTGAAAAGTGAAAGAGGAATTATATTATGGGACGGAGGGAGTAGTTAGGTAGATGTATGAGTGGAGAAAATCAACAATATCAAATTTTAATACACAAATTTATGATTTTCATGGTATTAATTATCTAGAAATTCTATAATGACAAATATTTTGAAACAAAATTAAGAGTATAAAATGACATTTATTTTGAAACGGAAGGAGTATATATGGAGTACTCCCTGATCCGTAGTTGCTCATTTTCCCTAGCCGTACAAATGTTCTTATTGGCGTGCAAAAGACGAAGCATTAGCAAAACGGCAATTTGCTGAAAGCCCAATCGTAAATTGTGCATGTGACAAATAGCAGAGCAATTTAGAATTTCGTGTAAAGGTCCCAGTGCCTTCTAATTGAATGTGTTCGCATAAAACCATTAATTAATAATGTGGAGTGATTTGGGTAATTACCGTGTTTACTGTAATGATTTAAGATTCGATGAAACAACCTTTGAGGTGAAAAAAGAGTATCATTCTCCACCTTTAGATTTGTCTAGAATGAATGAGGCGTATTATTTTAGGATGAATGTGTTTTATCAAATCTCAACTCTTTAGATTTTGTGAGATTTTTCTTTGAAAAATTCCAGTATCTTTCTTCTTTTCTTTTCTCTTTCTTCAATTCTCCCTACATTCTGTAGCAGAGAAGTTTCTTCGTCTTCCTCCTTGCATCTCCGTCCAGACAAAATCGAAGCGCTTCATCGTCTTCATTGTGTTCATACATACAATAAAAAGTGTAAAGAATACCATATAAATTGAGGATAACAAAGATAGGTTATAAAATATTTCATGATTATTGTTCATTTTATTTTAGGAATGCAATTATATGCTGACGAATATCTACCAAATGTAACGAATATTACTACCACATTAGTATAGTTTGTTTGAATATGAGATGATTGTTCATGAATATAAGTGTGATTTCGTTCAAGCACACACAAATTCAGAATCTAACCTCAGAATAGTTTGAATTCGCAATTAAAGTAACTGAAATATACTAAAACTGAATATCTACAAGAAAATAATGAACAACTACACCATGAATATTCATGAATTATGCACGAATATCGTATTAACTGGGCATAATAAGTTGATCATCACAAACTGAAGTTATTCAATATATCATATATGTTATTCATCCGACCTTGTAAAAAACAGTAAAACCCTAACGAATATCTACACATTACTAAAATAGTTCTTACGAATATCACTGAAGTTTCAACGGTGAATAAAATAAATTTAATTTGAACGAAGAAACCCTAAAATATGGTGTGAACATGCTAATACATAATTTATACTATGAATATTCAGGAACATGCTAATTCAGAATCTAACCTCAAAATAGTTTCGATTTTCAATTAAAGTAACTCAGACCTACGATGACCGAATAGTAGGTCAAGAAAATAATGAACAACTACACCATGAATATTCATGAATTATGCACGAATATCGTATTAACTGGGCATAATAAGTAGATCATCACAAACTGAAGTTATTCAATATCATATATGTTATTCATCCGACCTTGTGAAAAACAGTAAAACCCTAACGAATATCTTCGCCTATGAATGAATATCTATGCATAACTAAAATAGTTCTTACGAATATCACCCAAGTTTCTTTGGTGAACAAACTATATTTGATTTGAACAAAGAAACCCTAAAATATGGTGCAAACATGTTAATTCATAATAAAAGATCGATTATGCAACACAAAATAAGATTATGAATGGAAGCAAAATCGAGTAAGAACTATAGGAAGAATAATCAAACCTTTTTCCATATTCATTGAACAAACCTTGAATAAAAAACTGAAGATGAAGATCGTTTGATATGAATGAAGAATGAAAAGAGAAGACGATAACGTAGAGAGAAGACAGAGAGAGAAGACAAAGAGAGGGAAGACGTGAGATTTTTATGGTAACAACTTTCTCTCTCTATTTTTTGGTAACTCATAAAAATTATTATCTTTTTTTCTTTAATATCTATCTTGTGCATCATCCAACCGTCAATTAAGTCTAATCTAACGACTCATTGATACACTCGTTTCACCATAAATCTTGTTTTACCTGAACCTTCCTCGTACTGTAATACTCTCATATGCCATGTCATATAAGTTTTTTCCATTTATTTAAAAATCCCACTAATATGCTAACTAGAAGATCAATAAATGAATAATTATTTTAATTATATCCTTCACAATATTTTTAATTTCTCAATTTCCCAATATGGAAAATGATTTAGTTATCCTCATGAGGTGTATTATCTTTGATTGGTCATGTGCTTGATAGTGAAAGATTTACTTTTTTTAAAAGGCTAGGGTTTACAATAAAAGAACATTCAATGAATAGAAATGAAAACACACTAGATATACACGGTTCTTATATACAGCCCAATACTTTATTCAAACGCAACCTGATTTCTCGCGTAACGCGAGAAACCAGGCTGCGTTTGAATAAAGCATCGGGCTGTATTTAGTAATGGCCTAGATATATGAATCACTCTCTATAAAACTCTCGTATTCTCTCATCATCACTTCATTTTTTCTTTTTCTTTCTTTCACCATTATATAATACCGAATACACTTCAAGTAATACTTATTCTCTAAATAGTTTGTAAATTAAATAATTGAATACTGACTAAGTATTCAATTAATGGAAAACTGCATTTAAAACAAAACTATGTAATACCATGAGGGTGATGAATGGAAAACTGCATTTAAAACTAAGTATGGCCTTTATGAGTGGTTAGTGATGCCCTTTGGCCTAACTAACGCTCCTAGTACCTTTATGAGACTTATGAATCATGTTTAAGGGCTTTCTTAGGAAAGTTTGTGGTTGTCTACTTTGAAGAGATCCTTATTTACAACAAAACTATGGATGAGCATGTTATTCAGCTTAGGAAAGTTTTAGAATGTCTTAAGAAAGAGAAACTTTTTGCTAACTTAGGGAAATGTTCTTTTTGCTCGGAGTCTACTATTTTTCTTGGTTTAGTTCGCGCCATTGAGGAATGGCCAAGACCAACTACTCCAACAATGGTTCGTTCGTTTTTGGGCTTGGCCGACTTCTATCGTCGGTTTGTGCGTGATTTCTGCACCATTGTAGCACCATTACATGAGCTTACCAAGAAGGTTGCATCAGTTGAGTGGACAAAGTCACATGAACAAGCTTTTATCACCTTGAAGAATCGTCTTTGCAATGCCCCTTTATTGCAATTACCAGATTTCTCAAAGACATTTGAGGTGGAGTTTGATGCTTTCCACCATGGAATTGGTGGTCTTGCTTCAAGATCGTCTCCCTATTGCTTATTTTAGTGAGAAACTCACCGGTGCTCAGCTCAACTACCTTACCTATGACAAGGAGATTTATGCTCTTATTTGGGTGTTGAGGACTTGACAACATTATCTTTGGCCCAAGGAGTTTGTCATACACTCGGACCATGAAGCATTGAAGTACTTGAAGGGACAATACAATCTCGGCCGACGTCATGCAAGATGGGTGGAGTTCACGGAGACCTTCTCATATGTCATCAAGTACAAGAAAGGTAAGGAGAATGTGGTCGTCGACGCCCTTTCTCGAAGGTTTGTTTTTCTTACCCAATTAGATGCTTCTATCTTAGGATTTTCCTTACTTAAAGAGTTATATATGCAATATGATGACTTTGCTGAAATTTTTGAGACATGCATGGAAAAAGGGGAGTCTAATGAGTTCCTTATTAATAATGGCTATCTCTTTAAATCAGGGAAACTCATCCCTAGAACTTTTATTCGCAGGTTGTTAATACAGGAAGCCCATGAAGGTAGAGGACATTTTGGTATTCCTAAGTCTATGGCTGCATTGAAAGAACACTTTCATTGGCCTAAAATGCTGCATCATGTTACTCAATATTGCAAAGCTTTTGTGTTACTTGTGTGCATGCTAAGTCTAGATCGAGTCCCCAAAGTTTGTATACCCCATTACCCACGTAAAACATCCCATGGGAAGACATTAGTATGGATTTCATCACAAGATTGCCCATGTCTAAGAATGGAAGGGACTCGATATTTGTTGTGGTTGATCGGTTCACTAAGATAGCTCACTTTATTACATGTAAGACTACTAATAATGCTTCAGAGATTACTTGTTTATTTTTTGAGCATATTGTTAGGTTACATGGTAATCCTAGGACTATTGTGTCAGAGCGTGATGCTAAGTTTGCGAGTTACTTTTGAAATTCGTTATGAGCTAAGTTAGGTACTAAGCTATTGTTTTCTACTAGTTATCATCCCCAAACAGATGGTCAGACAGAGATCACTAATAAGATTTTAGGTTCTTTATTGCGTACTATGTTAAAGGCTAACCTCCGTAAGTGGGAAGACCTTGTTTGAACAATCAACAATCTAGAGAAGAGATTTTTGCTCTTCGACATTTCCTTTCAACGTCTACCTCCGTAAGACCTTGTTTGAATCAATTTTTCAAGATCATCCACGAAGATGATTTACGCTTGAGTTGCGTATAGCAATAAACTTTTTGGTTTGCTTGTTAAAAAAGAAAAGAAAAAGTAAAGTATGATCAAAACTCCATCGTTCCTTCCACACATTTTCTTATAGCATTTTTTCCCTTCCTTTTAACAAAAAGAACTGAAGCCGTAAATTGCGTTATCCAAGTAACGAAGGGAATATATGCAGCATTGATGCGGGAGCATCTGAGCTACCATCAAGAGCATCCGAGATATCATCAAGGACACTTCGTCCTAAATCAAGAGATGTGCTAACCACTAGATCAAGGGCTAAAGATCGATATGAGCCATCATTGAAGTCATTGATAGTAGCCCGAGCTCGTATTGTAGCCATTCAAGCTCGTAGAGATCCGGTTCGAGTCAAGATGAGAAGTGAAGTACTGAATATGAAATGTACTAGACTTCAAGACGAAACTCTGGGATTTGGAATCGCTCAATTCCGATCTCGGACGAGAGAGAACGAGCCATTTCAAAAACAGATGTCGGCGAGATGTTTGCAAAGCGGCGACCGCCGCCTACCTTACGGCGACCGCCGCCTACCTTACGGCGACCGCCGCCTACCTTACGGCGACCGCCGCCAATTAATTTCCAGACATTTAGCTACGAAGCGTAAACGGCGATCGCCGCCTATGCCCGGCGACCGCTGCTTTGCCATCGACGACCGTTGCCTGGTCACCGGCGACCGCCGGTGGCAAAGCAGCGATCGCCGGTTTTATTTCTTTAATTCAGAAGGGGAAATGGTATACAATTATGGATTATTTCTTTAATTCGGTTTAAGTATTTTTAGGAAATATTTTTCTTGGTTTTATTTCTTTTAATTGGCACCCTTATTGACTTTATATAAGGTTTGTCTTAGCTATTGTTTTAGCCCCACCCAGACTTTGATATTAAATACAGCGTTAGGCTCGGCTTTAATAAAGATAAAAAAGACTGAGCTTTAATAAAGATACACGGTTCTTATATACAACCCGGTGCTTTATTCAAACATCGCTGGGTCACTCGCTTTCTGCGAGATACGTGGCACTCGCGTTACGCGAGATTAGCAGAAAATTAGGTTAATTTCATGCATGCTAATCTCGCGTTCCGCGAGTGTACGTGTCCTCGCAGAACGCGAGATTAGCATGTCAGATGGACGTTGTTGTGCGCCATTACTACATGTCTTGTCCCCACCTAACTGTAATAACTACCCCTTTATTTTAAGTAATCCGTAACACCTATTAACCCTCCCCTAACACATTTTTTATCATCTTTCACCTCTTTCACCCTCCATTAAAACCCATTTTCAAAACCTTAAAACTTCAAAACACTCTAAAAACACCTAAAATAATGGAAGATGAAGAGGAATTCAACAAAGGAGGGAATGGAGATGATGGTTCATCAAGTTACCATTCAAATGAGGTAATGTTCTTACTTAATTTTTGAATTTTAATTTGTTTTGCACCATTAAGAGCTAAAATGAACTTATTATGTTGTATTTCATGTTAAATCTAGTAGTAGTAAGTGTTGAAGAGATGACTTTTGCATATAATGTCAAAAACTTAGATGTGATCATGTTTTTAGGGTTTTTAATGTAGAAACTCATGTTATGTTAAATTATCCCGTTGAATGACTAGTTTCAGGAAATAGCAACTTCCCGCGTTCTGCGAGAGGAAGCCACTCGCGTCACGCGAGATGTGCCCCCCTCGCAGAACGCGAGAAGTTTCACATTACAGAGTATTAACAGAAGCATTGTGTATAGGTGAATTTTTCTTTGTTCACTGGATTGAATGCAATCCAGTTGAATGACTACAACTACCCCTCCCGGAATACAAGGCCATGTTCGCCACCGTCATTTGATTTAGGGATTGACCACTTTGGATATTATCATCAACCATCTTCATATGAACAACATGTGCCATCTACATATGAATTGTCTGTGCCATCTACTTATGAGTTGCCCGTGCCATCTACCTATGAATGGCCATGTACATATGAGGTGCCATCAAGCTATGATGCGTTTGATTCACAATTTGCTAACCCACCTACAAACGTAGGAGAGGAGATGTGTTTTCTTCCCTCTTTACGCACTGCACCAAAGTTTGATAGTCCCGTATGTGAGGAAGAAGTTGTTTGTAGGGATTATTCAGAATATTTCACTACGGAGCAAGTGTTTGCCTCTAAGGAGATTGGTCATTTGTGGGCTTTGAATGTTGCAAATAAACACAAGTTTATGATCTCTATTGGAAGGAGTGTACCATCTAAACCGGGGCAAAGTGGTAAGGTTCAAATCATTTGTGAGAAAGGGGGAACCCATAGGCCTAAAGGTGTCGGTGTTAGATCAAACACAAAGAGCAAGAAAATGGGGTGTAAATTTCAGTTGAAGCTCATGGAGAACCGGGTTGAAGAGAATTGGAGATTAGTGGTTGTTTGTGGTTTGCACAACCATCCTATTGGAGATAGTTTGGTCGGGAATGCATTTGCCGAGACGCCAACCCCGGATCAAAAGAAAAAGGTTCGTGAGATGGTACTTTCACATTGTTCTCCAAATCAGATTTACACTGAGATAAACAAGGATCCCGGAAGTTGCACAAAGAAGAACCAAGTGTACAATTTGGTAAGACATATAAGGGAAGAGGAAATGGAAGGTAGAAACGTGGTTCAAGAATTCTTTCACCAACGCAAAGAAAGCAACTACTTCATGGAGTATAGGCCAAGTGCAAAGAATCCTTCGATAATAGGCGACTTGTTCTTTGCTAGCCCCGAATCAATGAAACTCTTAAAGGTGTTTCCATATGTCCTTTTGATGGACTCGACTTATAGCACAGACAAGTAAGTATTTATTATTCTGTGGCAAATGTTGTATTTCAAAATTCATGAACAATTGAAGATCTGTCGTAGAAAACACACCTCGCAGAACGCGAGGACATACCACCTCGCAGAACGCGAGGACATACCACCTCGCAGAACGCGAGTAATGTCCTTGATTATGTGTTGATGCATTTTCAATTGCAAAGCTTCTGGACAAAGTATCCACCTCGCGTGCCGCGAGGTGGTGTGTCCTCGCGTCACGCGAGGAAAAGCATTACAGATGCTCTATTTCGTGAGATTGAATGAGGAACTTATCTTACTGTATTTTGGTTTAAGGTACAATGTTCCCTTCTTGGAGATAGTCAGTTTGACTTCTACATGGAAAAATTTTGTTGTGTGCGGGGTATGGTTAGAGGCTGAGAGCGAGGATAGTTATTTCTGGGCATTGCAGCAGCTGCAGACGATGTATTTGAGAATAGGAGCATCGCCTACTTGCTTCGTCACTGACCGTGAGATGGCTCTTATGAATGCAACAAACAAGTTATGGCCAAATGCAAAGTTTCTCTTATGTAGACGACATGTAAGGAAGAACATAGAGGCGAGAGCCAAGATAGCTATGGGCACACAAGCATTGGGGGTTCATATTTCAAATGATTATTATAACGTGTTCGAACAAACCACTGAAGAAGATTACAAGAGTACTTTGAAGAAACTTGAGGACGAATGGCGAGCTTATCCAACCGTATTGAAGTACGTGAGAACGAATTGGCTAAACCGTTACAAAGAAAGACTTGTTTCAGCATGGACGTATAATGTCTTCACTCTCGGGAATAACACGACAAACAGGTATGTTCTGTAATTTATGTCTACCTTCTACATATGATAAAAAGAGCTTCTGTAATGCACACCTCGCAGAACGCGAGGACATACCACCTCACATTACAGAAGGATCCACATGTTCTGATTTGTATTTGCATATTATTGTTTTTCGAACATTTTAGAGTTGAAGGAGCACATTCATGTCTTAAGTCATACTTGTTAAGTGGAAATGCTAGGCTAGACACAATGTTCAAAGAATACAAAACAATGGCGGAGAACCAACTTAAGGAGATTACTGTGTCTTTCACCGAGAGTTTGAATAAGAGCTTCACAGTTGTTGAAGGGGCCGACTTGTTTAAAGTCTTGAAGTTCAAAGTCTCTTACAAATGCATAGAATTTTTGCTTAAGGAATACACGAAGGGGGAGAGATTAGGTGCACACTTTAATATGTTTTGTAGCTGCGGGATCAAGATTAGAGATGGGTTGATGTGTGTTCATCAGATTGTAAGACATTGGAAGGAGCAAAGACCACTAAGAGTATCAGAGTTGCACCCTTTCTGGAGTACTTTGAGTTTGGAAGAAGTTGATGTTCCCGGCATACTGGAAGTTAAGAGTAAGGTGGCAAGGCGTCTTTTTCAGACTTTCTATGAGGAAACGTTTCAGAATTTGTGCCCCCATGATCAAGAAAAGTGTGCACAAACTGTTTTAGACATTGGGAAAGTAAATACTCCTCTAAAAGAGCCGGCTATTTCAAAGCACACCAGAGGTCGTCCAGTCGGAGCTCCTAATAAACAACCTAGGTCAACGCAAAGAAGACCGTCTGCATGGGAGCACACTAATGTTGAGATGGATGCTAGAGATTTGGAAGAAACACCCCCAAAGAAGCAAATAAATGCTTCTAATTCTGAAACATTCAAGAAACCAAAGATTAAGGTGATGCGCACCCATGTGAATGGTTGGTTTGAGGTAAATGGAGATGGAAATTGTGGATTTAGAGCAATAGCTCATGAATTGCATGACAACCAACACTTATGGAGGGAAGTAAGAGATTTGATGATAGGTAAGGTCAAAGAGATTTGGCACCTAGTTCAAGGAACTTGGATTGGACCTCCACAACAAGCAACTTTGGAGAGCGCTTTACACCAACTTACATGGGAAGGAATAGGAAGGGTTCCAGAAGATCACTGGCTAACTACCCCGTAAATGGGATGCCTTGTGGCATCCACATTCAACATAGTGTTCGTAACGGTGGGAAAAAATGCTAACTACACTTACCTTCCTCTACAACGTCCTACTTGGTTAGAAGATGGTGACACACTTCCGACGTTCTGCTTATTCTATATTGAGAGTGAGAGACATTTTGTTCCGGTAAGTTTTTGGATCTACTTATGAATTACTATCTAATATGCAACTTCCTAACGTTGTTGTTTTCTTGTAGTTGCGTCTTGAAGAAAACTGCCCATTACCTCATGTGTTTACTCCTTGGTGGCGAAACGCTGAAAGAGATGCTTTTTCTTTGCACGATCTTGTGTCACATCGATGTGCCGCCTTTGAAATGTAATGTTGAAGTTATGTTTTATTCGCTGAATTTGTAATGTAATGTTGAACTGTAGATGGTTTTTTAAATTCTTAAACAGGAACTCATGGCATGAACATTTTTCAGAAAATGTAATTCCTCGCGTTCTGCGAGGAATGTACATCTCGCGTTCTGCGAAGAGTGTACACCTCGCGTTCTGCGAGATTATGCAAAAACCGAATAGAAATGAAGCAACAAAATTATCCAACAAAATTATCCAAGCAACAACACACCTAAGAAAGCCATCCAAAACACAATCCAAAACACAAAACGAAAGGCTACTCGTCTTCTCGTGGTCGGAAGGGAGCGAGATTTGACATGCATAGTAGCATTTGGGCGTGATATGAAGAAAATTCCTCTGGAGTGGCAAACCGATACCGGTCCATGTCATTGTACACCCGGCCAATCACCTATACGCAAGTAAACATTCATTCTATGTTAATATTAGAGACAAACAAAGACTAGAAACGCAAGATAAACCAAAACAATTAATATTACCTGTCTCTCAGTAATCATCCCAGGGATTGCAGGACGGATATACCTATGGGTCCTCTTGATGTACCAATCCATGTAATCATGGGAGCATTCATGTGGTGCAAAGGCAACTGACCCCATATCATTGAGAGACAAAGAGTGAACATCTCTTGACTCCCAAAGCCATTGGTTGGCGTCATAAAAAACACTATAACACCTAATGTTTTTCAACCTATGAGCTTTGAGCGGTTCGATGACTGGCCTAGGAATACGCTGCACTCTCCCAAATTGTCTCGGACACCTATCAGGCATGTGTGGTTCGGTGATGTCACAGCACGATAGCACCCCGTGAAATAGAGCGGGAGCAAGCTCAGGATCGGTGAAGTCTTGTGATCCATACGGGTTCCAACATACCTAAAAAAATGACAGCAGAAACTTACAGTAGGAGAAAATGCAGAAACTGCTGCGTACTAAAAAATGCAGAAAGGCCAGAAAATGCAGAAACTTAACAGAAAATGCAGAAACTTACCATCTCCGGCATAAGAATATCGAGCGCTCCCCTATAGTCCCTTTCGACTTGCCCCTTCTTCAGCTTTACATTCTTAGGCATCCACCGGTATACCCATGGTTGCTCTGCTCTCCACCGAGGACGTTCAGTAGGTCGAAAGTGTGGGAAGTAGTTGTAAATCCATGCCTAAGAAATAAAAAATACGTTAAATATGAAAATATATATAAGTATGTAAATTAAACGCTTAGAAAGTATAATACCTGCAACAAGGTGTAACAGAAAGACATCTGGGCACAACCCTGTCGTGTGCATATCCCTAGTTGCCTATACAGATGGGCCAAAGCAGCTGAACCCCACGATATGCCCGTAGCATGGGCATAGGTTTCCAAAAAAGGCTCATATCTAAGCCGAATCAAGTTCTGTGACTTGTCCGGAAATAAGATCGAGGAAGCAGTATACAACACCCAACCTAAACCCTTTCTCTCTGGACCTAGGTTTTCACAATGCCTTTTAAACCATTCAACTTTCACCCTCCCAGAATCTAAAGTGTGAGGATCCATTCCAAAAATTTCCGCCCCCTTCCTACCATAGTATTTTAGAATCTCATCATGACTAAACTTGGCACCCAGTTTCTTACATGTCGTCATTGTTTTTCCTTCTATAGGTAGGCCTAAAATCATATGTACATCAAGAAGGCCAATAGTGATCTCACCACAAGGAGGTGGAATGAATTTGTCTCCGGTTGCCATCGTTCGATGAACGCTTCAATCAAAGGAAAGTCGATTTCTTCGTACATCATGTCAGGTAGATCTGACAGTCCAACTGCACCGGGAATCTCTGACCAGTCATTGTTGTCCAATGACCAATCACTGCTCTGCTTTGTCCGTTGTTGTGGCTTCATCGGACCTTTGAACTGCAGAAAAATACAAAAATTACACAATGCAGACCAAATTTTCAAAACATAGAGTTTCTGCAGATTTATCAGTTTCGGCAGAATTGTGCATTTTCTCGCTATCTGCGATGAGTGACACCCTCACGTTCTGCGAGAAAATGCACATATTTTGCATTTTCTGATAATTCTGCAGAATATGTGCAATGGATTGAAAATGCGGAAAATAAATAAATAATAAAATTACCTCCCCTTTCTGGATGTGGAATGCAACATGTGCTTCAAATCCCTTAAGCAACTCGGGATCTTCTGGACCTCCAGGTGTGTCATGAGTGAGCTCAGGATCATACTTTGGCTCATTCTTCTTGGACTTCCTCTTTCTTTTGCGTTTCTCGACCACTTCTTCTTCTTCTTCTTCAACATCATCACCTTCTTGTTCTTGTTCATGTTGTTCCTCTTCTTCATCCCCAAAAACTTCATCCTCGTTTTCTGCTTCCATCGGTTCTGGGGCTTGATTGTGAGAAGAAGAACCAGCTTGTCCACTTCCCTCGGCATATCCACCGCCCCAACTTTGTCCAACCATCCCTTCTCCACCGCCCCAACTGCCTCCCGCCCACCCCTGTCCGGCTTCCATAAGTGCATTATGTTCAAAAAACTGGTCCCAACAACCCGGTTGTCCAGTAGAATAACTATCTTGGGAAACAAGGTCCCAGCCAACTGGGTATGACTCCCAACTACTACGCGGTTGTCCAATTGAATAACTACCTTGGGACCAATTGGGATTGGGACGTTCTTCAACGTCGGGAAGAGCTCTACGGGGTGAGTCTTCTTTGCTTTCCCCTTCCCCATTTGTTTTTCAACCGGGGGTTCTTCCCTAACAACATCTCTGTTTCTCCGACGAGTCGAACGACCGGGACGATACATTGCCTAAAACAATACAAAGTAAAATCAATAAATAAACGAACGCAGAAAATAAAATCAGAAAACAGAAAACAGAACAAACAACCAAAAAAACACAAACATATGTTCTGCAGAAAACAGATTTGCCAGTTATGGCAACTCCTCGCGTTCTGCGACGGACATGACTCTCGCAGAACGCGAGGGACATAACTCTCGCAGAACGCGAGGGACATGACTCTCGCAGAACGCGAGGGACATAACTCTCGCAGAACGCGAGGGACATGACTCTCGCAGAACGCGAGGGATGTAGTGTTCTGCGTGAATTTGCACTTTCTTCAGTTTCCGACGACAGTTTCCGGGGACAATTTCCGGCCAAAGTTCAATATTTTAGCTAAAATACCTATCAATTTAAGTAAATTACCAAATAAAAATCAAAACCCTCAATAAAATCAACAACCCTAATCAAAAACCCTAACCGTAATGAATTTCAACCTATTCAACATAAAACAACATCCACTCATCAACCATAATTCAAAATCATCATCTTTCATCCATTATACAACCATTTGTAAATCAACATTCAATATCAAAACATCATATAATATGCAATTTTCTATACTAACGACATATATTCATCTAAAAACAACATTAGAAAGCATAAGAGTATTAGAAACATACCTTGTATGGAGATTTGAATTGAAAAGAGAAAGAAGAAGTAGGTTGAAATTGAGAGATGGTAAATTGAGAGCGACGAAATTTTATAATGGTGGCTGTAAAAATGGACCTAGTAGGATTTTTCACCTTTTATAGGGGAAAGACCCACGCGAGGGGCCCGTGCGTTTATATTTAGCAAGTGACTAAAGATAGATTCACTCTCGAGCGCTCCCCTCTGTCTCCTCGTTGACGCTTGCTCTCCTTAAAAAATCTTCTCCATCAAGCAAAAGACTTTTAGTTATTTCTCTGTTTGAACAGGGTAGTAATGTCCGGGCGGAATATGAAAAGGCAAGTGCACACATAGAGTTTCCCCTTCCGAAAAAAAAAACCCATTGATTCGATTGAGTTCCCTTTCTCTCTTCAATCCGTCTCATGTCTCACAGAGGAGGTGGCCGGGGAAGAGGCTATGGCGGTCCTTCTGGAGGAGGACGAGGATACAGTGGCGATGGAGGAGGACGCGGATACAGTGGCGATGGAGGAGGACGCGGATATGGCGGAGGAAGAGGAAGAGGATCTGCTCCGTCTTCGGATGTGTTAACTGCTCAAACATGGAAGACGGCTGGAGCCACCAATTCTCTTAGCGCAGGAGTGAAGGCGATGTCGCTTTCAACTCCGCCGTCTTCGTCGAGGAAGGTCGAAGGTCCTCCTCCGAGGCCGGGTTTGGGGAGAATCGGACTTGCCTGTGTCGTTAGGGCTAATCACTTTCTCGTTCACCTTAAGGATCAGGATTTCTATCACTATGATGTAAGGTTTTATTGTTTACCTTCTCTTCAGCATCATCCTTTCTTTTTTCCTGTTCAGATGCACGTGTGTTGTATCAACTAGTGACGGATATTGTGTCGTGTGTTGCTGCCAGGTGTGCATTAACCCTGAAGTCTCATCAAAGACTTTTTCCAGAAAGATTTTGTCTATGTTTGTGAAGACTTACAGTAAAACGCATTTAAAGAACAAAATTCCAGCTTATGATGGCAACAAGAGTCTTTATACTGCTGGACCATTACCCTTTACCTCTAAGGAATTTGTTGTCAAGTTTGTTGAAAATGAAAGGTTCTGATTGTCACTTCTGAATCTTTCATTGTGTTTGTACTCTTCAACCATGCTAAGTTTTGACCCATTTTTCCGTTGTGTGACAGGGAAAGAGAATTTAAAGTTACTCTTAAGCTTGCTGCAAAAATTGACACCCATCAGCTGAAGGAGTTTCTGTCCGCACGACAATTAGACTCTCCTCAAGATGCCATACAAGTGCTGGATGTGGTTATGCAAGCAGCAGCTCCTACAGGGTAATTTTTAACTTTCTGTCTGTCAAGTATATATATTACTATATAGTTTAGTAGTATACTAAGCACGTATCATGATGTTTCCTTGTCTCTCATATACATATTGTTAATGTTTTTCAGCTATGCTGTCATTGGGAGATCTTATTTCTCCGCGTCTCTTGGGAAAGGTGACCTGGGATCAGGTATAGAGTACTGGAAAGGCTATTATCAGTCTCTTCGTCCAACACAAATGGGTCTATCTTTAAATGTCGGTAAGGCTTCACAATAGGTTTTGGAACTAGGAATTTTGTGTACTTACAACAGTTGCTTCTTGCGTTGCTAGAATATTTCAAATGACCTTGTTGGTTGATTTATACATTGAATTGATTGTAATTCTTTGATTATTTATCTTGCATCTGAAATACATAAGTTATGGTTGCTGATTATTGCAGATGTATCGGCGAGACCATTCTACGAGTCAATCATGGTTACTAAGTTTGTCGCTAAGCTCTTGAATTTAAACGATTTGTCAAGGAAACTATCTGATCGTGATCGTCTGAAGGTAGTAACCTCTTCATCTTAATACCAGTATATTCTGATGCAATTGAACATATGTCTATGGTATTAAAAGCTGCTGGCTTTTGGATGATAAAACAATGATTGTTTATAGAAATTCATGGCTTGGCTTCAGTTAATTTCTTTATTGTATTACGCAGGTCAAGAAAGCTCTAAGAGGGACTACTGTTGAAACTAATTATAGGGGTTACACCAAAAGGCACAAGGTTAATAACCTATCCCAAGAACGAGCAGATCAAGTGGTGTAAGCTGCCTTGCCTTCCATGTATTGCTTATGAATGTAACAAGTGTAAATGCTTTGACATCCTTCAACATTTTCTGTACAGAAATGCAATTTTGCTTTGGTGAAGTACATAGCGAGTGACATTCATCATTTATATCTTCCAGTGCTATAATCAGTTCATATGGACATGTTAATTATTTTATTAAGGATGAGTGGTAGCTTTGTCAGCTCGACTATTTATTCAAAGTTATATTTAAACTAAGCTGACTATCCCTTTCTGTTGTGACAAGGATAGTTAGCTGTAACCATGTCTACTCTGTGATGCTGGTCATTTCTTTTATCTTTCATTTTGATTTTACTAATATTTCTTTCTTTTTTGTAGGTTTGCTTGTGAATCTGGGTCTAAGATTTCAGTATACCAGTATTTTTTTGATAAGTATAATATCAAGCTTAGCTTTCAGCATCTTCCTTGCATTATATCGGGCCCAAAGGAGAGAGCCGTGCATATACCGTTGGAGGTAGTGATTTCTGCTAGTCCATAAAGATATTTTGTCTTCGGTTTTAAATGTGACACCAATGCTTTGGTGTGTAGTTGTGCAAGCTTGCTGATGGTGAGAGATATGCAAAAAAGCTGAACGAAAAGCAAGTTACTTTCATGCTTAGAGCAACTTGCCAGCGCCCACATGATCGGGAGAAAAATATTAAGCAGGTAGATGGTGCTGAATCCCTGCTTATTCTCTTAAGGCATTGTTCTCACAAGTTTGTTTAATTTAATTTTCCGAGTTTTGTAGTTAGCACTAACTTTTTTTTTTTGTATTGTGAAGATTATCATGAATAACAGGTACAACGACAATCCAATTGTTGCGAAAGAATTTGGCATGAACGTAAATGATGCGCCTACATCAGTTGATGCTCGAGTTCTACCTGTTCCAATGGTGAGTACTGGTCTTAGAGTTTCATCTATCTGATTAAATACACTTTGCTGTTCCTAAAATTGCATTTTGTTATTGTTGTTCCTTTCTTAGCTTAAGTATCATGCAAGTGGAAAGGAGTCAATGTGTACTCCAGGCCTGGGACAATGGAATATGATCAACAGGGTGAAGCTCTCTAACTACGATTGTTTCTGTTTACTTAGTAGTTGTCTGGTGACTGATTTCGAGCTTACTGAAATATATTATGCACTGCAGAAAATGTACAATGGTGGAAAAGTCCAGTCTTGGACGTGCTTGAACTTCTCGTCGATAGACACAAGAAAGGCTTCTGAGTTCTGCACTGAGCTAGTCAACATGTGTGTTAAAAAAGGAATGGTATGTATAGCACTGAAAATTAATCTCTATGAGCAAACTTATCTTGTTTTAAGCCGTTAATTCTTCATCTGTGAAGGTTTTCAATCCACGGCCCGTGATTCCAGTACGTTCCTTTCCTCCTGCTCAAATTGAAATAGCTCTTGTAGATGTCGCAAACCAAGCTAGCCAGGCCAAAAGCAAGCTTGACTTACTCTTCATTATATTACCAGATTATACTGGATCATATGGTAATCAAACATTCTTTGACTTCCATATTATAAGATATTCAATTTCCACTCATGATCATATACAATCTTTCCTTGTAGGAAAAATCAAACGGATTTGTGAAACAGAGTTGGGCCTCATATCTCAATGCTGCCTACCTAAGAATGTTATCAAAGATAAGTTAGAACAGTATCTGGAGAATGTTTCCTTGAAAATCAATGTCAAGGTTTGTTTACTCTCATACCAATGCCTAATTTATATTTGTGCTTGAATATTCTCAATAATTTCTGTTCAATTCCTCTACCAATGCAAGGTTGGTGGACGAAATGCTGTCCTGGATGATGCTGTAAGCCGAAACATACCACTTGTAACTGACATCCCGACCATTATCTTCGGTGCTGATGTCACACATCCGCAACCCGGAGAAGACTCGACCCCGTCTATAGCTGCTGTATTGTCTTCTTTCTAGCTTTGTATCAGTTTGCTTGGTTTACTCAATTCTGTTTTTGTTCTTCTTTGTAGCCTATGATTTCTAATGGTTTGTAGTATTCCAAAAACAGGTTGTTGCATCAATGGATTGGCCTGAAGTTACCAAGTACCGAGGCTTGGTGTCTGCGCAAGGCCCTAGGGTGGAGATCATCCAGGACCTGCATAAAGTGGTGAATGATCCAAAAAGGGGCCCGGTTCATGCCGGAATGATCAGGTAAATAGCACTCGAGTGTAATTTAGTGTTTAGTTAATAAAGAGAGATGGTGATAAGTAATTGGCCCGTTGCTCATTCTGCAGAGAATTGCTTATTGCGTTTAGAAGATCTACTAACAGAAAAGCTGAAAGG
The DNA here is from genome assembly GCA_029168935.1 of Oxyria digyna. NCBI lineage: Eukaryota > Viridiplantae > Streptophyta > Magnoliopsida > Caryophyllales > Polygonaceae > Oxyria > Oxyria digyna. Next base: position 50,546,327 of record JAPVLV010000005.1, read on the forward strand.
ATAATCTTCTACCGGTTAGGTTTTGTTATGGTCGTCTATTCTTGGTCTTATTAAATATAATCTCGCTGACACTGGCTGATTTAATTTACAGAGATGGTGTTAGTGAAGGCCAGTTTGCTCAAGTTCTTATGTATGAGATGGATGCAATTAGAAAGGTAGTAGGATTAGAACCTGATTTGAAGATTGTTTATTCACTTAAAGCACTCGGTTAAATTGTTTTTTTACTGGTGAAGGCATGTGCTTCTCTAGAAGAAGGGTATCTGCCCCCCGTTACATTTGTTGTAGTGCAGAAGAGGCACCACACTCGCCTCTTTGCTGCAGATGGCAGCATGACTGACAGGAGTGGAAACATTTTGCCAGGTTCAGTCCTTTGATCTAATAATCAGAATTCCTTTTTATGCTTCTGCTGCACGTTACTTATTGAAGCATTTGTTTGTATTTGGTATCAGGGACGGTGGTTGATACCAAAATCTGTCATCCTAGTCAGTTTGATTTCTACCTTTGCAGCCATGCTGGCATTCAGGTAAATTTTGCATCACCCCTCTTCTTTGGCAATGCATCTAAATTCTAAAGGTGTGGTATATGCGGGGGGGTGTACAGGGCACAAGTCGTCCAACGCATTATCATGTCCTCTTCGACGAGAACTATTTCACAGCTGATCTGCTTCAACTTTTGACCAACAGTCTATGCTACACGTAATCAACCTCCCTACTATCTTTCATCTCTCATAATTTTATGTGCATTAAATTTTATTATTAACTTTGATTGCGTGTTTGCAGATACGCAAGATGCACTAGATCGGTTTCTGTGGGTAAGTCTCTCTTAGGCGCGCTGTAACTTTTTAATGTTTGGTAATATGTTTACGAATTCTGGTTCTTGCAGTTCCACCTGCATACTATGCTCACTTGGCAGCATTTCGTGCGCGTTACTACATGGAAACCGAGGCTTCAGACAGTGGATCTAATAGCACAGTTGGCAATGCTCCAACCCATGGTCTTCCAAAAGTAATGGATAACGTGAAAGATGTCATGTTCTACTGCTAGAAACACACCCCTGCTTTGTTTTGGCTATCGCTCAAGTAGTATTATTCCACATTTTGGCAATCTTTTCACTGCGGAATGTTTTCTGCATTGTGAAACACTTGGTATGGTATATATTTTGGCTATCTATATGTGGCACTTTGGTTAAATGGGAGATACTGATTTGCATATATGAAATATATCCATCTTGCTTTTAGCTAAATACTCCCTCCGTTTCCTCCGTTTCAAAATAGACGTCATTTTAGAGTTTTTCACACGTATTAAGGAAATGATTAATTATCTTTTGAAAAGTTAATTTTTTCTCAAAATAAACATTCACCTCCTTTTACAACCAACTAGTTTATTCCCGCACATTTTATTTAATTTATGAATCAATTAAAAAATAATTTTGTATATAATTTTATACGAAAAATGAGTTGATAGTTTTGAAATGCTATTGTTGTATAATTAAATTTAAAATTGTATATATAATCTATAAACAACAAATATAAATAAACTTTTATGTCTTTTATAGTTTTATTTGATCAAATTATCATAAGTCAATTTTTCACAAATTTATATATTGATTTGAACTCTTTTATTATTCATATAAAACTATATACGGAGTAATTCAAAATAATGTATAAGTGTAAGAATCGAGTTTCAATAAAATTAAATAGCGTATAAGTGTAAGTAGTGAATATGTTTCAAATATATGCAAATTTTAATTTTTGTATTGATTTCAAAGTTTCCGGTTTATCGAAGTAGTGAATAGTGTATAAATATATGAATATCTATAAATTAAATTACTTAGTGAACAGTATGAAATTATTAATAAGTAGGAATATAAATAACAGCAACCAACTACTACATTTTGATATACAATGTATTAAATATATTAAAATGCTTAAGAAAAATTCAAAAAATTCACAAAGTACACGTATGATTAATGAACCTAGAATAAAGGAGAGGGCTCTAAATAACTTTGTTTTAATATATATATATACATAGATGGAAAAGATTCGGGTGAGAATAATTATTACTGTGCGAATATGTGAATGAATGCACATTTAAGCCATTGACATGCACTTTTTTCAGCAATGACATGCACATTTAAGCCATCGACATGCACTATTGACAGATTTACATGTCATTGATAATATGTGAAAAGTACATGCACACACCTCGCGTGTGCATGTTATTACTGAAGAAAGTGCATGTCGCTGACATATTCGTACAATAAAAATTCTCACCTGATCGGGATTCTACATAGATTGGATAAATTTTATGATTTCTGTGAAATAAAATATAGAAAAGTAAGAAAAGTCAATGATTAGTTAACATTATAAATGTCATATCTTAAGTTCGATAATAAATATCAAACATAACTATTATATATAAACTGAATCTTAATTTTTCTATATATAGTATTAGAAGCATATTAATTGGTATTATTGTGTGTAAAGTTGCTAAATAATATACGGACTATATAATAGTTGATATTGTAACGATACATACTCTATATACAATATTAAAAACATAGCAAACAAAAAGAAATATAATACATCGATATTGTAACCTTTTTAGTTTTGTGGTAGAAATTAGTATTATAACTAGCGTGTGTTCCCGTACCATGTACGGGGTCGCATGTAATAAATAATTTAATAATATATTTATATTTTATACTATTAATTAATTTATAGATTGTAGTTTATACTTTATGGTTTATAATTTATAGATTATAGTTTATAGTTTACGATTTATGTTTTATAGTTTAAGTTCATTAATAACTCAACTTAATTAAATTGATAACATAATAATAGATAAAGATATATATTTATATATATATAAGATAAAGATATATATTTTTATATATATATATATAAGATAAAGATATAATATGATAAAAGATAAAAATCTATATTTCTTTTTGTTATATAACCTATTAGATATCTTTTTGATTTTTTTTACTTATTTAATTCAAAGATATATATCAAAATATAAAGTCGGATGACGTGGAGAATGACATGATGGATGATGTAGCATAGCTTAGAGGTCGACACATAGACAAATTGAATATAAGAGTGACATGTGGCAAAACAACGTTCTGTTTTAGTGTATAGATACATATAGATAGTTTATGTTTCTAATACGTACAATCTAGGTTTTTTAGTTAAAAAATATTGAAAATTACAAAAAGTTGCAATGACTTTATTATTAAGCTTCATCGTCTTCCTCCTTGCATCTCCGTCCAGACAAAATCGAAGCTTCATCGTCTTCATTGTGTTCATACATACAATAAAAATTATAAAGAATACCATATAAATTGAGGATAACAAAGATAGGTTATAAAATATTTCATGATTATTGTTCATTTTATTTTAGGAATGCAATTATATGCTGACGAATATCTACCAAATTTAACGAATATTACTACCACATTAGTATAGTTTGTTTGAATATAAGATGATTGTTCATGAATATAAGTGTGATTTCGTTCAAGCACACACAAATTCAGAATCTAACCTCAGAATAGTTTGGATTCACAATTAAAGTAACTGAAATATACTAAAACCGAATATCTACAAGAAAATAATGAACAACTACACCATGAATATTCATGAATTATGCACGAATATCGTATTAACTGGGCATAATAAGTTGATCATCACAAACTGAAGTTATTCAATATATCATATATGTTATTCATCCGACCTTGTAAAAAACAGTAAAACCCTAACGAATATCTACACATTACTAAAATAGTTCTTACGAATATCACTGAGTTTCAACGGTGAATAAAATAAATTTAATTTGAACGAAGAAACCCTAAAATATGGTGTGAACATGCTAATACATAATTTATACTATGAATATTCAGGAACATGCTAATTCAGAATCTAACCTCAAAATAGTTTCGATTTTCAATTAAAGTAACTCAGACCTACGATGACCGAATAGTAGGTCAAGAAAATAATGAACAACTACACCATGGATATTCATGAATTATGCACGAATATCGTATTAACTGGGCATAATAAGTTGATCATCACAAACTGAAGTTATTCAATATATCATATATGTTATTCATCCGACCTTGTAAAAAACAGTAAAACCCTAACGAATATCTTCGCCTATGAATGAATATCTATGCATAACTAAAATAGTTCTTACGAATATCACCCAAGTTTCGTTGGTGAACAAACTATATTTGATTTGAACAAAGAAACCCTAAAATATGGTGCAAACATGTTAATTCATAATAAAAGATCGATTATGCAACACAAAATAAGATTATGAATGGAAGCAAAATCGAGTAAGAAGTATAGGAAGAATAATCAAACCTTTTTCCATATTCATTGAACAAACCTTGAATAAAAAACTGAAGATGAAGATCGTCTGATATGAATGAAGAATGAAAAGAGAAGACGATAACGTAGAGAGAAGACGGAGAGAAGACAAAGAGAGGGAAGACGTGAGATTTTTATGGTAACAACTTTCTCTCTCTATTTTTTGGTAACTCATAAAAATTATTATCTTTTTTTCTTTAATATCTATTTTGTGCATCATCCAACCGTCAATTAAGTCTAATCTAACGACTCATTGATACACCCGTTTCACCATAAATCTTGTTTTACCTGAACCTTCCTCGTACTGTAATACTCTCATATGCCATGTCATATAAGTTTTTTCCGTTTATTTAAAAAGCCCACTAATATGCTAACTAGAAGATCAATAAATGAATAATTATTTTAATTATATCCTTCACAATATTTTTAATTTCTCAATTTCCCAGTACGGAAAATGATTTAGTTATCCTCATGAAGTGTATTATCTTTGATTGATCATGTGTTTGATAGTGAAAGATTTACTTTTTTTTAAAAGGCTAGGGTTTACAATAAAAGAACATTGAATGAATAGAAATGAATACCCACTAGATATATGAATCACTCTCTATAAAACTCTCGTATTCTTTCATCATCACTTCATTTTTTCTTTTTCTTTCTTTCACCATTATATAATACCGAATACACTTCAAGTAATACTTATTCTCTAAATAGTTTGTAAATTAAATAATTGAATACTTACTATAGTGAAAGTAAAATAAATAATAATAGAAAATTACATATCAACTTTGAGATTCTATTTTTCTCATATTTTCAAAAAAAATATGTAATACGTAATACTTCATTATTTATTAGATGTCCCTATATATGCATGTGTCGAGTATTCTATTTGCACGTGAAATAGCACATCAAAGTTATTTGCACATGCCCTATAGTAACATTTGGCTCCACACCAGAAAGTTTCATCTGCCGAAATACTTCCATAGCTTCATAGCCACGCTCCCTCTGTGCAAAACCTGCAATTAGTGCACTCCATGATCCATCCTATCATAAACTCCTCTTTCAGTCATTTCATCAAACAACTTGCGAGCAGATGCAATTCTCTTTGTTTAGTTATCCGGGGCCGATTCTAAATACACTCGAATGGACTGAATGACCAGCCGGTTTTTCCGGCGGATCTGACAGCCGCGCGGAGCTAGGCTCCGCGCGACGCTTAACTCCGCTTCAAACTCCACGAATTCTAAATTCGTGAGGTAAACTTCAAAAAGCTCACGAATTTACAATTCATGAGCTTTGAAAACTTAAAAAAACTCACGAATTCACAATTCATGAGCTTTGAAACTTCAAAAATTCAAAAAAAAAAAAAACTTTGAAATTTCTTGAAACTCCGCGGTGGATTTCACGAATTCACAATTCGTAGACTTTGAAATTTCACGAATTCACAATTCTTGCAACGTAGTATACAAATCCATACTTGAATAACGAGTATGTGACAAATAATGAAAATGACGTAAAGAGCACCTTTGATAAATAAAATCCGAAGCTTTGACCGAGCGGTAAAGCGGTGGTGATATACATCAAATATGAGATCGAAAATTTAATTATTCATCAAAACACACAATGATAAAAGGGTGTGTAAGATGAAATAATCAAATTAGCAATTGTTTAATGCTAGTATTTTAGTGAAAGCTTTGATTTTGGTATATCGGATTTGGTATAATTATATGAGTAAAATGATGGAGTAGTTAACTACCCAATACTAGTAAAAAGGTTTCAAGTAAATGAAGGGTAAAAGGAAAAAAGTCATTAGTTTGGCTTGACTAAAGCCACGCCACTGAACTACTGCAATTGCTTTTTGTTTATTATTAATCTGTTCTTGTTATTTGTTTGGCGTAGAGAATACGCATACTGTTCTTCTTCCTCTCTTTGTTATTCTCTGATATATTATTTTTTTAATTCATATCCCATTGAAGGGAGATGAACAGAAGCATATTTTTTTTCTTTTTTGGAAGAAACTCAGATCTGGATTTTCAAAAGTCAGAAGGGGACGGAGGTTCCAAAGCTCAATCATCAAAACCAAATCGAGCAAAAGAAGTTTGGGTACTTAGACGGGATTGAGAGAGAAACTCGTCGGATCCGATGTGGTTCGATCCGGCATCGTAGATCAGACGTTGATCTTGGTAGAAGCAAGTGGGTGAATGAGCCCACAAGCCACTAATTTATTTTATCATTTTAGTTTTCATTTGCCCAAGATCTGTAGCAATCAGGCCTTAATTTTGTGTGTCTTCTTGGTTGACAGCAGCCCGACGACAACGAGATCAAGCAAGTATCGAGTTGCTGATGTCTCCGGATCTGGATAGAGCAACCCAAATTAGGTTGAATTTATTGAGGTGTTGTTGTTTATTGTTTGTGAGCACCAAGAAGGATGCTTTTAATGTTCTAGGTTAGAAAAATATTGATATTCTTGTTGTGTAAGGAGTTTAGGGGTTTTAGAAGGAAAAGAAATTCAAGCTTCCAAACTACTCCATATGAAGTATAAGTGTTGTTGTTGATCTTTGTTGAAGATTACTATGATTTTGAAGGTTAGGTGGTCTTGTTGGTTATTGTTGTAGTTTTGGGTTTTTGGTTTTTTTGGTTTTTTAGGCGGGCCTGTATATGCTTTTCAAATTTGGTGGACAATTTTTGTCTGAAAATGATGTAAGGCATTACGTCACTACAAATTCACACTGGCCGTCTAATTATTTTTCATGAAATGCTGTCTACCCTATAAATAGGACTCCATAACATAAATTTCTGCAATTCATCAATACCGAAACAGAGCTGGATCCCTGTGCAGTAATGTCTTCCGATGATGCTTCTCCTGTGATTCCTCTACTCACCCCTCATCAGATGGGAAAATTCAGCCTTTCTCACAGGTAGAAACAAAAATTCCAATTCCAACTGCATATTTAGATATCCATCCATGTGCAGCTTTTAACTTCTCCAATGACTATAGGGTTGTTTTGGCGCCATTGACAAGACAAAGGTCATACGGAAACGTTCCTCAACCGCACGCCATCTTATATTACTCACAAAGAGCTTCTAAAGGAGGTCTTCTCATAACTGAAGCCACTGGTGTCTCTGATACTGCTCAAGGGTACTAAAATTTGGAATTCAGCTGTCTACTTATTTTGTTGATTTCATTATTTATAGAGGCAGTCTATATTTCTGTTTCTGTAGGTATCCAGACACACCAGGTATATGGACAAAACAACAAGTTGAAGCTTGGAAGCCTATTGTCGATGCTGTCCACGCCAAAGGTGCCCTCTTCTTCTGCCAGATTTGGCATGTAGGAAGGGTCTCGCATCGCGGTAAATTTCAAGTTCTTCTTTAGAAAACGGAGAAAAACCCCGCACCCGGTTTTTTATAACTGGCACCCAAAGTGGGCGCATGCCGGGTGCGTTCAATTTTTTTTTTTTAAAACCCGGTTCAGTTTTGAGCGCATCCTGGGTGCGCCCAACTTAAACCGGATTTTTGGGATCGGCATGAGTTTTTTGGACGCGTTACGGATGCGTCCCAAAACGGGTGCGGGTAATAAATTTTCGGGTGCGGGGTTAAACGCCCTCCTTAGAAAATGTTGGATTATGTTACTTTAGTTAGTACTGCTAACTTGAAATTTGAATGCTTATTCTGATTGAATGTTCTTTGTTTTACTGTTGTTTCCAAGATTTTCAACCCAATGGACAGGACCCAATTTCCTGCAGTGACAAGCCTTTGGTGCCTCAACTCCGATCCAACGGATACGGATCAGGACATTACTCCCCACCACGACGTCTAGAAACCGAGGAAATACCCTTAGTTGTAAATGACTTCAGACTTGCTGCAAGAAAGGCTATAGAAGCAGGGTTTGATGGTGTGGAAATCCATGGAGCTAACGGCTATTTAATAGACCAATTCATGAAGGATGAGGTGAATGACCGAAGCGACCAATATGGTGGATCTTTAGAGAACCGGTGCAGGTTTGCTCTAGAGATTGTGGAGGCAGTGAGTAATGAGATTGGAAGAGAAAGAGTCGGGATAAGGCTGTCCCCATTCGCTAACTATGCAGAGGCAGGGGACTCAAACCCGAGAGCTTTGGGGCTTCACTTGGCACAATGTTTGGACAAACATGGCATCTTGTATTGCCATGTGATTGAGCCGAGGATGATCATTGTTGGGGAGGTAAGCTCATGCCCTCACAGCCTAGTGCCAATGAGAAAGGCCTTTAGTGGCACCTTTATTGCTGCAGGAGGGTATACCAAAGAAGATGGAAACGAGGTGATCAAGAACGGTCGAGTTGATCTCGTGGCTTTCGGGAGGTGGTTTCTTGCAAACCCGGATCTGCCTAAGAGGTTTCAGCTCAATGCTCCTCTCAATAAGTATGATAGGGATACTTTTTACACATCCGATCCGGTTGTTGGGTACTCCGATTATCCGTTTCTTGAGTAGACAAAAGAGCTAGTCACCTTACCTAGCTGAGCTCCTGCTCTTGTACACTGACTATTGTTTGGCACAGGAAGAGAGAAAGAGTTCACTCAGTTACTATGTATTCTTCTTTTATATATTCCCTTGAAAAATAAAAAGCGTTCCTTGCTGAAATGTATGTTGGAACTATCATTTATTGAGTGGAAGGCCTTCGCTAGATGGCGACTCTGCCTTGTCTGAGGTTGATAACCAGTTGAAATATCTGCAAGAAAAGTTTCACAGCCTTGAATCTCTTGCTGAAATGAATATGCATAGTTCAAACAATACTTTATGCAGATTTAGCAAGTTTGAGACTCTGCTTAGTTCAAACTAGCCGATGATGACTTGAGGAATGAAGTGGATCAACCTTACAAAGAAACCCTGTTGGAATATAATTAAGATAAAGCATCTAATTATCCTAGTTACTCTTAGTATATGTTTAGTATTTTTTTAATTAGGTTTAACGTTTTAATAGATAGAGCAGTTGAGATTCTAGTGGGTTTAGGCATAATTAGGGAGCAATTATGTTGTTTCTGACAGTAGTTTGTATCTATTTAAGCTTTATTTGATCAACGGAACACATCGATCAGTTTGCACAGTTTCTCTTGGTTTCAACAACCCCCGATGACAAGATCGAAATTGAGAAGCATTTCTCCAACTTGAAGGTACAATGCTACCTATTTGTAGCAACACTGGTGAGTATTTGGAAGTATTAATACAGAAACGCCTCTTTGCACGGATCTAGATTGAGGTGTCAAGCTTCTCTTGTCAATGGATGGATTTGTGGATGAATGATCCTCGAATGAGGTGTGATGATAGAGCTTTAGGACGCGGAAAATCCTAAGTGTTGGTGAATTGGATAGTGTATGACAAGGTTTTTAGCATGGTCTTGAAAAAGACGTTTTGGAGAGAGTTAGATAAGCAAACACTCTAGGTTAATCTAGTGTTTGAGAAGATTTTGAGTTTGTTTCTTTGAAAATTTTGAGTTTGTTTCTTTGAAGATCTTGATCACTCAAAGAGTGAATTTTATAGGGTAGAAGACGTCCTCCTTGCAAAGGAAAGCATCACTCAATCAAAGTAAATGCAAACAAAACAAAGTAAACGCAAGGAGGACGTTAGAACACTTGATTGAGTGATGCTTTCCTTCCAATCAAACACAAACGTTAGAACACTTGCGAAGAACGGTCATGCAAGCTTTTAGCATGGCTGATTATCTGTATCGTGAATTTCCTAATCATTTCAAGTGGGTCACTGAATCAAAGAGTTGGGTTGTTCATGGAACTAACTCGGTCATTGCGGTTGAAATATTCTAGCTACCGAGGAAGAGTAAGAAATAGCTCGACACAAAGAGAGGAAGAGCTATAAATAAAGATCGTCAAGACAATATAAACATATGAAAAGAGTAGATCAATCAAAATAACAAAATGAAAATATTACCGTCACTCTCTATTAGAAACTCTAAAAATCGACATCCTTTTGAAAGATGGGTAATCTAGGCTTATCTAAAAATCGAGCCATCCTTTTAAAAGATGAGCAATCTAGACTAAGTCCGCTAAAGATAGAGGAATAAAAATTGCACCAAACCAAGGCTTAGATATCATCTTATGTACGACTTCTACACGACCAGCCAAACAACAATACCAAACTTCAAAATTGCTTTTACAACTCAATTACAGCAAAATTAATTTCCTTATTTGTTATCATTGGATGATTCTAAGATCCCTAAAACCCAAAAACATCTCAAATAGGAGCAGTTAAGCCGTGAACTTTCATCATGTAGTGATACTTAACAGGCGGTTTAATACCTGCTTGTGCACAAATCTCCACCAACGCAAGCAATTTCCCATAGAACCCCCGACCCTCCTCCAAAAGAACAGGCGGCACCAAATCATCCATGTTGGAGCCCAGAAATTGCGATCACGCGACACAACACTTCGCGTGACACAGGGCGTCTGGACAATCAACTTATATAATACTATTCGTCGTCTTCTTCCTCGAAATCAACCTTACTCTCGACACCTGACACTTGCGTGACTTAACCGAGAAGGAAACCGGCTACGGCTCTTTTAAGCTCCGATAAGAAGGATTAACGTAAAACCGGATACACCGAAACAACACAAGTATACACGAAGGTAAGGAAAAACAACGTGAAGGAAGAAGAGTATATTATCAAAAACGTTTCACGTCCCGAGCTTACAACAAACCGAGTAACTCAGATACCATTCATAACAACACTAAAGCTTTACAGCAAAACTATAAGTGGTAAAACAAGTACTTTTACGTCTAAACTTCTCTAGGAAGTGAGTGTTTCGGAAGATTGAAGTTAGGGTTTGCTCTTGTGTTTTTCTTACTCTTCAGAGGGAGGTGAAGCCTTTTTCTCTTATGACTGGGGATCCCTTTCCTTATCCATAGGGTTGCGTTTTTATACTATCACCTGGGACCCACGCGAGTCTATTACCGTTTTGTCCCTCGATACTTAGTCCCGTTGTATCCTCTTATTGGGCTTCACCTGTTTATGGGCTGCTTTATTCTTCTGGGCTGACTTCCTGGACCGACCCGGCACGCGATTCGTGGGCCTGACCCAATTCTCTATGGGCCTCGCGAGCCCATCGAGAACCGGCTCCAACATCCAGCCCCCCAAGCTTTCATGCTGAATAGCTGAAGGCTTGGGCCTGTCCTCTTGAAGTCGCGTTCTCGATGTAAGCTTGGCTCTTAGACTTTGCACGTTCCCATCGCGTGATAGGGTCGCGTGTATTTCTGCTTCGTTTTCTCTGGGCGACGTTTTGAATTCAAAAACTTTACGAATTCCCGCGCTGAGCGCATGTCGTCCACGTGTTGACCCATTATTGCACCCTCTTTCCCTCGATTTTTTCTTATATATATCCGTTCTCGTCTTCCTCTTTCCCTTTTCCGCCATAACCTCCATTTTCTCTGCAACTCTCAAACCCGCCGTAACCTCCATTTTCTCTGCAACACTCTTCGCCGGTGCTTTCCTTCCTTCTCCATCGTCATCTTCGCCGTCGTTCGCAGTCGATTCTTCATGGCAGGTTAGTCTTCCGCTCTCCTTTCTCTTTTCTTCTTCGTTTTCTCGATTTTTTAGGGCTTCCATCGTCGTTTCATTTCTTCTTGCTCGCAGAAACTTCACTCGGTTCTTTTGAATTGAGAGGCTTCTGAAGGTCACTTTTTGTTCATTGGGTGTTTTTGCGTTGTATCCCATTTCGACTCTTATTCCTTGATGCGCTCGTTTGGGAAAAAACGTGTTTTGGTCAATTTTTGCCATTTTCGACCTTCGTAATGTTCTTCGTGTTCTTGGGCTTGGTCCACTCTGATGTCGTTTTGGCTTCCCTTTTGATTCTTGAGTTTCAGCTTTTCCAGGGATTTCTTGTTTGTTTACTTTCTATAGCCTCGCGTTAGTTTCCTTAGACACGCGTTGCTCCTAATTTTGATGTTCTACTTTCCTTCTTTCCATCCCTGGAAAACTGAAACTTACTTTGCCCATGCTTTCAGGTAGCGATGATTTTTATGAACGCTCAGCTCGGGCTGAGTATTCGGGGCGTACCACGTCCGGATCTGAAGGGGGTTCTGGTGATCGCGAGCCAGACTCTCGTAGACGATCTCGCGTTTCTAGAAAATCTAAGAGGAGCAAAGCGAAGACGCCCAAAAGATCCAAAACCAGACTCCCGTCTCGCGTCATTCAAGAGCGAGCCGAGACCAATTACGGTCAATTCGCCAGTTTTTTCTCTCACAAGGGGTCTTTGCCCCACATAGTTATAGAGAAGCCCTTTCTCGCGGGCCCCGGCCGCGTGAGTATCCTTACAAAGAGAATTACGCATTCTCGCACCCTAGTTCTCAACACCGCCCAACGTAGCAGTCTTACCTTTGACGATCTTCGTCACCTCGCTACGCGATATCCCTTCCCTGAGGGGACCGTCTTTGCCCTCCCCGATCTTGAAGGCACTTCCCTCGACCAGTATGGGTCTTTCTTCGCTTTGAGTAGGCAGTCTTTAGAAGCCGGCTTCCGCCTTCCTTGGACGTCCTTCCAGACCGAAGTAATGGCGGATTTAGGCTTCAGCCCTTCCCAGATGCATCCAAACTTCTGGAGCTCTCTGATCGTTTACATCATGCGATGTCAGGACATTAGGATAGTTCCTAATACTCCTCACTACGCTCTCATCAATTCGTACAAGAAGAACTCCCGCGAGGATGGGTTTTACACCGCTCAAGCCAAGACTCCTAGCGCCTTCCGATTGCCTTCGAAGATCGAGGGGTGGAAAACTTGTTGGTTTTTGGTCTGTCCCCCTCCTGGCTCTGAAATTTCCGTCCAGGTACGCGAGCCTACTGCGAGAAGGGCCCCATGCTTTTTCCCCAAGGAGACTCGCGATAGATTCATTCGTGATTACAAGGACTATCCCGACAAAGCAGTTCAAAAACGTTTTGAGCTGGCTATCTCGGACTCTTTACTGGTTGCCAGGGGACTTAGTCTCAAGGCTCATGCCCTAGGTTTTTGCTCGTTTTTGTTTCAGCGCTCGCGTTTTTTATGACTATTTACACTGCTGACTTGTGGTGATATGTTCGCCGATCTTCCGGATCTGGGGGGATTGGTCCTCGACGAGTCGGGTGCGCTAACAACCATCGAGGCGCCCACCCGCGTTGTTTCATTCGTTCCTGACTCGACTCCTACTCCCCCAGCCGCTGTTTCGGAAACACCAATAGAGCCCGTGACGACAGTCTTTGAGGATGCTCCTCCGGTCGGCAGAGGTCTCGCGTACTTTTGGTTCGTGATAAGGGGAAGCAGAAAGTTGTCGAGAAAAAACGCAAGAGGACGACGGAAGTGGAGTTTGACTCCTCTCCAGAGCCTACTGACACCCCGGTCGCGAACCCGACCTTCATTCACAGTTTATCCGCGACGCGTGCATTCGTTGAAACGATACCGACTGCTTTCCCTCCCGAACCTAGCCTCTACGAGGAAGTTTCGGATAGGCCTGGCGGCTTGGCCAAACTTCTCTTTGCCGTAAGTCTTTTGCTTTTACCTATTTCTTGTTTTCTTGGGGTATTTCTAACTTCATTTTGCAGGGGATGAACATCATCGCGAGCGCGACTCGGAAGGTGCTTGCTGCTGAAGATGAGCTTAAGGAGCTGAGGGCAGAGGATCAGTCCACCCGCGATGCCCACAGAGCGGCCAAGTCTAGGCTTATGGGAGAAAAGAAAGCCTTGGAGGAGGAGCTTTCGAGAGCTAAGACGACGATGAAGGAGATGGAAGGCGAGCTCGCGTGCCTGTCAGTCAAAGACGCGAGGATAAAGGAGCTGGAAGCCCAGCTTGCGTATGAGAGGTCCACCCATGTCAACATCGTCACTGAGTACAATACGCAAGTGAGCGACCTTAAACAGGAAAACGAGAAGCTCCACGCGACGATGTCTGAGAGAATCGCTTATGAGAGGAACATGGCGGTGGAGGAGTATTGTGGGGGATATCGCCAGCGTGCTCGCGTCGATTTTTACAAAAATGCTGCCAACACGCTTCTCCTCTGCATGGTAAAGATGCAGATGCTAAAGTTCAAAGTTAAAGATTTCCCCTTCAACGCTCAGGACCTATGCGGGCTTTCCACTGACCTTCCTGAGTACCAGCCCCCGTTGCCCGGAACTTTTATTGACGACGGGGAGACTCCACTCGAGGCTTGGGGGATTACGCGTCTCGCGTCTGAGAGAGGTATTGTTAAGGGCAAAGAGAATCAGGTTCTCAGGCCTCCACTCCCGAAGTTGGTCGCTCCTCCTCCGCATGAGAGGTCTGAGCCTGTTCCTCGCATGCTTCCAAGCCCTCCTTCTCCAGCTCTCTCGTCTCGCAAGAGAAAGGTGTTCGCGTCTGATGCCCTTCTCGACACCGTTCAGCCTTCGAAGCGTTCTAGTTTAGATCAAGCGGGGGGCTCAGGTTCGCGAGTGTCTGATGTTCGAGACGTCGTGGATCTGGAGGTGGATAGTGTAGAGGACGCGGGGACTGCTGCTGGGACTGTTTCTAAATAATGTCTTTGTCTTTGAACAATGTTTTCTTTATTAGGAATTGTGACATTTTGTAATCAACTTTTGTACATAACGTGGGTATGATGGTCGCGACCTTTATGCTGTTTCTATATTATTGTTTTTGCTTTCGTTTGCTTGTTTCGTACACACTTATCTCGCCTCGTTCCCCCCGTTTTGCGTTTCGGAAAAATGAGTAAGTTTGCGAAAAAGGAAAACGCAAAGAGATAAGTCACAATTACGGTCCATCCTGTATAGTAGGGCAAAACTGACTTGTTACATAATCTTGTGAGTGAGCATTGCAAACTATTCTTTTGCTAACTGTTGCATGATCTTTACACGCGAGGCTCATCTTTAGCCTTTGTTAGCCGCGGCGCAGTAGGATAGCTTTTCCTTGGTGTGGTTGTCATGGAGTATTCCTGGTCTTTGTAAAGCATTTAGTCATGGTGCTGCTCTCGCGTGGGATACCAAGTACTGCACATGTAGAGGAGCATTTTTAGTTTTCGGTTTTTATCCTTAGGTAGTAGGAACTTTTGAAAGGCGGGGGTCATGATGCAAACCCGTCCATACTTTCGCGACCAAGGGGAGTTTTCTAGCTCAGCCCTGGAAGCTGGAAGTAGGACACGCGACTGGGGGTTTTTTTTAGCCCAGCCCAGCCGTCTACGCTTTCGCGACCAGGGGGAGTTTTCTAGCTCAGCCCTGGAAGCTGGAAGCACGAGCCGTCCTCACTTTCGCGACCAAGGGGAGTTTTCTAGCTCAGCCTTGGAAGCTGGAAGGAGGACACGCGACCGGGGGTTTTTTTTAGCCCAGCCCAGCCGTCTACGCTTTCGCGACCAGGGGGAGTTTTCTAGCTCAGCCCTGGAAGCTGGAAGCACGAGCCGTCCTCACTTTCGCGACCAAGGGGAGTTTTCTAGCTCAGCCTTGGAAGCTGGAAGGAGGACACGCGACCGGGGGTTTTTTTTAGCCCAGCCCAGCCGTCTACGCTTTCGCGACCAGGGGAGTTTTCTAGCTCAGCCCTGGAAGCTGGAAGCACGAGCCGTCCTCACTTTCGCGACCAAGGGGAGTTTTCTAGCTCAGCCTTGGAATCTGGAAGGAGGACACGCGACCGGGGGTTTTTTTTAGCCCAGCCCAACCGTCTACGCTTTCGCGACCAGGGGGAGTTTTCTAGCTCAGCCCTGGAAGCTGGAAGCACGAGCCGTCCTCACTTTCGCGACCAAGGGGAGTTTTCTAGCTCAACCTTGGAAGCTGGAAGGAGGACACGCGACCGGGGTTTTTTTTAGCCCAGCCCCCGCCGTCTACGCTTTCGCGACCAGGGGGAGTTTTCTAGCTCAGCCCTGGAAGCTGGAAGAAGGACACGCGATCCGACTGCGCTACCTGTGTTTTTCATGTTATAATAACCACAAGTATTGTGAACGTACCTGAGTTTTACGGGAGGACTAGGCGTAGAAACGACGAAGTCGCATCACGTTCCAGGAGTTGGCAATGTGATTTCCAGAGTGGTCCTTGAGGCGATAAGCCCCGGGCGCGACTTCGCGATCTATAATGTAAGGTCCTTCCCAGTTGGGGTCGAGCTTTCCCCCCTCTGTTCTACGTAGCACAAGGTCTCCTCTGGCAAATCCCCTCAGTTTTACGTGCTTGTTATAATATTTTGCAACGCCGGCTTTATGATTGGCTGCTCTGATGGTGGCCAGGTCGCGAGTCTCTTCTCGTATTTGCAACTCTAGCTGCATTTTTTCGTCATTGTCGTCCGGACTATACTGAATCACGCGGTCCGTAGGCACAATGAACTCGACTGGTACTGTGGCCTCTATTCCATAAGCGAGAGCAAATGGCGTTTCTCCAGTTGCTTTCTTTACTGTGGTCCTGTTTGCCCAGAGTACTAGGGGTAACACTTCGGCCCACATGCCTTTGGAGCCTTCTAGCCGTCTTTTCAAGTCCATGACAATGCTCTTGTTCACTGCTTCTACCTGGCCATTGCAATGCGGGTGAGCGACTGAAGCAATCCTTAAAGTGATCCCTATGTCTCTGCACCATGTAAACAATTGCGGCGAATTGAATTGTGGTCCCCTGTCGGTTACGATCTCGTGAGGGAGGCCATATCTGCAAATGATGTTTCTCCAAAGGAACTTTTTAACTGCCGGAACGGTAGTGCTCGCGAGGGCTTCGGCTTCGATCCATTTGGTGAAATAATCAACTGCTACAATGATGTACTCTAGTTGACCAGGCGCTTTTGGTTTGAAAGGTCCTAATAGATCTAGCCCCCACATCGCGAAGGGACAAGGGCTTGACATTATTTGCAACTCCACGCCTGGTTGATGAGATGCCGGGGCAAAGTACTGGCACAGCTTACAGCTCTGAGACTCGCGTTGTGCGTCTTGCTTCATGGTGGGCCAGAAACTTCCCTGCCTTAATGCTTTATAGACCATTGGTCTCCAACCCGCGTGAGTTCCGCACAATCCTGCGTGAAGTTCCCTTATCAGCACGTCACTTTCTATCTTAGTCAAGCACTTGAGCTCACGTGGTCCGTATCCCCTTTTGTAAAGTTCTCCACGACACATGTAAAAGCGTGCAGCCATAGAGACAAGTTTTCTCATTTCTTTCGGATCCGAAGGCCCTGTTCCGCTAGCAAGATATTGAATTATAGGTGTGCGCCAGTCGCTGACTGGCTCGCTTATCTCCATCAGTTCCACCTGATTGCTTATGGCGCTCTCAGACTTTGCGAACCAAAAGTAGGCCTTTCCTTCTTTAGTAATGGCAGTGGGACCCTCGCTAGTACATTCTATATTTGCATACCGAGTTTGGGAACCTCGCTTCGCGAGTTCATCAGCTCGCGTGTTTTCCTCTCTTGATATAGCTTCAATTTCAAAATGCCCGAGCAACGAAATCAGGGCTGTGGCCCTCGCATGATATCTGGGGAGATTGCCTGTTCTGGCCTCGTAGGTCCCATTGATCTGATTCACGACGATCTGGGAATCGCTCATGCACTTTACCACATGAACACCCGCGTTAACGGCAATTTCTAGCCCTGCGATGAGTGCTTCATATTCTGCTTCATTGTTCGTGGCTTTGAACCTTAGCGCAATCGCGTGATCTATCTTATCCCCAGCCGGGGAAGTCAGGACGACTCCCGCCCCGCAACCATCTACGTTTGCTGATCCATCAATGTGCATTACCCACGCGGGGTGTTCAGGAGCTATAATACCTTTTTCTAGCTCTCTGAAACTCGTTTCAACTATGAAATCTGCCAAAGCTTGTGCTTTGATGGCGGGCCGTGGCCTATAGACCACGTCAAATTCTGTCATTTCAATGACCCATTTAGCGAGCCTTTCAGAGGTCGTTGGTTTACTCATGAAAGATGGCAGTGGTAAATCTGTCAATACTTCGATGGGATGAGCATGGAAATAAGGTCGGAGTTTACGAGCGGCTGTTATCAACGCGAGCACTGCTTTCTCAATGGGCGAATATCTGGTCTCGGCGGACAGAAGTGCTTTACTGACGAAATAGACGGGGACTCGTTCTTTTACTAATACAGCGCTAACTGCACGCGTGCCTGCCGCGAGGTACAGCTGCAAGCCTTCACCAGGTATTGGGGACGCAAGGGTTGGGAGTTTAGCCAGATGTTCTTTAAGACTCATAAACGCCTTTTCACACTCTTCAGACCATTCGAAGCTTTTTGGCTTCCTTAGTATGTCGAAGAAGGGAAGGTTTCGCTCCGCGAGCTTTGCGCAAAACCTTCCTAAATAGTTGACCTTTCCCACAAACCTTTGGACGTCGTGAATGGACCTTGGCGGTTGCAGATCTATTACGGCCTGAACCTTGTCTGGGTTGACTTCGATACCGCGTGCACTGATCTGAAAACCTAGGAATTTGCCCTCGGTGACTCCGAAGACACATTTATCTGGATTGAGGCTCATACCGTACTTTCTCAGGGTTTCAAAGACTTCTGCCAGGTCGCGAGTATGATCAGCTTGCTTTTTGCTCTTAACCACTATATCGTCAACATAGGCCTCTACAGTGTCACCTCTTTGGTCGCTAAAGATCATATCCACCAGTCTCTGAAATGTAGCCCCTGCGTTTTTCAAACCGAATGGCATTACTTTATAGCAGAAGGTTCCTTTGTCTGTGATAAAAGCAGTGTGCCCCGAGTCGGCTGGGTTCATCATAACCTGATTATATCCAGAGTACGCGTCCAGGAAGCTCAGAGCTTCATGACCCGCGGTTGAGTCTACCAACTGGTCGATCGAAGGTAATGGGTAACTGTCTTTGGGACATGCTTTATTGAGACCAGTGAAATCTACGCACATGCGTCACTTCCCCGTCCCTTTGGGATTTTTCTCTACCATTACAACGTTTGACAGCCACGTTGGGTATTGCACTGGTCTTACAAACCCTGCCTTAATCAGCTTCGCGAGCTCTACCGCAGCTGCCGCGTTCTTTGGCCCTGCCTGTTTTCGTTTTTTCTGCCTACGCGGCTTGACCTCTGGACTAATGTTCAGGGAGTGGGTCATGACACTTGCTGGGATCCCTCTCAGATCCTTTGGCGTCCACGCGAACACATCCCGGGAGCGGGTGAGTAAGGTCTCGATCTCTTGTACGACCTTTTGATTCAGTCTCCCCCCTACGTAAAGTTTCTCCTCTTTGTTGGGGAAAGGTGTGATTACCTGCTTCTCAAACCCATCAAAATGCGGTTTGTGTCCTTCTGCCTGTCCCTCAGTATCTCGCGGTCTGGGTGAGGCACGAACTTCCAACTCGGCTTCTTCCAGGATGCGTGGTAACCCTGGAATAAATAATTGGTTGGCAAGCAAGGTCTTTGTACTGCCCTTTTCGGACGAGACGTAGCAGATACGGCTCTCCTCTTGGTTTCCTCTCGCGACCCCTACTCCTGTTAATGTTGGAAATTTTAAACAAAAATGACAGATTGATACGACTGCCTCAAACCTGCACAGTGTCTCGCGTCCCAGGATCGCATTGTAGGAGGATATTATTGGGATTACTACAAAATCTATCTTTTCTGACCTTCTTGACCCTTTCTCTTCACCCAAGATGAGATCTAGGGTGACGATGCCCAGGGCCCTCACTCTGTCACCCGCGAAGCCTACCAGCGTGGTTTTAGTGGGCCTGAGTGTAGACTGATCAATTCCCATTTTCTCGAACGCGTCCCAGTACAGTATATCGACTGAGCTCCCAGTGTCCACGAGGATTCTTTTTACTAGCTTGGTTCCTATCTGAGCGTGGATGACCAATGGATCAGCGGCCTCGACAGCCCAGGTATCTACTTCTTCGTTACTGAAGGCAAGCGTGTAAGGTTCAGACTTTGATCTCGCGACACTATAGATCGGCTTTCCCTGAGGCTTGGGTGCGTTGTTAATGAGCCTTTGCTCTCGTTTGCCCAGGGGCATGGGTTCATGGCGGCCCGCGATCGTGCCTACATGGCCGTCCATGCGAGGGAAGTTCTGGGACGGGTGGCGATTAGGCCCCTGATTCTGGTTATCTCTCGCGGGAGTTTGCTGTCTCGTCTCATTCTGCGTTCTACTGCCTCTCCCTTTACTCCACGCTCCTCTGTGTGTAACGCCGTGACCTGCATCAACGTTTCCCCTCCGAGCAGTCAGGACCTCCTGCTCACTTGGGTGATGCCGTCGCGACCGACACTCCAATGTAGAGTGAGTACTCACTCCGTGGTATTCGCACCAGGTGGTAGGCCCCTGGCGGTTATGACCGCGATCCCCTCTTCCCTCAACATCGCGTCGGTTGTCTTGTTCGGCTACAAAATTTTGCGATTGAAATTGATTCTGATCGTGATTTTGGCCCCTGGATTGTCTTTGACCCTGATTCTGATCTTGAATCTGTAAACCGGGTGCTCGCGAATCGAACTGTTCCTTCCCTTGATTACCCTGATGGCGCTTACTCCCCCAGTTCGGGCTTTCTTTCTTATGACCCTGAGCGGGTTTGTTCTGATTACTCCCCTTCAAAACGATACCTGAGTGTGCTGCCACATTAATCTCTGTGTATGCTCTCTCGAGCATGCCTTGGTAGTCTAAATCTTTCTTGCGGTATAGGTATTGCTTGAAGGAGCTTCCATCATTGAGTCCGTCTAGGAACGCGACCCTAGCGGTTTTATCATGGAAATCTTCGGCTTCCAGGATCTTTTCCGCAAACCTTTTAACGTAATCCTCCAGTGATTCATGTGGTCCTTGTTTGACTCCCACTACTTCTTGCATTGTTACTTTTCTTTTCCTCGAGGAGCCGAAATGCAACAAGAAACTCTTCTCTAGATCGGCGAAACAATGGATGCTTTCTGACGGCTGGTTAAGTATCCAGGTCATGGCGGGTCCCGCTAGCGTGCCTGGGAAACCTTTGCACATTGTGGCCTCATCAGGGCACCTCGCGAGCATAGCATACTTGTAGCGTGCTAGGTGCTCACTGGGATCTTCTTTACCATTGTACTCTTTTATGATAGGAAATTTGAAATTAGGCAGAGGGACTGACCTGACTATATGCCTTGCGAAAGCAGTTGGGCCGAACAAGAGTGTCGGGTTGATGGACGGGTAGGCCTCAAAGGGCTGTCGCGGGTGGGTGGCCTGGTTGCAAAAAGGCTCCCCCTCGTACAGGCGGCGGGAAGGTCTTTGCTCGGCGCGTACTCCCTGTCCTCTCCCATCGGTTCTTCCCCTGCAAGATTGATCTTCCGCATAGCTCACAGGGGGTTGATTCAAATCAAATCTACCAGGGTGACAAGGCCTTTCGCGTCCCTCGATCCTCGTTCTATGTGACACTGAGACTCCGTCGTCAGGCACATGTTCAGCACTCTCTTCCGCGACCGATTGTTCTCGTCCGCTCTGATTCTGTTCGTGCTCGCGTGATCGAGTCCTTGGTTGCCGCTGGCTTCGGCTCCCGCCCGCGCTTTGTCCCATCGTCTGCAGGAAAGCACGATACTGAACCAGCGCGGGTCCTACCAGAACAATTTCCTCCTCATGTACGTGTGAAAGCCGTGCTCGCGTGCTACTCATGTCTCGAGTTCTCGTCTGGGGAGGGGTGTTGTCGCTTCTTTCGTCACTAGTATTCATCTTCTCAGGTTGTTGTATTAGAAATACGCGGGTATATATAGTAAGCCTTACTTGTGCGAGGAAGTCCCCACGGTCGGCGCCAGTGTTGGAGCCCAGAAATTGCGATCACGCGACACAACACTTCGCGTGACACAGGGCGTCTGGACAATCAACTTATATAATACTATTCATCGTCTTCTTCCTCGAAATCAACCTTACTCTCGACACCTGACACTTGCGTGACTTAACCGAGAAGGAAACCGGCTACGGCTCTTTTAAGCTCCGATAAGAAGGATTAACGTAAAACCGGATACACCGAAACAACACAAGTATACACGAAGGTAAGGAAAAACAACGTGAAGGAAGAAGAGTATATTATCAAAAACGTTTCACGTCCCGAGCTTACAACAAACCGAGTAACTCAGATACCATTCATAACAACACTAAAGCTTTACAGCAAAACTATAAGTGGTAAAACAAGTACTTTTACGTCTAAACTTCTCTAGGAAGTGAGTGTTTCGGAAGATTGAAGTTAGGGTTTGCTCTTGTGTTTTTCTTACTCTTCAGAGGGAGGTGAAGCCTTTTTCTCTTATGACTGGGGATCCCTTTCCTTATCCATAGGGTTGCGTTTTTATACTATCACCTGGGACCCACGCGAGTCTATTACCGTTTTGCCCCTCGATACTTAGTCCCGTTGTATCCTCTTATTGGGCTTCACCTGTTTATGGGCTGATTTATTCTTCTGGGCTGACTTCCTGGACCGACCCGGCACGCGATTCGTGGGCCTGACCCAATTCTCTATGGGCCTCGCGAGCCCATCGAGAACCGGCTCCAACAATCCACACTCGCCTTCTCCCAAAAGTGGATCCCCACCATCTCTCGTAGTTGAATATACCACAAAGCCGAGCTTTATGCCTTGAAGGTCCAACATGGACTTCTGAACAATACTTGCAAACTTTTGCTGAATAAATCAGTAAGAGTTTTTCAATGCCAGATCTCAGCTCTTCCCAAGCTTTCAACGTTATTAATGCTATCAAGCTCAAGTCGTCATGAGAAAAAGAAACTTGTTCATCGGTTTCTTCATACGGGTTTGCTCCTGCCTGCCAGCATAACTCAACAACTGCAGGGATACGCTCAAAGTCAAATCTTTGACCATGTTTGATTATTCCTTGAGATATAGTGTCAAGGTGAAATGTCTGCACAGGGACGATTATGTCGTTTAAACCAGCATTGATCCATTGGTGGTACTTGTTCTTATGTATACGTTTGGAGCCA
Organism: Oxyria digyna; assembly: GCA_029168935.1. Lineage (NCBI taxonomy): Eukaryota > Viridiplantae > Streptophyta > Magnoliopsida > Caryophyllales > Polygonaceae > Oxyria > Oxyria digyna. The sequence goes on from JAPVLV010000005.1 coordinate 50,569,502, forward strand.
AAGCATGTCCTGATTAAATGGCCCTCTTCCCTCACGTATACCTCAGAACAAAACCTGATTATAGTTTCAGATTGTTAGGATGGAAAAAAATATGCCTTTTGAGTTACAGAAATGCAATTTGTAAAACTTAGACAGCCAGGCAATCTAAATTATGATCCAAAATATAGATGAGACAATCAAGAAGATAGTGATGGACTCAATTAAATCTCAGAAATTTACTTAAAGAATCCACTTATTTCAACAATGGGAAGCTCAATCTCAGCAGATTCTGTTCTGTAGAGAGAGAAAAAAAGGAGACTGCACCCTAGTACATCAGATTTGGGATCAATGATTTATTTTCAAGGACCCTGAAAAGGTTGATGTGAAACACTCGAGGGATAGAACTCAATTTTCAAGCAGAAGGAGATGAACTCTTTTAGAAGAAGGAATTTACTCAAAAGGCTTTAAGTTATCTCCAAAACGAAAAGCTCAATCTTTGCACAATCAGTTCTCTAGGCATTAATTAAAGATCCTAAGGTGTTTGCAAATATGTTCAGTACACATTCCACTCCAACCTTGAAGATAAAAAAGCAAGCAAAGCAATTCATCCAGTTAATAGACAAATACAGAACTGTCCACCAAAGAGAACAGCTCAAATAAAGGTTCAACTAAGCATCCAACAACATTTATCTCATTAACTAGATTCAATAGTTTCAAAATTATGAGCGCAAATTCATTTCACAGATCAAATTCACAAAATAGATTCCTTAATCTTGTTATCAGTTTCAGTATTACTCCTAGGTCTTTGATATACACATGTTGCCATAGCCATATAGATCCTGCTGTCGTGACTTTGTTGATTTCCTATGTCTTTTAAGATTCTTGATCAGCAAAAATATTATGTCTCAAAACACAATCCCTTTCAAAAATTAAAAGAAAAATCAGCTTCCTTGAACTAATCTTCATATTTGGGTTGAAACTTGAAACCAAAGATGATTCCTAATAAATCAGTGTGGCCAGACATCTTTTTAATAACGAATTGCAAATATCATACCAAAGACCATAACACAAAGAAAGGACAGAGATGGAGAACTAAATTGATTATAGATGAGAACACTATATTACATCAAAGTCTGTCGTTACCCAAAAACTAAACAATTAATCAAAAGATGAAGCAAGCAAAATCCTTTGATCCTCCACTACCATATTCCCAACACAAAAGACATAATAGGTAAAAAAAAAATAATACAAATTTAAGCACTTGTGAACTTAGTAACAACCTTGGTAATATAGTGGTAATATGTACCATCCGAAATTATTTATGAGCCATTGATTTAGAGTAGATCCAATGGCTTTAATTAATCCACTCGTTACACCGTAAAAGGCTGTTACACCAGAACCTAAATATATATATATATATATATATATTTATAAATTCATGGGTTTGAGGAAGTAATCATAATTGGGACTCAATAATGTTGAAACTTAATTTTTTCTCTTTTTTCTATTTCTCATTATCTAATGATAATTGAGACTTATTAAATGTCGAATAAAACCATAATTATGTGCTTAATTGATTAGTATTTCCACCATTTTAATCTTTTTTTTCTTCTCTCTTCACCTTCAATCCGTATAACGATGAAGAGATATTCGGTTCATTTTATTATAATTTACTGAAAAAATACATATATGAAAAAATATATTGAGTATATGAATATAGACAAAAATAAAAAGTGTTTGGCTCGCGCAAAGCGCGGGTAATGATCTGGAAAGTTGCCATTAAGTCGTCATTACTATGTGTCCTCTTGAATTCCTCTTCTAATTTCAACTTGTGATTTTTCGACTTCTCCGAATGGGATTTCGTATTGAATTCTCCCAACAAGTCGTGGTTACTCTTCTGCATATTGTATTTCGTCATTATTCATAGTTATTGTCAATTTGTAATTGAAGCAATCAATTTGCTATTTTTATCACTTCTATTGTTTGTTTATTTTTGTGTTAATGTCTTGATCTGCAAGTTAGATTTATTTTGGCCTGAATTGGATTAAATATGCCCTGAAAAAGATTGTAAATACATAATTAGCCCATCCAGTTTTGAGACAAAAAACCGTAATTACCCCGCGCTACCGATTCTAGTATATATTATAAATTTGGATGTTTGTGGTAGTAAATTCCATTACACATCATTAATAACAAGTCTAATGAATTTGAAGTTTTGAAATCTTTTTTGTTCGTCGGTTTAGATTGAGATTGGACCCGTTCTTTGTTCAATTGGGCCCACAAACTAGTCATTCGTTTGTGAAGTTGGTTCGATAGACCCATTCGTTTGACTATTCTTCCACAAGATCGACCTACCACAACTTCCAGCCTCCTTCGTTTCCGTTTCTCGGGCATATGGAACGTTACATCTCGCCTCCTTCGTTGTTTCGCCCGATGGTCCGATATTGTGCTGATTCTTGCAGCAATTCTGGGCTTCCATCTCCTTCTCCGATGAACCAAAATCACTTAAACCTTGATAAAGGCAATGACTATATGCACACGATTTTTTCCCTAAATGCACGCGAATATGTGCGCATAACTTGTGCGCACAAGGTTTTACACTGTAAAGATCTGTGCGCGTATGTTATGCGCACAGATTCGCGTGCATTTAGGGAAAAAATCGCGTGCATATAGGCCGGGCGTTGATAAATGCTCTATTAATTATATAAAAACTCACTATTGGATAACCAATCAAATAATTACAATCGTCAAGATTATATTAGTGAAATAATGTATAATATCGCGTGCATATAGGCCGGGCGTTTTATTTTTCATATAAATAAATTTGAAGCAAGACTAAAAAAAACAATCCTAGTATTGTATAAAAATAATTTCTGCCCTAGGTCTCATGAGAAGTGAGTGAGTAACCCCACATAAATGAATGGACAAATTTTAGGTCAAAATAGAATTCGTTGTTTAGCAAGCTGAAACCATTAATTAATGCGTAGTTAGTTAGCTAACCCGAACTAGACATGCCTATCCGGAGAGGTATTATATATCCAGATCTCCTCATAATTCCCCTCTCACATCATTAACGCGGAAACCCCAGCTGAATCTCTCTCGAAATTCTCTCCCCTACTCAGATATTTTCTTCCGGTGTTTATCCACTCGTCTAATTTCTGCAGATCACGCCTCCATCATGGATGGCGAGCAGCGATCTCTCATCATCAGATCCTTCTCCCATTACTCTTCTTCTCCAGGTTCTCGTTTTACTATACAAATTCCGAATCTACGCGCCTGATTTGACAATCTAGGGTTTAATGGAGCCGGATCAGTTGTTTATCGTTGAAATGTTGAATGCAGGTTTGGAGCTTCGTTCTGACGAGTCGGTGCTTAAGTCGGCGGCTTACAAGATCGGAATTCTTGCGGCGTTGAGATCAATCAAGTCAAATTCGGTGACTGGTGTCATCATCACCGCTTCTGGCCGAAGTGTGAAGAAGAAAGGAGTTAGGATCGTTGATCCGGATGGTGGAGCGTTGATCGCCGATTGGGAGCCCTTAGCTGATTCCGTCGCAAATGTAGTTGATCCCGATGAGCTTGTCATGGTTCGTCAACCTAATCTTTCTCTACCAGAATCCATCTACTACTTTATTGCAACCAAGTAGATTTTGTTACGGTTATATTCGTTTTCGCTGTTTTTGTCACGGTATATATGAATATCTTTGATCCTGGTCCGGATCATCTGTATGATTCAAAGATAATATTGGAATACACATTTATTATATCCTAATTCCCATGCATTTACTCCAAAAAAGAAGAAGCTGTTACTCTCTTCTCCCTACACAAAAAGCCGTTAGTATCTTGTTACTACAGTATATCTTAAAAATAGCAAGTACTCCTTCGTCTTCAACCTCTAGTGTTTTTCTTTTAAAAATCCGCTTGCCTTTCAACCTCACTACTCATACTTCTAGCCAAATAATTTATCTCAATTGCAGGAAGAGAGCCACTATCGATATCACGCCTAAATCTAGGGTTTGATTTTTGGGATTTAGGGTTTGATTTTGGGGGAAATTGTATGCTAGGACCACTAAGTTTTCCTTCGAAATAGCTTCACTACATCTCCTAGTCTATCTATTCGTCAATTTCCCATCCTCACCTATCCCTCTTTTTTCTTCAAGAAACTCTACCACACCAACAATGACAAAAAATAAAAATATGAGCGACTGTAATTATCTAATTGATGAGTTAAAGAAGAGGCGTTAAGAATCGAAAGCTGAAGTAGATTTTCCCCTTGATTGAATGTTGGCTAGATCTGGATGTTTGTGATTAAATATAGTTTGAGAATGGATGATAGTTGCTTGGATTAGACATTAGTTCTTTTAATTTAGTGACGATATAATCATATAAGTGATAGTTGGATTTCAGAGCTTGAGAAATACTCCGTATGTGATTTTGATTTGATCCAATTCCGAAGAAACCATGAATTTTTTTTTCAAAGGGAAGTAGGATTACTTTCTCATTCTAAAAGAAGTCATAATCCCGGGAAGAAGCTGAAAACTTAGTGCATAGCTTACATGGACAATGATACAGCACTTGAACCAAATGGGTGAAATGGATAGTTTTAGCCTTTTAGGTTATATGATTAGGTGACTTGGTGATGTAGGATTTGAGCAGATATAGTAAGGCGACAGCTACTTGATTTTTTGTTTGTTTCGGTGATGCCGTGAAGTATTTTCTAGTTTTTTCAGTTTCCTTCTTTTATTAATTTGTTGCAACTCAGTAGCTTTTTTTGCTCTAAATTACCTTTTCTGTTTTCGTTGCAATATTTTTACTTGGTCGTTCATATTACATAACCAAATGGTACTCCAAATTTTAGAAATAGATACTTTGAGGTTATATAATAGACTTGGGTATGGTGTGAGTACCTTATCTCTCAACATCTATGTACTCATTTTGTTCTGAGATCCATAAGTAGTAAATTCATTTTCTGCACTTGTTCTGATTCAAACTTCAAACAGTTGATAGAAGAGTTTGCGAGGAAACAAAATATTTCTGTTGATGGTGGTCAATCGGGTGAGGTATTATTGGCCAGAGACACAAGTCCAAGTGGGGAAGCTCTCTTTGAAGCTGCAAAACAAGTATTCATTTCGCCTAACACCCGACAGATTATAGCTTATATATATTATCTGGCTTGCATGAAATCTCATTCTGCTTCTTTTTTGTAATCTGTTGAAGGGAATCAGCTCAATTTCAGGGACAGTTTTCCATGACATGGGAATCTTAACCTCCCCTCAGTTGCATTGGTTGGTTCATGCAAGAAATAAGGATAGAAAAGCAAGTGAGCATGACTACTTTCAGCGTTTATCATACTCTTATAGGTACTATTCTGTATTCATTATCTAAACAACTATAGTATGACTGTTTGAAACTGATTTGGATGGATAAACTGATTTGAAACTGATTTGACTGTTTCAGATGCCTGGTAGATTTGATCCCTGAAGGTGCTACAACTGACAAGACTGGTGAAAGTTTAGTTGTTGATGGGGCCAACAGTGTTGGTGGAGATAAAATAAAATCTTTAAAGGATCTGTGTGATGGCCTGGCAATTGAGATACGTAATACAAGTAAAGGTGGTTCTTTACTTGATCAAGGAGTGGGTGTTGATTTTATTCAGGAACAAAAGATTGTTCCATCAGGATTTGGTTGCAGCGATATAGGTTCCAGGTTTGTGTTCTGTGATTTAATGACTCCATGAAGCATTTCTTGTAGATGTGATATTATTACATAAATGATAAGTTATGTCTGTGCATTTATATTTGGCGCCTGCATATTTAGTGTTTACTGAATTGAGCCAAGATAGCACACTTTATTTTTCTTACAGCTATTCCTTTTATTTTGGAATTATTCTTCTAGGATCATCTATGAACTAGTAAACAACATTTTTTGATTAAAAAAAGAGAAAGAGGGCTTACAATTATAATTTGGTTCTGGTAGTTAATAGACATGATCTGATTGTCTTCTCTAGTGCCCACTTGAACATTAACTTTCTGCTTACAGTCATTCCTTCAAAAGTAAAAATATTTGTTATCCTTATCAATGTGGCGTAATAGGCAGAAATGTGTCGTACCTTCAGAAAAATTGCATTGAACACTTATTTTGTTTGTATTCGTTTCAGATGTGCAAGTATAGATGGAGATGCTGGTCGATTTCTGTATTTCTGCGTGTTACCAAGCCAAAAGATTGAGATTGTTGATGGAGACAAGATACTGTTCCTCTTTACCTTATATATAAATGAACAGCTAGCTGCTTTACATGAGGTTGAAAATGAAAAGGAAGGTCATTATCATGCACGTCTTGGCATATTACATAATGCCTATGAAATTGGAGCATCGATGAATTACCTAAAGAACTTGGGCTTGGATGTTGTCTCTTTTACGCCCGGAACAAGGAGTTTGCAGGCACTAGCTTCAAAATACGACATAGGAATTTATTTTGAGGTGGACGGTAGTGGGGGCATTTTGTTTTCAGAGAATTATCTTCTTTGGTTAGAGGCTAAGAATAATGAGCTTCTGTCTTCCTCTAAAGGTCATTTTCGTGTTTCTTGTTCCATATTTGTTTTTGTAACCTTTACCTCCAATTTCTGACAATTTTCAGTTCTCATTCCAGGTTCTACAAAGCAAATATCCATTAGCAGGTTGCTTGCAGTTAGTAGGTTGATGAATACAACTGTCTCTGATGCCTTGGCATCATTGCTTATGACGGAAGCCATCTTGCAACATAACGGTTGGTCATTGCAGAAATGGAACGAGATCTATTGTGATCAAACCAACATCCAGGTCAATGAGGTATATCGGGTCACTGTTTGCTATCAGCTTTGTATACTATCTATGCTGCAACTATTTCCAGTTACCAGTATAGCACCGCCGCATTGGATATTGCTAAATAAAAAAAGACAAATTGCTCTGTCATTTAATGTTCCAAAGGAGTAATTGTGGTATTCCTTTGTAGTATTCTTTCCTAATACGAACTGCCGATAACCAAGTCAGGCTTTCTCTCATTCTTTACGGTTCTTTCTGATTCTAACTTTTAATTAAAAACTTGAGACATATTGCACGCTCTAGGAAACAAATAAAATTAATTTGCATCATCGAGATCATTTATTTGTCAATAGATTGTATGCTCATAAAAAGTTGTTAAGATCATTAGTTGCGTGAATGTTATATCCTTAGTCTATAGCCATTTGCTCTTTTTCTAATCAGGAAACTCTTACCTTTCGTTATTAACCTATTTTATTTTATTAATGTTTCAGGTTGAACTAGCGGAGAATATAGCTGTTGCTGCTGAAAATCCCAAGAGTTTAGCTGTTAGCCACTCTGTAATTGAAGGAGAGCCTGATACATTGAGTGGTAAGTCAGGTAACTTCTGCTTCTATTGTTAATGTGCTTTCAATTAGAAATTTGATCTACTTTGACCTTTATCTTGATTTATTAGCTTCGGTTTAAGTCATATGAGTTTGCACATGCAAAATAAATAGCTGCATAGTAGTTAATGTGGCACTAAAATCAGAATCCCTCGTAAGTAGTAACCCAGATTAACTGTTATTTTCTTATTGATTAATTCAGTTTCACACTAGTAGGTAGTTCACTATATGTTATTTATGATGATCATAAATGGGTAGCATTTAACAGTTTCAGATGAAGCAAGATCAGAGAATGCACAGCATGTGTCTCATTTTTTTCAGGAGTCCAAAAATATTGATGATGGTCCTACTGAATCTGCAGGTCAGCAGGCTGTGAATTATGAGGCCCATAGTATTAGTGAGGAGCAAAGCCATGTAGATGCTGCTGTTGGATCAGAACAAGATCAAAAGAAAGGAACTACAACCATTGATCAGGACGTCATTTTCATGCAAATCTTGAAGTATTTGCCGGTGAGAAGTTTAGTTCGCTTTCGTTGCGTGTGCAAAGAGTGGATGAATTACATCGACTCTCAACAATTCATGGAAATGCATCTGAATATCCAGAAACCCCGCTTTCTTGGGGAGTTTTACATTGACCAACGGCTGGTTGCTTTTGAGTTCTGCAGGCTCTCGGAGCTTCCATTTGCCCGTACCTTAAGACACCCAACTGAGGCCACCGCCGTCTTACCAATTTTTTTCGTCTGGGGCAGCCTTCATGGTGTAGTTTGCCTCTATTTTACCGGGAAGATCATCGTTTGGAACCCTTCAGTAGGTAGGGAATTGATTATTCCTATACCTTCGGATTTCGAAGACCGTATGCTGGATTTCATTTTTTGCAGTGGTTTCTGGATTGATCCTACCTCCAAAGAATTTAAAATTGTAATATTGCTGTTTGGTGAGGAGGAGAATAAGGTCCAGCCGGCCATGACTCTTTACTCTTCAGTCCAAAATGATTGGATTACAATTCCTCTTCCTCCAGTAATGATGGATAAGGAATGGATTTGCACCGCAGAAGATATGGATCATATGATAGTGATAGGAGGGGTGGGTTATTGGAAAGGCTATTTTCAAAAAGATGAGCCGCCGACCAATGCCATATTGTGCTTTGACTTTAGGCAACAGAGTTTTGATTTCATTGACATGCCCAATCTTGTTTCACCATTTTGGCTTATACAATGGAAAGGCACACTTGCAGTTCTCAAGTTGCGTAGAAGAAACCCTCGTAGATTTGACATATATGGGAGGCAAGGAGGTTCATGGATTAACATCTGTAGGGTCATTATTCCCTTTTCTGAAGGATATCAATTCAATGTGGCACTGACTGGTGTGATAGAAGAGAGAATCTGGGCTCTTTTTAGTACACAATCTCCAACACTCATTCAGAACTTGGGCTTGTACGACGATAGGGTTGGGTGCATTCCTTTCATGCAAGATGTTCAGTTTGGTGGAGCTTATCACTTTGTGGAAAGTCTTCTATTCCCTTAAGAATCATAACCGCACTACTAGAAGAATTGCTTAGCTGTGTCGTAGTTACGAATCACTCTCTATTTCTCCCGCTACTTTTGCACCAGAGGAAGCATCTTGGTGGGTTAATTTCTCCACAGCAAGTGACCAACTTTTGAACTCTCTGTTTCCCTTTCATGGCTTCTATTCTGCACAATAGACAATGTTATTCTGGCTTTTATTCTGCACAATAGACACTGTTAAATTTGAGACTAGAATTCCTTGTTTTAAACTCTGTGTTTCCCTCAAACTTGATCTCTCCTTCATTCTTCTTTTTATCCTTTTCTGGTACTCAGAATCGTATGCCAACTCAGCTTAGGATTTTCAAGCTTGGCTAGTTGCTGCTCTGTTGCTACCTGCCGTTGGACAGAGATTTTAATACACGTTTTGCTATCGTTATATACAAATTTATTTTTTCACCAAACCAGTCATGGCATAACACTAACAAAGAAATGTATGAAGTTGGGGAAGTACATGGGTCAGTGTCACCAAGAAATATCAATTCATAAGTTTATATTTTGCATTCAAATTAATTTTGCTACTTCCGAAGTCGCTTAAAGTTGATGTCAAGTAGCAATTCATGGGGATTTTGTGCAGTAGCTTAGCTTTAGTGTGGATTATCCCTACTAGTTGTACTTGCAGCCGGTAAAATGTCTAGTAAGTTTTTTGGTATATGTGGATTATCACTACCAGAATTCAAGAAGGAAATATCTGAATTTATGGAATATTAGAGGGTATATCTGAATTAATGGAATATTAGAGTGTCGAATGTATTTTCTATGAAAGAGTTTATTCCCAACATAGACGCTCTTCTGTGGTTCGAAAAAAATACACGTTGGAGAGACGTTGGATTTGTCAGCGTTTTCCAACCGAACCATAATTATTTTTTAAAACACTTATGTATAAGAGACGCTGGCTAATTATTTAAAAAAAATCCCTCGTATAAGAGACGCTGGCAAAACTAGCGTCTCTTATACGGTATTCAATATATTAAAATTTTAAAAAAAAAACATATTTTAGGCATGAGTCATCACCTTTTTTTTTTCTTTTTTCAAATCCTTAATTATTATATATATATACTACACTTACGTGGCTTAGGATGACTCGTATGTGCTCGTTCAAAATCGGAATCGAGCGAGATCAGTTTCTTTAGGTCCGTATCGATCTAAGCTTTCACCAGATATGCCTCTCACTATTTTTTAATCCAAAGTTCATGCTATTTTTTAATATATATCCTTTTGAACTTTTGTGTTCAGGAAGTTGTTCTCCTCAAAAAAAGTTTGTAGGCGATTGAAAAAAGTCTATAGGTGTTGTAACAACTACATTTCTTGAATGAAACTGCATCAGTGACCTAAAAGTTGCAATTTCGGGCAAAATTATGACATTGCACATAGATCTGTCACAAACCTTTTGAAAATGCAAGTGGTGATCTTGAAACTAATAGGATTAAGGGGGCCAAATGTACGGAATATTTACTCGTGTTAAAAAAACAAAGAGGTTACTTTTGATTACCCCAAATGAAAATTGTGTCAAAAATGCATAGTCTGACTACTATTTCACAGAATAAGAAGCATAAGAATCTCTTTTTGACGAATTCAACATACATTTAGTTTTGCAAACTTAATTGTTAACCAATCAATCTTCGTTCTCCATTGGAAAATTATTTCAGTTATGAAATGCAACTTCAAATACAAGACATTCAACCACCTTATGTTTGTATAGAAGAAAAAATGACATGTGACATTGTGAGAGAATAGAGGAAAATCAGACAATTAAAAAATGTGACATTCAATCCTTAGATGTCAAAATCAGAGAATAGAGCAAAATCGCGTACTCCTACTGTCCAATGTATATGTCCCATTTTACCTTTGCTATATATCTCTAACGTGTTATTAAAAACATACAAATGGGTTCTTTGCCCAACTAACCGTTCTATGAACGAATTAAACAAGATTTCACGTTACTAGTTTTATATTATAAATTAATAAAAATAGAGCAAATTGTTTTGATATGTGAATAAGGTACGATATAGAAATGAAAATAACTTAATTAGAAAACACTCTTGTATTCAGTCCAATCATACGTATCAAGATCACTGCCATTTGACATTGTAGGACTTTCAATTTTAGGCTCATCAGGATCCTGAATAACACCTAAGCCATCATCATTCTCCTCAGTTTTGGCACCTTCATCTTCTGCAAGTTCCTATAGGAAAAAACAAGAATCAAGATTTAGTAAATTAAAATAAACGAAATAAGCGTTCTTTATATTAAAGTTGGCATCATAGCATAATACTTGAGTATCTTCAGCAGTGCCCTCGTCTAGGATGCCTTCATTTCCAGTGGGGTCAAAACCTGCTTCTTCTTGATCGATATTCTCTTGTAGACTTGCAATCACTAACTCATACTGTGAAAGGTCTGCAATAATATAATCCAAAATCAAACCGCTAAAAAGCTACAAAATGAAAAGAGGAAACATTCTGAGCAAAAACATATCTTACCTATTGACCGGGTACTCATAGCATCAAAAAGTTTTGCAGGTTGTTTTTTCTCCTCGTTCTTATATTTCGATTTGATTTCTTTTCGTGTTCGGCCAGGGAAACGGTGTTTTATCATTGAGAAAACAGACCCAAATTGTTGCACACACTGATATGAAAATTCAAACAAAGTTGGAAATAGAGGCTTTAAAAACATAATAAATAGCTATCCATTAACATATTAAATGAAAATTTACCTCGTAGAATAATTTTGTTTCCTGTTTTGTCCACTTCACTACGGGTGTTTTATTCATATGGGAATGATAATTGAAGTAAGCGGTATCTTGTGCAATTGTTGAAGTAGATAGATGACCAGAAGAGCCTTCAACTTGGGTATAATTATACACATCCTCCTCCTCCTCGTCATAAGGGCTCTTCCACATGTCATCACTAGTCCTACAAAGCAGATACAACAATTAGGGTTTCTGACAGATAAGGCACAAGACAGATGACATTTTGAGTTAAATTAAAAGAGAAATGGCAAAAAATAATCCCAATTTTCACTTATAAGCCGAAAATAGTCTCAACTTTCATATCAACCAAAAATAATCTCAACTTTCAATTCATCAACCAAAAATGGTACAAACAATTTTTTCCGTTATAGTCGAACGTAATTTTATAACCAGAAAAAATCTCAATTAAACATTATCAAGTTAAGAAAAATTTCAATCGAAAGTCATATAGACCATTTTTTGTTCATAATTAAAGTTGAGACTATTTCTGGTCATTTTTCCTAAGTTAAACACACCTCTCTTCTGGTTCTACCTCCACAACAGGAGCAATATTTTCTTCAATAGTCCTGACTGTCTGTGTTGTATACACTTCTTTATTCTGCAACAATTAAGTTAATAATTCAAGCAAGATATTCAACAACAAAAAAATTGCAGAAATATATCAAAGAAAAGAGAAGAGGAGGCCGCTTTGTGCCCCAATTCGCTGTTGTAGACTCCTTTACTTTTGGGTCATATTGGTTACTTTCTCCGGGTAAGGAAATACCAATTCCCCCAGACCTCGTTCTTCGGGATAAAATGGGACATGTTGTTTTAGTAGTATATCAAAGTAAAGGATGAGTAGGAAAGAAATGACTACCTTGCGCTCTCTGTGCTCACCTAACATTATCAAGTCCTTAATTGGAAGACTTAAGTGATCAATTTCATCCTCTGGGATATCAAGCAACGATTTGTTAGCTGTAAAACAAAAAGACAATTAGTTAAATACCATCACAGTTAGAGACTTACAAATCCAGGTCAACAATACAGCTTACTGGATTTGTTTCTTCGTCGAGTTGTATGAGAGAATTTCTTCGGAGGTTGTTTCTTGGATTTTTCTGAAGCTTCTGTTGATTTTTCTATAAACTTTGTTGCCTTCTTACGCTTTCGAACAGGTTTATCTCTTCCGTTAGTATCTTTGTCCTTATTTGACCTACTTGAAGGCTTTCTCTTCTTTGATCCTGCCTTTTCTTCATTGCGACCATTATTATTCTCGGCTTCAGGCATTGAAGGTACAGGTTGAAAGTGCATATCATCAGCGAGAGAAGCATTTTGTTGAGATGAATCATCATGTATAACACCAGATGATGACCGGGGCAACTCCTCCATCTGGTCCATATGGCAATCAGTGGAACCATCTGTGCAGGACGGGAGATCAGGTACAAATTCGGTAGATAACTCGAATGATCCAAATAAGTTGTCACTATTTGAACTGGGGGGAAAAGCATCATCAATCATCACATCTGGCAAATCAAGTGATCCTCCATCACTGAAACCCTCATTTGTATTATGAGTATCAGAAGGAGCCATCAATCCTTCCTTATGATTGGAAGCAGACTCATTTTCCATTGTCTTTTTCCCTTGCTTTTGCTTAAGCTTGGGCTGAAATTTACTAGCTCTTTTTCCTAACATAATTAGGACCAAAATCATCAGGATTGAAAATATATACAAAAATCTCAGGTAAAATGAGAGATCAGTTACATATTACCAGAAGAAAGGTCCACTTCAGACATAAAATCAAATGGGGAGAAAGCCTGTTCCTCCTGTTTGAATTGGCATGCAAAACAAAGGATTAAAATAGCAGAAAGGAAACAAAGTTTGTAAGGTAAACTTACAAGTAGTAGGGCAATAAACCACTCTGATAGATTAAAAAAAACCTTGGTTTCTAGCTGTATACTCTCCATCTGTAGAAAGGGAAAAGGAGGCAATAATGATCCGCAGGGCGTATCTTCTTCATTATGGGAACTTGAGGCATCAAAAGTTGATCCTGAAAGTAACAATCAATTTTTGCTATGTGGGGCTGTATTCTCATACAGCTAACTAAAACCAAAACTATGCTGAAAATGAAACCTTGGAGCTTTCTAAAATGTAAATTTAAAAAAAAATGAACCCACCTACCACACCAGTCGATTGAGGCATGATGTCATCAACGGAGTAAAATTCAGTAAAACCTTCTGTATTCTGAAAGTAAGAAGATATTAGAAATATTATATAATAAGGAGAAAAAAAGAGAGCAAGACCCAAAAATGCTGATAACCTCTGTCATTGCCTCCTCTGAGAGAAACCGCTGATTTGTACTTTCCTTAAAATTAGCATTTTCTTCCATGTATACAGAACTGATGGTGTTAAGATTTTCCATAGAAGAAAGTAATGGGTCAGCACCAGATGGAATTTGCAAATCTGTGGTCTCCTCGACAGAGATTTTAGATTTATCCCCAGCATTGCTAGCATCAGGACTAACTGAAGTATCATTCTCAGTTCCTTTGGTTTTAGTGGGTGATGCAACACTTTGATTGTCTGCAGCTTGTGGAGGAACTGATGGTTTAGCAGTTGACGTTACCTTCTTGGGTGGAGGAGCTCGTCCCTTGACCTTAGGCTTAGGTAGAAACTTGGCAATAGGTTTAGCTATGTCAAAGTCAGAAGTTTCAGAGATCAAAGCCAAATTTAGGACATAAATTTTCCAAACATGAAATTAATAAGCAAACAACATTTTATGAGTATGAATTACCAGCTGCAGCCGAAGGTTCGTCATCATCGAAATCCATCACCAATACAGTGATGCCACCCCGAAATGTGGAAAACAAAGAAACCTACAAATAAATCAATATGAGTGTCTGAAAATCAGGAATCTTCTGAGTGATGATTAAACGCAAATACAGCATAGCTCAATTCAGGGAAATGAAATTGACATGACAAACAACTGCCAAGCAATGAGGCTAATTTTCAAGCCACACTAAACAGCCTGTTGCTCCGTAGCCAAGTAATTAACCACATCAGTCTGCAGAAAATCCCATTAAAACATAACTAAGAATATGGGTTTGAAGAAGACACATCAGTAATAGGCAGGAAAGTGTGAAATCTGTACGACAGAACCGGTTCTGACAACCAGTGGCAGACACAGAAAAGGTCACAAAAGCTTAAGATAGGCTAAATAGATATAGAAAACAAGAGTTCATTAGAGTCAAAACCTCTCCAACTACATATCTCCCTCCTAATTTGATCTCTAATTCGAGGTACATGCTCTTTCAGAATAGAAAAGACCGATTCCACATAAGGCTATCAATCAACAGCCAGATAATTACTTAAGACATCAACATTTCAGATGGAATAGTTGTAAGCGCAATATTTCAACTGATACACTCGTATTCCTAGAGTAAATAATACAATTCAACATCCAATACAAGATATCCGATTCATTCTCTTCCAGATTTCAACTGAGCAGTTACTAGCAAAACCAGTTGAACAATATATGTAGAAATATTCAACCAATAAAATAATTAAGGTAATTTAGTGACTAACAAACTATATTCAATACACAGATCAAATTTATCGTAGTTCAGCAGACATGACAGTTTGACATCTAACCTAAATTTCAATTCAACGAGATTATTCTAGATAGACAATTAACTTCCACAAAAGAACAAAAATCCGATCAAAATCCAACGAATAAGTAATCCTTACAAAATCAACTCAATCAAATTATACAGAAACCTTACAATTTCCAAAATGAGTTAGCAGGTGTCGGACGAATTCGAGGTTCGGAGGGATAACAGCGGGAAGAATGGGAGTGGGTTGAATTCAAGGCCGAAGTTTTGAAAGGCGGAAAGAAAGTGAGCGTGAAGAGATGAAGTTTGTAAAGAGAGATTGTGGACATCGTTCCACTTTTATAGTCCCTCTAGGTTTAACTATCTCTCCCAATTTGTTAGTCCCATTTAGGCATGGCTCTCGGTCCGGTTCCGGTCCTCCGGAATCCGGAACCGGGAAAAATCGGTTTTTCCGGTTCCGGTCCCGGTTTCGGTCCGGTCCGGTTCTGGACAGGTTCTGGACCGGTTCCGGCCGGTTCGGGCTGAATCGGACCGGTTTTTTATTAAAAAAAACAAAACAAAACCGCTTTAACCGGCGGTTTTGTTTTTAAAAAATAATTTTATAAATTTATAAAACTTAAAAAAACTTAAAAAAAATGACAAAACATTCTTTTTAATAGCGTTTTTTTATAATCATTTTTTTTAAGTTTTTTAAATTAAATATGAAGGAACAAAAAAATTAAAAAAATTGGGTTTGCACTTAACAGTGACTTACTTGTTAAGTTGCCTACGTATCCTCTCGGGTTAGAGGAATCAAAGCCCACGTAGTTCTTTACCTTTTTTCAAAACCCGTTACCTAAGTCGAATCTTCGGCGGATGAATCGGTGCGTATCGTAGTAGAATCTCCAATCCACTCGTCTTCCGATGACTCGATAATGTTACGTTGTTGCCTAATTGCGGCTCTCTTCCAATCGCAAACACAACATTGCGCCTCCAATGACTCCGGTGCCAAATTTGATCTCTTCCTCCTTAAAGTGTTGCCTCCTGCACTAAAAGTTTGTTCCACCGCCACGGCTGAAGCAGGGACGGCAAGAACTTGAGCCGCAATCTTCGCAAGCGTTGGAAACATGCTCCTATGATCCTCCCACCACTTCAAAACATCTAAAGTTTCACAACTAACAAACTCAAAGTTGGTGTTAAGATAGTTATCAATTTCCGCATTCGTGTTTGTAACTCTTGGTCTTTTACTAAAATACTTAGCTCCAAAGGCCCCCAAGCTAGTAGAGCTCGAAGAAGTCGGAGGTAATTGTGAAGTAGTCGGAGAATCACAAAAATGAGTAAATAAAGTTTCAATGTTTGTTCTAGTTCTAGAAACCATACCTAAAATATCCTCTAGTTCACCTTCGGCTAAAATATATGCATAATAGTCATTTAAAAGAGCGTGTAAACCGGATAATTTAAGTCTAGGATCTAAAACACAAGCAACAAGAAAACAATCGGGAATATATCTATAGTAGAGCAACCACTTACTCCTCATGCTTGCAACGGATTCCTCAATGCCGGGAATTTTAGCTCCCTCACATAAACCACACATAACATTACAAGCTTCCAAGACAAAAACATTACTACTTGGTGTATAAACATGACTAAATCTTTTTGTTGCATCATTAAAACATTTTAAAAACGTTGCAATACTTTGACATATATCCCAACCTGATTCGCTAAAATAGAAAGGAGAGCCAGAAAGGTTTTGAGAAACAAAAGACGTTAAAACTTGTTTATATTGTATACATTCACATAGTAATATGTAAGTATAGTTCCATCGGGTACCCACATCTTTTGAAAAACGTTTTGGGTGCACCCCGTTAGTTTTACAAAAGGTCATCCAATCTCTTGTAACTTTAGGATGCCCCCAAATATACTTAATAACGTTCTTAATTGGCTCAAAATGAAAACTCATAGCACGTAAACCATCTTGAACACATAAGTTTAAAATATGACAAGCACATCGAATATGAAAAAATTTCCCACCAAATATAGGTTGACACATTTCTTGTAAATCTCTAATAGATGCGGTGTTAGCAGATGCATTGTCGAATCCAATTGAAAAAACTCTATTAAGTAGTCTATATTCTTCTAAAATTGCACGAATCATCATAGCAATATTTTGTGCGGTATGTGAATCATCAAAGACTCTAAATGCCAATAAACGTTTTTGCATTGTAAAATGATGATCTACAAAATGACATGTAACACCCATGTAAGAATGGGTTTGAATATTATCACTCCATATATCACTACAAATAGAAACATGCATATCATTTTGCGAAAAATAAGAAACTAATTCGGCCTTGTGTCTTTTATAAGCCTTAATTACGTTTTTCTTAATCACTTTCCTAGATAAGAATTTAAAAGCGGGTTGTGTATGATCTTTAATATACTCATTAAATCCTACATTTTCACTAAATCGAAATGCTAAATGATCAACACAAATAGCTTCGGCTAATGCTACACTATTAGCTTCATGATCAAAACGAAATAAAGGGTTACCGCTAGTAGAAGATGCAAATCCGCCGGAAATTTGTGTTTGTCCCCCTAGCATTCCCATCTCGGCGACGTGTTTGTGCTCCATGTGTCGTTGAAGGGTTCCATATCCTCCACTTTTCTTCCATTGGTATGTCGCCTCGCAAAAGTTACAAGAAACAATAATTAGATCGGGATCATAATCCTCGGCCTCGAGTTCCTCGAGGCCGGGTTCTAATTTAGTAAACCACTTTACAAAAATAGGAGATGTTAGTTTCCGGGATTGGTTCCCGGAGGACCCGGACCTCCCCCCCTACCCCTAGCCGGCCTCGAACCGCTAGGTCTCGAACCGCTAGCTTGCCCTTGAGGCCTAGCGGTCCTACCCCTACTGGACCTAACTTGGGAGGTGGGAGTGGGAACCGAGGGATAAGAAGTGACATTATCACTCTCTTCTTGGGTGTCAAAATGTTCCGCCATAATATGATTAAGAACAATTAAATAATATGATTAAAAGCAATTAAAACAATTAAAACAATAAAACAATAAAACAATAAAACTTAGAACAATATAATAATGTGATTAATAATGTAAAAGCAATAAAATATTGAAAGACAAAAGCTAATTAAAAGGAAGAGATTAAGAGAGATTGTTGATGGAATTTGAGAGATTATAAGATTGAGATTTAAGAAAGAGAAGAGAGATAGTCTTAGGTACTCCATGTAATCTAACAATTCCGGTAAAGAATAAATCAGCCACATGATGAGCATCATCAGTCTTGTTGCAAGCAATAAAATGAGCCATCTTAGAGAATCTATCAACAACCACAAAAATAGAATCTCTCCCCTTCTTAGTCCTAGGCAATCCCAAAATAAAATACATACTAATGTCTACCCATGGGGTCGTAGGAATAGGTAAGGGAGTATATAAGCCATGTGGTTTAACTTTAGATTTAGCCTTGAGACATTCCAAACATTTCTTCAAACAATTTTCAACATCCCTAAGAATATGAGGCCAATAGAAATGAACATGCAGCATATGATAAGTTTTATCTCTACCAAAGTGTCCCATCAATCCACCCTTATGGGCTTCCTCAACAAGCAATAATCTCAAGGAACACTTAGGTATGCATATTTTATTAGCTCTAAACAAGAAACCATCAAATAAGTAAAACTTATCTAAAGTTCCTTTAGCCAAGCATTGCTTATAAATAGCACTAAAATCAACATCATTACGATATAATTCTTTGATGTAAACAAAGCCTAACACCTTAGAGTCAAGTTGAACAATTAAAGCATGCCTCCTAGATAGTGCATCAGCAACAACATTGTCCTTTCCCTTCTTGTATTTGATAATATAAGGGAAAGTCTCAATAAATTCCATCCATCTACCATGCCTCCTATCAAGTTTGTCTTGGCTCCTAAAATGTTTCAAAGATTCATGATCGGTATGTAAAACAAACTCTCTAGGCCATAGGTAGTGTTGCCAAGTCTTAAGTACTCTATATAATGCATACAATTCCTTATCATAAGTAGAGTAATTTAGACTTGCACCTTTCATCTTTTCAGAAAAGAAAGCAATAGGCTTACC
Source organism: Oxyria digyna (assembly GCA_029168935.1). Classification (NCBI taxonomy): domain Eukaryota; kingdom Viridiplantae; phylum Streptophyta; class Magnoliopsida; order Caryophyllales; family Polygonaceae; genus Oxyria; species Oxyria digyna. The sequence goes on from JAPVLV010000005.1 coordinate 50,588,861, forward strand.
TTCTTGCATGAGTACTCCTCCTATGCCAACTCTCGAGGCATCACATTCCACTTCAAAGGGCCTAGTGAAGTCGGGAAGCACAAGCAATGGCGCTTCGGTCAATCTGCGTTTTAGCTCTTCAAACTCCCTTTCTTGAAAAGGATTCGACCTCGAATCATATTTGATATGAATGATTGAACGATCTTCATAGGCGTCATCCTCTTTGATGCACAACTTCCTCTTGAATGTCTTGAGTGCATAGCTCCACCTTGAGGAAACGATGGATTGCTGCTGGAGTGCATTGCTTCCCTTCATCCCTTTAGCTCCTTTGTCCTTGTCCTTCCTTTTGTCATACTTATCAGTGACCTGCAAAAGAACCATAGGTGGAAGAACAACATCTTTTCTAGGAAATGTAAACGAATAACAACTAGCAAAACCATCATGAGCAACTCTCTTAATATATTGCCATGGATATTCCAATAAAAGTTGACAAGCTTGCATAGGCACAACATCACATGAAATAGTATCATCACAATGTCCTAATGTCATGGCTTCCTTAACATGCTTGTTCAAAATCACATCAACACAATCAATCATCCAATGCAGTTTTAAAGGACTAGGGTAGCATAATGAAGTAATTTGCAATTTAGTATTCAATTCCATGCTAGCAATATTACCACAACTACCTTCATCAATAATCATGTTGCAATCCTCAACTTTATCTAGACAATGAGTTTCTCCTAGAATTTCAACACAATGAGCAGTTTGTACATGCAAATCCTTCCTATCAATCAATGAATCAACATGCTCATAATCAATTTCGACCTCATTATCTAAATCAGTTTTAGGATCATCAATACAAACAACATCATCAATACTATCACCTATTTCATATTCAATCTCAATTTGTTCTAGGTGATTAAGCATATCAGGACAATCACTAATCATATGATTTCTACTTTGACAGTTTAAGCACAAAACATCTTCAATTTTAGTAGAAAGATTAGAAGTGCTCCCTGGGTTAACTTCTTGTGATGGAGAGGCAAGCCTTAGATTCCTTTCTGGCTTCTTATCCTTTTCCTTCTTCTTGGCAGCCTCTTTGACTTGACAATTCCAACGCTCAAGCTCGGCTTCTAACTTAGCAAAGCTGTTTTTCACTATCGCTTGCACTCGCGCTTGCCATTCTTCTGTAGCCTTTTCTATTTCTTTTTGCTTCTTGGCCTTTGTTCTCCTCTCAATCTTGATGGCCAAGTGCAACAATTCTTCCATGGAGGAGTAGCTATACAAATATACTTTGTTAGCTAAATAAGAGTTTAGTATATGAAGATACCTATTCATAGTAGTCTCCTCATTTTCATGCACATTAGCTCGAACCATAGCAGCCTTCATTGCATTGTATGTCTCCTCTGCTGACATGGTTCCTTGCCTCAAATTTTCTAACCTTTGCCTGAGCTTACGCGCGAAATATGGAGGCACAAAGCGAGCTCTCATTAAGGTCTTCATTTGCCTCCAAGTGTTCACAGCTGGATCAAGTGCTCTTCTTCTTTCTTCCTCAAGATTATTCCACCATTTCAGTGCATTGCCGGTAAATTCACGAACAACAAATCTTACCTTTTGGAATTCCATGAAGTTATGACAACTCCAAATCTGCTCAACCTTGGCTTCCCATTCCATATACTCATCCACGTCCCAACCTTCAAATCTTGGAATGTTTAGCTTGATCTTGGCAAGACCAATTTGCTCTAGCTCACGCCCTTTTCTTCTTTGGACATCTCGGTATAGTTGCCAATCTTCACTCTCCATGTACTCCTACTGATATCCTCTTGGAGGTCTCCTTTTGGGAGAAACTAACCTGTCCATTATCAAAGAAAAGACTAACACAGAACAATGTTAAGTGAGTGTAAATGAAAACAACTCGCAAGTGTTTACTCTCGTATGTTTTCCTCTGCACTCTCTCTTAATTGTTGTTGTAACAAGCTTTTCTTGATGAATTGCCTTTTATGTACCAATAACCCAATAGATTGAAACTATCAAGCTCCTAGCACTAATATGAGTGATGGTAGAGATGGAGATGGCTAGTGTAGGGACGGGGTTTCAACTTCAAGGTTCTGACTCAAAGCAAAATGACTCAACGAAAGAAAGAAACAAAGACTCGAAGGCGTTTTGCAAGAATGAGAATGCAAAACAGAGATATGAGTTAAGCTTCGAATTTCAAGAAGAGCCAAAAGGAAGCGTACCTTAACTTGTTCCGACTGATGTCGATTGAAGGATCGAAGACGGAGTCGGGAGGGTTAGGTAATAATTGAGGCTCGTATCTGAAAGGAATGGAAAGACAAACAGTGACGGTTCCGCGGGCGCGGTTTGAAGTCCGCGGGCGCGGATTTCGAACAGTGGCTTCTGAGGCGGAGCCGCGGGCGCGGCCTGAATTCCGCGGGTGCGGCTACTGGGCCGCGGTTTCTGTCGCGGCCTGGTGGTTTCTCGCTTCCGTTCGGGCTCGTTCAACCCGATTTCCTTTGAGTTCTTGAGATCCGACTTAAACAATATCAAACTAGACTTTGACTCAACAAAACGTAAAATAAACTACTCACTTTGAGACTTTTCGATTTTTTTTTTTTTGAATTTTTTTGAATTTTTTTTTTTTGAATTTTTTTTTGTCTCAACTAAACAAAACGAAATTACAGACTTGATCTGAGATACTATCTCAGAAAATTCGAATTTTAAAATAAAAGAAACTACTAACCACCTTGATTTCCTTGTAGAGAAGATAAAATTTTCTTCCTTGAAGATCTTGGCTTGGGGTGCAAGGACTGAAATTTTCAGCAACTCTTCTAGGGTTTTGACGGCTGTGTTTTGGTAGGGATGGATAGATTTTGTGATGGATGAAGGGCTGAATGGATTTTGGGAACAAGTGCGCTCCAAACTCCAATCTTTCGATCTCCACCAACACTAATCGATCCAAGCTTCTTGCACACAACCTGTAATGACTCAACAAGAAATATCAAAGCAATGGAAGACTCAAAATCAATTTCTGAAAGAAACTGACAAACAAGAAAATAAAAGCTGACTCTTTTTATGATTTTCTGGATAGGGGGTCTCTTGATGTTCTTGTGAAGACGAATGGTGTCAACACAGCTCTGATACCAATTTGATGCGGAGATAAGCCGCAGTTGCCGACCTAGACACCAAACAAGAATAGGAACTCGAACAGAGAAGATAGGTGGAATTAGAATGAGATGAAAGAAGGATAAGTCGAATGATTGGCCAATTGGAATCAAATCAAACAACGATAAAACCCTTGAACTTAAGAACAAGAACCTTACCGAATGATGAAGAAACCCCAACGGGTGATTACAACCAAACACAATGACTTTGGTGGGTCAAGGCACCTGGAGGTTGCTCTATGGAGTCCCGATAGCACCAACCTTATGGAGGAGATTGACACACACAAGTACAACTAGGGCCAGCTCAACGACAATGCACACGGGGCACTCTTCTCACAAAAGCTCTCTTTTGGGAGGAAAAACGATAAACGCTGTATTCAATATCAAAGTCTAGGGGGGGGGGGCAAAACAACAACTAAGGCAGCCTTATATAGTGTTCATAAGGGTGCCAACTAAAGAAATAAACAATAAAAAGTATCTCCTAAAATAATAATCCCGAAAAACAATTAAACATCCGAAAATAATGTTTCAAAAGGAAGCCTCGGCGAAGTTAATGAACTCGCCGAGTTTCCCGGCCGCGGGCGCGGTTGGGCGAGTGAGACGCGGGCGCGGTTTCCAGCCGCGGTCGCGGTTCTTCTGTGTAGTCTTCTGCTCGTTCTCGAACCTCGATCATTAGAACAGTCTTCAATGGTGGTTCTTCGTCTGTATTCAACTCCTTGGACCTGAAGAACGCTACTAACTTGTCTAGCTCTTGTTGGACTTCCTTAGCTCTCGAACGAGTCAATGCACCTTCAAACTCGGGGACCGGAGGTGTCGGTTGCTGTCCAGATGATCCTTCATCAGTAGCTAATATGACAAATAATTTTGAAAAATAAGCTAGCTTATAAGCTACCAAAACAAAAAGCTACCAAAACAAAGGCAAATTGACATTGAGCCGAACAACCCTATATCTCTTATCTTTCCATGCTCATAATAACTTATAAAATTAACAAATAATCAACTCAATAAAAATTATACTATTTTAACACTATTTCTCAATGAAATTGATACCGATATTATATGACAAACATATAATATTAGTTTACTTCAGAGACTACATCAAAAGGCTAAGTATGAGTAGTAGAAATATTGCCACCTTATGCTTTATATGCTCAAAAATCATTACCAGACCACTTAAGCATAAGCCCATAGTATAGCTAATGCTAGATACTCCTCCTGAAACAGACCACTTAAGCATAAGCCCATAGTATAGCCAAGAGGTGTTACCTGCAATATCAAGGAACATCTCATGCTACGAAAAGAATTAAATATGTATAGAAAAATTAAAATTTGCTCATATTTTAACAAAGACACAAAATCAACATTACTTACATGGTCCTTAAACCATCCCGCAAACTCGTTGTCTATTTTGTCATCATCAACTTCACCACCCAATACTTCCATTATAAACTTCCTACAACGGTCAATCATATACAATATCATGAATTTTCTTGTCACAATAAACAAAGATGGTACGATAATAAATGTATGAGGAATAAGAAGCTCACTCAATGTATTCATCCACTCTCAAACAGTTACGCAATATATAGACATGTGCAGCATTCAACTCTCTAGCATCTGTCATCCATCTTTTCTTCTCTTTTCCACTACTCCTACCAGGGTAATTGAAAATGGAAATAGGTTGGTCATCATCTTCAGAAGTTTCATTATTCCTGCCAACTTTTCTCAATTTAGAAGGAACATGAGGTTTGAAGTAATGCTCTGAAAAATTTGCTGCTTCTTCCTTCAAATAAGCTTCACATATGGATCCTTCCACACGTCCTGGCTGTTTTATTTTCTTCTTCAAATGACCCAATAATCTCTCGGGTTTGTACATCCATCGATACTGCGGCGGTCCCCCTACTCGAGCCTCATATGGAAGATGAAGTAAGAGATGTTCCATAGAATCAAAAAGAGATGGAGGAAAAATACGCTCCAACTTACATAATAGCACAGGTGCCATAGACTGCAATTGCTTCATGTGCTCAACCGACATTGACGATGAAGAAATAGAACGAAAGAAGTAACTCAACTCACATAAAGGGCCCCAAACTTTAGGAGGCAACAACTCTTTGAAGGCAATTGGAAGGAGTCGCTCCATAAACACGTGACAATCATGACTTTTCATCCCAGTTAGCTTGCAATCATCAATTTTGACACATCTACCCATGTTAGAAGCATAACCATCGGGGAACTTCAAAGATTTGATCCACTCAAGTACTTTTATCTTCTGATCTCTTGTCAACGAGTAATCTGCCTTCGGTTTCTTACCTTTATAATCCGAGTCAACCTGAAACCGAGGGCGACGACAATATATGGCTAGATCCTTCCTTGCATTCAAATTATCCTTAGTCTTTCCGGTAAAATTCATCACGGCATCGAAAAAATTATCAAAAACATTTTTTTCAATGTGCATAACATCTAGGTTGTGACGAATCAAAAGATGCGGCCAATATTCAAGTCTCCAAAAAATACTTTGCTTGACCCACTTATGAGAAGTTCCATAGCCAGCTGGTTTGTTGTTCGGGTCATCAATAATAGTGGAAAAATGACGGATACGCTCCCAGATTTGTTCCCCTGTCAGCATCGGAGGCGGTGGTTCACTTACCACCCGATTAGCAATGAAATCCTTCTTATTTTTGCGAAAAGGATGATTGCTTTCCAAGAATCGTCGTGAACAGTCAAACCAACAAGCCTTCCTACCATGTTCTAAGCGGAATGAATCTGTGTGCTCCATGCAGTGCGGACAAGCTAAATTTCCTGCAGTACTCCATCCTGACAACATAGCATAAGCCGGGAAGTCATTGATCGTCCACAGTAAAGCTGCACGCATCGTAAAGTTTTCTGTCCTTGAAACATCATAAGTGGTTATACCAGACTCCCACAACTGTTGTAACTCGTCAACTAGAGGTTGTAAACACACATCTATTAGCTGTTTTGGATTTTTAGGACCAGGAATTAAGAGTGACAAAAACATGTATTCCCTGTTCATGCACATATCAGGCGGAAGATTGTAAGGAGTCACAATGACTGGCCAACAAGAGTATGTCTTTCCTGTTGTATTGAAAGGTGCAAATCCGTCAGTGCATAAACCTAAGCGGACATTACGGGGCTCTGAAGCAAAATCAGGAAATGTTGCATCGAGCTTTTTCCATGCCTCGCCATGTGACGGATGACTCATTATTCCTTCATCTGGTACATAACGTGCATGCCAAGTCATAGCCTCAGCAGTAGGCTCAGCTGCATATAATCTTTCCAGTCGCGGGCCTAAAGGGAAGTACCATAAAACTTGATGTGGAATTCCTGAATTTCGATTGCCTATACGCTCATACCTCTCATGGCCACAATGCTTGCAGAGTATTGCATCAGAATCATCCTTCCAGTACAACATACATCCTTTAGGACACATGTGGATCTTCACCACAGGCAATTCTAAACCCCGATATACTTTCTTTGCTTGGTAGTAATCTTTCGGAACCTTATGACCTGAAGGCAACACCTCATCAAACAACTGAACAATGCCATTGAAAAGGTCTTGAGACACGTTGTATTCACTTTTCAAACTCATAAGCCTGGACACAAAAGACAACTCTGTATGTGTCTCACACCCTGAATACAAGGGCTCATCAGCCGCTTTTAACAAATCATAAAAGCGTTGAGACCCCCTAGTTTCCTCCACAGTTGGAACTGAATCTGTCAATATCTCGTCAACCGGATCAAAATTCTCCATTCCCTCAGCTTGGGTACCGTCAGTTGGCCCATAAGTCTCATTATGACCAACATTAAGCCATGATGGAGGAACAAAACTAGGCCCTGCAATATCAAAGACCATTCTTTGTTCATCGTTCAACTGTCCATACAAATTTCCTCGATTATCTTGCCTCCTACTCAAAGGAGGTACAAATGGTTCAGCCTGTTCACCGTGTGCAGTCCACCAATAATAGTTAGGCATAAACCCACGCCGGTATAAATGCTCTTGAACTTCATCCTTTGTAAAAAATTTGCAATTACGACATCTCGTACATGGACATTTTATTTTGTTCCCGTCCATAAAATCGACTTTGGCAATTGCAAAATTCAAAAAAGTGACAACTCCATCGAAAAATTCAGCCTTGTAACTTCCATGGTCATACCTATCATACATCCATGCACGATTATTATCCATCTTTAACCTGCATATCAATCGTACATGTTTACAAATACATCATTCACAAAAATATTTAAGCAACTTTCAACACTACAATCACAAACCAATATATCTGCAATTACTAACCTCACGATTTGAATAAGCTTGGATCTAGAAATAATCAATGGATAAGTGTTTTTTAGAATACGAAGCAATTAATGAGGCTGAGGCACCGAATTATTATCAATGAAAAACAAGATACCGCAATAATTAATATTAGGGTTTTCGGAAAATAGCAACAGTGGTACCCACGGAATTTGCGACGGCCTTCCGCAATTGCCACAGCAACGACTTTAGCGACGAACCGTTTGTAACGGCAGTGGCGACGACGGCAGCGATGAAATAATCAATGTTTACGACGACTATTCCAACGATCGGAGCGACGAGTCTTATAAAGTGAATGTTCGATGATAATTTGTTTTCTAAATGTTTTGTCGTTGCTAAAGGCGTCACTATTTAGCAACGGACGATATGTCGTCGCCCAATATGTAACTAAATTGACACGGATGGTTTGACGTCCCTTTTCATTGCAAATTAGCGACGAATTTAGTGACGAATGTCATGGCCATTGTCATATTTGCAACAAGATAATTGCAGCGTCGCAACGGTCGTTGCAGGTAGCAACGACTGCATCTACGTTATTTGTTCCGTCGCGGATTTAGCCACGAATTGTGCAACAACCTCGTAAACGTTGCTATTTGCGATGGATATTACCACAAAATTTTAATTTTGTCTCTAATTTAGCAACGAAACCGGAAAGTTGTGTGTATCGGCGTCGCTAATTAGCAACGGACGGTAGTCGTCGCTAAAATGTTGTTGCTGTTTCAGTGTTTTCTAGTAGTGGTAACTTCCAATCACAACTTCTAACTTTTCGAAGAGCACCTCCTTTGTAAAAACCAAACTAGTGATAACTCTCTAACTTGTCGCAATATGTATATCGACAAGTTAGAGAGGTAAGAGATGTTTGGTATTACAAAGGACGTGTTACTCAAAAAATACGAAGTGGTGGTTGAGAGTAACCTACATGGTCAAATACCTCTAACAGTCATAGAAACCAAGTTTCAAACCATTCTGACATCGTTTGGGTCGTTTGTCAAGTCTAGAATTTATAGAAAGGTTAAATTGAGAACAATATTGATTATCATAATATTTTTATCTTAAAAAGTAATATAGGTTTTATTGTTTTATAATTATAGTATTTTTATATAAAAAGATTTATCAAAACATGAAAAATAGTAAAAATATTCAAATAATAATAAATATATTAAAACAAGGCCTAAAATAACAATAATAAAATATTAAACATCTGATTATTTGAATAATATTTTTTTTTGAATTTATTATTATAATTAATTCAATAATTATATGGGACCAAGATAAAAAAAAATTAATAATAAAATAAGATGGAATCAAGTTCTATTGTAACATGTAATAATAAAATTACAAACATATCATGAGAACTCATTAGTGTGGTGGTTTCACACCAAATATTTGTGCATAAAGTCTCAAGTTTAATCCTTCTCACCCTCTTCTTTTATTTATTTTTCACAAATAAAATAAAAGATTTAGTGTTGTAGTTGAGACTCGAACCTGAGACCTTACAAAGGATGCACAATGCCTTACCACTAGAGCAATGAGACTAAGCGATAATTATTAGATCTGTGCGGTTATATTTACCGCACAGATATATTTTATTTAAAAAAAAATCTGCGCGATTAATTAAAAAATTTTAAAAAAAATTGTTTTTTTTTAGTTAATCTTTCCTTAATCTCGTGCGTTAAATCTTAACGCACAGATCTGTGCGGTAAGAGTTAACGCACAAGATTAATATACGTTTTCAAAAAAATTCCAAAATTGCCCCTGGAACAACGGGTGCGTTAACAGTTACCGCACCGTTCTGTACTGTAACTCTTACCGCACAGAAAAGTGTGCATTTAGCAAAAAAAACGTGTGCATTTAGACGCAGCCTATATTTATTATTAACTCTTTCTTTTATAAATTTTGGAGAAAGATAAGATTAACATCAATAAGAATAATTATAACTTATTTGATATTTTTCTTTTAAAATTCAACTATATTCATATATAAGTCACATCTCTAATACAATCTATTCATAATATAATTTATTTTTTACACGTGTTGCAACACCATTCTTTTTTTGTTACATTTTCTTTTCACATGTATATTCTAATTAATTAATTTCAATTGCAACCTTCTTGAAGTTTCATATCCCTAATTACTAGGCTACATTAATGTTGAGGATATGATTATACAAACTATATCAAAAGAATTACATAATTAGTTCTCTTACAAACTGAAACAAAAACTTTTCAAAGTCAACAAACATGATATAAAAATTAAAAACGCATCATCTATCTACTCACCATGGATGGTTGACCAAACGACTTCAATCACTTCCGATATATTTGAGCCACGTGCTAAAAATGTCAGGATTATATTTGTGGAATAATACATAATATTATTTACTCCAGACATATTATAAACACGTTTTATTTCTAATATAAATAAATCTTATACGGCCTAAAAAATCGTGACATGACTTTGTATGTGTTGAATTTAAATAATAGTTCATTAAAATATTAATTTTCTAAGTCTAAACCCAAAACAATACTTAAAAAGCACTCCTCACTACGAAAAAGATTGAACAATGGCTAAGATTATCTTTGAATAAGATCTGAATTTGAATGATTTTGCAATGATCAACACACAACAAAACATACCTCAAAATAACACGCTCGGAAAGAAAAAACTTATTACCTTGAGATTTGTTAGATAGATTTTTTTGATGGCTAATCTATGATCACACAAACTATATATAAATTTCACAATTAGCTCTCTCGCAGACTAATAAACGTTATTTCAAAGTCAACAAATATGATATACAAAATGCCTAATAATATCGAAAATCACATACCATCTTTCAATACTTTTAATTTGATAAAAAAAAACAATTCAACATTAATCTTCTTCAACCTCATTTTCCTCCTTCTATTAGCATGAATATACATCATCTGTTTACTCAATATGACGATCAAACGAGTGACGATTTCAATCGACACCGGTAAATTTGAGCCACACGCCCCCTTCAATCCTCCATTCATAATATAAAAAGATGTCATGATTATATTGGTAAAATCATGCACAATATTATTTACTTCAAACATCCCTAATCTAATTTCTATGCAAGACTAACGCGGGTGACAAAGTCCTGGTATATCATAAAGCGGATTAGTGGAATTTAATGCATCTCTAATAATAACAATGGTGAACAAATCCAAGACGCGTAAGAAGTCGTCTAAGCAGACTAACCAGCAATTTGATTTGTTAACCACGTCAATTGCCCAAGAATTAAGACATTTCTTGTTTATATATATACACGTATTATACGCATAGTTTTGCAGAGAGGAAATGGAGTTACCTACCATTTCAAAGTCGATACCTCTGGTTATCTTTATAGTTTATAGGCTTAGTGTTGTTTTTGGTGATGGTGGAGGAGAAAGATAATGCTCCTAATCAAACAACTACTTTCAATCTGCGCCAAATTTGTAAGTAATTAACTTTGCTGCTAAAAACTTGGTTCACGTGATTTCATGCCCAATTAGGACGAGGCTTAATTGTAAATTTGGAATAATGCACGCATACGTTTGTACATCGTCCTTAAACTAAATAAATCCATCTTGACTATCACATTCAAAATTTCAAATAATAGGATTTGTATCAATTTTATCCTTTTGTATATACTTTTTGGGTTTTTATAATGTTGTGTACAAGGACATATAATTAAAAGAGAAAATAATTACATTTTTAATGTAATACTCCGTATCATTTTGTTGTCAGTGATTTATCTCATTCCCTGGAGAGCAGTTTGAAAACTTTTTTTAGGCCATTACTAAATACAGCCCGGTGCTTTATTCAAACGCCGCCTGGTTTCTCGCGTTCTGCGAGAAGCACGTCCCTCGCGTTACGCGAGAATAACAAAAATATTAAAAATTTAAAATTGTATTCTCGCGTTCTGCGAGGGACGTGTCTCTCGCAGAACGCGAGGGTTATCCGGTACCGGATAAAGTTATCCGGATCTCGCGTTCTGCGAGGGACGTGTCTCTCGCACGTTGGACTTCCTTAGCTCTCGAACGAGTCAATGCACCTTCAAACTCGGGGACCGGAGGTGTCGGTTGCTGTCCAGATGATCCTTCATCAGTAGCTAATATGACAAATAATTTTGAAAAATAAGCTAGCTTATAAGCTACCAAAACAAAAAGCTACCAAAACAAAGGCAAATTGACATTGAGCCGAACAACCCTATATCTCTTATCTTTCCATGCTCATAATAACTTATAAAATTAACAAATAATCAACTCAATAAAAATTATGCTATTTTAACACTATTTCTCAATGAAATTGATACCGATATTATATGACAAACATATAATATTAGTTTACTTCAGAGACTACATCAAAAGGCTAAGTATGAGTAGTAGAAATATTGCCACCTTATGCTTTATATGCTCAAAAATCATTACCAGACCACTTAAGCATAAGCCCATAGTATAGCTAATGCTAGATACTCCTCCTGAAACAGCACACAATTCTAGTGCAACAAAGTTTTGGCTCAGTTATAGAGCTTCTCGATTGTTTAAGCCAAGCCGTCTACCTTCCACTATTAACTGAATGTCTCGTGTAATTGTGCTTGATTAATTTGGTATAGTTGATGCAACAATCCGAACAAAAGCATCAACACTGTTTGCAAATAAGTTTCCTTCTCCTTCCCCAACCTACCCAGATTAGCGAGTAACCTTCGATTACAAAAGAAATGAGGCAACCATCTTCTACCATACCTAAGAGATTCAAGCTTATTTGTTACCCGCATGCACTACGTTTGACAAGTGCAATTTTCTTGAATGGGTTTTTTTTCAACATCAGACTACATGCTTATAGGGTCGACACGAACAAAACATACTAGACATGATCATGGCTAGTGAAATGACTTATCTATTGTGCTTCTTGACTGAAAATATTTTGGATGGTTCTCAGGTCATACAATTCTGTAATATCATCCTCTCCTTTGACGATAGATGAAGATACTAAAGACCTGTTTCAACAACCATCCATGAAACATTCTATATTGATGTTTTTTGCATAGAATATAAAGTATGCAAATTTATGAGAATAAAACCAAAAGCAATAATGGTGGCAAGAAGGCACATCAGTAGGAAGTCAAAAACTAGGTAAAGGTGTTAAAATTCGACAAATGTGTAATGGAAAAGAAAGGAAAAAAAACGCCACTCAACAAATCTAGAATTGATCATTCTGAGAAAAAATATCCTACTTTTTCTTGTCCGTTTCTGAGTCCAATTCGACAAATGTGTAATGGAAAAGAGTGAGGAAAAAAAAATGCCACTCAACAAATCTAGAATTGTTCATTCTGGTTGTCTGACTCTGAATCCATCGGCTAGTGCACCAACAAATCTAGAATTGCACCAACAAATCTAAAGTTAAACAATTAGTAATAAATTCCAATCAATAAATATCATTCTCAAAATTCAATGCACCAAATTAATCTTTTAATCTCGGTAATGGGTTGTGTGTCATTGGGCCGATGACTTCCATATTTTGATCTTAATCTCGGTAATGTTGTGTGTCATTGGACTGATGTCTTCCATTCAATCTCCCTTCCTCCAATTAGGTTTTTCCCTTCTCCCTTCCCCACCTCGAGCGGAGCTCATCATCTGCTCCTACGCCTCCTCTGTTTCCCTCGCCTCTCCATTTGCTCGCCCCTTGGCCGCCGTATTTACCTCCTGATTGATGGTATGACCGCTCGCCGACGTTCATGCGATAATCAAGCGCTCGCAGTTTCTCGATTAGCTCGGGTAAGGTCGAATGGAAGAATTTTGTGACATATTTGAGAAAGACATGCTATTTTTCATGGTTATTAACCAATTTCATAACATCGACATAACAATCTGAATCGTCTCATCTTCTTTTTCAATTTCTCAAATTTTCTTAGAAATTCCGGAAGAGGAAACAGGAAAAAGGTGCGACGTGGGGGAGGTTGTTTTTGGGGCATTTGGAAGGGAAGCTCTAAAGTCGCAAGCACTATAGAACACGTCTTGCTCTCTCTGAGTACTTCGTCCCCAAGGTACTAAATCTGGTGTTGTTAGTTTTGATTCATTTGTACGGAGTTGCTATTGATTCTTCGTTGACGTTCATGCTGTTGTCACTGTTTGGTGGGTATAAATCATCTGCATCTACAAATTAATATTCTAAATTTACGGGAGGGTAGACATGAAGGTTCACAAGCATTTGACGTTATGAAAATGAGTTACATGGTACATTTCAGATTAGCTACTACTTTTTTTTTCTTCACATTCATATCTATTTTGGCTACTGATACGCTGCACTTTGTATAGCGTAACTAGGGATTATTACATTAGTTTAGGAGTATTATCATATGTGTTTCGAGTCATTATTATGTTCTGAGATATTTATTAAGAAGTGAAGAAATGAAGACCCGAACCGAAGAAGAAGAGGATCAAAAGATTGAAGACGAAAAGACGAGTTTAGAATCAGGAGCGACCGCGATCGCCATGGTTTGATGGCGATCGCCAACAAAAACCACGTTAATATATATTGAAGTTTGGGCCGTAAATGTTGCTGCTACGTTGGATTGAAGGTGGGCCGATGAAGACTTGGGCCTGTTTTGGGAGAAGGCCCACATATTGAATGGAAGCAGATGGGGCCCACATATGAAGCTTGCAGCCGTAATTGGCTATTTGAAGCAAGCAACATTAGTCACACTTTGCTACGGGTTTCTTTACCTTATTTTCCTTTTTGTTTTATTTCTTTCTTTTTTTCTTTTTCCTTAATTAGTTTTAGGATATATTTCTTTTACCATATATTTTTAGGGTTAGTCTCTATTTAAGAACGCTAGTATTATCACTTTTATCATCATCTTTTCCATCAGACAATTTAGTTCTGCAACCATGAGCAAGAACTAATCTCCATTGTTTTACTTAGCGGTTGAAACCTTCAGTTATTAAGTTGTGAGATTTCTAAACTCTTGTTCTTTTCCTATGGGTTTGTATTAATTCTCTTGTTCTTCATCTATTGATTTCTATTAGTTTTGCTAGCTTGATCACCTAGTTTGATTGATAGTTTTCTATTGCTAGACTAGGAATATACGGTGAAATTCCTTGTCATTGTAGCACCCATATCTGCATGATCTGGTAGTTGATTACTTTTATGAAAGAGAATTGATTGCATGTTAATACTTGACAGTTGTAAGTTATTGCATGCATCCTTATAATTCATGTGCCCTTTGCTGCTATTTCATCTAATCTTGAGAGGTTTCCCTGATTGTTGAATAGTAAGTATTATTAGGACCGGTTGGCCTGATAATATATTAAAGATTGGAATAGGAACATTCCCTAGGATTGATAAGAACTTGAGATAAATCTATGATCAACTTGATTGACTGTTGTGTGGATACTTGCTAGGTGAAACCCCTTCTCATCATACTCACAACCAAACCTTCTTTGCTTAATACTTGTTACTTTTGTATTCCATACAATCAAACCCCCCCCCCCCCCTTGGTTACTTGTCACTTGTTACTACTTGATATTTCACTTGACTGCATTGATTTGGTGTTTTGATTCCCTTGGGTTCGACCTCTACTTACTTGTTATACTCTAGTTAGTGTTTAGAGTTTATTTCTTTGATTTGGCACTACGACTTTAGCCTCATCAAATTTGGCGCCGTTGCCGGGGAATTGAAATTTTTCTGATTCTGTGTTAATTGTGAAATTATCAACTGTTTGGTGTGAACCTTTATGGTTCAGACCCGTGCTACTGATTCATCTCTTGTTTCCTTTGACCCAGAGATTGAAAGGACGTTCCTTCGGAACCGAAGAGCAGCTCTGAACCAAGAGAACGAGATGGGTGATCGACATGGACCACCATTGCCTACTATGAGGCAACTCACTGCCCCAGACTTAAACCAACAACCTTTAGCAGTGAGGTTTCCTGAGATTGAAGAAGGTGTGAATTTTGAATTAAAAGCTGGTTTAATTCATGAGCTACCACACTTCCATGGCTTAGCAGGAGAAGATCCCAACAAACACTTGGCTCAATTCCATGCCATATGTTCTAGTATGAAGCCAAGAGGTGTTACTGAGGAGCAGGTCATGCTGAGAGCTTTTGGATTTACTCTGAAAGACGCTGCTAATGATTGGCTCTATTATCAAGCTCCAGGGAGTATTGATACATGGGCTAAGATGAAAAAGGTCTTTTTAGAGAAATATTTTCCAGCTACAAAATTGAGCAGCTTGAAGAAGGAGATCACGAATCTTCAACAACACTCAACTGAGAGTCTTTATGAATATTATGAGAGATTCAAAAAGCTTTGCTCAAGTTGTCCATTCCATAGTTATACTGACCATGATCTTCTTATGTACCTATTTAGTGGCCTGGTTGATGAGGATCGTCGAATGGTAAACGCATCTTGTGGAGGTAATTTTCTGAAACTAACTATACCTCAGGCCACTGAAATGTTTGAAGAGCTGGCTGAAAGTTCAAGGCAGTTTAACAGTAGACAGGGATCCCACTCAGTCAAAGCAATTAATTTAGATCAATTACAGACTGACATGAATGAACTGAAAGATATGATGAAGTCTTTTATGCAAAGTGGTGGTCAACAACTCCAAGAGTCGAAGGCTGAGGTAAACGCTGTTGGTGGATGGCAACCAAGGCCAAGGTATGATTCTCATAATTTTAATTATCAGCAACCTAGACCTCAGAATTCCATGACTGTTGAAGATATGATCAAGTCCTTAGCTCAGACTGTGATGCAACAAAACGCTAAGACGGAATCAAGCATCCAAAATCTTGAAAATCAGTTAGGACAGATTGCTCAAGCTGTGAGTAAATTAGAGGCCAGGGAACCGGTAAGAAACCCGAGAGAGAACGTCAGTGCAGTGTTCTTGAGGAGCGGAAAAACTCTAAATGACGATTCTGTGCCGAAACCGCGATCGCCAGATATGAGTGGCGATCGCCATGAGATTACAGAGAGCAAAACCGGATCTGCATCCCGACCGCGATCGCCATATGGTGATGGCGATCGCCAGGAGACCCCTGAGTATATTGATGATTATGTCTGCACGAATTTTCCACCTCTATTCTCTCAGAAGCCTGTAGCCCCCTTTCCTGAGGCATTGAAGGATACTCGAAGGCTGGATGACGACAAAGAAATCTTCGAAACCTTTAGTAGGTGTGAGGTAAACATTCCTTTGCTCAAACTTGTTAAGAGTATTCCTAGATTTGCTAAGTTTTTGAAAGAAGTTTGCACTATTAAAAGAAATCAAAAACTGAAAGGAAAGAAAAAAGTTGAAATAAGTGAACAAGTTTCTGCAGTGTTTCAAAAACGCATGCCTAAGAAATGTGGTGATCCAGGCATATTTAGCATTCCATGTGTGATTGGTGAAACTAAATTTGACAAAGCCATGCTAGATTTAGGTGCATCAATCAATGTTTTGCCTTACTCTTTGTATGAATCACTAGGCTTAGGACCCTTGCATAAAACAGGAACTGTTATTCAACTTGCTGATAGGTCTACTGGAAAGGGGTTGTTGAGGATGTTCTTGTTATGGTTGGTGATCTGATTTTTCCTGCTGATTTCTTTGTGTTGGATATGGAGCATGCTAATAATGTCACACCTATACTGTTAGGTAGACCTTTCATGAAAACAGCACAAACGAAAAATTGATGTTAATAGTGGTACTCTCTCTATGGAGTTTGATGGGGATAAGGTAGAATATAATATTTATGACATGGATCCCATTGATAAGAATTCTCTATGTGCTATTGATGTGATTAAGCCTACTTGTAAGGATAAATTGCAACCTGTTTTAGAGAATCTCTTAGAGCCCCCAAAAGTAGATATTGTTTTGTCTACTAACATGTAGGAGTGCCATGCTAAGCCAGAGCCTAAAGGTAAGCTCTCTCCACATCCTTTGAGCAATCACCCTCTATTACTCACCTCGCCAGGCGAGATACCATTGATGTCTAGTGTGCAGACACTTAACATTGAGCTTAAAAAGCCGCCTGATACGGTCAAGGAGGAGAAAGTGAATGAAACCACCTTCATTGCTAAAGACAAGGTGGTCAAGGTAAGTGGGACGAGATTTAAGGCGTTCCATGAGTGGTTCAAGAGAGAATTTAGACAAGAGACTGTTTTTACAAAGCCAAATGGCGTTAGTTAAATCTCTTGAGTTTCATGTCGAGCCACGACATAAAATAAGGCGCTAATCGGGAGGCAACCCGAGGTTTGAGTTTGTTTTTGTTCGGTTTAATTTTCTTTTTAGTTTTTCTATGGACAGGAGGAAATCACCGAAGCTTAGGGTCCGCTACAGTCAGTAGCCAATTTCGCTGTAAGTCTTCTCTCCCGTCCGTAAAAAAAAAAAAAAAAAAAATCCGAAAATCATTCCGAGAAAAAAATAATATATCGGATAAAAAAATAGAGTGCAGAAAAAAATATGATTGAAAAGAAAGTAAGGAGTTGTATTACATCAAGTTGGTTTCATTGGTACTATCATTCTAGATCTACATTCGCTGGAGCTTAGCTTGTTGGTGACCATGTTCTTTGCAAGAAGTTGATTTATTTGGGTCACCTTCTACATTGGAGGTATTCTTTCTATTGCTTTAGATGAGCTATGCATTATTGGATTACATTTAGTGTTCATCTAGTTTCTCATTCTACCACATTTTGAGTTTTATTGGAGGAAGGTCATCTGACCTTGTATGTGAGTCTTCTGTCTCTTTCCCTGGGTTCGTTTTTATGTCTTCCATTTCATTGAGGACAATGCAATGTTTAAGTATGGGGGAGGAGAATGTTTCACATGTATTTATTTAGGTGTTGGTTGTATCTGCATGAGCTTATTGAATATATATTGTATGAAAAAGCCACAAAAATTGAAAAAAGGCATACAAAATCCTTGGATAGCAAGATCTATTCAATAAGAAGGTGGCTTGACCGGCATTAGGCTGGGGCAAAAATAAGTCTTGAGTGATGTGAGTTTGTGAGCCTGGAACAATTATTGAGTGGTTGGGATGAAAACCCGAAAGGGCGCCCAAGCAAGATGAGTGTTATAAAAAAATATAAAAAATTGAGTGTCTTAGGACCATTATCATCTTGGCGTATGGAGACATAAGAAGGAGGCGTATAGGAGGATTCAGGTAGGCCACTTGGAGGAATAAGGTAGTTCTGGGTATGTTCTTATTTTATCACATTGTTCTTGATGTTATGTTTTGTGTGTTTTGGAGGAGCTTATTGGTTATGTAATCACTAGGAGATATTCTTGTACTTCCTGAGGCTTTGAGTATTGTATTGTATGGGTAGCTTTTCTGTAAGTTACTCGGGACGAGTAAAAGTCTAAGTATGGGGGTATTTGATACGCTGCACTTTGTATAGCGTAACTAGGGATTATTACATTAGTTTAGGAGTATTATCATATGTGTTTCGAGTCATTATTATGTTCTGAGATATTTATTAAGAAGTGAAGAAATGAAGACCCGAACCGAAGAAGAAGAGGATCAAAAGATTGAAGACGAAAAGACGAGTTTAGAATCAGGAGCGACCGCGATCGCCATGGTTTGATGGCGATCGCCAACAAAAACCACGTTAATATATATTGAAGTTTGGGCCGTAAATGTTGCTGCTACGTTGGATTGAAGGTGGGCCGATGAAGACTTGGGCCTGTTTTGGGAGAAGGCCCACATATTGAATGGAAGCAGATGGGGCCCACATATGAAGCTTGCAGCCGTAATTGGCTATTTGAAGCAAGCAACATTAGTCACACTTTGCTACGGGTTTCTTTACCTTATTTTCCTTTTTGTTTTATTTCTTTCTTTTTTTCTTTTTCCTTAATTAGTTTTAGGATATATTTCTTTTACCATATATTTTTAGGGTTAGTCTCTATTTAAGAACGCTAGTATTATCACTTTTATCATCATCTTTTCCATCAGACAATTTAGTTCTGCAACCATGAGCAAGAACTAATCTCCATTGTTTTACTTAGCGGTTGAAACCTTCAGTTATTAAGTTGTGAGATTTCTAAACTCTTGTTCTTTTCCTATGGGTTTGTATTAATTCTCTTGTTCTTCATCTATTGATTTCTATTAGTTTTGCTAGCTTGATCACCTAGTTTGATTGATAGTTTTCTATTGCTAGACTAGGAATATACGGTGAAATTCCTTGTCATTGTAGCACCCATATCTGCATGATCTGGTAGTTGATTACTTTTATGAAAGAGAATTGATTGCATGTTAATACTTGACAGTTGTAAGTTATTGCATGCATCCTTATAATTCATGTGCCCTTTGCTGCTATTTCATCTAATCTTGAGAGGTTTCCCTGATTGTTGAATAGTAAGTATTATTAGGACCGGTTGGCCTGATAATATATTAAAGATTGGAATAGGAACATTCCCTAGGATTGATAAGAACTTGAGATAAATCTATGATCAACTTGATTGACTGTTGTGTGGATACTTGCTAGGTGAAACCCCTTCTCATCATACTCACAACCAAACTTGATTGACTGTTGTGTGGATACTTGCTATGATCAACACTGAAATAGCAACGGCTTTAGCAACGGCTGTAGCGATGCCGTGAGCGACGGATGAGACTTAGCGACGGCCATAGCGACGAACCCTTATCCCCATTGCTATACGGCTCGTCGCAATTAGCAACGGCGGTTAGCGACGCCGGTTAGCAACGGCTTCCTGTTTCGTCCCTGATTTCGTTGCTAATTCGACGAATCTATTGATGCGTTACAGTAACAAAATTAGCAACGGTTTTACCCCGATGCAAATATGTGTCCCTACAGGCGTCGCTATAGGTGTTGCTAAATTCGTCCCTATAGGTGTCGCTAAATATGTCGCTATAGGTGTCGCTGAATTCGTCGCTCCTGTCGTAAACTTATGCGTTGCTACCGTTGTCCCTATTTGCATGTCTACACTCGTTGGTGACGACGCATTATTCGTTGTTATTTTCGTCCGTAATGTTGTTGCTATGATCGTCGCTATGGATGTTGTTATGTTTGTCACAAAACTTGTTGCTTTGTTCGTCCTTGTTGTCGTTGCTATATTTGTTGCTCAATTATTGCTATTGTGACGACCATCCGTCAAGGTCGTTTCTATTGTCGTCACCAACTTCATCCCTATGGTCGTTGCTAAATACGTTGCAACATCCATCGATACATTCGTTACCAGGGCATTTTTAGAATCGTCTCCAAATTCGTTGGTATTGGGGTTGTTAAATCCATTTAATATTGGTTACTATTCATTACCACTCTTAATACTAGTTGATATTCATGATCAATAACATTAAAATGATAATATAAAAATCACACCATAAGTTCTTCAAATCTAAATCATATCATTAGAGTACTACAAAAAATTAACACTTAGATTCAACAAAGCTACAATAATTCATATTCTAAAATACTAAATTAAACAAAGTTGAGGATCAAACATACAATTCTAAGAGGAATTGTTAATCATCTCTTTCATGGAAGTGAAGAATGAATTCTGATTCGCCATTATTTTTTCAAGAGCTCGATCCAATTTGTTGTTGTTTTCTTGACCCTGAGTCTTAACTTCATCAACAATAATGCATATATTATCCACTTTATCCTCCACAAGCTTCACTCTTCCTCCAAATTCTTCATTCACATTTTCTTTCAGTTGCGTTAACTTGTCAAGAAAAAACGTATTGAGCTTTGCGATCTCAGAAGCTACCTCATTTCGAACATCTTCCTTAAAATGATCAACATTATGATATGTAGAAGAAGATGGCCTATCATGCATACCATATGAACTCACTTGGTCAAGGATAGTTGAAGACTCGGATCCCATGAATGGCACTCTTCCTTTACTCACACCACCCGTTGCATCGATCCACAGTTGGTACTGATCCACAATAGTCCCATTAATGTCAGCCTCTTCGTTTGCTTTCTCAACCATAGCATCAAAATTGTCCTACAACATAAAAGTCATACACAAACTTAAACAACAAAACATTTGAACAAGCCAACTGTAAAGAGGGCCATAGAGTTATTCATCCACTAATCACAATCGAAATGGCAAGCAGAGAAAGTTAAAGACCTACATCAAGTTCTGCAGATTATGGTTATTTTCAACTTCAGGATGCTAAAACTTGCAAGAGAGTTGTCCCAATATTTATTGTTAGCCTAAAATTAGGTCATATCTTGGCATACGCCATAAGCAACTAGACTGTACAATATGAAGAATATACAGCAGCACAAAATAACCATTAAATAGTTGCTCATTCGCCAAAGAATATACAACAACACAAAATATCCATAAAAGCCAGTTGCTCATTCGCCAAAGAATATACAGCAGCACAAAATAACCATAAAAGCCAATTGCTCATTGTAATGTTGCAAACTAGAAATTGGAACAATTCAAAACTGACTTACCAAGAGATTCTTAGCTGCAGGCGTCAGAGAACCGTCTTTCTTACCGAAGAATTGTGTGAACATTTCCTTTATTGACGGTTCTACTCCAAGCTGCGCTTTCTGTCAAAACAATAATTAATGGCATTACATACCTCTAAACCAATGCAATTATATTGACAAAGTTGCAATAAAGAACAAGATATACTAAAATGAAGGGGGGAAAAGCAACATGATACATCAAGGATATGCTTGAGTAAATTCTAACGAATAGTACTTGGATTATACTCCAAATCTGAACCAAATTTATACAGCAACTCTGAACAAAATTTACAACAAATCTGAACCAAATTTACAGCAAATCCACAGCCAAGACAAAATACACAAGCAGAAGCATCAAAATGATCTCTAGTAACTTATGAATGATGATCTCTAGCAACTTAAGAATAATGATCTCTAGCACTTGAATTATACAACAAATCTTAACCAAATTTACAGCAACTAAGCACAAGCAGAAGCATCAAAACCACAAGACCAAAAACAGATAAGAAAATGATTATCTTCTTAATAAATCAAAAATATCTTACCAGTTTTTTTTTTTGTTCTGTAATACTTGAAGATCCACCATGATAGCTAGGAGTTCCTTTTTCGAGTGCAATCCCTCTATTCCGCTTGTTTACTGTCGACCTTTTTATAAATTTTTCATCAGTCTCCCAGATATGACAAAGTTTCTCCCATATTTCTTCCTTCATCCAACTAGGCTTAGTCCCACTATCTCTTGCTCTATTAAAAATTCCCCTTATATGATTACCACCTCTTGAATTAAAGACAGCAAAAACTTCCGTCTCCTGGAATAGATTTTCATCCCATTTGTACAATCGCTGTTAATGTAAGCAAGCTTAATTATTAGTATAACTAGTCAAAAAACAATACAAATATTTAGTTGAGCATTGTCATACCTTGAATGCAGTCCACCAGCCAAGGAGTGTTTTTTCTGACACATCTGACCAACAAGTATACGGTTCATCGAAATGTGAATGCACAATTTGCAATAATGAATTATTTGCAGGCTTGGAGGGAACAAAAAGTTTCCTGTCAGATAAATATGTTGTGATTAACATAAAAAACAATAAAGTACTTACAAAATAAGGATCATATCAATAAAACTCAAAGAAAAACTTACTTTTTCTTATCAATTGCAATTTGTGTCCTTTTATCAGTCGGTGGGGCAGATTCCGACATATCTGATGGACGGTTACTCTCTTCGTTGTTTTCAAATCTATCTTCATTGCCTTGAGAAGGTGAGGAGTGTAATGGTGAAGAATATCCAAAAGAGGGATGCCTCTGAGCAAGAGAGCCTAAAGGGGAAGAAGGCTGAAAAGTAGATGTAGGCGTAGAAGAGTGAGGAAGCTGGTTTGGGATTGGAGAAGGCTCAGATACTTGTGTTTCATTAATAAGCACCGGTTGAGATGGAGTTGAAGTAGGGGGAAGAGGAGGCCGAGAAGCTAAGCCTGAAAGAGTGCGTGGTGACACCCTTTTCTGGACATTTTTAAGAGAGACTCTAGGCATACTATTTGTGTAGCTCCTACAAGTTCAACCAAAGGGATCTGCAATTTCAGAAAATCAAGACAAGTGTGCAGTGAGAAATCATGCTAACATACCATAAATATGATTATTAATAGAATCCAAAAGCATATGTGATGTAAAAGAAAATAAAAAACAATAAGTCAAAATAGCTACATTTCCAGAAAAACAAATGAGTGGCAGCTGAATTGAACAACTTCAGTCACTTTTATCAGTGATATGCATAACTGAACCAACCACTTGAATAACTTCAGTCACATAAGTAATAAAAACAGTAAATCAAGTATCCCATTACATATATAATATCTCCCTACATATATGATATATGTATGTACCTCACTAAGTAGTTGTGGGTATATGTCACTGCCTAGTTGAATAAAGGTAGTTGGCTTCCATTAGGAAAGAAGAAGACAAACAGAAAGAGGCATATATATATATAACTTACATCGGCATTAAGGGTGGAAAAAATAGAAGCAAAATCAGTGAAGGGAATAGAGCCAAGAATGGTGATTGAAACAGATGGACTTAGATTACTAAAAGATGTAGAGGAGATGAAGTCAAAGCTGCTTCAACTAGAATCAAAGCTAAGCAAGAATGTTGATAATTTTGAAGCCATGATTTTCAAATGTTTATAATGACCTTGTTAGACATTCAAAGCATGTATAATCATCCATTAGTAGTCCCTATTCATTTTCTGACCTTCACTCAGACTCACATACATCATTTTTAAGGGTAATTTTCTAGTTGGCATTTGACCAAACAGTTGGTGTGCATTACAATTTCTTAAAGATTCACAAGAGGATGTTCAGTCAAAATTCCACCTAATCAGAGACGGATCAGCCACAACAGCAATCAACAATAACCAACAACAATCAATCCATTCAAACCACACAAGAAATAAGCTCCTGCACATCAAAATCCAGAAATAATATGCGAAGGAGAAAGTTTCACCCACCTCGATGACTTCAAGGAGGAACTCGCCAAATTGGTATACAAGAGGCACGCAGTTGGACGAGCCACCAAGGATTAGCAGATCGGAGATCGAAGAGAAGAGCAATCGTAGTTGATGACTCCAATCTATCGGAGCAAACGGAGCACTTACTGTGTTCGCTTGCTGCAAGGTGAAAGTAAAATGAGATCCTGTATTGAGGAAGATGAGATCCCGTACCAGGAGCTTGAAATGGGTGAAACACAGGGAGATAATGGAAGGTGAATCTAAGACTTGACTGGGAAGACTGCGTTGCCGGCGACCACTGATAGAAGAAGGAGGAGGTTTCAAAGAGGCGACAAAAAGCTAGGGCTTTGCATTTATATCTAATGGGAATTTTCGAGTGATTTGGCGCTAATTGAAATTTTGAGTGAAATTTGGAGCTTATTTTAGGCGCTAAATATTCCAAAAAGAACCGTTAACAGCAATTTGTATAATCTACCTTCACCTTCCATTATCTACCTTGCTCTTCCTCCTGTGTTTCACCTTCCATTTCAATTTTACTTTCACCTTTCCATTATCTCCATGTAGACCTGGCAATCGGGTCGGGTCGGTCGGGTTCGGGTTAAGGGTGCTCCGGGTCGGGTATTTTTCGGGTCGGGTCATTTCGGGTCTAAAATTACCGGGTCAAAACAGGTCGGGTTGTTACGGGTTTATGGGCGGGTCGGGTCGGGTTCGGGTCTAAAATTACCGGGTCAAAACAGGTCGGGTTGTTACGACATCATTTGGGCATCTTTTTGTCAAATTGGGTTTTAAGCCCATTTAAGGCTTTTTAGCGTTTACGCATAGTTCTGAGCCTCGTTTTGTATGAGCGAGACCTTATTGATATTTTATATGCCTAATAAGACTAACTTGTATAATTTTTCGAACAATAATCAACATCGATGTTGTAGACCATACATATTGCGCCAAGTTATACAGTTATCACTAGTTTTGTTTTACAAAGGAGGTGTTATTTGAAATGTTAGAAGTTGTGATTGGAAGTTACCCACATGGTTAAATATCTCTAATAAGCATTGAAACCAAGTTTCATTCCATTCCGACATCGTTTGGGCGTCGTTTTTCCAAATTGGCCTTAAGTCCATTTAAGGCCTTTTAAGGTCTTTTAGCTTTTACGCATAGTTTCAAGCCTCGTTTAGTGTAAGCGAGACCTTAATGGGACTTTATATGCCTAATAAGACTAAGTTGTATAATTTTTTCAATCATAATAATACATCGATGTTGTTGACCATACATATTGCCACAAGTTAGAGAGTGATGACTAGTTTGATGTTTAGAAAAGGAGGTGTTACTTGAACATGAAGAAGTTTTGATTGAGAGTTACCCACATGGTCAAATATCTCTAATAAGCATTGAAACCAAGTTTCATTCCATTCCGACATCGTTTGGGCGTCGTTTTTCCAAATTGGCCTTAAGCCCATTTAAGGCCTTTAAAGGTCTTTGAGCGTTTACGCATAGTTTCAAGCCTCGTTTAGTGTAAGCGAGACCTTAATGGGACTTTATATGCCTAATAAGACTAAGTTGTATAATTTTTTCAATCATAATAATACATCGATGTTGTTGACCATACATATTGCCACAAGTTAGAGAGTGATGACTAGTTTGATGTTTAGAAAAGGAGGTGTTACTTGAACATGAAGAAGTTTTGATTGAGAGTTACCCACATGGTCAAATATCTCTAATAGACATTGAAATCAAGTTTCAATCCATTCAGACATCGTTTTGCCAAATTGGACCTTAATCTCATTTAAGGCCTTTTAGTGTTTACACATAGTTTCGAGCCTCGTTTTGTATAATAAGACTAAGTTGTACATTATTGGTACTTTATATGCCTAATAAGCGAGACCTTACTTTATATGCCTAATAAGACTAAGTTGTACATTAATGGTATTGGCACTTCATTTTAGTAGTGTTATTGATAGATTATTAGTGTTGTTGACAAAGTATTAATGATGTTGACAATTTAGTTAGCCGTGTTGACAACTTAACTAGCCATATTGGCAGTCTATTGGTCTCGTTGACAGTTTAATTAGTCGTGTTGACAATTTAACCAGTCCTGTTGACAGTTTATTTAGTCTTGTTGACAATTTAATTAGCCATGTTGACAGTTTACTTTACTAGTTCTCTAAAAGTTTAATTATCCATATTGACAGTTGATTAGTCTTAGTGACAGTTTATTTAATTGTGTTGACTAACTAATTAGTCATGTTTGCAATTTATTATCTAGTGTGTTGACAATTTGTCCAACGTGTTGACAGTTTATTAATGTTGTTGACAATAGTTATCTAGTGTGTTGACAATTTTTTGGGTAAAATTTACAATTTCCGCTTCTTTATTACTTTTATCTTTTTGGCCAAATTTTCGGGTCAAAAACGGGTTGGGGCGGGTCAACCCATTTTTGACCCAAAAAAAATCGGGTCAATCGGGTTTGACAAAAACGGGTCACGGGTTCAATTTGACGGGTTATGACCCAGAAAAATCGGGTTGGGTCGGGTCGGGTTTGCGGGTCGGGTTAATTTCTGCCAGGTCTATCTCCATGTGTTACTTGTTCTTGCTCCGTTAACAGCAATTTTACTTGCTCTTGCTCCGTTTGCTCCGATAGATTGGAGTCATCAACTCCGATTGCTCTTCTCTTCGATCTCCGATCTGCTAATCCTTGGTGGCTCGTCCAACTGCGTGCCTCTTGTATACCAATTTGGCGAGTTCCTCCTTGAAGTCATCGAGGTGGGTGAAACTTTCTCCTTCGCATATTATTTCTGGATTTTGATGTGCAGGAGCTTATTTCTTGTGTGGTTTGAATGGATTGATTGTTGTTGGTTATTGTTGATTGTTGTTGTGGCTGATCCGTCTCTGATTAGGTGGAATTTTGACTGAAGATGCTCTTGTGAATCTTTAAGAAATTGTAATGCACACCAACTGTTTGGTCAAATGCCAACTAGAAAATTACCTTAAAAATGATGTCTGTGAGTCTGATGTTAACTCCACACCATCTTACTCTTTTGATGTTAACTCCATAACTTAGGTCATCAGTTGAAATTTTCAGTTTGGATTTATATGGTGAAAGAGTATATACCAAGGTTTAAATTTCTTTGAGGTGTAAATCTTAAAACCTCCTCCTGATATCACTTTTCCTTGTTGTTTAAATTTCTAGCTGTGTTAAGTGTGATAATTTCCTGGAATGTGAATTTAATCTATCCTTTTCACTGCCCATGTTGACAGCCTTTAGTTCTAGTATAACATTATGATATATGATAATCTTTGCCTCGGGTTTTGGTAAGTTAAAAGTGATTATACAGGAGTTTGCAGCATATGGAGGATTGCTTTGCTGGTTGTGATAGTTTAGTAGTTTACTGTGATAGTTTACTTTGCTGAATGTGGAGGATTGCTTTGCAGGTGAGCCGCTCAAAGCAGCTCTACTTATTTTTCAATTTGAGATGCTGAATGTTTTCTGTAGGTATATAATTGACCTGAACACTGTAGCTGTGAGTTTTAGAAGCTTTATATGAGATGTTGGCAATGTAGGTAGTAAAAAAAGTCCATGGAAGTTGTTTGTTTGCTTATATATTTTGGTTTCCTTGCAGTGGGTAGCTTAAATTCCTCTATGTCATGGATAATACATCTGCGTTTATAGTACCGATTGATTAGTTTCAAAGAGACCTTTTTTTCACATATGCAGTGCAGACCAACAAGGCATAAAAATGAGCCCTATTGAAACCAGTTAGCTGACAATATTTTCTTATGACAGTATGCTGTGAAATGAAAGCTTGTGAAGAATTAATGTGCTAAATGATAGCCTATTAGCTCAACTGGTCGAGCATTGTGCTCTAGCACAAAGATGTGGGTTCAAATCCTACATAGGCTAATTTATCTTGAGTTAATTAAATGTCTCTGCTGCACACTAAAGATGAAGACTGATTCCAAAATGTTCATTTACTGGACTCATTCTCTGCACACTGTTAAGACATCCAAAGAAGGAAGATAGTGTAACTGCAAAAATTATGGGATACTCCTAAATTTGACAGAAAAATCCTGAATTTGACAGAAAACTCCTGATTTTGACACCACATAACTGAATTTTATAGCAAACAACTAAATTTGACAGCAAAACTGATTTTTTCTTGAGCAATGAATTTTGAACTAGAAAGACAACTAAACATATATCCACCTTTTTGATGCAAAAAGACAATAAAAAAATTATCAAACCAAATTTGGACACCACAATAAAGTCTAAATGACAAAGTAATGTACGATTACTCTGACTCATCGTCATCAATACTCATTGATCCCCCTTTGTCTTCTGATGTGCTATCAAATTCATCCTCATCATCATTCTCAGTGTTAGATTCATCCCCATCATCATATCCATCGTCTAATTCTACCTCGTCATCATATTCATCAAGTTCTTCCATATCCTGCTCTTCTAAACCCTCACTTGTACCTAATGGATCAGCCAAATGTTCTGACACATCTCCATTCATCATTTGTCCAAATGAGTCAGGTTCACTAGGCTGATAGGCAGGAGTTCCTGATCTCCAACGCTCTGCAATTCTATCTCTAGGAACCGTCTTACATACAGCCCACCAATTTGCGCGCTCCCGCCTAGCACCAGGGTATCCAGCATAGTAAACTTGCACTGCTTGTTGTGCTAATACAAATGGTTCATATTTCTTGTATAGCTTTTTGTGGTTGACTTCAAGGATGGGATCAACACTCACTCCTTCAGTAGGACTAAACCAACGACACTTGAACATAACAAGCTTCAATGATCTATCCGTTAGACTGATATACTCAAGCTTGATGATTTCTTCGAGAAGACCATAAAAATCAGCTAGATCATTCTCGTACTCACATGCTTTGACACAAACTCCGCTATTCATTGTCGATTTGCGAAAACCATGATCTAGAGTATGAAACTTGTATCCATTAACAAAGTAAACAGGCCAACTCTTTGCTTTGGTGCTCGGGCCCCAAGCTAAACTATACAACAGTTCGTCTGTACACAGCGAGCTATTATTTAATACCTGCAATATCAAGGAACATCTCATGCTACGAAAAGAATTAAATATGTATAGAAAAATTAAAATTTGCTCATATTTTAACAAAGACACAAAATCAACATTACTTACATGGTCCTTAAACCATCCCGCAAACTCGTTGTCTATTTTGTCATCATCAACTTCACCACCCAATACTTCCATTATAAACTTCCTACAACGGTCAATCATATACAATATCATGAATTTTCTTGTCACAATAAACAAAGATGGTACGATAATAAATGTATGAGGAATAAGAAGCTCACTCAATGTATTCATCCACTCTCAAACAGTTACGCAATATATAGACATGTGCAACATTCAACTCTCTAGCATCTGTCATCCATCTTTTCTTCTCTTTTCCACTACTCCTACCAGGGTAATTGAAAATGGAAATAGGTTGGTCATCATCTTCAGAAGTTTCATTATTCCTGCCAACTTTTCTCAATTTAGAAGGAACATGAGGTTTGAAGTAATGCTCTGAAAAATTTGCTGCTTCTTCCTTCAAATAAGCTTCACATATGGATCCTTCCACACGTCCTGGCTGTTTTATTTTCTTCTTCAAATGACCCAATAATCTCTCGGGTTTGTACATCCATCGATACTGCGGCGGTCCCCCTACTCGAGCCTCATATGGAAGATGAAGTAAGAGATGTTCCATAGAATCAAAAAGAGATGGAGGAAAAATACGCTCCAACTTACATAATAGCACAGGTGCCATAGACTGCAATTGCTTCATGTGCTCAACCGACATTGACGATGAAGAAATAGAACGAAAGAAGTAACTCAACTCACATAAAGGGCCCCAAACTTTAGGAGGCAACAACTCTTTGAAGGCAATTGGAAGGAGTCGCTCCATAAACACGTGACAATCATGACTTTTCATCCCAGTTAGCTTGCAATCATCAATTTTGACACATCTACCCATGTTAGAAGCATAACCATCGGGGAACTTCAAAGATTTGATCCACTCAAGTACTTTTATCTTCTGATCTCTTGTCAACGAGTAATCTGCCTTCGGTTTCTTACCTTTATAATCCGAGTCAACCTGAAACCGAGGGCGACGACAATATATGGCTAGATCCTTCCTTGCATTCAAATTATCCTTAGTCTTTCCGGTAAAATTCATCACGGCATCGAAAAAATTATCAAAAACATTTTTTTCAATGTGCATAACATCTAGGTTGTGACGAATCAAAAGATGCGGCCAATATTCAAGTCTCCAAAAAATACTTTGCTTGACCCACTTATGAGAAGTTCCATAGCCAGCTGGTTTGTTGTTCGGGTCATCAATAATAGTGGAAAAATGACGGATACGCTCCCAGATTTGTTCCCCTGTCAGCATCGGAGGCGGTGGTTCACTTACCACCCGATTAGCAATGAAATCCTTCTTATTTTTGCGAAAAGGATGATTGCTTTCCAAGAATCGTCGTGAACAGTCAAACCAACAAGCCTTCCTACCATGTTCTAAGCGGAATGAATCTGTGTGCTCCATGCAGTGCGGACAAGCTAAATTTCCTGCAGTACTCCATCCTGACAACATAGCATAAGCCGGGAAGTCATTGATCGTCCACAGTAAAGCTGCACGCATCGTAAAGTTTTCTGTCCTTGAAACATCATAAGTGGTTATACCAGACTCCCACAACTGTTGTAACTCGTCAACTAGAGGTTGTAAACACACATCTATTAGTTGTTTTGGATTTTTAGGACCAGGAATTAAGAGTGACAAAAACATGTATTCCCTGTTCATGCACATATCAGGCGGAAGATTGTAAGGAGTCACAATGACTGGCCAACAAGAGTATGTCTTTCCTGTTGTATTGAAAGGTGCAAATCCGTCAGTGCATAAACCTAAGCGGACATTACGGGGCTCTGAAGCAAAATCAGGAAATGTTGCATCGAGCTTTTTCCATGCCTCGCCATGTGACGGATGACTCATTATTCCTTCATCTGGTACATAACGTGCATGCCAAGTCATAGCCTCAGCAGTAGGCTCAGCTGCATATAATCTTTCCAGTCGCGGGCCTAAAGGGAAGTACCATAAAACTTGATGTGGAATTCCTGAATTTCGATTGCCTATACGCTCATACCTCTCATGGCCACAATGCTTGCAGAGTATTGCATCAGAATCATCCTTCCAGTACAACATACATCCTTTAGGACACATGTGGATCTTCACCACAGGCAATTCTAAACCCCGATATACTTTCTTTGCTTGGTAGTAATCTTTCGGAACCTTATGACCTGAAGGCAACACCTCATCAAACAACTGAACAATGCCATTGAAAAGGTCTTGAGACACGTTGTATTCACTTTTCAAACTCATAAGCCTGGACACAAAAGACAACTCTGTATGTGTCTCACACCCTGAATACAAGGGCTCATCAGCCGCTTTTAACAAATCATAAAAGCGTTGAGACCCCCTAGTTTCCTCCACAGTTGGAACTGAATCTGTCAATATCTCGTCAACCGGATCAAAATTCTCCATTCCCTCAGCTTGGGTACCGTCAGTTGGCCCATAAGTCTCATTATGACCAACATTAAGCCATGATGGAGGAACAAAACTAGGCCCTGCAATATCAAAGACCATTCTTTGTTCATCGTTCAACTGTCCATACAAATTTCCTCGATTATCTTGCCTCCTACTCAAAGGAGGTACAAATGGTTCAGCCTGTTCACCGTGTGCAGTCCACCAATAATAGTTAGGCATAAACCCACGCCGGTATAAATGCTCTTGAACTTCATCCTTTGTAAAAAATTTGCAATTACGACATCTCGTACATGGACATTTTATTTTGTTCCCGTCCATAAAATCGACTTTGGCAATTGCAAAATTCAAAAAAGTGACAACTCCATCGAAAAATTCAGCCTTGTAACTTCCATGGTCATACCTATCATACATCCATGCACGATTATTATCCATCTTTAACCTGCATATCAATCGTACATGTTTACAAATACATCATTCACAAAAATATTTAAGCAACTTTCAACACTACAATCACAAACCAATATATCTGCAATTACTAACCTCACGATTTGAATAAGCTTGGATCTAGAAATAATCAATGGATAAGTGTTTTTTAGAATACGAAGCAATTAATGAGGCTGAGGCACCGAATTATTATCAATGAAAAACAAGATACCGCAATAATTAATATTAGGGTTTTCGGAAAATAGCAACAGTGGTACCCACGGAATTTGCGACGGCCTTCCGCAATTGCCACAGCAACGACTTTAGCGACGAACCGTTTGTAACGGCAGTGGCGACGACGGCAGCGATGAAATAATCAATGTTTACGACGACTATTCCAACGATCGGAGCGACGAGTCTTATAAAGTGAATGTTCGATGATAATTTGTTTTCTAAATGTTTTGTCGTTGCTAAAGGCGTCACTATTTAGCAACGGACGATATGTCGTCGCCCAATATGTAACTAAATTGACACGGATGGTTTGACGTCCCTTTTCATTGCAAATTAGCGACGAATTTAGTGACGAATGTCATGGCCATTGTCATATTTGCAACAAGATAATTGCAGCGTCGCAACGGTCGTTGCAGGTAGCAACGACTGCATCTACGTTATTTGTTCCGTCGCGGATTTAGCCACGAATTGTGCAACAACCTCGTAAACGTTGCTATTTGCGATGGATATTACCACAAAATTTTAATTTTGTCTCTAATTTAGCAACGAAACCGGAAAGTTGTGTGTATCGGCGTCGCTAATTAGCAACGGACGGTAGTCGTCGCTAAAATGTTGTTGCTGTTTCAGTGTTTTCTAGTAGTGGTAACTTCCAATCACAACTTCTAACTTTTCGAAGAGCACCTCCTTTGTAAAAACCAAACTAGTGATAACTCTCTAACTTGTCGCAATATGTATATCGACAAGTTAGAGAGGTAAGAGATGTTTGGTATTACAAAGGACGTGTTACTCAAAAAATACGAAGTGGTGGTTGAGAGTAACCTACATGGTCAAATACCTCTAACAGTCATAGAAACCAAGTTTCAAACCATTCTGACATCGTTTGGGTCGTTTGTCAAGTCTAGAATTTATAGAAAGGTTAAATTGAGAACAATATTGATTATCATAATATTTTTATCTTAAAAAGTAATATAGGTTTTATTGTTTTATAATTATAGTATTTTTATATAAAAAGATTTATCAAAACATGAAAAATAGTAAAAATATTCAAATAATAATAAATATATTAAAACAAGGCCTAAAATAACAATAATAAAATATTAAACATCTGATTATTTGAATAATATTTTTTTTTGAATTTATTATTATAATTAATTCAATAATTATATGGGACCAAGATAAAAAAAAATTAATAATAAAATAAGATGGAATCAAGTTCTATTGTAACATGTAATAATAAAATTACAAACATATCATGAGAACTCATTAGTGTGGTGGTTTCACACCAAATATTTGTGCATAAAGTCTCAAGTTTAATCCTTCTCACCCTCTTCTTTTATTTATTTTTCACAAATAAAATAAAAGATTTAGTGTTGTAGTTGAGACTCGAACCTGAGACCTTACAAAGGATGCACAATGTCTTACCACTAGAGCAATGAGACTAAGCGATAATTATTAGATCTGTGCGGTTATATTTACCGCACAGATATATTTTATTTAAAAAAAAATCTGCGCGATTAATTAAAAAATTTTAAAAAAAATTGTTTTTTTTTAGTTAATCTTTCCTTAATCTCGTGCGTTAAATCTTAACGCACAGATCTGTGCGGTAAGAGTTAACGCACAAGATTAATATACGTTTTCAAAAAAATTCCAAAATTGCCCCTGGAACAACGGGTGCGTTAACAGTTACCGCACCGTTCTGTACTGTAACTCTTACCGCACAGAAAAGTGTGCATTTAGCAAAAAAAACGTGTGCATTTAGACGCAGCCTATATTTATTATTAACTCTTTCTTTTATAAATTTTGGAGAAAGATAAGATTAACATCAATAAGAATAATTATAACTTATTTGATATTTTTCTTTTAAAATTCAACTATATTCATATATAAGTCACATCTCTAATACAATCTATTCATAATATAATTTATTTTTTACACGTGTTGCAACACCATTCTTTTTTTGTTACATTTTCTTTTCACATGTATATTCTAATTAATTAATTTCAATTGCAACCTTCTTGAAGTTTCATATCCCTAATTACTAGGCTACATTAATGTTGAGGATATGATTATACAAACTATATCAAAAGAATTACATAATTAGTTCTCTTACAAACTGAAACAAAAACTTTTCAAAGTCAACAAACATGATATAAAAATTAAAAACGCATCATCTATCTACTCACCATGGATGGTTGACCAAACGACTTCAATCACTTCCGATATATTTGAGCCACGTGCTAAAAATGTCAGGATTATATTTGTGGAATAATACATAATATTATTTACTCCAGACATATTATAAACACGTTTTATTTCTAATCTAAATAAATCTTATACGGCCTAAAAAATCGTGACATGACTTTGTATGTGTTGAATTTAAATAATAGTTCATTAAAATATTAATTTTCTAAGTCTAAACCCAAAACAATACTTAAAAAGCACTCCTCACTACGAAAAAGATTGAACAATGGCTAAGATTATCTTTGAATAAGATCTGAATTTGAATGATTTTGCAATGATCAACACACAACAAAACATACCTCAAAATAACACGCTCGGAAAGAAAAAACTTATTACCTTGAGATTTGTTAGATAGATTTTTTTGATGGCTAATCTATGATCACACAAACTATATATAAATTTCACAATTAGCTCTCTCGCAGACTAATAAACGTTATTTCAAAGTCAACAAATATGATATACAAAATGCCTAATAATATCGAAAATCACATACCATCTTTCAATACTTTTAATTTGATAAAAAAAAACAATTCAACATTAATCTTCTTCAACCTCATTTTCCTCCTTCTATTAGCATGAATATACATCATCTGTTTACTCAATATGACGATCAAACGAGTGACGATTTCAATCGACACCGGTAAATTTGAGCCACACGCCCCCTTCAATCCTCCATTCATAATATAAAAAGATGTCATGATTATATTGGTAAAATCATGCACAATATTATTTACTTCAAACATCCCTAATCTAATTTCTATGCAAGACTAACGCGGGTGACAAAGTCCTGGTATATCATAAAGCGGATTAGTGGAATTTAATGCATCTCTAATAATAACAATGGTGAACAAATCCAAGACGCGTAAGAAGTCGTCTAAGCAGACTAACCAGCAATTTGATTTGTTAACCACGTCAATTGCCCAAGAATTAAGACATTTCTTGTTTATATATATACACGTATTATACGCATAGTTTTGCAGAGAGGAAATGGAGTTACCTACCATTTCAAAGTCGATACCTCTGGTTATCTTTATAGTTTATAGGCTTAGTGTTGTTTTTGGTGATGGTGGAGGAGAAAGATAATGCTCCTAATCAAACAACTACTTTCAATCTGCGCCAAATTTGTAAGTAATTAACTTTGCTGCTAAAAACTTGGTTCACGTGATTTCATGCCCAATTAGGACGAGGCTTAATTGTAAATTTGGAATAATGCACGCATACGTTTGTACATCGTCCTTAAACTAAATAAATCCATCTTGACTATCACATTCAAAATTTCAAATAATAGGATTTGTATCAATTTTATCCTTTTGTATATACTTTTTGGGTTTTTATAATGTTGTGTACAAGGACATATAATTAAAAGAGAAAATAATTACATTTTTAATGTAATACTCCGTATCATTTTGTTGTCAGTGATTTATCTCATTCCCTGGAGAGCAGTTTGAAAACTTTTTTTAGGCCATTACTAAATACAGCCCGGTGCTTTATTCAAACGCCGCCTGGTTTCTCGCGTTCTGCGAGAAGCACGTCCCTCGCGTTACGCGAGAATAACAAAAATATTAAAAATTTAAAATTGTATTCTCGCGTTCTGCGAGGGACGTGTCTCTCGCAGAACGCGAGGGTTATCCGGTACCGGATAAAGTTATCCGGATCTCGCGTTCTGCGAGGGACGTGTCTCTCGCACGTTGGACTTCCTTAGCTCTCGAACGAGTCAATGCACCTTCAAACTCGGGGACCGGAGGTGTCGGTTGCTGTCCAGATGATCCTTCATCAGTAGCTAATATGACAAATAATTTTGAAAAATAAGCTAGCTTATAAGCTACCAAAACAAAAAGCTAGGCAAATTGACATTGAGCCGAACAACCCTATATCTCTTATCTTTCCATGCTCATAATAACTTATAAAATTAACAAATAATCAACTCAATAAAAATTATGCTATTTTAACACTATTTCTCAATGAAATTGATACCGATATTATATGACAAACATATAATATTAGTTTACTTCAGAGACTACATCAAAAGGCTAAGTATGAGTAGTAGAAATATTGCCACCTTATGCTTTATATGCTCAAAAATCATTACCAGACCACTTAAGCATAAGCCCATAGTATAGCTAATGCTAGATACTCCTCCTGAAACAGCACACAATTCTAGTGCAACAAAGTTTTGGCTCAGTTATAGAGCTTCTCGATTGTTTAAGCCAAGCCGTCTACCTTCCACTATTAACTGAATGTCTCGTGTAATTGTGCTTGATTAATTTGGTATAGTTGATGCAACAATCCGAACAAAAGCATCAACACTGTTTGCAAATAAGTTTCCTTCTCCTTCCCCAACCTACCCAGATTAGCGAGTAACCTTCGATTACAAAAGAAATGAGGCAACCATCTTCTACCATACCTAAGAGATTCAAGCTTATTTGTTACCCGCATGCACTACGCGAGGGTTATCCGGTACCGGATAAAGTTATCCGGATCTCGCGTTACGCGAGGGACGTGTTTCTCGCAGAACGCGAGGGACGTGCTTCTCGCAGAACGCGAGAAACCAGGCGGCGTTTGAATAAAGTACCGGGCTGTATATAAGAATCGTGTTTTTTTAGTATCTCATTGGTTGTCCACTTGGGGGTGGATATTAGGAAAGAGAAATTCAAAATGATATTAAAATATGAAAAAGTAAAATTTTAGAGGAAAAAAAAACAATATCCATAAAAAAAAGGACATTTTCTTCACCATGGTGAATTAAATGGGCATTCACTTAATTTGACATATGTCCCAAGATGACATCACTTTGAGCTAAAATACATAAATAAATTTGACAGGTCTCTTATAGAGAAATGAATGACCATAAATAAATAGGCAAGGGAGTGTAGTGGAGATAGATGAGTATGCAAAATGGGTATTAACAAAAGAAAGAAAGATATATTATTAAAATATTTGATACCCACAAAAAATGGGCAACCATTGTGTATACTCTTATGGTTGCCCATTGTGACATGCACGAATTAATTAACTTATGAATTGATAAATAAGTTATCTCATATATAATTTTATCTAAATATTCAGTTGACAGTTTTGAAGTGAGATTACTACAAAATTTAATTTTTTTAATAAAACTAATAAAAAATCAAAATAGTAAATAAAAATTTTATTTAGTTAAAAAGACAAAATAAATATCCTTATATAACAATAACATATGTTTTATTTATTTACTATGTCTCGACAAACATAAAAAAAGTGTATAAATCTATTTAAGACTTAATATTGGTGAATTTGGAAACTATATAGAAAAAAATTAGGGAACATATTTAATTTCTAAAGTGCAAAAAAAAGATATTATTTGATTTAAGAATTGAAAAAAAAACGATGCTTAGATTTATAACTAAGACCAACTTAGTTTAAATGAGTTTATAAAGTATCAAACTATTAATATATAAAATATTATTGTACCCATACTAGTTTAAATGAGTTTTGATAAAGTATGAAACTATTAGTAAAATTTAGGACCAACAAAATAATTATAATCAATTGCTTTTTCTTTTACCGAAAAATGGTGCTAGAATTAAGGGGAGACTTGAAAATTAAAATATTTTGTTAAGATTTTTTGTTTTAAAATAAAATAGAATTAAATTGAAAAACTTAAGAAGAAATTTACACATTAATTGATGGGGCCAGAGTAAAGTAGAAGACTTTATTTCATTCGGTTATAAATTTATAATACATATATATAGATGTGGACTTTTCACTCTGTTTTCTTTTAATAAAAACATCAGTTTTGTTGATATTTTATGTAAAACAAGTTATGATATATGTGTATCTTAAACGGGGTAACGCGAGAGGACGAAAAGATGTTGTTTAAAACGTTTCTCTCAAAGCTAGTTTTTTTTTTTTTAAAAAAAAAAGACACAAGATACGCTATTTCGAACCACATCTCTCATAGATGGGTATTTAAAAAAAATATTCCAAACAACGTCTTTTATGCTTTGCAATTTCTAAGTTTCTTATCCTCCTTTACCCCTCTCTCCTTGTGCATAACATACACCTAGGACTGTTCATTGGGTCCGGACCGGTTAGACCGGAATTTTTGAAAGCTTGGACCCGTAGACTGGATTGGACTGATATCATTTGATCTGTTTCGGTCTTGGAGTGGTTTGAACCGTAATTTCAATCTCTTATATACTTTATATTTTTAATAATTAAAGATATAATATTATTTCTATTTTTAAATATATTATATAATTTATTTTTCTTAAAAATATAAATTTTGATACTATTATATATTATTTATATTTAAAAATAACAAAATTTATCCAGTATATTCTGGTCCGCCCTTTATATGTATAATTACCTATTTTCCCTTGTAAACCTTGTGAGAGCATCTACATTGATGTTACTTAGAGTAACAAACACAATTTAAAAAATTGAAAATAGTGATAGAACCAATGTAATGAGTGGAGAGATGCAACAAAGTAGTCCCTCTATCATTGTAATGAATCCC
Source organism: Oxyria digyna (assembly GCA_029168935.1). NCBI lineage: Eukaryota > Viridiplantae > Streptophyta > Magnoliopsida > Caryophyllales > Polygonaceae > Oxyria > Oxyria digyna. Next base: position 50,628,205 of record JAPVLV010000005.1, read on the forward strand.
ACCACTAAATCAATAATCAACCAATTTTATTTTTTCTTCAAAATAAAACTTAATAATTATTAATATATGAAAATTGAATTGAATAACACCATTCTGTAAGTAGAGTAACATAAATTCATTACAAAGCAAAGTATGTTACTCATTTTGAGTAACATACTTTGCAGAAAACTTAATAGAGAAATGAGAGGGGTGACTCGGTGCTAACGGAATCAAGATAAATGGTGGTTAAAAATAAATACGCATATAAAATGTGGTTTGACACAAATTTGCCAATATAACTTTCCCGCAATTTTACCAAAAAAATATGTGCACATATAATCTTATCAAAGAGAAATTTCTTGATTAGTCTTTATTTATGTTGTGGAATAGTATCTCAATTATAACCTATGAAATCTTCACAACTAATTGAAATTAAACTAAGAATTCACTATAAATATTACTTTGGCACCAAATAAGGTACTTCTCATTCTATAATACTACCTATGTCCCGTAATGATGTTTCCGTTTTTTATTGCACTATTCACACTTTGATATAATCTTGTAAATCTCTTCTAATATATATAAACAAATATAATCATGTGTGTTCTTGTTTGATTGTCTGATTGAGTACTCAAAATTTCATATTTTCGATAACATGTAATTAGAGATATTAACGACGCAAGATTTACATTGACGAATGTGTCAAAAGGAAATGGGAAAAACTTTATGGGACGGATTGCACATATTCCTTTTGTCTTTCTCACAATGCAACTATGATATGGTCCTTCTCACAATGCAACTATGATATGGTTATATATAGGGGGAGGATATGAAGGTACACCATTTGTGATATATCTCTTTCAGCATCAGGTTGGAGGTCTGCTACTCCGACTTAAAAATATGCTTCTCTTGCTCCACGTGGCTATATGCGTACTCAGATCTTGGTTCATGCTCCATCAACTCTAGCCCGGGTCGGGTCCTGGTGGAGACTCAAATCCACCTCTACAAGAAACAAACCAACTATATATGCATACTGTAGTTAAGTAGGTTTGCTGATAAATACTATAAGATGCATATTATATAGCTTTCGGAAGGTTGTATATGTTTTGTCAAACAGATGAAATGTTGATACTATGAACACTCTAATATATAGAGATCAATAATGAGAATAAGGAGTAAGAACAGTTGGTAATCAAAATTTCAAGCATGATTTGAAAGGTAAGATTTGTTCTGCCTCAATCCTCATTTTGTTGTTATGGGTTTCAATTTCTTTATATAAACTAATTCATCAAGTTCACCAAACAAACAAGTATAATAGTTCATGTGGCTCTTAGATCCAGGTGGACTCGAACCACCAACCTCCTGAACATTATAATGTCCAGGCGCTCCTACCTATTTGAGCTTATAGATCTTTCTAATTGGTCATGACTTGTGATACCAACAGCAATACAAATGCAGTAGTTAAGCAATTCACCATTGCAAAAGCACTTCAGATCGACCATACAAACATGATATTTGTAATTCTTCTAAAAATACACTACTAACGAATTGCCGTCCATGTACTTGTCATACCCTGAAACAAAAAGGGAGTTTTACTGCATGAAACAACATAAACAGAAAATAATGAATTTTCAATCTGATATGAATACAAATACAAGGTCTTGCATAATTACTCAAACCGTTTCTCCTGTGATTCAGATACAAATACCAGACTGACTTACAACACAAAGGAATGCTCATTACTCGACAGTTCTGCCATGTGGTAAAATGCCATCTAAATAGGAGCTAACCTTCAATAAGAAAATCATAGTATCAAGTAGTCTTAATTACATTGTACTGGGAAACTTCAAATTACATAACCATCTCTCAGTGAGACACCAATAGATTTCTTGAAATCAAACTTTGCATATCGGAGTATACATTATACCGTGAAAGGAATTCTCTTACAATTTGATACATAACTTGAACTTATTCCATTAGATAAATCAGGTGGTCAGTGAGTATGCAGTGGAACTTCAAATTAAAGATTGTTGGATGAACTTGAAGAAATTGTAGACAATAGAGAAGCGGTAATCAATTGCAATTGTGGAATAAAATAATAATGTTACCTCTACTCGCCAGATAATTTGGTGTTCATGGTTGCAATAGTCGAAAACAGACTGTTACGAGGCCTTTTGGTGCAGGTGCTAGTGACATCCGATTGAGCTACACAATCTATTCCCACAAATTCTGATCGCTAACTGACAGTTGTGTTTTGGGAATGGAAAAATGCAGTGCAATTGAAAGTGAGAAAGAAAGGAGTAAAGGGAGAAGAAGAGGACACGCACACAGAGGGAGAGCCGGTAATTAGCCGTGCCATCTCCCTCAAAACCAAAATTGATTTTTTTATTAGGATGGTTGACCTGCCATGCAAGCGCACCTGACATGGCAAAGGTCGACTCAAACAAACAGCATCTTCAGCACTCATGGATATTCACAGACTCTCTAATCTCTAAACTAGAGAAATCCTATCACACACATTTACAAGCCGCATCCTGTAAATCAGTAAGCTTTCTATGCCGAGAAGCTAGAAGAAATCAAGCGTCAAGATCTCCAGGCTTCATTTTAAGCTGGAAAGAAATATAGAAATCTTTGATTCTGTAATCAAACACAGATCTAAACGAAATGTTAAAAAAAGGAGGATAAGGAGACGAGATCTGATAGAAAACATAGGGCGATCTCTGTAGCGATCTGATCAGCCTAACACCTCGGACCGGTGAATCCATTCAGCAAATCTTGATAGATCGCGTCTGAGATTAAGAGGAGAAGAGACTAATTTGAATCAAGATCAAACAACGAACAATAAACATCGATCTGACAGAAAATTAATGAAAATCTGATATCGTACCAAGAGAAAGCACGAGATTCGCTTCCAGGATATCCAATCCGAACCTCCATACCTATGGATCTCCAGATGAAGAGTACGCCATGGCCGAAGAGGAAGAGATTGGGAGAACAACAGCGAATGAGAAGAAAAGAAATCAAACGGCGGGGAGAGGAATAGATCATTTACGCGCAAAGCGAACATTTATACAAGAAGCTAGTGGTTGAGATTGCATAATTTGTTAAAGAATGGACGGCCAGATCTGCTCCAAAAAGGGGGAGAACGAGCATTAGATATCAGTCGATTTCAACGGGGCTGTTAGGTGATCAATTTTCCACGCCGTTATAACTGATGGAAAACGCCAACTACCAATGTGCCCGTCGTTTCATTTTCTATAATTTGTTAACTCCAATTTCAAACAACGTTTCCATTGTCGTCCAGCGGTTAGGATATCTGGCTTTCACCCAGGAGACCCGGGTTCGATTCCCGGCAATGGAACTTTTTAAATAATGTTATTATTTTGCGGGATTTTTTAAAGGAAAGTTATTGAAAATACAGCCTATCTATATATATATATATATACTAGATACGGGTTTCGCGCTACGCGCGAGGAAATTACGTATTCACATATGAGATTTAATATAGTTACACATTATTTGTTAATATTTTTGTTATTGTTATTAAGTTTGTTAATGCTTGTAATTATAAGTATTTTTCGATTTCCTTATATTTATGTTTGAAGTATCAGTAGTTTTAAAACATAAGAATAGTTTTGTCAGGAGGAAGCTTGAAATTTTTTTTTTTTAATATTACACTCATTAATTTCAACATGGATTAATGTAGACAATACCTGTGAATAGATTGAAATAGGATAGGATTATGGAATTGAATGCATAGATTGAAATAAGGTAGAATTATGGAATTGAATGCAGTACCATTTACATTTACTTTTGGCAATAGACAGCCAACCTTTATATAGATAAGATACTAGATACGGGTTCCCGCGCTTCGCGCAGGGAAATTGTGGTTTAAGAATGGTCTTTCGCTCGTGGTTTCTTTGATTTGTTTTGTTTGTTGTAAATAGTTTTAAGATAATGATTTCTTCATCTTGTCTTGACGATCAATGTGTAGCAGAAAAAAGATTGAACGCGATACTTAGGTAGTTTTTGACATTTAATTTATATATATACACAATGTTGTTTATTTTATGTCTCTCGGTCAGAGTTCATCATAAATTCCAAAAGAATGTTGTGATATATAAGATCTCGTTTTCTGATGGATAGTTTACTATTGGGTGGAGCTTGTGTCTTTTACATTGTTTAAATCTACTATATATATTAAAGCAAATCTTCACTTTTGCCAAATGTTATATTTATAATCAAAGTGTTAAATGTCATTTTTCTGTTTCTTTTTCAACATGTCATTTCTTAATTATTTTCCTGTTTCAAAAAAAGTCATAGATATTTATAAAATTATAAGTGAATGTTTATTTAAGAATAATTAAGATTTTCAATATACCTTTTCTATAACATGCTATTTATATATCGTTTTAAACTTTTCTAAACCCTTGTTTATATATATATACTCCAATATATAAAAATTAAATTAAATAGAAAGAATTAATCTAATGACTTGAAATTAAAATTTTATAACTAATATATATGTTTTTATAGTGCCTACGTTGAGCAGCAGCCAGTAGGCAACCTATAAGTGTTGAATACTGATTAATGCACGATTTGCTAGACTCCTAGAACACGGTTCAACGACTCCAGCAGTTAGTCCACATAATGCTTTCTGATACATTGTTCGACGTGTTTGTTAAGATCCTATAACTATAACAAACTTTATATTTAAGTAATTAATAAAACCGGAGCATTTTGATAATAGAAGCATTGATTCAGTTTCCTACAATATATTTATTCATTTCACCGAAACAAACTCAATGCAAGATATCCAGACCGTCGAATTTAGAAAGTACAATTTCAAATAGATGATCAAATTGCAATGAAAATATCCCAATTATATCAGTTCCTTCAACACTTTAGATGAACTAACTAGAAGGATCCAAATCTTGTCGTTCTATAGGCAACTTTTCTCAATTGGGTCTTCGTTCAAATCACTATACCTTTTCTACAACTCTCGAAGTCATTGCAGGAACTCAGTGCTTGAGTCTTCGAAGAAATCTTCACAAATGGGCTCTAAAAAATGGATTTGAAGGGTATGTCATAACCTAATTTAACTGAGTAAAGACCAAAAATTTCAAATTATAAACCCTAAGTTCAACGATTGTACGTGGCAAAGCAGTTGGTAAGTTCAGTAAATGAAATTTTGATTCAAACCTCAAAATCGGGTGTCCACATCCCAATAACACAACATCATAGAGCTTGTAGTAGTCAATGTCTCTCAAGACCATTCATGTAAACTCGACGACCTTGATTCTCCAAATCTCAGCATCAACTGCTACATTCTTCATCCTCGTTTTCTCAATTCTTCTCTCCCAACAGCAGATCAATTGAATCATCAAACACATAATCGTAGGTCATGCAGCAACCACTCTAGTATTCGAATCTGAGAAGGAGATGCAGCTTTTAGCGTCTTCTTGAAGGAGAAATATAGTGGAGTGGCCAGCTTGATACAATGGAAGCATATATCAACAACCACATTGATCTTCTAAAGTGTGTAGATACCTGATTCAGACGAATTGTCTTTTTCCTTCTTAACTGAAGATTCATGAATGATTTCTTCTTGTGGAGTAAGTTGCAACTCAGAGCGGTTTTCATGATATTAATTGTTGTCTGCTTGCTTGCTACAACCACCAATATTCCATCTTCATCAACATTTACAAAAAGACCATGGTCTATAGAAGGTTTACCTGCATCAATGGCACATAAAATTTATCCAGCAACCCACACTTTCTTATCCTTTGGGAAGTCTACTGACACCAACCTATAATAGGAAAAAAGATGATTATTAGACCTCAAAAATGAAATGCTTTCTTTTATCAAAAAGAAGATTAAAAAATGAAGAAACTCTAATCTGCCTCTTCACTGTCAAAATAGAATGTATAAGAGCCACAATCCCTGTAAAAAATGATGATTGACAGTCATATACATGATCTGCTTCTTCATTTGATGTATCCTTGACATCAACATTACCACTGACTTGAGGATGCATCATAGAAGACAATAGAGGACTCTCAGAATGAGCAAACACCCTACTGAAAACAAAATCAACAAATAATTCTGCAGTTGATTGCTAAACTTTAGCATTTTCATAATTAGATATGGACTCATTGGCTGCTTCAAACCCAAATGGAAGCTCACCATACAATGTGGTTTTCTTTTCAAAAACAGAAATAGTAACTATAATTGGTTTGTTGCTATAAGTAATACCCCAAATTTGTCGACATTTAGTTTAGTCTACAAAATTCTTATTCCAAATATTTAACACGCTCCCTAGACCATTCAATCAGACTGGACATAAAACTAATCTGCAACAAATAAATTTGAACAATTACACGCATTTAAAGAAGCAAAAATAAGAATTCAACAAGAACAAACAGTAGAAAAATATCTTGAAATATTAAAAAAAAAAGTGGAAATATCACCTGCTTCAAACTCAACTCAGAGCTCGACACACAATGTGTTTGCATCATATTTAAAGATTAAATCCCAAGAGACATCTATCTACAACTAAAACACATAAAAGAATTGGAAATTTTCAAATACATATAAATAGCATCATATTTTACCAATGTTCTCTTCTACTCAAAGAACAAAATATATGCAGACAAAACCAAAAGAAGTCAAGTAAGATATAATATCCCTCCAGATTAGCATCATAACGTAAGTTTTACTTTAAATATACAAATATACGTGCTACTATCAATCACAGGCTTCACAAGATTAGGCTTTAAAGTTTTGAGACCCATCAGATGCAATTCTAAATTCCTGATTTGGTATAAAAATATAAGAAGTTACACATAACTTTATTAAGAGTTGCGTAAAAGCATGTTAGAAGCACAAAATTAAAACCGCTGAAGGAGTAGTATCCACTGTGAATAAATAAAATATTACAGATATATATATGCCTAAGAAAAAAGCTATAATTATGACAAAAGTTGGAATGTAAAACTCTCTAGCTCATCATTGTTTCACCAAATCAACTTCATGACTATAAGTTGAATTTGTTAAAGCTCTCTGTTTGAATCAGATAAAGTGCATGAAATACTCTAGCTCATCAATGTTCTCTCGACAATGCTCAGTTTGATACTATAATGATATTTTGGAGGAATTCAAACACACCCCAGTATAATTATAAATTAATCTAAGACACTAAGGTCATGTTCCATAACAATCACAGAGCTGAAAATACAAATAAGGCCAACTTTAGATGCAATGATCTAATATATAAAAAGGTATTGTAGCATCATATCTAGAACTACGGAGCACAAAAATACCTATTAGGCCTAAGTAAGGATCTGATCACTTGTGCAGCTTTGATCCTCTGTTTTACATCTAGATAACTTGAAGGTTCATCAAACATAAAGATCTCTGCTTTTTTTATGGCTACAGCTGCAATAGCAAACCTCTGGAGTTCACCACCTGATAAATCTCCAACATTGCGATCAAGAACCTTGTTCAGCTCAAGATCATGACAAAGTTCAGCTTTAACATATCTCTCATCTTTCTGCTCAAGAACTTGTCCAACATGTCCTTGAACAACTTTAGGAATATGATCAACATACTGAGGCTTAATGATTGCCTGACATAAAACAATAAACCATTGATAAATAAAAAATAAGCATCTATTAACAATGAGAACAGTAACAAAAACTCTCGAGTGCCCACAACATTTTCTTTGAGTATTTTAAAGTGCCGACAACATGTATAACAATAACATAGATGCTTTGTTGTAATACATATTACTCGTAGACCCACCATTGATTTAAGTAAAATATATTGGTGTTACACTGAATTATTTCTTATTGTAATTACAGACAATTCAAGATAGTTGATATGTGCACCTTCAAACTGTCCTGCCAGTCAGGAGGATTCTGCAAAAAGCCATTATTGAAGTTAGAAGCAGCACATATAGGGAAAAGTGTCTAAAGTTACAACCTTGCTAGGATTTCTCACGCAATCACTTCAAAACATCCAACAATCATCGCAATAAACACAAATCCAACAACAGAAAACAGGGAAAAGGAAGAATATCGAAAAAAGAGGGTGGAAAAACTCGCTCCAATTTACAAAGCAATAGTGGTGCAAGGGTTTCCCTCTCTTCCATATGAGCTACAAACAAGTTTGAGGAACAAATCGATTGAAAGAAGTTACTCGACTCATTTATAGGACCCTAGGCTATTGAAGGAAAAAACTCTTTAAAAGCAATTGGAAGAATTCTCTCCATAAACACATGACAATCATGACTCTTCATCCCACTAAGCCTACCCTCATAAATATGAACACATGGACTAAGGTTTGAAGCATAGCCATCAAGAAACTTTAAATGCTTCACCCATTCACATACTTTTACCTTCTCTTCCTTTGTAATGGTGTAAAAGGCTTTCGGTTTTTATACAGAATCATCATTTTGTAATTCAAGACCATGGCGCTTACAGTATAACTTAATATCCTTCCTTGCATTCAAATGATCCTTTGTCTTTTAACGGACATCCATTACAGTGTTGAAAACATTATCAAACACATTTGTCTCTGTATGCATGACATCAATATTGTGACGAAGTAAAAAAAATTTGGAAACTGACGCACACGTTCCCATATTTGATCGCCAGTCAATAGTCGTGACACTAATGACTCTACTTTCCGACCTTTATAGAAGTCTTTCTTATTTCTTCTGAATGGGATGGTCAATTTTCAAACGTTCTCTATGAAAATCAAACCAACAAGGCTTTCTACTATGATGCAATTGAAAAGATTTCGTATTTTCCATACAATGTGGACAAGCTAAGAGCCCCGCTGTACTCCATCCCGACAACATAGCATACGAATGGAAGTCATTGACCGTCCATAAAAGAGCAGCACACATAAAAAACATTTCCTTCCTTGATACATCATAAGTGGGTACACCAGTCTCCCACAACAACAGTAACTCATCAACCAAAGGCTTCAAACACACATCTATTAGTTTCTTAGGATTCTTTGGACCTGGAGCAATACCACTCAAGAACATATATACATTTTTCATGCACATGTCAAGTGTAAGGTTGTACGGAGTTACAATGATAGGCCAATATGAATAGGTCTTGCTTGATTGACCAAATGGAGCAAATCCATCAGTGCATAAACCCAAGCGAACATTACGGGTCTCAAGAGCAAAATAAGGATAAGAAGAATTCAAAGTCTTCCATGCTTCTCCATCCAAAGGATGAGACATTATCCCATCTTTCATCGTATGATCAACGTGCCATGTCATATGTTGAGCAGTAGCCTCAGATGCAAACAATCTCTGCAGATGAGGAATCAAAGGCAAGTACCAAAACACCTTATGTGGAATGGGTTTTTGACCCCCATGTACTCTTGTATTTGTCATGACCACAAAACTTACAACACTCTGCATGAGCATTATCTTTCCAGTATAGCATACAACTGATAGGACATATGTCAATCTTCTGCACAGGTAGACCTAAATTTGCCATCAACTTCTTTGGGTGATAGTAGTTTGGTGGAAGCTTATGGTCTGAAGGCAAACCCTCATCTAGCAGCATGAGAATTTCATTAAAACACTTTTCAGATAGATTATATTTTAGATTTAAGACTCATGAGCCTAGCCACATAAGACAATTGTGAATGCTTATCACACCCCAACCACAACGTTTGTTCAGCTGCTTTAAGAGCATCAAAAAATCGAGCAGATGACGTCCTAATATCCTCAGCAGAGGGAGGTGGATCTATTTCTTCATTTAACTCATTTGGTGGCTGCATCGATTCTGTTTCACCTTCTTCCTGAAAATCAGATTTTGAAGCACATGCATTGTCATAATCATTATCCACATTAAACCAAGCCGGAGGAACAAAGTTCGGACCTGCAACATCAAATATCATTCTCTGTTCGGAGTTAACCTGACCATACAAATCCTCTGTAGGAATCTGATCACTACTAGATGGAGGTATGACTTGCTGATCCGTTGGTTCACCATGTGCCGTCCACCCATGGTAACTTGGTAGAAAACCATGTTTATACAAATGCTCTCTAACTTCATCTGGCTTATTGAATCGACAATTACGACACTTAAAACATGGACATTTAATCATGTCCCTGTCCATGAGACGAACCTGCTGCGAAATAGCAAATTTCACAAACTCTTCTACCCCGTCAAAAAATTCAGCTTTCAATTGCTTACGATAATATCTCTCGTACATCCATGCTCGATTGTCCATCCTACATGCAAACACATATATCTCATCAATTAGAATCAGACTCAAATACTCAAATTCACAAAAATGCTAATTATACTACACGATCATTACTAATCCATACATATAGACTTAAGATTTCAAAAGTAAAAAACGTGGAAGTAATGGGGGAAGTCTTAGTTTATACCTAGCAATATCGCTTTCAATTGGAGATCGATTACGACTTTTACAAACGTGGAAGTAATGGAGAAGCCTTAGGTTAATTGTAGGTTTAGAAAATCTGCACAGCATGATATGATGACGGAAAAAAAACAATACTGCCAGGTTAACGAAACGCCTATATACACGCGACTTTTTCACTATATGCACGCCAATCTTTGCGCAGTTCTTAAGCGCATAAGTCTATGCGCACAAGGGTATTTTGGGGATAAAAATGAAATTGTTGGCGTCGTCGGACAAATTGATGCGCTGATGACACGCGTACTGCAACACCTGTGCGCAACACATCTGCGCACAGAGTTTCGAATTCTAAAATCCTATGCTCAGACGTTCTGCGCATAGGACATGTGCGACGTTAAGTTGCGCAGATATATTGCGCACAAATTTTTAACGTTAAAATGCGTGCGCACATGGATTTAACGGTTCGATGCACAAACGATGTCGGAATGCAATGAAACTTGTTTTCAATGCATATTATAGCTATTTAACATTGTCGGTAAGTTCGAGTAACACCTCCTTTGTAAACCTTCACTAGCCTTTCATTCTTCGAAATAGTCGAAGTAATTGAGATGTGAAGGGTCTAGTACATGGATGTTGATTATGTTTTAAAAACTTATACAATTATGTGTTATTAGGCATATAAAGAGTGTATAAGGTCCCCCCTTTACAAAAAGTTGATCGAAAATACTCAAAAACGCAAAAACGCCTTATCGGTCCTGATGGCCTATTAAGGTCGAGAATAGGCGGTTCGATGCCCAAAGGACGTCGGAATGCAATGAAACTTGTTTTCAATGCATATTATAGCTATTTAACATTGTCGGTAAGTTCGAGTCGAAAACTCGAACTCTTCGCGTGTGCGCAGAACCTAAGCACACAAATTTACATTTAACGGCTACTTTTTTCAAAAATTTCAACGGCTACTATGTTTGAACACGACGCACAGATTTTCAACCTGTGCGCAGTATTTAGGCGCACAAGTTGTTACAGACTCTGAAAATTTACGAAAAGTACCCGTAATACCCCGTAAAACACGTATGCGCATAAGAACTGCGCAACGATGCATGCGCATAAGTTGCGCGCACAGAATCACGTGCATATATGCCTCGATTCGCGTGCATATAGCCATTTCCTAGGTTAATTAGTAGGTTAATTTTTTGGTTATAGATTATTTTTTCGTTATGGAAAATTTGCACGTTAATTAGTATGTTAACTTTTTGATTATAGATACTTTTTTGGTTATGGAAAATCTACACGGCATGACGTTATAGTTAATTTTCAACACTGTAGGTTATAGAAAATCTGCAGGATAATTTTTTGGTTATAGATAATTTTCAACATTGTAGGTTATAGATAATTTTTTGGTTAAAGAACAAGTAAGTTATAGTTAGATTAATTTGTATAATATGAAGAAATAAATGAACGTGTTAAGTATTATTAGATTACGGTTGTATGTGTAGTTTGATCAAGCATAAGTTTAATTATACATTTTGCATGCTCACACATGGATATAAAATATTTGTAAAATTAAAAGTAATGAAATAGTAAATTTATTTAAGAATATGTAGACATAAAATATCATTTTCAATTATTTATATCTCAATTCATTTTCAAAGTAGATTTGTTTATTAAAAAATCTTAGGTTTTGTAGACATAATTTATAGAGAAAATTATATTATTTTATAATAATTTATAAAATTTACAAATGACAACAACTTTGGATTCATATCAAGAATTAATCGTAACGACAAGAATATTAGCAATAAATATTTCAATAAAATTTGAAATGAAAGAAGGTGGTACAAGCTTTCTCTACTCGGGCACTAATTGTTATGAAAAAGCGAGTGTTACTAGTGCTGAGGTGAATTTCTCCATCTATATCGAGGTTAAATAACTACCGGGTCGTTTGATATTGGTATCAGGATCGATATCACTCATATCCATTATGTATTTGGTTACTTTGGTATAATCATGATATCAATATAAAGTTTATAAACTGATATAAGTTGTTTGGTTTTGAAAATAGATATTTGTATATGGGTATGAGTGGTATCAAAGTGATATTGGAATGTTATTTTGAGTTTGCAAAAGTAATGGTAAACTGTATCGGGATCAAAACAATGAATTTCGGGCCTTATAATGTTAATGGCCTCAAATTTCAGTCTGCTCTTCACGGCTTCTTCTTCCCATTTATTTAGGTTTGACAATTTCTCGTGCCTGCACCGCCTCTATTGCCATTACTCCAGCCGTTCAATGGCTTTGAATTTCTCCTGCCTACGTTTTTCCCTTTCATATCCCCACCCATTTATCTCCTGTCGTTACCCTTCTTGCTTTGAATTTCATTCTGCATAAATACCTCCCTCCATCACCACTATCCTCTACGCCTTTCCGCGATTCAATGGTGTCTAATTCATCCCTCCAGGTCTCTGCTGCCGGCAATGGTTGGATGTCGTTGGGATGCTGTGAATGTGAGCGGAAATTACATTGGCACCGAATTTCTTTTGTCAGATTCGAAGGTATGTCTATTTTTCTCGAACTCAAACTATGTGTAATCGTATGGCTGGAATCGGCTTCCAACCCACATACTTTGCTCACAACTTTCTCCATGAAGGCCCGTTCCAAATTCGAGGAGAATCGTAACTCCGAAATCGATCAACCTGTTCAAGACGCTTAGGAAGCTTCCGGTTTCATCTCTACAATGATCGTCCAAGCCAGGATCATCAATCGTGGTGGATAAGGTACTAACCTCTTTATCTACTTTATTGTTTTAGGGTTTTTTTCGCCTTCCCACCAAATGTTTGATGAATTGCCCCGCTGGAGTTTTGGAAACTTAGCTTTGCAAAAATGGATTCAGTTGATGAAATTAGTGAATTTTATTGTAAGCGTTAATGGTCTATATCTACACCGTGCTTTCGAGGAGTGCTCTTGGTAGTTTAGGCATAGATGAATTAAACCTGATAAATATATATTATATTTCGAAATAGTAAATAAGTAGAGAAAGGAATAAGAAGGTTTATATATCAACTTTCATGTGGCAATATTATGTTGTTGCGTTTAAAAGTTTTGGCAATGAGAAAAAGGAATTTGGTAGTTTAGGAATACATGAAAACTACATCAAAGTTGCATGATATACTCTGCAGCTCTCGACTAGACTAATAATTACTCATGTCACTATAAGAAGCAGAAATCTAAGTTTGACTAAACACAAATGGAGATACCTGGCAGGAAATGTTTGATATGGGGATTCTCTTTCTTTTATGTTTTCATGTATGTTCTAGGATTTTGGTTTGGAGTTGGTGTACTGGACAATTGGGTTTACGGGCTTTTGTTTTCACTTGATTCTTAGTTTCTTTTCTTTCGTTCTTAGGGATTTTGTCCCTCCCTTGCTGATTTATAAAGAGATCAGACACCTTCTCCTGTTCAATCTCACTGTTTGTCTGTTTGAAGTCTATACTGCTACTATGGGCCTTGACTCTATCTTGATTAACCTAATTCCTTATTACTAATTACGCCAGGCTGCATGTCATAAAATTTTAGAAGGATCTTATCCACCAGACTAAGTTAATGTTTGTTGCACCTGCCTGACAGGAAACATCTTGATTCAACCCTTCAAGATATGGAAGAGAAGAAAAATGGGAAGAAAGAGGGGGTATGCTGTCCTGAACTATGCAACTTTACATTTTAAAAATATGATTTCATGAGATCCTCAATTCCCTGGATTGCAAAATTGTCCCTTGAAGAGGTGCTCAGTAAAAGAGGGTACATACATATCGGATTACAAGTACGCATCCACATATTCTTTTAATGCTGGGTAACACTGTACATGCACAAAATAGACCTTAATTATTATTATTAGATATACTTTCTATTTAAATCAAGATATAGCAACATCTAATGATGTGATTCATCGGCGTTATTACCTATATAATCTATTAACCAAAATATAGTTGAACCAAAGCATAAATGAAATTTACACACCTTTCAAAAATATTATACAACTTCAAACTCTTTATCTCCATTATTACTATTGGATATACTTTCTATTGCAATAGTTTATGATTGACTCCTTGATTTTAAAATAGTTCCTAATGGAAGTCAAATGTATAAAATAACAAATTCAGTTTCACTCTGATAGCCACCATAAAAATTTACTGGCACACACGTATAATTAATTATGTTGCAGACAGAAAGGTTCAAATTTTGCTTAAAAAGGTTATAAGAGTATCAATGCTCCTCAACGATTTGGTGAATAAGTATTGTCTTGCAAAGTTGACAAGCAGTTAAGAAAGTTAATAGAAGTAAAAGATGAATAATCAACGGTTAGAGAAGGGTAAACAGGATCCACGAACAGATAAACCTCTTCTACCACTTGCTAAGAAAACCTCTTCTACCATATCCCCATCCTTGATCTGTTTTTTTATATATATTTTGTTCCTCCGACCAAGTAGTACTTCATTTGTTGAAAGTTGAGACAACATCAACTATACTGGCTGCAGCAAATTACCTTCTTTCTTTTCCTTCTCTTTAACTCATGAGAGATTCCTACCTTTAGCGTTATTTGAGTAGACAGTATATGAATCACGACTTTTACTGCGTAGTTTCTTTTTCAGCATGAAGCGACTCCAATGGTTATATTCTTCCAAAGGATAAGAGATTTAGACATTCAAGAGGTTAGGGGTCAGATTCTTGACGCTTGAAAGAAGGACACTCTCACCCACTCTTCTACAGGTCTCTTCATGCTGATTTTTGAATGTATTTGACATTTTAGAGATTTAGACAATGATTTATCAGTGGGTTATGAGATATGCTATTAGAAATTGCACATGTTAACACTACCTATGCAAATTATGAGGTGGGTTGTAGTTAAATTTTAAAGTTAGGAAAAGTTGTAATTTTTTAGCTAAAATAATGAAATAGATGGAACATTATATTTAATACAGTATGAAGTGCAAATTTGGATGACTATGATATCGTCTTCTACAACGAGATTCATCAGGCTAACAAGTAAGAACAACTGGCTAAGATTTTTCTTACAATATGAGGTACAAATTTGATGAGAGTGATATTATCTGATGAATTTTCTCACTGAGCAAAGGGGTCAATGTGAGGAATTGATATTATCTGATGAACCCCGCGCATAGAGTGAGGTTCTGGTTCTAGATTATTCGAAGACCCTCGAATTATGAATAGTAACAAAAAAAACTCCATGTAAGAAACATTATGGGACCGAGGGAGTACTATAATAAAATGCAACACAGCCTCACTACCTAATGGATAAACAATAAGCCACAAAGAATAAAAAAAACAAGATAAACATCCGGCGTACCACAAACAATAACACACAACCAACGTACCAAAACTACTCTAAACCAACAAAATATGATACACAATTTATAGTCAACCAAAATATTACCCTAATTCATTTATAAGACACAACCACAACAATATTACAAAACAAATCCAACTACACGAAAACGAAACTTATAGTATTACACAAACTCAATTTTAATATGCCAGATACACAACATTACAAAGTGAAAGAAACGCGTTTCCGAGCTACTAAATTTCATTTATACCCATATGTAGATATCAATAGCGATACTCATACTTGATATCTCATATCTTTGATATCAATACCAAACGAGTCTTAAATCATTCATAAATCTCTATTAGTTCATTTAATTCCACTATTTAATATGAACAGATAAGGTTTCGTCGTCATTGTCTCATGAGCCGTTGCTTCACTTCATTTGGAGCGCATTCTAAGTGGCTTGCAGGTACATTTCTACTGTAGAAATGGCCCAAATGGGTATACGAGAGAATAATTTATTTGTCGGTTTTTACCGGACGAGTATTTGAAGAGAGCATCTTGTTACTGTCGACATGGTTCGAGGTGAAAACTACAGAAATTGCAGCTCTCAAATCTTGTAACTTTTTGTTCATATATTTTGCCTGCTTAGGTGTGGATCCCAATATGGGCGAGTAGATCACGCGTGTATGGCCCATTCGTAATGGTAGTGATGGAGACTTCGATGTACATCTTTTTAATCCTGACAACGGATGTTGTGATCCAAACAAACCCTTAGTTTAGAGCGTAACAAATTAATTAATAGTAACAGGGGATTAAAAGCATATGCGAGTCAAATGCAACTGAACAAGTTGGCTTGGGTTTTTTTACTTGAGTCCAATCAGTTTCCCTTTTCCTGAATGATTCGCACGCTTCGGAAATTAAAAAAGAAGTTATTGGAGATGCGGGGTATCGATCCCCGTACCTCTCGCATGCTAAGCGAGCGCTCTACCATCTGAGCTACATCCCCTTGATGCAATTGAAAGGGTGTTTAACTATTGAATCTGTTTGGTCAACATGATTAATGCTAGTAATTACTACGGAGTAATTAGTACAAAGTACAAAACTAAAACCGATGAAGCTGGTCGTAGTTGTTGTTGGATTTGGTGTGTAAGCCACAAAAAGTGATAAGTAAAATGGCATACAGCACGAGGCCACGCCTAGGCCATTTCGAGATATTGGATTCCACCTTTCAAGAATCTCTCTAATAATCACGGCATGTCATATTCATCAGCTTAATTGGGAAAACTTGTCTAATTCGATCTGTTTGTAAGGCTATTTGGGAAGACATTTTTTCAATATCAGTATCTATTTTCTTATAAATGGTTGAGAGAGTTTAAGTTGAATGTCGTTGCAAATATTTTGGTGTTGTTTTGTTACGAAAATATGATAGATATAAAATAAAGAGATATTTTATTTGGTTATTATTGAAGGAATTGTGTCCTTTAATCAAAGTGCAATTATACTAATTATGAAATAGGACTATTTATGGAGATTTATAATCCAGATATTTTAAGAGTCGCATGTTATTGCTAGTGGTCAATACGACTTATGTGATTAATCAGGTTAAGCCCTTGGCTAGAATAATTGGGTCCTATGAGGTCACACACTTAGAGTTTATGGACTGGATCGACTGAATCCGCAAGCCCGATAAACCTGTATGATTTGGACTATGTGGAACAGTTAAAGAAGTGGATTGCTCTCCAAGTATAAGATAACAGTTATTTATTACTTAGAGATAAAGGGTAAGACAATATATAAAAGATATATCTACTTATCTATTATTATCATTATAAGATAATGATACAATATAAGGATAAGATAATAGCCAAATATATATTAACTAGAGTGATTGAGAAGCACACAGATAGATATATAATTAAGGAATTAATATATCATTAAGAAGTTAATATATATACATACGTATACGAGGAACAAGGTGTAGGATTTTGAGATCAACTTGTGAAATATACGTGATGGGCAATTTGGGCAATTCATAAGTGGTTTTTGAGCTAATTAGGTTAGCCTCACATATATATACGAAAGGTTGAAAGAAGTTTAGTGTTGGCTTCTGACGGTTTGTTCAAAACCTAGGAAAGTGGTTTCCTTCGTTCATCCTCTTTTTCGTGCTAAGGTTATATCTTTGAGTTGCTCGGTCTAGCATAAGAGACTCAAAAGTGATCCAGTTTATTGCTCGTGTGGACTAATTAGAGGAGTCACACTTAGGGCTATAATCTCTCCATTTCAGCGAGATTCAGACGCACATCAAAAGGTATTATTCTTTCTTATATACGATCTATTTAGTTTATGCATGAGATCCTTGGTTAGATGTTAGGAAAACGTTTCCTGAAATTCCGCTTTTAGCATCTAAAATTCCAACAGTGGTATCAGAGCCTCTTGCATAAATTGATTAGATCAAATTTAAAGGTTTAAATTTTGATGCATGTTCATGTTTTATGTTGATTCAATTATGTAGAAATTGTTTGTATGGATTAATTTGCATGACTGAAACGAAAAATTTGATTTTTCTAGTCATAGAATTCATGAATTACATGTAGGGTAAGTTAATGATTTTTTGAAAATTATGCATCATTTTGCCCTAAAGTTGTTTCTTTTGAATAGTTTATGCAATCTGTTGTATATGTTTTGAACATACATGCTAAAATATGATTTTTCATGTTAAAACTATGAATCAAAAAGCCTGAATTTTATGAAAATCCATTACCATAAATTTTCCAATCAAGAGTTGTAAAAGTTACAAACTTTAAGTGGGAGAAACACTGTTAAGAACGGAAAAGATGGTTTAAGATCAATGAGTCAGCCCGATAGCCATTCTGATGGTTCAGGATCAGGCTGGACATGCGCGGCAACAGCACTACCCCGGTGGTTGTGCTGTGGTGGCTGTCGGTGGCCCACTAACGATCCCAATGATATTATTTACCAAGATAAGATATGATATGTGATATTCTATCTTAATAAATTAGATTTATTTTAATTAATAAGATATTTGATATTTTATTTGGTAAATAAATATTTAGTTAAATGTTACAAGATATTTTGATATCTTATTTGGTAAATTTTGAGTTACCATATTAACTGTTATTTTTTAATATTAGATTCATCATTTTTAGCAAATTAATGATTAATATATGATATTAATTCCATGCACAATTTAATTGAATTAATATAATTAGAAATCAGTTTCTATATTAAATAATTAATTTGATTAATTTTTATGCTTTTTAAATTTGGATTAATAGCATATTTTATTTAGATGAAATTTTATATGTTATTATTGCATATGGGTTTAATATTATGATATAATTGCATGCAGTGACTAGTATGGCCCACATTAGGATAGATAAATATGATCTGCGTATCGTTATGTTTTTCTTGTACACGATCTGCGTATCGTTATGTATTTTTGTAATTTAAATTTCTGCAAGAGAGTTTATTTCAATTATATGTAAAACAAGAAGAAGGAGATCCTAATGAGGCTAAGGATGGAAATCCAAGAAGAGGTGATTCAAGGATGAAGATCCATGAAGGACCACGAACTTGAAAATTAGATCTTTATTTGGTTTTTAGGGGCCATACTAGGATCACAATTTTTATTTATTTATTGCATTACTTGAATGCTTTAATATTTTCCCACTTTGCATGCTTGTTTGTCTATTTATGTTATTTAGTTCACTTGTAGATAGACAACATTGCATGCTTAGGTCCTTTAAAAGAATATTGAGATATTGTCTTTCCATATCATAACCCATGAGGCCCTTAGAATTTGTTGGATAGTTTTCGCCTTAGCGAGGTGTCCTTCTTTGACTTTGGGATAGTGCGGGCATGTCTAATAGGGGCATGTAAACCTTGATACGGTTATACTCAACAAGAGACCAAAAGACTTAGTTTTGGATCTTGAGGCATAAGGATGAGTTTAACATAAGATGTGACCATCAACCAAGAGTTATAAAGGGTTATAATTAGTAAAGAGTTTATTTACCTTGATTACATGAGATTTGGGGAAGTGCCTAAGTACGCTCAAGTTTCATTTAAGGTAGGATCTTGAAATCATTTTACTCAGGAAGGGACAATTTTAATTGAGTAGAATGCGCAATACCTTAATTTTTATATCTTGTCTAAATTTTAAGATATTGCATGTCAAGCATAATTTATCTGCATTTTTTTTATTCTATTTCTGTAGTTACTACGTCTTCTTAACACCTCAAAATCACTCTCCACTCAATTGTTGAAAAAAAAAAAAAGTTGAACGACACAAATTTCCTTGATTGAGAAATAAAATGAGAATTGTTCTCAAAACTGAGGGTCAAGAGGATCAAGAAAGGATTTACGTTACTGAAATCTTAACAACTAACTCCAATGGTTGCGTATTAGGTACCGTTTGTGGTTCTCACATTATTTCGAATGTGCATGGACTAAGAAATAGGAGAAGGTTGCAGAAGGGTGAGATAGATCCCTGTGTTGGAAATGGAGCAACTGTTGCTGTAATTGAAATTGGAGATTATAGTCTATCTTTACCTTCTGGCTTAGTTTTAGAACCTAATAATTGTTATTTTATTCCTTACATAACTAAGAACTTGATTTCATTTTCGATTTTGCATCGTGAGGGTTATAAATTTGTTGTTGATGATGGTTTTTCCATTTATAAGAATGACATTTTTTATGCCCAGACAAATATGACTAGTACTGGACTATACAGATTAGTGCTCAAATCCGATGTATATAACGTGGATACTAAAAGGCAAAGTCGAATGATATAAGTGAAGCCAATCTATGACATTGTCGCTTGGGCCACACTAGCATCAAACGCATGAAGGAACTCCAAAATGTTGGACGTCTAAAGTCATTTGATTTTGAATCATTTGAAACATGTGAATCATGTCTCATGGGCAAGATGACAAGGTCGCCTTTCACTGGTACAAGTGAGAGGACTATTGAGCTGTTAGCTCTCATACATACCGATGTGTGTGGACCTATGAGCACAGAAGCTAGGAGAGGCTATCGATACTTTATTACTTTTACTGATGATTTTAGTAGATATGGGTATATCTACTTGCTGAAACATAAATCTGAATCCTTTGAAATGTTCAAAGAATTTCAGAATGAAGTAGAGAAACAAACAGACAAAAAGATAAAGGCACTTCGATCAGATCGAGGGGGTGAATATCTGAACCACGAATTCGACCATCATTTGAGGAGTTGTGGGATTCTAACACAACTGACTCCACCGGGTACACCACAGCTGAATGGTGTATCTGAGAGAAGAAACAGGACATTGTTAGACATGGTCCGCTCAATGATGAGTTTTGCTAAGCTTCCTACATCCTTTTGGGGTTATGCCCTCACTACCTCTACATTCACACTAAACAGGACTCCGTCACGATCAGTTGACAAGACACCACATGAGATGTGGTTTGGCAAGTTTCCAGACAAACAAAGATGATTTTGAATCTTAATTCTGGATACGTCTTCATTCTGAATGGAGGAGCTGTCAGCTGGAAGAGCTCGAAGCAAGGGACAATAGTAGATTCTACAATGGAAGCAGAGTACATTGCTGCTGGAGAGGCAACTAAGGAGGCTATCTGGATTAGGCAATTCATAGCTGAGCTTGGTGTCGTTCCTAGTACATCTAGAGCCATTGATGTCTATTGTGACAACAATGACGCCATTGCTCAAGCTAAGGAACCGAGCTCTAGCTCCAAATCCAGACATGTTCTGCGTAAGTACCACCTGATCTGACACTATGTTGATAGAGGTGACGTGAGGATGTGCAAAGTGCACATAGACGACAACATTGCAGATCTTTTGACCAAGCCTATGTCTAGGCCCAAGCATGATAGTGATACTCGGGCCAAGGGGCTCAAACACATTAGAGAGTTCTTTTGAGACTTTGTTTGTTTTATGATAAATCTTGTTTATTGTTATCACAAACATTTATGATTGACTTATATATGAGTTTCATATTATTATTTAATCATTGCTTGGGATTAGATAAAGTATCCAAACAATTTTATAGTTAACAAATGGGTTCATCAAAACTGTTTTGGTGAATGAAACCCCATTAAGTGAACTGAAATTATAAAATTGTTAGAAGTCCATGGTCTGAGTCATTAACTTGGATAAAAATGACTTTATTAAAGACCATATTGTGAGATTGATTGATAACACTGGGTTTCATGTGTTATGGGGACATAGTGATGTCTAATCAATTACATAGGTGTGTATAGCGATACATATCGGACAAACCAATCTTAGGACTCTTCGTGACATTACTGCAGAGTTCTAGGAATATTCATGATTAGTGAGTTCCTTAGACATGAGTATGATATAGTTATCATTTGGCTGCTGGTATGTCTTTGACGCTGTTAAACGCTGACCGTAACAGGCAGTTATAAAGGCAGTGATTGGGATTGCCAAAAGTTGAGTGGGAGCTATAGTCGTACAAGATTGGATTTGTCCTCCTATTCCATGTATACCATGATACATTTAGAAAGGTTTGGTGCCTCGGCCACTTGAAGAGTGAGAACTGTGAAAACACATGGCCATGCTCAGATGGATTATAAGTAATCATCTGTAATGACAGTTCGATCTCAGGAGTTCAAGAAACATATTTGACGGTAAAGATGAGTTTCATCATATAGTCAAATAAGACATTAAGCGACAAAAGAATTTTAACATTGCACACTTGTTTTAAGGACAAGTGAGAGATTGAAGGAGTTGTGTCCTTTAATCAAGGTGCAAATACTAATTATGAAATAAGACTATTTATGGAGATTTATAATCCAGATATTTTAGGAGTCGCATGCTATTGCTAGTGGCCAATACGACTTATGAGATTAATCAGGTTAAGCCCATGGCTAGAATAACTGGGTCCTATGAGGTCACACACTTAGAGTTTATGGACTGGATCGACTGAATCCGCAGGCCCGGTAAACCTGTATGATTTGGACTATGTGGAACAGTTAAAGAAGTGGATTGCTCTCCAAGTATAAGATACAAGTTATTTATTACTTAGAGATAAAGGCTAAGACAATATATAAAAGATATATCTACTTATCTATTATTATCATTATAAGATAATGATACAATATAAGGAGAAGATAATAGCCAAATATATATTAACTAGAGTGATTGAGAAGCACACAGATAGATATATAATTAAGGAATTAATATATCATTAAGAAGTTAATATATATACATACGTATACGACGAACAAGGTGTAGGATTTTGAGATCAACTTGTGAAATATACGTGGTGGGCAATTCGGGCAATTCATAACTGGTTTTTGAGCTAATTAGGTTAGCCTCACATATATATACGAAAGGTTGAAAGAAGTTTAGTGTTGGCTTCTGACGGTTTGTTCAAAACCTAGGAAAGTGGTTTCCTTCGTTCATCCTCTTTTTCGTGCTAAGGTTATATCTTTGAGTTGCTCGGTTTAGCATAAGAGACTCAAAAGTGATCCAGTTTATTGCTCGTGTGGACTAATTAGAGGAGTCACACTTGAGGCTATAATCTCTCCATTTCAGAGAGATTCAGACGCGCATCTAAAGGTATTATTCTTTCTTATATACGATCTATTTAGTTTATGCATGAGATCCTTGGTTAGATGTTAGGAAAACGTTTTATGAAATTCTGCTTTAAACATCTAAAATCCCAACAATTATGACATTAAAAAAGCCTATTTTAGTACTATGTAATGCTGTTCAATAATTACGTTTTGTATTTCATGTTTGTCTCATTATAGTATATGATAAGGTTCTAATCGTATATGTACGGAAAATGATTTATATACCATGTGTTAGATAATCTATCTTATATAGCTCTCTCCTTTACAACTCAGTAATTTTAGAAGAAAATTGCTGAATTTTAGAAGAAAATTGCTGAATTTTAGAAGAAAATTGCTGAATTTTTTTTCTTTTCTTAATCTATTTAAATATCATAATTCATATTTTTAAAATACTATAATGTTTTTAGAAATAAATTGCAAGAGTTAAAATTATTAATATATATGTTAACTCCTAATTTATCAAGCTCATTTTTTAGAAAAACTTACATATTAGCGAAGTATGAAATAATATTTATGTAATAGATTTTTGAAATATTTTTTAGAGTAAGCTCGATCTCGAATTTTTTGAACGCTCAGACCAATCACTGTTCATCGGCAAGTTCAGACTAATTTCTTCGGGTGATTTCGAATTTTGGTTAATCCACTCAAATGAAAAATCTAAAAAAAGCCGAAATATATTGAAATATATCAAAATAATTATAAAATTATACATAAACATAAATATTATAAACATACCCCTACATGAAACGGGTCACTACGCTAATGATTTATATTTTTATTCGTGTAAGGTTTATGATAAAAAAAATAATTATAATTAACTTACGAAAAGTAAAGAGTAAATATCATTGATAGATATCTATAAACGCCAATAAACAAGAATTATGAAGCAAATAGTATTTCTTTATCTATGAATATTTTTGGTCAAACACAAATAGTATTTCTTTATCTATGAATATTTAGCTTTCAAAAAAAAAGGAAGGCATTTCCCAGCACGAGTGCCCCCCGTTCCAGCGTTCCATGTCTCCCGCCTCTCATCTAGACCTGGCAAAACTGATCCGAATCCGAAATCCGAACCGATAAAATCCGAACCGAGTCCGAATTTTGATCCGAAAAATGGCGGCGGAATAATCCGAACATGAACCGAAATCCGAACCGAACCGAAACCGAACCGAAGTATGTACAGTCCGAAAAAGACCCGAATCCGAACTAATCCGGACAAATCCGATCCGAACATTATCCGAAATGCATTATACCGAAAATAGTCCGATCCGAAATAATCCGAAATATAAATTATCCGATCCGAATCCGATCCGAAGTGAATTTGATCCGAAATTATCCGATCCATAAATCACTTGATCCGAAATAATCCGAAGTAAATTTGATCCAAAATTAATCTAAATAAAATGGTGAAGTTCACAAGCAATTGTTCAAAACAATCCTAAAATAATAAAATGAGCAACGCCATCAAATATCATTCACAATACATTAATACATACACTTCGTTTTGCTGTCATAATAAAATAGAAAAAATTTTGGGAAGTGGCGGGAAAAAGTTAGGTTTGGAATTGTTGATTTGAGAATTGGGTTTACATAATTGGTAAAGTGGTGGTAAAATTTTGGGAAGTGGCGGCAGAAAAATTAGAATTGGAGCCAAATGAATTTGGTTGTACATATTTTTCATTTCTTTAAGTTCTGTACGTACTAGACTTATTACTCCCGTTCCATTTTATTTGTCCTGTTTTAACTGAACACGAATACCGATGCACGTTTTTTATCATAAATATTTTTAATTACATTTTGTTGAAAATTATAAAAAATATATAATGTTAAAGTACTTAACGAGACGAATAAAACAAGATCAAACACGACCATGTTTTTCTTAGATAATTAAAAATGAAGTGAGAGTCTAATATGAGTATAAAACAATTTAATTGCTAATTACAACAACAACAACATCTACCCATATGTCCCGCGGAATCGGGGTATGGGGGATCAGGATAAGCTGACCAATGAAGCTCGATGGAAATAGTTGGAAATGAGCGATAATCAACGAAGCTCGATGAAAATAGTTGGAAATGAGCTAGTCCGATAACCGACACTCGTTTTTCGTTGAAACTTTTTATATTTTTTGACTCTTATTGGAATTATATTGATAATATGTGAAGATATCGACTCGATCTGACGGTCGTATCTCGATAAAACGATGAAAACGAGGCAAAATGGGCCAATGAGGCCCAATAGGCCCAATTACCCCAAACGGCCCAATTGGCCCAAGTGACCCAAATGATTTTGATTCGTATTGGAATTATATAGATAATATGTGAAGAGATCGACTCGATCCGACACTCGGATCTCGAGATCCGACGATATCATTGAATAGTTGTAGCGATAATCAATGAAGCTTGATGAAAATAGTTGGAAATGAGCTAGTCCGATGTCCGAGACTCTCTTTTTGTTGAAACATTTTATATATTTTGGTTCGTATTGGAATTATATTAATAATATATGAAGAGACCGACTCGATCCGACGATATTATTGAATAGTTGTAGCGATAATCAACGAAGCTCGATGAAAATAGTTGGAAATGAGCTAGTCCGATAACCGACACTCGTTTTTCGTTGAAATTTTTTATATTTTTTGACTCTTATTGGAATTATATTGATAATATGTGAAGATATCGACTCGATCTGACGGTCGTATCTCGATAAAACGATGAAAACGAGGCAAAATGGGCCAATGAGGCCCAATAGGCCCAATTACCCCAAACGGCCCAATTGGCCCAATTGGCCCAAGTGACCCAAATGATTTTGATTCGTATTGGAATTATATAGATAATATGTGAAGAGATCGACTCGATCCGACAATCAGATCTCGAGATCCGACGATATCATTGAATAGTTGTAGCGATAATCAATGAAGCTCGATGAAAATAGTTGGAAATGAGCTAGTCCGATAACCGAGACTCTCTTTTCGTTGAAACTTTTTATATATTTTGGTTCGTATTGGAATTATATTAATAATATGTGAAGAGATCGACTCGATCCGACACTCGAATCTCGATAAAACGATGAAAACGAGGCAAAATGGGCCAAATGGGCCAATGAGGCCCACTTAGCCCAAATGGCCCAATTGACCCAAGTGACCCAAATGATTTTGATTCGTATTGGAATTATATAGATAATATGTGAAGAGGTCAATTCGATCGGACACTCGGATCTCGAGATCCGACGATATCATTGAATAGTTCTAGCGATAAACAATGAAGTTCGATAAAAATAGTTGGAAATGTGCTATTCTGATAACCGATCCTCGTTTTTTGTTAATTTTTTTATATATTTTGATTCGTATTGGAATTATATTGATAATATGTGAAGAGATCGACTCGATCCGACATTCGGATCTCAATAAAACGATGAAAACGAGACAAAATGGGCCAATGAGGCCCAATTAGCCCAAATAGCCCAAATGATTTTGATTCGTATTAGAATTATATTGATAATATGTGAAGAGATCGATTCGATCAGACACTCTGATCTCGAGATGCGACGATATCATTGAATAGTTCTAACGATAATCAATGGAGTTCGATTAAAATAGTTGAAAATAAGCTATTCCTATAACCGAGACTCGTTTTTTGTTAATTTGTTTTTATATGTTTTGATTCGTATTGGAACTATGTTGATAATATGTGAAGAGATTGACTCAATCCGACACTCGGATCTCGATAAAATGATGAAAACGATTAAATTCACAATTTAACATTATTAAATTTTAAGTTGGTATTTTTTAAGTAGGAGGCTCCAAATATTTTTTTTAACCAATATTGGTCTCTATTTATAGATCTCGAAATAATAAAATCATTGGTATTTTTTATTTATTTTTATCATTATTAAATTTTAAGTTATAAACGTTTAAGTGAATAACAATTATAAAACATAATCAAATAAATATACCTACTTCACCAATCAGGGGCTGCCACGTGACAGCTCCTTTAAAAAAATTAAATTTGGGTCTTCTTCTTTCCTTGCCACAAATGAGGCAACTCTCTACCAAAAAAATTGAATTTGAGTCTTCTTTTTCGGCACTAATGTATTTTTTTTAAAAACGCTTTACCAAAAAGAATATTAGATATTTATATATACGATTAGAAACTGCCTAAGTATAATAGTCCATTCTTCTAAACTAAACTCAAATCCGAACAAAAACCGAAACAAATCCATCCGAATGGTATCGATCCGAATAATATCCGAACTAGTTTTATCCGAACCGAACCCGAATCCGGAATTATTCAATCCGAATGGTCTCAATCCGAATAATATCCGAATATGAATTTATCCGATCTACCTTTATCCGAACCGAATCCGAATCCGAACTAGATGAGCCCGAACAATATCCGGTCCGATCCGAATCCGATCCGGACCGACTACAATCCGAATTGAAAACTGGTCCGAACGAATCCGAACCGAATTATCCGAACCGAATCCGAACCGAATGATCCGATTGCCAGGAAGACTCTCATCTCTCTCTATTCTCCACCCTTTCCCTATATTTACCTTTATTTACAAAACTAGCCCATATTCCCTTTCCTTTTCTGTTTGGCCCCATTCTTCATCTCCCATTAACCCTCAGGCGGTCAGGCCTCAACAACTCCCACTGACACAAACAGACGGAGAAGATTTTCTATTCCCATTTACTAAGATCCAAAATTCTTTCTCTTTGGAAATTCCCCCCCTCTATTGTTCTTTCAAATTCTTCCACTTTCTGTGGATTTTTGTTGCTTTTCTTTATCAGTATCAAATCTCAACAGATGGAGATAATGTGACAGCAAGCAGAGGCTTTTCCCTCTCTACAACAGCTAAAGAGTGCGTTTCCTTTACTCCAGTCTGTTTACTTGTTTATTTTTGCTCAGTGTCTAGCTTATTCATGGTGACTGCTTAAATTATGCCCTCATTTCCAGCTTGAATTCTTGATGGATAGTCTAGCAAGATAATTCATTAGATCTCTCACTGTTTTGATTTTGGGATTCAGGATCTATTAACTGTTTTCCCTCAAAATTGATTTTCTCAGCTTGTTGTGATGGCAAGAAAATAATGGCTTCCTTGGATTTTGGTGTTGTCCACATGCTCACATGCATTTGTAATTTGTGGGGGTGTACTTGATGTGATTGAGCTTTTCAACGTTATCTACAAATTAGCCAGCTGTGTTATATATCTGTAATTTTAGCCTAAGAAAAATAAAATTTCTTGTGTAATTTGACTAGTTCATTAAAATGCAAGAACATTCCTGTTTGAACAAGGTTTAATTGAAAAGGTTGAACAAGGAATCTGTATCATGTAGCTTGTAGTTATATGAAGATGAGCTTTATATTTGTGTATTTGCTGTTATCCTGTCACTCCTTTGTAGTATGTACCTAATGACTGTAATTCACATCTTCCACAGATTCGAACTTCTACTTGTATATATTAGACATTCATATAAATGAAAATGCATTTGGGTTCAAAGAAGGAATGGAGATCCATTGTACCACTCAATTTCAGGTGCAAATCAGCTACACAATTCTGTTTGTTTCCAAAGTCTAAATCTTACAGCTTCAGTTCCGGTGAAGCTCCGGTCTATCTAAATGTGTATGATTTGACGCCTATGAACGGTTACATCTACTGGGCTGGCCTCGGTATTTTCCATTCAGGCGTTGAAGGTAATGCACAAAAATGAATCTTGCTTATAGTTTTAGATGCTCTGAAGTTTAAAAAATAAACAAGTTTATGATGCAGTTTTGATTTTCTGCTGACAGTTCATGGTGTTGAATATGGATTTGGAGCTCACGATTTCCCAACGAGTGGAGTTTTTGAGGTAGAGCCACGGCAATGCCCAGGCTTCAAGTTCAGAAAATCTATATTTATTGGTACAACAAACTTGGACCCAAAACAAGTAAGAGAGTTCATGGAACGACAAGCTTCAAGCTATAATGGGGATAGCTATCATTTGATTGTAAAAAATTGCAATCATTTCTGCAAGGATATGTGCCATAAGTTGACAGGAAAGAAAATCCCGAGATGGGTAAATCGCCTTGCACAAATAGGTATACATTTTGCATCAGCAAGCTACATTAAGATTTTCTCTTGCACTTACACTGCACTAACAGATATTTGTTAACAGGCTCACAATGCAACTGTATACTACCGGAAACTCTGAAAGTAACCACGGTTGAACAAGACGGAAACGTGGTTATGTATGATAGCGAGAAGAGACGTCTAAAAAATAGCTTCAGCTGCCTTTCTTCCATTTCCATGAGACAGACTCACTTGTCTATTTCTTCTTTGTTTCTTAGGGCACCGTTGAGGAGTTGCTTGTCTTCGTGTGAGCGTAAACGTTCGAAAAAACAAGGCTTAACTGAGAGCTAGTAGAATACTAAGATCTCTAGAGATTCATTCAGCAGCTTCTATTAGGATTTGGTGCTTGGATGTGAGTTGTGTTGTATATTTTTTTTTATTGTTTCTTTGTACCAAATTCTTAAGGGATGCCTTTTCTAGGCTTCTTTATAATGTGAATGCAATTAATTACTATTGGAGCCCTCAGTTTGAAGAACAACAACCGTGGCTCGAAGAACAACACCTATTTTGATCGCTCCTCCCCTCCCCCGAAGAAAGGCGCCACCCCAGAAGAGTTCACTCGTGTCATGCAAGGAAAAGTACAAGAACTTGAGCCCCAAGCACAACAGATGGAGAACAACTATAGCAAGTCACTAAGTGAAGGCAATTTCCCGGAAGTTGCCATCCCTTGGGCTTCAAGAGGTTAGGGGTCAGATTCTTGACGCTCGAAAGAACGACACTCTCACCTAAGATCGAAAAAAGAACAAGAAATATTAACGAGAGAAAAGATTAAGACAAGAATTAATTACGCTTAAGAAAGAAATCATCATTCACTTTCTTTGGTTAAATTCTTACTTGAGTGTTGAAGGGGCGATCCCGAGGCCACCCTCGGTATCTGCCTTGTGTGAAGGAAAGCAAGGACCGTGTTCGAGCTCACTCGGACCACTTTTGAGCATCTTGAACCACATCGGACCAAACCAAACCAGTACTCGTTTGTGAATGAGTGAAGGACGTGTTAGAGTAGTCAACACACAAGTCATCGTGGTCAACATAATCTGAATGGTAATTTCCCAATCCCTTCATTTACATTAGCCTTTTTACTGAATTTATGTCAAGATGTGCTAAAAAAAGGAAGATTCTTGTTAAAGATGTGGTAAAAAATGGAAGAAAAAGGATATTTAATATATGATTAAAAATGGACGCCGTTGCCAGGGATCGAACCCGGGGGGTCACCCGGGTGACAGGCGGGAATACTTACAATCTAGTTAGTCATAGAAGGCATTTACAAAAGAAAATATCTGAAAAAATAAGATGGTCTTGGACTGAAGCAGATACAAAAATAGTAAAGGAACTAAAAGAGAAAATTAAGATTTTACCAGAACTGTATAATCCCTCGGAAGAAGATTTTCTTATCATTGAAACAGATGCCTCAAAAGACACATGGTCAGGATGCATGCTTGCAATCCCAGAAGGAAAAAAGAGACTTTGTCTCGACCAGTATGGAAACAAGATCATAAAAGATGAAAATTTAAAAGATAATGTTGATTCCCTGGTTGCGGAGCCAACAAAATCAGATATAACAGTATATCCGAAAAGGTTGGTGACCAAAACCACGGAACAACCATTATCCTGCATGACTGTTGCAGAAACATCAGTCAGGTTACCAGATGGGAAATTACCCACAGAAAAATTCGAGAAAAAATTATGCAAATATATCAGCGGCACCTTTACGGACACTGAAAAGAACTATCCAATACAAGAACTTGAAACACTTGCTTGTGTTAGAGTCCTAGAAAAATGGAAGATTGAGCTCTTACCTAGTCGGTTCGAGCTAAGATCAGATTCAACATATGTAACAGGTTTTTGGAGATACAAGCTGAAGGAAGACCACAAAAAAGGAAGGCTTGTCCGTTGGCAGCTAAAACTTCATCAGTACAATCCATACATCAAGCACATAAAATCAGAAACACCCCAGAAAAAGACACAAAAATGGTACGTTATCTTTAACGGATCATTCCCAGGAGTATATCAGAATTGGAGCATCGTCGCTTCACACACACAAGGAGTTTCAGGAATCATCCACAAGTCTTTCGAGACAAAAGAAGAAGCAGAAAAAGAATTCAACAACTACAGAAGCACATTAGGAATTAGGCAGCCCACAGACTACCTAAAAACCCTAATGAAAAGACCAGAAAAAGCAATCCCTCTACCAAGATACCAGAAACAAGAAATCCCACAAAAACCAACATTCAATATTCAAACCACAAAAGAAAGAGAACAACAGAAGGCCCTCACCTTCACTCTCTTCGAAAAACTTATCCAGAAAATCCAAAACTTCAAACAAGAAGACTATGAGAAAAACTACTACTATACAGTAGCAAGGAATGGCGTCCCAAAACTTATCATCCTACCAGGAGCAGACCCCATTCTAACTTATCAGTTTTTCTTAGCAGGATTCATCAAGACTATTTATAGTCTAGAAGGAACAGAGTTTAGAGAATTCCCTCTAAAACTCAAGCAGCAGATCAACTTCTACCACACCAATTGTGCTAGAAGAAAAGAAATATTCATTAACATCGACTCATCATTTCCAGTTTACCAGAATGGAGCCCTCATCCAAAGAGCTCATCATATCATGAAGATCGGCAACAGCAACTCACAATACCCAACCATTGACTAAATACCAAGAGACTTTGTTCTGTCAAAAGAACAAATGATAAAATCATTTACAAGACTATTTGACATCAGCCAGACGATCAACTCTCGATCAAAGATAAGAACAAACTATGTGTCAAGAGAAATCTTGATGTATAGTTCATTTACCCAGAAGATCAGTGAAGAAACACTAGAAATATTTCAAAAATTTGAAAGGTCATTTCTCACCATGACTAATCAATTCGAAACAGTACCAGAAGAAATAAAGAAAGGAGTCCAAGAGAAGATCCAAAAAGATTATGGGTTCGACCCAAAAGAATTAAGCCCAGAAGAAGAGGCCCAATCAAGCCAAGAAGAAGAAGCCCAATCACAAGCAAGCACAAGCCCAAGTGATGTCGGCACCAATAAAAGAAAAGCAACATGACAGCACCATTATCATTCCTTTTCTGTAAAAAGGAGTGATAACCAGAAGACCACGTAGCCATGTGAGGCTCTGGACCCTCTTCTATCATTTTTAATCATCGTCTAGTAAGGCTTAGGCAAGTCTTTGTAAGTCCTAGAGCATAGAGATCCCTGATTGATCTTTGAGATCAATCTTGTAAGGCTTTGAGGTAATACTCTGGAGAGCCATATAAGATTGAGAATCATAAGATCCATTCATTGGATCTATCCTTTGTAAAATTTCCCAGAAATAAATAAAAGAATCAATTTTATGAAGAGCATGTCTATCATCATACAAGGAAGGAGAAGATCATTCGCAAAATAAAAGCATCAGGTATGGAGATTCAATCCGAAATTAGTAATAACAGTATATTTGATTATTTAAAAAAGGATGAAAAGAATGATTTCTTTTGTGATGCATTAGTAGATCTAGCAAAAATTAGGAATGTTAATTTTTCTTTATCAGAAAAGCATAACTTCAGGTCTAATGAAGATCTATTAAAACGATTAAAGAGAGCATTAAACAGATCTAATGTTATAATCTATGGAATCATGTATGGAGAAGAGCCAATTCCAACAGAAAGACTAAAAGAGGTTAATACTAGAATAGGAATTATAAATCTAGAAGATTTAAAAAACAAGATGAAGAGTCTAAAGAGAGAAGTAGTAGAGAAAATTCAATATGTTCATTGCTCTACTATGCAAGTAATTTTAAAATCAACATTTAGAGAAGGTATTTCATGCCCTATAAGATTAACCGTAAAAGACGAGAGAATAAAAAACAAAGAAGAATCAATTATAGCAGTTCTTAAGGGAAACCTTATAGGAGGACAATTAAAATTTGACATTAATATCCAACAAGGAATGTCCTTAAGAGATAATCTAATAGACAGAAGCATAACAATAGGAATACAAATGGCGATTAAACCGGGCAGCACCCTTTTTACACTCGGCACCCCCTCGTTCGGAACCCCGTTCCGAACGAGTTATGTAATTTTTTTTTATTTAAATATTCTCGTTCGGAACACCGTTCCGAACGAGTTATGTAATTTTTTTTTATTTAAATATTCTCGTTCGGAACACCGTTCCGAACGAGGTTATTTGTGAACCCGGTCCATGTACCGAGTTTAATTTAATACAAAAAAAAACCGGTTTAAAAAATTATTCTCGTTCGGAACCCCATTCCGAACGAGAATAATTTTTTAATGACGTCATATTTTTTTTAAAAAAATCTGTATGATGACGTCATCATTCTCGTTCGGAATGGTATTCCGAACGAGAATAATTTTTTTTAAAAAAAGCTGACGTCAGCTAGCCGTTGGACCGTAACGGCTAGCTGACGTCATCATTCTCGTTCGGAATGGGGTTCCGAACGAGAATGATGACGGCTATCACCACGCGATCTTCTATCCCCCCCTCCTCTCAGAAGCAGTGATTCGCCTATCACCCAGATTTCTGTCTTCTCCTACTCTGGATCAGATGTTACTAACTACCTCCTAGTTTTAACGAAATACATACAAATTTACCATCGATTATTATAACTAAAGTCCATATATGCGATTTTAAGTAGTTTTCAACCTTTTTGGTATTTTCTAAAAAGTGTTGATACGCTTTCCACATGCATTAAACTAATTCTTTTTACCATGCATTGCAGTTAATATTGAAATGAAGCGTTTTCCACTATAAACTAATTTTAGCATGCATTTGAAATACAATTGAGCATTTTCCACTATTTCTACAAAATTAAGCGTATTTCAGGTTTTTAGAAATACTAACCGACTCCGTGTTCCGTCTCCGACGTGCTGCTCGGACATCCTCCTCCGCTTGCTCCGGCTGAGGTGTTGCTCCGCCTGTAACAGTTGCATCCCAGTACATGTGTTGTTGATGCCTTTGAAGATCACTGAAAGTGGGGGTGAGGAGGTTGTAAGTACTACTACTTGCTCCGTCCATGTTGAAAAAATCACTACCAACAGGACCACCGTAACTTGAATTCGGAACACCATAACCCGACCACCATTCGTTTCCTACGTAAATTTCTTCATCTGTAGCCGTCGGATCAGAAAAAAAAGGATTAGGAGGAGTTCCGGCCATTATCGAGATGAGGGAAAACGTTTTTTGAAAGATTTAGAAGGGAGCGTTTTTTTGTAAGATTGAGAAGAGAGAGAATTCGAGTGTAGTTCGGAATGGCATCCCGAACGAAATATATATAGGCAAAGCTGACGTCAGCTAGCCGTTGGACCAACGGCTAGCACTATCCATGCGGCCACTAGAGGCATACATTTGAAGCAGGGCAGCACCAGTATACAAATTGAGATGGAGGCCGGACTTGGTAGCTTGACAGTGTAACTGCTTCCCGATTCTGAGGGCGGATAAGGAGGCGAATTTTGATATTAACGTTATAACGTTAATATCTTTAAATACACATAAATAAAAATTATAAAATTTTGATATTGTTAAAGCTCTTGATGAGACGAATCAAACAAGATCTCATATGAATATATATTTTCTTATATAGTGGAAGATATGTCGAAGATTCTCTTAAAACGTGAATAGTGTCAAAATTGATAATAGGAAGAACATTTGGAGACGGAGGGAGTACTAACTAACAACTTCTAACAATCATTTTGCATGCAACTCTCATCTACTTTATGCAACTGGTCAAAGGCTGAAGGAATTGAGGAAGGGATGGAGCTGCTGAGGATTGGAACAAAAGAATGGGCCAACGAAATAGATGAACTGAAAGCCAAAAACACCGAGCTCATGGAGGAAAACGCTGCACTTGCTGCAGAATTGGCAGCAACACGTAACAAATAGAGAATTAAGTATTTTTAATTTCTTGTATCGTTAGTTGTTCACCGTCTGCGTTGTACTCGTGCTGTTCTTTTTCAATTGTGTTGTTGTTTCAATATTAATGCTTCTATGATTATGTTGACATCATTCTGGAAAAAAAATTACTCAAACATTTATAAATTGTCCACCAAAACATTAAACAAACATTAATCAAGTCAACAAACAACATACTTAATACGAACATTAATCAAACAAATACAAGATTTAGGTCATTATGGGACCGCCACCATGAAACTCTCTCTCGGATACGTAGTTGTCGAATCTACTCTGAAAGCGCTGTTCCCATCCGTCCACCGATGGCTGTTTGTAGATACTCCACTGCCTTGGAGGGGGTGGAATTGGACAATTGTCATCAACCAACCAAATCTGTCAACACAAAATTGTTATTGTATGCTAAAAAACATATGTGAAATAAGGTACAAGAGCGGAAAATATCGATGCGTACCGGTACGTAATGGTTGCGTCTGCCTACATGTGCAATGGCGAACACCGTGGTAGGAGGCTCTGAACCGGGAGGAGCAAACATCGGAAGACATGTACAAGGACCAAACCATGATAACACCACTAGTGCAACTTGATACCTCGTGGCAAATACCAATCCCATTGTAGGTGTACACATCCAGAATTCAGGAGAGCATGGCGATCGAATGTGATTCACTTCTCGAATGAGTTGCGGGATAGTCTTGAAACCCTCTAGCATCTCATGATACATATGCCCGTTTTGTTGGAGGTGTTTCGAAAGATCAAATCGGATTTCAACGAACTGTTGCTCTGGTTTACCTAGTAAGCGAGCGAGGGATCGATAACCACAATGACCGTCATCACCTACTTTCTCCACAGCAGCTATGTATGCGAGCATGAAAAGGTCTATATTATCTATCCCCCAGTCGAAGTCGAGATAAATGATTGAATTGCCACCGCTACATTTCGATCTAGCATTTCCTCTTGCCCTCGGTGGTTTAGTTGCACTCCCTTTTACGGTCGTGGCCCCGCTTGAAGCTCTGTTGGATGCAACCGACGATTTCTTTTGTGAATCGGCTTTCGGTGGCACAGTTGCACCCTCTTCCTCTTTCATCCCCTTTTTCCTTGCTTCTGCCTTCTCCTTATCCTTCTTAGCTTGAGCCCTCTCATCCCAACCCGGATCTCGCTTTGTACCCGTCTTCTTCGCATGAATCTTAGGCCTTCCTCTCTTCGTCTCTCCCCGAGGGGGGTCCTGGACATCAACTGAAGAAGGATCCTTGCACTCACGCCACTTATCAGCCATCCTCTTCATATCGAAATCATCAACGTTACCGGTAAACACCCCTTCAAAGAAATCATCCATAAGAACCTTATCTGCAGTCAATTGCACGTCGTCGTCAGAGTCGAAGTCTTTCAATTCCACTCCTTCCCACTTGATCTGCTTCCAGAAGATATCAATGTCGCTCGGCAACAATGGCGTTCCTTCTTCTACAAACACCTTAATCCTGTGTGGGCAAGGCAATCCGAGTGTTGATTCCCACCAAGGATCCTCACATGGGCCACATATCTTTCCGTCCTTTGCCTTAAGGACTTCTTTTAGTAGCATTCTCAAACACTTGTCGGAGCACTTCCTCAATATGCGCATGAAAATAGTCTTGATCCACCGAGGCCCGTCTTGTATCTCCTTCGGGCTAGTATGGTTGGACATTTCCATCTCGGCCCGTATTCGACGGTGCTGATCGGCAAACATATTGTCAATGTGTTGCACTAAAGTGTCGAACCCTCCAACAGCTGAATCAAACATATGCTTCAACATCGAGTGTTGACCTTCAACCCTGACAACAACATTTTACATGTGAAACATTTTAGCCAACCGAATGTCATGATCATTCTCGTTAAAAACAAATTCAAATATCTTACCTGTTAGACGTTCTTGTGCTAAAATGGCGTATATCATCGCAATACGCAGCTATAAGTTTTTCCTTATGAGGAGTAAACCATGTGCTCTCAGCATATTGTACAAGATGACCATTCCTCCATGTTTTCCGGAAGTGATCAAGTCTCTCCTCATACTGCTTCTCTGTGTGAGACCGCATCACCCGTCGAACGCTAGCAGATGCACTTTTTTCGTCCAGGTTGTTCAATTTAGCAAATGCCTTAACATTCCGATCAACGTGGACATGGCAAAGCATATGACGCACACTAGGAAATACATGGTCAACCGCCTTAATTGTTGCCAACTCTCGATCAGACATGATGCAATCCGGTCCTTCGAGTGCACGAAACAAATACTTGACCCGTTTCAATGCCCATGCATAGTATGGGGCTGTCTCACAACAGATGAACGCTAGCGCAATACAATATGTATAGTTGGTGCAATTGAATCCAACAAACTGAAGTAACGGCCAACCATACCTATCAACGAGGGTATATTAATAATTATAATTCTATAACGGTATTTCAAGTCATAATAATGAATTTTAGTGTACCTATTAGTCTTGTACGTCGCGTCCATGATCACCACCCGAGGGAACATTCTCAACAAATGTTGACAATCCGGATGAGATATGAAAAACGCTGCCAACTTTTTCTCCCCCGTCTCCGGATTCGTCTCGTAGTGAATGTCTTTACGATAAGCTCTATCGATGGAGGAAATCTAATGACCACTGGGTCACGGTTAGATTTGCCAATGCTTTCTTCCTCTCCTTTTCCCTCACAGTGTACACTTGCCTTCTTGATATTGTGGAAGTCGGATTTTCCTGAAGCAGCTGTGTATAAATAACCTTCGGCATTGCCCCGGCCGCTGATGCAATCATTATTTTTCGTCTCTGCTCTCCCGTCATCCTCGAAGCAAATGCATGGCCAATCAAGCTGCTGGAAAGACAGTGGTTGTGACATGCCTTCTCAACTTTTAGTATCCACCCAGGCGGCTCAACAAGAGTTGCTTGTCGATAATATCCTCTTAACATAAAAGGACAATTGTACTTCCTTAACCTACTAAGGTTGCTACGCTGCGACGATGGTTCTGCTACATCTCCTTCAAGATTAATGTTCTTTCCATGTTTTCTATAACTACCGGATTGCTCACAGTGCAGAAATATCCTCTTGTTGGCCATTGATGATTTCGTGGTGATAACCATACACAAGGCATAACCGACCTTCCTAACCCACTCTCTCAGAAGATCCATAGTAGGAAATCTCTCACTAGTCGTAAAATGGGCACTATAGTCGATTTTTAAATATTCCTCATCACTACAGTATCCCTATTTAAAATTACTCAAATTTCAATACTACTATACCAATAAAATAAATTATAATGAAACGCTATAAAAAAAGGTTTACAGGTAATTACATGGAAATATGTATCATCTACCGGCGCAGACAAATCAACCTTCTCCTCCACCGACGTCTCACTAGAAGAACACTCCCGTCCTTCTTTCCAACTACCTGCCCTTGAAGAATTAGTTGAATCGCTTTCAGACGTCATTTTTTGTGCTTCTTCCGATTGGGTTTGATAATTTGGTCATACAACTCCGATTTTATAGACTCCGTCAAAATATAGCCGTTCGCATTTTCAAAAAATTTAGCCGAATCTCGTTCGGAATGGGGTTCCGAACGAGATAACGACACGTCATAAATATCCGGATAATCTCGTTCGGAACCCCATTCCGAACGAGATATGACGTCATATTAAAAAAAAAAAATTATTCCTCGTTCGGAATGGGGTTCCGAACGAGTGTGGAACCGGTTCGACATATGCGAACCGGTTTGGCATTTATTTAATACAAATTATTTAAATGGACCGTTTCTCGTTCGGAACCCCGTTCCGAACGAGAAACAAAATTTAAAAAAAAAAAAAAATTTTCCCCTCGTTCGGAATGGGGTTCCGAACGAGAGGGTGCTGCCGGGCGCAAAAAGGGTGCTGCCCGGTTGCAACCCGAATACAAATTCTAAGAGAAGAAATTATGTTAGAAGGAAACCACCCTCTAACAATTACATACAAGATAAATTACGCCCTAACAAATAGCCATCATAGTCTACAATTCAAAGCATCAGATGTTATAACAATAGATGATTTATTCGGAAACATTTTAGAAATAGAACATAGACCACCTATGTTTAAACTTTAAATTAGGAGAGTCAAGCAGAATAATAAAAGATAAAGAACCTGAACGACTAGAAAATTTATCAGATGCCCTAGAATACAGGAAAGAAATAAGAAGAGAACAATTAAAAAATGAAACTAGAAAATCAACATCAGAAAAAGAATTAAGAGAATTAATTCAAAAATTACCTAGATTAAGTCTAGGATAATTCCGCAGAAAAAATCTGGTATCAGAGCTAGAATACGAACCTAGCTTATGAATACTATAAGATTCAAAGATTTAAAAGAACAAGAAGAAACGGGAGTCATAACCCCGATAGCATTAATATCAGGAACAACTGAATCACCAGGATTACCCTATAAAGGAAAGGTTATAACAATACCAAACAATTTACATCCAACAACAACATATATAATAGGATCAACAAATTTAGAGCAAAATCAAAATTTATCTGGAAGACTTGTAGCAATACAAGGAGAATTAAACAATATAACAGAAATATTAACCTTCTTAGTTCTACATCAGAACCCAGAAGACTTAAAAGAATCTACTGAGTCAATAGAAAAAATAAGAGAAGATATTCAAAAGCAAAACCCTTTTAAAAGCAAAGTTAAAATTGAACAATCTTTTCCTCACTTCGAGGAGAGGGAAGGTAGTAATAGAAATAATAGAAACGATTATACCAGAAATATGATTCATCAAGGATAAATACCAACAAAAAATAGCTGGAAAAAACCAAGGAATATGTATACACCAGAAATGAAGAGCGAATCTAGTACTCTTAATCTAGATAACGCCCTTAACAAGCTAGAATTATTAGAAACATGGAGTAATAAAATCTCAACAGAAATGATAGGACAAGAAGCCTTTAGAAGTCTCTCACCAGAAGATGTTTTCGAATGGATAGTAGGAAGAACTACTAGCCAGAATCATTATTATAAACGTGTACAAAGTTATAGGGATCTTCAGTTTTAAAAATTAACCGGCCCTAAGTTTGACTTCTTTGATTAGTCAAGTTCTCGTGATAAATCCTGAATCTCCTCTGGCGTAAAGTTCTCCAATTTCATCGTTTAATCTAGAGGAAGGCAGTAATAGATCACAACAATGGCGGAGCTGCTGATTTCTCTGCGCTTCCTATGTACATATGAATTCTGGAGAATGGCGGTGCTTTGGGCGCTATCCCTCATTACTTCTGTTGGATCGTTAGTTCAATTACTTCTGAGGGAACAAAGTGTATTGTTCCTTCAGAGGTGTAGCAGCGGAATATTAACGCAGGAAGTATAGAAGAACACAAGTATTTAGAGTGGAAACCTCAACCACTAAGAGTTGAGTAAAACCACTACCTTCAAGCTTCTCACTTGAAGGATTTGAATGAGTATACTTATCTTATTAATTTCTTGTTTGTTACAAAAGAAAGCAAGGATTACGATCACGAATCTCTTCTTTCACTCGAGCCCAAACTCAACGCCTAAGACAAAGTATTGCTCACTCTTTCTCTCTTTTCTTCTTGTTCTTCTTTTGGACGATCACACTTGATTCGCACAAGTAAAACTCTCTCAATCGTCACCCTAATTCCTAAGCCTAAGACTAGTTTATATAGCAAAGATAAAACTAGGTTTAAACTAAGGAAAATCAAGAATATGGAAAATATATCTTTCGCATAAGAAGATATTATTTCCATCTTTTAATTATATCTTTTTCCTTAAGATCTTCATGAAATCTTTGCAGCTCAACCGTATTTTCCATAAAGAAAACAAGATATCTTCGTTGCGCTCTTCTCAGCCATTTCTTTCCTTATTTAGCTCGCCTCTGTTGAGTAACATTCCTGCTCAAGTAGACATCCTGAAACACTCAAGTAAACATTAGTAGAGATGTTTGTTACCATCAAAACCAGAAGGAACTTTACTTCAGCTGTAGCTTCAACAAATTCCCCCTTTTTGATGGTGACAAACATACTCATTGAATACTTCTAAAACTCATCTAAACAGTTCTCCTAAGGGAACGTTACTTATAAGGGTTAAGTACAGATGTTCCCCCTCAAACCTTGACCATTCCTTTCTTCCCCCTTTT
The DNA here is from genome assembly GCA_029168935.1 of Oxyria digyna. NCBI lineage: Eukaryota > Viridiplantae > Streptophyta > Magnoliopsida > Caryophyllales > Polygonaceae > Oxyria > Oxyria digyna. The sequence continues at coordinate 50,669,745 of JAPVLV010000005.1, forward strand.
GGCATCATCAAAAAGTAAGTCTAAACATGCACTTGAAATAAAAGAACTCCAGAACACATCAAAACAAGCCAGTCATAGAATAAAACAAGCGCCATAAGAACAGACGCTGATACATATACTAGACGGGGAATAGAAAGCACAAACATAGAGAAATTAAAAGAAGACACATAAAACCCTAAGCAAAGGGTACAATAAGCGCAAAAGAAGACAGATAGATGTGCTAGGAATAGAGAGTGGGGGTCAGAGAGAGGAGGAAGGGCGTGGAGAAGAGACTTTTAAATTGCCAAGGGAACCTCTAGTTGGATGACGTCCAACGACGTATCTCAGCCTTCAAGGCAGCAACTTCATTCACCAGAAGCCTTTGTTGTTCAGTCAAGGTGGCAACCAGTGAGCACAACTCTTCCATCCTCTGTTGTTGGTAGACCATAGTTGGCTCTTTACTCTGTTCCTGTGGAGGGTCCTCAGATATATGCTCTGTTTCACTAAACTCTGCAGAGCGGACCCAATCTCCATCTTCATTCTTTTCAAATTTCATCTTCCTTAAATTTGCTTCAGCTAACTCCCTAGCAAAGACAACCTCAGAGGGACCAGCTTCATACACCCTCAGATACTCTAGGATCTTCTTGACTATGCCTGGGAAGGGAAGAACGTGCCTATCGTTCCTCCGGGCATGGGCCATGTGTAGCATGATGATCTTTCATTTCCTGTGAGGGATACAGAGGAGGTGTTCACCATTGTTGCAGGCAAGTTGTTGTTTTTTTTTTTTTTTTTTTTTTTTTTTTTTTTTTTTTTTTTTTTTTTTTTTTTAAACAACTTTCCATAAATGTGCCGATTTTTCCTCCAATCAAATATGCTCAAAAAACCATCATTACTTTCTCGGTTCCAGAACCTACTCTAGTCCTTTAGACTCCTGCCGAATGCATGTATCTGTCACCTCAGAGCTATTACTCCCCTCAGCAATTTTTCAAATCTCAACCCTTATCCTTTCCTTTCTCAATCTGATATCGAAGGTATTGTGATGCTTGGGGTATGTTTACCAGGGATGGTACAAAAGAACATCACATAGAAAAAATTTCACATAATATGAATTTAAAATATTTTACATCATGATGAGGGAGTCCAGTTGTGGATGGAAAAACATGGCTCATAGGACTATCGATCATGAAGGTTCATAGGGTGGCCGTAGATTCCCTCTATCCTTTGGGCTTGTATTGAGGGATCAGTACATCAAGAGGGATCTTTTGGGTTAGAAAATAAGACCTTTGCCTAAGGAATCATGCATTTATCAATTTCAATCTCTAGCAAGGTATCTTTCCTAATCACGTATAGATCATGCAAGCTGTTCAAAGGACTCAAGTTTATTTCATAGAAAAGCAGGTATTAATATGCTCAAAGGACTAATACTCAAGATGAATAAACTCACTAATTTCACCAATCATTGGGGGTTTCAAGGAAGATCAAGATTAGTTGAGAGAAATCATACCTAGACCCATACGTAATTTCTCAAAGGGAGCCTTGTTTAGTGGCTTTGTGAAGATATCCGCGATTTGATCCTCAGAGCGGACATGTTCCATAGAGACAATTCCTTTCTCCACACAATCACGAAGGAAGTGATGTCTTATGTCAATATGCTTAGTCCTAGAGTGCTGCACAGGATTCTTAGAAATATCAATAGCACTAGTGTTATCACAGAGTATAGGAACGTTACCTGAAATGATGCCAAAGTCACTTAGCTGTTGTTTGAGCCATATGAGTTGAGAACAACAAGCTGCGGCGGCGACATACTCAGCTTCGGCAGTGGAAAGGGCGACAGTGGTTTGTTTCTTTGATCCCCAAGACACAAGACAAGGGCCAAGGAATTGAGCCATCCCAGATGTTGATTTCCTATCTGGCTTGTGTCCATCAAAGTCAGCATCTGTGTACCCCAGTAATTCAAGACTTCCCCCTCTTGGGTACCACAGACATAGATCATCAGTCCCCTTAAGGTAACGCAAGATCCTTTTCACAGCAATGACATGAGTTTCTCTAGGACTAGCTTGAAATCTAGCACAAAAACATACACTTTGCATGATATCAGGCCTACTGGCGGTTAGATAAAGCAATGAGCCTATCATTCCACGATAGACCTTTTGATCAGCTTCTTTCTTGTCGACATCCAGTCCTATTGAGTCATTTGGGGACATGGGGGTTGAATAGTTCTTTGCATCCATCATACCAAACTTCTTGATGCACTCTCGTAGGTACTTTTGTTGATGTACCTTTGTTCCTTCCTCTGTTTGAACAACATGTAGGCCTAGAAAGAACTTAAGCTCGCCCACCATACTCATCTCAAATTCACTCTCCATCAGCTTTGTGAACTTGGTAACTAAGTGCTCGTTGGTGGAGCCAAAGATTATGTCATCCACATATACTTGTACTACTAAGGTATGCTTTCCCTCTCTTAATAGAAATAAAGTCCTGTCTACTTCCCCTCTTACGTAACCATGAGATAAGAGGAATTGAGAAAGTCTTTCATACCAGGCGCGAGGAGCTTGCTTCAGACCATAGAGTGCCTTATCAAGTATGTAAACGTGGTCAGGATAGGAAGAATCTTCGAATCCAGGCGTTTGTTCCACATAAACTTCTTCCTTTAGTACTCCGTTCAGGAATGCTGTCTTGACGTCCATTTGTTGCAACTTGAATCCATAGTGGGCAGAGTAGGCGATCAAGAGACGTATTGCTTCTAATCTTGCAACTGGCGCAAAAGTTTCATCATAGTCAATTCCCTCTTGTTGATTGTAGCCTTTTACTACCAGTCTTGCTTTGTTCCTTATCACTTGCCCTCCTTCATCCATCTTGTTCCTGAACACCCATTTGGTACCTATGACGGAGCGATCCTTAGGTCTGGGAACGAGTTTCCATACTTTATTCCTCTCAAATTGGTGAAGTTCCTCTTGCATAGCATTGACCCATTCTGGGTCTTCAAGGGCATCTTTCACTGTTCTTGGTTCAGCTGTGGAGACAAAAGCACAGAAGGCATGAAATATAGGATCTAATGTGAGTACGGAACAAACCTTGTCGCTGGGTTCAAGAGATAGATCGGAGGAGGGAAGCGAAGCACAGTTGCATACGTAGTCCATGAGTCTTGATGGGGGCCCATGGATACGAGTGCTGCGTCGTGTTCCTTCCTCTTCATGGTGAGTATCTTCTTCAGATTGTTCCTGAGATGGGGATTGTTCCCCCTGAGTTTCGGAATCTCCATTTGGTACACTTGTATCTTGATCTGGGGCTGCTTCTTCTTCTGCGTTCATGTCCATAGTAGGGATGAATTCCTCAGCATCAGCGAGAATGAATTGTTCCCTGTCGGCTTCAGTCAGTGGAGGAACGTTTGGATCATGGACAACGTTACCTGCCATGATCTTTTCATCAAAGACCACATGGATGCTTTCCTCCACCTTCCTTGTCCTCTTGTTGTAAACTTTGTAGGCCCTACTATGTGTGGAATAACCTACAAACGTTCCTTCATCACTTCTTGGATCGAACTTGCCCAGATTGTCCTTTCCATTGTTGTGGACGAAGCACTTGCACCCAAAGACCCTTAGATGAGAAATGTTCGGCTTCCTTCCTCTGAACAACTCATATGGTGTCTTCTCAATCATAGGTCTCAACATGGCACGGTTCAGTACATAGCAAGCAGAGTTGAGTGCTTCAGCCCAGAAGTTTCTTGGCAATCCACTTGCAATTAGCATTGTCCTTGTCATATCCTCCAGAGTCCTATTCTTTCTTTCAACAACTCCATTTTGTTGAGGCGTTCTTGGCGCAGAAAAATTATGATTTATGCCTTTGTTCCTGCACAAGGAAAGAAACTGGGAGTTCTCGAACTCTGTACCATGGTCAGTGCGTATAGCCCTTAGATGAAATCCAGATTGATTTTCAATAGCATGTAACCAAAATTCAAACTCATCAAACACATCCTCCTTTGAAGCAATGAAAATAGTCCAAGTAAACCTAGAGAAATCATCTACAATGACGAACACGTACTTGTTTCCCCCACGGCTAAGTGTGCGCATAGGCCCACACAAGTCCATGTGAATAAGCTCTAAGGGTTCAGAGGTACTTACCTGGTTTTTGGACTTAAAGGATGATCTTACTTGTTTTCCTCTTGTGCAAGCAATGCACACCTCTTCAAATTGACTCTCTATCTTTGGTAAACCAATAACTAGGTCTTTATTGTGAAGTTTGTGTAGAAGTCTAAGGCTTGCATGAGAGAACCTTTGATGCCATAGATTTGATTCCTCAGATTGTGCAGAAAGGCACAGTTCCTCTTCAGGGATAAAAGATGGATCTACTTTGTATAGGTTGTTCTCTATGATTCCCCTGAGGAGAACCTTCCCTGTCTCAACATTCTCAACCAAACATTCATTAGTAGTAAAGATAACCCTATTTTGACCATCCTGGCACATTTGACGTACGCTCAATAGATCAAAGGTTAGGTTATCCACTAAAGTAACGTTATTCACAACAAGATTGTCAGAGATCCTTACCTTTCCCATGCCAATTACTTCCCCTTTACTGTTGTTCCCAAAGGTTATAGAACCTTTGTTTTCAGGATGGAGAGATATAAACCATGCTTTGTTCCCAGTCATGTGTATTGAGCAAGCGCTATCTATATACCAGGAACTCTTCTTCTTTCCATCCTGCAAGCAAGGGATTAGTTTTTGCGCACCCAGGCAAGCCTAGGCTTACCTGGGATGAAGAACAATCTTCTATCCTCATTATCTTTTAAAACAACCTTGATCCTGGGAGTGTTCCTAACAGAAGAATTATTGCAATAATTGTAGGCTATCTCCTCATCTCTTGATTTTTTCCAACACTCTTGTTGATGATGTCCTGACTCACCACAGTACCAGCAAACCCTGTGGTGTTTCAGATTGACATACCTACTTTGTCCAGGCCAGATGGTTTTGTTTTCAATTCTAGACCTAAAATCCACCTCTACTGGCTTAGTGCTTTTAGCATGTTTTTGCCATATCTTAAAGGCCTTCTGTCCATCAAACCACACCTTTTCTTCCTGAGCAATTTTCTTCCCTTTATCTTCAGAACCATTGTGGGAACAATGTGTGATTGATCCTCCACAGGGTCCTTTATGACAGAGGGAATTTTGTATACCAGGAGACGAGATGGCAGTTTGTGAACAAGAGGCGCTATCATAGCCTAATCCAGCACGTGGTACAAAGCGTTTAGAGAAATCAGTCTTCTCCTTATCAATTTTAGAGGTGATATATTCATCTAACCAAATTTTCCTTTTGTTTTCTTCCTCTATTAGAAATTCATCAACTTTCTTAGCAAATTTTGAATTTTCCTCAGTCAAAGTTTTAATTTCAGATTCAAGAATGACAATTTTCTTTTCCAGGGAAGCTATATCAGATACATACTTAGGACAAGATATGCACGAGTCCGACGAAGGGAACGAAGCCTTTTCAAGTCTAGCAACCTTAGAAGCCCAAAGCTGGTTTTCCTCAATTAGACATGAAATGGTTTCTTCCTTTTCGTCGATCAAAGAATTCATATTACTTTGTTCCTTTCCTAGAGAATGGATGAACCTAATAATCTGAGCTTTTGATTTGTTTTCTAAGAAAGAGTCAAGTTCTGAAGTGTTTACCTCATCTTCGGATTTTTCTCCTGTAGCCATTAGACATGTGTAGGGAAATTCTTCTTTGGAGTCGGGAGTCCCTCTTGTAGCCATTAGACACGTTTCCTTGGGAGTGTAGAGAAATTCGTCTTCAGAGTCAGATGTCCCCCATGTTGCAATCATTGCTTCCTTCTTTTCCCTTTGAGGGACATTTGCTTCTCCTCCCTTCTTTTTGAAGCAATTTCTAGCGAAGTGTCCCTTCTTCTGGCAGTGATAGCAGATGATAGTACTCATGTCTTTGTTCCCATCAGGGAGACGTTGTTTTTCTCTGCTGTCCTTCCAGACTCTTCGAAGGGCTCTTGTGAAGAGAGCAACTTCTTCATCCTTATCAACAATTTCGTCCTCTTCCTGAGCAAGATCGAAGGCTTTTTCGATTTTTAGAGCAATGTTCTGGGACTTTTCTGCCTTCTCTCCTTCCCTTCGTAGCATCTTGCTCTGTTGAATCCCCGCGTTGCTCTGGAGACGAGCAACTAGTTCCTCCAAGGTAATGTTTTTGATATCATTCTGAGCTTGGAGTGCAAGAGAGAACGCGTCCCATTTAGAGGACAATCCCTGAAGAAATTGATGTGTCAGTTTCCACTCAGGGATCGTTTCCCCTAAGAACTCGAGTTGGCCTACGTATCCCTGGAAACGTGAATGGTAGTCATCCAAAGACTCATTCTTTCCTTGAACAGCACTATCATACTCCTTGATGAGAGTCAAGATCCTATTTTTCTTGATGTCTTCATTCCCCTCATACATCCTTTTGAGGGATTTGAATATGTCGTGAGCAGTCTTGTACTTTAGAACCTTCCTTTGATCGGATGGACCAAGGGCAGCAAGTATGACCTTCTTTGCTCTCATGTTGAGCTCCAAGACTTTGTAATCAGCATCTTGATAATCTTCTCTTTTCTTGAGTGTTCCTCCAGTCTCATCTGAGGGATCGAGAATCTTCACATCTCCAAATTCCACAATCTTCCACATCTGTCCATGCAGGGAACAGATATGTGATTCGATCTGTTCCACCCAGTATGAGAACTCTCCTGATTTGAGCATTGGTGGCTTCCAGAAGGAGTCGTTGATGGCTGTTCCTGACATTCTTCCTGCAAGGGTAACAATCTAGAGACCAGGCTCTGATACCAATTGTTGGATCGTTAGTTCAATTACTTCTGAGGGAACAAAGTGTATTGTTCCTTCAGAGGTGTAGCAGCGGAATATTAACGCAGGAAGTATAGAAGAACACAAGTATTTAGAGTGGAAACCTCAACCACTAAGAGTTGAGTAAAACCACTACCTTCAAGCTTCTCACTTGAAGGATTTGAATGAGTATACTTATCTTATTAATTTCTTGTTTGTTACAAAAGAAAGCAAGGATTACGATCACGAATCTCTTCTTTCACTCGAGCCCAAACTCAACGCCTAAGACAAAGTATTGCTCACTCTTTCTCTCTTTTCTTCTTGTTCTTCTTTTGGACGATCACACTTGATTCGCACAAGTAAAACTCTCTCAATCGTCACCCTAATTCCTAAGCCTAAGACTAGTTTATATAGCAAAGATAAAACTAGGTTTAAACTAAGGAAAATCAAGAATATGGAAAATATATCTTTCGCATAAGAAGATATTATTTCCATCTTTTAATTATATCTTTTTCCTTAAGATCTTCATGAAATCTTTGCAGCTCAACCGTATTTTCCATAAAGAAAACAAGATATCTTCGTTGCGCTCTTCTCAGCCATTTCTTTCCTTATTTAGCTCGCCTCTGTTGAGTAACATTCCTGCTCAAGTAGACATCCTGAAACACTCAAGTAAACATTAGTAGAGATGTTTGTTACCATCAAAACCAGAAGGAACTTTACTTCAGCTGTAGCTTCAACAACTTCGCACCTTCGGTTGTTTGCTGGAGCATTATTCCGTGAAAAATCGGAATCATATCCTCGTTCCAAATCGCACTTCTTCACAAGTGATTCATCTCAGAGGCCTGTTTGCATCATCACTGGTGTATTTATCATTTCACTTCACCTCTTACTCTGTTCAATCGCATGTGATGGGAATTTGGTATGGTTATCTTGTTGCTAATTTTTTGTTGATATGCAGGCTACATCTGGTTTGGGTGCTGCTGCTGCTCATGCTCTTTCCAAAGAGGGTTTCTTTGTTATCTTAGGTACTTTGCTTTTCTAATTTGCACGGAGTAATTTAGTAATCACCAGTTAAAAGTAATTACCCATCTATTATTGTAATACGGAGTATCTTGATGTTGTTGCTTACAATACCTTCTGAGCAAACAACTTTTATGTTTCTTAGCATCTCAATTGCTCACTTAGTGAATTTTTCATGCTTCTGTAGTTGGAAGGTCAAAGAATCTGCTATCGAAGGTATATCTTGTTGAGTAGTGTTGTCATATTGTAAGTAATTGTTTTCGAAACATTTCAAATTTTATGTTTTTTTCCCTTTGGTTATATGATAGACTATGCTGGAGATCATGAAGGAAAATGAAAATGCTCAGCTTCAAGCATTTGTAGCAGACTTGTCGTCCATTTCATCTATTTTGAAGTTCAAATCCTCTTTTGAGCAATGGCTAGTTGATAGGGATATGCATCCATCTATCCAGTTGTTGATCAACAATGCTGGCATCTTCGCAAATTCAACATCGCGTATGCATTCACTAAAGCGGAAAGGATTTATCATTACACATGGATAATGTTTCAATTGAAGTCATTATTCATAGATTTGGGAGTGATGCCAACGGCTATAATGACAGATTGCGAAGATGCGCTGATAAAAGGGATAAAGACTGTTTTCGGGAGCGAAGTTCAACATCTGTTGTGTTGGGTGCATATCAAACACAACATTGAGGCACATGCTCCGACCATCCTAAAGAGACAAATTAAAGTGGAAGCCTTTGTAGGATAATGTTGGGGACTATTTTGCTCAGCTACTGACGAGGCGAATTTGTCGTGTGCCAAGTCAAGTAATCCTAACATGCAAACTAAGTAATATAGTGCGCAAGCAAGGGTCGAATCCCAAGAGAATCAGTTTATCAAATTCTTAAGTTATTACAATGACTAACCAATAAACGTAACCAAAGGGTTTTTTTTTGTGGTTTTGATACGAAGTATCGAATGTCAACTTGGTTATAACAATATTAAGCGAAGTGTTCCACTTAGCAATTATCCACAATTAGATTAACAAGTTGATCTTAGAATCCTTTTTATCCCTATGTCAAGTTCTCAAGTAATCGTTCTAATTCCTGTTCTTGAATAGTTATTAGTCCAACTAGTCCTAATAACCCTTACTCGATTATAACCTTGAAACTATCAAAGTTCAATAACAAAGTAGCAATGCATCCAGGAATAGATAGATACATGCAATATCATGGACAACTAGTCGGATACTCGACATGTACTCAACTCTCTTCTCTAATAACAATCACAACTAGTTCATGCAAATAGATTGTGCTACACAACAAGTATGATAATTCAACTAGAAGTATCAAACTCTAGCAATATGAATAAGATAAAACTAACTTAGGTGATCAATCTAAACTAGTAAATCTAGTTCATGGACAATACAAACAAGAGAGTTGAGACAATCAAAGAGTAGACAAAGGGAAATGATAAACTCACAACTTGTTGAATCCAAAAGCTTCAAACGCCAAGTGAAACAAAGAACTCTAGCAACTCATAAGTTTGTGAAAAACTCTCCAAGAACTTAAGCAAAACAAAAGGTAAGATGATCAAGGATGATCATCCACAACTTAAATAGCATTCAGCTATTGTAACAACCGAATTAAGGTAATAAAAACGTGTAGAAAGTTACAGAATTAAACACAAATTACTTCAAATGGCAAAGACATCAATTTGATTCTTCTGTTGAGGAACCGCACCCGCGGGTTGAGAGCCGCGGGCGCGGTTTTGGATTCTCTAGATTTTCAGGATGGCAGAGGGCCGCGGGCGCGGTTTGGGACCCACGGGCGTGGCTTGAGCTTTCTCGGAATCCTTGGCTGAGGGTGAAACCCGCGGGTGCGGCTTGAGACTCGCGGGTGCGGCTGTGTTGTCTGAGGTAGCAGCTACTGATTTCTTCAAGTCTTCGTCTTCGTCTTCAGCAGCTTCTTCCTTATGCTTCAATGCTTCCAATGCTTTGTATCATCTCTTGGAATCTCGTATGTAAATCTTCTCTCGAATAGCTCCATGATACAGATTACATAGAAACAAATAACATAATCCTATACAAAACTAGCTAATAATCCATAGTTGCGGTATGTAAAACACCGCTTATCAAGCTCCCCCATACTTAGACCTTGCTCGTCCCCGAGTAAGCTAAAAGAAACTTACTCTTTTATAATAATCACTCAAAGATCTCAGGAAGTATGAAAAAGAAAGAAACTACAAATCACTAACACATTTAGTATACAAACAATATGATGAGAAAGAAATCTATCAATTTGGTCCTCCATAGTGGTTAACATGCAAAAAATTTTGTCCTAAGACACTCATTTCACTCATTTTGCCTAGGCGCCCCGAAAGGTTTTCACCTAGCCACTCATTTCATTTTCAATCTCACCATTCCTTACCGCCCTCAAGTCCTTTTTTGCCAAGCCTAATGCAAGCCGAACTACCCGCTTATTGCATGGATTTTTCCATCCCAGGATTTTCATTTGCCTTTTTTCGTATTTTTGTGGCTTTTTCTGTTTTTAATTCCATGCAAAGTACAAACCAAATTAAAAAACCGAAGGGAAATAACAAGGAAATGAAACTACTCTAGGATAAGCAATGAACTAATTTCCCTCCCCCATACTTGAAGTGCACAATGGCCTCAGTGTGTAAGACATAGAAAAATAATGAGGAAGAGAGAAAGAAGCTCACTGATCCGGGTCATCCCGGTTTGGATAGTCGGGCCAACGAGCCTGCATGTCGAGCCGCAAGTCATCCACCGACTGCTGCAACCTCTCAACATTTTGGTTCACCGTCTGAACCGACTGGTAAACAAACTCAATCCGCTCGAAAATACGCTGCTCCCAAGGTTTGTCAGCAGGAGCTGCAGATGATGAGCCTTCGCCCCATTGCCTCTGAGGCTGAAAATGAGGGGCAGGCTCCTGGAAGTCATCATCATCCTCATCATCAAGGTCAACTGGCTGCTGAACCGGCTCCTGGATGCTGATCCCACCGCGAGCTTGTCGTCGAGCAGCTGCACGAGGGGCAGCGGGTATGGGGTTGATCCTGAAAGTATGTGTTGGCCCATAAGCAAAGTCCTCTATGAGAGCAATCTCGGGAGGACCGATCCAAACCCACATACGCTCGTCCGCATTGACTGTAACAGACTTGAGCCACCGAAGTCGAGTCTGCAGAAATGTGGCATCCAGCAAATAGGGACCCATTGAGGGGTCCGGACTACCTACGCAGTCAAGAGTCTCCCAGTCGGGGACGACAACCTCTAAGATGAGGGTGATCATGCCACCCAAAGCAATCTGACCCCTTGGTTTCGAGCGGACTGTCTTGCAGGAGTGAACAAATAGTGAGAGCCAATCCGGAATCACCTGACATTCCGGCATAAGAGCATATAGATACTTCAGCTGGTAGGCAGGCACCTTGTTCACCTCAGAAAGCCCAAAGAAGGCCATAGATAGGGCCCGCTGTGTCAGGCAGAGACATGGATGGGATATCTTAGCATTATAATCATTACCATGGGTATCCCGAACTTGTCCCGTCCATGTGTACCAGACCTGTGTAGGGCTGTTACCAACTGTAGTGTCATAATCTGCAGAGGGAACCTGAGAGATTCCCAAGATGTGGCGCAGTTGTTCAGCCTGAACCGTAAAGGATCGTCCATTGTAAATGAACTGGATGACAGAGATCAAGGTGGTCTCAGAGACGGTCTTGGACTTGAGGCTCGCCAGAAACTGATATGTAGCCTCGACATGAGTGGGAGCTGACCTGAACAAGAAACCATGCAACCCTGCGTGCTCAAGCATGGCCTCAGTGCACACAGTCATACCCAAATCATCGAGTGTACGTCGATGGAAAAATCTCGTGGCGATACACTGCTTAGCCCTTAAAAAGGCTAAGTTAGACTGAACCTGCTGTTGCCACAAATCATTTTTGTGGCCTCGAGACGTCCCTGCTGCAGCCATCAAAATGTCTACACAAACCGAATGCTACCACAAATCCGCAACACAACAAAGATACCAAGCAGCAGCAGCACAATAGCAATAGCCGTCCCCGAGGCGTAAGAAAATCAACAACGATGACTGCGGTTGTCGGAAAAGCTTACCAAAATCAGCAAAAATGGACGACAGAGGCGAAAGCCGCGGGCGCGGGTTGGGAGCCGCGGGTGCGGTTTTTGCGTTTTCTGATTTTTGGCGAGAAGGGAGCCGCGGGCGCGGGTTTTGAGCCGCGGGTGCGGTTTCGTCGAGGCAGAGAGCTTCTCGGTAAGAGAAGCAGCGGGCGCGGGTTTAGAGCCGCGGGAGCGGTTTCTGCAAGGCGGAGAGCGGTGGCCGGAGGTGTGGTGGTGAGGAGAGGGAAGGTGTGGTGGTTTTGGTGTTTGTGAAAGAGAAGTGGGTGGTGGGAGGATTTTGGTGTTTGGGAAAGAGGAGTTTTGGTGGAGAATGGTGGAAGTGAGAGGTAGGGTATGATTAGAGGGATTAGAGGTGGGAGGATTTTATGTGGTGGGAGGTAGAGAATGAAATCTGAGATGGAGAAGGGTAGAAGATGAAATATGAGATGGAGAAGTGTAGAAGATGAAATATGAGATGGAGAAGGGTAGAAGATGAACCGTCAATTCTTTTTTCTTTTGTCTTTTTTTTTTTATAAACGAAAAGAAGAACCGTCAATTCCTTTAGTAGCAAACGACCATCGTCTTCTCGTCTTGAATTCCTAGAAAATAGAAAACAAAACAATTAAAAAGTAAATGAAATTCAAGGGAAAAGAAGAATACCCTGGGTTGCCTCCCACGCAGCGCCTTGGTTAGAGTCGTGGTTCGACTTGGTTTCCGTCTTCAATTTTCAAAAGTTGGCTCTTCTAGAGCCATTTCATCTAAAGATACTTTGGTGAATCCCTCATGGTAAGGTTTTAACCTTTGACCATTCATCTTCAAGACGTTGTGGTTTTCCTTGTCAAACAACTCCACGGCGCCATGAGGAAAGACGCGAGCAACAACATACGGGCCATTCCACCGGGATCGCAACTTACCCGGAAAAAGTTGAAGACGAGATTGGTAGAGCAAGACCTTGTCTCCCACCTTGAAATCTTTCCTCAAGATGTTCTTGTCATGCCAAGCCTTCGTCTTTTCCTTGTAGATCACCGCATTCTCATACGCATCCCGGCGTATCTCTTCAAGCTCTTGGATTTGCAACTTCCTAAAGTCGCCTACCTCATCCAACTCCATGTTGCATTTTTGCACCGCCCACCACGCCTTGTGCTCTAACTCCACCGGAAGGGGACAAGCCTTCCCAAACACAAGTCGATATGGGGACATTCCTATTGGAGTTTTGTAGGCGGTCCTATACGCCCAAAGTGCATCATCCAACCTTAGACTCCAATCCTTCCGATTAGGAGCCACCGTCTTTTCCAGAATCCCCTTGATTTGCCTATTGGACACCTCAGCTTGTCCATTGGATTGGGGGTGATAAGTAGTTGAGACTCGTTGAGTGACTTGGTACTTCTTTAAAAGTGCACTCACCGTCTTGTTGCAAAAGTGAGTACCTTGGTCACTTATAAGAGCCTTTGGAATCCCAAAACGAGAAAAGATATTCTCCTTCAAGAAACCTTCTACCACTCGGGAATCATCAGTTCTGGTGGCCTTCGCTTCCACCCATTTGGAAACGTAGTCCACCGCAAGTAAAATGTATAAATTTCCAAACGAACTAGGAAAGGGTCCCATGAAATCAATACCCCAAACATAAAAATCTCACAAAAGACTAATGGTGTTTGTGGCATCTCATTTCGTTTAGAAATTTTCCCGACCCTTTGGCATCGGTCGCAAGCTTTGCAAAAGGCAAACGCATCCCGAAAGATGTGTGGCCAATAGAAGCCGGCGTCCAATACCTTCCTAGCCGTTTTGTTAGCCCCAAAATACCCCCCACATGCATGAGAATGACAAAAAGTAAGGACAGACTGTACCTCGTTATCCGGGAGGCATCGTCGGATTACCTTGTCAACACAATGTCTCCAAAGGTAGGGGTCATCCCAAACGTAGACACGTGATTCCCGCTTGATCCTATCCTTTTGAGCTTTGGTGTAGTTCGGCGGGAATTCTTCACGAACCAGGTAGTTCACGATGTCGGCAAACCATGGTTTGAAAGACCGGAGGGTGAAAAGCTTGTATTCGGGGTCAATTTCTGCAAATTCTGTATAATCTGCATACTCTGCTGTCAGAAAACCGCGATCGCGGTTATCGAGACGCGGTCGCGGTTCTCCTTGAATTGAGAATTCTGGAAAACATAAACCGCGGGCGCGGTTCGCCTTTTTCCGAGAATTTTTGAGAGCACAAACCGCGGGTGCGGTTGTCGGGCCGCGGGTGCGGCTTGTTCTCAGCAGAAGCAGAATTTACAGAATAAATTTGATACAAGTTTTCGTTCGGGAACATACCTTGAATTTGAACCTGTAATTTACCGTCCTCTTGGACAATCCGGCTCAAATGATCAGCTACGAAGTTTTCGACTCCCTTCTTGTCCCGGATTTCCACATTGAACTCGCTTAAGAGCAAAACCCATCGAATGAGTCTTGGCTTTGATTCCTTCTTCGTCATGAGATAACGAAGAGCAACGTGGTCCTTGTGGATAATCACCTTTGTGCCCAAAAGATATTGCCGAAACTTTTCAAGGGCAAACACCACGGCTAGCAACTCCTTTTCCATGGTGGAGTAATTCCTCTGAGCTCCGTTCAAAGTCGTGGAAGCATGGTAGATGACGTGCATTGCTCTTCTGACTTTTTGACCAAGAACGGCTCCCACCGCGTGATCACTAGCATCACACATGATCTCAAAGGGTAGAGACCAATCGGGTACATGGATGATTGGTGCTTCGGTGAGGTGGGCTTTCAGAGTGTCGAATGCCTTCTTGCACACATTCGACATGTCAAAGGTAGCTTCCTTCTTCAAAAGCTCACATAGGGGCGTGGAGATCTTAGAGAAGTCCTAGATAAACCTGCGATAAAAACCTGCATGGCCTAGGAAAGAACGCACTTCACGCATATTAGTAGGATAAGGCAATGATTGAATGACGTCAATCTTTGCCTTATCGACCTCAATACCCCTAGCTGAAATTATGTGCCCCAATACTATCCCTTGTTCAACCATAAAATGACACTTTTCAGAATTCAATACTAGATTAGTATCTACACATCTTTTAAGCACAAGTGACAATGATTTAAACATGCATCAAAGCTATCCCCATGTACCGTAAAATCATCCATAAAAACTTCTATGAAATGTTCAATGTATTCCGAGAAGATACTTACCATACATCGTTGAAAGGTCCCGGGCGCGTTACATAATCCAAAAGGCATCCTACGATATGCAAAAGTGCCAAAGGGACATGTAAACGTCGTCTTCTCTTGATCTTCGGGTGCAATAGCCACCTGAAAATACCATGAATACCCATCTAGAAAGCAATAATACGGACGACCGGCAAGTCGTTCGAGCATTTGATCAATAAAAGGGAGAGGGAAATGATCTTTTCGGGTTACCGCGTTCAGCTTGCGGTAGTCAATGCATACTCTCCAACCCGGAGCTCGGGTAGGAACCATCTCACCTTGTTGATTCTCTACCAATGTTATGCCCCCCTTCTTAGGGACACATTGAGTTGGACTCACCCATTGGCTATCCGAAATGGGGTAGATCATGTCAGCTTGAAGAAGTTTCAGCACCTCCTTCTTGACCACCTCCATCATAGGTGGGTTCAATCTTCTTTGGGGTTGCCTAGAGGGTTTAGCACCTTCCTCAAGAAGGATCCTGTGCATACAGGTGGAAGGGCTAATTCCCTTGATGTCAGCAATGGTCCACCCAAGAGCGGTAATGTGTTCTTTCAACACCATCACCAACCTTCTCTCTTGTTCACCTGTCATCTTGCTCGAAATGATTACCGGGAGGGTATCATTTCCCCCAAGAAAAGCATACTTCAAGTGCTCAGGTAATTGCTTGAGCTCTACAACCGGTGCCTGCACAATAGAAGGAAGAAGCTTTTCACTCTCCAAAGTTAGTAGCATGGGCCGACCGGCCAAAATTCTACCCGAAGCGTCTAGACGAGCTAGAACACTTTGAATCTCAGGTGGAAGAGACAAATCAAGTGTTGGTGAGTGAACGATGCTGTGTTCTAATACACTTTGTAATTCATCTAAGCCAAAGATATTGAAAACATCTTGGACTATAGGATCAATTACATCGATTGAACAAATAGACGCAACATCTTCGACGGGGTGTTTCATAGCATCAAAAATGTTAAATTGAACTATTTCCCCATCGAACTCTAAAGTAAGAGACCCACTAGCCAAATCAATCTTTGTGTTAGCGGTTCGCATGAAGGGCCTCCCAAGCAAAATAGGAGCAGCTTGCCCATCATGTTCCATGTCTAACAAAAAGAAATCAGCGGGAAAGAACAAATTATCCACCATAACCAAAACGTTTTCAACTACACCTTTAGGATACACGGTGGACCTATCGGCTAGTTGAATAACAATTTCGGTTTCATGAAGTGGACCTAACCCAAGAATCTTATAGAGAGAGTAAGGCAACACATTTATCGATGCACCCAAATCGCGCATGGCTCGTTCAAAATTTGTGTCACCTATACGGCAAGGTATGCTGACCATGCCCGGATCGCTGCACTTCTTAGGCACTCACCTTTGAAATACAGCGGAGACACGCTCGCTTACCGTTACCTTTTGTTGCCCTTTCAACTTTTGATTCCTCTTGATTGTGCAAAGTTCTTTTAAAAACTTTGCATATCGAGGAATGCTTTTAATTAACTTGAGCAAGGGAATGTTTACCTCACATTTGCTGAACGTCTCAAACAACTCCTTGTCATTTTCCGGCCTTTTGGTGTTCCTAAGGGCATCGGGAAACGGGGCGGGAGGCTTGGTGGAGTCGAGAGGTGGAAAGTTGGGGAGAACGTAGTTGTCCTGTCTCAACTGGAAATCCCCCCGATCCTCCACTTCGAGTTCAGCATTTTGTGAAGGAAATTTCGAAACATTTGACTCAGTAGAGGAGCCGCGGGCGCGGTTTTCGGGCCGCGGGCGCGGCTCATCAGGAAAATCGATTTCTGACTCAGTAGAGGAGCCGCAGGCACGGCTCTCGGCTGTCCTCAGAATTCGACTTTTCTGCAGAAGCCTCAATAAGGTTTTTGGTTTCCCCTAAAATCTTACCATTTCTTGTTGTTACTGCACTTACATTTCTGGTTGGATTCACCACCGTTTGGGACGGTAGAGAATTGGAATTTTGTTGTGCAATGGTGGTTACAGCTTCAGCCAACTGCCCAATTTGCTTCTCCATGTTCTTGATGCTCGACTCGGTCGTTTGAACATGAGTTGTGAAGTGTTGAGTCAAGGATCTCAGCAGCTCCGCAGTAGATGGTCCAGCATTGGGTCGAGGGCCTTGAGCTTGTTGTTGGGGCTCATTTGGATCACGCCATCGAAAATTGGGATGATCTCTATACCTCGGGTTGTAGTTGTTTTGTTGATCACCACGAGGTCGTGGGGGTCCATACCCACCACCAGCAGCATTGACTTCAGCAACGTCTTCACCTTCAAGCTCAGGGCATTTATCTGTAAAATGAGAAGGGTCAGCACAAATACCACATACCTTTACTTGTTGTTGTTGTCCTTTTTGCAACTGAGAGACCATGTTTTTCAACTCTACAAGCTCAGCTACAAGAGCGGGATCCCCTGAACTTGCTGCGTGCACTCCCTTTTTGGTGTATGTCCTACCAAAACTCCTTGTGCTCTCAGCCATATCTTGCAATTTCTCCATGGCATCCTCCGGCGTCATGTTGAGAATACTCCCACCACACGCAGCATCAACCATCCTTCTTTCTTGGTTAAGGAGACCATTGCAAATGTAAAGCACTAGATCCTCGATATCATACCCATGAAAAGGGCACGAAGCATACAACCCCTTGAAGCGTTCAAGGTAGTCATAGAGAGTTTCGTCTTCACTTTGCTCGACATGGGCTATCTCCTTCTTGAGAGCATTTGCCTTCTTCACCAGAAAATACTTGCTCAAGAACACCTTGTGCAACTTTTCCCAATTATCAACCGAACCGGTTGGCAAATGGTAATACCAAGAACGAGCACCATCCTTCAAAGTGAACCCGAAGGCTCTCATCTTGATATGCTCTTCCGTGACGTTTGGCGGTTTGGTCATCATGCAAATGTCATGAAATTAGTTCAAATGCATGATCGGATCCTCACCAGCCAAACCATGGAAACTTGGGAGCAAATTGATCACCCCCGACTTGAGCTCGAAAGTCACCCCATGAGCAAGAGGTAGAATAACCACAGCTTGAGGTTGCTGTGTCAGGTTCGGTGTTTGCCGCTCTCTCAAAGTGCGAGTAACACCACCTCCTCCTGGTAGCCTTGCCTCAATTAGATCCCGTTGAGCATCAACGACCAACTGCATGTCAGCCAATTGGCGCTGCACTTCAGCAAGAGCTTCTCGATCGACCA
This sequence comes from Oxyria digyna, assembly GCA_029168935.1. Taxonomy (NCBI): domain Eukaryota; kingdom Viridiplantae; phylum Streptophyta; class Magnoliopsida; order Caryophyllales; family Polygonaceae; genus Oxyria; species Oxyria digyna. Next base: position 50,688,049 of record JAPVLV010000005.1, read on the forward strand.
TTTCTACTGTCTCAGTCCCGACTATGTTCTCTCTTCGATTCCGATGAAAAGTTCTGTCGATCTCTGAATCAAGAATAGAAAGAGGCTGATTAATAGAACGGGTGTTGACCATTCACTAGTCAACACTAAAGTTAATCAAAATAAGAACTTAAAAATAAGAAAATTTGATTCCCCGGCAACGGCGCCAAATTTGACGCGGCTAATTTGTCGTGTGCCAAGTCAAGTAATCCTAACGTGCAAACTAAGTAATATAGTGCGCAAGCAAGGGCAGAATCCCAAGAGAATCAGTTTATCAAATTCTTAAGTTATCACAATGACTAACCAATAAACGTAACCAAAGGGGGGTTTTAATGGTTTTGATACGAAGTATCGAATGTCAACTTGGTTATAACAATATTAAGCGAAGTGTTCCACTTAGCGATTATCCACAATTAGATTAACAAGTTGATCTTAGAATCCTTTTCATCCCTATGTCAAGTTCTCAAGTGATCGTTCTAATTCCTGTTCTTGAATAGTTATTAGTCCAACTAGTCCTAATAACCCTTACTCGATTATAACCTTGAAACTATCAAAATTGAATAACAAAGTAGCAATGCATTCAGGAATAGATAGATACATGCAATATCATGGACAACTAGTCGGATACTCGACATGTACTCAATTCTCTTCTCTAATAACAATCACAACTAGTTCATGCAAATAGATTGTTCTACACAACAAGTATGATAATTCAACTAGAAGTATCAAACTCTAGCAATATGAATAAGATAAAACTAACTTAGGTGATCAGTCTAAAATAGTAAATCTAGTTCATGGACAATACAAACAAGAGAGTTGAGACAATCAAAGAGTAGACAAAGGGAAAGGATAAACTCACAACTTGTTGAATCCAAAAGCTTCAAACGCCAAGTGAAACAAAGGAACTTTAGCAACTCATAAGTTTTGTGAAAAACTCTCCAAAAACATAAGTAAACAAAAGGTATCTGATTAAGGATGATCATCCACAACCTAAATAGTCATAGGCTATTATAACACCCACATTAAGGTAATAAAAACGTGTGGACAGTTGCAGAATTAAACACAAAATACTTCAATTGGCAAAGACATCAATTTGATTCTTCTGTCGAGGAACCGCACCCGCGGGTTGAGAGCCGCGGACGCGGTTTTGGATTCTCCAGAATTTCAGGATGGCAGAGGGCCGTGGGCGCGGTTTGGGACCCGCGGGCGCAGCTTGTGCTTTCTCGGATCCTTGGCTGAGGGTGAAACCCGTGGGTGCGGCTTGAGACCCGCGGGTGCGGCTGTGTCGTCTGAGGTAGCAGCTACTGATTTCTTCAAGTCTTCATCTTCGTCTTCAACAACTTCTTCCTTATGCTTCAATGCTTCCAATGCTTCGTATCATCTCTTGGAATCTCGTATGTAAATCTTCTCTCGAACAACTCTATGATACAGATTACATAGAAACAAATAACATAATCCTATACAAAACTAGCTAATAATCCATAATTGCGGTATGTAAAACACCGCTTATCACTCGGCAATATTCTCCTTCGCCGCCGTCTCTGCACTACGAGACGCCTCCAAAGCGCTACTCAAGCGAGAAACTTTTGAGGAAGCATCAGCCGCTTTCTTCTCCAGCACCTCCATCCGTTCCGGATACTTAGATAACAAAGTCCAAGCGCATAGCGACGCCTGAATTCCCTGAGAATAAGAACAAATAAGGTAAGAAAAGAAATCATGAAGGAAACCTCCAAACAAGACATAAGTTACGACCCTACCTGCCACTGAGCAGCAAAAGCCTCTCCCATAACGTCGGCGAGATCCATCGACGCGTAGTGACTAAGAGACGACGAAGATCAAAGTCTCATTAAAGCCTTCAGGAGTTCCCTTCCCGGAGAAAAAGCGTTCGAGATCACGCCGGGAAGTTCATCTACAGAAGTGTACTGCTCCTCGGAAGTCTCGACCACTTTTTCCTTCCCCTTCTTCGAACGCGCCGCCTTAGCAGAAGGAGGAGACGGAGTAGACTCCAAACTCGCCATAAGTTCAACATCCTCAGGAGCAACGGACGAACACCCTTTTATGGCCAGATGCTTCTTCCTCGACGTTACTAGTTCGGTGGTAGAATCAGCGCGGGAACGAATGCGAGAAACCGAAGCTACACCACCAACGTGAAATAAACAAGTAGAATATCAAGAGTAAGGAAATAAACTGGCAGGAGTTAAGCAAAAGAGAAATCAACTTACCAGATGGCGTCACAGGGCCACAACGGTGACCCTCGCCATCATGACCAAAGAAAGTACGGTCAACCTCAGGAACCGCCAAAAGCGCGGCTATAGCCTTCTTCGAATCTTTCCTTGTCTTGAGAGCCTCCCCATTGACTGCAGAGGCGTACATAGCTATGCACAAATAAAGGGTCGACGAGCATAATATACCCCCATCTGGGAAGAAAAAGTTACTACGACGAAGAAAGAAAGACTTACTTTTAGGATTCCATTCCTCGATGAGCCAAGAGCACGCATCTCCGAGAGAAGATTTCTCCACGAAGTAAAAAACTTCGGCCCAACCCCGATCAGCCATACTCTTCTCGAAAGCTATCCTAGCCTTCTTCTGTTTAAGCTTGAAATAGACGCGACCCGTGGAATTGAGCGAAACCGCCATGGAATTAGCAAGATCCGCCGCAACGAAGTTCAAGCCATGCTCCTCGATGACATCATCAAGGGCGCCTAAGATACGCCAGGCCCTAGGGAGGAGTTGACCCACAACCAAGCCCAGAACGAGCATGAAGGACTTCACCAGGGGTGAAAAAGGAAACCGGTGCCCCGCCAGAAATGGATACTCGTAGACCGCTATCTACCCCGGTCGTTAAGCGTCCGCACAGACCCCCTCTGGAGGGATCTCGATCTTGACCTCCGGACCAAGCTCGTTGATGGTCCTCAAGCGATTGGTGTCGCGCGCAAGAGAAGAATAACGGTCTAGGTCGCGGAGCACCTTCCTTGGTTCGTAGAGTACCGGAGTTTCCATTGAATCAAAGAGTAGAAGAGAAAATAGGGCAGTGGATTGATTGGACGAGAAAGCGATAAAGTGTTCGGAGAAAACAAAGATTAGAGAAACTGTACAAAAGAAGGAGAGATCCCCACTTATTTATAGGGAGAAAATCGCGAGAATCTCGGGAAGATACTCTTGCAACGGCAACATCTTCCACCAAAAAACAAGCCGTTGGAAATGAACGTTATCGGCACGGATAACGAAGCTTCTCGCCTGCTACATGTAAATAATTGAAGAAAGATGACGATCGAAGCCTTACGACGATATTGGAAATTCAAATGACGCAATCATGAACGCGTTCCTAAAGTAATGAAACGTATTCAATGAAGAAAGAAGGTGTCTCTCAGTTCTACTAGACGTTGAGCCCTGTAAGACGCCTTAGGGGTATTATTTGTGCCTAAAAATACGACGACTATGGAACGCGTGGAAGCTACGCGTAGAAGGAAGGCGTCGACGCGACGCGAAGGCAAAAAGATCTCGTCGACGTGACGAGACGTGGCAAAGATCTCGTTTACCTTAAGGATTAGGTCGGCAGAGTATTTCTTATCTTGTTCATTATTATATTATTGTAATTGGTAAAAGATATGGCAAAAGGATATCTTTTAACTAGTTTATTATATCGTTAGTTAGATAGAAGAAAAAGATAAGATCTTATTTCCTTAAAGATATTATTAGGGTTAGCCTATATAATAGCTAACGCCTGCTTTGTAAAGACCCTAAGTCATTCTCTTGTAATACCAAAAGCTAAAGATTCAACCCTAATTCTCTCGTCTTGTTCTTGAGTGTTAAGATTATACCGTCCCCTTTGATCTTTGCCCTACAATTGCTTAGTTATCTACTCGTAGGTAATTTCGCTACAAACATACACCTACTCTTAATGAATGAAATTAAGGCAGTATTGAACCATTCCACTACTCTCTGATTTCCATCATCATATCCCTCAAAATCCTACAAAAGGTGCACAATGAGCTCGTAGTCTTAGGAGAAGCCCACTCTCATGGTTGATCTCCTAATAGCTCTTGAGATAGCACATAACATGGCAGATTATTGAACATAAATAATAGAGTTGCAAATGCAGTTCATAGAGAGGAATGACAAGTGCACATGTGTGATTGTTGCATTGTGTTTGTGGCATAAGATTGTCCTGATTGAATTCAAGATCAGCAGGATCCGGTCTGGGCAACTTGGAGCAACGCTATGGATGTTGTTCATGCGGGTGATATTGCTTATGCTGAGGTGCTGTCAATAGGAGATGATTTTTTACTTGTCAAACTTATGGACACATTTGGTCCTGCTTTTGACCAACTCACAAATGAGATAGTTGTTGAAGTTATAAATTCAATTTCACGACTTCTTATGGAGCAGAGTGTGTTTGATCTGTGCCTGTCTTGCATTCAACATGTGTGGCTCAAGTATTCATTTCATTTCATTTTGTTTCTTTATGCACTCTGTTTGGGCCTTTTTTAAGGCCTTTTAGTGTTTACGCATAGTTTTGAGTCCCGTTTTGTGTGAGCGAGATCTTATTGGGACTTTATATGCTTAATAACACTATTGTGTATAAAATTTTCAAACATAATAAAACATCAATGTTGTTGACTATACATATGCAACAAGTTAAAGAGTGATGAGTAGTTTAATGTTTACAAAGAAGGTGTTACTTGAAAATTAAAAAGTTTTGATTGAGAGTTACCCACATGGTTAGATATCTCTAATAGACATTGAAAACAAGTTTCATTACATTCGGACATCGTTTGAACGTCGTTTCGCCAAACTGGGCCTTAAGCCCATTTAAGGCCTTTTAGTGTTACGCATAGTTTCGAGTCCCGTTTTGTGTGAATGAGACCTTATTGATACTTTATATGGATAAGAACACTAATTAGTATAATTTTTTCAATCATCGACAAAGTGTCGATGTTGTAGACCATACATGTTGCGACATCGTTCAGTTTTTAAACTAGGTGTCACTTCAAAATGAAGAAATCTTGAGTTGAAGTTACCCACATGATAAATATCTCCAATAGGGAATGAAACTTGGTTTCATTCCATTCCGACAAAGTTTCGACGACGTTATGTCGAATTGGGGCTTTACAGCCTTAAAAACAACATTGAAAATGAATTATTTTGCACACATAACTACAAATACATTGAATACATCTATCTATCCAAACTACAATAAATGAGAGAATGCAATTGAGTAAGAAATACTTGTATCAATGGCTGTAAATATGTCACATAAGCTAAAAAAGACAATGGATGACTGAGATTACATATCAAGTTTTTGCCTTTGTAATGTAGCTTGGATTTCCGTAGGAATTACGAAGAATGTCACTACTCTTCTTTAGCTTCTTGAAAGTTAGAAAAGGGCAAATCTGACTTTTCCCTCTTCTCCCTTCTCCCTTCTCACTTCCCTTTTCGCTTCGCCACATCAGTCATCCCCGATCTGCCTTCTCCGCTTGTCACCCTTCTTCTCTGTCGTCGGAGCCACATTCGTAGGTGAAACACCCTCCCCGAGCTCCAACTGTCAGCTTTATACCAACTGTTCGGTCTTCCCGAAACCCTAACCCTCACCCAGGCTCCGGCCGACGAACGCGAAATTGAGCCAGAAGCTCGAGATTCCGAAAGTCCGACTTCGTCATTGCCTGCTTTTGATGCCCTTGAAGAGTCTGAAGCATCCTCTTCTACCGCCCAGGGGTGTGATTCGGTTCGATCTCAATTCTCTTTGTATTAGTCGTTTTTGCTTCAATTTCAGTGGAATTGACTTGATATCGGATTGAGAAGTTTGGTAGACAGAAAAATGGAAGCTCTATATGTGGACTGAATCCAATTAGAGTTTCTTTCTTTAGCAGGTGATGTGTTGAGCACGAATTCCTGTTGCAGAAATTTTTACCCATTGAAACTTGCATTTGTCGAAGACCAGTTGATTTTTCTTGTAATTTCCATGTATTAGTGTTGATCTATATGCGTGTTTTTGCTTCAATGTCAGTAGAATTGGCTTGATATCAGAGTGAGTTATTTAGTCTGTTATCTTCCAGTAATTCCTTTTTGTTTATTGAAGCCATTATTTAGTCTTATGGGATTTGTCTATATACCAAAGGTGAAAAAAATATGAGAGCAACCCTATTAGGAGCAGAAGCCCGAGTCGCAGTAGAAGCCGAAGCAGAAGCAAAAGTCCAAGAAGGGACAGACAGTATGAAAGTGCTAATATGTATGATCTCATTTATTGTTTTTACTCGAGTCCTGAATTATATGCCATTATCACCAGAAAATCAGTGGAAAGATGAGTCTCAAGATCAAGGTCTAGGTTTGTCTTTTGTTCTACTGATGTTGTCTTTGATAAGGCACGGTTCTGTCTAATAATGACGCTCCTCAACTTTCATTAAAATGTGTGCAAATGATCATGAGGCAATTCAAATCTATTTCTTCGTCTGAGGGATGAGAAGTAATGAGAATTTTAAACCCGTCAGCTGAACAAGAACTTTTGGAATCTACACAATTGGCATCAGTGGAACTTCTGAACATGACAAAGGTGACATTGGTTGCAAAGGTGAAAACAAGGCAGCTAAATTTTATTAGGTTAAAGCATCTTTCTCAGCCTTCTTTGATCATTATCCTTCTATGTTAAAGCAATATTGGGTGGGATTCTTAATTGCTCTGATGCTACAAATTGGAAGGTTGACAACACATTCTCACAAAACTTGCTGCATAGGAGTTTTAATTGTCATGTGGAAACCTTGGTGGAGATAAAGATTGGGCCAGTGTAATATCTACTTTGGCAAAGAGAGTTCATTTTGCTACTGGTGAGTTTGAGGAAATTTGCTTGCTGTTATTGAAGAACTTGAAAAGCCTTGTAGAAAGAGAATTGCATATTTCTTCCAGTGGATGCTCCCACACTTTAAATTTCCTTACACTCACGATCATGAATTTGTTACAAATCTATTGGATGTTTTCAATGTAAGAACATTCCTAAGAATTGAAATCATATATTTTAACTGATTTTTTTGAGAAACTACTGACAAAATTTTAACTGATTTCTTTGAAAATTCTCAGTCAATTAAGACAACGGTGTTGATAGGAACCTCAGGAGTAGGAAGGACATTCACAAAGGTGGTTGTTGAGGCTATGGCGTCCTTCAATGAGGTTCTTTCTTTTTATTCCATCTTTTTTGTGTTTTTTTTATTTCTTACATACATGACCTTTGAAGCAAAAATTTGATGCATATCCCTGCATATTTGTCTTGCAGAAACCTTTAATTTTGTCCCTCTCAAATCCTACCTCATAGTCTGAATGTACCGTCGAAGAAGCCTACACATGCAGTCAAAGATGAAATAATGAGTGAATGCTGCATCAGACGCGAGGTAGTTTTTTATCGAACCGTTGATGGAAAATGAGTGAAGGCTAGCTACTCCATGTCAAAAGCTCGTTTCTTTTCATAGTTTTCTAGGCTTGTTGAACTGCATATGTTAAAAATTATAGTGTTGGTTTCTCCTGCACTGAGTTTGGTTTCACTTTTGGCTGCCATTGATCTCTTGTGCAGGATATTTGATCACTTTTAAATGTGTTTATGATAGTGTCAAAGTTTGCTTGAGGCATCCTTTAAGACCTTTTTCTGAAATGAGATTTTTCTGAAATGAATTATGTGACTTAAGCAAAGTTGTCGTTTGTGATTGACTCTACGGTGCCAATATAGATGATAAAGCTGCAAGTGGAATCCACTTATTCAATGCATTCTTTGAGCTAAGGCTATCCCCTACTCTGTGTGTGCTATAAGTGCTAATGGTATCAATTGCTCTCTCACAGTAAAGATTTTATTGTCCTGTTATAACCACTTTCCAAGACGTTAATGAAAATCCTTAAAAGTGTTTGTGGTTTCTGATGATCAGCCTTGAAACTTTTTCAGGTCATTGTTGAGAAGGCTGAGAGAAGTGATATTCCCACTATTGACAAGAAAAAGTGAGTACTCACTAGCTTTGGACATAATATCATCTCTTTGAGTCAGAGTTTTTTTTTTTCTCTATATAAGAACATGCAATGAGATGATTTGGTTAGCTTATTTAAGAATGAAATCTGAAAAGGAAAAAATAGAATCTTAGTAGTAAAAATGAATAAGAAACAGCTCTGAAGATGTGCCTAACCGTAGTTGTGTTCAGATATCTGGTTCCAACTGATCTGACAGTCGGGCAGTGTGTTTACGTAATTCGGAAGAGGATCAAGCTTGGCGCTGAGAAGGCCATCTTTATATTTGTCGATAATGTCCTTCCCCCAACATGCAAGTCATCTGAATTCTACCAACTGTCAAAAGCATCAAATTCTGACTCATCATTCCTATAAGTTTATTCTTTGGCATATATTTGACTTGATAATGATTTTGCAGGTGCCATCATGTCATCTATATATGAAGAGAAGAAGGATGAAGATGGTTTCCTGTATGTTATTTACAGTGGAGAGAACACATTTGGAGACGAGAACGTTGTATGCTAGATGACAACTGTTGTTGTTGCTGCTTACTGATTTTCTGCATTGTTGCTTGTGTTGGTTTAAATTTCATCTCTTCTGAACATTTACTTCTTCTGTTCTGTTGGTGCATAATGGGGTTTAAGATAAAATTGTACAGTTGCTTATACATGGTATATAAAGATACCTCTGACTAATTATGATTGGTTCAGTCTTAACATGATCACCTTTGTTTGCTATTATTAGCACTTTGCATCACATTTATGAATAAAATCAAGCATTTTATCAGGATTTTTTTTTCCATTGAGTTTAGACCAGCTCAGCTTTATGAAATTGGAGTGAGAAATTAAGTTTTTTTTGGTAAATGTTTTATAAACTACTGTAGTTTTTAGGTTATAATAATTAAATGTCTTCTTACAACAATAATAAAAGTAAATACTTATATAAACTAAAAAAATAAGTTATAACCTTTTTTATACTGTATTAACTATGGAACTGCTAAAAAACTAATGGAAAGGATAATTTGTTTAGAAAAACGAGTTAGGATTGAGATCAATTACCATATCCCGTCGACCAACAAACTCATGGAATTGCTAGAAAAACTTGTGGAAAGGCTAATTTGTTTACAAAAATGAGAGAAACACTTTTGAAGCTCCTAATTGTTAACTCACTACTTTGAATTAGGCGGCATGTAACGCTGCTTAAAGTAAACGAACTGTTTTTTTTTTCGGTTTAAAACGCGTTGATATCTTTGTCATTTTTCCTTATCAATAAAAGTGATTTTTCAAAAAAATAAAATAAAATGAGATTTTAAAATTTACGTTGATGCTTTCGTAGCTTAAATTCCGGCCATACTTTGAGCCTCTTTTCCTGGTTTATGAATAATGTTGTACTTTTATATTTTTAAAAATGACATTGAACTCACATTCAAAATATGCATGTTATTCTTATAAAAAAAATCTTTTGAACCCAATAGAATGTTGATATTCCCCTACTGAAGCTGATCACGAGGTTTGTGTTTAGGTTTAGAATCTTCTGTGTATAGCACGCTCCTGAATGTTAGAAATCCTAAACTGCAGTAGAGTAAAGTTTGGTCTTGTTTATTGTAGTGAAATAAAATCTCTCTACATATTCCCTGAGCTTGGTTGAGTCTAGATAGTAACCAATCTCATTAAAATGTTGAATTTAGATGCACATTACAACGTACACTCATCATAGATGTTGATTAGTATAGTCTGCCATAAAAACAAAGAGACACTGATGACTGATCAGTCTACCTTGGAATAAATCTAAATATTATTGTAGTATGTATCTGACTATGGTATTTATATTGTAATTAAAGTTTTCTGGAGATATTTCTAATAGTTATCTTAGTTAGTCTTTTATGTCACCGGTTGTGGCTCTAAAGTGACATATACATGTAATTCAGTTCAGTTTAATAGAGTCGTGTTCCTGTTTATGCTTGCTGATTGTTAAGCTGAAATTATGTAGTTTCCTCATATTTGACATGGAAAGAGAAGAAGGATTTGGAGAATAAGAAGATTGTACAACTTGGTGGCAAGGTAAATTTAATTGTCAAACTGTTCACTTGTGTCATTGTGTGTGTGCTTACAAGTTTATTTCTTAATCATTATCCACGAAATTAAGGCTACAAAGAACCAGAGATCTCCACTAAGTGTTTAATTACACACTGTGACATTGATTATGAACTAATTGTCAGAAGAAATACATGAAATTTTAGCAAGGGTGATTGTGGAGAAGAACCATCAGAATTGAGAAGGCAATTGCTACATCTTGTAGAGTATCAGGTAATTCGATTATTTTTCAATATATTTGTATAATTATACTATTTAATATTCAATTTGAATGTCCTTAATCAACTTCTTTATCGAAATCATATAGATGAGAATCATGAGATTTATATTAGGGTTGGGACGGGATTAGCTCTTTTGTAGGACTTAGATATCAATTTGGTGAAAGAATCTTCCCACAAAACATTCATGGTCTCCATCTTTCTACACTTGCAATATTTGTAATTATCTAATTAGGTTTGTCAATGAATTGTTTGGTTAATAGGAATATTCTGTTTTGAGTTCAAAGATCTAATATATGTGATTTAACACATTTTCCTTACCATGTTTTACCTTTTTTGTTAGTGCTAAGAATAACGCAATTCTTAAGCACATAAATCATTGTGTTGTAATTGTAGGTTGTCTGGTCGAAGGTTAAGTCATCTGAATTAAGGTTATATATCAATTTTAATATACTTTTTGTGTTCGAATTTCTTTCAACCTAAAGGTTTATATTTTTGGATTGAATTTCACTAATTTCTTATATAACATGATCTTTTTCTTTCATTTCAATTTTGAGTTAGTTTTCTCTTGCTGCTATTCTTCTTTTGATATTGGTTGTGCCTTAATCTAATTATAAGTTGAATCTTTTTTGTCTGTGTGCATTTCAGGCTGGTTGTGCCATGTTAATGCTCATCTTAGTAATTCTCACAATGTACATAATTCTGAGTTGTTAGGTTTGCATACAAGATTGCTTTCTTGCCATTCTTTGACGAACTCTCTTCATATATTTGGTGGTGTTCTTATCTCTTCATATATTTGGATTTCTGGTTCACTTGAATTATATGATTCTTCATTTCCCCTTTTGTAAAAGCCAAATTAATTTTTTCTCTCGTATTTGAATGGAATTTATTTGTGCAACCAAGATGGGAATTTTTTGGTCTCTACTGAAAATGGTGCATGCAAAAGTTTGTAAAGATCAAAATTTTTCACTAAGTAGTTCTTAGAAGAAACTAATTGGGAAGAGAAAATATAGAAAGATGATACTTTGTAAACTCATGCTAAACATTGTAAACTCATGGAATCCCTCAATTACAATGTTATTTTGATATACCGTCCAATTCATAATGAGATTTTACCATTAATTTATTGCTTATTAACGATATCAAAATTATTTTTGAAATAATTTATTTCATATTAATGGTAAAATGATGGTAAAACGATTGCAGTTATGAAATAATCTATTTCAATTACAATATTCTTTTTTCTTCTACTTCTTTTATTTTCGTGGAGAGTTTATTATGTATAGAAATCCTTTTTTTTTACTTAATACTTATGCCCCCTCGTTTTAAATAAGCACTTTGTATATCAAGATTATGATTTTACTTTTTTTTTTGTCTCATTTATGCGTTCTGTTTTCATGTATATAAAACAAATTGTGTAAATTGCCTCCATTTTAAAGAAGGAACATTTATGATCTCCTTAAAATCAACACACACAGAGTAGTGAATTTGAACCAGGTAAACTCAAGATTCTCAATCAATGCAAAGTTTATCCATCACTTTCTAGGTACCTCGACTTTCAGTGAGTACATTGTCGTGAGTCGTCCACAAAGGTTGCATTGCAATGATCAACATGTGCTCCTCTGGACAAAGTTTGTGTCATACATTGTGGATTTTCTACTGGTTAGTGCAAAAATTAAAATAGTATGTCAATATTTGGTAGTCTGTATTGATTTTGTTGGTTGAATTTTAGGGTTCGGTGCTACTGTCGACGTCGCTAAATCCAAGAAGGGCTCGAGTGTGGCGATTTTCGGATTGGGAGTTGTTGGACTTGCTGCTAAGTTATTCTGATGTTGATTTTCTGATTGTTTTTATGACGTTATAGAAAGTGGTTTTATTCTTTATATAGATCTTGCACACAGTTATAGTAGTGCAAAATTGTAGTCTGCTATGAGAAATCCGACGTTAATTTCTTCCGTTGGTCATTCTCCTTTAAATAAGAGGTCATTGTACAGTCAGAATGCTTTACTGAATTTTCTTCTCAATTAGACTGGTTAAGAAGTCAAATGTTTGTTCTGGGGGAAGCTGTTTTGACATTTTGGCTGAATTTTCAAGTAATGAAACTATGGGATCGGGAATTAATGACAGTGCTTTCTAAGTTGGCTTGGCTCTAGAAGAACTCGTCTTGCTCTTGGTACTAACAATGACATTGTTCATGTAAGCGATGGCCTAAACAAGCCTTTTCTTGGTTAGTCGGAATGTCTGTGTTTAATTGTGATCTTACAAATGCAAACGATGATTTTTAGTTTTATTTATTGTTATTCTATTTTTAATGACTAATTATACTATTGGATCAAAAGTCATTCATCTTGACTATATCACAATGCAGTGCTCACACAATATGTTATACGGAGTATATGTTATACATGTTCAATGGTTACTAATGCTTCAACGCAAATATTAATCTCAATTGTGGTTTTATTGTGAACTATACGCTACATTGGGTCGGTGAGTTGGGTAAATGATCCTTTGTGACGTTTTTATTAGAAAAATAACCCCTTTAGAGTTTATTATTTAATTAACTTATTATTATTATTTATCCTTACTATTTTATAGCTCATCATTATTTTGTGTTGCGGATATGATGTTTTTCTTTCTAAATCTACATAATAATGCATAATATGTACGGATTGTTAGATTAATACAAGCGTCCAAATTTTTTTTTGTTTGATTGTCAACGATTATCATTCTAAATTTGGCTTAACTTTAGGATTTGATAGGTGCATTCTTTAAATTTTACAAGAGTATAAAATCTTTGGTATTTGGATATCATTTAGATTGTTTGATAGTCTCATTATCAATTTATACTAATGCAAATTCGAGTAACTTTTGTTGTTGTTGGGAACTAACAAGTTTCATTTTTTAGTTGACGTGTGAATTATTAGTCTCAACAAGGACAAACAATTAATAGAATTACATTTGTTCGTTAGCGTGAACTCAACACCTAATTAAATATATATGAGATATAATTCAATGGAATGTTTAACCACTGCAAATGTTGTATCATAAACATAATATCAAAATCGTATACGACACACGCAAAAGACCCACGCGTACGCGCGGGTTTCCGAATCTAGTTGAAGTTAATTACATATGGCAATAAACATTGTTAATTTAATACGTCACGTATGGAGTACATCCATACACGACGTATGGATCAATTCCATACGTTACGTATGAATATATTCCATGTGCGACGTATGGATTATTTTGCTATATAAGGCCCAACATCGAAACCCTACCATTTGTTTTCTTCCTCTCTTCTCTCCCAGGGCACTGCAACCCCCCAACGCAGCGATTTGCTCCAAAATCAAGCATTTTCAACATCAATTTGCATATAAGGTATGTAAACAGTAAGATTTCATTGTTATGGTATGATATGGATGTATATATGAGGTTTTGATGTTTTTTTATGATATTTACTTCGAAATTGACTGTGTATGTTAATTAGTTGATTAGAAAGGATTAAAGGCTGAATTTCTTGTTGATTAGAAAGGATTAAGCATTTTCAACATCAGTTAACATATGTAAATGAATACGTCACGTATGGATTACATACATACGTCTATGTATAGACCTAATTCATACGTCGTGTATGGATCATGTCCGTACGTGACGCATGAATTTTTTTTTTGAAATGTTGCAATACATACGAGACGTATTGATTTAATCCATGCGTAACACACAAAATTGGGTGGTAAACACTAAGCAGAAATTAAGATGAACGGTAAATAGAAACCATCAAAAAAAATATTGTTTGATATATTCCTGTTTCATACAGTAGTGGATGGTTTTAAAACCGTCGGTCCTTCAAGCACCTTCATCTCCAAAATCTACACCTTGATCACGTGGATCAGCGATGTGGACTCGGCTACTTCTCCATTTGCACGTGTTTTCAACGATTTTTCTGAAAATTTCACCCTAAAAATCGAATCATCTGAAAGTAACTTGCTTGACAAAATAAACGGATGCCAAAAAACAACCAATAATATGAGGGTTTCTTTTGTTGGAAGCTCAAATCCCAAAAATAGAAAATCGACAGGATATTAAAATGAATATCGGTTTTTGGTTGAAAAATATTCTATGAAAATTATGAGATTTCGGTTTTCTGTGATTTTAAATTCCTTCATTATGTGGGAATTGATCTTACCTAGTCTAGGTAATTCAATTTTTCTTATTTTTACACATGTAATTTTAAATTCCCCTATTTTGATCTATCTATTGTAAATTTTAACTAAACAAATTTTCTCAAAATCCCCTATATATATTACAAAACACCTTAATTCAATTTTCATGAATTACAATTCCCACATTAAACCAAACGAGCACGGAAAATTTCAAATAATAAGTCGTAGTCTTCCTCGCTTAAATTCAGTAACAATCGTTATCTTTCTACCCTATGATAAAGTTTGGTGAGCCAAAATTCTCTAAGTTTTTAATTAAGCTTAGATAGTCCCATATTCGAAATCCATACCATGATAAAGTCCGATGAATTAATAAATATAGGGTCGTGTACACAAATGCATATTTATATTAAATCAATCATATAAGTCTATGAAATCTACTATATACAACAAATGGGATCTTCTACTGCAGATGCTATAGCAGGTCATGTGCCAAAGAAGCAAATTAATTAATTTATTATTTTTATAGGGTTTCAAATTTATCATTTAGGATCTAAAATTTTAGAGTCTAGGGTTTATTGGTATTGTTTAGGGTGTAGAGAATATGAAAGAGGGTTTTTAAAATTTTAAAAATAAAAAATTACACTTGGGCACATGATCCGCTACATACTTCGCAATAGAAGATCCGGACCGTATATACAATGTTAAAGTTGAAGCCATGTCTTCACAAAAATTTGCGCCACTTGGCAAAATTTGAGTGGAGATATGTGTTTTTTTTTATTTTCAAAAAAAAAATCATTGACCCACTATCCCACTAATTCTAAATTTCTCTTTTACTTACATTTATTTAAACACATCTATCTAATATATATACATATTATGTAGATAATATAAATAAAGCAATATCAAACGTTTATTTTTGATTTTATGATTTAGATGGTTAGTTATTGTATAATATATTTATAATTTATATTGTTATATAATAGTTATTTATTTGCCGTACGTAATACGGAACAATCACTGGACGTTCAAACTTGAAACTACCACTAATTACACCAAACTTACGGCAAATTAACAGCATAGCCTCATATCCAATATCTTTTCTTACTGATTTCACCTGATTTGGAAGACAAAGATATCCAATCTCTTTTCTAATTAATTTCATATTTAATATACAAAAAATTAGAGTGACATATATACTATATTATATGAAAGACAAATATTTCAATATAAAAATTAATATATTAAGAGCATAAAGATAATTTTTTCATATAATAATTGTTCATGTGTTATAAGATTTATTTTTATTTTATTTTAATTAGAAAGTGCAATGTAAACTTCAATGTAAACTTCCTTATTACTGTTTATTTTTATTACGAAACATGTGATGAATGATTGATTTGTGTATTTTAGATTAGGAAGGAATGGAATATATACTATTTGATGTTTAAAAAATATCAAATATTATAATATGACATATGTCAAAAACAAAAATTTAGAGTAACATGTGGAAAATTTAATATAACTTGAAAAGGAATGTGGTAAAAATTATTTTTCCTTTAATATATATATAGTATATTTCTTGCTTGTAAGTTAAGAGAAAAGTTCGGGTGAGAACAAGACTTAACGTAGGAAAAACAAAGTTTTTGCATTAATAGATAACAAACTAATGTTCATGATTTGAGAGGTAATGTTCATATTTTGAGAGGTAATGTTCATAATTTGGGCGATAAATTTTTTTGAGGACATTTTGAGAAAAAAATAAAAAAAACAAAGTTCGCGGTAATTATAGCCCAGATTATGAACATATATACATATACTAAAACAGAACGTTGTTTTGCCACATGTCGCCCTTATATTCAATTCGCCTATGTGTCGACCTTTAAGCTATGCTACATCATCCATCATGTTATCATCCACCTGTCATCTTCCATCAGATCTTTGGCCGGATATATTCTGTAAGCTCCCTGTCAAATCTCTTCTCAAATTTCGTTGCGTGTCGAAATCATGGCTATCTTTGATTGATGATGTTGGCTTTGCTCGTTTACATCTCAAATATTTCAAGAACAACTCTGATGAAACCCACTTCTGGGCTGTCCAGAATAGCCTATATGATGTGCGTTGTAGTAACACGTTTGAAGCCACTTCAGAAACACTTTTTAGCCTTAGAGAAAGCGTAGACAAGTATTGGAAAATCGTTTGCTCTGTCGATGGATTGATCTTGCTAAAGACTCGTACTCGTAATACTTATTTCAATTGGGACATAAAGGTGTGGAATCCATCAATTAGAAAGTTCCGTGAAATTCCTTCCTTGCCTGAAATTGATATATCTTTTCCTCGTGGTACTAGCTTGGAAAAGGAGGATATAGGCCTTGGCTGCGATCTGTTATCAAATGATTACAAGATTGTTAAACTTCTGTTTTTACATAGACATCGGTCTTGGCAACGAACCTTACATTCTATAGCAATCTACAGCCTTGTGGTTGGTTCATGGAGGATGATTAAATTCCAAGGCAATGGATCATCATCCTCTAACTGAAGTTTGCTCCTACGCGGAAGAGTCTATTTCCAGGGCAGCTTGTACTTCATTGCTGAGAAAGATGGTGTTTGGAATTTGGTTGCGTTGAGTTGTTCTCTTTCATCAGCATGCCGCCTGATGGATATGATTATAAGGACCCCGTGTTGGTTGACAATGGGCGCTCACTGGCAGCATTTGATGGTGTTTGTGGTGACAAATTGTGGGTCTTGGATGCTGAAAATGTGTCCATGTGTTGTTGCTCACATGAAACGGCGTTTAACTACATCAATAACACGTTCTTGTACATAAAGAAGAAAGGCTGTGATATACTGACAGTGAGGAGGACTCCAATGTCCATAAATAAAAACTCTTTTCAGGTGGTATGATGGAACCCTAAAATAGATGAGTGTAAGATTCTTCAGCAGAAGGAAAACCCTTACTTTTTTCACATCTGGTTATATAGATACGTCGAGAGCTTGATTCTACATCAATAAGAATCTCAACAGCTGAACTTTAGGGTATCTCGTCTTATATATATTAAAGCTAACACTTTTCGAGGCTATAGAGTGATTTTAGGCTTAGATTGTTAGATAATTTTTTTTTTAATTTTAATGATTAACATACGAAACGCCTATATACACGCAACTTTTTCACTATATGCACGCCAATCTGTGCGCAGTTCTTATAAGCATAATTATATGCGCAGTTGTTAAGCGCACGAGGGTATTTTGGGAATAAAATGAAATTGTTGGCGTCGTCTGACAAATTAATGCGCTGATAACACGCGTTTAAAAAGAACCTGTGCGCACGTTTCGAATTCTAAAACCTTATGCGCAGACGTTTTGCGCATAAGATCCGTGCGCAGATATGTTGCGCACAGGTTATATTTAACCTAACCGGCGTCTTCTTCTTCTTCTTTCTCCTTCTTCTTCTCCGTTTTGCACTCCCGACGGCGCCTTCGTTTTTTCCCTCTTTCCGATCGATTCTCTCACCTAAACACAATTTCATCAATGGATTCGCAACCCCCACATCCTCTCGCTTCCGGAGAAACCACTTTCGTCCCGATCCCGACACCTCCGGCGACCTCCGTCACAACGGAGCCACCTCCGACGACCTTGTCCGACGATGAAGCCTTGGTGGATGGAGGCGGCCGGCGGTATGCGACTCGAGCGGCGTTGGCAGCGGCAAATGCTCCTCCGGCGAATATTCCGGCGGGTGCTCCGGCAGCTGGTAGGGTTCCGGCGACGACGACTACGGATCCGGTGACACCGCACGAGCTTTATTCGGTATATAATTTCTAAACCCGCTTTTTTCAAATTTTAATTGTATTTAATTTTGGAAATTTAATCGTAATTTTTGTAGTAATAATTACGATTAAATTTCAGTTTTTTATGAATTAAATATTAGAATTCGTATTAATCGTAATTTTTCTTAATTACGATTAAATTTTAATTTCTTATGAATTAAATATTAGAATTCTTATTAATCGTAATTTAATCGTAATTTTTTATAATTACGATTAAGTTTCAGATTATTATGCACTAAAGAGAACTATTATGAATTCGTATTAATCGTAATTTTTTAGTAATAGTAGTGATTATTATTTCGTATTAGTTGAGATGTTTATTTTTTAATAAATATGAATTAAATATTAGAAACTTAACAGTCATAACTAGTTATGACTTAATTGTTAAGTTTCTAACAATTCCTATTAAAAAATAAAGTTTTCGTAGATATAAAGACTCGAATTTGATTACGAAGTTGCAAATTATTTCCGAATATTTTAGTATGAATTAGTCATACTAAAAATGCAAAAACATGTAGACTATACAAGCCGTCATGGATCAGACCGGCAACACGATGCCCGCACCAGTAGCGGAACGACTTCCACGTCGACATGATGTGGCAGCCGGTATGCGACTAGAGTTTGAGGCCCTTGAACGATTTTTCGGCACCAGATCACCTGAGCGTCGTGAGCCAGAGAATGAGTATGACGAGGCACAGCTGCAGCAGCAGAAGATAGATGGTTCGCATATGGAGATAGATGGACAGACAGGAGATTTCCATGACGATGTAGATTATCCTGGTCGATATCTTACTGCGTTCGACCCTATTGAGCCCACACCAGTACAGGCGCAGGTGACCACAGATGACTATGATATCCACGACGCACCTCTGTTTCAGGATGTTGTACCTCCCAGTTCAGAGCATACAGAGCAGGATTTACCTACAGTGACAGATGCAACAACGTCGACATCTTCTCCTCCTACGGTCGCATCTGCAGAGCCAGTCGCATCTTCAGAGCCAGTGTCGGGAGATTTAGACGACGATGACCATTCCGTAGCGATCTATTTTCCTTGGCTCGGGGACTCGATGAAGGACATTTGTCGTCCACGTGCACCTCACCTACTGTGTTCTTATGAGACGCATATAGCGAGATGGATATGGTCGCGTGGTCCTCTTCCAGGGCCCGCTCCCGATGTACCATTTGTGCCCCCGGTGCAGGTTAGGAAGCGTGCCCGTGCGGGGGAAGCTGTAGGCCGAGGCAGAGGCCGAGGTGGTGGTGAGGGTGCCGTAGGCAGAGGCCAAGGTGGTGGGAGAGGGAGTGAGAGAGGTAGAGGGAGAGGCCAGGAGGGTGCTGAGGGAGTTGGTGGTGAGGGTGTTGCTGCTGAGGGAGTCGCTGAGGGGGCTGCAGTTGAGGAGGTTGTTGTTGAGGAGGTTGCGGCTCCAGTTAGAGGTGGTCGTCGTCCCAGGCAGAGATGACGAGTAGCAGATATTCAGCCAGAGGATGAGCCAGAGGATGGGGACGGGGATGAGGCCGAGGCTGATGCGGCTCCGTTAGATCCGGTATGTTCAATAACATTGATCTGAATGCTTATAATAACTTATACGTTTCATATTTACTAACCAGAGGCAATTTTTTTTCTGTACTTATTTAGGCTAGGAAGCTCCTGAGGGTGATGTACAGATCTCCACAGGTTCATGATTATGAGCATCATATTTCAGCTGAGGAGGGTACATGGTTCAGGCTTGCTGAGCGTTCTGGGCTGACAGAGCTGCGCCGAGTGGGCATAGCGTCTCAGATCGATGCTGCACTGGTTTCTGCTTTTGTGGAGAGGTGGCATCCAGAGACCAACACTTTCCACATGTCATTTGCTGAGATGACCATCTGCCTACATGACGTGATGCAGATCCTCAGAGTCCGTATACATGGTCGTAGCTGCAATTCACCTATGACAGATGACCAGATCTATGCGGCGCTTGCGGACGCTATGGGTCAGGAGGCTGATGACATGAAGGCATGTTATAGCTCAGGTGGCATTCATTTCGGTGCCCTCAATGCTCGGTTAGATGTTTTGTTTGATGCGCCAGTCAGGAATGAGAGTCACATTGCTACTTTGTATCTCCTTTTGCTTCTGGGCTCGACTGTCTTGGTGGACAGGTCGACAAAGGGTGTCGAGGTCCAGTACGCGGCGCTTGTTCTCAACCATGATCGTACAGGGGACATTGCATGGGGAGTCGGCATACTTGCGTTAGTGTATCGCAATTTAGGGTCTGCATCTAGAGTCGAGACGGTAACCATTGGTTCATGTGGGATTCTTCTGAGGGTAAGATCTTGTCTTTAACGTCTTGGTGAATAACTCTTAACTATTCACATAGTTTTACTAATAATATGTAATTGTTTATATGTAGTGCTGGATCTGGGCATACTTTCCTCATTTTCGTGATCACTTTGTCACGAACCCTGCATTCGCCCATGGAGATGGTGTTGTAGGATTGTATACACCACTTAGCTCGGATACTCGGCGTTTGGTTGCCATCCGTCGCATGCTCGACAACATGAGATATGAGCAGGTTTGGATTTATACACTTATATTTTTTATGTCATTACCGCCATACGTGTCTAATTTGGCTTGTTATTTGTTTCAGGTTAACTGGCAGCCATGGAGAGATTTGGACTTCAACTCACCAGAGGTTTCTCCTACGAGATTTGAGGGCGTATTGAGCATATGGAAATTTCATGAGGCCTACAACCCTAGGAGAGTCCTGCGGCAGTTTGGGCGGGCTCAGCCCGTTCCCGACCCTCCCATTCAGCCGTTGTCATTTAATCGGCCCATGGGTTGCTCGAGGTATGACATCGTTTATGCACCTGAGCTTCTTCTTGCATGGGACGCATAGCCGAGGCCTCTGATCGATCTGGATGGGCCGGCTGCAGAGCCAAGATGGAAGATGTCTGATGACTATATGGATTGGCTGGACGAGTTCTCACATCCCATCGTCGATCCATCCTCTGAGAGACATGATCGCCCGCCTCGCTATGGATATACCCCGGTGTCTATCGATGCATTAGAGGTATGTAAAATTTTATAAAGTTTGTACAAAACATAGCTTCAGACCTTAACTAACGATTAAATTTACGTTTTGTTTGCAGCGTTGTCAGATCCTTCAAGCCATGATGCACTCTTTTTTAGACACCCCTATCTCGGATCGACCTTGGAACACTAAAGAGGTGATTCGATTATGGCTTGAAATCTTAGAGGCACCTTTGGCACCATCTCCCCCACGTGCATCGCAGATGGCAGCACCACCACCTCCTGTTTTCCGAGATTCTGTTCATGCGAGGGGCCAGGGGAGTGGATGTGGCACTCAGGATGATACGACTCAGGAGGATGCGCACCAAGATGATATGACTCAGGGTGATGTGCCTCGGGAGGATGCTCCGCCTTATACTCAGGAGACTCAGGATTAGACGCTCGACTTCTATTTTTGTTTGATGGATGTTTTATGTACGATTGATGTTTTATGTATGCCCTTTTTTGTGTGATGGTTTTAACTTTTATGTTTTGCTTGTTTGAATATTCAAAACAACTCTGAACAATAATGCAAATACAAATCTGAACAACAAGACGTGAAAAACGACTCTGAACAATAATGTGATGGTCTTCAACTGTGCGCTTAACACCTGCGCACAAGAAGCTGTGCGTACTCTAAATGAGCATAGAAATGTGTGTGCAGACCCAATGCACATATAAGGCCTTCAAGGTTTTTTTGCGTTTTCGCGTATTTTCGATCAACTTTTTGTGAAGGGGAGACCTTATACACACTTTATATTCCTAATAACACATAATTGTATAAGTTTTTGAAACATAATCAACATCGATGTACTAGACCCTTCATATCTCAACTACTTCAACTATTTCGAAGAATGAAAGACTAGTGATGGTTTACAAAGGAGGTGTTACTCGAAGAGTTCGAGTTTTTGACTCGAAGTTACCGACAAGGTTAAATAGCTATAATATTCATTGAAAACAAGTTTCATTGCATTCCGACGTCGTTTGGGCATCGAACCGCCTATTCTCGACCTTAACAGACCATTAGGACCGATAAGGCGTTTTTGAGTTTTCGCGTCATCCTCCTCCTTTTTAGGACGACCTGCCGTCTTGCTCCTGTACTCTTCTTTCCTTTTGATTTCTGCTTTGCCTCCTCCATCTCATACTGCTCCATATCTTCTTGTTTTATGTCATCCTCCTTGTCATTTTCACTGTCAACCTCCTCCTTATCCTTGTTCTTTGCACCCTTTGGCCTGCCTTTTCTTTTCACATTTGTCGGTTCTTTCAAGGTAGTTAGTTCAGGATGCTCCAAGTCCTGATACAACTCACCTAGCTGGTATGCCGTGCTTTTCTTCAAGGTTCCAAGTTCCAACTTGGTGAACATTTCATGGAGTCGCAACTCTATAATGTTCATTCGGACCTTCAGATTTGGGTCGTCTTCTGTTTCAGGAGTGTCGTCCCAATGCAAATCCCTCCAGAACGGGTGAATGTCATTCTCAATCAGGGGTGTGTTTGAAATGATAGCGTGTGCAATTTGATGGACGCACGGTAACCCAAGACAGTTCCTCACCCAATGGTCGGTGCATTGTTCAGGAAATTTTCCCGTCAACATGATCTCATAAGTAGCCAACAAATGATCAAAACACCTATCTGACACTTTGTAGAAGAGTCGGGAAAAAATAGCCCTTCCAAGCGGATGCATGTTTGGATCATCAGAATCAGTTGGTCGTTTGGAGAGAGACATGTTCATGCTCGCCCTAATTGAATCAATCTGAAGGAGTACTGAATGATGGATCCGTACGATCACTCTATTAAAGCCCCCTCTGCTGGAACCAATAATATCTTTCAAAACCTTGTGCATCCCTTCAACTCTAAAAAACAGTTAAGTTGGTAAGTTAAGAAAGTACGCCGTTATGATATAATCGTCTTAACTAAAAAATATCAATATTTACCTGTTTGAAGTCCTCGTAAGGAAATGAAGCTTATGATCTGTCCAAGCCCTCACTATGCTTGTCTTGTGAGGATTAAGCCATGTTCTCTCGACGTATCCCACAAGGCCGCTCTTCCAAGATCTCTTCAACTGTTCGAGCCGCAGTTCATAGGTCTCTTCAGTAGCTGATAAGCGGTGTTTTACATACCGCAACTATGGATTATTAGCTAGTTTTGTATAGGATTATGTTATTTGTTTCTATGTAATCTGTATCATGGAGCTGTTCGAGAGAAGATTTACATACGAGATTCCAAGAGATGATACAAAGCATTGGAAGCATTGAAGCATAAGGAAGAAGCTGCTGAAGACGAAGACGAAGACTTGAAGAAATCAGTAGCTGCTACCTCAAACAACACAGCCGCACCCGCGGGCCTCAAGCCACACCCGCGGGCCTCAAGACGCACCCGCGGGCCTCAAGCCGCACTCGCGGGTTTCACCCTCAGCCAAGGATTCCGAGAAAGCTCAAGCCGCGCCCGCAGGTTCCAAACCGCGCCCGTGGCCCTCTGCCATCCTGAAAATCTGGAGAATCCAAAACCGCGCCCGCGGCTCTCAACCCGCGGGTGCGGTTCCTCGACAGAAGAATCAAATTGATGTCTTTGCCATTTGAAGTAATTTGCGTTTAATTCTGTAACTTTCTACACGTTTTTATTACCTTAATTCGGCTGTTACAATAGCTGAATGCTATTTAAGTTGTGGATGATCATCCTTGATCATCTTGCCTTTTGTTTTGCTTAAGTTCTTGGAGAGTTTTTCACAAACTTATGAGTTGCTAGAGTTCTTTGTTTCACTTGGCGTTTGAAGCTTTTGGATTCAACAAGTTGTGAGTTTATCCTTTCCCTTTGTCTACTCTTTGATTGTCTCAACTCTCTTGTTTGTATTGTCCATGAAATAGATTTACTAGTTTAAATTGATCACCTAAGTTAGTTTTATCTTATTCATATTGCTAGAGTTTGATACTTCTAGTTGAATTATCATACTTGTTGTGTAGCACAATCTATTTGCATGAACTAGCTGTGATTGTTATTAGAGAAGAGAGTTGAGTACATGTCGAGTATCCGACTAGTTGTCCATGATATTGTATGTATCTATCTATTCCTGAATGCATTGCTACTTTGTTATTGAACTTTGATAGTTTCAAGGTTATAGTCGAGTAAGGGTTATTAGGACTAGTAACTATTCAAGAACAGGAATTAGAACGATCACTTGAGAACTTGACATAGGGATAAAAAGGATTCTAAGATCAACTTGTTAATCTAATTGTAGATAATCGCTAAGTGGAAAACTGCGCTTAATATTGTTATAACCAAGTTGACATTCGATACTTCGTATCAAAACCACAAAAAAAACCCCTTTGGTTACGTTTATTGGTTAGTCATTGTAATAACTTAAGAATTTGATAAACTGATTCTCTTGGGATTCGACCCTTCCTTGCGCACTATATTACTTAGTTTGCATGTTAGGATTACTTGACTTGGCACACGACAAATTCGCCTCGTCAAATTTGGCGCCGTTGCCGGGGAGTCAAAGTTTCTTATTTTTAAGTTCTTATTTTGATTAACCTTAGTGTTGACTAGTGAATGGTCAACACCCATTCTACTAATCAGCCTCTTTCTATTCTTGATTCAGAGATCGAGAGAACTTTTCATCGGAATCAAAGAGAGAACAGAGTCGGGACTGAGATAGTAGAAATGGCCGATCGAGAAGCTCTTGCTGAAGTGCAATGTCAATTGGCTGACATACAGTTGGTCGTTGATGCTCAACGGGAGCTAATTGCGGCAAGGCTACCAGGAGGTGGTGTTACTCGCACTTTGAGAGAGCGGCAAACACCGAACCTGACACAACAACCTCAAGCTGTGGTTATTCCACCCCTTGCTCATGGGGTGACTTTCGAGCTCAAGTCAGGGGTGATCAATTTGCTCTCAAGTTTCCATGGTTTGGCTGGTGAGGATCCGATCATGCATTTGAACCAATTTCATGACATTTGCATGACGACCAAACCGCCAAACGTCACGGAAGAGCAGATCAAGATGATAGCCTTCGGGTTCACTTTGAAGGATGGTGCTCGTTCTTGGTATTACCATTTGCCAACCGGTTCGGTTGATAATTGGGAAAAGTTGCACAAGGTGTTCTTGAGCAAGTATTTTCCGGTAAAGAAGACAAATGCTCTCAAGAAGGAGATAGCCCATGTCGAGCAAAGTGAAGACGAAACTCTCTATGACTACCTTGAACGCTTCAAGGGGTTGTGTGCTTCGTGCCCTTTTCATGGGTATGATACCAAGGATCTCGTGCTTTACATTTGCAATGGTCTCCTTAACCAAGAAAGGAGGATGGTTGATGCTGCGTGGGGTGGGAATATTCTCAACATGACGCCGGAGGATGCCATGGAGAAATTGCAAGATATGGCTGAGAGCACAAGGAGTTTTGGTAGGACATACACCAAAAAGGGAGTGCACGCAGCAAGTTCAGGGGATCCCGCTCTTGTAGCTGAGCTTGTAGAGTTGAAAAAGATGGTCTCTCAGTTGCAAAAAGGACAACAACAACAAGTAAAGGTATGTGGTATTTGTGCTGACCCTTCTCATTTTACAGATAAGTGCCCTGAGCTTGAAGGTGAAGACGTTGCTTAAGTCAATGCTGCTGGTGGTGGGTATGGACCCCCACGACCTCGTGGTGATCAACAAAACAACTACAACCCGAGGAATAGAGATCATCCCAATTTTTGATGGCGTGATCCAAATGAGCCCCAACAACAAGCTCAAGGCCCTCGACCCAATGCTGGACCATCTACTGCGGAGCTGCTGAGATCCTTGACTCAACACTTCACAACTCATGTTCAAACGACCGAGTCGAGCATCAAGAACATGGAGAAGCAAATTGGGCAGTTGGCTGAAGCTGTAACCACCATTGCACAACAAAATTCCAATTCTCTACCGTCCCAAACGGTGGTGAATCCAACCAGAAATGTAAGTGCAGTAACAACAAGAAGTGATAAGATTTTAGGGGAAACCAAAAACCTTGTTGAGGCTTCTGCAGAAAAGTCGAATTCTGAGGACAGCCGAGAGTCGCGCCCGCGGCTCCTCTACTGAGTCAGAAATCGATTTTCGTGATGAGCCGCGCCCGCGGCTCCTCTACTGAGTCAAATGTTTCGGAATTTCCTTCACAAAATGTTGAACTCGAAGTGGAGGATCGGGGGGATTTCTAGTTGAGACAGGACAACTACGTTCTCCCCAACTTTCCACCTCTCGACTCCACCAAGCCTCCCGCCCCGTTTCCCGATGCCCTTAGGAACACCAAAAGGCCGGAAAACGACAAGGAGTTGTTTGAGACGTTCAACAAATGTGAGGTAAACATTCCCTTGCTCAAGTTAATTAAAAGCATTCCTCGATATGCAAAGTTTTTAAAAGAACTTTGCACAATCAAGAGGAATCAAAAGTTGAAAGGGCAACAAAAGGTAACGGTAAGAGAGCGTGTCTCCGCTGTATTTCAAAGGTGAGTGCCTAAGAAGTGCAGCGATCCGGGCATGGTCAGCATACCTTGCCGTATAGGTGACACACATTTTGAACGAGCCATGCTCGATTTGGGTGCATCGATAAATGTGTTGCCTTACTCTCTCTATAAGATTCTTGGGTTAGGTCCACTTCATGAAACCGGAATTGTTACTCAACTAGCCGATAGGTCCACCGTGTATCCTAAAGGTGTAGTTGAAAACGTTTTGGTTATGGTGGATAATTTGTTCTTTCCCGCTGATTTCTTTGTGTTAGACATGGAACATGATGGGCAAGCTGCTCCTATTTTGCTTGGGAGGCCCTTCATGCGAACCGCTAACACAAAGATTGATTTGGCTAGTGGGTCTCTTACTTTAGAGTTCAATGGGGGAAGTGGTTCAATTTAACATTTTTGATGCTATGAAACACCCCGTCAAAGATGCTGCGTCTATTTGTTCAATCGATGTAATTGATCCTATAGTTCAAGATGTTTTCAATATCTTTGGCTTGGATGAATTACAAAGTGTATTAGAACACAACATCATTCACTCACCAACACTTGATTTGTCTCTTCCACCTGAGATTCAAAGTGTTCTAGCTCGTCTAGACGCTTCGGGTAGAATTTTGGCCGGTCGGCCCATGCTACTAACTTTGGAGAGCGAAAAGCTTCTTCCTTCTATTGTGCAGGCACCGGTTGTAGAGCTCAAGCAATTACCCGAGCACTTGAAGTATGCTTTTCTTGGGGAAAATGATACCCTCCCGGTAATCATTTCGAGCAATTTGACAGATGAACAAGAGAGAAGGTTGGTGATGGTGTTGATAGAACACATTACCGCTCTTGGGTGGACCATTGCTGACATCAAGGGAATTAGCCTTTCCACCTGTGGTTTCTTGAAGGAGAATATCTTTTCTCATTTTGGGATTCCAAAGGCTCTTATAAGTGACCAAGGTACTCATTTTTGCAACAAGATGGTGAGTGCACTTTTAAAGAAGTACCATGTCACTCAACGAGTCTCAACTGCTTATCACCCCCAATCCAATGGACAAGCTGAGGTGTCCAATAGGCAAATCAAGGGGATTCTGGAAAAGACGGTGGCTCCTAATCGAAAGGATTGGAGTCTAAGGTTGGATGATGCACTTTGGGCGTATAGGACCGCCTACAAAACTCCAATAGGAATGTCCCCATATCGACTTGTGTTTGGGAAGGCTTGTCACCTTCCGGTGGAGTTAGAGCACAAGGCATGGTGGGCGGTTCAATAATGCAACATGGAGTTGGATGAGGGAGGCGACTTTAGGAAGTTGCAAATCCAAGAGCTTGAAGAGATACGCCAGGATGAGTATGAGAATGCGGTGATCTACAAGGA
Organism: Oxyria digyna; assembly: GCA_029168935.1. Taxonomy (NCBI): domain Eukaryota; kingdom Viridiplantae; phylum Streptophyta; class Magnoliopsida; order Caryophyllales; family Polygonaceae; genus Oxyria; species Oxyria digyna. Next base: position 50,716,203 of record JAPVLV010000005.1, read on the forward strand.
AAAGACGAAGGATTGGCACGACAAGAACATCTTGAGGAAAGATTTCAAGGTGGGAGACAAGGTCTTTCTCTACCAATCTCGTCTTCAACTTTTTTCGGGTAAGTTGCGATCCCGGTGGAATGGCCCGTATGTTGTTGCTCGTGTCTTTCCTCATGGCGTCGTGGAGTTGTTTGACAAGGACAACCGCAACGTCTTCAAGGTGAATGGTCAAAGGTTAAAACCTTACCATGAGGGATTCAACAAAGTGTCTTTAGATGAAGTGGCTCTAGAAGAGCCAACTTTTGAAAATTGAAGACGGGAAACCAAGTCGAGCCACGACTCTAACTAAGGCGCTGCTTGGGAGGCAACCCGAGGTATTTTTTCCTTTCCCCTTTGAATTTCAATTTCTTTTTAATTGTTTTGTTTTCTATTTTCTAGGAATTCAAGACGAGAAGACGATGGTCGTTTGCTACTAAAGGAATTGACGGTTCTTCTTTTCGTTTATCCAAAAAAAGAAAAAAAAAGAAAGAGAAAAAAGGAATTGACGGTTCTACTTCTACCATTCTCTCTTCGACTTTCATCTTCTACCCTTCTCCATCTCAGATTTCATCTTCTACCCTTCTCCATCTCAGATTTCATTTTCTACCCCATCTACGTACCCCACTTCCCATCCCCACCAATCAAACCCTAACTCCGACTTCCACCATTCTATACCCGCTCCCCCTCATGCAACTGCTCGACGACGAGCTCGAGGTGGGATTAGCATCCAGGAGCCGGTTCAGCAGCCGGATCAGCAGTCCGTTGACCTTGATGATGAGGATGATTATGACTTCCAGGAGCCTGCCCCTCGATTTCAGCCTCAGAGGCAATGAGGCGAAGGCTCATCATCTGCAGCTCCTGCTGACATACCTTGGGAGCAGCGTCTATTCGAGCGGATTGAGTTTGTCTACCCGACGGTTCAGACGGTGAACCAAAATGTTGAGAGGCTGCAGCATTCGGTGGATGACTTGCGGCTCGACATGCAGGCTCGTTGGCTCGACTATCCAAACCGGGATGACACGGATCAGTGAGCTTCTTTCTCTCTTCCTCATTATTTTTCTATGTCATACACACTGGGGGCATTGTGCACTTCAAGTATGGGGGAGGGGAATTAGTTCATTGTTTATCCTAGAGTAGTTTCATTTCCTTGTTATTTCCCTTCGGTTTTTTTGAATTTGGGTTGTACTTTGCATGGAATTAAAAACAGAAAAAGCCACAAAAATACGAAAAAAGGCAAATGAAAATCCTGGGATGGAAAAATCCATGCAATAAGCGGGTAGTTCGGCTTCCATTAGGCTTGGCAAAAAAGGACTTGAGGGCGGTAAGGAATGGTGAGATTGAAAATGAAATGAGTGGCTAGGTGAAAACCTTTCGGGGCGCCTAGGCAAAATGAGTGAAATGAGTGTCTTAGGACAAAATTTTTTGCATGTTGACCACTATGGAGGACCAAATTGATAGATTTCTTTCTCATCATATTGTTTGTATACTAAATGTGTTAGTGATTTGTGGTTTCTTTCTTTTTCATACTTCCTGAGATCTTTGAGTGATTATTGTAAAAGAGTAAGTTTCTTTTAGCTTACTCAGGGACGAGCAAGGTCTAAGTATGGGGGAGTTTGATAAGCGGTGTTTTACATACCGCAACTATGGATTATTAGCTAGTTTTATATAGGATTATGTTATTTGATTATATGTAATCTGTATCATGTAGCTGTTCGAGAGAAGATTTACATATGAGATTCCAAGAGATGATACGAAGCATTGGAAGCATTGAAGCATAAGGAAGAAGTTGTTGAAGACGAAGACGAAGACTTGAAGAAATCAGTATCTGCTACCTCAGACGACACAGCCGCACCCGCGGGTTTCACCCTCAGCCAAGGATCCGAGAAAGCACAAGACGCGCCCGCGGGTCCCAAACCGCGCCGGCGGCCCTCTGCCATCCTGAAATTCTGGAAAATCCAAAACCGCGCCCGCGGCTCTCAACCCGCGGGTGCGGTTCCTCGACAGAAGAATCAAATTGATGTCTTTTCCAATTGAAGTATTTTGTGTTTAATTCTGGAACTGTCCCCACGTTTTTATTACCTTAATGTGGCTGTTACAATAGCTGATGACTATTTAGGTTGTGGATGATCATCCTTGATCAGATACCTTTTGTTTACTTATGTTTTTGGAGAGTTTTTCACAAAACTTATGAGTTGCTAGAGTTCCTTTGTTTCACTTGGCGTTTGAAGCTTTTGGATTCAACAAGTTGTGAGTTTATCTTTTCCCTTTGTCTACTCTTTGATTGTCTCAACTCTCTTGTTTGTATTGTCCATGAACTCGATTTACTACTTTAGACTGATCACCTAAGTTAGTTTTATCTTATTCATATTGCTAGAGTTTGATACTTCTAGTTGAATGATCATACTTGTTGTGTAGCACAATCTATTTGCATGAACTAGTTGTGATTGTTATTAGAGAAGACAATTGAGTACATGTCGAGTATCCGACTAGTTGTCCATGATATTGCATGTATCTATCTATTCCTGAATGCATTGCTACTTTGTTATTGAACTTTGATAGTTTCAAGGTTATAATCGAGTAAGGGTTATTAGGACTAGTTGGACTAATAACTATTGAAGAACAGGAATTAGAACGATCACTTGAGAACTTGACATAGGGATGAAAAAGATTCTAAGATCAACTTGTTAATCTAATTGTGGATAATCGCTAAGTGGAACACTTCGCTTAATATTGTTATAACCAAGTTGACATTCGATACTTCGTATCAAAACCATTAAAACCCCCCCTTTGGTTACGTTTATTGGTTAGTCATTGTGATAACTTAAGAATTTGATAAACTAATTCTCTTGGGATTCGACCCTTGCTTGCGCACTATATTACTCAGTTTGCACGTTAGGATTACTTGACTTGGCACACGACAAATTAGCCGCGTCACCGAGACTCTTTCTCTAAACAAGGTGTTTACTGAACGCGTTGAGGGTTTGGAAGAAGATCTTCGAACTTTGAAGGAGGATTTGGAGAGGAAGATGGCGCAGCACGACAAGGATTTGGCCAAGGCGAAGATCTATTGGTCTTGGTTGTCCAGGGTTGAAGTTTACGAGGAGTATGCGGTTGGTGAGTGCGACAATTGGGACCCGGTGGGTGAGCGTGCTGAGTTCAGGGAGGCTTATCCGGAGCTTCCGGCAGGCGTTGACGCTGGTTCTTCTTGGAGGCGTTCGGATGCTTGTCCTGACGATGTGGACGTTGAGGGCGAGGAGCACGTCGACGAGGAGGAGGCTCCGACTGACGAAGAGGAAGGAGGTGATGGTCACACGTCTGGATCTGGGTCGTCTGAAGGGGAGTCCAAATCCTTGTAATTCATCAACTTTTTCTTAGTGTAGCGTATTTGTACGCGTTTCTTGTAGCGTCGTACGTCCTCTTTGAATTTAAAAAGTTGTAGCCTTTTCCTCTGAATAAACATCTTTGTTCCTCTGTCGCCTATTTTCTTGTTCTTATGTCGTTGCTATCTTTTGGCGTTTTTTCATTTCTTCTTTGGTGTATCTCTACCCCTTTTGGTAGGTTTGGATTAGACTTCTCGTAGGCTAGGTTAAAGCTACCAAAGATCTCTTCGCGTTTTTACTTTTTTCTCGTGCTTTATTATGTTGGAGATGTTCTAGGTCTTCGTCTTTTGCTTTGCTTTGATACCTTTCGTGCTCTACTAGTAGTTTTTCTTTTAATGACTTTGATTTTCTCAACTTTTCGTATATAGCTTGCCTGTGAACGCGTAGATCTTGCTTCCTCCCTTTTTCTTTTTGACGCTTTTTCCTCGTAGGGTGTAGTTTTCTACCCCTAGCATGGTGCTTTATTACGAGCTTGGTGAGAGCGTTTACTTGTTTAGTGGATTTTTATGGTCATCGCGGCTGCTTTAGGTACGTTGCCGGCTTACATGAAGGTTGGGTCCAGCATTTCTTCCGAACCCAGAAGCGAGTGGCGGACATAGGTCAGCGTGTGATTTTTATCAGCTTGTGACGTTACCCCTTACTTTTAAGGTGGGTCCGTTGCCTCACGCTAGCGTTTAGGTCGACGTCAAACTCTTTTAATCGACGGGCCTATTCATCGTGTAGCGTCCGATTTCTAGATTATTAGGACTTACGATGCCGGTGGACGCCTCCCTGCCAGTTTGGCGTTTTGCCCGTGGATTCATGACTCTCAGAGGGGCTGGAAGGCGTGAAGACGCGTTCCTAGAGAATGATCGTGTCAAATAGGTTAACCCTTGTTTGCTCGGAGGATCCGGCCGGCTTCGTGAGGTACCGGGCTTCATTCCCCATGACCATTGCCACACGTCGCTAACAATCATTGGAGGCGTCGACTCGGGGTCGGCGGTTCGGCTAACGTTGCCTATGTCTAGATGGAGCCTTGAACGCGTAAACTAACGAAATTCTACCCTGGCGCGGATTTTCACTGCGGCCTTCTTGCTTCTTATTTGGTGCACCGTACTCAAGAGGCACGTTCTCTTAATAGACATAGAGCAAGTCATGGAAATGAAACAACTCAGCATGCTTAACACGTTGGAAAGAAATGGTCTACTTGTATATTAATAAAAGATGCATCATGCTATAATAAACGTGACTCTGACGCCTACCCCTAGTCGCCACGACCCCTCGTCGTTTTGACCTAAAGAGAATGACATGCCTTTATTGAAAACTTAAAGCTACTCATGCAAAGGGAAACAAAAGGGAATCAAAGGGTGCATAAAAAGTATCTCGGTCTTTCTCTTGATTACGACTTTTATGGTGGATGGTGTTTCATGAACATGTAGCTTAGGTCACGGTTCTCCGCCATGAACTTTCTCCACTTCTGAACTCGGAGACTTTGCTAATGCTTCCGTTGAGATGTGTCATTCTTATCGATGCCTTTATCTCGCTTCATGGGTGGATCTTTCTTTGGCGTATTGGAGTTCACCTTCCTACCCCTGGCTTCTCTCTTAGACTGTCTATTGCTTTTCTTAGTTTTTTGGACTTTGGATTTTTTTTCTATTTGACGGTTCAGACCATGAAAATGCCTTTCTTTTCTCTACGTTTCGAATGGCGTATGATTTCACTTCCAAGATATACGTCTCGTCGCCCACTCGGGCTATTTCTTCTTTTATCTCGTAGAGTCTTCGTTGAACATATCTTACGCATTCTTCATGGTCTTTTCGTTGCTATGCCTTGTTCTTTCTTTCTAAGGACGTGTTGCTTGTAATTTTCATTCCTATACTGTAGCATTCTCTGGCTATTTGTTGCTCGCCTTTGATCTCTTGGATTCCCCATGGAGAGGGAAATTTCAAGGACTGATGGTATGTTGAGGGTATAGCTCTCATGTCGTGTAACCATGGCCTTCCTAGGATTATGTTATAGGGCGATTCGGCTTCAATTACTATGAATTTGGTTTGCATGTTGACTCCTTCCACCAGGGTAGTTATGGTGATTTCTCCAAGCATGTCGGCGACCTCGCCGCTGAAACCAACTAGGGGGATGTACTTTTTTACTACGTCGTCACTAGATAGTCCGAGCTCCTTGATCGCAGACAAGGTGATGATGTTGGCCGAGCTTCCATTATCTACGAGGATCCTTTTAACTTTGCAATCACTAATGGTTAAGGAAATAACTAACCCGTCGTGATGGTCTACAGTCCCGTTGGGTTCATCGAACGTGATCGGGCAATCTCTGTTGACGACCGTGACATGATAAATTGGCAGAGCGCTCCCTTCGCCGCGTAACACCTTAGTGTTTCTTTTGGCGGCGGAGGCAGTGTAGCCGCTTACGGGGGATCCTCCGAAGATTGTGTTAACCATCCTTGAACGGCTTGATGAGGGAGGCGGCATCATGGATTTACTTCCTCTTTTTGTTCTTTCGAACGCATCTCTACCTTCTTTGGAGAGTAGATCTAGCAAGTTGCCTCTCTTTAGGAGGCGTAGGACCTCTTTTCTCAGGGTATAACAGTTGTCCGTCAAATGTCCCGAATCGTTATGGAATTCACAATATCTTCTCCCTGATCCTGATTTCTTCTCGGGATTAGGCTTTCTAGGCCATCTCACGTCTTGGAGTTTTTCCATCGTGCTCATAACCCTTAATGCATCGACCTTCATACACACTCCTCTTTCAACTGCGTAGACGCTATTGATCTCACTGACGTTGTGCACCGTAGGGGACTCCCTGTGAAACGGCTTATTCCTCTTATCGTAGCGTTCACCATCTCGTCATTGGGGAGAGTCCCTACGCGGGGGGTGCGTCTCTGTGTAGATCGACGTCTCCCTTCAGCGTGGTCTAGGAGATCTTCTTCAAGGCGTATGGCTTCCATTGCCCTTTCCCTAGTTGCCACGAATGATTCGGGGCGGGTCTTGGTTAATTCCTTGTACAACTCGCTATCTCGGGGAAGGGCACGCCTGAATGCGTCGGAGGCAGTAGCTTTAGTACAATCTAGGATCGTAACCTTCTCATCATTGAAGCGTTTCAAGAAAGCTCTCATGGTCTCGCCTCTGTTCATGCGCATGTTGTGGAGATCTGAAGGTTGCTTTGCAAATAACTTGCTGCTGGCAAATTGCAGCCGAAATTGATTGGAGAGTTCGGCGTATGAGGAGATGCTTCCCTTTGGCAAGTGAATGAACCACGTCAAGGCGGGACCTTTCAACGTCGAACTGAAGAATTTGCACATCATCGCCTCCTTTAACCTTGGATCGATCGGACTTGTGGAGAGCTTGGCTTTGTGGAGTAAAACATTTTCCTCAGGATCGTCTGATCCGTCGTAGACGGGAAGATCCGCGACGGTGAACTTTTTGGCGATCTTTTGAGCGGCGATGTTGGTAATGAAAGGGCTTTCCTCAAACGCGTACTCTTTTTCTGGAACTATGGATTTGGGAGCTCCGCGCATCAACATCATCTCTTTTCTTAGGGCTCCGACTTGTTGAGCTATGATTGTGGTGACGACATCTGAGGTCAAATTTTGCTTGGAGGATTGTTCTTCATGGGGGGCTTCTTTCGACGGTGCGGTTCTCGAGCGTTCATGGGGTCTATGATTCTCTCCTTCATCGGCAACGACGTCCATATCCAGGCGGCGGATGACGCTTCGGCTGCGAACATAAGCTTGAGGTTTCGCTGGTTCTGACCTGAGTTCTTTGATGACGGAACGTAGTCGTTCATTCTCTTTGGTGAGCCCTAACGTGTTCTCCTCGCTGGCGTTCTTAGCTTCTGTCGAAGCTGTCTGGATAGTGTCGAAGTGGGCTCTGATAGAGATTACGTTGGCATATCGTCACTCGCGTCTTTCTGGCCTGTAGGGGCGTCTTCTTTCGTAACATTGGGGACGTCTTCGAGACCTTTTTCCGTGCCTTCAGTCGTCGGAATGACGGGGTCTGTTGCCCGTTTGTCCTCTTCGGATCTTTCTCCGTCGCTGTGGAGGCTGCTGGTTGGGGATATCATGATTTCCTGCAAAAAAGAAGTTCCTTTCGTATGGAAAGACGATACCTTTTGGATCTGCCCCACGGTGGGTGCCAATTGTTTGTAGCGAAATTACCTACGAGTAGATAACTAAGCAATTGTAGGGCAACGATCAAAGGGGACAGTATAATCTTAACACTCAAGAACAAGACGAGAGAATTAGGTTTGAATCTTTAGCTTTTGGTATTACTCGAGAATGACTCAGGGTCTTTACAAAGCAGGCGTTAGCCATTATATAGGCTAACCCTAATAATATCTTTAAGGAAATAAGATCTTATCTTTTCCTTTTATCTAACTAACGATATAATAAACTAGGTAAAAGATATCATTTTGCCATATCTTTTACCAATTACAATAATATAATAATGAACAACATAAGAAATACTCTGCTGACCTAATCCTTAAGGTAAACGAGATCTTTGCCACGTCTCGTCACGTCGACGAGATCTTTTTGCCTTCGCGTCGCGTCGACGCCTTCCTTCTACGCGTAGCTTCAGTGCGTTCCATAATCGTCGTATTTTTAGGCACAAACAGTGTATATATAGGATTACAGGGCATAGGACAACTGTCCATAAAGGGAATATTCATTGAAGTGCATATTTCAGAAGGCCGATATGCTCACTAAACCTCTGCCTACGACATGCTTCATTGAAATGCGCATTTCAATGAAGCATGTCGTAGGCAGAGGTTTAGTGAGCATATCGGCCTTCTGATCCTTGGAAGAGATGAAGGCAACAGTGAGCGTCTTGTTCTTTACCCGTTCCCGCACAAAAATGGTAATCGAGACTGAGGTGCTTAATGCGATGATGCAGAACGGGGTTGACCGCGAGGTAAGTGGCGCCTAAGTTGTCACACCACAGCGTGGGAGCATTCAGTAATGGGATGCCAAGTTCTGAGAATAAGGACTGTAACCACAATGTCTCACAGGTAGCCAGGGCAATAGCTCTGTATTCCGCTTCAGTCGAAGATCTGGCCACAGTAGCCTGCTTTTTAGATTGCCATGAGATCAGATTGTCGCCATGATAGATGCAGTAGGCACTTGTTGAGTGGCGATCCAATTTGTCTCCAGCCCAATCAGCATCGCTGAATGTCTCAATAGCAGATCCCGGGAGAGCAGCCAGAAAAGAGCTGGAGAAGGCAGCCAAGGAAGAGCTGGTTGCTAACGAGAGTAAAAATTCAACAGTTGCAGTAGCATTAAGATACCGGAGAATGCGTTTGACGCCCTGCCAATGTTTGATGTCCGGTGAGTGCATGGCCTGGCATACTCTATTAACTGCAAAGGACACATCAGGGCGAGTGAACGCCAAGTATTGCAGCCCTCCAACAATACTGCGATACAGGGAAGGATCAGTGAAAGGCGGGGACGGAAGTGTAACACCCCCATATTACATTAGGAATATTACCGCCAGTGACCCCAGACTTAACCGTCCGAAGCCACCCAAGGCTTTACAGTATGCATCGCAAATACAAAATAGTAATTGAAATGCAATTATATTATTAAAATAACTAAACAGGTTTACAAATGCGGAAGCGATTACATTAAAAGTCATTATATTACCTAACGATATTACAAATGCGGAAGCGTAAATATATAGTCTCAAATAAAATAGTGGAAGACTTAACTCGAATCAAAGATTATATAAAACGTCTTATTTCAAATCCTAAGACAAACCTTATTCAATAATAAAAACGATAAACAATCCCGTCTTTCTTCAACGTCCAACTTCACGCCTGAGGTCCGTCTGATGTGCCGTAATGGGACGGATGACACCAGCCAACCATGCAAGGAAAAACAAGGGTTGGTTAGCCTAATGAAAGACTAAACAAGTGGTATTTATGTGAGGTTCTTGTATTCATATCTAATTGTCTCTATCATCCTCGAGTGATAACCGAGAAATGAAAGAGATTTCGATACTTCTACTGAATAGTTTATGTGTTTAGGATATGCAACAAGAGAAGACTCCAAAAGAAATGAGTCTTATGGGAAGAATATGATTTGGGAACATTATAGTTAATTTTCACACAACACGTTAAAAACAACACACGTAGAATAATGAACTAACGATCAACCTCACCACATATATTGTGTGAATCACCACACATGTGAATTCAGATTTGAAAAGATAGTCACTAAACAAGAGGCCAGGCGGTTTCCACGTTGTACTCCTCGCCCGAGGTATATTAATTATGTGCTCAATCAGCACTTATCTTATTCACTTCCAAAACGTATACATTATTCTAAGTGGCTAAGTGCACCTCCGCTTATACCCGAATAAACGGATCGGTCATGACCCAATCGAAGGGGCAATAGGGCATTTCTCATCCTATCCCCTTATTTTATCAAGAAGCCGCTAGCCTCCAGTAGGGCATATAGCGCTCCTAAACTACTTATACATGTCATTCACAACTACACACAAAGTCCATCTATCACCCTACGGTAATAATATATAGGTCGTTCTAGCATCATATACAACCTAATAATAATGATTCGTTTTATTCACATCATTAACGTATAAGTTCTCATGCAAGAAAATATGATTTATCCCAACTTATTAACAATTCGAATTAATTGTTAAATAAGGAAAACATGGAATAAAGAAGCAAGAGCGAACCGCCACTTGCCTGAATGGAAGGCGATGAACGAAGGAAGTCGGAGTTAGGAGCATTGTCAACGAACTCGAACTTCAAGAATTCCGATCCAATTGCGATACCCAAATCACAAGAACAATTTATTATTATTCATTTATCTCGGTATAATTATCTCACTAAATTATACCATTTAAACATGAATGGAACATATTAATATAATCCTTTATTAAATTAATAATATCGTACTCTGGAATACATCGTGTATAACACGGGAAAGAATTGGACTCTTTTCAAATGTATAAACGTACCATCTATATAATATGAAGTATATGTATCATATAAACATCATAATATACGTTGGCTTTATTTGAAAATAAAGCCAAGGCTTCTAAACTTTATTCAAAGCCCACCAAATACTTAGCCCAAGGCCCATTTTATTATGCCGTCTCCTACATTTCATACCTGAGAGCTTCGAAGCTTTCTGCAGGGTTCTTCAATGGCGGACAACACCGACTTCTCCAATGGTTTCTGTGGCAAACGAAAAGGGGCTTTCCGGCGGAAACTTAGACGACTCCGGCGAGTCTTCCGATGGCCTTGAATCAGATATGCGCACAAAGGCTGGAGTTTCAGGCACCCTTCACGACTCGATTCAGTGGAGACGTAGCAAGAGGAGCTTGCTCGATTTACAGGAGGCCAAAAGAGCACAAAGTAAAATGAGAGTGAAAGGTTTGGTGGAGTTTTTGGCTCTCGGCTTGTCGATGCAACAAAACAGAGAAAACAAACAGAGGGAAGATGGGGGCGTGAGATTAATGAACGAAGGAAGCTATATTATATGGCAAAAGCTATACGCACTACATTTTGCAACTTTCCACACTATATTAAGCTGGTTTTGGGCGGACAGTGCAAAATTCCAACATCGATTGTGAGGCAAAATACAAAATACAGTATTATGTATACGCCCAAAACGGGCGTACATTATAAATTTTAATAATATAGCAGTTTGAAAATAGCCGTTGGGAAATACAATTTTTTACTCGTACGCCCATTATGGGGTACGCCCATAATGGGCGTACGAGTAAAAAATTTGGTGTAACGGCTATTTGTCCAAATTCAGAAGTGACCGTTGGGGTATATTTTGCCTGTACGCCCATTATGGGCGTACGATTGTTTTTATCCCAACGGCTATTTTTTTCAGAATATGACCGTTTGGGATGTAGTATGTGTATAAATGTAGGAACTTCGGATGGATGTTGAAGTCAAAAATGTCAAATAGGAGAGTTACAAATTTGAGTGATGGTGAGGAGTTTGAATATGTGACGGAGATTGAGTATGGGAGCGGTGAAGAGAACGAGTATGTTGAAGATGCATTTCCAGGGAATACAACATCCACAAAACAAATCGCCAACTTTATTCAGAAGATGCATTTTGAGGATCGTGGAGATTTGACTGTTACACAATGGACCTTGAAGTTTTTGAAGGAGCGCAGCTATGTAGTGCATCCCCTCTGCAAGAAGAAATCAAACGAGGTGGAAATCTTGTTTTTTGCCCATCAAGACTCGTTGCACTTGTTGAAGATGTTTCCGTACGTCGTGGTTATTGACGCCACATACAAGACGAATAGGTACATAATAGTTGTATATCAAAATTTTTTTGTTTAAATATATTGCATATGCCTCTTCCTTCATTATTTAAATATATTATGCAGGTATAAAATGCCTCTTGTGGAGATTGTCGGTTTCACTTGCACGCATAAGACATTCAACATTGCATATGCATTCACGGGTAAGGAGGAAACAATGCACTACTTGTGGATAATTCAGAGGCTTAGAAAGTTGTTTGAGGATGCCGGAGTAATGCCGACTGCAATAATGACCGATCGAGAACTAGCTCTCATCACTGCAATCAAATATGTGTTCAAAGATCTTCCGGTTCAACACCTATTGTGTTGGGTTCATATCAAGCACAACATCGAGGTAAACGCTACAAGAATTTTGAAAAATAAGGAATCGGTGAAAAAGTTGTGCTCGCAAGTATGGAGACTTTTTCTATCAAGAACAGAGGAACAATACGAGGAAAGACTGCTAGGATTGAGAACATCTTGGAGAAGCGGCGTCGTCGGATACATTGAAAAGGTGTGGCTTATCCCTTACAAGACAAACATTGTTTGCGCATGGACGGAACACAATCTTCACTTCTTCACGAGGACCTCAAACAGGTAATTTTTTTTTAACTTACTTAAACGTTTCCGATTTATTTATTAGTTTGATTATGTAACAGTTGTTTTACTTAAACGCGACATTGAATGAATAAAACATAGGGTTGAGGGAATGCATAAGGTGTTGAAGAAAATAATCGGTTCAAGTATAGGCGGTTTTAATCGAATGGTTGTGAGGATCCATGCAGCCATCGAGGGCCAGATTGTGAAGGTGAGGGCCACCATGGAAGAGGATCGGATCAAGACACCCGGGGTTTTCAGACGAATGAATCCACAAGTGAAATTGATATTTCGGCATCTATTCCATAATGTGTCTGATAGAGCGTTGCATAAGTTGTGGGATATATGGGAGGATATAAAGGCGAAGAATTATGAGGAACATTGCGAAGATTACTGGATGCGAGAATGTCAAGGCCTACCGTGCATCCACGAGATGGTGCAACATATTATTCAGAAGAAGCCATTCAAGCTCAATCAGATTCACAGATTCTGGAGGCAGCTACAATGGGATAGGATTGAACTTGATAACGGGGAGGTAGAGATTGGTGTACCTCAGACCATGCGGGAGTTGAGATTCATTGAGCTCAACGATAGATGGCAAAAGGGGGAACTTCCTGAAAGTCAGTGGTCTCAGATAGCGGACTTGTACACAATGTTGGAGTATCCTCATCAAAGTCTTGCGTTGGAGCCGACGGGAATCAAGGATCCTGGCAGACCAAGAGGAGCGGTAGGAAAGAAGTGGGGAACCGAGAGAGAGATGAGCGCGTTTGAGTACGCAAGGGAAGAATTAGAGAAAAATGATGCTGCGAAGGTGAAGAATAAGACGGTTAGAGGAAAGGGAAAGGGAAAAGCAACGGCGGCACAACCTACTTTCAACGAGCCTACTATAATGAGGGAGTTTGAAGTTATTGGGTGCACTGCGGCAGAGGCGTTTGGTCATTCAAGTGGCACTGGTGGAGAGGGGTTCGGATTATCAGGTTGCACTCTTACAGATGAGTTCCCTCAGCCAGCAATGACGAAATGTGGGGTAGACTTCGGGGTTGACAATGTTGATCTCTTCATGTTTCCATACATTGTAGATGCACAAGACGTAAGGGCGGATGGACACTGTGGATATCGGTCACTAGCCATGTTGTTGGGGCATCACCAACAAGAATATCCTCGCATTCGCATGGAACTGACTACGGAGCTGTTAGAGAACAGTGATATCTACAGACGAGTCATGACCAGACTACGCCCGGATTTGGCAAACAACTTCGACGCTCTTGTTCAAGAGGTCAACTATAGCAGATCACCATGTCCTGAAAGATACTGGATGAGTATGCTCATGATTGGATTAGCATTTGCCACTAAGTTTCAGGTTGGTTTGATATACTTATCCAAAGTCCGATCATATTTGTGCTAACCGATGAAGGTGTATCAACAATGCTCCAGTCATGGTTTGAAAATTTATGCAATGGCTCGTGTGGGCTTAGCAAACCACTACATACCGGTATGATTTTCACTAAAGTATTTGTGATTTTCACTCAATTTTCTTAATGCTTAACATGGTATTTATGTTTTGTAATTTAGGTGTGCCTTAGAGAAGACTGTCCGGTACCATCTGTACCTGGAGTTTGGCGCATGTTCAAGGATCCTAGTGCGAATGAATTGGATCGCGGGTTCGCGCTGAGGATGCAGCAATGGAAGGACTATCGCATTAATTATGGTAGTATAGATGTTGATCTGTAGTGAATTCGGATGTGTTGAATGTTTCACCTTTTGAAATTCTAGTTGATGACTTCTGTTGTATGTCTGTTATGCTTTTAATATCTTGACTCCTTTTTTATAGTATTGTCTTGTCTGTTATTTTTTAATGTTTTAGATGGGTTAAATGAAACAAGTTCTGAATTCACTACAAGGGATTACTTGTTAAATTAAAACAGACACTCCAGAAACTACAACAGACTTAGCAAAGACGTAACAACTTTCAAGACACATAACAACATTACATCCTAATCGGAATCAGGGGAAGGAGGACCACGGCCATATTCATTGGGAAATAGAACTCCAAGGTGGAATAAGGCTGATTCTTTGTCCCACCTGTGAAAAATACGAAGTTTGAGCTCCATGTCAGCGTGTTCCTTCAACAGTTTGGCCATGACTCGGAGATGATGAGGGTCGTATTCTGGCTCCAGATACACGATCCTCCAGTTACAATCACATGTAACAAACCTTCGTCCATACGTATGGGGATTGTCCTTGTTATTAACAGATAACACGGTGAGTGTCTTTGAGCACCTTCTACTAGGGCACTGGATCTGAGTGCCTTCAGCTGGAACTGGGGAGGATGAAGATGATGCCATGCTTGTTTGAATCTGTAATACTGATGAAGGATCATCTGGACAGCAACCGACACCTCCGGTCCCTGAATTTGAAGGTGCATTGACGCGCTCGAGAGCTAAGGAAGTCCAACAAGAGCTAGACAAGTTAGTAGCGTTCTTCAGTTCCAAGGAGTTGAATACAGACGAAGAACCACCATTGAAGACTGTTCTAATGATCGAGGTTCGAGAACGAGCAGAGGACGACAGCGAAGAACCGCGACCGCGGCTGGAAACCGCGCCCGCGGCTCACCCGCAAACCGCGCTCGCGGCTCCATAACCGCGCCCGCGGCCAGGAGGCAAGAACCGCGCCCGCGGCTCCATAACCGCGACCGCGGCCAGGAAACTCAGCGAATGCTTCTGAAACATTATTTTCGGATATTTATTTGTTTTCGGATTATTATTTTAGGATATACTTTTTATTGTTTATTTCTTTAGTTGGCACCCTTAAGAACCCTATATAAGGCTGCCTTAGTTGTT
The DNA here is from genome assembly GCA_029168935.1 of Oxyria digyna. Lineage (NCBI taxonomy): Eukaryota > Viridiplantae > Streptophyta > Magnoliopsida > Caryophyllales > Polygonaceae > Oxyria > Oxyria digyna. The sequence goes on from JAPVLV010000005.1 coordinate 50,731,319, forward strand.
GTTTTACCCCCCCCCCCAGACTTTGATATTGAATACAGCGTTTATCGTTTTTCCTCCCAAAAGAGAGCTTTTGTGAGCAGAGTGCCCCGTGTGCATTGTCGTTCAGTTGGCCCTAGTTGTGCTTGTGTGTGTCAATCTCCTCCATAAGGTTGGTGCTATCGGGACTCCATAGAGCAACCTCCAGGTGCCTTGACCCACCAAAGTCATTGTGTTTGGTTGTAATCATCCGTTGGGGTTTCTTCATCATTCGGTAAGGTTCTTGTTCTTAAGTTCAAGGGTTTTATCGTTGTTTGATTTGGTTCCAATTGGCCTATCATTCGACTTATCCTTCTTTCATCTCATTCTAATTCCGCCTATCTTCTCTGTTCGAGTTCCTATTCGAGTTTGGTGTCTAGGTCGGCAACTGCGGCTTATCCCCGCATCAAATTGGTATCAGAGCTGTGTTGACACCATTCGTCTTCACAAGAACATCAAGAGACCCCCTATCCAGAAAATCACAAAAAGAGTCAGCTTTTATTTTCTTGTTTGTCAGTTTCTTTCAGAAATTGATTTTGAGTCTTCCATTGCTTTGATATTTCTTGTTGAGTCATTACAGGTTGTGTGCAAGAAGCTTGGATCGATTAGTGTTGGTGGAGATCGAAAGATTGGAGTTTGGAGCACCCTTGTTCCCAAAATTCATTCAGCCCTTCATCCATCACAAAATCTATTCATCCCTACCCAAAACGTAGCCGTCAAAACCCTAGAAGAGTTGCTGAAAATTTCAGTCCTTGCTCCCCAAGCCAAGATCTTCAAGGAAGGAAATCTTATCTTTCTACAAGGGAATCTTATCTTTCTACAAGGGAAATCAAGTTAGTTGTTATTTTTATTTATTTTCAATTTTGCTGAGATTAATATCTCGTATCGAGTCTGTAATTCCTTTTGGTGAAAAAAAAAAAAAAATATTCAAAAAAAAAAAAGAAAAGAAAAGAGAAAATAAATTCAAAAAAAAAAGAAATCGAAAAAGTCTCAAAGTCAATAGTTTATTTTACGTTTTGTTGAGTCAGAGTCTAGTTTGATATTGTTTAAGTCGGATCTCAAGAACTCAAAGGAAATCGGGTTGAACGAGCCCGAACGGAAGTGAGAAACCACCAGGCCGCGACAGAAACCGCGCCCGCGGCTCATTAGCCGCACCCGCGGTTCAAACCGCACCCGTGGAATTCAGGCCGCGCCCGTGGCTTCGCCTCTGAAGCCCCTGTTCGAAAATCCGCGCCCGCGGACTTCAGACCGCGCCCGCGGAACCGTCACTGTTTGCCTTTCCATTCCTTTCAGATACGAGCCTCAATTATTACCTAACCCTCCCGACTCCGTCTTCGATCCTTCAATCAACATTAGTCGGAACAAGTTAAGGTACGCTTCCTTTTGGCCCTTCTTGAAATTCGAAGCTTAATCATATCTCTGTTTTGCATTCTCATTCTTGCAAACGCCTTCGAGTTTTATTTTCTTTCTTTCATTGAGTCAGTCTCTTGTTTGAGTCAGAACCTTACAGTCGAAAACCCCGCACTACGCTAGCCATCTCCATCTCTACCATCATTCATATATTGCTAGGAGTTCGGTAGTTTCAACTTAGTGGGTTATTGATCCATACAAGCCAATTCATCAAAGAAAAGCTGATTGCAACGACAATTGAGAGAGAGTGCAGAGGAAAACATACGAGAGTAAACACTAGCGAGTTGTTTTCATTTACACTTACCTTAATATTGTTCTGTGTTAGTCTTTTCTTTAGTGATGAGCAGGTCAGTTTCTCCCCATGGGAGGCAAGAAGCCCCGGAGACCCGCGCCCTTACCCCGGAATTTATGACCAACATGTTTCGGGAGATGACGTCGGCCATTACCACCGCCATAGAGCGGCAACAGCGATCCACCCCGTCCCCAAGGGTCCTAGAGCACATCGGGACCTCCTATGATGCTCCAGTCGACAATCGGAGGCCCCTGCCTCCTCAGCAAGAAGCCTATGAGGCTGCCCGCATGGGTCGGGAACCCAGACGCAGGCCTACACCCCGGGACGATGTTCCACAAGGCCGGAGAGGACGCTTTCGTAATTCTCCTATACCTCACTTTAATAGATACAATGCTGCTAACCGTTTTGATGATGCATTTCAGGACCTAGGTGATAATGATGACGAAGAGGAGCCTGAAGAAGAAGATGAGGCGGGATGGCGACCACATCGTCCCCAAGGAGGTTACCAAGGAAGGCGAAGAGAGCCTGAGCAAGATGGAGTGGGAAAGATAAAGGTTAAGATCCCGAGTTTTGAGGGAAAGTGTGATCCAGACATATATATGGAGTGGGAGACCAAGATTGAACATGTCTGGAATTGTCACAACTTTCCTAAAGCCAAAAAGGTGCAGCTGGCATCTTTGGAGTTTAGTGGCTACGCGTTAGTTTGGTGGGATAGCTTGATCAGAGGAAGAGTTGCCAATGGAGATTATCCTGTCACTACTTGGGAACTTATGAAGAGGATGATGAGAGCTCGATTTATTCCCCGACATTACACTAGGGAACTTATTCAGCGGCTCGAGAATTTGAAGCAAGGATCAATGGGAGTCGAAGAGACTTACAATGCTATGCAAATAGCGATGGTTCGAGCTAATTTGGTGGAGGATGAGGAGACAACCATGGCTAGATATCTTCGTATCCTTCACCCCTATGTGTCTAGTGAGATTGAGATGTTCCCTTACAACTCAATGACTGAGTTGCTACATTTGGCTATCAAGGTGGAAAGAAAGACCAAAATTAGGAGCCAAGGGAGCAAAAACGCAGGTGGCTGGAAAAATCAGCAAGGAAGGAACTCCTATCCTTCAACTCGAGAGGTCCCTAACAAGGAAGACAGCGGTTCTCGAAGGAATCCGCCACCCACTACTCAAGTGCCCTCCAAGACAACACTTGGCCCTTCTAATCCACCCCGAGGGAGTACTTCTAACTCTACTTCTAGAGCTAGGGATATTGAATGTTTTAAATGTAGAGGAAAGGGTCATATGATGAAAGATTGTCCTAATTCTAGAGTATTAATTGTTAATCAACTAGGAGAACTTGAAAGTGAAAGTGAAAAAGAAGAGAACCTAGGTGATATGCATGATGAGGATGATCTTAGTGATGAAATTGGTTATGAACATGGTGATTCTTTGATTTGTAAAAGAAATTTACATGTACAACCCGCCCCTTATGAAGATAATCAAAGAGAAAATTTATTTCACACTAGGTGTTTAGTTCAAGGAAAGGTCTGCAATATGATTATTGATGGTGGAAGTTGTTGCAATATTGTTAGCACTGAATTGATCACTAAATTGCAGTTTACTACTATTTTCCACCCTAGGCCTTATAAATTGCATTGGATGAATGAATGTGGAGAATTAAAAGTTCTAAAACAAGCTGAGATAACATTCACCTTAGGAAAATATACGGATACGGTTTTATGTGATGTAGTTCCTATGCAAGCTTGTCATATATTGTTAGGAAGACCATGGCAATACGATCGAAGGGTTACTCATGATGGTCATACTAACCGTCATACATTCATCTTTGATGGTAAGCCTATTACTCTTAAACCTATGACTCCAGCGCAGATAGCAGAAGCTTACGAAAAGAGCAAAGGCAAGGAAAAGGCTTCTGACAGAACCGAAGCAACCACAGCAGCGACCAAAAACCGCACCCGCGGTTCAGATGCCGCACCCGCGGCTCACGATAGATCGCCACAGAAGGGCCAGTACGAGAACCGCACCCGTGGCCCCGAGGCCGCACCCGCGGCTCACTCGCCAAACCGCGCCCGCGGTGATTCAGCCGCGCCCGCGGGTCACCCTTCTGGCGCACTGGTTTCTGCAGTGACGAATCGGGCCCTATTGTCGTCCAAAGCCGAGCTGGAAGGTGAGTATTTACCCTTCGATACTACTTTAATGATGCTTTGCAAGAGATTTGTGTTGACAGGTACCGATTCTCGACTTGATCTACCCCTTAGCATTCAAGCTATTCTTGATGAGTTTGCTGAGGTGTTTCCGGATGAGATTCCACCGGGCGTACCGCCCTTTAGGGGCATTGAGCATCAAATTGATCTTATTCCAGGAGCTTCTTTACCTAACCGGCCAGCTTACAGAATGAACCCTCAGGAGTGTCAAGAGATTCAGAAGCAGGTGCAGGAGCTTGTAGATAAAGGGTATGTTCGAGAAAGTCTTAGTCCTTGTGCAGTTCCGATCTTACTTGTGCCTAAGAAAGACAATTCTTGGCGGATGTGTGTTGATTGCCGAGCTATCAACAACATAACTGTCAAGTATCGTCATCCTATACCAAGGCTGGATGACATGTTGGATGAGCTTCACGGTGCCACAAACTTCACCAAGATTGATCTGAGGAGTGGCTACCATCAAATCCGAATGAGGGAAGGCGATGAGTGGAAGACCGCCTTCAAGACCAAATTTGGTCTATATGAGTGGCTTGTTATGCCATTTGGACTTACTAATGCCCCCTCTACCTTTATGAGGCTTATGAACCATGTTTTGAGGAAGTTTATAGGGAAGTTTGTTGTAGTTTATTTCGATGATATTCTGATTTACAGCAGGTCCCTAGGAGAGCATGAGCGACATCTCAGGGAAGTACTCGTTACTCTTAGTATACAACGACTATATGCTAATTTGAAGAAGTGTGATTTTTGCACTGGTAGAGTTATATTTCTTGGTTTTGTAGTGAGCTCCCAGGGATTACAGGTGGACGAGGAGAAGATTAAAGCCATTCAGGAATGGCTGACACCCACGACCAGCAGCCAGGTACGCAGTTTCCACGGGTTAGCAAGCTTCTATCGGCGTTTTGTAAAGGATTTCAGCACCATTGCTGCACCGCTGACTGAGGTAACTAAGAAGCACTCAACATTTGTTTGGAAGGAGGCTCAAGAAAGGGCGTTTGAGGAGCTAAAACGCAGATTGACCGAGGCACCTTTGCTTGTGCTTCCCGACTTCACTAGGCCGTTCGAAGTGGAATGTGATGCTTCCGGAGTTGGCATTGGAGGAGTCCTCATGCAAGAAGGTAAGCCTATTGCTTTCTTTTCTGAAAAGATGAAAGGTGCAAGTCTAAATTACTCTACTTATGATAAGGAATTGTATGCATTATATAGAGTACTTAAGACTTGGCAACACTACCTATGGCCTAGAGAGTTTGTTTTACATACCGATCATGAATCTTTGAAACATTTTAGGAGCCAAGACAAACTTGATAGGAGGCATGGTAGATGGATGGAATTTATTGAGACTTTCCCTTATATCATCAAATACAAGAAGGGAAAGGACAATGTTGTTGCTGATGCACTATCTAGGAGGCATGCTTTAATTGTTCAACTTGACTCTAAGGTGTTAGGCTTTGTTTACATCAAGGAGTTATATCGTAATGATGCTGATTTTGGTGCTATTTATAAGCAATGTTTAGATAAAGGAACTTTGGATAAGTTTTACTTGTTTGATGGTTTCTTGTTTAGGGCTAGTAAAGTGTGCATACCTAAGTGTTCTTTGAGATTATTGCTTGTTGAAGAAGCCCATAAGGGTGGATTAATGGGACACTTTGGTAGAGACAAGACATATCATATGTTGCATACTCATTTTTATTGGCCCCATATGCTTAGGGATGTTGAGCATTGTTTGAAAAGATGTTTGGAGTGTCTTAAGGCTAAGTCTAGAGTTAAACCACATGGATTGTATACTCCTTTTCCTATTCCTACGACCCCCTGGGTAGACATTAGTATGGATTTTATTGTAGGGTTGCCTAGGACTAAGAAGGGGAGAGATTCTATTTTTGTGGTTGTTGATAGATTTTCTAAAATGGCTCATTTTATTGCTTGCAACAAGACTGATGATGCTCATCATGTGGCTAACTTGTTCTTTACCGGAGTTGTTAGGTTACATGGAGTACCAAAGACTATTGTGAGTGATAGGGATGTGAAGTTTCTAAGTTACTTTTGGAAAACTCTTTGGGGAAAACTAGGGACTAAACTACTATTCTCTACATCTAGTCATCCTCAAACTGATGGTCAAACTGAAGTAACCAATAGGACCTTAGGAACCCTTTTGAGAGCCATTCTTAAGAAGAATTTGAAAGCTTGGGAAGAAGCCTTACCCCATGTTGAGTTTGCCTACAATAGGGCCATCCATTCCTCAACCTCGCTGAGCCCCTTTGAATGTGTGTATGGTTTGAATCCACTAACCCCTTTTGATCTTATGCCGTTACCTACGAAGGAGCGAGTGGATTTCAATGCAGGAAAACAGGTTGATCACATCAAGGAAATTCATGAGAGGACAAGAGCTAAATTGCTAGAAGTAGCTGCTACAAATGCTAGCAAGGCAAATAGGAAGAGGAAGAAGGTCATCTTCAAGGAGGGAGACCTCGTGTGGGTCCACTTTAGGAGAGAGCGTTTCCCCAGCAAACGCCACTCAAAGCTGTCCCCAAGAGGCGATGGACCATTCACGGTGCTTAGGAGGATTGGAGATAATGCTTATGTCTTAGAGCTTCCCGGCGACTATCAAGTGAGTGCTACCTTCAATGTGCAAGATCTGACTTTATTCGAGGGTGAAGAAGAAGAGGAGCTGGATGATTCGAGGTCGAATCCTTTTCAAGAAGGGGAGGATGATGAAGGATCATCTGGACAGCAACCGACACCTCCGGTCCCTGAATTTGAAGGTGCATTGACGCGCTCGAGAGCTAAGGAAGTCCAACAAGAGCTAGACAAGTTAGTAGCGTTCTTCAGTTCCAAGGAGTTGAATACAGACGAAGAACCACCATTGAAGACTGTTCTAATGATCGAGGTTCGAGAACGAGCAGAGGACGACAGCGAAGAACCGCGACCGCGGCTGGAAACCGCGCCCGCGGCTCACCCGCAAACCGCGCCCGCGGCTCCATAACCGCGCCCGCGGCTCCATAACCGCGTCCGCGGCCAGGAGGCAAGAACCGCGCCCGCGGCTCCATAACCGCGGCCAGGAAACTCAGCGAATGCTTCTGAAACATTATTTTCGGATATTTATTTATTTTCGGATTATTATTTTAGGATATACTTTTTATTGTTTATTTCTTTAGTTGGCACCCTTAAGAACCCTATATAAGGCTGCCTTAGTTGTTGTTTTACCCCCCCCCCCAGACTTTGATATTGAATACAGCGTTTATCGTTTTTCCTCCCAAAAGAGAGCTTTTGTGAGCAGAGTGCCCCGTGTGCATTGTCGTTCAGTTGGCCCTAGTTGTGCTTGTGTGTGTCAATCTCCTCCATAAAGTTGGTGCTATCGGGACTCCATAGAGCAACCTCCAGGTGCCTTGACCCACCAAAGTCATTGTGTTTGGTTGTAATCATCCGTTGGGGTTTCTTCATCATTCGGTAAGGTTCTTGTTCTTAAGTTCAAGGGTTTTATCGTTGTTTGATTTGGTTCCAATTGGCCTATCATTCGACTTATCCTTCTTTCATCTCATTCTAATTCCGCCTATCTTCTCTGTTCGAGTTCCTATTCGAGTTTGGTGTCTAGGTCGGCAATTGCGGCTTATCCCCGCATCAAATACAAAGTAAGAAAACATTTTAGAAACAATGAAGATATCTATCCAAATCAGTAAAAAAATGAGACTTACAGAGTAAGAACTTGAAACAATTAAGATTTTACGGCGGAGTGAGAATGTGATGAAAGGGTTCACTGAGGCAGTGAATTTATAGCCGAAGTTTTACTATGGTTAGGGAAAAATTGGGTCGGTGTAGACAAAAGGCCCACAACAACAAAGGCCCAATAACTTAAAATTATGTCATCCAGCTGTGACTTACAGCTGTGTAGTAGCTGTAACACATTCATTTTAATATAAGTGACATCCAGTTGTATGCTAGATGTAGAATTCATCCCAACAATTCAAACCATCAGCCGAACAATTCAGCCCAGCCAAGCCCAATAATTCAACCCAGCCAAGCCCAATAATTCAGCCCAGCCAAGCCCAATAATTCAGCCCAGCCAAGCCCAAATAATTCAGCCCAGCCAAGCCCAAATAATTCAGCCCAGTCAAGCCCAAATAATTCAGCCCAGCCAAGCCCAAATAATTCAGCCCAGCCAAGCCCAAATAATTCAGCCCAGCCAAGCCCAAATAATTCAGCCCAGGCAAGCCCAATAAATCGAATAAAACGGGATTAAAAATAAAAAACGGCGCGAAAATCGAGTAAAACGGGATTAAAATGAAAAACGGCGCGAAAATCGAGTTTATGAAGGGACGTACAACGAAAAATGACAAGAAAAGAGTATTTAGCAAAAAGAAATAGTTTTCATAATGCAAGGGGTATTTAGCCAAAAAAACTTGAAAAATTTGAAAAGGAAGGAGTATATAGTAAAAACTTTGGATAGTTGTGTTTGAAATGGATAGTTTGGGCCCGGTTCGTTTAAACGCCTTATAACGCTGAAACTCAAAATTTCAAAATTGTAACATGATAGAAAATGATGTCTTTAGTCGTTATCAATTCTCGGAATCGAAAAAAAATCAACGAAAACGTCAACGGGCCTAATAAGGCCGAATTGAGATTTGGTGAGGCTCATTACCTAAAAACGACATAAAACGGGTTAATAAGACCTTAAACATTGAAAAACTTGAAATGTAAAAGTTTTATTTGAGCATTACCAATATGACGGTTTTGTTTTTATAATAAAATAACAAAATGAACACTTCGAAATATCTAAACAGTCACTTTCACCTAGTAACGAGTTAATCTCAAGTATATAAGTCGTATAGTTTTACTCATATGTGTGTGATATCAATTCGTTACTCAAATAAACTTTACATAAAACTCTCATTAAATGTTATGAAACACTCAAATACTCCAAAATAACGACATTTCACATCTTCGTATTGTCCATATTGCTTGATTAATCATAATTTTATGCGTATTTCATTAAAACTTTCATTAAATATCGAGTAATCAAACAATATGGACAATACGAAGATGTGAAATGTCGTTATTTTGGAGTATTTGAGTGTTTCATAACATTTAATGAAAGTTTTATGTAAAGTTTATTTGAGTAACGAATTGATATCACACACATATGAGTAAAACTATACGACTTATATACTTGAGATTAACTCGTTACAAGGTGAAAGTGACTGTTTAGATATTTCTAAGTGTTCATTTTGTTATTTTATTATAAAAACAAAACCGTCATATTGGTAATGCTCAAATACAACTTTTACATTTCAAGTTTTTCAATGTTTAAGGTCTTATTAACCCGTTTTATGTCGTTTTTAGGTAATGGGCCTCACCAAATCTCAATTCGGCCTTATTAGGCCCGTTGACGTTTTCGTTGATTTTTTTTCGATTCCGAGAATTGATAACGACTAAAGACTTCATTTTCTATCATGTTACAATTTTGAAATTTTGAGTTTCAGCGTTATAAGGCGTTTAAACGAACCGGGCCCAAACTATCCATTTCAAACACAACTATCCAAAGTTTTTATACACTATCCACATTCACTATCCACTCTCCAAACCCTATACCCTAAACCCTATACCCTAGCTAGGTTTTCCTCGGTTTCCGCGTCATTTCTCGTCTTAGCCCGTTTTAAGTCGTTTTTTCTCGCTTTTCGCACAAATTCTCGTCTTAGCCCATTTTAAGTCGTTTTTCACCGTTTTTTGCACAATTTCTCGTCTTAGCCCGTTTTAAGTTGGTTTTCATCGGTTTTCGCACAAATTCTCGTCTTAGCCCGTTTTAAGTCGTTTTTTCTCGGTTTTCGCACAAGTTCTCGTCTTAGCCCATTTTAAGTCGTTTTTCATCGTTTTTGGAACAAATTCTCGTCTTAGCCCGTTTTAAGTTGGTTTTCATCGGTTTTCGCACAAATTCTCGTCTTAGCCCGTTTTAAGTCGCTTTTCATCGTTTTTTGCACAAATTCTCGTCTTAGCCCGTTTTAAGTTGGTTTTCATCGGTTTTCGCACAAATTCTCGTCTTAGCCCGTTTTAAGTCGTTTTTTCTCGGTTTTCGCACAAGTTCTCGTCTTAGCCCATTTCAAGTCGTTTTTCATCGTTTTTTGCACAAATTCTCGTCCTAGCCCGTTTTAAGTTGGTTTTCATCGGTTTTCGCACAAATTCTCGTCTTAGCCCGTTTTAAGTCGTTTTTTCTCGGTTTTCGCACAAATTCTCGTCTTAGCCCGTTTTAAGTTGGAAAATCCTAATAATATATAAATCCATGAAAACTACGACATCCAAAATATACATCTCAGAAACATCCAAAATATAATACTGCACACAAACATATCATTGCACAGGCCCATCCTCCTCTGGTACTACATCACCAGTCCATATGCTGATCCACCCCCTCATCATCCTCGCTTGTCCTGGAGGCAGAGTGTCACCATATGCACGTAGGAAACTGGATATCTCAGAGGCGAGAATGTTGCCCCGCTACATTTTCAAAATGTAAATATAAGTAGAATAAAATAGATTATAATTATTACTTGAGCGATATTGACTGAAATACATACCACAACTACAGAGGCTGTCGCAGGTATCTGTATGTGCTCGACACGGTGGTCAAACGGTGCCCGTGGGTCCTGCCTGGGTGATCTGGAATCAACATAAGGATGTGACATGGCATTAAACCATGTCCGGTATCCATCCTTGCAATCCCATGCATACTCTCGAAGTCCTCGTCGATCCTGCTCGTCTAAGGTGATCAATCGATCCGACAGGGTCTCTGGGGCCCAAGTGCAGTCCTCATCCCCGAATGTGACAGTGTACCCCGATGCAGAATCATTTCTGATCGCAGTAGGTGGTGTAATCGGGGGTTCGGGTATGCCTTGCACATACCCGAACTGTCGCAAACATCGGTCAGGATGGTGCGACTCCCTGACCTCAAAGGACTCTAGAGGCCCCCGAAATAGACCTAACCTATACTGGGGGTCGTTGAGATCCAACTTGCCCCAGGGGTTCCACTGAACCTATGTTTTTTTAAAATGACAAACGTATTTTTAAAAATAATAATTGCATAACATATGATGAAATTACTGATTAAATAGTACTTACCTCTGCATATGTGATCTGGTCAAGGACCAGTCTGAGGGAAACTAGTCGAGCAGGATCCTTATGGTATTTGACTTTGCTGTTTTCCCGGATAGCCGCCGCTGAGGCATTCATGGATGTCAAGTCCTGCGTAGCATGACCCCGAAGACCATGGAAATCGCCCATATCCAAGCCTACAAATACCAGAATTTCATAATGTTTTATACATAAGCAAAATATACACGAAAAAAAAAAACAAACATTAAACGAAAACTACCTTCAACAGGAGAGGACAGCCAGCAAACCCCTTCGATTGAGCACGGGAGGCCTGACCCAACTGTCTGTACAGTTCAGCCAAGACGGCTGTCCCCCAAGCATAGGACCCTGTCTCATTGTGATCTACGAGGATGCTAAGGTATTTGTGCTTCACCTTCATCCGAGACTTGTCGACAAATGTCGTACTGCCTAACAGAGACAACAAGTAGAGCAAAGCAATATCACTCTCTTGCTGAGGAGTCCTGCAATTAATAACAACAAATGAATTAGTAACGTTAATCGAGAAATTATGAGAAATTCTTATAATATACGATAATTTACCTGTCCCGTATATCAAACATCTGTAATAGTCGGGTGTGGATCGTGGTGATGCCTATCTTGCCGTGGATGTTCAAACCCCCATCTGATAATTTATCACGGATTATAAATACTTAATTGAATCAACTAAAAAATGGAATCAAATAAAAATAATAAAATAGACTCTACGTACGTAAGCATAGCGCAGCAGCCTCCTCGATCGTAGCAAACCCGAACATCCGTTGCACATGAGGATGCACAAACCCATCTATGTCTGCCTCAGCAGATCTGACAGCTCGTCCATGGATCGGAAGCTCCAGAATCTTCAGCACGTCTAACAAGGTAGGAGCAATCTCACCAAATGCAAAGTGAAACGTGTTGGTTTCTGGATACCAACGCTCCACAAATGCAGAAATCAGAATCGGATTGATGTTGTTGTACTCGAGCCGGGGATCTGCAAGGACATGTAAGTGGCTCCGCTCAACGAGCTGCCACCATGACCCAGGCACATTAGATTTATGCCTATCATACTCCCTGAAGAAGTCCTTGCGGGTGTATATATCCAACACCCTCTTCAGCTGATGTACGAAAGAGAAATTAATGAATTAGAAAAGCGTGTGGATCGTTTTACCTCACAAATTCATTTAGAAAACAACACATACCTTCGATGAGGGCGGTATCACATAAGCCGGGTCATGCTCAATACGCTCTGCAAGAGACGACGTCTCAGTCCATATCACCGGAGCAATGTGGGTGCTGTAATCCACCAAAAGCCGTGAACTGAGAGGACCTCCAGGATGCCCCACATAATCTGCATCCCCTGGAACCGGTACAGCTAAGCCCGGATCAATGTGCTGAACAGGCTCCTGAATGGGCTCCTGGAGGTCTGGCTGATCCTGAATCTCCTGCTGATGATCCTCTGCAGAAGGAGACAATGATCCAACTGGAGATGGCTCACGCAGAGGTGATCCCTCATAGTAATCATCATGCATCTGCGCCTCCAAATCTCCTAGATCTGCAACCTCTGGCTGATCTGCAACCTCGGTTGCCTTCGCCACCTCCTCTGAAAACTCCTCCGCCTCACTAACATCCAAATCATCCATCAAAGCTTTCCCTGTATCTCCTATATGCACTCCTGGAATGTCTGCAGGAGATCCACGACGTCGGGAAGCTGTGATCCCGCGTGCGCTAGGGTGACGAGGGCCCTTCTTCTTCTTTCTAACAGAACCACCCGTCGGAGTAATAGCCCTCTCTAAAGCCTATTTTCATATTTACGAATTATAATTTTATATTATTTGACGTTTTTCTTTTAAATATTTAATAATGTATTAATTACTAATTTTTTCTTAGGTACGACTTATTAATAATTTATTAAGACCCTATTTAATAATGTATTAATTACAAATTAATTCATTTCTTAGTAAATAACAACTAATTAATATTATATTAATAAATATTATTTAATATTAAATCTTTTTCTTTTACAAGTTATTTATCGAATAACGTGAAACGATAAATAACGACCAATTAATAATATATTAATAAATATTATTTATTAATATAATATTATTTTCTTTTAGCTAAACGATAAATAACGACTAACTAATATTATATTAATAAATATTATTTACTAATTAATCTTATTCTTTAAATCGTTATTTATCGATTAACGTGAAACGTTAAACGATAAATAACGACCAATTAATAATATATTAATAAATATTATTTATTAATATAATATTATTTTCTTTTACCTAAACGATAAATAACGACTAACTAATATTATATTAATAAATATTATTTACTAATTAATCTTATTCTTTAAATCGTTAATTATCGATTAACGTGAAACGTTAAACGATAAATAACGACCAAATAATATTATATTAATAAATATTTTTTATTAATATAATATTATTTTCTTTTAGCTAAACGATAAATAACGACTAACTAATATTATATTAATAAATATTATTTACTAATTAATCTTATTCTTTAAATCGTTATTTATCGATTAACGTGAAACGTTAAACGATAAATAACGATCAATTAATAATATATTAATAAATATTATTTATTAATATAATATTATTTTCTTTTAGCTAAACGATAAATAACGACTAACTAATATTATATTAATAAATATTATTTACTAATTAATCTTATTCTTTAAATCGTTAATTATCGATTAACGTGAAACGTTAAACGATAAATAACGACCAAATAATATTATATTAATAAATATTTTTTATTAATATAATATTATTTTCTTTTAGCTAAACGATAAATAACGACTAACTAATATTATATTAATAAATATTATTTACTAATTAATCTTATTCTTTAAATCGTTATTTATCGATTAACGTGAAACGTTAAACGATAAATAACGATCAATTAATAATATATTAATAAATATTATTTATTAATATTATATTAATAATTTATTAATATTATATTAATAATTCATTAATAAATCTTTTTTTAATCGTTATTTAAACGTTAAACGATAAATAACGACTAATTAATAATTTATTAATAAATAACAAATAATATTAACGTACCTCGTGGATCGGGAGCGTCTTCTCCGGCGATATCGAACGGGCCCGTTTTTCCGCACCGCCCCGATCACGACCACCCCGACCACCCCGAGCTCCACCCCGACCACCACCCCGACCACCACCTGCTCCACCAGCTTCACCTCCAGCCACCTCGACGGCGCCACCAGCTTCACCTCCAGCCACCTCGACGGCGCCAACGCCACCGACCACCGCAGCTCCACCACCCCCCCCTTTTCTTTTTCGCCGGATTCCTCTTCCGCCCTACTCCTCCACCTCGCACCCTTGCGCCACCAGCACAAATACGGACGGGAGGGAGAACAGACGAAGCCGCAGCCTCCACCATCGCCTCCACCACCGCCGCAGCCTCCACCGTCGCCGGATTCGAAGTTTTCCCCATTTCTTCGGATTGCATGATTCCGAGTGAAATTGAAGAAATTGATTGAGGGATTTGGATTGTATGAGAAAAACGAGTCGAATGGGATAGATTTGGGGAAGAAAACGAGTGAAATAGGAGAAGAATGGACGGCGGCGATTTTTTAGGTTACGACTTGAACAGTAGCACTTCAGACGAGAGGAGGAAGAAGAAGCTCGCTGGAGTTTTGGGCGTACGCCCATTTTGGGCGTACATACCATTTTTCAGTTTTCCACCGTATACGTATACGTATACGTATGTTCGAGAAAATTGCACGGTACGCCCATTTTGGGCGTACGGGAATGTAGTTTAAAAAGTTTCAAAATGTAGTGCGTATAGTCTCTTCGTATTATATAGTGTCTTCCTCAAAAACTAGAAACCTAATTATTTTCCATTTAAGAAGAAATCATGGCTGGAATGGAGCGTAGGTGGCTCTGTTCGGGAGCGAGAAAGATAAGCTAGCTTATTTTACCAAAAAGCTTGAAATCGTAGCTTATTATTTCAATAAGCTAGCTTATTTTCTTGTTAAATGAAAGCTAAATATTAGAAATATTAGGTTGCCGAATAATCTCAAGAAAGGAAAGGAAACAACTGTAGGAGCGAAATGAGCCGATCTAGGCTTTGTGGTAAGGAAAAAGAATTGGGTTAAATCCCAATCTTTACCCCCATTAAAACTGATATTACAACGACGGCCCTAACTTAACTTTAAATTAAGTTTGGGATCCGACTGAAAAGAATCCTAAAGGTTTTCTAGAATTACAATTTATACCCAATTAGAGTAATAATTCACTTAGAGGATACAAATTAATTTAAATTATTGTCCTAATAATTTAAACAAGGCACATAATTTATTTGGCTAAATAAATGTCTATCTTTATTATTCGCAAATAGAAATTATAAAAATGCCCGTCATAGAAATATAGGGATATTACAATACTTCCCCCTTAAGAAAAATTTCAAACCCGAAACTTGGCCAAAAGAGAAAAAAAAATGGAGGTTATCACAGGAAGACTCTTGGCAACAAAGTCAGCAGCCATAGGAGTTGACACAGGTTTTGAATTGTCCATCTTGGCCCGCTTGGCTAATTCACGGATGTACTTGGTCTGACTGAGATGGAAGCCCGCATCAGTGCGTCGAACCTGAATTCCTAAAAAGAAGTGCAGAGGCCCCAGGTCTTTGATTGGAAACTGCTTGGACAAAGTACTCACAAAAGCATCTGACAAATCTGAATTGTTAGAGAAAACCAGCAAATCATCGACATATATATAAAGATGTACATAACACAGTTCTCTTGGCGATAGGAAAACAGAGATGTATCAGCTAAAGAGGGGGTAAAACCCATAGTGACCAAGAAGTCACTAAGGCGAGAAAACCAAGCTCGGGGATCTTGCTTTAAACCATAGAGACTTTTGTGCAATTTACAAATGTGAGAGGGAAAAGAAGAATGAGAAAAACTTGGGGTTGAGGGACAAAAACATCCTTTGTCAAGGTCCCGTGTAAGAAGGCGTTTTGTACATCCAGTTGTCGGACCGTTCACTTCCGCATGGCCGCCAAAGACAAGAGAAGGCGTATGGTGGAGGGTTTGACTACGAGACTAAAGGTCTCATCATAATCGATCCTAGGGACTTGATTGAAGCCTTTGGCCACTAGACGAGCTTTACGACGCTCAATGGTCCCATTCGCATGCCGCTTGGTTTTGAAAACCCATTTGACCCCGAGGATATTTGTGGATGTGGAAGCGGGGACAAGGGACCATGTTTTTGTGTTGAGGAGGGCGGTAAATTCAGCCTCCATAGCAGCTCTCCACTCGGGAAATTTAGCAGCCTCTGAGTAACAAGAAGGCTCATCGGGGACTAGGGCTGTATGAGAGCACTCGGGGTGAGTCTCGGGCCATGGAATTGTCCCGTCCATCCGAACAAGAGGCTTGACAATATGAGAGCGAGACCGAGTTTGTATAGGATGGATGATTTGTGGATCGGGGTTGGGTTGTGTTTTAGTGGAGGTGGATGTGTTTGGGTTGGGCTGTGTTTCAATGGAGGTGGTTGTGTTTGGGGTAGGCAGGCTGGGAGAATTGGGTTGAGCAAGCGAGGGAGGAATGGGCTGGGCCTGTTGGGATGGAGCGGACAGTAAATTTGGAATGAGGGACAGGGTGGTGATGTCGTGATGTGATGATGGAATTGAAGGTGTGGGAGGCTTAAATGGAAAAATGTCCTCATGAAACTTTACATCCCGAGAAATATAGATTCGATCATTTGCCCATTCATAGAAAATGTACCCACGGTGGTTGTTGGCATACCCAAGAAATATGGAGGGAGTGAAGGGAAAATCAAGTTTGTGTTTGAGGTAAGGACGTAAATTTGGGAAGCAAAGGGAGCCAAAAACTTTGAGGAAGGTATAATCGGGAATTTTGCGGAAGAGAAGCTCATGGGGGCATTTGTTGTGAAGAATAGGAGTGGGAAGGCGGTTAATGATGTAAGCGGCGGCTTGAAAAGCATAATCCCACTAGATTGGCTTGCTTGAGAAGAGTGAGGCCCATATCGACAATGCGTCGATGACGTGTCTCAACACTCCCGTTTTGTTGATGGGAATGTGGGCACGTGATACGGAGGCCAATGCCCATGCATTGAAGGAAAGGATGAGTGGGTTTAAATTCCGAGCCACCATCCGTTTGAATGTGGGACACTTTTGTGGAGAAAAATTTTGTGGCGACGTTTATGAAGGATATGACAATTTGTGCAACAATATTTTTAGTAGCAAATGGAAAAACCCAAATGAACTTAGAATAATCATCCACAATAGCAAGATAATATTTGTAGCCATTCATTGAAGATTCAAAAGTTGGGCCCCATACATCCAAAAACAACAATTCAAGAGGCCTTTTGGACTGAGAGGCACTCGGTGGGTGAGGATGGGCATGTGACTTGGCCCATGAACAAGGGACACAATCAAAAGGCCCAAACAGTCCAAGTTTAGGAAAATTAGGAAGAAAGCGAGAAACAGAGGCGCACACACGGGATGAGGCGTGACCTAGACGGTTCTTTTGGCGATAGGAAAACAAAGATGTATCAGCTAAAGAGGGGGTAAAACCCATAGTGACCAAGGAGTCACTAAGGCGAGAAAACCAAGTTCGGGGATCTTGCTTTAAACCATAGACACTTTTGTGCAATTTACAAATGTGAGAGGGAAAAGAAGAATGAGAAAAACATGGGGTTGAGAGACAAAAACATCCTTCGTCAAGGTCTCGTGTAAGAAGGCGTTTTGTACATCCAGTTGTCGGACCGTTCACTTCCGCATGGCCGCCAAGGACAAGAGAAGGCGTATGGTGGAGGGTTTGACTACGGGACTAATGGTCTCATCATAATCGATCCCATGGACTTGATTGAAGCCTTTGGCCACTAGACGAGCTTTACGATGCTCGATGGTCCCATTAGCCTGCCGCTTGGTTTTGAAAACCCATTTGACCCCGAGGACATTTGTGGATGTGGAAGCGGGGACAAAGGGACCAGGTTTTTGTGTTGAGGAGGGCGGTAAATTCAGCCTCCATAGTAGCTCTCCACTCGGGAAATTTAGCAGCCTCTGAGTAACAAGAAGGCTCATCGGGGACTAGGGATGTATGAGAGCACTCGGGATGAGTGTCGGGCTAGGGAATTGTCTCGTCCATCCGAACAAGAGGCTTGACAATATGAGAGCGAGACCGAGTTTGTATAGGATGGGTGATTTGTGGATCGGGGCTGGGTTGTGTTTTAGTGGAGGTGGATGTGTTTGGGTTGGGATGTGTCCCGTACACCTACTATTAAAGATGTGTTTGCACCGAGTAAAACGATGGCCATTTTTTGAGTTTGAGAAGGGCAGCAATGGAGGTTTTGGATGTAAGGGAGAGGAAGGACAGCTAGGCGGACGTTGGTCCTTTTTCTAGCTCTGATACCATGATGGAAATCAAAGAGTAGTGGAATGGTGCAATACTGCCTTAATTTCATTCATTAATAGTAGGTGTATATATAGGATTACAAGGCATAGGACAACTGTCCATAAAGGGAATATTCTGGAAGAATACACATTACAGAAATATCTAAATAGTGTGTTACTATATGATCCTGCTAATCTTCCTCTTAGTTTATACTATGGATTGTGCTACTACTCGTGGGACTAATACTTTTTCCCTTACTCATAATCCTAGAAGGACTAATACTTTGACTCCTGCTAATGATACTTTAATTAAAAAAACCAGGACTAAAACTTTTTTTAATGTGCAGGAAGAAATTTAATATTATTGACAAGCAAATGGCCAAAGGAAGGAATGGCTGAAAATCTTAATTTTAAGGTACAACGAAGTAGGATGTACATGAAATCTTTCAAGTGAAATACACAAAATATATTACCATGAACCTGCACACTAAGTATTATGGAACCAATGAATATGCAACATTTTGCTTCATGAACCTAATATAGCGACCAGAAACGTGTATCAAGTTATTGAACCTCCTAATAGTCATATGAACTTTATAAGAACTATTAAATGAAGATCATATGAATATGTCAAGTTGTAAATAAACATGAAATGAACCTGTAAAATAAACAACATGAACTCAAGTAACTCAGACATCAAAGTAGAAAAACAAGGTCTATAGAAATAAAGAGAACAAGCAAGTTTCTCAGACAGTTTTTCTTCCATGAAAGGCATTCTGTGAATTAGCACACAATCTAGTTGCACACAAAAAGAAGCCCTAAAAATCACAGCTTTGCCGGTCTTCGACAATAGTGCAGGCGGAACAGCCGATAAGGCTAATGGCGGCAGTAACAAGGATTTGAGCCACCCGATTAAAGGAGAATCGGTGTTCGAGAGATCCAAAGATTTGTTGCAGAAGATGTCTGTACAACCGAGCAGGATGCGGGAATTGGCGGCCCGGTCGCAGACTGTTATGAGTGTGTTTGGGAAGAATATTTTGCTCTTGCTCTTTTTAGTAGGTCTGGTTCTCTTTTTAGTTGACAAGAAACTGAAAGGTGAAATTTCGAGTCTCATGAGTGAGGTGGACATCAAATTTGAGAAGAACGACGAGGATGTCACTTCTAGGTTAAAGATACTGGATCAGAACTATGACCTTCTTGAGAAGGCTCTGGATCAGCTCAACTTGAAGGATTTGTTATCCAAAGAAGATTTTGCTGGACTATATGAGGAATTTAGCAAGTCCAAAACTGGGAATTTAGACTGAAGTGAGTTGAGTTTAGATGAGATCAGGGCATTGGTAGGTCAGATGGTGAAGAATGAGATTGAGAAACATATTGTTGATGGTCTTGGGTGGGTTGACTACACCTTGGGCACTGGTGGGGCTACTGTTCTTAAGCATTAGAAACCTTTTGCAGTGGGAAAAGCAGGGACTTGGTTTAGGCAAGGAGTTCAAA
This sequence comes from Oxyria digyna, assembly GCA_029168935.1. Classification (NCBI taxonomy): domain Eukaryota; kingdom Viridiplantae; phylum Streptophyta; class Magnoliopsida; order Caryophyllales; family Polygonaceae; genus Oxyria; species Oxyria digyna. Next base: position 50,751,274 of record JAPVLV010000005.1, read on the forward strand.
GTGATGCCGATAAGATGTTGAAACCCAGCTTTGGAGAACCTGGTCAATGTTTTCCATTGAAGGGTAGTAGTGGATTTGTTCTAATCAAGCTCAGAACAACCATTGTTCCTGAGGCTGTAACGCTCGAGCATGTTGCTAAGGTATTATTATTCTTGCTTATATTGATTAAGACTTGTACAATTATTGAGCTTAGTTGGAACTTAGAATGATCCTGGATATCATTCTTACTTTCTTAGCATTTTTTTGGAGTTAAGGGAATACAGGAATGATAATTTACCATTTGCTTAAACACAGGAAGTTCTTGGTATCTATTTCCTGAAGTTGGATATACAGTCTATGACCCTTTTTCCATTTGAAATGTTATTTGTTTCCTTCCTTGTGAATTTGAGGTAAGAGGCGCCTAAGTTGTCACACCACAGCGTGGGAGCATTCAGTAATGGGATGCCAAGTTCTGAGAATAAGGACTGCAACCACAATGTCTCACAGGTAGCCAGGGCAATAGCTCTGTATTCCGCTTCAGTCGAGGATCTGGCCACAGTAGCCTGCTTTTTAAATTGCCATGAGATCAAATTGTCGCCATGATAGATGAAGTAGGCACTTGTTGAGCGGCGATCCAATTTGTCTCCAGCCCAATCAACATCGCTGAATGTATCAATATCGGATCCGGGGAGAGCAACCATAGAAGAGCTGGAGAAGGCAGCCAAGGAAGAGCTGGTTGCTGACAAGACTAAAAATTCAAGAGTTGCAGTAACATTAAGATACCGGAGAATGCGTTTGACGCCCTGCCAATGTTTGATGTCCGGTGACTGCATGGCCTGGCATACTCTATTAACTGCAAGGGACACATCAGGGCGAGTGAACGCCATGTATTGCAGCCCTCCAACAATACTGCGATACAGGGAAGGATCAATGAAAGGCGGGGACGGAAGACTCTTGGCAACAAAGTCAGCAGCCATAGGAGTTGACACGGGTTTTGACTTTTCCATCTTGGCCCGCTTGACTAATTCACGGATGTACTTGGTCTGACTGAGATGGAAGCCCAAATCAGTGCGTCGAACCTGAATTTCCAAAAAGAAGTGCAGAGGCCCCAGGTCTTTGATTGGAAACTGCTTGGACAAAGTACTCACAAAAGCATATGACAAATCTGAATTGTTAGAGAAAACCAGCAAATCATCGACATATATATAAAGATGTACATAACACAGTTCTCTTGGCGATAGGAAAACAGAGATGTATCAGCTAAAGAGGGGGTAAAACCCATAGTCACCAAGGAGTCACTAAGGCGAGAAAACCAAGCTCGGGGAGCTTGCTTTAAACCATAGAGACTTTTGTGCAATTTACAAATGTGAGAGGGAAAAGAAGAATGAGAAAAACTTGGGGTTGAGGGACAAAAACATCCTTTGTCAAGGTCCCGTGTAAGAAGGCGTTTTGTACATCCAGTTGTCGGACCGTTCACTTCCGCATGGCCGCCAAAGACAAGAGAAGGCGTATGGTGGAGGGTTTGACTACGAGACTAAAGGTCTCATCATAATCGATCCTAGGGACTTGATTGAAGCCTTTGGCCACTAGACGAGCTTTACGACGCTCAATGGTCCCATTCGCATGCCGCTTGGTTTTGAAAACCCATTTGACCCCGAGGATATTTGTGGATGTGGAAGCGGGGACAAGGGACCATGTTTTTGTGTTGAGGAGGGCGGTAAATTCAGCCTCCATAGCAGCTCTCCACTCGGGAAATTTAGCAGCCTCTGAGTAACAAGAAGGCTCATCGGGGACTAGGGCTGTATGAGAGCACTCGGGGTGAGTCTCGGGCCATGGAATTGTCCCGTCCATCCGAACAAGAGGCTTGACAATATGAGAGCGAGACCGAGTTTGTATAGGATGGATGATTTGTGGATCGGGGTTGGGTTGTGTTTTAGTGGAGGTGGATGTGTTTGGGTTGGGCTGTGTTTCAATGGAGGTGGTTGTGTTTGGGGTAGGCAAGCTGGGAGAATTGGGTTGAGCAAGCGAGGGAGGAATGGGCTGGGCCTGTTAGGATGGAGCGGACAGTAAATTTGGAATGAGGGACAGGGTGGTGATGTCGTGATGTGATGATGGAATTGAAGGTGTGGGAGGCTTAAATGGAAAAATGTCCTCATGAAACTTTACATCCCGAGAAATATAGATTCGATCATTTGCCCATTCATAGAAAATGTACCCACGGTGGTTGTTGGCATACCCAAGAAATATGGAGGGAGTGAAGGGAAAATCAAGTTTGTGTTTGAGGTAAGGACGTAAATTTGGGAAGCAAAGGGAGCCAAAAACTTTGAGGAAGGTATAATCGGGAATTTTGCGGAAGAGAAGCTCATGGGGGCATTTGTTGTGAAGAATAGGAGTGGGAAGGCGGTTAATGATGTAAGCGGCGGCTTGAAAAGCATAATCCCACTAGATTGGCTTGCTTGAGAAGAGTGAGGCCCATATCGACAATGCGTCGATGACGTGTCTCAACACTCCCGTTTTGTTGATGGGAATGTGGGCATGTGATACGGAGGCCAATGCCCATGCATTGAAGGAAAGGATGAGTGGGTTTAAATTCCGAGCCACCATCCGTTTGAATGTGGGACACTTTTGTGGAGAAAAATTTTGTGGCGACGTTTATGAAGGATATGACAATTTGTGCAACAATATTTTTAGTAGCAAATGGAAAAACCCAAATGAACTTAGAATAATCATCCACAATAGCAAGATAATATTTGTAGCCATTCATTGAAGATTCAAAAGTTGGGCCCCATACATCCAAAAACAACAATTCAAGAGGCCTTTTGGACTGAGAGGCACTCGGTGGGTGAGGATGGGCATGTGACTTGGCCCATGAACAAGGGACACAATCAAAAGGCCCAAACAGTCCAAGTTTAGGAAAATTAGGAAGAAAGCGAGAAACAGAGGCGCACACACGGGATGAGGCGTGACCTAGACGGTTATGCCAGAGAGAGGCTTGATTGGTGGAGGTGAGGTGGACTTGCAGTGGCCATGGTGGTTGTGGAGCGACTGCCGGAAGCTCGTACAGTCCTGCTCTAACGGGGCCTCGCAGGAGGACTGTCTGAGAATTGGAATCCATCACAAGAAAATAATCTGAATGAAATTCAAAGAAAACCAGATTATCCAGACAAAATTGGTGAACAAATAATAGATTTTTATTTAGTAAAGGAGTATGGAGAAGACTGTTTAGTTTGAATGTACGGTTTTGGGCTCGAAGAGAGCTGGAGCCATGGTTTTGAATGGGTATCTGTGACCCATCTCCGAGAGAAACTATGTCAGTACCCTCATAAGGTGCGTAATCGAGACGAAGGTTTCCCAGGTCAGGAGTATAATGATGCGTAGCCGCCGTATCCGGGTACCAGGATGAGCTTGTGTGGTGCGCCTGGAAGGAGGACGGAGGTGGAGCTTGGATCGACTGATCGAACCTGTGCCAACACTTCAGAGCGGTGTGACCTGGTTTCCCGCACAGGTGGCAAGTGGGGCGGTTATCTGGAGCACCAGAAAACATCGAGTTGCCGCCTCCTCCACCTCCTCTGCCATGAAAGGGAGCACGGCCTCCTCTGCCCCTGTTGAAGTTTCTGCCATGGCCTCTGCCTCTATTAGAAGAGGAGTAGTTGAGCGAGGCATTCTCAGTGTTGTTGACTGAGATCTGGGACTGCAAAGTTTGAGTGTTGTGAGAAATACGTGACTCATGGACCAAGAAATAAGATAGCACTTGAGTAGGGGAAGGCAGAGCGGGCTGGGTGGAGAGCGACGTGACTATGAAGTCGTAGTCGTTGTTGAGGCCGGCGAGAAGATAGGTGAGGAACTCCATGTTTGAGATAGGATGTCCAGCCGCTGAGAGCATTTGTGAGAGTTGCTTCGCTCGGTTGAAAAAGTCTGTGACAGATTCGGTGCCCTTCTTCAGAGACGCAAGTTGCAGCCTCGTATGCACATTCTGAGCGCTCGACCTTGCAGAGAAGAGCTAAAGGAGGTTGCTCCAAATCTCCATGGAGGTGTTACAGTCCAACAACTGAGCAAGGACTCCTTCCGTGAGGGAAGAAGTTAAGACTGCCATGACCAACTGGTCTTTTTTTTGCCACTCAGCAAAGGCAGGGTTAGGAGCATCAACAAGCATGGCTAAAGGACAGGGAAAAGATCCATCCACAAATTTGTAAAGGCCATGAGCTCTAAGGTAAGGAGAAACTTGTGCCTTCCAAAGAGGGAAGTTCACCTGTGATAATTTCACAGTGATGAAAGAAGAGAATGAAGAAAAAGATGTGTTTGCACCGGATAAAACGATGGCCATTTTTTGAGTTTGAGAAGGGCAGCAATGGAGGTTTTGGATGTAAGGGAGAGGAAGGACAGCTAGGCGGACGTTGGTCCTTTTTCTAGCTCTGATACCATGATGGAAATCAGAGAGTAGTAGAATGGTGCAATACTGCCTTAATTTCATTCATTAATAGTAGGTGTATATATAGGATTACAAGACATAGGACAACTGTCCATAAAGGGAATATTCTGGAAGAATACACATTACATAAATATCTAAATGGTGCGTTACTATATGATCTTGCTAATCTTCCTCTTGGGGTTAATACAGCTAATGGTGCAGGCGGTACAGCCGATAAGGCTAATGGCGGCAGTAACAAGGATCTAAGCCACCCAATTAAAGGAGAGTCGGTGCTCGAGAGATCCAAAGATTTGTTGCAGAAGAAGTCTGTACAGCTGATACGCTACACTTTGTATAGCGTAACTAGGGATTATTACATTAGTTTAGGAGTGTTATCATATGTGTTTCGAGTCATTATTATGTTCTGTGATATTTATTAAGAACTAAAGAATTGGAGTCAAGATGACATTTGAAGTATGGCTACTGGAGCGAAACCGCGATCGCCATGTCACAACAGGAGAGAAGAGGCAAAAATAATGCCGACCGCGATCGCCATGATAAAGCTGGCGATCGCCATGAAGCAGTGAATTGCGGAGAGGTATTGGAGCAATGATGTCACGCTGATGTCCATGTGATATGATGTTGGGCCACGTGAATTGGGCTGAATTAAGGAAGCAAGCAGCTCAAGCAATTAAAGCCCTCACGGTTTTTCCTTCATGCTTTAGTTTGATTTATTTATTTTCCTTGTTTTATTTCTTTTCTTTTCTTTTTTCCTTAATTAGTTTTAGGATATATCTTTTACCGTATATTTTTAGGGTTAGACTCTTTATATACCTTAGTTCTTTCTATCTTTCATCATGACCTTTTCCATCAGACAATTGAGTTCTGCAACCATGAGCAGGAACTAATTTCCATTGTTTTGCTTAGCGGTTGAAACCTTCAGTTATTAAGTTGTGAGATTTCTAAACTCTTGTTCTTTTCCTATGGGTTTGTATTAATTCTCTTGTTCTTCATCTGTTGATTTCTATTGGTTTTGCTAGCTTGATCACCTAGTTTGATTGATAGTTTTCTATTGCTAGACTAGGAATATACGGTGAAATTCCTTGTCATTGTAGCATTCATATCTGCATGATCTGGTAGTTGATTGCTTTTATGAAAGATAATTGATTGCATGTTAATACTTGACGGTTGTAAGTTATTGCATGCATCCTTATGATTCCTGTGCTCTTTGCTATTTCATCTAATCTTGAGAGGTTTCCCTGATTGTTGAATAGTAAGTATTATCAGGACCGGTTGGCCTACTAATATATTAAAGATTGGAATAGAAACATTCCCTAGGATTAATAACAACTTGAGATAAATCTATGATCAACTTGATTGACTGTTGTGTGGATACTTGCTAGGTGAAACTCCCTTCTCATCATATTCACAACCAAACTTTCTTTGCTTGATACTTATTACTTTTGTGTTCCATACAATCAACCCCCCCCCCCCTTGGTTACTTGTTACTTGTTCGTTAGTTGGTATTTCGCTTGACTGCATAGTGATTGGTGTTTTGATTCCCTTGGGTTCGACCTCTAATTGCTTGCTATACTTTAGTTAGTGTTTAGAGTTTATTTTGATTTGGCACGACGACTTTAGCCTCATCAAATTTGACGCCGTTGCCGGGGAGTTAAAATTTTTCCATTCTGTGCTAATTGTGACTTATCAACTGTTTGGTGTGAACCTTTATGGTTCAGACCCGTGCTACTAACTCATCTCTTGTTGCTTTGATTCAGAGATTGAGAGGACTTTCCACAGGAACCGAAGAGCAGCTTTGAACCAAAGTAGCGAGATGGGTGATCAGCATGGACCACATTGCCTACTATGAGGCAACTCACTGTCCCCGACTTAAACCAACAACCTTTGGCAGTGAGGCTTCCTGAGATTGAAGTTGGTGTGAACTTTAAATTAAAAGCTGGTTTAATTCATGAGCTACCACACTTCCATGGCTTAGCAGGAGAAGACCCCAACAAACACTTGGCTCAATTCCATGCCATATGTTCTAGTATGAAGCCAAGAGGTGTTAGTGAGGAGCAGGTAATGTTAAGAGCTTTCGGATTCACTTTGAAAGACGCTGCTAATGATTGGCTTTACTATCAAGCCCCTGGGAGTATTGATACTTGGGCCAAGATGAAAAAGGTTTTCTTGGAGAAATACTTTCCAGCAACTAAACTGAGCAGCCTGAAAAAGAACATTACAAATCTCCAACAACACGCAACTGAAAGTCTCTATGAATATTATGAGAGATTCAAGAAGTTGTGCTCAAGTTGTCCTTTCCACAGCTACACTGATCAGGATCTTCTCATGTATTTGTTTAGTGGCCTGATTGATGAGGATCGTCGTATGGTGAATGCATCCTATGGAGGTAACTTTTTAAGATTAACTATACCTCAAGCTACTGAAATGTTTGAGGAATTAGCTGAGAGCTCAAGGCAGTTTGGTAGCAGGCAAAGAACCCAGTCAGTAAGTTCACTTGACCCCGCTAAAATTCAAAATGATATGAATGAATTGAAAGATATGATGAAGTCTTTTATGCTGCAAAGTGGTGGTCGACAACACGTGAGAGCTTGTGGGGTATGCACAATTACAGGGCATCTTACTGATGAGTGTCCACAACTTCAAGAACCGAATGCTGAGGTAAATGCTGCAGGAGGATGGCAACCTAGGCCTAGATTTGATCCTTATGCTAATCATTATAATCCAGGTACAAGGAATCATCCTAACTTGAGGTGGGATAATCAGAATAATGTTCAAAACCCTCAAGTATTGCAAAATCACCAAAGTCAGCCTAGACCTCAAAACTCTCTGACTGCTGAAGAGATGATTAAGTCCTTAGCTCAATCTGTGATGCAACAAAATGCTAAAACGGAGTCGAGTATTCAGAATCTTGAGAAACAAATAGGACAGATTGCTCAAGCTGTGAGCAACTTAGAAGCTAGAGATTCAGGGAAGCTACCATCTCAAACGGTAGTAAACCCGAGAGAAAGTGTCAGTGCTGTGACATTGAGAAGTGGAAAATTATTGGTTGAGGAATCTAATGCTGAAAAGGGAAAACAGAAGCAAAATCCCGAGACAGCAACTCCAGAAGACCGACCGCGATCGCCACATGTTGGTGGTGATCGCGGAAACATTACAGAGAGCAAGAAGAATTTGGCCGAGAAGGAACCGCGATCTCCACATATCATTGGCGATCGCCATACTTCAACAGAAGCTGAACGGTCACGACCGCGATCGTCGTGCATTGATGGCGATCGCCATGAGTCATCTGAGCCGATTAACAATTATGTTCGCCCGAATTTTCCACCTCTATACTCTCAGAAGCCTGTTGCTCCCTTTCCTGAGGCGTTGAAGGATACTCAAAGGCTGGAGAACGACAACGAAATCTTCGAAACCTTTAGTAGGTGTGAGGTAAACATTCCTTTGCTCAAACTTGTTAAGAGTATTCCTAGATTTGCTATGTTTTTGTAAGAAGTTTGCACTATTAAAAGAAATCAAAAACTGAAAGGAAAGAAGAAAGTTGAAGTAAGTGAACAAGTTTCCAGCTGTGTTTCAAAAACGCATGCCTAAGAAATGTGGTGATCCAGGCATATTTAGCATTCCATGTGTGATTGGTGAAACTAAATTTGACAAAGCCATGCTAGATTTAGGTGCATCAATTAATGTTTTACCTTACTCTTAGTATGAATCACTAGGCTTAGGACCTTTGCATAAAACAAGAACTGTTATTCAACTTGCTGATAGATCCACTGTATACCCGAAAGGGGTTGTTGAGGATGTTCTTGTTATGGTTGGTGATCTGATTTTTCCTGCTGATTTCTTTGTGTTAGATATGGAGCATGCTAATAATGTCACACCTATACTGTTAGGTAAACCTTTCATGAAAACTGCACAAACGAAAATTGATGTTAATAGTGGGACTCTCTCTATGGAGTTTGATGGGGATAAGGTAGAATATAATATATATGATATGGATCCCATTGATAAGAATTCTCTATGTGCTATTGATATGATTAATCCTACATGTAAGGATAAATTGCAACCTGTTTTAGAGAATATCTTAGAGCCACCAAAAGTAGATGCTGTTTTGTCTACTAATATGCAGGAGTGTCAGGCTAAGCCAGAACCTAGAGGTAAGCTCTCTTCACATCCTTTGGGCAATCGCCCTCCATTACTGACCTCGCCAGGCGAGATACCATTGATGTCTAGTGTGCATGCACTTGACATTGAGCTTAAACAGCCGCCTGATACGGTCAAGGAGGAGAAAGTGAATGAAACCACCTTCATTGCTAGAGACAAGGTGGTCAAGGTAGGTGGGACGAGATTTAAAGGGTTCCGTGAGTGGTTCAAGAGAGAATTCAGACAAGAGACGGTTTTCACAAAGCCAAATGGCGTTAGTTAAATCTCTTGAGTTTCATGTCGAGCCACGACATAAAATAAGGCGCTACTCGGGAGGCAACCCGAGGTTTGAGTTTGTTTTTATTTGTTTTTGTTCGGTTTAATTTTCTTTTTAGTTTTTCTATGGACAGGAGGAAATCACCGAAGCTTAGGGTCAGCTACAGTCAGTAGTCAATCTCGCTGTAAGTCTTCTCTCCCGTTCCAAAAAAAAAAAAATCCGAAAATCATTCCGAGAAAAAAATAATATATCGGATTAAAAAAAATAGAGTGCAGGAAAAAAAAAATATGAGAGAAAAGAAAGTAAGGAGTTGTATTACATCAAGTTTGGTTTCGATTTGTACTATCATTCTAGATCTACATTCGTTGGAGCTTAGCTTGTTGGTGACCATGTTCTTTGCAAAGAGTTGATTTGTTTGGGTCACCATCTATATTGAAGGTATTCTTTCTTTTGCTTTAGATGAGCTATGCATTATTGGATTACATTTAGTGCTCATCTAGTTTCTCATTCTACCACACTTTGAGTTTTATTGGAGGAAGGTCATCCGACCTTGTATGTGAGTCTTCTGTCTCCTTCCCTGGGTTCGTTATTATGTCTTCCATTTCATTGAGGACAATGCAATGTTTAAGTATGGGGGAGGAGAATGTATTCACAAGTCTTTTATTTGGGTGTTGGTTGTATCTGCATGAGCTTATTGAATATATATATATTGTATGAAAAAGCCACAAAAATTGAAAAAAGGCATATAAAATCCTTGGATAGCAAGATCTATGCAATAAGAAGGTGGTTTGACTGACATTAGGCTGGGGCAAAAATAAGTCTTGAGTGATGTGAGTTTTGTGAGCCTGGAACAATTATTGAGTGGTTGGGATGCAAACCTGAAAGGGCGCCCAAGCAAGATAAGTGTTATACAAATAACTTGAGTGTTTTAGGATCTTTATCATCTTGGCGTATGGAGACATAAGAAGGAGGCGTATAGGAGGATTCGGGTAGGCCACTTGGAGGAATAAGGTGTAGTTCTGGGTATGTGCTTATTTTATCACATTGTTCTTGATTTGTGTTGTTATGTTTAGGAGGAGCTTATTGGTTATGTGATCACTAGGAGATATTCTTGTACTTCCTGAGACTTTGAGCATTTTATTGTATGGGTAGCTTTTCTGTAAGTTACTCGGGACGAGTAAAAGTCTAAGTATGGGAGTATTTGATACGCTACACTTTGTATAGCGTAACTAGGGATTATTACATTAGTTTAGGAGTGTTATCATATGTGTTTCGAGTCATTATTATGTTCTGAGATATTTATTAAGAAGTGAAGAATTGGAGTCAAGAAGACATTTGAAGTATGGCTACTGGAGCGAAACCGCGATCGCCATCTGAAGTCCGCGATCGCCATGTCACAACAGGAGAGAAGAGGCAAAAATAATGCCGACCGCGATCGCCATGATAAAGCTGGCGATCGCCATGAAGCAGTGAATTGCGGAGAGGTATTGGAGCAATGATGTCACGCTGATGTCCATGTGATATGATGTTGGGCCAAGTGAATTGGGCTGAATTAAGGAAGCAAGCAGCTCAAGCAATTAAAGCCCTCACGGTTTTTCCTTCATGCTTTAGTTTGATTTATTTATTTTCCTTGTTTTATTTCTTTTCTTTTCTTTTTCCTTAATTAGTTTTAGGATATATCTTTTACCATATATTTTTAGGGTTAGACTCTTTATATACCCTAGTTCTTTCTATCTTTCATCATGACTTTTTCCATCATCTTTTCCATCAGACAATTGAGTTCTGCAACCATGAGCAGGAACTAATTTCCATTGTTTTGCTTAGCGGTTGAAACCTTCAGTTATTAAGTTGTGAGATTTCTAAACTCTTGTTCTTTTCCAATGGGTTTGTATTAATTCTCTTGTTCTTCATCTGTTGATTTCTATTGGTTTTGCTAGCTTGATCACCTAGTTTGATTGATAGTTTTCTATTGCTAGACTAGGAATATACGGTGGAATTCCTTGTCATTGTAGCATTCATATCTGCATGATCTGGTAGTTGATCGCTTTTATGAAAGAGAATTGATTGCATGTTAATACTTGACGGTTGTAAGTTATTGCATGCATCCTTATGATTCATGTGCCCTTTGCTGCTATTTCATCTAATCTTGAGAGGTTTCCCTGATTGTTGAATAGTAAGTATTATCAGGACCGGTTGGCCTACTAATATATTAAAGATTGGAATAGGAACATTCCCTAGGATTAATAAGAACTTGAGATAAATCTATGATCAACTTGATTGACTGTTGTGTGGATACTTGCTAGGTGAAACCCCTTCTCATCATATTCACAACCAAACCTTCTTTGCTTAATACTTGTTACTTTTGTATTCCATACAATCAAAACCCCCCCCTTGGTTACTTGTCACTTGTTACTACTTGATATTTCACTTGACTGCATTGATTTGGTGTTTTGATTTCCTTGGGTTCGACCTCTACTTACTTGCTATACTCTAGTTAGTGTTTAGAGTTTATTTCTTTGATTTGGCACTACGACTTTAGCCTCATCAGCTACCAATTGATATAATCATATCAACAACTGACATGGTGCATCCTATTAACAATAAATCAACCCGCTCAACTTCCAACGGCATTCTCCCCTGCAGTCTAACCTGCAACGACATTCTCCCAGAGTAAAATTTTTTTGCTGTCTTAATTTTCATGAACTTTCTACACTTTTCCTCTGTGGATATATTATATATGTGATATTCTTCTGTGGAACCTAGAAATACAAGTAGTGAAAGATATGTTTTCACTGTAATAAGATGTACACCGTACTATTCCGCAAAATGAAAAGACATCAAAATGCATTCGAAGTCTTCTAAGAAACATTATGAGATATCCATGGAGAGAAGGTAAATTGAATATGTCTTGATTTATTAACTAGAAATTGTGTTAACATACTGTGTTCTGATTTCTTTTGTAGGCACAATAGACCTTTCATGTGCTCAACCAGCAGCCCCAACAACATTAAAAAATGCAACAAGGGGATCAATCTATGACAGTAAGAGATAGGGTTGGTGTGTGGTTATGAGATGGGCCGAAAATATATGGACCATAAATATAGATTTCCTCCGCCACTTCGCATCTTCCTTTCCCTCAGCCTCTAACCCTAATTTCTTACGTGCGACGTTCCTCATGCCTCACCCGATACCGGAGTGAATCCAACGAAGAGGACGATGCGTATTTCGGTGGCGCGAGAGCCATGGCGAAAGAGGAAGTCGGACTGAGAAGTTGAGACGGAATTAGGAGGGTCGTTGATCAATCTTTAGGTCATGTAACGCCTCCCACCTTCCTCTTGATCCCCATTTCAAACAACTATTGAGCTTTCTGCATACATTTGTAGGTAGTATTGACGGATCCCCGTTTGTTTCCAAGTCTTGAAAGGATTCACTCCATGAATTCGGATCTGTTTCCAATTTGAGGTTATTCTCACTGATTTAAGTATTCGTCATTTGATCTGCAAAGGTTTGTCTCTTTTCAGTTCGTTCGCATCGGTGATCAACATATCTGCATACGTTAGTTTGCGATGGAAGAGTATGTTGGAACTTCACCCTTTACTTCTTGGATTTAGATTGTTTCGAGACATTTTATGTTTGTAATCTTTTAAAATGAGTAGGGAGAACGAGCTTGAGCTACTTCAGCATTATCGGCGAGACAGGCGTGTCCTTTTCGATTTCATTCTTTCTGGTCATCGATGTGGCGGGCGGCGTTAACCTTCATCCCATTCCCTGCATTTTCGTGGTGTCACTGTTGTTCTTCATGGGCGTGCGTACCGTTCGACCTGAGGTTCAACACCCTTCTCGCTGGTCTCAACACGATACTATTTCTGAAAATTGGGGTTATTTCTTCTTAATTTAGGATTGACTATTATAGTCAAAACCCGTTAGTTCATTTATTTTGAGCTTTGTACATCTGTCTTGAACTCTTGATTTTGAGTTTTAACTTGGTCTCTTCATTGAATATTTATCTGATATGAGTTGAATTTGAATCAGGTCTGCCTCAATGTTTCATGGTGGTACTGGGCATATAACTAGGTTCACATTGTCAAATCAAGTCTTCGAGGTAATCCTTATTCTCTCCCACTCAGGTGGTTATATCACTATCTCGAGGGACAAATTCGAGTTGTTTTTGAATGATTGTATTGCTTTTTTTTTCTAACATGATTTCAGTTATCATTCATTCACAATCTAGCAGAGATTTGATTATGATACATTCACAAAATTTATATTTTTCTACTTTTTATTAAATGGTTTTCAACTTCAGTATGCATTATTATGCTTTCGATGAAGATAGTTTTAGAGAGCATGCCCAGCCATGTGGCTAAGGCTGGGCAGTAAATCTCTATGTTTCATTGGGATCATCTATACTTTGCTTAGTTGGTTTTCAAATATCAATGAATTTTTGTTTGGTTATGCATTTCTTACAGGTTAGGACATTTGTTATGTGTGGAGTTTCTATCGTACTTTCTTATTTTCAACGGTAATTGATTTATGGAAAGTTCTTCATCTATGAAGTTCAGTACCAGTATACGGATACAGAAGGAGGATGTTTTTGATATGAAAAGGGTCCTTGGAAGGATCAGAACATCTTACAGGTTTGTCTTGATTTTTTTGTATGATGTCTAGCAGTGATTTTTCTAATATGGATGTGATTTCAAAATTGGGATTTGTGGAGCCAACTAATATTCAAACCTAGAGACTTGATATGTAAATGAATAATGTATTGCACAAATGAAGCTCGGTTGTAGAAGAGCCCCCAAATTGTTTTTTCTTTATATGTGACAATTCGAATTTGGTGCAATCTGAATATTTAGGAGTTTAGGACAAATATTCAGTTGTATCATCTTGATTTCTGATTATTTTTTTTACTTTGTGCAATGTGTTATGGGCAGGAGTATTGCTTTCAAGCGGCGACACAGTAGGGGGTCAACCTGTATAACCACTAGCGAGAAGAGGAGTTTAAGACTTTGGAAGATGACCGGATATGATTCAGGAATTCCCAAATTATAATGGGTTGGTTGAACTCTACCTCTCAGATTATCTCTTTCAATAAATTGACCAATTATGTTTTTTCAAACGAAAATTAGTCGGATCCCGTGGAAAGGATGTAGGGTACAAATCAGACAGGTGATCAAAATGGTGTTAGGACACTAGATGAAAATTTTATTGATGACCCTGGTTTAGATCTTGCACGAATGTATAGGAGTGACAATGAAGCATGTGTAAGCTCTTCATTATTTTTTATTAGAATGCACGTGCGTCGTATACTAATGCTTTGTTTTTAGATGCTCTTTCGCAAAGAAAATCCTAGACTTATGCCATCTTTTTGTTTATGCACATGCTTTCATTTGATTTAACTTTGAACCAACTTTCAGAGTTGGAAGTGGAGTATAGTATATGCATTTTATTTGTGTGGTTGAGTTCAATGATCATATGGCATGTACAAAGGCAAGGTGAGTTTAGAACAAACTATATAAAACCTTCTTTGGCTGACACCTTATACAAGACTTAAGAATGTGTAGTTGTAATCTGTCGGTTTTTCCTTTAGTTGTAAAGATTGCAAGGATTCACAAAGAAGGTTGGTTAGATGTGAAGAATGAGAATTTACTTGAAGCTATTTTTGCACCTACCTTTATCAATAAATTATGTTATTGGTTTAACCTGCCTTTGTCATTTCGTTTTGCAGATGCAAACTACATGATTTTGATTATGATAAGGTGAGAATTATAGTGGTTTTCGTTTTTAGTATTTACAACTATCTGATGTTCCTTTTTTGTTGATAATTTGTGTAAAATTTGAAACGAGGTTGTAACTGCATATATACATTTCTGATTTACCACATCCTCGCCTATCATTACTGATTTACCTCTTGCAACTGCATTTCTACTACAACCATTTTTCCCACCTTTCTACGTTGTGTCGGCTTTAGGATATCATTATTGTCAAACTGTTTCTATATGGTTGATGTTGAAAATTCTTCTACCCTATTGTATCTATGTCAGAAATGAACTCTGTTTACTGAGGTTGTAGTTTCACAGATAAGTGGTAGTTAAGATCCCTTAGATCTTAACTGAAGTTGTAGTTCCTCTAGACCCGTCCTAAGAATATGAAAACTTTCATATTGGTTTCGCCACTTTTGTATTATAATTTAGATTTATTTTAGATTTCAAGTTATGCTCCTCTCTGAGACCTGAATTATCATGTTGATGTAACTGTAGGAAGAAAGGAAGAAATTGAACGGCTAGCACACAGAGGTTCATTTCATCATGTGGTCTCGACCCAGCATCTACTTAACACAAGTCGGACATTCCGCCTCAACTACTGAGAAATCTCAAGCTCACTGAATTTCTTTATTCTTCTTTTCTTCATTATACTCGCATTTTTCATATCGACTGCTATTGAAATTTTGTGACGATTGTTTAATTGATTCTATGGATAAGGTACTGCCTTTGTTATTGTCGTTTTGTCTCATTCATGTCCATTTCTCACATTTCTAATGTATTTGTCCCTTGATTGAATAAGTTGTGGTTGAGATGATCTTATGTGAGCACACTTTCAATTCAGTGTGTTTTTGTTCAAGTACGTGTAGATCATTTCAGATCCAAACTGTAGTAAAGTTATGATTTCTGGTCTAATGCTCAAATCAACTAGCTTGGTTATATTGAATTTACTTCGTTGCATTCTGAGATGAAATTTTTGAATACTACATTGACCATTATTGGATTGATATTATTTACATATACATCAATTTGAAATTGTTGAAGTAGAAACTGAATAGCTAACACAAGGATACCATTAAATTAATATATATTTGATGTTGTTGTTGTTGTTATGTGATGCATACATTACAGGTTAAGAATGAAAATCCATAAAGTGGGAATCAGGAAAACACCAAGGATGTTGTGCCTCCTTGCAGTTCAAATGAAGTTATGATTTCAAAGACAATCAGTCATTCACTGTTGTATCAACTCATAGGTAAATACAAGATTGTCATTACGACTGCATCTGTGAAAAATTCTCCACTCTTGAGCATATTGATCTTTTGTATATGCAAAAAAAATAAGGAAGAAGAGAAGGCTATGGTGAGGGAGTTGAATGAACTATTCAAGATTGTCATTGCGCTACCCAAAGTTGACTCTGAGCAGTTGCTATCATTAGTGTTGTGTTGAGCAATTGTTCAATCTTTCAAAGACCACTTGCATTTTTTTTTGAAGAAATCGTCGATTAGAGATCAGGAATATTGACGATTGTACATTTAAATTGAGTACAACACCTTTATAATACAATACTCAAATTATGGAGTATCAAATGTTAGTAACTAACTATATATTAAATTTTGTCTAAATGTTATATATTTTTTTCTTTTGAACTTTGAATAAACAAATATATAAGTTTGTTTTTTTCATTCTATTAGGTGGAATTGGCTAAATGTTAGAGTCGATGTAAAACCCGCGCGTAGCGCGGGCCGTAAATTCCTAGTAAATAACAATAATAATTTATTTATTAATAAAAAGGAAATATATTCTTTAAATATGCCAATAAATCAAATATACCTATTAAAAAAATCCAACTAAATATACCATGTGAATGAATTAGAGAGACAAATTTACCCTTCTTTCTTAATCTTTGAGAAGCTTTAACCTAATTTAATATATACAATATTAAAGCTAGAGATATGGCTTCATAAAAATTTGCGTCACTTGATGAAATTTGAGTGGAGACATGTGTACTTTCTTTTTATTATTTCTCCATTTAATATAAAAACAAACTTGTGTTCAAATATATAAACATCCACTATCCCACCTTCACTCTTCCATTATAACAGGGAAAAGATCTCGTAAGGATGAATCTTTACACAAGGACTAAGGATGATGCACACAAACTCTGTAATTAATGCACACACGCGTTATAACTCATGCACACAGTATTTTGTGATGCACACAATCTATTACACATGCACACAGTGTGTGCATTAGTTATAACTCGTGTGTGCATGAGTTATAACGTTTGTGTGCATCATCCTTAGTCCTCATCTAAGGAACCATCCTCACCGAAACCAAAAACTCAGAACATGTGGTAAATCCACCAATCTACAAACTCAAACTTATTTGATAAATTAAGTCATCATTTTTTAGCGATTTACAACTTGACTTTTTCATAGTACGAGAGTTTAGACTCTATTTTTGAAAAACAAGTGCATCAACCATTTAATTATAGCTCTAATTTTCTTTTTGAAAAAACTGAAAATATATTATGGAATATACTTATGGGTGCGGTTCCAGTGAGAACATTTTTTAAAATGAGAACGTGCGAATGACTAATGTGCATCAAAATATACTTAAATGTGCATCAAAATATAGTTAAATGTGCATCAAAAATTTTAATGCACATCTTTGAAAAAGTGATGCACATATACAATTTTTATCTGAATGTTCTTCAGTTTCTCAATAATTGTTCTTTAAAGAAAAATATTCTTCAAATTTTGGATGTGTTAAGTTTGTCAACGAATGTGCACCAAATTTGTACTAAATGTGCACCAATTTACTACTAATGTGCATCATTCTCACGTTCGTATTTTAAAAGTTATTCTCACCCGACACTTTCCCTATACTTATAGCTTATTTAAGAAATATGATTCTGTGATTTTAGACAATTTGCTTCTGTAAAATTGAAATCTCTCTAACTACAATGTAAGGGAGAAGCCAAGTCTTCACAAAATATTGCGCCACCTCAGCGCCACATCACTATTTTCTTTTTACAAGAAAATAATTATTGAGACTTTTAAATAGAAAAACCTTTCTTTTTCCACCATCTTCCACCTCCTCCATGATCTCCTACAAATATGTCAATCAAGTCACATACTCTAAAACTTCGGTCATTTATAAACCATGTTTAAGAGAAGGAGTATACAATAAGCTTTGGTTTATAAGAGAATAATTTTAGAAAATTTATGATTAAGTGTTATCATTTAGTCATTAGGTGTTGTCATTTTAGTGATTTGTTTTTAGAAAAAACGATCATTGAACTCAAAAGTTCAAACTTCAGAGAGTGATGTAAAACGATTATGTTTACAGTATTACTAGTGTAGTGACCCGTGCCATGCACGGGAAATTCCATATTATTCGTATGAAAATTTTATATCCTTTAAATCGAGTTCTTCAAAAAATTAAGATTAACTTTTTCTTGTAAAAACTATTTATAAAAATATATTTTATTTCATGAAGGTTATGTACGTAGCTTGACTTAATTTTATTATCGAAAATAATCATAATTTATCGTAAGAATATATATTAACCTTCAACATAATATTCATTTTCAATAAAATAGCTTGTCTATTTTTTTGTTAAAAGAAAAAATGATATTTTTAAGATTTATTTGTTAATATAATTATCCAATCTATTAATAATCTATTTATATATTAAAACATAATGAAATGAAGCTCTCTCCTTCATTCTAGGTATTTCAATCCTACGTGTCATTTTGTAAATTTTTTGAATTTTTCTTAAGCATTTTGATATTCTTAATAAATTAAATCCTATCCTAATCCTAATATAATATAAACTAGATTCGGACCCCGCGCTACGCGCGGGGCAATTACGGATTTTCGTATACGGTATAATGTTGTAAATAGGCGGTTTAGGGTGTAGATAGTCGGACGACAACAGTGGAGATGAAGATAAAACGGAGATCTTCGGGCGAAGGAGGGTGACGATGAGCGACCTTTTTTCTTTGATTTAAATTTTTTTCTTTTCATTTATTTTAATAAAAATATGGCACATATATAAAACAACAATTATATATATGGCTAAATTACAACTTATCACCTCACATTCTCACCAATTCGATATATCAGGAAGATGACCATCCTCCTCCATCTCCTTAAGCAACTCCACAACTTTCCCTAGATTGATTTTTAACCGGGGAAGAAGGGGGCATCGGGATGAAACGAAGGGATTGACGAACGGGGTAGATATCGGAATGAGTTTGGAGATTGTGGTAGATGAAGGAGACGAAGAGGATGTGTTCTTAGTTGGTGATGAAATTAGCATTAAGAGAAGAGATAATTAGGGTAAAGATTTAAAATAGTAGCATTCAGATTAATTTTTAACCGGGGAAGAAGGGGGCACCGGGATGAAATGAAGAGATTCACGAAGGGGATAAAGACGGGAATGAGTTTGGAGATTGTGATAGAGGAAGGAGACGAAAATGATGTGTTCTTAGTTGATGATGAAATTAACACTTAAGAGAAGAGATAATTAGGATAAAATTTAAAAGATTAACATTTATTAGGTACAAATTACCATTACTTCTTCAAACTCATCAACTTTTATATATATATATATATATAGATAGATTTGGATGTTTGAGGAATTAAATTCTAATCCCCACATTCAATAGTCTTCTATTCAATGCACCTTCTCTCAATGCTTTAATAATCTGATTGGTTGATTTTATGTGTTTTTATTGGTAAAATAAAAACGCTAATCCTCTCCAACCACATTTTCCTCCTATTAGCACAAATACACATCATCTCTCTACTCAATATGACGATCAAACGATTGACAATTCCAGTCGCAATATTAGTAAAATAAAGCACAATATTATTTACTGCAAACATCCCTAATTTATTTTTTATATAAGATTAAAAACCCGCGCGTAGCGCGGGCGGCAAAATCCTAGTATTAAATATTTGTGTAGTAGTTGGTTTCTATTATTTAGCTTCCTATTTATTAATAATTTAAGATTATTCAATAAGTAGTTTAGCTTATAAATATGCGGGCGGCAAAATCCTAGTATTAAATATTTGTGTAGTAGTTGGTTGCTATTATTTAGCTTCCTATTTATTAATAATTTAAGATTATTCAATAAGTAGTTTAGCTTATAAATATACATACATTTATAGGATCCGATTCCGGTGAGGATGACCCTCTAGATAAGGACTAAGGATCAACTACATCCGAAAGATGGAGTTGATCCAAAGGTCCAAATTATAAAAGAGGGGCCCCACAAATATAATCACACGCTTCTCTCAAAAACTAACCAGTTCTCCCAAAAACAATTTCCCCCAAATTTTTTCTCGCGACCTAGCTTCCACGATTTCTCTCTCATTCACGATTTTGACTCCAACTGCCTCCCTCTCGTCCACGATTTCGACTCCAACTGCCGCCCTCTCGACCTAACTCCACTGCATTTCCGTTTTATTGCGAGCGAGCGGAGGAGAAATTGAAGGAGTGAGTGAGCGTGCGAGCGAGAAGCAAGGAGGCGAAGCATAGTGAGCGAGCAAGGAGGCGAAGCACAGTCTCAATTTCCTATTCTCATTCCGGTTTGCTACGAGTCTTCCGCTCAGCAGGTATTTTGCTGATTGTTACGTTGAATTGAAGTTCTAAATTCGGATCATATTGTTAATTGCTTTGATTCGTGTTTACTGCAGACGAAAACTGTGGTTGTTTGTTTATTGATCTAAATTGCAGGAACTTTAGGATGAGAATGTCTGGTTTATAATGAAATTTAGAATAATGGATGTCATGCCTGCAAGGTGTTTGATGAATTGCTTCTAAAGAGGACGACTACTTATGCTATTCATCTCAGTTTTGCATGCATTTTAGAAAGAAAATATGTGATCAAAGATTACGTGCAATGACTTTTATAGGAGAATAATACTAATACTATAGAATGGATGAGTGTGCAGAGGTTTTAATATGTGTGTGCATCAAATAAACTTCAATATTTTGGGCATGAGCTGTGTGTGCAAAGGTTGTAATGTATGTATACATCAGTTTTGGTTTGTGTGTGCAAAGGTTTTATTGTGTGTGTGCAAAGGTTTTATTGTGTGTGTGCGTCAAAAAAACTACAAATATTGTGTGCATGACTTTTATAGGAGAATAATATTAATACTCTAGAATGGATGAGTGTGCAAAGGTTTTAATGTGTGTGTGCATCAGATTTGGTTTCTGTGTGCAAAGGTTTTAATATGTGTGTGCATCAAATAAACTTCAATATTTTGGGCATGAGTTGTGTGTGCAATGATTGTAATGTATGTGTGCATCCGTTTTGGTTTGTGTATGCAAAGGTTTTATTGTGTATGTGCATCAAATAAACTATCGAATGGATGTGTGTACAAAGGTTGTAATGTCTGTGTGCATCAGTTTTGATTTTTGTATGCAAAGGTTTTATTCTGTGTGTGCATCACAAAAACTCAATTTTTTGTATTGTGTGCATCAAATATTTCTTCTGTGTGCATCATATCTTTCTTTTGTGTGCATCAAATATTTCTTTTGTGTGCAACATATCTTTCTTTTGTGTGCATCAAATATTTCTTCTGTGTGCATCATATCTTTCTTTTGTGTGCATCAAATATTTCTTCTGTGTGCATCAAATATTTCTTCTGTGTGCATCAAATATTTCTTCTGTGTGCATCATATCCTTCTTCTGTGTGCATCATATCTTTCTTCTGTGTGCATCAAATCTTTCTTTTGTGTGCATCATATTCTGTGTGCATCAAATTCTGTGTGCATAACACCCTACTCTCTTTGAATTGTTCAAATCATGTTCACTGTACACAACCAAGGGTACTACTTTGTGATTGCTATAAATGTCAAGTCTCCACAAGTGCATATCCTGGATAACTCAGCAAGTGGTGAAGAGGATACATATGGCACAATTCCGCAATCATTGGTAAGTACACAAACAATATAATTATGATTTGATTATTACAATGAAATAAATAAATAAAGCATTAAATATCTTATTTTGTTGCAGATACATGATTTTATCTAATTCCTAAAGAACAAAAACATGATAGCCAAAGCTTTGTTGTTTGAAGATGAAGTAAAAGTTCTAACAGAGAGGTTGGAAATGACTTGGAGGGATGAAAGAAACAAAAAATACTGTGGGGTATATGCTATTAGACACATGGAGACGTACATGGGGACATGACTATCCGATTGGAATAGTGGCCTAAAAAAAGGAAACAAGAAGTTGTTGGACACTCTAAGGAAGTACCTTTACAAGCTACTGACCAACGAATTCAATGCACATCGAGATGTGACGCAGATTATTTGAATTAAGGGAGCAAAAACCGAAGACTGCAATGTAGTAGGGAGAAACAGGAAATATCATGTGTAATTGGTATAGGTTTTAAACAAATTCTAGTCAGTTTTTTATGAATATTGTGGATGAATATTGACAATATCTGTTTTGTGGTTGGATATTACGCTTATGTTGGCAAAACAATGTAAATCCGCACCAGCTTGTATATATATTGAGAATGGTTTATATTGTGCATAGCTTAGTTATATGTGTTTGGCTAGTACAAAAGTAGTGTGCAACACAAAACTACATCTGTGTGCAACACACAACAAATCTCGCGCAAAAGTTGTAATGTGTGTGTGCATCAGTTTTGGTTTCTGTGTGCAAATGTTTTAATGTGTGTGTGCGTCAGTTTTAATATGTGTGTGCTTGACTGTTAGAGGAGAATTATATTATTACTCTAGAATGGATGTGTGTGCAAAGGTTTTAATTAATGTGTGTGTGCATCAGTTTTGCTTTCTAGTACAAAACTAGTGTGTGCAACACAAAACAACAACTGTGTGCATCACATATTTCACCTGTGTGCGTGAGATTATTCTAATGTGTGCATCACTTTGAACAAAAGATGTCTTGCAATAATATATGTCTAAAAACTGAATATTACAATACCATGAGTCTAAAACACACATAAGTCTAAAAATCAATGAGTTTAAATTTAATCCACATATTGGGGGCATGTCTTAATGTTGTGTCCCTACTAATTGCAGATCTCGACATTCTCTTATGCTTCTTCAAATTTCCAGTTTCAATCTTTTGCCCGGTTCTCAACCGTCTTTTCTTGAATTCTGTGTTTGCTTTGTGAGGAGCATGAACACTAACTTCATCTGTTAAAGCCACAAAAAGTTTCTCAAATGCAAACTTATTTGTTGAGGTAGTGGTAGAGGGATCAACATATATTGCTTGAGTTGTTGAATGCATCCTTTGGTTTCTTTAGCAAACATAAAACTGTTTGATTTTATCAATGTCGTCACTCATGATATCAACACATGAATACATCTGTGTCATGACTTCAACCAACAACCACTTCTTTTCATGAATAAAAACACTAAGGAGTGTAATGCTGAGTTGTACTGCCTGGAGAAGCAAAGGTCGAACTGACCTCAATTTTCTGTTCATCTTCTGGAAAAATGGATGAGTAAGCAGATGTCAGAATGATATTGTGTGCATCACTTATTGCTTTTGTGTGCAAGAGTCATGGCTTTTGTGTGCATAAGTTATTAATTATGTGTGCATAAGAAGGTAGTTCTTGGAACCACCCTAATCATTCAACAAGTATAAGAAACTCAAAGTGCATAAGTGAGTAATTGTATGTGTATCAAAAAGTTCTTGTGTGCACATCAATCAAGGATGTTGTGTGCATTAATCCTTGTGTGAGCATGCTTTGTTGCTTCTTCTTACAAGTATCTGAACTCCAACTCAAAAAAACAAAGATGTTTATATTCTTCTATCTTTAATCCAAAACAAGTTCTTATTCTTTTCTCTCTAAGTCAAAAAAACATGTGGTTGGGGAATTTAATCAAACAGGTGGTGTGCTTCCTATAGTTTTCTTCCATTCTTCGAATACCTTACCATCAATGAATCCACAAATTGTTTGTGTGCACTAAAATGCAATCCTGACTGAAAAATACAATCTCAAATAGATGCTGATGAAAAAATGCAATCCCGACAAGATCGATCCACAAACAATTATCACTTGCAACAATCAACTATAAAAGCATGGCAAAACCTAGGTTTTCATGTTCAAATTCAATCTAACTGACATTGTATGCTTAATAAGTCATGGAGTCACTCAAAAATAGAAAAGAAGCTCTTACCAGAGTCGATCGATGCAGAACCGGCTTGGACGGAGGGAGAGAAGTCGTTGGCGACGGAATTAATGGAAGACTCCATTAAATGGCGAAAGGAAACCAAATCGAACGAAGACGGAATGGAGGCAGGAATCGAAAGGAAAAGACGGAATGGAGGCAGGAATCGAGAGCAGAGAAGATCGAGCAAGATGATCGAGCAAGCAGAAACGAGCAACGTCATGAAAAGAGAGAGAAATCAGGAGAGAGAAAGAGAGAAAAACAGATTTGGGGGAGATTTTTGACACATGGACGGTTGGGATGGGGTGGGAGCTGTTAAGGGATGGAGGGTGTGGATGGGTCCTTATTCCTCATATGGGATGTCATCCTCTTGGGATCTTTTTCCACATTTATACACCATTCACTACTTTGTTAAAACAACTTTTTTTAAATAATCAATATAAAAATTAAAATGTGCCTACATTTGAAACATATTCTTACTTATACTTAAACACTATAATTTTTTTATCCTCAATTTTTACACTTATACATTATTTTGAATTATATAGTTTTATATGAATGAGAAAAGAGTTTAAATCAATATAAAAATTTGTTAAAAATTGTCTTATGATAATTTTATCAAATAAGAGGCATACAAGCTTATTTATATTTCTTGTATATTGTCTATATATATTAAACTTAGTTATGTAGCAATATCATTTCAAACTATCTACATATTTTTAGATTACTTATTAACTGATTCATGAACTAAATAAACCCGCGCATGTGACTATTTTGTTTTGGGGGCCTTTGGAAGGACAAACGATGTTTGTTTTGGACGCACGAACTCGTATTGAAATTCTCTACAAGATTCTGACGAACCACCTCATTTTCTTCGCGACGTACCTCCTTAAGACCTTCCTCACAAATTTTTTCTATTCCTTCGTGACGGATGTGCTAATATATCCGTGACGAATTGAATTATATGCTAAATAAAGAAAATGGATGTGCCAAATAAAAGCTTTGTATATATAGTCAAGAAGAAAGATACGTAGGTTTTTACAAGAATCCTAACCTTGAGAGTTGATCGATCGTTCTTTTCGGATACTTTTTACCTAAACGAAGATCGTAACAACAGTCAAGAGACGACGACGACGATGCCACAACCAACATTCTCGAACGTTCGCGCAGAGACAGACTTGAAAAGAGCTTCTAGAATGATTTTAGGTTGGGTTGATAAGATATTTCTATTTTTTATCTTTACTTTTCATTAACAATATATTGAATTATTAAAGTTAATATTTATTTTTTATTATTCATCTATTTTAAATTTAAATTTATTATAATTAAATTCATGTATATATCGTTCATGAAAGGAATATGTATTGCTAATTAATAGTATTCACAAAGTTAAACTTAATTCACTTATCTGGTGAGAGATCAACTTAAGTTTTGGACGAAATAAGATTACACAATATGAAATTTTCATATTAACAATCTGGAATACTCGTGTATGACACGGGTCACTATACTAGCTATGTAGAAAAATGAAAGATAATCCCTATATAACTACTAAAGCAAATACACATACTCTCACCCCAGCTATACCACGTGTCAAGAAGGTTTTTCAACCACTCCACGTGGCCTTTACCTACTGTTTGCTATTCTTTTTTACGTTTTTTGGAAAATTTTGTATAACACTGTTGTACGTTTGCAAATTTTTGGTAAGAGTACCACCCTGAATTTCGGTAATCTTGGTCAAATTTTCTGGAAAAAAATTGTATCCTTTTTTTATGTAAATTTTTCCTATACACAGAAATGTTATCCTGCTAACACCCTAATATGTAATCTTTATGATATTGACTTAAAATCACTATAAACTAACGTGTAAAGCAAGCCAGTTTTCAGTTTAATGAGATGAACCTGCAAAGCAAAAGCTTTAAACATGTAATGCAAAAAATTAAACCGAAAAGCAAAAAATTAAAACATTATTACATTTCAACCAAGACCAAAAACCTGATATGAACCCGCATAAAAATGAATATGAAATCCTAAAGCTAAAAACTGAAAACATTATTACACTTCTTCCGACTTTAAAAAACTGAACCCTAAATTAAAAAAACTAGTGAATCGTAGGCTACAAGCTGCACCTTTAAAACTTGTCAGCTTTAAAACTTGCCTCCATAGCAAAATTCAATGCACTCATCGAAGTATTGTTTTATATCGGCCTAACACATTTACTTTTATCGTATGTATATATTTCGTATTTTTTTCAAATATGTATTTATGCAGTAATTTTTAATTAAAAATATATATTTTTAATTATTTTTATATATATGAATTTTAACATATTGATTAGTAACAAAGTCTGAAAGGTATAATTATTAATTCGTGATATTTTATAATCATTATCTACATAATATTAACTTAATGAAATAAAATTTCAAAAGACAACCAACATATCCACGGAGAATCTCAAAAGACATACACATAGACACATGTAAAAATCGATGAGGAAAACACGATACGGAAACGAACATACACTCAAAACATAAATAAAAGACTCAAATTAGGAGATTAAATTAAAGGAATAACAACTGGCAGAAACAAACAGACGTGAGACAACTACTGTAGGAGCCTAATTAAATGTGATATTTTTTAATCTATTAACTCAATGCATTAACCTTTCAAAAAAAGTTCAATACATTAATTCAATGCATTAACTAAGTATCAATTACGATTACTTATTCAAGGTCATCAACTTTTGTAAATATAGATTAAAACATATAATTAATCCATATTAATTTTTAACTGAAGAAGGAGGGAGCGTCAAGATAAAACGAATGGATTGACGAACGAGATTAGATGTGAATGAGTTTGGCGATTGTAGTAGAGGAAGGAGTCGAAGACGATGTGCTCTTAGTTAGTGATGAAATTAGCATTTAAGAGAATAGATAATTAGAATAAAGATTTAAAATATTAACATTTATTAGGTACAAATTATCATTACTTTATCAAAACCTAAAGTTTTTATTTATATAGGGGCTTACTATTTGACACACCCTAAAAGTTTATTTAACACACTCATACTTGTGTCACGAAGGTATTTGGTCAGACATTCGTCACGAAGGTTTATGGCCAGACATTCGTCACGAAGGTTCGAAGGACATCCGTCACGAAGGTGTTGAGGACATCCGTCACGAAGGTATACAGGACTTACTTGACGAATCTTTTTTATTAAAAAAAAATTCAGAATCTTGTAGAGAATTTCAATATGATTCCGTGCATATAAAATACGTCCAAAACGGACATCGTTTGTCCTTCCAAAAGCCTCCAAAACAAAATAGTCGCATGCGTTAAGTTCGTAAAAGCAAAAACTTATATAAATTTAGTATTTGTATAATATAATTATTAATTATAGTTAAAAATCATGCACTTAAATTTATATACTATAATTGTATATTATCATTTAATATTACTAGTTTATTACTTATAAAGTATAATTATGCAGTATGTTTAAATATTACGAACTTAACAAAAACGACTGTTTTGTTTTTAGGGCTTTTGGAAGTGCAAACGATGTCCGTTTTGGATGTATTTTATATGCACGGACTCGTATTGAAATTCCCTACATGATTCTGAATTTCTTTTTTTTAAAAAAATATTCGTCACGTAAGTCTTGTATATCTTCGTGACGGATGTCTCCAACACCTTCGTGACGGATTTCCTTCCAGTCTTCGAGACGAATGTCTTTAATTATGGCGATATCTTGCACAACAAGCTTCAACCTGATAGATAAGTACACTATCAGCACAACCTGTACAAGATATTATCAAATACCTAATATAGTTTGCCATACAGATTACATTCCATCATCTAAAAAGATTTTGATTCTAATAATTATAATTAGTCTAACTTAAAACTTTACTTTTTATTACATCAAGAGATATACGTTCAATCTTCCACCACATCACAGAAACGATAGAATTGTTCATTCTTCACATGCTTTATACTATTTCTCATCAAAGGTTTATCTTTCCACTAATCAATATTCTTCGCTGCATTTTTAGTTCTCATAATTTTTTTTTATGTTTTCTATTCAGATAATGAAAAATGAGATCCAAGATATCAAGGATACTTAAAGCTTCGAGTCATGAGTTATGATTGAACTAGAGAGATTAACCCGCACCTGTGGAACTATAGATATCTATCTTCATCTTACTTTTACAACAAAATTTTGACATAAAAAACAATTTCCCGATAATGTAATTTCCCGATAATGTTGATCTATAATTTTCCTTATCGACCCGTACATTGTACGTGTAATAAAAATATTTTTTGAACAACATAATAATTTCATAAATTGGGTAAACTCTATAATTTAATATTTTTTAATATAATTTTAGAATTGGGTTGATTATACGTGTTCAAGATGACATTATAAAAATATATATAAAGTCTCTATTCTAAGAAAATGTATATAATAAATTTTCATGCTTTCTATTTAACGCCCACCCATTTTGCTATTTGCCGCCCAGGCAATCCGTGCGTCACGCACGGATTAAATATTCATGAAAACGCACGGATGTAATCGGTGCGTCACGCATGGATTGTATCAGATTAAATCCGTACGTCATTCATGGATTTGCATATATGAATCTAGGGTTATTAAATGTATTCAATGTATTTCTAGTTAAGTTTGCAAATAAACAATTTTGTAGTGTCTTTTTTAAGGCGATAAAGCCCAATTCGACAAAAACGTCATCGAAACTTTATCGAAATGGAATGAAACTTTGTTTCAATCCTTATTATGTCTATTTGATCATGCGTGTAACCTGAAATTCAAATTTCTACCTTTGTAAGTGAAACATAGTTTGAAACCGAACGAGGTCGCAATATGTATGGCGCACCATATACAATTTGAAATATAATAAGGTTGAACATTCGTCAACATAACAACGATATAAGAATTCTAAATATAACAATAAGATTTTGCAACATTAAACCATGCGTCACGCGTGGAATGCATCCACACATCACGCATGGTCTTACACCATACGTGACGCATGAATTTTCATATGTTTTTTGTTGCTTTTGTGAGCCATGTCAAATGTATTCAATGTATTTGTAGTTATGTCACGCAAAATAATTCATTTTCCGTGTTGTTTTTAAAGGCTTTAAATTAAAACCACAATTCGCCATAACGTCGTCGAAACTACATCGGAATGGAATGAAACTTGTTTACAACGCATATTAGAGATATTTAACCATGTAGGTAACTTTTCATCAAAACCTTTTGCTTTTAGGGTAACACCGTCATTGTAAAACATCAAACTACTCACCACAAGCTTAACTTGTTGCAATATATATGGTTACCACATTGATGTTATCGTATGTTTGAACAATTTATACACAAATGTGTTATAAGGCATATAAAGTCCCAATAATGTCTCACACATACAAAACGGGATTCGAAACTATGTCAAAACGCTAAAACCACTAAAAACGCCTTAAATGGACTTAAGGCGGTTTTTGGCGAAACGACACACGAACGATGTCCGAATGTAATGAAACTTGTTTTCAGTGGCTATTATGGATATTTAACCATGTGGGTAACTCCCAATCACAACTTCTAACTTTTAAAGTACCGCCTCCTTTGTAAAAAACATACTAGTCGTAACTCTCTAACTTGTCGCAATATGTATATTCTACAACATGGACGGTGATTATTGTTGAAAATACTATACAACTTAATCTTATTAGGGATATTTAGTAGAAACAAGGTCTCGCTCACACGAAATGAGGCACGTAAACGCTAAAACCACTAAAAACGCCTTAAATGGACTTAAGGTGGTTTTTGGCGAAACGACACTCAAACGATGTCCGAATGTAATGAAACTTGTTTTCAATGCCTATTAGGGATATTTAACCATGTGGGTAACTCCCAATAACACCTATTAACTTGTAAAGTAGCATATCCTTTGTTTGGACTTCTTACGTGCCCTAAATGTCCAACCTTTGACAATATGTAATTTTATTTTGATTGGAAATTATGCACACATCAGTGTTACTAAGAATCAAAGGGATCATGTGTCATTTTGTGCGTCCCGCATGGAAGAGAACTGTGCGTCACGCCTGGATTATATCCATGCGTCACGCATGGACATAAACGGTGCGTGACGCACGGATTTTCTTTTCAGAACTCCTGCAGCACGTACGTCTTGTCTCTCACCTACTGTAATAACTCCATTAATTTTTTTACTATTTCCGTAACACCTACATTAATCCCTATTATCTTCCTTTCTTTCCATATTTCAAATGTCAAAAACCTTTGACCACCATTGTTGAACATTTTTTAGAGCAAAACACCATTTTTTAACTATCTTCCTTTCCTTCTATATGGAGAATGAAGAGGAATGCACCAATGAAAGAGGTGGAGAAGCTCCATTTTCAAGTTACAACCTTAATAAGGTAACATTTCTTGTTCATAATAATATTTTTTAAGGTGTTGACTTGTTTTAGGGTTTGTATTAGTTAGGTTTAATGGATTTTACATGTTCAAGGTATTAGTTGTATGACTAAACATGTTGATTTGTGAATTTATGTTGATTTATGATATTTGAAATGTATTATAATATTACTTTTTAAGGTTTTGACTTGTTTTAGGGGTTTGTATTAGTTAGGTTTAATGGATTTTACATGTTCAAGGTATTAGTTGTATGATTAAACATGTTGATTTGTGAATTTATGTTGTTTGAAATGTATTTGAAATGTATTATAATATTACTTTTTAAGGTTTTGACTTGTTTTAGGGGTTTGTATTAGTTAGGTTTTAATGGATTTTACATGTTGATTTGTGAATTTATGTCGATTTATGATGTATTATAATGTATGACTTGTTGGTTAAGGGGTTTGAAATGTATGACTTATGGCAATTCCACACGTCACGCATGGTTGAATACCGTGCGTCACGCATGGAATGGATCCACACGTGACGTGTGGATTTTCCATACAGAAGCTTAACTGGTTTGTTATCTGTGTGTTTGTGCATAGATGAACTTTTCTGTGTTTACTGGATTAGACAAGATTACTCTTAATGATTGCCCACCTCCGTCATACCTCGACTACATACCTTCGTTTGATTTGGGCATTGATTTGACAACATGGGAGCAACCGCAATCACAGTTTGGTGATATCAACACTGGATCTTTTGGAACCGGTTACGGTTTGTCGCAATGGCCTTCGCATTTGATGAGGCCACTTTTAGACACAAGTAGCTTAAATGTGTTTCGTCCTTTGCGTACTGCACCACAATTTGATATTGAAGTTCAAGAAGAACAATATGTCTCTGTTGATTACTCAGAGTTGTTTGCAAATGACTTGGTATTTGCCTCTAGACAATAGGGAGTGAATTGGGCCGTTAACATTGCACAAGCTAACAACTTTTGCATAGTCAATGGAAGGAGTAGAGCACCTACCGAAACAAAATCTGGAAAACTTCAGCTTATCTGTGATAGAGGACGAGTGAATTACTCAAAAGCTAAGGGAGTGAGGAAAAACATAAAGACGAAAAAATGTAGATGTTGGTTTCGAGAGGAGCATAGAGGGGCTTGGAAACTTACTGTAATGTTAGGTACCCACAACCATCCTATTGGTAGTAGCTTGTTTGGGAATGCGTTTGCAGGCAGATTGACGCCTGATGAAGTGTGTACAGTAGTTGAAATGACTAGGGCTCATTGTAAACCAAATGAGATTTACACTATGCTCAACAAGTCTCCCAAGAACCTTACAAAAAAAAAACAAGTTTACAATTTGATGGCCAAGACGAGGATCGAAAACAGGGAAGGAAGAACTGTTATCCAAGAGTTTTTCTACAAATGCAAACAGAGCGACTATTTCATGGAGTATAGGACAAGCAAAGATGATGCATCTATGATTGGTGATATGTTCTTTGCGTCCCCATAATCAATGAAGCTCTTGAAATCATTTCCCTATGTACTTATAATGGACTCCACATATGCCACAATCAAGTAAGTTTTGTGTGATTATTGACCATTACATATGATTTTCCATAACATTGCAATAATATTATTTCAAATTATTTCTTTACAGGTACAAAATGCCATTTTTCGAGATTGTTGGAATCACGTCTACATGGAGGAACTTTGTAGTTTGTGGGGCATTTCTTGAGGGCGAGACTAAAGAGCATTATTTGTGGGCAATGCAACAACTTCAAGAGATGTATAGAAGAATTGGAGCAACGCCGACTTGCATTGTCACCGACCGTGAACAAGCTTTAATGAGTGCAACGGATCTTCTTTTTCCAAATGCAAAGTTTCTTCTATGTAGACGACATATAAGGAAAAACATAGAGGCCAAAGCTTCCCTCGAAATGAGATCGAAACTAAAGGGAAAAAACTTATCCAACAACTATTACAACTTGTTCGAGGAAACCACCGTAGAAGGATATGAAAAAAAGTTGGATACTATAGAGAGAGCTTGGAACACGCATATTCCCGTACTGCAATATGTTAGAGACAGTTGGCTTGGTCCTTTCAAAGAAAGATGTGTGTCGGCATGGACGGATGACGTGTTTACTCTTGGAAGCAACACGACAAACAGGTAATTTATCTTTAATTGCACTTACACAACTATATTCTGTTTTCTGTGAATTTAAACAGTTTTCTGTAAACTGCACTTTTATACGTCACGCATGGATTTGTTCCATGCGTCATGCATTGATTTGTTCCATGCGTCATGCATTGATTTGTTCCATGCGTCACGCATGGATGTGCAGTTTACAGAAGTCATATTCATGTTTGAACACTGTAATAAAAATGCAGAGTGGAAGGAGCACATTCCTGTTTGAAGTCATATTTGAGTGGTGGACAAGGTAGGCTCGACACAATGTTTGAGGAATACAGTGACATGGCACGAAACCAGCTGAAAGAGATATTGGGTTCATTTAACGAGAGCCTAACAAAGACGTATAGACTTGTTCACCAAACATCTTTGTTTGTACATTTGAAGTGCAAAGTTTCGTACAAGGCAATGGAGCTCTTAATTAAAGAATACGACAAAGGTGTACAAGGCATGTACAATCCACAATATTGCGATTGTGCAACCAAGGTCAGAGACGGGATGTTGTGTGTCCATGACCTTGCGACTTGTGTGAAGAAACAAATGCCAATTCAGCCCGTGTCTTTGCATCCTTTTTGGAGTACGTTGTCTTTGGAAGAAGTGGATACACAGTGTCATCTTGAAATTAAGAAAAACGTGGCAAGACGTTTATTTGATGAATTTTATGAAGAAACATGGAACACCTTGTCACCACATGATCAAGAGAAGTGTATTGAATCTGTCAGAAAGATAGCTAAAGTGGATACACCTCTCAAAGAGCCGCCTATTTCGAAACACACCGGTGGTCGTCCCCAAGGAGCTCCTAACAAAGTGCCTAGATCTACACAAAGAAAGAAGTCAGCATGGGAATACACCGACCAAGAGATGAGGTCTAGAGCTTTGGAAGAAACACCTCCCAAGAAGCAAAGGGTTCCTAAACCCTTTGGTGCACCTCCCGCTCCACAAAAAATGTATGCGCCTTCTAAGTACATTAGAAAGATACCAATGTGCATGCGACCATATGTGGAGGGTTGGTTTGACATCAGAGCCGATGGAAACTGCGGGTTTAGATCTATTTCTATGGAAACAGGTGACTGATATTATCTTCACTCTAATGTACACTTTATCCAAAATATTCCGTCACTCAATTTGTTTTTGAGAGTCATGTAACAGGTGGGACCCAAGAGCATTGGAAGTTCATACGAGAAGAGATGATAAGAAAGGCTAAAGAGATTTGGCATTTACTTAAAGGCACGTGGATTGGTGGAGAAGTAAATCCAACATTGGAGTCCGCTATACATCGACTTACATGGGAAAGCGATTACTACCCAGCTCCAAGGGATAAGTGGCTTACCGTACCAGAAATGGCATGTTTGGTGGCTTCGGCATGTAATTGTGTCTTTGTGTGTCTAGGCGAGCAAATTAAACAGACATTCCTACCTCTTAGACTTCCGAGTTGGTATGGCCAACCTGGAGCCAAGATGCAAGTTGTTTGCCTATTACTACTTACACAGGAGGAACATTTCATCCCGGTATGTTTTTTTCAATTGCTATTTACAGGAGGCATTACATGTAAATTTAACTATGCAATTCGATAAAATCTATCTCAGATTCGCCTGAAGGATGGATGTCCACTACCACCTGTTTATAATCTTTAGGAGCGTAATTGTGAAGAATCTGCTGCGGACTTGTATGACGAAGTGTGGCAAAGATGTGGGGCTTACACACCCCCGAAAAGAGGAGGACATCAATCGTCCAAACAAAGCATCACAATTCCAGACGATGATGAAAACGATTACTAGTTCAAGAGTTATTGTCAGTCCTGACAATGTTGTAATGTGTATTTTATTTCGAGTTTCAAATGACCTTCTAATGTTGTAAGGTTGTATCTTTTGATGCACATTTCAGTCTTTATGTGGTATTTCTGGGTTATATTTCACGTGAAACAGGTGCTTTGCATCTGAAATGGAATTTCTGCATTCTGTAGGAAAAATGCAATTCCATGCGTCACGTGTGGAACCAATCCGTGCGTCATACACGGATTTGTTCCACACGTGACGCATGGAATTGCATTTTTCCTACAGACTGCAGAAATTCCATTTCAGCTTTACTTGTCAAAAGCAACACTTCCGAATTGTCTTGTCAAAAGGAGACATATGAGTTGTCTTGTCAAAAGGAGACATATGAGTAGTCTTATCACAAGGAGACATCGAAATTACAACATAAAACAGATATATTACAACATCAAACAGATACGTTACAACAATAAACCGATACATTACAAAATAAAACAGATTCATTACAGCATAAAAAAGACTCATTCTTGAAACGTAAATTAAAACGAACATAACAAAGACAAAACACCAAGACACTTCACATTACATCTTAAAAGGAACGAAATACTAAGACCACTACGCATCGTCAGAATCAGCTGGTTTGTCTTCGAAATCCTCATAGAGCTCCTTGACCCACCATTTAGCCGTTTCCAAATCTTTCTCTTCGTTAAAGATTTGCAGTTTCATGGCTTGTGTTCGGTTTTCCTCCAACAATTTCGTCATAACACGGAGATGATGACGATCATACTCAGGATCAAGAAACACCCACTTGAAGTTACATTGGCATGTAAAAAACCTTCGGCCATACTGGTCTGGTCTCATCTTGTCATTAGCGCTGAAAACCGTGATAGACTTCCTACACCTCTTATTTGGACACTGAACGGTGTTGCCTTCTTGTGGTATTGAAGATGATGATGAGGATGATGCCATGTTGGTTTCCAATCTGTAATACAATGTAAGAAAACAAGTGAGAAAGTAAGGAATAAGATGTGGAATATGGATCTTCAATGAAGAACTTCAAAAATCAACTTACAGGCTGATGGAGTGAAAAGGAGAGATTAATGAGTGGAAATGGTATGCTGAGGGAGTGAATTTATAGGCGATTTGAAACTAGGTTTACACTTCCATGCGTCACGCATGGAAGAGAACCGTGCGTGACGCATGGAATGCATCCGTGCGTGACGCATGGTTTTGCATTTGACCAACAGAATGCAGATTTATGTCTTGTGCACCCTAAACAAATAATCCAACAAATTCAACAACGCTAACCAGAAATGAAAAGTTCAACAACGTCATAACAAACAATCCGAAAAGAAAAACGGACAATCCTGAAAATCTGAAAACAAACAGTTCATAAAAAACAATCGAACCCAATCCAACAAGATCACCACCGATGTTGTTGATACATAGTTGTCCACGGCTCAATATCTTGAAGGACCTCGGTTATGGCTCCATGCATTGCAGAAACATCATAGGGATCAGGCAAGGTTGCATATGGTGACAAGTGATCGTAGACCCTGTCAAAAACCTACAAATAAAATTAAATATTGAAATCAGCTATTTGCATAATGTTTACCTTAAATCAAACTTAAAGAAAAATCAAGATCTCAAGTTACATGAGATAAATGTAATACCTGATGTGCTTCCAAGCTAGCGTGTCTGCCGGGTATCAGAAATCGATGAGTGCGGGGGATGTACCGCACAAGATACTCTGGAGCTTCTTCAAAACCCGTCTCCGCAGGTGGTCCCATCTGCTCAAGGGTCGCCCTGTGGATATCCATCCCCTCCCAACTCCACGCCATTCTATCATAATTCACCACATATGACCTAGGGCTGATGAGCCTATGGGCTCTAAGGGGTGAAATTGGAGGCCTGGGAATCATCTGCACCCTACCAAACTGCCTAGGCGACCTATCGGGATGGTGGGGCTCGGTTATGTCCATGCAGCTCAGCACCCCGAAAAAAAGAGCAGGAGCATAGGCAGGATCATTGAAGTCGATTTCATCATACGGGTTCCAATTAACCTAAAAAAGATATCAACGTCTTGTATTACTCAAACAGGAAATTTACAACAGAGGTACCAAAACAGAGGTGAAAAAGATATCACTGTTTTTTTTGCAATTCCATGCGCCACGCATAGAATCAAGCCATGCGTCACGCATGGATCTGTGTCTTGCGTGACGCATGAAACAGATCCATGCGTGGCGCATGGAATTGCAAAAAAAACTGAGGCTTAAAAATATAAACAAAATGCAACACAAATACCTGATCCGCCCTCATTGCATCTAGTTCAGCTCTGTAGTTTCGTGCTTCAGGGTCGTAGTTCGGCAACGCTTCCTCTGGTAGAAACCGAAACGCATAAGGATGATCTACTGACCAATCAGGATTAAGCCGAACACCAGCTGCTAAGGATGGGAAGTATGTGTATATCCAACCCTACCATTTAAAAAATATAGTTAGCATTAAAACCATAGAAATAAGTTATGATTGCTAAAAAATGTAGTTCCTAAATAATTAAAAACTTACTTGAAGGAGAGTGAAACAAAATGAGATCAAACCACAATTTTGGCGTGTAGCGATGCCCATTTGGCGATAGAAATATGCTAGCGCCGCAGATCCCCAAGACATACTTCTTGCCTCTTCAACACTCCCTAGAAATGCACCAAATCTCACCGGGAGCTTATGTTGTGACTTGTCAGTGAAGATTGTGGAAGCCAACAAGTGGAATATATAGCCCATTCCATGAACTACGGGATCATTTAGGCCCTCAATGTGCGCCTTAAACGCTTTCGCTCTAATCCAATAACTATCGAGCTGTTCATTTTGAAGATGAAAATTTTGTAGTCCCTTTTCACCAAAATAGTTCTTGTTGGTAGTTCTCCCGACTGAAGCGGTGGGGTCGGTCACCATAGGTTTCCCCTGAATAGGAAGCAACATCAGCTTCTTGATGTCGAGCAACGTCACTGTCATCTCAGCAAATGGCATGTAGAAGCTGTTTGTTTCAGGATGCCACCTTTCTATAAAGGCGCAGATGAGCGGATAATCAATCACATCGTACATCAATACCCTGAGATGAGTCAGCTCCGTTGCAACTGCGTGATTACCCCATGGCAAGTCAGAATTAAGTTCCCAATCTTTCAGCTGTGATTGTCTAGTCTGGTAAGGGAATACGGCTCTATCCTGTAAATTGATTACGTAACACAAATAATTTCAATAACGCATACATTTTTTCCACAAACTGCAGAAACTTGACATTCTGTGTAATGCAATTCCATGCGTGACGCATGGTTCTGAGCTACACGTCACGTATGGAACAGAACCATGCGTGACACATGGACATGAACCATGCGCCACGCATGGAATTGCATTACACAGAATGCAAAGAAACCAGTTTCTGCATTCTGTACAGCACACCTTAACCAAATTTTCAACAAAACTACAAATAGTTCAACAAATAATCCATCAATTTAATCAAATCAATTCATTAATTAACAAATTTAATATCACAACACATTTACAATTCATAAATAAAAATAAACATACTTTATCTTTCATATAATCAAATAATGAACTGAACGTAATTTTTTCATTTTTTTCAACCATTTTCCTAACATTAAATTAGTTATGATAAGTATTGAATCTATAAACGAAATTCTAATTACATACCTTTCCTTTTTGCACAAAAAGGTTGTATGAGCTTCAAAGCTTATGAGTAGCTCCGGAATTTGTGGACCTCCAGGAGTAACCCCCTGTAACTGAGGGACGTATATGTTTCTGACCGGAGGTTGTCGTCGTCGTCGTCGTCTTCTGGGTTGTTCCTCTCGCTCCTCTTGCTCTTCCGCTTCTTCATGTTCTTCATGAACATTCTCATATGTCTGATCCTCTTCCTGACCCTGTTCCTCATGCTCATGCTCCTGCTCATAATCAGAATCAGAATCAGCATTTGCACCCCCAGCTGATGGCCCTGCACTGCTACAAGCAACCAGTGCGTACTGGTCATCACCCGTCTGAGGGTTCTGAAAGTTATGAGAACCAGTAGCTTGTCTCATCATCTCCACAAATGATTGCTCTTGTTGTGGATAGCCCGGATAGCCTGGAAACTGTGTTTGTTGTGGAAACAGTGTTTGATGTGGGATCAGAATGGGGGTGCCAGGAAAGTAATGAGGGGAACCCTGGGGATCGAAACTTGCAGCAGACAAAGCTAGTTGTTGATGTTGTTGTTGTTGTTGATGCTGTTGTTGTTGCTCTTGTATCTGCTGTTGTTGCATCTCACCAGAAAACTCTAAACGACGAGGAGGCGATTCTTGTCTATTGTTCTTCTTCCTTGGTTT
Source organism: Oxyria digyna (assembly GCA_029168935.1). Lineage (NCBI taxonomy): Eukaryota > Viridiplantae > Streptophyta > Magnoliopsida > Caryophyllales > Polygonaceae > Oxyria > Oxyria digyna. The sequence continues at coordinate 50,789,793 of JAPVLV010000005.1, forward strand.
TGGAACTATGAGATCTTTTTTCTTCAGTTCTCTGTTTCTTTGACGAGTATCGCGTCCAGGTCGACGACCTCCATCCATATCTGCATCATAAAATGTGCAATTCCACAAAATTAATCAGTTTACTGAATTTAATCAGCATATCATCAAAAACTCAATCAGTATATCATCAAATCCAATCTGAAACTGCAGAACACAATTTCTGGAATGTGCAATTCCATGCGTGACGCATGGCTTCCATCCATGCGTGACGTGTGGAATTGCACATTCCAGAAATTGCTCGTCAACGTTTTTCCATGTTTCAAACCCTAATCTCAACAGTTTTTCCAAAATTCTAACAGTTTTTCAATAATTTCATTAAAACCATACCAATTTCAACAACCTAATTCATAACCCTAATTTACAAAACCCTAATTCAATATCAAAACCCTAATAAACTATATACACATGAAAATATGAAATTGGTCAATAAATTATCAACAAAGTACACAATCCATTCATATTTTACAAGTTTAATCATTTCTAATCAACTAATTAACATACACATTGGATTTTGAAGTAAATATCATCAAAACAACATGAAAACCTCATATATACATCAATACCATACCATAACAATGAAATCTTAATGTTTACATACCTTATATGCAAAAAAGATGATGAGAATGATGATTTTTGGGTAAAATTGTGCGTTGTGGAGTGCAGCCGCCGTGAGATAATTTGGAGAAGGTGACAAAATGGTAGGGTTTGATGTTTTTGGGCTTTTATAGGTAAAAAATCCATGCGTGACGCATGGATTGTGTCCATGCGTCACGCATGGTTGTCTTCTGTGCGTGGCGTGTGGATTAAAACCATGCGTCACGCACGGATATAATCCATGCGTGACGCACGGTGCCTGGGCGGTAAATAGCAAAAGGGTGAGCGTTAAATAGTAAGGGCCTAAATTTTGTAGCGCTTCTTTGTAAACTACATGTATCATATAAATTCTGTAACGGTTTCGTTTTTATTATTGGGTCTGTTTGGTGAACTGTTTATAAACTGTTTTTTTGCATAAACTGTTTTTTTTCTCGATAAACGTTACCCTCGTACATAAAAAGACGTGAAAAAAAAAACAGTTTATAAACTATAAACTAGTTTATAAACCATTTACCAAACAAACCATTGTCTAAAATGTTATCTTTAAATACTTGTAAGTTCTACTATATTCACCAAATTTCAAACACTTAGGATATGTAGTACTTCTTTATCAAGCTATGATTTTTGATTTTATCACTAACGATAAATCATTTTCTTACCAACTTTAATAATGATTATTGGTCTTATGGCATCTAATATACTTGGTATTAGACATAGATATAATAACACTTGCCAACACAAAATGTGAGGAGATAAACATATCTCATATACATTAAAATAAAATACATTACGTTATGAACCAAAAGATAAACTCGAGACAAAACAAAATCAAAAGTTAAACTCATCGAACACTTAACTTTCCCTGCCACCATTTGTCGGCAATGTATCGTCCGTAATGTTCACAATTGATACTTAAACACCACCATTTTGCTCCATCCACACGTGCATGGCAACCTAAAACTGAATCGAACACTTAACTTTCATGTAGACAAAAAGTAAATTAATCAAAAACGCTCTGAATGACATCGGCTCCGAATCCAGGACCTACGTTCTGCTTCTCTTCGCCGTCGCCAGAGGAAGTGGATCAACTGAAGAGATCAACCAAAAAGATGAAGAGAGGCAATGCTGAAGCCTTCAACCTGACGGAAGAAAACTTCCCACCCATTGGAAGCCAAGAGAAAGGAGACAAAGGAAAAGAGGTGGTCTCCTACAAAGACACAGTAGCAAGCACTATCTCGCAGGAGCAGACACAGAAGGAATATGAGGATACTTTTAACAAGGACTGGATTGATGATGATATGGCGGATGACAAGTCTAATCCAGAAGAAGACGACCCCACCTGCCCTATCATCGCACTCTCTGCAACTGACAAAAAGCGAATCCTGACCCAGGCAAACCGGGTTCTTCGGGGTCAAGATACAATATTCTTGCCAAACTTGGTGAAAATAACCAAGTGTCTCAATCCCACCGGAGAATATGGAGATCACTGAGGAGATGGTGACAGTAGGATCGAAAAATCAGGATGCAGTTCAAGGACAGGCAGGGGAAGGAAGCAATTCAAAGGAAAAACATATCTTGGGAAATCAGGAAATAATCAAGGGAGGCAAAAATAAGGAAGATAAAAAGGAGGCTGCTAAGATTGTGGTGGATATTACCAAAGATTCTGAACAGGGAAAAGGAAAAGATTTTATCAAGGAAAACTCGGAGAATATCACAAGGAAAGGAAGATTGTGGAAATTCTGAAAGGCAAGATTTGATTGTGGCATAGCAGTGATCCGCCGATACAGAATGACTGCTCAATGGAACAGGATTTGCTCGCGCCAACGAACTCGAGTGGATCTGATTCAGCCATGGGTTCTGGACTGGAAGATGCAGTTCAGGTCTCAGTCTTGGGAACACAAGCAGATAAGGTTGGGGGCGCAATTGTCGACACCAACATGGACACAGGAGATGTCGAGGAACTTGAGTCGTTGGACTGCTGAAGATCAGCTCCTCTCCATAATGTTGTGGGTAGCAAGGAGTTTATGAGATCTGTGAAAGATCTAATCCGAATTCACGATCCTACAATACTGGTTTTACTGGAAACATGAATCAGTGGTGGCCAAGCTCTTGAACTTTGTATAAGTTCATTGGGCCCACGATAGGTCCGTGAAAGTGACGGACTGAGATCGTGCGGACAAGCGCATGTATGCGCAGTTGGGCCTATCACATAAGCCCATGAGGTTCCATCCTAAAACCAATTGGTGATAGGAGGAGTAACTCATGTGCTTATATACTAGACCACCAAGTTCTCCACTTCCGATGTGGGATTATATACTCACACAAGCAGATAAAATTTGCAAAGTCATTGGGTTTGATGGTGTGGTTCGGTCTGAAGCAGTAGGTTTCCGAGGAGGCATCTAAATATTGTGGCGTCGGGACAGAGTGCAACTTGACACCGTCGACAACCACTCCCAGATAGTTTCTGTAACTGTGACGAGAAAAGGAGAGCCCCAATGGATGTTCTCGACAATTTATGCGAATCTTGTCCCTGCCTCCCGGGAGGAGCTATGGACTAGGCTTCTCGGAATCAACAACTCCAACACTCTCCCATGGCTGCTCATGGGAGATTTCAATGAGACTAAGGTACTGAGTGAGAGAACAGGAGACTCAGACAACATGCGAAGAAGATGTGAAAAGTTTAATAGTTGGATCGACGAAATGTGTCTATTGGATCTTGGTTTTTCTGGATCCAAGTTCACATGGAATCGTGGACTTGACCCGAGCACCTGCACAAGTGCACACCTTGACAGGGGGCTATGTAATTTAGAGTGGAGAAGTCAGTTTGCTGAGGGATCCATTCGACATCTTGCAGCTAATCAGTCGGATCACTCCGCTTTACTGCTCAGTGTTCATGGATTCGAAAACTACAGGCCAACATCAAAATCTTTCCGCTTCCAAGCAGCGTGGCTCCTTCAACATCTTGCAGCTAATCAGTCGGATCACTCCCCATTTACTTAGCCAGTAAATGGAACCATGGCGCGCCCCTAGACACAACCCTGGAGAATCGTGCATCTAATCTCGAAGAATGGAACCGTTCAGTTTTCGGAAACCTCTTCAGGAAAAGAGACAGACTGTGGAAGAGGATTGAAGGAATCCAACGAAATCTGTGTGATAATCCGTTAAGGGGTGTGATGAATCTCGAGCAGAAACTTCGAAAGCAACTTGACGTTGTCCTTGAGCAAATCCACGTCTTCTGGATGCAGAAGGTGAGATCTGATGCCTTGCTTGATGGTGATAGGAACACAAGATTCTTTTGTTAGAAAGGATTCCCACATCGGGTTTGAGTTATAAAGATTGCCCACTATATAAGCTAATGGATTACTCCCCCTATTGCCAATTGGTTTTAGGGTGGAACCCCGTTGGGCTTATCAATTGGGCCTAATGCGCATATGCGCTTATGTTGTGCGCGCCCCCAGTCCAGTCCGTGGTTGTCCCTATGGGCCCACGAAGTTTCACATGGTATCAGAGCGGGTTCTGTCCCAGGCCATCTATTCGGGTTTGTTGGGGTTTGGCTATAAAGAGACTGAGAAGCCCATCCACACCCATTTGTCCAAGTGTCAACGGGTCGAGCCGTTGCACTTGCGGGGGCGTGTTAGAAAGGATTCCCACATCGGGTTTGAGTTATAAAGATTGCCCACTATATAAGCTAATGGATTACTCCCCCTATTGTCAATTGGTTTTAGGGTGGAACCCCGTTGGGCTTATCTATTGGGCCTAATGCGCATATGCGCTTGTGTTGTGCGCGCCCCCAGTCCAGTCCGTGGTTGTCCCTATGGGCCCACCAAGTTTCACATCTTTCACACCTGCTCAGTCATCAGAAGGAAACAGAACAGAGTAGAGGCGCTTAGAAAAGGCGAGGAGGAGTGGACCTGGGATCAGGAAGAGATTCATAGCATGGTTGCATCGTATCTGACCAGGCTGTACTCGGATGAGTCTGAATATACTGGCCCGTTCGATGTCCCGAGAGGCAAGTTTCCAGCACTCTCCCAAACTGATATAGAGTGCATGAGTAAACCTTTTTCAGCACTGGATATCAAAAAGGCTGTTAATTCGATGGGGCCTCTTAAGGCACCAGGACCCGACGGATACCAGGCGATCTTTTACCAGAAGAATTGGAATACAGTCCACAGTGAAGTTGAGCAATCGGTACTGCAGATCCTCAACGCCGGCGCTTCCCCGGCATCGCTGAATGAAACTGTACTCGTTTTGATCCCGAAAACAGAGAATCCGGACAGTGTCAACCAGCTGCATCCGATCAGTTTATGCAACGTAGCCTTCAAGATAGCTACCAAGGCCATAGGAGGTCCTGCACTATTGTCATCACACCAAATCAGACCAGCTACGTCGCGGCAAATCAGACCAGTTTTGTGCCGGGACGGCAAATCACAGACAATATTGTCATCACACAGGAGGTCCTGCACTCGATGAGAGACACCAGAGGCACCCCGTTTATGGCCATCAAGATCGACTTAGAAAAAGCATCTGACAGAGTTCGATGGCCATTTGTTCGTGACACACTCAGTGAGCTTCGGATTCCAGCTGCGCTGTCTGAAACTATCATGAATTGCATTTCTTCTTGTAAGATGAGAGTCCTATGGAATGGTGTTATGGGCGACCAGTTCACTCCCTCCCGAGGTGTAAGGCAAGGCGACCCGCTATCGCCTTACCTTTTCGTACTCTGCATGGAAAGGTTGGGGAATATCATTGAGGAAGCAGTTGCTAGCAGAGCCTGGAAACCGGTCAATCTATCTGCCCGTGGTCCCGGAATATCGCATCTATTCTTTGCCGACAACCTCATTTTATTTGCTGAGGCGACGGTCGAGCTAATGCGCGTAATCAGATTTTGCTTGGACAAGTTCTGTTCTGCCTCGGGAGCTAAAGTTAACCTGGGTAAGTCCATGCTGTGCTTCTCAGATTCGACACCATCTCAGCTCGCCGAACAGATTAGTCAAGTTGGAGAAATTCAGGCCACGGATGATTTAGGCAAGTATCTTGGTATTCCAGTGTCCTCGTTCAAAATTACCCCAAGCTTGCGGGTTGGAAATCAAGAGTTTTGTCCATGGCTGGACGTGTGACTCTTGCTCAAACAACCCTTGCAACAGTCCCATACTACTCTATGCAAACGTCGCCTCTCCACTTCGCCATTTGCGACGCAGTTGAGAAAAAAAAACCGCAGCTTCGTATGGGGGAACAGAAGAGAAGAGAAAACTGCATCTACTGAAATGGGAAAAGCTGCGTAGGCCTAAATCTGCTGGTGGGTTAGGCATGAAGAGTATGCGACAGGTTAATTCTGCTTTCATGGCAAAAATGGGATGGCGACTTCTTTCGGAACCGGAATCGCTTTGGTCCCGTGTGGTCAGGGGAAAGTACTGCAATGCACGCCGGGACAGGGACATGTTTGTCACAAATAGAGGTGACTCGGTGTTGAAGCTACAGCTGAAGTAAAGTTCCTTCTGGTTTTGATGGTAACAAACATTCCTACTAATGTATACTTGAGTGTTTCAGGATGTCTACTCTGAGCAGGAACGTTACTCAACAGAAGCGAACTAAATAAGGAAAGAAATGGCTGAGAAGAGAATGACGAAGATATCTCGTTTCCTTTATGGAAAATATGATTGAGCTGCAAAGATTTCTTGAAGATCTTAAGGAATAAGATATATTTAAAAGATGGAAATAATATCTTCTTATGCGAAAGATATATTTTCCATAATCTTGTTTATTTCCTAGTTTAAACCTAGTTTTATCTTTGCTATATAAACTAGTCTTAGGCTTGGGAATTGAGTGACGATTGAGAGAGATTAACTTGTGCGAATCAAGTGTGATCGTCCATAAGAAGAACAAGAAGAAAAGAGAGAAAGGGTGAGCAATACTTTGTCTTAGGCGTTGAGTTTGGGCTCGAGTGAAAGAAGAGATTCGTGATCGTAATCCTTGCTTTCTTTTGTAACAAACAAGAAATCAATAAGATAAGTATACTCATTCAAATCCTTCAAGTGAGAAGCTTGAAGGTAGTGGTTTTGCTCAACTCTTAGCGGTTGAGTTTTCCACTCTAAATACTTGTGTTCTTCTATACTTCCTGCGTTAATATTCCGCTGCTACACCTCTGAAGGAACAATACACTTTGTTCCCTCAGAAGTAATTGAACTAACGATCCAACAATTGGTATCAGAGCCTGGTCTCTAGATTGTTACCCTTGCAGGAAGAATGTCAGGAACAGCCATCAACGACTCCTTTTGGAAGCCGCCAATGCTCAAATCAGGAGAGTTCTCATACTGGGTGGAACAGATCGAATCACATATCTGTTCCCTGCATGGACAGATGTGGAAAATTGTTGAATTTGGAGATGTGAAGATTCTCGATCCCTCAGATGAGACTGGAGGAACACTCAAGAAAAGAGAAGATTATCAAGATGCTGACTACAAAGTCTTGGAGCTCAACATGAGAGCAAAGAAGGTCATACTCGCTGCCCTTGGTCCATCCGATCAAAGGAAGGTTCTAAAGTACAAGACTGCTCACGACATATTCAAATCCCTCAAAAGGATGTATGAGGGGAATGAAGACATCAAGAAAAATAGGATCTTGACTCTCATCAAGGAGTATGATAGTGCTGTTCAAGGAAAGAATGAGTCTTTGGATGACTACCATTCACGTTTCCAGGGATACGTAGGCCAACTCGAGTTCTTAGGGGAAACGATCCCTGAGTGGAAACTGACACATCAATTCCTTCAGGGATTGTCCTCTAAATGGGACGCGTTCTCTCTTGCACTCCAAGCTCAGAATGATATCAAAAACATCACCTTGGAGGAACTAGTTGCTCGTCTCCAGAGCAACGCAGGGATTCAACAGAGCAAGATGCTACGAAGGGAAGGAGAGAAGGCAGAGAAGTCCCAGAACATTGCTCTAAAAATCGAAAAAGCCTTCGATCTTGCTCAGGAAGAGGAAGAAATTGTTGATAAAGATGAAGAAGTTGCTCTCTTCACAAGAGCCTTTCGAAGAGTTTGGAAGGATAGCAGAGAAAAACAACGTCTCCCTGATGGGAACAAAGACATGAGTACTATCATCTGCTATCACTGCCAGAAGAAGGGACACTTCGCGAGAAATTGCTTCAAAAAGAAGGGAGGAGATGCAAATGTCCCTCAAAGGGAAAAGAAGGAAGCAATGATTGCAACATGGGGGACATCTGACTCTGAAGACGAATTTCTCTACACTCCCAAGGAAACGTGTCTAGTGGCTACAGGAGGGACTTCAGACTCCAAAGAAGAATCTCCCTACACATGTCTTATGGCTACAGGAGAAAAATCCGAAGATGAGGTAAACACTTCTGAATTTGATTCTTTCTTAGAAAACAAATCAAAAGCTCAGATTATTAGGTTCATTCATTCTCTAGGAAAGGAACAAAGTAATCTGAATTCTTTGATCGATGAGAAGGACGAAACCATTTCATGTCTGATTGAGGAAAACCAGCTTTGGGCTTCTAAGGTTGCTAGACTTGAAAAGGCTTCGTTCCCTTCGTCGGACTCATGCAAATCCTGTCCTAAGTATGTGTCTGATATAGCTTCCCTGGAAAGGAAAATTGTCATTCTTGAATCTGAAATTACAACTTTGACTGAGGAAAATTCAAAATTTGCTAAGAAAGTTGATGAATTTCTAATAGAGGAAGAAAACAAAAGGAAAATTTGGTTAGATGAATATATCACCTCTAAAATTGATAAGGAGAAGGATGATTTCTCTAAACGCTTTGTACCACGTGCTGGATTAGGCTATGATAGCGCCTCTTGTTCACAAACTGCCATCTCGTCTCCTGGTATACAAAATTCCCTCTGTCATAAGGGACCCTGTGGAGGATCAATCACACATTGTTCCCACAATGGTTCTGAAGATAAAGGGAAGAAAATTGCTCAGGAAGAGAAGATGTGGTTTGATGGACAGAAGGCCTATAAGATATGGCAAAAGCATGCCAATAGCACCAAGCCAGTAGAGGTGGATTTTAGGTCTAAAATTGAAAACAAAACCATCTGGCCTGGACAAAGTAGGTATGTCAATCTGAAACACCACAGGGTTTGCTGGTACTGTGGTGAGTCAGGACATCTTCAACAAGAGTGTTGGAAAAAATCAAGAGATGAGGAGATAGCCTACAATTATTGCAATAATTCTTCTGTTAGGAACACTCCCAGGATCAAGGTTGTTTTAAAAGATAATGAGGATAGAAAATTGTTCTTCATCCCAGGTAAGCCTAGGCTTGCCTGGGTGCGCAAAAACTAATCCCTTACTTGCAGGATGGAAAGAAGAAGAGTTCCTGGTATATAGATAGCGCTTGCTCAATACACATGACTGGGAACAAAGCATGGTTTATATCTCTCCATCCTGAAAACAAAGGTTCTATAACCTTTGGGAACAACAGTAAAGGGGAAGTAATTGGCATGGGAAAGGTAAGGATCTCTGACAGTCTTGTTGTGAATAACGTTACCTTAGTGGATAACCTGACCTTTGATCTATTGAGCGTACGTCAAATGTGCCAGGATGGTCAAAATAGGGTTATCTTTACTACTAATGAGTGTTTGGTGGAGAATGTTGAGACAGGGAAAGTTCTTCTCAGGGGAATCATAGAGAACAACCTATACAAAGTAGATCCATCTTTTATCCCTGAAGAGGAACTGTGCCTTTCTGCACAATCTGAGGAATCCAATCTATGGCATCAAAGGTTCTCTCATGCAAGCCTTAGACTTCTACACAAACTTCACAACAAAGACCTAGTTATAGGTTTACCAAAGATAGAGAGTCAATCTGAAGAGGTGTGCATTGCTTGCACAAGAGGAAAACAAGTAAGATCATCCTTTAAGTCCAAAAACCAGGTAAGTACCTCTGAACCCTTAGAGCTTATTCACATGGACTTGTGTGGGCCTATGCGCACACTTAGCCGTGGGGGAAACAAGTACGTGTTCGTGATTGTAGATGATTTCTCTAGGTTTACTTGGACTATTTTCATTGCCTCAAAGGAGGATGTGTTTGATGAGTTTGAATTTTGGTTATATGCTATTGAAAATCAATCTGGATTTCATCTAAGGGCTATACGCACTGACCATGGTACAGAGTTCGAGAACTCCCGGTTTCTTTCCTTGTGCAGGAACAAAGGCATAAATCATAATTTTTCTGCACCAAGAACACCTCAACAGAATGGAGTTGTTGAAAGAAAGAATAGGACTCTGGAGGATATGACAAGGACAATGCTAATTGCGAGTGGTTTGCCAAGAAACTTCTGGGCTGAAGCACTCAACTCTGCTTGCTATGTACTGAACCGTGCTATGTTAAGACCTATGATTGAGAAGACACCATATGAGCTGTTCAGAGGAAGGAAGCCAAACATTTCCCATCTAAGGGTCTTCGGGTGCAAATGCTTCGTCCACAACAATGGAAAGGACAATCTGGGCAAGTTCGATCCAAGAAGTGATGAAGGAACATTTGTTGGTTACTCCACTCATAGCAGGGCCTACAAAGTTTACAACAAGAGGACAAGGAAGGTGGAGGAAAGCATCCATGTGGTCTTTGATGAAAAGATCATGGCAGGTAACGTTATCCATGATCCAAATGCTCCTCCATTGACTGAAGCAGACAGGGAACAGTTCATTCTCGCTGATGCTGAGGAATTCATCCCCACTACGGACATGAACACAGAAGAAGAAGCATCCCCAGATCAAGATGCAAGTGTACCAAATGGAGGTTCTGAAACTCAGGGGGAACAATCATCCCCATCTCAGGACCAATCCCCATCTCAGGAACAATTTGAAGAAGTTACACACCATGAAGAGGAAGAAACGCGACGCAGCACTCGTATCCATGGGCCCCCATCAAGACTCATGGACTACGTATGCAACTGTGCATCGCTCCCCTCCTCTGATGTATCTCCAGAACTTAGCGAGAAGGTTTGTTCCGTACTTACATTAGATCCTACATATCATGCTTTCTGTGCTTTTGTCTCCACAGCTGAACCAAGAACAGTGAAAGATGCCCTAGAAGACCCAGAATGGGTCAATGCTATGCAAGAGGAACTTCACCAGTTTGAGAGGAATAAAGTATGGAGACTTGTTCCCAGACCTAAGGATCGCTCCGTCATAGGTACCAAATGGGTGTTCAGGAACAAGATGGATGAGAGAGGACAAGTGATAAGGAACAAAGCAAGACTGGTTGTAAAAGGCTACAATCAACAAGAGGGAATTGACTATGATGAAACCTTTGCGCCAGTTGCAAGATTAGAAGCAATACGCCTCTTGATCGCCTATTCTGCCCACTATGGATTCAAGTTGCAACAAATGGACGTCAAGACAGCGTTCCTGAACGGGGTACTAAAGGAAGAAGTTTATGTGGAACAAACGCCTGGATTCGAAGATTCTTCCTATCCTGACCACGTTTACATACTTGATAAGGCACTCTATGGTCTGAAGCAAGCTCCTCGCGCCTGGTATGAAAGACTTTCTCAATTCCTCTTATCTCATGGTTACGTAAGAGGGGAAGTCGACAGAACTTTATTTCTATTAAGAGAGGGAAAGCATACCTTGGTAGTACAGGTATATGTGGATGACATAATCTTTGGCTCCACCAACGAGCACTTAGTTACCAAGTTCACAAAGCTGATGGAGAGTGAATTTGAGATGAGTATGGTGGGCGAACTCAAGTTCTTTCTAGGCCTACATGTTGTTCAAACAGAGGAAGGAACAAAGGTGCATCAACAAAAATACCTACGAGAGTGCATCAAGAAGTTTGGTATGATGGATGCAAAGAACTATTCAACCCCCATGTCCCCAAATGACTCAATAGGACTGGATGTCGACAAGAAAGAAGCTGATCAAAAGGTCTATCGTGGAATGATAGGCTCATTGCTTTATCTAACCGCCAGTAGGCCTGATATCATGCAGAGTGTATGTTTTTGTGCTAGATTTCAAGCTAGTCCTAGAGAAACTCATGTCATTGCTGTGAAAAGGATCTTGCGTTACCTTAAGGGGACTGATGATCTATGTCTGTGGTACCCAAGAGGGGGAAGTCTTGAATTACTAGGGTACACAGATGCTGACTTTGATGGACACAAGCCAGATAGGAAATCAACATCTGGGATGGCTCAATTCCTTGGCCCTTGTCTTGTGTCTTGGGGATCAAAGAAACAAACCACTGTCGCCCTTTCCACTGCCGAAGCTGAGTATGTCGCCGCTGCAGCTTGTTGTTCTCAACTCATATGGCTCAAACAACAGCTAAGTGACTTTGGCATCATTACAGGTAACGTTCCTATACTTTGTGATAACACTAGTGCTATTGATATTTCTAAAAATCCTGTGCAGCACTCTAGGACTAAGCATATTGATATAAGACATCACTTCCTTCGTGATTGTGTGGAGAAAGGAATTGTCTCTATGGAACATGTCCGCTCTGAGGATCAAATCGCGGATATCTTCACAAAGCCACTAAACAAGGCTCCCTTTGAGAAATTACGTATGGGTCTAGGTATGATTTCTCTCAACTAATCTTGATCTTCCTTAAAACCCCCAATGATTGGTGAAATTAATGAGTTTATTCATCTTGAGTATTAGTCCTTCAAGCATATTAATACCTGCTCTTCTCTGAAATAAACTTGAGTCCTTTGAATTGCTTGCATGATCTATACGTGATTAGGAAAGATACCTTGCTAGAGATTGAAATTGATAAATGCATGACTCCTTAGGCAAAGGTCTTATTTTCAACCCAAAAGATCCCTCTTGATGTACTGATCCCTCAATACAAGCCCAAAGGATAGAGGGAATCTACGGCCACCCTATAAACCTTCATGATCGATAGTCCTATGAGCCATGTTTTCCATCCACAACTGGACTCCCTCATCATGATATAAAATGTTTTAATTCATATTATGTGATATTTTTCTATGTGATGTTCTTTTGTACCATCTCTGGTAAACATACCCCAAGCATCACAATACCTTCGATATCAGATTGAGAAAGGAAAGGATAAGGGTTGAGATTTGAAATTGCTGAGGGGATTAATTGCTCTGAGGTGACAGATACATGCACACGGCAGAAGCCTAAAGGGCTAGAATAGGTTCTGGAACCGAGAAAGTAATGATGGCTTTTGAGTTTATTTGATTGGTGGAAAAAGCGGCACAATTATGGAAAAACCGTTCAGATTTGGAAAAAGGATTTTTGAATTTGAAAAGTGTGATATGGTGTTCAGATATGGAAAATTCGGCAAGTATTTAAATGTATTCTCCCAGATCTCCATCGTCCACAACTTTTCTCTGCCCTCTCCCAAACACAAACTCTCTCAGAAACCCTCCCTGCAACAATGGTGAACACCACATCTGTTTCTCTCACAGGGAATGAAAGCCCAGAGACTCTACGTCGCATCCTGGCTTCCCTGGGCATCCCCACAGAATCCCCAAAGCCACAATCCCCAGCCAAAGAACCCACATCCCCACCAAAAGAAACCCCCAAAGAACCTTCATCGTCTCCCAAAGAAACCCTTCAAGAACCCTCGCCGGCAAAAGAAACAACACCGCCGGCCACACCCACCTTATCCCAGTCTAGTACCTCTACTGAAAAGTTAGCCTCCCCTACCACTGAAAAAATCCCAAGCCCCATCTCTCAAGAAAAAACCCAACAAGAAACCACGCCTAGCCCTCCAAACTCCTCTCTCCCACAAACTGACCTAATCCTTGCCGAAATCCAGGAGGAGAACTCGCCCTTATTTAAGGGAAAGTTCCCTGAAATTCTAGAGCTCAGTGAGGAAGATGACGAGCCTCAGGAACCAGTGCTCAAAAGAGCAAAAGTGGAGCCTTCTCGTCCACGTACAAGGAGCGCTGCAGCCAAGCCACCCAAAGGAAGGAAAGTTCCCAAACAAGTGGCTGCAGGAAAGGCCTTGGGGAAACGAACCATCATCAGAGACCTTCTGTTTGATGAGGAGTTTCTGGTCGCCAACAGGATGGACATCCTGGTGGACATCATACGCCACCAAGGTTGGGAAAATCTATTCTGCACTGCTCCAAAGGTGAATGAGGGGATGATAAAGCAGTTCTACAGCTCCTTCACCATTACTGAGAGGCCTCACGCCATACAAGCCTCCTTCGTCCTTGGGAAGGACACCCACGTGGTCTCAAGCACCGAACTGGGAGTCATACTCGGGGTTCCTCACGAAGGATTTGAAGAGTACGTCAAAGGGCAGTGGCCAAAAGATATAGGGCTGGCTGCTATCCAAAGGGTTTCACAGGATTACTCAACTGAAGTTGTTGGGGAGATGACCACCTCGTCCATGGGGGTAGCAAACCGGATCTTGCACAGCTACCTTATCAGTAACATTACCCCCAGAGAGCAGAAGCGCACAACCATTCTCATTCAGGACTGCCTTCTCATGGACAAGCTCCTCCTCAGGCAAGCCATTAATCTACCAAAGATTATTATGCTACACATGGCCCATGCCAGGAGGAACGATAGACATGGTCTTCCCTTCCCAGGAGTAGTAAAGAAGATCCTAGAGTACCTGAGGGTGTATGAAGCTGGTCCCTCTGAGGTCGTGTTCGCCAGGGAGTTGGCTGAAGCGAATTTAAGGAAGATGAAGTTTGAGAAGAATGAAGATGGTGATTGGGTCCGCTCTGCTGAATTTTGTGAAACAGAGCATGTAACTGAGGACCCTCCACAGGAACAGAGTGAAGAACCAACTATGGTCTATCAACATCAGAGGATGGAAGAGTTGTGCTCACTGGTTGGAAATCTGGTGAATGAAGTTGCCGCCTTGAAGGCTAATCTGGTGAATGAAGTTGCTGCCTTGAAGGATGAGATACGTCGTTGGACGTCATCAAACTAGAGGTTCCCTTGGCAGTTTAACAGTCTCCTCTCCACACCCTTCCTCCTCTATCTGACCCCCACTCTCTGTTCCTAGCACATCTACCCTTCTTCTTTTGCGCTTATTGTACCCTTTGCTTAGGGTTTTATGTGTCTTCTTTTAAATTTCTCTATGCGTGTGTTTTCTTTTCCTTGTCCAGTATTTGTATCAGCGTCCGTTCTTATGACGCTTGTTTAAATCTATGATTAGTCTGTTTTGATGAGTTCTGGAGTTCTTTTATTTCAAGTACATGTTTACACTTACTTTTTGATGATGCCAAAAGGGGGAAGAAAGGAACGGTCAAGGTTTGAGGGGGAACATCTGTACTTAAACCTTATAAGTAATGTTCCCTTAGGAGAACTGTTTAGATGTGTTTTAGAAGTATTCAATGAGTATGTTTGTCACCATCAAAAAGGGGGAATTTGTTGAAGCTACAGCTGAAGTAAAGTTCCTTCTGGTTTTGATGGTAACAAACATTCCTACTAATGTATACTTGAGTGTTTCAGGATGTCTACTCTGAGCAGGAACGTTACTCAACAGAAGCGAACTAAATAAGGAAAGAAATGGCTGAGAAGAGAATGACGAAGATATCTCGTTTCCTTTATGGAAAATATGATTGAGCTGCAAAGATTTCTTGAAGATCTTAAGGAATAAGATATATTTAAAAGATGGAAATAATATCTTCTTATGCGAAAGATATATTTTCCATAATCTTGTTTATTTCCTAGTTTAAACCTAGTTTTATCTTTGCTATATAAACTAGTCTTAGGCTTGGGAATTGAGTGACGATTGAGAGAGATTAACTTGTGCGAATCAAGTGTGATCGTCCATAAGAAGAACAAGAAGAAAAGAGAGAAAGGGTGAGCAATACTTTGTCTTAGGCGTTGAGTTTGGGCTCGAGTGAAAGAAGAGATTCGTGATCGTAATCCTTGCTTTCTTTTGTAACAAACAAGAAATCAATAAGATAAGTATACTCATTCAAATCCTTCAAGTGAGAAGCTTGAAGGTAGTGGTTTTGCTCAACTCTTAGCGGTTGAGTTTTCCACTCTAAATACTTGTGTTCTTCTATACTTCCTGCGTTAATATTCCGCTGCTACACCTCTGAAGGAACAATACACTTTGTTCCCTCAGAAGTAATTGAACTAACGATCCAACACTCGGCCTTATGGAAAGGTATAGTTACAGCCCACAAGCCTCTGTTACAAGGACTTCAGACTGTAATCGGGGATGGTCGGGCAACCTTCTTCTGGAGCCACCCCTGGGCAGAAACCCGCCCTCTTGAGGAATTGGCCACTAGACAAATTGACGAAGCAGACCTTGGGCGAACAATGTCAGAATACTGGACTAATGGCTCATGGAACTGGAACGAATTCTCTCATCTTCTCCCTGCTGCCACGCTGCTGAAGATTGAGAGAATTCTAATAGCTGATGAAGAAATTGCTGACAACTTCTCCTGGAATAGAAACGGGTCCGGTCTCTTTTCACTGAAGTCCGCCCTTGAAATCATTCGTCAAGAGGAAGATGGGGAAGCTGAGACAGTCTGGAAAAAGATATGGAAGGTTCAGGCAACAGAGCGGGTTAGAAACTTCCTTTGGCTTGTAACGCATCACTCGGTGATGTGCAATGTGAACCGTGTGAGAAGACATCTTGCTTCAGATGACAGATGCGGGCACTGCGTAATTGAACCAGAATTTGTACTCCACATCCTACGCGACTGCAGCATTACCAAAGAAATGTGGGCTGATTTTATTGCACATGAAAAATTGCAAGCTTTTTGTGCTCTGTCCCTAAAGGCTTGGATCGAGGACAACATTTCCAGACCTGGAGGATGGCCGTCGGTGTTCGCATATGGAATCTGGTGGCTTTGGCGTTGGAGAAACGCTCGCGTCTTTAATTCTGACTTAGTGATAACTGAGCCTCGTTCGCAATTCGTCATCGATCGCGCATCGGAATACTTGGATTTGGCTCATTCAAGCAAACTCGGGATCCGCCCAACTACTGTCACCACTTGGATTAAGCCAGATGATGGATGGTGGAAGCTGAACTGCGATGGGTCATTTCGAATTGGAGAGGGAATGGTGGGGGATTCGCATATGGAAGCTGAACTGCGATGGCGTCGTGTATCCGTCGTCATCCTCTGTATTCTCATGGTGGATCTTGATCGGCGTCGCCGGACCGAAATTACCGACGATCAGAGAAGAAATCGATAAAGAACTCTGCAATTCATCCTCCATGTTCTTGTTTTCCTGAAATTGGAAATCCATGGATCGTTTATGTTTCTTTTTACTCTTTCTGTGATCGGTTTTAAAGTTGTGACCTGGTTGATGCTAGCTCTAGCCTCTTTATATAAGAATTATTACACCGTCTTATTATTATTATTTTTACTTTTTTCCTTGTAGTTTTTTTGCGCGCCAAATTATCCAGATTATTTCCTAAAATAGTGTAGTAAGCACATAACAAGAAAGAAATGTGGAGGGAAAACAATTTTTAAAGACTGATTTTAATTTGTTTCCTTATGGTAATTGACTATTTGGCTTCTACGATGTTGATGGATCGATCTTTATCAGTTAATGCTTATTATCCGACCTATTTGAAAAGTTGTAAATTTTATTTGTACTGGTGGTCTATAGCTCGTACGCATCTACAATTTAGAACTGTGCAGTTTACCGATTTGCAGGCGCAACTCCCTGATCCGAGGGCGCGGCCATGTCTTCCGCGATCGTGGTTTTGCCTCTGCAGCTGTTGCTGCTGTTTGTTCAAGTATGTCTTCTCATGTTCGTTTCGAACCTAATCAGCAGGACCCCAAAACTATAGGGTCGGCTCTCAGTGATGATCAGTGGAACACTGTTGTCGCCATGTTTCGGTCCATGCCTGACCACTCTTCTGGTATGTCTTTTACTTGGATTTTGGATACAGGTGCTTCATTCCATATGACAGGTAATAGATCTCTTCTTTGAGATATTATTTCTGCATCTCCGATCTCTATTAAGTTACCGGATAATCGTTATGTTGCAACCACAGAGGAAGACACTTTGACTTTATCTGATATTTCTCTAAGTCGTGTGTTATATACTCCTCAACTAGACTGCAATATGATTTCTTTTGCTCAGCTTCTTCAAGAGAAGAAGTATTTGACTCTGCTTACTGACAGGATGTGTGTGATTCAGGAAAGCAATTCGAGGACGGTGATTGGAGTGGGTGAGCAAAGGGGGTGTCTATTGGCTTCACACGTTGGGGTCGAGCACTCGTGCCTGCCATTCAGCAACTACGTCTTCCGCATATCTATTACTTTGGCATAAAAGAATGGGTCATCCGTCTTTGTCTGTTTTGTCTTCAATTCCTGTAGTAGGCCGTTTTGCAAGAAGAGATATTACTGTTGATCCGTGTGATGTTTGTTTCAAGGCAAAACAAGTTTGAAACAGTTTTCCTTTGAGTTCTACTAAAGCTGATGACATCTTTGATTTGATTCATTGTGATGTCTGGGGACCTTATAGTTACGGGTGCCACGTACTTTCACTACAAGAAAAACCATTTATTGCAACGACTTTTGGCAACGACTAAAATTTGTCGTTGCAAATTATTTTATTAGCAACGACTTATACTTAGCGTTGCTATAGTTGTTGCAATACATACAAGTTTTTTTTCCCTCCCTCTGAAATACTGGCGGGAGAAGGGTGAAAATCGGTCTATAGTTTTTGCAACAGAAAAGTCGTTGCGAAAAAAGGTATACAAATAAGGTAACAATAATTGTCGTTGCAATAAAAGACTTCATAAGTAAAGTAACGATTATTGTCGTTACGAAAGAATGTTATTTATTTCGACAAATAGGTTGTCGTTGCAAAAACCATCTGGACATACTAAAATCATAATTAACTACAACCCTATCCGCCTCTATCTCTCTTCCCACATTCCTTCGTCATGCCCTCCCTCGCTCTCTCCCTCCTCCTCTGCCTCCTCATCCACCCTCCGCTGCTGCATCTCCCACCTCGAGTCCCTCTCTGCCATCATTTCCATCCAAATCGAGCCCTAAACATCTTCGAAGAGGAGGCTGATGTAAGTACACCTATACTTACTCAAGGATCTAGCTCAGACATACCAGGACCACCCATGACACGAGCTAGACGTCGGGCTGAGGAAGATGAGGATTCAGACAGACCGAGAGCCATTACTCGAAGCCGAGCCAAGTAGCTGTTGATCACCATACGAAAGGGAATGCATATCATGGAGAACACGGGACAAGGGAGAGAAGATTACGTCATGTTTATTCAAGCAAAAGAGGAGCAGCCGAGCTGCATGGAGAAGGAGAGGGCCGGCCGGCCATGAAGAGAAGAGAAGAGAAGAATTGGGCCCTAGGCCCAATTTGAGTTGGACTTTTCCCTTTTGAGTATTTGCTATTTTCAAGAGTATAAATAGATAAGTTTCTAGGGTTTTTAGGCAGATTAGGCAAATTGAGATTGAGATTTACGTATTTCTGTTTTGACGTTGGTTTGACGTCTTTAGCTGTAGAATTGGTTTTAGTATTGAATTGCAAGACGAAAGCACTTGGTTTGATATTAGCCTGTGAGATCGATCTGTTGTTGACACATATTTCGATCTCTAAACCTTGAAAGAACCCTAGGTGGACTCCTTGGGTTAGTTCGAGTCAAGTGAGTCTTTCTAGATTGACGGTTGAGTCAAGAAAGACGTCACTTGCTTATCGTGTCCGAGTCAAGCTAATCTTCCTAGATCGACGACTAAGTCAAGGAAGGTAACACTTGTCGAAGACCAAGATTCGTTCGATCGTCTGCCCCAACGATCTCTTGAAGCCGCCATCGACCTCAACGTCAATTGTCCGTCCGCCGCCGCCGCCGACCAAATCCGCTGCCGCCGTCGACTTCAGTCCACCGTTCATCCAAATCCTAGCAGATCATCGATCTTCATCGGAACCTGTGTCATCATTTGGTATCAGAGCCAACGCTGGGTAAAAACGTTTTTCTGTTTCATTTTTACGCTTACGTGTTGAATTCAAGAAAAATTAAACCGGGTTGTTATGAGATCTATTCAAAACCGAGGGCGAGAGCCGCTAGAATTTTTTCTAGGACCATCATCCCCCGTGCGAGTGAGATCCGTGAGCACCGCCACGTGGCTGGGCGCGGTCGCCGCCGGCGTGGCTTGGGTCGGGTGAGAGAAAAATCTAACCCTAACCACCTTGCCTTAACCTCCAAGATCAAATCTTCTTGTTTTGGCAATTAATTATTTGATTTG
This sequence comes from Oxyria digyna, assembly GCA_029168935.1. Lineage (NCBI taxonomy): Eukaryota > Viridiplantae > Streptophyta > Magnoliopsida > Caryophyllales > Polygonaceae > Oxyria > Oxyria digyna. Next base: position 50,809,563 of record JAPVLV010000005.1, read on the forward strand.
ATTATAATTCTTATTTTGTTAAGATTTGATATCTTAGGAAATCTCTAGGTGGTTGAGAAGATCTTCTAGTTACCAATTTGGTTAGATTCTAGAGATTTTGTTAGCTTATCTTAGAAAAAAAAAAAAAAATTCTTTTCATTTTTTTAATTAATTCCGAATATTTGATTTAATTATTTATATTCTCGGAATTATTTAAAAAAAGAAAAAGGAATCAGAACGTCTAGTTGAAGAGAAACCCGACTAGGGCAAAATCCGTTATACGCTAGTAGCCTTAAAGAACCGACAAATTTAAGCGGACCCTGGTTAGTAACCGTGAGAAGTCCTAGAGCGCAAGTCAAGTGGTCCCCGGGCTAGTACCCCAGGAGGGCCCCGCTCGACAACTTCTTTGGGGGACGACCAGTTGATTCCTTGGATTTCTGTTCACCATCTTTGATTTTGTTTGCTGTCACTTCTTTCATTATAATTTCATCTTCTTTCATTGATTGATTGCCCCCTTTTTTTCGTGACTTGCTTTACCATTTTGCCTGTGCCTTGCCTTTCTTGTCTTCAACTGCGTAACGTAGGAATAGACAGATTTCGTTTTTTCTTCGTGTGCTGCTGTTGCTTGTGTTTGCGCAGGTTCAGGAAATGGCAACACCATGGGCATGTGTTGTCAAGAGGTCGTTGATCTCGAATGAACAGGTTACTCTACCGTCCCAACGGGAGACAATCTTTCATTCTCGGTGTCTAATCAAGAGCGTCGTCTGCAATTTGATCATTGATGGAGGATCTTGGTGCAACATCATTGATCGCACAGTGGTGGAGCGCCTAGGGTTACCGACAACGCCCCATCATCAACCCTATAGCCTGAATTGGCTTAATGCTGACTCGCCGCTACGAGTCACCGAGCAAGCCAAGTTGGTCTTTGCTATTGGCGGGTATACATATGAGGTTTTGTGTGATGTGTTACCTAAGACTGCTTGCCACCTACTGCTCGGGAGGCCTTGGCAACATGATCGGGGCGTTATGCACAACGGTGTCACAAACGAGTACTCATTCTTTATGGAAGGAAAGCGTTATACCCTACTTCCTATGACACCAACCGAAATCATGACAGCGCATATGGAGGATGAGCAGCGAAGAGCAGCTAAGGAGAAGGAAAAGAACTTGACTAAGGCAAAGAAGATGACCTTAGGTCAGAACTCGGGAGCTGAAAATCACATCCTCTTAGCTACTGCTAAGGAGGTTGACGCTGCAATCCAGGGAAGTCTTCCTTGTTTCTTACTTGTTCCTACTTATTCTCTGCATACGTCTCCAGATACACTTGATCTGGCTTTCCCTATCTCGTCATTGTTGTAGGAATACAAGGATATGTTCCAGGAAGAATCCCCAGGGCTACCACCTGTTCGAGGAATTGAGCATCAGATTGACTTCATTCCGGGAGCGACTCTTCCCAATCGGGCCGCCTACCGGATGAACCCCGAAGAAACCAAGGAGCTACAGAGACAGGTGCAAGAGCTCATAGATAAGGGACATGTACGAGAGAGCCTGAGTCCATGCGCAGTTCCAGTGATTTTAGTTCCCAAAAAGGACGGGAGTTGGCGTATGTGTATGGACTGTAGAGCCATCAACGACATTACTATCAAGTATCGTCATCCCATTCCCAGACTGGACGATATGTTAGATGAGCTGCACGGAGCCCAAGTGTTTTCAAAGATAGATCTGAAAAGTGAGTATCACCAGATAAGGATGAAGGAAGGAGATGAATGGAAGACGACCTTCAAGACGAAATATGGACTCTACGAATGGATGGTAATGCCCTTCGGTCTAACCAACGCTCCTAGTACTTTCATGCGTCTCATGAATCATGCTTTACGCCCATTTTTAGGAAAGTTCGTAGTAGTCTACTTTGATGACATTCATATCTATAGCCCATCTGTTAGTGAGCATGCAAAACATCTTCGACAGGTACTAGAGGTCCTCCGAAAAGAGAAACTTTATGCTAACCTAAAGAAATGTGAGTTTTGTTCGGACCATGTTGTGTTTCTTGGGTTTGTAGTGTGCAGTACATGTGTAAAGGTGGATGAGGAGAAAGTGAAGGCTATCCAAGATTGGCCAACACCGACAACTCAGACTCAAGTCCGGAGCTTTCTGGGTTTGGCCAGTTTCTACTGAAGATTTATGAAGGATTTCAGCTCCATTGTCATGCCATTGACGGAGCTGACCAAAACAAAGACCATTTTTCACTGGGGAGAACCACAGGAGTCTTCTTTCCGGATGCTCAAGGACAAGCTGACTCACTCACCATTGCTGATACTCCCAGATTTCAGCAAAACCTTTGAGATTGAGTGTGACGCTTCAAGCATAGGGTTGGGGGGAGTATTGATGCAAGAAGGCAAGCCCATAGCCTACTTTAGTGAAAAGTTGAGTGGTGTTGAACTCAACTACCCAACCTATGACAAGGAACTGTATGCTCTGGTCAGGTGCCTTCATACTTGGCAACATTACCTCTTTCCAAAAGAGTTTGTCATACACTCTGACCACGAAGCTTTGAAGTATCTCAAGGGTCAGAGCAAACTGAACAAGCGGCATGCCAAGTGGGTAGAGTTTATCGAGACATTTCATTATGTCATTCGACACAAGAAGGGGAAGGACAACGTCGTATCTGATGCACTATCTCGCAGGGCCATACACTCAGCAAGAAAGAAGACACCTTTCGAAGTAGTGTACGGACGGAATCCTCTTACACCTCTTGATATGATTCCATACACTATCAAGGAGTGAGAGAGCCAAGACGGATTAGATCAAGCGGATCACATCAGAGATCTTCACCAGCGCACCCGCGATCGCTTGGAGACCAGAACAAATCAGTATAAGAAGCAAGCGAACAAAGGGCGCAAGGAGCTACTTCTAGAGCCAGGGGATCTCGTGTGGGTTCATCTGCGAAAGGATCGTTTCCCTAAACAACGGAACTCCAAACTCAAGCCTAGAGGAGATGGACCTTTTGAAGTGCTCGAAAAGATCAATGACAATGCTTACAAGATAGACCTCCCAGGTACGTACGAAGTCCATAATGTTTTTAATGTGTCAGACCTTTCGCCTTTCCTTGTAGATGAGCTGGAGGACGATTTACCCATGGGTTCGAGGTCGAATCCTTTTCAAGAGAGGGAGGATGATCTAAGTACACCTATACTAACTCAAGGATCTAGCTCAGACATACCAGGACCACCCATGACACGAGCTAGACGTCGGGCTGAGGAAGATGAGGATTCAGACAGACCGGGAGCCATTACTCGAAGCCGAGCCAAGCAGCTGTTGATCGCCTTACGAAAGGGAATGCATATCATGGAGAACACGGGACAAGGGAGAGAAGAGTACGTCATGTTGATTCAAGCAAAAGAGGAGCAGCCGAGCTGCATGGAGAAGGAGAGGGTCGGCCGGCCATGAAGAGAAGAGAAGAGAAGAATTGGGCCCTAGGCCCAATTTGAGTTGGACTTTTCCCTTTTGAGTATTTGCTATTTTCAAGAGTATAAATAGATAAGTTTCTAGGGTTTTTAGGCAGATTAGACAAATTGAGATTGAGATTTACGTATTTCTGTTTTGACGTCTTTAGCTGTAGAATTGGTTTTAGTATTGAATTGCAAGACGAAAGCACTTGGTTTGATATTAGCCTGTGAGATCGATCTGTTGTTGACACATATTTTGATCTCCAAACCTTGAAAGAACCCTAGGTGGACTCCTTGGGTTGGATTTCTAGGGCTTCTCTCTACTGTTCTATGTTTTGCTGCAGAGGGCAAAAGGATTAAGGTAAGTCATTTCATTCAAGAAATCCGAATCTTTGATTTTCATTCATTTCAGAGATTTAGTTCTTTCCGTCTATTTCGCAGTTGATTTGATGATGGATAGAACTGGTTAGTAGGAATTGTTTGTTTGTAATCCCTTTTGGATAGTTTCTGAAGAGGATGAATGATGATTTTGTATGAAGCATTGTGGGGTTTTTTTAGACTGAAGATTGCCATTTCATACCTGAGTGATCTGCGGGATCCATTTTTAATATTATTAAATTGAAACCCAGATCGGAAGATGGTTTTTTAATTGATTAAAATGTTGTTCAATCTATTACAGGGATTTTTGGCTTTGTACTCAATTGAATCATTAATGCTTGTGTTCTTTAGCAACAAAATCTTTGTTGGGTATTTGAATTAAGTGTTGAGTATGGGTTAAAATTAGCTAGTAGTTGGTTGAGTTTATAACCTATGTTAATGTAGAAACTGTGTTTCTCCAATCTAGGTCTACAATTTCGTATCTTTTAATTTATGTGATTTCTAAATACAAGTTTGCTAATTTCCTCTTCAATTTCATCCAGTTTATGGCTATTTAACTTGAAGTCTATTAGTGTGCTCAAGGAGAAATTGACAAGAATTTTCTCACAAGAAAATTTTCCTGATGTGATTCTATTTTATTCTCTCCAAAAGTGTTAAATTTTTTATTTAATGTATCTGTCATTCTTGTTTAAACTGGTCTACTTTAAATTCGGGGACAACCAGATCAGATCAGAAATGGGGATGATCGGGGAGACAATCGATTCTATCAAATCCATTCAAATCCGCCAGCTACTCACCCAAGTCGTCAGCTTGGGTAACTCTCTTCTTCTCTATTTACCCTTTCTTTCTCATTGAATTTGCCCTAATTCAACACTACTATAGTCTAATTATGCGGTGTTTCGTGAATCTGAGTTACTGCTTCGGGTTTAGATTTAGGGTTTCCAGGTCATTGTTTGATTTTCTGATCTCCGTTTATGCTAATTAGGGTCAGAGATTATGCTAAGTTGGTTTCTTGAATGAAAGATTGGATCTTTTTGTACTTCATTCGTTGCTTCAATTTCTTCTGTCTGGAAATTCGAATCTGGAGTCATTTGGGATGATTGAATTTTGTGTGTAGATCAATGAAATATGAGTGCTTTAATCGGGGATGTATGTATGATTCAGGTAAATTTCATAAAATGAATGAAGTTAACTAAATCCGTCAGTCCGTCATTGACGAGTGTTAGTAGACTGGCTCTTAAGCTTTTGTGATTCTAGTATTAGATTTTCCTGAAATTCTGTCATGTGCAATTGTTTGATAATATTTCCTGTCTTGCTGGCTTACTTCATCAGGTATGATTGTTACCTCTGCACTGATCATGTGGAAGGCATTGATGTGCATTACTGGTAGTGAGTCGCCTGTCATTGTTGTTCTTTCTGGAAGCATGGAACCTGGTTTGCAGAAAGTGAGTTTTCATCAGCTCCATAATAGCCTTTTTAGTGGGTATAAAATTTTGTTGACGTGTATGAAGATTTCAAGTAGGTGAATTTCTTGAAAGAACTTCGAATCATAAGCGTATTCTAGCCTCGCAGAGTCATTTCTATGCCATTTTGTAGTGTTTTGTTTACATGCCAAATTATCAAGACTATATTAGCTAGTTTGTTAGGAATGTGTTTTAAATGACATTAATCTCTGATTTCCTTGATACTGGTAGCAGTTGTTATAATATCTTCCACATTTTGCAAAACAAAGACACAATATCCATTTTCTCAAGTTGGTGAAATAAGTTTTTTTTTTGTAATTTATCCATCATTCCCTAGGCTCTAGGAACTTGGTAAAGAATTCTAATTTGTGTAAGGAGATAAAACGTATAGGTCCTCCTGTCAGCTTATGCCTCTCATGTAATTGATAATCAGATTTGCTATGGACGGAGCTGCCACTGATTATATTGATATATCGTGAAAAAAACCTATCCATTTGTTGGAGGACTTTTGTGGGAGCAGCTTCTTCCGATCTGTTGAAGTTGTGAAGGAAATGATATACAAGTTGCTGCCAGTTTTGGTAGTAACTGAGAATTTAGTTGTTGTTGAATCATGTTGGAGGATTTTGTTATTGTGGCATTTCTTTCTAGTTTGAAATCCAGAGATGCTCATTATCATTGTAATTGTTTCTCATATTTGTTTCAGGGTGATATTTTGTTCCTGCATATGAGTAAGGATACATTCGTGCAAGTGAAATTGTCGTCTTTAATGTTGATGTAAGTGTACATTAGTTTTACTTTTTTTTAGCGTGTACTTACTCTGATGATAATATTGATATACGCTAGTTTGAATTCATGTGTACTTACTCTGGTGAAATGGCCGTCTGTAATGTTAGGTTTCTGAAATAATCTGGATCTGGAGATTAAATGTATGTTTGCAAAGAATAATTAAATTGTATCATAAATGTAGGCTTGTAAGTATGACTGTTTTGGTTTTGTTTGCAACAGGAATCAAATGATGCACTAGGAAATGGTGGCCTAGAAATTTTGTTTTTGTGAAATTGAGAGGATGAAATATTGTAATAATTTGGATATGATGGAATACTTAATTTTTTGATTGTACAACAAAAGGTTTGTATATGTCATGATTTATTGTAACAATACTGATGTCGTTGCGATAGATTTTGGTATACTGATGTCGTTGCAATAGGCTATGTACCCACATCTAGCGCAACGAAATAGCCATCGTAATAGACCTCAAATGTCGATGCTATATTCTAATGCATTTGATCCTAACCTTTTGCAATGATAAATGTCGTTGCAAAAACATATACTCTTTTGCAACGACATTTGTCGTTGCAAAACCCGATTTTTTTCAACGACAAATATCGTTGCAATAGCCGTTTTTTTGAAATGACCAAATTATTGCAACAACCTTAGTCATTGCTAAAGATAACTTGTTTTTGCAACGAAAAAAGTCGTTGCAATAGCCTTTGACTATGGGCTTACGGGCAACGACAAAAGTCGTTGCCAAAAATTGTTTTAGCAACGACTTTGCTTATTTTGCAACGATTTCCGTCGTTGCTATAAATGGTTTTTCTTGTAGTGTTTCTGACTATTGTTGATGATCATTCGAGAGCAGTATGGACCTTTCTTATGACTCAAAAGTCTGAGGTTGCAGGATTGTTTCACAAGTTTTGTGCTATGGTAAGAACGCAATTTCAGAAAGTTATTAAGCGTATTCATTCAGACAATGGCATTGAGCTCTTGTGTTTGAAATCATTCTTTGATGCTCAAGGAATATTGTTTGAGACTTCTTGTCCCTATACTCCACAGCAGAATGGGAGAGTGGAGAGAAAACATCGTCACATACTTAATGTGGCTCGTGCACTACGGTTTCAAGGCTCTTTACCTTTGGAATTTTGGGGTCAATGTGTTCTTACAGATGCAGATCTCATCAACCGGACACCCATGCCTTTACTAGGGAACAAGACCCCTTATGAAGTCTTGTATCAGCGGGAGCCAAAGTTCTCTCATTTACGGGTCTTCGGTTGTCTATGCTTTGCTTCATAGATTCCTCGATCACATGACAAATTTGTGTCCCGTAGTCTGAAATGTGTCTTCTTAGGCTATCCTATTGGACAATCAGGTTGGAGATTGTATGATCTCGAAACAGATCAAATCTTTGTTTCCCGGGACGTAATATATTGTGAGTCTTTTTTTCCCTATGGAGAACTGACTAGGCGGATTTGTCGTGTGCCAAGTCAAGTAATCCTAACATGCAAACTAAGTAATATAGTGCGCAAGTAAGGGTCGAATCCCAAGAGAATCAGTTTATCAAATTCTTAAGTTCTCACAATGACTAACCAATAAACGTAACCAAAGGGGGGGTTTTGTGGTTTTGATACGAAGTATCGAATGTCAACTTGGTTATAACAAGATTAAGCGAAGTGTTCCACTTAGCGATTATCCACAATTAGATTAACAAGTTGCTCTTAAAATCCTTTTTATCCCTATGTCAAGTTCTCAAGTGATCGTTCTAATTCCTGTTCTTGAATAGTTATTAGTCCAACTAGTCCTAATAACCCTTACTCGATTATAACCTCGAAACTATCAAAGTTCAATAACAAAGTAGCAATGCATTCAGGAATAGATAGATACATGCACTATCATGGACAACTAGTCGGATACTCGACATGTACTCAACTCTCTTCTCTAATAACAATCACAACTAGTTCATGCAAATAGATTGTGCTACACAACAAGTATGATAATTCAACTAGAAGTATCAAACTCTAGCAATATGAACAAGACACAACTAACTTAGGTGATCAATCTAAAGTAGTAAATCTAGTTCATCGACAATACAAACAAGAGAGTTGAGACAATCAAAGAGTAGACAAAAGGAAAGGATAAACTCACAACTTGTTGAATCCAAAAGCTTCAAACGCCAAGTGAAACAAAGAACCTTAGCAACTCATAAGTTTGTGAAATACTCTCCAAAAACTTAAGCAAAACAAAGACTAGATGATCAAGGATGATCATCCACTACCTATATAGTATCAACTAATGTAACAGCCGAATTAAGGTACTAAAAAACGTATAGAAAGTTACAGAATTAAACACAAATTACTTCAAATGGCAAAGACATCAATTTGATTCTTCTGTCGAGGAACCACACCCGCGGGTTGAGAGCCGCGGGCGCGGTTTTGGGTTTCTTCAGATTCTCAGGATGGCAGAGGGCCGCGGGCGCGGTTTGGGACCCGCGGGCGCGGCTTGAGCTTTCTCGAAAGCCTTGGCTGAAGGTGAAACCCGCGGGTACGGCTTGAGACCCGCGGGTGCGGCTTTGTTGTCTGAGGCAGAACCTGCTGATTTCTTCAAGTCTTCGTCTTCGTCTTCGTCTTCGTCTTCGTCTTCGTCTTCAGCAGCTTCTTCCTTATGCTTCAATGCTTCCAATGCTTGTATCATCTCTTGGAATCTCGTATGTAAATCTTCTCTCGAACAGCTCCATGATACAGATTACATAGAAACAAATAACATAATCCTATACAAAACTAGCTAATAATCCATAGTTGCGGTATGTAAAACACCACTTATCAAACTCCCCCATACTGAGACCTTGCTCGTCCCCGAGTAAGCTAAAAGAAACTTACTCTTTTACAATAATCACTCAAAGATCTCAAGAAGTATGAAAAAGAAAGAAACTACAAATCACTAACACATTTAGTATACAAACAATATGATGAGAAAGAAATCTATCAATTTTGGTCTTCCATAGTGGTTAACATGCAAAAAATTTTGTCCTAAGACACTCATTTCACTCATTTTGCCTAGGCGCCTCGAAAGGTTTTCACCTAGCCACTCATTTCATTTTCAATCTCACCATTCCTTACCGCCCTCAAGTCCTTTTTTGCCAAGCCTAATGCAAGCCGAACTACCCGCTTATTGCATGGATTTTTCCATCCCAGGATTTTCATTTGCCTTTTTTCGTATTTTTGTGGCTTTTTCTGTTTTTAATTCCATGCAAAGTACAACAAAATAAAAACCGAAGGGAAATAACAAGGAAATGAAACTACTCTAGGATAAGCAATGAACTAATTTCCCTCCCCCATACTTGTAGTGCACAATGCCCTCAGTGTGTAAGACATAGAAAAATAATGAGGAAGAGAGAAAGAAACTCACTGATCCGGGTCATCCCGGTTTGGATATTCGGGCCAACGAGCATGCATGTCGAGCCGTAAGTCATCCACCGACTGCTGCAGCCTCTCAACATTTTGGTTCACCGTCTGGACCGACTGGTAGACATACTCAATCCGCTCGAAAAGACGCTGCTCCCAAGGTATGTCAGCAGGAGCTGCAGATGATGAGCCTTCGCCCCATTGCCCCTGAAGCTGAAAACGAGGGGCAGGCTCCTGGAAGTCATCATCATCCTCATCCTCAAGGTCAACTGGCTGTTGATCCAGCTGCGGAACCGGCTCCTGGATGCTGATCCCACCGCGAGCTCGTCGTTGAGCAGCTGCACGAGGGGGAGCGGGTGTTGGGTTGATCCTAAAAGTATGGGCTGGCCCATAAGCAAAATCCTCGGTGAGAGCAATCTCGGGAGGACCGAGCCAGACCCACATCCGCTCGTCCTCATTTACTGTAACCAAATTGAGCCACCTAAGTCGGGTTTGCAGAAATGTGGCATCCAGCAGATAGGGACCCATTGAGGGGTCCGGACTACCTACGCAGTCAAGCGTCTCCCAGTCGGGGACGACAGCCTCTAAAATGAGGGTGATCATGCCACCCAAAGCAATCTGTCCCCTTGGTTTTGAGCGGGCTGTCTTACAGGAGTGAACAAAAAGTGAGAGCCAATCCGGAATTACCTGACATTCCGGCATAAGAGCATATAGATACTTCAGCTGGTAGGCAGGCACCTTGTTCACCTCAGAAAGCCCAAAGAAGGCCATAGATAGGGCCCGCTGTGTCAGGCGGAGACATGGATGGGACATTTTAGCATTATAGTCATTACCATGGGTGTCCCGAACTTGTCCCGTCCATGTGTACCAGACCTGTGTAGGGCTGTCACCAACTGTAGTGTCATAATCTGCAGAGGGAACCTGAGAGATTCCCAAGATGTGGCGCAGCTGTTCGGCCTGAACTGTAAAGGACCGTCCATTGTAAATGAACTGAATGGCCGAGATGAAGGTGGTCTCCGAGACGGTCTTGGACTTGAGGCTCGCCAGAAACTGATAGGTAGCCTCGGCATGAGTGGGAGCTGACCTGAACAAGAAACCATCCAGCCCTGCGTGCTCAAGCATGGCCTCAGTGCATGCAGTCATACCCAAATCATCGAGGGTACGTGGATGAAAAAATCTCGTGGCTACACACTGCTTAACCCTTAAATAAGCTAAGTTGGTCTGAACCTGTTGTTGCCACAAATCATTTTTGTGGCCTCGAGATGTTCCTGCTGCAGCCATCAAAGTGTATACGCAAAGCAAGTGCTACCACAAATCCGCACACAACAAATATACCAAGCAGCAGCAGCAACACAATAGCAAAAAGCCCTCCCCGAGGCGTAAGAAAATCAACAACGATGAGGGCGGTTGTCAAAAAACTTACTGAAATCAGCAATGGACGACAGAGGCGAAAGCCGCGGGTGCGGTTTTTGCTTTCGTCTGATTTCTGGCGAGGAGGGAGTCGCGGGCGCGGTTGTGGAGCCGCGGGTGCGGTTTGTGCGAGCTGGAGAATTCTTGGTAGGGCGAGGCCGCGGGTGCGGGTTTGTAGCCGCGGGTGCGGTTTCGTCGAAACAGAACTTCTGGGCAGGGCGAGGTAGCGGGCGCGGGTTTTTGAGCCGCGGTTGCGGTTGGATTCCGGCGCGGGTGCGGGTGCGGCTGTGGAGGAGGACTTGGTGGGAGGGTGTTTTGTGTTGGGAAAGAGAAGGGTTTGGTGGGAGGTTTTTGGTGGTTTGAGGAAAATAAGTGAAAGGTAGGGTTGGAGGGAAGTGGAAGTGGGAGTTTTATGTGGTGGGAGGTAGAGAATGAATTCTGATATGGAGAAGGGTAGAAAACGAAATCTGATATGGAGAAGGGTAGAAAACGAAATCTGATATGGAGAAGGGTAGAAGATGAACCGTCAATTCCTTTTTCTTTTTTCTTTTTTTTTTTTTTTTTTTTTTTTTTCGATAAACGAAAAGAAGAACCGTCAATTCCTTTAGTAGCCAACGACCATCGTCTTCTCATCTTGATTTCCTAGAAAATAGAAAACAAAACAATTAAAAAGAAAATGAAATTTAAGGGAAAAGAAGAATACCCTGGGTTGCCTCCCAAGCAGCGCCTTGGTTAGAGTCGTGGCTCGACTTGGTTTCCCGTCTTCAATTTTCAAAAGTTGGCTCTTCTAGAGCCATTTCATCGAAAGACACTTTGGTGAATCCCTCATGGTAAGGTTTTAACCTTTGGCCATTCACCTTGAAGACGTTGTGGTTGTCCTTGTCAAACAACTCCACGGCGCCATGAGGAAAGAAGCGAGCAACAACATACGGGCCATTCCACCGGGATCGCAACTTACCCGGAAAAAGTTGAAGACGAGATTGGTAGAGCAAGACCTTGTCTCCCACCTTGAAATCTTTCCTCAAGATGTTCTTGTCATGCCAAGCATTCGTCTTTTCCTTCTTGACCACCTCCATCATAGGTGGGTTCAAACTTCTTTGGGGTTGCTTAGAGGGTTTAGCACCTTCCTCAAGAAGGATCCTGTGCATACAGGTGGAAGGGCTAATTCCCTTGATGTCAGCAATGGTCCACCCAAGAGCGGTAATGTGTTCTTTCAGCACCATCACCAACCTTCTCTCTTGTTCACCTGTCAACTTGCTTGAAATGATTACCGGGAGGGTATCATTTTCCCCCAGAAAAGCATACTTCAAGTGCTCGGGTAATTGCTTGAGCTCTACCCGAAGCATCTAGACGAGCTAGAACATTTTGAATCTCAGGTGGAAGAGACAAATCAAGTGTTGGTGAGTGAACGATGTTGTGTTCCAATACACTTTGTTCAATTACATCAATTGAACAAATAGACGCAGCATCTTCGACGGGGTGTTTCATAGCATCAAAAATGTTAAATTGAACTATTTCCCCATCGAACTCTAAAGTGAGAGATCCACTACCTATATAGTATCAACTAATGTAACAGCCGAATTAAGGTACTAAAAAACGTATAGAAAGTTACAGAATTAAACACAAATTACTTCAAATGGCAAAGACATCAATTTGATTCTTCTGTCGAGGAGCCGCACCCGCGGGTTGAGAGCCGCGGGCGCGGTTTTGGGTTTCTTCAGATTCTCAGGATGGCAGAGGGCCGCGGGCGCGGTTTGGGACCCGCGGGCGCGGCTTGAGCTTTCTCGAAAGCCTTGGCTGAAGGTGAAACCCGCGGGTGCGGCTTGAGACCCGCGGGTGCGGCTTTGTTGACTAAGGCAGAACCTGCTGATTTCTTCAAGTCTTCGTCTTCGTCTTCGTCTTCAGCAGCTTCTTCCTTATGCTTCAATGCTTCCAATGCTTGTATCATCTCTTGGAATCTCGTATGTAAATCTTCTCTCGAACAGCTCCATGATACAGATTACATAGAAACAAATAACATAATCCTATACAAAACTAGCTAATAATCCATAGTTGCGGTATGTAAAACACCGCTTATCAAGAACCCAAAGTTCCTTCATCTTCAACTGTTAGTCCCGTTCATCCTGCGTTTTATGATGATGACAGTACACAGGTGACCGAACCGCGATCGCGGGAAGCAAGCCGCGATCGCGGCACAACAACAGAAGCTCCTCTTATTTCAGAGACCGAACCGCGACTGCGGGAAGAAGGCCGCGATCGCGGTTCAACAACAGAAACTACATCTTTTTCCGAGACAGAACCGCGACCGTGGGAAGAATCCGCGATTGCGGTTCCACATCAGAGGCAATGCCTCTCGTAGAGACCAGTCCGCGACCGCAGGCCCTAATCCGCGATCGCGGCTTACCAGCAGAAACATCACTCAGTTCTGACGACAGGGGGAGTTCAGAAATAGTTGACCCCACTCTTAGACGTTCTTCTCGTGCCAAGCAACCATCTGTTCTGCTAAGAGATTACGTCTGCAATACTGTTTATGACTCCAACCATCTGTTTACGGCTGTGTTTGTTTCTTGTGCTAAGTTTTCTACTTAACATGCACAGTTCTTAGCAGCTATTACAACAAGTGTTTAACCTACTCGGTTCTCAGAGGCAGTTCAGCATGCCCCGTGGCGTGATGCAATGAAGAGTGAGCTTGATGCACTTGAGCGGAATGACACTTGGATTCTGTCTGACTTGCCTGAAGGCAAGAAGGCTATCGGGTGCAAATGGGTGTACAAGATTAAGTACCGGGCTAATGGCGAGATCGAACGCTATAAGGCTCGCTTGGTGGTTCTAGGAAACCGACAAGTTGAAGGGATCGACTTCATTGAAACTTTTTCTCTTGTAGCAAAGATGGTCACTGTTCGTGTTTTTCTCTCAGTTGCTGCCATTCGAGGATGGGATTTGCCTCAGATGGATGTTTACAATGCATTTCTCCATGGCGATCTAGATGAGGAGGTCTATATGTTTCCACCGCCAGGATATGTCGACTCCTCTGCAAAGAAAGTCTGCAAACTGCAGAAATCTTTATATGGTCTGGAACAGGCACCTCATAATTGGTTCTCCAAGCTTGCTTCGGTGCTTCGTACCTTTGGTTTTCAGCAGAGCAGGGCTGATTATTCTTTATTCTCGCTATCTCGAGGTGATTCTGTTGTCCATGTCTTAGTTTATGTGGATGATCTTATTATTGTTGGGAATACTTCTAGTGGCATTGAAAGTGTCAAGGCTTATCTCAGTCGCTGCTTTTACATGAAGGATTTGGGGCGTCTCAATTATTTTCTTGGACTTGAGATTGCTCGCAATTCCTTTGGCATTCTTGTCTCTCAGCGCAAGTATGCTCTTGAAATCTTAGCTGAAGCAGGACTTCTTGGTTGCAAGTCGTGTGAGTTTCCTATGGACTCTCATCATCAGTTGGGCCAGATTAATGTCCCTGCTTTGGAGGACCCTGAACAGTATCGACGACTAGTTGGTTGTCTCATCTATTTTACTATTATTAGACCTGAGCTTTGCTATTCTGTGCATGTCTTGTCACATTTTATGCAACATCAGTTACTTGACCATTGGTAGGCTGCCTTACGTCTATTGAGGTACCTGAAGGGACACCCTAGACAAGGTCTTCAGCTCTCTTCTTCTAGCTCTCTTCATTTTTCAGCTCTCTGTGATTTTGATTGGGTTACTTGTCCCACCACTCGGCGCTCCATCAGTGGTTATTTCATCAAACTTGGGGATTCCCCAATCTCTTGGAAAACGAAGAAGCAAGCTACTGCCTCTCGATCATCTGCTGAAGCCGAATATCGTGCCATGGCTGGTACCTGCAGCGAGATTACTTGGTTGAGGTATCTTCTTTCATCTTTAGGAGTTGATCATACGAACCCTGTTCTCTTATTTTGTGATAGTCAGACTGCTTTGCATATTGCTGCCAACTCCGTGTTTCATGAGCGCACGAAACACATTGAGATTGATTGTCATTATGTTCGTAATATGATTGTCGCTGGTCTAGTAGCTACTGCTTATATTCCGACGACTCAGCAACCTGCAGACATCTTCACCAAAACTCTTGGTGAAAAGCCATTTCAGTTTCTATTGTCCAAGTTGGGCATTGTTGATCCTCATGCTCCAACTTGAGGGAGAGTATTAAAGATTATATGTTAATATTATATTACTTCCTTATTTGTAGATATCCTCCTTGTAATTGATATATATATATATGCTCTTGAGAGACTAATGAGAACATCAGAATATTTTCTCACATCTCTTTGTTTCAAGTTGATCTATATGAGTGGAACCATATGCTGAAAAAATGGTTAGTTGTTTACGTGAACATCGTGCTTAGTTGAGAGAAACCTATGAAACATGAGTTGTGGGTTTAATTTTTAGATTTTTAAAAATAGAAACAAATGTAAAATTTGGGGAGATGTATTTTTTGATAAATAAAGTTATGTGGAGCTGGAGTGGCGTTGAGGTGGCGCAAATTTTTACAAAGGGGTGGCTTGTCCCTTATATTGTAGTTAGGTAGATATCAAAAAACTGATATCATGTCAAAAGTTAGTGATTCAACAGAGACGTGGCTCCAAGGCGTTTTGAACGGCTGCGATCGCCTCCGCTACGTGAGTGATTCAGCAGAGACGTCGCACAAATTAAATAAGTCTAGCGCAAAACAAATACGCGTTATACAATGAAAAGAGGACATTTATATTTTGATGGTGCATAATAACTGACATCTGACAATTTATTTTTTATAAAAAAAAGCACAACTATTTATGGACTATCTCACATCCAACCGTCGGTACTGAAACCAATATAACACACGTTCACACTACATCGCAAAATATTATTAGGAATGCATTTGATGCATTCACGCGCCACAACTTTTTTTGGCATTATAACGCAGCTCGCACTATAAAGCAATGCAATTTTGTAATAGTATTGGCAATTAAAATGGCATAAAACGAAAGAAAGTGTCGCAACACAAAAATTTATAACGTGGCACTATTTGCGTTGTGTGAGAGGCAAGAAGCAAATTTCGCAAAAGAAATACTAGGAAATGTGTTCTATGCGTTCACGTGCCACAAAGTGATGCTTTGTTTATTTGTGAGAGGCACGACGCAAATTTCACGAATGAGTTATCAAGGAACTCGTTCGATGCGTTCAAGCAGAAGGGCTCATATGAAAAGTTGACGAGATGTAATTTTAGACTTATCGGAGCCGCGCCACAAAACAAACGAAAGCGTTACAGTGCATAAAGTTCTCCTTTTTGTCAAAGGCGGTGATTGTGTTTCTGTGGACTCCAATAAGAACTCGATGTCTTGAGAGTCCACTCAAGGGATGATCGAATTCAATAAGAACTCGATGTCTTGAGAGTCCACTCAAGGGATGATCGAACTCAATAAGAAGGCTTGATGACAGTTCGCTAACGAGAACAACTCCGGATCCAATCAGTAGAATGACGTCGAAGCAAAGGAAGGAGATTCAAACTCAACTAAAGCTCTGCTATTCAATTTCAACGTCTTAAAACAACAATGGAAAAAGTTCAACTTATAAAGGAGGCTGCTACTAACAATGACCTAAAGTGCAGCCTAAATTCAGAATTAAAATAAACTATAAAGGAAATCTCAAAAACAAATCCGATCGAGGCGGACTCCTCGTCTTCTCCAGGATCCGCGGTCGCGGACACTTCTTCCGCGGTCGCGGCTACTTCTTCCGCGGTCGCGGCCTGCATTTCCGCGGTCGCGGAAATTGTTCTGCTGGCTTCTTTTGCTTGGCTCATCCGCGACTGTTGCTGCTGAATTTCTCTAATCTCACTTCTCCATGGGGGACGCCAAGGCCTAGGACTCGCTGTTGATGTCGTTGCTAGGTCATCCCCTTGATATCGCTTCACAAATTAATGTTTTAGAAAAGCAGCCATAGTGGAGGGTTTTTTTTCATGATTTGGATTATGTAGTGGATAAGGAAAATTACATTATCAGAAAATTGTTTTATTTTCCCGCCGAGACACGTGTAAAATTGGATTATGTTGACTCGTGGATTAACCGAATCCGAACCCGAAGATCTACAGATTTTTAACGGTTTCGGGTTTAATTAGATTTCCGATTTAACATTCAAGTCTCAATCCTAAGATTTTCGACCGGGTTCGATCAGTATTTCCGATTTGAAACGTTTTGACAACTCTAACTACAAACAATAAAAAAGTTAAAGGATCAAACAGAAGATTTAAATTTTGTTGCATGCATCATCCATGATCGAGTGAATTTGAGCACAACAAGTTAGACGTGCTTAACTTCACATACATATCTACATTTATCATCGTCGGTATAATTGTTTGAGTTAGAGGACAATCATATATGCACATATCAACTCATTCCAATTATTTGTTGAAATATTCTACCATATAGTATATGTTTAATTAGGGTCAACACATTCCAATTCACGTGTATGAATATATAAACCAAGAGAGTTACATACCCACGGAATCCAACTCGATGATCTACTATAAATCCTAAATCCATCTCCAAGTAATCCAACACAAATTAAACTCTATAGCCTTCATGGAGGCTTTCACATTTCGCCTTATCTTTAGCTTATTCTTGTTGTCTTTGATAATACTACTACAAGAAACAAACGGCGAAATCCATGAAAAGAAATTAAATTATGCAAATAAGCAAGGGCCTTATATTGGGATTGTGATCCCTAATCAGTTTGAGATGAACCCTCTTCTTCAATCCTCGAATTTCTCTTCTTCCTTCATCATTGATTTTGCAGGTATTTTTTATAGTATTTATAGATATATATGTCCATGCTTCTGTATACGTACATGTATATTTGTTATATAATTTTGTACCATTGATTTCCAAGGTAGGAGATTCAGGTTTGGAAGCATAGGGGAAAAGAAAGTAATATTAGTCATGACAGGACTTGGAATGGTATGTAACAAATTAATTACTCGTCCTTTAATTCTCTTGTAAGTTCATCTAGGTCGTTCTATAATACTTAAACATCTTATTATCCCATATTCCAGTAAAAGAAGAGACGATACTTTTTACTAGCTTTTTAGAGCTCTTAGAGTTATTTTAGGCTTAGTTTGTTATATAATTATTATTTTTTATCTTTAATTTTAATTATTAATAAATAATTTCGTAATTATATTAGCAAATAAATTTTAAAAATTATCATTACTTTCAACAACAAATATACAAGCTATTTTATTGAGAATAAATATTTTGTTGAAGGTTAATATATATTCTTACGATAAAACTAGGATTATTTTCGATAATAAAAATTAAGTCAAGCTATACGTACATAACCTTCATGAAATAAAATATATTTTATAAATAGTCTTTATAAAAAAAGTTAATCTTAATTTTATGACGAACTTGATTAAAATGATATACAATTTTCATACGAATAATATGAAATTTCCCGTGCATAGCATGGGTCACTACACTAGTTTTAAGAAAAAAAAAAAAAAAATATTGTTAGACAAGAGTATAGGACCCGTGCCTTGCATGAGGCTAAAAATAAGTTTTTGAAAAATTATTTAGAAATAATTCATAAAATTTAGTTCAAATATATATATATTATTTATAACATCTAAATTTATAATTAATAACAAAGAAGCATATTTATCGATATTTTAATTAGTAATATTGAACAATGATAAATGATACTACTATACAATGAAAACTATTTGGTTTTTGAAACAAATGAGTGAATGTTGTATACAAAATCAACTATTTGTTTCTTTATACGAACCAAATGAATGAATGTTGTATACAAAATCAATTATCTTCGTACCTTTGCATCAAACAAATCATTATAATAATCATATAGTAATAAGATCAATTTACAAATAATTTATTTTGGTTGAGATTTTTTCCAATTTGATGATTTTAACAAACTATTAGGATAATAAATTAAATTATTTAGTATAAGGATCATTTCGGTTGAGATTTTTCGATTTTTTTTAATAAATCATTAATATCATTGATTAAATTAGTCATGTAATTAAATTTAAATTCTTTAATTATTTTCTAAATACAAAAGTGAGCACTATTGAACATGTGACAAACATTGTTCTGGCTTTAATATTATTAATTGATATAACGAGAAACTGGACATTGGAAAATATTAATGTGAGAATGATTATTAGATATGAATATACGAATGAGTTATTCACATATGTATTTCTTCATATTGACATACACGCACATTAACAAGTGTGTATATGTATTTAAGACCGTGTGGAAATATACATGCACACCCATGTATGTATTTGTACGTTTGTACAAAAATATATTCGTATCAAATGTTCTCCATAATTTATTTACTATATATTGATTGTTATTATTGATACTCAAAACTAAAAACTGTACATTTCTGTTGTTTTATATTGGTTTCTCGAATCTAAGAGATTGATTCAAAATGACATTTAGGTGAACGCAGGCGTGACAACACAATTGCTAATAAGTTTGTTCAACATAGAAGGAGTCGTGCATTATGGAATAGCTGGGAATGCAAACCCTTCTCTTAACATTGGAGATGTCACAATTCCTAAGTATTGGGCCCATACAGGACTTTGGAATTGGCAGGTTAATAACCAATTTAAGAAGCTAGCTAATTTTAATATTCAACATTTGCATGCATATGACTTTTCTCATGACATATCAAAGACCTTTTTTGTGCTGTGTGGATATTGTATCCATTGAACTGATGCAGAGGTATGGAGATGGACCTAGCGACGAGCTTTCGCTTGAGTCGAACGGAGACTATACCAGGGAAATCGGGTTCTTGCGATTCGCAAACTTCTCCACCGCGAAACATAAGACTGATAATCTGTTGAATTATATCTGGTATCAGAAGGAGGAAGTTTTCCCTATCGATGGAATTCCTGAAGAAAGACAACACGTTTTCTGGCTTTCTGTTAATTCTCAATACTTAGATATTTCTAAGGATTTGTTGCAGGTAATTATGCATTTATACAAGTATAAGTTTTCTAATGCATATATACAATTATATTTCATATGCAACGTTGTTTTTAATGAAAATATTTATATGAGAATGATTTTTAATATACGAAAATACTAATACAAAATTCGCATGCGCGTCACTTCGCATTGACATGCACATGCATGCGTAAAATATGCACATATATACGTTAAATGCATGCACATTCACACAGCATAAGTATAATCGTATCTGATCCAATCCTTTTTTTTATGTATAGTTAACTTATATGAAAGATTGTTTCGATCATCAATGATCAGGTAGTTACTAGCTAGCTAGCACGTTGTTTTTACAGGAAACCACCCGCTATTTGTCGATATTTGCAGGTAACCACCCGTTATCAACCTATTTATAATTAACCACCCAAAATGTTTAAGTTTATTACAATTAACCACCCTTTGACAGTTTCCGTTAGAGTTACCGTCCATGAGTGTGAAATGTCTATTATACCCCTTATTTTTTCAACAAAGTAAGGGTAAAAATGTCATTCTAATATCCGATGAATCTGACGAGAATTTGGATGATATTTTCAATTTCTCATATGGTATTTTCAATTTCTCGTATGATATTTTCAATTTATCATTTCACTTTCCTCATCATCTTCCTCAAGCTCTTGAGCGTAATACACCCTCTCCCCCTCCATCTTATACATGGAAAACGCCTTTCTCAGCTCCTTCCTACGCTCCACCTCCGATACTTCTTCCGCCACCATCACTCTCTCTAGATCCTCCGTCGGAATCGGGGATCTCGACTATCGCCGCGACTTCGGTGGGAGAGAATGTGGTGAGGCGGATTTGAAGCTCGGAGGGGGAGGAGGTCATCGCTGTTGATATCGAAGTACCGGAAGATCTTCTCGGCTTCGGTGTGGCTGGAACTGGAGAGTTCCGCTCGCCGAAGAGTGTTGCAAATCAGCTCCATTAATGGCTGCTCAACATAGCTCCATTAAAGGCAGAGAGAGAGGTGTAAAGAAGAAGGAGGATTTTGCCCAGATTGACCAAATTATGCATTCGAGTAAGCCTTTTGCTCTTGACGGTGAAATTTGACATTCGATTACAATATTCTTCACAAACCCAATAATCCCCAATTCTCCCAAACCCTAGAACTCTAATTATCCCCAATTGATAATTAGATTAGGTTAAAACTTTTATCGTGAAAATATCGCGGTTTATTGAAACCGGGTAGGAATGGGTTGGTCAAATCCGATTATTTGTTGAAAAAACAAGGGGTATAATAGACATTTCACACTCATGGACGGCAACTCTAACGGAAACTGTCAAAGGGTGGTTAATTGTAATAAACTTAAACATTTTGGGTGGTTAATTATAAATAGGTTGATAACGGGTGGTTACCTGCAAATATCGACAAATAGCGGGTGATTTCCTGCAAAACCCCTAATATATATACTACTTACAGAAAATCAAAGGATGAATTATTGACATTGATTTTTAAAGATAGAGTATAACAATAATATTTCCTTGAGTGCATAGTTGAACAAAATATTTGAAGTACGTAATAATTAGAATTTTAAAAATCCACTTACGTATACCATTAGGTTTGAACATTATATTCTTTGTATAGATATATAAAATGGATCTTGCACATATATTAAAATTATAACATCATCATGTTGATCTCATTAGGAAGTGAAGTTGGATGGTTGTATAAACTCAACCACATGTTTATCAACCACACCAAAAGTAACCATAGTCGAGAGAGGCGTAAGTGCAGACATATTCCTCGACAATGCAGCATATAGAAGCTTTATATATGACAAATTCAACGTTACTCCGGTGGATATGGAGACCGCTGCAGTTGCCCTAATTTGCTACCAACAAAAAAAGCCGTTTATCGCTTTTCGTGCCCTCTCTGACTTAGCCGGTGGCGGCTCAGCCTCCTCCAACGAAGCGTCCACCTTCTCGTCTCTCGCCGTTAACAACGCCATCAAGGTGGTGCTTCGCTTCATCCAGAGTTTATAATTCTTGATGCACTTGTATGTATTGATCTAAGTTTGGTATTGAATAAAGTCATGGGATTTGTTATGGGTGATTTTATCTAAGTTTGATATTGAATAAAGTCATGGGATTTGTTACATCTTGTATGATTCGTATGTGTTAGCCTTTTTGTTCTTAATAGGTTGATTTGATTGTGCATCTTTTTCTATTGAACAAAACAATATTGAGTTCATATATGCCAAATAACAAAAAAAGTAGCATGCCGGGAGAAAATAAAATAGTGCATGCTCAACGGTTTGGAACCGACGGTTCTCAAACCGCCCAAAATGCATTGAAACGCAAAAGGGACTAATTCGGAATCGGAACCTCCAAAACACTACCGTCCCTCCACTTGCCACCTTCCATCTCATGAACTCAACTCCACAGAAACCAAACGGAGGGACAACAATAGAGGCCAATGAGGTTCTTACGGAAACAGAGGAAGGGAGTGAGGAAACCACAACAACCATGGCAGACACTACTCAGGCGGTGGAAGTAATTTCACAAGCGCACCTGACACCAGACCTGTATGTCAGGTTTGCTCTAAACCCGGTCACACTGCTATCAAATGCTACCACCGTTTTGATCAATTGTCTCAGGCACCGCCACCAAGGAGCTTTCAGGTCAACCAGACCTCATCAGCGCCATGGTATCTAGATACGGCTGCCTCTCACCACTATACACAAAATGGAAAACAAATATTAGAAAAACGAGCAGAAGAACACATATGAGAGGTGAGGAAGAAGGTGAGCAAAAAAGCGAGCAACATGATTGAAAGAGAGAGCGAGAAGAAAAGAAGCGAGCTTGGAAGAAGAAGAAGAACGTGAAGTCTCTCTTTTATCATGGACAGTTGAGATTAGAATGTCGAAGGTCGAGATCAACGGATGTGATACATCCTCATTCTTTCCTAAAGCCCTTGTCCTCATGTGATTTTTTCCATTACAACAGCTCTTCCAATACATTGAAAATTCAAAAGATGCAGCTAATAAATTCAATTTAGGGATAAGCTAGTCTATAACTATATTTGAACTGGATGCAATATGCACACCAGGGTTGTCCCATCATAATATGGGGTCCAGTGCAAAATTATTTATAATTTTCATAATTTAAAAATCTAAACAAAATTTCATGAATTTTTTGAGATTTTATAAATACGCTGTAGAATTTTACCTTACAAAATCTAAAATTGTACAATTTGTCTATAAAAGCTTCATAAATTCACATAGTAAAACTACCTAATAATCTCTAATATGCTTTTACTCCTAAATAATATGCGAAGAAATAAATATTAGAAAATTATTTAGAGAAGACGAAAAAATAGAGCTAACAATAAAAGAAGTCTTAACAAATATCAACACTTTCAAATAAAATAAGAGGTTTTTATCGAAAATCACCCGTAAAATACGCTATATTGCTCAAAACCACCCCTTTAATTAAATATTACCGGAAACCACCCGTATTAAGCATTCCGTTAGCAAAACGCCACCCATGGTCATCTTCCGTTTAAACTTCTGTTAAATCTGTTAAATTACTATATTACCCCTTAGATATTTACTATTATAAAATAGACTTATTGCCTTTTCTGATTTTTTTTAATTATGAAAATGATTAAATAATATAAACTGACCAAAATACCCTTATATCCTAACCAAATTTTCCAAACATGCCCTACCATCAAAATTTCATATCCGCAACTGATGAACATCGAGAATGGAAAGGAGCTTGTAGAGGAGAAGTGATGGCGTCGGAGGCACGCGAGGAGGGAGCGTTCCTCGGTAAATTCGATGTCGGGCGGAACGGGAAGGCACGCGATCGAGGACGACATATGGCGGTGGCGGGTGGCGTATCGACGTATGTCGACTTGAGAAAGAGATGGGCGGCAGCGGCGCGTCGGTTAACTGAAATTTGAAGTGTGGGAGGAAGAGGAGAAGAAAACCCCTAATTGATTTTGCAACTATCGGAATTAGGGTTTTACAGTTGTTGGGAAATTGGGGATGGAGTACGGAGTCGCGACGATGGCCCAGATTGCTGTTACGGGGTGGAGAAGATGGGCTTATCTGAGCAAAGAGCGAAGGATATGCCACTTTCGTCGAGCCTCCTCGGAGCCAGGTGGGTGCAGTTCAAATCCGCTGTCGTCGAGCCTCCTCGGAGCCACTTGGGTGCAGATCAAATCCATTGACATGTCCGCAAGGAAGCAGGCCGTGAAGTTGTGAGAGATGAACGAGTTGTCGGTGGCGCCACCATTATTGGCATGGAGGAAGACGGTGGACTCGAGGTTGGAGATGAAACATGGTTTTTAATTTTTATTTTGTTTTAGATTTATTTGAGAATAAAATATTATAATTTTAACGGATTTAATTAATATTAAGGGAGTTGCCAAATGGGTGGCGTTTTGCTAACGGAATGCTGAATACGGGTGGTTTCCGATAATATTAAATTAAAGGGGTGGTTTTGAGCAATATAGCGTATTTTACGGGTGGTTTTCGGTAAAAACCTCATAAAATAATCTAATCATAATGTAAAATAAGAATTCTTAATTAATTACAACATTGTAAAGCGAAAATAATATGTTATTGAATATTTAATAGGCAATGGCTATATGGACGCGAATCGAGGCCTATATGCACGCGATTCCGTGCGCGCATCTTATGCGCACCACTCTGTGCGCTGGTGTTCTGCGCACTTAGGTATTACGGTGTATTACATGTACTTTTCGTAAATTTTCAGAATATGTAACAACTGGTGCGCAGAACGACTGCGCACAGGTTGAACATATGTGCGCCTAGATTCTGCGCACAGGTTAAAGAAGTAGCCGTTGAAATTTTTGAAATTTGATTACTTTGTGCGCATTAGGTCAGCGCACAAGGTTGTGTTATTTTCAATATTTTATTATGTTTGAAAAACTTATACAAATTAGTGTATTAGGCATATAAAGTGCGTATAAGGTCTCCCCGTCACAAAAAGTGGCTCGAAAATACGCAAAAACGCTTAATGGGCCTTAAGGCCTTTTAAGGTCCAATAAGGCGGAACGATGCCCAAACGACGTCGGAATGCAATGAAACTTGTTTTCAATGAATATTATAGCTATTTAACCTTGTCGGTAACTTCAAGTCGAAATCTCGTACTCTTCAAGTAACACCTCCTTTGTAAACCTTTACTAGTCTTTCAATCTTCGTAATAGTTGAAATAGTTGCGATATGAAGGGTCTAGCACATCGATGTTGATTATGTTTGAAAAACTTATACAATTTAGTGTTATTAGGCATATAAAGTGCGTATAAGGTCTCCCCGTCATAAAAAGTGGCTCGAAAATACGCAAAAACGCTAAAAGGCCTTATATGCGCATTGGATCTGCGCACATCTTTCTGTGCGCAGGCCAAATGCGCACATCTTTCAGCGCACGACGTTTCGGATTCCCGAAGTTGTGCGTTGGACGTTTGCGCATTACCTTTTATGTGCGCTGGTGTCCTGCGCACGAGTTTGTCGTCAGCCATTGCCAGAATTTTCAAATTTATCCCGAAAATATCCATGTGCGCAATACAACAGCGCACCAACCTATGCGCATAATTTCCGCGCACCAAATCGTGTGCATATAGTGAAA
This sequence comes from Oxyria digyna, assembly GCA_029168935.1. Classification (NCBI taxonomy): domain Eukaryota; kingdom Viridiplantae; phylum Streptophyta; class Magnoliopsida; order Caryophyllales; family Polygonaceae; genus Oxyria; species Oxyria digyna. Next base: position 50,835,041 of record JAPVLV010000005.1, read on the forward strand.
AAGTCGCGTGCATATAGGCGTTTCGTAAATTTGCACCGTGTTTGACTGTTCAATTCTTAGTTATATACTCCATCTGTTTCACAAAAGGTTGTCGTTATAGATAGTTATATAATCATTACATTTTTTCACGGTAAATTATATAATCATTTCAAAACAATACAAATTGACTAATACGTATATCCTTAACTAATTTTATTGAAACTTTAAAATTATTGTGTTTTCAAGAATGATATAGAGTATTCTAAAAACATAACTAATTCATGTTATAATTATTGAGGATATTGTCAATATGTTAGTAAAATAGTTAAAATAACACTCTTAGTGATATAAGGCTAAAATGACAACCTTATAAAAGGGAGGGAAAGTAATTTAGACCGTTTTATAATGGCACCGCGAGAAAAACAAAAAACAAAACAATATCAACATATTGATTTTGTTGACATCGTTTTATGTTTGGCCCTAAAACTGAAAACAATGTGGACGAAATCAATTAAATTATTGCGTTAGATAGCGATTCAAATATAAAGCAATTAAAATAAAAGAAAACTCGCAAGGCAAAATCAAACTATGACATATTTATATGAACGTATATACTGTAACTAATAACTGACCGAGCTATATAAACTCAACAATCAAGTCATGTCATGCATTAATAGTATAATAATATAATAAAAAGCACAGAATAGCTGAAACAAAACGGACATCCCTAAATCATCCACAACAATATACTCCGTATATCATACCTCAAACCATTCGTCAATCATATAACAACAACAATCAATGCACAATCGTATCATAAACACAATTCAGTCCAGAATTATAACATATCATGACAATCACATAACATATCAACTTTTACTCTGATTAAAGTTCATTTTGCCTCCTCTTTTCTGAACTTGCTGGTCATTTTGTTGGATATAAGCCTTGATTGTAAATCCTTTCTTTTAACTTTTTAACACATAACCGGGAAATTTTCCATTTTTTTATATGCTAGAGCAGTTGCTGAAACACTTACGAATTTAACACTGATTAAATAATAGAAGTTATTTTTTCTGTTTAGCTAATTGTGTGGTAGTAAAAACTGATCAATAATTTAGTAGTGATTTAGATATTAGTTTGATTAGTTTAGTTTTAAATATCACAATATGTAGTTCATGACCTATATATAAGACTTTTGTAGATGGCTCTTTTGAAGATAAAAAAAAGAGAGAATGAACCTAAGTATGAACGGAAGTTATTAGGTATGAAAAAACAATTTTGTGCACTTTCTATTCTATGCCTTGCGGGTAAAGTTAAATGTGTTTTTAATAAAATATAATTAAAAAATACAAATAATTAACCATGTCATAAAAACATTTTACGGACGCGTTCAATAATCTTAATAAGATGAAAATACTGAACGCGTTGTAGCTGGAAGATTAGCTGAAATTTGAGTTGTAGATGAAAATATTGTCAAAAAATTAATTGAAGAATCAATATTTGTAACTGAATTTTTATCAATAATGATGAAATTATGAAAAATAAATAATAGACTATTTAAATTTTTCTTAATAAGAAGTATAGTGGGTAAGGAATTTGTATTAATCTTGTTGCCCCATTAATCTTAAGAAAGACATTAAAAAATTAAAGGCATTGCTAACTAAGCTTAAAACTTAAAGTTTTTTTTAGCGGAAACCACCGTATAATTGGCTCTATTGCTTAAAACCACCTGTATTTTTAATAATTACCGGAAACCATTCTTATTATACACTCCGTCACTCAACAACCACCCCACCTAATTAACTTCCGTCTAAAATAAAGACTTTTTTCTGTTTTTTACTATTATATTCTATTTTAATAATTGATTAAAAAAAAAAATTACAAATATACCCCTAACTCCATTTTCTACCCCTCTTCCTTGTTTGTCTGTGCGATTGCAGAAATGCACCATTCTCCCCTACATGATTTAACTCCAATAATTCCATCTCAAAACAATTAATTAATTGATCTTAATAATCACAAAATCAATCCACATAAATAACTTATAAAAACATCTTTATCCATGTTACTCATATTGAGTAATATAGGTTATGAGGTTCTTACGGAAACAGAGGAAAGGGGAATTTCAAAGGCAGTGAGGAAACCACAACAACCATGGCAGACACTACTCAGGCGGTGGAAGTAATTTCACAGGCGCACCTGACACCAGACCTGTATGTCAGGTTTGCTCTAAACCCGGTCACACTACTATCAAATGCTACCACCATTTTGATCAATCGTCTCAGGCACCGCCACCAAGGAGCTTTCAGGTCAACCAGACCTCATCAGCGCCATGGTATCTAGATACGGCTGCCTCCCACCACTATACACAAAATTTAGCCAACATGCGCATCGATGTCCATCCTTATGCTGGCACTGACCAAGTCTCCTTGGGTGATGGGTCCATGTTTCTATTTCAACATTACGGTTCTTCTTCCTTAAACTCTACACTCGTTCCTTTCATCTTAAGAACATCCTTCAACACCTCAGCTCACTAAAATCCTACTCTTTGTAAAACGTTTTTTCTTAGACAATAATGTCTATTTTGAGTTTCATGCTTTTTTGTGTGAAGGACTTTGTGACCCAGGGGTTGTAATAATATTGCTAGCATGAAATTGAATATTAAATTACAAGTTACTTCAATATACTACCCTAGCTCTTATAGACTGCATTGGATTAATGATTGTGTTGATTTCAAATTGAACAAGCATCCTAAGGAAGCTAAGACATTAGGACATTATGATGCTATTTTATGTGATGTTGTGCCTATGCAAGCTTGTCAAGTTTTATTGGAATATCCATGACAGTATGATAAGAGAGTTGCCCATGATGGTTTTGCTAGTTGTCATTCATTTACCTTTCCTAGAAAAGATGTTGTTCTTCCTCCTATGAGTCTTTCGCAGGTCGCTGATGAGTATGACAAGAGGAAAGACAAGGACAAAGGAGCTAAAAGAATGAAGGAAGGCAAGGATTCCCCGCAACATCAATATTGTTCATCAAAGTCGAGCTATGCACACGGAGTATTCAAGAAGAAGGTGTACTTCCAAGAGGATGACGCCTATGAAGATTGTGCTATCATTCATATCAAAGCTAATTCGAGATCGAATCCTTTTCAAGAAGGGGACAATGATGTGGGAGCATCTGAGTTGTTGTCAAGAGCATCAAGGACACATCGTCCTAAATCTAGAGATGTGCTAACCACTGGAGCAAGAGCTAAAGATCTCTATGAGCCATCATTGAAGTCATTGATAGTAGTATGAGCTCATATATGGCCATTCAAGCTCGTAGTCGTAGAGATCCGGTTCGAGTCAAGATGAGAAGGAAAGTATTACATAGGAAATAAACTACACTTTAATTCCAAAAAGTTGTAGCCAACTTGCTAAAACCGCGATCGCGTTATTCTAACGTGATCGCGTTTACAGAGCTGAAGACTTTTCGAGATTTGTCCGTTTTTAGTTGCTTGCGGGATTATTTCATTTAAGTTTTTTTTAGCTATTTTTAGGAAATACTTTTAATTGTTTTATTTCTTTTATTTGGCAATCTTATGAACCCTACATAACGCTTTCCCTAGTTATTGTTTAAAGGACCCAAGATGATTATTATGAATTGAGAAACGTTGTTTTTTGTCCTCCAAAAGGGAGCTTTTCTTAGAAGTGTGCTTGAGAGCATTGATGTTGAACTCGCCTAGTTGTTCTTGTGTGTGTCAATATCCTCCATAAGGTTGGTGTTATCATGGCTCCATAGAGCATCCTCCAGGTGCCTTGGCCCACCATAGCCATTGTGTTTGGTAATTGTAATCCATTGGGGTTTCTTCATCATTCAGTAAGGTTCTTCTTCCTAAGTTCAAGGGTTTTATCGTTGTTTGATTTGACTCTAATTGGCCTATCATTCGACTTATCTTTCTATCATATTCCTATCTAATTTCGCATCTCTTCTCTGTTCGAGTTTCTGTTCTAGGTTTGGTGTCTAGATCAGGCAACAACGACTTATCCTTGCATCATAAACTAATCAACGCCTAGATCTTTGTTCCATGGACGACATTCAAGACATCACAATCAATCCTTTTGTTGCCATGGCAACACATGCCCACAACCCCTCTCTACCCTCTTTTTCGTCCTTTATTACTGTGAAACTTACACCTGAAATTTTTCCTTTATGGAGTCAGCCCCTACCCGAGAGCCCACAATTTATTTGGTTTTTTCGATGGAACAAACTAGTGCCCAGAACCATTAGCAGGAGACCAACCAAATCTTGGTTTCAAAGAGTGGATTAACAAAGATCAGTTGGATGTTTCTATTATCTTACTTCTTCTCTTACTGAATTTGTGCTTGTGCAAGTTCTGGAATGCACAACAACTGCTCAAATTTGGTCCCAGCTTCAAGAGCTCTTTGCAGCAAAGCCAAGCGCCTCTATGGTTCACACCCGACTCCAGTTAGCCTCACTAGGGAAAGGAGGCCTTTCTATCAGTGACTACATTACCAAGATGAAGGGCCTTGTCACAACCATTCATGTTGTCGGCTAAGTCGTCTGAGACGCTGAGTTTATGGTGTATTTACTCAACGACCTAGGACCTGAGTACAACTATGTGGTAACCTCTCTTTCTACCCTTCCCAATCTTCCCTTGTTGTGCTCCACTCTCCACTCTCTCCCATCTTATGATCCATGAAACTGAAATCGGTGAGAATTGTTTGAGGCCGGTTTCGATTTCAGCTCATGATCTATAGAACCATGGAATCGACGGATCTACCTTTCGAAACCGTCACTTGGTTCATGTATATTTTATACTCATTTATATCAAAAATTATAGGTATGCAATTTCATATTCAATTCAAACTCTTTTAACTTTTTCAATTTATCTTTGTAAAATATATTTCTAACAACAATTTAACAATAAGACATGATTTTCTTATATTTTTAGTTTGATAATTTACTGTACAATAAAAAATGAAAATATTAGATAAGTACTAATAATTTTTGCATTCTTTTACGTTCTTATTGTTTTTATTAACTTTTTTATGTCAAAATTGACATATGATACCAGTTTGAAATCGGAACCGTTAGGAACCAGATCAATACAGGTTGATATCAAAAGTAGATGGTAATTGGAACCGGAACCATTAGAATCGGTCGATATTAGTTCCGTTTTCAATTTAGAACTTTTTAGAACCGAAACCAACGATTTCAAAGCCGTGAGAATGTTTAATGCTAAAAATGGGAGGAATAGTGGGGATGGTATAAACTTAAGAACCTAAATTACTCATTCATGCGTTTAACTACAACCCTAGAACTAAAGTGACATATCAATTATCAAAACACAATAGTCTTTATGACCTTAGACTCTTTTGAGCATGATAGAAATCTGAATTGACAGACTCTTATGTATATGCTCTATGAACTTTTAACGATTTTTTACCTTAGAGAGTTTAAATACATTTTGTGTTTGATCAGATATATAATAAGATAATAGAGATTGATATGTTCAATTTCGACACATTTATCGCGAGGCGAACTGGGTTGTTGACGGGCTCATCAATTTTACTTTTTCTTTTTCCTTGGGCGTTTTTGTATTAGGCGAACCCCTGGACGGGATTCTTCCCATTTTGTGGGACGATTCTAAGGGTCTTTGTTTACCCCGTTTTGTCGCTTTGTATTTTGCTTGTTGTTTTAATGCAATTTCGAGAGTACCGCCTCAAAAAAAAAAGATATATAATAAGAAGGGGGTTTCCGGTGAAAAAATATTTTACCTTACGGTGTGAAAGACAAACTCATCTAAGTGTAAACATTACTATCTTATAAGTGAACCTTAGGTTCTTAACTATAAACAATTAATATTCACATATAAGGTTAACTATGAACTTTATATATGAATTAATAAATTTTTACAATTCGAATTTTACACCGGAAGAATCATTTTCACCGGATCCTCCGAGATGAGTGACGATGGTAAAGTTAAGGAATCAAACATGATAAGAAAAGGAGAGTACGTGTATTGTCATATTGACGAGGAAGACGACACCACCCACCAAACCAAACATATTGATTACTTACACACTCATCAAATGCACATTTTGCTAACTAAAGGAATATACTCTCTTACATGCACTTTTCCATCCACTAGCCTTTGGCTCAATTATTGCCCCAGCCAAGTCAATGGGAATAGTATTTTTGCTTGTTTGATATGGATCATTACCTTATAAATTTTACAACATTTCACATCTCAACTTATAAAATAACATTATCGACCGTGCTTATTAGCTAAGCTTTGATGTCATGTATGATGGACTCATAGAAAATAATGCAATACTAACTCTTATCTTATTCATGTGGTATACTTTGTTTCGTAGCCCGTTGATCCGAAACTCTGAAATGGTAAATTATACCTTCTTATATATATTTTCATCTTTTAATTGTTTGACATGACATATCGTGGTTAGATAAATTTCCCCGGATAAAATCTTGAAAATATAATAAAAACACCTCTATAACGTTAAGTAACTAATCTAGAGGCAAATTGTATAGTTTGAGATACAACTTGGCCAACTAATGTTCTTTAACTATTTAAGTAACACAAGTAGCTAGTTAACATTATTTAGTGAAGGTGTGAGTGTCTAAATGTATCTAGACGGTTTAGATATCCTTGAATTACATGGACAGATCTTATACGAATAAAAATTATGCTGCAAAATACAAAAACTTAATTCACATGCACGCATATATATATACACATGGAGGAAAAGTTCGGGTGATAACAAGGTTTGACGTAGGAAAATCGAATTTTTGATGGTCTTTAGAAAGTAATGGTAACCGGTACCGAGTTAATGCATTGAAAAAGTTGATATTGAAGAAAGGTTTGATATAAATCATAAGAAATTCATTAAAAGAATAATCAAAGCTTGAATCAACAAGTTTTGCGTCTTCATTTAAAACGCGTTGCTCAACCATTTATACTAAGGAAACAAATTATGCATGAAAATTGATGTATTCATACCTCCGTATAAAAAAAATTATGTAAATTTCCCGCGCGTAGCGGGGGTCCGGTATACGCATTAATAAATTGTCACTTTGCAAATTAATGAAGGGCAATTAATACATTAATAAATTGTCACTTTGCAAATTAATGAAGGGCAAGCCAAACTCATTTATATATAAAGGACAACAAAGTAGCTAGTATACGCATCACTTGCCATTCGCGAAGCAAAGAAACTAAAGAGAGAGCTCTCTAGAATTAATCAATTAAGTTCATATTTCTTAGTAAAAAATGGTGAAGATTGCATTAGGAAACACAAGAGAAGCAACTCAACCCGATTGCATTCAAGCCCTCGTCGTTGAATTCATCTGCACTTTCCTCTTCATCTTCGTCGGAGTCGGATCCGCCATGGCTGCAAGTAATTACTCACTCAATCTCATTTACTAATTTTAAGTTCATTAGATGTTATAATAGAATCTCATACCTAGAAACATTGTTGAAAGTTGAGAGTTCAATTACTCTTTTTATTGTCAATTAATTTTATTATGAAACTTATATATTCAAAAGTCCGACTAACAGATAGTATCAGAGTCGAAGATTAGACTTGAATCCTAACGGATTTGTAGAAAACAAAAATTAAAAAATTAAAACAAAATATATAATCTATAAATTGTTTACTTTTGGTGTCTATGTGTTTAAAGTTATTAATTAAGGAAACGTTTTTTGAAAAATAAACAGTTTATAAACTGATTGTCAAATAAACACTAAATGTGCAGATCAGTTAGAGGCGCCGCCTTTGTTGGGACTTTTCTTTGTGGGGATGGCGCATACATTTGTTGTTGCTGTGATGATATCCGCCGGATTTAGAATCTCCGGCGCACACCTTAATCCGGCGGTGACATTAGGGTTAGCCGTCGGCGGCCATATCACGGTGGTCAGATCGATACTATATTTGATTGATCAATGTGCAGCTTCGGCTTCTGCTTGTATTCTTCTAAAGTATCTCACCGGTGGATTGGTATGTTTTCTTACCATTCTTAATTCCTTTTTTATACTTTAAACTGAAATTTTATGAAAAAGATACCCTTGATTCCACTTCTGCCTTTATTGATGTGAGTTTGTTTGTTCATAATATATGTGGTTATTAAATGTGTTTTATATGAGATTTGAAACTAATCATGTCAAAGTGCTTTCTGCAAATTTTAAAGTGATCACTTTTGTTGTACTATATAGTCATCATCACTTGTATATTCAATTCAATTACCCCATGCATGAACTATTCCATCTGTCCCCATAATGTAAGAGACATTTGTTTTTGAAACGTTTGTCGAGACGCGTTTTATAACGTTAATATCTCTAAATATACGATGACAAAAATTATAATTTTTATACATTGTCAAAATACTCGTTGAGACGAATCAAACTAGATCTGACATGTCTATATTTGTTCATACATATTAGAAGAAAACGAGAAGATTCTCCTAACAAGTGAATAGTATCAGAAAACCAAATGACCCTTATATTTTGGGACGGAGGGAGTAATATTTTTTAGCGAGAAAGAGTATGTTTTTATATCGTTGCTAGTTTTTCATTTTTGTAGAGTATGTTCACATCATTTCAAGTAGGTAATAGCATGTCAAGATGGGTCACCCAAATTATGTCCGAGACTAGTCAGACGAATGTATTTTCGAATGAACCACTGAAAAAGCGAATTTGAAAAAAGAAGTGTACCTCTATAAGTCGTAATTCCTTATCCTTTATAAAATTTATATTCACATTCTAGCTAACAACTAGTTAAACAACTTTTATGAAGGATGTAGTATGGTGATCTTTGTATTTTTTTTCAAAGTTATTGATGTTTGAGAGTGAAATTTTTTGCAGGAAACTCCAGTGCACACATTAGCAAGTGGGATGGGATCAGTCCAAGGAGTTCTAATGGAAGTAGTATTGACTTTCTCTTTACTCTTCACAGTCTACGCCACCCTCGTTGACCCAAAAAAAGGCTTTCTTGATGGGCTGGGCCCACTTCTAACTGGGCTGGTTGTTGGGGCCAACATTTTTGCTGGAGGGGCCTTCTCTGGGGCTTCCATGAACCCAGCTAGGTCATTTGGGCCGGCTCTGGTCGCTGGAGATTGGACTGATCACTGGGTCTATTGGGTTGGGCCGCTTATTGGTGGTGGGCTTGCTGGGCTCGTCTATGAGAATTTCTTCATTGTCAGATCTTATGATCCAATCCCTTTAGCTGATGAGACCTTCTAAAATAAAATCCAAGTGTCTTGTATGTTTCATATGTGTGCATCTTTGTGTTTATAATGTTTGTGCTTGTTGGGAAGTTGATGTTAATGATCAGTTTTAATTATTGAATTATTCGCCTTGTTTGAGTCACTTATTTGAAGTATGAATACTTATTGACTCTGTTCATGTATGATGTATAGGGGTAGGTTCTGGTAGCAATCATGTCTTAAGAAGCAACCTAGCAATTCACTGTCACGAACATCAATATTATGGCTCAGAAAAACAATGTCTATGGTATGTTCATAGTAATGAACATGATTAAAAAATAAATGTAATAAACACGATCCACACTCATGTTCAGGGCACTGAGCATGAATGTTCATGGCTTTGAACTTTAATGTTCATGGCATGTTCATATCGAAAACTCAATGAGCGAAAAATAAAATTCACAAAAATTTAAGCTCGAAAATCAATGAACATTTTGGTATAAATGAGTGAACATTTTATAAAGACAGTGGTGAGCGTTCGAATGCAAGTGTCATGAACATAAAATGTTAATTCCTAAAAGATCATTGTTATAGTTATATGATTATTCTTCCTTATGTATAATATTAAACCGATTAGTGCTGTTGTGTAAGAATACATTTATCCTTACTAATATGTCTATGGGTTGTGATATTTTAGCCAATAAAGACGTCGTGGCAAAAGATGTTTCGGTGAATATAGGTTTAGATGAGAACCGAGGACGATGTATATATATATTATTATTTATGTACACAAACGTTATGGACGATACAGATGTTGGAACTGATTTTTTACTGGACTTCCGGGCACTTTTCTGGTGGGCTGCGGTCACCGGTTGTGTCGGATAATAGGAGCGTTGGCTTCGTCTCCGCGAGCACTACGCCGTAGTGTACTCACACGTCAAAATCGGGTTCCGTTTGAATGAGAAATGAAGGCTCAAAGTTGGTTGCTTGACTAAGTTCAAAGAACAATTTTGGAGCTGAATTTTGATATGGGTTTTGTCCCACATCGAAAATTGGGGTGGGAATATGAAGGGTTTATATACCCCAAACCCCATACCCTTGGTAAGCCCTTGGGAGAGGTATGAAGAGAGGAGACGGGGGGCCCTCGCGCGGTCCGTCCGTCCGTCCGTCCGGTCCTGGTCCGTGGCTCGTGGCTCGTGGCTCGTGGCTCGTGGTCTTATGGAATGGGCCGTAGATCCACAATGGAATCTGAGTTCATTGCCTTAGACAAAGCAGTTGAAGAAGCAGAATGGCTTCGAAACTTTATGGAGGATATTCCTTTGTGGGAAAAACCAGTGCCAGCTTTAGGTGTACACTGTGATAGTCAATCGGCTATCTCTCGGGCACTGAACACAATATATAATGGTAAGTCTCGCCACATAAGACGACGACATAAAACCATAAGACAATTGCTCTCAACTGGTGTAATCTCAATCGATTATATCAAGTCAGCTGACAACTTAGCAGATCCGTTCACTAAGGGATTGTCAAGAGAGCCAGTTGTAAAGTCATCTAGAGGAATGGGTTTAAAGCCTATGACTAAAGAGGATGCTTGATGGCAACCCTACCTAAGTGATTGGAGATCCCAAGAAATAGGTTCAAGGGGAAAACAAATTCAAGTCGAATCTAGAAGCGCACTTGGAGATATTATATCTTCTTCCCCAGTTCCTAGGATGATAAAAGTGCGATGGCAAAGTAGAGGTTAAGCATTTGCTTTTAATGATTCCATAAACTTTGAAAGAACAAAGTAGGGTATTGGTAATACCATTTATGGTCAATCACCTTATGAGTGTGAAATGGGGCCGTTTCTAGGAGAAAGAAGAGAGGCTACTTTCTCCAAGTTCACTCATGAATAACCAGGGATGTTCACGGCCAAAATGAACACAATCAAGAACCTAGTTCTGTGAGAAGATGAAACTGTGTGATAGTTATTGTCTAGGTTTACGTCAAAGTCCGGGTGGTTCAAGACATCATGTTCACTACCTGGTCGAGTAAATCCGATAGCTACTCACAATGGGTGGTTCAAGGCTGAAAAAACGCCACCAGCTCAGATGCAGTGATTCTTCGCCCGTACTCTCACAATTTCTGTCTGTCTTGTCTAAGCACGTGTAATAGAATCATTTCTATTCATGTGAGGGATTGTTGGAACTGATTTTTGACTGGACTTCCGGGCACTTTTCTGGTGGGCTGCGGTCACCGGTTGTGCCGGATAATGGGAGCGTTGGCTTCCTCTCCGCGAGCACTACGCCGTAGTGTACTCACACGTCAAAATCGGGTTCCGTTTGAATGAGAAATGAAGTCTCAAAGTTGGTTGCTTGACTAAGTTCAAAGAACAATTTTGGAGCTGAATTTTGATATGGGTTTTGTCCCACATCGAAAATTGGGGTGGGAATATGAAGGGTTTATATACCCCAAACCCCATACCCTTGGTAAGCCCTTGGAAGAGGTATGGAGAGAGGAGACGGGGGGCCCTCGCGCGGTCCGTCCGTCCGTGGTCCGTGGTCCGTGGTCCGTGGTCTTGTGGTCTTGTGGAATGGGCCGTAGGCCCAAGCAGCAGCTTAGCTTCTTTTTGAAGTTGGGCTTCCAGATTGGGCTGTGAACTGCCTCGTTGGGGACGCCCAACTGAGTTAGCAACAACCTCCACGATCTGCTCCACTGACTCCACCTCGTTGGTGTCGTCAGTTCCGAGATCTCCTCCTCCAACAAACTCAGAAACTCTATTTAAGAGAGTTCTGGTTCTCATTCTCAGATATCCGAAATTACACAGTCTCCCATCTCTTCTCTTCTTCTCCTTCCCTGAGAGTACTGCACAGTAACTGGTTCGTTGGCTTCTGTATTTTGATTGTGCAAACCAGAAGTGATCGTAGTTGTATCCTGGGATTCTCAACGCCGGTAACCGTCACATATACGGGGCGTTACAGAATTAAGGAAAGAGATTTTTTCTCGACTCTACGCAGCAGATTCGTCTTCAACACTTCGGTAAAACTCTTTCTTAATTCTGTTCTTTATTTAAATTCTTTACAGATTGTTATTCTGCGGAATACAGGTCCTACCACAGATAATAAGCACACACACATATTCATGTTAATAATCAATTTTTATATTATGAGTTTTTGTCCTTTTATCACATGGAAATCCGCTAGACTTATTTGGAGTATGGTTGCTTACGAGTTTAACTCCATAATAAGCACGCACATATTGATGTGTAATATTGGATCGATTATTACCCATGTATAAAAATGTATTTATGTTTCAGAATATACCATATGGTTGCGATATTTTAAATAAAGATTTTCTTAACATATGCTTTAAAGGAACATGTTAAGATTATAATGAAAAAGGTTTGTAAATTTTAATAATTTGTGAGATTATGATTTTGTTGTGAGTCAATGACGGGTTTATAACTTTTTAATTTAGGATAGCAAAAGAATAACAAAGACGGTGAAGAAGGAGCCTGAAGACTGGCGGGAGAGAAGGATTATGGTTTTTAGCAACGACGTAGGTGTTTCGGGCGAAAAGTCGAATAAGGAAAAAAGAGGAGGATGAAGCAACCATATTTACATATTTTTCGGATTAGGCCGTCAAATTTTAGTTGAGTAGATTTATTTTTTAGAATTGGGCTAGCAAATGAATTTGGCCCTAATATTGGAAAATTTAAATTTAAGAGTTTGGTCATGCGCAGTGATTGTGTGTGCGACTCTTATGTACTTTTATGTGTATGAAATCGGATACTCTGTCACATTTACGACTTGTGTGAGTATCCTAAAACCCACATCCACATGTTTAGTATGCATGACTATATGAGTGCATATAACAAAAAGAATGAACGTATATATAGCATTACCCACCTATTTAAAAGGATTTGCGATATTTTCAAATTTCTCTGTTATTCTTTTATATAGTACTAGTTTTGCGATATTCCCGACTCGTCAGTGCCAACAATTTAGGGTTACGACAATAGAGTTCACCCGGGTTTAACAAACAAGTCGGGTTATCGGAAGAGATGAGAAAAACCAATTTCATTAGACCAAAAATTGAACGTCGACTGAGACTTGAGAGATGAAGAATGAAATCCAACATTTCTATTTTGAAATTCGAACTATAGATTTCGCCCTTGTTCGATTTTAGCAACAAAAGATCGCTTTCAGAACTTTTTGTAGGAGATATGAAACACAACTAGTAAAATATTATTACAGTCTACACCAAACCAAAGAATTTCATCTAAGAATCCAACATTTGCTCATTGAAAGTTTTTAATTAAGAAATCTAATTCCAAGTAGTTTTTATTAGAGAAACTAAGTTCTCTTTTTTCCCTTGAGTAGGAGATTAGTTTTTAAAAGGGGTTCACATTAGTCATTTATCCAACTCACTGTATTAGAACTCACTGTATTAGATCCAACCGATAACATTTTGAAGTAGTCTTTTATACGTCATCCTTTCAATTCAAAGAAGTGGCATTTACCCTTAAAAAAGACCGATAAACTTTGACCGATCTGAATCCGCATCTCAACTCATTGGGTCAATCCGAACCAGTATCTTGACTCATTGGGTCGAACTAAACCCCTACCTGTAATTAATACAAAAAACTTGGATGATCAAGAAGTAATTTATTCAATCTATACTTGGATACACACAACATTTCACTTGTTACAACTTGTATCATAAGATAGCAACGCAAATGTAAGTACAACATTGACAGCTTAAGGATCACCTTATGCATATTCAATGAGAAACATAGCAGAAAGAAAAGAAGAACAATCCAAGAGCAAACTCAACAGCTGGAGATCATGGATTGTTTACAACAGCAAGAGTTCTCAGCAAGTTAAGTTAGCATTTTTAAAATACCAAAACTGGTAAAGTGTTGTTGAGGTGAAATTGATGGATTTCTATGATTTACGGCTTTGTTTTTCTTCGATGCCGGACTTTGCAAATCTCCTCCGAAGGATTTCAAGGACCTCCTCCATCTTAACATCCTTGAGAGATAGGAGGACCATGGAATGATAAAGTACATCAGCCATCTCCGAAGCAGCTCGTGTTTTGTCTTCATTTTCCTCTAGTGTTCTGCATAACTCATCCGCCTCCTCCCTAAAATGAATCACTTCATGTAAGAAAAAATTATAACCTCAAGATCCAAAAATCCTTCAACATGTCTTTTCTTTTTCCCATCAATGTACCTGATCTTTGAGCAAAGTAGGCCACTGTTGAGCAATAGCTTTTTCGTCCATGAGGGCTTTCCATCTTGTGAAGCTGACAATTCAGCTTTACGCTGTGAGATTGTTGATTCCAAATTATACAAGGAAGTCTTGGCTAAATTATCGCCTTCAGCCTGGAAAAATCACAATGTTTTGTATCAACAACTGATTAATGTGCCTACATTTTCATATGTGGAGTAGAGAAATATACCTCATGTCCCGACGGATCAAAAACTGAGGTATAGTAGCATGTTTCTGTTCCAGTGTGGCACGTCGGTCCATCTGGCTTTCCTAGATATATCACCTAAATAAGTTTGTGAGGATATTAGGGAACTGCATTTTTCTTGGAACAAATCAGAAAAGAAAAAATATATAGCTAAGGAATAAGAATATACATACAGAGTCACGGTCACAGTCTAGAAAAATATCGTGCACATTTATAAAATTCAGAGATGATTCTCCTTTTGTCCACAATTTCGATCTTGATCTGCTATAAAATGTTGCCTTACGGGACGAAATAGTGGTATTGAGTGCCTCCCTGTTGATGAAGCCTTGCATTAAAATGGCTCCTGTGTCAACATTTTGAGCTATAGCCACAGCGAACCCTTTCTCATCCCACTTAATATTGTCTAACAGCTTTGCAACCTAGATTTATCAGATTTTCCTTAGTTGCAATCTCAAGCACAGCTTAAAAGGGAAGGTTAAACAAAAGAAAAGGTTGCAAGCTACATTATAGAGAAATGACAAATAAAAACTTCCCAGCAACAAGTTAAACTGAAAAATGGACTAAAACAGTTCCAAAGTAGAAACATTTAATGAGCCATACCCGTGTTTCAGGGCCAAAATCCTTATCAGTTGTGGCAAAGCACGCCTTGGTTTGAACATTGCTTCTTCTCAAAGTGCAGCTCTCTTTAGTTTGGTAATTTCTAGATAAATGAACAGAATTTGCCCGATATACACCAGTTGTTTGAGGATACTGGAAGCAAAAAGATGCCATTTTGAGCTCAAGCACTATGGTGTATCAGCTAAACTTCAATCTAGAAGAAACCAAAATCGAACTTAGAGGCTTATAATTGGCGATGAATGAGTAGCATGAAGTCACTAAAACCAACTCTACGGTTTATAGAACAGAGTAAATATTGAGGCAAGTCACAAAAGAGTAGTAAAAGAGAAGTAATCTAAAGATTCTAAATGGAAATATAGGAGCATAATCG
Organism: Oxyria digyna; assembly: GCA_029168935.1. Lineage (NCBI taxonomy): Eukaryota > Viridiplantae > Streptophyta > Magnoliopsida > Caryophyllales > Polygonaceae > Oxyria > Oxyria digyna. The sequence goes on from JAPVLV010000005.1 coordinate 50,850,693, forward strand.
AATAAAATAAGCAGCACGACTGGTGCATCAAACAAGCAATTAGTATATTATAGTATGTGGGAACATTCAACACAAGGCAGCACATTCGCATCAACCACAACAGAGAAAAGCTATCTCGAATTAGACATTATAAGATTTCTTCCTTCAAAAATTCAGTATACAGTAACAAGAAGTTCAATTGCAAATTCAACATGGAGTCCAGTAGAGTGTTCAATTAGTGAACACACATTCAAGTGTCAATTTTTCAAACACTTGTCAACACCAGTATTAAGTAAAATATAGCAGTTGCAGTAGTTTAAAAGTCATACACATTACAAATTTCAAAATTGGATCACCATATGAATTGGAATTGGAATCACGAGCAGAATAAAAAACTGAAAAAACTGGGGGCAAATCACACACATTCACAATTGATCTTATCATTGTCACACGAGAAGAATAACGCACATATGACTTGGAATCCTTATCACAAGGAATAAGAATCGAAAAAATTGGAGCAAAAATGTAACAAAACACAAAGAATAAGAATCGTTTGACAATTTCACTCAAATGTTCCTGAAGCACACAAAAGCAATAATCCGAAATAACAACAATGAAGAATGACAATCAATGAACTATCCATTACAGTAGGTATATTAATCAACTATAATAGTCCAAATTTTGTGAAAGAATTAACGACAATCGAATTAATTTGTGAAGACGAAAAAAATTCTAATCCAGATAAAACCCTAGATGGAGAGAATAAACTCAAAATCGAAAGAAAGATGTGAGCAGAGTAGTAAGACGAAGACCTGGAGTTTTCGGATCTTGCCGGAGAGGAAGAAATAGAGAGGAAGAACACAGACAAGAATGTTACGTTCCAGATTGCAGAGACTTGCCGGAGGACAATCGCAGGACGAAATTCGCCGGTGGAGAATCGAGGAGAGAAGTGGCCGGACGACGAGAAGAACTTTGCTGAAAGACAGTGTAAGACGACGATAGATTTCTTGTTAATTCTTTTGACCCAACCCAAAAACAAATGGACTTTTTATTGGGCTGGGCTACTTATTGTTGGTGGGCCGAGAATTTCCTCATTGTCATAATCTACTCCTTTAGGTTGGAAAACTTAGATGACGAAACGTGCTAAAGTATCCCGTAGCATTGTTGATTGGTTTGATTAAGTGATATGTGTTGTTTTTAGTGCGTTTGTAATTTCTCTTGACATGCCAGAAACAAGAGGATTTCTGAAAATGTGACCATGACTTCTAATGAATGTGCTCAACAAATTATAGCTACTTGCCTACTACTAAGCTTTGGATCTCTTAGTAATTGGGATAGGAGTTAGTCAGATACTTTTTATAGTCTTAGATAGTTTCATATGTTCACTCGTTTCTCATTTTCTAACTAGTTTCTCATCTTTTACCTGTCTCCTTGTAAATTTATACATATTGTTACTTCTTTCCCACTATATAAGTCTCATTTCATCCACACATGCATGCTGGCACGCGTTTTGTTTTGTCAATATATCTAGTTTCATTGTGATATTGATTTAATCTATTCGCTCAACAACAGAACCGACAGTTCTCAAACCACAGTCGATTCAATGAACGAACAAGGTAAGAATCTGAATGCAAGATGACACAGGATATGTTTACGCGGTTCGGTATTACCTAATCCGCGGAGTCTCAGTGGGGAGACTCGCCCAATCAATGCACTAAGAATCTCAGGGAGTTCGCACAGAAGTTACAAAGCAAGGCAAGAATGGCAAATAACAAAATGCATGCAAGATCTAACTCAGATCTAACAGAGAGAAAGGTAAGAGAAGGAGTTTGGGATTCGGCCCCCAATAGGCTGTTGTAGCTTCAAGGCAGAAGCTACAATGAGAAACCAAGCCTTCGATCTTCAGAAATCACCACCCAAGGATCTCTGCAGAAGCTCTTCGATCTCTCTCTCTCTTTTCTCTGTGCTCTCTTTTTCTCTCTTCTGTAATGAGGCGCCGCGCAGCAATGAAGGAACTTAGGGTAAGCTTCTGTGAAGGAAGCTTTATATATCACAGCTTACCAGATAGCTCAAGTGGGCTTCGTCCATTTGTTCAACAGACACGGCCCAACAAAGCACATCCAATCTGTCAACAGATACGGCCCAAACAAACACAGCCCAAGAACAATAGCCCAACTTACAAATATAATCCGATTCCAGATTTTGCCTTCCAACCGGTTACCCTGGGTTGCATAATTATCCGGTTTCAGACTTAATCTTAAAGCTAGAATTAAGTCCTAAACTATCTACCAATTCCTACACTTAAACTTTGTTATACTAATCTGCAAACTACTTAGGTCATATATGAACTTAGGATTACAACACTTACAAATGCCCTCCTAATCCAAAGTCCATTAACCTCACCCAAGAAATCCTAATGCATTGTTGAACTCTTCTCCCCATGTCATCATTGACCCAATCTCACACCTCAGGTTACATCATTGATGTGAAGTGCATCCCTGCAGAAAACAAACTTGTTAGTAGGTACAATTTTGGTTCCAAAATCAGCAGGATTCACCTTTGATTTTCTTCACATCTATAACCTTATTTTCAACCAAATCTCGAATAAAGTGTAACCTTACATCAATGTGTTTGGTTCTCTCATGGTATACAGGATCCTTACAGAGAAATAAAGCACTCTGGCTGTCAGTATAAAGTATAGGTAGATACTCTTTACCTTCAATCTCTTTCAGAATACCTTTCAACCATATGGCTTCTTTTGAAGCTTCAGTGGCAGCTATATACTCAACTTCTGTGGAAGACAAAGCCACAATGGATTGTTGTTGGCTTTTCCAGGAGATACAATTACCTGCCCAGGTGTAATAGAAAGCAGTAGTGGATTTCGTGGTGTCCTTATTACTCCCATGATCAGAGTCTACATATCCTTTCAACTCATTTCTGGAATCAAACTCAGAATAAACAAGACCAAGATTGTTACTCCCATTAATATATCTAAGCATATATTTCATGGCAGCCCAATGTCTAGAACCAGGTCCAGACATGTATCTGCTAAGTACACTCACAGAGAAAGCCAAGTCAGGTCTAGTGCACAACATAGCATACATCAAAGAACCTACAGCTACATCATAAGGAACATTTTCCATAGATTTATGATCATCTTCAGTGACCACATATTCTTTCCTAGATAACTCCATATGCCCTCCTAAGGGAATTGGAGCTGACTTAGACTGAGACATAGAGAATTTATCAAGCACCTTTTTCAGATAATCAGAATGTGAAAGAAACATGGTTTTATTTTCCTTGTCTCTAACAATCTTGACACCTAAAATTTTCTGTGCAGGACCAAGATCCTTCATATCAAAATGTCTCTTTAGGTCATACTTCACACCAGCAATGACAACTTTGGAGCTACTGATAAGTAAAATATCATCTACATAGAGTAGAACATACAGGGGATGTCCAGACTTAGTGTGTTTATAGTACAAGCAAGTATCATACTGACTTCTATGAAAACCCAAAGAAATCATACAAGCATCAAACTTTTTATTCCACTGTCTAGGTGACTGCTTAAGACCATATATAGATTTATTTAATAAACATACATGGTCAGGTTTATTTGTATCTATGAAACCCTTAGGTTGACTCATATGTATAGTCTCAATCAAATCACCATGTAAGAATGTAGTTTTTACATCTATCTGTTCAAGTTCCCAGTCAAACACAGTAGTCATAGCAAGCAACAGTCTCATGGTTTTATATTTCACAACTGGGGCAAAAATATCATTATAATCCACTCCTTCTTTTTGAGTAAAGCCTTTGGCTACTAGCCTAGCCTTAAATCTAGGTGGATCAAGTAAAGAACTGCCCTCTTTAAGTTTGAAAATCCATTTACAGTCTATAACCCTAGCTTTATCTGGTTTTTTAACTAAAGTCCAGGTATCATTAGCATGCATAGACTGTATTTCATCATTCATGGCTTTAAGCCACTCATTAGACTGTTTACAATGTGTAGCTTGTTCAAAAGTGTCAGGTGTGTAAGACTTCACAACATCAGCAACCATGAAAGCAAACTCAACAATTTTATTGTAACTTTCAACTAAGTTAACATTATACTTTCTGTTAGGAATCCTAGTTCTATGTTCTCTATCCCTAACAAGTTGATAGTCAGCTAAATCATTCCAAACAGTAGTACTAGTGTTAGAGGATTCAGTTATAGTATCAATGTTAATGGATGAATTTTGAGAGTTACTTACTGCCCCACCTAATTGGTGAGGGTGCAGAGCAGCATGGTTGTCCTGAGTATTTCCTTGAAGTTCATCATTTAAGGAATGCTCCATTCCTTCTTAAGAAGTTCCAGTCTCAGAAGACTGGATGCTGTGAGAGTGACCAATGTCAAACTCCTCCTCTTCAGCTTGTGGTGGATCATTGTTAGCATAAAACTGAGCTTGTGCAATCCAGGGAGAGATCTCTTGGGTACCTGTAGACTCAGCAGAGGGTGTTAGTATTGCTTTAAAATGAAAATCCTTCTCATTGAAGGTAACAGACCTGGAGGTAATAACTTTGTAGCCCCCAGGTTGGATTAAAAGCAATTTATACCCCTTAACTCCTTCAGGATATCCCAACATGACACATTTTTGAGCTCTGGGTTGTAACTTGCCTTGTGAAACAAGAGCATAGGCAGTACAACCAAAAGGCCTAAGATGTGTCAGGTCAGGTTTCCTATTGGTCCACATCTCCTGAGGGGTTTTGAACCCTATCACAGAAGATGGAGACCTGTTAATGAGGTAGACAGCTGTAACAACTGCTTCTCCCCACATAACATTTTTCATGCCAGAGCTAATAAGCATACATCTGGCTTTCTCAAGGAGTGTCCTGTTCATCCTCTCAGCAGTCCCATTCTGCTGAGGGGTACCAGGTACAGTTAGGTGTCTTTTGACACCATTTAGCTTACAGTACTCATTGAAAGAGGCATTACAGAATTCAAGACCATTATCAGTTTTTAAACATTTGAGTTTATGACCAGATTGACTCTCAACCATGACTTTCCATTCTTTAAAATTTTCAAAAGCATCACTTTTAGCTTTGAGCAAGTAAATCCAGACTTTCCTTGAGTAGTGATCTATGAGAGATAGGAAGTAATTCCTACCTCCCACAGTTGCTACTTGAGCTGGACCCCATAGATCAGAATGAACATATTCTAGGGGCCTAGCTGCCACATAAGAGGATTTACTGAAACTATGAGCAATTTTCTTCCCAAAAACACAATTCTCACAGAATTCTAGTTCAGAGGGTTTTTTTATCAATCATGCCATGTTTAAACAAATGAATAAGGCCTCTATTTCCTATGTGACCAAGCCTAGAGTGCCATAGTTTAGCGACTTCAGAATTATCACCCTTAATAGTATTAATGGAAACATTAAGTTCAGGTGAGGCAATAACATAGTAAAGCCCACCTTTCTTAATGCTTTTGATAAGAACAGTGTTGTTTCTAATCACTTCCCTAACTCCATTATAAGTATTAATGTGACAGTTTAAGTCATCAAAGGCAGACTCAGATAGAAGATTTCTTCTTAAGTTAGGCACCCATCTAACATTTTGTAGGACTCTAATGACACCATCATGCATCCTAAGTGGAACCTTTCCTACTCCTTTTATAGGTAAAGAAGTGTGATCACCTAACATGACCTCACCTCCATCAAACAGATTAAGGGAGCAAAAATATTTCCTATGAGGGGTAGCATGCATAGTGCACCCTGAATCAAGGATCCAGGAGTCACTTTCAGACAAAGAGCTCACAACAAGAAGTTCAGAATCATACTGAGGGTTATCTTCCAACACATTAGTGTGATTAGGCTTATCTTTATGCTTCTCATCCCTTTTCTTTTTATGACAGTCAGAAGCATAATGACCCATCTTATTACAGTAGAAACACTTAACATTAGTTGTGTCTCTGTCATGTTGTTTTTCTGGTTTAGGTCTACCACCTTTACCTCTATGCTTAAACTTGCCTTTAGTCATCATAACCTCATTCTTGGATTCAGTTCTAGTCTCAGATTTGGTGCCAATTTTAAGTTTGAAGACCTTAAGGGTCTCATTCTTCTGAATTATGGACTCAGTTATCTTAGACAAGGTAAGTTCATCCCTACCATACTGAATTACATCTTTTAAGGTATCAAATTGACTAGGCAGAGAGTTAAGCAACAAAACAGCTTGGTGAGTTTCTTTTATCTCATCATCACATCTCTTAAGGTCTTGTGTCATTTTTAGAAAAGCATCAAAGTTTTCTTGCACAGTGGCAGACACATCCATCTTAAAGGTAAACAACTTACACAGTAAAGATATTCTGCTAGGCAAAGATTTAGAGAGAAATATGGACTCCAGTCCATCCCAGAGAGATTTAGGTTGAGTAAAACATACCACCTGACGAGCCACGTCGTCAGCTAACCTTATCATTATCTCTGAGTGTGCAAGCTCTTGCATGTCCTTCATTTCTGCACTGGTGATCCCAATTGGCCACTCCTCAGATACAGCTTTGAAGCACTTCTCCCTAACCAGGATTGCCTTCATCTTTACTTTCCACATGGCAAAATCACTGTTGCCATCAAAGGGCTTGAGTCTTGCGTTGTCAGACATCTCTTCCTGTCAGACAAAGCACTAAGGTTAGACTCAGAATCAAGCTTGAGAAAAAATAAAGAACTCAAGAAACAGGATTCAAAACAAGAAACCCTAGATCTAGCTCGAATACTACAAGAAACGAGAAACAAGAACTAGGAATCAAATCAGATTGGAGCAGCGGAAGCAACCAAGGACAAAATCAATATCAGAAGCCAAACTTGGATCTGATACCAATTTGTGATATTGATTTGATCTATTCGCTCAACAACAGAACCGACAGTTCTCAAACCACAGTCGATTCAATGAACGAACAAGGTAAGAATCTGAATGCAAGATGACACAGGATATGTTTACGCGGTTCGGTAATACCTAATCCGCTGAGTCTCAGTGGGGAGACTCGCCCAATCAATGCACTAAGAATCTCAGGGAGTTCGCACAGAAGTTACAAAGCAAGGCAAGAATGGCAAATAACAGAATGCATGCAAGATCTAACTCAGATCTAACAGAGAGAAAGGTAAGAGAAGGAGTTTGGGATTCGGCCCCCAATAGGCTGTTGTAGCTTCAAGGCAGAAGCTACAATGAGAAACCAAGCCTTCGATCTTCAGAAATCACCACCCTAGGATCTCTGCAGAAGCTCTTCGATCTCTCTCTCTCTTTTCTATGTGCTCTCTTTTTCTCTCTTCTGTAATGAGGCGCCGCACAGCAATGAAGGAACTTAGGGTAAGCTTCTGTGAAGGAAGCTTTATATATCACAACTTACCAGATAGCTCAAGTGGGCTTCGTCCATTTGTTCAACAGACACGGCCCAACAAAGCACATCCAATTTGTCAACAGATACGACCCAAACAAACACAGCCCAAGAACAATAGCCCAGCTTACAAATATAATCCGATTCCAGATTTTGCCTTCCAACCGGTTACCCGGGGTTGCATAATTATCCGGTTTCAGACTTAATCTTAAAGCTAGAACTAAGTCCTAAACTATCTACCAATTCCTATACTTAAACTTTGTTATACTAATGTGCAAACTACTTAGGTCATATACGAACTTAGGATTACAACACTTACATTCATATTAGTAAAAAAATATAAAATTTTGAAATTGTTATAGTACTCGTTAAGACGAATCAAACAAGACCCTACATAACTATGTTTTCGCTCGTATATTAGAAGAAATCGAGAAGATTTTCTCGAATTATGAATAGTGTCAGAAAATGAAATAGAACTTATATAATGGTACAGAGGAATACACATAACTTTTTTTGAAATAATCTAATTGTCTTCTAAGTTTCATGTGTGGATATTTGTGTTTATAATGTTTGTTCTCATGGGTTGGGTGTGTTTGTGCTAGTTTGGAGTATGACTGCTTACAACCTGACCCCTTAACTTTGTTTATGTACGACACTATGTATAATATTGGATAGGTTATTGTTGTTTTATAAGAATGTATTTGTGCTATATGTCGTATGGATCGTGATATTTATGTATGATAATGAGGCCGTGCAAAGGAATAATCGGTATTCTTCAAGAAATATGCTTCAAGTTTCTTGATTTAGCTTGTTTTAATCAATGATATAGTTCATCTCCTATCAACCTTGCAAGTGACATCTTAAAAATGATGTTTAAGGCTTCAGTTTCGGTGAGGATGAAGCTTAGATAAGGACCATAAACGCATTATGACTCATGCAATTATACATTATGGACGATACACAGTGTTAGTGTGTACATATGAAGTACACAGGTTGTGTGAATTATCAAAAGTGAATTTTAACAAAAAATTAGTTAGGTAGACATCCGTGACAAATGGAATCTCAGTGTTGCATGTTGCATACAAAATTGATTGGAAATAAGTAGAGAAATTGTACAAGTGCTATTCATCTACAACCAATTAGGGTTTTAAGTCGATCATCAGTTCTTGATACACAGCACTGGAATGTGTCCTACCCTACTATTATAAATGAGATGACAATGATGGACTGATATTTTGGTATCAAACTAAAATTTCACAGCTCAAAATAACCCATGAAGTTACTTTCTTAAAATTAAAAATTAGTAGTACGTTTTGTTGGAATGGGAACCTAAGAAACCTCGGTTTCCTATTTGTTTTCCCTTCCTCGGTTTCCCTAGTTTTGATGATGACAGCTACATCATATATATTGACAAGTATTATCATGAAGTTTCAGGTAAAAATATAGAAGAAATCAAGATGTTAAAACTCAAGGAAATGGAAGGGGAACCGCGTCAGAGAAGCAAACAGATCTGATGAAATGTGGACCGCAAACACAAGAAGATCTTTTTAAAATTTGTTTCTTAATTAGAATATCTTATTGGGTGTAATCGATCGTAATAGTATGAACTAAAGATCTCGAGTTTATTAATTTGTTGAACTCAGAATCGTAAGTATAAATATATTTATGGAATGAAGATATATATCTTGTGGAATATACCTTCCCCGATATCTTTGCATATGATCTTACTTGCATATATATATATTCATTCGGACGAACTTAATTAGCACTAATGCATTCTGAGAGATTGATCAAAGTTTGCATCTTGCTAAGTGTAGGGATTTAGATGCTTAAAGCGGAATTTCAGGAAACGTTTTCCTAACATCTAACCAAGGATCTCATGCATAAACTAAATAGATCGTATATAGGAAAGAATAAATACCTCTTGATGCGTATTTGAATCTCGCTGAAATGGAGAGATTAGAGCCTCAAGTGTGACTCCTCTAATTAGTCCACACGAGCAATAAACTGGATCACCTTTAAGTCTCTTCTGCTAGACCGAGCAACTCAAAGATATAATCTTACACGAGGAAGAATAACGAACGGAGAACAACTTTTGTTCTCAATTGAGGAATGTGACCGAGCACTCCCGCTCACTCTTCAATTTTCAATTGCGGCTATTAGGTCATCATTTATATATATATGATCTCCTAATCACCTTCATAATATATATTAGGTTTTCTTTAAAACCCTAATAACATTATCATTATCTTACCATAATAATAGGAAATTAGATATATCTTTATATATCTTAGCCTTTATTTCCAAGTAGTAAATAACTATTATTTTATACTTGAAATGCAATCCACTTCGTTTGTTATTTCACATAGCCCATATACCACAGGCTTACCGGGCCTGCAGATTTGTTTGATCCAGTCCATAAACTCTAAGTGTGTGACCTCGTAGGACCCAGTTATTCTAGTCATGGGCTTAACCCGATTAATCCCATAAGTCGTATTGGCCACTAGCAATAGCATGCGACTCCTAAAATATCTGGATTATTAATCTCCATAAATAGTCCTATTTCATAATTAGTAATTGCACCTTTGGTTAAAGGACACAATTCCTTCAATCTCCCACTTGTCCTTAAAACAAGTGTGCAATGTTAAAATTCCTTTGTCGCTTAATGTCTTATTTGACTATATGATGAAACTCATCTTTACCGCCAAATATGTTTCTTGAACTCCTGAGATCGAACTGTCAGTACAGATGATTACTTATAATCCATCTGAGCATGGCCATGCGTTTTCACAGTTCTCACTCTTCAAGTGGCCGAGACACCAACCCTTTCCAAATGTATCATGGTATACATGGAATAGGAGGACAAATCCAATCTTGTACGACTATATCTCCCACTCAATTTTTGGCAATCCCAATCACTGCCTTTATAACTGTCTGTTACGGTCAGCGTTTAACAGCGTCAAAGACATACCAGCATCCAAATGATAACTACATCATACTCATGTCTAAGGAACTCACTAATCATGAATATTCCTAGAACTCTGCAGTAATGTCATGGAGAGTCCTAAGATTGGTCTGTCCGATATGTATCGTTATACACACCTATGTAATTGATTAGACATCACTATGTCCCCATAACACATGAAACCAGATGTTATCAATCAATCTCACAATATGGTCTTTAATAAAGTCATTTGTATCGAAGTTAATGACTCAGACCATGGACTTCTAACAATTTTATAATTTCAGTTCACTTAATGGGGTTTCATTCACCAAAACAGTTTTGATGAACCCATTTGTTAACTATTAAATTGTTTGGATACTTTATCTAATCTCAAGCAGTGATTAAATAATAATATGAAACTCATATATATGTCAAGCATAAATGTTTGTGATAACAATAAACAAGATTTATCATAAAACAAACAAAGTCTCAAAAGAACTCTCTAATGTGTTTGAGCCCCTTGACTCGAATGTGACTGTCACACTTGGGTCTAGACATAGGCTTGGTTAAAATATCTGCAATGTTATCGTCTGTGCAATGTGCACAACCTCATGTCTCCTCTATCAACATAGTATTGAATCATGTGGCACTTTCGTAGTACTTGTCTGGACGACTAACTCGTCATTATCTCCATAAACCAAGAATTCATCCTTAGTCCTTCTTAAGTACCATAGGATGTTCTTTCTTATACACCATTGACACTAACTCTTTCTCAGACCAGTAGGTCTCGTATGTCTATCTCCATAGACTTTAATGCCTAGTATGTACTCAGCATTTCCCAAGTCCTTCATTTAGAAATCCTTCTTAAGTCAGTACTTAAATGTCTCCAACATATGGATGTCATTTCTAATGAGTAATATGTCATCCACATATAAAACTAGGAAAATCTCTTTTACTTCGAGCTCTTCTAGATGACAACTCCTCCATTCAGAATGAAGACATATTCAGACTGAGACTCAAAATCATCTTTGTCTGTCTGGAAACTCGCATCAGTATAGCCCTTGACGACCAATTCGTCATCACCTCCATACACCAAGACATTATCCTTAGTCCTTCTCAAGTACTTTAGAATGTTCTTGGCTGCACACCAATGTGCCTCTCCAGGGTTTGATTGGTATCTGCTGCACACACTCAAAGCGTGCGCAACATCTGGACGAGTACAAGTCATAGCATACATGATGGATCATATGGCTGAGGCATAAGTAATCCTACTCATTCTCTCAATTTCACCAGGTGTCTTAGGACACTGGGTTTTACTGAGACGTAAGCCATGTTGCATAGGAAGGAATCCTTTCTTAGAATTCACCATATTAAATCTAGCAAGGACCTTATCTATATAAGTTTCTTGATTTAGACCAATAAGCCTCTTAGACCTATCTCTATAGATCTTAATGCCTAATATGTACTCTGCCTCTCCTAGGTCCTTCATTGAAAAATTCTTCTTAAGCCATTCCTTCACTGCCTCCAGCATAGGAATATCATTTCCAATGAGTAATATGTCATCCACATATAGAACCAGGAAGGTCACTTTGCTCCCACTAAATTTCTTGTAAGCACATGGTTCTTCTTCGCATCTGATGAAATCAAACTTTTTGACCACTTCATCAAAACGAAGATTCCAACTCCTAGATGCTTGCTTAAGTCCATAGATAGAATTATTAAGCTTGCATACTTTCCTAGGATTCTCTGGATCCTCAAAACCTTCTGGCTGCATCATGTATACATTCTCTTCTAGAAAACCATTTAGAAAAGCGGTCTTGACATCCATTTGCCATATCTCATAATCATAATAAGCGGCAATGGCTAGGATTATCCTAATGGACCTGATCATAACGACCGGTGAGAACGTTTCACCATAGTCAATACCATGAACTTGTCTAAATCCTTTTGCAACTAATCTTGCCTTATAGACAGAAATATTTCCATCCTTGTCTGTTTTGATCTTGAAGGCCCATTTGCATCCAATGGGTTTTACCCCATCAGGAAAATCTATCAAGTCCCAAACTTGATTTTCAGACATGGAGTCCATTTCGGATCTCATGGCTCCAAGCCATTTTTCGGAGTCGGGGTCCGCCATTGCTTGTTTATAGGTATCAGGCTCATCATTCTCTAAAAGTAGAACATCAGCAGTCAAGACAAAATCCTCATATCGTCTAGGTTGCCGCCTTGGCCTGTTTGATCTCCAAAGTGGTCCCACAGCTGGAGAGATATCAGCCAGAGGATCGACCACATCAGTATGTGGGACCTCTTCAGCCGGAGGATTGACCACATCAATATGTGGGACCTTGGGTGCTTCATCTACTTGAGGAACTGCATCTTGAATCAGGGTGGTTTCCCTTTGTGAAGGTATGCCTCGAAAATCATGTTCCTCTGACATATCTTCTATGTCCTCATGCTGTGGAGTTTGTTGCTCTGCTTGAATCTCATCAAGCTGAACATTTCTCCCACTTGACTTCTTGGAAAAGAAATCCTTTTCCAAAAAGACACTATCCCGAGCAACAAACATTTTGTTCTCAACGGGATTGTAGAAATAATAACCCCTCGTTTCCTTGGGGTAACCTATAAAAAAGCATTTGTCTGTTTTGGGTGCGAGCTTATCAGATAGTAAACGCTTTACATAAGCCTCACATCCCCAGACCTTCAGAAATAACAAGTTGGGTGGCTTCCCAAACCATATCTCATGTGGTGTCTTGTCAATTGATCGTGACGGAGTCCTGTTTAGTGTGAATGCAGCGGTAGTGAGGGCATAACCCCAAAAGGATGTAGGAAGCTTAGCAAAACTCATCATTGAGCGGACCATGTCTAACAATGTCCTGTTTCTTCTCTCAGATACACCATTCAGCTGTGGTGTACCCGGTGGAGTCAGTTGTGTTAGAATCCCACAACTCCTCAAATGATGGTCGAATTCGTGGCTCAGATATTCACCCCCTCGATCTGATCGAAGTGCCTTTATCTTTTTGCCTGTTTGTTTCTCTACTTCATTCTGAAATTCTTTGAACATTTCAAAGGATTCAGATTTATGTTTCATTAAGTAGATATAACCATATCTACTAAAATCATCAGTAAAAGTAATAAAGTATCGATAGCCTCTCCTAGCTTCTGTGCTCATAGGTCCACACACATCGGTATGTATGAGAGCTAACAGCTCAGTAGTCCTCTCACTTGTACCAGTGAAAGGCGACCTATTCATCTTGCCCATGAGACATGATTCACATGTTTCAAATGATTCAAAATCAAATGACTTTAGACGTCCAACATTTTGGAGTTCCTTCATGCGTTTGATGCTAATGTGGCCCAAGCGACAATGCCATAGATTGGCTTCACTTATATCATTCGACTTTTGCCTTTTAGTATCCACGTTATATACATCGGATTTGAGCACTAATCTGTATAGTCCAGTACTAGTCATATGTGCCTGGGCATAAAAAATGTCATTCTTATAAGTGGAAAAACCATCATCAACAACAAATTTATAACCCTCACGATGCAAAACCGAAAATGAAATCAAGTTCTTAGTTATGGAAGGAACAAAATAACAATTATTAAGTTCTAAAACTAAGCCAGAAGGTAAAGATAGACTATAATCTCCAATTTCAATTGCAGCAACAGTTGCTCCATTTCCAACACGGAGATCTATCTCACCCTTCTGCAACCTTCTCCTATTTCTTAGTCCATGCACATTCGAAATAATGTGAGAACCACAACCGGTATCTAATACCCAATCATTGGAGTTAGTTGTTAAGATTTCAGTAACGTAAATCCTTTCTTGATCCTCTTGACCCTGAGTTTTGAGAACAATTCTCATTTTATTTCCCATTCAAGGAAATTTGTTTCGTTCAACTTATTTTATTTTTTCAACAATTGAGTGGAGAGTGATTTTGAGGTGTTAAGAAGACGTAGCAACTACAAAAACAGGAAAAAAAATGCAGATAAATTATGCTTGACATGCAATATCTTAAAATTTAGACAAGATATAAAAATTAAGGTATTGCGCATTCTACTCAATTAAAAATTGTCCCTTCCTGAGTAAAATGATTCCAAGATCCAATCTTAAATGAAACTTGAGCGTACTTAGGCACTTCCCCAAATCTCATGTAATCAAGGTAAGTAAACTCTTTACTAATTATAACCCTTTATAACTCTTGGTTGATGGTCACATCTTATGTTAAACTCATCCTTATGCCTCAAGATCCAAAACTAAGTCTTTTGGTCTCTTGTTGAGTATAACCGTATCAAGGTTTACATGCCCCTATTAGACATGTCCGCACTATCCCAAAGTCAAAGAAGGACACCTCGCTAAGGCGAAAACTATCCAACAAATTCTAAGGGCCTCATGGGTTATGATATGAAAAGACAATATCTCAATATTCTTTTAAGGGACCTAAGCATGCAATGTTGTCTATCTACAAGTGAACTAAATAACATAAATAGACAAGCAAGCATGCAAAGTGGGGAAATATTAAAGCATTCAAGTAATGCAATAAATAAATAAAAATTGTGATCCTAGTATGGCCCCTAAAAACCAAATAAAGATCTAATCTTCAAGTTCGTGGTCCTTCATGGATCTTCATCCTTGAATCACCTCTTCTTGGATCTCCATCATTAGCCTCATTAGGATCTCCTTCTTCTTATTTTACATATAATTGAAATAAACTCTCTTGCAGAAATTTAAATTACAAAAATACATAACGATACGCAGATCGTGTACAAGAAAAACATAACGATACACAGATCGTATTTATCTATCCTAATGTGGGCCATACTAGTCACCGCATGCAATAATATCATAATATTAAACCCGCATGCAATAATAACATATAAAATTTCATCTAAATAAAATATGCTCTTGATCCAAATTTAAAAAAATAAAAAATAATCAAATTAATTATTTAATATAGAAACTGATTTCTAATTATGTTAATTCAATTTAAATTGTGCATGGAATTAATATCATATATTAATCATTAATTTGCTAAAAATGATGAATCTAATATTCAAAAATAACAGTTAATATGGTAACTCATAATTTACCAAATAAGATATCAAAATATCTTGTAACATTTAACTAAATATTTATTTACCAAATAAAATATCAAATATCGTATTAATTAAAATAAATCTAATTTATCCATGAACCATGAACAATTTCTACATAATTGAATCAACATAAACCATGAACATGCATCAAAATTTATACTTTTAAATTTGATCTAATCAATTTATGCAAGAGGCAACTGATACCACTGTGGGGATTTAGATGTTTAAAGCGGAATTTCAGGAAACGTTTTCCTAACATCTAACCAAGGATCTCATGCATAAACTAAATAGATCGTATGTAGGAAAGAATAAATACCTCTTGATGCGTATTTGAATCTCGCTGAAATGGAGAGATTAGATCCCCAAGTGTGACTCCTCTAATTAGTCCACACGAGCAATAAACTGGATCATCTTTAAGTCTCTTCTGCTAGACAGAGCAACTCAAAGATATAATCTTACACGAGGAAGAATAACGAACGGAGAACAACTTTTGTTCTCAATTGAGGAATGTGACCGAGCACTCCCGCTCACTCTTCAATTTTCAATTGCGGCTATTAGGTCATCATTTATATATATATATGATCTCCTAATCACCTTCATAATATATATTAGGTTTTCTTTAAAACCCTAATAACATTATCATTATCTTACCATAATAATAGGAAATTAGATATATCTTTATATATCTTAGCCTTTATTTCTAAGTAGTAAATAACTATTATTTTATACTTGAAACGCAATCCACTTCGTTTGTTATTTCACATAGCCCATATACCACAGGCTTACCGGGCCTGCAGATTTGTTTGATCCGGTCCATAAACTCTAAGTGTGTGACCTCGTAGGACCCAGTTATTCTAGTCATGGGCTTAACCTGATTAATCTCATAAGTCGTATTGGCCACTAGCAATAGCATGCGACTCCTAAAATATCTGGATTATTAATCTCCATAAATAATCCTATTTCATAATTAGTAATTGCACCTTTGGTTAAAGGACACAATTCCTTCACTAAGAAGAAGATAGCTAGAGTTGTTCTTGCTTACGAACATCAAGTAATTCATTTTGTGTTTTTACTTGAGAGTTTATGATAGAAACTAGATTAGAACTTAGGAAAAACATGTAATCTTGGTTCGTCTCTAAACTCACAACTTCAATATAAAAATAGATTTTTAATCTTCGAAAGAGGGATGATTAATTTTCATTCAAAGATAACTAGGTGGTTATCTAGAGTTTCCACCTTAAGTCCTTAAGTGATTGTGTTAATAACTTACTTATTAATTACTTTCGTTGTGTCTAGTTCCCTCAGTACTATCTACATGTTTTAATTTGTTTAATTAAATAATACTAGTGAGTTTTTTAGTTTTAAATTAAAGTATACTTAAGACAATAAGACATGTAATGCTCGATTAAAGACTTACAGATAAATCCATGTGAGACATGTAACTAAATATTACAAGGACGGAGTGCAGTAATGAAATTCTCTAGGCAACTAAAACCATACAGTATGCTCTGTTCGGCAATGTCACTTTTACCTTTGTTTTCCTGAGAAATAAGCTAGTTTATTGAAAAAATAAGCTACGATTTCAAGCTTTTTGAAACAATAAGCTAGCTTATTTTTAAGTTACTATTACTTACTCCGTAGGTGGTTAGACTGAACAATTGGATGCAACTTCTTGTACGTGTCGAATGTCAGAACTACTCCGTAGCTGTTAGTTGATGTAGATGTGTGAGTATTCAAGAATTCAAGAAATAAATTAAATGAATGCTACCGCAACTTTCAAGCATTAAAAATTTGTATTCCAGCACCTATAAATCCATATTTTACTGTTGTTGGATCATCGTCAATCACTGCCTAATCTGACATGTTCGATCCTAACATGCATCATCCAATTCTCTGGCCTGGGCTAGATTCTTTTAAGCTGTTTAACCGACTTTTCAATTAATTGACGATTAAAAACCCTAGCTAGCTTAGTTTTTTTTTTATTACATACATGCAGTCAGTCAAAATCGTAGTGTTATTTATTTTTTATCCTTCTTTTGGTTCTAGTGCACCATCCAATTCCAAACTGTGAATCGAATAGGTCAACAACTCAACATTGAAGTAAGCTAGCAACAAGACGACGAAGATCGCGGACTATGGTCAAGTAGTGATTTTAATTTCATGTACTGTGCTTTATTTGACAAGGATATTTGTAGAGACTTTTCTTTATTTATTTATATTGCACGTTAAATTTTGAGTGTTATATATAAAAAATAATAGAAATAGATTTATAACTTATAATATAAGTAATGATATATTTATATAAATATAACCAAGCAAATAATCTGTTAATTAAAATGAATTTGAACAATAAAAAGTAAAATTCTAACATAAATATTTAATTTTAAAAAAAATGTATTATTGAACTACTCCCTCCGTCCCATTATGTTGTTCTTAATTCTGTTTTTGACACTATTCACACATCAAGAGAATCTTCGTAATTTCGACCAATATATAGATAAAAACATAGTCATGTGTGGTCTTGTTTTATTCGTCTTATCGAGTACTTTAATAATATTCAATTTTTATAATTTTTACTAATGTATAATTAGAGATATTGATAAAACAAAACGCACATCGGCATACGTGCCCGAGTGAAACAAGAAGGAAATAAAGGGACAGAGGGAGTAATTCATTATGTAAGACTTCAGATTTGTACGAATAGATTTTTAACTACTAGTGATCGGCTTGTATCATGTACAATTTTTTTTTCCTGAAATGTGTATTTTTTTTGGAATAAATTCTCGTTTTAAACGTAGTTTGAAGCAATTTCCCAATATAAACACTTTTTTTCAGGTTTGGAAATTTGTAACAAAGGAGAGACGCTGTTATAGACAGCGCCTAGCTTTTTTTTTGGCCTCGGAAAAAGGCCACAAATAACTTTTTTTGTTTTTTTGTTTTGTTTTTTTTTGCTAATTTAACATTTTATATATTTAAGCGAGACTTACGCGGGTTCGGGTGGCTCGTTTGGGATCGTTCAAAATCATAATCGAGCGAGACCAGTTTCGTTGGATCTGTATTCAAGATTTTACCAGATATGTATCGCACTCGATTCCGATTTCGAACGAGCCTTGAAAAGCCACTCGAACCCGCATAAGTCTCGCTATTCTAAATGGAGATTTACAGAATCATTCCTCAATATTAGACGACGAGACACATATCTGGTGAAAGATGAGATCGGTACGGACCCAACGAAACTGGTCTCGCTCAATTCCGATTCAGAACAATCCCAAACAAGCCGCCTGAAACATTCCACTACCTAAAGAAGCTTCATTAGGTTGACGATGTCGGATTCTGAGGGATCATCAGGGCTCGCTCAGAATTAGAATCGAGTGAGAGACATATCCGGTGAAAGTTGAGATCGTTACGGGCCCAACAAAACTACTCTCGCTCGATTCCGATAATGAACGATCCCAAATGAGCCACCCGAACCCGCATAAGTCTCGTGCACACCTGCTACTGTAAATGGAGTTTTACAGATTCATGCCTCATTATCAGAAGATGAGACACATATTTGGTGAAAGTTGAGATCGATATGGACCCAATGAAACTGGTTTCGCTCGATTCCGATTCCAAACGATCTCAAACGAGCCACCCGAACCCGCTTAAGTCTTGTGCGTACCGATCCCACCTTCGTTTCCGATTTGGGTGGCTCGTTTGGGATCGTTCGGAATCGAAATCGAGCAAGACTAGTTTCCTTGGGTTCGTACCGATCCCTGCTTTCACCAGATATGTGTCTCGTCATCTGATATCGAGGAATGAATATGTAAATCTCCATTTACAGTAGCGAAACTTACGTGGGTTCGAGTGGCTCGTCAGGGCTCGTTTGGAAACGGAATTGAGTGCGAGACATATCTGGTGAAAGATGAGAAGGAAGAATACAATAGTTTAAATATATCAAATGTTAAATATATCAAATGTTAAAATGTTAGGTTTGTAGCCAATTTTTTTTTGGGAAACGCTTAAATATATCAAATGTTAAAATAGAAAAAAAAAACAAAAAAAGTTAGGTTTGTAGCCAATTTTTTTTTGGCCTTCGTATGAGGCGCCATTATGATTTTTTTTTCAAAAAGTTAGGTCCGGGAAGAGGCTATATTGGAAAATTGTTTCAAACTACGCCTACAACGTGAATTTATTCCAAAAAAGTGCCCATTTCAGGAAAAAAAATTCCACCATGTACGGGTAATTGAATAATTATTATGCAATATAATATTTTATAATTATGTTATAATATAACTCAACATCTAATTCACAAATAAAAATTTGATAAAAAAAAAGAGAAGGAAGAATACAATAGTTTTTTTTTGGACAAGGAACATGGCCCCTTCATGAGGTCAGGCCCCACACCCATAAGAGTGAAATGTGCTACCCTCGTGTGGATAATGACACCATGCATACACCATTAGGTTACGGGGACTTGACAGGAAAAATACATTAGTCGGAGTATAAATTAGGTACACACTATTTTATGTTGTTTTTGTTATTGATCTTATCTACCTAATAATAAGATAAAACAATAGTTTGTAATTTTATTCCTTTGTTTTTATTCTTTTTAAATTCAAAAGAGAGATGAAAAACTATTTTAGATTTTTTTTTTGCTATAGATCTTATAGATATAATAAAATAAAGTTAATTAATTTGATATTATATAATCTTATCTGTTTTATAAGTATTATATAGATTAAACTTTTTCTTTACAATCACTCTTATTTACGTATTTATATATTATCAAGTAGAGCTTTTATATACATATTAGTTGGATTGACTTTTTAACAAATTGGTTTAAATAGATATTTTTATTTTATTTTTAAAAGAAAAATTAGAAGAAAGGAAATTAGCAAAGGAGAGAGGCATGTCTGGACTCAAAATTTATAAGTGAAACAACTTTTTAATAAGACATGGATTCATTTTTAATATTATATATAATATAGACATATTATTTAAAATTCTGTAAGACTTCATTATTTACAAGAAGATACACTAGCTCTTCACTAAAAAAAGAAGATACACTAGCTAGACATATAAAATAAATCTAGAAAACAAAATTTCAGAAACGAGTATAGAATGTACAAGAAAATGCCGTAGGCGTTTCTTGAAGGGACGTTTCATATACGATTAAAGGATAACTAAATATTGTATGGTCAGGACATGCATTCACGGTCGTACCTAACAAGAAAACTTATAAATGGTGACATATCTATCCATAAGGAACTCAACTTACGTTTACATATAAAATGTACTTATAATTTTTTTTTGCCAATTTCAATATGTAATAATATAGCTGTACGTAGCTACACCATTAAAATTACATATATTCTTTGGCGTTTACCGAAAAATTAATGATCGATATGATATGTGTGAGTACTCTCTTTTGGCGGGTCTATATGTTTATGTAAATATAAACGAGACATACACGAAACATTGCCTGCTTCATCATCAGAACATACTATTTTTTATTAAACACCAAATTACAATTTACAGCCACTCAATTTTGTTCACCATTATGTCACAAAATGACACTACTCGATGATCAGACATTGTATATATGACAGGTTGTAGTGGATCCTATAGGGTCAATTTTACTTCCCGAAGTTATACGACATATATTTTTAATTGTTATAGCTAGGTTCTGACGGTATATCGGTCTAAAACAAGACTTGAAACTGGATAAATAGCTTAAAGTTTATTTTTACATTTTTAATATTACTCTAAATCCAATAAAACGAGCTCTATCTATTTCAAAAAAAAAAACGATGTCAAACGGAACCATAATAAAATAGTCAATAACGTAAGACTGCATAAGACATATAAAATCTCAAGTCTTTTTTTAATATGCATTATTTATAACATTTACGTACAAAAATAATAATTTGATCTTGTAATGACTTTATTTTGAAATTATGTCGTTTTACACTTTTACAAAGGAACGTACACCGGAACAAGAAACAAACAAATTTCACATCTTTAGTAATGTTTGGGACTTTGAGTTATGTATGTGGACATGCATGAATCTACGTAACATTCATAATTGATTGACACATTTGTTTATTTCACTAAGGTTTAACATATATGGTCCGTACCAACAAGAATGTGGTCGGGTGGTAAGGGACTCCAACCACCCAATATGAGGTCTCGGTTCGAGACTTGGTGGAGGTTAAAAATTGTTTGTTGGAAGAACCATCCACGCAGCTCGAACTCTAGATGTAAGGGTAGTAGGGGAGTCCACTAACCGCTGAACTAGAGTGGAAAACCAAAAAAAAAACATATATGGTCCGTTTGGATTCTTCAATAATGTCAAATTTGTAATTAAATTTGACATTATAATGCCGAATTCGGCATATATTATAATGACATTATTCATGGAATCCAAACGGAGCTACAACACGGGATAAGGATAATAATAAATACCCCATCACTTTGACCTTATTCAAGAACATTTATAGGTTATGTATATAAAGCTGAAATACGGAGTAGTAGTTGAAGATAAACAAGTAGCTGAAATTGAAGCTGAATGATTAGTTGGAGCTGAAGATAAAATATGTTATTTAAAAAGTTATTTGAATGTTTAATACTTCAAGTTGAATTTGGAATAATAATGATAAATTTACGAAAAAGAATATAATAAATTTTTTATTTTTTATTAACAAAGAGTATTAGTTGATTAAAAATTACATTAATTTTATTAAGCTCAATTAATTTAGGGGATGCAATATTAACAAAATAACCTACATTAATCTATACTAAGGTTGTTATGCTAGATGAATATGTTTTTACCGAACACTTAAAAATAAATGAAATTAAAAAATTAAACTTCATAGTAATATGCAAAAAATTAGAAATAATTAAAAAGATAAGTTTGTTAAGCTCTATTAATCAATGTAATATTTGCGATTTGATCGTCGTAGTAAACTCAGAATATGATTTGATGGTCGTAGTAAACTCAGAATAGGATTTGATCGTAGGAGTATATAATAATGTGTACTATATTTTATATATTAATTTGGTACCACGTGTTGGAGACGATTCTCGAGGCTCAAGGCCCGGGCTCGCAAAGAGAGGCCCAAACCCGTTATCTTGTCTCGAGCCAAGCAAGGCCCAATAAGAAAGGGCGGCCCACGAGAGTGAGAGCCCAGTGGGAGAGTCCAGAAACTTGACAGCGAGCGTAAAAACGGTGTGAGATCCACGTGAGGGTATAAATCCCTAACAGAAAGAAGAGAGACGGATCTTCTTCCTTTTGCACAACAAATCTTCTGTGAAAATTGAGAGAGAGAAAACACAGAAGCGAGAGAACTCTCATCTTGCTCTTTTGGTTTTGTTTTGCACCTTGCGATTCCCCTTTTATATTCAAATATTGACTTAAGCGTCGGAGACTCAAATATGGGGTCCTGGTTGTTGGTGAGTTTAGTGTTATCGGTCATTTTAGTGTCATCAGGATTCGCTCAAAGCTTGAGGAGCTCGGTTTACGTTCGATGAGTCTTGGGAGTGCGGAGTGCACGACTAGGGTACGTGAAATCAAACTCAATGTTACAAAGATATGTCGAGATGTACATAAGTACATGTCAGGTTCATATGGCTCGAATCCGAGAGCCAAAAGACGGAAAATGAGACATTCTGGGGAGTGGCACGGTTTGTGACATTTTGGCATGGTTTGTCACAAACTGTGCCGATGCTCAGATGCTCAAATATTTGGTTCTGTAAACCGGCACGGTTTGTGACAAACTGTGACAAATGGCAGTTTTTGACGGTTTGTGTGTTTTCAACCGATTTTAACGTCCTTATCCATTGGATAACGTTCTAGTAACTGCATAACCACCCTTAGGCCTATATAAGGGTGATGTTTCATCAAGTTTTGGCTCTAGTTTATCAAGAACAAAAGGGAATTCTCTACATCTTCCAACAACCAAAAACTTCAAGTGTTTCTAGTATATTGTCTTGATCTTCTAGAGTTTGCAGCGTCTTATCTCACTCCAAATTTCGTGTAACCCAAAGGCATTGAATATGGTCGAAATATTGGTTTCGAAAAGTGCATTTAGCACGATTCGTTTGCGTATCCAAGCACGAAGATTGATCAACGACACCCACCTTATACAACATTTGAAACCAATATTTTCTTGTTGATCAATGGCGTCCGCATCGGCTCGGGAGATGACTGCAAAGTTTGGAAAGTTGGATAAGTTTGAAGGCGTGGACTTTCGAAGGTGGCAAAAGAAGAAGCACTTCCTTCTCACGACGCTCAAGGTGGTGCACGTTTTAAGCATGCCCCGAATGCCCAAAAATCCGAAGAATGAGCTTTTGGAGGACATAAGGAAGCGCAACAAGTGGGAGAACGATGACTACATATGTCGTGGTCACATTCTTAACAGTATGTCGGATCCGCTCTTCGATGTCTATCAAAATGTTGAATCCGCAAAGGAGTTGTGGGATGCCTTGGAATCCAAGTACATGGCGGAGGATGCTTCTAGTAAGAAGTTCCTTGTTAGTAATTTTAACAATTACAAGATGTTGGATTCAAGGCCGGTGATAAAGCAATTCAATCAAGTGCTTCATATCTTAGGGAAATTTGCCCAACACAACATGAAGATGGATGAGTCTATCTCGGTGTCGAGTATTATCGACAAGTTACCTCCTTCGTGGAAGGATTTCAAGCACACGTTGAAACACAAGAAGGAAGAGTTGTCTCTTGTGCAACTCGGTAGTCACTTGCGCATAGAGGAGTCTCTAAGGGTGCAAGAGGGCGGGAAGCCTAAGGATAAGGAGGTTGGATCTTCTTCCGTCAATATGATGGAGGAAGGTGGGAGTTCTAAGAAGAATAAGGGAAAAAACGACCCTACAACAATAACACTAACGGTGGATCTAACAAGAAGCCTAAGGGCGTTTGTTGGATATGTAACAAGCCCGGTCACTTAAAATGTGATTATCGGGCTGCAAAGGATAAGAACAAAGCGGGACAAAACCGTTCGAGGCAAGGGTCTAAGGGCCAAGGCACATCCACTCATCAAGGTCAGACTTCTGATTTTAATTCATATTTAGTTGTGAATTATGTATCAAACATTTATGAGGCATTTTATGTGCAGGATGATGAAGTGGCTTGGTGGATTGACTCGGGTGCAACCAAACATGTTTGCAAGGATCGTGGCTGGTTCGAGACTTATGAGCCGGTTCAAGATGGTTCTGTTCTTCATATGGGAAACGAGTCAACCGCCCCTATCCTAGGTCGTGGAAAAATAGTGTTAAAATTTAGTTCCGAGAAGACCCTTGAACTTAGGGATGTACTTCATGTACCCAGAATTAGGAAAAACTTAGTCTCCGATAGTGTTTTAAATAAGTGTGGTTTTAAACAAGTTTATGAATCTGTTAAGTATATCTTATCGAAGTGTGGTGTGTTTGTTGGATTTGGACACTTTTGTAATGGCATGTTTATGTTGAATATTAATAAAGTTGCTGATTCTATTTATATGGCATGTTCTAGCAAAGATTATACTTCTCTATGGCATGCGATATTATGTTGTGTGCATTATAAGCGTATGATTTATATGTCTAAAGAAGGTTTAATTCCTGCATTTGACATGAATATAGAGAAGTGTAGAACTTGCATGTTGACAAAAATAATTAGACAAGCTTTTAAAGGAATTGAAAGAAATTTTGCGGTGCTTGGATTTGTACATAGTGATTTATGTGATTTGCATGCTACACCGTCTTTAGGGAACAAGAACTATTTCATCACGCTCATTGATGATTATTCTCGTTTTTGTTATGTATATTTATTACATGCTAAAGATGAGGCCCTAGATAAATTTAAGATTTATAAAACCGGGGTTTAATTGCAACAAAATGACTTGATTAAGAAATTGCGCAGTGATAGAGGTGGAGAGTATTATGATCCTGAATATTTCCAATCCATAGGAATTATACATTAGACTACGGCTCCGTATACACCACAACAAAATGGTGTGTCTGAGAGGAAAAACAGAGTCCTAAAGGAAATGGTTAATTCCATGTTATCCTACTCGGGATTGAGTGACGGATTTTCGGGTGAAGCCATGTTGACGGCCTTTTATTTGCTAAATAGGGTTCCTAACAAAAGGAACAAGGTCATCCCTTATGAAAATTGGTACAAAAAGAAACCAAACTTGAACTGTTTTCGAGTTTGGGGATGTAGAGCGGTCGTTAGATTACCCCAACCCAAGATTAAAACCTTGGGGGAAAGAGGTGTTGATTGTATCTTTATTGGATATGCCGAGCATTCCAAGGCTTATAGGTTTTATGTCATTGAACCTAATGATTCTATATCGGTTCACACCGTGATTGAATCAAGAGATGCAATATTTGATGAGAATCTTTTTCTTCAATACTTAGACCAAAGGATTTGGTTCCTAGCTCAAGTGGACCTAAGGAAGGAGACGGTTCAGCCATGTCTCCTAATGAGTCACCTAAGCTCCGTAAGAGAAAACGAGGGAGGATCGAAAAATCATTCGGTCCTGATTTTCAACTTTATTTAGTTGAAGGGTCAAGAAATGAGGTTGATTTTCAATACTTATATTGCTATCATATTGATGATGGTCCAAAGACTTTTGGTGAGGCTATGAAGTCTCAAGACATTGCTTTTTAGAAGGATGCAATTAATGATGAGATGGACTTCATCATGGGAAATAATACTTGGATCTTAGCGGATCTCCCACCGGGTTGCAAGCCTTTGGGCTGCAAGTGGATCTTCAAAAGGAAGATGAAAGTTGATGGATAAATTGACAAGTTTAAGGATCGATTGGTTATCCAAGACTTTAGACAAAGGGAAGGTATTGGTTATTTCGATACTTATGCTCCGGTTGCTAGGATCTTTTCTATAAGGTTGTTGATTGCTTTAGCGGCTATTAATGATCTTTGGATTCACCAAATGGATGTCAAGACAACGTTCTTGAATGGTGATTTGGAGGAGGAGGTATATATGAAGCAACCCGAAGGGTTTGTAATGCCCGGTAATGAGCATAAGGTGTGTAAGTTGGTAAAATCATTGTATGGGCTAAAGCAAGCACCGAAGCAATGGCATCAAAAATTTGATGAGGTTGTCTTGTCGAGCGGGTTTAAGTTAAATCAATCCGACAAGTGTTTATATAGCAAATTTGATGAGTCCGGTAATGGAGTAATCATTTGCTTGTATGTTGATGACATGTTGATCTTTGGCACTGACCTTAGACAAGTAGAGCTTACTAAAGCATTTTTGTCATCTAAATTTGCCATAAAAGACATGGGGGAGGCGGATGTGCTTCTTGGAATTAGAATCAAGCGTGAAGGCAAAGGTCTATCCTTGACACAATCTCACTACATTGAGAAAGTGCTCAAGAAGTTTAATTGTGAGAATTGTTCTCCAATGAACACTCCCATGGATCCGAGTGTGAAGCTTAAGCCTAATAAGGGACAAGCGGTATCACAACTCGAGTACTCACAAGTGATTGGTTGCTTAATGTATGCCATGACGAGCACAAGGCCGGATATTGCTTTTGCGTTTGGGAAGTTGAGTAGATATACTAGTAATCCTAGTACTCACCATTGGCAAGGTATAAAGCGGGTGCTCGAGTACTTGAAACGGACCATGAATTTTGGTTTATCATATGTCGGGTTTCCTTCGATTCTAGAAGGATATTCTGATGCAAGTTGGATCACAAACAAGGAGGATCATACCTCTACAAGTGGTTGGGTGTTCTTGCTTGGGGGATGTGCCATTTCATGGGCTTCTAAGAAACTAACTTGCATTACAAGTTCGACTATGGAGTCAGAATTCATAGCATTAGCGGTTGCCGGAAGAGAGGTGGAGTGGCTAAGGAATTTAATCTACGAAATTCCATTGTGGCCGAAACCGGTGTCACCCATTTCTATCCATTGTGATAGTCAAGCTACTTTTGCTAAGGTTTATAGCCAAGTGTATAATGGTAAGTTGCGACACCTATGCGTTAGATATAGCGTGGTACGTGAGTTGATCACTCATGAGGTGATAACCATTGAGTATGTTCGGTCTCAACAAAATCTAGCGGATCATTTGACAAAAGGATTGACTAGGGACTTGGTTACCAAGTCGGCTATAGGGATGGGTTTGAAGCCCGTTTGAAATCTCTAATGGTGGGATACCCAATTCCCCTATAATACGACGTTAGAGGCTGAATTCATTGTGGAAAGCCTACACTTAGAGATTGGAGTACATGAGCGTTTTTCATCCCAAGGTATGTACTCGGATATGCAAGGAAAGTTAGGTTGAAGATTCTCTTCTTAATGGATCTTTTGAAAAAGTGCATTTGCAGGTGCATGATTAAAAGAATCCACCTATATGAGTGTGAAGTGGTGCCGCTTCAATAAGCCCGAGCTTGGCTTTGTATGCGCTCAAGAATGGATTAGGACACATGGCCTAAAATAGACTCAAGTTTACATTTGAAGTAGTGTAGAAACTTGTGTGTCTTGTATCATTAAGTATTCAAAATGGGTTGAACTGTTGAAGGGTTCAATCCGTATGACACCCTGATTCTCGAGTATTTGGAATGTGTATGACACTAATGTGAAAATTCAATCCTAAGGACATTTTCATTTATGCATGAGTTTGTGGTTGATGAGTATTGTTTATGTGAATTAGGGATTACACTAAAATGGGGGAGGAATGTTGGTGATTTTAGTGTCATCGGTCTTTTTAGTGTGATCGGGATTCGCTCAAAGCTTGAGGAGCTCGGTTTACGTTCGATGAGTCTTGGGAGTGCAGAGTGCACCGCTCGGGTACGTGAAATCGAACTCGGTGTTACAAGGATATTTCGGGATGTACATAAGTACATGTCGGGTTCGTATGGTTCGAATCCGGGAGCCAAAAGACGGAAAATGGGACATTCTGAGGCGTGGCACGGTTTGTGACTTTTTGGCACGGTTTGTGACACACCGTGTCAAATGGTAGTTTTGGACGGTTTGTGTTTTTTCAACCGATTTTAACGTCCTTATCCATTGGATAACGTTCTAGTAACTGCATAACCACCCTTAGGCCTATATAAGAGTGATGTTTCATCAAGTTTTGGCTCTAGTTTATCAAGAACAAAAAGGATTTCTCTACATCTTCCAACAACCAAAAACTTAAGTGTTTCTAGTAGTTTGCCTTGATCTTCTAGAGTTTGCAACGTCTTATCCCACTCCAAATTTTGTGTAACCCAAAGGCATTGAATAGGGTCGAAATATTGATTTCGAAAAGTGCATTTAGCACGATTCGTTTGAGTATCCAAGCACGAAGATTGATCAACGACACCTACCTTATACAACACTGGTTTGGTTGCGCATGTTCTACGAAGTTCAAGAACAAGTTGGAAGAAGCAAGGAAACTAGCTGGAAGGCATTTCTCGATCGAACGAGGTTGCAATTTAAAGTTGTTTTTCAAGGTGTGTTGAAGAGGTCCTCAACAAGTTATCGAAGAATATCTAACCCAAGCCTCACGACGCAACCGCGAAATATTGCGTCGCGATGTATACATTTCTGGGCTCCACACCACGTATTAGTTTTCCTTGATTTTCATATAAGCATTAGTTCTTATTGAAAATTTTCCCATTTTTATAGGTATAATACTTGATTGAAAACCACATGCAGCTTCTACTATTCTCATTTTTCCGTCGTTTTTTTGTGATACATCTTTTCGATCCAATCAAGAAGGGATGATAGTTCCTTCGACGACGTACAAAACAAATTAATCTTGTGGTATCATCTGTTGGAGCCCAGATATTCGCGATCTCGCAATCAACACCTCGCGAGATCTGGCCTTCTATGAATCTTCAAATACTGGAGACCTTCCTTACGCAAACTGGAGCAACAACTTATGACACATTGTTATCTGGATCAAAAAGTGCTATTCTCCTCTGTTCTTTATGTTCTTCAGTCCCTATGGTACCTGCACAACCAAACCGGAAGGTTGGACCCCCTGATTTGGCTCTCCGACGCTCAAGTCAGTAATAGCTATAGGTAAATGAACACAATGCCTCAATAACAACAACAGAATGAAGTAACACAAAGAGAAGATAGCGATCAAAGTAATGACTAAAACAGTGAAACCTCGTGAGCCAACTCAATGAAACAGTAAATGATGAAACTCAACCAATCGTGACGAATCAAACCTCAAAAGCACGGTGACGATACCGAGAGTCAGAATCCAGGTACCGATCATCCGATTTCCTACTAAAAGAGGTTAATCGGGATCGAAGAGACGAGCTCGGGAATGAGTAATCGCCTTATGTGTTTTCTCTCTCTCTCAAGGGGGAGGAAGATGCTCTCAGTCGCTTGCCTTTCTCTCTCCTTGCCGTTAGGATTTATAATTGGACGTTGGGTCCCACACAATCTGGTGTTGCTCCCTTTACCTATTGGGCCTCTTAATGGGCCTCTCGTACTTGATTTAGTTACTCAAACTTATGGGCTCGCGGTCTGTTTCTCAGTCGCGGACCGGGTTCGTATCACTGTAATCGCGAGAACCGGGTTCGTGTCGCGACTCGCGAGAACCGGGTTCGTGTCGCGACTCGCGAGAACCGGGTTCGTGTCGCGACTCGCGAGAACCGGGTCCAACAGCCAGCCCCCCAAGTCCTTGCCTTCGCGAAGGTAAGGCTTGGGTAATAATTGAAGTCAGGTTCTCGGGGAGTCCCTTGAAGGTTATTTGGTCGCGACTCCTTCTCATTCCATCGCGCTTGTTTTGAATTTTGAATTAAATTTGAGACGCTTCGTCTTCCCTCGCTTTGACACCTTTCAACACGTGGTAGCCTTTTGGGGATTTTTTCCATCTTCCTATATAAGGTTGTCAAGTCATATTCTCTCCTTCCTCTTCACTTCAACTGTTCGTGTTCCTCTGTAAAATCCTATTTCTAATAAAATTTCGAGAAGTCTTCACTCGTTCAAACAATCTTCAGATTCACAAATGGCTGGTAAGTTCTATTTCGAATTCGCTTTTTACTTGTTGTTCTTTTCCATTTCTGTTATACATAATTTCGGTATTTATATCTCCGCTGCTTTGTGTTCTTTCGAAGCTTTCACTGGTTTTCATGGTGGTCAGGCGGGCTTTCTCCGCACCTTTTCTGGTTTTTCACTGGGCGGTGCCCCTTTTTCCCCTTTCCTGTGTGATGGGCGTTCTTCTTTCCTTAAGAAGCCATTTTAGGCTGTCAGGATTCTCATCGTTCTTTCAAGTCGGTTTTCTTCTCATGGCTTCTATCCTACTCATCTCGCCCTTCCTTGGAGTGCCCGCCTGGAGTCTGTTTGACTCCCACTTAGATCTTATATTTCTCGTTTTCCAGGGTTTTCTTTGTTTTTCATTCCCATGGCTCGCGAAGCTTCTTTCTGGTCTTCGCGTTTCGTACTCTTGCCCTGGAAAACTAACTCGAGATCTTTTTCCTCTTAATCATCCACAGGGAACCCTGTAAGAAATAATGGCGATGAAGTTCCTTCTACCTCGCGACCGGATGCGGGTTATGGTAATAAAGATCTTCCTCAGGAATCTGAGGCAGTAATAATCGGTCGTGAGGACTATGAGAAGTTTTACTCCTGGCGAGGCGATCTTCCTCGCTTGGAGATCGAAGATATTTTCAATAATCTGGCGGGTCGCGTACAGATTTTGACTCGCCGCGTTCGTTATAAAAAGGTTAAGAACCTCGGGAACCCGTTTACGGCCCTTCCTTCTGATCTTAACCTTCGCGATCTTTTCACCGTCGCGGATGCCTATCCCTTCCCAGAAGGTACAATTTTTGCTCTTCCATCTTCGGGTGGAACTTCCCTTGATGAGTATGGCACTTTCTTTCCTTTGAGTATATCATCTCTCAAGCTAGGCTTTAGGCTCCCTTTCTCCAATTTTACTAAAATGCTCCTGAGAGAGCTGACTTACAGCCCAGCTCAGATGCATCCTAACTTCTGGAGGGCCTTGGTTATTTATGTGATGAGGTGTCAAGATATCGGGGTAAAACCCAATCCTTGTCATTTTCTCCTTATGTTCTCCACGCGAAGGGCTCCTGAGGAAATGGGGATGTTTACAGCCGTAAAGAATGGCAAGTCGGAGTGGGATGGTCCTCCCCACATACCGAAGTGGAAGGTTGACTGGTTTTTGGTACGACCACCTCCGGGTTCTGGGATCTCGACTAAGATATCGATGCTCGCGACCCAACCTAAATCTGGTAACTGGTCTCAGCCTAAGAAAGATTGTCTTTACCGCAAGTTCCATAATTTCCCTGATCTTGTTTCGACGCGCATATTCCTGAGGTGTATTACCCACGAGGTGCTAGCCCAGCGTGGACTTAGTCTTAAGCACCATTATGGTATTTCTTATGTCTCTCGTCTAATGGTTTTCTTGTTTGTTGTTACTTATCCTTTCTTCTTTTTTTTTTTATTGTTACGGATTCGCGATGTCATATGCTTATGTATTTTTTATTATATATATATATTTTTTTATTTTCAGAGACAGGATACTTTTCTCGTCTCCCGACCATTGAGGGTTCTGATGACTCTTTTGACGAAGAAACTATTGATGAACAGGCTCCCGCCCCACAGAAGAGCAAGCGCCGAAAGCAGCTGGCGAACAAGAACAAAGCTCCCTCCAAAAAGAAGAAAACCTCTGCTGGAGGTATTAACATCTGCGAGTCCGTGCCTCAATCTGTGGTGACCGAGACACGCGCGCCAGAGCCTCTAGACGACCAATCCCCGATTGGTTCGACAATCCCCTTAGGGGCCGGCGGGTCTCCTTCCTCGCACCGAGCAACCCCTGCAGGGAGGGCCTCGGAGACTGCCAAGGGTAAGCAGCCCATGACCCTTGAAGGTGGTCAAGATACCCCTTCTCAGGGCCTGGCTGAGCTTTTTCCCGAGGAAGAGGCGGTGAGAACGTTCTTTCATCGCGATCGACCAGGTTTCCCAGAGATGCCTGAATTTTTAGAGGGCATTGCTCGGGGTAGAGCAGGGCTCGCGAGACTCAATCTGGCGGTGGGTTTCCTTCCTTTTCTTTCTGAATGGTTTTCTTCCTTCTTGTCGGTAGGTGATTTTAACTAGCACATTTTGCTTACTGTAGTCGATTCTTCTCAACGAGGCATCGGGGCAATATGCCATCGCCCTTGAAGATGGCTACGTCCAGATGGAGGGAGAATATAACTAGATGGTCGATTTTGCTACCAAAGCCCGAGATGTCAAGGAGGCCGCGAAGAAAAAGCTAAAAGAGGAGAAAGAGAGGAATGTTGCTTTGGAGGACAGGGTAAATGAGCTGATGGCGAAGATAAGTGACTTGGAGCTTTCGGCCAGGACTACGGAGCGTAATCACCATACAGAGTTATCTTTGCTTCGACAAGAGAAAGACCAAGCTTTTGACAAGGGTCGTCGCGAAGGTGCCAAGCAGTATGCTTCTAGCTATCGCGAGAAATGTCGTATTGATTTTATCAGCTTGGCTCGTGACACCCTGGTGATTACCGCACTCAAGCGTCAGCTCAGAAAGCACAAAGTGGCTAACTTCCCTTATGATCCTACGGATCTTTGTGGTCTTCCTGCCGAGCTCCCTGCGTATACCTCTCCTCCTCTTGGGACTTTTATTGACGACGACGCGAGCCTTCTTGAAGGTTGGGTCGTCGAACCCTTCTTGCCTAAAGGCGAAGGGGTCGCTAGAGGGATGGAGTCTCACATTCCTTTAGTCCCAGCTCCTAAAGTGCCTAAAAGAGTAATTTACTCGGAGGAAAGGATGAAGAAAACAGCGGATTCTTCGACTCGCTCTTGTGCCAGATCGTCTGATGTGGATGCTGAGGTCGATGTTGTGAATATTGACAGCGAACAGACTGCTGCTGAAGAAAACATCACGTCAGCCAAAGACGTTGGTAGTGCGGGAGGGGTTCGCGATTCAGCGCTGGTTGAGGCTGATGGGTATCTGGATCTTCCTGATGAAGTTTAACTTCTTTTCATGCGTTGTCTGTAAACTCTTGGGTTGGTGCTATATACAATTTGTTATTTTGTTTCTGTGGCCCGTGGATCGGAATGTGATCGCGAGTCTAAATGTGGGTTAAACGATTTTCTTTCGGTCTTATGAGGAGACCGTACAATTATTTTCCTGTATGTCTTTTGTGTTTATTGCTTTTGTTCTCCCAACTACTTTTCTGCCTTAATCATTCAATGCATTAACTGCGGGTCAGGTGTATTTCTTTTATAAATAGCGTTTCCTGCCTTCTCCTTCTTTGTCTGCCTTTTTTCAAAGAATACCGACATGGCCAGGACACGACGAACTCGAGAGGGGTCTCTGGATGAGTCTTTCACTATTACTATGGATTCCTCTGCCATTACTGGCAGATGCTTGGTAAATATCCTTTTTTACTTTGCCTTTCTCTGCTTGTTCGTTTCTTAGACTCCTCTTCTCTACGTATAGCGTTTCCCGAAGGAACATTGTGATCAACATCTTAGCCATTTCGGTGGTAAGAGTCTTGTTCTTTGCGTCAATTTCGAACCTTGGGACGTGACTCTGGATAAGGCTGGGAGTTCTTACTTTCTGGGCAAAGGTTGGAGTGAGTTTGCGTATGAGAATGATCTTTGTGAGGGAGATGAGGTGACTTTCACCATGTGGCGTGCTAATCCACCTGAAGTTCCCGTTCAGACTGTGGTGTACCAAGTGAAGGTCGCCGTTCCTCTCTAGGCTTAGTGCTTTTTAATGTCTCTTTATTCTGTGTTTGTATGGTGATTTCTCCTCCTCTTCCCCTCCCCCCATAGTGCTCGTGAGGATGTTTACAGTCTCGCGAGCCCTATGTGTTAAGAAAGGAGGGAGAATGAACGAGGTTTTATGAATAAATTAGACTGGGATTATCGGAAAAAACTTTGGAACTCAGAATGTAATGTGCACCTCTGTGCCATCGCGATTAAAAGTATGTGTCTCACCAATAGACTTTAGAACTTAAAAATGTTTCCAAAATGAGAATACTTAATATCATAAATAGGTCACTCTTCAACATCTTTCGTCCAGAAAGATTCTTCTGTTGGTCTTACGAAAAACCCTGCGAGAAAATCGATCGCGTAAGTATAGACTATTCATATGTCATGACCTGTGATGCGATAAAGAGTGTGTTCTTACCTGACTACTGCATGCGTATGAGCCAGTAGTAGGGTTTTTCGTGCACCTATGAGTGTCTTTGTGTTTGAGAATGTGATTTCCTATAATGAATTGGAATCAGATTCTTTGTTCTTGTGACAAAACAAAGTAGCTCGCGTGTTTATCTCATCATACCTTAGCTAAGGTATTCTTGATGCCTTGGGAAATCCATGCTCGCGGATAATTGGAGTTTTAGCGCCTGTTTCCTCACAAACTGCCATTTTCTGTTTCGTTCGCGATCATGCCTATGATCGTTCGCTTCTTTAGTGTAGGAGTGTCTGTCAAAACAGATGGGGATTCATTAGCGTTTTGTATTGCATATTTCCATGCTAAGTATATAGTTTCATGATTGACTTTTTTCAGGAGTGTCACTCGCTGAGCTCCATGCCTTGATGGGTTGCTATCCCATCAAGGTCAGGACTTCGTGGTCGAGGTGAGGAGGACGAATGTCGTTACTCACTCTCGGACGGTCACGACTTCGCGACTTGGGTGGGTGCTCTTGGCCCCAGCCCAGCGTCACGGCTTCGCGACCTGGGTGGGTGCTCTTGGCCCCAGCCCAGCGTCACGGCTTCGCGACCTGGGTGGGTGCTCTTGGCCCCAGCCCAGCGTCACGGCTTCGCGACCTGGGTGGGTGCTCTTGGCCCCAGCCCAGCGTCACGGCTTCGCGACCTGGGTGGGTGCTCTTGGCCCCAGCCCAGCGTCACGGCTTCGCGACCTGGGTGGGTGCTCTTGGCCCCAGCCCAGGGTCACGGCTTCGCGACCTGGGTGGGTGCTCTTGGCCCCAGCCCAGGGTCACGGCTTCGCGACCTGGGTGGGTGCTCTTGGCCCCAGCCCAGCGTCACGGGATTTATGCAACATTCTGAATTCTCGAGATGTGCACGTACCTTTTATTCTGAGATCACGTCCCCCTTTGTGGCGAAAGTATTTATTCCTCTGGTAAACCGATGATAGATTCTTGCTAATGTTTAGTTTCAATCGGTTCTTTCGCCTGCATACAGCTTGTTAGAACGTCTTATATCGCGATTTTATCGCTTTCCATGAAATATTCATCTAAGGTATGCAGACATGTTACGAAAACGTGAGAATTCATACCTGTGTGGGGGAGTAGGCTAGGCGTAATAGCGGCATAGTCGCATCACGTTCCAGGAATTTGCAACGTGATTGCCAGAGCTATCCTTCAGTCGATAGGCCCCTGGGGCGACCTCGCGATCCACTATGTACGGCCCCTCCCAGTTGGGATCGAGTTTTCCCCCCTCTGTCTTTCTCAGGACCAGATTTCCTTTCACGAAACCTCTTTCCTTGACATGCT
The DNA here is from genome assembly GCA_029168935.1 of Oxyria digyna. Lineage (NCBI taxonomy): Eukaryota > Viridiplantae > Streptophyta > Magnoliopsida > Caryophyllales > Polygonaceae > Oxyria > Oxyria digyna. The sequence continues at coordinate 50,886,508 of JAPVLV010000005.1, forward strand.
TGTTGTAATACTTCGCGACGCCCGCTTTGTAAGCGGCCGCCCGGATAACCGCCATTTCTTGGGTTTCTTCGCGAAGTTGGAGTTCCATCCTCATCTTTTCGTCATTGGTTTCCGAGTCATAGTGAAGGAGTCTTTCGTTTGGGAACAAAATTTCTACTGGAACCATGGCCTCTACTCCATACGCGAGGGCGAAAGGACTCTCCCCTGTTGCTTTTTTCACTGTGGTTCGATTGGCCCAGAGAGTAAGTGGCAGGACCTCCGCCCATCTGCCCTTGGCGCTATCTAGTCTTTTCTTCAGATCCGTGACAATGCTCTTATTGACGGCTTCTACCTGCCCATTGCAGTGTGGATGTGCAACTGAAGCAATTTTCAAATTAACTCCCAGATCGCTGCACCATGCCATCAGCTGGGGCGAGTTAAATTGAGGGCCACGATCGGTTACAATCTCGCGTGGCAACCCATAGCGGCAGATAATGTTCTTCCAAAGGAATTTTTTCACTACAGGTACTGTTGTCGACGCGAGTGCTTCCGCTTCAATCCATTTTGTGAAGTAGTCGACTGCGACAATGATATACTCGAGCTGACCCGGGGCCTTTGGTTTAAAAGGGCCAAGAAGATCCAACCCCCACATCGCGAAGGGGATGGGGCTTCCCATGATCTGAAGCTGGACCCCTGGTTGGTGGGAGGCAGGGGCGAAATACTGGCATGCCTGACAAGCTCGCGTCATCGCTTGAGCATCTTGTTTCATTGTGGGCCAAAAATGCCCTTGGCGCAAAGCCTTGTACACCAGGGGTCTCCACCCTGCGTGTGTCCCACACAGCCCAGCATGCAGCTCTTCGAGGTAGGCCTTTGTCTCGTAGTGACCCATACACTTCAGCTCGCAAGGGTCACCTCCTCTCTTGTAAAGCTCACCTCTGCTGATATAGAAACGTCCAGCCTTTCTTTTTAGTTGCATGAGCTCCTTTGGGTCAGTTGGACCGCGACCATATCTGAGGTAGTCAATGAATGGGCGACGCCAATCTTCAGACGAAGTGTTGATCGCCATCATCTCAATTTCGCGACTGATGGCGCTTTCTTCTTTCACAAAAAACAGATATTTCGGGGCCCCCCCCTTTGATACCATGAACCCTGATCTTCGCTCGCGTTCTTCTTTGGGACCTTCCCATCCGGCTCCCATCTTCGCGAGTTCATCTGCTTTCTTATTCAGTTCTCTCGGGATTGCCTTTATTTCGAAATGCATGAAAAGCGAGGTCAATGTCGCGACCCGCGCATGGTATTGCGGGAGGTTCCCTGTTCGCGCTTCATAAAGCACCTGCACCTGTTTTACTACAACTTCTGAATCGCAACAACATGATAGCACAGAGATTGAAAGACCAATGGCTAACTCTAGCCCTGCGATCAAGGCCTCATATTCAGCTTCATTGTTCGTGGGTTTGAATTTTAGTGCGATGGCGTGACTTATTTCATCTCCCGTAGGCGATGTGAGAATCACACCCGCGCCACATCCCTCGTCATTCACGGCTCCGTCTGTGTGCATTATCCACATCATCTGTTCGCCATACGGATTCACCACTTCCCCTTCTCTGAAACTCGTTTCGACGATGAAGTCGGCAAGCGCTTGTGCTTTGATAGCTGGCCTGGGCCGATATACTACATCGAATTCTGACATCTCGATGACCCATTTCGTGAGCCTCCCTGCTACGGTTGGTTTTGTCATGAAGCTATTCAGTGGCAGGTCCGTTAGGGTTTCAATCGGGTGTGCATGGAAATAGGGTCTTAGTTTGCGAGCAGCCGTTATCAGCGCAAGTACAGACTTCTCAACCGGAGAATACCGTGTCTCCGCTGGCAATAAAGCTCGGCTGACAAAATATACCGGCTTTTCTGACTCGCGAACAAGGACTGCGCTTACCGCCCTTGAGCTGGCCGCGAGATACAACTGGAGAGTTTCTCCCGGAACCGGGGAAGATAAGATCGGGAGCCTTGTCAGATGCTCTTTGAGGCTCGCGAAAGCTTGACCACATTCTTCAGTCCACTCAAAGTTCTTTGGCTTTCTCAAAATTTCGAAGAAGGGGAGGTTTCGTTCGGCCAACTTGGCACAGAATCTCCCCAAATAATTTACTCGGCCTACAAACCGTTGGACCTCATGGGTAGACCGTGGTGGTTCATGATCGAGAACGGCTTTGACTTTATCGGGATTTACCTCGACACCGCGAGCACTAATCATGAAGCCCAAAAATTTTCCTTCTGTGACCCCGAACACGCACTTGTCTGGGTTTAGACTCATCCCGTACTTTCTGAGCGTCGCGAATACTTCTGCCAGGTCACGAGCATGATCACTCTGCTCCTTGCTTTTCACCACAATGTCATCAACGTAGGCCTCAACTGTATCCCCTATCTGATCACTGAAAATGCGGTCTACCAATCTCTGGAAAGTGGCCCCCGCGTTCTTAAGGCCGAAAGGCATCACTTTGTAGCAGAAGGTTCCCTTGTCTGTTATGAAAGAGGTATGCTCTGAGTCAAGGGGTTTCATCATGACTTGGTTGTATCCCGAGTATGCATCTAAAAAGCTGAGTGCCTCATGTCCTGCAGTGGAGTCTACAAGCTGATCAATAGAAGGTAGTGAGTAGCTGTCTTTCGGGCAAGCTTTGTTTAAGTCTGTGAAGTCTACACATATCCTCCATTTGGCCGTTCCTTTCTTCGCGACCATGACGATATTAGCCAACCAAGTCGGGTACTGTACTGGTCTAACAAACCCAGCTTTTAGGAGTTTCACGAGTTCTGCGGCCGCGGCCTCATTCTTCGGACCCGCTTGCTTTCTCTTTCGCTGTCTTTTGGGAAGGATATCGTTGCTAATATTTAGAGAGTGAGTGATCACCGATGGGGGAATTCCTTTCAAGTCTTTGGGGGACCAAGCGAAGACATCTCGCGATTCCGATAGCAAGTTTTCAATCTCCACCATCACCATAGGGTCAAGGTTACCCCCTACCGATAACTTCTCTTCTTTGTTTACAAAGGGAGTGACTTCCTACGTTTTAAATCCGGAAAACTTTGCTCTGTCCACATTTCCCTCAGAATCCTGATATCTAGGGGGCTCGCGAACATCTAACTCAGCTTCCTCTTCAACATTAGGCATGCCCGGGACAAAAAGTTGATTCGCGAGCAGAGGCGTTTCTTCTCCCTTTTCAGACTTGATATAACAAGAGATGCTTTCCTTCTCCACACCCGTCGCGATTCCAGTTCCGGATGGTGTGGGAAACTTTATGCAGAAATGGCTCATGGATACTACTGCATCAAACTTGCACAATGTGCCTCTCCCGATGATTGCGTTATACGAAGAGCTTGTCGGGATGATTACGAAATCAATCTTTTCTGATCTTCGTGGCCCTGTCTCATCTCCCATCACTACATCTAAACTCACCACTCCTAGAGCAGTGACTCTTTCTCCCGCGAAGCCTACTAAGGTTGTTCGCGTCGGTCTCTTCATTCGTGGATCAACCCCTAGCTTTTCGAAGGCATCCAGATATATTATGTCGGCAGAGCTGCCAGTGTCTACCAGAATACGGCTGACTAGTTTCGTGCCAATTTGTAGATGTATAACCAATGGGTCACCAGAAGAGACTGCCCACTCATTGATCTCTTCGTTAGAGAAAACCAGTTGATATGGCTCTCTGGGAAGGGGCTTCGCGATACTCATAACTGGGAGCCCGCGAGGGAGCGGTGCGTTGATCATCTTGCGTTGCTCACGCCTGTTCGGGGGTATAGGGACATGCTTCCCGGCTATGGTCCCTACATGACCGTCTGGTCGCGGGAAATCTTGGTTGCGTTGAGGTGGATGAGGATCGTTCGCGTGCTGCTGATTGCGCCCCCTTCCTCGCCCACCGTTGTTGTTTCCCCCTCTGAATGGCCCCCGGCCAGGGTTTCTACCACCCCTGCCTTGATTGTTTCCCCCGCCTCTCTGATTCATGAGGACTGCTCTCTGTTCGGGTTCATTGTTCATTCTTGGGCCACTCCGGCACTCATCCGTGTTGTGAGTAGTGGAGTTGTGGTTGGCGCACCACATTCCATCGCGACCGCGACCTCGGCCTCCATTGCCTCGGCCGCGACCTCTGTAGCCAGAGTTGTCATCCCTCTGGTTCATCAAATTATGTTCCTGAAATTGGTTCTGGTCCGTATTCTGTCTGTAATCCTGATATTGATCTTGATTCTGACGCTGAGTTACTAAACCTGGGGCCCGTGAATCACCCTGTCCCTGGTCAAACTGTTGTCTTTTGTTCCCCCAATTCTGATTACCCTTTCTAGAGCTCTGGTTTTGGTTTTGGTTCTGTTTGTTCTGACCTCCACCCCCCGCGGGTGCGCTCGAGTGAGTCTCAACTTGTATTTCGACATAAGCTCTTTCCAACATGGCCTGATAGGACCCTTCCTGTTTTCTGTATAGGTGCTTTTTGAACTCACTCCCGTCGGCCAGCCCATTTAAGAATGCGACCCTGGCGGTTTTATCATCGAAGTCATCAGCTTCTAAAACCATCAGCGAGAATCTTTTTACGTACTCTTCCAGACTTTCGCCTGTTTTTTGCTTAATCCCGACCACCTCTTGCATGGTTATCTTCCTCTTCTTCGAAGAGCCAAAATGCAACAAAAATCCCCTTTCAATATCTGCAAAACATGAGATGCTCCCGGGTGGTTGATTTAACATCCATGTCATGGCAGTGTCCGCGAGCGTTCCTGGGAATCCCTTACACAGGGTGGCCTCATCCGGACCCCTCGCGATCATGGCGTACTTATATCGGGTAAGATGCTCCTTAGGGTCTCCCTTACCGGTGTATTCCTTGATAGTTGGGAATCTAAAATCTGGTAGTGGAGGGGCCCCGATGATGTGCTCTGCAAAAGCTGTGGGGCCAAACATTGTTGAGAAATTGAGAGGAGGGTTCTGGGATGTCTCGCGATAATAGTGGGGTGCTCCCTGACGTTCGCGCTGGTCTTGCATAGGATAGTATGCTCGGCCCCTCTCGTCATAACGAACATCGTGTTGAGAGTTGTAGTGCTCCTGATGACTCATTGGGGCCTGGTTCAAGTCGAACCTTCCCCGACCCACGTCGTGAGTATCATTTCTCTCCCTCGGCCTTCTAGAAACCGAGGCTCTGTCATCCGGGACAATTTCAGCTACTTCTTCTCGATTAATTTCTCTCGCGTCGCAATTGGTCTGGTCGTTGAGAGGTTCGACCCTTTGGTTAGCTGTATTTGGGGCAATCGGGGCGCCTTGCGCTATCCAGGCGGCAAAAAGCTCATTCTGCTCCCGAGGGATAGTGATAAGCTCGGGGACTTCCTCCTCGACACGAGGGAGTGGTGGGGGATTGAGAGTGTTTTGATTGATGTGTGACGTGGTGGCGTTTACTGTTCCGCTTTTGCCGGTTTCGACCATAATGTTGTCCGTCGCGAACTGACTCTCGGGATTTCAAAGGGACTAGTTGCGCGAGGAGGTCCCCACGGTCGGCGCCAGTGTTGGAGCCCAGATATTCGCGATCTCGCAATCAACACCTCGCGAGATCTGGCCTTCTATGAATCTTCAAATACTGGAGACCTTCCTTACGCAAACTGGAGCAACAACTTATGACACATTGTTATCTGGATCAAAAAGTGTTATTCTCCTTTGTTCTTTATGTTCTTCAGTCCCTATGGTACCTGCACAACCAAACCGGAAGGTTGGACCCCCTGATTTGGCTCTCCGACGCTCAAGTCAGTAATAGCTATAGGTAAATGAACACAATGCCTCAATAACAACAACAGAATGAAGTAACACAAAGAGAAGATAACGATCAAAGTAATGACTAAAACAGTGAAACCTCGTGAGCCAACTCAATGAAACAGTAAATGATGAAACTCAATCAATCGTGACGAATCAAACCTCAAAAGCACGATGACGATACCGAGAGTCAGAATCCAGGTACCGATCATCCGATTTCCTACTAAAAGAGGTGAATCGGGATCGAAGAGACGAGCTCGGGAATGAGTAATCGCCTTATGTGTTTTCTCTCTCTCTCAAGGGGGAGGAAGATGCTCTCAGTCGCTTGCCTTTCTCTCTCCTTGCCGTTAGGATTTATAATTGGACGTTGGGTCCCACACAATCTGGTGTTGCTCCCTTTACCTATTGGGCCTCTTAATGGGCCTCTCGTACTTGATTTAGTTACTCAAACTTATGGGCTCGCAGTCTGTTTCTCAGTCGCGGACCGGGTTCGTATCACTGTAATCGCGAGAACCGGATTCGTGTCGCGACTCGCGAGAACCGGGTCCAACATCATCCATATATACAAAATACTATAATTCATGCATTATTATATATGAACGGTCTTGTCCAATATATGGTCAATATAATTGCAGCTCACATGTATGGCTTGCTTAAAACAAGTGTTTCCAACTTGCATCCATAGTTTCTAGAAATACTAGCTTATCCTCTTCTTCTTCTTCGAGAACACGATATTAAAAATCGGTAAAGGATTCGGTGATCGAAGGTGAACGATTAGGTAAGAATTTTGAACATGTAGTGATCTATCTCATGCACGGATATTTCAGATTATTCGTCGTAAAATTTGAAGTTCGTCTAACAATTAAGTTTAACTCTCACCAAATAAGCGAAATCTTAATCATATCATATCTTAATCGTATCCTATCTTAATCCTATTCTAATCATATCATAATATATATAATTTTTGGGATATGAGAAAAATCTTCTATACATATACTAAAACAGAGCGGTGTTTTGACATATATGTCGCCCTCACGTTCAATTAGCCTATGTGTCAGTCTCTCGGATATGTCACCTCCTTCGTCATGTCATCTGACACGTCATCGTGACTTTTAAAAAAATTGCCACATCATGGCTTTAAAAATTACAAAAAAAATCTTAGATTGATTAAATATATTTACCCGAAAATTTATCTACTTTCCATATACTAGCCAAATATAATTAATTTAGTCAACTTATTCCATGCAATATTTGATCTTCAATCTATATTGTTACATATGTATTATATAATATATATTTTGTATACTATATTGTTCAATATCTCAATCATACGTACTATAAATTAATGATAAATAATCTCAATTTCATTACATATGTACTACATAATATATACTTCGTATATTATATGGTTCAATTTCACTATATTCATATTAAACAATACATACTTCATATACTATATGATACATCGTATAATATGTATGTGGATAACTTATTCCATCTAATAATTGATTTACTCTCCTTTAAAAAAATTATCTTTTAATTAGAGAACAAATTGATCTTTAACTCATTCTATCTGTAATAGGAAAAATATTTATACATATTATGATAAGATGTATATGGATAACTTATTCTATCTAATAATTAATTTACTCTCCTTTACAAAAAATTATTTTATAAATTGATCTTTAACTCATTCTATCTTAATAGAAAAAAAGTACGTATTTATACATATTTTCTATCTACTTTTTATACATTATGATTTCCGCCTCATCTCCTTAAAAAATTATTTATAAAATAAAGCCTAACTAAGACCAAAGTTCTTAAATTTCGGTATATTAGTAACTCATATTATGAGTCCTATTTATATTTATATAATTTGTATTAATCTTTTTAATCAAGTAATCATTTTCATAATCTTCAAGTAGAATCCATTGAAATAATTTCTGAAAACAATAGTAGATATCAAAAATGGATTTCACATATGATACTTACACCATCGGATACGCAATTCTTATCAGATTTTAAAGGGGATAATTTATGGTGGTTGTTTGTTTTGTCATTGCTATCAACAAAAATCTTTAATTTTCACTCTCTCGAGTGGTTTGTTTCTTCCAAAACATTGATATTTATATATTGTATTTTGTAGAGTAACGAGCATAAATGGATTAAAGGTCTTAATTGGCGATAATCAAGTTAAACAAAATACAATCACAAATGAGATAATCAATTTTGTGTGTTTCTCAGATCACGACCAGTCATAGGATTATATACATATAGAAATATTAAAAATTAAATTTGCTTTCATTTGATCATATAATATTTTTCAAGAAAATTTCAAAATTAATAAAGTAACACCAGCTACTGAGCTAACGACAGATCAGGGAGTCATGTCATATGTTATCGTTTGATGCGCCAAATCATTATTTATCACTTCTACTCAACTCGTCTTTGATCAAACTCTACCTCTCCATAATACGTCAAAGTCTAATCTCTCGCATCTGCGCATTGACACCTCGAGTCCAAAATATATTATATATATATATATATATATTCTCATTTTATACTTTAATAATTATTCTCAAACACACTCTTCTATAACTTATCTATTTTTCTTTCTCAAACACACTCTTCTATAACTTATCTATTTTTCGTTGAGCGTTCATATTTGAAGTATCTCGAGGAAGTTACATAAAATTCAACTGGAACAACATCGATACGTGCATACTTATTATTTATGTCATTTCCGGTGAAACTATACTTAATACTCCATCCATAATTTGTAAGTTGCATCTCCATTTTTGTCTGATTTGGACACATCTATTTCGCTTCAACTCGCATTAATATATTTTAGACGAGACTATGTGCAACAAGCTCTAGATACTAGAAGAAGGTTGATGATTAACATAAGAGAAAATGATACATTTGGATATAAAACTCCATTAATGTCTCCCACAAGCATCTCTGTGCTGTTCTCAATTAACTTGAATCCACGCGGAGTGGTAGAGGATGATCGAATTAACAAGTTTTAGTCACACACAGAATCATTGATTACACTATATAGTATATACTACCTACCCACCACACTTTCCACATTTTTTTAGATAGATAAGATACGGGGTATCATCCATGAGAAGGTAACAACCTTTGATCAACATTGGAGATGATAGGAAGAAAGGTCGATAAGATGCAAACAAGCTTGAAGTCATAAAGTGTGGTCTAAGGGTTCTAATATAGTCATCAGATAGAAAGTAATCATTGTTTTAATTTAAAATTATTTTAATATAATGAAGATTTATATTAGGGTTCGCTAGGAAGTCATCCGCCCTGTTTGCTTCTCTAAAGCAATGAATAATTTTGAAATTGAGGAAAATATTTAAGTTTTGTTTGATATCATGAATGATATTTTTGATTTTCCAAGAGAATTTTCAAATATTATTGATAGAATTGATAACCGTTAAATTGTCTCATTCAAATACGAAATTAGTCTTTTAATTTGAATCCAACTTTAACCGCATAGAGAAACATCATTGCTTCAGTTTTCAGTGTTGAATTAACATTTACACGTCTACTGTAAATATCTATAAGTTTTTCATTATTATCTCTAATAATACAGACAATAAATGAGTTATTATAAAAAGTAAATGATCATCCAAATTGATTTTAATCCATACATAATCCCTTAATAGATAACGTATGTTTTGCATGGTTTACATTTCTCCACATTTGCAATAAGAGTCGAGTGGTCATTTCGAATTCGGATACAATCAAATGCTACAACATTTGGATATAGGCAGTACTCCCTCCGTCCCTTAATGTTCTTTCCGTTTCATTTTGGCACATTTGTCGAGACACGTTTTGCGTCGTTAATATCTCTTATTATATCTTTTTAAAAATTATAAAATTTTGATATTAATAAAGTACTCAATGAGACGAACAAAACAAGATCCCGCATGACCATATTTGTTCTTATAGATTGAGAATAATCTAGCGAATTGTATTGAATTGTGAATAGTGTAAAAATAGGAGATGAGAAAAACATTAGGGGGCGGATGGAGTAATACATAAAATTATAAAATTATACTGTAATTTAAAACTTGAAATACGGATTTATATATCCCCGCTCGACATATATTTTAGAGATTGGAAAGGCTTGATTTTCTTGATGTAGTTAATTATTTTTGCCCAAAAGTTAGATACCTTTATTCTTTGTAATTCTTTGACTCCGAAATTGTTGAAATTTAACAAGTTGAATTCAACCTTTGAAAGATTTATGTGCAAATGTGTGAATTTCTCTTTGTAATTCTTTGACTCCGAATTTTTTTATCGTTCATATGCGAGCTAATTTTGAGTCCGATCTTAGTATATAAAATCTTAGCACGACTTATATATAAAAGTTATCACCTTAGGTTCGGTGCAACACTAGAAGTAAACTTATCTATTTGAACAAGATATGAGAAAAATTCTCATGGCTTGAGGGAATTACAATGTTCATGAATATAGCTTTATGTTTTTTATTGAACCAAACACAAAAATAAAAACTACTTTATGGATCAATTCTACTTTCAGAACAGTGCAATATCAATCAAACCAGAGCTTAATATATACTCCCTCTGTCCCTGAAAGTTCTTCTCATTCCAAAAATTTACACTATTCACATATTAATCGAATTTGTTAGATATCTTATAATATATAAGAACAATCATAGTGATATGTGGTCTTGTTTAATTCGTCTCATTAAGAACTTTAAGAATATCAAAATTTTATAATTTTTATTAACATATATTTAGAGATATTAACGATACAAAACGCACATCGTCATACGTGTTTAAAAGAGATGAGAAGAACATTTGGGGACGGAGGGAGTACTTAAAATAATGTTATCATGTTAGGTTCGGTGCAACACTAGATGATCGGAAATCTGATATTGGATCGAGCATTTCCTGCAAATCTAATCTTACATGTTTTCATAAAATAGATCCTGACCTCAATCATAAGAACACTCCGACCCAACAATAAGGTATGGTAAGTCAGCAATTTTACCGGCAAGGAAAAAAGCTTATACTATACGCCAACACGTTATATTTATTATCCTCTATGATTGACTGTTACAATGACCCGGGTCAAAACTAATTCGGGTCGGATCTTTGTTAGTGGACAAATTTGCAATCAATGCCCATTTGTATTTCGCGGGTCCCACTTTAGAAAGCGTCTTTCCCGTTTCTTGTATGTGGGTCCCACCCCTCCTCTTCTCTATAAATTGCCACTCTTGGTAGTGAGTGATTGCAAAATTATACTCCGTATGTGTTACAAAGTTTTCATTTCCTCTTCCATACACATTCTCTCCAAAGAGTACATTCTAGACCACACTAAAAAGGCCACAATAACCACCATTCGTGTGTGACAAATGACGAAATTGACCCCGACGAAACGGCTTAGGGAATCCGACCCGACCCCCACGACGACGACAACAGCTGCCACCGGGCATCCGGTGTATCGTGGGGTTCGAATGCGTGCGTGGGGGAAATGGGTATCTGAAATCCGCGAGCCTCGAAAAAAGTCACGCATTTGGCTCGGGACTTTCCCGAGTCCGGAAATGGCGGCTCGAGCCCATGACGTGGCGGCTTTGTGCATCAAGGGAGAATCCTCCACCCTCAACTTCCCGGAACTGGCTGGGTTGTTTCCCAGACCCATTTCTATGTCGCCTCGTGATGTACAAGCTGCAGCAGCCAAGGCTGCAGCTATGGATGTTGTTGAACCAGTTATCCGAACTGATCTATCCATGTCATCTTCCACATCATCATCATCATTATCATTATCATTATCATCTGAGGAGGAGGAGTTGAGTGAGATTGTTAAGTTACCGAGTTTGAGCCCGAGTTACGACTCGTTTGATGGGTGGCTTTATCCGACGCCGTGGAATGAGTACTTCTCCGAGCAGGCGGTGCCAGAGGATTTACTGACGTGGAATTTCTGAATATTAATTGTTTGTTTTTTATTATTATATATTCATGATGTTGTGCTATATACTCCGTATTATGAAGTGCAATTTGTGTGAATTATGCTGATAAAAATAACTGATCTTTAGCATCTAGCTAGTATAAACTTTTGTAATTTGACGTATGTATCATGTATGTGATCGAATTCGAATATATGTCCAACTGTATCCTGCAAACATTGCACCCAACACTTGTATATTACAGTTGGACCTTATTATTTTGCAAAAGATTATATACTCCCAGTCTCCCACTATATATATTTATACCATCTTTCCTTAACAACAAAACCTACAGAAAAAATCTATATGTCAGTTTTCAGTTATTATTATTTTCTTTACATATATCAATACATTTTAAGTTGCAACAAAATTTGGCTCACTTTGGGAAGTTTGTATTGATGACTACACTATATTTAATAATTCTTCGGATGGGTTAGCTTCGATTTTAGAGATTGATAATTAAATAAACGGAACATGTAATCGTCTTTCGTTATTGAATAATGTATATAAGTAACCCACCACTTCTACTAAAAAATATTGTCGCAACTCACAAGGCCCAAAAATTAATGCACTAGTAAACAATATTGTTATGAAAACATGGTTAATTTTATTAATTTTTTATAACAAAAATATACCAAAATCCAGGAGATATTATATCTTAGGTACTCGTAATATTAATTTTTTATAACTTCATTAAATCGATACAAATAAGATAATTATTATATTTCGGCAAGCTTTACGGTCAATTATGATTTTGAAATAAAATTTATAAATAAATATATTTCTTTAATTTTAAGATGAGATAAATGTTTAAAATTTTCATGGTTAAATTATTTTAGAAATGCTAGAAAGACGTATATATATTACTATACGTAGGGAGTATATAACAAAGATCTATCTACTAGGTTTCTTAAAGTTAAGTATCGACTCTTAATTATCCTTATAATCTATCTAGACTGAATATTATTTTGTTCATGTGACATAAGCTTATCAACGTGTTGTACGTACATTTCCCTTAGCTACGTGTGGTTTCGTTGACGAATTCGAAAAATTGCGGTATGGGTTGTCAATTGTCATATGTGTTTAATTTATCTTTTTTGGGTAGAATATATGTGTATGGTACGTTCGTATTTAATTACGTTTTGATTTGGTAGAATGTCTAATTTAGTACTTACTTCTTTTGGTAGATCGAGTTAAAGCATGTTAATTACCTTACGTACCGTATATATAAACTCCAAACTCTATGTGAATGTTCCGTAGAAAGATATGACAAAAATTGTTGATGATAAGAAATGTTAAATCATGATATGACATCAGTGTTCCATCAACTTAATGTCTTAATTCTTATGCTGGCCAGCAAATGTAAATAGGTGGGACTTTGGCCTATTGATATGAGTATTTTATAACTTAGGGATACGTATCAATTAAGACCCAAAAAAAATTATGAAACTATAATATAATGGGTTGGTGCAAGTAGTTTTTATGGATGGAGGATTTATATGGTCGATTGGAGAAACAAACAACTAACATTCGAATGATATATTCCAAAGCTTTTACATCTATTATGTTATGTTCCGACCTTACAATTTTCCGCTCTTATATTGAGAAAAATATTCTTGTGAGAATAAATCTTATAATATGAAGTGTGAAATGTTGGCGTTCACGATAACAAGCTAATACTCATAATTTGAGCGGTTTTATTCATAATCAGACGACCATACATGTCAGCTCAAGTCATGTTCATAAATTAAACAAAGTTCATATAAATTATAACTCACTTGTGTTTCTTCCAGTATGTTAGAATGCTAGACAGACGTCAGAATATAATAAAAAGGCTTGGTTCTTTCCAACCTTTTTTTTTGAATTTTCGATAAGTATATAGAAGGGGGAAAGATTACATAACGAGAAAAGCAATAAGTTGCTGAGCTCAAGTAACAAACAAGAGAAAACAGAGAGGAAACAAAAACATGCTCATACTAAAACTCTACCTCTAGGAAGCAAAAGTTTCAACATATGAGCACTAACACACCCTTTGGCATGGGCAATGATGCATCTGGAGCAATTCCGAGCACTAGGCGTACAACCGTTAAAGATAACGTCATTACGAAGCCTCCAAATACTGTAGATGAAAGAAGAGAAAACAACACCCACAAAGTCGTAGAAGACACGATTCTTACGACGGCTATGCATCAGCCATTCGAACCAGTTGTGAACAATGAGCTCCCGATGAGACAGCTGAAGCCAGTAAAGGATATCACCCAAGACAGATTTGGAGAAAGTGCAGGAATTAAAGAGGTGATGACATGTTTCAACTTCTAAGCCACAAAGGCTGCAAATAGAGCTAGGGAGATCAGTCCAACTTGCAATGCGAGACTTGGTGGGAATCTTGTTGAGGAGAGCAAGCCAGGTAATAACCGAACACTTAGGAGTGTGAAACTTCTTCCAAATGATGGACCCCCAAATCCAGGAAGATCCATAGTCACGTAAGAGGTTGTAGACAATGGGGGAAGCAAACTTACCCGCTGAATTCGTGAGCAACGGAGAGATAGTAGAAATTGTAGAGCCCAAAATAAGTTTGTCCCTAACAACCAAAAGGCATCTCCAGTTCCAACTATCAGCAGCACGACAAGCCACCGTCCAGATGAGCTCGTTTTCAAGGAGACTGCGAGATACCCACCTAACCCAGATGTTCGGGGCAGAATCAAGCAATTCTTTAATGGAACGAGCATAGAAAGTCTGGTTCCAGGACAACAGCTCTTTGAACCCTAGCCTTCCTTCCTCCTTAGGCTTGGAAACAAGCTTCCAAGCAACCGGGTACTTACGAGAGCCAGCTTCGCCAAACCAAAGGTAAGATCTCATAATCGACTGAACCTTAGCAATAATATCAGGGGGAATGAGCAAAGCATTGCACCAGAAATTGCAAATACCGATCGCGCGGACCAACTCAATACGCCCGACATAGGAAAGCTTCCGAGCAGTCCAAGAGAGAATCTTGAACGTTATTTTGTGAACAAGGTCCGAATATTCAGAAATCTTAAGCTTACGAGACCCGATGAGAACCCCGAGATAACGCATAGGCAAAGTGCCCTCCACAAAGCCCGAAGAAGCCAAAATATTCTTCTTAGTGAGATCATCAATGCCCGCAAAAAATATGGAGGTTTTCAGAGGGTTAACCAACAACCCTGAGAGGGAGCCGAAACCGTTCACAATATCAAGGACAACACCAACAGAATTTGCATCCACACGACAAAAAATGATCAAGTCATCGGCAAAGGCAAGGTGGTTAATTCTAGTGGATTCACACCGAGGATGCCAACCAAACGCAGGACTAAGAGCGAGAGTGCCAAGCATACGACTCAAATATTCCATAACGAGCACAAAAATATACGGGGATAAAGGGTCACCTTGCCGTACACCGCGTTTGCCCTGAAAAAACCCCTGAAGCTCACCGTTGAAGGAAACGGAGTAAGAGGCGGTAGTGATACAAGTCATGATCCAACAAACCAGCTGCTGAGGGAAACCAAAGAAGCAGAGGACATGATCTACAAAGCTCCATTCAACCATGTCGAAGGCTTTCCTAAAATCAATCTTAACCGCGCAGCTAGGAGCCATCTTTTTACGCCCATAGTGCTTAAAAATCTCCTGACACATGAGGATATTGTGACGAATGGACCGATGAGGAACAAAAGCTCTCTGACTGTCGGAGACAATATGAGGAAGGACCTCCTTAATACGATCAGCCAGGAGCTTGGAGATAGCCTTATAGATGGTGGTGCAACAAGAAATCGGGCGAATGTTGGCCATGGTGATAGGGTTAGGGACCTTCGGAATAAGATGGAGAGTGGCATGATTAACTTGCTTGAGAAGGCGATTCGAGCGGAAGAAGCAATGAATGCTCGAAATGATATCAGAACCAACCACTGGCCAAGCTTTCCTGAAAAAGAGAGAGTTGTACCCATCTGGCCCAGAGGACTTGTTATCATCGATTTTGGAAAAATCACACTGGATATCTCTATCAGTGAAGGGGACGAGCAAACCCGCATAAAGCTTAGGCGAGATCAAATACCCAGGGGAGATCAGATGGTCCTGAAACGAGACATGCTGAGGAAGTGCCCAAAATATCCGTGAAATAGCTCACAATGTGCTGGATCAAGTCAGAGGAACGAGAAATCAGATTCCCATGAGAGTCAGAAAGCGACGTAATAAGGTTCTTTGAGCGTCTTTTCTTGGTAGATTTGTGAAAGACGGCAGAGCAAGAATCACCATACTTAAGCCAAGAAATCTTTGCTTGTTGACAAAGAATATACTAAAGAGCTTGAGAGTCATCCAAAAGTAACTGAGCAGTGTCAAATTCCCGAGCACGAAGGGAATCACCGAAGTGATCAGAGAACAGGTCGGACTGGATAGAGGAAAGCTCAGTTTTACGGTCCTTAGTGCGCAAAGAGATGGCTTCAACAGAACCACAACCGAACCACTTAAGATGAGACTTGAGCATCTTTAATCTACTCACCACCTGAAACATGGGAACACCCAACATGATTGGCCCAATGATTACAAAATCTAAAAGCAATTTTCTTGCGAGCAGGATTGGGGGAAAGGTGATGATGATGGGCGAATGGTCGAAAATATTAGGACAGTCGAACAAGGTGCTGCACAAAGGAAAACAATCCATCCAAGAGTCATTAATAAGTGCACGGTCCAGCTTGCATCGAATCCCATTACCATTACCCTCTTTATTGCTCCAAGTGAAGGTAGCACCCGAGAATCTCATGTCAAAGAGGCAAGTCTTTCCAACCTTGTTGTTAACTTGTTGAGTTGGAATAAAGAGTTAAAAACAAGAGTAAAGAGGTTTTTGGAAACCTTTTCAAAATAATTTAACTATGAATTAAGTCGTGAAAAACAAGAGTTCTCAAAATAATCAAGACTAAACTGTTGCCTTGTATTAAAAATTCTCAAAACATAAATTAAGTCGTAAACACGCATATCTTCTCCTTTCACAAAAACCTATTGTAAGCCATATATTCGATATGATAATAAGACTAAGTTGTGTCTGTTAACTTTCTAACTACTGTAGTGACCCGTGCCATGCACGAGAAATTTCATATTATTCGTATGAAAATTGTATATTCTTTTAATTGAGTTCGTCAAAAAATTAAGATTAACTTTTTTCTTGTAAAGACTATTTATAAAAATATATTTTATTTCATGAAGGTTATGTACGTAGCTTGACTTAATTTTTATTATCGAAAATAATCCTAATTTTATCGTAAGAATATATATTAACCTTCAACATAATATTTATTTTCAATACAATAGCTTGTATATTTGTTGTTGAAAGAAATGATAATTTTTTAAGATTTATTTGTTAATATAATCATCCAATCTATTAATAATTGAAATTCAAAATTCAAAATAATAATTATATAACAAATTAAGCCTAAAATCACTTTAAAAGCTCTAAAAATTTCAAATTTAATATATAAGATATATTTTTTTTTAAGATGCTTTCTATTGCCATAACGCTTCACATAAAACAACTTCTCTCACTTGCTCGATCGGAAATTATATTTTGCACATCCAATAATGCATCCATGATCCATAGCTAAATTATCAGCCAAGACAAGATAAAAGTTAACCGACTTCCAGTTTGGAGAAAGACCCAACATACTTCACTGTTTGAAACCTGTCCTTTTTGGCAGGAACGACGATTAAAAAAAAGTGAATTGCCGGTAAATTAAAGCTTAAAGAAGAAACTACTGTACTCTGATCGGTGGGCTACCCTTTGTCCGCTGAGGGTAAAAGATAAATTATGTACATTTAACTTTACCTTAACTGCAGAGAAACAGTAATAAGTACTCCCTCAGTCCCTTTTTGTTTGTCCACACTACGATTTTCGCGGGAATTAAGGATAAATTATAAAGTGAGTAGTTAGGATAGAGAGATAGAGAGAGATAGTAAATAAGATTGGAATTTGGGAGAGAGAAAAAGTGAAAAAGTGATAATCATAGGTTGATAGTAAGGATAAAATTGATAGAATAAAGTGATATAAATGAAATAGCAGACAAACAAAAGAGGACATCCGGAAATGAAAGTGGATAAATAAATAGGGATAGAGGGAGGGAGTAGTTATGTATACAGTATTTATACCATCTCTTTTCTTAAAACTTTGGTAAGTCTGAGTATACTGCAGTAGTGATGACGTACGATTGCTTGTAGAAGTTCATACTCAGTAGAAAGTTTTTGCAATTTTGTGAGATTTCTTAAGATCTTTCTGTAAATCAAATGCATGCAAAATTACAAGTACGTTAATTTAAATGATTCACAAGTTCATGGTAATTACTCCGTATGTACTCGTGATATAAGCGTCACGAAAGTTAAATAAACGTCGTTTTTGAGGAAAATTCTGGTGTGAACAACTCTTAATGAAAGAAAAACGAACAGTTCGCATTCACATATTACAAGTCAATGCTCATATTCTGGATAGTAATGTTCATAATATGAGCCATGAATTTTTTTGAACGTTTTCAGTGACGGATTCGGTGACATATTTGAAATTAATGCGAACTTTGATTTTTTTTGTTTTTTTTTTCAAAATGACTTCAAAAAATTTCATCGTCCAAATTATAAACATTACCGCTTAAATTATGAACATTAACTTGTTATATTTATAGGCGAAAAATTTCGTTTTTCCTACGTTAAGCATTCGTTCTCATCCATCATCCATCTATATATATATAAAAGTTGGTTGGTGTTAGCAGAAAGTAATGATAATTTGTACTAATTAATGATGTAGGTCTCATTCCTTTTATTTCTTACCCCTGAATTCTAAACCTACTCATTCTCCGTCTTCTCTTCATCTCCACTGTCGTCTGCCGCCTATCTACACCCTAAATTGCCGGCCTATTTACAACATTACGTCGCATACGAAAATCCGTATTGCCCCGCGCGTAGCGCGGGGGTGCGAATCTAGTATATCTATATAAAAATTGTTGTGTTTGAGGAAGTAATGTCAATTTGTACCTAATAAATGCTCATAGTTTAAATCTTTATCCTAATTATCTATTATCTTAAATGCTAATTTCATCACTAACTAAGAACACATCGTCTTCGTCTCCTTCCTCTGCCACACCCTCTAAATTCATTCTCATCTATATCACGTTCGCTAATCCATTCGTTTTATCCTGACGAGCCTCCTTCGTCGGTTAAAAAATAATATGGGTTAATTAGATATTTTAATCTATCTATATTATATATATATATATATATATGGATTTAAGTTCTGGTGTAACAGCCTCTTATGGTGTAACAACCTCTTACGGTGTAACAGTGTAACGAGTATTCACCCTCAATGGTATTCAGGTTTGTTAAGGTTGATATTCAACTTAATTTACCTATATCAATATAGGGTAGATATTAAACTAAATAAACATGAATAAATAGCGTAAAAGATTGAATAGAAGCACACGCATATGAGAATGCGATTAGTGCATATATAACTTAAATCTACATAAAGTTGAATATCAACCTTAACAAACCCGAATACCATTGAAGGTAAATACTCGTTACACCACAATACTCGTTACACCGGAACTCACCTCTCTCTCTATATATATAAAAGTTGTTGTCCTTTGAGAAGTAATGGTAATTGATACTCCGTACTTACTTAATGCATTGAATTAATGTATTGAATTTTTTTGAAAGGTTAATGCATTGAGTTAATACATTAAAAAAATATCACATTTAGTTAGGCTTCTACAGTAGTCGTCTCATGTCTGTTCGTTTCTGCCAGTTGCTATTTCTTTCATTTAATATCCTAATTTGAGTCTTTTAGTTATATTTTGAGTGTATGTTTGTATGTTCGTTTCTGTATCGTATTTTCCTCATCAATTTTTACATGTTTTATGCGTATGTCTTTTGAGATTCTCCTTGGACATGTTGGTTGTCTTTTGAGATTCTTTTTCAGCAGGTTGTTATTATGTAGATAATGATTATAATATATATCACGAATTACTAATTATACCTTTCAAATTCCGTTACTAATCAATATGTTAAAATTCATATATTTAATTAATTAAAAATATCTATTTTTAATTAAAAGTTATTGCATAAATACATATTTGAATAAAATACAAAATTTATAAATATGATGAAAGTAAACATGGCCCGCGGGAAATGAACTACTCCGTAGTTATTATTATTGTTTGGTTGTTAATTGTTAAATAGTGTGAGATAGGAATATTAATACTTATATAGGCTGGTTTGGCCGACCAACGTACGTTAATCTATCTTTAATTATGACAAAATAACGAAGAAAAAACATTATCGAGTTTCATAATTGGCCCATGCAAATTAAATGACAATGACATCTCACCCATTTGCTTCTTTTCAAATGATGAATTTTAGAATTTAGGCCACAGAAATCTGGACTACTGCAACTTATAAGTTTGATTAATGAGTACTAGACTTTTTTGCTTTAATAAGACAAAAATAATCACTATCGATCGATTAGCAAAAGAAATGATCGACTTTGCGGAGCTTCTTTCAACTATATATATAAAAAGAATTTAAAGAAAGATTTATATACAGATTATATCAAGGTAGAATTATATAATTAATCATCCATTTATATTCACTCGCATCAGATCACGATCCTTGTCCAATGACTTATATCGTGGTAGTAGGTTAATATTGTACGTTCAAGTTAATAAGAGAAACCGTCATATATATATATATATATTGGAAAAGATCTCCTGAGATCAATGATAGATTAAATGAGGATGATATATATAAATATTAATTTATATGCACATAATTTCTTGAGTAAAAGGTGAGGATGATCTTTTAGAGAAGGAATAAGAATACAAAAGCAATTATAATAACGTTCATTCTATTAATTATTAAGAATTCTGAAGCAGCTATAGTAGCGTGCGTGACAACGTTACGCATATTCCCAAGTATTATTTAGTGCATGAGTGAGTGTATAAAAGTGCATGAATGATTAATTTTATGTTTTTGCATTTTATTACGTGTTGGTGTATGAGTGAACGTGTAAAGGTGCATGAGTTATTGAGGATGGGTGCATGTCTAAGTAATGAAAATTGAAAAAGCGCATGAGTTGTTTATTTTCTGTTGGTACATAAGTCAATATGAGGTGATGCATGAATCACTATATAATTAATTGTGCATGCATGAGTTGGTGCATGAGTGAGTGTGTAAAGGTGCATGAGTTATAGAGTGTGGGTGCATGAGTGAGTAAGAAAAAATGCATAAGTTATCTATCTTTTGTTGGTGCACGAGTCAATATAGAGTGATGCATGCATTAATATATAAATATGCAGGAGTTATTGTTTGTTGGTGAATGAGTGAGTGTGTAAAGGTGCATGAATGAGTATGTTAGGTACATAAGTTATTGCATGTGGGTGCATAAGTGACATGCATCCTCATTCCTTCTTTAAAAAGGCTTTTTCATCGGATCTTTTATCTTGGACGATGCAAATCATCTAAAACGTATGTATGTGCATAAGTTATGATATTTGCGTATATGAGTCATATATAAGGCTATGGACATCATTAATCTCTATCTTTATCTAAGAACTCATTATTCTCACCACCAGAACCAGATCCGATAGTCTACATATGTGTAATTGTGTAACAACCCAAACTAATAAATAAGTTTTAGCAACTTTGTTTTAACTCCGACAGACAAACCCAATGAAGCCATAAAGTTATGTCTTTGTAAATATTCTAAAATACTTTATCGAATTTGACACTCTAAATTAGCTCAGCTCCCGTTCCTTGCACGAGATTTGCATAATAATAATATTTTTAGTTATATAAATAAACATATATTGTATAATTAAATTTATTTGATTAATGTTTAAATTAATAAAAAAAATATAGAATTTTTGATTAGTTTCAATCTTGTTAATTGATTTGTATTCAAATAAAGAAAGAACAAATATAGATTTATGATAGCATTCTATATATAATTATTTTAGAAAATATAAAAATGAGAGAAAATGGCACGCGACAAATAGAGGAAAAGAACATCACGTGACAAATTCAATACAACATATCAACAACGTTATCTGGTAAAAGCTAGTTTTCACTTTAATATAAATAATAGATATTGATGAAAATGACTTTAGTATATAACTGCGATAAAAAATAACCTTATATTTGAAACAATTGAGCGTATATTGTTTTTCATAAAGTAAAACTCTCAAAGTTAAAAAGAATTTAAACATCTTATTGTAATTACAAAAATAAAGTAATAAAGTAATTAATATTAGGAAAAGATTCAGGTGGGAATAATTATTACTGTGCGAATATGCGAATGAATGCACATTTAAGTCATTGACATGTACTTTTTCAATAATAACATGCACATTTAAGCCAGCGACATGCACTATTGATAAATATGCATGTCATTGATAATATGTGAAAAGTACATGCACACACCCCGCGTGTGTATGTCATTACTGAAGAAAATGCATGTCGTTGGCATATTCGTACAATAAAAATTCGCACCTGATCTGGATTCTTAATATTATATAAAATTTTAATAGAAGTACATATTTGAATATTATATATTATTATTAATTCTTTCAATGTAAAATATGTTTTTGTGATTCTTTAAGTCTCAATTTCGATGTGAAATTGATTTATAAGTTTTGTATTCTTTTAGGCAATTCTTTTTAATAGAAAATGTTTAAATTTTAGACATATCTAAATTAATTAGGAACATTTTAGATATTGTATCATAAAATTTTTCTATATAATTATATAATCAAATCTTTGTAAATAATTTTAAAAATTGTTAATTAAATGACATGTTGCAAGAAGGTTAATTTGAATAACATGTGACAATTTTAATAGAGAAATAACATGTGACCATTTATATATACTACATCCATAATCTAAGTATATACTTCATCTTACCTAGACTAGTGGTTAGGAGTTCTTGCTTCTTCCTCGATCTTAATAGGAGTTTGAACTCAATTTATTGGGGATATGGATATGCCTAGTATGTGAGCAAATCTCGGCATTATCACGATTTGATCTTCATTGAAAAGCGAAAAACTTCAACAATCATTTAGCCGTATCGAATTACGTACTTTATAATATGGTTGTGACGAATTATTAGTTGATATGTATATTTTTTTATGTTCGTGACGCTTTTATTGATGTAGTGACAACATTTTCATTCATTTGTAAACATGTAATTATGTTCAGATCTTTAATGTTCACCACTTTGAACATTTTATGAAGATGAATGTTAATTAAGGTTGGTGTCTATTGATATTAATTTGTGTTATTCAACTAGAAGCATTTTTATTGAAAATGTGTCATGAATATTGATGTTTAACACTATAAGCATTTTTAAATGCTCAAATAACATCATATGGAAATGTTCATGGCGTTGAACATCAATATTCATAACATGTTACAGAATACAGACGGGAATTAACGTGCTCCACGTCAATATTCATGACACCAAATACTGATCACAAATGTCAATGAACACCAACCTTTATTAACATTGATGTTCATAAATTGTCGTAATATTCACACTCGATCACTATCATAAACATTAACACTAACACATGTAACATCACTAGTGCTAAGAAAAACATGTAACATCATCGAACCAAATTACTCCTAAAGCAAAATAATATTATCAACTTACAAGCACCTAAGTAATCAAGCAATTTTGGTGGAAAAAGATCCTACACAGATTTTCCCTATTAATTAAGCAATATTCCAAAGTTAAAGGATCTAGTTAATTTATAGTTAGTGCAGGCTAAGTGTGGCGATTCCTATAGTGCCAATATCGTTTTGATTGATTTCTAGATCGTAGCTAGTCTTAAAGATGTGTTTGAAAACAACACTTGCATATATTATATACTTTAGCTATAGCAGTGATCAACATTGCAATTGGATTGATTAAACTATACATAAAACATCACTAATCAATATGATTATATCTGCTTTTATGTTGTTAATTGTTATGACTTGTGGAGATCACTTGGGTGACGTTTGTTTAGATTTTCGGAAACAGAATTGTTCATCGTTTAGATTAGTGATTTTATTTTATTTTCTCTTTCTCCTAATAGTAGTGTTGGGATATTTATCCTCTCTTGACATATAAAATTTAGAATTTAAAATCAAGTTTTCAATATATCATCAATTAATAATTGTTTAGATTTATTTATATTTTCATTCCGTTTTCTTTCCATTTCTGAAATTTATAAACAAACGCCTCCTTAATCTCTTGCATTTCCCTACCCCTAACTCCTAAAAGCTAGACATACTACAAAAATACTAACAAACTTTATTTAGTTAACCATATAATATAGAACGTACCGACGTCGCTACTAGTGTACATATAATAACATATTTACAGTCGAGATGAGTATTTTATTTTTACAAAATTTGCAACAACCAAGCTCAGCTCTATTTTTTTCCCTTTGACTAGCCAGTTTGTTGAAATTTATGTACTCCGTAAAAGACTTTCTTGTAGGGAAGATGAAAGAGACTGTCGGCGTCATATGATTCTGACACGTGGTTTTTTATAAACCGACGGCCAGGATTTATTAATAGCTATCTAGCTTTACTCCATAGTGTAAAATGTACTGGAAGCCAATATTTTACTAGGATATGTCTCATCATACTCCGTACTCCGTATTTCTTATCTTCTTTGTCGGAATATATGTGCTCAAGATAGCTAATATTTAATCAAGTTTATAATCAAGTTCCTAGAGTTGGTTTTAATGATATAATCCTACAAAAATATTAAATTAACATTTCTTCACTACTTTTGAGAAATGGGTTTTATACGATGAGTTAGATAAATGACTTATATGTACATTCCTATTAGAAAAATAACCTCTTTAAAAACTAATCTCCGACCTAAGGGATAATATAAACTCATCATGGTCTAATTTTCTCTAATGTATAGTAGTTGAATTAGTATTCTTATTCAAAACTCCGAATAAAATCTCCATAACTTTAGGGTATAGAAATTAAAGCTCTTTTTTCTCTCTCGGGTAACAACTGCGGGAACTAGTTTGTCCTCGCCGTCGTGCGAGATTCACCGCTTTTGTTCCGGCTGCTGCATCTACGAGGTTGATTCTGGAAGTAGTCAATGGGGTTGGTAGAAGGAACACGGATTTACATCTGACTGACGAGGAAAGTTTGGTGGTGAACTGGTGATCGAGAAGGAGATCGATCACGGAGCCGCTCCGCATGCGACTTCTTTGGTTGTGGTGGGATCACTGCTAACGTCAAGACCATTTAATTCTTATTCCCTAAAAGCAACCATGACATGGAGAACTCGCGAGGGGTTTATTTTTTGTGAACTACTCAATAATCTCTTTATATCTTTCAGTTTGCGGATTCAAACGATTTATTTGGCTGAGAGTTTATAAGAGCATCCTCAATCATGGTTGTAAGATTGAGTCTATAAGATTATTTTTTACCAAAACCCTTTCTTATAGTCTTTTACTCTTTTTTGAAGTGCAATGGAGACTTTTTAAAATGATATATATTATTTTTTATTAATTGTTAAATATATTCAAAATGGATGTCTATGGATAATAAAAAATATAAATAGAACTATAACGTTTATTTTATAAAAATTTAACAATAGAAAAATGTATAAAAGTAGTTTTTTATATAAAAATATGAAATGTCCAAATGTTATTGCTTATTGGGCACAACTCCAACCAATAAACAAGTGACACATGACGCTTTTGTGGTTAAATCATTAGCTTAAAGCCCTTGCCAAAGTCTTTTATTTTTTATTAATTTTTAAATATATTCAAAATGGATGTCTATGGATAATAAAAAATATAAATAGAACTATAACGTTTATTTTATAAAAATTTAACAATAGAAAAATGTATAAAAGTAGTTTTATATATAAAAATATGAAATGTCCAAATGTTATTGCTTTAGGGCACAACTCTAACCAATAAACAAGTGATGCATGACGCTTTTGTGGTTAAATCAACAGACCCCCTCTGTTGAGGCGGTCACCCTTCTGCCCGCCTCAACAGACCCCCTCTGTTGAGGCGGTCACCCTTCTGCTCGCCTCAACAGACCCCCTCTGTTGAGGCGGTCACCCTTCTGCCCGCCTCAACAGAGGTAGAAAACGTCTGATCTGTTGAGGCGGTCACCCTCCCGACCGCCTCAACAAGTGTTTTTTTTTTAAAATATTCGGTTTGAATTTACAGTAACCAGCCTGTACAGAGGTAAAAAACCTGTTTCAATCATTCTGAACGTCTAGTTCCACTTGCAGATACATTTCACATACAATATGTGTTCAGTTTCAACAGAATATATGCAAGTACAAAACCTATTATTCAAATATCCAAAACATACGCTTAAACTATAATAGATATTTGGTTGTAAAGAACTTAGCCCATTGCTCACGAACAACATCGAGTTCCTCACTTGTATAAGGCGCACTCCTCTGAACATAGACCTTCAAAAACATATAGTACATCGTCTTAGTGAAGTAATTAACATGAAAAAAATTAGATTTTACATATATGAAATGAAAGGACTAGGTAAAATAACTACCTTATCTAGTCGCTCATTAGACTCTTGATATGTCGTGACAATCTCCAACATGAACTTCATAACGTAATATCCACACTCGGTTCCGCCACTTTGTTGAGCGCACTAAAATAACAATATAATACATCGTCTTAGTTTTAAGATCAATAAATATAAAAAATAAAGAAAAAGGTAATTTATGATGGTATACCTCTATATGAATGGGTCTCCAAGACTTGAAATTAGTCGTTTTACTCGGACGCACCCCACCATTAAACTTATACACTTGGTATGTCCTATAAAATAAACAACATACAAGTCAAAAATTCTGATTTTGTAAATATTTGAAAAGACAATTTTTAAGTAAAAAACTTACAAACTCAAGATGCCCCATACATCATACTCTTTGCGTGCTGCTTTGAGAGGATCGAAAATATACACAAGGCCTTTACGTAGGTCTAGTACATATAGAATCCAATGATTTCTGCGTCATTTATAAAAGATATTGTATAACATCAGAAAACAAGTCAAAAAATGTAGTCAGAACAAGAAAGAAGGATTGCTATATCACACTTACTCTTGATTATATGGAAGCAAAAACCATTTGGTTATGCTAGGATCATTCATCTTCTCCTTTTGAATTTCAGCAACGAAAATCTTTTTTAAATACTCTGTTGGGACATTAGGATCAGCCTTGATTCTAGTGCTTGACATCGTCTCAGGACATAAGAATCCAATCTTAGACGACATTTCAAATGCCCAGCTGTGATCATGCAATAAATACCTACAAAATATGCAAGATTACACTATTTGTATCTGTAAAGTAAAAATCTCACAGAAAGAATAATTAACAACTAAAACATAAAGATTGATGAAAATGTTTACAATATGTAGACTTGGATCACTGAAATGTTTAAGCACGCCCCTCTAAGGAACTCTTCAACATCGGACTCAGTTACGTATGTATCTTGATCTTGCGAATAATGCCAAATCGAAGCATCCAACTTGATGGGAGTACTATCTTATATTTCGCCGGGAGCTGAAGAGATGAAAAAATGCAAATATTTGCATTGCGGGCCAAGACCTTGAATTGCATCGTTTGCAAAATTCGCTTTCTTGCTTTTGGCGGCTGACTCTTGAGTTTTACGATCACAACTACCCACCACCTCTTTGTTTGACTTAGACTTCATTGCATATGAAAATAATAACAAAATGTAAGAACAAAAATATACCTGGAGTGACTTAGACTTAGACTTCTTTATCATAACTAATAAACAAGAAAAATTGCAAATAGAACATATGTCATGAATAACTGTAACAACAATGCAGAAAAATAAGAACAACATTCAGCAGTGCATTACCATAACTAATAAACACGCCAGAAGCTGCAAATAGAACATATGTCATGAATTAAAAATACAAGTTCTAGCTAATCATATACCTGGAGTGACTTAGACTTAGACTTCTTTATCAGGCGTGGAGTGAACTCCTACAAAAATATTACATGAGCAAGATTGAGTAGACAATTAGATGTAGCAAATGCTTGCATTATCATATTCGTTCAAAACATTCATACCTCGTCGTCTTCGAAAATCACTAAGTGGATTGGCCATTGTACAAAACTACCCTGAGCACCGCCTAAGTTAGTTAAACCATCTCCAGTAGGTACCGGAAGAATATCATCAACATGCCCTTCGTAAACAAAATCAATTTGGACTTTATAGTGACCAGGCTTCATTAATCTAAAATGTTGGGTCAATGCACCATCTGAGGGTTGTACCATACCATCCGCCACAATGACTTTGTTACCGGAAACTTCATCCTCAAGGGCAAGATGACATGGAACCCTTTCCTGCATAAATAATGAAATTGATGCAAATATACTCTATTTAATAGATTATAACAAGATTCACTTGATTACTCTAACAAGATTCAGTTTTTTAATAGACATGGAACCCTTTCCTAGCTACTCTTCATATAATGAAGCTAATGTGAATTATTATAACAAGATTTACTTGATTACAAGTAAAAGAATGTAATATATTATTTTTAGCCAACATGAGACTAAATTGTACCTTTAGCTCGCGTGGTTGAGGGGCATAATCATGTTCAGCATGTCCATAGAGATCATGTACAGGGTTGGAAGTGGAGGCATACTGGCCCATATGTCCCATGGCGGCTAGTTGCTTTTGGAGGGCCTCTTGCACTCTTTTCTCCACTATTCTATCTAGGTCGTCTTCAAACTCCTTTCTCATTGAAGCTCTAATTGATTCAATTACATCTGAAGAAGCTTCACTATGAGCAAATTTATTTTGTCTCTTTCTCGGACCAAAAGCAACTGTATGACAAACATTTCCACCCATTGCCTTGACACGCCCACGATGATCTTTTTTTCCCATAGCTTTGGTGAGGGCATCCTCTTGATCTTCAAAAACAAGATTACCTTTTTCTTCTTCTTCAATGTACTCCATCTATGTCAATTAGAAAAGTAAGAATTAGTTCATAATTTATAATCAAAGAAAATAAACATTACTTAGATATCACTTCTTACAGTTTTTTTGGCAATTTCTGCAATTTCCTTATCATTTGGGTCAATTTCCCACTCTCCATCTTTATTTAGAACTTGATGAGCCAATATCCACTCCTTTGATCTAAATTTCTTAACTCTAGCTAGCGTTGAGGTGACAGAAGAGTTCACCGAGGAACTACTTGAGAAAGTTAATGCTGCTTCTGGTGGAAGTCGTCCATCGTCTATCCATTCAGGTCGTTTTCTGATATAACCCTTCTGGCCAGTGCGATGATGGCTTTTGTTGAATGACACACTGTTCCTTGCCTTTTCACTACGAGCCTGTCAAAAAGGATGTTAAAGATGATTTCTGAAAGAAAATTTAACTCAATTACCATTCAAAACCAAATTCAACACCAAAAACAGATTTGTACATGATGCATAAGAAACCATTTGTATAAAAAACAATAACTTACCAATGACTCCGGCATGAAGTATTGTTGAACAAATGTGTTCCAATCTTCCTCTGTGATGTGGTCATAGACTTCCCAAGGCATCTTGGATGACTGTGTCTTCGGCATCCTTTCTTTTTTAGTGATCCATCGACGCACCAACTTACTCTTGAAATCTCGAAATCGTTTTGCCACACCATGGTGAAAATATTTTTCCCTTGAATTACTCGAATCATCATAAATGTGGAACAAAAGCTGCCAATTTTCAGAAACTGTTAAATTATGAACATAGTATTAAAAACATGTGAAATCATATCCAACGTTTTACCTTGGTCTCCTCCCAAAACCCCTTCCTTGTTTGCTCATCTATCTTTCGGTATTCTTTCTCATTAATATTAATTCTAGCAGCACAAGTTCCAACTTGCTTCCCGTATTCCGCCGACCACTTTCCATTAGGGATATTAAGCTCATTATACTCAAGGAACATAGCTTTTTTTGCCTTGACTCCTTTGGATCGACCACGGACAATCTTTGTAATCGTGCTAGCATCCAGTGATTCGTCACCTGTTGTAGGAGGAATAACTGGATCACTGTCACCTTCCGAATCATTTCCAGCAACAATTTGGTTATTCATTTTAACACTGACAAATACACTCCTGCATCATAAGCAAGAAAACAATGAGTATACATAAAGATTAAAGATACTAAATATACATTAAAGATTCTAGCAGCACAACATATTTCAATGATAGATAAGATGGGAAACAAACCAGAATCAAGGGAAGAACCGAAGAAAAACTGAAGCACGCCAGAAGCAAATCAGAATCATACCAGAATCATATCAGAATCATATCAAAATCAGATCAGAACCGAAGAAAAACTAAAGCATGCCAGAAGCAAATCATAATCATATCAGAATCAGATCAGAAGCGAACCGGAATCAGATCAGAAGCAGAGTCATCTTATTCATTTGCGCTTTGAAACCCATATTCCTTCCCTATGATCTGTGCGCATGTGATTAGTATTATTTGCATCTTCCTCCTCTGGTAATGGTTGAACAACAGTTGATAACAGGGGTGAGTCATCGTAGTTGTCATACTCATCTTCATCCAGAACATCATCAATACCGAGAATATGCCTTTTCCCTTGTGCAACTGCACGCCATCTAGGATCAACATTGTCTACGATATAGAAAATTTGCTTAGCTTGTGACGCTAGAATGAATGGCTCGTCACTCTCACTTAATCGGTCAAAGTTTACCAATGTTAAACCCGGGTAAATATCATCTTGTTTCACCCCATTATGGTTGTTGGCCCACTTGCACCGGAAAACAGGAATCACAAAACTGCTGTAATCAAGCTCCCATATTTCTTCGATTACACCGTAATACGATTGTGTCGCATCAACCGGTCTTTTATCCTTAGCGCTTGCATAGACCCTAGATGATGCAACAACCTTCACTCCACTATTCTGCACCACACTCTTTTCATCTTGTCTTGACGTGTAGAATGTGAACCCATTGATATCATACCCTTCATAAGACCGAACACATAGACGAGGACCTCGAGCTAACCACTTGACTGTATCAGAAACATCATGCCCTTTCTTTAGTTCCTCAGCTACTTCCTTCTTAAACCAATCAACGAATGAGCGATTATGTTCCCGCATCAATGCCCTTTCATTAAATTTAGGATTATTATGTTGCAATTCAAGCACATGCTTATCTACGTAAGGACTGACCTCTGTAAGATGCTGCAACACACAAAGATGTGCCTTATTCTTCCTTTCAGAAGGAGGCGAGATTACTTTTTTACCAATTACTCCCACCCCTTCAAGCCTCCCTACATGACGAGATTTCGGAAGGCCTATTGGCTCAAGCCTCGACAAAAATTCAGCTACGTATTCACATATCTCTTCATGAAAGATTCCCCGAATTATACTACCCTCTGGATTCGCCGGATTCTTTGCTTTGTCTTTTAAAGACCCAAAATATCTCTCAAAGGGATACATCCATCTTAAGAACACCGGGCCACATAACTTGATTTCTCGCACTAAATGGACAATTAAATGCACCATTATATCAAAGAAAGAGGGCGGAAAGTACATTTCAAATCGACACAAAGTTTCAACGATATCATCTTGCAGACTATCCAGTTTCTCTGGATCAATCACCTTAGCACATATCGAACTGAAAAACACACACAGTTTTGTTATAACATGCCTCACGTGTTTCGGCAATATACCACGAAGTGCAATTGGCAAGAAAACATTAAGCAGTACATGACAATCATGAGACTTCATACCGATCAACCTCAGGTCTGAGAGAGAAACTAGACGTTTTACATTAGATGAATATCCCGATGGCACCTTAATGCCATGTAAGCGCTTGCAAAACGTCTTTTTCTCCTTTCTTGACATTGTGTAACACGCCGGAGGAAGAAAAGTCCTTTTACCATCCTTTTTTTTCACGGGCCACAAATCTGGACGCATATTCCTCTCTTTCATATCTTTCCGAACTTTCTTATTGTCCTTAGTCCTTCCGGGAATGTGTAGCAAAGTCCCAATAATAGCATCACACACATTTTTTTCAATGTGCATCACATCGAGACAATGACGAACCGATAAATCTTTCCAATAAGGAAGATCCCATAGTGAAGATACTTTCTTCCATAAAACACCCTTTTTAGACTTGGGCTTGATGAACTTGCCATATTTGGTTTCAACATTTTAATACGTTCATAAACCTGCGATCCCGTTAAAGGTGCACGAGCCACTCCTTCCTCGGTGTGACCATTGAACTCTTTCTTCTTCTTACGATAAGGGTGATACCGACTAAGGAACTTCCTGTACTTTACAAACACATTTTTCTTGTAATGTTTCAAGTATGTGGGTTCCATGTCTTCTTCACATATTGGGCATGCTTGTTCTCCTTTGGTTTTGTACCCAGACAAGTTTCCATATGCTGGAAAATCATTTATGGTACAAAAAACCATAGCTCGCAGTGTGAAGTCTGAGTTGGTGTGTGCATCGTACATTGAAACACCTTCATTCCACAATAATTTCAAATCCTCTATGAGTGGCGCTAGATACACATCTATGTCATTTCCAGGTTGCTTAGGCCCCGAGATGAGGAGTGATAACATGATATTCTTGCGCTTCATACACAACCATGGAGGAAGATTATAAATCGCAAGAAGAACCGGCCATGTGCTGTGCTGAGTGCTTAGAGTGCCATAAGGATTCACACCATCTGTACACAGAGCAAGTCTCAGATTTCTAACCTCCTTGCCAAATTCAGGATATTTCTTATCGATATTTCTCCATTGAGGAGAATCAGCAGGATGTCTAAGGAGTCCATCTTTCTTCCTCCCTTCTGCATGCCATCTCAGATTTTTTGCTTGTTTCTTTAATGAAAACAAACGCTTAAATCTATCTATGATTGGAAGATACCACATAACTTTAGCCGGCGGCCCTTTCTTAGCGGAATTTACCCCTTTACGCTTGTAACGAGATACACCGCACTTTGGACACTCATCCAAATTTTCATGGTCTTTTCTGTAAAGAACACAATCGTTTGGACAAGCATCTATTTTGACAACCTCTAAGCCAAAGGGACACATCACTTTCCTGGCATAATAGGTAGAGGTGGGCAACTCATTGCCTTCCGGCAAAACTTCACTTAACCACTCCAATAAGGTCGTGAAACTCGAATCAGTCCAGCCACTCTTCGATTTCAAGTTGTATAGCACTGACAAAGCTTCTAACTTGGTAAATTTTGTACACCCAGGATACAAAGGCGTCTCAGCAGCCTTTGTTAGTTGTTCTAACACCTTAGGTCGTTCATCCAAGCGATCTCTCACCCCATCCATCATCTCATTCATTTCATCCTCTTGCTCATCATCATCATCATCATCCATCTCATAATTCTCAGAAATGTTATCATCACTCTCATCACTGTCTACCTGAAGATCAAATTCGTTTACACTAGAACTTGGACGATCAGGTATTTTCTCTCCATGCCAAAACCAAACATGATAATCTTGCTTAAACCCACGACGAAATAAATGATCCTCAATCTCATCAATGTCTGCTAACCTCCTTACATTGTTACAATCACGGCAGGGGCAATAGATTTTTTCGGCTTTTGTACTCTGTTGGTTGGCTAAAGCACATCTAATAAACTCCCCAACCCCACTCAAATATTCAGCTGTAGTATGATCACCGTACATCCAACGACGACTCATTTCTAAT
The DNA here is from genome assembly GCA_029168935.1 of Oxyria digyna. NCBI lineage: Eukaryota > Viridiplantae > Streptophyta > Magnoliopsida > Caryophyllales > Polygonaceae > Oxyria > Oxyria digyna. The sequence continues at coordinate 50,920,014 of JAPVLV010000005.1, forward strand.
AACAGAAGAAAACTGTAGAAAGACCAATACATACATAACATTGAAAACACTCATTGAAATAAAATAAAATTATTTGGATATCTAGCTAACAAAACAATATCTCATGCAAAACTCATTAAAATCACTCATCGACATATTTCATTTGTTTTCCTACAATTTTTATCAAGTCATGCTAAAAAGTGACAAAATTAAGTTTAGTTATATGAATTGACTATATAGACAAGAGGTAGAGCATAATCCTAAACATACAAGAAAGGTATTAACAAGAACTAGTAAAATTGACAAGATTAAGATTAAATTTTCGTTTAGGCATTTTACCGAACACTTGGAGTGCATCAAAATTTCCTAAAGAACCAAAACAACATAATCAATCAAAATTCCACCAAATAAGGGACTAATCACCCACAACAACAAAAATCAACCATTCATACCACAAAAGGAATCAACTCATGCACATCAAAATCCGAAAACAATTTGCGAAGGAGGAAGTTTCACCTACCTCGATGACTCGAATGACGAAAGCTGGAGGAGGAGGAGGAGACGAGGAGGAGCAGTCGACGAGTTCGACAGTGAGGCGTGGAGGAAGCGGTGAGGAGGAGGCTGCGAAGAGGAGGAGGAAGCTGCGCAGTCGACTGAAAACGAAGGAAATGAAGCAGTCGACTGTAATTAATTAATTTGACGAATCAGTTGAGGCGGGCGCATATTGCCCGCCTCTAAATTTTTTTAAGCATCTGTTGAGGCGGGCGCATGACTGCCCGCCTCTAATTTTGTGTTATTTTGAGGCGGGCGCATTGCTGCCCGCCTCTAATCTCTTTGTCGCATAATTTGAGGCGGGCGCCTTACTGCCCGCCTCTAATTTTTGGGCTCTGTTGAGGCGGGCGCGTTACTGACCGCCTCAACAAGTCAAAAACACAAATATTATTTGAGGCGAATGGATATTTGCCCGCCTCTAAAGTACCTGTTGCAGCGAACTAAACGACTGACCGCCTCAACAGATAGTAGAATAAGACTTTTTGCGTCGGTTTTTAAGGTGACCGCCTCAACAGGGGGGCTGCAACAGGTGTTTTTTCTACTAGTGTATTCACTTCTCCCAACTCTCTCGGTCTCTCTCTTTTCTCAGCCGAGCTTTCCAACTCCCGTCAACTTCCATGTCAATTTCATATAATCCACTCTGACGAAGAGGCTCCCTGCCGTTTCCAGGCTTGCTGAGGCTTTTTGCGTTGAGGTTATCCTCTATATCTCCATTCATTCATCCTTTTTGTCTCAATTTCCGTCTGCTCGTGCCTTCGCAAACTAAGATTCCTGCGCATCGCTGGGAGTTGTTGCATGTTCTTCTACTCTCTTCTTCTTTCCTTAGATATCAGATTATGTGATTGGAAACGGTTAATTTGATATTAGAATTAGGCAATTAGGGTTTAAGCAGAATTTGTTAACTGGTGAGATGTGCTGGTTTGATTGAATCAGGTGGTTCGTTAGCGATGATGAAAGTTGTTGCAGTGCCGGAATGGCTCAAGGGGATGCCAATGGCGCCTGAATTTTACCCCACCGAGACCGAATTCGCCGACCCCATCGCTTACATTTCCAAAATCGAGAAAGAAGGGAGTGCTTTTGGCATTTGCAAGATAATTCCCCCGATTCCCAAGCCCTCCAAGAAGTTTGTGCTTGCAAACCTCAATAGTTCGTTGTTGAAACGCCCTGAGCTCGGTTCCGATGTGAATCTCCGGGGGAATCTGAGGCGGTTTTTACGACCAGGCAACAGGAAGTTGGATACTGTACGAAGAAGAATAATAAGGCCCGGAGGAATGTTACACAACCGTCTGCCAATTTCGATGTAACGTTTGTTCATTGAATGGGCATGGAGATTGTTGAAAGGTAGGGTCTTTACTGATTCTTTATTTATTGTCAAATGGCCATCTATCTCCAATTAAGAGTTACGTATTGGATGTAACGGTTCTGAATTGAATTGCTAAATCAACATCCTCAAATGGCCATTTATCTCCAATTTTGTGTGTTTCCATTGTCTTAAGAATAGTGGTTTCATCTGGCTTTAATGTCATTTATCAATGGTATTCAACCACATTAAGTATGGCTGGCAATTTCTTTTTCCTTTACTTCTAGGTCGGTTATTATTCTGCATTAAATTATATATATTTATATACACAACTTCCTTGCCGTTTGTTCCATGTAGCTGTCTTCACCAAGTAATGAAAAAAGGAACTGATTTTGTTCAGCTTCATGTCTTGTGCAGGTTTCTGAAGCAGTTCCTCTTGCTGTATTTCAGTTTCTTGGAGTTGTAATAGGAGTAGCTGGAAACATCTTTGGATTATTTACAGCGACTTCCCTTTATTTATTTGGCGGTTTTACAGTGTCGAGAGGTATTATTATGAGTGACTGATAGAGAGATTAGCAAAACACGAGCCTTTTTTTTGTTGATTATCTTTTTTTTCTTCGTGTTGATTGCTAACAGTGAATATGACGGATCCATTCTTCGTGTTAACTATAGAAATCATGAATGATTTAATATGGCAGTTTCTTCCCAATTCGACGGATCCATTCCATATTCTCCGGTCTTATACACAATATATTCGGCGGTGGTATTGAGCTCTAAATGGTTGAAGGCTATCACATTTTTTAATTCCTAAATGCAGTGTTTCTTCTCTTTTAAAATTCAGAAATTGAATGTTATTTCATCTGGAGTTTGATATTGTTGTGTTGAATTAAACCTTGGGATTAGAAATTTATGTGGATGGTTAATTTACTTCAAATGTTCAAGGTAGAAATGAACGGTACAAAAGCAATATGGAGGTTCCAGATATTTAATATTGCTAGATTGGGCAATCTGATGTGAGAAAAATGTACTAGACCAACAAATGGGATCTAACTTTTATTTGTTAGAACCACTTGTGTTTTCGTTGTGCTTCATTCCATCCTTATGATTGCATTATACTAGCAAATTTGTTATCGAATATTAATTTAGTTTGGTAACTTTTTAACAGATCATTTTAGAAGTTTGTTTCCGGCGTTGATCTTGATACTCTAGCAAAAATGGGTGTTGGGAACGTTGGGGCGATTCCTCCTGATATGCTGAAGACAACATCAAGTATGATCGGCAGGATGTCACCTAACGAACTCAAAAATATGATCAAGATGGCATCTTCGTTTCAGGGTGAAAATCCTTTCAATAATCCATCTTCCTCTGCTGCTGGTTTTGGACCTGGCTCAGTTCCCCGAAAGCTGACCCCTGAAATGTTGAAATCAGCAAGTGAGATGATGAGTAAGATATCACCTGAAGAGTACCATAAAATGTTTGAAATGACATCTTCAATGAAACAGAGAGAACCAGTTTCAAATGCCACTCCGTCAACCAGTAGTTAGGTGACCTCAGATGCTGGGTCAAGATTTTCTGAAGCCCAAGAAAATATAGCCACTGGAATAAACATTTTTATGAGTGGGAGCAGTGGTTTTGGAGCTCCAGAACTTAATGCAAGAAATATCTCCCCATCCAGCTGACATACAAGAAGAGATGAGGAATCAGATGAAAGACCCAGCTACAAGACAAGTATGTATATTTATATTGTTCCTTCATTATATATGTGTCATTTTGTTTATTGGAAGGAGAAGAGTTCTTTAATCATGATTCTTATGAATTTGAATAATCCTAATTTCAAAATGTTCCATTAAAGACATAGTTTCAATATGTTTTATGTTTCAATATGTTTTCTTTAAATTTTCAATTTATTCAATAATTTATCTTTAATCTAATGCAGTTTCTTATTCTAATTAAGTATCCAGGTTGCAAAACTTAGGACACAATTTTTCAATTCTATCATGGTGGTCTTGCTGGTGATAGAAGAGGTGTTGTTCCTGCGTCAGGATCTCCTTATAGTGCACATCAAATATGGAAAGTCATTAAAGAGAACAAAGATCTTGATCTTCCTACAAACAAGGTTTAATCTATTTTATATACTTAGCAAGCGTCACAAAAAGTATCGCTGCCACACCGCTGACCAGATCCGCGAAATGGAAGCTTACATATATTTATACATCTAATCTAATTACTTTCATTTTCTTCTACAAATTAAGCCTATAAGGCTATAACTGTTTCCCATAACATCTTGTTTGAGTTACTTTTGGTTTTCTTATATAAGGTTATTTTATCTTAGTACATTATTTTTTCAGTTTCGCCTACCATTTCTGCTCACAACTAATGGTTTTAAAAAGTTTGTATGCAATGCGAAAATTGGAAATGTGTAAAATGCAAAGTTTCAACTAAAGAAGGTTAAGAAAGGTGGAAGATTAGCTGTTGTCTGATGTTCCAACTCATTGTATTTGACAATGTTGGCAATTACAAGCATGATTAAAGAATAATTTGGTACACATGCTCTCGGAGACCACAATTTAATAAAAGTGCAAGTTACACAATCAAAATTATTCATTAACAAACCACACAATATGTCCTTAAACATACTTCTATTCATCTATTCACAATTTTGTGGCATAGGTGAATTGTATGCTCAGGGTGTTTTGAGAAAAGGGGAGCCTCATCCTCTGGAGCCTGTGAGTGATAGCAGCAGGTATTTGTATATACATAGTATAACTTACTTTATGATGCTAATCTGTAAAGATATTATCTCTTACTTGGACTGTTTTTGTCTGCAGTATTTTGTTCTTCGGGTAGAAGTGAACATGGGTAAGATATAATGCCATTTATATATAATTGAAACTTTCATTTATTTATGGAGATAGGTTGGTCTTGGGCTTTAATCTTTGAGTAAGGTTTAATCCATAAATAAAGTTACGACGTTGTAAAAGTGTGACACGAATATACATTCTTCAGTTACTGAAATTCTAGTAGGTTGATATGAGATTGTATTTAAAATGATGACAATTAACATCGTGTTTTATTGTCCTGTTCTGCAATCTGATCCGAGTTCTTACAGGTGGTCGTCTTAGCACAGCTTCGGCTTCACACCCGATAGAAGATCAATGATGATGGGTTGCTCTTCCTCCTTTTCAGGTCTCCATTTTCTCAATGATCTACTTATTTGATCTCAATCCTACTCTACTGTTATTCACCTTCCGTTGTAGGGTTTGCCGTTAAATTTGTTTGTTTCAATTTTGACATTGTGATTTGCTATTCAGATCAATGCTGGAGGCTTTAATCTGTAATTTTGTTTCTGTTTTATGAAAATAATAGAAGGGTACACAATTAGAACCCCATTTCTTTGTGATCCCACTAATGAAGAGAGGTATGGATGTTCTTTTTTGTTTCTTGATTTTTGTTCTTTTTTACACTTTCAATTCAAAATTACTAGTTTCGTCAATTATAGATGAACTTCTGTGTTGATTCACAATCCTGAAGCCACAATGAGTTTTTTTTTGTATATACTTGATGTTGCATTCTAGGCTTTAATTTAATTGAAATTTGTCTCTTCCTTTTTCAGGTGCGGAAGACTTCTTAGAAATATGTTGACAAGAGACCCGAAGAAGCGCACTACTGCTGCTAAATATAGGCACTATAAGCATATGCCCCTAAATCAAATTGAGCTCGGTCTCTGTTGTGTAAAAATAATCACTATACAAACCCAAATTTACTGAAGGATTCCATTTTCTTAATTTCAGTTAAAAAACTGCTCCAATTTACACAATGAATATTAAAACATAATGAATGTAAACAGAAAGACTGGTGAAGTTGCAGCTGATAGTTCTTCATTTCCTGAACTAGAATATTGTTTCCTTTATTATGAACATTGTAGTTGATGAGATGATATAATTCATTTTTGTTAATTATGTGCAGATTGTGGTTCCACTTTCAAATCTCCTTTAATTGTGCTTCTAGGTGTTGAGATCAAGAAGACTTTCATATATGTACCATCTCCAAATACAAGGGTCTTCGTGGTGGAATTAACTCAACATCAGTGTTTAGTTGTGACTTTTGGTGAAGATCCTACTTCATGTATGTAGCATCAATTCCCCTGCTTCATTATTCGAATGCACGATGTTGGGAATGTGGATTGTAAACTGATTAACTGATTTTTTTTTTACTTAATTAAGAGTATATGAAATAAAATGGTGGTAATTTGAGGCTAAAATCCTACTTTGTATTGTAGTTGTATTAGTATGATGATATAGTGAAAGTTGAGATGTATGAAAAGGATAAAAACTTACATTTTTCTTTGTCTGGCAATTAAAAGCAAGGTTACTGATCATATAGAGAGCTAAGCTGATTGATTTTGTCTTTTGAGAAGTTGGGTAATTTTGCTACATCTAGAGGGTGGGACGGTGGGTGATTTAACGATGACATATGGAAGTGATGATGATTTTACCTTTTGCCACACAAGTCACAATTTTTTTTGTTTGTGTGTTTTGAATTTACATGGTTTTTTTTATGAAATTGAAAAGAAGTTAACCTATCTGTTTCAAAAGTTAACAGTCATAAGATTCAATCTCCATAGCGATATTAGCCAGTTTCATATCAGTAGTATCTGTTTTAATGTGGGTGTAAATCATTACATAACAAGTCACTCCGCCCAAAACTTTCTACATTCGACGACTTTGCTTCTTATACCTATTATGTATTTCATATAACCTTTTTTTCTTTAAATTTTGGGTGGGATTGCTTCAGGGACAAGTAGGTTCAAGGAAAAATGAGTGACAAAGTGAAACCAACCATATAGATGATTAGAATTCAGCGAGTACCACTATGGACAATAAAAATAAGAATTCATCTCCAAAGTAAATCCAGCCAATTACAATAAGAATTTAATGAGATAAGAATTCATCTCTTAAGTAAATCATTACGTAAGGATCCTGCAGAAGAAGCCAACATGGTATTATCAGGTTCACTCGAAAGCTTCTTAACCATGGTATTATCATGCTCCTTCCATGATAATCAACATAAGCTTTGTTAACGAGTCTAAATGTTATAATAAGAAAATCTCTCCTTCATTTTTGTTAAAATTAATTAATTTAGAGTTACATTTTTCCATTTGGCAGGGGGTGGTTGAAATTCCTCTCATAAATCATGCACTGGTTGCAGAGAAAAATACTTGTAATTTGACAATAAGGGAATCAACCTATATCCTCTACTAGTCTTCCTACAATGGTTTGGTTGAAGGGATTGTCTCCTCATTACCCAACATGAAAAGAAGTCCTAATAGACGAACAAAGAGTAGGTGGTATCTTCTGTAAGATAACTCTAACCTGTAACTATGAGGCTCATGATGTATGAGATTGATCGTCCATGGCTAATGAAATTGATGATGTGTTATTGTAGTTTATTTAAGTTGGTGTTATAGAACTTTGATCTTTGATTCACCTTTGTGTATAATAGTTGATTTGGTCTCAGTTTGACGTTCATCTTCAACATGCTTGCCTTCCTTTTCAGGTCAGAAAAAGCACTTGAAGGTAGTTGCAAGAGAAAGTTAGGGTCCCTCTTTGATTTGTTGAATTTTTTACCCCTCATTTTGGTCAATTTTTGTTGTTAAATCTGTTAATATCTCTTCCTAGAGTGAGCTAAACATTCTTAGACATATTAACAAAATAATTTATTTCTAGGTGGATAAGAGTTTCACAATAGTTTTGTGGAATGTTTGAACTCCTCCCTTAGATCTCTTGATGTTCCACAAAAAACTATAGAACCCCAACACTTGTCCTCAAAATTCACATTAGTAGTATATGGAATTTTACTTCTGATTAATGCACAATTTTATGATTGTACTTTTGACATCATTTTATAATGTAGATTTTTACGATGCGATAAAGAAAATATATTTACGCTACTATCATATATATTGTTTCTATATTGTGATTGATCTAGAATTCATTCAAGTGGCAAACTCCACAAGGTGAAAATCAAGTTATTATGTACTAAAATTGTGCTTCACTCTATTTTTATAATTATGATGATGACAATGCCTACACAAGTTGCTTAGTTGGGATACAAGTTTATTATTGATTACTACAAAGTTTAAAGGTGGATGTTATTACCCCATGCGTAGCGCAAGATCCCGATTCTAGATGTGTTGATTTTGTGGACAACGAAGGTGGAGATGGATTAATGAGATGATGAAATCTACACAAAAGTTCATTCAAACTCCATAAGGTGCTTTTGAATTTGCTTACTTTTATTTCTCAATTGCTTGATATAGCTTTTTGTGCATATGAAGTTGTAAAACCCCTTCTTATGTTGGTTAAAAAGAATTTGGTGCTAAATTTATATTACTTCAGTGCAATTATGCTCATCAATTTGTTGAGTTTATGGATCTATTGCCTTGAATCAAAAAGAAAAAATGTTGAGTTTATGGGGTTTTCCGAGGGAAAACAAACTTGAAGTTGATTTATGTACTATTCGGTTTGATCGAGCTTACCAAATAAATCAGTTTTTTCAAGAATGACACTTTCCCCCGCGCTACGCGGGGGCACAACTTTAGAATTGAGAAAAGGTAAATGATAGTTGAGCGAATTGAATGTAATTGGTACCGAAATCTAATGAGCTTTATTTTGGGCCTGTTATTTCGGGCTTTAATTCTAAATCTATTTTTTTGAATAATCAATTATCATAATTCTAAATCCATTTAAATCTCTTTATTTAATTATCTCATCTAATTCTAATCGAATCTAATATATAATATCAAATATCTTATCCTATATATACATATTACAAACTTATTTGTTTTTTGTCAAAAATTAATGTAATTGATACTTATTTTCACCACTATCAATACTCTCATAACAATTTATCTTGGCATATTTTTTGTTGTTTTATGTTGAGTTTTTATGATTAAAAAGAATTCGTATTAAGTTAGAAATGAAATTTCACGAATGTAATTTTGAACTTTGTATCTCATTTTTAATGTTATCAAATTTCATTGTTTGCATGACAAATTATAGAAGTTTGAGACTTTTAAGTCATTTCAATAAAATTATATATATAAACCAATGGTAAATATTAACAAATTTGATAACAATAACAAAAATATTATCAAATAATGTGAAACTCTATTAAACAATATACGAAAATCAATAATTTCCCCGCGCGGAGCGCGGAGGCCCGTATCTAGTTAGCTTAAAGCTCTTGCCAAAGTCTTTTATTTTGGCTGATTTAAAAGACTCACATGAATGATTTTAAGTGGCTTTTAAATTTTTTAATCAAATTAATTCTTATAGCCTTCTACTAAAGACCCCATTAGGGATGCTCTAAACTAGTCTATAGTTTAGAAAAAGTTTTTTTTCAAAAATCCATTTTTGTGATTTCGAAAAACGTGTAAATAATATATTTTAATTTTTTTCTTATCACTCATACATTTTAAATAAAATACACACATTTCAATAAAAACCTACTTTTTACAAAACATCCTTATGTATTAACAACAAACTCTTTATAAACTAATTTACCAAAAAAATCCATAGAAAGGGTCTTGAAGGGTTGACCTTGGTCTTTTGATAAATCTTTGCTTTTTCTGAGAGAACCAGGGGGGTGAACAACCTTCAAAAATGTTGTTTAATAGGGCAGAATTCTGGGTAAGGTTGTATGATTTGCCAATGAGTATGATGAATGTTGATATGGCAAAAAAACATGGGTGTGTCATTGGTCAAAGTTGTAGAAGTGGATGAATATTAACATTTAGTGTGTGGACGTTTACTCAGAATTAGGGTTTTGTTTGATATTACAAAACTTGTTCGAAGGGGAGTTAAGATTGTGAATGGCAGACGTAAACTGTGGATCGAATTAAGGTATGAAAGACTCCTTAACTTTTGATATACATGTGGTGAGATAGGTCATGTTGATATTGATTGTGGGCAGAGGTTTTCAGAATGAGTATGGTGATTGGCTTAGGGAATCTTCGATGAAAGCGGCGACACGGTCGACAGTGGAAAGGGACAAAGAGCAAGAGATTCTAAATTCGTTGAAAGGGGCGATAGATAAGAAAGATGAGGCATTGTCATCCTCTTCTTCTCCGATAAGGAGCTCTCTTCTGAGTATCCTTGAAGTCGTTGATAAGGTCAATGAGGAGAGGGTGAGTGAGAAATCTGATCCAAGAAGGATGTTGATTTGACTATTGTATGTTACCCGATTCATCATATTGATGGATTAGTCTCATTTAACAACAATGGCCAGACTTGGAGACTTACGTGGTGCATATATGGGTGACCAAACAAGAATGATAAGCACCATACACTTTCTTTGTTGAAAAGATTGGAGGATGATGCACATGAGGCATGGTTGTGTATTGGTGACTTTAACCTCCTTTATAACTTGGAGGATAAGCAAAGAGGGGTCACGGTTGAGCTTACGGAGGTTCTGAAATTTTGATCGGTGGTGAGGAATGTTGCATGTGTGAAATCAAGGTGGTGGGACCTCAGTTTACTTGGAACAATGGCGGAGAAGGCTTAGATTTTATTCAAGAACGAATCGATTTAGCTTTTTCTAATGAGAAGTGGCTTGGTTTCTTCCTGGACGTTGCGGTGTGCGGTTCCAATCATTTCCCTATTAAGATTCTTCTTAAACTTGTTGACATTGAGGAGCCTTTAAAAATTCCCCGCCCTTACAAATTTGAATCTATGTGGTTAGACGAAGATTCTTGTACTGAGGTTGTCAGAAATGCTTGGTCAAATCTGGGTAGTTCTCATGTTGACCATGGAGTGTTGGGGAAAGTATCGAGATACACTTCTGATTTGAAGGTGTGGGACTATGCAGTGTTTGGCAACGTAAATAGGGAGTTGAGGAAAGTGAGGGAGGATTTGCGTACTTTGGGGATTCAGGGTATGCGGGGTCACTACTAGAAAACAGAGCCATTCTCCACGCTTTTTAATGCCATTTTCGACGCTTTTAGATGTAGCCATTTAAGTTACCGACGCTTTATGAAAGCGTAGGGAATTCCGGTGTAACGAATTGTCCACGCTTTTTTGCGTCACACACCCCGACGTGTTTTAACGTCAACATACGTTTCTCGACGCTTTTTCCGGATCGGCATAAAGAGATTTTACTCTTTTTTTACACTAAAAAGCGTAGGGATTTAATAAAACTCGACGTTTTTGCCTGTCGAGATATGTTTTGACGCTTTATAGCGTCACAATTATTGCAAATTTTTTTCCCGATTAACTATTTTTTACACTAAAAAGCGTCGAGATATAAATTTGATCGACGCTTTTACCCGTCGAAATACTAAAGCGTCAATATTATTGCGGTGTTTAATGATGTTTGACGCTATAAAGCGTCAAAGATTAATGTATTTTTAGCCAATTTTGACGCTTTTGGTCGTAAAGAATTAATTGGACGCTAAAAAGCGTCATAAATTGTTTATCGCTTTGTCAATCTCGACGCTTAAAAGCACCTAGATATACATTATGTATGCCAATCTTGACAGTTTATAGCGTCAAAGAAAATGTTATTCAACTTTCTCTACGCTTTTTTCTGTTGAAAATTATCAATTTTCCCGTAAAATATTACTACAATTTAATTGGTAAACTGAATGTGTCAAAATACTGAATATATGAGTTCCTGAAATAAAAAGTATACAATCATCAAGTCTATCTTTTGCCAAAATGTGCAACAAAAATTTAAAAGATCTAGAACATGAGCCTAATCAAAGGGAAACCAATTTCAGCAAGTATTTCTATCTGCTATCTGTTCCAACCAAAGAATTAAAACATTAATAACTAACTCGGCAACCTTGAAGTTTGAAGATCTTCAACTCCATTGTGACAAGTGTTACCGCTTGTAGTTGAGGCGTCCTGTAATAATTTGACTAAACAAAAGGGTATTAATTAACTAGAACTCGTAACACCATAATAGTTATATCACATTTAAAGTACTCTCTCAAATATGAGTCTCACTGCAATACCACTAAAGTCAACTTAAACAAAACAGAACTGAACTGAATCAAATATAAGTCTCACTGCAATACCACTAAAGTCAACTTAAACAAAACTGAACTGAACTGAATCAAATATAAGTCTCACTGCAATACCACTCTCTCAAATATAAGTCTCACTGCAGTACTCTCTCATATATAAGTCTCACTTGTAACACCACTAAAGTCATTTATCACTTTGTTTCAGATTAATTCAATTCAGCAAACCATAGACACAATCAAATAAATCTCCAGGGATGCAACGAAATTGAACTGAATCTTAGAGAATAGAATTAGTGCAATCAAACAAAACAGAACTGTGCAGCAGAACAGAATTAGTGCAGGTTCAAAACAGAACTGTGCAGCAGAACACAATTAGTGCAGGTTCAAAACAGAACTGTCCAGCATAATAGAATTTTGTCTAATCAGTAATCTCATTGACATTCAAATATCAATCTCCATTGACATAATGACATACCAAGCTAAGCCACACCATTTTCTTCTCAAAGATCATGTATAACATAATCTCACTTACAAAACAGTAAGATAGTATAAATCTGGCAGAAAACAAATCTGAACATACCTGAGAATTATGCTTGCGTAATTTGACAAAGATCTTGATTTTCCTTTTCCATATTTGACATTTTTTCCCTCATCCTCGTACATTAGTGTGTTAAACACCTCAATTTCAATTTCTACACGAGACTTTGAAGGTGAAGAGTTCAACACTACTTCAACAACTTTGGAGTTTGCTTCAACCTATTCACATGAGACATGAGTATATGATGTACATATAAATCACGAAATATATAACAATTTAACTAGATGAATTTGTTTTCCAAATTAATACCAAAAATTGTGAAGTTGATGTATTGTCAACGCAGCCTCCTGAGATTTTGGTGTGAGTCATTTGAAAGAACTGCAAATTGCTAGGCTGTTCTCCTGTAGACTTAATCTGAAATACACAACATTGTACAAAATTAACAATGTACATGAAGATCTGCAGAACTGCGAACTGCGGACAAAATTAGATTCAAAAGCTTGACACCATTTTCTACCCTCGTTCAAAACAGCACCTCATTCAAGAACTGCAGACAAAATTAGATTAAAAACCAGCACCTCATTCAACAAAAGCACCTTACCACCTCATCCAAACTGGAATGATCAAAGTTGCTCTCTTCGAGTAAACTAAGTATACCAATAGGATACTTGAATTAGGAAATGTGCAGAAAAACAGCCTACCATCTCATAGAAAAATAGCCTACCATCTCATAGTATACTGGATCAATCAATTCTCTATTAATGTAAGAAAACTGTGCAGCAGACAGATAGAACGGAAATAGCATAACCTTCTGTCAGATTAAGCCTCATTCAACACGCAACAGAGTCAACCATCACAAGATTGGCGCACACAAATTATTCTTTTTTCTTCTAGGGATAAAACAAAAAAAAAAGCCATAGAAACTTAATCAAGTGTTGGCTGACTGACTTCATGGTGTAGTAAAATGATATAGGATATATAGTTGGCTGACTTCATCAAGTGTTGCTGCATTTTGTAGGTGGAATTAGCTTCAGTTGCTACATAGATCATAACTTCAGCAGCAATGACAACAAACATTATTTGCACCAAAAGTTAACACAATTTTTATTTCCTGATAAGATGTTAGTTTGTACGTTTGTAAGAGGACAGTGAAGAATTTGTTGCAAGATCTGCATAACAAATATACTAGTCACAGAGGAAGCTTCAAAATACTAGTCACAGAGGGTCCATATTGACTCAGCAAATAAATGCAAGGAAGCTTCAAAATCCCTAGAACAAATATTTAAATCAGTGAGAGTGTCTAGAGAGCTTTGAATCATACCAATATTGACTCAGCAACAACTCTTTTGACAAGTCCAGAAATCCAGCCCGTATACCAAGGCCCGCCTGCTTAGAACTCTTCGTCTGCATAACAAAAATCAAGTCCAATTTAGTTATAATCAAGAATAATCCGTAACAAAACCAAGAAAGCAATACCATTTGCAAATTTGATAATATGATGAGTTGAATTATATGGAATAGGATAAACATTTAAGATGAAACAGAAGTGATTCTAAACCTTGAACACATCAGCATTATTTTTTTTTTGTAGCAGCAAGAAAGGTGAGATGAAAGAATGAAAAAATATATATGAAATTATGAATGGTTAACCAAAACTATAGGGTTTGTGGCGAATGTCATCTCGATTCCGTCTTCGGAAATCGCGTGATTGTGGGAGAATTTCCCAGCGTTGTTTCTGTTTACAATCTCAAATTGAGGATCTAATACGCTGAAATTGAGATGGAATTAGAGGAGAAGGTGTTCGTACATGAGAAGATTGAGCGGAAGATGGAGCGATTCAAACTCCCGAACGAACTTGCGAACAGAAGAGAGGGAGCTGAGATCGAGCCCCATGACGATGATCTGCGCCGCCGGATACTCGGCCAAGATCCGAGAACGCGCCTCCTCCGCCGCCTTGTAGCTTCTCGCCGGAATGACAAGGCTGGCGCCGCGCTTCGCCAACACAAGCGTTGTCTCTGCTCCGATCCATGACGTTGCGCCTTTTCAACAACAGATTGGAAGTTAGGGTTTGAATAATTAGAAGCATGATTACGCAGTTGAGATAATGGAGAAGAGGTTTTACCGGTGATGATGGAGGTGATGTGGTTGAGGTCGGAGGAGGAGGTGACGTCAGAGGCGGTGGATTTGGATCCGAAACCGCTAGCGCCAAGGGATCCGAGAACGTATTTGACAGCTTCCAGCGTCTTCAATGATTTTCTCTGTTGTTGTTATTGTTGTTGAGTTCAAGACGGATCGATACGAGTTCAAGAGAGGTTGAGGATTGAGAATTGAGTTCAAGAGAGGCAGGTAGGGTTTGTATCGAGATCTCGGGCTTACTGGAAAAGATTTCTGAAATTTTAAAAAATTGCTTAATTAAAAAATAAAGAAAAAAAATAGAGAAAGAAGGGTTAATAGCGACGCTCGTTGCTGATATTTCGACATATAAAAGCGTCGCAATGTGTAATTGAATGAAGACACTTTAAAGCGTCACAGTTTTCACTCCGCCTTACAATTCACACCGACGCTTTAATAAAGCGTCGACCCAAAAGCGTAGGAAAAACACCTGTTTTCTAGTAGTGGGTGAACTAGTTGGGGAACGTAGGGAGTTAAAGGCTAGGGAGAGGCAATTGATGAGGAGGGAGAAGGCGATGTGGTTTCAAAGATCGAAAGCTAATGAGTTTAAATGGGGAGACCAAAACACTGAGTTTTTTCATCAAAAGGCGACGAGGAGGAAGAAGAGGAATTCTATTAAGAAATTGATTGATGAAGTGGGTATAGACTGGAGATCTTTTGAAGTAAAGGAAAAAGTAGCAATTGAATACTTCCTGAATATTTTCTCTTCGGATGTTAGAGCTGCTGCAACGTCTGCTTCTCAAGGAATCGAGCCTCTTTTAACGATGGAGGACAACGTTGATCTTCTTGCTCCTTTTGAACTTGAGGAGGTAAAGAGTGCTTTTTTTTCTATGCATCCCACCAAATTACCTGGCCCTGATGGTATGTTAACACTTTTTTATCAGAAGTTCTGGCATATTATTGGGGAAGATATTACTAAATTCACTTTTGTTATCTTTAATGGCGATGATTTCCCAACTCACTTAAACCATACCTTTGTTTCCTTGATTCCAAAATTTTTTGAGCCTTGCATGATGAAAGATTTAATGCCTATCAGTTTATGTAACGTTTTGGGTAAGATGATTTCCATGGTTCTTTCTATCAGATTGAAAAAATTCTTACATAAGTTGGTGGCGCAGAGTCAAAGTGCTTTTGTTCCCGGCAGGCTTATTACGGATAATGTCTTAGCGGCTTTCGAGATATTTCATTACATGAAGAAGAAGACAAAGGGCAGAAAGGGTTATATGGATCTTAAGCCTTAAATGGCCAAGGCTTAAGATAGGGTGGAGTAGTCTAATCTGGAGCATTGTATGAAGAATCTTGGCTTTGATGAACGGTGGATCTCTCTTATTATGAAGTGTCTCCATGTTGTCTTTCTCTACTTTAATTGGGGTCAACCTACGGTTGTGTATCATACTTCACGTGGATTACAAAAGGGAGATCCTCTCTCTCTTTTCTTGTTTTTGTTGTGTGCAGAAGGCTTGTCTGGTATGCTCAGATTCAGTGAGTCTCAAGGTTGTTTGCGTGGGATTCGAATTGCTAGATAACCCCCTCTGTTTCCCATTTATTTTTTGTTGGTTTACTCTTTGCTAGCGCTACCTGTCAATGTCAACAAAGCATGGAAATTGCTAATATCCTCCAAATTTACGGAGCAACATCAGGACAACAGATGAATTTTGCAAAGTTTGAACTATCTTTTAGTAAGAATGTGGGTGTTGATAGAAGCAGACTATTCAAGCAGTTTTTGATGTTCACGAGGTTGATAAGCATGAGAAGCATATGAGTATTCCAACGTAAATAAAAATAGGTGATTTTTAGCCAAGTAAAAGAGAGGATTTTGAAGAAGGCCGGAGGATGGAACTTGAGAAATCTATCAAGGGATGGGAAAGAGGTCCTAATCAAGTGAGTGGCTCAATCAATTCCAATCTATACTATGTCTTGTTTTCAATTGTCGGGAAACCTTTGAAGAGAGATACAATAAATTCTCTGCAATTACTGGTGAGGAGATACGCAGAACTTTAAGAAAGTTCAATGTATGAGTTGGATGAGAATGTGTCTACCAAAATCTTGTGTGGGTTTGGTCTCAGAGACGTGGAAAATTTTAACCAATCTCTTCTTGCTAAGGAAGGGTGGCGTATCCTTCAAGACACGACCACTCTTCTTACAAGACTACTCAAGGCTAAGTATTTCCCTCGTTCGAGTTTCTTTGGTGCATCAGTGGGGCATGCACCGAGTTATGCATGTCGTAGTATCATTCATGGAAGGGAGGCGCTTAAGAAAGGACTTCTTTGGAATATTGGCAACGATGACTCCATTGACATCTGGGAAGACAGATGGCTGCCTAGGCCTTGGAGTTTCAAGCAAATTTCTACTGGTCGCCCTTATCCGAGCAATAAATTGATAGACTATATTGATTGGGGAACTGGGACTTGGAGAGTTAATCTAGTGTGAGATGTTTTCACGCCATGTGATGTTGATCTAATAATTCTCAAAATTAGGCCGACTGATCCGACTAGAAAGAATGAATTAGTTTGGAATCTTCCAAGAGATGACTTCTTTACTGGTCGTTCCGCTTATAAAATGATTCTCTAGGATGAGATCGATGAGGAAGTTATTGACTCTTCTTCTTCTTTGTCGACTGCAGAGATGATGTGGAAGCGGTCGTGGAAGCTTAACGTTCGACCAAGAGTTAGGTCATAAAGAAACATTCTTCACACGAAATTGAATCTGTGCAACAAAAAAGCTACTGAAGACGGGTTTTGTGATTTTTTTTGGTCTTCCAATGTATGAAATTCATGTTCTTGGACGATGCCCTTCCGCGCTGTAATTTTGGGACTGTATTCCAAAGATGTCAAAGTGGGTGTTTCGTTCTGTTTCGATGCTGAATTGGTTCGAACATATGTGTGTCGATTTCAAGACGTTTGAGATCGAGTTATGGGTTGCGGTGTGCTCGTGTATTTGGGAGACAAGGAACTCACGAATTTTTGAAGGGAAAAGTCTGACTCCGGCTGAGCAAGTGGTTGATTGTCGGAGCTTTTTAGAAGAATTCCATTCTAGCAACTTACAACAAATGATGGGAATTGTTTCAGGTGCTAGTGGGGGAAACCTCTAGTGGATGCAATCAAAATTAATTGTGATGTTGCGGTTTCAGAGAAGCTTGGATGTGGAATTGGCTTTATCGCTCGAAATGGACACTCGTATGGTTACTGCATCACCGAAAATTGGATGTTTTGAGGTTGAGTCGATTTTGTAGGCTGTGCAGGAGTGTTTAAAGCGTTAAGTCCGAAAGATAATTCTGGAATCATATGCTCTTGGTGTGGTGTCAAAACTGAGGCAGAGATGTCCTTGAAAGGGTGCATATGGGTGGATTTTGGACATAATTTTTGTTGTCATGTCAAATTTTGATTCTTGTACATGGAGCCATGTCCCGAGACAAAGAAATGAACCTGCTCATTTCTTAGCTAGTCTTAAATCCCATTTTGAACTTTCTTGTGTTTTTCATTTAGCTTTTTCTTCTGATTTGAACAGTTTTTGACATTTGATTTAGCTTAATAAAAGTCTTGGTTGATGCTAAAAAAAGACATACTTTGCGCACCCCCAGAACTACTATGCGCACCCCTCAATTCCCAAAATACCCTCATCTCTTCTCATATCGTAAAAGAAGCATTGATAGCCTTTAATGGCCATAACAATTTTTAGGCACATAATGCCTCAAGCCAAAGCGCCAATGCAATTCTGGACATAAATGTCAGCAACATAATTGTATGCGACTACACGACTTCCTTCATAACCTAGTTAAAATCGAAGGCATCATTCGATAACTCGATAGGTTATTGAATAGGAGCTTAAACGCTTCTTGACCTAAATTTCCGACAAAAAGGAACCTCCATAACCAGTGAATTGGCTAAAATCGTTGTTTGCCTATCAAAGTAAACCTAACTAACCAACTTAGTATAGCAGGAAAGCAAGGGTCGAATCCCAAGAGAATCAAGTAGTCTATTCTAAAACAAACAACTATTGCCAACGAACACACCAAAAGGGAGGGGGGGAGGGGAATTGTTGTTCTATAACCTAAGACAAGTAAAAGTAACAAGTAGCAAGAGTTGTGAAAATATGATTGGGAAAGCGTTCCACCTAACAAATATCCACACAATGACATGCAAGGTTGATCATAGATATCTCTAACTCATGCAATCCTATTGTTGTTCCTATTCCTGTTCAGACATAGATATCAGCGCAACCCGCCCTGATATAACTTCCTATTAAAAAAATCTGAAGACCTTCAAGACTCAATTCAATAGAAGCATTAAGCAAAGGAATATAGCAGGATACATCCAATTCAGACAACCCGTCAGATAAGCATCAATCAATTCTCATTCACAAGTAAACACTGCGACCCGCTCATGTAAACATGTGTTTGCTACTAGATAAAGAACTCCGACCCGAAATTACCAAACCCTAGCACTATGAATAATATCAATAAACCTAGCTGGCCAAACTAGACAAATCAATAAGATTCAATAAGATAAAAGCATGAGAATCGATACAATCAATAGAAAGAGAAATAGAGTTTAGAATCTCACAACCATACAGTCAAAGGCTTCAACCGTCAGGCGAAACAAAGGGAAATTAGTTCAACATCGACATGGAGGCAAAACTAGGGTTCTTCAGAGAAAATCTGCATCAGCTTCGGCTTCTCTTCTCTTCAAGTCTTTTGTCGTCTTCTTACTTGGTTTCTTCAGTTCCTTGAAAGACATCTTCAATCTTCACTAATCTTCATAAATCACTACTTCATCTCTTCAACTCCGGATCATGCAATTACATATAAAATGGCTCCCAAATGATCCTAACCTAAGCTAATAATCACTAGATAATATGTATGAAATACTCTCTATCAAATTCCCCCATACTTAGACCTTGCTCGTCTCTGAGTAAGCTAAAGAAAAAATACTCCTCAATGTAATACACAAAGGTCTCAGGAAGTACAAAGAAACTTGTCTAATGATTACAACTCCAAAAACAACATCCAAATCCTCAAAACAACAACTATAGCAACATCAAACTAATACAAGTGATATGACAATAAACACATAGCCTTCTCCACTCCTTATGACTCCCAAGTGGTCCTACCCGAATTCCTCCTTATATCACCTCTTCTTATGTCTTCCAACGCCAAATAAGAATAAGTCCTAAAATCACTCTATTTTTTTTTTATTCAACTCATCTTGGTTAGGCGCCCTCTCGGGTTTTCATCCTAACCACTAAATAATTGTTCCAGGCTCACCAAATCTCACATCACTCGAAACCTCTTTTTACCCCAGCCTAGTGCTGGTCCAGGTTACCTGCTTGTTGCATAGATCTTGCTATCCCAGGATTTTTTCTGCCTTTTTTCATATTTTTGCGGCTTTTTCAAACAATTTACTCAATAAATTCATGCAGATACAACCAACACCCAAATAAAGACATGTGAATACATTCTCCTCCCCCATACTTAAACATTGCATTGTCCTCAATGAAATGGAAGACATAATAACGAACCCAGGAAAGGAGACAGAAGACTCACATACAAGGTCGGATGACCTTCCTCCAATAAAATACAAGGTGTAGTAGAATGAGAAACTAGATGAGCACCCAATGAAATCAACTAATGCACAACTCATCCAAGACAAAAGAAAGAATACCTCCAATATAGATGGTGACCCAAAATCCACTCCTTGCAAAGAACATGGTCACCAAAAAGCTAAGCTCCAACAAATGTAGATCCATAGATGATAGGGGTGATGAAACGATGAAACCAAACTTGATGAAATACAACTCCTTACTTTCTTTTCTCTCATTTTTTTTTTCTGCACTCTATTTTTTTTAAATCTGATTTATTGTTTTTTTCTCGGAATGATTTCGGATTGTTTTTTTTTTTGATACGGGAGAGAAGACTTACAGCTGAAGGTCTCGAAGAGATCTTTGTCGTTCTCCAGCCTTCTAGTGTCCTTCAATGCCTCAGGGAAAGGTGCTCGTGGTTTCAAAGAGCTGAGAGGAGGTAAGACAGGACGAACATAAGAGTCAGAAAGATCAGCTTCAGATCCGCGGGCGCGGAAATTTCTCTGCAGGAATTTCAGGACCGGATCCGCAGGCATCCACTTCGGGCCGCGGGCGCGGAAAATTCTCTGTATCCGAGCCGCGGGCGCGGAAATGTCTCTGTTGAATGCTCGGCTGTTTCCTCACTGTCGGATCCGCGGTCGCGGATTCTGTTCGTCTCCCTCTTCTGTCTCGTCTTCAGCTACTGGTCTAATTTCGAATTGCCTACCACTCCTTAGAGACAATGCACTGACGTTATAAAAAACCGGGTCAATCTTGGGCGCATCCAGGGTGCGCCCAAGATTGACCCGGTTTAAAAAAAAATTGGTGGGTGCCAGTTATAAAAAAACCGGGTGCGGGGTTAAACGGCCTAAAAAAACTATGAAGAGGCCAATAAGCCGCACTTCCTCTATTTTATTTTATACTTCTAGTTAACAAGTAATGTTTTCATGGGCGCTTGATGATGCAAGTATTGGCCCTTACTAAATACAGCCCGGGCGTTTTACTAAATAACGCCTGAGCGTCACCTCGCAGAACGCGAGGGGCGTGTCTCTCGTAGAACGCGAGGGTTTATTCCCTATAAAAGGGGAAAAAACCCTACTTTTGCTCATTTTTTACATTCACCGCCGCTTTTTTTACTCCCCCTCTCAAAAACGAACTTCATCTTCCTCATTTCAACACAAATCTTCAATTAAGGTATGTTTCTTCCTCATTTCAGCACATGTTGCGTACCACATTCAAAAAGGGGTGGTAAGTCATTTATTTAAGGGATTTCTGAAGTTTAATACCAAATGCATATTTTCTGAATTTGGTATTCTCTGCAGAAACTGCACATTTTTCTGCAGAGAATACCTAATAATGTGTATTTTCTCGCAGAACGCGAGGTGTGGCACCCTCGCAGAACGCGAGAAAATGCTCATTCTCTGCATTTTCTTCCATTTCTGCAAAATCTGTATTTTTTGTAATTAATGTTTCTGCAGAGTATAATTTATATATTTTACTGCAGATCAAAGGTCCGATGAAGGCACAACAAAGGACAAAGCAAAGCAGTGAATGGCCATTAGACAACAATTATTGGTCAGAGATTCCCGGTGCAGTTGGACTGTCAGATCTCCCTAGAATGATGTACGACGAAATCGACTTCCCGTTGATTGAAGCGTTCATCGAAAGATGGCAACCCGAGACAAATTCATTCCACCTCCCTTGTGGTGAGATTACTATTGGCCTTCTTGATGTGTATAAGATATTAGGCCTTGCTATAGAAGGGAAAGCTATGACAACAAGTAAGAAACTGGGTGCCGAGTTTAGTCATGACGAGGTTTTAAAATTCTATGCTAGGAAGGGGGCGGAAATTTTTGGAATAGATCCTCTAACGTTAGATTCTGGGAGGGTGAAAGCCGATTTTTTTAGAAGTCATTGTGAAACCCTTTCTGAAGAACGAAAGGGTTTAGGTTGGGTGTTGTATACTGTTGCCTCGATCTTATTTCCCGACAAGTCATAGAACTTGATTCGGCTTAGATATGGGCCTTATGTGGAATCCTATGCCAAGGCTGCAAAAATGTCGTGGGGTTCAGCTGCTTTGGCACATCTGTATAGGCAGCTGGGGATATGCACACGCCAGGGATGTGCCCAGATGTCTTTTTGTTACACCTTGTTGCAGGTATTTTACTTTCTAAGCGTTTAATTTACCTACTTATATATATTTTCATATTTAACGTAATTTGTACTTCCTAGGCATGGATCTACAACTACTTCCCCCAGTTTTGACCTACTGAACGTCCTCGGTGGAGAGCGGATCAACCATGGGTCTACCGGTGGAGGCCTAAGAATCTAAAGCTGAAGAAGGGGCAAGTCGGAAGGGACTATAGAGGCGCGCTCGATATTCTTATGCCGGAGATGGTAATTATCTAGTTCATTTTTTAAGTGTGCGCATTAGGTTGTGTTAAGTTTCTGCATTTTCAACAGCGTCTGCATTTTCTGCGCCAAAACAGCTTCTGCATTTTCTCACAGAACGCGGGGTCTGTGTTACTCGCAGAACGCGAGGATGCACATTATGGTGCAGATTCAATGATCTGTTTGTTAGTTGTTTCTCTAATCTTCTGCTATTTCTGTCTGTTTTTAGATATGTTGGAACCCGTATGGATTCCAAGACTTCTCTAATCCTCAGCTCGCTCCCGCTCTATTTCACGGGGTGCTATCATGATGTGACGTCACCGAACCACACATGCTGGATCGGTGTCCGAGGCAATTTGGGCGACTGCAGCGTATTCCAAGGCCAGTCATCGAACCGCTCAAAGCTCATAGGTTGGCCAACATTAGGTGTTACAATGTTTATGACACCAACCAATGGCTTTGGAAGGCAAGATCTGTGCACTCCATCTCTCTTGATGAAATGGGGCCAGTTGCGTATGTACCACATGAATGCTCCCATGATTACATGGATTGGTACATCAGGAGGACCCATAGGCATATCTGTCCTGCAATCCCTGGGATGATTATTGAGAAACAGGTAATATTATTTGTTTTGGTTTATCTTGCGTTTCTAGTCTTTGTTTGTCTCTAATATTAATATAGAATGAATGTTTACATGCGTATAGGTGATTGGCCGGGTGTACAATGACATGGACCGGTATCGGTTTGCCACTCCAGAAGATTTTCCTTCATATCACGCTCAAATGCTACTATGTATGGCAGATCTCGCTCCCTTCCGACCAGAACAAGAAGAGTAGCCATTGTTTGAATTTCCTTAAGTTGATGGATAATTTTTAATTGTGTTTTGGATTGTTTATGTTTTTGGATTGCTTTGTTGCTTGGATTAGTTGTTGGATAATTCTGTTGGTTTACAGTTAAGGGATAATTCTGTTGGTTTACAATTCTGTTTGAATTATGCATGTTCTCGCAGAACGCGAGGGACACACACCTCGTAGAACGCGAGATATTGCATTGAAGTTCATGTTTCAGAATTTAAAAAACCATCTCCAGTTCAACATTACATTTCAAATTCAGCGAATAAAACATAACTGCAACTACGTTAAACTATAGGCGGCACATCGATGTGCCACAAGATCGTGTAAACAATGAGCATCATATTCCGCGTTTTGCCACCAAGGAGTAAACACAGGAGGTAATGAGCAGTTTTCTTCAAGACACAACTACAAGAAAACAACAACGTTAGGAAGTTGCATATTAGAAAGTAATTCATAAGAAGATCCAAAACATACCGGAACAAAATGTTTCTCCCTGTCAATATAGAATAAGCAGATTGTCGGAAGTGTGTCACCTGCTTCTAACCAAGTAGGACGTTGTAGAGGAAGGAAAGTGTGGTTAGCGTTTTTTTCCCACCGTTACGAACACTACGTTGAATGTGGATGCCACAAGGCATCCCATTTCCGGGGTAGCTAGCCAATGATCTTCCGGAGCCCTTCCTATTCCTTCCCATGTAAGTTGGTGTACAGCGGTCTCCAAAGTTGGTTGTTCTGGAGGTCCAATCTAAGTTCCTTCAACTAGATGCCAAATATCTTTGACCTTAGCTATCATCAAATCTCTTACTTCCCTCCATAAGGGTGCAACTCTGATACTCTTAATGGTCTTTGCTCCTTCCAATGTCTTCCAATCTGATGAACACACATCAACCCATCTCTAATCTTCATCTCACAGCTACAAAACATAGTAAAGTGCACACCAAATCTCTCCCCCTTCGTGTATTCCTTAAGCAATTCCTCTATGCATTTGTAAGACACTTTGAACTTCAAGACTTTAAACAAGTCGGCCCCTTCAACAACTGTGAAGCTCTTATTCAAACTCTCGGTGAAAGACACATTAATCGTTCGCCGCCATTGTTTTGTATTCTTTGAACATTGTGTCTAGCCTACCGTTTCCACTTGACAAGTAAGACTTAAGACACGAATGTGCTCCTTCAACTCTAAAATGTTCGAAAAACAATAAGAACAAACATAATATGCAAATACAAACAGAAACTTTGCATCATTCTGAAATGTGCAAATTCTCGCGTTCTGCGAGTTGTACACGCCTCGCGTTCTGCGAGTGGTACACATCTCGCGTTCTACGAGCATGTGCATTATAGAATCTCCTATTCTCATATATAGAAGGTAGACATAAATTAGAGAACATACCTGTTTGTCGTGTTATTCCCGAGAGTGAAGACATTATCCGTCCATGCTGAAACAAGTCTTTCTTTGTAACGGTTTAGCCAATTCTTTCTCACGTAGTTCAATACGGTTGGATAAGCTCCCCATTCAATCTCAAGTGTCTTCAACGTTTTGTTGTAACCTTCTTCAGTGGTTTGTTCGAACACGTTATAATAATCATTAGAAATATGAACCATCAATGCTTGTGTGCCCATAGCTATCTTGCCTCTCGCCTCTATGTTCTTCCTTACATGTCGTCTACATAAGAGAAACTTTGCATTTGGCCATAACATGTCCGTTGCATTCATAAGAGCCATCTCACGGTCTGTGACGAAGAAAGTAGGCGATGCTCCTATTCTCAAATACATCGTCTGCAGCTGCTGCAACGCCCACAAATAACTGTCCTCGCTCTCGGCCTCTAACCATACCCCGCACACAACAAAATTCTTCCACGTAGAAGTCAAACCGACTATCTCCAGGAAGGGAACATTGTACCTTAGACCAAAATACAGAAAGAGTGCACCTTTAATTCAGAGTCTTAAATGTTTCTACTAAGAATAGCATATGTAATGCTCTTTCTCGCGTCACGCGAGGACACACCACCTCGCGTTCTGCGAGGTAGGCATATCTCGCGTCACGCGAGGTGCTTCCTCTCGCAGAACGCGGGAACTTGCTAACGTTGAAACACAGTGAAACGGGCTCATTTAACATAAATATGAACAAATCTAAATTTTCTACATTAAAAACCCTAAAAACATGAACAAATCTATGTTTTGGACATTATATGCAAAAGTCATCTCTTCAACACTTACTACTACTACATTTAACATGAAATACAACATAATAACTTCATTTTAGCTCTTAATGGTGCAAAACAAATTAAAATTCAAAAATTAAGTAAGAACATTACCTCATTTGCATGGTAACTTGATGAACCACCATCTCCATTCCCTCCTTTGTTGAATTCCTCTTCATCTTCCATTATTTTAGGTGTTTTTAGAGTGTTTTGAAGTTTGAATGTTTTGAAAATGGGTATTAATGGAGGGTGAAAGAGGTGAAAGATGATAAAAAGAGGTGTTAGGGTAGGGTTAATAGGTGTTACGGATTACTTAAAATAAGGGGGTAGTTATTATAGTTAGGTGGGGACAAGACATGTATTAATGGTGCACAACAACGTCTATCTGATATGTAATGCTCGCGTTCTGCGAGGTGACGTGCTCTCGCGTTCTGCGAGGTACGTGACACTTGCGTTACGCGAGATTAACATTTTAAAAATTAACCTAATTTTTTGCTAATCTCGCGTTACGCGAGTGTCACGTACCTCGCAGAACGCGAGTGGTCAAGCGGTGTTTGGTAAAGGCAACTGTATATAGCATCCGTGTATTTGGGCCACTTTTTGTTTGATCAGAACTTGAACCGGTTTCGAGTACTTGGGCTGGACTTCATTATTTGGGCTTCACTTTATATACAAATACATTAAACTCCAATTTTTATGCATCAATATTTCCGTAAAAATGCCGGATTACACAATATTGCCTCTCCAAATCTAATTACACAAAATCGCCTCTCTCAATCTAATTACACAAAATTGTACTATAAGGCCCCGTTTGGTGTGCTAATGAAAGTAGCTACGAAAAAATAGCATTTGACACTAAAGCCAACAAAAATTTTGTACAACAAATTCTACAAAAATGATGAAATTTTCATAACCCAGTTATCCCCAGAAGTTCCTTACACTTGTGCAAGTCTTGAAATCCACCATCACATATATAGGAAAAAAAAGTTTTAGATACAATAATCCAAAAATGATTATAGATTAGTCAGCTTAGAGATGCTGGACCAACGAACATTCACAGACCAACGAACATGCGAGAACTGAACTAAAACATGGAAGTTTTCGCCTCAGAAAAAGGAGTATGGCACATGAACTGTTCGTGCATCTGCTTTTGCCTCTTGGTAGGAATGCGTTCAGTTCCATGGAAGGAACGATCCACTGAACAACCTTGAGATTAAGAAGCAAATGTCTTCATAGAA
The DNA here is from genome assembly GCA_029168935.1 of Oxyria digyna. Taxonomy (NCBI): domain Eukaryota; kingdom Viridiplantae; phylum Streptophyta; class Magnoliopsida; order Caryophyllales; family Polygonaceae; genus Oxyria; species Oxyria digyna. The sequence goes on from JAPVLV010000005.1 coordinate 50,946,818, forward strand.
ACTGCAAAATCGAACCAATTACAGGTTAGTACAAAAAAACGGATATCAGAAGCAACCTTGAGACTATTTGATTCTGATGTATGTTTATTTTCACTCCACTCCACTCCACACAAAAAATCCCGACTTTAGGGTGACAAATTACTTTATTGTAGACCATAAAAATGACAAAGGGACGAAATCTTGAATTTCTCACCTATATTTTCTTGATAACAACAATAGATATACATTTCAACCCCCCAAACCTAAGCGCAAAAATTGTTCTATTGTAGCCGTAGAATACTTTGGGTGACAAATGTAATTTTCTGTCGCACAAATTATATTAGGGGGACGAAGTGTAGTGTTGTCAGCCAAACACTATTTTGGGCGACGAAAAAAAGAAAATTGTCTCCCAAAACTGCTTTTCTTGGTAGTAAATCTATCCACAGCCTATACTTATAGCTAAAGTACTGAGTTAATGGCAATAAACTTAGTAATAAAAAGGCTAGGCTAATAAAATCAAGCCATAAATTTAGGCTATTTCCAGCATTGTTACTTACCTGGCAGGGTCCGAACAAGGCTCCACATACTTGCACTCATCTCAGATGAGCTTAGCCTATTCTAGCTCCACTTCTCCATGAATCTGTAATCAGCTATGGTTCCTGTGACATTTTCTATAGTCTTGCCTCAAATTTCACACTTCCTGCATTATGGAAACAAAGTCACAACAAATACTTGAGTAATTTGCAAAGTCATTGGTAATTCATAGGAGTAGAAATATTATAGAAGAAATCAGGGGGAAATATATTTAGATAAATTCAAAATGTACTGATCTATTATTTTGGACACCAAATCTCCAAATATTTCACAATTAAGTTTCTGTTCAAATTGCATCCATCATGCTAATAACAAGAACATGTTATAAATCAATAACCCTTAAAGTTCACATTAAGAAAAGAGATGCATGAAAAATAGATATCAGGAAAGAGGGGGAGCAGAGAATGAACATTGACAGGTTATTTATTCAGAGAAATGCCATCTTAATTTGGTTGGCAGTTGGTGAAAATGTGGAAGAGGAGATTCTACAAGCATTTCACAGGGATACAGAGTTAAAATGGAGATTATAACAATATCCTGTTGCTGCATCTAGCTTTCTTAAAACTATAACTCCTCCACCTTCACTATGCTCACACCAGAGTTAAAACATAGGCCATCAAACCACTAAAAAAAGCACCAAGCTAGATCAAGAGCAAACTTACATAAAGGTTTAATGCGCAGCATTTTACCAAAAGAGAAATCAAACCACAGAGGGAGTTCGGTGAAGTATTCATGGCATACGTCTTCTAAAAAAGCTCTATAACTCTTGTATGGTCCTCTTGAACAAAAAATCCAGTAATCAATTTAGTATAAGTTATGGACATTAGGCCAACAGCCCTTGGCTTCCATTTCAAGCACCAAATTATGTGCAACGACAATCTCTTCTTTGCTTTACAATACCCATCAATCAATGTATTATAAGTAATGAGATCCGGGTAACATCCCTAGGCTTCCATTTCAAAGAGCGAATTTTGTGCAACGTCAAGCATCCTTGCTTTACAACACCCATTAATCAATGTAGTATAAGTTATGACATTAGGGCAAGAGCCCTTGGTTTCCATTTTAAGCAGGAAATTGTATGCAACATCAAGCTTTCCATCAATTAATCTACTAAAAGTAATGACATCTGGGTAATAGCCTTGTACTTCCATGTTGATAGGATCCTGATCCTATCTAGTAGAATATAATTTATTTCCTATTTATTAATTAGAAGAAGTCTATCTTTAGTTTAATTAATATTTTATATTTAGTAGAATCTATAATATCTAGGATATATTATTATTTTAGGAAGATATCTTTTAATTCTATGATTTACTTTATTTTAGGAGATAGGCAGATTATAAATAGATTCATTGTTCTAGGCTTTTACGGCAATCAATTATCAATCAATAAAGGTTCTTCCTTGGTAGTTTAATCTCTAATCAAAAGATTATCGGTTGTTAGATCTCAAATCAAAAGATCAATCCCTATCTATCGAGCCCTGAGGAATCAGGTCTCATCATCTGGTATCAGAGCAAGGTTTTTTCCCACCCAAATCCCACAAATTTTTTTCTTTCCTTTACGATGACGCTGAAGGAATTGGAAGAACGCATGAACGCCTCCGACAGGACCCAAGCCGACCACACCCGGATGCTGACGGATCTCCAGACCGGAATCCAACGCATCCTTGATCGATTGGCCGCGGTCGAACAACCACCGCCGCCCGCGCCAGACAACCGCCAACAACTCATTCAGCCACCAATCCAGGGTAGACCAATTTGCCTCGATTTTCCCAGATTTGAAGGTGTCGAACCAGAAAGCTGGCTCTTTCAAGCCGAGCAATTTTTCTCCCTGAACCCGCTTCCCCCAGAACAGAGAGTCACCATGGCGTCAATCCACCTCCGAGGCGACGCCGTTGCCTGGTACCGTTGGCTGCGACACTCCTTGGGCGACGACCTCACATGGCGACAGTTCTCTACCGCCTTGTGCAAACGCTTTGGGTCTCGCAAAAACAGAGACCCCATGAGCGCCCTCTCCAAGCTTCAACAGCCAGGTCCGGTATCCGCATATATCACCGAGTTTGAAACAATGATCAACTTGGTCCATGGGCTCGACGAGTCACACCAAGTTAGCTTATTCTTATCCGGTCTACGAGCAGACATCCAAGCAGGGGTTCGCCTTCATTCTCCAACCAGCCTCTCTCATGCATTTGAGTTGGCATTGTGTCAGGAGGATGCGATTACTGCAACAAAGGAATTTCAGGCTTCTTCCGGCAACACATGTTCCCCCAAACAGTCTTCTACCCAGCTTAGCCCTTTGTCTGAGACTCCCAAGCCAATTCCTACAGCAGTTCCAGGCAATTCTGCACTGCCCACAGGTGTCAAGCGTCTCACCTGGGAAGAACAACAACACCGCAGGTCAAAGGGCCTTTGCTTTAATTGTGAGGAAACATACAAACCAGGGCATCGTTGCGCAGCTCCGCAGTTACTGTTGATGGATGCCTCTGCTGCAATCGACAACGACATTGAGATCACATGCATCGATCACGGTTGAAGGCTTGAGGACAAGCCTTATCTCCAGGGCGTGGGAATGATAGGATCCTGATCCTATCTAGTAGAATATAATTTATTTCCTATTTATTAATTAGAAGAAGTCTATCTTTAGTTTAATTAATATTTTATATTTAGTAGAATCTATAATATCTAGGATATATTATTATTTTAGGAAGATATCTTTTAATTCTATGATTTACTTTATTTTAGGAGATAGGCAGATTATAAATAGATTCATTGTTCTAGGCTTTTACGGCAATCAATTATCAATCAATAAAGGTTCTTCCTTGGTAGTTTAATCTCTAATCAAAAGATTATCGGTTGTTAGATCTCAAATCAAAAGATCAATCCCTATCTATCGAGCCCTGAGGAATCAGGTCTCATCACATGTCAAGAAGAAAATTGGGTGGACTGTCAAGCATCCCTGCTGCACAACAAGCATTTTATCAGTGTCTTATACGGTATATATCAAATTCATAGCCACAACTTTCCATCATCAAAGTAAACACAATCTGTACATCACGAAATCGTCTATCAAGCAAAGGCCATTGATCAAAGTGCTATAAGTGAACGAGTCGGGAATTTCACCCTTTTGGAACATCATTCGAGAAATATGATTGACAGATTGCTTTGTCTATACTCCCTTGCTTGCAAAAATATTTGAATATAATATTGTAGGTCACCACACTCAGCTCAATACCGTCTCTAATCATATTCCCCAAGACTGTTACTTAGCTTTTTCAATGTAGCGTTGTTTACATAATCCGTCTATCAAACAAGTACAGCTAATAGCGTCAAGAGATGCGGATATCCTGCATTTCACGAAAAATTGATTCAGCCATAATTAGTTTCCCTCCTTTACACAATCTGTCAGTAGCTTGATCCGGCGAACAAGAGTGATTTACTACCAACTTTTTCATTTGTTAAAAATACGCATTGCATCTTCAACTCTCTTCATATAAAAAGACCTCTCAGTAAAGGATTCATCACCACGCTGCTCACAATTGCGCTCAAGCTTTTATCACTGATAAAACTCACAGCCTCTTCTAAGTTCTATCTGCCCAATTCTACAGTAACCATCCACTATCGTGCCATAAGTAGAGTATCAGGCGTCTCGCCTCTTGGTAACATATTTTTCAGTACCTCTGCGGCTTGGTCCATTTAGCCATTCTTGCAAAGTCCATTCATAAGAATGTTAAAAGTCACCACATTCGGCTAAATATCATGACTTATTATTTCATTGAGGAGAGCCTGCCTTGCATAAACCATCAATCATTGTTATTGTAAGTAACGACATCAGGAGAATAGCCCAATCGATTCATCTTCGAAAACAAATCACAACCCTCAATCACTTTCTCCTCCAAAAACAATCCTTTGATCAAAGAATTAAAACTGACTATACTAGGGCAATGTCCATTCTTGAAAATAAGGCCAAAAGCAGATAAGCAGCACTTCCTAATTTCATCCTGGAATAGCAATTGAGCAAGAATTCAAGATGATGAGGTTTTTTCTGAAACCCAAGAACTTCTTGTAGAATGAATGAGATTGTTAGAGAGAAATGCTGACACTTAACTAAAGAGCTTAATAAGATACTAAACCGGGAAACTGGAGGGGAAGGATTTATACATAGCATGAGACTACCCACGTCAATTTTGCCGGAATTACAATCAAAATGCAAGAGGTTATCGATTGCAGTTATCATTACTAGGATAAGTACTGTGAATTCGCGAAAAAATTATTTTTTATGTATAATGCTTTATATTTAGAAATTATATTATAAATTATTTTATTAATAACAATTACAAAGAATAGAATTAAAATTCGTCAATTTATTTTAAAAATTAAATTAATATAGAGTAAATCATTTTCGGAAAAAAAAATTCTATTTTTTAGACTCGAGTACATCTTTTTATATATGTCAATAGTGTTTTCATTTCAGATACTTAGAGCGAGGGTGGATATGACAATGATTGTCCCCTCACTATTTCATTTTAGTGAATTTAATACCTTACCTTTAGTTTTCATTAGAGTTTTTTCAAATACAATTTTAACATAATCAGATTGTGGAGAAGGTGGGTATAGTTTAATTTTTTTCAAAAAAAATTGTTTTAAAATATAGATATATGACCAATAAATGAGCGACACGTGACGCAAATTTTAATAAAGACTTGGTTTCTCCCTTATATTATAGTCAGGTAGATAAGGCTTCTTCCCCAAAAAAAAATTTACAAATTAGGCTTTTTTGAAGAAATTATAAATAATGCCTTGTTTGGCCAAAGTAAAAGAAGTGTTTTTTTATTCACATAAAAAAAATCTTTTTGCCAAAAAAAAAATTGGGTATATAGACACTTCTTTAGCTTTTTCACTTACAAAAGTAATATTGTAAAGTTTTATAATATTTAAATATAGGTGTAATATAAATATTGTCACTTTCTTTTATCATACAACAAACACAAAATTTCTATAAAAATTTATTTTTACAAACAATCTTCGTTTATTTCATATCTTAACAAGTACTTATATTAAATAAACCATAGGTTATTTAAGGACCATGTTCCGCTAAAGGACGATGCACACAGACGTTATAGTTCATGCACTCACTATGTGCACATATCACATATGGTGTCCATCACCAAATACATGAGTTATAATGTTTGTCCATATCATCTACATTCCTTGTCTAAGACCATACTCATGAGATCTCTTCCCATTGTTCAATGATCACAAAGAAATTCAAACCAATTGATCATTTTGTGAAATAATTGTTTTCTCGAATGCTACTATTTTATACTTTTGTCTAACATATTTTTGTAAGATAAAGTGAATTTTCACATTCTATTACAATAAATATATAAAATCTAAAATAATATTATGATTTTTTATAATTTAAAATATGATATCTATTCCCACCTCCAAATAGAAAAACAATATTACACAACAATATATTCTTATATTTTTCAATAAACAGTCTTAGGTTCGGGGTGTGTATATCTCTACTCCAAATAAACTAAAATGTAGCATCCGAAAGAGACACCAAAGTATCAAAATACCACGAAAACCTCCACATGCCTTAACAGTTAAGACTATAAACAAAACTTAAAACTACTTTAACTTCGTCCACAAGAAAGGATGGAGAACCAAAACAACCTCATACAAGCGGGGCCGGTCACGAGGGAGCACAGGGTGCCAAAAATTTGGAGGGCGCAAAATTCAAAGCTTGATATAAATAAGTATAAAAGTTGTGGGTATGAAGCAGAGAAATAAAAATAGTCTAGTGGTAAAGCTTATTATTAGTAAGTACGAGGGCTTGTGTTCGAATCCTTTCTTTCGCATTGCCCTGTCATTTTTGCTTTCTTTTTTATATACTCCGTATGATTTTGTGCATGCCCATCCTATTCTTCTCGTTGTTCATTTCAATAAATGAATTGTTCAAAAGACTATTGATTCTTTATCTAAAAAAATATATTCTTTATTTGCCTCAAAAGTGTTGAGAATTTTACAGGGCTATAAATTTTGACTTTTTTCTATTTTTATTCACTTTTTTAAATATGAACTTTTTTATTTTCTAAATCTACAAGTCAAAAATATTAAGTTTAAACAATGTTATTTTAATTATTTGAAAAATTAAAATTCCTACTAATAGAAGGAGCACTCAATATTAAATTTAATTGATGGCTTAAAATATAAATTGTTAATTCATTAATGCACAAACAATATGTTTCGAAATATATTTTATTTCTAATTATTATAAATTATATAAAATATTACGTGATAAAATAATTAATTTATCAAGTTGTATATCCCTTAAAATATTAAAGTAATATTTACCGAAAGCCTTAATTAAATTTTGAAGAGGGTCTCCGGAAACCATTAGACGACCCTAAATACTAGTATTTTAACCTGAGCAAAGAATAACATGTTTCATGGTACACAATCTTAAGCTTCGGTAATCCGAATTTTTTTCTCTGGAAAAGTGTTATGTAATAAAGATTGTTAAAATGATAAATGAGAAAAGTGTTATAAGCTCTTGGATAGAAAAATATCCAAGAGCCTATATGATGACACGTGGCACCACATGTCATCCATTGTCACCGTCGTCGGACCGTCGCCGGACCACCTCCGACCACTGCCGGACCACCTTTGGGCTTCACCGGAATAAAATTGTCACAAAGATGTATAAAATTGTTAACAAATATTACAAAATTATTTATTACTAAATGTTCATCACGTTGTTCATAAATGTTCATTTGTATATATTCTACTGAATGTTCATCACATTATACTTAAATGTTCATCAGCTGAATGTTCATCACATTCTACTTAAATGTTCACCAATTGAATATTCATCATATTATACTTAAATGTCCATCAACTGAATGTTCATCACATTATACTTAAATGTTCACCAAGTTTATTACACTTAAATGTTTATGTTATTTGGACAAACGGCGAACCACCACTGACCCACCATCAAGCCACCGTCGGACCACCGGACCACCACTTATGTGGAACACCACTTTAATATAATTTCTATTAAAAACACACTTAATTTTCAGCAAAAATCACCTAAATGTTCATCATCTCATACTTCAATGTTTACAAGGATTTAATAAAATGTTCATTACTCAAAGTTCATTACAATCGGCTTAAATGTTCATCACGTTGTTCATAAATGTTCATCAAAATGTTGATAAATGTTCATTTTGATATACTCTACTGAATGTTCATCACATTATACTTAAATGTTCACCGACTGAATATTCATCACATTATACTTAAATGTTCATTAAATTATTTTTAAATGTTCACCAAGTTTATTACATTTAAATGGTTATGTTATTTGGACAAACGACGGACCACCACGACCGCACCACCACTAACCCACCATCAAGCCACCGTCGGAACACTGGACCACCACTTATGTGGAACACCACTTTAATATAATTTTGAATAAAAAAACACTTGATCTTCATCAAAAATTACCTAAATGTTCATCATCTCGTACTTAAATGTTCATCAAACATCCTTAAATGTTCACAATCATTTAATAAAATGTTCATTACTCAAAAGTTCATTACAATCATCTTAAATGTTCATCACGTTGTTTATAAATGTTCATCAAAATGTTGATAAATGTTCATTTTGATAAACTATACTGAATGTTCATCACATTTTACTTACATGTTCACCAACAGAATGTTCATCACATTATAATTAAATGTTCATCACATTATATTTAAATGTTCACCAATTTGAATTAGACTTAAATTTTCATTTATTTTTATACTTTAACTTTTTCATTTATTATTGTACTACCATCGGACCGTCGTCGGACCTCCGCCGGACCGCCGCCGGACCGGTGACCACCCGACGACTTCTCGGCGATCACCCAGTGGTTGTCCGATAGAGGACCGCCGCCGGACCTCTATCGGACAACCATCGGGTGATCGCCGAGAAGTCGTCGGGTGGTCACCGGACCACCACCACTACCCCACTACAGTAGTGGAGGTAACTAGTTTAATCTAAGTTATTAGATGCTTTCTTATTTATCTCTATAAGAGGGTTTATTATGGAATTCACGTCCAATTTCTATTATGAGTCGTATCTTCTATAGCCGGCAAATAATGAAATATTCAACCATCTAACTAATTTCAAAAGAAAATCGGTTTGCACCAATTATTCAGCCGGAGGCAAATCTTGTAGAATTTTTTTCTGAAATGGGCTTTTTTTCAAAAAAAATTCCCGACGTGGGCTCTTTTCAAAACAAATTCCCAATATAGGCACTTATGCCAGCTTCGGATTTTTTTTATGTGTGAGAGACGCTGGTAATTTTTTTTTTGAATTTTTTATGTATAAGAGACGCTAGCCCGACCAGCGTCTCTTATACGTTAAAACATAAAAAAAAAATTTATATGAGACGTTGGTCGAACCAGCGTCTCATATAAATGGTTTTTTTTTTATTTGAACAGGTATAAGAGACGTTGGTCGAACCAGCGTCTCTTATACAGATTTATATTTTTTAATTCCCCCCGTGTAAGAGACGCTGGTCGACTTACACATAAAATGTTTTAAAAAAAAAAAAAAATTGTATAAGGCGCTGGTCAGAGTCGTGAATTAGATTGGATGGGCCGATGGGGAATCCAATTACGAATTGTTAAATTTTTTTGTTTCAAAGTTTATATATATATATTATTATACATGACTTACTCGTGTTTGGATGGCTCGTATGGGCTCGTTTGAAATCGGAATCGATCACGACCAATTTCGTTGGGTCCGTATTGATCCCAACTTTCACCAGATATGTCTCTCGCTCGATTCTGATTTCGAACGACCCCACACGAGCCACCCGAACAAGCGTAAGTCTCGTGCGTACCTTCTACTGTAAATGGATATTTACAAATCTGTTCCTCCATATCACGCGATGAGAGACATATCTGGTGAAAGCTAGGATCAATACGGACCCAACGAAATTGGTCGTGATCAATTCCGATTCCGAACTAGTGAAAGAAGGTATGCACGAGATTTACGCTTGTTCGGATGGCTCGTATGGGCTTGTTCGACCAGCGTCTCTTACACGAGGGAATTAAAAAATATAAATCTGTATAAGAGACGCTGGTTCGACCAGCGTCTCTTATACGTGTTCAAATAAAAAAAAAAGACCATTTATATGAGACGTTGGTTCGACCAGCGTCTCATATAATTTTTTTTTTATGTTTTAACGTATAAGAGACGCTGGTCGGGCCAGCGTCTCTTATACATAAAAAATTCAAAAAAAAAATTACCAGCGTCTCTCACACATAAAAAAAATCCGAAGCTGGCATAAGTGCCTATATTGGGAATTTGTTTTGAAAAGAGCCCACGTCGGGAATTTTTTTTGAAAAAAAGCCCATTTCAGAAAAAAATTCTACAAGATTTGCCTCCGGCTGAATAATTGGTGCAAACCGATTTTCTTTTGAAATTAGTTAGATGGTTGAATATTTCATTATTTGCCGGCTATAAAAAATACGACTCATAATAGAAATTGGACGTGAATTCCATAATAAACCCTCTTATAGAGATAAATAAGAAAGCATCTAATAACTTAGATTAAACTAGTTACCTCCACTACTGTAGTGGGGTAGTGGTGGTGGTCCGGTGACCACCCGACGACTTCTCGGCGATCACCCGATGGTTGTCCGATAGAGGTCCGGCGGCGGTCCTCTATCGGACAACCACTGGGTGATCGCCGAGAAGTCGTCGGGTGGTCACCGGTCCGGCGGCGGTCCGGCGGAGGTCCGACGACGGTCCGATGGTAGTACAATAATAAATGAAAAAGTTAAAGTATAAAAATAAATGAAAATTTAAGTCTAATTCAAATTGGTGAACATTTAAATATAATGTGATGAACATTTAATTATAATGTGATGAACATTCTGTTGGTGAACATGTAAGTAAAATGTGATGAACATTCAGTATAGTTTATCAAAATGAACATTTATCAACATTTTACGTGACCAGCGTCTTTTTTTTTTTAAAAAAAAAACATTTTACGTGACCAGCGTCTCTTATACGTGTTCAAATAAAAAAAAAAGACCATTTATATGAGACGTTGGTTCGACCAGCGTCTCATATAATTTTTTTTTTATGTTTTAACGTATAAGAGACGCTGGTCGGGCCAGCGTCTCTTATACATAAAAAATTCAAAAAAAAAATTACCAGCTTCGGACGAGAGACGCTGGTTCTACCAGCTTCGGACGAGAGACGCTGGTTCTATCAGCTTCGGACGAGAGACGCTGGTTCTACCAGCGTCTCTCACACATAAAAAAAATCCGAAGCTGGCATAAGTGCCTATATTGGGAATTTGTTTTGAAAAGAGTCTACGTCGGGATTTGTTTTTGAAAAAAAGCCCATTTCAGAAAAAAATTCAATCTTGTAAGTGCAAGATATAAAGAATCTAAAGTCCATGCTTGCGCATGGGAGGAAAATGGTTAAAGAGCATCCCAATCCTTGTGCAAATTCCAAGTGGGTCACATAATGGGGGATCATATGCTATCTTATGGATGACTATTCAAATGTGAAATCAATGCAATTCTTTTGCGCACATTTGCAAAATTGTACAACATCTTTAGATGATGGGAGCAAAGTGGAAATGTGTGTGTTTCCTTTTGTGGAGAATCATGTCTATGGCTAATGGTAGGTGGCCGAATTCTTGCTATAATTATCACCACAAAAAGGAAAGAGGAAAAGGGATTATGAGATTGCTTTCTTTGGTTTTTATCTTCTCGTTTATGTCCATATAATAAGGAAAGATTTGCGTGTGAATATATATTAATATGTGAATTATAAATGTTTTATTGATTAACACACACAAACATAATATTACATGAACACATACATCCATGTTTGTGTTAGCAAATCACATCAACGTATGTATACACGATCTTAAACTTTCATATATATATATAGAGACTCCGGTAAAAATGACTTTTATAGTAAAACATTGAAACAAATTCTATGCAAAACTCGTTAAGGCATATGCATAATACTATAGACGATATACAGAACTCACTAAGGCATATGCAGTATATTATAGACAATATGCAGAACCCCCTAAAATATACACAATATACTATAGAAGATATGCAGAACTCGCTAATACATATGCACTATACTATAGACGATATGCAAACTCGTTAAGACATATGCACTATATTATAGACGATATGCAGAACTCGCTAAGGCGTATGGCCTATACTATAGATAATGCAGAACTTGCTAAGGCATATGCACTATACTATAGACGATATGCAGAACTCGCTAAAGGGTATGCACTATACTATAGATGATGTACAGAACTCGCTAAGGCACTAAGAAGCCATAAATTAAGGCCACAAATTTAGTGCATATCGTCTATAGTATATTGCATATGCCTTATCGAGTTCTGCATATCATTACAATATAGTGAATATGCCTTATCGAGTTCTGCATATCGTTTATAGTATAGTGCATATGCCTTAACGAGTTCTGCATATCGTCTATAGTATAGTGTGTATGCCTTAGCGAGTTCAACATATTGTCTATAACATAGTGCATATGCCTTAGCGAGTTTTGTATATCATCTATAATATAATGAATATGCCTTAGCGAGTTCTTCATAGAAATCGTTTCACCGTTTTACCATTAAAATGGTTTCACAAGAGCCTAAATCTATACATATATATACATATATATTTGTGCTTAACTGCATAAGAATGATAGAGAATGGAAACTCGTACTAGATCTGTATCCATATATATTGGTTGATCAATAAGTTTGTAGTGATCATAAGCATAAAATTGTGTCAAAATGTGCTTACTTGATTTTATCATCCATTTCCCCATCTATCTATATATAAAAATTGATGGGTCGACAAAGTAATGATAATCAGTACCGAGTTAATGCACCGAGTTAATGATGTTTGATGTATTCATATCTCCTATTTACATAGTGTCTTTTTCTTTTGTTGAAAAAATCATTTATCATTTTCTTGATTGATTCTATTTACAAGTTTAACTTTGTTGAGGTTAAATTGCTGCATTGAAAGTAAGCCTCAATTCAATTTTCGACGTCTATTTAATAAAGTTAAGCCGCATATAAAATTATTAGCCCTTGAGAAAGTTATGGCAACCGATACTTATTCAATGCATGAACTAATTCTTTCTCATTTTACGAGTTTGTAGAATTGAATTATATCACCGTTCACTCATTTTAGATTTATGACATGTTTAATGACTAACCGCAAACGAAAAACTGTGATTTTCCCGCGCGAAGCGCGGGTTTCCGGATCTAGTGTGTTTATGAAAGATTCAAGACTCTTAACTATCATTTATGAAGAAAAGGGAGTTAGGATAAGATTAATGTTGAATGGGGTATAATGAGAAATAAAGTGGGTCCTTACCCATATATTCCAAAGTGCACTCTCCAAGTGAAGTGAAATGATGGTGGTAGTGGTGGTGAATGTTGATAATGATCCTCGATAATCATCAACTTTTCCATCACTTATTTACATGATTTCTGAATTAATTGATATATATGTCTACAATGATAATGATTGATCGAAAACCATCACTACACTGAAGTACGGAAAGGCTTAATACAGTACACACAAAAAAGTATTCCATAAAACCAATCTTTATTTAGGTCGATTTGCATAAGTTACATCACTTTTGTTTACAAAAACCACCCTCACCCAACTTTCGTTCAGTATTCTGTTAAATTGTAAAAGACTATTTCACCCTTAACTTTTTAAACTAATTACACACTTTTACCAGGTAAATTACCTGCTATTGCAATTTCAAATTGAAATGGGAATTAGGGTTCATGGATTGAAAATGTGATGGAAAAATTAGGGTAATCTCTCTCCATTCCAATCCAACGATCAATCACTGGATCTGAAATCCAATAAAGCAATCTCCATCTCTTCACTCTCATCTCCCTCGGGATCTTAAGCAAATCTGCCGAATCTCGACCTATCTTTCTCCGATCCATGAAAGCGGTTGGAGACAAGCTTATCTCGGAGCAGATCTTCACCAAGAGCTATTTCGTCGAAGCCAAATTGATCTTCATGCGATGTCGGAGCTTGGACATCGGAACTAGCTTCAACCAGGCCGTGTGCGCTTCTCGAAGAGCAAAATCAGAGGAGCCGCCATGGCAGGAAAGCTTGTAAGCGCGGAAGCTTGTTTGGATATCGTAGACCTTTTGTATGAAACAGAGGAGTTCTTGGACGCTCTTAGGCATCCGATCTTGCTCGCCGGTTCCGTTCTAGTGACTACTTATACAATTACAAGCAGATTTGTGAGTTTCCGGTGGTGCTTGGATGAAGTTCATCAGTGCTTGTCAAGAGATGAGATTGTGTAGTTTAGTTCGTAAAAGCATTCTTCATCACATTTTGGGGCTTTTAGTTCGTACAAGCATATATGGGAGTTTCCTTACATTTTGGGAGATGGGTCGATTCGTTGGATTGGAATTGGAAGAGATTACCCCTAATTTTTCCATCACATTTTCAATTTCATGAACCCTAATTTCCAATTTAATTTGAAATTGAAATAGCAGGTAATTTACCTGGTATAAGAGCGTAATTAGTTTAAAAAGTTAAGGATAAAATAGTCTTTTACAATTTTAATAGAATAGTTGGGTGAGGATGGTCTTTTTGTAAACAAAAGTGATATAATAATTGATTTTAAATCAATACGTAAATAAATAGTGATTTTATGTAAATTGAGTTAAATAAAGGGTGATTTTATGAGCAAATTAGAAAATGTATGAAATATATGCCTGGTCGGCATGGCATGACCTAATGAAGTACGTGTGTGAGCCATGGATAATAGAAATTAAATGCGTGTTTAAGAAGCGTCAATTTCGTGTATATACTTGGTGAAATCATGAGCAAAATGCAGTGGGAGTGTATTAACTTAAGGTAATGAGACTATTGTTAATAAATCAGAATAAGACAAAGGAGTAAAAGTTAGAGGAAGATTTAAAGGTGAAAGTTAAGTGTATAAGATGCTTGTCTTCGTAGTTATCATTTAATTTTAATAATATTAAGATAAGGCATATAATTAAATGTCCCACAAATCAGTATCTCATAAAAGATGTGGATGATCATGAGACGGATAAGGAACCCACTAGAAACTCTAACTAACATCATACATTTGACAATTAATCCAACGATTTAGCGATCGAGAATGAAAACTTAGATGAAGGACTGACGGTTGGAGCCCAAATATTCGCGATCTCGCAATCAACACCTCGCGAGATCTGGCCTTCGGTGAATCTTCAAATACTGAAGACCTTCCTTACGCTAACTGGAGCAACAACTTACGACTCATCTTCATCCAGATCAAAATATGTTATTCTCCTATGCTCTTTGTGTTCTTCAACCCTTAAGGTACCTGCACAACCAAACCGGAAGGTTGGACCCTCTGATTTGGCCCTCCGACGCTCAAGTCAGTAATAGTTACAGATAAATGAACACGATGCCTCAAACAACAATAGAGTAAAGTAAAACAGAGAGAAGATAACGATCAAAGTAATGACCAAAACAATGAAACCTCGTGAGCCAACTCAATTAAAACAGTAAATGATGAAACTCAACCAATCATGATAAATCACTTCTCAAAAGCACGATGACGGTACCGAGAGCCAGAATCCAGATACCGATCATCTGATTCTCTACTAAAAGAGATGAATCGGGATCAGAAAGACGATCTCGGAAATGAGTAATCGCCTTATGTGTTTTCTCTCTAGCTCGAGGGGGAAGGAAGATGCTCTCGATTGCCACTGCCCTTCTCTCTCTTTGCGGTTAGGATTTATAATCAGACATCGGGCCCCACACGATCTGATGCAGCTTCCTCTTCCTATTGGGCTTCTTAATGGGCCTCTCGTTCTCGAGTCGGTTATCAGTCTTATGGGCTCGCGGTCCGTTTATTAGTCGCAAACCGGGTTCATTTCTGAGTCGCGAGAACCGGGTCCAACATCCAGCCCCCCAAGTCCTTGCTTTCGCGAAGGCAAGGCTTGGGTAATAATTGAAACCGGGATCTCGGGGAGTTCTTTGAAGATCGTTTGTTCGCGACTATGATTGGTCCTGTCGCGGTTATTTCAGATTTCAAATTTTGAATTCGTGACGCTTCGTCTTCCGCGCTATAACACCTTTCGACATGTGTCATGATTTCAATTCTTCCCCTCTTCCCCATATAAAGTCCCTAAATCAGATTTCCTTCCTTCCTATTTTCTCTATAAAATTCTTCTCTAATAATCCCCCAGGGACACCTCGCATCCTCGATCAAGACCTCTAATTTGCAAATGGCTGGTAAGTT
This sequence comes from Oxyria digyna, assembly GCA_029168935.1. Taxonomy (NCBI): domain Eukaryota; kingdom Viridiplantae; phylum Streptophyta; class Magnoliopsida; order Caryophyllales; family Polygonaceae; genus Oxyria; species Oxyria digyna. The sequence continues at coordinate 50,962,755 of JAPVLV010000005.1, forward strand.
CTATCTTCAATTCGTTCGTTACTTTTGCTTTCTTCCATTACTTTTATGCATGATTTCGATATTTGTGAATTTCTGCTGTTTTATATCCTTTCGAAGTTTTTTGCTGGCTTTCATAGCGGTCAGGCGGGTTTTCTCCGTACCTTTACTGGTTTTTTACTGGGCGGCGCCCTTTTTTTCCCTCGACCTTTTCCTTCTTCTGTTTGATGGGCGCTCCTCTTCTCTTAAAAAGCCATTTCGGGCTATCAGAGTTCTTATTGCTCTTCAAAGTCGGTTTTTCTCTCATGGCCCCTAAACTACTCATCTCAACGTTCTTCAGAACGCCTGCCCGGAGTCTTTTCGATTCCCCTTCAGATCTTATATTTCTCGTTTTCCAGGGTTTTCTTTGTTTTTCATTCTCATGGCTCGCGAAGCTTCTCTCTAGCCTTCGCGTTTCGTACTCTTACCCTGGAAAACTAACTCTCAATCTTTTTCTTCTTAATCATCCACAGGGAACTCTGTTAGAAATAATGGCGATGAAGTTCCTTCTACCTCGCGACCGGACGCGGGTTGTAGCAATATAGATCCTCTTCCTCAGGAACCTGAGGACATAATAATCGGTCGTGAGGACTATGAGAAGTTTTACTCTTGGCGAGGCGACCTTCCTCGTTTAGAGATTGAAGATATCTTCAATAATCCAGCGGGTCGCGTACAGATTTTGACTCACCGCGTTCGTTATAAAAAGGTCAAGAACCTCAGGAACCCTTTTACGGCCCTTCCTTCTGAACTTACCCTTCGCGACCTTTTCACCGTCGCAGATGCTTATCCCTTCCCAGAAGGTACAGTTTTTGCTCTGCCATCTTCAGACGGAACTTCCCTTGACGAGTATGGCACTTTCTTCCCTTTGAGCATCTCGTCCCTCAAACTAGGCTTTAGACTCCCCTTCTCCAACTTTACTAAAATGCTCTTGAGAGAGCTGACCTACAACCCAACTCAGATGCATCCTAACTTCTGGAGGGCCTTGGTTATTTATGTGATGAGGTGTCAAGACATTGGGGTAAAACCCAATCCTTGCCATTTTCTTCTTATGTTTTCTACGTGAAGGGCTCCTGAGGAGATGGGGATATTTACAGCTGTAAAGAATGGTAAGTCGGAGTGGGATGGTCCGCCCCGAATACCGAAGTGGAAAGTTGATTGGTTTTTGGTACGGCCTCCCCCAGGTTCTGGGATCTCGACCAAGATATCGATGCTCGCGACCCAACCCAAATCTGGTGACTGGTCTCAGCTTAAGAAAGATTGTCTTTCCCGTAAGTTCCACAATTTCCCTGATCTCGTCTCGACGCGCATATTCCTGAAGTGTATTACCCACGAGGTGTTAGCCCAACGTGGGCTTAGTCTTAAGCACCATTATGGTATTCCTTACGTCTTTCGTCTAATGATTTACTTGCATGTTGTCATTATCTTTTCTTTTTATTGTTCATTCTTGTCACTGCTTCGCGATGTCATAAGCTTATAGATTTTTTATGCTATTCTCAGAGACATGATACTTCTCCCGTCTCCCGACCCTTGATGGCTCTGACGATTCTTTTGACGAACAGGCTCCTGTTCCTCAAAAGAACAAACGCTGAAAACAACTCGCGGACAAGAACAAGGCTCCTTCTAAAAAGAAGAAAATCTCTGACGGCGGCATTAACATTCGTGAGTCCGTACCTCAAGCTGTAGAGACTGAGACTCGCGTGCTTATCTCATCATATCTTAGCTAAGGTATTCTTGATGCCTTGGGGAATCCATGCTCGCGAATAATTGGAGTTTTAGCGCCAGTTTCATCACAAATTGCCATTTTCTGTTTCGTTCGCGATGCGAAGCTGGACGATGATATGTCTAGACTCCAGCCTTGTATCGCGGTCATGTCTAGGATCGTTCATTTCTTTAGTGCAGGAGTATCTGTCAAAGCAGATGGGGACTCATTAGCTTTTTGTATTGCATACCTCTAAGCCAAGTATATAGTTTCATGATTGACTTTTTTCAGGAGTGACGTTCGCTGTTCTCCGTGCCATGATGGGTTGCTATCCCTTCAACGCCAGGACTTCGTGGTCGAGGTGAGGAGGACGAATGTCGTTACTCACTCTCGGACGGTCACGACTTCATAACCTGGGTGGGTGCTCTTGGCCCCAGCCCAACGTCACGGCTTCGCGACCTCGGTGGGCGCTCTTGGCCCCAACTCAGTGTCACGGCTTCGGAACCTGGGTGGGTGCTCTTGGCCCCAGCCCAGTGTCACGGCTTCGCAACCTGGGTGGGTGCCCTTGGCCCCAGCCCAGCGTTACGGCTTCGCGACCTGGCTGGGTGCTCCTGGCCCCAGCCCAGTGTCACGGCTTCGCAACTTCGGTGGGTGCTCTTGGCCCCAGCCCAGTGTCACGGCTTCGCAACCTGGGTGGGTGCCCTTGTCCCTAGCCCAGCGTTACGGCTTCGCGACCTGGGTGGGCGCTCTTGGCCCCAGCCCAGCGTCACGGCTTCGCGACGTGGGTGGGCGCTCTTGGCCCCAGCCCAGCGTCACGGCTTCGCGACGTGGGTGGGCGCTCTTGGCCCCAGCCCAGCGTCACGACTTCGCGACGTGGGTGGGTGCTCTTGGCCCCAGCCCAGCGTCACGGGATTTATGTGAGGTATGAATTCTCAAGATGTGTAAGTACCTTTTATTCTGAGATCACGTCCCCCTTTGTGGAGAAAGTATTTATTCCCTTGGTAACCCGATGATAGATTTTTGCTACTGTTTTAGTCTCAATCGGTCCTTTCGCCTGCATACAGCTTGTCAGAACATCTTATTTCGCGATTATATCGCTTTCTATGAAGTATTCATTTGAGGTATGAAGACATGTTATGAAAACGTGGGAATTCATACCTGTGTGGGGGAGTAGGCTAGGCGTAATAGCGGCGTAGTCGCATCACGTTCCAGGAATTTGCAACGTGATTGTCAGAGCTATCCTTCAGTCGATAGGCCCCTGGTGGGACTTCGCGATCCACTATATACGGCCCCTCCCAGTTGGGATCGAGTTTTCCTCCTTCTGTCTTTCTCAGGACCAGATCTCCCTTCACGAAGCCTCTTTCCTTGACATGCTTGTTATAATACTTCGCGACACCCGCTTTGTAAGCGGCCGCCCGGACAACCGCCATTTCTTGTGTTTCCTCGCGAAGCTAGAGCTCCATCCTTAACTTCTCATCATTGGTATCCGAGTCATAGTGAAGGAGTCTTTGATTTGGGAACAATATTTCTACGGGAACCACAGCCTCCACCCCGTACGCGAGGGAGAAGGGACTCTCCCCCGTTGCTTTTTTCACTGTGGTTCGATTGGCCCAGAGGGTAAGTGGCACGACCTCCGCCCATCTGCCCTTAGCGCTATCAAGTCTTTTCTTAAGATCTGTGACTATGCTCTTATTGACGGCTTCTACCTGTCCATTACAGTGTGGGTGCGCAACTAAAGCAATTTTCAGACTAACTCCCAGATCGCTGCACCACGCCATCAGCTGGGGCGAGTTGAACTGAGGACCACGATCGGTAACAATCTCGCGGGGCAATCCATAGCGACAGATAATGCTCTTCCAAAGGAATTTTTTCACTACGGGTACCGTCGTCGACGCGAGTGCTTCTGCCTCAATCCATTTTGTGAAATAGTCCACCGCGACAATGATATACTCGAGCTGGCCCGAGGCTTTTGGTTTGAAAGGGCCAAGAAGATCCAACCCCCACATCGCGAAGGGGATGGGGCTTCCCATAATCTGAAGTTGCACTCCTGGTTGGTGAGAGGCAGGGGCGAAATACTGGCATGCCTGACAAGCTCGCGTCATCGCTTGAGCATCTTGTTTCATTGTAGGCCAGAAATGCCCTTGGCGCAAAGCCTTGTACACCAGAGGTCTCCACCCTGCGTGTGTCCCACACAGCCCAGCATGCAGCTCTTCGAGGTAGGCCTTTGTCTCATAGTAGCCCATACATTTTAGTTCACAAGGGTCTCCTCCTCTCTTGTAAAGCTCACCTCTGCTGATATAAAAGCGTCGAGCCTTTCTTTTCAATTGCACGAGCTCTTTTGGGTCAGTAGGACCGCGACAATATCTGAGGTAGTCTATGAATGGGCGACGCCAATCTTCAGACGAAGTATTGATTGCCATCATCTCAATCTTGCGACTGATGGAACTTTCTTCTTTCACAAAAAACAAATATTTCGGGGGTCCCCCCTTTGATACCATGAACCTTGATATTTGCTCGTGTTCCTCTTTGGGACCTTCCCAACTGGCTCCCATTTTCGCGAGCTCATCTGCTTTTTTATTCAGTTCTCTTGGGATTGCTTTGATCTCGAAATGCATGAAAAGCGAGGTCAATGTCGCGACCCTGGCATGGTATTGTGGGAGGTTCCCTGTTCGCGCTTCATAAAGCCCCTGCACCTGCTTTACTACAACTTCTGAATCGCAACAACATGATAGCACAGAGATTGAAAGGCCGATGGCTAACTCTAGCCCTGCGATCAAGGCCTCATACTCAGCTTCATTGTTCGTGGGTTTGAACTTTAGTGCGATGGCGTGGCTTATCTCATCTCCCGTAGGCGACGTGAGAATCACACCCGCGCCACACCCCTCGTCATTCACAGCCCCATCAGTGTGCATTATCCACATCATCTGTTCGCCGTACGGATTCACCACTTCCCCTTCTCTGAAACTCGTTTCGACAATGAAGTCAGCAAGCGCTTGCGCCTTGATAGCTGGCCTGGGCCGGTATACCACATCGAACTCTGACATCTCGATAACCCATTTTGTGAGCCTCCCTGCTACAGTAGGTTTGGTCATGAAGCTATTGAGTGGCAAGTCCGTCAGGGTTTCAATCGGGTGTGCATGAAAGTAGGGTCTTAGTTTGCGAGCAGCCGTTATCAGCGCGAGCACAGACTTTTCAACCGGGGAATACCACGTTTCCGCTGGCAACAAAGCTCGGCTGACAAAATATACCGGTTTCTCTGACTCGCGAACAAGAACTGCGCTTACCGCCCTCGAGCTGGCCGCGAGATACAATTGGAGAGTCTCTCTCGGAATCGGGGAAGATAAGATCGGGAGCCTTGTCAGATGTTCTTTGAGGCTCGTGAAGGCTTGACCACATTCCTCAGTCCACTCAAAATTCTTTGGCTTTTTCAGAATCTCGAAGAAGGGGAGGTTGCGCTTGGCCAATTTGGCACAAAATCTCCCCAAATAGTTCACTCGGCCTACAAACCTTTGGACCTCATGGGTTGACCGCGGTGGTTCGAGATCGAGAACGGATTTTACTTTATCGGGATTAACCTCTACACCGCGAGCGCTAATCATGAAGCCCGAGAATTTTCCTTCTGTGACACCGAACACGCACTTGTCCGGGTTTACACTCATCCCATACCTCCTGAGCGTTGCGAAGACCTCTGCCAGGTCGCGAGCATGGTCACTTTGTTTCTTGTGCTTTACTACAATGTCATAAACGTAGGCCTCAACCGTATCCCCTATCTGATCACTGAAGATGCGGTCGACCAATCTCTGGAAAGTGGCCCCCGCGTTCTTAAGGCCGAAAGACATCACTTTGTAGCAGAAAATTCTCTTATCTGTTATGAAAGAGGTATGCTCTGAGTCAAGGGGGTTCATCATGACTTGGTTATACCCCGAGTACGCATCTAAAAAGCTGAGTGCCTCATGCCCTGCGGTGGAGTCTACAAGCTGATCAATGGAAGGTAGTGGGTAGCTGTCTTTCGGGCAAGCTTTGTTCAAATCTGTGAAGTCCACACACATCCTCCATTTTCCCGTTCCTTTTTTCGCGACCATAACAACATTAGCCAACCAAGCTGGGTACTGTACTGGTCTTACAAACCCAACTTTTAGGAGTTTCGCGAGCTCCACGGCCGCGGCCTCATTCTTCGGACCCGCCTGCTTTCTTTTTCTCTGTCTTTTAGGAATGATATCGTTGCTAATATTTAGAGAGTGAGTGATTACCGATGGGAGAATTCCTTTCAAGTCTTTGGGGGACCAAGCGAAGACATCTCGCGACTCCGACGGCAAGTTTTCAATCTCCCCCGTCACCATATGGTCAAGGTTACCTCCCACCGATAATTTCTCTTCTTTGCTCGCAAAAGGAGTGACCTCTTGCGTTTCAAATCCGGAAAACTTTGCTCTGTCCACATTTCCCTCAGAATTCTGATAACTGGGAGGCTCGCGAACATCTAACTCAGCTTCCTCCTCGACATTAGGCATACCCGGGACAAAAAGTTGGTTCGCGAGCAGAGGCGTATCTTCTCCCTTTTCGGACTTGATATAACAAGAGATGCTCTCTTTCTCCACACCCGTCGCAACTCCAGTCCCAGAGGGTGTGGGAAACTTTATGCAGAAATGGCTCATGGACACTACTGCATCAAACTTGCACAATGTACCTCTCCCAATGATCGCGTTATATGAAGAGCTTGTCGGGATGATGACGAAATCAATCTTTTCTGACCTTCGTGGCCCTGTCTCATCTCCCATCACTACATCTAAACTCACCACTCCTAGAGCAGTGACCCTCTCTCCCGCGAAGCCTACTAAGGTGGTTCGCGTCGGTCTCTTCATCCGTGGATCAACCCCTAGTTTTTCGAAGGCATCCAGATATATTATGTCAACAGAGCTGTCTGTGTCCACCAGAATACGGCTGACTAGCTTTGTGCCAATCTGCAGATGTATAACTAATGGGTCACCAGAAGAGACTGCCCACTCGTTGATCTCCTCATTAGAAAAAACAAGTTGATATGGTTCTCTGGTAAGGGGTTTCACGATACTCATGACTGGGAGCCCGCGAGGGAGTGGAGCGTTAATCATCTTTCGTTGTTCACGCCTGTTTGGGGGTATAGGGATATGTTTCCCGGCTATGGTCCCTACATGACCATCCGGTCGCGGGAAGTCTTGATTGCGTTGAGGTGGATGAGGATCGTTCGCGTTCTGTTGGTTGCGTCCTCTTCCTCGCCCACCATTGTTGTTCCCCCCTCTGAACGGCCCCCGGCCAGGGTTTCTACCACCCCTGCCTTGATTGTTTCCTCCGCCTCTCTGACCAAAACAATGAAACCTTGTGAGCCAACTCAATGAAACAGTAAATGATGAAACTCAACCAATCATGATAAATCACTTCTCAAAAGCACGATGACGGTACCGAGAGCCAGAATCCAGGTACCGATCATCCGATTCTCTACTAAAAGAGATGAATCGGGATCAGAAAGACGATCTCGGAAATGAGTAATCGCCTTATGTGTTTTCTCTCTAGCTCGAGGGGGGAAGGAAGATGCTCTCGATTGCCACTGCCCTTCTCTCTCTTTGCGGTTAGGATTTATAATCAGACATCGGGCCCCACACGATTTGATGCAGCTTCCTCTTCCTATTGGGCTTCTTAATGGGCCTCTCGTTCTCGAGTTGATTATCAGTCTTATGGGCTCGCGGTCCGTTTATTAGTCGCGAACCGGATTCATTTCTGAGTCGCGAGAACCGGGTCCAACACTGACAACATTTACGTATATAGGCTTATAAATTTATAGATGCACGTATGCATACATCACAACACAATGTTAATGATATGACAATATTTACATGAGTAGGAGTGCATGCTTTGTCGGAAATATTTCAATATATTAACAATGTATGTGTGTGCATCGTCTATTCGTCTGCAATGCTCACCTAACATTTTAATCCTCGCTAAATCGTGAGTCGTATGGTTTTCTAATATGATTAAAACCTAAGTTTGATATTCGTCTGTAATGTTCACCTAACATTTTAATCCTCGCTAAATCGTGAATCGTATGGTTTTCTAATATGATTAGAACCTAAGTTTGATAGTACATCTGTATGTATGTGCATGTATACATATTAATCCTTTTTAAAATTTAGATTATACTTATCATATTGACCCATGAGTCAAGCAATCGAATAACTTTAGCTTAATTTTTAACAGATTTCTTCTTCAGCGTAAGACTCCCATTAAAATGCATGTGGGCAAGTGGCAAACACACTCTATATATACACATATTTCCCTATAAGCTCCATATATTTTCCTCACCCACCATTAACCAGTCTCTTTCAACCAGGCACTTGGCTTATCTTCTTGCAAAAAAACAACCACTCAAATAATTTGTGTTCTTCCAAGAATCACTAAATGGATAGCAAGACAAATTTGTTAGAGCTAAGGCTTGGTCCTCCTTGTGCAATTCAAGGACAAAAAAGGTATGTATATCTTACTTTATAACTAACATTTCATGGTTTAATAATGAACTAATCGTATTAAAATTATACATGAAGGGTTGCACCGTCTTCGGTGATCGGTTGGCCACCAGTTCGCTCGTTCAGGAAGAAGATGGCACCGAGCAACAACAACTTGAAGGCGGCCATGGATTTACAATCCAAAGGTGAAGATAAGAGTGAGATGAAAATGGTCAATGAAAGTAACTCACAAAATGTTGACCAAAAGTTTGTGAAGATTAACATGGATGGGATTCCTATCGGAAGGAAAGTGGATCTAAGGAAATATGATAACTATCAATCACTTTCATCAGCTGTTGATCATCTCTTCAGAGACCTTCTTGCAGGTAGGTACATAACCGAGTAACGAATAAAACCCTAAAAATCAACTGACAATAAGAAGAGTATTCGACTGTTATACAATTGATATTCTAGAGTTAGCATTTGTATAGTTACATGATAAGAATTTGTTATTAATATAGCACAAGAAGGCAACTGGGCGGTTAATCCAGCTACCCAACACGAGAAGAAAAAGATAACAGGGTTACTAGACCAGATGGGGGCGTACACGCTAGTTTATGAAGACATCGAAGGTGACAGAGTCCTCGTAGGTGACGTTCCATGGAAGTAAGTTCAATGCATACATGTTTTCAAGTTGGTTGCAAATATTTTCTATATCATCTGTAATGCGAGTCTTAGCTAATTGTGTTGTTTATTTGCAGTATGTTTTTGTCGACGGTGAAGCGACTTCGAGTGTTGAAGAGCTCCGAAGTTGGTGCAAAACATGGATGATCGATTGCCAACACCAAGATAGCTAATTGACTCAAAGTTTTGTGTTCATAATATTTTGATCATGTAACATATGTTTTTGAGGTCTCTAAGGTGATCTTGTGATTCTTAAAGACTGGAACTTTGTATAAGACCAACTCTTCTTTGTTTGCAAATATTGGATCACTTCATGACATGGGCCTATGACCATATGAGCCTCAAGGGAAGGAAGACCCAAAATATAATGGGCCGGTCCGGCCCAAGATAACACGCAAAAGTAAATTTTATCCGCAAATTAGCAGAAAATACTTTTATTTTGGCATATTATGATCATTTTGGCTGAATAAAAAAAGAAGAAGTTGGTGACACAAAACTATTTAGTAACTTTTACGACCGAAAATAAGAATATATCATATCAATAATCTCTAATGATACATGACAGCTCGTGGAGATCTTTGGTATTGAATGCATTGCTTAATCAATAAAATAAACTTAGGTCATGAAAAATAATAAAATGTCCTAAGAAATGTAACGGTTCCACTGATTTAGCCGATTAATTGTATGCTAATCCTTTCAAATAAATGCACAACTATTCCTTTTCAAATTTAAATTTAAAATTTGAATGAAAATAAACTTTCTAAAACCCAGTAATATAAAATTACAAGAAAGATTATGTATTATGATTAGAGCAGGACCCAGCTCAAAGTTTTGAAAAGAATTCAGCTTACCAAACGGAATTCCTATAAGTTGCGGGTCACCAACCGAATTAACCAAAAGTTATCGCCCTTAACCATGGTAGACATATCAGCCAATCACAGCGAGGAATGTTAACCAGCATAAGGCACATTTCAACCATGGTTAAATAAATCACTCTCCTACTGGCGCTAACTCCTTCCTTTTTAACTCTCAGAACAAACATTTCCATGGAAATTTCATTGTCTCTCTAAATCTTCTCTGTGCCTAAATCTCTGGGAGAATGACGGTCGGCGCCGGATTTCTCGCCGGTAAGCAGGTGTTTCCGGTGGACTACGAAGCGGAGGCTTCTCAGAAGCTTCTGGACGCGTTGAGCTCTGGAGATCTGAAATCGGCGTGGGAGATTGTAGACGATCAGTTGATTGACGTCAATTTCGTCGGAGCTGTGCCTTTGAAGCTCCAGAAATCGGAGTTAATTTCGCGTGAAGGCTCGCCGATTGAAGTTCGCTTCGAGTATGAGAGCTTCAAGGCTGATGTTACAGCTCTATTCCTTGCTGTTCAGCTTGGAGATTCGGCCTTCGTTCGCAAATTGCTGGTGAGATTTCTTGTTTCATTTCGAATTTCAATCGAGTTTGCGTTTTGAATTTAGGTTGTTCCCTCGGTTTTAGGCATTTGAAATCGTCTACCTGAACAACTTTTTTTGAATTAGCAAAAAAATTGTGGTCCTACATAATGCTTCACTTTTCTCTTTTTTTTCAATTTCTTAATGTAGGGTGCTTAATCATCACTTTTTGAAGTAGCACTTGCTTATTTCGAGCTTGGGCGGTTGAATTTGTTCTTATGGGGGCCCTGGTGCTGTAGTTACACTATTTTGGGAGTTTTGAATTGTACATGTTTAGATATGAACTTGCACCATCAGATTGAAACAATAACCTAATGTGGACTGTTTGTTATCTTCATCTTTTACCATCATGAACAATAGAAAAACTTTTTGTGTTTACTGATCATGCTAAGATAATATGATCAAAGTTAGCTTTACTGGAGATTTAAGCAAAATTGTTACTGGATATCTTGTAGTTGTTATTTCCCAGTTAAACGATAGTACTGATTAACATCATATGGGAATATTATAGTAATTTTAATGCCCATCATATCAGATAGATAGATCATAGAACATCTAATACAAGCTTCAATGATTCATACTCCCTTGTGACTGTCACATGTCTAGATCTTGATTTTTGTCTGTGTTGTAACACTTGCCTCTATAATAATTCTGCTCATTTGTCATCTTCTGATATCATTACGTGCCGTGTTCTTGATCTTAATCAATTTCTGTTTGATGGATGCAGACAATGGGAGCTGATGTAAACCAAAAGCTGTTCAGAGGATTTGCAACCACAAGTGCGGTGCGGTATGGGCAATTTGAGATCTTAGAGATCTTACTCAAAGTAGGCGCTTCTCAACCATCTTGTGAGGAAGCAATTTTAGAAGCAAGCTGCCATGGGCAAGCAAAGCCTGTACAGATGCTAATGGAGACTGAACTTATTCGGACCCACGTTGCTGTTCACGCTTTTGTCACTGCATCTTCCAGAGGATTCATTGACGTGGTCAATTCGCTATTGAAGGTAATCTTTAGATTAAATTTGGAATTAGCCTGCACCTTAACATTAATCAACTTCAGCTCATATAATCTTGAACTTAAAATTACAGTGTGGTGTGGATGTAAACGGAAATGACCGTGTGTTACTCGTATCGTCCAAGCCTTCTCTCCACAGCAATGTTGATTGCAATGCACTGGTGGCTGCTGTTGTCAGTAGGCACGTCTCGGTTGTCCGCTTGCTCTTACAGGTGCCTCTTCTTTACTTCACACACATGCATACTTGTCTATATTTGGGTTTGGATTCAGTAAAACTTTGGCAATCTTTTTCCTCTGTCCCAATCATGGTGATACTGGGTCCCTTTCTTTTGGTTGTTTCTTGTTAGTCTAGCAGCTGTAACCAGCTGCATTCATCCATTCTGTACAATGAATCCGTACCATTTTCTTGTACACTTGTACTCCAGGAGAAAATGTGAAAATCACACAGTAATGTCAACCCATTAATTAACTTGTGATAATGTTGATCAGGCTGGAGCAAAAGTAAACAATGAGGTGAGATTAGGAGCATGGTCATGGGACACTACTACAGGCGAAGAGATACGAGTCGGCGCAGGACTAGGCGAGCCATACTCGCCCCTATGGTGCGCCGTCGAATACTTCGAAACCTCCGGAACCATCTTAAAACTCCTCCTGAAAAAACAAGCACACAATCCACCACCACATCTAGGAAGAACCCTCCTCCACCATGCAATCCTCTGTAACAATCCTCAAGCAGTTGACATCCTCCTCAACTCACAAAACCCAGATTCACCCGTCATGTCAACCACCGAAACCGAGCTGTTCCGACCCATCCACATGGCTGCCCGCCTCGGATCTCCCTCAATCCTCCACCGTCTGATCCAGTCCAGATGCGACCTCAACTCAAGAACAAACGCAGGCGAAACCGCGCTGATGTTATCCTCAATCCACAAACGAGAGGACTGTCTGCTACTATTATCAAACGCGGGAGCTGATTTCGGGCTCATCAGCAACAACGGAAGCTCCGTTTCCTCGCTGGCGAAGTTCGGACTGGAGAGAGTCGTCCACAAGACGCTTAAATCAGGTAAGATTCCTTACAGCAGCAACCCTTTTGTCTTCTCGCCGCTACACTTCACCGATACAGACACCGAGAAGCTACTCCTCCAATACGCTCTCCAACAAGATGGCCCAACCTCCTTCTACGCGCTGCACTGCGCGGCGCGTAGGGGCGACACAGAGGCGGTAGCCTCCCTCACCAAGAAAGGCTACGACGTAAACGTGCATGACAAAGACGGTAAGACCCCACTGATGCTCGCCGCGAGAGGGAACCACGTCGAAGTCTGCAAGCTGTTGCTGACGCTTGGGGCACGCGCTGACGTGAGCCTGGCTGGCGAGGAGGCCAAGGAGGCGATACTGGACTTTGTTTCGCGTGAGTTTGTGAGGCGAGGGGGGAGCGTGATGAAGCACACGAGGGGAGGGAGAGGGGAGAAGCATCCGAAGACGGTGAGGATGGTGGGGGAGGTTTTGGAGTGGGGGAAGGCGCGTCGGAGGCGCGTGGTTTGTAAGGAGGTTGGTGTTGGCGGGAGTTGTGGGTTTAGGAGGAAGAGAAGGGATGGGGAGGAGGAGGGATTGTTTTATGTGGTCACTATGAGGAATAAGGAGGTTCATTTTGTGTGTGGTGGTGGCAGAGAAGAGGCTGAGCTTTGGGTTAGAGGGATTAAGCTTGTTACTAAGGAGGCTTTGTTTAGGCGGTAGTTTGGTGTTTTGGTAATTCTGTAGACTTCATTTTCTTCATGGATTTGCTATAGTATATAATAATATCCAAGTACAAGTAATATCGGAAATTTCACGGGTCATATGAAATCAAGTTTTGGCATCTCAAAGATCTTTACCGACTCTTTGGTGTTGTCTTCTTAGTCACCTTCGAGCGAGGTCGCAAAGACACGACAATGTGGGAATGTGGCGACCCCAACGTCGAACGTCGAACGCGAGGATAGACCAAGAAACACCGGGTTAATAGATTGGATAATTATATTAACAAATAAATCTTAAAAAATTATCATTCCTTTCAACAACAAATATACAAGCTATTTTATTGAGAATAAGTATTATGTTGAAGGTTAATATATATTCTTACGATAAAATTAGGATTGTTTTCGATAATAAAAATTAAGTCAAGCTACGTACATAATCTTCGTGAAATAAAATGTATTTTTATAAATAGTCTTTACAAGAAAAAGATTAATCTAAATTTTTTTACCAACTCGATTAAAAGGATATACTTAGTCCATAAATAATACTGTAGTAGTTTACATCCTAAAATTAAGAAACTAAACTGGCCAACGGTCAGACAACTAAGTTCGTCCAAAACATAGACCCAAATGTTGAGATGGCGGCCATTTAAATGGCGTAAAAATTATACACTGGGTTAGCAAGTGATTATGTTTTTTTTTTGGTGAGAGCAAGTGATTATGTTAAGATCGAAATTGAGAGTTATGAAATTTCTAGCACGCGTAACTTATACTTATTTTCCTCACATTTTTTATATTACTTTTGTCATTTTTTTATTCTTTTGTCTTTCTAAAACAGTTTTTTGTATTTTTATATTTTATGTTAAATGATTAAAACAAAACGAATGGTGAGATTGATTATGATTCCATTAGGCTAAATCAGCTTCCGCATTTCTCTCTTTTTTTTTTTTTTTTGCGCTCAAACATTTTTTCTTGGCACACAGAAAAACATTTCTTCTTTCTCTCAGTTTATGTCTCGATCTCTTTGTTTTTTATCTCCTTTCCCATGTTCGAAATTCAGGTTTCCTTCTTTGTAATTTCCTATCTCAATCTCTTTAATGCAATTCATTGATGAAAATGCCATGCAATTATGTTGTGTTCATCTAGAGGATTGTATGGCTAAGCTATGTTTCAAGATTATATGGATCTAGGGTTTCAAATTTGTGAATTCGGTGTTGAATTTGGTTCACTCTTATCTTCTAATGCAGGATGTTGTCATTGTCGACATCGAATGAACATAAGTACTATTATACATACACAAGAATATCTTGTATAGTCTTAGAATATGTTTGATGGTGGTCACAAATCACAAGTCATCGGTGGCCAAAAAGAAAAGTTTGTAAGGTACGAACGTTCCTTCACATTCATATGCATATACAACACAAAATAAATGATTTGTTGGCGAATTTAACTTTAGGGTGTTCATGTATTTAAGTCTGTATATGCATGCGAATTACACTTACATAAATTGCCTCTATGTTTTTGTTTCATACAGATTAAGCAACATGGATTCCTTTTCTTCAACTACTGGAGGAATGAACAAATCTACATTCAACATAGAGAAGAAAGGCATTAGAACCGCGAATCGAGGAAACTCGCTTCATCTAGCATTCGCAAACCCGACGAAATCACTTCATATGGGGATGGTTAGAAAATCCGAGGAAATAGTAAGCTTCGGAAAGTCATTCAAAACCGAAGTGACAAGAATGGTGTTTCCAGAAGATCTAAAAGTATCAGAAAAAATGATATTTGATCCTCAAGATAAATCCCTCCTCTTTTGGAACAGACTATTTGTTATATCATGCATTATCGCGGTTTCGGTTGATCCTCTGTTCTTCTATCTTCCTATTGTCATCAAAGGCTCAGGATGTCTTGACATGGATAAAGTTCTTGCAGCTGCAACTACTACTTTAAGAACTTTCACTGATGCATTCTATCTCATTCATATGGCTTTTAAGTTTAGAACTGCTTATATTGCTCCGTCTTCTCGGGTCTTTGGACGAGGTGAACTTGTTATCGATCCTGCACAGATTGCGAAACGTTATCTTCAGCGGTATTTCATCATTGATCTTCTTTCTGTTCTGCCTATACCTCAGGTAAACTTTAGATATCAGTTTTTATGGAATTATTGTCAGAGTTGAGAAATTATCTTCATTCACTTCTTTTGGTTAATTTCAAATCTTTTGTTCTTGCAGATTGTTGTGTGGGAATTTCTGGCAAGAGAAGAAGTGAATGAAGTGTTGGCAACCAAACGAGCCTTAAGAAACGTCGTCTTCACTCAATATGTTCCTAGATTTTTAAGGTTTATTCCTCTAACCTCAGACCTCAAAAAAACAGCAGGAGTTTTTGCAGAGAGTGCGTGGGCGGGTGCTGCATACTATTTGTTGTGGTACTTGCTCTCCAGTCATGTATGTACATTGCATTTTCTTGCATTACGCATATTCTATGGAATCCAAACACACCCCTAATCCTTTATCAGAAGTTTCATATGATCAGACTGTAATTTGTTTTGATGTCATGTTACACAGATTGCTGGTGCATTATGGTATATGTTTTCAGTAGACAGAGTAGAGGTATGCTGGCGATTAGCTTGCCAAAGTGCGAAAAGCTATTGTAAATCGACTTATTTGTACTGTGGAAATAGCGAACGTAATCCAAAATGGATCAAGAATCGCGAACGGCTGATGGATCAGATGTGCTCAACTGATGGAGGTACAAGTTCATTTAACTTTGGGATCTATACACAAGCATTTTCTTCAAAAATAGTGGAGACTCATAATTTCTACACTAAATTCTGTTACTGCTTATGGTGGGGGCTGCAAAACTTGAGGTTAGTCAAATTTGTTGGACTAATAGCTAAATCTTAGTGTTAAAAATATTATTTCACAACACTTTTTGTTTTTCAGCACTCTTGGCCAAGGGCTACAAACAAGCACTTACTCTGGAGAGGTTCTTTTTTGCATATTTATTGCCATATCTGGTCTAATCCTCTTTGCACTTTTGATTGGAAATATGCAAGTAAGATTTACATTTTATTATTACGATTGATACTAAATGACTCATTAACAAGCATTTAGCAAGTGATGGTTAACAATTGTTCCCTTGTTGTGATAGACATACTTGCAATCACTGACAGTACGTCTAGAGGAAATGAGGATCAAGAGACGCGACTCAGAGCAATGGATGCACCACCGTCTACTCCCACAAGGTCTCAGGGAACGCGTTCGACGTTACAACCAATATAAGTGGTTGGAAACCCGAGGAGTAGACGAAGAGAGCTTGGTCCAGAGCTTGCCAAAGGATCTTAGGAGGGACATCAAACGCCACCTTTGTCTGAACTTGGTCAGACGGGTAAGACTTTCTAGATCAATATCAGATATTAACGGTCTTTTTAACCTATGCCCTTAATAATTCATCTTAAGAAAGCGGTACAACTTTGGCCATAACTTTTTTGTTTGTTTGGAATCTAGGTACCATTGTTTGAAAACATGGATGAGAGACTCCTAGACGCGATATGCGAGCGTCTAAAACCGAGCCTCTACACCGAGCACACATACGTAGGACGAGAAGGCGACCCAGTAGACGAGATGCTATTCATAATCCGAGGCCGTCTCGAGAGTGTCACAACCGACGGAGGAAGGAGCGGTTTCTACAACCGAGGAGTCCTAAAAGAAGGCGACTTTTGTGGAGAAGAGCTTCTAACGTGGGCCTTAGACCCGAAAGCAGGGTCCAACTTACCCTTATCAACAAGAACAGTCAAGGCCTTAACTGAAGTTGAAGCCTTTGCATTAAGAGCAGAGGAGCTGAAATTTGTTGCAGGACAATTTAGGAGACTTCATAGTAGACAAGTGCAGCATACGTTTAGATTCTACTCTCAACAATGGAGGACATGGGCTTCTTGCTTTATTCAGGCGGCTTGGAGGAGGCATGTGAGGAGAAAACTGGCTGAGATTAGGAGGAAGGAGGAAGAAGAAGAAGAGGAAGAAGAGAAGAGGTTGATTAAACGACAGACGAGCGACGGTGGATCGAGTCTTGGTGCGACGATTTATGCGTCGAGATTTGCTGCAAATGCGCTTCGTGGGTTGCAGAGGATAAGAAGTACTTCTAGCTCGACTAGCTTTGCTGCACTACAGAAACCGACTGAGCCTGATTTTACTCAGATTGATTGAGTTGTTAGTTTTCTTTTGGTTTCATGTTTTTATTATCAGTCTTGAGTTTTGATCTGAATTGTATAGGTGCTGATCATTGTTACTTGTTTGCACATAGGCTATTCTAGTGATTGTTGCTGATCTTTTTACTACAATAGTTTGGCAGCACTCGGTACCCTCCACATTGAGGTGTTCTATGACAAAATTGAAATTTTGGAACCCAAGTATCAAAATTTGGCTGAATTTATTAAGGCTTTTTTTTCTTTACTGCGCCAAAAAAAATTTCGTGGGCCGGCCCTGGCAGCACTTGAGAAGGAGAACATTATACGTCGCAAAGTTTTCGATATTATGCGTCATAGAGTTTTTGTTACGACGTGTATAGAAATGTTGATGATGAGATGAGATTAAACCACTCTCTGAGATTCGTTTGTATAGTCAATCTGATCGTAGAACGACTCTGATTATTCGAAAAAGTTAGTAAGAAGAAAATAAAAAAGCTAGTAATGTGCTAGTTTTGGTAGGTATAGGATGTTAATGTTGAAATGAGATTGATCCATTTTTCGCGAGTCTCGTTTCCTCGATCTAAACATAGAACAATTCTATCAATGGAAGAAGTCACAACAACAACAATCCTTTCAGTGTGATCGTACTATAATAGAGTATTTCTCCATGTACTTAATAACCTCACTTCAGCTCTTTTTTCGGACGACCTTTGTCTCTCCTTAATAAGCCGAAATCTAGCCTCTGCTTAATGTCAACAACTCCAACTTCCTCTAATGACTTCGTTTCAGTAATCCAACCATGTTTGTCCTCATGTGATCAAAATCCAACACAACACCCTCCCCTCTAAAATGAAAGAAGTCGATTGAATAAAACAAAGAAGCTATGGAGTAGGTTATAGTTTATGTGTTATTTTGTTAACATAACATATTCAATTGATGATTATTGCAATTTTTTGAATTTGAGTGATAATTTCATAATTTTACACTTAGTTATCACCTTCAATTTCCTATGGCTGTAACGTGCAATTTGTCAGTTTGATTCCCTTTGGAATCTGCGAATCAAGCCACAGCAATCTGAAATTAGGGCACAAAGCCACAAGTATCACCTTCATTTTGCATTTGGGCATTCAATCAAGGCTCATAAATCAGGGAAATGGGATTGTTTGCAGCTATCGGAGTGTTATCGCCCTTTCCATTCTACTACTGGCTATGGCGATTCCCTCAATCCTGGGCAAATCTCTGCGGAAAAGGTCGTGATCCTTGCAACGTCATGGCTATGGCGGCTCATCTCTTGAAGCTTATCCAGTTCATCTCACTTTACTCAGTTTCCTCCTTCTATTGGCCTCCTCCTCTCTACTTCTGGCCCCTCTTCTTCGCCGGTCAGTTCCTCAATTTCAGGTCAGTCCATAAATTTGCGTATCTGTTTGTGTGTGATTGGCTCTGAATTAAATTTTTTTGATTGGTTTCTGGATTGTTGTTGTTAATCCAGTTCTGATTTGAGTGTTTGTTGCCATGAGGCTCAGATCTTTTTGTTAGTCTGTTCTAGGATATGATATCTTGCAAAAGATTTGATTCTAGCAATAACACATTGATTTTAGAAATTGCTTTGGAATAAGTAAGTGTTTTGTGACCATTGTTACCTTATCAGCTGAGTATCAATGGAGACCGCAGCTTTAGCACAATGGCATCTTTTAGTTCACTTTCTGTAATGTTGCTATCAGGATTTAGGACACAAAGAAAAAATTAATCCCACTTTTGACATGCAGGAAGAGTTTATACTCAGTACTCACTACTATTTTTACGACCCGAAAACAATTAGCTTATGTTTACTGCTTAATATTCTTGCTCTATGAAAAGTAGTTTTCTGTGAAAATGATACGAGTGTTAGACCTTTGGGTGCTTGAGGAGAACAAAACTAAAAGTTGATGTACTGAAAACACTTGTTCGGTTTGCAGCAGCCATATGGTCCATATCAAACTATTAAAACTGTAGAAGTTGCCACTAAGAATGATATGAGTTTTTCTTTCTTAGATACGTTATGGAGAAAGATAATCTCAGTCTCCAATAATCTTGTCTTTTGTGGCTTGTTGTTGTGTTTAGACGTTTAGTCATTGTTCATTAGTATTATAGCAATACATTTGCCATAAGCCAAAGTAAGTCGTATAAACCAATAGTTTTGATGATGTAAAGTGCACTAGGGACTCCACCATCAAAAGTATAGGAATTTAGGTAAAGTATATTAATAGGAGAAGAGTATATTTATTAGGAGAACCTTAAATTTTTAAGGATTAATGACCATTAGGCCCAATACTTAGTTAAATATGATTTGGTGCTATACTTGCAGAATTTGTACTGCTAATTTCCTCGCCATAAACTCATAATGCATGCATTCAGTCAGTCCGGATCCTCTAGAGGGGCATATGTTGCGAAGTATGTGCCAAAACACAAATCTACTTATTCTATTATTTTTGAAACCCTAAAAAAAGTGCCTAT
Source organism: Oxyria digyna (assembly GCA_029168935.1). Lineage (NCBI taxonomy): Eukaryota > Viridiplantae > Streptophyta > Magnoliopsida > Caryophyllales > Polygonaceae > Oxyria > Oxyria digyna. Next base: position 50,982,487 of record JAPVLV010000005.1, read on the forward strand.
GTGCTTTTGCACATACTTGGATGATCCTTATTTAGCTCTAGAAGTCCCAATTTCTATTCAATCCCTATGAAACTTAAATGGACAGAATAATTTTATTCTGGTCAATTTCATATTTACAACTGTATTGGATTTTTTAAACCAGGGTTTATCAGCTGCTGGGTGAAGCTGGAACGTACTATGGAGTTCGGTTTGGGAAACACATTCCTTGGGTAACCGAATTTCCTTTTGGATACGTGAAGGATCCGCAATACGTGGGCAGCATTATGAGCCTCGTTGCTTGTTTGTCGTGGGTTCCATTTCAGTACATCCTCTTATGGTGCCTTGGGTACGTGTTCATGATACACGTGGAATCACAGGAAGATCCGAGCACTCGTGTCAAATCCGTCTCTTGAACGAGCAAGCGATTTCGTTCGACTTAACCTTGTTTGAAGTTTTTGGTCAGCTAGCTCTCTCACTTAGATTACCTTTGGTTCTTGGCTGCAGTTTTGCTGTGACTATGGTTTCAGAAACCCAACTGTTGGTTTGTTGGTGGCATTTTTCTAGACTTTAATAAGTGTTTGTAACAATCCATTTTTTTATTGTAACAGTTGACTTAGGCAATAATTTTGGGCTTATCTTGTACATTACATCATTAGGTGAATTAGCACCCCTCGGGCTCGTTCTTAACAACTTCCTAAGATACATTCTACACACGCAAAAAATCTAATAATGTGTATGTGTATATAAAAATATTAAAGTGGAAAGCACTCTAACTCTTCAATCTGATAAAAACGTAATTTTAAGTACAGTAATTACGAATTATCGTTATAGATCTATGTAAGATGATGATGGAGAATAATACGGGCACGTGCAATTAAATCCGATCTATATCTATACTAAAACACTAAAACAGAACGTTGTTTTGACACATGTCGTCCTTATATTCAATTCGCCTGTGTGTCGACCTCTAAGCTATGCTACATCACCCACCATGTCATCTTTCACGTCATCCGATTTTATATTTTTATTTATATCTTTGAATTAAATAAGTAAAAAAAATCAAAAAGATATCTAATACTCCCTCCGTCCCTGTTTGTTCGTCCTGTTTCAAATTTTGACACTATTCACTAATCGAGAGAATCTTCTAAATATCTTTCAATATATAAGATAAAACATAGTCATGAGTGGTCTTGTTTGATTCGTTTCGATTAGTACTTTAAGAATATTAAAAAATTATAATTTTTAATAACATATAATTTGATATATTGACGATATAAAACGTGCATCGGCAAGTGTGCCAAAGTCAAACAGGACAAACAAAGTGGGACGGAGGGAGTAGGTTATAGTAAAAAAAATTAATTTTTATCTTTTATCATATTATATCTTTATCTATTATTATGTTATCAATCTAATTAAATTGAGTTATTAATGAACTTAAACTACAAAACATAAACTATAAACTATAAGAATCGGCAGAAAGAAACTTGAAATAAGGACATAAATTGAGTTATTCGCAGAAAGAAGAGAACGCAACTTGAAATAAAACTTGAGTCATTTGATTTTGCAAGCCATCAAAATACTTCCTTAAAATAATATAATTCGCATTGAAAATTAGAGAATCTAAAATCCCAGTAGATCGAGCCTCCTCTATAAGAATCGGCATCTGTCCTTTGAAAATCATGGTGGCTAGTGTTTTGGTCTTCATTAACACTATCTCTAGTAACCCATTTCTCTTCTGCCATTTTCGGAGGTAATTAAATGTCCTTAATCGATTTCGTGTAATTTTTCTGATATTAGGGTTCGATTTAATGAAACCAGTTGATTTGGCACCTGATTAGCAGATTTAGTTATCTTAATCGAGTTTGTTTGTTTACAGTCACTGAAAAATGGCGGCAAATAACACAGCTTCTCGGCAGCAGCAGCAGCAGTTCATGGTGGGCGATGGAGCTGGTGTTCAAGCCAATGTTCCATTAATCGATTCGATCGAAACTGAGCAGATTATTGTTCCTGATGTGAGTATTTGTTCAGAAACTTAGTTTATTAAGCATTATAAAGTTACAATCTTTGTAATTATATTTCTGTTGTGGTTGCAGAAGAAAAGCTGGAAGAACTTCTTTGCATATATGGGACCAGGGTTCCTTGTATCTATGGCATACATTGATCCTGGAAATCGTATGTTGTTGACTTTTGTTTTTGATTTTAGCCAATTACTCATTGATGTTGACATTTGACCAATATTGTGTGGTGTGAATGATTTGCAGTTGAGACTGACTTGCAAGCTGGAGCACAGTACAAGTATGGGGTACATATTTATGTCCTTTGAACTCATAAGTTCTTTTTTCTTTTTTTCAATATTTTTTTAGATCCATGGATTGAATATTATATCTTAGATCTGTCATCTACTAGTAGTTTTTTCCAACACAATTATACATGATAAATTATTGTGCTAATTTGATAATAATGCCACTCTGAAGTGACTTGGTTAATTTGTCAGGATGTTATAATTATTATCTGTTATTTAGTATTTTTTTCCTTCATACTATCCGTGTTTCAGCTACTTTGGATCATCTTACTGGCTTCATGTGCCGCTCTTATAATTCAGACTCTGTCAGCAAATCTTGGTGTTGTCACAGGTATATTATTTACTTAAAGAGTCCTTCGCTAGTTTGTGTTATATTTAGAATTATAATGCCTTTTTAAACACTTGCAGGAAAGCATTTGGCTGAGCATTGTAAGGCTGAATATCCAAAGGGACCAAATTTTGTGTTGTGGGTTCTTGCTGAATTGGCTGTAGTAGCATGTGACATTCCTGAAGGTCATCTTTCCATCTTTATATGAATATAACATAGCCATTCCTTCAAAAAACTGTATATAAAAATGAAAAATCTGATTCTCATTGTTTTTTCTTTGTGCCTGACAAGCTGATATTTAGACTGGAATGTGGAAAGAAAAATACAAGCAAGCTCTAGATTTGACCATTTGGCATATTTGGTTGTTTAATCGAATATTTTTCCTGCAGTTGTATAAATGGAGAATCTATAGTCCTGTCTTAGTTAGTTAGAGATGTACAAAATAAAAAAAGAAATAGATGGTGGATACTATTTGATGGTAGTGATATTTCATAAAATGCCACCTTATGTGCATTCATGAAGTTTTCTCAGGTTTTCTACAGATTCTGATATGAAATTTCAGTGCTCTTTTCGCTGATACTGATGTTTTATTATGCTTTTCTATTGGTTTTGTTTTCTTCATACAGTAATTGGAACAGCTTTTGCTCTGAATATGCTGTTCAGAATTCCATTATGGGTTGGGGTTCTCTTCACAGGGGTTAGCACTTTGGTTCTGCTTGGGTTACAGAAATACGGGGTATGTTTATTCCTTTGATTAGTTGTGCTGATGACCTGATGCACTAATATACGGTGTTAGCGCCCAAGTGCAAATTGTTTCTAAAAAGCTCGTTTTATAGCATGCTATGAATGTGGCATCTTGAGTTTTTTGCTCAATCAAACTTCTATAACAAGAAATAATACAATATTATGAAATTCTCGAAAATTTAATGTTTTTCTGAACTTTGTTTTTTTTTTGGAAATTTAATAGGTGCGGAAGCTTGAGTTCTTAGTAGCTGTTTTTGTTTTTACAATTGCCACATGCTTCTTCTTGGAACTTGGTTATGCTAAGCCCGATGCATCAGAAGTAGTAACTGGACTTTTTGTTCCTAAACTCAAAGGACATGGTGCAACAGGGCTTGCAATTTCATTACTTGGTGCTATGGTTATGCCGTAAGTTTCTTGTATTTTTAGATTTTAGCACAAAATATTTATTCTTGGATTATTGGTCTAATTAAGTTTCCTTATGCATGTTTGTTGTGCAGACACAACCTTTTCCTTCACTCAGCCTTGGTACTTTCCAGGAAAATACCACGATCCGTTGGTGGCATCAAGGTGACGACCTTGTTTCATTCTTTTTTTATGGTTTTCTTGCGATTACAATTGATCATTTTTAAAAGGAGTGAGCAAATTGTTGAGCATTCATAATGAACAAATAAATCATGTTTGGCAGGAGGCTTGTAGATACTATATGATAGAAAGCGGAGTTGCACTTGCTCTTGCATTTCTTATTAATGTATCAGTTATATCAGTAAGTGGATCTGTTTGCAACTCTTCTAGTTTAAACCCTGAAGATCAAGAAAGTTGCAGTGACTTGGATTTGAATAAAGCTTCCTTTTTACTCCGGGTATGATTTCTGCTTCCACTACTCCTTCAAATTCATATTTCCTACACGTTTTTTTTTACTGTTTTTGTTTGCTTTCTACAGAACGTATTGGGCAAGTGGAGTTCTAAGCTTTTCGCAGTTGCTTTGCTGGCATCTGGTCAGAGCTCTACAATAACTGGGACTTATGCAGGTCAATATATCATGCAGGTATATTTTGTGGAGAAGTTAATTTGTCTTTACTTTTAGCAACTTTTTTTGTAGATTCTTGCAGATTACTTGAGGAATATGCTGAAATGGTTACTTTGATTTTAATTCAGGGGTTCCTGAATTTGAGATTGGAGCCATGGTTGCGAAATTTTCTTACTCGATCCTTGGCAATCGTCCCCAGTTTAATCGTTGTACTCATTGGTGGATCTTCAGGGGCTGGACGGTTGATCATCATTGCGTCGGTAAAAACAAAAATGACTTAAATTCTTTTCCTTGTTTTTCATTTATTTTAAAATCACTTAAATTCTTTCTTTAGTTTTTCTTTTATTTTTCTTGTATTTTTTGTGGAAAGAGAGGCGACATGACACTCTCAATTCGCATAGCAAGATTCATGTTGTCCTCTTTTCGTCTTTTATTAAAATGGCGTATGAATCTAATAAGATGGAAATTAGGGAGATTGACCAAGTCCAAAAGTGAGTGAAAAGAAGCACCCAAGATATTTTTGCCTGGAGAATAAAGAAATGTGAACTCAACAGTTAAATGTCTCTGATATTCAGTTAGCTCTATTCTAGACCTTATCTTGTGTGGGTAGGTGAAGAGGAGTGAGTGCAAAGTGATTTGTTGACCAGAAAAAAGAGGCATCCATGACCCGTTTTTTGTAGAATAACGAAAAGGGTTTTAATCTCTTCGTACAGTTTCCGATGCTAACAAAACCTGATAGTTGACACAAAATGAATGAGACGTCTTTTCCCCTCTCTCTTGTGATGATGTCAATATTATCGTATTTTAACCTAACATCTAAAAATTGTCGCTGCAGATGATATTATCTTTTGAACTCCCGTTCGCTTTGATCCCACTCCTCAAATTCACTAGCAGCAAGACCAAGATGGGAACTCATTCCAACTCATTCTTGGTAAGTTTTCATATATCTAAAAGCCGGGGAAATGCCATGGAAGGGACATTCATATCTTCGTAACATGCTGCTGATAAAATGATGACCATAATTATAAAATTACTCGGTTTTGATTTGATCGGTTTTTAACTGTAGGTTTCGGCTATAACCTGGTTTATCGGCTCCCTAATCATGGCGATAAACGTATACTTCCTATCAAGCAGCTTTATCAAGCTTCTAATTCACAACAACTTAAAAACAGTGGAGAAGGTATTTGCTGGAATATTTGGATTTTCAGGGTTTGCTGTCTACTTAGCGAGTATCGCCTACTTGGTAATCCGGAAAAACAAGGAGAGAACGGGGCAACTCTTAGTGTTAACGGGAGAAGACAACGAACGAAGGAATGCAGAATCGAATAGCCTTCCTAGAGACGACATAGTCAGCATGCAACTTCCTAAGAGGCCAACTGATAATGCAGATGTAAATTGAAGTTTCAGACTTAGTCGTGGCTCAGTGTAGAACCAAATTAATAATGCCTGCTCATGATTTCAAATCAGTGCAGCTTAAAGGAGTTCCTAGTAGGTGAGATTTGGTCTTTGTTATTAGGTTCTTGATTTGTATGACTTTGGAATACTTATTGGTAAATGGTAATGAAGATTTTCCTAGGAAGGTACTCCTCGCTCGGTCTTTCTAATGACATCACCCTCAGTTTAAGTATTGTATATATGATCAAGGTCACGTTTCTTTTGCATTTGTGGAAATGGTAATGGAAAAGAAAAGATTTTATATTTATGGAAACAGTAATAAAAAAGAAACGTTTTGTTTATATTATTACATTGGTTATTTTTACAAAAAAGTTGATTGATTTATTTAAATAGAAATTTATAAAAAGTTGGGATGTAACTCTAGCAATTAGCTGGTTCAAAGCAAAACACAGCCTCTAGAAAATGAAAGATAGAATATTACATGTCGGGAAAGAGGGGGAGAATGATCTGAAGGAAGGCGTGAAAGGGTATTTAGGAAGGTGGGAAAGGGTATTTTAAATCTTCTTTTATGGTAGGGTATTTTAGGAAACAAAATGGGGAGTGATTTAAATACTTTTAGCGTAATTATCCTTTGTTTCTCATTGGTTCCATGTTTTCTTTTATTATAAATTCTAAAGGAATAAAAGATAAATCTTTAATTGCCAAATCAATTAACAATAATACATATTTATCTTCGGGGTAAAATAATATTTTTCCAAACAAAACACTTTTAGAGAGCCTACTAAGTCTTAGAGAAAAGTCTCGGTGAGAACAAGGCTCACGTAGGAAAAACGAAGTTTTTCGCATTCACATATAACAAACTAATGTTCATAATTTGAGCGGTAATGTTCATTAGCTGGGCGATAAAATTTTTGAGAAAAAAAAATAAAAGTTCGCAGTAATTACAAGTATGTCATCACGTCCCTCACTGAAACGTTCAAAAAAATTTATGGCCCAGATTATGACCATTATCATCCAGAATATAAACATTGACGTGTAATTTATAAACGCGATTTGTTCGTTTTTCATATATTAAGAGTTATTTACACTTAAATTTTCCGCGTAAGTTTTAATATCAAGTTTTGGAAGAAAACAAGGAATTTAGTGCGAGTGCTTCCCAAGTCATATACAACTTTTTTTTTGTATGAAAATCAAGAAATTTAGTGGGGAAAATATCCAGTTAGCATAATACAATAACATAAAATTTTTGACAACGATATGGAAGAGAACCTACCCCCAGATGGGGATCCGCCGGATAGATCAAATTCGTGGGCAAACAGAGTTGCGAGAGGAGGGAGAGGTGGAATGCCAATGCTAGAAAAGGTCCTGAGTGATGAGTTTGTGATTTCACAGATTCAAATGAACCACCCGAATGGCAGTGATGGGGAAGCGGAGGTGGTGATTGGAGAAGAGGTTATCAACGCCATGACAGGGCTATGGAAGCAATGTGTGGTTGTACGTGTTCTAGGGAAAGTGGTTCCTCTTACAGTGTTGGAGAAGAAAATCTATGAGGTTTGGAAACCGAGGGGGAAAATGTGCATCATTGACTTACCTAGGAGATTCTTTATGAGCCGCTTTGAATCTGAAGAAGACTACTTGAGAGTTCTAACATGGGAACCGTGGAAAATCTTTGGGAATTACCTTCTTCTCAAAGATTGGTCGCCGGACTTTGATGCCTCGGTGGATAACATTGAGACTACGCCGGTGTGGATTCGTATCGCTAACATTCCGATGATCTATTACCACCGGGCCATCCTGTTGAGTATAGCTGCGGGAGTCGGGAAACCTATTAAGGTATATATGACTACGTTGAACTTCGAAAGAGGGAGATTTGCAAGGGTTTGTGTTGAAGTGGACATTAAGAAACCTCTGAAGGGATCTGTGTTAGTTAATGGGTTTCGCTACTTCGTTATTTTTGAAGGTCTAAGTCCGATTTGCGGTCAATGTGGGGTTTACGGTCATACGATCGCTACTTGTCCTAAGAAGATCATGGAAGATTTGAAACTGAAGCAGCAAGTTTCGAACTCTAAAGAAAATCCCGTTGCCATGGAAGAGGCTTCTACTGTAGCTCTGGCCAAGCCTTCTCCGGCGACTGTTGCGGCTACGAGTGAAAAATGGATTGGTCACCATTGGACCCAGGTAGTTAGGAAAGGAAAGAAAAATATCCGGGGAGATTTGGCAAAGATATCTGCGGGAATTAGCACGTCCAACAGATTCGTCGATTTGGAAAAAAATTCTGGAGGAGAGAATGGGAAGTATAAAGAAGAGAAAGGAAATTTGAGTAATTATCGGGATATTCCGAAGACCATTCTACCGACTGAGAAGATTGTGAGGGAGAAGAGCGACTTATCTTTGGAAGGTGGGGCCGACAGGGGTAGAGGATCTGAGATTGAGATTTTTTCTTTTAGTGTTGGGGAAGGAGGTGTGGCCAGGGCTAAAAATTTTAGAAGTGGGCCGAGCCCAAATAACCATAATAGTGGGCTGAGCAAGGAGATTTTGGGGTGCAAGTTATCAGGCAAAAGACTCCGGGTTGAAAAATTGCAGGTGGGCCGCGAGGGAGGAGCCTTTTTCTCCGAGAGGGATACGAATTCGAACCTTCAGATTTTTGATAGCAATACTGCGCAGCAGAATGGGGATTTATCTGCTCAGAATCAGGATGTTTTGGATCAACAAAATTCTTTGCAGGGAGTTGATCAAAATATTGAGACTGCTACGGGACACGCATAGCTCGTTTCCCCGGTAATTCCTAAATTTCTTATTTGGTTAACCATGAATTGCATTCTATGGAACTGCCGGGGGCGAATAAACCCAATTTCATACGCTCTATTCGTTACCTTCAGAAAAGAAACGACTCTGATATTCTGGCTTTGTTTGAAACACACGTTGCTGGTACGAAGGCTGAGAATATTTGCAGACACTTAGGCTTTAATGGCTGTTTTAGGGTTGAAGCGGTTGGGCAAAGTGGTGGTATATGGCTTCTCTGGAAGGAGGAGAATGTGAAAGTTCAAATTGTCGGGTCGGCTAGTCAGTTTATCCATGCCAGAGTGGGGGAAGGCAATGATTGTTTTAATCCTATCACCGTCTATGCTGCTCCTACTCCGAGTCGTAGAAGCTCGCTTTGGAATGAGCTTAGTTCTGTTTTAGTTTCCCTTACAGAGCCTACCTTTATAGGGGGTGATTTCAACTCCATTGTCCGGTTAGACGAGAGAACTGGAGGGAACGGTCGCCTTTCGCAGGATTCGTTGTCTTTTAGCAGCTGGATCGAAAACTCTGCTCTGATCGACTTGGGGTTCAAGGGCAATTGTTTTACTTGGAGCCGAGGGAGAACTGTTGAGAATAGAGTGGCCAAGAGGCTTGATAGAGTTCTTTGTTGTGCTCATGGCAGATTTAAATGGCAGGAAGCTTGTGTTACTCATCTCCTGTTCATGTCGTCTGATCATGCTCCGTTGTACTTACAACTCCAACCTAAGCGCTCGGTTAACCCAGCTAGACGCCCGTTTAGGTTCGAGGCTGCGTGGACTTTGCATGCTGAGTTTAATGATATTGTGAAAGCTTCATGGAACTCTAACCTGTCTACCATGGAGGCTCTTGATGCTCTAAAGACTAACCTTAAGAAGTGGAATAGGAAAGTCTTTGGGGATATCAATAGTAGGAAGTCGGTGACTGTGGAGAGACTTCAGGCGGTGCAAAATCTGCTGAATCTGAGGCCGGATGACCTCTTGCTGAATCAGGAGGAAACTCTTAAGAAAGAGTTAGACGAGGTGCTTGAACAGGAGGAGTTGCTTTGGATGCAAAAATCCAGAGAAAAGTGGGTGGTTTAGGGTGATCGGAACACTTCTTTTTTCCACCTTAGCACGATCATTAGGCGGCGGTGGAACAGAATCGAAGCCTTAAAGCGTGATGATGGTGGATGGGAACATGACCCGGGGGCTCTAGAGAACATGACTGTGGCTTTTTATAAAAGCCTCTTCTCGACTGATGAGCAGGTTATTACGGGGAGAGCTCTACCGAGACAGGGGTTTCCTGTTTTATCGGGAGAGGAGATCTCGAACCTTTTGCAACCGTTTTCAGGAGCTGAGATTGAGAAAGCGGTTAGAAGTATGGGCGCTTTCAAGGCGCCAGGACCGGATGGCTTCCAACCCGTTTTTTATAAGAAGTGTTGGGACATTGTGGGTCCTTCAGTGATTGAATTTGTTCAGAGTTTCTTCATGATGAGCAGATTACCTCCGACTATGAATGATGCTTTGCTGGTCTTGATTGCTAAAGTGGGTAAACCTGAGTGTTTAACCCAATTTAGACCGATTAGTCTGTGTAATGTTTTCTTCAAAATTATCACCAAGTCAATGGTGAACCGGTTGAAGGCTGTTATTGATAAGTTGATTGGACCTGCTCAATGCAGCTTCATTCCAGGAAGACTCGCAGCTGATAATATAGTTATTGTCCAAGAGGCTGTACATTCAATGCGGAAGAAGAAAGGTAAGAGAGGTTGGATGCTTTTAAAGCTTGACTTGGAGAAAGCTTATGACAGGATTCGGTGGGATTTCCTTGAGGATACTCTGATAGTTGCGGGTCTGCCTCTGGAGTGGGTTAAATGGATCATGTGTTGTGTTGAGTCCCCGGGAATGAGGATCTTGTGGAATGGTGAGATGACGAAACAGTTTACCCCTAAAAGAGGTCTTCGGCAAGGTGACCCGCTTTCTCCGTACCTTTTCGTTTTATCTATGGAGAGACTGTGTCATTTGGTGGATAGGGTTGTTGGTGACGGGAGCTCGAAACCGATCAAGCTTTCGAGATCGGGCCCAAAACTGTCTCATATTTGTTTCGCAGATGATCTTATTTTGTTTTCCGAAGCTTCCGTTGCTCAGATTAGAGTCATTAGAAAGCTGCTCACGGATTTCTGTAACGCTTCCGGGCATAAAGTTAGTCTTGAGAAATCGAAGATTTACTTCTCGGTGAATGTGGATAATGAGGCTTGTAACACTATCAGTCTGGAAAGTGGCATTTCGAGTACTTGTGATCCGGGTAAGTACTTGGGAATGCCTATACTACAAAGAAAGTTTAATAAAGAGACTTTCAATGATACTTTGGTTAGAGTGAATAACAGACTAGCAGGTTGGAGGGGGCGTTTTCTTAGCCTTGCCGGGAGGATTACCCTCACTAAATCTGTTTTAGCGGCCATCCCGATTCAGGTCATGTCTGTAGTGCTGCTTCCTGCGAGCATTATTAAAGCCATGGAACGTTTATGTAGAAATTTTATTTGGGGAAGTACCCCGGATAAAAGACGTATGCATCTTATTGCTTGGGATAATTTGTGCAAGACGAAAGATGAGGGTGGAGTGGGTCTTAAAAAGCCCAAACTTATGAATTTGGCTATGGTGGGGAAAATGAGTTGGCGTCTGCTGAATGATGATGGCAACCTGTGGGCGAGAGTGCTACGTGAGAAGTATAAGGTTGGGAATTTTAATGATCTGGGCTTCTTGACAGTTAAACCCGGAGCTTCTCGTGTTTGGCGGGGTGTTGCAGCGGGATTGAGAGAAGTGGTGAGCAAGGGTGTGGCTTGGGTTCCGGGCGATGGTAAGGATATTTTATTTTGGAAGAACAGATGGGTGGGCACGCAGCCTCTGATAGAGATCACTGCGAACCCGGTGCCGACTATTAATCTGGATTGCAGTGTTGCGGATATGTGGATCCCGGGCTCGGGATGGAATCAGAATGTGTATGAGGATCTGTTGGATCATGATACTAAACTTCTTATCGCAGCTATGGCCTTAGATGGTGTTCCCGGATCGAAGGACTGTATTTCGTGGAGCCCTGAATCTAGCGGGAATTACTCAGTTCGATCAGCTTACAAATTAATCAGTAAAGGTAACATTCTTGGGCAGCAATGGAGTAATTTGTACCTCTTAATCTGGAAGCTCTGGGTTTCAGAGAGATTAAAAGTGTTCCTTTGGCTGACTGTGAATCAAAGGCTGTTGACGAATAGTGAATGATACCGCCGGAAGCTTACCGAGGAGGATCTTTGTTCTGTCTGCGGGAGAGATAGCGAGACTATTCTCCATGTGCTTCGTGACTGCATCGCGATCAGAGGGGTGTAGATGAGTCTGGTGGATCCCGACCTTCACGAGGACTTCTTCAGTTCGTCTCTTCACCAATGGCTCTATGGGAATCTGCAGAATAATGGGAAGGGGGGAGAAGGCCGCTGGCAAGTGTTATTCGCTGCTACTTCCTGGTGGAGCTGGAGATGGAGAAACGAGACTGTCTTTGAAGGGCCTAGAGTTGTTGGGGACAAGGTGAGATGTGTTACTAAATGTGCCGAAGAGTTTTGGTCAGCACATGAGAGGAAAAGGAGCAAAGTGCAGATATCTACCAAGCAGATTAGAGATATTGCCTGGACGAAACCAATTAATAATTGGGTGAAACTTAATAAGGATGGGGCTTCTAAAGGGAACCCGGGCAAAGCTAAGGCTGGGGGTGCTATTAGAGACCACCGTGGCAATTGGAGAGGGGGTTTTGCGCTCAATATAGGGGTGTGTACGGCTCCTATGGAGGAACTCTGAGGTGTCTATTTTGGGGTTCATATTGCTTGGGAGTTGGGTTTCAGATCGACCATGCTTGAGGTGGATTCTGAACTGGTGGAGGGGTGGATCAAGAAAGGGGTTCCATCTTCGCATCCTCTCTCATTCCTGGTACGTATGTGTCATGGCTTTACTACTAGGGACTGGAATGTCCGGGTTACTCATGTGTATAGAGAGGCTAATCGTCTGGCAGACGGATTGACAAACTATGCTTCTAGTATTGATTTAGGCTTCCTTTTCCTTGCAAACATTCCTAATAGTTTAATTTCAGTTTTGATGGATGATCTGCGAGGCTTAGCTACCCCCCTTAACGGGAAATTAGCCTCTTTTTTATTCATTAATAAAATTTCTGAGAGTACCGCCTCTCTTTCTACCAAAAAAATAAAATACAATAACATAAAAAATTAATGCGTCACCTACTACTTTATGAATAACTTTGTGGTATGAGCATCGTTGTTACAAGCCAATCAAGGCAATCATCGAGTCACGAGTGTCTTCACAAACCAATGGACTTATTACCTTTAGACCGACCATCCGTTACTTAGAGTAACAAACACCATTTAAAAATTGAAAATAAAAATGATGTGACAAGTTTTGTGATAGAACCAATGTAATAAGTGGAGAGAAGTAACAAAGAAGCGTTACTCATTCTTACACAAATCACTTCATTTGTCCAATCATTTATCAACATGCGGATCAATAGTAAAATTATATTACTTAGTTATTGGTAAATATCTTATAACACTCACAATACATAAAATTTTATTGTAATTCTTTTTTAAATATTTTTGATTTATTTTTATCTACATATTGATATACATATTGACTATGTAATATAATATTGACTATGTAATATAATATTTAAATTTATAATAAAAATAAAGATAAAATACATGTTATTTGATATGAGTAACATGAATTTGGATGAAAACTCATTTAATATTAAAATAATAGATTATGTTACTCGTGTTGAGTAACATGGATAAAAATGCTCTATTGGACCCTTTATAGTTATAGCACCTACCTCATCCCACAATTTGTGGACTATGTTACGTTAGGAGCATGTTTGACAAAATAAAAAAAATAAAAAGATTTGATGTTATATTTTAGCCTTCTAGCAAACACCTAGAAATGTCTAGTAGATGTTTGAATAATTATTGCAAACATACAAATTGAATATTATGCATCACTTTGTTGAAAAATGGTAATATTCATCAAACGATATATATTCAAGTATCAATCTATGTAATTTGTTTTGATACACATGTAGATGAATATTGAGAAAGGTTTCGGTGAGAACGAACCTTACGATGCGAAGTGTGAACTGCTCGCGCTCACAGAGAATAAGTTAATGTTCGTAATTGGGATGGTCTTGTTCATAATCTGACGATCATGTCCGTTCAGGTCAATTTTTAAAAAAAAATCAAAGGTTACAGAAATTACAAAATTGTCACTGCGTGACTCACTTAAAAAGGTTCAAAATTGTCACCGTCCAGATTATGAACATTACCATCCAAAATATGAACACAGACACATAATTTGTGAACGCGAGCGGTTCACACTTCGCACCGTAACTTATTTCCTATCCGAACCTTCCTCACAAGTGTGGACGTTATGTTTATTATTTTTTCCAAAAATGTGTATCAAAATCTTAATGAATATTTAAGTATATTTTGATGAACATAAGAATTATACGTTCGCAAAATAAAAATTATTCGCATAAGAACCGTATCCAAAGCTGTATAATTATGATAATCCCTCCGTCCCTTAATTTTCTTCATGTTTCTCTTGGACAACGTATGTTGATGCGCATTTTGTATCATCAATATCTCTAATTATAAATTAGTAAAAAATATAAATTTTAATATTGTTAAAATACTCAATAAGCGGAATAAAAAAAGACCACATATAACTATATTTTCATATATATATATATATATATATTGACCAAAATTACAAAGATTATCTTAAATCGTGAACAATGTGAAAACAATAAGGAAAAATAACTCTAAATAATACCAACTATTGACCTTCAACCAAAAATAATACGAACTTTAAAAATAACAAAAACGTACCCGAACTATGTTGATATTAACCCAAAATGATACGGCTTACTTTTCCGGTGTAATTTCTGGTGAATGTGCTGATGTGTCACACCGTACCAGAGAATATGAGTGGGCAAAACTAATTGACACATCATCTTAATTTATATAAAAAATAAATAAACAAATCTGATTTTTTTTTTTTGTGATGCATCTGCGAATGCGAGAAAGAAGCTCAAAGGTAGATGGTGGATTTTGAAACTAATTGACCAGCATGAGATGAAATGAAGGAAGGTATTTGATTTATTGGGAGGAGAGAATTGGAAGATCGAAGGCATGAATCTTGAGGTGGACAATGGGTGTCAATGGTGGATTTCCGGAGAAGATTCATAAGTTTAAACAACTTTTACACAGTGGAGTATTTTTTTTCCTTATATAAATCTACTATATCTACCTAACTACAATATAAGGGAGAAGCAATGTCTATGTAAAAATTTGCGTCACATCATCGACACCTCAGCGCCACTTATTTTATTTGAAAAAAATGAAAAACTAATTTGTTGGGCTACTTCCTTCTTCCATCGTCAAAACCTGATAAAAAAAACTAAAAACCCTATCTTTTCTCCCTTTAACACCCTCTTCCCTGTAAATTCTCCAAACAACTCCTCCAATTCACCTCCACTCTCTTCTCTTCCCTGTAAATTCTCCAATCTAACTAAGTACAATATAAATATAAGGGAGAAGCCATAAAAAGAAAAAAAAACATCCGACTTTCCAACCGACTCAGAAATTCAATCCTGCGCTTTCTCCTTTCTCCTACACTATCCATCTTTGATCTCTCCCTCTACTCTTCCACATTCTCCTCTAACAATCCAAGTAAAAATATATATAAGGTTACGATTCTTTACTCTTCCACGTACTCTTCTACCTATCGATCGATCTCTGTCCCGTTCTCCAAACCCTAACAATTTAATCCCTAACCCCTCTTAGTAAGTTTTAATTTTGAATTCTGTTGTGGTTTTGATAATTAACATTTGATTCCTTTCTATGTAGTTCCTAAATTATCCATTTGAATTTAGTTTTGCAAATATTTGATGTTGAACTATAACTATCTCTTTATTTGTACAGATTTTGGCAATCTAAATCCTTATGTTCTGTAAGTTTTTATTTTGAATTTTGTGTGTGGTTTTGATAGTTAGCATTATATTCCTTTCCATGTAGTTCCTAAATCTCCAATTGAATTCAGTTGTGCAGATATTTGAGGTTGAATAAGTCTATAATCATCTCTCTATTTGTACAGATTCCAGCGAGGTACACAAGGAATCCTTGATTTCGATCAATTTTGTCATCTGGATATTTCAGTACAGGTATCCTATTTCGTGGTGGATTATAGGGTCTTGATTTGCTTATATTTCATCTGGATTTTTGCTGTATATGGTCTTAAATATACATTGTTCTTTGTCATCTTATCCACTTTCTCTCCAACTTTATATGCTACCTTTCCATGTGAAAGTTGTACATTTATGAGTATACAGGTTGCAGGGTTGATTATAGGCTCACCTAATACCAAGAAAAGGACAATTAGAAGAGAGCTGATGTTATAAATATAATTTCTCTTATTCCATCAATCAGTTTTAAGTTTAATTGTGACACTGCAGTCAGGAATGAGAAAATAAAATGTTGTTTAGCTTTTTTTAATTGATGTGGAAACATTCTGGTAGAAGACAGAAATTTGTGTGGAACTCTAGCTGAGAGTGAACAGTTTGAGCTTTATCAGATTAAAAGTATGGACACAATGGAAAAAAATGCTAACACTTGGTGAGATAAGAAAGTGGAACTAGACGGGAATAATTTATCATGGTGATTATGATGCTTGCAGGTAAGTGTCAGGCTTAGGTTTTGTTATACTTGCTAGCTCCATTTGGTATTTTCATTCATAGACTTTAGTTGATATTAACCTTATGTTTCCATGGATGAGGGTATCCTGCTAGAGTTGACAAGGGCCCTCTTGGATATATGCCACTTAGAGATTCAGAGAAATGCAAAAAAAGGATGCACAGACAATGATTTCAAGTTAGGTAGATGAGCTAGGTATCTTGGGATTGATCCAGAGATACTACAGTTCCTCAACATCTTGCAATCTTTCGGTTTTTCGCGTTCCCTAATTGTGGGAAATGAGACCCTCCTCCGCCTCAGAATTGCGTTTGTTAATTAGCTATTGCTTCAGCAAAATTTCTTTCAAGTGGAAATTCAAAGGGGTGTTATCGGTCACTCTCAACGTCAAAATACTTGAGGTGGAAATGGATTGTTTAAATCTCCTTCATGCCATTAAAGGGTATGTTAGTGGTTGACCGATTAGTATTAGCCTCCTCATTGATGATATTGTTGCTCTTAGTCATCACTGTGATGAAATTAGTTGGAAACATGTACCTAGGATTGCTAATACCGTAGCACATGAATTAGCTAGAATTGAACCTTGGGAGTATAATCTTAGGGTTTGGGACTCTTCCCTCCCACAGATTGTAAGCAAATTTTTGGTGGATCAGTTGAGTAATGACATGGATTAAGTGGTTCGACACTTTAGCTTTCAAAAAAAAAAAATTAGTCAAATGTTGGATGGTACTGACTACTGAGCCACTTAAGCCACTACCCTGGATGTGTTTGCAGTAAAGTAATACATTGAATTGAGTAACATATATGAGTATATTAAAGATTCCACCTTTTGGAGAAAGATTTAATCAAGTGTTGTCCAATTCCGAAAATAATCAGGAATTGTTCCACTGAAGTTGTTACTACTAATCCTACTAAATCATCTCAAAAACAAGAAAAATGGAAATCAGACATCATAAAATCAATAGCCTAGAAAACATCTTATCATAATCAACATGGAGATTAAACAAGATGCTTTTTAGATTAGAAATATTGGTGAGGGACTTAACCAACTTTCCCGTAAGGTAATTTGTGTTGAGACTCCTGCAAATAACATGAATGCTTCCCTTCAACATATTCTATATGAAATTAATATACACACACCAAAGTCTGCTAGCTCAGCCTAAAGAGGTCCATAGGACATATTCCTCTGAATGTTTCTGATATTTTACATTAGATTAAGCGTGAAGAAAAAGAGATGAGGCTGAAAATTGATGACCTTATTTTGAAATAGAGGCCAGAGAAAAATTTACAAGTAGGTCGGTTGTGTCTTTTGCTATGATAATTAATAAAAGTCAAAGACATATCTTTTCAAGCATGTATTTATTCATGGTCAGTTTTACACATAAAATGTTTGAGGTGATGATCTTAGACAAAAATGGAAAGACGATCTATCACCCAACAAATGTCATTTATAAAGAAGTGCTCTAAAATTTATGATCTACATGTTTTAGTAGCTAAAAGTTTGTTATTCATTTTACCTATGTTATTTTAATAAATATTTTTGAAATGGTTTCAAACAATTTATTATAAGCAATAATATTAATCTATCTTGATTATAACCCCGTACAGGGTACGGGTGTAAAACTAGTACAATGTTAAAGTTGAAGCCATGTCTTCACAAAAAATTGCGCCACTTGGCAAAATTTGAGTGGAGACATGAGCTTTTTAAAAAAAAGAAAAAAGAAAAAAGAAATTATTGACCCAATATCCCAGTAACTCTAATTTCTCTTTTACTTACATTAATTTAATTACATCTATCTAATATATATATATATATATATATATATATATATATGCATATAATGTACCTGATTTAGGCTCCTGAAAAACCAGCTCTTAGGGAGAAACGGAGTTAACGATCTATAAGCGTCAGATCTAATTGAAATAGATGGACCAGATTTAATAGAAAAAAGCTGGAAAATAAATTTCCAAAATATTAAAATAATTTGCTGATTGTAAGGGATTTACTCTGCCTTGTTATTAACTCCCTATCTCTTCCTTTTTTGTATACGATCGATTCTTAGAAACCCTAATAGCCTCCATTGAAGCTCCTCAGTCATCGGTGGTAACGAGTACAGGTACAGTTCACGCTTGTGCCTCCTTGCGGCGCCACGAGCTTCGGGAGATTGTAGTCGTCGACAAGACTAACATCGAAGAAGTCCTAGCCGTTGCTTCCGTCGAATGTGAACTCCGCTAGAGTCGTCGGCGGTGCAGCGTTGCCTCCAGCGCACTTGAGTTGACCGGATCCGCAGTCGCCGGTGAGGCAGGTGAATGCGTCGCTAGATTGGTCGGAGGAGCATAGTGTTTGTCCCCAGAGAAGGCCGCCCCATGATGGAGGATGGTTGATTGTTTGAGATTCACCTGTTTGAAGAGTGAATGTTGACCACACTCTTGCTAGAGAGAATGCGTGGCTCAAGGCCTCTCAATCTTCTGGCATCCAAACCGAATATCTTCTCACAAAGGTACATAATTCAGTCTAATCCTTTAAAATACAGAATAATTCAAAACAAACCCTTAACTCTAACCCTGCAGTTTAGAGTAATTTGCTTTGATCTGCAATGTAGATATTTGGAGAGGCAGCCACTTGTAGAAATACATCATCATTATCTAATCTATCCAAAGTCACCAATGCAAGTTTATAAGGGTTTGAGGATTATCACGACATTGTTCGAGCTGTTCGACTCTGGTACTCTCCAATCGGTGCATGAGTTCAGCAAGAAAACGGAAAAGCTGGTTGCCTCTCGTAATTTGCTTTAATCCTTAGTGATTAACACACTATATGAATATTTTCCAAAGCTGCTAAAATGGCTAGAATTCAACTTATATTGACTATATGCAGCTACATGAGTATAATATTCATATAGTGTGTTGATATTCACTTGTTTGTGTGTGATATACACACTACCTTTTACATTATGCAAATCGAATATAGTGTTTTTGAAGTGCATTATCAATATGATGAATTTGATGTACAATGATTTTGTGCATATCGTTACGGATGTGGTGCGTATCTATACGGATTTAGTGCATATCGCTATGAATTTGGTTCATATCTATATAGATTTGGTGCATAACGCTAAAGATTTGGTGCATATCGCTGCAGTTTTAGTGCATATCACTACAGTTTTGGTGCATATCTATACATATGTAGTGCATAACGCTAAAGATTTGGTGCATATCGCGGCAGTTTTAGTGCATATCGCTACAGTTTTGGTGTAAATCGAATTGCATAACGGTGAAAAGGAACTGCATATGACAACGTAATACTCATAATAAAAATCATGTAAACCCTACATAGCTACTTGTTCATGAATATCGATTCAATTTTTTCATGCATATCAATTACTTGTTCATGCATGTTGATTTACTTTTTTTGCATATCGGCATATCAGGGCAGTACAAAACCCTACAAAAACGAGACGCATATCAATCACTTATTAATGCATATCGATTCACTTTTTATGCATATCGGAATATCAAGGTAGTACAAAATCCTACAATAACGAGACGCATATCAATTACCTATTAATGCATATCAATTCACATTTTTCGCATATCATCAATGATGTTGATGAAGGTAGGAGAGAGGATTAACTATATTGGAGAAAATTACGTTTATTTAAGGGTAGAGAAAATTACTTTTCTCTCTCCATTTTCTAATTAGCGTTAACGATTTTTATGGAAGGTAGTTGTGGTTTTTTTTCCTTATTTCCTTTTAATTCCAAGACTCCTAATCTAACCCTACATCTAATCTCATACTATGGCTCTTATTCGTTAACTCCGTTTTACCATAAAAGTGGTCTTACCGGAGCCTCCCTCTAATGTACCTAATACAAATAAAGCAATATCAAACGTTTATTTATGATGTAGATGGTTAGTTATTGTATAATATATTTATAATTCATATTGTTATATAATAATTGTTTATTAACCCGTACGCGGTACGGGACGATCACTAGTTTAAGGTTATGTGTTAATATTTTTTCGCCAACTCATACTCTCTAGTGCCATATCAGCACATTCACCGGAAATTTCACCACAAAAGTAAGCCGTGCCATTTTGGGTTAATATCAATATAGTTCGGGTATGTTTTTGTTATTTTTAAAGTTCGTATTATTTTTGGTTGAAGGTCAATAGTTGGTATTATTTAGAGTTATTTTTCCAAAAAATAAACATCATATCATATCATATCATATCATAATCATAATATATATAATTTTTGGGGGTAGTTGAAAAATATTCACACAAGATAATCACAAAGATATATTCCCCATTATATTCATCTTGGATTGGGCTTTTGCTTGAGCCACCGAAAGAAAAGTCTAATATTAAAGTTTACATTTTTCAAAAAGAAATTTCCACATATATTTTTCAAACAAATCTATTACTATTATATTACAGATTATCTTTTAAGAAACTACATCAATCTATTTCCTAATAAAAATTTTATCTTTTACTAAATTAAAAACGAAATTATATTTTATTAGGATTATATAAATGGAAAAAAAATTTGGAGGTGGTTGAAAAATATTCACACAAGATATTTTGAAAAGAAATTTCCACATATATTTTTCAAACAAATCTATTACTATTAAATTAAAGATTATATTTTAAGAAACTACATTAATCTATTTCGTAATAAAGATTTTATCTTTTACTAAGTTAAAAAACGAAATTATATTTTATAAGGATTATATAATTGAAAAAATATTTTTGGGGGGGTTGAAAAATATTCACACAAGATATTTTAAAAAGAAATTTCCACATATAATTTTCAAACAAATCTATTACTATTAGGGTGAAAATCCCATAATAAACCCTCTCTTAGAGATAAATAAGAATGAATCTAAGTCATTGGATGCCAAGACATCCAATGACTTAGATTAAACTAGTTACCCCCACTACAAGTGGGGGGTAGTTGTGGTGGTCCGTTGACCTCCCGGCGACTTTCCGGCGACCACCCAGTGGTTGTCCGGTAGAGGTCCGGCGACCGGAAGTCCGACGGAGGTCCGACGGGGGTCCGGCGGTGGTCCGGCGATGGTCCAATAATAAATGAAAAAGTTAAAGTATAAAATGAAAATTTTAAGTCTAATTCAAATTGGTGAACATTTAAATATAATGTGATGAACATTTAATTATAATGTGATGAACATTCTGTTGGTGAACATTTAAATATAATGTGATGAACATTTAATTATAATGTGATGTTTGATGAACATTTAAGTAAGAGAAGATGAACATTTATCAACATTTTGATGAACATTTAAGTCGATTGTAATGAACTTTGGCTAATGAACATTTTATTAAATTCTTGTGAACATTGAAGTATGAGATGATGAACATTTAAGTATGAGATGATGACCATTTAAGTATGAGATGATGAACATTTAGATGAACATTCAATTGGTGAACTTTTATGTATAATGTGATGAACATTCAGTAGAGTATGTACAAATGAACATTGTGATGAACATTTATGAACACTTGATGTTCATCAAAAATTGGTGAACATTTAAGTTGAATGTGATGAACATTCAGTTGGAAAACTTTTAAGTATAATGTGATGAACATTTATGAACACTTGATGTTCATCAAAAATTGGTGAACATTTAAGTAGAATGTGATGAACATTCAGTTGGAAAACTTTTAAGTATAATGTGATGAACATTTATGAACACTTGATGTTCATCAAAGATGGTCCGACGGCGATCCGGTGGTGGGGACAAGGGGTGCCACGTGTCATCATATGGGCTATTGGATCTCTCTTGATCCAAGGCTCCACATTCATTTTCATTTATCATTTTAACAAGTATTATTACATGACTCTTTTCCTTACTATTAAACTAAAGTTATCTTCTTAGACACTACATCAATCTATTTCCTAATAAAAGATTTTATCTTTTACTAAGTTAAAAACGTAATTATATTTTATAAGGTTTATATAATTGAAAAAATATTTTTGGGGGTGGTTGAAAAATATTCACACAAGATATTTTAAAATGAAATTTCCACATATATTTTTCAAGGAAATCTATTATTATTAAATTATAGATTATATTTTAAGAAACTACATCAATCTATTTCCTAATAAATATTTTATCTTTTACTAAGTTAAAAACGAAATTATATTTTATAAGGATTATATAATTGAAAAACTATTTTTGGGGGTGGTTGAAAAATATTTACACAAGATAATCACATAGATATTCATGAATATATTCGTCTTGGATTGGGGTTTTGCTTGACCCATAAAATAAAGGTTCAATAAAAAAAATATTGCCTTTTATAATGAAAAATATTAAAACTAAAGGGTATAATAAAAAAACGATAAATCAAATTAAGAAAAATGATATTTTATTAACATTATAAATCATATTTTAATAGAAATAAATTTTTTTAAGGCTCATATAATTGAAATAAACAATTTTTCACAAATTATTTTACTAAATAAAAGAATTTTAATTTTTTAAGGGTCGTATAATTGGAAATAATATCAAATATATGCATAAATAAAATTTTCTTTAGACAAAATGTATTATAAACAAAATATGCCAACATAAATCATATCAACTTATTAAAATTATGGGTTAAGATAGAAAAAATGATTTATAAAATGTATAAGTAACATGTTTTCTGAATAAATAAAAAAGAAGAAGATATATTTAGCAAACACTTTTTAAATCTTAACCTATTCATTTTCCGGTCACTTTTTTTCACCTCTTATTCGATAAAGTGAAATTAGATTTGGCAAACGGGTCAAACGGGTCGGGTTTGGGTTCGGATGGAAAACGAGTTAGGGTTAAGCGGGTCGACCATTGGTCGAGTTTGGGTCGAGTCAACCCAGTGAATTTCAAATGTTCAATATTTTTATTGTAATAAAGAAAATAAAATTTAAACAATATTTTTATTTACTCAGAAAGAAAATATGTAAAAAAATGGGCCCCTCGACGAGTTTCGAGAAGTACGGATCGGTTCAGGTTTGACCCAAATGGCTTCATTGTTTGGTAAGCTTTTGACAAGTCTACTTAGGATATAATAACATATAAATTAAATATTTTAATATAACTATTTGATTTGTTTCCCCGTGCTAGAAATATCTATAATGACAAAGAATTTCATCAGTAAATATTTGATGTTAAAAAAGATTAATATTTATAAATTTCAATATTTCTCCTTTGGTAAAATAAAATTATATGATTATTATATCATTAGACAATAAATAACAAAATATCCTAAAAAGGTATTCTTTAGTAGTAATCTAAATTTACAAAATACAATACGGAAATAAAAAAAATCTCAATTTTTACTTTAGATAAAATTAATCTCAACTTTTAAATCAATAAATAATTAAGAACCCCAGCTTAAAATTTATAAACCAAAAACAACCAAATTACAATTTCAATTAAATATTTTCTAAATTTGAAGAAGAATGTTTTGCAAAGTACATAAAACTATTATTATGTGTCATGTTGTTATTGAATTTTTTTAATTTTTAATGAAAAAAGTCGTTTAATCTACATTTTGGTCTTCTGGTAAAAGTTGAAAATATTTTAATTAGTTTTTCCTAAACAATTAAAGTTTAAGCCTATATTTTTCCCGTTTATGTACTTTATTATTTAATTTTTTAAATTATATTTAATTCTTTTAATGATATAACAAAATAGTTGAACACAATAATAGATTTAAAAATTATTATCCTGATTCAAAGTAAAATATAAGTGAAACATACGAGACAATATTACACATTCTAATTCATATTTATAGAGTACTAAATTTTTATTTATTAAAATTCATTTGGCTCGTGAGTAGCACGGGCAGGAGGGACTAGTATATATAATTTTTGGAGGTGGTTGAAAAATATTCACAAAAGATAATCATCATAACTTTTGGGCTTTTTGCTTAGTCCATCGAAAAAAGCCCAATATTATAGTCCGCATAACTTTTTTATTATGATAAATAAACCAAACTATATCTTCTAAGATTCATATAATAGGGAAAAAATATTTTACCAATTATATTCATAAACACTATCATCATATAAATATCATCATATATAAATTTTTTGGGGTGGTTGAAAAATATTCACACAAGATATTCATGAAGATATTCATTTTGGGTTGGGCTTTTGCTTGTCCCACCGAAAAAAGTCTAATATTAAAGTTCATATTTTTAAAAGAAATTTCCACATATATTTTTCAAACAAATCTATTAATATTAAATAAAATATTATCTTTTAAGAAACTACATCAATCTATTTCCTAATAAAGATTTTATATTTTATTAAATTAAAAACGAAATTATATTTTATAAGGATTATATAATTGAAAAAATATTTGTGTGCTTAGTATTTTTTTAATTTTATTAATTTTATAAATGAAATATTCATCATATAATTAGAAAAATATGTTATTAAAGATATTTGTTTATTATATATTCACAAAAGTATTCATCAATATATTCACAAAGCTATTCATCAATATATTCATCTTTGGTTAGAGATTTTGCTTGGACCTAGAAAAATTCCAATATTAAAAAACAAACATTGCTTTTTATAATTGGAAAAATGTCAAACTAGAAAAATATACTAAAAAATATTTTAATTCAACAAAAAGATAATAAAATATGTTAGGTATAAATCACATAGCAAAGTCCGTGGAAAATATACGAACTAACTTCAGTAATTGTGATAACTTACTCAAACTACGTTGTTATAATTTTTAAATATTAACATTAATATTAATATTAATGACTACAATAGGTGTCTATTTTTATGAAAAAAATATTAATTAGAAGAAATGTTAACTTCTAATCTTAAATTGATCGATGTTATGAATATTGCAACATCATAATCAGAATATAATCATATCATCATAATATATATAATTTTTAGGATAGGAGAAACTACAATACAATAGGTGTCTATTTTTATGAAAAAAATATTAATTAGAAGAAAATATTAACTTTTAATCTTGAATTGATTGATTTTATGTATATTGCAACATCATAATCATTATAATCATAATCATCATAATTAAAATATGGAAAAAAGTCATGAAATAATACTTGTTAAAATGATAAATGAGAATGAATGTGGAGCCTTGGATCAAGAGAAATCCAAAAGCCCATATGATTACACGTGACAACCACCGGGTGGTCGCCGTCGGACCACCGTCGGACCTCTACCGGACAACCACCGGGTGGTCGCCGGGAAGTCGTCGGGTGGTCGTCGGAAGGCCGTCGGACCACCACAACTACTCCCACTACAAGTGAAGGTAGCTGGCATCCAATGGCTTAGATTCATTCTTATTTATCTCTATAAGAGGGTTTATTATGAGATTCACACCCTTAAAATATAACCATATCATCATAATCATAATCATCATAATCATAATATATATAATTTTTGGGGGTGGTTGAAAAATATTCACCCAAAATATTCAACAAGATATTCATCAATATATTCATCTTGGGTTGGAATTTTGCTGGGCCACCAAAAAAAATACCCAATATTTTTTTCTCGGGCCAACGAAAAAAAACATTATTAAAAAATAATAAAAATGATAAAAGTTACGCTCCAAGATATAGGATAAAATATAAATCTTATATTATAACTTGATAGAATATTTAGATGGTAAAAATATATTAAATTCTTTACCACAAAGATAATCATCATATTATAATCATCATATCATAATACTAATATCCTATATACAATTTTTTGGATTGTTGAAAAATATTTACCCAAAATATTTAACAAGATATTCAACATATTCATATTTAGTAGGGATTTTATTTGAGCAAAAAAAAGAACCTAATGTTCGTATTAAAGGGAGAAGACCTTTTTTAATGAGCTAATAGAGGATAAATTTTGATTCATATATAACTTCTTTGCCACACAGATAAACATCGTATTATAAAAATCATATCATAATCATCATATCATATATAATTTTTGGGGGTGGTTGAAAAATATTCACACAAGATTATCACAAAGATAATATTCAATAAGATATTCATCAATATATTCATCTTGGGTTGGAATTTTGCTGGGCCACCAAAAAAAATACCCAATATTTTTTTCTCGGGCCAGCGAAAAAAAAACATTATTAAAAAATAATAAAAATGATAAAAGTTACGCTCCAAGATATAGGATAAAATATAAATCTTATATTATAACTTGATAGAATATTTAGATGGTAAAAATATATTAAATTCTTTACCACAAAGATAATCATCATATTATAATCATCATATCATAATACTAATATCCTATATACAATTTTTTGGATTGTTGAAAAATATTTACCCAAAATATTTAACAAGATATTCAACATATTCATATTTAGTAGGGATTTTATTTGAGCAAAAAAAAGAACCTAATGTTCGTATTAAAGGGAGAAGACCTTTTTTAATGAGCTAATAGAGGATAAATTTTGATTCATATATAAATTCTTTGCCACACAGATAAACATCGTATTATAAAAATCATATCATAATCATCATATCATATATAATTTTTGGGGGTGGTTGAAAAATATTCACACAAGATTATCACAAAGATAATATTCAACAAGATATTCATCAATATATTCATCTTGGGTTGGAATTTTGCTGGGCCACCAAAAACAATACCCAATATTTTTTTCTCGGGCCAGCGAAAAAAAACATTATTAAAAAATAATAAAAATGATAAAAGTTACGCTCCAAGATATAGGATAAAATATAAATCTTATATTATAACTTGATAGAATATTTAGATGGTAAAAATATATTAAATTCTTTACCACAAAGATAATCATCATATTATAATCATCATATCATAATACTAATATCCTATATACAATTTTTTGGATTGTTGAAAAATATTTAACAAGATATTCAACATATTCATATTTAGTAGGGATTTTATTTGAGCAAAAAAAAGAACCTAATGTTCGTATTAAAGGGAGAAGACCTTTTTTAATGAGCTAATAGAGGATAAATTTTGATTCATATATAAATTCTTTGCCACACAGATAAACATCGTATTATAAAAATCATATCATAATC
The DNA here is from genome assembly GCA_029168935.1 of Oxyria digyna. NCBI lineage: Eukaryota > Viridiplantae > Streptophyta > Magnoliopsida > Caryophyllales > Polygonaceae > Oxyria > Oxyria digyna. The sequence continues at coordinate 51,009,899 of JAPVLV010000005.1, forward strand.
ATCATATCATATATAATTTTTGGGGGTGGTTGAAAAATATTCACACAAGATTATCACAAAGATATTCATGAATATATTCATCTTGAGTTGGACTTTTGCTTGGGTCACCCGAATAAAAGTCTAATATTAAAGTTTACATTTTTTAAAAAGAAATTTCTACATTTATTTTTCAAACAAATCTATTACTATCAAATTAAAGATTATCTTGTAAGAAACTACATCAATCTATTTCCTAATAAAGATTTTATCTTTTACTAAGTTAAAAATGAAATTATATTTTATAAGGATTATATAATTGAAAAAATATTTTTGGGGGTGGTTGAAAAATATTCACACAAGATATTTTAAAAAGAAATTTCCACATATATTTTTCAAACAAATCTATTACTATTAAATTCAAGATTATCTTTTAAAAACTACATCAATCTATTTCCTAATAAAGATTTTATCTTTTACTAAGTTAAAAACAAAATTATATTTTATAAGGATTATATAATTGAAAAAATATTTTTGGGGGTGGTTGAAAAATATTCACACAAGATATTTTAAAAAGAAATTTTCACATATATTTTTCAAACAAATCTATTACTATTAAATTAAAGATTATCTTTTAAGAAACTACATCAATCTATTTCCTAATAAAGATTGTATCTTTTACTAAGTTAAAAACGAAATTATATTTTATAAGGATTATATAATTGAAAAAATATATTTTGGGTGGTTGAAAAATATTCACACAAGATAATCACAAAGATATTCATGAATATATTCATCTTGGATTGGGGTTTTTCTTGACCCATAAAAAAAGGTTCAATCAAAAATAAAATATTGCCTTTTATAATGGAAAATATTAAAACTAATGAATATAATAAAAAATAACGATAAATCAAATTAAGAAAAATGATATTTTGTGAAGATGATAAATCATATTTTAATAGAAATAATTTTTCTAGGGCTCATATAATTGAAATAAACAATGTTTCACAAATTATTTTACTAAATAAAAGAATTTTATTTTTTAAGGGTCATATTATTGGAAATAATATCAAATATATGCATAAATACAATTTTCTTTAGATAAAATGTATTATAAACAAAATAAGCCAACATAAATCATATCAACTTATTAAAATTACCGGTTAAGATAGAAAAAATGATTTATAAAATGTATTAGTAACATGTTTTCTGAATAAATAAAAAAGAAGAATATATATTTGACAAACACTTTTTAAATCTTAACCTATTCATTTTTCGGTCACATTTTTTGACCTCTTATTTGATAAAAGAAAATTAGATTTGGCAAACGGGTCGGGTTTGAGTTAAGCGGGTCGACCATTGGTCGAGTTCGGGTCGGGTCAACCCAGTGAGTTTCAAATGATCGATATCTTTATTGTAATAAAGAAAATAAAATTTAAACAATTTTTTTATTTATTCAGAAAGAAAATATGTGAAAAGTGGATCCCTCGACAAGTTTCGAGAAATACGGATCGGTTTAGGTTTGATCCAAACGGCTTCATTGTTTGGTAAACTTTTGACAAGTCTACTTAGGATATAATAACATATAAAAATTTATATCAACAAAAAATGAAGTCGGAAATAACCAAATTTCTAAATTCGAAGATGAATGTTTTGCAACGTACATAAAACTATTATTATGTGTCATGTTGTTATTGAATTTTCTTAATATTTAATGAAAAAAAGTCGTTTCATCTACATTTTGGTCTTCTCGTAAAAGTTGAAAATATTTTAATTAGTTTTTCCTAAACAATTAAAGTTTAAGCCTATATTTTTCCCGTGTCGTAAATGAATTTAGTATGTTTATGTACTCTATTATTTAATTTTTCAAATTATATTTAATTCTTTTAAAGATATAACAAAATAGTTGAACACAATAATAGATTTAAAAATTATTCTCCGGATTCAATGTAAATATAAGTTAAACATAAGGGACAATATTACACCTTCTAATTCATATTTATAAAGTATTAAATTTCTATTTATTAAAATTCATTTGGCCCGTGCGTAGCACGGGCAAGAGGGACTAGTATATACAATTTTTGGGGATGGTTGAAAAATATTCATCCATTATATTCACAAAGATATTCCCCATTATATTCATTTTGGATTGGGCTTTTGTTTGACCCACCGAAAAAAGTCCAATATTGAAAAAAATATTATTTTCACCAATATATTCACAAAGATATTAATCAATATATCTCTCTTGAGTTGGGACTTTGTTTGATCCGTCGGAAAAAAGTTCAATATTGTAAAAAGAAAATATTATTTTTTATAATTGGAAAAAAAAATCAAAATTAAAAGATATAGCATTTCATTATTTAGATGGATCAAAGGATAAGCTTCTGATATTTTGTTCGACGGTGCGGGTTCATACCATAATCTTTAAAAAAGATTATAGTATGGAAAATATTATATTTATTTTTTAATTATAAAAATATTTTATAATTCTATAAAAATTCATTTGGCTCGTGCGTAGCACGGGCAGAAAGATCTAGTATATATATATAAAAGTTGGTTAGTCTTGGTCGAAAGTAAATGAATCCGGTACCTATTTAATGCATGAACAAAACCCTTCTCCTCTCATTATAAATACTTAATTCAAAACTCTCAAAACTCTCATGATCTTCAATGTTATTATTCAATAATAAGTAAATTTAATTAATCATATAAATCTCTATATATAAATTGGTTGGTATTGTGTTCAAAGTAATGACAGTTGAGACTCTTTAAATGTCTAATAAAATCATAACTATGTGCTTAATTCGTTAAATTTCTACCATTTTCATCTTTTTTTCGCTTTTCGCCTCCAATCCGTATGGCGATGAAGAGCAATTCAAGCATCGTTAACGACTGTGTGATTTGGTACATATATAAGAGATATTATTTTCTATTAAAAATTACTCCAAAAATACATATATGAAAATAATATCTTAAGTATACAAATATCGACAAAAATAAAACGTCTTTGGCCCGCGCGAAGCGCGGGGAAATAACCTAGTCTTAATCTTAATCTTAATATACTATAAAATTAGGGGTTCCTCAAATTAATCACAGTGTATTAAATGCTTTGTTTTTAATTTATCTATTTTTTTAATCTTTTCTTTTTCCCATTTATTTCCTACGTTTACGAATATGTCAATCAAATGAAGATTTTACCCATCAACATAGGTCTATAGTGGATCTGTATGAATTTTATCATCATCTTCTACTCTTCGATTCCGCAAGGTGTGAAGTTTTATAGGCTGTAAAACTCGTGCCTGCGCGGGCCCAAAAAGTCTATATACTATAAAATTAGGGGTTGCTCCAATTAATCACAATGCAATTAATGTTTTGTTTCCAATTGATGTATTTTCTTTGATTTTTTTCTTTTCCTATTTTTTTTCTACGTTTACGAATATGTCAATTAAATGAAGATTTTGATCCACCAACATATGTCTATAATGGATCTGTATGAAACTTATCATCATCTTATACTTTTGTTTCCGCAAAGTGTGAAATTTTATAGGCCGGTTTCAGCCCGTAAGAGGGGCCCAAAAAGTCTACTGAATAAGAATAAGGTGCGGAGGGAGTGGTATTCTTATAAATCGGAAGAAAATTCTTGTAACGACACATGCTATACAAAATAAAGGAGTATATCACATAAATTACATAAAAAATACACACTGCCATACATATGATCATTATCAAATCTCATGTTGATCATTACATGCATTATTCAATTATAATTTGTTACATAAGAGGAAGAAGAAGAAATGTCTAAATCACACGTTTAAAACTATTTTTTTTGGTTTGATAAGAAGCACTTAGGTTATTATAACATTCTGAGGTGATGTCACACTTTCTTGTTTTGCTTTTGTTTTGGGACAACCGGGAGGATGCCCTTGTCTTGGAGATTCTTAACAGTCTCATATATGCATTCCTTTGGAGAGATGTAGTTTTCCATGCCTATGCTTCTTAGCTTTTGGTTCGAAAATTGGTATGGTTTAGCTCTCGGATTCACCTTGTCCGAACACCTATAAATGTATTTCGCATGTCGATTAATATGATTCAAGAAGTACAACATTTTTGTGCTAATTACTGAACGCGTAACTTACTCGGTAGGAACGGGATATTCGGGGAACTGCTTAGCCAGAATCTCACACACCTCACCGCGATGGAAGAATATACTCTCTCCACAGATGTACCTACCGGCCGCAGATAAATTCTCGTAGAGAAGAACGTGGGCCCGAGCGACATCCTTGACATGCACGTAGGCTTGGACCGAGTTTACGTATTTCTTGGCGGACCCACTCAAGTACTTGTGGATGTGATTGATGCTTGCACTCACATTAGGCTGCAACATCGGCCCGAGCACCACCACTGGACACACCACCACCAGATCTAACCCACTCTCTTTTGCTAGCTCCCATGCTGCATTTTCAGCTATCGTCTTTGCATAGCAGTACCAGTTCTGCACGACATCGTATGCATGTGGATATATAATTTGATAATTCAATCATAAGCTTTAGAACATAGACTAGAAAAACCGTATATAAATTACAGATTAGGGAAATCTGACCTTAGTGTACTTGCAAAATTCGATAACACTCCAACAAGTCTCATCGACAACAACCTTGGGGTAGCGGTTCGAGAATTTGCATTTGCCTTGTTGAAGATGAAAGACAATTCATTTTGGTAAATTCTAACTCACTCTAACAACACGTGTTTATATTTCGAAATCAATAACTAAAAATACACATTGTTTTGTAGATGCCAATTGCCGAACTCTCCATTGCCAGAAGTTTATTCTATGTGGCATCATTACTGTTATGGCAGGTCGCTTCTTGATAGACCCTTTTGTTGAGCAACTAGGGGCGTACAAAAGGCCTAGAGCCCCGCCAAAAAACAAGAAAGTCAACAATGTCATTAATCTTAATTAGATGTGTTTTGTATTGTTTAAGATTGAGGCATAATGGATTATTTAAGATTGAGGCTTGTTTAAGATTTTTAATGTTTGCATTGAAGTATTTGTAGTGACTTAGTTTTAGTGTTCAAAATATCAAATTATGCATCAGTTTGACAAAAAAAAGTCTTTCGTCACAGACCTTACCTACAACAACGTCACGAAGGTCCAATTCAGAGATAATCGTCACGAACTAAATTCAGGTCTACGTCACGAAGTTTGAGTACACACGGGTTTGTCACAGATAAATACCTGACCTCCGTCACGTATGTGAAACACGTCCTATTCGTCACAGATACATGGTCGAGATCCGTCACGAAGGTCTATCTACCAGACCTTCCTCACGGACAGATCCATGACCTTTGTGATAGACTGAATACCCAGAGAAAAATTAAGAGATTGCTCTCAGTTTTTTTGCATGGTTAGGTACAAACCGTGCTGCCAACCGTGCAAAAAAACTGGATGCTCTCTGTTTTAAATGTGTTTTTGTGTTGTTCAATTTTATTGCTGTTTTTGTGACGCTTCTGTTCTTCAGTGTAAGTATTTTAATGCCTCAGTTTTAGTGAAACAAGTTTAACCTTACAAACAATATTAAAATGAACTATAAAATACAACATAAAACTCTAGTACATCAAAAGATACAACATTACAAGTACATTTGAAACTCGAAATGAAAAAAAACATTACAACATTATCAGTACATGTGAAACTCAAAATTAAACAAACAAGAAACAACAAAAACACGAAACTACCTATTCCTACTGGAACTTCCTCCATATTTCTCATCAATCAAGGCTTTGTTTGCTATAGCAAGTGCAACATTTTCTTCCATCAGTTCGGTATTTTTTGCCTCAAGTTCAGTTAAATTGTTGTTTAGGCCTGTTGTCGCCACCCTCATCAGTTCAAGCCCATCCTCCTCTCCACTAACCAATTAAAGAGTGATACAAATTATCCTCATTTAGTTGTTCTATAACCTTCCTTGCATGACCTATGTATGGGGGATCGATCCAATTTCTGTATTTGCACCCTCCATTTTCACCAGGAGTTTCCCACGACCTATCAGGGCATATCCCCAATACCTTCTCTCGTAGTTCACCTTATCATGACTGAATTGCTTAGTACACACCCACTCAGTTGGTTGTTTGCTGCCCCAACAGATCCTCTGTCCCAGATTCATTCTTTTCATGTCAAAGAAAACAAACACACACGTATCAATACCGGGGTAAAATTAATAAATATAGACTCCACATAACTCCAAAATACCTGTTGAATGATGAAGAACACAAAGTCTGAAGTTCAAATTTGTTGATGGATTTGTTCTGAAACATGTGTGTTAAATAGAGTTCAAGGTGGGTGTGTTACATCTAGCACACAGCTGTAAGTCCCTCAAGGTCAGTGAGTTACAACTAGCACACAATTGTAAGTCACTTCTGGACTTAGTGTGTCACAACTAGCACACAGTTGTAAGTCACTCAAGGTGAGTGAGTTACAGCTAGCACACAGTTGTAAGTCACTTATGGACTGAGTGTGTTACAACTAGCACACAGGAAAAATAAGGTTGATGGGCTGAATTAGGGTTGATGGACTAGATTTCAACATGGGCCTACCTTCGTTAGGTTATTGGATATTTATTCTGCATCGGCCCAAAACTTTAACAAAACTAGTATAACATCGTCTATAAATTCACTGCCTCTGCAAACCTATTGTACATGAATCAATTAAAAAGATTAAATTAAAGTTGAGACATAAAATCAATAAATAACAAAATTAGAATCATACCCCTTCTACACTCATCATGTCTAGCTCCTCTCTGTAGCTGTGACAATTATCTGGTTTTTTCATACAAGTCAAATTTCGTTGCATATGGCATTGTGTCATCCCACTCATAGTTTGGTGTACAGATAGATCCAACCCTGCATCATCAAACACAATTAAGGAAAATACAAGGAAAAAAGTTCATAACAAAAAATAAAATTAAAGACCCACATACCATCAACAAAGTGTAACAAAAGACATCGTTGCACATTCTCTGTGTGAATATTGACCCAACTGTCTATTCATGGCACACAAAGCGCGTGAACCCCAAGACACCATGGATTTTTTCCATATCATTAATCCATTCATGATGAATCAACTTAATCAAGTGTTGCGACTTGTCAAGAAACAATGTCATTCTCAATAAGTATGTCAATAAACCCTTAGCAATTGAAACCTGATCCAAAGCGAAATTCCCCTCCTCATCTACTCTCTCACATTGTTGCTTCAAAAGGTCCGGTGAAATTCTAGCATCAACTTTGACTCTTGAATTGGTTAACTCAAAACCAAAAGAGGCCTTTGCTCTGTTAACCATTGTGGTCTTCGTATGAACTTTGTCAATTCCATCAACTGATGTGCGAAACCCCATGCTCCTTCCCTCTATAGGGATACTCAGAATCGTGTGCACATCCAGTAGAGTGATGGTCATTTCAGCAAATGGCATGTGAAATGAGTTTGTTTCAGGCTGACACCTCTCAACAAAGGCATTGATCAACGCTTTATTTACATGGCCTTGCCAAATCAAATAAGAAGTGTGCCCGTTGAAACTATAGAGAAAGTCTATCTCGTTAGGACCTCCAGGTACAAAAAAATTGTAAATTTGGGTAAATGCAGGCTCGTTTTCATGGCCATGTTCATCAAGATTATATTGACCCTGAATTGGTCCTCAAACTGTCCTTCAACCTAGTTAGCATTTGGATTGGATTGCCATTTCATTCCTTGTTGATGGCCTACTGCTTCATCCCTTACTAGTTGCGGGGAAGGAAGGGGGGGGGGGGGGGGGGGGGGGGGGGGGGACCCACGTAGGCATCTATAAAAATAATTAACAACATTAGTTAAATAAACAATTATAAAACATAATCTATAAATGAAATTTCACACTCCTATTTACAACACTATACTGACTCCAAGTTGGATCATGTGCATTGTAACCGATTTGAGTCATGGGATTATCCTGTTAAAATCAAATAACATAATAAATTCAGAAAATCATAATAAAAAATACACTAATATAAGTAAATTATCAAATTACTAACCATGGCCTCATAATTGCTCGGATACACATTAGGGTCAGTAGACCCATACCCTTGTTGTGCATGCCAAGAAGGGACCTCTTGACTTCCGCTTGTACCCTCATCGTCGGCTCTTCCGCGCCTCTTTCTCGTCCTTGGTTGATAAGCGACCCTCTCTCCAGCCTCAATTTCTTGTCGAGTCTGGTTGCGGTTATTCTTCTGCGTACTTTTTGAAGACGGATATACAAACACATTTTTTTGTCAATTTCTTCTCCCATAACAAAACCACAAAAAACAGAATTTTTGCTAAATATGCACATTCGTCCGTCACATACTGTCTCCAGAGCTCCGTCACGGGCTCTAGCAATTTGTCTGTCACGAAGCACTTGAACAACAGATCCTTCACAGATCTCTTGGTTCCCTCTGTCACGGATGTCTAACAGAACAGGTCCGTCACGGACCACAACAAGACATCTGTGACAGACCAATCTGCATATTCTGCAGATCAAAACCCTTTGTTAAAGTCGTCAGAACTACAAAGTTATGCACAAAACTAAACCCCAATCAACCTCGTTTTTCTCCACACAATTATGTCTTTATATCACCCTAAACTACAAAGTTATGCACAAATGTTCTCAAATCATATCTATCCTATCACCTAAAAACAACTAAATTAATTTTAACAAGTTAAAATTCAAGTCAAATATGATATCATTCAAACAAAACACAAAATCAAACATGAAACAACCTAGGAAAAGATGTTTATACTTTTTCAATCATGTTTGAAGTGAAAACTACCCTATTTAAACACCAATCTCAAACTAATGAAGAAGAAGAGTAGAATAGGAGAACAAAATTACCTTTAGAATTATTTGGAAGAGATGAAGATGAAGAAGAGTAGAAGAGTGTGGGTGCTCTTCTTCGTCACGCCGCAGAGAGAGTGTAGGGAGAAGGTGAATTAGGGTTGCGGTAAAAGAAATGTATTTATAGCTGCTAAAAGACCTTCGTCACGAAGCTCCAGAACCCGTTCGTGACGAAGCTCCAGCACCTGTCCGTGACGAAGCCCCAAACCCGTCCGTGACGAATCTCCAGAAGTAGTCCGTGACGTAGCATCTTTGATTCTCGTCCGTGACGTAAATGTATTTTTAATCCGTGACGAATTTCTGATTTCGGTCCGCGTCGGATTCAATCTTGTGTCAAATAAACAAAAAAGATGTGCCAAATATTAAGCCCCTAGATATATTTATTTTTCAGTTAAGATAAGAGTATCTCTATCGATATCTATTGGAAACTAGTAACGAATCCTTATCAATTCTAATTGATAATCGGTAGAGTTCTTAGTGAAAGTGGTAGATTTTGTACTAATCCCCAAATAAAAGTAGAATCTCTAAAATCACTTCTCATAATTTCAAATCAGTGCAGCTAAAAGGAGTTCCTAGTAGGTGAGATTTGGTCTTTGTTATTAGGTTCTTGATTTGTATGACTTTGGAATAATGAAGATTTTCCAAGTTAGTTGGTCGTTAGATTCACTACTCCGAGGAACGTAGTGCTTGCTGGTCTCTCTGATGACATCACTTTCGGGTTAAGTGATTGTAATTATAATCAAGGTGAGTTTGTTTTGCATTTGTACAAATGGTAATGGAAAAGAGATGATTAATTTATGGAAACGCTAATAAAAATGAAACGAAACTAGAATATTTTATATATTATTACATTGATTATGGATGAGGCTAATTGCACTCGATCTGACTGATGGACGTGCGGAATGACTAACTGATTTTTCCGGCGTATCTCAACACCACGCGGAGCTGGAAAACACGCGGCGTTTAACGCCGCAAAAAGCTCACGATTTTATAATTCGTGAGCTTTGAAATTTACAAAAAGTTGGATTAAGTCTAGCAATTATATGATTGCGACATCCTTATTCAAAGCGAAACACAACCTCTGAAAAATAAAAGATCGAATATTAACATTGGTTGCATGGTTGTGAGCAGTCCATCTGTAACATGTCAATAAAGAAGGGGAGAATGATCTCAACGTAGGTGTGAAACGGTATTTTAAATCTCTTTTGTGATAGGGTATTTTAAATCTCTTTTGTGATAGGAAACCAAACGGGGAGTGATTAATACTTTTAGCCTACTCTTTGTTTCTCGTTGGCTCGATTTTTTTTTTTATTTTAAGGAAAAGATTTAGGTGAGAATAATTATTATTTTGCGAATATGCAAATGAATGCATATTTAAGTCATTGACATGCACTTTCTTCAGTAATGACATGTACATTTAAGCCAGCGACATGCACTATTAACAAATTTACATGTCATTGATAATATGTGAAAGTACATGTACACACCCCGCGTGTGCATGTCATTACTGGAGAAAGTGCATGTCACTGACATATTCGTACAATAAATATTCTCACCTGATCCGAATTCTTATTTTAAACCTTAAAGAAATAAAATGATAAATTCTTAATTATCAACCTATATAACCAATTAACAATAATACACCTCATGAAGGTATTTATCCTTAGGTAAAAAACAATATTTTCCAAACAAAACACTTGTAGAGAGCCTCCTAAAGTCATTCCTTTTTAGAACGAGGGAGTACCATATTTTTTGTACGAAAAACAAAAAATTTAGTGGGAAAAATATCGAGTTAGCATAATAACAACATAAAAAATTAATGTGTCACCTACTACTACTAGGTAAAAATCCTCGTCGATCTTATATATGAATAGCTTTGTGGTATGAGCTAATCATCGAATCACGAGTGTCTTTCACAAACCAATGGACTTGTTTGCTTTTAGACCGTTTATAGTTATAGCACCTACCTCATCCCACTATTTGTGGACTAATGTTACGTTCAAAGCATGCTTGACAAAATCAGAAAAATAAGATTTGATGTATTAATATTGTAGCTTTTTTATCAAACACCTAAGTTTTAAGCGGTAGAGATCGAAAGTGTAAGGTGTGAATAATTTTTATATTGCAAACATATGAATATTATGCGTCACTTTGTTGAGAATTGTTCATCAAACTATATTTCGAGTATCCATCAAAATCTATGTATATGTTTTGATACACAAATAGATGAATTTTGACGCATATATATACAAGTATGAACATGATATGTTTATTATTTCTCTAAGAAAAATGTTTGGTTTCGGTGAGGATGAGTTTTGAGATAAGACTGATGATGATGTGCACAAACGTTATAACTCATGCACACACGAGTTATAACTTATGCCCACATTGTGTCACAGATAGTGTGTATCACCAAATTAAATACTGTGTGCATGAGTTATAACGTGTGTGCATTAATTATAGAGTTTGTGTGCATCATCTTCGGTCCTTATCTAATGGTTCATCTTTACGAGATCTTTTTCCAAAGAATGTGTATCAAAATTTTAATGAAACTAAGTATATTTTGATAGACATATAAGCGTTCAAATGTTTGCAAAATAAAAATTATTCATAAGAACTGTATTCTAAACTGCATATATATATGATAGTAGTATTCTTATAAAGCGTAGGAAAAATGTTGTAATGACACTTGCTATACAAAATAGATGGAGTATATCACATAAATTACATAAAAAATACACACTGCCATACATATGATCATGATCAAATCTCATGTTGATCATTACATGCATTTTTCAATTATAATTTGTGACATAAGAGGAAGAAGAAGAAATGTCTAAATCACACGTTTAAAACTATTTTTTTTTGGTTTGATAAGAAGCACTTAGGTTATTATAACATTCTGAGGTGATGTCACACTTTCTTGTTTTGCTTTTGTTTTGGGACAACCGGGAGGATGCCCTTGTCTTGGAGATTCTTAACAGTCTCATATATGCATTCCTTTGGAGAGATGTAGTTTTCCATGCCTATGCTTCTTAGCTTTTGGTTCGAAAATTGGTATGGTTTAGCTCTCGGATTCACCTTGTCCGAACACCTACAAATGTATTTCGCATGTCGATTAATATGATTCAAGAAGTACAACATTTTTGTGCTAATTACTGAACGCGTAACTTACTCGGTAGGAACGGGATATTCGGGGAACTGCTTAGCCAGAATCTCACACACCTCACCGCGATGGAAGAATATACTCTCTCCACAGATGTACCTACCGGCCGCAGATAAATTCTCGTAGAGAAGAACGTGGGCCCGAGCGACATCCTTGACATGCACGTAGGCTTGGACCGAGTTTACGTATTTCTTGGCGGATCCACTCAAGTACTTGTGGATGTGATTGATGCTTGCACTCACATTAGGCTGCAACATCGGTCCAAGCACTACCACTGGACACACCACCACCAGATCTAACCCGCTCTCTTTCGCTAGCTCCCATGCTGCTTTTTCAGCTATCGTCTTTGCATAGCAGTACCAGTTCTGCACGACATCGTATGCATGTGGATACATAATTTGATAATTCAATCATAAGCTTTAGAACATAAACTAGAAAAACCGTATATAAATTACATATTAGGGAAATATGACCTTAGTGTCCTTGCAAAATTCGATATCACTCCAGCAAGTCTCATCGACAACAACCTTGGGACAACGGTTGGGATCCATGTAAACTGCGCCGATGGTAGACGTGAACACCACGCGACCCACTTTGGCCTCTGCTGCTGCCTTAATCACGTTCTTAGTTCCTTTCACGGCTGGTTCCAACACTCGTACCTGTAAATTTGTTCATGTAATATATTAGAAGGAGTGTGTCAAATTGGCCCCTTGGAAGTTTTCAATTAAGAAAACTACTCCTAACTAGTTTCTATTACAGAAAACTAACCTTTTAGGTATACTATTTCCTTGGGATAGACAGTTAGTTTTTAAAGGGGTTGTTTTCCTAATAAAAATATGTAGATGAGTCATTTACATGCATGCATAAGATGTACGATATATATTCCCTGGTGAAAAACAAACCTACCACAGACAATCTTAACTTGTTTTTTTGGAACGTGATGATGATAATAAGAGATCAAACTTACTGGATCATCCGAGAGAGGGGTAGCAGTGTGGAACACACCATCACAACCCTTCATGGCTTCTTTGATGCTATCATAATCAAGAATATCAGCTTTGTACAACTTCAATCTTTCCTTTGCTCCTTCCAACTCCCACAAGTGTGCATTCTTTGGATCCTCTACAAAATACACATACACCATATTGTAAGACTTGTTTAAGATTAGGGTGTTATTAGCACAATAATAGTTTGCTGTCAATATCAGTGTTTTTTTATACGCGAAAATAAGAATCGAACTTGAGATTTCTGAATAAAATGTGTAAGATGTTAAGATGTACACCCTAGGGTTTACCTGGGTCTCTGACGGTTCCCTTGACAAAATACCCTCTTTCAAGGAGGAGCTTGACGATCCAAGAAGCGATGAACCCTCCGGCTCCAGTGATGCAGATGACGGAGTTGTTGGAGGGCATGATCGTTGAACTCGTTCGTTTGATTCAAAGTGTATATGGTTCAAGTACACTGGCTAGAGACAAGTATATGTTGCTTGATTGTTGCAAGAGCTAACTAAGAAGGTTAATGGGTATTTATAGAAAATATAAATATGTAGGGGGCAAATCAAATAACTTACACAATTAAGTCTTACCTACCGTGCACATGTATTGTTATTGTATAAATAGAGTGTGAGAAATAACATACATGTGTGATTTTTTTTATGGCTAAATAGAATTGTCAAAGAAGTAGGAAAGCTTTGTGTAAAGTAAGTGAGCCAAACAAATGTTGCAAATATATTAGAAATCTTACGGGCTTCACGTTAAAATAGATATTATTATTACGTGGCAAAAATTATATACTTATTATAATCCATTGACTCGGGTTAAATGGTCTTTCATCATATTAAATAAGGAAAAGATGTGAAAATGATTATTAATATATAAATATATAAATGAATTATTCATATGTATATATTTTAATATTGAAAGCGTAAATACATGTACATTAATTAATATATGTGTGCATGACTGCATGGTACATGAGCGTATGTGAATTTTAATGAATGTGCATGTAAATATAAAAGGACGTGCATTATCCATACGTCTTCATGTTAATCATCTTCTTCCATTAAATAAACGGAGACACTATTTCCACTCAAATAATGGACTTTTTACATTCAGGCAGTCTCGCACCCGCATTGCGAGACCGTGAAAACGTCCCGCACCCGCATTGAGTATAAAAAGAAAAAAAAAAGAGTGCAACTAACCTCACCCCAAATAAACCCCCAATTGATATTCAATGTGGATGGAATCCTTCTTCCTTTTCTTTCAGTAGGTTTAACAAGAAATTAATCATATATTAACAACCCTGTGGAGAATTTGTGGCGTCTACAAAAACTAGTTTAAACACCGTGAATTTCAGGGGATTGTTTACGCTTCCGGTTTGTTAAATGTAATGTTAACTAATAACATTAACTCGTTACTCAATCAAATCATAGACTAAAATTCATTTATAAAGAATATTATTCTAAACCAAAATGATAATTTTCAATTATACAGAATAATATTAATTGCACAATTTTTAGTCCAATCAGTATAGTGTACAATATGCAACACTCCAGTTTGTACTTTGAAGAACAGTATGAGGTTATCCAAAAGGCTATTTTCTTGTGTGATACAAGAATCTATCATCAACATTGACCTGTCTTCAATCGTCAGGGGACCAAGCCTCATCTTTAAGGTTCTTTCGGGCAATAATTAGGTTTTTCTTCCTGCCTCCGCTCACTGGATTAAGAACTAACACAAACAAAATAAGGAGTCCAAGTGATAATAAAAAGGGAAAAAAAGAAACTGACACAATCATCTCCAGCCGTGACTATACTAATATTTCATAAATGGCTGAAATTGGCAAAGAAATCAACAGATTTTCACAAGATACACAATACTGTATAACAAAACAAAGTTTGATGATTTTTTTTGCAATCCTACTGATCAATTTGACAACAAATTAAAACTCAGCAATTGATGAAAATGAGACAAAATTCGGAATACCTGCTTGTTTTGCCTGAGGAAATCCAAAAAAAAACTATTCAAAATCATCAGGCGGAGCGGTGTAGGAGATCACGAATTGGGATGAACTTGAGTATAATGTAATCGATGGATTTGATAAGACTTGGATGAGTCTAAACAAGCCAAAACTATTGGTGATCAGTTCAGCAGAAGGAATTGATGGTGGTAGTCTTTCTCCTACCCATTTACCTACTTGATTTAGAATGTAATACAACTTAGCTGATGCAAAAGACTTTTTCTACAAGGTGTTTTACTTGGGATTTTGTCAAAGAGTTTAGTCAATTTATTTTACAACCCAGTATCACATCAGTGCACAAAAAACAGAATTAACCAAGATTTGCATCAGGCAAAATATCAAATATTCCAAATTCAAGACGTAATCCCAAAGATAAGTTAACGCGGAAAAATTGAGATCAGAATACATCAATTATACCTTGGGGACGACAATATACAATGGGATCTGAAGCATGATCACGGGAAACCAAGGGCGGAGATTAGGCGGTGCAAATGGAAGGAGCAAGACAAATATTGGTTCCAAATCCAATCAATCAAACCCTTAAGTGTTCAGATTCTTAAACAACACAAGAAAGCAAGAGATAAGACATGGCATTTCACATGATTATGGCACACAAAAAACACCAAGTAGAAAAAATTCTATCCATTACTTTTCAAAATGCACAAATAGACAACTGAGGAAGAAGAAAATACCTTTATCTTCTTGTATCGCTTCGTCTTAACTTCATAAAAGGTATATGTAACATCACAGAAAGGACCCAACTTAATCAAAATGACACTACTCATTTGAATACAGTGGTTTTAGAAGCAAACTAAAAACACTAACATGCCTAAAAGTGTTTGCCTAAAAGTTCATTGTACCATCTTACAATTTCTGTGACTGCAAACTGCGACATCCTAAATAGAACAATAAACAGCAAAAATATCCCAAACCCTTAAAAAGGCTCCTGCTCATTGTACCATCTTACAATTCCTGTGACTGCAAACTACGACATCCATAATCTACTTGAAATTATGGGTTACCAATTTCAAATAGATAGCCCAATGTTTACAACATAAAATCTGAATGACTTATGCACAACAAATCATATTCTAATTTCAATATTATTTAGAGCATAACACTTACCAATCAAATGTAAACCATTCTAAGATCGATATAATTGAAATTGGTTGTCTACATAAGAAAAGCTTCAAAGTAGATTGCATTGGTTCTCACCTCACAAGCAGTAACAAAGATCCATCCAGTAATATTGCACAATAGATCCTTTGACAATAACCTCTATATTTATATCTTAAACTCAATAAGTTTGCATAAGAAATAAAGTAAATCTAGTGTCAAGATCGTAATCAACATAATAATAATGGACTAAGATAGGTAATGTACATCAACATATTCCATAAGGTACAATCATTTGTAATCTGTTTAGTGATGGCCGATGATAAGTTCACCTTGTAATCTTCTGATTGATGAAGCAGTTCCACAAGAAAATCTTCTCGCACAGCTCATAAAAGAGGTGATCAGGTGCCCACTAGTTATACCAAAAATATATTCTGCAAATTAACATTTATGAACCCATATAAATATAAAATGAATTTGAGATCAATGCTCGTAAGGCTTTATTATATACTTTTGTGTAATCCACATACCTCAATCCAACTTTCACATGGACAGGTAGCATATAAAGTGAGAGAGAGGAAGTGGATAGGATGACAAAGAGGTAGATATAACTACAAACACAAAAATGCTCATCTATAAATTCTGATAATGGGAAAATTACAAACAAATACGGATCATGCTTGAAATATAGCCTAAGTTTTATTCATACAAACCTAGATAATAGCATCTTATTAATAACACCACCATATGCACACTTCATATACATAATAATATCATAAAACTGAACTTAGAAATCCAAAGGGTGGCTAGAACGAAGATTGTAACACAGAAAAAGGGGCCAACCCCCATAAATTTTCCATCTACCAGTATTAAGCAATTGAAAAAGAGCAAGTTTAATTAGACCAATTAAAAGATCGGAGAATTTAGGAACTATGTGGAAAGGAACCTAAATGCCAAGTTCATCAAAGCAACACATAAAATTCAAAATCAGAACGACACACAACCCAGGAAATGACAATCTTTCACAATTGAACAAAATAGAAGACAATTGATTCAATATCTCCGGTTATTCGAATCAGAATAGACTCACTGAACACGAAAGGACATCAAGGGAGGGCGCCTTCTATTGCTGGCGAGAGATTTATCAAAATAAGGAAATAGGTAGATTTGAGGAGTTGAATTGGAGAAATTAGAGGAGAAAGTCTAAAAAGAGTGTACAATAGAGAATAAGGAGGTTGGAGGAGAACGTGGAAGAATAGTGGAAACGATCGATAGTGTAGCAGCAAGTTTGGAGAATTTACAGCGAAGAGGAGAGAGTGGAGGTGAACCTGAGGATTTAGAGGAGTTGTTTGGAGATCTTACAGGGAAGAGAGTGCTAAAATGAGATAATTTAGGGTTTTTAGTTTTTTTTTTTTTTCATTTTTCACGATGGAAGTAAGATTTTTTTTTGGTAAATATGAGTATGTGGAGCTGAGGTGGCGATGATGTGACGCAAATTTCTACAAAGACACTTCTTCCTTATATTGTAGTTAGGTAGATTGTGTACCACAAATCTAGTCCACTAAAATATGCATCAAAGTAACTATACATTTAGTGTTTTTTAGTCATTACTTTACAGTGAAGATTAGTCTGCATTACAACATGAAATATAAATCATAATAGCATCCAAATTTTAGCTAGCTTATCGACTCGCTGTACCTTCTACTTCGCGAATTCATTCACTAGTACAGTAGGTCAATTTTAGGACGTACGTTTTTACTACGGTTCCGTGTTTTTATGCAGTAATTTTGTCTGTGTGATCAAATTACTACAGTTTTTTCACGAACCGTAATAATTTATTACCTAATTTACTACGGTTATTTATAAACCGTAGTAAAATATTGACACATACACAACATTATTCTGAAATATTTCAATTAAAACCGTAATAAAAAGGCTTACCAATTTACTACGGTTCATTAGACATGTTTATTTATTTGACTTTTTTATAACTGTTAAACAATTAACCGTGAAAACCGTATTAAAAGTGACTCATTTATAAAAGTAACTCGCTTAAAACTGTAGTAAAAATAACACGGGAAATCTGCCTTAAAATACCTAATTACTTCTTTCTTCCTCAACTGCTCTTCCTCTCTCCCACAATCTCATCCCACTCCGTAATTTCTGCTAAATCTCTTCACTTCTCTCTTTGCAAGTTCAAACCTTTGCTCTTCAACTGCAACGATATGGATTCGGCAAAAAGAAAAGGTTGGTTATGTCCAAACCTATTAGGAATAGCAGGAATTCGAGTTGAACCTGCAGGTTAGGGAACACCCATCGAGTCTCATCTATTCTCATCATCTTCAAGAGTCTGAGTCGCACCCTCTCCTGCAGCTTATCGAGTATCTCCCATCGAGTCTGAATCGCAACCTCTCCAGCATCACCATTGAGCCTCATCGCTCGAAGTCAAGTCGCAACCTCTTCGATTGTATAGATATCTCTGTTAGATTGAAATCGCTCGAATTGAGTCGCTAAAATCAGGTATTTGCTTAATTTTTTGAAATTCTTTGTCAAGCATTGGTGTTTCCCGTAAGCGCCATTATTGAATTGACGAGGTCCCTCTTCTTTCTTCCTTTTTCACCTCTGTCTACCATTTACCCAGGAAGTGATTGACACATGTGACATGTAGCTACCTTCTTGAATATCTGAAGCTATCCATCATATTTGATATATTTGATCGAATTCCATACAGTGAGATTGGAAGACAATAGTAGGAGTATGAGAAGACTTAAAGTGAGGTTCGTGTGTATCTTTACCATCCTTCCTCATCAGTTTAATAAGGCTTTTTTTGTTGCTTATTTTGTGTAGTGTAATTTCTATTGTGTCTGCTTACAATGTTGTATAGACCACCGACATATACAGTGCACATTGATGTATGTTTCATTGCTTGGAGTCAAATTTTCACACATAAGCTAACCTTATATATACCTTTCGTTACTGCTATGTTATCAGAATGATTGGATGTTCCTGAATCTTGGTAGCTCTTACAATATGATCTTCTTGGTTCTTATATCCCTGTAAATATCCCTCTCTCGGTTCTATCTATTTTTTTCTTCAACCTGCATTGCTTTTCTATTCTTATTCTGTCAATTTTTTGGCATGAAATATTGGTGGTGGGCTGGTGCTCATTTACATTAATGTCCAAGGAACACTATTAGGATGGCTTTTTTTTTACTTGATAATGTAATTATGAGAATACTGAACTTGTGAGCATTTTTATTCTTTCTTTTATTTCTATGGATGTTGCTAAAACTAGGATGAAAGAGGTAAGAGTTGTTTTATTTACTGAATCACTGCTCCTAAAATTGAATAGAAATATTATGTTGCTTTATTCTAACTTACCAATTTAGCTTCAACTTATCAAATCTCATTAATTCACATTGAGAAATAGATAAAATTGCAAGTGGTTTATGTTTTTTTATACTTATTAACCTGCTGAAGCTTATCTGCCTTAAAAATTGAATGAACTTCTGTGTAAATAACTGATAGTTGAATAACACTTTCACACATCTAGCAATTCATCACTTCATACATAACTTGCGTTAGCATGTTTTCCCCCCCTTGAACTTGCTAATATTTTGTAATGTTGACCATCTGGTTTAATGCTAAAGCAAAACTGCCATTAATTAGCAGCAGCAAAAACAAATGTACAAAGAGGGGAAGTTTGGGGCCGTACAGTTGGGAACAAAAGATACTGCTGGTTGGAGATGGAGATTTCTCATTCTCCGCCATCTTGGCTGTTGCTTTTGGCCCCGACGCTTCCAACATGGTTGCCAGTTCCCTCAGTTCTTTCGGTAACTTGCAACTCTATACACTTCGATTGTTTTAAGCCTCGGCTGAAATTGAAGATTCTTGTACATGATTCTTGCTTATGATATCTGAATTGCAGAACTGGGTTTGTGTTTAGTTAGACAGAAAACATAAACACTAAAAAATGACTGTTGATGGGATGAGATTCTTAGTTCAGTTAAGAAAATTGTCGATCAGAACAGTCAGAGCAAGCACTAGATCAGTTCGTAAACATCCCTTGCTTGTGGGTGGTTTGTTGTTTGTAATATTCTTGTACAGATCTTCCCCTTTTTGTTTTCACTACTAGTTTCTGTGTCTCCTGTCTTGTATGTACTGCTGTGTTGTTGGGTACCCTTTTAAGCTTCGGTAATCCCCAAATTCCTGAATTTGACAAGGATGATAAAATAAGCTGTGAGCTTTCCTCTCTAAGAACTACTGCTGTGTCGAATTCTTCTACTGTTTTCCACAAAGAAGAGAACAGGATTATCTTATGAATCAGTACGAGATCTACAAAAGAAACTTCTGACACTAGCTTGGGCTTCAATCTCGAATATGCTTACAGATCTGCCAACGATACTGTATCCGAAACAGTTAGTGTGTAAGCTTCTAATCTTCCTTCCGATTTCCCTTCTCTTTGCTTCCGAGTTCAGTTGGCTATATGTCAAACAACATGAGCTTGACAGTCTAGAACATCATAGAATCTATGGTACTTGCAAGCTGCAATATGCTCTTTGCTTTAAAGAATTTAGGCTGATATCTGCAAACCATGGAAGATACACAAAACTGGATATAACTGTAGGATTGCCATGGATCTTATCATGTATTTTTTTTAAATAAACGGTCAGCTGACTTCAACTTTAAAAGAAGTTTTTAAATCGCTTTGGCCTCATTTTAAGAAACTGATACTGCAGTCAGGGCATGTTGTTCGCTAAATGCTATAATCATAAAGCTCATTGTTTTCTCAATGCATTTTTCTAGGTCTCTCTTTGGGATGGCATCATTCCTTCTCGTGAGCATGCAAAGTTTTCGATCCGAACTACAAACAAGTATCGGTTCACTGATCAGGTAAACATCTTCAACTTAACACTTTTTGGTACTCTACTGATCAGACAGAGTGAAGGCACTGCAAGAGCTTGTTCCTGGCTGTAACAAAGTAAGTACACATTTGGTACCATAGAACACATTTGTTCACTTAGCTGTTGGTCCTAATATTAAAATATATCACATAAGTTGCAATGAAGAAATACATTATAAGGTGAACTTGATATAATTTAAAGTGGAATCATTTGCATGTAAAATTTAAAACCTTGTAATTGGTTTCATCTAAGCAGTTGAAAGACGTTCCAGTCCAGCCAGATCTTTACAGTGAGAATGAGCTAACTGAGGATGCAACAGCCGATGGTCAGGAAGCCCCAGTCTCATATTACATTTTCCATTAATTATATAAAGACCATTGTATTATTACAAGATGTTCATAGATCACATAAGTTGCATGTGCATCATTAGCATTTTGACGTATACTTTATTATATATGATGGATATTGTAAATATTGTTTCATTAATTACATATGAATGAATGATTGTTGGATGTTCATTGAATTTTTTTCGTTATAAATAAATATGATAAAATACAGGATTATCGAGCATATTGTGTATAATAGCGACCAATAGTAGAGCATACAATAATACTACGATTATAACAAATTAAAAGAAATGAAAGTTTACTACGGTGCTAACAATTTTATTACACACAAATTTACTACGGTTATAACAATAATACTACATACACATTCACTACGGTTGTAACAACATTACTACATACATATTTACTACGGTTGCTACATTTACTACGGTTTTTAATGGGACTTAAAAAGTGCATTTTTACTGCGGTTACTAATTACTACGGTTCCGCAAAACCGTAGTAAATATGAGAACCGTAGTAAAAAGGTAGCTGTAGTAAACAGAAAGACTACAACCATTTTTGCTACGGTTCTGAACCGTAGTAAAACATGCATTTGAACCGTAGTAAAACTGACATTTTGTACTAGTATGTGTTTCACATTTCTCATTCGAAGAGACACATTGAATAGAAGAGTAAATATATAGGAAATGTATAGGAAGCTAGGAGCTTGGATATAAATAGAAGAGAAGAATGTAATAAGGGTATCGAATGACATAATTAATTAGTTACAATCACATTTCAATTCTGTTTAATCTCTCTTCTCTCGCATTCTACTTGTTCGTGATTGCTACGGGTCATCACACACTACACATTAAATTAATTGGTGTAGACATTACACAAGAGCAATACACATGAAATTAATTAATTAGACACTACACTACACCCACGATAAATAATTAGGTCTACATTAATTAAATTAAGAAGAACACGTACTACATAGGAAAAGGAATTCAGACAATTGATCGTGTAGTTCGTTCGATTGTGTATACATAGATATATACTTACTAGGAGACGGCGACGACATGGCAGTGTGACAGTTTTTTTTCTTTCAGGGAATTCGTTGTTAATCGTGCTCGGTTTTTCCGGTGCAACGACGACGACGTGGTGGTCTAATGATCAAAATGTGTGGCCAGTGCGACGCTGTGACTGCTATTTTTCTTCCTCGGTGTTGCTGCAGTAGTACTCGTGTAAATATGGGTTACCGATCGAGATTGAAGATGGAGGAGAAGAAAGATTGAAGATGCTAGTTTTTTTTTTTAATGTCAACATTTAGTAAATAAGGATATTTTAGTCTATTTGGTGCAAATAGTTGGGGTTACTAATTTCCAAATTCCTCTGTCCCACTTTGTTAGTATAATTTCAGCCCGAAACATATACATAGACACGTTTTATATCGTTAAAATTTCTAGTTATATGTTAATAAAAACAATAATGGTTTAATATTGTTAAAATGCTCATTGAGACGAATTAAACAAGACCCCACATGACTATGTTTTTTCTTATATATTAAATCTACAAGATTTCCTCGATTTGTAAATAGTGTCACGAAATGAAATTAACATTATTGGACGGAGGGAGTTTATCATAATCATAAGGATTATATAACTCTTTAACACTCTTGTACCTTTTTACTCAATAAAATTCAATGTAGATGGAATCCTTCTTCCTTTCTTTCAATAGTTTTGTTGTAACAGAATCGAAACGAGAACAAAGTAAACGCAAGAAAGACACACAGATATACGTGGTTCACCAAATTTGGTTACGTGCACGGGAGAGGGAGATCAGATTATACGGAGGCGGTATTACAGTTTTCGGTACAATTAGGGTTTACACATAAGCCGCTATATATAGCGCTAAATAACCCTAAGCCCAACAACAAAACTGATGGGCCCAATAAAGCCCATACAACAGATATCGTATACCGTTTGGCAGCGAGACCCCCGTGCTACCTGTCGCAGTGTGTGATTCAGATTCAAGGCATACTAACAAATCTCCACCTTGACTTGAATCCTCCAGGTAGACTCTCAGACGCACCATGGCAGTGCCAGATAACAGACATCTCCCTCTCCTCAGAATTGCCCGTCAGGGCAACTAATGATCTCTGATGTTGAGCAAGTCCAAGCAGTGTTTGAACTTGCTCTCAGGAACTGGTTTGGTGAACATATCAGCAGGGTTATCAGCTGTCCCTACTTTCTTCACCTGGATTCTCTTCTCATTCCTCAGAAAATGGTACCTGACATCAATGTGCTTCGTCTTCTCATGATGGACCTGATCCTTGGTTAAGCATATTGCACTCAAGCTGTCACAATATAATAAAGCCTGATCCTGATGTAGGCCTAGATCATTAACCAGCCCCTTTAGCCATATTCCCTCCTTAGCAGCTTCTGTCAAAGTCATATACTCTGCCTCTGTAGTAGACAAAGTAACTGTAGGTTGTAGAGTTTCCTTCCAGCTTACCACAGAACCTCCTATAGTGAACACATAACCAGTCATAGATCTCCTACCGTCCACATCTCCAGCATAATCAGAATCTGAATAGCCAGCAACCAAACACTGAGTGTCATTCCCATAGCAAAGACCAATATCTGAGGTACCTCTAAGATATCTGAAAATCCTCTTCACAGCGAGACCCCCGTGCTACCTGTCACAGTGTGTGATTCAGATTAAAGGCATACTAACAAGTTTTAACAAGAAATTAATCATATATTTACAGTTTTATTATTTAGAATATTATGATCGATCATATGGGTACACCTGTGGAGAATTTGTGGCGTCTACAAAAATTGTGTACCAGTAACATAGTATGCATATACATTTAGTTTTTTGTAGTCCTTACTTTACATATGAAGATAACTCTGCATTAAATTATGAAATATAAATCGAAACACAACATAATGTAAATATATTTATAAATCACGGACTTACATGTTTATACTATTATCAAATGACGCTTGTCATAACAAAAGAGGATAAACAAATTTGCTTGAATAACGTCGCATAATGTCGAATACAATCATTAGCCGAAGTAACTCAACTA
Organism: Oxyria digyna; assembly: GCA_029168935.1. Taxonomy (NCBI): domain Eukaryota; kingdom Viridiplantae; phylum Streptophyta; class Magnoliopsida; order Caryophyllales; family Polygonaceae; genus Oxyria; species Oxyria digyna. The sequence goes on from JAPVLV010000005.1 coordinate 51,034,396, forward strand.
AAGTTTAAGCTCTCCAGTTTGCCCATCTCATCCAAAAACCGATCCACAACTTTCTCCTCCAAAGTGATCATAACTCGAAACCCGTCTCTGGTGCCTCCTTCTGCACTAGAGACGGGCAAGAAGAAGCAAGGGTTACAACTTCCTATGAGATGCCTAGATAACGGCAACACATTGACCGGACAACCCCAACCATAGTCAATGTTAGAGCGGCCCAAATGTCGCCAATCAGTGAAGCTGCTAACACCCTTGCCTGCGGTGATCCCTTTCTCGTAGTTTAGCTCGTGGAAGTCGATCAACGAACGCACGTACTCCTCCCTCACATTCTACTTGCTTGCCTTTATCATATTCGCCGTCTCCCATATGGGTTGCTCTATCAAGTTTTTGGCCGTTAAGGGCACGTAGATTGTGATGCAACCGTTGCCCCAATACCCTTCCGGTAAGGGTGGGTTTAGCACTTTCCGGATGATTAGGTGTGCGAATTTAACTATCTCTGTTTCACCGGCATTCGATGATTTCACACTGCAATTATATTCAATCATAAAACGTAATTATTAATGTATGAATTGGGAATTTAGTAATTAAGGACCTTAACTAGGCGACATTCGATGTTTGAACTTGCTCTCAGGAACTGACTCATTCTTGACGTGAAAGCACACCTTTCGAACCGGACCCAGACCCGATATACCATCGTACGGCAAAAGCGTCTTATCCAAGAGCAACACATCCTCCAATGGCACACCAACACGTGGCTCATCCCTTGGACCCAATAGCTTTTCCCGGTCCCACGCAGGCGCAATCCCGATCTGGTCCGATCCCCGAGAAAATTTCACCATAGTGTCGAAGAACAAAGCGTCCCCTATACCGTCACTTATCGAGTTGTAGGCGGCAACGCCAAGAGAAAATCCTCCACAAGTGAACTCGGTGATCTATCAGGTTTGATATCGATGTTAAAAATATATAATGTTTCGACTACCAATAATCTACTATATAACTATTAAAACAATCCTCCCTTCTTGCCACATGACATCTCCTCCTTCACCATGCCATATGGTAGTAATTCATTCAATTCTCCTCTTAATTATATCGCCATGTGGCGCTTTAATATCAACTCTTTTTTTATATTTTAAATCACACATTATGAGAACTATGTTTATAAAAGGAAGATTATAGATATGTGTATATGTTTATTTTAGGATAATTGATATTCTTAAGATACTATGCTTATTTTTTATACTTTTAACCTTTTAAAAATCATATTTTATATGTTTTAATAAACAAAGAGTTATGTAATAATTATATATAAAAATATCTAATCTCATAATCTAAAAAAATTAAATACTTTAAATAAAAATATTTAAACAATGGTTGATTAACCTCATCTTTATTAAAATGTTTATCATACTAATTCAAAAACTTTATATTAAAGAATTGATTATGTTTTTACTTTTTACTTTAGCAATTTAGGTGATAAATTAAATTAAGTAATTACTTTTACAAATTATACTAAATTTGTATGAGGTATGTAAATGAACTAAATCAATTTGATAAGATATTTTAACTTAAGTTATTTATTTATTTAAATTAAATTTATTATTTTATTAAACACGTACAAGACAAGGAAGCATAATATATAAACTCATGAATTAGGTACATATCCAATTAATTTCAGGACAGAATCTTATAAACTTATTTATTGCTTCGAATGCACACGTTACGAGATTTCATAATTCACGATGTGAATGTATATACCAATATCACTTACGCACATAATTTGTTCATATATATGGTATACGGCTTGATAATTGATATTCAATGTCGGTATAAACTATCAAGGTATGACTATTAACTAGTGCAAGACCTGTGCCATGCACGAGGATATGTCTATATAATTACTTGATAATAATTGTATAATCTGTTTTGACATATGTTTTATATTATTCATAATATTTTATATTGCTACAACCTCAATAAATACCTATAATAAATAAAATATATTTATATATTTTTCATTGGTTACCCATCAAATTTTTAGTGGATAATTATAAATATAATTGATATTGAGTTTTTGTTATTTTTAACATGGTTAGATATTTGTAGTTTTATATCTACTTCAAATTTCATTATATATAAAAAGTAAAATAGATGAATAATAATTAGATAGATTGGGTTTACTTAAACCTAGAAAATAATATGCTCCAAATTAATGATTTTATTTTTCTTAATGTAATTTTTAATATGTTAATAATGTTTTAGAAAAATAAATAAATAGCCTAACAACTTTCCTAAACTCACTCTAAGAGCTCGCTAAAAAATGCTCAGTTTTAATATATAAGATAGATAGATTCCACAAAATCAAAATCTTTATAACATTAAAACTCATGTATAACTTTATATATCGAGTACACATTATCTCATAATAAATCCCACGACTCTTAATTAATATAGGTAGTTTCCACTAACAATCATATCTTAAAAATCAACCTAGCAACCCTAGCAACCCATGAATATTATTTTTCATAACAATGAATATGATTTTGAAAAACAATTTTTATGGTATGTTTATAGTAAGGACTGATCAGAAAAATAAATGTAGTGAACACGATCTATATTCATGTTCGTGGCACTAAACATGAATGTTCAGGGTTCTAAACACAAAATGTTCATGAAATGCTCACATCGAAAACTCAATAAAGACAACCGTGAAACTAAAAATAGAAATTGTAGGTTTAAAAAATCAATGAACATTTTGACATAAATGGGTGAACATTTTATAAAGACAACCGTGAACGTTCGAATGCAAGTACTATGAAGATAAAAGACTGCTTCCTAAGAGATGATTGCTATACTCATTTTAGCTAACCTGCAACATAAACGGGTTAGCGAACGCCTCCTCGGGACCCGGGTCAGGCACCAACGACTCAACAAACTCGGCACCCGGGTCATCGAGGTAACCCACCGAGTCAAATGAGCAATCCGCTAGGGCCCGCGCCACTCGAACCCCTCTCCCGACGCCACAAAACAGCTCGAGGCGGCCATCTGACCGGGCCCGCAAAGCACCGGTCAACGGGTAGAATGCCACGAGGGCTTTCGAGAGAGAGTCGGTGATGACGTGGAAGGGATCCGATGTTGAGGTGGCGGAGGAGGAGCGGTACGATTGTAGGTAGCGGACGGTGGTGCGGAGGCCGAGGTCGTTGTCGAGGTGGGAGAGGGGCAGGACGTGGTCGACGGCGAAGGGTGGTTGTGATGGGAGAATGGTCACGGTTTCTGTTATTGTAACGGTAATGTTGGTTTTCGACATTGTCTTCTTTGTGTATCAATCAATAAGTCCTTAACCTTATAACCTACCCTCAAAGAAAATGAGATTTGCGTATAAAGACGTGGATGCACAATATTTTTTTGTATGATTTGGTCAGTAGTTTGTATAATTAAGTTAACTTATTATTGTGTGTATTGAAAAGAATTCGGATCCGGTGAGAAGGAATTATAACGTGCGAATTGGAAATGAATCTGGCCCGATCACGAAATGCAATCCAATGGACTACACGGTCCATCAAAGAAGAAGCCCAACAAGGAACGTTTGTTATCACGCGCCCGATTCTGCCGAGTTCACTGCGTTGCAACACGCGCATATCAAAATCTTCTCAAATCTTCTCAAATCTTCTTTCAAAATTCTGCCGAGTTCACTGCGTTGCAACACGCGCCCGATTATGTGCATGTGAATATGTTAAATGTGCATGTTAATTAGCTGAAAGTGCATATAGTTGAAGGTGTATTTATTTGATTTTGAAAAAGAGGTGCCAACTAGGATGTGTGATTGATTCTGAGTGATTATGTGCATGTGGATATGTTAAATGTGCATGTTAATATGACTGAAAGTGCATGTAGTTGAAGGTTTATTTACTAAAAAAATTTCCTATATTGATAGCTAAATGTAAAGCAAAAACTAAAAAAGTAGCAGCTGCAAAAAAACAGAAAAAGGATGATGAAAAGGGTAGCACACCTAGAGTAATACATTTATGGGACGCTACCATGACTATTGGGGAAACAACTTTGCATAGAGGTCCAACTTTGATAATTTAGTACTTAATCTATGTCTTCCTAAGAAATATTGTACTACGTTCATTACTAATCTTATATTATTTTTGTTCAAGATGCAAATCGAGAAGGCAGGACAAAGAAGGTACAAGACACCAATGTCACTGATACTGTCATGGGTGTTGTATCAGACTTGGAAAAAGAAACAAGTGAAGTTCCAAACACAAGTCAACAACCAAAAGATCCAAATCCAATCACAACAAATGAAGCGGAAGGTAAAGTAGATTTCATATAAATGTACTCTATATTGTTGTGCATGAAATTTATGTTGGGAGTGCATCAAATTTTGCTTGTGTGTGCATATGATTGATAAAGGAAAAGGTTAATTACTAGTCCATGTATTTTCTCTGGTTATGATAATGTGTGTGCATGTAAATATGCATATTGTGCATGTGTATTCACATATGGTGCACGTGAATTCCCATATAAAGACATGCACAGAAAATTGCAATTTTACAGGATGTGCATGTGTATTTACAAATTGTGCATTTGAATTTCATATATGTGCATGTAATTCTCTGATTTGTGCATGCATTTCTATGTGTTTGGGAAGTTGTAACAACTGACTAATTGTTGATTTATTTCTGAATTTTACAGTTGTAAAGGTAAAGAAAGTAAAGCAAACAACAATGAAGAACAAAAAACCAACATCAAGACCATTGGTTATAAGAGAAAGAACTAGGACGAGTCCTAGATTAGCAGAAGCTTCGATTACTTCAACAGGAAAAGGTAAGGAACCAATGGTTCATAAGGACAAGGATCCTGTGGAAAAAATTATGAAAAAGTTTCAAAGGCAAGAAGGTTCATCAAGACAGGATGTGGGGAATCCCAAAAAAACAAGAGTTGGAATTAGAGAGTTGAAATCTGGATACGTAACCATCAAGACAAGAAGTTCACCTCTACTGTTGGTTGAAACAATTAATAATCTTGAACCAGTACAAAAGAGAGCCCTTAAGGATATGGGTTTCGGGTAGGGATGGCCAGACCGGACCGGGACCGCCGGTTCGAACCGGAACCGGTTTGGTCACGGTCCGGTTCAGGTTCACGAAATACATTTTTCAAAACCGGCGGTTAACCGCCGGTTTTTTATTTTTTTTTTTAATTTTTTTTTAACCGGAGGTTAACCGGAACCGCCGGTTTTGTAAAAAAATAAATAAAATAAAGAACCGCCGGTTAACCGGGAAAACCGGTTAACCGCCGGTTCCAACAGCTAGAAAACTAGCCGTTGCCGGTTAACCGGCGGTCCTAACGGCTATTTAGCCAAATTAGCCGTTAGGAAATTAAAAAAAAAAGAATTAATTTTTTAATATTAAAATAACCCATATCAAACCCCTATAAATACCATACCACACAATCTTCAAATCACACATCCAACAACAACAATCTCTCTTCTCTTTCTCAAATCTCAATCTTATAATCTCTCAAATTCCATCAACAATCTCTCTTAATCTCTTCCTTTTAATTAGCTTTTGTCTTTCAATATTTTATTGCTTTTACATTTTTAATCACATTATTATATTGTTCTAAGTTTTATTGTTTTATTGTTTTAATTGTTTTAATTGCTTTTAATCATATTATTTAATTGTTCTTAATCATATTATGGTGGAACATTTTGACACCCAAGAGAGTGATAATGTCACTTCTCCCACTCCCACCTCCCAAGTTAGGTCCGGTAGGGGTAGGACCGCTAGGCCTCAATGGCAAGCTAGTGGTTCGAGGCCGGCTAGGGGTACGGGGGGAGGTCCGGGTCCTCCGAGAACCAATCCCGGAAACTAACATCTCCTATTTTTGTAAAGTGGTTTACTAAATTAGAACCCGGTCTCGAGGAACTCGAGGCCGAGGATTATGATCCCGATCTAATTATTGTTTCTTGTAACTTTTGCGAGGCGACATTCCAATGGAAGAAAAGTGGAGGATATGGAACCCTTCAACGACACATGGAGCACAAACACGTCGCCGAGATGGGAATTCTAGGGGGACAAACACAAATTTCCGGCGGATTCGCATCTTCTACTAGCGGTAACCCTTTATTTCATTTTGATCATGAAGCTAATAGTGTAGCATTAGCCGAAGCTATTTGTGTTGATCATTTAGCATTTCGATTTAGTGAAAATGTAGGATTTAATGAGTATATTAAAGATCATACACAACCCGCTTTTAAATCCGTATCTAGGAAAGTGATTAAGAAAAACGTAATTAAGGCTTATAAAAGGCGCAAGGCCGAATTAGTTTCTTATTTTTCGCAAAATGATATGCATGTTTCTATTTGTAGTGATATATGGAGTGATAATACTCAAACCCATTCTTACATGGGTGTTACATGTCATTTTGTAGATCATCATTTTACAATGCAAAAACGTTTATTGGCATTTAGAGTCTTTTATGATTCACATACCGCACAAAATATTGCTATGATGATTCGTGCAATTTTAGAAGAATATAGACTACTTAATAGAGTTTTTTCAATTGGATTCGAGAATGCATCTGCTAACACCGCATCTATTAGAGATTTACAAGAAATGTGTCAACCTATATTTGGTGGGAAATTTTTTCATATTCGATGTGCTTGTCATATTTTAAAGTTATGTGTTCAAGATGGTTTACGTGCTATGAGTTTTCATTTTGAGCCAATTAAGAACGTTATTAAGTATATTTGGGGGCATCCTAAAGTTACAAGAGATTGGATGACCTTTTGTAAAACTAACGGGGTGCACCCAAAACATTTTTCAAAAGATGTGGGTACCCGATGGAACTCTACTTACATATTACTATGTGAATGTATACAATATAAACAAGTTTTAACGTCTTTTGTTTCTCAAAACCTTTCTGGCTCTCCTTTCTATTTTAGCGAATCAGGTTGGGATATATGTCAAAGTATTGCAACGTTTTTAAAATGTTTTAATGATGCAACAAAAAGATTTAGTCATGTTTATACACCAAGTAGTAATGTTTTTGTCTTGGAAGCTTGTAATGTTATGTGTGGTTTAAGTGAGGGAGCTAAAATTCCCGGCATTGAGGAATCCGTTGCAAGCATGAGGAGTAAGTGGTTGCTCTACTATAGATATATTCCCGATTGTTTTCTTGTTGCTTGTGTTTTAGATCCTAGACTTAAATTATCCGGTTTACACGCTCTTTTAAATGACTATTATGCATATATTTTAGCCGAAGGTGAACTAGAGGATATTTTAGGTATGGTTTCTAGAACTAGAACAAACATTGAAACTTTATTTACTCATTTTTCTGATTCTCCGACTACTTCACAATTACCTCCGGCTTCTTCGAGCTCTACTAGCTTGGGGGCCTTTGGAGCTAAGTATTTTAGTAAAAGACCAAGAGTTACAAACACGAATGCGGAAATTGATAGCTATCTTAACACCAACTTTGAGTTTGTTAGTTGTGAAACTTTAGATGTTTTGAAGTGGTGGGAGGATCATAGGAGCATGTTTCCAACGCTTGCGGCTCAAGTTCTTGCCGTCCCCGCTTCAACCGTGGCGGTGGAATAAAATTTTAGTGCAGGAGGCAACACTTTAACGAGGAAGAGATCAAATTTGGCACCGGAGTCATTGGAGGCGCAATGTTGTGTTTGCGATTGGAAGAGAGCCGCAATTAGGCAACAACGTAACATTATCGAGTCATCGGAAGACGAGTGGATTGGAGATTCTACTACGATACGCACCGATTCATCCGCCGAAGATTCGACTTAGGTAACGGGTTTTGAAAAAAGGTAAAGAACTACGTGGGCTTTGATTCCTCTAACCCGAGAGGATACGTAGACAACTTAACAAGTAAGTCACTGTTAAGTGCAAGCCCAATGTTTTTAATTTTTTTGTTCCTTCATATTTAATTTAAAAAACTTAAAAAAAATGATTATAAAAAAACGCTATTAAAAAGAATGTTTTACAAAACATTCTTTTTAATAGAGTTTTTTTATAATCATTTTTTTTAAGTTTTTTAAACATAATTTTTAAACTTAAAAAAAATGACAAAACATTCTTTTTTAATAGCGTTTTTTTATAATCATTTTTTTAAAAGTTTTTTTTTAAAGTTTTTTGTTATGTTTTTTAAACATAATTTTTAAACTTAAAAAAAATGATAAAACATTCTTTTTAATAGCGTTTTTTTATAATCATTTTTTTTAAGTTTAAAAATTATGTTTACATTTTTTTTAGGTTTTTTTTCAGTTTTATAAATTTATAAAATTATTTTTTAAAAACAAAACCGCCGGTCGGTTTTGTTTTGTTTTTTTAATAAAAAACCGGTCCGGTTCAGCCCGAACCGGACTGAACCGGTTTCGAACCGGAACCGGACCGGAACCGGTCCAGAACCGGATTGAACCGGACCGGACCGGAACCGGACCGGACCGGGAGCCATGCCTAGTTTCGGGTGCATGTTGGAATGGAATATTGGAAAAATTCCTTGGAGAATGTCATATTGAATATTAAGCCAATTCAACCATGTTGCTTCTTCAATAAAGATTGGAGATGAAGGAAGTATTATCCGGATAGAAGAGGATGATGTTCAGACGTACTTAGGCTTTCCTCACGGTGATACTAAAATTAACATTCCTTCTGCTGTAACCGATACAGAGTTGCTTAATGGTTTAATAGAGCAGTTTGACCCTATTGAAGATCACAAGAGTGGAGAGAAGAAATTAAGGGATGTAAAGAGTCTTACACCAACCGATCTCAACCGTGTTCTGCTTAAAAACAAAACGGCGGATGATTGGTTTAGAAGGAACATCATCACCCTTATGTACACACTTGTTGTAGAGTGTAACCTATCCGGAAAACTGAACACAAAAATCCTAGATGCCCTGAAGGACACTAGCAAGATAGGTGAGTACAATTGGTGTGAGCTTGTGATGAGAAACTTAATTAATCACACTGAGGTATGGGAGAAAACTATGGAGGGAGGTTTCCGAGGTCCAGTTCTATTACCACTGGTAAGTGACTAAAATTATAATTATTTTCATGTGTTTGCCTCAGTTTTGCATGTTATTGTACAATAATTGCATGTCTTTGATCACAGTGTGCATGTGATTGTACTTGTTGTTTTCCTTAAAAATATGCATCTAATTTTCTTCTTCTTATTTTATACAGATGATGTATGTTGACAGAATGTTGATTAAGAATCAGAAACCAAAGAGGGAGTTGCCTATAATTAAAAACTAGGACACAAAATCTTTGAGAAAAAGAGAAACGGATGAGATTATGATTGGAGGATTTGGCTTGGGATATGTTCGAGAAAGCCCGCAAAAAGAAGATAAAAAACAAGAAAATCCTGAAGAACAAAAAGGCAAGGATAAGCCTACAGAACAACCAAGAACTGGATCAGAGGAAGATTTACTGATAAGATATTCACATGCACATATTTGCTATTCACATGCATATGATCACTATTCACATGCACGTATTCATATATTATTAAAAGCATGCACAATCTGTCAAATGTGCATGTATATACATCAAATGTGCATGTCAATTACATTAATGTGCATGTCAATTACACCAAATGTGCATGTCAATTACTTTAATGTGCATGTCAATTACATTAATGTGCATGTATATATGATACGCAACACTTTGTATAGCGTAACTAGGGATTATTACATTAGTTTAGGAGTATTATCATATGTGTTTCGAGTCATTATTATGTTCCGAGATATTTATTAAGAAGTGAAGAAATGAAGATCAGAACCGAAGAAGATTGAAGACTTGACGAATGAAGAAGCTTCTGCGACGCCAACCGCGATCGCCATTACCATCCAGGCGATCGCCATCATTCAACAAAAGCCATTCGAGAAGAAATCAGCGACCGCGATCGCGGGTGATATGGTGGCGATCGCGGTGGATCAACAGAAGGCGCAGACGAAGAGTTTCTGAAGACCGCGACCACGGATTACAACCCACGATCGCGGGTATTGCGCTGATGCGTGGACTGGGCTGGATGTTGTGGCCCATTTAATAAGAAGCAAGCAGCTAAAATCATTAAGTCGAGCCTACGTTTCCTTGCTTTCTTGTTTTTGTTTTATATTATTTCTTTTCCTTTTCTTTTATTATTTCGTTTAGGATATATCTTTTACCATATATTTTTAGGGTTAGTCTCTATTTAAGAATCCTAGCCATCATCATCTTTTCCATCAGACAATTTAGTTCTGCAACCATGAGCAGGAACTAATCTCCATTGTTTTACTTAGCGGTTGAAACCTTCAGTTATTAAGTTGTGAGATTTCTAAACTCTTGTTCTTTTCCTATGAGTTTGTATTAATTCTCTTGTTCTTCATCTATTGATTTCTATTAGTTTTGCTAGGTTGATCACCTAGTTTGATTGATAGTTTTCTATTGCTAGACTAGGAATATACGGTGGAATTCCTTGTCATTGTAGCATTCATATCTACATGATCTGGTAGTTGACTGCTTTTATGAAAGAGAATTGATTGCATGTTAATACTTGACGGTTGTAAGTTATTACATGCATCCTTATAATTCATGTGCCCTTTGCTGCTATTTCATCTAATCTTGAGAGGTTTCCCTGATTGTTGAGTATTATCAGGACCGGTTGACCTGCTGATATATTAAAGATTGGAATAGGAACATTCCCTAGGATTGAATAGAACTTGAGATAAATCTATGATCAACTTGATTGACTGTTGTGTGGATACTTTCTAGGTGAAACCCCTTCTCATCATATTCTCACCCAAACTTCCTCTGCTTGTTACTGGTTACTTGTGTGTTCTTGCAATCAACCCCCCCCCTTTGGTTACTTGTTACTAGTTGATATTTTACTTGACTGCATTGATTTGATGTTTTGATTCCCTTGGGTTCGACCTCTACTTACTTGCTATACTCTAGTTAGTGTTTAGGGTTTTCTTTGATTTGGCACTACGACTTTAGCCTCATCAAATTTGGCGCCGTTGCCGGGGAATTGAAATTTTTCTGATTCTGTGTTAATTGTGAAATTATCAACTGTTTGGTGTGAACCTTTATGGTTCAGACCCGTGCTACTGATTCATCTCTTGTTGTCTTTGACCCAGAGATTGAAAGGACGTTCCTTCGGAACCAAAGAGCAGCTCTGAACCAAGATAACGAGATGAGTGATCGACATGGACCGCCATTGCCTACTATGAGGCAACTCACTGCCCCAGACTTAAACCAACAACCTTTGGCAGTGAGGTTTCCTGAGATTGAAGAAGGTGTGAACTTTGAATTAAAAGTTGGTTTAATTCATGAGCTACCACACTTCCATGGCTTAGCAGGAGAAGATCCCAACAAACACTTGGCTCAATTCCATGCCATATGTTCTAGTATGAAGCCAAGAGGTGTTACTGAGGAGCAGGTCATGCTGAGAGATTTCGGATTTACTCTGAAAGATGCTGCGAATGATTGGCTCTATTATCAAGCTCCAGGGAGTATCGATACCTGGGCTAAGATGAAGAAAGTCTTCTTGGAGAAATATCTTCCAGCCACAAAACTGAGCAGTTTGAAGAAGGAAATCACAACCATTCAACAACACTCAACTGAGAGTCTCTATGAGTATTATGAGAGATTCAAGAAGCTTTGCTCAAGTTGCCCATTCCATAGTTATACTGACCATGATCGTCTTATGTACCTATTCAGTGGGCTGATTGATGAGGATCGTCGAATGGTACACGCATCTTGTGGAGGTAACTTTCTGAAACTAACTATACCTCAGGCCACTGAAATGTTTGAAGAGCTGGCTGAAAGTTCAAGGCAGTTTAGCAGTAGACAGGGATCCCACTCGGTCAAAGCAATTAATTCACATCAATTACAGACTGACATGAATGAGTTGAAAGAGATGGTAAAGGCTTTGATGCTGAAAAATGCTTCCCTTCATGATCCCAATGCTGAGGTAAATGCTGTTGGTGGATGGCAACCAAGGCCAAGGTATGACTCTTCTAATATTAATTATCAGCAACCTAGACCTCAGAATTCTATGACTGCTGAAGATATGATCAAGTCCTTAGCTCAAACTGTGATGCAACAAAACGCTAAGACGGAATCAAGCATCCAAAATCTTGAAGATCAGTTAGGACTGATTGCTCAAGCTGTGAGTAAATTAGAGGCCATGGAACCGGTAAGAAACCCAAGAGAGAACGTCAGTGCAGTGTTCTTGAGGAGCGGAAAAACTTTAAACAACTGTTCTGTGCCGAAACCGCGATCGCCAGATCTGAGTGGTGATCGCCATGAGATTACAGAGAGAAAAACAGGGTCTGCATCGCGACCGCGATCGTCATATGGAAATGGCGATCGCCATGCCATTCCAGAAGCTGAGGTGAAAAATTATTCGCGACCGCGATCGCCAAGAGTTGATGGCGATCGCCGGGAGTCCCCTGAGTACATTGACAATTATGTTCGTCCGAATTTCCCCCCTTTGTTCTCTCAGAAGTCTGTTGCTCCCTTTCCTGGGGCATTGAAGGATACTCGAAGGCTGGAGGACGACAAAGAAATCTTTGAATTCTTTAGTAGGTGTGAGGTAAACATTCCCTTGCTCAAACTTGTTAAGAGTATTCCTAGATTTGCTAAGCTTTTGAAAGAAGTTTGCACTATTAAAAGAAATCAAAAACTGAAAGGAAAGAAGAAAGTTGAAATAAGTGAACAAGTTTCTGCTGTGTTTCAAAAACGCATGCCTAAGAAATGTGGTGATCCAGGCATATTTAGCATTCCATGTGTGATTGGTGAAACTAAATTTGACAAAGCCATGCTAGATTTAGGTGCATCAATCAATGTTTTGCCTTACTCTTTGTATGAATCACTAGGCTTAGGACCTTTGCATAAAACATGAACTGTTATTCAACTTGCTGATAGGTCTATTGTATACCCAAAAGGGGTTGTTAAGGATGTTCTTGTTATGATTGGTGATCTGATTTTTCCTGCTGATTTCTTTGTGTTAGATATGGAGCATGGTAATAATGTCACACCTATACTGTTAGGTAGACCTTTCATGAAAACAACACAAACGAAAATTGATGTTAATAGTGGTACTCTCTCTATGGAGTTTGATGGAGATAAGGTAGAATATAATATTTATGACATGGATCCCATTGATAAAAATTCTCTATGTGCTATTGATGTGATTAAGCCTACTTGTAAGGATGAATTACAACCTGTTTTAGAGAATATCTTAGAGCCCCCAAAAGTAGATACTGTTTTGTCTACTAACATGCAGGAGTGCCAGACTAAGCCAGAGCCTAAAGGTAAGCTCTCTTCACATCCTTTGGGCAATCGTCTTTCATTACTGACCTCGCCAGGCGAGATACCATTGATGTCTAGTGTGCAAGCACTTGACATTGAGCTTAAACAACCGCCTGATACGGTCAAGGAGGATAAAGTGAATGAAACCACATTCATTGCTAAAGACAAGGTGGTTAAGGTAAGAGGGACGAGATTCAAGGCGTTTCATGAGTGGTTCAAGAGGGAATTCAGACAAGAGACGGTTTTCACAAAGCCAAATGGCGTTAGTTAAATCTCTTGAGTTTCATGTCGAGCCACGACATAAAATAAGGCGCTACTCGGGAGGCAACCCGAGGTTTGAGTCTGTTTTTATTTGTTTTTGGTCGGTTTAATTTTCTTTTTAGTTTTTCTATGGACAGAAGGAAATCACCGAAGCTTAGGGTCAGCTACAGTCAGTAGCCAATCTCGCTGTAAGTCTTCTCTCCCGTCTAAAAAAAAAAAAAAATAGAGCGCAGAAAAAGAAAAAAAATTTGATGAAAAGAAAGTAAGGAGTTGTATTACATCAAGTTTGGTTTCAATTAGTACTATCATTCTAGATCTACATTCGCTGGAGCTTAGCTTGTTGGTGACCATGTTCTTTGCAAGAAGTTGATTTGTTTGGGTCACCTTCTACATTGGAGGTATTCTTTCTTTTGCTTTAGATGAGCTATGCATTATTGGATTCTATTTAGTGCTCATCTAGTTTCTCATTCTACCACACTTTGAGTTTTATTAGAGGAAGGTCATCCGACCTTGTATGTGAGTCTTCTGTCTCCTTCCCTGGGTTCGTTTTTATGTCTTCCATTTCATTGAGGACAATGCAATGTTTAAGTATGGGGGAGGAGATTGTATTCACATGTAATTATTTGGGTGTTGGTTGTATCTGCATGAGCTTATTGAATATATATTGTATGAAAAAGCCACAAAAAATTGAAAAAAGGTATAAAAAATCCTTGGATAACAAGTTCTATGCAATAAGAAGGTGGCTTGACCGGCGTTAGGCTGGGGCAAAAATAAGTCTTGAGTGATGTGAGCTTTGTGAGCCTGGAACAATTATTGAGTGGTTGGGATGAAAACCCGAAAGGGCGCCCAAGCAAGATGAGTGTTATAAAAAAATTGAGTGTTTTAGGATCTTTATCATCTTGGCGTATGGAGACATAAGAAGGAGGCGTATAGGAGGATTCGGGTAGGCCACTTGGAGGAATAAGGTGTAGTTCTGGGTATGTGCTTATTTTATCACATTGTTCTTGATTATTGTTGTTGTGTTTTGTATGTTTGGAGGAGTTTATTGAGTATGTAATCACTAGGAGATATTCTTGTACTTCCTGAGGCTTTGAGTATTTTATTGTATGGGTAGCTTTTCTGTAAGTTACTCGGGACGAGTAAAAGTCTAAGCATGGGGGTATTTGATACGCTGCACTTTGTATAGCTTAACTAGGGATTATTACATTAGTTTAGGAGTATTATCATATGTGTTTCGAGTCGTTATTATGTTCTGAGATATTTATTAAGAAGTGAAGAAATGAAGATCAGAACCGAAGAAGATTGAAGACTTGACGAATGAAGAAGCTTCTGCGACGCCAACCGCGATCGTCACTACCATCCAGGCGATCACCATCATTCAACAGAAGCCATTCGAGAAGAAATCAGCGACCGCGATCGCGGGTGATATGGTGGCGATCGCGGTGGATCAACAGAAGGCGCGGACGAAGAGTTTCTGAAGACCGCGACCGCGGATTAAAACCCGCGATCGCGAGTATTGCTTTGATGCGTGGACTGGGCTGGATGTTGTGGCCCATTTAATAAGAAGCAAGCAGCTAAAATCATTAAGTCGAGCCTACGTTTCCTTGCTTGCTTGTTTTTGTTTTATATTATTTCTTTTCCTTTTCTTTTATTATTTCGTTTAGGATATATCTTTTACCATATATTTTTAGGGTTAGTCTCTATTTAAGAATCCTAGCCATCATCATCTTTTCCATCAGACAATTTAGTTCTGCAACCATGAGCAGGAACTAATCTCCATTGTTTTACTTAGCGGTTGAAACCTTCAGTTATTAAGTTGTGAGATTTCTAAACTCTTGTTCTTTTCCTATGGGTTTGTATTAATTCTGTTGTTCTTCATCTATTGATTTCTATTAGTTTTGCTAGGTTGATCACCTAGTTTGATTGATAGTTTTCTATTGCTAGACTAGGAATATACGGTGGTATTCCTTGTCATTGTAGCATTCATATCTGCATGATCTGGTAGTTGACTGCTTTTATGAAAGATAATTGATTGCATGTTAATACCTGACGGTTGTAAGTTATTGCATGCATCCTTATAATTCATGTGCCCTTTGCTGCTATTTCATCTAATCTTGAGGGGTTTCCCTGATTGTTGAATAGTAAGTATTATCAGGACCGGTTGGCCTGCTGATATATTAAAGATTGGAATAAGAACATTCCCTAGGATTGAATAGAACTTGAGATAAATCTATGATCAACTTGATTGACTGTTGTGTGGATACTTTCTAGGTGAAACCCCTTCTCATCATATTCTCACCCAAACTTCCTCTGCTTGTTACTGGTTACTTGTGTGTTCTTGCAATCAACCCCCCCCCCCTTTGGTTACTTGTTACTAGTTGATATTTCACTTGACTGCATTGATTTGGTGTTTTGATTCCCTTGGGTTCGACCTCTACTTACTTGCTATACTCTAGTTAGTGTTTAGGGTTTTCTTTGATTTGACACTATGACTAGCCTCATCAACATACATCAAATGTGCATGTCAATTACATTAATGTGCATTTCAATTTCATGAATGTGCTTGTCAATTTTAATGTGGACAGGGATTTCTTCGTAGAGTAATAGAAGAAGGCGAGGAGCTTGCAAAGTTCATAAGCAGGTACCTAGAGAGAATTAAGGCAGCCCCTGCACAATTAGCCAACAACACTTTGTTTGTTAAGGTTTATGAAGCTCTTGAGAAGATGTTAAATTTGAAATTGAGTCCACTTGGCACTCAAAAGAAACCAAAGGAGGTTGTAGAGACATCAACGGAGCAAGAATTCTGGGAGGAGGCTGAAAAGTGCATTGAGGAAATTGAAACGACAATAAATCTTAAAGAGTCTTATGCTGGACCATTGTTTACCTTGGGTATTCCTTGTGTATGTCCAAGCGGTTTCCCGGATCCAACACCATACACTGAAACATTTTGGGATGCACAAACAGCTAGAGAAGGTGTGCCGGATATACCACATACATATACCAGAGCTAAAAACAACAAAAGAAAAAACATATTTGATGAAGCTAGATTTACAGCTGAAGAAAACAGTGAGAAGAGAACTAGAATGGAGGAAAACATCAATATAGCTCAGGTATAGGTTGAATCATTGTTCATATATTTTCAGCTGTCATGATGAATTTTAATATGTTCTTTATTTTGTTTAATTAAATTTGAAGGATGAAGGATTGCAACACCAAGTAGTTAAAAATGTTGATAAGGGATCAAGTGTGGATGAAGAAACCATGATTCAGGATAAGGTTTATTTCTATTCATGTCTTTATAATTGGTTGTGCATGTCAATATGGATGATTGTGCATGTATTTCTAACATTTTATTTTGAAATATTTTTGAAGGATGGAGCATTGAATCAATCTAGTAATGCAGAAGACATTAATCAAGGAAAGAAAATTGAAAAACAAGTTCAAATTGTGCAGCCGGAATATGGAACAAGAGAGAAGAGGCAATGGAAACCATCTGAGCACCACAAGTCACCTTGCAAGCCAAGAGCGATAAATTTGAATGACAAAACAACGGCTGCAGAGAACAAATTATATAATTGGTTAACTGAAGACTCATCCAATGCCAAGTAAGCTATTCACATGCATATTCTCAGTATTCACATGCATATTCTTAGTATACACATGCATATTCTTAGTATACACATGCACATTCTCAGTATTCACATGCATATTCTCAGTATACACATGCACATTCTTAGTATTCACATGCACACTCTCAATATTCACATGCACACATTCATATATTATCAAAGCATGCACAATCTATCAAATGTGAATGTATTTACATCTATTGTGCATGTCAATTACACTAATTTTGCATGTCAATTTTCAGGGAATTGGTGGTAAAGCTTGGGAATGTAACTGCAACAAAAGACGACTTTAAATCAATGAAGCATGGGAAATATGTAGATTCAAACATAATTGACTTGTGGACAGATGAGTTGAATATGAATGAACAATTCAAAAGTGATAAAAAACCTCGAAGGTTCTTCGTCAGAATAGAAGTTTCGGTATGCATTAACTATATTGTATAGTTTAAGAGATCATAAACTAATTGTTCACATGTTAATGTTATGTTAAATGATTTGCAGAACTGGTCAATTTTAGTAGACGAACCATTGGAGGATAGGTCTAGTATGTTCAACGACGAAATGGAAAAGGTTATGAAAGAGTATTCATTTTCAACAAAGGAAGCAATTGATTTGGTAAGTACAATATATATTTAGTGTGCATGATGTTACTTTTGTATGTGCATGTTATTAAATATAATTGTGCATGTCATTCCTTGTTTTGTGCATGTCATTCCTTCTCTTGTGCATGTCATTCCTTGTCTTGTGCATGTCATTTCTTGTTTTGTGCATGTTATTCCTGGTTTTGTGCATGTCATTCATGGTTTCTAACTTTCTAATTCTTGTATTTTCTACAGTTTGTATTTCCATTATGTCACTCTAAACACTACTATGTGATTTCCATAAATGTCAAGAACCCGAGATTTGATATCCTAGACAATTCAGCTGTTGATGTTGGTGTACAAGAGAAGTATGGAAAAGTACCATCCAAATTGGTAAGTTTTTTAATAAATAATCACATGTACTTTCTATTCTACTAAGAATGGATCATTAATTGTTTATTTTTTCTTTGGAATGCAGAGAGAGTTGTTTGTGAACTACATAATGGCACACAAAATGGATAACGTGGCTGCAGTTTTAAGAGATGAAACCCAAGTGCCTACTATAAGACTGGAAATGCCATGTAGAGACAATGCAAACAAGATTGACTGCGGGTTATTTGCCATGAGACATATGGAAACTTACTTTGGAAATGGTGTGGATGATTGGGACAGTCAACTAAAGAAAGAAGATGCAAAGCAAATAGAGACTATGCGGATTAAGTATTGCACTTCAATCATTAATAATCATTGGAATTCAGAGAGGAATAAGGTTGTAGCAATGGTCTCGAAGGCAAAAAAGAAGACAACATCTGTTTAAATACATGTTGGAGTATCAAGACTAATATGATCATGTATTGTGTTATTTTGGAGGAAATATTACTAGTTGGATGTTATTTTGGATGATATGTTTTTAGAACACTGTAATTGAGTGGTATGTTTTTACAGTGGGGTATTTGCAAATGAAATGTTTTTAGAGTTATGAAAATTATGATGTGCGTGCATGTTATTTCAACAGGATGTGCATGTGAATTCACATAATGTGCACGTGAATTCACATAATGTGCACGTGAATTCCCATATATGAACACTTGGACAGAAAAGTTGCAATTTTTAAGGATGTGCATATGAATTTCCAAAATTTGCATGTGAATTTCATAAATGTGCATGTGAATTCACATATTGTGCACGTGAATACCAATATATGGGAACTTGTACAGAAAGTTGCAATTTTACAGTATGTGCATGTGAATTTCCAATATTTGCATGTCAATTCCATAAATGTGCATGTAAATGAAAGTGTATATCATTAACAGAAAAGTAAAACAACTGTCACACGTATACCAAATTCAACAAAAATATCATGAAAATAATTGTTGTTTTGAATAACAGAAATAAATTTCAAACAACTGGAGTATCCTTCTTGCATGTTCTACTGTTGTGCCCAATCTCATGACATATTGTGCAACGCCTAATCTCCTTGGATGCATTGTCTCGGATTGCCTCTGCAACACCAACTAAGCGAGTAGATTTTGGTCTGCCCTTTTTCTTGGTATGTGGAGGAGGAAGAATATTAATAACCTCGGGAACCGGACCAACAAACTTCTCAAATCTACTTTGTGTTGATCTACATGCAAGTGTAGAATCAGGAAGCATTGACTTTTGGAACAATTCCTTCTCACGTCTTACCACACTCAATAGATGATTCATGGCAATCGGATTATCCTCAATAAGATTGACACAACCATGCATCTCAGAAAGTAGTTGAGAGACAAGGACCTTGTTTTCATCCATATCTAAACCTTGATTGTAGATGGCACCATCTATCTCAAATGTTGGCTGAATCATTGACTTCTTCGTCCACCTAGACTTGATCAAATTGCTAGGGAAGTCTTCAATATTCATACTTCTTAAAGCTGAAAACATATGAGAACAAGGCATTCCAGTGGTTATTAGCTTGTTGCAACTACAACTCACTTCTTTGATGGATAAAGCATAATGCACATCATAAACTTGCCCACCACATAGAATGCTGCAAGTTCTAACATCTCCATCCAATGATTGACAGACAGGAATGCAATTATATATAGCAGCCCATAGTACATCCTGGATATCATAAAAGACATTGATAGTATAAATCTTTGCAAGTTTTTTCTCCAAAATCAGCGGAGTCTTAAATGTTGGAACACTTGTAGATGATTCAAGGTCAAGTCTTCGTTGAGTATGTCTCTGAGAATCAACAACATTCTCATACTGTAACATGAAGATGACTAGTGATGAACTTCTTCCAATGAAACCAGAAAAGAAGGCATTCTGACTTTCAGACCTAGAAGTTGTCCTAACCATACTTCCCATGCAAACATCTTGAAAGAAGGCAGGGATCCAAAACTAACGTAAATCAAACAAATTTGCCAACCATTTGTTTGACTCAAGGCTGTAGTCATCGATTATGTGCATCCAAGCCTCTTCAAACTCATCTTTCTTCAACTCACCACTCCACACAATCTCATTGAACCTTTTCTTGAACTCCTCAGTTTCTTATGGTGAATTAAGATGAACCTTCAAAGGAACCTTGAACATTATGTGCCACATACAAAATCGATGAACGACATGACTGAAAACTTTTTCCACAACACTTTTAACAGCAGCGTCTTGATCAGTTAAAATGACATGTGGCTCATGACCCATTGCTTTCTTGAAGTTCTCGAATAACCACACATATGATGGAATATCTTCATTCAAGAGTAAACCAAAACCAAAAGTGACTGATTTCTTGTTATTATCAACTCCGATGAATGGGATGAAAACCATATCATACCTAAAAATATGTTAATAAACAAAAAACAGAAGGTGAGTATAGCTAGTCATCACATACAAACTTAAGGTGCATGTAATTTGAACATATGTGCATGTGAATTACTCAATTATGCATGTGAATAAACAAACCAGAATAACTGGGTATAGGTATGCATCACTAACAAACTTAAGGTGCATGTAATTTGAACATATATGCATGTCAATTACTCAGGTATGCATGTGAATAAACAAAACAGAATAATTGGATATAGGTATTAATCACATACAAACTTAAGGTGCATGTAATTTGTACATATGTGCATGTGAATTACTCAAGTGTGCATGTGAATGTGATTTTATTGTACATACCTATTAAACTGGTATGTTGCATCGGCTGAGACAACATCACCGAAGAATGAATAACTTTTGCGACTGATGGGATCAGAGTAAAACAAACGGCTCAACTCATTCTTTTCATTGACAACATAATTGAAATAGAACGCCTCACACATTTCCTTCTTACGAACCATATTGGCAATTATCATTTGACCATCACAACCAATCATATACGAGTTCAAATCCCTCTTGAAGTTTTTGAAGTCAATCATTGTAGCACCAATATCGGAGTATGTACCAACAGAATTCTTGAGCAGCTTGTATGCTTGACTTGTACCAAAATTTGACTTTAAACAGTTAATAATGAAGTCCTGGTGGAATGGAGTGGTGGAATGGAGTCAGTTTTCGATTGTTCTTCAAGAAATGTTGATGAGATTTAGGAACCATATCATGAGTGTGAGATTCCACAAATCTCTTTACACAATAGCCATCACGTCCACCATATCGAAGAGCTATCTTTGCTTTGCAACCGCATCTGTCTGAAGTCATTTTTCTTTTCTTTGACATCTGGGAACTTGGGGTTAAAACACGTGTTTTTGTGAATCCTTCCTTGCTACAAACCAAATAGTTCCAGAGAACTACTTTACTGGAATCATTCGCTTTTGTACGTGTACCCATACGAACATTAAATCCACATTCATTTGCATAGTTCAAATAAAACTGAACCCCTTGATCAAGTGAAGAAAATATTTGACCAACAAAAGGCTTAGCAACATCAACATCATTGCAAACAGGAATGCAATTTCCTGAATATCAACAAAGCAAAACACAATCAAATACAGAACCATGGGGAAAAACTAATTAATGGCTAAAAGACCTAAAACCTGGAATCAATTGCAAGCAACTACAGAAAGTCGAAATTGAAGCAACAATCATACATAGGAATACTAATAAGACGAAATCAACACTGAAAATCACTGAAATTACTGAAATCAATCAAAGGATATCTCGTACACAATAATTCAGCAAAAATTCAACAAAAGATAAACAAACAATCTGAAAAACGAGAATGAAGCCTAATTAAACAAATTAACCTGGTTCCATGACGCCAATTGATGTGTAACGAGCTAAGAACACCTGCAACACATGAACAAAACCAAAAATCAATTACAAATCAAAAACAGAAGAAATCGAGAGAAATAAACAATGATAAGGAGAATGGAGAGTCGAGATTAAAACGAACGAGGAGGAGAAGAGGAGGAGGAGAAGAGGAAGAGAAGAAGACGAGGAGAAGAGGAGGAAGAGAGGAGATCGACGGCAGAAAGAAAAGCGCGAGGAAGAGGAGAAGAGGAGAACGGAATAACAGAAAGGATTTAATGGAGAAGGCCACGCGCGCGTGAGAAATCAAGTGATACTTGATGTGAGTCGTCCGATTGGTTCAAAATGGAGAGTGGAGATTCATTCTCAATTCTCACCATATAATATATTCTCATGTGATACTTTTCCTATTGAAAAATACCAACAAGTGTACGACTATGTCAAAACCGTTATTTCCTATTTACTTTTCACACTTATAAATTTGTTTAAACTATTAAAATGAAATTAAATATGTCAAAACAAAATAATTATTTTTTTCATAATCGTATCAAAGTACTCTACATTTTTGCGAAAGGGAGTTCGGATTTAGATTCTATATTCTTGAGTTAGATTTGAATTCGATAAATTCAAAATTCTAATTTTCGATAAATTCAAATTTCTAATTTTCGATATATTTAAGAGGAAAGTCCATAATATGGGCGATAATTTTTTATAAATGTTTTCGATGAGGGACGCGGTGACATTCTTATAATTACTTTGAATTTGTTTTTGTTTTTTTCTTTCTCAAAATGACCTAAATGGACATTATGGTCAAATTATTAATATTACCGCCTAAATTATAAACATTAATTTATTATCTTTGAACGCGAAAAACTTATTATTTCGTTTTTTAATGGGTGTTTTCACCCGACCTTTTCACCACATCTAAATACAGATCAGTCTCGGTTATTTTTTACACTTCAATTCGATCGATAAATGGGACTATATATTGGTAATCAAATTCGGTATAATTATAGGTACATGGGTCGTGGATATTTAATATAAATCAATCAATTAATTATCTTAATTTATGTATACAAAGTACAAACCATGTCAATGAGTAATTAGATTATTTAATCAAAGTCAATTGAGAAATGAGAACTAATGCTGCTGCACGCTCAAGATAAAACATTTAATATATACAATGTTAAAGTTGAAGCCATGTCTTCACAAAAAATTAAGTCACTTGACAAAATTTGAGTGAAGACAGGTTTATTTCACTTTTATTTATTTCTTCTTTAACTCATTATTTCACTCTAACATCTGAAAAAACCACCCACTAACTCAAGTAGTCAAACTTTCATTAACTCAATTAATATTATGTCTAATTGAAATCATAAATACTTGGTTATTGTATAATTTATATATATAATTATATGTATATAATGTACTTAATAAAAAAAAGCAATATTAAAAATTTATTCTGAGTTATAGAAAGTTTGTTATTGTATAATATATTTTAAATTTATTATATTATATAATAATCATTTCGTTACCCGTACGTGGTACGGGACGATCACTAGTTAGTAGTTAAACTCGGTCTTCTTCATTTCTTGTTAATTTCCACGATCTTAAAGACAATTTCAAGCTGAACCAGTTCTAAAGAAGAGAAAGTCATGACTGTTAATGTACTTAGAAGAGTGCACGTTGTACGGCTATCCTCCAAACCAGTTAAGTACGTACCACTTAGGATGTGCCCTATAAATTCTCAAGAATACTGCTATCTAAATCCATCCCACAACTAGATACCATATTAATTACATTCAATCTAATCCAAGTTAATTTAAGATGATGCAAAAGGCCACATCTCATGCAGCATTAGCTGCTCTCCTCATTCTGACAACTCTTGCCGGAGAGTGCCTTGCCAAAGACTACTCCGACGACGGCCTCAGAGTCGGTTTTTATGCCGGAAAGTGCGGTAAGCATGACGTTGAATCCATTGTGTTTGAAGTAGTGAAGAAGGCCTTTCTCAAGGACACTACACTTGTTGCTGCTCTCCTTCGCATGCAGTTCCACGATTGCTTCGTCCGAGTGAGTAACTAAAAACCTAAAATATGCATATATCTGCGTACTTAGTATTAATGCGTAACATAAATCACATACTGTATATCTTGAACAGGGTTGTGACGCCTCCATTTTATTGGACGGAAAGAAGTCCGAGAAGGCTTCACCTCCAAATGGCAGTGTCAGAGGTTTTGAAGTCATTGATGCGGTCAAGGCTGCTTTGGAAAAGGCTTGCCCGGGACTTGTGTCGTGTGCTGATATCATTGCCATAGCCACCAGAGCTACCGTTGTCATGGTTGGTCATTTAACTTGCGACATACATAGTCTAAATGATTAAGAGTATGTGCATAATCCTTCATAATAAATCAATTCATGCAGGCGGAAGGAACGTGGTACAATGTAGAAACTGGAAGAAGAGATGGAATCGTCTCAAAAGACGATGAAGTCTTGACATCTCTTCCCGGTATCTCAATCTCTGTTGCAGATGCTATTAAGGCATACGCTGCTAATGGAATCAACAAAGAAGAGTTTGTACTTCTTCAAGGTAAGTTCATAGTACTCTATCCATAATGTCGTAAACATTTATTATAACGAATCTGATCGATTATGAATGTACAAATATGTACACATTCAGGTGCCCACACTGTCGGGATTGCTCATTGTTTCCTTTTCCAAGACCGTCTCTACAACTTCAGCGGTTCAGGAAAGACTGATCCAAGCATGGACGCTTTTTTCGCCTCATCTCTCAAGAAAGCTTGCCCCCGAAATGGAAACGGTTTCAACGAAGTGTTCCTTGACCAGAGTCACCCGAGCGGTGGAAGATTCATCGGCAATGGATTTTACAAGGGAATCGCGGCTCGCAAGGGTGTTCTTAGTATCGATCACCTCATAGCTCTTGATCCATCCACCAAGTCCATTGTGGCCAAATATGCAGCAGACAATGCTCTATTCAAAGTCAAGTTTGGAGATGCGATGGTCAAGCTTGGTAGGGTTGGAGTTCTCACTGGTCAAACTGGCCAAATTCGAAAATCATGCCGTCGTGTCAATGCATGAATTCAAGGCTAATTCGGCTTAATCCATCTTAATATGAACCAAATTCCCGCCTCCCCGTTTTCATTTATTTATAATATTAATTAATTCAACTGCATGTACGTAAGTATACGACATGCATGTATATCTGTTTGATAATGTTACTGGTTTCTCTTCAAAAAATGTACGATGGTTCTATACATATGATGTACTATCTCGTGGTATGTGATCATACAAAAAATTTATGGAATTTTAACAATTGATCTTGTCTCTTACCTAGTCTCATCTTGTTTATATAAGCATTTTCTTACTTATTGAAGGCAAACATGTATAATTTAATTTATAGTTAGATTTTAGGAAATAACAATTGATATCCAGATACAATAATTAATTCAAATCTAACAAAATCATATAGCTTCAGTAAAACCATGAATCTTGTAAACTAGATTAAACGCTTCTGCATATCCTCGTTTTGATCTTCGTTGTCTCAATATACAAACATCTACGAAGATGTATATAAATTCACCATAGTCTTTAAGAGGAAGATGATATGATTTGCCACATTGAATAAGAGAAACTGACATCCATTGTGATCCATTGTTTGCATCTCTCTCAATATAGGACTCTAAACCACCACCCATAAAAGGGGACAGAAATCTCTCATACAATGAGAGGCTAAAAACGAAATGACAAACATATCAATGTTTACATCCCTCCCATGATAGGAGTTCAAACCACCACCGATCAAACGACGAGACTGGAAACCACCCACTATAAAGGACTATAAAGGGAGACTGAAACCTCTCACAAAGGGAGGAACTAACAACAATAAGAAAACAAGTAAAACATACACTAAATATACACAAAACTAAAAAATAGAGGCTTATTAATAAGGAAAAAAGGTAAAATCTATTAATTAGGCAAAAAAGATATATAAAAAAGTTACCGGCTTAACCAAAATAAATAAATCTGATTGATCATAATAAAAGAGAAAACCACTCAAGAGAGACTAATAATAAAACAAGAGCCACTGTGATAAAGCAAGATTGCACCCCAAACAAGGTTAAGCTATTCCGATCTTTCGCAACCATCTCGTCTCACATAGGTTATCAGTATGCATTGCCGCACTCTGTTTTGGTTTGTCAAATCTCTTAAATACAAGTATAAACAGCTAAAAATCTAACTAAGAAGACAACCATTTTCTAAGACTTACTGCGACAATTTATTTTTACCCAACCCAAAAGATCTATTTCTCTAGAAGAGTTGAATGGCATCCCAGTATGGTGAGCCACCCCTGTTGAGTTAGATATTTTTTGGGCTCATTTTGGTACCAATATTGTAAATGTTGGATCGTTAGTTCAATTACTTCTGAGGGAACAAAGTGTATTGTTCCTTCAGAGGTGTAGCAGCGGAATATTAACGCAGGAAGTATAGAAGAACACAAGTATTTAGAGTGGAAACCTCAACCACTAAGAGTTGAGTAAAACCACTACCTTCAAGCTTCTCACTTGAAGGATTTGAATGAGTATACTTATCTTATTAATCTCTTGTTTGTTACAAAAGAAAGCAAGGATTACGATCACGAATCTCTTCTTTCACTCGAGCCCAAACTCAACGCCTAAGACTAAGTATTGCTCACTCTTTCTCTCTTTTCTTCTTGTTCTTCTTTTGGACGATCACACTTGATTCGCACAAGCATAAACTCTCTCAATCGTCTAATCTATTCCTAAGCCTAAGACTAGTTTATATAGCAAAGATAAAACTAGGTTTAAACTAGGGAACAAACAAGAATATGGAAAATATATCTTTCGCATAAGAAGATATTATTTCCATCTTTTAAATATATCTCTTTCCTTAAGATCTTCATGATATCTTTTTAGCTTAACCGTATTTTCCATAAAGTAAACATGATATCTTCGTTGCGCTCTCTCAGCCCTTTCTTTCCTTAAATAGCTCGCCTCTGTTGAGTAACGTTCCTGCTCAAGTAGACATCCTGAAACACTCAAGTATACATTAGTAGGAATGTTTGTTACCATCAAAACCAGAAGGAACTTAACTATGTCCGTAGCTTCAACAAATTCCCCCTTTTTGATGGTGACAAACATACTCATTGAATACTTCTAAAACTCATCTAAACAGTTCTCCTAAGGGAACGTTACTTATAAGGTATAAGTACAGATGTTCCCCCTCAAACCTTGACCATTCCTTTCTTCCCCCTTTTGGCATCATCAAAAAGTAAGTCGAAACATGCACTTGAAATAAAAGAACTTCAGAACACATCAAAACAAGCAAATCATAGATTAAAACAAGCGCCATAAGAACAGACGCTGATACATATACTGGACGGGGAATAGAAAACACAAGCATAGAGAAATTAAAAGAAGACACATAAAACCCTAAACAAAGGGTACAATAAGCGCAAAAGAAGATAGATAGATGTGCTAGGAACAGAGAGTGGGGGTCAGAGAGAGGAGTAAGGGCGTGGAGAAGAGACTTTTAAACTGCCAAGGGAACCTCTAGTTGGATGACGTCCAACGACGTATCTCAGCCTTCAAGGCAGCAACTTCATTCACCAGAAGCCTTTGTTGTTCAGTCAAGGTGGCAACCAGTGAGCACAGCTCTTCCATCCTCTGTTGTTGGTAGACCATAGTTGGCTCTTCACTCTGTTCCTGTGGAAGGTCCTCAGATATATGCTCTGTTTCACAAAACTCAGCAGAGTGGAC
Source organism: Oxyria digyna (assembly GCA_029168935.1). Taxonomy (NCBI): domain Eukaryota; kingdom Viridiplantae; phylum Streptophyta; class Magnoliopsida; order Caryophyllales; family Polygonaceae; genus Oxyria; species Oxyria digyna. The sequence continues at coordinate 51,062,196 of JAPVLV010000005.1, forward strand.
CCAATCTCCATCTTCATTCTTCTCAAATTTCATCTTCCTTAAATTTGCTTCAGCTAACTCCCTAGCAAAGACAACCTCAGAAGGACCAGCTTCATACACCCTCAGATACTCTAGGATCTTCTTGACTACGCCTGGGAAGGGAAGACCGTGCCTATCGTTCCTCCGGGCATGGGCCATGTGTAGCATGATGATCTTTGGTAAGTTTATGGCTTGCCTGAGGAGGAGCTTGTCCATGAGAAGGCAATCCTGAATGAGGATGGTAGTGCGCTTCTGCTCTCTGGGGGTAATGTTACTAATTAGGTAGCTATGCAGGATCCGGTTCGCTACCCCCATGGACGAGGTGGTCATCTCCCCAACAACTTCAGTGGAGTAGTCCTGAGATACCCTTTGGATTGCAGCCAGCCCTATGTCCTTTGGCCACTGCCCTTTGACGTATTCTTCAAAGCCTTCGTGAGGTACCCCGAGTATGACTCCCAGTTCGGTGCTTGAGACCACGTGGGTGTCCTTCCCAAGGACGAAGGAGGCTTGGATGGCGTGTGGCCTCTCAGTGATGGTGAAGGAACTATAGAACTGCTTTATCATTCTCTCATTGACCTTTGGCGCTGTGCAGAACAAGTTTTCCCAACCTTGGTAGCGGATGATGTCGACCATGATATCCATCTTGTTGGCGAATAGAAACTCCTCATCAAACAGAAGATCTCTGATGATGGTTCGTTTCCCCAAGGCTTTTCCTGCAGCCACTTGTTTGGGAACTTTCCTTCCTTTGGGTGGCTTTGCTGCAGCACTCCTTGTTCGTGGACGAGAGAGGGAAGACTCCACTTTTGCTCTTTTGAGTACTGGTTCCTGAGCCTCGTCGTCTTCCTCACTGAGATCTAGAATCTCAGGGAACTTTCCCTTAGATAAATGCGAGTTCTCCTCCTCGATTTCGGCGAGGATCAGGTCTGTTTTTAGGGGAGAGGAGTGTGGAGGGCTAGGGGTGGTTTCTATTTGGGCTTTTTCTTGAGAGATTGGGCTTGGGATCTTTTCAGAGGTAGGGGAGGCCAATTTCTCAGTAGAGGTGCTTGAGAGGGATAGGACAGGTGTGACCGGCGGCGTTTCTTTTGCCGGCGAGGGTTCTTGATTGGTTTCTTTTGGAGGGGATGAGGGTTCTTTGGCTGGGGATTTTGTCTGTGGAGATTCTGTGGGGATGCCTAAGGAAGCAAGGATGCTTCGTAGTGTCTCAGGGCTTTCGTTTCCTGTGAGGGATACATAGGAGGTGTTCACCATTGTTGCAGGGAGGGTTTTTGAGGGAGCTTGTGTTTAGGAGAGGGTAGAGAGAAGGTTGTGATGATGAAGATCTGGGAAAAAGCCTTTAAGTAATTGCCGATTTTTCCATATCTGAACATCAGATCATTCGATTCAAATTCAAAACTCCTTTTTCCAAATCTGAACAACTTTCCATAAATGTGCCGATTTTTCCTCCAATCAAATATACTCAAAAACCATCATTACCTTTCTCGGTTCCAGAACCTACTCTAGTCCTTTAGGCTTCTGCCGAATGCATGTAACTGTCACCTCAGAGCTATTAATCCCCTCAGCAATTTTTCAAATCTCAACCCTTATCCTTTCCTTTCTCAATCTGATATCGAAGGTATTGTGATGCTTGGGGTATGTTTACCAGGGATGGTACAAAAGAACATCACATAGAAAAAATTTCACATAATATGAATTTAAAACATTTTATATCATGATGAGGGAGTCCAGTTGTGGATGGAAAAACATGGCTCATAGGACTATCGATCATGAAGGTTTATAGGGTGGCCGTAGATTCCCTCTATCCTTTGGGCTTGTATTGAGGGATCAGTACATCAAGAGGGATCTTTTGGGTTAGAAAATAAGACCTTTGCCTAAGGAATCATGCATTTGTCAATTTCAATCACTAGCAAGGTATCTTTCCTAATCACGTATAGATCATGCAAGCAGTTCAAAGGACTCAAGTTTATTTCATAGAAAAGCAGGTATGAATATGCTTAAAGGACTAATACTCAAGATGAATAAACTCACTAATTTCTCCAATCATTGGGGGTTTCAAGGAAGATCAAGATTAGTTGAGAGAAATCATACCTAGACCCATACGTAATTTCTCAAAGGGAGCCTTGTTTAGTGGCTTTGTGAAGATATCCGCGATTTGTTCCTCAGAGCGGACATGTTCCATAGAGACAATCCCTTTCTCCACACAATCACGAAGGAAGTGATGTCTTATGTCAATATGCTTAGTCCTAGAATGCTGCACAGGATTCTTAGAAATATCAATAGCACTAGTGTTATCACAAAGTATAGGAACGTTACCTAAAATGATGCCAAAGTCACTTAACTGTTGTTTAAGCCATATGAGTTGAGAACAACAAGCTGCGGCGGCGACATACTCAGCTTCGGCAGTTGATAGGGCGACAGTGGTTTGTTTCTTTGATCCCCAAGACACAAGACAAGGGCCAAGGAATTGAGCCATCCTAGATGTTGATTTCCTATTTGGCTTGTGTCCATCAAAGTCAGCATCTGTGTACCCTAGTAATTCAAGACTTCCCCCTCTTGGGTACCACAGACATAGATCATCAGTCCCCTTAAGGTAACGCAGGATCCTTTTCACAGCAATGACATGAGTTTCTCTAGGACTTGCTTGAAATCTAGCACAAAAACATACACTCTGCATGATATCAGGCCTACTGGCGGTTAGATAAAGCAATGAGCCTATCATCCCACGATAGACCTTTTGATCAGCTGCTTTCTTGTCAACATCCATTCCTATTGAATCATTTGGGGACATGGGGGTCGAATAGTTCTTTGCATCCATCATACCAAACTTCTTGATGCACTCTCGTAGGTACTTTTGTTGATGTACCTTTGTTCCTTCCTCTGTTTGAACAACATGTAGGCCTAGAAAGAACTTAAGCTCGCCCACCATACTCATCTCAAATTCACTCTCCATCAGCTTTATGAACTTGGTGACTAAGTGCTCGTTGGTGGAGCCAAAGATTATGTCATCCACATATACTTGAACTACCAAGGTATGTTTTCCCTCTCTTAATAGAAATAAAGTTCTGTCTACTTCCCCTCTTACGTAACCATGAGATAAGAGGAATTGAGAAAGCCTTTCATACCAGGCGCGAGGAGCTTGCTTCAGACCATAGAGTGCCTTATCAAGTATGTAAACGTGGTCAGGATAGGAAGAATCTTCGAATCCAGGCGTTTGTTCCACATAAACTTCTTCCTTTAGTACCCCGTTCAGGAACGCTGTCTTGACGTCCATTTGTTGCAACTTGAATCCATAGTGGGCAGAGTAGGCGATCAAGAGGCGTATTGCTTCTAATCTTGCAACTGGCGCAAAGGTTTCATCATAGTCAATTCCCTCTTGTTGGTTGTAGCCTTTTACCACCAGTCTTGCTTTGTTCCTTATCACTTGTCCTCTTTCATCCATCTTGTTCCTGAACACCCATTTGGTACCTATGACGGAGCGATCCTTAGGTCTAGGAACTAGTCTCCAAACTTTGTTCCTCTCAAATTGATGAAGTTCCTCTTGCATAGCATTGACCCATTCTGGGTCTTCTAGGGCATCTTTCACTGTTCTTGGTTCAGCTGTGGAGTCAAAGGCACAGAAGGCATGAAATGTAGGATCTAATGTGAGCACGGAACAATCCTTGTCGCTGGGTTCTAGAGATAGATCGGAGGAGGGAAGCGAAGCACAGTTGCATACGTAGTCCATGAGTCTTGATGGGGGCCCATGGATACGAGTGCTGCGTCGCGTTCCTTCCTCTTCATGGTGAGTATCTTCTTCAGATTGTTCCTGAGATGGGGATTGTTCCTGAGATGGGGATTGTTCCCCCTGAGTTCCGGAATCTCCATTTGGTACACTTGAATCATGATCTGGGGCTGCTTCTTCTTCTGCGTTCATGTCCGTAGTAGGGATGAATTCCTCAGCATCAGCGAGAATGAATTGTTCCCTGTCAGCTTTAGTCAGTGGAGGAGCGTTTGGATCATGGACAACGTTACCTGCCATGATCTTTTCATCAAAGACCACATGGATGCTTTCCTCCACCTTCCTTGTCCTCTTGTTGTAAACTTTGTAGGCCCTACTATGAGTGGAATAACCAACAAACGTTCCTTCATCACTTCTTGGATCGAATTTGCCCAGATTGTCCTTTCCATTGTTGTGGACGAAGCACTTGCACCCAAAGACCCTTAGATGAGAAATGTTCGGCTTCCTTCCTCTGAACAGCTCATATGGTGTCTTCTCAATCATAGGTCTCAACATGGCACGGTTCAGTAGATAGCAAGCAGAGTTGAGTGCTTCAGCCCAGAAGTTTCTTGGCAATCCACTCGCAATTAGCATTGTCCTTGTCATATCTTCCAGAGTCCTATTCTTCCTTTCAACTACTCCATTCTGTTGAGGCGTTCTTGGCGCAGAAAAATTATGATTTATGCCTTTGTTCCTGCACAAGGAAAGAAACCGGGAGTTCTCGAACTCTGTTCCATGGTCAGTGCGTATAGCCCTTAGATGAAATCCAGATTGATTTTCAATAGCATATAACCAAAATTCAAACTCATCAAACACATCCTCCTTTGAGGCAATGAAAATAGTCCAAGTGATGCGGGAGCATCTGAGCTATCATCAAGGACGCCCCGTTCTAAATCTAAAGATGTGCTAACCACTGGAGCTAGGGCTAAAGATCACTATGAGCCATCATTCAAGTCATTGATAGTAGCCCGAGCTCGTATTGTAGCCATTCAAGCTCGTAGAGATCCGGTTCGAGTCAAGATGAGAAGTCAAGTACTGAAGATGAAACAAACTAGACTTCAAGACGAAACTCTAGGCTTTGGAATCGCTCAATTCCGATATCAGACGAGAGAGAACGAGCCGTTTCAAAAAGAGCTGTCGGCGACATGTCTACAACCGCACCCGCGGCTCCATAACCGCACCCGCGGCTCCAGCCGCGCCCGCGGCTCAATAACCGCGCCCGCGGCTCATTCGCCGAGGCCTCCTCCTGAACGCGCCCGCGGCTCACTAACCGCGCCCGCGGCTCATTCGCCGAGGCCTCCTCCTGAAACATTATTTTCGGATATTTATTTGTTTTTCGGATTATTATTTTAGGATTTACTTTTATTGTTTATTTCTTTAGTTGGCATCCTTATTGACCCTATATAAGGTTTGCCTTAGTTGTTGTTTTGCCCGCCCCCCAGACTTTGATATTGAATACAACGTTTATCGTTTTTCCTCCCAAAAGAGAGAGCTTTTGTGAGAAGAGTGCCCCGTGTGCATTGTCGTTGAGTCGGCCCTAGTTGTGCTTGTGTGTGTCAATCTCCTCCATAAGGTTGGTGCTATCGGGACTCCATAGAGCAACCTCCAGGTGCCTTGACCCACCAAAGTCATTGTGTTTGGTTGTAATCATCCGTTGGGGTTTCTTCATCATTCGGTAAGGTTCTTGTTCTTAAGTTCAAGGGTTTTATCGTTGTTTGATTTGGTTCCAATTGGCCTATCATTCGACTTATCCTTCTTTCATCTCATTCTAATTCCGCCTTTCTTCTCTGTTCGAGTTCCTATTCGAGTTTGGTGTCTAGGTCGGCAACTGCGGCTTATCCCCGCATCAAATTGAATCCCCTTCTTGAAAAAGATTCGACCTCGAATCATATTTGACATGAATGATTGAACGATCTTCATAGGCGTCATCCTCTTTGATGCACAACTTCCTCTTGAATGTCTTGAGTGCATAGCTCTTCCTTGAGGAACAAATTCGATGCTGTGGGGAATCCTTGCCTTCCTTCATTCTTTTAGCTCTTTTATCCTTATCCTTCCTCTTGTCATACTCATCAGCGACCTGTGAAGGAATAATAGGTGGAAGAGCAACAATTCTAGCATAGAAGGGTAAGGAATGACGATTAACAAAACCATCATGGGCGACTCTCTTATCATACTGCCATGGATAATTCAATAAAACTTGACAAGCTTGCATAGGCACAACATCACATGAAATAGTATCATCATAATGTCCTAATGTCATGACTTCCTTAGCATGCTTGTTCAATTTCACATTAAAACAATCATTCATCCAATGCAGTTTTATAGGACTAGGGTAGAAATTTGTAGTAAGTTGCAATGTAGTATTCAATTCCATGCTAGCAATTTCACTACAATTACCTTCATCAATTTTCATGTTGCAATCCTCAACTTTAGCTAGACAATGAGTTTCTCCTATAATTTCATCACAATAAGCAGTTTGTACATGCAAATCTTTCCTATCAATTGAATCAACATGCTCATACTCAATTTCAACTTCATTATCTAAATCAGTTTTAAGATCACCAACACAAACAACATCATCAATACTATCACCTTTTTCATATTCAATCTCAATTTGTTCTAGGTGAATAAGCATATCAGGGCAGTCATTAATCATATGATCTTTTCCTCTACATTTGAAGCACTCAATATCTCTAGCTCTAGTAGAAGGGTTAGAAGTACTCCCCTTGGGTCCAAGTTCGGCTCGTGGTGCAGCCGGAGGGGCGTCACTTCTTGGTCTATCCCTATCTCCTTGTAGCTCCTTGGAAGAGGCATCTCGTCCATAATAAGAATCCTTACGTCCTTGCTGATTTTTCCAAGTGTTGGAAGAACCATGTGCATTCCTATTACCTTGATTCCTATACTTAGTCTTCCTTTCCACTTTGATGGCTAAGTGCAGCAACTCAGCCATAGAACTATATGGAAACATTTCAATTTCATTAGCCAAAAATGAATTGAGAATACGAAGATACCTTGCCATTGTCGCTTCTTCATCCTCAATCACATTGGCCCTGACCATGGCTATTTGCATAGCATTGAAGGTCTCTTCTACTCCCATTGATCCCTGTTTCAAATTCTCAAGTCGCTGTAGAAGCTCTCTAGTGTAGTGTGGGGGAATAAATCGAGCTCTCATCTTCCTCTTCATTAAGTCCCAAGTAGCAATGGGATAATCTCCATTTCCAACTCGAGCTTTCACTAATTTGTCCCACCAAACTAGAGCATAGCCATAAAACTCCAAAGATGCAAGTCGCACCTTCTTATGCTCGGGAAAGTTGTGACAATTCCAGATTTGCTCAATCTTCGTCTCCCACTCCATGTAGACAACTGGATCACACTTGCCCTCAAAACTTGGGATCTTCACCTTGATCTTCCCAACTCCATTTTGCTCAGGCTCTCTTCTCCTTCCTTGGTACCCTCCTTATTGGCAATAGGATCGCCATCCTTCATTCTCATGATACTCCTTTTCAAAATATGCATCATCATCTAAAGCCTGGAATCTATCAAAACGGTTAGTAGCACTGTATCTATTAGAATGACGTAAAGGAGCATTAGGAGCGTTATATCGCTCCCTTGGAGCTGGAATTTCAGCACCCCTGGGGGTACCATGTTGGCGTCTATGATGAAGCTCCTGTCTGATGGTTGTAGTAAGCCCACTAACAAACCTTTCACTAAACTTGTCCAAGAAGTTCATCAACTCCGGGGTGACAGGGCTGGTCGTCGGGTCCCTTGGGACATCTCGGTATAGTTGCCAATCTTCACTCTCCATGTACTCCTGTTGATATCCTCTTGGAGGTCTCCTTTTAGGAGAAACTAACCTGTCCATTATCAAAGAAAAGACTAACACAGAACAATGTTAAGTGAGTGTAAATGAAAACAACTCGCTAGTGTTTACTCTCGTATGTTTTCCTCTGCACTCTCTCTCAATTGTCGTTGCAACCAGCTTTTCTTTGATGAATTGACTTGTATGGATCAATAACCCACTAAGTTGAAACTACCTAACTCCTAGCAATATATGAATGATGGTAGAGATGGAGATGGCTAGCGTAGTGCGGGGTTTCGACTGTAAGGTTCTGACTCAAACAAAAGACTGACTCAATGAAAGAAAGAAAATAAGACTCGAAGGCGTTTTGCAAGAATGAGAATGCAAAACAGAGATATGAATTAAGCTTCGAATTTCAAGAAGAGCCAAAAGAAGCGTACCTTAACTTGTTCCGACTGATATTGATTGAAGGATCGAAGACGGAGTCGGGAGGGTTAGGTAATAATTGAGGCTCGTATCTGAAAGGAATGGAAGGGCGAACAGTGGATTCTGAGGCGGAGCCGCGGGCGCGGCCTGAATTCCGCGGGTGCGGCTTGAACCGCGGGTGCGGCTACTGAGCCGCGGGCGCGGTTTCTGTCGCGGCCTGCTGGGTTCTCGCTTCCGTTCGGGTTTGTTCAACCCGATTTCCTTTGAGTTCTTGAGATCCGACTTAAACAATATCAAACTAGACTTTGACTCAACAAAACGTAAAACAAACTACTAACTTTGAGACTTTTCGATTCTTTTTTTTTTGTATTTTTTTTTTTGTATTCTTTTTTTTTGATTTTTTTTTTGTCTCAACTAAACAAAACGAAATTACAGAATTAATCTCAGCAAAATTGAAAATAAATAAAAATAACAACTAACTTGATTTCCCTTGTAGAAAGATAGGATTCCCTTGTAGAAAGATAAGATTTCCTTCTTTGAAGATCTTGTTTGGGGCTTCAAGGAAAAAAATTCCAGCAATTCTTTTGGGTTTCTGATGGCTGCGTTTTGGTAGGGATGGATAGATTTTGAGATGGGTGAAGGGCTGAATGGATTTTGGGAACAAGGGTGCTCCAAACTCCAATCTTTCGATCTCCACCAACACTAATCGATCCAAGCTTCTTGCACACAACCTGTAATGACTCAACAAGAAATATCAAAGCAATGGAAGACTCAAAATCAATTTCTGAAAGAAACTGACAAACAAGAAAATAAAAGCTGACTCTTTTTGTGATTTTCTGGATAGGGGGTCTCTTGATGTTCTTGTGAAGACGAATGGTGTCAACACAGCTCTGATACCAATTTGATGCGGGGATAAGCCGCAGTTGCCGACCTAGACACCAAACTCGAATAGGAACTCGAACAGAGAAGAAAGGCGGAATTAGAATGAGATGAAAGAAGGATAAGTCGAATGATAGGCCAATTGGAACCAAATCAAACAACGATAAAACCCTTGAACTTAAGAACAAGAACCTTACCGAATGATGAAGAAACCCCAACGGATGATTACAACCAAACACAATGACTTTGGTGGGTCAAGGCACCTGGAGGTTGCTCTATGGAGTCCCGATAGCACCAACCTTATGGAGGAGATTGACACACACAAGCACAACTAGGGCCGACTCAACGACAATGCACACGGGGCACTCTTCTCACAAAAGCTCTCTCTTTTGGGAGGAAAAACGATAAACGTTGTATTCAATATCAAAGTCTGGGGGGCGGGCAAAACAACAACTAAGGCAAACCTTATATAGGGTCAATAAGGATGCCAACTAAAGAAATAAACAATAAAAGTAAATCCTAAAATAATAATCCGAAAAACAAATAAATATCCGAAAATAATGTTTCAGGAGGAGGCCTCGGCGAATGAGCCGCGGGCGCGGTTAGTGAGCCGCGGGCGCGTTCAGGAGGAGGCCTCGGCGAATGAGCCGCGGGCGCGGTTATTGAGCCGCGGGCGCGGCTGGAGCCGCGGGTGCGGTTATGGAGCCGCGGGTGCGGTTGTAGACATGTCGCCGACAGCTCTTTTTGAAACGGCTCGTTCTCTCTCGTCTGATATCGGAATTGAGCGATTCCAAAGCCTAGAGTTTCGTCTTGAAGTCTAGTTTGTTTCATCTTCAGTACTTGACTTCTCATCTTGACTCGAACCGGATCTCTACGAGCTTGAATGGCTACAATACGAGCTCGGGCTACTATCAATGACTTGAATGATGGCTCATAGTGATCTTTAGCCCTAGCTCCAGTGGTTAGCACATCTTTAGATTTAGAACGGGGCGTCCTTGATGATAGCTCAGATGCTCCCGCATCATAGTATACCTAGAGAAGTCATCTACAATGACAAACACGTACTTGTTTCCTCCACGGCTAAGTGTGCGCATAGGCCCACACAAGTCCATGTGAATAAGCTCTAAGGGTTCAGAGGTACTTACCTGATTTTTGGACTTAAAGGATGATCTTACTTGTTTTCCTCTTGTGCAAGGAATGCACACCTCTTCAGATTGACTCTTTATCTTTGGTAAACCAATAACTAGGTCTTTGTTGTGAAGTTTGTGTAGAAGTCTGAGGCTTGCATGAGAGAACCTTTGATGCCATAGATTGGATTCCTCAGATTGTGCAGAAAGGCACAGTTCCTCTTCAGGGATAAAAGATGGATCTACTCTGTATAGGTTGTTCTCTATGATTCCCCTGAGGAGAACTTTCCCTGTCTCAACATTCTCAACCAAACACTCATTAGTGGTAAAGATAACCCTATTTTGACCATCCTGGCACATTTGACGTACGCTCAATAGATCGAAGGTTAGGTTATCCACTAAAGTAACGTTATTCACAACAAGATTGTCAGAGATCCTTACCTTTCCCATGCCAATTACTTCAACTTTACTGTTGTTCCCAAAGGTTATAGAACCTTTGTTTTCAGGATGGAGAGATATAAACCATGCTTTGTTCCCTGTCATGTGTATTGAGCAAGCGCTATCTATATACCAGGAACTCTTCTTCTTTCCATCCTGCAAGTAAGGGATTAGTTTTTGTGCACCCAGGCAAGCCTAGGCTTACCTGGAATGAAGAACAATCTTCTATCCTCATTATCTTTTAAAACAACCTTGATCCTGGAAGTGTTCCTAACAGAAGAATTATTGCAATAATTGTAGGCTATCTCCTCATCTCTTGATTTTTTCCAACACTCTTGTTGGTAATGTCCTGACTCACCACAGTACCAGCAAACCCTGTGGTGTTTCAGATTGACATACCTACTTTGTCCGGGCCAGATGGTTTTGTTTTCAATTCTAGACCTAAAATCCACCTCTACTGGCTTAGTGCTTTTGGCATGTTTTTGCCATATCTTATACGTCTTTTGTCCATCAAACCACACCTTCTCTTCCTGAGCAATTTTCTTCCCTTTATCTTCAGAACCATTGTGGGAACAGTGTGTGATCGATCCTCCACAGGGTCCTTTATGACAGAGGGAATTTTGTATACCAGGAGACAAGATGGCAGTTTGTGAACAAGAGGCGCTATCATAGCCTAATCCAGCACGTGGTACAAAGCGTTTAGAGAAATCAGCCTTCTCCTTATCAATCTTAGAGGTGATATATTCATCTAACCAAATTTTCCTTTTGTTTTCTTCCTCTATTAGAAATTCATCAACTTTCTTAGCAAATTTTGAGTTGTCCTCAGTCAAAGTTTTAATTTCAGATTCAAGAATGGCAATTTTCCTTTCCAGGGAAGCTATATCAGACACATACTTAGGACAGGATTTGCACGAGTCCGACGAAGGGAACGAAGCCTTTTCAAGTCTAGCAACCTTAGAAGCCCAAAGCTGGTTTTCCTCAATTAGACATGAAATGGTTTCTTCCTTCTCGTCAATCAAAGAATTCAGATTACTTTGTTCCTTTCCTAGAGAATGAATGAACCTAATAATCTGAGCTTTTGATTTGTTTTCTAAGAAAGAGTCAAATTCTGAAGTGTTTACCTCTTCTTCGGATTTTTCTCCTGTAGCCATTAGACATGTGTAGGGAAATTCTTCTTTAGAGTCGGATGTCCCTCCTGTAGCCATTAGACACGTTTCCTTGGGAGTGTAGAGAAATTCGTCTTCAAAGTCAGATGTCCCCCATGTTGCAATCATCGCTTCCTTCCTTTCCTTTTGAGGGACATTTGCTTCTCCTCCCTTCTTTTTAAAGCAATTTCTCGCAAAGTGTCCCTTCTTCTGGCAGTGATAGCAGATGATAGTACTCATGTCTTTGTTCCCATCAGGGAGACGTTGTTTTTCTCTGCTATCCTTCCAAACTCTTCGAAAGCCTCTTGTGAAGAGAGCAACTTCTTCATCCTTATCAACAATTTCATCCTCTTCCTGAGAGAGATCAAAGGCTTTTTCGATTTTTAGAGCAATGTTCTGGGACTTCTCTGATTTCTCTCCTTCCCTTCGTAGCATCTTGCTCTGTTGAATCCCCGCGTTGCTCTGGAGACGAGCAACTAGTTCCTCCAAGGTGATGTTTTTGATATCATTCTGAGCTTGGAGTGCAAGAGAGAACGCGTCCCATTTAGAGGACAATCCCTGAAGAAATTGATGCGTCAGTTTCCACTCAGGGATCGTTTCCCCTAAGAACTCGAGTTGGCCTACGTATCCCTGGAAACGTGAATGGTAGTCATCCAAAGACTCATTCTTTCCTTGAACAACACTATCATACTCCTTGATGAGAGTCAAGATCCTATTTTTCTTGATGTCTTCATTCCCCTCATACATCCTTTTGAGGGATTTGAATATGTCGTGAGCAGTCTTGTACTTTAGAACCTTCCTTTGATCGGATGGACCAAGGGCAGCGAGTATGACCTTCTTTGCTCTCATGTTGAGCTCCAAGACTTTGTAATCAGCATCTTGATAATCTTCTCTTTTCTTGAGTGTTCCTCCAGTCTCATCTGAGGATCGAGAATCTTCACATCCCCAAATTCCACTATCTTCCACATCTGTCCATGCAGGGAACAGATATGTGATTCGATTTGTTCCACCCAGTATGAGAACTCTCCTGATTTGAGCATTGGTGGCTTCCAAAAGGAGTCGTTGATGGTTGTTCCTGACATTCTTCCTGCAAGGGTAACAATCTAGAGACCAGGCTCTGATACCAATTGTTGGATCGTTAGTTCAATTACTTCTGAGGGAACAAAGTGTATTGTTCCTTCAGAGGTGTAGCAGCGGAATATTAACGCAGGAAGTATAGAAGAACACAAGTATTTAGAGTGGAAACCTCAACCACTAAGAGTTGAGTAAAACCACTACCTTCAAGCTTCTCACTTGAAGGATTTGAATGAGTATACTTATCTTATTAATCTCTTGTTTGTTACAAAAGAAAGCAAGGATTACGATCACGAATCTCTTCTTTCACTCGAGCCCAAACTCAACGCCTAAGACTGAGTATTGCTCACTCTTTCTCTCTTTTCTTCTTGTTCTTCTTTTGGACGATCACACTTGATTCGCACAAGCATAAACTCTCTCAATCGTCTAATCTATTCCTAAGCCTAAGACTAGTTTATATAGCAAAGATAAAACTAGGTTTAAACTAGGGAACAAACAAGAATATGGAAAATATATCTTTCGCATAAGAAGATATTATTTCCATCTTTTAAATATATCTCTTTCCTTAAGATCTTCATGATATCTTTTTAGCTCAACCGTATTTTCCATAAAGTAAACATGATATCTTCGTTGCGCTCTCTCAGCCCTTTCTTTCCTTAAATAGCTCGCCTCTGTTGAGTAACGTTCCTGCTCAAGTAGACATCCTGAAACACTCAAGTATACATTAGTAGGAATGTTTGTTACCATCAAAACCAGAAGGAACTTAACTATGTCCGTAGCTTCAACAGTAAACTCATGTAAGACATATAAAATCCAACCCAAGAGAGAGAAACCCTAGAGAGGTGAAAGAACAAAAGAGAGCTTCTTGAAAAAGAATGACTTAGAGAGGAGAGAGCCACAAAAGTGAGGTGAGAGATCCTTACAAAGAGTGTTTGTAATCTCATTATTCTACTAGTGAAGCTTCATCGTTGTTCCTCGTGGATGTAGCCTGTAGGCACGTTTCCTAACCACGTATATCATGTGTTTCGTGCTTGATTGATTTAAGTTCTCAATTCGTTTATACATCAGTGAGCAATCTGTATCACAACGACGCTACGTAAGTGGTATAAGAGAGCAAGGTTAGTTCTTGGTATCTTGAAGCATTTTTTGAAAGTGCCTAGAAGGTTTTTGAAGAAATGTCCAAAAGGTTTTCACATTTGTAGTTCAAGATAAAGGCTCTATCTTGCTTTGGGAAGTTGTCTACAAGGTGTTTGTCGAAATTACTCAAAGAGAAAGTGATTTTTTGGTGTATCAAGATTGGTGTAAATATGACAAATAGTGAAAAAGAAATCTCGAAGAAGGATATCAAGACAACGATGTATCATTAAGCAAAGATTAAAGTAGAGAAAATTATCGGAGAAAACAACTCCGGTATGTGGAGATGTCAAGTGAAATATTCTTTATGTCAATAAGATCTATAAGATGTTCTAGAGGATAAACCAGAAGATATAGAAGAGACAGTTTGTAACAAGATGAACAACCGTGCTTGTGGCATCATTAGATCGTGCTTAGCCAAAGAAATCAAATACTTTGCGACGAATGCCGCTTCAACGAAGGAGATATGGAGGAAGCTGGAGGAGAAGTACTTAACGAAGACTAACCAGAACCAAAATTTTCTACTTCGGAAGTTCTATCGAATTGACATGAGACCGAGGATTTCATGGGGGAGCATTTGAATGATTTTACTAAGATGTTCACATATTTGGTAGATTTTGGAGTGAATGTTAGTGATGAGACCAAAGAGGTATGTCTTCTGAATTCTTTGCCTGGTGATTATGAACATTTGGCTACTAACGTTACCTATGGCAAAGAGAAAATGGTGTATGAAGAGATCTCTGCATCGTTGTTGAATCATTTTTGTAGGAGGAAAGAAATGAATGAATCCCGAAATGGTGAAGCCTTAGTGTTGAGCGGTAGACCAAAGGAGAAGAAAGGCCATGGTGGTCATGGTAAGATTACGCATACCGGTGATGAAGGCGGTATCACGTAGTTGGGGTTTCTGACAAGCTCCCCAACAAGCGACTCTGCGTGGGTCCATATGACAGGAGAGAAGTAGGTGGAGAGAACAACATGCGACGCGAGGAAGAAGACGAATTCATCTTCTTATAATCTTTGTGTACGTTGGTAATGGGTATACGCCATTTCCAATGTACAAATGTTTGGAATTAAAAAAAAATAGGTGTACGTTTGAAATGAAATGGGCGTAATCTCATTCCCAACGTGTACATGTATTTTGTCTTTTATACAAGTTTTAAATTTTATACATATAAATTGGAATTTTTGTCTATCCAATCGTTTTGGGTGTACGTCCATTTTCAGCGTATAAGAATTTAGTGTGGATAGTTGAAAAATATAATGCGTAAACCCTCTGCGTTACAAAATAGGTTGGAGTTATAAAAGAAGAAATTTGTACATGTGTCAGGATTTTTAAAATAATGAAATGGTTATAAAAGGACACGTGTCAGAATTTTTAAAATAAAGAAATGAATAATTTGGGAAAGGCGTCAGGAAAAAACAAATAAGCCACAAATTTTCTGACACATCCATACAATTCACTGTTCACTCGTACAAGATTAATTCTCATCCACACATTAAGTTTTTGGCGGTACACTTTCCCGCAAAATTTGTTGTAAGCTCGCTTAGAGCAAATTTTTGCTCGAAAGTTATTGTAATTTGGCTTATCTTAACTTCATCTTCCTCATTAAGTCCGTTTTTCTCTTCTCTGTATTAAACTCCATCTTCCTCATTAAATTTGCTTCATATCCTGTCAGCCAACTGTTTCCATCTCTTTATTAAATGCACACGTTTTTTTTGTGTTTTTATAGCAGTAAATGACTATGTTTTCTTGTTTTGGCTTGTTTAGGTCAAACATATATGTTCTCCTTAATATGTGGAGGCAAGTGGAAGGTGGAGAATGAACTTTGGGTCTATGAAGACTCTAACAAGGCAAAGGGTTTGATGGTCAGTGATGACATCGATTATGAAGGGCTGCTGAATATGGTTGCAGAAAAACTTGTCATTGATCTTAACAGGTTTGACTTAAAGTTCATCTATATGCCTCCACAAAATCGATCTCATGACCATCAAACCTGTTAAGATCTTAACAGATTCATTTACGTTTCCTTTCCGTTTCCGAACACTACAAACAAACGGGCCCTCAACACCTACTTTGGATGGGAGTTTGAAGCGAGCCGAGGTGAAACCGATACAGAACTATGTATTGCTTTTTACAAACAAGCTGCAAAGGATAGTTTTACTTTGGAATGACAGATTCGAGAATTTAGAGCAAGGTCGCCACCCAATAAACATTTGTTTCTTTCAATTAAATTTATTTATATGTTGGTCATATCAGTATAGATAATTTATGACCTACCCTTTCTAGACAATGGGGTACTTTATGGTCAAGAATTCTATGCAGTACGTCTTTAGAGCTCTGCGCCAATGGGAACATTATTTGGTTCAGATTTAGTTCATTTTTTTCACTGATCACCAAGATTTGAAGTTTCTTCACTGTCAAAAGGTGATAAAAAAAATACATGCTCGGTGGGTGATTTTTCTACACAAATTTCCTTTTATTATACTCGCTCGTCCCTCAATGTTCTTTTCATTTCATTTTAACACATTTGTCGAGACACGTTTTGCGTCGTTAATATCTCTTACTATATCTTTTTAAAAATTATAAAATTTTGATATTGTTAAAGTACTCAATGAGACGAACAAAACAAGATCTCACATGACCATGTTTATTCTTATAGATTGAGAATAATCTAGCGAATTGTATTGAATTGTGAATACTGTAAAAATTGGAGATGAGAAGAATATTAAGGGACGGAGAGAGTACAACATAAATAAGGGGCTCTTAACAAGGTAGCAGGCAAATGGATTGAGTAGGAGGGCTTCTTTGCTAATTACCTTAGTGTAGGAGATTGTAGGCTTCGAGTTCTTGAAAGTGTTGTATGGAATTGATGCTGAATTCAAGGAATTATGAGCCAAGTGTAGTGGAAAGCATCCTTGTGCAGATATTCGAGATGGCTATCTTTTTAAAGGGGATCGATTGTGCATCCCTTGCTCGTCTTTAAGAGAGAAATTGATTCAAGATCTGCATGGTTGAGGTCTTAGCCATCGTCTGGGTAGAGACAAAACCATTGCTAGCCTGGAGGAGATATATTATTGGCCACACTTGAGGAGATATGTTGGTGCTATAGTCAGGAGATGGTATACTTGTCACGTTTCTAAAGGTCAGTCTCAAAATATTGGTCTTTACACGCCTTTACCTATTCCGAATGAGAGTTGACAAGATTTGACCACGAATTATGTGCTTGGATTGCCTCGTACGCAGTGAGGCGTGGATTTTGTGCTTGTTGTAGTAGACAGATTCTCCAAGATGACACACTTTATTGCTAGTCAGAGGACTGTTGGTGCGTCGAACATAGCTAAGATGTTTTGCAGGGAGGTTGTGCGTCTTTGTAAGATCTGTATGTTAGTATCAAGGGAACTGTGACAAAGAGTTGTCCAGTTCCTAGGCACAACGGAAGTAATATGACAAGTTACCAACGCAATTACTTAAGGTGGAAACCCTAGATAACCAACTAGTTATCTTTGGATGAAAATCACCCCTCTTTCGAGGATTTGAAAGGTCTAATTGTATATTCAATCAATGAGTTTAGAGATGAACGAGATTATAAAACTTATTGCTAAGTACTAACCTAGTTCCTATCAGAAACTCTAAGATAAAAATACCAGTGAACTTACTTGATGTTCTTTTGCAAGAACACTTTTCTCTCCTCTTAGTCTGATGCACTTCAAGCTTCGTCAAAATACACAAGTCCTAAGAACATAAAGATGATTATATATATAGGAAGCAACTCTGCCGTATAAAGATATTCCAAGAATATATTATACGTCAAACTTATTTCCTAATTTATAACAATCTCTATGACTTTCAAGTTAGCCTAATTAACTCGAGATTTACCAAATATTACATAGACAATATTACAACCAACTCTAGTAATATCCTAACAAGGAAAAGATCTCCTACAAGATCTTCTCGGCTCGCCGCCCACGCTAGGGTTAGAAGCAACACGGATGTAACGCAGTTCCTTCAGACTTCCCTTAATACTCCATCAGTCTTCAAATCTTCAATCTTTTCATCTGAAATATCAAGATAAACTATACCATAGTATATGCTAAGGTTGTCATCGTCAAAACATAGAGTAATAGTGGAAAAGAACCTATTGAGGAACCAGTGTTCCTCAGGTCCCTATTCCAACAATTTCCCCCTTTTTGATGATGACAAACTCGTATAAGTGTAATCACAGAGACAATAGGCAGATATGAATATGAATTTCAGGACAAAGATACTTAGACCAAAAGCTTCAAATGGTTCCCCCTTAACCTTTGAATTTTCTAACAAGTTCCCCCTAAACACGATGCCAGTCCTATTGGTTCCAAGATTTCAGAGTATATTCCCTCTTTTAACATCATCGAAAAGATTTGAAGATAATATAAGGAACTATGATGCAAAACATGAATGTGCAAGACTCACAAGGCATAGAACAACAAAATATTGTTATTATCATTCATGAGCCCAAAGACAACTGCGACTCATACAGGCAAACACAAAAAAAAACAGAAATCATGAAGCAGAAAGAACAACAAGAACAGAAGGATTGATGTGCTGGGGAACCCTAGAGGAAATTCTATGCCAACTACATCGGAGGAACTGCTGGAGAAACCCTATCCTCTCTTGACAGAGAGAACGTCGGCAAGCTTGACGAAGGCAGAGCTAAGGTCACGAATAGCATCCGAAATTTCCCGTAGTTCCTCAACAATCTCGGAAGAGGTCTCCTCTTGATCATTTGCATGAGCGGGTCGAGCAGGTATATGTCTGGAGGGCCTGGACTTCTTGGAGACAGTCTCTTCCACTTTGAGACTGTTGATGTAGGAGCTATCCATCATGTGGGAGAACTGCGTCTCCTCCTCTGTTGTCGGGTAAATGTCAAGTCTCTCCAAGAGAGCCTTGATGAGTGATGGGAACGGAAGAGAGTGGGATGGATGGCTATGGTATGCCTGCATGTGATGCATGATGATCTTAGGCAGGTCAAGGATCTCCCCAAAGACGATTTTGTCCATGAAGACAGCGTCGGCAATCAGAACTGTGCTCCTCTTTTCTTGGCGAGGAACTACGTTGTTTATCAGAAAAACATGGAGTAGCTTCATGGAGAGGGAGAGGAACCTTGTGTTGAATTCCTTTAGGGAAGAGTTCCCAAACACAGTCTTGGCAAGCTCAGTCTTCTTGACAGGCCAATGCTTTTTGTGGATAGCAAAGAACCCGGTTCCTGTAGGCATCCCCAGTACGGAGGAGTGCTGCTGTGGGGAGAGGAGTGCTGCTGGGATTTGGGGGGAGAGTGAGTAGAGGCGTCACTCTTGGCAGGGGAGGGTTCAGCTTTTGTGGAGCTCTCTAGAGGAGGAGGAGAATTGGCCGGAGAAGTGGGGGGAGAGATGTAAGGAATGATAGCCATGGTGATGGGGTCGGGAGAGGGAGAGTTCGGTGGAGATGTGGGTTTGGTGGAAGGAAGTGGGGTAGAAGAGGAGGAGGGGATGTCGGTTGGCTTAGTTTCCTTCGATGGAGTGTCCTTCTCCACTTGTAACATGAACAACTTAAAAAGTTCCATCTGTAAAAAAAAAGATCCGATTGATTATTTTTTGTTCAAAGAAGTACGATTTTGTCAATTTATTATGAATGACAGTAGAGTCCGTATATTATGCACATCACAAAGATAATAACACATTTTGAATGACTATGACTATAGAATCAAGGATCATGTAAGCAAGCAGGGAACCATAAAATCAACCAATCATTTACTAGTCAAGACAGAGAAATATACAAGGGAACTCAGAACCGCTAATCAATGGCAATCATGCCCAAGAGTAACCTGAAGTATTCAAAAGGTTCTCTATTTAGGGTTTAGTAAAAATGTCAGCTATCTGGTCCTCAGTACGACAGTGTTCCATGAGAATAATACCCTTTCCACATTATATCTAAGAAAATGGTGCCTTAGAGTGAAAAACAGGATTCTTAGATATACTAATGGTGCTAGTGTTATCACAGAGAATTTTTAGAGGACCATAGGACTTACCAAAGTCAGCGAGTTGTTTCTTGAGCCATAGAAGATTTGCACAACAAGCTGCAATTGCGATGTACTCCGACTCGGTGGTGGAGAGGGAAATTGATGATTGCTTTTTGGATGCCCATGACACTAGGCATGGACCAAGGAACTGAGCCATCCCAGAGGTGCTTTTCCTATTCTTGAGTTATCCTGAATAGTCAGCATCAGTGTAGGATAGTATTTCAAAATCATCACTCTTAGGATACCATAGACACAAAATTTCAGTTCCCTTGAGATATCTAAGGATACGTTTGATTGCAGCCAGATGTTTGACTGTTGGATCTGCTTGGAATCATGCACATAAGCACACTGAGTACATGATGTCTGGACGACTGGCCGTCAAGTATAGAAGGGAACCAATCATTTTCCTGTAGAGAGATTGATCAGCCTTGATGTCTGTTGGAACCAGCGTCAGTTTTGTTGTAGGAGAGATTGGAGTGGCGAATGGCTTAGAGGAACTCATTTGAAATCTGTGAAGAAGTTCCTTGACATACTTTTGCTGGTGGATTTGAGTTCCGGTGGGAAGTTGATTTATTTGCAATCCCAGAAAGAAGGTGAGTTCCCCAATCATACTCATTTCAAATTCGCTGCTCATGAGATTCTTAAATTTCTCTACAAGGGACAGATTAGTGGAACCGAAGATAATATCATCGACATAAACCTAGACAACCAGGATATCTTCATTTTGTTCAAGGAGAAAGAGATTTTTATCAATCAAACCTCTTTTGTATCCATTGGATATCAGGAACTGAGCTAACCTGTCATACCATGCCCGTGGTGCTTGCTTGAGTCCATAAAGAGCTTTGTCGAGGAAGTAAACATGGTCTGGTCTACTTTTGTCCTCAAAACCCGGAGGTTGCTTGACATATACTTCTTCTTGGAGAAATTCATTTAAGAATGCAGTCTTGACGTCCATTTGGAATAGTTTCAAGCCCTTATGAGTAGCAAAAGCGATCATGAATCGAATGGCTTCCATTCGAGCAACAGGAGCAAAGGTCTCATCATAGTCAATGCCTTCTTGTTGACAATACCTTTGGGCGACAAGTCTTGCTTTATTTCTAGTGACCATGCCTGAGTCATCAAGTTTAATTCTAAAGATTCATTTGGTTCCAATGATAGTTCTGTTTGAAGGACGAGGAACCAGACGCCAAACTTTGTTCCTTTCAAATTGATGAAGTTCCTCGTGCATAGCATGCACCCAGTCCGCATCATTGAGAGCTTCCTTGTAGTTCTTAGGTTCAAGAACAGAGAGGAACGTCGTGAATGCACAGAAGTTGTTCAATGAGGACCGGGTGGAGGGACATGTCTTGTCAAATGGAGAGATAATCTGATCAATTGGGTGAGATCCCTTGTATTTGTAGTTGACAACAAGAATTGATGATGAAGAGGGCTCATCCTGAGGAACTGTATTGTCTTCAATCTCATTGGAGTCTGGGTTCTCTGAAGAGGGAACTGTGGCGGAGTCAGAGGGGCCAGGAGCACTGGGAGAAGATTCATCATTCTATACAAGGGAACTGGGTACAGAGTTTTGAGGGTGATCTTCCTCGGGATTCTCATCTGCAGTACCTGCAGGGTCTAAGGAAAATTCCGGAGTTGCAGAGGAGTCTAGAGTAGATTGATCTTCTTATTCATCAACATTATTGTCACCTGTGGGAAATACCTGTGAAGACACATGAAAAGCAGATTCATTGAAACACAACATGAATGGATTCTTCGAACTTGGAAGTCCTCGTGTTGAACACTTTGAAGGCTTTGCTATTTGGAATATATCCCAAGAATATTCCTTCATCACTTCTGGGATCGAACTTCCCAATGGGAGATTTGCCATTGTTGTGGACGAAGCACTTGCACCCAAAAACCTTGAGATGCGATATGTTGGGAACTCGTCCATGGAGAAGTTCATATGCAGTCTTCTCAATTTGGGGCCGCAGCATGCCTCTGTTTAGAATAACATGCAGTGTTGACAGCCTCAGCCCAAAATCTTTGAGAGAGACCAGCTGAGATAAGCATAGTGCAAGCCATATCTTCAAGAGTCCGATTTTTCCTTTCAACCACTCCATTTTGTTGAGGAGTTATGGGCGCGGAAAAATTGTGAGTGATCCTCTTTTCCCTGCAAAAGGTTAGGAACTTTGCATTTTGGAATTTGGTTCCGTGATCGGAACGAATAGCCTTAATTTTGTGTCCCAGTGACATTTCGAGAGTTGGAACTATTTCACAGAATCTATCAAACACCACGTCTTTTGATTTTATGAAAATAGTCCATGTGTATCTCGAGAAGTCATCTACAATCACAAGAATGTATCTATCACCTCCAATACTTTGAGTATGCATAGGACCACAGAGGTCCATATGGATCAGTTCCAGAGGTTTGGAGGTACTTATGACAATTTTTGGTTTAAAAGAACTACGTACCTGTTTACCTCGAACGCATTCGGAACATAAATCAGATTCGTCTACCTTGATAGAGGGTAAGCCGTGAACAAGTTCCTTTCTTTGAAGTTTGTGAATGAGGTTCATACTTGCATGACCAAGTCGTTGATGCCACAGAGTAGATTTGTTCATCATTGTGGCAAGGCACAACTTTTCTTGAGGAGAGTAGCTATGGTCAATGATGTAGACATTATTGAATCTCTTACCTTTGAGGAGAGTTTTCTGAGACTCAGGGTGAATCACAAAGCACTCAGAGGGAGTAAATAGGACATTGTTCCCTCCTTGGTCACACAGCTGCGACACACTTATTAGATCAAAACCAAGATTATCGACAAGGTGAACGTCACTTACCTTAATGTTTTAAGAGAGATCTACAGTTCCAGTTCCCAGTATTGCACCTTTCTTCTTGTCACCGAAGGAAATCTTTCCTCCGTTGTATCTCTGAAGTGAATGAAGTTTCTCTTTATTACCTATCATATGAAATGAAGCGCCACTGTCTATGTACCACTTAGCAACATTCTTCACTTCAGCCTGCAAGGAAAACATTAATTTTTACAAACCTAGTTCAGCCAAGCTTTTCTAGGTAAGTTAGTCTTAAAGTTCCCTTGTTGGGGAGTTCTGAGGTTTTTCTGAGTTTTGGACTTGGAGTCTTTAACATTTTCATAGTATTGAGGGTCATTAATGTCATTGATTTGAGTCTTTCCATGTCTGAATTTTCTAGAGGCCTTTTCTTCCTGTTTCCTCTTTTTCTCACAATCATATATAAGATGTCCTTGATTCCCATAGTGCCAGCAGACACAGTTGGTGGGAATTCGCTGATACTTATCCTGAGTTTTGTAGTGAGATTTCTTTTTACCTAGATCAACCTTTTTCCTGGGGGTATTTCTAGGTTTACCCTTTTCCATATTTTTATACATGTCGTGAATGTGGGGACTGAAGTATGGGGCACAGGGTGGTTCCTTTGTAGGGGAACTCTCAATCACTTTGATTCTTTGTTCCAAATATTCATTTTTGTTATTAGAGGTTTGAAGAGCTAAGTCAAGTCTTTCATTTTTGGCTTCAAGAATTTTGGTTATTTCATCAAAGTTTGAATGAGATTCACAAGGAGGATTAGACACGTCATGAGGTTTATAGCCTAGTCCTCCACTGGGTTTAATGAAGACGGTCTGAGTGACAGTTTTCTCATGAATACATTCAGTGAGAGAGTCAAGTTTCTCAATAATGGTATGCAATAAGGACTCAGAAGGTTGTAAAGGGGAACTGTTTCCTAAGTTCAGTTTTTCATGCAAGTCGCAAGTAGGACACGTGGTGATTTTGTTAGCATTTTCATATTTCTTGCACCAAGCTTCACTTTCATCAGAGAGAATAGAGATTTCTTCTTCATTTTCAGCAAGTCTACTTAGCAGGTTGTTATTTTCTTTGCTCAGAGATTTGATAAGTTTGATCAATTGTTTCTTATCATATTTGAGAAGAGTTTCAGAAAGTTCAGAGAAAGAAGATACCTCAATAGTTGGTGACTCATTTCCAGGTTGAGCCATGAGACATACTTTGGCCATGTCGTCCTTAGATTCACTGTCTCCCCATATAGCTTCAGGTTCTGAAACAGTCATGAAGCAGACCTTGGATGGATTTAGATCCAGTTCCTTATCAGAGTCGCTATCACCCCAAGTGGTGGCGGCAACCAAAGCCTTTTTCTTGGCAGGAACCTCTTCTTCTTTAGGTTTATCTTCATTCTTAGGGCAGTCTCTAGCACGATGCCCTGGTTGATCACATTGATAGCATCTTAGTTCCCTCCTTTCCTTGCGATTCTCATTCCTGGGGAACTTGCCTTTATGAAATTTTCTTACAATGCTTGTGAGAAAAGCGGTCATTTCATCGTCATCATCATCTGAGTCAGCTCCAGTGGAGAGTCTTTCCAGGACTTTGGTTAGGGAAAGAGCAATGCCAGCCTCAGTAGAACTTTTCTCATTTCCCTTCATTTTATCTTCATGATGTTGAGCTTGCCCAGCGAGTTCCTCTAAGTGGAGTTCCCTGATGGAAGGGGTCTGAAGCATGATATCTTGTGTGACTGCAAATTTTGAGTTTAATCCATTGATGAATACCATGGATTTTGACCATTCCTCGAGCTTGACTCCGCAGGCGCGAAGTTTGTTACACAATATCTTCAGACGACCATGATACGCAGATACGTTTTCAGTTTCTAGCATCTTGAATTTGTGATATTCTCCTTGTAGATCGAATTTTCTGCTATTTTGGAGATCTTCACTTCCCAAGTTGAAAGTTTCAAGAGATTTCCACATATCTTTAGCATTGTCAATGCCCATAACCTTATCTTGATCAGATTTCGAGAGAGCATTCAGAATATATTGTCTGGCTTTGGCATTCTTGTCTTGTTGAGAGAATTGTTCAGTGGTCCAGTGCTTGAAATCCAGTTCTGACTTTTTATCAGTCGGATCCTTTGGGACTTCGTAGTTTCCATGCTCAACAATTTTCCAGCATATCATGTCATTAGTTTGGAAGAAACCAGTCATATGTTCCTTCCACCATTGGAATTGACCAGGTTTCAACAAGTATGGCTTGTTTGTAGAGATACTTAGTTCTGGTTCGTTTCGACGAGACATATTGATAACCTCCGAGTAACACACAATCTAGAGCTCTAGCTCTGATACCAATTGTAGGATCTGTATGTTAGTATCAAGGGAACTGTGACAAAGAGTTTTCCAGTTCTTAGGCACAGTGGAAGTAATATGACAAGTTATCAACGCAATTACTTAAGGTGTAAACCCTAGATAACCAACTAGTTATCTTTGGATGAAAACCACCCCTCTTTTGAGGATTTGAAAGGTCTACTTGTATATTCAATCAATGAGTTTAGAGATGAACGAGATTACAAAACTTATTGCTAAGTACTAACCTAGTTCCTATCAGAAATTCTAAGATGAAAATACCAGTGAACTTACTTGATGTTCTTTTGCAAGAACACTTTTCTCATCTCTTAGTCTGATGCACTTCAAGCTTCGTTAAAATGCACAAGTCCTAAGAACATAAAGATGATCATATATATAGGAAGCAAGTCTGTCGTATAAAGATATTCCAAGAATATATTATACGTCAAACTTATTTCCTAATTTATAACAATCTCTATGGCTTTCAAGTTAACCTAATTAACTCGAGATTTACCAAATATTACATAGATAATATTACAACCAACTCTAGCAATATCCTAACAAGGAAAAAATTTCCTACAAGATCTTCTCGGCTCGCCGCCCACGCTAGGGTTAGAAGCAACACGGATATAACGCAGTTCCTTCAGACTTCCCTTAATACTTCATTAGTCTTCAAATCTTCAATCTTTTCATCTGAAATATCAAGATAAACTATATCATAGTATATGTTAAGGTTGTCATCGTCAAAACATAGAGTAATAGTGGAAAGTAACCTATTGAGGAACCAGTGTTCCTCAGGTCTCTATTCCAACAGTCTTCACGGTGTTACTACGTCAATTACTTTAGACAAGGACACCAAATTTCTCAATCATTTCTTGCTTTCTCATTGGAGATTGTTTGGAACATCGGCGAATATGAGTTCTACCACTCACCCATAAACTGATGGAAAAACTGAGGTAACCAAGAGAACTCTAGAGAATATGATTTAGAGTGTTTGTGGAGATAAGACAAAGCAATGGAATTTAGTATTGCCTCAGGTGGAGTTTTCTTACAACAACGATGTGCACAAAGCATAGAGTAATAGTGGAAAGTAACCTATTGAGGAACCAGTGTTCCTCAGGTCTCTATTCCAACAGTCTTCACGGTGTTACTACGTCAATTACTTTAGACAAGGACACCAAATTTCTCAATCATTTCTTGCTTTCTCATTGGAGATTGTTTGGAACATCGGCGAATATGAGTTCTACCACTCACCCATAAACTGATGGAAAAACTGAGGTAACCAAGAGAACTCTAGAGAATATGATTTAGAGTGTTTGTGGAGATAAGACAAAGCAATGGAATTTAGTATTGCCTCAGGTGGAGTTTTCTTACAACAACGATGTGCACAAAGCTTCGGGGAAATCACCCTTTTTTTGGTATATTCTTTTGTTCCTAAGCATGTGGTTGATTTGGTTAAGTTGCCTAAGGCCCCTCGAGCTAGTGCAGCGGCTGAGACTATGGCTGAAGAGATTGTAGCTATTAAAGAAGTTGTCAAGGCTAAGTTAGAGGCTATTGGGCCAAAGAATAAAGTTGATGCTGACAAACACAGAAGAGTTAAAGTTTTCAAGGTGGGAGACGGTATGATGGTTAGCAGAGGTTGCCCGTTGTTACTCCCTCCGTCCCATAATATAGTGCCTATTTTCCTTATTTGGCGTCCCAAAATGTTGTGTCTGTTTCCATTTATATCTTTCGTCTTATTATCCATATCAAATCACTTTTCTAAAAATTCACAATCACTACCTTCTCTCTCCTTCCTTTTTACATCAATTTCCACACTTAATCACTTTTTATCTTCTCTCTCCAACATAAAAAACCACACCCTCTCAGAATCTCTCTCTTTCACTTTTTTTTTCTCACTTCCTTAATTTTCCTCGAAAACCGCAAACGGACACTAAATATTGGGACGGAGGGAGTACTTAGCAAGTTGCATCCACGCAAGTGTGGTCCGTTCAAAGTGACCCGAAAAATCAATGATAATGGTTATGTGGTAGCTCTCCCAGATTCCATGAATATATCCAATACTTTCAAAGTGTTTGATGGTCATGAGTATCAAGGAGATGAGGCTCTTTATCAAGATGAGAACTCGAGGCCGAGTTCTTCAGAGGCGGAGGAGTTGATGTAGAATGGTTGGTTGAGTGTATCGAAGAAGTAGTTCAGCGTCAGAAAGGTTCGGCAAAATTTGCGAAAGTTTGGCGTTCGATGTCAGAATGACTATTATTATCTTCCAGATAGGGCTTTTTAGGCCACCCGAGTTTGTTTCACGCCCGAAAATAGCATTTTAATATTTTCTGCAATTTATTGTTTTAGTTTTGTTTTGGATAATTTTCGTATTAGGGTTTCTTTTCAGTATTTAAACACTTTTGGGACGTGGTCGTCAGAGTAATATTTTATCTTGATCAAATTCGAGAGTTTCCTTTTCCGGTGGATTCCAGAGCTTTATCTAAAAGGTTTGTCGCTTGGAAACTTGCGTTTTCGTTCTAGACTTAGCGCTTGCTAATCCTTTGTATGTGATTCCAACAACGTCATAAAATTCCAAAAAACATTAAACTCTTTTGGAATATCTTATAAAACAAACTAAAAACAGCTGGAAAGAACTATGGAGAATTTTATGGTTGACAAAAAAACATATACACGTATTAATGACAAATTACTATAAAGATCTATCTTGCGTATATGAGGGAAAATGATTTAGTTACCTAGCGGGTAATAATGAGATATGTACAGAAGAGTAGATATTTATGTATAGGTGAGCATATATTACCCTTAGTATATCCTACTATATAAGGGACTCATGTAACAAAATACAAGTGATTCATTCTATTACAATCTTTCACTCTCTTCTTCTCCTCCATTACAAGATTTATCAGGTAAATACCCTCATAAGGTGTACTCCCTCCGTCCCATTATATAAGCCTTATTTCATTTTCTGACACTATTCACAATCCGAGAGAATCTTCTTGATTTCTTCCAATTTACAAGCGAAAACATAGTCGTGTGGGGTCTTGTTTGATTCGTCTTGACAAGTACTATAACAATTTCAAAATTTTATATTTTTTACTAATACGTAACTAGAGATATTGACAAAACAAAACGCGCATTGACATCTGTGCAAGGATGAAATGAGGCTTATATAGTGGGACAGATGGAGTATTATCTTTGATTGATTATGTATTTGATAGTAAAGAGTTTACCTTTTTTTTTATAAAGATTACTGATTATAATAAAAAAATATTAAATTAATAGACATGAAAAGGTAAAAATACTTATGAATCACTTGTCTATGATGCTTATGCCTCAGCTAACTACTCTCAAAGTCACTGAATGGTTCCCTATCTGACTGACTGAATGGTTCCCTCCTATCAGACTAAATCCATCTTTCTCCAACCACCACCCTTTCTCAATTAAATTAATCAATTAACAGTACGAATCAACTAATTAAGATGTACTTTGATCAGAACATACCGTATTCAAATACACGTCTTTCATCCTTAATTTGCAGCAAAAATACATAAACAAATGCAAGTTGCCAGTGAATGGATATTAAGAACGGGTGTTTCGTTTTTTAAGAGGCAAATAAAAGTAAGCGAGGAAAAGTTCGGAAGAAAAGAAGGTTTAACGTAGAAAAAATAAAGTTTTTCGCGTTCACATATAAAAAGCTAATGTTCATAATTTAGGCGATAACGTTTATAATTTGAGCGATGAAATTTTTAGAGGTTATTTTGAAAAAAAAAACTAAATAAAAAAAATTAAAGTTCACAGTAATTACAAATATACCATGTCCCTTACTGAAAACGTTCAAAATAATTCATGGCTCAGATTATGAACACTAGTATCCATAATATGAACATTGACGTGTCATATGTCAATGTGAACTGTTCGTTTTTCCTACGGTTAGAGTCGTTCACAAGTGAACTTTCCTCAAATAAGTAAATCATCAAATCGGATATTTAAAAGAATTCTTTAAAAAAAGTGGAGAGCCTCTGGTGGACAAATCTTATCTTATCTTTATAACTTATTGAGTCTTGAGCATTGTTATTGAGCCCGATGAGCGTTGCATTGAGTTGTGGAATATTCACGTCTGTTGGTAACAGGAAATCTGCGGATTTTTTGGATTCTTTGAAATAGTGGCTAATTTTGAAAGAATCAAAATGTGTAAGGATGTTGTTGATATCAACAATGATGTTACAAATCTCCCAAGAAACCTTCCAAGTGTGTTTAATGTTGTTGATAACCGTGAGATTATCACATTTCAAGCAGTCGCAGACTCAGGATTTCCGGTCGGTGAGAGTCTGTTTGGATAAAAAAAATCAAAGTTACAAGATAAACAATAATAAAGAAATTACATAAAATCCCTCGACAAAAAATTCCGACTTATGCTCGTTTTGAACATAATTCCCACAATAGGCGCTCTTTCTAGCTTCGGAAAAATATATATTATGGAGAAGTTCTGTTTTAAACAACGCCAATTTACGAAGCCAATTTTTCCAATAAAATGCCTATAAAGGGAAAAATTCCTTAAAAAGTACTATCTTTTAATTCTTTGAGATAAGCAACAACAAAAAATTCCTATAACATAAGAAATCATTTCTATAAATAGGTTAAACCTAAATAAATGTAACTAATCAATATTTTAATGGACTAAAAATGCTCTTAAGAAATTCTATCATAACATTCATATTTCATTTATAAAGGCTACATCATTAATCTGCATTACAATCGTAATATTTCTATCCTATTTTATGTACCAAATACATAATATTTCAGATGTCTATATAAAATTTCATTCTATCATACGTATGCATAATTATCTAAGAACCATTGAGCATACTGGAAAAAAATGAAGAAATCAAATATCAACAAACACTAGATTAGAAAAAGAGAAATTTTTACGACCGAACAAAAAAAATTCAGTGGTGCAACGAGGGTCCGTCTGTGCTTCTAGGATAATATTCTGAATACCAAGACGACATGCAGCCTGTAAGACCCTTAACAGCCGCAAAGGCTTCCGTATAGTCAAGACAGAGGTATTATAAATTTTTATGGAGTCAATGAAAACATTAGCAAATTTACTATGAATGATAAATCCAATAAAAGAGCAAGAAATGTTTTTATAGTTGTTCCTCTTACCTAGACTAGCCTAAGTAGGATTTTGAGTGGAATATTGTTGTTCATGGGGTATACTCGAGTGTAAAATCCTATGTTGTAATAGAATTGTTTTGGTTACATTTTCATAATCAATATGAGTATTGGCTGATTGGTGGAAAATAGAATTGTTTCTACAGAGTCATAAGATTCACCAGATAAAAAACTAAGGTCATGATTGGGAGTACCCGTAATGAAATTATTAAAATTGACATCAAAATCGTCTTTATAGTCTAGTTTAATATTTTTATTTGCCCATCTGTTGCCGTAGCTGAAAATACGTATTGTGAATTGGTGAAAGGGCATTGGAAGAAAATACGATTTTTATTTACCTCGGTTTCATCACACAAAGAATATCTGCCAGGACCACGATAGTAGAATCTATTAAGACGTGATTTGGTGGGTAGACAGTCGATAACTATTTTTCAAACAAAATTTTTAATCTTAGGAGGGATATTCTTATTCCAAAAGAGCTTAGTATCAATTATTGAGGTAGGGGGTGTTTATTTAGGGATTTAGGAAAAAACAATTCAGGTGAAATGAATTCTCTTGAATTATATTCTCATGAATTATATTTCCATGAAATTGTATTTCATGGAATTTTGAAAATTGTGTTTGGTTCTAATTTACTTCTTAGGAATGAAAATCATAGGATTTAAATAAAATTGCTCTTATAGCCCTTATTTATACAAGTTTGAGGTTTTTGGTTTAAACCACCCGTTATTTACTGAAATTTGCAAGGAACCACCCGTATTTCACGTAATGATTTTAAACCACCCAAAAGAGCCCTTCCGTTAATATAGTCACACCCAAACCATATTTATGTTAGAATTACCGTCTAAATACGTTAAAAGACCAGACTGTCCCTTGGTTTTCGTTAAAATTACACTAAAAATTGACCCTGTTACTGTTCATCGTCTTCAACCTCCCACGAAACGCCCTAGGTCGATTCGGATTTTGACTCAAACACTCGATTTCCATCCTCTAAACACTCCCATTATGGTCTATTTCTTCTCCTCTTTCATTCCCCTCAAGAATCTAGAGTTGTGGTGGCCGGAATCGTGAATTGCCATTGAAGGTCGAGCTCGACCTCTTCCTTGTTCCTCCATTTTTTCTTCGATTTTCAACCTCTAAACACTCCCATTATGGTCTATTTCTCCTCCTCTTTCATTCTCCTCAAGAATCTAGAGTTATGATGGCCGGAATTTCGAATTGACATTCTAAGTTTGCGAAGTCACCATTGAAGGTGAGGTTGAAGACAATGAACAGTAATCGACATCGATGAACAGTAATCAACATCGATGTGCTAGACCCTTTCATTCTCCTCAAGAATCTAGCGCCATTGCGTATTTTCGAGCCACTTTTTGTGACGAGGAGACCTTATACGCACTTTATATGCCTAATAACACTAGTTTGTATACGTTTTTCAAACATAATCAACATCGATGTGCTAGACCCTTCATATCGCAACTATTTCAACTATTTCGAAGATTGAAAGACTAGTAAAGGTTTACAAAGGAGGTGTTACTTGAAGAGTACGAGATTTCGACTTGAAGTTACCGACAAGGTTAAATAGCTATAATATTCATTGCAAACAAGTTTCATTGCATTCCGACATCGTTTGGGCATCGTTCCGCCTTATTGGACCTTAAAAGGCCTTAAGGCCCATTAAGACCTTTTAGCGTTTTTGCGTATTTTCGAGCCACTTTTTGTGACGGGGAGACCTTATACGCACTTTATATGCCTAATAACACTAATTTGTATAAGTTTTTCAAACATAATCAACATCGATGTGCTAGACCCTTCATATCGCAACTATTTCAACTATTTCGAAGATTGAAAGACTAGTAAAGGTTTACAAAAGAGGTGTTACTTGAAGAGTACGAGATTTCGACTTGAAATTACCGACAAGGTTAAATAGCTATAATATTCATTGCAAACAAGTTTCATTACATTCCGACGTCGTTTTTTTGCGTATTTTCGAG
The DNA here is from genome assembly GCA_029168935.1 of Oxyria digyna. NCBI lineage: Eukaryota > Viridiplantae > Streptophyta > Magnoliopsida > Caryophyllales > Polygonaceae > Oxyria > Oxyria digyna. Next base: position 51,094,329 of record JAPVLV010000005.1, read on the forward strand.
CCACTTTTTGTGACGGGGAGACCTTATACGCACTTTATATGCCTAATAACACTAATTTGTATATGTTTTTCAAACATAATCAAATATTGAAAATAACACAACCTTGTGCGCTGACTTAATGCGCACAAAGTAAGCAAATTTCAAAAATTTCAACGGCTACTTCTTTAACCTGTGCGCAGAATCTAGGCGCACATATGTTCAACTTGTGTGCAGTCGTTCCGCACACCAGTTGTTACATATTCTGAAAATTTACGAAAAGTACCCGTAATACCTAAGTGCGCAGAACACCAGCGCACAGAGTGGTGCACATAAGATGCGCGCACGAAATCGCGTGCATATAGGTCTCAATTCGCATGCATATAGTCATTGCCTATATTTTTAGCAAAAAATAGACGTGCCCACTAGGGGTGTTCATAATTATCCGATCCGGACGATCCGATCCATCGATCCGCCGATCCGATCCGTAAATATCCGTATCCAATGAATTATGTATCTGTATCCGTATCCGATCCGATCCGGATAAATTTCCGGATCAATGGATCGGATACGGATCGGGGTTAGATATCCTGCGGATATCCGGGGGTATGTCACTTATATTAATATAATAATAAATTATATATATAAATAATATAAATATATTATATATATAAATAATATAAATATATTATATCTAATAAAAAATGCCAAAAAAAATATGTAAGTAGTCGTCAATACTCAAGTATTGTTTGGACTTAGCCCTCTGCATTTATTTGGACAAAGCCCATTAGTGATATAATGGTATTGGGCTAATTACTAATGGACTCACCAACATTTAATGACCACTAGTGGGCCCACCAATGACTTGTATTGATATTCCGGATATCCGCCTCGGATATCCAATCCGATCCGAGGATTTCAAATCGGATATCCGGACGTTTCGGATACGGATACGGATCGCAATATTGGGAATTTTTTTTTGCGGATACCCGATCCGAATCGCCGGATCGGATCGGATATCCGATAATGAACCACAATATGATGGTTTGAAAAGTAGTAATGTTGTCATTTTGTTTATAATATCCGATTTACTAAACTGCCCTTTTTTAGTTCCTTAAATAGACTCCTCCCTCTAGTCTCCAAATTGCACATTTAACAATTTACAATACTACTAACGTACACATAAGCTATAAGGTTATTCGCAAGAAACTAGGTAAAGTGTGTGTCATTCCTCGATCATAGTTTGTATATAATATAGATCCAGTATATGGGGATATACAACATGAGTTTGTCGATTTATCGATCGATCGATCTTCTGCTTTGTTTCTTCATTATGTTTTAAGTATTTCTAAGTGCATGTCAATTTTCTGCTCAACTCTTGCAACGTTTTAGCCCTTATGTTATTTTTCAAGATGTTATTGTCGTTCTAGAATTTTACGTACTGATTTATCAATTAGTTACATTACTGTACATATGTTATTGAAAATTGTATATCCTGACATTTTTAAGCAAATTGACCTTCACTTACAATTTTAAACTTTAGAAAAGGTTTTTAGTGTTTTTACTTAATAATTGTGTTTCTTAGTATCATATGTTAAAAATGAGAACTATCACATCTTTATGAATAAGGTATGACACTTTGTCAGAAATATCATAAGATAAATCATACATTTTTATTGATATCAATGGCAAATTAAACATGCTCTAAGATTTTGGATGTCATAACTTCGTAAACTCGATTACATTCGATCATGATGTAACCCTACTTAACTTGCATAAATATATTAGGCACTTACAACACAATGGGAGAATCAAACATGGTGATTAAAACTTGTGATCTAGAGGAGGTTTCAAACTTCGTCATGAAGGAAGGGCCTAGCCGACATGGGCATCCCTAACTTGCCCAAGCAATACATCCAACCCATACCCAAGCGTCCATGCTCCATAACAGTCAACGAGAACTCCGTTATCCCAATCATCGACCTCTCGAAGCCCACAGAGGAGCTAGAGGGCTCTGTATGGGCAGCTGCCGAGAGATTCAGGTTCTTCCAAGTGACCAACCATGGAGTACCCGAGGAGGTTCTTGAGAGCGTCAAAGAGGCCACATTTAGATTCTTTCGGCTTCTACTAGAAGAGAAGAAGAGGAAGTATCTAAAAGAGAATTCGACGAGCAACCATGTCAGATACGGGTCCAGCTTTAGCCCTGAGGTTGAGAGGGCCTTGGAGTGGAAGGACTACCTTAGCCTCTACTTTGTCTCCCATGCTGAGGCTCTTTCCCTTTGGCTTCTTGCTTGTAGGTGAGTACAATGTTGTTCATTTTTTCATAGATTAGTCTATCACTTTTGTGCGTAGAGCTCTTATAATGAGGAAAACAAGAATTGAATATATGTATATATGTTTTTTTTTTTTTTGATATAATTTAGGAGGATGAAAGTTCAAGAAAATAAGACTAAAAAATATTTTGGAAAAGAAATTTCATATGCATTATCTCAACAAAATTAGTGTGAGTTGAAGGTTGCGAGGTGAGAAACGTGTTAATTTTCTTATGTCTTTTTGAATTGTGACACCATTCCTTCCCTCTACACTTTTGCATATAAAACAAGATGAAGAACATTGTTGATTAATTACTTATCATTGTAAATTTACATATAATGGAGTGCATCCGTACATACATGCAGGGATGAACTACTAGATTACATGACAAGATGCGAGGGTCTAACAAAAACCCTAGTATCCATTTTAATGAAGGGCATCGGGATCAACACCGTCGACTCGAAACTCGAATCCGTCATCACCGGATCAAGACGAATCAACATCAACTACTACCCGAAATGCCCGAACCCAGATCTAACCGTTGGAGTCGGGCGTCACTCTGACGTATCATCCCTAACAATCTTACTCCAAGACAACCTAGGCGGGCTCTACGTTCGGTCCCCACCCAAAGAAGCGGTTAACCGAACCGATGGGACATGGATCCACGTGGCGCCCATCCAAGGGGTGCTCGTGATCAACGTTGGAGATGTTCTTCAGATTCTTAGCAATGGAAAGTATAAGAGTGTCGAGCACCGAGTGATGGCGAATGGAAAAGGGAACCGGATCTCGGTTCCTATTTTCGTGAACCCTAAACCGAGTGACGTCATTGGACCACTGGACCGAGTGTTGGCTAAGAGCGGTGAGAAGCCCAAGTATAGGCATGTAGTGTACTCGGACTATGTCTTGAACTTCTTTAGTGTTGAAGCTACAGCTGAAGTAAAGTTCCTTCTGGTTTTGATGGTAACAAACATTCCTACTAATGTATACTTGAGTGTTTCAGGATGTCTACTCTGAGCAGGAACGTTACTCAACAGAAGCGAACTAAATAAGGAAAGAAATGGCTGAGAAGAGAATGACGAAGATATCTCGTTTCCTTTATGGAAAATATGATTGAGCTGCAAAGATTTCTTGAAGATCTTAAGGAATAAGATATATTTAAAAGATGGAAATAATATCTTCTTATGCGAAAGATATATTTTCCATAATCTTGTTTATTTCCTAGTTTAAACCTAGTTTTATCTTTGCTATATAAACTAGTCTTAGGCTTGGGAATTGAGTGACGATTGAGAGAGATTAACTTGTGCGAATCAAGTGTGATCGTCCATAAGAAGAACAAGAAGAAAAGAGAGAAAGGGTGAGCAATACTTTGTCTTAGGCGTTGAGTTTGGGCTCGAGTGAAAGAAGAGATTCGTGATCGTAATCCTTGCTTTCTTTTGTAACAAACAAGAAATCAATAAGATAAGTATACTCATTCAAATCCTTCAAGTGAGAAGCTTGAAGGTAGTGGTTTTGCTCAACTCTTAGCGGTTGAGTTTTCCACTCTAAATACTTGTGTTCTTCTATACTTCCTGCGTTAATATTCCGCTGCTACACCTCTGAAGGAACAATACACTTTGTTCCCTCAGAAGTAATTGAACTAACGATCCAACAATTGGTATCAGAGCCTGGTCTCTAGATTGTTACCCTTGCAGGAAGAATGTCAGGAACAGCCATCAACGACTCCTTTTGGAAGCCGCCAATGCTCAAATCAGGAGAGTTCTCATACTGGGTGGAACAGATCGAATCACATATCTGTTCCCTGCATGGACAGATGTGGAAAATTGTTGAATTTGGAGATGTGAAGATTCTCGATCCCTCAGATGAGACTGGAGGAACACTCAAGAAAAGAGAAGATTATCAAGATGCTGACTACAAAGTCTTGGAGCTCAACATGAGAGCAAAGAAGGTCATACTCGCTGCCCTTGGTCCATCCGATCAAAGGAAGGTTCTAAAGTACAAGACTGCTCACGACATATTCAAATCCCTCAAAAGGATGTATGAGGGGAATGAAGACATCAAGAAAAATAGGATCTTGACTCTCATCAAGGAGTATGATAGTGCTGTTCAAGGAAAGAATGAGTCTTTGGATGACTACCATTCACGTTTCCAGGGATACGTAGGCCAACTCGAGTTCTTAGGGGAAACGATCCCTGAGTGGAAACTGACACATCAATTCCTTCAGGGATTGTCCTCTAAATGGGACGCGTTCTCTCTTGCACTCCAAGCTCAGAATGATATCAAAAACATCACCTTGGAGGAACTAGTTGCTCGTCTCCAGAGCAACGCAGGGATTCAACAGAGCAAGATGCTACGAAGGGAAGGAGAGAAGGCAGAGAAGTCCCAGAACATTGCTCTAAAAATCGAAAAAGCCTTCGATCTTGCTCAGGAAGAGGAAGAAATTGTTGATAAAGATGAAGAAGTTGCTCTCTTCACAAGAGCCTTTCGAAGAGTTTGGAAGGATAGCAGAGAAAAACAACGTCTCCCTGATGGGAACAAAGACATGAGTACTATCATCTGCTATCACTGCCAGAAGAAGGGACACTTCGCGAGAAATTGCTTCAAAAAGAAGGGAGGAGATGCAAATGTCCCTCAAAGGGAAAAGAAGGAAGCAATGATTGCAACATGGGGGACATCTGACTCTGAAGACGAATTTCTCTACACTCCCAAGGAAACGTGTCTAGTGGCTACAGGAGGGACTTCAGACTCCAAAGAAGAATCTCCCTACACATGTCTTATGGCTACAGGAGAAAAATCCGAAGATGAGGTAAACACTTCTGAATTTGATTCTTTCTTAGAAAACAAATCAAAAGCTCAGATTATTAGGTTCATTCATTCTCTAGGAAAGGAACAAAGTAATCTGAATTCTTTGATCGATGAGAAGGACGAAACCATTTCATGTCTGATTGAGGAAAACCAGCTTTGGGCTTCTAAGGTTGCTAGACTTGAAAAGGCTTCGTTCCCTTCGTCGGACTCATGCAAATCCTGTCCTAAGTATGTGTCTGATATAGCTTCCCTGGAAAGGAAAATTGTCATTCTTGAATCTGAAATTACAACTTTGACTGAGGAAAATTCAAAATTTGCTAAGAAAGTTGATGAATTTCTAATAGAGGAAGAAAACAAAAGGAAAATTTGGTTAGATGAATATATCACCTCTAAAATTGATAAGGAGAAGGATGATTTCTCTAAACGCTTTGTACCACGTGCTGGATTAGGCTATGATAGCGCCTCTTGTTCACAAACTGCCATCTCGTCTCCTGGTATACAAAATTCCCTCTGTCATAAGGGACCCTGTGGAGGATCAATCACACATTGTTCCCACAATGGTTCTGAAGATAAAGGGAAGAAAATTGCTCAGGAAGAGAAGATGTGGTTTGATGGACAGAAGGCCTATAAGATATGGCAAAAGCATGCCAATAGCACCAAGCCAGTAGAGGTGGATTTTAGGTCTAAAATTGAAAACAAAACCATCTGGCCTGGACAAAGTAGGTATGTCAATCTGAAACACCACAGGGTTTGCTGGTACTGTGGTGAGTCAGGACATCTTCAACAAGAGTGTTGGAAAAAATCAAGAGATGAGGAGATAGCCTACAATTATTGCAATAATTCTTCTGTTAGGAACACTCCCAGGATCAAGGTTGTTTTAAAAGATAATGAGGATAGAAAATTGTTCTTCATCCCAGGTAAGCCTAGGCTTGCCTGGGTGCGCAAAAACTAATCCCTTACTTGCAGGATGGAAAGAAGAAGAGTTCCTGGTATATAGATAGCGCTTGCTCAATACACATGACTGGGAACAAAGCATGGTTTATATCTCTCCATCCTGAAAACAAAGGTTCTATAACCTTTGGGAACAACAGTAAAGGGGAAGTAATTGGCATGGGAAAGGTAAGGATCTCTGACAGTCTTGTTGTGAATAACGTTACCTTAGTGGATAACCTGACCTTTGATCTATTGAGCGTACGTCAAATGTGCCAGGATGGTCAAAATAGGGTTATCTTTACTACTAATGAGTGTTTGGTGGAGAATGTTGAGACAGGGAAAGTTCTTCTCAGGGGAATCATAGAGAACAACCTATACAAAGTAGATCCATCTTTTATCCCTGAAGAGGAACTGTGCCTTTCTGCACAATCTGAGGAATCCAATCTATGGCATCAAAGGTTCTCTCATGCAAGCCTTAGACTTCTACACAAACTTCACAACAAAGACCTAGTTATAGGTTTACCAAAGATAGAGAGTCAATCTGAAGAGGTGTGCATTGCTTGCACAAGAGGAAAACAAGTAAGATCATCCTTTAAGTCCAAAAACCAGGTAAGTACCTCTGAACCCTTAGAGCTTATTCACATGGACTTGTGTGGGCCTATGCGCACACTTAGCCGTGGGGGAAACAAGTACGTGTTCGTGATTGTAGATGATTTCTCTAGGTTTACTTGGACTATTTTCATTGCCTCAAAGGAGGATGTGTTTGATGAGTTTGAATTTTGGTTATATGCTATTGAAAATCAATCTGGATTTCATCTAAGGGCTATACGCACTGACCATGGTACAGAGTTCGAGAACTCCCGGTTTCTTTCCTTGTGCAGGAACAAAGGCATAAATCATAATTTTTCTGCACCAAGAACACCTCAACAGAATGGAGTTGTTGAAAGAAAGAATAGGACTCTGGAGGATATGACAAGGACAATGCTAATTGCGAGTGGTTTGCCAAGAAACTTCTGGGCTGAAGCACTCAACTCTGCTTGCTATGTACTGAACCGTGCTATGTTAAGACCTATGATTGAGAAGACACCATATGAGCTGTTCAGAGGAAGGAAGCCAAACATTTCCCATCTAAGGGTCTTCGGGTGCAAATGCTTCGTCCACAACAATGGAAAGGACAATCTGGGCAAGTTCGATCCAAGAAGTGATGAAGGAACATTTGTTGGTTACTCCACTCATAGCAGGGCCTACAAAGTTTACAACAAGAGGACAAGGAAGGTGGAGGAAAGCATCCATGTGGTCTTTGATGAAAAGATCATGGCAGGTAACGTTATCCATGATCCAAATGCTCCTCCATTGACTGAAGCAGACAGGGAACAGTTCATTCTCGCTGATGCTGAGGAATTCATCCCCACTACGGACATGAACACAGAAGAAGAAGCATCCCCAGATCAAGATGCAAGTGTACCAAATGGAGGTTCTGAAACTCAGGGGGAACAATCATCCCCATCTCAGGACCAATCCCCATCTCAGGAACAATTTGAAGAAGTTACACACCATGAAGAGGAAGAAACGCGACGCAGCACTCGTATCCATGGGCCCCCATCAAGACTCATGGACTACGTATGCAACTGTGCATCGCTCCCCTCCTCTGATGTATCTCCAGAACTTAGCGAGAAGGTTTGTTCCGTACTTACATTAGATCCTACATATCATGCTTTCTGTGCTTTTGTCTCCACAGCTGAACCAAGAACAGTGAAAGATGCCCTAGAAGACCCAGAATGGGTCAATGCTATGCAAGAGGAACTTCACCAGTTTGAGAGGAATAAAGTATGGAGACTTGTTCCCAGACCTAAGGATCGCTCCGTCATAGGTACCAAATGGGTGTTCAGGAACAAGATGGATGAGAGAGGACAAGTGATAAGGAACAAAGCAAGACTGGTTGTAAAAGGCTACAATCAACAAGAGGGAATTGACTATGATGAAACCTTTGCGCCAGTTGCAAGATTAGAAGCAATACGCCTCTTGATCGCCTATTCTGCCCACTATGGATTCAAGTTGCAACAAATGGACGTCAAGACAGCGTTCCTGAACGGGGTACTAAAGGAAGAAGTTTATGTGGAACAAACGCCTGGATTCGAAGATTCTTCCTATCCTGACCACGTTTACATACTTGATAAGGCACTCTATGGTCTGAAGCAAGCTCCTCGCGCCTGGTATGAAAGACTTTCTCAATTCCTCTTATCTCATGGTTACGTAAGAGGGGAAGTCGACAGAACTTTATTTCTATTAAGAGAGGGAAAGCATACCTTGGTAGTACAGGTATATGTGGATGACATAATCTTTGGCTCCACCAACGAGCACTTAGTTACCAAGTTCACAAAGCTGATGGAGAGTGAATTTGAGATGAGTATGGTGGGCGAACTCAAGTTCTTTCTAGGCCTACATGTTGTTCAAACAGAGGAAGGAACAAAGGTGCATCAACAAAAATACCTACGAGAGTGCATCAAGAAGTTTGGTATGATGGATGCAAAGAACTATTCAACCCCCATGTCCCCAAATGACTCAATAGGACTGGATGTCGACAAGAAAGAAGCTGATCAAAAGGTCTATCGTGGAATGATAGGCTCATTGCTTTATCTAACCGCCAGTAGGCCTGATATCATGCAGAGTGTATGTTTTTGTGCTAGATTTCAAGCTAGTCCTAGAGAAACTCATGTCATTGCTGTGAAAAGGATCTTGCGTTACCTTAAGGGGACTGATGATCTATGTCTGTGGTACCCAAGAGGGGGAAGTCTTGAATTACTAGGGTACACAGATGCTGACTTTGATGGACACAAGCCAGATAGGAAATCAACATCTGGGATGGCTCAATTCCTTGGCCCTTGTCTTGTGTCTTGGGGATCAAAGAAACAAACCACTGTCGCCCTTTCCACTGCCGAAGCTGAGTATGTCGCCGCTGCAGCTTGTTGTTCTCAACTCATATGGCTCAAACAACAGCTAAGTGACTTTGGCATCATTACAGGTAACGTTCCTATACTTTGTGATAACACTAGTGCTATTGATATTTCTAAAAATCCTGTGCAGCACTCTAGGACTAAGCATATTGATATAAGACATCACTTCCTTCGTGATTGTGTGGAGAAAGGAATTGTCTCTATGGAACATGTCCGCTCTGAGGATCAAATCGCGGATATCTTCACAAAGCCACTAAACAAGGCTCCCTTTGAGAAATTACGTATGGGTCTAGGTATGATTTCTCTCAACTAATCTTGATCTTCCTTAAAACCCCCAATGATTGGTGAAATTAATGAGTTTATTCATCTTGAGTATTAGTCCTTCAAGCATATTAATACCTGCTCTTCTCTGAAATAAACTTGAGTCCTTTGAATTGCTTGCATGATCTATACGTGATTAGGAAAGATACCTTGCTAGAGATTGAAATTGATAAATGCATGACTCCTTAGGCAAAGGTCTTATTTTCAACCCAAAAGATCCCTCTTGATGTACTGATCCCTCAATACAAGCCCAAAGGATAGAGGGAATCTACGGCCACCCTATAAACCTTCATGATCGATAGTCCTATGAGCCATGTTTTCCATCCACAACTGGACTCCCTCATCATGATATAAAATGTTTTAATTCATATTATGTGATATTTTTCTATGTGATGTTCTTTTGTACCATCTCTGGTAAACATACCCCAAGCATCACAATACCTTCGATATCAGATTGAGAAAGGAAAGGATAAGGGTTGAGATTTGAAATTGCTGAGGGGATTAATTGCTCTGAGGTGACAGATACATGCACACGGCAGAAGCCTAAAGGGCTAGAATAGGTTCTGGAACCGAGAAAGTAATGATGGCTTTTGAGTTTATTTGATTGGTGGAAAAAGCGGCACAATTATGGAAAAACCGTTCAGATTTGGAAAAAGGATTTTTGAATTTGAAAAGTGTGATATGGTGTTCAGATATGGAAAATTCGGCAAGTATTTAAATGTATTCTCCCAGATCTCCATCGTCCACAACTTTTCTCTGCCCTCTCCCAAACACAAACTCTCTCAGAAACCCTCCCTGCAACAATGGTGAACACCACATCTGTTTCTCTCACAGGGAATGAAAGCCCAGAGACTCTACGTCGCATCCTGGCTTCCCTGGGCATCCCCACAGAATCCCCAAAGCCACAATCCCCAGCCAAAGAACCCACATCCCCACCAAAAGAAACCCCCAAAGAACCTTCATCGTCTCCCAAAGAAACCCTTCAAGAACCCTCGCCGGCAAAAGAAACAACACCGCCGGCCACACCCACCTTATCCCAGTCTAGTACCTCTACTGAAAAGTTAGCCTCCCCTACCACTGAAAAAATCCCAAGCCCCATCTCTCAAGAAAAAACCCAACAAGAAACCACGCCTAGCCCTCCAAACTCCTCTCTCCCACAAACTGACCTAATCCTTGCCGAAATCCAGGAGGAGAACTCGCCCTTATTTAAGGGAAAGTTCCCTGAAATTCTAGAGCTCAGTGAGGAAGATGACGAGCCTCAGGAACCAGTGCTCAAAAGAGCAAAAGTGGAGCCTTCTCGTCCACGTACAAGGAGCGCTGCAGCCAAGCCACCCAAAGGAAGGAAAGTTCCCAAACAAGTGGCTGCAGGAAAGGCCTTGGGGAAACGAACCATCATCAGAGACCTTCTGTTTGATGAGGAGTTTCTGGTCGCCAACAGGATGGACATCCTGGTGGACATCATACGCCACCAAGGTTGGGAAAATCTATTCTGCACTGCTCCAAAGGTGAATGAGGGGATGATAAAGCAGTTCTACAGCTCCTTCACCATTACTGAGAGGCCTCACGCCATACAAGCCTCCTTCGTCCTTGGGAAGGACACCCACGTGGTCTCAAGCACCGAACTGGGAGTCATACTCGGGGTTCCTCACGAAGGATTTGAAGAGTACGTCAAAGGGCAGTGGCCAAAAGATATAGGGCTGGCTGCTATCCAAAGGGTTTCACAGGATTACTCAACTGAAGTTGTTGGGGAGATGACCACCTCGTCCATGGGGGTAGCAAACCGGATCTTGCACAGCTACCTTATCAGTAACATTACCCCCAGAGAGCAGAAGCGCACAACCATTCTCATTCAGGACTGCCTTCTCATGGACAAGCTCCTCCTCAGGCAAGCCATTAATCTACCAAAGATTATTATGCTACACATGGCCCATGCCAGGAGGAACGATAGACATGGTCTTCCCTTCCCAGGAGTAGTAAAGAAGATCCTAGAGTACCTGAGGGTGTATGAAGCTGGTCCCTCTGAGGTCGTGTTCGCCAGGGAGTTGGCTGAAGCGAATTTAAGGAAGATGAAGTTTGAGAAGAATGAAGATGGTGATTGGGTCCGCTCTGCTGAATTTTGTGAAACAGAGCATGTAACTGAGGACCCTCCACAGGAACAGAGTGAAGAACCAACTATGGTCTATCAACATCAGAGGATGGAAGAGTTGTGCTCACTGGTTGGAAATCTGGTGAATGAAGTTGCCGCCTTGAAGGCTAATCTGGTGAATGAAGTTGCTGCCTTGAAGGATGAGATACGTCGTTGGACGTCATCAAACTAGAGGTTCCCTTGGCAGTTTAACAGTCTCCTCTCCACACCCTTCCTCCTCTATCTGACCCCCACTCTCTGTTCCTAGCACATCTACCCTTCTTCTTTTGCGCTTATTGTACCCTTTGCTTAGGGTTTTATGTGTCTTCTTTTAAATTTCTCTATGCGTGTGTTTTCTTTTCCTTGTCCAGTATTTGTATCAGCGTCCGTTCTTATGACGCTTGTTTAAATCTATGATTAGTCTGTTTTGATGAGTTCTGGAGTTCTTTTATTTCAAGTACATGTTTACACTTACTTTTTGATGATGCCAAAAGGGGGAAGAAAGGAACGGTCAAGGTTTGAGGGGGAACATCTGTACTTAAACCTTATAAGTAATGTTCCCTTAGGAGAACTGTTTAGATGTGTTTTAGAAGTATTCAATGAGTATGTTTGTCACCATCAAAAAGGGGGAATTTGTTGAAGCTACAGCTGAAGTAAAGTTCCTTCTGGTTTTGATGGTAACAAACATTCCTACTAATGTATACTTGAGTGTTTCAGGATGTCTACTCTGAGCAGGAACGTTACTCAACAGAAGCGAACTAAATAAGGAAAGAAATGGCTGAGAAGAGAATGACGAAGATATCTCGTTTCCTTTATGGAAAATATGATTGAGCTGCAAAGATTTCTTGAAGATCTTAAGGAATAAGATATATTTAAAAGATGGAAATAATATCTTCTTATGCGAAAGATATATTTTCCATAATCTTGTTTATTTCCTAGTTTAAACCTAGTTTTATCTTTGCTATATAAACTAGTCTTAGGCTTGGGAATTGAGTGACGATTGAGAGAGATTAACTTGTGCGAATCAAGTGTGATCGTCCATAAGAAGAACAAGAAGAAAAGAGAGAAAGGGTGAGCAATACTTTGTCTTAGGCGTTGAGTTTGGGCTCGAGTGAAAGAAGAGATTCGTGATCGTAATCCTTGCTTTCTTTTGTAACAAACAAGAAATCAATAAGATAAGTATACTCATTCAAATCCTTCAAGTGAGAAGCTTGAAGGTAGTGGTTTTGCTCAACTCTTAGCGGTTGAGTTTTCCACTCTAAATACTTGTGTTCTTCTATACTTCCTGCGTTAATATTCCGCTGCTACACCTCTGAAGGAACAATACACTTTGTTCCCTCAGAAGTAATTGAACTAACGATCCAACATTTAGGACGGCTCATCATGGAAAGGAGACTTTGCAATATGCTGCTATTTAATGTACGTTGCTTTTTAAGATTGATGCGTGATGCCTCATGTTGTACTTATGTTTTCTTGGTTTATTGTGAGTTGTAAATGGCCACAACCTTATTTGTTGTGAGCACAAATAACTAATATACTAATATGGTGTGTTTTGATTTCAAGAACTAGTATAATCTTGATTGATGCAGTACGGATTGAGTTTGAGAAATTTTATGTAGCATTTTCTATATCTATGAGTTGAAAAATATAAAATATTGTAGAAATATACAGTACGAAATATACAAGTTGTAACCATAAAAGAGATAATGATTTTGTACCAACGTAATAATATACAAAATAAATAGTAAATACATAAACCACTAATTATTCTAAGCCTAGAAGCCATTGACCTTCGATTTTTTTAAGTAGGCAAGAAACCGAATTTCATCAAACGTGGACGACAATTCCTGACTATCCAAATGTATGATCCTGAAGAAAGATAAGTGTTCGGTGTACTTACCAGACCAATGGAAATGAGGCCTTAATTTATTTATTTTTGCACCCTTTCGGTGTGTATCGAGCCGCAAGAGCGAACCCACTAAATCTTATATGTCATGCGGAGCAAGAGGTCACGGTATGGCTAGGTGGGGCCCAAGGTCTTCATCCTGACAGAAATGAATCTGCCATGCTCCCAGTGGCACTCACATGAATCAAATCAACGACCTACGGAAATCCTTGAGATTCCTTTCAAAGTCTTTATCAGCTGAGCCACATTGGAGTGGTTAGACCTTAAATTTCTGATATAGCCATAAGATATCATGCGATCAATATTGCACGAAAAGATTGCTTTAATGAAAGAAATGTTAATATCAAGGTTGACTAGAAAGCTTGCGGCTTATTTGCTTCTCTAAGACATTGATAAACTTTGACATTATCTAAACTATTTAAAAATATTGAATGTTATTGATAATGTTCCTAATATCCCAAGGTATCTTCCAATTTTTTTTTATTGAGTTGATAACAATCAAATTATTGCCCTCGATAATCAGATTTTTACACTTAAGTTTTAAAGCTACTGTGTGTAAAGCTCCAATTGCCTCAGTTTGGATAGAAGAATTAGTAATTTTTATTTAGCAATGTTTGAGTTATTTGGTGTGTTGAAAGACCATCAAAATTTATTTTGATCCATCCCTTAAGTGGTTTTTTTCCATATTTGATTCGCAATGTTCTTTCTATTTCTTTTGCTTGTCAACTTTGGTCCTTTGATTTTGTGTGTGTGCAGATTCCCTTTCAATTTGTATTTGCTCGCCTCTTCCTATTCCCAAAAATAGCTTTTTCCTCTAACTTGCCACAATGGCCTATAAAGTATTTATCTTGCCACAAAGGCTTAAAATAAAATGGTCTATAACTCTATAAAACCTCCTTTCCTACCCAAGGATAAGCAAAATTAACAAGCAAGGCTAAGCTATGTTGGTCTTACGCAAGCGTCTTGTCTCACGGGGGTTCTGAGTACGCACTCTGCAAGGCGGGAAAACTCGAAGTTTCTCTTTGAGCTTCAAGATGATATCTTGGGAGGTGGTTATGATGTTGCTGAAGCATCAGAGATTTATGCCATGTCATATCTCACAAATACAAGCCTGAAAAGCTAAAAAACTTACTCTGAAGACAACCGATTTCTGAGATCTGCTACAGAAAAACTCTTTATCCAACTCTAAAGATCCATTTCTCTAGAAGACTGACTAGCATCCTACCACCCCGTTAAAAACCTCATAACAAAGAGGGCAAAGAATCCAAACATGGTCTCTATTTTCCAAGATCCAATTGCAAGCTAGAAAGACATTCTAGAGTAACTTGGACATGACATTTGAGAAGTCTATCACATGTAGGAGTTCTGTCTCTGATGGCAAGCCAAGTAATGAAGCTTCATGACCCTTAATTGGACTAGCCCATATCAGCTCTCTCCACTTATGTTGATCTCCCCTACTTCTCCAAGCCTCGTAGAAGATCTTCACAATCTCTTTTTGAGTACTACAGTGCCACTTCGTTTCCCATTCACTGTTTGGCAGATGATTTCTCATTCACTGCCTTTTTCATCATGATCAATGATAGAGTCATATGAGTTTATTGTATATATATTTTCGGGTGGCCGAATACCCTTTTTGTATATAGCGTTTTTGCCTTTCTAGAGCTTACCTTATTAAAAAAAAAAGAGCAATATCAATGGGACATCCTAATCCTAATCTAATATATTTTTAGATGTTGAGGCCATTGAATGCAAAATCCAGTCATTAAACACCACTTTAGTAATGGGTTATGTATTTGAATCGGATGGTTTAGCCAGAGTAATGGGCATGTGCTTAGCAATGGGCTTTTCTATGCAATTTGGTGTGTATGTGTTCTATCATTCCCGAATTGGATTAGGGTTCTTCGTCTCCTCCCCATCTTCCATCTTTCCGTTTTGGCGACTTGCTCGATATTTGCAGTCGAATGCTCTCATCCTTTGGACTCCGTTTCATAATCCCCTTTGAACACCTCGACAGGAGGAGATCGGCGGCAGCGGCAGCGGCGGCGTGAAGAGGGTCACACGTTCGCCGAACTCCTCGACAGGAAGGAAAGAGAGGTGCGTTTTTGTTTCGTTGCTTTAGTAGTGATCGTGTGGTGCATTGGTTGCTTTTGATAACTCTCTGGACTCATGGCGGATTCTATCATTCCAGATGGTCTGATATCGATAAACACGAAGGCTTTATCAGGGGAAGATCAAGGTGATTTCGTCGTTTCTCCTATTACATATGGATGACCAAAATCTTTCTATGAGGAAACGTTTCCGAACTTGTGCACCCTTTCTGGAGTACATTGAGTTTGGAAGAAGTTGATGTTCCCGGCGTACTCGAAGTTAAGAGTAAGGTGGCAAGACGTCTTTTTCAGAGTTTCTATGAGGAAACGTTTCCGAACTTGTGCTCCCATGATCAAGAGAAGTGTGCACAAACTGTTTTAGACATTGGGAGAGTAAATACTACTCTAAAAGAGCCGGCTATTTCAAAGCACACCGGGGGTCGTCCAGTCGGAGCTCCTAACAAACAACCAAGGTCAACGCAAAGAAGACCGTCTGCATGGGAGCACACTAATGCTGAGATGGATGCTAGAGCTTTGGAAGAAACACCTCCAAAGAAGCAAAGAAATGCTTCTAATTCTGAAACATTCAAGAAACCAAAGATTAAGGCGATTGGCAAGTACAAGCTTCAGATACTTGCGTCAATGCGCACCTATGTAAATGGTTGGTTTTAAGTAAATGGAGATGGAAATTGTGGATATAGATCAATAGCGTATGAGACGGAGGAGAACCAACACTTATGGAGGGAAGTAAGAGATTTGATGATAGCTAAGGTGAATGATATTTGGCATCTAGTTTCTGCAGTCTCTGCAGAAACTGGGCAAACTGGATTATACTGAAAAAAATTAAAAAAAAGAAGACTTACAGTCCCTTTTTGGATGTGGTGAGCCACATGTGCTTCAAATCCCTTAAGCAACTCGGGATCTTCTGGACCTCCAGGTACACTATGAGTGAGCTCATGATCATATCTTGGCTCGTTCTTCTTTGACTTCCGCATCCTTTTTGTTTTCACGACCACTTCTTCTTCTTCTTCTTCTTCTTCTTCTTCTTCTTCTTCATCATCATCATCATCATCATCATCATCTTCTTCTTCTTCTTCATGTTCTTCCTCTTCTTGATCCCCAACTTCATCCCCGTTTTCTTCTTCCATCGGTTCTGGTTGTTGATTGTAAGAAGAAGAACAAGCTTTTCCACTTCCCTCAGCATGTCCACCGCCCCAACTTTGTCCAGCCCACCCCTGTTCACCACCCCAACTTTGTCCAGCCCACCTCTGTCCGACTTCCACTAGTGCAGCCTGTGGAAAAAAATGGTCTCAGCTACCCGGTTGTCCACATGAATAAATATCTTGGGAAATAAGGTCCCAGCCACTTTGGTATGAGTCCCAACTACCCGGTTGTCCACATGAATAAGGGTCTTGGGACAAATTGGGGCGTTCATCAACGTCGGGGAGTCCCTCGGGGAAGAGCTCTACAAGTGTAGTCTTCTTTGCTTTCCCCTTCCCTTTTGGTTTTTCAACCGGGGGTTCTTCCCTCACAATGTCTCAGTTTCTCCGACGAGTTGAACGACCGGGACGATACATTACCTAAAACAATACAAAGTAAAATCAATAAATAAACGAATGTAGAAAAAAACACAGAAAACAAAATGTGCAGAATACACATGTTCTGCAGAAGGGGAAATTGCCATAACTGGCAATTTCTCGCGTTCTGCGAGGGCATGACACTCGCGTTCTGCGAGGGCATGACACTCGCGTTCTGCGAGGTGTGACGTCACGCGTGACGCGTGATTTTACACTTTCTTCTCCGGTCATCTCACACATTCGGGCCAGTTTCCGGCGACATTTCAACACAAATTCAACATAAATTCAATATTTTAACTAAATAACCTATCAATTTAAGTAAATTACCAAATAAACATCAAAACCCTAAATAAAATGTAAACCCTAATAAAAAAACCCTAACCCTAATGAATTTCATCCTATTCAACATAAAAAAAACATCCACTCATCAACCATAATACAAAATCATCATCTTTCATCCAATCCAAACAACCTAATACTATATACAACCATTTCTAAATCAACATTCAATATCAAAACATCATATAATATGCAATTTCCTATACTAACAACATATATTCATCTAGAATCAACATTAGAAAGCATAAGGGAAGAAGAAACATACCTTAATTGAAAATTTGTGTTGAAAAGAGGAAGAGGAAGTGGTTTTTTGAGAGAGATGGTAAAATAGTGGCGGTAGAATGCTGTAAAAATGAGCCGAATAGGGTTTTTCCCCTTTTATCGGGAAAAAACCTCGCATTCTGCGAGGGACACGCCTCTCGCGTTTTGCGAGGTGACGCTCCCTCGCGTTACGCGAGGTTCCGGGCGTTATTTAGTAAAACGCCCGGGCTGTATTTAGTAAGAACCATAATAAACAACATCACCAAAGTACTAGAAACTCTTCCTCGTAATAGGATCACACCAAAACAATCGAGTTAGTTTATCTTCCTTGTCTACATAATAATCAAAGTAGTACGCGTCGCAACATTCCTTCTTCTTAAAAAAGTCATTAATGACCATTTGAGCATCGCTTCTAGCCATGTATGAATTTAAACCACCAAATTCTTGTAAACTCTAAAGCTCTTGGTTACACCAACATTTGATTTAATGCACTTCAACATAAACTCTTGATGCAATGGGGTCACTTCCCTATTCCCTTTGGAGAAAACCATTTCAGAGGGATCCAACAATGGATGTGTATGACGATACTCAAAATTGGTCACTCGATATCCGACGTTGCATGCATGTCTAAGCCACATCTTCGCATCACATCCACAACGATTAGACACCCTCCTTCTTTTGACAACATTCCCACCTGTTTGATTGAAATTTGAAAATGGCGATACATATTTGAATCCTTCCCTCGAACAACAAAGATACCTCCACTTAATTGTTTTCTCTGAATCGTTGAATTTCTTTGTTGAACACACACGAGTAGCAAAACCACACGCCTTTGCATAAGATGCATAAAATTGCAAACTGAGCTAAACTACTAGGAGAAATAGAGGGCATGCTTCCTTCAATATGAGTTCCATCTCCTGAAAATGAATGAAAGAACAGAACACATTTATATTTCTGTGTGCATCAACTATGTCTGGTGTGTGCAATGATTATGCCTCATGTGTGCATCACTTATTTCAAATCATTTACTAGTTATAGTTTGTGTGTGCAACATAAACTTCTTAGGAGTGCATCAGAGATACAAATCCAATGCAAAACCAATTTTGTTCGTCCAAGATTTTTATATACATGAAAACTTTGAATTGGATGAGTATACAAGACATTCGACCTAAAATCATACAAGAAAACATAATTGCAAATTATCATATACAACAATCAACTATAAAGCATGGCAAAACCTAGGATTTCATGTTCAGCTGTAGCAATTGGAGCTTAAGCATGGGAAAAAGGAAACCTAAATACACATCCCAAAATTTAAATCAAAACCAAAACAAACACATAACAGCTTCGATCGAGAAGACATTGTGTGCTTAATCAGTTCTGAACATTTGAATCAGACACATTATCAAAATCATATGAAGTAAGGGATAAAAGTCGTCGACAAAGTGTTCCTAACCTGAATCGTTCGAAGCAGAGCCGGTTTGGACGGAGGGAGAGAAGTCACCGGCGACGGAATTCATGGAAGCCTCCATTAATGGCGACAGAACGAGCGGAAGCGAAGGAATCGAGAGAGAAATCGGCAGGAATCGAGCGACAACAAGGATGAACAGAGAGAAATCGGGAGAGAAAAAAACAGATTTGGGGATAAAATCTGTTACGTGGACGCTTGGGATAGGTTGGGCTGTTAAGGAATGGAGGGTGGGGATGTGTCCTTATTTCTCATATGGGAAGTCATCCTCATGAGATCTTTTCCCATTATGTAGATTAAACTTTTTACTTACAATCAACGTATTTATATTTCATCAAGTAGATTTTTTATATATATTAGTTAAACTGATTTTTCAACAAACTAATTTAAATCAGACATTTATGATAAATTTTCTTTTTATTTAATTTTTAAAAAATTTAGCAAAAAGAAAATAAATAATACAATGAGAATCACATGTCTTCACTAAAAATTTGTCAAGTAGCTTGACATGACTTTATTTATAATATTGTATATAGAAGATATTTGGAGAAAAGGAAATAGAGACTATCTGTATTTCCGTAAAATGTGAAATTTTATTGACATTTATTTAAATAAAAATTTTACTTGAAAAATTTATCAAATCAAATACGTTAATGGTATTGGTAACTCTTCCAGCCGATATGATAGCTTCGTTTCAACTTTCAACTTACATCAAAGGTGTAAATATACGTACATATATTATTTAAAGGATTGCATTTTGATTATTTATCCACCTTTACGTTCCTTCATCAACTTGTCTTCCTCTAAAAGTTCAATCTAATTTTTTTAATCTCATTTATGTATTTACTTACTTATTTTAATTTAAGTTCAGCTGGCAAAACAAATACTATTCCACCAAAATACTTGATCAAACGCTACAAGACAAAGAATCCTCTTTCGCTATTATCTCTCTCTGATCTCTTCATCTTCCTTTCATTTTTTCCATCTTCCAACTATACGTTACAGGAAAGGCTTCGATTCTGATCACCTTATTTCAAAAACAGAAAGATAATTGAGGTGCAATTCTATTCCCTTATCCATCTGTTTATTAATTATTATTGTCCTTGAAACTGAGGTTGTTATTATAATGATCATGTGGGTGTGATCGATGAAATAACAAACTCCATTCTCGGCTTTTTGCTCTCTTTCTTTCAAAATCTCAATCAAGTTTGAACATTTTTCACGTTAGTTTTTTATTTCGATCTTACAAATTCAAGTGAATTTAACACTTATCTCGTAGAGTTGTTTAGTCACTCAAAGCATGCTCTCTCTTGTACAAAACCAAATGTAATCTCACTTGACCAACTACACAATCTTTCCCCAAATGAGTTTGTCTTCCAGTTTTTGTTTTCCTATGTTTATTCTCGATTCCAATATGGTATCAGAGCGGTGATCAATTATTTTTTGAAATCGGTTCTTGGAAAGATCTTTTGGACCTCTGTTTTACAATCGATCAGTTTTTTGCACGAATTCGGCTTTTGGAGTCATGGATGAAGCTATGCAAAGCGATTTGGGAAGATAATCTGCGAGGGATCACATGAAAAAACATCTATTTAATGTTCATCCGTCTAATTCACTAGTTATCCTTCTAGCTTCCAGATCTTTTCATTGATGTAGATTTAGAGAATGGAGAAGATCAATGAAAGTAGCTCTTTCTGCAAGAAACCAAGTCAGGATGATAGATCGATGGATTGATTTCTAGACCTAGATTTGATTTTAAGGAGTTTAGAACTTGAGTGAATCACAATGATATGGTTGTTTCTTGGATATTAAATGTCGCGAGCAAAGATATTATTGAGAGCATCATATAGACTCAATCTACTCATGATACTAGGAATGCATTGTGCGTCAGTTTTTGTCAAAGCAATCTGCTCGAAGTTTTTTCAATTCAAAATGAATTATGCAATGTTTCTTAGGGAAATGATATTGAAACTACTTTTTTGACCCGGATCAAGCGTTTATGGGATGAATTGAGTTCTCTATTAATCCTTGTATTTATTCATAAATACAAGGATTAATAGACAAGGACGGGACAACAATCCTCCTCTATATGTTCTTTTTGTAACAAGAATGGTAACATTTTGGACTTTTTCTGGCAAAATAACGGCAGACCATATGGTACTCCCACAACTAGAAGACCACCTCTAGTTTGTTGTCACTAAAAAACGACATGACATATCAGAGTAAATTTCCATATATAATTATAATTGTATATACAAAAATTTTATATATGTAAAGGAAACCCCGGAACAAGAACAGAACTTACCCAGATATAGAATCGGATATTCAAATAGAATATATATATATATGATGCCGATAGGAAATTCTCAGAAAATATCGTACTTTATCATTGAATCGATTAACAATTAACAATAATAGTAATAGAAGTCTTTTTTTTATGTTTTTTTTCATTTATTTATGAATTAATAAATGAAAAAATAAAATGAAGTATGAAAGGGTCGAAGAATTCAACGAATGGTTCGAAAGAAGAAACTCAAATTGTATAGATTCAGGAAAGACTCAACAATATATTAAAATAAAGAAATAATACAAGATAATATAATGATAATTAACTATAGTAAATCAAAGTAAAAAGATAATATACAAGACTCCATATCTAGATACAAATATAGAATAAAGGCATCATAAACAGAATAAAAAGAATTACATATATATATAATATTTAGGAACTTACCAAGAAAAAAGAGGCACCACTCTGGGTTTGGTTATGACAATGGTCCAGGAATGCAAGGTGATATTCGTGGAGCTAATAGCTCAGGAACAACCAACATGTTTTCTTCATAAGAATTTAAACAATTAAGGAGCATGTGTATATAAAATTAACTATTGTGCTTCTTTGACTCTGTTGGTGGTTCTATATCAAGTATCCTCTTCTTGCTTATTAATCTTTCTTATATGGTACATATTTAAATGTACAATGTGAAACAACTTTTTGTATTAATGTTTGGATAATTCATAATTGTGCAAACAAACTTATGTGATTTAACCCCAAAACATTCTTTTTAACCTTCAACCAATGTCTAAACCTCGTATGATTTCCTTACTAAATAACTTTCATACTCCAGTAACTCATTCTTTCTCTATCAAGGTTTCACCATTTCTCACCCTACATCAACTTCTTTTGGTACCATATTTTCTGTTCAACCTTTTATATGTTAGCCAACTTATCTTGTAAATGATATACCATTTATATTACTTTGATATTCAATTTTGTTACACGCCCCTTTAGAAGAAGAACCTTCTTGTTCTTAGTAAATACAAAGAGGGCATCTATATGTTGCATAGTGATTTTGGAGATGCAGTTTCATTTATGTTTTCGAATAACTCTCAAACTATACTTTCTTTTCTTCTCCTTCATTTGGTGCCTTGTAATGGAACAAGAGACTTGGTCATCTACCTTTTCCTCAACAAAATATATTGTCTTTGAACATTCTACTATCACTGGTTTACCTTGTGATTTATGCCATAATCTCGACAACAAAAGAAACTTTTCCTTGTTACCGTTATTTCTACTACCAAACCTTTTGAAACAGTTCATATTGACCTCCAGGGGCCATACTATATCTCTACTCACAATGGTTACAAATATTATTTAATCACATTGGATGCTTTTTCTCGAAATACCTGGACTCTATCTTTCTTATATCTGCTCTTTCTATATTAGAGATTTTAATCAAGTGATTGTTTCCCTACATAAGTTATGTTTGTGAAAACTAATCTATGGTACCTTCTTGCTTGCGCATTGTTTGCAGGTACTTTATTCGTGACATAAAATCGGGAACAATGGATCTATATACAAGATATCCTCTCAACTTAGAAGATTACGCATTGTATGAGGCAATTGGAGAAGGTGGGAGTGCTATTGTACACAGAGCTCTCTGTGTTCCTTTCAATGAGATAGTTGCTATAAAGGTTCTTGATTTAGAGAAGTGCAATGATCTGGTATGTCGTTTTGTTAAGGATTTAAATCAACAAAAATAATTTCAATTCTGAACTGTAGATACAAACTTCATGTCTTTTTTTACCATAAACAATAATTCCTTTACTTCTTTTTTGTAATCTAATAACCAAGAATAGCATAAATGATTTTTATTTGAAATATCACCTAATTTAATAAAAAGAAACTAGCAAAAATCATACTCCGTTTTCTCTCTCCTCTGAGAATAGGGCAGGCAACTTCCTCGACTATCAAAACTTCAATCGATCGATTTGGTTTGGAATGTGTGTTCTTGATCTCTGATGGTGTCTCCAGTGATTCAGAGAGGAGGAGTAGCTCGAGCAATGACTCGCAAACAAACTCAATCGACGAACAATAACAAGAAAGCTAGATTGGGGACTCTCTTAGAAGATCTGGAGGAGGATTTTCCAGATTTGCAAGTTGGTAACCTTAGCTCTCACAAAGAGAAATTAAGTGCGCCAGTGTCGTGTGGAGCTCAGTCTAGTTCTCTAATTTAGGAGGCTCTCGGACTGTGAAAGGATGGAATCAAGGTCTGAATCTTTAGCATATTCCTATTGTTGATAAGGAACTTTATACTTTCTCGAATGATGAAATTGAACAGAGTTGAAGAAATAGAAAATGACCTTAAAAAGGGGAGTTCTTGGAAAGAATTTGACTATGTCTAAGAAAGAACAGTTTATTAAGTCTAATTGGGAGATTGATATGCCTAAAATTTAGATCAAAGATAATGGAATCTGGATTTTGAGGTTTCATGCATCTGATCAACTAGAACACGTGCTTAAACAAGGGACTTGGCTTATTAATGGTGTTACGACTCTTGTCTTGACGGAACGGGACACTGGATTAGCTCTGGCTTGGTCTAGTTTTAAAAGAGTGCATGTTTGGGTACAATTGAAGGATTTTGATCCAATATTCTATTCTCAACATATGCTCAATGTCATAGGGAGTATGATTGGCACTCCTATCTGTATGGACAACTTCACAACTTCTAGGAGGAAACTATCATATACATCATTGTTAAGGAAGCAAAAAAGAAGTTTTGTGATGTTGAATGTCCCAGATGGAACGATTTATAAGCAAAGTGTTTGGTGGCACTGTGTTGATTGCAATGTGTTTGGGCATGAGGGGTGGTCTTGTGGGAAGGTTAAGAAAGGAAAACATATTAAAAATGTCATTGATAAAGGGACACATAATAAGGTTTGGGTTAAGAAGTCTGGTGAGTACCTACCAGCTATGCAACCTGCCACTGGTGTCGAGAATATTGAGAAAGGGAAGGTCACTGAAGTGGTCAAAGTAGATGCACAAAGTGAATCCCATAGTAGAACTCAGTCAAACACTAGTACCTCGAGTGCTAGGTCTACTCTGCAGAGTTATGGTATCACTGCAAAGAGTAAGGGAAGTCAACAATCTCTGAGCACTAGTTGGCCTACGCTTACTCTGAAAAACAGTTTTGAGGGTCTGGTTATTAGTTGTAGCAACTCAGGTAGCCATCCTAATGACTGAGCTTATCATCGGAGGATGGAATATTAGGGGGTGTAGCACATGAGGGATTTTGTGAGAAGAAATCAATTGTGCATAGATACCTTGTTGGAGACTAAGGTGCCTATGAATAGAGAAAGAGATATTGCTTTCTGTCTGATGAACAACTGGAAATTTGTGACTAATAGTACCCTTGATCATAAAGGAAGGATTTGTTCTACATGGAAACTTCCCTTGATAAATCTTAATGTCATATCCATTCAGTACCAATGGATTCAGTGCCTTCTTGAGAGTAAGGATTAACAAATCAAGTTCCATGCTAGCTTTGTGTATGCATTTAATGCCTCTTTTTGTAGGAGTGTCTTCTGGGAAGAGTAAGAGAGTGTGGTTGGTGGAATCACTGGACCTTGGGTGATCATGGGAGATTTTAATTATATCATGAAATCATCGGAAATTTTGTCTCTGAGAAGGAAAAGTGCTAGATATAGCGATGGGCTTTCTTTCTTGATAAATAAGTTGAGTATAATTGATCATGTTTCATCAGGGGCCAAATACACCTGGAGCAACGAACAAGATGGTAATGTCACGGTTGTTTGCAAGCTTGATAGGGTGCTCATCAATGGCGAATGGAAAAGGGACTTCCCTAACTCTATTGTCTTTTGGTGACCCTAATTTTTGTAAGATCATTCCCCTTGTATCCTACATCTAAATCCTACTCTTGGGAGGAAGAAATTACCCTTCAAGTTCAATAATTTATGGAGTAAAGAAGGTGACTATTCCAACATGGTCACAGAGGTTTGGAAAAGAAGTATTCAAGGCACTGCACAATTTGTCTTAGTAGAAAAACATAAGAGAGTTAAGAATGCTCTTAAGGTGTGCAAAAGGGGAGATTCAGAAGGCTAGAGATCATGGTTGAAGATAGTGTTAAAAAAGATAAACAAGGCTAAAGAGAGTCTCCATGAAGACTTTATGAATATTGCTTAACCAAGAATATGTGGCATGTGGTAAGGATGAACTGGGGTTAAGAATGTCACAACTCCATAGATTTATAACTTAGAAAGCTAAAGTGGATTGGATTAAATTAGGTGCAGAAACCTCTTTAATCTTCTACAATGACATCAAGATGAGAAAGGTTGGATGTACCATGAAATCGTCAAATTTTACATTAGTCTCTTTGGGGCTGCTAAGCTTGTCCCTAAAGTTGATTTTAATGATTATGGTGGAGCTTTGGTCAGTAGTGAGCATCAT
This sequence comes from Oxyria digyna, assembly GCA_029168935.1. Classification (NCBI taxonomy): domain Eukaryota; kingdom Viridiplantae; phylum Streptophyta; class Magnoliopsida; order Caryophyllales; family Polygonaceae; genus Oxyria; species Oxyria digyna. The sequence goes on from JAPVLV010000005.1 coordinate 51,120,136, forward strand.
GGGAATATGTGCTCTATCTGTAGCAATAGAGAGATTGAGCAATATGTCTTTAATTTGGCAATCTGAAATCACCAAGTCCAGATGGATATGGTAACTGATTTTTTTTAAAAATATGGATCTGGCTTAGCAATGATGTTGAGTAAGCAGTCAAGGAGTTCTTTTTTAGAGGCGGAATGCTTAGGCAAACTAATGCTATCTTTGTGAGTATAATTCCTAAGCTTGATCAACTCTTTCAATTCAGAGAGTTCATGCTTATCTCATGTTGTAACATTATGTTGAAAGTGATTTCTAAGATATTGGTTATGAAGATTAGACCAATACTAGATGACATTGAGTCAATCAATCATGGATCCTTTGTCCCAGGTAGGGCAGTTGTTCATAACATGGTTGTGGCACAAGACTTAGTGAAAGGTTAAGAGAGCAATAGAACGTCTCCCAAATGCCTTATACAGATTGATCTACATAAAGCTTATGATTGTGTCTCATTGAATTTTTTAACCAAGTCTCTGAGATTTTTGAAATTCCATGATTTTGTCTCATTAGAATGATCAAAGCTTGCCTTACTGAATTTGGAAAATAATCTGGATTAGTGCTTGGGCATTTTGGGGTTCAGTCAAGGTGCATTCCCTGTGAGATATCTAGGAACTCCTTTGCATTCTAAGAAGCTAAAAATTGGTGACTTTGGAACACTTTTGAGTAGGATTGAGGTTGTTCTCAATTGCAGAAATGCAGACATATATCATATGTTGGAAGAGCACAAGTTATGAAAGCAGTCCTTAAGGAGTTGTCACATTCTGGATACAAGTATTTTTATTGCCTAAGAAAGTTCTTAAGAGAGTTGAAGCTATATGTAGAGCATACCTCTGGTCGGGGAAAGTAGAGGGTAAGAAGAGTCTGGTGGCTTGGAAATTTGTGTGCAGACCTATGGAGGAGGGAAGTTTGAGTTTCAAAGAGTTATTATCTTGGAATAAAGCCTTGCTTTGTAGGTTGGTGTATGATCTTCACATTGGTTATGATAATTTTACGACATGTTGGGCCAAGAAGAATCTGACTAAGGGACAAAATATTTGGTTTGCTACAACATCGTCTATTAGCTCTTGGATTCAGAAGAGCATAGTTAAAGTGAAGAATGATGTTGTGAGCCAGATTCAAGTGCAAAAATTTAATGACCTTGATTTGGTAAGAAGCAATGGAAAACTGAATTGTTTTGCACTATACCATAAGCTTAGAGAACAACATCAATCCCTGGCATGGCGTTCAGTTATATGGAAAGGTCCTCAATCAAAGAAATGGAGCTTTGTTTGTTGGTTGGCTACTCTGAGAAGATTGCCTACTGCAACTAAACTACATAAGAGGGGCATTATTGCTACCCTCTTTGCTCTCTTTGCTCTCTTTGTCAGCATGAAGAAGAGGATAAAGTCCATCTCTTGTATTGGTGCAAAATTATCAAAGAAGTAGCCAACATTGTGATCAGATGGCAAGGTATTTGTGCTTGGGAGATTGGTGGCGGTGGTTTGTCGATTACGAGAAAAGGAAGAATAATAGCTTCCTTAGCAAAATCATGCATATGGAAGGGAATACTTACTTCACTTAGAGGATGAGAAATGAAGTGATAAACCAAGGTAGCAATGTCTATGTGGATAGATGTGTTGCTTCCATCATTGAGGCTTGCAAAATGAGGATCCAATGCAAGATCAAGACCATGGGTAGGAGAGGAAGGGCAATGAGCAGAAGACTAATGGTGCAATAATCCTGAGTTTGATTGCAGAGTTTGATTTATAGTCTGATGTATAGTGTTGTTTTTTGTTTTTGTTTATTCTACTGAGGTTTGTAATTCAGAACACTTGTAATGGATTATTTCATAATTCAATTCAAATTTACCATTTGGTGGAAATTAGTAAAAATCACGTCTTTGATATTTTATAAGTTGTTACAAAAACAAATGTAAATCTTACTAGTATCAACTTTAATATTTAGATTTTTGTAAGTTTGAATAAAACTATAATTATGATTTATATGCCATGTTTTGATATTAAATATTTTTATATAATTTTATAATTTTATATTATATATTAAAGTAATGAAAATGACCAAATAAAATTAAACATTAACTAATATTGATGTAAAGACATAATTGTTGCATTGACATGTCTAATTACCGTTATTATTGAAAAAAACCTATGAAAAATATATAACCGTTATAATTTCTATGTACAGGATGACATTAGACGAGAAGTGCAAATAATGAGCTTGATTGAGCATCCTACAATTCTTAAAGGTCTTTGCTCCTTCACTGACGGTTATAACCTTTGTGTTGTGATGCCTTATATGGATGGAGGGTCTTGCCTAAACCTTATGAAATTATACTATGAACATGGATTCAAAGAGCGTGTGATTAAAAAATTTCTGCATGAAGCTCTTATTGCTCTTCATTACCTACATGTCAACGGCTACATCCATAGAGATATAAAGGTCATCCACTAAACTCTTTTTCTTCTTATTTTTCAAATACACACATATATACACACGTGCCACATTGAAAGTGGAGTGTTACCAAACCTGATAAGTATATAATTAAATAGATTGATTTTGTAAGAAGATTAATTTGTATATATAGATTAATTAGCGGCACATTATGAAAACTAATTGCACTCATCAACCCAAAGGTGAAAAGTTGCCAAAAAAATAGGCACAAGAGATAATATTCAGCTCTCTTAAACACATAACAACTTCAGATCCGGACACTTCTCCCTAATGATTAGTGGTAATTATCCTCTTTAATTTCTCATAACTATCATCAATAGATATCACATGGCTCATAAAGTTGGCCTAGTTCCCCAACTACAAAGTTGAAAACACAAAGGTAATAAGAGGTATATTTCATGCAAAATGTTGAATCTTGGACTGCGTTGGAATGGTCAAAATCAGGGGGAAGTAGTCTACAAAGTTCTCAAGAGGGTTCAAATATCTTAACCATCTAGGAAGATATTGATGAACCATAGAAATATAAGTTCAATCTGACCAAATATGTTGATTTGATTCCTCAATAGCTCCACATAAAGCAGGAGACAAGTTTTCAATATGTTTCCAAACACAAAGCCATCATTTCGACAGAAAACGAGACGAAGTGACAACCAAGACGTGAACAAGCAATGAGGGAGATTGATATGAAATCGTTTGACTCTGTAGCGTTCGGGGGAGGATCTTGGTCTAAAGGATAGTCAATGACGCATATAGAACTCTTAGTTCATTGGGATAAGTATTGAATCTTGCAATTTAATAAGAACTTGATGGCTTGGTCAACAAAGGATGAACGAATTCAGCTGGTGTGCTTGGTAATTTGTTCGCCAACGAGAACAACTACAAATTCAATTAGTAGAATGGCGTTGAGGAAAGGAAAGGATAATTTCTCGATTAAAGCTTTGAAATTCAATTCAACATAAAGAACAATGTGAATAATGGAGCTACCCCTGTAGATAACTCCAACAAAACATAAAGATTGGAAAGCAAGGAATAAGACGCAAGGAAATAATAGATAATTAATAATTAATAAAATAAAACATTAATTAAGATCTTGGACCAAAAGATAAGGAAGGAAAGATCTTGGAGATAAAGATATGGATTCCTTCAGCTCGGTGATGACCGCGGGGGCAACAGAGTTAGTCGCAAGTGTGGTGGCACTGCAGAAGGACACCTTCATTGGTGACGCCAAGGCTTCAGACTTAAAGGTGATAGCGTGTCTAGGTAGTCATCCCGGGATCATTTCAGAGTTGGATACCTTTCCAAATAACCCTTTCCCACCAAAGAGGAAGGTCATCTCGTCTCAAAAGTCTAAAAGATAGAAGAACTGAACTTACCCGTTAGGCTTGGAAGCGGAATAAAAATTCCTTATAGCTGGCTAATTTGAAGAAATATGTCTCTAACATGGAGGACATTCTTCCAAAACCTTGTTTCATTAACGTGAGCTTGGACTTACCAAATAGCGGATGAGGAAAGAAGTTGAATAGAAGCCTAGAGAGATCAAACATCCATACTCAGAGTTTGTGCATATTCAATGACAAGTCTTCCCATAAACAATTGATTCCATGAGAGCACTCCTTAAACCGGAGCATGCGCTTCGATTTCGATAAGAAAATAGCCTTTCAAGAAACAAGGAATATGTCTTGGGTTTGTTTTACTAATTGGTTACATATGAACCACACATCACAAGTGGGTGATTACTAATTGGTTTTAGAATGGTTTTGTTTTGTTTTGACCTCTCTGAATATATTTCATATTAGTCTAGGTCATATCCTTTTTGTTTGTTTGACAGAAAGTAGGGGTGTTCATCCGATTCAGACTTGACCGATATTCTCAACTCTTGGATTTGATATCAGATTAAACCGAACCAGTCTTGCACTCTTTTGACGTATACTTTTAAACTGTTTAATTTTATATTAAATAAAATTGAGGCTTTTGGCTAAACCACCCTTTATTTGACCGTATTTGCGTTGAACCATCCTTTATATCGCTTTTTGCAAGGAATCACCCCTTTATCATATTCTGTTAACATTGAACCACCCCTCCCTTATATCTGTTAAGCTTTCCGTTAGTTTCTAGGAAATTACTCTATTACCCTCACTTACTTATAAATTTAGAGGGAAAATAAGTCATTTTAAAATATATTACATTTTTATTTGCCGGTTTTTGGGTAAATACCCTAAAACTGTTATGTTTTTTAAGTTTTTGCATCACTTTTTTAAGTTATAAGAAAATACCCCATTTGCTGTCAACAAAAATTTTAGAGCTGTCAACAATTTTTTTTTACAGAGCTGTCAACAATTTTTTTACAGAGCTGTCAACAAATTTTTTTACAGAGCTGTCAACAAATTTTTTTACAAAGTTGTCAACAATTTCTTTTACAGAGCTGTCAACAAAATTTTTAATAGAGTTGTCAACAAGAATAATAATAAGTTGTCAACACGACTAAATAAGTTGTCAGCACGACTAAATAAGTTGTCAACACGACTAAATAAGATGTCAGCACGACTAAATAAGTTGTCAAAACGACTAAATAAGATGTCAACACGACTAAATAAGTTGTCAACACGACTAAATAAGATGTCAACACGACTAAATAAGTTGTTAACACGACTAAAATACGGTCAACAACATACAACACGAGCAATATTACAAAAACTGCTGCATAATTCACACTGTCAACTAAATCATTTATGAATAATTAAATCCTTCGATCATCTTAGTGCACTCGAAAGGAAAAATAAATAAAATTAAATCAACAACTCATCATCTTAGTGCACCATATACACTAACAAGTCATTACAAAAGGAAGCAAAAAAATATTACCAATGCAAGTATGCAATGCAACGTACAATGATTATACACTTAAATACAAAACTTCATTGGGACATTATATCAAACACCTTGGAGGCAACATGTTAAAACCTTTCTTTGTCTTGTACATGCCACCATCTTACTCTTCAACAATTTTGCCACTGGCAAATCAATAATTCAACATCAAAAAGTTGGCCTAGATCGAAACCTCTTAGCCTCAAGGAACCAAACCGGATTATGATTGACATCTTACATAAACTACGATTGTGCATTGACCGGAGACGAAGACTCCGGTGGAAGACAGAGGATGAGATACAAGAGCTCGGGGATGACGGGGGAGGAGACAGAGGAAGGAGAATACGACGGGATGCAGACCTTGTGAACGTTGTCGGAGATGGAAGCTCGTGACCGGATTCGGATGGAGGCGTGAGCGTGATGGAGAGGCGACGAGGACGACCGGAAAAAGAGGCGGCCATCGACGCTTCTAAGAGGCCAGCACCACCGACCGCATCTACCTCCTCCTTCCCATAGACGCCAGATCTACCTCTCCTTCATGGAAGGCCCGATCCAGTCCACGCCTCACCTCCTCCCGCCCCCGGATCTGAAGTAGCAGATATGGTTCGCGAAGGTTTGACCGGGAAAAAAATAGATCTGGTTCGCGAAGTCCACACTCTTCTTTCGAAAGAGACCGACGACGGAAGCGGAGGATCCATGAGAGCCGGCGGAGATGGTTAGAAGAAAGAAGGTAGGATGAGGTGGAGAAGAAGAGAGAGAGACTTGGTGGATGAGGATTAGATCTGGAAAGGAGAAAGGGAAAGGATAGTGGGGTAGGGTAGAAATTAAGTATTTAATTGAGGAAGTGTAGTTATTGAGATTATTGTGCCCAATAGGGCATTGGGCACAAATAATTCTTTTATTTGATGTGTATTTTTCATTTTCTTTATTAATTTTTAGAAAATATTAATTAAAATAATCCAAAAGACCACCATTGTCATCTTCCCCTAGCTCTGCTCGGTCATGGAGGAAAAAGCTCAACCACCCATGGAAACAAATCAACCACCGAGCTCTCCTCCATTAACACCTCTCTCTCAAATCCCAACCTCCTTCTTCTTCGCTTGTTCGTACTCGGTCTTTCCCGTGGTCTCTTCTTCTCCAGTTCCATCCTCTACCAAACCTCTGTCTCTGTTGCAGTCTTCGATAACCGCAAGCTCCAAGGCGATTGAAATATGTTGTTTGTGAATGTCCGAGAAACGGCTTCGTTGTTTGAATGTGAGCAAAATCTGCACAGATATTATGGGGTAATCAATTTAGGGTCTCAAGCAATACTCAAATTTCCCAATTAGCGAAAAGGCTTGAAAAGAGGGTGAAATTCCGGTCATATTCAACACTAAAACTTGGCATCCATGGCATAAGCAAATCAGCCAGACACAACCTTGGTAAATTGACGCAAAGACAAGCGTTTGACCAAGGTCGGTGATAGATTCCACGATAATGAAATTTCTGTAGATCTAAAGAGGCATTTACCACCCACCCGCAAATTCCCCATATTGAAGCCGCACCCACCACTACGATCAACATCTCCATCACGTTGGAGAAGATCTGGACGGAAAGCTAGAGGTCGAGACGATGCTAATGGTTTTGAAGAGGAGCCTGGTGAAGAAGACAACAAACATATTTAATTACTTATTTGCCCTCTAAATTTAGAAGTAATTGGGGGTAAGTGAGTAATTTCCCATAAACTAACGGACACCTTAACGAATGTGAGAGAAGGGTGGTTCCATGTTAACATAATAAGATAAATGAGTGGTTCCTTGCAAAGAGTGATATAAGGGGTAGTTCGGTGAAAATTCAGCCAAATAAGGGGTGATTTGACGCAATTACATTAATAAAATTTACTCTCTCCGTCTCATTTTGATCGCTTTTATCATAAATTATATATTACATTTCAAAAATTGTTAATATGCATGACTATATATGTTAATGTTTTAGATATTGCACTTGTTATATTATATCTACCTCAACCGATCTCATGTTTTATGTTCATGTATGATTAGTTTCCCTTTTCATGGCAGGCAGGAAATATTTTACTCGATTCAAATGGTAATATCAAATTAACAGATTTCGGCATATCAACATGTGTTTTTGACACAGGTGATGGACATCGACTTGAAAATACTTTTAGAGGAACTCCATGCTGGTAATTTCTTTCACCAATGAAGTAATTTAATTTGATAAAGGTTTCGGTGAGAACAAACCTTACAAAGCGAAGTGCTCGCGTTTACAAATAACAATAATGTTCATAATTTTGTTCGTCACTTGCATAATCTGGCAATAATATACGTTCAGGTCATTATTAAAACAAAAAAATTCATAGAAATTACAAAATTGTCACCGTGTAACTCACTTGAAAAGTTCAAAATTGTCGCCGCCCAGATTATAAACATTTACTATTTATCATGTAAAAATGTCGATCAAATTGCTACTGCCTACCAAGCAAAAGGTGTGTGGCATCCATGGTCACTACATCACCCAAGATGTAGTCAAAACAATCCTCAATGTGAAAAGAAAATAAGCATTGCTTGTCTACAACATCTCTTTTCTTTGAAGAAATCCATTGAAGTCCATAAGGAGTAGGGTGTGGTGTTGTGGGAAGATCAAAGTGTGAAACTACCTTGTCACTCACATGATTGGTGAAGCTACCTCCATCAACAATGAGGCTCAAGTTAGTCTCCTTAATCTATGTCTTGAGTTCACAAGTGGTTTGGAAGATGTTAGAGCGTTCTCAAGTTGTGGTACCTCTTTGATATGAAGTGTTCGCCGAGTGACAAGGGTAAAAGTCGTGCCACTAGTAAGTGTTTGTGGATGAAAAGAACGAGCATCAAAATCCCCTTCTGCAACCACTAAAGCAAACGCCTTAGCCTTCTTTTCATCTTCAATTTCTTGCTTATCCTCACACAACTCATATGTAGCATTGTATTTGAGGAACACTTTTCTTTGGTTCATGCAATCCCACACCTCCTCTTCCTCGGCATTTCAAACACTCCAAATCACTAGCCTTTCCTTGAGGGGGTGGCATGGTTGCCGAGTCATTGGCTTTGCTAGCTTTAGTGCTCAATCCTGACTTTATCACATTAGAGGAAGGAGGTTAAGTAGAAGAAACTGAATTCAAAGGATTGGAATCATACCTATTTAGATTAGACGATGGCCGTGATTGTTTCTTTCTAACCAATTGATTATGTAGTTGCATGGCTGCATGAGGAAGGTTGTTGAGATCCTTGATAGGCAAAATTTCCAATTGATCTCGAAGTATGGTGTTGGTGCCACTAAAAAAATTTGGCTCTAAGTGTTGAAGGAGACGTACTCACACCAACCTTGAAATGCATGTCTTTAACCTTGGAAAAGTGTTCCATGGGAGTCATTGTAGTGTGTCTACACATTCCAATCTTCAACTTCGATCATCTTGTTCTTATAGTCGTTCGGGACATACTTTCGTATCATAGCTAACACAAGTTGATACCATTGTTGTATAGGATGGAGATTACGACATCTCCAGTCTTCAATGAGATGGTGCCACCATGTTCTGGTTGCTTCGGTAAAATGGAGTGTATCCACCTCCACCTTCTCATGTTTATCGTCATGGATATGGTAGAGCATACACTCCGTAGCATGTTTTCAATCAAGAAAGTTAAGAAGAATCATAATCACCGGGAAAAGGCTCAATTTTTACCTTCATGTCACGTCTACCTATGACATTGGGCAACGTTTAACTTCTTGGCAACCTCTATGGCCTCGTTCTCTAGGTATATCATCATCAAACACATCCCTGCCTAAACAATGATTTCCTTTGTGTTGTACTTGGCGTCGACGATCACCAAAATTACCATCATTGGACCTAATAGAAGGAGAACTATCACCTTGATGTCCAAGTCTGAAATCACGAAAAACATCCCTAGGAAAATGCCCTTGGTGCGCCTCATGGCCTCCGCCCCTTGACGCAATCCCTCGATGCTCATGTCTCGGGTACCTTGCGCCGTGTCACAGGCGTTCTCGCCTTGGAATTTCCGGGGGAATAAAATCACTTGAAACCTCCAAATTTTCAATAGGACCAATTAGATGAGGATGAGAATTCTTAGGATTATACTTATCTGCATGTTCAAAGTCGTCATCATCAATTTCTTGTAGTTCTTCCTAGATTTGCCACTATGGGAGTCTAAGTCACTAGGCCATGGGGAAGGTGGACCTTGATGTGGTAAATACTTGTGAAAATTGAAGTTTGAAGACTAGACAATGCATGTGAGAGACCATTGGTGCATGGAAGGCCTAGAGCCATCTCGGCAGCGCCTAAAATGACACACGGGAGAGGGTTAGCTCTGATGTTGATGTGATCAAGCCCACCCGGGACCCACCCTCTGGCCTTCCTCCGGCTGCGATCTCACCAGTGGGCCCGTACTCCGATCTTCCTCGGTCGGCATTCAGACTGCTGCCGCTCAATCACAAGTCATGGGTTGCAGCTCATGCACCCCAACGTGCAGGTGTGGCGTAGTGTTTGTCAAGTGTGGTAATCCACCATGATAAAAGGGAGGTTTGAGGTTCGAATCTCACCTCCAACACCCTCCAGGATTAAATAGGTGTGATACCTCCTCCACATTAGGGTGCATGAGCTACAACCCATGGCTTGCAAATGAGCGCCACTAGTCAGACCGTCGACCGAGGTGGACTGAAGGCTAGGCCCACTGGTCAGATCGCTTCCAGAGGCAGGTTGGAGGGTTGGTCCTAGGTGGGCTTCATCACTTCATATCCACATGATTCATCATCCTTTTTAGCCCGTTTTCACTCCTTTTAATAGGCACATCTGTGTCCAAGGTTGCGCCTTCACTAGTTGTTTCGGGGGGAGTATACAGATGGAACAATCAATTGTATATGGATCCTTCTTGACGACTCTAAATGATGGAATTGAGTCGTCTCAAAGATGTTGTTGCGATGATAAAGGCATGACAACCTTCCCCTTGTCCAAAGGCCATGAGCCTTGTCCCTGGTCTCCAGACGCCTGAGTCACAAGCCCGAGAATGGTTGCGCCGCCAGCTTCTTGATGAGAGGGCTTTGAGTCAGTGTCGCTGACATCTATTGTTGATGATGACGCTCGACAGTATCCATACGGTGACACATTCCCTGGATTTTGTCCAAAGCCAATTCAAGAGTCATGGTAATGGCTCAACTATAGTGCCTCAAACTGAGCTATGGAGGAGCCTTGGGAAAGCTAGGGTTATTGGCAAGGACTTCGTCTTGTTGCTGTCGATCTTCAGACTTGCTCAAGGTACCTATAGAGATGGTCATATCGAGAGATCAAAGTTCAAAAGAACTAGTTACAAAACAAATAAACCAAGCAAGCACAATCGCTTTAAGAATAATCCAAAACAAAGCACTCAGGGTGGCTACTTTTTGCTGGCCGTGTGGCGGTGATGGATGGCTAAGGTTCTAAGAAAACTGAAAAGATGCAAGATAAACACGCTAACATAAACAATCAACCTTATGCAGGCTCAATTGTAAGATAAAGTAGTATGCAAAGACAAGAGGTAAGTAATCAAGCGACTCTAAGTGGTGAAGAGACAAGAAGTGTTTGAAACAATACTCAAGTGAAGTCTAGATCTTGCCTTATTTTACTTGTGATCCAAGACGGTTTTCTTTCTATTTTTAATTTGATCTTAGTTTTAATTACATGTATGCAAGATATGGTTTGAGATTTATGGAAAAAAAAACAAAGATATGCTCAATATTGGGAAGAGATAAAATCGACCAACATAAAATAAACCAAATATCCCAACAAGATACTAAATCTCATAAAAGGAAAGAAGATATGCAAAATATGCTAGCAAGTAAATCAAGCAAATGTCGACTATCCTAAGGGTCAAAGGCGTCAAATTAGGGGAAACAATTATGGTTTCTTGCAAGAGAAGCACAAGATAAACCTTCCTGGATAAATGAATAATGTTTTATTTCATTTTCTGATTTAATGAAAGCAAAATCCAAACAACAATGGAAGGAAAAAAATTATGTTAACAATGGTGGGAACGAAATAGGCTAAATCGAGTGAATTGCAATGGAAAACTTGAAAAAGACAATTGACACTTACAAGATCCATGAGCTCTGATAGCAGTTGATGCGCCCCTGGTCTCGAGATGGCCAAAGAATCAGTTAAACAACACCAATCTAGATCTTGTAGAGAGTGTTTTTGGATGTCTTTTATATGTGATGGTCGAAATGGTAGTAGCAGCAGAAGCCTTGGATAGGGATGACAAGAAAGACTTGTCAAACTTAGATTTTGGGGAAGGACTTATTCAAACAAGAAAAAGGAGAGACATGTAGACGAAAGAGGAGGAAGATGTTGAGAGTGTGTGATTAGAATATATGGTAAAGGAGATTAGAGGTAAGAGTCCTTGGGGAATCGGTAACGCCATGGATCAAAGATGGTTGGAGGAATTCTCTTCTCGACTAAACAACGACTAGATTAAGAAAAACGTAAGTCTGACAATGGTGGAGGTTGAAGCCTTATAGGAAAGACAAGATAAAATATCTAGAAAGAAACAGATAGACGAGCTAGGCTTGTTGGGGCAAACCAAGCCATAAGGAAACGCCATAACTCATGCAATAGGTGACCACTTTCCCAAAACATAAACTTCTTATATTAAGAAACTCCTAAAATGTCAACAAAAACCAAATAGAGAAGTCCCTAGAAATGGGAAGCCTTTTAACATTGGAAACAAATCCCGAATAGAGACATCAAAAACAAAGAAAGTTGATCCTCAACAAGAAAAAGAAAGAGAATAAGCACTAGATAGGAGGCTCGCGGTGTTCAACTCAACCATGCACGAGCGATCCCATCGCAGAGAAGTCCTATTTTGAAGCGAAGGAGCTCGACCCCGAGATCATGTGGGTGGCGCTCTAGATGGTCCATGAGCGCGTGAGCAGGAGCTGTAGTTGGCCCATGGTCAAGACTCGCAGATAGGATCCCCGACATGTGTGAGCTTCTCGAAGGCGTTGGCACTGGCACTCAGACAGTGTCGGCGCAGGAGATGAACTATTCGGCGCTAAACGAGCCAACTTTGGGGGGGGGGGGGGTCCATCGACATGTGGGAGGTGGCGCTCAGTGTGAGCCACATAACGCTCGTGCAGGGGCTTGAGCTTGACTTGCACAAGGGGTGGAGACATGGAACCGTGGCAGGGCGTGCTCATGCATGCAAGTGTCGGCGTTGGGGTGCCTTGGTGCAGGCTCATGATCATGGTATGGCAAGGCTTGGAGTGGCACCGGGCACGAGGTCAAGTTAACCTCATGATTGTATAGACCTTGGCGTTGAGCCCAAGGGTGCTGGCGTAAGTAACTCGAGAAGTTTAGCTCAAGATTGAATATTTCTGTTGCCCAAAATTGAGGCGTTTTGATACAGATTCGAATCGTGAGTTGGGCGTCGACTTCAAGATTGCGTGGGCCTTTGATGTTTCTCATGGATAGGTGCCAAATTAGGTAGGGGCACATCAAAGGCCCCTATTTAGGTTCTTCATCCTAAGAAACCTTGAAATAAGTCTAGATCATGAAAATAAGTTGTTTTTCATGAAGAGGGGGTAGGATCATGACCATTTCCCTACAACTTATGGAATTCCTTACTTCAGTTTGGAAGTCCTCGCTTGACATTATGGCCATAGGTACTATATTTCCTTTGATATCATTGAACGAATTAAAGTTGAAGGATTTATAAAACAATAATTAAAAAGATGATGCGTGTGGATTAAAGTTGACTATGTAGTGCATGATCAACTTCATTGATGGAGGGACTGCATGGATGCCTTCACTAGAGGTTAGATATCAATATCAAACGAACTTGTACGGTTGTTGTAATTTACCAGTTCTTGATGTATGTAGGATGCTTATGCAATTAAACTTCTTCTTTTTTTTGGTTCAGACAAGGCACGGGACCCTCCTTTTTAACAGGTGGGCCCCTACCCTAGCTAATGCTGAGATCAAATGTCGATGATGAGTTTCGAACTCAGCTAATGCTGGGGTCAGATGTGCATGAAGAAAAAATTATATATTTTCTCACTTATGTATCTCGTGACGGGATCTTGATGAATGATTTATAACTCCTATGCACTTATGTTTGTACTTTATTGTTTTGTGTAGGATGGCTCCTGAAGTCTTGTTTCAAGAACCCTTATATGATTTCAAGTAAATTAAGTTACCTTTGTGTTCATGTTTAACTTTGTATGGCAACATAATCAAGATTTAGACCGACTACATTATATTATCTTTTAAGTTTTGTTTTTCATTCTAAATTTCATTTTCTATACAGTTTTATTTATTTTTCATTTTAGTTGAAAATTTTCAATTTTAATTCCATATTATTATTATTATTATTTAATCATACTTTATTGTAATTTTAATTGCTACCGATTAGAAACAATATTTCAGGGTCATTTTAGAAGAAATATTTTTTTTTACTTTATCTAAAAGTTTCTAAATAAAGTAGATTCACATAATGTTGGAATTTAGGAGAGAAAAGTTAATTTTTAATTTTAGTACCTTCTATTTTATCGTATAATAAAGTTCCTTAATATTTAAATAACTTACAATATGTCTATCATCTTGTACATTTTGCCAAAGTAAAGTTTTTATTTTGGTTAATCAGGATAGATATATGGTCATTTGGCATCACAGCACTTGAACTTGCTCATGGTCATGCTCCTTATTGGAAATTACCTCTGGAAAAGGTATGGTACTTTACCTTATCTATACTGTCTTTAACCATGAAATTACTTTTAAGATCAAAAGTACAATAATTATTAAAAATATTATATTTTTATTAAAAATGTAGTTTCATCTCCGTGATAGTTTTTTCTTATATATTTACATTGGTTCAAATATCTTTTATATCACCATACAACACTAGGAAAAAGATCACGCATTATGTAAAACTTAGAGCAGTAAAATGTGAGATAAAATTTAAACTCAATACACAAAAATTGGGACTCATGCTCGCCTTTTTGGTCATGCACATTCAAGTGATATATGTAATGCATGAGTTATAATATATGTATCATCTATATATTTTATTTAAGTCATCATCCTTACTGAAATCAGATCAAAATAACTTGTCTTATTACTCTAATTCACCTCTAATTCTTATTGTAATTGACAGATAATGCTAATGATTAAGACTCAATCATCGCCTAGTCTAAGCTATGAAAGAGACAAAAAGTTCTCAAAGGTTTTCTTTCTTTTCATTTAACTGATTATTTACCTCTTCAATCTCTACAGAAAAGTTATCAACGAGAACAATACTTAACGTAGAGAAAATAAATTTTTTCCGTTCACAAATAAAAAGATCTTTTTCATAATTTGAATGGTAGTGTTCATAATTTGGGCGATAAATTTGTTTGAGGTTATTTTGAGGAAAAAAAAATCAAAGTTCACAATGATTGATTATAAGTATTTCATATCGTGTCTCTCACTGAAAACGTTCAAAAATTTTGATGGCCCAAATTATGAACATTTTCATTCAGAATATGTACATTGATGTGTAATTTGTGAAGGTAATCTGTTTATTTTTCCTACGCTAAGAGTTATTCCATCTAATCTTCTGAACGAGGTTTTTTATTGGACATACTTGATCATCTAGAATTTCGGACAAATGATAGCTGCTTGCTTGGCGAAAGATCCAACGAAACGACCCACTGCAAATGCACTTATGAACCATAGCTTCTTCAGGAAAACCATAGCTGATGTTTTTTCACTTGGGTCGGAATCCAAAACTGATTATTTAGTTCGAAAACTTAAACTTCAAGAACTGCCTCCATTGGGTGAAAGGAACGTGAAACTCAAGGTACACATTTTTACTTCACTTCCTTCTTTTTTGAATCTTTTTTCTATATTTTCTCTCTTTTAATTTCGACTATGACATTTCAATTCTTATACACAAACTGTTAAACTGATGAAGCTTATATACTTTTGAAATTGCCCAGGAAAAAGAGGCTGCACTACTTCAAGCAAATAAGATATTCCAGGTAAATGAATTTTAATTAATAGATTATGTTATGGTATTATAGCATAAAATCTGACATTTTAATGTCAAATTATAATGACATTAAATGTGATACAAACATACCCAAATGTAAGATTGTGGCTGCAATATATACTTTGTACATTTAGTTTAATTTTATTGTTTTTTCCAAATCCTGTAATAGGTGAAGGATAAACCTAGTAGTTCGAAACAACAAAATGAGAGATGTGAAGATGTTTCATGTTTAATATCACCGATAAAGGAGATATGGCACCCAAATGAGATGCAAAAGGTAAAATTGTCTTAGTACAAGCTATATTATATAACTTCAACTTGTATCTAAATGTTGTACGTAAATATTTGTAACAGGACAAAATAAAAAAGTTGATGAGTTGTGTTAAGCAGTCTTCTGGTAAGATCAATAATTTGCATTTGAACATAGATTAACTAATATACTCTGATATATAATGCTTCTTCATTCAATACAGGCAACCCAATTGAGCTAACAAGTGTTGTAGGTGGTCATGAACTTCTGGTAATGAAGTTTCCTTGCTTTTGAATTATAATTTCAGTGTACTCGCTTGTTAATATTTTTTGTTCTTTTTAGAAAGTATTCCCTTTTTAACTATTTCAACAAAATTTTACGGGAAAAATCTCGTAAGGATAAATTATTAGATAATTAATAAGGATGATGCACACAAATATTATAATTAATGTACACACGTTATAACTCATGCGCACAATATTGTGCATGAGTTATAACTTGTGTGTGCATTAATTATAGTATTTGTGTGCATAATCTTCGGTCTATCATCTAAGAACTCATCCTCACCGGAACTGAATCCTAATTTTACCTCCTCATACTCATTAATTCAACCTCCTTTAAAAATCAGTAATTCAATTTTTTATTTTTTTTCCCGATTACATGTTCCTCCATTATTCAAAATTTGTATCTTTGGTATTATTGAAGGACATTTAATCGTAATAGACAGAGTATTTACATTTAGTTAGTGTGAAAACAATTATTGTATGGAGAGTTTATCTAATTTGTGTTCAAGGACACACAATATACAACTTGAAATGAAAAAAAATTACATAAAAAATGTGATGCCTTTTATTATGATGTATTTATCTCATTTTTCTAGTAATGAGTAATTTAAATTATTTTTCTTTTTAGTTGTTTAATATTGGTCATGTATTAGAAAAATCCATTTGTGAAGCTTCAATATGAAAACTTGCAGGACTTGCAGAATCAAATTACTCATTTGGAACAAGCGTATGTCAAACCCTTCTACTTACATTGTACATTGAGAAACATCAACTGTTAAGGTTTGTTCGGTGTAATGCTAAAAGCTATTATAATGAGATTATATGTTAAAATAGATTATGTCCTTCATGCTGGAAAATTCTAGAACCCAACATGAATACAAAGTTAACAAGGATAAAAGAGCTTATCATGGAGTTAACACTGAACAAAGATTCTTATATTTAATATATTATAATGTATGACGCATGTGTTGCCGAACGAGGCTTTAATTCCTGATCTAATCATGTTGTGGTAGTATTTGTTGACAGAATTGGAAGTCTAGAGGCAAGACTGGAGACGCAAAAATTGATAAATGAAGAGGTACAAATTTCCTCTTTTCCCATCATGGTTTCATTTATTTTGATAGAATTAGAATGGGGGCGGTTTGGTAAAATTACAATAAGAGGTTAGTATTTAGAATTAATAAATATTAGAATAAGATAATTAATTAATACAAAAAAGCTTGATGGATAAAACCAAGCTCAATAAGGACCGATTGATCAATGACTTTCAATATTATTTTTTTGTGAAAGAGAGGCGACACTCTCTGGCCTTTATTGAAATTTAAAAACAAAATTACATCAACCCGGAACTAAGCAAGAAAATAAGACACCCCTAACTTCATCATCTAAGAGTGTCTTAATAGAGTCTGGCACGTTCTGAAAGAAATAAAAACCTAACGAAAGCGAAAAAACATAGTTAGTTAATCCATCTGCATGACGATTAACCTCCCTATACACATGAACAAAATGGACTATCTAGTCCCTTGAAATGAATTCATGGCACATACGTACCAGGAACAAAAGAGGGTGAGTGTCAGCCACCCAAAGTAACCACAATTTCCGAGTCAATCTCCACCATAACTCGGCGATGCCCAAGCTCCCAAGCAATATGAAACCCGTAATACGCACCCCACAACTCAGCAGCATGCGCCGAGCACACCCCCACATTAAGTGAAAAGCCTCTGATCCACCTACCATCTGAGTTCCTGAGCACACCTCCTGTTGAGGCCATCCCCGGATTTCCCCGAGACGCCCGATCCGTATTGAACTTAACCCAATTTTCCTCCGGTTTAGTCCAACCAATATACTTCACCTTCAACCCCTGTCTACCTGATCGGTCATTAAGCTTCCTGTGCGCCTGTTCATACTCAGCCGCCAATTTGCGAATGAAAATAGCACGGTCAACAGTCGAGCCATTAATGAAAATGACCCGAATCCTTTCAGGCACGATAAGGCCCCGAATGCAATTAAATAGTTTTTCAGAATTCACACGAGGAGACGCCTCAATACACAACATTTTGTAGCTGAAGCAACAGAATAATTCCCCGACGTCGTGCCACTCCAAGCAATACGGTCAGACAAATTTGGCAGCCCATCAAGCGCGATTGCAGCCACCTGGAGACATACATTCTCCAGTAAGGAATTATGCAGCAGATCCAGGTCCCAACCAACCCCCTCGATCCACAAATCACGGACTTTCTGCTCAACCATTGCCTCCGAAATGGACCCAAACAAAACTCGATCAAGGGTATGTTCCCCACCCATTTATCACGCCAGAAATCAATTGTTTGGCCATTTCCATGGACACAACATATACCTTTCACAATGACATGTTGAAACCCAGCCATAATCCCCCTCCAAGTGCTCGAACATCCCGACTTAATACAAATCTCCCGCACAACAGTATTCTCATTAATTTTGTACTTAGCTCGCACCACACGAGCCCATAAGTAGTCTTTATCCCGCAGTAATCTCCAACTCAGTTTACCTAGAAGCGAAATATTCATTTCTTTCATACGTTTCAACCCCAGATCCCCCCCTCCTTCACCTTCGGTCGTGAGATAGTGTTCCAGGAAACCAAATGGACCTTTCTTCTCTCCCTTCGGTCGTGGTTGTAGGCAGCGCTACTACGCTCATAGTGTGGATCATAATTGCCCCGAGCACTGATATAGATAGCGTGATTCTCCCAGCAAGGCTCAAACACAGACTCTTCCACCCAGCAAGCCTTGAGTCGTTAACCCGTTCAAGAATATCACAAAAGGTATCCTTATTGATCCGCTTTTGCAGGATCGAGATTCCAAGTATTTACCCAGGTCATGAGTACACTAAATCCCACTAGCCTCGCTAATGTTTCTACCCAGATTCGGGCTAACATTTTCAGAGAAAAATATCTTGGATTTCTCCAAGCTGACATTCTTCCCAGACGCAACACAAAAGGCTTCTAGCACCCGTCTGATAATTCTCACCTGAGCCACTAATGCCTCAGCAAAAAGAATAATATCATCGACGAAAAAATGTGGAGAGCGGCGGAGATCCTCTAGAGATCTTGATTGGTTTCCACTCACCGTTCCCCATAGACAAATCAATGAGATGGCAGAGCCTCTCCAAACATATCACAAACAGATAAGGGGATAAAGGGTCCCCCTGCCGTATTCCCCGTTGTGGCGTAAAGGACGCAGTAGTCTCCCCATTCCATAACAAACGCATACCCGTGCTCGATACACACGTCAAGATCCAATTCACCCACTACGTCAGTAAACCCACAACCAATAAAGAATCCCCCAAGAAATCCCATCGGATACGATCATACGCCTTCTTCAATAGAAATTTAAGGAGCATCCATCCCTGACGACCCTTCTTCCGTCTCATAGAGTGAACCGCCTCTTGTACAATCACAATATTATCCACACTGAGCCTCCCCGGAATAAAGCTGGACTGCGATGGTCCCACAAGTTTAGAGATCACTCCCTTCATGCGGTTCACCAGGATCTTAGTAATGGTCTTGAGGAGCACATTACATAAACTAATGGGACGAAATTGATTAATCCTCTCCAGTTTAGCCACTTTCGAAATTAGGACAAGCAAAGCATCATTCGCAGAATCAGGTAAGCAACCCGTCCTGAAGAACTCCCTCACAAATCTGATCACCGACTCCCCAACCACATCCCAACAATCATGGTAAAAGATCAGTTGGTATCCATCGGGCCCGGGTGCTTTATACTTTCCCATACCTCTGATAGCAGCCTCAATCTCCATATCACTGAAAGGCATAACTAAATTGTTCTGTTCAGCAGTCGTAAGAGAGGGAAAACAAAAACTTGGCAATCTCAACGAGTGCACGCTGTCATCTCAACCAGAACAGAGGTTGCGAAAAAAATTCAGCGCTAACTTCTCTAACTTATCACTATATGACACCCATCTACCATTATCATCCTTGAGTGCTTCAATTCTATTCCAGCGGCGGTGAATAATAGTGGATGTATGAAAGAACGAAGAGTTCTTGTCACCCAAAACGACCCACTTCTCCCGAGACTTTTGAAACCATAGTGTTTCCTCCTGTTCCATAACTAAATCGAGCTCCTTCTGCGTTTTATCTTCCAGATTCAGCAAACCCTATGTAGCATCACTAGAGATTAAAAATTTGATGTTCTGGAGTTTAGAAAACAACTCTTCTTTTCTCACCTGAATTCTACCGTAAACATTTCTATTCCATTTACGCAGCTGTCGTCGTAAAATAACAAGAGCTTCTGGCGTGGATAAATTCGGGTCCCAAGAGGCCTTGAGAATATCTTTAAAGCTAGGGTGAGATAGCCAGGAGGCTTCAAACGTAAATGGCATGCGAGAAGGATCACATTTACTATCCGGTTTCAATCTCAGATGAAGAAGGGCGTGATCCGACGACAAGAAGGGAAGGTGAGAAACATCAGCTTCCTGCCAACGGAGCCTACCTTGAGCACACCAAAAAATCATGTCAAGCCGTTTCTCAATGCGAGTGGTAGGGCTACGACCTCTCACCCAAGTGTATCGGTGGCCTTTGAATCCCATATCAACCAAAGACAACTCATTAACCCAATTAGCAAACTCTGCAGAATCGATAGACAATATTCCGTTCCCACCAGTGTGTTCATCTACTCTCAAAATGGTATTAAAATCCCCACCAACAAAAACCGGTTCCATAAGCGGTTGGATGATCGACTTGAGTTCCCCCCATAATTGGCTCATGCGTTGAGGGGTTGGGGATGCATATACGACAATGAAGTCAAATCTTTCATCCTCAGACTCAACCAAGGCATGAATAAATTGGTTCGAAGAATTTACCACCGTGATTTTGAGTGGCCCATCTCTCCAAAGTAGCCAGACCCCGCCACTTTGTCCCTGCGCATCAACCCTGAAACAATTCTCAAAACCCAGCTTACTACAGATCCGGGAAGCATTCTGACCCTCAACGTGAGTCGTAAAAAAACCCAGTACATTTGTATCGAACTTCTTCACCAAATAACTGATGCGGGTATAAGCCGTTGTTGTCCGATCTAGACACCAAACCTCAAACAGAAACTCGAACAAAGAAGATAGGCAGAATTAGAATGAGATGAAAGAAAGATAAGTCGAATGATAGGCCAATTGGAACCAAATCAAACAACGACAAAACCCTTGAACGTAAGAACAAGAACCTTACCGAAAGATGAAGAAACCCCAGTGGATTACAACCAAACACAATGGCTATAGTAGGCCAAGACACCTGGAGGATGCTCTATGGAGTCCCGATAGCACCAACCATATGGAAGAGATTGACACACACAAGTACAACTAGGGCGAGTTCAACAACAATGCACACAAGGCACTGCTCACAAAAGCTCTCTTTTGGGAGGAAAAACGATAAGCGATGCATTCAATATCAAAGTCTGGGAGGGGGGACTAAAACAATAACTAGGGCAAACCTTATATAGAGTCAATAAGGTGGCCAATTAAAACGAAATAACTAATTAAATGCATTTCCTAAAAATAGCTAAAAACCAATTAGAAGAAATAATCCCGAAAATAACACAAAACTCTGAACTGAAGGATGCTGGCGGCGGGCGCTGTTTTGGATGCGGCGATTGCCGTAGGAAAGGTGGCAGGCGCTGCCCGTTGGTGGCGATCGCCGTTTCCACTTCGTAGCTAAACTCCATTTAATTCAATTGGCGGCGGTCTCCGTAAGGTAGGCGGCGGTCGCCGCTTAGCAATCTTTAGCCCTTGCTCAAGTGGTTAGCACATCTCTTGATTTAGGACGAAGTGTCCTCGATGAAAGCTGAGATGCTCTTGATGGTATCTCAGATGCTCCCGCATCATTCTCCCCTTCTTGAAAAGGATTCGACCTCGAATCAGATTTGATATGAATGATAGAACGATCTTCATAGGCGTCATCCTCTTTGATGCACAACTTCCTCTTGAATGCCTTGAGTGCATAGCTCCACCTTGAGGAACATACTTGATGTTGTGGGGAATCCTTGCCTTCCTTCACTCCTCTAGCTCCTTTATCCTTGTCCTTCCTCTTGTCATACTCATCAGTGACCTGTGAAGGAAGCATAGGAGGTAGAACAACAATTCTACCATAGAAGGGTAAGGAATGACGATTAACAAAACCATCATGGGCAACTCTCTTATCATACTGCCATGGATAATCTAATAAAACTTGACAAGCTTGCATAGGCACAACATCACATGAAATAGTATCATCACAATGTCCTAATGTCATGTCTTCCTTAACATGTCTTTTCAATCTCACATCAACACAATCAATCATCCAATGTAGTTTATAAGGACTAGGGTAGCATATTGAGGTAATTTGCAATTTAGTATTCAATTCCATGCTAGCAATATTACCACAACTACCTTCATCAATAATCATGTTGCAATCCTCAACTTTATCTAGAGAATGAGTTTCTCCTACAATTTCATCACAATGAGCAGTTTGTACATGCGAATCTTTCCTATCAATTGAATCAACATGCTCATACTCAATTTCAACTTCATTATCTAAATCAGTTTTAAGATCATCAACACAAGCAATATCATCAATACTATCACATTTTTCATATTCAATCTCAATCTGACCTAGGTGATTAAGCATATCAGGGCAGTCATTAATCATATGATTTCTACTTTGACAATTTAAGCACAAAACATCTTCAATTTTAGTAGAAAGATTAGAAGTGCTCCCTGGGTTAACTTCCTGTGATGGAGAGGCAGGCCTTATATCCCTTTTTGGCTTCTTATCCCTTTACTTCTTCTTGGCAGCCTCTTTGACTTGACAACTCCAACCCTCAAGCTCGGCTTGTAACTTAGCAAAGCTGTTTTTCACTTGTGCTTGCATTCGCGCTTCCACTCGCGCTTGCCATTCTTCTGTAGCCTTCTCTATTTCTTTTTTCTTCTTGGCCTTTGTTCTCCTCTCAATCTTGATGGCCAAGTGCAACAATTCTTCCATGGAGGAGTAGCGATACAAATATACTTTGTTAGCTAAATAAGAGTCAAGTATATGAAGATACTTAGCCATAGTAGTCTCCTCATTTTCATGCACATTAGCTCGATTCCTAGCAGTCTGCATTGCATTGTATGTCTCGTCTGCTGACATGGTTCCTTGCCTCAAATTTTTCAACCTTTGTCGGAGCTCACCTGCAAAACATGGATGCACAAAGCGAGCTCTCATCAAGGTCTTCATTTGCCTCAAAGTGTTCACAACTGGACCAAGTGCTCTTCTCCTTT
This sequence comes from Oxyria digyna, assembly GCA_029168935.1. Taxonomy (NCBI): domain Eukaryota; kingdom Viridiplantae; phylum Streptophyta; class Magnoliopsida; order Caryophyllales; family Polygonaceae; genus Oxyria; species Oxyria digyna. The sequence goes on from JAPVLV010000005.1 coordinate 51,143,346, forward strand.
CTTCCTCAAGGTTATTCCACCATTTCAGTGCATAGCCGGTAAGTTCAAGAACAACAAATCTTACCTTTTGGAATTCCATGAAGTTATGACAACTCCAAATCTGCTCAACCTTGGTTTCCCATTCCATATACTCATTCATGTCCCAACCTTCAAATCTTGGAATGTTCAGCTTGATCTTGGCAAGACCAATTTGCTCAGCTCACGTCCTCTTCTTCTTTGAACATCTCTGTATGGTTGCCAATCTTCACTCTCCATGTACTCTTGCTGATATCCCCTTGGAGAGTTCAATGTCCTAAACATGATCAAAGAAAAGACTAACACATAACAATGTTAAGTTAGTGAAAACGAAAACAACTCACAAGTGTTTACTCTCGTGTGTTTCACTCTGCACTCTCTCTCAATTGTTGTTGTAACAAGCTTTTCTTGATGAATTGTCTTGTATGGACCAATAATCCAATAGATTGAAACTAACAAGCTCCTAGCACTAATATCAGTGATGGTAGAGATGGAGATGGCTATTGTAGGGGCTGGGTTTCAACTTCAAGGTTCTGACTCAAAACAAAATGACTCAACGAAAGAAAGAAACAAAGACTCAAAACGTTTGCAAGAATGTAAATGCAATTAACTAATACGAGTCAAGTTTGAAATCAAGAGGGCCAAAAGGAAGTGTACCTTAACTTGTCCCGACTGGTGTCAATGAAGGATCGAAGACAGAGTCGAAAGGGCTAGGGTAAGTTCGGGAATGGCTCTGGGGGGTGGCTCGAAGTCGCAGAAAGAAAGCACAGGGACGGCGATCGCTACCTTTTTTGGGTGAAAATGTTTGTCTTCTTCGTTTAGACTCGATATGAGATATTAATCTCAACAAAAATTGAAACTAAATAAAATAATAACTAACTTGATTTCCTTGTTGAAGAGATAGGATTTCCTTGTAGAAGATTTGTTTTGGGCTCCAAGGAACGAATTTCTTCAGCAATCTAGGGTTTCTTGATGGCTGCATTTTTGGTAGGCAAGGATGAATTTGTGATGAGGTGATGGGATGAATGGGTTTTGGGACAAGAGTGCTCCAAACTCCAATCTATTGATCTCCACAAACACGAATCGATCCAAGCTTCTTGTACACGAGCTGCAACAGACTCAACAAGAAAGATCAAAGTATCGAAGACTCAAATTCAATCTCTGAAAGAAACTGATAAACAGTAAAACAAAAACTGACTATTTTTGTGATTTTTTGATAAGGGGTCTCGTAACGTTCTTGTGAAGACGGGATGGTGTCAACACAACTCTGATACCAATTTGTTGTGGGGATAAGCCATTATTGTCCGATCTAGACACCAAATCTCGAACAGAAACTCGAACAAAGAAGATAGGCGGAATTAAAATGAGATGAAAGAAATATAAGTCGAATGATAGGCCAATTGGAACCAAATAAAACAACGACAAAACCCTTGAACTTAAGAACAAGAACCTTACCGAATGATGAAGAAACCCCAATGGATTACAACCAAACACAATGACTATGGTAGGCCAAGGCACCTGGAGGATGCTCTATGGAGTCCCGATAGCACCAACCTTATGGAAGAGATTGACACACACAAGTACAACTAGGGCGAGTTCAACAACAATGCACACATGGCACTCTGCTCACAAAAGCTCTCTTTTGGGAGGAAAAACGATAAGCGTTGTATTCAATATCAAAGTCTGGGAGGGGGGCCTAAAACAATAACTAGGGCAAACCTTATATAGAGTCAATAAGGTGGCCAATTAAAAAGAAATAACTAATTAAATGTATTTCCTAAAAATAGCTAAAAACCAATTAGAAGAAATAATTTCGAAAATAACACAAAACTCGGAACTGAAGGATGCTGGTGGTGGGCGCCGCTTTGGAGGCGGCGATCGTCGTAGGAAAGGCGGCGGGAGCTGCCCGTTGGCGGCGATCTCCGTTTCCACTTCGTAGCTAAACTCCATTTAATTCAATTGGCGGCGGTAGCCGTAAGGTAGGTGGCGGTCGCCGCTTAGCAAACATGTCACCAACATCTCTATTTGAAATGACTCATTCTCCCTCGTCCAAGATCAGAATTGAGTGATTCTAAGTCCCAGAGTTTTGTCTTGAAGTCTAGTTTGTTTCATCTTCAGCACTTGACTTCTCATCTTGACTCGAACCGGATCTCTGTGAGCTTGAATGGTTACAATTCGAGCTCGGGCTACTATTAATGATTTTCAATGATCGCTCATAGCAATCTTTAGCCCTTGCTCCAGTGGTTAGCACATCTCTTAATTTAGGACGAAGTGTCCTTGATGAAAGCTCAGATACTCTTGATGGTATCTCATATGCTCCCACATCAATAACGGATCGAACGTCGAAATTGAGGTTTATTAGCCCCCAGCAATTCCATAAAATTGCATTCATCATATAACTTATCAAGAATCTCCGGAATGCCGAGACGAGATAGAGGTGACTTCCACCCCTTTCCCACCTTGTTTCTTCTCGGCTTGGAAGATCACCAAGGCATGTTGTGTAATATCCTAAAGCTGCAGTCTTTGTGCAACTTTCTGTAACTGAACTGGCCCACCTACATCATCGGCCTTTTACTAGACAAGCCCAATCCCATTTTTCTCCCTGTGGCCCAAAAATTAGGCCCTTCCCATGTTGGACATTGCTCAATGCTCATAGCAGTTGGGGCATCAACATCGATACTACTTGTCGACTGTGCAGTACGGAGGAAGAGACGATTGAGCATCTTTGGTTTCAATGCAGATACTCAAAGGCGATTCTCCAGACTGTGTGCAGATGGCTTGGCATTAGCAGAGGATTTTCTCACCTCTCTGACTGGTTGACTTGGCTTAACGGTGTAAAATCCAGAAGAAGAATGCAAAAATTCAGATTATGCTCTGCTGCTGTAACAACTATTGTCTATTTCATTTGGCGAATGAGGAATATGGTGCTTTATCAAAACAATAGAGTAACAACAGAGGCTTGCAGTGGGATGATCGTCCAGTCCATCCGAGAATCTTGGAGTGTACATGCGCAACAAAATCAAATGGGTCGTAGAAACATAGTTAGAAACTAATGCTTGCATAGTTAGTAACTTTTTGTCTGAGGGTTTGATTGAGGGTATGATTTTCACTAGGATTTATCTAGGTACCCATTTTAACACACTGTTCATGGGATTGTTACCCATTGAACATTTTTGAAACTTGGCTATGTATATTCTACCTCCATTCTATAGAGAAAATGTTCCAAAAAAAAACATTTCTCATAGACTTGGGTCGCCCACTAACTCTTGTGTTACCAATATTAGTCTTAGATCCATTTGCCTTCCCATAATAGACTTTCCCAGCATCCCCCGCCACATTCAAATTTTCCTTGTTTGAATTCTCCTTCCCCCTGTTATTGGGGATTTTTCCAGGGACGAGATTTCCAGGATTTTGCTTACCCGTTTTCCCCCGATTAGCATCCATCCCCGATTAGCATCCAAATGTTCCAAAATGTTTTTATAGAGTTAAGCTCCTGTAACATTAAACTATGATAGTGTCTAGATGATATAGGCACGTGGTGTGCATGTCGTTGCACAACTTCGTTTTGTGTCTTGTTTCACCATTTTTTGATGGACACAACTTTGGAGAATGAGAATGTCTATACGTACGACACTTCCTTCGAAAAAGAAGCTAAAATTAGTCCTGGGAACCCTAGGCGAAAATGGTGTAAAGATATGGTGAAATCTCCCATAGAGTCAAGAGGAAGCAAGATGGTGGTATAGATAGATTTAAAAAAAAAACAGATTAGTGATAAGGGGATTTACACATCAAGAAAGGAGGAACTATAATGAAACATTTACCCATGTCATAAAATTGACCACTGTTATATCACTTGTTTCCATGGCTTTGAAGAGAGAAAAAAAGGAATATACATCTATGTGTTAGAATCATGGGAACTAGGACACATATGTGTGCAGCAACGACCATCATCTTTGATGAAACTTAGAGAAGTCGTTTGAACCAAGCATTTTGTTTGAAATAAGTTCCCTCGTTGGTCGATTAGCATAGCCTCTTTGAAGGTTAGAACACATCGTGTCATAAGACTAAGTGCGATGTCATCTTTTATATCCAGGGGAGCACAAACATAAGGGTTGTGTTCTTGATCCTTGTGAGCTTCCTCGTCATTAGACTCAAGCAGTTCATCCACGCTTTCGTAACCAGTTTGTTCATTAAACAACACCTTCCTTGGATATATATATATAGGAGCATTCTCGTGCTAGTAGCCATGTCCTCCACACTTGAAACACTTTTGATCCTCTGTCCTTGCTCGATTCCCTAAATTTGGAGAAGGTGGAGCATTGGTGCCTCGGTTGGCACCTCGATTTTGGTCCCCGTGTGCGTCTCTTTGTGCTTCTGGCATGTATTGAGGGCAAGTGTGTCCTTGGTTTCATTGCTGCAAACCTTGAGAAGAATTAGTAGATTTAGACAAACTTTCACGACAATTATACCTTTGATTCTACTTCCTACGCAACAACTGATTGTGAATTTGCATTGTCTTGTGCACAAGGGAGTTGAGATATTTGATGGGAAGAACTTCTAATTGATATCGAATTGTTACATTCAAACCATTCAAGAACTTGTTCAAATTGTTGAGGGCGAACCACTCAAGTCCTCTTTATAATACATATCTTCTAAAAAAGCATAAAATTTTTGGGGAGTTTGTGTACCTTGTCTGGCTTGTACTATCTTCAAACACACCTAATTCTTCTAATCACTAGGCACATATTTCTTTGTCATTAGAAACATAAGTTTATTCGAAGTACAGACTTGTTCAAAACCTCTTCTAGCTCTCATGGTGACTTCTCGGTTCCACCATATCTTTGCAGCATCGATGAAGTGAAGTTTAGCAGCTTCGACTTGCTCATGATCCTCATAGTGGCAGTGTTTCAGAACATGCTCAATCGTTTTCTCCCTGCCAAGAAAATTAGATGCATCATATTCACCAGCAAATTCGAGATGAACTTGATTCTCAAGAGGCTCTTCAAGAGGAGGATTAAAATTGTTAGGATTTTCTTGACCAAAAGTCTCTAGATCGTCCTCATCAAACTCGCCAAAAGCAATTCGCTTATTGCTCTTGAATGTCGCCCTATTCTCCTCATCAAACCCTCATGATTTGGTGACTCATCATCTCCCGAGCCCCCTTCGTCGCAGCCATGTTTAGACCGCTCCATTTTGTAGCGATCCTTAAAGCCTGGATTCTCAATGATGCTAGAACGAAGTTGAAGCTAAGGTGCTTTGACCTTCTTCTTAGCTCGTTGGTTGTAAGAAGTAAATGCGTCTTATGCACTTTGCATTGGTTTCATTCTCATGTTTATCTCTCTTCTCTCTGAGTTTCCTTTCATGTCGTATTTGATGTTCTCGCTTCCACAACTTGATTACAGTACAAACTATGGCTTATATGAAGTCGATTGACATGCAGTCTCTTAAATTTGATAAGATTCTAATTGAAACTATTGTTTTCTAATTGGCATTGTGGAAATTAAAGTGTCATATATTTCTTGATCCATAGAACTATATATTTGTATGTCATATTTTCGTTCATGTGTGTTATTGCAGATGGAAAGACAACTCATTGATATAGGGAGGAATTAGTAGAAGCTATCTCCACTTTTTGTCTTTTGACAACGAATGGATTATGACGGGCGAAGATGATGACAGGATTCACATTTTAGTTAAGACCACTTTAACAAACATATATACTTCTCTATTCTTATTATGTAATTAAGTTTTATTCGTAATGTAATATGGGTGTGCCATAAGATTACATCATTCTATTTGATTTAACAAATTAGTTACTTAAAATTTGATACAAAATTTCTTCCTTTATTGGTCAAGGATCTTTTTATTGAGTTTATCTTTTTTTATGTTTCAGGATTAATTGGAACTTGATGAAAGTTTCACTTGAACAACAAGAGCACATGAACAAGAATCCACACAAATTGGTGTAGACGCCCAAACCAATATGTTATCTTTGGAGCTTTAATTGATTTAACCTTGCTAGACCAAATGGCCTAGCAAGTTTATCTACCAACAAAGTAACCCTAATAAATTAAGGCATTTTCGGTGTATTTAGCTAAACTAGACTTTTCTCGTCTGACGCATAGGCCAAATAAATTGAATTGGGAAAATGGCTTTGTGTGGGAGCTAAATTGTTTTGAGTTTCACAGTTTTTAAGCACTTGTCATGACACAACTATGGGTTTGATACACCTAGCCTCCTAAATACAACAACTTGTTGCCCTGGATGTGGAAGAGTCACTTGTTCACTTTCAAAATAGATGGCATGATGTTCAACAATCATCCTCACTTGAATCTGATGATTCACACTCGTTTGGAGAATAACAGTTCTTCAACCTCTTTCTTATTTTCTCAAAATCTTCATCGTTTGAACTGTTATACTTGGTGCTCTTCTTCATTTTCCTATCCTTGAATTTCTCCTCTTTTCCATGAATTAATCATACAACCCTTCTTCAAATTTTCCCTACGACATCCATAAACTTACACAATAAGATTTGATAACGTAACTCATGTGCCCAACGATCTTGAGCATGCCTCTCCGCCTGCTATTCCGGTTGCGAACTACTAGAACAAGAAATCTCATCATGTTGATCACCACTCTATTTCATGAAACAGGTCCGTCCACTAGACCATCTATGAATAATTAATGTGCTCTCAATGCCTTTATGTCCGTCATAGAGCAACCTCCTGAGTGTGAGGACAAAAATCGTCCAGACCATGTCTACTTCCTAGACAAGGCACTCTATGACTTGAAGCAAGCTCCTCGTGCATGGTATGGTCGTCTCGCTCAGTTCCTTATATCCAATGGATACATAAGAGGTTTGATTGACAAAAAAAAATTCTTCTTGAGGTAAACGAAGATATTCTTGTTGTTCAAGTTTATGTCGATGATATCATGTTTGTCTCTACTAACCTGTCTCTTGTAGAGAAATTCCAGAATTTGATGAGTAGTGAATTCGAGATGAGCTTGATAGGGGAACTGACCTAATTCTAGGTCTCCACATAAATTAACTTCCTGAAGGAACTCAAATCCATCAACAGAAGTATGTCAAGGAACTTATCCAAAAAATCAATATGGCTTAGTTCCTTGATCCCTTCCTTGTGTCATGGGAATCCAAGAAGCAAACTTTCATTTCCCTTTCTACCACAAGGTCTGAATACATGGTTGTCGCAACCTGTTGTGCTCTTCTTTGGCTCAAACAACAACTTTGCGACTTTGGTAAGTCTTATGGTTCTCTTAAGATTCTTTGTGATAATACGAGTGTCATAAGTATAAGTTTAAGAATATAGATATTAGGCACCACTTTCTAAGACATAATGTGAAAAAAGGAATTATTATCATGGAACATTGTCGTACTGAGGATCAAATAGTTGACATTTTCACTAAAGCCGTTGGACTACCCACAATGGAGGTTACATAGAATAAAATATTAATTGGTTACAAAGAAAAATGTACTTTTTGCTATTAACCCATGCTTGAGTTACACTAAAGCCACTTTTTAGCCTTTGATTATAAATGATCAAATGGTTCTCATAAATTTTTATTTAAGTGATATAATATAGTCTTTCGACCAAATATTAGGCTTATATAGATTATAAAAATAATAAAAATTATTTTAAAATTTAAAATTTATTTTTATCTACACATAGACACTCATATTCCACATATATATGTTACTTGGTTGAACACGCATGAGAGAAGTTTAGACATAATTTTGTATGATATCTTAGTCGACGTTGTATTTTGATTAGTTTGTTATCATTTTATGTACTTGTTGTATTTCCATGCTTCTTCGTTTGAATAAAGTATAAGCATAATGACGATGATTTGTATGAATTTCATTTGAAAGCTATAAACAAAAATATTACACTTATATTAATCTAAATTAATAAAATTATAATATATTATTTATTAAAAATGTAAATTTAAGATATATATTATTATATTGTGTAAATATATGATTGCTAAATAAATACGTATACATGTAACCCTTTAATGTAACCCCGATTGTAGAGAACAAGTGAGATGGTTACATGGGTGATGTGGAAGGGAGAGAAAAGTGAAAAATGTGTTATGCTACACATGTTATGAGACCCCATTACTGATAGCCTTAATGCGACTCGAGCGGCGTTGGCAGCGGCAAATGCTCCTCCGGCGACTGTTCCGGCGACTGTTCCGGCGACTATTCCGGCGACTCGGGTTCCGGAGACACCGCACGATCTTTATTCGGTATAAAATTTCTAAACCCGCTTTTTTCAAATATTTATCGTATTTAATTTTGGAAATTTATTCGTAATTTTTTTTTGTAATAATTACGATTAAATTTAAGTTTTTTATGAATTAAATATTAGAATTCGTATCTTAATTGTAATTTAATCGTAATTTTTCATAATTACGTTTAAATTTCAGTTTTTTATGAATTAAATATTAGAATTCGTATTAATTGTAATTTAATCGTAATTTTTCATAATTACGATTAAATTTCAGTTTTTTATGAATTAAATATTAGAATTCTTATTAATCGTAATTTTTTATAATTACGATTAAGTTTCAGATTATTATGCATTAATCGAATGCCTAATCGAATTATTATGAATTCGTATTAATTGTAATTTTTTAGTAATAGTAGTGATTATTATTTCGTATTAGTTGAGATGTTTATTTTTTAGTAATTATGAATTAAATATTAGAAACTTAACAGTCATAACTAGTTATGACTTAATTGTTAAATTTCTAACAATTTCTATTAAAAAATTTAGTTTTCGTAGATATAAAGACTCGAATTTGATTACGAAGTTGCAAATTATTTCCGAATATTTTAGTATGAATTAGTCATACTAAAAATGTAAAAACATGTAGACTATACAAGCCGTCATGGATCAGACGGGCAACACGATGCCCGCACCAGTAGCGGAACGGCTTCCACGTCGACATGATGTGGCAGCCGGTGTGCGATTATCGTTCGAGGCCCTCGAACGATTTTTCGGCACCGGATCACCTGAGCGCCGTGAGCCAGGGAATGAGTACGAGGAGGCACAGCTGCAGCAGCAGGAGATAGATGGTTCACACATGGAGATGGATGGACAGAGAGGAGATTTCCATGACGACGTAGATTATCCTGGTCGATATGTTACTGCGTTCGACCCTATCGAGCCCACACCAGTACAGGCGCAGGTGACCACGGATGACTATGATATCCAGGACGCACCTCTGTTTCAGGATGCTTTACCTCGCAGTTCAGAGCATACAGAGCAGGATTTACCTGCAGTGACAGATGCAGAAACGTCCACATCTTCTCCTCCTACGGTCGCATCTGCAGAGCCAGTCGCATCTTCAGAGCCAGTGTCGGGAGATTTAGACGACGATGACCATGCCCCACAGACATATTTTCCTTGGCTCGGGGAGTCGATGCAGGACATTTGTCGTCCACGTGCGCCTCACCTATTGTGTTCTTATGAGACGCATATAGCGAGATGGATATGGTCGCGTGGTCCTCTTCCAGGGCCCGCTCCCGATGTACCATTGGTGCCCCCGGTGCAGGTTAGGAAGCGTGCCCGTGCGGGGGAAGCTGTAGGCCGAGGCAGAGGCCGAGGTGGTGGGAGAGGGAGAGGGAGAGGTAGAGGGAGAGGGAGAGGGAGAGGTCAGGAGGGTGCTGAGGGAGTTGGTGGTGAGGGTGTTGCTGCTGAGGGAGTCGCTGAGGGGGCTGCAGTTGAGGAGGTTGTTGGTGAGGAGGTTGCGGCTCCAGTTAGAGGTGGTCGTCGTCCCAGGCAGAGACGACGAGTAGGAGATATTCAGGCAGAGGATGAGCCAGAGGATGGGGACGGGGATGAGGCCGAGGCTGAGGCGGCTCCGTTAGATCCGGTATGTTCAATAACATTGATCTGAATGCTTATAATAAGTTATACGTTTCTTATTTACTAACCGGACGCAAATTTTTTTCTGTACTTATTTAGGCTAGGAAGCTCCTGAGGGTGATGTACAGATCTGCACAGGTTCATGATTATGAGCATGATATTTCAGTTGAGAAGGGTACATGGTTCAGGCTTGCTGAGCGTTCTGGGCTGACAGAGCTGCGCCGAGTGGGCATAGCGTCTCAGATCGATGCTGCATTGATTTCTGCTTTTGTGGAGAGGTGGCATCCAGAGACCAACACTTTCCACATGCCATTTGCTGAGATGACCATCTGCCTACATGACGTGATGCAGATCCTCAGAGTCCGTATACATGGTCATAGCTGCAATTCACCTATGACAGATGACCAGATCTATGCGGCGCTTGCGGACGCTATGGGTCAGGAGGCTGATGACATGAAGGCATGTTATAGCTCAGGTGGCATTCATTTCGGTGCCCTCAATGCTCGGTTGGAAGTTTTGTTTGATGCGCCAGTCAGGAATGAGAGTCACATTGCCACTCTGTATCTCCTTTTGCTTCTGGGCTCGACTGTCTTGGTGGACAGGTCGACAAAGGGTGTCAAGGTCCAGTACGCGGCGCTTGTTCTCAACCATGATCGTACAGGGGACATTGCATGGGGAGCCGGCATACTTGCGTTAGTGTATCGCAATTTAGGGTCTGCATCTAGAGTCGATGCAGGACATTTGTCGTCCGCGTGCGCCTCACCTATTGTGTTCTTATGAGACGCATATAGCGAGATGGATATGGTCGCGTGGTCCTCTTCCAGGGCCCGCTCCCGATGTACCATTGGTGCCCCCGGTGCAGGTTAGGAAGCGTGCCCGTGCGGGGGAAGCTGTAGGCCGAGGCAGAGGCCGAGGTGGTGGGAGAGGGAGAGGGAGAGGTAGAGGGAGAGGGAGAGGGAGAGGTCAGGAGGGTGCTGAGGAGTTGGTGGTGAGGGTGTTGCTGCTGAGGGAGTCGCTGAGGGGGCTGCAGTTGAGGAGGTTGTTGGTGAGGAGGTTGCGGCTCCAGTTAGAGGTGGTCGTCGTCCCAGGCAGAGACGACGAGTAGGAGATATTCAGCCAGAGGATGAGCCAGAGGATGAGCCAGAGGATGGGGACGGGGATGAGGCCGAGGTTGAGGCGGCTCCGTTAGATCCGGTATGTTCAATAACATTGATTAGAATGCTTATAATAAGTTATACGTTTCATATTTACTAACCGGACGCAAATTTTTTTCTGTACTTATTTAGGCTAGGAAGCTCTTGAGGGTGATGTACAGATCTGCACAGGTGCATGATTATGAGCATCATATTTCAGCTGAGGAGGGTACATGGTTCAGGCTTGCTGAGCGTTCTGGGCTGACAGAGCTGCGCCGAGTGGGCATAGCGTCTCAGATCGATGCTGCATTGATTTATGCTTTTGTGGAGAGGTGGCATCCAGAGACCAACACTTTCTACATGCCATTTGCTGAGATGACCATCTGCCTACATGACGTGATGCAGATCCTCAAATTCCGTATACATGGTCGTAGCTGCAATTCACCTATGACAGATGACCAGATCTATGCGGCGCTTGCGGACGCTATGGGTCAGGAGGCTGATGACATGAAGGCATGTTATAGCTCAGGTGGCATTCATTTCGGTGCCCTCAATGCTCGGTTGGAAGTTTTGTTTGATGCGCCAGTCAGGAATGAGAGTCACATTGCCACTCTGTATCTCCTTTTGCTTCTGGGCTCGACTGTCTTGGTGGACAGGTCGACAAAGGGTGTCAAGGTCCAGTACGCGGCGCTTGTTCTCAACCATGATCGTACAGGGGACATTGCATGGGGAGCCGGCATACTTGCGTTAGTGTATCGCAATTTAGGGTCTGCATCTAGAGTCGAGACGGCAACCATTGGTTCATGTGGGATTCTTCTGAGGGTAAGATCTTGTCTTTAACGTCTTGGTGAATAACTCTTAACTATTCACGTAGTTTTACTAATAATCTGTAATTGTTTATATGTAGTGCTGGATCTGGGCATACTTTCCTCATTTTCGTGATCACTTTGTCACGAACCCTGCATTCGCCCATGGAGATGCTGCTGTAGGATTGTATACACCACTTAGCTCGGATATTGGGCGTTTGGTTGTCATCCGTCGCATGCTCGACAACATGAGATATGAGCAGGTTTGGATTTAATTTCTTATATTTTTTATTTCATTACCGCAATACGTGTCTAATTTGGCTTGTTATTTGTTTCAGGTTAACTGGCAGCCATGGAGAGATTTGGACTTCAACTCACCAGAGGTTTCTCCTTCGAGATTTGAGGGCGTATTGAGCATATGGAAATTTCATGAGGCCTACAACCCTAGGAGAGTCCTGCGGCAGTTTGGGCGGGCTCAGCCCGTTCCCGACCCACCCATTCAGCCGTTGTCATTTCATCGGCCCATGGGTTGCACGAGGTATGACGTCGTTTATGCACCTGAGCTTCTTCTTGCATGGGACGCAGAGCCGAGGCCTCTGATCGATCTGGATGGGCCGGTTGCAGAGCCAGCATGGAAGATGTCTGATGACTATATGGATTGGCTGGACGAGTTCTCACATCCCGTCGTCGATCCATCCTCTGAGAGACATGATCGCCCGCCTCGCAATGGATATACCCCGGTGCCTATCGATGCATTAGAGGTATGTAAAATTTTATAAAGTTTGTACAAAACATAGCTTCAGACCTTAACTAACGATTAAATTTACGTTTTGTTTGCAGCGTTGTCAGATCCTTCAAGCCATGATGCACTCTTTTTTAGACACCCCTATCTCGGATCGACCTTGGAACACTGACGGGGAGACCGTATACACACTTTATATGCCTAATAACACTATTTTGTATAAGTTTTTCAAACATAATCCACATCGATGTGCTAGACCCTTCATATCGCAACTATTTCGAAGAATGAAAGACTAGTGAAGGTTTACAAAGGAGGTGTTACTCGAAGAGCTCGAGTTTTTGACTTGAAGTTACCGACAAGGTGAAATAGCTATAATATGCATTGAAAACAAGTTTCATTGCATTCCGACGTCGTTTGGGCATCGAACCGCCTATTCTCGGCCTTAACAGGCCATCAGGACCGATAAGGGTTTTTTTGCGTTTTCGCGTATTTTCGATCAACTTTTTGTGACGGAGAGACCGTATACACACTTTATATGCCTAATAACACTATTTTGTATAAGTTTTTCAAACATAATCCACATCGATGTGCTAGACCCTTCATATCGCAACTATTTCGAAGAATGAAAGACTAGTGAAGGTTTACAAAGGAGGTGTTACTCGAAGAGCTCGAGTTTTTGACTTGAAGTTACCGACAAGGTGAAATAGCTATAATATGCATTAAAAACAAGTTTCATTGCATTCCGACGTCGTTTGGGCATCGAACCGCCTATTCTCGACCTTAACAGGCCATCACGACCGATAAGGGTTTTTTTGCGTTTTCGCGTATTTTCGATCAACTTTTTGTGACGGGGAGACCGTATGCACACTTTATATGCCTAATAACACTATTTTGTATAAGTTTTTCAAACATAATCCACATCGATGTGCTAGACCCTTCATATCGCAACTATTTCGAAGAATGAAGAGTATAGTGCGCAGTGGTAGAACGCACAGAAATTTCAGCCATGCGCTAAGGTAAAGCGCACCTATTCTGTAACTTTTGGTGCGCAGGTGTAACGCGCACAGAAAATTACCGTTAAAAATTTGTGCGCAGCTACATAGCGCACTTTTAGTTACCGTTATTTTGAATCGGTAACTCCTTGTGCGCAGAATCAACGCGCACCATATACATAAATTCCTATAAAACCAACGGTTTGAAGGTGGTGATTTCTTCATCCATCTCAACTAGTTCATGCATCTCAACTAGAGCAAAAATCGAAGTTTCCCTACTTAATCGGTAAATTTTTCTTTTGTTCATTTTTGTACATGCTTTGTTTTTTGTATATGCTTTCATGTTTATAACTAAAGTTTTATTATTTACTTATTTCGAAGAACATAACTACGAATATGGCATCATCATCATCCCCAAGACGTGTGAAGCCTGACCCTCCACAGATAATGTGTACTGGTACAAAAAGGTGTCGCCAAATGTGTAATGTTTACGTTAACAATGACGAAGACATGCCTGACCAGTATGGACGAAGGCATTATGCATGCAATTGTTTCTTCGGAATCAGGTTTATTGATCCAGAGCATACCCCTACTGCTTTACGTGCTATCACGAAATTAATCATCAAGAAAAAGAAGAGTGACAATAGAGTGAAGGTCCTGATGGAAAGGTTTAAGATTAAAGAAAAAGAATTGCGGTTGATGGTTTGTAGTATCGTCTATGCTTCCGACTGCTCTTCCTCTTCTGCCGACGACGCCTAAATCGTAGACATCTAATGTTATGAGCATTGTGTACTTTCATTACGTACTTTCATTATGTACTTTCATTATGTATTTTCATTGTCGCTTCTTTGTCTCTCGAACGTGTTAAGAAATTCCAATGCAATCTGATCCATTCATTGTTATATAAAGCACAATTACACTACTACCAAAATAACAAATACGAAACATTAAAAACCAAGGCATTACAAACTAAGAAATTCCAATGCGTCTTCTAATTATTACATGACAATCTCGCTCAGTCAGATATGTGAACGGGTTCGGTCCCTCCTTTATACATGAATGGATCTGGTGCCTGACCATTTGAAATGCGGTACTCTCGATACATCCTCAAATTGTCCCCAAATGTTTCTTCCCACCATTGAATGTTTGGATCTACGTGTTTCTTCCACGAACCGGGAGTATGCGGTAGTGGCGAACCAACCATCAACGCCACCTATATAAACACAATCGACTTAAGAAATTAAACAAAAAACTATGATTACACAAGTATCAAGTACAATTGTCTACTTTACCGGTATGAAGTGGTCACGGTTGCCTACGTGTGCCATGCCGAAAATCTGTCGTGGAGGATCAGCGTTTTCTGTTCTACACCTTAGCGGTAAGCAAAAGGTCGGAGCATCCCAACACAATAACACGAGGCCAACTTGGTATAGGGTGGCAAACACTAAGCCCATCAGTGGAAAGTGCAACCAGTACAGTTCTGAACAAGGGCTTCTGCAATGGTTAACTTGGAGAATAAGATCCTCCCAAGTACCCGGACGAAGACGAAAACGAATAGGCTCGTACAATTCTCGGTTCTGAAGCAACTCCGTTACCAGCTCACGCCGAATGTTTCCGTACTCTTGTTCTTTTCTTCCCAGAAGTAAGGCCATCGACCTATAACCACAATGTCCGTCAGAACGTACCTGTCTAACATCTGTGATGTATGGAAGCCAAAAATCATCCAAATTGTCAATGCCGAAGTCAACCCCCCTATGAATGAGAGGAACACCAAGTTCTTCAGGGCACTGATCGAAGTCAGTGTAGTTTGATCCTTCAGGCTGTGATAGGTCGGGCATGGGTTGAGAATGCAACTCCTCGGCCTCAATGACCACGGGAAGTGATGTCGTTGTTTGCTCTCTAGGACGACCTGGTCGTTTTGCTCCTGTATTGTTTGCCTTCTTCTTTCCTTTTGATTTCTGCTTTACCTCCTCCTTCTCATACTTCTCCAGCTCTTCTTGTTTGTGCTCAAAATAACTCTTCTCTCTCGATTCCTCCTTGTCATTTTCACTGTCATCCTCCTCCTTTTTAGGACGACCTGGCCGTCTTGCTCCTGTACTCTTCTTTCCTTTTGATTTCTGCTTTGCCTCCTCCATCTCATACTGCTCCATATCTTCTTGTTTTATGTCATCCTCCTTGTCATTTTCACTGTCAACCTCCTCCTTATCCTTGTTCTTTGCACCCTTTGGCCTGCCTTTTCTTCTCACATTTGTCGGTTCTTTCAAGGTAGTTAGTTCAGGATGCTCCAAGTCCTGATACAACTCACCTAGCTGGTATGCCGTGCTTTTCTTCAAGGTTCCAAGTTCCAACTTGGTGAACATTTCATGGAGTCGCAACTCTATAATGTTCATTCGGACCTTCAGATTTGGGTCGTCTTCTGTTTCAGGAGTGTCATCCCAATGCAAATCCCTCCAGAACGGGTGAATGTCATCCTCAATCAGGGGTGTGTTTGAAATGATAGCGTGTGCAATTTGATGGACGCACGGCAACCCAAGACAGTTCCTCACCCAATGGTCGGTGCATTGTTCAGGAAATTTCCCCGTCAACATGATCTCATAAGTAGCCAACAAATGATCAAAACACCTGTCTGACACTTTGTAGAATAGTCGGGAAAAAATAGCCCTTCCAAGCGGATGCATGTTTGGATCATCAAAATCAGTTGGTCGTTTGGAGAGAGACATGTTCATGCTCGCCCTAATTGAATCAATCTGAAGGAGTACTGAATGATGGATCCGTACGATCACTCTGTTAAAGCCCCCTCTGCTGGAACCAATAATATCTTTCAAAACCTTGTGCATCCCTTCAACTCTAAAAAACAGTTAAGTTGGTAAGTTCAGAAAGTACGCCGTTATGATATAATCGTCTTTAACTAAAAAATATCAATATTTACCTGTTTGAAGTCCTCGTAAGGAAATGAAGCTTATGATCTGTCCAAGCCCTCACTATACTTGTCTTGTGAGGATTAAGCCATGTTCTCTCGACGTATCCCACAAGGCCGCTCTTCCAAGATCTCTTCAACTGTTCGAGCCGCAGTTCATAGGTCTCTTCAGTAGCTGAGCAAAATAGTCCCCAACATTGTCCTGCAAAGGCTTCCACTTTAATTTGTCTCTTTAGGATGGTCGAAGCATGTGCCTCAATGTTGTGTTTGATATGCACCCAACACAACAGATGTTGAACTTCGCTCCCGAAAACAGTCTTTATCCCTTTTATCAGCGCGTCTTCGCAATCTGTCATTATAGTCGTTGGCATCACTCCCAAATCTATGAATAATGACTTCAATTGAATCATTATCCATGTGTAATGATAAATCCTTTCCGCTTTAGTGAATGCATACGCGATGTTGAACGTCTTGTGTGTACTGGTGAATCCAACGATCTCTACGAGCGGCATTTCATATCTATTGAAACATTAACATATATCACTACATAACATATATCATTATCCGAACTAAATATCGACCAAGGTATTGTAGAGACTTACTTGTTTGTCTTGTACGTCGCATCGATAATTACCACGTACGGGTACTTCTTCAACAAACGCAACGACTCTTGGTTAGCAAAGAATAATATTGCAACCTCTCCGTTTGTCGTGTCTCTATGTGGGTGAACTACGTAGTCGTGGTCTCGCAAAAACTTAAGCGACCACTGTGTCACGTTTAGCTCTCCGCGATCTTCGTAATTCACCTTCTGCAAAAAGTTTGCAACTTGTCTCCTTGAAGTAACATTACCAGGGTACTTCTCCCTCAATTTAGAGATAATTTATTTTGGCGTCTTGCGTCCAGTTCCATCTCCCCACCGCCTAGCACAAAGCTCTTGCTCCTCCGTCATTCGACCCATGAATGCATTCCCATGAAAACTAGCAAGTAGCACATGGTTATGCCGACCTTCTATCACACCTAAAATCCATTTTTCTCCTGCGACCCCGGGAATGTTTTTCTTTCGCACTGCCAGTAGCTGAAATCAACACTCACACTTCTTCGACTTCGACTTTCTAAGCCTAGGAACAGCCAACTCTGGATTCTCTTTGTTCACCTTTGGCCTCCCAGATCTTGGTTTTCCAAATCTATCGCACACAATACTTATTTGGTACGGACTTGAATTACGCGTTACCAAAGCTATCACTAACTCCTTTCCTCTATCTCTCGCCCACTCATACAATTCTTGCGGAGTATCCCAATATTGTGCGCTTCTAAAATAATCCGAATAATCTTTCCCCTATACGTAATTGTAGAGCGACAATTACACTACTACCAAAATAACAAGGCAAAATACGAATCATTACTTTAAACTAATTAGGATATCATATGAAACTAATTAGGCTATCATATGAAACTAATTAGGCTAGCATATGAAACTAATTATGCTAGCATATGAAACTAATTTGAAAGTAATTACGCTACCATATGTTTCAAATTATAACATATTATACTAACCACAAATTCACCACTCGGATCCCAGTCGCCGAACTCTTCGTCTTCTAAGAAACCATCCAACCATTCGTCGTCGTTCGGGTCGTCTTCCTCTTCTTGTGATCCGCTATCCCAATCGTGTGCTTCATCACTATCTTCACAACTTTGATTAATCAACTCTAACATACGAGAGTTTTGATTACGACGAGACATTTTGAATGAATTTGTTGGAAAACGAAGAGGTTTTGAATGAATTTGTTGGAAACGAAGAGATTATGGCTTTATATAGGCACATTTATGACCGTTGTGGTCCAAATGAAACTGTAAAGACCCGTGCTCTAACCATCCGCGCACAAACCCAAACCCTAAAGAACCTGTGCGCAGAACCTAAGCGCACAGTTTTACATTTAACGGCTACTTTTTTCAAAAATTTCAACGGCTACTATGTTTGAACAGTGCGCAGAAACACGGCGCACAGATTCTCAACCTGTGCGCAGTAGTTAGGCGCACAAGGTGTTACAGAATCTGAAAATTTACGAAAAGTACCCGTAATACCCCGTAAAACACGTATGCGCATAAGAACTGCGCACAGATGCGTGCGCATAAGTTGCGCGCACAGAATCGCGTGCATATATGCCTCGATTCGCGTGCATATAGCCATTGCCTATTAAATGCGTCCAAAGCCAACCACATCAAGATTCATCTTGGAAACTTAGGTCATCCACAATGGAGAAACTTTGAGTTTCTTAAACTCTAAATTTAAAAGAAAAGTAAATAAGTTGTCATGAAATTGTAAGAGAAACTCACATTGATTCTTGTGCAATTTCTTTCTTCAGAGCATCTTCATCCATGAAACTCATTAGAGTTTCATAATCTTATTATTTCTCCTCCACATCACTCACTGAAACTCTTATTTTACAATCATTTTTTACAATTGAAACTCTTAATTTGTTACATAATCTTATGACATCATAAAACAATATAAATTTGTATTTTTAACATAGTCAATATAGATATCAATGTGTAGATAAAAATATTTTATATATTTTAATTAAGGAATAATTATTAAATTTCTATTTAATAATAAGTTAAAAGGGTTAAATTTCTATTTTATATATTTTAATTAAGGAATAATTATTAAATTCTGACATATCAATTTCATTTCCATTTTAAAAAAAAGGCTTTGAAACTCCCAATTTCATTATTGAAGTAGTCTCAATAACTTCATTTCTCTTACAAATCTCTTGCACATAAAGCAAATTGACCAATTATTTTCGTTCTTTTTTATTTCTAAAATAAAAGATATTTATAACTATTATTATTTAATCTCCGTGTGATGTAATTATGACAAGTAAAGAAACTTTAGATCAATTTCTCCATTGTGGATAAAATTTGTATATAGTTTCTTTTGTTTATGTGGAAATGAAATAAAATTCTAAAATAACATAATAAACTCAAAATATAAAACCGTGTTTGTTGTGTTTGCTATCTCTGAGTCGTTGCCTCGGTATCAATGTGTCAGAATCATTAATTTTTTGCATGTTGTTGGGACTTTGATCAGAGTTCCTCCATTATTTGAAGACGGTTTTAATTTTGGAACATTGGAGATCTTTGGAGATATATTTTGAAATATTTTGGAAGTATTATTTTTTAACAAGGAAAGTATTGGTTGACCGAGATCTCAAGGAACAGATTTGTTGACAACTTGATCAAGAAGATGTGTTAGTTCAAGAAATTGAAACCCTAAAAGTTATCTCACCGTCTCTCTTTCCCTTGCTCTCCCTCAAAGACTTTGTGCAATCCCACTCTCAAAATCTTGTTTCTTTGCTTCAATGGTTGACAACTTGATCAACGCTACTCTCACCAAGGAAGAGTTGGAGTTCCTAAAATTAATTTGTCTCAAATCTAAAGTGTCTAATCAAATCACAAAGCCGATCTATGTTGCTGACTGTGAAGCTCCCTCCTCCTCCTCCGTTCAAACTAGAGGAATTTGCTCCGATCGAGTCTGTGGAACTGAAGGAACAGGTTTCCACGTTTATGAAACACCTCTGAGAGATATCTGAGGATGAAGACAGTTCCCCAAAAAGGCCAAACTCTCCGTGCCGCCTCCTCCTCCTCAGAATGTTGCTGCAAGGAAAAGGTCAGCTAAGGTCCATGCCGCCTCCTCCTCTCGTTCCCTTGTTGCTTCCCTTGAAGCCATTTAACCGAGGTTCGCCAAACCCAACATTCTTGGTCCTCTCTTTACTGGTGAGTCTTTATGGGAACTTGCTCTGGATGATATCAAATCCTTCAGGTTGCTTGTCACTCAAGGATGGTAAAAGATGTTATCGGTTCCCACCGCGGTAGATGATGATGCGGTCCGCTCTTTCTACTCCACCATGTCGTTTGTGCCATCAAAGGAAGATGAGTCCCTGTTGAAGCTACAGCTGAAGTAAAGTTCCTTCTGGTTTTGATGGTAACAAACATTCCTACTAATGTTTACTTGAGTGTTTCAGGATGCCTACTTGAGCAGGAACGTTACTCAACAGAGGCGAGCTAATTAAGGAAAGAAAGGGCTGAGAGAGTGCAACGAAGATATCAATGTTTTCTTTATGGAAAATACGGTTGAGCTGAAAAGATATCATGAAGATCTTAAGGAAAAAGATATAATTAAAAGATGGAAATAATATCTTCTTATGCGAAAGATATATTTTCCATATTCTTGTTTTTTCCTCAGTTTAAACCTAGTTTTATCTTTGCTATATAAACTAGTCTTAGGCTTAGGAATTAAGGTGACGATTGTGAGAGTTTATGCTTGTGCAAATCAAGTGTGATCGTCCAAAAGAAGAACAAAGAAGAAAAGAGAGAAAGAGTGAGCAATACTTTGTCTTAGGCGTTGAGTTTGGGCTCGAGTGAAAGAAGAGATTCGTGATCGTAATCCTTGCTTTCTTTTGTAACAAACAAGAGATTAATAAGATAAGTATACTCATTCAAATCCTTCAAGTGAGAAGCTTGAAGGTAGTGGTTTTACTCAACTCTTAGTGGTTGAGGTTTCCACTCTAAATACTTGTGTTCTTCTATACTTCCTGCGTTAATATTCCGCTGCTACACCTCTGAAGGAACAATACACTTTGTTCCCTCAGAAGTAATTGAACTAACGATCCAACAATTGGTATCAGAGCCTGGTCTCTAGATTGTTACCCTTGCAGGAAGAATGTCAGGAACAGCCATCAACGACTCCTTTTGGAAGCCACCAATGCTCAAATCAGGAGAGTTCTCATACTGGGTGGAACAGATCGAATCACATATCTGTTCCCTGCATGGACAGATGTGGAAGATTGTGGAATTTGGAGATGTGAAGATTCTCGATCCCTCAGATGAGACTGGAGGAACACTCAAGAAAAGAGAAGATTATCAAGATGTTGATTACAAAGTCTTGGAGCTCAACATGAGAGCAAAGAAGGTCATACTCGCTGCCCTTGGTCCATCCGATCAAAGGAAGGTTCTAAAGTACAAGACTGCTCACGACATATTCAAATCCCTCAAAAGGATGTATGAGGGGAATGAAGACATCAAGAAAAATAGGATCTTGACTCTCATCAAGGAGTATGATAGTGTTGTTCAAGGAAAGAATGAGTCTTTGGATGACTATCATTCACGTTTCCAGGGATACGTAGGCCAACTCGAGTTCTTAGGGGAAACGATCCCTGAGTGGAAACTGACGCATCAATTTCTTCAGGGATTGTCCTCTAAATGGGACGCGTTCTCTCTTGCACTCCAAGCTCAGAATGATATCAAAAAGATCACCTTGGAGGAACTAGTTGCTCGTCTCCAGAGCAACGCGGGGATTCAACAGAGCAAGATGCTACGAAGGGAAGGAGAGAAGGCAGAGAAGTCCCAGAACATTGCTCTAAAAATCGAAAAAGCCTTCGATCTTGCTCAGGAAGAGGACAAAATTGTTGATAAGGATGAAGAAGTTGCTCTCTTCACAAGAGCCTTTCGAAGAGTTTGGAAGGATAGCAGAGAAAAACAACGTCTCCCTGATGGGAACAAAGACATGAGTACTATCATCTGCTATCACTGCCAGAAGAAGGGACACTTCGCGAGAAATTGCTTCAAAAAGAAGGGAGGAGAAGCAAATGTCCCTCAAAGGGAAAAGAAGGAAGCAATGATTGCAACATGGGGGACATCTGACTCTGAAGACGAATTTCTCTACACTCCCAAGGAAACGTGTCTAATGGCTACAGGAGGGACTTCCGACTCCAAAGAAGAATTTCCCTACACATGTCTAATGGCTACAGGAGAAAAATCCGAAGATGAGGTAAACACTTCAGAATTTGACTCTTTCTTAGAAAACAAATCAAAAGCTCAGATTATTAGGTTCATTCATTCTCTAGGAAAGGAACAAAGTAATCTGAATTCTTTGATCGACGAAAAGGAAGAAACCATTTCATGTCTAATTGAGGAAAACCAGCTTTGGGCTTCTAAGGTTGCTAGACTTGAAAAGGCTTCATTCCCTTTGTCGGACTCGTGCAAATCCTGTCCTAAGTATGTGTCTGATATAGCTTCCCTGGAAAGGAAAATTGCTACTCTTGAATCTGAAATTAAAACTTTGACTGAGGACAACTCAAAATTTGCTAAGAAAGTTGATGAATTTCTAATAGAGGAAGAAAACAAAAGGAAAATTTGGTTAGATGAATATATCACCTCTAAAATTGATAAGGAGAAGGCTGATTTCTCTAAACGCTTTGTACCACGTGCTGGCTTAGGCTATGATAGCGCCTCTTGTTCACAAACTGCCATCTTGTCTCCTGGTATACAAAATTCCCTCTATCATAAAGGACCCTGTGGAGGATCAATCACACACTGTTCCCACAATGGTTCTGAAGATAAAGGGAAGAAAATTGCTCAGGAAGAGAAGGTGTGGTTTGATGGACAGAAGGCCTATAAGATATGGCAAAAACATGCCAAAAGCACTAAGCCAGTAGAGGTGGATTTTAGGTCTAGAATTGAAAACAAAACCATCTGGCCTGGACAAAGGAGGTATGTCAATCTGAAACACCACAGGGTTTGCTGGTACTGTGGTGAGTCAGGACATTATCAACAAGAGTGTTGGAAAAAATCAAGAGATGAGGAGATAGCCTACAATTATTGCAATAATTCTTCTGTTAGGAACACTCCCAGGATCAAGGTTGTTTTAAAAGATAATGAGGATAGAAGATTGTTCCTCATTCCAGGTAAGCCTAGGCTTGCCTGGGTGCGCAAAAACTAATCCCTTACTTGCAGGATGGAAAGAAGAAGAGTTCCTGGTATATAGATAGCGCTTGCTCAATACACATGATTGGGAACAAAGCATGGTTTATATCTCTCCATCCTGAAAACAAAGGTTCTATAACCTTTGGGAACAACAGTAAAGGGGAAGTAATTGGCATGGGAAAGGTAAGGATCTCTGACAATCTTGTTGTGAATAACGTCACTTTAGTGGATAACCTAACCTTCGATCTATTGAGCGTACGTCAAATGTGTCAGGATGGTCAAAATAGGGTTATCTTTACTACTAATGAATGTTTGGTTGAGAATGTTGAGACAGGGAAAGTTCTCCTCAGGGGAATCATAGAGAACAACCTATACAAAGTAGATCCATCTTTTATCCCTGAAGAGGAACTGTGCCTTTCTGCACAATTTGAGGAATCCAATCTTTGGCATCAAAGGTTCTCTCATGCAAGCCTCAGACTTCTACACAAACTTCACAACAAAGACCTAGTTATTGGTTTACCAAATATAGAGAGTCAATCTGAAGAGGTGTGCACTGCTTGCACAAGAGGAAAACAAGTAAGATCATCCTTTAAGTCCACAAACCAGGTAAGTACCTCTGAACCCTTAGAGCTTATTCACATGGACTTATGTGGACCTATGCGCACACTTAGTCGTGGGGGAAACAAGTATGTGTTTGTCATTGTAGATGATTTCTCTAGGTTTACTTGGACTATTTTCATTGCTTCAAAAGAGGAGGTGAATGATGAGTTTGAATTTTGGTTATATGCTATTGAAAATCAATCTGGATTTCATCTAAGGGCTATACGCACTGACCATGGTACAGAGTTCGAGAACTCTCGGTTTCTTTCCTTGTGCAGGAACAAAGGCATAAATCATAATTTTTCTGCGCCAAGAACGCCTCAACAGAATGGAGTTGTTGAAAGGAAGAATAGGACTCTGGAGGATATGACAAGGACAATGCTAATTGCGAGTGGATTGCCAAGAAACTTCTGGGCTGAAGCACTCAACTCTGCTTGCTATGTACTGAACCGTGCCATGTTGAGACCTATGATTGAGAAAACACCATATGAGCTGTTCAGAGGAAGGAAGCCGAACATTTCTCATCTAAGGGTCTTTGGGTGCAAGTGCTTCGTCCACAACAATGGAAAGGACAATCTGGGCAAGTTCGATCCACGAAGTGATGAAGGAACGTTTGTTGGTTATTCCACTCATAGTAGGGCCTACAAAGTTTACAACAAAAGGACAAGGAAGGTGGAGGAAAGCATCCATGTGGTCTTTGATGAAAAGATCATGGCAGGTAACGCTGTCCATGATCCAAACGTTCCTCCACTGACTGAAGCCGACAAGGAACAATTCATTCTCGCTGATGCTGAGGAATTCATCCCCACTTCGGACATGAACGCAGAAGAAGAAGCAGCCCCAGATCAAGATGCAAGTGTACCAAATGGAGATTCCGGAACTCAGGGGGAACAATTATATCCATCTCGGGAACAATCCCCATCTCAGGAACAATCTGAAGAAGATACTCACCATGAAGAGGAAGAAACGCGACGCATCACTCGTATCCATGGGCCCCCATCAAGACTCATGGACTACGTATGCAACTGTGCTTCGCTTCCCTCCTCCGATGCATCTCTAGAACCCAACGAGAAGGACTGTTCCGTACTCACATTAGATCCTACATTTCATGCCTTCTGTACTTTTGTCTCCACAGCTGAACCAAGAACAGTGAAAGATGCCCTAGAAGACCCATAATGGGTCAATGCTATGCAAGAGGAACTTCATCAATTTGAGAGGAATAAAGTATGGAGACTAGTTCCCAGACCTAAGGATCGCTCCGTCATAGGTACCAAATGGGTGTTCAGGAACAAGATGGATGAAAGAGGACAAGTGATAAGGAACAAAGCAAGACTGGTAGTAAAAGGCTACAATCAACAAGAGGGAATTGACTATGATGAAACATTTGCGCCAGTTGCAAGATTAGAAGCAATACGCCTCTTGATCGCCTACTCTGCCCACTATGGATTCAAGTTGCAACAAATGGACGTCAAGACAGCGTTCCTGAACGGGGTTCTAAAGGAAGAAGTTTATGTGGAACAAACGCCTGGATTCGAAGATTCTTCCTATCCTGACCACGTTTACATACTTGATAAGGCACTCTATGGTCTGAAGCAAGCTCCTCGCGCCTGGTATGAAAGGCTTTCTCAATTCCTCTTATCTCATGGTTACGTAAGAGGGGAAGTAGACAGAACTTTATTTCTATTAAGAGAGGGAAAGCATACCTTAGTGGTTCAAGTATATGTGGATGACATAATCTTTGGCTCCACCAACGAGCACTTAGTTACCAAGTTCACAAAGCTGATGGAGAGTGAATTTGAGATGAGTATGGTGGGCGAGCTTAAGTTCTTTCTAGGCCTACATGTTGTTCAAACAGAGGAAGGAACAAAGGTACATCAACAAAAGTACCTACGAGAGTGCATCAAGAAGTTTGGTATGATGGATGCAAAGAATTATTCAACCCCTATGTCCCCAAATGATTCAATAGGAATGGATGTCGACAAGAAAGAAGCTGATCAAAAGGTCTATCGTGGAATGATAGGCTCATTGCTTTATCTAACCGCCAGTAGGCCTGATATCATGCAGAGTGTATGTTTTTGTGCTAGATTTCAAGCAAGTCCCAGAGAAACTCATGTCATTGCTGTGAAAAGGATCCTGCGTTACCTTAAGGGGACTGATGATCTATGTCTGTGGTACCCAAGAGGGGGGAGTCTTGAATTACTAGGGTACACAGATGCTGACTTTGATGGACACAAGCCAGATAGGAAATCAACATCTGGGATGGCTCAATTCCTTGGCCCTTGTCTTGTGTCTTGGGGATCAAAGAAACAAACCACTGTCGCCCTTTCCACTGCCGAAGCTGAGTATGTCGCCGCCGCAGCTTGTTGTTCTCAACTCATATGGCTCAAACAACAGCTAAGTGACTTTGGCATCATTTCAGGTAACGTTCCTATACTTTGTGATAACACTAGTGCTATTGATATTTCTAAGAATCCTGTGCAGCACTCTAGGACTAAGCATATTGACATAAGACATCACTTCCTTCGTGATTGTGTGGAGAAAGGAATTGTCTCTATGGAACATGTCCGCTCTGAGGAACAAATCGCGGATATCTTCACAAAGCCGCTAAACAAGGCTCCCTTTGAGAAATTACGTATGGGTCTAGGTATGATTTCTCTCAACTAATCGTGATCTTCCTAGAAACCCCCAATGATTGGAGAAATTAGTGAGTCTATTCATCTTGAATATTAGTCCTTTAAGCATATTCATACCTGAGTCCTTTGAACTGCTTGCATGATCTATACGTGATTAGAAAAGATACCTTGCTAGAGATTGAAATTGATAAATGCATGATTCCTTAGGCAAAGGTCTTATTTTCTAACCCAAAAGATCCCTCTTGATGTACTGATCCCTCAATACAAGCCCAAAGGATAGAGGGAATCTACGGCCACCCTATAAACCTTCATGATCGATAGTCCTATGAGCCATGTTTTTCCATCCACAACTGGACTCCCTCATCATGATATAAAATGTTTTAAATTCATATTATGTGAAATTTTTTCTATGTGATGTTCTTTTGTACCATCCCTGGTAAACATACCCCAAGCATCACAATACCTTCGATATCAGATTGAGAAAGGAAAGGATAAGGGTTGAGATTTGAAAAATTGCTGAGGGGATTAATAGCTCTGAGGTGACAGATACATGCATTCGGCAGGAGCCTAAAGGACTAGAGTAGGTTCTGGAACCGAGAAAGGTAATGATGGTTTTTGAGTATATTTGATTGGAGGAAAAAGCGGCACATTTATGGAAAGCTGTTCAGATTTGGAAAAAGAAGTTTTGAATTTGAATCGAATGATCTGATGTTCAGATATGGAAAATTCGGCAACTACTTAAAGGCATTTTCCCAGATCTCCATCACCACAACCTTCTCTTTACCCTCTCCTAAACACAAGCTTTCTCAAAAACCCTCCCTGCAACAATGGTGAACACCTCCTCTGTATCTCTCACAGGAAACGAAAGCCCGGAGACACTACGAAGCATCCTTGCTTCCTTAGGCATCCCCACAGAATCTCCAAAGCCACAATCCCCAGCCAAAGAACCCTCATCCCCTCCAAAAGGAACCTACGAAGAACCTTCATCGCCTCCTAAAGAAACCCATCAAGAACCCTCGCCGGCAAAAGAAACAACACCGGCGGTCACACCTGCCCTATCCCAGTCAAGCACCTCTACTGAGAAATTGGCCTCCCCTACCTCTGAAAAGATCCCAAGCCCAATCTCTCAAGAAAAAGCCCAAATAGAGACCACCCCTAGCCCTCCACATTCCTCTCCCCCACAAACAGACCTGATCCTCGCCGAAATCGAGGAGGAGAACTCGCCATTATCTAAGGGAAAGTTCCCTGAGATTCTGGATCTCAGTGAGGAAGACGACGAGCCTCAGGAACCAGTGCTCAAAAGAGCAAAAGTGGAGCCTTCCCTTTCTCGTCCACGAACAAGGAGTGCTGCAGCAAAGCCACCCAAAGGAAGGAAAGTTCCCAAACAAGTGGCTACAGGAAAAGCCTTGGGGAAACGAACCATCATCAGAGATCTTCTGTTTGATGAGGAGTTTCTATTCGCCAACAAGATGGATATCCTGGTTGACATCATCCGCCACCAAGGTTGGGAAAACTTGTTCTGCACAGCGCCAAAGGTAAATGAGGGAATGATAAAGCAGTTCTATAGCTCCTTCACCATCACTGAGAGGCCTCACGCCATACAAGCCTCCTTCGTCCTTGGGAAGGACACCCACGTGGTCTCAAGCACCGAACTGGGAGTCATACTCGGGGTACCTCACGAAGGTTTTGAAGAATACGTCAAAGGGCAGTGGCCAAAAGACATAGGGCTGGCTGCGATCCAAAGGGTATCTCAGGACTACTCCACTGAAATTGTTGGGGAGATGACCACCTCGTCCATGGGGGTAGCAAACCGGATCCTGCACAGCTACCTAATCAGTAACATTACCCCCAGAGAGCAGAAGCGCACTACCATTCTCATTCAGGACTGCCTTCTCATGGACAAGCTCCTCCTCAGGCAAGCCATAAACCTACCAAAGATCATCATGCTACACATGGCCCATGCCCAAAGGAACGATAGGCACGGTCTTCCCTTCCCAGGCGTAGTAAAGAAGATCCTAGAGTATCTGAGGGTGTATGAAGCTGGTCCTTCTGAGGTTGTCTTTGCTAGGGAGTTAGCTGAAGCAAATTTAAGGAAGATGAAATTTGAGAAGAATGAAGATGGAGATTGGGTCCGCTCTGCTGAGTTTTGTGAAACAGAGCATGTATCTGAGGACCCTCCACAGGAACAGAGTGAAGAACCAACTATGGTCTACCAACAACAGAGGATGGAAGAGCTGTGCTCACTGGTTGCCAATCTGGTGAATGAAGTTGCTGCCTTAAAGGCTGAGATACGTCGTTGGACGTCATCCAACTAGAGGTTCCCTTGGCAGTTTAAAAGTCTCTTCTCCACACCCTTCCTCCTCTCTCTGACCCCCACTCTCTGTTCCTAACACATCTATCTATCTTCTCTTGCGCTTATTGTACCCTTTGCTTAGGGTTTTATGTGTCTTCTTTTAATTTCTCTATGTTTGTGTTTTCTATTCCCCGTCTAGTATATGTATCAGCGTCTGTTCTTATGGCGCTTGTTTTAATCTATGATTGGCTTGTTTTGATGTGTTATGGAGTTCTTTTATTTCAAGTGCATGTTTAGACTTACTTTTTGATGATGCCAAAAGGGGGAAGAAAGGAATGGTCAAGGTTTGAGGGGGAACATCTGTACTTCAACCTTATAAGTAACGTTCCCTTAGGAGAACTGTTTAGATGAGTTTTAGAAGTATTCAATGAGTATGTTTGTCACCATCAAAAAGGGGGAATTTGTTGAAGCTACAGCTGAAGTAAAGTTCCTTCTGGTTTTGATGGTAACAAACATTCCTACTAATGTTTACTTGAGTGTTTCAGGATGCCTACTTGAGCAGGAACGTTACTCAACAGAGGCGAGCTAATTAAGGAAAGAAAGGGCTGAGAGAGTGCAACGAAGATATCAATGTTTTCTTTATGGAAAATACGGTTGAGCTGAAAAGATATCATGAAGATCTTAAGGAAAAAGATATAATTAAAAGATGGAAATAATATCTTCTTATGCGAAAGATATATTTTCCATATTCTTGTTTTTTCCTCAGTTTAAACCTAGTTTTATCTTTGCTATATAAACTAGTCTTAGGCTTAGGAATTAAGGTGACGATTGTGAGAGTTTATGCTTGTGCAAATCAAGTGTGATCGTCCAAAAGAAGAACAAAGAAGAAAAGAGAGAAAGAGTGAGCAATACTTTGTCTTAGGCGTTGAGTTTGGGCTCGAGTGAAAGAAGAGATTCGTGATCGTAATCCTTGCTTTCTTTTGTAACAAACAAGAGATTAATAAGATAAGTATACTCATTCAAATCCTTCAAGTGAGAAGCTTGAAGGTAGTGGTTTTACTCAACTCTTAGTGGTTGAGGTTTCCACTCTAAATACTTGTGTTCTTCTATACTTCCTGCGTTAATATTCCGCTGCTACACCTCTGAAGGAACAATACACTTTGTTCCCTCAGAAGTAATTGAACTAACGATCCAACAGTCCCCTCAAGGCATAATTGTCGCATCCAATGGGCGTCTTCTTCTCATTTCAGCTGAGATGATATGAATTGTTAGAAGAGTTCCTACATGTACTGACTTCTTCACCATCACCAAGAAAAATTGGCCCTCAAAGAAGGAAACATTTATTCAGGCCCTGTATGGCGCTCATCCTCCCAAAGATCTCAACACCAAGTATCTCTCTCTCCCTTTTAAGTTGCTTTAATCCTTAATTATCTATAATGTCATTCCTCGTCACGAAGAGAGGAACATGACTCTAAATGATGATGTGGTCTGTATGGAGAAGATCATCTCTGGAGATATTCTGGATCTGCCTCGCACCATCATCCATTACATGCATGCCTTTCACAGTCATCTGTCTCACTCGCTTCCATTCCCAACAATGATCAAGGCTCTTCCGGTGGGTCTGGGTGTTCTGAATGACATGCTTTTCATGAATGGCATGCTTGTAAATCATGTTTGTTCTGATTTTTTTTGCTAATTAAGCATGGATGCTTGTAAATATGCCCCTTATCCTTTTATTGATGATATATTGTGTAGTTATGCGGGGAGGAAAATCCTTAGGTCTTGGGCGGAAAACTACCCGCTCATCTGGAGCTCTTCATTCCTCACCACCAACCCTAATTCATGATGAACCTTCACCAGTCCTTTCTCCCATTCATAATGAATCACCCACTTCCGAACCACCACTCACCCCAAATGATTCGACCTTACATGAAGAGCTATCAACACCTTTATCTCCCATCAATAATCATTCTACTGAGATTAATCATGAGCGTGTCCCAAATCAACCCATCTCTAGCACCACTACTAACACCCGACCTTACATTGAAGTTTATGGTAACACGTAAGTATTCCAATCAATTTATGTCTCTTTTATTTATTGCATGTTAATACTTCTAATAATCATCAATTTTTTTGATGTAGCTTCGATCCATTGAATCCTGCCTATGATATGCTGAAGCACATTATACATTCTCACTATGATGAAGCATACACTTGTTTCTCTATGGTTTCTGATGAAACGAAAGAATTGTGGTGGAAAGAGTTCCAGGTACACCTTATCCATTTAGATAATGTTAACAGATAGTGGATATAGATTCTGAATCAACTGTTTAAAGTCAACTGTTATACATTGTGCACATAAGTAAATAGATAGTGGATCATCCTAAACTGCATACTGTGACAAAAGCTGTAGAGTTGATGCTCCCTTTTTCAGTGTTGCTTATAAACTTTCCCTTAGTTTAATCTTGATTTTTAAAGTCAACTTTCCATTTTTCATTTGAGTAGTATGTGCACTGGATTTTTGATACTGGATTTTTTCTTCTTAGTTTAATCTTGATTTTTGATACTGGCCGAGACAAATGTAAATGTATGTACCATTTTCCTGCATATCATAATGTCATTGAGCAATATATTCTTCATTTGTTTTCCATTACAACATTTATTTTTCTAATGTCAGAAATGAGCTGTCATTTAGTTCTATACTTATGGCTTATGTTGCATCTTGTGCTCTTCTCTGATTTTGCATTTTGGATATAAATTATATGCTTTAACAATTGTGCACATAAGTAAATAGATAGTGGATCATCCTAAACTGCATATTTTGACAAAAGCTGTAGAGTTGATGCTCCCTTTTTCAGTGTTGAACATTTCAGATTGCATGCTCTTTAGTCTTAATAGATTGCTAGTAACTATACTTTACATTATATTGTTATTTTCTTTTACTATTTTTCATTTACTCTTTTTTTCATTTCTTACAGAAGAAGTTACAGTGGGACAAGAACCGCTTTTATGATGATGTTGTATACAAATGGACCAAGCCTCTAAGTTAAAAGCCCAATACCCACAATCAGCCCGGTTTTCTATTTTACCTCTATCTTAATACACACACATTCATCTAAGTAAATAACATGGAGTATATACAACAAATGCCCTTCTAATCCCTCTTTTCCTTAGATTACAAGATGCTACTCAATCCTAATGCGATAAGGTTTACTCTCCCTTCCATCATTGGCTCATTCCATATCTCAGTGTACATCATTGATATGGAGATTTTCCCTGCAAAACACAAACTTGTTAGTAGGAACAACCTTTGTACCAAAATCTGCAGGATTCACATTACCTGAGATTTTTACAATCTTAACCTGCTGTTTTTCCACTTCATCTCTAATGAAATGGAACCTAACATCTATATGTTTAGTTCGTTCATGATAAACTGGAATGTATGCTTTACCCTCAATTTCTAACAACAAACCTTTCAGCGAAGAGGCTTCATTACAAGCCTCAGTTGCAGCTATATACTCAGCTTCAATAGAGGATAAAACTACAATAGGTTGCTGTTGGGACTTCCAAGACATACAATTTCCAGCCCAAGTAAAGAAGTAAGAGGTAGTAGACTTACGATTATCTTTGTTACTTGCAAAATCAGAATCAACAAAACCTTGTAATTCAGAATTTGAAGTATGTTCAGCATAGACAAGACCCATGTTTCTAGTTCCAAAAATGTATTTCAGAGCATATTTCATAGGTCCCCAATGTTTCTCACCTGGATTGGACATATACCTGCTAAGAACACTCAAAGCAAATGCAAGGTCAAGCGTTGTGCAAAGCATAGAATACATCACTGAACCAACAGCCACATCAGAAGGCACATTTTACATCTTGTCAATGTCAGTAGCATTAGAGGGACACATACTTTTAGAGAGATCAAAATGCCCTCCTAAGGAATAGGTGCATAACCAGAATTTAGCATAGAAAACTTATCTAGCACCTTATGCAAATAATCAACCTGAGATAATCTCATAGTTTTCTCATTTCTATTTCTGATTATTCTAACCCCTAGGATTTTCTGTGCAAGACCCAAATCTTTCATAGCAAAATGTTTCTTTAGGTCATGTTTAACACCAGAAATATCAACCTTAGAAGGGCTGATCAATAACATATCATCTATGTATAGAAGAACATATATAGGGGATTTAGACTTCACATGCTTGAAATAGAGACAAGTATCATACTTGCTTTTTCAGAAACCTAGAGACCTCATACAAGTGTCAAACTTTATATTCCATTGCCTAGGAGACTGTTATAAGCCATGTATAGATTTTTTCAATAAACATGCATACTCAGGTTTATCTTTATCAACAAAGCCCTTTGGCTGACTCATATATATGGTCTCAACTAAATCTCCATGCAAAAAAGAAGTTTTAACATCCATCTGTTCTAATTCCCAATCATAAACAGTAGCCATAACAAGTAATAGACGCATGGTTTTATACTTAATAACAGGAGCAAATATATCATTGTAGTCAACCCCTCTCTTTGGGTAAAACTCTTAGCTACTAACCTAGCTTTATATCCAGGAGGTTCAAGATCATTAACATCTTCTTTTAAGTTTAAACAACCATTTGCAATCTATCAACCTAACATTATCATGTTTAGGAACAAGGGTCCAACTATTATTCTCATATATGGACTGAATCTCTTCATGCATAGATTTTAACCATTCATTAGACTTATCACAATTAACAGCTTGTTCATAAGTCTCGGGAGTAAAGGAATCAACCAAGCCAGCAGACACAAAAGCAAACTCAACTATATTAGAAGTAAACTTCCTATTAGGGATAATCACCCTAGGAGCTCTATCCCTAACCAATTGGTAATCAGCTAGGTTATTATGCACATTTTCATGCAAATTATCATGCAGTTCAGAATGTGCATTATTAGAGGATGTAGAAGTTTCACTTACTCCCCCACCTAATAGGTGAGGTTGTTGAGCTGCATTTTGTTGTGCTTCCCCTTGAAGATCTTGGCCTAGTGGTTCTCCATTGATGGTTTCTGAATCATCCAAGTGTTTAGCTAAGAAGTGCCATATGTCAAATTCCTCTTCGCCATTGGCTCCTTGGTTATTTTCGACATAGAACTTGCCCAAAGGTATTGCCCTTCTGCTGCCTTGATCCCTATCATTAGTACCTGCACTCTTAGTGGCAGATATTAGCTTATTTTTTAAATGAAAATCCTTTTCATTAAAGGTTATATCTCGGGATGTTATTACTTTATACCCATGGGGTTGTATAAGTAACAATTTATACCCCTTGACACCTTCAGGATAGCCAAGCATGACACACTTTAAGGCTCTTGGTTTAAGCTTTCCCTAAGATATTTAGGAATAAGCTGTACAACCAAAAGGTCTCAAGTGTGCCAAATCTGGCTTTTTACTATAGCTCCTGGGGAGTCTTAAAGCTCCAGCTGAAGAGGGAGATCAGTTTATGAGGTAAGCAACTGTAACCACTGCATCCCCCCACAGTGACGGTCTCATCCCTGCACTAATAAGCATGCATGTGGATTTTTCAAGAAGTGCTCTGTTCATCCTCTCAGCAGTACCATTCTGCTGAGGGGTTCCAAGGCACTGTAAAGTGTCTTTTTATGTCATTTTCCTTACAATATAAGTGAAAAGCATTATTACAAAACTCAAGACCATTGTCAGCTTTGTGACACTTAAGTTTGAATTCAGTTTGACTCTCCACCATGGTTTTCCATGTTTTAAAAGAGTCAAAAGCTTCATCCTTAGACTTCAGTAAGCTAACCCACACTTTTCTAGAGTAGTGATCAATTAAGGAGATGAAATATTTTCTTCGCCCAATTGAATCTACCTGTGCTGGCCCCCATAAGTCTGAATGGACATACTCAAGGGGCATGCTGGCTGTGTAGGTGGACTTGCTGAAGTTGTGTCTAGATTTCTTACCAAAAATACAATCTTCACAAAAATCTAGATCACTAGGTTGTTTTTCAATCATGCCATTCTTGAACAAATTCAACAAACCAGTGTTTCCTATATGCCCAAGTCTATCATGCCACAGTTTAGTGTACTCAGAATTACCATGCTTAATAACATCAGCAGAAATATTCAATTCAGGAGTGGCAACAACATGATATAAGCCTCCCCTTTTAATGCTCCTTATTATGACAACACCATCTCTTATGACATCCCTAATCCCATGATGAGTATTAATATGGCAATTTAAGTCATCAAAAACAGATTCAGATAAGAGATTCCTTCTTAAATTAGGAACCCATCTAACATTCTGTAATACCCTAATTTTTCCATCATGCATTCTCATAGGATTATTTCCTACACCCTTAATAGGCAAGTAGTATGTTCACCCAACATGACTCCCCCACCCTCACATACAGAATCTAAAATCCATTCATAACAATCATAGTCATTGGCAATTACAAGCAATTCATGGGAATATTGGGGACAAGACTCAATCACATTAGAAAAACCAGAATTATCTTTTCCTTTGTTTTTCTCATCACGAATCTTTTTGTGGAAATACTTAGCAAAGTGACCCATTTTCTCACAATAGTAACACTTCACTTTAGACTTGTCAATTTTCCTATTCTCGATTTTGTCAGACTTATCAGCCTTGTTGAACTTCCTAGACTTCCATTTTTCTTTGGTCATAAGCACCTCAGATTTAGTCTCATTCTTAGGTTCAGTTTTGGTCTTAATTTTAGACTTAAACACCTTAAGAGACTCATCTTTCTCAATTATAGATCAGTAATTTTAGTCAAGGTTAACTCATCACGACCATATTGTATGACATCTTTTAAAGTGTCAAACTGAGAAGGCAAAGAATTCAACAACAAAACAGCTTGATGAGTTTCCTTAATCTCATCATCACACCTATTCAGATCTTGTGTCATTCTAAGAAACATGTCAAAGTTTTTATGCACAGTAAAAAACACATCCATTTTAAAGGTGAACAACTTGCATAGAAGTGAAATACGACTAGGCAAAGATCTAGCAAGAAAAATCCTTTCTAAGGCATCCTATAAAGCTTTGGGTTGAGAATAACTCACCACCTGACGAGCTACATCGTCAGTGAGTCGAATCATAATTTCAGAGTGAGCCAGATCTTGCATTTCTTTTATGTCTGCACTTGAGATCCCAATTGGCCACTCTTCAGACACTGCCCTGTAGCATTTTTCTTTGATCATGCAGTATGGCCTTCATCTTCACCTTCCACATGGAAAATTCCCCAGTACCATCATAGGGTTTCAACCTGCTGCTTTCAGCCATCTTTAAGTACCTAACACAAGTTCAAGGTGTTAGATCGGTTGGAAACAAAAAGTGACAACAGAATCTTTCACACAAAACTCAGGCCCGTAGCAAGAACGAGTAACTCAGAATTTTAAAGATCAATAATCAAAGCTCTAAAGCAATAGAACTAGATTCAAGATTCAGATCTAACAGATAACCTTAAAACGAATACAAATCAGAGTAATAAGCGGAAGCAAAAATCAGAATCACTCAGAGCAACACAACCTGGCTCTGATACCACTTTGATATCAGATTCGTTCTAGTTATCAAAGATCGGGATTCTCGCAAGACGAAGCAAAGCACGAAATCGAAACAAGAAAGAACAGTAAAGACACAAGAGATGTTCACGCGGTTCGGAAACCCTACATTCGCGGAGCCTCAGACGGGGGGACTCAACCAAATCGCGCTAGAAGAGCAACTGTCAAGTTGTGTGTTACAAAGAGAGCAAATAGCAAAATCAGATCTGAAACGAAGATCTAAATCAACACAACAATAGTAAATGAGAACAAGAAGACAGAGATGAGGAATTCGGCCCCCTTCTGTTTTTTTGTTAATTACTTGTTTCCGTGATCCTCTTCTACATATATTCTCTTGCTGGTTGTTTGTCTTGTTCCTTGCAGTTTTCATGGTTGAATACAATGCTTAGTTTTTGCGTTCTCTTGCATGTGTCTTTATAATGGAACTTGCTCGGTTGACACTTATATTTATCTTTTTTGATGATGTCAAAAGGGAATAGGATAGGTATCATTCTTAGGGGAAAATATGGAGCATGTTCAAAAGTTAAGCATGAACTTTGACATTATTTCCCTTAGTATCTTTTCTTAATGATTTCATTTTTCTCTTTGCCTATTGTTCGTATTCTTTTACTATAATTAGTTTGTTAGTCATCAAACAGGGGGAAATTGTTAGAATGAGAACCTTTGGAACAGTCAGTTCACATGGTGTTCCCTTCATTTGTTTCTCTCGTTTTGAAGATGAAAAATACATAGGATTTATTGGCAAGTTTTATCAATACAAAGCTAGAAAATTTTATCAAGATTCTTGCAAAGTTATGAAGCAAGGGAAATAAGAAAGATATGAACCGCATGACAAAGAGTTGTCGGTATCTTTGAAAAAGATTTGATGCATGGGAAAGAAGGACTTGAAGATATTATGAAGATATTATCTTATCTATAATATATTGACTATGGTAACCGGTTGATAATTATGTAAACTAAAAGATTACGAGTTTATTTGTTGAACTTGTAAAATGTGTGAAATGAGTATTTTAGGAACGGAGATTGGTTCAAATAATATCTTTTAGTCGAGATTTTTGTTTGTGGCACCATGCATTTTGGGAGCTTTGATAAGTGCATCAGGTTAAGAGAAAAAGATGTTCTTCCTTAAGAACGTCAAGTAAGTCATGTTGTTATTGATTTGTGTGTTCTAATAGAAACTAAGTCATTGTTCCATTGAGTGAAATATTTGATCGAAAGTTTGAAATTGATTAGTGTCTGACATTAATTACAAAAGACATAGGCAAAAGATCAAATGAGAAATTAATGTTAACCTGAGAAATGAGAAGTAATCCTAGCAAGGGATTGACTTTGACCAGATGTTGACCGACCGTTGACTTTTTTATTTTTAAATTATTTTTTTTAAGGCAAAAAAATTATTTTTTTTAGGCCGGATTTTGTACTTACAAAATCAAGTGCTTCAAAATGTCTGAAATGTGCTACTATATTGTTGAAATGTGCTATGATATATTAAGCCAAAATTTGAACTAGCAAAGTATGTACTACTACAAGTATTATGTGTTTCTATATTACTGCAATATGCTACGCTATTTGCCTATATGTGCTTCTATATGGCTAGCTGAACTGTACTACGATATTGCATATATGTGCTTCTCTATGCTTGGTGAAATGTGCTACACTTTTTGCCTAAATGTGCTACACTTTTCACCTATATGTGATTTTCCTATATGTCTTTCTCTATGCTAGGTGAAAGGTGCTACGGTTTTTCCTATATATGCTTCTCTATGCTAGGTGAAATGTGCTACGTTTTTTTCTAGATGTGCTTCTTTATTGTTGAAATATGCTACGCTTTTCGCTTATATGTGCTTCTTTATTGCTAGCTGAATTGTGCTACACTTTTGCCTATATATGCTTCTCTATGGCTGCAATGTGCTACACTTTTCGCCTATATAGGCTTCTCTATGGCTGAAATGTGCTACACTTTTCGCCTATATGTGCTTCGTTATGGCTGCAATGTGTTACACTTCTCACCTATACGTGCTTCTCTATAGCTAGCTGAAGTGTGCTACACTTTTTGCCTATATGTGCTTCTCTATGCTAGGTGAAATGTGTTACGTTTTTGCCTCGAAAATATAGCACTTTTACTTACAAAGCATAGCACTTTTTCTTACAAACAATAGCACACAAAATTGGTAGAAAAAACATAGCAATTTTACTTACAAATCATAGCACAAAAAAAACTGAAACGGAAAAAGTCCGAAAAAAAAATGACATTTTTTACGGCCGGTCATCGGGTGGTCAACGGCCGGTCAACGGGTGGTCAACTCAAGGAGGGAGGAGGTAGGAGGAAGAAGCTTCCTCCTTGCTTCAAATTTTGGCCTAATATATCATAACACATTTCAACAATATAGTAGCACATTTCAAGCATTTTGAAGCACTTGATTTTGTAAGTACAATATCCGGCCTAAAAAAAAAAGTCAACGTCGGTCAACGGATGGTCAATGCCGGTCAACGTCCGGTCAACGGTCGGTCAACGCCGGTCAACAGGGTGGTCAACTCCAAGGAGGAGGGAGGGAGGAGGGAGGAACTTCCTCTTTCCTTCTTATTTCTCATCTTAAGGGGCATTTCTCATGAGATTTGGACCCAAAGACATAAAATGAGATGTATAGTTCTATCATATATGTTTTGTGGCGAGATAGTTCATCATATTATATATATATGAACCAATAACATTGATTAAATCAAGATACAAGCGTACATTACGTGAGTACGTACGTGCGTATACATGCAATATGAAATTGAATAAATTTAAATTATAAATAAGTGAAAAGTAAGCGGGCGGGACTTAAGATCCATACGAGACGAGACGGTGGATTGATAGTATATATTGAGTCGATTAGCCTTGAATTCATGCATTGACACGACGGCATGATTTTCGAATTTGGCCAGTTTGACCAGTGAGAACTCCAACTCTACCAAGTTTGACCATCGCATCTCCAAACTTGACTTTGAATAGAGCGTTATCTGCTGCATATTTGGCCACAATGGACTTGGTGGATGGATCAAGAGCTATGAGGTGATCGATACTAAGAACACCCTTGCGAGCCGCGATTCCCTTGTAAAATCCATTGCCTATAAATCTTCCACCGCTCGGGTGACTCTGGTCAAGGAACACTTCGTTGAAACCGTTTCCATTTCTGGGGCAAGCTTTCTTGAGGGATGACGCGAAAAAAGCGTCCATGCTTGGATCAGTCTTTCCTGAACCGCTGAAGTTGTAGAGACGGTCTTGGAAAAGGAAACAATGAGCAATCCCGACAGTGTGGGCACCTGAATGTGTACATATTTGTACATTCATAATCGATCAGATTCGTTATAATAAATGTTTACGACATTATGGATAGAGTACTATGAACTTACCTTGAAGAAGTACAAACTCTTCTTTGTTGATTCCATTAGCAGCATATGCCTTAATAGCATCTGCAACAGAGATTGAGATACCGGGAAGAGATGTCAAGACTTCATCGTCTTTTGAGACGAGTCCGTCTCTTCTCCCAGTTTCTACATTGTACCACGTTCCTTCCGCCTGGATGAATTGATTAATTATGAAGGATTATGCACATACTCTTAATCATTTAGACTATATATGTCGTAAGTTAAATGACCAACCATGACGACGGTAGCTCTGGTGGCTATGGCAATGATATCAGCACACGACACAAGTCCCGGGCAAGCCTTTTCCAAAGCAGCCTTGACCGCATCAATGACTTCAAAACCTCTCACACTGCCATTTGGAGGTGAAGCCTTCTCGGACTTCTTTCCGTCCAATAAAATGGAGGCGTCACAACCCTGTTCAAGATATACAGTATGTGATTTATGTTAGAAAATAATACTAAGTACGCAGATATATGCATATTTTAGGTTTTTAGTTACTCACTCGGACGAAGCAATCGTGGAACTGCATGCGAAGGAGAGCAGCAACAAGTGTAGTGTCCTTGAGAAAGGCCTTCTTCACTACTTCAAACACAATGGATTCAACGTCATGCTTACCGCACTTTCCGGCATAAAAACCGACTCTGAGGCCGTCGTCGGAGTAGTCTTTGGCAAGGCACTCTCCGGCAAGAGTTGTCAGAATGAGGAGAGCAGCTAATGCTGCATGAGATGTAGCCTTTTGCATCATCTTAAATTAACTTGGATTAGATTGAATGTAATTAATATGGTATCTAGTTGTGGGATGGATTTAGATAGCAGTATTCTTGAGAATTTATAGGGCACATCCTAAGTGGTACGTACTTAACTGGTTTGGAGGATAGCCGTACAACGTGCACTCTTCTAAGTACATTAACAGTCA
Source organism: Oxyria digyna (assembly GCA_029168935.1). Lineage (NCBI taxonomy): Eukaryota > Viridiplantae > Streptophyta > Magnoliopsida > Caryophyllales > Polygonaceae > Oxyria > Oxyria digyna. Next base: position 51,184,040 of record JAPVLV010000005.1, read on the forward strand.
TGACTTTCTCTTCTTTAGAACTGGTTCAGCTTGAAATTGTCTTTAAGATCGTGGAAATTAACAAGAAATGAAGAAGACCGAGTTTAACTACTAGTGATCGTCTCGTACCACGTAAGTGTAACGAAATGTGGTATCTAGTTGTGGGATGGATTTAGATAGCAGCATTCTTGAGAATTTATAGGACATAATCCAAGGAAAATTAATTAATTAAGTACGTGTAAATGTACGTCGTGTACTCTTCTATGTACGTTTACAGACCGAGCTTAAGCCTATTCTCAGCTGACTTTAATTAATTAAGCTAATTATTCAAGGGTTTTGCATACATAAACTAGATACGAAAGTCCGTGCTTCGCACGGGCCAAATACCGATATTAATTATAATATTTTGGATAAATGTATGTAATTATATAAAAAAAATACAATAAATGCTCACAATATTATCTCTCAATCTCTCCTTCATATAAAAAAAACGTTACCGCCATCCCGCATTAAATTCAGCTCTCCGCCTTAGCATCCATTTTTTGTCGATTTTTTCATTGACTTCTTTTTCTTATCAGCGGTGGTGTTTCTCTTATTCTTGTCAGATGTGACGTTTCTCTTCACCGAATGGATCTATTCAATTGAAGTTGTGTTATTATTTTAATAATTTTGTTGTTGTTATGTATGTATATATGCAACATAAAGTATTTATATGAGGTTCACGTTTTACTGAGTCTAATTTTGTTTGGCGTGTTACATGTTTTACTGAGGTCATGCATATGAATCAATCTTATGTGTTGTCAAAATATAGATTAACAATATCTAATTAAACCAGATTAATTTTTATCCGGGAAGGAGGGGCGTCAGGATGAAGCAAAGGGATTGATGAACGGAATAGAGATGAGAATGAGTTTGGAGATTGCGGTAGAGGAAGGTGTTCTTAGTTGGTGATGAGATTAGCATTTAAGAGAATAATTAATTAAGGTAAAAAATTAAAATACTAACATTTATTAGGTACACATTGCTTTTACTTCATCAAAGCCATGAATTTTTATATATAGATAGACTAGATCCGGAAACCCGCGCTTCGCGCGGGGAAATCACAATTTTTCGTTTGCGGTTAGTCATTAAACATGTCATAAATTTAAAATGAGTGAACGGTGATATAATTCAATTCTACAAACTCGTAAAATGCAAATACAACTATTGCAACAGTGGTTGCAACCGAAATCTGCAACATAAAGTATTTATATGATGTTCATGTTTTACTAAGGCTAATGTTGTTTGGCGTGTTACATGTTTTACTCAAGCCATGCATATGAATCAATTTTAGGTGTTGTCAATATATAGATTAAAAATATCTAATTAATCCAGATTAATTTTTAATCGGGGAAGGATGAGGCGTCTGAATGAAACGAAGGAATTGATGAACCTGATAGAGATGAGAATGAATTTGGAGATTGTGATATAGGAAGGAGACGAAGATGGTGTGTTCTTAGTTGATGATGGAATTAACATTTAAGAAAATAGGTAATTAGGATAAAGATTTAAAATATATTTTTTTTAGTAAAAAAAATAATTTAAAATATTAGAGTAGCATTTATTAGGTACATGTTGCTTTTACTTCTTCAAACCCATCAACTTTTATATAGGACCGTGTTTATGACCATTACTAAATACAGCCCGGTGCTTTATTCAAACGCAGCCTGGTTTCTCGCGTTACGCGAGGGACGTGTTTCTCGCGTTACGCGAGAATAGCAAAAATATTAACTTTTAATCTCGCGTTATGCGAGAAGCACGTCCCTCGCGTAACGCGAGAATAAAAGTTTAAATTTTTAATATTTTTGCTATTCTCGCGTAACGCGAGAAGTTGGTCCCTCGCGTTACGCGGGAAACCAGGCTGCGTTTGAATAAAGTATCGGGTTGTATATAAGAACCGTGTTTATATATAGATAGACTAGATACGGGTTTCGCGCTCCGCGCGAGAAGATTACGAATTTTCGTATATGATTTAATATAGTCACACATTATTTGTTACTATTTTTTTTGTTCTCAAATTTATTATTTTTTGTAATTATAAGTGTTTTTTATTTCCTTATATTTATATTTTAAGTAGTTTTAAAACATCATATTAGAATAGGGTTGCATTATCATAAGAGAAGCTCACACATTAATTTAATTTGTGACTTAAATTAAGTTTCTAATATAACAGATAAGCCTTATAAAATAGCTAATATGTCATGTTTCTATTATTAGAATATGCATTTATTTAAATTTGTGACTTAATTAAGTTTCTAAATAACACAGAGACCTTATAAAGAAGCTAATACTATTATTTATTTATTTTTACTATAATTCTAAGATATATTATATTAGGTTAGAATAAGATAACTAATTAAGAAAAACAAAAAGACTTAAATGGATTTAGAATTAATTAGGTATATTTATACGGGTCGAGAAAATTACGTATTTTCATATGTGATTTAATATAGTTATATATTATTTACTAATATTTTTTATTGTTAACAAATTTATTGATAATTGTAATTATAAGTATTTTTGATTTCCTTATATTTATGTTTGAAAATAGTTTGAAAATATAATATTAGAATAGGGTTGTCAAAAGAGAAGCTCAAACATTAATTTAATTTGTGACTTAATCAAGTTTCTACTCTAAGAGAGAAGTCTTATAAATGAGCTAATATTTCATGTTTCTATTATTAGAATATGCAATTATTTAAATTTGTGACTTAATTAAGTTTCTAACACCTCTACCTTGATATATTTCATCAATTGTTGTGACGTGAACATATATGTTGACGAAACCCTAATTGGACAGCAAGACAATAGAAGGTTTACAAAATAAAGGAGGTGAGTGAAAAAATTGATAATGCATTAAATTGGTATCAATTCATTCAATTTTGGCATTGGACAGACAACTTTTATATAGATAAGATTAGAGGAGTAAAGTTCTTGTGCAAACAACTTTTAACGTAGGAAAAACGAACAAATTGTGTTTACAGATTACACGTCAATATTCATATTCTAAATGATAATGTTCATAATTTGGGCCATATAAAATTTTGAACGCTTCAAGTGAGGGGTGTCATGGTATATTTGTAATTACTGTGAACTTTGATTTTTTATTGTTTTTTTTTTTCAAATGACCTCAAAAAAAATTATCGCGAATGCGAAAAACTTCGTTTTGCCTACTTTAAACAATGTTCTAACAGGAACTTTTCGCAAATTAGAGACTTAATTGTAGGGTTGTACATCCGGTCCGGTCCGGACTGATTGGACCGGAATTTTTGAAACATTGGACCGAAGACCGGACCAGAATTTTTATTTCTTTATTTTATATTATTTTAATAATAAAAATATTAATTTTATTTATATTTTAATTAATATATTGTATAGTTTAACATTATATTAATTTATTTTTCTTAAAAATATAACTATTATATATATTATTTGTATAAAAAATATTAAAATATACAAAACCGGTCCGGTCCGGTCCAAACCGATTTTTTGAAATGATTAGAAACAAACCTCATTAATCGGCCACTTATTGATAAACAAACCCCATTAACGACTAAGTAATACAGTAGTACTTAATTTTTGTAATTTTAATGACTAAGACACTAAGTTAGAATTTTTTTCTCAAATAAGCATTTTACCCGAAAAAATTCCCGACGTAGGCTCTTTTCAAAACAATTTCCCAAAATAGGCACTTATTTCAGCTTCGGAATTTTTTTACGTGTGAGAGACGCTGGTTGAACCAGCGTCTCTCCTCCGAAGCTGAAGCAATTTTTTTTTGATTTTTTATGTATAAGAGACGCTGGCCGAACCAGCGTCTCTTATACATATTTTTTTTTTAATTCCCCGTGTAAGAGACGCTGGTTCACCTAAAAAGTAAAAAAAAAAGGCTTAGATTTAGGAATTGTTAATTTTTTTTTCTTTCAAAGTTTATATATATATATATATATTATTATACATGACTTACTCGTGTTTGGATGGCTCGTATGGGCTCGTTTGAAATCGGAATCGATCACGACCGATTTCGTTGGGTCCGTATTGATCCCAGCTTTCACCAGATATGTCTCTCGCTCGATTCTGATTTCGAACGACCCCATACGATCCACCCGAACAAGCGTAAGTCTCGTGCGTACCTTCTACTGTAAATGGATATTTACAATTCGTTCCTCCATATCACGCGATGAGAGACATATCTGGTGAAAGATGGGATCAATACGGACCCAACGAAATCGGTCGTGATCGATTCCGATTCCGAACTGGTGAAAGAAGGTATGCACGAGATTTACGCTTGTTGGGATGGCTCGTATGGGCTTGTTCGGAATCGGAATTGACCACGACCAGTTTCGTTGGGTCCGTATTGATCCAAGCTTTCACCAGATATGTCTCTCATCGCGTGATATGGAGGAACGAATTTGTAAATATCCATTTACAGTAGAAGGTACGCACGAGACTTACGCTTGTTCGGGTGGCTCGTATGGGGTCGTTCGAAATCAGAATCGAGCGAGAGACATATCTGGTGAAAGCTGGGATCAATACGGACCCAACGAAATCGGTCGTGATCGATTCCGATTTCAAACGAGCCCATACGAGCCATCCAAACACGAGTAAGTCATGTATAATAATATATATATATATATATATATAAACTTTGAAAAAAAAAAAATTAACAATTCCTAAATCTAATTCAGGTATAAGACCAAATAAGCCTCTTTTTTTTTTTACTTTTTACGTGTAAGAGACGCTCGTTCTTACACGGGGAATTAAAAAAAAAATATGTATAAGAGACGCTGGTTCGGCCAGCGTCTCTTATACATAAAAAATCAAAAAAAAATTGCTTCAGCTTCGGAGGAGAGACGCTGGTCACACGTAAAAAAATTCTGAAGCTGAAATAAGTGCCTATTTTGGGAAATTGTTTTGAAAAGAGCCTACGTCGGGAATTTTTTCGGGTAAAATGCTTATTTGAGAAAAAAAATTCCACTAAGTTATGCTATACTTGAGCACACGTCTTGCAGTACTCTAGCTAACTGACCCCTAACATGAAACGGTTTATCAGCTGACCCACATGTCACCAAATATTTATAATTGTTTACAACTATTCATTTATTTAATAAAAAAGATGTTCATTCTTTTTTCTTTTTGCTAAAAGTTGTTCTTCTGAATCGTACTCTATTTTTTGGTGAAAACTGAATCGTACTCTATATATTCAGTCGAGTATGTATTATTGTATCCAAGTTTCACCTTGATTTATATGTAAGTTATAGTACTATCAATATGTAAGTTACACAATAGTCTCGAATGCCAACGTAACTATGTCGTATGAACCGGATCATCTTGTTGCGGGGGAACGGGAAGGATGGCCTTGTCTTGGAGGCTCTTAACTGTGTCATATAGGCATTGCTTTGTTGGAATGAAGTTCAATCCCAAGTTTCTAAGCTTTTGGTTTGAAATATTGTAGGGTTTAGCTCTTGGCCTCACCTCATCTGAGCACCTGCATCATTTAATTTGCATGCAACAATCAAAACTAGTTGGAACTTTGTTTTCAATAATTGAGGCCCATGGGCCTGCCAAAGAAACTGGCCCATGAGGAGGTAAAATGATTATAAGGGCCCATAAACACATGCATTAATTGATTTATCAAATTTATCAGGTATCATCCTTAGTTTTGGATTATCTCTTCGATCATCCGACATAATTTTTTTCTTGACCAAGAATATATATTTTGTAGAGAAAGATTCGTAAGGAAGAAAGGTTAACATAGAAAATAAAGTGTTTGCGTTCACAGATAACATGTTAATGTTTTATTCTTGAGTTTAATGTTAAAAATTTAAGCGATGATAAATTTTAAACTTTTTAAGTGAGTCAAGCTGTGATAATTTTATAAAACATGATCATCAAATTATTAACATTACCCTCCAGAATATAACATTATCTTGTTATATGTCAACGCGAAGCGAACACATCGTTTTTTCTACGTTATTCCTATCCAAATTTTTCTCATATTATACATTGATATTAATGGACTTCTAATATGAGATGGACCCTCTATTTCAACACGAAACACCTCTATGAATTTTGACAATAATGGTTCATAAAATCCAAGAACTACCTACCACACTCGAAAAAGTGGGTAACAAATTTTGACACTAAGGAAATCATAATCAATCAATTAGTCACCTAATAGCATGACTAATATTCATTTTTTCTTTTTACAATAACTTATAAAACCATAATTACTATATATAGATTACACAACTTGATACAATAAATTCTTTGAATGCGACATAAACAAAGACAAAGATAAAACTTACCTGGTAGGAATAGGATACTCGGGAAAGAACTTAGTCAGGATGTCACATATATCGCCCCGATGAAGAACACTTTCCGCGCAAAGATACCGACCTGACGCATCACGAGCCTCGTACACAAGAAGGTGAGCTAAGGCAACATCCTTAACATGAACGTACGCTTGTACCGAGTTTGCATATTTGTTGGTTGATCCATTTAAGTACTTGAGGATGTGCACTACACTTGCGTTGATCGTCGACTGTAAAAGTGGTCCCAACACCAGCACCGGACACACCGTCACTAAGTCCACCTCGGTCTCTTCTGCCATCTCCCATGCCGCCTTCTCCGCCATTGCCTTGCCATAGCAATACCAGTTCTGCATCCATGAAAAAAAAAATTAACATAAAATCAACAATGTCTTCTAAAACTAGATGTTCATGGCATAGGTGAGAAAAATCGTTTATATTATGTCAATTGTGATAAAAAAACAAAAAGAACGTACAACTTAAGCAAATATTTCAATACTTTTTTCTGGGTATAATACAATTTGTGGTCAATTAAACGTGTAGGGATTAAATTTGATTAGTGGAAATGAGTGGCACCATTTTGAAAAAAACGGTTAGTTCGTTTGATTATTCATCTATTATTTAATGAGAGGTTAACCGGTTGAGAGTGGAAAAGCGAAGATCTTTATCTTGATTTCCTACAATTTTCTTCCAACGCCAAGTCAAGAAATTTAACAATGACATCGACTATACTTAAATCATCTCTAATTTGGAATTTAGCAAGTAGATGACTTAGTCAAAAACACGAGTACATGACTTGATTGTCAAATCCGACCCGAAAAATAGTGAATAAAAAAGATCAAACATTCTATTCAGACTCGTGGAGACGTATGATTTCTGAAAATGGGACATATTCCTAAAAACATTATCAATAATAATTTTAAGAAAATAGTTAAATACAAACCCTTTAGATAAATGAGAAGTTTATTTGCCTATAAACGAACTAAAAAAAGGATTTGTATTGGAAATAAAATAATTTTTTGATGTGATGAGTTTATTTCATTTTCGGTTTTTATTGTGTTTCAATAGACACAAACCCTTTAGAAATATATGGGATCTGTAAAATTTCATTAAAGTAATTTTCATATAACAATTCAAGCCATCTAATAAGGGAATATATAAATAAACGAGAAGTTTATACATGATATATATGTACCTTAGTGTTCTTGCAAAACTCAAGATCACTCCAACAAGTTTCATCAACCACCTTATCGGAGTTCCGGTTAGGATCCATGTAAACTGCTCCGATCGACGACGTGAACACGACACGATGTACATTGGCCGTCGCTGCAGCTTTGATCACGTTCTTCGTCCCGTTCACGGCTGGTTCCACCATTTGTTCCTTCACAAATATTTGCATAATAATCATCATCAATGTCACAACCTAAGTATTGAAGATTTCAGTTTATATCTATCATTTTCACGAGACGTTACACATTATAAATATTTACCAACTTCAACCAACACATAAACAACATGACTAAGGCTACGTACATAAGAAGCCAAGATCTAACTTTTTTAGGTAAACTTACGGGATCATCCGTGACAGGAGAAGCAGTGTGGAAAACACCTTCACACCCATCAATGGCTTCTTTGAGGCTCTCATAATCAAGAAGATCAGCTTTGCACAATTTCAATCTCTGTCTTGCTCCTTCCAACTCCCATAAATGTCCATTCTTAGGATCATCTAAACAAACAAGTTTTAAAAAAGAAGATATTCATTGATATGTTCGGTAAAAATAGCTTATATAAACACTTATTCAAAAACTTATATTTTGCGCGTAGAAATAAGCTAGTTCGTCAACTTTTTTTTTATCAAAGTTCTCAACTTCAACTAATATGAGTTTAAACAAGCCGCAAAAGTTTACAGTGTGAAAGTTCACGGGCTCATGTCCATCATAATTGACGTTCTGGAAGATCATATGTACACACGAGTATGTATGCGCGATAGATAATTTACTAGACATTTTGATATCGATCTTTTCACATTATAATGTGAGATGTGTACCTGGGTTTCTGACGGTTCCCTTGACGAAATAACCTTTTTGAAGGAGGAGTTTGACAATCCAAGAAGCAACAAACCCTCCTGCTCCGGTTACACATACGGTGTTGCACCCTGAAGATGTCGGAGATCTAGGAGTCATGGTGGAGCAGTTCACCGCCATCGATCAATGGATCGAGTGTCGAAATATAAGTTATAACTTACGGATTTGTGATCAAACAAACGGTTAATTGATTCTTAAGCTGCCTATGTTTTGATTATTTTGTGGTTTGGGAAAGGGATTTTGAAACAATCAGAGTTGCTAAATGTTGTTGATGAAATAAGAAGGTGATCAGTTGCTATATATAGGAATCATAATAGATGACTGAGTGTTTACTCCAAGGACAAAATGGTGATTTATCATGCCCTAGTCTATCTATCTATATATAAAAATTGATGGGTTTTAGATAGTAATGACAATTGGTACTAATTAATGTTTAAATTTAATTTTACCTTTTTCTTTTTATCTCCTATTATCCAATGATAATTGAAATTTATTAAATGTCTAATAAAACCATACACTACTAGAAAACACTGAAACAGCAACAACATTTTAGCGACGACTACCGTCCGTTGCTAATTAGCGACGCCGATACACACAACTTTCCGGTTTCGTTGCTAAATTAGAGACAAAATTAAAATTTTGTGGTAATATCCATCGCAAATAGCAACGTTTACGAGGTTGTTGCACAATTCGTGGCTAAATCCGCGACGGAACAAATAACGTAGATGCGGTCGTTGCAGGTTGCAACGACCGTTGCGACGCTGCAATTATCTTGTTGCAAATATGACAATGGCCATGACATTCGTCACTAAATTCGTCGCTAATTTGCAATGAAAAGGGACGTCAAACCATCCGTGTCAATTTAGTTACATATTGGGCGACGACATATCGTCCGTTGCTAAATAGTGACGCCTTTAGCAACGACAAAACATTTAGAAAACAAATTATCATCGAACATTCACTTTATAAGACTCGTCGCTCCGATCGTTGGAATAGTCGTCGTAAACATTGATTATTTCATCGCTGCCGTCGTCGCCACTGCCGTTACAAACGGTTCGTCGCTAAAGTCGTTGCTGTGGCAATTGCGGAAGGCCGTCGCAAATTCCGTGGGTACCACTGTTGCTATTTTCCGAAAACCCTAATATTAATTATTGCGGTATCTTGTTTTTCATTGATAATAATTCGGTGCCTCAGCCTCATTAATTGCTTCGTATTCTAAAAAACACTTATCCATTGATTATTTCTAGATCCAAGCTTATTCAAATCGTGAGGTTAGTAATTGCAGATATATTGGTTTGTGATTGTAGTGTTGAAAGTTGCTTAAATATTTTTGTGAATGATGTATTTGTAAACATGTACGATTGATATGCAGGTTAAAGATGGATAATAATCGTGCATGGATGTATGATAGGTATGACCATGGAAGTTACAAGGCTGAATTTTTCGATGGAGTTGACACTTTTTTGAATTTTGCAATTGCCAAAGTCGATTTTATGGACGGGAACAAAATAAAATGTCCATGTACGAGATGTCGTAATTGCAAATTTTTTACAAAGGATGAAGTTCAAGAGCATTTATACCGGCGTGGGTTTATGCCTAACTATTATTGGTGGACTGCACACGGTGAACAGGCTGAACCATTTGTACCTCCTTTGAGTAGGAGGCAAGATAATCGAGGAAATTTGTATGGACAGTTGAACGATGAACAAAGAATGGTCTTTGATATTGCAGGGCCTAGTTTTGTTCCTCCATCATGGCTTAATGTTGGTCATAATGAGACTTATGGGCCAACTGACGGTACCCAAGCTGAGGGAATGGAGAATTTTGATCCGGTTGACGAGATATTGACAGATTCAGTTCCAACTGTGGAGGAAACTAGGGGGTCTCAACGCTTTTATGATTTGTTAAAAGCGGCTGATGAGCCCTTGTATTCAGGGTGTGAGACACATACAGAGTTGTCTTTTGTGTCCAGGCTTATGAGTTTGAAAAGTGAATACAACGTGTCTCAAGATCTTTTCAATGGCATTGTTCAGTTGTTTGATGAGGTGTTGCCTTCAGGTCATAAGGTTCCGAAAGATTACTACCAAGCAAAGAAAGTATATCGGGGTTTAGAATTGCCTGTGGTGAAGATCCACATGTGTCCTAAAGGATGTATGTTGTACTGGAAGGATGATTCTGATGCAATACTCTGCAAGCATTGTGGCCATGAGAGGTATGAGCGTATAGGCAATCGAAATTCAGGAATTCCACATCAAGTTTTATGGTACTTCCCTTTAGGCCCGCAACTGGAAAGATTATATGCAGCTGAGCCTACTGCTGAGGCTATGACTTGGCATGCACGTTATGTACCAGATGAAGGAATAATGAGTCATCCGTCACATGACGAGGCATGGAAAAAGCTCGATGCAACATTTCCTGATTTTGCTTCAGAGCCCCGTAATGTCCGCTTAGGTTTATGCATTGACGGATTTGCACCTTTCAATACAACAGGAAAGACATACTCTTGTTGGCCAGTCATTGTGACTCCTTACAATCTTCCGCCTGATATGTGCATGAACAGGGAATACATGTTTTTGTCACTCTTAATTCCTGGTCCTAAAAATCCAAAACAGCTAATAGATGTGTGTTTACAACCTCTAGTTGACGAGTTACAACAGTTGTGGGAGTCTGGTATAACCACTTATGATGTTTGAAGGAAAGAAAACTTTACGATGCGTGCAGCTTTACTGTGGACGATCAATGACTTCCCGGCTTATGCTATGTTGTCAGGATGGAGTACTGCAGGAAATTTAGCTTGTCCGCACTGCATGGAGCACACAGATTCATTCCGCTTAGAACATGGTAGGAAGGCTTGTTGGTTTGACTGTTCACGGCGATTCTTGGAAAGCAATCATCCTTTTCGCAAAAATAAGAAGGATTTCATTGCTAATCGGGTGGTAAGTGAACCACCGCCTCCGATGCTGACAGGGGAAAAAATCTGGGAGCGTATCCGTCATTTTTCCACTATTATTGATGACCCGAACAACAAACCAGCTGGCTATGGAACTTCTCATAAGTGGGTCAAGCAAAGTATTTTTTGGAGACTTGAATATTGGCCGCATCTTTTGATTCGTCACAACCTAGATGTTATGCACATTGAAAAAAATGTTTTTGATAATTTTTTCGATGCCGTGATGAATTTTACCGGAAAGACTAAGGATAATTTGAATGCAAGGAAGGATCTAGCCATATATTGTCGTCACAACATATTGATCACTAAGAATGTGAATTTTACCGGAAAGACTAAGGATAATTTGAATGCAAGGAAGGATCTAGCCATATATTGTCACAACATATATGTAATAATAAATGGAATTTAGAGCTTAGTCTATAGTTTGGATTGCGATTTGTACACTATTGATCACTAAGAATGTGGATTCAAAGTTAATCATCCCTACACAAATAGAAATTAAATATTTGAAATAATTAGTATTTGGATCGGGTGTTTATGGTTTAGATTTTGATTGCTAAGTATTGTAGATTTTTTGATCGGTTAGATAAATAGAATTTTTACATCTTTCGTATAGATTTAATTCTTTTCTTTTGAAAATAGTTATAAAACGATTTGAGAAATAACTTAAAAGTCTTATTTCTTAAAAACATTGTTTTAAATATTCTGTATGTACATGAAAAATTTATAAGCACAAATTGAATAAACCATTTAAATAATATAATATAAATAAATACATATATATTAATGGCTAATAAATAATATATTAATATTAAATAATCCACGCATGCCGCGAGAACTACGCTAGTAAATAGATAAATAAAAACAAAATTTTCATTAGAGCCTAATCTAATGAGGCGGTAAACTGAAATTTACTTAAAATTTTCATAATGAGCGCTAAATAAATAAGGCGCTAATCTCAAAAGTGAATTTCCCTAGTTGAAACCTCCTCCTTCCTCTAATTTCTCTGTGGTCGTACACAAAGTCCAGGCGCTAACCTAGGTTTTCAGTTTCCACGCCTTCTCTTCTATGGTCGCCGGCATCGCTGCTTCAGTCGTAAGTCTACTCCTTCCTCTAATTTCTCGGCTCTTTCCTCTAATTTCTCTGCTTCGGTTTGAAACCTCCTCCTTGCTGCTCACAATTGTGTCCATACACAAACCTATCTGTGGTTGCACATTTTAACGGTTTGGATAGCCAAATTCAGTTTCGATAGCCAAATTCGGTTTCGAAAGTATTGCACATTTTAACGGTTTGAATGCTATGAATGCTATAAATAGGGAAATTCACATTTGGATAGCCAACTGTTTAGAAGTAAGTATTGTTTGTCGGCATCGCTGCTAGGAATTGTTTTCCTGCTAGGAATTGTTTGTCCCAACTGAAATTCACATTTTAACTGTTTGAAGTATGTCCTTTTTCCTGCTAGGAATTGTTTGTCTCTACTATAGAGAATGGAATGAATAAGAATATATGATTATTGCTGCAACTTTTAACGGTTCTATCTATATGATAAGCTTGGTTTCTTGTGTTACTTTATGAAACTAAAGATTATGCTATATTTGCTTTCATTTCAATTCAGTAAATGTTCCATAATATCATATTAGTTTCAGTTTCAATCCATTTGTTCATTATTAGTATTACACAGCTTCTGAAACTCCATATTGATAAAATATGTAAGACTTCATTTCCCTTTGGTTGGATTCTATTAGCAATCATATTTATGGTATGTTAAGCATGATTTCTCACTGCACACTTGTCTTGATTTTCTGAAATTGCATATCCCTTTGGTTGAACTTGTAGGAGCTACACAAACAGTATGCCTAGAGTCTCTCTTAAAAATGTCCAAAAAAGGGTGTCACCACGCACTCTTTCAGGCTTTGCTTCTTGGCCTCCTCTTCCCCAAACTTCAACTCCATCTCAACCCGTGCTTATTAATGAAACCCAACCTTCTCCTACACCCTCTCAGCCTCGCCCTCATGCATTATCTGAGCCTTCTCCAATCCCAAGCCAGCTTCCTCACTCTTCTCCGCCTACATCTACTTTTCAACCTTCTCCCCCTTTAGGCTCTCTTGCTCAGAGGCATCACTCTCCTGGATATTCTTCACCATTACACTCCTCACCTTCTCAAGGCAATGAAGATAGATTTGAAAACAACGAAGAGAGTAACCGTCCATCAGATATGTCGGAATCTGCCCCACCGACTGATAAAAGGACACTAATTGCAATTGATAAGAAAAAGTAAGTTTTTCTTTGAGTTTTATTGATATGATCCTTATTCTGTAAGGTACTTTATTGTTTTTTATATTAATCACAACATATTTATCTGACAGGAAACTTTTTGTTCCCTCCAAGCCTGCAAATAATTCATTATTGCAAATTGTGCATTCACATTTCGATGAACCGTATACTTGTTGGTCAGATGTGTCAGAAAAAACACTCCTTGGTTGGTGGACTGCATTCAAGGTATGGCAATGCTCAACTAAATATTTGTATTGTTTTTTGACTAGTTATACTAATATTTAAGTTTGTTTACATTCACAGCGATTGTACAAATGGGATGAAAATCTATTCCAGGAGACGGAAGTTTTTGTCGTCTTCAATTCAAGAGGTGGTAATCACATAAGGGGAATTTTTAATAGAGCAAGAGATAGTGGGACTAAGCCTAGTTGGATGAAGCAAGAAATATGGGAGAAACTTTGTCATCTCTGGGAGACTGATGAAAAATTTATAAAAAGGTCGACAGTAAACAAGCGGAATAGAGGGATTGCACTCGAAAAAGGAACTCCTAGCTATCATGGTGGATCTTCAAGTATTACAGAACAAAAAAAAAAACTGGTAAGATATTTTTGATTTATTAAGGAGATAATCATTTTCTTATCTGTTTTTGGTCTTGTGGTTTTGATGCTTCTGCTTGTGCTTAGTTGCTGTAAATTTGGTTAAGATTTGTTGTATAATTCAAGTGCTAGAGATCATTATTCATAAGTTGCTAGAGATCATCATTCATAAGTTACTAGAGATCATTTTGATGCTTCTGCTTGTGTATTTTGTCTTGGCTGGTGGATTTGCTGTAAATTTGGTTCAGATTTGTTGTAAATTTTGTTCAGAGTTGCTGTATAAATTTGGTTCAGATTTGCTGTATAATCCAAGTGCTATTCGTTAGAATTTACTCAAGCATTTCCTTGATGTATCATGTAACTTTCCCCCCTTCATTTTAGTATATCTTGTTCTTTATTGCAACTTTGTCAATATAATTGCATTGGTTTAGAGGTATGTAATGCCATTAATTATTGTTTTGACAGAAAGCGCAACTTGGAGTAGAACCGTCAATAAAGGAAATGTTCACACAATTCTTCGGTAAGAAGGACGGTTCTCTGACGCCTGCAGCTAAGAATCTCTTGGTAAGTCAGTTTTGAATTGTTCCAAATTCTAGTTTGCAACATTACAATGAGCAATTGGCTTTTATGGTTATTTTGTGCTGCTGTATATTCTTTGGCGAATGAGCAACATGCTTTTATGAATATTTTGTGTTGCTGTATATTCTTTGGCGAATGAGCAACTGTTTAATGGTTATTTTGTCCTGCTGTATATTCTTCATATTGTACAGTCTAGTTGCTTATGGCGTATGCCAAGAATATGACCTGATTTTAGGCTAACAAGAAATATTGGGACAACTCTCTTGCAAGTTTTAGCATCCTGAAGTTGAAAATAACCATAATCTGCAAAACTTGATGTAGGTCTTTAACTTTCTCTGTTTGCCATTTCAATTGTGATTAGTGGATGAATACTCTATGACCCTCTTTAGAGTTGGATTGTTCAAATGTTTTTTTGTTTAAGTTTTTGTGTATGACTTTTATGTTGTAGGACAATTTTGATGTTATGGTTGAGAAAGCAAACGAAGAGGCTGACATTAATGGGACTATTGTGGATCAATATCAATTGTGGATCGATGCAACGGGTGGTGTGAGTAAAGGAAGAGTGCCATTCATGGGATCCGAGTCTTCAACTATCCTTGACCAAGTGAGTTCATATGGTATGCATGATAGGCCATCTTCTTCTACATATCATAATGTTGATCATTTTAAGGAAGATGTTCGAAATGAGGTAGCTTCTGAGATCGCAAAGCTCAATACATTTTTTCTTGACAAGTTAACGCAACTGAAAGAAAATGTGAATGAAGAATTTGGAGAAAGAGTGAAGCTTGTGGAGGATAAAGTGGATAATATATCCATTGTTGTTGATGAAGTTAAGACTCAGGGTCAAGAAAACAACAACAAATTGGATCGAGCTCTTGAAAAAATAATGGCGAATCAGAATTCATTCTTCACTTCCATGAAAGAGATGATTAACAATTCTTCTTAGAATTGTATGTTTGATCCTCAACTTAGTTTATTTAGTATTTTAGAATATAAATTATTGTAGCTTTGTTGAATTTAAGTGTTAATTTTTTGTACTACTCTAATGATATGATTTAGATTTGAAGAACTTATGGTGTGATTTTTATATTATCATCTTAATGTCATTGATCATGAATAGCAACTAGTATTAAGAGTGGTAATGAATAGTAACTAATATCAAATGGATTTAACAACCACAATACCAACGAATTTGGAGACGATTCTAAAATGCCTTGGTAACGAATGTATCGACGGATGTTGCAACGTATTTAGCAACGACCATAGGGATGAAGTTGGTGACGGCAATAGAAACGCCAATAGCAACGACCTTGGCGAATGGTCGTCACAAAGCAACACGTTTTGCGACAAACATAGCAACATCTTTAGCGACGATCATAGCAACACCAATACTGACGAACCTAACAACGAATAATGCGTCGTCACCAACGAGTGTGGACATGCAAATAGGGACAACGGTAGCAACGCCTAAGTTTACGACAGCAGCGACGAATATAGCGACACCTATAGGGACGAATTTAGCGTCAGCTGTAGCGACACCTGTAGCGATGGATATTTGCATCGGGGGTAAAAGCGTTGCTAATTTTGTTGTTGTAACGCCTCAATATATTCGTCGCATTAGCAACGAAGTCAGGGACGAAACAGGAAGCCGTCGCTAAACGACGTCGCTAACTGTCGTTGCTAATTGCGACGAGCCGTATAGCAATGGGGATAAAGGTTCGTCGCTACGGCCGTCGCTAAAGCTTATCCGTCGCTAACGTCATCGGTACAGCCGTTGCTAAAGCTGTTGCTATTACAGTGTTTTCTAGTAGTGATAATTATGTGCTTAATTGTTTAGTATTTTCATCATTTTAATCTTTTTTTTCTTCGCTCTTCACCTCTAATCCGTACGACGATGAAGAACATTCCGAGCAACGGAAACGACTATGTGATTTGGTACATATATAAGAGATATTCAATTCATTTTATTATAATTTACTAGAAAATACATATATGAAAATATATATTAAGTATATGAATATAGACAAAAACAAAATGTATTTGGCTCGCGCAAAGCGCGGACAATGACCTAGAAAGTTGTCATTAAGTCGTCATTACTTTGTGGCCTCTTGAATTCATCTTCTGATTTCAACTTTTGATCTTCCGACTGAGATTTCTTATTGAATTTCCCATCAAGTCGTTGTTACTCTACTGGATATTGTATTCGCCGTTACTCATGGTTATTGTCAATTTGTAATTGAACAAATTAATTTGCTATTTTTATCACTTCTATTGTTCGTCCATTTTTGTGTTGATGTCTTGATGTGCAGGTTAAATTTACCATGACTTGAATTGCATAAAATTATGCCCTGAAAAAAATTATAAATATATAATTAGTTCAATCCAATTTTGAGATCAAAAACCGTAATTACATCCGCGCTACTTCGATTCTAGTGTTTAAGGAAAAATAGGTATATTGACTGGTCAATTCAATGGTACGTTTTTTTATGATTGAAGTGAAGTGGGTCATTATTTAATTAATGGAATATTTTGATGGATTAAATATAAATATATGAACATTCACTCGCATACAGTCGAAAACAACATTTTCAGTTTTTCAGTATGAAACGAAATAGAGTATTACTAGCTAGATAAGATTTGCATGTTCTACGTGTATTTCTAAATTTGCACAAAATTCTGTTTGCAAAGTTTATTTAAGTTTTGGAGTCAAATAAGACGGTTCAAGATATTTCTTTAACCATTTAAGAAAAATTAGATAAAGTATTTCATGCTCAAACTACATTATTATATTGCAAAATTGTAGGAGAAAAGTTCGGGTGAGAACAAGTTTAACCTAGGAAAAACAAAGTTTTTCGCGTTCACAAATAACAAACTCAATGTTCATGACAATGAAATTTTTTGAACTGATTTTGAGGGAAAACAAACAAAGTTTAAAGTTCGCAGTAATTACAAGTATATCACCGCGACCTTCACTGGAACCGTTCAAAAAAATTAATAGCTCAGATTATGAACATTACTATCCAAAATATAAAGATTGACATGTAATCCGTGAATTGTTCTTTTTTCCACTTTAAGAGTTGTTCGGACCGGAACTTTCCTATAAAATTTTGTATTTTATAAGAGGTGGTTTATTACAAAGAATTCGAAATTAAGGGTGATTTAATACTTATAGTTTGACGTCAGGTTAACTTAACCGTCAATGTTGAAATTAGTAAATGGTGGGCTTGAACAACGATTACTCAAGCGATATTTACCTCTAGAATGCGCAAGCTATAAGTAATTTGACTAGGTCAAGATTGAACTAAATTAACTTACCAACTGCCAAAACATATATAAACCAATCAGAATTTACATGTTAGATAAATTCATAATTTCTTAATCTAAAATGTGTAATCTGATTTACGTGTATCATGCGAAATACTATAATCTGATTTACGAGTACTATAAAGAAGCTTTACAGAAATTAAATGTCTGATTTTTTTTGTCACGAAAGAGGGCGGAGCCCTTGCGATTAACTTAAGAAAAACGATCAAGCGTGGTGCCCGGAGGGGCATACAGAATCAGCTAAAACTAAGGCAGCAATACAATCTGGAGGTTGTTAAAAAATATAAAATTGTTGTTTGAGAACAAGGGCAAGAGCAGCAGTGGCATCCCCCACAGAGTTGGCATCCCGACGAATGTGAGCGAGCTTGAAGGAGGCTCCAAATTCACTAAGGAGCTTACAGTCAGTAATTTTTTTTTCTCGTACCGTCTAAAAAAAATTTGTCTTACACTCCTTTTTTTTTTTTTTTGCAAAACAGACCCCATCGATGAAAATCCTAGGCCCGCCACTGAGTATACCCGAAAATCCTCGAGCTCCACGTATTTCCTTCTTTGATGTTCAAGAGTATCCATTTTTTCGTATAAGTGCAGCTAAAGAAATCCCGCGGGAGAGAATTTCCACTAAGAGCGAGCCAAACATCTCTTATTGTTGCACAGTCTCGTAAGACGTGGAAACAGGTCTCAGGCATTTTCCAGTCTCGAATTGCACTGAAAAACCTCATGAGCTGCAAGGAAGAGGAACTGGCGAACTCTACAGACAGTGGCTCCAAGAACGGACTCGGGAACCAGAGAAGAAATCAAGTCGCTAAGAGGCGACTCTACAAAAACGCAACAGCCATACTTTGCGACTTGTCAATTTGATGTAATAAAAGAAGATACAAATTTAGTTTAATACATTGTCTTAATCAATTATAAAAGGTCATACTATATACTAGATACATAAATAGATACGTGAGTCTGCAGTTCTTGTTGCGTAATACATAACCAAATCATAACTTATGCAATAATACAAGTTTTATATACACGGATGTTATATCGGTCACTTTACCAAACACCGTCCGACCCCTCGCGTTCTGCGAGGTCACGTACACACGCGGAACGCGAGATTAGCAAAAATTAAGGAAATTTTTTAACTGCTAATCTCGCGTTCCGCGAGGGTACGTGACCTCACAGAACGCGAGGGCATTGCCATTCGCCTAACGCGAGTGGTTCCGATCAGAGAGACGTTGTTGTGCACCATTAATAGATGTCTTGCCCCCACCTAACTATAATAACTATCCCCTTATTTTAAGTAAACCGTAACAACTATTAACCCTACCCTAACACCTCTTTTTATCATCTTTCACCTCTTTCACCCTCCATTAAAACTCATTTTCAAAACCTTCAAACTTCAAAACACTCTAAAAACACCAAAATCAATGGAAAATGAAGAGAAATTCAACAAAGAAAGGAATGAAGATGGTGGTTCATCAAGTTACCATGCAAATGAGGTAATGATCTTACTTAATTTTGAATTTTAATTTGTTTTGCACCATTAAGAGCTAAAACGAAGTTATTATGTTGTATTTCATGTTAAATGTAGTAGTAGTAAATGTTGAAGAGATGACTTTTGCATATAATGTTTAAAAGTTTTGTTCTTCAACCTTATTTTGTTTAGGGTTTATGCTTTTAGGGTTTTTAATGTAGAAAATTTACATTTGTTCATGTTTATGTTAAATGACCCCGTTTCACTGTGTTTGCACCTTAGCAATTTCCCGCGTTCTGCGAGGGAGAGCACCTCGCGTAACACGAGAATTGCCTCCCTCGCAGAACGCGAGAAATTGCACATTACAGAGTATTAACTCTTTATTGTGTATAGGTGAATCAAAATTTGTTCAATGGATTTGATGCCATCCAGTTGAATGACTACAGCTACCCCTTGCGGAATACGGTGCCATGTTCGCCACCGTCATTTGATTTAGGGATTGACTTTGGTGATTATCATCAACCATCTACTTATCAAGTGCCCGTGACATCTGCATATGAATTGCCTATGCCATCTACTTATGAATTGTCATGTACATATGAAGTGCGGAATACGGTGCCATGTTCGCCACCGTCATTTGATTTAGGGATTGACTTTGGTGATTATCATCAACCATCTACTTATCAAGTTCCCGTAACATCTACATATGAATTGCCCGTGCCATCTACTTATGAATTTCCATGTACATATGAAGTGCCATCAAGCTATGATACGTTTGATTCACAGTTTTCTAACCCACCTACAAACGTAGGAGAGGAGATGTGGTTTCTTCCTTCTTTACGCATTGCACCAAAGTTTGATAGTCCCGTATGTGAGGAAGATGTTGTTTCTAGGGATTATTCGGAATATTTCACCACGGAGCAAGTGTTTGCCTCTAAGGAGATTGGTCATTTGTGGGCGTTGAATGTTACAAAGAAACATAAGTTTATGATCACTATTGGAAGGAGTGTACCATCTAAACCGAGGCAAAGTGGAAAGGTTCAAATCATTTGTGAGAAAGGGAGGAGTTATAAGCCTAAAGGTCTCGGAGTGAGAACAAACACAAAGAGCAAGAAAACGGGGTGTCCATTTCAGTTGAAGCTCATGGAGAACCGTATTGAAGAAAATTGGAGAGTAACAGTTGTTTGTGGTTTGCACAACCATCCTATTGAAGATACTTTGGTCGGGAATGCATTTGCTGGGAGGCCCACCCCTGATCAAAAGAAAATGGTTCGTGAGATGGTACTTTCTCACTGTTCTCCAAATGAGATTTACACTGAGATAAACAAGGATCCCAGAAGTTGCACAAAGAAGAGACAAGTGTACAATTTGGTAAAAGATATTAGGGAAGATGAAATGGAAGGAAGAAACGTGGTTCAAGAATTCTTTCACCAATACAAAGAGAACAACTACTTCATGGAGTATAGGCCAAGTGCAAAAAAACCTTCTACAATAGGCGACTTGTTCTTTGCTAACCCCGAATCAATGAAGCTCTTAAACGCGTTTCCATATGTCCTTTTGTTGGATTCGACTTATAGCACGAACAAGTATTTATCATTCTGTTTTTATGTTGTATCTTATACACATCAAGAAGGTTAATAGTGATCTCACCACAAGGGTGGTGGAATGAATTTGTCTCGTGGTGCCATCGTTCAATGAACGCTTCAATCAACGGGAAGTCGATTTCGTCGTACATCATTCCGAGGAGATTTGACTATCCAAGTGCACCGAGAATCTCACTCCAGTGGGTGTTGTCTTCTAATGGCCAATCACTGTTCTGTTTTGTCCTTTGTTGTGGCTTCATTGGACCTTTATTCTGCAGGAAAAAATACATATTAGATTATGCAGGAAAAATTAGCAAACATAATTCAGTTTCTGCAGAGAGGGATGAAAAAAGTGCAAATCCTCGCGTTCTGCGAGGATGCCCACTTTCGCGTTCTGCGAGATGAGCCACCTCGCGTTTTGCGAGAAAATGCACAGTTTCTGCACTCTCTGCAGAAACTGTGCAAACAGTACAATGCTTCTAATTAAAAAAAATGACTTACAAACCCTCTTTGGATGTGGTAAGCCACATGTGCTTCAAATCCCTTAAGCAACTCGGGATCTTCTGGACCTCCAGTTACACTTTCAGTGAGCTCAGGATAATATTTTGGCTCGTTCTTCTTTGACTTCCTCTTTCTTTTTCGTTGCACTTCCTCTGCTTCTTCTTCTTCTTCTTCTTCTTCTTCTTCTTCTTGTTCTTCCTCTTCCTCTTCTTGATCCCCAATAACTTCATCCTCATTTTCTTCTTCCATCGATTCTGGTTGCTGATTGTGAGAAGAAGAACAAGCTTGTCCACTTCCCTCGACATTTCCATGACCCATGTCTGGATGAACACTTCCCTCACCATTTCCACCGCCCCAACTTTGTCCACCCCACCCCTATCCAATGTCCACTATTGCACCCTGTGGAATGAAATTGTCCGAGCTACCCTCAACTTGTCCACATGAATAACTATCTTGAGAAAAAATGTCTCAGCCACCTGCAGGGTAACACCCCTGATATGAATGTTGTGGAAATGACACACTGTACTGAGAACAGTCTGTCCCACCATAACTATGCCTACCACTGTACTCCAGATATGCGTCGTGGAGTCCATCAGGGTACAACTCAACGTGTGAGGGAGTAGGGTTCAGCTCAACGTCGGGGAGTCCCTCAGGGAACAACTCAACAGGTGTTGTCTTCTTTGTTTTCCTCTTCCCTTTTCCTTTTTCAACCAGTGGTTGTTCTCTCACAATATTTCGGTTTTTCCGACAAGTTGAACGTCCAGGACGATCCATTACCTAAAACAATACAAAGTAAAATTAATAAATAAACGAATGCAGAAAAAAACACAGAATAAAAATGTGCAGAATGCACATGTTCTGCAGAAGGGGGAATTGCCAATTATGGCAATTCCTGGCGTTATGCGAGGGCACCATTCTCGCGTAACGCGAGGTGTGACGTCACGCGTGACGCGTGAATTCACACTTCCTTCTCCGGTCATCTCATTCATTCCGTCCAGTTTTCGGCGACATTTCAACACAATTTCAACATAAATTCAATATTTTAACTCAAAAACCTATCAATTTAAGTAAACTAGATACGGGCCTCGCGCTCCGCGCGAGAAAATTACGGATTTTCGTATGTGATTTAATATAGTTATACATTATTTGTTAATATGTTGTTGTTGTTATCAAATTTATTAATATTTGTAAACATAAGTGTTTTTTATTTCCTTATATTTATGTTTGAAGTAGTTTTAAAACATAATATTAGAATAAGTTTGCATTGTCATAAGAGAAGCTCACATTAATTTAATTTGTGACTTAATCAAGTAGACTATAAATAAATATAACATAGGGATATAAGAAAGATATTTAAATACATGCCCAAAAGTCCAATAGGAGGTGATTAAGAAATGAGTAATGCATTAAATTGGTACCAATTTCATTCAATTTTGACAATGGACAGCCAACTTTTATATAGATAAGATTGCCAAATAAACATCAAAACCCTAAATAAAATGTAAACCCTAATAAAAAACAAACCCTAACCCTAATGAATTTGACCTATTCAACATAAAAAAAAACATCCACTCATCAACCATAATAAAAAATCATCATCTTTCATCTATTTCAAACAACCTAATACTATATACAACCATTTCTAAATCAACATTCAATATCAAAACATCATATAATATGCAATTTCATATACTAACAACATATAAATATCTAGAATCAACATTAAAAAGCATAAGAGAAGAAGAAACATACCTTAATTGAAGATCTGTGTTGAAAAGAGGAAGATGAAGTAGTTTGTTTGAGAGAGGGAGTAAAAACGCGGCCGTAAATGTAAAAATGAGCAGAAGTAGGGTTTTTTCCCCCTTTTATAGGAAAAAAACCCTCGCGTTCTGCGAGATGGCGCTCCCTCGCGTTACACGAGGGGCCGGGCGTAATTTGGGTAAACGTCTGAGCTGTATTTAGTAAGGGCTTTTATGTACGGTTTCCGCACGAGGCATGGCAATAGGGTTGGCTTAGGACGTGGAGTATCTTTACCAATTCCATCTCTTTTTAAAATTTTGATCCTCGTCTCCATCCCTGTTTATCATTTAAATTTATCCTCGTCTCCGTTGAGGGATCCCCATCCCCGTTAATTTTCCCGTTTAAATTTTTTTAATGTGGATTATTCATCCTCTTCGAAGTCAGAAGTTTAACATTGAGTATACAACAAAGTCTAAAAATATTTCATTTGGAACATACTTTTTGTGTGGAGTGATGCGACTCTGCCATCGTTGACAGCTGTTGAGGAAGAGGAAGCCATGAGTCTTCGGTCCCTTGGTCCCGTGGCTCGATCCCGAGCCAAGCTAATCAGTCAAGCCACGCAATCTCTGGTCCATCGCACCATGGCCAAATTCAGTTCCTCTCCAGCAGAGCAGTCTTTGAGGTTCCTAACCTCCAGTTCCTTAATGCCTTCGCTCACTAGCATGGATGCCTCTTATTCCAGCTCAAGTTCTCAGTACCAGACTCCAACTTCAGTTCCTAAAGCTCGTTCCCTTGGTACCAGTTCCTCCGAGCTGTGAAGGCCGACTATCTTCTTAGTTATTATTATTATTTCTCATTTTTAGCATATGTTATTAGGTTTAGGGCGTGTCTACTCTTATGCTTGAGAGGCCGGCCCTAGTTTCCCTTTTATTATCTTCCTTATTACTTTCTTTACTTATTTTGCAAGATACTCTTTTGTAAAGGCTCACCTATATATATGGCTTGCCTTCTTCATTAATATCACGTTTAGCTTTTGGATTAATTGATAAAGTCGAGTGCATCTCCTTATTAATCCCCTAGGCGTCACCAAACAAAGTCTAACTTCTTTATCCTTTCTTCTTACTTCTAATCCTCTTCTCCGGTGGATTTATCTACCAAACCCTACGTAAACCTACACTTTGCATCCACTTCATCTCTACAAATCATCCGCTCCATCGTTGTTGCTTGTTTCCACAAGTAACAACATCACTATCATTCAGTTCCCCAGTTACTGTCAAGTCTTCCGTCGCCCTCCGAGTTCCCAAACTCGACCAGTTCTTGAGAAGGCCGACTACCTACGAGATCTAGATCGCTCCAGCAAGTCATTCTTGACCTTTTCGAGGCCAGGAACGCATCATGGAGCATAAATAATTGCTAAATAATATTGAAAGAGTTATAAATATATAACATTGACGAGGCGAATTTGTCGTGTGCCAAGTCAAGTAATCCTAACATGCAAACTAAGTAATATAGTGCGCAAGTAAGGGTCGAATCCCAAGAGAATCAGTTTATCAAATTCTTAAGTTATCACAATGACTAACCAATGAACGTAACCAAAGGGGGGGTTTTTGGGGTTTTGATACGAAGTATCGAATGTCAACTTGGTTTTAACAAGATTAAGCGAAGTGTTCCACTTAGCTATTATCCACAATTAGATTAACAAGTTGATCATAAAATCCTTTTTATCCTTATGTCAAGTTCTCAAGTGATCGTTCTAATTCCTGTTCTTGAATAGTTATTAGTCCAACTAGTCCTAATAACCCTTACTCGATTATAACCTCGAAACTATCGAAGTTCAATAACAAAGTAGCAATGCATTCAGGAATAGATAGATACATGCAATATCATGGACAACTAGTCGGATACTCGACATGTACTCAACTCTCTTTTCTAATAACAATCACAACTAGTTCATGCAAATAGATTGTGCTACACAACAAGTATGATAATTCAACTAGAAGTATCAAACTCTAGCAATATGAACAAGACGCAACTAACTTAGGTGATCAATCTAAAGTAGTAAATCTAGTTCATCGACAATACAAACAAAAGAGTTGAGACAATCAAAGAGTAGACAAAAGGAAAGGATAAACTCACAACTTGTTGAATCTAAAAGCTTCAAACGCCAAGTGAAACAAAGGAACTTTAGCAACTCATAAGTTTGTGAAAACTCTTCCAAAAACTTAAGCAAAAACAAAGGTTAGATGATCAAGAATGATCATCCACTACCTATATAGTATTAGCAGATGTAACAGCCTAATTAAGGTCTAAAAAACGTATGGAAAGTTACAAAATTAAACACAAATTACTTCAAATGGCAAAAACTTCAATTTGATTCTTCTGTCGAGGAACCGCACCCGCGGGTTGAGAGCCGCGGGCGCGGTTTTGGATTTCGTCAGCTTCTTCTGGATGGCAGAGGGCCGCGGGCGCGGCTTGAGACCCACGGGCGCGGCTTGAGCTTCTTCGTAACCTTTGGCTGAAGGTGAGAGCCGCGGGCGCGGCTTGAGACCCGCGGGCGCGGCTTGAGCTTCTTCGAGAGCCTTGGCTGAAGGTGAAACCCGCGGATGCGGCTTGAGACCCGCGGGTGCGGCTTGTTGTCTGAGGCAGAATTGCTGATTTCTTCAAGTCTTCGTCTTCGTCTTCGTCTTCGTCTTCAGCAGCTTCTTCCTTATGCTTCAATGCTTCCAATGCTTGTATCATCTCTTGGAATCTCGTATGTAAATCTTCTCTCGAACAACTCCATGATACAGATTACATAGAAACAAATAACATAATCCTATACAAAACTAGCTAATAATCCATAGTTGCGGTATGTAAAACACCGCTTATCAAACTCCCCCATACTTAGACCTTGCTCGTCCCCGAGTAAGCTAAAAGAAACTTACTCTTTTACAATAATCACTCAAAGATCTCAGGAAGTATGAAAAAGAAAGAAACTACAAATTACTAACACATTTAGTATACAAACAATATGATGAGAAAGAAATCTATCAATTTTGGTCTTCCATAGTGGTTATCATGCAAAAAATTTTGTCCTAAGACACTCATGTCACTCATTTTGCCTAGGCGCCTCGAAAGGTTTTCACCTAGCCACTCATTTCATTTTCAATCTCACCATTCCTTACCGCCCTCAAGTCCTTTTTTGCCAAGCCTAATGCAAGCCGAACTACCCGCTTATTGCATGGATTTTTCCATCCCAGGATTTTCATTTGCCTTTTTTTCGTATTTTTGTGGCTTTTTCTGTTTTTAATTCCATGCAAAGTACAACAAAATAAAAACCGAAGGGAAATAACAAGAAAATGAAACTACTCTAGGATAAGCAATGAACTAATTTCCCTCCCCCATACTTGTAGTGCACAATGCCCTCAGTGTGTAAGACATAGAAAAATAATGAGGAAGAGAGAAAGAAGCTCACTGATCCGGGTCATCCCGGTTTGGATATTCGGGCCAACGAGCATGCATGTCGAGCCGTAAGTCATCCACCGACTGCTGCAGCCTCTCAAAATTGTGGTTCACCGTCTGCTGCAGCCTCTCAACATTCTGGTTCACCGTCTGAACCGACTGGTAGACATACTCAATCCGCTCGAAAAGGCGCTGCTCCCAAGGTATGTCAGCAGGAGCTGCAGAAGACGAGCCTTCGCCCCATTGCCTCTGAGGCTGAAAATGAGGGGCAGGCTCCTGGAAGTCGTCATCATCATCATCCTCAAGGTCAGCTGGCTGCTGATCCAGCTGCGGAACCGGCTCCTGTATGCTGATCCCACCTCGAGCTCGTCGTCTAGCAGCTGCACGAGGGGGAGCGGGTGCTGGGTTGAGCCTAAAGGTATGGGCTGGCCCGTAAGCAAAATCCTCGGTGAGAGCAATCTCGGGAGGACCGAGCCAAACCCACATCCGCTCGTCTTCATTTGCTGGAACTGACTTGAGCCACCTAAGTCGGGTTTGCAGAAACGTGGTATCCAGCAAATAGGGACCTAGTGAGGGGTCCGGACTACCTACGCAGTCAAGCGTCTCCCAGTCGGGGACGACAGCCTCAAGGATGAGGGTGATCATGCCACCCAAAGTAATCTGTCCCTTCGGTTTTGAGCGGGCTGTCTTACAAGAGTGAACAAAAAGTGAGAGCCAATCCGGAATTACCTGACATTCCGGCATGAGAGCATACAGATACTTCAGCTGGTAGGCAGGCACCTTGTTCACCTCAGAAAGCCCAAAGAAGGCCATAGAGAGAGCCCGCTGTGTCAGGCGGAGACATGGATGGGACATCTTTGCATTATAATCATTACCATGTGTATCCCGAACTTGTCCCGTCCATGTGTACCAGACCTGTGTAGGGCTGGCACCAACTATAGTATCATAATCTGCAGAGGGAACCTGAGAGATTCCCAAGATGTGGCGCAGCTGTTCAGCCTGAACTGTAAAGGACCGTCCATTGTAAATGAACTGGATAGCCGAGATGGAGGTGGTCTCCGAGACGTTCTTGGACTTGAGGCTTGCCAGAAACTGATAGGTAGCCTCGGCATGAGTAGGAGCTGACCTGTACACGAAACTCTGCAGCCCTGCGTGCTCAAGCATGGCTTCAGTGCATGCAGACATACCCAAATCATCGAGGGTACGTGGATGAAAAAATCTCGTGGCTACACACTGCTTAGCCCTTAAATAAGCTAAGTTGGTCTGAACCTGTTGTTGCCACAGATCATTTTTGTGGCCTCGGGATGTTCCTGCTGCAGCCATCAGAGTGTATACGCAAAACAAATGCCACCACAAATCCGCACACAACAAATATACCACACAGCAGCAGCAGCACAATAGCAAAAAGCCCTCCCCGAGGCGTAAGCAAATCAACAACGATTAGTGCGGTTGGGAGAAGGACTTACTGAAATCAGTATGGACGACAGAAGTGAAAGCCGCGGGTGCGGGTGGGTTGCCGCGGGCGCGGTTGTTACTTCGTCTGATTTCTGGCGAGGAGGGAGCCGCGGGCGCGGTTTTTGGGCCGCGGGTGCGGTTATTGCGTGCTGGAGATTTCTTGACAGGGGCGAGGCCGCGGGTGCGGGTTTGTAGCCGCGGGTGCGGTTTCGTCGAGACAGAGCTTCTGGGCAGGGTGCGGCTGCGGCTGCGAGCGTTGGAGCCGCGGTTGCGGTTTGGATGCCGGCGCGGGTGCGGGTGCGGGTGCGGGTGCGGTTGGTGAGGAGGGTTTGGTGGGGTGTGTTGGTGTTGGGAGAGAGGGGTTTGGTGGTAGGTTGTTGATTTTTTTTTTTTTAGAGGTAGGGTATGTGGTGGGAAGTGGGAAGAGAGGCTTTTATGTGGTGGGAGTTTGATGTGGTAGGGGGTAGAAAATGAAATTTGATGTGGAGAAGGTTAGAAGATGAATTTTGATATGGAGAAGGGTAGAAGATGAACCGTCAATTCCTTTTTTTTTTTTTTTTTTTTTTTTTATAAACGAAAAGAAGAACCGTCAATTCCTTTAGTAGCAAACGACCATCGTCTTCTCGTCTTGACTTCCTAGAAAATAGAAAACAAAACAATTAAAAAGAAAATGAAATTCAAGGGAAAAAGAAGAATACCCTGGGTTGCCTCCCAAGCAGCGCCTTGGTTAGAGTCGTGGCTCGACTTGGTTTCCCGTCTTCAATTTTCCAAAGTTGGCTCTTCTAGAGCCATTTCATCGAAAGACACTTCGGTGAATCCCTCATGGTAAGGTTTTAACCTTTGACCATTCACCTTGAAGACGTTGTGGTTGTCTTTGTTAAACAACTCCACGGCGCCATGAGGAAAGACGCGAGCAACAACATACGGGCCATTCCACCGGGATCGCATCTTACCTGGAAAAAGTTGAAGACGAGATTGGTAGAGCAAGACCTTGTCTCCCACCTTGAAATCTTTCCTCAAGATGTTCTTGTCATGCCAAGCCTTCGTCTTTTCATACGCATCCCGGCGTATCTCTTCAAGCTCTTCAACCGGTGCCTGCACAATAGAAGGAAGAAGCTTTTCGCTCTCCAAAGTTAGTAGCATGGGCCGACCGGCCAAAATTTTATCCGAAGTGTCTAGACGAGCTAGAACACTTTGAATCTCAGGTGGAAGAGACAAATCAATTGTTGGTGAGTGAACGATGCTGTGTTTTAATACTATAGGATCAATTACATCAATTGAACAAATAGACGCAGCATCTTCGACGGGGTGTTTCATAGCATCAAAAATGTTAAATTGAACTATTTCCCCATCGAACTCTAAAGTAAGAGATCCACTAGCCAAATCAATCTTTGTGTTAGCGGTTCGCATGAAGGGTCTCCCAAGCAAAATAGGAGCAGCTTGCCCATCATGTTCCATGTCTAACACAAAGAAATCAACGGGAAAGAACAAATTATCCACCATAACCAAAACGTTTTCAACTACGCCTTTAGGACACACGGTGGATCTATCGGCTAGTTGAATAACAATTCCGGTTTCATGAAGTGGACCTAACCCGAGAATCTTATAGAGAGAGTAAGGCAACACATTTATCGATGCACCCAAATCGAGCATGGCTCGTTCAAAATGTGTGTCGCCTATACGGCAAGGTATGCTGACCATGCCCGGATCGCTGCACTTCTTAGGCATTCGCCTTTGAAATACAGCGGAGACACGCTCGCTTACCGTCACCTTTTGTCGCCCTTTCAACTTTTGATTCCTCTTGATTGTGCAAAGTTCTTTTAAAAACTTTGCATATCGAGGAATGCTTTTAATTAACTTGAGCAAGGGGATGTTTACCTCACATTTGCTGAACGTCTCAAACAACTCCTTGTCGTTTTCCGGCCTTTTGGTGTTCCTAAGGGCTTCGGGAAACGGGGCGGGAGGCTTGGTAGAGTCGAGAGGTGGAAAGTTGGGACGAACGTAGTTGTCCTGTCTCAACTGGAAATCCCCCCGATCCTCCACTTCGAGTTCAGCATTTTGTAAAGGAAAATCTGGAATATTTACCTCGGTGGATGAGCCGCGGGTGCGGTTTTCAACCCGCGGGCGCGGCTCGTCAGAGCAATTGTCTTCTGGCGCAGTGGCAAAACCGCGGGCGCGGCTCTCTACCCGCGGGTGCGGCTCTTCAGGAAGACTGACTTCTGGCGTAGTGGAGGAACCGCGGGCGCGGTTTTCAACCCGCGGGCGCGGTTCTTGGCTGTCCTCAGAAGCTAGTTTTTCTGCCGAAGCCTCGACAAGCTTTTTGGTTTCCCCCAAAATCTTACCACTTCTTGTTGTCACTGCACTCACATTTCTGGTTGGATTCACCACCGTTTGGGACGGTAGAGAATTGGACTTTTGTTGTGCAATGGTGGTAACAGCTTCAGCCAACTGCCCAATTTGCTTCTCCATGTTCTTGATGCTCGACTCGGTCGTTTGAACATGAGTTGTGAAGTGTTGAGTCAAAGATCTCAGCAGCTCCGCAGTAGATGGTCCAGCATTGGGTCGAGGGCCTTGAGCTTGTTGTTGGGGCTCATTTGGATCACGCCACCGAAAATTGGGATGATCTCTATACCTCGGGTTGTAGTTATTTTGTTGATCATCACGAGGTCGTGGGGGTCCATACCCACCAGCAGCAGCATTGACTTCAGCAACATCTTCACTTTCAAGCTCAGGGCATTTATCTGTAAAATGAGCAGGGTCAGAACAAATACCACATACCTTTACTTGTTGTTGTTGTCCTTTTTGCAGCTGAGAGACCATCTTCTTCAACTCTACAAGCTCAGCTACAAGAGCGGGATCCCCTGAACTTGCTGCATGCACTCCCTTTTTGGTGTATATCCTACCAAAACTTCTTGTGCTCTCAGCCATATCTTGCAATTTCTCCATGGCATCCTCCGGCGTCATGTTGAGAATATTCCCACCACACGCAGCATCAACCATCCTCCTTTCTTGGTTAAGGAGACCATTGCAAATGTAGAGCACAAGATCCTCGGTATCATACCCATGAAAAGGGCACGAAGCACACAACCCCTTGAAGCGTTCAAGGTAGTCATAGAGCGTTTCGTCTTCACTTTGCTCGACATGGGCTATCTCCTTCTTGAAAGCATTTGCCTTCTTCACTGGAAAATACTTGCTCAAGAACACCTTGTGCAACTTTTCCCAATTATCAACCGAACCGGTTGGCAAATGGTAATACCAAGAACGAGCACCATCCTTCAAAGTGAACCCGAAGGCTCTCATCTTAATCTGCTCTTCCGTGACGTTTGGCGGTTTGGTTGTCATGCAAATGTCATGAAATTGGTTCAGATGCATGATTGGATCCTCACCAGCCAATCCATGGAAACTTGGGAGCAAATTGATCACCCCCGACTTGAGCTCGAAAGTCACCCCATGAGCAAGGGGTGGAATAACCACAGCTTGAGGTTGCTGTGTCAGGTTCGGTGTTTGCCGCTCTCTCAAAGTGCGAGTAACACCACCTCCTGGCAGCCTTGTCTCAATTAGCTCTCGTTGAGCATTAACGACCAACTGCATGTCAGCCAATTGACGTTGCACTTCAGCAAGAGCTTCTCGATCGGCCATTTCTACTGTCTCAGTCCCGACTCTGTTCTCTCTTCGATTCCGATGAAAAGTTCTCTCGATCTCTGAATCAAGACTAGAAAGAGGCTGATTAGTAGGACGGGTGTTGACCATTCACTAGTCAACACTAAAGTTAGTCAAAATAAGAACTTAAAAATAAGAAAATTTGATTCCCCGGCAACGGCGCCAAATTTGACGAGGCGAATTTGTCGTGTGCCAAGTCAAGTAATCCTAACATGCAAACTAAGTAATATAGTGCGCAAGTAAGGGTCGAATCCCAAGAGAATCAGTTTATCAAATTCTTAAGTTATCACAATGACTAACCAATGAACGTAACCAAAGGGGGGGTTTTTGGGGTTTTGATACGAAGTATCGAATGTCAACTTGGTTTTAACAAGATTAAGCGAAGTGTTCCACTTAGCTATTATCCACAATTAGATTAACAAGTTGATCATAAAATCCTTTTTATCCTTATGTCAAGTTCTCAAGTGATCGTTCTAATTCCTGTTCTTGAATAGTTATTAGTCCAACTAGTCCTAATAACCCTTACTCGATTATAACCTCGAAACTATCGAAGTTCAATAACAAAGTAGCAATGCATTCAGGAATAGATAGATACATGCAATATCATGGACAACTAGTCGGATACTCGACATGTACTCAACTCTCTTTTCTAATAACAATCACAACTAGTTCATGCAAATAGATTGTGCTACACAACAAGTATGATAATTCAACTAGAAGTATCAAACTCTAGCAATATGAACAAGACGCAACTAACTTAGGTGATCAATCTAAAGTAGTAAATCTAGTTCATCGACAATACAAACAAAAGAGTTGAGACAATCAAAGAGTAGACAAAAGGAAAGGATAAACTCACAACTTGTTGAATCTAAAAGCTTCAAACGCCAAGTGAAACAAAGGAACTTTAGCAACTCATAAGTTTGTGAAAACTCTTCCAAAAACTTAAGCAAAAACAAAGGTTAGATGATCAAGAATGATCATCCACTACCTATATAGTATTAGCAGATGTAACAGCCTAATTAAGGTCTAAAAAACGTATGGAAAGTTACAAAATTAAACACAAATTACTTCAAATGGCAAAAACTTCAATTTGATTCTTCTGTCGAGGAACCGCACCCGCGGGTTGAGAGCCGCGGGCGCGGTTTTGGATTTCGTCAGCTTCTTCTGGATGGCAGAGGGCCGCGGGCGCGGCTTGAGACCCGCGGGCGCGGCTTGAGCTTCTTCGTAACCTTTGGCTGAAGGTGAGAGCCGCGGGCGCGGCTTGAGACCCGCGGGCGCGGCTTGAGCTTCTTCGAGAGCCTTGGCTGAAGGTGAAACCCGCGGATGCGGCTTGAGACCCGCGGGTGCGGCTTGTTGTCTGAGGCAGAATTGCTGATTTCTTCAAGTCTTCGTCTTCGTCTTCGTCTTCGTCTTCAGCAGCTTCTTCCTTATGCTTCAATGCTTCCAATGCTTGTATCATCTCTTGGAATCTCGTATGTAAATCTTCTCTCGAACAACTCCATGATACAGATTACATAGAAACAAATAACATAATCCTATACAAAACTAGCTAATAATCCATAGTTGCGGTATGTAAAACACCGCTTATCAAACATATAAATCTTTTTTACGGTTGTAAAAAATCCCGATGGAGATGGTAATGGGGATTCCCCATAAGGATGAGAGCATCCCTATCCCCATCTTCATTTAAAATCCTCATCTCCTTCTTTGTAGCGGAGATTCCTGCTGAGTATGGAGATTATCCCCCCATTACAATCCTTATTCGGTGCACATGTTGGTTAAGCCAGACAACAATTGAAGAATAGTAGTATCTATCTATATAAAAAAATTGATGGGTTTGAGAAAGTAATGACAATTGTGACTAATTAATGTTTAAATTTAATTTTACCTTTTTCTTTTTATCTCCTATTATCCAATGATAATTGAGATTTATTAAATGTCTAATAAAACCATAATTATGTGCTTAATTGGTTAGTATTTCCATCATTTTAATCTTTTTTTTCTTCGCTCTTCACCTCTAATCCGTACGACAATGAAAAACATTCCGAGCAACGGAAACGACTATGTGATTTGGTACATATATAAGAGATATTCAATTCATTTTATTATAATTTACTAGAAAATACATATATGAAAATATATATTAAGTATATGAATATAGACAAAAACAAAATGTATTTGGCTCGCGCAAAGCGCGGGCAATGACCTAGAAAGTTGTCATTAAGTCGTCATTACTTTGTGGCCTCTTGAATTCCTCTTCTGATTTCAACTTTTGATCCTCCGACTGAGATTTCTTATTGAATTTCCCATCAAGTCGTTGTTACTCTACTGGATATTGTATTCGCCGTTACTCATGGTTATTGTCAATTTGTAATTGAACAAATCAATTTGCTATTTTTATCACTTCTATTGTTCGTCTTTTTTTTGTGTTGATGTCTTGATATACAGGTTAAATTTACTTTGGCTTAAATTGCATAAAATTATGCCCTGAAAAAGATTATAAATATATAATTAATTCAATCCAATTTTGAGATGAAAAACCGTAATTACCCCGCGCATAGCGCGGGTGTCCGATTCTAGTTAACATCAATGATAGTTCATTTTTTTAATTAATAAATCCAACCACTTGTAGTTTACGTCGAAGTTACCATATAAAAAGGCCCTTGCTAAATACCGCCCGGGCGTTTTCTAAATAACGCCCGGTCCCTCGCGTTCTGCGAGAGTGCGTCCCCTCGCAGAACGCGAGAGTGCGTCCCCTCGCAGAACGCGAGGGTGCGTCACCTCGCAGAACGCGAGGGGGTTTTTCCCTATAAAAGGTGAAAAACCCTACTCGGCCCATTTTTACAACCACCATTACAAAATTCCGCCGCTCTCTTCTCATTTTACCATCTCCCTCAATTTCAACCTACTTCTTCTTCCTCTTTTCAATTCAAATCTCCATATAAGGTATGTTTCTAATACTCTTATGCTTTTTAATGTTGTTTTTAGATGAATATATGTTGTTAGTATAGAAAATTGCATATTGTATGATGTTTTGATATTGAATGTTGATTTAGAAATGGTTGTATAATGGATGAAAGATGATGATTTTGAATTATGGTGGATGAGTGGATGTTGTTTTATGTTGAAATTCATTAGGGTTAGGGTTTTTGATTAGGGTTGTTGATTTTATTTAGGGTTTTGATGTTTATTTGGTAATTTACTTAAATTGATAGGTATTTTAGCTAAAATATTGAATTTTCGTCGGAAAATCTCGCCGGAAACTGTTGCCGGAAACTCATGATTGTGCAAATTGACGCAGAACGCGAGGGGTATACTCGCAGAACGCGAGGGTCATGTTACTCGCAGAACGCGAGGGTCATGGTACTCGCAGAACGCGAGTGTCATGGTACTCGCAGAACGCGAGTAATTGACAAAACTGGAAATTCTTTCCTCTTCTGCAGATTTTTATTATATACTGATTTTACTTTATATAATGTTATATTTATATACTGATTCTACTTTACATTTTTTTAGGTAATGGATCTTCCTGGACGTTCAACCCGTCGAAGAAATAGGAACGCTGTGAGAGAAAATCCACCGGTTGAAAATGCAAAAGGGAAAAGGAGAGCAAAGAATACAACACCGGTAGAGCTCTTCCCCGAGGGGCTCCCCGACGTTGATTATCGCCCCATAGAGCGGTACAGTGGTGTCCATAGTTATGCCGGGGAAGACTGTTCTGTGCCTAGTGGGATAGAACGAGCAGATACATATCAAGGGTATCGAAATGATGATTGGGACCTTTATTCTCAAGAGTCAGTTTCATGTGCACAACCGTCAACTCAATGGGCACCACAATCAAGTCCATATGAACAATCGGGAAGCTGGGACAATTTCATTCCTCAGTATGCTTTAGTGGAAGTTGGACAAGGGTGGGGTGGACAAAGTTGGGTCGGTGGACAAGGGTGGGGAGGTGCATTTGGTGAGGGAAGTGTTCCTGAAGACATGGGTCAAGGAAGTGGACAAGCTTGTTCTTCTTCTTACAATCCTCAACCAGAACCGATGGAACAAGAGTACCAGGATGAAGGTTTTGGGGAAGAACACGAAGAAGAAGGTGATGATGATGATGATGAAGAAGAAGAAGAAGAAGAAGAAGAATTGGTCCAGAAACCAACAAGAAAGAGGAAGTCCAAGAAGAATGAGCCAAAGTATGATCCTGAGCTCACTCATGCCACACCTGGCGGTCCAGAAGATCCCGAGTTGCTTAAGGGATTTGAAGCACATGTGGCGTTCCACATCCAGAAAGGGGAGGTAATTTACTAATTTATTGATTTTCTGCATTTTTAATACATTTACAGAAATTCTGCAGAATGCACAGAAAATGCAATTTCTGTGCATTTTCTCGCAGAACGCGAGGAGTGGCATACTCGCAGAACGCGAGGGTGTTACTCTTCGCAGAACGCGAGAAAATGCTTGGTTTCTGCAGAAGCTGATAATTCTGCAGAAACTGTATTTTTTGTAAATTTGGCCTGCAGTGTGTAATTTTGTATTTTTCTGCAGTTGAAAGGTCCGATGAAGCCACAACAACGGACAAAGCAAAGCAGTGACTGGCCATTGGACAACGATGACTGGTCAGAGATTCCCGGTGCTGTTGGATTGTCAGATCTACCTGACATGATGTACGAAGCAATCGACTATCCGTTGATTGAAGCGTTCATCGAACGATGGCAACCGGAGACTAACTCATTCCACCTCCCTTGTGGTGAGATCACTATTGGCCTTCTGGATGTACATATGATTTTAGGCCTACCTATAGAAGGGAAAGCAATGACTACTTGCAAGAAACTGGGTGCCAAGTTTAGTCATGATGAGATTATAAAATACTATGGTAGGAAGGGGGCGGAAATTTTTGGAGTAGATCCGCACACTTTAGATTCTGGGAGGGTGAAAGCTGATTGGTTTAGAAGGCATTGTGAAACCCTAGGTCCAGAGCGAAAGGGTTTAGGATGGGTGTTGTATACTGCTTCCTCGCTCTTATTTCCGGACAAGTCACAGAACTTGATTCGGCTTAGATATGGGCCTTATTTGGAAACCTATGCCCATGCTACGGGCATATCGTGGGGTTCAGCTGCTTTGGCCCATCTGTATAGGCAGCTGGGGGTATGCACACGACAGGGTTGTGCGCAGATGTCTTTCTGTTACACCTTGTTGCAGGTATTATACTTTCTAAGCGTTTAATTTACATACTTATATATATTTTCATATTTAACGTACTTTGTATTTCTTAGGCATGGATCTACAACTACTTCCCACACTTCCGACCTACTGAACGTCCTCGGTGGAGAGCGGAGCAACCATGGGCATACCGGTGGATGCCTAAGAATGTAAAGCTGAAGAAGGGGCAAGTCGGAAGGGACTATAGGGGAGCGCTCGATATTCTTATGCCGGAGATGGTAAGTTTCTGCATTTTCTGGGATTTCTGCATTTTTTTAGTACGCAGCAGTAATTTCTTTGATTATGCAACATTTTCTCGCAGAACGCGAGTCTGTGGCTTCTCGCAGAACGCGAGGATGGACACACTCGCAGAACGCGAGAAAATGCAAGTTTCTGCATTTAGTCCTAGTTTCTGCAGTTTCTGGTGTTTTACAGACTTCACCATGCGTTTTTCTGTCATTTTGTTAGGTATGTTGGAACCCGTATGGAGCACAAGACTTCACCGATCCTGAGCTTGCTCCCGCTCTATTTCACGGGGTGCTATCTTGCTGTGACATCACCGAACCACACATGCCTGATAGGTGTCCCAGACAATTTGGGAGAGTGCAGCGTATTCCTAGGCCAGTCATCGAACCGCTCAAAGCTCATAGGTTGAAAAACATTAGGTGTTATAGTGTTTTTTATGACGCCAACCAATGGCTTTGGGAGTCAAGAGATGTTCACTCTTTGTCTCTCGATGATATGGGGCCAGTTGCCTATGCACCACATGAATGCTCCCATGATTACATGGATTGGTACATCAAGAGGACCCATAGGTATATCCGTCCTGCAATCCCTGGGATGATGACTGAGAGACAGGTAATATTAATTGTTTTGGTTTATCTTGCGTTTCTAGTCTTTGTTTGTCTCGAATATTAACATAGAATGAATGTTTACTTGCGTATAGGTGATTGGCCGGGTGTACAATGACATGGACCGGTATCGGTTTGCCACTCCAGAGGATTTTGATTCATATCACGCCCAAATGCTCCTAAGTATGTCAACTCTCGCTCCCTTCCGACCACGAGAAGACGAGTAGCCTTTCGTTTTGTGTTTTGGATTGTGTTTTGGATTGCTTTCTTAGGTGTTTTGTTGATTGGATAATTTTGTTGGATTATGTTTAGGGATATGTTGGTGTTGCTTCAATTCTGTTCGTTTTTTGCATAACCTCGCAGAACGCGAGGTGCACACCACTCGCAGAACGCGAGTCTGCCCTATAAGAAACAAGGTGCTCTCAGTTGATATGCACGGTCTGTGGCACGGTTGGTGTAACTCGCGTTCTGCGAGTGACACCATCCTCGCAGAACGCGAGGAATGACATTTTCTGGAAAATGTCCATGACATTAGTTACAGTTTAAGAATTTAAAAAACCATCTCCAGTTCAACATTACATTACAAATTCAGCGAATAAAACATAACTTCAACATTACATTTCAAAGGCGGCACATCGATGTGACACAAGATCGTGCAAAGAAAAAGCATCTCTTTCAGCGTTTCGCCACCAAGGAGTAAACACATGAGGTAATGGGCAGTTTTCTTCAAGACGCAACTACAAGAAAACAACAACGTTAGGAAGTTGCATATTAGATAGTAATTCATAAGTAGATCCAAAAACTTACCGGAACAAAATGTCTCTCACTCTGAATATAGAATAAGCAGAACGTCGGAAGTGTGTCACCATCTTCTAACCAAGTAGGACGTTGTAGAGGAAGGTAAGTGTAGTTAGCACTTTTTCCCACCGTTACGAACACTATGTTGAATGTGGATGCCACAAGGCATCCCATTTCCGGGGTAGCTAGCCAGTGATCTTCTGGAGCCCTTCCTATTCCTTCCCATGTCAGTTGGTGTAAAGCGCTCTCCAAAGTTGGTTGTTGTGGAGGTCCAATCCAAGTTCCTTGAACTAGGTGCCAAATCTCTTTGACCTTAGCTATCATCAAATCTCTTACTTCCCTCCATAAGTGTTGGTTGTCATGCAATTCATGAGCTATTGCTCTAAATCCACAATTTCCATCTCCATTTACCTCAAACCAACCATTCACATGGGTGCGCATTGACGCGGGTATGTGAGACTTGTACTTGCCAATCACCTTAATCTTTGGTTTCTTGAATGTTTCAGAATTAGAAGCATTTTTTTGCTTCTTTGGGGGTGTTTCTTCCAAATCTCTAGCATCCATCTCAACATTAGTGTGCTCCCATGCAGACGGTCTTCTTTGCGTTGACCTAGGTTGTTTGTTAGGAGCTCCGACTGGACGACCTCCGGTGTGCTTTGAAATAGCCGGCTCTTTTAGAGGAGTATTTACTTTCCCAATGTCTAAAACAGTTTGTGCACACTTTTCTTGATCATGGGGGCACAATTTCGGAAACGTTTCCTCATAGAAAGTCTGAAAAAGACGCCTTGCCACCTTACTCTTAACTTCCAGTATGCCGGGAACATCAACTTCTTCCAAACTCAAAGTACTCCAGAAAGGGTGCAACTCTGATACTCTTAGTGGTCTTTGCTCCTTCCAATGTCTTACAATCTGATGAACACACATCAACCCATCTCTAATCTTGATCCCGCAGCTACAAAACATATTAAAGTGCGCACCTAATCTCTCCCCCTTCGTGTATTCCTTAAGCAAAAATTCTATGCATTTGTAAGAGACTTTGAACTTCAAGACTTTAAACAAGTCGGCCCCTTCAACAACTGTGAAGCTCTTATTCAAACTCTCGGTGAAAGACACAGTAATCTCCTTAAGTTGGTTCTCCGCCATTGTTTTGTATTCTTTGAACATTGTGTCTAGCCTAGCATTTCCACTTGACAAGTATGACTTAAGACATGAATGTGCTCCTTCAACTCTAAAATGTTCGAAAAACAATAAAATGCAAATACAAATCAGAACCTGTGGATCCTTCTGTAATGTGTAACTCCTCGCGTTCTGCGAGGTGTGTACACCTCGCGTTCTGCGAGTTCATACATTGTTCCAGGATCTTTGCATTCGAAAATGCATCAACACTGAATCAAGGAATTTACTCGCGTTCTGCGAGGTGGTATGCCCTCGCGTTCTGCGAGGTGTGCATTACAGAAGCTCTTTTTATCATATGTAGAAGGTAGACATAAATAACAGAACATACCTGTTTGTTGTGTTATTCCCGAGAGTGAAGACATTATCCGTCCATGCTGAAACAAGTCTTTCTTTGTAACGGTTTAGCCAATTCGTTCTCACGTACTTCAATACGGCTGGATAAGCTCGCCATTCGTCCTCAAGTTTCTTCAAAGTACTCTTGTAAT
Source organism: Oxyria digyna (assembly GCA_029168935.1). Taxonomy (NCBI): domain Eukaryota; kingdom Viridiplantae; phylum Streptophyta; class Magnoliopsida; order Caryophyllales; family Polygonaceae; genus Oxyria; species Oxyria digyna. The sequence goes on from JAPVLV010000005.1 coordinate 51,224,518, forward strand.
CTTCTTCAGTGGTTTGTTCGAACACGTTATAATAATCATTTGAAATATGAACCCCCAATGCTTGTGTGCCCATAGCTATCTTGGCTCTCGCCTCTATGTTCTTCCTTACATGTCGCCTACATAAGAGAAACTTTGCATTTGGCCATAACTTGTCTGTTGCATTCATAAGAGCCATCTCACGGTCAGTGACGAAGCAAGTAGGCGATGCTCCTATTCTCAAATACATCGTCTGCAGCTGCTGCAACGCCCATAAATAACTATCCTCGCTCTCAGCCTCTAACCATACCCCGCACACAACAAAATTCTTCCATGTAGAAGTCAAACCGACTATCTCCAGGAAGGGAACATTGTACCTGGAACCAAAATACAGTAAGATAAATACAACATAAAAACAGAATGATAAATACTTACCTGTTCGTGCTATAAGTCGAGTCCATCAAAAGGACATATGGAAACGCCTTTAAGAGTTTCATTGATTCGGGGCTAGCAAAGAACAAGTCGCCTATTATCGAAGGGTTCGTTGCACTTGGCCTATACTCCATGAAGTAGTTGCTCTCTTTGCATTGGTGAAAGAATTCTTGAACCACGGTTCTACCTTCCATTTCCTCTTCCCTTATATGTCTTACCAAATTGTACACTTGGTTCTTCTTTGTGCAACTTCCGGGATCCTTGTTTATCTCAGTGTAAATCTGATTTGGAGAACAATGTGAAAGTACCATCTCACGAACCTTTTTCTTTTGATCCGGGGTTGGCCTCCCGGCAAATGCATTCCCGACCAAACTATCTCCAATAGGATGGTTGTGCAAACCACAAACAACCACTAATCTCCAATTCTCTTCAACCCGGTTCTCCATGAGCTTCAACTGAAATTTACACCCCGTTTTCTTGCTCTTTGTGTTTGATCTAACACCGACACCTTTAGGCCTATGGCTTCCCCCTTTCTCACAAATGATTTGAATCTTACCACTTTGCCCCAGTTTAGCTGGTACAGTCCTTCCAATAGAGATCATAAACTTGTGTTGCTTTGCAACATTCAAAGCCCACAAATGACCAATCTCCTTAGAGGCAAACACTTGCTCCGTAGTGAAATATTCCGAATAATCCCTAGAAACAACCTCTTCCTCACATACGGGACTATCAAACTTTGGTGCAGTGCGTAAAGAGGGAAGAAAACACATCTCCTCTCCTACGTTTGTTGGTGGGTTAGCAAATTGTGAATCAAACGCATCATAGCTTGATGGCACCTCATATGTACATGGCAATTCATAAGTAGATGGCACGGGCAACTCATAAGTAGATGGCACAGGCAATTCATATGTAGATGGCACATGTTGTTCATATAAAGATGGTTGATGATAATATCCAAAGTCGTCAATCCCTAAATCAAATGACGGTGGCGAAACGGGCACCGTATTCCGCGAGGGGTAGGTGTAGTCATTCAACTGGATTGCATTCAATCCAGTGAACAAAGAAAAATTCACCTATACACAATGCTTCTGTTAATACTCTGTAATGTGCAACTTCTCGCGTTCTGCGAGGCAGGCACTTCTCGCGTTCTGCGAGTGGCTTCCTCTCGCAGAACGCGAGAAGTTGCTATTTCCTGAAACTAGTTCTTGAACGGGATAATTTAACATAACATGAGTTCCTACATTCAAAACCATAAAAACCCTAAAAACATGAACACATCTAAGTTTTTGACATTATATGCAAAAGTCATCTCTTCAACACTTACCACTACTACTAGATTTAACATGAAATACAACATAATAAGTTCATTTTAGCTCTTAATGGTGCAAAACAAATTAAAATTCAAAAATTAAGTAAGAACATTACCTCATTTGAATGGTAACTTGATGAACCACCATCTTCATTCCCTCCTTTGTTGAATTCCTCTTCATCTTCCATTATTTTAGGTGTTTTTAGAGTGTTTTGAAGTTTTAAGGTTTTGAAAATGGGTTTTAATGGAGGGTGAAAGAGGTGAAAGATGATAAAAAGAGGTGTTAGGGTAGGGTTAATAGGTGTTACGGAATACTTAAAATAAGGGGGTAGTTATTATAGTTAGGTGGGGACAAGACATGTAGTAATGGCGCACAACAACGTCAATCTGACATGCTAATCTCGCGTTCTGCGAGGACACGTACACTCGCAGAACGCGAGGACACGTCCCCTCGCAGAACGCGAGATTAGCATGCATGTAATTAACCTAATTTTTGGCTAATCTCGCAGAACGCGAGTGTACGGGTCCTCGCAGAACGCGAGTGACCCGGCGTTGTTTGAATAAAGTACCGGGTGTTATTTAAGAATCGTGTATAAAAACTCGCCCTTTCTCAGAAGTTTCTAAAGTTTGATATAACATCATGTTGTAAATTTCTCATTTCATTGACTAAACTTTACATTTAGTATGTGTAAATCCTCTTTTTAGAGGATAAAAGGACACCGCACTTGCATCATTGAACTAACTAATACGTACTTAAAATGTATCTATCTTATATATGAGGAAAGTTCCGGTGAGAATAAAGCTTAATGTAGGAAAAACGAAGTTTTCGCGTTCACAGATAATAAGTTAATGTTCATAATTTGAGCGGTAACGTTCATAATCTAGGTGATAAATTTTTTGAGGTCATTTTGAGAAAAATAATTAAAAAAAATCAAAATTTGTAGTAATTATAAGTATGTCACCGCGTCCCTCACTTAAAATGTTCAAAAAAAATTTGGCCTATATTATGAAAAATACCATCCAGAATATGAACATTGACGGGTAATCAGTGAACACGATCTGTTCGTTTTTCCTACGTTAAGAGTTATTTGCACCCGAACTTTCCTCCTTATATATTAAAGCTAAGCTTTTTCAAGCCGAGTGTTTTTAAAAGTAAGTTGTTAGATTTATAATTTATTAAACAAAATTAATTGTAAATTTCAAAAAATATTTAATAAAAGTTAGATAGAGTATAATTTTCATCTAATAAAATTTTAAAATCATCCTTTTAATGATTGAAATTAAAGAATAATTATTTTTGAAATTTTGTTCAGATTATTAATACCAATTTGGAACTTTAGTATTTGAAAATTATACATAGTTTAAAAAATTCCAACAATTGATTTTAATAAATAAATAAATTTTAAAATCGTCTCAATATGTTTCTACAATAAAAACTTATACCTATAAAGTATAAACTACTTGATATCTTCATTTTAAATGTAAAAATAATTTAATCTATAATAAAACATTACCTTATTTGTGTTATAATAGAAAATTAATTTTAAAAAATATATTTTATATTGAACCCCGTGCTTGACACGGATATTACACTAGTTTGTACATAAATTTGAGGAAAATGCACATATATTAGGAAAAGATTCATGTGATAATGATCTTTATCGTACGAATTACGAGTACATGTACATTCTTCTATATTCACATGCATATTCATTTACATTCACATTCGCACACGTGTGCATGTGAATATGAAAGTTATACATGTGAATATAAAAGGTTACGTATGTATTCGTATATTCGTAGGATAAAAATCATTCTCGCCGGATCCGGCCTCTATGTATTATGCTATTATGCATTTGTGCACTTAATATAATTAAACTCCGGGTAAAGTAATTTAAAAGGAACCCTTACAGTTTCAAAGTTACTTTTGTGCCACGTAATTTTAATTGGTTAGAATTGGCATGATAATCAGCTGAAGATATGATGGAAGTATGTTATTTCAGGGCTAGTGATGTTGTACAAATTTAGTTTAAAATTTCAATACTATTAAAATTAAGATCTAAAATGTGCTTAAAACGTGTTGCTTTTTCTCTATTTAGAATTAAGTAGTCACAAGAACGTTTAGTGGGATAAACATCTAGGCTCAGAAGCTTCTTCACACGCCACATTCCATAGAATCATATATTATATCAAGTGTTCAATATTAGTATTTGTTTTGATTTATGTGAGAATTCATATTACTTACGAGGGTGGATTGATACATTTTCATGATTTTTTAATTTTTAACCAAAAAAAATCCTAACTTCTAGGAAATAGAAATAAAAAATTTGGAACACGAAGTTCAACTAGATCCAAAATAGAAATCACATTAGTTTATTTCTCATGAAATGAACTCATGTGATTTAAATTTACTTTCTTTAACCAAACGAGCACTTGCTTATAAAATGCACAAATATAAAAATATGTATGAATCACTAATTTTCTATTCATAACTTTCTATTCATAACTTTCGTAGTTTAAATTTTGAAGGGTGCACGTTTCTTTTGGTACACAATTAAAAAAATACGTATGTTTAACAATTATATTTTGAGAAAGTGTTAGGTGAAAATAAGAAGGTGAGAATGAACATTTAATGCACATTGATCATTCACACATTCTCATTATAAACCCTTATATTTTACATTCATTACTTTCAATCTCCTTAATCCCCAAATTTATCATTTGAATAAAAAAATAGCTTCGAAAATGAACTCTCAATTTACAGTAGATGAACCGTATAAACCACCAAAACTTAATGTTGCTAAGTCAAAGTCACTACATGTTTAAGCTTGACATTTTTTTTTAGTTTCTCACTCTAGTTCAGCGGTTGAGGGGACCTCTTATTACGCTTACGTCTAGAGTTCGAGCTGCGTGGGTGGCTCTCCCAACAAACATTTTTTAACCTTCACCAAGTCTCGAACTCGAGACCTCATGTTGGGTGGTTGAAATCCCTTACCACCCGACCACATGCTTATTGGTTGACATTTGTTTCTCGTAAAATTTTAAGTTTGAATTTCCAAAGGAATAACATCAATAAAAATTGGACATTAACATGTTCGTTGCTAGCTTGCTGCTCTTTCTCTCTGGGTGTTAAACCTTAAAAAAAGGGTGATGCTAGTTGCACTCAAATTTTAGACTTTGCACTCAAATAGTCCTCACACACATGTTGCAGGATTGTAAAAGAGTATCGCACACGCATTGTAAAATCGTAAAAAAAGTAAATGAATATTTGAAAAAAACAAAAAAATTGAACTTTGTGACTTTTTTAAAATATAATATAATATTTAATTTAATTTAAAAAAATCAAAAAATCAAAAATGGTTCCGAGCCCGCATTCCAGGAGTGTGACAAAACTTCAAATTTTTTATTTTTGGCTATCCGTTTATTTTTTCACGGTCCTTCAATGCATATGCGGGACTACCTAAGTGAAAAAAAGTCCAAAATTCGAGTGGATTTTACGTCTCCTAAAAGAATGAGTAAAAATCTCTAGAAACCATTTGAACGAGTAAAAATCTCTAGAAACCATTTGAATAACAATTTGAGGAAACCACATTCTATTAACTGGAAAATCCTAGAAGCTCTAACCATCAAAATTTCTAAACTCCCATCTAAACACAGTCAAAATATATAAATTTCCAAGTCTAAAACCTAAATAAGCATCAGAGCCTAGCTGCAATTACCCGACAAAGATCAAAGGGCTATGTACATCTGCCCCTTTTCTTCATAGATTTTCTGAATTCTTCCATAACTAATTTGGTAGTAGCCTATGTTGCATTGCTATCTTTTGATGCAGTTTTCGGCTTCTCGGTCCGATTTGCTGAATGATCATGCTTTGCCCTGTTTTAAAAAGAGATGTTTTCCATGTCAATTGTCTGAATTGACCCTTTAATATTTGCCAATTGTATGAATGTCCTTACCTGAGCTCGTTAGACGAAGGATGTGGCTTGGCGTCGATTTTGCGCTGTTCAAGAATAAACAAAAACTTATAATCTGTCCAAGTGGAGAGGAATGAGATAAACAAGATATGTGAACTTACATTAATGACAGCAATTTCATCACCAATGAACTCGAATTTCTCATTTATAAGGTTAAGAACTTCAACGTCTCCATCGTCATAAAGCACCTGCATTGATTGATGAAACAAGGGGTGATCGCCTTTTTTGCTAATACAGAAACTTTAGACAGAAATACTTCTCTGGTAAAATAACCCTATGTTGATTAAAATGTCAGAAAAAGGAATTCGCAGTAATCACTTGGTCATTTTCAAACAAAGACCAGCTATATGAAAACAGCAATCTAAAACACCTTAAACAGTTGCAGGACTTCCTAGAACATCTTTAACACACTAATTTTCTTTTGTCCCAATAAAGTGAGTTTCAAGCAGTAGAAACTTTTCTCTACTTTTTACCATTGAGACAAACAATAAATTAGACGCTAATATTCAATTTTCTTTTTCTTAAAAAACCTATGAAACTTGGAGTATCATGGATAAAGATGGTCTTATAAGTCATGTTAAGCTGTAAGACAAGCTACACTTTTTCAACTCCTTCACAGAATGAAGAATCTAAGAATAATTAAGATTGGTCAAATGCAGTTACAAAATGCATCAGTAAAAGCCGTGGTAACACCTTTGGCTATATCACTGAAACTCTCTGCCCAGTTGGGTCATTATGTTTTTTTAAAATTCAGTAAATAATTATTAGAAACTCTAATCTGCATGAAAAAACTGTTTTAAAAAACAAATAAAGCCAATAGAAGATACAATTTATTGAAAGGACAGCATTTTACCTTGTGTTTCCTCTTTTCTGGACTATACGATGCAATACGACCTTCATAGTAGCTGCAGGGAGGATTAGCAAATCAGAGCAATAAGCATAAGAGACCCGGATGAAAAAGATGGCTATAAGAAATAAATAAGAGAAGCCACTGAATTTATGCAAACATCAAGTAGCTTGTTTTCATGATGCAAGAGATTATGTAATACGACTATGCTTTATTGGAGAAACCATATAGATGATCAAGAAAGTGGAACACTCAACCCAAGATCCCAAATTCAATCTCCCCAAACAAGATTAAAAAATATAAGGCTGCCAGTGAGAAACTACACTATGTCTAAAGAAAGCTCAAACAAACTCCGAAACTACTCAACATCCAAGCTACTAACCATTTTACTATATCCTATGAACTACGAAAATTTGTTTTTTCATCTAACTACGGTTGCAATTCTACATGCGGAAGTAGCAGTGATTTTGGAGAATACTTCTATTTCACTGAAAAAATAAACTCCACTTCATGTCACTTTACGTACATGAATCAAATGGGTTTTGCATTTCCCATTTCCGAAAGTTAGATTGTCTTATAGAAATATGACAGGGTTATAACTTTATGAAAACGTTTACCATTGATATATATATCATACAAACCTTCTACTCAAACATACCAAGCAATAAATTATAACATATAGTTCAAAACAGAAACCGGCAGCGTTTTTTAGAAGGGAAAGAAAAATAATCATGAAGCCAAAATAATTAAGTAGCATACGCTTTATCTTTGGGCCACCAAACTTTTAGTTTGCAGCCAACAATGTCCTCCTTGTACTTCTTTATACCAAATGGTGTTTCAAAGACCTGTAAAAAAACATTAAGACACAAACATGTAAGTTTGAATAATAAAAAAAATCACAGAAACTGATCAAGCAAAGCAAATTTATTATAAGGTTGAAAGAAATAGCTTAAGGCACATTGAATGAAACATATAATCCAAATAAGAAGTCTAGAGAAACAAAAGATTACAAAAAAACATTTTGGTAAGGAGTGTACTTTTAAAAAACTATATCAACATAAACTTCAAGAGCTCAATATTTCACCCCCAACTACATGATAAGGAGTGCAGGGTAAACTGAAACCTGATTATCTAACTCGAAATATAAAACTGAAACTCTAACGAATATCAATCCCAGTTCATTCTCTTCATATGTTATTTTATTCATAATTTACAATGCATCATCCTCAAATAAGAGAAGGTATACAGTTCCTAAGAAAATTCAGAGTTTTTACACAACCAAATATGGAGTTACTAATTTCCACCCGCACATGTTTCGAATAACCAATCAAGAATTTTGAACACCCTCTCACTCAAACCTTTACCTTATAAATTGATGCATCATCGTAAATCAATTTTTTCGTAAATTCTTTCTAACTATATCTTTGGGAAAAACTAAATATGCAAAGCACGATAATGTCCTCCCTAGTGATCCATATATGATGAACTTCAGAATATTAGCACAGTATCAATCATCTTGAAGCTGATTCTTAAGATAGGAATAAAAGGAGCAATAGTAGTAATTGATGTACTAATGGATGTAATTCTATGTCTAGCTAGTACGAGGAAGTTCAGAGCATACTTCATCATCCATCTGATCCCGCTTTCTCCTAAGCGCCTTCTTTGCTGTTTCATCCATCCCATTCCTCTCTTTCTCAGATGAACTCATCCCCAAATTTGAAGATGGCCCCTACCAGATATAATATGAGAACCAAAAAATAATTGGAGATGGTGAAAGGAACTCTACCTGGTCAATCAAATAGTACCTTTTTTCCAGATCCTTCACCAGCACCTTTCTTCACCTTAGCCAGCTTCTTGCCGCTATGGTTTGGCCTAACCGATGCGTCTTGATAATTCTTCTTTCCAGCCTCAGTAAGCATCTCACTTTCCTTACTGGGAAGAATACCCATCAAAGCTTTATCATTCTTCGATGCAACCACGAAACTTTTCTTTGTGCGACCTAGTGGATTAGATAGTGATTTTTTTAAGGGGCCTTCTTGTCCTTTAACAGGAAATTTTTTCTCATTGCCTTTCTGGGTTTCAGCTTTCATGTCTGTGTTATCAGAAGCATTACTCTGCTTATCATTCCCTGATGTCTTTAAAGGTGTTTGGATAATAGTTGTATCTAACAGAGAAGCATTACTCTGCTTAGCATGCCCCGATGCCTTTAAAGGTTTTTGGATAATAATTGTATCTAACACAGGAACATTACTCTGCTTATCAGGTCCTGATGCCTGTGAAGACTTTTGCATGACAGCTGTATCTTGGCTTTCCATCATAGTAATGGTACTCAAAACAAGATTAGCAGTAGCTGTAGCAGCATCTGACTTTCCAACATCTTCGGGACTCGGAGAAACATCAGCAGATTTTTTCGCCACCTAATCATAACACAACTTCATTGTCTTGTCAATTGAATTACACTCTAACTAGAAATGATAGATAATGCTACAACTCCGGCCACAAACAAAGAGCAAAATGAGACTTAAGACAAGGTTAAAAGCTCTTCTTTTTACCATATATAATATTTTTTTATCTTTTTACCATGTATAATATTTTTCGATCTTTTTACCATGTATAATATTTTTCGATCTTTATATTGATAGACAATGTTTACTATTTATCCAGAACATCAGAGCACTATATTGATAAGAGTATGTAACTCCATAATGTTGCCGCATTTAATTTTCCTAACCTAAAAATGGGCATGTATTGATAACAACAAAAAGCCATTTAGGTTGCCACCAAAAAAACAAGTCATCTAGGTTTCTTACCCAAAAAAAAAGGCCATCTAGGTAACGAGTTTTCTATTAAACAAGCTGTCCAGATTATGAGATTTCATTATGCAGAATATAATAAATCTATTTAAAATAAACCCCAACTCAAGCAGCATAACATAAGATAAAGACAAATTGGTGAAATACAATCCAAACTTTACATTTTGCTATTTTAAAAAATAATATTCATTTATGTTTTACAAATTTCAGTCCCACAAAATCTACAGTGAAATATTCTGTTAAAAAGGTAATTAGTTATTTAGTGAACCAAACCCGATTGGAGGAATCAAATTCTTCTAACTTTGTCCTTTCTCAATTCAAGAAAAGATACCTAAAACCATCACAACTTTAAATGACTGGAAAGACAATAAATTAAGAAGGTGGTTCATCAGCCTAGCCTACAAAGTTATACAATTTCCATACTATTATCCACAAACTATCAAAATTATAATATTATACAGAAATAACAAATTTATGGGTTTTATTCTCCAACAATTTTCCCATGAAAAAAATATATATTAAAAGATGGTTAGGGTCTGTCTGCATTCCAAGAATAATGCATCACAATTTTAAAATGCATTATTTTGCATTAGATCTCACATTTAACGCAAAATGATGCATTATGTTTGAATCCAAAGTCCAAACAGACCCTTAATAAGCACTTGTTGTCCAGAAAAATTAACTGACTACTACACAAAAACCCCACTAGCAGGAAATTTTGTAAAGCCATCAATATTTAATATGTTAAGCCTCATACCTCTTGCTGAGTAGAATCAGCAACATGGTTCTGCTCTATATCAGAGTCAGCTTCGAGTATTGAAAAAACTAATGGAGCATAATCATCCTTTCTGATATCCCCAGATTTAATAGCAGCTCTAAGATATGGTTTGATCTTCTTAGAACATTTTTTCATAACCTTTTCACCTAAACTCCAGGACACAGGCAAAGCACTCTGCGCAAGGTTTCCCTGAGCAAAGGGGGGTTGAAATAGCTTGAGTGAGCATCTAAAACAAATGTAAGAGGTAACCAAAACGACAAATATGAAAAGGAAGGAAAAAAAAGAGAGAGGAAAGATTGTAGCAAACTACCTCCTTCTCCTTCTGAACAAAATCTAGAAGGACTTTAAGAAGTTCTAATGGTATATCTTCACTTTCATCAATAATATGAGACATAATCTCTTCCATGTCCGAAGATACAGAAGGTGGGTGATCAGACCTAATATTTTACAAACAGGACCATACAGTTAATATTTGTTAGATTTGTTTTCGAAATTATCGAAAGAAATTGATTCTATAGATACATGTTGTTCAAATAAAGGCAAATCCATTGAATGGATATGAGTTCTCCTCAAACATAATAGCAAAATTTTCTGCCAGTTTGATGCACAAAAATATTAACTTATTAAGTGTCACATAGGACTTGGCAATACCAGATCCAAATAATCCAAAAAGTCGCTAATCAGATCTACTACTGAACAGGACAAAACCCAAACAATTTATATGAATCCTATACCAGATCCATATAATCCAAGTGGCTCAAAAGTATGTTTCATATTTGCCACATTCACAAACTATATTAACTTACCAGCTACAGGTAAGTAGCCGGAAAAGTTACAAGGCCGTACTTTATACTGCTTTTTCAACAGTGTACTCCTATGATAAAATGACTAAAAGGAAGAGCATTTGTTTGGATGTCTCCAAAAATCGCCTTTCCATTCGAAATTGCAAGAGAAACACTAATGATTTATGTCATGAACCAACAAACGCAGTAGTGAACCTTTCTTCTCATCCAGAAAGGCTTACTAGAATTCAAGAACTGAGTCTTGCTATAGATTTTTAAGAAGTAATAGAGAGGTAAATTCTAATACAGATCCACCAGAGTCAAAATATCAGTAGCTTAGGTTGCTCTTGAAGTTGTTAAACATTAGAAGTTCTAAAGATTTTAACTAAACAGATTCAAGTTTTATCAGCAGAGATGGGGATTAATGAAAATCAAAACTTAGATAAAACCCTTACCTAAGATTCCTCTTGAATTGTCTAAACATTTCAATGATGAGTTCGTCACACTCTATGTCCAGCATCATCACGCATGATTTGACCTTCGCCACATTGTTTATTATTTTCAGAGCCTTATCATAGGAAATCCCAGAGAGGAGAGATAATTTGTCAAATGATGCAACTATCAACTCAAAAATCTCCTGTATTCAGTGAGCCGTGTAAGAAAATGAACAATGGATAAGCATTCTCCAAAACCATTCATGTACTGTAGATTTAAGATAAAGAACCTTCATTCTAGTGTCGCCGTACGGTGAGTCTGGTGCCGTTATTCTCATAATTTCATTAAAACAAACAGCAACAGTGATCTTGATATCTGAGTCTGAACTTTTTAGTATATGGTCAGATAGAAGTGCCTTCAACGATGGCAAGAGTGCCTCTTGAATTGTCTGGGAAGGGCCTTGATCCACCTTAGACAAAATGGCCTCCAATTCCTACACAATAGAGTTTGATATCACGAAACAACTTTCGAAGAATATGGATGTAATATCAAAAGCCAGTGTTCCTCAGATCCCTTAGACCATCTTCATCCATGAAATTGGGTGTTTCATTGGCTTTTTTAAAAAAGAAAATAATGTATAATGTCAGAATTTTTGTTTGTCTCAATGAGAAAAGTAGAGATGAGTTTCTACTGCATGAAACTCAATGTATGGGGACAAAACAAAACACTGACTTTTGATTTATTTTAATTACTTTGATATTCAATTTGTGAAAGCCCCAATTTCATGAATGAAGATGCTCTTATGGAACCTATATCTAGCCAACCAAAGTGAAAAGAGAAAATGCGAAAAACAGATAATAGATTACACTGCAGGTCAAACACTTCAGTTTTGAAGTCTACACAAAATGGTTTTGTTTTTCCAATGTTTACTGACACAATAGTCATCATTTAATGAACTATTTCTTGTAAATTGTCTAGAGTAATATAATCATTAAACATGTGATTTTACCACCAAGGTAAATTCAATGGATCAGGAAGTGTATAATTGCAATTTAAGAAAAAGGGTTAGAATACTAGCATTGGATATCACAAAAACCATCAAAACCAGTTAGAGCGCCGTATAAAGTTAAAAATTACTTAAAATGGACGGCGTTTAGCTAACAATAAGTAATTATGGTACGGTTCGTTACAGCTTAAATTGGAAGTATGGTTTTCCCAAAAACACCCACAAAAGATTTTCCTCTCCATATTAGCTACCATTTCAATCACTTTAATCCCAACACTCAACACTTCAAAATAGTTTCAAGGTTCAAAATAATCTATGAAAAGATATGACGCAAACTTGATGAAAAGCCCTTAATCTACAAGGCATTTTTAAATCTAATAGCCAAACTAGAAAAGCTACACTATCAAAAGATGCACTAGACCTTACAATCCTTACATCCATCAGAAGAAACCTAATCGAATTTTACACTCCGGCAACCAAAATTAATTGCGTAGGCATATCAAATAGCATATCCAATTCGCACTCAGCATCAGAACACTAAAAATCCATTGGCAATCCAAAAAGACAATCATAAACACTTACTAAACATCAAATTCATCTAAACCAATCAACAAAAATACAATCAAAATCACAATTTAAATATCAAAACTTTAACCCCAATCCTGATACATAAACCCTAAAGCCAAACCTAGAAATAGTTAAACACAACAATAAACTAGCTATCACCTCCAGAAGTTTAAGAATCTCATCCTTTTCAGATGGAAGCTTCAGCAAGTGGCTGCCAGCTTCCTTAAGCTGCTCCACAATCTCACTCCCTTCCAAAGCAGACATCACTCTTTACCCAAGAATTTCCTCACAAAATAAAGGTCGAATTCCACTATAACACGAAATCTAGCTTCTCTCAAGCAAAACCTCTTTGAGATTACCAAACAAAGACCACCCAGATCACCGGAATTGAAGAAGAACCAGAATTTGATACGAAAATGGGTTTTTTTTCGATAGAAAGGGTTTTGGGATGAGGGCAATTATAGATTGAAGCTGTTCATCTGGGTATCTGTGTGCACATACTACGTAGTACAAATCACAGACAGGATTGATTAGCGAAAAGAAAGGATTTCAATAAATGATTTGCTGATTTTGATGGCTCCTCCCTCTCCGCAGAGAGCTGCTAGGAAGAGCACAGCCGTTACAGCTTTTTGCTTGCAGATGCTGTGCGGTGTTCTAGAATCATCAGCAGACTTTATTCGCAGTATTTATTTAAATACAAAAAATGGTGATATGAATACGGGTTGCAATCGGGCAGCACTTTTTTTTTTAAGGCCCGGCAGCACCCTTTCGTTCGGAATGGGGTTTCGAATGAGATTGCCCGAATTTATTTATTTTTTTAATTTTGTTTCTCGTTCGGACCCTTCCTTAACGAGACCGGTCTGGAAAAATCATTTTTCATTTAATAAATGTTGAACCGGTTCGAGTATTTAAATATTTATGACGTCATAAATATTCGGGTAATCTCGTTCGGAATGGGGTTCCGAACGAGTTTAACCCCTTTTTTTTACGTGTCGTGACCCGTTCGGAAAAAATAATGACGTCATTAAAAAATATTTTAAAAAAAAATTCTTTTTCGGAATGACATTCCGAACGAGAAATCGGATATTTTTTTTTGTATTATTTTAACCCGATTTCATAAACCGGGTTAACATTTTTGAACTTGGTTCGTCTCGTTCGGAACACCATTCCGAACAAGAATATTAAAAAAAAAATTACAAAATTCATTCGGAACCCCGTTCCGAACGAGAGGGGTGTCCGATGTAAAAAAGGTGCTGCCCGGTTGAATCGCCTATGAATATATTGACAAATCAAGACTTGCAAAACATGAATCCGATCATAGGCTAGTGAATGTTACCCGTCTGGGAAGATATGACCAATATGAACATTCTCACATTCTCAACTTGATAAGTATTCATACATAAATTATATTTTGATATGAAAAAAGCTTAAATTTGAAATGATAATATTTTTAAAACTTTTTATGATTAATTATTAAATAATTAGGTGAACGATGTACACAGTATATGCACTATAAATTATGTACATCATCAAAACTATGTTCATGATTCAGAATGTCGATAACGTTATATTTATGTTAAAACTAAAGGGATTTATGGGGAAAATATTATTGAAATGTAAGGATCATATTATTCTAAATTTTCTTTTTTAAATATTATAAGTTTTCGGAAAAAATTGTTAAGATTTGCAATCATATAATATTTCTAAATAATCTAATATCAAATTCCCTAATATGAATTAATTTCAAAAACAATTCAACTAAATAATTATTGATTACGAAAAGGACTCAGTTAAATATTTATCAAAACTAAAAATCGACAATTAAACAATTAAAGCAATCCTCAATTTTCGTCATATGTCACCTCTTCACTAAAACCGCCACATGTCATTTCAATATTCATTTTTGCGACATGTCATTTTTCAATCATTTTCCTTTTTGATAAGAAAATCATATAATAGAAAAATTATAAATATGTGTAAATGTTTATTTTAGGATAATTAAGATATGTAAGATACTATACTTCTTTATTTTATATTTTTAAAATTCTCCAAACCATATTTTATGTACTTTAATATACAAAGGGTTATTTACTAATTATATAGAAAGATTTCATCTTATACTTCATAAATTTTAAATAATTTAAACTAAATATATTTAAATATTTAAACAATCCTTGATTAACACTCTCTTTACTTCAAAATATTTATCATACTAATTCAAAAAAATTATATTAAAGAATTGATCATCGTTTTACTTTAGCTATTTAGTTAATAATTCATATTAAACAATTATTTTTAAAAATTAAATTAAATTTGTGTGTGGTAAATTAACTAAATCTATTTGATAAAATAATTTAACCCAAGTTATTTATGTATTAAAATTAAATTTATTATTTTATAAAACTTGTGCCTCGCACGGGAAACTGAACTAGTGCGTTTAATAAAAACGTTAGGTTATCCACAATGGAGATACCCTATTTGAGTTTCTAATGGTATTTTGATTTCTTCCATGTCATTATAAGAAACTTTATCTCATTTTTCCCACAATGGATAAATGTATTTAAAGTTTCTTTACTTGTCATGCTTATATCATCAAATTATTTTTAATTGGTTGATAAGTTCATTTTCAAGTCTTGTTTACTTTTTTAATTATTTTTAAATGTAAAAAGGTGATTTTTTGTAAGAGAAATGAGTTTCTTGAAGGCTTCAAGAAACTGCACAAGAATCAAACAAGGTTTCTCTTACACAATCTAAAATTTATTTTCTTTTCTATTTTTTTAAATTACATAAGAAACTCAAGATTTTCCCATTGTGGATGATCTTACAGTTTGATTGGAGCTCATTATGATTAGTTTGATTATCGCATTAATTTTAATTTTACCCTATAGAGAATGAATATATCTATTGGTTAAGTACTTGAGCATTATATGTCTTATATTACATGTCATTAACTCTGTGTTGGATCGATTAGCCTATAAATATCAAGGAACAAAAGTGATTATTCCTTGATACGTAGATTGAGTAAAGAGACAAACAACAATGAAAATCAAACCTGAACACGATGATGTATAGTGGAAACACCTCAAGTATCAATAAGTCCTTGAGACGAAAAACCACTCCTCTCTAGCTTTCACTAGAGAGAGTTTGAACGAGTCTACTTGTGTATTGATATCTTGATTACAATACAACTTGGATCACTCTTCTAGATTTCCCACCTAGATCTCGGATCACTCTTCTCACTTGAATCTCAATCTCACACACGTAGAACAACTCTAAACAAAGCACTAGGTTTTCGCTCTTCAAAGTCTTGCTAAGCTATGTAAATCTCATACAATATATAGCATACTAAATAGCTCTAACCTAACACAAATATCTAGCCGTTCCCAATTTACCATAAATCTCACAATATCTTTCCTAAGGAATTCTCTTCCTAAAATATCTTTCCTTTCGTGTGATCTTCCAACTTGTTCTCCAAGTCGTCACCATTGGGACTTACTCTTCAGCGTGTCGTCTTGATCATATAAAGAAACAATGCATATAAGGAAATATTCCTTGTACACAATATTTCCTTATTTTTTTGGTAATTCAAACACGTGCGTCCAAAGCACAATCCTTGCCGAGTTGCCACTTTCCTTCTTTTGAGAAATCTTCTTTCCTTATTTGCGAGGCAGCTCTTTCATACTTCTTCAAGGTCATCCTCCAAGATATCTTGACCAATATTCTTCCTCGAATGGATTAATCTGCAGAGCTGGCTTCCATTCGACGCAACCTTACGTCTCATGGATTCCAGCAAGACTTCTTTCGTTCCTGCACACACACTAGTAACAATACCTACGCACTCGAGTAAATCATTAGTGGATGTTTGTCATTTAATCAAAACCCGTCACATCTCAACAATTTCCCCTTTTTGATGATGACAAACATCCTTAACAATAAGATCATAAACTCGAGACATATATACTAGCCTAGGAACAAAGACTAACAAAGCACTAATAATTCCCCCTCAGAAAAGCAACGGACTACAACAAAGTCATGAATTCCCCTTCAAGTCCTGCTATCCTCTAATCCCCCCCCCCCCCCCCCCCCCCCCTTTGGCGTCATCAAAAAGAATGAAATAAGAAGTTATAAGTAAGAAGTATACAAAACACGAGAAAGCAATTGAGGTGATGACTCATAGGAACTTCTATACTCAAGAAATCACAATATCAAGATAAAACAAGAGAATCGGCATGCTAGCAACCAAGAATGACAAGTCATGAGAAAGTGTACAATAAGAACAAAGAGAAGAGGAATAACGCGGCTGGGAAAGAAAAGTGGGGTCGGAGCAATTGAGAAAGTAGTCAGAGATGTTATGTTCCCTTTGAAGAGTTGAGCTGAGATTACTCTGGAGCAATGACTTTTTCAAATATCCCGAACCAAAAGATTGAATCTCGGCTGACTTGTGAACTTTTTCAACTTCTTCTTCATGTGGTTTATTTAGACTTTTTCGTAGTTGGAACCCTGAGCCAGCCCAGCTTATCATTGTTCACGACCTTCTTTAATCCTTGAGTGTTTCTCTTTTGATTGAGGGTACTAAACTCACCCGCTTTTTCTGTACTCTGAAGGCTTCTTCTTTAGTAAACATTCTTTCAACCTTTGTAATTTTCATCCTCAATCACCACCATCTCGGAGACGTCATAGAGTAATCCTTTTAGCATCCTTACTCATTGGGTTAGTGTCTGCAGCGGAATGGATTGATGGGTGTGTGGGAGAGTGAGTGATGAGGGCGGACATAGGGTTGAAGATGAAAGTGGGCGGGAATGAAGTAGGAGAGGATCAAGGGTTTTGGGAAGGTGGTTTTCTGTCGGAGTGGGAAGGGATTTTTGGTATTTTTGAGGGAGGGTTATATATAACGGATGGAGAGAGAAAGATCTTTTTTCCAAATTGACGAGATCCCAGGGTTTAGGGTACCGCTCCACCCTTTTCCAAGACAAAATCACCTTCCGAGTAACTTACCAAAAACACAGGAGAGGTTCTCTTCACGCAATCTTGAGCCCCAACCTTTTTCCTTCTTGAGGACCAGAACATTCATTCCACTTTCACAACATAACATTATACTTAAAACAACATAGATGGAAAACGTGAATTTTTAAGTCATGATGAGAGATTCCAGATGTAGATGAATACAATGGGCTCATAGGAATGTGCAATCATGACAAGGCTTTAGGGACGGTTGTAGAGATCCTCTATCCTTTGGGCTTATAATGAGAGTTCAAATCATCAAGATGACTCTTTTGGGCAACAAATAAGACCTTCTCATGCAATGAAACCATGGTGCTAGCATTTCGAGTTCAAAAGGTTGCAAGAATATTGAGATTAATCAAAACAAGAAGAAGCAAATAACTCAAACCAACGAGATACAATAACGTGTTCATATAATCCTATAAATAACAACCAATTAACATTCAGACTTCAACCAGTCATGGAGGGATCTTAGGACTAGACAGAATTATTCGAGAGAAATCATACCAAGATCTAGATGAAGCCTCTCGAAGGGTTCCTTGTTTAGTGCCTTGGTGAAGATGTCTGCAACTTATTCCCCAGTTCGAACGAACTCCATTGTTACTAGCCCCTTTTCAACACAATCTCGCAGAAAGTGATGTCTTATCTCAATGTGTTTGGTCCTAGAGTGTTGCACATGGTTCTTAGCAATATTTATAGCACTAGTATTATCACAAAGAATAGGAACGTGATTGAGATTGATACCGAAATCACTTAGCTGTTGTTTGATCCATAAGAGTTGTGAGCAGCAGGCTGCGGCTGCGATGTATTAAGCTTCAGCAGTGGAAAGGGCCACAGTAGTTTGCTTCTTTGATCCCCATGAGACAAGACATGGTCCTAAGAATTGAGCCATGCCAGATGTAGACTTGCGATCTACTCTGTTTCCTGCGAAGTCCGCATCTGTATACCCAACAAGGCTCATACTTCCTCCCCTGGGATACCACAGACACAGATCTATTGTTCCTCTTAGGTACCTTAGAATTCTCTTGACTGCTATGGTGTGTGTTTCTCTTGGATCGGCCTGAAATCTTGCACATAGACACACATTGTACATTATGTCAGGTCGGCTAGGAGTTAGATAAAGTAAGGATCCAATCATTCCTCTATAGAGGGATTGATCCTCTTTGTTGTTGTTTTCATCCTTGCCAAGGGAGTCATTTGGAGAGATTGGGGTTGCATAGGGTTTGGAATTTGCGATTCCAAACTTCTTGACTACTTCTCTGAGATATTTCTGTTGATGGACTGTTGTATCGATTAGCGTATAAAAACTCAAGGAACAAAAGCTATTGTTCATTGATAAGTAGATAATGCAGAAAGACAAACAATAATGTAAACCAAACTTGGACACAATTATATAGTGGAAAAACTCCAAGTACCAAAAAGTCCTCGAGGCGAAAAACCACTCCTCTCTAGCTTTCACTAGAGAGAGTTTGAACGAGTCTACTTGTTGTATTGATATCTTGATTACAATAGAACTTGGATCACTCACCTAGACTTCCTAACTAGATCTCAGATCACTCTTCTCACTTAAATCTCAATCTCACACACGTAGAACAACTCTAAACCGAGTATTAGGTTTTCGCTCTTCAAAGTCTTACTAAGCTATGCAATTCCCATGCAATATATAGCACACTAAATAGCTCAAACCTAACTACTAATCTAGCCGTTCTAATATTACCATAAATCTCACAATATCTTTCTAAAAGGAAACCGCTTCCTAATATTTCATTCACAAGGAATTCTCTTCCTAAGAAATCTTTCACAAGGAAATCTCTTCCTAAGAAATCTTTCCTTCCGTGTGACATTCCAACTTGTTCTCCAAGTAGTCACCTTGGGCCTTCACTTCGGCGCGCCGCCTAGATCAAATAAGGAAACAAATCGCATAAGGAAATATTCCTTGCGCATAATATTTCCTTATTCCTTTGGCAACATTCACACGCGCGTCCAATGCCCATCCTTGTCGAGTTGCCACTTTCCTTATTTGACGAGATCTTCTTTTCCTTCTTTGACAAGATCTTCTTTTCTTCTTTGAAATCCAACTCTTCCATAATTCTTCAAGTCCATTCTCCAAGATATCTTCGATCAATAATATTCTTCGGATGAACTTTATTCTTCACAACTGTCTTTCATTCGTCGTAACCTTACATCTCATGGATTCCAGCAAGACTTCCTTCGTACCTGCTTGTACTTCCTTTGTTCCTGTCTACACACAAGTCGACTTTCTTCGTTCCTGTCTACACACAAGTAGACTTCGTTCCTGCACAAACTAGTAACAATACCTACGCACTCAAGTAAACCATTAGTGAATGTTTGTCATTTAATCAAAACCTCATCATATCTCAACATGGACTCTTGTGTCGTCATCTCCTTGTATCACTTGTAATCCGAGAAAGAACTTGAGTTCTCCAACCATGCTCATCTCGAATTCACCTTCCATGAGTTTGACAAACCTTTCAACCAGCTCGTTGTTTGTAGACCCAAAGATGATATCGTCCACATAAACTTGCACGACCAGAGTGTATTTTCCTTCCCTCAGTAGGAACAGAGTTTTGTCCACCTCTCCACGAACATATCCGTTGGACAGCAGATGGCGAGATAGTCTTTCATACCACGCTCGAGGAGCTTGTTTGAGGCCGTAGAGAGCCTTGTCTAGTAGATAAACATGATCTGGATGAGACGAGTCGAAAAACCCAGGTGTTTGCTCCACAAAGACTTCTTCCTTTAGTTCCCCATTGAGAAAAGCAGTCTTTACATCCATATGTTGAAGTTTGAAGCCATGATGTGCTGAGTATGCAATCAGTAATCTTATGGCCTCCAGTCTGGCCACGGGAGCAAAGGTTTCATCATAGTCTATCCCCTCCTGTTGGTTGTACCCTTTTACAACCAGTCTAGCTTTGTTTCTTGTGACATGTCCTTTGTCATCCAGCTTGTTTATGAAGACCCATTTTGTTCCTATAATGGTCCTGTTCCCGGGATTAGGAACAATTCTCCATACTTTGTTCCTTTCGAACTGATGAAGCTCGTCTTGCATAGATTTGACCCACTTTGGGTCCTTGAGGGCTTCATCCACTGTTTTTGGTTCTGCTAGAGAGACAAAGGAAGTGAAAGCACAAAATTCATTAGAGGGTAAGAGAAATGACGTACATTCACTTGGACTGTCCATGGTTGTGACTGAGGGTAATTGATCTTGTATGATCGCATTACATATGTAGTCGTTCAACCATCCTGGTGGTCCGGTGCTTCTAGAGTTGCGTCTGATTTCGGTGGTAGGTTCTTCTTTTGTGCACTCTTTTGGTGTGTTTCCTGGTGGGGAACTGGCATCCGGATTGTCAGGAGAGTTGTTATTTTCCTCGTCACTTCCTTCCTCTGTCTCTTCTGAGTAGCTTTCTGCCAAATTTTCAGATTCTAGAACTTGAGTTGGGTCAACTCCATTCGAGCTTTGTTCTCCAAGGTTGGCAACTTCAACTAGATCGAATTTATCTTCCTGAGTGTAGGATGTACTGTCTCCTTCTTGTACGGATTCTCCGACCATGGTGGACTCATCGAAGATCACATGAATGCTTTCTTCGATTTTTCTAGTTCGCCTGTTGAAGACTTTGTAAGCTTTGCTTTGGAGAGAGTATCCAACGAATGTACCTTCATCGCTTCTTGGATCGAATTTTCCGGAGTTTTCCTTCCCATTGTTGTAAACAAAGCATCTGCATCCAAAAACTTTGAGATGAGATACGTTTGTCTTGTTGATGAGTGGTCTGAGAGTGGCTCTGTTCAGCACATAACATGAGGAGTTGAGTGCTTCAGCCCAAAAGTTCTTTGGAAGGTTACTGGAGATTAAGAGAGTTCTTGTCATATCCTCTAGAGTTCTGTTCTTCCTTTCCACGACTCTGTTCTGCTGAGGATTCCTTGGTGCTGAAAAGTTGTAGTTTATCTCTTTGTTCCTACATAGGGCATAAAACTGAGAGTTTTCAAACTCAGTTCCATGATCGGTGCGTATAGAAACTAGGGAGACTCCCGGTTGATTTTCCACTGATTTTAGCCATGCCTCAAACTCCTCAAAGACTTCGTCCTTTGAAGACAAGACTAGGGTCCAAGTGTACCTAGAAGTCATCCACAATAACAAAGACATACCTATTTCCTCCACGACTCTGTGTACGCATAGGTCCACATAAGTTCATGTGGATAATTTCTAAGGGACGAGAAGTGCTTACCTCTTTCTTGGATTCGAAGGAAGACCTTACTTGTTTGCCCCTTATGCATGAGGAACACACCATGTCTTGGATGACTTCGACCTAGGGAAGTCCGCTTACCGGGTCCTTTTGGTAGAGCTTTTGAAGATGTGACAGACCTGCATGACAGAATCTTTTGTGCCATAGGAGAGAATCTTCCTTAACAGTGGTAAAGCATAGATCCTCCTCAGAAATGAAGGTGGAGACTACCTTGTAGATGTTATTGACACGTATTCCTTTAAGGAGAATCTTCCCTGAACTCAAACTCTAAACTTGACAATCATTAGTGGTAAAGAAAACTCTATTCTTCCCTTTTTGACACAGTTGAGCTACACTTAACAAGTCAAAACCAAGATTGTCTACTAGATTTACATTATTGACAGAGAGTTTGTCGAATATACTTACCTTGCCTGTTCCTTGAACTTCTCCTTTTCTTTTGTTTCCAAAGGTGATGGAGCCTCGATTTTGGAAGTTTAGCGTTTGAAACCATTCTTTGTTCCCTGTCATGTGGCATGAGCATGCGCTGTCTATATACCATGAGTGGATTGGTACTTGGTTGATGTCGACTTGATCACTCCCGGTTGCCATGAGGCACATGTTGTCTTCTGTTTCTTCCCAGGTTGCCATCATTGCATTTCTCCTTAGGGGCCGGTGATTCTCCTGCTCTTTTCTTGTAGCTATTTCTGGCAAATTGTCCTGCTTTTTGACAGTGATAACTGGATAATTTCTTTTGAAACTTGGTTACCTTCGGTGTGACGTTGTGTCTCTCCCCCTCCTCTCCATGCTTTTCGGAAGACTCTTGTAATGAGAGCAACTTTATCATCTTCATCTTCTTCGAATCCAGGGTCTTCCATCTGAGATAGATCAAAAGCTTTTTCCACCTTTAAAGCAATTGATTTTCCTTTGTCTGTATCTTTCCTTGCCAAGAGTTTCCTCTCAAGAATTCCTGAGTGACTCTTGAGACGGCACACTAGGTCTTCTAAGGAGATTTCTTTGACGTCGCTCTGAGCTTGAAGGGCATTGATGAACTCGTCCCATTGGGCGGTTAGTGCTTGCATGAATTGATAGGTGACTTTCCATTGAGGGAGCTCTTCACCTAGAAATTCAATCTGACTAACATACCCTTCAAACCTTGCATGAAAATATTCCAAGGATTCACCTTTCTCCTGTACAGCCTGCTCGTAGTCCTTTTGAGCAGCAAGGAGTTTGTTCCTCTTGATATCATTACTTCCCAAGTATGTCCTTTTTTGAGCATCCCAGATTTCATTGGCATTCTTGTACTTCAGAATCTTTTGAAGATCGCCCAGGCTTAGAGCCATGTGAAGGATCTTTTTAGCCCTGGCGTTCTTCTCCAGGATTTTGTAGTCTGCGTCACAATAGTCAGCTCTCCTTTTCTCTTTGGTTTTGTCATCATCATTCAAGTCGAGGATGATGACGTCGCCAAATTCAATTACTTTCCAGATCTGGGCGTCAAGAGATTGAGTATGTAACTCAAATTGAATAGCCCACCAATCATACTCTCTTGGCTTCAACATTGGGGGTTTCCAGAACGAGTCGTTGATTGCATTGTTGGAAGTCATATTTTCCTGCAAAGCTAATTGAAACAATCTAAAGATCAGGCTCTGATACCAATTGTTGAATCGATTAGCGTATAAATCTCAAGGAACAAAAACGATTGTTCCTTGATACGTAGATTCAGTAAAGAGACAAACAACAATGAAAACCAAACCTGAACACGATGATGTATAGTGGAAACACACCTCAAGTACCAATAAGTCCTTGAGACGAAAAACCACTCCTCTCTAGCTTTCAGAGAGTTTGAACGAGTCTACTTGTGTATTGATATCTTGATTACAATAGAACTTGGATCATTATTCTAGACTTCCCACCTAGATCTTGGATCACTCTTCTCACTTGAATCTCAATCTCACACACGTAGAACAACTCTAAACAAAGCACTAGGTTTACGCTCTTCATAGTCTTGCTAAGCTATGTAAATCTCATACAATATATAGCACACTAAATAGCTCTAACCTAACACCAATATCTAGCCGTTCCCAATTTACCATAAATCTCACAAAATCTTTCCTAAGGAATTCTCTTCCTAAAATATATTTCCTTTCGTGTGATCTTCCAACTTGTTCTCCAAGTCGTCACCATTGGGACTTACTCTTCAGCGCGCCGTCTTGATCATATAAGGAAACAATGCATATAAGGAAATATTCCTTGTACACAATATTTCCTTATTTCTTTGGTAATTCAAACACGCGCGTCCAAAGCCCAATCCTTGCCGAGTTGCCACTTTACTTCTTTTGAGAAATCTTCTTTCCTTATTTGCGAGGCAGCTCTTCCATAATTCTTTAAGGCCATCCTCCAAGATATCTTGACCAAGATTCTTCTTCGGATGGACTAATCTGCACAGCTGGCTTCCATTCGACGTAACCTTACGTCTCATGGATTCCAGCAAGACTTCTTTCGTTTCTGCACACACACTAGTAACAATACCTACACACTCGAGTAAATCACTAGTGGATGTTTGTCATTTAATCAAAACCCATCACATCTCAACACTCTGTTTATAGTATATGTTGTTCAATGGGTTCTTACGTTTATCCATTGTGCTTGCCTTCGTCTAGGGTTTTCCCACCTTTTTTAATCTCGTGTGGATTTGATTGGTAGGAGTTGGTGACATTGATTGCTCCCCAAATCTTGTGGCGTGCCTCCTTTTGTTGTTTTTCTCTCTCTTCTTTTACTTCTTTTTGGTAGATTAAAAATAACAAGTTCGTAGGGGTCTATGTTTGTATAAATTACTTATTTCATCTTCTGATTTCTATCGATTCATACATTCAAAATCATAAACTATGTATGTTGTAGAAATTTTTGATAAACTTTTAGTTTCATAAGAATTTGAATACTTGATATTATATCATGTATCAATATAAAATAAATATATATATATATATATATATATATATATATATCATTTTCACCACATTTTTATACAACAAATTGAAAGCTACAAATAATACGTCTTGATCCATAAGGAGGTCGCTTTTCACCTCTCGTCTAGGCAATAAAACCCTTATCGCTTTTGTTCGGCGTTTTCTTCACGGTCTTGAATTACAGAGCACCTCACTTCATATGATTGTTCTAATTCTGACTTGATCAGATACGTCTGAACGATGTGAATACGCATTAAATAGACGAAGGATCAAGTCGCATTTGTAACACGTTAACATTGTTGATGCAGGAGCATCTGAGCTACCATCAAGAGCATCTGAGCTATCATCAAGGACACTTCTTCCTAAATCTAGAGATGTGCTAACCACTGGAGCAAGGGCTAAATACCGTTTTGAGTCATCATTGGAGTCATTGATAGCAGCCTGAGCTCGTATTGTAGCCATTCAAGCTCGTAGAGATCCGGTTCGAGTCAAGATGAGAAGTCAAGTACTGAAGATGAAATAAACTAGACTTCAAGACGAAACTCTAGGATTTAGAATCGCTCAATTCCGATCTCGGACTAGAGAGAACAAGTTGTTTCAAAAAGAGTTATCGACGACATGGCTCCAAATCCGCGACCGCGGATCTCGGATTAATTCATTTAATTCTCCACTTCGAGAGCAACGCACGGGCTGTGCGTTTTTCCGCACAGGCCGCGCCCGCGGATCGTGATGCAAGCCTACCGAGACTTCTTTGTTTTAATTCGTTTTCGGGATTTATTTCTTTCCATTGGTTTTGTTATTTTAGGAAATACTTTTAATTACTTTATTTCTTTTAATTGGCCACCTTATTGACTCTATATAAGGTTTGCCCTAGTTATTGTTTTAGGAACCCAGACTTTGATATTGAAAACAGCGTTTATCGTTTTTCCTCCCAAAAGAGTGCTTTTGTGAGTAGAGTGCCCTGTGTGCATTGTTGTTGAACTCGCTCTAGTTGTACTTGTGTGTGTCAATCTCTTCCATAAGGTTGGTGCTATCGGGACTCCATAGAGCATCCTCCAGGTGCCTTAGCCTACCATAGCCATTGTGTTTGGTTGTAATCCATTGGGGTTTCTTCATTATTCGGTAAGGTTCTTGTTCTTAAGTTCAAGGGTTTTGTCGTTGTTTGATTTGGTTCCAATTGGCCTATCATTCGACTTATCTTTCTATCATCTTCCTATCTAATTCCGCCTATCTTCTCTGTTCGAGGTTTGGTGTCTAGATCGGACAACAGCGGTTTATCCCCGCATCAAATTGGTATCAGAGTTGTGTTGACACCATCCCGTCTTCACAAGAACATCACGAGACCCCACTATCCAGAAAATCACAAAAAAAGAGAGTTAGTTTTTGTTTTCCTGTTAGTCAGTTTCTTTCAGAAATTGATTTTGAGTCTTCTAGTACTTTGATCTTTCTTGTTGAGACTGTTTCAGGTTGTGTACAAGAAGCTTGGATCGATTCGTGTTTGTGGAGATCGATAGATTGGAGTTTGGAGCACCCTTGTCCCAAAATCCATTCATCCCATCACCCCCATCACAAATTCATCCTCCCTACCAAAACGCAGCCGTCACAAACCCTAGAAGAGTTGCTGAAATTTCTTTTCCTTGGAGCCCAAACAAGATCTTCAAATAAGGAAATCTTATCTATTCTACAAGATAAGTCAAGTTAGTTGTTATTTTATTTATTTTCAATTTTGCTGAGATTAATATCTCATATCGAGTCTGTAATTTGTTTTTGCTAAGACAAAAAAAATTCAAAAAAGAAATATTATTAAAAAAAAGAAGAAAAGAAAAGAAAAGAAAAAAAATACAAAAAAAGAAAGAAAAGTCTCATAGTCAGCAGTTTAATTTTACGTTTTGTTGAGTCAAAGTCTAGTTTGATATTGTTTGAGTCGGAATTCAAGAAATTGGAGGAAACGGGATTGCCACGAGCCCGAACGAAGAAGGAGGATTTTAGCCCACAGGACAAAATCCGCGACCGCGGGTCTATCACCCGCGCCCGCGGAAAATCTGCGATCGCGGATCACAAACCGCGACCGCTGATCTCTAACCTCAACCGCGAATCCCAATCCGCGACCGCGGGTCTGCTGCTGTCTGATTGTTCTACGACTTCGAGCCCCTCCGAGCCATTCCCGATCTTACCTTAGCCCTCTCGACTCGGTCTTCAATCCTTCATTGACACCAGTCGGGACAAGTTAAGGTACGCTTCCTTTTGGCCCTCTTGAGTTCAAACTTGAGTCGTATTAGTAGTTTGCATTTACATTCTTGCAAACGTTTTGAGTCTTTGTTTCTTTCTTTCATTGAGTCATTTTGTTTTGAGTCAGAACCTTGAAGTTGAAACCCCGCCCCTACACTAGCCATCTCCATCTCTACCATCACTCATATTAGTGCTAGGAGCTTGTTAGTTTCAATCTATTGGGTTATTGGTCCATACAAGACAATTCATCAAGAAAAGCTTGTTACAACAACAATTGAGAGAGAGTGCAGAGTGAAACACACGAGAGTAAACACTTGTGAGTAGTTTTCGTTTTCACTAACTTAACATTGTTATGTGTTAGTCTTTTCTTTGATCATGTCTAGGACATCGAGCTATACAAGAGGTTATCAGAGAGAGTACTTGGAGAGTGAGGATTGACAACCATATAGAGATGTCCAAAGAAGAAGAGGACGTGAGCTAAGGGAAAGGTTGGAAAATTTGAGGCAAGGAACTATGTCAGCAGAGGAGACATACAATACAATGCAGGCTGCTATGGTTCGGGCTAATGTGCATGAAAATGAGGAGACTACTATGGCTAGGTATCTTCATATACTTAACTCTTATTTAGATAACGAAGTATATTTGTATCGTTACTCCTCCATGGAAGAATTGCTACACTTGGCCATCAAGATTGAGAGGAGAACAAAGGCCAAGACGCAAAAGAAAATAGAGAAGGCTATGGAAGAATGGCAAGAGCAAGTGCAAGAGCGAGTGGAAAACTGTTTTGATAAGTTCCAAGCCCGGCTTGAGCGTTGGAGTTGTCAAGTCAAAGAGACTGCTAAGAAGAAGGAAAGGGATAAGAAGCCAGAAAGGGATCTAAGTCCTGCCTCTCCATCACAAGAAGTTAACCCAGGGAGTACTTCTAATCCTTCTACTAGAATTGAAGTTGTTTTGTGCTTAAACTGTCAAAGTAGAAATCATATGATTAATGACTGCCCTGATATGCTTAATCACCTAGGTCAAATTGAGATTGAATATGAAAAGGGTGATGGTGTTGATGATGTTGTTTGTGTTGATGACCTCAAAACTGATTTAGATAATGAGGTTGAAATTGAGTATGAGCATGTTGATTCAATTGATAGGAAAGATTTGCATGTAGAAACTGCTTATTGTGATGAAATTATAGGAGAAACTCATTGTCTAGGTAAAGTTGAGGATTGCAACATGAAAATTGATGAAGGTAGCTGTAGTGAAATTGCTAGCATGGAATTGAATACTACATTGCAACTTACTACAAATTTCTACCCTAGTCCTATAAAACTGCATTGGATGAATGATTGTTTTGATGTGAAATTGAACAAGCATGCTAAGGAAGCCATGACATTAGGACATTGTGATGATACTATTTCATGTGAAGTTGTGCCTATGCAAGCTTGTCAAGTTTTATTGGATTATCCATGGCAGTATGATAAGAGAGTCGCCCATGATGGTTTTGTTAATCGTCATTCCTTACCCTTCTATGCTAGAATTGTTGTTCTTCCACCTATTATTCGTTCACAGGTCGCTGATGAGTATGACAAGAGGAAGGACAAGAATAAAAGAGCTAAAAGAATGAAGGAAGGCAAGGATTCCCCACAACATCAAATTTGTTCCTCAAGGTGGAGCTATGCACTCAAGGCATTCAAGAGGAAGTTGTGCATCAAAGAGGATGACGCCTATGAAGATCGTTCTATCATTCATATCAAATCTGATTCGAGGTCGAATCCTTTTCAAGAAGGGGAGAATGATGCGGGAGCATCTGAGCTACCATCAAGAGCATCTGAGCTATCATCAAGGACACTTCGTCCTAAATCTAGAGATCTGCTAACCACTGGAGCAAGGGCTAAATACCGTTTTGAGCCATCATTGGAGTCATTGATAGCAGACCGAGCTCGTATTGTAGCCATTCAAGCTCGTAGAGATCCGGTTCGAGTCAAGATGAGAAGTCAAGTACTGAAGATGAAATAAACTAGACTTCAAGACGAAACTCTAAGATTTTGAATCGCTCAATTCCGATCTCGGACGAGAGAGAACGAGCCGTTTCAAAAAGAGTTGTCGGCGACATGGCTCCAAATCCGCGACCGCGGATCTCGGATTAATTCATTTAATTCTCCACTTCGAGAGCAACACACGGGCTGTGCGTTTTTCCGCACAGGCCGCGCCCGCGGATCGTGATGCAAGCCTACCGAGACTTCTTTGTTTTAATTCGTTTTCGGGATTTATTTCTTTCCATTGGTTTTGTTATTTTAGGAAATACTTTTAATTACTTTATTTCTTTTAATTGGCCACCTTATTGACTCTATATAAGGTTTGCCCTAGTTATTGTTTTAGGAACCCAAACTTTGATATTGAATACAACGTTTATCGTTTTTCCTCCCAAAAGAGTGCTTTTGTGAGTAGAGTGCCCTGTGTGCATTGTTGTTGAGCTCGCTCTAGTTGTACTTGTGTGTGTCAATCTCTTCCATAAGGTTGGTGCTATCGGGACTCCATAGAGCATCCTCCAAGTGTCTTGGCCTACCATAGCCATTGTGTTTGGTTGTAATCCATTGGGGTTTCTTCATCATCCGGTAAGGTTCTTGTTCTTAAGTTCAAGGGTTTTGTCGTTGTTTGATTTGGTTCCAATTGGCCTATCATTCGACTTATCTTTCTATCATCTTCCTATCTAATTTTGTCTATCTTCTCTGTTCGAGTTTCTGTTCGAGGTTTGGTGTCTAGATCGGACAACAACGGCTTATCCCCGCATCAGTTGTGCTACTAAATAAAATTAAAACACAATCGTCAACGGTTTCTCAGATTGTCGGGATTCTTAGTCGAAGAAGTTGCCTTCAACATCGGGGACAACTTTTTCAGACGTCATAACTGCCCTCTCATATGTCGTTTAAGTATGGGTGACACCAGCCAACCATGCAAGGAAAGAAAGTGAATGTCTTTTAACTCTTGTCTTTAATTTATTTCTCGTCGTAACAATATTTGCTAGCTGGTTTGACGTGACCACAACATTGTTTCTACTAAGCATATGTGCTTCGAGTTGTCGCGTGACTGACTAATTAACCAGATCCACAAAATTGCTAAAACCAATTTAAGAGGCTAACAAAAAACGAAAACCAACACCCACAATAATTAATAGTACTAGATCCGGAATCCCGCGCTTCGCGCGTGAAAATCATGGTTTTCCGTTTACGGTTAGTCATTAAGTACGCCCAAATTTTAAAATGAGTGAACGATGATATAATACAACTAATTCATTACCCGCGCTTCGCGAGGGCCTAACACGTTTACTTTTATCGTATTTATATATTTCGTATTATTTTCAAATATGTATTTATGTTGTAACTTTTAACAAAAAAAATAGATGTTTTTAATTAATTAAATATATAAATCTGAACATATTGATTAATAACGAAATCTGAAAGGTATAATTATTAATTAGTGATATTTTAAAATTATTATTTACATAATAATAACATGCTGAAATAGAATCTCAAAAGACAACCATAGTCAAGGAGAATCTCAAAAGACATACACATTAAACACATAAAAATCGATGAGAGAAATACGATATAGAAACGAACATACACTCAAAAAATAAATAAAATACCCAAATTAGTAGATTAAATTAAAAGAAAAACTACTGGTAGAAACGAATAGGCGTGAGACGATAAATATAGAAGCCTAATTAAATAACGTATTTTTCTAATTAAATAATCCATTTATTGTTAGTAATAATGCTGAATATGAACAGTCTCACTACGACATGTCATGATTGATGTAATTTTAAATGTGGTATACTAATGACACAAACATGTAAACGGATGTAAAGTGAAAGACAACATGATGTGTACCTGTTTCAGCGCTGTAGAACTCATTTACTCCCTCCGTCCCGATATATAATTCTTGTTTGTCGTTATCGAGGAAAATTAAGGTTATGAAAAGAAAAAGTGAGAAGGAGAGAGAATGTGAGAGGGTGTAGATTTTTATGTAGGAGAGAGAAAATAAAAAGTAAGTTGGTGTGACTTTTGATGTAAAAAAGGAGGAAAGACAGGGTAATTGAAGGTGATGGGTATAATAAGACAAAAGACATAAAAGGAAAGTAGGAAGAATTTTTTGGGATACCCGATTAGGAAAACAGGAATTATATAATGGGACGGAAGGAGTAGGAATTATCACAAACAGCTGGAGGGCATCAGAAACATCGGTGTTCTAGTAATAGCGTATCTGAGTCGTAGGTCGTTTGTTGACGAAGACACATAAGAAGACGTGATTGGAAAGAGTAACGTAGCCACATGTTAATTCTTATCTCGCGAAATCCATTTGATGCGGGGATAAGCCGTTGTTGTCCGATCTAGACACCAAACCTCGAACAGAGAAGATAGGCGGAATTAGAATGGAATGAAAGAAGGATAAGTCGAATGATAGGCCAATTGGAACCAAATCAAACAACGATAAAACCCTTGAACTTAGGAACAAGAACCTTACCGAATGATGAAGAAAACCCAACGGATGATTACAACCAAACACAATGACTATGGTGGGTCAAGGCACCTGGAGGATGCTCTTATGGAGTTCCGATAGCACCAACCTTATGGAGGAGATTGACACACACAAGTACAACTAGGGCGAGTTCAACAACAATGCACACGGGGCACTCTTCTCACAAAAGCTCTCTTTTGGGAGGAAAAACGATAAACGTTGTATTCAATATCAAAGTCTGGTTGGGGAGGCTAAACAATAACTAGGGCAAACCTTATATAGGGTTCATAAGGATGTCAATTAAAAGAAATAAAGCAATAAAAGTATTTCCTAAAAATAGCTAAAAAAACCAATTAAAAGAAATAATCCCGGAAACAATCAAAACAAGATAATCTCGGAAGTCTTCAGCAGGGAATCCGCGGGCGCGGAAAAGGAGCCGCGGTCGCGGATTTAGTTCTGCAAATCAATGGAATCAGCCCGAGATCCGCGGTCGCGGATTTGTAGACATGTCGCCGACAACTCTTTTTGAAACGGCTCGTTCTCTCTCGTCCGAGATCGGAATTGAGCGATTCCAAAGCCTAGAGTTTTGTCTTGAAGTCTAGTTTATTTAATCTTCAGTACTTGACTTCTCATCTTGACTCGAACCGGATATCTACGAGCTTGAATGGATACAATACAAGCTCGGGCTACTATCAATGACTTCAATGATGGCGCATAGCGATCTTTAACCCTAGCTCCAATGGTTAGCACATCTTTAGATTTAGGACGGGGAGTCCTTGATGATAGCTCAGATGCTCCCACATCATTCTCCCCTTCTTGAAAAGGATTCAACCTCGAATCATATTTGACATGAATGATTGAACGATCTTCATAGGCGTCATCCTCTTTGATGCACAACTTCCTCTTGAATGTCTTGAGTGCATAGCTCCACCTTGAGGAAACGATGGATTGCTGCTGGAGTACATTGCTTCCCTTCATCCCTTTAGCTCCTTTGTCCTTGTCCTTCCTTTTGTCATACTTATCAGTGGCCTGCAAAAGAACCATAGGTGGAAGAACAACATCTTTTCTAGGAAATGTAAACGAATAACAACTAGCAAAACCATCATGAGCAACTCTCTTATCATACTTCCATGGATATTCCAATAAAAGTTGACAAGCTTGCATAGGCACAACATCACACAAAATAGTATCATCACAGTGTCCTAATGTCATGGCTTCCTTAACATGCTTGTTCAAAATCACATCAACACAATCAATCATCCAATGCAGTTTTAAAGGACTAGGGTAGCATAATGAAGTAATTTGCAATTTAGTATTCAATTTCATGCTAGCAATATTACCACAAATACCTTCATCAATAATCATGTTGCAATCCTCAACTTTATCTAAACAATGAGTTTCTCCTAGAATTTCAACACAATGAGCAGTTTGTACATGCAAATCCTTCCTATCAATCAATGAATCAACATGCTCATAATCAATTTCAACCTCATTATCTAAATCAGTTTTAGGATCATCAATACAAACAACATCATCAATACTATCACCTATTTCATATTCAATCTCAATTTGTTCTAGGTGATTAAGCATATCAGGACAATCATTAATCATATGATTTCTAGTTTGACAGTTTAAGCACAAAACATCTTCAATTTTAGTAGAAAGATTAGAAGTGCTCCCTGGGTTAACTTCTTGTGATGGAGAGGCATGCCTTAGATTCCTTTCTGGCTTCTTATCCTTTTTCTTCTTCTTGGCAGCCTCTTTGACTTGACAACTCCAACGCTCAAGCTCGGCTTCTAACTTAGCAAAGCTGTTTTTCACTACCGCTTGCACTCGCGCTTCCACTCGCGCTTGCCATTTTTCTGTAGCCTTCTCTATTTCTTTTTGCTTCTTGGCCTTTTTTCTCCTCTCAATCTTGATGGCCAAGTGCAACAATTCTTCCATGGAGGAGTAGCTATACAAATATACTTTGTTAGCTAAATACAGTTTAGTATATGAAGATACCTATTCATAGTAGTCTCCTCATTTTCATGCACATTAGCTCGAACCATAGCAGCCTTCATTGCATTGTATGTCTCCTCTGTTGACATGGTTCCTTGCCTCAAATTTTCCAACCTTTGCCTAAGCTTACGCGCGAAATATGGAGGCACAAAGCGAGCTCTCATTAAGGTCTTCATTTGCCTCCAAGTGTTCACAGCTGGATCAAGTGCTCTTCTCCTTTCTTCCTCAAGATTATTCCACCATTTCAGTGCATTGCCGGTAAATTCACGAACAACAAATCTTACCTTTTGGAATTCCATGAAGTTATGACAACTCCAAATATGCTCAACCTTGGCTTCCCATTCCATATACTCATCCATGTCCCAACCTTCAAATCTTGGAATGTTCAGCTTGACCTTGGCAAGACCAATTTGCTCTAGCTCACGTCCTCTTCTTCTTTGGACATCTTTGTATGGTTGCCAATCTTCACTCTCCATGTACTCCTGCTGATATCCCCTTGGAGGTCTCCTTCTGGGAGAAACTAACATGTCCATTATCAAAGAAAAGACAAACAAAGAACAATGTTAAGTGAGTGTAAATGAAAACAACTCGCAAGTGTTTACTCTCGTATGTTTTCCTCTGCACTCTCTCTCAATTGATGTTGTAACAAGATTTTCTTGATGAATTGCCTTGTATGTACCAATAACCCAATAGATTGAAACTAACAAGCTCCTAGCACTAATATGAGTGATGGTAGAGATGGAGATGGCTAGTGTAGGGACGGGGTTTCAACTTCAAGGTTCTGACTCAAAGCAAAATGACTCAACGAAAGAAAGAAACAAAGACTCAAAAGACGTTTGCAAGAATGTAAATGCAAACAACTAATACGACTCAAGTATGAACTCAAGAGGGCCAAAAGGAAGCGTACCTTAACTTGTCCCGACTGGTGTCAATGATGGATCGAAGACGGAGTCGAGAGGGCTAGGGTAAGAATGGGAATGGCTCGGAGGGCTCGAATTCGTAGACCAATCAAACACCAGCAGATCCGCGGTCGCGGTTATGTATTCGCGGTTGCGGGTGACAGATCCGCGGTCGCGGTTATGTATCCGCGGTCGCGGGTGACAGATCCGCGGTCCCGGTTATGTATCCGCGGTCGCGGGGGACAGATCCGCGGTCGCGGGGGACAGATCCGCGGTCGCGGGGGACAGATCCGCGGTCGCGGGGGACAGATCCGCGGTCGCGGGGGACATATCCGCGGTCGCGGTTATGTATCCGCGGTCGCAGGTGACAGATCCGCGGTCGCGGTTATGTATCCGCGGTCGCGGGTGACAGATCCGCGGTCGCTGATTTTGTCCTGCGGGCTAAAATACTCCTTCTTCGTTCGGGCTCGTGGCAATCCTGTTTCCTCCAATTTCTTGAATTCCGACTCAAACAATATCAAACTAGACTTTGACTCAACAAAACGTAAAAACTAAATGTTAACTTTGAGACTTTTCTATTTCTTTTTTTTGTGAATTTCTTTTCTTTTTTTTGAATTTCTTTTTTTTTTTTGAATTTCTTTTTTTTTGTCTCAGCAAAAACGAAAATTATAGACTCGATATGAGATATTAATCTCAGCAAAATTAAAATTAAATAGAATAACAACTAACTTGATTTTCCTTGTAAAAAGATAAGATTTCCTTCTTTGAAGATCTTGTTTGGGCTTTAAGGCAAGAAATTCCAACAATTCCTTAGGGTTTCTGATGGCCGCGTTTTTGGTAGGGATGGATGAATTTGTGATGGGTGAAGGGATGAATGGATTCTGGGACAAAGGTGCTCCAAACTCCAATCTTTCGATCTCCACCAACACGAATCGATCCAAGCTTCTTGTACACAACCTGAAACAGACTCAACAAGAAAGATCAAAGTACTAGAAGACTCAAAATCAATTTCTGAAAGAAACTGACAAACAGGCAAACAAAACTGACTCCTTTTTTTGTGATTTTCTGCATAGGGGTCTCTTGATGTTCTCGTGAAGACAGATGGTGTCAACACAGCTCTGATACCAATTTGATGCGGGGATAAGCCGTTGTTGTCCGATCTAGACACCAAACCTCGAACAGAGAAGATAGGCGGAATTAGAATGGAATGAAAGAAGGATAAGTCGAATGATAGGCCAATTAGAACCAAATCAAACAACGATAAAACCCTTGAACTTAGGAACAAGAACCTTACCGAATGATGAAGAAACCCCAACGGATGATTACAACCAAACACAATGACTATGGTGGG
The DNA here is from genome assembly GCA_029168935.1 of Oxyria digyna. Classification (NCBI taxonomy): domain Eukaryota; kingdom Viridiplantae; phylum Streptophyta; class Magnoliopsida; order Caryophyllales; family Polygonaceae; genus Oxyria; species Oxyria digyna. The sequence continues at coordinate 51,260,631 of JAPVLV010000005.1, forward strand.
TCAAGGCACCTGGAGGATGCTCTTATGGAGTCCCGATAGCACCAACCTTATGGAGGAGATTGACACACACAAGTACAACTAGGGCGAGTTCAACAACAATGCACACGGGGCACTCTTCTCACAAAAGCTCTCTTTTGGGAGGAAAAACAATAAACGTTGTATTCAATATCAAAGTCTGGTTGGGGGGGCTAAACAATAACTAGGGCAAACCTTATATAGGGTTCATAAGGATGCCAATTAAAAGAAATAAAGCAATAAAAGTATTTCCTAAAAATAGCTAAAAAAACCAATTAAAAGAAATAATCTCGGAAACAATCCAAACAAGATAATCTCGGAAGTCTTCAGCAGGGAATCCGCGGGCGCGGAAAAGGAGCCGCGGTCGCGGATTTAGTTCTGCGAATCAATGGAATCAGCCCGAAATCCGCGGTCGCGGATTTGTAGACATGTCGCCGACAACTCTTTTTGAAACGGCTCGTTCTCTCTCGTCCGAGATCGGAATTGAGCGATTCCAAAGCCTAAAGTTTCGTCTTGAAGTATAGTTTATTTAATCTTCAGTACTTGACTTCTCATCTTGACTCGAACCGGATCTCTACGATGTTGAATGGATACAATACGAGCTCGGGCTACTATCAATGACTTCAATGATGGCGCATAGCGATCTTTAGCCCTAGCTCCAGTGGTTAGCACATCTTTAGATTTAGGACGGGGCGTCCTTGATGATAGCTCAGATGCTCCCGCATCACATCCAAAACAGAGAATTGAAATCACCACCCAGCTTTCCGAAATTTTCGTAATTACCACACACTTTTAAAACAGCAAACAGATAAAGCAAAAACCTCCACTAAGTGATCCGGTTAGTATAGCTGTCTCCAATGATTCCCACACAGATGGAAAAATCCCCGTCGCTGGAGTGAACGATTCACCTTCTCCCAGGGTTCAAACCATTCCTTCCTACTGTATGGGTTAGCAAACAAATCAATTACAGGAATACTGAATCAGTATTCTATGTCACAAAAGGTTATTATATTCAGGTTCATTGAAATTGATTACATAAGTCTTAGTATAGTTTTTTGTCTCCTTACAGTTATGATATTTGAGTGGGTAAAAAGGTACACAAAATTGAGGTATAATTTAGTTTTGATCCTCTATTTCGGTGTTCTCTATTCTGCAGCTAAGGGGGTCATTGAAGAAATAAGTAGTTCTTAACCTGTTAAACTTTGGCTGAACGTGTGGTGGATGTCAGCTGATTTTCGACGCTAGGAATAGAAGATATTGGTAGTTGGTATGATGCAGCGCTATTGTAAATCAATGATTATGTAAATTTTCATGTCATCATTGAATATTGGTTTGGGTTGAAACATGTGTTTAAGTTTATGGGGCAACAGATAAACATATGTTGTGTTCAGCACCTACGACATGAGTACTCGGACATGATGTTCATCGCGCCCTAATAATTTTGTGGGATAATGGATATATGAACAAAAATGAATAGAATAGGGAAGCATGCAGAGGTGGATTAATATTGAGGCGGAGATCGTAAAAACAGGAACTGTCTGTTATTGGTGAAAACAACCAGCAAAACTGAAAGGGAAAACGGGAAGCATAAAAAAACACAGTCTGTGAAGATGTTTCACAATTGTAAATTTAGGGGAAAAAATGCAACTTGTAGTGACATTCCTTCAAACACTCTTTTGCTTTTTGACGGCTGGGGAAACCTCCGTTGAATTCGTATCTGAATGTGCAGCATCCTCCACGCCCCTGCATAATAAAAACAAAAACTGAAGTTGACTCAACATAAATCATAGGGTGAATCACAGTCTAGAATGCAGGCTAGCTTACGCAGGGTCTGATCCGGCGGACGATGTGGTTAGACTATCACTGTCCTCTCCATCCCTCGGTTTCTCATCATTGGTATCAGAACTACCACCATTCTGAGTTGAAACATTATTTGTACTTCACACATGCATAAACAAAGACAGGTTGATAACGTGTGTGTATGAACGATTAGATGCAACACTGGATTTGAAATGAGCTTACAGTTTGGTTTCCAGTTCTACAATATGCATAATAGCAATTGAATCATGGGTCTTTCTCAAAATCCCTTCATCACCATCGTCTCCCAACAGCTTCTGAGTAGAATTAGTTCCATTATTTCCCATAATTGTTCCACATAATTTCTCACCCCCCAAAGGGGAAAGTGAATCTGACGGAGCATCCTGTTGGGATTCATGTAGTTATGAATTCAGTAATTTCACACATTAGGAAAAGCACACAGATTCTTTTTCTCCATTTGAAAACACCAAAATCACCTTTGTTGTCGGAGGAACTTCCGATACACTGTTGATCGTGAAACTCTCGTACATACCGTGATTGTAGTACGACTGGCTCTTAATCGCAAAAACATGTTCTGTCCCTATTAAAAGAGAAATCTCTTTTGGGTGGAATAAAACAAAGTTCATAGCCTTCATGGCAGTTTGCAATCCATTCAGAATTTAAAATTAGTGTGAATAACTACATAAAGTTAATATTAGCATAACACATGTTGGTGGTGGCAGTATTACGCAAAGACACACAGATTAATGCAAGCAGGCAAATACAGAAATGATGTAAACCAGGGTAATAGTACCAGCCGAAATCCAACCACTTGTTGAAACACATGATATAGGTAGACGAAAACATAATACGGGCAACTACATATTTTCAACAACATTATATGTAAGCAAACAATACATGGAACAAAATATTCTTCTTTGGGCGACGAATGCAAAACATGGATTCAAGATGTAGCATTACATGAAACATAAACACAAATAACACTGTATGAAATTGGGATAATGAAAAAGAAACAAACCTTCGAATCAGACAACAGAAATTCGGTACCAATGTATTTCCCATTCACATTCACGGTACCGACGACTAACCATTGCGACCACCGTTTGGTTAGACTCTTTGGACAATTCGGAGAACAAAGCATAGGCGGCACCGGCGTCAAGCGGTCGTATAGAACTCGAATTGGACCTCTGACGTTTAGCAGCCTTTTTCTTCATGGAGGTAGAAGCAGCAAAGATTTGAAGAGATGAGTTTGACGCCATTCGGGAAGTTGGAAGAGGAACCAAATATGATGGAAACAGAGGAAACCCAATAACGATGACAACATATTTATACCGAAATTTGTTACAAAGGGAAACACATAAGTGAATCAGAAACTGCAGAAGCTGGACAGACTCGAAACAACGGGAAGATAAATAGGCGACATTAATTAGAGAAATGAATACGGAAAGGGAGAAAGACGTAACAACAACGGAAGGTAAAAAGGAGGGGAATACAATGGAGCAATGAAAAGGAAGATGGGGGATGAGTAACTCAATGTGAAAACCTAAATGAATGCTTCATGCACTCATTGTGGGCCAGAGCGTAAAAATGAGGCCCAAAACCCACGAAAGCCCGACTGATAAATGATGGGGCCCGGAACATTTTTCCATTACTTCTTCAATCACAACACTTTTTATCTGGTTTTTCGTTTGCGGTTAGTCATTAAATAGGTCATAAATTTAAAATGTGTGAACGGTGATATAATACAATTCTACAAGCTCGTAAAATGCAAATACAACTATTGCAACAGTGGTTGCAACCGAAATCTGCAACATAAAGTATTTATATGATGTTCATGTTTAATTGAGGTCAATGTTGCTTGGCGTGTTACATGTGGCGTGATACATGTTTTACTGAGGCCATGCATATGAATCAATCTTAGGTGTTGTCAATATATAGATTAAAAATATCTAATTAATCCAGATTAATTTTTAATCGGGGAAGGATGGGGCGTCGGAATGAAACGAAGGCATTGATGAACCTGATAGAGATGAGAATGAATTTGGAGATTGTGGTAGAGAAAGGAGACGAAGATTGTGTGTTCTTAGTTGATGATGGAATTAACATTTAAGAAAATAGATAATTAGGATAAAGATTTAAAATAATAGAGTATAATTCATTAGGTACATGTTGTTTTTACTTCTTCAAACTCATGAACTTTTATATATATCTTTTATATAAAGATAGATAGATTTATAAAAGCAGTGCAACAAGCAAAAAGGGAAAACAACGCGGAAGCCTATTTGACAAATACAATCATATGTTATTTTTCAGACTCAAAACCGAACATTTTCAAAGTAGTCAAACTATACGCTAGCCGACCAACGACTAACATAAAATAGAAACCTATTTATAAGTTTATATACATGGTTCAGATAAAAGAAGAGAAGCATGCGCAGATCCATCACTGAAGAAGATTGAAACACAACCTTGAAATTGCATCAATATGTTCCATCCTTCCTCATAAATACATCTCCTTGAGTTTCAAAATGCATGCGAGAAAACATGCAACTTAAAAGTCATTCTATTCTCCTTGATCAAATAAGCAAACTTATTACTCGTTTCAAGCCTGCATCGAAAATTGTTTGGCCGACTTTGATAAGCTTGATTCCACTCTCAGAAAGCAATCCAAATAGGCTTGCATTAAGGGAGGTGGTCATTGCTCCAGCACCTTCTACAACTACTTTATGGCAAAGAGAACTCTAAACTCTTGACTCTGAGATTGTTGCTTGTTTCGTGGACTATTTTTCTGGTCTTCTGGGCAACAGTAATCTCACTCCCTTCGTTAGTTCCACTTTCACTAGCCCAAATACTCCCCCAAACCCTTCACTCTTTCTTAACTTTTTCCTCCTTATAACTCCTCAAGACTTTAGAGCTTCCCTTTTCGAGATTAATCCTTGCATTACTCCCTCTTTTTCCAAAACTTCTGGGCTATTGTTGGTCAGGATATTGTCAAAGCCACCTCTTACTTTTTCATTAACTGCCAACTTCTCCGAAAAATCAACCACACCATCATTCACCTCATTCCCAAACCCTCTCATGCGCCCACTGTCACATATTTCCGCCCAATCTCTGATTCCAGCACCACATACAAAATCATATCCAAAATCATTGCCAACCGCCTGAATGTCATTCTGCCTTATATTGTCCTCGAATGTCTGGGTGTCTTCATCCCCATTCGCATGTTCAACACAACATCCTCATTTGTCAAGACATCCTCAAACATTAAGATAGAAAGAACATCTTTCCTCGTTGCACTATCAAGGCGGAAGAATCTTCAGATTTTGTTTTGCTTATCTTAGGTTAAAAAAAAGTTATCTAATTAATTTCGAAATTATGATTTTTCAGATTATTATTTTCGGAATTAATTAAAAAAAAATTGGGCCAAAAGAAAATACTAGCTGGAGAGAAACCCGGCTAGGGCAAAACCCTTTTCTAGGCTAGTAGCCTTAGAACCAAGATTCAAGCGGACCCCGGTTAGTAACCGTGAGAAGTCTTAGGGAGCAAGTCAAGTGGTCCTGCGCTAGTAGCCCAATAGGACCCCGCTCGACAATTTCTTTAGAGGACGTCCTGTTTGTTTCTTAGTTCTTTCTGCTCACCATTTTTATTTTTCTCTTTATCATTTCTTTTGAATTATAATTACAGATCTTTTTAATTGATTGATTGCTCTGTTTCGTGCCTATTGCCTACCTTCTTTGCTTACCTTAGCTATTTCTTGAATTTACTACGTAGCGAAAGGTTAAGTAGAAGACGATTTTTGTTGTCCATGTGCTGTTGTTGCCTGTGATTTGTGCAAGTTTAGGGGGAATGACAGTGCCTTGGGCTTGTGTAGTCAAGAGATCTTTGATCTCTGACGAGAAGATTGCTTGACCATCCCATCGAGAGACGATTTTTCAATCTAGATGTTTGGTAAAGGGATTTGTCTGCAACTTGATCATAGATGGAGGATCTTGCTGCAACATTATCGATCGAGAGTTAGTGGAGCGTCTAGGGATACCAATAACGCCACATCGTCAGCCCTATAACATGAATTGGCTTAATGCTGACTCACCGCTACGAGCCACTGAGCAAGCCATGGTGGCGTTTGCTATAGGAGGATACACTGATGCAATATTGTGTGACATTCTACCTATGTCTGGGAGGCCTTGGGAGCATGATCGAGGTGCGATACACAATAGTATCACCAATGAGTACTCATTTCCCATGGAGGGCAAGCGTTACACGCTACTGCATATGACGCCCAATGAGATTATGACCGCCCACATGGAGGACGAGTAACGTCGACAGGCCAGAGAAAAGAAAAGAGGGTGGCTCAAGAAGAAGAAGCTCGGGCCCAGGACGTTGTTGTAGACCAGGCTATACAGGAGGACAACCAGGAGACAGGAGGAGAAGTAGAAGAGGCCAATAAGGACGTCATCACCTCGGAAGGTGTCGTTGAGATTAACATAGCCTTTCTGTCAATGAGAATTTGAGGAGTCAACCTTTCAAGGAAGAATCCTTTACTCCCTCGTTTACTCATCTGTCTTTTACATCATCTGTTGCATATAAGCATTGTGTTCGACATTCATATCTTATGCATCATGTGTTTCCCTTTTTTCGTATGTTTGTTGGTTTGCCCAGGAATGCCTATTATGTTTGTAGTAGCATCATTAAGCATCTGCATAGGCATAAGAAGAAGGTTATAGCATGTGCATGTTTGCTGTCATCTGATTTGTATATTTGTTACAAGGAAAACTCCCTTGTGATTCATGATTTTGTTGCATATGATCCGTCTTCTGCCCATTACCATCATGCTCCATATGAAGAGACATCATATAAGTTGCATCCAGATCTCCATGAAGATTTCTTATTCCCGTATACTTATTATGTTGTTCCTAGCATGTTTGGGAATCTAATTGGGATTAGAAAGAAAGGTTGTGTAGAAACTGCATGCATCTTGGTATATCCTTTGCATTTAGGCTTGAGATTGTCATTCATTGAAATCCTTGATTGCGCATCTTGCTTCCTTAGAGACATAGCTAGTTATCCTTGTGCTTTTCTTGTGCTTATGACTATAAGATAAGATACATTTTTTGAAGGGGAGATGTCTCACTTTTGCAAGCATGACGTCTAGACCTACACATCAAGCTTTGTTCAATTCAAATAAATACTTATGTCTTGTGGTGTGTAAAGGTACTTGTTACGTGACCTTCTTTGTTGCGGAACAAGAAGATTCGAGGTCGAATCTTTTCAAAGGAGGGGAGGATGATGCACGTACTTCAGAGCTTCACCCAGAGCCGGAGCATGATTCGTGTTTGGCACCCATGGTTGTATGGGTGAGCTCTCAAGGGCCCCATTTCCGAGACGAGCTGAAGTTGGAAGGGCAAGAAGATTCGAAGTTGAATCTTTTTCAAGGGGGGGATGATGTACATACGCTGGAGCATCCCCCGGAACAACCCGTGATGCGATTCCGTAGCCGAGCTGAAGACCGGGAAGATGACAAGAGGCGATGCTGTCAAAGATGGGTTGAAGATAGGACAGAGTGGAATTCACAATTGGCTGACTCAATTGGGCTCATTTCAGGATATGTTTGGGACTTAGGATCAAATGACCTACTCTCCAAAGTAGAAGTCCAACGGACAAATGATGATCAAGTCATGACTTCTACAAGGTCAGAAATTGCAACAGCTCGTCCAGACGAACCATTTATCCGTTTGGGCCCATTTTGGGATATGTGTCCGTTTTTAGGCTTATCTTTCATGTGTCCAAAAGTGAGGTCCATTGGATGTCGGGGGCTACTGGCACAACCAGATCAAGTTCGTGAGAGATGTGGGCCTTTTAGCCATGAAGAGGATTTCGGCCAAAGGGGCATGTGTGTTGGACAATTCCGTTTTTTAGTATTACTCTTAGGAGTATAAATAATTAAGTTTTTAGGGTTTGAAGTCACTTTTGAAATCAGCCAAGAACAATATTCACGTTAGTTTTGAGATTAGTTTGTAGAACCCTAGATTTAGTTTTGATTGGATTGATTGTGTGGATTCATTATCAATTCAATTGTGAGAAGGAGTAGTTGGTGTGTCCGATAGCTCTATATCAACCCGAGAAGGAGTAGTTGGTGTGTCTGATAGCTCTAGATCAACTCGAGTTCAACTTGTTCGTGGATTTGAACAAGGCGGATTCAAACCTTGTTAGAGTTCTTCGTGGATTCGAAGAACTACATCAAGTTGATAGAGACCGAGGGGTGGATTCATCAACGCCGTCTTTTACTTATCGGTTCGAGTAATTCCCCTATCGCTGCCCTAACCATCGTCGCTGCCAATCTCTCTCGGTCACCACCCCCCTGCCGTCGTTGTCACCCAGAACCGCTGCCGCCAGGATCTCCGCCGCCAACCAAGAGTGATGTACGTACGCTGGAGCGTCTCCCAGTTAACCCATGATGGGATCTCGTCACCAAGCTGAAGGCCGAAAAGACGACAAGAGATGATGCTATCGAAGATGGGATGAAACAAGGGCAGAGTGGTGTTCACAATTGGCTAACCCAATTGGTATCATTTCAGGATATGTTTTGGACCCAGGACCAAATGACCTGCTCTCCAAAGTATAAGCCCAACAAACAATTTATCTCTTTGAGCCCATTTTTGGATATGTAACCGTTTTTGGGCTTATCTTTCATGTATCCAAAAATGAGGTGCATTGGATGTGAGGAGTTACTGGTACAATCAGGTCAAGTTCGTGAGAGATATGGGACTTTTGGCCATGAAGAGGATTTCGGCCCAAGGGGCATGTGTGTTGGACAATTCCGTTTTTAGTATTACTCTTAGGAGTATAAATAGTTAAGTTTTTAGGGTTTGATGTCACTTTTGAAATCAGCCAAGAACAATATTCACGTTAGTTTTGAGATTAGTTTGTAGAACCCTAATTGTAGTTTTGATTGGATTGACTGTGTGGATTCATTATCAATTCAATTGTGAGAAGGAGTAGTTGGTGTGTCCGATAGCTCTACATCAGCCTTAGTTCAACTTGTTCGTGGATTCGAACAAGGCGGATTAAAACCTTGTTAGAGTTCTTCGTGGATTCGAAGAACTCCATCAAGTCGATCGAGACCGAGGGGTGGATTCCTCAACGTCGTCTTTCGCTTATCGGTTCGAGTAATTCCCCCGTCCCTTCCCTAACCACCGTTGCCGCCAATCTCTCTCTCGGTCACCACCCCCTGTCGTCTTCGTCAGCTGGAAGCCGCCGCCAACCAGATACCACCGCAGCCAAGACCTCTGCCGCCGACCGAGATCCTCGTCGTCGATCTACTTCACTTCGACGTCCCGAGTTCAAATCCTAGCCTATTGCGATCCTACTCCGATGCATGAGTAATCAGAGAGCCTCATCGTCGATCTGCTTCACTTTGACGTCTCTTCGACGTCTTGTGTTCAAATCCTAGCCTATTGCGATTCTACTCCGACGCAGGAGACATCAAGTTGTCTCACAGACGCATGTCTAATCTGAATGTGTCTCTTCTTGCCATTATAGGCACTACGGTTTTCTATGCAAATTGCAGCTTGTGAGTCACAATGTAGAGATACAGGGGGAGATGGGCACCCCCCAGTGGTAAATCAGCCAGTAAACTTCTTAATCACTCAACCTCTTGACTTGCTAAATCTAGAGTTATAAAATCAGACTCCATAGTAGATCTAGCTATACAAGTCTATTTAGAAAACTTCCAAGAAACAGAACCACCACATAATGTAAACACATAACCACTAGTGGAGTTAACTTCTTTATCATCGGTTGCCCAATTTGCATCACAATATCCCTCTAACACTTTAGGATAACCAGCATAATGTAAACCGCAATCCATAGTGCCTTTCAGATATCTCAATAATCTGTTAAGTGCACTCTAATGATCTTTACTAGGGTTATGAGTATACCGACTAAGTCTACTAACTCCATAAGCATACTCACTTTGTGAAACACTCACCTTGGTTTTTCTTTAAATGCATGCTAGAGTCAAAAGAAGTTCTAACTGGCATCACATAAAATTGATTAAATTTCTGTAACACTTTCATTACATAATGAGGCTGAGACAAAATGAAGCTACTTTCAGCTTTAGTTACTTTAACACCTAGAATCCCATCAGCTTCACCTAAGTCTTTCATATCAAACGAGGGGATAAGTATAGTTTGGTCGAATTTAGAGCATTTATATGTGTTCCAAATATTAGCATGTCATCAACATAAAGACATATAATCACACAATCAGCACCAAACATCCTTGAATAAACACATGCATCAGATCCATTGACTTGGAACCCAATGCTTAGAAAAGTTTTATGAAACTTATCATACTTGCTTCAAACCATATAGTGACTTCTTGAGTCTGCACACCTTATTCTCTTGTCCAGGAACCATTCACCCTGGAGGTTGTTCCATATAAATCTCTTCATTAAGATCACCATTTAAAAATGCAGTTTTAACATCCATTTGATGTACCAATAACTTATAACTAGAAGCTACAACAAACAATGCACGTATGGTAGAAATCTTAGTGACAGGAGAGTAACTGTCAAAGAAGTTAATTCCATATCTTTGAGTGAAACCTTTAATAACTAGTCTCGCCTTATACATTTCATTAGATCCATCGGTTTTAAGTTTTCTCTTAAAGATCCACTTACAACCAATGGCCTTGTTTCCCTTAGGCAAATCAACTAGTTCCCATGTGTGATTTGACATGATAGATTCTATTTCACTGTTAATTGCATCTTTCCAAAAACTAGAATCCAATGATCTCACATCTTCATCATATGTCTTAGGGTCATCCTCTAGCATATGCAAACTAACGAATGTATCATTCAACACATCTAGATCATGCAGTTCAATCGAGAATGCAATCACAAAATCAGGACCAAAGCCAGTTTTTCTTTTTTGTCTCTTACTCTTCCTAGGTTCAATTTCATGAATAGGCATGGAAGGTAAGAAGATGCACCATTACTAGTCATAGAATCAACTTGCACACAATTTTTCTTTAAAGAAAATATGCTAAAAAATTCAGCATCTCGATTTTCGCACACACTCAAAACCATAAATCGATAAGCTGCACTATTTCTAGCATAACCAATAAATACGGCATCAAAAGTCTTAGATTCGATTGCATCAACTTTAAAAGCAGGTAAGCAAACCTTAGCTAGACACCCCCACACTTAAGAAATTTCATATTAGGCGCAGGCCTCTCCATAATTTGTAAGGTGTTTTGTCTAGCTTTCTATGTGGAACTCTGTTGAGAATGTGATTGGCAGTTAATACATCTTCACTCCGCATGTTGTCAGGCAAACCAGAACTTGAAAGTTAGGCATTCATCATTTCTTTCAAAGTTCTGTTTTTCCTTTCTACTATACTGTTTTGTTGTGGGATAGTATGGGGTTGTAAATTCATGAATTATGCCATTGTTCTCACAGAATTCCTTCCATGAGTTAGTGACGTATTCACCACCTCTATCATATCTAATCCTTTTGGTTTTCCTATTCAATTGGTTTTCTACTTCTCCCGCATCAACAGGGGAGGATGATGGAGACTGTGCTCCATCGGCGAGAACTGGTTGTTCTGGTGGAAGAGAAGATTAGCGGCAAAGAAGCAGTAGGCGGCGTAGGTGGAGAATGGTGGAGGCTCTACTAGAAGATGCAGAGAATCGGTGATAGGACGAGAAAAGAAGAGGTGAAGAAGGATGAAACGAAGATGGTGCTCGGTGGTCTATGTGGTGACGGTGACGGCGAAATCCGAATACGAGACTGGTTATCTTGTTCGTTCCCAAATCAGAGAGAGACCTTTGGCAGAACAAGGAGTAGAGAAGAGAAGAGCAAGAGATGATAGGAATGATGATCGTTGATGAAGATTATGTTTTTTGAAGAAAATGTCGTTGATAAGGAAGATGAAGACACTGCTCGTTTTTCTCATAATCTGACCGTTGGATTTGGATAAAACTTTAGGAAAATGTTCCTAGATTGTGTGTCTACATTCTGAATGGTGGAGATTGGATTTCAAAGTCCTTAAGTTGTTCATTCGGCCTCAGGAAGAATTGTTGCAGTCTTCGTAATTCATATATTTTGTGCTCTATTGTTATTACTCCGTTGGAGATGGGGGTGTAGTGATCAATATATGCACAGATTGAGAAGGATTGTGTGTTGTAGATGGTGTACTACAGTGTGGAGTGTGATAAGAGAGGTTGGAGAAGCAGTCTTGATACTTTTGGTCTTGGATCATGGTTTTGTGAGGGTTGGTAGAGGCATGCCACTTAGAGGAGCTATGTGATGAATGTCTCTAGTCAACAGATGGTGAGAATCAGATTGCAAGCAAGTGTGGTAGCTTGATATGGTAGGATGCAGAGTGGAGAAATTGTTCAATGCCTTAGTGAAGTAGGTGGACTTGTGAGTAAAGCAAGTTTAGTTTCTTGTCATTCAACAAGTAGTGAAAAAGAGTTGCGTGTTCTCACTTGTTGGGGGATATGAAAGAGTAGAGATACTAAGAAAAGACCCGAGAGAAGAGGTCCAGAGAGTACCTGAAAGAGACCATGAGAAGAACAATTTGAGCATCTAACTAGAAAGAAGAAGTTATGAGAAGAACAATTTGCGCATTGGCCAACCAGAAAGAAGAAGCTATGAGAAGTTGTTGAGTGTGGAGCCAAGGAGTGCCTTAAAGATGTTCAATACGGAGGATTAAACTTAGGGGAGGATATATATGTTGGAATATAAGATTAAGATAAAGTTCTGGTTATCTTCGTCTATGATTAGTATATGTTTAATTGTGTTTAATGATCAAATAGGTAGCAGTTACATTTTAGTGGGTTAGGTAGTGGGCTAGTTAAGGGGTAGCGGTTACATGATACTATGGTTTGATGTACCGAGGCTATATAATGCCTTGCCTTTGCGTAATCAAATAGTCAGTTTTGCACAATTCTCTTCGATTTCCAACATTTTGTTGGGTCTGTATCGATCTCATCTTTCACAATATATGTGTCTCGTCGTCTGATATAGATGAACGAATCTGTAAATCTCCATTTACCATAGCAGGTACGCACAAGACTTACGCGCGTTCGGGTGACTTGTTTGGGATCGTTCGGAATCGGAATCAGGGTAGATCAGTTTCGTTGGGTTCGTATTGATCCCAACTTTCACCAGACATGTCTCTTGCTCGATTCTGATTCTGATTACGAATGAGCCTAGATGAGCCACCTGAACCAGAGTATGGAAATAGTTCCCTTTATAGGCGTCTTTTAAAACAACGCCTTTGTCCGAAGCTGAAAATGTTTTAAAAAATTATATACTCGTTCACCTTTTTTTAAAAGAGTGCCTTTGCTGCTTCATTAATTTGTTCAATGGAATGCCTAAAATCTTATTTTTGTTCTTATTATGTTTTTGTTTAGGTGTATTAGATGAGATACAACATAAAGCCAAGGTGTTTTTAGATTTTACAGGTTTGAATATGGTGATGATGAAGGTAGAGAGGAAGTCGCTTTAATATATAATGGCATAATTGGCATTATTGTGGGACTATGCTCTGAAGGAGGGAGTCTTGTGTGTAACAAGGCGGTTACAAATGATGCTAGCTTATATGATGAGAGAAGGGTTGTGATGGTTTTGACAATACGAACAACATATGAAGGAAATCCCCCTATAAGTATAAGCTTTATGATGTCCAAAATAAATTCATATGTATGTTGTTATTCACTTGAGGGAACCAATACATGGCATAAAATGAAAGATTGTGGCTTAGTGTTAACTCGTGAGAGTAGTGAGAATTTCATAATAGTTGCAAGCCCATATAGTGTAACCTATAGTAGCAGATTGGATGAATCAAAGTATGGAATACATTCTATTCTCGAAAATTTGTCTGATATCAGCTTTGCACTCATCAAAACCCCAAAGACTTCAAAGAAACAGAAAGGAAAGAAAGACGAGGCCAAACCCCAGAGACTTCAAAAAAAGACAAAGAGATAAATATGGAAAATAAATTAAATCTCATTTGTTTCCATATTTCGAAAGTGACTAGATATGAGTATATACCAGAATGACGGTTTGAAAAATAAAATTTATTATTTCATTTTGGGTGTCACTTGAAATTTTTTAAATGTATTATGTGTCCTTTACTTTTGCTAATTTTCCTTTCTACTAAAAGTGTGATTTTTCCGGAGCGCGGCTCCACAACCCTATAAAAGTGAAAATGATTAAAGAGTAAATTTTATATCTTTTTTTTTGGATCAAAATGCATAAAAATCTCTATCAAGGTGAGACTCAATATCATTAATGAGTTGACATTTAATTTCCTGAATTACACTACGATTTAACTCACACATTTCATTAGTCCGAACTCTTCTATTAGTTACATTTCTAGTTTACAAAGAATAGAAAACATATTTAAGATGAAGAAAATATTCATAAAAATTCGAACATTTAAACATTGCTTGACGAGTTTCCCTGGAACCATGCTTGCACCTTGAAACTGAATGCATAATATAGTTGACCTCTTACTATTTCTCCAAACTCACCGGGGGAAAAGTTGGGTCCATCCATCCATGGGAGTTGAGATACTCCCAGACTTCAGTGTCTTCTTCCCCTTGCTCTATGCTTCTTCCCCAACCCGTTAGACAAATGGAATTTGTAGCTAAAGAAGATTCATCTTTAGTAAGTGAAGATGCTCCTATCGGTCGGTACAACGTGTCCTCCCCATAACTTGAGTGCACTATGATGCTAGCTAGAACGGGCCACTTACATATCTCTTTTTGCACATCGAATTCAAACTCCTCTCTAAATTGAGGATGGAAGTCATGTTCATCTCCCGGGTACTCGATATAATACCGTTTTATTTGCTAACAAGTGAACAAGTAGTAGTGAAACTCCAAATAATATTATAATATTGAAATTTAAATAACTCATACGTACCCATGTTTCCTCCTCGGTTCCAAAACCGAGTTTCTTCAAAAGGTTAAAGTCAGATTGAGTTACAACACTTCGTTTTTCTATTGCTATCAACATGTGTAATAAAAGTTTTTTTTCTAGTAGACGGGTCAAGAGTGCTAAATATGTGGAGCAATGGTCGAATGATATGGATTGTGGTGGATCATTAATCTCATTGAGTTTAACTATTATATTAATCTGAGCACTCATTACTGCATGGATGGCGTGGCTTTTTATTTTTGGGTGTCACTTGAAAATTTTTAAATGTATTATGTGCTTTTTATTTTTTTTCTTAATTTCTTTTATTCTAAAAGAGTGATTTTTCCGGAGCGCGACTCCACAAACCTATAAATGTGAAATCATTAAAGAGTAAACTTTGAATCTTTTTTTTTTTTTTTATCAAAATGGATAAAAATCTTTATCAAGGTGAGACTCGATATAATATCGTTCTTCCAACAAGTAAACAAGTTAATAGTGAAACTCCAAATAATCTTATAATATTGAATTTATTAACTCATATGTATCATGTTTCCTCTTCAGTTCCAAAACCGAGTTTCTTCAAAAGGTTAAAATCAGATTGTGTTACAACACCTCGTTTTTCTATTGCTATCAACATGTGTGATAAAGTTTCTTTTCTAGTAGACGGGTCAAGAGTGCTAAATATGTGGAGCAAATAGTCGAGGGATATGGATGGTGGTGTATCATTAATCTCATAGAGTTTGACTATTATATTAATCTGAGCACTCATTACTGCATAGATGGCGTGCCCTTTCATTTTGGTGTCACTTGAAAAAAATTAAATGTATTATGTCCCTTTATTTTTTCTTATTTTCCTTTCTTTTAAAATAGTGATTTTTCCGGAGCACGACTCCACAACCATATAAATGTGAAAATCATTAAAGGGTAAACTTTATATCTTTTTTTATCAAAATGCATAAATATCTCTATCAAGGTGAGACTCGATATAATACTGTTTTATCTGTCACAAGTAAACAAGTTAGTAGTGAAACTCTAAGTAATCTTATAATATTGAAATTTAAATAACTCATACATACCGTTGTTTCCTCCTCAGTTCCAAAACCGAGTTTCTTCAAAATTTTAAAGTTAGATTGAGTTACAACACCTTGTTTTTCTATTGCTATCAACATGTGTGATAAAGTTTCTTTTCTAGTAGACGGGTCAAGAGTACTAAATATGTGGAGGAAATGGTCATGGATAGCATGCCCTTTATTTTGGGTGTCACTTGAACTTTTTTAAATGTATTATGTGCCCTTTATTTTTTCTTATTTTCCTTTCTTCTGAAAGAGTGATTTTCCCGGAGCGCGGCTCCACAACCCTATAAATGTGAAAATCATTAAAGAGTAAACCTTGTATCTTTTTTTTTTTTTATCAAAATGCATAATAATCTCTATCAAGGTGAGACTCGATATAATACCATTTTATCTGCCGACAAGTAAACAAGTTAGTAGTGAAACTCCAAATAATCTTATAACATTGAAATTTAAATAACTCATATGTATCCTTGTTTCCTTCTTGATTCCAAAAGCGAGTTGTTTCAAAAGGTTAAATTCATATTGAACTACAACACCTTGTTTTTTATTGATATCAGCATGTGTGATGAAGTTTCTATTCTAATAGACGGGTCAAGAGAGCTAAATATGTGGAGCAAATGGTCGAGGGATATTGATGGTGGTGGATCATTAATCTCATGAAGTTTGACTATAATATTAATTTGAGTACTCACCGATGTAAGCATAACAAGTTAAGAAACTTTATATAAATTTTTACATTGTGTGACAAATGAGATAAAGTTTCTTTTAATGACATGAAAGGAAAAGAATATAATAAAAATACAATTAGAAACTCAAATAGAGTATCTCTATTGTGGATGGCCTTACAATCCGAATGAGATAAAGAGGAGATACAAATTTGTTTGTTAGTAAATCTATCTTATATATTAAAGGTAAGCCTTTTCAAGTTCTAAGAGTGACATTAGGAGTAAATTGTTAGATTTATATTTTATTAAACAAAATCAATTGTAAATTTTAATAAATATTATTAATAAAAGTAAGATATACGGTATAATTTTTATCTGATAAAATTTTGAAATCATTCTTTTAATGATTGGAATTAAATAATAATTATTCTAGAAAATTTGCTCACATTATTAATACCAATTTGGAACTTTAGTATTTGAAATTATACATAGTTTATACAATTCCAACAATTGATTTCAATAAATAAATAATTTTTTAAAAGCATCTCAATTAGTTTCTACTATAAAAACTTATACGTATTAAGTATAGAATACTTGATATCTTCATTTTAAATATAAAAATAATTTAAATCTATAATAAAACATTACCTTATTTATATTATAATACAAAAATAATTTTAAAAAAAACATATTTTTATATTAAACCCCGTTCTTGACACAAATATTACACTAGTTGGATTGATTTTATAGATCAAAGATTGAAAAATAAATCCGTTTTAACGGATAGAGATGGGTTTATTTATTTCTTTTTTCTTTTTAATTATTTTATCAGTAATTATAGAAACAAGCCTCAGGCTTTGGATCTATGGCAAAAATGCCCTTATCCAATTTTAAGTAATTACGAAAATTTCCCAAACTTATAGATGACTTAAAAGGATCATTGGAATGAGAAACTTAGAGTAAAATGACGATTTAAGAATATTAACCGTATTTAAATCTTAACATTAGTTTGTTAATCTGATTTAAATATTCTAGGTTACATATTGATAAGTTTAAATTATGTGTGATATTATATACTCTTACAACTCTATGTAACAAGTTTTAATTTAGTCTCATAATTAATTAACATAATTATAAGAAAAATTATTTCTATGAAAATTACCAAAATACCCTTATTAAAATGAGGGATATTACAATACTACCCCCTTCAAAAAAGTTTCGACCCCGCAACTTGCACTTAACCGGGTAAGAGATTGTCACACATACGAAGGTATTACTATGGAAGTAAAGTCAATTCATAATAATACTTAGCTTGTATTGAATCGACGTTAACTAATACCAATTGGAAACGGCATTCGGGATGAACGAAATAAGAAGAGATCTAGAATATGAGATTAACTCTTAGACACGATAACTGGTATTCATCAAAAGAACTCCCTTTTTAAAGAAAAGAATATAATTAGATATGAAAGAATATAATAAGGATCATCGTGACGATAGAATACCGAAACGATACAAAGGGAACATGTAGGAGACTGTCGCTCCATTATTCTGAAATCTAAAATAAAAATAAAATGATAACTATACTCTAATAGTCATCACTTCTTCACTTTAGAGTGGTTGCTTGGTCTTCCAGTGAAGAGCTCTACGCTTTTGGAGGATGACAAAACTTATTGAGGTATCTAGGAAGGAAATCCTTCATGACAGGAAAAAGTTTCAGCTACGGAAGATAGAGACGCATCCGTCCTGACTCTATGTCAAGGATAGGTGGTCATTTAGAAAACATGGAAAAGAGAGTTAAAAATATTCTCCGAATAGACAAGGAAGTTCGTATTACATCTAGTTATAAGACTTTACATAAATAGGAATAAATCGAAGGTATAAGACATTAGCAGAGGTTTTGAAATTCTCATTAAAGGATAATTTAACTTGTCTTTCATTTCAAAACCCCTTATTATGAATCTATATAGTTATACTCTTAGAAAATAGACTCAACCAAATAATTTAGTTTTATAAACCGTTTAAAACTGACTATTAGAGAATCCTACAAGTTATGCTTTTAAACTTTATTCAACATTAAATAGTTTGAAAATATTTTATAACTTTGAAGGGTTTTTTTTTTTATTTTGAAAGTACGAAAGTTTATTTACAACTTTATTAAAACTAATAATTTGAAAATATTTTAAAACCTTTTTTAAGGAACTTTTAGCTTCGATACCATTTTAAGTCTCAAACCTTTGAAGCGCTATCCTCATGTTAGCGTGGGACCTTCTCAGGAGGTCACCCATCCCAGGAGTACTCCCACCCTAGCACGTTTAACTTTCTAGTTCTTTGTCCTCACTCGAACCAGGAAAAGGAAGAGCTCTTGTTGACATTAGTAACAATTTAATCTTTATAATGGATTACAAAAACGAGGTGTTACAAATAATGACGAACATAAACCCTTATTTTTGACGACATGAAACTTCGGCGACTACACTACTAGAAAAAGGCTTGTTTCTAACGAATCCTTACCGACACATAATAAGGTTGGAGGTGTGGCGATGAATATTTTTGTCAGTATTTCAATCAAATTTCATATCTGACGTTTAGAATACTAATAAGCAATAATGTCGGTATAGCTAAAGGAATTACTTCACGATGTCAATTAGTGTCGGGAAGAGCAAGTAGTTGGTAATTTGGATTAACTTTTATCATTTATCAAAGAATAAAGAGTATAAAAATTCATCTACTCACAACAAGGACATCCATTAAGGCATGTAAAAGTCAAAACGTCAAGAGACCTCAACAAGACAACAACTAGCTATAACTTCTTCACCTTAATGTGGACAAAACCAGAGTAAATAGCAGAGACTATGTACCAAAATCAAAATTAAAACTATTCAAAATCATATGCTAATATGCACAAAGGTTAAATTGTTGCACCAAGGGAAGGCATGCTACTCTGCTTATCTTTTATTTTCCAAAATTCATGCACAGATTGTTTGATCAAAGCACTGCACTCTTCAATAGTGATGCTTCTATTTTGGTATATCTTCCAATTCCTCGCTTGCCATATGAAATAAATCAGTGTTGTAAAAGCTGAGCTTCTGAATTTATATACCTTCGAGGTTTTTTATGCTGCTCCATTAAGCCATGAAACACAGTCCTGAATATCCACGAAGTGTCTTCCAATGCCCAACCATTGCTTGATTCTTCCTAGTACCTCCGAGGTGTATGAACATCTGATCCATAGATGTTCTATCGTCTTCGATTAAGAGTTGCAAAGACTGTAAGTGGAGCGGGTTGTCTCTCCCCAAAGAGTGAGTTTACTGAGAGTTGTCAATCCATTGTTCAACACTAGCCATGCTATAAAGTTGTGTCTAGGAATGTGTCGTTTTTCCCAAACAAAATCAAGCCATTCTACATCAGGCCCTTGAGCAACGAGGAGGTGGTAAATATGGATTCCAAATTTATCAGTCGGTGGAATATATCTTCAATAATAGATATTTTCTAATTTTACAAATAATATTATTGTGGAGTTATTTTAACAAACTAGAGAGAAAAAAAACTTCTAAACCTAAGAGCATCCCCAATGGGGGCTTTAAAATCGGGGCTGTAAGAAGGGCTGTAAGCTAAAGCCCTTCTTATAGCTTTACTGTTTTTTTGTGCTGCAATGGAGGCTGTAAGGGAAAGACTGTAAGGTTTATAAAATTACGTTTATATCCCTGAATTTGTATTATATTACTAATATATTTTAGTTTTAAATAAATAAATAAGATCTTATTATATTAAACATAAATATTTGTTTTTGTTAATTGAAATATTTGTTATATTTAATTAATCAAAATTAAGATAAAATATTAGGCATTTAGATCATTATTGACAAACACACAATGCATAAATTGAACACATTACCGAAATACATATAAATTGAAGACATTACAATGAAAAAGAAATAAACTAAGGCGGAATACTGAATTGAACAATAAATTACTGAATTGAATACATAAAACATTAGAAAGACCTTAATCTTGACCATGCAGTTGCCAAATGTGTTCCTTCAAGTCTTCTTGAAGTAGGTGGTGAGTATTTGAGCTCCGAAGATCTCTTGACCATTGTAGGTAGCTTTTCATATGCGTAGGTGTGCCGTTGGAGAAAATCCAATTTGGGTCAGTTTCCGGTAGTGTTTCTCCACTCACACTTTCATCGAATTTTGGGATTTCGTACCCATGGTGACTATACGAATCTCGCTCCTCCTCTACAATCATATTATGGAGAATAAGCTCTCATTATCCTTCCAATTTTCACAACACTCCATGAGAGTGCTGGATTACGAATTATCCCGAATCGAGCTTGCAGTACTCCAAATGCCCTTTCCACGTCTTTACGAACAGACTCTTGGTGTTTGGCAAGCAATTTGGCTTGAGGGCTTTGAGGTAGCCGAATTGATTGGACAAATGTTGCCCAATGCGGGTAGATGCCATCAGTGAGATAATATCCCATGTTATATTCACGTCCATTAACTGTGAAATTAACATTTGGAGCTCGACCTGCTAAAACATCATCAAATACAGGAGATTGATCAAGAACATTAAGATCATTACACGAACCTGCAACCCCAAAAAAGGCATGCCAAATCCACAAATCATATGATGCAACAACCTCCAAAATGATTGTCGAATGACCATGTCCCCGAGTGTATTGACCTTTCCATGCAGTTGGACAATTCTTCCACCTCCAATGCATACAATCAATGCTACCTAACATCCCGGGAAATCCACGGGACTCCCCCACACGTAGTAGGCGTTGTGTGTCTGCTGCGGATGGACGCCTAAGATACTCATCACCAAAAAAGGTAATGACTCCTTCGGTAATTTTTTCAAGACTTTTTTGTGCAGTTCCTTCAGAAAGACGAAGATACTCATCAGTAGCATCTGGACATACCCCATAGCACAATTGCTTCAAGGCACTAGTACATTTCTGCAATGCAGATATACCAAGCCTACCCTTTGCATCTGGTATTTGCTGAAAGAACTCCATGCCATTCTCTAGCTTCTCCAAAATGCGCAAGAAAACTCCCTTGCGCATTCTAAATCGACGCCGAAATTGATTATCTCGATAAATTGGTTGATCTGAGAAATAATCTCTGTAAAGATTATCAAAGCCTTGCTCTCTTCCCCTTTCAATGTATTTTCCACGCGGTCCTCTGGATCCGCGTGAACTTTCTCCTTGCGCCTTGTATTTGCGTTGAAGATAGCATTCTTGAGATGCAGTCATTGCATCAAGAGCTTCTTGTACCAATCTTTGGTACTCCCCATCGTCAGAGCTATTAGAATTTTTAGAGTTTGAAGATGAACTAGACATTTTAGATGATTGAAAGTTTTTAGAAATTTGAGTAGTGAATAAATCTTTGTATGTCCTCACTTTATATAGAATGTCCTATCTTCACATGGAAATGTTGGAAAACGAATATGCTTTGTTCACATGGTAATGTCAGAACAAGATAACAAATTATCTTCACATTACAATGTTCGAAAACAAATATGCTTTGTTCACATGGCAATGTCAGAACAAGATAACAAATTATCTTCACATGGCAATGTTGGAAAACGAATATGCTTTGTTCACATGGTAATGTCAGAACAAGATAACAAATTATCTTCACATGACAATGTTGGAAAACAAATATGCTTTGTTCACATGACAATGTTAGAACAAGATAACAAATTATCTTCACATGACAATGTTAGAAAACAAATATGCTTGTTCACATGTCAATGCTGGAAATAAAATAATGCTTATAAATATATGTAGTCTTCAATGAACAACTCACACCTTCTTCTCCATCCATTCCTCTTATATCTCTTCACTCATCTTCTTTTCAATCTCTTCCTTTGAATGGATCGAAATCAAGAAAATTATTCAAACAACTTTGGTAATCTATCTATAGATCCATATGATCCAACTAGTCTATACTATGGTAGCTACCATAATTGTAAATTAATTGTAAACACATTAGTTTTGTATAAAATTTTATCTTAAAACAAATTAATTAATATTTAAAGGATTTATAGAAATTAATAATACTCAAAATAAATAAATAAAATTATTTATTCAAAATATATACAATATGGGTGTCTATGGATAGAGAAAAATGTAACTAGAATTATGGTATTTTTTTAATAATTTTTAATTAAGTATATTTGTAGATATAACATTTTTAAACAAGTAATAACGAAAAGCGCGGACGACCACGATCGTGCCACGTGGTGCCCATCTGGCGCTCCTGGGCAAGCCAACAACAGCGCGACACGTGTCACTTTATTAAAAGTAAGATCCGTTTGACTTTTTGCTTTAAATGATGCGTTTTTGGCTTTTTTATCCCGAAACGACGTCGTTTTGATTCATTTGAACTGAAAAAAAAAATTGTAAACAAACACAACATAACAACATTAAAGCTATAGCATTTTGGGCTGAGTCTTTAAAATTGAACGATATTAAAGCCCAATAGAAGAGCTATAAGGATCTGTAATATATTTTATTCATTTAAATTCTTATAGCCTCATCTTAAAGTCACCATTAGCAATGCTCTAAGTACATCTCTTTCCCGTCGATGCCTATGTACATCTCTTTCTCATCGATGATCCAAAGTTTGTTCATGTTATCGATCGATTGGTTTTAGGTGTTTATGTATATTATGGAGGAGTTAGTTTCTTTTTGTTCATTCTGGAAATCTGATTCTCAAACTTTTGTGCAATTATACTTCTTCTTGGATTGTTCTTGGTAAATCTTAATGCTTGAACAATTTAGGATAAAAAAAAATGTGAGCTGATGTAAATATGAATGTGAAAGGGGTATGTCTTGCAGTTGTACCTCTTCGATTATTTTACTAAGTTGTATCATTTGTAATAGGTTTATTTTAGAGCACACACTATGGCAGACCAAAGTTGGATGTATAATAAAAATCTACCAGGGCGTCAAGGACTTACAACTGAATTTCTTCATGTTGTAAACAAATTTATGAATTTTGCATTGTCACATACTACTTAATCTGAGATACAATGTCCTTGTCGTAAATGTGATAACAAGAAGTATAAAAAAGGCTTTACACCTAATTACTTTAATAGGTACTTCCACGGGGAACCTTACATCCATCCTTCTCCGAGTGTGGGCTCTTCATCTTATTTCAGCCCTTGTTTCTCGACAAGGTGTGAATATGCTCGTTTAAATCCATAACAAAGAATGATATTTGATACAGCTGATCCGAATTTAGTTCCATTTGAGACTAGTGTTATTTCATATTCAAATCAGGGGCAGACAGAAGATATTCCCTCAAGAACATCAAATATTGACACACTTGATGCTCAACCAAACATGAATACAGATGATCACATAAGGTTATAAAAAAAAATGGGATTGGTTGAAACTTGTAGATGAACCACTTTGGGGCGGATGTGAAAATGAAACTCAATTGTCGGCGGTCGCTGAACTACTTAAAATCAATACGAAGTTCAATCTGTCTGAAATACTTAAAATCAAAACGAAGTTCAATCTGTCTGAAAACTGTTTCAATGGGATTTGGCAATGGGTTGGAAGATGCATGCCTCGAGACCATACACTTCCTAGTGAATACTATGATACATAGAAGCTTGTGAAAGAAATGGGATTACCGGTGGTAAACATTGTTATTTCTCCAAACATTTGCATGTTGTACTAGAAGGTTGATGCTAATTTAGAACACTATAAATTTTGCAAGCATGAGAGGTATATACACACTTCGAGAAAATGAAGGTTTCTCATAAGCAATTGCGTTATTTACCTTTGATTTCTAGGCTAAAAAGATTATTTGCATCGTCGAATACTGCTGCAGAGATTAGATGGCATCCTACTCATAAGCCTGATGAAGAGGGGGTAATGTGTCAGCCTTCAGACAGTGAAGCGTGGAAACACTTTAACCAGTCGCATCCAGAGTTTGCAACTGAGCCACCAAATGTTCGTTTGTCATTGTGTGTGGATGGATTCGCTCCATTGGGGAAATGTGGTAAAGCGTATTCATGTTAGCCAATTATCATGACTCCATATAATCTTCCCCCATCAATGTGTTTAAAAACTCCATACATGTTTATGTCAATGGTTATCCCTGGTCCTAATAATCTAAAAAAGTTTATAGATGTGCGTTTGCAGCCATTGATCGATGAGATAAAGTTGCTTTGGACGAAAGGGGTGCCCATATTTGACATCTCACAAAAAGAAACTTTTTTTTATGTGAGTTGCATTGTTATGGACAATTAATGATTTTCCTGCTGGAATGATGTCTGGTTGGAGCATAACTGGTTTAATGGCTTGTCCAATTTGCATGGAGGATACAAAGTCATTTTATCTTGCAAAGAGCGGTAAATCATCATGGTTTGATTGCCACAAAAGATTTTTAGAATATGACCACCCTTTTCAACAAAATAAACAAGAACTTTTGAAACACCGTGTCGAAGACACTCCTAATCCTCGTCGTTTATCATGCAATGAGATTTAAGATTGTGTGAAGAACTTGCTAACCGTGGTGGATGATCCTGAATACGAGGATGCTGATTATGGAGATCTTCACAGGTGGAGCAAGCACAGTATGGATTTACCATATTGGAAAACACACTTGACCCGCCATAATCTTGATGTCATGCATATTGAAAAAAAAAATCGATCACGTTTTTAATACAGTGATGGGAGTCAAGAATAAGTCTAAGGACTCCATAGAAGCACGAAAAGATTTAATGCAATATTGTAGTCATCCAGAATTGGTAGTTAAAATGATCATTCTGGTTCAATACCGAAAGCTTGTACACTCTCACAAAAACTCAGCAAAGAGACGTTTGAAACAGGATCAAAACTCTGAAATTTTCGGATGGATATGCTTTAAATATAGGGTGATGTGTGCAATTAGACGGGTGCAAGATGATTGCAATGAAGTGTAATGATTGTCACGTCTTTATGGAGAGATTAATTCCAATTGCTTTTAAAGAATGTTTGCGTGATTATATTTGGGGACCTCTTGCTCAATAAGTCATTTTTTTATGTGTTGTGCTCACCTACATTATCAGTTGCACAAATGCAAGAACTCGATGATGCTATTCCATTGTTGTTGTGAAAATTAGAGAAAATATTCCCACCGTCATTTTTTGATTTAATGGAGCACCTGGTCGTTCATTTATCCTACGAAGCCAAAATTGTGGGGCCGATACAATATCGTTGGATGTATCCATTTGAGATGTGCTTTTACCTTAAGGTTTTATATTTTTTAGTTTTCATATACTTTTAATCATTTATTTATAATAAGTTTTATTCAAGTTTTTGCTCCATCTTATCTTATCTATATAAAGATTGGCTATCCAATGCCAAAATTGAATGAAATTGGTACCTCATAAATGTTGCTCCCTCCATTGATAAATTTAGGATTTCACTAAATAAATTTACATCAACCATTTTTTCTAATTTCAAAAGATGTCCAAAAGATCAAAACGAAGCGTTTTGCTAAAAAATTAAACACCCTCCTTTTTTTTTTCTTTCATTAGATCCGTGGTAAAACTGTACAACGGTTAAAATTTTCCAAACTAGAGATTCAATTGTTTTAAATTTTAAGTAAAAATGTGATATACTGATTATACTCCTCTGGTTTAGTATCATATAAGTAGTTAGCTTTTTAATATATTTTTTTAAAATTCAATTTACACAACGGTAATTAATTACTAAGTAATTAATAGAATTACATGAAGTTGGTTTGATTTTATTTTTCATGTAATATAACGTAAGTCATTCTAGCCTTTTAATTTTATACACAAACCAGACTAGGTCTCGCGCCATGCGCGGGTTTATATAACTCGATATAGTGAATTAGTAGTAAGGAGTATTATGTAATATAAAATTTTATATGAAAATAAGTTTATATCTTAAAATGATATTGATATATAATTAAGTTTTTACATTTTAAATATAATAAACAACGAATATACATGAATTTTTAATACCAAAAATCTTATTTGATCAAATTATCATGGGTCAATTTTTAACAAATTTAAATAAATTGATTTCAACATATATAAAAATATATAATTCAAAACACTACAATAACACAAAAATATAATTATTTCTCTTATTTATTAAGAAATCAATCTTTTTGTGATACGTCATATCATAAAAATAAAATATATATTTGTAAAATAAAATAATAGGATATTAGGAGGTCAAAATCTAGAAAATTAACACATAAAAATCTTTTTGTAATCTGAAAGATCTTAAGCAATCTTTTTGTAATATTTTTGCACACGATTTTCCAAATTTAATTAATTGTTTTTGAGAAAATTACAATAAATTATAAAAAATCGTGACCAATGAAATGACGACAGGTGGATGGCCTGAATGAAGAGTATGCCACGTGACATAGCTAGAATTGAAGAAATGTAATTTGCTTTAGTAGTTATATAGAGATTTTTTCTATTTTATTCTTGAATTTTGGTAAGAAAAGTAAGAGGTGTGTTAAACAGAGAAACAAGATTATTAAAAATGTAAGGAAACTAAATGTAATTTTTACATACAGAGTTTTTATATTTTTAATATCTATCAAACCCACTAAATATTGGTAATATTAGAGAAAAAGAATAACTTTTATATGATATTTCTATGTACAAGATATTTATTTGATACAAGAATAAAAAGTAGAAGAATATTTATTATTGATTTTACCACAAATAAATTAAATTAATTTAAAATTTAAATGTGGGTTAATATTATATTGAATATGTTTAAATCAAATTGATAATACTCAAGAAAAAGAGAACATAATTTATAATCTTAATTCTAATACAAGCCCCCACGGTAGAAATTTTCTAGATCCGCCACTGCCGATAACCCCCAATTCCTCGATCCCCACTCTCTCTTTCAAATTCACCAATCAACCTCAATTTTGACTGTGGTAATTTTCTTCTTACATAGATGACAGTGAATGATGTCTACTTGTCTTTTCTCCCCCTCGCGCACATACTTGACCGTATGATTGTGGGGAAAAATCCCGCACTCGGAAAATTTTAACTGGCACCCCAAACCTTTTTTTTAAAACTCGGTTCAATTTTGGGCGCAACTAGAATGCGCCCAAAACTAGATCGAATTTTTGAGCATTTTGAAGGCAATAATAAAAAGAAATTTCATGGCAATCACTCTTGTACACATGAAATTCAATGCCTTAACATCACTCCATGTTGTATGTTTTCATTGACTCTTTTTTTCATGACCTCTTGTAATTAAGATTAGTCAAATTAATTTGAGTTTCTGATTTCAAAAACTGAATTATGTGCTATCAGTTTGTGTTTTCAGATCGAATATAAATATAAAATGCAAAGAAAGATGTTTGGACAAGAAGGTTGTGATCACATGAGATGGGCTGCTAACATTGTTGTTGGATTAGATATTGGTGTTCCATGGTTAATGTGCAGGGAAGATGACTCTCTTGATCCCGTTATAAATTCCAGTGTTCTTGTTGACAATCTTAATTCTTTTCAAAATAAATTTTTTAATAGTTAATGATCTTATTGTGACAGATTAATATACTTGCAACGACTTTTACTGTTATGTGTTTACTAAAACAGACCTTACAAACCTCTCATGTGGACAGAGGTTTGGAGTGGATGGTATGATTTTGCAGTAATTGACTTTATCATTAGATTAATAAAGTAAAAAGTAAAAAGTAAAAAACCAGATCAATAACTTTTTCAAAGGTACACATGAAGGCTTTAGTAAATTATACTCTCTCCGTCCCAAAATATGAGTCCCATTTTCCTTTTTGGGCATCCCGAAATGTTAGTCTCATTTCTATTTTTGTCCATAAACTTCTTCCAATTATACCCTTACTCATATTATTTTAATATTTTACATTCATCATTTCCAATGCACTTATGTACTTTTCATTTGTAAACTTTCTCCCATTGGTTAATGAATTATTTTAATATTTTACATTCATCATTTCCAATGCACTTATGTACGTTAAAGCATTTGCCTTAATCCAAGATATTTTTGTACAATGAGACTCATATTTTGGGACGGATGAAGTATATATATATATACAAATAATATGCAGGTTTACAGAGCTTAGAGGACCGACTTACCAAAGAATCTAAATTCCCTATATTCAATTCATGTATCATGTGTCTTTTTAAAATGATTTAACTTTTGCAATTACTAAATTTATACAAAGAGGGAAATCTGTTGTGAACTATATGGTATGCATTTTTTCCTCTTTCAATTTCTTTGTGCTTGAAGTGTTTACTTTTTACTTATCCTAAACTACATTGTCGTCATTAGTACCAAACTTTGAGCCCTTATCGGAGGCCGTTTGCATCTAATTTTAGTAATTGTAAACAATATTACATATTGCAATATGCTAGCATGTTGTTTTCAAACATTTACACTCAGTTTCCAACAAGCATGATAATTTAGTAAACACGTCAAAAATGTATACAATGGGGAAATGACATTTAATAACTGGTCCCCGAGTTTATTCAATTGTAATGAGTTATAGACAGAAAAATAGATCATATATTCACCAACTTGGCTATTAATAAATCAAAATAGATTACCTTATTTTATATACCAAAATCTGTGGAGTTGGTAATAATACTGCAAACAAGACTTGAACAAAAATTTAGCATATAGAGCATTGAAGAAATTGCATACGCAAATAACATATATTTAAAAACTTTTGTCATGTACATTACAAGAATATTAAAAATCATATTTTTAAAAACTTATGTCCCGTATATTACAATAATATTACAAAATGATATAACAATTTGGCGAATTGAGAGAAGAGGTACAAATCATCAAACTCATTTGATTATATGATATAATATCATTTCAATATCTATTATGAAACATTTAAGAAATTATAATTACGCAAGACCCGTACGCGGATTTCGGTCTGTTGATTTAAGCCCTAATAAAATAGGAACACCAATACACGAGCTAATTGTTTGGCAAAAAAAAAGCACCCGAGCTAATTAGGTAATGTGATGATTTTAAAGGGAGAGACGAATTCATAGGTAGTTGTGTGTCAATTGCTAAAATGATTAATAAAACATTCAGGAAAAACATAATCACTAATTAAACTTTATTTTTTTTCTTTTTGATAGAACAAAGATTAGAGACTGCTTTGTCGAGGTTAGATTCTATATCATAAAGGGTTGTGAATATGATTAGTCCAATCTAATTTTAGGACGCCTATTAAACAACGTTAAATGCATTATTGCAAAGTTTAGCAGTGGGTCTGAGTGCCTTAATAAAACAGTTGGAGTCTTATGTCATAAATGACTATATTTTCCACACTTTGCAAAAAAGTGATGGCAAATCTACAATGAACAACGGAGTATGCATTAAAACTTTTAATAGTGAAGGAAAATAATATAATTTCTATGGTCTTCTTGAAGAGATATTACAGCTAGAGTATACAGGACTTCCTATTTAGAAGATTGTGCTTTTTAAGTGCAGTTGGTTTCATGCTAGTGAGAGCTTAACCGGAGTTTAGCAAAAAAAAAAATATTTAAAATTTAAAATTTTAATCTCGCGTGACATGTTTCTCGCATAACGCGAGAGATGTACATCTCTCGTAAGAGCATTTTTTAATTCTCGCGTTACGCGAGATGTCTCTCCCTAGCGTAACGCGAGAGACCGGACGATATTTGATAATTTGACTCGATTGTATTTAGCGAGGGCCAGAATTTAGTTAGATGGTCAGTATTATTAGAGGAAAATGAAGACTATTAGAGGAAGAGGTAAACCTATCATGACGTGACACGTCCCCATTTCACCACGTGTAGAACACTTATTGGCTCTACTTTCCCTTAATACGTGGCAGACAATTTTCTTCTTCCCGTCTTCATCACTCATCGTCTTCCACTTCCCCATCGCCCAAATTTCCATTCTTCCCTCTCAAACCCAACATCCTCACCGTGGCTCCGCCAGTTCAATCTCACTCTCTATCCCGGAGAAAATCCACTGCCGCATCTGCTTCTGATTCTCAGTCTCCGATCTCCAAGCCGACGCGAATTGTCTACAGAGAGTCATTGGAATCGGAATCTGACATACCCTTTTGGCAGCGTCCTTGGTTTATCGCTTTGCTGTTTGTCATGGCGATTGGATTCTTCGGCGTGGCTATTTTTCTGTTTTTCTCGCTGGATTCGGATTTCTACGCTTCCCCTGTCGCTGCTGCTGCAGAAGGTGTTGAGGTACGCTGGTTCGTTTTAGGTTACACAGATGAGATTTGAGTTTTTCTGTCCAATTTAGTGTAGAATTTGTTGATTACGGCGGGCAATCATTTTAGGTTACGGCGATTTCATTATGTCTTTGATTTGGGGCATTTCTGGTGAATTTGGTTTTCTCTGTGAAGTATTGGATTGATTTTATCTTTAGGATAAAGTTCATGTTCTGTATGTTAGTAATGGTAGGAAATTTGCTTCTTTGTAAATGCAATCTTTCTACATGTTGAGGTACGGCTGTTCGTTTAAGGCTATATAGACGAGATTTGGATTTTTTGGCCAATTTAGTGTAGGATTGTTGAGTATTGTGCACGATCATTTTTGTTACGACAATTTCACCTGCAGAAGTATTGGACTGCTTTTTATCTTTGGGATAGGAATGGTTTTCTCATCAAACTGAAAGATGGAAATTTGAATTGTTGATTTCTCAAAATGCAATCCTGTAGTTTTGTACATGTTTAGGTGCTTGCTTAGCTTCTGGTGACTAACCTGGTGGAGTATGAACATGCTTAATTTTTCAATAGATGAGATTGTAGTCATATTGAGGTATGGCTGTTTGTTTTAGGCTATATAGATGAGATCATTTTAGGTTACTACAATTTCAGTTTGTCTTTGATTTGGGGCATTTCTGGTGAATTTTGTTTTCGCAGTGATTGGATTGATTTTATCTTTGGATTATGTTTATGATTTGTATGCTAGTGAGTAGTGATGGTAGGAATAGTGAAGGATTTGCTTCTGCTGACATATCTGGTGTTTGTATGAAGTATGAAATGCCTTACGTTTCATGCTATGATGATTAGGTTACATATGGGTCAGTGATAAAACTAATGCACGAGAAGACGAAATTCCGGTTGCATTCGCACGATGTGCCGTATGGTTCAGGCAGTGGACAGCAATCAGTGACTGGTTTTCCCAGTGGGGATGATGCAAACAGCTATTGGGTAATTTTTTATCACTTTGATATCGCATTTCTGTTCTGTTATGGATGTTGAGTGTAGAGTTGATCTAAGTAGCTTTCTAATGCCTAATTTTGCTGCTATCATTAGATTGTAAAACCTGTGCAAGATTCGTCTGAAAAACAAGGTGATGCCATAAAGATGGGAAGTCTCATCCGTTTGCATCATATGAAGACCAGGAAGTGGCTGCACAGCCATTTGCATGCATCCCCTATCTCTGGAAATATGGAGGTCTCTATTGTTTTCCTTCCCTGCATGTGTTTTCTGTTTGTTCTTGACCTTATGAACTCTTAGTGATGTGACTTGAATGATAAATCTTGAGTCCTTTAATTTGCCTGTTATCCTGTAGAACAAATAAGAATTGTGTCTATTTTGGGAAGAATAAATTAGCAATGAGAGGACTGTTTTGTCAAACTATTAAGATTGTCATTGTCTTTTTCCTTCTTCTTTTGAACACAATCATCACTGACTCACTGTTCCGTGTTTGTAAACCTTTTTTATGACAGATAGTATAAGTATTTAGCTAAGTACCCTGAAATAATATACTTTATCGACATGATGGAAACTGGAAAAGAAATGGACTTATGGACAAACTTTAGGCTAGGAATTTATGATCATATACTGAGATCTAGTTGCAGAAACAGGATGAGTATCCAAAATTAGCTATAAAATAATGGAAAACCTCGGATTGTAGTCCAATTGGTGCTTGTAAACATATCCTTACAGATTAGCTTCAATAATCATGTAGCATTTTAGCTTCTCTATGATGAGAAAATATATATGTGCATGCCTTTTTCATGCTTTTTTCTGCCAGCCAAATTGCACATAAGAAATTGTCTTTATATAACTTTTATAGAAAGGTCCAAACCATACGTCAAGATTCACGAATGCTAAATATATTCCATATGTATCCTTATTCTTGTAGGTAAGCTGCTTTGGGGGAGAAACTGAATCTGACACTGGCGATCATTGGAGGTGAGGTTTACAGACATCATTTCTTCAATCAATATCTATGATTTGTTTCTCCTTAATCTAATATCCTTTGACAGACTCCAAATTGAGGGGAGCGGGAAAACCTGGAGGCAAGATCAGAGAATCAGGCTTCAACATGTGGACACTGGAGGATACTTGCATAGTCACAATAAGAAATATAGCCGCATTGCTGGAGGACAACAAGAGGTAAAAAAAATTGATCTTTACTTATCTCTATATTTAATTGATGTCTTCATTACCTTTTGTCACTAAATTCTTGAGTGAATGGTTTATGTTGTTAAGAGTACAATTTCATTGTATAAAATAAATCATTGTTCTGGATATTGCTTCGGTTGTGCAGGTTTGTGGCGTTAGAGATAAACGTGCAGATAATATTTGGCTTGCAGCTGAGGGCGTTTACCTCCCAGTGACGGAAGGGAAAACAGCTTCTTCTTAGGCTTATATGGACTTTGATTCGGGCGGCTTGTTATTACACCCTGAATTGATTTTAACCCTGTTGTAATAACAAGTTTAGTAGTTGTTTTGGTGAAAAGAAACATCTCATTAGAGAATTATAGGAGATAATAGTAGTACCACCACTCAAGTACCCTATTTTTTTTATTGTACTAGTATAAGCTTTCTTGCATATTTGGAGAATTAAATGGGGTAGGAGAACTGAGTTTGATGTTATGCTGTTACGTATTATTACCTAAATTCAGTTTCAAAAATGTTTATTTATGTAAGCCATCCTTGTATGAAATTATATGACATGAAAATCATACCAATTGGTTTGGTTATTTCTCCGAGCAAGTCAATAGGATGTTTTGCGAGAACCGTATAAATGGACATATAAGCTTAAGATCCTATGAGATTACACTGACCAACTTTATACTCTACTCTCCAAAATGCTTAAACAAAATGTTAAACCAAATAAAACTTAACTCTAATGAATGAGGGTGTTTGCTAATGTATTGACAGTACAAGACTATTCAATATTACAACTTACTACTTCACTAAATCTTCATTAAATGAACTAAGTTATACATCACAAAAAAGTCTCCCAAACCCCACACGTTACACATCTTAGCCCAGCAAATTTCTCAATCTAATTAAATTAACTCCTACACAAGTTCAGTTACTTACTCTCTGTCTATATCACCCACCAAAACAACTTCTATACTTCCATCACTATTCAATGGAGTCAGACTTTGAAGCAATAAACATGGCAAAGTGTTTAATGCTTCTA
The DNA here is from genome assembly GCA_029168935.1 of Oxyria digyna. Taxonomy (NCBI): domain Eukaryota; kingdom Viridiplantae; phylum Streptophyta; class Magnoliopsida; order Caryophyllales; family Polygonaceae; genus Oxyria; species Oxyria digyna. The sequence continues at coordinate 51,294,580 of JAPVLV010000005.1, forward strand.
TCAGAATCAAAAACCTCAGCAAAAACACACAAAAAATACGAGTGCAAAACTTGTAGGAAGATCTTCCCGACATTCCAAGCCTTAGGCGGGCATCGAGCAAGCCATAGTAATCATCCTGTACGTGATCAAGATCGCAAAAAAAGAAGATCAAGCGATCGAGCTCGAGATGATAGTGCTAAGTGTCGATCGTACAAGTGTTTGATGTGTGCTTCTGTTTTCTCGTCAGGGCAGGCGCTTGGAGGGCACATGAGAAAACATAGGCCATTGGTTAATTGTGCAGCTGGTGCTAGTGAAACGGTGTCGTTTGATCTGAACTTTCCTCCGATGGAAGAAGTTGAAGATCATGGTGAGAAATTTTGATACTATTTGTAAACATTTCCCTTTTTGACACTCAAGCAAGTTATGAAGAGCAATGTAATGTTCAGTTCAGTTTTTTGGCATAACCCCTAAGAAGAAAAACTGTTCTCCAAATAGAAAAAATCTCCAATGAATAAGTATCTATAAAATGTGTTCTTAAACTTAAGAGATAGGTTTAGGAGGAAAAAAAAGCAGATTAGTCTTAGTTTGAGTTTCAGGTTTTCAGCCGAAGCTAGATGTTATGAACACATGGCTCACGAATTCCTGTCTAGCATCAACTAAAAGCATGAAAGTAAGACATAATAAGGTTTTTCTAATCTAGGTAAGTTTGGTTTTCTGGCATGAACCCTGAAAAAGAAATTGTTCCCCAAAAAGAAAAATGATAATATCTACAAAATGTGTTCTTAGTCTTAAAGACATAGGTTAGAAAAACTGTATCACGTCTTAGTTTCAGGCTTTCGTATCTGATTGCTAGATCCTTACTGATAATGTCATCTCTTCATATGAGACCTTTCACGTCCATCACAAAATGACTGTAATCCAAAACAAGCAATCACTTCTTGATATTTGAAGATCCTACATTTGATGACTTCTCCTTATCATCAGTAATAGATTTACTCATTTGTTTCGGGTCAGATTCTGCTGAAGGCTGGTCTTTAGATTTAGTTTGTCTTGTCTCAGCTGCAATTTCATGCACAGTCTTCTCTAAAGCATGCAGTCTCTCCTTCACCTCTAAGAGATCTAATGCAGACTTTCCTTCTTTCTCCTTAATAGCATCTTCTTCCTTCTTCTTTACTTCTTCTTCAGCTTTCTTTTTCACCTCCAATTCCTGGTACACAAAAGTAAAAGAATACAATAAATTCAAGACGGTTTATTAAACAGAAGATGATCAGAGATGAGGCAAATTCTTACAGCATCCATCCTTCTCATTTCATAGCGAGCATACTGAGCAACGAGATAGACAGCTGCAATGGAGAATATTTTTCTTCAGATAGTAAAACAGTATGACAACTCTACAACAGATCATATGGTATAAGTTGAGGTAGTTAGTGAAATACCCAGCGACGGCAAGCAAACAAAGAAGAGCTGAACCAGATGGAAATCAAGCCTGCTCTTGTGAGGGAAAATTGATAAGAAATAATAGCAGATAATATCAAGTATTCAAATTTAAGAAAATGGTATACCGAAAGCACAATGAAGATTGTAAACTATCCAAATGACAATTTTGGCAGTAAACATACTGGTCAAATAACATCTATTACTACAAATTCAGATGACAATTGTGTAAAAGAAATTGCAAATTTGCAAGCACATTGATCATAAATTATTCAAATAGCAGATAGTATCAAGTATTCAAATTTGAGAAAATGGTATGCAGAACCGCACAATGAAGATTCAAAATTATTCTAATAGTTTCTATATCCTGCTCCCTATAATTCAAAATGACACTTCTGACAGTAAACATACTGGTCAAGTTACATCTATCCTGTAAACTAACAATCACATTGATCATGCCACATCTAAATGTTGGGAATTAAGCAATATCTGAGACAATGGGAATGCACCCCTAACATGTTCGACAAAATGCCAACAAGAAACTTACCCGAATTTCTTCGTCTTAGGAGGATGGGTAAAGAGAATCTTGGCTGCTTTCATGAAATCAAGCTTGTCCAGGTCACGATAGACATCCAAGTCTCTAACATTACCAACATTTGCATTGCTAGAAGTAGAGGTCAAGCTTCTGCCTTTTTCACCAGAAGAGGGAGATTCAGAAAAGGGTCTATGTTGAAACTCCCTAAAACGTCTTGGTATGAGCTGAAATGCATTTCTCACACCCGTAATTCTCCTCATCCTTGTCAGATATCTTCAACTAGATATGCGTCTTGCTTTGTACGTATCCCCATTAACTAAACCTACAAAGACTAAATGAAATTGTAAATCCATAGTCAAATATAAAGATAAATGATGAAATTGTGAGATCTCACCACCTGATCGGATTCGGGTTTTTAGTTAGAACTCGTGCTCCGGTAGTCGATTATCGCGAAGGCGGGAGGTAGGAGACAGAAGAGAAGCAACTCGATAGGTATTTCTTACATAATCCTCTTTATTTATTTTAATTTTAATATATTTTAAATAAACTAAAAGAATAAAACACTCATGTTTACAAATTACACTTATAAATACTCTTATAAATGTACATATTCCTGCTATGATATTATTTAAGACCCTCCAAAATTATTAATATTAGCCTATAAATGCGAGCACTTTGCACTTATTAGAAATGAAAATCCAAAATTAAAATGAGAGGGACTTTTGGAGGGAGAAATTGGGAAATACACAATGTTGAGAGGATACTATCCAAATTGTAAACACAACAGTATTTTCCACCAAAACATTCAGAATTAGTTGCTGTTATGCCCTTTTCAGGCTAAAGAGCTATCTCCAAAAATGGGCGAATCGGTTGGCCTGAAGTTCATCTATAGCAAAATCATATGTTGCCCTGAACTTAACAGATTCATACAAGTACAACCATGGCTCTCTCGGACTTGCATTTTCTGGAGAATAGTGATGCAATGCAATACAATTCTAACCCTTGCGATGCTCTATCTATAATTGCGTGAATAAGTCCGCATTTAATATCAGTTTTGTTTCGCTTTCATCCACGCAGCAAAAATGTCCAGAATCAGTGGCCAGGCAAGATCTTCATCGTAGTTGCTCATATCTGGGAAATTTATCTGTAAGAAACATCACAAATTATAGCAATCGTCAATATAAGGAATCAGATCAAGAATTGCAGCATTTTGGATTGAATCAATGTCTAGGAAAATTACTAAATTATGGGAGAAATTTAAGAATAACATAATGAATTGAAGATAAAGGAACCACTTTCACACCTCATTGCAGAATCTGTAGAATCCAACCCATTGATCCATATTTATTGCCTTGTAATCTGTTTGTATCTGCAATAGAAGCAAGTCCAATTCAATTAGGTACTGTCTCAATTTCATGGCATGCACAAAATTTAACTTTATTTTATTTACTTTCCCTCTTCAGGGAAGTAAAATAAATATAGTACCGGACACATATTCTAAATAAAAGATATTGCCTGTTCACATAATCACATTGGTCTATATAAAAACAGTTCCTTACAACAATTTTTTCATTAAAAAAAACGTATCATCCTAAATTTACACCAACAAGCTACATTTCTCCTTGATCTGTTAAAATTTGTTCCCATACTAGTTTATAAATTTCATTGACACAAGTTTATAAATTTCATTGACACAACTTACTTTCAAGAAGAAGAAGAATGACGCAACTTACTTTCAAGAAGAAGAAGGAATGACGCAACTTACTTTCAAGAAGTCAATTAGGTAATCAGTCTGAGCACGGAACACAGACCCTAAAACAAGATCCAGTAACTGACAGATGGTCTCAATATCTACACTTTTCTGTCTCTCCTCTGTACAAAAAAAAAATAGAATCAGAACAATGTGTGGGTGACGTGTTTGGTATGATCCCAGCAAAAAAGATAGCACATGGTATCAACATACCTGTAAGACAGTACGTGAACGCATAGGAATAGAATACTACAAAATTTGAGGGTCTTCTAACCTATGAGAACACAGCAAGAGAATCAGAAATCCCATATCAGTATAATAAAGAAATGAACAGCAAGAGAATCAGAGATACCTCTTTCTCAATCTCAGGGATCGCCTTCTTCAATTTAGCAACAGTATTCACACGAAGTGGTTGCAGACACCGACGCCACTCTTCCTGCAGAAGTATCAGTTCATCATTCACACAGTATACAAAAATAATGTACTGCTACAATTGCATAAGCTTGACAGTTCTTTTGCATACAAAGTGAAAGATGTTTATTTCTAACGAATTTCACAACAACCAAAATTTTCAGCAGACATGTGTGGAGTAGCTTACAAGAGTAAAGTAGCCTTGTTTCTCAGATTGCATTTTCCTGAAAACAGAATCAAACAAAACTTACTACACAGATAAGAGTACTAATACTTAAACAAAAACTTATAATAGCCAAAAGTAGTCCTTACCATGCCAACATCAGTATTCTAACATCTGTATGATCTATCTTGATATCCGAGCACAGTTTCTCAATGCCATCCGGGCTGTTTTTATCATGCAAGAGCAAGTTTATCAGAATGCAGATGTCTAAGAAATGCGTACATGGACGGATATTCCAATAAGAAAATCAGTTGGAAACAAACTTCCCGATACCCAGTTATGTTCAAAACGCTTGCAAACCTTAACAAATGCTAAAGTGGAACACAAATAATTTCCTAACAAATACAAGTTGGAGCCAAAAGTCAAGAGAGTCACAAAGCAAATTAGTTTTTTTTAGCTATAAGAAAACCTTGTTTTTATTCTTTTGAACAGTTTTTATCAAACAAAACTAGTGGGTGCCCAGAAAATAGTGACTATTCTGTAGCAAACACAAGAAGCAACTTTCACATTGAACGACTACTTTAAATTGAAAAGGTCAAACATTGCTCAGCAAACAACTCCAACAAAAGTATAAAATTAGCTCTTATCACTAAGATTCACAGATACGTATACTTACTCGATCATCCCTAATGACGGATTAGCATACACTGAGAAGAACTTGTCAACTTTTTCCATCTCCTTAGTCTCCTTACTACTTGCTTTTGGTGAAGCTGGCAGATTAACATGATAAAATTAGAAACCTTGTACAAACATGAAGAATTAAAACGTAAATAGCATTACTTCTACGGCAATTAAACTTTAAAACTCATAGAACTTATAACCCAGAAACGAAGAAAGAAATCAGAAATCTCAGGACTAGACAACAAGTGGCAACTGGCAAGAACAACCTATCATAGATCACATTGCATAAAAAACACAATACTATCTCTTCCATTCATAAAACCCAACAACATTCACCAAAAAGCACCCAAAAAAGAACAAGGTTCTTTTCCGTTGCAAAAAACCTAGGCGCGATTTATGCAAAAATTCCCAAAAAACAACGCCAAAAACCTAACGAACACAAAAACACCCATCACAAACTCTCCTAAACAACAATTAGCTGCAATTCACAAACTCTCCTAAACTCAGATCTTGAAAAACGCGAAAGGCATTCAAGATTACCGAGATCGAAGGGGCCAACGTTGGCCGTAGTAGTAGTGTTCGGTTGCCTCTTTCTCTTGTTTGCAACGCGAGGAGGCATCGTCGAATTCTTCTTCTGAGAATGCGAAAAAAGAGAGAGGCTTAGTTGTAGCCTTACTCGGAGAAGAAGAGTTTGAGAAATTTATAGGATTTCTCCGGATGCTTGCTGTCTTACTTTCCCCTCACATGGACCCACCATATATAATCCAGCGACAATCCATTTTTGTATAAATTACACAAATCAACCATAACTTTCTAGAAAATCATTTTATTGCCCCAAATACCATAAGTCTGATTTAAATCGTATTTTCTTGAATTAACTGGGAAAAAGCGTACATCTAACGCAGGGTTATACGGATATTTGCGTCAAATTTAAGCTAACTCCACTCCTTATATAAACCTTCCCATTCATCTCTGTTGGAGCTCAGAAATTGCAATCACGCGACACAACACTTCGCGTAACACAGGGCGTCTGGACAATCAACTTGCTCGAAATACACCACTTCGTCTTCTTCCTCGAAACTCACCTAGTTCTTGACACTTATAACACCTACGTAGCAAGACCGAGAGATCTTCGGAATCGGCTAGTCAACGTTCCAACAAGAAGGATTTCACGCAGCCAAAGATATCGAAACAACACAAGTATTCGAGGGAGAAAGAAGAAACAAAGTGAAGTAAAAAGAGTCTTATATGTCAAACAAACGTTTTGAGTACAAAGCTTACAACAAACTGAATGATTTTAGAAGATACACAACAACAATCATAAAAGCTTGGTAGCAAAACTATGTGAAATAAAGCTAGGGTTTCACGTCTAAACTCTTCAAAGCGGTGAATGTGTTTTTTTCTATTCTAGAGAGGAGGGTGAAGCGTTTTTCTTCTTTTGCAAGATCTTTCTTTCTTATCCATTGGGTTGCGTTTTTATACTATCAACAGGGACCCACGCGAGTCAATTACTGTTTTGCCCTTCTCGTTGTATCTTCTTACTGGGCTTCGCCTGTTTATGGGCCGCTTTATTCTTCTGGGCTGACTTCTTGGACCGACCCGGATCGCGTTCCATGGGCCTAACCCAATTCCTTATGGGCCTCGCGAGCCCATCGAGAACCGGCTCCAACATCCAGCCCCCCAAGCTTTCATGCTGAATAGCTTAAGGCTTGGGCCTGTCTTCTTGAAGTCGCGTTCTCGATATGAGGGTGGCCCTCAGACCTCGCGTGATTCCATCGCGTGCTAGGGTCGCGTGTATTTCTGCTACGTTTCTCTGGGCGACGTTTTGAATTCAAAAAACCTTACGAATTCCCGCGCTGAGCGCATGTCGTACACGTGTTATCTTCTTATTGCACCCTCTTTCCCCCGATTTTTCCTTATTTATACTCGTCTTCGTCTTCCTTTTTTCTCTTCCGCCGTAACCTCCATTTTTTCTGCAACACTTCAATCCTGCTCTCTTCGCCGGTGCTTCCCTTCCTTCTCCATCGCCATCTTCGCCGTCGTTCTCAGTCGATTCTCCATGGCAGGTTAGTCTTTCGCTCTCCTTTCCCTTTTCTACTTCGTTTTCTTGATTTTTAGGGCTTCCATTGTCGTTCAATTTCTTCCCGCTCACCTGTTATCAGCAATTTCGCTCGGACTTTTCGAATTGATAGGCTTCTGAAAGTTATTCTTCGTTCATTGGGTGTTTTTTGTGTCGAATTCCCCTTTCGAATCTCACTTCTTAATGCGTTTGTTTGGGGAAAAACGTGTTTTGGTCAATTTCTACCATTCTCGACCTTTGTAATGTTCTTCGTGTTCTTGGGCTTGTCCATTCTGATGTCGTTTTGGCTTCCCTTTTGATTCTTTGAGTTTCAACTTTTCCAGGGATTTCTTGTTTGTTTACTTCCTACAGCCTCGCGTTAGTTTCCTTAGACACGCGTTGTTCCTAATTTTGATGTTCTTTTTTCCCTCTTTCCATCCCTGGAAAACTGAAACTTTCTTTGCCTATGCTTTCAGGTAGTGATGATTTTTATGAACGCTCAGCTCGGGCTGAGTATTCGGGGCGCACCACGTCCGGATCTGAGGGGGGTTCTGGTGATCGCGAGCCAGACTCTCGTAGACGATCTCGCGTTTATAGGAAATCTAAGAGGAGAAAAGCGAAGACGCCCAAAAGATCTAAAACCAGACTCCCGTCTCGCGTCATTCAAGAGCGAGCCGAGACCAATTATGGTCAATTCGCCAGCTTTTTCTCCCATAAGGGGTCTTTACCCCATATAGTTATAGAGAAACCTTTTCTCGCGGACCCCGGCCGCATAAGTATCCTTACAAAGAGAATAACACATTCTCGCACTTTAATTCCCAACACTGCCCAACGCAGCAGTCTTAATTTTGACGATCTTCGTCGCCTCGCTTCGCGATATCCCTTTCCTGAAGGGACCATCTTTGCCCTCCCCGACCTCGAAGGCACTTCTCTCGACCAGTATGGGCCCTTCTTCGCTTTGAGCAGGCAGTCTCTAGAAGCTGGCTTCCGCCTTCCGTGGACGTCCTTCCAGACTGAAGTAATGGCGGACTTAGGCTTCAGTCCTTCCCAGATGCATCCAAACTTCTGGAGTTCACTGATCGTTTACATCATGCGATGTCAGGATATTGGGATAGTTCCCAGATGCATCCAAACTCCCGCGAGGATGGGTTTTATACTGCTCAATCCAAGACCCCTAACGCCTTCCGATTGCCTTCGAAGATCGAGGGGTGGAAAACTTGTTGGTTTTTAGTTTGTCCTCCTCTTGGTTCTGAAATTTCTGTCCAAGTACGCGAGCCTAATGCGAGAAGGGCCCCATGCTTTTTCCCAAAGGAGACTCGCGATAAATTCATTCGTGATTATAAGGATTAGCCCGACAAAGCAGTTCAAAAACGTTTTGAGTTGACAATCTCGGACGCTTTACTGGTTGCCAGGGGACTTAGTCTCAAGGCTCATGCTCTAGGTTTTTGTTCGTGTTTGTTTTTGCGCTCGCGTTTATTATTATTATTTACACTTTATGCTCACTTGTGGTGATTTTTGCAGATGCCGATATGTTTGCCGATCTTCCGGACCTGAGGGGGTTGGTTTTTGACGAGTCGGGCTCGCTAACCATCGAGGCTCCTACTCGCAATGTTTCATCCGTTCCTGGCTCGGCCCCTACTCCCCCGGCTGCTATTTTGGAATCACCAGTTGAGCTTGCGACGACGGTTTCTGAAGAGGTCCCTCTGGCCAAGAGATCTCGCGTAATTTCGGCCCGTGATAAGGGGAAACAGAAAGTTTCCCAGAAAAGCCGCAAGAGGACGACGAAAGTGGAGTTTGCCTCCTCTCCAGAGCCTACTGACACTTCGGTCGCGAACCCCACATTCATCCATGGTTTATCAGCGACGCGTGCTTTCTTCGAGACGATTCCGACTGTCTTCCCCCCCGAACCTAGCCTCTACGAGGAAGTTTCGGATAGGCATGGTGGCCTGTCTAAACTTCTCTTTGCCGTAAGTCTTCTGTTTTTATCTATTTCTTGTTTCTTTGGGGTGTTTTTAACCCTGGAGTTGGTCATTTTGCAGGGGATGAATATCATCGCGAGCACAAGTCGGAGGGTGCTTGTTGCTGAGGACAAACTCAAGGAGCTGATGGACGAGGATCAGTCAATCCGCGATGCCAACCGAGCGGCCAAGTCTCGGCTTATGGGGGAAAAGAAAGCTTTGGAGGAGGAGCTTTCGAGGGCTAACGCGAGTATAAAGGAGATGGAGGTCGAGCTCGCGTGTGAGAGGTCTAAAGATGCGAGGATAAAGGAGCTGGAAGCCCAACTCGCGTATGAGAGGTCCACCCACGTCAACATCGTCACTGAATACAATACACAAGTGAACGACCTCAGACAGGAAAATGAGAAGCTTCATGCGATGATGTCTGAGAGAATCGCCTACGAGAGGAACATGGCGGTGGAGGAGTATTGCGGGGGTTATCGCCAACGTGCTCGCGTCGACTTTTACAAAAATGTTGTCAACACGCTTCTTCTTTGCATGGTAAAGGTTCAGATGCGAAAATTCAAAGTCAAAGACTTCCCCTTCAACGCTCAGGACTTATGTGGTTTTTCCACTGACCTTCCCGAGTACCAGCCCCCGTTGCCGGGAACCTTTATTGACGATGGGGAGACTCCACTCGAGGCTTGGGGAGTAACGCGTCTCGCATCTGAGAGAGGCATTGTTAAAGGTAAAGAGAATCAGGTGCCCAAGCCCCCTCTCCCGAAGATGGTCGCTCCCCCTTCGCTCGAGAGGTCAGAACCTACTCCTCGTACGCTACCGAGCCCTCCTTCTCCGACCCTCTCTCCTCGCAAGAGAAAAGTGTTCGCGTCCGATGCCCTTCTTGCCACCATTCAGCCCTCGAAGCGCTCTTGTTTAGATCAAGCGGGGGGCTCGGGATCGCGGGTAGCTGGTGTTGAAGACGTCGTGGATCTGGAGGAGGATAGTGTAGAGGACGCGGGGATTGCTAAGTAATGTCCTAGTGGTCTTTCGAACAATGTTTTTTTATGACATTATCCGAAATCGGGATTTTTTGTAATCAACTTTTGTATATTTAATGTTGGTATGATTGTCGCGAGCTCTATGCTGTTTCTATATTTTTGGTTTTGCTTCTGTCTGCTTGTTTCGTACACTTATCTCGCCTCATTCCCCCCGTTTTGTGTTTCGGAAAAATGAGTAAGTTTGCGAAAAAGGAAAACGTAAAGAGATCAGTGTTTCATAGTTACGATCCCTCCTGTTTAGTAAAAAGAAAAAACTGACCTGTTACATAATTTTACGAGAGTAAGCATTGCAAACTATTCTTCTGCTAACTATTGCATGACCTTTACACGCGAGTTCTTAGGTGTTCTGGTAGTAATGTCCTCGCGGGGTTCGTCTTGAGCTCTTGTTAGTCGCGAAACAACAGGATAGCTTTTCTTTGGTGTGGTTGTCGCGGAAAATTTCTTGCTTTTGTAGAGAATCTGGGCATGATGTTGTTCTTGCGGGGTACACCAAGCTCTGCACATGTAGAGAAGCATTGAGTTTTTGGTTTTTATTTTTAGGTAGTAAGAACTTTTGAAAGGCGGGTGAGTCATGATGTTGTTCTACTGCAGCTGCCGCGTTCTTTGGCCCTGCCTGTTTTCGTTTCTTCTGCCTACGCGGCTTGACCTCCGGACTAATGTTCAGGGAGTGGGTCATGACACTCGCTGGGATTCCTCTCAAATCCTTTGGTGTCCACGCGAACACATCCCGGGAGCGGGTGAGTAAGGTCTCAATCTCCTGTACAGCTTTCTGATCCATCTTCCCCCCTACATAGAGCTTCTCCTCTTTGTTGGGGAAAGGAGTGATTATCTGCTTCTCAAACCCATCAAAATGCGGTTTGTGTCCCTCTTTTCCTTCGGTATCTTGTGGCCTAGGTGAGGCACGAACCTCTAACTCGGCTTCTTCAAGCACTCGTGGCAACCCTGGAATATATAACTGGTTGGCAAGCAAGGTCTTGGTACTGCCCTTTTCGGACGAAACGTAGCAGATACGGCTTTCCTCTTGGTTTCCTCTCGCGATACCTGCTCCTGTCATCGTTGGGAATTTTAAACAAAAATGACATATTGAAACGACTGCTTCAAACCTGCACAGAGTCTCGCGTCCTAGTATCGCATTGTAGGAGGATGTTATTGGGATTACTTCAAAATCTATCTTTTCTGACCTCCTTGATCCAGTCTCTTCGCCTAGGATGAGATCTAGGGTGACGACGCCCAGGGCCCTCACTCTGTCACCCGCGAAACCCACCAGTGTGGTTTTAGTAGGCCTGAGTGTGGACTGATCAATCCCCATCTTCTCGAACGCGTCCCAATACAGTATATCGGCCGAGCTCCCTGTGTCCACAAGGATCCTTTTTACAAGCTTGGTTCCTATCTGAGCATGAATGACCAGTGGATCAGCGGCCTCGACTGCCCAGATATCTACCTCCTTGTCACTGAAGACAAGCGTGTAAGGCTCGGACTTCGATCTCGCGACACTATAGATGGGCTTTCCTTGAGGCTTGGGTGCATTGTTAATAAGCCTTTGCTCTCGCTTGCCCAGGGGAATGGGTTCATGGCGGCCTGCGATTGTGCCTACATGGCCATCCATGCGAGGGAAGTTCTGGTGTGGGTGGCGATTAGGCTCCTGATTCTGGTCATTTCTCGCGGGGGTTTGCTGCCTTATCTCGTTCTGTGTTCTACCTCCTCTTCCTCCTCTATTTCCTACCCCCCTGTATGCGATGCCGCGACCTCCATCAACGTTTCCCCTCCGAGCAGTTAGGACTTCCTTCTCTCTTGGGTGATGACGTCGCGACCAACACTCCTCTGTAGAGTGAGTATTCACTCCGTGGTATTCACACCAGGTGGTTGGCCCGTGACGGTCACGACCGCGATCCCCTCTCCTCTCAGCCTCGCGTCGGTTATCCTGCTCGGCTACAAAATTTTGCGAGTGAAATTGATTCTGATAATGATTCTGGCCCCTGAACTGTCTTTGACCCTGATTCAGATCTTGGATCTGTAAACCGGGCACTCGCGAGTCAATTTGTTCCTTCCCCTGACTACCTTGATGGCGTTTATTCCCCCAGCTTTGGTTCTCTCTCTTCTGACCTTGAGCGGGCTTACTCTGATTATTCCCTTTCAACGCGGTACCTGAGTGTGCTTCCACGTTAATCTCTGTGTATGCTCTTTCGAGCATGCCCTGGTAGTCCAGATCTTTCTTGCGGTATAGGTACTGCTTGAAGGAGCTTCCGTCAGTGAGTCCGTCAAGGAACGCGACCCGAGCGGTCTTATCATGAAAATCTTCGGCCTCCAAGATCTTTTCCGTGAACCTCTTAACATAATCCTCCAGTGATTCATGTGGTCCTTGTTTGACGCCCACTACTTCTTACATTGTCACTTTTCTTTTCCTCGAGGATCCAAAGTGCAATAAGAAACTCTTCTCTAGATCAGCGAAACATTGGATGCATCCTGATAGCTGGTTAAGCATCCAGGTCATGGCGGGTCCCGCAAGCGTGCCTGGGAAACCTTTGCACATCGTGGCCTCATCAGGGCACCTCGCGAGCATAGCATACTTGTAGCGCGCTAGGTGTTCGCTGGGATCTTCTTTACCATTGTACTCTTTGATAATAGGGAATCTGAAATTAGGCAGAGGGACTGACCTGACTATGTGCTCCGCGAAAGCGGTTGGGCCGAATAAGGCTGACGGGTTGACGGGCGGATAGGCCTCATGAGCCTGCCGAGGGTTGTAAAAAGGTTCCCCCTCGTACTGGCGGCGGGTAGGCCTTTGCTCGGCGTGAACCCCATGCCCTCTTGTCTCGGTTCTTCCTCTGCAAGATTGGTTTTCCACGTAGCTCACAGGGGGTTGATTCAAATCGAACCTACCAGGGTGACAAGGCCTCTCGCGTCCCTCGACCCTGGTCCTACGTGACACTGAGACTCTGTCGTCAGGTACGTGTTCAACACTCCCTTCAGCGACTGATTGTTCTCGTCCGCTCTGATGCTGTTCATGCTCGCGTGCCCTGGTTCTCGGTTGCTCTTGGTTTCGGCCCCTGTCTGTACTTTGTCCCAACGTCTGCAGAAAGGCGCGATACTGAACCAGTGCGGGCCCTACCAGAACAATCTCTTCCCCATGCACGTGTGAAAAAGGTGCTCGCGAGCTATTTATCTCTTGTGTTCTCGTCTGGGGAGGGGTGTTTCCGCTTCTTTCACCGCTAGTATTCATCTTCTCAGGCAGTTAAGTATTAGGAATACGCGAGTATATGTAGTAAGCCTTACTTGTGCGAGGAGGTCCCCACGGTCGGCGCCAGTGTTGGAGCCCAGAAATTGCAATCACGCGACACAACACTTCGCGTGACACAGGGCGTCTGGACAATCAACTTGCTCGAAATACACCACTCCGTCTTCTTCCTCGAAACTCACCTAGTTCTTGACACTTATAACACCTACGTAGCAAGACCGAGAGATTTCCGGAATCGGCTAGCCAACGTTCCAACAAGAAGGATTTCACGCAGCCAAAGATATCGAAACAACACAAGTATTCGAGGGAGAAAGAAGAAACAAAGTGAAGTAAAAAGAGTCTTATATGTCAAACAAACGTTTTGAGTACAAAGCTTACAACAAACTGAATGATTTTAGAAGATACACAACAACAATCATAAAAGCTTGGTAGCAAAACTATGTGAAATAAAGCTAGGGTTTCACGTCTAAACTCTTCAAAGCGGTGAATGTGTTTTTTTCTATTCTAGAGAGGAGGGTGAAGCGTTTTTCTTCTTTTGCAAGATCTTTCTTTCTTATCCATTGGGTTGCGTTTTTATACTATCAACAGGGACCCACGCGAGTCAATTACTGTTTTGCCCTTCTCGTTGTATCTTCTTACTGGGCTTCACCTGTTTATGGGCCGCTTTATTCTTCTGGGCTGACTTCTTGGACCGACCCGGATCGCGTTCCATGGGTCTAACCCAATTCCTTATGGGCCTCGCGAGCCCATCGAGAACGGGCTCCAACAATCTCTAAGTTAAAATCTTTCTCACTTGAAACAGACAAGAAAAACATGTCTACAAAACCAAGCTTTAATCCGAACAAATCAGCAGAGGTAATGTTAGAAATACAACGTAGTGCAACTTTGTTCAAAGTCGTCTTTTTACTATTTGAACTGCACTATTATTATGAAATTGTGCAGGTTGTTCATCCTCCATCAGATTCAATATCAAGCCTTAGTTTCAGCAGCAAAGCAAAATTGCTGATTGCAACATCATGGGATAATCAGGTACGATGTTGGGAGATTACGAAGAACGGAACGACATTAACCAGTGTCCCGAAGGCATCAATCTCGCATGAACAGCCGGTATTAACACATTATAAAACTCAAACTATCGTCTTTATGTGCCTAAAAAAATCTAAGCTTGTTCTTTTTTGGTTGTTGAAGGCTCTCTGCTCTGCATGGAAAGATGATGGAACAACGGTTTTTTCTGGTGGCTGTGATAATCAGCCCAAAATGTGGCATTTAGCTGGTAATCAACCAATCACTGTGGCAATGCACGAGGCACCTATAAAGGAGATTGATTGGATTCAAGATATGAACTTGCTCGTTACTGGAAGTTGGGATAAGACTCTTAAGTAAGTATTAACATTTTTTTCCTTTTCATATTTTGTTCTATCAAACAATATATAATGTCGAAAGTGGGAAATTTGGTATTATGATGTCAATTACATAGATAATGCATTTCTGTAGTAATAATCCAAACAGAACCTTAATCTAAAGCATAATCAACTGATTGCAGTCTTGATTTACTTGGCATTCTTTCATTGTCATATTTTATTGAACATCAGTTTGATTTGGATATAAGAATTTACCAAACACAGATATGTGTATGACTAGATATGTGTATGACTCGTATCCATGCTCGTATGACTGAAACCTTGATTTATTTGAAACAGGTATTGGGATACAAGACAGTCAAATCCAATACATACACAGCAACTTCCCGACCGTTGCTATGCTCTTGCATTGCAATATCCGGTAATGGTTGTTGCCACTGCAAACCGAAACTTAGTTGTTTTCGACTTAAAGAATCCTCAGGTACTGTTATTAGTTTTTTTCATGGACACACATTTTTGAATTTTTCAACATATTTTTCTTTCTGATGATTGTGAATAGAATCGCCGCTGAAGCATCAGACCAAGTGTCTTGCTGCATTTCCTGATAAACAAGGCTTTTTGGTATGTGTTATAATTCACTATTTCATTTTACTGTCATGGCCTCTGGTTTTATTTTTTCATATACACTATGTTCTTTTTCTTTTTCCCAGGTTGGCGGAATAGAGGGGCGTGTAGCAGTTCAATATTTGGATGATGCAAATAAACAAAAAAACTCTTCTTTCAAGTGTCATAGGAATGGTAGTGAGGTCTATTCAGTTAACTCCATAAACTTTCATCCAGTAAGTTTGCTGCTGATCTTTTTAAATCTATAATCTGCAATCTTGATTTATAAATAATTATAATACAATCTTGTTATAATATACTCGTGTGGTGCGTAGGTGCATCACTCGGTTGTGACAGCTGGCTCTGATGGAGCCTTCACATTCTGGGACGTAGATAACAGACAAAAATTACGGGTCAGTTTACTTAATATAGGTTAATTTTGAAACAAATATAACTTCTGACGATGATGTACATGTTTTAGGGTATGCAAAGATGCAACCAGCCCATATCATGCAGTACATTCAACAATGATGGTTCAATATACGCGTATTCGGTTTGTTATGATTGGAGTAGAGGAGCTGAAAACTATGATCAACAAACTTCAAAGCCTAGTATTTTGTTGCATATGCCCCAGGTGAGTTTCTTATAACGAAAGTCCGGCTTGTTTTTCTTAGAGATATAAATTAAGTAATGATATATTGATAATCGCTTTTTGTATGGATGGATATTCAGGATACTGATGTTAAGCCCAAGCCTAAGGCTAGTACTGCTACAAACTTCAGAAGAAGGTGAATGCAAGGAGTTGATGGTCGGTCTGGCGGATAATTCGATACTCGAGCTGTTTGGAGTTTGATTTTTTTTGTTTTGATTTTGTAAGACAGCATTGTTAGTTACTAGAGTGGTAATTGACTAATTGTTGAAGAAGATGAAGTTGAAAGGGATTTTTTACCATTTGAGTTTTAGTGGTTCCAGAGATAGTAGACTTTTGTGTTGAATTTGATTAATCCAATGGCACAGCAAACAAGATTTCTTCATTTAATAGCCACCTCTTCTGCAAATTGAATGCCTTACTTGCAGGAGATAGAATTGTGCTACTCTTTCTCAACTAATCCTACTCTAAATCTTAGAAATTGGGCTCGTTTGATCTTGATGGCATGACATCAGTATTACAAAGCTCTCTTTTTTTTTGGTCTGAATATTACAAAGCTCTTTGGTATTGGGTATGAATTAGGCTCATTTGGTTCAATATCAAAATAACACTCTTAAACACAGCATATATTGGTTTGATTAACTTAACCCTCTGATCAGCCTCAATATTTGAACAGGAGACTGAACCATAAGAAGATCTCTCTATATTCATTTTCAACACCAGGCCATTAACTGCATGAAGATAAGAGCAACAGAGAGCCCATAACTCTTTAACTCTTGACAATAGTTTATAATCCCATGCATTACAATTTCACAATTTCCATGCAAAAACCACCAAACAAATGAATCTCAATCGACTTCTAGTGTTAGCTCTACTAGCCATCCTCTTGGTCACCCAATCTATCATCATAGAAGCCAAGAAAAAGTCTAGCCATCATAGCCATCATCATAGCCAAGAGGGAGTTCAGAAGAGACCAAGAACCGTCACTAGAGGCAGAACACGTCGCATCAGCCACCACCGTAGAGGAAGAGGTGGTGGCGGTTCAGGAGGCGGTGGTTCGAATTGTGACCCTCTTTATGGCTTCTTGTTTGGAAGTTGTGGTCAATGGCCTTTCTCGACTTCTCCCTCACCGGACAACCCGTTTCTCCCTACAAGAAGGCCGCCATCTCCAACGCCTGTAACTCCGGTTCAACCTTCTCCTCCACCGACCGTTTTGCCTCCTCCTTTGTCGCCTTCTCCGCCTCCGGCTTTAGTTCCTCCTCCGCTCGTTCCATCGCCTCCACCGCCCGTGAGCGTCTCTTCTCCTCCGCCTCCATCTCCTTCACTGCCACCTCCGCCAACACTACCTCCTCCTCCACCGCCTTCACCGCCACCACCATCACCACCACCTCCAATCTTCGATTCACCACCTCCACCGGTGTTTTCTCCTCCCCCGCCTTTATTGTCCCCACCGCCGGCTCCAGTGTTTTCCCCTCCGCCGGCTCCAGTGTTTTCCCCTCCGCCGCCTTTATTGTCTCCACCGCCGGCTCCAGTGATTTCTCCCCCGCCTGCTCCCGTATTTTCCCCACCACCAGCGCCAGTGTTTTCCCCGCCACCAGCGCCCGTTCTTCCTCCGCCTTTGCTTTCTCCGCCGATGATTCCAGTGCTACCGCCGCCGCCATTCACCCCAATTTTCTCGCCCCCGACGATCCCGATCTCGAATTCGCCTCCAACAACGCCATTAGATTTCTCTCCCCCTACGATCCCGATCTTCAATTCGCCTCCATCGACGCCACAAGATTTCGCTCCTCCAACAATTCCGATCTTCAATTCGCCTCCAACTACGCCACAAGATCTCCCTCCTCCATCAATTCCCTTCTTCAATTCGCCTCCAACAACGCCACAAGATTTCCCTCCCCCAGCAATTTCGTTCTTCAATTCGCCTCCAACTACGCCACAAGATTTCCCACCCCCAACGATCCCGATCTTCGATTCGCCTCCAACCACGCTGATTGACTCATCGCCTCCAAACCCTAATTTCAATCTGCCACCACCGCTTGATTTACCACCTCCGACGCCGGAATTTCCGTTCCCGCAACCACCAGACGTGCTCCCACCGCCTTCAATCGATTCATGAACGTGCCCTAGCTAGTTTCAATTTCAATTTTCTATGTAACACTTTTGAACATGATCAATGTAATTTCCTTTCAAACACGATCCAGTCTCGAAATTCAAACAACAATAGTTTTACTATATTAATTGTTGGAGCCCGGATTTATGACCTCACAATCAACACCTCGCGGGAGCTGACCTGATCGTAGTCTTCGTAATGTCAGGGACCTCGCGTGCACAACAGGACAAACAACTTCAGTTCCAATCTTTTCTCGATCTAGCTTCGTCTTCATCCTTGATTTTCGTGTTCTTGAGCAGGAGCCTTCACATGCACAACCAAACCCGAAGGTTGGACCCTCGAGTTTGGCTCTCCAACGCCCAAGTTAGTATTCAAAAGCAAGCAATGAGTCAAATACCCTAATCAACACCAAAATGTAAGCTAGAACAAGGAGAAAGATAAGAACAAGCTCAAACAACACAACTTCAACTACCTCACACACGAATCTCACCCGATTGGGCTGATTCTCACAAGTCACACCAAAAGCACGATAACGACACCGGGAATCACAATCCAAGTGTCGATCATCCAAATTCCAGCTAGAATGAGGTAATCTCGGAGATCTGAGAACGAACTTGAGGGAGTTCTTCTCTGTGTTTTTGCTCTCCAAATACCTTGAGGAAGAAAGTTATCGAAAAGATTTGATCTCCCTTTCTCTCTCCTTTTGTTTACGCTTTATAACCGACTCGCGGGCCCCACTATATCCGATTGTTGGGTCATTTACTATGTCGTCCTTTTGGGCCTTTATTGGGCTTTCTCTTCCGTTGGGCTTGGGCTTGCGTTTTGGGCTTCTTTTCCCGTATGAACCTCGCGAGCTTTTGATGGCCCAAAACTCCTGAGAATTGGCTCCAACATCCAGCCCTTCAAGTCCTTATCTCGTCAAGGGGGAGGTAAGGCTTGGTTTTTTTTTTATTGAAGTCGGGTTCTCGTCTTCTTACTTCTTGCTTTCGTTTGCTCTTTCTTGTGAGGCTCGCGAGCCTTTGTGTTAACCTCGCGCCATTATGAGATTTCAAAACACTTCGAATTCCACGCCTAAATCCTTTTGACACGTGGCGGTCAAATACTGGCGCCATTCTTGATTTAGTGTTTTTGGGAATGATTCGGCACGATTCTGGTCAATCTCATTCAAGTTTAGGTCTTTAACTTCTATATGCAACTGTTCTCCGCCTATAATCCCCACTTTTGAAGGCGGAGATTGGGCTTGCTTTTGCCCTTTACATGGCGTCACCACCTTATCTCCTCCTCTCATACCATTATATTCAAACCCTAATTTCTCTTCTATTTTAGACATTTTTCGTCCATTTTGACGAACTCGTTCGAGTTCGTCTTCGCCCTTTCAACTTCTTTTCTCAGATCTTCTCTTCTACAATTTTTCAGAGTTTTTATTGTTTCTCCTTTTCCATACCTCGCTAGGTTTTTTGCTTCCGAGTCACTTTTTATTTCCATCCTTGGAAAACTAATCCTTGCCTTTATCTTGCACAAGTTCTTCTAGAAATGAGAAAGGAGATAATGAGCCATCTATGTCACGAGCGGCTACTAATAAATTTAGAGCTCCCGCTAGGGGTAGGAACTCCCGGCCTCCACAAGCCGAAAATCCTAATAACCCGGAAGATTATGGAGAACCATACAACCGGTTTTTCACTTACAAGCGACCTCCCGTACATTATTACGGAGGACCAGTTTACATTATGCACCCCAATTTCTGGCGGGCAGTGGTCATTTACATTATGAAAGCTCGGGACATTAAATGGTCCCGAATCTTGCTCATCGCGCGTTGGCCTATACCACGCGGAAATGTACGCACGAGGAAGGGATGTACACCTCTTAGACCAAATGTGCTAGTGAGTGGGAATTCCCCAATAAGGTTGCGAAGTGGAAGGTGGACTGGTTTCTCATCTGTCTGCCTCCCGGGTCGAACATCTCCGTGACGATCGAGAATCGTCTTCGCCCTTTCAACTTCTTTTCTCAGATCTTCTCTTCTACAATTTTCCAGAGTTTTTCTTGTTTCTCCCTTTCCATACCTCCCGAGGTTTTTTGCTTCCGAGTCACTTTTTATTTCCATCCTTGGAAAACTAATCCTTTGCCTTTATCTTGCACAAGTTCTTCTAGAAATAAGAAAGCAGATAATGAGCCCTCTATGTCACGAGCGGCTACTAATAAATTTAGAGCTCCCACTAGGGGTAGGAAGTCTCGGCCTCCACCAGCCAAAAATCCTAATAACCCGGAAGATTATGGAGAACTATACAACCGGTTTTTCGCTTACCGGGGCGACCTCCCGTACATTATTACCGAGGACCAATTTCGCGCGGAGGCTAAGCTTGTACAAATTCTCACTCGCCGTATTAAAGGCACTCCGGCCAAAAATCTTGGTAACTCGTTCACGGGCCAGAAAACTGAATCCACTCTGACTCATCTGAAACAAGTAGCTAGAGATTACCCCTTCCCGAAAGGTACTATCCTAGCCCTCCCGGATCCTGAAGGAACCTCTCTCGACCAGTATGGTCCCTTCTTTGCGATGTGAAAACCATCTCTCCAAGCAGGCTTCCGGCTTCCTTGGACTTCATTTCTCCACGAGCTTATGACGGAGTTAAAGTATAGTTCAACCCAGATGCACCCCAATTTCTGGCGGGCGGTGGTCATTTACCTTATGAGAGCTCAGGACATTAAATGGTCCCGAATCTTTCTCATCACGCGTTGGCCTATAACACGCAGAAATGTACGCACGAGGAAGGGATGTACACCTCTCAGACCAAATGTGCCTGGGAGTGGGAATTCCCCCAATAAGGTTGCGAAGTGGAAGGTGGACTGGTTTCTAATCCGTCTGCCTCCCGGGTCGAACATCTCTGTGACGACTGAGAATCGCCCAGTGATGCTATTCTCACCCGCCTGGGTTCAGGACGCAGTTAATAAGTTAAAAGATAAGTACACGGACTTCCCCAACCCCGGGACCAAACGTGTACGACACCCTTGTGACATAAGAACTCTTAGAGTAGAATGGTTTAAGTATGAAGTCACTCATAGGTGGAAATGTGCCGCGAGGCCCATATTTCGCTTGTTTTATCCCGTTCCTTGCGTTTCCTTTTTAAGTATGTACTAACTTTTTCTGTGTCTTTTCTTCGCAAGTAATGACTACTGTTCAGAGCTCGCGAACCTGAACAACATTGACTTTTCTGACTTTGAGATTGAGGGTCCGCTCCCGAAGGTGAAGACTACAGGTGACGCGGGCGCAACTGCATCAAAAACCTCAGGACGGAAGCCTTTTGCCCCAAAACTCTTGAAATCCTCCAAAGATACTGCCAGAGCCTCAAAATCTCCCACCACTTCTCTCGACCTAGGTGGACAAGAAAAGAGAGACTTCCGCTCTTCTGCCAAGAAGAAAACTCTTCCCGATCAGCGCAAAAAAGGGAAGAAAATCGCACCAGCGAAAGGTTCCAGTGATCAAGAGAAAGAGTTGGTGCCGATTGAGAGCTCCCTGGATAAGGGGAAAGGTGTAGTGATTTACCTAGACCCTCCCGTAGAGGAGAGGAAAAGAGTTCCTCTCTTTCATGCTAACGAGACTGTGCAGGAGTTTGTGGAGTCTTATCAAGGGGTGTTTCCTGATACTCCGCCTGTTATCTACAAGGCTCTTGACAGAGATGGTGGAATGTCTTCCGTGGCCGTGGCCGTGACCGTAAGTATTCTGATCTTTCGTACTCCTTATTTCCTCTGTGCTTTCGTAATAATGTCCTTTCCTTTTTCTAGTGCATGCTTGCTCTCTCGGAGTTGGCTCACCGGGCTTACGAGGTGGAGGAGGAGAACATGCTTTTGGAGAAGGATGTTTATTGTATGAGGAAAGAGGCGGAGTCTTTGCATGATCAACAAAGGTCTTTTAAAAGCAAGCTCCTTGCCGAGAAGAAAGAGTTGCAAAGTCAAATTGTTGAGTATCAACAGAAGAATGAGGAGCTCAAGAAAGAAGCTCAAGATCTTAAAACTCAGCTCTCGAATAAGGTTAAAGCTCACGTCAAGGACATTGGAACTCTCCGGGATCGGCTAGCCAGTGACGTTGCTAAAGCACGCCAAGAGGTCGTGGATGAATATTGTTCAAGCTACCGAGGAGGCGGTCGCATGAACTTCTTCAGAAAAGTTCGCAACACACTCCTGATATGTGGCTTCAAGGGTCAACATCATTGTAAGGGCATCAAGGACTTTGACTATGATCCTGGCAACTTCTGCGGCTTCTCTCCCGAGCTCCCGGAGTATATTCCATCACCTCCTGGCACATACATTGATGATGGGGATAACCCTGTCGACAATTGGGTTCCTCTTACTTTGAAAGAAGGTTGAGTGGTCGAGGGAAAAGAGCATTTGGTTTCGTCGGTTCCTCTTCCCAAAAGAGCTAAACAGAAAGTGCTTTTTCCTCAAGAAGTGCTTGAAGAGGGTGCTCCTGAGGCGAAGCGCATGTGCCTTGGTCAGTCTCAACTCCGGAAGATGTGGGAGGAGATGATGTTTTCGCGCCAGTTCCAAAGACGTTGGCAGAAGAAACTGGCGATTATCTGTCTGCTCCTCAGGAGTCTTAAACTGCTTCTTTTCTGAACTTTTGGCCCTTGTTATAGGGAAAAACAATGCTTATGTTTTTGTGTCATTAGGTCGCGTGTACTTTCTGACGTGAGTCCTTATTATGTAACTAACTACTTTACTTTGCTTGTGGTACGTACAATGCTCGTTTTGGACGGGTCGCGGGGATTTCGGAACCGCAAGCCTTTGTTTAATGACTGCTCCCGCTGGGTCTGCAGCGGGAGGATTATGTTGTATTTGGATTTCCACTTTATTTACTTTTGGATTTATCTCTTCATCTGCCAACCTTCTACCAATCAACTACTTTTCCAACCACTTACATTTATGATCGTTGGCCTACCAGCTCCAATAAATAAGTTTCTTGCTCACAAAATCTCTTCATTACATCGTCCTTGGATTCCTCTGCGAGATGGTTCCAATCCTTGAGGTTGAAGAGGAAGTGTTCTTTATTAAGATGGGTGTATCGGATGTTCTCGAGGGTGCTCGCCTGGTATTTACTTTTGCGTTTAATTTTGGGGAGGGATGTACACCCAGGTCGCGAAGCCGTGTCTTCGGGGAGGGATGTACACCCACCCGAGTCATGTAGTCGTGGGACTAAGGTTGAGTGACAAGTTTTCTCACCTAGACCATGAAGATGTGGGACAGATGGTGAGCGGAAAGTAAGCTCACCTGGACCATGAAGCCATGATCTCAGGATGAGTGTACACTCATTATTATTTAAAAAAAATCATTTATAAGAGTCTCATTTAAATTGAGCCTCACTTAAATTATTTGTTTATATTATTATAAGAGGCCTCTTAAATTATTATTATTTTAAAATATTTATAAGAGTCCGAACCTCACTGCCTATTTTCCAAATTTAACTATCTCGGTTTTTTTTTTTTGAAAGACTTCGTACTTGGTCCGCAAGTAGCTATTTTCAAATTTAAAACCCTAGTTCAATCCACAAAATAACCAACGGGGGCTTTCTTCTTTCCGCAATACTCAAAAGAAGTCCCAACTCCAAGATCATATATTGCTAATCTCAAGAAACTTTCATGACAACTCTCCCTGAAAAAAGAGAGAAGAAGATAAGATCATGGATGTTCAGTTTCTATTCGAAGGTATAAATCTCATTGCAGCAAAACATGGGAATTCACGCATAAGAAAGAGTTATTCAAGCTCCTGCAAAACCTAAAATCTCAGGAAGAAGAGCATCCAATTTTTAAATCAACGCTCCAATTCGGTTCTGGAAACCGAAATTCAGGAGTCGCTTAGTGTGATTACGAGTTTGTAATTGAGTCTCAGATTGAGAGTCTCATGAGTTTGGCAATTGACAGCGATGATACTCATTTGAACCCTAATTCGGCGACGTCATTGGAGGATGAACTTCAACGAGACAGACAAACTCTCCCAATCTATCTGTTTCGTGACGGTTTCCTTCAACCTGTTAACGATAATCAGATTTTGATCTTGTTATACATGAAATATCGAATATCGGCATCCTTATGAATATATCAAACTATGGGTATGAGGTATTGCTTTATCGTTTGTGAATATAGATGTGTTATAAGTTCATTATACTAAATCTATACAAGTTATGAAAAACATATTATAATATAAAACATAATCAGGGTGTGAAATGTGAAGCATTATGCACCGTCGAATCTTAGATTTAATGGACATGATTCACACTCTCCTTTTCAGCCATTTAATTTCATTAAGGGCAAAATTGACATTTTTCCCTTCTATTCCTTCCTCCTCCTTTTCCATTGTTCATCCTCTTCATTGTGATTTCACCCCGACATCGTCGTCTTCATCCTCTCCTTCCGATTTTGCTTCCCCTCATCCATAGATTTTGCGCTTTCATAATCAATTTCGTAGATCAAGTTTGATTCCTTGTTTTTTTTCAATCAAATCTCGCCTATTTTTCTATTTCTCTTTTGTCTACAACTTTCACGGCTTTTGGTGAATCTTTTCCTTACATTCCATCAAATTGGAACCTGATTTGATGATTATCTAACTTACAACGGTCATGTCATACATTTTTTGATGATTTCTTGTGTCAATTATCGAAAAATCACACCGATTTTGATTCGTGATGTTTTCTAGGGTTTATGTTATTTCGAATTAGAAGATGAACTCGTTTACTGTGTCAACTGCCTTGTGATTTCTAGGGTTTAAGTATTATCCATTGTCATCGACCTCCCCTTTGTTCATTGCTTTCCTTATTGACAATTTTTTGCCATTCAAAGGGTTTATTACAAGCTTACAGAGCCATTGAAGTCATAATGTCGATTTGTTGATGTCCATGATTCCAATTGAATCGTAATAACTGTAAGAGTCACTGCAAGGTTCACATTTTAGGTTATAATGTTCACATTTGATTGCAGTATATGTTCATGAACATAATGCTATTAATAGTGAACATCATATCCTAAAATATGAACTTGTTATATATATATATTTATTTTATCATCATTTGTAAGAAATATGCATATTCATGTGGTATGCTGTTTGTTATGATAAGTATCCGCTACGAAAAAGATCGTTTTAAGTGTTCTCACAAGATGTGTGGTTTGTTCAAGGAAGGTTTGTATAGATTTGTTGTGAGACAAACGTTACATCTATTTTTGAATATTGTGAAAAAACATACTAATTTACGTCTAGCAATCTTCCATATAAAATTCTATTCTAATATTAATGTTTTGCTTGTGAACTTGAGGAATCAAACTGTGAATATTAGCGACATACATGTGAACTTGACTAGAATATATATGAACATGAACAAAATGTATTTAACATTAAAAGTAACTATCTATATGTGAACATGATGACCTTAAACATGAACATGTCATGACTGTATATGAACATTAAGATTATATCAAACAACTTGTCATATGACCTTTTGTAGGCATATCCACAAAAAAACAACTTGTTTATTACTATCAAAATAAACAAAATTTATGTTTCATAATTACAAATTCCTCCTAGTTCTTTTCTCCATCTTTGTTTCCAACACTTTCTTCACTTCATTAAAATCATATATTATGATGCTTCGATCTAGTTGTTCGTTGTACTCTTCCACAGTTCCTGTTGTTTTCCATGGGTCTTTATGAACCTTTGTCGAGATGAACCTGTTTTTCTCCACTGACGACTTTCACATCCTTTAGCATGTCCAATAATTGAGTATGATTTTTCCATTTCATATAGCTTCATTGTCTCTCATTTCACCTCCCTTCTTACCTTCAAAACCTACATTAAAAACAAAATTAATGTTAAGTTCATATATTTTTTGACAACCTGATGACTTTACTTGTGAACATCAAGATATGAATAGCAAATTTTAATGTTAAGTATGAACATCAATCATCACATTCAGCATAATTTTTGTGGATCTGATCATGTGTTTGCTTCCATTATCACAATTAGGACCTACACATTTCTTATTTGTGAACATTAATCTTTTACACAAACGTCAAGCATCACCTACAACTGAATTCTAAAACAGATAACATATAAGTCTTAAACATGAATATCACTACATTACTTGTGAACTTCATGTATGTGTTTCTCTTTCTCGGCTTAAAACTCGAATTTTAATGAAAATCAACAACCAAATCTACTAGAATTTAACGAAATAAAAACAAAATCAACCAAGAAACTAAAAACTAACAAAGTCGACTCTATAGCTTAAAATCAACATTCAACTAAATTATGAAAATCCATTAAAAACAGCAAATAACATGTTCAACATAGTTGGAACCCTAAAACTCGAATCTGAAACAGCAACAATGCAAATCGATGACATGTTTAAGATTCTACCAACGTAATCAGCCAAAATAACCAACGAAATCATCTAAATATGCCACCGAAATCATCTAAATATGGCTAATCTACAACAGATCTGGAATTTACCTTATTTTGGTGTTCGTTCTTCATCTCTCGCTTCACTTGCTTTCAAGTTCGTTTTCTCTTGAATTTCTTCTATGATTCAGATTTGTCTTCATTGGAGGCGAAATCGAAGCACAATCTCGTTGATTTTATCAAAATCGAAAGAAAGTGATATTGGATCTGAGATTTGGATCTGAGATTTGGAATCGAAAGAAAGTATTATTTGACAATCTGAGATTTCTCTCTTGTTTGGGTTGATATCAATTTCTCTTTCTTCTATATTAGTCCCCTTATTTCTTTTTAGTCCTTTTTCCAATTTTGCCCCTATTTAAAAAACCCTAACGCGCCTCCATCATCCTTTTAATGAGAATCGTAAGAGAAGTTTGCACCTGAATCTCCCTCGGTACTAGATTACTCACATTGTTGAACATTAAATTAATACTTTAAAATAATAAATTAATTTATATCAAAATAAGACAGAGAAGTCTGTTTATTGAATAACAACATTTATTCTAGTTAGAAAAACGATCATTTTAGATCAATTTATCATTAATAAGATTAAGATATGTATTTCTTATTATAAATAAAGTTCTTAATTAAAATATTGATAATTGAAAAGTATGAGAAATAATAAAATGTCTAATAAAAATATATTTAAGATAATAGCAAACATAATTAACAATATGA
This sequence comes from Oxyria digyna, assembly GCA_029168935.1. Taxonomy (NCBI): domain Eukaryota; kingdom Viridiplantae; phylum Streptophyta; class Magnoliopsida; order Caryophyllales; family Polygonaceae; genus Oxyria; species Oxyria digyna. The sequence continues at coordinate 51,321,695 of JAPVLV010000005.1, forward strand.
TTTATTTTTATTTTTATTAGGAATGTCAAATGTAGACTTTCTTAATACTATTTATTTTAATTAGGAAATATATAATATTTAATTGATTTGTGAATAGTAGATAAGGATGATTTAGAACATTAAACAAAAAAACGGTTTGTGGCTCATATAAATTGTACATGTGTCGATTTAAGACATTGAGAAAAAAATGGACTGATTTGACAAATGGTTGACATGTGGCATGGTGAAAGAAGGAGAGACATGTGGCAAAAAGGAAGGTTTGTTTATATATATAGTAGATTTTTGTTTGAGCATTAGTTGTATAATAAAGTCTTCGTCCTTAAGATGTATAACAACAATAGCTAATAACAAAGGCAACCAACTATCTTTTTTTTGCTTCCTCTTCTTCTTCTACTTTGTTTGAACTCTTTATTTCTCCCATTTCCTTTCCTCTCTCCCTCAATATATAGGGCAATAGAAAATCAAGGTGTTGTAGCTCAATTTGACTTTAACCTTTTGAAGCAACTCGGTTTTGGAACTGAGGAGGAAACAGGGGTACATATGATTTTTTTTTAAATTTCAATATTTTAAAAATATTTGGAGATTCACTACTAACTTGTTTACTTGTTGGCAGATAAAACGGTATTATATCGAGTACCCAAGAGATGAAAAAGATTTTCATCCTCAATTTGTAGAGGCGTTTGAATTCGATGTGCAAAAAGAGATATGTAAGTGGCCCGTTCTAGGTAGCATCATAGTGCACTCAAGTTATGGGGAGGACACGTTGTACCGACCGATAGGAGCATCTTCACTTACTAAAGATAAATCTTCTTTAGCTACACATTCCATTTGTCTAACGGGTTGGGGAAGAAGCCTAGAGCAAGGGGAAGAAGACACTGAAGTCTGGGAGTATCTCAACTCCCATGGACCCAACTTTTGCCGCGATGAGTTTGGAGAAATAGTAAGAGGTCAACTGTATTATGCATTCAGTTTCAAGGTGCAAGCATGGTTCCAGGGAAACTCATCAAACAATGTTTAAATGTTCGAATTTGTATGAATATTTTCTTCATCTTAAATATGTTTTCTATTCTTTGTAAACTAGAAATGTAACTAATAGAAGAGTTTAGACTAATGAAATGTGTGAGTTAAATCGTAGTGTGATTCAAGAAAGTAAATGCCAACTCATTATTGTGATTTAATCTCTTGCTTACACGGTGTTCTGCAAAGATACTCAGATACTCGAATATGTGATACATTGGAGAAATTGTGATCTTACCTTAATTGTCAGCACTATATAGGCAAGTAAAAGATATTGAGTCAAGAACTCAATACTTACACCCCAGGCTAGGGATATTTTCTTCGAACGTATATAATCTTTGATAATTTGGATTCCACGACTATGCTTATGGTGCCAAGGGATTCCCTGAAGTGTAAAACACAACTTATATTATTTCTTTCTCACTTGGTCAAAACGAAAGAGATAGTAAATGAAATGAAGTTATGTTGAGCATAGGTGGTCTTTAATAGGAACCAAAGCTGCGTTGGCAATGATCTGACAACCATTTTGTTGGTGTTCATGTGTGTTTGTGTAGAGGATTTGAGCACAGAAACATTGAAAGCGAGAGAAGAGAATGATTGAATTGATTGAGTGAATGAGCAAGGTTACATCTCGTTATATACGAAGAAGCATTTAAGATTCTGTAACTGAATGAAATCACCTGAGCAACGCGAGATCTAACTAACATCTAAATAACAGAATAACACGTGCTAAGCACGTGACTAACTTTCCTAATACCCCCTCAAATTGGTGGTTCTGGAAGAAGCTCTTATATGGGAAGGATTGAGCTATGGTGTTGTCCAAATAAAGGCTTTGTGAAGATGTCTGCGAGCTGGTGCTGCGTTAGGAAACGGCTTAGTGTGATGAGTCCTTTAGACAGTTGATACTTCAGTATGATACTTCAGTCGAAAAACCCATTTTGATCCAACAATGTTGGCACCGGAAGGGCAAGGAACAAGATCCCAAGTGCGCTGATTACGAAGAGAAGCCATCTCCTCATCCATAGAAGAAACCCACTGAGGATCACGAAGAGCTGAACGATAATCATGTGATTCAATCTGAGTGAGCAATGTAGCAAGAAAGCTAAAGACCTCATAATCAGAGAATCACGAGGGCGAAGAGAACCTATATGAGAGTGAGTGGTCATAGAGTGAGGTTGCACCGGTGGAGGATTAGGCGAGTCATCTAAAGAAGAGACATCTGAAGACGAGCTAGATGCAATAGATATGAAGGACCTGGAGATACAACAGTTGCAGATTCTTACATGGAAGCACCAAAGTCGGACACGGTAATATCATAAAGATACATACGACGAGGCGGAATAGGTGAAGGAAATGCCTCAGAGGAAGATACAAATTCTGGCCCTTTTCCATAACACGCGATGAGTTGGATAAATGACCAATGCGTACATTTTTATTAGGAAAATAAACGTTTAGAAACTACCCCTACTCCAAGTGAAAAGAAGAAACCCAAAGGTTAATTTTATCTAATAAAAATTATTTGGTGTTAGGTTTCTAAATTAAAAACTTTGAAGGGGTGGGTCAATGTGACACACTCCCTCTCTTAACACATGGCACACAAGTACGTGGTTTAGACACCAAAGAAGAAACAGACAACAAACAAGTTTTGCTTAAAATTGAAATAACACTATACGACACAATCCAAGGCGAGCATGCCAAAGCTCGAACAACGCTCGTCCCTTATTTTGTTGAATGGAAGCAATGAAAGCAGCATCTCCTTGATCTAGAACATATAATCCGTTCTTACTATGGCGTTTGCCCACAACCGCCTTTAAAACCTTATTATGAATAACAAAAGATGAGTCATCAAAAGTGATAAGAACACCAAGATCACGAGTTAAGTTGTCAATAGAGAGCAAATTTTTGGTAAAACGAGGCACAATTAAAACATTTGACAATCGTAAACGAGTAAGTTGAATGTCACCAAGTTGATATCTAGAATAGAAGCACCATTACCAACAGAGACGTGAGAAATATACAAGAATAAGATTGGGGAGCACAATCCCATTACTGAATTGTTGGCCGTACTAATTGTGGAGGAAGTTGAGTTATGGCCGGCTGAAAATACACTATTATGATATTTTAAGGGGTGTGACAATACAATTATGATATTTTTGACTCATTTAGAAATACACTATTTTCAAATAGTCGTCCATGTATGTCACACCCTGAAACAACAAGAAATTTTACTGCATACTCTCAAACTTCATATCATACTTAGCAAATAGTGAAACAGAACATAAACACTCTCAAACTTCATATCATACTTAGCAAATAGTGAAACAGAATATACCAGATTTTCACTTTCTACTAATGCAAATTATATGAATACAAGGTCTTAAATAATCCTAGATATAATATGAAGCTAAATTCACCCTGCAATTTTGTTTCACAACAAAGGAGTTGCTGAATAGCAGCATGAGCACAATTAGCTGATCCAACACACTTCACTCTCCAAACAATAACCTACTCAATCCAAACCACTTCCTCAATCCAAGTTTCACTTGATTTCGATTCCGAACGAGGCCAAACAGGCAACCCAAACGCGCGTAAGTCTCGTACATACCAGCGTAAGATTTACGCGCATTCGGGTTGCCCGTTTGGGCTCGTTCGGAATCGAAATCAATTGAGAGACATATCTAGTGAAAGTTGAGATCGATACAGACCCAAAAAAACCGATCTCGCTCCATTCCGGTTTCGAACGAGGCCAAACAGGCAACCCAAACGCGCGTAAGTCTCGTGCATACATGCGTAAGATTGTCGCGCGTTCTGGTTGCCCGTTTGGGCTCGTTCGAAATCAGAATCAGACGAGAGACATATCTGGTGAAAGCTGAGATCGATACGGACCCAAAGAAAATGATCTCACTCGATTCTGGTTTTGAACGAGCACATACGAGTCATCCGAAGCCGCGTAAGTCTTAGTGTATATATATATTAAAGATTTGAAAGAAAGAAAAAAAGAGAGGGACATGAGAAGGACGGCTTATGCCTTTTCTTTTTTTTTATTTGTAATATATTGGAAAACCAACGTCTCTTATACTATGAATTTTTTGTTTTTTAAACACTTATGTCTCTTATACTAAGTGTTTAAAAAAAATTATGGTTCGGTTGGGAGACCTCCAACGTGTATTTTTTCCGAATTACAAAGGAGCGTCTCTGTTGAGAATAAGTTTAAAAACGAGCCTATATCAGGAATTTTTTTTAAAAAAAAGCCCATTTCAAGCAATAATCTGTAGGCAGAGCAGACAGAGAGAGAACAAGTTCAAAAACACACAAACTAGCAAATAAAATAGGCAAGAAAGCAAAGCCTAGTTCTGTTCATCCCTCTAATACAAAAGCTGTGATGTCTCTATTTCTTACATCAGTCTCCTTTGTGTTATTCAATACATCCTTTGAATTCCTAATAAGTCGTTTTCTCACAATGAATCCAGGAAACAATTTCTCAAGGCATTCCCGGAGAAGTCATCACAAAGTCTCTTCAACTTTTGATAGGTTAGCTTAGCTTTTAACTTCTTGTGGTTACTGTGTTTCTTATTCTAAAAACCAGTTGTTAAATTACTTCTTCCTGATTACAGATGTGAGGAATCACCCTGCACTTCCAAAATTTTATTGGACAATTATCAGCCATGGCAAATTTTTCCATGTGGGGAATTGCTTGTCCTAGCGACAGCCACATGGCACCTTAGAGTGATCGTGGAGTTTCGTTTTATCAGCGGCTGATTGCAGCAGTCTGAATCTTAACGGTTAAACATGAAAACAGACAGGCGGATACATTGACTTGTAAATAGTTCAGGTATGTTTGGACTGTAACTATTTAGATGCAAGTATTCAACATCAGAGATATTATTAATTTTGTATATACACTCGAGACTAACTACCTAATCTCACAATTCATGTCTTGACTAACAAGAGATCAATTGATAATGAAATTAGGAACAAATAACCAACTACCTACAGCCTTGTATCTCGATGGTTAAGGAAATATAGTTGAAAATTAATGCAATAAGACACATAATAATAGCCCTATATTTATGTTTGAACTACCAGTCTTTTTCCATGGCCAAACTCTATTTCTCGTGTATAAATAATGAAGTCTTCCAAATCCCTAACCAAGTTGGTGTGAGAACAATTTTCATAGCCTTCAGAAGGAACTTCAACCAGCCAAAATGCACAGCTTGACCCCTCAACAGCTCGAACTTATCTTTGGTGTCATGGCTTTAGTTCTTATCTGTTCACTTGTTTTGTTCTTGGTACCCTTTTCTATTCTATAGGTAATTTATTGCTATGTTTTGTTCTTATCTGTTCACTTGCGTTTCATGTATGATCAGGTGCCAAATGTTTTAGGGTTTTTGCTTGGACTGGCACAGATTGCCCTGTACTGCATCTATAGAAACTCAACTCCAAGAAGATGAATGATGTGAGCTTGAGCAAGCTGGAGGCTAACAGAGATGTGAAGTCAACCATGGCACATAATTAATAATACCGCATACAACAATGGGCAAGTCGAATTCAAGACAGTAGAAAGTCATCAAGCTTAAAGTGCTTAACTAACAGGAAACTTGAATATGCATGCAATTGTGTCAAAGCTTTGCCTCTTTTTTCTCTCTTGTTATTCGTACAAAAACTAACTTTATAGATTACCTACCAGCAATACCAATAAGAAGAAAGTAAAATTCAATTACTTTGAGCATTTTAAGCCATCAAACCACCCATTCAGAAAAAACAAGGCGAATCAACCCCGATATATATATATATCTTTATTATGTTATCAATCTAATTAAATTGAGTTATCGATGAACTTAAACTATAAAACATAAATCGCAAACTAGAAACTATAATCTATAAATTATAAATCATAAAGTAAAAACTACGATCTATAAACCAATTAATAATATAAAATATAAATATATTATTAAAATATTTATTACATGCGACTCCGTACATAGTACGGGAACATACACTAGTTAATTACTAAACTGGTTATCAAAACCGATTTACTAATGAACTGATGTTTTTCCAAAAAAAAAATCCGGTTGAAGCCAACTACACGACGTGTAGTCCCGAACCGAGTGTACGGTATAAAAAAGGTGAGTGACCACTTAAATGGTCTTTTCTTATCAAATTGGTGATTTAACCGATTAGGGTTTACTAAGAAATTGAAGATTTAGGGTTTATGAAGAAATTGGGGATTTAAGGTTTGTGAAGAAATTGATAGGATGGATGGCAATCGAGATCGCCAAGCTGGCGTCAAGCGATCGGCCGCTCTCTCCATCCCGATTACGATCCCGACGATGACGACGTCCCTGCTTCCCAAATCTGTCTGACTTGGGTTTTCTGTCGAATTTTAGATTTGATTTTGATCACCGATCTCTACTTTGTTGTGAGAGTCACTCATCCCTTTCGATCTTTCTTCGCTTGCTTTTTTGGATCGAACAAATGCCTTGGTTAATCTTGGGACAGTGTAGCAATCTGTGTTTAATATGCTGGAGATGTTGTTTTGACTAATTAGTTAATTTTGGGGGTGACAGTAAACAAACAGTGGATTCAAGAATAGTCCGAATCTTTGTTAATCAGTATAAGATTCCTTGTATTAATGGAAATAAAAAGGCATATTCAAATCAGTATTCCTTTGCAGTGAGAAAACAGGAAAACAAAATCAGCCATGGTCATGATTCTCCACTAATGGGGTTTAGGGCATTGACAAAACTGGCTTCCCAAACCGAGAAGAAGGTTAAGGGTGTTCTCCTTCTCAACGTTATAATCAGCCAAAGTTCGATCATCCTCAAGCTGCCTACCTCCATAGATCAACCTCTGACGGTTTTGGGGAGTCCCGTCCTTATCCTGAATCTTTGACTTCACATCATATATGGTGTCTGAGCTTTCAACCTTCAATGTGATGGTCTTCCCAGACAAAGTCCTCACAAAGATTTGCATTCCAGTTTGTTCCAATGTGATGGTCAATTGATCTGGTGGGATTCCTACCTTGGCGTGGATTTTCGCCTCCAGATTGTCAATTGTATCAGTACTTTCCACCTCTAGAGTGATTGTCTTACCCTTCAAAGTTTTCAAAAGGATTTGCATTCCACCACGAAGACGGAGCACCAGATGGAGAGTCGACTCTTTTTGAATGTTGTAATCAGCAAGGGTTCTTCCATCTTCAAGCTGCTTACCAGCAAAGATCAGCCTTTGCTGATCTGACGAGATCCCTTCCTTATCCTGGATCTTCGCCTTCACATTGTCAATAGTGTCTGAACTCTCCACTTCCAGGGTAATAGTTTTACCAGTCAGGGTTTTAACAAAGATCTGCATCTGTTATATTACACCAACATTCATTACCAATTTATCATCCATCACTGAAAACACAAATCCAGTTACATTACATATGACCAGATTATGAAAAATTAATTAATTTAAATCATATCCTTATCAACTACTTCTTGAATGTCTTATGAAAAATAAACGATATGCACACAATCAAACCACATATGATCACAAGTATGGATAAATTGATGATCCGTAAAACTGTAAACTGTCAAAATCACTAGATTTCAAACGATTATTCAAGTCCCCATACCTTAATGAATCGTTCGAACCTAGTACCTTGCGAGGGAGAAAGAGAAAGCGGATTTGGATGAGAACTAGAGAAGATTAGAGGAATCAGATGAATGTTTGCATGTACAAAGCCTTGAAGGCGTTGTATTTATATGCTTATTTAACAGCCTTATATTAATAAAATAAAATAAAAAATCTATAAGAGAAAAACATGATATAGTAAAAGATAAAAGCAAATATTGATATTATAGATAACGTTTTTTCCTAATTTAATACTCCCTCCGTTTCAAAATAGATGTCATTTTAGAGTTTTTTACACATATTAAGGAAATGATTAATTATGTTTTGAAAAGTTAATTTTTCCTCAAAATACACATTCACCTCCTTTTACAACCAATGCATGAGTGGAGAAAATCAACAAAATCAAATTCCAATACACAAATTTATGATTTTCATGGTATTAATTGTCTTGAAATCCTATAATGACAAATATTTTAAAACAAAATTGAGAGTCTACAATTACATATATTTTGAAACGGAGGGAGTATATCTTTTTAAAGAAAAGATAAAATTGGAATTTTCAACAACATGAAAATTAAATATGGACAAAGGATACGTATACATGAGAATTATCAACTATAACATTATATCGTATTTGGGTATTTGGATAGTGTGTACAAAATAGATAATTTTTTAAAATTTATTCAAATACTTAGTTAATAAATGATGATATTTAAGATACGTCATAATATGCATTTTTCAACAATCCATTCTAACATTATCTTTACTCATAACATTTTAAATTTCCGAACCTACAATAGTTATCAAATATAATATATATTTTATAACTTTGGAACATAGTTTAGATTTTGTCTTAGCTAATGCTTAATACAAAAAATCAATTTTCTAAGTGTTTGTTAAACATAGTGATCCTAATTATCCTAATGATAAACGTAAACATCAATCGATTATAATGATTTGTTACACTAAAAAAATCATGAGCGAAATTTAACCTGAAATCTTTATCTTGATTAAATATAATAACTAAAATATGAGATCAAAAATTATTTTTGATCACAAACGGTATCAAGATTGATTAAGAAGCAAATAAATTTCAATAAGAATCGAAATTAAAATAAAATAGAATAATATTGATGTTTTTTTTTTTTAGAAAGAGAGACATTACTCTCCGGAATTTATTGAATGAAAAAAGAGAGGCTAATTTCCCGATAAGTGGGGGGTAGCCAAGCCCCGCACATCGTCCATCAAAATAGAAAGTAAACTATTAGGAATGTTTTCAAGAAAAATAAAACCTAACTCACAATCCAAAGCATAGTTTGCTAATCCGTCCACAAGACGATTAGCCTCCCTATACACATGCGTAACCCGGACATTTCAGTCCCTAGAAGTAAAGTCATGGCACATGCGTACCAGGAAAGAGAGTGGATGAGAATTAGTAACACCCGTTCTAATCCACTCAACAACAATCTCAGAGTCGATCTCCACCATGATAGATCTGAATCCCAACTCCCACGCAATGTGGAGACCGTAATAGACGCCCCAAAGCTCCGCCATAGGTGCTGAGCAAATACCAATATTCAGGGCAAAGCCACCTTTCCAATTCCCTTTGTGATCTCTGATAACTCCTCCCGCTGAAGCTTTACCCGGATTGCCCAAAGACGCCCCATCAGTATTAAGCTTCACCCAGTTTTCAATCGGTTTAATCCACGCAACATGCTTGAGCATTCTGCAGGCTCCCAGAGTACGTGTCTTATGCTTTTCGTGGGCCACCCAGAAATCATTAGCAGTAGTAGCAAGGAAGCCCAATTTGTTTCCCAGATTCTTAGCCCCATCAAAATTTAATGAATTAATTCACATCCTCCTTAAAGGAGCTTATTGTTCAAATCTTCTTTTAACATATCAATTAATTTACTTGAATATACACATTGTTCTCACGAGATTGAAGTTTTTAAAGTGCAATAATAACATTTTAAATATTAGTTGAATTTTATATAATATATTTTGTAGTATAAATTGAGTAATAAAATTATATAACAATTTTTTTTAAAAAAAGTTTATAGCTCCGTGCAAGACACGGGTCAAACTAGTATATTGTTAATCTCAGGAAACTCACGACAACTCTATAAGACCATGGATATTCAGTTAATGTTCGAAGGTGTAAATCTCACTCCAACAAAATATGGAGAATTCACGCATAAGAAAGAGTTATACAAGCTCCTGCAAATACGAAAATCTCAGGAAGAAGAGCATCCAATTTTTAAATGAACGCTCAAATTTGGTTCTGGAAACCGAAATTCAGGCGTCGCACAATGTGATTACGAGTTTGTAATTGAGTCTCAGATTGAGAGTATCATGAATTTGGCAATTGACAACGATGATGTTCATTTGAACCCTAATTCGGCGACGCCATTGGAGGATAAACTTCAATTTGAGGGGCAAACTCTCCCAATCTATCCGTTTCTTGATGGTTTCCTTTAAGCTTGTTAAATTACCTCTTCCTGATTACAGAAGTGAGGAATCACCCTGCACTTCTAAACTTTTTTTTATTTTATTTTTTGAAAAAGGAGTCTTACCTGAAGACAGGTAATAACTCCTAACCATCATTGCGGATGATCTTAAAAAAGTAAGAGTAAGCACCGAGCAGACTCGACTGCAGGAAAATAGGTGTCATTGTTCTGATGTATAAATCAGATAATATTTCGTCCCGATTACAGGACAACACAGTTTTAAGAAAGTGCATATTTATTTCTGGCTTGGCCAGAAAATCAGCCGCTTTGTTTGCTTCTCTGAAGCAATGGAATACTTGGAAATTATCAAAAGATTTTAATATATTTTGAATGTCCAGAATTATACTTCGAATTTCCCAAGGTATCTTCCAGATATCTTTAATAGAGTTTATCACCGTGAGGTTATCTCCTTCTAAAATAATATTTTTACATTTCATTTTCAGTGCCAGTTGGACTGCATATAAAGCCCCTAATGCTTCTGTCATTAGAGGGGAGGGTGAATGAACTTTTTTATGGAATAGATCAATAGTTGTACCCATATTATTTCTAGCAATACATCTGATATGAGAATTACTAGTTGATTGAAATGATCCATCGAAATTAAATTTGATCCAATCATTTGGTGGTGTTTTCCATGTCTTATTTTGTATTTTATGTCTTTGTTTAGGATTTCTCGTTTTTGATCCCTTTAAATTATTGTAAGATGCTTCCCAAAACTTATATTGTTCAAATGCTATTCTACTAGGCTCCTTTGGTGAGTTTATATTTTTTCGAAATACTATTGAATTTCTATTAATCCATAAAGCATACCATAAAAATACTATAGATTCTAGTAGTTTATGTTTTTCTGTTTTCCAACAGTTGATTAAATAAGTCAGCCTTTCTTGGAAAGTTCCCCCATTATGATTGAATATTAAATTTGAAATTCAAGAATCTTTCAAATTTTTGTGTTTGAATAATAGTATGATGACATTCAAATAATATGTGTTCCCTTGATTCTTTTGGATTATTACATAAGGAGCATTGGGAAAGAACTCTATTATAATATTTATTAACCCTTTCCGTAGTTGGTAGGTTATCAGAGATTAATTTCCACGGAAAATTTAAGTATCTAGGTTGTAGTTTCAAATTCCAGAGCCAAGAATAAATATCATTCGTTGAATAATTTTTTGCGTTGATGTTAAACTGTCTAGCTGAAGCAGTACTAAACTTTCCAGATTTATCCGGAGTCCATATTGCTATGTCTTCTATATTCGTTCTGGGGATGTAAATGCATATTATTTTTGAAACAATGTGGCTTGGTAAAGCCGCATTCAATTTTACTAAATCCCATTCCTTTGTTTGTGTAATGAATTCTGAAGCTTTAGAATTAATATTATGATTAGCAGGATTAAAAAACTCTCTAAGATTTAAATCTGGTATCCAATTATCTGTCCAGAAATTTATATTGTTATCATTACCAAATTCCTATCCAATACCTTTTTGAAATTGTTCTCTAAGATGCAAGAGTCTTGAAAATTGTCAAGATTGTTTATTTTTCTTTTTAAATGTGAATAGGTTATTATTTTGTAAGTATTTCTGGTATATAATTTGAACCCATATATTATTTCGTTTTGTTACAATTTTCCATAATAATTTCTGTTGTAGCGCATTGTTCAAATCTGTTGCTTTATGGAGTCCCAGCCCTCCACTTTCTTTCGGTCTACAAATATTGTCCCAAGAGGTAATTGCCCGATACCCTGGGTTACTATTATTCCAAAAGAAATCTTTGGCTACTTTATCTAGTTGATCACAAATACCTTTAGAAAGCGAGAAACACTGCATTAAGTGGTTTATTTTAGATAGGATGTTTGATTGTATAAGAATTGTTCTACCTGCTTGAGAAATCGTATTAGCCTTCCATCTAGAAAGTTGTTTTCGCATTCCTTGTACTGCATATTGGAAGCAATCATTTTTAACTCTACCTCTTACTATTGGTATACCTAAGTATTTCTCCATAGATGTAGTCGGTTTGAGATTAGGTATTGATGTTAAAGCTTGTCTTTGTTCATTTGAAATGTTAGGTGTAGTCTGAAAGGAGCTTTTATGATAGTTTATTGCAAGTCCAGAAATGTCAGTGAATTTTTGCAGTACTCTTTTAATGTAATTCATGTTATTTAGATTTGCATTAGCAAATATGATAGTATCATCTGCAAAACATAGAAATAGTATACGCGTTCTATTCCTGTAATTTGTATACCAACTCTATGATTTTTTTTTATGCTTCTAGTTGTAACGTTCGTGCTAGGTATTCCATAACCAATATAAATATAAACGGTGCAATGGGATCCCCCTGACGTAATCCACATTTTGGTTGAAATGTTGGTCCAGGCTCATTATTGACCAATACAGAGAAAGAAGAAGAGATTATGGTCTATCCATTGCTTACTAAATCCGAAGGAGATAAAGATTTTTATTATAAAAGGCCACTGCACTTTGTCATATGCACTTCTATGATTTTATTGGACAATTATCAGCCATGGCAAATTTTTCCAATAAAATGAAAACCCAGAGGCAGATACATTGACTTGTAAATCATTTGAGCAAAGTTTTCAAAGAGAAAGCTCCTGGTGTTTCTGGATGGGCCAGATATTATTAATTTTGTATATACACTCGAGACTAACTACCTAATCTCACAATTCATGTCTTGACTAATATAGTAATATGAGATCAATTGATAGTGAAGTCAGGAACAAATAACCAACTACCTGCATCCTTGGACCTCGATGGTTAACGTTGAAAATTAATGCAATAAGACACATAATAATAGCCTATATTTATCTTTGAACCCCAGTCTATCTTTGGTGTCATGGGTACGTACAACACTTTAGTTGTTATCTGTTGACTTGTTTTGGTATATTTAAACATTTGATGCATATCTAGCTACAACAAACTTGTATATGTACTCAAGAGTATACTGAAACTGCACAAGTCATGCACTAACAGGGAGCTCTTCTGTATTGTTTCCTTTCTCTTCCAGGTAATATATGCTATTGCTGTGTCATTTGTGGTCGTCTTGTGGTCAGACTTGTATACGTAAGCCCTAATGAGCGACATTATAGAGCTTGTAAACATTACATACATACCCAATTAATTATCTTAGCTGACACTCTGCCTAAAGGCACATCAATGTGATGCAGCACATTAACACGAAATAAGAGTCACCATTGGCTTTAAGCTTTGTTCTTTTGGGTTTCACATACTAATCAATAGCTTTCTTTCACTCTCTCAGACCAACATTCTACAGCATTTACAAACGGAAGGATATCAATCAATACCATATGCTGTTGCACTTTTTAACTAGTGCATCTATAGAAACTCCAAGAAGCAGAATGATGTGAGCTTGAGCAAGCTGGGGGCTAACAGAGATGTGAAGTCAACCATGGCACATAATTAATAACGGTTTTTCTATCCTATGCCCTAAGGGCACATGTTAAGGTCCCTAATATAGAAAGATTGTGTGTGATATTGTGTAAGATTTTATAAATCTTTTATTGTGATGTGCTAATCCTTTCCAATTAAGAATTTAGTTTCCATTAATGGTATGCTTAACATGTGCCCTTAGGGCATAGGATAGAAAAACCGAATTAATAATACCACATACAACAATGGGCAAGTCGAATTCAAGACAGTAGAAAGTCATCAAGCTTAAAGTGCTTAACTAACAGGAAACTTTAATATGCATGTAATTGTGTCAAAGCTTTGCCTTTTTTTTCTCTCTTCTTATTCGTACAAAAACTAACTTTATAGATTACCTACCAGCAATACCAATAAGAAGAAACTAAAATTCAATTTCTTTGAGCATTTTAAGCCATCAAACAAAACAAGGCGAATCAACAGCGCATCACTCTTTTTACGAGATAGCTAACTTACTAATTCATGAGTAATATACGGGAACTACAGTAGTAATTACAGATTGTAGAGGACATCTTAATCACCTAATATAAGCAAAATCTAATACCTTTGCACAAGCATTGAGCAAAAAGCATCAGAACTTTCCAAGATCCACCTCAGATGTGAATGGGTGAATAGTGAATCCACCTTGTGGAGGATGTTGTATGAGATCAGGATAACGTTGACAAGACTTGCACCCATGATTTCCTGTCACTGCGATTAGATTATTAAGTTATCATCAGTTAACACGATTCAAGTAGAATATGTAACATAAAAAGATGAATGTACACATACCTATATGAGTTGGTCCTAAGATGCAGCAAAGAGAGCAGCCAATTCCATCCTTGTCTATGAAATCAGGTGAATACTTGACTTCCGCAAAAAAGAGCTCGTTCTCAGCTTCACATTCGTTTTTCTGTCGTGCAATGAAGTTGCAATGTACGATGTGAAACGTGACAAAGCGCACACACTCTAGTGCCTCAATAAGCTCATACTCAGGACCCTGGTATATAGTCATGAGGATAGTCATGAGGACTAAGGATACAACATTTTAAAGAAACTGATTTTGGATAGAACAAGAATCAACTTAAAAGTACTACTAACCTGTTCAGATAAACTCTTGAGGTTGAAACTTGATAAGGCGATCTCTGCACTTTCAAGGATGACCTCCTTAGGCAAGAGTCCACCAGATGCAAAATCCAAACGGGGTCGGGGTAGGGGTTCTATGCTTCATTTAGAAAAAGGTGCAGCATCAGCATCATCATTATTGATTAGGATAGAAATTGACAATTCATTAGGTCTAATCTATTGCAAATATCTCCTCCAATAAGAGGATATGGAATTACAAATTAAGGTCACACCGGATGTACAAACAAATTAAGTAACAACAAAAAACAAACGAGTAATACCCTGTGCTACGACGTGGAGGAAATCTCATCTTTGGGCCAGATCTAGGTAATTTCTCCATGTCAATACTCTTTCGCTTCTTTTTTAGGGCTTCCTTGTACTGCGACAAATCGATAACAAACCTAGAAGGGAAAAAAAAAAACAGTTTTGGATTAGGGTTTGAACAAGAACAAGCAAACATGATAATAAAGAAAGTGCTGACCTAGGGTGAAAAGAAATTGACAACGCAATACCT
Source organism: Oxyria digyna (assembly GCA_029168935.1). NCBI lineage: Eukaryota > Viridiplantae > Streptophyta > Magnoliopsida > Caryophyllales > Polygonaceae > Oxyria > Oxyria digyna. Next base: position 51,336,905 of record JAPVLV010000005.1, read on the forward strand.
CGTACAAGGCGAATTTTGGCGATTCATCCTTGGCTTTGGATGAGATATCTTCCATCCCTCCGGCAACAACGAACAAAGATCCAGATTTTCAGCCTCCACATACATTCTCCAATTTTAGGGTTCCGCACTTCCGCCAATACACCGACGCAGAAGATCCTGATTTTTTCTAGCAGAAGATGATCCTGATGCGAGACGAGGATATTATTTTTTTTTTTTTGAAACCAGACGAGGATATGATCAACATTAATCAAACTGGTAGACTTTATAAATCAATCGAGATTAAGACTGGGCCTTCGCTCATAGATAAATTAACACTGGGCCTTCGCTGATAAATTGCATTTTTGGGCAACTACCTGCATGGAGTTCTATAGATTTTTATCCTAAAAACTTAAAACTAAGCAGAATACCCTTTTATATCATAAACATGAACGCGTTCAGATTAAATGCATTTTTTTTATATTTGTTGAGATGTCAAGAACCGGAATATCATCTCTTTTCAGATAGACAACCCTTGACCATCAAAACTGATGATCCTCAAGAATTCTAAGGTACTTAGAAAACGTATTCGAATGTATGAGGGCATACCTCATGGTTCTAATATATTCATCATATAAGATTTGATTATGATTATATGGTATTACAATTTTAAGAAAATGTGTACTAACATTCAATCAGATTGAATGCAAATCTCAACTTGTCTGAACGAGATGTTGATTGTTGGATTTGTTGCAATCCGCTTCTCACATGTGCTTTTTCCAGTTTCCACACCTCTGGAAATCTGTATATTTTCGGACGGACCGGATTGAAATTATTGCAGTACAGTACTCGGTCCAAGAGATTTTCTTTATTTCGGTTTAGTCCAGTCCGGTCCAAAATACGGAAAGATCAGATTGAATCGGATCGAACTGGTTTTATTATTTTTTTAATATAAATAAGGTAATTAGTAACGATAAATTGGTCCATGTGAAGCAAGAGTTTCGATTTCCGAATGAGTAATTTAGGGCCTACCTATTCGAATTATTTTTAAATGTTGTGTTTCTAGGTCTCGGCGTGTCGGAAATATGACGAAGATGTGCTAGGTAAGAAAGGCGTCACATCTAAGCCGGTGATGGATATTGCTTTCTTTCTTTGTGTTTGATATAGAAATATTATATATGGAACATAAATAAATAAAAAATAATATCTCTTAACCTAGTTTATCAATATAATTTTAAGGAAAATATAATTTTAGTTATGATAATAGATAATAGATATATTTTTCACTTTTCTTGTAGATAGGCTAAGAGAGTACGGAATACGTATATAAAGGGTCCTTATTAAGGATGCCTTGTTTACACTAATGAGCCGAAGAGATAAAGCGTCATTATATAGGTGTGATGCTGGATATCTCGTATTCATATTCATATTCGAAATGATTTTAAAGTGCATTTTACATGTCTCAAAATATCACTTATATTCATGACCCTGATTTTGTTTGAGACATAATCCAATCATCCACGCCTTAAGATTCAAACAACAACGGTTTATGTGACAATATTAATTAATCTATACATTCCAGCAACCTACTTACTCTTCTTCCTCTTCAACACCTCAAGAACACCTTGCGCAGTACAATAAGAAATCGCCATAGCCGTAACCATGGGATTAACACCAAGAGCAGTCGGGAAAACACTCGTATCCGCCACAAACAACCCTTGCACCTCCCAACTCTCGCCTCTCTGATCCACCACCGAATCTTTGGGCTCAACTCCCATCCGACACGAGCCCATTTGATGGGCCGAAGCCAGCGGGGTAGATTGGGCCTTAAGGCTCAGCCCACTCGCCTTCTTGACCCATTTCTCAAACTCATGCGAGCTCGCGGTTTTAACGTTGATCTTGGGCCCGGTTTTGTGGTGGGTCCCGATCTCCTCCGCCCCTGCTGCCGCCAAAATCCGAAGCATCTTCTCCAAGGCTCTCTTCAGATTCACCTCGTCGGAGCCCGAGAGGTCGTATTTCACGTCCGCCGCGTTATCCGGTGCGATTTCGCCGATGCCTTTGTCTCTTAGTAAGGCTATGAGATGGGCCGTTCTTGAAAACTTTGTCATTCTCACCTATCATAAGATTTCCAATGTTTTAGTACATAGCAGGGCGAACACAATATAGGCCGAGGAGGGGGGAAAAAATATCTCGAAAAAAAAATATAGTAAAAAAAGCGTTTTTTTATATAGTCTCTCCTGAAATGTAGTGTTTTTATTAGTTTTAATAATTAATATATAATTTAGCCCTTTTTAGGTTCGCGTACACCACTTGTACATAGTAGTACCCAAAAATGTTATAATGTTCCAAGAAAACAAGATTAAGTAACTCACCTTGATGTCAACTCCTGAAGTCCATGGCATTAGGGCGGAGAACAAGCCTGGATGTAGAGAAGGAGTTTGAATGAGAGCTCCATATCCGGATCCTTTCGAATCCGCAACCACCGAAGACATTGATGTCATAATCCCACCCTCATAGCTCGTCTTTCCCTTAGCCGGCTTCCACCTCCATGCCTCGGTTTGAGCCTCCAAGTCCTCGGGAAAGTATCCCCATGCCATCGCTACTGGGTGGAGATGCAAGTTTTTGCCTATGTTAGGGTTTGTTAGCCCGCTTCTTTTCAACAAAACGGGAGTGTTGAGTGCACCACACGCCACTATTGTGACTTTAGACTCAACCACACACATTTCTTTTGCGCCTTTGTAGCCGTACTCGAAAGCCACGCCCTTGGCCTTTCCTCGCGACCCACAACACGAACGGGTGGAGTATAAAACCTTTCTGGCCTCGCAGTTGGGGAGGATAACGCCGTTTTTCGAGTCCACTAGATCTTTTAGCCAGGTCTCTGTAGTGCCCTGTTTTCTACCGTCTTTGCATCCCATGAAACACCAACCACAATAGTGGTCCTTTGGTGCGTTTCTTGGGATGTTATCGATAGGGTAGCCTAGTTCGATACAGCCTCGTCTCAACACTTCATTATTAAGACCTTCTTCGTCTATGTTTTCTTGCACGTCCATCTTCTCACATACCGCATCCAATGCCTCCTTGTACAGATTACTATCGAACAACTCAAGCTCATAGTCCTTTGACCATTCTCGCATCACGTGGCTCGGTGTTCTGATCGAGGCTGACCAGTTGACAGTTGATCCACCTCCTACAGTAGACCCCGCCAGGATCATGACATTCACGTCTTTCGTGGGGATTATCCCACCAGACTCGTACATTTGATCCAAACTTTCGCCTTCTAACAATGACAAGTTTTGTCTTGCAATGTAGCTTCCTTTTTCAAGGACTAACACCTTGTAACCCTCCTTTGCTAGCAACCCTGCCACCACGCCGCCTCCTGAGCCTGAGCCCACCACCACCGCGTCGCACCGGATGATCAAGCTCGGGTTCGAAGGGCTCGGTTTCTTTGGGCTTTTGTGGTGGACCGAAACTTGAAACCCGGATGATCTCAGGCTTTGGGCCACTGTTTCTCTTGGGCTGGACATATTGATAATGCATCTGTGGAGTGGCCCATATCTCATGTCCTCTTCGGTAGAAGTGGGCTGTTTTGATAGTTTTGGGGTTTCTGTGGACTGGGCCTGGAATTCTGGATCTGGCCCACAGTATCCGATTGCTTTCCATGATGGGTTCTCATTCTTATCATCCACCTGTTCATTACCAAGAAAAAATTACTCCCTCCGTCCCATAATATAACTCCTGTTTGTAGTTATCGAGAAAAATTAAGGTTATTGGAAAGAGAAAGTGAGAAGGAGAGAGAATGTGAGATGGTGTAGATTTTTATGTAGGAAAGAGAAAATAAAAAGTAAGTTATTGTGAGTTTTGAGGTAAAAAGGAGGAAAGAAATGATAATTGGATGTGATGTGTATAATAAGACAAAAGATATAAAAGGAAAGTAGGAAGAACTTTTTGGGATACCCGATTAGGAAAAGAGGAATTATATAATGGGACGGAGGGAGTACTTTCAATTTACACGATGAGGGGATGTGGATTTACTGTATAAAAATATAAACTTTGGTTTAACATTGTATAATTTCATGTCGTAGACCCATCTCTTTATAAAAAAAATTAGTGGACCCAAGTTTTCTGGATTTCTACACTAACACTTCAATTTTCAGCGACTCTGAAGTCTGAGCCATGCCCATTCGTCAAATGACTCAAATCATTCAAAAGAACGCATTAAATTCTATTTTGAATAAAAGAACTGCAATGGAAAGTACAGTGGACCAAAAATAGCGAGTAGAATTTGTGTTAGTTCCAAAAATTATACTACTATTATATGGAAAATCATTGGAATGTAAAAATATTTTGTTTTGCAAAGCCAGTAAAAACATCATAAAAAAAAATTAGTAGGTTTTTAGCCTACTCAACTACTCCGTATATACTCTACTCCGTATTTTTTGTTTCGTTGTTTTGATTTGTGTGCTTTGTTTTTCTGATTGTACAGTGAATAATTGTAAACAGGTGGTTAGACATTTACCATTTGCTATATACTACTACATTAAAGACAACTCAATTCCCATAAGTTATGCATGATTGTGTTCAGGTATGTATAATAGTGGACCAAAAATCTATCTTAACTAACCGTATAAATAGAAGCGAGAGTAGTAGTGATGAAAATAGTGATACGGATCCATGTTTGGTGAGAAATCAATGAAGATTTATTGCCAAAAACTGATGCTGTCATATTTATTAATATTAAAAAGTAAATAAAAACTATTGCAGCTTCATCACTCATCACTGTCATCAGTCAATGTTATAGGTTCAGTTTAGCTGAATTTAATTCTTTTTTCCTATCAATGAAGATTTATTGCCAAAAACTGATGCTGAATATTCATTAAAAATATTCATTTCCAGCTCTTATCTATTCATTTAGTTTAACTAATTGTTCAATTTTAAATCCTATTTCAACTCGTTGAATAAAGTCATAATCTAGAGGATCAATCTACTTTAACATTAATTTTGCGTTCTTTTCCATATGGTTATACATCTTTCGTCAGTTGTCATTTTTTTTATTTCCACATATTTAATAAATTGACTTTCATATTCGCTCTCTAACTAATCCTTCCATATCTGTAAATCATTTTAAAAATTATAATGATCATAATCTCACACTTGCCTTTTTAGCACAAATATATTCTAAAATAAATAGAAAAATTCTATCACCAATTTGATAAATAAATTAAACTATTTAAATATAAAAGTTTAATTACAAAATTAAATTATTATAATAAATATATGAATTTTGATATTTTATCAAATCCGTGTGACAGCTAAACTAGTGATACAAATATCTATCCGCTCAAAAAAGTAAAATAAAATATTACTCCCTCCATCCCACAATATAAGCCACATTTAAGGCGTTTCACGGGAATTAAGAAAACTCTGAGTTTAATGATTAAAGAATAGTGAAAAGTGAAAAGTGTAATAGTTAGAGGAGAGAGATAGAGAGAAGAAAGAAAGAAGAAAAAAAAAATTGAATGATTAGAGGAGAGAGAAAAGTGTATTGAGAGTAGATAAAATGTGTAAAAAATATACTAAAAATAGAAAAATATTGCTTATATTTTGAGACGCTCGAAATAGAAAAATATTGCTTATATTTTGAGACGCTCGAAATAGAAATGTTGTTTATATTACGAGACAAAGGGAGTATTACACAATCTATAAAAGGGCCCGACGACATTTATTAGTATTAGCAAAATGGTAGGTAAGGGGACTTTAGTCTATGCTTAATTTGCAAATTTATGTAACTGTCAAGGCACTGAATTCTGTATTCAGATTGTCGGTATATCATTAAATAGCATAGCTAGGAACTTGTACAGTTCTCAGAATTAGGTCAGATCATTATTCATTGAGTTTAATTGGATGAAGATCAGCTACAGGTTCATATTCATTTCAATCTCGACATATACTTGTATTTTAGGCCATTACTAAATATAGTCCGGTGCTTTATTCAAACGCAGTCTGGTTTCTCGCGTTACGCGACGCGAGAATAGCAAAAATATTAACTTTTAATCTCACGTTATGCGAGAAGCACGTCCCTCGCGTAACGCGAGAATAAAATTTTAAATTTTTAATATTTTTGCTATTCTCGCGTAACGCGAGAAGCTGGTCCCTCGCGTAACGCGAGAAACCGGGCTGCGTTTGAATAAAGTACCGGACTGTATATAAAAACCGTGGTATTTTACTGTATACTTCTTTCGGTTTATAGGAGAGATCTAGAACAGTATGGCCAAAAGACTTACCAACTAACGTAAGAAATGAGCAAAAGGACGACAAAATATATTACAGTACCTAGCAAACCCTAATTTTTGATTTATTCTGTGTTCCGTTATACGAGACATGAGAAGAGTTCGACAAGGATAAATTTAGGCCCTTATTATTTTACGCCCACTTAAATTGCTATTTACCGCTCTTACTATTCGTGCGCAACGTATGATTTTATTTTATGCGTGACGCACAAAAACTGGGCGGTAAATAGCAATTTGAGTGGGCGGTGAATAGAAAGTATGTAAATTTATCACACAAAAGTTGATAAAATCTTAAAATAATACTTTATAGTTTGCCAATTTTTTCACGTTCTTGACCTAAGAATTGGGTGTGTTGAAGTGAGTTTGACTTGCGTAATGCAGTCATATGCTAGAGTATTCCCAAAGAGTTTTCATAGAAAGATAATAATACTTTTTGGCTGAGAATTGAGATATATTAAAATTTTCTTTCAATAGAAACTACAAGCTATATTTTATGTTTTTAATTTCAATAATTTAAACGGGTCCTGATTTTTATATGATGAATGGTTGGGATTTTCATATACACTTTTTAAGTAAATATTAACATAATAAAAATAAAATAAATTATGAAAGTCTACTTTCAACTTTATTTTTTGGATCACAATTAGTTAAGAATGAATTTTGTCAAGTTGATCGACATGATAGAGACGCATACCCACGTAGATGTATGAAAATAGGGAACAAACATTTAAGTATATAGTATGAAATATCTCTGTCTACATAATATACAAATCCTTTAAAATTATGAAATCTACACAATAATCACATAAAAAAGTGCACGCTAACTTTATGGTTTCAGCTACCCCTTCACACATAAAATATGTGGACTAGTAATATAACAGATTTATACATATATACCACATGATACTTGTTTGTTACACATGTTCTTGATTCGAATAATATGACAAGTTATGTTTAGTTAATATCTTAGAGTTTTAACTTTTGCACTTTAAAATATTCGATTTTTCTAACTTCATGGTTTCAATAGAATAGTAATGATCTGATCACTAAAATGATGTATACTTATATAAATTCTAAAATTAATCTCTTAATCTGTCTTTAGGATCTATATCTCTAGGACACGGGTTAGAAAAATCGTAAAATGTAAATACGTACGTACCCGAGTGAAAAAGACGAGGAGGATGAGAGATTTCATGCCAAGAAATAACATTCTGAAGAGTTTAATGGGACTCGAAGACCAGGAAATGACACACTTTTGACGAGTATTGTGGTCCAATTCGGAGAATTTGTGAAAGTAAGGGTACTTGCATGAAACACTTAGTTTTCCACATAGAACCAAAGTTCCTATCCATGTTGAGAGAGCTATTAGGGCTATCCTCGACAGCCAAACATGGCTCCTAATCCTTTCGCTTATTAGCCCACCAATCTGCACAATTTCAAATATATTTTTGTTAATTTATTTCATCATTTCTTAATGCAATTACTATATAATGAATAAAGGAAAAAAAACTTGGTATACAATCATTTTTTCTTTCTACCAAAAATGTAAAAATTGCTTGTTGACTTTGTACATTAAAACGATCTAAATATGATTTGAGTCTTAATTATGTGTAGTGAATAAAATTAGAAGATTTTCTCCAATAAAATATGTAAAAAAAGAAGAAGATTGCTCCAAAAAATTAACAAAATTCTATATATTAGATCATCTTTCTCTAAAATCGTTATCGGTGACTGTATAACATAAGAAAATCACTTGCAAACCAATTTATGCAAAGATTGTACGAACATATATGACCCTACATTCTTGAAAGCTAGCTTATATATTACTCCGTCCTTCATACATGTATTTTTTTCTTATTTAATTATCATCTTAGCTATTTTGACAATATTTTATTAGTTTATCTCTATATATATTACTAGATTTTAAATTTTAAATAATTCTGATTTTAGATACAGATATTTAAGGAAATCAAGGATAAAATAGAGGGAAAAAAATCGAAATTCTTAATTTACCTTGAAATTTCTAAAACAACAATTATATAGGGAGGGAGGAAGTTTATAACAATTTAATTATCACGAATCGTTTTTTAACATGACATCGTACTTCTTAACCCACTGAATTTATATAATAGATATGATTAGAACAAGATATATAGAAGAAATTTATTTAAATAAGCATAAATTATGTTTACTAGCTCATACATAATCTGGTGTTCCGGTCATGGAAGCAGAAGTATGGAAGAACGTAGAGGTGGGCCCATCTCCAACGACGTCGTTTGGCGGTTGAACGGAAGGCAAGAAGGTGTCGCATATGGCGGTGAGGGCCTCCGTTTCTCGACGCGTAAGCGAATTGACGTAATTACCCTCCTTCTTCTCCATGAAGAGCTTCTGCTTCTCCATGTCAATCCTCGTTTCTTCCTTCTTTTCTCCAACTCCATTTGCTAATCCAGGCATGGTTATGGTTAACTTTATGATATAATTTACGTGTACGTTTTGTTGAGTCACGTGGAATGTAAGCCCTAAAGCTTGTGAGCTATGGCTATTTATATAAAGTGAGTTGTGATATTGTGTAGCTACTACTTGCAAGTTGGCTATCTATCTATATATAAAAATTCATGGCTTAAAAGCAATGTGTACCTAATAAATGTTAGTATTTTAATTTTTTATCTTAATTAATTATTCTCTTAAATGTTAATCTCATCACCAACTAAAAACACCTTCCTCTGCCACAATCTCCAAACTCATTCTCATCTCTATCCCGTTCATCAATCCCTTTGTATTTTACAAGAGATTCGTCACGGAGAAACGGAGGACTTCCGTCACGAAGGTTCACAGGAGTTCCGTCACGAAGGTTTCATGGACTTCCGTGACGAATCTATTTTTTTTAAAAAAATTCAGAATGTTGTATAGAATTTCAATACGAGTCCGTGCATATAAAATACGTCCAGAACGGACATTGTTTGCCCTTCCAAAAGCCTCCAAAACAAAGTAATCGCATGAGTTAAGTTCGTAAAAGCAAAAACTTATATAAATTTAATATTTGTATAATATAATTATTAATTATAGTTAAAAATCATGCAATTAAATTTATATACTATAATTATATATTATCATTTAATATCACTAGTTTATTACTTATAAAGTATAATTATGCATTATGTTTAAATATTACGAACTTAACAAAAACGACTGTTTTGTTTTTAGGGCTTTTGGAAGGGCAAACGATGTCCGTTTTGGACGTATTTTATATGCACGGGCTCGTATTAAAATTCTCTACAACATTATGAATTTTTTTTAAAAAAAAAAATAGATTCGCCACGGAAGTCCTTGAAACCTTCGTGACGGAACTCCTGGAAACCTTCGTGACGGAAGTCCTCCGTTTCTCCGTGACGAATCTCTTGTGAAATACATTCGTGACGAAGATCGTCTCTAATACATTCGTGACGAAGGTAAGGGTGTGCCAAATAAAATTTTAGGGTGTGCGAAATAGTAAGCCCCTATATGTATCCCTGTTTAATTAGAGAGGTTAGAGTGACTTTTGTTATATTGTTACATTGGGAGGTTATGAACATAATTAGTTTCATTTCAACTTTAAAACGTCTATTTAGTAACGTTAAAGTCTATACAATTTTTTTCATTTTTCGCCGGGGTTCAATTCTAGTTATTACTCCAGATTATGAACATTACCGTTCAAAATACGAACATTAATTTGTTATCTGTAAACGCGGAAAACGAACTTTAAAGCTTGTTCTTATCAAAACTTTTATCATAATACATATACGCCGTATTTATATATTGAATTGTCATTATGTTGAACTTTTCAACGTTCACACCGTATAGTCAGTGATACTACAGGTATAAGTACGATCAAAACAGAAATGTACTAATCGAAAACTGGAAATAGGATGGACATCTCCAGTTATTATAGGCCACTGTTGTCTGCAGCCATCTCCAGTTATTATAGGCCACTGTTGTCTGCAGCCATCTCCTTCATTCACCTAACCGTAAGGAATAGTAAACAGGAAAGAAATGTCCAGTTATTATAGGCCACTGCAACCATCTCTTCATTCACCTAACCCTTATACTCCCTCCGTCTCATAATGTTTGTCCTGTTTCAAATTTTGACACTATTTACTAATCGAGAGAATCTTCTAAATATCTTTCAATATATAAGATAAAACATAGTCATGAGTGGTCTTGTTTGATTCATTTCGATTATTACTTTAAGAATATTAAAAATTTATAATTTTTAATAACATATAATTTGATATATTGACGATACAAAACGTACATCGGCAAGTGTGCCAAAGTCAAACAGGACAAACATTATGGGACGGAGGGAGTACCATTTTAATATACTCCGGTACTACATACGATATTACTGTTGTGGATAAAAATATAGGTGAATATTTTACATTTTTACTGTAACTTGGCCTATACGGCCCTTTCCTTTACGACCCTTACGGCCTTCAAGAGACAAATGATAATGGTTGACAATTTTTGGTCTTATAAGGCTGAAATCTTGCTATAAATTGCATGCATTAGATTGTACAAAATCATCCAAGCAATCAAGAACAGATTTTCTCCAGTTTGTTTAAATCTCATAACACATTATCAGCACGAGAGCTTTAGAAACCATCTGAGTTGGGCAAAATCTCAAGGTAGAAATTATACTCGTTTTCATCCTCCATAATCAAATGGTTTAAGAAATCATGTCGTATGAAAAGTATGCTTTGTAGTTGCCCAAATCGGGATCTTCTACATCAGAAACTCATAAAAATCGCTTAGATTTCTTCTACCATTTTTGTTGCTCAATGATATGAGAGCAAGAATCCAAAGCGTTTTTTGCAAAAGAAATTTTTCAAAGAGACTCCTCGGTTTTTATTAGATCTGAACGGCGATTACAACAAAATCGGGTTTTACATCCAAAATCAAAATATAAACTCCTAGTTTACATGAGATCTAGAATAAAACCGATTTTACATACCTTCTTGCCGAATCTTTCTCTAAAACACCTAAATCCGAGGCTTTTTCTTGCGGTGTTCTTCAAACTTAGCGTAAACTTCGTAGAGTATTCCAAAGGATTAGAACAACGATCAACTGGATTAATATGCCGCAAACAAACATCCGGATGATAACCCAATCGGAGGTAGTAAGTTTAGCCATGGTGGTCGGAATTAGAGAGGAAGAAGATGGAGTAAAAATGGATAAGGATGAAATTTTAGAGGTGGATATTTAAAGAGATAAAGTGGTAATAGTAAAGGATTAAAAGGGTGGAAGAAATAGGAGATGTAGAAATTTGTATCATCTTCCCATAAATTTTGAAGATCATGTTTTCATCTTGAAAGCCTTTTGAAAAGAAATTTCATGTTTTCATCTTAAAACATTAGAAATGAAACTTTAAAGTAGTCTAGCTTGCATGCAATTCAAATTCACGTGGCTTTTTGATCTCAAATGCTAGACACTCCTCTTACAAATCCAACTCTAGAAGTAAAATGATGACTTTTTACGATCATGTGAACTATTTACTATTCATCTACTATTTACATGAATGACAAGTGATATATGTTGCTTGCTTCTTCCAACTTATAATCATGCACTATCACTACTACCGTACACAAATTTTCAAAGATCACATGCATGCTTAGTTGATTTTATTCATACATATATTTGTAAGTTGAACATAGATAGTATGTCTCTTTGTTTAAATTTTTATCAATGTACATGTATATGAAAACAAATCATATAAATGGCATAATATTAGGAACATATTTAGTTTCAATATTAATTAACATAATTAATATATGTGTTAATTTTTGTAGTTATCAAATGGCAAATATTACAAAACGAGAGTTTGATATTCTTGACTTGTCCGGCCAAAGATATCTGGAATGGAGAGTTGACGCATTGGCGCACCTCCAAGCAAATGGCCTGCAAGAGACGATAAAAGATGCTGAAAATACTTCCCCGCAGGATAAGGCTAGGGCGATTATATTTCTTCGCCATCATATTCATGAAAGCCTTAAGTCTGAATATCTGCTGGTGGAAGATCCTAAAGAATTATGGGAGAGTCTTAGACAAAGATATGGCCATCAACAAGAAGTCTTGCTCCCGAAAGCCACATATGACTGGGTGAACTTAAGGTTTCAAGACTTTAAGTCAGTCAGTGATTATAATTCTGCCTTATTCTGCATAACATCTCAACTGCGTCTGTGCGGGCAGATAGTCACTGAGCAGGACATGCTTAATAAAACATTTTCAACTATGCATGCCTCTAATTTGTTGTTGCAACAGCAGTACAGAGAAAGCGAGTTCAAAAAGTATTATGATCTGATATCAGTATTACTTGTGGCTGAGCAGAACAATGAGCTCCTCATGAAAAACCATAATATGAGGCCAACAGGTACTATGTCGTACCATGAGACAAACGCCACACATGGAGTATTTCCAGGTCCTTATGCCTCCCAAAGTAATGGTAGCAGACATCAAGCGGATCGCGGACACGATGGTGGTCGTGGACGAGGCCGTGGCAGAGGTCGTGGTCAAGGACATGGGCGTAGAAAGGGTCATGGAAATTACTCAAGGCAACATGCTCCTCCCGGGGGAATGATAAGCAAGCGGTCCAGAATGGTCCTACAAGACCTCACCAAAAATCTAAATCTGTATGCTACAGATGTGGAATGCTACAGATGTGGAATGACGGGTCATTGGGCAAAGGTGTGTCGCACAGCCAAACACTTGGTTGAGTTATACCAGGCTTCCCAAAAGAATAAGGGGAAGAACGTGAAAACTCATCTTGTTGACGACGCTTCCCCCATACCCAACCTAGACGTCTCTGACTTCATCATCGATGATGAGTTTGGGATAAATGAGAATATCAACTAAACAAAAATGATGATCCCTTAATGTAATATATATCATGTAAGATAGTGTGGTATGGTGTTTTTCCTTATCAACATGCATGTATCATATAGCTACTCTGATGTACTATAACATGATGTATTATAAATAAACTTGTTGTTAAGTTTGTAATAATATTTGTTTCATCTTTGAAGATATGGATGGAACTCAAGATCTATCAAGTGGTAAGGATCAATGCCTAGTGGACAGTTCCACTACGCACACCATCTTGAGAAGTAAAGAATATTTTACATAGTTGACATTACTTGAAGCGAATGTCAACACAATCTCGGGTGTGACGAAACTTATTGAAGGTTCTGGAAGAGCTTGTATTTTACTTCCTAAAGGAACAAAATTAGTTATAAATGACGCATTATATTGGAGTAAATCTCGAAGGAATTTATTGAGTTTCAAAGATCTGCGTCAGAATGGGTTTCACATAGAGACTGTGAATGAGAATGACAAAGAATATTTGTGCATCACAATACAAATATATGGAAAGAAACATGTCCTAGAAAAATTGTCAGCCCATTCCACTGGACTTTATCATACACATATAAGTCCAATAGAAGTCAATGCAACATCTGATAAGAAATCAAATGATAGAAAGTTGTTTACATTGTGGCATGACCGTTTGTGTCACCCAGGTCATGGGATGATGCATAAAATAAGTGAGAGCTCAACTGGACATCCACTGAAGAGTGTGAAAGTCCTCAGAACAAGTGATTTTAGTTGTAGAGGTTGCTCACTTGGTAATTTAATCATCAGACCTTCCAAGAGTAAGGTTAAAAGTGAGAATCCAACGTTCTTAGAACGGATACAAGGAGATATATGTGGACCAATAGTTCCACCATGTGGGCCATTTCGATATTTCATGGTGTTGATCGATGCATCGACACGATGGTCACATGTGTGCCTCTTATCAACAAGAAATGCGGCATTCACTAAACTTCTGGCCCAGATTATCAAGTTAAGAGCTCAATTTCCGGATTATACAATCAAAAGAATCCGACTTGATAATGCGGGAGAATTTACATCCCAAGCATTTAACTATTATTGTATGTCAATTGGGATTATTGTTGAACATCCAGTGGCTCATGTTCACACACAAAATGGTCTTGCAGAGTCCCTCATTAAACGATTACAGTTAATAGCAAGACCATTGTTAATGAAGTCTAAACTGCCATCATCTGTCTGGGGACATGCAATATTACATGCAGCAACTTTGGTTCGATTAAGGCCAACTGCATATCACAAATATTCCCCATTACAATTAGTGACTGGTAGAGAACCCGACATATCACACTTAAGAATATTTGGATGCGTAGTTTATGTTCCTATTGCTCCACCACAACGGACAAAAATGGGTCCACAAAGAAGATTGAGAATTTATGTTGGTTTTGAATCCCGATCGATTATTAAGTATCTTGAACCAACAACAGGTGATCTATTCACTGCAAGGTTTGATGATTGTCATTTTAATGAGAATGAATTTCCAAACCTTGGTGGAGAAAGGAATAAAGAAATTACGTGGAATGCTCCATTGTTATCTCATCTAGATCCACGAACAAAAACGTGTGAACAAGAAGTGCAGAAACTAATACACTTGCAGTGTATAGCAAATCAATTACCTGATTCATTTACAGACACGAAGAAAGTGACAAAATCACACATGCCTGCTGTAAATGTCCCTGAAAGAATAGAAATCCCCACAAGGCAGTTAAGCAAGATTCCTGCAAATGAGCCTACAGTACGCCGAAAACGTGGCAGACCACTTGGCTCCAAAGATATAAAGCCAAGAAAGAGTAGGCGACACGATAACATAATAAATATTACACCAATTTCCGATTTAGGGGGAGATCAGGACAAAAATGAACATGGCATAGATAACTCTGAGAATCTGGAAGATATATCTGAAAAAGAAACCATTCCAGATGAGGATAGAAATATTGCTAATTATGAAATTTCTATGAATTATGCTTTCACTGGAAAACAGTGGAATAGAAAAGAGATTACCCTTGACGAGATATTTGCATACTCCGTCGCTACTAAAATAGTAGCAGACGATGATGATATAGAGCCACAAACTATTGATGAGTGTCGTCAAAGACACGACTGGCCAAAATGGAAAGAGGCAATCTAGACTGAATTGAAATCGCTTGAAAAGCGTGAAGTGTTTGGTCCTATAATACCCATCCCAATGGGTACAAAACCAGTAGGCTATAAATGGGTATTTGTACGAAAAAGAAATGAGAAAAACGAAATTGTAAGGTACAAGGCAAGACTTGTAGCCCAAGGATTTTCTCAAATACCCGGGAGAGACTATGAACAAACATATTCTCCGGTAGTTGATGCAACTACATTAAGATTTTTAATAAGCCTATCTGTTTCAGAGGAACTACAAATGCGACTTATGGATGTCGTAACTGCATATTTATATGGATCACTTGATAGTGATATCTATATGAAAGTTCCTGAAGGACTAAAACTTCCAGAAAGATATAAAGCAAAACCTCGGGAAATGCTTTCTATAAAGTTACAAAGATCATTATATGGTCTAAAGCAGTCTGGAAGAATGTGGTACAATCGCTTAAGTGAGTACCTCATTAGAGAGGGATACAAAAATGACACAACCTGTCCATGCGTTTTTATCAAACAATCCAAATCCGGATTTGCCATCGTTGCAGTATATCTTGATGATTTGAACATTATCGGTACAACCAATGAGCTTGAGAATACTACAAAATACTTAATGAAAGAATTTGAAATGAAAGATTTGGGGAGAACCAAATTCTGTCTCGGACTACAAATTGAGCATTTAAATGATGGGATTTTCATCCATCAAACCAGTTACACCGAGAAAGTTTTGAAAAGATTCTACATGGACAAAGCACACCCATTAAGCTCACCTATGATAGTTCATTCTCTTAGCGTGCAGGATGACCAATTCCGACCTCGTGAAGAAGACGAAGAAGTACTTGTTCCTAAAGTCCCGTATTTAAGCGCGATTGGTGCATTGATGTACCTTGCAAACAATACGAGACCGGATATTGCCTTTGCTGTAAGCTTGTTGTCAAGATACAGCTCACAGCCAACAAGACGACATTGGAACGGAATAAAACATGTGTTCCGTTACTTAAGAGGTACCGTTGACCTTGGATTATATTATCATATAAATGAAAATGCTACTCTTGTCGGCTATGCAGATGCAGGATATCTGTCAGATCCCCACAAAGCAAAGTCTCAAAATGGATATGTATTCACATATGGAGACACTGCGATATCTTGGAAATCAACAAAGCAAACGCTTACGGCCACATCGTCAAATCATGCAGAATTGATTGCACTCTATGAAGCAGGAAGGGAATGTGTTTGGTTAAGGTCGATGATTGGATATATACAAAAGGAATGCAAAATGAAGGCAATTACTGACTATCCAACTAAGGTGTATGAAGACAATTCTGCATGCATCACACAAGTGAAAGAAGGATACATCAAAGGCGATCGAACGAAGCACATCTCGCCGAAATTGTTCTCAACCCATGATCTAGAGAAGGAAGGCAAGATTGATATCCAACAAATCCGATCATGTGACAACCCTGCAGACTTATTCACCAAATCATTGCCACCCAAGAAGTTTGAAGAGCTTGTGTACATGATTTGAATGCGCAGATTCAAAGAAATACGTTAAACTCAGGGGGAGAATTATACGCTCTGTACTCTTTTTCCCTTCGACCAGGTTTTTATCCCACTGGGTTTTTCCTGGCAAGGTTTTTAATGAGACAGAATTATGAAGCGTATTATACAAGCTGTACTCTTTTTCCCTAGGCTGCGGTTTTGTCCCATCGGGTTTTCCGAGCCAGGTTTTTAATGAGACAGTATATACCCATACTGTGAAAAAGGATGAACATTCAAGGGGGAGTGTTGTGGATAAAAATAGAGGTGAATAGTTCACATTTTTACTGTAACTTGGCCTATACGGCCCTTTCCTTTACGGCCCTTACGGCCTTCAAGAGACAGATGATAATGGTTGGCAATTTTTGGTCTTATAAGGCTGAAATCTTGCTATAAATTGCATGCATCAGATTGTACAAAATCATCCAAGCAATCAAGAACAAATTTTCTCCAGTTTTGTTTAAATCTCATAACAGATTTCAATATTTCATCTCATTTTTGTATATCATCTACTAACTATAATATAAGGAGAAACAATCTGATCCCTTTATAAAAATATGTGTCACCTCAACGTCTCCCCATCTTATTTGGTAAAACAAAGGAAAAAAATCTTCTTAATCTAATAATTAATAAATAAAAAATGGTAACCTTCTCCTCTACCTCCTCTAAGTTCTCCAAATCAATTTGTTTCCACTACCTCCTCTAACTTTAGTTTGAATATTCTTTGTTGGTTGATTAAACAATTTCTAATTTTTATAATTTAATTTGATTTTTGTTAATTCCATATCTTTAACTAAAGTTATTATATTTTTTGAAATAAGATACGAAATATATCATAAATATTCAAACATCTACTATATACAATGTTAATGATGAAGTCATATCTTCACAAAAAATTTGCGTCATTTGGAAAATATTTAGTGGAGACGTGTGTACTTCTCTTTTTAAAATAAACTAAATAATTTTTTTTGCTAAAATCCATTATTTCATGAAGGTCATCTCTATGTTTACATCATTTCTATTTCCAGTATTCTCAATTTGTTTATTGCATTTTGCATTTACATTAACGTCTAGTTTCTTTAGTTAAATGGTTCTAAATGCTCATGTTATCTTTTTTCTTCCAATAATTTGTGTAGTTTGACATCATTTCAATATTCAGGGTATATTAATCTCAAAATAATTTATTATAAGGATTTTTGGGTTAAAGTTTGTCAACTATGGGGATGGATGTGGGAGGACTCTATTATACATGTTGCGGTTAAACGATTTGGTGCTCAAACAATCAACACTAATACCATTTTATTCAAGAAGTGTTGAATGTACATATTTTAATTGTAGAAACTTTGTTTTATGTTTTTAATTTTTTAATGTTGTTCACTACGATCAAGAAAATTCTGAAAAGTATCTTTCGATATAATTACATAATAAATTTATATATTTATAAATAACATAATAAATTTAAAATTATTATATTTTTAAACTGTTTCACAACCCGTATGTACGAGACAAACACTAGTTCGCATTAATTCGATAGAATTTTATAAATTTCTTTCGATATATAACGAAAAATATAGTCATTAAGGATTTTGTTTGATTCGTATCGATTAGTACTTTAACAATATTTTTTTTTATTAGCGTGTAATTAGAGATATTGACGAAACAAAATACACATCGACCTTATATGAGCACTCTTTAACTCTCCATGAGTTTAATAATTAGATCTGAATCCTATCTAATTATGTACTCACTCTCCATCTTATTAATCCGTTCGTCAAAATTTAGGTTAAGGTAATCAATACGTATATTTTTATATGTTATTATATATTTTTATATGAAGAAATTCAGTTGATGGATTATGCAGACTTTTTCTTTTTCTCTTTTTATAAAGGCAAAATACAGGTTGTACACGACAATTTCTAAGTGTCGATGATCCTGAAGAAAGGCCGATAAGATGTAAACAAACTCGAAATCAGGTGGTGAGCCTTGAGAGTTCCGATATAGTAATCATTAATCAACTAGTACACAATTATTATTGCATCTTAAAATTGTTTTAATACAATGAGAGTGTATATGAGGGTTTGCTACGAAGTCAACTGTCTTGTTTGATTCTCTAAAACAATGTATAATGTTGATATTTGTAACATTGCCAAAAAAAACTATTTGACATCTGTAAGAACGTTTCTGATTTTTCCGATATTTTTTAATATTATAATAAAATTTATGACTATTAAATTATCTCTTTTATAACTAGTTTGACCACATAAATGAGAATAGAACGCATAAATGAGACAAAAAAAAAAAGTAAAAACATGATCCTGATATACAAAGTGCTTATTTAAAACGAGGGGCATAAGTATTAAGTAAAATAAAAAAGGATTTCTATACATAATAAATTCTCCACGGAAATAAAAGAAGTAGAAGAAAAAAAGAATATTGTAATTGAAATGGATTATTTCATAACTGCGATCGTTATACCATCATTTTACCATTAATATGAAATAAATTATTTCAAAAATAATTTTGATATCGTTAATAAGCAATAAATTAATGTAAAATCTCATTATGAATTGGAAGGTATATCAAAATAACATTGTAACTGAGGGATTCCATGAGTTTACAATGTTTAGCATGAGTTTACAAAGTATCATCTTTCTATATATGCTCTTCCCAATTAGTTTCTTCTAAGAACTACTTAGTGAAAATTTTGGATCTTTACAAACTTATGCATGCACCATTTTCAGTAGAGACCAAAAAATTCTCATCTTGGTTGCACAAATAAATTCCATTCAAATACGAGAGAAAAAATTTATTTGGCTTTTACAAAAGGGGAAATGAAGAATCATATAATTCAAGTGAACCAGAAATCCAAATATATGAAGAGATAAGCACACCAACAAATATATGAAGAGAGTTCGTCAAAGAATGGCAAGAAAGCAACTTTGTATGCAAACCTAACAACTCAGAATCATGTACATTGTGAGAATTACTAAGATGAGCATTAAAATGGCATAACCAGCCTGAAATGCACACAAACAAAAAAAAATTAACTTATAATCACATTAAGGCACAACCAATATCAAAAGAAGAATAGCAGCAAGAGACAACCAACTCAAAATTGAAATGAAAGAAAAAGATCATGTTATATAAGAAATTAGTGAAATTCAATCCAAAAATATAAACCTTTAGGTTGAAAGAAATTCGAACACAAAAAGTATATTAAAATTGATATATAACCTTAATTCAGATGACTTAACCTTCAACCAGACAACCTACAATTACAACACAATGAGTTATGTGCTTAAGAATTGCACTATTCTTAGCACTAACAACAAAGGTAAAACATGGTAAGGAAAATGTGTTAAATCACGTAGATTAGATCTTTGAATTCAAAACAGAATATTCCTATTAACCAAACAATTCATTGACAAACCTAATTAGATAATTACAAATATTGCAAGTGTAGAAAGATGGAGACCATGAATGTTTTGTGGGAAGATTCTCTCACCAAATTGATATCCAAGTCCTACAAAAGAGCTAATCCCGTCTCAACCCTAATATAAATCTCATGATTCTCATCTATATGATTTCGATAAAGAAGTTGATTAAGGACATTCAAATTGAATATTAAATAGTATAATTATACAAATTTATTGAAAAATAATCGAATTACCTGATACTCTACAAGATGTAGCAATTGCCTTCTCAATTCTGATGGTTCTTCTCCACAATCGCCCTTGTTAAAATTTCATGTATTTCTTCTGACAATTAGTTCATAATCAATGTCACAGTGTGTAATTAAACACTTAGTGGAAATCTCTGGTTCTTTGTAGCTTTAATTTCATGGATAATGATTAAGAAATAAACTTGTAAGCTCACACACAATGACACAAGTGAAGAGTTTGACAAATAAATTTACCTTGCCACCAAGCTGTACAATCTTCTTATTCTCCAAATCCTTCTTCTCTTTCCATGTCAAACATGAGGAACCTACATAATTTAAGCTTAACAATCAACAATCATAAACAGGAACACGACTCTATTAAACTGAACTGAATTACATGTATATTTCACTTTAGAGCCACAACCGTTGACATAAAAGACTAACTAAGATAACTATCAGAAATATCTTCAGAAAACTTTAATTACAATATAAAGACCATAGTCAGATACATACTACTATATAATTTAGATTTATTCCAAGGTAGACTGATCAGTCATCCGTGTCTCTTTGTTTTTATGGCGGACTATACTAATCAACATCTATGATGAGTGTACGTTGTGATGTGCATGTAAATTCAACATTTTAATGAGATTGATTACTATCCAAACTCAACCAAGCTCAGGGCGGTCATAATATGTAGAGAGATTTTATTTCACTACAATAAACAAGACCAAACTTTACTCTACTGCAGTTTGGGATTTCTAACATTCAGGAGTGTGCTATACATAGAAGATTCCAAACCTAAACACAAACCTCGTGATCAGCTTCAGTAGGGGAATATCAGCATTCTCTTGGGTTCAGAAGAATTTTTTTTTATATAAGAATAACATGCATATTTTGAATGTGAGTTCAGTGTCATTTTTTTTAAAATATAAAAGTACAACATTATTCATAAACCAGGAAAAGAGGCTCAAAGTATGGCCGAAATTTAAGCTACGAAAGCATCGGCGTAAATTTTAAAATCTCATTTTATTTTATTTTTTTGAAAAATCACTTTTATTGATAAGGAAAAATGACAAAGATATCAACGCGTTTAAAACCGGAAAAAAACGATTCGTTTACTTTAAGCAGCGTTACATGCCGCCTAATTCAAAGTAGTGAGTTAACAATTAGGAGCTTCAAAAGTGTTTCTCTCGTTTCTGTAAACAAATTAGCCTTTCCACAAGTTTTTCTAGCAATTCCATGAATTTGTTGGTCGACGGGATATGGTAATTGATCTCAAGCCTAACTCGTTTTTCTAAACAAATGATCCTTTCCATTAGTTTTTTAGCAGTTCCATAGTTAATACAGTATAAAAAAGGTTATAACTTATTTTTTTAGTTTATATAAGTATTTACTTTTATTACTGTTGTAAGCAGACATTTAATTATTATAACCTAAAAAACTACAGTAGTTTATAAATCATTTACCAAAAAAAACTTAATTTCTCACTCCAATTTAATAAAGCTGAGCTGGTCTAAACTCAATGGAAAAAAAATCCTGATCAAATGCTTGATTTTATTCATAAATGTGATGCAGAGTGCATATAATAGCAAACAAAGGTGATCATGTTAAGACTGAACCAATCATAATTAGTCAGAGGTATCTTTATATACCATGTATAAGCAACTGTACAATTTTATCTTAAACCCCATTATGCACCAACAGAACAGAAGAAGTAAATGTTTAGAAGAGATGAAATTTAAACCAACACAAGCAACAATACAGAAAATCAGTAAGCAGCAGCAGCAACAACAGTTGTCATCTAGCATACATCGTTCTCGTCTCCAAATGTGTTCTCTCCACTGTAAGTAACATACAGGAAACAGTCTTCATCCTTCTTCTCTTCATATATAGATGACATGATGGCACCAGCAAAATCATTATCAAATCAAATATATGCCAAAGAATAAACTTATAGGAATGATGAGTCGGAATTTGATGCTTTTGACAGTTGGTAGAATTCAGATGACTTGCCTGTTGGGGGAAGGACATTATCGACAAATATAAAGATGGCCTTCTCAGCGCCAAGCTTGATCCTCTTCCGAATTACGTAAACAAACTGCCCGACTGCCAGATCAGCTGGAACCAGATATCTGAACAATATTTGAACACAACTACGGTTAGGCACATCTTCAGAGCTGTTTCTTATTCATTTTTACTACTAAGATTCTATTTTTTCCTTTTCATATTTCATTCTTAAATAAGCTAACCAAATTATCTCATTGCATGTTCTTATATAGAGAAAAAAAAAAAACTCTGACTCAAAGAGATGATATTATGTCCAGAGCTAGTGAGTACTCACTTTTTCTTGTCAATAGTGGGAATATCACTTCTCTCAGCCTTCTCAACAATGACCTGAAAAAGTTTCAAGGCTGGTCATCAGAAACCACAAACACTTTTAAGGATTTTCATTAACGTCTTGGAAAGTGGTTATAACAGGACAATAAAATCTTTACTGTGAGAGAGCAATTGATACCATTAGCACTTATAGCACACACAGAGTAGGCGATAGCCTTAGCTCAAAGAATGCATTGAATAAGTGGATTCCACTTGCAGCTTTATCATCCATATTGGCACCCTAGAGTCAATCACAAAGGACAACTTTGCTTAAGTCACATAATTCATTTCAGAAAAATGCCATTTCAGAAAAAGGTCTTAAAGGATGCCTCAAGCAAACTTTGACACTATCATAAACACATTTAAAAGTGATCAAATATCCTGCACAAGAGATCAATGGCAGCCAAAAGTGAAACCAAACTCAATGCAGGAGAAACCAACACTACAATTTTTAGCATATGCAGTTCAACAAGCCTAGAAAACTGTGAAAAGAAACGAGCTTCTGACATGGAGTAGCCTTCACTCATTTTCCATCAACGGTTCGATCAAAAACTACCCCGCGTCTGATGTAGCATTCACTCATTATTTCATCTTTGACTCCATGTGTAGGTTTTTTAACACCTCTGCGTAGACTGCAGCTTTCTTCTCCTGGAAAGGCTTATTAGTTAAAGGTACTATTTCCATACTTAAAGGACCAGAATGCAGGGGGATAGAGGAAAGAGATGGTATATGACCAGGACGAGCAACTCTAGTTGCTTTATCATTGCTATTTATGCGCGGTAATGTTGATAACCGGCTCAAATTTTGAAGGAAGTCCCTTTTCTCTTTTTGCCAATCATCCTGCAATACAACACATTCTTGAGTTGGGGGCATTGAAACCAAGGACAAGTAAAAAGCAATTCAGAAGGTAGTAATAATGCCAACCACCATGAATAAGATAAGTGAAAAGTTATGACAAAATACAGCCTCATGCTTAATTTTGTTGTATTTAGCTTATTAACCATGGAAGTTTATTGAAAATGTCAATCAACATTTCGTTGAGTCAGGAATGGAATGTACACTGTAAATTTACAGTAGCAGACAAGTAAGAGCATGCATGAAGACAAACTACATAGATTTAACAGAAAAAATACATTAGTCCAAGTGCTCAATATTTTTTTAGTTAATTAGATTGCATGTCAGAAAAGATTAATCAATAAGGTATACTGACCTCCAAGACTTTTACCATATGATCATTAAAACTTCTAACAATCTCTTTTTTAGCCTCCTGGATTGTTGAGAGCATTGCCATCTCATGTACCTAGAATCATGTATCAGTAGAACAAAGTTATATTTTAATATTACTTTCTCTTCCATGATATGGATGATAGGCAAAATGTGCATGCTGAATCTAGAGCACCGTATTTTTACACAATAAAAATTAGGCAAGTATGAGAAGAGTTGTTTGAGAATTTACATGTACATGGTTTGGACAAAGATTGAGTCACCCTTAAAAAAATCCACTTCAATAACTTAAAGAAACTGCAGAAAGTTCTTGTCTTCCAATCCACTCTTTACCTGGATTAAGTGTAATGGGATTCTCTATGGCAGCAGCCTCCACAGACAACATGAGCTTGTACTCATCGTCTCCAAAATCAGCCATAGTCTTTCTCTTCATATCCCACAGATTCCAAACCACTGAAAGTAGGAGATAACAAGAAGGTAAGAAAAAATCTGACAATCTTATTAAACATGACATATTGACATTAGAAATACTTATGGTTTATGCATATGAAGAACATAATATTCCCTTTGTTAAAAAATAAATGTAATTTTACCCTTTGACACAACTATTAAGAAATGCAGACAATTCTTACAACAGTTACAAGCTTTCTCTCAAATTCTTCATAATTCAATAATTACTCAGCTCATAACTCACCCATAAATCATTACATAGAACTCTAAATAACAAATATTTTTCATAAAAAATCAAAGGGTTAAAACAACACATTTCGTAAAGGAGGGAGTAATTTAATTAGATAAGATTTACTTCAGAACATATTGGCATTAGAAGTACTTAAGATTTATGCAAAAACATAGATAATTTTAATAAATCAGCATTCCATGCTAATTATGTACATTTCGCTGTCAGTAAACCTAATGTAGAAAATGACAGTAGAGGAACAGAAAACCTAATGTAGAAAGCAGAAAGAAGAAGCCTAAAAATGGAAATAGCAGATGAAGAAAGAAATGCGATGTTATACCTAGAAGAAGATCTTCTAGCGCGTTCATGGGCGGCGAAGATGGAGCGAGTAACAGAGGGCTTCTTTTTGCGGCAAGGTCTGGGAAGAATCGACGACTTAAAGAGACTGAAAATGCCAAGCATCTTCATCTTCTCCTTGTTCTCCCTCATTCTCTGCTCTCTGATCTTCTCATACTCCGGGATCTTCTCCTCTATTACTTCTTCTTCCTCCTCAGAAGAACCTTCGAAATCGTTGTCCCTAGAGGTCCACCTCCCACTTCGGCGTGCAGCAGTCGCTTTCGACCGCGCCAACAAGCTCTACTTCAATTAACACCAAGTTTTCTGGCTTATCGGTTGCGTAATCTCTGGATCCGACGGCCATTGCGAGATAAGCTTCCGTTCGAACTTCGAAGAGGTTGAGCTTGGATCGGTTTCGGGGAGGGAGAGAGGAGAGGGGGCAGATCCGCGAGAAAATAAAAATATCCGTTTCAGGGCAAAACGGGTCAAAACGAGGAATAAACATTATTATCCTTCATTTAGTTTTGGAAAGCAAAAGAATAGCAATGACATTTTTCGTAATTCCTATGAAAATTCAAGATACATTACAAAGGCAAAAACCTGATATGAGATCTCAGCCATTCATTGTCTTTTTTAGCTTATGTGGCATATTTACAGCCATTGATAAAAGTATTTCTTACACAATTACATTCTCTCATTTATTTTAATTTGGATATAAGAGTAATTGTTATACATCGTATTCAAATGTAGTCACCAATCATGCAGACGTCTCTCTCTTTTTGACCATGCGAATTCGAAACTGCATGTACAATTTAGGGCGTCTTGGACATGAATTTAAAAACTTCATTATCTATAAATTAAACCACTTTCTTCTATAATGATTTGGATAAACCATTATATTGGATATAGACCATCTCATTCTCATCACCGAAAGCTAGCTAGCTAGCTAACTAGCTAATAAATACTGTAATGGATTATTGATGATAAGACCCACAATTTTGAAATAATGGTACTCCCTCCGTCCCGGTATATAATTTCTGTTTTATTTTTGACACTATTCACCTTTTAATACATTTTGTCGTATAACTTTTAATATGTAAGAACAAACATAGTTATATGGGGTCTTGTTTGATTCGTCTTGATGAGTACTTTAACATATCAAAATTTTAGAATTTTTTATTAACATATAGTTAGAGATATTAACGATACAAAACGTGTCTCGGCAAATGTGAAAAGTGAAAGAGGAATTATATTATGGGACGGAGGGAGTATTCTGTTTCGTTTAGGGTTTTTTACTATTTTAGTTAATGTTTACCAAATTTGCCTTTTGTTTCTTAAGAAAAGAAAAGTTTCGGTGTAAATAACTCGTTTAGAATGTTCTTCTTAATATTCATAATTAATCTCGTTTAGAATGTTCATAATTTGGATCATGAATTTTTTGAACGTTTTTAGTGAGGAACGTAGTGACATATATGTAATTACTGCGAACTTTGACTTTTCTCTCTCTCAAAATGACCTCAAAAAAAATTCATCGCCCATATTATGAACATTATCGCTCAAATTATGGACATTAGTTTGTTATCTGTGAACGTAAAAAACTTCGTTTTTACTACGTTAAGTCTTGTTCACACCCAAACTTTTCTCTTTGTTTCTAGACACTTTTTCCATTTATATTAATATTTAATTTCTTGTAAAGTAAAGAATTTTCGGTTAAAAAAATTCCTTAACATATGGATGAAAAGGCATAAAAAATAAATGATTTTTCTAGTATGTGCATAGAAGGTTAAAGTTTATAAGTTTCATAACTTAGTTAACAGAGATATTGAAACAATTAGGTTTTGGGGAAAATATTGTGTTGTTCTCATTAGCCTCTCAAGGACATATATATATACCTAGATACAAGAAAGAGATATCTACACAAAAGGCAATAATATAAACTATCAATTAATACTAATATATCTCTAATACTCCCCCTTAAGTTGGAGCATGTGGATCAACAAGGCCCAACTTGCGCATAAGAAATTGAAACGATTTTTCTCCAAGTGCCTTCGTGAAGATATATGCGGGTTGCTGAGTCGTCGAAATGTGAGCAGTAGCTACCCGACCAGCAACAATCATATCACAAACATAATGACAATCGATCTCAATGTGTTTCGTGCGCTCATGAAACACGGGGTTTGCTGCAATATGTAATGCAACCTAACTATCACAATATAGACGAACAAGAGTCGAATGATGAACTCCCAAAGATGAAAGG
The DNA here is from genome assembly GCA_029168935.1 of Oxyria digyna. NCBI lineage: Eukaryota > Viridiplantae > Streptophyta > Magnoliopsida > Caryophyllales > Polygonaceae > Oxyria > Oxyria digyna. Next base: position 51,364,279 of record JAPVLV010000005.1, read on the forward strand.
AGATACCTCAACCAAGTGATCTCAGTACATGTACCAGCCATGACACGATATTCAGCTTCAACCGATGATCTAGAGACAGTAGCTTGCTTCTTCGTTTTCCAAGAGACAGGTGATTCTCCAAGCATGATGAAATAGCCACTAATAGAGCGACGCGTCATTGGACAACTTCCCCAATCAGAATCACAGAAAGCAGACAAACAAAGAGAGCTAGAGGACAATAAATGAAGGCCTTGTCTAGGGTGTCCCTTCAGATAACGCAAAACACGTAATGCAGCTTGCCAATGATCAAGAAGTGGATGTTGCATAAACTGGGATAAAACGTGCACAGAGTAGCAAAGCTCAGGTCTAGTGATAGTCAAATAAATAAGACGACCTACCAATCGTCGATACCGCTCAGGCTGTTGTAATGCTGGGCCATTAATCTTGCCCAACTGATGATGTGAATCCATAGGAAACTTGCTAGGTTTGCAACCAAGCAACCCAGATTCAGCCAAAATCTCCAAAGTATACTTACGTTGAGAGACAAATATACCTGAAGAGTTGCGAGCAATTAATCTCAAGACCAAGGAAGTACTTAAGATGCCCCAAATCCTTCATGTAAAAGCAACTACTGAGATAAGCCTTGACACCATTGATGCTACTAAAAGTGTTGCCAACAATAATAAGGTCATCCATATAGACCAATACGTGCACAACAGAGTCCCCTTGACATAAAAAGAAAAGGGAATAATCAGCCTTGCTCTGCTGAAAACCATAAGTACGAAGAGCTGAAGCAAGCTTAGAGAACCAATTGCGAGGGGCTTGTTTTAACCCATATAGAGATTTCTGCAACTTACAGACTTTCCGTGCAGAAGAATTAACATATCCTGGTGGTGGAAACATATACACCTCCTCATCTAAATCTCCATGGAGAAATGTGTTGTGAACATCCATCTGATGCAATTCCCAACCTCGAATGGCAGCAACCGAGAGAAAAACACGAACAATGACCATCTTTGTAACCGAGGCAAATGTCTCAGTGAAGTCAATCCCTTCAACTTGTCGGTTTCCTAGAACCACCAAACGAGCCTTGTAGCGTTCTATCTCTCCATTAGCTTGATACTTTATCTTGTAAACCCACTTGCACCCAATAGGCTTCTTGCCTTCAGGCAAATCAGATAGAATCCAGGTGCCATTCCGCTCTAGAGCATCAAGCTCACTCTTCATCGCATCCCGCCACAGGGCATGCTTGACTGCCTCAGAGAATCGAGTAGGTTCAATATTCGTTGTTATGGCTGCTAAAAAGTGGGCATGTGGAGTAGAGAATTTAGCACAAGAGACAAATGCTGCAATTGGATAAGGAGTAGTGATTGAAGATTCAACGGGAGGTGTAGAAACAGAGCCATAAACAGTATTACAAACATAGTCTCTGAGCAAGACAGACGACTGCTTAGTACGAGAAGAACGACGTACAGTCGTATCAAGACTCCCCCTCTCGTCGGAGGGGATAACATCAACAGTATCAAGCTTCAACGAAGTTTCTGTAGAGGCAAATCCGCGCCCGCGGTCCGGAGTCCGCGCCTGCGGAACGGTCATTGTATCTCCGGTGATGTCTGCCAAATCCGCGCCCGCGACAATAATTTTTGCGCCCGCGGCTATGGTTTCTGCACATTCCGAAGTCTCTATTGTAACTCCGCGCTCGCGTTCTGTGGTCCGCGCCCGCGGTTCTTCTTCCTGCAGAACTGTTACGTCCTCATAGAACCCCGGATGCAATGAATTTTCAGTTGGCAAAGAAGAAATTGTAGGTTCTGCATAGGGAAAAACCGACTCATAAAATACCACATCCCGAGATACAAAAACCTGATCAGTCTCGAGATCATATAGCTTCCATCCTGCCTGTCCAAGAGGATAGCCTAAGAAAACACATTTGCGACTTCGAGACGCAAATTTATCATGTGATCATGGAATCTGTGATGCAAAGCATAGACATCCGAAAACCCGTAAATGAGAATACTTTGGCGCCCGCTGATACAAAATTTCATAAGGAGTCTTGTTACCAAGTAAAGGTGTTGGTGTCCGGTTGATAAGATGAGCAGCCGTAAGCACACATTGACCCCAAAATTCCAAAGGTAAAGACCCTTGAAAACGTAATGCACGAGCGACGTTAAGAATGTGGCGGTGTTTTCTCTCCACTCTACTATTCTGCTGTGGAGTGTATGGACAAGAAGTCTCAAGAAGAATACCATGAGAATCAAAGAATGATCTTAAGCACAAGAATTCAGTACCGTTGTCTGAATGAAAACGCTTGATGGATTTCTGAAATTGAGTTTTCACCATAGCACAAAACTTGTGAAATACACCTGCAACCTCAGACTTGTGAACCATAAGAAAAGTCCACACTGCTCTTGAATGATCATCAACAATTGTCAAGAAATACCTAGCACTAGTAGTAGCAGGAGTACTGTAAGGCCCCCAAACGTCACAATGTATCAAATCAAAGATGCCATCGGCTTTATTAGAACTCAAATGAAAACTGTTACGGACTTGTTTTGCCTTAAAACAAACATCACATGGCTCAATAGCAATATCTCTGCGAACAATACGACCCACCGTAGGGATAGGAGACAAAGCAGGCAAAGACGGATGTCCCATTCATTTATGCCAAAGAAACAAAGAAGCGGAAGACGAAGTTACTGAATGACAGGCTCGAGCAGCTGAGCCTAATGTGTGAAGCCAGTAGACACCCCCTTGTTGCTCACCTACTCCAATAGCCGTTCGTGAAGTACTCTCTTGAATCACACACATCTTGTCTGTAAGCAAAGCCAAATACTTCTTTTCTTGAAGAAGTTGAGAGAAAGAAATCAAATTGCAATCTAATTGAGGAGTATACAACACATGACTTAGAGAGATATCAGATACTGTCAGAGTGCTTTTCTCAGTTGTTGCAGCAAAGCGATTATCCGGTAACTTAATAGATATCGGTGATGCGGGTACAATATTCTGAAGCAAAGATCGATCACCTGTCATATGAAACGATGCTCCTGTATCTAAAATCCAATTAAAAAACATACCAGAAGAGTGGTCAGGCATGGACTGAAACATGGCGACAACTGTATTCCATTGATCACCATTGAGGGCTGGCCCTATGGTTTCGCGGTCCTGTCGATTGGGTTCGAAACGAACCTGAGAAGATAATCTTGAACAAACAGCAGAAACTGTTGCAGAGGCAAATCCGCGCCCGCGGCTGGAGTTTCCGCGCCCGCGGATTAGATTACTGGACGAGTCCGAAGCGCAGCTGCTGAACTCCGAAGGGTTTCGTCGCCCAATAAATGTTGATCCGAGTCCATCGGAATAACGAATCAAGTGATAACACTTGGATATATCGTGGCCACAAAGGGTACAAGATGATTTATCAAGATAAAAAGATGATACCGAAGTCGGATGCGCATCGGTGAACAATCCATCGAATATGCCGGACGTTTCCTTCGGGTCGCTCATGATGAAAAACGACAGTGAGAGGTGTTAGACAAGGCCGGCGGCGGCGGTGGAAGGTGGGGAGGGGTGGCGGCGATTTTAGGGTTTGGAAAAAAAAAATTAGAGCTTAACCTGCTCCGATACCATGAAACAATTAGGTTTTGGGGAAAATATTGTGTTGTTCTCATTAGCCTCTCAAGGATATATATATATATACCTAGATACAAGAAAGAGATATCTACATTAATAATAATATATCTCTAATAGATATGTTAAAAATAAAAATAAGATCATTGATATAACATGAATTATATGCGTACGGTACGTAATTCTTTTTTCCTCCTTCATTTTTGACAGCAAAAAGCCCAATATTTTTCATGTTGGGATAATTTCAGTTGTGGTAAGTCATAGATATAAATGTGAGGGAGACAGTGCCTTGATTATAAGCAGAACTAGTGGCCTGATCGATAAAACAAACTCATTGAAATCGATCGAGACATCGAAATAACTTGTACAATTTATTAACATTGTAAAATAAGCATTCTTAACACCATTTGAGCCAACAACCCTAAAAACTACTGGTACGTACTGAGCATGAATCTCATTTTAACTTGTGACCCAAAATTACTTAATAACAATGGTCAAGCAACGACACTGTTTTATTAATAATTTAAAGATATTGTGCATGTAGATTAGTAGATTGTGTTTAGATGACCTTGATAATGAAATTATCTAATATAATTTATTATGAACATTCAATAGTTGCAAAAGGGGACATACTTTTGATAATGCACACAATATAAGTTGTTATTGATATTTGCATTACACATGGCCAAACGCGGATCCGAGTACGACTCATTTTTTCAGCTAATTTAGGCGGGTCGAGTTAGTCTGCGGCCTGCATATAGAGTCTATCACATTGTCCATACCCGATCCTCAATCCGAGCCGGATAGCCCCCATGATAGCTTGTTTATATTAAACCTGATTATTTGATTAAATTTAAAGAAAAAATCGAATAAAAATACTTCAAAATGTAATGAAACCTTACCCAAATATTGCATTAAATCATGTCTAAAACAATGAATAAATCATGCAATAAAACCCCAGAATTTGAGAGTAAAGGTTAGAAAAACCTAATTTAGGTTAGACTTAAGATTATATATATTAATTATTCTTTATTTTTTAATATATAATATGGTCCGGGCCTGTCGAGCCTCCAAGGCTTGAGCTTTACTCAGCCCTCATACCCTCACGGACCGGGCTGGACGGGCCAGTCTTCGTTTGGCCAGGTCTACCGAAACCGGACCCATATAGTGAGGGCCCAATGGATAAATTGACAACCACGCGTTGGTGAATGGTGATGGCACATGAAAAATGGGGCAGCTAAAAATTTAGTTGAGAACCAACTCGCATGCAACTTGTATGTTAATGAAGGTAAGAAAATTGGTAAATTGTACGTTGAGCAATTTATGAATGTGTACTTCATGTTAATTGCTACTCCTCCGTCCCACTATATAAGCCTCATTTGACCTCGGTGCGGATGTCGATGTATGTTTTGTTTCGTTAATATCTCTAATTGTTTATTAGTAAAAAATATAAAAATTTGATATTGTTAAAGTAATCACCGAGACGAATCAAACAAGACCCCATATGACTATATTTTTCGTTATATATTGGAAGAAATCGAGAAGATTCTCTCGAATTGTGAATAGTGCTGAAAAAGCAAATGAGGCTTATAAAAGAAGAAAGAGGGAGTATAAATTAATGTAGCTTCTCGAAAAAACCAACCTTGATTACTGATTAGATTGGGGTGGTTTGGGATTTGGGCATTAATTAGATTCATGTCTTAATTCATGACTCGAAAGTCATAACAGCTGAGTCAATGGCCTTGTGATATATAATGCGTGTTGTTGTTGTTGTTGTTGGAGAGATTGTTGTTGTTTTCCCCGAAATAAACATTTTTAATAAATAATTTTCGATATAGATTTTTTTAAAACTTAATTTCAACATAAACACAAAATTTCGGTTTGGAAAAGAAGGCGACTTTCAACCGAACCTACATACTTTTTTTTAACATATAAGATACATAATTATTTGAAAATAATGTCGCAAATGGCCAAGTTTTTGTACCAATATTACACATATGCTCAATTTCATATGGATATTACTGTAATATCCATATGAGGGTTATAATAGTCCACAAAAATATTTCTCCTATTAAAAAGAAAATATTTATTATAATTTCATTTATCTTTATTTTTTTAACTGAAATGATTATTTTAATATTATATGAAATTAAGAAAAAGGATAATGAAATTAATAAATAAAAAATAAAAGGAAATTAAATTATATAATAAACACTTTAAAAACAAGAAAAGGAAAAATAAATTAATAAAAAAAGGAAAATTAAGAAAGGAAAAGGGAAAAGGATAATGACGGTTTTGAAATTAAAAAAAGTTAACTGCTTTCTTAAGCATAATTAACTTCCATTAATCATCTCAACCATTTCCCCCATTTTCTTTTCAACTTCTATCTCTCGTTTTCACAGTCTTCTTCCTCCTTTCACCAAATTTTCAAAATTTCGCCATTTTCACTCTCTCCCTCTCGTTCAACCTTCAGCCTCACCATTTCTCAGACGAAATCGACGCTCGCTAGCCTCGCTTTTGTCTATCTCTGACTATCTCCGTCTTTCTCCCTTTTTCTCCTTCTTTCTCCCTCGCAACCGCTGCAGTTATGGCCCCCGTTACCAGAGCTTCCGCACCCTAGAAAAGAAAGAGAGACTCAAAGGGAGACTCTAAAGGGAGAAAGAAGAGGCAAACCGAGAAAACCCCCAAATCTAAGAAGGGGTCGTAGGCGAAGTCGGCGCCGAAAGTGGAGAGACCAGTCTCCCAAAAGAAGAAGGAGGTATTGAATCTCTTGGACAAATGGAGAACCATGGAGCCTCTTCCTTTTAAGGAGAATGTAAGTGAAATTTGTGATATTTTGATTTTCAATTCGAGTGTATGAGTGAAATTGGTGAATTTAGGGTTGACTGAAGAAAATGCATGTAAATTTGACATTCTCCCAGAGGAATTTTCACTTGTAATTGGAGTTGAGAACAAAGTTGTGAATACTTTGATTATTGTTTAGGGTGATCCTGTCATACTCCTTACTGTGTCCGGGCATACAGTTATCTTTGTCCTGACATCCTGTTGTCTGTGTCCAAACATTTGCAATTTGTTTTTGTGTAGCTTATGTGCATTCAGGTCATATGCATTGTGAATCTTGACACCTCTTAAAATAAATGAATCTACATAAATTGGTTCCATCCAATGTACATGAATTTTCACTTGATTATTGTTTAGGAGTGGAACCAATTTATGTAGCTTATGTGGAACCAATTTATGTAGATTCATTTCTTCATGTGTATTATGAATCTTGACACCTCTTAAAATAATTCCTGTCATATGCATTGTGAACCAGTTTATGTAGTGGAAGTATTTGGATTTCAGTTTCTGAATATTGACAGTTTTTAAGGAAATGCATGTACATTGGATGTATTTGGATAGTTTATAAGGAATTTCATTTCTTCATGTGTATTATGAATCTTGACACATCTTAAAATAATTCATGTCATGTGCATTGTGAACCAGTTTCTGTAGTGGAAGTATTTGGATTTCAGTTTCTGAATATTGACAGTTTTTAAGGAAATGCATGTACATCCTCTTCTCCTCACTCGTTCTAGATTGTTTAGTTTTATCCCGATAGACTCTTCACTGTGTCCTGACATATTCTTATCTGTTTCACCACACTTGAACTTTGGTTGTGTAGCTTATGTGTTATCCTGACAGACTCTTGACTGTGTCCTGGCAATTTTTTCCTGGGATCCTGACTTATTACTAATATTTTCCTGTCATCTTATGTTTCTGTAGGTGATGTATTCCTACTACAAGGGAGATGCATTGCATGGACGTGTAAATATCAACTGCAGGAGGAAATATTTGAAAGATATTGAGTCTAAGCTGACTTGCCAAGACTGGAGAAGGATCTGTGGCAGCCCCTTTTGGGATGTTGTCAAGATGGTCAATCAAGTGACCTTCTCTTCTCAAACCGTCCATTCAGTTTTCTTCAAGCAGTTGAAGAGTGAAAAGAAGTGGGAGACATGGTATGGGATTGCTGGTCAGTCATTGAGATTTTCACTGCAAGAATTTGCTTTGATAACTGGCTTGAATTGTGGCCCTCTTCCCAAGGAGATAAAATCATCTAGGAAGCAAGACAACCAAGTGATGGACAATTTTTTGGGTGGTCCTGATGCTTCAAAAACTTCAGTGCCCTTTATAAAAGGTTCATGAAGCACAAAGCCTTGGACAACCACAAGTTCAAGTTAGCAGTCTTGCTGATTGTGGAAGGGATAATTCTTGGAGGTGATAAGAAGAGACTTGTAAAAGCTGAACATGTGAGGTTAGTGGAAACAATTGACAAGTTCTGGAGGTATCCATGGGGAAGAGTTGCCTACATGGAGCTGCACAAGGCACTGACCAGATCAATGGCAAGAAGAATGATATCCATGGAGAAGTCTATCAAAGTCTCAGATTGTGGTAGGATACTATACAACCTTCAAGGGATGCCAGTGGTGTTTCAGGTATAGTAGTACATTTATGACAAGATATATATTTAAGTGTGACAAGATATATATTTAATGGTTTTGTTTGTTTGTTTGTGTAGGTGTGGATTTGGGAGTGTGTACAGTCTGTTGGAGTCAAGTTTGCCTCCAAGATTAGTGAGACCCAAATCCCTAGAGGAGTGCGTTGGTCTGCAACCCAATGCCCTGAGCATGGATTCCTAAGGCTGGCTTTTGAAGAAGAAGGTCTTGAAGTCTTGCCTCTACTTGTTGCAGATGAATCTGAGAAGGAGTTGCTTAATGGTTGCATATTCTCAGGTGAAGTAGAGGACCCCTTCTTTGATCAGATCACATCTGAGTTTATGTCAAAGACCAAGGACAGTGAGCCTACAAATGTAGAGGACCTCTTGAAAGACCAAGGACAAACTCAAGGACAATCCACTGGGGATCAAGGTCTTAGCAGAGATGTCCTGAAGGCTTTGTTCATGAAGTTTGACAAGTTGGAGGCTGTTGTTTGTCAGAGGTTTGAGAGGCTGGAGAGAAGGAACTTTGTTGCAGAGGAGGAGGAGATCACCAAGAAAAGGATGGGAAGGAAGAGAGTGAAGAAAGATGTTGTTTCTAAGGAGGAGGAGGAGGAAGAGTCTGAGGAGGAGGAGGTCCCTATGAAGAGATTGGCAAGGAAGAGTGTGCCAAGGAAGAGAGTGGCAAGGAAGAGTGTCAAGAAACCAGACGGGAAGGGTAAGAAGAAGGTTGAAGTTGAAAGTTCTAGTGAAGAGAGTGAAGAAGTGAGTGAAGAGTATCAAGAGCCGTCTGAAAGTGATGAGAGTGGTACTGAGGAGGAGAGCGAGGAAGAAAAGGTGGATACAGGAGTGGAAAATGATGGAGAAAGTGAAGAATCCGAGGAGGAAGAAGAGAGTGACAATGATGGGGATGACAATGGAGGGAATGGTGATGATGGAGATGGAGATGATGGGTGTGAGAAAGCTGAGGCAAATGCTGTGACATTTGAGAATGAAGTATGTACACTATGCTTGGATAGTTTTTGAATAATTCAGGATAATTTTAGGTTATGACAGGATAATGTTAAATCATACTAGGATAGAATGTGAAATATGACAGAATAGGTTATGTTGTATGTCAGGATATTTTCTAAAGATTGAAATCTAGGATTTAAGAACTTGTTATTGCAGGAAAGAGGACTTATTATTTACCATGAACCAGTATTTGATTTTGGTAATGCTGAGGAGTTGGAGGACCAAATGTTTTCACAGGGTAATGCTGAGGAAGTTGTTGGGAATGTTGAGGATGTTGTTGACAATGTTGAGGAAGTTGTTGGGAATGCTGAGAAAAGGGCTGAGGAGCCAGTGAATAATGTTGCTGCTCCTTGTGTGAATGTGAATGAGGAGTTGGTAAGCTCCAAAGATTCCAGTGACAATGAGGTATGATTAGGATATTGGTGTCTAGGATCTGTTTGTTGAATATGACAGGATACATATGGATATATGATAGGATTATTTGCAGGGTCTCGAAGATTTTCAGTTGGTTGGTGTTGGTAGAAGAGAAGGTGATGTGGTCATGAATATTGTTGTTGAGCTAGCTGAGAAGGCAACTGACAAGGATGAGAGCGACCCTAATGTGCAAGATGAATTGAAAGATAATGATCTTGTAGATGCACCAAGGGAAGAGCTCACCCAGCAGGCTACAGCTGAGGATGAAAAGGCTGAGAAGGAATCAAAGGCTGAGGAGGAGGAAAAGAAAAAGGCTGAGGAGGAAAAGGGCAAGGCTGGGGAGGAAAAGGGCAAGGCTGAGGAGGAAATGGCCAAGGCTGAGGAGGAAGCCAAGTCTGAGATGGAGATAAGTAAGGAGGAAGCCAAGGGCGAGGAGGAAAACACTCAGGAGGGAAAGGATGTGGCTGAGGTGGAGAAAGGTGAGGAGGACAAGGCAGATGATTTTGCCAAACCCAAACTGGTGTTTAGGAAAATGACAGGATAGTTTTTGTTGTATGACATGATTGGTTTTTGAATAATACATGATAGTTTATGTTGAATGGCAGGATTGTTTTTTGTATATGACATGATAGTTTCTTGAATTTGACAGGATTGTTTGTTGAAATAGACAGGTTATGATATTTTTTGAGTTCACTGTGGTTTTGCAGGATCATGCCCAAGCGTAATACAAGGCCTTCTAGTTCTCTCAGCTCTCCTTACACAACCAACACCACCAAACAAAACACCAAGAAGGACACCACCAAGGACATTCAGGAGAAGAAGAAGGAAGTCTACACAAAAGCTTTTTGGAAGAAGATAACCAAGAATACAGCTGTGAAAGAAATGACAGAAGGAATAACATGGTACATTGACGAAAGGTACTTGAGTTAAATTGGTGTAACAATATTGTGTTTTATGTTGATTACAATGAAATATTAAAATCCTATATTGTGTTTAATGTTTCAGCTCTGAGGAGTTTGAGGGCATGAGTGGAGTGGTTATTGACAAGACAATCGACATGCACAGATTAGACATTGCTACCAGCCTGGTTGGTGACAAATGGGTGACTAGGTTGAATAATGTCGATGACGTTGTTACACAGTAAGAATAATGGTTTGTGTTGTATTTTATGTTTCTGAATATTCGGTTTTGGTTAGTGTGAATATTGGTTTAGTTTTGTTGACCTATGTTGGTCTAGAACAATGGCTTGCTTGTAATACAAATATGTGGTTTGAATGCCATTTTTTAGTCTTACCCCTACCACCTATGTCAACTCAAAATGTTAGGATGAGACAACTGCAAAAGTGTACCAGTTGCACAGTGAAAGGATGAAAAAGTAATATTGTCAGGAAACAGTTTTTGAAATCGTATAAAAGTTTCAAATTTTTAAAAAACCCCACCTTCATATTGTGTTACACTTCCTACAAATTTCTAGTTTGAATGCAAGTTTCTAGTCTTATCCGTACCAGCTATGACAACTCAAAGTGTACCAGTTGTAGAGTGTCAGGGTGAAATAAGAGTGTTGTCAGGATAAAGTTTTCAAACTTGATTTTAAAATTTCAAATTTTAAAATAACCCCGCCTTCATTTTGTGTTACACTTGAAGTCTATAAATAACATAGTTTCCTACCGAATATTGTCATGCTCTCAGTCCATAAATTATCAAAAATATGGATTGCGTTATGGATTTCACAAGAGTCTATAGTGAAGTTTACCATGGTGGCTCCCTTGTCCCCAGCACCGGAAGAATGTCCAGTGTGACGAGCCACAACTATGAAGGTGGTCTTTGCGAAGATTGGGCTCCAGCGGCAGATAGTGTGAGGGACATCAATTGGCTAAGAGGACAACTTTGGAACCTCAACAACCGCCAGCATCATGAGCATTATTTCTTTGAGATGGTTCATACTCATGGAGGGAGGAACACTATAAGAGCCTTGCAGCACTCACGTGATGCCCATGCCCTTGCAGATCTAGCAAGGTTCGTTGCTCTAATCAAAATCTTCATTCTCACTGCTGAACACCCCTTGGAGCTCACCAAGAGGTGGAGGCGTGACTTCTTACCCCCGGGTCTCGACATACCACACCATGGAGATGAAGACTCTAATGTTATGTAATTTATGTAGCTCGTCAAGATGTCCGGGAAAGTGCGGCGGGATATGTTCTAGTTTGTGATCTAAGTACTATTATGTCTGCTTTTCAGTTTCTATGCTTTAATATTTTGTTTTAATGAAAAATTATCTTTCTTCAGTGTGACTTCTGAGGATTAAAAGTTGTAGTTTGTGGTTGCATTCATTCTAGTCAGGATGAAAGTGAACATATAACAGGATAATACAGAAAGGGTGGACGAAAAATAATACCAAATTCATTAAATTCTTTTATGGAAACACAATACAAGATAGAAGGAAACAACAGAGAAAAGGAAACTGAAATGAACGAAATAACATGAAATGAGACAACATCAATAGTTGTACACTTCAATATCGTACACGACACCATTGGAATCCGCAGTTTGTAGGTCGAAGAGGCACTCATCGTTGTACTTGAGCTTATTGTCTTGAACAAAAGTTCTCCAACCCTTGCCCAAGCGGTAGACATTGTTGTGGTGTTTGAGAAGAACTTTCCAAGTCTGAAGTCCAACTCTAACTGTTATTTCACAGTTCTTGAAGTCTTTCAAGAACTTTTCTCCATGACCAATGGGAATACATAGACGGCAGTCCCCATGAACGTATGACCGTTTCATTGTGACGAAAAAACTTGTTCTTTGGTAATTTTCGTCGAGAAATGGGTCTACGACGTGATAAGCAGCCATGAAGGAGTTGAGAGAAAGAGAGAAACAAAGGCTTGGTAGTAGAGAAAAAAAGGAATGAGTTATGTTCGATAATGAGAAAGAGTTCCCTTTATATATAAGAAAATTTTCACCAAAACTAAGTAAATGTGGTAAGTAAATGTTCTGGGTAGGTAAATGTGTTTGACTCCTTTTTGCTTGAAAACATGTACTGACGTTAGTGCAGAGTAAAGGCAAATTTGACTGCATTTATTATGTGGAGTTAGGTGGCGGGATGGTAAATTTGAGGTGTGACAGGATAAAATAGAATAGACGGAGGGAAAACAAAATAAAACTTAACAAAGCAAACAAAAAAAACATTTAAACATTCATACTAACAGAATTTCAACATCCAACCCAAAATAATATGACATATGAAATTAAGTGTGACGGGATAAAACCGTTGTACTGTCAGGATATAACATCATTATCGGAGGGATTGATGTTACAATTGTTCATTTACCAAAAAGTTAGCATTGTTCACATACCAAAAAGTTAGAACCTTGTTGTCTTACCCTTGTATCCTATGGTCTTCGACTTGCCTGTCCTCCCCTTGCAGCCCGGTAGCACGTGTTGTGAGTATGGTCAGGCAGACCACATCTTGCACATCTCGTGGACACTCGTTTGTAGGGCCTCTCCCACCTAGACTTATATCTATTCAACCTTGGTCTTCCAGGTCCCCTTTTCCATGGTGGTGGCAAACAAGGAAGAGAGGAGACTGATTGTGGAACATCCCAATGGTCTTGGTCACTGCCCTAGTAGTCACCTCACACCATGTATTAGTTGACTCCCTCCTTTAACAGAACCAGGTGGAAAAGGTAAGTAATATAACATCAAACAATGCTACAATAGGCCAGGTACGCTCCTGTTTAAACACCTTGTTTATACATTCTGCATTGTTTGTAGTCATGATGTTGTACCTCTCAGTTGTGAAATATGCCCTAGACCACTTTTCAAGAGGCACTTTGAGAGCCAGATTTGCCACAATTGTAGTTCTGTTTTGAAGGATCTGAAGCTCAGTCCTATACTCTTCTACGGTGTATGCTTTTGCAACCTTAAACCACCGGTCCTGCAAACCTGCCCAAGTGCACTTTTGCTTGAAGTTTTGCAGCATATGATAAATGCAATATCCATGTTGTGCAAGAAGGTAAATTTTTCTCAGAGCGGCTTTAATAGCAAGGTGACGATCAGACACAAAAACCACATCCATACTATCTGCTACAACAGCCGTCTTCAACTCTTCAAAGAAGAAGGACCAAGAATCCTTATTCTCATTGTCTACTACAACAAAAGCCAAGGGATAGATCTGTTTGTTTCCATCTTGGGCAGTAGCAAGAAGAAGATGGCCATTGAATCTCCCTCCCAAGTGTGCTCCATCAACACAAATCACCTGATACATCATATAACATGTCATATCTATAATATATCCCGACAGGTAATTATATCTATTCTTCTGACATCATATCCCTCCACTACTTATCCTTTATCCCTCCACACACTACCATTTATTTGAACAAATAAAAGATACAGTTTAAAAAGTTACCTTTCTCAAGTGAGGAACAACCCTGATACAAGCACCCAATGCCCAGAAACAGTACTTAAACCGGTTTTGAGAATCCAATATTAAGCTTGTATATGATCCAGGATTGACTTCTTTCAACATATGAAACCATGAGTGAAGTTGACTATAACCTTGCTCGGGAGACCCTCGAATGATGTCCTCTGCCTTTTGTCTTGCTCGGTTTGCTTTGGAATAACTGGTATCGACTCCTAGATCTTTCATGACAGCCTGTATCTCTTTTGCCCTTGGTGCGTCCTTGCGTCCTTGCGACCTTTGAACCTGTTACATGTGTTCAAAAACATCCTGACACATTTCACACTCTATCCCTCCATATTAAATATTTGAACAAGACAGAAGCAATACATACCTATCAAGAATGCTCTTGTAAATGAAGGATGAATTGGCATGTCTGCTGTGATTGTTCCTGAACAGCATCGCACATGTATGGTTTGGTTCAAGCCTTCGGACCCACCACGGACCAGTAGCTTTACCACCCCTCGTTGAAGCACGAAAGCCAAATGAACATGCTCCTCCATTTTTGCACTCCACAACATAAGTGGTCTTATCTGACTTCTTCACACGCATTTCTACACATTTCTCCACAGCAAATGAGACCAAAGCCCGTTGAACCTCCTCCTTCGTTGGAAAGACATCTCCAACCTTCATTGCCAATGGCTGAGAGTTAGAGCACAATTCTTCTTCCTCCAAATTTTCAATATCAGCAGGAACATCGTAGTGGTAAGATCCTTGCTGATGTTCCTCATCATCTCCTCCCAGATATTCATAGTCCTCAACCTTCACATGATCATCATCAAATTCTACATCAGAAAGGTTGACAAGGTCCAAACCTTGTCGCTTGGTTGCAGACATAATAAAATCCTCCTCTTCATCGTCACTGATTAGTGACACAACCTCAGGTTCAATGCCTTTCTTAGCTTTCTTTGATTGCCCTCCACATTCCAAATATATCCTGACGAGCTTATCAGAAGATCCTGACACATCTTCTTCTTCTCTCAGCTCATCATCTACTATGTTGTGTAGCATGTGATCTGACATTCTCTTTAGGACTCTTACATGGTAAGAAGGTCCACCAACATTTTCAGTCTGAGAGCAAGGTTGAGGTGCACTACCTTCAACATCCATCATCTCTTCTTCTTCCTTTGGAATTACATTAGGGTTTTCATCTAAACCAATACATATAGGCTCCAGCACAGAATGCAAAGGAATTGACCATATTCTATCTTTGCATGTTAACATGTTCAAGAAGAAAAAAACATCTACATCATCACTATCGCAAATATCGAAAGGAGGAAGATTTTGGTTTTTTGGAGGCATGTAGGTCAGCTTTAAGGCAAACCTCTTAACATCTATGGCAAGCTTTTCTTCCACCATTTTCAGAAGCCCTTCATATTTGATCTCATCATTGACCATCAAAGCCTTTGTTTTTATAGGGTTTTCATACACCCATTGCTCATTCTCTACCTTCCAATTGCCTCCACAAATTAAGGAGAGGATATATGTTTCACCTAAACAAGCCAAAACAAGAAAAAACATGGTCATTTATTGCTACCAATACACAAAAACCGTTTGCATTTAATATAGAAACTTACTCATTCCTTCCTTCTTCTATATGGCAGGATATGAAGAAAATTGAATGAATCAAGAGATTAAAACAAATGGTCGACAGGATATGAAGAAAATTTAATGAGGAAGATGGAGTGAAAGAAAGAAACACACTTAATGAAGAAGATGAAGTTAAGATTAGCAAAATTACATTCATTTACGAGCAAAATTTTGCTCTAAGTGACCTTCCATCAATTTGGCGGGAAAAACTGGCGCCTTGGACTTTTTATGTGGCTGAGATTCATTCTGGAACGGGTGAACAGTGTTCCGTACGGATGTCAGAAATTTTGTGTGGCTGATCGTCGAAGTTCCTGACAACTTTCCCAATTCAGCCGTTTTTTGTTTAAAAAATTCCTGACACATGTACGGATTTGAACACTTTTTCTTCTTTTCTTCTTTTCTTCTTTTCTTCTTTTCTTCTTTTCTTCTTTTCTTCTTTTTTCACCTCATTATTATATTGTTATTGCATTTTCATTTACCTTTTCCCATAATTGTTTTTTTATTTTCCAACTCAAAAAGAAAAGTGAAAAGAAAATACATTTTGGATATTGCAGTAATATCCAAAATGCTTTAGACATTTTTGTTAGTTACCCCCCTAGGGTATTTTTGCAAATGACCCTAATTATTTTATGTAAAAGAGAAGTTACATAAAAGAATGTTATGTATATAGAAAAGAATCAGTTTGAAACAACTTCTCTCCTACATAAAAAAGTTATGTGTCTACAAACAACGTCTCTCATAATAAACTTTTTTATAAAAAGAAAGAAAGTATGAGAGACGTTGTTTGTGTGACACTACTTGTGTAACAACGTCTCTCATACGTATATTTTTCTAAAAGAAATATCATAGGAGAATTCATTTTTAGTTTTTCAAGGAAAAACTAGGTTCTGATGTGAGACGTTGTTTGTGTCTATGTTGGAACTTAAGTTTGATAAGAGCATATTTCGGAAATTTTTATTTTTAAATGCTTATTTCAGAAAAAAAAAAAAAAAAAATCGAGATTGCTAAACTTTTCTTTTTCAAATGTTAATACTACTATATTATTACACTTTTTAGATTCATTTTTTCTAAGTCCGTCGCTAGGTAAAATGAAAGCAAATGAAGTGGAAATGAAAGTGAAAGAGTTGATTAGGATTTTGAAAGCAACAGAATATTTAATACATGCGATTAGGATGTTGTAGAGGTTGTTATCAGTTAAGCAATAGAGCTAGAGATGAGTCATGTGAGTCACCTTGAAGGGCCATTTGCATAAAAGCACAGTAGAAATGGGCTTGTTTTGGGCTTTTAGAAACTCTATAATGGGCTGAAGTTCATAACCGACTGATTGTAACTGGGCTACAGTTTTTGGAACTTGGGGTTATAGAGAGCATTGGGCTGGTGAATGGTTTTCAGCCCAAAGCCCAATTGTTTTGCCTCTTTCCCATTCCCAGAGAAGAGCTTCTCTGCTCTCCCTATCAACGACACCTTCACTTGCACTCGAAACTCCACCTCATGTAAGACGTCTCTTCTTTCGAGCTCTATAGTTGAAACTTCAAACTATGCTTGCACTCGAAACATCCAATTAGGTTATTGCTTTTCGAGCTCTTCTGTTTTCTGCCCCTTAGTCTTGATTTGGTTACTGTATTTGTATGTCAATCTAAGGGTTATGTTTGAAATTTGAAACCGACCTCAAAATAAATATGAACAACCTGCACAGTTTTCATTGATTAATTGTCAAGCTTGTATACTCGTTATCCCTAGAAATATTTGCTTCAATTGATTTTATTTATTATGCATAAAAATTTGAATTTGAAGGATGATATGTTTGTCATAGGAAACAGGTATTATTTTCTAACTAATGTCTGTGATATACCTGAAGTAATTAGTTTATTTGGGTGCAAGATTTTTGTAGTAGGAGATATGAGTTTTAGATTAAGAATCCATGTTTAAGTTCAGTTGGAGACTGGAGTGTTACACAGCTTTGCTAACATTTGGGAAGAGTACACTTATTCCTATAATCCCTGCCATAAAAACATGGAGCTACCGTTTTTTAATACCTCTGTTCTGAGCCATACTTTGAATGTCGAACTTGATTAAAAAAGGGCCAATTCGGTTATATTTTTGTAGATTTACTCGAACTTTGAAGGGCCAAATAAAAAGGTTGTTCTGAAATAAGAAGCATAGACAGTGACATGAGTCATTTTGATTTATTCCATGTAATTGGTAAACCAAAGAATATTGAACCTTTGGTTCCATTGGAAAGTGAAGATGTCTTTGTTGGTAAACATTATTTTCCTTTTCTTCATCTGTTTTTCTGATGTTGTTTGTCAGATAGAGAAATAGCTAATAGTCTTTTGGAGAAGGGAATATGGAGGATTCAATGAAAGAGCTGAAAGGTCTGCGCATAACCTCTCTTGACGAGGAGGAAGAAAGTGAGCAGAATGATGTAGATGTGTATGATTTTGATGATGATGAAGATGATGAAGTTTTCATACCAACTACTCTGGGTTTTGTTGAAAAACCCGTGAAGCCATGGGTGTTAGCTCGCCAAGTATTCCCTAGCAAGGCTGGCGGTACTCCTGTATGTCATCATTTCAACAAGATAACTCAGTTTTCATTGCATAAAAAAGGTCATAAATTTACAGCTACTGACACCTTTTTGTCATTCAGGCTTGGTTGGATCCAATAAATCTGCCGTCAGGGAAATCTTTTCTCTGTGATTTCTGTGAAGAACCATTGCAATTCTTACTTCAGGTGCATTTCTTTCTAAATCTATACCCCTACATGAAGCACTCATGACTTGTGGTCCTTCTTAACATATTTAATTCCTTCACTTTAGTTTAGTACTTTCTTCTATAATATGTTTCTTGCCTGGGAGCTGTAAGTCCTATTTTGACATTTGATGATATTTGTCTGTGAAGATATTTATCTTGCATCTGTTGTTGTTGTCCGTGAAGGCAATTTTCATTATCTTGTGTGCTTTACAGTTTGTGGCTATTTGAGTTCGGTAGTTTCTTTTTATGTCTGTTGACTTTATTTTTTTAGTTTTGCTGAAGCATGTATTGCTTCTGTTAAATTTAAAAGCATGTATTACAGTTCAATGTTGGCTGGGAATTTGCTTCCATATAATCTAAATTTTCACATATTTGCATCCTCTTTCTCAAAATATTATTTGCATACTTAAGTTAAGTGTAGCGCGTAATAGTTGATGGTTTTGGCTTCCTTTTATTATGCAGGTGTATGCTCCAATTTCAGAGAAAGAATCTTCATTTCATCGAGTGTTATACGTATTCACTTGCATGTCTATGACTTGTCTTCTAAGGGATCAACATGAGCAATGGAGACGTGGACCACAGAAACCACCTAGAAGGTACTCACTGGTGGATTGCTCATTTTTAATGATTTCTTGTTGTTCCTTTTCTTTCATGTTTGAGAATGTGCATTTGCCTTACGGCCCTTACCCTCTCTTTGTGTCTTCTTAATTTTGTTTGGCATATAAACTGATCTCTAGTGTGAAGGTCTGGCGCTGCCAATTGCCTCGTACAAATCAGTTTTTTTCAAGCAATCCTCCCAAATATGATGGAAGTGACAGACCATTGGGAAGTGGAGGTAATATTCCTCTAAATACTTCCTTTTATCTCAAGAGATAGCAGTGTATTACGTATTCGAAAAACTGTGAATTATTTTTGAGAGCTAGGAAATAAATAAATTTTCTTGAGAATTTGATTGTTTAACATTCTAAAGATGAAGGAGTGAACTTTTTTATTTTTTCTGCCTCTTCCTTTATCATATATCTTGGAATTATAACTGTACTTCGTCACTATGCCGAAAAATGATACATGGAACTAAAAGAAATAATTTATCCACTACCACTTTTAACCATTTTCACACCTTTTTTGATGAAGTTGCCTAATATATTAATCTGGTTCAGCTCCACTTTGTACATGGTGTGGTACATGGAAGGGCGACAAAGTGTGTAGCAGTTGTAAACAGGCTCGCTACTGCTCTGAGAAGCACCAGGTAAAGTGAACTCTGTTGGACTTCTCATCTATCGGGTCATAAACTCATTCCTTGAGCATTTGCAGGCTATAAATTGGCGTTCAGGTCATAAACTCAAATGTCGACAAATCACTGCCGCTTCTTCCTCTTGCAGTACGCCTGCAGAAGAGATTATACAAGGTTTCTTTTCAAGGTCTTGGTGAATTTGTTGCTTGACTGAATTATATGGACTTAGTCTTAAGATCATGCTTGATGATTATAGAATGTAGTAGAGGTGCTAATTTCTTTTGTAACATTATTCGCAGCTCAAGAAACTTCTTGCCCTATATTTCAACCTAAATCTATCCTCTTTTTTCTTTTGTTGCCAATCCATAACCTTCTTGCCTTTACCATTTTTCATAGCAGAGCTCAAACACGTCCCTCATTTCTGAAATTTGAGCTATGATTTAAGGAGTATGATGGTTTGTTTAGTCTTATATATAATGAATTTTTCATTTCTACTTTGTCTACTTCTATATTATCAGTTTCAAGCACATTTCTTTGGTCCGAGTTTGAAATAAAAATTGAAGATGAATGCGAGTCTGATGTGGAGATCTCTCAGGAGCAAGAGCAAATGGTTGAGACTGGCAAATTAGATGTAGACGAATATAAGGTAGACTGTACAGTTCAATACCAGTTGACAGTATTCTTGATGTTTGTTCTATATAATGAAATTATTTTATTGCTGGTTGAACAGGGAGATGAGGACAAAGTCAGTTGGGCTACATTTCAAGAACGTATTGGAAGGGCTCCTGAACAAGTTATTAGGTAATTTGCAAGCATTAGTATCAAGTTTGTCTGCGGTTTCTGCAGTTTGCTTCTTTAGTTTGTTCAACTTTAACTTGGTTTTATTTCGTTTGAAAATTTGTTCTCTGAACCTTAAGGCGAATCATCTTAACTTCTGGTAGACTATAATCTTTCAAACATTCACAACACATGGTACCGTATTACCATGGGTTTATTATTCAAGGATTTATGTCAGTAGGACTCAATACGTTGGCCTTTATTAAACAACAACTTTAGTAGATCAGACCAGGACCCAATTTTTTTAAATCATTGTGAAAGTTTAATGTTCTTCTACTATTTTTTTTATCAATCTTCAATTTTCCCTTATCTTCTTTGTTCAAAAGAAAGAAAACTATTCTAAATTAAAATAGTCCACACTCCCTGATTCTCAAGATATTTCTCAAAATTATAGGTGAAGTCCAAATGTAAAAACTCCCAGTTTTATGTAAACAAATTAGCCGTAGTTTCAGATATTTCGAACAGAATACTCTTATCCATCACTAAACTAAATTAACAGATTTGCAAAATGTGTATGCTGCTAGATGACATTACAAAATGTGCAAAATCAGAAAAATATAAGATCAAGAGAGAAGTGTAGGAAAAACTTAGGAGGCTATAGTGGCTACCGCTGATTTTTCTATCTTTCCTGTTACTTTAATTAGATTATAGGAATTGAATCATACATATAAAAATGCAACTCAGAAGCTACGACAGTGAGTGCCAAAATAATTGTCATGACCTTTCTATCCTTCTGTTCATTCAATGAAAATGCTTGCCGAAATTACAAGAAGACAAGTAACGACCCGCTATTTGTCTTGTTACTAAATATAAATTCTTGTACACTGAGAAGTCTTATGGTTTTTTAAGGTCACACTCACATATTCTTCTCTTTCTCTCTCTTTTTCCTGAAAAATATAAACTAATACCCAAAAAAAAAAACGAAAATTTACAGGTATTGCAGAGATCCTGGAGCTAGACCACTGTGGCCAATGTTAAGCGGTAGACCAACTAAAACTGACATTCATAAGTGCAGCTATTGTGGCGGGGACAGAAATTTCGAGTTTCAGGTTTGCAAAAAATTCACATTCGCAACGTTTTCTATGATTTTTCTTTTTACTGTACTCATGAATCTCTTCTTTTTTTCTCCTGGTGAAATGCAGATCTTACCGCAACTGCTCTACTACTTTGGTGTGCAAAACGAACCAAATTCTATTGATTGGGTGTCTATTGGTATTTATACTTGTGCTGATTCATGTGAAGCAAGTGCCGCTTACAAAGAGGAGTTTGCTTGGGTTCAGCTCTCATCTCAGTCTACTGCATGAGATATTAAGAGCTGCAAATCAACCTCAAAATTTTGATCTTGTATGATTTTCTTCTCTTGGATTGCTCTGGATCCAATGTTGTAGCTGAGAAGACTGATTGTGTTCCTTAATTTTATTTGGTATTTTATCTAGCTCTTGATTTTATTTGTGACATTCTCGAATATTGAAACGTCAGAAAAAAATCTCTACATATTACCATAGATATGCACTAGTGTATGAATGTACAAATGCTCATATGATAGCACTAGTGTATGAATGTACAAATGCTCATATGGTAGCACTTGTGTGCTAGCGACATTCGTGCATGATACTTGTGTGCTAGCGAATAGAGCATTCGTGATCGTAGTTAAATATCCATTCGTGCCGTGTTTGCATCTCTATTCGTTGGTTAATATTCATTCGTATCAAATTCGTCTATATAACAATCCACTTTTTTAAATGTTACTATAATCAACTTTATTATGTAGTCAATTTTCCATATACACTGCTGCTACTGCTAGGCCTAGACCTGTCAAAAGCTGATCCAATCTGTAGAGTCGACCTGCACCGGAAACCTGTCAAAAGCTTACCCAATTCGTAGAGTCGACCCGCATCGAGAAAAACTCGATCCAACCTGACCCGAAACTTCATAAAACCTGTTTGGGTCAAATCCGGACAGACTCGAACTTCTCAAAACTAGTTGAGGGACCTACTTTTCACATATTTTACTTCATTTAAATTAAAAAATATAATATTATAGAAATATTGTTTAAATTTTATTTTCTTTATTAAACCGGAAAAATCGAAAATTTCAAGCCCGCTCGGTCGACCCGATCCGAACCCAACCTACCCGGGAATTTTGTCAGCTCACTTGACCCGAACCGTTCGACCTGTTTGTCAGGTTTAACTAGGCCTGAGCATGGGTCGGGTCAACCCGCAAAACCGAAACCAAACCCAAACCGTACGGTAATATTCAGGTCGAGCTACGTATCGAGTATTTTAAGAATTTCAGGGTCGGGTTTTGCGGGTTGGGTTCTGTTAACCCGAACACAAATTAGATCTAAGATAATTGGGCTTTTGAATAACACAAATTAGATCTAAGGTAATTGGGCTGTTGAATTTAAATTTGTTGGGCTGTTGAATTTAAATTGGGCCCAAACCAAAAAATTTCTCACGACAGCCTGCGACTTGGTTATGGCGTATGGTGAAGAAGACTGAAGCCTCAAGCAGCAAGCAGCAAGCAGCCTCACTCCCTCGCTAGTCGCCACCGCCGACGCCTCTCTTCTCCTCACTTCAGGTACGTTACTCTTCTCCTCACAACTTTGTCCATGGAGAAGAATCACCCCTCTACAATACTATCATTGAATTGTTACATTATTGCCTTGCCCTTGTGAAATCAAGGAAGCTAAATACCTAATAAACTTGTGAAAGTGTTCTCTTTGAATCGGCGACTTTACTGCTCAAGCACCCCTCTATTGTTTTCCTTGGCTGAATAATTTGGTTAGCCACCTAATTCTCTATGATTCTGTTAGAGCTTGCTAAATTGTTGTTTCTTATCCATAATCCAGTTTGAATCGCAGTTGGAGCAACTCATAGACTTGTTTCCTAGGCCGAATTGTTCAACATGGGTTTGACCAATTTGAGGTGATCTGCGACTATCATATTTGGTTACATTCTATAATGTTCCTATTGACATTTTCTGGAGCTTAATTTCTTTTCCTCCGTTATCAGAGAAAAGGCTTCAGAGAAAGCAGACCGCAAATTTGAGAAGAAAGTGCAGTTTTATTCTAGTAAGTCTTGTAATTTTGATATTGTCACAGTGATATTGTACATGCCAGAAAACAAAACCCTCCTTTCTTCCTCAATTTTTGGGCTGCCTTCGCTTAAAGTTATTGAGCTGAGTTTGCAAACAATCTACACATCATACTTTGCTGAAGTACTTGTCTCATGGAATTGTAACTTCAAAGCCTGTTGGTGCTTTTGTGATCATATTTTTCCATGATAATTTATATCTGTTATACGCCTTGCAGAGGTTAGAAGTCAAACAATTGCTGTTACGCAGACTACAAAGACCAAATCGAAGGTAATAATGTCACAGCATATAAGCCTGATCAGTTCTTTGCTTTCCATTGATTAAGGCCGTTGATTAACTATTGCTTCCTTGGTCTTTGATACGGTGTTGTTAAAATGTCTGTTTCTATTCATTGTAAAAGAGATCTATTGAGGTTGCTAGTTGGTCCCGTTTTGAGCAATCTTCGATACTAATTTCTGAACAATCAAGTCCACTTTGTGGTTTCGTGCAATGTGTTACAATGAATTCATTGTTCCAATTTTTGTTGTTGTTTCTCTTATTCCTAGTTGTTTAGTATTGAGTATCCTGTTAGAGACAGAAATTTCACCTAGTCGTTTATGTTTTGCTAGAGTGCTAAAAGACGGGCGAAGAAGTTGAAGGCTTTTGATTTGTCTACTCTTACGGAGTTGTTGCCTGAGTTGAGGACCGAAAAAAGGGAGGCTCCCTCAGACAACTTCAAGCTCACTTGCAAATCCAGACAAAAAATATTGTGAGTTCAGGCATTAGTTTCTGTACTCCCTCTTAACCCATTAAAAACGTCGCCTTAAATCAAATGGTGGTATTTGTTGCAGATTGAAAGAAGGGAAACAGTTTGAATCTGTGGTTAACCATCCTGCTTTCAACTCTGATCCGTTCGCTGCCATACATCAACACTTGCAGAACACTCAGCCTGTTATTGAGGCACCTGAAGAGAAGAAGACGAAGAAGAAGAAGACAGGTTTGAATGGGAAGGCGAGGAAGAAAAGAGCCAAGATGTTCTTACAGGGTGTAATGCGAAGGCACCTGAAGAGAAGAACACTCAGTGAACTTGGTCATTGTATCTAATCTCCTAGGGTTCATTCATAAGATTACGTCTGTATGCTTCTAAATTTTTTGTTCTCTAAATTTTGTTTACAATGTTCTGATTAGAGATGTGAATATTTGGCTCAATTTCAACGCATGCAGGCATCTCTATATACAACTCAATATTCCTATTAATACTCACAATGTATTATGATATATGATGAGATTTTGGGTGCAAAATGTTCTTACAGGGTGTAATGCGACGTGAGCCTTGCATTGACAGGAAAGATCTAACAATTCATACATTATTTCTTAGAGCTTCAATTAGTTGAGCAAATATTCTATATGTTTTTGTTGAGATGATGTTGTGGAGCAAACTATGTGATTTACTTCCATTTCTTGAACTTGCCATGGTGACTGTGTAGTGTCCATCCCCGTGTCCAAAACTATGATGACCTCCATGAGCAAGATGGTGCATCCCGTAAGCAGCGGCTGCACCCACGGCAACACCACCGACCATTCCTTCCATGTGGCAGCTTCCATAGCCTCCTGCCGAGTTCGAACTCAAATAGTTAAGGCAATCATCGCTTGATACAATGACCAAGTTCACTGAACCTGGACGGTTTTGATCACGGTGTATTCGACTAAAACATTGCTTGATTCGTCCGACGTTCACAAATAGTTGCATTTTTTAACTGTTTTGATCACGATTCACCAAAAACTAATTTCCCGGAAACTGTTACGAAACTGGATAACCAGTCCCTGTATATGAAGCTTTGACATGTATTGATCAAGATGGAAATAGGATTATAGTGAGACAAGTGTTTCTAAACAAGATCGATAAGCTTTAGGCATCTGACTCCTCAAACCACGGATGATCTCTCACAAAATTCTTAATTGTTTCTGGTTATCATTAGTGTAGGGTAGAAACAGTATCTGGTTTTCTTAAGCATTCCTATGGATGCAAAGTTTTTATTTTAAGCAAGAGTTTATGCTGGATAAATTAGCCATTATATAATTTGGTAAATTTCTTGATTAGGGTGTAGGAGCACAAGTTAAAAAGATCAGAAATTTAGATTGCAGATAAAATTGTAAAAACATCATAATTGGTCATACACAATTGTATTCTAGCTACATTATTCGTAATTTATATGACGTGAAAGTTTTAGGTGTTGGCAAGGAGGTGCCATGACTGTTGATACTCCTGATGATATGCCTCTTTGTTTCCACAACATATCTTTCTAGGCGAAGAAACCTTTTGGGGTTCATCTAACTCAAACTTTTTTCGTATTTTTCACCCTTCCCTCACGGTACTACTTCGGTATCGGTCACCCAGGAGTATTTAATCTTGCAAGGTGCCCCTTGCTACCCGGGTCAGAGCTTAAGCACTAGTGCTGCTTTCGGTTACTGGACTCTTGCCATCTAGGGTGCAATACTCCACCGCTTGGCCTAGCTCCACAACGCTTGTATTGCTCTTCCAAAACCCCGTTTTCATGTTCCATTCAGTTAAAGGAAGGGCGTCAATGTTCTTTCAAAGCGTTCAATCTTCAGTTTCACATGTCAATTCGTATCATCCCACCCAGACCTATACTACGCTATTTCACCAACAATCATATAATTAATGAAAAAGACGGACCCACATGCGGGATTGACGCGCTCCTGGTCTCAGGATGGCCAAGATGTGCTTGAGGATCTTTAATCTTGATCTTGAAAGTGTTTTGTGGATGTCTTTCGTGAGTGATGATGGTCGAAATGGAGAGTACGTACATCGGAAGTCTTAGATATAGATGACAAGAGAACTTGTCAAATTGGGATATGAATGTCAAGATGAACTCGACAAGATATTGAGTGAAGGATTCGATGATGGTGATCGAAGTATGAGTTCGAACGGTGAAAGGATTTGGAGATATAGACGAAAGGGATTAGAAGTAAGAAGAGTGGGATTAGAAGATATGTGAAAGGACTATTTAGAAGGAAGATCCAAATTAATGGAGGGTTGATGCATAGAATCGAAAGGAGCAGGAATTCTCGTCTCTTGAACTTCAATTCAATTAAACTAAACATGAGTTCTACAATGGAGACTAGTTGGCCTCATAAGGAAGAAGAAGATGAAAACCTAGAAAGGAAGAAGAGTAGTTAGGCCATGTTGGGCTAGGTTGGACGCCTTGGGCTTGAGAGCCAAGAGTCCAATTAGACGGCCAAATCATGCAAGGTTGGGCCACTCCAAATTTAGAAACTTTCTAAAATTTAAAAGTTCTAAAACGCTAGCAAAAAATGAATTAAAACTGTTCTAAAATAGAAACTTACTAAAAATGGAAAGTTACTAAAAAGAAAGTTCAGAAATGCAATCTATCTGGGAAAACGAGGACTAAAAATAGCAACTTGCTAAAAATAGAAAGTTTCCCGAGAGTGCCTAAAAATAGTCAAAAGAGTCTAAAAGAAGATAGATAAGGATAGACATAGAAAAATCATGGCTTGATCATACCAAGTTGACTAAGGCTTTTGGTGAGGAGCCATAGTGTCGAGCCAAGGAGGTCGCCAAGGACGAGGCATGGACACGAGGCGCTGGATCGCCAAGATGTTGGAGGTAATTGGACACCCATGGGGGAGCTCGTAGGACTGAGGAGCGTGCAGGAGGAAGTGTGGTGGCGCCAAGCTTTGGCGCGTGAAGGGCCGATGCGTTCCGCGAGGCTAGAAATGAAGCGTCAGTCGTGCTTAACCTCAAAATAGGCATGAGGAGCTCGTTGAGGCGAGTCGTGACTTGGTTCTAGGCAAGGCAAAGGCGCATCAGGGATCCATCCCATGCACCGAAATAGGATGAACAATAAGTCACACTTTTTCCTTCGTTTCCGTTTCACTCTAAGTGGCTTGCATCCCTAATTCCTGTAATATTGTCAAGTGCACAAAGGTTTCAGACGTAATTTTGTAATTTAAATATACAAGCATAACATACATAAGACAACAATATTAGAAACAATATGATCACCTAACTTACATGCTAAAAGAATAAGTCATTTCAACTTACATTATCTATTATCTATCTTATATATTAAAGGTAAAGCTTTTCTAGCTCGCAGGGTAATTTTAGCATAGTTTGTTACGTTGCTTATTTTTAATTTTGTAAACACTATTATTATTAAAAAGTAAATAGTCAATAGAGATGTTATAATTATTTGTAGAGGTTTTTACTTTAAACCACCTGTTATTTACCAAAATTTGCAAGGAACCACCCGTATTTCACGTATTGATTTTAAACCACCCAAAAGAGCTCAAAACTTACATATGACCACCCACCAACGGTTTCCGTCTAATGGACCGTTAAGGTGCGTAAAATTACGACTTTGCCTCTTTTAAATTATTGAATTTCCAAAAATTGTCATTGGGTCTTGCTAGTCTTGTCCCACCTGGTTACCTCACTATCTCGACCTCGACGTCCCTAAGTTGATGTACTCAACCGCCACACCATCAGTGGCCACTCCGAATCCAACATACCTTATCAAACCTCTGCAGTGCACACTTCCCATCCTCAATTTCTAAACACCAAAAATCTTCTTCCTCTGTTCTTTGAAGTCCTTCGCCGGAGTTCATCGTGTCACCACCGTCCGAGTCTATTTCGGCAAGCCTCCACTTCCGCTAAAATTTATAACTTTTCAATAAAGTCCGGGTTCGTTTCTTAATTTTTTTCACATGACCCCCACAATACCCGAACCGATATTTTCTCGGTTCCTGTATTCGGTTCCTCGGTTAATTTACAAATCTTAGAAATTGCATAAAATTGAACATCTAAGCCATGTTTCAGGCTCAATCATAAGCATATTCTTAAAATAAGACTGGACAACAACAACTCAATAAGATTGACTCAACAACATCAAAATTCCAACAACAAATTCAATTGTAACTCATCAAATCAACCAAGTGCACCAACATATTCATTGAATATTTGCAATTTTAAATTTTATAGTTGAGATTGAACAGATTAAACAATTCGTACTTGAGGCATATATGTTCCTTAGTGAAGAATTGGAGATTTATGGACTTCCAAATTAGGTTGAGAATTCGATATTTATGGCTTTTAAATTAGGTCTTGAAATAACTATGAATGAGAACGTGACTCAAATCTAGGTTTAGAATGAACAATTAGAGTTTTTCGGACTCGAAATTGGGAGAGATCGAGAGAGATTAGGGTTAGGGTCGAGAGAGAAATCGAGGATGGCGGTAGGTTTAGAATTAGAATTTGACTTAAATTTAAATTAGGGTATATATTATTATTTTTATCAGTATTTTGGTTTTTCCGTTCTTTGCTCAATCACAATTTCAGGAACCGTACCCGAACCGTGATTCTGACCTAGGAACCGACCCGCGATAAATGTATTATTTAAATTCTAATACCCGAACCGCACCAAAATCCGCGAATCGGGTCGGTTCCTCTGGTACAAAGTCCCAACCCTACTTCATTCTGGTGTTGAATTGTACCAAAAGTTGTTGGACAACCTTACCATGCTCCTGTATGATTTTGACATGATATGAAAATTTTGGTAAAACCCTACTGGTGATGGTGATCTAGAAATTTTTTCTTCTATGTGATTGAGATTCACAATTGGATGGAGTTCATAATTTTTGAAGTTGTTTAATGTAGCAGAAGCTACTAAGGCAAGTTTGGAAACATTAATTAATTAAGTTGTTTTACCATATGTATCTTGTGAAGAGAATTAGTTGAACAAGAAAGACTCCATGGAAGGAGCTTGAGTGGGAGAAGAACAAGAGAGAAATCTGTTATTGTAGAAAAACGTAAGTTGTTACAATGGTTCAGTTTGCTTAAATAGAGGAATAAGAGTGAACCCGGTTTATATGATACCGGTTCATGATACAAACTAATTTAACTAACTACACTTCTATATCCCCCTCAAGCTGGATTTGGTGAAATTTCAACTAATCCTAGCTTGAAAGAGAGTGTATTGTGTTGGTCTTCACCAAGAGGCTTGGTAAGTATGTCAGCTAACTGATTCTGGGAGCTGACATGTGTATTAGCAATGAAACCATCATCAACTTTCTCTCTAATATAATGACAATCTATTGTCAAATGTTTTGTTCTTTCGTGGAATACTGGGTTAGCAGCTATATGCTCTGCAGCCTTGTTATCACAAAACATAGTAATAGGTAGAGGAACTGAGAGGCCTAGATCATTCAACACAACATTTAACCAGACAACTTCACTAGCACAAGCATACATACTTCTATACTCAGATTATGCACTGGATTTAGCCACTGTAGTTTGCTTCTTAGTCTTCCATGTGACTAAGTTCTTTCCTAAGAAGGCACAATATGATATAAGAGATCGAGCTGTGAACTTACAGTTTGCTCAGTCTGCATCACTATAGCAAATCAAGTTGGTGTCACTGTCAACAGAGTAAAATAATCCCCAATTCAGAGTATTCTTCAGATACCTGATTACATGATATGCAGCTTGCAAATGTGGCTGTCTAGGAGTACTCAGAAACTGGCTCAGATGTTGTACAACATAAGATACATCTGGCCTAGTAATATTCAAGTAGAGTAGGCGTCCAACTAACCTCCTATAAGTCTCTGGATCTTTCAGTATCACCCCTTCATCAGTGGACAAATTCAACCCTCTTTGCAATGGAAAAATAGCAGGCTTACAATCTGTCATGTTTGTATCTTTTAGTATATATGAAATATACTTTCTTTGGCTCAGAATAGTACCTTTAGCTGATCTAGCAACTTCAATTCCCAGAAAAAATCTCACTGGTCCTAGATCTTTTATTGTGAATTTCTGATGCAAGCCTTCTTTAGTCTGCATAATCACCTTTTCATCATTGCCTGTCAATAGCAAATCATCCACATACACTAATGCTATAGCCATGAGACCATCTTTGTTTCTTATAAACAAAGAATAATCATGCATTGATCTCATGTATCCCAAGCTGAGCAAATAAGCAGTTAGCTCCTTGTTCCACTGCCTGGATGCTTGTTTAAGTCCATAAAAGGACCTTTGTAGCTTGCAAACTTCACCTGTTCTGGCCTTACTGTATCCTTGAGGAGGCTGCATATAAATCTCTTCATCCAAAAACCCATGCAAAAATGCATTATTCACATCTAGTTGATGAATATTCCATCTCTTCACTGTTGACAAAGCCAAGAGAATTCTGACTGTTGACAAAGCCAAGAGAATTCTGACTGTTGCAAGCTTGGCAACTGGTGAGAAAGTGTATGTATAGTCTTTCCCTTCAACCTGTGTATATCCCTTTGCTACCAACCGAGCCTTATGTCTCTCTACTGACCCATCTTGCCTGTATTTTACCTTGAACACCCATTTTGATCCAATGACAGCTTTTCCTAGTGGCAAAGAAGTTAAAATCCAGGTCTGATTAGCTTCTAATGCATCTAACTCTGCTTTCATAGCTTTTTCCCAGCATTCTATACCTTGTGCTTGCTTATAAGTAGCTGGCTCTATCATTTTACAAACATTGTAGAATGATGCAATATATTCAGAGGATTAATCAGACAAGTCTAGAAGACTTTCTGCAGTGCAACTATATCCTTGCAGCCTAGTAGAAAGAACTCTTACCCTGCTAGATCTTCTAGGATTAACCTCTTCTGAAGTGGCTTGTGGTTGCTCAGAATATACAACTATTTCTTGCTGGGAATTTGGACTCTCTGTGCTGTCATCATATATTGAACCACTTCTCAAATTGCTATCCACTGGTGTTGCTGGGTTAACTAAAGGTAGGCTATCATCTTTGACAATAGCTTTTCCTTTTTCTTGGACAGATTCAATGAATGGAAATGCTTGTTCTTTGAAACAAACATCTCTGGATACAAAAACTTTGTGATTTTCCAAATCATATAGTTTGTACCCTTTTTGAGTCATTGAATAACCTATGCAAACACATCTTCTAGACTGAGCACCAAACTTATCCTTTTGGGGGATATAAGGTTTGCCATAGCATAGGCATCCTAGAACCCTCAACTCATCATAATCTGTTGGCTTACCAAACAAAAGCTCATAAGGTACCTTCCACTGTAAAACTGCACTTGGAATCAAATTAATCACTCTGACTGCTGCTAACACACATTCTCCCCAAAACTTTATAGGAAGATTAACATGTAATCTCATTGCTCGAGCTGTCTCAATAATATGCCTGTGCTTTCTTTCTACTCTACCATGCTGTTGAGGATTCCCTGGTACACTGGTCTGATGAAGAACTCCCAATGAGGCAAATAAACTCTGACACTTAGTCCGCATAAATTCAGCTCCATTATCACTTCTAATCCTCTTGATTACTTTCCCAAACTGAGTTTTGACATAAGCCAGAAAAGAAGGAATGATTGTAACTACCTCACTTTTGTGCTTAAGTAGATATCCATGTAAATCTTGTACTGTCGTCTAAGATTGTCAATAAACAAGATGCCCCATTCATAGTTGGAGCTTTATAGGGACCCCAAATATCTAAATGTATTAAGTCAAAAGCAGATTCAGCTAAAGAAAGACTTTTAGGAAAAGGATCTTTAGATTGCTTAGACAAAATACAACTTTCACAATTCAAGTCAGCTTGTGCATACATCTTTGACCAAGGTAACTGCCTCATTTTACCTAAGGAACAATGACCTAATCTAGCATGAATTGCACTACTAAATTCAGCTAAATTCTCTTTATTACAAGCATTAGAAACATTCCTATCAACACTGTAAAGATCATCTTGAGCCTGCCTTGGAGATTGCATGACATATAGCCCTCCAACTCTCAATCCAACCGCCACTGTCCTTTTAGTGGTAGGGTCCTGAAAGAAACATCTATCAGGTTTCAAGAATGCTTGTAAACCATTTTCATCTAACAACTTTGTGACAGATAACAGATTCTTCCTGAATCTAGTTATTAACAAGACATTATCCACTCTTAAGTCTTTGTTAACCTGCACAGACCCAACTATATCCACATTCAAAATATTATCATCTGGCAATGCAACTCTGATAGGCTTAAGCAACTTCCTTTTATCAATCAAAATACTCTCATCATACACCATATGATCTGTTGCTCCTGTATCTACTATCCAAGTAGTATAATCCGAGCTAGAAACTGACAGGGCATGAGAATAAGTGGGATTACCTGAGAAGTCTACACCAGAACCAGAAGTGGAAGCCAAGTTGGAGCCATCCTTTGCTCTTGGAACCTCAACCTGAGACACTGCATTAGAAGCACTTGAAAAATCCATCCTCTTGAATGCTCTCATAACTTCCCTGCACACTGCATCAACCATGGCAACATCTGGCTTGTCTATTCCTCCAAGAGGACTCTCTTCCTCTACATTAATCTCAACATTAGCAGTTGTCCTGCCTCTCTAGTTTGAATTCTTATTTTTCTCAGGAAACCCAACCAATTGATAACAAGTTTCCCTAATATGACCTTTCTTACCACAGTGATCACATTTCCTTTCAACTATGCCTTTTCTTGGATCATATTGCCTACCATCTTGATTCCTATTTCTCTTATCATAAGATGGCCTATTTGCATACATAGCAATAGAATTGCTTTCACCAGAGGTTTGCAATGATCCTGAAACAATCTTTTGTCTCTCCACCTGTTGAACAAGGTAAAAAGCCCTGTTAACTGTAGGCAGCTTCTCTTGAGATAGGAGATTACTCCTTACACCATCAAAATCAGGATTCAAGCCCATCAAGAACTGCAACAACTTACTCCTAGATTCTTTTTCAAGAATCTTCTCAATCAGATTACAGCTACAAGCACTTTGCACTCCTCCACACTCACATACTGGAGTACCATCAAGAGTCTGAATCTCATCCCAGAGTTCTTTGATCTTGCCATAATATTCCCCAACCGTGGAATTTCCTTGTTCAATTGAACACAATCTTCTCTGTAATTGATACAGCAATGGCCCATTGGTTTGACCAAACCTTTCACTTAGTTCATCCCATAAGTGTTTCGCAGATTCCACATACATGAAAGTGTTAGAGATATTCTTTTCCATTGAATTAATTAACCAACACCTTACCATGTAATCTGTGCGAATCCATCTCTCACAATCCTGCGTTCCAATTGCATGCTTCTTGCAGGTTCCATCAATGAACCCTAGCTTCAATTTAGCGCCAGGCGCCAGGCGAACACCCTGACTCCAGGTGAAGAAATTAAACCCATCCAGACGAAATTGAGTTAATTGCGCACCTGGATGATCAGAGTTGGACAACGCCATCGGATCGCAGCCGATCAAATTCTTCGTTCTTGCTCCAGATACACCACCATTCCCTGAACCATTCTCCATTGTAGCATCGAAAGAAAAATTGCGGAAGATAACAAATGATGATCGAAACAATCAATCAAGATCAAACGCCGTGCGCTCTGATACCATGTGAAGGGAATTAGCTGAACAAGAAAGACTCCATGGAAGGAGCTTGAGTGGGAGAAGAACAAGAGAGAAATCTCTTATTGCAGAAAAACGTAAGTTGTTACAATGGTTCAGTTTGCTTAAATAGAGGAATAAGAGTGAACCCGATTTATATGATACCGGTTCATGATACAAACTAATTTAACTAACTACACTTCTATATATCTCACTTATCTTCCTATGCTAATTTTCTATCTTATATCGTCTGATCTCCATTTTTGTGAATTGTTCTGGAATGTTTGAAAGGTGAGAAATAGATAAAAGTGAATCATCTGGTGTATCATGGTTATATGGGTGTTTGAGTGTTTTGAAAAAAGATTAATATTCTGTATTGTAACTTTAGAAAAAGAGGTAAATGACTCTTTCAATGTCGAGCTTATAAGTATATTTGTTCAAAAAATATAAGAAAGTTTTCATATCATAGTTGTAAGTTGAAGCAATGAGAACAGATGCGCTTAATGCTACTAAGGTAGTTGTAGAAGAGGGCATAGTGCCAGTTAAGCTTGCTTTATATATTTTGTCCATCTCATTCCAATCTACTGTACAGATGTCTTAGCTCACTCTATTCAGGTGGTGAAATTGACCTTCCCTATGCCTCGAAAAACTTGGATAAGTCTTCACAATTATTCACTTTTTGGATGAATATTGTACTATTGGAAGGTTTTTTTCCCATAGCCCAATTGAAAAAGTATCTACCCATTAGACGGTATATATGCAAGTTAAATAGTGTTATTGTAGTGTTGTTCTTGAAAATTTTGATTGTAGGTTTATCACGTTCATACTTCATTATTGAATTCATATCTAAGATGTTTAGTTCAAGGTTTTTTATTGTTGAGTTTTGGAAATAATCCCCAGAAGATTTCTCTTAACATTTTATCTTCTGAACTGCAAATTATTCTTATGATCTTTTGGTTACGAACTTTAGTTAAAGTCATTCCAAAGTTGGATTATTATTTTTGGTATTGCTTTTGATTGATTTCAAGTGTTTGTACTTGCATCGATGAATTTATTTGTTATTAAGATGATATTAAAGTTTCTACAGTTAGTAAACTTAGCAATTGATGCATGCTCAGGTCCATGATGCTAAAGTACACTTCTCCCCACTGAAGTTGAGTCATGAATAAGAGTATGCCTACATAATTGAAGTTAAGTTAGGGTCCTTTGGGCTCCCTATAAATGTGTTGCAACTGTGCTATACATAATAAACAATGAGTAACAAACAAGCATGTGGTCGGGTGGTAAGGGATCTCAACCACCCAACATGAGGTCTCGAGTTCGAGACTTGGTGGAGGTTAAAAATTGTTTATTGGGAGAGTCACTCACGTAGCTTGAACTCTAGATGTAAGGGTAGTAGGGGAAAAAAAAAAACAATGAGTAGGTTTACATTTGTTGTTGTAGTTTCAAATAAGGCGTTATAGAGTGCTTTACATTTTTATTAGCAACTATAATTAAAATTGAGTAGGTTTGAAACTACTAAATTACGCATTTTATAATAAAAATACGCAAACTTTCTAAACTCGCATATTAGATATAAAATAAGGAAAAGATTCATTTGAGAATGGATTATTATTGTACGAATGTACTAATGGAAAATTCACGTGCACAATCTTTTATATTCAAATGCACATTCTTTTACATTCACACGCATATCCGCACATATGTTCATGTCTTTGACAATATATAAAAAATATATGAACATGTCTGAGTGTGCATGTGAATGTGAAGGGTTGTTCATGTGAATAAAGAAGGTTGTGCATGCGAGTTTTTCATTCGTATATCCGTACCATATAAATGCATTCTCACTAGATTCGACCTCATAAAATAAATTTAAAAAATCCGTGCAACGCACGGACAAAGACTACTACTAGTATTTATAAATAATAATCTTAAATAATTAAATTAAACATATCCAACGCGGTTATTATTCACTCACTAATTAAGAGTGTGTTTGGCAACACAATTTATAAAGGCATTGTCATTTATAATGGCATTATTTTCAAAAAAGGGATTATGAGAGTTTGAAATTCGTGTCGAATAAAGGCTTTATAATACTTCATCCGTCCCTTAATATAAGACTTATTTACTTTTTCGACACTATTCACAAACTGGGAGAATCTTCTCGTTTTCTTCCAATATATAGAAATAAATATAGGCATGCGAAATCTCGTTTGATTCGTTTCAATGAGTACTTTGACAATATAAAAAAAATATAATTTTTATTATCGTATATTTAGAGATATTAACGTTATAAAACGTGTCTCGACAAATGTGTCAAAAGTAAATGGGAAGATCAATAGGGGACGGAGGGAGTACCATTTATAATGACTTTATCAATGATAAATGGGTAATGTACCAAATACATTTATATAAAACTAGATACGGGCCTCGCGCGGAGCGCGAGAAAATTACGGATTTTCGTATGTGATTTAATATAGTTATACATTATTTGTTAATATGTTGTTGTTGTTATCAAATTTATTATTATTTGTAAATATAAGTATTTTTTATTTCCTTATATTTATGTTTGAAGTAGTTTTAAAACATAATATTAGAATAAGTTTGCATTGTCATAAGAGAAGCTCACACATTAATTTAATTTGTGACTTAATCAAGAAGACTATAAATAAATATAACATAGGGATATAAGAAAGATATTTAAATACATGCCCAAAAGTCCAATAGAAGGTGATTAAGAAATGAGTAATGCATTAAATTGGTATCAATTTCATTCAATTTTGACAATGAACAACCAACTTTTATATAGATAAAGGCTTAAATTAAAAAATACCTTTATAAATTACACAGCCAAACGTACTGCCACTGCGAGGGTTATAAATTAGATCAGTTACACACTTACGTACACTCCTGCAATATATGTACTTAAGGAAAGCGTTATAAACACGTACTTTCCATTTTGAGATAAGATTGCCTTTCATACATTTTCCTCGTAATTTCTACGAGACAAAGTAGATCTTTCATATTATTGTGTCTATGAGGTTATATTGATCGTACACCCATTTTTCCTACTAGATACGGGCCTAGCGCGAGAAAATTACGGATTTTCGTATGTGATTTAATATAGTTATACATTATTTGTTAATATGTTGTTGTTGTTGTTATCAAATTTATTAATATTTGTAAATATAAGTATTTTTTATTTTCTTATATTTATGTTTGAAGTAGTTTTAAAACATAATATTAG
Organism: Oxyria digyna; assembly: GCA_029168935.1. Classification (NCBI taxonomy): domain Eukaryota; kingdom Viridiplantae; phylum Streptophyta; class Magnoliopsida; order Caryophyllales; family Polygonaceae; genus Oxyria; species Oxyria digyna. Next base: position 51,401,406 of record JAPVLV010000005.1, read on the forward strand.
AATAAGTTTGCATTGTCATAAGAGAAGCGCACACATTAATTTAATTTGTGACTTAATCAAGTGGACTATAAATAAATATAACATAGACATATAAGAAGAATATTTAAAAACATGCCCAAAAGTCCAATAAGAGGTGATTAAGAAATGAGTAATGCATTAAATTGGTACCAATTTAATTCAATTTTGGCATTGAACAGCCAAATTTTATATAGATATAAGATTCACCATCTACTTTCGACACGTCGCGTATGAATGCATTTAATACATGACGTATTGACTACATTAATACAAAACGCATTCATATGTTATATATTAATTTTTTTTCACAATCTTGTAGATAATTTCAATACGATCGATTGTATATAAAATTTGTCCAAAACGGACATCATTTGCCTCTTCAAAAGGCCAAGAAAACAAATTTATCACACATAATTTCTCGTGTCAACAAGTGCGTTAAAACTCAACACACTATTTTTCAACTTTTTTAATAACATGGTAGATAACTTAACGATGATTCTATTTTAGTGATAAATTTGTAATACTTAAATATAATCTATAACTATAATTTATAAGAAACAAATCTGTTACACTTAAGTATAACTACGTATTCCACCAAAAAGAAAGAGCATAATTACGTAGATTTTCTTTCTTTTTTTTAGTTTTTTAAAGGGCCAAACGATGTTCTTTTTGAACGAATTTTATATGCACGCGATCGTATTAAAATTATTTACAAGATTGTGGGGTGAGATCCATACGCAATATATGAATTCGTTTTGTACTAATGTCAGGTGTATCACGTATGAAATGCATTCATTCGCGACGCATCGAGGATGTACGATGAATAAAAATAATGTATGTGGTAATTTTTACCACGATAAAGGATGATACCACGATAAAGGATGATACCACGATACTACGTCAAAAATCACTCAGAAGCTAAAAAAAAAGTTTTGAAGAAATCTTAGAAGGCTTAATTGTATTAGTGTAAGTTCTTTTTATGAATTACAAATTAACAAGGCAAGGGCAAGGCAAGGCAAATCAAGGACTATGATCGTCCTCTTTACTAAATCAAAGACAAAGATAATTCTACCCTATAATTATATAAGACAATACAGAATATATCTAAAGAAAATAAATAAGGAATGGAATTATTACTTCAATAAATTCAAAATTGTAACGTTCTCAGCATATCGTAAAAAATGGATATATTTTCCATTCTCATGAGTAATCCTCATTTGGAATGTTTTAGCCGCGCTAATCAACCCCGCGCTTCATTATCGCATCACTACAAATAGATGTTCATGCACTCAGAGTGATGAGTTTCCTGCTTCTTTTCTAGTTTTCGAACCCTTAAAATTATCGCTTCTTCTCTTCCAGACGTGCTCTGATCATCGCCGAGTTCAAGAAACAAAGCAAGATCCAGCAAGATGTGGTGGTACAAGGTAGCTCGTCCGAGCGAATTGCTAGCCATTACAGGCTTCAAAGTCTCAGACATCAAGCTCACGAAGAAGGCGCTGCTGTTACCTGGTCAGAAATGCGCGCGAATCGACGTCTCGCCTGTGAATTACACCTTCGAGGTGCAGGCGATGAGCGCCGAGAAGCTTCCGTTCATCCTCCCCGCTGTTTTCACCATCGGTCCTCGCGTCGAATCCCCTGAAGCTCTTCTGAAATTCGCCAGGCTCATCGCTTCTCATGACACCAAGTCTAATCACGTTAATGAGCTCGTTCAGGTACTCGATTGAGTTCTTGCTGTCAAATTTCGGACGTTCTTGCTGATTTGTGCTTCAACTGCGTAGCGATTGATGTTTTGGGGCTGAATTCTTGTGTGTTTAGGTCATTCTTTCCGTTTTTGTCGATTTTCGCAGTCTGACAGGATGAATCTGGCTTAACTGTGCTTGAATTGCATAGCGATAGCTGTTCTGGTGTTGAAATCTTGTTCTAGTTATCGGTGTTGTTGCTGTTAGATTGAAGACATTCTTGCTGTTTTCAGATTTTAGCAGTCTGATTTTGTATTTTTTGCTGCGAGAATGATTTTGTTGTTGTAATTAGGGGATAATTGAGGGAGAGACGCGAGTGCTCGCTGCATCCATGACAATGGAGCAGATCTTCAAGGGAACGAAGGAGTTCAAAAGTGAGGTTTTCGAAAAAGTACAGCTAGAGCTGAATCAGTTCGGCTTGCTGATCTACAACGCCAATGTGAAGCAATTGGTGGACGTTCCAGGGCATGAGTATTTCTCTTACTTGGGGCAGAAGACACAGATGGAAGCTGCCAATCAAGCCAAGGTATAACTTCACTGTTATTAAGTACTAGTATATAACTACAGTCAATGATTAATTAACAATTCTTCTGTGATTTCAGGTTGATGTTGCAGAGGCCAGGATGAAGGGAGAGATAGGTGCTAAGGAGAGGACTGGACTTACTGTGCAAAATGCGGCGAAAATAGACGCTGAAACCAAGGTCATAGCTACACAAAGGCAAGGTGAAGGGAAGAAAGAGGAGATTAAAGTCCAAACTGAGGTCAAGATCTTTGAGAACCTAAAGGATGCTGAAGTTGCTAAGGCCAGTGCTGACTTGGCTGCACAGAAAGCCGGGTGGTCTCGATCTGCTAAGATTGCTGAGGTGGAGGCCTCGAAAGCCGTTGCAATAAAGGAAGCCCAGCTGCAAAGCGAGGTGGAGAGGCAAAACGCTTCTACGCGGACTGAGAAACTCCGTGCTGAACTTCTCAGTAAAGCCACTGTTGAGTATGACATTAAGGTAAAAGAAGCTCTGTTCATCTTGTTTAAACTTCTTACATAACGAAAAATGAAGTTTTATAGTGTGATTACCTTGTTCAGTATGATCTGGTAATAGGTAGATACTTGTGATGGTTTTCAACCAATTGATAGCATCTATAGATGTTTCTGTTGCCTTTAAAACTTCTTACATTACGAAAATGGTGTTTTATATCATGATTACCTTGTTCTGTATGATCCTGTTGATGGGTAGATACTTGTGGTGGTTTCAACCAATTGATAGCATCTATAGATGTGTTGCCTTTTTGTTGGAGATGTGTTGATTTTGTTTAAACATTGATACATAACAGAATGAAGTTTGTATAATATCATTACCTTGTTGTTGTGTATGGTCCTGTTGAGAGGTAAGAATGCTTGGGTAATACTGAACAGAATTCAGCTGTGATTGCTTTCCATTGATAATAATGTAGATTTTTCACTTTCTATAACTTTTTTGTTAAAGGTGCAAGAGGCGAACTGGGAGTTATACAAGAGAGAAAAGGAGGCAGAGGCGGTCTTATACAGAAATCTAAAGGAAGCCGAGGCACAAAAGGCGAGTGCAGAGGCAGCATTCTTCACCAAGCAACAAACTGCAGACGCCGATCTCTACTCCAAAAAGAAGGAAGCTGAGGGTATAGCGGTTCTCGCTCAGGCACAAGGAATTTACGTAAATACCCTCCTGAAGGCGCTCAATGGAAACTACATGGCTCTTAGAGACTACATGATGATTGAGAAGGGGTTGTTCCAGGAAATGGCTAGAGTCAATGCTGATGCAATCAAAGGGCTTGAGCCTAAGATGAGCATTTGGTCGGGTGCGAGTGGGTCCGGTTCAGGCGGTGCGCTCAAGGATGTGGCTGATGTTTACACCATGCTTCCGCCATTGTTGAAGACGGTTCATGAACAGACTGGGATGTTGCCTCCTTCTTGGCTTGGAAAGTTGGCTGATGTGCCTAATGCTTGAGTGAGTCCCACTGAAACATATTAATAGTAGTCTGATTTAGATACTAAGAAGTGTTATCTTGATATTCTATTCATGGTTTATGAGGGTTAAAAAATTTAATTAATAACCATGATTTGGATGTTAGTTACTTTGGAACAGGATTATGTACTTGCTACAATTACCACTGATCAGATTAGTAGTACTGATTGTGATTTAGAGTTTCTAGTTTTTTTTGGTGGAAATCCCCTTGTATGTTCTAGATTTCTGAATATTTAGGTTCGCCATCAAAACATGACAACTGATAGACCATGCTAAACGACGAGATGGCTTTTGATTACTTTTCCGGCGGGAATTTCTCCATCAATACATCCGAATTTTTTAGGTGAGAAATTTCTAGATTTTTAAACTTTAAATTTAAAACAAAAATAAATAACTTGTCATGAAATTATAAGAGAAGCTATTCTCGTAGACTTCTTCTTCGAGAACAACATTTCTCTTATAAATCTATTACACATAAAGCAAATTGATCAATTATTTTCCTTTTTTTTTATTTTTAAAATAAAAAATATTTATAATTATTATTATTTAATCTTTGAGTGATGTAATTATGATAAATAAAGAAATTTTAGATCAATTTTTTCATTGTGGATAAATTTTATATATGATTTTTTTTTATGTGAAAAAGAAATAAAACTCTAAAATAACATAAAAAATTCAAATTGAAGATCGATATGTCACAAAGATGAAACGCTACGTGATGACAGTTTATGATTTAGAAAAAACGATCATATAATAACGTTTTGTTATAAACCCTCATTTTCTATCTTATATAAGGTCAGGTCGGTAGAATTACTTGATAATTGAATAATAGGAATTTAAGTAAGCATATATGAGCACAAGGGTCGGATATAAATAAGGACCGTCAATTTTGCGCGTCCCCCATCTCCATCTTCATCATTCATGGCGGCACTTCTTCAAACAACCATTGGCCCATTCAAACCCCACTTCCATGGCAACCAAAAACCTCTATCCTCCAGGTGCTCCCGTATTCGTTGCGCCGCCGAACGCCGCTACAACATCACTCTCCTTCCCGGTGACGGCATTGGCCCCGAAATCGTCTCCGTCGCCAAAGATGTTCTTCACCTTGCTGGTTCGATTGAAGGTTCAATCTCTTGCTATTTCCTCCTATAATATCCGTGTTTCGCTTACTGACGAGTAATTGAGTAAAGCGGCTGTGGTTTCTAGGGATTGGATTTGAGTTTAAGGAGATGGCAATTGGTGGCAGCGCTTTGGATCTAACTGGCGTTCCGTTGCCGGATGAGACGCTTTCCGCAGTTATGGAATCCGATGCTATTCTTCTTGGAGCGATTGGGGGGTTAGCATGATTGCATTCCGATTGTTTATGATTTTTAATCTTCCGATTGTTGTTTTTTTGATGATGGAGGTACTTTTGTGAAGGTATAAATGGGATAATAATCCGAAGCATTTGAAGCCGGAGACAGGATTGCTTCAGATTCGTGCTGCTCTTAAAGTGTTCGCAAATTTAAGGCCTGCAACTGTCTTGCCACAGGTTACCTTTCTGTATGTTTGGCTTTGCATTGTCTTTGTTCTCTGTGAATTTTCGTAAGTCAATTTGATTTGCGAAACGTTGAGAAATTTGTGGAATCCTGATGATATCCTGGACTTTTGAGAGATCTGATTGAGGCTGATAAATTATGTATTTGGGAATAGGTTGAGTTGTGTAACAATGTACACCGTTGAGGATGTAGGTGGATAAAATGCTAAGGAAGTTCATAATGCTTCAGAGTGCATTCTATTTTTGTCACTGAATTGCTACTTGATTCAATCACTTAACACTAGTATACTAAACTTTCAAGCTTCACTTTTCATCTCCTTTATACGTGCAAGAATAGATGCCATATTCGAGGGAGCAGATTTGATTGTGATTTATTTTTGTACAATGGAGCCTTGATGAATAAACTACTCTGATATGCAGAACAGTTTGATTTTGACCTGGTGAAATATTGTGTAGTAGCTTTTATCTTTGGGTTGTGTATGTTTCTGTATCTTTGATGCTTTTCTGGAACGCTCATAACTCGTATGTTATATTGCAGTTAGTTGATGCTTCAACATTGAAAAAGGAATTTGCTGAAGGTGTTGATTTGATGGTGGTTAGGGAACTTACTGGAGGTTAGTATATCCGTGGACTTTGTAACATCTTCCTTACATCATTGACTTGTTTCTCTAATCATCATTATTATATTTTCTGTCCTGGAAAATTTAATTGAAATATTAGGTATCTATTTCGGAAATCCCAGGGGTTTTAGTACCAACGAACAGGGTGAGGAGATTGGATTTAATACCGAAATTTATTCTGAGCGCGAGGTACTTCATTGCATGGGTCATTATGCTCAGTTATAGTACATGTTTTTATATATTGTAGTACAAATTGAGCTTAATTACTGTTGTGTGATAGTTTTGATCTCCTCTGGCTTAATTCTGATATTGCTCAATATGTTACTATCCTATGCTTTCTGGAGCTGTGTTTGACCCCTGAATCATCTTCTGTGAAATATATTCTTTGAATTTATTTACTGATATGTGTGTTAATATCCTTTTCGCAAATATTCTGTGCCAGATTGATCGCATTGCTCGTGTTGCTTTTGAAATTGCTAGACAGAGGGGTAGCAAGCTATGCTCTGTTGATAAAGCAAATGTCTTAGAGGTATTTGCTTCACTGAGCCTATTTTATTTTTCTGTTGATTAGAGTACTAGTTTGGCCTATTTTTCACTCCCTTTTTGCCAATTATTTTACTTGTCAGTAAAAGTCAGAAGTGTTACTGTTTCTGAAAGAGCTCAGACTTGAGAATTGTGGTGTATTCCCTCATTGATATGCTTGCTTAACTTGGCTAGAATTATACATTTGTTTGTTATCAGGCATCGATGCTTTGGAGAAGAAGAGTTGAAGCCATTGCGTCAGAATACCCTGATGTTGAACTCTCACACATGTATGTTGACAATGCTGCAATGCAGCTGCTTCGTAACCCCAAACAGGTTTCTATCTTACTCTGAGTACATTGGTAATACTTGCACCTCCCGAGGGGACTAGCTATTAGTATCCCTTACGTTTTTTTGAATAGATCATTCTAAATAATCAAAATAAATTATTGCATCTTTTTGCAGTTTGACACAATCGTCACCAACAACATCTTTGGTGACATATTGTCAGATGAGGCTTCAATGATTACTGGAAGTATTGGGATGCTCCCATCTGCGAGTCTTGGTGATTCGGTATATTACTATTATTATCATTACTAATATTGGTTTCAGTTAGCTTGGAGTCTCATTGTCTAAAACATGTCTCTTAAGCAAAAAAGTATTGTCTTCTCAATATTGTATAATTTCAGGGGCCTGGACTTTTTGAACCTATACACGGTTCTGCTCCTGACATTGCTGGGCAGGTATGGAGTCCATGCACTTTAGCGCTCTGTACTTCAAAACTCTATATTTTAACTTTAGTATGGATACTGATTCATGATTTTACTTGCAGAATAAGGCTAACCCACTGGCAACAGTCCTTAGTGCTGCCATGCTCTTGAGATATGGTCTAAAGGAAGCAAAAGCTGCTGATAGAATTGAGAATGCAGTCCTAGACACCCTTGACAGAGGGTTTAGAACGGGTGATATATTCTCAGATGGAAAAGTAAGTCTATAGCAGTTATATAATTTTTGCAATAGTATTCTATATAATTTATATCGTATAAATGTCAACTATTCTCTCCCTGACCTTAGAAACCAACAATTTGAGGTGTTATAAAAATTAAATAAAGTGTGAGCCATGTTAGTTCCATGACTTAAACTTTCACATACCTTCCAAAAACTGGCCTTTTTAAATTGCAGAAGAACATATCTTGTACTTTTAGTTGATCAGTAATTTTTACTTTGATGTTATTGCAGATACTGGTAGGCTGCAGAGAAATGGGAGAACAAGTACTGAAATCTATAGAATCACTGGTTCCACAGAGCGTCTAGATTTGTACGAGTTTTCTTTCATTACAGAATGCTGAATGGATGCCTTTACACTGGATCAACTATAACGAAGCTCAGGTACGCTTCTGCCAGTTTGTTGCCACTCTAATTTAAATCACTTATTCCTAACTGGGGAATTTTGTCTATTTATTATACGTGCCTCAATGTATCATCTTCATAATTAGAGTTCATGAGATTGTAACATTAATCCTTTGTTCCAATAAAAGCTAGTTGCACAGGAAGTATTGCTATCTAATAAAAAAAAAGTTCTTCAGGTAGAAAAAGAGATGGGTACTTCCATTTTTGGCACAGGAAAATTCTTGTTAGGGATAGAGTGATTTAGACACATGCAAATCCTAAAACAGAAGTATCTTAGTACCTAAAATGTAAATGGATGCTAGCATTACTTCCCTTAACAAAACTACACAGATTTTTTGTGTGATTTTGCATCTAGGAACCATTCTTGCCAGACCCAGAGAAATAATTAGTTTCAGAAACCTTAATGTTTCACTTTGGAGAAGGAGGGTTCAAATCAGCCAACTTTCCAAGCCATGAAGGAGGCAACATCCCAGTTTGCTCATGCACTGTCTTCAACAACGGTGGCAACATAGTATAAACATCAGCCACATCCTTAAGCCCTCCACCCTTCCCTCCCTCCAAAAAACCGCCCCCATTCGCCCCCGACCAAATACTCATCTTAGGCTGAAGCCCCTTGATTGCATCAGCATTAACCTTAGCCATTTCCTGAAACATCCCTTTCTCAATCATCATATAGTCTCTAAGTGCCATGTAGTTTCCGTTTAGCGCCTTGAGAAGCGTGCTCACGTATATCCCTTGTGCCTGAGCCAGAACCGCTATCCCTTCAGCTTCCTTCTTCTTGCCATATAGATCTGCATCTGCAGCTTGTTGTCTAGAGAAGAATTCAGCCTCTGCACTCGCCTTTTGTGCTTCCGCTTCCTTTTGACTCGTGTACAACGCGGCCTCTGCTACCTTTTCTTTCTTGTACAGATCCCAGTTTGCCTCTTGCACCTTTAAAATGCAATAACTTCACATAAGCTATCCACTTAGACATTCATATATAGACTATCTAAATTTAAGTATCAATTCTCTTCTTTTTTTGTTTATAAATATTTGTCATTATAGAATTCCGGATAATGATTTACATGTGAGACTAGTATATTTATGCGATTTTTTTTAATTAAATTGCATTAATATAGTTTTTAGCTTAATTATTGCATTTCCCAATAACTGTTTCAAATGCAATAGTGACAAGTATCATTAAACCGAGGGAGTAGATACCTTTAAAAAGTAACAACTTGACATCAGCTATCCACTAGTCTTCTATAAACATTTGTCATTATAGAGTTTTAGGTAATGATTTACAGAATTACAGGTGAGACTAGTATGTTAACTTGATGTTATAGTGTACAGTATGTTAGCTTAATTCTTGCATCTTCTCATGAATCTTTTACATGTTAAAGTGACAAGCTAAACAGATGGAGTAGTTTTTGTTACCTTGATGTCATAGTTAACACTAGCCTCACTGAGTAAATCAGCCCGGAGTTTCTCGGTCCGAGTACTCGCATTCTGTCTCTCAACCTCGCCTTGTAGCTCGGCATCCCTTATGGCAACAGCCTTGGAGGCTTCCACCTCAGCGATCTTAGCAGATCGGGCCCACCCGGCTTTCTTGGCTGCCAGGTCAGCATTTGCCTTGGCAACTTCTGCATCCTTTAGGTTCTCAAAAATCTTTACATCAGTTTGGACCTTGATCTCCTCTTTCTTTCCCTCCCCTTGCCTAACCGTTGATATGATCTTCGTTTCGGCGTCTATTTTCGCTGCGTTTTGTACGGTTAGTCCTGTCCTCTCCTTGGCTCCTATCTCACCCTTCATCCTCGCCTCCGCCACATCAATCTGTAGCAAAAAATGAACATAATAATCATTATAGTTTTTTTTTTCTTAGGGCTCGTTTGGTACTAGAAACTGGATTCTGGTTTGGTAATGGAATGAGTTTTGAGGCTCGTTTGGTATCGATATCCAAGATATGAGATATCGGGTATCAGTATGGGTATATATGAGTGACTGAGTGAGTAATATTCATACCCATACATGATATCCTAAGACCGAGATCTGTGAAAACTTCACGCACCTTGGCTTGATTCGCGGCTTCCATTTGCGTCTTTTGACCCAAGTAAGAGAAATACTCATGGCCTCTAACGTCCACCAACTGCTTCACATTTGCGTTGTAAATCAACAACCCAAACTGATTCAACTCCAACTGAACTTTCCCGAACACCTCGCTTTTGAACTCCTTCGTTCCCCTGAAGATCTGCTCCATCGTCATGGAAGCCGCCAAAACCCGAGTCTCCCCTTCAATCACTCCCTAAAACATAACCATCAACCTTAGTGTTACACCATCAAATCCAACACACAAGTCTGATAAGTACCTGGATGAGTTCATTAACGTGACTCGAATTCGTGTCATGGGAGGCTATAAGTTTGGCGAATTTAAGTAGGGATTCCGGGCAGTCGACACGCGGTCCAATGGTGAAGACGGCAGGGAGAATGAAAGGGAGCTTCTCGGCGCTCATCGCCTGCACCTCGAACGTGTAGTTCACGGGGGAGATGTCGATTCGAGCACATTTCTGCCCCGGTATCACGAACGCCTTCTTCGTAAGCTTGATGTCATTGATTTGGTACCCTGTTATGGCTAGCAACTCATTTGGACGTGCTACCTCGTACCACAACATTATGATGTTTTTTTCTCCTGAATCAAGATTTACAAGTAGTGAGTTATGGTGATTGTTGATGAATACGATCTTATATTCTATTTATGGAAAGTATTAATGCGTTTTGTTATTTGAGATTGGAATAGGTCTACAGTAAATTGCTAACTCCATAAAAGAAGCTCAGCCGTTAAAAATGATACCAGTATTTTGAATATGTAGGAATTACTTTCCCTTACAAAAATCTATTTTTAAATTTCCATAAATATTAAATGTATCATATTCACGATGTTAGCCATAAACGTCAAAGGAGTCCATATTGCACTACACACCAATATTCATTTGATCTTGTGAGTTGACATTTTTAATACTAAGGGTTATTTTCAGAATTCTCGAATTTGATTCCTCCCGAAAAAGTATATCTAGATGTTGATAATAAAAGTAGCGTTATATACTTTTTTGGCACTAGTAAGAATTGAGAAATGTGAATCATGACATTCCCGCCATCTGACAAGAACAAATGATTTGGAAAAACGTTAAAATATTAGCGTATAAATTACTGTAGACATTATCAAACCATATATGAATATCCTGATATAAATATCAAGTATTCTATTTCTGTGAGTTACAGCTGATATGAACTTAATTCAATTAATGTCATAGTCATTTGTCATTAAACCATCGACAACTTTATTGGTTTTTCTTAAGCAATAAAATACCTTAAAAAGCAAATTTTTACAAGGCATTTTCAATACGCTGAATAATTGTATATTTACATCATAGCCGTATAAATCTCTACAAATGTTAAATTCTTTTTCACATTATTTTTATCTTAATCTTTTAGTGTTGCTGGCTACCTTTGACCAAGCAATCAGAAATGTCTCGAAAAAGTGTAAGCAATGAGTCATCATCATTAAGAAATGCGAAATATTCTTTTGAATTAAGAAATTTTAGCGTCTATAAAACCTTTTTAAATCCACCCACTAATTAGAAGATGGCTCCCTTAAGCAGAACATGTCTCTGTTCTCCGACGAGCCACCCTGGATCATTCCGCTGCAGCCTCCACCGCTCCGTCAGATCGACGTCTTCTTCCTCGAATTACGAACGAAGAAGGAGATCGAATCTCGTTCGTAGGATGAACGCGAAAGAGGTCAACCGTCTGATCAGATCATATCTCATGCACTTAATTAAGCCTTCGAATCACCATCTCAGGCGTGGCAGGAAATTCGTTGCTCGGCCATCCAGATTTCATCGAGTAATTCTCTTATTTGTTTGGTTTGGAAAACATGTTTATAAAATATTGTGTTATCCTCTTATTTTAACTTTCTTTGTGTTGATAATTTTGTTTTTATTGTAGCTTAGGCCAGTGTTTCTTGCTCAGTGTGGCATCTTTGTTCTGAATTTTCTGTCTTTTTTTTGTAAATGGTGGTTTGGCGGCTGGGGAGGTTCTTTGTGCTGTTTTTATGCTCTTATGCCGCCTCAGATGCTTACTTTCAATTTATTCGGGATAAGGAAATATTCATCTCGATCCCTCGTATTCTATATACTGAGATATAATAGTACATGATGATGTTGTTGTTAACCTTTATAATTAAATTTTTTTTTTACAAGAAACCATCAATTATTTGTCGCCTTTTGTACAAAACCACCCTTTATATAATTAATTATATTAAACCATCCAAATTCTATACTCCGTTAACAATTCAACATCCATTTCAGTCATTTCGTCTCAATTTCCGTTTGTAATGTGAAAGGACCATTTTACCCATATCTTTTAGAAGACGGGTAAATAAACACGAGGATAAAATGGTGAAAACACTTCTTCTCTTGTTAAAAAAAAAACAGAGGACAAATTGGCCTGCAAATCGATCTCGAAGCGGAAGCTTTGATACATTTTGACAGTTTTGGTTGATATAATTTGTAATGATGACAGTTTGCGTCAATGATATTTTTCATCACATTTGATTAAAGTTTTTGTCATCCGACTTCTAATATTGTCGTCGTCTAAAATAATGTATTGTCATCATCATTAATTAATGGAAAAAATCCATGGTTAATCATTTTTTCGCAAAAAAATGTCAAATTGAATTGTCATCAATAATGTTGAAGTTTCATCCACACTACTATATTTTAATTGATGACAGTTCAGGCCATGAAAGTTACTGTATATCTTGGAAATAAACTACAATATATTTATGTTTACTAAAATAATACAAAACAAGTTGATCTATAGAACAGTATTACAAAACCAATCATCATTTACATTAACGAATGATTCATGGACAAAAATCAGAACAAATGTTATCAATCTGAATTCCTGGAAGATACAGTACAACATAAATGTTGATGTCTATTGAGTTCAAAAAGCTTGGAGGTTAGTAGGAGAAGGCGGACAAAAATTGGGGGTGGAGGCGGAAGGAGAAGAGAATAAGAGCGTAGAAATTATATTAGGGTTAGGAGGTTAGTTTCCTCAAATTAAACAAAATAAGATTAAAAACTCCTCCCATTGTTCAATTAGGGGCAATTGGCAAGTGGGTTTGACCATAACCTGGGAAGTTGTTCAGTTCCGAGAGCTGAACTATTGGGGATTCTCGACGGACTCAAGCTCGCTTGAAGCAAAGGCTTTAGGAAGGTTTGTTTCAAGGTGAACTCTAGTCTATAGTACAACTCTTCGTTTTCTCCATAGGCAACACCCCTCTCTAGCCTGGTACGCGCGTGTCAAGGCTTCCTCCAAAGGAATTAGCTGATCTGATTCCGCACGTCTTTAGGGAAGCGAACATGATCGCCGACTCCCTCGCTAGTTGAGCTTTTTATTCCCCGTTTTGTTATATTATGTTGAGTGATCCACATGTGGGTTGTTCACTCTTTATTGGTCGATGATGTAAGGGGAAGGGCTACACCTAGCTTCATTATTGGCTAGCTGCCTTCAATATAATTTGGAGAGTGCCGCCTCTCCTGAGAAAAAGAAGAAGAAGTGGTAGATGCATGATACAAAGTTGAATCATAATATAATCTGATTTTGATTCGCTGGCGAAGTGCTCGGAGGAACGGTTTCTTGTCTTGCTTTGATTAAGTAAAGCATACAAAATAGTATCATAAAGGATAAACAAAGAGATCCAAACTCTAAATAACAAACATATATTCCGCACGACAGTACAATAAGACATAAGTTATAGTTTTTTTCTTCCAAAGTGATTATAAAGCAGTACGCACCAGATGTTGCCCCCGGCTAAAGCGCACACTACGCAGTTGTTCAAGCGTGCCTCGCCTGGGCAGGGGCACCCATTCGCGTTCTTCTTCCCGTTTCCTAATCCACTCGTTAAATGTAGCAGTCATGACATCTAGCTGCTGTTGGCATAGAAGCTTTTCACTCACACAAGTCAAACTCCCATACAAACCCAAAAGACGGCTGAATTCCATAACTACTTTCCACTCCTCTTCACTATGTTCATGAATCTGGACATAGAAAATACACACAATATCAGTCAGCATCAAATTCACATGAATATAGACAAGTAGACAGACGATTGAATGTTCCACCTCTTCCGACGACACAGGGAGTCTGAGACGCCGCCGCCTTCTGTAAACCGGGCGTACCCAGATACGGTCAGGTGGGTCCGGAACAGTTCTTGGGTTAAACAAGCGAGGAATGACAACTTGTTCATACACATTCATCAAAATGGTATCACACTTGCGAATTCTGCGATTAAATCTGCAATTAGCAATTCCTTCACCAATCACATCTTCCCCTGCTGCAGACTGGCCAATAAACAAATGAGCACTATCATAATAACTACAACACAAATTAGACCGTATCCTCCCGCATGGGCAGGCGGGCTTCCCACAGGGTACCCATATTTAAATTTTCTTGTTAAAAATATTTAAATAATATTTAAACAATAAACACAAGCCTCTAAAATAGTTCATCACGAGTTAAACATCCAAATTCTGATCATAAATTACGTGCTATACGACAAACATCAAAACAAAACTTTCAATACAAAATCGTGAAAGAGAACTTAGATAATCGTACGACAAGAAGAATTGTGAAGTGGAGTTAGACATGAGTAGCGGGGTCTCGCCTGAGAGCACCAGGCGCGCGCCTCTCCACTTTAGGGAAAACAGTATAATCTTTTAAATTATGTAGTTTATAGGAGGAAAACAGTAGATAGAAAATAAGGAAGCCCGGAAATACAATTACAAATAAGGAAATTATTAATTTGTTTTGATCTGTTTCAATAGGAGATCAAAACAGTAAATCAGAATAACATCTTTATTTTTGGAAACAGAATCAAATATATAGTAAGGCGAGCACCTGTGCGCCTTACTGTGCCTAGGCACCTGAGCTCGCCTAGGGCGCCTAATCACAACAGCTGTGCCCAGGCGCCTTAGGCCCCTGAGGCGCGCCTTTCCCTTTTCAAACACTGATCAATATTTATGCTAGCAAATGAATATGTTTATAAACTGAGTCAATATGTTTGTAGTATTATGATCTCTATATCATAATTTTGATCAACTTATTTATGTATCATTTTTTTTGGTAAATAACTCATTTATATTTCTTGCAGTGTTCTAAAAGTCCGGCCTAGAGGCCGCCTAGGCCCCTCGATTAATCGGTTTTTGACATCCTACCTCCCCGACTTTCATACAATTCGAGTTTTCCTTAATTTGTTCGAAAAAACGGTCCGCCTAGGGATTAGTATTAAAATTATGATTTATATTTTTGTTATAGACTTTAAAACTTAATTAGTTATGTCTATGAGTCTATCGAATTATGCAATTAAACTACGGATTATTATGAAATTTATGATTTAGCATATGTTTATCTATTTTTGTATATCATGATTCATGACAAGACGTTAATTTATAAGAAATAAACATTAAAATTCTTATCTGATTAATCCCCGCCTCACTGCCTAGTGCCTGGGTGCTAAGCCCCCCTCACCGCCTAGCGTTTTTTAGAATATTGGTTTCTTGACAATATGTATTTAAATAATTGATGTGGTTAAACAATCCTGCACGGGTCATATACTAGTTGTACACTAACCTCAATAATCTTCCCATCAATTCCACTGGCAGTCTGAATTTTGGCATCCTTGAAAACAGCAATTTCAAGATCTGATTTGAGCATATCCTTCACAAGAGCAGTTTTTCTAAATATCTTACAAGGAGTTCCAATCCGCTTGCTTTTCTTAACTATCTGTGCAGCCTGATTAACATCGACTACAAAGCTCTTTGCTAAAAACCGAAATGCTGCCTATAAATTGAAAAACAATCTACTTAGCAAACGAATGATAATCTCATTCATAAATTGAATAAAAAAACCATCATTTACATACCTTTTTGTCTGCCAGACTTTGTAGAACTGCAAGTTGAGTATTGGGAGGTGGAAGAGGGCCCCAAAACATTGCAAAACAAGGCCTGTTTGGAGGAGTACGTCTGAGAAACCTATACCCGCCCTGAGAATCTTCCAGGACATAAATAGGAATTGTTTCGTACCGCCTCCACCCAACTGAAACAATGATAGGGTCCTTTGACTTTAATAACTTTAAATGCCAGTTATGTCTCTCAAGTTTGACCTGGAAGAGGGGAAATGGGAAATAAAATTCAGTGGTCTCAAAATTACAACCAAACATTAAAGTATAATCATTGATTAATAGGTGATAAGTAACCTGAATATATCCAACTTCTTCTTCTTCAACATCTTCTTCGATAGTGGTACCTCCAATCAAAAGAGGTTGACAAGGATCAAGATTTTTAACCATCTCAAATGGAACATCATGGAACTCAAAGCTTACATAGGCCCCTGCTTTGTTCTCCATGCAGCTGGTTGATTCAGAAAGATGGATATCAACAGGAAATGGATCAGGCAAGGTTGTCATTCTGGCTAACCGAAAATCACCGACTCCAGCAATATGCACCATGGTTCCTTCCTTGATGTGACATCCTCGAAGGTACCCATTCAAGATAATGTCTCTATGGCATTTTGTATCCATGTTAACTCCTGTCCCTAGAGGAGTGACATCATAAAAATGATCTACCAGCATAAAAGGGCCAAGTGCAGCTCGCCATGACAAAGGATGGAACTCCATGGTGGATATGTAGGTTGCCAGTTGTTCAATTTCATGCTCCAAATACTTGTTTGCCGCATTATCAAGACCAGATAAACAGAATATTGTTGCTCCTTTGCATATTTTAGTCTGAAACTGGTCCATGAAGTACCGTTGAGCATTTGCACGCATTCCATCATCATCCTCGAAGCTATCTAGATATGTAAGCACCCCTATAACCTTGGGCATGCCATGAACTTTAAGAAGTTCTAGGAATTCGAATGTTTCCTGAAATCATTTCAACAAAGGAGCTGAGGGATAATGAATATATAAATAGATTGAAACTGCCATGCCCAAGTATCAGAAAAATGAATGAAGGTAAGAAACAAAGTAAAGGGATAATGGGAGGCATACCATCTCAAAGTGATAACCAGCATCAATGATGAATATGACAGCATCTGCATACTTTGAAGCATCAATCATTCCATTAACATTATTCGGACACTCCACAAACTGTATCCTCCGTCTTGTGTCGCCTGCTATAATTCTAATAGGGCCAGCCCCTATGTTAGACGCAATGTTAGTATCATCGCCTCCCTTTCCCTTTGAATAGAATTCCACCAAACTCTTAATCAAAAGAGTTTTTCCGACCTTAGGAGGTCCTTGAACAGCAATAATATACGGTGGTCCATCTCCTTGTTCTTCTTGCTCAGCAGGAGCATCAATTTCAATACAAGTTAAATCTCGACCTTCATCAACAGATACCTATTTTTCGAAACAACCCTACAAATCAATTAAGAGAGAAGATTCCTAAAATTAACTGGAAAACCCGGAGAGATAGACTGTACCTTGTTATTGTCTTCATAGATCTTCAGGGATGAAAGACCATATTTGATAATCGGATTTTCCCCCTTTTGTCGATTATGCTGATTACTCTGCTTTGGCCGATTACGACGTGATGAAGAAGAACGCATCCTAATACGACGTGATGAAAAAGAACGCATCCTAATACGACGTGACGAAGAACGAGGGTGAGGATTTGGAGCTCTCAAACGCCAAAGAAGGCGAGGGGTTAGGTCTAAAAGGCGAAAAAATCCAATTCTTAATAGTCTACATACATATTTTTTTTATATTAAATAAACAAAACTATATCTTTAAGATTTATAGTGGGAAGAAATTATTATTAAAGTTATAAACATTATTATAATTAAAAAAACAAACAAAAAAAAAGATATGGTAAAAAGATAAAATATAGTTATAAACGTTGTTATAATTATAAAAACCAAACAAAAAAGTAGATATAGTAAAAACATATGGTAAAAAGATATTCGTGACAACCCTAATATAATTTCATGTCAACGTAAACATGATTATAAAATGTCAATTGAACATTGAAAGATGCATATGAGCAGCAAATATATATGGACAATTGAGTTGTATACGACTTTATCAATGGTACAAAATTTGGTAAATATTGATTTCATTACATAAACAATTAAGTTCAAACTCTTTTACTATGTTTGAACAAAATTATATTGAAATTTAGTAATCATTGAAAAAATTATATTAATTACTATATAAACATTACTATAAAATTTTTTGTTAATATAGTAAATAATTAAAAAAATATTTTTTAATATTAATCATTGAAAAATTGTTATTAAAGATATTTAAATACATTATTATAATTATAAAAAAAATAATAGATCATTGGGGTAAAATATTTATTCATGGAGATATTACATTTTCGGGTAAAGTTTACAAAACCCGTTGGATCGACCAGACCCGAGCCCGTTCAACCCGAAAATTTATCAATTCGAAAATGTATATCCGGAAAAAATTCATAGATCATTGTTATGCATAGATCATGTCTAAATGTTAATAATGAAATCGCTATTAGTTAAAAAAATATATATGTTGTACATTGGGTTATTTAAATTAACTACAAATACAATTTAATTAACTGTTTCCTGAACGATTAACTGAAAATAGTATCGTTCGGTTAATTGTAACTGAAAATTATTTTTTTCGTACGATTAACCTAAAAAACGGTCGATTTTCCGTTTTTTGAGTTTAGTTTTTTCGGTTTTGATTTTCTATGCCCACCCCTATCCTAAATGTTGTATGAGGATATATTTTTCATACTTAAAAATAAGTTAAAAATACTAAGTTTGTAATATATAATAACAATATAAATTAAAAAATTCACATATATTTTTATTTAAATTCATTTGGCCCGTGCGTAGCACAGGCAGGAAGGGCTAGTATATATAATTTTTGGGGGTGGTTAAAAATTATTCATCCATTATATTCACAAAGATATTCCTCATTATATTCATCTTGGTTTGGGCCGGCTTTGGCCTTTTGCTTGGCCTACCGAAAAAAGTCTAATATTAAAAAAATATTACTTTCACCAATATATTCATAAAAATATTAATCAATATATTCACAAAGATATTAATCAGAATATATATTTAGTTGGGACTTTGTTTGACCCATCGAAAAAATAAAATCTTTCACACAAGAGATTAACACGTATAACTTATCTTGTGGGTACACTTCCAACATGTAGAGTCTTTGATTTTGATAAAGATACTAACAAGTATTACAAGATTTCAAATTTATAAATAAAAAGATAAAATAGTTTATAATGACAAAAATTATTTAACAAGATAATAAAAAAGATAATGACAAAAGATAAAGAAATTATATTCACAAAGATATTCGTGAATATATTTATCTTGTAATGAGCTTTTGCTTGGCCCACCAAAACACAAGTGAAAAGGCCAATATTGAAAAAAACATTGCCTTTTATAATTGAAAAAATCAAAACTAAAAGATATAATAAAAAATATTATAATTGAAATAAAGATAATAAATTATCTTACATATAAATCATATGACAACATCATATTAGTATAATGATAAAGAGTAAATTATTCTATGTAGACTATATATCATTTAAACATATATACTATAAAATTGTATTCCTTATCTATCATATAGAATAGCTTTTTATTTATATTACACATCATAACTTATACGAAAGCGCTTTATCATTGGATAATATATGATTACATATTCTCTTTCGATTATTTATATATTATGATTATTTTTATTTGGTTACGATTGTAATAATGAAATTAGAAAAAATAAAATGTCATATATATCAAACATATTCATTTACAAAATTTACATAGAAAAATTATATTATAAATAAGAGATTCATATTACTATACCGCATAAAATGATTCAGAATAAAAGATTTTAGTTCAAAAGTAGCAAATCAATCAACTAAAAATTAAAAGATGCCTTAGAAGTTAGAAAGAGTTCTATGAAAACTTTGTTAACACTCCGTATCTATCCATACTAAATCCGACCTAATAGGTAAATATATTTTATTATGATTTATTAGAAAAAATAAATCAATGTATTCTAATATTAAAAAGAAAAAAATCTTAACTTTTGTAAGAATAAAATAGGCAAAAAAACACAATCATAATACATATAATAGCATGCCATGTGATTTAGTATAGATAAATAAACAAAACTATATCTTTAAGATTCCTAACTAGCAATTTTATTTTATCATTGATAGTCATAAACACTATTATAATTATAAAAGTCAAAGAAAAAAATTGGGTAGAAACATATTCATAATAAGATGTCTTAAAAAGGAAGGGAAAAAATCCGACTACAATTTTATGTCCAATTGAACGTAGTAATTTCAAAGTTTAATATTTTATATGTAACAATTTTTATCAAATTACATAAAATAATATGTCTTGAGGATCATGTAATTGGAAAACTTTGTACCATTCCTTCTTAAAGTCCACATAAACAAATTTACAGTAATATATAAACAGAATAAACCAAAATAAATCATATCACATTAATAAAATTATGGGTTAAGGTAAAAAAAATGATTTACAAAATTTATAAGTAACATTTTTCTCAATAAATAAAATATATATTTAGCAAGCATTTTTTAAATCTTAACATTTTCATTTTTCGGTCAAATGTTTTCACCTCTTGTTTGATAAATGGAAATTTATTAATGTAATTACTTAGGATATAATAAGATATAAACTCAATATTCTAATATAACTATTTGATCTTTTCTTCCTACGGGTTAGAAAGATCTAAAATGACAAAGAACTTCATTAGTAAGATTTGACGCTAAAAAAAAAATTTATAAATTTTAATATTTCTCCTTAGTAAAATAAATTGATTTGATTACATATCATTAAACAAAAAAAACTATTCTTCATATGTATTTTCTTTAGTAGTAACCTAAATTTACATAATATAGTACGGAAATAAAAAATCTCAATTCTTTACTTTAGATAAAAATTAATCTCAACTTTTAAGTCAATAAAATTTTAAGAATCTCAACTTAGAATTTATAAACCAAAAACAATCAAAACTTTTTCAGTTAAATTTTTACTAAATTCAAAGAGGAATGTTTTGAAACTACCTAAAAATCTTATTATGTGCCATGATGTTATTGAATTAACCAAATTTTCAATGAAAAAAGTCGGTTGGTCTGCGTTTTGTGTCTTCTGGTAAAAGTTGAAAATATTTTTAGTGATTTTTCCTAAACAATTAAAGTTGAATTTTTTTTATTTTTCCCATGACGTGTATGCTTTTAGTATGCTTATGTACATTATTATTTAATTTTTCAAATTATCTTTAATTCTTTTGAAGATATAACAAAATCGTTGAACGCAATTATAGATTAAAAATTATAGTATGAGGATTCAAAGTAAACATAC
Organism: Oxyria digyna; assembly: GCA_029168935.1. Classification (NCBI taxonomy): domain Eukaryota; kingdom Viridiplantae; phylum Streptophyta; class Magnoliopsida; order Caryophyllales; family Polygonaceae; genus Oxyria; species Oxyria digyna. Next base: position 51,422,695 of record JAPVLV010000005.1, read on the forward strand.
GAGACACTATTACACCTACTAATTCATATTTATAGAGTATTAAATTTATATTTATTTAAATCCATTTGGCTCGTGCATAGCACGGGCAGAAGGGGCTAGTAAATTACTAAAAAAAGGTAAAAAGGGAAAAATATTCAAGAAAATAGATTAATAAAATATTTGTGTTCATCATGATATTTAGTTAAATTATATTTACATGACTTCAAAATAAGACATAAGCGTAAATAAATGTTGCAGATCTTTTTCTTTTAACTATAGCTTCCTTGTGAAGTCTATGTTATCCTTAAAGCCATTTAAGCGGTGGGAAATGTGAACGTAAAATAGGTCATGATTGAAAGTGACAATCTTAGAACCGTCATATTCAAGCCGCATCTTACATGACTTAGAGGAAGCTCAAGGTTGGTCCTGAAAATAATAAACCGAAAAACATGTCAGTAAATATTCAATCTTTCATCATCGCCATTTCAGTTTTATTCTTCCCACTTGCTATATGAATCAAAATCATCATAAATATTTCCAGAATTTTCATTCTTTCTAGTAGAATTCCTTCCCCGCCTTCCGTTTTTATTGACATCATTGTATTTACGGTTGATAGATTGTAAGCTAACATTTTTGGCATGAGCAACCTGCAACTCCTTTTCCAATTTTGTACTATGCACAGATAATTTAGTTACTTCACCCGACAAGCTCTTTAACTCAACAGCAGCAGCAGAAGCGAGTTATTTTGCATAAGACGCTTCCTCTGATAGCTTTTGATTTTGCACTCGCAATCCGTTGTTTTCTTCTTGGAGTTGTACATGTTCCAGCTTAAGCTTTTGATTCTCTATCTCCTGGAAAACAGCAGTCGCAATATTAATAATTTAATACTATTGTACTAACTATTTATCACCTTGCCCTTGCAAAAGCATAATTTAAATATGTAGCAATTCAGAGTTTAAATGATATTAGTAGTCACCCGTGATTGGACCTTTTTCTTCAACTCCTGTGCATACACGTTAGATACATGTTGTTCATGAGTGAGTGATGATTTAGTGCCACTCGATAAAGCAACTTGTTTCTCTAATGCCTGTATTCTCTCCAGAAGTTCTTGATTCTCAGAGCACTGCCAAAACATAACAAATACTACTAAATAATTCAATAACTACTCCAAATGGGAAAGGGAAGAAAAAGGAGAATATAGCTAAGCAGATAGTTGCAGGTTACATACCTTATTTTGAAGTTGTTCCTGAAGTATATGGTTGTCTGCTGTTGTTAGCTGCAAAAAAAATATCCTTCCTTACATGCAATTTTAACATTTTATGTACTTTCCCCAATACGCAATAGCTAAATTTTAGTACTTTGAGTTGTATTGAAAGTATAATATATCTCCTGTTTTGCTTATGATTAATAAGAATTTTTGCATCATCTCATGAGAGATACATTATAGAAAAAACAAAACACCAATAAGAGAAGGCGTGGACCAATAGGTAAAGGTCACTGTCAGGAGTGTCAGCCAAATCTTATTTTATCTTGAAAGTGACCCCAAAAATTAAGGATGACACCTTGTAAAGTATATATGGACATATATTCTTAGGGAATCAATTTTAGCAAAACTGAATGACAAAACAATTAAACAAAACAAAAGTGTGTATTCAAGTATTTCCCAATCCAAAATCTATAGCAACTTTAGCAAGACATCTAGTATCAAGCAACACACACCTCTAATTCAAAAGCCTTCTGGTTGCACTGATTCGTCAATTGTGTCAAGGTCTGTTGCATGACAAAAAAAAGGGTTCAATTATCTCCTGAAGGTAGATTGGAAATGAAACACAAAAATATAGTAATATAGTATAAACCAACTGGACGGGAGACTATTTAAAGCATGGAATCATGGAAGACAGTCAACCTGCTGCATATCAAGAAGGGATGCATTAGCTACTGAAGCCTCGCCACTCTGAACAATTCGCTGCTCTATAACCCTCATTTGCGTCCTTTTATCTTGGATTTCCCGTTCCAGATTTTCAATCTACATTGAATCATAGAAAGATGGTGATACTGGGTTTGAGAACAATGCATTGTGACATAATTTCTTGATCAAAACAATTAAAAGAGTTGGCAGCATGGTTACACTAGAAAACCAGAACCATATCCATTAAGAAATAAGAATGCCAAAAGTAGAATGTGCATGTGTTCAAGTTAGATAACACCTTTGCAATCTCAGGTGTAGTCACCACTGCACAAAGTGGAAAACTATTTCCAATTCCCTGCAGATTCATAATAATACCACATCTCTTAGAATCTTCACATCTAACTAACTGTCATATGTTGGATCAACAAAAAATACCTTAGCCATAGTGACAATATCAGGAACAACACCATGAGATTCAAATCCCCAGAAATGGGATCCTGTACGCGTGAATCCAGCTTGGACTTCATCAGCAATACAAACTCCACCGACTAGTAAGGATTGCACTACCTTGCCAATTGCCATGGATAAAGCTATACAAATCATGTGCTCTGCTAGTAAGGACTGCACTAATAATGACTTTATACGATCTTTAAAAACACATGAAAAGAAGTGAAAGCAATTAATTAGTGCAAAAGCCGCATCAACAATACAACAAATAGACCAGTAGTTTCTCTTCAATCCTATCGGAAATCAGAACCACCATATGTTTTTAGAAAAAACAACAAATTTTTTATTTTTTATTTTAATGCTTCTAGAATTTGATTTCACATTGTTGATAGTGAATTTAAGTAATGCTCAAAATAATATCTGAAACGAAATCAACTTTAAGAACAGAATTACAATAATGCAATCAAACCAACTCCTTGAAAGAAGTTCAAGAGAAATCTTACTACACTACAGATTAGGGGTTCCTTCAAAATTTCATTGATCAAAACTCATAAATAAAAGAACTTTGACATTTCAGATATGTAAATGATAGATATACAACAATACAACTCCGATTCCAAATTTTAGAAGGAGAGGAAGCAACAACAAAGAAAAAGTGAGTAAGTTACCTGCTGCAAGAGCGAGGAAAAGAGATGAACAAACATTCACTTCCATTAGAGAATGGAGAGTGGATTCATGGTCGAATCCAATAACAGTATAACACTAACACCAAGTACAAAACAAATGATCTAAAGAATACATTAGAAAAAAATTAGAATGTTTTGCTACAATATAAAATGAATGAATTGCCCATGGAACAATTATGATGAATGTAATAATTTTATTTTCACTTTATTTCTGATGTGGAAATGAATAGCACATGGAACAATTATAATAAAAGTATAATGGTAACAACTAAATTTTAATCTATATATAATATCTTAATCCTAAGTCATGAATGAACCGAATAAGATCACCTAGCTGAAGTCAAGTTGAACATAGTACCTCTTTGTGGCTCTAGGGTCTTGTTTTCTTCAGATTTTGTTTTCTTCAGATTTTGTTTTAAGAGAACAAATGTAGATGAAGACAACAATACATGATCATGCCTCCTACTGAGAATTCCATCAACAAAGTGACCAAAAGAGATGGTCCTATTTTGATTTCGCTTCTCAAAGAGCACAACATTGGGAAAAAGTAGGAGAGGGGAGGCTGCTATGAGGTACAATTCGTCATATTTCATCAAAAAAAAGGGTGTATATCACACAAAGCAATAAATTTAATAAAAAAAAAGGGTGTATATCATTTATCAAATTTGATACTTTCGTCCCCAGTAGAAATTGATACAAAGTATCAAATTTCCAAGAAGTACTAAATTAACAACGCAAAGAACAGAGAATGATCACCTGTTTCTTAGGAGAACTGGTGTAGAAGATGAAGAAATTCGGTGGTAGCACTGCCATTCCGACAAATAATCTACGAAAAAATTTCAATGGCTTACAGTGGAGCCTTCACAAATTAACTCTCTGCCGAACAGTTTCCAAAAAATAAAAGATTAGATGAGTATAGTTTATTCATAAAATAATACAACCAAGACACTATAACTGCAGCATAGCCCAAAAAAATCAGATTTTATCCACAAAATAAAAAAAGAGGGGCGTGTGTGTTGATTCATTTTTGGTGAGGAAGAAGAAGTTGCACCTTTACCTCAAAGTTGTTACCAACTAATTAAAAATCCATGAAAAGCTGATAATGATGTCGTGGTCTTTGATGATAAGACCGTTTTCTGAGTCTGTCGACAATGGATTCATTGCTGCAACATAAGTACAATGCTTAGATATCTACTCATTCCCATTACGTTCAAGTTTATGTATAATTATACTTGGTAAACTTGTTTAAAGGCAGTCGATAATATGCTTAACATGTTTTAACTTGATGGATTTCTGTACATATTTTCTCAGCCCACATACCTAAAGATAAACCTTCTGTTGGTACCTGGAAAGCCCTCTTTTGCAGGTTCTTTCTACATCAGGAAGAAAAAATACAGGGGAAAATCAGAAAGCACAAAAGACATCTACTATCTATATAATATTAGCATATTAAGTCAAAAGACACATGAAAAAACTAACCTTCTCTTCGATCATTGAGTATGGTATTACCTGATCTTTCTCTTTTTTCTCGAAGAAACCAACCTGAATGGATGCGTAGTTGATTCGCCTTCCATTCCAACATGGAAAGCTCATCGAGATTGAAAATTGATTAGCAAGGTTGTTTTTAATTCCAATGTCGATTAGTGGCTTGGTTCTTATCCATGTGAAAAAGGCAGGGACGACAATGATGATTTCTTTTAACTTGTCAACAAAGTGCCTTCCATTAAGAGACGACGACGCTGTCAGATCCGCGGTGGAGGAAGAATCGAGAAGGCCGCACATGGAAATCGTCGTGGCGCTGAAGATCGTGGCTTGAAGGTTTAATGAAATGGAGAAGAAAGGCATTTGAAGAATTCACCTTATGATCTTCCGGCATCCCTTCCACTGTATCTGTATTTGCAAAGTCGGCCTTCATCTCCGACCTTGGAGGAGGCATTAACCAGGGTGGTTCGTCGGAGGAGGGAGGAGACACTTCGACTTCTTCTCAAGTTCCAAAGCGACAGAGATGGAAGAGCTAGATTTTCTGTCGGGTGAGTAGAGAGGGTTGTGAGCCCAACGCAAGAATAGTCAAATCGAGAGTCCAATATGGGCCTAATCTGATCAAACAAATGGATGAATGAATTAGAAATAGTTGTGGAGTAAAATTTACGGCTAGAGGATTTTTGATGTTAGGAGGATTGTTATTAATGGAAAACAACAACAAAAAATAACTGAGTTTATTAGGTTGGATATTAATGGTGGCTTGAGGACTTTATTACCCCAGACATCCAAGTTTTATATATATTAGGATTAGGATAGGATATGAGTCACGTACTCCAAAGCGTGGGTGTGATAAAGTATTTCGGGTATCCACCGGAGTGCGCCTACGACAACCGGGAGCGTGGATGTCATTTTTACAAATTTCATACGGAGTCACGTTTACGGATTGCGTGAGCGTGACTGTTGAAAAAATAAAAAAGTCAAAGCGGAGTGTGTGTTGCACTCTCGAGTTGGGATGTTTTATGAAAAACAGAAAAACATACTACCGCCACGCAGTGAAGTGCGTGACTTTATTTACCTACAAAATAGAAGTTACTATTACTTGCTCCTGTTTCCTTCTGTGTGCCCTGCATCTTTCTTCTTCCTCCGACGGTTTCCTGCAACTTCTTCATTTCTTCTTCATCTCGACGGTCGACCCCTCTCGACCTATTATTCTTCATATCTTCGTGTTATGGTCGAATATTCTGGCAACGATTAAGAGAGGTCCGTATTCGGATTTCTATGCTGGCGGCAATGGCTCCGGACTCGCGTGGTGGTGATTGGCGGCGGTGGGGGATCAAGGCTTGAGGGTAAGCTGTTAATTCAGAAATTTAAGTTTGGTGCTTTCCTTGAAATCAATTTTGTTTAGGTTGTTATGTTGCTTAGGCATGATGCCACATTCACGCTACAAGAGAGTGCAGGCGTGAGTCCAATTTTTAATGGGCGTTTAACCCCACACCAAAAAAATTATAACCCGCCCTCGTTTTGGGCGCGTCCGTAATGCGCCCAAGATTTTTTTTTTCCGTCAAAATATTAAAAAATCCGGTTTAAGTTGGGCGCATTCTAGGTGCGCCCAAAACTGAACCAGGTTTTAAAAAAAATGTTTTGGACGCACCCGGGATGCGCCCAAAATGGGTGTCAGTTATAAAAAACCGGGTGCGGGGTTTTTCTCCGTTTTTAATATAAGAAATGTCACGCACTTGCAACACGTGGGCCTGGTGCTTGTTTATGTAAACAAAATTACCCAGTCGCAATTACGCTCTCTGAATGCGTGATTCTATCTCTCATAGTCAAAAAATCGGGTCCACGTTGATACGCTGCACTTTTTATAGCGTAATTAGGGGTTATTACATTGTATTTGGAGTGAATTCGTATGAGTTTTGAGGTATTTCAATGTTATGGAGCATTTGTGATGAAGTGAAGAGTTAGAAGATTTGAAGAAATGAAGAGTTAAAGACGAAGTTGAATGTAGCTACTAGAGCAAGATGGCGATCGCCATCCGAGCTTGGCGATCGCGTGGCGACGTCAGAGGCCACTGCACAGAGTTCATAAAAGATGGAGATCGCCTGGCATCTATGGCGATCGCGTGCGGAGCACATGTTGAAGGCTTTCATACTTTCCTTTTATGTTTTATTTTACAGTTTCGTTTTGGAAGACTTTTCTTGTTTATTTTCGGTATTCTCTTAGGGTTAGACTCTATTTAAGAACATTAATTCTCTCTACTGTTTATCATCTTTTTCATCTAGAACTTTAGTCTTGCGAACCATGAGCAGGAACTAATTCCATTGTTTTGCCTAGCGGTTGAAGCCTTCGGTTTATTAAGTTGTAAGATTTATCACTCTTGTTCTTTTCCTTTGGGTTTGTATTAATTATCTTGTTCTCCATCTATATAATTGCTATTGGTTTTGCTAGATTGATCACCTAGTTTGATTAATAGTCTTTTATTGCTAGACTAGGAATAGACGGTGAAATTCCTTGTCATCGTAGCATCCATATTTGCATGATCTGGTAGTTGATTGCTTTATATGAAAGAGAATTGATTGCTTGTTAATACTTGACAGTTGTAAGTTATTGCATGCATCCTTATGATTCCTATGCTCTTTGCTGCTATTTTATTTAACCTATGAGGTCTCCTAGGTTGTTGAGTAGTAAGTATTATCAGGACCGGTTGACCTGCTGATATGTTAAAGATTGGAATAGAAACATTCTCTAGGAATTGATAACATCATGATTGGGATCCGGAGAAGACCTATTGGTCGTGGTTGTCCAAGGTAGAGGTATTGGGACAATATCGTGATGGAAAACATCGTGATTGAGATCCGGAGACTGAGCGTAGGGAGTTTAAAGCAGCGTATCCTAACGTACCCGAAGCGCCTAAAGTGGAGCTTTCCCCTCCATGTCAACTTATCGCGTCTGAACGTACTAAAGAGGATGAGGATGAACCTCTGGCTGGCGTCGAGGGTGGCGATGATAATGTCTCTGACTCTGGATCATATGAAGGTGAATCCAAGTCTTTGTAATTCCTCCTAGCTGTATTCTTTTTCTTCTTATTTTGGAGATCGCGCCATTAGTTTTAAGGCATTTTTTTATTGATTCTTGTACTTTTCTTCCATAGAGATTTATAACGTATTTGTCTCGTCTTTTTGTGAGACTTTATCTGAACTTCTTGGTGCGAGCTATTCTTCTTGTCATGCACGCAGTTTTCGACTTTACTTGATCTTTTCTTGTAATACGTGTATTCACCTACGTGTCGAATGAGTGACTCATTTCCTCGAATTGGCTTGGTAGTACTTTTCTCTTTGTTGTTTCCTGGCTTCAGACGTGCTTTTTGGCCTCTTTACCTTTTTCTTACGGGTAGGCGATCTTAAGTTTACTTTGGTTCAACGCGTTTTTTATGCGCTCTTTGGTGTTGGATGTGTTTGCGTGTTTCCTGAGATGAGGTACTTGTAGGAAGATAACAAATTCGTAAAAGATGAATACTTCTAACGTGGCGAACGCATCGGTTCTATGATCTTTATTTCCTTGAGTCGTCCTACCCCTTTTGGTAGGTTTGATCTAGGCTCCAGTTTGGGCCTAAAAATATGACGAGTAAGGAACGCGTCGAGTGCTATGCGTAGAAAGACCACGTCGACATGACGAGAAGGAAATGAAGACGATGGTGTAATGAAGACAAGGTCGGCCGAGTATATTTAGTCCATTTATTGTTTATTCCTTATGTAAATAGTAAAAGATATTAGAAAGAATATCTTTTACCATATTTTATATCGTCATTAGATTGAAGAAAAATATATTATTCTATTTCCTTAAAGATAAAACTAGGGTTAACATATTTAAAGAGGCTAACGCCTTCTGTGTATTCATTCAGCCACTTCGAGGAATAACACAAGTACAAACCCTTTAACCCTAATTCTATAGCCGTGTTCTTGAGTGTTAAGATTGTTACCGTCAAGTTTGATCTTTGCCCTACAACTGCTTTATTGTTATCTCGTTGACAATTTAGCTATAAACAATTGGCGCCCACCGTGGGGCTTGGTAAAAAAAGTATCATCTTTCCACACAAAGAGAACACTTTTCTCCCAAGAAATCATGACTAGTCCCACAAAAAGCCCGTTGTCGGAAGAGAAAATATCCGAAGAAGTAGTCGTCATAATGACACCCCAAGTTTCTGGCGACAAGAAAGTCGAAAAAATCCACGAGGAAGATTCCGGAACTCCAAAGACCAAGATCGCGAACAAGGAGCACAAAGAACTCGAAGACGGCGAGACAACCGACGTAGTTTCCGTTATGGCACAACTCGACGCTTTCTGCAAAACCTGGGCCGAAGATAAGAGTGCCAGTGAGAAGAAGACGTTGGAACTCGCCAAACAAAACGAAAGGCTACGTTTGGTGATCAAGGAGCTCAAAGCGGAATCTGCGGGACAACACACCTACGTTCAGGGTCAGAGTGTTGTTTGTAGCTAAATTACCAATGAGTTGATAACTAAGCAATTGTAGGACAAAGATCAAACTAGACCGTAAAAATCTTAACACTCAAGAACACGATTGGAAATTAGGGTTTAAGGACTTGTACTTGTGTTATTGCTCAAGGTGGCTGAATGACTACAAAGACGGCGTTCGCCTCTTTAAGAAGGCTAGCCCTAGTTTTATCTTTAAGGAAATAGAATAATATATTTTCCTTCTATCTAATGACGATATAAAATATGGTAAAAGATATTCTTTCTAATATCTTTTACTAATTACATAAGGAATATACAATAAATGAACACAATTCACTTCGACTGACCTTATCTTCATTAACCTAACGTCTTCATTCACTTCTCGTCACGTCGATGTGGTCATCCTACGCGTAGCGCTCGACGCGTTCCTTGCTCGTCGTATTTTTAGGCACGAATAATACCCCTAAGGCGTTTTACAGAACTTAATGCCTCATAGATCTTGGAAACGCCTTCTTTCTTCATGGAAAACGCCTTCATTAAATCAGGAACGCGTTGATGATGATGTCACTTGAGATTTTTGCTTCATCGTAGAGCATCAATCGTCATGTTTCCTCATCATTCCTTCGCATCGGCCGAGCTGCTTAGTAACTTGTGCCGACAACGTTCATCTTCAACGGCTAGTTTCTTTAGTGGAGTATAATGCCGTTGGGAGAGTATCTCTTGTCGTAATCTTCGGGATCTTAGATTTCAATTTGATCCAAGAGAATCACACACCGTAGCAGTCAAGAGAATTCTGAGGTACCTAAGGGGAACAGATGATTTGTGTCTATGGTATCCCAGGGGAGGAAGTATGAGCCTTATAGGGTATACAGATGCGGACTTCGCATGGAACAGAGTAGACCGCAAGTCTACATCTAGCATGGATCAATTTTTAGGACCATGCCTTGTCTCATGGGGATCAAAGAAGCAGACTAGGGTGGCTCTTTCCACAGCTGAAGTTGAGTATATCGCAGCCGCAGCCTGTTGCTCACAACTCCTATGGATTAAACAACAGCTAAGTGATTTCGGTATCAATCTCAATTATGTTCCTATTCTTTGTGATAACACTAGTGCTATAGATATTGCTAAGAATCTTGTGCAGCACTCTAGGACCAAACACATTGAGATTAGACATCACTTTCTGCGAGACTGTGTCGAAAAGGGGCTAGTAACAATGGAGTTTGTTCGCACTAAGGAACAAACTGCAGACATCTTCACCAAGGCACTAAACAAGGAATTCTTTGAAAGGCTTCGTCTAGAACTTGGTATGATTTCTCTCGAATAATTTTGTCTATTCCTAAGATCCCCCCATGACTGGTCGAAGTCTGAGTGATAATTGGTTGTTATTTATAGGGTTATATGAACATGTGATTGTATCTCGTTGGTTTGAGTTATTTGCTTCTTCGTGTCTTGATTAATCTCAATATTCTTGCAATCTCTTTGAATTCGAAATGCTAGCACCATGATTTCTTTACACGAGAAGGTCTTATTTGTTGCCCAAAGGATAGAGGATCTCTACAGCCGTCCCTGAAGCCTTGTCATGATTGCACATTCCTGTGAGCTCCTTGTATTCATCTACATCTGGAATCTCTCATCATGACTTAACAATAAACATTTTCCATCCATGATATTTTAAGTATAATGTTCTATTGTACCACTTTGGTAACTAACCCCCGCATTATACTATTCCATTCTTTTTGGAAAAATTGCGAAAGTGGAATGAATGTTCTGGTCCTCAAGAAGGAAAGAAGGCAGGGGTCTCAAGAAGGCGTGAAAATGAGCTTCCGTGTGTTTTTGGTAAGTTATTCAAGAAGTGATGTTGTCTTGGAAAAAGGTGAAGTGGTACCCTAAACCCTGAGATCTTATCAATTTGGAAAAAGATATTTCTCTTTCCAACTTGAAACGGTCTCCATCTGTTATATATACCCTTCCCTCATAATTACCAAATCTCATCCCACTTAAACAAGAAAACGACCTTCTCAAAATCATTGACCCTCTCTTACTCAAACTCAACTCTGTAAAGCGTCATCCACTCATCTCCACCCACTTCCATCTTCAACCCTACAACCATCCTCATTACCCTATCTCCAACACGACCTTCAATCCATTCCGCTGCAGACACTGACCCAATGAGTAAGGTTACTAAAAGGATCAAAGACGTTTCCGAGATTGTGGTCACTAAGGATGAAAATTACAAAGGTTGAAAGGATAGTTACTAAAGAAGGAAGCCTCCGTAGTACAAAACAATGGGTAGGTTTAATACCCTCAAACAAGCAAAAGAAACACTCAAGAAAGTCGTGTACAATGTAAAGCTGGGCTGGTTCAGAGGCTCCAGCTACAGAAGTGTATTAGAAACAACATGAAGAAGAAGTTGAAAAAGTTCACAAGGCAGTCGGGATTCGATCTTTTGGTTCGGGAAATTTGAAAAGTCGCTACTTCAGAGTAATCTCGCCTCATTCTTCAAAGGGAACAGAACATCTCTGACTACTTTCCGATTCCTCCAACCCCACTCTTCCTTCCCATTCGCATTATCCCTCTTCTCTTTGTTCTTATTGTACACTTTCTCATGACTTATTACTCTTGGTTGCTAGCATGCCGATTCTCATACTTTTATCTTGATATTGTGATTTCTTGAGCATTGGAGTCCTTATGAGTCATTACCTCGATTGTTTTCTTGTGTTTTGTATACTTCCTATTTATGACTTCTGATTTCATTCTTTTTGATGATGCCAAAAGGGGGAAATTAGAGGATAGCAGGACTTGAGGGGGAATTTATGACTTAAGTTGCAGTTTGTTGTTTTTCTGAGGGGGGATTTTTAGTGCTTTGTTAGTCTTTGTTCCTAGGCTAGTATATATGTCTCGGGTTTATACTCTTATTGTTAAGGATGTTTTTCATCATCAAAAAGGGGGAAATTGTTGAGATATGATGAGGTTTTGATTAAATGACAAACATCCACTAATGATTTACTTAAGTGCGTAGGTATTTACTAGTATGTGTGCAGGAACGAAGGAAGTCTTGCTGGAATCCATGAGACGTAAGGTTACGTCGAGTGGAAGACAGCTGTGAAGAATAGTCCATCCGAGGAAGATTATTGGTCGAAGATATCTTGGAGGATGGCCTTGAAGAATTATGGAAGAGTTGCATTTCAAAGAAGGAAAGAAGATCTTGTCAAAGAAGGAAAGAAGATCTCGTCAAAGAAGGAAAGTCGCAACTCGACTAGGATTGGGCATTGGACGCGCATGTGGGTATTGCCAAAGAAATAAGGAAATATTACGCACAAGGAATATTTCCTTATGCGCTTTGTTTCCTTATTTGATCAAGGACGGCGCGCCGAAGTGTAAGCCCCAATGGTGACTACTTGGAGAACAAGTTGGAAGGTCACACGGAAGGAAAGAATTTTTAGGAAGAGAATTCCTTAGGAAAGCTATTGTGAGATTTATGGTCATATTAGAACGGCTAGATTGGTGTTAGGTTTGAGCTATTTAGTGTGCTATATATTGTATGAGATTTACATAGCTTAGCAAGACTTTGAAGAGCAAAAATCTAGTACCCAATTTAGAGTTGTTCTACGTGTGTGAGATTGAGATTCAAGTGAGAAGAGTGATCCGAGATCTATCCGGGAAGTCTAGGTGAGTGATCCAAGTTCTATTGTAATCAAGATATCAATACAACAAGTAGACTCGTTCAAACTCTCTCTAGTGAAAGCTAGAGAGGAGTGGTTTTTCGCCTCAAGGACTTTTTAGTACTTGGGGTGTTTCCACTATATATCATCGTGTTCAGGTTTGATTTACATTATTGTTTGTCTTTCTGCATAATCTACTTATCAAGGAACAATAGCCTTTGTTCCTTGAGTTTTTATACGCTAATCGATCCAACAGACGTTCCCTTTACGTGGAAAGATGATACTTTTTTTGATCTAGCCCCACGGTGGGCGCCAATTGTTTGTAGCGAAATTACCAAGGAGATGGTAACTAAGCAATTGTAGGGCAAAGATCAAACTTAGCGGTATCAATCTCAACACTCAAGAACACGATGGAAATTAGGGCTTGTACTTGTATTATTTCTCAAAGGTTGCTGAATGATTACAAAGCAGGCGTTAGCCTCTTTTTATAGGCTAACCCTAGATCTATCGTTAAGGAAACGAGATATTATCTTTTCCTTTTATCTAATAACGATATAAAAATATGGTAAAAGATATTCTTTCTAATATCTTTTACTAATTACATTAAGGATGTACAATAAAGAGATAAAATATACTCGACTGACCTTATCTTTGTTAAAGCGAAGTCTTCATTTTCTCTCGTCACGTCGACGCGATCAATCTACGCGTAACTTATGACGCGTTCCTTACTCGTCGTATTTTTAGACACAAACAACGCTTTCGCCACGAACGTATGTATGCTGTCCCGTGGATCCCGCTTTGAGTTCCTTGATCACGGAACGTAGCCTCTCGTTTTCTTTGGCGAATTCCGACGTCGTCTTCTCGCTGGCGCTTTTATCCTTAGCCCAGGTTTTCTGGAAAGCATCGAGTTGCGCCTTGATGGCGGCTACGTTAGTTACCTTGCCGTCTTCTTTGCGCTCTTCATTCGCGACTCTGGTCTTTGGAGTGTCGGGATCTTCTTCTCGGGGTTTTTCTACCCTCTCGCTGTCGGGAACGAGAGATGTCGTCTCGATATCTTCTTCTTCGAACCTCTTCTCGCTGGGTGGCGGGCTATTTGTCGGGCTAGTCATGGTTTTCTTGGAGGAAGTGTTCCCTTTGTGCGGAAAGATGATACTTTTTTTATCTAAGCAATTGTAGGGCATAGATCAAACTTGACGGTTGTTTGTGCCTAAAAATACGACGACTATGGAACGCGTGGGAACTACGCGTAGAAGGAAGACGTCGACGCCACGCGAAGGATGAAAGGTGTCGTCGACGAGACGAAGCGCGGTAAAGATCTCGTCCGTGTTGAGTATTAAGTCGGCTAAATAGATTTTATCCTATTTCGTATTATATTATTGTAAATAATAGAAGATATGGTAAAAGAATATTTTTTACCTAGTTTATTATATCGTTAATAGATAGAAGGAAAAAATAAGATCTTGTTTCTTTAAAGATATTATTAGGGTTAGCCTATATAATGGCTAATGCCTGCTTTGTAATTCATTCATGCCGTCATTCGAGTAATACCAAAAGCTAAAGATTCACCCTAATTCTCTCGTCTTGTTCTTGAGTGTTAAGATTATACCGTCGCCTTTGATCTTTGCCCTACAATTGCTTAGTTATCTATTCGTAGGTAAATTCGCTACAAACAATTGGCGCCCACCGTGGGGCTTGATAAAAAAAGGTATCATCTTTTCATACTAAGAGAATAAGTGTCGCTCCCAGAAGCCGTGAATAGCTCCAGATCAATCAAGAAGTTCCAGAACGAGACACTCACGGTGTTAGGAGGACCAGTGTCCTGCGAAAACTCCAACGCGAAAAGGCTCGCAAGGACTGTCAAAGGACGAAACGACTCCGTCCCAGTTCATCTCTCCAAAGATAGCAAAAATGATTTTCCCATCACGTTCGAAGGCCCAGACGAGAAAGTCAGACATCACAACAGCCTGGTAATCTCCGTGGTGATCCAGAATTGCAAGGTAAAAAGAATCTTGGTAGACAATGGAAGTTCGACTAACATTATCGCCCTCTTTGTCATTCTCGAACTCGGACTTTCCGTCGACGATGTATGCGGGAAGCGTATCCGTTTGAAAGGCTTTAGCGGAGAAATATCCGAGATGTTAGGCGAGATCACCCTCGAAACAATGATCCAAGGCGTCAATCTCCCGGCCCAATTCGCGGTGATGGAAGCAGAATCGCCTTACAACGCTATCTTAGGAAGACCATGGATTCACGATATGCGAGCGGTCCCGTCCACGTATCACCAGTCCTTGAAATTTCCAACGCCATGGGGAGTACGCGAAGTTAAGGGCACCCCTACACGGCTAAGGAATGTTACAAGATAGGGATGAAGGGAACTACGACGCCAAAGATCCAGAAAGACGAGGTAAAATAATTTCAAACTAAAGCACCCACTAAGTACGTCAAGCCAAAGTGTCCAGAACTTGAAGACGTGACCATCGACGATACCAAACCCGAAAGAGTCGTGAAGATAGGAACCGATGTCCTTGAAGGGATCAGAGAGGAGTTAGTAACGTTCTTAAAATCAAAAGTTAATGCTTTGCCTGGAGTCACGAAGACATGACAGGAATATCTCCCGACGTGATGCTCCATAAACTGAATGTCGATCCGAAATTCATCCCAGTCAAGCAAAAAAGAAGAAAGTTCGCCCCAGAACGCAACAAAGTCGTAGACGAGGAAGTCAAGAATCTCCTTGAAACAGGTAAAATACGAGAAGCAAGATACCCCGACTGGCTGGCTTATGTCGTGGTCGTCCAGAAAAAGAACGGGAAGTGGAGAGTGTGCGTCGACTTCACAGATCTCAACAAAGCTTGCCCTAAAGACTCCTTCCCTCTCCCTCACATAGACGCTATGGTGGAAGCAACGGCGGGGCACGAGATGTTGACGTTCATGGACGCATTCAGTGGGTATCACCAAATACAGATGAACCCCGCCGATCAAGAAAAGACCGTGTTCGTGACAAACCAAGGAATCTATTGCTACAAAGTTATGCCTTTCGGCCTTAAAAACGCTGGAACCACATATCAACGCCTGGTGAACAGGATGTTCGAAGAGCAGATAGGAGATACCATGGAAGTTTACATAGACGACATGCACGTAAAGTCTAAGTGGGCAGAAGATCACGTAGCACACTTAAGAGAGGCGTTCGCGATCCTGGAAGAATACAACATGAAGCTCAACCCTACCAAGTGCTCCTTCGGAGTTTCCTCCGGGAAATTCCTCGGGTACGTAGTAACGCAAAGGGGGATTGAGGCTAGTACCGAACAGATTAAAGCCATACTCGACCTCGAATCTCCACAATGCGTAAAAGATATCCAGAAACTAACAGGAAGGGTCACCGCGCTAAACAGATTCATCTCCAAAGCCTCCGACAAGAATCGGCTCTTCTACGACACCCTCTGAAAAAACGAGTCTTTTTCTTGGACGGAACGCCATGAGGAAGCATTCACGGAGCTCAAGAATTATCTGACAAACCCTCTACTCCTATCGAAGCCTAAAGACGGAGAACCCTTGTTCGTATACCTGGCAGTGTCTGAGATTGCCATCAGCGTCGTTCTTGCAAGAGAGGAAGGGGAAGAGCAACAGTTCGTCTACTACGTAAGCAAGACGCTATCCTCGGCAGAAATGAGATATTCTTCCATGGAGAAGTTGACGCTAGCGTTAGTGATGGCATCCATGAAGTTGAAACCCTATTTCGAATCCCATACCATCGTACTAAGAACCACATCTCCATTAAAGAACATAATAAAAAAGCCAAAACTCTCCGGGAGGATGACGAAGTGGGCAGTTCACCTAGGCGGTTACGACATCATATATGAAGGAAGGAAGGCAATAAAGTCTCAAGCGTCAGCAGATTTCGTGGCAGATTTCAGTCCGACGCTGGAGCAAGAAGCAGCCTCACAAGTAAACAAGGTGGAATTCGCAAAATGGACCTTACACACAGATGGAGCAATGAATCAGAACGGGGTAGGATTGGGCATGGTCCTTAAATCGCCACAAGGGGATAGGGTCGTCCAAGCCATAAGATGCGACTTCAAAACAACAAATAACGAAGCCGAGTACGAGGCACTAATTGCTGGCCTACGCGTCGCTATCGACCTAAAAGTTCAAAAACTGGACATCTATTGTGACTCGTTACTAGTAGTTAACCAAGTCCGAGGCGAGTATGCAACCAAAAACTCGAAGATGACCTTGTACGTAAAGGTGGTAAAAGAGTTGTTCGAAAAAATAGAGAATTGCCAAATCATACAAATCCCCAGAGACGCCAACGCAGAAGCCAACGCATTGGCAAAACTAGGATCCTCGATCGATCCAAGAGAGTATCAAAAGATCTCGTTCCTTCATCTCAACAACGCGTCCATCAACAAAGAAGCAATTCCCGAGCAAGCCCTCGCCATAAGAAACCAAGATTCATGGGTGACGCCTTACTACGAGTGGTTGCAACACGGGCGCCTCCCAGGTAACGCGTACGACGCAAGATTACTAAAGCAAAAAGCGACTACATTCGTGGTAGACAAGGGTCAATTGTTAAAGTGGTCGTCAAACGGTATATTCCTAACATGTCCAACGGAAGAAAAGATTCAAGATATCTTACGTGAGTTACATAACGGAGAATACGGAAATCATTCAGGAGGAAGAAGCCTGGCAGCCAAAGCACACTCGGCAGGGTATTATTGGCCCACGATGAGACAAGACGCGTTGAACTACGTCAAGAGGTGCGACGCTTGCCAAAGGCACGCCCCAATTCCACATCAGCCGGCGGAGAAACTCCACTCCATCACATCCCCTTGGCCATTCATGCAATGGGGGATGGATATAGTAGGTCCCATGCCCTTGACGCTAGGTCCAAAAACGTTGATGCTCGCCGTCACAGATTACTTCTCCAAGTGGATAGAGGCCGAAGCATTCAAAAACATCAAAGACTCCCACGTCATCTCCTTCATCGAAAGAAACATCATCATGAGGTTCGGGATCCCGCATACCATTGTATGCGACAACGGATCACAGTTTATTAGCAAGAATATCGTGTCGTTGTGTGAAGAAAAAGGAATACGCCTAGTATATTCGACGCCAAGATATCCCCAAGAAAACGGGCAAGCAGAGTCAAGTAACAAAGTAATCATGAGCAATCTCAAGAAAAGGATAGAAGAATGTAGAGGAAATTGGGCAGACCAACTCCAAGCTATAGTATGGGCCGACAGAACAACACCTAAGAGGGCAACGGGAAGAACGCCATTCTCCCTCGTGTATGGTTGTGAAGCCGTCTTACCAATCGAAGTAGAAGTACCAACCGAAAGATACCGGTCCCTCCCCGAAGAAAGAAATACTCCAATGTTGACGTTCATAATAGACGCGATTGACGAGCTGAGAGATAACGCAGCGCTAAGGATGGCGGCGCAAAGGCAAATCGCCGCCCGGAGCTATAATCGACGAGTAAAAGCAAGAACTTTCCAAGTGGGAGATTGGGTCTTAAGAAAAGTGTTCGCGAACACCGAGGATAAGAGCGTCGGAAAACTCGTCGCGTCCTGGGAAGGTCCATATCAAATAGCACAAGTCGTAGGGCGAGGAGCCTACGAACTCACAACACCAGAAGGAGTACCACTAATGCGTTCCTGGAACGCCACACATCTTAAGAAATATTATCATTAGAGAAAACGATAACCAATTTGATTCCTCTTCATTCTTATGCATGATTAAAGTTTCCTTTTGCTATGCCTGAGCATATTTTAGCGTCGGAACGACAAGGGGGTCGTAAAGACTAGGGGTAGGCGTCTTAGGTTCATAAACGTGCTTGAAATATTCATCTATGAATAAATATGCCTTTTCTCGATCAACATGCAATACATGCCGAGGTTTTTCATTTCAAAGTACTTGCTCTTTGTCCATGATACAACACCAAAGCTTAATAAGGCCGCGGCGAAAATCCACGTCGGGGGCGAATTTCGTTAGTTTACACGTTCGAGGCTCCATCTACGTGTAGGCAACGTTAGCCGAACCTCTGACCCCGAGTCGAAGCTCCCTATGATTGTTAGCGACGTGTGGCAATGGTCATAGGGAATGAAGCTCGGCACCTCACGAAACCGACACGGTCCTCTGGGGAAGAAGGGAAACCTATCGCCACGACCCATCTCCAGGAACGCGTACTTGCGCCTTCCACGGCCCCTCTGAGAGTCATGAATCCACTGGAAAATCGCCAAACCGGCAGGGAGGCGTCCACCGGCATCGTATGTCCTAATAATCAAGAAATCAGACGCTACACGATGAATAGGCCCGTCGATTAAAAGAGTTCGACATCGACCTAAACGCTAGCGTGAGGCAAAGGATCCACCTTTAAAGTAAGGGGTAAAGTCACAAGCTGATAAAAATCACACGCTGACCTACGTCCGCCACTCGCTTCTGGGTCCGGAGGAAATGATGGACCCAACCTTCATGTAAGCCGGCAACGTACCTAAAGCAGGCGCGATGACCATAGAAATACAAGGGGTAGAAAGAACGAAATCTTAAAGAACAATTCAAGCATCACAAGAAATACATATTTGACGAACCCAACTTCATCAAAGACTCAAAGTTAGATTCGACAAAAGGGGGATAGTAGTCACACCAGAGACCATAGACAAGCAAAAACACCCTATAAGGGAGAAAGTAACAAGCACTCAATACGCGTATCACAAAGAAAGAATCCACCACAAGAGAACGTGGTAAAAACCATAGAAAGCAAAAATCAGAACAAAGTTATCAAAGAAAAAGATTCATCTAAAGAGAAGGAGGCAAAGCGTTATCCTCATAAGCAACGTTGTCTAAAGTAGCGTCGGCAGGTGTCAAAGCTGGCGAACTCGAAGAAACACGTAGAGACGCAACTCCTTCGGGCGGAACGGGATAAAGAACTGTAAATTCACCACGCTCACGCTCCACATCCCAGTCTACGTGACGACCCTCTCGAAATTCCTCCATAACTTCAATACGGGATGACCACAAATAATAAGTACCGATCTCTCGTAACTTCCTATCGTACACTCTTGCTTTCTCCTCGGCGTCAGCTTCAAGGAACGCAACCTTTCCATCTAGCACTTCAACGCGTCGTGCCAACACACCTCTCTGTTTCGCCGTCTCCAACGTTTCCATGCGGGCATCCTTCTCCGCCGCCGTAAGACGAGCAAATTTCTTGTTAAGATCCTTAATTTTCTTCCCAAGACTCTTCACCTCGTCCTTTAAGGCCTCCTCGGAGTCAGAACGCTTATGAAGACGTTCCCAAGAACACAGCGACGGTTGGAAAGCCTAGAAAGATCCGAACAAAAAGAAACGGCACGAAAACGGAAGAAAGAATGTCTTCATAAGAAAGGTATTGTTTGTGCCTAAAAATACGACGACTGTGGAACACTTGGGAGCTACGCATAGAAGGAAGATATCGACGCGACGCGAAGGAAGAAAGATGTCGTCGACGTGGCGAAGATCTCGTTTATCTTTAGAATTAGGTCGGCCGAGTATATTCTATCTTGTTTTATATATTGTATTATATGGTAAAAGAATATCTTTTACCTTGTTTACTATATCGTTAATAGATAGAAGGAAAAAATAAGATATTGTTTCCTTTAAGATATCATTAGGGTTAGCCTATATAATGGCTAACGCCTGCTTTGTAATTAATTCAGGCCGTCATTCGAGTAATACCAAGAGCTAAAGATTCACCCTAATTCTCTCGTCTTGTTCTTGAGTGTTAAGATTATACCGTCCCCTTTGATCTTTGCCCTACAATTGCTTAGTTATCTATTTGTAGGTAAATTCGCTACAAACAATTGGCACCCACCGTGGGGCTGGATCAAAAAGGTATCGTCTTTCCACACGAAGAGAACTTCATTTTTGCAGGAAATCATGACATCTCCAACCAACAGCCCGCGCAACAATGAAAAAGAGTCTGAAGTAGAAGGACACACAGAAGACCCCATCGTTCTAAGAGATGAGGACACAAGGAAAGATCCCGAAATCGCCCTCAACACTCCAACGGATAAAACCCCCACGGAGAAGCAAGGGGTAGACGGCGAAGTGACCAACGTGGCTGCCATCCGAGCACAGATCGAATCCTTCGAGAGGACCCAAGCCGAGGCCTTACAAGCAAGTAAGAAGACGGCGTCAGAACTCGTCAAAGAAAACGAAAGATTGAACTCCGTAATCATGGAACTCAAAGCAAGCTCCGCGGGACAACACGCCTATGTCCGTAATCAAAGTGTCATTCGACGCCTAAACATGGACGAAGCTTTCGAAGAAGATGACGTATACCATCCCCAGGAGCACCATGGGTTCACCCTGCCTAGAGATTCGACGCAGAAAAAGAAGTCTGAAGAAGTCTTAACCCCAGATGTCGTCGCCGCGCTTGTAAATCAACAAGTTGGAGCCCTGAGGAAAGAGATGATGCTGATGCCCGGAGCCCCCAAATCTATAATTCCAGAGGAAGAGTTCGCCTTCGAAGAAAGCCCGTTCATCGCCGCCCTTGCCGCCCAAAAGATCGCCAAGAAATATACTGTCGCGGATCTTCCCGTTTATGACGGGTCAAACGATCCCGAAGAACATATCTTGCTCTATAAGGCTAAACTCTCCACAAGTCCGATTGACCCAAGGTTAAAGGAAGCGATGATGTGCAAATTCTTCAGTTCAACGTTGAAAGGTCCCGCCTTGACATGGTTCATCCACCTACCCAAAGGAAGCATCTCCTCCTACGCCGAGCTCTCCAATCAGTTCAGGCTACAGTTCGCCAGCAGCAAGCTATTCGCAAAGCAACCTTCAGATCTTCACAACATGCGCATGCACAGAGGCGAAACCATAAGGGCCTTCTTGAAACGCTTCAATGACGAGAAGGTCACAATCTCGGACTGTACCGAGGCCACTGCAGCCAACGCGTTCAGGCGAGCACTCCCTCGGGATAGCGACCTATACAAAGAATTGACGAAAACTCGTCCCGAATCGTTCGTAGCAACCAGAGAAAGAGCCATGGAAGCCAGAAGACTAGAAGAAGATTTACTGCGATACAACGAAGAAATCTCTCGATCTCCACGGAGGCGAACTCCTCCGCGAAGAAATTCTCCTCAACGTCGACACAATGATAGACATCAAGAACGGGGAGAACGCCACGACAGGAGGAACAAGCCCTTCCAAAGAGAACCACAAGCAGTACACGCAGTGAGTGAAGTGGATAGCGTCTATATGGTGGAAAAGGGAATCTCCATGAAAACCGATGCACTCCGAGTCATGAGCGCGATGGAAGGATTACGCGATGTACAATGGCCAAGAAAGCAGAATCCTGGGAGGAGACCCGAAACGGGTAAGGGGTACTATGAGTTTCATAACGACACGGGTCATACGACATATGGCTGTTACACCCTAAGGAAGGAAGTGCTAAGGTTGCTTAAGAGAGGAGACTTGAAAGACCTACTCCTAAATAGGGAAGAAACGCCCTCGAAGGAGTAAAGAAAGAAAGGAAGTCTCCCACTCCACCTCCACCCCCAGCTCATCATGCTCGCACTATACACACCATCATCGGAGGTTCCTCCACAAGTGGGTACACGTCTTCAGCGGCTAGGAAGAACGTCAAGATTTTACGCGACAAGAGCAATATGACAAGGGTCTACCAAATTCGTCCTACTAGGAAAAACTATCCAATCACGTTCGAGGAATCAAACAAGATAGTGGAGCATCACGACGGGTTAGTAATCTCTCTTACTGTTAGCAAATGCCTTGTCAAAAGAATTCTTGTAGATAACGGAAGTTCAGCCAATATCATCACTACGACCGCTCTAAAAGAACACGGGTTGTCCAACGACGACATCGTTAAGAAACACGTCCCATTGGTGGGGTTCAGCGGCGAAGTAGCAAGGATGATAGGAGAAATAACATTAGCAACGTATGCAAGGGGTATCAACATACAAGCCAAGTTAGCCGTGATGGAGATCGAGTCACCTTACAACATTATCCTAGGAAGACCTTGGTTGCACGACATGAAGGTTGTTCCCTCGACGTACCACCAATATCTGAAATTCCCCTCACCATGGGGAATCCAAGAAATCAAAGGAGAGCTTCAAGTCGCCAGAGAATGCTATAACATCGGAATGAAAAAAGTGACTAAAGCATCATCAAATAAAGAGAAGAAAGCATAGCAATTAAGGGATGATACGAGGCAAGATAAGAGTATACCCAGCGCGACCAAGAAAATAAAGTCCAATGAGCCAAAGAACATCAGCCTACCGGCTAAGCACGATCGAAAAATCCATATAACAAGGAATAATTTGAGCAACATGTTCTTAAAGCATCATCCGCCGTAATCCCAAAAAGAGTGATATGAATTCCCAAAGTTTCCTAGCATTACTTCCTTTATGTTTTTCCTTGCATGAGTAGGATTAGTTTCTTTCGAAAGTCCTTTTTCCAATAAAGTAGAGTCGTTATCTTAGCGTCGAAGCGACAAAGGGGTCGCAACGACAAGGGGTAAGCGTCAGTGTCAGAGTTTATTATTTCATGATGCATTTTCAATATATGAGTACACCTTTTTCTTTCCGACGTGTTAAAGCATGCCAAGTTGTGTCATTTCAAAGTACTTGCTCTCTGTCTCTGATGCAATACCCAAGCTTAATAAGGCCACATCAAAAATCCGCGTCGGGGGCGAATTTCGTTAGTTTACGCGTTCAAGGCTCCATCTACGCGTAGGCAACGTTAGCCGAACCGCCGACCCCGAGTCGAAGCTCCCTATGATTGTTAGCGACGTGTGGCAATGGTCATAGGGAATGAAGCCCGACACCTCACGAAACAGGGACGGTCCTCTGGGGAAGAAGGGAAACCTATCGCCACGACCCATCTCCAGGAACGCGTACTCACGCCTTCCACGGCCCCTCTGAGAGTCATGAATCCACGGGCAAATCGCCAAACCGGCAGGGAGGCGTCCACCGGCATCGTAAGTCCTAATAATCAAGAAATCGGACGCTACACGATGAATAGGCCCGTCGATTAAAAGAGTTCGACGTCGACCTAAACGCTAGCGTGAGGCAACGGACCCACCTTAAAAGTAAGGGGTAACGTCACAAGCTGATAGAAATCACACGCTGACCTATGTTCGCCACTCGCTTCTGGGTTCGGAGGAAATGCTGGACCCTACCTTCATGTAAGCCGGCAACGTACCTAAAGCAGCCGCGATGACCACGTTCTCCCGCTAAGCAAGTAGAATGCCCTAAACACGTTCACTACAAGCAAAGTATCACGCTAGGGCTAGAAGACTACACCCTACATAGAAAAACCAGAAGGAACGAAAATCTAGAGCAAAAACCTACGCACCCACACTCGAGCTACGCGTAAGGAGTCACGGAAGATAAAAAAAAATCATTGTACGCAGAACAAGGTACGCGTACCAAAACATAGCACATAAAACATCAAAGCAAGAGAAAAAGCAAGCTCCCAAGACGTCCCTGACGCGAAGAATAAAGCGCACGAGGCAAGAAACAAAATGCAAGATACAACAAGTAAAATAAGCCCAAGGGTCTTTGGTAGCTCTAACCTAGTCTACGAAGAGCCTAATTCAAACCTACCAAAAGGGGTAGGGCCACTCAAGGAAACAAGAAAGAAAGATAGAAGTATCGACAAGACGATCCAAAGAGAAAAGTTACTCGTTCAACCCATAGACAAATACGCCATCGCCAACAAAAATAAAAAAGAAGGAAAAGAACCAAGTACGACGACATACTCAAAAGCCAGAAAGGTCTTACTATATTACAAAGGCCCATCATAAAGGGCAAGAACAGAAATATCTACAAGAAAAACGCCCCGATAAAACAACGACGCATAAAGAAGCCTTCAAAAAATATATACAAAGAGCTCCAAGAGAGGGATAACTCAAGAAGAGTCGCTATCAGACTCGGAAGAACCCGACGAAGAAGCATCTCCATCTTCATATTCGCATTCATCTTCCTCTTCATCTTCAGAGTGTTCCACGACGATCTCCTCGCCGGCCTCCCCATCATCTTCAACGCCATCGTTAGGATCGACTTCATTAAGATGAGGAATGTCGCCCTCTTCAACATTAGGATTCGCCGGAGGATTCATTGGCGTAGGTCCTGCCTCAACGCCTTCAGGACGCTCTGGGAACGCCTCATCGAACTCCGCCCGCTCCTTCACCGGATCCCAACCATGAGTTTGACCATCGGCGTATTGCTCGATGACTTCCACACGAGAAAGCCATGACCAATAAAGCTTCACATCTTTAAGGTCAGAAGCAAGCTTCGCCTCCACTTTAGCCTTCTCATCCTCCAAAGTAGTAATCTTTTCCTGCAAATCCTCAACCTGCCCGGCAAGATCGACGTGATGTTTAGACTCCGCCTCAGCCTTTTCTTGCGCCTCACTCTCCGCCTTACGTGACGCCTCGACCGCCGCACCAAGTTCCTGAATTTTTAACTCGTCAGTCGATTGCTTCGCCTCCATAGATCTCATCTGATCAACAAAGTCAGAGAAGCGCCCGTAGACACACAAAGACGCCTGGAAAGCCTACAAGGAAAAAGATACAAACAGATCTAAGCATAAGAAACAAGAGCGAGAAAATCAGCATAAAAAATAATAATAAAAAGAAAACCTACCTGCCATTGCGCTGCAAGAGATTCTCCTATCACGTCCTTCGTCTCCATCGGCAAATAGTGGTCAAGCGATGGAGGATTCTGAAGACGCTTCATAGCAGGCACGAATGACCTCCCATACGCGACGACACGGGAAATTACCCCCGGAAAGTCGTCCACGGACTCGTAGTTGAAATCCAACTTTTCAACCACCTTCTCCTTACCCTTACGTGACTTCTTCGCCGGAGTAGAAGAAGGGGATGGAGACGAAAGAAGAGAAATCATAGGTACAATCTGAATTGGGGCCCCGGAAGCCGCTCCCTCTTCGGTACGACTCCTCTTACGCGACGCTATGAGAGAGGACGCGGATAGACCTCCACTACGAACACGAGAGAGATCCGTAGATACTAAAAAATCAACGAGAGGAAGTCAGAATCATACAAAGAAGAAAGAAACGAAAGCTCAAGAAAAAAAGAAGTATGAACGTGTTACCCGTCGGGACCATAGAAGCAATACGACGCCCTTCCCCATCATGACCATGGAAGGTCCGGTCAGCTTCTGGAACTGCGAGAAGTCTGTCGATGACTTTCTTAGTCTCCCGCCTTACCACGATAGCATCCGTGTTAACTACAAAGAAAAACGAGAAAAAGGTAAGACACCAGCAGTAAGACGCACAATGGAGATTCAGAATGAAGAAAGGCCAAACTTACCTGTAGGGTTCCAGCACTCAATCAACCAGGCGCAGTCCTCGCCAAGAGAGGATTTCTTCACGTAGTAAAAGAAGTCAGCCCAATGACGATCAGCTTGACTCCCTTCGATCACAATCTTGGTCGCCTTCGGCCTAGATCTGAGGCCTACTCTCCCCACCGTTTTGGTTTGAACGTTGAAAGAGTGAGCAAGGTCCTCAACGGCAAGATCAATGCCATGTTTTTCCTTCACGTCGTCTAAAGCGCAGAAGATTCTCCAGACACTCGGCAAAAGTTTCCCCATAGCCACACCTAGCGCGAGCATGAAAGCTCTCACCAGTGGAGAAAAAGGGAATCGATGCCCCGTGAGGAAGGGATACTCATAAACCGCAATCCATCCTGGGCGATGTGCATCGGCAAATACCCCTTGAGGAGGTATTTCAATCTCGACCTCAGGACCAAGATTCGCCAGCGACCTCAACCTCTCGACGTCACGCGCCTCGGTCGATTTGCAGTCGGTATCCTTCAAGATGAATTTAGGAACGTAGAAAGAAGCCATTTCAGGGTGCTAAGAAAAAGAATGAAGAAGAAATCTGAAGAAAGTAGAAACAGCTGATCTATTTGAGTTCTAAAGCAGACGGAGAAGTAAGTGATAATCAGAGAAAATAAGTTATAGCAGGAGAGTAAATGAAGGAACAGAAGTCTCCTTATTATATAGACAAGAGAATCACGAAGATCGCGGAAAAAGGATTCAATGGCATTATAGCCGTTGGAAAAACTAGACGTTGCAGCTAAGCGTTAGCAACACGAATAACGAAGCCTCTCGCCTGCTACATGCAAATAATTGAAAGAAAATGGCGATCGAAGTATTATGACGATATTGAGAATTCAAGTGACGTGATCTTCAACGCGTTCCAGATATTATGAAGACATATTCCATGGAAAAAGAAGGCGTCTCTCAGCTCTACTAGACGTTAAGCCCTGTAAGACGCCTTAGGGGTATTATTTGTGCCTAAAAATATGACGACTGTGGAACGCGTGGGTGCTACGCGTAGAAGGAAGATATTGACGCGACGAGAAGGAAGAAAGATGTCATCAACCTGGCGAAGATCTCGTTTATCTTTAGAATTAGGTCGGCCGAGTATATTCTATCTTGTTTTATATATTGTATTATATGGTAAAAGAATATCTTTTACCTGGTTTATTATATCGTTAATAGAAAGAAGGAAAAGATAAGATCTTGTTTCATTTAAGATATCATTAAAGTTAGCCTATATAATGGCTATCGCCTGCTTTGTAATTAATTCAAGCCGTCATTCGAGTAATACCAAGAGTTAAAGATTCACCCTAATTCTCTCGTCTTGTTCTTGAGTGTTAAGATTATACCATCCCCTTTGATCTTTGCCCTACAATTGCTTAGTTATCTATTCGTAGGTAAATTCGCTACAAACAGGTACATACCTGCCACTGTGCTACGAGAGAGTCGCCCAAGACATCCACAACTTGCATAGATGAATAATGGTTCCAAGATGAAGTAGAACCCAAAGTTTGCATCGCCGGGATAAAGTTACGCGCCGGCGCTACAGGACGAGTTACAATCGCCGGAAAGTCACTTGCTTCAACGTACGTAACGAAAGTCGCACCAAGATCCACTGCTTCGTCCTCCTTATCATTCTCTGAAGGATCAACGAGTGCATCTTTTTCCCTTACGCATGAAGGCGCAGTCAAAGACGTTTGCAACACTACAACTGATGGAGCCACCTCCTTCGCACAAGACGGAGTAGTAGTCACCTCCTCCTTCGCAATCCTCAGCTTTTCCTCTGCAATACATCTCCTTTTCGCAGAGATCAAATCATGGGCGGATTCTTGACGAGTACGAGACGCGACGCCTGAAACGAAAGAGCATTTAAGAAATGACTAAGGAGAAGAAAAACACTAAAATAGCACGCAGGTCCACCAAAGAACCTTACCTCGAGAAGGAGTAGGGGTCACGAGACGATATCATTTCCCATCACGGTCGGTGAAGGTACGCTCCACCAACGAAATCGCTAGGATTTTCTTGGTTATCTCCTCTGATTCTTCACGCGCCACGATGGCGTGGATGTCAACTATATATGAAATCATATGTCGAGGTAAGCATCAAGATCCATAAGTTGAGGAAAAGAGTCATGGAAAGTAAAGAGACATACTCGAAGGAGTCCATTCTTCAAGCAAGAAAGCGCAATCCTTCCCCAAGGTAGATTTCCTGATAAAATAGAATTTGTCTGCCCAGCCCCGATCAGACAAAGTTCCCTCGTTCATCAAAGGCAAAACCCCAGCGCGAGATTTGATGTTAATTCTACCCGCTGAAGGGGAAGAAAGGATACAAGAATGCATAACGTCGGCAATAGTAAATGCGATGTCAAAGTTAGCCAGGATATGATCCAGTACGGCCAAACTCCTCCAAGCACTGGGAAGAATTTGTCCGACTGCGATGCCCAAGGAAGTCAAAAAAGAACGAACCAAAGGAGAGAAAGGAAAACGATGTCCAACCAAGAAAGGGTACTCGTATACGCAAATCCATCCGGGACGTAGGGCGTCAGCAAATACGTCGGGAGGAGGAATAGCGATTTCTACGAGAGAAGAAAGCCCCGCTACGGATCGAAAAAATTCGACGTCACGATCCAAAGAAGAACGATTATTGGCGTCGCTAAGGATCATTTTAGGGTCATAAGTGATTGGAGCCATTGAGGAAGAAAGAATGTCGATTAGGGTTTCGCAAGAAAGCTGCGAGTGAAAGAAAGAAGGTTGGAGCGTGCTTAAATAAGGAAAGATCTTGTTCAAGATTCCCAAGAACCGATTTGTTACCGTTGGAAAAAATTCGAACGTTAGAAAAATAGCCGTTACAACGGACGCGAGTCGGATAGTCGCATTAAATAAAAATTGTATGAAAGAAGATATCAGTACGACATTAAGGATTTTTCCTTTTCTGATGAACGTGTTCCAAATGTCATGAAGACGTATTCCATGGAAATGGAAGGCGTCTCCCAGCTCTACTAGACGTTAAGCCCTGTAAGATGCCTTAGGGGTATTGTTTGTGCCTAAAAATACGACGACTATGGAACACATGGGAACTACGCGTAGAAGGAAGACGTCGACGCGACGCGAAGGATGAAAGGTGTCGTCGACGAGACGAAGCGCGGTAAAGATCTCGTCCGTGTTGAGTATTAAGTCGGCTAAATAGATTTTATCCTATTTCGTATTATATTATTGTAAATAATAGAAGATATGGTAAAAGAATATCTTTTAACTAGTTTATTATATCGTTAATAGATAGAAGGAAAATATAAGATCTTGTTTCCTTAAAGATATTATTAGGGTTAGCCTATATAATGGATAATGCCTACTTTGTAATTCATTCATGCCGTCATTCGAGTAATACCAAAAACTAAAGATTCACCCTAATTCTCTCGTCTTGTTCTTGAGTGTTAAGATTATACCGTCCCCTTTGATCTTTGCCCTACAATTGCTTAGTTATCTATTCGTAGGTAAATTCGCTACAAACAACGGTAACTATCTTAACACTCGAGAACACGATGGGAAATTAGGGTTAAAGACTTGTACTTGTATTATTGCTCGAGGTGGCTGAATGATTACAAAGAAGGCGTTAGCCTCTTTTTATAGGCTAACCCTAGTTCTATCTTTAAGGAAACGAGATAATATATTTTCCTTCTATCTAATGATGATCTAACGCAATGCGAGCCCTCTTTTGTTTGACCTTGAAGAACACCCTGCTCGGAGAAGAAGTAGAGATCGACAAAGAATGAACGAGATCTACTACAGCCAGATCGATATTGTGCTTTTTTATGGCATCATCAAGAGCTTCGAGGATCCTCCAGGCGCTAGGAAGAAGTTGACCCATCGCCACGCCCAAAGCAAGCATAAACGCCTTAACCAGAGGCAAGAACGGGAACCAGTGTCCTGCCAGGATGGGGTACTCATAGACTGAGATCCTCAGCACAAACTCTTAGGAGGAATCTCGGTCTTCACTTCCGGACCCAGGTCAACAATAAGCCTCAAACTTCCTCGGCTCATAGAGAACTGGAGTCGCCATTGGAATAGAAGCGTAAGGAAACGGGAAATTGAAGAGAGAACGAAGAAGAAAAGATGTTGAGCAAAGAGTGAGAACCCGCCCTTATATAGATATGAGATTGTGAAGATTACGGCGTAAAATATTCCCAACTTCATTATACTCCACTAAAGAAACTAGCCGTTGAAAGAGACGTTGCCGGCACAAGTTACGAAACAATCCAACATATGCGAAGGAATGATGAGGAAACATGACGATCGAAGCTCTTCGACGAAGTGAAAATCTTAAGTGACGTCATCGCCAACGCGTTCCCGATTTAATGAAGACGTGTTCCATAAAGAGAGAAGGTGTTTCCCAGATCTATGAGGCATTAAGCTCTGTAAAACGCCTTAGGGGTATTGTTTGTGCCTAAAAATACGGCACGTAAGGAACGCGTCGAATGCTACGCGTAGAGAGACCGCGTCGACGTGACGAGAAGGAAATGAAGACGACTGTGTAATGAAGACAAGGTCAGCCGAGTATATTTAGCCCATTAATTGTATATTCCTTATTTAAATAGTAAAAAATATTAGAAAGAATATCTTTTACAATATTTTATATTGTCATTAGATAGAAGGAAAAGATATTATTCTATTTCCTTAAAGATAAAACTAGGGCTAGCCTATTTAAAGAGGGTAACGCCTTCTTTGTATTCATCCAGCCACTTCGAGCAATAACACAAGTACAAGCCCTTTAACCCTAATTCTATAGTCGTGTTCTTAAGTGTTAAGATTGTTACCGTCAAGTTTGATCTTTGCCCTACAATTGCTTCATTGTTATCTCGTTGACAATTTAGGTACAAACAACTCTTGTAGGCTAGGTTAGAGCTACCAAAGACCCTTCAACTTGCTTTTTGACTTAGTGTTTCCGTACTTTGTTTCTTTCGTCGTGCGCGTTACTCTTCGCGTCGGAGACGTCTTGTGAGGTTGCTCTTTCTTTGGTCTTGATGTTTCGTGTGCTTATGCTTTGGTACGCGTATCTTATTCTGCGTACGTGTAGAATTTTCTCTTTGACTTTGATGTTTCTTGACCCTTTGCGCTTAGCTCGTTTGTGAGTGCGTAGGTTTGGTCCTTGGCTTTTGCTTTTTCTAGTTTATTCTTTGGGTGTGGTTTTCTACCTCTTGTATGATACTTTGTACTTAATGAACGTGTTAAAGAATTTTACTTACGTGATAGGGTGGTACGGTCATTGCGGCGGCTTTTGTTCTATTGTCGGCTTACATGAGGGTTGGGTCCAGCATTTCCTCCGAACCCGAAGCGAATGGCGGATGTAGGTCAGCTTGTGACATCACCTCTTACTCATGGTGATTCCTTTACACACACGCTAGCGTCAGGTCGACGTCGAACTCTTTTAATCGACGAGCTTGTTAATCGTATAGCGTACAACTTGTGACTTGATGGACTGACGATGCCAGCAGACGCCTCCTAACCGGATGAAAAAGTATGCCCGTGGTTTCATGACACTCTGAGGGGTCGTGGAAGATGTGAAGACGCGTTCCTGGAGAGTAGAACGTGTCAAATAGATTTACCCTTGTTTGCTCAGAGGATCCGTGTCGGTTTCGTGAGGTTTTGGGCTTCATTCCCCATGATCGTTGCCACACGTCGCTAACAACCATGGGAAGCGTCGACTCGGAGTCGGCGGTTCGGCTAACGTTGTGTACGCGTAGATGGAGCCTTCAACGCGTAGGCACGCGGATTTTCGTCGTGGCCTTCGCGCTTCTTTTTTGTTACACCGTACTCAAGAGGCACTTTCTCTTAATAGACATAGAGCAAGTAGTTGGAAATGAAACAACTCGGCATGCTTAATGAAAAAAGCATCGTGAAACAACAAATTATGACGTACTCAAGAGGCACCGTACTCAAGGTCTACTTGTTTATTAATGAAAAAAGCATCATGAAACAACAATTTATGACGTCGACGTCTACCCCTAGTCGACACGTCCTCTTGTCGCTTTGACCCTAAGATGACGGCATGGTCTTATTAAAACTTAAAGAATGCAATCCTATGCATGCAAGAAACGAAGAATAAATGACAACACAGAATTTCTCAACACTTTTGATGGAGTTTTCTTATGGTAGTTGGTGCTTCAAGAACATGTCGCTTTGTAGGTCTTCATGTATAATTTTATAAGCATTGCCTAAGGATAAATCGTTAAGATTAATATCGTTAAGATTAATATCATTAAGATTAATATGTAAGTCGTTTGTCCTGACCCTGTTAAAATTAGAAAAACCCAATTACTAATTCTATAATAATAATTATATTAAAAAATTTAATATAATAATTTGATGATTTTTAATGTACAGAATTCGTATCCCATTGTAAGATTTGATAGCACTAGTTTACATTGTCTAGCTCATAGAGCTCGGTATTACAGCATAGATAATCATATGGAATTACAACAAAACAAGTAGAAAATGGTTCACATTACACATCAAAATCGCAAGAAAACTCAATTCATTCTGGGCGACTTCCGAAGCTGAGAAGAATGACAGACGCAACTGCAGGCGCCGAGATCATCAACAACGCTTGAACAATGTCCGGCCTCGTAATATCCGGGAAGACGACGCATCCGTACTTGATTATCGCCGCCCCAATCACTGACCCTAGCGCTAGCTTCAACAAGTAACTCGCATCCTCCTGGATTCAGAATCAGCTCTCAATTTCAAGTCAATTAATTTCAGAAAATTGAGTGCAGAGATTTGGAGGAGAGGAATTAACCTGGAAAGAAGAAATTATGGTGGTGGGAGTCGGATTGGGTTCTTCTGTATCGGTCTTGGAAGCTCGAATTGGGAAGAAGTTGACACGAAGTGTAAGGTTTGGTGACGGAAATTTGTGGAAGGTGTGGGAAGGAAGTGGACGGAGGCGGTGAGTGGAGAAGGATGAGATTGTTGTTGAAGAAATCGCAGTTGGTGTAGTCGCCATTGATGCGATGATGAGTGCAGACAAGTAATTGGCTTATCCAACAAAGTAAAGACTCGGGTGAAGATTTACTAGGAAAACATTTGGAGAATGCATCTTTTGTTGATTCAATTTGTATGAATTAATGATTTAAATTATTTTAAAGTTGCAATTGCAAGCATACACCAAATATGATATATTTTTAAATGAATAAGTATAGCAGAAAAATATGAGGCTTATTAATGTAAATGTCGGTCTTATTAAATACTCCCTCCGTCCCTAAATGATAGTCCCATTGTTTCTTTTGACATTATTCACAATTCAAGAGAATCTTGTAAATATCTTTCAATATATAAGAAAAAATATAGTCATGTGGGATCTTGTTTGATTCGTTTCAATGAACACTACAATAATATCAAAATTTTATAATTTTTACCAACTTGTAGTTAGAGATATTAACGATACAAAACGTGCATCGGCAAATGTGTCGGAGTGAAATGGGACTATCATTTAGGGACAGAGGGAGTAAATTAGAATATATTTGCAAAATCATAAGTACTGAAAAAAAAAAAATCACCCTTATAAAAATTAATGTCAATAGGATATATTTGCAAATATTAAAACATATAGCTATTTTTACAAATGAGATATTGAAATGGGGTATGGGTGCAATTTCTCTAATATTTATGTATATGAATATATTTCGTTCATACGTTATAAAATCTAGTTGTATCACAACTATCCTCTTTCATTAAACTGTTTATATTCTTTTTCGTCTCTAGAAGTCTCGTTTCATTTCGCCACATATGTCGATATACATTTTGTATTGTTAATATCTATAGATATATGTTAATAAAAATTATAAATTTTTGATATTTTCAAAGAATTCATTAAGACGATCTTACATGAATATGTTTTTTGTAATTAATCTACAAGATTTTTTCAATTTGTAAATAGTGTGTAAAAAGCAAATAAGACCTATATTATGAGACATAGAGTAATTAATTATACCACAATAAACTTACGTTTGGGATGATACATATTATTACAAAGATTAACAAAAATCTTACTCTAAAATGATTGTTGCTTCATTTTTTTAATACAGTGCTTAAGAAAATATTCATAATTTTTTAGTCAAATACCTACGTTTTATGTAACCGATGAGCAAATCCGATTTAGTCGTAATTTTCATAAATTACCTCTACATAAAACCAAGTTTTAGTCGTAATTTTCATAAAAACACAAGTATTTCATTTCCCTCCTTTTCCTGCTAGTAATGGGAAAAAGATTGATACATTGGACAAGAAGTGTTCTGCTCAAACTTGTTCTAAAAAGGTCGAGGTATTTTGAATAATTATGGATGAACACATAATCATGGATCAAGCAGTCGTAGCTAGTTAAGTTTAATGGTTCATTCGCGTTCATGCTTTTCCAACTAACAACACCAAATTCAGAATACAGAATTCAGAACAGATAGGCAACGTATTCTTCTTCCATAGTATTTCTATACGACATTAAAAAAAAAAAAAGAGGATACAAAAGAACACATTTTATGTATGGCAGTCATCATCATAGTCCTATATACTTCCAAGGGTCATACTGAAACACATTAGCATCTACATACGGTGCCTGTCTAAAGCTTAGATATAACATCTGTAGCCTCCAGCTGCATTCACAAAAATTACAAAAAGAAATACAAACAGTTTTAGTAAAATGATTTTTCCTTGACAGAAAATTAGCTAGCCTAGAAAAATACATACCTGAACATCAAACAGGCAAATCATGCAAAAATAACTTGTGCACTAAACGATCACGGATCATCTTTGTTGCTGATCTGATCCCGATCCTCCCACAGGCGTTGTTGGCACACTGCTAGATGACCCGTTTTCGGTTGGGGGAGCCACGCCCCACTTGGCTTCAGATTCAAGAGGCTCAAATACATGAACTCCTCCATCTGATAATCCCACTGCAAATTGATTCGGTTCTTGAGGATGTGCAGCAATGACGAGTGGATGAACATTAGAGCTGCTGCATACATTAAAACAGCAAAACATGAATTTCCATGAAAATCTTAATAGCTACCTCTGTAATTGTCTGCTTTTCGTTTTCTGTTTGTTCATGTGATCTCAAATAAATACAGTACATTTCATCAATACAAATAGCATTGTAGGATAAATGCAAAAGAAGTACCTGACACTTGCTGGAAGATATGCAGAAGGATAAATGCGACATCGTAGTCTAAGGTTAGAGGCACTAAAGACACAAACACTAGCATCCAAGAAACAAGCATATACTAGTTGACTATCACATGAGAATGTTGCATGAGAGATAGGAGCAGAATTTTCCCGGACGGGCCACTGAGAAAGAAAATGTGTTAGGATGGTAATGTTTGTATGGAGTAAATAAGGCAAGAAAAGCAAACCTGTTTAACGCATTCAAGTTGTTTAGCTTCAAAAATTGCAAGTTGAGTTTCGTGCACAACTAAGAATTGTATCTGGTCCTGGTGAAATTGAACCCGTGTATCTGACTGCATAGAAGAGGGTCTTCCTGGTGGAAGTTGAAGGAATCTGGATTTCTGCTTTTCCCATCCATCAGAGCTCCAAACACAAATCTGAAATAAATAAAACAATATCATATCAACATTCCAAGTGAACAAAAGACGACTGTTAAGAATTTGGTAAATATAATCCAATTCTATAGAGAAATGGACAACTTAAAAGTACAGTTTAGAAAGTGTTTTTATCATTAAATCACATGAAAATAAAAACCAATTAATGTGTATAGATGTCAACTGTTGAAGAAGTCTCAATATTTCCAATGAACAAGAAGATAACAATTTATTAAATTAATTGAATTTAGAAGAGAAAAGGACAACCAAAAAGAAAAAGTAAAAAGTCAACTGTTAAAGAAAATTTCAGGAAGACAGATAATCTTCTAACCTGAGCATCTGCACCAGAAGAAACCAGCACATTCAGCAAATGGGAGAAAGCAAGGCCAGTAATTCTTTTGGTGTGTCCCTTTAGCTTGCTTTTAACCTTTAAATGATAAGAGAAGAAGATTAGTCGTTTCTTCTGTTGCAAGTCAAAATATTATCTGGGATTCTATGTAGTATGAACGTATCACATACCTCGTCTACACGGACATTATAGATCTGGATAGTAGAATCATCCATACCAATTGCAATTATATTGTTATCCTGGGGGTGGAAGGCTAGAAAAGTTGCAGCTGGTGCTGGAGCCATGAATGTCGTCATTGTCTAGATTCAATCCAGAGGGAACACGTTTATTACGTAACCAAAATGAACTTTACAACTGAGTGAGATTACAGAAGTTTCTTTCACTACCTTGAATGTCATCATATTAAACAAGGAAATCTTCCCACCAGATGCTGACATTACATAGGAGTCATTCTTGGATAAAGCAAAACAAGGGACGACCTCTTCAGGACTTGTATCAGACACGTCGTTGGTCATAAGATTGCCACTAGGAGGCTGCCATAGTTGGGGTGACATATTGGCTGTGGCCTGAGAGAGGTAATGCACTAGGTTAAGTATCAGAAGTTGCTACCTGTATTTTTCTTTAGAAAATACAGTACACATAATTAAAAAGAATTGATACACCTACCTTGCCAGTAGCATTCCGATCATTTCGCTGCCATTTCCAAAGGAGATGAATAGCATTTGCTGCTAAAGCCAATATAGCACTTCCAGAGTTTGTGTATATTAACCTTGATATCTACATAAAAAAACACAATTAATGTTCTCACTATTTTATCCAAGATATAAGATGTTTTTGTTATTCATTGCAGCAGAAATGATTTTCTTGTCATCCACCCACCTTGGTAGCTCTCTGGTTCTCTGGAAGCCTTAAGGATCGGCACTGAGACGGTTCATTTATTTCAGTAAGCTTCCATATCTTTGATTTGTCATTACTTTCATCAGTTATTCTAGGCTTTACATCCGCTGTAGTCCTGCCATCTCCATTCTGAGAAGTAAACTGTGTCTAAATACAAAAGATCTAGGATGCTCTAATTTCTAGCAGCAATAGACAATAGGATAAGAACAGATACATACTATTCCTGGGATGGAAAGTCCTGGTGTGCCTCGCTCTGAAAGACCAGTACTAGAGGCAGCGGCAGCAGCAGCTGAAAGCTGATTCACATTTGGCTACGGGATATGAAATAATTAGCATGCTTTCGTAAGCACCAACTTTAATCATCAAAAGAATAAAGCATAATCAAACAAATTACCTTTGTCAAGGATTCAGAGACTCTTGAAGAATCATAAGAAAGATTCTCAACTGAGCGTAACAAGCGTAGACCGTCTGCATTGGCTAAAATTTTAATCCCATTCTCATTAGCAGAAACTGCCATGAGGGCACCGTCCTTGTTAAAGCGAATTCTTGGACTTGTCTAGAGAGAGAAAATTAGTAAGTAACCATGAGTACAAGACAGATCATACATTCAATTATACCTTTAGATTGCAAGGATCATGATTTAAGTTAGGGGGTAAAGTAAAAAGATGTTGAGAAATTATAGCTATAATATACTGAAAAATACACATGATTTAATACAAAGATAATATTCATAAACAACAATATAACTTTTGACAAACATGGTGCATTGCTTACAGGGAGTCCTCCATCTGCATCAACAGACATCAGAAGTTGAACATTGTCCATATCCCAGAATTTAATTGAGAAGTCATCACCAGCAGCCAAATACCGATTTTTAGTAGTATCAAATTGTACAACACCCGAAGAGCGTTTTCGAAACCCTTGATAAGTTCTTCGCAAAGAACCTTCACTTTCATTCCATTCAACAATATGAGATTCACCATCCTTGCTAGTACCACATGAAAAAAGCCTGACATTACAGAATAAACCATATTAGATCATCAAGATTTGGCAAAGGGAAATAAATATAGTGCAAAAATGAATCAAAGCGGGCAATGATTTATGTTCAACCTTGTTCCATCAGCACTGTAAGACATTGTTGTACACCACCTCCCAGGAGCATCATAGTCAACCCGTGAGCCAGCATTATCATATAACCAAGCTTTAATTTTCCCATCAAGAGCAGTAGAAAATATAAACTGGAGGAGCAAATGGGAGAAACAAAAATTAGGTTCAAGGTCAGACTAGAAAAGAAAATTTAGTAAAACAAGCCAGAAAAATGTAAACCTGAATGTTTTCCTTGTGATGAGGACAGACAGAGTAGACTGCTGCTTCATGGCCTTCAAAGGTATATTGCCTAACACCAGTAGCTGCATCCCACACCTACAAACACCAAAATAAGTCAGCTCATGTTCAAAGTTGTTCCATACAAACAAACAAAAAAACAGGTGCACAAAGACAACCTTAATGGTCTTATCGTCGCCACAGGTTACAGCACAAAGTTGCTTATTGGGGGTAGAGAAGGCAATATCATTCACTCCTCCAACATGAGCATCAATCTACAAAGTAAAGATAAAGGCAATATGTGACAATTAATTTGTTTGTTTTTTATTAAAGAACATTAATTTGGTAGACTATTACAAAAATGGAGCATAGATGACTCAGTTATCAGTGTTTATATATACCTCTAAATGCTGTCGCACATCATTGTTGCCATGATATGAGTAAATTTGCACAATATGTCTAGAGTATGCAACCCCTGATTAGCACACAGTGAAAGAATTTTCATATAACAAACCAAATTCCATCTAAATAAAACAGGTTTAGCACCTGACATTCACCAAAAATGAAGCATAGGTTAAAACTCACCAAAT
Organism: Oxyria digyna; assembly: GCA_029168935.1. NCBI lineage: Eukaryota > Viridiplantae > Streptophyta > Magnoliopsida > Caryophyllales > Polygonaceae > Oxyria > Oxyria digyna. The sequence goes on from JAPVLV010000005.1 coordinate 51,461,411, forward strand.
AAGGATCCATCATGGCTCCAAGTTACACGGTTAACAGATACACCAGGATCTTTGACCAAAGCTGCCTGCAAATTAATAGGACAAAGCATTTCTCATGAAAATGAGCTTTTAAAGTAAATCAACGGGAGTTCAATTGATGTAAGAGCAACTAGATACCTTGTTAAATTAGGTATTAGCATAGAAGGGGAACATACCTGTAGAGGCATTGAGCAATTACCAAGATCCCATACTTTAAAATTTCTGGAGACCAGCTTCTCACGAGAGCCGACTTCCCACAGTGTTATATCACCAACATTTGTACCCACTGAACCATCATAGACAAAAAAAAGTGTCAATATTTTATTTGAAGATAGTCAGATGTCAAGATGGGGAAGCAAATACCAAAAATTGGAAGAAAGACAAGTGAATAGGATTTGAAAGCTGAAATTTCAGAAGCTTAACCAACCAAGAAGTAGCATTTGTTGAATAGGATGGAAATCCATGCTCATAGGAGAAGAACCCTGATTTAACGACCTAGCAACAGTCTTCGGCAACTCATCAGGTGCACCAAATACTTGGCTATGACCAGGACCGGGACCTTGAGCTTGGGAATGACCTTGACCATGAACTGGACCTTGACCTTGACTATGACCATGACCATGACCGTGACCGTGACCGTGACCATGACCATGACCATGAGTAAGACCTGGAAATGGTAGCACACTCACTGGCAGATTTACCTGCACAAAAAAAACCTACTTATTAAAAAGACAAAAGCATTAACTTGAACATTGATGGCTCAAGTTATGGAATGCAAAGATAAACCACATCTTATAGAAAAGGGGTACCTCGTCACCAATTCCCATGGGCCGTGCTCTTTTGGAAGCATGATCAGGATCACCAGATGGATATTCTGCAGAGGGATTACCCGGAGGAGTCCTGGGATGCTTCAGTGCAGCTACAGGAAATCGAGTCCTTGTTAATAAAATAATGGATAAGATATTTTTAGACTATTTCCTATTCAAAAATCGCCTCAAACAACTCATAACCTTGGATAGATGGGCCACCCAACCCAATAGGTCCACCAGAAACTGCAGGGTGTGCAACCGCTGGGGGATTTGTCATCCAACCAGCAAGTTGGGTCGGAACAGGCTGTGGTGCGGTTTGAAAAGGCTACAATAATTTAACAAGAGATTAGTACCCACGATAGACGCTAAAATAGCTGTTCGAAACTGCCTAACCACTTACCCCATGCACACCCAAAGGTGGAAATCCTCCTCCAGCTTTTGGCAAGGAACCCAATAGTGGGTTTAGGGGATTGCCAGCAGGTGACGGAGCACGAGCCCCATTTGGTTGTCCACATGTGTGATCCACAAAAAGTGTCTTAATATCTGGATTTGGCCTCGGATTTTTACAAAGTTGATGCTGCCAGTTCAAGCTGCAAAATTACAAGGGTAAATAACCAATCCAAGTAGGTGAGCAGTGAGCTAAAGTTACATGGACTGATAATCAGAAAATTATATAATGAATTAGAAAAGCCGACTTTGCATAATATTTCTGTCTTCGTAGATTTAAAAGTGAATGTAATCAATCAATTATTGGACAGCTATTAGAATCCTAGAGACTAGTTATGATTGTGGAAAAATAAGTATACATAGAGCTCAGCATCAATTAGTATAAACATTTACATGAGCCCAACATCAAAACAATGATCCCTTTAAAACAACATGCTTAGTTAACACTTTCAATATCCAATTTAACCATCCAACTAGTAGAATTGGAGTTTATTAATAGAATAGAAAGAGATAAAATGCACTTTTTGCTAGATTATGCCATTCAATGTCAACTTTGACTCTCCTAATTACCTTTGGTTAATAAGGGTCCGCAGTCTTGAATTCTTAAGGTTTGGAAGCTGCAGTTTGTCCCGAAACAATGGATTTGCTTCAATGAGCTTCTTGAGTTCAACCAACATAATTGATCTAGCAGACTTTGTATCTCCATACTTGGAGAGTTGTTCATTTTCCCTGCACACAGTAAGGTGCAACTTGTATACACTTGTGGAAGCTCAGCAAAGTCATATAACCTATCCAGAGCACATACCTGAAGTTGTCCAACGTCAAGAGTTGAGTAATTTCCTTGAAGAGCTCTTCATTAAAGGAAGCAAAAACTTTGAGATCTTTTACAAGTATCTCCACCGCCTTGGCCCTATCATGTCTGCATACGCAAAAGAGCACAAAATGTTTAACACCACTAGTCATAAATACAAAAGATCCCCCACTCTTGCATGCACAAAAAGCTTACTTGTCCAGTGCCTCTAGATACTTCTGTTTTCTTATTTCAAAGAAAATCTTCATGGAATATCGGTTGTCATCCACCTTAGTGAATCCAGAGAGATACCTTTCTACTTCATCCCAGTTTCCATTATGTACTTCTTCCTCGAAATACTTCATGTTAAAGAAGAACCCAGACTCTTGTTCAAGCCTATGCACACAAGAAAACTCATTAAAACCACCAAGTAGTAGCAAACGTGACCAATTTCATAAAAATGGACACATATTTAAAACTTATTCAACAAATAAATAACCTACTTGTGAACAGTCTCCTTGAACTTCTCCTCATCTAAAAACTGTAAGATCAGAAACACAAGCTCTCTACTGAGAGACGACATCGTACCAGCAGCTTCAACCTCGAATTCAGATGTGTAGATTTAACCTAGAAACAAAGCAGATCTATTAAAGGAGAAACACAAGTAACCAGCCCCCAAACTACATCAGCAAACATCAAAAACCGTAACCAGAAACAACAGGTTCAAAATCTCAGCTAAATCTCAGAAAATCGAACCCTAAACGCATCCAATTAGACTCTAGCAGAAATTCCAGGTCGCGCAGCTAGGAAGTAACGAAGAAGCGGTCACAAATTAGGGTTTTCCAAGATCCAAAAGAGAGAAAATCAAAAGCCACTTTAAACCCTCGGAATCGAAGATCGATGCACAAATTGCCAAGGAGAAAAAAGCGAAATAGGTATAGAAAGTCCAAAGCCGAAAGATTCGTAGCATGTGACATAGAAATGAAGCTTTACCTTCCGCAAAGAGATCGACTGAAAGCAAAGACGCAAAAGGGAGAAGAAGAACCTAACAGCAGCAGCTCCCGAGGCTTTCTCTCTCTAACAGAAGAGCTTTTCTTCTTCTTCTCCTCTACAGAGATTATAGCTTAAATTAAGAGAAATACAGCCATTAAAGACTTTGCAGAAATGGAGATTTCTTTTTAATTAGGAGAGACAAGAACGTTTTTAGATAAGTAGTCATTAACCCTATGATAAGTGGATCAGCTTATCAGTCATGTGATAAGGCGAAGTCGTACTTACTGGAAGTGGGCCCCGCACACTTTATTTCAGTTTTGAATGGAGAAGAATCTCTGAGGAATTACAGCTGTGCCCCTCCAGTTCCAGCTGAGCTAACCTCAGGAGAGAATGTTTCAGCCGTTGGATTGGATAGAATAATCAGATCAACGGCTAAGTCTCCCTCAAAAAATATGTACTGTGATAAGGCGTAGCAGGGGATTACCGCACCGTAATCTGATTTGTTTTGCCCTTCTTTTAAAAAGATTTTTTTTACAGAAACGACAACTTTTTCGGACGTGCCTGGACGAGTTCTTTGCCCCTAAATTGTGCGAAAATTACAAAACGTGACACCGGATTATTAAATGTCAATACCGTACCCGATATATTACATCATCCGAGTATATCGTTTGATTCGTTGACACGCGATATTTTAAGGCGAGATGAGAAATTTGGTCATGGGTACTTCTCATAATTGCAATGCTTAGATAATACTGTAGCTTTACTATTTGATGCAACGTACCCTCCGTCCCTTTTTTGTTTGTTCACAAGTACGATTTTTCCATTTATTTATCGAACTAAGTACAATGCTTAGAAAAAGTAAAAAGGTGGTAATTATAGGTTGATAGTAGGGATAAAATTGGTAGAATAAAGTAACATAAATGAAATAATGGACAAATAAAAAAGGACACCCGAAAAGGAAAGTGGACAAACAAACAGGGACGAGTATTAATTTCTCCATTTATTTATCGAACTAAGTAACGTGTATGCCATTTTTTAGACTAACAAGTATCTTTCATAACACGGGTCATTGGTGGATTTTTACTTGGCCATCATTCATGACTTGGAGATGATGTCCATGTAAATTACTAGTTTTTAATGTACTTTTATTATCCATTGGAGATGTTAATTTGGTGTAGTTTTAATTAGAGGAAAAGAATATCCATGTGGCTAAAATTGTTGAAATATTACTCAGTTTATTTATATCTCTCTTATGTCTAATCTAATAAACTAAAGTCAACTTGGCAGGGCGGTAGTGGTGGCGTGGTCATAATAAGAACTAGATACGGGTCTCGCGCGGAGCGCGAGAAAATTACGGATTTTCATATGTGATTTAATATAGTTATACATTATTTGTTAATATGTTTTTGTTGTTATCAAATTTATTAATATTTGTAAATATAAGTATTTTTTATTTCTTATATTTATGTTTGAAGTAGTTTTAAAACATAATATTAGAATAAGTTTGCATTGTCATAAGAGAAGCTCACACATTAATTTAATTTGTGACTTAATCAAGTAGACTATAAATAAATATAACATATGGATATAAGAAAGATATTTAAATACATGCCCAAAAGTCCAATAGGAGGTGATTAAGAAATGAGTAATGCATTAAATTGGTACCAATTTTATTCAATTTTGGCAACGGACAGCCAACTTTTATATAGATAAGATAATAAAAGTTAGGTTAGATTAATGGGTAAAAATCAAGTGTAAATATGACCCAAAAAAATTAAGTGTGAATAGTTATTATTGTACGAACGAAGAAACATATATCTTTATGTTATATATTTTTAAAGTGTATTTTTGTGATATATCTTTTGGGAGTGTGAAGGTGATTGTTAAGGAAGTGAATATAATGTTTTTATGTGAGAATAATTTTTATTCTACGAATTTATAAATTTAAGCACATTATATTGACATGCACAATCTTCTATATTTTTACATGCATATTTTTTTACATTTACATGCACATTTTAGAAGTGTGCATGTGCATGTCTATGACAATATATATACCTAAAATACATGCATATGCCTTGCGTCTGCATGTGATGTGAATATAGAAAGGCGTACATGTATTCATATATTCGTAAAATAAAGTCATTCTCGCCAGATCCAACTCTTGCATATTTTTCATATTTGCACATTAGTAATCATTCTTACATTATTATTTTTTATAAATTAATATATTCATTTATAATCATAAAAAGTTGAGTTTAAATTGTATTAAATATAAAAAATTATCTTTCTACAAATTTTTGTGTAAGTGCTCTTTGAGTTCTCTGATTTTCCTTTGTCTTGGATTGGGATACTCACTCTAAATTTTTCCTATGAAATACATATATATATGTATAACAAGTCATCTTCATTATTATTGTCGATTTTTTTATGACTCGTTTGATATCGATATTAAAAATATGAGAGATTGGATGCGGATATCGTGATAAAGGTATAGATATAAGTGATATAATTGATATACTCATTTTATGAGAGATAATATATATCACTCATATTCATACCGTGTAATACCAAACAACAAGTATCGTTATACTTTCGACATCATATATACTATCAAGAACAAATATGAATATATATGTTACTCATATTTATTATGTAAGTGTCAGTATCAAGTGAATCCTTAATTTTCTCCCACATTGTTTTTTTTTTGTTGCAAGATGTGGGGGTTACCTCTTCCACGTTGTTTAACGATACCTTTTTTGTAAATGAAATTCGTTGTCACACACAAAAAATACAAATTCGTTGTCACACCCGAAAAATAATTATACACATTTTAAATTTATATACGTTAAGTTAACGTATATAAAATATGAAATAAGGAAATCTCATTGAAAATTTAGAATTGACATATCAGATATTGAAATTGAGGGTCGTCGTGAGAATTTGTAGCAACACTGGCGTTGAAGAAATTAATATGAAGGCATACAATTAAAAAGTGATTAGGGATGTGTGTTTTATTGTTGATTACTTGGTTTTAAGTTAAAATTATTATTTAACTAATATTTATCAATTTATATACTACTTTTTTTACCGGATATAGCGATCCTTCTATGCTTTTATGAGTGTTTGTACCATGTCCATATTTTACCACGACAGCGCAGGCACGGCCCGGAAGAGCAATATTAACGTCCAAGTCCGTTTATTAGAATGATCGGTCGAACAGGTCGAGCAGACCAACCCTTACTTATACAGATCTAACGTTAACGAATTGAATCTTACTCCGTACTAGATTGGCCGAGTCACGGGTAACAAGAAAAGATTATCCGCTCTTAAGCATAAAAAAAATGTACAGTAAGTAGCTAAGATGGTAAAGAAATCTCCTTTTAACAAAGTAAAATCCGAAAGAATAAGGATACAAATACAAGGTTGAGAAGTATCACCCACTGTAGCCAAAGGATAAGGATGTGGGGCTAAGCATGACACCGCAGGAACTTCACACCAAAAATAATGCACAGACATTAAACAAATTATATATACATGGCCTGTTCGGTAATTTATTTTTTACCCTTAATTTCAAAGAAAAATAAGCTAGTTTATGAAAACAATAAGCTAGGATTTCAAGCTTTTTGATAAAATAAGCTAGCCTTATACACATTCTCAAATGCCTTATACACATTCTCAAATGCTCTCTCCTTAGCATGTGCCTACAACCACAATTTGTATATAAAATAAAATAAAATAATATATAATTAATTAATTAACGCAAAACATATGTTAGACTTAAACCCATGTAGTATGTACACACTATTAATATTTACCTTTTTTCCACCGAAATATGATTATATATCCGATCTAACCACTAAAAGATAAAATCTATACTCCCTCTATCACATAATGTTATTCTCATCTCAATTTTTATACTGTTCACAATTCAACACAATTTTCTATATATGAATAAATATAGTCATGCGAGATCTTGTTTTATTCGTCTCATTGAGTACTTAAAACTCTACCAATATTAAAGTTTATAATTTTTAGAAACATATGACGAGATATTTAGGACACAAAATCTTTAGTGTAAATATGACAAAGTAAAATGGAAAAAAAACATTATGAAAAAGAAATCTAGTATAATACTCACTTCGTCCCATAATATAAGTTTATTTACTTCTTTGACGCTATTTACAAACCGATAAAATCTTTTAGATTTTTTTCGCGATATATAACAAAAAAAAATAGTTGTTTGAGATCTTGTTTGATTCGTCAGAATGAGTAATTTAATAATAAAAAAAAATTTAATTTTTATTAACATATAATTAGAGATATTACGATGTAAAACGTATATCGATATACGTATCAAAAACAAATACTCCCTCCGTCCCTTTTTGTTTGTCCACAAGTACGATTTTCACGGGAATTAAGGAATTTTAGGAATATAATGATTATAGGAGAGATAAAAGTATAAAGTGAATGGTTAGAGGAGAGAGATAGAGAGAGAAAAAGTAGATAATATTGGAATTTGTGAGAGAGAAAAAGTGAAAAGGTGGTAATTATAGGTTGATAGTAGGGATAAAATGGGTAGAATAAAGTGACATAAATAGAATAGTGGACAAACAAAAGAGGACATCCGAAAAGGAAAGTGGACAAACAAATAGGGACAGAGGGAGCAAGACTTATACTATAGAACAAAGGAAGTATAACGTATGTATGAGATAACATATGATATGGTAACGGAAACGGTCCTACTCCCTCCGTCCCATTATATAAGCTCCATTTCATTTTCTGACACTATTCACAATTTGAGAGAATCTTTTCGGTTTCTTCCAATTTACAAGCAAAAACATAGTCATGTGAGGTCTTGTTTGATTCGTCTTGACAAGTACTATAACAATTTCAAAATTTTATATTTTTTACTAATACGTAACTAGAGATATTGACAAAACAAAACGCGTATCGACATTCGTTCGAGGATGAAATGAAGCTTATATAGTGGGACACAGGGAGTATATAGATAAGGCCAACTCACGCATTGGGATGAGGTGTTCATAAATAAGACCACAGACGGTTGGTTAGATACCAATATTTAAATATCATACCACATGTTTCATTTCTCTCTCTCTTTTCATATTCTCGTGATAAATTCATCATACCCGAGAAAACGCAACGCGGAGTTTTTCTCGTTACCGTTACTTCTCGCGAGAAATAGAAATTGTAATACTCACAATCAATTATGTAAATAAACGTACTACTACTAGTAGTTGCTTTGTGTTCAGGGGTGTGGATTGTCAGAAACTGGGCCCCACATATATTGGGAAAGTGCAACATCATTATTTATGACCCGGCTTCCAGTACATCGTGGTCCCCACCACCCAACTTATAAACACACATAATAACGTTACATAAATAATACTCCATGGACTATACAACTTTTTTGTTGCTAAGTGTTACGGAGTATATAATCACCAACAAGATAAACAACAACAACATTTTCCATTACATCCCGAAAAATAGAGTCTGGTAGGTCGAGATTGATATTTCTTTACCCCAACAAACTAAAAGGATCGATATAATCGAATATAATCCAAAATTATATTCCCTACGTTTTGTTATGTAAGTCGTTTGGAGATGATGCACAAATATTAAGATTTTATTGATTATGACTACACTTTCTTGAAATTGCAACTCTTCATATCTGTTCCCAATTAACGATGGCTAAAAAGCAAATACTATACTCCCTTCGTCCCCAAATGTTCTTCTCATTATCAATTTTGACACTATTCACGTTTCAAGAGAATCTTCGACATATCTTCCAATATATAAGAAAAAAATATATTAACATGAGGTCTTGTTTGATTCGTCTCATCAAGAATTTTAACAATATCAAAATTTTATAATTTTTATTAATGTGTATTTAAAGATATTAGCGTTATAAAACGTGTTTCGACGAATGTGTCGGAAAGAGATGGGAAGAACATTAAGGGACGGAGGGAGTAACAAGTATTAATTTGTGGCTTTGTTTGCATTATACGGATAAATTAATTATAGAGGTTTTTGCACAGAACCACCCCTTATTTGGGTCAATTTGCATGAAATCACCCCTTATATCACTATTGATTTAAAACCACCAATTATTTCACATTTTATTACAAAATCCCACCATCGACTAACTTTTGTTAACTTTTCCATCCAAATGTTGAAATAACGATTTTGCCCTTGATTTTTTAAACTAATTACATAAATTATCGAGTAACCTTACCTGCTCAATTTCGATTTGGGGATTAGAGTTCTTTGTTTCTCAACCCTAAATTCAAATTTGATTCATATTCAAACAAATTAGCTAAAGATTTGTGCAATTTCTCCTCACTAAACTCTTTCAAATTGAGACAACCTAATGCAATTTCTATCGAATTCCAGTATTCAACTTGATGAGCAATTAAAACATCACCATAGATTCTCATAATGAACAACAAATTAATCAAATTTGATGGTTGTGAAAAAAAACCTCTTTCTTCTTCTTCTTCGTTGCATCTACTTCCCCACCGCCATCGTCGGAATTTGATATCAGAGAAGAGTGAGAAGGAGCGGCCAAAAAGACATTTAAATACAAACCTCGTCTTCAACCTTGAACAAAACAATAGAACCAAGCCCTATATTTCAAGATTTGGAATCTAACAAACCCTAGTTGCAGTTGCAGAGGCGGAATAAAGCCATGGACGAGTCGCCTCCTCTTCTTCCTCCTCATCCCCTTCCTCTCTTCTCGCCTCCTCTTCCTCTGCCGCCCCTCTTCTCTTCTTCACCATCGCCTCCGCCCTCTCCTACGTCGCCACTGTCCGCTCCTCCTCGTCCTCTTCCTCCTCCCGCTCCCCTTCCCCCACCTCCGACCACTCTCTCTCCTCATTCTGAGCCCTCTCAAGTCTCATCAGATCTCATCTGGTCCATGGACCCGCCTGTCCGCGATGCCAAATGGAGATCCTACTACGGCCTCTCTTACCCTTCACTACTGTCGTCGACAAGCTCAAGCCTCACATCGCCCTCTCCAACCTCTCTCTTCCCTCCGATTATGCAGTAGCCATGGTCCTCTCTCGCCTCTCCCGTGGCCTCTTCGCTAACACCGTCGCCCGAAGGCATAACCTCGATCCCTTCCTCGTCTCCAAGATCACTAACATCGTGACCCGCCTCCTCTCCACTAAATCTCAATTTGAAAGAGTTTAGGAATCAGATTTGAATTTAGGGTTGAGAAACAAAGAACCCTAATCCCCAAATCGAAATTGAGTAGGTAAGGTTACCCGGTAATTTATGTAATTAGTTTAAAAAATAAAGGGTAAAATCGTAGTTTCAACATTTGGATGGAAAAGTTAACAGAAGTTAGTCGAGGGTGAGATTTTGTAATAAAAAGTGAAATAATTGGTGGTTTTAAATCAATAGTGATATAATTGGTGGTTCCATGCAAATTGACCCAAATAAAGGGTGGTTTTATGCAAAAACCTCTTAATTATATATAGTGCTTTTCAAAATCTAGATATGTGTGTAAACAAACTTTTTTCCTGTGTAAATTAACTTTTTCCTTTAAAGCGACTTACATAAATGAATTTTGTCACCCTCCCCAAACGACTTACATAACAAAACGGAGGGAGTATATATATATACAACTACAATAAACAAGAACAAAACAAGGCAATTGAAACAACCCAAAACAAAGAACGATACTAGCTTAAGCTTAAGTGATCAGAATCTTCTCCCTGCACAAAGCTTTATTTCAAATCAAGTCTTCTGAAAGAGCCAAAACAAAGAGGTCTTTACGAATAACTTTCATCTAACTCTTTTTTAGACGACCCCTGTCACGACGGTACCCCTCAAAGCCAGCACCTCACAACTGCGAATTGAAGCACAAAGCAACCTTCTCTATACGTGCTCAAACCACCGAAGTTTAGTCTCTCGCAATTTACCCTAAATATTAGTCACTCCAACAGTATGACGAAGTTTGATCTTATCTAAGTTAATATGGCCGCAAAAAAACTTTATTTTTCCAAAAAACTTTCATCTAACTCTTTTTTAGACGACCCCTGTCACGACGGTACCCCTCAAAGCCAGCACCTCACAACTGCGAATTGAAGCACAAAGCAACCTTCTCTATACGTGCTCAAACCACCGAAGTTTAGTCTCTCGCAATTTACCCTAAATATTAGTCACTCCAACAGTATGACGAAGTTTGATCTTATCTAAGTTAATATGGCCGCAAAACAAGTGTCATATAGGCTCTGTTCGGGAATAACTATGATAAGCTAGCTTATTTTTCCAAAAAGCTTGAAAACCTAGCTTATTGTTTTCATAAGCTAGCTTATTTTTCTTTGAAATTAATGGGAAAAACTTTATTGCCGAACAGGCACACCAACAAGATAAAGTGGCTGTATAAAATCGACCTGCAATATATGATAGTAGAGGAAGTAAACCTACAACAGTGGATATTTAAGGAGAAAAAGCACAAAGGTGTTTATTCGCATTTAAAATGTAAAAGCAGATGTCATGAATGACTGAAACGAGTTGGGGATATGGTGTGGACATACCGACATGATATTTGAACTGTACGTATAATTAAGATGACAAAGATTTGGAATTTTTTTTCTGAAATAGGCTTTTTTTCAAAAAAAAATCTCGAAGTAGGCTCTTTTCAAAAGAAATTCCCAATATAGGCACTTATGCCAGCTTCGGATTTTTTTATGTATAAGAGACGCTGGTCGAACCAGCGTCTCTTATACAGATTTTTTTTTTAATTCCCCGAACCAGCGTCTCTTACACGTAAAATGTTTCAATTTTTTTTTTTATTTGTATAAGGCGCTGGGGTATACAAGCCATTTGTTTAATTTTTTTTTTTTCAAAGTTTATATATATATTATTATATATGACTTACTCGTGTTTGGATGACTCGTATGAGCTCGTTTGAAATCGGAATCGATCACGACCAATTTCGTTGGGTCCGTATTGATCCCAGCTTTCACCAGATATGTCTCTCGCTCGATTTTGATTTCGAACGACCCCATACGAGCCACCCGAACAAGCGTAAGTCTCGTGCGTACCTTCTACTGTAAATGGATATTTACAAATCCGTTCCTCCATATCACGCGATGAGAGACATATCTGGTGAAAGTTGGGATCAATACGGACCCAACGAAACTGGTCGTGATCAATTCCGATTCCGAACTGGTGAAAGAAGGTATGCACGAGATTTACGCTTGTTCGGATGGCTCGTATGGGCTTGTTCGGAATCGGAATTGACCACGACCAGTTTCGTTGGGTCCGTATTGATCCCAGCTTTCACCAGATATGTCTCTCATCGCGTGATATGGAGGAACGGATTTGTAAATATCCATTTACAGTAGAAGGTACGCACGAGACTTACGCTTGTTCGGGTGGCTCGTATGAGCTCGTTTGAAATCGGAATCGATCACGACCGATTTCGTTGGGTCCGTATTGATCCCAGATTTCACCAGATATGTCTCTCGCTCGATTCTGATTTCGAACGACCCCATACGAGCCACCCGAACAAGCGTAAGTCTCGTGCGTACCTTCTACTGTAAATGGATATTTACAAATCCGTTCCTCCATATCACGCGATGAGAGACATATCTGGTGAAAGCTGGGATCAATACGGACCCAACGAAACTGGTCGTGATCAATTCCGATTCCGAACTGGTGAAAGAAGGTATGCACGAGATTTACGCTTGTTCGGATGGCTCGTATGGGCTTGTTCGGAATCAGAATTGACCACGACCAGTTTCGTTGGGTCCGTATTGATCCCAGCTTTCACCAGATATGTCTCTCATCGCGTGATATGGAGGAACGGATTTGTAAATATCCATTTACAGTAGAAGGTACACACGAGACTTACGCTTGTTCGGGTGGCTCGTATGGGGTCGTTCGAAATCAGAATCGAGCGAGAGACATATCTGGTGAAAGCTGGGATCAATACGGACCCAACGAAATCGGTCGTGATCGATTCCGATTTCAAACGAGCTCATACGAGTCATCCAAACACGTGTAAGTCATATATAATAATATATATATATAAACTTTGAAAAAAAAAAATTAAACAAATTGCTCTCCCAGCGCCTTATACAAATAATTTTTTTTTAAAAACATTTTACGTGTCTCTTACACGGGGGAATTAAAAAAAAATCTGTATAAGAGACGCTGGTTTCAAATAAAAAAAAAAGACCATTTATATGAGACGCTGGTTCGACCAGCGTCTCATATAATTTTTTTTTTTTTATGTTTGAACGTATAAGAGACGCTGGTCGGGCCAACGTCTCTTATACATAAAAAATTAAAAAAAAAAATTACCAGCTTCGGACGAGTCTCACACATAAAAAAAATCCGAAGCTGGCATAATTCACAATTCATGAGCTTTGAAATTTCTTAAAACTCTGCGCGTTGCCCAACTCCGCGCGGAATTATCCTCGTGTCAGACTGTGTCTGACACGAGTGCAATAAGCCTTCTCGTTTTATATCCTTAATATCTCTAGTTTTATGTTAATATAAATAATTAAAATTTGATATTATTAAAGTACGCATTAATACGAATCAAACAAGACCCCACATGACTATATATTTTCTTATATATCAAGACAAAATGAGAAGATTCTCTTCAACCGTGAATAGTGTACACTATTCGAAATGAGAAGAACGGAGGGAGTATATGTTATTCATAAGTAAATACTCCGTAGTATCTTACCTAATCTTTATCCATTAGAGTTCATTCTTTATAAAAACAAAAAAATCTTGTTATATTTGTAGGATAAAACTCACATGCAAATGAAATATGTAATGTGAATTACGATGATTAGTTTGCTAGCACATATAATAAAATACTGTGTATACAAATATAACACTCTTTTCGTTTATAATTTTAGTCTAGTTTTAGTTTAATTTGACTCCAATACGATTGTCGATTCATGTTTATATTGTTTATATCTTTAACTACACATTGCTAAAAATTATAAAATTTTAATATTATTAAAGTTTTCACTAAAACGAATAAAAAAAGAACTTACACGACTATATTTTTCGTATATATTGAAAGATATATGAAATATTCTCTCGATTTGTAAATAGTATCAAAAATATTAGCGAGACAAACATATAAGGGAAAGTGTCCGGTGATAATAACTTTTAAAATACGAACGTGAGAATGGTGCACATTAGTAGTAAATTGGTGCACATTTAGTACTAATTTGGTACACATTCATTGATAAACTTAACAACATCCAAAATTTGAAAAACTTTTATTTTTTAAAGAACATTTATGGAGAAATTGAAGAACATTAGGTAAAAATTGTATATGTGCATCACTTTTTCAAAGGATGTGCATCAAAAAATTTAATGCACATTTAAGTATATTTTGATGCACATTCAAGTATATTTTGGTGCACATTAGTCATTCTCACGTTCTCATTTTAAAAATTATTCTCACCGGAACCAAACCCAACATATAATGACAAAGAAAATAGTAAATAACTTGGCAAACAGGTCGAATGGGTCGGGTTTGGGTTCGGGTCAATCGGGTTCAGGTCAAAAACGGTTTCGGGTCAATCGGGTTGACAAAATGTTTGAGTTGAGCGGGTTCGGGTCGGGTCGATCCAACGGGTTTCAAATGTTCATTTTTTAATTGTAATAAAGAAAATAAAATTTTAGAAATATTTTTATAATAAAATAAAATATGTGAAAAGTGGGTTCATTCACGAGTTTGGAGAAGTTCGGATCGGTCTGGATTTGACCCAACGGGTTCGGGTCGAAAACGATTTTGTCCCAAACGAGTTCACACACTTTTCAGGTCGAATTGGATCGAGTATTTTTTCGATCAAATCGGACCGACCCAGCATATTGGATCAGCTTTTGAGAGGTGTAAGATAACACATACAAATATAAATACGTAGACACTTGATTTTGGTCTGCAAGTATTGTTTGTGCAGGTAAATTGAGCATTCCTAACTCACATTCATATGTATCGTATCTGATCCCTTATTTATGAAAAATACTCGATACATACAAGGTCTTGCTATTTGGAACATCCATTTTTTTTATTTAGCACACCCGGATATTCGTTACGAAGGTATTACAGATAATCTTCGTCACGAAGGTATTACATAAAAGATTCGTCATGAAGGTATTACATAAAAGATTCGTCACGAAAGTAAACATGAGTTTCGTCACGAAGGTAAACATGAGTTTCGTCACGGATGAAAAATATTTTTAAATTTTGTAGAGAATTTCAATATCAGTCCGTGCATATAAAATACGTCCAAAACTGACATCGTTTGCTCGCCCTAAAAACAAAACAGTCGTTTCCGTTAAGTTCGTAATATTTAAACATAATGCATAATTATACTTTATAACTAATAAATTAGTGATATTACATGATAATATATCATTATAGTATATAATTTTAATTGCATGATTTTTAACTATAATAAATACGCAGTAATTATATTATACAATTAATAAATTTATATAAGTTTTTGTTTTAACGAACTTAACGATGCGACTATTTTGTTTTGGAGTCTTTTGGAAGGGCAATCGATGTCCGTTTTGGACGTATTTTATATGCACGGACTCGTATTGAAATTCTCTACAAGATTCTGAAAAAAACTAAAAACTATTTTTGATTTGTGCCGAAACTCTTATTTACCTTCGTGACGAAACTCCTGTTTACCTTCGTGACGAAGATCATCTATATTACCTTCGTGACGAATCTCCGAGTGTGTTAAATAAAGGAAGTGAGTGTGCCAAATAAAGACTTTGTACATAGACTTTATGCATATACCAATACCCGATGCGATAAAATATATATTCCTTTTGTCCCAAAATATAGATCTCATCTCATTTATGCATGTATGTCAATGCACATTTTATTTCGTCAATATCTATAATTTCACGTTAATTAAAAATATAAAAAAATTTAATATTATTAAAGTAATAATCGATATGAATCAAACATGACCTCATATGACGATATTTTTCCTTATATGTTAGAAGAAACTTACAAAACTCTCTTGACTTGTTATTAGTGTAACAAAACTAAATATTCGCATAGAGTAGTTTTTTTTATTTATATATGTATAATATTTTTATCTTACATTAGCAATTTCATTAATGTTGTGATTTGCAGATGAGCACTTTCAAATTCCATCACGAACCTCGTCCATAATGAGTTCACATGAATGTGCTCCATTATTTGGTACTCCCTCCGTCCCATAATATAATTCCTTTTTCACTTTTCATATTTGTCGAGACACGTTTTGTATCGTTAATATCTCTAACTATATGTTAATAAAAAATTCTAAAATTTTGATATGTTAAAGTACTCATCAAGACGAATCAAATAAGACCCCATATAACTATGTTTGTTCTTACATATTAAAAGTTATACGACAAAATGTATTAAAAAGTGAATAGTGTCAAAAATAAAACAGGAATTATATACCGGGACGGAGGGAGTAGTTCTCATAGCGGAGAGTTGATAACACAACTTTTGTCGACAGAGTAGTAGACTTTTAATTTAGTGAAAAGGACAAGAAACCGGAAATAGAAAGAGAAGAAAATAATTGTACACAACTTCATGAAAGCGTTATATATTTACATGACAAATCTACAATCACCTTTGTGCTTCCACAACCGCACACCACACAATGCAAGTCAGAAAACTCCAGCCACAAATTACTTGTACTCTATATTTCAATTTGATTGTGTTGTTTCAACTCGACACATGTGTCAAGACGGAGAAGAATATGAATCCTATGTACACTAATTTCTCATTATCATATACTCTATATTTTAATTTGATTGTCTTGTTTCAACTCGACACATATGTCAAGACACGTTTTATATCGTTAATATCTTTAATTAAATATTAATGAAAATTACAATCTTTTAATATTGTAAAAGTATTTATTGAGACGAATCAAACAAGATCTCACATGACTAGAATTTTGGAAGAAATCTATAAGATTCTTTCGATTTATGAATAGTGTTGGAGAATCAAATGGAACAATCAAATGGGAACATATGAAGTAGTATCTCGGAATTGCAAGAAACCACCCGTTATATCTCGGAATTTGCAAGGAACCACCCGCGATATTAATAATTATTTAAAACCACCCGTTTTTGCAACTCTGTTAACAAAGAGCCACCCGCCTCACTTATCGATTAGTTTCTCCGTTAGTGATGTTGAATTTACCATTTTGCCCTCTTTTTAAACAAAAATCAAGGGTAAAAATGTAATCTCGTCTTCTGATGATAATTTGAGGATAAATTGATTTTTTCGTGAGATATTCAATCCCGGTATCAGTTAATTGAGTCATACTTTTTACAAATTAGGGTTCTTGATTACTAGGCGATTTGGGGATTTCCAAATACGATCGACAACGGATGATTATGCCGACGATATTCCGTCGGTGCCGATACGATCGACAACGAAGGAGCGGTGGAGGAAGTGGAGGTCAACGATCAGGCTCCGGCAATTGAGGACGAGGCTCGGAGCTGTGTTGGAATGGCGATTGAGGAGGAGACTGATTCGTTTCGATTCGGTGGAGGCTGGAGAGAGTTCAACTCGGAGGATGTTGAGGAGGCGCGAGCCAGCCCTAGTAGTAGTGGCTATGCTGGGGAGAGAGGTGAGATTCGTGAGATCAGGGAGGATGAGCTCACCAACGGGATCACTGAATACTAAAATCATTCATTTCTTGTCGATGAGGTCGGTATCCTTTGTTGTCCTTCTTTATTGCACAATGTGTTGGAAATCAGGCTTGGGTGGATGAACTAATGCAACTTTCTTGATAGTGGTTTACCACCATCGTTGGTGTTGTTTGTCATTGGTTTTGTTGTTTTAGACAAATTTTGGAAGCGATTTGCCTAATTTTTAAGTTACTCACAGTGTTTATGCTTAGATGGTGTTTAGTAAGTAGTCTTGCTATGGTCTATCCATGCATTGAGAAAGTTAGTTGAAATTACAAGCAAATAAATGTCTATTGCTTTTAGCTTGATTGATAGGAACAAGGATTTCTGAGTTTTATGCCATTGTAACTGTTAGGGTGTAATCTAAATAATGTTGGAAGCTCTAATGCTGCAAGCTGTAATAAAAAGTAATAATAATTAATGGTAGTTAAATAAGATGGGATTTGGAGTGTGTGCCTGAGCAGCAGCTTCTTGACAAGAAATGAATGATTGTAGTATTTGTTGTGTTAGCATGAGCATACAGATTCATACTTGATAGTGTGCGTGTTGAAAGATTGTAGTATTTGTTTGTATAATCAAACACTGATAGAGATAAGATAGGATGATTAAAATTAATCAAAAACCTATTAGCTCAAAAGGAAGAGCAATGTGTTTGTTGCACATGATGTGGGTTCGAATCCCACATAGGTTGTTGAATACCTTTCACTTTTCTCCAATGAGATACACAGTTATAAACATCTTTGAAAGAGCAAGAGTAAGGTAATTTGATATCAGCTAGTTAAGGGCTTTAAGGAGAATTTTTTCATATTTCAGTGAAGTTAACATAGTGATTAGATCATGCATTCATGCCAGATGGTTTTAAGCTACACTACAGCTTCAACAGTTAGTGGTTAATGTTCAGTTGTACCTTTAGTTGATAGCCTCAACAGTTAACAATTATGTTGGAGTCAAAAAAACAAGTGCATGTAAGATACTAATTTGCTCCTAAATAAATGCTAAAAATATCATATATTGTTGGAGTCTATGTGGGATTCGAACCCACATCATGCGTAACTACTAATTACACATTGCTCTTCTATTGAGCTAATAGACTAGATTTAAACCAAGCATATATGGCTATTAGCAGACCTATAAGAATCGAACGAGGCAATGACATTGTAAAAATAGGTTTTGCAACAGAGTGGTGTAAGCTGAGTAGGTATAATGAATAAAGAAACTAAAAATGAGGTGATTCCAGAAGCTAACAAGCACAACCAGTTGGAAGAGAGTAAAAATTAAATGATTAAAGCATATATATTGTATAAACTAGCCAAATAATACATACTCAACATCTTAAGATAGGTTGGAAATGCAACACCTCATATATACTGTATAAACTAGCCATTTGCAGAAGAGACATTGTAAATGACATTGTTGATTTATAAGCTATTCAACGTGCTGCTGCAATTACAGAAGCAGAGGGTCTTAGCAAGATTGAACCTACTCATTTCGAAAGGATTCTTTCTCAACTTCTTCTGGACTTTTAAGATTTCAACTTTAAATTGCAAATGCAAATGACAGTACCAAATAGTTTTCTACTGGGGTTTATTACTGATTTTACATGGAAGTAGCAGAGGATTATGTCATGATTGTTGTATACAACAGAGAGAAAAACCAATGTGGAGGTTGACAAACAGCAAACAATTTGTCTTCTCTTCAAGAAGTCACATGTTGCTTTTCAGGAACAACTTCCTTTACTCTCCTTTCAGAATCATTTACACCGTTAAAAGCCATAACATCAAGAGGTTTTTGCATTGAACCACCCTTTATATGTGCCAATTTGCATGGAACCACCCTTTATATGACTATTGATTTAAAACCACCCATTATTTAGAATTTTGTTACAAAATCCCACCCTCTAGCAACTTCCGTTAACTTATCTGTTAAATATGTAAAAAGACCATTTTGCCCTTATGATTTTAAACAAATTACAACTTTTACCAGGTGATGAGGCTAAAGTCGTAGTGCCAAATCAAAATAAACTCTAAACACTAACTAGAGTATAGCAAGTAAGTAGAGGTCGAACCCAAGGGAATCAAAGCACCAAATCAATGCAGTCAAGTGAAATATCAACTAGTAACAAGTAACCAAAGGGAGGGGGTTTGATTGCAAGAACACACAAGTAACCAGTAACAAGCAGAGGAAGTTTGGGTGAGAATATGATGAGAAGGGGTTTCACCTAGCAAGTATCCACACAACAGTCAATCAAGTTGATCATAGATTTATCTCAAGTTCTATTCAATCCTAGGGAATGTTCCTATTCCAATCTTTAATATATTAGCAGGCCAACCGGTCCTGATAATACTTACTATTCAACAATCAGGGAAACCTCTCAAGATTAGATGAAATAGCAGCAAAGAGCACAGGAATCATAAGGATGCATGCAATAACTTACAACCGTCAAGTATTAACATGCAATCAATTCTCTTTCATATAAACAATCAACTACCAGATCATGCAGATATGAGTGCTACAATGACAAGGAATTCCACCGTATATTCCTAGTCTAGCAATAGAAAACTATCAATCAAACTAGGTGATCAAGCTAGCAAAACCAATAGAAATCAATAGATGAAGAACAAGAGAATTAATACAAACCCATAGGAAAAGAACAAGAGTTTAGAAATCTCACAACTTAAACTTAATAACTGAAGGTTTCAACCGCTAAGTAAAACAATGGAGATTAGTTCCTGCTCATGGTTGCAGAACTAAATTGTCTGATGGAAAAGATGATAGAAAATATGATAATAAGATAGAAAGAACTAGGGTTCTTAAATAGAGAACTAACCCTAAAAATATATGGTAAAAGATAAATCCTAGAACTAAAATAAGGAAAATAAGAAAATAATAAAAGAAATAAAAACAAAAGAAAATAAGGAAAGTCCGGAATATCTTCGGCCTTGTTGTGGCGATCGCCATAGATGCTTGGCGATCGCCATCTTCATATAAAGCTCTGTCGTAGCCTCTGTCACCCCATGGCGATCGCCGTAGAGTCATGGCGATCGACATGCTCTCTCGAACTCACATAACTCTTCTGTTGTAGAATGGCGATCGCCTGGATGGTAGTGGCGATCGCCGCTGCTCCGCAGAATGTCTTCGTCTTCATGTCTTCAATCTTTGATCCTCTTCTTCTTCGGTTCTGGTCTTCATTTCTTCACTTCTTCATAAACAACTCAGAATATAACAATAGCTCCAAATACTTGTGATAACACTCATAAACTAATGTAATAACCCCTAGTTACGCCATACAAAGTGTAGCGTATAACTAGGTCACTTACCTCCAATTAATAAATTAGAAAAAGAGGGTTCTTAAAATTGGGGATGAATTGATAATTAGGGTTCTTGTTGAATTTGGGGATTAATTGGAACATCAAATTCAATAAAAAAAAACCCTAAACGCAATACATTTCTCAGTTCCATCTCCTCAGCCGACAAATTTGGATCCAACCCATCCCTCTGATGACTTGTTTCTCTCTTCCGAGGCCGAAGTTCTTCTCCCAAAGCTTGACCCAAAGAAAACACCTTTGCTGCAAATTCCACACACGTGCCCTGCGTACTTCGACACCGGATTACTCGAACCGGCGAGTAAGAGGAGACGAAATGCGGCTTCTTGATCCTCCTGCGTCATCTCCGGGGAAAGGAGGTGGCTGTTTGGGGTGGGTGTCGCGCCGGCGGTCGGGGTGACACCGCATGTGACCGTACAAAGCCTTCCATGACCGGAACTTCTTCCCGCATTCGGGTCGGGATTTCTAGAGGCGGGTTTGTTTTTTATAAGCCAGTTTGTTGGAAGTTGGGGGTGGTGGTGAAAAATCAGAGAAGAGGTGGGAGGGTAGAGAGTTAGATCGGGGTGAAGAATCTATGGAGAAATATGATTTTGATTTTGAGAGGAGATGAAATAGAGAGATTAACGGGGAAGAAGAGTTCTTGTACGAATTTGACTCTTTGATTTTCATTGTAGTCCATCAAATGCTGAGGTTTATAACCCTAATTATCAATTCATCCCCAATTTTAAGAACCCTAATTTGTAATTTCCTAATTGGAGGTAAGTGACCCGGTAAAAGTTGTAATTTGTTTAAAATTATAAGGGCAAAATGGTCTTTTTACATATTTAACAGATAAGTTAACGGAAGTTGCTGAAGGGTGGGATTTTGTAACAAAATTCTAAATAATGAGTGATTTTAAATCAATAGTCATATAAAGGCTTATTCCATGCAAATTGACACATATAAAGGATGGTTAAATGCAAAAACCTCTACCAATTTTTAGAAAATGGTTTTCAAGATATAAATGTTTGCCTTACTTTTCAAGACCGAATGAAAATCAGCCTTGATATGAACAAATCTCAGCATAGTTGGACTTCTCTTCAAGAAGTCACATTTTGATTGATTTGTTCTTGTACTGCTTCTCCTCTGCATCTTGAAGCACTGCTTCAATGGCGTCCAAGGGCTCTTCAGCTTCGGAAACTGCGACCTCACACTGTAGATCTGTAGCAATTGGTCGAATGCGTCGGAGCCTAGCTTTCCGATAACCACCTTCACAACACGAGATACTACCTCTCTCTCTCTCTCTAGTTGCGAATTTGTTGACAAACCCCTAATGCCCCAATTTCTTCGCAAACCCTAACCCTGAGGCAGGTGGCTCTTTGTTAACAGAGTTGCAAAAACGGGTGGTTTTAAATTATTATCGATACCGTGGGTAGTTCCTTGCAAATTTCGAGATATAACGGTGGTTTTCTACAAATTTTTCTATTTTAAATTTTTTTCAATCTTCATTCTTTTTAAAAGGTGTAACTAGAGTGACAGTCTGAAAGTGTCATTATCTTTAAAGTGTCATTAAATTTACAATATGAAAGTGTCATCTGCCTTAAAATATTAAAGCATAAACCATGTGAGGTGAGTTTAAATAAAACAAGTTTTATGGTGAAACGATAGTATCATTAAGGAGCGTTGGATGAAAGAATATTAATGACTCAAATTTCAGGTTAAAATGGAGTTATATAGGGAAGGGAGTATTAGATTTAATTGAAGATGGGTAGTTACCTAAAATAAAGGAGTTGATTGAATTAAAAAAATTCTAGTTACCTAAAAAAAGAATTAATTTAATTTAAAAAATAATAAAGGACAATTAAGTTAATATTCTTATTATCTTCTTTATTGATATCTAGCACAAATTCTCTTCTCCAACATTAAACCTCTTCTCCAATATTAAACTTCTAATTTTACAATATTTGTGAATATCGATTTGTGTTTTTTGAATATCAAAACGCTTACGAATATCATGTATTTGTTTGTGAATATCAATCAACGTTCATGATGCTATACATATTCATACGTTCTTGTTTCTTTTTCCATTGTTTCTTGAATACCTTATATTTTTATACGAATCTCTACTATTTTCAGTTTTCTATAAATATTAAATTTGTTGAGAATATGAATATCATCATTTAAAGCATGAATATTGATTTGATTTTGGCGAATATCACAACGTTCATGAATATCATGTATTTGTTTGTGAATATTGATCAAATGAATGCTTCCTTAACTATTAATGACAACTTTGACACCTTTCTGAAAATGACCCAGGACTTAGAAAGATGTGATGATAAAATTAAAGAGGAACACCAAGCTGTACTTCTCTTGAATGCTTTGCCTTCTCAATTTGACACCCTTAAAGATGTCATACAATATGGTAGGGATGAGCTCACTATTTCTAAAATTACTGAGTCAATAATTCAAAAAAAATGAGAGTCTTAAGATTTTCAAAACTAAAAATGGTGTTAAAACTAAGGCTAAGTCTGAGGTCATGATGATGACCAAGGGCAAAGCTAAGAAAAACTTTAAGAAGCAACCTAAAGGTAACAACTCTGACAAACTTAGTGAACTTAAGAAAAACTCTAAGTGTCACTATTGTAACAAAGATGGTCATTGGATTCAAGACTGTCATAAGAAAATTAGAGATGATAAAGCTAAGGAAAAATCTGGATCCTCTGGCTTCTCTAATGTTTGTGAATGTAATCCACAATACTCTGCTGAACTGCTTATGTGTGCTCCTCATGATGACTCTACTACTTGAATTCTTGATTCTGGATGTACAATGCATGCTACTCCTCATAGAGGATTCTTTGAGTCTATAACTGAATGTGATGGTGAAGTCATGTTAGGTGATCATACTGCTTTAACTATTAAGGGTATTGGTAGAGTTCCTATGAGAATGCATGATGGTAAGATTAGAATCTTACAGAATGTGAGATGGATTCCAAACTTAAGGAGAAATCTATTGTCTGAGTCTATGTTTGATGATCTTGACTGTCAAATTAACACACACAAAGGAATAAGAGATGTTATAAAAAATGGTACAGTTCTTATAAGGAGCATTAATAAGGGAGGACTTTACTATGTTCAAGCTTCTCCTGAAATTAATGTCTCCACTTTGAAATCTGTTGATAACAGTCAGGATCATACTAGACTCTGGCACTCTAGGCTTGGCCACATTGGCCATAAAGGCCTCAACTATTTGCATAAATATGGCCTTATACCTAACAAACCATGTGACCTGAAATTCTGTGAAACTTGCATCTTTGGTAAGAAAATTGCTCACAACTTTCCTAAATCTAGCTATGTTGCTAGCAAACCCCTTGAGTATATCCATTCTGAGCTATGGGGCCCAGCCCAAGTTGACACTGTTGGTGGCAGGAAGTAAATTTCTATCCCTAATTGATCACTTTTCTAGGAAGGTTTGAGTTTACTTGCTAAAAACCAAAGATGAAGCTTTTGAGAATTTTAAAAATTGGAAAACCATGGCTGAAAGTCAGACTGTCTATAAGGTTAAGTGTCTTAAGACTGATAATGGTCTAGAGTTTTGCAATAGCATCTTTAATGATTACTGTAAAGAGAATTACATTAAGAGACACCTCACAGTCCCAGGCACACCTCAGCAGAATGGAACTGCTGAGAGAATGAACAGAACCTTACTTGAAAAAGCTAGGTGTATGCTCATAAGTGCTGGGATGAAGGGTTCTCTATGGGGAGAGGCTGTTATAACTGCCCCTTATCTAGTTAATAGGTCCCCCTCTTCTACTATTGATTTTCTTACACCTCAAGAAAAGTGGACTGGTAAGAAACCCAACCTGACACACTTAAGGATTTTTGGGTGTAGTGCATATGCTCAGATATCACAGGGTAAGCTACACCCTAGAGCCCAAAAGTGTGCCATGTTGGGGTATCTAGAAGGTGTAAAAGGCTACAAACTCTTGGCTATACAACCAGGAGGATACAAAGTCATTACATCCAGATCAGTCACCTTTAATGAGGTAGAATTTCCTTTTCTTACTAGACTAATGCCTTCAAATGAGAACACAAGTACATCTGAAGATGAAGGAGGAACAAACATTCACATTGGTCAATTCTTTCAAGAAAATGACATGCCTGGAGCTGCAGAAGAGGAATTTGACCTTGGCCAATCAGTTAGCCAAGAACTCTCGAGCTCTAGTGAAGAGCATCCATCTCAACATGAAGTGGGGAGCTCTAGCAACCAACAAGATGCTCAAAATCAACAGCTTGATAGTGGAAGATGGCACAACATTTTGGCAATAGGATCATAACAAATTAAATGGTGAAGCAATTGAAGAACCACTTAGATTTTCATGCGAGAAACCGATCGTTCATCGACATATTCATCAGCAGGGAAATAATGTCACTAAGGAGGAAGTGAATGTCTTACATGTCATACCATCTATACAGGATATTAAGGGAGCACTCAAATCGGTCGATATTTCCAAAACTCCGTGATAAGAATTGGTAGACTTCGTATGCCTTCGGGGAGGATCGTGGTAGAAAGGATAGTCGTCGGGGCTACTAAACTCCTTCACCGTTGGGAAAGGTATTGAATCTTTCAATTCAACAAGAATTTGAAGGCTTGATAATCCAATCAAGGAATGAACGGATTCGGTAGGTAGGATTGATGATAGTTCTCTAACAGTAACAAGTTCAGATCCAATTAGTGGGATGACACTGAAGCAAAGGAATGAGGCTTTCTCAACTTTAAACTCTGCTATAACATTCAACATTGCTGTAAATAATGACAGTGGTCTCCATATAAAGGAGAAGTTTGAAAATATTGAAAGGAAATAAAGTGACGAATGCTTAACCTAGTTTAAGAAAGCTAAATGAAGAAAAATAACTAATTAAAGTCTTAAAAACCCGAAATCATAAAACCAAACACAAATAAACTGATTTCGGACATTCACCAGATACCGTCACCGCGGGTGCGGGTTGAGTGTCGTGGGTGCGGACCCTGGTGCGGTTCTACTTCTCGGCTTCTGCTTTCTGGAGACTTGTGGTGCATTCCTAGCCTCGAAAAGGTCAACGATGGCTTGCTGGAGCGATCTAGATCTCGTAGGGAGCTGGTCTTCTCATGAACTCATCGAGTAAGGTGATGGGATCCTGCCTAGCCAACAAAGGGTCTATGCTGAGTCCTGCTAGTCCGCGCCCATGGAGACCTCCTTGGTTCAACATGAAATGGTATCCTCTCTATAAGACCATGATATCCAGTTCCCTCTCTGATAAGTACAGGTCAGTTCCCATCAATGTGGCCATCGTCAGTTCCTTACCAGCAGAGCATACCTTGAGGTTCCTAACCTCCAGTTCCACAATGCACACACTCTCTAGTATTCACACCTCCAGTTACAACTCCCGTTCTCAGTGCCAATTCCCGACTCCAGTTCCTGAAGACAGTTCCTTTAGCACCAGTTCCTACGAGTTGTAAAGCTGCTTATCTTATTAGTTATATTTATTATTATTTCCTATTTTAGTATATGTTATTAGGTTAAGGGTGTGTCTACTCTCATGCTTGAGAGGCCGGCCCTAGTTTCCCTTTTATTATCTTCCTTATTACATTCTTTACTTATTTTGCAAGATACTCTTTTGTAAAGGCTCGCCTATATATATGGCTTGCCTTCTTCATTAATATCACGTTTAGCTTTTGGATTAATTGATAAAGTCGAGTGCATCTCCTTGTTAATCCCCTAGGCGTCACCAAAACAAAGTCTAACTTCTTTATCCCTTCGTCTTACTTCTAATCTCTTCCCCGGTGGATTTATCTACCAAACCATTAGTAAACCTACACTTTAGATCCACTTCATCTCTACAATTCATCCGCTCCATCGTTGTTGCTTGTTGCCACAAGTAACAACATCACTATCATTCAGTTCCCCAGTTACTGTCAAGTCTTCCGCAGTCCTCCGAGTTCCCAAACTCGACCAGTTCTTGAGAAGGCCGACTCCCTACGAGATCTAGATCGCTCCAGCAAGTCATTCTTGACCTTTTCGAGGCCAGGAACGCATCATAAGGGAACTCGAAGGGGGCAGAAGTCTTGACAGTATCTGGGGAATTTAACGATAGTGAAATTGTTACTTGCAACAACGATGGAGCGGATGAATTGTAGAGATGAAGTGGATATAAAGTGTAGGTTTACTAATGGTTTGGTAGATAAATCCACCGATGAAGGAGATTAGAAGTAAGAAGAAAGGATAAAGAAGTTAGACTTTGTTTTGGTGAGGCATAGCGGATTGACAATGAGATACACTCGACTTTATCAATGAATCCAAAAGCTAAACATGATATTAATGAAAAAGGCAAGCCATATATACAGGCGAGCCTTTACAAAAGAGTATCTTGCAAAATAAGTAAAGAAAAGTAATAAAGATAATAATGAAAGGGAAACTAGGGCCGACCTCTCAAGCATGAGAGTAGACATGCCCTTAACCTAATAACATATGCTAAAAATAGGAAATAATAATAATAACTAAGAATATAATCGGCCTTCACAACTCGCAAGAACTAGTACCAAGAGAACTAGCTTCAGGAACTGAAATTGGAGACTGGTACTGGAACAAGAGGCATACATGCTAGTGAGCGAGGGCATTAAGGAACTAGAGGTTAGGAACCTCAAACTGGTGGGGGCAAACTGGCGTCGTGCTTCTTGTGGCGGTCGTGCTTCTTGTGGCGGTCGTGATGCTTGTGATGGTTGCGAATTCCCTTGCCATGTGAAGAATGGCTCAGAAACTCAATGTCGAAGTCGTCATCACGATCGCTGGAGTCGGTGTCCTTGTGCTCGACATCGGTTCAATGATCCTTTAGCTTGGCTGCATCATGAGACATTCAATTACATTGTCAAGTCATTGTGGTGGTTGAACTTGTGAAGTTGAGGTCACAACTTGTTTGCCTTTGTCACGGCTAGGGAACTTGGCACCAGTGTGTGACTTTGGGAACTGGACACTGTCATCGACGTGCACTTTCGGGGTCGACCCCAATGGACTATGTTGGCTTGTGGAGTCAACTTTAGCCCTCAGGGTCGTCAATTCGTGGAGCAAATCTTGTATTGTCTGTCCTTGTTGCTCCACGACTTGATCCAAAGGCGGATCTTGAAGCAATGGGGGTTGCTGGAAAGGTGGAACTTGAGTCTTAGTTCCTGTCGATTGAGTTAGGTTGCCCTCTTTGTCCTCTAGAGTCACGATACCTACATCAAGATCGTTCACCATTGCGAGTATCAAGTAGCACAAGAAAGATCAAAGGCACAACAATCTAGTAAGCTAAGGCACATACAACTCAAGCAAGTGACAACAGTCTCAGGTTACTATTAATAGCAAGGCCGTGAGGGAGGTCAAAGGAACTGAAGGCAACCAAGCAATATCAAGCAATCAAGATGAACAATTCAATGAATAGCAAGAGAAAATTCGAATAAGCAAACACAAAGAGAAGAAGCAAAAAAAATTCAATCTTCCTAGTATGCAAACCTAGACGATTGAGAGGTAAGAAGATGGAAACTTTGACTAGTGATATCTCAAACTTACCTGGATGTCATCCACCTCCTTGAGCGTTGTTAAGCTCTATGTCATTTCCTTCGCACCAAAGAAGCTTCTGAGTCAATCCTTTTGGTGACCATTGATTGAGTTGCCTTAGCCATAGCTCTTGCTCTTGCTCTTGTCACTAGACCAAGTGATCTTATGCTCATTAGCTCCTCCTCCTCAGCCTCGGTCAATGTCGTGTCCGGTATCGCTTCACTCCGGGCCGAGACAGATTTGGTTCTCTATTTTTCAAAGGTTCTTGGAATATTATTGGACATGATTTCACTGAGGTTGTCATGGACTTCTTCCTCAAAAGGCAGATTAATCACAACATCCTTACTTTAGCCCCAGAAATCCAAAACCCAACCACCATTCATCACTACAAACTGATAGCTTGTTGTAGTACCATTTATAAAACCATCTCAAAAATCCTTGCTTCCGGCCTCAAATCCATCATTCCTTCCATTGTTGGAGACTATGAAGGCGCATTTGTTCTATGGAGACTAATCTGGCATAATACTTTGATATGCCAAAAGTTGATTAAATGATATGGGAGATCTCATCACCCTCCTTGTTATACTATAAAAATCGACATTAAAAGTGCATTTGATCTGTCAATCATGATTTCATTTTGTAGGCCTTAAGAGGATTTGGTTTTCCGAGAAACTTCTCAAAAATGGGTGAGGATTTGCTATTATTTTACAGGGGCGATTTGGAATCAACTAGGACCCTCAAGTGGACACTGGTGATGTTTGAAGACATCTCAGGTATGAAATGTAACAACAACAAGTCAAGTGTTTACTTTGCGGGACTGGAACCAAATGAGCAAGAAGATATAACAAGAATGCTCAATTTTTACATAAGAGAGCTTCCGTTTAACTATTTAGGATTTCCCGTGGGAAACAAAAATCTTGCAAATGCCGAATACAAACCACTTATCCATAAGATCAGAGCAACCATACAATCGTGGCAAGCAAGATCGTTATCCTTTGTCGGGAGGCTGCAACTAATACATTCGACGACTGTTGGCCTTTACTTGTGTAATGCCTTTGCAATTTCCAAAGGCGTGATATAAAAGATTGAAGCAGTGACAATTTTTTTTTTCTTCCTATGGAGTGGAAGAGAGAAAGCCAAGAAGTATCTGGTAGCATGAGAAACTGTATGTCAAGAGAGAAATCAAGAGGACCGAGCATAAAGAAAATACTATCATGGAATAGTGCATGCATATATAGCAAGATCCCTATTCGAATTCCAGGAAAACAAATAGAGCATCTGGAGGAATTGGATATTGGCGAACAAATTGAGAGATAGAGACATTTGGGAAGCTAGATACATTGAGGTGGACAGTAATGCCTAAAGATCACTCATCAGAGTGAAGGACAAACTGCTAGAACACAACACAAAGGAGGAAATCAGTTATTTGATGCGACTGCAATCACGAAAATATGGTTGAAAAAATCTTTGAATAAGTGACGACCTAGCAAGCAAGTGTGATTTGGTTCGAATATACAAATTCATAACTTGGTTAAAAATGAACAATAGCCTCACAATACTCGGCCGATTGAATATGTGGGGAATAGTGGAAGATCCTACTTGGAAGCTCAATAATGTTGAACCAGAAACTACAGACCACCTATTCAGTAGAGGTTAATACTCAATGGGTGTCATGAGAGAGATAAAATAAAGGCATGGAACTGGAATAAAATGGGAGGACATCCATGATTGCATAAGGTTGATGAACAACGCAACAAACCAAAACAGAGAAATTCATCAATTAAGGCACAAGACAATAACCACCTTCATATACCAAATCTGGAGAGCAAGGAAGGAGAAAATATCAGGGAAAGACAACATCAGTAGAGGAAAGTGCAACCCTGATTAGGAAATCAATGACATACAACTGGAAACTGATAGCCCCTAAAGCGTAGCAAGGTAGACGACTTTGGCTGAACACACAACGCTAGGGGTAGGAATTCTTAGTTTTTTTGACTTGGCCGTTATGCATATAGTTATTATTAGCAACAATAGATATGAGTATTTCAGAGTATCCCACCTCATATGGACAGAGATGTAAATTCCTTCAAACCTTTTGTGAGAAATGTTCTGGTGAGAGTAAATCTTACAACACAAAGTGCTCACGTTAACAGATAACAAACCGATGTTCATAATTTGAGCGGTTATGTTCATATCTAACGATCAAGTCGTTCAAGTCATTTTTCAAAAAACAAAAACAAAAAAACAAAGTTTATAAAATTACAAAATTGCTCAGATTATAATTATTACCATCTAGAATATGAACATTTACGAATAATTTATAAACTCAAATGCTTTACACTTCGTACCGTAATTTAGTTTCGATCGGAACCTTTCTCCTGTTCTATATACCATGAATTTTCCACAAAAAATACAAACAATATTGTGATGTATACGATTTGTGCTCTACAAAAAATTCGGTTTCATAAACGCACACACTCGCCGGCGCGTGAGGTCGCAAGCCTGGTCCGCCTTCTTATCACATACACACTCCATATATAAACCCTGAAACCTCGAAACCCCAGCATTTTCTCTCTCGCCCCTGCGAGACTCGCTTCGCTTCGCCTCTCGCTCTCTTCTTCCCCCCTAAATCTAGCCCTAATTTCCTCCTCTCCATCACTCTCTCCACTCCATCATTTTCTGAACACTGCGCTTTCGATTCCGCTACTGAATCCTGCTCGTTGTACTTCGCTAGGGTTTGGGAGTGACCATGTGGAACCCCAATGGCCATAATCAGATGGCGCCGCCTCCGCCTGGAACCGACGGATCCTCTATCCCTCCGCCTCCTGCTGTACAGCCTTCTTACACGGTGTTGCAGCCGCCGCAGCCTCAGGCTCAAGAGCTACCGACTCCTGAAGCCATGTTGGATGAGAAGGCTAGGAAGTGGATGCAGCTCAATTCTAAGCGGTATGGCGATAAGAGGAAGTTCGGATTTGTGGAAACGCAGAAGGAGGATATGCCGCCTGAGCATGTGAGGAAGATTATCAGGTCTGATTTCTTTCTTCTACTCTGATTTCAGCTTGTAGTCACTTGAGAAGTTGTGCGATAGTATTTCTTGTTTGTCGATGTATTGTCACTGTTTTCTGTTCCTTGCAATGCCAATTAAGAGAAAGTACATACTGATTTATTTTCGTTGAACTAGGATGTTTGAGGCTTCTAGGCACTTTTGAGAAGTTGCGTAATAGTATTTCAGAAGTAAGGATATTAGCTGCAGTATGTTGATTAGGTTTGACCCCTACATGTTTGTGGATGTTAGATGAAGGTTATACTGATTGTTTTCGTTGAATATGTTTGTAAGTTGAGTTTCATCATCTTTCATGAGTCTAGGCATTGAGAAGTTGTGCAATAGTATTTCAGAAATAAGGATATTAGCTGTAGTGCCAGTATGCTGATTAGGTTTCACTGTAACATGTTTGTGGATATAGTCACTAACGCACTATTATGTTTGTGGAT
The DNA here is from genome assembly GCA_029168935.1 of Oxyria digyna. NCBI lineage: Eukaryota > Viridiplantae > Streptophyta > Magnoliopsida > Caryophyllales > Polygonaceae > Oxyria > Oxyria digyna. The sequence goes on from JAPVLV010000005.1 coordinate 51,493,560, forward strand.
GTATTGTCACTATTTCCTGTTGGATAGTAAGTTATACTTCTACTCACTGGAGTTCCTTGCAAGGATAATTAAGAGGAAGGTTATACTGATCGATTTTCTTGTAGTGGAGGAAGTTGAATAGAAAACAATCAGTGCTGGGGGAGGTTCAAATCTTGATGCTATCTTTTTATCCATGCTTCTTTTATTTAGACAAACCAATAAGATATGCAGAGTTGAATGTATCTGAATCTTCAGTTTTATTGTTTACTGTGGTTCTTCTGTGCAAATATGTAACCAACACTGCATAACAGAGTGATCACTATTCACAAGTCCTATATTGTTTACTTGTTTAGTTAGTTGAAAGTTTTCCCCCTCACATGGTTATTTCTTTCTCTATGTTTACAGAGATCATGGAGATATGACCTCGAAGAAGTTCCGCCATGACAAACGTGTGTATCTAGGGGCCCTTAAGTTTGTGCCTCATGCTGTATACAAGCTTCTTGAGAACATGCCTATGCCTTGGGAGCAGGTATATTTCTTTTCATCATTTTAGATTCTGCTGTTCATTCTTGTACTATCAAGTTTTACTTAGCATTTTCAGTGTTAGAAGATTTCATCATCTCTTTTGAGGTAGCCATTTTAATTATTTTTCAAATATTTTTCAGGTTCGTGATGTCAAAATCCTTTACCATATCACCGGGGCAATCACTTTCGTAAATGAAATACCTTGGGTTGCTGAACCCATTTATCTAGCTCAGGTATCTTTCCTATTCTTTTTTTTATGTACTTGTGCGTAGATCACTGCGTGTACATTTGAAAAATGGATGAGTTTATGGTTATTATTAAGCTTGCTAGATATCTTTTGTGCACAGTAGTCATTAATTTGCTGTTAATGTTGTTCTGTAGTGGGGTACTATGTGGATCATGATGAGAAGAGAGAAGAGAGACAGAAGACATTTTAAAAGAATGCGCTTTCCACCATTTGATGATGAAGAACCTCCATTAGATTATGCGGATAATGTTTTAGATGTGGATCCTTTGGAGCCAATTCAGCTGGAACTGGATGAGGAAGAAGACTCAGCTGTGCATACATGGTTCTACGATCACAAGCCTCTTGTGAAAACAAAACTTATAAATGGTCCAAGTTACAGGAAATGGCATCTCTCTTTGCCTATCATGGCAACTCTTCACCGGTTTGCAGGGCAATTGCTTTCTGATTTGGTTGACAGGAATTATTTCTACCTTTTCGACATGGAGTCATTTTTTACAGCCAAAGCTTTGAACATGTGTATTCCTGGTATGCTAACTCCAGATACTTTATTGCTTTTCCATCTTACAAAATGCATCTTTGTAAATAGATTTACCATGTGCTAATTTGCTCTTGGCATTTTTTGTATGACCTATCTGGCATGTGATATTGACCTCTGTTTCTTTTCTAAACGCTGTTTTCTGGAGAATGGAGGTTGTAGGGAGATGTAGCATATCCATAAATAGGTAGTATTCTACTAAAAAAGCTAGTATTTTACAGTGTTCTTACGGCTTGTTGAGGCAACTATTTTCTATTAGGAAATATATTTATGATCTTGCTATCTGGATGATTTATATTTACTTGTTCATTAAAATGAAAGGCTCGAACTGAAACTGAATTTTATTTCTGTGAACTAGGTGGTCCAAAGTTTGAACCTCTATACCGTGACATGGAGAAAGGTGATGAGGATTGGAATGAGTTCAATGATATAAACAAGCTTATCATCCGATCACCTCTGCGGACAGAATACAGGGTTGCTTTTCCTCATCTTTACAACAACAGACCAAGGAAAGTGAGGCTGGGGATTTATCACACTCCAATGATTATGTATATTAAAACAGAGGATCCGGATCTGCCTGCATTTTATTATGACCCCCTGATACATCCCATCACCCACAAGGAACGTCGTGAGAAGAAAGTTTATGAAGAAGACGACGACGATGATGATTTCCAACTACCTGAGGGGGTGGATCCATTGCTTAGTGATACACATTTATACACAGACACAACTGCAGCTGGAATCTCATTGCTTTTTGCTCCACGGCCTTTTAACATGAGGTCTGGTCGAACACGGCGTGCTGAAGACATACCTCTTGTGTCAGATTGGTTTAAGGAGCACTGGTAATTTTTCTTTGTTTACTTTTTTCTTCAGTTATTGGAAGAAAGTGTATCCTTCCGTTCTTATTACATGAATATCTCTTTTCTATTTTCTGAACTGGTTATATTTTATTATTGCAGCCCTCCCTCGTATCCTGTGAAGGTTCGGGTGAGCTATCAGAAGTTGCTGAAATGTTTTGTACTAAATGAGCTTCATCACAGACCACCTAAAGCTCAGAAAAAGAAGCAGTTGTTTAGATCTCTGGCAGCCACCAAGTTCTTCCAGAGTACTGAGCTTGATTGGGTTGAGGCAGGTCTTCAGGTTTGTAGGCAAGGATACAACATGTTGAATCTTCTGATCCACAGGAAAAATCTGAACTATCTGCATCTTGATTATAACTTTAATCTGAAACCCGTTAAAACCCTTACGACCAAGGAGCGAAAGAAGTCGAGGTTCGGTAATGCTTTTCATTTATGCCGTGAGATTCTTCGTTTGACAAAGCTTGTAGTCGATGCCAATGTCCAGTTCAGATTAGGTAATGTGGATGCGTTCCAGTTGGCTGATGGCTTGCAATATATTTTCTCACATGTTGGTCAGTTGACTGGAATGTACCGTTACAAGTACAGGCTTATGCGCCAAATCAGAATGTGCAAGGACTTGAAACATTTAATCTATTACCGTTTCAACACTGGACCAGTTGGGAAAGGACCTGGATGTGGAATCTGGGCCCCGATGTGGAGGGTATGGCTGTTCTTTCTTCGAGGTATAGTACCACTTCTGGAACGATGGCTAGGGAATTTACTTGCCCGTCAGTTTGAAGGACGTCACTCAAAAGGTGTTGCTAAGACTGTTACTAAGCAACGTGTTGAAAGCCACTTTGACTTGGAGCTTCGAGCTGCAGTTATGCATGATGTTCTTGATGCCATGCCAGAGGGTATAAAGCAAAATAAGGCAAGGACAATTTTGCAACATCTTAGTGAAGCTTGGCGTTGCTGGAAAGCAAACATCCCCTGGAAAGTTCCTGGATTGCCGGTCCCAATTGAGAATATGATTTTGCGCTATGTCAAGGCAAAGGCTGATTGGTGGACTAATGTTGCTCACTATAATCGTGAACGTATAAGAAGGGGTGCTACAGTTGATAAGACTGTTTGCCGGAAGAATCTGGGTAGACTCACCCGTTTGTGGCTGAAAGCAGAACAAGAACGACAGCACAATTATCTGAAAGATGGGCCATATGTAACACCAGAGGAAGCTGTCGCTATATATACCACTACTGTCCATTGGCTGGAATCTCGGAAGTTCACTCCAATTCCCTTCCCCCCATTGTCCTACAAGCATGACACAAAGCTTCTCATCCTTGCACTTGAGAGGCTGAAGGAATCATACAGTGTTGCTGTCAGATTGAACCAATCACAGAGGGAAGAGTTGGGGCTCATAGAGCAGGCTTATGATAACCCTCATGAGGCTCTGTCAAGAATTAAGCGTCATCTTTTGACACAGCGTGCATTTAAAGAAGTTGGTATTGAGTTCATGGATCTGTATAGCTACCTGATTCCTGTTTATGAAATTGAACCACTTGAGAAGATCACTGATGCTTATCTTGATCAGTACCTCTGGTATGAGGGGGACAAACGTTCTCTCTTTCCAAACTGGGTTAAGCCTGCAGATACCGAGCCACCTCCTCTCCTTGTATATAAATGGTGTCAGGGTATAAACAACCTGCAAGGTGTATGGGACACAGGTGACGGACAGTGTGTGGTGATGCTCCAGACCAAGTTTGAGAAATTCTTTGAGAAGATTGATTTGACAATGCTCAATAGGCTCTTGCGTTTGATTCTTGATCACAACATTGCTGATTATGTCACTGCAAAAAACAATGTTGTTCTATCTTACAAAGATATGAGCCATACAAACTCCTATGGTTTGATTCGCGGTCTCCAGTTTGCGTCATTTGTTGTACAGTATTATGGGCTCATGTTAGATCTGCTTCTTTTGGGATTGACACGAGCTACTGAAATCGCTGGTCCACCACAAATGCCAAATGAATTTATGACTTACTGGGAAGCTAAGACCGAATCACGTCACCCTATCCGTCTATATTCTCGTTATATTGACAAGGTCCATATACTGTTTCGGTTCACACATGAAGAAGCACGTGATCTTATCCAGCGATATCTTACAGAGCATCCTGATCCCAACAATGAGAACATGGTTGGATATAACAATAAGAAGTGTTGGCCAAGAGATGCCAGGATGAGATTAATGAAACATGATGTCAACCTGGGGAGGAGTGTTTTCTGGGATATGAAGAACCGTCTTCCACGAAGTATCACTACATTGGAGTGGGAGAACGGCTTTGTTTCTGTCTTCAGCAAAGACAATCCTAATCTGCTGTTCAGCATGTGTGGGTTTGAAGTGCGCATATTGCCAAAGATTAGAATGACACAGGAGGCTTTTAGCAACACCAAAGACGGGGTGTGGAACCTGCAGAATGAACAGACAAAAGAACGGACCGCAATTGCCTTCCTCAGAGTGGATGATGAACATATGAAGGTGTTTGAGAATCGTGTAAGGCAGATTCTTATGTCCTCAGGTTCTACAACATTCACGAAGATTGTCAACAAATGGAATACAGCATTGATAGGTACATTTATCTTTCATTTGGGGCTTTCTTAAGTACCTATATTCCCTTCTTTAGTTTGAGTTCTATTCTGCATGGTGATGGTGGTAATATTGTATTGTAATCTTTCAGGTCTCATGACATACTTCCGTGAAGCAACTGTGCATACTCAAGAGCTTTTAGATCTGCTGGTGAAGTGTGAAAACAAAATTCAGACTCGTATAAAGATTGGATTGAACTCTAAGATGCCTAGCAGGTAATTGTTGTCAATAGTGAAGTGTTCTTTATGATAATTGTCTGCAGCTGTTTGCTCACCTTAGATATGCCACAGGTTCCCTCCTGTCATATTCTATACACCAAAGGAAATTGGGGGGCTTGGTATGCTGTCAATGGGACACATCTTGATTCCACAAAGTGATCTTCGATACAGCAAACAAACAGATGTAGGTGTCACCCACTTCAGGAGTGGGATGAGTCACGAAGAAGATCAGTTGATCCCGAATCTTTATCGCTACATACAGGTGTGCTTCTGTTCTGTTGTATTTGGTTTATATATTAATTATTTGATATGTATTTGTTTCTATTTTGACATATCTTTGTTTTTCTCTTGATATGGGTTTAGCCATGGGAGAGTGAGTTCATTGATTCACAACGTGTATGGGCTGAGTATGCACTGAAGAGGCAGGAGGCACAATCACAAAATAGGCGGTTAACCCTTGAAGATCTGGAGGTGTGTTGCTTACTTTTTTCTTGTTATTTCTTTGTGGATATGTTGCGCCTGTGATGCTTTCATATTTTGTGCAACACGCTTGTGAATTACTAAAATGGTATTGATTTTTAAATGTCAATAGGATTCATGGGATCGTGGAATTCCTCGTATAAACACGCTGTTCCAAAAGGACCGTCAAACCCTTGCATATGATAAAGGATGGAGAGTTCGTACTGATTTCAAGCAATATCAAGTACTGAAGCAGAATCCGTTTTGGTGGACACATCAGCGACATGACGGGAAACTTTGGAATTTGAATAACTACAGGACTGATGTCATCCAAGCTCTCGGAGGAGTGGAGGGTATTTTGGAGCACACTCTGTTCAAAGGGACATAGTAAGTTCCTTCTCTTTACCCAAAACAGTATTACTGTTAATTGTTTCTACACAAATATTGCTGGAATCGTCAATGCAATTTATTTAGGAATGTGCTAGTCACTAGTTTTTAAAAAGTTAGACTTGGATTTTTCCAATAACATATTTCGTTGGAGGCTGTTTTGGCAATAATCCTAATGTGTTCTTTCTTTTTCAGCTTTCCAACTTGGGAAGGTCTGTTTTGGGAGAAGGCATCTGGGTTTGAGGAGTCCATGAAATATAAGAAGCTGACAAATGCACAGAGATCTGGGCTCAACCAAATTCCAAACCGTAGATTCACTCTGTGGTGGTCCCCGACCATAAATCGTGCCAATGTTTATGTTGGTTTCCAAGTGCAGCTGGATCTCACAGGAATTTTTATGCACGGAAAGATCCCAACATTGAAAATATCCTTAATTCAGATATTCCGTGCTCACTTGTGGCAGAAGATCCATGAGAGTGTTGTGATGGATCTTTGTCAGGTTCTGGATCAAGAGTTAGATGCCCTTGAAATTGAGACAGTCCAGAAAGAAACAATTCACCCGAGGAAGAGTTACAAAATGAACAGTTCATGTGCTGATATTCTTCTGTTTGCAGCCCACAGATGGCCGATGTCAAAACCTAGCCTAGTATCTGAGACAAAGGATGTGTTTGATCAGAAGGCAAGCAACAAATACTGGATCGATGTCCAGCTTAGATGGGGAGATTACGACTCTCATGATATTGAACGGTACACTAGGGCAAAGTTCATGGATTATACAACTGATAATATGTCTATCTATCCTTCTCCTACGGGTGTGATGATGGGAATTGATCTGGCATACAACTTGCATTCTGCTTTCGGCAATTGGTTCCCTGGATCAAAACCTCTGCTTGCTCTGGCTATGAATAAAATCATGAAGGTATTTTTTTCTCAATGACAATGTCTCTCTTTCTGTTTTATTTCTGCATTGATTTTTTTGGTTAAGGAGAGGCGGCACTATCGTTTAATTTTATTGAAAAACGCTAATTAGAAAAAGTGCGGGGCTATTTCTGCATTGGTCATATACTCTTTGTGGGGTTTTCTCTTAATATCTGCCTCTGTTTAATATCTATGCAGTCAAATCCAGCATTGTATGTGCTCAGAGAAAGAATTAGGAAAGGTCTGCAGTTGTATTCTTCCGAGCCTACAGAACCATATTTGTCTTCACAGAATTATGGAGAGATCTTCAGCAATCAGATTATATGGTTTGTTGATGATACAAATGTGTATCGTGTAACAATTCACAAGACATTTGAAGGAAATCTTACTACAAAGCCCATCAATGGTGCCATTTTCATATTTAATCCTCGTACTGGGCAACTGTTTTTGAAGGTACACCCTTTTTTTCACATGTTTTTGTAGTTTACTTCTTGTGTGCTGCTGTAATTTTAAAACTTTCTTGTTTTGATTTTGAAGGTTATCCACACGAGTGTCTGGGCTGGGCAGAAGCGTCTTGGTCAGCTAGCTAAGTGGAAGACTGCAGAAGAAGTGGCTGCTCTAGTTCGTTCACTGCCTGTAGAAGAGCAACCAAAACAAATCATTGTTACACGTAAAGGAATGTTGGATCCGTTAGAAGTCCATTTGCTCGATTTCCCCAACATTGTCATAAAGGGAAGTGAACTTCAACTTCCTTTCCAGGCCTGTTTGAAGATTGAGAAGTTCGGAGATCTGATCCTGAAAGCTACAGAGCCTCAAATGGTCTTGTTCAACATATATGATGATTGGCTAAAGAGCATATCGTCTTACACAGCGTTTTCTCGGCTCATTTTGATTCTACGTGCACTTCATGTAAACAATGAAAAGGCCAAGATGTTGCTGAAGCCTGACAGGACTGTTGTAACTGAAGCCCATCATATATGGCCTTCTCTCACTGATGATCAATGGATGAAGGTAACATATTTCTTCCTGTTAAAATCTCTAGTATTGATTCATTAACTTCCTATTGTTGGAAATGATTAAATTCACATGTTTTTTGTATATAGGTTGAGGTGGCTTTGAGAGATCTCATACTCTCAGACTATGCCAAGAAGAACAATGTCAACACATCCGCACTGACACAATCGGAGATTCGGGATATTATTCTTGGAGCTGAGATTGCCCCACCGTCTCAGCAAAGACAACAGATTGCTGAGATTGAGAAGCAGCAAAAGGAAACTAGTCAACAGACAGCTGTCACTACTAAAACAACCAATGTCCATGGAGATGAGTTGATTGTTACCACAACCAGTCCATATGAGCAACAAGCATTTGCAACCAAGACTGATTGGCGTGTCAGAGCAATCTCCGCCACAAATCTTTATCTTCGTGTCAATCATATATATGTCAATTCAGATGACATCAAGGTTAAAATTCATAACTTCCTTTGTCGTCTTCGTTTTTTTCTGTGTTTTTTTTTTTAATTCTTAGAAATAAATATTTGCAGGAAACTGGCTATACTTACATCATGCCCAAGAATATATTGAAGAAGTTCATCTGCATAGCAGATCTTAGAACTCAAATTTCAGGCTATTTGTATGGTGTAAGCCCACCGGACAATCCTCAAGTCAAAGAGATTCGCTGTATTGCTATGCCGCCTCAATGGGGTACACATCAGCAGGTCCATCTTCCTTCATTACTCCCGGAGCATGAATTTCTGACTGACTTAGAGCCGTTGGGATGGATGCACACTCAGCCGAATGAGCTTCCTCAGTTATCACCACAGGTTTGTGTTCTTACTATTATTCCTGAACATATTATTTATACTTTTCAAACTTAGGTGCTGAAATTTATGTGTTGAATTTTTTGAAGGATGTGTCGTCACACGCCCGGATCTTGGAGAACAACAAGCAATGGGATGGTGAGAAGTGCATCATTCTGACATGCAGTTTCACTCCTGGGTCGTGCTCGTTGACTGCTTACAAGCTTACACAAACTGGGTACGAGTGGGGTCGGGCCAACAAGGATACAGGAAGTAACCCTCATGGCTATCTTCCTACTCATTATGAAAAGGTCCAGATGCTTCTCAGTGATCGTTTCTTGGGATTCTACATGGTAAGACTCCTATTCTATATCCATCATGTTTATTTTCAGGTTTTGTCCATAAGATAGTTTCTAGAGTTTTCTTCGTCTTAGGTTGTGTTTGTCATGCCATTTAACTAGTTAAGAGTTAAAACTCACTTTGAACACAATTTGGTAGATTAATTTTAACTAGTTGCTAGTTAATAAACTAGTTTGAGTGAGAAACTACTGCTGGAGTTAATTTGTTTAATTGTTTAAAATAGAAAAAATGAACTAATCTATTTTTTGTTGTAACTAATGAAGCAACTAGTTTAGCAAATGCATCCTTAGGATATCCATTACTGACTGGTTTCTTGAGTTTCTTTCTCCCATAAATAAATCGAAGTAAATGAAAAAGTTAGTTTCTTTCTTGAATTACCAATATAAGGGTCTGTTTGGTGGATAGGTAGTGTAATGCAATAAATATTTATGTAATATAATGCGTTGTAACACATTATGGCTGTCTATCCAAACACACCCCAAAAGCCTTAAAAACTTTATTCTGAAAAATCTGAACTAATCTCCAATTTTATATTTACTTCAGGTGCCGGATACTGGTCCATGGAACTACAATTTCCAGGGAGTGAAGCATACAGCAAGCATGAGATATGGTGTGAAATTAGGCGCACCACGAGAATTTTACCACGAGGATCATCGTCCCGGGCACTTCATTGAGTTCAACAACTCGGAAATGGGCGACATGGAGGGAGATCGCGAGGATACCTTCTCATGAGATAATATGCTCTAATTGTACTGTTGAAGATTGTAGATTTTTGAAGTTGGTGACAATGTAAACCCTAAGAATGGACGTCGGTCGTGTGTGAATGGAACGTAATACTTTTTTTGTAGGGTAAGAAACTAAGAATGGTGTGTGTGAATGTTTGTCAAGGTTTAGACATTAGTGCGTATTTTCTTTGGAATCAAACGTGCACGTTGTCTACCAATTATCTCAACTTCAGAACGAGTCAACAGTTTCTACGACTTTACTATTGCTTCCCCTGATATAATATGCTCAATTTAAATGTGGAAATTGTATGTCCCTTAGAGACAGGGTGAATGACCATGTTGGTGTAGTTGAGAAGTGCTACTTAAGCAAGTTTTACTCGTGCTCAACATTTTTAGCAACGTTACTAGCCTATTTCCCTCGCCATACGCGGATTTATATAACTCGATATGGTTAATAAATAATATTATGTATTGTATATAGTTTTATATGAAAATTAGTTGATAGCTTGAAATGATATTGATACATGATTAAGTTTTAAAATTTTAAATATAATAAATAACGAATACGAATGAGTTTTTATACAAAAAAAATCTTATTTGATCAAATTATCATATGTTAATTTTTAATAAATTGATTTCAACATATATAAAACTATGTAATTTAAAGCACTATCATAACACAAAAATATAATATTTTCCCTTATTTATGAAGAAAGGAATTTTTTTGTGATATGTCATATCATAAAAATAAAATTATGAATTTTTAAAATAACATAATAGATATTAGTAGGTTAAAATCTAAAAAGATTAACACATAATTTTTTTTTTGTAATCTGAAAGATCATAAGCAATCTTTTTTGTGATATTTTTTACATGATTTTCCAAATTTAATCAATTTTGTAAAGAAAATTACAATAAATAGAAAAAATCGTCACCAATGGAATTGCGACAAGTGAGTGACCTAAATGAAAAGTATGCCACGTGGCATAGCTAATGTGAGAGTAAGACATTCTGCTGTAGTAGTTATATAGTAGATTCTTTATGTATGCTTTAGATAAATTGAACCTTGTTTCTACAGACAGAAAATGGAAAGCTTTACCACGTAGCGCTAAGTTTTCATGAGTCAAAGACAAAGTATCGGGCGCTACATTACGCTAAGAATCCACGGCTCAAAGACAAAAAAGTATCGGTTTAGAGCATATATAATGGTTGTCCATTTAGTTGTGGTCATTAAATTATTTATTAATATCTTTCTTAGATTTTTTCATACCCATTTTCAATACCCATCTATATTTATCATTATCTCAATGATCTCCATTAATTTGTGGTCATCAATCTTCTCTTTCATACTTTTTTTTTATCAATATTATGGCATGTGAGGTAAAAAAATTGTGTTTGTTAGGACACTTGTCAAACACATACTGAATGTCCATTTGATCTCCATGATCATCATAGGAAAATGATTGAGTTACCTAGTGGGTAAATACCCTCATGAGCTGTACTATTTTTTTATTGGTCATGTATTTTATAGTTGAGGATTTACCTTTTTTTAAAGGGTAGTTTATAATAAAATATACATTAAATCAATAGAAATGAAATGATAAATACCCACTATGTACATGAATCACTCTCCGTCATCACAATACCCTGGGTATTGAGTCTCTTCTAAAATCCATTTTTCATTAGTTTAATAATATTGTTAGTTTCTCTCTCCCAATGTCACTCAAAGTGGGTATACTCTTATATAAGGCTCGTGCAAGAATATGAGATTTTGATATGGGTATATACATATGGGCACTAGATTTTATATACTCAATAGATATGGGCTCCGTCCGAGGAAATTACAGACTGTCGTATGTGATTTAATGTAGTTGCATATTACTGTATTTGTTAATATTTTTGTTGTTGTCATCAAATTTATTTCTGATTTCCTCATATTTATGTTGAAGTAGTTTTAAAACATTATACTCCATCCGTCTAGTAATATAAGTCCTTAAAGCCTTTGAGATAGAAATTTACAATTATAATTTAAGAATAAATTATCCATCATTTATTTTACCTAATTTAGAAACACATTTAGAAACACTCAATATATATTTACTCTAAGTAGAATTTGTCCATAAAAACTAAGGGTGAAATAGGAAAATTTTGTCAAAAAACCTAAAAAGACTTATATTTTGTTACAAAGAAGGATGTTCCAGAGACTTATATTATTAGACAGAGGGCGTATTGGAATATGTTACTATGAGAGAAACTTACTTAATACTTTATTTTATTTGCTAACATGTTTCTAATATAACACACGTCAAATTTAAATTTGTGACTTAATCAATCTTCTAATATAACACTTGAGGCCTTGTGCAGGAGCTAATATTTCATGAGCTTATACTTTATTTTATTTTTTACTATAATTCTAAGATAAGATATTAGATCAGATTAAATTAGAATTAGAATAAGATAATTGATTAAAAAAATAAAAATACTTAAATGAATTTAGATTTAATTAGATACCGGAGATAATTAATTAATGAAAACAAAAAAGACTTAAATGAATTTAGAATTACATAAGTATCAGTTAAATTTATTTCGTTCAATAATCGGCTAGTCCCGTGGAAGATTCAAAAAAATAACCCTTACAATATAACCCTGATATCATTCATACTCGTACCTCAATATCAGTTATGCCAAGTGCAAATACGAGTATGAGTGATATTCATATCTATACTCGATGTCATGATATACAGGTCCTTAATTCTCGCCTTCTAGATGTGCATGATGTAACGAAACATTACATTTCTGCTCGAGTAAGTATTGGTAGCCAATTCTAACTTTAAGTAGGTTATAAAGTAAGAAAATGAAACTTAAACATAACTAATTAATATGTTGTCGCAGGTTGGTGTTGGACCCGGTTCTCGCGATCAATAACGTGGACCCGGTTCTCGCGACTCCAATGACGCAAACCCGGTCCGCGACCGAGAAACAGTCCGCGAGCCCATAAGGCCAGAAAATGGGTCGAGAACGAGAGGCCCATTAAGAAGCCCAATAGGTTAAGAGGGCAATAACGGATTATGTGGGACCCATGGTGTGGTTATAAATACTAACGGCAAAGAGAGAGAAAGGGACAGTCGACTAGGAGCATCTTCTTCCCCCTTGAGAGAGAGAAAACACAGAGGGCGATTACTCGTTTCCGAGCTCTCGGTATCGTCATCGGATGATCGGTACCTGGATCCTGACTCTCGGTATCGTCATCGTGCTTTTGAGGTTTGATTCGTCACGATTGGTTGAGTTTCATCATTTACTGTTTCATTGAGTTGACTCACGAGGTTTCATTGTTTTAGTCATTGCTTTGAACGCTATCTTCTCTTTGTGTTGCTTCATTCTATTGTTGTTATTGAGGCGTTGTATTCGTTTACCTTTGGCTATTACTGACTTGAGCGTCGGAGAGCCAAATCTGGGGGTTCAACCTTCTGGTTTGGTCGTGCAGGTGCAATAGGGATTGAAGAACATAAAGAACAGAAGGGAATAACACATTTTGATCCAGATGACAGTGTATTACAAGTTGTTGCTCCAGTTTGCGTAAGGAAGGTCTCCAGCACTTGAAGATTCTTAGAAGGCCAGATCTCGCGAAGTGTTGATTGCGAGATCGCGAACATCTGGGCTCCAACACTGGCGCCGACCGTGGGGACCTTCTCGCGCAGCTAGCTCCCTTTGAAATCTCAAGAGTCAGCTCGCGAAGGGCAGAATCATGGTTGAAACTGGCAGAAGCGGAACAGTAAACACCACCACATCACACCTCAATCAAAACACTCTCAATCCCCCACCACTCCCTCGCGTCGAAGAGGAAACTCCCGAGCTTATCACTATCCCTCGGGAGCAGAATGAACTTTTTGCCGCCTGGATAGCGCAAGGCGCCCCGATTGTCCCAAATACAGCTAACCAAAGGGTCGAACCTCTCAACGACCAGACCAATCGCGACGAGAGAGAAATTAATCGAGAAGAGGTAGCTGAAATTGTCCCGGATGATAGAGCCTCGGTGTCTAGAAGGCCGAGGGAAAGAAATGACACTCGCGATGTGGATCGGGGACGGTTCGACTTGAACCAGGCCCCAATGAGTCATCAGGAACACCACAACTCTCAACATGATGTTCGTTACGACGAAAGGGGCCGCGCATACTACCCTGCGCAGGAACAACGCGAGTATCAGAGAACACCCTACTACAATCGCGAGGCGTCCCAGAACCCTCCTCTTGACTTTTCAACGATATTTGGCCCCACAGCTTTTGCAGAACATATAATCAGAGCCCCACCGCTACCAGACTTTAGATTCCCGACTGTCAAGGAATACACTGGCAAGGGAGATCCCAAAGAGCATCTTACCCGGTACAAGTATGCTATGATCGCGAGGGGTCCGGATGAGGCTACCCTTTGCAAGGGATTCCCAGGAACACTCGCGGACACCGCCATGACATGGATGTTAAATCAACCGCCCGGGAGTATCTCTTGCTTTGCAGATATCGAGAGGGGATTCTTGTTGCATTTTGGCTCCTCGAAGAAGAGAAAGATCACCATGCAAGAAGTGGTCGGGGTCAAACAAAAAGTGGGTGAAAGCCTGGAAGAGTATGTGAAAAGATTCTCGTTAATGGTCCTAGAAGCTGATGACTTTGATGATAAAACCGCCAGGGTCGCGTTCTTAAACGGGCTGGCCGACGGGAGCGAATTCAAAAAACACCTGTACAGAAAGCAGGAAGGGTCATATCAAGCCATGCTAGAAAGAGCTTACATCGAAATACAAGTTGAGACTCACTCGAGCGCACCCGCAGGGGGCGGAAGTCAGAACAAGCAGAACCAGAGCCAGAACTCTAGAAAGAATAATCAGAATTGGGGGAACAAAAGACAGCAATTTGAGCAGGGGCAGAATGATTCACGTGCTCCAGGTTTGGTAACGCAGCGTCAGAATCAGAATCAGTACCAAGACTACAGACAAAATACGGACCAGAACCAATTTCAGGAGCAGAATTTAATGAACCAAAGAGATGACCACCATGGCTATAGAGGTCGCGGCCGAGGCAATGGAGGCCGAGGTCGCGGTCACGATGGAATGTGGTGCTCCAACCACAACTCCACTACTCATAACACAGATGAGTGCCGGAGTGGCCCAAGGACGAACAACGAGCCCGAGCAGAGAGCCGTCCTCATGAATCAGAGAGGCGGGGGGAACTATCAAGGCAGGGGTGGTAGAAACCCTGGCCGGGGACCATTCAGAGGGGGAAACAACAACGGTGGGCGAGGAAGGGGGCACAATCAGCAGCACGCGAACGATCCTCATCCACCTCAACGCAACCAAGATTTCCCGTGACCAGACGGTCATGTAGGGACCATAGCCGGGAAGCATGTCCCTATACCCCCGAACAGGCGTGAGCAACGCAAGATGATCAACGCACCGCTCCCTCGCGGGCTCCCAGTTATGAGCATCGCGAAGCCCCTTCCCAGAGAGCCATATCAACTAGTTTTTTCTAACGAAGAGATCAATGAGTGGGCAGTCTCTTCTGGTGATCCATTGGTTATACATCTACAAATTGGCACGAAACTAGTCAGCCGTATTCTGGTTGACACGGGCAGCTCTGCCGACATAATATATCTGGATGCCTTCGAAAAGCTAGGGGTCGACCCACGAATGAAAAGACCAACAAGAACAACCTTAGTAGGCTTCGCGGGGGAAAGAGTCACTGCTCTAGGAGTGGTGAGTTTAGATGTAGTGATGGGAGATGAGACAGGGCCACGAAGATCAGAAAAGATTGATTTTGTAATCATCCCGACAAGCTCGAGCTATAACGCGATCATCGGGAGAGGCACGTTGTGCAAGTTTGATGCCGTAGTATCCATGAGCCATTTCTGCATAAAGTTTCCCACACCATCCGGAACAGGAGTCGCGACAGGTGTGGAGAAAGAGAGCATCTCTTGTTACATCAAGTCTGAAAAGGGAGAAGAAACGCCTCTGCTCGCGAACCAACTTTTTGTCCCGGGCATGCCTAATGTTGAGGAAGAAGCTGAGTTAGATGTTCGCGAACCCCCTAGATATCAGGATTCTGAGGGGAATGTGGACAGAGCAAAGTTTTCCGGATTTAAAACACAGGAAGTCACTCCTTTTGTGAATAAAGAAGAGAAGTTATCAGTAGGGGGTAGCCTTGACCCTATGGTGATGGTAGAGATTGAAAACTTGCTATCAGAATCGCGAGACGTCTTCGCTTGGTCCCCCAAAGATTTGAAAGGAATTCCCCCATCAGTGATCACTCACTCTCTAAATATTAGCAACGATATCCTTCCCAAAAGACAGCGAAAGAGAAAGCAAGCAGGTCCGAAGAATGAGGCTGCGGCCGCAGAGCTCGCGAAACTCCTAAAAGCTGGGTTTGTTAGACCGGTACAATACCCAGCATGGTTGGCTAATGTCGTCATGGTCGCAAAGAAGGGAACGGGAAAATGGAGGATGTGTGTAGATTTCACAGATTTAAACAAAGCCTGCCCGAAAGACAGCTACCCGCTACCTTCTATCGATCAGCTTGTAGACTCCACCGCAGGACATGAAGCACTTAGTTTTTTAGATGCTTACTCAGGATACAACCAAGTCATGATGAACCCCTTGACTCAGAACATACCTCTTTCATAACAGACAAGGGAACCTTCTGCTATAAGGTGATGCCTTTCGGCCTTAAGAACGCGGGGGCCACTTTCCAGAGACTGGTAGACCGTATTTTCAGTGATCAGATAGGAGATACAGTTGAGGCCTACGTTGACGACATTGTGGTGAAAAGCAAGGAACAGAGTAATCACGCTCGCGACCTGGCGGAAGTATTCGCGACTCTCAGAAAGTACGGGATGAGTCTAAACCCAGACAAATGCGTGTTCGGGGTCACAGAAGGAAAGTTTTTAGGCTTCATGATTAGTGCTCGCGGTGTCGAAGTAAATCCCGATAAAGTCAAAGCCGTTCTCGATCTTGAACCACCGCGGTCTACCCATGAAGTCCAGCGGTTTGTAGGCCGAGTAAATTATTTGGGGAGATTCTGTGCCAAACTGGCCGAACGAAACCTCCCCTTCTTCGAAATTTTGAGAAAACCAAAGAACTTTGAGTGGACTGAAGAATGTGGTCAAGCATTCGCGAGCCTCAAAGAACATCTGACAAAGCTCCCGATCCTATCTTCCCCGGTTCCGGGAGAAACTCTCCAGTTGTATCTCGCGGCAAGCTCAAGAGCGGTGAGTGCAGTCCTTGTTCGCGAGTCAGAAAAGCCAGTCTATTTTGTTAGCCGAGCTTTATTGCCCGCGGAGACACGGTATTCCCCAGTTGAGAAATCTGTACTTGCACTGATAACGGCTGCTCGCAAACTAAGACCCTATTTCCATGCACACCCGATTGAAACCCTAACGGACTTGCCACTGAATAGCTTCATGACAAAACCAACCGTTGCAGGGAGGCTCACGAAATGGGTCATCGAAATGTCAGAATTCGATGTAGTATATCGACCTAGGCCAGCTATCAAAGCACAAGCGCTTGCCGACTTCATCGTCGAAACAAGTTTCAGAGAAGGGGAAGTGGTGAATCCGTATGGTGAACAGATGATGTGGATAATGCACACTGACGGAGCTGTAAACGATGAGGGGTGTGGCGCAGGTGTGATTCTCACGTCGCCTACGGGAGATGAGATAAGCCACGCCATTGCACTAAAGTTCAAACCCACGAACAATGAAGCTGAGTATGAGGCCTTAATCGCAGGATTAGAGTTAGCCATTGGCCTTTCAATCTCTGTGCTATCATGCTGTTGCGATTCAGAAGTTGTGGTAAAGCAGGTACAAGGGCTTTATGAAGCACGAACAGGGAACCTCCCGCAGTACCATGCACGAGTCGCGACGTTGACCTCGCTTTTCATGCATTTCGAAATAAAGGCAATCCCAAGAGAACTGAATAAGAAAGCAGATGAACTCGCGAAGCTGGGAGCCGGATGGGAAGGTCCCAAAGAAGAACGCGAGCGAAGGTCAGGGTTCATGGTGTCAAAAGGGGGGGCCCCGAAATATCTGTTTTTTGTGAAAGAAGAAAGCGCCATCAGTCGCGGGATTGAAATGATGGCGATCAACACTTCGTCTGAAGATTGGCGTCGCCCATTCATTGACTATCTCAGATATGGTCGCGGTCCAACTGACCCGAAGGAACTCATACAATTAAAAAGAAAGGCTGGACGTTTCTATATCAGCAGAGGCGAGCTTTATAAGAGAGGAGGTGACCCTTGCGAGCTGAAGTGCATGGGTCACTACGAGACGAAAGCCTATCTCGAAGAGCTACATGCTGGGCTGTGTGGGACACACGCAGGGTGGAGACCCCTGGTATACAAGGCTTTGCGCCAAGGGCATTTTTGGCCCACAATGAAACAAGATGCTCAAGCGATGACACGAGCTTGTCAGGCGTGCCAATATTTCGCCCCTGCCTCCCACCAACCAGGAGTTCAGCTTCAGATCATGGGAAGCCCCATCCCTTTCGCGATGTGGGGGTTGGATCTTCTTGGCCCTTTTAAACCAAAGGCCCCAGGTCAGCTCGAGTATATCATTGTCGCAGTCGACTACTTCACAAAATGGATTGAGGCGGAAGCACTCGCGTCGACAACAGTACCTGTAGTAAAAAAATTCCTTTGGAAGAACATTATCTGCCGCTATGGGTTGCCACACGAGATTGTAACCGATCGTGGCCCTCAATTTAACTCGCCCCAACTGATGGCATGGTGCAGCGATCTGGGAGTTAAGTTAAAAATTGCTTCAGTTGCACATCCACACTGCAATGGGCAGGTAGAAGCCGTTAATAAGAGCATTGTCACAGATCTGAAGAAAAGGCTAGATAACGCCAAGGGCAGATGGGCGGAGGTCTTGCCACTTACTCTCTGGGCCAATCGAACCACAGTGAAAAAAGCAACGGGAGAGAGTCCTTTCGCCCTCGCGTATGGAGTAGAGGCCGTGGTTCCAGTAGAAATTTTGTTCCCGAACGAAAGACTCCTTCACTATGACTCGGAAACTAATGACGAAAAGATGAGGATGGAACTCCAACTTCGCGAAGAAACCCAAGAAATGGCAGTTATCCGAGCGGCCGCTTACAAAGCGGGCGTCGCGAAGTATTATAACAAGCATGTCAAGGAGAGAGGTTTCGTGAAAGGAGATCTGGTCCTAAGAAAGACAGAGGGGGGAAAACTCGATCCCAACTGGGAGGGGCCATACATAGTGGATCGCGAGGTCGCCCCAGGGGCTTATCGACTGAAGGATAGCTCTGGCAATCACGTTGCAAATTCCTGGAACGTGATGCGACTACGCCGCTATTACGCCTAGCCTACTCCCCCACACAGGTATGAATTCCCACATTTTTGTAACATGTCTGCATACCTTAGATAAATATTTCATGGAAAGCGATACAATCGCGATATAAGACGTTCTAACAAGCTGTATGCAGGCGAAAGAACCGATTGAAACTAAACATTAGCAAGAATCTATCATCGGGTTACCAGAGGAATAAATACTTTTGCCACAAAGGGGGACGTAATCTCAAAATAAAAGGTACGTGCACATTTCGGGAATTCAGAATGTTGCATAAATCCCGTGACGCTGGGCTGGGGCCAAGAGCATCCACCCAGGTCGCGAAGCCGTGACACTGGGCTGGGGCCAAGAGCATCCACCCAGGTCGCGAAGCCGTGACACTGGGCTGGGGCCAAGAGCATCCACCCAGGTCGCGAAGCCGTGACACTGGGCTGGGGCCAAGAGCATCCACCCAGGCCGCGAAGCCGTGACACTGGGCTGGGGCCCAGAGCATCCACCCAGGTCGCGAAGCCGTGACACTGGGCTGGGGCCAAGAGCATCCACCCAGGTCGCGAAGCCGTGACACTGGGCTGGGGCCAAGAGCATCCACCCAGGTCGCGAAGCCGTGACACTGGGCTGGGGCCAAGAGCATCCACCCAGGTCGCGAATCCGTGACACTGGGCTGGGGCCAAGAGCATCCACCCAGGTCGCGAAGCCGTGACACTGGGCTGGGACCAAGAGCGCCCACCCAGGTCGCAAAATCGTGACCGTCCGAGAGTGGGTAACGACATCCGTCCTCCTCACCTCGACCACGAAGTCCTGACCTTGATGGGATAACAACCCACCAGGGCATGGAACTCAGCGAGTGACGCTCCTGAAAAAAGTCAATCATGAAACTATATACTTAGCATGGAAATATGCAGTACAAAACGCTAATGAATCCCCATCTGTTTTGACAGACACTCCTGCACTAGAGAAGCAAACAATCATAGGCATGATCACGAACGAAACAGAAAATGGCAGTTTATGAGCAAACAGGCGTTAAAGCTCCAATTATCCGTGAGCATGGATTTCCCAAGGCATCAAGAATATCTTAGTTAAGGTATGACGAGAAAAACACGCGAGCTACTTTGCTTTGTCACAAGAACAAAGAATCTGATTCCAAATTCGTTATAGGAAATCACATTCTCAAACACAAAGACGCTCATAGGTGCGCGAAAAGCCCTACTACTGGCTCGTACGCATGCAGTAGTCAGGTGAGAACACACTCTTTATGGCATCACAGGTCATGACATATGAATAATCTATACTTACGCGATCAATTTCCTCGCAGGGTTTTTCATAGGACCAAAAGAAGAATTTTTCCGGACGAAAGATGTTGGAGAGTGACCTATTTATAATATTAAGTATTCTCATTTTGAAAAACATTTTTTCTATTAATGAGACACATACTTGTAATCGCGATGGCACATAGATGCACATTACATTTTGAGTTCCAAAGTTTTTCCTGATAATCCCAGTCTAATTTATTCATAAAAACTCGTTCATTCTCCCTCCTTTCTTAACACATAGGGCTCGCGAGAATGTAAACATCCTCACGAACACTATGGGGGGAGGGGAAGAGGAGGAGAAATCACCATACAAACGCAGAATAAAAAGGCATAACACTAAGCCCGGAGAGGAACGACGACCTTCACTTGATACACCACAGTCTGAACGGGAACTTCAGGTGGAGAAGCACGCCACCTTGTGAAAGTCACCTCATCTCCCTCACAAAGATCATTCTCATACGCAAACTCACTCCAGCCTTCGCCCAGAAAGTAGGAGCTCCCAACCTTGTCCAGAATCACATCCCAAGACTCGGAATTAGCGCAAAGGATGAGACCCTTACCACCGAAATGACTAAGGTATTGATCGCAATGTTCCTTTGGAAAACGCTATACGTAGAAAAGAGGGGTCTAAGAAACAATTAAGCAGAGAAAGACAAAGTAAAAGATGATTACCAAACTTCTGCCAGTAATAGCAGAAGAATCCATAACAATGGTAAAAGACTCATGCAGAGACCCCTCTCGAGTTCGTCGTGTCCTGGCCATATCAGAATTCGTTGAAAAAAGAAGGAATGGAAGAAGAAGGCGCGAAACGCCATTTATAAAAGAAAGTCACCTAACCCACATTTAATGCATTAAATGACTAAAAGCAGAAAAGTAGTTGGGAGAACAAAAGCAATAAATGCAAAGACACGCAGGGGAATAATTGTACGATCTCCTCACGAGACCCCAAAAGAAACAATATTTAGGCTCGCGATCACATTCCGATCCACGAGCCACAGAACCAAGTAACAATCGTATGTAACACCAACCCAAGAGTTTGCAGACGACAAATGAAAAGAAGTTAAACTTCGTCAAAGAGGATCCAGATCCAGATACTCGTCAGCATCAGCCAGCACTGAATCATGAACCCCTCCCGCGCTACCAACGTCCTTTGTCGTCGCGATGTTTTCTTCAGCAACAGCTTTTTCGCTGTCAACATTCACAACATCGTTCCCATCACCTGCATCAGACGACTTAGCACAAGAGCGAGTCGAGGAGTCCGCTGCTTTTTTCATCCTTTCCTCCGAGTAAATTACCTTCTTAGGTACCTTGGGGACTGAGACTAAAGGAATATGACACTCCATCCCTTCGACGACTCCCTCACCTTCAGGCAAGAAGGGTTCGACGACCCAACCTTCAAGAAGGCTCGCATCGTCGTCAACAAAGGCTCCAAGAGGAGGAGAGGTGTACGCAGGGATCTCGGCAGGAAGACCACAAAGATCCGTAGGATCGAAAGAGAAGTTAGCCACTTTGTGCTTCCTAAGCTGACGCTTGAGTGCAGTAATCACCAGGGTGTCGCGAGCCAAACTGATAAAATCAATACGACATTTCTCGCGATAGCTAGAAGCATACTGCTTGGCACCTTCGCGACGACCCTTGTCAAAAGCTTGGTCTTTCTCTTGACGAAGCAAACCTAACTCTGTATTATGATTGCGCTTCATAGTCCTGGCCGAAAGCTCCAAGTCGCTTATCTTCGCCATCAGCTCAACATTCCTCTCTTGCTCCTCCTTTAGTTTTTTCTTCGCGGCCTCCTTAACATCCTGTGCTTTATGAGCATAATCGACCATCTCATTATATTCCCCCTCCATCTTATTATAGCCATCTTCAAGGGCGATGGAATATTGCCCAAATGCCTCGGTGAGAAGAAGCGACTACAATAAGCAAAATATGTTAGTTAAAATCACCTACCAACAAGAAGGAAGAAAACCATTCAGGAAGAAAATAAAGGAAACCCACCGCCAGACTGAGTCTCGCGAGCCCTGCTTTACCCCGAACAATGCCCTCTAAAAATCCAGGCATGTCTGGGAAATCAGGTCGATCGCGATGAAAGAATGTCCTCACTACCCCCTCCTCGGGAAAAAGCTCAGCCAGATCCTGAGAAGAGGTATCTTGACCACCTTCAAAGGTCATGGGCTGCTTACCCTTGGCAGTTTCTGAGGCCCTCCCGGCAGGGGTTGCTCGTCGCGAGGAAGGAGACCCGCCGGCCCCTAAGGGGATTGTCGAACCAATCGGGGATTGGTCATCTAGAGGCTCGGGCGTGCGTGTTTCGGTCTCCACAGATTGAAGCACGGACTCGCGGATATTAATACCGCCAACAGAGATTTTCCTCTTTTTTGAGGAAGTTTTGCTCTTGTTCGCCAGCTGCTTTCGGCGCTTGCTCTTCTGTGGGGCGGGAATTTGCTCATCAATAGGTTCCTCGTCAAAAGAGTCATCAGAACCTTCCACAATCGCGAGACGCGAAAAGTATCCTGTCTCTGCAGATAAAAAATAAAATAAATAAGGATATAATAAAAGTCCATAAGCATATGACATCGCGAGTGCGTAACAATGAAAGAAGGATAAGTAACAATAAACCAGAAAACCATTGAACAAGGGACGTAAGAAATACCATAATGGTGCCTAAGACTAAGTCCACGTTGGGCTAGCACCTCGTGGGTGATACACCTCAGGAATATGCGCGTCGAAACGAGATCAGGGAAACTATGGAACTTACGATAAAGGACATCTTTCTTAACCTGAGTCCAGTTACCAGATTTAGGTTGAGTCGCGAGCATCGAGATCTTAGTCGAGATCCCAGAGCCCGGTGGTGGTCGTACCAAAAACCAATCAACCTTCCACTTCGGTATACGGGGAGGACCATCCCACTCCGATCTGCCATTTTTTACGGCGGTGAACATCCCCATTTCTTCGGGAGCCCTTCGCGTAGAGAACATAAGAAGAAAATGACAAGGATTGGGTTTTACCCCGATATCCTGACACCTCATCACGTAAATAACCAAGGCCCTCCAAAAGTTAGGATGCATCTGAGCTGGGCTGTAGGTCAGCTCTCTTAAGAGATTTTTAGTAAAGTTGGAGAAGGGGAGCCTAAATCCTAATTTAAGAGACGACATACTCAAAGGAAAGAAACTGCCATATTCGTCAAGGGAAGTCCCATCCAGAGATGGAAGGGCAAAAATCGTACCCTCTGGAAAAGGATAGGTATCCGCGATGGTTTCAAGGTCGCGAAGGGTAAGATCAGAAGGGAGGGCCGTAAATGGGTTCCCGAGATTCTTGACCTTTTTATGATGGACGCGGCGAGTCAAAATCTGTACACGACCCGCCGGGTTACTGAAAATATCTTCGATTTCCACGCGAGGAAGATCATCTTGCCAGGAATAAAAGTTCTCGTAGTCCTCGCGACCGAACATTACTTCCTCAGAATCCCGAGGAGGACTTTTATTGCCACTACCTGCATCTGGTCGCGAGGTAGACGGAGCTTCGTCGTCATTATGACTAATAGAGTCTCCTGTGGACGATCAAGAAGAAAAAGATCAAGAGTTAGTTTTCCAGGGAAAGAACACGAAACGCGAAGGCTAGAAGGAAGCTTCACGAGCCATGGGAATAACAAACAAAGAAAACCCTGGAAAACAAAGAATATAGGATCTAAGGGGAAGTTAAACAGGCTACTGGTGGAAACCCTAAGAAATGGTGAAATGGATAGCTCAGAAGCCAGGAGCGGTAAAAAAGAAGTGGCTTTGAAGAACAGTGAGGGTTTTCAACAGTCTAAGACGACCTTTAAGGAAAAAGGGAATGCCCATCGAATAGAAGAAAGAAGAGGAGGCACCGCCCAGTAAATGACCAGTAAAGGTACGATGAAAAATCGCCTGACCGCCATGAAAACCGGTAAAAAAGCTTCGAAAGAACACAAGAAATAGCGGAGATACAGAAATATCGAAATCATGTGTAGAAGCAATAGAAATCAACAAATGAAAAACGAATTCAAGATAGAACTTACGAGCCATTGGTAAATCGACGATCGTCTGAACGAATGAAGATTTCTCGAAGTTTTATTAAGGATGGATTTTACAGAGGAATATGAGCAGTTGGAGTAAAGAAGAAGAGAAGAATGTGGTCTGGCAACCTTTTATAAGAAAATAAAAATCCCAAAAGGAAGCCACGTGTTAAAAAGTGTCAGAACGTGGGAATACAAAACGTTTCGAATTTAAAATTCAAAATTCAAAAACAAGCGCGATGGAATGAGGAGGAGTCGCGAGCGAATAATCTCCATGGGACTCCCCGAGAACCCGACTTCAATTCTTACCCAAGCTTTGCCTTCGCGAAGACAAAGACTTGGGGGGTTGGCAGTTGGACCCGGTTCTCGCGATCAATAACGTGGACCCGGTTCTCGCGACTCCAATGACGCAAACCCGGTCCGCGACCGAGAAACAGTCCGCGAGCCCATAAGGCCAGAAAATGGGTCGAGAACGAGAGGCCCATTAAGAAGCCCAATAGGTTAAGAGGGCAATAACGGATTATGTGGGACCCATGATGTGGTTATAAATCCTAACGGCAAAGAGAGAGAAAGGGACAGTCGACTAGGAGCATCTTCTTCCCCCTTGAGAGAGAGAAAACACAGAGGGCGATTACTCGTTTCCGAGCTCTCGATATCGTCATCGGATGATCGGTACCTGGATCTTGACTCTCGGTATCGTCATCGTGCTTTTGAGGTTTGATTCGTCACGATTGGTTGAGTTTCATCATTTACTGTTTCATTGAGTTGGCTCACGAGGTTTCATTGTTTTAGTCATTGCTTTGAACGCTATCTTCTCTTTGTGTTGCTTCATTCTATTGTTGTTATTGAGGCGTTGTATTCGTTTACCTTTGGCTATTACTGACTTGAGCGTCGGAGAGCCAAATCTGGGGGTTCAACCTTCTGGTTTGGTCGTGCAGGTGCAATAGGGATTGAAGAACATAAAGAACAGAAGGGAATAGCACATTTTGATCCAGATGACAGTGTATTACAAGTTGTTGCTCCAGTTTGCGTAAGGAAGGTCTCCAGCACTTGAAGATTCTTAGAAGGCCAGATCTCGCGAAGTGTTGATTGCGAGATCGCGAACATCTAGGCTCCAACAGTTGGTATTATGTCATCGATCTCTAACCATCGAAAGCCATGAAATTAAATATAAAAAGCGTATACTTATACGCTGAGCTTGCATGCTTTCTGGTATACTTTAGAGTATGTAGTGAGGTATTCATACATACGTAGAATAAAGCAGAGAACGGATCGGGTGCAAAGTGACTTTAAAATAAGAAATGCGAAATTAAATGTGGACCGTCAGATGAAACAAATCTAGGGCTACAATAAGACACGCTATTCCTCTTATCTTTTTAATGAAGTAGGGGTATTTCAGACATTTCCTCTTAATAATAGGAGTCTTCTCCCTCAACAAATTACTGTTCACATGAAATTCATCGGATTCAGATTGCACCCCTCTTCTCACCATTGTTTTTCCCAAATGAAGCTTCTAGGGTTTATCTTTGTTTGCAATTGGAGCTCGCCTATCATCAATAATCACCTCGTCTTACTTCTTGAATCATCTCGTTTCTTCATCTCCACAATCTATTCTTCATTTCAGCCATCATTTTTTCATTTCGTCATCTCGTTTCTTCATCACCATAGTCTCGTTTCTATTTTGGTTGTTGTTGGTTGTTATCTATCGTGCTCTACCGACTTATCATCTTTATTTTGTTGTTGTTATTGATTTCTAGATTGGGGGATCGATGTGGTTGATTTTGATTATAGTGTGTGAGTATAGATGCCCATGAGGTGTTCGACAAAATGCTTAAAAGAGAGTATGAGTATGAATGAGCTGATAAGACTCTCGCAATGACTTGAGTCACATTTTTAGTTATTATTTGTGAACTTTAACATTCATAATATGAACATTTGACATCAATATATGGACATTTGTGTATACCTTCACCTGACATGTACATCAATAGTTATTTAAAGGTCTTTACACTATCATACAATATTTGAACTTTTCAGGACAAGATATGAACATTTACAGACGAGATGTGAACATTCTTGTAGTTTAAAATAAGAACCTCTCAAACCCCATCATTCGTACAGTTTGATTTGAAGCAACCAAGTTTCTAATTGAATCGATATCGAGCCATTGAAGTTGGTATCAATCACTAGGCTTTAGCTCATGTTTGGTATCAATCACTTCGGTTGTTTCATCATGAGAGGTCCATATGTCTTGTTAAGCTTTAATTCAATTCATTTTACCGTAACTATCATGTATGAACATAACTCTTCAAACAATGAACATAAATATTCAAACAATGAACACTATCTTCAGTATATGAACAATCTGTTTTACACGCATTTTTACTTGGCTTTCATGTAATGGATTTCATGTGTCCATGTATGAAGTTTCAAAGTCACTCTATGAACCTTTTTTTACAAGATGGCTTTTTGTATTTTCAATATGCATTTGCTTGTGGTTTTGGTTAGAAGAGTTGCCATCTTTTGTTGCCTTTTTAGTGAACATTTTAAGTCAATCCTTGAACATAAAAGCACAGGATGCAAACCATAATAGAAGTTCAAGTAAAAAAGTATTTCTTTCATCATATTAGAAGAGTTGCCATCTTTCGTTGCCTTTTTAGTGAACATTTTAAGTCAATCCTTGAACATAAAAGCACATCATGCGAACCATAATAGAAGTTCAAGTAAAAAAGTATTTCTTTCATCATATTAGTTTATTCTATGAACAAAGACATAATTTGTTAACCCTTGACAACTGAGTTCTTTGTTACGACAAGCTTCTTCTTTGAATTGGACTTTCCTTTAGTTGCTTTGTAGACTGTGTTCTTCACATTTGGTGGTGGATTAACAAACTCATTCATGCTATCAACCTCACATTCTTTCTCTGTTTTATCACTACTGTCATGACCAGCTTCTCCTGTTTCCACTACATTCAATACTTTTACACATTAGCCACATCTAGTAATAAAAAATATCAATGAACGTCATGCTTTAGTTGTTGAACATATTTAATTACTTGATGAACATATATAATAACTTGATGAAAATATTTAGTCAATTCTCAATATCAATGAACATGAAGCCATATAACAGTGAGGATACAAACTATATCAATTAACATGAAGCCTATATCAATGAACACTAAACCTATATCAATGAACATGAAGCCATATGACAGTGAGGATACAAACTCTATCAATGAACATGAAACATATATCAATGAACACTAAACCTATATCAATGAACATCAAGCTATGGTCAACCCTAAAACAACAAGAAATCCAAGAAAGTGAATCAATACGAAATTGAAACCCTAGAACAATGAATAGTAAACATTGAACCATACAACTTCAATCTGGAACATAAAATTGCAGAAATCCCTAAAATCAACCAACAAAAAATGAAAAAACCCTAAAAATCGAGAAACGAGAGTATTGTGGTGATTACCTCCATCAAATGGTTTGTAAAGCTCATCATCGCTTTTCCGCTATTGATCCATCTTCAAAGGAAGCTGTGAGGAAGGAGATAGTGTGGATCAAAGCTTTGCGAACTGGAAAGGGCGAGCGGAGCTCTTCGCGGATTGGAAAGGGCGAGCAAAGCTTTTGCACAAGAGGGAAGGAGAATTGGAAGGGAAGTTTCGTGAAAAGTCCTATCTATCCCTTATAATTTGTTGGTAATTACAAAAATGCCACCGTTTGTGAATAATACACTGTTATTTGATCTTCTAATCTGAACCGTTGGTTTGTTTAATTAAATGGCTCAAAGAGCTTCGCTTTTCCTACCGTAACAAAGTTCGTACGGGAATTCCCCTCATATAATGTCAAAATCAAGAATAAAATCTCGAGTGACTATATTCTTGGATTATATTCCTGATTCTGTTATAAACTATAATATACTTATTTACTATTAATCATGAGCTTTTTATGTTTATATCCATATAAATAATACGGTACGTACAATCAAACAAGTGCTTCATGCACTTTAAACTAAAGTACCCTCACCACCAAAGCAAAAGCTAACACAATATTTCGTCTTTCGTTCAGGCTTTCCGAATAGTATTATATTATCACTTAAGACATTCATCAAAAGTTGTGAATTAGTAATGTAAGGTATTGATCCATGAGTTTGACTCATTATTTAGTTTATATTGTAGCAAATGATGCGTATAGTATGCATGCAAAAAGTTGATGCCATGATGATTCTATATGACCGTAACAAAATGTAAAATTTGTTCATGAGAGAATAACATACACTAGTAACAATTGAACATGACACAAATCATAAACATAATGCTATGAAGCCAAATCCAACTTACATTGTTTAATTACATATATACAATATACTTGATCTGATAATGTGGTATAACTCTTATCAAAGCTTGCTTGTTACGGAGCACTCCATTAATCTTTCTTCCAATGTACGAGGAATAACATAGTCATATAGAGTTTTGATTCGTTTCGTCGAGTACTTTAATAATATCAAAATTTTATATTTTTTACTAACGTATAATTAGGGGTACTGACGAAACAAAACGTCCATCGACATCCGTTCAGAGATGAGACGAGATCTATATATCTTTTGATTTTTGAGACCTATAGAGTTTATCAGATGAGTAACTTAAGTTCGAAGTATAGCTATATATAATCAGTATATATATTTTAATAATTGAATGCTCATGGGAGAATTATTCAAATAATTTAATAGAATAAAAGACATGATTAATATAGTGATATATACTGTATAAGTGATCCTCCATCTTTAAGGGAAATGAAAGGAAAAGAGACCACTAAAAAAGATATTAGAAAAAGCACATCTTGACGATTTGACCGGGTTTCCAACATGCATATAGTGTATATATATACACATGACATGACACAACCTTCATATAACACACACAAACTACATTATTGTTCAATCATTCAATTCTTCATCCATCTTTTCTAAAGCAATCATCAAATTAATTAAGGCCTAACCATGGGAGTAATTAACCAAAGAGTGAGGCCGATGAAGTCATGTGAAGAGGATATCCATCTGACTGTTATGAAGACTTCTTTGTTCTCCACCGGAGACGGCTTCTCCGTCTACGACTCCAATGCCCGACTCGTCTTCCGTGTCGACTCGTGTGGCGGAAACCGAGAACTCGTTCTTATGGATCCACGTGGCCGTTGCCTCTTCTCCCTACGTCGCAAGGTATTAACATTTCTTGTCGAAACTTAACCATCCTTTTGCTTTCTTACATAGTACGTCATGAAACTATATTCGTTTCTACAATTTGAAGTCTTTGCTTACTTGTCTTTCAAGTTAAACATGCTAGCTTATGCATCTTACTACACCAACTTATGTGTGAAAATATAGATGTGTTCGATAAAGATATCTCGTGTAAGTATATCAAAGTTTAAAGACGAGTGTTTATATTATTTTCCTATTCAAATATTTAAATAAAATACTCAAGTAATTAGTGTGTATAATATAAATTGTTGGTACGTTTAATCTCCTCCTGTAATACTACATGGTGTTTTTGTAGGGTTAGATTTAGTTTATTAGGTAAAAGAATTAATACTTTTGTATAAATATGCTTTTTCATTATTAAGTAGTGTTGAAGCTACAGCTGAAGTAAAGTTCCTTCTGGTTTTGATGGTAACAAACATTCCTACTAATGTATACTTGAGTGTTTCAGGATGTCTACTCTGAGCAGGAACGTTACTCAACAGAAGCGAACTAAATAAGGAAAGAAATGGCTGAGAAGAGAATGACGAAGATATCTCGTTTCCTTTATGGAAAATATGATTGAGCTGCAAAGATTTCATGAAGATCTTAAGGAATAAGATATATTTAAAAGATGGAAATAATATCTTCTTATGCGAAAGATATATTTTTCCATAATCTTGTTTATTTCCTAGTTTAAACCTAGTTTTATCTTTGCTATATAAACTAGTCTTAGGCTTGGGAATTGAGTGACGATTTAGAGAGATTAACTTGTGCGAATCAAGTGTGATCGTCTATAAGAAGAACAAGAAGAAAAGAGAGAAAGGGTGAGCAATACTTTGTCTTAGGCGTTGAGTTTGGGCTCGAGTGAAAGAAGAGATTCGTGATCGTAATCCTTGCTTTCTTTTGTAACAAACAAGAAATCAATAAGATAAGTATACTCATTCAAATCCTTCAAGTGAGAAGCTTGAAGGTAGTGGTTTTGCTCAACTCTTAGCGGTTGAGTTTTCCACTCTAAATACTTGTGTTCTTCTATACTTCCTGCGTTAATATTCCGCTGCTACACCTCTGAAGGAACAATACACTTTGTTCCCTCAGAAGTAATTGAACTAACGATCCAACAATTGGTATCAGAGCCTGGTCTCTAGATTGTTACCCTTGCAGGAAGAATGTCAGGAACAGCCATCAACGACTCCTTTTGGAAGCCGCCAATGCTCAAATCAGGAGAGTTCTCATACTGGGTGGAACAGATCGAATCACATATCTGTTCCCTGCATGGACAGATGTGGAAGATTGTTGAATTTGGAGATGTGAAGATTCTCGATCCCTCAGATGAGACTGGAGGAACACTCAAGAAAAGAGAAGATTATCAAGATGCTGACTACAAAGTCTTGGAGCTCAACATGAGAGCAAAGAAGGTCATACTCGCTGCCCTTGGTCCATCCGATCAAAGGAAGGTTCTAAAGTACAAGACTGCTCACGACATATTCAAATCCCTCAAAAGGATGTATGAGGGGAATGAAGACATCAAGAAAAATAGAATCTTGACTCTCATCAAGGAGTATGATAGTGCTGTTCAAGGAAAGAATGAGTCTTTGGATGACTACCATTCACGTTTCCAGGGATACGTAGGCCAACTCGAGTTCTTAGGGGAAACGATCCCTGAGTGGAAACTGACACATCAATTCCTTCAGGGATTGTCCTCTAAATGGGACGCGTTCTCTCTTGCACTCCAAGCTCAGAATGATATCAAAAACATCACCTTGGAGGAACTAGTTGCTCGTCTCCAGAGCAACGCAGGGATTCAACAGAGCAAGATGCTACGAAGGGAAGGAGAGAAGGCAGAGAAGTCCCAGAACATTGCTCTAAAAATCGAAAAAGCCTTCGATCTTGCTCAGGAAGAGGACGAAATTGTTGATAAAGATGAAGAAGTTGCTCTCTTCACAAGAGCCTTTCGAAGAGTTTGGAAGGATAGCAGAGAAAAACAACGTCTCCCTGATGGGAACAAAGACATGAGTACTATCATCTGCTATCACTGCCAGAAGAAGGGACACTTCGCGAGAAATTGCTTCAAAAAGAAGGGAGGAGATGCAAATGTCCCTCAAAGGGAAAAGAAGGAAGCAATGATTGCAACATGGGGGACATCTGACTCTGAAGACGAATTTCTCTACACTCCCAAGGAAACGTGTCTAGTGGCTACAGGAGGGACTTCAGACTCCAAAGAAGAATCTCCCTACACATGTCTTATGGCTACAGGAGAAAAATCCGAAGATGAGGTAAACACTTCTGAATTTGATTCTTTCTTAGAAAACAAATCAAAAGCTCAGATTATTAGGTTCATTCATTCTCTAGGAAAGGAACAAAGTAATCTGAATTCTTTGATCGATGAGAAGGACGAAACCATTTCATGTCTGATTGAGGAAAACCAGCTTTGGGCTTCTAAGGTTGCTAGACTTGAAAAGGCTTCGTTCCCTTCGTCGGACTCGTGCAAATCCTGTCCTAAGTATGTGTCTGATATAGCTTCCCTGGAAAGGAAAATTGTCATTCTTGAATCTGAAATTAAAACTTTGACTGAGGAAAATTCAAAATTTGCTAAGAAAGTTGATGAATTTCTAATAGAGGAAGAAAACAAAAGGAAAATTTGGTTAGATGAATATATCACCTCTAAAATTGATAAGGAGAAGGATGATTTCTCTAAACGCTTTGTACCACGTGCTGGATTAGGCTATGATAGCGCCTCTTGTTCACAAACTGCCATCTCGTCTCCTGGTATACAAAATTCCCTCTGTCATAAGGGACCCTGTGGAGGATCAATCACACATTGTTCCCACAATGGTTCTGAAGATAAAGGGAAGAAAATTGCTCAGGAAGAGAAGATGTGGTTTGATGGACAGAAGGCCTATAAGATATGGCAAAAACATGCAAATAGCACCAAGCCAGTAGAGGTGGATTTTAGGTCTAAAATTGAAAACAAAACCATCTGGCCTGGACAAAGTAGGTATGTCAATCTGAAACACCACAGGGTTTGCTGGTACTGTGGTGAGTCAGGACATCATCAACTAGAGTGTTGGAAAAAATCAAGAGATGAGGAGATAGCCTACAATTATTGCAATAATTCTTCTGTTAGGAACACTCCCAGGATCAAGGTTGTTTTAAAAGATAATGAGGATAGAAAATTGTTCTTCATCCCAGGTAAGCCTAGGCTTGCCTGGGTGCGCAAAAACTAATCCCTTACTTGCAGGATGGAAAGAAGAAGAGTTCCTGGTATATAGATAGCGCTTGCTCAATACACATGACTGGGAACAAAGCATGGTTTATATCTCTCCATCCTGAAAACAAAGGTTCTATAACCTTTGGGAACAACAGTAAAGGGGAAGTAATTGGCATGGGAAAGGTAAGGATCTCTGACAATCTTGTTGTGAATAACGTTACCTTAGTGGATAACCTAACCTTTGATCTATTGAGCGTACGTCAAATGTGCCAGGATGGTCAAAATAGGGTTATCTTTACTACTAATGAGTGTTTGGTTGAGAATGTTGAGACAGGGAAAGTTCTTCTCAGGGGAATCATAGAGAACAACCTATACAAAGTAGATCCATCTTTTATCCCTGAAGAGGAACTGTGCCTTTCTGCACAATCTGAGGAATCCAATCTATGGCATCAAAGGTTCTCTCATGCAAGCCTTAGACTTCTACACAAACTTCACAACAAAGACCTAGTTATTGGTTTACCAAAGATAGAGAGTCAATCCGAAGAGGTGTGCATTGCTTGCACAAGAGGAAAACAAGTAAGATCATCCTTTAAGTCCAAAAACCAGGTAAGTACCTCTGAACCCTTAGAGCTTATTCACATGGACTTGTGTGGGCCTATGCGCACACTTAGCCGTGGGGGAAACAAATACGTGTTCGTGATTGTAGATGATTTCTCTAGGTTTACTTGGACTATTTTCATTGCTTCAAAGGAGGATGTGTTTGATGAGTTTGAATTTTGGCTATATGCTATTGAAAATCAATCTGGATTTCATCTAAGGGCTATACGCACTGACCATGGTACAGAGTTCGAGAACTCCCGGTTTCTTTCCTTGTGCAGGAACAAAGGCATAAATCATAATTTTTCTGCACCAAGAACACCTCAACAGAATGGAGTTGTTGAAAGAAAGAATAGGACTCTGGAGGATATGACAAGGACAATGCTAATTGCGAGTGGTTTGCCAAGAAACTTCTGGGCTGAAGCACTCAACTCTGCTTGCTATGTACTGAACCGTGCTATGTTAAGACCTATGTTTGAGAAGACACCATATGAGCTGTTCAGAGGAAGGAAGCCAAACATTTCCCATCTAAGGGTCTTCGGGTGCAAGTGCTTCGTCCACAACAATGGAAAGGACAATCTGGGCAAGTTCGATCCAAGAAGTGATGAAGGAACATTTGTTGGTTACTCTACTCATAGCAGGGCCTACAAAGTTTACAACAAGAGGACAAGGAAGGTGGAGGAAAGCATCCATGTGGTCTTTGATGAAAAGATCATGGCAGGTAACGTTATCCATGATCCAAATGCTCCTCCATTGACTGAAGCAGACAGGGAACAGTTCATTCTCGCTGATGCTGAGGAATTCATCCCCACTACGGACATGAACACAGAAGAAGAAGCATCCCCAGATCAAGATGCAAGTGTACCAAATGGAGGTTCTGAAACTCAGGGGGAACAATCATCCCCATCTCAGGACCAATCCCCATCTCAGGAACAATCTGAAGAAGTTACACACCATGAAGAGGAAGAAACGCGACGCAGCACTCGTATCCATGGGCCCCCATCAAGACTCATGGACTACGTATGCAACTGTGCATCGCTCCCCTCCTCTGATGTATCTCCAGAACTTAGCGAGAAGGTTTGTTCCGTACTTACATTAGATCCTACATATCATGCTTTCTGTGCTTTTGTCTCCACAGCTGAACCAAGAACAGTGAAAGATGCCCTAGAAGACCCAGAATGGGTCAATGCTATGCAAGAGGAACTTCACCAGTTTGAGAGGAATAAAGTATGGAGACTTGTTCCCAGACCTAAGGATCGCTCCGTCATAGGTACCAAATGGGTGTTCAGGAACAAGATGGATGAGAGAGGTCAAGTGATAAGGAACAAAGCAAGACTGGTTGTAAAAGGCTACAATCAACAAGAGGGAATTGACTATGATGAAACCTTTGCGCCAGTTGCAAGATTAGAAGCAATACGCCTCTTGATCGCCTACTCTGCCCACTATGGATTCAAGTTGCAACAAATGGACGTCAAGACAGCGTTCCTGAACGGGGTACTAAAGGAAGAAGTCTATGTGGAACAAACGCCTGGATTCGAAGATTCTTCCTATCCTGACCACGTTTACATACTTGATAAAGCACTCTATGGTCTGAAGCAAGCTCCTCGCGCCTGGTATGAAAGACTTTCTCAATTCCTCTTATCTCATGGTTACGTAAGAGGGGAAGTCGACAGAACTTTATTTCTATTAAGAGAGGGAAAGCATACCTTGGTAGTACAGGTATATGTGGATGACATAATCTTTGGCTCCACCAACGAGCACTTAGTTACCAAGTTCACAAAGCTGATGGAGAGTGAATTTGAGATGAGTATGGTGGGCGAACTCAAGTTCTTTCTAGGCCTACATGTTGTTCAAACAGAGGAAGGAACAAAGGTGCATCAACAAAAGTACCTACGAGAGTGCATCAAGAAGTTTGGTATGATGGATGCAAAGAATTATTCAACTCCTATGTCCCCAAATGACTCAATAGGAATGGATGTTGACAAGAAAGAAGCTGATCAAAAGGTCTATCGTGGAATGATAGGCTCATTGCTTTATCTAACCGCAAGTAGGCCTGATATCATGCAAAGTGTATGTTTTTGTGCTAGATTTCAAGCAAGTCCTAGAGAAACTCATGTCATTGCTGTGAAAAGGATCCTGCGTTACCTTAAGGGGACTGATGATCTATGTCTGTGGTACCCAAGAGGGGGAAGTCTTGAATTACTAGGGTACACAGATGCTGACTTTGACGGACACAAGCCAGATAGGAAATCAACATCTGGGATGGCTCAATTCCTTGGCCCTTGTCTTGTGTCTTGGGGATCAAAGAAACAAACCACTGTCGCCCTTTCCACTGCCGAAGCTGAGTATGTCGCCGCCGCAGCTTGTTGTTCTCAACTCATATGGCTTAAACAACAGCTAAGTGACTTTGGCATCAATTCAGGTAACGTTCCTATACTTTGTGATAACACCAGTGCTATTGATATTTCTAAGAATCCTGTGCAGCACTCTAGGACTAAGCATATTGATATAAGACATCACTTCCTTCGTGATTGTGTGGAGAAAGGAATTGTCTCTATGGAACATGTCCGCTCTGAGGATCAAATCGCGGATATCTTCACAAAGCCACTAAACAAGGCTCCCTTTGAGAAATTACGTATGGGTCTAGGTATGATTTCTCTCAACTAATCTTGATCTTCCTTGAAACCCCCAATGATTGGTGAAATTAATGAGTTTATTCATCTTGAGTATTAGTCCCTCAAGCATATTAATACCTGCTCTTCTCTGAAATAAACTTGAGTCCTTTGAATTGCTTGCATGATCTATACGTGATTAGGAAAGATACCTTGCTAGAGATTGAAATTGATAAATGCATGATTCCTTAGGCAAAGGTCTTATTTTCAACCCAAAAGATCCCTCTTGATGTACTGATCCCTCAATACAAGCCCAAAGGATAGAGGGAATCTACGGCCACCCTATAAACCTTCATGATCGATAGTCCTATGAGCCATGTTTTTCCATCCACAACTGGACTCCCTCATCATGATATAAAATGTTTTAATTCATATTATGTGATATTTTTCTATGTGATGTTCTTTTGTACCATCTCTGGTAAACATACCCCAAGCATCACAATACCTTCGATATCAGATTGAGAAAGGAAAGGATAAGGGTTGAGACTTGAAATTACTGAGGGGATTAATGGCTCTGAGGTGACAGATACATGCACACGGCAGAAGCCTAAAGGGCTAGAATAGGTTCTGGAACCGAGAAAGTAATGATGGCTTTTGAGTTTATTTGATTGGAGGAAAAAGCGGCACAATTATGGAAAAACCGTTCAGATTTGGAAAAAGGATTTTTGAATTTGAAAAGTGTGATCTGGTGTTCAGATATGGAAAATTCGGCAAGCATTTAAATGTATTCTCCCAGATCTCCATCGTCCACAACCTTTCTCTACCCTCTCCCAAACACAAACTCTCTCAGAAACCCTCCCTGCAAAATGGTGAACACCACATCTGTTTCTCTCACAGGGAATGAAAGCCCAGAAACTCTACGTCGCATCTTGGCTTCCCTGGGCATCCCCACAGAATCTCCTAAGCCACAATCTCCAGCCAAAGAACCCACGTCCTCTCCAAAAGAAACCCTCAAAGAACCCTCACTGTCTCCCAAAGAAACCCTTCAAGAACCCTCGCCGGCAAAAGAAACAACACCGCCAGTCACACCTACCTTATCCCAGTCCAGTACCTCCACTGAAAAATTAGCCTCCCCTACCACCGAAAAAATCCCAAGCCCCATCTCACAAGAAAAAACCCAACAAGAAACCACGCCTAGCCCTCCAAACTCCTCTCTCCCACAAACTGACCTAATCCTTGCCGAAATCCAGGAGGAGAACTCGCCCTTATTTAAGGGAAAGTTCCCTGAAATTCTAGAGCTCAGTGAGGAAGATGACGAGCCTCAGGAACCAGCGCTCAAAAGAG
The DNA here is from genome assembly GCA_029168935.1 of Oxyria digyna. NCBI lineage: Eukaryota > Viridiplantae > Streptophyta > Magnoliopsida > Caryophyllales > Polygonaceae > Oxyria > Oxyria digyna. Next base: position 51,530,881 of record JAPVLV010000005.1, read on the forward strand.
CAAAAGTGGAGCCTTCCCCTTCTCGTCCACGTACAAGGAGCGCTGCAGCCAAGCCACCCAAAGGAAGGAAAGTTCCCAAACAAGTGGCTGCAGGAAAGGCATTGGGGAAACGAACCATCATCAGAGACCTTCTGTTTGATGAGGAGTTTCTAGTCGCCAACAGGATGGATACCCTGGTGGACATCATTCGCCACCAAGGGTGGGAAAACCTATTCTGCACTGCTTCAAAGGTAAATGAGGGGATGATAAAGCAGTTCTACAGCTCCTTCACCATTACTGAGAGGCCTCATGCCATACAAGCCTCCTTCGTCCTTGGGAAGGACACCCACGTGGTCTCAAGCACCGAACTGGGAGTCATACTCGGGGTTCCTCACGAAGGATTTGAAGAGTACGTCAAAGGGCAGTGGCCAAAAGATATAGGGCTGGCTGCTATCCAAAGGGTTTCACAGGATTACTCCACTGAAGTTGTTGGGGAGATGACCACTTCGTCCATGGGGGTAGCAAACCGGATCTTGCACAGCTACCTTATCAGTAACATTACCCCCAGAGAGCAGAAGCGCACAACCATTCTCATTCAGGACTGCCTTCTCATGGACAAGCTCCTCCTCAGGCAAGCCATTAATCTACCAAAGATTATTATGCTACACATGGCCCATGCCAGGAGGAACGATAGACATGGTCTTCCCTTCCCAGGAGTAGTAAAGAAGATCCTAGAGTACCTGAGGGTGTATGAAGCTGGTCCCTCTGAGGTCGTGTTCGCTAGGGAGTTGGCTGAAGCGAATTTAAGGAAGATGAAGTTTGAGAAGAATGAAGATGGTGATTGGGTCCGCTCTGCTGAATTTTGTGAAACAGAGCATGTAACTGAGGACCCTCCACAGGAACAGAGTGAAGAACCAACTATGGTCTATCAACATCAGAGGATGGAAGAGTTGTGCTCACTGGTTGGAAATCTGGTGAATGAAGTTGCTGCCTTGAAGGCTAATCTGGTGAATGAAGTTGCTGCCTTGAAGGCTGAGATACGTCGTTGGACGTCATCAAACTAGAGGTTCCCTTGGCAGTTTAACAGTCTCCTCTCCACACCTTTCCTCCTCTATCTGACCCCCACTCTCTGTTCCTAGCACATCTATCCTTCTTCTTTTGCGCTTATTGTACCCTTTGCTTAGGGTTTTATGTGTCTTCTTTTAAATTTCTCTATGCTTGTGTTTTCTTTTCCTTGTCCAGTATTTGTATCAGCGTCCGTTCTTATGACGCTTGTTTAAATCTATGATTAGTCTGTTTTGATGAGTTCTGGAGTTCTTTTATTTCAAGTACATGTTTAGACTTACTTTTTGATGATGCCAAAAGGGGGAAGAAAGGAACGGTCAAGGTTTGAGGGGGAACATCTGTACTTAAACCTTATAAGTAATGTTCCCTTAGGAGAACTGTTTAGATGTGTTTTAGAAGTATTCAATGAGTATGTTTGTCACCATAAAAAAGGGGGAATTTGTTGAAGCTACAGCTGAAGTAAAGTTCCTTCTGGTTTTGATGGTAACAAACATTCCTACTAATGTATACTTGAGTGTTTCAGGATGTCTACTCTGAGCAGGAACGTTACTCAACAGAAGCGAACTAAATAAGGAAAGAAATGGCTGAGAAGAGAATGACGAAGATATCTCGTTTCCTTTATGGAAAATATGATTGAGCTGCAAAGATTTCATGAAGATCTTAAGGAATAAGATATATTTAAAAGATGGAAATAATATCTTCTTATGCGAAAGATATATTTTTCCATAATCTTGTTTATTTCCTAGTTTAAACCTAGTTTTATCTTTGCTATATAAACTAGTCTTAGGCTTGGGAATTGAGTGACGATTTAGAGAGATTAACTTGTGCGAATCAAGTGTGATCGTCTATAAGAAGAACAAGAAGAAAAGAGAGAAAGGGTGAGCAATACTTTGTCTTAGGCGTTGAGTTTGGGCTCGAGTGAAAGAAGAGATTCGTGATCGTAATCCTTGCTTTCTTTTGTAACAAACAAGAAATCAATAAGATAAGTATACTCATTCAAATCCTTCAAGTGAGAAGCTTGAAGGTAGTGGTTTTGCTCAACTCTTAGCGGTTGAGTTTTCCACTCTAAATACTTGTGTTCTTCTATACTTCCTGCGTTAATATTCCGCTGCTACACCTCTGAAGGAACAATACACTTTGTTCCCTCAGAAGTAATTGAACTAACGATCCAACAAGTAGTATCTACTTTAACCATAAAGGTCTGGTTACGAGGTTACGAGTAAATAAGTAATATGTTGTTCAATTTCTCAATAAATATTTTCTTAATTACAGTGGCGGAGTTTACACCAGAGGTGGGAAGGCTACGTCGGAGAATTCAAAGACGACGGATCATTGACACCCATCTTTGGGGTCCGGCGTTCCTCCATGATTGGACGGTCAGGAGTCACCGTCGAGATGTACACTCCTCGTCCAGGAGGAGATCACGAGTACCATATCGAGGGTTCGTTTGCGCAACGAAATTGTACTGTCTACGATTCCTCCGGTAGGGCTTCGGTGGCGGAGATCCATCGGAAGGTGGATTCAGACGCAAAAGTGGTGCTCGGAAAAGACGTCTTCCTTCTCTCCGTTAAGCCTAGCTTCGATGCGGCCTTCGCCATGTCACTTGTTCTCGCGCTCGACCAGATTGCAAGTGACGAACACCCCACTCTGAGAAACTCTGGCGAATAAGTTTTAGGGTTGTTTTTATCGAAAATCACCCGTAAAACAATGTGATTTGCGCGCAAACCATCGCCAATTACTGTTTTTCATGCAAAAAAGGAGATCATAGTTTTTTTGGTTGAAGCTGACGATTCTCCTCGACAGATCAACTATTTACCCAAAGATTGTATGGTATTTTAAAGAATGTTTCTTTTATAGTTCGTATATTTTCTCCAAACTCTATTCTAAATGAAACACAATCCTCACAAGCATTTTAAGAGAAGCAAGTTTAGCCCTTAGAAGATGAGAGTAAAGAGCTTCGATCAACTTTGCTCGAGCTTATAAATCAACAGAAAAAAACACAACACAACAACATAAGTTTCAGATGAAGATTGTAGAGCAGTTTATGAGACTTCAAGGAAATCCAGTTGGAACCTTCAACTCTAACTAGTACCTTCAGTAACTTTAGATTTGATTTCTTTTATCTTTTTAATTAGGAAAAATCACTTAAAAGAACTATTCACTTTCAACCAATATCAATACGAGCTTCATAAATTACCAAAACATACCCAAAGTATTAAGATATTAACCAAAAATGATATAAGGTGAATTTCCGGTAAAGATGTTGAGTTTGTGTCGGAGTAGCTGCCGTGGGATAATTTTAAGACAAATATTCTTATTATTTACGCATCATCTTTTAAGAAAAAACAAAAACAAAAACAATTTAAACTTATTTCCTTTTAAAATTCGTTCTTCACTATTCAGACATGGAAGACGAACAAGAAGTGGAGAGGAAGAGAGAAACGAAGATGACATCCAAGAGATATCGAACGACGAGGAAGACGAGGCTCATAGGCTCGATGACTGGACGTGGATTGGCGGAGAAAAATTCCATTCACAACGCTAAATGTTAGCAACGTAAAGTTTGCCAGCTTGTGAAAATTTTGAAAGTTGAGCTTAGGTTATTTGTTTCCGTTTACAGACGATTTAAGTACGATATTCGAGTATTATAGTTAGGGTTTATTATCTCATACCGAAGTCTTACGACAATATCCGAAAATGGAGTTTTGTCATCTACCTAACTACAATATAAGGAGAAGTCAAGTATTCACAAAAAATCGCGCCACCTCATTATTTTTATTTATTTTTTTGGAAAAAATTAATCGATCAAACCCACCTCTTTATTTTCATAAATTCTTTCCTTAATCATTAAAAAGAACAATTTTCCTCAATTAACAAACTCCTACTCAACCAACTCCACCACATCTCACATTAACCTCCTTTATTCTCCATCTCTATCTTCTTCAGGGCATCTCCAATAGTGAGCTAAAATAGATATGTCACTTAGGATTATAGCAAATGAAAATTGTACCCTTTAGCAATTGCTATTTTTGCCAAGTCAAACAATCCCAATAACAAATGCTAAAGCTAAAATTTTGCAATTTCTTAGCATAATTTTAATATTCTCATGCTACATTAATTTATTTTTTAAATAAAAATCTTATACTCTTTTGACACATAATCAACTTTGCTATAAGGATTGATATTTTGATTGCTAAATTTAGCAATTGATTTGACAATTCAAAGCATCTCTAAAAGAATATTTTTACTATTGTCTATTTTAGCTTACTATTGGTGTTTGATTTTTGCTTTAAAATTGCTATCTCTATTTATAACAAACCATTGGAGATGCCTTCATATCTCCTTACCTTCTTTGGTGGCAGAATTAACAAAATTTGATTAAATTTAGTTTTTGTTTTAAAATGACATGATTTTATTATCAAGGTTGATGTCGCATGATAACTCCATTGTTCTGATTCTGCACTTTGTTAAGCAACTTATGATATATATGGTAATATAAATTTCCTTTTTTATTCACCATAAATATAATTAACTAAGTATAATAACCAAATTAACTTTTAAGAAATATATATATTTCAAATTAATTATTAATGATTTAACACTTATATTATTATATATTTTGAATAGTTTTAAATATTAATATATTTTTATTAAAAATATCCCGTGATTTTACGGGAATTATACTAGTTACTAGTTAGGGTTGGTTTTATGTCTCATTGAGCAAAGATACATGTATCAATGATATAATAAGAGCATGAAGAATTTTGAATCAATCTAGAACGCTAAACTGAAAGACTTAGAGCATTGCTAATGGTGACTGTATGATGAGGCTATAAGAATTTAAATGAATAAAATATATTACAGATCCTTATAGCTCTTCTATTGGGCTTTAATATCGTTCAATTTTAAAGACTCAGCCCAAAATGCTATAGTTTTACTGTTGTTATGTTGTGTTTGTTTACAATTTTTTTTCCAGTTCAAATGAATCAAAACGACGTCGTTTCGGGATAAAAAAGCCAAAAACGCATCATTTAAAGCAAAAAGCCAAACGGATCTTACTTTTAATAAAGTGACACGTGTCGCTCTGTTGTTGGCTTGCCCAGGAGCGTCAGATGGGCACCACGTGGCACGATCGTGGTCGTCCGCGCTTTTCGTTATTACTTGTTTAAAAATGTTATATATACAAATATACTTAATTAAAAATTATAAAAAAAATACCATAATTCTAGTTACATTTTTCTATATCCATAGACACCCATATTGTATATATTTTGAATAAATAATTTTATTTATTTATTTTGAGTATTATTAATTTCTATAAATCCTTTAAATATTAATTAATTTGTTTTAAGATAAAATTTTATACAAAACTAATGTGTTTACAATTATTTTACATTTGAGGGAACTATTTGTATAAATTTAGTATTTTTTATATTATAAATGTCAATTATAATTATTTATATTACTTTAAACTACATACAAAAATTGAAAAAAAGGATAAAAACATTCAAACAAACATACAAATATTGAAACAAACATACTAATATTGAAACAAACATAAAAACATTGAAACAAACATACACATATTGAAACAAACATGCAAAGGAAGAGATTGAAAAGAAGATGAGTGAAGAGATATAAGAGGAATGGATGGAGAAGAAGGTGTGACTTGTTCATTGAAGACTACATATATTTATAAGCATTATTTTATTTTCAACATTGACATGTGAACAAGCATATTTGTTTTCTAACATTGCCATGTGAAGATAATTTGTTATCTTGTTCTAACATTGTCATGTGAACAAAACATATTTGTTTTCCAACATTGTCATGTGAAGATAATTTGTTATCTTGTTCTGACATTACCATGTGAACAAAGCATATTTGTTTTCCAACATTGCCATGTGAAGATAATTTGTTATCTTGTTCTGACATTGCCATGTGAACAAAGCATATTTGTTTTCCAACATTGTCATGTGAAGATAATTTGTTATCTTGTTCTGACATTACCATGTGAACAAAGCATATTCGTTTTCCAACATTTCCATGTGAAGATAGGACATTCTATATAAAGTGAGGACATACAAAGATTTATTCACTACTCAAATCTCTAAAAACTTTCAATCATCTAAAATGTCTAGTTCATCTTCAAACTCTAAAAATTCTAATAGCTCTGACGATGGGGAGTACCAAAGATTGGTACAAGAAGCTCTTGATGCAATGACTGCATCTCAAGAACGCTATCTTCAACGCAAATACAAGGCGCAAGGAGAAAGTTCACGCGGATCCAGAGGACCGCGTGGAAAATACATTGAAAGGGGAAGAGAGCAAGGCTTTGATAATCTTTACAGAGATTATTTCTCAGATCAACCAATTTATCGAGATAATCAATTTCGGCGTCGATTTAGAATGCGCAAGGGAGTTTTCTTGCGCATTTTGGAGAAGCTAGAGAATGACATGGAGTTCTTTCAGCAAAGACCAGATGCAAAGGGTAGGCTTGGTATATCTGCATTGCAGAAATGTACTAGTGCCTTGAAGCAATTGTGCTATGGGGTATGTCCAGATGTTACTGATGAGTATCTTCATCTTTCTGAAGGAACTGCACAAAAAAGTCTTGAAAAATTTACCGAAGGAGTCATTACCTTTTTTGGTGATGAGTATCTTAGGCGTCCATCCGCAGCAGACACACAACGCCTACTACGTGTGGGGGAGTCCCGTGGATTTCCCGGGATGTTAGGTAGCATTGATTGTATGCATTGGAGGTGGAAGAATTGTCCAACTGCATGGAAAGGTCAATACACTCGGGGACATGGTCATTCGACAATCATTTTGGAGGCTGTTGCATCATATGATTTGTGGATTTGGCATGCCTTTTTTGGGGTTGCAGGTTCGTGTAATGATCTTAATGTTCTTGATCAATCTCCTGTATTTGATGATGTTTTAGCAGGTCGAGCTCCAAATGTTAATTTCACAGTTAATGGACGTGAATATAACATGGGATATTATCTCACTGATGGCATCTACCCGCATTGGGAAACATTTGTCCAATCAATTCGGCTACCTCAAAGCCCTCAAGCCAAATTGTTTGCCAAACACCAAGAGTCTGTTCGTAAAGACGTGGAAAGGGCATTTGGAGTACTGCAAGCTCGATTCGGGATAATTCGTAATCCAGCACTCTCATGGAGTGTTGTGAAAATTGAAGGATAATGAGAGCTTGTATCATTCTCCATAATATGATTGTAGAGGATGAGCGAGATTTGTATAGTCACCATGGGTACGAAATCCCAAAATTCAATGAAAGTGTGAGTGGAGAAACACTACCGGAAACTGACCCAAATTGGACTTTCTCCAACGGCACACCTACGCATATGAGAAGCTACCTACAATGGTCAAGAGATCTTCGGACCTCAAATACTCACCACCTACTTCAAGAAGACTTGAAGGAACACATTTGGCAACTACATGGTCAAGATTAAGGTCTTTTTAATATTTTATGTATTCAATTCAGTAATTTATTGTTCAATTCAGTATTCCGTCTTAGTTTATTTCTTTTTCATTGTAATGTCTTCAATTTATATGTATTTCGGTAATGTGTTCAATTTATGCATTGTGTGTTTGTCAATAATGATCTAAATGCCTAATATTTTATCTTAATTTTGATTAATTAAATATAACAAATATTTCAATTAACAAAAACAAATATTTATGTTTAATATAATAAGATCTTATTTATTTATTTAAAACAAAAATATATTAGTAATATAATACAAATTCAGGGATATAAACGTAATTTTATAAACCTTACAGCCTTTTCCTTACAGCCTCCATTGCAGCACAAAAAAAACAGTAAAGCTATAAGAAGGGCTTTAGCTTACAACCCTTCTTACAACCCCGATTTTAAAGCCCCCATTGGGGATGCTCTTATGAATGTCTAGTTGGATAAGAACATATAGCTAACACATGTTTTTTGGCAATCGCATTACTATCTTTGGTTGGATAATATGGTAGATTGGAAGAAGTTTGTCGCATAGAAAATTATGTTATTGAATACTCTCTCCGTCCCATATTATAGATCACGTTTTTCATTTTGGGCGTATCAAAATATAGATCATACTTTTCTTTTTTATCTTTTGTTTTATTATCAATATCACATCAATCTACACTCTCTTTCCACCTTTTTACATTAAAACTCACACCAATTCACTTTTTTATCTTCTCTTTTCTACATAAAAATTCACACCCACTCACAATCTCTCCCCTCTCCACTTTTCTTTCCCCCTTCCTTAATTTACCTCGATAGCAACAAACAAGATCTATAATATGGGACGGAGGGAGTATGAGAATATTACAATGCTTATGTATTAAGTTGTGCACTTGATTTTGTGTTGTTATTATTTTAAAAAAAATTATGTTGCAGGTGATTTCAGGTTTGATGGTGTACAATGTGGTCGTCGGATCAATGTGCTCGGTGATGTACAATTTGATTAGTAATAAATTTTTATGTAAGCTTAGTAATTTCAGTTAAGCTTATGTTTATAGGTTTAGTAATTAATTTGACAGTCAATATAACCCAACAATGTTTTGTATAATATATATATATATATATATTTATTGAATTTTGATAATAAAAGCTTTGTTGTAGGTTTGTGTATTAATATAATATAAATCAGTGCAAAAAACACCGGGAATTACTTTTTTCACAAAAATACAAAATTACAAAATTACAGATTCCTCACAAAAGATATTGGGCTACTAATAACGAATTTGTCACATGACCAACCAATCTCGAATTTGTGGATGAGGGGGTTGTAGGCTTGGGAGGGGAGTTTCTTGGAGCCAATGGGGATACACCTGGGAGAGACTCCAACACGATTATAATGTTTCAAGAGCTCCTGACAAAGAAGAATATTGTGATGAATGGACCGATCTGGAATGAAAGCTCCCTGATAGTCACCGATGATATCAGGAAGGAAGTCCTTAATCCTTTCAGCAATCATCCTTGCTATGGTTTTGTAGACAGTGGTGCAGCAGGCAATAGGACGGAAGCAGTTTATGGTGGTCGGCGTGTTGGATTTGGGAATAAGGGCAAGGGTGATGCAATCGGCGTGCATATCTTAACTTGTTGGGCGTTGAAAGGAGTAGATAAATCGGCGTGCATATCACGGGTGATGCAATTCCAAGTAGTGATAAATCTGGTAATAAGAGGAGTAGGAACAATAGAGCTGCCAAGCAGATTCTTATAATGAGCAATCAAAGCAGAGGAGATACTGTCGTGATCAGAGTGAACATCACCAGAGGAGTCAGCCAGATTGAGAATAGTGGACGATTTCCTGCGGACTTGGATATGTCTGAAGAAATAGGACGAGCATCTGTCAGAGAATTTGATCCATTTAGTTTTAGCAAGCTGATTTGTAATGATGCGGAGGGACTTCAGGTGGGTTCTGAGTGCACTAAGAGCCAAGTCTTGAGCAGTGATGAGGGATTGATCAAGCGGAGAGCTTTGAAGTTGATTTTGGATGTTGGTGAGATTGTCCTTGGCCTCTTTAAGGAGAGCATGGGTATTCTCCATTCGAATGTTCTGAAATTTCTTGAGCTTACTTTTGAGGTTCTTGTGCCTCGAAGTCAACTGATACATAGGGTTGCCCTGAGCATCCACATTTCAGACTGCAGCAATAGTTGGGAGAAGCTCTTCATGAAGAATCCAATTGTTGTTGAATTTAAAAGGAGCCTTGGGGCGAAGCTGCGGGGGTGAGAGATGAACAAGAATTGGTGAGTGATCCGAGAGGATAGCATTGTCAAAATTAGTACTAAATGTTCACCAATCTACTACTTATGTGCACCATTTTCACGTTCGTTAAAAGTTATTCTCACCCGACACTGTCCCTTCAAACAAAACCTAAATATGGCCTTCGACATGTTCATGATATAACGAAACATTACATTGGTAGTGAGTTCTAAAGTATTCTCCCCGTCTAATAATATAAGTTTCTGAAGATTTTAAAATAGTATTTAATAGAATTAATTTAAGATGAAAGTAACATTGTAGAGATTAGGGATTTAGAAAGAAGTTGGAGATAAAGTAGAAAGAATTTTGTAAAAAAAAACTCACGGTACACGAAAATGAAAATTAAAAGATTTGAATTATTAGTCGACTTTGCTAAAAAAGTGGGTTATAAAATGAATAAATAAATAAATACTAAAAACATAACTTATTAATATGTTTGTTGCCACTACTAAAATCATGTCCTTTTGTGACACTTTTTATGACCATTTATGACACTATATACTGTCAAAAAACATTTTCAACACTATCTAATAGTGTCAAAAATGGTCATATGACTCGACCAAAAAAAAAAATGGTCATATGTCATTTATGAGAATTAGTTTTGACAACACATGGTATCACAAATGGATGACATTATCAACTTCATGCGTCACTTTAAACATCCATTGGTGACACTTTTTAGTGCTATAATTAGTTTTGACATCTCATGGTGTCACAATTACAGTTGTCACTTTTAGATATCCATTTTCAATACCTTTCAGTGTCTACGGAGTATATTATTTTTGTCACTCTAAACTGTCAGTATACGTTGGAAATACATAACATTGTTGACAATTTGAAGTGTCACTTTCAATAACCTTTTATTTTTTCAATACAAATACCAATTACAAAGCTATATCAGATATCACACACATTAGTGTTAGCTAGACTTCTCGTGGAAATTTGGTAGGAAAAAACCATAAAATTCTACTCCCTCCGTCCCAAAAAGATAGTCTCATTTGAGTTTTTGACACTATTCATAAACCGAGAGAATCTTGTAGATTTCTTTTAATATATAATAAAAAACATAGTCATATGGGGTCTTGTTTTATTCGTCTCAATGAGCACTTTGACAACATTAACAAATTATAATTTTTATTAACATATAACGAGAGAAATTAACGATAGAAAACGTATCTTGACATATGGAAATAAGACTATCTTTGGGACAAATATTTTTTTATCCTTTTATCAGCAACTTGCAAATGACAAAACAACACCTGTAAATAGGTCCACTTAATAATCAACACAATTAACCATCACAATCAACAACCACAAGTTCCATCTCCTAGCCTACACACACCAAATGGAAACACTCACATTAGCCGAGTTCGCCGCCACCTCATTGGTGGCGTTCGTCCTCGTCCGCCTCATCACCTCCTTCCTCCGCAACCGAAAACTCAACCTCCCACCGGGTCCAAAACCTTGGCCAATTATAGGCAACTTCAACCTTATAGGCTCACTTCCTCATCGCTCCCTTGACCTACTCTCCAAGTCATATGGACCCATCATGATGCTTCGGTTCGGGTCCCACAAAGTCCTAGTCGCCTCCTCTGTCGAAATCGCCAAGTTCATCCTCAAAACACAAGACCTTCACTTTGCTTCCCGACCCAAGACAACTGCAGAAAAACTCACCAACTACAACTACGCTAACATCACTTGGTCCCCATACGGGCCCTACTGGCGTCAGGCTCGTAAGATGTGCCTCATGGAGCTCTTTAGCAATAAGAGGCTCGACTCCTACGAGTATATCAGGGTTGAGGAGACCCAAAGCATGTTAAAAACATTGTTCAACATGGCTCGATCTGACGACCAGATCATCATAAATGATATGTTGTCGACTTTGAGCCTGAACATCATAAGTCGTATGGTGCTCGGGAAGAGGTACCTAGACGAGGAGGTCGGGTCCATAGTGAGCCCGTCCGAGTTCAAGGTGATGCTTGATGAGTTGTTCTTGCTCAATGGGGTGTTTAACATTGGGGATTGGATTCCTTATCTAGGGTTTTTGGACTTGCAAGGGTATGTCAAGAGGATGAAGAAGTTGTCTAAGAAGTTAGATAAGTTTATGGAGCATGTGATGGATGAACATAACTATAGGAGGATGAGTGTAAAGGGATGGGCCCCAATGGACGTGGTTGATGTGTTGCTTGAGCTTGCTGATGATCCTAATCTTGAGGGGGAACATCTGTACTTAAACCTTATAAGTAATGTTCCCTTAGGAGAACTGTTTAGATGTGTTTTAGAAGTATTCAATGAGTATGTTTGTCACCATCAAAAAGGGGGAATTTGTTGAAGCTACAGCTGAAGTAAAGTTCCTTCTGGTTTTGATGGTAACAAACATTCCTACTAATGTATACTTGAGTGTTTCAGGATGTCTACTCTGAGCAGGAACGTTACTCAACAGAAGCGAACTAAATAAGGAAAGAAATGGCTGAGAAGAGAATGACGAAGATATCTCGTTTCCTTTATGGAAAATATGATTGAGCTGCAAAGATTTCTTGAAGATCTTAAGGAATAAGATATATTTAAAAGATGGAAATAATATCTTCTTATGCGAAAGATATATTTTCCATAATCTTGTTTATTTCCTAGTTTAAACCTAGTTTTATCTTTGCTATATAAACTAGTCTTAGGCTTGGGAATTGAGTGACGATTGAGAGAGATTAACTTGTGCGAATCAAGTGTGATCGTCCATAAGAAGAACAAGAAGAAAAGAGAGAAAGGGTGAGCAATACTTTGTCTTAGGCGTTGAGTTTGGGCTCGAGTGAAAGAAGAGATTCGTGATCGTAATCCTTGCTTTCTTTTGTAACAAACAAGAAATCAATAAGATAAGTATACTCATTCAAATCCTTCAAGTGAGAAGCTTGAAGGTAGTGGTTTTGCTCAACTCTTAGCGGTTGAGTTTTCCACTCTAAATACTTGTGTTCTTCTATACTTCCTGCGTTAATATTCCGCTGCTACACCTCTGAAGGAACAATACACTTTGTTCCCTCAGAAGTAATTGAACTAACGATCCAACAATTGGTATCAGAGCCTGGTCTCTAGATTGTTACCCTTGCAGGAAGAATGTCAGGAACAGCCATCAACGACTCCTTTTGGAAGCCGCCAATGCTCAAATCAGGAGAGTTCTCATACTGGGTGGAACAGATCGAATCACATATCTGTTCCCTGCATGGACAGATGTGGAAAATTGTTGAATTTGGAGATGTGAAGATTCTCGATCCCTCAGATGAGACTGGAGGAACACTCAAGAAAAGAGAAGATTATCAAGATGCTGACTACAAAGTCTTGGAGCTCAACATGAGAGCAAAGAAGGTCATACTCGCTGCCCTTGGTCCATCCGATCAAAGGAAGGTTCTAAAGTACAAGACTGCTCACGACATATTCAAATCCCTCAAAAGGATGTATGAGGGGAATGAAGACATCAAGAAAAATAGGATCTTGACTCTCATCAAGGAGTATGATAGTGCTGTTCAAGGAAAGAATGAGTCTTTGGATGACTACCATTCACGTTTCCAGGGATACGTAGGCCAACTCGAGTTCTTAGGGGAAACGATCCCTGAGTGGAAACTGACACATCAATTCCTTCAGGGATTGTCCTCTAAATGGGACGCGTTCTCTCTTGCACTCCAAGCTCAGAATGATATCAAAAACATCACCTTGGAGGAACTAGTTGCTCGTCTCCAGAGCAACGCAGGGATTCAACAGAGCAAGATGCTACGAAGGGAAGGAGAGAAGGCAGAGAAGTCCCAGAACATTGCTCTAAAAATCGAAAAAGCCTTCGATCTTGCTCAGGAAGAGGAAGAAATTGTTGATAAAGATGAAGAAGTTGCTCTCTTCACAAGAGCCTTTCGAAGAGTTTGGAAGGATAGCAGAGAAAAACAACGTCTCCCTGATGGGAACAAAGACATGAGTACTATCATCTGCTATCACTGCCAGAAGAAGGGACACTTCGCGAGAAATTGCTTCAAAAAGAAGGGAGGAGATGCAAATGTCCCTCAAAGGGAAAAGAAGGAAGCAATGATTGCAACATGGGGGACATCTGACTCTGAAGACGAATTTCTCTACACTCCCAAGGAAACGTGTCTAGTGGCTACAGGAGGGACTTCAGACTCCAAAGAAGAATCTCCCTACACATGTCTTATGGCTACAGGAGAAAAATCCGAAGATGAGGTAAACACTTCTGAATTTGATTCTTTCTTAGAAAACAAATCAAAAGCTCAGATTATTAGGTTCATTCATTCTCTAGGAAAGGAACAAAGTAATCTGAATTCTTTGATCGATGAGAAGGACGAAACCATTTCATGTCTGATTGAGGAAAACCAGCTTTGGGCTTCTAAGGTTGCTAGACTTGAAAAGGCTTCGTTCCCTTCGTCGGACTCATGCAAATCCTGTCCTAAGTATGTGTCTGATATAGCTTCCCTGGAAAGGAAAATTGTCATTCTTGAATCTGAAATTACAACTTTGACTGAGGAAAATTCAAAATTTGCTAAGAAAGTTGATGAATTTCTAATAGAGGAAGAAAACAAAAGGAAAATTTGGTTAGATGAATATATCACCTCTAAAATTGATAAGGAGAAGGATGATTTCTCTAAACGCTTTGTACCACGTGCTGGATTAGGCTATGATAGCGCCTCTTGTTCACAAACTGCCATCTCGTCTCCTGGTATACAAAATTCCCTCTGTCATAAGGGACCCTGTGGAGGATCAATCACACATTGTTCCCACAATGGTTCTGAAGATAAAGGGAAGAAAATTGCTCAGGAAGAGAAGATGTGGTTTGATGGACAGAAGGCCTATAAGATATGGCAAAAGCATGCCAATAGCACCAAGCCAGTAGAGGTGGATTTTAGGTCTAAAATTGAAAACAAAACCATCTGGCCTGGACAAAGTAGGTATGTCAATCTGAAACACCACAGGGTTTGCTGGTACTGTGGTGAGTCAGGACATCTTCAACAAGAGTGTTGGAAAAAATCAAGAGATGAGGAGATAGCCTACAATTATTGCAATAATTCTTCTGTTAGGAACACTCCCAGGATCAAGGTTGTTTTAAAAGATAATGAGGATAGAAAATTGTTCTTCATCCCAGGTAAGCCTAGGCTTGCCTGGGTGCGCAAAAACTAATCCCTTACTTGCAGGATGGAAAGAAGAAGAGTTCCTGGTATATAGATAGCGCTTGCTCAATACACATGACTGGGAACAAAGCATGGTTTATATCTCTCCATCCTGAAAACAAAGGTTCTATAACCTTTGGGAACAACAGTAAAGGGGAAGTAATTGGCATGGGAAAGGTAAGGATCTCTGACAGTCTTGTTGTGAATAACGTTACCTTAGTGGATAACCTGACCTTTGATCTATTGAGCGTACGTCAAATGTGCCAGGATGGTCAAAATAGGGTTATCTTTACTACTAATGAGTGTTTGGTGGAGAATGTTGAGACAGGGAAAGTTCTTCTCAGGGGAATCATAGAGAACAACCTATACAAAGTAGATCCATCTTTTATCCCTGAAGAGGAACTGTGCCTTTCTGCACAATCTGAGGAATCCAATCTATGGCATCAAAGGTTCTCTCATGCAAGCCTTAGACTTCTACACAAACTTCACAACAAAGACCTAGTTATAGGTTTACCAAAGATAGAGAGTCAATCTGAAGAGGTGTGCATTGCTTGCACAAGAGGAAAACAAGTAAGATCATCCTTTAAGTCCAAAAACCAGGTAAGTACCTCTGAACCCTTAGAGCTTATTCACATGGACTTGTGTGGGCCTATGCGCACACTTAGCCGTGGGGGAAACAAGTACGTGTTCGTGATTGTAGATGATTTCTCTAGGTTTA
The DNA here is from genome assembly GCA_029168935.1 of Oxyria digyna. Taxonomy (NCBI): domain Eukaryota; kingdom Viridiplantae; phylum Streptophyta; class Magnoliopsida; order Caryophyllales; family Polygonaceae; genus Oxyria; species Oxyria digyna. The sequence goes on from JAPVLV010000005.1 coordinate 51,546,581, forward strand.
CTTGGACTATTTTCATTGCCTCAAAGGAGGATGTGTTTGATGAGTTTGAATTTTGGTTATATGCTATTGAAAATCAATCTGGATTTCATCTAAGGGCTATACGCACTGACCATGGTACAGAGTTCGAGAACTCCCGGTTTCTTTCCTTGTGCAGGAACAAAGGCATAAATCATAATTTTTCTGCACCAAGAACACCTCAACAGAATGGAGTTGTTGAAAGAAAGAATAGGACTCTGGAGGATATGACAAGGACAATGCTAATTGCGAGTGGTTTGCCAAGAAACTTCTGGGCTGAAGCACTCAACTCTGCTTGCTATGTACTGAACCGTGCTATGTTAAGACCTATGATTGAGAAGACACCATATGAGCTGTTCAGAGGAAGGAAGCCAAACATTTCCCATCTAAGGGTCTTCGGGTGCAAATGCTTCGTCCACAACAATGGAAAGGACAATCTGGGCAAGTTCGATCCAAGAAGTGATGAAGGAACATTTGTTGGTTACTCCACTCATAGCAGGGCCTACAAAGTTTACAACAAGAGGACAAGGAAGGTGGAGGAAAGCATCCATGTGGTCTTTGATGAAAAGATCATGGCAGGTAACGTTATCCATGATCCAAATGCTCCTCCATTGACTGAAGCAGACAGGGAACAGTTCATTCTCGCTGATGCTGAGGAATTCATCCCCACTACGGACATGAACACAGAAGAAGAAGCATCCCCAGATCAAGATGCAAGTGTACCAAATGGAGGTTCTGAAACTCAGGGGGAACAATCATCCCCATCTCAGGACCAATCCCCATCTCAGGAACAATTTGAAGAAGTTACACACCATGAAGAGGAAGAAACGCGACGCAGCACTCGTATCCATGGGCCCCCATCAAGACTCATGGACTACGTATGCAACTGTGCATCGCTCCCCTCCTCTGATGTATCTCCAGAACTTAGCGAGAAGGTTTGTTCCGTACTTACATTAGATCCTACATATCATGCTTTCTGTGCTTTTGTCTCCACAGCTGAACCAAGAACAGTGAAAGATGCCCTAGAAGACCCAGAATGGGTCAATGCTATGCAAGAGGAACTTCACCAGTTTGAGAGGAATAAAGTATGGAGACTTGTTCCCAGACCTAAGGATCGCTCCGTCATAGGTACCAAATGGGTGTTCAGGAACAAGATGGATGAGAGAGGACAAGTGATAAGGAACAAAGCAAGACTGGTTGTAAAAGGCTACAATCAACAAGAGGGAATTGACTATGATGAAACCTTTGCGCCAGTTGCAAGATTAGAAGCAATACGCCTCTTGATCGCCTATTCTGCCCACTATGGATTCAAGTTGCAACAAATGGACGTCAAGACAGCGTTCCTGAACGGGGTACTAAAGGAAGAAGTTTATGTGGAACAAACGCCTGGATTCGAAGATTCTTCCTATCCTGACCACGTTTACATACTTGATAAGGCACTCTATGGTCTGAAGCAAGCTCCTCGCGCCTGGTATGAAAGACTTTCTCAATTCCTCTTATCTCATGGTTACGTAAGAGGGGAAGTCGACAGAACTTTATTTCTATTAAGAGAGGGAAAGCATACCTTGGTAGTACAGGTATATGTGGATGACATAATCTTTGGCTCCACCAACGAGCACTTAGTTACCAAGTTCACAAAGCTGATGGAGAGTGAATTTGAGATGAGTATGGTGGGCGAACTCAAGTTCTTTCTAGGCCTACATGTTGTTCAAACAGAGGAAGGAACAAAGGTGCATCAACAAAAATACCTACGAGAGTGCATCAAGAAGTTTGGTATGATGGATGCAAAGAACTATTCAACCCCCATGTCCCCAAATGACTCAATAGGACTGGATGTCGACAAGAAAGAAGCTGATCAAAAGGTCTATCGTGGAATGATAGGCTCATTGCTTTATCTAACCGCCAGTAGGCCTGATATCATGCAGAGTGTATGTTTTTGTGCTAGATTTCAAGCTAGTCCTAGAGAAACTCATGTCATTGCTGTGAAAAGGATCTTGCGTTACCTTAAGGGGACTGATGATCTATGTCTGTGGTACCCAAGAGGGGGAAGTCTTGAATTACTAGGGTACACAGATGCTGACTTTGATGGACACAAGCCAGATAGGAAATCAACATCTGGGATGGCTCAATTCCTTGGCCCTTGTCTTGTGTCTTGGGGATCAAAGAAACAAACCACTGTCGCCCTTTCCACTGCCGAAGCTGAGTATGTCGCCGCTGCAGCTTGTTGTTCTCAACTCATATGGCTCAAACAACAGCTAAGTGACTTTGGCATCATTACAGGTAACGTTCCTATACTTTGTGATAACACTAGTGCTATTGATATTTCTAAAAATCCTGTGCAGCACTCTAGGACTAAGCATATTGATATAAGACATCACTTCCTTCGTGATTGTGTGGAGAAAGGAATTGTCTCTATGGAACATGTCCGCTCTGAGGATCAAATCGCGGATATCTTCACAAAGCCACTAAACAAGGCTCCCTTTGAGAAATTACGTATGGGTCTAGGTATGATTTCTCTCAACTAATCTTGATCTTCCTTAAAACCCCCAATGATTGGTGAAATTAATGAGTTTATTCATCTTGAGTATTAGTCCTTCAAGCATATTAATACCTGCTCTTCTCTGAAATAAACTTGAGTCCTTTGAATTGCTTGCATGATCTATACGTGATTAGGAAAGATACCTTGCTAGAGATTGAAATTGATAAATGCATGACTCCTTAGGCAAAGGTCTTATTTTCAACCCAAAAGATCCCTCTTGATGTACTGATCCCTCAATACAAGCCCAAAGGATAGAGGGAATCTACGGCCACCCTATAAACCTTCATGATCGATAGTCCTATGAGCCATGTTTTCCATCCACAACTGGACTCCCTCATCATGATATAAAATGTTTTAATTCATATTATGTGATATTTTTCTATGTGATGTTCTTTTGTACCATCTCTGGTAAACATACCCCAAGCATCACAATACCTTCGATATCAGATTGAGAAAGGAAAGGATAAGGGTTGAGATTTGAAATTGCTGAGGGGATTAATTGCTCTGAGGTGACAGATACATGCACACGGCAGAAGCCTAAAGGGCTAGAATAGGTTCTGGAACCGAGAAAGTAATGATGGCTTTTGAGTTTATTTGATTGGTGGAAAAAGCGGCACAATTATGGAAAAACCGTTCAGATTTGGAAAAAGGATTTTTGAATTTGAAAAGTGTGATATGGTGTTCAGATATGGAAAATTCGGCAAGTATTTAAATGTATTCTCCCAGATCTCCATCGTCCACAACTTTTCTCTGCCCTCTCCCAAACACAAACTCTCTCAGAAACCCTCCCTGCAACAATGGTGAACACCACATCTGTTTCTCTCACAGGGAATGAAAGCCCAGAGACTCTACGTCGCATCCTGGCTTCCCTGGGCATCCCCACAGAATCCCCAAAGCCACAATCCCCAGCCAAAGAACCCACATCCCCACCAAAAGAAACCCCCAAAGAACCTTCATCGTCTCCCAAAGAAACCCTTCAAGAACCCTCGCCGGCAAAAGAAACAACACCGCCGGCCACACCCACCTTATCCCAGTCTAGTACCTCTACTGAAAAGTTAGCCTCCCCTACCACTGAAAAAATCCCAAGCCCCATCTCTCAAGAAAAAACCCAACAAGAAACCACGCCTAGCCCTCCAAACTCCTCTCTCCCACAAACTGACCTAATCCTTGCCGAAATCCAGGAGGAGAACTCGCCCTTATTTAAGGGAAAGTTCCCTGAAATTCTAGAGCTCAGTGAGGAAGATGACGAGCCTCAGGAACCAGTGCTCAAAAGAGCAAAAGTGGAGCCTTCTCGTCCACGTACAAGGAGCGCTGCAGCCAAGCCACCCAAAGGAAGGAAAGTTCCCAAACAAGTGGCTGCAGGAAAGGCCTTGGGGAAACGAACCATCATCAGAGACCTTCTGTTTGATGAGGAGTTTCTGGTCGCCAACAGGATGGACATCCTGGTGGACATCATACGCCACCAAGGTTGGGAAAATCTATTCTGCACTGCTCCAAAGGTGAATGAGGGGATGATAAAGCAGTTCTACAGCTCCTTCACCATTACTGAGAGGCCTCACGCCATACAAGCCTCCTTCGTCCTTGGGAAGGACACCCACGTGGTCTCAAGCACCGAACTGGGAGTCATACTCGGGGTTCCTCACGAAGGATTTGAAGAGTACGTCAAAGGGCAGTGGCCAAAAGATATAGGGCTGGCTGCTATCCAAAGGGTTTCACAGGATTACTCAACTGAAGTTGTTGGGGAGATGACCACTTCGTCCATGGGGGTAGCAAACCGGATCTTGCACAGCTACCTTATCAGTAACATTACCCCCAGAGAGCAGAAGCGCACAACCATTCTCATTCAGGACTGCCTTCTCATGGACAAGCTCCTCCTCAGGCAAGCCATTAATCTACCAAAGATTATTATGCTACACATGGCCCATGCCAGGAGGAACGATAGACATGGTCTTCCCTTCCCAGGAGTAGTAAAGAAGATCCTAGAGTACCTGAGGGTGTATGAAGCTGGTCCCTCTGAGGTCGTGTTCGCCAGGGAGTTGGCTGAAGCGAATTTAAGGAAGATGAAGTTTGAGAAGAATGAAGATGGTGATTGGGTCCGCTCTGCTGAATTTTGTGAAACAGAGCATGTAACTGAGGACCCTCCACAGGAACAGAGTGAAGAACCAACTATGGTCTATCAACATCAGAGGATGGAAGAGTTGTGCTCACTGGTTGGAAATCTGGTGAATGAAGTTGCCGCCTTGAAGGCTAATCTGGTGAATGAAGTTGCTGCCTTGAAGGATGAGATACGTCGTTGGACGTCATCAAACTAGAGGTTCCCTTGGCAGTTTAACAGTCTCCTCTCCACACCCTTCCTCCTCTATCTGACCCCCACTCTCTGTTCCTAGCACATCTACCCTTCTTCTTTTGCGCTTATTGTACCCTTTGCTTAGGGTTTTATGTGTCTTCTTTTAAATTTCTCTATGCGTGTGTTTTCTTTTCCTTGTCCAGTATTTGTATCAGCGTCCGTTCTTATGACGCTTGTTTAAATCTATGATTAGTCTGTTTTGATGAGTTCTGGAGTTCTTTTATTTCAAGTACATGTTTACACTTACTTTTTGATGATGCCAAAAGGGGGAAGAAAGGAACGGTCAAGGTTTGAGGGGGAACATCTGTACTTAAACCTTATAAGTAATGTTCCCTTAGGAGAACTGTTTAGATGTGTTTTAGAAGTATTCAATGAGTATGTTTGTCACCATCAAAAAGGGGGAATTTGTTGAAGCTACAGCTGAAGTAAAGTTCCTTCTGGTTTTGATGGTAACAAACATTCCTACTAATGTATACTTGAGTGTTTCAGGATGTCTACTCTGAGCAGGAACGTTACTCAACAGAAGCGAACTAAATAAGGAAAGAAATGGCTGAGAAGAGAATGACGAAGATATCTCGTTTCCTTTATGGAAAATATGATTGAGCTGCAAAGATTTCTTGAAGATCTTAAGGAATAAGATATATTTAAAAGATGGAAATAATATCTTCTTATGCGAAAGATATATTTTCCATAATCTTGTTTATTTCCTAGTTTAAACCTAGTTTTATCTTTGCTATATAAACTAGTCTTAGGCTTGGGAATTGAGTGACGATTGAGAGAGATTAACTTGTGCGAATCAAGTGTGATCGTCCATAAGAAGAACAAGAAGAAAAGAGAGAAAGGGTGAGCAATACTTTGTCTTAGGCGTTGAGTTTGGGCTCGAGTGAAAGAAGAGATTCGTGATCGTAATCCTTGCTTTCTTTTGTAACAAACAAGAAATCAATAAGATAAGTATACTCATTCAAATCCTTCAAGTGAGAAGCTTGAAGGTAGTGGTTTTGCTCAACTCTTAGCGGTTGAGTTTTCCACTCTAAATACTTGTGTTCTTCTATACTTCCTGCGTTAATATTCCGCTGCTACACCTCTGAAGGAACAATACACTTTGTTCCCTCAGAAGTAATTGAACTAACGATCCAACACTCATCGCTCCCTTGACCTACTCTCCAAGTCATATGGACCCATCATGATGCTTCGGTTCGGGTCCCACAAAGTCCTAGTCGCCTCCTCTGTCGAAATCGCCAAGTTCATCCTCAAAACACAAGACCTTCACTTTGCTTCCCGACCCAAGACAACTGCAGAAAAACTCACCAACTACAACTACGCTAACATCACTTGGTCCCCATACGGGCCCTACTGGCGTCAGGCTCGTAAGATGTGCCTCATGGAGCTCTTTAGCAATAAGAGGCTCGACTCCTACGAGTATATCAGGGTTGAGGAGACCCAAAGCATGTTAAAAACATTGTTCAACATGGCTCGATCTGACGACCAGATCATCATAAATGATATGTTGTCGACTTTGAGCCTGAACATCATAAGTCGTATGGTGCTCGGGAAGAGGTACCTAGACGAGGAGGTCGGGTCCATAGTGAGCCCGTCCGAGTTCAAGGTGATGCTTGATGAGTTGTTCTTGCTCAATGGGGTGTTTAACATTGGGGATTGGATTCCTTATCTAGGGTTTTTGGACTTGCAAGGGTATGTCAAGAGGATGAAGAAGTTGTCTAAGAAGTTAGATAAGTTTATGGAGCATGTGATGGATGAACATAACTATAGGAGGATGAGTGTAAAGGGATGGGCCCCAATGGACGTGGTTGATGTGTTGCTTGAGCTTGCTGATGATCCTAATCTTGAGGTTAAGCTTGGGAGGCCATACATCATCTATCTTGTTTTGTTTACGTTTAATACTAAAGATTTTTTAGTTGCATATAGTTTAAGCTAAATGTAATTTAAAATAGATCTCACTAACCTAAATCCACTTACCTAATTTTATTTTTAATATAAAATGGTGTCACCTCAGATTTAATAGTATACCCCAAACCGAAATGACCAAGATTGTGAAATCTAATAATAAACAATGATATGAAATAAACGTACATATGTTAATACATCAAATCTGAACAATGGGTCGATTTTAAAGTAATTTAGGCAGTGTTTCAGGTATGTGTAACAATGGGTCGATTTTAAAGTAATTTAGGCAGTGTTTCAGGTATGTGTAACGTGAAAAACCAGTGTCGGTCCAAACTTGTAAGGGTTCTAGGGTAAAGAATATTTTATATATAATATTTTAATGACTTAAGTTAAAATAGAAGATTGAAGTTAAAAAAAAGGAGAAATGAAGAATTTAACCGAGATCTTTTTTAAGGTAAAGAGCATCATATATCACTAGATCAAGTTATTTTGTGTTATTTTAATCCCAAAACATAAATATATTCCTACTATTTAATATAAATTTCTTTGAGTTTGTATGAGTCAATCATTAAAATGAATTTTAAACAATATCTATCTCTAAAAAACAACAAATTCGATTTTCTAACTCATTCCTTATGCTTAAAGTACATAGAAAAACGTCTAGTTAGGTGTCACTGTGCAATAGATTAATTCAACCAATGAATATGAAGAAAAATACGGATCAATGTGTCTAGAATTTAGAGAATATTATAGAGCAATGATCACTCGTGAGCATGGTCAATGTGAGAATCGGTTGACCTAAGCAACTAATCGCACATACAAACAGTAAAGAAAAACATGAGATTGTTTATGCAGTTTGAAACTCAGTACTACGTCTGCGAGCCTCAGGATCAAGACCAACTTCACTATGCAATCGCAGTTTACAAGAGAGCAATATAGTTTTAGGGCTCAGTAACAATAGGCCAAACAATCAACAAGAGAAGATAAAAGATCTAAGGAAGAATAGCTCCCTGAACCCTTCGTCTTCACCAAGATCTCCGTCTCCAACCTTGTAGAGCATCCAAAGCTTCTCCGCGCACCACAGAACCAGAACAACACCAGAGTAGCAAACCCCCGCTGCTTAACTTCTACTCCTCCTTCGCGAGAGATTTGCACAGGAACAAAACAAGCCTCAAGAGCTCTCATAGAAACCAACAATCTCAAGCTCTCAACTCTAGGGTATTTGGAACGACGCTCAGAATGAGAATAAGAGAAGAGAGAATGTCTCAAGAACTTTAAGTACCTGATGAGGCTAAAGTCGTAGTGCCAAATCAAAGAAAACCCTAAACACTAACTAGAGTATAGCAAGTAAGTAGAGGTCGAACCCAAGGGAATCAAAACACCAAATCAATGCAGTCAAGTGAAATATCAACTAGTAACAAGTAACCAAAGGGGGGGGGGGGGGTGATTGCAAGAACACGCAAGTGACCAGTAACAAGCAGAAGAAGTTTGGGTGAGAATATGATGAGAAGGGGTTTCACCTAGCAAGTATCCACACAACAGTCAATCAAGTTGATCATAGATTTATCTCAAGTTCTATTCAATCCTAGGGAATGTTCCTATTCCAATCTTTAATATATCAGCAGGCCAACCGGTCCTGATAATACTTACTATTCAACAATCAGGGAAACCTCTCAAGATTAGATGAAATAGCAGCAAAGGGCACAAGAATCATAAGGATGCATGCAATAACTTACAACCGTCAAGTATTAACATGCAATCAATTCTCTTTCATAAAAGCAATCAACTACCAGATCATGCATATATGAATGCTACAATGACAAGGAATTCCACCGTATATTCCTAGTCTAGCAATAGAAAACTATCAATCAAACTAGGTGATCAAGCTAGCAAAACTAATAGAAATCAATAGATGAAAAACAAGAGAATTAATACAAACCCATAGGAAAAGAACAAGAGTTTATAAATCTCACAACTTAATAACTGAAGGTTTCAACAGCTAAGTAAAACAATGGAGATTAGTTCCTGCTCATGGTTGCAGAACTAAATTGTCTGATGGAAAAGATGATGATGAGATAGAAAGAACTAAGGTCCTTAAATAGAGAACTAACCCCAAAATATATGGTAAAAAAAAGATCCTAAACGAAATAATAAAATAAGGTAAAAGAAATAAAATAAAAGAAGGAAAATAAGGAAAGTCCGGAATGTCTTCGACCTTGTTGTGGCGATCGCCATAGATGCCTGGCGATCGCGGTCTTCATGTAAAACTTTGCCTCGTCTCTGTCGCCCCATGGCGATCGCCATAGAGTCATGGCGATCGCCATGCTCTCTCGAACTCATGAAATGCTTCTGGTATAGAATGGCGATCGCCATAGTGATGGTGACGATCGCCTCTGCTCCGCAGAATGTCTTCGTCTTCATGTCTTCAATCTTTGATCCTCTTCTTCTTCGGTTCTGGTCTTCATTTCTTCACTTCTTCATAAACAACTCAGAATATAACAATAGCTCCAAATACTTGTGATAACACTCCTAAACTAATGTAATAACCCCTAGTTACGCCATACAAAGTGTAGCGTATCAAATACCCCCATACTTAGACTTTTACTCGTCCCGATTAACTTACAGAAAAGCTACCCTTACAATGAAATGCTCAAAGTCTCAGGAAGTACAAGAATATCTCCTAGTGATTACATACTCAATAAGCCCAAAGCATACAAAACGCAACAACAACAATCAAGAACAAATGTGATACAATAAGCACAAACTCAGAACTACACCTTATTCCTCCAAGTGGCCTACCCGAATCCTCCTATACGCCTCCTTCTTATGTCTCCATACGCCAAGATGATAATGGTCCTAAAACACTCAATTTTTTTAATAACACTCATCTTGCTTGGGCGCCTTTTCGGGTTTTCATCCAAACCACTCAATAATTGTTCCGAGCTCACCAACTCACATCTCTCAAGACTTATTGTTGCCTCAGCCTAGTGCCGGCCAAGCCACCTTCTTATTGCATAGATCTTGCTATCCAAGGATTTTGTATGCCTTTTTTCAATTTTTGTGGCTTTTTCATACAATATATATTAAATAAGCTCATGCAGATACAACCAACACCCAAATCATTACATGTGAATACATTCTCCTCCCCCATACTTAAACATTGCATTGTCCTCAATGAAATAGAAGACATAAAAACGAACCCAGGGAAAGAGACAGAAGACTCACATACAAGGTCGGATGACCTTCCTCCAATAAAACTCAAAGTGTGGTAGAATGAGAAACTAGATGAACACTAAATGTAATTCAATAATGCATAGCTCATCTAAAGCAAAAGAAAGAATACCTCTAATGTAGAAGGTGACCAAACAAATCAACACCTTGCAAAGAACATGGTCACATACAAGCTAAGCTCCAACGAATGTAGATCTAGAATGATAGTACTAATGAAACCAAACTTGATGTAATACAACTCCTTACTTTCTTTTCTCTCATATTTTTTCTGCACTCTATTTTTTTTAATCCGATATATTATTTTTTTCTCGGAATGATTTTCGTTTTTTTTTTTATTAGAACGGGAGAGAAGACTTACAGCGAGATTGGCTACTGACTGTAGCTGACCCTAAGCTTCGGTGATTTCCTCCTGTCCATAGAAAAACTAAAAAGAAAATTAAACCGAACAAAAACAAATAAAAACAAACTCAAACCTCGGGTTGCCTCCCGAGTAGCGCCTTATTTTATGTCGTGGCTCGACATGAAACTCAAGAGTTTTAACTAACTCCATTTGGCTTTGTGAAAACCGTCTCTTGTCTGAATTCTCTCTTGAACCACTCATGGAACGCCTTAAATCTCGTCTCACTTACCTTGACCACCTTGTCTTTAGCAATGAAGGTGGTTTCATTCACTTTCTCCTCCTTGACCATATCAGGCGGCTGTTTAAGCTCAATGTCAAGTGCCTGCACACTAGACATCAATGGTGTCTCGCCTGGCGAGGTCAGTAATGGAGGGCGATTTCCCAAAGGATGTGGAGAGAGCTTACCTTTAGGCTCTGACTCAGCCTGACACTCCTGCATGTTAGTAGATAAAACAACATCTACTTTTGGGGCTCTAAGATATTATCTAAAACAGGTTGTAATTCATCCTTACAAGTAGGATTAATCACATCAATAGCACATAGAGAATTCTTATCAATGGGGTCCATGTCATAAATATTGTATTCTACCTTATCTCCATCAAACTCCATAGAGAGAGTCCCACTATTAACATCAATTTTCGTTTGTGCAGTTTTCATAAATGGTCTACCTAACAGTATAGGTGTGACATTATTAGCATGCTCCATATCCAACACAAAGAAATCAGCAGGAAAAATCAGATCACCAACCATAACAAGGACATCCTCAACAACCCCTTTCGGGTACACAGTAGACCTATCAACAAGTTGAATAACAGTTCCTGTTTTATGCAAAGGTCTTAAGCCTAGTGATTCATACAAAGAGTAAGGCAAAACATTGATTGATGCACCTAAATCTAGCATGACTTTGTCAAATTTAGTTTCACCAATCACACATGGAATGCTAAATATGCCTGGATCACCACATTTCTTAGGCATGCGTTTTTGAAACACAACAAAAACTTGTTCACTTATTTCAACTTTCTTCTTTCCTTTCAGTTTTTGATTTCTTTTAATAGTGCAAACTTCTTTCAGAAACTTAGCAAATCTAGGAATACTCTTAACAAGTTTGAGCAAAGGAATGTTTACCTCACACCTACTAAAGGTTTCGAAGATTTCGTTGTCGTTCTCCAGCCTTCGAGTATCTTTCAATGCCTCAGGAAAGGCAGCAACAGGCTTCTGAGAGAATAGAGGTGGAAAATTCGGGCGAACATAATTATCAATATACTCAGGGGTCTCCTGGCGATCGCCATCAACAACTGGCGATCGCGGATGATTTTGCACCTCAGCTTTTGGAATGTCATGGCGATCGCCATCACCATATGGCGATCGCGGTCGAGATGCAGACCCTGTTTTGCTCTCTGTAATCTCACGGCGATCGCCACTCAGATCTGGCGATCGCGGTTTTGGCACAAAACAGTCATTTAAAGTTTTTCCGCTCCTCAAGAACACTGCACTGACGTTCTCTCTCGGGTTTCTTACCGGTTCCCTGGCCTCTAATTTACTCACAGCTTGAGCAATCTGTCCTAACTGATTTTCAAGATTTTGGATGCTTGATTTCGTCTTAGCGTTTTGTTGCATCACAGTCTGAGCTAAGGACTTGATCATATCTTCAGCAGTCATAGAATTCTGAGGTCTAGGTTGCTGATAATTAATATTAGAAGAGTCATACCTTGGCCTTGGTTTCCATCCACCAACAGCGTTTACCTCAGCATTGGGATCATGAAGGGAAGCATTTTTCAGCATCAAAGCCTTTACCATCTCTTTCAACTCATTCATGTCAGTCTGTAATTGATCTGAATTAATTGCTTTGACTGAGTGGGATCCCTGTCTAGTGCTAAACTGCCTTGAACTTTCAGCCAACTCTTCAAACATTTCAGTGGCCTGAGGTATAGTTAGTTTCAGAAAATTACCTCCACAAGATGCGTTTACCATTCGACGATCCTCATCAATCAGCCCACTGAATAAGTACATAAGAAGATCATGGTCAGTATAACTATGGAATGGGCAGCTTGAGCAAAGCTTCTTGAATCTCTCATAATACTCATAGAGACTCTCAGTTGAGTGTTGTTGAAGATTCGTGATCTCCTTCTTCAAACTGCTCAGTTTTGTGGCTGGAAAATATTTCTCTAAGAAGACTTTCTTCATCTTAGCCCAGGTATCAATACTCCCCGGAGCTTGATAATAGAGCCAATCATTTGCAGCGTCTTTCAGAGTAAATCCAAAAGCTCTCAGCATGACCTGCTCCTCACTAACACCTCTTGGCTTCATACTAGAGCATATGGCATGGAATTGAGCCAAGTGTTTATTGGGATCTTCTCCTGCTAAGTCATGGAAGTGTGGAAGCTCATGAATTAAACCAGCTTTTAATTCAAAATTCACACCTTCTTCAATCTCAGGAAACCTCACTGCTAAAGGTTGTTGGTTTAAGTCTGGGGCAGTGAGTTGCCTCATAGTAGGCAATGGCGGTCCATGTCGATCACCCATCTCGTTATCTTGGTTCAGAGCTGCTCTTTGGTTCCGAAGGAACGTCCTTTCAATCTCTGGGTCACAGGAAACAAGAGATGAATAAGTAGCACGGGTCTGAACCATAAAGGTTCACACCAAACATTTGATAATTTCACAATTAACACAGAATCAGAAAAATTTCAATTCCCCGGCAACGGCGCCAAATTTGATGAGGCTAAAGTCGTAGTGCCAAATCAAAGAAAACCCTAAACACTAACTAGAGTATAGCAAGTAAGTAGAGGTCGAACCCAAGGGAATCAAAACACCAAATCAATGCAGTCAAGTGAAATATCAACTAGTAACAAGTAACCAAGGGGGGGGGGTTGATTGCAAGAACACGCAAATAACCAGTAACAAGCAGAGGAAGTTTGGGTGAGAATATGATGAGAAGGGGTTTCACCTAGCAAGTATCCACACAACAGTCAATCAAGTTGATCATAGATTTATCTCAAGTTCTATTCAATCCTAGGGAATGTTCCTATTCCAATCTTTAATATATCAGCAGGCCAACCGGTCCTGATAATACTTACTATTCAACAATCAGGGAAACCTCTCAAGATTAGATGAAATAGCAGCAAAGGGCACAGGAATCATAAGGATGCATGCAATAACTTACAACCGTCAAGTATTAACATGCAATCAATTCTCTTTCATAAAAGCAATCAACTACCAGATCATGCAGATATGAATGCTACAATGACAAGGAATTCCACCGTATATTCCTAGTCTAGCAATAGAAAACTATCAATCAAACTAGGTGATCAAGCTAGCAAAACTAAAAGAAATCAATAGATAAAAAACAAGAGAATACAAACCCATAGGAAAAGAACAAGAGTTTATAAATCTCACAACTTAATAACAGAAGGTTTCAACCGCTAAGTAAAATAATGGAGATTAGTTCCTGCTCATGGTTGCAGAACTAAATTGTCTGATGGAAAAGATGATGAAAAGATGATGATGAGATAGAAAGAACTAAGGTCCTTAAATAGAGAACTAACCCCAAAATATATGGTAAAAGAAAGATCCTAAACGAAATAATAAAATAAGGTAAAAGAAATAAAATAAAAGAAGGAAAATAAGGAAAGTCCAGAATGTCTTCGGCCTTGTTGTGGCGATCGCCATAGATGCCTGGCGATCGCGGTCTTCATGTAAAACTTTGCCTCGTCTCTGTCGCCCCATGGCGATCGCCATAGAGTCATGGCGATCGCCATGCTCTCTCGAACTCATGAAATGCTTCTGGTATAGAATGGCGATCGCCATAGTGATGGTGGCGATCGCCTCTGCTCCGCAGAATGTCTTCGTCTTCATGTCTTCAATCTTTGATCCTCTTCTTCTTCGGTTCTGGTCTTCATTTCTTCACTTCTTCATAAACAACTCAGAATATAACAGTAGCTCCAAATACTTGTGATAACACTCCTAAACTAATGTAATAACCCCTAGTTACGCCATACAAAGTGTAGCGTATCAGTACCTCAAAGCACAAGTGAAGCGCGGAGCCTCGGTTCATTCAATGCGGGTCAGATTCGAATCACCTATCTTCTGAAGCCACAAGCCACCAGATGAGCCTAAGCAAGCCAAGCCAAAAAACATTACAGATAAAGCCTAAGTTACATCCTAGCCTAGTAATAATAGGAAATCACATTCCTTACAATTTTTCCTCTTGATTTACAACTTATTACATTACTTAGCCTAAGTTGTAGAACACACCTGTTACAAAGACTAAGAGTGAAAGTATGTTCAAGTCCATCCTCGCACCATCCACCTCAAAAAATTCAAGGAACATCCCATATATGCAGGAACTCCTTCCAGAAACAAAACTTATCCACTGTCACAGTCTTAGTACCAAAGTCAGCGGGATTAATGTCACCATTAATCTTCTTCACAACAATCTTCTTTTTCTCTACCAAATCCCTAATAAAATGGTGTCTAACATCAATTTGTTTTGACCTTTCATGATATACATGATCTTTACATAAAGCCTTCTGACTGTCCATATGAAGAATAAGAACATATGCAATACCCTGAATCTCATTTAGTAAACCAGTTAACCAAATAGCTTCTTTAACAGCTTCAACAACAACTATATATTCAGCTTCAGTGGAAGATAAAGCAACCACAGATTGTTGTTGAGCTTTCCAAGAAATACAATTACCAGTCCAAGTAAAATAGAAAGCAATAGTAGAATTCCTAGTATTCTTATTGCTAGCATAATCAGAATCCACAAAATCATGTAACTCATTCCTATTGGTATGCTCATAATATGCAAGGCAAAGGTTCTTAGTACCACTCATGTACCTAAAGGTATGGATTAGACATAAACCTTAGACATCTCTCTTAACCTACTTAGCACACTATGGAAAAGGCCAATAGATGTGGTGCACAACATAGAGTACATAATAGAACCAACAACAACATCGTAGGGAACCTTAGACATCTCTCTTAACACCAGATAGTCACTTTAGCATTACTCATTATAAGAATGTCATTCACATAAAGCATAACATACACATGGGAAATGGACTTCACATTTTTTAAATAAAGGCATGTATCAAAACCGCTTCTATGAAATCCCAACTTTCTCATGCATGCATCAAATTTTAAGTTCCACTGCCTAGGGGATTGTTTTAATCCATAGATAGAATTACTTAAAAGACGGGCATGATTAGGATGTTTAGAATTAATAAAGCCCATAGGCTATCTCATATAGATAGTTTCATCTAATTCGCCATGTAAGAAAGCAATTTTCACATCAATTTGTTCATGTTCCCAATTATAAACAATACACATGGCAAGGAGCAGTCTCATAGTTCTATACATGACGACACGATATATATAACATTATTGTCTATTCCTCCCCTTTGTGTAAAACCATTAGCTACCAGCCTAGCCTTATACCTAGGGGGATCATTCACACTTTTTCCCTCCTTAATTTTATAGATCCATTTGCAATCAATATGTTTAGCATTCTCAGGTTTAGGAACTAGAATCCAAGTCATAATTAATTTTCATGGAGTCTATCTCATCATTCATAGCACTAACCCATTTTTTAGCATCTTTGCACTTAAAAACTTGATTATAAGTGTTAGGAGTATAGTTTTGCTCTTTAACTTCAGATGCAGACAAAAAAGCACAGGGATGAGCATTGGTCCAAACCCGGACCGGACCGACCCAGACCCTAAATTCTGAAAATATGTGACCTGAAACTCGGAACGGAATGGACCGGTCCGATCCGAGACCCGGTCCGGTCCGGGTTTGGACCGAAATTTATATTTTTTGCAAAATTAATTGTAAAATTTAAAAAATTCAAATTCAAATTCAAATTTATTTATAAATATATTGAAAAATATTAGTATAGAAATATATAATTTTAGTAAAAAATATTTATAATTTATATCTAATATAGAATATATTAACTTTTATATTTAAAAAAACAAAAAATCAGGTCGACCTGGACTTCCAAAAATGTGTTGCCCGGACCGGAATGGACCGGTCTGGTCCAAAAAAACGGATCGACCCGGATTTTGCTCATCCATAGAAAAGCATAGTCAACAAGGCTCATGTTTTTAGTCAAGATAGCATCACTAGTGGAAAAAACCCCTGTTGAGGCGGGAAAAAACCCCCCTGTTGAGGCGGGCAGGGGTCGCTGCAACAGGGGGGGCTGCAACAAGTAAATACCTGTTGAGGCGGGTATTTGCCCGCCGCAACAAGTCACCTGTTGAGACGGTCACTATACTGCCCGCCTCAACAGATAGGCAAAATTATGGCTTCAATATCAACTGCCCGCCTCAAAAGATTAGGTTGTTGAGGCGGACAGGGCAATGCCCGCATCTAATTCTGCGTCTAAATTGGCAATGCCCGCCTCAAAATTTGGTACACATGCAACCCATTAATTTTTAATTTCATTAATAAATTGCTCAGATTTACATTTTGCTCAGATTTTTAATTTGCTCAGATTTACAACCTCAAAATTTTGAAGCTCCAATTAACGATAACCATTTACTCAGATTTACAAATTTGGTAGACAAATCTCATACCCAATTTTACAAATTTTACACAGATCAGATCGATTTACAACTCAAAAGTTTTACAAATTTGCAAATCAGATTTACAACACAAATCAAAGATGAAACCCTAAATTGAACTTAGATCTGAGAAAATTACAAACTTAACTCGATTTGTACACAGATTTGCAACCCAGTTTGTACAAACTTAACTCGATTTACATAAAAAAAAATGAGAAAGCGATTGTGGTGAGAACTTAGAACGAAGGATGGTCGGACCAGATCTGATACCCTAAATTTGGAATCACGACGAAGATGGTGAGAACGAGATCTGCAATCCAATTTTTACACAAATCTGCAACCCTAAAAAAGGAGAAGATGGTGAGAACGAAGATGGTGGCTGCAAACCTGGAATCACGGCGAAGATGGTGAGAACGAGATCTGCAACCCAATTTGTACACAGATCTGCAACCCTAAAAAAGGAGAAGATGGTGAGAACGAAGACGCTGGCTGCAAACCTAGAATCACGACGAAGATGGTGAGAACGAAGGAGAAAGCGACGTGTGGCTGCGAACCTGCTTCGATGGCGCCGACGACGGAGAACACTTGTTGCAGAGGTGCGGTTTCCGACGAATTTTAGTCGGCAGGGGAGGTTAGGTTTTGGGGCTTTTTGAGAGGGTTGAAGATTGATTGAAGGGGATTTTGGTAGGGATGTTGAAGGATCTGAAGATGAAGAGGAAGGAGGAGATTAAGAGGAAGAGGAAGGAGGAGAACATGAGGAAGTGGATCTGAAGATCGAGGAGGATTTGAGATTAAAGGGAGGCGTCGAATATGTAAAGTTAAGGAGATTTTGTAGGGTTTTTTTGGATGAAAACGAACCGAGTTTTGAGGCGGACACATGACTGCCTGCCTCTAATGTTTGTGTTATTTTGAGGCGGGCGCCTTACTGCCCGCCTCTATTTTTGGGTTCTGTTGAGGCGGGCGCCTTACTGACCGCCTCAACAAGTCAAAAACACAAATATTATTTGAGGCGAACGGATATTTGCCCGCCTCTAAAGTACCTGTTGCAGCGAACTAAACGACTGACCGCCTCAACAGATAGTAGAATAAGACTTTTTGCGACGGTTTTTAAGGTGACCGCCTCAACAGGGGGGCTGCAACAGGTGTTTTTTCTACTAGTGCATGCTCAACATTACCAGAAAAATACTTCCTATTAGGTATGCTCACCTTAGGTTCTCTATCCCTAGTGAGTTGATACTCAATCAAGTTCTCATTAGCATGCTCGTTCTCAGAAACCACGGGTTCAACTATAGCATCATCAATGTTATCATACATATTAGAAACTGAAGTACTAGAGTCATGGTTAATATTTTCTTCCTTTTCCTCCCTTAATTGTTGTGCAATGCTATCTTCATTTCTAGGTTCATCTTGCTCAGGAGTGCTCTCCTCCCTTGAACTACTAGGCACTTCTTCTCTACCTCCTTGCACACCATAAGTGCCCTCTGAATCTTTGCTATGAGTCACTGACTGTTGTCCAATGTCAAAACCCTCTTCTTGGAGGTGTGGTCTGGCACTTGGAACATATAACTACTCAAAATGGTCCTCATCTGACTCATCTTCTTTTCTTGTACTTGTATTCTCATTCACCCTTGACAATACATCTTTATAATGAAAATTTGTTTCATTAAAAACAACACTGTTGGATCGATTAGCGTATAAAAACTCAAGGAACACAAGCTATTGTTCCTTGATTAGTAAATAATGCAGAAAGACAAACAATAATGTAAACCAAACCTATACACGATGATATATAGTGGAAACACCCCAAGTACCAAAAAGTCCTCGAGGGAAAAAACCACTCCTCTCTAGCTTTCACTAGAGAGAGTTTGAAGAGTCTACTTGTTGTATTGATATCTTGATTACAATAGAACTTGGATCACTCACCTAGACTTCCTAGCTAGATCTCGGATCACTCTTCTCACTTGAATCTCAATCTCACACACGTAGAACAACTCTAAACCGAGTATTAGGTTTTCGCTCTTCAAAGTCTTACTAAGTTATGCAATTTCCATGCAATATATAGCACACTAAATAGCTCAAACCTAACTACCAATCTAGCCGTTCTAATATTACCATAAATCTCACAATATCTTTCTAAAAGGAAATCGCTTCCTAATACTTCATTTACAAGGAAATCTCTTCCTAAGAAATATTTCCTTCCGTGTGACATTCCAACTTGTTCTCCAAGTTGTCACCTTAGGCCTTACACTTCGGCGCGCCGCCTAGATCAAATAAGGAAACAAAGCGCATAAGGAAATATTTCTTGCGCGTAATATTTCCTTATTCCTTTGGCGCTTCTTCACACGCGCGTCCAATGCCCATCCTTGCCGAGTTGCCACTTTCCTTATTTGACGAGATCTTCTTTTCCTTCTTTGACAAGATCTTGTTTCCTTCTTTGAAATGCAACTCTTCCTTAATTCTTCAAGTCCATTCTCCAAGATATCTTCAACCAATAATCTTATTCGGATGAACTTATTCTTCACAGTTGTCTTCCATTCGTCGTAACCTTATGCCTCATGGATTCCAGCAAGACTTCCTTCGTACCTGCTTGTACTTCCTTTGTTCCTGTCTACGCACAAGTAGACTTCCTTCGTTCCTGTCTACACACAAGTAACAATACCTACGCACTCAAGTAAACTATTAGTGGATGTTTGTCATTCAATCAAAACCTCATCATATCTCAACATATCTAATTTGGAGTATGCTGGAGTGGTTTTGACTAAGATGGGAGACATAGGTTTGCTTGCAAGTTGGATAAAGTCTTGGTGAATGGGAATTGGAGGGATAAGATGGTGAGTAGTGTCGTTTTTTATGAACCTGATGAGTCTGATCATTCCCTTGGGGTTATGTTTATTGAAACAGCAAGGGAAATGAGAAAGATCTCATTCAGATTCATAAATTATTGGCATGTGGATCACGATTTTAAAAGTATGGTGCATTTGGTGTGGAATAGAAGGGTCCATAGTACTAAGAAGTTTTAGTTGGTGGAGAAACTTAAAGAGCTCAAGAAAAGTCTTAGGGAGTGGATCAAGCCTAGGTTCCACAATTTGGATGGTGTGGTTGAGCAAAGTGAAAGAGAGTTTGATAGGAAGTTTAACGAGCTTCAAATGGATTACTTTAATGAGAATAAGTAGAAGGAGGCTAAGAAGGCTAAAGATATCATGATTCTTAGGGACAACATGCTAGAGATAAGATTGTGCAAAAAGCCAAAGTTGATTGGATTGCTTTTGGGGAATGGACTTCTTTTATCTTTTATAAGAGTATTAAAACCAGGATGGGGATCAATGGGATTCATATCCTCCATAATTATAATGGTGATATTCTTGAATATCAAGAGGATATTGGTTATGAGATTTTTAAGTTGTACACTGGTTTGTTTGGGACTAGAAAGGACACTTGCATTCCTAACTTTGTGGATATTGAGGGTAAGAAGGTGGATGATGAAGATCACATTAATCTTTGTCGTATTCCTGCCCTTGGTGAGATTAAATCTGCCTTACATAGTATTAATAATACTAAGTCTCCTGGGCTGGATGGGTTTAATAATTTCTTCTTCAAAGAGTGTTAGGACATTTGTCTACTGATGTGGTTGAAGGGGTCAGGGATTTCTTTTGTTCTGGGAAGTTGCTGAGACAGTTGAACACTACTTTTGTCACTATTATTCCTAAAATCACTAAACCTCTTTTGGTGAAAGATTTTAGACCCATATTGTGTTGCAATGTGGTCTTTAAGATGATTACTAAGGTGCTTGCTTTGAGAGTCAAAGATCAGTTAGAGAAAGTGGTGTGTGTGGGGCAGGGTGCTTTTGGGACAGGGCAATAGTTATCTTCAACAAAGTAAGTCTCCTAGATACATGGTCAAAGTTGACATTATGAAGGCCTATGATTGTGTTAGTTGGGAGTTCTTGGAATATGCTCTCATTTTCTTGAACTTTCCTCCTAGCTTGATTAATTGGATTATGATTTGTGTTTGTACCCCTATGTACTCTGTGTTGATGAATGGTGAACCTAAGCGGTTTTTTAAAGGTGAAAGAGGATTGAGACAAGGGGACCCCATGTCCCCTTTCCTCTTTGTGGTGGTTATGGAGATGTTGAGCACGAAACTGCAAAAAGCCAGTAAGAGTAGAGAGTTTAAATTCCATCCTAAATGCAGGGGAATGAGGATTGTAGACCTTGCTTTTGCTGATGATCTGTTGATTTTCTATAGACCTGACCTTGGTTCTGTCTTTGTGGTGAATGAGTGTATTGACAGTTTTGGCGATGAATCTGGACTTCTTGTGAATGTTCAGAAGAGTGAGGTCTTCTTTGGAGGTGTTTTAGAGGTCGTTCAGTATGAGTTGCAAAGGGTTTTGCACTATGCTCCAGGGGAGTTTCCTAATCGTTATCTTGGGCTTCCTTTGCACATTAAGAAGGTAAAGGTTTGTGAGTATGCATGTTTGCTCGGGAAGATTACTAATAAGGTGCATAGTTGGACTTGCATAAACCTTTCTTATGCCGGGAGAAGACCGGTTATTAAGGCTTTTATTGAGGGTGTCTTGGGGTTTTGGGGTCAAGCTATGTTGTTTCCTTAGCAGGTGGTGGATAAGATTGTTGTTATTTGTAGAAGTTTCTTGTGGGTTGGGAAGTGTGATAGCAGGAGATGTTTAGTGGCCTAAAAAGAGGTGACCAAACCCTTTGATGAGGGGGGGGGGGGGGGTATTGATATTAAGGAAGTCCTCACGTGGAATAAGGTTCTCCTCATGAAATTGGTTTATGAAGTGCATTAGAAGAAGCCTAATATTTGGACTAGCTAGTTGGGTCAGAAATAAGTTACTGAAAGGGGAAGATTTGTGGAGAAGAGAGGAGAAGAGTGGTGACTCTTGGATTTGGAGAATGCTTATCAGAATCAAGAATGAGTGGAGATCTAAGTTTATGCTTAGTGATACGCTGCACTTTGTATAGCGTAACTAGGGATTATTACATTAGTTTAGGAGTATTATTATATGTGTTTCGAGTCATTATTATGTTCTGAGATATTTATTAAGAAGTGAAGAAATGAAGATCAGAACCAAAGAAGATTGAAGACTTGAAGAATGAAGAAGCTTCTGCGACGTTAACCGCGATCGCCACTATTATCCAGGTGATCGCCATCATTCAACAGAAGCCATTCGAAAAGAAATCAGCGACCGCGATCGCGGGTGATATGGTGGCGATCGCGGAGAAGCAAGCAACTGGGCCGATTCGTGCGTGTTGGGCTGTGCTGCTTGGGAGATATGTTGGGCTTGCTTTGTTTCATCAGGTGGGCCGTGCACATGAAGGAAGTAGGCACCTCAAATTGATCATCAATTCACAATGTTCCACCGAGACTTTGTTTTATTTTCCTTTTGTTTTATTTCCTTTCTCTTTCCTTATTTTCCTTAATTAATTAGTTTTAGGATATTTCTTTTACCATATATTTTTAGGGTTAGTCTCTATTTAAGAACCCTAGTTTCTTTCTTTCGAGGATCATCTTTTCTATCATCATCTTTTCCATCAGACAATTTAGTTCTGCAACCATGAGGAGGAACTAATCTCCATTGTTTTATTTAGCGGTTGAAGCCTTCAGTTATTAAGTTGTGAGATTTCTAAACTCTTGTTCTTTTCCTATGGGTTTGTATTAATTCTCTTGTTCTTCATCTATTGATTTCTATTAGTTTTGTTAGCTTGATCACCTAGTTTGATTGATAGTTTTCTATTGCTAGACTAGGAATATACGGTGGAATTCCTTGTCATTGTAGCGCTCATATCTGCATGATCTGGTAGTTGATTGCTTTTATGAAAGAGAATTGATTGCATGTTAATACTTGACGGTTGTAAGTTATTGCATGCATCCTTATGATTCCTGTGCCCTTTGCTGCTATTTCATCTAATCTTGAGAGGTTTCCCTGATTGTTGAATAGTAAGTATTATCAGGACCGGTTGGCCTGCTGATATATTCAAGATTGGAATAGGAACATTCCCTAGGATTGATAAGAACTTGAGATAAATCTATGATCAACTTGATTGACTGTTGTGTGGATACTTGCTAGGTAAAACCCCTTCTCATCATATTCACAACCAAACCTTATTTGCTTGTTACTGGTTACTTTTGTGTTTCATACAATCAACCCCCCCCCTTTGGTTACTTGGTACTAGTTGATATTTCACTTGACTGCATTGATTTGGTGTTTTGATTCCCTTGGGTTCGACCTCTACTTACTTGCTATACTCTAGTTAGTGTTTAGAGTTTATTTCTTTGATTTGGCACTACGACTTTAGCCTCATCCCTTAGTAATTCCTCGGTTGGGTTCTATAGTGAGAGACTGATTAGTCTTGATGACATCAAGAAGAGAAATGGTAAGATGAATTATAAGGCTTTGTATGACAATGTTAGGGAGGGGAATGCAAGTGAGGGTAAATGGCAGTTGATTTGGGGTAAGAGACAGACTAGGAGATGATCCTTTCATCTGTGGATGGCTATGAATGAGAGATTATCTACGAGAGCTAAGCTTCACGGTTCAGGGTTTAATGTCTCGGATATGTGTGTCTTGTGTAGATGTGAACCTGATATAGAAGTTCATTTGTGGTGGAAGTGTAGCTACATTAAGGAGGTGTTGATTAGATTGTTGAGGTGGCTCAGAGTTACTACTTGGAAGGAGACTCTCGAGGACTGGATTACTTGGGTTGATAGAAGAAGAGATAAGAAGTGTTGGAGAGTGCAAGGCTTGGTTATTGTGATTAGCGATGCTACCTATCATACTTGTAGAGTCAGAAACAATACTATTTTCAGGGGTAAGCAAGATAGTGTGATGAATTGCTATAATATGACTATGAATGATTGCAGGGCTCGAATGAATTTGAAGTGCAAGGAAGGTAACAGGAGGAATGATGCTTATAGAAGAATGCTTAGGTTGTAATTGTTATCTTGGAGTTGGGTTTGGTGTTGTTGTTACCCCCCTCTTCCCTAAAGTCCCTGATGTGTAGGGTCCTAGAGGGGGTGGGCGTTTTTGTTTTCTCCCCTTGAGACCTCGTATTTGTGAGGTTCCTTGGAGGAAAGGGGGCTTGTTGTGCTTTTCATGAGACTTTGGCTTGTGAGGTTCCGAGAGAAAGTGGAGGTGAGGATAGGGTTAGTCGTGTAAAAAGATTTGTCCTTTTTTGGTAATATACTTACTTTTATCAAAAAAAAGAAAGATATAAAGACTCAAGGGCTTCCCATAGAGCTTTAGAGGTAGTAAAATTTACCACTTGTCTGGAAACATCATCGGAGAGTCTGATCATAATTTCAGAGTGAGCTTGCTCATCCATCTCAACTTGCCTCTCCATTGAAGTCATAGCAGGGAAGTTCTCAGAAACAACTTTTAGCACTTTTCTTTGATCAAGATAGCCTTCATTTTGACTTGCCACATAGAAAAATCAAAAACCTCATCATAGAGCTTCATTCTCACATTGTTATCAACCATTTTACCTATAAAAACAGAAGTCAGTATATATCTTGACTATCAAACAACAACACACACACACACAAAACTGAGTAAGATTAATGCACACAAGCACTAAAATAAACCCAAATGAAGACTCAAAGCACACAAACAATAAGTCTTGATTATACAGAATCAGGGAAGCAAGAAGATAATCTTCGAACACATTCATAAATTAGCATACAAGAACCCTAATCAGGACTAGAAAATATAATCTAGCTAGAGGAGGCACAATATAACCAGGATCAATCAGAATAAACAGTTTCCAACACACACAAGAACCAAAATCACTCAAGATCCAGAATTCACATCCAATGGAACCTGGCTCTGATACCATTCTGTGAGAGTTGGTTGACCTAAGCAACTAATCGCACATACAACACAAATAAAACAGTAAAGAAACACAAGGGATTGTTTACGCAGTTTGGAACTGAGTACTACGTCTGCTGGCCTCGGGATCAAGACCAACTTCACTATGCAATCACAGTTTACAAGAGAGCAATATAGTTTTAGGACCCGATAACTACAGACCAAACAATAAACAAGAAAAAAAAGAAAGATCTAAGGAAGAATAGCTCCCTAAACCCTTCGTCTTCACCAAGATCTTCTTCTCCAACCTCGCAGAGCATCCAGAGCTTCTCAACGCACCACAGAACCAGAACAACACCATAGTAGCAAACCATCGTTGCTTAACTTCTACTCCTCCTTCGCAAGAGATCTACACATGAAGAAAACAAGCCTCGAGAGCTCTCAGAGAAACCAACAGTCTCAGGCTCTTAACCCAAGGGTTTTTGCAACAACGCTCAGAATGAGAATGGGAGAAGAGAATTTTGGCTTCATAGGAGGCCAAAATGTAAACCATCAATTGTTGGATCGATTAGCGTATAAAAACTCAAGGAACAAAAGCTATTGTTCCTTGACAAGTAGATAATGCAGAAAGACAAACAATAATGTAAACCAAACCTGGACACGATGATATATAGTGGAAACACCCCAAGTACCAATAAGTCCTCGAGGCGAAAAACCACTCCTCTCTAGCTTTCACTAGAGAGAGTTTGAACGAGTCTACTTGTTGTATTGATATCTTGATTACAATAGAACTTGGATCACTCACCTAGACGTCCTAGCTAGATCTCGGATCACTCTTCTCACTTGAATCTCAATCTCACACACGTAGAACAACTCTAAACTGAGTATTACGTTTTCGCTCTTAAAAGTCTTACTAAGCTATGCAATTCCCATGCAATATATAGCACACTAAATAGCTCAAATCTAACTACCAAACTAGCCGTTCTAATATTACCATAAATCTCACAATATCTTTCTAAAAGGAAATCGCTTCCTAATTCTTCATTCACACGGAAATCTCTTCCTAAGAATATTTCCTTCCGTGTGACATTCCAACTTGTTCTCCAAGTAGTCACCTTGGGCCTTACACTTCGGCGCACCGCCTTGAACAATAAGGAAACAATAGCGTATAAGGAAATATTCCTTCCGCGTAATATTTCCTTATTCCTTTGGCACTTCTTCACACGCGCGTCCAATGCCCATCTTTGCCGAGTTGCCACTTTCCTTATTTGCCAAGATCTTTTTTTCCTTCTTTGACAAGATCTTCTTTCCTTCTTTGAAGTGCAACTATTCCATAATTCTTCAAGTCCATTCTTCAATATATCTTCGACCAATAACCTTCTTCCGGATGAACTTATTCTTCACAGCTGTCTTCCATTCTTCGTAACCTTACGCCTCATGGATTCCAGCAAGACTTCCTTCGTACCTGCTTGTACTTCCTTTGTTCCTGTCCACGCACAAGTAGACTTCCTTCGTTCCTGTCTTCACATAAGTAGACTTCCTTCGTTCCTGCACACACACTAGTAACAATACCTACGCACTCAAGTAAACCATTAGTGGATGTTTGTCATTCAATCAAAACTTCATCACATCTCAACATCTATCATATCATTTTGTGAATTGCACCACATTTTCGTCGATGTCGTCGTGTTTTCTTTCGTATTTTGTAATTACGTCGTGTGGGTATCATTTGCTCATTCGTAGATTTGAGCTCGGCCTTTAGTGTCTCCATCTCCTCCTCTAGCCGCTTTTCATACAATCGTTGCAAATCAAAGCATTTCTAAAGAGAGTCCATTGGAAGGAGGGCAGGGGCCATGTTTCTGGTTAGACGATGAGATTGTGGTCTATTGTAAGAGGGAGGAGGAGATTCGGTAAAATTGTGAGATGCTTGGATAGAGGAGGTGCCTATTTTATACATTAATACAAAAAACGAGTGTGGGCTGAGTAAGAGAAATGAAAATGAACACGTACACCTTGAATTGCAAGATTTACTCCATTTTGAAATGGATCAAAGCATTTTGCGCGGCCCTATGAATCTTACAGATGTTTGGTCAAACACAAAGTTAAGCGTTTCATTTTTCGTTAATAAGATTTACTCCTTTTCTTTTTTTTTGTATTTAAATCTGCCTCCATATTATTCTTCTTCTTCTTTGCCTTCTAAATTTTTTTCTTAAGAAGAGGAATTTCACCCTTTATCTCTTCTAATGTTTTGTTCTCCCCTTCCATATCCAATAGATTTTGTTCTAATTCCAAGACTCTAACTCTTTGTTTTTCGACGATATGGTTGGAAGCTTTGAATTTTCCTTCCAGTTCCACACAAATTCGATCTTAAGCTTCATTTACTGCATCTCTAGCTTCATGCACGCTTCCTTCAAATTCGACACTTATGAAGTCGATCTCTGCTTTAGTTCTGCAAGCTTTTTCTTCTTGTTTTCCTTGTCCATTTTGAACTTGATTTTCTCTTCCTTCAAGTGCTTGTATACAACCTCCAACTTGATTTTGACTTGATGTCTTGATAGATTATAAAAACATCAATTTTCATCCAATGATAAGTATGTAGACTAAGGGAAACAACGCGGATATGGAAAAAAGAATAGAAGAGTTGGAGATTGAATGCAAACACCCGAAGGAAGAGAAAATCAAGTTCAAAATAGACAAGGAAAACAAGAAGAAAAAGCTTGTAGAACGGAAGCAGAGATTGACTTAAGAAGTGAGGAATTTGAAGGAAGCGTGCATGAAGCTAGAGATGCAGAACAAGAAGCTTTAGATCGGATTTTCGCGGAACTAGAACAAAAATCGAAGCTTCAACTCATATGATCAGTAAACAAAGAGTTGGAGGTTGGAACTGGAACAAAAGTTGTTGGATATGGAAGTGAAGAAGAAAACACTAGAAGTGTTAATTCATGTTCTTGAATAAAATTGAGAAGGCAAAGAGGGAGACAAATAATATAGAGGCAAGACTTAAACACAAAGAAGAAAAGGATTAAAAGGAGGCGAAGAAGCCCTAAATTATACTAATCTGTCTCTAAATGTCCTTCGTACTGGAGTACTTTAAATGCGCCTTGGAAATGAAAATTGAACTCGTTGTCTAGCTGCGTGTACTACTTTAAATGCACTTCAGAAATGAAAATTGGAAACTAAGGCCAGTGGTAATCTACCCTATAAAAAAACGTAAAGAGAGAAGTTTATAATCTATAAATTATACAGATTTATTACTCTAAAGCACAATAATGTAATAATTATCTTTAAGAAAAAGTCAATCGAACCGCTATTCTAGACATCAAATTGTTTGGAATTGTTCATCAAATTTTGCAATTTGAGCTTTCTCATTACACTCAGTCTCTTGCGAAGGAATAAACAACAACTCCTCATCCCTTGCGCCTTTAATTTCTGTATCATAATTATTTCTAAATGGGGGAGTGCGTAAACCAAGAAAAGTTATTTTCTACAAGATTGAAAATACGGACAAACTGAGGAAGGCAAAATTATAATCGACAGTATAATTTCCGATGACACCCCTTCCTCGGCTTTTATTGTGATAAGATTGATTATCTTCTCTAAAATGGGATATTCCAGCAATTAAAGTTATAGTAGTCTTTCTTTCTTTTTGCTTAGTTAAAAAGGCTTTCATCGGAAATCATGCCTTTGGAAAACAACACTTCAGATGCGTCTACTTGGTGTGCTCCATTTATGGTATATTTTCAATACAATGTGTGTGATACCAAGGCGCATGTTTGGATGTGCCGCTCATTCATATTAAGGACATAAATGTGCGTCTACTAAATAGGCCGCGTTTAACAGTGCGTCTTACTTAATTTACCGCAACGCACTAACATTTAAAATGTTATTCTTTGCGCCTCTACACCTCTGATTGTATCCTTTTGGGTTCTAGCTGTCTCTTCAGATGAACAATAGAGATGGATCTTGTGTGCGCTCCAAAGTGTAATGACACTTCAGGTGATGCCATGTTTTTAATACAAAGAATGTTTTTTATGGACGCTATGATTTTGAGGCGTATTATATATTTTTCCTATTGGACGGTTGGATGTGAGTTGTTTATGCAACACCTATCTCATTCAACAGTTTTCGTATATAACCATTTTGTGCTTTGGATAAATTGCGTCATGTGGAATTGAAAGGTGCGGTATCATATGGCGTGAATATTGTAAAATATTTTTGCGGTGTTGTGAGACTGAAGTATCTATTTTGCGCGACACCTCCCCTGCCCGAAAAGAGCGAACATATAAGAGAGTAAAAGTCGAGGCAATCGCAACAGTCCATAACGCCTTGGAACCCACAGAAATACAATTGTCACCGTCCACTAAAAGAATAACTTTTTGCGGTATAATTCTTTCGTTCATTTTACGCCCATGTTATCCATCGCCTATCCCATGGAACATTGTCCATGACTTTATTTGCCAGTGAACTGTAAAAGTTGAGTGTCCGAATTTGCGCCACGCCTATGATAAGTCCAAAATAACACCACGTCTGTATTTTCTTATATCGTGTTAATTTTCTCTGATCCTCCGTCCACCTCTTTAACATGTGTTATCTTTCTCTCGTTTAATTGTAAGCGTATGTTCAGCCACTTTAATTGTCAACGCTACTAAACAATTGTGTGTCCGAATTTGTGTGGCGCCTCTTAAAAATCTAAAATAACATAGCCGCGTTATAATGCCAAAAACAATTTTGCGACGCGTGAATGCATCAAACGCATTCGTAATAATACTTTGTGCTAAAACACTTTCATTCGTTTTGGCCCGCTCCTCTTCGACACGTGTTA
Organism: Oxyria digyna; assembly: GCA_029168935.1. Lineage (NCBI taxonomy): Eukaryota > Viridiplantae > Streptophyta > Magnoliopsida > Caryophyllales > Polygonaceae > Oxyria > Oxyria digyna. The sequence continues at coordinate 51,576,228 of JAPVLV010000005.1, forward strand.
TATTTTTTTCCCTTTAATTGTCAGCGCCTGTTCAACTATTTTAATTGGCAGCACTACTAGACATTTGTGTGTCCGAATTTGCGCCCCCCTCTGGTAAATTTAAAATAACACTGTGTCTGTATTTTTTTAAATCATGTTAATTTCCCTCATCCTCCCGAATAATTTGCACTAAAACGCTTTCATTCATTTTGCGTCACGCCTATTCGACACGCGTTATATTTTTTCCCTTTAATTTTCATCCTTTGTTCAACCACTTTAATTGCCAACGTTATTACAAAATTGTGTGTCTTATTTTACGCCGCGTCTCTGATCAATCCAAAATAACATCATGTCATTCGTTTTCCACAGTGACTATGTGATATGGTTATATTTTTACCTTTAATTGTGAGCGCATTCTCAACCACTTTAATTTCCAACTTTACAATAAAATTACATAGCCGATTTTAACTCCACGTCTGTATTTCTTTATATTATGTTAAATTCCTTCATCATTCGCATCGGAATATTACTTTAAATAAGTGTCTCCTAATTAAGAGAAGAGAAGAGAGAGGTTATCTTGCATTTAGAGTTGGAAAATAGTTTTGCAAATGTAGAGCCACAAAGAAATGAAGCTTTGGGCTGAAGAATCTTTGGAATTTCGATTATCATTAGTTTTAGTTTTTAAGAAACCATTGCCCGTGACTTCAAACGTAATTCTTGTTATCAAGTCAAATCAATTTTAACTTCAATTATATACTAATCAAGCTAGAATCAACATACGAAATCAATAAATCAGCATGGCAAACTCCTTATTCCAATTACCTATGCATGGTCTAAATTATCTAGACAAAGAACTCACATTTAAGATTATCATCTCTTCACCTAGTTCATTTGAAGTTTGATTACATTTTGGTTCTAATTTCCTCCTCCCAAGCCTTGGCTTGCTTGAAACCGTTGGTAGTATCTTCCTTAAGAGCCTGAATTTCAGAGTCCTCGAATGGAGGCAGCAATGTACAAGGATCTTCAGATGCAGGTCCCATTTCAGTGGACTCCAACTTGAAGTTCCGAGCAAAGTCACTCCGAGGACACAACCATTGCTCCGAACATAGCTCGGCTGCACCCGGAGGCACGGTTGGCTTGTATTTGAACAACTTCCCGTACTCGACCAAGAGGTGAAACATGTAGTCATACACATGCTCCATTTCCATCTTTTCTTGGACAAACTTGCTGCTTTCGCTTCCTATCTCTTGTGCCTGTGTTTTGCAATTCATCATGTTCATCTTACTCATACCACCATCATCCAAAGTTTATGTATGAGAGAAAAGTTCGAGTGAGAACAAGGTTTAACGTAGGGAAAACGAATCACGTTCACAGAAAACAAGTTATTGTTCATAATCTGGGCGATGAATTTTTTTGAGGAAAAAAAAACAAAGCAAAAATCAAAGTACACCATCACTAAAAACGTTCAAAAAATTTCATGAACCAGATTATGAACATTACTATCCAAATTATGGTCATTGATGTGTAATCTCTGAACACGGACTGTTCGTTTTTCCTACGGCAAGACTTGTTTGCGCTAGAACTTTCCTCACAAACTTGTGCACATTTATGAGTGTCTTTATGTGTAGACCACTTATCAAGTCATCTACATACAAACATAGAAAAGTATAATACATACACAAATTTTATAGCATTCAGTCGAATGTTAAGACCTAAGCACATATTCTGATGTGAACCTTTTTCTAAACATATGAAGTCATAAAAAGTAGTTAGATATGTATATACCTTGTCAGGGTTTTGGTTTCCCCAATCCACAGCAGCCTTGACAGAATCACAAATACTGCTAGGATCAATAGGCCAAAAGTGCTTCAATGGAACCAAGTCTCGCGTGTAGAAGTCGTAGTAGATTGGGGTAACTAGCAAGGTCATGGCATCACAAGCCAGAATGTACTTCCTACTAACCGACCACGCAATGCCATCTACGTAAATCTTGTATCTATGCGTGCATTGTTTCGACAGATCAGAGTTCTTAAACCCTGCTCGAGCCTCCCTTTTCCAATCCTGCAGTTGATCAAATGAGCGTAGGGTTCACTAATCATGATGTGTTATTGATATAAGATAAATAGATTTTTGATTTACTAGCCTGTTGGAAGATAAGTGTGTTCCAATCCGTGGTGGAATTGCACTTGTTAAGTTTTTTTCTATCTCCCATTTGCAAGTTGCCTTTCCAATAGGCATAAGGTTCCCTATCTATCCACTTCATCAACTTGTTGCCTTCATCTAAATCCTTCTTGAAGAAAGCCCATGGTCTTATGTTGGTGTCCGGCCTACAATGAATTATACGATGCGCATGGTCAATTAACTAACAAAACTTATATCATGATTAACTTTTTAGAGTTGCATACTACATTATTAGAGAATTGTATACAACATGTTTGACCTAGTGACAACTTGTACAAGAGTATGTGACCAACCAATTTATTAGTTGGTTCGTTTATGAAGCGTGTACATATGTTAAGTGTAGATGTTGTATATGTCTAGATCTAGGATAGTACTAGGATTTAATTTCTTTCATTTTGACACTCATGTCTTATTCTAGCGTCCTAATATTAGTACGCTAGATTCATTTTACACTCATTCAATATGAAAACAACACAAACTAAAAATTAAGAAGGAATAGTGATTACGTACCATCCCCAAAAAGACCAGTCAGGAAAGACAATATCAATAGTATCATCTGAGCCACAATAGTGAAAGAGTGGAGGAGCCTTCCCTTCTGAATAATCTGTCTCCCTAATCACAGTCTTGTCTGCACAGTTGAAGACCAAGTCGAGATCAGGAATTTGGCCAGGGTAGCGCCTCATGACTTGGTGGATGCCCCAGAGGGTGAAAATGTCGCGATCTTTATATGCCAAACCATAAGTTCTAACATAGGCGGTCCCATTCACTATGGTAAGCCTAAAACGCCAAAACTTCTTAGATCTCCCGAGATCATCTATCATATCTTGTGTGATCCCATGCTTCTTCCAGGGTTTCAGATCCTCATGGATCCACCTAAAGTAGTGTGGGCATTCCGCGGATTGTGTTGAGCTCACGTCTCGCGCGAGGTAGTAGTTTGCAGGGCAGGTGGCGGTCATAGTGGTTCCCACCGTCGAATTGCAGCTTATGGAAAACTCTGGACGGTAGGGGTATGGAGATTCTTGTTGGCTCCTTGCTGAAAATGTCCTTTGAAACATTGAAGTGGAGGCAACGGTAGAGCACTATGCATGCATACAAAATTTGGAAAACCAAAATTATATCCTTGGTAATATGGAGTTTACCTATGTTTTGTTTTGAGAAATAGAATTTAAGATAGATCTAAATCAGTTAACCAAACTAGTACTTTACTCGATCAATATCTTACTAATTACTAGGAAGCAAGCTAAAATATTGCATGATCAAGTTAGGTGATTGAAAATACATCCTATATAAAGTTTTTGCAAAAAGCAAAGTCATCGATAGATCTAGTACTTCTACTTGTTCGAATTAAAATATGGGTCGACTGAGAATTAATATAATATATAGAGGTTTTTGCATGGAACCACAACAGAGTTACGGACTAAGTCATTTAATTTGTCACACACAAGTTCCATAATCTTGTAGAGAATTTCAATACGAGTCAATATTATAAATGCAACTTATATAAGGTATAGTTATGCATTATGTTTAAATATTACGAACTTAACGTAGGTGAATCTTTTGTTTTGGGGGCTTTCGGAAGAGTAAACGATGTCCGTTTTGGACGAATTTTGGTCGATGACAGACCTGTTTTGGTGTGTGACGGGTCTCTTATTTTGATCTGTGACGAACTTGGAAGAAAAGGCTTGGCAGTAGAAATAAAAGGAAGAAGATGAACTTACAAAGTTGTGGATGCCTTGAGAGTACATAAATAAGATGGTGAAGACGAGCATGATGAGTAGAGAAATGGCCACCACTCCCGTTGTCGACAGCCTCACCTCCCATTTCGTCTTCCTCCCACCGGCTTTCCCCTTCTGACCATTCACTTGTCGGTGTCGAAACATCTTCGTTCGAGCTAGATGTATCTCTCTCTCCCTCTTCAACTCTTTGCACAATTCTTCCTCCTTCGTTTATTTATAGGAGATGGTAGAGACTTTTTAGTACAAGTCAAAATATTATCATTTTTCACTACACACGTATTATAAAAGTTCGGCCCTTTAAAAACAAAGTGCGATTAATCTTCATAATTTAAGCGATAATGTTTATAATATGACGTTCGTGTCCATTTATGTCATTTTGAGAGAAATATAAAAAAAAATCAAATATATATATATTGACGTATTATCTATAAACGCGCGAACTATTTACGTTTCAACTTTTAAGAGGTGTTGGCTTAGTAACTTTCCTCTCATTATAATTGTATATCCTCATTAGCCATTGGAAAGCTACCTAAAATTAGGCTTGAATTTTGAACGATAAAAAACTGAAGGGTCAAACTTGTAGATCACTTGAGAACTTTAGATAGATTGGTAAATAACTTTGGTTATTTTAGCAACTACTCCGTATTAGATTTAAAGTGGAGCCTTGACATTGACAAGTATGCCTCACAAACTTCTGTAAAACTTGTTAACTGTTACACGATTTTGGTCTTTTGTGCATTACTACCGAATTGAAATTTGGAAGTTAGGAGTTATTTTGTTACCCAAACAAGATAATATAAAAGAAAATAGTTATTCTCTAATATACAAATATAAAGGTACGCACATGCACATCTATATACTCCCTCCGTCTGATATTGTTCTTCTCATTTCGAATAGTGTACATTATTCACTGTTGAAGAGATTCTTCTCGTTTTGTCTCGATATATAAGAAAATATATAGTCATGTGGGGTCTTGTTTGATTCGTATTAATGCGTACTTTAATAATATCAAATTTTAATTATTTGTATTTACATACCACTAGAGATATTAACGATATAAAACATATATCGGCAAATGTGTCATGAAAAAATGGGAAGAACATTATGAGACGGAGGGAGTAGTTGAAATCTGTTAGTAGACAAATATAATATATACTTTTGATTTTGATATATATGAGCATGTATTTACATTCACGTGGGCTAGCGAATGAAATATTTATAACTGAAAAAATATTTATAGTGAATCTTTCATTTTTTGTAATTATAAATTAATTACTAGAACTCAAAAAAGTTAAAAAGAAGTATTGTTACAAACAATGGTGTATAAATCACAAATTATAATAATCAAGATCCCATTAATTGCATCGATCTTATAGTTGAAGTTTACTTTAAGAAACATTTTTTGTCTTAATTGAGACAAACAAAAGCGTAAGTAGCAAATGTTGGACCAACAATGAATTGCACTACGTACATGAAAAATAGAAAGCCTAAATTATAGCACAAGGAAAGTCCCCCACGTTCTAAAAAGGAGTCAACGAGATTTAAAATGGTTTATTTCCTTAAACAAATACTCTAATAAATAGAACGATTTTTCTATCTTATGTTCTATAAAAAGTTTATAATGAAAATAATTTTTAAATATTTTGATTTTAAGTTATATTTTTTTGCTGTGATGAGTTTATATTTTGTCATGTAGTCTGTAGGAAAACAGTTTCCATCAGACATAATTTGATGCATGACATCCTTGTTGATATTTGCTCCAAAGTTGAGATCGCGGTGCGCAAGGAGGCTCCCATGGGGTTTCTTCAGATGTTGGGAAGGATCTTAGACATGCAGACTTTTTACTGTTTAATTGGTTTCAGGGTAAAGATGCATGTTTGGATGTGACTGGTATCTCTCCCTTTGCTGGCATGGGTGTGAGTTCCTGGGCTTCTGGTGTGGCATTGCACAACGTGGTGGAGAAGAAGAAGAGGAAGTATGCCTCTAAGTGTGAGGAGAATGGGTACAAGTTCATCTCATTTGCTTTCTCCACCTTTGGGGAGTTGGATAAAGAGGCATTGGACACGCTTTCACGTATCAAGACCATTTCTATTAGTCACTCTAACAATGTTAGGAATGGTACATTTATCTTTCACAAATTGAGTTTTTGTATTCAAAAAGATATGGGAGTGCAGCTTGTTTCTCGACTCCCATCCATCTTTATGTAATTAAACCTAGCATTTAGTTTATAAAAAAAATTGAAGTATGCTTAACCTATTCCATTAGGGCATATGATAGAAAATCCGTAAAAAGAATCTCACCTTAGTTACGCACATGATTCGTGCACCACAAAATTTGATTCGCGCACCTAGACATTTGCACTCAACCAGGTTGAGGATAAACCTATACGCCTGATGCAGAAGGAATAACGTGTCACCTTTCAAATAGTGAAGCATGAAAACATTTTGACAAGACACATCCATATTTTGCAAGTGAGCCACGCAATGTTCGTTTGTCATTATGTGCTGATGGATTCGCTCTCTTTGGTCAAACTGGTAAAGCGTATTCCTGTTGGCCCATTATTGTGACCCTTTATAATCTTTCTGCGTCAATGTGTTTGAAAACTCCATACATGTTTTTGTCAATGGTTATCCCCGGTCCTAATAATCTGAAAAGTTGATAGATGTGTGTTTGCCACCATTGATCGATGAGCTAAAGTTACTTTGAACAAAAGGAGTGCCCACATTTGACATCTCGCGAGAGGAAACTTTCTGTATGCGAGTTGCGTTGTTATGGATAATTAATGATTTTCCAGCTTATGGAATGATGTCTGGTTGGAGCACGGTTGGTTTAATGGACTGTCCAATTTGCATGGAGGACACAAAGTCCTTTTGGCTTACGAGCAACGACAAACCATCATGGTTTGATTGCCAAAGAAGGTTTTTAAATGATGAACACCCTTTTCGACAAAATAAAGAAGAAATTATAAAAGACCATGTTGAAGACTCCCCTGCTCCTCGTCGTCTAACAGGGGATGAGATTTGGGAACGTGTGAAGAACTTGCCAACTGTGGTGGAAGATCCTAAATTCGAGGACGTAAATCATGAAGATCTTCACAAGTGGACCAAGCGCATTATGTTTTGGGATTTGCCATATTGGAAGACACACTTGATCTGTCATAATCTTGATGTCATGCATACAGAAAAAAACGTTTTCGATAACGTTTTTAATACAGTGTGTCAACAATAAGTCTAAGGACTCAATAATAGCACAAAAAGATTTAATGTAATATTGCAATCGTTCAGAGTTGGCAGTTGAAAAAATTCATTTGGGTTCAATACCGAAATCTCGGTACACGCTAACAAAAATTCAACAAAAAGAAGTTTGCAAATGGATCAAAACTTTGAAATTTCTGGATGGTTACGCGTCAAACATTTGGCGATGCGTGCAATTAAATGAGTGCAGGCTGATTGGAATGAAGAGTCACGATTGTTATGTCTTCATGAAGAGATTAATCCTGATTGCTTTTAAGGAAGTTTTGTCTAACTATATATGAGATCCTCTTGCTGAATTAAGTCAGTTTTTTCACGCCTTGTGTTCACCTACACTATGAGGTGACTCAATTACCCAATGCTCTAACTTAGAGCTAATTTGTGTTCGGATTAACCGAACACACAAAACGCGACCCAAATCAGATTTCGAAATTCTTAAAATACTCAACCGCGGCCCGACCCGAGTATTGCGGTTTGAATTCGATTCAGATTTTATGGGTCGGTTCGGTGTGGATTTGCGGGTTGGCCAGACCTGTATTCAGGTCTACATCTCTGATTCCAAATTTAAAAAACGGTTTTTCTATCCTAAGGACATAGGTTAAACATATTTGAAATGAAAATTATTTTCCTACCGGGCAAAAATAAAAACGTAGTGCGCTAAAGAAAAAGAAGAAGAGAAAGGCCTGGCCTGCGAAGGCGGAAGGCTGGTGAAGTCGAATTCGAGGCAAGCAGATTTAGGAAAAAATAAAATCGAGGTAAACCGTAAACCTAATTGCTCGAATCAATTTTGGGATTTTATTTGATGTAGGGCTTCAGTTTCATTTATGCTTTCAATCTGAAAGGCTTTGCGCCCAATTTCCTGGTTCTAGAGTAGGCAGTATCTAGTTTCTATTCAGTAGTATGGCATAATTGATTTAGAGCTAAATCTTCTCTCTCTCTCTTTTTGTCGCTGAATTGATTTTTTCCCTCGTACAGTGCTTTCTTTAGAATTGAAATAGGATGGTGAATTTCTTAGGCATTAGTTTAGCAGTGAAAGGATTGAAAATCAGGTTTTGGCTTTACATTAGATATGATGAGTACTGAGTTGTATAATCCAACTGAACAAAAAAGATTCTTGAATACTTTCTCTTGCGAAATCCTAAATAGATTCTGATTTGGATGGTCAGTTGCAAATGGATCGCACACGTGCAGGGGATGTGCTGAGGTATGATCAAAACCCTCGTTTATTTGGGTGTTTTAGTCTGAAATTGATCCTGATTTTGTTGGTCTAATTTGCAGGCATTTAGAGAAGCAGAATGAACTTCTTCAGGAAGCCCACAATAAAATGGACCATGAAATGCATAAGCTGCAGGTGAATCCCCTTGTCAATATGGAATAATTTATGACAGAACCTAAATTGCTGCTTCAAGATGTTTTTTAAACTAGGCTGTTCAAAATTATCCATGAACTAAGCAGGGTTTATGTTTTTGTGACACTTTGATGGAGACAACTTTCATATAAAGGTTGTGTTATATACAGGGGTTTGGGTACTTGCTGATTCTAGTTGGTAACTTGACATCTATGTTATATTGATAAGTTTTTTACGTGTTTTGAAGGTAGAACAAGAAATGCTCATGCGCAAATTTTATCAAGTCATGACTACATTGGACCAGCCCAAAAAGGTGAAAAAGAGAGAGTCACTCTAAATAATTCATGGGCGTAGTTTGTGCTGGGAGAGTTTGCTCTAATCGCTTATAAACCTTAATCTCAAAACGAATCAACAAGACAGAGTATAAATGTGATCTGTTACAATATCATGCGTTTAAAGGCAGTGATCAAGTTGCTAATTGAGCAAACAGGTCTTCTAACCAGTATTTCTTTCCTTAACAATATTCAAAACAGTTGACATCTGGGATCTAGAACAAACAATCGGGGTGGCTCGCTCAAACTTCATCAATCCGCTGAGCGGTGAATCTAAAACTTCTTGTATCTTCTCAAAAAAAATAAAAATGAGCTGAATATTTGAAGTAATTTTGTATTCTTGTCTATGGCCAAAATTCCATCAACTAGTCAAAAGTTGCACCAGGATAATAATTTAAAGGTTAAGATAGATAACAAATATTACTTTCGAAACAATCCATAATGCAATGCATTAAACTTATGAGAGTCACTTTGATTTTGATATTAGGTATGGGATATGAGATACACTCTTATTATAACTATTTTAGTATAATCGTAGTATTAATATCAAATTAAAATATTATCTTTTTTAACTAGAAATATATATGAGAAATCATTTCTTATAACTCGAAATATATTAACACAACATGCACGTTTTATGATTAAGGCTTAGACCATAAAACAGTTTTTTACATTAGTGCTCAATGTTTTTGAATTGATTATTTCTGTTAAATTTGCCTTTCTGAAATATAAAAAGGAAAAAAAGCTAGCATATGAAATCGTTTTGCGCCATGACAAAACTGGACTAAAAAAATCAGACAAAATGGAACTTGATCAATGTCGGTTTGAATCAACGAGAACACTAACAACGAAATTGTCCCCAAACAGTTTGCCCACTCCGCGCCTATTTGTTCGTTCGTTTCCTTCCCTCCTCTCGCTCGTTCGCTGGCTCCTGGAGATCAAACATCCGCAGGTAATCTCCTTCACACTTGTAATTTTGCTTCTTAATTCAAATCATTAAGCATGAGAGCTTGTAGTTATTCAATTTTGCATCACAGATTGCGATTTCAGTGAAATTGTGCTCTGCTTCTCTGCTGAATTGAAGTGGACCTATGGAAGGCTATTTTGGTAATAACAACGACTTCAACTACGCTTTTCCGCCGCTCAACCTCTCAAATGACAACACTCCGCCCTTGGCTTCACCTAGGGATTGTGATTTGGTTCCAACTCCAAGAGTTCGTCGCTATGACAAATCGGCGATGCTTAGGTACTTGTTCTCTGGATCCTCATCGTCCGATGACAATACGACTCCCAGAAACCGTCAGCCCCATCGCCTGAGTAGGAGTAGCAGCGGAGGATGTTCAAGCTTAAGAGGATCGCCATTGTCTTCGCTGGAGAATGTGGAGAAATTTCCACGGAGGATAGAGGAGGATGTTCCTGTGATGGATGCAATTCCTGTACGATCTATGGCGCGTGCTTCCGGTGTGAGTAGAAGTGGAAGGATGAATTCGCCGTTGTCATTCTCTTTCGATTCAGCTGCAAAGGCCTCACCTCCCATGGCGGACTATAGCTGTTTGCATAAGAGGGAGATATATAGGTCGTGGGAGGACTTTGGCTCTTGCCTATATGTCCCCAAATGCATGGTCAGTATTTCTTATAATTGTTCCCTTTTTGCATTTCTAGCTATATTTGTCAGATGATGGTAATTCAAACTAGTCCCTAGGCCTGGATATGAATTCTGTAAGCATGTTTCTTGTAAAGTTGTTTGAGAAGTGCTCAAATTTTGTAGGAGATACAGTGACTCCTTTGTTCTAATGCTTGGAATGAGTTTTCAGCAATGGTATATAACTTTGTAGTCAACCTAACATAGGTTCAATACTGTGAGTACTTAAGTCTCCTATCGAAGTTGATTCGTATGATTTGCATGTCTACACTAGGCTTTAGTTGTATGCTTTACAAGAATTGAGGCGAATCAGAATGCTTATTGCTGTAGAGTGCCTGTAACTGCATGGTGCATATGATCATGGGTGATATATGCTCTTCCTTCTACTCCTAAGAGAACTATGATATTCTATCTCATAGACTTATATAAGACATACCATTATAGCATTGTTGTGAAGCTTAGTTAAAAGGATCATAAGCCCATGCATGTCTTTTTTTATCGGAAATAGGCCCATGAACTTTCCTTTAACATTCATGTGCAGTTAGAGATTGCTGCCTGCGACCTGACATTTTAGAAATTTTCCTTTTCTTCTCTACTTTCTCACTAAGCTGGAGTCTTTGTTGTATCTCTGTAGTAGTCAATGCTATTTCATCTCTCATCTGTTTCATCTGAAAGTTGTTGTATAGTTGTGTTCTTACATAATGTTGCTAAACTGCTACTTGTCATCACTATTTATAATGCTTGACATGATTTGTAGATAACTCAGGAAGTGGATTGCAGCTACTACAGATTGTAGTAGATACTCCTGTAGGCTGCTCTATTGGTGTGTTGTCAGGCTTGTATGACTGTCTCTGTTATAGTGCACATTTTCGAGGCCTCTTAGTGCATTAGTAAGCATTCCTTGAATTACTAGGAAGTATTCTGGATATAAAACCAAGTTTATAGGAGGCAAAATATTCCTTGAATTACTAGGAAGTATTCTGGATATAAAACCAAGTTTATAGGAGGCAAAATATTTTTTGGGCATTTGGAGACTATTGAATCTGTGGAACTTGCCCTAGAAAGAGGAAATAAAGCTATGTAAGACAAACCCAGTCTTTCTCATTTATAATGGAGGCTTGAAGAATATGTGGATTCGACCTTTATTCTCCCTGAAGTACATCTTTTCACCTTCTTCTTTTTCAAGCACTGTCAGAATTTGAAGTCAATAAACTACTGTGTAAGATGAATATACCGCTTGAACTTATATTTTCTCAAAATGGTTGTTTAGTCTTGGAGTTGAGAGAACTTAGTCATGCACTGAAAATAGTTGTCAATAATATACCTTCTACCAGTTACCTTCGTTATGTCGCCTTCAAACCTTCTTAATGTGAACAAAGAAGGCCATCGATTGTAGTACTCATGGTAGAATTACATGGTTCACTAAACTGATCATCATCTGTATCTGTGTCCTGTAAAGCATATTGCCCCATTGTTTGCCTTAATTGAATGCTTGTGTTCATTGTTTATCATTCGCTTGAATATTTGACTAATTTTATTAGTGTGATGATCTCAAGAACCAAAAATGAATACCTTGTTGTCGTGTATATATTTCCCTTCAGTATTATCTTTTTTCATTTAGAATTTACTATTCATGCACTGTCTTCAGTCTTGGTTTTCCGGCTTGCTGGTGTGCTCTGCTAGTATGTTTCCTTTTAATTTGAAAATTCTTGATACTAAAGCAATCATCTCAGAATATTAGTGACTGTTCACTGTTATTGAGTTAGTTTACCTTGGATGATGATGATAACGGACATGATTAAAATTTTCTTAGTGTCATTGTCTTAAACATTAGATGTCAGATATCGGAGGTGATTTCCATGTAATGCCATCCATCATTGACAAGTCTCTTTTATCCTTTCTCAGTTTGCACATGGTAAAGAAGAGATAGATCCTCGCATCCTCACCAAGCCAAAGTCTGAGGTAGGCATGTCGTAAACATTGTATTGACGTGTCAAAGATTAAGACTGATTACTCACTGAGTAAGTTTTTTCCAATAATTCTATCTCAGATGGCACACACCAAGGAAAACGTAGATCCTCGCATCATCAGAAACTCACAATCCGAGGTAGAGATTATGTATATATTCAGAGAATTATAAATCTCTTCTTAATATCTTGTGTATCTTTTCCCTTTCATAGATCTCTCAGCGTCAGTATTACCTTCTGTCCTTTAGAATTTACTATGCTTGCAGCTGTCTTTGATCTTGATTTGCCAGCTTGCTAGCAAACTTTGCTAGTAAGTTTCCCTTTATAATGAAATTTCTTGATACTAGAGCAATCATCCCATAATATTAGTGACTGTTCTCTATTATTGAGTTAATTTGCCTTGAATGATGATGATTATATTAAGTGACATATGATGAAATTTTTCTTTAGAGCATTGTCTTAAACATTATATTGAAGTGTCAAATATCTGGGGTGATTTACATGTAATGCCATCCATCACGTGACAAGTGTTTTCTTTGATCTTTCTCAGTTTGCAGATAGTAAAAAAGAGATAGATCTCCTCGCATCATCACCAAAGCTAAATTTTGAGGTAGGCAGCATGTTGTAACATTCTACATGCTATGCCTTCCCTCACCTGGTAATAGTTTTTGGATAATCCTATCTCAGATGGCACATAAAAGGAAAAACATAGATCCTCGCATCATCAGAAAGCCAAAATCTGAGGTAGACATTTTGTATATATTCTGATAGAATTATAAATCTCTTCTGCATCTTTTCCCTTTTCTAGATCTTGCTTGGTCGCATGTAAGACATTTTTTCCCAAGAACCGCTCTCTGATATTACATAATTGTTCTCATCATTCTATTGAAGTTAAAGACATGACTGATTTACCTATTATGCCTTCTATCTGATAAATGCTCTCTCTCATCTCATCTCAGTTTGCACATCGTAAAGAAGAAGAAATGGATGCTCGCATCATCCTCAAGCCAAATTCTGAGGTAGGGCATTGTTGTTAACATTATACTAAAGTATATACTCATACCCGTCCAAGCTTGCCACAAAGAAAGTGATGTTGATGCTTGCCCAATACTTTGCTAAAGACATTAGCTAATTCTATGGGAGGATTTGAACTGTGTCGAGATAACCTTCTGGAACTTTGTCGCTGACAAAGTGGCAATCATTCAAGAGGTGCTTTGTTCGCTCATGGAACATTTTGGAAAAGTATATACATGTGATTTACTTAACAGAATAGATTAGTTACAAATACGTGCAAAGCACGTGAATGTTCTTCAATCTGTTACAAAGTTCGTTGAACTCTTCATGTATATATGACTCAGATTGTAATCCTTCAATGAATCAACTAGTCATTCTATTCTCTCAATTTTCTCTCGTTTTTCTGCTCTAATACTTCACACGAACATGGTATCAGAGCGAATACGTTTCAATCGATTTCTTCCGCAAATTTCTTGAGATTCGTCTCAAAATTCGAGTTGATCTCACTTCACATATCATTGATCTGTCTTTGTTTCAATTTCTGAGCAATTCTTATGAGTTGTTCACTTCATTCGATCACTGTTTGTGGTTGAAATTTCATCGATTACGGAAAAAAAAAACAATTCCTAGGGTTTCTTTTCTGTAATCGATTTTTCTGGTAATAATGGGGGCAAATTCAACTTCGATTACCGATCTTAGTGATCCACTGCATCTTTACCCTTCCGATGGTCCAAGCATGCTGCTGGTATCCAAATCTTTCGACGTAAAGAGTTTTTTTAATCATGGAAGAGGGCTGTCTGGGTTGCTCTTAGTGCTAAGAATAAGTTGGCATTCATTGATTGCACATATCCTCGTGCTATAGAGGCTCAAGATCCATCTCGTCTTTGTTTGTGGGATCGATGTAATAACCTTGTCATTTCTTGGATAGTTGGCTCGCTTGATCGCACTATAGCAGATAGTGTTCTATTTGCTTCTACAACTCAAGCAATCTAGTCATAATTGAATTCAAGGTATGGCAGGGTGAATGGTGCACATAATTTTTCCATTCAAAAAGAGATCTCTTCTCTTGCTCAAGGTACTGATAATATCTCAAGCTATTTTTCCAAAATCAAGAGTCTGTGGGATGAGCTAGAGTCACTTGGATCTTTTCCTATTTGCTCTTGTGGTGCTGCACAAGTTGTGCAAGCTTTTGATGATGAACAAAAGCTCTATCAATTCTTAATGGGCTTGAATGATTCCTATTTTGTTGTTAGGGGAAACATCCTTCTTATGTCTCCCATTCCAGATATAGATCAAACTTACTCACTTCTAATTCAAGAAGAACAACAACAGAGGGAAATTAGTTATGTGACTAATTTCAACACAGAAGTGAGCTCTTTCAATGTCAATACTCATAAACCTAGCAATTATAAAGGGAAAAATCCAAAAATTTGTACTCACTGTAAGAGGCCTGGTCACTTGGTTGAATCTTGCTACAAGATAATTGGTTATCCCAAGGATTTCAAGAACACAGGTGCCACACCAAATGTTGTGTCTACTTCAGAATCTTCCTCACTTGGTCTTTCTACTATAGAATTGACTCAATTGAAGAATCTACTTCAATGCACATCTAGTTCTTCTGAGAACTTTGCTGGTAATTTTCATGTTTCTGCTACCTCTCTTCTTAATGCTTCTAAGCATAATGATAGTAATAGAGTGTAGATAATAGACACTGGTGTTTCTGATCATATGTGTCACAACTTGTCCTAATTTACTACTCATAGGAGTTTGAGAGTTTGTTTTTTTGTGACTATGTCAAATGGTTCTTCTTTGGTAGTCAAATTAATTGGTTCAGTAATATTCACTGCTGAGATTCTGCTTGAAGCAGTTGTGTCAGATTTTAAGTTCAATATGCTATTTGTTTCTAAGTTGGTTGCTCAAATGTAATGCATAGCTATATTTTCTAACTCCCACTGTTGGTTGCAGGGGCTTGCTCTACAAAGGCCTCTAACTCTTGGTAAAAAGTCAAGGAATTTCTATCTGCTTGAGCAACCTGGTGTTCCACCATCATTTCAAGTGTTTACTACTTCACACAAGAGACTTATTCATCTTCCTTATTACAAACTCAAAGACATTACTGGAGTCTTATTATCAAAATGGCATTCCACCTTGCTATGTGTGTACTCAAAGTAGACAACATAGGTTGCCTTTTACTAGTAGTTCTATTACCTCTTCTTCTATTTTTGCATTAATCCATGTGAATACTTGGGGTCCATTCAGAGAAACAACACATGAGGGCTTTAGTTATTTTCTAACCATTGTTGATGATTTCCCTAGAGCTACATGGGTTCATCTTCTTAGAGACAAGGCTAGCAACTTTTCAATGATTAAATCATTTGTGTCAATGGTTTGTACTCAATTTGATGTAAATGTAAAGATCATTAGATATGATAGTGCAATGGAATTGGGTGGCGGCAAATTAGCTTCTGATTTTTATCTTGTCAAAGGCATTATTCATCAGACATCTTGTGTTTATACTCCTCAACAGAATGGAGTAGTTGAGAGAAAGCATAAACACCTACTTGAAGTAGCTAGGGCTTTAATGTTTGAAGCTCACTTGCCTTTAATTTTTTGGGGAGAAGTTGTTTTAACTACATCTCTTTTTTTAATAGATATCCAACAAAGGTGTTGAATGACAAATCACCATTTGAGGTTTTGTTTTCTAAGCCCCCTTCTATTGAACATCTCAGAGTTTTTGGATGTCTTGCTCTTGCCTCCACAGTAACAATTGAAAGACACAAGTTTCAACCTCGAACCAGAAGATGCTTATTACTTGGATATTCATCAACTAAAAAAGCTTACAAACTCCTAAACCTTGAAACCAAGGAAATCTTTTATTACAGGGATGTCATATTTCATGAAAATATTATGCCATTCTCTTCTATAAAAGAGAATGGCGAGTGTGCAGAGGAAGGTTTTGTGGGCGAGCGTGCAGGGTTTGATGGATGGAGATGCGGTTGGGAAGAAGGAGATGAAGGTGGATGAGTGGATGGACTCGGCTTTGTTGGATGAGTCGTGTTCTATGGAGAGTGTGTTGAGTATTGTGGAGATTGGTGTTGCGTGTGTGAACAAGGATCCTTTGAAGAGGTCGAGTATGGTGGATGTTGTGTACACTTTGAGCAGGAGTGATGATTTGTTTTATGATATTTCAGATGATAGTGTCTCGAATTCGGTTTTTGCAAGATGATGGAATGAATCCTCGGTGTGTTTTGTGTGTATTACTCCCTTCGTCCCTTTATTTCGGTCACATTTCCTTTTCGAGTGTCCCCTAATTTGAGTCACATTTCCATTTCTATCCATGAATTTCTTCCCATTATACCCTTATTCAATTTATTTTATTCATATCCTAACATTACTTTATCAATCACATCAACCATCTACATCATCTTCTACATCTAATATTTCTCCATTAACTCACCAACCACCTAAAACTCCATTAAATTTCCACCATTTTTACTTAGCTAACTTAAAAAAAATTAACTTAAAAACACAATTACAATAAGCTGGCACTCCACTTAACTTAATTAAACACAATTAGCCCTTAATTAACCTCATTACCCAGCCCAAAACGAAGCCCAAAACGAAGCCCAAAAACCAGCCCACTAATCCCCCTATATAACCTCCTAACCCTAACCTTCTCCCCTCATTTCCTTATCTGAAAACCCTAACCCGCCTCTCTCATTTCTTCTCTCGATCTTCTTCTCTTGAAACCGTAACCGGCTCCACCATCTCTTTGTCGATCTTCTCCGATGGACTCGTCCACTAATACCAGGCCCTCTCAAAGCTTTACCCACGGTGGCACCCCTCCACTCTCCGATGGGCATCATTCGCTCACTGTCTCAAACCCATCCTCTCCTTTGTCGGCGACTCCATCGATCTCCTCCGTCAACAACGACTCAGAGGTGTCTCTGGATCTTTTTTTCAAAGACGATTCTCCAGATCCTGATGCCTCGCTGACTTCTTCCGGTCGAGAGGGATGTTCATTATCCCCCCCATGCAAGTGGGGTGTCAGTTGCGTTGGTGATCACACCTGGACCACCCATCCGTCGGAGGACATCGACATCGACATACTGTGGACGCCGTAGCAGAAGAAGGAATCCATGGACATGCAGCGATCGCCGGAGATGCCGAAGTTGTCGGATAACGAAGGGCTCTCTCGTCCCCGGGAGATCATAGTCATCCCCGACACCCCGACGCCGGAGATTGCTCCTCCACTGTCCCCGGAGATTGCTCCTCCACCGTCCCCTGAGATCGTGGTCATCCCGGACTCGCCCTCTGTCTCCCACTCCTACTGTGCATCTAATTCCGAAGAAATCTAGCTAAGTCATCATCTTCTTGGCTTTGTTTATAATTTTTGTTATCTGACTGGATTAAGAACAATGGTAATTTTTTGCGTATGTGGAAGTCCTCGTGTGGACTGATTTTTGCCTATATGGAAGTCCAGATGTGGACTTGATATTTTTTGCGTATGTAAACTAGACAATGTATTTATGGGGTTTACTGTTTTTGGTTTTCTGGTTATTTACTCTGCTTGAACTGTGATTTTGGTTGCTATTGTGGTTGATCATTTGATGAACTGAGGTTCATTTGGTGATTTTGTCCCAAAATATGTTGTTGTGGTTGATCATTTGATGAACTGAGGTTCATTTGGTGATTTTCTGTGAAATGTTGTGGTTGTTCATCTGTGAAATGTTGTGGTTGTTCATCTGATGAACTGAGGTTCATTTGGTGATGTGTCAAGAATAATATGTGGTTGTTCATCTGATGAACTGAGGTTCATTTGGTGATGTGTCAAGAATAATCTGTGGTTGTTCATCTGATGAACTGAGGTTCATTTGGTGATTTTCTGTGCTTTACCTGATGTGATAATAATGTTGTAGGCATTGGAAGTCTGATAAATAATCAGAGATTTCATGCATAAGAATAATTTGTCCCCTTTTTAATGTCTATGATGAAGTCTGTTTATCATGATCTGAGATTGCTTTTAATTTCCATTTCTTTAATGTACCATAGGAACACAGTAATTACTGTCTTGTTGTGCCTATCTGGTATGTTTAGGTTAGTGTTTAGGGGCTTGATATCAATGAGGGAATGGGGACATCTGTTATCTTCAATGATGAAAAATGTCAATGCTGAGATACAAGCCCTTAATTTCCACTGCCTGGATGTGCTATAGGAACACTAGATATTTCTTACTGACTGATGCCTATCTGGCATGTTAAGTCTTGGAATTAATTGTTAATCATGATGGTCATGGGGACACCTGAGACAAATTGGTTGCCTTAAACACTTGCATGACTTTCTAATATTTATCTGATTTGCTTTGCTTACAAAAAATATGACTACTGTAAGCTTGCTTACAGTAGTCATATAATCCTAGATAATTAAGCCAATTACCTACATAATTATGAAGTTGTCTAAATCTTCTTGGCTGTCCCCTAAACCATTAGCTTCTAAGTCTCCTAAATCATATGGATTGTCTTCTGTTGCATCATTGGCTTGGTTGTCTTCATTGTCTTCATATGGAATGTCTTCTGTTTCATTATTTGCTTGGCTGTCTTCATTGTTTTCATTGACTGAAGCCCCATGAACAATCTCCCACGCTTCTATAACAGCCCATGTAGTTGCCTTGATTATCTCTGGTAGCAGACCTTGTGCTCTTAATTTCTTTTTGCTGACATGAGGCATATCATAATCATTTCCTCCTTTGACTTGTAACACTTGATTCATAACATTTTGGAGAGAAATCCATACATCTCTTAGAGTAGTGGTATCCAACTCATAAAAAGCATTATAAACTTCTTGTAGCATTTCATCAACATCTCTAGGCATCTTTTTGTGCATCAGTGACTGTATACTCCTAAAAAAGCCTAGGTCTAGTATATTTAAATCAGGACTGTTTGCTGGCTGTTGAATTAGAATAAAAGTAAATCCATCTTGTTTGTATACCTCTTGCCATTCTGGATCTTGTTGATTGATATGAGGCCTTGCATTGTCTTGTTGGATGTATATGACTTTCTGTCCATCTTGTGGCCATTTGGCCTTGATTGCTGGTATGATCTGATCAATTAACATTCTTCTAGTAACATGCTTGTTAATTGACTCCACAAGTTTTGTAACAACTGTCCCCTTAGGCCTTCTAACTGATTTCCTTTTTGCTGCTTCCTGGTAAGTGAATGGAAAGATACCAATCTTTCCATCAAATGTGCATGCTCCCTCTTCATTAAACCTTGGCCTTGCAACTGCTGCCATGAACATAACCTTGGGAATAAACTTACTTGAACTAGCAGCCCTATACATTCCTCTTTCATGCTTTGCTAGATAACATCTCTGTGTCTTCTTTGTAAGAAAGAACCATGTTTCATCAATATGAATGAAATCATACATTGGATGATATTCTATTTTTTCTGCAACTGTCCCTCCTGTGATTAGATTGAGAATCCATTCCATCCTGGTTTTCTTGTGAGCTTCACTCAAACCAGGGTGTAATGCATTTGTGTGTGCCTTTATTATTTTCATCTTCACCATTCTATGACAAACTGATTTGGGAATATCTAGTTTGCTTGCTAAATCTCTGATACATGTTTTGTCCCCCATGCTTAGTGTTGTAATTGCTGTTTGATCAACTTGAGTTCGCTTCCTTCCAGCATTGTGATGCTTTGTGTTGATAGTGTAAGCTTGATTTGCCGCCTTCTGTCTCATTGCTACTGTCCAGATCCTACTAATAGTTCTTCTGTGCACATTGAACAGTTCCGCAGCTTCATTGATGGCTCCATGTGGAAGTCTGTCCCCTGAAGATTTGTTGAGAAGGTGATTCAGAATGTGCATCTTCATGCTGCTGTTGAGTCTGGGAGTATGAGGCTGATGATGTTGGGTTGCCTCTCCATGATCCTCGGATTCTGATGGTGCAGGCTCTTGGTTCAGATCAAAAGGAAAAGCAGGTTCTTCCTAAGTCCCCCATCTCCTCATTATTTAATGAGTCGTCATCATCAGGATCTTGAGCGTCGTTGTACATCAATGCTGAAGCCATCCTCTCCTTCGACAATGATGCAGTAGTAAATGCTCTGTTTTTTATTTGCTCTCAATTTTTTGCTCTGTTTTGTGTTTAGCAGCTGGAACTGTGAAAAGCAGGTTCAGTTATGGGTTTTATACTGTTAATGCCTTAGTGCAGTTGTAAAGATTGTAAACATATTTTGTAAGGGTATTTTGGTCTTGTAATTTTGGTAATCCGTGTGCTTCAAATGAAGCATTCTCATTGGCTGTTAAATTTGTAAACTTGGTTTTAATTGGTTAAGAAATGGGTTTGGACACAATTCTTTATGCAAATTTCTCTTTCTTCTTCTTCTTAATCTTTGTACATAGTACCAAATGTGACTCAAAAAAGGGACAGATGGAGTAGTAGTTTAGTAGTTTGTATAATATGGAATGCTTTGAAGAGTTACCACTTGGAAAGGGTTTGTTTTTTTTGTTATATTTATACTTGATACTATGATGCTATAAGTGAGAAATAAAGATTATTATGTAGATTCAGGCTGAGTTGTTCTGAAATTGACCCCGTTTGAGTCGTATGAAGAATAGGTAATGTGGTAGTTGAGACTTTTGAGTTATAGATCTCTTGATTATTTGATCCTTAGCGTATAAAATAGAAGGAGGTTATGTACAATATACATTGAGATAAGTTTTTACTGGTGTGAATGCATCTAATGTCAATGAGCCAATCTCCAAGGGTCATTCTGGTGTGATTTTATTTCAAGTGGTAGGTCGGCGGATATCACCATGAGTACCAAATTATTACAAAGATAAAAAATATTCAAACATCAATAAAAAAAGGCCCAAGCCCGAGCGTTTTACTAAATAACGTCCGGTCCCTCGCGTAACGGGAGGGAGCGTCATTTCGCAGAACGCAAGGGGTGTGTCTCTCGCAGAACGCGAGGGTTTATTCCCTATAAAAGGGGAAAAAACCTTACTTCTGCTCATTTTTTACATTCACCGTCGCTTTTTTTACTCCCCCTCTCAAAAACGAACTTCATCTTCCTCATTTCAACACAAATCTTCAATTAAGGTATGTTTCTTCTTCCCTTATGCTTTATAATGTTGATTCTAGATGAATATATGTTGTTAGTATAGGAAATTTCATATTATATGATGTTTTGATATTGAATATTGATTTAGAAATGGTTTTATATAATATTAGGTTGTTTGGAATGGATGAAAGATGATGATTTTGAATTATGGTTGATTAGTGGATGTTTTTTTTATGTTGAATAGGTTGAAATTCATTAGGGTTAGGGAGTTTTATTAGGGTTTACATTTTATTTAGGGTTTTGATGTTTATTTGGTAATTTACTTAAATTGATAGGTTTATTAGGGTTTAGTATTAGGTTCTTTGCTTCTTTGGAGGTGTTTCTTCCAAAGCTCTAGCATCTGTAATGCTCTTTCTCGCGTCACGCGAGGACACACCACCTCGCGTCACGCGAGTTTGTACTTTGTCCAGAATCTTTGCATTCAAAGATGCATAAACACTGAATCAAGGACATTCCTCGCGTAACGCTAGGTGGTGTGTCCTCGCGTTCTGCGAGATGCATTTTTTACCACAAATCTTCAAATTTTCATGAATTTTAAAATAAAACATAAAAACAGAATGATAAATAATTACTTGTTCGTGCTATAAGTCGAGTCCATCAAAAGGACATATGGAAACGCCTTTAAGAGTTTTATTGATTCGGGGCTAGCAAAGAACAAGTCGCCTATTATCGAAGGATTCTTTGCACTTGGCCTATACTCCATGAAGTAGTTGTTCTCTTTGCATTGGTGAAAGAATTCTTGAACCACGGTTCTACCTTCCATTTCCTCTTCCCTTATATCTCTTACCAAATTGTACACTTGTCTCTTCTTTGTGCAACTTCCGGGATCCTTGTTTATCTCAGTGTAAATCTGATTTGGAGAATAATGAGAAAGTACCATCTCACGAACCATTTTCTTTTGATCAGGGGTTGGCCTCCCAGCAAATGCATTCCCGACCAAACTACTCCCTCCGTCCCAAAATATAAGGGACATTTGGTTTTGTGACACTATTCACTAGTTAAGAGAATCTTTTCGTTTTCTTCCAATGTGTAAGAACAAATATAAGCATGTGAGATCTTGTTTGATTCGTCTCAAAAAGTACTTTGACAATATATAAAAATTATAATTTTTGTCATCGTATATTTAGAGATATTAACGTTACAAAACGCGTCTCGACAAATGTGTCAAAAGCAAATGTCCCTTATATTATGGGACAGAGGGAGTATCTCCAATAGGATGGTTGTGCAAACCACAAACAACTGTTAATCTCCAATTCTCTTCAACACGGTTCTCCATGAGCTTCAACTGAAATAGACACCCCGTTTTCTTGCTCTTTGTGTTTGATCTAACTCCGACACCTTTAGGCTTATAACTTCCCGCTTTCTCACAAATGATTTGAACCTTACCACTTTGCCCCGATTTAGATGGTACACTCCTTCCAATAGAGATCATAAACTTATGTTGCTTTGCAACATTCAACGCCCACAAATGACCAATCTCCTTAGAGGCAAACACTTTCTCCGTAGTGCGTAAAGAGGGAAGAAACCACATATCCTCTCCTACGTTTGTAGGTGGGTTAGAAAACTGTGAATCAAACGCATCATAGCTTGATGGCACTTCATATGTACATGGCAATTCATAAGTAGATGGCACGGGCAATTCATATGTAGATGGCACGGACAATTCATATGTAGATGGCATAGGAAATTGATAAGTAGATGGCACATGTTGTTCATATGTAGATGGTTGATGATAATCACCAAAGTCGTCAATCCCTAAATTAAATGACGGTGGCGAACATGGCCTTGTATTCCGGGAGGGGTAGGTGTAGTCATTCAACTGGATTGCATTCAATCCAGTGAACAAAGAAAAATTCACCTATACACAATAAAGAGTTAATACTCTGTAATGTGCAAGTTCTCGCGTTCTGCGAGGTAGGCATATCTCGCGTCACGCAAGGTGCTTCCTCTCGCAGAACGCGGGAACTTGCTAACGTTGAAACACAGTGAAACGGGCTCATTTAACATAAACATGAACAAATCTAAATTTTCTACATTAAAAACCCTAAAAACATGAACAAATCTAAGTTTTAGACATTATATGCAAAAGTCATCTCTTCAACACTTACTACTACTACATTTAACATGAAATACAACATAATAACTTCATTTTAGCTCTTAATGGTGCAAAACAAATTAAAATTCAAAAATTAAGTAAGAACATTACCTCATTTGCATGGTAACTTGATGAACCACCATCTTTATTCCCTCCTTTGTTGAATTCCTCTTCATCTTCCATTATTTTAGGTGTTTTTAGAGTGTTTTGAAGTTTGAAGGTTTTGAAAATGAGTTTTAATGGAGGGTGAAAGGTGATAAAAAGAGGTGTTAGAGTAGGGTTAATAGGTGTTACGGATTACTTAAAATAGAGGGTAGTTATTATAGTTAGGTGGGGACGAAACATGTATTAATGGTGCACAACAACGTCTATCTGATATGTAATGCTCGCGTTCTGCGAGGTGACGTGCACTCGCGTTCTGCGAGGTACGTGACACTCGCGTTACGCGAGATTAACATTTTAAAAATTAACCTAATTTTTTGCTAATCTCGCGTTACGCAGTGTCACGTACCTCGCAGAATGCGAGTGGTCAGGCGGTGTTTGGTAAAGACACTGGGCTGTATATAGTATCCGTGTAAAAAAATGATTTCTGTGACCACTATAACCATACCATACACAGATCATTATCATTGTTTCAATTCTTTTTTTACCCTATTTTAAGTCTTATTCATTGTGAAAATAATTGCAATACTCATGCTTTACTCTCTTTCTTTTTCCTTTATTATAAGGTCTCAAAATTTGATGTTACAATTGAAATAAATATAAGATGTTATGATTATGAATTATATTTTTTTTGTGATGGTGTGATGGGTTAATATTTCTAAACAATTTTCATTATAAATAAATTTAAAATATACCCTTACAGCCTGAATTAGAAAAACCGCATAATAAATTACTCGAACTTAACAATGAGAAAAATCAAAGAAAGATTGGTAAGAAATATGAGTATTATTTTCCATGTAGCGACAAAACAAAAAGTTTGATAAGAACATAACACAATAATTTCCGCCTTAAAGAATGCTTTATGATTATGAACAATCACTATTCCTGAATTACATCATTGTTTTCTTCATTTTAAACTCCATGAATTACATGTATATGAACAC
This sequence comes from Oxyria digyna, assembly GCA_029168935.1. Lineage (NCBI taxonomy): Eukaryota > Viridiplantae > Streptophyta > Magnoliopsida > Caryophyllales > Polygonaceae > Oxyria > Oxyria digyna. The sequence goes on from JAPVLV010000005.1 coordinate 51,601,002, forward strand.
GGTCCAAGACTTTAAAGGGATGTTTGTTTTTAGTCATGCTTTTTTCCCTCAAAAAACTCGGTTTCACGAAAAAAGTATAAAAATGAAAAAGCAAACTAACGAGCTAATTACAATCATACATTACCCAAAAGTTATATACAAATAAAGGAAAACAATTTCATTCCGCAAACTACAATCATGCTACAATTCAACAGAGTCGTTGCCTAGTCCAAATTGGACAAAACAAAAGCATGCTACTAACCTTAATTTCCATTTTATATTAGAAATAAACTATACATCAAAGGAAAAGATTTTTTCACTTGCGAATCATTATTAAGGTGCGAATATGCGAATTAAAAAATTCAAATGTACATTTAAGCCATATATTGACAGGCCACATTGTTGTTGCCTTATGCTCCCTATTATATACCACTAGAAACGGGCCTCCACGCTACGCGCGGGGAAATTACAGTTTTTAATATGATTTAACGTTGTTTAATAGGCGTCCTAAAGTTAGATTGGGCTAATCATATTCACAACCCTTTATGATATAGAATCTAACCTCGACAAAGCAATCTCTAATCTTTGTTCTATCAAAAAGAAAAAAAATAAAGTTTAATTAGTGATTATGTTTTTCCTGAATGTTTTATTAATCATTTTAGCAATTGACACACAACTATCTATGAATTCGTCTCTCCCTTTAAAATCATCACATTACCTAATTAGCTCGGGTGCTTTTTTTTTGCCAAACAATTAGCTCGTGTATTGGTGTTCCTATTTTATTAGGGCTTAAATCAACAGACTGAAACCCGCGTACGAGTCTTGCGTAATTATAATTTCTTAAATGTTTCATAATAGATATTGAAATGATATTATATCATATAATCAAATGAGTTTGATGATTTGTACCTCTTCTCTCAATTCGCCAAATTGTTATATCATTTTGTACTATTATTGTAATATACGGGACATAAGTTTTTAAAAATATGATTTTTAATATTCTTGTAATGTACAGGACAAAAGTTTTTAAATATATGTTATTTGCGTATGCAATTTCTTCAATGCTCTATATGCTAAATTTTTGGTCAAGTCTTGTTTGCAGTATTATTACCAACTCCACATATTTTGGTATATAAAATAAGGTAATCTATTTTGATTTATTAATAGCCAAGTTGGTGAATATATGATCTATTTTTCTGTCTATAACTCATTACAATTGAATAAACTCGAGGACCAGTTATTAAATGTCATTTCCCCATTGTATACATTTTTGACGTGTTTACTAAATTAACATGCTTGTTGGAAACTGAGTGTAAATGTTTGAAAACAACATGCTAGCATATTGCAATATGTAATATTGTTTACAATTACTAAAATTAGATGCAAACGGCCTCCGATAAGGGCTCAAAGTTTGGTACTAATGACGAAAAATGTAGTTTATGATAAGTAAAAAGTAAACACTTCAAGCACAAAGAAATTGAAAGAGGAAAAAATGCATACCATATAGTTCACAACATATCTCCCTCTTTGTATAAATTTAGTAATTGCAAAAGTTAAATCCTTTTACAAAGACACATGATACATGAATTAAATATAGGGAATTTAGATTCTTTGGTAAGTCGGTCCTCTAAACTCTGTAAACCTGCATATTATTTGTATATGTATATACTCCATCCGTCCCAAAATATGAGTCTCATTGTACAAAAATATCTTGGATTAAGGCAAATGCTTTAACGTACATAAGTACATTGGAAATGATGAATGTAAAATATTAAAATAATTCATTAACCAATGGGAGAAGAGTTTACAAATGAAAAGTACATAAGTGCATTGAAAATGATGAATGTAAAATATTAAAAATAATATGAGTAAGGGTATAATTGGAAGAAGTTTATGGACAAAAATAGAAATGGGACTAACATTTCGGGACGCCCAAAAAGGAAAATGAGACTCATATTTTGGGACGGATGAAGTATAATTTACTAAAGCCTTCATGTGTACCTTTGAAAAAAGTTATTGATCTGACTTTTTACTTTTTACTTTATTAATCTAATGATAAAGTCAATTACTGCAAAATCATATCATCCACTCCAAACCTCTGTCCACATGAGATGTTTGTAAGGTCTGTTTTAGTAAACACATAACAGTAAAAGTCGTTGCAAGTATATTAATCTGTCACAATAAGATCATTAACTATTAAAAAATTTATTTTGAAAAGAATTAAGATTGTCAACAAGAACACTGAAACTTATAACGGGATCAAGAGAGTCATCTTCCTTGCACATTAACCATGGAACACCAATATCTAATCCAATAACAATGTTAGCAGCCCATCTCATGTGATCACAACCTTCTTGTCCAAATATCTTTCTTTGCATTTTATATTTATATTCGATCTGAAAACACAAACTGATAGCACATAATTCAGTTTTTGAAATCAGAAACTCAAATTAATTTGACTAATCTTAATTACAAGAGGTCATGAAAAAAAGAGACAATGAAAACATACAACATTGAGTGATGTTAAGGCATTGAATTTCATGTGTACAAGAGTGATTGCCATGAAATTTCTTTTTATTATTGCCTTCAAAATGCTCAAAAATTCGATCTAGTTTTGGGCGCATTCTAGTTGCGCCCAAAACTGAACCGGGTTTTAAAAAAAAGGTTTGGGGTGCCAGTTAAAATTTCTCGAGTGCGGGATTTTTCCCCACAATCATACGGTCAAGTATGTGCGCGAGGGGGAGAAAAGACAAGTAGACATCATTCACTGTCATCTATGTAAGAAGAAAATTACCACAGTCAAAATTGAGGTTGATCGGTGAATTTGAAAGGGAGAGTGGGGATCGAGGAATTGGGGGTTATCGACAGTGGCGGATCTAGAAAATTTCTACCGTGGGGGCTCGTATTAGAATTAAGATTATAAATTATGTTCTCTTTTTCTTGAGTATTATCAATTTGATTTAAACATATTCAATATAATATTAACCCACATTTAAATTTTAAATTAATTTAATTTATTTGTGGTAAAATCAATAATAAATATTCTTCTACTTTTTATTCTTGTATCAAATAAATATCTTGTACATAGAAATATCATATAAAAGTTATTCTTTTTCTCTAATATTACCGATATTTAGTGGGTTTGATAGATATTAAAAATATAAAAACTCTGTATGTAAAAATTACATTTAGTTTCCTTACATTTTTAATAATCATGTTTCTCTGTTTAACACACCTCTTACTTTTCTTACCAAAATTCAAGAATAAAATAGAAAAAATCTCTATATAACTACTAAAGCAAATTACATTTCTTCAATTCTAGCTATGTCACGTGGCATACTCTTCATTCAGGCCATCCACCTGTCGTCATTTCATTGGTCACAATTTTTTATAATTTATTGTAATTTTCTCAAAAAAAATTAATTAAATTTGGAAAATCGTGTGCAAAAATATTAAAAAAAGATTGCTTAAGATCTTTCAGATTACAAAAAGATTTTTATGTGTTAATTTTCTAGATTTTGACCTCCCAATATCCTATTATTTTATTTTACAAATATATATTTTATTTTTATGATATGACGTATCACAAAAAGATTGATTTCTTAATAAAAAAGAGAAATAATTATATTTTTGTGTTATTGTAGTGTTTTCAATTATATATTTTTATATATGTTGAAATCAATTTATTTAAATTTGTTAAAAATTGACCCATGATAATTTGATCAAATAAGATTTTTGGTATTAAAAATTCATGTATATTCGTTGTTTATTATATTTAAAATGTAAAAACTTAATTATATATCAATATCATTTTAAGATATAAACTTATTTTCATATAAAATTTTATATTACATAATACTCCTTACTACTAATTCACTATATCGAGTTATATAAACTCGCGCATGGCGCGAGACCTAGTCTAGTTTGTGTATAAAATTAATTACATAATGACTTACGTTATATTACATGAAAAATAAAATCAAACCAACTTCATGTAATTCTATTAATTACTTAGTAATTAATTACCGTTGTGTAAATTGAATTTTAAAAAAATATATTTAAAAGCTAACTACTTATATGATACTAAACCAGAGGAGTATAATCAGTATATCACATTTTTACTTAAAAATTTAAAACAATTGAATCTCTAGTTTGGAAAATTTTAACCATTGTACAGTTTTACCATGGATCTAATGAAAGAAAAAAAGGAGGGTGTTTAATTTTTTAGCAAAACGCTTCGTTTTGATCTTTTGGACATCTTTTTAAATTAGAGAAAATGGTTGATGTAAATTTATTTAGTGAAATCCTAAATTTATCAATGGAGGGAGCAACATTTATGAGGTACCAATTTCATTCAATTTTGGCATTGGATAGCCAATCTTTATATAGACTAGAAACGGGCCTCCGCGCTACGCGCGGGGAAATTACAGTTTTTAATATGATTTAACGTTGTTTAATAGGCGTCCTAAAATTAGATTGGGCTAATCATATTCACAACCCTTTATGATATAGAATCTAACCTCGACAAAGCAGTCTCTAATCTTTGTTCTATCAAAAAGAAAAAAAAAAGTTTAATTAGTGATTATGTTTTTCCTGAATGTTTTATTAATCATTTTAGCAATTGACACACAACTACCTATGAATTCGTCTCTCCCTTTAAAATCATCACATTACCTAATTAGCTCAGGTGCATTTTTTTTTGCCAAACAATTAGCTTGTGTATTGGTGTTCCTATTTTATTAGGGCTTAAATCAACAGACTGAAACCCGCGTACGGGTCTTGCGTAATTATAATTTCTTAAATGTTTCATAATAGATATTGAAATGATATTATATCATATAATCAAATGAGTTTGATGATTTGTACCTCTTATCTCAATTCGCCAAATTGTTATATCATTTTGTAATATTATTGTAATATACGGGACATAAGTTTTTTAAAATATGATTTTTAATATTCTTGTAATGTACAGGACAGAAGTTTTTAAATATATGTTATTTGCGTATGCAATTTCTTCAATGCTCTATATGCTAAATTTTTGTTCAAGTCTTGTTTGCAGTATTATTACCAACTCCACAGATTTTGGTATATAAAATAAGGTAATCTATTTTGATTTATTAATAGCCAAGTTGGTGAATATATGATCTATTTTTCTGTCTATAACTCTTTACAATTGAATAAACTCGAGGACCAGTTATTAAATGTCATTTCCCCATTGTATACATTTTTGACGTGTTTACTAAATTATCATGCTTGTTGGAAACTGAGTGTAAATGTTTGAAAACAACATGCTAGCATATTGCAATATGTAATATTGTTTACAATTACTAAAATTAGATGCAAACGGCCTCCGATAAGGGCTCAAAGTTTGGTACTAATGACGAAAAATGTAGTTTAGGAATAGTAAAAAGTAAACACTTCAAGCACAAAGAAATTGAAAGAGGAAAAAATGCATACCATATAGTTCACAACAGATCTCCCTCTTTGTATAAATTTAGTAATTGCAAAAGTTAAATCTTTTTACAAAGACACATTATACATGAATTGAATATAGGAAATTTAGATTCTTTGGTAAGTCGGTCCTCTAAACTCTGTAAACCTGCATATTATTTGTATATATATATATATATACTCCATCCGTCCCAAAATATGAGTCTCATTGTACAAAAATATCTTGGATTAAGGCAAATGCTTTAACGTACATAAGTGCATTGGAAATGATGAATGTAAAATATTAAAATAATTCATTAACCAATGGGAGAAGAGTTTACAAATGAAAAGTACATGAGTGCATTGGAAATGATGAATGTAAAATATTAAAATAATATGAGTAAGGGTATAATTGGAAGAAGTTTATGGACAAAAATAGAAATGAGACTAACATTTCGAGACGCCCAAAAAGGAAAATGAGACTAATATTTTGGGACGGAGGGAGTATAATTTACTAAAGCCTTCATGTGTACCTTTGAAAAAAGTTATTGATCTGACTTTTTACTTTTTACTTTATTAATCTAATGATAAAGTCAATTACTGCAAAATCATACCATCCACTCCAAACCTCTGTCCACATGAGAGGTTTGTAAGGTCTGTTTTAGTAAACACATAACAGTAAAAGTCGTTGCAAGTATATTAATCTGTCACAATAAGATCATTAACTATTAAAAAAATTATTTTGAAAAGAATTAAGATTGTCAACAAGAACACTGGAACTTATAACGGGATCAAGAGAGTCATCTTCCTTGCACATTAACCATGGAACACCAATATCTAATCCAACAACAATGTTAGCAGCCCATCTCATGTGATCACAACCTTCTTGTCCAAACATCTTTCTTTGCATTTTATATTTATATTCGATCTGAAAACACAAACTGATAGCACATAATTCAGTTTTTGAAATCAGAAACTCAAATTAATTTGACTAATCTTAATTACAAGAGGTCATGAAAAAAAGAGACAATGAAAACATACAACATTGAGTGATGTTAAGGCATTGAATTTCATGTGTACAAGAGTGATTGCCATGGAATTTCTTTTTATTATTGCCTTCAAAATGCTCAAAAATTCGATCTAGTTTTGGGCGCATTCTAGTTGCGCCCAAAACGGAACCGGGTTTTAAAAAAAAGGTTTAGGGTGCCAGTTAAAATTTTCCGAGTGCGGGATTTTTCCCCACAATCATACGGTCAAGTATGTGCGCGAGGGGGAGAAAAGACAAGTAGACATCATTTAGATTCATCTATGTAAGAAGAAAATTACCACAGTCAAAATTGAGGTTGATCGGTGAATTTAAAAGGGAGAGTGGGGATCGAGGAATTGGGGGTTATCGGCAGTGGCGGATCTAGAAAATTTCTACCGTGGGGGCTCGTATTAGAATTAAGATTATAAATTATGTTCTCTTTTTCTTGAGTATTATCAATTTGATTTAAACATATTCAATATAATATTAACCCACATATAAATTTTAAATTAATTAAATTTTTTGTGGTAAAATCAATAATAAATATTCTTCTACTTTTTATTCTTGTATCAAATAAATATCTTGTACATAGAAATATCATATAAAAGTTATTCTTTTTCTCTAATATTACCGATATTTAGTGGGTTTGATAGATATTAAAAATATAAAAACTCTGTATGTAAAAATTACATTTAGTTTCCTTACATTTTTAATAATCATGTTTCTCTTTTTAACACACCTCTTACTTTTCTTACCAAAATTCAAGAATAAAATAGAAAAAATCTCTATATAACTACTAAAGCAAATTACATTTCTTCAATTCTAGCTATGTCACGTGGCATACTCTTCATTCAGGCCATCCACCTGTCGTCATTTCATTGGTCACGATTTTTTATAATTTATTGTAATTTTCTCAAAAAAAATTAATTAAATTTGGAAAATCGTGTGCAAAAATATTACAAAAAGATTGCTTAAGATCTTTCAGATTACAAAAAGATTTTTATGTGTTAATTTTCTAGATTTTGACCTCCCAATATCCTATTATTTTATTTTACAAATATATATTTTATTTTTATGATATGACGTATCACAAAAAGATTGATTTCTTAATAAATAAGAGAAATAATTATATTTTTGTGTTATTGTAGTGTTTTCAATTTTATATTTTTATATATGTTGAAATCAATTTATTTAAATTTGTTAAAAATTGACCCATGATAATTTGATCAAATAAGATTTTTGGTATTAAAAATTCATGTATATTCGTTGTTTATTATATTTAAAATGTAAAAACTTAATTATATATCAATATCATTTTAAGATATAAACTGATTTTCATATAAAATTTTATATTGCATAATACTCCTTACTACTAATTCACTATATCGAGTTATATAAACCCGCGCATGGCGCGAGACCTAGTCTAGTTTGTGTATAAAATTAAAAGGCTAAAATGACTTACGTTATATTACATGAAAAATAAAATCAAACCAACTTCATGTAATTCTATTAATTACTTAGTAATTAATTACCATTGTGTAAATTGAATTTTAAAAATATATATTAAAAAGCTAACTACTTATATGATACTAAACCAGAGGAGTATAATCAGTATATCACATTTTTACTTAAAATTTAAAACAATTGAATCTCTAGTTTGGAAAATTTTAACCGTTGTACAGTTTTACCACGGATCTAATGAAAGAAAAAAAAGGAGGGTGTTTAATTTTTTAGCAAAACGCTTCGTTTTGATCTTTTGGACATCTTTTTAAATTAGAAAAAATGGTTGATGTAAATTTATTTAGTGAAATCCTAAATTTATCAATAGAGGGAACAACATTTATGAGGTACCAATTTTATTCAATTTTGGCATTGGATAGCCAATCTTTATATAGATAAGATAAGATAAGATTGTCCACTTGTACAAAATTTATCAATCAAATCTCCTATTTAAAATATTGTGTTAATTTTTGTTTTTAATTAAGGAAACTTGCATAAATTTGATTAACAAAAATAAAAAAAGGAAACATTGATCAAATCTTCCGCTAACACTGTAAAAGTAAGTTTTTTTTTTTGTCTGAATCTCTCACAACCAGTGAAGAATCAGAATTATAAGAATCCGGGATCGAAACCAGCATGCTTATCCGGGCTGCCCAAAACTGAGAATTGAGCGTTATTGTGTTCCATTAAAATCGATCAAATCTTCCATTAACAGTTAACATGTTCATAGTTCTGCAGGTTTAGATCTAAAAAGCCATATGAACAATAACACGTTCATATATAGTTCATACACATATCAAGTTTGGTCTGTAGGTTTCCTCAATTGAAAAGTGAAAAATTATTACGGAGTAATTAATTTTTTGCAGGTTTCCTTAATGGAAAATAGAAATTAATCAGAGTAATAAGGAGATTTGATTGAGAAATTTTGTTAGGGATGAGCATCGGTCCAAACCCGGACCGGACCGGACCGATCCGGACCGGACCGGACCGGACCGGACCGATCCGGACCGGACCGGACCGACCCGGACCGGACCGACCCGGACCGGAATTCCGAAAATGTGTGACCCGAAATCCGGACCGGAATGGACCGGTCCGGTCCAAGATCCGGTCCGGGTCGGGTCGGGTCCGGGTTTGGACCGGAATTTATACTTTTTGCAAAATTTTTAAAAAAAATTAATAAAATTAATAAAAAATTTTAAAAAATATTATTTATAAATATATTGAAGAATATTAGTATAGAAATATATAATTTTATTAAAAAATATTTATAATTTATATATAATATAGAATATATTAATTTTTATATTAAAAAATAAAAAAACCGGGTCGACCCGAACTGGACCGGATTTTAGACCGGACCCGGATTTTCATAAACATGTGGACCGAAACCCGGACCGAAACCCGGACCGGAATGGACCGGTCCGGTCCGGTCCGGTCCAAAAAACCGGGTCGACCCGGTTTTTGCTCAACCCTAAATTTTGTACAGGTGGACAAGGGTATATAACAGAGAACATAGCAAGGCAATAACAAATTTGGCCTGATATATTGACAAGAACATTTAAGGCAGCGACATGCATTTGACATATTTACATATATGTGAAAAGTACATGCTCACATCTGTATATCATACAATGTCCATTCGGACCTAATCCCAATTCTACGTCCAAACATATCGAAGTATTATATTTATTATTTAAGACGTCACGGACATATTATAACCGAAACTATGGAATAAAATGGTTATATAAATACAAAGATGCGTTGAAAATTTGGCACCCCACGCCTAACGCGTATTTCAAAGAGGAATTATTGTCTGCTTCACAAATCACAATCACTCTCTCCTCTCCCTACACCAAAAAAGCTGCTTTCTTCCTTCACTCTTTCTCTCTCGTTCATCGCTTGCTTCCTCATCTGAATCCCTAAATCCATGGGGACAAATCCGACTTCCGAGGGCTTCGCTGCCGACGATTTCCTCGAGCGATTGCTCGCCATCCCTAACTATGCAGACTCCGCCGGGGGAAATTCGCTCGGAAGTGATGAGAGGTTGGGCTCCACGGCTTCATCTACTGTTTCCTCGTCTCAGCTGAGCTCTGGTGCTGGAGGCGCTGGAGATGGAGCTGCGGTTGGATTCGTTGGCGGTGGACCGGCCATCGGGGCTAGCTTTCCCTTGGATTTGAGCTTGGCTTCGCCGGAGAGCGGCTTTAGGTTTGCTAATGATGTTCTTGGAAACGGTGGAGCCTCTTCTGTCAACTGTGTAAGTTGTTTTTCAACGATTGAATTGTGTTAGTGATTAAAATTGGAAAACCACAATTTGCGGAGTGAAGAGATGGAAGAATATGATTATGTGTAGTCTTGGTTCTCTGATGATAGATAGATCCGAGTACATCTTTAGCATAGTATAGGGAATGTACTGATCTGATAATTCTGGTTCAGTGTTTTAGCCAGTATTTAGGAATGATAAGTAACAGCAGAATTTATTATAATTATATTTATTCAAGTAAGATAATTACTGCAAGTAAGCCATGTTCCTTGTTATCTCTGTCCTCATGCTGCACTCATATGGTACTTCTGTTTTCTTATGGGCGGGTTGACATCCCTTTGCTAAACAAAAACCTCAGTTTTTTACTAACTTTGAGCTAAGTAGATAACCACATAATATGTCGATACTTAAGCATCAGTATCATTTGAAAACCATGTGGATATTGCAGGACGGGCAGTTTGTATCTTTGACTAACTTATTTCCCACATTTGGGCACATGCCACCTCACTCAGCTCAACCTGCTGAACCAAATATGCATCAGGTATGATCCTTGAATTTGATTTAACTATTCATGTAGAATGATAGGATTTTGGGGGCATAATTGGTCTGGTAAACCACCTGATTATAGTAAAGGATCTTAGATTCTTCATGTCATCAGAGAGCCTGTTAAATGATGCACAATGAAGAGTAATACTTGACAAAAATATCTTGATTAGTTCGTTTCTGGTTGTGCAGTAATATATTTTTCAACTTGTCTGCAGGTTTTCCATGGACAAGCAACTACAGGTACCCCAGGTTCTGTACAAAATCCACCTTCACTTCGTCCAAAAGTGCGTGCTAGAAGAGGACAAGCAACAGATCCCCACAGCATTGCCGAAAGGGTAATTTTACTTACACTACTACCAAGTTGATATTGGTGTTGGCCGGCACTTATTTTTCTTCGAAGATATTTGTATTATAAAGAAGATCGGAAAGTAACGCGTTCCATACTTCTATTTCTATGTGTCTTGATTCACCCAAAATGATATTTAACCAATCAAAGTCTGGCTTTCATTCATGGTGTTATATGTTTGTTTTGATCTTCTTTATCAAGATTAGAATGAAGGTTTGCCTTGTATCAAAATAGAAAAAGGAAAAAAAAGATCAGAATGAAGAGTGGTAAAATAACCATAATTTTTTTTTCATAATGCTATATTTTTTCTGCAGTTGCGCAGGGAAAGAATAACAGAAAGAGTGAAGGCACTGCAAGAGCTTGTTCCTAGCTGTAACAAAGTAAGTATTCATTTGGTACCACAAAACACATTTGTTCACTTAGCTGCTGGTCCTAATATTTAAATATCTCACATAAGTTGCAATGAAGAAATACATTATAAGGTGAACTTGATATAATTTAAAGTGGAAACATTTGCCTGTAAATTTTAAAACCTTGTTCAGGACTTCCTCCATGGAAGTAACAACGGGTAATGACAACATTAGAAAGCTTTTTCTTCCTACACGTAGTATCTGAACTGTATAATGACAAGATTAGTTATTGACAGCATTACGGAATGCCATCGGTTATCTGGAGAAGTCTTTGCATTCCTCTTATTGTTGAAATTAACATTTTATCCTTTGTGACAGACTGATAGGGCAGCCATGCTGGATGAAATTCTGGATTATGTTAAATTCTTGAGGCTTCAAGTGAAGGTAAAGACATGTCGACTGCTAAATCCTTGTTGATATTTCTTAAGCATGCTGCTTGTTTATTTAGACACTGATAGCTATCAAGCCTATGATTATATTCTCAATTCTCTTATACACTTGAAAAATCATGGCAGGTTTTGAGCATGAGTCGACTAGGTGGAGCCGGTGCCGTGGCCCAACTCGTAGCTGACAATCCACCATCATCAGCCCAGGTAATTTCTACACAATTGTCATCAAGACCGTCAAACTTTGACCTAATTCTCATCAAATTACATCCTTCCCTCAGGGTGATGGTAATGAAGTGGGAAGCAATCAGCAACCATGGGAGAAGTGGGCGAATGATGGAACCGAGCAAGAAGTGGCTAAACTGATGGAGAAAGATGTTGGAGCTGCTATGCAGTTTCTTCAGTCTAAGGCGCTGTGCATAATGCCCATGTCGCTTGCTGCTGCTATCTATTCCTCACAACAGGGGGATCCAAATTCTAACCATTCCACCAAGTCTGAGCCAAACATTTCCTAGGCAGAAGATAATATCTTTGGTATAAGACCATGCGACCATCAAGTTAAATAAGCAAGGAATGTTGCTGCAAATTTGTACGGAAACTTATAAGTTTAGTAGATAAAGGGAGAGTTCTAACCCATGAAGAGATTTGTGCTTGTAGTAGTTGTAAACTTGTAATAGATTGTCCTTTATAATCCATAATGCCTTGGTCAAGTCCAATTTCATGTCTTTTCAGTTTTCATTGTGTATTTTGTTGAGAATGTGAGATGCAATTTGTTTTTCTATCTCGGTGCTAATTAAGTTCTGCTATTTATCAATAAATGCTACGGAGTATTTAAAAACATGAAGTTTTCAGAGTGAGAATATATTGGAAACTTCTATGTACTGATGATTGCAAACTCACATTAAAGCAAGGTCACACTTGTGAAGTTTCTTTTGTTCAATAGGAATTGCATACCAAATACTCCTAAGTTCACAATTATGTAAATTACTCGAGCAGATCATAACCAAATATAAACAGTGTAACAATCTCCATTGTAGGCTGTAGCCGAGGCTCTTCACATGACAGATCTAACAGATAACTGGTTCCAAGAGCATCTTCAACTCGTGTCAGATTTGTCAAGGGCTGCGCAATCAGAGGTCCAAAGTTAGCAACAAACACACATGGAAAAACAACATGCAAATTTTGAATGATGGTTTACAGCACTTGAGGATTAAAGAAAACAAGGCACAAAAGTGTAAAGAAGACATCAATCAGAAACATAATTCATTTTTCTTAATCTGAGGGGAAAATGCAACTGTCAATCTTTTTTTATAAGAGTTTCACAATGTAAGTTATCATTTATGTAAGGAGTAAAATAAAGACACCGGCTAGCAAATGCACAAAGCGGTAGGAAAGACTTACTATTGTAGTTGAGAAGCTTTTCAATGAGATCAACATGAGTCATAAGCATCCTCCTACAGCAATACCGGACTAATCCCAAAGCATCAAGTGCGTCACTGCAACAAACATATTTACATTATTAGCACATAAACTAATTCAGTTACTAACTAAATCCAATGCATTTGATTTAGTTCACAATTTACAATAACAGGATAGAACTAGTAGTTCACAATTTCACATTAGATGGGTCAAAGACATACTAGAAAATCAACCAGCAAACTGTAACAAGTCAAATATCCTTGGCAATAGCTAAAAATAAGACCAGATGTCTACCTTCCATTAATAATTTAACAAAACTCTACAATCTCAAGAACACTTGCAAGGAGATCAGAAAGAGAAAGATGTGCAGCTCATTCACAACTTTTTAGTAGTTAAGAGCCCTCTTCTATGTATAGACCAGAAAAGCACAGAAATATTAATATTTAAGCCAAACTAGACAGGAAAAATCTCAATCAAAACACAGTGGCACAATCTCTTTGCCAAGACAAAGAGATCTTCAAGCAACTCGGGCATGATTCAATTAAACAAGAGAAGCCTTGGACCTAGATTCTGAGAAAGACGAAGAAAAGTTCATGAACCAGGTTATGAACTTGCTTCAAAGGATAATTTAAAAAAGGCCAAATGGTTGTTTTTATAAAGATGAATGAAATGTGTGATCCATCATACTTCTCAGCTGCACACTGCCAGTGCAGAGAAACCTGGCAGGATCATCTTATATTCCTTTGGGAAGCTGCTTAACCCGCCAATGGCTTAAAATGCCATGATCAGGAAAACATAAAGAGTAAATATGAATATACTATGTTGTCTGCCTAATTGGCATCAGCTTCCGGCAACAAACTCTAATTTGCAATTAGGCAAATATACATTTTTCAAGTAAAGAACTGTTAACGCATATTTGGATATGCATAAACATGATGATGATTCGGCAATTACATCTATTAGATATTCAATCCATCAACCGAGAGCCAGATTTTAACAGCATGCGTACATTCAGAATCAATTACTTTTAAGCAATAAAAGAAAAAGAAATCACACCCTTCAGTGTAATCAGATTGAAGTAGATCCAAGTAAGTGTCCCATTTGTTACCAATCACCTACAAAAGAAGAGTTCTTGTCAATTACAAGGAACTGGACGAAAAAGAAAGCATTCACAAAAGACTGAAAATAAAATCAGAGCGCGAAGCTAAGACATAAAACCAGAGAAATTCAAGTAGAAACTGGTTACGGATTTTACCTTGCCACAAGTGAAGCAGCGAACTGGGATAATCATCTTCTTGTTCTATCTGTTCTTGAGGTTTAGGGTTTAGGCATATTTCTCTAACCATATACAGCAAGCAGCATTCTTTGTGGGGCCGTTGAATCTGGGTTGGGCTCATTTTCAAAGCCCAATATTGTCAATATTTGGGCCAAGGGAAGATCAGCTGAAAAGTATATATTAGTTACTACATTAGATATCTTATGACCAATTTATTCAAAAATTCCATGATAGTATATTTCCATTGAGATAAATGAATCCTAAGAGGAAATACTAAAGTGTTTAACAAAATTCAGAAAAATCTAAAAAATTGATGTAGTTTGGGTCGGAGGGCCGGGTTCGAGCAACAGTGTTACGGGTCCAGGTATATTTCGGATTGGATCATTTTGGGTTTGATATATCGGGTCAAAACAGGTCAGGTTGTAACGGATTTATAGCCGGATCGGGTTCAGGTCTAAAATTACTGAGTCAAAACAAGTCGGGTTGATACAGGTGTATTGTCGGGTTGGGTCATTTTGGGTCAAAACCAACCAAAAGACCGAATAATGAGTTCATTTTCTCGCTATTTAATTTCTCTTTTGGTCCAATTTTTCGGGTAAAAAACGGGTTGACCCGACCCAACCCGTTTTTACCCAATCACAAGAACAAATTACACCACCCAACCCGTTTTTACCCAATCACAAGAACAAATTACACCACCAATCCACTTCAATATAATCAGTTCACTCAAATTGTAAACCACGCTGCTAGAAAGAAAGCTGCAAGGCAACATCTAACGGTGATGAGGAGAGTTATTAGATAATTTCTTTGTCATATGACCGAAATGGCGTTATTTGGACAATGTACACCATTCAACATGGTTTATGAAGCATGAGCCTGTACATTGGAGCAGCGCGAGCAAGAACATGGCGTTCCCAATCTGATTGGACTCCAAACGGGTTCTCCTTGAGCCATCCTCCAGGATTGATGTCTTCATCCTCCTCCTGTAAAATAACAAGCCGTCCCTTGCTCTCCTTCAAGAACTGCTCTCTCATTCTCATTGCCACTGCTTCAATGTCTGATTGCAGAAACACCTAAATATGCATAAATCAAAACTATAATTTTAGTGACATTTGATTCCCATAAGTTTAGGGGGTCAAAACCATAGTGGAAAATGAACCTTTCCCCCTGATACAAGTAAGTCAGCTATGGCTTCGATCAGTGATGTTTGAACCATTCTCCATCTATTCTCTGGTTCGTTGAAATCAGGGTTTGGGCACTGCACAGATTCAACCACCCAGCAAATCTTAAAAGGAAAAAATATGTAATGGGTCATGATGATAATTCGGGATCACTGTTCATGGGAGCTACACCTAAAAGGATCATATAATGATAAAATTCCTTGTAAAAGTTTCAAGTCTGCATCTTCTGGTCGCACAAGGAAGAAAAAGGAATTCCAATCAACAAATAAGATATGATCAAATAACTACTAGTAATGCATGTAGCAGACGCAGAAGAGTAAATTAAGATGCACTATTCAAAGTTATATACCTGGATTGAAACCAGAACCAATGGTCCTGGGTAACTGGAGACAATGGAGCGAAATGTATATGTTGCATTAGCTGATATAAAGTGTCTGGAAGATAACCAAATTTAGATTAGCTTAGATCAATAAGTTATGGATGCTAATAGACACAATAATTACTGTTTATAAAGCTGAAAAAACTATAGCTTTGAACAGATTGAGACACTATATGAAAGCTACGGAGCTATGGAAATTCCCAGTTATATGCTCCAACAAAGGATGTTCGTGATATCCAAGTATCTTATAGAAAATTTTAAGTAACCTAAATTTATTCCGTGTCATGAATCCAAGAATGCCAAAACTCTGCAAGTACTTCTAATATAACTTGCTTATTTTTTTCTCCTTTTATGCAGATAACACCTTCCCCTTATTTGTCCTTCAGAAACCTGTCCACTTCAGCTAGCATCGGGTCATTCATTTTGTAGATGGAGGCACCATAAGTTCAAGACATTGGCATGTGCAAAGAAAGCTAATAATTAATAATCAATAGCAGAAATCTTCTGGCACATGCATTCGCAATGATTGTGATAAAATAGCAAGTACAGAAGATACATACCATTAGTATCACCAGTTTTGCATATTAAAAACACAGGGTGTAGCAAAAAATCACCAAAATTGTATCATTGTCTAGTTTCAGCAGACTTCTTCTGAGGCATAATATCCGTGCAGCTATCAGCATTTAAGCAGAAGTGCAAGAAAATGTAGCACAGACAAAAACAAAGCAGAAGGAGAATAGTAGCTTACACATTCTTGAGCTTTGATTGCTCAGCAGAAATCAGGCAGCGGGGCACAAGCTGAAAGTATGCAAGAGTAATATAACAAATATTAAAAGTTGGAATGGGCAAGAAACAGGAAAAGAGAAGAAGCAGGAAAACAAATCTCAGGGATAGACGCAATAACCTTGTCATTCATCTCTATTCCAAGACAATTTATTTCCTTCCTCTTACTAGCCATTCCTATGAGAAACATTCCATTCCCTGTAGATAACATGACATTATGAATCACCAAAGTGTATATTATACCCTTGTAAAGAAAAAATTATACTATGACCACAACGGTCATAGATAATCAATCCTAGACTCCTAGACAGACTCCTAGACAATGGTCTTGGAGTCTAGGATTGATTATCTAGTTAGGCCACACCGGTCAAATGAAGCATAGTTACAACTAAAATGAAGCTTCTAAAAGATTTTTGCAAATCATAATCTCTCCTTTCCACTCTCGACTAGGTCAGATTGTGCCTGCATACATCTCAAACACTAGATCCTACTTATGCGGGATTAACTGAGATGATTTTTTATTTTTATTTTTCCTTTCCAAACACCGCTTTTGTCACATAGACTTCACATTTGTGGTCAATCCACAAAAAGCAAAAGAGATACATGACAGTATGAAAAAAAAACTATTTTAATCGGTTGTTTCCTCAAATCTTCACTACACATGTTCACACCACGAATTATGTTTTCCAGAGCTAAACAACAAAAAAGCACAGAAAGGAAAAAGAAGAAATCATAATACCACTTCCAAGATCAACTATCAAAGATTGAGTGGGGTTATGGTAGATACTCTTCCAGTCTATCTCAAATGGATATGCCTGTAAATATCAAAGATTAGAGGTCATGATGTGCCAAAAATGTGAATTACTACTTTATTGTTGATTTATGGATACTTCTTAGTATGCCAATGCCAAATTAACAAGATATTACCAATTTCATAATATAAGAGAGTTTTCAGCAGCTATTGCTATACACAGACCCTCCTAAGTATTTACTCTAGTTGACCATTCAAACAGAAACTACCAAACACAGAAATGAGAGAACTGTTGTAAACCACACACCAACCTACTAGGAGTCTGGGATTGACTATCTTGCATCTGCAACACCGCAACTTAAATGACAAAACCATGATGAAGACTGAAAAAACGAAAGAGTGTTCCAAGTATGAACCACAGAAACTAAAGAATAAGAAATTTGCCAGCTATAACATGAAACAACATGAAATCCTGCAAGATGTATTAATGTTTTATGGATAGGAGATGAAACATTAAATATACCAGTATTCAAAATATTCTATCTCAACACCAAGGTCTTGAAAAGGAGCATACTCTATCTAAGCTCAAAAGTCCTGGCAGATCCTTTCGTTTCAGCAAATCCCAGAAAATAGATGCATTCTTAATCAAATTGTACGCAGAGATAGACCTTGATGTCCCGGAAACTTCCTCACATGCCACATTTCCAACAACTGTTATCTCACAATCACCTTGGCTTAGCCTTTCAAGTATTGATGCAAGTTTAGCTGCTCCACCATTAGTCTGATCTGACAATCCAAACTTTATTGGACCAACCCATAAAACTTTCTGCAATTAGATATAGATATTAGTAAATAACAAAATGAGATACTGCATCATTCTCTAAGAAAATTGTTAGAATAGGAGAGTAGGATCACAAAAATACTCAGACTACTGATCGATGAACTTAGATAGAAAAGATAACAATCTCACAATGGCGGCCAAAACCCTACCAGAAGGAGCCAAAGGCAGATGCCTACTTTCATAGATATTTTCTCAATCAAACACTAAGAAGGGATCACAGTCGTATTTATACTACTCAGCATGATCATAGTGATTATGCTCCACTACTTGCCATGCCACCAACGGCCTTCCCTTACATTTTTGTTGGCTCACCTCCCTTCTTCCTCCGGCTATAGACAATATAGCCGACAATATAGCCCCCTCCTATAACAATTCTTCCCTCTTCAAAACAAATCTTGTCCACAACTGCAAGGCAAAGTAATAAGCCCAAGACGATTGTCCTGTCATTGTCCTTGGATGTACATTAAACTGACCACTACATATTTTTACACGTAAAAAAGGTGCAGTTCTCAGTTTTATATGCCTACGGCAACAACTAAGCCCGTCTTCGTCATTGCTTAACAGTGACACAACACGGGAACACCCATGATATACCCAAAAGGATCAGGTACCATATCTTACCTCACACCTTGAAAGTAAAGAGGCAATTTCAGCGACACTTTCTGGCCCAAGATCAATAGGGGTCCAACCTAAAAAGCAGCAATAAAAATGAAAAAGAAAGCTTAGAGAGAAGACTGAAAGGTAATCCATGATCAAAATGAAAATCTAGATTCCTAATACAATAGGTTACTCATTGAAGAAATGAAGAGATATACATATTTACCAGGGTCAATACAATGACTCTGAAAAAGTTTCATTCGCTGTGGAAAAAGATTATTTATACACCAAAAATCCTTGGGAAGTATAATAGGTATGCCTTTAGTAGTCGCGCAATTAATCAGGTCTTTGGCATACTTATAGGCTCTTGGTTCCAAACAACACAAGGGCACCTCAATTCCGAGGGCATGCATAATTTGAAATGCCATGGTCCCAACAAGAATTATACCATCGCATGTAGCAGCCAAGAACTGTAAGGCTGCTGATTTTTTAACAACGTTTCCTCCTCCAATCTGCAGAGTGTAGTAAAGTTAATAGTCACCATCACATAATCTATAAACTGATGAGCAATGTGTCAAATTGTTGCATTCCGATCAACACATAACAAATAGAGAGAGAAATAAGTATATGCAACCATACAATCTGCAGAATTTAGCAAAGTAATAGTAGCTGAATCACATGCTCCAGAATTGATGAGCAATGTTTGAAATTGCTGCATTTCGAACAACGCTAAACAGATAGACATAGAATAAGAGTATACAACCATACAATTCCAAAATACGGGTGCTTGCTGCTTTCAATAATGTTCCACAACTGATTTATGCCCTCCTCAAAGTAAAAGCCGGCAAGGGATGCACTGCAGTAACGGGTAATTCCAACAGTTGATGAAAGAGCTCTGTGAGCCAATGAAAATGAGTCATTGACGAATATGTCAATTCCTGCTGCCAGCCCTATGGCAAAATCTGCATCATTTGCAAGTTCCTCTTTAACATCACAGAGATTATCCAGCAAAACTAGTTTTCCTCTTTCACACGGTTCCATTCTTGTTAGTCCACGAGTTGAATAACCCTGTGCTGGTATAACTTGAAGTTGCAGCCCCGATGACAAATA
This sequence comes from Oxyria digyna, assembly GCA_029168935.1. NCBI lineage: Eukaryota > Viridiplantae > Streptophyta > Magnoliopsida > Caryophyllales > Polygonaceae > Oxyria > Oxyria digyna. Next base: position 51,621,223 of record JAPVLV010000005.1, read on the forward strand.
TTCTAAAACACAAGATGGGATATACATAAACTTTTGTTTATACAAAATTCGGAACTCAAACAACTGATACTAACTACCCAAAAAGTATAATAAAATTTATCTGTTAAGGAATAAGTTAAACTTGACAGATGCAAGAAGGAGTTACAAAAAGAGCAAAAAAAGATGTACCTGCAACATCTTCCAATAGATGAAGGTTAGGCCTGTCTTTCACTCCCCAATTACTTATGATGATAATTTGAGCTCCAGCATCATCTAAATATTTAATGGTTAAGAACGCACTGTTTTTTGATCGAGTATCTATGTCCTCCGTCATCTGTAACAAAATGGTAGGATCAAACCTAACCAGGACAACTTTCCCTTGCAGATGTTCTTTGGGAAATCTTCTAAGGGTTTGTACATGTGGTAAGACGTTCAATTTTTCACAAATTTCAGCCTGGAAAAAAGAATAACATGTTCAAAAACTAAATAAGATTAAGCAAAGATGAATTCTTGTCAGAATGCATTGTTCCATAATATACAGACCCGAATTTAGTCATAGATTACCTTATAAGACCCAACCCTGACCTTGTCGAAAGCAACAGCATTCCCTAAACAAAAGTTGGAGAAGAACGATCTTGAGTTGTCAACAATTCTTAGAAGTTCAAAGCTTAAATTTCAAGCACAGTGAGAAAGTGAAATGAAATTACAGCTGACCTATTACAGAAAAAGACTGAGCGCCGCCATACTTTTGAAGCTTGTCACTCCAAACAGTACTTGGCCATGGATTTTGCTGAAATTGCAGCGATGAAGTGTAACATTTAAAAGATGACAATGCTCCTTCCGAAAAATTCAGCCGTACGGCCATTTTCTTGGGATTTCTATGCAATCCAGCGACCAAAATTGAACTGCTTATTACGGTGGAGGAAATTCATTTGAACTATCTACCTCTCCCTTATCCTTGCAGTTGCAAGTGTAACACTGTAGATAATTTTTATATTTGCACTGTTTGATAAAACCCTTCTTAGAGAAAATAGAAAATTTATTTTATTGCTTTGTACTCCGTAGGTGTTTGAACTTGTGAGTAGTGATAATTAGACTGCCAAATGCGGGCCTGGGCCGGGCTATAGTCAATTTTTCGGTCATTTAGGCGGGCCGGGCTAGCCCGCAGTTTGCAGATAGGATCTATCACTTGTTCATATTTGGCCAGATAGGCCGTGAACTATTTGTTTCCAATACACCTCTTTAAACTAAAACTTAATTTAGTAAACCTCACTAAGTAAATACCCCTACCTCACCCACCCCAAATGTACATGCTCTCAAACTCCCTGGCCTCCTCTCCCACTTGGTTTCCAAATTTGCACCCCTCCGTCTTCGGCCTCCTCTTGCTCCGTCGGCTCCGTCGCCAACCTCCTCTTGTTCCGTCGGCTCCGTCGCCAACCTCCTCTTGCTCCGTCGGCTCCGTCACTGACCTTGCTCTGTCGTCTCTGTCGCCGGCCTCGTTCCGTCGCCTCTGTCGCTGGCCTCGCTCCGTCGCCGACCTCGTTCCTTCTTCGTTCCAAGTCTCCTGCAAAAGCACTTTGTTAAACTTTGTTTAATCAATTGAACACTGCACCTGCAACTTAGTCCTGCAAAAGCACTTTTCCCAAAAGTTGGACACTACAATTTTAGCCGTAGTTTAATCAATTGGTATTTTTATATAAATTAAAAGTGGTGAGTCAATCTTGAACAAAGGTTTACTCCACTATAAAGTACTGTAGTATTGCAGTGTTCAAGTTTATTATTATTACTGTAATATTGTTGAACATCTCTATTACTGTGATATTGTTGAACATCTCTATTAGTATTACTCTTGGTTACAATTTATAAGTATTTTTAATAAATTCATTAGTATTATTGATAGATTTATTATTACTGTTGACAAATTAGTTAATCTTATTTAATTATGTTGACAGTTTAATTAGTCATGTTGTGTTGACAATTTAGATAATCTTGTTGACAATTTTAATTAGTTTGATGACATTTTTTATTTAGTGTGTTGACAGTTTCATCATGTTGTGTTGACAATTTAGATAATCTTGTTGACATGTCTATTTAGTGTGTTGAAAATTATATTATCTAGTTGACAATTTTATTTAGTGTCTTGTTGACACTTTTATTTACTCTTGTTGACAAATTTATTTAGTGCGTTAACAATTTTATTATCTTGTTGACAATTTTATTTAGTGTCTTGTTGACAACTTTATTTGATGTCTTGTTGACAAGTTATTAGAAGTGTTGGCAGTCATTTGTTGTGTTGTTGAAAAATTATTAGTGGTGTTGACACTTTATTGGTGTGTTGTTTTCAAGTTTTTATTGGTGTTGACAAATTATTAGTGGTGTCAACACTTCATTCGTGTGTTGTGTTCAAGTTCTTATGGGTGTTGACAAATTATTAATTGAGTTGACACTTCATTTATGTGTTGTTGACAAGTTATTAGTGGTGTTGACAGATAAATAGTTATGTTGACACTTCGTTCTTACGTTGTTGACAATTTTAATTTATGTGTGGGACGGTTTTATTTTGTTGACAATTGTATAATTGTATTAATGTTGTTGACATTAACAAGTAGTGTTGACACTTTAATGATATTGTTGACGGTCTAATTAGTTAGGTTAATAATATAATTAATTTTATTTATAGTTCAGTTAGCTAGGTTAATAATATTAGACGCAGGCCCCACTTTCTAGCACCATTGTTGTTGTAGCCAACGCCATTGTTACTACCCATCTTCTATATACTAACGCCATTGTTACTCACCAAAGCTCCCACCTCCACAATCGACTCCGGTGCCGACCATTTCTCCTTCCGCCTCAGTCGCTCCCACTTCCTCTCCTCCGGCCAAGGCTCCAGTCGCCACTCCGGAGAAGTCCACGGCTCCCGTTGCCGCTCTCAAGGTAACCCCGGTCAACTCTCCTCCGGCTCCCGTGCCTCTCAGTTCATCGCCGCCTGCTCTAACGCCACCAAGCCCGCAAAGTTAGAGGGTCGGACGGGCCATCCCTCGTTTGGCCAGGTCTAGTGATAATGTTGTTTGAGAAAATAATGTATGCACAACAACAACAACTCATTTATAGATGTTTACATTTTTTGAAAAAAGTAAACATCTTATATATGCAGTGCAGGTGCCTTCTAAATGTATACTTGATATATATAATAGACTCAATCCTGAAGTTGTTGCTATGCTTACTTCAGGGATGACTGCTTCTATTGCTCTTGAGAGGGGCTTTTTGCTTTACTTTGTTTTCAGCATTATCAGTTTGCATATTTTGAGTTTTTATCCATTGTATCAGAAGATATTAAGACGGTTTGTATCCAACATACAACAACTTGGTAAAACTCTTCAAATATGGTATTTGTATCATACTCAAAGGATTTTCTAGGTCGACGAAGCTACATCAACGTATACGTCCCTAACAACATCCAAGACGTCAACAACTCGATCCTCGTTGGAAGTAGTGTGCAAACAATGAATCATTGTTGGATGCAGGGTTTTCGGGTTTCCGCTATGTTTTGCCATTGTCATCCTCTTGTTTTTGTTTCCAGGAACATGCCTAGCTAAGTGAACTTTCTGCAGGTTGATGAGCTTTTCGTTTTCATAGCAAATTCTGTTATTGTGTGTAGTTAAGAAACAAATTCATATAGTATAACTCTGGAAGGTATGATTACATTCTTTTGTCACAAACCAATCACGTTTATAATACAAATGACTAAACTGTGACAGGTTATTTCTTGTGATAAATGTTTTTTTTTACAAATCAACTAGCGTGTGTTCCCGTACCATGTACGGGGTCGCATGTATTAAATATTTTAATAATATATTTATATTTAGGTTATTATATTATGGCTTATTATAGTTTATAGTTTATGGTTTATAATTTATAGATTATAGTTTATAGTTTAACTTCATTAATAACTCAATTTAATTAGATTGATAACATAAAGATATAATATGATAAAAGATAAAAATTGATATATATATATATATAAGATAAAGATATAATATGATAAAAGATAAAAAATGATATTTCTTTTTTAATATAACTTATTAGATATCTTTTTGATTTTTTTAACTTATTTAATTCAAAGAGATATATCAAAATATAAAGTCGGATGATGTGAAGGATGACATGGTGGATGATGTAGCATAGCTTAGAGGTCGACACATAGGCGAATTGAATATAAGGGCGACATGTGGCAAAACAACGTTCTGTTTTAGTATATGTATAGATTACACATTTCATACAAACTGTTACATTGCGATAGTGACAATTTTTTTTGTTACACTGAGATATTGAAACTTGTCACGAAATAAAACTTGTCACAAAATTTATTTCTCCTTTATAGAGCTTGTCACAAACTGAAACTTGTCACATAATATAATTTGTCACAAACCTTATTATACTCTTAGTACAACTTGTCACAAACTGAAACTTGTCACAAAATTAAACTTGTTTCACCCTAAATACAAATTCGAGCGAGAGCGAATTTCGGGTTTGGCCTTCCTGATAGAAAATGACGATTTCTTAAAAAAACGAAGTTATTCAAGTTCTTTTTCCCACACACACCTATTGGAATTTTCGTTGTCACCAAACTGGTTTCACCCTTAATACAAATTGCCACAAAATAAAACATGTCACAAAACTTGTGATGACGAATCATCTAAGCATCAACCAACGCCGGTAGTTTCTGAGTTCGACGGCGTTGTTATTCACTCGAGAGTCAAGGAGATCCAACAAGAGCTAGAAAAGTTAGTCACTTTCTTCTTGTCTATTGACGAGGCGAATTTGTCGTGTGCCAAGTCAAGTAATCCTAACATGCAAACTAAGTAATATAGTGCGCAAGTAAGGGTCGAATCCCAAGAGAATCAGTTTATCAAATTCTTAAGTTATCACAATGACTAACCAATAAACGTAACCAAAGGGTTTTTTTTTGTGGTTTTGATACGAAGTATCGAATGTCAACTTGGTTATAACAAGATTAAGCGAAGTGTTCCACTTAGCGATTATCCACAATTAGATTAACAAGTTGATCTTAGAATCCTTTTTATCCCTATGTCAAGTTCTCAAGTGATCGTTCTAATTCCTGTTCTTGAATAGTTATTAGTCCCACTAGTCCTAATAACCCTTACTCGATTATAACCTTGAAACTATCAAAGTTCAATAACAAAGTAGCAATGCATTCAGGAATAGATAGATACATGCAATATCATGGACAACTAGTCGGATACTCGACATGTACTCAACTCTCTTCTCTAATAACAATCACAACTAGTTCATGCAAATAGATTGTGCTACACAACAAGTATGATAATTCAACTAGAAGTATCAAACTCTAGCAATATGAACAAGACACAACTAACTTAGGTGATCAATCTAAAGTAGTAAATCTAGTTCAACGACAATACAAACAAGAGAGTTGAGACAATCAAAGAGTAGACAAAAGGAAAGGATAAACTCACAACTTGTTGAATCCAAAAGCTTCAAACGCCAAGTGAAACAAATGAACTTTAGCAACTCATAAGTATGTGAAAAACTCTCCAAAAACTTATGCAAAACAAAGGTTAGATGATCAAGGATGATCATCCACCACCTAAATAGTATCAGCCAATGTAACAGCCGAATTAAGGTACTAAAAACGTATAGAAAGTTACAGAATTAAACACAAATTACTTCAAATGGCAAAGACATCAATTTGATTCTTCTGTCGAGGAACCACACCCGCGGGTTGAGAGCCGCGGGCGCGGTTTGGGATTCTTCAGATTCTCAGGATGGCAGAGGGCCGCAGGCGCGGTTTGGGACCCGCGGGCGCGGCTTGAGCTTTCTTCAATCCTTGGCTGAGGATGAAACCCGCGGGTGCGGCTATGTTGTCTGAGGCAGAGACTGCTGATTTCTTCAAGTCTTCGTCTTCGTCTTCAGCAGCTTCTTCCTTATGCTTCAATGCTTCCAATGCTTGTATCATCTCTTGGAATCTCGTATGTAAATCTTCTCTCGAACAGCTCCATGATACAGATTACATAGAAACAAATAACATAATCCTATACAAAACTAGCTAATAATCCATAGTTGCGGTATGTAAAACACCGCTTATCATCTATGGAGCTTACCATTACAGAGGATCCCTTCAAACCACCTGTTAAGATCATGTTCGTCGTTGGAGTTCAAGACGAAACAGACTCGGACGAAGACGAGGTTCATTGTAGAGGCAAAATTGTGACTGCGGCCTCTATAACCGCGACCGCGGTTTGACTCCGAAATCAATGTGGGCCCCTAGAGTAAAACCTCGACCGCGGTTCAGTACCACTCAACTTTTCCAAATTTGTTCATTTTACAGTTTCAGGATTATTTCTTTTAATTCGTTTGTCATTTTAGGAAACTCTTTTAATTAGGTTATTTCCTTTTATTTTTGGCAACCTTTAATTTGAACCTTATTTAAGTTTTTTCTTATTCAATCTTTTAGGTTCCCAAACTTGATTATTGAATACAAACGTTTATCGTTTTTACTCCCAAAAGAGGGCTTTTGTGAGAAGAGTGTAATATGCACATTGTTGTTGAACTCGCCTATTTGTTCTTGTGTGTGTCAATCTCTACCATAGGATTGATGGTATCGAGTCTCCATAAAGCATCCTTCAGGTGTATTGGCCTTCCATAGCCATTGTGTTTGGTTGTAATCATTGGGGTTTCATCATCATCTTGTAAGGTTGTTCATAAGTTCAAGGGTTTTATCGTTGTTTGATTTGGTTTCCATTGCTTATCTTCAGTTATCTTTCTATCATCTCTTTCCTAATTCCACCAATTTTATGTGTTTTGAGCTCTCGACGAGCTTTTGGTGTCACGGTCGTCATCAACAACTTATCCCCGCATCAACTTGTTACACCCTTAATATAACTTGTCATAAAATAAATCTTGTAACAAACTGAAACTTGCTACAAAACTTGTTTAATTTCACCCTTATCAAATTGTCCCAAAATAAAGTTTATCACAAAATAACACTCGTCACAAACTGAAAGTATATTTTTTGAAAAAATACACTATATTAATAGGTTGGGAATAAGGCCCAACGTCCTATTTACACAAACTAATACACAATAAACCCCTAAACAAACTAATCTCAAGAAATCTCACATGTCAAGGTCTAAAAAAACAAGCACATCTAAAATACCGCTCAAAACTAACAAAAGAGTCTATCAACCAAACCCTAGATTCTAAGTCTCTGCCTGAGATTGTCATTCCTCCTACTATTATTTTTTTACCATTAAAGAGTCTGTCATTCATTTTCCTCCAAGTAAAATAAATCACAAACTGAATAAAATTTGTTATACCTTTAATACAACTTGTCATAGTGAAATATGTCACAAAACTTAATTATTTCACCCTTAATATAAATATCAAAAAATAAAATGTGTCTAGTTGTCACAAAACTTGTTACATCCTTAATATAACTTGTCACAATATAAACCCCAACATAAAAACTTATCATAGACCGAAAGTTGTATGTATTGTTGATAAAAGTGGGAGATATACGTGTTGTTGTTGAGTAGATTTTTGTTTATGAGTTTAGTGTGGTATTTAGGCAATTCGTCTTGTATGATCATATATAGGTTTCTATTTGATTTGATTAACCCCTCTATAATTAATTAAATATAGGTAATATATAATTTATTTTGTATGATCACAAATAGTTGCCATAAAAATGTTTTGTATGATCACAATAGGTGTCACAAAATAACTTTCAATAGCTTCTTATCAAGTTAGAATGGGTGACTATGACATATCTAAGACTATTTTTTTACCCAACCACATTCAAGTCCCTTAAGAATTAAGTGTTTACACCTAACTTAGAGGAAGTTTGTCTTGATCAGTTTTGATGATATACTGGCCGGTATACAACCAATTAATAACTTTGATTGAAAAATAGTAACCTACAACACGATTCGTGGATTTCTCTAAGAAAAAATTGCGTCAAACCATCTTGAGCCAATTTGCACGGAACTACCCTGTATCGATATTTATTTTTAACTAGCACTATTTTGTATTCCGTAAGCACGAAGCAACCCCTCGTACTTCTTTCGTTTCTTTCTCCGTTAAAAGTTTAAAATGACTATTACAACCTTGTAAATATAGATATACAGGGGTGGTTCCATGCAAATTGGCTCATATAACAATGGCTTAATTTTCCACCACCATGTCTCCAAATCTCCAAATCCAGTTACATCCCCATCCACCGCACCGGATCATCCGTCGATCTCTCCTTGACGCCGATCTAGGTCGTTGTCTAGGCGGCTACGAAGTCGGGAATTGCGACGGATAATTCTTCAGGAAGCAACGACGGTTGTGTTTCGTTGAATTGTCTTGCCACCTATTCTTCTTATTCCTCTTCCACTTGACTGAACAGATGCTCACACAAGTAATTTAGTATTTAATTCTGTAACTAGAGTTGGCATGTGCTTTGTATAGATGTTTTTTTTGCCACGAGGTAAGAAAATGTATTAGAGAAAATCAGCACCATACAAAAATCACCTAAAGAGCCTTCTAACCATCGCTCTACCCCTTCTAGTATCAGTCTTAATCTTATGGATAATCCGGAATTTACAAGCATTAATGATATCTCTACCCACCTCCACACTATCAATGTTCCTAGCGTTAAAAATTACATCATTACGAAGCCTCCAACAATGATAAACAACACTAGTGAATGCTAAAAGCTTAACACGATAGATGTTGGTGCTGCGCTTGTTGCTATTATTGAACCATGCCCACCATCCCCTTAGATTCGGCAATCGAACAGAGATCTCCAGCCAGGAAAAGACCACGTCAAGGATGCTCCTGGTGATCGGACAATCAAAAAGAAGATGCCCAATGGTCTCACTGCTGCTGCTACAGAGGACGCAACAATCCGAATCCACAAGACCCCATCTGAACATACGATCCCTTGTCGGAAGTCTATTGAGAGTCGCCAACCAACAAACAAAAGACCACTTGCGAGGTTGAATACCACACCACACCGGTTCACACCAGGGAACAATTGAAGACGAAGGAGCCAGGTATCTATAAATCATTGCCGAGCTCAAATTCCCAGCTGAGTTCTGAATTCTGCCCAAAGTCGGATAAGATTCCGGAAAGCAGGCGCGTAATTCATTGTATAGATGTTGAATTGCTAATTTTTGTTATTTTCATGATCAATCAATCACGATTGTTATCTCATTGATCAATTCTTGTAAACATTTTCATATCTATATACTCCCTCCGTCCCTTAATGTTCTTCACATCTCCCTTCAAAACATTTGTCTATGCACGTTTTATAACATTAATAGATCTTTAAATACATGTTAATAAAAATTATAAAATTTTGATATTGTTAAAGTTCTCGATGAGACGAATCAAACAAGACCCCATATTATTATATTTTTTCTTATATATTAGAAGATATGTCGAAGATTCTGTTAAAACGTGAATAGTGTCAAAATTCAGGATGGGAAGAACATTTAGGGACGGAGGGAGTAATTTTTAGGAAAATTACGCTGAACTACCTCTTATATGAGCCAATTTACACCGAATCACCCTTATATCAATTTTTACAAGGTTATAATGGTCATTTTACACTTTTAACGGAGAAAGAAACAGAAGAAGTACGAGAGATGGCTTCGTGCTTACAAAATGCAAAATAGTGACGGTTAAAAGTAAATATCGATATAGGAGGTAGTTCCGTGTAAATTGGCCCATATATATATATATATAAGAAGTGGTTCGGCGCAATTTTCCCTTTTTCTAAAACAACATCCATACATCTAGGGTTGGCTCCCGGTCCGGTCCGGTCCGGTTCCGGAACCGGAACCGGGAAAAACCGGTTCCGCCGGTTACGGTCCCCGTTCCGGTCCGGTCCGGTTCAATCCGGTTCTGGACCGGTTCCGGTTCAAAACCGGAACCGGTCGGTTTTTTATTTAAAAAAAAACAAAATTTATAAATTTATAAAACTGAAATAAAACCTAAAAAAATGTAAACATAATTTTTAAACTTAAAAAAAGTGATTATAAAAAAACGCTATTAAAAAAGAATGTTTTGTCATTTTTTTAAGTTTAAAAATTATGTTTAAAAAACTTAAAAAAAATGATTATAAAAAAACGCTATTAAAAAGAATGTTTTTATTTTTTTTAAGTTTTTTAAATTAAATATGAAGGAACAAAAAAATTTAAAAAATTGGGCTTGCACTTAAGAGTGACTTACTTGTTAAGTTGCCTACGTATCCTCTCGGGTTAGAGGAATCAAAGCCCACGTAGTTCTTTAGCTTTTTTCAAAACCCGTTACCTAAGTCGAATCTTCGGCGGATGAATCGGTGCGTATCGTAGTAGAATCTCCAATCCACTCGTCTTCCGATGACTCGATAATGTTACGCTGTTGCCTAATTGCGGCTCTCTTCCAATCGCAAACACAACATTGCGCCTCCAATGACTTCGGTGCCAAATTTGATCTCTTCCTCGTTAAAGTGTTGCCTCCTGCACTAAAAGTTTGTTCCACCGCCACGGTTGAAGCGGGGACGGCAAGAACTTGAGCCGCAATCTTCGCAAGCGTTGGAAACATGCTCCTATGATCCTCCCACCACTTCCAAACATCTAAAGTTTCACAACTAACAAACTCAAAGTTGGTGTTAAGATAGTTATCAATTTCCGCATTCGTGTTTGTAACTCTTGGTATTTTACTAAAATACTTAGCTCCAAAGGCCCCCAAGCTAGAGCCCGAAGAAGCCGGAGGTAATTGTGAAGTAGTCGGAGAATCAGAAAAATGAGTAAATAAAGTTTCAATGTTTGTTCTAGTTCTAGAAACCATACCTAAAATATCCTCTAGTTCACCGTCGGCTAAATTATATCCATAATAGGGATGGCTCCCGGTCCGGTCCGGTCCGGTTCCGGGAAAAACCGGTTCCGCCGGTTACGGTTCCAGTTCCGGTTCGAAACCGGAACCGGCCGGTTAAGTCCGGTTCGGGCTGAACCTGCCGGTTTTTTATTTTTTTTAAAAAAAAATAACCGCCGGTTAACCGGTTAGAACCGGTTAACCGGCGGTTTTGTTTTTGTTTAAAAAAATTATTAATTTATAAAACTGAAAAAAAATCTAAAAAAATCTAAACATAATTTTTAAACTTAAAAAAAGTGATTATAAAAAAACGCTATTAAAAAAGAATGTTTTGTCATTTTTTTAAGTTTAAAAATTATGTTTAAAAAACTTAAAAAAAATGATTATAAAAAAACGCTATTAAAAAGAATGTTTTCATTTTTTTAAAGTTTTTTAAATTAAATATGAAGGAACAAAAAAATTTAAAAAATTGGGCTTGCACTTAACACTGACTTACTTGTTAAGTTGCCTACGTATCCTCTCGGGTTAGATGAATCAAAGCCCACGTAGTTCTTTACCTTTTTTCAAAACCCGTTACCTAAGTCGAATCTTCGGCGGATGAATCGGCGCGTATCGTAGTAGAATCTCCAATCCACTCGTCTTCCGATGACTCGATAATGTTACGTTGTTGCCTAATTGCGGCTCTCTTCCAATCGCAAACACAACATTGCGCCTCCAATGACTTCGGTGCCAAATTTGATCTCTTCCTCGTTAAAGTGTTGCCTCCTGCACTAAAAGTTTGTTCCACCGCCACGGTTGAAGCGGGGACGGCAAGAACTTGAGCCGCAATCTTCGCAAGCGTTGGAAACATACTCCTATGATCCTCCCACCACTTCAAAACATCTAAAGTTTCACAACTAACAAACTCAAAGTTGGTGTTAAGATAGTTATCAATTTCCGCATTCGTGTTTGTAACTCTTGGTCTTTTACTAAAATACTTAGCTCCAAAGGCCCCCAAGCTAGAGCCCGAAGAAGCCGGAGGTAATTGTGAAGTAGTCGGAGAATCAGAAAAATGAGTAAATAAAGTTTCAATGTTTGTTCTAGTTCTAGAAACCATACCTAAAATATCCTCTAGTTCACCGTCGGCTAAAATATATCCATAATAGGGATGGCTCCCGGTCCGGTCCGGTCCGGTTCCGGTCCTCCGGAACCGGGAAAAACCGGTTCCGCCGGTTACGGTTCGAAACCGGAACCGGCCGGTTCAGTCCGGTTCGGGCTGAACCGGCCGGTTTTTTATTGTTTTTAAAAAAAAATAACCGCCGGTTAACCGGTTAGAACCGGTTAACCGGCGGTTTTGTTTTTTTTTTAAAAAATTATTAATTTATAAAACTGAAAAAAAATCTAAAAAAATCTAAACATAATTTTTAAACTTAAAAAAAGTGATTATAAAAAAACGCTATTAAAAAAGAATGTTTTGGCATTTTTTTTAAGTTTAAAAATTATGTTTAAAAAACTTAAAAAAAATGATTATAAAAAAACGCTATTAAAAAAGAATGTTTTGTCATTTTTTTTAAGTTTAAAAATTATGTTTAAAAAACTTAAAAAAAATGATTATAAAAAAACGCTATTAAAAAGAATGTTTTCATTTTTTTTTAAGTTTTTTAAATTAAATATGAAGGAACAAAAAAATTAAAAAAATTGGGCTTGCACTTAACAGTGACTTACTTGTTAAGTTGCCTACGTATCCTCTCGGGTTAGAGGAATCAAAGCCCACGTAGTTCTTTACCTTTTTTCAAAACCCGTTACCTAAGTCGAATCTTCGGCGGATGAATCGGTGCGTATCGTAGTAGAATCTCCAATCCACTCGTCTTCCGATGACTCGATAATGTTACGTTGTTGCCTAATTGCGGCTCTCTTCCAATCGCAAACACAACATTGCGCCTCCAATGACTCCGGTGCCAAATTTGATCTCTTCCTCGTTAAAGTGTTGCCTCCTGCACTAAAAGTTTGTTCCACCGCCACAGTTGAAGCTGGGACGGCAAGAACTTGAGCCGCAATCTTCGCAAGCGTTGGAAACATGCTCCTATGATCCTCCCACCACTTCAAAACATCTAAAGTATCACAACTAACAAACTCAAAGTTGGTGTTAAGATAGTTATCAATTTCCGCATTCGTGTTTGTAACTCTTGGTCTTTTACTAAAATACTTAGCTCCAAAGGCCCCCAAGCTAGAGCCCGAAGAAGCCGGAGGTAATTGTGAAGTAGTCGGAGAATCAGAAAAATGAGTAAATAAAGTTTCAATGTTTGTTCTAGTTCTAGAAACCATACCTAAAATATCCTCTAGTTCACCGTCGGCTAAAATATATCCATAATAGTCATTTAAAAGAGCGTGTAAAACGGATAATTTAAGTCTAGGATCTAAAACACAAGCAACAAGAAAACAATCGGGAATATATCTATAGTAGAGCAACCACTTACTCCTCATGCTTGCAACGGATTCCTCAATGCCGGGAATTTTAGCTCCCTCACTTAAACCACACATAACATTACAAGCTTCCAAGACAAAAACATTACTACTTGGTGTATAAACATGACTAAATCTCTTTGTTGCATCACTAAAACATTTTAAAAACGTTGCAATACTTTGACATATATCCCAACCTGATTCGCTAAAATAGAAAGGAGAGCCAGAAAGGTTTTGAGAAACAAAAGACGTTAAAACTTGTTTATATTGTATACATTCACATAGTAATATGTAAGTAGAGTTCCATCGGGTACCCACATCTTTTGAAAAACGTTTTGGGTGCACCCCGTTAGTTTTACAAAAGGTCATCCAATCTCTTGTAACTTTAGGATGCCCCCAAATATACTTAATAACGTTCTTAATTGGCTCAAAATGAAAACTCATAGCACGTAAACCATCTTGAACACATAAGTTTAAAATATGACAAGCACATCGAATATGAAAAAAATTCCCACCAAATAAAGGTTGACACATTTCTTGTAAATCTCTAATAGATGCGGTGTTAGCAGATGCATTGTCGAATCCAATTGAAAAAACTCTATTAAGTAGTCTATATTCTTCTAAAATTGCACGAATCATCATAGCAATATTTTGTGCGGTATGTGAATCATCAAAGACTCTAAATGCCAATAAACGTTTTTGCATTGTAAAATGATGATCTACAAAATGACATGTAACACCCATGTAAGAATGGGTTTGAGTATTATCACTCCATATATCACTACAAATAGAAACATGCATATCATTTTGCGAAAAATAAGAAACTAATTTGGCCTTGCGTCTTTTATAAGCCTTAATTACGTTTTTCTTAATCACTTTCCTAGATACGGATGTAAAAGCGGGTTGTGTATGATCTTTAATGTACTCATTAAATCCTACATTTTCACTAAATCGAAATGCTAAATGATCAACACAAATAGCTTCGGCGCAATTTTCCCTTTTTCTAAAACAACATCCATACATGATACATCCCTAGCTATTTACCATTAAGCCGAGTGAAAGGATAACTCTATTAGAAAAATTAGCGTTAAACGTTACTTCTGAATATATTATCGACGTTTAAATTTAAAACTAGTTTTAACTGTACTACTATTTTCATATATTGACGTTCTTCCTACCAATACATATCCCGCTACCGCTACTATCATACCAAACATAATAGCTTGATTCGACTAAACCTCCAACAATTGACTATCTAATTTGTTTTTATTGTATTATCTAGATCGGTTACTAAACATAGATGCTTGATTTGACTAAATTAGCTCCATGTATATCATTAACGTTTCACATGCATGGCGATTGCCGACCTCTTTTATAGTGAAAAACCAACTAGTACTGTTTTTTCACTCATTAATTTTTCTGGTACTCCATTGATCAATCACTATTATTTCATTTATTTTTGACGTTGAGTCATTTGGATTCTTGCAATAAATGAAACATGCTAGCTAGCATAAAAAAAGAGTAAGACACAAGTATATCTAACCACACGTATGAATGTATGATATAAACTAACCTCCATCTCCAATTCATATACAACTCTCAATCAATCAGTGAGTTGTTCTTCGATCCTTCTTGGAAAATAATCAAGAATGGGAGAGGAGATCATTCATATGACTGTTATGAAGACATCTTTGTTCTGCTCCGGCGATGGCTTTTCGGTCTACGATTCCGATACTCAACTCGTTTTCCGAGTCGACTCGTGTGGCGGAAACCGAGAACTCGTGCTCATGGATCCCACGGGACGTTGTCTCTTCTCCCTCCGTCGTAAGGTACTTTTCGTCGATTCAGTTCTTGACGAGTTTCGAAATTTTAAATGTTAGATACGAAATCTGATGAACAAATATCTTGCTATTAGATCATTTTATTTTTATGGATATATAACTAAGACATAAATATTTTCCACCTAAATTATCGCTAAACTTCCTCTTTAAGTTTAGGGAAATGGATTGTAGTAAAATACTCTGTATTGACACTTTTTCTTATTTTGAGCCTTATGTTTTTTTTCATATGACTTACTCTTAGAACATTTATGTGGTTGGGATTATTATCAAATTTTAACTATCTCTTTCGGTTGCATTATTCAAAAAATCTAATTTCTTCTATTAAAACAAGTCTTTGCTCGACTTGTCTTCTTTGTCAGCTTGTTGTTCTGCTGCTACGAAGATGATGAAATGTTTTTGTCTCAAGAAAGATTAGATAAGAATTAGTTGATCTCCGATACCTCACCATCCACCTCTTTAAGATCGACGACTCTAGTTTGGATCTTATTTTTATGGTTTGAAATTGAGTTTATGACTATAGTTTTTGTGCTACTTGCGTATTTCTTTGAACTTGATTTTGTGACATTTAAATATCTTTATAATATTTATTTTCGAAATTTTCCCTTTTTGACTGGATAATTGTATCTTCTCGAAGTAACTATACTTTTCGTGTCACGTATCAAACTTCTCCTTTTTTCATCGTGTGATACGCTAATACATTTTATTAGTTGAGTTTGTCACATCAAAAACAAAGGAACCCAACATTATCGACTTACCTTAACATTCAGTTGATCTTCTAAATCACTACAATTGCTTGGGTGGAGCATATGGTTCAAAGATGTAAGATAATCAAGCTCCGTTATTTTACCCAAGGATCTACTAAATCATTACAATCCTTTTACTTTAAAATTGTGCCTTCACCATAGTCTTTTCTTTTGACCACTCGTTTGGTATCGACACGAAATTAATATCAATAGAAAATATAGATGTGAAGTGAATGCTATGAAAGTATCGTATGAGTACAGATATAAATCATATAAGTGATATTAAATTACAGTGGATTCGACGCCCATCTTTAATCAATTTATAAATGAATTTGTTTGTTTTTAAATTCAACTAAATTAAATTACAGTGGACGAGTCTACACCAGAGATGGGAAGGCTACACGGGGGAATTCAAAGACGTCGGATCATCGACGCCCATCTTTGGTGTCCGACGATCCTCCATGATCGGACAGTCAGAAACCACCGTCGAGATGTACACTCCTTCTCCCGGAAACCTCGAGTTTAAAATCAAGGGCTCATTTGCGCAGAGAAATTGCACCATCTACGAATCCTCATGCACGATTGCGGTAGCCGAGATACGTCGGAAAGTCGATTTCGGCGCCAACATGGTGCTAGGAAAAGACGTCTTCCTTCTCTCCGTTAAGCCTCGTCTCCTTGACACCGCTTTTGCCATGGCCCTCGTTATCGCTCTCGACCAAATCACCGATGAGAATACTGATGATGAGGACGCTCGACCACCGATGAACCAGCCGTCCACGACTAAAGATGGTGACTAGATGAAAATGTGTGGGATATTCTAAAGTATGTATGTACAAAAATGTAAGATCTGTAAAAGTGTTCGGTTTCTAGGCAGGATTAAAAGTCTACTTGCATATTAAAGTTCGAGTTTAGATACGAACGATAGATTACAATCTTTTTTCTAAGATCTAATCTAATTTCTATCAGAAACACACAAATCAATATCAATACGACTTTCTTGATGTTCTTGAGCAAGAACAACCTTTTCTCTTCTTAACAAGAGGCACCTTCGAAACCGTCAAAATTAGACCCGGCAGAAATTAACCCGACCCGCAAACCCGACCCGACCCAACCCGATTTTTCTGGGTCATAACCCGTCAAATTGAACCCGTGACCCGTTTTTGTCAAACCCGATTGACCCGATTTTTTTTGGGTCAAAAATGGGTTGACCCGGCCCAACCCGTTTTTGACCCGAAAATTTGGCCAAAAAGATAAAAGTAATAAAGAAGCGGAAATTGTAAATTTTACCCAAAAAATTGTCAACACACTAGATAACTATTGTCAACAACATTAATAAACTGTCAACACGTTGGACAAATTGTCAACACACTAGATAATAAATTGCAAACATGACTAATTAATTAGTCAACACAATTAAATAAACTGTCACTAAGACTAATCAACTGTCAATATGGATAATTAAACTTTTAGAGAACTAGTAAAGTAAACTGTCAACATGGCTAATTAAATTGTCAACAAGACTAAATAAACTGTCAACAGGACTGGTTAAATTGTCAACACGACTAATTAAACTGTCAACAAGACCAATAGACTGCCAACATGGCTAGTTAAGTTGTCAACACGGCTAACTAAATTGTCAACATCATTAATACTTTGTCAACAACACTAATAATCTATCAATAACACTACTAAAATGAAGTGCCAATACCATTAATGTACAACTTAGTCTTATTAGGCATATAAAGTAAGGTCTCGCTTATTAGGCATATAAAGTACCAATAATGTACAACTTAGTCTTATTATACAAAACGAGGCTCGAAACTATGTGTAAACACTAAAAGGCCTTAAATGAGATTAAGGTCCAATTTGGCAAAACGATGTCTGAATGGATTGAAACTTGATTTCAATGTCTATTAGAGATATTTGACCATGTGGGTAACTCTCAATCAAAACTTCTTCATGTTCAAGTAACACCTCCTTTTCTAAACATCAAACTAGTCATCACTCTCTAACTTGTGGCAATATGTATGGTCAACAACATCGATGTATTATTATGATTGAAAAAATTATACAACTTAGTCTTATTAGGCATATAAAGTCCCATTAAGGTCTCGTTTACACTAAACGAGGCTTGAAACTATGCGTAAACGCTCAAAGACCTTTAAAGGCCTTAAATGGGCTTAAGGCCAATTTGGAAAAACGACGCCCAAACGATGTCGGAATGGAATGAAACTTGGTTTCAATGCTTATTAGAGATATTTGACCATGTGGGTAACTCTCAATCAAAACTTCTTCATGTTCAAGTAACACCTCCTTTTCTAAACATCAAACTAGTCATCACTCTCTAACTTGTGGCAATATGTATGGTCAACAACATCGATGTATTATTATGATTGAAAAAATTATACAACTTAGTCTTATTAGGCATATAAAGTCCCATTAAGGTCTCGCTTACACTAAACGAGGCTTGAAACTATGCGTAAAAGCTAAAAGACCTTAAAAGGCCTTAAATGGACTTAAGGCCAATTTGGAAAAACGACGCCGAAACGATGTCGGAATGGAATGAAACTTGGTTTCAATGCTTATTAGAGATATTTAACCATGTGGGTAACTTCCAATCACAACTTCTAACATTTCAAATAACACCTCCTTTGTAAAACCAAACTAGTGATAACTGTATAACTTGGCGCAATATGTATGGTCTACAACATCGATGTTGATTATTGTTCGAAAAATTATACAAGTTAGTCTTATTAGGCATATAAAATATCAATAAGGTCTCGCTCATACAAAACGAGGCTCAGAACTATGCGTAAACGCTAAAAAGCCTTAAATGGGCTTAAAACCCAATTTGACAAAAAGATGCCCAAATGATGTCGGAATGAAATGAAACTTGATTTTAATGTCTATTAAAGACATTTAACCATATGAATATAATTTAATCAAAATTTATCTTGAGTTACATTAAACGATGGATTGATTATGGTTGTGAAGATGTGTTTTGATTTTGAGCAACATATCAGGTCTTTATTTGCCGTCGCATTGAACCTACCGTGTTTTATTTAGTCGATGGTTATTGACTTGTCCATAGGTTGTAAATTGTAATTTATAAATGTTTTCATTCGTTTTTTTTTCAAATATTAGCTAATCTACTAAAAGTTACTATGCCAAACTTATTCAAATAAATGAAAAGAAGGTAATGTAGTGGTGTTGCTATCGAAGCATACATTAAAATTTGCAATTAAGATTGACCCAAATTTAACATCAATATTTCGTAACGACTCAACTTGTTATGTCTCGGTAAGTTTTTACTCAAAGCGACTCGATCTGACAATAAATCCGTAACAAACGACTTGTTTGACTCCAAAATTTTCGACCCAAACCCGACCCGCCTATAAACCCGTAACAACCCGACCTGTTTGACCCGGTAATTTTAGACCCGAACCCGACCCGACCCGCCTATAAACCCGTAACAACCCGACCTGTTTGACCCGGTAATTTTAGACCCGAACCCGAACCCGACCCGCCTATAAACCCGTAACAACCCGACCTGTTTTGACCCGGTAATTTTAGACCCGAACCCGACCCGACCCGCCCATAAACCCGTAACAACCCGACCTGTTTTGACCCGGTAATTTTAGACCCGAAATGACCCGACCCGAAAAATACCCGACCCGGAGCACCCTTAACCCGAACCCGACCGACCCGACCCGATTGCCAGGTCTAGTCAAAATGCATGGTAGTAAAGGTGTGTGGCCTTGTGTAATTAAGCAAGTAAGATCGCAAACAAAGATCTCAGCTAAGAGATATTGTTTGACAAGTTCAATAAATCAATCTCTTAATCTTTAGCCTACTCAATTGCAATCGGTTACAAACAATAATATATTCTAAATAAAGAACAAATATTCATGATATCTTCTAGTGCTTTCTATCCACGCATCATATATATCTTCTTCAAAGATCCTGGCTTCTGAATTGATGAAGTTCCCTCACATTTTCCTTTCTTTGCACTTTGCGCGAGTCTTGATAAATTCTTTTAACATCGTATCTGAAACTCAATTATAATACTTGCATATATATTCTACGTAGTTCATCTTTAGAACCAGAAAAACCGAGGAAGAGAACACCAAGGGAACTGACGTTCCTAGGTGTTCCCATTCCAACAGCAAAAATACACCAACAAAATCTTATCATTAACGAGTGTTCAATTTCTCACCTCCGTAATCAAGTTCTCTTATATAAAAAAAGTTAGCGATTTTTTTGATGATGATAAACCATGGGATTTTGGAAAACGTTCCTTGGTTCATTTTTCTTTTTGAAATTTTACTCTAAATTGTGGGTGAAAAAGATTTACATCTAAAAGCCATAAGGCATGTTCAAAACACTCGAGACTTTCTTTGGTTCTTCCTTTGCAGTTTATGGACAAAATTGCAAGAATTTGTGTCCCTTAGTATTAGTTTGATGACCAAATTATTTGGACACCGTCCTCGACGGTTTTTCCATGAAATCTTCTTATCACTGTATTAGACATATGGCTTGCATGTCATGCAGTTGATTTAAGTTTGTTTTGGAAATGAGAAATTTCTCCCAAAGTTCACTTTCTTATCTGGAAAATGTTTTCAAATTGTCTCCCTATTACTGAGAGACTAGATAGATATGTTCACATAGTTTGTTTTACTTGTAGCCTATGTGGAGAGAAGGATGAAGACAAATATCATTTCTTTTTTAATTGTAACTTTACTATTTCAATGTTCAACTATCTAAACTCCCTCAAATTGCGATTTCAATATCCCTAATTCAATTGATTTTAATTCTTCCTTTACTACTTTTTCCAAGACTAATAAAAATGCATGTTGGAAAAGACTTCTACAAACATAGTTTCATTGGAAGTTCCCTTCTCCGATTTCTTTAGTTTTGAGATGACAACTACTTAAAAATTATTGTCTAGTATTATCATTGAGTTTCAGATGAAGAGAACAATATGCAAAGATTAAGATTAAGGGAAATGGAAGGAAACTGTATCAAAGCGTCTTCAACGGATCTGCTAATCTTTTTGAAGATATGATGCGTGCAAAGGAAGTACCATGGTGATCTTGTACTACGGATTATATATAACATGGAATATCCTATAATGTGTAATTGGTTGTAATTTATTTATGAAAAGATTATGTTGTTTCTTTATGTAAATAACATAATCGTGTATATTGAGTTATTTGTGGAATGATGTTGTTCAAGAATATCTCACAACTGATATCCTTTTTTTGACACCTTACTTGCATAAATTTTTGAGGTTACACGTCGTTCTTACTATCATTTAAAATCTCTCGAAGTGCATCTGAGAAAAAGAAGAAGAAGAGGAAGAAGAAGAGGAAGAAGAAGAAAGAAAGTGTTCCTACTCAAGAAAATTGAGTAAGTCGTGTTGTTTATTGATTTGAAATTGATAGGAACTAGGTTAAATCATAGGAAAAAGGAGACTGTAATCAGATTATTAAATCCTCGAAAGATGAGTGATTTTATCCAAAGATAACTAGTTGACCATCTAGAGTTTCCGCCTTAAGTGAAGTGTTGATATAACTTGGTTGTTATTATTTCGTTGTTCACTGAGCATATTTGTGTCCTAGTTCCCTTGATATTAACATACAGATCCTATAATTTTGATCTTGTTTTTTTCGCTGGTGGACTTTATGGAACGCGAGAAATAAGTTGATTTTTCGATCTGCCTCTGTTTCAAATAATCTTACGCCCACTGATATTGCTAATTTTGCTCTATATTGCAATACGGAATGGAAAGATTGACTTTCTCATTGTATAAAACCTCCAAATCCTTTCTATAAGTTAGATTTGTGATGGATATAACCGTCCCGACACGATGATTGTTATTGGTTTTGCTATTCGTAATTTTTAAGCCAAGCTATTTTTATTGACCAACTTCGCATTCCAAACATTTCAGTCATGATATTTGAAGCAATTGTTGTTTGAAAGGGGTTTGTGTTGATATTCGTTTGGGTACCAGGAACATCATTATTAAGAGTGATTGTTCTACTATGATTTACCACTCCTCTAAATCTATAAAAATCCCTTGTGAAACTCCCTCGATTATTGATGATATTAAAGTTTTGCTTAGCCATTCTGATGCCTTTAGGTGTTTTCATGTGATTAGAAAATGTAACGAGGTTGCTGATTTTTTGTCATTTGGAGTCTTTGATGTTGAAAATCTTCGCTCTACTATCCATCGCTGAAATTATATCTCACCCCAACAAGAGTATTTGTCTCTTTTAAGGTCTAAAGTTTATGTTTATAGTACAAAAATTTATATTTGGAGGTTTCTTGAGTTTCTTTCTCCCGTTCTTACTATTATAAATGGGATAGATTTATACACTTATCATGCGCACAATCCCATTTTTTTACGATCTATAAGCGTGCAATCTTTTCTTTTTTACGGTCTAGAAGCGCGCCACCCGACGCCACATCATGCCATGTCGTAATTTTCCCGATATATACGGCTCCTACACACCAAACCTTTTTCGGAATTGATCTTTATTTTTCTTGAATCTAGACCGCTCGATTTGCCTCCCCTTTAATATAGTAGGTATCTGACGATCCTTTCTTTGTTTGGTATTCTCTTATTCTATTATTTTTTCGCATTTACTACTCGTTTATGTGCGTATTGTTATTAAATTTATTCCTGAGCCTCCACGTGTCCCAATCGGTCGTCCACTTGCCCGAAAGATAAGTGTGATTTATTTTTGTATTTTAGCCTCTCGGTTTTTTGTTTCTCTTACATATTTTTCAAAATGGTGGACGACTTGATTGTTATTTACGTCTAAAGGAAGAGATTTGACGTCCGCGATTTGCTTTGATTTTCAATTTGTTTTTTTTATTGTTTCATCCACTTGCTCATTACAATATAATATTGCAGAGATGCATTTAATCTATCCAATCCATAAGGTCTCTGAGTGTCGTAGACCGATTTTATCCCATGTCAACACTCTATGAAGAACTTCCCATGAGTGGTTGCATCTAAACCATAAGTTTGCTCTAATTTCTGTTTCACAATGACAAAGTGGACAAGAATCATCTTGAATAATTCTCATAGCTTTGAGTTTGCTCTTTGTGTACACTCCTCCTTCAATGATAAATTTAATTGATGAGGAGATTCTAGGTGTGTTTATCTTCCCCCAAATGAAGCAATTTCTCTTGTTTCTGAATGCGTCATACACAATCGTAATATTATACTTTCATCTGATCGAAGTAATTACTTGGATATTCTGACAAGAGTCAAGCTTCTACTAAGATGTCATCACGCAAAGCCATAAGAGTGCTCCATAAAGCACCATTGGTGCTTTTCCTTTCCACGTTCCATAAATTGTTTCCTCTGAGAAGGTTTGATCTTTCCCAAGAGTGTTATAAGGAATAAGAGTCTTGGATAAGATCATAAATAAGTTATGTAATTACAGCTTTGTTCCATGAAAGGAACTCTTTAATTCCTAGACCCCCTTCATCTCTCGGGAGACAAACTTTATGCAAAGCAATTGGTGCCTTCCTCCCTTCATTGCACCCACTCCAAAGAAAATTCCTCATAAATGTTGTGATTAGTTTGATGATTTCTTATGAATAACAAATACCGTAAACCAATATCTAATCACACCATAGAGCACTTCTTGCACCAGCTGAAGCCTGGATAAGCTTCATCATCGAGGGGGAAACAGTATGGATCACCACGAATCACTTTTTCGAGAAATACGAGACAAGGCCCATGAGTTTACCTTAGCTATGATTTTAGAGAGAAGTGGCTTATAGTCTTCAACGAAAGCTTTTTTACTGCAAAGAGGCACTCCGAGATGTGGCACTGGAAGTTCAACGTTTTTGTTAAGAATGGTAGCAATCTGTTCAGTAGTGACTGTATCCACTGCAACAATGAAAACCTTTTATTTTCTCCTGTTCGCAGACATTCTTTTCATTCTACAGAAATCATCAAGGTGGTCCTTGACAAGTTGTATAGTGGTGGTATTTCCATGAGAAATAGGAAGAGATCATCTACAAAACATATATGAGTAATTCCGGGTCTTGAACATTTGGGATGAAATTTAAAGGAGTTCATTTTGCTCATTCTCTTCAAGTATCTGTTTAGATATTCCATTACCATGACAAAGAGATATGGTGCTAGCGGATCTCCTTGTCTCAAGCCTCTCTTTCCCAGGAAGATCCCTTATAAGTCACCTCCAATGATTATTGTGTATGAGATGCTAAGGACGCATTCTTTGATCCACTTGATCATTGTCGGATGAAGACCAAAACCGTGCAACACTTGCAATAATAAGCTCCAATTAACAATGTCATATGCCTTTTGAAGGTCAATTTTGATGGAGAATCGAGGGCTTATGTACTCCCGATGTAGCCTTTAACCAAATGATGACATATCGTTAAATTGTGTCTAATAGATCTCCCTTTAATGAAAGTTCTTTATGCTTGACCAATCATTTTAAGGAGGAAGTCATGCAGGCGTGACACAATCAGCTTCATAATTGTTTTGTACGTAAGAGTGCAACATGCAATGGGCTTGTATTCATGGATGTAGGTTAGTTGGTCCACTTTGGGTATGTGAGAAATGGCGCAACAACAAAATTTGCTTGATCAATCTGCCTTTGTGAAAGAACTCTAGAAAAACATATGTAAAATCATTGTCTTAATGTACCAAGCTTCTACAAAAAGTGTGAGCCACAATCATCTGGTCCGGATGACTTGGTTGATGGGATCCTGCCTAGCCAACAAAGGGTCTACGATGAGTCCTGCTAGTCCGCGCCCATGGAGACCTCCTTGGTTCAACATGAAATGGTACCCTCTCTCTAAGACCATGATATCAGTTCATCAATGTGGTCATCGTCAGTTCCTTACTAGCAGAACATACCTTGAGGTTCCTAACCTCCAGTTCCATAATGCACACGCTCTCTAGTATTGACATCTCCAGTTCCATAATGCACACGCTCTCTAGTATTGACATCTCCAGTTCCATAATGCACACACTCTCTAGTATTGACATCTCCAGTTCCAACTCCCGTTCTAAGTGCCAATTCCCGACTTCAGTTCCTGAAGACAGTTCCTTTGGCACCAGTTCCTACGAGTTGTAAAGCTGCTTATCTTATTAGTTATATTTATTATTATTTCCTATTTTAGTATATGTTATTAGGTTAAGGGTGTGTCTACTCTCATGCTTGAGAGGCCGGCCCTAGTTTCCCTTTATCGTTATCTTTATTATATTTTCTTTACTTATTTTGCAAGATACTCTTTGTAAAGGCATGCCTATATATTTGGCTTGCCTTCTTCATTAATATCACGTTTAGCTTTTGGATTAATTGATAAAGTCGATTGTCTCTCCTTGTTAATCCCCTAGGTGTCATCAAAACAAAGTCTAACTTCTTTATCCTTTCTTCTCACTTCTAATCTTCTTCCCCGGTGAATTTATCTACCAAACACTACGTAAACCTACACTTTACATCCACTTCATATCTACAATTCATCCGCTCCATAGTTGTTGCTCGTTGTCTCAAGTAACAACTTCACTATCATTCAGTTCCCCAGTTACTGTCAAGTCTTCCGCCGCCCTCCGAGTTCCCAAACTCGGCCAGTTCTTGAGAAGACCGACTCCCTACGAGATTTAGATCGCTCCAGCAAGCCATCCTTGACCTTTTCGAGGCCAGGAACACATCAACTGGTATCAGAGCGCCATGGATCTTGTAAGTCAAGTTCGTCTCTTGTTTGTGATTGTTACTCTTCCACTACGTAATCCCCTTCCTTCATCACTTTGAGAGCCTTAGAAATACTCCATATTCGACCTTCATTCACCTAAGAACCTAGAAAGATCAGATCTTATTATTCGAAACCCTAGGAGAAAATATTTGTTTCCTCATCTTGCTAGCCGTTTCCTTATCTTGCAATATCTTGTTAATTTTGATTGCTTGTAATTTAATTGATAAGTTTTGAGATTATTTGGTTTGCATATTTAGGGAATAAGATAGCATATCAAAGTTGTGATCTTTCCTTGTTTGTAGAGCCGAAAATTCTATCTCTTTCTTGCTTATCACTCAAAAGATTTCTTTCCATAAGTAAATCTTTGACTTCCTTTGTTTGAAAAAAAAATCTTATTTTTTTTTCGAATTTCAAGATATGATCTCAGAGACCATTGAAAAAGTAGTACAAGAAAAAAGGAAGAAATTTAAAAAAAATCTCGAAAATCTCATCCAAAGCCAAAATAAGGTAAGTTTGAGATCTCATTCACACTGCATTTCCCATCTTTTCATGATTTTCCACCGACTAGGTTTTACATGCTAGAAAAGATTGTTTCTTTTGCTTCTTGCTCAATATTTGTGCATTCCATTCAAATTCTCTCTTGTCTATTGGTTAAATTGTTGATCTTAATTTTCTTGGTAATCCCTTGACCGCCCTCACGGCCTTGTTAATATTAGTAACCCGAGAGTGTAGTCACTTGCTTGAGTTGATTGTGCCTTCTTGATTGTTGTCTTTGATATCACTTGTTCTACTTGATACTCACATTGGTTAGTGGTATTTTAATAGGTACAATCAACCATGGATCGTCTACAAAGGCTTCGTCGATGACATTTTGCCGGTTATGATGATCTCGAGGAGTTCTTGGAGTGGACCAGACATATGGCCTATTACTTTAGACAGCGAGACTATGATGAGTACGAGCAATGAAACATCTCCATTAATTGCTTCACCGACTACGCCCTCGACTGGTGGTCTTATGTGGATAATGATCGATGGTACCGTGGTCGACTTCCCGTTAAAACTTGGGGAAAACTCGTGTATGAAATGACACGCTACTTTGCCCCAAGGATTGATCCAGAGGCCCATGCAGCTCGTTCATACCGTCGAACCCAGTCCCCGACTCCAACTCCAACACCGACACCAATGTGGGTGAGACGACTTGCGAAATAGAAGGAAGATCATGCCGAGTGGTTGAGGAACCAAGCCCTATTGGAGATCCAGGAATGTGCTACCCCACTCAACGTGTCACCTTCGATTCCGGTGGCGACACAAAATTCAGTTCCCTCCAAAGTGCTTGTTCCTTCTCCAGCAACATCTACTCTTTCCCCAGTGGTGAAACCCTCTATTTTTTCGATTGTAGAACCAGCACCGACACCAACTCCAGTCCCGTGCTTGTTCCTTCTCCAACAACATCTACTCTCTCTCCAGTGGTGAAACGCTCTATTGTTTCGATTGTAGAACAAGCTCTGACACAAACAGAGGAACCCACTCTTCCCATAACTCCTCCAACAATGATTTCTCCAGCATGGACGCTAGTTCCCTCAGCTCTACCCAACACGTTGATGGTACCAATACCTTGTGAGTCCATATTCTTGTTTTCGACTCAACATCATGATATTTGCACCACACTTGTTTTTGATCGGATAGTTCCCCTTTCACTCACACGCTCGAAGCGAGGACGCTTCGAATCCAAGGGGGGGGGGGAGAATGATGGGATCTTGCCTAGGCAACAAAGGGTCTACGCTGAATCCTGCTAGTCCGCGCCCATGGAGACCTCCTTGGTTCAACATGAAATTGTACCCTCTCTATAAGACCATGATATCAGTTCCCTCTCTGATAAGTACATGTCAGTTCCCATCAATGTGGTCATCGTCCGTTCCTTACCAGCAGAGCA
Organism: Oxyria digyna; assembly: GCA_029168935.1. Taxonomy (NCBI): domain Eukaryota; kingdom Viridiplantae; phylum Streptophyta; class Magnoliopsida; order Caryophyllales; family Polygonaceae; genus Oxyria; species Oxyria digyna. The sequence goes on from JAPVLV010000005.1 coordinate 51,648,789, forward strand.
TACCTTGAGGTTCCTAACCTCCAGTTCCATAATACACACGCTCTCTAGTATTGACACCTCCAGTTCCAACTCCCGTTCTAAGTGTCAATTCCCGACTTCAGTTCCTGAAGACAGTTCCTTTGGCAGCAGTTCCCACAAGTTGTAAAGTTGCTTATCTTATTAGTTATATTTATTATTATTTCCTATTTTAGTATATGTTATTAGGTTAAGGGCGTGTCTACTCTCATGCTTGAGAGGTCGGCCCTAGTTTCCCTTTATCATTATCTTTATTATCCTTTCTTTACTTATTTTACAAGATACTCTTTGTAAAGGCTCGCCTATATATTTGGCCTGCCTTCTTCATTAATATCACGTTTATCTTTTGGATTAATTGATAAAGTCGAGTGCCTCTCCTTGTTAATCTCCTAGGCGTCATCAAAACAAAGTCTAACTTCTTTATCCTTTCTTCTTACTTCTAATCTTCTTCCCCGGTGGATTTATCTACCAAACCCTACGTAAACCTACACTTAACATCCACTTCATCTCTACAATTCATCCGCTCCATAGTTGTTGCTCGTTGTCTCAAGTAACAACTTCACTATCATTCAGTTCTCCAGTTACTGTCAAGTCTTCCGCCGCCCTCCGAGTTCCCAAACTCGGCTAGTTCTTGAGAAGACTGACTCCCTACGAGATCTAGATTGCTCCAGCAAGCCATCCTTGACCTTTATTATCCTTTCTTTACTTATTTTGCAAGATACTCTTTGTAAAGGCTCGCCTATATATTTGGCTTGCCTTCTTCATTAATATCACGTTTAGCTTTTGGGTTAATTGATAAAGTCGAGTGTCTCTCTTGTTAATCCCCTAGGCGTCATCAAAACAAAGTCTAACTTCTTTATCCTTTCTTCTTACTTCTAATCTTCTTCCCCGGTGGATTTATCTACCAAACCCTACGTAAACCTACACTTTACATCCACTTCATCTCTATAATTCATCCGCTCCATCGTTGTTGCTCGTTGTTGCTCGTTGTCTCAAGTAACAACTTCACTATCATTCAGTTCTCCAGTTACTGTCAAGTCTTCTGCCGCCCTCCGAGTTCCCAAACTCGGCTAGTTCTTGAGAAGACTGACTCCCTACTAGATCTAGATTGCTACAGCTAGCCATCATTGACCTTTTCGAGGCCAGGAACGCATAATTGGTGTTCCCAATGGATAAAAGAGCTTCTTACTTTCTCTCCAGAGAACAGTTTTATCATACTTTGTTCCGCGTTTACCAAACGGATGAAAAGAAATTAAGCTTTGTTAGTAATAAAATGTTTTAATGGACGTAGGATTGGTGCAAGCCACACCTTGAAAATCCAATCAATATATGAAATAAATTAGCTATATAATAAATACGTGATTATATAAGTGATCATTTCCATCTTTAACAAAAAAGAAGAAGGAAAAAGGATCTTGACGGCTTGACAGGTTTCCAATACGTGGAAGGTTAGCCTTGTGGAATACAATCACCACTCATGGCAGAAGCTATAGCTCTAAAAAACAGCCTCAAAATGACACGACAATTAAACCTCAAAAATATCGGAAAATTGAGGGAGATAATCTTAGTCTTATAAATTCTCTCAAGGGTATGTGGCAAAGCCCTTGGGAGATTGAGATGGTGGTCGCAGACATCCTTGTGGACCTCTGTTTCTTCCATAACCCTCAGATTAGACACATTTACAGAGAGATTAACGGTTCAGCTGATAAAATTGCTAAACTCAGCCTCGTTTCTCAAGTATCTATGATGAAATCTGATATAGAACTTCGTGTTCTCATCAGCAAGGATGCTCTAGGCTGGTTCAAGCATAATCGCTGAGATCTGTCTAATTCTTTCCTATAACAAAAAAAAAAAGGTTTCCAATATGTAGTAGGGGTGTCAAATCGGGTGAACTAGTCGGATTTGGGTTGGACAATTTCAGGTTTAGGACAAATTCGGATCAGATACTATTTGAAATTATAACTAGTGTGAACAATTTTAGCCGGACATTTACTTATCGACCGAGGTTCAAGTTTTAGGCTAATTTCGGGTGAGACAATTTTCAAGACGGACAATTTTCGGGTTTGGTCGTGTTTCGGGTTGGGTCGATTTTGGTTGGGCCGTATTCAGATCCGATCAATTTAGATTTTTTATTCAGAAAAAGAGAAGATTAATTTAAAAATGATATTTTAAACTAATTAATATATATCTATATAAATTAATAACTTTCTATAATTAAGTATGATTCGAATAATCTATAATTTTAGACAATTTGTGTTTCAGACAAGTTCGAATTGGACAATTTCGGGTTTCAAATAATTTCCGGTTTTAGACAACTTCGGGTCACACAAGTTCGGGTTTCGGGTAGAAAGCGGGATAATCCATTTGAGTTATTTTCAGGTTTCAGAATTAGTTGGTCGGCCGGATTCGTCTCGGACATAAGCATTTTTAATTTTTTTTGCAGGTTTCGGTCGAGCTTTGTTTGGTCGAACCCATTGAGCTTTTTGGGTCCGGTCAAACTTTGATAGCCCTATGTGTGTATATACACACATGCCATGACACAACTTAATTCATAAGCAGTACCCCTCTATTATGATAGTCTCATTTAATTTTGTGACACTATTTACAAATCGATAAAATCTTGTAGATTTCTTCCAATATAGTTAGAGATATTAACGATAGAAAACGTGTATCGACATATGTTTCGGAATCAAATGAGAGTGTGACTATCAAAATGGAATAGAGGGAGTATAACATATAACTCCATTATTGTTCAATCATTCAATTCTTCTTGCATCATGTGAAGAGGATAACCATTTTACTGTTACGAAAACTTCCCTATTCTTCGTTGGAGACGGCTACAAACTCCCAGCACTCGACTCGAGTAGACAGACTTATGGACCCACACGGTCGTCGCAAGGTACTTCAATTTTTTTGTTCTTGTCGACATTTACAAGTTATTGTTTCAAAATATAAGAATGAGGAGATCATTTGTTTTCTTACATTGTAGGCCGGTCCAAACATTTTTAAGGCCCTAGGTCAAAATCAATCAACAAAGAAGAATAGTTACACAAACAAAATCAATCAAAAAGTTGATACACAAACTTTAATTTTTGTCACTAACAACAAATAAACAAAGAAGAATAGTTACCGATTTTTTCTTTAATTTTTGTCATAAGCTAACAAAATCAATCAAGAATTCTTTCATACACAAACTTTGTGAGTGAAGTCAAGCAAAAAGTTGACATCTTTAAATATTAACGAGACCCATATTAAGAGGTTCGATAAGAAGCACATGAAAAGCTTGTGCAATTTATACAATAGATTCTAAGAATTTAGCTATTTAAATTTGTTATATATAAGAATTTCATTTAGTGTCTCTCCTAAAATAAGTTAAATTCACACTATATAATCAATTTACTAATATTTGTAGTGTAATAGGAAAGATTTTGAACACTCAATTTTAATTTTTTTTTTAAAACAAGAAATAAATGAGGGATGAGTTGTTTTTTGTCACTTTTAAAAGCATTTTAAAAGAATAGGAAAATCTAGACCCGTAGGTCTCAAACCACCGACCTATTGGAAATGAAAGGAGGCTACTCACCGCTAGGCCACTTTTGTTTGATTGTTAGTGTTTACAAATCGTAGTATACATATATTTGATTTACATTTTGGGCCCCTAGAATTTTTGGGCCCTAGGCCATCGTCCCTTCCGCCCATGCCTTTGGGCCGGCCCTGGTTATACATCATGAAATATATTTGTTTTTATAAATTTTGAAGTTTTGCATACTTATACGTAGGGCAGAGCAATCGGATTATCCGTTCCGATCCGATCCGGTAAGCCGGATATCCGCTAAATTTTTTTCCACAAAACCCCGATCCGTATCCGGTCCGTTTTGAAGCGGATATCCGGTAAATATTGTCCGGATCGGATCGGATATTTGACTCGGATATCCGAATTATCCGATTTCTAGAAGGTATATGAAAATTAAATTAAACTTTTTATTTTTATTAAAATTAAAATTCACAAAATATAAAATAAATGTTAAATATATAATTATATATATTATATAGAGGAATTAAGATGTGAAAATTAATATATTTGATTCATTTAGCGAATCAACAATTTAAATAAGCAATTAAAATATAAAATTTTGAGAAAAACAATAAAAGTTATGTTATATATAAGAGAATTTTTGTGTTGAGAGAATATATCCTATTGTTTAAAAATGTATAAAAATAATTATTGAATCATCTACACTTATCTACACTTATAAAAGTATATTTTAGTTCTATAAAAATATATTTATATATTATAATAATAGTACCGGATATTTTCGGATATCCGTAAGCTAAATATCCCGATCCGTATCCGGTCCAAATATCCGGAAAATTCGCCCGGATCGGACCGGATTCGGATAAAACTTAATCGGATATTTTCGGATGCGGATTTTTAAGGATTGGATCGGCGGATTATCGGATCGGATCGGCCGGATCGGATATTTTTGCTCACCCCTACTTATACGTATATGTACACACAGAATTGTGGTGAATAAACATAAACGTTGTGGGGGTAGCGTATGTAGTAACATATGAATATCGTGGATGAGTAATTCACCTACTTATATACGTACGAGCATTGATTTTCTCATACTCCTAACCTAGAGTCTCAAAAAAAATTCCCTCGCTTGTGAGTTCCATAAACTCGCCCGGATCCAAGTCGAACCTTCGGCTCTGATACAATATGTTGTAGGAATCTTAATTTCTACAACTTACCATTTGTATAATTAAATAAATAATTCCAGGATATAATTGTGTGATCAGAACCTTCGACTCTGATCCAAGTCGAACCTTCGACTCTTTCCTTAATTATGAAAATGCCTCGTAGTGTGACAGTTCGATGACGATTAGAATTCCATGATATAATTGTGTGGTCTTCTGCTTTGCACAACTCAAGAACAAAAGCTTGTGAGCCAACGTTTTTTTGTGTACTCTCAGACACAAAAAGAAGAGGAAGAGGTGAAGACAAAGTGAGAGATCAAGAAAGAGAGAGCGCTCGAAGGTTATTTGGTGTGTTGGAGAATGAAATTGACGCGTCTTTATATAGGTTCTTGAAAGAGACACAATCCCCCAAATCCGCTCGTATTAAACGACGAAATTGATGTGGAGGATCACGCACATAAATGACATTAGTGTGGAAGGACCTAAAAAAATTCGCCTCATGCCTCTAAAATGTCAGGACCAGCTCTGCTTGGTTGTACTCCCATTCCACAAGCGCATAAGTTAGCTCATCACGGTCCAATGACACATTTTAGCCCTTGCCTCCTAGTGCATATACTAGAGTTTTTTTTTCTTATTGTTTTCCAATGTAGGATGCACAAAAACATCACAAAACTCAGCATTGTTACATTACATGCAATCACTTTTGATCCCTTATTTCTCAATTAAATAAACCAGAATTTTACGTATGAGCACACTACGAGATATTATTCGGGGAGACGAAGCCAACACTCTCATAATCCAACGAAAACGATGGCCGGAGCCCACCGAAATTGTGCTCGGAAAATTCGATTCCAACCCTTGTTACCAAAACCTTTTGAGCCTAATTCTTCGGCCCATAAGCCTTCAATTATCTTACAGTTTATGATTTTCAAAGCAACGTCGGCGATGCTACAAGTGGCTTTTTTGTTTTTTCATGAGAAAGAAACGTAGAGATCTATTCCCCGAATATTTTAAGGACAAATCCTGAAAACAAAACTCAATTGGATAATTTTATTTATGGGTATGAAATACATGCAAAGTTTACCTTTAATTTTATTAGATTTAATCATGATAATCTTGGACATGCTCAGTAATACAATCGATATCAACCAAAGATATAGAATCCTGAGTTACTAAACTTAGCTAATCGATCAAGTTGATATTGAATAATTAATATGCGCAATCCATGCAACTGAAACATTATTCGTGGATGTGAATTTTGCTTTTTTCCTCTAAAAAATGAAAATCAATCATGTTTCCATCCATGCAAATGCAACGTCTCTATCCCCCACCCTGTTTCTGCCAATACGGATTTCGCCCTTGGCATGAACATTAAAATTTCTGATATATTTAGGGCTCGTCTGGTATTCATATGTTAGTATATCGGATATTGGGTATATGTATGAAATTGATATATAATATATGTGTTTGATACGATTAAAATATCAAAAGTAGAAATGAAAAGAAATGAAAAATTAGAGTAGGAGAGATGGAGAAAAAGAAAAGAGTGATATCTCTCATATTTTTGTGTATATCAAACTCTAGAAAAGAGATATGAAGATATCAAACTGATACCTATTAGTGATATATCAAACATCTCATATTGATATGAGTCATTTTCATACTCGTATATGACTATCAAACAAGCCCTTAAGTCATTTTATATGCGCGAATATGTATTACATTCAAAATGTAGAAACGCCCTATTCATAAAACGTATAACTAAATTAATATCATCAAAATATACATGTTCATTTCGCATGGGCTTCGGCCCCGTTTTTCGACCCTAAAGAAAATATACATGTTCATATTTTCTAACGATATTGATGTGAATCTTTAGAAAAGTGATAAACCAATACGTAGTATGTTAAGATGTTTTACAATAAAATCTATTGAAAAGTGAAAACACTAGGTATTTAGCGTTCTCTTTAAAGAAAAGAGAATTGTTAATTTTTGTGAAGGAGAGACAACACTTTCGAAATTCATAAAACTCGGAAAAACAATTACAAATAACAAGACGAGGTAACGAAACTCCCCTAATATCATCCAACAAAAGAGAAAAGTAATCCCATCGTAAAGATCACCTAAAACAAACAAAAAATCAAGAGAAAAAATAAATATATTTAAAACCATAATCTATCAATCCTTTTTATATTGACCAAAGATACTTATTAGGCCTAGTTGGCATAAACCAGATATTTTCCCGTTATGTCTATACCTCTACCTAGACTTTTCTAAATCTAATCATTTAATCAAGCCAACGTAATACAGTTGTCGCCCTACATTTATATTAGACTAAATGATCTAACATGGACATCTCCTTCCCATAATAGCCAATAAATGGACAAAAGATTGAACATAATCAAATAACATGTAAAGTCCGCAAGCCAAATGAACTGAATGTGCCATAAGAGTAGCGTATAAACCTAATAAGCCGGCCTAACACACAAACCAAAAAATATAAACTTCCATCCATTATTTTTCGATAAGCATTCATTCATTGAACCCGTACCGCAGAAAATATCTTGGCTATCTTCAATTATACTGCTATTTCATTTACTAACTTTTGGGTATTCGCTCGATGGACGACTGTTACATCATTTACGTCACACTGTTATGCATACCAACCTCTTTATATAGTGGAATCTACTCATGTTTTTCACCTACTCCCTCCGTCCCCAAATGTTCTTCCCATGGTAATTTTTGACACTATTCACATTACAAGAGAATCTTCGATATATCGTCTAATATATAAGTAAAAACATAGTAATATGAGATCTTGTTTGATTCGTCTCGGCGAGAACTTTAACAATATCAAAATTTTATAATTTTTATTAACGTATATTTGGAGATATTAACGTTACAAAACGTGTCTCGACAAATGTGTCGGAAGGGAATGGGAAGAACATTAAGGGACGGAGGGAGTATTTAGTTATTTTTCTGACACTAGATCGGGATCGATCGACCAATCACTGTTATGCCATTTATTATATATTTTTGTTACTATATATAATCCTTGTTATACTACGTAATCCCTCCGTCCCCAAATGTTCTTCTCATTGTAGTTTTTGACACTATTCACATTACAAGAGAATCTTCGATATATCGTCCAATATATAAGAAATAACATAGTAATATGAGATCTTATTTGATTCGTGTTTCGGAAAACGTGTTTCGGCAAATGTGTAAGAAGAGAATGAGAAGAACATTAAGGGACGGAAGGAGTATTATTTACGTTTGATATTGACTCATTTGGACCCTAGCATGTAATAAATGAATTAATATAGCCCTCTTAATTTCCTGACCCCAAAAGAAAGTCTAAGAGCATAAAAAAGTGAGACATATATATACCCACACATATTTATGTCACATGCACCTCAAATCTATACAACGCAGAATATTGAAAAGTTATTCAATCAGTGAGTTGTTTGCTCTATCAAGAATGGGAGAGGTTGAAGCTAAATGTGAGGAAGAGATCATTCATATGACTGTTATGAAGACATCTTTGTTCTGCTCCGGCGATGGCTTTTCGGTCTACGATTCCGATACTCAACTCGTTTTCCGAGTCGACTCGTGTGGCGGAAACCGAGAACTCGTGCTCATGGATCCCACGGGACGTTGTCTCTTCTCCCTCCGTCGTAAGGTATTTTTCGTCGATTCAGTTCTTGACGAGTTTCGAATTTTAAATGTTAGATGCGAAATCTCATAAACAAATATCTCACAATTAGATATTTTTAAGGCATAAATATTTTCTGTCTAAATAATCGCCAAACTTTCTTTTAAGTTTAGGGAATCTTGTAGATTTCTCCTAATATATAAGAAAAAACATAGTCATGCGGGGTCTTGTTTGATTCGTCTTAATGAGTATTTTAACAATATTAAAAAATTATAATTTTTATTAACATATAACTAGAGATATTAACGATGTAAAACATGTCTCGGCATATATGCCTGACAAAATGGGACAGAGGGAGTAAAATATTGACTTTTCTTATTTTGAGCCTTATTTTGTTTTGATTTGACCTACTCTTAAAACATTTATGTGGTTGGGATTAATACATTATTACATAAAATCTAATTTCTTCTATTATAACAAGTATTTTGTTCGACTTTTCTTCTTTTTGTTTAGCAACGAGGGTGTGATCAAAATGTTAATTTCTGTCTCAAACAAGATTAATTAAGAATGATTACACTAGTTTGAATATTATTTATTATTGTTTAAATTGAGTTTATTACATTTTAATAACTTTAGACTTGTTTTTGCTACTTGCTTATTACTACTTTGAACTTGATTTTGGCATTGTGATATTTATTTATACTATTATTACACTATAATATACATTTTATGTTTTCAAACAACACTCAATTTTTTGTTTTTAACCTAGTCCATTTTGTAATTATTATGCAACGTACGATACATTGCGGAATTTGCGGTAGAATGTGACATTTTTTTACACGATGATGACTAGTAAAATGTAGATATATTAAAAGAATAAATATCGTTCGTTCTTCGGGTTCCAATATATCTTTTCGCTTAGAGAGAAATGCCCATTGCTAATCTTCTTACTAAACTTTTGGTAGATAAATGGCACTATTATAGTTGACCAACTTATTATATATTCTTTTTAAATGACTAGTAAATCATGATGCATGATAATTTTAGTGTTAGATTTGATCTATTAGGTAAAATTGAACTTTCGTATTTTACGAAAAAATTCAGTGTTTAGGTGATAAACATGACATCGTGTAACTATATTAGAATAATTTTATTTTTCCACTAATCAGTTTAGCTTGACTTGTTTGTATTATCAAGTTTTAGATCCATTGGACGTACCAATATTTCATTACTTCTTTGATGAACATTCCTTAAAGTATTCATTGTTTAAGAGACATGTACGACATATGTATTAGAATAGTCGTATTTCTACCGTAACATTTTTAGGTTGACTCATTTGGTATCGATACGAGATATCGGGTATATATAGTTGATATCAGTAACATTTTTAGTTGATATCATATAGTTATAAGTTTAATATCAATAATATGAGTACCAATAATGATATCCGGATATCAATACCAAACGACTGAATTAAATTAAATTACAGTGGACGAGTCTACACCAGAGATGGGAAGGGTACGCGGGGGAATTCAAAGACGACGGATCTTCGACGCCTATTTTCAACGTCCGACGATCCTCGATGATAGGACGGTCAGAAACGACCGTCGAGATGTACACTCCTCCTCCCGGCCTCGAGTTTCAAATCGAGGGCTCGTTCGCGCAACGAAATTGCACCATCTACGAATCCTCGGGACGAGTTGCGGTTGCCGAGATTCGTCGGAAAGTGGATTCCGGCGCGAATATGGTGCTCGGAAAAGACGTTTTTCTCCTCTCCGTTAAGCCTCGTCTCCTCGACACCGCCTTTTCCATGGCTCTCGTTATCGCCCTCGACCAAATCACTGACGAGAATACCGATGATGAGGACGCTCGACCGCCGAGGAAAACGCCGGCGACAACTATGGATGATGAATAGATGAAAATATGTATCATAGGGTTTGAGTAAGGTATTTGGTTTAATAAAATATTATGCTAATGTCATGATGACTTAGATGCCTAAATATTTAAAAGTGGTAGGATTCAAACTATCCGTATTTAAAAAAAACTCATCCCAACAAAAAAATATAACATATATTTATTTCCTTTTTTAAAGTTTTTTAAAGTTTTTTATTACTTTTATATCATAATATTTATTCAGTTTAACTTCGACACACTTGTTGATGCAGGTTTCGTATCGTCAATATATCAAATTTCGTGTTATTAAAAGTTATGAATTTTTGATATTTTAAAGTATTAATTAAAACGAATCAAATAAGACATTTGTGACTATATTTTTTCTTATATATTAAATTCTTCCGAGTTGTATATAATGTCAAAATTTAAAATAAAACAAATATTATGGAACAGGGACGGAAGGAGGATGTGTTTTGGACACACGTTACATAAACCCTTGAGCATATACCAACAATCTTATCAAATTACGTCATGCACTAGTAGAAAAAACACCTGTTGCAGCCCCCTGTTGAGGCGGTCACCTTAAAAACCGACGCAAAAAGTCTTATTCTACTATCTGTTGAGGCGGTCAGTCGTTTAGTTCGCTGCAACAGGTACTTTAGAGGCGGGCAAATATCCGTTCGCCTCAAATAATATTTGTGTTTTTGACTTGTTGAGGCGGTCAGTAAGGCGCCCGCCTCAACAGAACCCAAAAATAGAGGCGGGCAGTCATGCGCCCGCCTCAACAAATGCTTCAAAAAACTCTGCTTCGTCAAAAACTTGCAGTCTCGACTTTTTCATATGCCCGCTCTCAAAATTGTCGACTGCGCCTCCTCCTTGCCACCTCCTCCTCGCCGCTTCCTCCACGCCTCACCGCCTCCTCCTCGTCTCGCCGCCTCCTCCAACTCACCGCCTCCTCCCCGCCTCGCCGCCTCCTCCAATTCTACTTTTGGGTTCTGCCACCTCCAGCTGATCTCCTCTGGAAGCTGCCACCTCCAACTCGTCGCCTCCTCCAACTCGCCGCTTCCTCCACGCCTCACTGTCGAACTCGTCGACTGCTCCTCCTCGTCTCCTCCTCCTCCTCCAGCTTTCGTCCTTGGAGTCATCGAGGTAGGTGAAACTTCCTCCTTCGCAAATTGTTTTCGGATTTTGATGTGCAGGAGTTGATTCCTTTTGTGGTATGAATGGTTGATTTTTGTTGTTGTGGGTGATTAGTCCCTTATTTGGTGGAATTTTGATTGATTATGTTGTTTTGGTTCTTTAGGAAATTTTGATGCTCTCCAAGTGTTTGGTAAAATGCCTAGTAGAAAATTTACATGCACTCCAATAGATTATGACTATATATTGGAACATATAGTACTTGGTAGTTTTACTAGTTCTTGTTAATACCTTTCATGTATGTTTATGACTATACTCTACCTCTTGTCTATATAGTCAATTCATATAACTAAACTTAATCTTGTGACTTTTTAGCATGACTTGATAAAAATTGTAGGAAAACAAATGAAATATGTCGATGAGTGATTTTAATGAGTTTTGCATGAGATATTGTTTTGTTAGCTAGATATCCAAATAATTTTATTTTATTTCAATGAGTGTTTTCAATGTTATGTATGTATTGGTCTTTCTACAGTTTTCTTCTGTTATTAGAAATGAGTCGTCGTTGGATGTACAGTGATCATACTACAGCTGAATATTTGAGTGGGGTTGGGGAGTTTATTAGATGTGCTTTAGCCAACCAACAGAGTACAAAAGCCGAAAAAATCTATTGTCCCTGTCGTGATTGTAACAATGTAAGGAGGTTAGCAGACATTGATGAGATTGAGGATCATTTATTTCGTCGTGGGTTTAAGCAAGATTATCATGTTTGGTTTTGGCATGGAGAGAAAATACCTGATCGTCCAAGTTCTAGTGTAAACGAATTTGATCTTCAGGTAGACAGTGATGAGAGTGATGATAACATTTCTGAGAATTATGAGATGGATGATGATGATGATGATGAGCAAGAGGATGAAATGAATGAGATGATGGATGGGGTGAGAGATCGCTTGGATGAACGACCTAAGGTGTTAGAACAACTAACAAAGGCTGCTGAGACGCCTTTGTATCCTGGGTGTACAAAATTTACCAAGTTAGAAGCTTTGTCAGTGCTATACAACTTGAAATCGAAGAGTGGTTGGACTGATTCGAGTTTCACGACCTTATTGGAGTGGTTAAGTGAAGTTTTGCCGGAAGGCAATGAGTTGCCCACCTCTACCTATTATGCCAGGAAAGTGATGTGTCCCTTTGGCTTAGAGGTTGTCAAAATAGATGCTTGTCCAAACGATTGTGTTCTTTACAGAAAAGACCATGAAAATTTGGATGAGTGTCCAAAGTGCGGTGTATCTCGTTACAAGCGTAAAGGGGTAAATTCCGCTAAGAAGGGGCCGCCGGCTAAAGTTATGTGGTATCTTCCAATCATAGATAGATTTAAGCGTTTGTTTTCATTAAAGAAACAAGCAAAAAATCTGAGATGGCATGCAGAAGGGAGGAAGAAAGATGGACTCCTTAGACATCGTGCTGATTATCCTCAATGGAGAAATATCGATAAGAAATATCCTGAATTTGGCAAGGAGGTTAGAAATCTGAGACTTGCTCTGTGTACAGATGGTGTGAATCCTTATGGAACTCTAAGCACTCAGCACAACACATGGCCGGTTCTTCTTGCGATTTATAATCTTCCTCCATGGTTGTGTATGAAGCGCAAGAATATCATGTTATCACTCCTCATCTCGGGGCCTAAGCAACCTGGAAATGACATAGATGTGTATCTAGTGCCACTCATAGAGGATTTGAAATTATTGTGGAATGAAGGTGTTTCAATGTACGATGCACACACCAACTCAGACTTCACACTGCGAGCTATGGTTTTTTGTACCATAAATGATTTTCCAGCATATGGAAACTTGTCTGGGTACAAAACCAAAGGAGAACAAGCATGCCCAATATGTGAAGAAGACATGGAACCCACATACTTGAAACATTACAAGAAAAATGTGTTTGTAAAGTACAGGAAGTTCCTTAGTCGGTATCACCCTTATCGTAAGAAGAAGAAAGAGTTCAATGGTCACACCGAGGAAGGAGTGGCTCGTGCACCTTTAACAGGATCGCAGGTTTATGAACGTATTAAAAATGTTGAAACCAAATATGGCAGGTTCATCAAGCCCAAGTCTAAAAAGGGTGTTTTATGGAAGAAAGTATCTTCACTATGGGATCTTCCTTATTGGAAAGATTTGTCGGTTCGTCATTGTCTTGATGTGATGCACATTGAAAAAAATGTGTGTGATGCTATTATTGGGACTTTGCTACACATTCCCGGAAGGACTAAGGACAATAAGAAAGTTCGGAAAGATATGAAAGAGAGGAATATGCGTCCAGATTTATGGCCCGTGAAAAAAAAGGATGGTAAAAGGACTTTTCTTCCTCCGGCGTGTTACACAATGTCAAGAAAGGAGAAAAAGACGTTTTGCGAGTGCTTACATGGCATTAAGGTGCCATCGGGATATTCATCTAATGTAAAACGTCTAGTTTCTCTCTCAGACCTGAGGTTGATCGGTATGAAGTCTCATGATTGTCATGTACTGCTTAATGTTTTCTTGCCAATTGCACTTCGTGGGATATTGCTGAAACACGTGAGGCATGTTATAACAAAACTATGTGTGTTTTTCAGTTCGATATGTGCTAAGGTGATTGATCCAGAGAAACTGGATAGTCTGCAAGATGATATCGTTGAAACTTTGTGTCGATTTGAAATGTACTTTCCGCCCTCTTTCTTTGATATAATGGTGCATTTAATTGTCCATTTAGTGCGAGAAATCAAGTTATGTGGCCCAGTGTTCTTAAGATGGATGTATCCCTTTGAGAGATATTTTGGGTCTTTAAAAGACAAAGCAAAGAATCCGGCGAATCCAGAGGGTAGTATAATTCGGGGAATCTTTCATGAAGAGATATGTGAATACGTAGCTGAATTTTTGTCGAGGCTTGAACCAATAGGCCTTCCGAAATCTCGTCATGTAGGGAGGCTTGAAGGGGTGGGAGTAATTGGTAAAAAAGTGATCTCGCCTCCTTCTGAAAGGAAGAATAAGGCACATCTTTGTGTGTTGCAGCATCTTACAGAGGTCAGTCCTTACGTAGATAAGCATGTGCTTGAATTGCAACATAATAATCCTAAATTTAATGAAAGGGCATTGATGCGGGAACATAATCGCTCATTCGTTGATTGGTTTAAGAAGGAAGTAGCTGAGGAACTAAAGAAAGGGCATGATGTTTCTGATACAGTCAAGTGGTTAGCTCGAGGTCCTCGTCTATGTGTTCGGTCTTATGAAGGGTATGATATCAATGGGTTCACATTCTACACGTCAAGACAAGATGAAAAGAGTGTGGTGCAGAATAGTGGAGTGAAGGTTGTTGCATCATCTAGGGTCTATGCAAGCGCTAAGGATAAAAGACCGGTTGATGCGACACAATCGTATTACGGTGTAATCGAAGAAATATGGGAGCTTGATTACAACAGTTTTGTGATTCCTGTTTTCCGGTGCAAGTGGGCCAACAACCATAACGGGGTGAAACAAGATGATATTTACCCGGGTTTAACATTGGTAAACTTTGACCGATAAAGTGAGAGTGACGAGCCATTCATTCTAGCGTCACAAGCTAAGCAAATTTTCTATATCGTAGACAATGTTGATCCTAGATGGCGTGCAGTTGCACAAGGGAAAAGGCATATTCTCGGTATTGATGATGTTCTGGATGAAGATGAGTATGACAACTACGATGACTCACCCTTGTTATCAACTGTTGTTCAACTATTACCAGAGGAGGAAGATGCAAATAATACTAATCACATGCACACAGATCATAGGGAAGGAATATGGGTTTCAAAGCGCAAATGAATAAGATGACTCTGCTTCTGATCTGATTCTGGTTTGCTTCTGATCTGATTCTGATATGATTATGATTTGCTTCTGGCGTGCTTCAGTTTTTCTTCGGTTCTGATCTGATTTTCATATGCAATGAAGTCTAAGTCAAACAAAGAGGTGGTGGGTAGTTGTGATCGTAAAACTCAAGAGTCAGCCGCCAAAAGCAAGAAAGCGAATTTTGCAAACGATGCAATTCAAGGTCTTGGCCCGCAATGCAAATATTTGCATTTTTTCATCTCTTCAGCTCCCGGCGAAATATACAATAGTACTCCCATCAAGTTGGATGCTTCGATTTGGCATTATTCGCAAGATCAAGATACATACGTAACTGAGTCCGATGTTGAAGAGTTCCTTAGAGGGGCGTGCTTAAACATTTCAGTGATCCAAGTCTACATATTGTAAACATTTTCATCAATCTTTATGTTTTAGTTGTTAATTATTCTTTCTGTGAGATTTTTACTTTACAGATACTAATAGTGTAATCTTGCATATTTTGTAGGTATTTATTGCATGATCACAGCTGGGCATTTGAAAGGTCGTCTCAGATTGGATTCTTATGTCTTGAGACGATGTCAAGCACTAGAATCAAGGTTGATCCTAATGTCCCAACAGAGTATTTAAAAAAGATTTTGGTTGCTGAAATTCAAAAGGAGAAGATGAATGATCCTAGCATAACCAAATGGTTTTTGCTTCCATATAATCAAGAGTAAGTGTGATATAGCAATCCTTCTTTCTTGTTCTGACTACATCTTTTGACTTGTTTTTTGATGTTATACAATATCTTTTATAAATGACGCAGAAATCATTGGATTCTATATGTACTAGACCTACGTAAAGCCATTGTGTATATTTTCGATCCTCTCAAAGAAGCACGCAAAGAGTATGATGTATGGGGCATCTTGAGTTTGTAAGTTTTTTACTTAAAAATTGTCTTTTCAAATATTTACAAAATCAGAATTTTTGACTTGTATGTTGTTTATTTTACAGGACATACCAAGTGTATAAGTTTAATAGTGGGGTGCGTCCGAGTAAAACGACTAATTTCAAGTCTTGGAGACCCATTCATATAGAGGTATACCATCATAAATTACCTTTTTCTTTATTTTTTATATCTATTGATCTTAAAACTAAGACGATGTATTATATTGTTATTTTAGTGCGCTCAACAAAGTGGCGGAACCGAGTGTGGATATTACGTTATGAAGTTCATGTTGGAGATTGTCACGACATATCAAGTCTAATGAGCGACTAGATAAGGTAGTTACTTTACCTAGTCCTTTCATTTCATATATGTAAAATCTAATTTTTCATGTTAATTACTTCACTAAGACGATGTACTATATGTTTTTGAAGGTCTATGTTCAGAGGAGTGCGCCTTATACAAGTGAGGAACTCGATGTTGTTCGTGAGCAATGGGCTAAGTTCTTTACAACCAAATATCTATTAGTTTAAGCGTATGTTTTGGATATTTTAATAATAGGTTTTGTACTTGCATATATTCTGTTGAAACTGAACACATATTGTATGTGAAATGTATCTGCAAGAGGAACTAGACGTTCAGAATGATTGAAACAGGTTGCTTATTCTGTTTCGTACAGGCTGGTTACTGTAAATTCAAACCGAATATTTTTTTTAAAAAAACACTTGTTGAGGCGGGCGGAAGAATGACCGCCTCAACAGATTCATCATTTGTCCCATCTGTTGAGGCAGTCACCCTTCTGCCCGCCTCAACAGAGGTAGAAAACGTTGCACCTGTTGAGGCGGTCACCCTCCCGACCGCCTCAACAGCTCATGACCTGTTGCAGCCCCTCCTGTTGCAGCGACCCCTGACCGCCTCAACAGGGGGGCTTTTGACCGCCTCAACAGGTGTTTTTTCCACTAGTGATGGACGGCGCTCGTTAGTTTAGATTAAGCAAATGATTTTGATTTTATTTATAGTATAAACGTGAGAGTGATGTGTATCATGGACGATATAAATGAGTAATAATATATAGTACAAGTCATGAGGAAGGTTTTTTTTGAAAAGGTCAATTATTATATTAGAAGGAGCAATCAAAGGCACTATTTATAAAAACTGGCCGCAGCCAAGCACAGGGGAGAGAGAGGAAACTCAGACCACAAGAAGATCAAAATTTACAAAATATGTAGACAATTTAACCAAGTGGTGTATTTCAATCAAGTGGGTCTTCAATGTCAATCTTGGCCACTAGGATAGATATAATGGTGTGCTTGATAGCATGGAGGCAGCTAGCAATGGAAGAGTGATCGCCCTGGAAGATGGTGCGATTAGGAATGACGACCAAGATACCATGAATGAATGTGGTGAAAGTCATGGAGTTAGTTCGCTAAATGATGCCTTATCTGTATCTGCCACGAGCGAGCCAAACAAGCTAAACAAGCCAACCAAGGAGGGTGTCGCGTCGGCGAGGGTTACGAAGCCAATCGAGGAGACGGTGGTAAGAAATCAGTTACGATATGAAGTGTGAAGCGCTCACGTTTATAAATTATACGGGAATATTGATGTTCAGAATAGTAATGTTCATAATATGGGCGGTAATAATTTTGAACTTTTTATAAGACACGCGGGGATAATTTTGTAATTTCTGTGACCGTTGTTTTTTTTTTAAAATGAAAATGATTTGAAATAGACATGACCGTCCAAACTATGAACACGACTACCCAAATTATGAACATTAGTTTGTTATTTGTAAACGCGGACACTTCTCGTGCCGTAAGAGTTTTTTTTTGGTGAAAGAAAGGCTGAAGCCTCTCGAATAGATACCCTGGACTAGTTTGGGAAAACCCGGGCTTAGTCCGAAAACCCAGGACTACTTTGGGATAACTCGGGTTGTAGTCCGACCCCTTACATCGTCTTCAAGAAGTAAAAGAGTACATTGCGGGGCTAACACAAGTAAATTCAAACCAAGGGGAAGAGACAAAGCAAGCGTTGCAAGACAATCTGCAACGGTGTTTGCCTCTCGGTAGACATGACGAACTTGGATGGACCAAGCTCTACTGATGAAGCCTTTACACTGAGTGACGAGGCTGGCTAGTGGGTGTGAAGGTGAAATGGGTTTGGTGAGGAGATCAACGGCGAGTTTAGAATCTGATTCAACCAAGACATGTCGGAAGCCTTTGTTCCAGGCCAGTTGGAGACCATCTAAGATTCCCCAAAGTTCCACTTTGGGGACTGAGCATGATCCCAAGCTGTGAGTAAAACCTGTTAACCAAGCGCCCTGATTGTCTCGGATTACCCCACCCGCAGCTGCACGTCCCTGGTCATTAAGCGCTCCGTCAGAATTGATCTTCACCCAGTTAGTCGGGGGCTTGTTCCAGGAGACCAACGTAACCTCCTTTTCCGTGCAATTACTTCTACCCAATAGCTTAGTTGCATCACTTCGGTAATCTTCCACAGTTTGAAGGACGAAACAGTGCCTATCCCCCCCAAAAATGGTGTTGTTGAAGATGACATTGTTCCTCTACTTCCATGTCCACCAAAGCGCCGTGGCAAAAAGGATCCTCCACTCCTTATCACCTGCAATACAAGCATTGGAATTCAAGTTAGTTCGTAACCAAACGGAAAAGGGTAAATCAAAGAAGGAAGAGTCCGAGAGCACAAAGGTCCAAGTTTTCACTAGTGGAAAAAACACCTGTTGAGGCGGTCAAAAACCCCCCTGTTGAGGCGGTCAGGGGTCGCTGCAACAGGTCATGAGTTGTTGAGGCGGGCAATGTTCGCCTCAACAGGTTCAACTTTTTCTACCTCTGTTGAGGCGGGCAGAAGGGTGACCGCCTCAACAGAGTCTTCTGTTGAGGCGCCCAACCTTCCGCTCGCCTCAACAGATTGGGTCTGTTGAGGCGGGCACCCTTCCGCCCGCCTCAACAGAGGTGGCAAATGATGAATCTGTTGAGGCGGTCATTCTTCCGCCCGCCTCAACAAGTTTTTTTTTTTAAAAAATATTCGATTTGTATTTACAACAACCCAGCCTGTACCAAACAGAATAAGCAACTTGTCGTTCCATTTAACAAACTAACAATCTGTTTCAATTACAAAAGAGTTTACATCATTCCGAACGTCTCGTTCCACTTGCACATACATTTCACATACAATGTGTTCAGTTTCAACAGAATATATGTAAGTACAAAAGCTATTATTCAAATATCCAAAATGTAAGCTTAAACTAATAGATATTTGGTTGTAAAGAACTTAGCCCATTGCTCACGAACAACATCGAGTTCCTCACTTGTATAAGACGCACTCCTCTGAACATAGACCTTCAAAAACATATAGTACATCGTCTTAGTGAAGTAACATGAAAAAATTAGATTTTACATATATGAAATGAAAGGACTAGGTAAAGTAACTACCTTATCTAGTCGCTCATTAGACTCTTGATATGTCATGACAATCTCCAACATGAACTTCATAACGTAATATCCACACTCGGTTCCGTCAATTTGTTGAGCGCACTAAAATAACAATATAATACTTTAGAAGCAAGCCATGTGAGAATTATTAGCTAGATATAATGTGGATCATTCATGAAGATTTTGCAAGGCTGTTTCGAGAAGCTAGCTAGCAAATGATGGTCCACCAAACCTATACGAGTGGCCTAACACAATGTAGTTCACCCACCATACAAACAAGATTTGGAATCATACATATAATCTGAAGTCACATGGTCCTGCTTCTAACTTTAAATGTGAATCAATTTGAAGAAATATAATTAAGACTTGTCGCAGTTGGTAGCTTCTTGGCTTTGGACATGAAAAACAGATTTTAATTACAAGCAGATCCAGGTGATGAAACTTAGAGATAAGAAGCAGCAATTAATGTCTTGTTTAATCTATATTCTCTCTAGCTCTTCAAGTATATAAAGGCAAAACTCTGTCTCTAGTATTTGAAAAGAAGAAGAGAAAAGCCCCAAGATGATCGGCTCAATAAACATGATCAAGCTTGCTAAAAAGTGGCAAAGGCTATTGATGTCACTAAAGAAAAAGGTAATTTATGATGGTATACCTCTATATGAATGGGTCTCCAAGACTTGAAATTAGTCGTTTTACTCGGACGCACCCCACCATTAAACTTATACACTTGGTATGTCCTATAAAATAAACAACATACAAGTCAAAAATTCTGATTTTGTAAATATTTGAAAAGACTATTTTTAAGTAAAAAACTTACAAACTCAAGATGCCCCATACATCATACTCTTTGCGTGCTTCTTTGAGAGGATCGAAAATATACACAATGGCTTTACGTAGGTCTAGTACATATAAAATCCAATGATTTCTGCGTCATTTATAAAAGATATTGTATAACATCAGAAAACAAGTCAAAAGATGTAGTCAAAACAAGAAACAAGGATTGCTATATGACACTTACTCTTGATTATATGGAAGCAAAAACCATTTGGTTACGTTAGGATCATTCATCTTCTCCTTTTAAATTTCAGCAACGAAAATCTTTTTTAAATACTCTGTTGGTATTAACAACTAGTAAAACTACCAAGTACCCAATTGATCTAAGTCATTAAAGTCTTGGGATGAGCATATATATACCCGAAGGATACCCAAATTATAGAGTTTATGCAACTTAATCATATTTATTGTCAAAATGAAAGTTTAAAACAAACTAGTGAAAACATGCTTGTTGCATAACACTGTCTTCTCAAAATTAATATGTACTGTATATTATGGGTCTCTGAATGTATGATTCAATTTTTATACATCCATCATTACTCATTACCCATTGCAAGAAAATTTCGATGACAAGTTGGAGCATGAAACAACTTGAACGAGTTTATAGAAAGGGAAACATTCCTATAACTAATATCCCTTGATTGTTTCAAAATTAATATATCAAATCCATAGTTCTGATCGTGCACCATCTCCAGTAAATGAACACTGTGTTTCCATTCAGTTCGTACGTGTAATTTGGTTTAACTTGGTCATAATCTATTGGAGTGCATGTAAATTTTTTACTAGGCATTTTACCAAACACTTGGAGTGTATCAATTTTTTTTAAAGAATCAAAGCAACATAATCAAACAAAATTCCATCAAATAAGGGACTAATCACCCACAAGAGCAAAAATCAACCATTCATACCACAAAAGGAATCAACTCTTGCACATCAAAATCCGAAAACAATTTGCGAAGGAGGAAGTTTCACCTACCTCGATGACTTCAAGGACGAAAGTTGGAGGAGGAGGAGGAGACGAGAAGGAGCAGTTGACGACAATGCGAGGAGAGTTGGAAGACGAGTTCGACGAAATCAAAACTGTGCCGGCAATGAAATCTTTACAGTTAAGCATCTTGAAATGGAATTAAAGCAAAATGAGGGAGGAGAGGCGAAGAGAAGGAAGGAACCTTAATGAATGCCGAGGTGAGAGTAGAGCGTCGGCGGCGGCGGCGTTTTTGAGGTATCCGTATCACAAATAAGCCCTGCTACATATAAAGATTACAAATTCGTCATTTTTAAAATAGTTAATTAAGTACTCCGTAAATTTGTTTGAATTCGATCTTGCTTAAGTTACTTATACAAACCTGTTTCATCACACTGTACTGAGTAGTGATACTTAACTTCAACCTAAGCAAGCAATCAACTTGTTTCTAAATTCTCCTAACAAATAAAGGCATTTGTTTCCACAACCAGTTCAAATTGCAGTCTCCATATCAAAAGATAAAAAGTAACAGCATCTTCTCCTTGAGTTGACAGACCAACAACTTCTTCTCCAAAGTGAAGAAGCTGTTTGAATTCTTTATTTTGTAATGTGTTTTTTCCCTTTTCATTACATATCACATGATATATGATTTTTCAATCGCCTAGTATATGCATCATATGACTATATATAATATATATATGGCATACATTCCCAATTTCCCACACATTTTCTAGGTTTGCATAAGCAAAACTCAACTGCAACAAAAACAAATGGCAATATGGCAAATCCAGCTTGTGATACATGGCATAGGCATAGACATGGCATAATCAACTATTAATTTCATACCAAAACACGAAAGAGGTTGCCTGAGAAGAAGGGCGCCGGTGACTGCTTGAAGTCGAGAACGGCGCTGCCTAGATGCCTTGAGAAGAAGGATGAATGAAGCGGCGAAGGTGGGGCTCTTTTGAGAAGAAGGAAAACGCAGATGGAAGCGGCGAAGGTTGGCTCGTCCACGAGAAGTCGAGAAGCGGCTGCAAAGAAGAATGACAGACGACTGCAAAGTAGGAGGAGCGTCGTCGGAGAGTAGAGCGTCTACAGAACTGAGTCCGGGGAGGCGGCGAGGAGGAGGAGGCGCCGTCGACACTTAGAGAATTTTGAGGAGGAAGCTGTTGAGGAAAAGTCGAGCAAGACCTAGATGCCTTGAGAAGAAGGATGAATGAAGCGGCGAAGGTGGGGCTCTTTTGAGAAGAAGGAAAACGCAGATGGAAGCGGCGAAGGTTGGCTCGTCCACGAGAAGTCGAGAAGCGGCTGCAAAGAAGTCGAGAACGGCGCTGCCTAGATGCCTTGAGAAGAAGGATGAATGAAGCGGCGAAGGTGGGGCTCTTTTGAGAAGAAGGAAAAAGCAGATGGAAGCGGCGAAGGTTGGCTCGTCCACGAGAAGTCGAGAAGCGGCTGCAAAGAAGAATGACAGACGACGGCAAAGTAGGAGGAGCGTCGTCGGAGAGTAGAGCGTCTACAGAACCGCGTCCGGGGAGGCGGCGAGGAGGAGGAGGCGCCGTCGACACTTAGAGAATTTTGAGGAGGAAGCTGTTGAGGAAAAGTCGAGCAAGACCTAATTTGCTGATATGAGGAAGCTGTTGAGGCGGGCGCCCTTTGCCCGCCTCTAAATTTTTTAAAAGCAGTTGTGAGGTGGGCTCCTACTGCCCGCCTCTAATAGTTGTAATTTGTTGAGGCGGGCGCCTACTGCCCGCCTCTAATATTTTCGGTGCTTTAGAGGCGGGCGCCTTACTGACCGCCTCAACAGGTCAAAAACACCCATATTTGTTGAGGCGAACGAAAAGTTGCCCGCCTCTAAAGCATCTGTTGCAGCGAACTAAACGACTGACCGCCTCAACAGATAGTAGAATAAGACTTTTTGCGGCGGTTTTGAAGGTGCCCGCCTCAACAGGGGGGTTGCAACAAGTGTTTTTTCTACTAGTGTTTCCAGAAATTCACCACACTCGGGCAATCTCGAAATAGGTGTTCCAAAGTCTCATCCCCATTCTTGCAAATGGAGCAGCCATCAGAGGTGGCGATGTGACGCCTGAAGTGTTCTGCATTGCTAAGAACCCCTCCCTTGGACAATAACCAGATGAATCTCTTGTTCCGCTCTGTAATGTCCAGTCTCCAGATATGCGAATAAAGGGTCTTGTCCACAAAAGGGGTATGATTGAGGCCTCTCAGAGTGTCATAACCCAATTTAGTCGAGTAGATGCCATTAGCCGTCGGGGCCCAACTAATCTCATCCACACAATTCGGGTCGTCAGGAATACAATAAGCCGCAATATGGAGAATGACCCACTCAGGAAGGAGATGGTGGAATCTGTCCCATTCCCAACCTCGGGCTGTAGTCCAGTAGTCGCTAATCATATCCGTCTCCTTATCCTCGATGTCAGAAGTAGCCAGATCAACAAGAGGCGTGTCCATAATCCAACGGTCTTTCCAGAAACGAAGCGGGCTATTGGATCCCAGAATCCACCTGACTCCAGGATTGATGACTTTCTTAAAGCCTTTCTTCATTCCTCTCCATATGTGTGTAGCAGGAGGGGCTGTTGCACGAGTCAAACTCGTATATTTCCCCTTGAGCACAGAAGCCCAAAGTGAGTCTTTTTCCATGATGAAACGCCAGCTGAGCTTGCCTAAAAGCGCAATATTAAATTCTTCAATGGACTTGACCCCAAGCCCGCCAAGGCTTTTGGGTTTGGTAATCTCATCCCAAGCAACCTTGTGCATACGTCTGTGCCCATCTGAGCCTCCCCAAATGAAGTTCCCACAAATTTGATCAATGCGGGACCAAACCGGGCGAGGAAGAGGGACCGTAGCCATCGTGTAAACCGGGAGAGAAGCACGCACATACTTAGTTAAAGTAATCCTGCCAGCAAGACTGAGACTATTAGCTTTCCACCCGGCCAACTTCGTAGTAAACTTATCAAGCAGAGGGCCAAAATCCTCTTTAGTAATGTTCCTATTCAGGATGGGCATACCAAGATAGGTACCTAAGTCATCCGTGATAGGGAAACCACTAGCATTCTGAAGTTGGTTCCTTAATCGAATCCCCACATTAGCCGACACATAGATCTTCGATTTAGAGGCACTAACCCGTTGACCCGAGGCTTTGCAGAACCTATCCAGAATCTCCTGAATGATGCGGATCTGTGAGACAGAGGCTTCGGCAAACAACATGATATCATCCGCAAAGAAAATATGCGAGAGTCGGGGACCTCTTCGGCTGAGACGAATCGGCTACCACTCCTCATTTCCCACCGACTGACAAATAAGATGACTGAGCCTCTCAATGCAAAGGATGAAAATATAAGGAGAGATGGGGTCTCCCTGTCTGATTCCCCGAGAAGGAGTAAACTGTCTAGTAACCTCTCCATTCCAAAGAAGATGCATACGGGGCGAGCGAATACCCATCATAACCCAATCAATCCAGGTTTCCGAAAGACCAGCTGCAATTAGGGTTTCTACCACAAAATCTCAATTTAAGCGGTCGTAGGCTTTTTCAAGATCAAGTTTGAGGAGCATCCACCCTTTCGCACCCTGTTTAGCTTTCATCGAATGTACCACTTCTTGCGCAACAATAATATTATCAGAGATGAGACGGCCCGGAAGGAAACTACCTTGGAAGGGACCAATCATACCTAAGAGGAAGGGTTGGAGACGCGCCATCAAAAATTTTGTAATGACCTTGTAGAGAACATTACAGAGACTAATCGGGCGAAACTGGCTAATGAGTTTGGGTTGGTTGATTTTAGCAATAAGGACGATGATGGTATCATTGAGCTCGACGGGAAGCGACTTCCTAGCAAGGATCTCAGAGATAAATTCGTAACCGAATCACCAACAACCGGCCAACAATCCTGGTAAAAAACGGGTTGATAGCCATCGATACCTGGGGATTTAAAGGCTTTCATGGCTTTGATAGCACTCCAAATCTCTCCAGGCGTAACTGACGAGGCAAATTTGTCGTGTGCCAAGTCAAGTAATCCTAACATGCAAACTAAGTAATATAGTGCGCAAGTAAGGGTCGAATCCCAAGATAATCAGTTTATCAAATTCTTAAGTTATCACAATGACTAACCAATAAACGTAACCAAAGGGGGGTTTTTGTGGTTTTGATACGAAGTATCGAATGTCAACTTGGTTATAACAAGATTAAGCGAAGTGTTCCACTTAGCGATTATCCACAATTAGATTAACAAGTTGATCTTAAAATCCTTTTTATCCCTATGTCAAGTTCTCAAGTGATCGTTCTAATTCCTGTTCTTGAATAGTTATTAGTCCAACTAGTCCTAATAACCCTTACTCGATTATAACCTCGAAACTATCAAAGTTCAATAACAAAGTAGCAATGCATTCAGGAATAGATAGATACATGCAATATCATGGACAACTAGTCGGATACTCGACATGTACTCAACTCTCTTCTCTAATAACAATCACAACTAGTTCATGCAAATAGATTGTGCTACACAACAAGTATGATAATTCAACTAGAAGTATCAAACTCTAGCAATATGAACAAGACACAACTAACTTAGGTGATCAATCTAAAGTAGTAAATCTAGTTCATCGACAATACAAACAAGAGAGTTGAGACAATCAAAGAGTAGGCAAAAGGAAAGGATAAACTCACAACTTGTTGAATCCAAAAGCTTCAAATGCCAAGTGAAACAAAGAACCTTAACAACTCATAAGTTTGTGAAATACTCTCCAAAAACTTAAGCAAAACAAAGACTAGATGATCAAGGATGATCATCCACTACTTATATAGTATCCACTAATGTAACAGCCGAATTAAGGTACTAAAAACGTATAGAAAGTTACAGAATTAAACACAAATTACTTCAAATGGCAAACACATCAATTTGATTCTTCTGTCGAGGAACCGCACCCGCGGGCGCGGTTTTGGGTTTCTTCAGATTCTCAGGATGGCAGAGGGCCGCGGGCGCGGTTTGAGACCCGCGGGCGTGGCTTGAGCTTTCTCGAAAGCCTTGGCTGAAGGTGAAACCCGCGGGTGCGGCTTGATACCCGCGGGTGCGGCTTGATACCCGCGGGTGCGGCTTGAGCTTTCTCGAATCCTTGTCTGAGGATGAAACCCGCGGGTGCGGCTTGAGACCCGCGGGTGCGGCTTGAGACCCGCGGGTGCGGCTTTGTTGTCTGAGGCAGAACCTGCTGATTTCTTCAAGTCTTCGTCTTCGTCTTCGTCTTCAGCAGCTTCTTCCTTATGCTTCAATGCTTCCAATGCTTGTATCATCTCTTGGAATCCCGTATGTAAATCTTCTCTCGAACAGCTCCATGATACAGATTACATAGAAACAAATAACATAATCGTATACAAAACTAGCTAATAATCCATAGTTGCGGTATGTAAAACACCGCTTATCAAACTCCCTCATACTTAGACCTTGCTCGTCCCCGAGTAAGCTAAAAGAAACTTACTCTTTTACAATAATCACTAAAAGATCTCAGGAAGTATGAAAAAGAAAGAAACTACAAATCACTAATACATTTAGTCTACAAACAATATGATGAGAAAGAAATCTATCAATTTTGGTCTTCCATAGTGGTTAACATGCAAAATATTTTGTCCTAAGACACTCATTTCACTCATTTTGCCTAGGCGCCTCGAAAGGTTTTCACCTAGCCACTCATTTCGTTTTCAATCTCACCATTCCTTACCGCCCTCAAGTCCTTTTTTGCCAAACCTAATGCAAGCCGAACTACCCGCTTATTGCATGGATTTTTCCATCCCAGGATTTTCATTTGCCTTTTTTCGTATTTTTGTGGCTTTTTCTGTTTTTAATTCCATGCAAAGTACAACAAAATAAAAACCGAAGGGAAATAACAAGGAAATGAAACTACTCTAGGATAAGCAATGAACTAATTTCCCTCCCCCATACTTGTAGTGCACAATGCCCTCAGTGTGTAAGACATAGAAAAATAATGAGGAAGAGAGAAAGAAGCTCACTGATCCGGGTCATCCCGGTTTGGATATTCGGGCCAACGAGCATGCATGTCGAGCCGTAAGTCATCCACCGACTGCTGCAGCCTCTCAACATTTTGGTTCACCGTCTGAACCGACTGGTAGACATACTCAATCCGCTCGAAAAGACGCTGCTCCCAAGGTATGTCAGCAGGAGCTGCAGATGATGAGCCTTCGCCCCATTGCCTCTGAGGCTGAAAACGAGGGGCAGGCTCCTGGAAGTCATCATCATCATCATCCTCAAGGTCAACTGGCTGCTGATCCAGCTGCGGAACCGTCTCCTGGATGCTGATCCCACCGCGAGCTCGTCGTCGAGCAGCTGCACGAGGGGGAGCGGGTGTTGGGTTGATCCTAAAAGTATGGGCTGGCCCATAAGCAAAATCCTCGGTGAGAGCAATCTCGGGAGGACCGAGCCAAACCCACATCCGCTCGTCTTCATTTACTGTAACCGACTTGAGCCACCTAAGTCGAGTTTGCAGAAATGTGGCATCCAACAAATAGGGACCCATTGAGGGGTCCGGACTACCTATGCAGTCAAGCTTCTCCCAGTCGGGGACGACAGCCTCTAAGATGAGGGTGATCATGCCACCCAAAGCAATCTGTCCCCTTGGTTTTGAGCGGGCTGTCTTACAGGAGTGAACAAAAAGTGAGAGCCAATCCGGAATTACCTGACATTCCGGCATAAGAGCATATAGATACTTCAGCTGGTAGGCAGGCACCTTGTTCACCTCAGAAAGCCCAAAGAAGGCCATAGATAGGGCCCGCTGTGTCAGGCGGAGACATGGATGAGACATTTTAGCATTATAGTCATTACCATGGGTGTCCCGAACTTGTCCCGTCCATGTGTACCAGACTTGTGTAGGGCTGTCACCAACTGTAGTGTCATAATCTGCAGAGGGAACCTGAGAGATTCCCAAGATGTGGCGCATCTGTTCAGCCTGAACCGTAAAGGACCGTCCATTGTAAATGAACTGGATGGCCGAGATGAAGGTGGTCTCCGAGACGGTCTTGGACTTGAGGCTTGCCAGAAACTGATAGGTAGCCTCGGCATGAGTGGGAGCTGACCTGAACAAGAAACCCTGCAGCCCTGCGTGCTCAAGCATGGCCTCAGTGCATGCAGTCATACCCAAATCATCGAGCGTACGTAGATGAAAAAATCTCGTGGCTACACACTGCTTAGCCGTTAAATAAGCTAAGTTGGCCTGAACCTGTTGTTGCCACAAATCATTTTTGTGGCCTCGAGATGTTCCTGCTGCAGCCATCACAGTATATATACAACGCAAATACTACCACAAATCCGCACACAACAAAGATACCAAGCAGCAGCAGCAGCACAATAGCAAAAAGCCCTCCCCGAGGCGTAAGAAAATCAACAATGATGAGGGTGGTTGTCAAAAAACTTACTGAAATCAGCAAACAATGGACGACAGAGGCGAAAGTCGCGGGCGCGGGTTGGGAGCCGCGGGTGCGGTTTCTGCGCGCTGGAGAATTTCTGGGCAGGGCGAGGCCGCGGGTGCGGGTTTGTAGCCGCGGGTGCGGTTTCGTCGAGACAGAACTTTCTGGGCAGGGCGAGGTAGCGGGCGCGTGTTTTTGAGCCGCGGTTGCGGTTGGATTCCGGCGCGGGTGCGGGTGCGGGTGTGGAGGAGGACTTGGTGGAAGGTTGTTGGTGTTGGGAAAGAGAAGGGTTTGGTGGGAGGTTTTGAGAAAGAAAATTGGGAGGTAGGGTATGAGGGAAGTGGGAGATGGGAGAGTTTTATGTGGTGGGAGAGTTTTATGTGGTGGGGGGTAGAGAATGAAATTTGATATGGAGAAGGGTAGAAGATGAAATTTGATATGGAGAAGGGTAGAAGATGAAATTCGATATGGAGAAGGGTAGAAGATGAACCGTCAATTCCTTTTCTTTTCTTTTCTTTTTTTTTTTCTTTTTTTTTTCTTTCATAAACGAAAAGAAGAACCGTCAATTCCTTTAGTAGCAAACGACCATCGTCTTCTCATCTTGACTTCCTAGAAAATAGAAAACAAAACAATTAAAAAGAAAATGAAATTCAAGGGAAAAAGAAGAATACCCTGGGTTGCCTCCCAAGCAGCGCCTTGGTTAGAGTCGTGGCTCGACTTGGTTTCTCGTCTTCAATTTTCAAAAGTTGGCTCTTCTAGAGCCATTTCATCGAAATACACTTTGGTGAATCCCTCATGGTAAGGTTTTAACCTTTGACCATTCACCTTGAAGACGTTGTGGTTGTCTTTGTCAAACAACTCCACGGCGCCATGAGGAAAGACGCGAGCAACAACATACGGGCCATTCCACCGGGATCGCAACTTACCCGGAAAAAGTTGAAGACGAGATTGGTAGAGCAAGACCTTGTCTCCCACCTTGAAATCTTTCCTCAAGATGTTCTTGTCATGCCAAGCCTTCGTCTTTTCCTTGTAGATCACCGCATTCTCATACGCATCCCGGCGTATCTCTTCAAGCTCTTGGATTTGCAACTTCCTAAAGTCGCCTACCTCATCCAACTCCATGTTGCATTTTTGCACCGCCCACCACGCCTTGTGTTCTAACTCCACCGGAAGGTGACAAGCCTTCCCAAACACAAGTCGATATGGGGACATTCCTATTGGAGTTTTGTAGGCGGTCCTATACGCCCAAAGTGCATCATCCAACCTTAAACTCCAATCCTTTCGATTAGGAGCCACCGTCTTTTCCAGAATCCCCTTGATTTGCCTATTGGACACCTCAGCTTGTCCATTGGATTGGGGGTGATAAGCAGTTGAGACTCGTTGAGTGACATGGTACTTCTTTAAAAGTGCACTCACCGTCTTGTTGCAAAAGTGAGTACCTTGGACACTTATAAGAGCCTTTGGAATCCCAAAACGAGAAAAGATATTCTCCTTCAAGAAACCTGCTACCACTCGGGAATCATCAGTTCTGGTGGCCTTCGCTTCCACCCATTTGGAAACGTAGTCCACCGCAAGTAAAATGTATAAATTCCCAAACGAACTAGGAAAGGGTCCCATGAAATCAATACCCCAAACATCAAAAATCTCACAAAAGACTAATGGTGTTTGTGGCATCTCATTTCTTTTAGAAATTTTCCCGACCCTTTGGCATCGGTCGCAAGCTTTGCAAAAGGCAAACGCATCCCGAAAGATGTGTGGCCAATAGAAGCCGGCGTCCAATACCTTCCTAGCCGTTTTATTAGCCCCAAAATGCCCCCCACATGCATGAGAATGACAAAAAGTAAGGACAGACTGTACCTCGTTATCCGGGAGGCATCGTCGGATTACCTTGTCAACACAATGTCTCCAAAGGTAGGGGTCATCCCAAACGTAGAAACGTGATTCCCGCTTGATCCTATCTTTTTGAGCTTTGGTGTAGTTTGGCGGGAATTCTTCGCGAACCAGGTAGTTCACGATATCGGCAAACCATGGTTTGAAAGACCGGAGGGCGAAAAGCTTGTATTCGGGGTCAATTTCTGCATACTCGGCTGTCAGAAAACCGCGATCGCGGTTATTGAGACGCGGTCGCGGCTCTCCTTGCAGTGAGATTTCTGGCAAACACAAACCGCGGGTGCGGTTTACTAGCCGCGGGCGCTACTCTCTCTTTTCCGGAAATTCTTGAGAGCATAAACCGCGGGTGCGGTTTCCTAGCCGCGGGTGCGGCTTGTATTCAGCAGAAGCAGAAATGGCAGAATGAATTTGATACAAGTTTTCGTCCGGGAATGTACCTTGATTGGAACCTGTAATTTACCGTCCTCTGGCACAATCCGGCTCAAATGATCAGCTACGGAGTTTTCGACTCCCTTCTTGTCCCGGATTTCCACATTGAACTCGCTTAAGAGCAAAACCCATCGAATGAGTCTTGGCTTTGATTCCTTCTTCGTCATGAGATAACGAAGAGCAGCGTGGTCCGTGTGGATAATCACCTTCGTGCCCAAAAGATATTGCCGAAATTTTTCAAGGGCAAACACCACGGCTAGCAACTCCTTTTCCGTGGTGGAGTAATTCCTCTCAGCTCCGTTCAAAGTCGTGGAAGCATAGTAGATGACGTGCATTGCTCTTCCGACTTTTTGACCAAGAACGGCTCCCACCGCATGATCACTAGCATCACACATGATCTCAAAGGGTAGAGACCAATCGGGTACTTGGATGATTGGTGCTTCGGTGAGGTGGGCTTTCAGAGTGTCGAATGCCTTCTTGCACACATTCGACATGTCAAAAGTAGCTTCCTTTTTCAAAAGCTCACATAGGGGCGTGGAGATCTTAGAGATGTCCTTGATAAACCTGCGATAAAAACCTGCATGGCCTAGGAAAGAACGCACTTCACGCACATTAGTAGGATAAGGCAACGATTGAATGACGTCAATCTTTGCCTTATCGACCTCAATACCCCTAGCTGAAATTATGTTCCCCAATACTATCCCTTGTTCAACCATAAAATGACACTTTTCAGAATTCAATACTAGATTAGTATCTACACATCTTTTAAGCACGAGTGACAAATGATTTAAACATGCATCAAAGCTATCCCCATGTACCGTAAAATCATCCATAAAAACTTCTATGAAATGTTCAATGTATTCCGAGAAGATACTTACCATACATCGTTGAAAGGTCCCGGGCGCGTTACATAATCCAAAAGGCATCCCACGATATGCAAAAGTGCCAAAGGGACATGTAAACGTCGTCTTCTCTTGATCTTCGGGTGCAATAGCCACCTGAAAATACCCTGAATACCCATCTAGGAAGCAATAATACGGACGACCGGCAAGTCGTTCAAGCATTTGATCAATAAAAGGGAGGGGGAAATGATCTTTTCGGGTTACCGCATTCAGCTTGCGGTAGTCAATGCATACTCTCCAACCCGTTTGAGTTCGGGTAGGAACCATCTCACCTTGTTGATTCTCTACCAATGTTATGCCCCCCTTCTTAGGGACACATTGAGTTGGACTTACCCATTGACTATCCGAAATGGGGTAGATCATGTCAGCTTGAAGAAGTTTCAGCACCTCCTTCTTGACCACCTCCATCATAGGTGGGTTTAACCTTCTTTGGGGTTGCCTAGAGGGTTTAGCACCTTCCTCAAGAAGGATCCTGTGCATACAGGTGGAAGGGCTAATTCCCTTGATGTCAGCAATGGTCCACCCAAGATCGGTAATGTGTTCTTTCAGCACCATCACCAACCTTCTCTCTTGTTCACCTGTCAACTTGCTTGAAATGATTACCGGGAGGGTATCATTTTCCCCAAGAAAAGCATACTTCAAGTGCTCGGGTAATTGCTTGAGCTCTACAACCGGTGCCTGCACAATAGAAGGAAGAAGCTTTTCGCTCTCCAAAGTTAGTAGCATGGGCCGACCGGCCAAAATTCTACCCGAAGCGTCTAGACGAGCTAGAACATTTTGAATCTCAGGTGGAAGAGACAAATCAAGTGTTGGTGAGTGAACGATGCTGTGTTCCAATACACTTTGTAATTCATCTAAGCCAAAGATATTGAAAACATCTTGGACTATAGGATCAATTACATCAATTGAACAAATAGACGCAGCATCTTCGACGGGGTGTTTCATAGCATCAAAAATGTTAAATTGAACTATTTCCCCATCGAACTCTAAACTGAGAGATCCACTAGCCAAATCAATCTTTGTGTTAGCGGTTCGCATGAAGGGTCTCCCAAGCAAAATAGGAGCAGCTTGCCCATCATGTTCCATGTCTAACACAAAGAAATCAGCGGGAAAGAACAAATTATCCACCATAACCAGAACGTTTTCAACTACACCTTTAGGATACACGGTGGACCTATCGGTTAGTTGAATAACAATTCCGGTTTCATGAAGTGGACCTAACCCGAGAATCTTATAGAGAGAGTAAGGCAACACATTTATCGATGCACCCAAATCGAGCATGGCTCGTTCAAAATGTGTGTCGCCTATACGGCAAGGTATGCTGACCATGCCCGGATCGCTGCACTTCTTAGGCATTCGCCTTTGAAATACAGCGGAGACACGCTCGCTTACCGTCACCTTTTGTTGCCCTTTCAACTTTTGATTCCTCTTGATTGTGCAAAGTTCTTTTAAAAACTTTGCATATCGAGGAATGCTTTTAATTAACTTGAGCAAGGGGATGTTTACCTCACATTTGCTAAACGTTTCAAACAACTCCTTGTCGTTTTCCGGCCTTTTGGTGTTCCTAAGGGCATCGGGAAACGGGGCGGGAGGCTTGGTGGAGTCGAGAGGTGGAAAGTTGGGGGGAACGTAGTTGTCCTGTCTCAACTGGAAATCCCCCCGATCCTCCACTTCGAGTTCAACATTTTGTGAAGGAAAGTCTGGAATATTTACCTTGGTGGATGAGCCGCGGGTGCGGCTTTCAACCCGCGGGCGCGGCTCGTCAGTCCAATTGCTTTCTGGCGCAGTGGAGGAGCCGCGGGCGCGGTTTTCCACCCGCGGGCGCGGTTCTCGGCTGTCCTCAGAATCCAATTTTTCTGCCGAAGCCTCGACAAGGTTTTTGGTTTCCCCCAAAATCTTACCACTTCTTGTTGTCACTGCACTTACATTTCTGGTTGGATTCACCACCGTTTGGGACGGTAGAGAATTGGAATTTTGTTGTGCAATGGTGGTAACAGCTTCAGCCAACTGCCCAATTTGCTTCTCCATGTTCTTGATGCTCGACTCGGTCGTTTGAACATGAGTTGTGAAGTGTTGAGTCAAGGATCTCAGCAGCTCCGCAGTAGATGGTCCAGCATTGGGTCGAGGGCCTTGAGCTTGTTGTTGGGGCTCATTTGGATCACGCCATCGAAAATTGGGATGATCTCTATACCTCGGGTTGTAGTTATTTTGTTGATCACCACGAGGTCGTGGGGGTCCATACCCACCAGCAGCAGCATTGACTTCAGCAACATCTTCACCTTCAAGCTCAGGGCATTTATCTGTAAAATGAGAAGGGTCAGAACAAATACCACATACCTTTACTTGTTGTTGTTGTCCTTTTTGCAACTGAGAGACCATCTTCTTCAACTCTACAAGCTCAGCTACAAGAGCGGAATCCCCTGAACTTGCTGCGTGCACTCCCTTTTTGGTGTATATCCTACCAAAACTCCTTGTGCTCCCAGCCATATCTTGCAATTTCTCCATGGCATCCTCCGGCGTCATGTTGAGAATATTCCCACCACACGCAACATCAACCATCCTCCTTTCTTGGTTAAGGAGACCATTGCAAATGTAAAGCACAAGATCCTCGGTATCATACCCATGAAAAGGGCACGAAGCACACAACCCCTTGAAGCGTTCAAGGTAGTCATAGAGCGTTTCGCTTCACTTTGCTCGACATGGGCTATCTCCTTCTTGAGAGCATTTGCCTTCTTCACCGGAAAATACTTGCTCAAGAACACCTTGTGCAACTTTTCCCAATTATCAACCGAACCGGTTGGCAAATGGTAATACCAAGAACGAGCACCATCCTTCAAAGTGAACCTGAAGGCTCTCATCTTAATCTGCTCTTCCGTGACGTTTGGCGGTTTGGTTGTCATGCAAATGTCATGAAATTGGTTCAAATGCATGATTGGATCCTCACCAGCCAAACCATGGAAACTTGGGAGCAAATTGATCACCCCCGACTTGAGCTCGAAAGTCACCCCATGAGCAAGGGGTGGAATAACCACAGCTTGAGGTTGTTGTGTCAGGTTCGGTGTTTGCCGCTCTCTCAAAGTGCGAGTAACACCACCTCCTGGTAACCTTGTCTCAATTAGCTCTCGTTGAGCATTAACGACCAACTGCATGTCAGCCAATTGACGTTGCACTTCAGCAAGAGCTTCTCGATCGGCCATTTCTACTGTCTCAGTCCCGACTCTGCTCTCTCTTCGATTCCGATGAAAAGTTCTCTCGATCTCTGAATCAAGAATAGAAAGAGGCTGATTAGTAGAACGGGTGTTGACCATTCACTAGTCAACACTAAAGTTAGTCAAAATAAGAACTTAAAAATAAGAAAATTTGATTCCCCGGCAACGGCGCCAAATTTGACGAGGCGAATTTGTCGTGTGCCAAGTCAAGTAATCCTAACATGCAAACTAAGTAATATAGTGCGCAAGTAAGGGTCGAATCCCAAGAGAATCAGTTTATCAAATTCTTAAGTTATCACAATGACTAACCAATAAACGTAACCAAAGGGGGGTTTTTGTGGTTTTGATACGAAGTATCGAATGTCAACTTGGTTATAACAAGATTAAGCGAAGTGTTCCACTTAGCGATTATCCACAATTAGATTAACAAGTTGATCTTAAAATCCTTTTTATCCCTATGTCAAGTTCTCAAGTGATCGTTCTAATTCCTGTTCTTGAATAGTTATTAGTCCAACTAGTCCTAATAACCCTTACTCGATTATAACCTCGAAACTATCAAAGTTCAATAACAAAGTAGCAATGCATTCAGGAATAGATAGATACATGCAATATCATGGACAACTAGTCGGATACTCGACATGTACTCAACTCTCTTCTCTAATAACAATCACAACTAGTTCATGCAAATAGATTGTGCTACACAACAAGTATGATAATTCAACTAGAAGTATCAAACTCTAGCAATATGAACAAGACACAACTAACTTAGGTGATCAATCTAAAGTAGTAAATCTAGTTCATCGACAATACAAACAAGAGAGTTGAGACAATCAAAGAGTAGACAAAAGGAAAGGATAAACTCACAACTTGTTGAATCCAAAAGCTTCAAACGCCAAGTGAAACAAAGAACCTTAGCAACTCATAAGTTTGGAAATACTCTCCAAAAACTTAAGCAAAACAAAGACTAGATGATCAAGGATGATCATCCACTACTTATATAGTATCCACTAATGTAACAGCCGAATTAAGGTACTAAAAACGTATAGAAAGTTACAGAATTAAACACAAATTACTTCAAATGGAAAAGACATCAATTTGATTCTTCTGCCGATGAACCGCACCCGCGGGTTGAGAGTCGCGGGCGCGGTTTTGGGTTTCTTCAGATTCTCAGGATGGCAGAGGGCCGCGGGCGCGGTTTGAGACCCGCGGGCGCGGCTTGAGCTTTCTCGAAAGCCTTGGCTGAAGGTGAAACCCGCGGGTGCGGCTTGATACCCGCGGGTGCGGCTTGAGCTTTCTCGAATCCTTGTCTGAGGATGAAACCCGCGGGTGCGGCTTGAGACCCGCGGGTGCGGCTTTGTTGTCTGAGGCAGAACCTGCTGATTTCTTCAAGTCTTCGTCTTCGTCTTCGTCTTCAGCAGCTTCTTCCTTATGCTTCAATGCTTCCAATGCTTGTATCATCTCTTGGAATCTCGTATGTAAATCTTCTCTCGAACAGCTCCATGATACAGATTACATAGAAACAAATAACATAATCCTATACAAAACTAGCTAATAATCCATAGTTGCGGTATGTAAAACACCGCTTATCAGTAACGTCTTTAGCAAGATCTTGAGCTGCACTGGCCGGGAAGGCCGGGAACCCATAGATATCAAGGACCCCCGAAGCATCTCCCGAATCTTTATACAATTCCTCAAAGAACTCAATAGCATGCTCATCAAGTTCCGTTTTGTCCTCCATCCAAACACCACTCGAGTTCTCAAGCCCATCAATCTTATTACGATTACGTCTGATAAGCGTCGATGTATAAAAGAAAGTCGTATTACGGTCCCCAAAGGCAAGCCAAAGTTCCCGGGATTTCTGCATCCAAAGAAGCTCCTCTTGTTCCATGACCGAAGCAAGTTCATTTTTCAGCAAACCTTCTTTGCAGAGGAGGGAGTCAGAAGGACCAGAGCTGATGCTAATTTGCACATGGAGAAGCTCCTGAATCAGGTCTTTCTGACGCATCTGAATGTTCCCGAAGACATCCTTATTCCAGATTCGAAGATCCTTAGAGAGAAACTTCAGAGCAATAGGAGTGTCAAGAAAGTTACGCCACTTGTCCCGAATGAACTCCAGAAAGGCCGCATGCTTGAGCCAGGCGGCTTCAAATCTGAACGGGCGGCGAGAACTATCCATGCCGATGAAGGGTTCACTACAAAGAAGAAGCGGACAATGGTCCGAAGAGAGCTTAGGAAGGTGTTTCACCATGGCATTAGGCCAACAAGAGCGACCCTCCGCATTGGTAAACACTCTATCCAGAAGCTTTGCAACCCTGGTCCCCGTAGTGTTTCCCCGACTCCAAGTATAATCCGAACCAGAGTACCCCAAATCAATGAGGCCAAGGTTGTTAGCCCAATCCAAAAAGATGTTGGAATCCAAATGAAGACCTCCACTACCACCTTGTCTCTCGTAAGAATGAAGAATGCAATTGAAGTCTCCGCCAACAATAATAGGCCCCTGGACTGCACGAATGGCCAACTCTAACTCAGGCCAGAAATTCACCCAGCGTGTCGCCGTAGGAGGGGTGTAAACTGCAAAGATTTGGACAGTGTAAGAGTTGATCCGAAGGGAAGCTTGGATAAAATTACTCGTGGACTTGACGATATGGAAGTCCACCACCGGGGACTTCCATAAGAACCAAATCCCACCTGAAAAACCCAAAGCTTCAACACGAAAATTATTAATAAACTTTGAACGGGCGCAAGCGATATCCGCTTGGGCCCCCGAGATCTTCGTCTCAAAAAGCGCAACAATATTAATAGCATGATGGGTACGAATATATTTAAGGGCTCTGTGGAAGCCATCACTTCTAGCTCCACAACAATTCCATAAAGAAAGACTAAACATAAAGAACCTTAGGGGGGAGCCTAAGCTAGGCTTGGTTCATCTCGTCAACCCCTTGGTCCGGATGTTCGTCCTCCTTCATGAAGTTATCTTGAGTCCTTGCTTCCGTTTCAGCGTTGGGATCGGTCTCCTGATTCTCTTTTGCATTCATATCCTCCTGAACCTTCTCAGTGCTTCCCAAGGAGTCATCATCACATGCCATAATGTTCTTGGACTTATCCTCATGCTCCTTCCCGACCTGCACATTTGAAACATTATTCTAAGTATCTATCGAAATTGAGGTTGAAGGAGGAGAGGGTAAGTAGCTGGGATTTTCATCCACAGATCGGCGTCTCATAGCTGGGATTTTCCCTGTTCTTTTGGAATTTCTCATAGCTGTACTATTTGACCGTTTGATCTTTGTTTGGGCAACGACTCCATTTTCTGACGTGGTTGCTCGTCTGGCTTTCCAGCTGTCATTCCTCTTCCTCCAAGACGCGCCCATCCATTCCGCGTAACAGCCCTTCTTCGTAGTTGCGCCGCCACTCGACACCGCTGTCTCCGCTCCTGTAATAACCCCAGCATCAACGAATTTGTCAGCGGCTGTAGCCAGCCCAGATTGAATACCAGTCGTGGAAGTAACCTCGATTTTGTACGGGCAGTGGTTCTTTAGGTGGCCATGGCGCCCACACTCGTGGCAGATCGTCGGGAGGCCCTCATATTCCACCAAATAACGCTCGCCATTGATAGTGACAGTGCCTTTTAGGGGCTTTTGAAGATCAACCTCTACACAAATTCGGGCAAAGCGGCCACGGTTTGTGTAGAGCGTCTGATAATCGACCTTAATCGGGTTTCCCAGACCCGACGCTACAACAAGACCTTCTCCTCATAAAGCAATGGTCTTACCAAAAATTGTCCATGGTCCTCTTGTCAAGGCATCCAAGAATTCCTCCTCGGAGCCGAATCGTACCAGGTAGCAACCCTCAGCCAAATCTAGCACTTGCATCTTCGAAGTGAACCGCCACAACTCCTTCAGTTTACGTTTTATGGTCTGGAAAGCAATGGTCTTACCAAGCATTTTGACAACCACTGACCACCTCCACACCGACGCCAAGGCCTCCATTAACTCCGGGTCGATGATGATACAGGGGTCTCCATTCTCTCCCTCTGGAAAAGACACAACAATTTTACCTTCCAAGAACTCATCATTAACAAGGGTTTTTTGCTGGGAGACTCCACCGGTGACAGCACCTTTCGCAGCCACTTGACTCCACGGCTTATGGGTCTCCGGAGCTGCGCTAGGTGGGCGAGTCTCATCAGGCGGTTCAGTGTTGGGTGGGGTTTCGGTGTTTAGGGTTTCCGAGCCCATCTCGTCTGGCGGCTCAGAATCGGGAGCGGGGTTGCTAGGTTGGGCATGGGGATTCAACTCCGACAGTGGAGGGGCGGAAAACTCCGGGTCCATAAGGACGGAGAGCTGCGGTGACGCAGGGCACAAATCTCAGGACAAAACTCAAAATTACAGGGGGGAGAAAAGAGAGAAGCACGCGTGCGCGTTCTCTTGCCAGCCTAAAAAAGTTTTTTTGCCGTAAGGTTTGTTTTGCCGAAACTTTTCTCCAAAAATTGTATATTTATTTAAACTTTTAGTATATCAATACAAAGCATGTCATAAAAATTAATAATTGAGTAAATACTCCTTCCATTCCAAAAAAAATGTCATTTTAGCCCTCAATTTTTGTATCAAAAAAATAGTCATTGTAGCTATTTTGACAACATTTTGACAATAATATCATTAATAATAACTACAAAAATTAACTATACTTTTAGCATAATGTGTAATCTTCTCTACATAATTCCTGAAAACATAACAATTTGGAGTTTCTATAAAATTAATTAAGTGTATTTGAGCCAAAGTACATCATTTCTTAATGGAAAAAGATTATATGAGAAAGCTTTTTATGTCAAGAATAAGGACAAATCTCAGCCGTTAGATTAAAACAACGAAAAACACGTAAAAAACTGACATGGTCGAATAATTCAGACAAAAATTCAGCTCAAATTTGGTCTCGCGAGCACATATACATGAGATCATGTTAGTAAAGTGTTTTTTAAAAAAGTGTTTTCAGAAATTTAGCTAAAAGCATATAATACCCAACAATGTTTGTGTCATAGTTATCATGTATAGTTGTTTCAGTTTGATGTTAATAAGGATATGATGGAAGAGTTGTGCGAGGATGATAAGCGTAAAGGGAGGACGCGA
The DNA here is from genome assembly GCA_029168935.1 of Oxyria digyna. NCBI lineage: Eukaryota > Viridiplantae > Streptophyta > Magnoliopsida > Caryophyllales > Polygonaceae > Oxyria > Oxyria digyna. Next base: position 51,689,186 of record JAPVLV010000005.1, read on the forward strand.
GGATGGTGGAAAACGTTGTTCAAGGATGCCATGAAGATGGCTTTAAACTCGAGAAATCTGGATAAAACGCTTCAAGAAATCTAGAATCAAGCTGGCTTTTGTCATTCATTATTTATGTTATTATTTGATTTACCTAGCTTTTGATTTGATATGTAATGCGCTAACGTTTAATAGACTGTGAATGTTATGAGTTCTTGAAACTAAGGATAGCAGGTTAGATTTACAATACATACATTTATTACCAGCAACAAGTTAAATATATGACAAAAAAGAAATATGTCAAATTTTCCTGTAAAACAACTCTATATTCTGATCATAAATTCCAAGGCCAAATCTCCAAAGATCATTCCCTTCAGCTCAGCAACACAGACGCCACAGATATGATGGCCAGAACAACACAATTCAAGAACTTGATTTCCTGCAACAACCACAGAAATGGTATAAAAATCAAGCACAAAAGAGTTCTAAGACCAATATAAAAACCAAATCACATTAAAACCATATGAATTACCTTGTAGGAAAACCCGGAAGATACGAGCCCTTTGAACCCGATATCATAAGAAACGCTTCCATCATGGTTTAACAACCCGAAATTCCTCTCAGATGTCGGTCCAGGCTTCAAATCTTCATTAAACAAAGCAAACACATATGCCTTGACAGGTTTTTTGGGCTTCAATGGTGTCCCCTTCTTCTTCATCAACTTCTTCCTCAAATTCTTGTTGTAGATTCTTGCATTTGCTTTTGTTGCACCAAGCTCGTTGTCGTCTCCCTTAGAGGCCCACCCTGTTTCTGAAACAATCACCTGTGTGCAGCAGCAAAAACGACATTTAAAAAAACGTTTTGTTGTTGAATAAAATTTAAAAAAAAAACACTAAAAATTACCTCCATGTCCTTAAAGCCGAGCTTCTCGAGAGCAGCGTAGGCAGCGTCTATCTGGGCATCAAACATATTGTCATAATGAAGCCTGGTGGTGGGATCATAAGCACCCGGGTTTTTCTCAAACAAAGCGTAACGAATATCAATATGACTCGAGTCATACATATAAGCCAGGAAAGGGTAAGCATTGATGTAAAAAGAGGAGCCAACATCTGCATAGAATTGCAGGAGAGGCTTCATGTAAGGCATCAACTCATCCTTAAACGCGCCTGCAGATGGCGGGAAACTTGCTGCAAAAACGCCCTCAGAGTGAGCAGTTGAAACCTCAATCTTTTTAGTTAATTGAAGTTGATTCAGTGCTGAGTAGACGTTTTTCGTGGTGCCAACAAGGCCCGCCCATTGATCAGCATCTCCAGCTGCAAACACTTCATTTCCTACAGCAATGCCGTTTATACTTCCAATATAAGGGACGACATTCTGATTTACCCAATCCATAACAAGACTCGGATTCGCACTCATTTCTTTTAAGTGCTCGTTTCCTAGACCGATGACTAGATTGAGGCCTGAGCCGTTGAAAGCTCCAAGAACGCTGTGATCTGCATCAAAGATTCTCACATTCTTGATCTTGTTTGATTTTAGAAAGACGACCACCTCTGCGGGATCCGGGATGTTGTCTGCTAGCCTTCCATAGTTCACTCCATACGTTCCTGTGAATGCATTTGCTGCAAAAAATTCCAATTGTCAGAGGAAGAACTTAAAACGGTCATAAAAAAAAACTTTTCTTGATCATACCTGCAGTGTAGAGAAGGCAGAAGAGGAGGATAAACAATGGACAGGAAGAGTGCACCATTTGCTTTTTGGGTTATTTACTGTTAGTTTAAGTTCAAACCCAGAATTATTTGGGACTCAATTATGAAACCCAGAAATATTTGGGACTCAATTTATTAGAAATGTAAAGAGATTATTAGAAGGAAACAAAACCCTTTTACCAGGGTTCAAAGCTTCCTTTCCCTTGCTTGCCATAGATTAAACACGGAGCTAATAGATTCCAAACTCATGAGTGAATCCAACAAGTTCGTAATTTAAGGTTGAAATAGAAGAGGAGTGGAATCTCTTACCTTTCTCTCAAAGGATACCTTTCCGTTTACATTCTCTTTGGATAAAAAATAGGTATACCTTTCTTGGGCACTAAAAAATATTCCATAGAAAAGTAATGTGGTTTTGGGCGTGGACATTGATCTTAAATTAATGGAGTTAAGATGAGAAATCTACTAAATATAATGTATAATTCAGCAGATAAACCAATGTCAACAGTTATTATCAAGATGCAAAAACGGCAAGCAAGATCAAACAAGGAGGGCAATATAAGTGATAGAGCAAAGTCATATCATCATGGTACAAGTAAAAATCTGGTCACAAGTAGTGAAATTATAACTTACAGCATTAACAGTCAAACCTATCATAGCTGGACATATTTGTTTCCTTATTTATCAATACTTGAGTGTAGCTAAAGAGTTGAAAGCAATGTGACCAAATATGTCACCCAAAAACTAAAGATAGTAAAGTCTGTATAGTGAAATTCAGTTTAACAGCTAACCGCTGATGCCGCTTGATGTTGTTGTATAACTTTGTCGGGTTCTTGCACTGATGAATCAGGTTGCTCTTTCTTTCTTTGCTCTTTTTCTTCTGTAATATCAGTATACTCTACCTCAGTTGCCTCAGCGTTGATTTCATGATCATTTGAATCTTTTTCCTTTTCTGGTTCTTGGGTCGTCTCATGATTGGACACATCAGCATCATGTTTTTTCTCTTTTTCAGATCCCACCTTCGGCTCAAAGATGTCTTCCTTCTTCTCTTCTATTACCATACCAATGCCAACTTCGGTTTTGGTCCCATCTGAATTAGCTTCAATCTTTTCATCCTTTGCAGCTTTTGTTTCATCACGGAGGGTTTTTTCCATGTTAACAGCTGCATTATCCTTTTTTTCAACCATGTCGGCGATATCATCCTCTTTGGCAGCTTTTTTGTTCAGTTCAGATTCCGCCTTATCATCAATTTCTTCATTTGTTTTCTCTTCCTTCTCGTCTGTTTCAATAATGGCTTCTTCGGCAGCTGCATTATCTGCTTTGTCTTCATTTTTCACTTCTGCATACATTTTGTCCTCGGCTTCTTCAACAACGACCTCTTTTTCCTTCCCGTCTTTTGACGCAGACGATTTCCTGCTACGTTTCTTCACAGGCTCAATTTCAGACGAAAGCACCGTTGATTTTGCCTTTCCGCTGATTCTGGCTGACCGTCTAGGTGTTTCACCACTACTCCAGTCGAACTCTGACGCTGCAGGATTTCCAGGGTGTGATTTCAGGTATTGATCTAGTTGTTTTCGAGTACTAATCTCTTCTCCCGTTGGAGCAACAAACACAATTTCTGACTTTCTAGATGTGCCTCCTTTCTTTGGAGTGTACTGTGGAATAAGCAGCAACCACATATTAACAAACCATCAGTTATATCCAAGGCCATGAATGATTGATATACAACAGAAAGAATAGCAGCTTCGACCATCTAAACTCGATAAACGACACTCAAACTAATCAGTTACAGAAGGATCTTCCTAAAATGTAAACCTCTGATTGACAAGCACAAACACCATTAAATGCTCAATTTAATAGGCAATTAACAGCTTGAAGAACATCAGCAATAAAAAACCTAAATCAAGTCTAAAGGGGGCAAAATCTACAGTTCCCACTACAGAATTAACTTTACCATCACATAAACTTGAAAATTAGTGAAAACAGTGGCGAATTCAATTCAATTGACACAGGAAATAAAGTCAATCAGCTTCGCAAAAATCCAAAAAACAAAAGAGGGAAAAAAACATTGCAAACCAAAAGGATAAAATCGGAGTTGAATTATTAGGCGTAGGGAGAGAGAAAGGGACCAGTTTCTTCCATGTCGGCGGAGCAGTTAACTCAACTGAGAAAGCTTCCTTGACAGCTGAATCCGCCATTGTTTATCTCCCTGCAAAATCGCAAGCAAATCAAAATTGAAATTCAGAGCAAAATCGGGCAGAAAACAGTCATCGTTCCGCGGATAATATCGATCAGAAATCAGAATGCAAGAAATTGAGGAGAAAAGGGGGGAGAAACCGTGGAAGATGGTTGAGAATTTTCCTGGTCGTTGAGGTTTGTTTGTGAGAGTGAAGAGAAGAAATGGCAACGCGTGGAAATAGTTGGATTTGGATTTGATGCTAACTTGCGCCCATAAGTTTGGAAGATAAGCTGCCAACTGTCCCCTTTTAGCCGAACGGATATAGGGAATTTTTCGAAATTTATACCGCTAATCATTTTCGACCAATGTCAAAGCAAATATTGTACTTATTCTCAAAAATAGAATATACCGAGCATATTATCATCGGGTTCTAAAAACAATCATCTCTTAACAATCTACAGAAATTAGTAATTTTTACGTTCAATCACTTTCTGCTTCGTTGAAAGTATTGGACACGGCCGAAACTTTTGGACACCGTCCGAAATTTAGACACGATAAGACGGTAATAAAAATATATAATTAATAAAAGTATTCTCTATATCTATTTTATATTAGATTAGATATCAATCGTTTTATAGTAAGCTAGATATTAATGTTCTTCCCATCTTATTTTAACACATTTGTCGAGACACATTTTGCTTCGTTAATATCTCTTATTATATCTTTTTAAAAATTATAAAATTTTAATATTGATAAAGTACTCAATGAGACGAACAAAACAAGATCCCTCATTACCATGTTTGTTCTTATAGATTGAGAATAATCTAGCAAATTATATTTAATTGTGAATAGTGTAAAAATTAGAGATGAGAAGAACATTAAGGGACGGAGGGAGTATATCATATCACACATTGCGCATTGCGCGATTAGTAACTTAATACTAGTGTAGTGGATGGATGGTAGGATAGAAGAAAGCACATTAATAGACACACTCGGGGGGCGGCGTTGGAAAACGAGCAGTGTCGTTGCAGTAGTCGTAGACCAAGTGGTTGGAGCGGACCCACATGAGCTGCTGGTTCTGGTGCGACAGCTGAGTCTGGGTTGCGTAGCGATGACTTCCACACCTCCTCATGTTGTCCATAGCTGCAGACGGAATTGGACACTCACACGCATCCACATGGAACCCCTTAACCTTATACGAGGCTAACAACGGGGAGTCATGAGTCGTCTTCACGCTTCCCCCCTCTGTCGCCCACTCCCCTGCCTTCCATATCGAGCTGTACACTCCCATTGCTTGCCCCTTCGGGAACGGAACGCCTTTCTCTTCCATCTTCCTCTCTATTCGTACAACTGTCTCGTTCACCATAAATCTAACCCACAAAACCAAATCATCAGTCAATGGATTGATAGAGTATGAAACTAATCTTGGAACTTCAACCATCAGCTTCAGCTTACACAATTTCGCCTTGTGTCCAAACAATGGAATACGAGTGGAAGTGTTTGCTTGGGTCAAACCACAGCTTCACCCTCTGCTCTCTGTTCCCATCACCATTCACATACACGTTAGTTTGCACAATGTAACCTTCCTCCTTCCTCTTCCCCAAGAACTCGAAATCAAACTCGTTGTGGTAGGGTCCTTCCGATGCCATCTGCATGCAACCAAAACATATACCTTACATATCATTTTTGCTTATGAAAAAAACTGTCGGTTTCATTTATTGGCTAAGTTTAAGAGATGGACCAGCCTTCTACTTTTCATAGGACAATTATTGTTAGGAATTGCGGGTAGAGGTAGACCAATATATCCCCACTGAGCTTGTACCAAAATAATTAAAGAAAAGCCCTTCCAACTTTAAGACTTTAACTTCCAAATAATTGAAGTTCTCAGATGCAATTTTCACTCTAAATAACTAAAATTAATTCATTTCCGCAATTTTCATTATAAGACCACTCGTGACTATATTACCTTATACATTAATAAAAAATCGAAAGATTCTATTCGACCGTAAACAGCTTATATAAACTAAATGAATTATATTTCTTCAAGCCGTTCCGGTCTTTTATTTTACGTAGGCCCTGCAGTTTCGTGGATTGAGGCCTTTTTGGCCAGTTTCTAGGCAGACTATAGATTATTATTACAGAGGAATGCAAAGAAAATAAAGACATTGATTGTAGTTTAGGTATTTCACGAGATAATAGTGCTGGTCCTCTAAGATCCCCCACCAATTTTGTTGATTTAAATGGTGAGTAGTTGTGAATTGATGGCATCCATTTCTTTTTTACTACGGAGTACTGTAGTATGGAACAATGAAAAGTAGTTTTTACAACTTACATAGAAGGCGGTAACTGTTCCAGCAGAATCACCTTCCATTAGCTTCATCTCAATGGTTGCTTTCCCATACATGTATTTGCTCTTTGAACCAAACCCAGCACCTGAAAACATGGAGCAATATATAAAATTTTGACTCAATTTAAACTGAATGAGAGGTGAAAATACATAAGAAGGAAAAAGAGATACCAGAAGTTGTGTCAAGTTTGAGCTGTACAAGATCTCCTTGATAGATGAAATTTTGATTTCCCCAAATGGGTTCAATCAGATCATTGAACTTGTTCAAGGCGGATCCCTTCATGGCCACCATACTCAAAATAGTAGCCAACAACACAAAAACCATTGCAATGTTTTGAGGAAGAGCACCCAAAACAAATGCCATTGTCGGTTGTATATGTATAAGATAGAACTCAGAGACGGAGAGAGAGAGTGAAAAGAGAGGGCACAACACCAAAAGCCCTTTTTATCTGTAATCCTAGTGACTCTCTCTATCATTCTACAGAGTACGGAGTATTACATTTTCACAAAGAAAAACAAGATATGAGATAATACACTATATGTAATTGATAGTTGTACAAGGGTAGTTTAGTCTTTGTACCTAAAACTCTATATTAACAAATTTCTCTGTTTGTAACAATCTACTTGATTCACTTGTAATAATACAGTAAGTGTTCCCTCTCCAATTCTCTTTTTTCCGCACTAGGATCTTGGTGATTCAAGATCTTCTCATGATATCAGAGCCGAATCGGTTTTAATTCTCTTTGTCGATTCTTGAGTTTACAGTACAGAGGGGGAGTGATTCAATCAAGTCATGGAAGAAGCTTTGAGATCAGGCGATTATGCATCCAGTGATCCTTTGAGATTGTCAAACTCTGACAATCCAGGATCACAATTGATCGGATTGAAGTTTAATGGATCAAATTTCCTGGCATGGCGATCAGGAGTGACGATGGCGCTTGGGGCGAAGAGCAAGCTAGGGTTCTTGGATGGATCAAGTGTGATTTTATGGTGAGATGTTGGCTGCTTAATTCGATGGAATCTTCAGTCAGTGAAGGTTTCATGTTTGTCAACTCGGCAGCTCAGCTTTGGAATGAAATCTTGGAAAGGTATGGACAGAGTAATGGCCCTCTTCTTTTCCAATTAAAGAGAAGTTTGAATTCGATTTGTCAAGGAAATTTACCTGTTTCTGAGTATTTTGGCAAATTGAAGAAAGTTTGGGATGAGATCTTTGCACTCGAAGGAGTTCCGGAGTGTATTTGTGGTGGGATTCGCCACTGTGGTTGTAATCTTGTTTCCAAATTCCATGAAAGAACTCTAGAGGATCAATTGATGCAGTTCTTGATGGGGTTAAATGGTGGTTTTGACAGTGTCAGAGATCACATCTTATCTACTGAGCCTTTGCCTTTGCTTAATAAGGCATATTATTTGGTTCAACAATCTGAGAAGCAAAGGTCTGTCACAGGGATGATGGATAGTGACCAAGTTTCAACTGCTTTGCAAGCAGGAAGATTCTCAGGTAGATCTGGTAACCAGAATAGTGGTTCTTGGAAAAATTCAGAGAAGAATTCTAATAGCAATTGGAAGGCTGATGAAAAGCGTGAGAAAGCTGAGGGCAAGTGTACTTACTGTAACAAGAAAGGTCATCTGAAGGAGCAGTGTTTCAAACTGGTGGAATTCCCATATTGGTTCAAAGGATCAAAGGAAAATGGCTCAGGAAAGTTGGCTGCTAATGTGGAATTCAGTGGAGATACTCCTTTTGAGGAAAGCAGTCACGGAGATTCACAAACTGACTTGATCAACAAAGTTTGTAATGAGGTGCTTAAGGTGATGAAAGAGCAAAGTGCATCCACCAGTGGCAAGATGGACTTTGCAGGTATTGCTTTATCTTCAAATGCTAGTCAACTTAGTAAAGATCAATTTAGTAAAGTATGGATTATTGATTCTGGTGCTTCAGATCATATGACATATGATATTAATTTGTTTCAAGATCATAAGTTGCTAGATAAACCAGTTTATGTGGGATTACCAGATCATATGACATATGATATTCATTGGTATTGTAGTTCTTTCAGATTCAATAGTGCTCAGAGAAGTGTTGTTGGTTCCAGATTTCAAGCATAGTTTGCTCTCTGTGAAAAGGCTGTTGTGTGATAGTGGTATGAGGGCAATATTTGACAGTGATCTATGCTTTTTTCAGGACCGTTTGACTAAGAAAGTGGCAGCTATGGGGAAGGAAGTCTTTGGGCTATATTTGCTTTCTCCCACAAGACTGATGTTTGCACAGGACAAGTTGGTTTCTGCTTTATTTTCAGGGTCTAATAAAGATAGTCAGTGTAACTATAGAGATATGTTGACAACTGATTCTATTGATAGTCTAGTTATATTACACAATAGACTAGGATACATGCCTTTATCCAAACTTCAACATTTTATTGATTTTAGTTCAGTTGATGTGTCTAAACATTACTGTGAGCCTTGTATTCTAGCTAAGCAAGTCAAACTTCCTTATAAAAGAAGTGTAAAGATTGCTGAAAAATATTTTGATTTGGTACACCTTGATGTCTGGGGGTCCTTACAGAGTTGATAGTAGAAATGGAGCTAAGTACTTCTTAACAGTCTTAGATGATCATAGTAGATGCACTTGGACTTTTTTGTTCCAAAATAAAGCTCAAGTGTTTAATCTCATTGTTGATTTTGTTAACCTAATACAAAATCAATTTGGTGTGGTGATTAAGACCTTTAGGAGTGATAATGGTACTGAATTTGTCAACAATCAGTGTTTGAGTTTTTTTGCCAGTAAAGGGATTTTATTGCAGAGGAGTGTACCAGGTAATCCACAACAGAATGGCCGTGTAGAAAGAAAACATAGACATCTGTTAGAGACAGCTAAATCTCTGAAATTGATTGCAGGATTGCCTATTTCTTTTTGGGGTGATTCAGTGCTCACAGCTACAGATTTGATAAATAGAATGCCTTCATCTTTGCTCAGTTGGAAGTCTCCTTATGAAGTTTTAATGGGTAAAGTTCCTGATTACAGTTTTATGAGATTTTTTGGTTCTTTGTGCTATGCTTTGAAGCAGAGGAAGGATAGAGACAAGTTTGAGGCAAAAGGAAGGAAGTGCATATTGATTGGGTATCCTCCAGGACAGAAAGGATACAAGCTGTATGAGCTTACAACTAAGCAGGTATTTGTCAGTAGGGATGTAGTTTTCAAAGAACATATATTCCCTTACCTTACCAATCAAAATAGCCAGATACCTCCACATAACCAAAATCATGACTTACCTTTAGTTAACCCAGCTCTATCTGATGTTTCTATTTTAGATTCATCAGATTGCACACAATCATCTCCTCAAATGCCATCACCTCCTCAAATACCAGAAATTCCTATTATTGTCACTGATCAACCTCCAACTGAATCCCAACCTATTCTGAATGACAATTTTGTTGTCCACCCTATACCACAAGAAACAAACAATGAAATTTCTTGTGAGTTAAGAAGATCAACTAGAGAGTCCAAAATACCAGCAAAATACAATGATTATATCTGTCCCAATTTTGCCAAAGATGTTAATCTGTCAAAATCCTTCCTTACTTATCATTGTGATATGACTGCTTTCTCTCCTTCCTATATAGCTTCTCTCTTTAATGTGATCAAAACCCCTGAACCTACCACTTATACTCAAGCCAAACTACATCTTTGCTGGCAAGAGGCAATGATCAAGGAGGTTAATGCTCTGGAGAATAACCACACTTGGGAGCTCATGCCATTACCACCAGGAAAGAAAGCTATAGGTTCCAAATGGGTTTATAAAGTCAAATATAGACCTGATGGGACTATAGAAAGGCACAAGGCCAGATTGGTAGCCAAAGGCTATAACCAGATTGAAGGAACAGATTACAAAGAAACTTTTTCTCCTGTGGCTAAATTCTCATCTGTTAGAACCTTTATTGCAGTAGCAATAGCCAAAGGATGGCCTATACATCAGTTAGACATAAACAATGCCTTTCTTCATGGTTTTATTGATGAAGAAGTATATATGCAGCCTCCATTGGGTTACTCTTTGCCACATAAAGGATTAGTATGCAGATTAAGAAGATCTTTATATGGGCTGAAGCAAGCTTCAAGGCAATGGAATGTGGAATTGACTAAATTCCTATTGAAACAAGGCTTCATTTAGTCAAAGAGGGACTATTCTCTTTTCTCTAAGGTTACTGAAGGACACACTACTTTGGTTCTTGTCTATGTTGATGATCTCTTACTTTCAGGAACCAATGATAGTGTGATCCAAACACTTAAGAAAGGTCTAGACACTGCCTTTACTATAAAGGATCTTAGGTTTGATCAGATTCTTCCTTGGAATTGAAGTTGGCAGATCTAAAGCTGGGACAATACTTCATCAAAGAAAGTATATTTTAGACATCTTATCTGATCTGAACATGACCAACTGCAAACCAGCTTCTTTCCCTTTCCCAGCTGGTGTTACTTTGTCTATTAATACAGGGAAGGTCTTACCTAATCCAGAGGCTTACAGAAGATTAGTTGGGAGGTTACTGTATCTTGGACTGACTAGACCAAATATCTCTTATTCCACACAGCACTTGTCTCAGTTTCTTAGTAGTCCAAGGCTTCCTCATATGCAAGCAGCTCAGCATGTAGTTAGGTACCTCAAAGCCACTCTAAACATGGGACTCTTTTATTCAGCAAAGTCTACAATGAACATTCAAGCCTTCACTGATGCAGATTGGAGTGGATGTAAGTTCTCTAGACGAAGTTTAACTGGCTAATGTGTTTTTTTAGGAGATTCTTTGATCTCATGGAAAACTAAAAAGCAAAAACCTGTGTCTAAGTCTTCAGCTGAGTCTGAATATAGAGCCATGTCTCATACAGCAGCAGAAATCTATTGGTTATATGGTTTGCTATCTGATATGCAAGTCCGAGCTCCTCTGCCAGTGCCTTTACTATGTGACAACAAGTCAGCTCAGCACATTTCAGAGAATTCTGTGTTCCACGAAAGAACCAAGCACCTAGAAGTGGACTGCCATTATGTTCGAGATCATGTGCAAACAGGATTTTTAAAGCCTATTCATGTAACATCAGCAAATAACTTGGCTGATCTCATGACTAAGCCATTAGGAGAAAGGCCACATCAATTCCTATCTTCCAAGTTAGGACTTGTTCATGAACTCACAAGTCCAACTTGAGGGGAGGATATGAGATAATACACTATGTAATTGATAGTTGTATAAGGGTAGTTTAGTCTTTGTACCTAAGGCTCTATATTAACAGATTTCTCTGTTTGTAACAATCTAGTTGATTCACTCTATATTAACAGATTTCTCTATTTGTAACAATCTAGTTGATTCACTTGTAATAATACGGCAAGTGTTCCCTCTCCAATTCTCTTTTTTCCGCACTAAGATCTTGGTGATTCAAGATCTTCTCACAAGAGCTGATTTAAAGATTTCTTGTTTATATCTTTTTTTAATATTCTAAATACTCCCTAAGTTTTACTCCATCCAACATTATTTTAGGAGCACATTCTTCTCATAGCAGGATCCTAGACATCTTTAAAATGTTAATGTATATATTTTGGAGGATAAAAGCATACTGTATTAGCTTTCAGTTGTAAATTTTGATTTGACTCTTATTTAAAAACAAACTAAAACCATTTGTGTAAAATCTGGATCTCTGCTGCAACTTTCGCATCACCATATATACATGAAGAAACTAATTCATTCTCATGATTAGCTTAATACTAGTATCTCTATACAGTACACAAAGTCAACAAGAATTAAACTCGAGACCACCTATGAAGAACTCTTAAAAAAACTAGTGTCAAACAATTAGAAGAAACAAGTATTGATGCCTTATAAAGCATATACAACAAACACGCATATACAACAACATTTAGGCAAAACAGGACATCAGTTCAAGAAGGTAATATACATTGCAACATTCTAAAAAAGAAACAGAAACTACTATAACCTAAAGATACAAATTTTGATCAAAGACACTGAGATGTAGACTTATAGTATTAGCCTAAGCAATATAAACTTACAAACCACCAAGTACAATAAAATTCATCATTTGAATCGGGTCCCTTTGTTACGTTTACCGCCATTCCTCCCATCCCAAGCCGATGCCCAGAAAAATAGAGCCATCCAAAAGAATACAGCAAAAAATATCTGAACTGTGTCTTGAACCCTAGATAAAGCTGTGCATGAACAAAAGAAAAATGAAATCAATACAAAACCGTATGCATCAGAGTGAACGAGAGTATAAAAGATAATGTTATGGATCATATAAGCACATACTATACTTAAACATCATGATTTCTTCATCATGGTTCAACTAGATTTATCAGTGTCTATTACTATATATACTTAAGCAAGCCAAAAGTCCGAATACGGCATCTTGTATCTACTCAAATTAAAGCTTAAGGACTAAACTCTACTGGTAATGAATGATTCACAGCTCAAATTGCAAGATGCGCACAACTGAAATAATAACTATAATAGAACCGGTGGTTAATGTCGTGTTGATCAACTTCTATTTATGCACTAAAATACTATGGACTAGTAGTTTAGCAAACATATTAGCTATAACAAGAATAGGAACCATTTGCCCATTTCAAACTTCTAAAACAATAGCAATACTTAAGTAACAGAATTTACTTCAAAAAGTGAAAAAGGTCTATAGTTATACACCAACAAGACGATCATAATCAAAGTACATAAGTAACAAGGCCTCTAATTGCTCTCAATCCTCTATTGTCGGTTTGTCACACACATCACATCAAGCTCCCCTACCCTCTCAAGAAGCTAATAATCCTAATCATCACAAGAACAACCAAACTTTCAGAAATAGTAACATTTTCGCATTCAATCAATGAAGAGTGAGACAGATCCCATCTTTTACTAACAATGAAGCGGTACTGCTATCTACAAGTAAGAGAGCCAATGAATATTTAGTCCCTCACCGCAACGCCACTTTGTTTATCAGCCATCAAAATTCTATCTTCGGATTTATCTATGATGTTATCCTAATCAATTGACACAGAAAAACATCTATATGAATTCCAAATGGATATAATTATCTCATTTTCTTCTAGTTTTCCTGATAGAATGGCTGGTAGATAGCTAGTTTCAGAAGAGTATGCATTCTATACTTATATCCAGTAGCAACCTTAGGACAACAAATCAATAAAATCATCAATTAAGCCATCTATATGACAAATCATATCTCCTATTCTAAACTTTGCTTACATTGATTTCTATTCTAAGCCTTATGAAATAGTAACAAATTCTCTATTCAATCGATGAAAAGTGGATACAAAACCCATCTTTTACTAATAATTAAGCTCCTACAACTATCTACTAGTAAAAGAGACAAACAATATTTAGTCATTCACCACAATGCCACTCTGTTTCTCAGCCATCAAAATTCTATCTATAGATTTATCTAAGATGTTATCCTAATTGAATACCAAATGGCTGCTGGAAAGCTAGTTTCAGGAGAATATTCATTCTATATTTTTCTATCCAGTAGCAACCTTAGGACACAAAATCAATGAAATCATCAATTAATCCATCTACATGCAAAATCATATCTTAACTTCAATTCTAAACTTTTGCTTAATTAACTTCTACTTAAAACATAGAATTCAAAATATCAGCTCCAAGAATTGTTCATTACCTTCTGAAATTGATTCACCTTCGCTAGGAGAAGGATCAGACGGTGGCGTAGGAGACGGATTTGAATCAGAGCTTCCGGACTGGTAATAGTACATTCGACGGTGACATTGCGAAGGGAAACCTACAAATGAACGCTGACGGTAAATCGGTAATCTAGACGAATTGCAATTGCAAAATCGAGGTTTCGAATCCGGGGAAAAGATAGCACGAAACAGGAACGGAGAAGCTACGGAATGAGAATTTGAAGCGTATGTGGAGGAGAGAGAAGCCATTTTCGGAGAAGCTCTCCACTCTTCAGATATTTTTGTGCGTGGCGAGGAAATTAGAAAATATATACGACCAAAATCGGGTTAAGTAACCCTTTTTAGTATGTTTTGTGAAGAAACTAACTCGTTTTATACAAGGAAAGCAATCTAACATTTTCTTTTCTAATCTGTTACACGCGCGTGACTTCCTCTCCTTCCCTTCACTGCCGATTTTTTTCTTCCTCCAGCTTCTTCTCCCTTCACGCCGATCTTCTACCTTCTCCTTCTCCACACGGATTTCCTTCGTCATCCTTGCAAGTACTGTCATCCTCGCACTTCCTCTTCATTTGGAGCGAAAAAGCTCGTTCCTTCCCGCTGCTGTCAACTCCTCCAAGCCGCAGCAAACGCCTCCACCAGGAAACTCGAAGCCAGGCATAATCTCGGCTCGCATCGACTGAATTTGGTGGTTCGAATCAAATTTTCTGGTAAGTGAAATGAAGCACGCTTCGCGCGCTTCATAAGATCTCTCTCGGGGTAGATTCTGGAATGAAATTCAAGGTTTGACATCATCAAACTAACAGCGCATCAATCTGTCGTCTCGATATAAGAAACTTCCTACTGCAAAATCGAAATCGAGGTAAGATTCAAACTGTCATCATATAATTACATGAATGTGAATGCTAAAACACACGAAATAATTAAATAAACTGTGATTTTAAAGACTTTCTGTATTTTTGATGACAAAATGTTGTTAAAAAAAGGATTTTGGTGGACGAATAACATGAAGAACAATAATTGAATAAAATAATGAAAACTGGATGACGGAGTGTTGATGAATATAGATGAAACTGATGAATGTTGATCCTGATGACAATATGATGCTCATATAGAAAGTTGATGACATAATATTGAACTTAGATTTAAAAATGTAAATGTGATGACAGTTTGATAAATAGATGATGTGTGTTGGATGACAGTAATGACAGAATGTTGACGGATTAGATGATATAATATAACAATTCAGGAATTTAAACAGTGATGACAAAATGTTGATGGATTAGATGATGTGTGTTGGATGACAGTAATGACAAAATGTTGATGGATTAGATGACATAATATAACAATTCAGGAATTTAAACAGTGATGACAGAATGTTGATGGATTAGATGATGTGTGTTGGATGACAGAAATGAGATGACAGTATTGTTGTTTAAGGAAAGGAGTTGATGACAGGATTTAGAATTTAAATTTATAATATTAGGTATGATGACAGATTGAAAATTGGATTCGTTACAATTCAGGAATTGTAGAGTGATGACAAAATGTTTATGAAGACAATAACATGTGCTATACAGGTACAAAATGAATATTCTAACTGTATGTTGGGGAGGAGACTGGAAGATGAAAGATGGTTCAAATGCTTATGTTGGGACATTGATTTCAAAAGCATTTGTAATCGACATCAACATAGGGCTAGATGGTGCAAAGGATACCATTATTCAAAGGTTTAATTTGAAGACACAAGCACATGAAATTGAGTTGTCGCACTTGAATCCTTTCCAGAAAATTCAGATACCATATATTGTAGAGACGGACGAGGACTTCAAGTGTTTCATTGAAATCAACAAATCAGAGAAGGTGCAATGGAGTGTGCCTTTGTATGTGACAGAGAGAAAGAAGAAGACAACTAAAACGACAGTAGTGAGTGAAAAAAACAGCCTTGTTCCATTTCAGAATGATTATGAGATGGAAAGTGGGAGTGAGGTAATTAGTTGTGAATCAAGGGACAAAATTATTGAATGGAGAGAAATTATGGAGGGTGATAGTCCTACTTATGAAGACTACATAGGGTTCATCCATATTGGATAGATTTTTTACTCAAAGGAGATGCTCAAAGTTTCCATTAGGAAAGTCGCTATGAGGGTGTACAAGGTATACAAGTCAACCCCTGATTTGTTTACTGTTAAGTGTGCAGATGAGAACTGCAACTGGGGGCTGAGGGCAATGGTGTTGAAAGACACACATTTCTTTGAGATAAGAAAGTATAGAGAAGAACACACATGCTCTTTTGACTTTAGGTGTGAAAACCAGTGCAAGCCAACATACAAGATGGTTGGAGAGCAGATTAAAACAAGGTAACAAAACATATATGCAAAATAGTTATGGTCTTATACAAACACATTAATATTGAAAGATGACAGTTTGGATGATTTATTGTGTGTGTAGGTATGAAGGGGTGAAAACTGGACCGAACCCTAAAAGTATCCGGAACGACATGAGGAAAGAACATTCTATGGATGTGAGCTATTGGAAGGCTTTGAAGGCAAAGGAATGGGCACAAAATTTAATTAGAGGAACACCATAAGAAAACTATGGAATGTTGCCTATATATTGCCACATGATCAAACAAGTCAACATAGGCACATACACAAAGCTAGAGGTTGATGACGAAAATCGCTTCAAGTATGTGTTCATAGCACTAGGAACAACAATAAGAGGATTTGATCAAATGAGAAAGGTATGTAGACATACCTTGCTATACTTGATGACAGATAATGATGATGATTAAATAGAAATATATAACAAAATATTATTACACTATAATCTGGAAAATTTGGCATATAAAAAAAATGATGACAGTTTTGATACAATAACATTCTTCGAGATATTAATTTTGCTTTATAACATAATTTTGATGTAAGTGAAATGAAGCGCGCTTCGCGCGCTTCATAAGAAATATAAAAAAGATGAAATCTTACAATAGATGGACTAAGGATGACAATATGTGTTGATGACAGAATTTTAAAATAAGGTAAAAGCATGACAGGATGAATGAGGACAGTGTTTGAAAATATATTAAAAACATTAATGATGACAGTATTTGATGAGTGTATTATTACAAAAAATCTCAAAATGTGTATTGCTCAGAATATGTGTTGAAGGATGCAGGATGACAGATTTTGATGACATTTTTATTTGACGACAATGTTTGATGACAGAATTCTTAAAGGATGCATGATAACAGTGTATGAAAAGAAAATATAAAAAATACAATAAATAGTACTATATTTCAAAGGGTTTGTAACAAAAATATATAAAAAATGACTGTTGATGACAAAATACTTCTGATTTGAAGGTAATCATGGTGGATGGAACACATTTGCATACAAAGTACAAAGGACACCTATTGATTGCAACTGCGCAGGATGCGAACCAACAAATTTATCCATTGGCGTATGCAATTGTTGATTCAGAAAATGATGGATCTTGGACATTCTTCTTCCAACAGCTTATCACAGTGATCCCTAGTTCATAGGAATTGGTGATTGTGTCTGATAGGCATCTAAGTATTATAAAGGCAGTGGAGAGCATTTATACATCATCAAAGCATTGTGTGTGTAGAAGACATGTTCATCAAAACCTCAAGACAAGGTATAAGGACAGGGGTGTGCACAAGCTCTTCACTTTGGCTGCAAACAGCTATACAAAAAGGGAATTTGAGGAGAACTTCAAGAAGATATGTGCAATTAATCAGGAAATGGGGGATTACTTGGTTATTTCCAAATTTGAGAAGTGGGCAAGATCACACTGCAAAGGAGACCGATACAACATAATGACTACAAACAATTCAGAGACCATTAATAAGGTCCTACTAGAGGCTAGGTCATTTCAGGTTGTTGCCCTATTGGATTGTGTTTTAGAAATGTTGATAAGATGGTTCGTTCAAAGGCGCAACAAAACAGAAGAAGCGCTGAGCAAAGTGGTGCCACCAAACATAGAGGAAATTCTTCAAAAAAGGCATAAACTGTCCAAGAAATATGAAGTGAGGGCATTGAATGGGTTCCAATACCAGGTGATTGGAGGATATTTCTATGGAGTTGTCGATTTGGCAAAAATAAGCTGCACTTGCAGAGTGTTTGATTTAGATCATATTCCCTGTGTACATGGAATGGCGGCAATGCAGAAATCAAAGGTGAAGGTGACAGGATTTGTGAGTGACTACTATAGATTTGAGAATTGGATGAATTCTTACAAGGAGACCATATATCCTGTTCCTAGGCAAACTGAAGAAATGATTCCAGAGGAGATAATGAACATACAATGCCTACCTCCCAAGCCAGATAAAAGAACAGGGAAACTTAAGAAGAAGAGAATACCGTATGAAGGTGAGTTCCCAAATCATAGCAAGAGGAGGTGTGGACCAAGAAGACCCGCAAGATGCAGTCTATGCGGATCCACTGGACACAACAGAACATCATGCATGAACAAAACCCCAGAAGCCAGAAGTTCACCTTTTGTTCTAGAATAGTTTGATTACATTGATAAAAAATACTATTACACATATATAGTTTGCATTACTGTCCTTTTTGAATTGATTTGAACAAGTATTTTGGATGACATAGCACATGGTCATTGCAATATATAAAAATTGTTGAACAATTGGATGAATATATTAAATACTTAGTTGTTTTGCATCAGAAAAGCTCACAGATGGAGGTAGATGACAGACAAGAGTTGATGACAGTTGAATAATCATCAACGCATAAAATTGTCATCAAGGTTTAACAAAAAATTATGAGAAGTGAAATGAAGCACGCGTAGCGTGCTTCATAAGATAAATACAAAATTTAAAATTCAAATGATGACATATGACAGAATAGAAAGAGATATCTGATTAAAAAGTTGATGAAAATTTAAATAATTGGCCTATAAGACAAAATGATAACTCTGTCATCCGTGATGACAAAGTATATGACACATGGATTTAAAAGATTGAAAAATTTAGAACATTAGATTACAGATGAAAAAATAAATGACAACATCAATATCTGTCATCGGAAGCAAAGCAAGAATTCATTCTTTTATTGCATAAATTCAACACAATAAAGTGAAGTTACATTGATGAAAGATCATAAAAGGAAAATACTAATCCCATAGAAAAAGAACACAACCACACTCAGAACACAACAACACTCAGAAATATTTTCGAGTGTATATAATAGTCATCAAAGAATTATAAGAAATTGTATGAGGAGGAGAACAAATTTAATAATGATAAAAAATATAATTTATAAGATGACACTTGATGACAATATATTAAGTGAAGATAGAACTGTCATCAAACATTGACATACTTAATGAAAGATGACAGTTGATGACAATTTTTAAATGAACATAGAACTGTCATAAAAAGTTGACACAATGAGTGAGATAGAATGATGCTTTAGATCATTGTGATCAACAATCAGTGATGACGATGATCTAAAAGTAAAATAGGTACATAAAGTATGACAGTGTAATAAAACTTTTCTGTCATCTGGATGACAGTATGATAGAATCACAATAATTAAAAACTATATATAGGGGACAACCATAAAACACACAAGTAGAGAAAGAGGAAGGTGGAGTGAAAGGAGAGAAAGAGGAAAGTAACGGGCTCGAAAAAAATGAATGGAAAGGGGTGGGAGTTTAATTAGGAGGGGTATATATAATTTTCTTTTAAAAATTTAATTAAAAAAGGGGGAGGGTTAGTTACCACTTAAGATTAGAAGGGATGTTATATTACACTCAAAGAGTGTAATAAAAGGCAAAGGGCCCCGTTTTGCGAGAATGATTTGTGCCCAATGCCCTATTGGGCACTATATTAGTAACAATTACACTCTGAAACTAAGTGTTAATAAACTGCCTTAGTATAAATATACCCTAGTTGGTGATTTTGACAGCGTTCCCTCTCCCCCATCGATCCCTCCCAACTCTCAAACCTCGCCCTCTCAATTCTCGACCCTTCATGTGCCACCTACCTCTCAGATCTTCCTCTCCGTCAATTCCTTCTCCAGCACTGAACTCGAAATCATCGCATATATGCTCGGCTCAGCTTCTCTAATCTTCCAAAATCTGAAGGAATCCAAAAACTTGCGCTGCTCTGTAAATCGATTCTGTGATACTACTATTGTTTCGATCTCGGCGAAGAAGAAGATAATCGTCATGGAAACCTCTGGTACTAGCTCTATTCTTCCTTCTTCGCTTCTTCTCGTATCTAGTTCTTTGTGTTGAACTCTCCGATTTCTGTTATTTGTTTACTAGATTTGGTGTTAATGGAGGATTTAGGGTTTCTTGTTGTTTTCACTGATGCGCATGAGTTTCCTAGGTCAAAATTTGCATTTGAAATCCCTAATTGTAGACGTTAAGTTCGAGCTTGCAACTGATGTTGTTCAAATACTGTTGCTAATTTTGGATTCTGTGGATTTTGGTGTTGAGCTAGTGAATGAGATTAGTTCGTTTCTTGCTGTTTTGCCAGGTCGAAATTTTGTAGTTGAAATATTTAATTGTTGACGGATTTTGTTCAAATACTTGTGCTGATTCTTACTTTGGACTTTGGTGGTGAGGCAATGAACCTGTAAATGGAGAGAAACAGAATGATGGAAATGACGGAATGATGGAATTGTTGTTGTTCGTTCTGAGTGGTTTAAATCCACTCTCTCAGGTTCATATTTGACCTTTCTTCTACATTTTCTTTGTATTTTGAATGAGATTTGTGAATCATTTGTTCTCGATGAAGCTCTTTGTGAATATTTTATGCAATCCTGTTTTGGTAGTGTGTGAAATTGATTGATTTGATAGCACTCGTATAAAATTTCTTGATGGTTTATTGTGCATAAATACTTCTATGCTTGCCTGTTTTGGTAAGATACAGTTACAAAATGTGTGATGTACCTGAAGCTCCAGTTCTGATAGATGACCTTGCCTTCTTTTCCTTGACCGCCTAGCTGATTCTCATTCGAAACCTTCCTGCAAAGTGTAATGAAATGTGTGAATAACAGTGTCTTGTGACCTTGATCGAGAAGACAACAAACTGTTAACTTTTGTTTCTATTAAGTTGAATAATGTACCTCCTAATGCGTTTCAAATCTCCGTATTCAACAACAGAATGCAACAGCTATGAGGATGGCCGAACTGTTAGAGGCTCATCCTAAGGTAACTGGGAAAACTCTTTTTGTTATGTTATGTCGTATCTTTCATCTTGTACATTCTAATTAGATTCACTCATTAGCATGAATCATTTTGCAGATAGAGCGAGTTCATTATCCTGGCCTGCCAAGTCATCCCGAACATGAGCTTGCTAAGCGGCAAATGGCTGGTTTTGGTGTTGTTGTCAGTTTTGAGGTGAGCATTGTTTGACCGATAAAAACATATTTCTTTGACTATAATTCTTAGCGAACTGTGATTAATTTGCAATTCAGGTGGATGGAGATATAGAGACCACTATAAGGCTCATTGATTCATTGAAGATTCCTTACATTGCCCCGTCTGAAGGTTGTGAAAGCATGTCCTACTGGTAAATACACACTAGAAACTTGTTAATTAATCCCTAAATAATTATCCTTCTTGAAGGTTGTTCTATTGGTTTTAAAACAGGGATCTTCCTCAGTCAGAAACACTCAAGTATGGAATTAAGGACACACGGGTTAGATTCAGTTTCGGAATAGAGGACTTTGATGATTAAATAGGCGGCATTCTACCTTGTGACCACCAGCTGTCATTTTTTTTTTTGCACAAAAGATATGAAACAAAACCAAATCCGAAGGAATTTAGACAGTATAATATTTTGAGCATTTAGGTGTCAACATATGTAAACTGTCTTTGGCATATACGAAATCAAGTGTGTTGACAATCTAATTTATTGGTGTTGACAAGTTTTGTAAAATGTTGACAATTTTGTAATATAACTAGTGTTGTATGTTGTTGACCGTTTATTAGTCGTGTAAATAATTTATTTAATCGTGTTGACAACTTATTTAGTCGTGTTGACAACTTATTTAGTCGTGTTGACAACTTATTTAGTCGTGTTGACAACTTCTTTAGTCGTGTTGACAACTTTTTATTCTTGTTGACAACTTATTATTCTTGTTGACAGCTCTATTAAAAATTTTGTTGACAAGTCTATTAAAATATTTTTGTTGACAACTCTGTTATAAATTTTGTTGACAACTCTGTTAAAAATTTTGTTGACAACTTTGTTAAAAAGTTTGTTGACAGCTCTGTAAAAAAATTTGTTGACAGGTGTGTTAAAATTTTTGTTGACAGCAAATGGGGTATTTTCTTATAACTTAATAAAGTGATACAGAATCTTAAAAAAACATAACAGTTTTAGGGTATTTACCCAAAAACTGGGTTAGTTAAATGTCCACATTTTCTTCAAATCTTTATTAATTACAAAACACATAATTTAATTCATAACTATAGATTTTTACCTTAGATAAATTAAAACGAGAAATTTAAGATCTATAGCCAAAAAATAGAGGAAATGGAACTTGAACTATTAGGGATTGAAGGAATTGAAAAATCTGCAGAAAATGAATTCTCATGATTTACTGGAAATAAATTACAACCAAACACAGATATTTGTTCCACTTTCTGAGATTTTGTAAATCATGAGCATTGAACTATTAACAAAACAAGCACTAAGGGGCTAATTTATCGGAAACAGTTTGGAAATGGGAGAACGACAATCTTAAGTTTAGCAACAAGGGAAATAAGCGGGGGGGAATAAGAATGTGGGGAATATATATATTCCGAAATAATGCATAACGTAAATGTACTCAATCTATTCAATTATTTATAACAAAAGTACGAGAAAATGAGATTTTTTCTCAATTAAAAGACAATGAAGAGCTATCGAGAACGATTTCCTAAAGCGTTAAAAGATGTAGGACAGAGACGATAACGGTGATAGTGAAAAATGTGAATGAAGACTATATAGTTTAAGGTTTACATTATACCAAATATATAATTTAAATAATAGGAAAACTCTTGGAAACGGGTAATATGTAATTTAAATAATATCAAACACTCTTGGAAATGGGGCATTTCCATTTTTATCATCAACGGAAACAAAATGGGTCAACGGGTTCCGGAGAGAAGTTTCTGAGAAGTGTCAGAGTTTCCGACAAAGGAAACCATAACATTTAGTAAGTTTCCAGGTATCATGGCTAAGGAGTCGTTTGGTGTAATAGAAAGGAAAGCAATTCAGTATCTAATCTATCTATCTATATATGTATATAAGTTGATGGCCTTGGAAAAGTAATGGTAAGTGGTACTAAGTTAATGCATTGAATTGATGTATTTGAAAAAGTTGATATTAAAGAAGGGTTTAACATAAATCATAAGAAATCAATTAAAAGAATAATCAAAGCTTGAAATCAACAAGTTTATCCTCTTCGTTTAAGACGCATTGCTCAACTATTTATATTAAAGAAACAAATTATGTATGAACATTGATGTATTCATATGCCCTATTTAGAGGGGTTAGAGTGACTCTTTTTTTGCGTCGGAAAAAAATCATTTATCATTTTCTTGATTGATTTTGTTTATAAATTTAACTTTGTTGAGGTTATATTGTTGCATTGCAAGGATGTGAACATAATTTGTCTCAATTCACTTTTCGAACGTCTATTTAACAACGTTAAGCCGTATGCAAAATTACGTAATTTCCCCGCGCA
Source organism: Oxyria digyna (assembly GCA_029168935.1). Taxonomy (NCBI): domain Eukaryota; kingdom Viridiplantae; phylum Streptophyta; class Magnoliopsida; order Caryophyllales; family Polygonaceae; genus Oxyria; species Oxyria digyna. Next base: position 51,712,819 of record JAPVLV010000005.1, read on the forward strand.
AAGCGCGGGTGTCCAGTTCTAGTATATCTAGATTTTGGAAAGATGAATGTAGGTTTTTAATAGGGAGAAATTGCAAAAACGAAGTACAATTTGGTTCAAGTAGAAAGGGTTAAAACAAACTAAATTTCTGAACGGAGGGAGTATAAAATAGCACTAATGAGTAATTATACCTTTCAGATTCTGTTACTAATCAATACGTTAAAATTTATATATTTAATTAATTAAAAACATCTTTTTTTATTAAAAGTTACAACACAAGTACATATGTAAAAATAATACGAAATATATAAATACGATAAAAGTAAACGTGCTATGTAAAAATAATACGAAATATATAAATACGATAAAAGTAAACGTGTTAGGCCCGCGTGAAGCACGAGGAATGAACTAGTCTCATATCAAACTAACCTTTGGTATAATCATTTATTAATTTTAGGGGTGGATTTAAGACTCTTTTTATGGCGAATAAGACATTCATTTATTTCTTAGAAATTATATTATGCATTAATGTAAATTTATCAATAACTTCAATATCTTGCTTAATATATGGTGACTAGATCCGGAATCCCGCGTTTCGCGCGGGGAAATCAAGAATTTTCGTTTGCAGTTATTCATTAATTTGGACATAAATTTAAAATGAGTGAACGATGATATAATACAATTCTACAAACTCGTAAGATGCAATACAACAATTGCAACGATGGTTACAACCGAAATCAAGAATGAAAAATTCGAGAAGGTGTTTAGATATTGTAATGGGCAAGACATATTTATACCGAAAAGACCCTAAGTAAAATCATCCAAGATGAAAGGCTAAAGGGAAGAAGAAGGGTTGAATATCAACGGAAGAAATAAAGCCTAATCGATAAATCAAATTTAACCTAATAAACCAATTAGGCACGATGGATTAATTACGGTGGCCCGATACAGATTGACATTACTTTGTCAAATCCATCAACTTTTATATAGATATAGATATATAGATATTTAATATATAGATAGATTAAAATATCTAATTAACCCATATTAATTTTTAACCGAAGAAGGAGGGGACGTCGGGATAAAACAAATGGATTGACGAACGGGATTAGATGAGAATGCGTTTGGAGGTTGTGGTAGAGGAAGGAGATGAAGACGATGTGTTCTTAGTTAGTGATGAAATTACCATATAAAAGAATAGATAATTCAGATAAAGATTTAACATATTAGCATTTATTAGGTACAAATTGTTATCACTTCATCAAACCCAACAATTTTTATATATATATGTAGCGCGGGGTCCGATTGGGCTAATTATATATTGGATTGGGCTAATTATATATTTACAATTTTTTTCAGGGCATATTTTATCCAATTCAGGCCAAAGCAAATCTAACCTGCAGATCGAGACATTAACAAAAAAATAAACGAACAATAGAAGTGATATAAAATAGCATATTGATTGGTTCAATTACAAATTGACAATAACCATGAGTAACGACGAAATACAATATGCAGAAGAGTAACGGCGACTTGATGGAAGAATTCAATACGAAATCCCATTCGAAAAAGTCAAAAAATCAAAGTTGAAATTAGAAGAGGAATTCAAGAGGCCACATATGGCAACTTAATGACAACTTTCTAGGTCATTACCCGCGCAAAGCCAAACACTTTTTATTTTTGTCTATATTCATATACTTAATATATTTTTTCATATATGTTTTTGTTAGTAAATTATAATAAAATGAATTGAATATCTCTTATATATGTACCAAAATCACATAGTCGTTTACGTTGCTCGGATTGTTCTTCATCGTCATACGGATTGAAGGTGAAAAGCGAAGAAAAAAAAGATTAAAATGGTGGAAATACTAACCAATTAAGCACATAATTATGATTTTATTAGAGATTTAATAAGTCGCAATTATCATTGGATAATGAGAAATAGAAAAAAAGAAAAAATTAAGTTTAAACATTAATGAGTCCCAATTGCCATTATTTTCTCAAACCCATGAATTTATATATATATATATATATATATATATATATATATAGATAGATAGATTTTTCTTTCTTTGATTTTACTTTACTTTGCTAAAGTCGTTTGATTTTGCTTTCTTTGACAAAATTATACCTCACTTTGTATCTTGGTTTAGTGGGGATGCAACATAGGATGATGAGTTTAAGGCCATAAATGATGATGATGACGAAGGATGAGAATGATGAAGAAGGTAAACTTGGCATGATACATCAAAAAATTGAACCGGAAAATTTGTACCCTACTTAATATACTTTCCTACCCGATTTTAGAGGTGATTATGATTTGTTGTAAATTTTTTATATTCACATATATTATATTAGGGTACATTCTATCTCAAATTATTCACACTGCTTATAAAGTTTGTGACAACATTCTTATAAATTATTAGAATAGAACTTGAAATTTGTACACATGTGATAGACAATGCTCACATTCTGAATTTCAATAGAAGAGTCCTTGTTCCCATCCTCATGCTAAGTACCATCTACATAATTCATAGAAGACTTTTCGACTATCACACAATCTCAACGTTTAAGTGTCTTTAGCTGTTAATATACTTTAGCAGGGTTGAATCCGTGATCGACTTCAACTCTTCCTTCAAGTCATAATTTTTTCATAAAGCAAACAAGCTCAAGTTAAATTATTTAAGTACAAAACAATTTAATGATTTACCATTCTTCTTTGTTGAAATAAATTAATATAACGATTTTTATAGTTCATTGATTACAAAAAAGAGGTCGTGCATCGCACTAGCCCCGTAAGACTAGTGCATAAAATATTATTCAATGAGTTCACATAAAATATTATTCCTTTATTTCCTAATTTAATAAACTCACATAAAACGTAGTCCCACATCAAATTCATTACTAACTTAATTCAAAATACCCAATCATATATTATAACTGGAATAAATCACGCTTTGTTAAAGGAGGTGAGAGTCCTGGTCTTGGCCGCCGGCTTATCATACACAATGGCCTCATACAAGTGCCCATCTCCGGCGTTGGTAGCGCTAATATAAAGCTTGTAATTTGTGCCATCAACCACTTGTTTTTCGGCTCTCTCCACCTCCACAAACACCAGATCGGTCGAAGCTTCCTTGTTATGCTCGCTCACTGCAAATGTCTCGATCTCAAACAGATACATATCCTATGTTGGATCAATGATCGGTTGGTACCCACCGATCAATCGCCCGGCTGAAATCTCTGACGAGAGAACTCCAATGAAGACGACGACAGCGAAGAGGAAGAGGACGTTCTTGGATTCCATGACTATTGGTTAAGTATGTATTTAGTTGGTGTAATGAAAAATGAGTTGAGGCCTTGAGGGTGTTTATATATGAGACTTACCAATTCCATTTTTAGTAAAAAATGATAGTGCATTCAATTTGTAATCCATCATTAACTTTTGGTTTAACTCATACAATGTATTATGATACACATTCGGTGAATCAGATATATGTTTCTGATTTGAAAATGGATGTTAATAATGTGCAAATAATTATACAGCTAAATGTAGAAGGTTTAATTAATGAAAATAAGGCAAAAAAATGTGAATAATGTGTTATTTCTTCTTTTTATTTGCAAACGACAAGAACTGGAAACTCATCCTAACTGGATGGCAGACTCAAATAATTCATACATATGATTCTAGGAAAGCCTAAGAGATTAACGTATGAATCTATCTATATCTATATAAAAATTATTGGGTTTGATAAAGTAATGACAATTAGTACTTAATTAATGCATTGATTGTTTTTTTGAAAGGTTAATGCATTGAGTTAATACATTAAAAAAATTGGGTCTTTTAGTCATGTTTTGAGTGTATGTTCGTATGTTCGTTTCTGTATCGTTTTTCCCTCACCTATTTTTATTTGTTTTATGCGTATGCCTTTTGAGATTCTCCTTTGACATGTTGGTTGTCTTTTTAGTTTCTCTTTTAGCAGGTTGTTATTATGTAGATAATGATTTTAAAATATCACTAGATTCCGTTACTAATCAATATGTTAAAATTTATATATTTAATTAATTAAAAGCATCTATTTTTTTATATTAAAAGTTACTCCTTAAATACATATATGAAAATAATACGAAGTATATAAATACGATAAAAGTAAACGTGTTAGGCCTGCGATATAAATACGATAAAAGTAAACGTGTTAAGCCCGCGCGTAGCGCGGAGAATGAACTAGTTGAATAATAAGAATTCATATCATGTCAAAACGTCCTGATATAAACATCACGTATTAATTGTGTTGTTTTCAGAGAAAGAAAAAACACTATAGTCCAATTAATGTTGCGATCTTTTGATGTTAGAGCATCAACTACTTTATTCGCTTCTTTAAAGAAATGATTTATATCTTAAAGTTATTAAAAAAATTATGTCTCCTTTCTATATCCCGAACAATTGTCCGGATTTCCCATGAAATTTGCCATATTTGTATAATACAATTTATGAGGGTTAAATTATCGGCTTATCGCCTTCTAAAATTAGATTGGTTACATTGTTTACTAATGTCGTTTTAAGCTCATGTAGTGTTGTTAATGCTTGTGTGAACTCGTATGTCATCAATAAATAGAATTTTGTCATTTGCATTCTTCCACATATATCCTATATACGACTTTTACCCAGCCTTGTCGAGGTTTGCGTCAGATCTGATTATTTAATAGTTATTTGTTCCGGTTACGATTGCTCGAGGATTTTTGGTTGTGCATTTGAGAATTGTCAATTTCTAATACCCTACTTAATATACTTTCCTACCCGAATAGGTGATCATGATTTGTAGTAGATTGTTTATATTCACATATATGATATTATGGTACATTCTATCTCAAATTATTCACACTGCTTATATAGTTTTTGACAACATTCTTATAAATTATTAGAATAGAATTTGAAATTTGTACACATGTGATAAGAAATGCTCACATTGTGAATTTCAATTAAAGAATCCTTCTTCTCATCCTGACGCTAAGTACCATCTACATAATTCATAGAAGACTTTCCGATTGTCACGCAATCTCAACGTTTAAGTGTCTTTAGTTGTTAATATACTTTAGCAGGGTTGAATCCGTGATCGACTTCAATTCTTCCTTCAAGTCATAATCTTTTCGTAAAGCAAACAAGCTCAAGTTAAATTATTTAATCAGTTTAATGATTTACCATTTTTCTTTGTTGAACTAATTTCATTTTTAAGTTGAAATAATTTCATTTTTAAGTTGAAGTAATTTAATATAACGATTTTTATAGTTCATTGATTACAAAAAAGAGTTCGTGCATCGCACTAGCCCCGGAAGACTAGTGCATAAAATATTATTCAATGAGTACACATAAAATATTATTCCTTTATTTCCTAATTTAATAAACTCACATAAAACGTAGTCCCACATCAAATTCATTACTAACTTAATTCAAAATACCCAATCATATATTATAACTGGAATAAATCACGCTTTGTTAAAGGAGGTGAGAGTCCTGGTCTTGGCCGCCGGCTTATCATACACAATTGCCTCATACAAGTGGCCATCTCCGGCGTTGGTAGCGCTAATATAAAGCTTGTAATTTGTGCCATCAACCACTTGTTTTTCGGCTCTCTCCACCTCCACAAACACCAGATCGGTCGAAGCTTCCTTGTTATGCTCGCTCACTGCAAATGTCCCGATCTCAAACAGATACATATCCTCTGTTGGATCAATGATCGGTTGGTACCCACCGATCAATCGCCCGGCTGAAATCTCTAACGAGAGAACTCCAATGAAGACGACGACAGCGAAGAGGAAGAGGACCTTCTTGGATTCCATGGCTATTGGTTAAGTATGTATTTGGTTGGTTTAATGAAAAATGAGTTGAGGCCTTGAGGGTGTTTATATATGAGACTAACCAATTTCATTTTGAGTAAAAAATGATAGTGCATTCAATTTGTAATCCATCATTAACTTTTGGTTTAACTCATACAATGTATTATGATACACATTCGGTGAATCAGATATATGTTTCTGATTTGAAAATGGATGTAAATAATGTGCAAATAATTATACAGCTAAATGTAGAAGGTTTTATTAATTAAAATAAGGCAAAAAAATGTGAATAATGTGTTATTTCTTCTTTTTATTTGCAAACGACAAGAACTGGAAACTCATCCTAACTGGATGGCAAACTCAAATAATTCATACATATGATTCTAGGAAAGCCTAAGAGATTAACGTCTGAATCTATCTATATCTATATAAAAATTATTGGGTTTGATAAAGTAATGACAATTAGTACTTAATTAATGCATTGATTGTTTTTTTGAAAGGTTAATGCATTGAGTTAATACATTAAAAAAATTGGGTCTTTTAGTCATGTTTTGAGTGTATGTTCGTATGTTCGTTTCTGTATCGTTTTTCCCTCACCTATTTTTATTTGTTTTATGCGTATGCCTTTTGAGATTCTCCTTTGACATGTTGGTTGTCTTTTTAGTATCTCTTTCAGCAGGTTGTTATTATGTAGATAATGATTTTAAAATATCACTAGATTCCGTTACTAATCAATATGTTAAAATTTATATATTTAATTAATTAAAAGCATCTATTTTTTTTTATTAAAAGTTACTTCTTAAATACATATATGAAAATAATACGAAGTATATAAATACGATAAAAGTAAACGTGTTAGGCATGCGATATAAATACGATAAAAGTAAACGTGTTAATCTTGCGCGTAGCGCGGAGAATGAACTAGTTGAATAATAAGAATTCATATCATGTCAAAACGTCCTGATATAAACATCCCGTATTAATTGTGTTGTTTTCAGAGAAAGAAAAAACAACTATAGTCCAATTAATGTTGCGATCTTTTGATGTTAGAGCATCAACTACTTTATTCGCTTCTTTAAAGCAATGATTTATATCTTAAAATTATTAAAAAAATTATGTCTCCTTTCTATATCCCAAACAATTGTCCGGATTTCCCATGAAATTTGCCATATTTGTATAATACAATTTATGAGGGTTAAATTATCGGCTTATCGCCTTCTAAAATTAGATTGGTTACATTGTTTACTAATGTCGTTTTAAGCTCATGTAGTGTTGTTAATGCTTGTGTGAACTCGTATGTCATCAATAAATAGAATTTTGTCATTTGCATTCTTCCACATATATCCTATATACGACTTTTACCCAGCCTTGTCGAGGTTTGCGTCAGATCTGATTATTTAATAGTTATTTGTTCCGGTTACGATTGCTCGAGTATTTTTGGTTGTGCATTTGAGAATTGTCAATTTCTAATACCCTACTTAATATACTTTCCTACCCGAATAGGTGATCATGATTTGTAGTAGATTGTTTATATTCACATATATGATATTATGGTACATTCTATCTCAAATTATTCACACTGCTTATATAGTTTGTGACAACATTCTTATAAATTATTAGAATAGAATTTGAAATTTGTACACATGTGATAGGAAATGCTCACATTGTGAATTTCAATTAATGAATCCTTCTTCTCATCCTCACGCTAAGTACCATCTACATAATTCATAGAACACTTTCCGATTGTCACGCAATCTCAACGTTTAAGTGTCTTTAGTTGTTAATATACTTTAGCAGGGTTGAATCCGTGATCGACTTCAATTCTTCCTTCAAGTCATAATCTTTTCGTAAAGCAAACAAGCTCATGTTAAATTATTTAATCAGTTTAATGATTTACCATTTTTCTTTGTTGAACTAATTTCATTTTTAAGTTGAAATAATTTCATTTTTAAGTTGAAATAATTTAATATAACGATTTTTATAGTTCATTGATTACAAAAAAGAGGTCGTGCATCGCACTAGCCCCATAAGACTAGTGCATAAAATATTATTCAATGAGTTCACATAAAATATTATTCCTTTATTTCCTAATTTAATAAACTCACATAAAACGTAGTCCCACATCAAATTCATTACTAACTTAATTCAAAATACCCAATCATATATTATAACTGGAATAAATCACGCTTTGTTAAAGGAGGTGAGAGTCCTGGTCTTGGCCGCCGGCTTATCATACACAATTGCCTCATACAAGTGGCCATCTCCGGTGTTGGTAGCGCTAATATAAAGCTTGTAATTTGTGCCATCAACCACTTGTTTTTCGGCTCTCTCCACCTCCACAAACACCAGATCGGTCGAAGCTTCCTTGTTATGCTCGCTCACTGCAAATGTCCCGATCTCAAACAGATACATATCCTCTGTTGGATCAATGATCGGTTGGTACCCACCGATCAATCGCCCGGCTGAAATCACTGACGAGAGAACTCCAATGAAGACGACGACAGCGAAGAGGAAGAGGACGTTCTTGGATTCCATGGCTATTGGTTAAGTATGTATTTGGTTGGTGTAATGAAAAATGAGTTGAGGCCTTGAGGGTGTTTATATATGAGACTAACCAATTTCATTTTGAGTAAAAAATGATAGTGCATTCAATTTGTAATCCATCATTAACTTTTGGTTTAACTCATACAATGTATTATGATACACATTCGGTGAATCAGATATATGTTTCTGATTTGAAAATGGATGTAAATAATGTGCAAATAATTATACAGCTAAATGTAGAAGGTTTTATTAATTAAAATAAGGCAAAAAAATGTGAATAATGTGTTATTTCTTCTTTTTATTTGCAAACGACAAGAACTGGAAACTCATCCTAACTGGATGGCAGACTCAAAAAATTCATACATATGATTCTAGGAAAGCCTAAGAGATTAACGTATGAATCTATCTATATCTATATAAAAATTATTGGTTTGATAAAGTAATGACAATTAGTACTTAATTAATGCATTGATTGTTTTTTTGAAAGGTTAATGCATTGAGTTAATACATTAAAAAAATTGAAATGCCCCGTAAATTATTGGCTCTGTAATATATGGCGATATCGAGCTCACCTACAAGTAGTAACATATTCCAGTATAATTATGCCGAACTTGATTCTTCTGGAAGCTTTTGGATTAATAGCTACGTATTTCAGTTGAGAATTTCAGGTTCTTGCCTATTTCAAATAATTGGGTAATTAGCGATTGTCGAATTTGCCTCATTTCACCGGGATTTATTAAAAACCCGACGTACTCTATTTTATCCCTACATAAAGGATATATACCCAAAATTAATTTAATATCCTCTATCTAGAATTTTCTACAAACTACCTTTTGGGCCCCACCTCATTATCTTTCACGTTACTTTTCAACTCCAAATTCTTCATCTCTTCCTCTCTTCACGCAGCACCTCCCTTCCTCCTCCTCTCTCTTTACTTCAGCCAACAGTTCAGCAAGCTCAGCCAGCAGCCTCGTTCAGCCGCGCGCTCGACCAGCACTTCAGCCCGACCTGCCTCGCGTCTTCTTCCTCTGCGCAGCAGCTCGTCCTCCCGTCTCCTCTGCGCAGCAGCTCGCCCTGTTTCTCCTCTGCACAGCAGCAGCTCGTTGGCTCGTCTCCGGCGTCGTCTTGGTGGCAGACCACCTTGCAGTTCGTCGGTGAGCCGCCCTCCCCTCCATCCATTTCACCTCTCTTGAGAAATTCCTAATTCTTTAGAACCCTAGTTTTTTTTAATTTAGGGGTTTATGTTAAAATTGATGTTTGGACTGAAATTGGTGGAAATAATGGATGATATAGGTTGTTTGAAGTTGAGATTTGAAGGAATAAGGAAGGATTTGAGTTTTGGGCCATTTGGTAAACTTGCTGGAAAATCTGGGCAGAATTCGTAATTTCTGGGAAGTTAGGGCTGACTTTTTAAGGTGAGAAATCTCCCTACGAGTATGAGGAATTTTACGGTTTTCGATTTGGATGTATATGTGATGAGTTATGGCGTTTTTCGTGAAGGTTCGACTTAGGACCGTTTCGTGAACCTTGCGACATCTTTATACGACAAACGGATTACTTGTGTTGATCGTCGATTGAGGCAAGTTGTTTATAAGCGTTTGCGTGTTGTAGGTTAAGTTTAGGATATCGGATTATGCATGTCATCAAACTTCTAAATAGTAAATAAGCTTTAATCTTAATGAAGTATGGAATACGAATGCTATTTTAGTGATTACATGAATATATGCTCTATTGTGATTATTTGATTATGTGTTATGTTGAACATGTCTTCTTTCGTGAGAATCTTGACGATATGTGCATCCTGGTGATTGTGCTTATATGCTTTAGATGCGATTATGTGAAGTTATCGGTGAGTACACATTGTGCTTGAGATTTATATGTGGGGTAAGGATTGTTCCGATCCCTCACTTGATTGCGAACGGTTTTATGTCGTAACACCCTCGATTATGGCTCTATCGGAAGAGTGGGTCGTTGGTGGGCCTTGCCAATTGGGTAGACCGGATCACTTGGCCCGTGATTCCGTTCCCTACCCTTTGGTATAGGAATGATTTGGCCCAATGTACGGGCAAGAAGGTACCTTCGGATCCAAGACAGTCTTGGACCTGTTTTCAAAACATTTTCGTAATTTATTTTCCAATTGGATCTCTGTTTACTTGATACACTTGTTTGTATGTTGCTTGTGATTGATCGCTTGTTTGTTTGTGAATCTGTAAGTAATCGTTACTCATGCGTGATCATTTCTAAAAACATAACTTAGGTTTGCATGTCTGTTAATCTGTTACTCCTTTACTTGCCCTATTACTCGTATTATGCTTATGAATGACTTGCTAGTCTGGTTGGAGACTAACCCCCATTTCGGTGGGGGAACTGGCTGTGTTTGACATGGTCAGGTACCCAGTCTGTTGCAGGGCGTGGAGGAGATCAGGCGACTTGATGCAAGCTAGGATGGGTTTATTCGGGTTCACTTTCACTTTGGTTTTCAAAACTGTTGTTTTGCTAAACTAGGCATCTTTTGGTACTTTGATGCATTTATAGTCTTTGTGGACAAACATGTTTGATGACCCTCTTGAAGCAGGTTTTGGTACTTTGATCGTACGACCATGTTAGGTCCTTATCGACGTACTTGTATGGACGTCTTGCGAGACTATCTATTTGTTTACATTTCTAATTGTTCTTTTGTACATTTTTTTTTTTTTCTCTTCCTTTAAACTGCCTGTGGGGATTCCAAGCACGGGATCCCTGGCACTGTAACACTCCTCGGTTTTGGGGCGTTACAGAAGTTGGTATCAGAGCCAGGTTTTGAACTTCTTTTGGGGGAAGGGGTAGAACTTGCATCGCATGTCGCATTATGACCTCCTTGCTCACTTAAGTTGCTGATATAAGTATATTTATGTGTTCCCGTGTCTAAACTAGTAAATATATGCAGATGGTAGGTAGAGGTAGAGGTAGATGGGTTCGTGGTAGAGGTCGATCAAGTAGGGGCCGCCCAAGGTTTGGGGTAGACAACCCTGCTGAAGTTCCGCGGGTTGAGGATGTTGAGAGTCAAATGGGTCATGAGTCACAAAGAGGAGGAAGGGTTGATCCCCAAGTGAATCAGCATGAGATTCCCCATGAAGCTCCTCCGGTAGTTCCTGTTGCACCTTCTCCGACAACAATTCCTGCGGGCATGGACGCTGGGTTTCTTGCCATGCTTCAGCAGATGATTGGTCAAGCTGTTCAGGCATACTCTCAGTCGCATCCTCAACAAGTAACTCCGCCTATACAGAATCAACCTCCTCCCCAAGAGTTGACACCTAGTGTTGACGGGAGAGATGCTAGTAACATTGCAGCTGCCTTTGAGAAATTGAAGCCGCCCACTTATGATGGGTCGGGGGAGCCAGCAGAAGTAGAGTATTGGCTCAAACAGATGGAAAAGATTCTTGAAAGAGTGAGGTGCCCTGAGGATCAGAAAGTAACACATGTCTCTTTTTACCTCACTAAGGATGCTGATGAATGGTGGGATTCTGTAAAGCCCACCGAGAGAACTATGAGTTGGGAAGGCTTCAAGACAAAGATGCGAGATCGGTTTTATCCGGTTTCACTGCAGAAGCAGAAGCGCTCGGAGTTCTTGCACCCACCACCTGAAGGGTTGCCAGTGGCACAAGCTAGTGCAAAGTATCATCAGCTCCTTCGCTATGCTTCTGGGGCGGTGCATAATGAAGAGGACAAGATCGATTATTTCGAATCATGGCTACGACCAGAGATTAGGACTTTGATGGCAGGGCATACTTGTGCTACCTTGGAAGAGTATTATAATAGAGCCTTGACAGTTGAGAGACGACTTGAAGAAGAAAGATCTTTGACTCAGAACTTCAAGAGACAGAAGACCCAGACTTCCTTCACTAGTACTAAAGATGGTGGCTTTAAACCACAACCTCCTCCCAAGAAACCAAATCAGACATTTGGGTCTCCAGGATCTAACAGAGCTCAAGGAACACCACCTGCGGGATACCAGTGTTTTAACTGCAACAGTGAGAAGCACTTCAGATCAGATTGTCCGCATCCAGATAAGGCATGCTTCAAGTGCGGAGGGAAGGGCCATATCTCAATCCATTGTAGAGGTGGTAAAGCAAACCCCTCTCAGTCTCAAACCTCTGCATCGGCTTCACGAGGATCAATCAATCAACCGCGCCCTGCACAATCATACCCGCAACAACAGTCTCGTTCCGCACCAACTCGTTCACAACAATCAACTAGTGGGTTGAAGGGGAAGCCACGTGTATACGAGATGAGGGCCGAGGAGCCCAATGCCCCAGTTGCTACAGGTACGCTTTGGATTCAGTCTCAACCTGTCTATATATTGTTCGACACTGGTGCTACCCATTCGTTTATTTCCAAGGCATGTGTGTCTAGACTTGGTCTTACTTGTGGGCATGATTGCGAGTCATTTGTGGTTGAGTTACCAGATGGTAGCAAATTAGTTGGTACTCGTGAGTTTAGGAATTGTCCTGTTCGTATCGGCATTCAGGATTGGCTAGCTGACTTGATTGAGATTGATTTGAATCATTATGATGTCATTTTGGGCATGGATTGGCTTGTACGTCATGGAGCGGTAATGGATCTACGTAAGAAGACTATTAGTGTAACCACCGTGAGTGGAGCGATACATGTGTTTGAGGGTAGAGATCCCACCAAGTCAGGGTCGGTCATTAGTGTTATGAAAGCTGCGAGATTGATAAGGAAGGGATGTCAGGGATATTTGTGTTATGTTATAGGAGATGACGATAAAGGAAAACCTGAACTGTCCAGGATACCAATTGCGTGTGAGTTTGAAGATGTGTTCCCGGAGGACTTACCGGGACTGCCTCCTCGCAGAGAGGTTGAATTTGCAATTGAGCTTGAACCAGGAACAACTCCCGTCTCTAAGGCCCCGTATAGAATGGCGCCACTAGAGATGCAGGAATTAAAGAAACAAATAGAAGAGTTGATTGAGAAGGGCTATATTAGGCCAAGTGTGTCACCTTGGGGAGCACCTGTGTTGTTTGTGAAGAAAAAGGACGGCTCTCTTCGACTCTGCATTGATTACAGAGAGTTGAATAAGGTGACGATAAAGAACAAATACCCATTACCCCGGATCGATGACTTGTTGGATCAACTGCAAGGGGCAACTGTGTTCTCAAAGATTGACTTGAGATCAGGTTACCATCAATTGAGGATTCGAGATGAAGATATTGCCAAAACAGCATTTCGTACAAGGTACGGTCACTATGAATTTGTAGTGATGCCTTTTGGACTAACAAATGCCCCTGCTGTATTCATGGAGTTGATGAATCGGGTATTCATAGAATACCTAGACCGGTTTGTGGTCGTGTTCATAGATGATATTTTGGTCTATTCTAAGAGTAAAGAGGAGCATGTTGAGCATCTCCGGATTGTCCTCGAATTGTTGAGGCAACATAAGTTGTATGCAAAGTTATCAAAATGTGACTTCTGGATGACCAAAGTAGCCTTCCTTGGGCATATAGTTTCTGCAGAAGGAGTGATGGTGGACCCGCAAAAGATCCAAGCAGTATCTGAATGGAAGCCTCCGAAAAACGTCAAGGAAGTACGGAGCTTCTTGGGCTTGGCTGGCTATTACAGGAGGTTTGTAGAAGGGTTTTCTAAGATTGCCCAACCATTGACTAATCTGTTGCGTAAGTCAAAGAAATTTGATTGGGACCAGAAATGTGAAGATAGCTTCGAAGAACTTAAGCGAAGACTAACCAGTGCTCCGGTGTTAGCGTTACCTCACGGAACTGATGGGTTTGTTGTTTATAGCGATGCTTCAGCGCAAGGCCTTGGTTGTGTTCTGATGCAACATGGAAGGGTTATCGCATATGCTTCCCGCCAGTTGAAGTCACATGAGAAGAATTACCCCACCCATGACCTAGAACTAGCAGCCGTTGTGTTTGCTCTCAAGATATGGAGACACTACCTTTTTGGGATAACCTGTCAAATCTATACGGACCATAAGAGCTTGAAATACATCTTCACACAAAAGGAGCTGAATATGAGGCAAAGAAGGTGGTTAGAGATGATAAAGGATTATGACATTGAGATTCTATACCATCCAGGCAAGGCTAATGTGGTAGCGGACGCCCTAAGCAGAAAGTCATCACAGGAGAAACTGATTGCATGTCTGACCTCGCAGCCAGAATTGCAAAGGGAACTGATGAGAAGGGGGATCGAAGTTCGATTTCAAAGGAGTCAAGGAGAGCTTTGCTTTCTAGAGATTAAGTCGTTACTACTAGAAACGATAAGCCAAAGGCAACAAGATGACCCCAGGCTAAGTAAGATCTTAAACGACATAAGCCAGAATAGGGCACCGGGATTTGTGGTGCACGATGATGGGATTTTGAGGTTCAAAAACCGAATCTGTGTGCCTGCAAATGAAGAGATAAAGACTTTGATTCTGAAGGAAGCCCACTCCTCACCTTACTCAATACACCCTGGGGCTAACAAGATGTACAAGGACCTCAAGAAAAACTTCTGGTGGAGTAACATGAAGAGGGAAGTAGCTGAATTTGTGGCTAAGTGTCTTACTTGTCAGCAAGTTAAAATTGAGCATCAAAGACCTGCTGGAGAACTACAACCACTTCCAATTCCAGAATGGAAGTGGGAAGACATCTCTATGGATTTTGTTATGGGGCTACCATCGTCACAGAAGGGGATGGATGCCATTTGGGTCATTGTCGATCGATTGACTAAATCTGCTCACTTTCTACCCATTAAGAAAGTTTGGGGTCCGGACAGACTTGCAGAGCTTTATATTCAAGAGATAGTAAGATTACATGGCATCCCCAAAACTATTGTGTCTGATCGTGACGGAAGGTTTGTATCACATTTCTGGAAGTCAGTACATGCAACCATGGGTACAGAACTGAGGTTTAGCACTGCCTTTCATCCACAAACAGATGGTCAATCAGAAAGAACCATTCAGACCTTGGAGGATATTCTGAGAGCGTGTGCTCTAGATTGGCCGGGAAGGTGGGAAGCGAAGTTACCACTAGTGGAGTTCACGTATAACAATAGTTGGCATGCCTCCATTTAGATGGCTCCTTATGAAGCTTTATATGGGCGGAAATGTAGGTCTCCACTGTGTTGGGATGACTTATCTGAGAGATTATTAGTGAGCCCAGACATCATGAGAAGGACACAAAATGAAGTTGCATTGATCAGGCAACGAATGCTGACGGCGCAGAGTCGCCAGAAATCATATGCCGATGTGCGTCGCCGACCCCTTGAATTCCAAGTCGGGGATCACGTGTTCGTCCGGGTTTCACCTACCAAAGGTGTATTCAGATTCGGCAAAAGAGGGAAATTGAGTCCTCGCTATGTTGGACCCTTTGAGATTCTGGAGAAGATCGGGACATCAGCTTATCGTCTTGCGTTACCGCCATCAATGAGCCAGATACATAATGTCTTCCACGTTTCTCAACTAAGAAAGTATGTCGCTGACACTTCACATGTAATTCGTTACGAGGAGATTGAATTTGGAGAGGATTGCACTTACGAAGAACAACCAATCAAGATCCTTGGTTACGAGGAAAGAAAGTTGAGAAACAAGGTGATTCCTCTGGTGAAAGTTTTATGGTCTAAACATGGCACTGATGCAGCCACATGGGAGACAGAGGCAGACATGAGAGAACGATACCCATTCTTATTTGTTGTTTAGTTTCGGGGACGAAACTCTTTTTAAGGGGGAGAGGATGAAATGCCCCGTAAATTATTGGCTCTGTAATATATGGCGATATCGAGCTCACCTACAAGTAGTAACATATTCCAGTATAATTATGCCGAACTTGATTCTTCTGGAAGCTTTTGGATTAATAGCTACGTATTTCAGTTGAGAATTTCAGGTTCTTGCCTATTTCAAATAATTGGGTAATTAGCGATTGTCGAATTTGCCTCATTTCACCGGGATTTATTAAAAACCCGACGTACTCTATTTTATCCCTACATAAAGGATATATACCCAAAATTAATTTAATATCCTCTATCTAGAATTTTCTACAAACTACCTTTTGGGCCCCACCTCATTATCTTTCACGTTACTTTTCAACTCCAAATTCTTCATCTCTTCCTCTCTTCACGCAGCACCTCCCTTCCTCCTCCTCTCTCTTTACTTCAGCCAACAGTTCAGCAAGCTCAGCCAGCAGCCTCGTTCAGCCGCGCGCTCGACCAGCACTTCAGCCCGACCTGCCTCGCGTCTTCTTCCTCTGCGCAGCAGCTCGTCCTCCCGTCTCCTCTGCGCAGCAGCTCGCCCTGTTTCTCCTCTGCACAGCAGCAGCTCGTTGGCTCGTCTCCGGCGTCGTCTTGGTGGCAGACCACCTTGCAGTTCGTCGGTGAGCCGCCCTCCCCTCCATCCATTTCACCTCTCTTGAGAAATTCCTAATTCTTTAGAACCCTAGTTTTTTTTAATTTAGGGGTTTATGTTAAAATTGATGTTTGGACTGAAATTGGTGGAAATAATGGATGATATAGGTTGTTTGAAGTTGAGATTTGAAGGAATAAGGAAGGATTTGAGTTTTGGGCCATTTGGTAAACTTGCTGGAAAATCTGGGCAGAATTCGTAATTTCTGGGAAGTTAGGGCTGACTTTTTAAGGTGAGAAATCTCCCTACGAGTATGAGGAATTTTACGGTTTTCGATTTGGATGTATATGTGATGAGTTATGGCGTTTTTCGTGAAGGTTCGACTTAGGACCGTTTCGTGAACCTTGCGACATCTTTATACGACAAACGGATTACTTGTGTTGATCGTCGATTGAGGCAAGTTGTTTATAAGCGTTTGCGTGTTGTAGGTTAAGTTTAGGATATCGGATTATGCATGTCATCAAACTTCTAAATAGTAAATAAGCTTTAATCTTAATGAAGTATGGAATACGAATGCTATTTTAGTGATTACATGAATATATGCTCTATTGTGATTATTTGATTATGTGTTATGTTGAACATGTCTTCTTTCGTGAGAATCTTGACGATATGTGCATCCTGGTGATTGTGCTTATATGCTTTAGATGCGATTATGTGAAGTTATCGGTGAGTACACATTGTGCTTGAGATTTATATGTGGGGTAAGGATTGTTCCGATCCCTCACTTGATTGCGAACGGTTTTATGTCGTAACACCCTCGATTATGGCTCTATCGGAAGAGTGGGTCGTTGGTGGGCCTTGCCAATTGGGTAGACCGGATCACTTGGCCCGTGATTCCGTTCCCTACCCTTTGGTATAGGAATGATTTGGCCCAATGTACGGGCAAGAAGGTACCTTCGGATCCAAGACAGTCTTGGACCTGTTTTCAAAACATTTTCGTAATTTATTTTCCAATTGGATCTCTGTTTACTTGATACACTTGTTTGTATGTTGCTTGTGATTGATCGCTTGTTTGTTTGTGAATCTGTAAGTAATCGTTACTCATGCGTGATCATTTCTAAAAACATAACTTAGGTTTGCATGTCTGTTAATCTGTTACTCCTTTACTTGCCCTATTACTCGTATTATGCTTATGAATGACTTGCTAGTCTGGTTGGAGACTAACCCCCATTTCGGTGGGGGAACTGGCTGTGTTTGACATGGTCAGGTACCCAGTCTGTTGCAGGGCGTGGAGGAGATCAGGCGACTTGATGCAAGCTAGGATGGGTTTATTCGGGTTCACTTTCACTTTGGTTTTCAAAACTGTTGTTTTGCTAAACTAGGCATCTTTTGGTACTTTGATGCATTTATAGTCTTTGTGGACAAACATGTTTGATGACCCTCTTGAAGCAGGTTTTGGTACTTTGATCGTACGACCATGTTAGGTCCTTATCGACGTACTTGTATGGACGTCTTGCGAGACTATCTATTTGTTTACATTTCTAATTGTTCTTTTGTACATTTTTTTTTTTTTCTCTTCCTTTAAACTGCCTGTGGGGATTCCAAGCACGGGATCCCTGGCACTGTAACACTCCTCGGTTTTGGGGCGTTACAAAAATTGGGTCTTTTAGTCATGTTTTGAGTGTATGTTCGTATGTTCGTTTCTGTATCGTTTTTCCCTCACCTATTTTTATTTGTTTTATGCGTATGCCTTTTGAGATTCTCCTTTGACATGTTGGTTGTCTTTTTAGTATCTCTTTCAGCAGGTTGTTATTATGTAGATAATGATTTTAAAATATCACTAGATTCCGTTACTAATCAATATGTTAAAATTTATATATTTAATTAATTAAAAGCATCTATTTTTTTTTATTAAAAGTTACTTCTTAAATACATATATGAAAATAATACGAAGTATATAAATACGATAAAAGTAAACGTGTTAGTCCTGCGATATAAATACGATAAAAGTAAACGTGTTAATCTCGCGCTTAGCGCGGAGAATGAACTAGTTGAATAATAAGAATTCATATCATGTCAAAACGTCCTGATATAAACATCACGTATTAATTGTGTTGTTTTCAGAGAAAGAAAAAACAACTATAGTCCAATTAATGTTGCGATCTTTTGATGTTAGAGCATCAACTACTTTATTCGCTTCTTTAAAGCAATGATTTATATCTTAAAATTATTAAAAAAATTATGTCTCCTTTCTATATCCCAAACAATTGTCCGGATTTCCCATGAAATTTGCCATATTTGTATAATACAATTTATGAGGGTTAAATTATCGGCTTATCGCCTTCTAAAATTAGATTGGTTACATTGTTTACTAATGTCGTTTTAAGCTCATGTAGTGTTGTTAATGCTTGTGTGAACTCGTATGTCATCAATAAATAGAATTTTGTCATTTGCATTCTTCCACATATATCCTATATACGACTTTTACCCAGCCTTGTCGAGGTTTGCGTCACATCTGATTATTTAATAGTTATTTGTTTCGGTTACGATTGCTCGAAGATTTTTGGTTCTGCATTTGAGAATTGTCAATTTCTAATACCCTACTTAATATACTTTCCTACCCGAATAGGTGATCATGATTTGTAGTAGATTGTTTATATTCACATATATGATATTATGGTACATTCTATCTCAAATTATTCACACTGCTTATATAGTTTGTGACAACATTCTTATAAATTATTAGAATAGAATTTGAAATTTGTACACGTGTGATAGGAAATGATCACATTGTGAATTTCAATCAAAGAATCCTTATTACCATCCTGACGCTAAGTACCGTCTACATAATTCATAGAAGACTTTCCGATTGTCACGCAATCTCAACGTTTAAGTGTCTTTAGTTGTTAATATACTTTAGCAGGGTTGAATCCGTGATCGACTTCAATTCTTCCTTCAAGTCATAATCTTTTCGTAAAGCAAACAAGCTCAAGTTAAATTATTTAATCAGTTTAATGATTTACCATTTTTCTTTGTTGAACTAATTTCATTTTTAAGTTGAAATAATTTCATTTTTAAGTTGAAATAATTTAATATAACGATTTTTATAGTTCATTGATTACAAAAAAGAGGTCGTGCATCGCACTAGCCCCGTAAGACTAGTGCATAAAATATTATTCAATGAGTTCACATAAAATATTATTCCTTTATTTCCTAATTTAATAAACTCACATAAAACGTAGTCCCACATCAAATTCATTACTAACTTAATTCAAAATACCCAATCATATATTATAACTGGAATAAATCACGCTTTGTTAAAGGAGGTGAGAGTCCTGGTCTTGGCCGCCGGCTTATCATACACAATGGCCTCATACAAGTGCCCATCTCCGGCGTTGGTAGCGCTAATATAAAGCTTGTAATTTGTGCCATCAACCACTTGTTTTTCGGCTCTCTCCACCT
The DNA here is from genome assembly GCA_029168935.1 of Oxyria digyna. Classification (NCBI taxonomy): domain Eukaryota; kingdom Viridiplantae; phylum Streptophyta; class Magnoliopsida; order Caryophyllales; family Polygonaceae; genus Oxyria; species Oxyria digyna. The sequence goes on from JAPVLV010000005.1 coordinate 51,732,971, forward strand.
CCACAAACACCAGATCGGTCGAATCTTCCTTGTTATGCTCACTCACTGCAAATGTCTCGATCTCAAACAGATACATATCCTATGTTGGATCAATGATCGGTTGGTACCCACCGATCAATCGCCCGGCTGAAATCTCTGACGAGAGAACTCCAATGAAGACGACGACAGCGAAGAGGAAGAGGACGTTCTTGGATTCCATGACTATTGGTTAAGTATGTATTTAGTTGGTGTAATGAAAAATGAGTTGAGGCCTTGAGGGTGTTTATATATGAGACTTACCAATTCCATTTTTAGTAAAAAATGATAGTGCATTCAATTTGTAATCCATCATTAACTTTTGGTTTAACTCATACAATGTATTATGATACACATTCGGTGAATCAGATATATGTTTCTGATTTGAAAATGGATGTTAATAATGTGCAAATAATTATACAGCTAAATGTAGAAGGTTTAATTAATGAAAATAAGGCAAAAAAATGTGAATAATGTGTTATTTCTTCTTTTTATTTGCAAACGACAAGAACTGGAAACTCATCCTAACTGGATGGCAGACTCAAATAATTCATACATATGATTCTAGGAAAGCCTAAGAGATTAACGTATGAATCTATCTATATCTATATAAAAATTATTGGGTTTGATAAAGTAATGACAATTAGTACTTAATTAATGCATTGATTGTTTTTTTGAAAGGTTAATGCATTGAGTTAATACATTAAAAAAATTGGGTCTTTTAGTCATGTTTTGAGTGTATGTTCGTATGTTCGTTTCTGTATCGTTTTTCCCTCACCTATTTTTATTTGTTTTATGCGTATGCCTTTTGAGATTCTCCTTTGACATGTTGGTTGTCTTTTTAGTTTCTCTTTTAGCAGGTTGTTATTATGTAGATAATGATTTTAAAATATCACTAGATTCCGTTACTAATCAATATGTTAAAATTTATATATTTAATTAATTAAAAGCATCTATTTTTTTATATTAAAAGTTACTCCTTAAATACATATATGAAAATAATACGAAGTATATAAATACGATAAAAGTAAACGTGTTAGGCCTGCGATATAAATACGATAAAAGTAAACGTGTTAAGCCCGCGCGTAGCGCGGAGAATGAACTAGTTGAATAATAAGAATTCATATCATGTCAAAACGTCCTGATATAAACATCACGTATTAATTGTGTTGTTTTCAGAGAAAGAAAAAACACTATAGTCCAATTAATGTTGCGATCTTTTGATGTTAGAGCATCAACTACTTTATTCGCTTCTTTAAAGAAATGATTTATATCTTAAAGTTATTAAAAAAATTATGTCTCCTTTCTATATCCCGAACAATTGTCCGGATTTCCCATGAAATTTGCCATATTTGTATAATACAATTTATGAGGGTTAAATTATCGGCTTATCGCCTTCTAAAATTAGATTGGTTACATTGTTTACTAATGTCGTTTTAAGCTCATGTAGTGTTGTTAATGCTTGTGTGAACTCGTATGTCATCAATAAATAGAATTTTGTCATTTGCATTCTTCCACATATATCCTATATACGACTTTTACCCAGCCTTGTCGAGGTTTGCGTCAGATCTGATTATTTAATAGTTATTTGTTCCGGTTACGATTGCTCGAGGATTTTTGGTTGTGCATTTGAGAATTGTCAATTTCTAATACCCTACTTAATATACTTTCCTACCCGAATAGGTGATCATGATTTGTAGTAGATTGTTTATATTCACATATATGATATTATGGTACATTCTATCTCAAATTATTCACACTGCTTATATAGTTTTTGACAACATTCTTATAAATTATTAGAATAGAATTTGAAATTTGTACACATGTGATAAGAAATGCTCACATTGTGAATTTCAATTAAAGAATCCTTCTTCTCATCCTGACGCTAAGTACCATCTACATAATTCATAGAAGACTTTCCGATTGTCACGCAATCTCAACGTTTAAGTGTCTTTAGTTGTTAATATACTTTAGCAGGGTTGAATCCGTGATCGACTTCAATTCTTCCTTCAAGTCATAATCTTTTCGTAAAGCAAACAAGCTCAAGTTAAATTATTTAATCAGTTTAATGATTTACCATTTTTCTTTGTTGAACTAATTTCATTTTTAAGTTGAAATAATTTCATTTTTAAGTTGAAGTAATTTAATATAACGATTTTTATAGTTCATTGATTACAAAAAAGAGTTCGTGCATCGCACTAGCCCCGGAAGACTAGTGCATAAAATATTATTCAATGAGTACACATAAAATATTATTCCTTTATTTCCTAATTTAATAAACTCACATAAAACGTAGTCCCACATCAAATTCATTACTAACTTAATTCAAAATACCCAATCATATATTATAACTGGAATAAATCACGCTTTGTTAAAGGAGGTGAGAGTCCTGGTCTTGGCCGCCGGCTTATCATACACAATTGCCTCATACAAGTGGCCATCTCCGGCGTTGGTAGCGCTAATATAAAGCTTGTAATTTGTGCCATCAACCACTTGTTTTTCGGCTCTCTCCACCTCCACAAACACCAGATCGGTCGAAGCTTCCTTGTTATGCTCGCTCACTGCAAATGTCCCGATCTCAAACAGATACATATCCTCTGTTGGATCAATGATCGGTTGGTACCCACCGATCAATCGCCCGGCTGAAATCTCTAACGAGAGAACTCCAATGAAGACGACGACAGCGAAGAGGAAGAGGACCTTCTTGGATTCCATGGCTATTGGTTAAGTATGTATTTGGTTGGTTTAATGAAAAATGAGTTGAGGCCTTGAGGGTGTTTATATATGAGACTAACCAATTTCATTTTGAGTAAAAAATGATAGTGCATTCAATTTGTAATCCATCATTAACTTTTGGTTTAACTCATACAATGTATTATGATACACATTCGGTGAATCAGATATATGTTTCTGATTTGAAAATGGATGTAAATAATGTGCAAATAATTATACAGCTAAATGTAGAAGGTTTTATTAATTAAAATAAGGCAAAAAAATGTGAATAATGTGTTATTTCTTCTTTTTATTTGCAAACGACAAGAACTGGAAACTCATCCTAACTGGATGGCAAACTCAAATAATTCATACATATGATTCTAGGAAAGCCTAAGAGATTAACGTCTGAATCTATCTATATCTATATAAAAATTATTGGGTTTGATAAAGTAATGACAATTAGTACTTAATTAATGCATTGATTGTTTTTTTGAAAGGTTAATGCATTGAGTTAATACATTAAAAAAATTGGGTCTTTTAGTCATGTTTTGAGTGTATGTTCGTATGTTCGTTTCTGTATCGTTTTTCCCTCACCTATTTTTATTTGTTTTATGCGTATGCCTTTTGAGATTCTCCTTTGACATGTTGGTTGTCTTTTTAGTATCTCTTTCAGCAGGTTGTTATTATGTAGATAATGATTTTAAAATATCACTAGATTCCGTTACTAATCAATATGTTAAAATTTATATATTTAATTAATTAAAAGCATCTATTTTTTTTTATTAAAAGTTACTTCTTAAATACATATATGAAAATAATACGAAGTATATAAATACGATAAAAGTAAACGTGTTAGGCATGCGATATAAATACGATAAAAGTAAACGTGTTAATCTTGCGCGTAGCGCGGAGAATGAACTAGTTGAATAATAAGAATTCATATCATGTCAAAACGTCCTGATATAAACATCCCGTATTAATTGTGTTGTTTTCAGAGAAAGAAAAAACAACTATAGTCCAATTAATGTTGCGATCTTTTGATGTTAGAGCATCAACTACTTTATTCGCTTCTTTAAAGCAATGATTTATATCTTAAAATTATTAAAAAAATTATGTCTCCTTTCTATATCCCAAACAATTGTCCGGATTTCCCATGAAATTTGCCATATTTGTATAATACAATTTATGAGGGTTAAATTATCGGCTTATCGCCTTCTAAAATTAGATTGGTTACATTGTTTACTAATGTCGTTTTAAGCTCATGTAGTGTTGTTAATGCTTGTGTGAACTCGTATGTCATCAATAAATAGAATTTTGTCATTTGCATTCTTCCACATATATCCTATATACGACTTTTACCCAGCCTTGTCGAGGTTTGCGTCAGATCTGATTATTTAATAGTTATTTGTTCCGGTTACGATTGCTCGAGTATTTTTGGTTGTGCATTTGAGAATTGTCAATTTCTAATACCCTACTTAATATACTTTCCTACCCGAATAGGTGATCATGATTTGTAGTAGATTGTTTATATTCACATATATGATATTATGGTACATTCTATCTCAAATTATTCACACTGCTTATATAGTTTGTGACAACATTCTTATAAATTATTAGAATAGAATTTGAAATTTGTACACATGTGATAGGAAATGCTCACATTGTGAATTTCAATTAATGAATCCTTCTTCTCATCCTCACGCTAAGTACCATCTACATAATTCATAGAACACTTTCCGATTGTCACGCAATCTCAACGTTTAAGTGTCTTTAGTTGTTAATATACTTTAGCAGGGTTGAATCCGTGATCGACTTCAATTCTTCCTTCAAGTCATAATCTTTTCGTAAAGCAAACAAGCTCAAGTTAAATTATTTAATCAGTTTAATGATTTACCATTTTTCTTTGTTGAACTAATTTCATTTTTAAGTTGAAATAATTTCATTTTTAAGTTGAAATAATTTAATATAACGATTTTTATAGTTCATTGATTACAAAAAAGAGGTCGTGCATCGCACTAGCCCCATAAGACTAGTGCATAAAATATTATTCAATGAGTTCACATAAAATATTATTCCTTTATTTCCTAATTTAATAAACTCACATAAAACGTAGTCCCACATCAAATTCATTACTAACTTAATTCAAAATACCCAATCATATATTATAACTGGAATAAATCACGCTTTGTTAAAGGAGGTGAGAGTCCTGGTCTTGGCCGCCGGCTTATCATACACAATTGCCTCATACAAGTGGCCATCTCCGGTGTTGGTAGCGCTAATATAAAGCTTGTAATTTGTGCCATCAACCACTTGTTTTTCGGCTCTCTCCACCTCCACAAACACCAGATCGGTCGAAGCTTCCTTGTTATGCTCGCTCACTGCAAATGTCCCGATCTCAAACAGATACATATCCTCTGTTGGATCAATGATCGGTTGGTACCCACCGATCAATCGCCCGGCTGAAATCACTGACGAGAGAACTCCAATGAAGACGACGACAGCGAAGAGGAAGAGGACGTTCTTGGATTCCATGGCTATTGGTTAAGTATGTATTTGGTTGGTGTAATGAAAAATGAGTTGAGGCCTTGAGGGTGTTTATATATGAGACTAACCAATTTCATTTTGAGTAAAAAATGATAGTGCATTCAATTTGTAATCCATCATTAACTTTTGGTTTAACTCATACAATGTATTATGATACACATTCGGTGAATCAGATATATGTTTCTGATTTGAAAATGGATGTAAATAATGTGCAAATAATTATACAGCTAAATGTAGAAGGTTTTATTAATTAAAATAAGGCAAAAAAATGTGAATAATGTGTTATTTCTTCTTTTTATTTGCAAACGACAAGAACTGGAAACTCATCCTAACTGGATGGCAGACTCAAAAAATTCATACATATGATTCTAGGAAAGCCTAAGAGATTAACGTATGAATCTATCTATATCTATATAAAAATTATTGGTTTGATAAAGTAATGACAATTAGTACTTAATTAATGCATTGATTGTTTTTTTGAAAGGTTAATGCATTGAGTTAATACATTAAAAAAATTGGGTCTTTTAGTCATGTTTTGAGTGTATGTTCGTATGTTCGTTTCTGTATCGTTTTTCCCTCACCTATTTTTATTTGTTTTATGCGTATGCCTTTTGAGATTCTCCTTTGACATGTTGGTTGTCTTTTTAGTATCTCTTTCAGCAGGTTGTTATTATGTAGATAATGATTTTAAAATATCACTAGATTCCGTTACTAATCAATATGTTAAAATTTATATATTTAATTAATTAAAAGCATCTATTTTTTTTTATTAAAAGTTACTTCTTAAATACATATATGAAAATAATACGAAGTATATAAATACGATAAAAGTAAACGTGTTAGTCCTGCGATATAAATACGATAAAAGTAAACGTGTTAATCTCGCGCTTAGCGCGGAGAATGAACTAGTTGAATAATAAGAATTCATATCATGTCAAAACGTCCTGATATAAACATCACGTATTAATTGTGTTGTTTTCAGAGAAAGAAAAAACAACTATAGTCCAATTAATGTTGCGATCTTTTGATGTTAGAGCATCAACTACTTTATTCGCTTCTTTAAAGCAATGATTTATATCTTAAAATTATTAAAAAAATTATGTCTCCTTTCTATATCCCAAACAATTGTCCGGATTTCCCATGAAATTTGCCATATTTGTATAATACAATTTATGAGGGTGAAATTATCGGCTTATCGCCTTCTAAAATTAGATTGGTTACATTGTTTACTAATGTCGTTTTAAGCTCATGTAGTGTTGTTAATGCTTGTGTGAACTCGTATGTCATCAATAAATAGAATTTTGTCATTTGCATTCTTCCACATATATCCTATATACGACTTTTACCCAGCCTTGTCGAGGTTTGCGTCACATCTGATTATTTAATAGTTATTTGTTTCGGTTACGATTGCTCGAAGATTTTTGGTTGTGCATTTGAGAATTGTCAATTTCTAATACCCTACTTAATATACATTCCTACCCGAATAGGTGATCATGATTTGTAGTAGATTGTTTATATTCACATATATGATATTATGGTACATTCTATCTCAAATTATTCACACTGCTTATATAGTTTGTGACAACATTCTTATAAATTATTAGAATAGAATTTGAAATTTGTACACGTGTGATAGGAAATGATCACATTGTGAATTTCAATCAAAGAATCCTTATTCCCATCCTGACGCTAAGTACCGTCTACATAATTCATAGAAGACTTTCCGATTGTCACGCAATCTCAACGTTTAAGTGTCTTTAGTTGTTAATATACTTTAGCAGGGTTGAATCCGTGATCGACTTCAATTCTTCCTTCAAGTCATAATCTTTTCGTAAAGCAAACAAGCTCAAGTTAAATTATTTAATCAGTTTAATGATTTACCATTTTTCTTTGTTGAACTAATTTCATTTTTAAGTTGAAATAATTTCATTTTTAAGTTGAAATAATTTAATATAACGATTTTTATAGTTCATTGATTACAAAAAAGAGGTCGTGCATCGCACTAGCCCCGTAAGACTAGTGCATAAAATATTATTCAATGAGTTCACATAAAATATTATTCCTTTATTTCCTAATTTAATAAACTCACATAAAACGTAGTCCCACATCAAATTCATTACTAACTTAATTCAAAATACCCAATCATATATTATAACTGGAATAAATCACGCTTTGTTAAAGGAGGTGAGAGTCCTGGTCTTGGCCGCCGGCTTATCATACACAATGGCCTCATACAAGTGCCCATCTCCGGCGTTGGTAGCGCTAATATAAAGCTTGTAATTTGTGCCATCAACCACTTGTTTTTCGGCTCTCTCCACCTCCACAAACACCAGATCGGTCGAAGCTTCCTTGTTATGCTCGCTCACTGCAAATGTCTCGATCTCAAACAGATACATATCCTATGTTGGATCAATGATCGGTTGGTACCCACCGATCAATCGCCCGGCTGAAATCTCTGACGAGAGAACTCCAATGAAGACGACGACAGCGAAGAGGAAGAGGACGTTCTTGGATTCCATGACTATTGGTTAAGTATGTATTTAGTTGGTGTAATGAAAAATGAGTTGAGGCCTTGAGGGTGTTTATATATGAGACTTACCAATTCCATTTTTAGTAAAAAATGATAGTGCATTCAATTTGTAATCCATCATTAACTTTTGGTTTAACTCATACAATGTATTATGATACACATTCGGTGAATCAGATATATGTTTCTGATTTGAAAATGGATGTTAATAATGTGCAAATAATTATACAGCTAAATGTAGAAGGTTTAATTAATGAAAATAAGGCAAAAAAATGTGAATAATGTGTTATTTCTTCTTTTTATTTGCAAACGACAAGAACTGGAAACTCATCCTAACTGGATGGCAGACTCAAATAATTCATACATATGATTCTAGGAAAGCCTAAGAGATTAACGTATGAATCTATCTATATCTATATAAAAATTATTGGGTTTGATAAAGTAATGACAATTAGTACTTAATTAATGCATTGATTGTTTTTTTGAAAGGTTAATGCATTGAGTTAATACATTAAAAAAATTGGGTCTTTTAGTCATGTTTTGAGTGTATGTTCGTATGTTCGTTTCTGTATCGTTTTTCCCTCACCTATTTTTATTTGTTTTATGCGTATGCCTTTTGAGATTCTCCTTTGACATGTTGGTTGTCTTTTTAGTTTCTCTTTCAGCAGGTTGTTATTATGTAGATAATGATTTTAAAATATCACTAGATTCCGTTACTAATCAATATGTTAAAATTTATATATTTAATTAATTAAAAGCATCTATTTTTTTATATTAAAAGTTACTCCTTAAATACATATATGAAAATAATACGAAGTATATAAATACGATAAAAGTAAACGTGTTAGGCCTGCGATATAAATACGATAAAAGTAAACGTGTTAAGCCCGCGCGTAGCGCGGAGAATGAACTAGTTGAATAATAAGAATTCATATCATGTCAAAACGTCCTGATATAAACATCACGTATTAATTGTGTTGTTTTCAGAGAAAGAAAAAACACTATAGTCCAATTAATGTTGCGATCTTTTGATGTTAGAGCATCAACTACTTTATTCGCTTCTTTAAAGAAATGATTTATATCTTAAAGTTATTAAAAAAATTATGTCTCCTTTCTATATCCCGAACAATTGTCCGGATTTCCCATGAAATTTGCCATATTTGTATAATACAATTTATGAGGGTTAAATTATCGGCTTATCGCCTTCTAAAATTAGATTGGTTACATTGTTTACTAATGTCGTTTTAAGCTCATGTAGTGTTGTTAATGCTTGTGTGAACTCGTATGTCATCAATAAATAGAATTTTGTCATTTGCATTCTTCCACATATATCCTATATACGACTTTTACCCAGCCTTGTCGAGGTTTGCGTCAGATCTGATTATTTAATAGTTATTTGTTCCGGTTACGATTGCTCGAGGATTTTTGGTTGTGCATTTGAGAATTGTCAATTTCTAATACCCTACTTAATATACTTTCCTACCCGAATAGGTGATCATTATTTGTAGTAGATTGTTTATATTCACATATATGATATTATGGTACATTCTATCTCAAATTATTCACACTGCTTATATAGTTTTTGACAACATTCTTATAAATTATTAGAATAGAATTTGAAATTTGTACACATGTGATAAGAAATGCTCACATTGTGAATTTCAATTAAAGAATCCTTCTTCTCATCCTGACGCTAAGTACCATCTACATAATTCATAGAAGACTTTCCGATTGTCACGCAATCTCAACGTTTAAGTGTCTTTAGTTGTTAATATACTTTAGCAGGGTTGAATCCGTGATCGACTTCAATTCTTCCTTCAAGTCATAATCTTTTCGTAAAGCAAACAAGCTCAAGTTAAATTATTTAATCAGTTTAATGATTTACCATTTTTCTTTGTTGAACTAATTTCATTTTTAAGTTGAAATAATTTCATTTTTAAGTTGAAGTAATTTAATATAACGATTTTTATAGTTCATTGATTACAAAAAAGAGGTCGTGCATCGCACTAGCCCCGGAAGACTAGTGCATAAAATATTATTCAATGAGTACACATAAAATATTATTCCTTTATTTCCTAATTTAATAAACTCACATAAAACGTAGTCCCACATCAAATTCATTACTAACTTAATTCAAAATACCCAATCATATATTATAACTGGAATAAATCACGCTTTGTTAAAGGAGGTGAGAGTCCTGGTCTTGGCCGCCGGCTTATCATACACAATTGCCTCATACAAGTGGCCATCTCCGGCGTTGGTAGCGCTAATATAAAGCTTGTAATTTGTGCCATCAACCACTTGTTTTTCGGCTCTCTCCACCTCCACAAACACCAGATCGGTCGAAGCTTCCTTGTTATGCTCGCTCACTGCAAATGTCCCGATCTCAAACAGATACATATCCTCTGTTGGATCAATGATCGGTTGGTACCCACCGATCAATCGCCCGGCTGAAATCTCTGACGAGAGAACTCCAATGAAGACGACGACAGCGAAGAGGAAGAGGACGTTCTTGGATTCCATGGCTATTGGTTAAGTATGTATTTGGTTGGTGTAATGAAAAATGAGTTGAGGCCTTGAGGGTGTTTATATATGAGACTAACCAATTTCATTTTGAGTAAAAAATGATAGTGCATTCAATTTGTAATCCATCATTAACTTTTGGTTTAACTCATACAATGTATTATGATACACATTCGGTGAATCAGATATATGTTTCTGATTTGAAAATGGATGTAAATAATGTGCAAATAATTATACAGCTAAATGTAGAAGGTTTTATTAATTAAAATAAGGCAAAAAAATGTGAATAATGTGTTATTTCTTCTTTTTATTTGCAAACGACAAGAACTGGAAACTCATCCTAACTGGATGGCAGACTCAAATAATTCATACATATGATTCTAGGAAAGCCTAAGAGATTAACGTATGAATCTATCTATATCTATATAAAAATTATTGGGTTTGATAAAGTAATGACAATTAGTACTTAATTAATGCATTGATTGTTTTTTTGAAAGGTTAATGCATTGAGTTAATACATTAAAAAAATTGGGTCTTTTAGTCATGTTTTGAGTGTATGTTCGTTTCTGTATCGTTTTTCCCTCACCTATTTTTATTTGTTTTATGCGTATGCCTTTTGAGATTCTCCTTTGACATGTTGGTTGTCTTTTTAGTATCTCTTTCAGTAGGTTGTTATTATGTAGATAATGATTTTAAAATATCACTAGATTCCGTTACTAATCAATATGTTAAAATTTATATATTTAATTAATTAAAAGCATCTATTTTTTATTTATTAAAAGTTACTTCTTAAATACATATATGAAAACAATACGAAGTATATAAATACGATAAAAGTAAACGTGTTAGGCCTGCGATATAAATACGATAAAAGTAAACGTGTTAAGCCCGCGCGTAGCGCGGAGAATGAACTAGTTGAATAATAAGAATTCATATCATGTCAAAACGTCCTGATATAAACATCACGTATTAATTGTGTTGTTTTCAGAGAAAGAAAAAACAACTATAGTACAATTAATGTTGCGATCTTTTGATGTTAGAGCATCAACTACTTTATTCGCTTCTTTAAAGCAATGATTTATATCTTAAAATTATTAAAAAAATTATGTCTCCTTTCTATATCCCGAAAAATTGTCCGGATTTCCCATGAAATTTGCCATATTTGTATAATACAATTTATGAGGGTTAAATTATCGTCTTATCGCCTTCTAAAATTAGATTGGTTACATTGTTTACTAATGTCGTTTTAAGCTCATGTAGTGTTGTTAATGCTTGTGTGAACTCGTATGTCATCAATAAATAGAATTTTGTCATTTGCATTCTTCCACATATATCCTATATACGACTTTTACCCAGCCTTGTCGAGGTTTGCGTCAGATCTGATTATTTAATAGTTATTTGTTCCGGTTACGATTGCTCGAGTATTTTTGGTTGTGCATTTGAGAATTGTCAATTTCTAATACCCTACTTAATATACTTTCCTACCCGAATAGGTGATCATGATTTGTAGTAGATTGTTTATATTCACATATATGATATTATGGTACATTCTATCTCAAATTATTCACACTGCTTATATAGTTTGTGACAACATTCTTATAAATTATTAGAATAGAATTTGAAATTTGTACACATGTGATAGGAAATGCTCACATTGTGAATTTCAATTAATGAATCCTTCTTCTCATCCTCACGCTAAGTACCATCTACATAATTCATAGAACACTTTCCGATTGTCACGCAATCTCAACGTTTAAGTGTCTTTAGTTGTTAATATACTTTAGCAGGGTTGAATCCGTGATCGACTTCAATTCTTCCTTCAAGTCATAATCTTTTCGTAAAGCAAACAAGCTCAAGTTAAATTATTTAATCAGTTTAATGATTTACCATTTTTCTTTGTTGAACTAATTTCATTTTTAAGTTGAAATAATTTAATATAACGATTTTTATAGTTCATTGATTACAAAAAAGAGGTCGTGCATCGCACTAGCCCCGTAAGACTAGTGCATAAAATATTATTCAATGAGTTCACATAAAATATTATTCCTTTATTTCCTAATTTAATAAACTCACATAAAACGTAGTCCCACATCAAATTCATTACTAACTTAATTCAAAATACCCAATCATATATTATAACTGGAATAAATCACGCTTTGTTAAAGGAGGTGAGAGTCCTGGTCTTGGCCACCGGCTTATCATACACAATTGCCTCATACAAGTGGCCATCTCCGGCGTTGGTAGCGCTAATATAAAGCTTGTAATTTGTGCCATCAACCACTTGTTTTTCGGCTCTCTCCACCTCCACAAACACCAGATCGGTCGAAGCTTCCTTGTTATGCTCGCTCACTGCAAATGTCCCGATCTCAAACAGATACATATCCTCTGTTGGATCAATGATCGGTTGGTACCCACCGATCAATCGCCCGGCTGAAATCTCTGACGAGAGAACTCCAATGAAGACGATGAGAGCGAAGAGGAAGAGGACGTTCTTGGATTCCATGGCTATTGGTTAAGTATGTATTTGGTTGGTGTAATGAAAAATGTGTTGAGTCCTTGAGGGTGTTTATATATGAGACTAACCAATTTCATTTTGAGTAAAAAGTGATAGTGCATTCAATTTGTAATCCATCATTAACTTTTGGTTTAACTCATACAATGTATTATGATACACATTCGGTGAATCAAATATATGTTTCTGATTTGAAAATGGATGTAAATAATGTGCAAATAATTATACAGCTAAATGTAGAAGGTTTTATTAATTAAAATAAGGCAAAAAAATGTGAATACTGTGTTATTTCTTCTTTTTATTTGCAAACAACAAGAACTGGAAACTCATCCTAACTGGATGGCACACTGAAATAATTCATACATATGATTCTAGGAAAGCCTAAGAGATTAACGTATGAATCTATCTATATCTATATAAAAATTATTTGGTTTGATAAAGTAATGACAATTAGTACTTAATTAATGCATTGATAGTTTTTTTGATAGGTTAATGCATTGAGTTAATACATTAAAAAAATTGGGTCTTTTAGTCATGTTTTGAGTGTATGTTCGTATGTTCGTTTCTGTATCGTTTTTCCCTCACCTATTTTTATTTGTTTTATGCGTATGCCTTTTGAGATTCTCCTTTGACATGTTGGTTGTCTTTTTAGTTTCTCTTTCAGCAGGTTGTTATTATGTAGATAATGATTTTAAAATATCACTAGATTCCGTTACTAATCAATATGTTAAAATTTATATATTTAATTAATTAAAAGCATCTGTTTTTTTTATTAAAAGTTACTTCTTAAATACATATATGAAAATAATACGAAGTATATAAATACGATAAAAGTAAACGTATTAGGCCTGCGATATAAATACGAGAAAAGTAAACGTGTTAAGCCCGCGCGTAGCGCGGAGAATGAACTAGTTGAATAATAAGAATTCATATCATGTCAAAACGTCCTGATATAAACATCACGTATTAATTGTGTTGTTTTCAGAGAAAGAAAAAACACTATAGTCCAATTAATGTTGCGATCTTTTGATGTTAGAGCATCAACTACTTTATTCGCTTCTTTAAAGAAATGATTTATATCTTAAAGTTATTAAAAAAATTATGTCTCCTTTCTATATCCCGAACAATTGTCCGGATTTCCCATGAAATTTGCCATATTTGTATAATACAATTTATGAGGGTTAAATTATCGGCTTATCGCCTTCTAAAATTAGATTGGTTACATTGTTTACTAATGTCGTTTTAAGCTCATGTAGTGTTGTTAATGCTTGTGTGAACTCGTATGTCATCAATAAATAGAATTTTGTCATTTGCATTCTTCCACATATATCCTATATACGACTTTTACCCAGCCTTGTCGAGGTTTGCGTCAGATCTGATTATTTAATAGTTATTTGTTCCGGTTACGATTGCTCGAGGATTTTTGGTTGTGCATTTGAGAATTGTCAATTTCTAATACCCTACTTAATATACTTTCCTACCCGAATAGGTGATCATGATTTGTAGTAGATTGTTTATATTCACATATACGATATTATGGTACATTCTATCTCAAATTATTCACACTGCTTATATAGTTTGTGACAACATTCTTATAAATTATTAGAATAGAATTTGAAATTTGTACACGTGTGATAGGAAATGCTCACATTGTGAATTTCAATTAAAGAATCCTTATTCCCATCCTGACGCTAAGTACCGTCTACATAATTCATAGAAGACTTTCCGATTGTCACGCAATCTCAACGTTTAAGTGTCTTTAGTTGTTAATATACTTTAGCAGGGTTGAATCCGTGATCGACTTCAATTCTTCCTTCAAGTCATAATCTTTTCGTAAAGCAAACAAGCTCAAGTTAAATTATTTAATCAGTTTAATGATTTACCATTTTTCTTTGTTGAACTAATTTCATTTTTAAGTTGAAATAATTTCATTTTTAAGTTGAAATAATTTAATATAACGATTTTTATAGTTCATTGATTACAAAAAAGAGGTCGTGCATCGCACTAGCCCCGTAAGACTAGTGCATAAAATATTATTCAACGAGTTCACATAAAATATTATTCCTTTATTTCCTAATTTAATAAACTCACATAAAACGTAGTCCCATATCAAATTCATTACTAACTTAATTCAAAATACCCAATCATATATTATAACTGGAATAAATCACGCTTTGTTAAAGGAGGTGAGAGTCCTGGTCTTGGCCGCCGGCTTATCATACACAACTGCCTCATACAAGTGGCCATCTCCGGCGTTGGTAGCGCTAATATAAAGCTTGTAATTTGTGCCATCAACCACTTGTTTTTCGGCTCTCTCCACCTCCACAAACACCAGATCGGTCGAAGCTTCCTTGTTATGCTCGCTCACTGCAAATGTCCCGATCTCAAACAGATACATATCCTCTGTTGGATCAATGATCGGTTGGTACCCACCGATCAATCGCCCGGCTGAAATCTCTGACGAGAGAACTCCAATGAAGACGACGACAGCGAAGAGGAAGAGGACGTTCTTGGATTCCATGGCTGGTTAAGTATGTATTTGGTTGGTGTAATGAAAAATGAGTTGAGGCCTTGAGGGTGTTTATATATGAGACTAACCAATTTCATTTTGAGTAAAAAATGATAGTGCATTCAATTTGTAATCCATCATTAACTTTTGGTTTAACTCATACAATGTATTATGATACACATTCGGTGAATCAGATATATGTTTCTGATTTGAAAATGGATGTAAATAATGTGCAAATAATTATACAGCTAAATGTAGAAGGTTTTATTAATTAAAATAAGGCCAAAAAATGTGAATAATGTGTTATTTCTTCTTTTTATTTGCAAACGACAAGAACTGGAAACTCATCCTAACTGGATGGCAGACTCAAATAATTCATACATATGATTATAGGAAAGCCTAAGAGATTAACGTATGAATCTATCTATATCTATATAAAAATTATTGGTTTGATAAAGTAATGACAATTAGTACTTAATTAATGCATTGATTGTTTTTTTGAAAGGTTAATGCATTGAGTTAATACATTAAAAAAATTGGGTCTTTTAGTCATGTTTTGAGTGTATGTTCGTATGTTCGTTTCTGTATCGTTTTTCCCTCACCTATTTTTATTTGTTTTATGCGTATGCCTTTTGAGATTCTCCTTTGACATGTTGGTTGTCTTTTTAGTATCTCTTTCAGCAGGTTGTTATTATGTAGATAATGATTTTAAAATATCACTAGATTCCGTTACTAATCAATATGTTAAAATTTATATATTTAATTAATTAAAAGCATCTATTTTTTTTTAATTAAAAGTTACTTCTTAAATACATATATGAAAATAATACGAAGTATATAAATACGATAAAAGTAAACGTGTTAGGCCTGCGATATAAATACGATAAAAGTAAACGTGTTAATCTCGCGCTTAGCGCGGAGAATGAACTAGTTGAATAATAAGAATTCATATCATGTCAAAACGTCCTGATATAAACATCACGTATTAATTGTGTTGTTTTCAGAGAAAGAAAAAACAACTATAGTCCAATTAATGTTGCGATCTTTTGATGTTAGAGCATCAACTACTTTATTCGCTTCTTTAAAGCAATGATTTATATCTTAAAATTATTAAAAAAATTATGTCTCCTTTCTATATCCCAAACAATTGTCCGGATTTCCCATGAAATTTGCCATATTTGTATAATACAATTTATGAGGGTTAAATTATCGGCTTATCGCCTTCTAAAATTAGATTGGTTACATTGTTTACTAATGTCGTTTTAAGCTCATGTAGTGTTTTTAATGCTTGTGTGAACTCATATGTCATCAATAAATAGAATTTTGTCATTTGCATTCTTCCACATATATCCTATATATGACTTTTACCTAGCCTTGTCGAGGTTTGCGTCAGATCTGATTAATTAATAGTTATCTGTTCCGGTTACGATTGCTCGAGGATTTTTGGTTGTGCATTTGAGAATTGTCAATTTCTAATACCCTAATTAATATACTTTCCTACCCGAATAGGTGATCATGATTTGTAGTAGATTGTTTATATTCATATATATGATATTATGGTACATTCTATCTCAAATTATTCACACTGCTTATATAGTTTGTGACAACATTCTTATAAATTATTAGAATAGAATTTTAAATTTGTACACATGTGATAGGAAATGCTCACATTGTGAATTTCAATTAAAGAATCCTTCTTCCCATCCTGACGCTAAGCACCGTCTACATAATTCATAGAAGACTTTCCGATTGTCACGCAATCTCAACGTTTAAGTGTCTTTAGTTGTTAATATACTTTAGCAGGGTTGAATTTGTGATCGACTTCAATTCTTCCTTCAAGTCATAATCTATTCGTAAAGCAAACAAGCTCAAGTTAAATTATTTAATCAGTTTAATGATTTACCATTTTTCTTTGTTGAACTAATTTCATTTTTAAGTTGAAATAATTTCATTTTTAAGTTGAAATAATTTAATATAACGATTTTTATAGTTCATTGATTACAAAAAATAGGTCGTGCATCGCACTAGCCCCGTAAGACTAGTGCATAAAATATTATTCAATGAGTTCACATTAAATATTATTCCTTTATTTCCTAATTTAATAAACTCACATAAAACGTAGTCCCACATCAAATTCATTACTAACTTAATTCAAAATACCCAATCATATATTATAACTGGAATAAATCACGCTTTGTTAAAGGAGGTGAGAGTCCTGGTCTTGGCCGCCGGCTTATCATACACAATTGCCTCATACAAGTGGCCATCTCCGGCGTTGGTAGCGCTAATATAAAGCTTGTAATTTGTGCCATCAACCACTTGTTTTTCGGCTCTCTCCACCTCCACAAACACCAGATCGGTCGAAGCTTCCTTGTTATGCTCGCTCACTGCAAATGTCCCGATCTCAAACAGATACATATCCTCTGTTGGATCAATGATCGGTTGGTACCCACCGATCAATCGCCCGGCTGAAATCTCTGACGAGAGAACTCCAATGAAGACGACGACAGCGAAGAGGAAGAGGACGTTCTTGGATTCCATGGCTATTGGTTAAGTATGTATTTGGTTGGTTTAATGAAAAATGAGTTGAGGCCTTGAGGGTGTTTATATATGAGACTAACCAATTTCATTTTGAGTAAAAAATGATAGTGCATTCAATTTGTAATCCATCATTAACTTTTGGTTTAACTCATACAATGTATTATGATACACATTCGGTGAATCAGATATATGTTTCTGATTTGAAAATGGATGTAAATAATGTGCAAATAATTATACAGCTAAATGTAGAAGGTTTTATTAATTAAAATAAGGCAAAAAAATGTGAATAATGTGTTATTTCTTCTTTTTATTTGCGAACGACAAGAACTTGAAACTCATCCTAACTGGATGGCAGACTCAAATAATTCATACATATGATTCTAGGAAAGCCTAAGAGATTAACGTCTGAATCTATCTATATCTATATAAAAATTATTGGGTTTGATAAAGTAATGACAATTAGTACTTAATTAATGCATTGATTGTTTTTTTGAAAGGTTAATGCATTGAGTTAATACATTAAAAAAATTGGGTCTTTTAGTCATGTTTTGAGTGTATGTTCGTATGTTCGTTTCTGTATCGTTTTTCCCTCACCTATTTTTATTTGTTTTATGCGTATGCCTTTTGAGATTCTCCTTTGACATGTTGGTTGTCTTTTTAGTATCTCTTTCAGCAGGTTGTTATTATGTAGATAATGATTTTAAAATATCACTAGATTCCGTTACTAATCAATATGTTAAAATTTATATATTTAATTAATTAAAAGCATCTATTTTTTTTTATTAAAAGTTACTTCTTAAATACATATATGAAAACAATACGAAGTATATAAATACGATAAAAGTAAACGTGTTAGGCCTGCGATATAAATACGATAAAAGTAAACGTGTTAAGCTCGCGCGTAGCGCGGAGAATGAACTAGTTGAATAATAAGAATTCATATCATGTCAAAACGTCCTGATATAAACATCACATATTAATTGTGTTGTTTTCAGAGAAAGGAAAAACAACTATAGTCCAATTAATGTTGCGATCTTTTGATGTTAGAGCATCAACTACTTTATTCGCTTCTTTAAAGAAATGATTTATATCTTAAAGTTATTAAAAAAATTATGTCTCCTTTCTATATCCCGAACAATTGTCCGGATTTCCCATGAAATTTGCCATATTTGTATAATACAATTTATGAGGGTTAAATTATCGGCTTATCGCCTTCTAAAATTAGATTGGTTACATTGTTTACTAATGTCGTTTTAAGCTCATGTAGTGTTTTTAATGCTTGTGTGAACTCGTATGTCATCAATAAATAGAATTTTGTCATTTGCATTCTTCCACATATATCCTATATATGACTTTTACCCAGCCTTGTCGAGGTTTGCGTCAGATCTGATTAATTAATAGTTATCTGTTCCGGTTACGATTGCTCGAGGATTTTTGGTTTTGCATTTGAGAATTGTCAATTTCTAATACCCTACTTAATATACTTTCCTACCCGAATAGGTGATCATGATTTGTAGTAGATTGTTTATATTCACATATATGATATTATGGTACATTCTATCTCAAATTATTCACACTGCTTATATAGTTTGTGACAACATTCTTATAAATTATTAGAATAGAATTTTAAATTTGTACACATGTGATAGGAAATGCTCACATTGTGAATTTCAATTAAAGAATCCTTCTTCCCATCCTGACGCTAAGTACCGTCTACATAATTCATAGAAGACTTTCCGATTGTAACGCAATCTCAACGTTTAAGTGTCTTTAGATGTTAATATACTTTAGCAGGGTTGAATCTGTGATCGACTTCAATTCTTCCTTCAAGTCATAATCTTTTCGTAAAGCAAACAAGCTCAAGTTAAATTATTTAATCAGTTTAATGATTTACCATTTTTCTTTGTTGAACTAATTTCATTTTTAAGTTGAAATAATTTAATATAACGATTTTTATAGTTCATTGATTACAAAAAAGAGGCCGTGCATCGCACTAGCCCCGTAAGACTAGTGCATAAAATATTATTCAATGAGTTCACATAAAATATTATTTCTTTATTTCCTAATTTAATAAACTCACATAAAACGTAGTCCCACATCAAATTCATTACTAACTTAATTCAAAATACCCAATCATATATTATAACTGGAATAAATCACGCTTTGTTAAAGGAGGTGAGAGTCCTGGTCTTGGCCGCCGGCTTATCATACACAATTGCCTCATACAAGTGGCCATCTCCGGCGTTGGTAGCGCTAATATAAAGCTTGTAATTTGTGCCATCAACCACTTGTTTTTCGGCTCTCTCCACCTCCACAAACACCAGATCGGTCGAAGCTTCCTTGTTATGCTCGCTCAGTGCAAATGTCCCGATCTCAAACAGATACATATCCTCTGTTGGATCAACGATCGGTTGGTACCCACCGATCAATCGCCCGGCTGAAATCTCTGACGAGAGAACTCCAATGAAGACGACGACAACGAAGAGGAAGAGGACGTTCTTGGATTCCATGGCTATTGGTTAAGTATGTATTTGGTTGGTGTAATGAAAACTGAGTTGAGGCCTTGAGGGTGTTTATATATGAGACTAACCAATTTCATTTTGAGTAAAAAATGATAGTGCATTCAATTTGTAATCCATCATTAACTTTTGGTTTAACTCATACAATGTATTATGATACACATTCGGTGAATCGGATATATGTTTCTGATTTGAAAATGGATGTAAATAATGTGCAAATAATTATACAGCTAAATGTAGAAGGTTTTATTAATTAAAATAAGGCAAAAAATGTGAATAATGTGTGTTTTCTTGTTTTTATTTGCAAACGACAAGAACTGGAAATTCATCCTAACTAGATGGCAGACCGAAATCATTCATACATACGATTCTAGGAAAGCCTAAGAGATTAACTGATTAATCTATATCTATATAAAAATTGTTGGGTTTGATGAAGTAATGTCAATTGGTACTTAGTTAATGCATTGATTGTTTTTTTGAAAGTTTAATGCATTGAGTTAATACATTAAAAAAAATGAGTGTTTTAGTTATGTTTTGAGTGTATGTTCGTATTCTCGTTGCTGTATCGTATTTCCCTCACCGATTTTTATTTGTTCTATGCGTATGCCTTTTAAGATTCTCCTTTGACATGTTGGTTGTCTTTTTAGTTTCTTTTTCAGCAGGTTGTTATTATGTAGATAATGATTTTAAAAATCACTAGATTCCGTTACTAATCAATATGTTAAAATTTATATATTTAGAAAATTAAAAACATCTATTTTTTTTTATTAAAAGTTACTTCTTAAATACATATATGAAAATAATACGAAATATATAAATACGATAAAAGTAAACGTGTTAGGCCTGCGATATAAATACGATAAAAGTAAACGTGTTAGGCCCGCGCGAAACGCGGAGAATGAACTAGTTGAATAATAAGAATTCATATCATGTCAACACGTCTTGATATAAACATCACGTATTAATTGTGTTGTTTTCAGAGAAAGAACAAACAAATCCAGTCCAATTAATGTTGTGATCTTTTGATGTTAGAGCATCAACTACTCTATTTTCTTCTTAACAACAATGATTTATATCTTAAAATTATTAAAAAAAAATTAAGTCTCTTTTCTATATCCCGAACAATTGTCCGGATTTTCCCATGAAATTTGCCATATTTGTATAATACAATTTATGAGGGTTAAATTATCGGCTTATCGCCTTCTAAAATTAGGTTGGTTACATTAAGCTCATGTAGTGTTGTTAATGCTTGTGTGAACTCGTATGTCATCAATAAATAGAATTTTGTCAATTACATTCTTGCAGATATATCCTATATATGAATTTGACCCAGCCTTGTGGAGGTTTGCGTCAAATCTGATTAATTAATAGTTATCTGTTCCGTTTACGATTGCTCGAGGATTTTTGGGTTTGTGCATTTGAGAATTGCCAATATCTAATACATAAGCATGCTAAGTCAGCTGGGTTATTCTGTTGAGGTTGTTGATTTCTAAATAATGTTATTTCGATTTTGCTGGAGGGAATGCTATAGAATTAACAATGATATACTTTGATTGTTGTGATGTTGAATTGCATCGATAGATTGTCTGAAGGCATGCATAAAATCTCATAAATCGAAGTTGTATCCCAGAAGAGATTGGAATGGTCTAATCTTGTCTAATGAAAATGGACACTCAAAGAAAAAGTTATTTCAATTCAATTATTACATAATAAATAATATGACAAGACTCTAGAAAATAACGATTAAGTCGCTCATAGTTGACAATGATCCAACTAAGCTTTCCATAAGAAGTTTTATATAGCCATTTAAATAGGCCATCTTGATTGGTGGAAGATGTGACATATGTGTTGATATGTGTTGATCACGTATACGCAATGGAGAATTTATCCCTAGAGTTAGATTTCCAAATTATATAATTTTTTGTAGTTGGTTTTGGAATATAGATTTGCAAAATATGAGAGATAGTATGTGTAAGAAGAATTTTGTTGAGTTTAGTAATGTCTCATTCATTATTTCAAGTTATAAAATTTGCAATCTTATTAGTTATTAGTAATACTTGAAAGTTAGTACCCAATTATCTATTCAAAAGTTAATTATTTTTCATTACCTTGTACCTTGGCAATTCCTGTTTCAAATAGATTAAGAAGATGTAAAAGTCTAAAAATTTGTCAGGATTCTTTATTTTTACTTTTGTAACTAAATAAGTCTTTAGAACGGAGATATCTATATCTATATAAAAATGTTGGATTTGATGAAGTAATGACAATTGGTACTTAGTTAATGCATTGATATTTTTTTTTGAAAGGTTAATGCATTCAGTTAATACATTAAAAAATATCACATTTAATTAGGCTCCTATAATAGTCGTCTCACGTCTGTTCGTTTCTGTCAGTTGCTCTTCCTTTCATTTAATCTCCTAATTTGGGTCTTTTAGTTATGTTTTGAGTGTATGTTCGTTTTTGTATCGTATTTCCCTCACCGATTTTTATTTGTTCCATGCGTATGCCTTCTGAGGGTCCTTGGACATGTTGGGTGTCTTTTGAGATTCTCTTTCAGCAGGTTGTTATTATGTAGATAATGATTTTAAAATATCACTTATTAGTAATTATACCTCTCAGATTCCGTTACTAATCAATATGTTAAAATTTATATATTTAATTAATTAAAAACATCTATTTTTTATTAAAATTTACTGTATAAATACATATGTGAAAATAATTCAAAATATATAAATACGATAAAAGTAAACGTGTTAGGCCCGCGCGAAGCGCTGAGAAATGAACTAGTTCTTTTGTAATAATTCTAACTCATATATTATCCTTATTTGTTAGAATTTTCTATAATAATATCATCTTTAAACCATTATTCATATCCTCGGATTTATGTAGTCCAAGGCCACCTTAAATTTTTGGCATGCAAATTGCATTTTTGCTTGTAAGCGGTCGATAATTAGGAGTATATTTATTCTTGAAAAACTGTTTACTAAATATCTATTTTTTAGCAGATTTGTTTAGGGAAGGAAAAACATTTCATAAGGTGATTTTTCTTTGATAAAAGATTAGAGAATTAGAACTGCTCTACCAACCCGAGGTATATAATTGACTTTCTATTTAAAAAGTTGTTTTTGCATACTTTGGATAGCGTAATTAACGACTTCATTCTTTACTCTCACAGACAATTGGTAAATCTAAGTCTTTTTCTATCGATTTAATACCGATATTGACCGAGGTTTGGAAACTATTTTTATGGTAATTAATTGCTAAACCCGATATATTTCTGAAGTGTAGAAGGACTCTTCTAATATAAGTCATGTTTCTTACTGTTGCATTGTCTAATATTAATGTATAATCTGAAAACAAAGAAATGGGATACGTTCCATTACATATTAGTTGGATACCTACTTTGTGATTTTGTAACTCATATTGATGGTGTAACGTACATGTTAAGTACTCGATAACTATCATAAAGATAAAAAGGGGTTATTGGATCACCATGTCGAAGTCCATATTATGGTGTCAGGCTAGGTTCATTGTTGACAAGTTAATCTAGTTTGCATGAAATCCAAAGTTTTTAAAAAATTGGCTATGAAATGCCACTGAACTTTATCATAGACATTTTCCATATCTACCTTGTGTTGGGTTTTAGATGCTCTAAGTGGAATTGTTTTTCCTAACATCTAAACTAAGAATTTTTCCTAACATCTAAACTAAAAATCTATTGCATAAATCAATTGGATTCACTAGTATCCCCTTAAAAGACAAAGAACTGTAATACATCTTTTATAATGAAATGTTTAACTTATTTTTAAATGATTTTATAATATAAGACGTGTATATAATGCATTACCCTACACAAGATCTTGATGGTAGCAAGTGTTTCGAATTACGAGAGTTTGTGCAATAATGTTGCCAACATAATGAAAGCATATACAAAACAATCTTTGTGAACTTTCAACCCAAGTTTGATCATGTAACCAAGGAACCAGAAAATAATACAATCAGTTCTGGTGCATGACTAAACCTCAACTCCATGTTCTTCAATCGTACATCCCTTCTTGCTCCCAAATGTCGACAAGAAAATCTACCATTTCCTGGAGATTATAGAGAGGTAGAAGTTAGTAAATCAACTGTGGAGAGGAGAATGAATTAAGCTCAAAATATGCAAAACATAGTAAACCTACAGCAAGAGGAATTGGCTGAGAAAATGGCTTGTTGCTCCCAAGTAAACTCTCATAAGTTGCATTCCAACTGCAAAAGCCAAGAAATTTAGCCAAGTCAAACAAATAGATACTTTCTTATGAGAACATTAGAATATCGTAGTTGTAATTAAGACGATAAGTACAACATGAGGATAAAGCAGAATAAAGTCCACCATTTTGATACCCATGTTGGATTATGGGAATGAAAAAAGGTGAAAGTGTAATCAAGTAGAGGACAATATTAGTATGATAATATCTCATTTCTTCTAGATATCTAATTCAGCAAATGGCTACTTCACTTTGAAAAATACTGGATTGTCCTAGAGCACCCCACAAAACAATGCAAGTTACAGACAAGAAACTTTAGCTGATGTACTATAGTATCAACCCTGCACTTTTGCTAACAGCTTCATGCTTTTTAGAATTAAAAATCATGATCCCAAACCTTAATTTCGGTTCTTGACTCTGCTGCTGTCCTCTATTAGCTGAATTGTTACCTACCCATCGCTGCCTGGTTTGATTCCACAGAAGTAGACCTGTAGAAATATGTGGAGAAATATGAGCAATATGAGCAGACAACCAGGAATGAGAGACACTATCACAGCGTAAGTCCATAAACACATCAGACAAGGAATGACATATGTTTTAAACTTCTTTTCATCAACTATATTCACATTTTACCAAAGAATATAAAGAAGTCAGTTAAGGTAATGGAAAAATCAAACATTCATCTTTTGGACTGCTCCAATCAAACAATTTCTGTACTAAGGGATAAGGAAATGTGACTTACCATGATTCACATATTCCGTAGTAGAGTTTGCAGGAATACCACCATTTGCTTCAAGAACTGATGTACTGATTGACGACATGCTTGCTTGTGACTGCACCGCACTATTATCCATGTCCCGAGTACTTGTGGTCCAAAAATCCCCTGATATGCTGCCTATTTTTTCTGTCCCGCCTTGGTACACCAATCCTTTATGCCGCTCTTCTGAGGCAGGTTTTAGTTCATGCCTAATACCGCACGCAAGACAGCCACTGTACTGTTACAAAAATCAGATTAGCCTGTTATTATAAATGAGACGTTCAATCTAATCTCTAAGAAATGTTGCCATCGAGAAAACTAAGCTTAATTAGATTCTAAAACCCCAAAAATCATACTGTAATGAGCAGATAAACAGTAAACAGATAACATGCCCAAATTGCTTGCATCATTCTGTTATCAATCAATCTCCATCCTTAATCGAAGCTTAGCAATTACTCCGTATATAGAAAACACCAAAGAGTCGAAAACTGGAACCCTAATGTTCGAATTCCAAAGACAACAAAACAGAAATATTCAAGACTTGATTACTATTTCTCTTTCTCTAAGAAGTGTTGCCTATAGACTAGAATGATAAGATAATACAGCCAGAATTATCAGTTTGAATTAGTAGAAACATTCTAAAACCCCAAAAATCACACTGCAATGAGCTGATAAACAGATAACATGACCAAATTGCTTGCATAGCTTAGCAACTATATTGAAAATACCAATTTGATTCGCAATTAGCAAAGAGTCAAAGACAGGAACCCTAATGTTCAAATTCGAAAGAGATTGAGGAATATGAAACCTCACCCCATGAACGCAAAACTAATCAACAGTAGCAGAGCCAGCGGGGAGGGAGCGAGATCTATCAAAACACCGAAACCAGAAATTTCTCAGACAACAAAAATTCTGAGATTTCCCCCAATTTCTCATTCAACTCCGTGCAAATTGCAATCGAACCTCCCTACTAAAGCAAAAACAGAAAATCGAAATCGAAAGATCAAGAAGTCCTTCCAGAGTTTACCAGAATCGGTCGTGAATCCAAGAGATTTGTGAAGCAGAGCAGCTCTTTATTTTAGGTTTCCTCTGTTACAGCATTCCGCGTCGGAGTAAAAGGAAAGAGGATAGGGAAAAAATAATTAAAATGTTTATAAAAGGTAATCAGTGCGCGCCCCACTGTCACCAGTAAGTCAATGGTCAACTCAACTGTTTGGATGGTGTGCTGTGCAAGTAAACGAAGACAGCTGGGCTGACTAATTGGGCTATAATCTCATTGGGCTGACATAGGCCCAAATTCACCAGGCAACTTAGGGCCCAAATTCACATAATGCCTATAAATACCTCAACACTAGCCAGAGGAATTTTCTTCGGTCAAACTATTACGTCCACAAAAATGGTGTTTCTCGACGACACACAATAAAATTAGGATTTTTTAAAATAAGAATGCTGGAAATTGGTGCACTCCTGACGAAATTTCCACCCAAGAAGAAGGCAGATTAAACGTGTCTTGTGCTGCTAGAGAGTAAGAGAAAATGGGGTTAATAGGAGATGCGATTGATTCAGTCAAAACAATTAAGATGAGGCAGATGCTCACTCAAGCCGTAAATTTGGGTTTGTTTCTCTTCTTGTATGAGCTTTTGTTTGCTATGAAACCCTATTTCTGGTTGTTTGTTAATTGTAGCATATGATGCTAAGGTAAAATGAGCTTGTGAAAGAATTATGGTTGCTTACCAAATATTGATTTACAACATGGTTTATGTTATGTACAATTGCTTCTTAATCCAGATTCTCTAAATTACTGGATTACTGTATCAGGTATGGTTGTTGGCTCGGCACTGATTATATGGAAAATGCTAATCTGCATCACTGGTAGTGAATCGCCTGTTGTTGTTGTTCTTTCTGGGAGTATGGAGCCTGGCTTTCAAAGGGTTAGTCTTGAAATCTGCTGATAATGTTTGCCTAAATTCTCTTTTTTATATGCATTGATCTGTGATTAGTGAAAATGTTTGATCTTTACTGGAAAATGGGTATTTCCTAGCTTTTCTTGGTGAAAGTTTGTAGCATTGAAATTAGATTTGTAAGTTTAAGAGGACATTGTAATCTTGTAAGCTATGCAAAGATACCAACAAGAATAACATCGTCCTAGTGTGTTCCGTACTTGCAGGAAAGAGGAAAATTTAACTCAGATACATCCTAAGAAAATAATCAGGAAAACTATAGACTGCAGGGAGAGTGTATAATTGACAAAAGGTGAGCGAGTGTTGCATCGTTCATTGACTTATTACACAGTTGAATGTCTAGACAATGTAGTCCCATAAATGATGCAGTGGGCTAATGCTTTTTTAGTTATTTGAATGTATAGAAGACATTTCTGCACCTAATCGGCTTATTACAGTTAAATACACAAATGAGTGCTAACTGAAAGGGTCATTAGATCAAAGATTTTTGACAGGATGCAGCTTGTAAGTTTGGATATTAAAGATTTGTAAATGAAGAAGGTGGCAAAAATTAAGAGCAATGTCATTTTCATAAATTGCAAACCTTTTCGTATAGGAATATATCTTTATATACACATCCCACATCGGAAGTTCACAATAATAGTCCACTATATATTATGGATTACTCCTATCGCCAATTGGTTTTAAGATGAAACCCAATGGGCTTGTATTGTGTATGACATTTCAAATAGATGGAAACAGAAGTATAGTTTCAATTTCATCTCTTGCAAAAAAATTCAGCTTCTTTGTATTTGTTTTTTGGTTTCAGGGAGACATCTTATTCTTAAAAATGAGCAAGGATCCCATCCGTTCAGGCGAAATTGTTGTGTTCAACGTGGATGTACGTTTATATCTACAATTTTTCTATCTACAAATTCAAATTGCATATTACTTCAGAA
Organism: Oxyria digyna; assembly: GCA_029168935.1. Taxonomy (NCBI): domain Eukaryota; kingdom Viridiplantae; phylum Streptophyta; class Magnoliopsida; order Caryophyllales; family Polygonaceae; genus Oxyria; species Oxyria digyna. The sequence goes on from JAPVLV010000005.1 coordinate 51,761,279, forward strand.
GAATCTAAAAGAACAAATTGGCTGTCATTGGATAATGCAATCAGTTTTCACTATAACTACACCATCTGATCCGCCTCACTGTCTGCCTAGTTTGTCTATATCGATTCTCTGATAAATTTTTTGTTTGAATATGTAGGGTCGTGACATTCCAATTGTTCATCGAGTTATTGAGGTAAATATTGTTATTTGCTTGACTAAGAATTTGAATGTGATCCATCTATTGACATAGATACCTCATTGATGCTGAACGAGATGTCACATTATGATATTGGTCCTTTAAGAATTATTTTTCAAGAAACTGCTACCATAATAATAATCTCAAAATACATAATATTAAACAAAAACTTAAAAAAAAAACATGATTTTGTGTCTCCTTTACGATGTAACCTTGATTTTTTTTTCAAGCTATTCTTTTCAGCTTCATGAGCGCAAAGATACAGGCGAGGTTGATGTATTGACTAAAGGTACTTACGAAATTGTCTTGCATTATCTATTTACTTATCAATAGATTCTCATCTGACTTCTTAAGGACATTTTTTTGCCCTTTAATAATTAGGAGACAACAACGACGAAGATGATAGGACATTATATGCTCCTGGCCAACTCTGGCTTCAACAGCATCATATCATGGGAAGAGCTATAGGGTATGTCTTTGTAAACGATTCGATCTCAAATTATTCATATCGTCGTACTTTTATTCGTTTATGTTTAAGCCTATACTGTTTTAACTTTGTATGCAGCTTCTTACCTTATGCCGGCTGGATCACAATTATCATGACAGAAAAACCTATCGTTAAGGTTCTTAAATTACTATCACTTATGTAAACTAACTTTGAAGTTGTGTTGCAATTTTCTGATCAAAACTATATAAATTAAGCTCCATTTGTTCATTGTTGCAGTATATATTAATAGGAGCATTGGGTTTGTTCTTTATAGCTTCAAAGGACTGATCGAAGATGAAGCTATGGAAAACTAAAATATAGTGTTTAGATCAAATCAAATTAGTGTATTATGTTAGCCTTACATTGTAAAAACTTGTGTAAACTCAGATCGACTTGTTTGGAGCTGGTTGTGGATCTAATTATGTGTCTTCATTTGCCAAGTCCCTCGTAGCCTAGTGGTGTAGGTCTAGTGCCACAGGTTATGGGGGCAGCTCATCTCTCATCTTTTATGGGGTGTGGGGGCCTGATCTGATGGAGGGGCCTCGTTCCTTGTTTGTCTGAAAAAAATTATGTGTATTCACTAGTCCCTACCACCAAAACATAAAAATTCCTTGCTTGTCTAAAAAAAATTATGTGTCTCACTAGTCCCTACTAGGGATGGCCAGACCGGACCGGGACCGCCGGTTCGAACCGGAACCGGACCGGGTCAAAACCGGGACCGGACCGGAAGGAACCGGTTTGGCCACGGTCCGGTTCAAGTTCACGAAATATGAATTTCAAAACCGGCGTTTTTTATTTTTTTAAAAAAAATATTTTAACCGGCGGTTAACCGGAATCGCCGGTTTTGTAAAAAATAAAAAAAAAAAAAGAACCGTCGGTTAACCGGGAAAACCGGTTAACCTCCGGTTCCAACGGCTAGAAAACTAGCCGTTTTCCGGTTAACCGGCGGTCCTAACGGCTATTTAGCCAAATTAGCCGTTAGGAAATTAAAAAAAAAAAATAATAATTTTTTAATATTAAAATAACCCATATCAAACCCCTATAAATATCATACCATACAATCTTCAAATCACACATCCAACAACAACAATCTCTCTTCTCTTTCTCAAATCTCAATCTTATAATCTCTCAAATTCCATCAACAATCTCTCTTAATCTCTTCCTTTTAATTAGCTTTTGTCTTTCAATATTTTATTGCTTTTACATTTTTAATCACATTATTATATTGTTCTAAGTTTTATTGTTTTATTGTTTTATTGTTTTATTGTTTTATTGTTTTATTGTTTTAATTGTTTTAATTGCTTTTAATCATATTATTTAATTGTTCTTAATCATATTATGGCGGAACATTTTGACACCCAAGAGAGTGATAATGTCACTTCTTATCCCTCGGTTCCTACTCCCACCTCCCAAGTTAGGTCCGGTAGGGGTAGGACCGCTAGGCCTCAAGGGCAAGCTAGCGGTTCGAGGCCGGCTAGGGGTAGGGGGGGAGGTCCGGGTCCTCCGGGAACCAATCCCGGAAACTAACATCTCCTATTTTTGTAAAGTGGTTTACTAAATTAGAACCCGATCTCGAGGAACTCGAGGCCGAGGATTATGATCCCGATCTAATTATTGTTTCTTGTAACTTTTGCGAGGCGACATTCCAATGGAAGAAAAGTGGAGGATATGGAACCCTTCAACGACACATGGAGCACAAACACGTCGCCGAGATGGGAATGCTAGGAGGACAAACACAAATTTCCGGCGGATTTGCATCTTCTACTAGCGGTAACCCTTTATTTCGTTTTGATCATGAAGCTAATAGTGTAGCATTAGCCGAAGCTATTTGTGTTGATCATTTAGCATTTCGATTTAGTGAAAATGTAGGATTTAATGAGTATATTAAAGATCATACACAACCCGCTTTTAAATCCGTATCTAGGAAAGTGATTAAGAAAAACGTAATTAAGGCTTATAAAAGACGCAAGGCCGAATTAGTTTCTTATTTTTCGCAAAATGATATGCATGTTTCTATTTGTAGTGATATATGGAGTGATAATACTCAAACCCATTCTTACATGGGTGTTACATGTCATTTTGTAGATCATCATTTTACAATGCAAAAACGTTTATTGGCATTTAGAGTCTTTGATGATTCACATACCGCACAAAATATTGCTATGATGATTCGTGCAATTTTAGAAGAATATAGACTACTTAATAGAGTTTTTTTCAATTGGATTCGACAATGCATCTGCTAACACCGCATCTATTAGAGATTTACAAGAAATGTGTCAACCTATATTTGGTGGGAAATTTTTTCATATTCGATGTGCTTGTCATATTTTAAACTTATGTGTTCAAGATGGTTTACGTGCTATGAGTTTTCATTTTGAGCCAATTAAGAACGTTATTAAGTATATTTGGGGGCATCCTAAAGTTACAAGAGATTGGATGACCTTTTGTAAAACTAACGGGGTGCACCCAAAACGTTTTTCAAAAGATGTGGGTACCCGATGGAACTCTACTTACATATTACTATGTGAATGTATACAATATAAACAAGTTTTAACGTCTTTTGTTTCTCAAAACCTTTATGGCTCTCCTTTCTATTTTAGCGAATCGGGTTGGGATATATGTCAAAGTATTGCAACGTTTTTAAAATGTTTTAATGATGCAACAAAAAGATTTAGTCATGTTTATACACCAAGTAGTAATGTTTTTGTCTTGGAAGCTTGTAATGTTATGTGTGGTTTAAGTGAGGGAGCTAAAATTCCCGGCATTGAGGAATCCGTTGCAAGCATGAGGAGTAAGTGGTTGCTCTACTATAGATATATTCCCGATTGTTTTCTTGTTGCTTGTGTTTTAGATCCTAGACTTAAATTATTCGGTTTACACGCTCTTTTAAATGACTATTATGCATATATTTTAGCCGAAGGTGAACTAGAGGATATTTTAGGTATGGTTTCTAGAACTAGAACAAACATTGAAACTTTATTTACTCATTTTTGTGATTCTCCGACTACTTCACAATTACCTCCGGCTTCTTCGAGCTCTACTAGCTTGGGGGCCTTTGGAGCTAAGTATTTTAGTAAAAGACCAAGAGTTACAAACACGAATGCGGAAATTGATAACTATCTTAACACCAACTTTGAGTTTGTTAGTTGTGAAACTTTAGATGTTTTGAAGTGGTGGGAGGATCATAGGAGCATGTTTCCAACGCTTGCGAAGATTGCGGCTCAAGTTCTTGCCGTCCCCGCTTCAACCGTGGCGGTGGAACAAACTTTTAGTGCAGGAGGCAACACTTTAACGAGGAAGAGATCAAATTTGGCACCGGAGTCATTGGAGGCGCAATGTTGTGTTTGCGATTGGAAGAGAGCTGCAATTAGGCAACAACGTAACATTATCGAGTCATCGGAAGACGAGTGGATTGGAGATTCTACTACGATACGCACCGATTCATCCGCCGAAAATTCGACTTAGGTAACGGGTTTTGAAAAAAGGTAAAGAACTACGTGGGCTTTGATTCCTCTAACCCGAGAGGATACGTAGGCAACTTAACAAGTAAGTCACTGTTAAGTGCAAGCCCAATTTTTTTAATTTTTTTGTTCCTTCATATTTAATTTTAAAAACTTAAAAAAAATGATTAACATTCTTTTCAATAGCGTTTTTTTATAATCATTTTTTTAAGTTTTTTAAACATAATTTTTAAACTTAAAAAAAATGACAAAACATTCTTTTTTAATAGCGTTTTTTTATAATCATTTTTTTTAAAGTTTTTTGTTATGTTTTTTAAACATAATTTTTAAACTTAAAAAAAATGACAAAACATTCTTTTTAATAGCGTTTTTTTATAATCATTTTTTTTAAGTTTAAAAATTATGTTTACATTTTTTTAGGGTTTTTTTCAGTTTTATAAATTTATAAAATTATTTTTTAAAAACAAAACTGCCGGTTAACCGGCGGTTTTGTTTTGTTTTTTTTAATAAAAAACCGGTCCTTTTCAGCCCGAACCAGATTGATTCGGTCCAGAACCGGATTGAACCGGTCCAGAACCGGATTGAACCGGACCAGACCGAAACCGGGACCGAAACCGGAAAAACCGGTTTTTCCCGGTTCCGGAGGACCGGAACCGGACCGGACCGGACCGGGAGCCATCACTAGTCCCTACCACCAAAACATAAAAAGTAAACCCCAAATAACAATTAAATATTAAATTTCTTTTTTGTAAGTTTGGCGCTTCTCTACAGATGCAACTCTAGAAGGTCCAATTTGCTATAAACTGGCCAAAACATCCAAGAGGTAAGTTTTGTTAAAAATAACCAGGTGTATACTTTTTTTGCTAAAAACTACGTTTGTACACTAGAAATACCAAGTGTATATTGTATCGACCTTTAAACACTATTTAAAGAGGTTTAGAGGTTTTAGAGATATACGGCGTCTCTAGTATATATTGCGTCTTTGTTGCGGTGGATATAAGTGAGTACACGAGAGTCATGGGAGGGGTTGATTCCTTAACATCATACACATCTGATATATGTTACGGAGTATATGAGATAAATGTAATACATAAATTACTTGTAATGGATGAAGATAAAATGTAATTTCGAACATTTACCTTCTTGAGTTATGGTTGAGTGATATAGATTGACACATTCACATCACCAACAACCAAAACTTTGATCACAACTTATAAGAATGAAGCTAATTGGTAGGTACAATATGTATTGTCACTAGATTTTTATTGGAAATGTCAGATCTAACAAAGACTATGGATACCACCGGAAATGGAAAACAGATGTAAGTGTATAAATTTTGGTATCACAAACAATTGAATATTTTAACTCCGTATAACAAATAAGGGTCCCCAGTGGTAAGATACAAATGACTACGAAGTACAAGTTTTTAACAAATATCATACATTCATACCTCAACAACAAGCTAAAAATGACAGAAATAAAGAACAGTTACTTGGAGATTCTCTATTATTCCAACTCAATAGCCGAATATTGCAATCCAAATAGCATTTCATATAGGAAAGGTGATGATGTGTCAAAAAAACATTAGGTTTATTTAGCACATTTTTTTGTTAAATGTACAATTTTAACTTGTTACTACTCCATATACTTCTAGGTGATTCTAGGTGGAGATGCCCAGATGCTCTAAGGGGTGGGAATTTAAGAATTATTCCAATATTTACTAAGATTTAACATAAAACCGCTCCACAATTCCATTACATTACTACAATACATAATAGATGCGATTATATATCTCCTACTAGTGCCAAGAAACTTACAAATCATCATTTGATAGTCAAAATGCATAACAGCTCGAGCAGAATTGTTGAAATGATAGAAAAAATCTTTCAAACTCCACTACATATAGGTGATATAGCACAAGGTTACCATTTTCCACAATTGGGCCTAAGGTTGCAAAAGCCTTTTTTCTGTGGGCCGTGAAACATCTAACATATATGCCACCTGCCACGTCAGGTTCCTGTCGTCGCCCTGCGTCCACTAGTTTTGAGAAATTTTGTTTTTACGCTTCCCAATATTCCTATCTATTTTAACTACGTAAAACTACAAGTAGTTCCAACAAGATTATATTCATTGTTATACCCATTGAATGTGACAATATGTTAAATACAAGTGTCATGAAAAGTATAAAGCATCATGGGAACTGCCAACACTATGAACGCAACATGTCACCGCTTTGTTTGATTAGTACAAACTGACTCCGTCCATTAGGACCTTTCGCTATAAATTCTAACTCCTTAAATAATATGAGATATCTACTATTATATTTAAGGAAACCGATTCCTAATCATGGTACATTTCTCTTATTGTAACAATATGTTAGATTCAAGTGATACGACAAGTAAAAATCTTCATGGAGTGTCCTGTCCTTCCAACAATATTAACATAAGACGTCACCTCTTTGCTTGATTAGTGCAAAATACTTTACCCAAATCTCACTCAATTAAGATCTCGCACCATAAAGTTGATTGTTTGAATATGCAAATATCATACTCCGTAATATTTAAGAAGTTGATTTTAAAGACAACCGCTTCATAATCAAGTTACAATTGAATGACAATATTATATATACATGTGGCACGAATATTACAAAGAGTAAAGTACTGCCAACAAGAACAACATACGTGTCACTCCTTTTTTTAAATATTTGCAAAATTAGAGCCGTATCTCATCACATAAGTCTACAAATTACATTTGGATGAAAATATGTTATATTCATATGGCACGGAGTGTACAAAGCATATATAAGACTAAAAAGTACCGCCAACAAAAATAACATACCGTCACTACTACAAAAATGGGTAAATACATCGTTGGAAATAACCCGGATGTTTAACCGAGTTATAAAGTTGTTGAAAAAAGGAACTTTTACATATAACCCGAGCGTTAACAAATCGGGGTTATTTATAACAGATAAAATAAGAAAAATCTCGTAGCTAAACATACCCGGATTATATAAAGGGAAAGTGTCCAGTGAGAATAACTTTTAAAATACGAACTTGAGAATGGTGCACAATAGTAGTAAATTGGTGCACATTTAGTACTAATTTGGTGCACATTTATTGACAAACTTAAAAACATCCAAAATTTGAAAAACTTTTATTTTTTAAAGAACATTTATGGAGAAATTGAAAGACATTAGGTAAAAATTATATATGTGCATCACTTTTTCAAACGATGTGCATCAAAAAATTTAATGCACATTTAAGTATATTTTGATGCACATTTAAGTATATTTTGGTGCACATTAATCATTCTCACGTTCTCATTTTAAAAATTATTCTCACTGGAACTGAACCCTTATATAAATCCTCATTTTATGATTATTTGGTTGTTTAGATAGAGAAATCTAGGGTTTAGTTCCATAGTGTTTCCTTCAATCGATTGACCCATTCTTCCATCGACGAATCTCGATCGACATCGCCCCCAAACACCGACGTATCCATCGGTATCTCTGCCTTCTTCTCAGCGAGCATATTCGTCCTCAACAAGCAACGTTTCTGCCCTCACCAACTTTGCTTCCCGACCTTGGATGTTATTTTCAGTGTTTCGACCCTCTCCACCGCTCTTCCCCTGGTAAGCTACCTCAACTTAACTTTTTATGGGTTTGATTTTGTCCCAGTCAATATCAAGTCAATTTGTTGCCTTGATCTCTTCAACATCCCGCTACAAAGCTGCCTTTCATCGACGTTTAGGGCTTCTTCACAACTCTCACAGGTAGTGGCGTAGCTAAGATTCTAACTTTTTTTTTGGTAAAAAGAGAGGCAGCACTCTCTAGCAAATATATATAAGACAGAAAACGCTACTTTGCCACCAGGCGAGGGGTAGAAAACCCTCTTACATCACTCGTCAAATCCAACAACACCCGATCGGGCGGAAAGTCCAAAACATGAAAACCAAGAGGAAAATCAAAAGCAAAATTGGCCAGAGAGTCAGCAACCGTGTTGGCCTCACGGAAGATGTGGCGGAACTGGATCTCCCAATCCCTACGCAAGAAGCCTAGCGCCAAGGAGGCGAGGCTGAATAAAGGGTGGCAACGATCCATAGGTTTGTTAAGCAACAGAAACGCGACCTGCGAATCTGTTTCAACACAAACCCTCCTGTACCCCTTCTCCCAGGCGAGTCGAAGACCCGCCAGAATACCCCAAAGCTCGGCGGAGAGAACCGAACAAAGGCCAATGTTGTGTACAAAACCACCCAGCCAGGAGCCATGTGCGTCACGTAAAACCCCAGCAGCCGCGGTTCTGCCCATACGAACCGCCCCGTCCGTGTTCACCTTGATCCAGTCAGTCGGCGGCATAGACCAAGCAACCAAAATCTCCACCCTTTCCAAAGGCGTCTTCAGCACATTCTTCTTTTTAGCATCCAAGAAATCTCTAGCAGCTTTGGAGATGAACTCTCCTTTGTTATCAGTGAAAAGAACCCCATTGAACACCCAGTTATTCCTCCACTTCCAAATGTTCCAAATAGCAGTAGCAAACACACTAGCCCAATTAGTCCCATCCGAGTTGGCCTTGTTGCAAGTGATATTGAGCCTCATCCACTGAGCCCAATTGGACTCAAGGAACTCGTCCCACAACAAGGGAGGCTGCAGCTGAGCCCAAATGTTCCTTGCCTGCACACAATCACGCATAAGATGGAGTAAAGTCTCAGACTTCCCTGGGCAGAAAGGGCAATCGTCCGTTTCGCTGAGATGCCGACGCCGTCTTTCGGAGTTCGTGAGAACCCCGCCCCGCAGCGCCAACCAAGCAAAAGTCTAGGTCCTCTCCTGAGCATTGAGCCGCCAAATCTTCCTAAAAACCCCAGCATCCATCTCGACCGCCGTCTCATGTTTCATCAACATCGCATACGCAGAATCCACGCTGTAGTTCCCGTCGTTAGACGGACCCCATCTAATAGAGTCGGGGTTACCCTCGTCTTCAATGAGAGCCGTGGCAGCAAGACTGAGCAGAATCGAGGCCGGCAACAAATGATTAAGCATCTCCCATATCCAGCCTACTCCCCTCTCCCAGAATGTGTTCACCGTTGCCTCAAGTAACTCCACTGGCACATCCCTCAAAGCAATTTTATTCAAATTGTAATCCAGCAGCCATGCATCTTTCCAAAATCGAATCATCTCCCCGTCCCGAATTCTCCACTTAGTTCCGAGAACAATAATCGCATTCACAACCTTATGGATGCTCCTCCACAAAGGCGAAGGGTTATTATGAGTGGAAAGGAAAGGACGAATATACTTGTGCCTCAAAACCACACTCCAAAGGCTCTCTGTATCAGAAAGGAAACGCCACACAAGCTTACCCGTGAGCGCTTGGTTGAGGGTGGCCATCTTCTTTAAACCAAGACCCCCCAGTTTTTTAGGCTTAGCGATCTCGTCCCACTTGATCATATGCATCCTTTTCCATCCCGAGAGTATAGACCGAAAGAAGACACGAACCCATAGTATAGATCGGAAGAGAGTGCAGGACTGAGGTTGCCATAGTAACCCTCCCAACAAGGCTGAGATTTTTGCTTCTCCATCCCGAGAGCCGAGTCGTGACCTTCTCTAACAAAGGCTCGAAAGTAAACTTGTCGATCTTTTTATGGAGCAACGGCATCCCAAGGTAACCACCAAGGTCAGAAATCACCGGGAAACCACTCGCATTCTGAATCTGCTGCTTCAGAGCCTCGCTCACATTTGCCGAAAAGAAGAGCTTGGACTTCAGCGGATTGATCTTCTGACCTGAGGATCTGCAAAAACGCTCCAAACAGTTAGTAATGACCTCAATCTGAGAGGCTGAGGCCTCCGCCATGATGCGAATATCATCGGAAAAAAGAATATGAGAGATCGGAGGTCCTCCCCTAGATAGCCTGATAGGCTTCCAATCGCCCTCTTCCACATCTTTGAGAATCATCTGGCTAAGCCGCTCAATGCAGAGGACGAAGAGGTAAGGTGAGATTGAGTCACCTTGCCTAAGCCCCCTGGATGGCATGATTCTCTCCGTCTTCTCGCCGTTCCAAAGAATGTTCATGGATGTCGACGAAGTGCATTCGATAATCCGGTCAATCCAAATCTCCGGAAACCCTGCATCCACAAGAGAGTCAACGATAAAATCCCACCTGAGACGGTCGTAAGCTTTCTCAAGGTCGATCTTAAGCATCATCCAACCCTGGGCACCCTCTTTGAACCTCATGGAGTGAACGTCCTCTTGGGCGAGCACAATGTTGTCGGTGATGAGGCGCCCTGGGAGAAAGCTTCCTTGCATAGGCCCAATCAACTCCGGGAGGATCTGCTGTAACCTGTTAACAAGAGTTTTCGTAATAACTTTATACAAAACATTACAAAGACTAATGGGACGGAACAAGCACACCATATCGGGATTGGCCACCTTCGGGATGAGGGTCACAAGGGTATCGTTGAGACCATCGGGAAGGGTTTTCACATGAAAAAATCTTCGGACAACAACAATGATGGACGGACCAACCGTACTCCAGCACCGATGGTAGAACACGGGTTGGAAACCATCGGGACCCGACGCCTTCAACCCACCCATATGCTTAACATCTCTGTAGATCTCGTCATCCGAAAAATCAGCCTCAAGACAACGCCAGCTCTCAGGACTCAGAACCGGAAAAAGTCCATGAGGAGCGACAATGGGGAAATGCTCCTGGCTCGGGAGAGTGTATAAGTCTCTGAAAAAATCAACCACAAGGGATTCAAGCCTCTGCTTATTCACCACACTATCCCCATTCTCGTTAAGAAGGCAAGACACCCGGTTATGCTTTCTCCGAATCACAGTGGAGGCATGAAAAAACTTAGTATTACGATCTCCCGACTCAAGCCAATTTTCACGCGACTTTTGGAACCAAAGAATCTCCTCCCTTTTCAGAATAGTGCTCAGCTCCTCATTCATCTCAGCCTCTTTTTCCAGCAGCGAAGACGTGGGCCCCTGATCAATATCAATCTGGATTTTTCCAAGTTTCCTCAACAGAGAAGCCTTCTGAACGTTTAAGTTACCAAAGACTAACTTGTTCCAGCTTTGTAACTTGACTTTGAGGTCGGACAAAGCTTCATTGGCTGCACAATCACTCTTCCAATTATCCTTAATAAAAGGGAGGAAATCCGGGTGCGTTAACCAGGCCGCCTCAAAGCAAAACGGACGACGGCTACCATCAAAAAAGACTTTCTGAGTGAGGCAAAACAGTAACGGGGTATGATCGGACCCAAGCTTCGGGAAATGTCTAACCGAGGCGTTAGGCCATAAGAGACAACCTTCCATATTCATAAGGGCCCGATCCAACCGTTTAGAGATCATCGAGTTGGGGTCGGAACCCCTCGACCAAGTAAAGTTAGAGCCATTGTAGCCCATGTCAATGAGACCATGGTCGTCAATAACCTCTTGGAATTTAGGGGAGTCCGGATGAAGCCACTGAGAGCCACCCTGTCTTTCTTCACTTCTAATAATGCAATTAAAGTCCCCAATCACAAACAAAGGACCCGTAATGAGAGTCAGCTCCTCTCTCAGCTCTCTCCAAAAACGACCCCTCCGATGAACAGTGGGAGGTCCATACACGAAGACGAACTGAGCACTAACACCATCTTTGCTAATGCTAGCACTGATAAAATGATCATGCGTTCTCACAATAGAAACAATAACATTAATGGAGTTCCAGAGAAGCCAAACTCCACCTTTAAAACCCTGCGCCTCAACCCGAAACGACTCATTGAGGTTAATACTGTCACAAACCTTTTGAGCTCTCGTAGATATATGAGTCTCAGTCAACGCCAAGACATCGACCTTATGGCATCTCAACATGTAGTTAACAGTCCTACAGAAATCAGACTTACCCGCACCTCTACAGTTCCAGATGATAGACTTCATTGCAAAACCAACGAGAAAAAAAAGCGGGGAAGAGATCAGGAACTAGCGTCCACTTCCCCTAAAATATCCTTTGTCATGTCTTCCTCCTTGTCTGAGGCGTGAGTAGAAGAAAAAACAACAACCCTATTCACTATTGGGTTAATCCCCGTCTCGTTCTCAACAACTTCAGTATAGCTTTGGGCTGCCACGATGGAATTGGGCCCAAGCTTATTGCTAGGATCCAACGCATGAGCAGTTAAATCTTCAAGGGATTGGCCCCTTTGAAGAATCGTCACTTGGGCCTGTTCATAAACAGCTCTTGGTCTTTTTATTGGGCCATTCCCACTCTTCTCAGAGATAACTAAAGAGGCATGGGTCCCAGTCATTGGGTTTTGTCCCTTTCCAGCTTTCTTCCTATTCCTTCGTTTCCTCTGCATCTTCTTTGATCTTTCCCCATACCTAGGCATAGGCTTTGCCGACCCATTCCCCGAAAAATCCTCCAAAATGACAACCTTCTTCCCTTTTTCCAATTCTGACACACTGAAACCTTCTCTGTTTTTCGATGCACCCTTTTCCGCCGAAAAAACATTAACTTGACTTCCTTCATTAGCATTTTGGACCATTTGTCTGACAGAAGCCGCTTCCATCTTCCTAGGTGACCCTGCAATCACTGCCTGGCCAGATTTCGAGGCAGAGCTGGACGGACCCGGATCGGTTTTCCTGCCGTGGTGAGTGCTTCCTTGATCCGCCCGCTGAGCAGGTCGTCCCTTCCGTCGTGGCAACATCCATTCTCCAAACTTCTCGTCCCCCTCCGACAGCCGTCCTGCCTTCCCTTTGGCCGGAGCAGAGCCCGGACCATCTTTGTTCTGCTTTTCTTCCTCAGCTTGTTTCTTAGCGATATTTTGGGGGAGAAGTTTACAGGCAGGTTGGAAATGCCCGTATCGCCCACAGAAAAAACATATCGCATTTAAGCCTTCATACTCCAGAAGGTATCTCGTGCCATTAATAAACATAGAGCCTTTGAGAGGTTTCGTAATGTCGACTTCCACACATATTCTGGCAAACCTTCCCCGATCCGTATGAAGGGTTCTCTTATCAACTTTGATAGGGCTTCCGATCCCGGCAGCAATCTGCAGGAGGACTCCTTCTTCATATAGAACGACCGGAAGATTATTGATGCGCACCCATGTCGGAGTAGTCGCGACAATATCCGTCAAAGGGTCGAAAGACGGAGTCCATGGTTTAATAACCAGATAGTGCCCAAAAACAGTCCAAGGACCGCCAGTGAGCACCGCCATGTAATCCTCTTCAAGGTCGAACTTTATCATGTAATATCCTTTTGGTAGGTCGAGCAGGCGAAAGCTTCCTTTGGGTTTCCATAGATCTCTGACCTTCCTTTCCATGATTTCGTATTGGACCACCATCCCAAGAGTCTTGACAATCAACGATGATCTCCAAATGGAAGCCAAAACTTCCATCACCGCAGTGTCAATGGTGACCACAGGGTCCCCATCATCACCCCCGGGGAAATCGATCTTTATCTTCCCATCAAGAAACGCCTCAGGCAACATCATTCTTCCTTCTTCTTCATTGGGTGTCTTCCCTTTACTAACCTTAACCATACCCTTGTTACAGCACATGTCTTTCCAAGACATCTTAACTTCCGGTTGGACCTTCTCTTTCTCTGTCTTTGCCCGGTCCTGTTCATTCTCCTCCATGGTCACTTCGTTATTTTCTTTAGAACCTTCAGCGCCGTCCGGAGGTAGCTCTGGTGGTTGGTCTAGGTTGACCTCTTCCTTATCCATGGAGGAGACTTGAGTTTCGGGAACAATCTCTGGAGAAACATTGGTGACAGAGGCCATAGCCCCAACCAAAAACAAGAACAAAAACCCTCAGTGCAAGAGCATGCGCGCGCGTTCTCTCCCACTCTACAAAATCCGTCTGACCGCAGCTAAGATTCTAACTTTGAGAGGGCTAAATTATACATACGCGAGATTAATTTTGATGTAACACATAAAATATAAAAACTTAATAGTCATCTCTTTTAATTAATAAAATGAGGTATTGTTTAAGCCGATTTTTATTTTATTTTCACACCATGTTTAAATGTTATCACGTTAAAATTTTAATTTATAAAATGTGACTTTATAGTCTAAGTGTTTTAAATCCGGATTTTATAGTGCTAATAGGTTACAAGATGACATTTAAAACGCGAGTTTATAACCAGAATATTTTGAAATTGAAATATAAGGTCTATTGTAAACACTACAAATATCATTTTAACCTGTGTGGAAAAAAATCGGATAGTATGTCAAGACCCAAGATCCAACTTTATAACCCGACTTTTTTTTATAACAGCATACAAAAGTCTATTATAAATATGACAAAATAGAGTTGTAACCAATGCATAAGATAAAAAAAATCTGCTAAAGAGCCAAGATCGCTGAAATTAGAGTTACAATAAGTAATGGTATAGAAAAAGAAAGAATGGAAAAAGAGGGTAGAGAATAAAGAAGGAAAATAATAAAAATGGAATAAAAAGAAAAGAACAAAAAGAGGGTAAGAAAAAAAGTAGAGAAATCTATTACTACTTAAATGTCAAGACCATCCTAATGAATACGGGAGTAGTATTTTTCTATTCAAAATTACTTTTTTGCCCTTTTATAACCCAAAACATATTACTCCCTTTGTTCCATAATATAAGGCTCATTTTCTTTTTTCGACACTATTTACAAACCGAGAGAATCTTCTCGTTTTCTTCCAATATATAGAAATAAATATAGGCACGTGAGATCTCGTTTGATTCGTCTCAATGTGTACTTTGACAATACAAAAAATATATAATTTTTGTCATCGTATATTTAGAGATATTAATGTTACAAAACGTGTCTCGACAAACCCACCTCTGCATCTTCCCTTCTCAAACCCCGCCGCTCGATCCGCCGCCATGCCCAACTTTGCTTGAGGGTGCATCCCTCCCTCCGAAGAGCCACCATATTTACCTAAAGAGGACAAAGAAGCAAACTGATCGCCTGACTTCAAGCTCTTCAACAATGGTGAATGCTTGAGAAGAAATTGGACGGAGAAGACGAGGCAACTCACTTACTCATAGCTAAGTGGTTGTATGAGAACGGCCTTCATTTTCATGTGGTGCACAATGATAGTTTGACAGATTGCTTGAGGCGGTCAGACAATTTGGTCCAGGTTACCAATTGCCAAGCACAAACCAACTCAAAGACCTGGTTGATTTAGAACGGAGAATTCAAAAGAAAGAACAAGAAGAAAAACATTAATGAATGAGAAAGAGGTAGTAGTAAAGGTTCAATATATGACTTTTTGTTTCTTTGACTATGAAATTTTAGTATATGTGACTGCAAAACTATGTTTGGAATGTTTAAGCATAATTTTCTAATTGTTTTCATTTAGAGGGGTATATCATATATGCGTTAATTTTAGTTGCACTTTTGTCTGCATACATTTGGAGCCTCAGAAGTTCTAATGAAGAAACGGTAATATATAAGATCACGAATTTGATCATAATGTCTTATAATAGTATAATACTGAACTAGATTCTACAAAATTGGGTTCTAGACACATTAAAAATATAATAGCTCGATCATCGGATATTTCAGCTAACAAGAATTTAATCAAGAATTCAAGATTCAACCAAGTGTTAACAAAAACATAAGAGATTGCAAGGAATTGTAGGGCTATTTAAACTAAAAACTATTGTGACTATGATCCACAATGATTGAAGATAATATATAATCAATGGCAATGAAAGCCGAAACAAAAAAGATGGGGAAAGCTTCATTCGGCAAGCCCCTAACGATTGTCGATGAAAAGGTTGAAAAGTTTACAACTAAAGTTAGATTGTTGAGTTCTGGAATAATGTCGTTTGACATTTTTTTTCCACAGTTGTAATGTGCTACATTCATTATCATGCAATGCATATAATAGAATGCACGAGTTAATAACAAAATACAATTCATGTTTCTCCATAATTTTGTTAGTGCATATTCCAACAATATAAACAATTCATATATAGAATGCACAAGTTTATGAGTGAAGGCCAAATTATAACATTTGCTGCCCATCTTCCCCTCATACCTCAAACTTAAAGTTATGTGATCAAGGGTGGAGCTACACTAGGACGAGGGTGGGCTATAGCTCCTTCTGGAATTGAAGCCTAATGCTTGTTGAATCGTTGATAAAAAGGTTTTTTTATTTTCTTAAGTTTCAACCGTCTTCTCCATATTTGTAATATATACACATTCAAACTTCTTGTGTGTATGCAAGGGCATACCATGAGAGATGCACTTTTTGGCCATAATATTGACTACTTTGATGACATTATCAATGAGGAGCACTGTTATGATATATGTAATGTTGTGGTGTCGTCTGGTTCTCCAATATATCAATGTTATCCTGAAGAGAAGCAAATGCATATAAACAGTTCAACATCGATAAAAAACGTAAATTTTGATGACTCACCACTTAAGTCCGGTCTTAAGTTTACTCGTATTTCACAGTTTTCACGCGAGCCTCTTCCTCCTAATCCCACATTTGGTAATTTTTTCATTGTCATATCGTTTTTCTAGCGTTCGCGTGCGATCGCGCACGCGCGCCCCAGCTAGTAATAGAAAAGGTACAAAAAGAGTATAGAAAAGGAAAGAATGGAAAGACTAGAGTAGAAAATAATAAAAATGGAATAAAAAGAAAATAACAAAAAAGAGGGTAGAAAAAGAAAAAAAATGCCAACGTCCATGTATGAGTTTCAAACCGTCCGTAATTAGACAAGAGTGCCTCCACTCAACCACCTAGGATACACTGATTTAGGCTTAATATGGTCTCTTTGTTTTAATTTACAAGCTCAAAGGGTGCTTCAGCACTCTCTGGGCACAACGTGGCTCCGCCATTGCTCACAGGTAATCTCCATCTCTGACCTATTGAATTTCGATTGTATACTATGTGTTTATAGGATTGTATGTCATTCATGTCGTCTTCTATTCTTTGTTCCTGGTTTGCCTTAGCCCTAATTAGTATGCTTGTCTCAAACATAAAATGAGGTGGTTGGTAATAAAATCTTTCCCTTATTTAAACATTGAAGCTGAAGAAGAAATGGCAAGAGTGGTAAACATCTTATGATACTATTGTTATCTAGTCTAGATTAGAGGTCATTTAAACATTGAAGATTGATTTAGTGGCCTTTTTGCTTGAGGGACTGTCTTTTGAAGGGTGTTAGATGTTTGTATTCACTACAGGCCAATCAAATTTGGAAGAGGTGAATTTATTTTCTATGATGTTTATGCACAACATTATGGTGTATTTAGATTTAGATGTGATATTGGTTTGTATCATATCAGGATGTATGGCTATTGTATATATCACCTGTAAAATGATCACTATACGGGTCACAACCCGGCAACACTTATTTTACACCTGGCAGCACCATCTCGTTCGGAACGGTGTTCCGAACGAGATTGGCCGATTTTTTTTTTTTTTAATTTTGTTTCTCGTTCGGAACCGGTTGGACATGATGTACACACACAGGTTGTCATAACGCTGGTCCCATCTATCCCATTCCGGGCCATACCGTACAGTGTATTCCCGGCCACCTCGCATTGATTTTGGCGGACAATAATACTCGACTGGCTCGGGGACATCCAAAGGCCGGGACTGACGGCGTCCGAACTGTCTGCAAAACCGATCAGGGTTGTACATCTCCATAATGTCAAAGCACCGGATCCCACCACGATAAGTGGCCACTCTATGACGCCCTTGCGGTCCCACGTCCAAATCCGGATACGGCATCCAACACACCTGCACAAGTAGCTTATAACAATTAATAACAATATTGAAAACAAAAAACTTGGAATGACATTTAGACAATTCACTTACATCTTCCGGTGCATACTCATCCAGGATGCGCCTGTACTGTTGTAGAGTCCTTTTTTGCCTCAGCGGGGCCCGTCCAGTGGAATAGCGGGACACACGAGCAGTAACTTCTTGGGAGCTCACATCCAGGTTTGGGTTCCCAGGAAAATACGGGAAATGTAACCAAATCCAAATCCAAATCTCAAGAAGCCTTACGCAACCAGAAAATTGCACGCATTTCGCCCTGGATGCTATACCCAGCTGCCTGTACAGCAATGCCAAACAACTTGTACCCCATGTGTACTCATGTATCCTGCTCGGATCCTCTAGTAGTGGCAGGAAGCATGTGTCTAACAGGTTCGAGGTCTTGTTCACGAACAGAGACTGCTGAATGAGGTGCCACAATAAGCCTGTTGCAATAGAGCCTGGATCGGATCTTACAGAGTTGATCATCGAGACAACGTGGCAAAAGAATTCCCGCTCGCCGACTTTCCCCCTACTTATGAACTTCACCATTTGTTGCTCCTCATCGTCAAACGGGTTGTCCAGGTCAACGCCAAACAAATAGGAGAACAATTGGGCACACTCCCTTGAATCTGCATCTAGACCCAAATGCGTCCATGGGGTGGTGACAGCACCCCCGTCAATAGGCAGCTCCAGAATCTCCAAAACGTCATGGAGACCGATTCCAAGCTCCCCACAATTCAGATGAAATGTGTTCGTCTCAGGGTGCCACCTTTCCACGAATGCAGATAGGAGGTTGTGGTCCACATTCCAAAATTTCCCCTTCAAGATGTGAAGCAGCCCCGACTCCTGGGCAATAGCAAACCATGAATCTGGCTCCGGGTCGGTAGGAATTTTAGGAAACCATAGCTCGAAGCACTTCTGCCTTGTCTGCGCCTTTAGTTGACGGGGGGCACTTTCATCGGGATTCGGATGTATCCAAATCTCATGAGCAATGTGTTTCCCATAACGAGTCAATATAGTACCCTCGTTGAGTCCTGGAAGAGGAGGAGCCGCAGCAGCTCCTGGCTGCATCGGAACAGGACCTGACTGCCGAGTCTGTCGGGATCTACCCCGCGAAGAACCTGACCGACTCGGAACATCTGGGTTCCTAACCCCCGCAGCACTTGACCCCCGAGTACCTGACTGTTGCGGTCTATCACCCCGAGATCTTCTATCCCCCCTCCTCTCAGAAGCAGTAATTCGCCTATCACCCAGGTTTCTGTCTTCTCCTACTCTAGATCGGATGTTTCTAACTACCTCCTAGTTTTAACGAAATACATACAAATTTAGCATCGATTATTATAACTAAAGCCCATATATGCAATTTTAAGTAATTTTCAACCTTTTTTGTATTTTCTAAAAAGTGTTGATACGCTTTCCACATGCATTAAACTAATTCTTTTTACCATGCATTGCAGTTAATATTGAAATTAAGCGTTTTCCACTATTAACTAATTTTAGCATGCATTTGAAATACTATTGATCATTTTCCACTATTTCTACAAAATTAAGCGTATTTCAGGTTTATAGAAATACTAACCGACTCAGTGTTCCGTCTGCGACGTGGTGCTCGGACATCCTCCTCCTCTTGCTCCGGCTCTTCTTGAGGTGTTGCTCCCCCTGTAATAGTTGCATCCCAGAAAACGTGTTGTTGATGCCTTTGGAGATCACTCAAAGTGGGGGTGGGGAGGTTGTAATTACTACTACTTGCTCCGTCTATGTTGAAAAAATCACTACCAGACGGACCAGCGTAGCTTGCATTCGGAACACCGTAACTCGACCACCAATCGTTTCCTACGTAAACTTCTTCATCTGCAGCCGTCGGATCAGAAAACAAAGGATTAGGAGGAGTTCCAGCCATAATCGAGATGAGAGAAAGCGTTTTTTGAAAGATTTTAGAAGGGAGCGTTTTTTTGTAAGATTGAGAAGAGAGCGAATTCGAGTGTGGTTCGGAATGCCATTCCGAACGAATATATATAGGCAATTGACGCCAGCTAGCCGTTGGGGTCCAACGGCTAGCTGACGTCAGCATTCTCCTTCGGAACCCCATTCCGAACGAGAATTTTTTTTAACCCAGATATTTTTTTGTATTATTTAAACCCGGTTCATGAACCGGGTTCACAAATATTCTCGTTCGGAATGGTACAAAACTCGTTCGGAACCCCATTCCGAACGAGGGGGGGTGCCCGGTGTAAAATGGGTGCTGCCCGGTTGAATCGCCAATAATAAACCCGATCTTGAGGTATATTTGATTTTCTTTTTGAATTATAGCCAAACCAAATAACCCGGACCTAGGATATCCGGTGCATAATCTGTCAAATAACCCAGTTTGGACGTAACATATAACCCGAATATATATACTTTTAAATAACCCGAACATTTTATTATCCGGGATATTAGGTACCCAAATAACCCAGGCATGAAAACTAGTGCGAATTTTGCGCGACGCAAATAACCCGGACTTAGGTCCGGGTTATTTTCTGCAGAGTAAATACGAAATACGGGTTATATAAGCCAAAACACCCGGGTTATTTGATGCTTTTTGTAGTAGTGCATGTCACTCCTTTGTTTGAATAGTGCTAAAAGTAATTAAGCCGTACCTAATTACATAAGACTTTGTCTACAGATTGTACTTAACTTAATCTTATTTCTAACACAACTTCCAAATCAAGTTACTTTGTCTATAGAGTTTCCATTTATTTTCTTAAATTGGGTTGAGATAATCAGAGTATACTAGTACTTCGGCGCCCGTGCGATGCACAATCTTTTTGAAGTTATTTTGTATCTTGTATACGAGGTAAAAATTTAGCCACAACTATGACTAAAACTCTATGTCAGGTAGAAATTTGTCACATATTTCATGGCAAAAACTCTTATCTACATGTTGGCTAATGTTCAATGAACAGTACCGTCCTTTAAAACAACATAAAAAAACAGTAAGGCCCGATGAAATCACACTAATAAAGATCATAATATGTTCAGTGAGGGGAAAAAGTGTATTATACAAAGTGCACGATATTGTCCTGTTGCTATACTTATCCTTTTAGTTTGATGAGCTGAATCTCAATGTTTCTAATACAATTATCAACTGAATATAAGAATCAAAGTGAGAGATTACATAATTGAAAAACATTAGAGCAAAAGATACCTTATGATGGCCACTTTTAGTTAGGAATTTGGGACCATGAGTCAAAAACATTGAAACGTTAATTTTGTGCAGCAAAATTGGAATAAGGTTTGTTTTGCTTAATTGACAGTAGAAGGAAGAAAGCAATTCAATCACTGGAAACATACTGAGTTTTGCATATCTAAGAGAATAATATTATCCCAATTGGTATTTTATAATGTGCTAATGTCTGAACACATGGAATCATTTTCTTTACATCTTGCATACCTAAGGAAGCATATAGTTATATCATGGCCCGCAAGTTCAGAGACAGAAGAACAAAGGAAAAAGAGTCAACAGTTTGAGCCAGCTGGTGATCCTTGCAGTCACAACTTGGTAAGAGTTACTTCTTTGTGCAGCACTATTCCTGGCAAGGATGAAAAACTTGCAGGATTAATAACTTTTTCACAATCCATAACTTTGAAGCTAATCACTGAAGCCTTGAAAATTACAGTAACAATGTCAAACTTATTGTTCCCCTTCTACAACAAAAGATGAAACATAAGATCCTCGATACATTCCTCATTTGAAAGCTTAAATAGTTGAACAGTAAAGTACGCACACCTCGCAATACTGAAATAACACTGAGTCTATCATCATCATATATCTATTACACCCCAAATGATGAACATAAATTTTCATACCTTCCATACAAACCAGAAAAATAATCCAAACTGTTGCACCTAGCCAACTTGTTTCCTTGTAGCTAACCCACAACTGACAAAATACTCCAAAGTAAGAATAAAACCCCTAATTTTATTACTGTTTTCGATTACACTAACCATGACACTTCCAGCCACATCGGCGGCTTCCTAGAGCCATATGCACAAAAAATGTATTCATTAAAACTTATTGTAAAACTGAGTAATGGAGATAATATTATAGATTTCAGCATAAGAGTTTGACCTGCACTGTTTCACCCCTTAGTATGACCAGCTTGAGTCCATCCTCAAATCTTTATAGGATAGAAAACAGAGAGGAGGCTATAAAGAATGTGTATGATATCTTATTAAAATACATAATGAAAAACTTCTTGAAAGAATTGTTATTATTTTACAGTTCTACATAAACCTAAAAACTTCAGCAAATGCTAGAATGAAATGAGAAATGACCAGATAGATTATAGCCCCTGTCAATAGATGATCTAATTTAAAGAAATCTTCTAAACTTCAGTTTAAATGCAGTGAAACATTACAAATAATAGTAAAGATATTAGTAGGTCACTAATGACACAAAGATCAGCAAATAATAGTAAATATATCAGTAAAGATATTAGGAAAATATGCCACACATGATTTATTTACTTGACCAGTAGCATTCAATAATATCATTATCTATTAGTGAGTGGAAAAATCTGAAAAGAAAAGATTAACGACTAATATGAAAAGAAACAGAAAATAAATCAACTGTTGCAAAACAGAAGCGCCTCCGGGCTAGCCACAAAATCCTTGTTCTCTTCAAATGCATGGCTTATTGGCATGAAATAAATCCATGACAAAGACCAAGCCACAGGTAACATCAATGGCAGCCATCAGATATGATGAAACAAGGATAGCATAAGAGTCTTAAAATCAGAGGAAGAGAAATCTGATGCATAGCACCTGATAATTCTCACCAACACGGTTACTCTCCAATGTCTTTCTATGTTCACCTACATTGTTTATCTCAGTTTGTAAATAAGAACAGAAGGACGGTTCTAATTTGTGAAAGCATCTCAGCATTGAGCAACCAAATCAGTGAAGCTTTATACTTCCATATCACAACCATCGCTACACGAAGCAATAAGCACCGTAGCCTGACCCGGATAAGTTCTAAAAAGTTGAAGGATAAGCATGGAATTGGGGAGGAATTTGAAGGCAGAAAATACTTGATAAACAAAACGGTAACGTCGAGCGAGAGGTGAGCGTGCCAATCAGTATAGCATGATGAATTGGTGCAGTGGTGAATACACAATAGGAAGTGAGAAGTATGATATATTATACTGTTGTAAAATCGAAACGAGAACAAAGTAAACGCAAGAAAGACACACAGATATACGTGGTTCACCAAAATTGGCTACGTCCACGAGAGAGGGAGATCAGATTATACGGAGGCGATATTACAGTTTTCGGTACAATTAGGTTTACACATAAGCCGCTATATATAGCGCTAAATAACCCTAAGCCCAACAACAAAACTGATGGGCCCAAATAGGCCCATACGACCCCCGTGCTACCTGTCGCAGTGTGTGATTCAGATTCAAGGCATACTAACATATACCTTATGCAAGACAGTATATCGGAGGAAAAAGAAGACCATATGGAGAAAAAAAAACTGCAGTAAATTGATCACGGGAAATCAGTCTTTCTTCTATGTTTCAATGACGATTGTACAAAGGAAAGAAGCAAATCTGTAACTGAATCTACACCTTGAGGTGGATTAGCATCTTCTAGATTTGAGTATCATGCTAATTTACTACATAATAACATGTATAAGAAAAAACAAACTAAGATCATACAACGAACCTGCATGAGTATTGGAGTAATTAATTTGATGTCTCTGTTCTAGTTCTGTGGGCTGGCTTTTTTTACCAGTACATCTCTCACCTTGGACATGGTTCCCTCAAGAGGATAGAGAAGCAAATAATGGTGTTACAATCCATTGTGCTAAAACCTCTTGCATTATGAGTGATAAAGCGAAACTTACAAAGCTGCATTATAATTCCTTTGTAGTGTATTCGAGACAATCACAATGCTTTTGTAAAAATCATTGTTTTCTTCCATCTATCTAGCAACTATGTGTATTTAACTGTAAGAAAATGAACCAAAAAGAAACCATCGTGGAGGAAGGAAGGAAATGAACTTACACTATGCTTACTTCGAACAGTGGAAGAAATTTCGATCAAACTTGTCTTCTAGTAGACCTGCATTATAACTTAAGTGTGAAAAAACATATAAAATAGATCAATTACAGGAGAAATGACGTCCAGTGTACATGTTGTGCCCCTTTAGACATTAGTTTGATCCTATACATCTCCAAAATCTGGTGCAGTGGTTGGTTCAATGACCAGCCTATTGATTGTAAAAACAATAGCTGTTTCTTTTGGTGCATCCATTCAATAGGAGCAAAGTTGTATTGCATCTTTATATTTGTTATGTAGGAATCAATTCTTAACCATATGCTGTGAGAAGTCGTGACTGAACATAAAATTGTTTAAATGCGTCAAAATCAAAGAAATACCATTTTTTATGTTCAGTCACATTATAAAGCCGTGAATTCAATTTACCAATACAAATAGAATTGTATTTTCTTATTAACTCGTGCCTTCTATTATATGCATTGCATGATAATGAATGTAGCACATTACAACTTTGAAAAAAATGCCAAGACGACATTATTGCAGAACTCAACAATCTAACTTCAGTTGTAAACTTTTCAAACTTTCCATCGACAATCGTTAGGGGGTAGCCGAAAAAAGCTTTCCCATCTTTTTTGTTTCGTCTTTCATTGCCATTGATTATATATATTACCTTCAATCATTGTGGATCATAGTCACAATAGTTTTTAGTTTAAATAGCCCTACAATTCCTTGCAATCTCTTTTGTTTTTGTTAACACTTGGTTGATCTTGAATTATTGATTAAATTCTTGTTAGCTGAAATATCCGATGATCGAGCTATTATATTTTTAATGTGTCTAGAACCCAATTTTGTTGAATCTAGTTCACTAATATACTATTATAAGACATTGGGATCAAATTCGTGATCCTATATATTACCGTTTCTTCATTAGAACTTCCAAGGCTCCAAATGTACCCCTTTAAATGAAAACAGTTAGCAAATTATGCTTCAACATTCAAAACATAGTTTTGCAGTCACAAATACTAAAATTTCATACTCAAAGAAACAAAAAGCCATATATTGAAACTTTATTGCTACCTCTTTCTCATTCATTAATGTTTTCTTCTTGTTCTTTCTTTTGAATTCTCCGTTCTAAATCAATCAGGTCTTTGAGTTGGTTTGTGCTTGGCAATTGGTAACCTGGACCAAATTGTCCGACCGCCTCAAGCAATCTGTCAAAGCTATCATTGTGCACCACATGAAAAGGAAGGCCGTTCTCATACAACCAGCTAGGAGTAAGTGAGTTGCCTCGCCTTCTCCGTCCAAGTCTTCTCAAGCATTCACCATTGTTGACGAGCTTGAAGTCAGGCGATCAGTTTGCTTCTTCGTCCTCTCAAGGTAAATATGACGGCTCTTCGGAGGGAGAGTTGCACCCTCGAGCAAAGTTGGGCATGGCGGCGGATCGAGCGGCGAGGTTTGAGAAGGGAGGATGCAGAGGTGGGTTTGTCGAGACACGTTTTGTAACATTAATATCTCTAAATATACGATGACAAAAACTATATTTTTTTTGTATTGTCAAAGTACACATTGAGACGAATCAAACGAGATCTCACATGCCTATATTTATTTTTATATATTGGAAGAAAACGAGAAGATTCTCTCGGTTTGTAAATAGTGTCGAAAAAAGAAAATGAGTCTTATATTATGGGACGGAGGGAGTAATATGTTTTGGATTATAAAAGGGCAAAGAAGTAATTTTAGATAGAAAAATACTATTCATTAGGATGGTCTTGACATTTAAGTAGTAATAGATTACGCCTTTTGAATGTAACAATATATTGGGTACAAGTGTCACGGTTCGTATATGGCATCTTTGGGCCGTTGAAACGCATAGAAGAATAAATATTTTAGATTTATTTATTCCAGGCGAACCTATTTCCAATAATACCCTTCCCACCTTTAATAAACGTGCCCTCCCAGTACTAATTACATCCCGCCAAATATAATTAATTTTCTATTCTTTCCCGCACAAAATAATTACTTTTCTATTCTTTCTCGCCTATATTGTTGTCTTGTCAATACTTTAATAAAGATTTATGATTCATCGATATACACAATAACTATTTTCAGAGTTTCAAAATTGGTTTTATTAAAGTCTTTACATATTCTTTCTCTCCTCTTTTCTTTCGATTAAATCTTTTTCTGACAAAAGTAGTTATAAAGTACTCTTATTTTAATAAAAATTGTATTGTCACGTTGACATATTTGCAAATAATTAACAATACAAAAAAAAAGTTGCCAATTTTACTGTATTTATCCGAAAAGTTGTTATAGCCGCAAAAAACTTAAAATTTATTCTTCTATTAATTTCTATATTCTTCTACATAAATGCTTAGTTAAAAGTATGTAGGTAAAATTCAAGCAATGGCCAAAAGAAAAAAAAATATAGAGAAGATAAATAGAAGATATGTAGGTAAATATAGAAGATATGTTTTTCATATATTTGATTTTTCTTATTAAATATAACTTTTGTCATAAATGAAAAATAAAATATAGTTATGTGTAAGTGTGTAACATATTATGAAATATTTGATATAGAGATAGAAATCATCACCATAAAATATATAATTTTTGAAGGTGGTCGAAAGATATTCACTCATTATATAATTTTTATCAACCAAAATGTTATAATCACATAAACACTCGATGTTCTTATTCATTTTCAATATATGGACTAATTAAAAGTGCAATATAAAGGGGTTAGAGGTGGTTAAATAAGTTTGAAGAGAAAAGAATACGAGAAATTGAACTATTGGAGTTTTGACTATTTCATAGTTGGACAATTTTGTGCCTCTAATATTAAAAAACACGTAAAAACAACTAAAAAACGCATAAAAACAAGTAGGAAACGCTAAAGTTTCTGATTTTATGGTCGACGAAAACGTTGACAATTGGAAACGCCTAGGAAACATTTCCTAGAGGTTTATGAGGAGTTTGCGAGTCCCCTAAGATTTCCGACACGAAAACGCCTACTCTATGGAGTTTCTGGATATCTTTATCGTCAACTTTTAACACTCTTAGCATATTTTTAGGCTCCATCTAAATGCACACGTTTTTTGGGCTAAATGCACACTATTATGTGCGGTAAAATTAGTAGCACACTTTGGTGCGTTAAAAGTTACCGCACCAGGAGTTTCCGGGGTATCGTCGGAATTTTTTCTGAAACCTATATTAAGCTGGCGCGGTAACATTTAACGCACCAAAGTGTGCGTTAAGATTTACCGCACCAGCTTAATCCATTATTAACAAAAAAATTAAGATTTTGATTAACTTTAAACCTGTGCGGTAAATATAGGAATTATTTTTTTTAAAGAAAATTAAATTTTAAAAAATAGTTTTAAAAATATTAATAACCGTGTGCGGTAATAGTTACCGCACAAAATTTTATTTTTAAAAATAAAATAAAATGTGGTGCGGTAAGTCTTACCACACCAAGTGTGTATTTTAAATACAAACTCTTCTTCTTCCCCCGCCTGTTCTTCCCTCTTTCTCTCCAGAAAACCCTAACTTTTCAATCCTTCAAAAACCATCTATTTCTTACCCCAAACAAAAAATTGACCATGGATTCCACTTCACCCGATCAAGGCGCTTCCAATGAGCCCGGAATTGTGGTCGGAGACTGAGTTTTAGAAGCCCGGCCCGAGATAACGCCGAAAGAGATTTGCGCGCAGACTCCACCGGCTGCTGCTGTGCTGTGCGCGGAGGAGGAGGAGGAGGAGGAGACGTCGCTGACTGGTGGTGCTCGGAGAGAACGCCGGCGTGAAAACCAGCCCGACCCCCCTTTACAAACTGCCCTGCCCGCCCCATTTTTTGCCCAGCCCGCCCCGCCCCGTCTACAACCCAGCCCGACCCGATCCAACTGTAGCCAAGCCCGACCTGGTTCCACAAGTATTCGACCCGCATCCACCCCATCCTGACCCGGTCGTTCCCCCTCCTAGACGGCGATACCGGCCGAAAGCATCCCGCACCAAATCTCGGTAATTGTCTTGCTACTCGAGCAACTAGAAGGGCGAACACACAAAACGAGCCTCAAATGGAGGTGCAACCGGAATGTTTCGAGACTCTCATGGATCTACAACAAGTATTTATGCTTTAACGTTTTTAATTAGACGTAATAGAATTATGTTATTTTCGTAACGTTATGAAATTATTTTATGACGTTACGAAAATAACTTAATTAATTGACTATTGAAATTAGAACGATTTCATAACGTTATGAAATTAATTAATTTAATAACGTTACATCATTATTTAATTAATTAATTTCATAACCTTATTAAATTAATAATGTTATGAAATTGCTATAAAACTATTTCATAACGTTGTTAAATTATTTAATTGTGTTAAATTATGTAAGATTTAATTTCATAACGTTATTAAATGATTTAATTGCGTAACGTTATTAAATGATTTAATTGCGTAACGTTATTAAATGATTTAATTGCGTAACATTATTAATTGATTTAATTGTGTAACGTTATTAAATTATTTTATTGTGTAACGTTATTAAATTATATAATTTCGTAACGTTATAAATTAAGTAATTTTGTAACGTTATGAAATTATATAATTTTGTAACGTTATGAAATATAATTATATAAAGTAGATGTAAGTAATGAAATTAAGCGATATAAGACGCATTTTCAGAACGTCATTACACTTGACGTTACGAAAGTATATCGTAATGTAGATATTAGTATTTGAATGAGATGTGGTTGAATAACTTTATTTTCATAACGTTATGTAAAAAATGTTACGAAAATGATGTTTTGAAATTAGAGATGATTTTGATTAGGATTGACGTTACGACAACTTTCTGTAACGTTACGACGTCATTAAAAAAGACGTTTTGAATTTCAAGGTTGTTTTTGTAACGCTATGAAAATAACGTTACGCTATAACAACAACATTAGGGTGTGCGAGATGCGATGGCTTCTAGTGGATTAGTTCCTGGGGGGCTGTTGCTACAGAGCTTGTTAGGAGGACGCATATTACGGCCGATATACGTGAGAGATTTGTTAGTGTGCGAGATCAGCTGATAGCTTCTAGTCAGACACTCGTTGTTGTTACTGGGGAAGTTACAGATACTAGGGCAGTTACAAATACTGGTACTGGGGCAGTTACAGATATTGGGGCAGTTAGGGATTTTGGTCTAGTTGTTAATTCGTTGACTGATGATGAGGATTACGATATTGAGGAGGAGGATATGGACGTCGATGATACAGTTGTTGATTTGGATGATGATATGTTGGGCGACGGTGAGGGTTTAGGTACAGATTATATTGTATTTTTTCCCGGGATACCGACATATCAGCTTAGGAGAGACGACTCTCCTATTATTTCGGATGACCATGCTGGTGTGAGCCCTTCATCGCCAGTTGTTACTGATTTAGTTCCTCCAGTAGTGACAGATCCTACGTCAGACGCAGAGGCTCCCACGACTGATGATGTACCGCATCCGGCTCCTACCGTTGCTGCTGCACCTCATGTACCACCTCCCGCTGCACCTTGGATGAGAGGAGGTCATGTGACAAATGAGTTGCTGAGGAGTTATGAGACGCACATCGCGAGGGCTATTTATGAGCTTACAGTTGTTGATCCTCCAGCACCAGAGATTCCACCTGGCCCCCATCCTCTTCCCCCATTTAGACGGAGACAACGGAGAGGCCGAGGAGCTCAGGCAGATCATGATGTTGCTGATGATGCAGATGCAGACGTAGCTGATTCTCCAACACGAGGTGGACGAGCTCCACGAGGTGGATGTGCTCCAGGCGGAAGACATGAACATGGACGTGCTCCAGCGCTTGCTGGTCTTCCAGAGCCTGCTGATCTTCCAGAGCCCGCAGATCTTCCAGAGGCTCCTCTTGATTTGGTATGTGTTTGAACTATAATGTTCATATGTTAAATTTTTTGGCATTCTGTTGAAGTAACTAATTTTTCAGACACAGAAGGTCGTCAAGGTTCACTTCCACACCGCCTACTGTTTTCCACTAGAGGAGTTTAGGAGACCTGGTCCAGATTCGTGATTTCAGCTTGCAGAGCGATCTGGATTGACTAATCTATGATATTTCGGGTCTGGTACTGTCGACCATGTCTTGGTTTCTGCTTTCGTCGAGCGGTGGCATCCCGAGACCAACACATTTCATTTGCCATTTGGGGAGATTGGTCCTACACTTCACGACGTGCTTGAGATCTTGTCGCTGCCTATACATGAGAGGATTTGTACTTCAGACTTGACTGGGGACCAGATCATCACTTTTGTTGCTGAGATGCTTCAGGTAGAGGAGACACTGGTGCGGTTTTGGTATAAGACTGGAGGCATTCCTTTAGAGTATCTTCAGGGAAGATTGAAGGTTATGATGCAGATGCAGGATGGACAGAGAGATGAGAGCCTCATTGCGTCTATGTACTTACTATTGTTTCTTGGCACGACAGTTCTAGTGGACAAGTCGACTACAACAGTCAAGTAGTGGTGGTTAGTTCTTTTGGCCGACCACAACCCTATTATCTCATTCAGCTTTGAATTTCACTGCGTCATAAAAGAAATAGGTTTGAAGTTCTTACTCTGTATTTGAATTAAAGCTCCTATTTTTACTGATTTTGTTTGCTATCTTGATAGTTTCTTACTTGTTTTCTTACTTTGTATTACAGATTCAAAACAACCATGGCATCATCTTCGTCATCCTCGCTACCAGCAGAAGGCAGCATGACCAGTGATGGTGTTCAGTGCTAATGACAAGGAAAATCCACATTCGTATGGCCGAAGGTATGTTACATACGACTGTAACTTCAGGATCATGTATCTTGATCCAGAATACGACCATCATCATCTCCAAGTTATGGCAAAATTGTTGAAGGAAAACAATGACATGACACATAAACTGAGAATTTTTAACAGGTCGATTGATTTGGACTAAGCCAAATTCTTTGTTTCACCGTGCTTTCCCAAGGAATATGCTCCTGCTCCTGCTTCTGATTCCGAGTAGGGTCTTGATAGCTTCTTCTGTTAAGATGTAATGTTGTTTAGTGTCTTGAAAGTTGTTTAGTCTCTGTTAAGTCTGTTTTAGTTTCAATTTCAAGAATGAGTCTGTTTTATTTTCTAATGAGTCTGTTTCAATTTATGTTGAGTCTGTTGTACTTTCTTAATTGTCATTTTTAATTTATGTTGAGTGTGTTGTAGTTTCTGGATTGACTTTTTTCACTTCACTGTTTCACGTAACTCATCTAAGTCTACTGAAATCTCTTTTAAAGCAGACAAGACATACAAGACAAGTCATTACATATTTTAAAGCAATTCCAATTGAAGTATTAAAGATCAAGTCTACTGAACTATTACAAATCAAGTCATGTAGTCCATACGCTTCCCAGCTGTAAAGCGGTATTTTCGAAACAAGTCCAATTGGCCAACATATATCCCTTCCCACCACTTGATGTTGTTATCTGCAAATCTTCTCCACAAACTGGAACAATGTGGCAATGGTGCCCCGTCACGGAGCCAAACCTACATATAGAAAGACAAATAATCAATATGTATAAATGATTTCGACGTTACTTGACGTTTGTTTAGATTACCACATAGTCTTACCGGTATCCAATGATTGCGGTCTCCCACAAGAGCTATCGCAAAAATCTTTGGTGGAGGACCAGGGCTCACTGTAGACTTCCTTATTGGCAAGCATAAACACGGCACATCCCAGGATAGTTGCACTAAGCCAACATTATACACTGTGGAAAACACCAAACCCATAAATGGCATGTCAAGCTAAAATGGCTTCTCACAAGGAGTTCTCATGTAGTTAACTTGAGCAATAAGATCATCTCATGTTCCTTCCCGTAGACCACGTCGTATGGGCTCCCATGTCTCTTTGTTTCCAAGCAGCACCGCTGCCAACGCAGCACGAATCATACGATAATGACTTTGTTGCATACTCGTAAGTAGGGCCATAGACTGATACCCACAATGCCCGTCTGAACGCACATCTTTCACAGAACTCATGTATGAAAGCCAGAAGTAGTCAATATTTTTCACCCCCATATAAATGATGGGTTCTTCAATCTCTTCTTCATCTTCTTCTTCCTCTGTTTTGTTTCGATCTGGATAGCAAGCTCTCAGGGGCACGACATTCATGTCTTCGTCTTCTAAATCGATGGTCTCTGAAAATAATGGTTCAGGTTGGGATTGTGATCCAAAGTCGAATGACACTTGACTTGCTTGCTTTTTAGGACAAGTTACACGTTTACTTTGCCTATTTGCCTTCTCCTTGCGACTTTTTGCGCATTCTCAGTATTTGTTAAGTCTTCTTTAACGTACTTGTGGTAACTCTTTTCCCTCTTTTCTCTCGGAGGAGACTTTCCCTTTGGCTGCTTCTCCTTGTTCTTGGATCCCGGCGGCCTTCCCTTTCCTTTCCTAAACAAGCTTGCTGGCTCTACCAAAGAACTTTCTTCCGGATGCTCCATGTCAATGTACAACTCACTTAATCTGAATAGGGATCCATCCCTCAAATCCCCACGTAGCAAATTCGCCCACATTTCACGCATTCTAATCTTTGGAATATACATTGAACGATTGTCGTCGGATAAGGACAAATTTATTGCATCATCTTCCCATTTCTGCTCCTTCCAGAAGTCATGAAAATCATCCGGAATAAGAGGTGTCTTTGTAATGATTTCCCTAGCAAGATCGTGTACGCATGGCATCCCAAGACAATCTCGAACCCAATGATCATCACAAACATTTGAATACTCCTCCTTTAATATCTGCTGGTACACTTCCAACAACAACAGAAAACACCTATCTAACACTCTGTAAAACAGCCTTGAAAACAACATTTGAATGCCAGGAGGAAAGGTTGGGTCAACAAAGACCATTTGTCGAGTGGTAAGTGCTTGGTTCATTGTCGCCCTAATCAGGTCCATCTGAACTATGACCTCACGGTGGATCCTCAAGATCACTCTGTTGAAGCCGCCTCTACTAGAACCCACAATTTCTTTCAACACCTTATGCATCCCCTCGACCCTAAATAAACACAAGTTCTACATGTTAGCATAAATAATATGGTGGTCCAAATTACCAACTAAACAAACAAAGATACTTGTTTGTAGTCCTTGTGTGAAAGTGAAGAGTGTAGCCCGTCCACGCTCTAACTATGAACTTCTTGTACAAAGTAAACCAGTACTTTTCAACGTAACCAACAATGCCCCTCTTCCATGAATCTCTCAGCGTACTCAGCCTCTCTTCGTAGATTTGTTCAGTGCTCGAGCAAAATATCCCCCAACATTGCGTAACAAAGTTCTCCGCCCTTTTAGTATTTTTTATCACTTTTTCTGCGTGTGACCGGATGTTGTGCTTAATGTGCACCCAACACAATAGTTGCTTGAATTCAGTGTCTTTGAACACAAGTTTGATTGCTCTCAACAAAGCCTTCTCACAGTCGGTCATTATAGCCTTCGGCATCACTCCCAAATTTTGACACAACTCATGAACGCACATCATCACAAACTTGTAATGCATTACTGTTTCCTGAACCATGAATGCATATGGAATGTTGAACGTCTTGTGCGTGCAAGTGAAACCAACCATCTCCACTAAAGTCATATCATACCTATATGTCTTGCACTACAAGAGAACTTCTATATAGCCATAGTTATAAGTGTAAGAATTAGCTACATCTTTTAATTAAGTGTGGCTAAAACCAACACTTAATATTGTAAACATGAAGTGTGGCTATATGGACTGTCGATAATTAAACAACATTTATAATTGTAGAAAACATCCACACTTATATCTATAGAAGAATAGTAATAAAATTGAGTGTTGCAAATTCCAACACTTTAGGTAAACACTTAATTACTATAAATATATTAAATGGTTGCCATGTCATATTTAATACAACTATTTAAAGTGTGGGTAGATCAAAAGTGTTGGAAATCTATCCAACACTAAAATGTGTGGATACTATTAATATACAAATATAAATATAAATTTAATTATACATTTTTATATTTTATAAATGAATTTTTTAGCTTTATTAATAATTCTTATTATTTACAACTACCAAGACTAAAAATGAAATTTTATAGCAAATTAACCGAACATATTTTCCATTAGAAATTTAGTCACCTACAACACAAGTCATCATCTAACAAGTTCTTCTAAATAAAAAAAGTTGCTGCAACAAACAAGTTCCTCAAAAAAGAAAAAGGGCAGAAAATTCACACGTCACATCTAACACTTCATCTACTTCTGATGGGCATAACCAGGAGGCATATAGTTGGCACCTAGTACAGGAGCAAGAACACTTGACTGGACAGGAGGATAAGTCATTAAAGGATTTGGAGTTGAGCTCAACAACGTCGTTAAAGGAATTTCAGTTTGTAGCATCGGATCTATATGCTGTGTCGGTTGACCAGTTTGTGTGTACCTTTGCATTTGTTGAGCGTGTCGGGCCTGCAATATCAGTACCTCCTCTTGTTGTCGGGCTTGTGTAAGTTGTTGATGAACCTGCTCGGTGATCGTTCTTTGGAGGTCCACTTCAAGTGATTTCCGGACGTCGTCTTCAATTGACTTGCGGAGGTCCTCCATTTGATTAGCATCTGGATTCATACTTTGTGTCGAAGAAGGAAGACCAACTCCTGGATTTCTGAAGTCTCGTGCCATCTTCTTGAGAGATCCTTGAGCATACATTTGTCCTTTGCTATTAACACCCGCTGCTTTAGCCCATAGCCTCTTTTTGTCTTCCTCCGTCATTCCCTCTGGATGGGTCTCCTTAAAAGCACTGATTGACTCATTATAGCGATCCTAATTACCAACATCAACAAACAACAATCATTTCAAAGACAGTGGGAAAAGAAGGCAAAAAAACTCAGCTTGCGCCACAAGTTTATTCTAATGATATAATAAGAAAAGAAAGATGTCCTATATTATACATAAAAAAATCTGGCAGCCTAGTATAGTAAGATAAAAAATAGTTTCACATGCTATCTTAACTGGGGGAAACTTTCACATGCCTACAAAGCTTCTACCACACTTAATGCAGCACAAATTGCACAATATATTTGTTAATATACATTCTACCAGGTGAAGAGTGAAGAATTATCAATCCACCAGATAAATCATGTAGGTATCCAGAAGAACAGGTTACAAGTGAAGTTAGTACAGGGATGGATAAAAATGGCATTACCAAATTCACATACAGTAGATTCATGAACTAAATTTGACGAAATAGTTCACCTTAGCAGGAAAATCATTTTATTGGTGCACAACAAGAGATATCAAAAGAGAAACAAAAAAGATAACAAAAATATTTGAATTCCCAAGCTATATTCATTGTGCATCATGTGCTAAAATACTGCACCTTAATTGGGCATATTTATATAGAGATACAATGATATAAAAAGAGGAGGAAACACAAACCTTAAATCCATCGAACCAGATATCCTTTACCTTAGGTGGAACTTGATTCCATCTAATCCATGCCCCAGTGAAAAGACCTTTCATAAAAGAATATGCAATAGGCATCACCTTTTTACTGTTCTTGAACCTACAAATAAACACTAATGTTATTTTACAATCCAATAAGAAGAAATAAACATATGAGAACAAGGTTATTGAGTGAGTATCAACGAGTCTCCAAATGGGCGAATTCTTTTTCTTTTTGCAACGTCAATCTCTTCACCACCGGAGCTTTCAGCCTCGTCCTCTACAAGAGGACCCTCCTCATCCGATACTGGAAATTCACAATCGCTCACATGCGGGTGCGGCTGATCTTCATTACCCCGGATGATATTTAGTGCTTCTTGATTTACTTGAGTGATTAGTGCTTCTTCATTTGCACGAGTGATTTCTACTGCTTCAAGACTAGCATTATCCATTTGATCCATGCTAAACAGCTAATGGAGACACGCTGAATAGGAAGATGTTAGAGTTCTGGTGTAAGATGGTGAAGAGGAAAAAAAAGTTTCTAGTAAAATCTCAACTTTGCAATCATCAGAAACATACTGAACATTAAACACATCAGCTTAATCCACAATGTCAACTCAATTGAACATCTAAAAACTCTCTAAGCTAGCAAACTGAGGTACTCACACCAATATTAAGGCATAGACAGACTTTAAAAACTAGGGAAATTCCATACACGACTGAAAATTAAGTGCCTGAAAATATAACACATATATACCATACATGACTGAAAATTAAGTGCCTGAAAATTTAACACATATATACCATACATGACTGGTAATAAAAACCCTCAAATTACTGTATCAGAATAATTCAGTCTATACAATCATATAAGTCATTTAATTTGTTGATCAATCTTGCATTCATGTATATATCTACACAACATCAAAAAACATAGACCAATTCTTTTTTTGAGATTAAGAGTAGCAATTTAGTGCAGCGAGTTAGCAAGAATAACTAAATATGCCATCATGAAGAGTACCAATTTAGGGAAATTACAAGGTAATGTAGTAGCTAATAAGTGAAGAAAAGATGAGCAACATGAATACTTGTTTAAAGCATAGGCAAGAGGAGAAAGGGACAAGACAAAGAACCTGTAAGAACTTGTGTGCGATGTGGGATAGAAGCTGCAAATTTGAAGGTGTGATATAGAAACCGTAAAAGCTGATGGGATGAAGACGTGATAATTTATAAGGGTTGTGCGGTTATCTAAATGGGATTCAAAAAGCTTAAAATTTGAAAGCGCGCTTAATTAATAGAGTATAAAAGAAAATGGAACCTAACCCATGGATGTGGAAGTGGAAGTCTGGTTTGTTTATGTGTGCGCGCCTGCCACTGCCAGGATGCATCTCGATCGGAAGAAGTAGGCCAATCAGCGCCCGGAATTGAACCTTCCCTAGCCATCAATAGCTCTTCCCTATCACAGTAACCTCCCCAAATTTGTTTGCACTCGACTTCAATTAGAGCAGCTGAACACTTGAACCAAATCTGCAAACTTAAAGCAAGCCCGAAGTAAAATTACCTGTTGCGGGTCGTCGGTGACTGCGCGTAGGTCGTCGGTGACTGCGTGCAGATCGTGGCTGACTCGGGGTGGAGACGTCGACTCGAGCGCAGTCTGCAAAGGAGGTCGTCTCGTCGGGTCTTCGTGGCAGAAGCCTAAGTTTTCACGGTCTCACCGTAGAGGTCTGCACGCGTGAAAGCGCAATCTGCAAAGGTCGGGTCGTCGTGACTTATCTGGGCGTGAATTGTCAGTCCGGATCCTCTGCTTCATAAGGCTTGTTTCAACTACTGCTTGATTAGTTTAATTGGGAGAAATTAGGCCTAATTAATCAAATCAATTTCAGTGGAAGAATTTGAGGGAAGAAAAAAGAACTTGGGGGAAGCAATTTCACAGGAAGAGCTTGAGTTTGAGGGATGAAGAAAGAACTTGGGGAAGAAAATACAAGTTTCTCGTGAAGAGGAATGCATCTCAATTTTTTTTTTTACAAAGAAAAGAAAATTAATAGGTGGACTGGTGAATTGAAACGGAAGCACAAGATCTGGACCGGTGAATTGTATGTTAGTCTGAAGTAGATAAAATTTTATTATGATGTGTTAATTATCAACATTTTCACGTGTGAGTATTTAGTGTGAGTATTTAGTGTGGGTATTTATTCTACTCACTATTTAAAGTGTTGAAATCATATATATGTATTTTCCCACACTTGTTTAACACTTAAAAGTGTGAATGGTGAAAATCAACTATTTAAAGTGTGTGAAATTCTGTCAACAATATAAAGTGTGGGGTATAGTAGTGTGGGCATATTGAAGTTCTCTTGTAGTGTTGTATGTGGCGTCCATGATAATCACGTGAGGAAACTTCCTGAACAACCGCATCGACTCCGGGTGAGCAAAAAAAAGGACTTCAACCTCATTTGTCTTCGTGTTCCTCATAGGTTGACAAAAATACTTGTTCTCTTTCAGAAAATTTAGAGACCACTGAGTAACTGACAATTCACCACGATCTTCAAATTTGATCTTCTGCAAAAAATTGGCAATCTGCTTCATCGATGTCACATTTTTTGGCGTCTTGCGATCATCGCCCGCTTCCCTTGTTATTTTCTCCTCCTCTTTGCTCATTCTACCCACGAATGAATTCTCATGAAAACTAATAGGAAGGGTGTGGCTGTGACGACCTTCTACAACATTCACGATCCATTTATAACTATATGGCCCTTCTTTGATACGAACCCCATATAACTCGAATCTACAACCACATTTCTTCGATTTTCGGTCACGAATCCTCGGAACCGGCAATTCTGGATTTTTTAAATTCACTTTCGGCCTACCCGATCTAGGTTTTCCAAACCTATCGCATACTAAATCAACGCAGAATTTGCTAGATGTATGATGTACTAAAACTATCATCAAATCCCTTGCTCTCTGTTTCGTCCATTCCGTCATCTCTTCCTTACTATCCCACATTTGCGCAGTACTAAAATGTGGTCTAAAGTCTTCTTCCTATATTGATTAAACTACATTACTTAGCTACTAAATTTTAACTAATTAACCTAAATCTGATGCACTACAATACAAAATTTTAATTCAAAATAAATTAATTTAAATACTAACCAAAATCGGTAACGGATTCCAATCGTCTAATGCAATTGATACATTTGTTTCGCCTTCTTCGTCTCCTTCTTCCCCTTCATCTTCTTCCTCCACTTCCTCTTCCTCATCGACTTCTTCGTCTTCTTCGTCCACTTCCTCTTCTTCATCGACTTCGTATGCTTCTTCCACAACCCTCGATATCCAATTGTCGTTACCATCATCATCCTCACTACTCTCATAGTTATAAGACATTATGGTGTGCATTGAAAAACTTGAACGAGAGACTTGTTTATATACAACCGAAAAAATGTCCGTTGGAATTTTTAGACCGTTGGTGCGGTAATAGTTAACGCACCAACGGGCATAAAATTCCAACAGCCATTTTTTCAAAATCATAAACTTGTGCGGTAATATTTACCGCACAGATATAATAATATTTATTATTATTTTTTAAAAATTCATTTTTCTTTAAAAAAAGTAATTGTTTAAAAAAAATTGTGCGGTAACTATTACTGCGCAGGGTTTAATATGTTTTTAAAATTTAGTTTTCTTTTTAAAAAAAAATCATGTGCGGTAAATATTACCGCACAGATTTAAAGTTAATCCCGGATTAAGCCTGTGCGGTAAATGTTAACGCACAAATATGTGCGTTAAATCTTACCGCACAGGCTTCGTATAGGTTTCAAAAAGATTTCCAAGAATGCCTTGAAACCTCTTTGTGCGTTAATTCTTACCGCACTATGTGTGCTACAAATATTACCATACCAAATAATGTGCATATAGCCCAAAAAACGTGTGCATTTAGACAGAGCCTATTTTTAAATCTCTAGCTTTTAGGCACCTTTTTGTAGGCTAGAAAAATACTCTCTTCTAAATCTTTTCTTCTAAAATCAATACAAAGCTTAATCTATCTATATATAAAAATTCATGGGTCTGAGAAAGTAATGACAATTGGTACTCATTAATGTTTAAACTTAATTTTTTCTCCTTTTTTCTATTTCTCATTATCCAATGATAATTGAGACTTATTAAATATCTAATAAAACCATAATTATGTGCTTAATTGGTTAGTATTTCCACCATTTTAATTTTTTTTTCGCTCTTCACCTTTAATCCGTATGACGATGAAGAGCAATCCAAACAACGTAAACGACTATGTGATTTTGGTACATATATAAGAGATATTCAATTCATTTTATTATAATTTACTAAAAAAATACATATATGAAAAAATATATTAAGTATATGAATATAGACAAAAATAAAAAGTGTTTGGCTCGCGCAAAGCGCGGGTAATGACCTAGAAAGTTGTTATTAAGTCGTCATTACTATGTGGCATCTTAAATTCTTCTTCTAATTTCAACTTTTGATTTTTCGACTTCTCTGACTGGGATTTCGTATTGAATTCTCTCATCAAGTCGCTGTTACTCTTCTGCATATTGTATTTCGTCGTTACTCATGGTTATTGTCAATTTGTAATTGAACCAATCAATTTGTTATTTTTATCACTTCTATTGTTCATTTATTTTTGTGTTAATGTCTTGATTTGCATGTTAGATTTAAATTGGTCTGAATTGGATAAAATATGCCCTGAAAAAAATTATAAATATATAATTAGCTCAATCCAATTTTGAGACAAAAAATCGTAATAACTCCGCGCGTAGTGCGGGGTCCGATTCTAGTGTATTAAAAAAAATTCAGGCCTCTTCTAAAAAATCAACGGTCAATATCGGTGAATGGTTAAAATTTGACCATGTATTGTATTTTTTTCCTCGACAAGTATTTATTTATAGGTCAAAAAAATGTGCACATTTTTTATATAAAGTATGCACATAAAATATATATGATGTACACATTTTTTCAACACAAATTTTAAACTTTTTCTTTGAGCCTTTTATTTTGCATAGCAAACTTTCTTTTTTTGGGCCAAAATTATACTTCCACATTTTCTCTACACACAATGCATATTACTCTCTCTGTCCCATAATGCTTGTCCTATTTCAAATTGTGACATTATTGACAATCCGAGAGAATTTTCTAAATATTTCTCATCAAATAAGAAAAAATATAATCATGTGTGGTCTTGTTTTATTCGTTTTAATTAGTAGTTTAAAATATCAAAAACTTAAAGTTTTTAGTAACATGTAATTAACGGAGTATATTGATGATATAAAATGTACATCGACAAGTGTGTCGAAGTCAAAAAGGACAAACATTATGGGACAAAGGGAATAGTTGTATAAGGTGTGCACATTTTTCCAAACACAAATTTTGATTTTTTTTTCCGAGCTCTTTTTCGTGACAAACTTCCGATTCTATGCCAAAATTATATGTGCACATTAATTATATAAGGTGTCCACACTATTGTAAACACAAATTTTGAACGTTTTTTTTCCGAGCCTTTTTTCCATTTTTTTCATGACAAACTTTTATTTTTGGACCAAAATTACCTTATACTGAGTATAACATAAAAGTTGATGCAATGTTCAAATTACACAAGTGCCTGTTTTTAAGTTAAAAATTACATATTACTGATCCCGTATAGTTTTTCTTGCAGATCGACCTATTTGTTTCACTCTAATTCTATTTCTTGCACATCGAACTATTTTAAGTTGGAAAAGTAGTTTGATGTCTAATAACCTAGAACTAGTTTGAAAACTTTGTTAATGTTGTAATAATATTCTTGTGCCTATTTTTTAAAATAATACAGGATACAATGTACTCGTAAGATTTTATATTTGTTTTATTAAAAAAAACTCCACAAGCTGATAAACTTAATTATCATTACATAAGTTAAGGACATAATACATACACGATGATCATCAAACTAGTTTTGTTGATCATGAGACTAATCTAACTCCACAAACTGGCTAAAATCTGTGAAAGAGGGTCATTAATCTCCTCACAATCATCAACACTAGTTATTATGGGTAAATCCCAGTTACTAAGATCATCATCCCCATCAAATAACATATTGTTGATATCATCCTCAAAGCAATCCCAATCATCGAAATTCAGGATCTCGAACGGTGAAGAAGACGAAGATGAACAACACGTAGACGACAAAAATGTCGACTTCGTGCCATGATTATCTGAAAGACTGTTTGTGGGTTCTGCTAAGGTGACCGATGGGTCACCTAAAGCTTCGTCGATTTTCTTCTCTAACATGACATCATCACTATCACTATGATCAACATGAGGTTGATCAGATGTTAATGGTGGATTTGATTGTTGTTCTTGTTGAGAAATGGGTTTGTGAGTTTGTGGGTCAATACCCAATTTCTTGAGCTTTTTCTTGATGTGGGTATTCCAGTGGTTTTTTATTTCGTTGTCTGTTCTTCCCGGAAGATGTGATGCAATCTTGGACCATCTGCACACATTAATGTTATACAGGAATGCTAGAATATTGCATGCTAATAAACTTTTGGTATGTTAATATAAATTTCTAAGAGTAGTCCTTTTGCATATAAAATAGATATTACTTGGAAATTGGTGGTTGACTCTACTAATCTACGTACACTAAGAAATTCTAGCTTATAACCTGCATGCATGCATGCGTAGATTCTAG
This sequence comes from Oxyria digyna, assembly GCA_029168935.1. Taxonomy (NCBI): domain Eukaryota; kingdom Viridiplantae; phylum Streptophyta; class Magnoliopsida; order Caryophyllales; family Polygonaceae; genus Oxyria; species Oxyria digyna. Next base: position 51,803,340 of record JAPVLV010000005.1, read on the forward strand.
TTGTAGATCATTAGGCGCTTAATTAACTTGTTTTTTCAACGAGAAAAAGCATATATATATGTGTTAACGTAACCAATCCAATATAGTATCGTACAAACATAAGTTAAAGGAGCGAGATGTATCCCGAAACAGTTGAGAGGTAAGGGTAAATGTCAATCTTTTTTAAGTATTACTAGAAGATTTAGATATTACTATTTAAGGTAGCATGGATCATACTAAAATGTATTACTAACCTCAAAATAACTTGTTGTTAGAGCGAAACTTAATTGTTTTTGAGTAACATTTAGAAAGTAACTAGAAACAAACCTATTGCCAAGTTTTGCATGGAGATCAATGACCATTTTTTCTTCATACTCGGATAGCAACCCTCTCTTGAGATCTGGCCTGAGATAGTTCGTCCACCTTAATCTGCAACTCTTTCCACATCTCAATAACCCTATAGAACAATCGAAACGTTTTTGTTAAAAACTATATAAATAATTTTATAACAAGATTGAAAATAGACTAGTATAGATCGAGTCGAACCAGCGAGTTTTGGAAGAGATCTCCAACAACATTGGCCATGGGCGAGGATAAAGTTGATGAGCTTCTTGTCTTCCTCGACAGACCATGGCCCTTTCTTCAACCCTACCTTGTCACAACACGGTTTTCTTCCCATCTTTTTGTGTATACAAACTTTGGGTTATAACTTGTAAGACTTGGAAAAGTTTTGATGGTGGAAATGAAAAGAGAGAGGCTCCATATAGAAAGAAATTGTGGGAGGAAATGAAGGATGAAACACTCCTAGCTACCAACTAATGCCTTATATAATGAGGTTTTAGTACAACTATTTTAGTTGATTTTTTATTTTTTTGAAATGGATTCTAACGAGTGGGAATTCACACATTCCTACATTTATATTCAAATCAAAATCGCGTCCTTTATTAGAAACTATAGGCAGTTAGAATCACGTGCAAAGCACGTGAATTGTTGTAACAGATTCAGACGAGAAACACGTGCAAAGCACGTGCTCGTAACTGAATCTGCCTTCTTCTGTTCTTCTTCCTCCTTGTTCTATATATTGTTCTGCTGTAATTCTTGTTCAATCAATGAAGTAATCAAGCATTTCTTCTCTTCTTTGTGCTTCAATTCTTCACACAAACATGGTATCACAGCCAATGCGTTTCGATCGCACTTTTCCGCAATTTTTCTGAGATTTTTTTCTCGAATTCGAGTTCGTCTCGCATTACAGATCTTTGATCTGCGTTTGTTTTAGTTTCTGAGAGTTTCTTGGAGCTAAACGAAGTATTCGATCACAGTTTGTGATTGAAATTTTGACGTTTACAGAAAATCCCCAATTTCTAGGGTTCTTTGTCTGTAATTGCAATTCTTGCAAAAATGGTGATGAATTTTGTTCCGATCACCGATCTTAGTGATCCACTGCATCTTTATCCGTCTGATGGTCCCGGAATGCTACTGGTGTCCAAAGCTTTTGATGGCAAGAGTTTCTTGTCATGGAAGAGGGCAGTCTGGGTTGCTCTAAGCGCGAAGAACAAGCTAGCTTTCATCGATGGCTCTTATCCGCGTTCAACAGAAGCTGAAGATCCTTCTCGCCTTCGACTGTGGGATCGTTGCAACAATTTGGTCATATCTTGGATAGTTGGTTCACTTGATCGTACAATTGCAGATAGTGTTCTGTTTGCCACTACAGCTCAAGCTATATGGTCACAGCTGAATTCCAGATATGGTAGAGTCAATGGTGCACAGAAGTTTTCAATCCAGAAGGAGATCTCATCTCTTGCTCAAGGTACTGACAACATCTCGAGCTATTTTTCCAAGATTAAATGCCTCTGGGATGAACTTGAGTCTTTAAGATCAATCCCTAGTTGTTCTTGTGGTTCTGCACAAGCTATGAAGGTTCTTGATGATGAGCAAAAGTTATATCAGTTCCTTATGGGATTGAATGACTCATATTCTGCAGTTAGAGGAAACATTCTTCTTATGTCTCCTATTCCAGATATAGATCAAACTTATTCCCTTCTTGTTCAAGAAGAACAACAGAGAGAGATCAGCTCAGTCACCAGTTTTCAGACAGAGGCGAGTTCTTTCAATGTCAACACTCAGAAGCCAAGCAACTACAAAGGGAAGAATCCCAAAATTTGCACACATTGCAAAAGGCCTGGACATTTGGTTGACTCTTGTTACAAAATCATTGGCTATCCAAAAGATTTCAAGAAAGCAGGAGCTTCATCAAATGCTGTGTCTAGTTCTGATTCTTCTTTTGGTCTATCTGCCACAGAATTGACTCAATTGAAGAATCTTCTTCAATGCACTTCTGGTTCTGAGAATTTTGCTGGTAATTCTCAAGTATTTGCAACTTCTCTTATTCATGCATCCAAGCATATTGATAGTAGTAAGGTTTGGATTATAGACACTGGTGCTTCTGATCATATGTGTCACTCACTGTCATTTTTTGCTAATCATAGATGTCTGAGTAATCCTATTTCAGTGACGCTTCCTAATGGTTCTTCTTTGATAGTCAAGATGATTGGTTCAGTACAGATCACCTCTGAGATTTTACTTGAAGAAGTATTGTTTGTGCCAGAATTTAAGTTCAACTTACTCTCTGTTTCAAAGTTAGTTGCTCAGATGAGTTGTTTAGCAGTCTTTTCTGATTCTCATTGTTGGTTGCAGGGGCTTGCTCTACACAGGCCTCTAACTCTTGGTAAGAAGTCCAGGAGTCTATATTTGCTTGAACAAGCTGGTGTTCAAGGTACATTTGAAGCAAATGCATCTGCAGTCAATACTCAACATAAATCAACCTCAATAAAGGACTACTGCACTTCACATAAAAGGCTTGGTCATCTTCCTTATTACAAACTCAAAGATATCATTGGAGCTTCTTTGTCAAAGGATGATATACCACCTTGTTTTGTATGTGCACAGAGTAGACAACATAGGTTACCTTTTCCAAGTAGTTCCATTACCACTACATCTATTTTTGCTTTAATCCATGTGGATACATGGGGACCATTTAGAGAACCTACTCATGATGGCTATAGTTAGTTTTTAACTATAGTTGATGATTTCTCTAGAGCTACGTGGGTTCATCTTCTTAGAGATAAGGCTAGCAGTTTTTCTGTGATAAAGTCTTTTGTAGCAATGGTTTGTACTCAGTTTGATGTCAATATAAAGATCATTAGGTCTGATAATGCAATGGAGTTGGGTGGTAGCAAGTTAGCTTCTGATTTTTATCTTGCCAAAGGCATTATTCATCAAACTTCTTGTGCATATACTCCTCAACAGAATGGAGTAGTTGAAAGAAAACACAAGCATTTACTTGAAGTAGCTAGAGCCCTTATGTTTGAAGCTCACTTGCCACTCATTTTCTGGGGAGAATCTATTTTGACTGCAGCTCATCTTATAAACAGATATCCATCAAAAGTATTGAATGGAAAATCACCTTATGAGGTTTTATTTTCTAAACCACCTTCTATTACACATCTCAGAGTTTTTGGTTGTTTAGCTATTGCCTCTACATTGACAGTAGGAAGACATAAGTTTCAGTCTCGAGCAAGAAGGTGTTTATTCATTGGTTATCCATCTACAAAGAAGGCTTATAAACTTCTTAATCTAGATACAAAGGAGATCTTTTATTCTAGAGATGTCATTTTTCATGAGAGCATAATGCCATTCTCTTCTATAAAAGATTTCTCTTCTGTCATATTTCCTGTCATTGATTATTCACAATGGGATGACAACTGTATCCCAGAGGCTGTTGTCTCAGAACTTCAGCAACCTCCCAGTACTGATTCACCTATTATTGAGCACAGCATTATCCCACAAGACACTCAAGAAGATATTTCTCTTAGAAGATCAACAAGAGCAAGACAGGAACCTTCTTATCTTAATGACTTTATTTGTCATAATGCTTCTTGCAACAGTGTTTTTTCTACTGAACTTGATCCTTCTTCCAATATTATATTTGAAGATCTCTCTGATATCAGTAAAGCTTTTGTTTGTCAAGCTTCATTATTGACAGAACCTACTTCATTTGAAAGTGCCAACACATCTGAAGATTGGAGGAAGGCAATGGACACTGAATTAGCTGCTCTTGATGCAACACATACATGGGATATTGTTCCTTTGCCACCAGGAAAGAAGCCAATAAGTTCAAAGTGGGTCTATAAGTTGAAGTACAGGGCAGATGGTTCTTTGGAGCGCCACAAAGCTAGACTTGTGATCAAAGGATGCACACAAAAAGCTGGCATAGACTTCACAGAAACATTTTCACCAGTAGTGAAGATGACAACAATTAGAAGTCTCATAGCAGTAGCTGTGAAGAATTCTTGGCCCTTAGCACAGTTAGATGTCAACAATGCCTTTCTTCATGGAGATTTGGAAGAAGAGGTTTACATGAAGATTCCCCAAGGCATCAATGCAACTCCAGGAATGGCTTGCAGATTAAACAAATCTCTATATGGTCTCAGACAAGCATCAAGGCAGTGGCACTCCAAGCTTTCAGAGGCATTACTATCTCAAGGATACATCCAGTCTTCTAATGATCACTCCCTATTCTACAAAAAGAAGGGTAGTTCATTAGTATTCCTTGCAGTATATGTAGATGATATCTTACTAACAGGGACTGATGCATTGGAAATAAAGAAAATCAAAGATTATCTAGATGGAAGATTCAAGATCAAAGACTTGGGAGCATTGAGCTACTTCTTAGGAATTGAATTCTTGAATTCATCCAGAGGAATTGTGATGTCACAGAAGAAGTTCATTCTGGAAATTTTAAAAGATTTTGATACAGAGGATGCTAGTGTCACTTCCAGCCCATTAGATCCTTCTGTCAAGTTATCCAATTCAAAAGGTGTTTTTCTCCCAGATGCAACTCCTTACAGAAGGTTGGTGGGAAAGATGAACTTCATCACCAACACAAGACCAGACATTTGTTTTGCAGTCCAACATCTTAGTCAGTTCATGCATAGTCCTACTGATATTCATTTTAAAGCAGCTCTTCACACATTAAGATTCCTTAAAGGTACTGTGAACTCAGCTCTTTTGTTATCTTCATCACCTGGCCTTGGTCTACAAGCTTATTGTGATTCAGATTGGGCTAGCTGTGTATGCACAAGGAAGTCTGTAAGTGGTTATTTCATTCTCCTTGGCACATCTCCTATATCTTGGAAATCCAAGAAACAAACCACCATCTCCTTAAGTTCAGCAGAGGCAGAGTACAGATCCCTTAGAAGATTGACAGCTGAATTGGCATGGCTCACCAGATTGCTGAATGAGTTTGAGGTTCCAGACATTCATCCTGTTCCTATCAACTGTGATTCTCAGGCTGCAATACACATAGCCAGGAATCCTGTCTTCCATGAGAGAACAAAACACATAGAGGTGGATTGCCATTATGTGCGTTCTCAGCTCACCAAAGGACTTGTGACACTCAGCCATGTCCCAACTCAGCAACAGTTGGCAGACATCTTCACCAAGCCTTTATCTGGACCTCATCACAGCTCCATTTTACCCAAATTGGGTCTCTTGCCAGCGCCACCAATTTGAGGGGGGATATAGGCAGTTAGAATCACGTGCAAAGCACGTGAATTGTTGTAACAGATTCAGACGAGAAACACGTGCAAAGCACGTGCTCGTAACTGAATCTGCCTTCTTCTGTTCTTCTTCCTCCTTGTTCTATATATTGTTCTGCTGTAATTCTTGTTCAATCAATGAAGTAATCAAGCATTTCTTCTCTTCTTTGTGCTTCAATTCTTCACACAAACAGAAACTACTGTATTTCATTTTTAAAATGCGTATCACATTAATTATGTTGTCGTCTCATTAAATTTGTGATTTTCGTTTCATTGTTTTCGAAATATATATAAAGCCTTTATTTGATATACCATAAAGTTTTATTTGGCACATCCTAATCTTCGTCACGAATGTATTATAGACGATCTTCGTCGCGAAGAAAAACCACCAGAGATTCGTCATGAAAAAATTGAGGATTTTCGTCACGAAGAAACTGAGGATTTTCATCACGAAGAAACTGAGGAGTTTCGTCACGAATCAATTTTTTTTCAGAATATTGTAGAGAATTTCAATACGAATCTGTGCATATAAAATTCATCCAAAACGAACATCGTTTGTCATTTCAAAATCCCTCAAACAAAACAATCATTTCCATTAAGTTTGTAATATTTTAAAGGGTTTTTCTAATATGTGCCCTTAGACACACTAGACAAACTCATATTTAAAAATAATGCATAATTATACTTTATAAGTAATAAATTGGTGATATTAATTGATAATATATAATTCTAGTATATAAATTTAATTGCATGATTTTTAACTATAATAAATACTTATATAATACAAATACTAAATTTATATAAGTTTTTGCTTTTATGGACTTAACGCATGCGACTATTTTGTTTTGGAGGCTTTTGGAAGGGCAAACGATGTCCGTTTTGGACGTATTTTATATGTATAGACTCCTATTGAAATTTTGTACAAGATTCTTAATTTTTTCTAAAAAAATTGATTCTTGACGAAACTCCTCAGTTTCTTCGTGACGAATCTCTAGTAGTTTTTCTTCGTGACGAAGATCGTCTCTAATACATTGGTGACGAAGATAAGGGTGTGCCAAAAAAATTTTAGGGTGTGCTAACTGCTAAGTAGTAAGGTAAAAAAAAAGTTAACCAAAATCGATCATCCATATTCCATTTGTTAGTATCTAAGCCACTACTATTTTTAAATAGTTCAAAAATCCATTGTAGATAAAATTTCAAGTTTAATACAGACTAAACGACTAGATGATCGAGGTGCTTTAAAAATCTGGTTAGATTTTAGATAAGGTAGAGTTAAGAAGCACATAAAACAAGTCGAATGAAAAGGACAACTCACTGCTCTTTGGTTAAAACTAACCTCTTGATCAAAGTTGGCAGACTTTTTGTCCAGTTTTTAGAGGAAGAAAAAAAGTTAGGGCTCATTTATTGATATGTTTGTGCATGGACTATCCTTTCCTTGGTAATTGGAGAATTCATGTAACCATTAAAAACCTGAAAATGTTTGAAATACCTTCGTGACTAATTTTGGTGACTTCTAAAGAGAAGAATTTTTTAATGTGTGAAAATATAAAAAAAAACAATTGTGATGAGTTTGTAAGGCATATATATTTCTTCTTTGTAGTTGTTTATTGTATACTCATGAACACACATTAGACAAACCATTTTTTATATCTCGCATCCGTTTTGGGTGCATCTTCATCGCGCCCAAACAAATCATATCAATTCTACGCGCATCCTAAATGCGGCCCCCCAAAAAATTGTGTGCCTTTAAAATGTCAAAAAACAGGGTCTATTTTTGGACGCATTCTAGGTGCGCCTAAAACTAAACCGAGTTTTTAAAAAAAGGTTTGGACGCATCGTTATTGCATCCAACAATAAATGCAAGTTCCCAAGGCTCTTGTAGCCAAGTGGTAAGGGGCTTGTCTCCTTGTCCACACATCGGGAGTTCGACTTTCACTAATGACATGCTCTCCTTATATAGGGGTGTGGGACCTGCTCTGATGAAGGGGCCGTTCCTAGATTGTTAAAAAAAAAACAATAAATACAAGTTATAATTTTTCCAATGCGAGATTTTCCATTGTGGGCCAAACATTTTTTTCTTATTCTTTTCTTTTTACGTCGGGATTGAGGAGGCGAATCCAAATCCTCTATACCTAAATTTTGTATTCAATTTGTGTATCTTTCTAAAAATGAAGGAAATAGACTCTATATTACACTTTTAACTTTTTCAATAAAAATTAAAAATCAGAAACTCCTTCTCTTTTTAGAAAGATACACAAATTGGATAAACAATTTGGGTATAGATGATTTGGATTGGGAACACGGCAGTTGCTAGTAAGGCACGACTAGTAATTTACACTTGGTTAATTTAATGGAAATTATATAGTGTAACAATTTAACTAATAAAATCTCTATGAAATCACATCTACTTAATGGATTATCTGACTTGTTGAAATTTCTGTAGTCTGGGATATGAGATTCGAACTATAAAAAATCTATGAACTTATATCTACTTTGTGCTCCGTATTACATTTAAATATTACCAACTACAACTATGTATAGCATATAGCATAAGGTCTTTAAGAAAACATGTAATTCTCAATTTACGAGTTACTTACATGTTAGTGTTTTAGACGAATTTAAATCGATCCGAATTCATTAAATTGCGGGACACGATAATTAGGATGATAAATCTACTCCGATTAATAAAAGTGGATGGTTATAAATGGTTGTTTTTGTGATGCAGAGGAGGAGGAAGGATGGACAGTTGGACTGGACAACGACGACAAGGTGAAATATGTATATAATGAGAGTTTTGATAATAAGATTACAAATGAACGCTTAGTGGTGAGCAATGCAGTAATGATAGCGTGATTTACAAAGTGTTAATGATCATCTATTTATAATAACAAGAAAACCGATCTGAAAATTTTAAGGAGACTAGTCATCTGACGCCATGATCTTTGGAGGTAGTTCCAACAACTTCAGATGAACGTGGGCCTAAATTCTGAATAAATCAAAGTCAAGCTTATGCCGGCTGAAATGATGCATATGAACGTTGGATATCCCGGAAATCTCGGAGTTGTTACAACAAAGGAGCAAATCTCGGCGACAACTGAAGACAACGTTCAACGTCTTAGAAGGGTACTGCGTCTTAATCGAGTAGGACGTCTAAGTCGAGTACGTCGGTCGAACTAGGTTGTTGGTCGATCTAGTGGTGGATTTTCCGACCCCAACAATTGCCCCAAATTCATCTTAGTCATTGTTGAGAGGCGATGAATGAGATGAATTTTCAAATCTTCTCGGAGAACGTCTCTTGGCGATTGAATCGTTCAAGTTGTCTTGATGCTAGATGTTTTTGTTGAGTCGACACGGTGTGTTGCATGTAAGTTGTAGCCGTGTGAGGTGTTAACTGTGTAAGTATGTGATGCGCATGTTTGTGTATTTGTATGTAGGTACCGCGTGTAGGGTTTGTCACTCATATTATGCGTTTTGTCATGACATTCGTGTAGACCGAGGAGGAAAGCAGTTTGTTTCTGCGTATTTGTAATAAGGTTGTTTCCCTTTTGTTAGTGATATTTAGCAAGAACATATATTATGTTTAGAAATGGTACGAAATGTAATTGTAGGTTGACATGTAAGAGTCAATTTATTTTGCAATTTTGCATGCATAATCCAAAGATGTAACGAGTGCAAATAGTAAACGAAAATAATAATGCATAATAAATAACTTAGAAACGATATGGATGAAACCTATTGTCAATTTGATGATGGGCTGTCCTTTCGTGTGCATCTCCGTCGTAGTCCAAAAATTTTGTGTCAGCTAGGACGTCTAAGTCGAGCCGGATTTGAGCCATTGCCTTAGCTTGAGCGTCTTCAAAGGTCCTGCATGGGTACCTTGTCAAGTATTTGTAGATCTCACCTCACTCGTAGAGTCCTTGACGGAACGCTTCTATAGAAGTTGGAACGTCACAGTTAAGGATCACAACTTTCTCCCGATTAAATCGGTTTAAGTAGTCCCTCAACGTTTCGTCGTGCCCCTGTATGATCTGGTACAAGTCGCTAGATTGTTTTTCAGGAGATAGACTACTAATGAACTGGGCCTTGAAGGTGTTGACTAAGTCGGCGAACGAGGAGATGGATCCATTCGGCAAATTGACGAACCATGAAAGGGTTGGTCCAACCAAGGCAGATCCAAATCCCTTGCACATAATAGCTTCGTGTCTCGCTCGGGGGATTGGGTGTGCCATCAACTTATGTTTGTAACTGGACACGTGGTCCTCTGGATTGCTTGTACCGTCGTAGTAAGTCATGTTTGGAATGACAAACTGTTTCGGCATCTCGATCGCAGCAATTGCCTCCACGAAGGGTGAATCTTCAAAGTAATTGTCAGCTTCTTTCTCGACGGCCGAGGGATACCCAGGGATTCTAGATATCCTTTCATCCATGACCTTGAGGTGCTCCTCAATTTGTTTCTTGATGAGATCTTATAGGCCAGACTGATCCATTAGACATGGCTGTGTTGTCTGCTCTGGTCGTCTTGTTGGATCTGAACGCAATGTCGGATTTGATCGCATCATCAGATCCGGTATCCTCGTCAGACCTGGTCGTCTTGATTGGTCGCCTATGTTAAGGAAGCGACTTTTCCCTGAGCTCGGAACATTGGACAAGACTTGTTCTTGTAGAGACTCGTTGTAAAGAGTCAGTTGTGCTATCTTGTCATCGGCTTGAGCTTTTTGGGCAACCATCTCGGCAATTTGGGTCTTTTGGATGTCTAGGGTTTGTCTCAATGAGTCGATCCTTTCCGAGAGATCATTCATGATGACTTGCCCATGTCCTCCTTGCGTAACTATGAATGGGATGTGTTTGGATCAGGAAGTAGATGGATCAAGATTATCTAACTATCGGCCCCACGGTGGGCGCCAAATTGTTTTGGACGAATTTAGACCAATCGATATACCTATTAATTTAATTAATTGATTATCTTAATAAAATTTAATTAATTATTTACTTTATACACACTATCTAAATAAAATTTAATACATTTGATAAATTTCATCTATACGTATTCTTTATATATATTCTCAAGTGGTTGATAATTCTAATTTTATCTTTTGTTCGAAAAAATAGATTAAATAAAGGAAAGAATCAATAAATTATCTAATAGATTATATTACCATTTAAATATTCGTCTTTATCTTTTACTATATTATATCTTCTCTTATATATATCTTTATTTATTTATTATATTATCAATCCAATTAACTTAAATTATAAACTATAAAACATAAGTCACACACTACTAAAGTATAAGCCAAAAACTAGAAACTAAAAACTAAATAATAAAATTATTAATAATATATGTGATCCCATGCATCACTCGGGAACACATATTAGTTTGCTTCTATTAATACTTTGTTACTATGGGTATATTAATCGAAAAAACATTTGGTGAAGATGAGTACTCGTAACTTTTTTGTGTTCAGGTGTCATAATATATGTATCTATAGATCACGGTTGTGTTCATGCATGATGCTCTCTTTCCTTGCCTACAACCAAGTCATAACTCGCCTCAACGAGCACCTACTGCCTCCACTCTTCATCAAGATCATTTTGAGGTTAAGCACCGTTGGCGCTTCATTTCTAGCCCCCGACGTCTCATCCAATCATGTGTCAAGCTTGGCGCCAACACTGGCACCACGGACTATGGCGCTTCACCAAAAGACTTGGTCAACTTGGTATGATCAATCCATGTTTTTTCCATGCATATCCTTATCTTTCATCTTTTGACTATTTTTAGGCACACTCAGGACATTACTATTTTTAGAAAATACTATTTTTAGTAGGTTTCCATTTTTAGTAAGTATTATTTTAAGTCCCTGTTTCCCAAGATAGAATTGCATTCCAAACTTTCTATTTTTAGTAACTTTCCATTTTTAGCAGGTTTCTATTTTAGAAAAGATGTCGATCGCATTGGCACCCAATTTGGGACTACGAAGATGATGAAGTTTTTGGAAACATCAACATCGAGCATCATAAGAGGCGTGATTGGATTCCACCTGGGAATACCACCGAAGTGACTTATGCTCAAATCTACCGAGCAAAGGCATATGTCAGAAAGGAGAGGTGCTATACTTCGCGCCGACAATGCTTTCCACAATCAACCAAATAACCTTGTGAGTACATTTCTGGGCGTTCTTCAACATTTGCGGGCTCTCTTGGTTCTAAACAACATGATAGTCACATTAGAGCCAAGGAGAGACGTGAGCGCACGGCTAGCTCACTAGAGGAGGCAGAACGCCTTGCATGCTGATAGGCCCGCAAGTGCACGGTACTTATCGAGTAGTATAAAAAGATATCAAACCAAGGGAGCACTCGTCGATCACCAATTTCACACAAACTACTAATCTAGATCAAATGATTAAAGTGATATGTTTTGGGTGTTGAAACAAACAAAGAAACAATATCTAAAGAAAACTAAAATAACAAAGAAATACTTGTAACAAATAAGAAATAAAAGGTTAGGATTGGGGTTCACCGCTAATGAAGTCATGTAATTGCAAGCAAATATATCTCTAAGGTTGCGAGTAGTGGTTTGCAATGGTCAAATGTCCTAATGTTTCTCTTATCCTCTTTCAAGGCATAAGAGGACTACCTAAACTTGATTGACTCCTACTTTCGTGGTAGCTATGTCAAGTTTAAGTGCATTAAGATTAATGACAAATTTGAACAACCACTAGGAAATTAGGCCTACTTTCGTGGTCCTAAAGTTCCTAACTCAAATCTTGAGATCCAATGTCAAATATCATCTTTCGATGCATATCTAACATTTGATATAAGAAAAAACACTAGCTAGACATTTTTACAAACACTTGGTGTGCAAGATTGTGAAAATCCTAGCTAGGCATTTTCACAAACACTTGGTGTGCAAGATTTGAGTAGTAAACTAAAACTCATACAACCAAAGAGGTAAATTCACCAAAGTATTACACAACCATCATTGGGTTAATCCCAATCCCAACACAATCAACTATTCACTCATGATATGCAAAGACATGGCAAAAGAAACTAAATCAACAATCAAACACATGTAGACACAAAAGAACAATGCAAGAGATAAAGAGAATGAGTAAGAAATAGTTAACATTCAATCAAATTCTTGCATTTCCATGATATCATGAGAGAAAGGTGAAAGTTTGCTCCTTTTTCAAGTCTTCAATCCTAAGTGAGCTCAACAATCCAAAATGGGACTCAAATCTCCCTAACTAGCATTAATGTCACTATGATTTGAGTGGGAGAATGAAATCTAAGTTAAATCTAGGGAGAAAGTGAAGTAAATGCAAACCCTAGAAAATAGAGACTAAGATAAGATGTAGGGTTATGGCATGATGTTCCAAAATGCCATTACAAACTCTTTTTATATGAGTCACTAAGAGAAGAGACAAATAAGCATATTTGTTCTCGGTGACGACCACGGTCGTGGTGATTACCATGGTCGTGTCAGCTTCAGCATGTTCTTTCTTGGCTTGTCATGAAGTGCAAGTGTGTTGTCCGACACCGGTGGTTCAGATCCTCTTGAAGTGCATTTTTCTTCACCAAATCTTCTACTCAATGCTCTTTTTGATCTTGTCCAAGCTTGAGCTATTCCAAGTTCATTCCATTATGCTCCAATAGCTCATAAAAGTGCTCCTACAAAACCGAAACGACAAAAGGGTAGAGAACCGAACAAAGCAAACAATATTCCTCCAAAATGCATAAGGGAGTGCATTTTCATCTAGAAAGTAGAGTGAAAATGAATCAAGATGTAGCACAAAAATCATGTTATCACATGCCATACTAGGTGTGATTTCAGCCCCAAACGGCGCCCAAGCGTAAAACATGCATCAACACCACATGGCTCATGTTATTCAGGTAAGTCTTCGAGCCCTACTCTTCATTTTCACTCCTTTCTCAGTCTAAACGGGGTGCTTAAGACTTCTCTTTGAGCTCAAAAAGACTCGCTGCACCGGGACCTCAAATGGTTCTGCGGTATCCCAATCTTTTCATTGGGGAGCTTGACATTCTAACTTGAGCAATCCTCTCATAATGCAGGAAAATACATATGGGAAAGAGGGTGCTCGAGAAAAATAACTTGGAACTCAAGTTCCCGAGAAGAGAAGTCAAGACGACGATGTACAAGCAAAATCGAGCCAAATCTCAAATGGTTCGAGAAAATCCACTTCCGTCTTAGGCCCTCCTCCTCAAAATAGGATACTTATCTTTAATCAAAGTATAGATCAAGAAAAAATTTCAAGTTCTCGGACAACCGATGCCATTTTCTCCACCGAGGACACAAATGGTGTCACTGAAGAAAAATTGAGCCAAACTGAAAATGGCTCGTGCAAATCTGGTTCTGTCTCGAGCCTTCATAAACAAGTTGAAAGGACTGCCCATGGTGAAAAGGGTGCTTGAGACATCTTGCTTGGAGATCATACTCCTGGCATAAATAGTCCAAGCAACAAAAATAGGCACATGCTCAAAGGTGAAAATTTTGACCTTGCCCAAATGGACTCAAATGTTGACACAACAACCAAAGAATGTATACAAGATGAATACACTTGAAATGAAGTCAAAACTCCAAGTATTGCTCAGAAAGTTATGGGGCTAGTGATCATGACAAGCCAAATCCCCATCTTCCTAACCATTTGGAATTAGGTAAGTAATTTCTGCTTTCTACTTCGAAGCATAGTCCTATTTTGCCTTGCTTAAACTCTCTGAAAATTTGGATCGAGATAAATCTTCAAGTGCTCGACCAACTGGAAGTGAGGCACAAATCCTAAACGCCGCCACCCGAGAACCTAGAATCTCCCTGGTGCTTGTCGAGCACCAATGCTCCAAATCAAATTTTGTCTCGAGCGAACATTTTATGTTTTTTAATTGCAAATTATAGTGTTTGCGCATCTTTAAGATGAACGAAAGAATGGATCCTTGCTCATACATAACACTAATTCTGTAAGTTTCTTGAGGATAGTGTTGATAATGTATATTAATATGTGTTTTCATTGTATATATTAAATGTTTCTAATAATATTTTTGGAGTTGGTGATTTGCTGTATTTGTCATTTATCATCATTTTTTCCTATGGATCTACATTTGTTGGAGTATGGATATGTTGGTGATCATGTTCTTTTTCTCGGAGTTGATTTTTAGGGTCACCATCTATATTAGAGGTATTTCTTCGTTCTTTTGTCTTGGAAGAGCTATGCATTCTTGGATCAACTTTGATGCTCATCTAGTCTTTAGATTTACCACACCTTGTAGTCACATCTAGTCTTTAGTTTTACCACACTTTGTAGTCACATGTCTTTTATTGAGTGTTGGTTGTTTATGAATGAAAATGATTTTTTTTTGAAAAAGCCACAAAAATGAAAAAAACATATAAAATCCCAGGATAACTGAAAATCCGTAAGGGCATACTATGCAATAAGCATGTGGCTTACACCAACACTAGGCTGGGGTAACAATAAGTCTTAAGTGATGTGAGTTAAGGTAAACCCCTCTTTTGTAAAATTTAATGAGTGATTATGTTGAAAACCCGAAAGGACGCCTAAGCAAAAAGAATGTCATTATAGTTAATATTTGGTGTTCCATAATGTTTGTCATTTTACCATCTTTTGCATCTACTCTACATATATATACCGTTCTAGTATTTAACAAATCTTAATAAATGGAGAGATTTTTGCTAGTAATAGCTTTGGAAACATAACAAATGTATCATTAAATAGGGACATATTTATACATTTGATACTTTCTTTAATATATATGTAATAGACTAAATGACATTATTTTTAGCATGTAGGGAGTAGAAATCAGTAATGGATTTGTACGTCGAAGAAATTGATTAAACTAAGAAGAGAAGCTGGCGGGCTATGGATTAGAAGTCATCGTGGGCCGCATGCTAATGGGCCGAACAAATGAAGAGGGCCAACGTCTTAAATAAAGAGGAGAGCTGACCGCACGTGCATGATGGTGGGCCGTTGGTTGATGTTTTGGACTGGACCGATAAGATTAAGAAAGTGGGCCGTAATTATCGAAGCAAGCAGCTCAAGTCACATAGCTTCCGAAGACCGAAGTTAATAAGGAAAGATTTGTGCCCAATGCCTTAGTGGACACTATAATTTTAGAGGTTTTTATTATAAATCACCCGTTAGTTACCAAAATTTGCAAGGAATCACTCGTATCTTCGTTAATGATTCTAAACCACCTAAAACTTGCCTTCCGTTAACAAAGTCACACCCGTCCCCTTCTTCCGTCATATTTTCTGTTAATCACTGTGAATTGTCCGTTATACCCTTGATAGCAAATCGAATTTTCAAAACAATGCCACTGTTCTTCTTTCTCTTCAATGCATATTCAAAGCTATGTACAATTTGACCCCAATTTCTACCGATATGTACCAAATTCCACCGCTCGAGGCCGATTCACACCAAACCATGACTAAATCCCGCATAAGCACATGTTTTTCGCCCCCAATTTTACAGACCCAAGACCGAAATCAAACTTTCGAAAACCCTAATTTGCGAAGTCTTCAAATTCGAACCAAATTCTCAAGGATCTTGACTGGACTGATCGATTAACGCCAAGGACTCACCAATACTCACTTCAATTGCAGCAATCCATTGTCCAAATCCGTCGAATTCGAGCCCCAAAAGGACATCCCTATGAACCCTAATTTTTGAAGCTATCGTTTTTTGCTTTTCTTTTTGAGAAATTGCAGAGAATTTTGAAGCATAGATTGCGTGAAATTGCAAAAAAAACTAATCGGATATGGAATTGCTGAAGAACCTCCAATCCGGCCTCGCCGAGCTTCTCCCCGACGAGAACTCGCGGCTTCTCATGAATCAAAGGCAAATTGGATATGTTTACAGTCAGATCTATGGATTGATCTGCGGTTTTGACGGATGCGCGAAGAGTGAGGCTTCGGCGCCTGTGGCGGGGAAGAATGTTGATCTGGAGGAAGGAGGCGATGTGGAGGTGAGGGATGCTGGAGGAGATGGAAGCGGGGGAAGTGGAGATGGAGTTTGTTGAGAGGTTTAAGCTTTTTGTTTTGAGGTTTTTGGATTTGTGCGAATTGGGGGAAATTTGGGGGAGGTTATGAAGGAGAGAAAAAATGGAGAAGGAGAGGAGGAGGAAGCGAAGTTGAACGAGGAAGACGAAGAAGAGGAGACGAGCTTCTTCTTCCTCCATTGCATCCCATATTCCATTGCAGGGGTATAACAGTCATTGTAATGAGTAATTTCTGAAATTTTAAAGGGGTAAAATGGTAACTTCACCATTTTGGACGGAAAAATTGACGGAAGAAGGGAACGGATGTGACTTTGTTAACGGAAGGCAAGTTTTGGGTGGTTTAGAATCATTAACGAAGATACGGGTGGTTCCTTGCAAATTTTGGTAAATAACGGGTGGTTTATAGTAAAAACCTCATAATTTTAACAACTACACTCCCTAACTAAACATTAATAAAATACCCCTATATATAAATATGCACCTTCCACCTCTCCCCAAATCAACTTTCTCGATTTCTTCTTGCTCTGCAATAGCCAACAGTCCTCTCCCAAATCCTTCCTTCCCAAGCTCCCGACTCCGTCACACCAGCAAGGCCGACGCCGACTCCGCCACGATACGCCTCTGCTCATCCGTCATCTTCCCTACGCATCCGTATCGGAGTCCGGCGAGCTCCTTCAGCACCGGTGATCTCCTTCAACGGATCTGGAGGCGGAGAAGACGAGATCTGGAGCTCGATTCAACAGATCGGAGGCGTATAAGAGGAGATATGGAGCTCGATTCACGAGATCGGAGGCGGAGAAGAATGTTATGCCACCTCGGGACTGGTATTGTGAATCCTCAATTCTTATTTCGATTTCAATCCTCAATTCTTGTTTCATGCTTCACGTAATTCTTTGTCTGCGCAATTCTTATTTCGATTTCAATCCTCAATTCTTATTTCTGCAAGTTGTTTATTGTTGTTAACTGGTATTGTGAATCAAGAACATAAAGTTTCTGATCTGGTTTGAAGTTGATGTCTAGTTTTGTTGTTAACGTAAAGTTTGGTGCAACTGTCTAGTTTTGTTTCCTTCGTTGTTGTCAACTAATAAATATGTTGCACTGATTTTATGAATTTGAAATGCTCTGAATTGAATGTAGTACAGTATATAATCTTTCTCTGAAAGAGAAGAACATTCCACATCTGTAAAGATTCTGATAATTCCTTAGCTTAATTCCTTAGCTGTGTGTTGCTACTGGTTATGGACTTGGTCTAAAACGCGGCAACTTGTGGCTTGCAGAAACACAGTATGATACAAGCAAGCAGAAATTGTATATGAAAACCAATGGAAATTAAGCATAACATTTACTGCAATTTTTTAAGCATAAGAATGAGATTGAGTACTTGTTGATGACAAATTGATTTTGTTGGCTATATCATCTCTCTGGCTTAGTTATCTTGTGAAATTAACAGATTAATGGTGTGCCTGTTGGGAATCTCATCTACATCAAGCATGATCAACAGGTTGTCATCTGATATGCCTGCTATATCATCTCTCTGGCTTAGTTATCTTGTGAAATTAACTGAATTACTTATTGAAGAATTTATCTTGCATACTAGTAAATTTACTAGAAGCACTTGCTAGTTTACATGTATGTGATAACTGATAAGTAGCGAGTTATTATGTGCTAGGTACACATATGTTCTCAAACTTTGGACATCTTACATTCCACTTTTGCTTTAACCTGCTTAGTTCTCCTTTTTGTGTGCACTGGAAGAATGAGTTTAGTATCTTTCAGGAACATACAATGTTGGCCAGTCTTCAGCTTTGGAAGAAAACTTTTCTGGTCTGTCAACTTTCCGGAATGTGGGCAGTGGCACAAAGAATGTATTGCTTGGAACTTCTCGTGCCCCTATTCATATGGTAGCAACTAGCAACTGAAGGAGGGCACTTTAAAGAACAGTTGTGGCGTACTTTTAGATCCATTGCACTTACATTTCTCTTAATTTCAGGAGTTGGGGCCCTATGAAGATAGAGGAATCAGTAAAGGTATTACTCTTGTTCTTCAGTTCTTCTAGTTCATATACTTTCACTGTTCACCACAATCCATCCTTATGTAGTCATGTACTCATGTAGCTGATAATGGAAATGTTTAGAGGATGCCATTGTAGAGCATATTTAATAATTTCAAATGACATAGAGGATTTCAATTTGTGTCTTTCATTTATCGGCTTCTCAGGTCTTGGTCTCAGTGAAGAGGTTCAACCTACTATGGAGCAGCAGAGAAGAAGAAGCAACAAGGACTGTTGACAGAATATTGACAAGTTATCAGTAATTTGACAAGGATTATGCATTATTTGTGTTGATGGTTTTATTAGTATTTTTGACAGAATATTAACAAGTTATCAGTAATTTCACAATTCTGTTAAATTTTTTATTGACAACTCTGTTAAAATTTTTGTTGACAACTCTGTTAAAATTTTTGTTGACAGCTTTGTAAAAAAATTTGTTGACAACTCTGTTAAAATTTTTGTTGATAGCAAAGGGGTATTTTCTTATAACTTAAAAAAGTGATGCAAAAACTTAAAAAACATTACCCAAAAACTGGGTTAATACGAGATCTAGAAATTAGCGTGACAAACTAGAGAAGATTAATATTATACTATTGGTTTTCCTTATCTATAAAACTTGTTAGAGATTGATATTTATCGTACTACTAAGGATTAGAAGAGACGTGTCGAGAATCTAAATTCATTAGTTTGTATAGAGAATTGATTGTATGTTAAATGCTGACGGGGTTGTTAGAATTGCATACACATATTTATTCTGAACAGTTATTAGGCGGGCTGGACTGATAACTACATAAGAACAAGAATTAGGACATGATAACTATATTTTTATAAAATATTTTAACTTAAGTTATTTCTTTATTTATATTACGTATTTTTCTTTATAAAACTCGTACAAGGCACGAAAAACTAAAGTCAACACATACTAAATTATGAAAATGTATGCATACTATATCCATGTCTCTACCGCGAAGCTTGTCCATCTCCGTTGCTCTAGGGTTTTGATTTTTGTTATTTCTGTGGATTGGTAGATGCAAATTCCAAGTAAATCAAGTCCGTAGATGCAATTTTCAAAAGTGTTTTTAGGATTCGATTGCTTTACTAAGGTATTGTATGGGGATTTACTTTGTAAGACGTGACGACTTAATCCATATCACAATTGCAGGTTTATGTAGTATATCATAACTAAAATCGACGATGAGGTTGATCGAAGACTCAATTAATTCCATCAAAAAATCGACGATGAAATTGATCAAAAACTCCATTAATTCCATCAAAAAATCGACGATAGAGGAGATAAAAAAGATGAGGATCAGGAAGATGTTGACTACATTGGTGGAATTGGGTTCATTTCTTTCGTCATCTCTTTTACTTTTCTTCCAAATTTTGATGCTAAACACATTCAACTTTTAAGAGGGGGCTCGGGTGAGGACGAATTGCCCCGTGAGGACAGTTCTGGGCCCTTAGATCATTCAACCAACGATTGAGATCTAAAGGGAGAAATGATCCGGTGAGATGCACACACGTGGGATCATCTGGGAGAGGCGGTGGCATAGGCGTAAATTTAAAAAAAAATTAAGGGCAACTTAGGGATTTCGCAAGTAGAATATAAGAAGACAGAAAAGGAAAAAAAAACAACGCGCTCGAGAGAAAAAGAGAGTAAGGCGATCGACGATTTTGAAGCAAATCGATCGACGCAGCCACAAAATCAAAGATTGAAAGCAAAATTCGTTGAAGCAAATCGATCTCGGTCAAGATATTATACATCTGGAAGGGAGAATCAATTTGTTTGAGAAGACGAAGGGAGTTGCAAGCAGTTACGAATTGAAAATGGTGAAAAGCAAGAAGGAAGATCAAAGTATGGAGAACAGATCAAAGGCAGTGGAAGATCAAAGCAGATGCATCGACCTCACGCTTGAAGGTAAGTGAAAATCAAACAAAAAATTAGGGTTTTCGAATTTTTAGGGTTCATAAGAAATCTAGGGTTCATAAGAAATTTTTTGAGTTAGATGTAGATTCTAGAGTTCATAAGAAATCAGTTTATTTTTCTTCATGTTGTTACTCATTTTCATGAACTTATTTTGAACAGAAGTGTTAGATGTAGTTTCTAGGGTTCATAAGAAATCAGATAATTTTTCTTCATGTTTGTTACATGGTTGTTTGAGGTGTCTAACTAGTAACTACGAACTAGATAAAGCATGTTGTCTGTGGTGTTCATGTTAAGGAGTGTTTGTATCGCTAACAAATGTATGGGTGAACCAGTTAACATCAATAGCTTTTGATTTTTACTGAATGATCTGGGAATGCTTCTGTTTGCTTTGCCTTGCTAAATTCATGTTGATTATTGTTATTAACCTCTTGACTGATTTCCCTTGCAGACACACAAAAAGAAGATGTTGAAAACTCTCCTAAAAGAGTTTACAACAGAAGAAGAAGTATGAGAATTAAACTGGGAAATTCTCAAACAAGTGAAGAAAGGTACTCAACAGCAACACAAAGTCAGGAACAACAAAGAGAGGATCATTGTGACAATAAAGGATCAGAAAATGAGAATGACGAAGACAGATATACACAACCGAGCAAGAGTGAAGAGGAAGACTGTGAAGATGAAAGATCTGATGAAGACAACTCAACACAACAGAGCAAAAGTGAAGAGGAACCCTGTCACGATGAAAGATCAGATGAAGGGAATGATGAAGAAAACTCTACACAAAAGAGTGAAAGTCCAGAAGAAGAAGATACACAGGAACAATATGTCACAGCTGAGGGAGTAGGACAAACACAAGAAAAGTGTGTTATAGAGGAAGGGACTCAGAAAGCAGAGAGTGACACAGGTAAGATACTATAAGGTTTATTCACACTTAGAGGTTCATACAAACACACTTAGAGGTTCATGAAAAAACAGTTAGAGGTTCATGAAAAAACACTTAGAGGTTCATTCATTATAACTTAGAAATTAATGCATTTACACATTCAGGTTCATGAAAAAACACTTAAAGGTTCAAGAAAAAACACTTAGAGGTTCATGGGAAAACACTTAGAGGTTCATTCATTGAAACTAAAAAGGTTAATGCTCATACACATTGAGGTTCATGCATATACACTTAAAGGTTCATGCATACACACCTTTAGGTTCATAGAAATAGATTAAATGCAAACATTCTAAGAAGTTCATGCAAACATACTTAGAGGTTCATGAAAAAACACTTAGAGGTTCATTTATTAAAACTTAGAGGTTCATAATAGTACATAACAGTACACTTAAAGGTTCAGGAAAGTATAAGTAGAAGTTCATAACAGTACAATTAAAGGATCAAAAGTGCACTTCTAAGTTGATATATATACAATTATCATTGTGATAATTAATTTTGCAAATTTTGCTCTGAATGAAGGTGAAGAAGAAGAAGCGGAAACACAAGAGAGGAGTCATGAACACATTCCTGCACGTGAAGAACCAACCATTCCTGCAAGTGAAGAACCAACCATTCCTGCAAGTGAAGAACAAGACCTTCAAGATGACAAAGAAGAAAAACTGGACAATAAGACAGGTAAAAAGAAAGAAGTTAAACAAGTTTTTATTACATGTTTAAATAATGCTTTATGATATAGGATTATAGGTTCATAGACATAGACCTGTAGGTTCATGTAAATACATTTAAGGTTCATATAAGTTATGATCTTTTATAACTACACATAATAACAACTACAATTTATGCTTGCAGATGGTGAAAAAGACAGTGAGATGGAGGAAGATGTACTGAGCAATGAGGAGTTTCTGACTACAGAGTATATTCCACCAATCAGAATGGGGAAGAAGAAGGCACTGGCAGTGAAGAGTGCAAGTCCTCCACCAAAAAGGCATAAGGTTTTGCAAAAAGAAGAGATGCAACACAAAAAGGGCAAACAAGTGGCCACTTCATCTGAAGAGAGAAAAAATAAAAGATTTAAGTCTGTACCATAACAAGACAGTGTGAGGAGAAAGGGAAGGCTTGGAAAAGGAAAAGAAGTACAAGAGATTCAGGAGGAAAGCGAGGTGGAGAACACACAAACTGACAACAATTTGGCAAGCAAAGGCAATGAAGAGAAGAAGATGGTAACCAGATCTAAAAGGGCAAAACCAGAAGCCAGGAAGGAAACAACAACAAAATCAGAGATGACTGTCAAAAAAGAGGTGAAGACAGAAGAGATTGGATTTGAAAGCTTTATCCTCCGGAATGTGCCCAAAAAGTTTGTCGAGACTGTCAAGAAAATGTCTGAACCAAAGAAGGAGATCATCAGGAGCATAGGCTTTGGAAATCTTCTAGAACTGAATGTAGAAGTTATCCCGAAGAGAATGTGTTACTGGCTGCTGGAAAACTATGATGAAGCTAGAAGTGCCATCAAAATGGAAGATGGGACTTTTGTTGAAATTAATGCAAATGAGGTCCAGCGAGTACTAGGAATTCTGAGAGGGAATAAACCATTGGAGAGACTTGGGGATAATGAAGAAGACAATGCAATCAAGACAGAATGGAAGACGTACATGAACAATAGAAGTGAAATAAGGCCAGGACATCTAGCCCAAGCGCTATTAGCCATACCTGATGGTCAGGATGAGCAGACGTTCATTAGGCTATTTCTAATGTTGTTCCTAAGTATACTTGTGGAGGTGAACCAGAAAGGGACAGTTAGCCAGCAGTTGATGATGCGAGAAATAGAGAATGTTCAGAGCATAGATTGGTGTGGTTTTATTGTGGAGAGCTTGAGGGTAACTATACCATCGTGGAGGGCGAAAAAGGACAGGTTGTTCATTGGATGTGCTCTTGTACTTGTGGTAAGTAACATGTTTACATTTTTTATATTAGCTAAATTTTTCTCTAACTTAATGGCTTAACGTGTGTTTTGTGTTCTTTGAAAACAGTTCTTTTACATAGACAGAGTATCCCTCTTCGGCACGACACCGAGAAGAACAAATCTTGTCTACTTAAGCTGGACAAATGATAGTTTGATGCAACGCCAGAGCGATGAAATCAGTAAAGGAGGATTTGGGAAAGGGAAGGTTCAAAACGAAAAAGGAAAAGCTTCAAAGCGTAAGGAGCAAGAACAAGTTAACAAGAATAAGGAAAAACCCCAAGGTTTTGGACCCACATTCCTACAGGTAAACACCTTCTACCAGGTTCATGAAAATACACATTGGGTTCATGACAATGAACTTACAAGATCCTTAAAATTATATTGCAGGAGTGGCTGGTTGAATTCACAGAGGAGAACACAAAGCTTGCAAATTCAATCCTCAAAATTGCGCAAATGGTGGATGATTTGCCAATGGAATTCAGAAAGGATGAATTTGTTAAGAACATGATCAAGACGTCACAAGGACTGATGGGGAGGAAGAAAGAACAAGATGAGAAACAAGATGAGAAACAAGCTGAGTTTGATGAAATATGGAATGATAGTGATCATCCATTTGGTCTGATCCAGCGCTGATTGAATGCCTCAAGCAAGTTGAGAAGGCCGAGGCTTCAAAGGTCAAGGTGACGTTGTCAAATGATGGCGTTGGACCATCAAACTACAGAGAAAACGAAACTGGCTGGGAAAAGGTGAATGACGTCTTGAATGACTTTCAAGGAACAGATGAAGCTGCAAAGGAGAAAGAAATAGATGGAAAGAATGATGGAAACAATGAGACAAGTATGTTCTACTTTACTAGTATTGAAAATATGATTAAATACAAAAAAATAAGTAGGTTCATGGAAAAATGCATACAGGTTCATGGAAAAATGCCTACAGGTTCATAGCAAATTGCCTAGAGGTTCATAATACAATGCTGAAAGGATTAATGAAACAACATGCTTTATTACAAAGATAAATCAATAGGTTCATAGAAGTACCCTTAGGTTCATGGTAAAAAGCCTTGAGGTTCATGAAAAAATTCTTAAAGGATCATGATAATATGCTTATAGGTTCATGCAAAAATTTTGCTTATACACTGAGATTCATGAAGTTATGCTTATAGGTTCATGAAATTTTGCCCTGAGGTTCATTAACAATTGTTGGAAATGCTTGCAGTTGGGACATAAACTTTGGAGGGGGATAAAACATTGTTGGAGGAAGATGAACAAAACAAGAAGGAAGCTGAGGATGAGGAGAAATAGAAGAAGAAGAAGAGAAGAAAAGGAAATGATTTTACACCACCAAGTTTCAATCTCTTCCCATCACAAGAACAAGAACAACAACAAGGACCAAAAGAGGACAACCCTGTAGCTTCAAGTGAGAAACCAGAAGAAGAACAACAACAAGAACCACAGAATGACAAGGGGAAAGTTGTAGCTACAGAGGCAGGAAAATGTAAAGAAAAGGAAGAAGCAGTAAAAGACAAAGGCAAAGTTGTAGCAACAGAGAGAGAAGAAGATGAAAAAGAAAGTAAGAAATCCAAAAAAAGGGAAAAGGTCCGTGTTTAAATGAAGAAGACGCTGCTGGATTTGACTGTCCAAGAATCAGAAAGATGGCAGGAACATTGAAGAGCCCATACAAACAAAGAGCCATACAAATTTTGGGAAAACAGTTAACGGAAGAGCAAAAAATGATTTGGAACTTCGTAGACAAAGATGAAGTGGAAGAGTAAGTTGATTGCAGTTTTATATTATTATGGAAGTTTTAATTAATTACTGAAAATAAATAACTTAAATGTGTCCAGGACTATACTGTTTCAAGACAAACAAACAAAGACAACATTGTTTGAGTTCAGCACAATGCAAGAAGATATGGATGCCAGCTTCAAAGTGATGGATACTTGGACAACTATTTTGAACTACCATGAGAAGGAAAGAAGCGGCAACAAACCTAACCGGCTATTTTTAAACACATATCTCATGGTAAACTATGCTAAATTCAATATCATTTCCAGATATTTTTTATTTAGTAAGATTTATAGAGAAGTTCAGTAGAAAAATAGAAGGTAGGTTCATATACATATTGTGTAGGTTCATGAAATTTATAAGGAAGGTTCATGAAATATATAAGGCACGTTCATAAGGTTTATAAGAGGCAGGTTCGTATACATATTGTGTAGGTTCATTAATAGTTATAAGAGTGTCTAACTGTTTCCATTTTCAAAAACAGATTCTTTCCCCAAAGAACAGAGAAGTAACGTTCCAAAAGAGCATGCAAACCAGCATCTTGGAAACCCCTTACAGACAATTGCGTGATATTGACATGGTAGGTATACAATCAGGGTTCATAGAATTATTATGCTACATATGAAAACTAATTTAATTGATTATTACAGGTTATAATCCCAGTGTTGGAGAACAATGAACACATGTATTGCATATCTTATGACATAAGAAATCCAAAAATACAAGTGCTTGACTCTGCACACAATGACCCAAATCTGAAGCGGTACAAGGAAGCTATTGACAGAGTGGTAAATCTACAACTACTTCTTTTACAGAATTCTAAGAATATTACAAAATTAGAACAAACTATAGTGATATTATGCTATTCATGTAGACTGATATGCTTACAAGGAGCTTGTGGAAGCACAATTTAGATAAGAAAGCAAAAGCAATATTAGCTGCAAAGTCAAAAGCCACTTTGGTGAAGATGCCATGGAATGAAGTAGGAGATGTAATCAACTCAGCAGTGCTAGCCATGAGAAACATGGAAATGTTCATGGGTTCAAACACAGAAACATGGGAGCCAGAATTAACAAAGAAGAATAGGAAGAAGTACTTGCAATTGCTGAGGCAAAAGTATGTGCATGCTATTATAACATCGGATGTGAACAAGGTTAAGGATGAAGCACTGAAGATAATCAAGGGAATCTGAAAAAGCTGGGACAAGTTGGTAGTTATGTAGGCTGTCTAGTTTACAATTTACAAAAATACTTGGTAGCTTGGTACTATTAAATGGTAGTTTGAATTGGGAATTTGGATTGATCTCATACTTTGGTTTGAATTTAGGTTTGAAATGGTACTTGAGTTTGAATTTGGTTTTAAGAATGACAAATGAATGGTTGGAATTTGATTTGCTTTTTTGATCTAAAAAAAAAAAGCAGGCTCATATGTTTATTGTAGACATGTTCATTAGATTACAAAAAACAGGTTCATTAGATACAAAAAACAGTGACATTTGGTCCATTGCCATTTTCAACAATGCGTAATACAACTTGGCATATAATAAGGATTAGCATAGACGTTCATGAAAAACTGCCTACAGTTTCATGAAAATTTGCCTGAGGGTTCATAAAACTTGCCCAGAGGTTCATGCAACTATAAATGAAAATATTCTTTGAATTTCATAGCAATAATCTTAGGTTCATGAAAATGTTCCTAAAGGTGCATGAAAGTATGCCTAGAGGTTCATGAATATAGGCCTAGAGGTTCATGCAACTATATATGAAAATATTCTTTGAATTTCATAGCAATAATCTTAGGTTCATGAAAATGTGCCTAAAGGTTCATGAAAGTATGCCTAGAGGTTCATGAATATAGGCCTAGAGGTTCATAGCAAAACAATTAGGTTATTGAAATTTTTTTAGAGGTTCATGAAATTTGCATAGAGGTTCATGAAATTTGCATAGAGGTTCATGAAAATTTGCCTAGAGGTTCATGAAAATTTCCCTAGAGGTCAAGGAAAATTTCCCTAGAGGTTCAGGAAAATATGTGTAGAGGTTCATGCTATAATGAATATAGGTTCAGGAAAATATGCTAAGTGGTTCATAGAAGTGATCTTAGGTTCATTAAAATATGCCTAGAGGATAATGCAAATATACAATTGGGTTCATGAAAAAAAGCCTGGGGGTTCATGAAAAATTGCCTACAGGTTCATAACAATATGCCTAGAGGTTCATGCAACTATGCATGAAAATATGCTTTGAAAACTCATGACAATTATCTCAGGTTCATGAAAATGTGCCTAGAAGTTCATAAAAATATACCTACAGGTTCATGAAAATGTGCCTAAAGGTTCATATTGTTTTGGGCCAAATATCTTGAATTTGAATACAAAAAAATAAAGAGTTGAATAAAAAATAAAACTAGAATAAAAGCATATAGGCTCATAAAAGTAACAAAGACATTCATCAAAATGATAAATTGCTTCATAACATCTGTTGCAAGATTTCTAGTAGGTTCATAAAACTAAAACAAGGTTCATAACACTAAAAAAACTGTTCTTAAAGACTAAAACCACAAACTGAGCAACAGAAAAAATACTAAACATCTATAACACCATTACAAGTATGACTGTTGTGAGTAGTAAGTTGTTGGCATTTTCCACAATGCCTACGTCTGACACGGGTAGGGTCAATGACATTGCTGGTAGATGAAGAAGGATGTTGACCACTACCTTTGTTCTTTGCTTGTGGTGGTGGATGAATGCTAACCTCAGATGGCACCTGAACTCCTACATAACTCTCCAAATGTTGCTGATTTACTGGTACAGAGCTAGAAGAATGACTGGGAGGACCAAGGAAGGACGTCTTTTTTAACTTCAACATGGATACTAATTCTGCCAATTGATCTGAATCGTCTTCAAGCACACCAAGACAACTATAAAATTCTGAAATAGCAGAGTTGAGCAAAAACTCCTTCTGATCTGAAGACACACCTTGATCAACAACAACATCATCAATACTAAAGATTGGACTAATTGTAGCAGACTTAGTCCAGCGAGAAAGCACATATTTAGAAGGGATTGTTGGCACAAGCTTGTTCTTGAACACGCAAATGAGATGACGACAGGGCAATCCAACCCTCAGAAACATCTTGCAGCTACAGTGATATTCATCAACAGCAGAAATATATTCAACCTTATATTCTTTGCCATTTTCTTCCCTCATAAAGACATATAATGTTGTACCTGCAATCAATTGCATAAAATCAATTCAAGCACACAAATAAAATAAGAAAGAAAAAGGTGATAGTGTTCTGCTGATTTGATTCATGAATAATCCACAAGGTTCATAAAAACAGGGATATAGTTCATGAAAATATACATAATTAACAAACAAAGGGCATTTCTGGGAATTTAACCAATTAATCTACATCATACTCAACACAAAACAAGAAGGTTCATGAAGATACTTAGGGAGTTCATAAAAGCATTTCAAAATTAAATAGCAAAAAGACGAAAAAATTATTCTTACCATTACTTTCTGAGATAGAAGCAAGGGAGTAGGAAAAACAAGCTGCTGCAATTTCCAGGCGAACAAGACAGAATACAGTGAGCGTATAGACCTTGGATGCTTCTTTCTCCAGCAACAATTGCGTCTTCAAATCTGGAAGTTTGGTGAGAGATTCATGGTTCAGCCTAGATTGTTGATGTCGTTGGGTGTCCATTGCAATATCAAAATGCATCACAAGCTCAACCAGACGATAATACTTGTCATTAAAATGACTAAAGTAACTGTTTGTAGACTCAGACAGAGAGGTAGTACGAACTAAACCACCAAAAAGAATGTCCCGGAAATAAGCTGGAATCCAGAAATGCTGAATAACAAAGATATCATCAAACCATCTGCGGTTTACGAGTGTAAATTCTGCAAACAAAGCATTCCAGCCTGACTCAAATTCAGCCGGTTCCAATTCATGAGTCCAAACAATAGCATTGAGTTTCTTCCTAAACCGATCACTTGTCTCACCATCATATTTAGTCTTTGATGGCACTTTCCTCATAATGTGCCACATACACAAACGATGGTGAGAATTAGGGAAGACCTGTTCAATAGCAAGCTTCATAGAACCATCTTGATCAGTGATGATAATTTTAGGATCATTCCTCATAACTTCCTTAAATCTTTCAAGCAACCAAACATAGGAACCAACATCCTCTTTAAAAATCAAACCAACACCAAATGTGACACTCCTTTTGTGGTGATCAAGGCCAGTAAAAGGGATGAAAACCAGATTGTACCTACAAAAAGGAATTTAAAAGATTCAAAATCTTCATAGATGAACCTTAAATAGAGATATCGGGAAAAAGAAGAAAGCAAGTTCAAAGATGAAATTTTCATGTGCAAAAAATATAGAATATGCATAGGGGTTCATGAAAATATACCTAGAGGTTCATGAAATTATGCCTACAGGTTCATGAAATTATGACTAAAAGTTCATAACAATACAATTAGGATCATGAAAACAAAAACAAGAGGTTCATGAAAATTTAATTACAGGTTCATGAAAATATGCCTAGAGGTTCATGAAAATATGCCTAGAGGTTCATATAAATCAACTTAGGTTCATGCAAATACACCTACCCGTTCATGCAGACTATAAGTTACAAATACACAGAATTGAACATGAAAATAAAACCAGATTCATCATTAATCACAGAACAATAAAAGTAGAACAATACAAAAAAGCTAAGACAGAAGAAGGATGTTTTACTTACCTATTAGTACGATATGTCGCCTCAAATGAAACAACATCACCAAACAGGGAGAAGTTTTTCCTGGACACAGGATCACACCAGAACAAACGTGTTAGGCGCTCACTGGTATCCACATCATAGTCAAAACAATAAGCCGAGCAAAGCTCTTTTTTTTTGAACAACCTATCAATAGTCATCTGAGCATCTGACCCCCCAATATAAGCCATCATATCACGGAAAAAATTCTTAAAATCAACCGATGATGCTCCAACTGCTTTATACCCCCCCCCCCAACAATTTCCTTGAAAAGACGGTGAGATCTAACCGGGCCAATGCTGGCTTTTTGGCAGTTAAGGACAAATTTTTTGTGTCCTTCATCTAACTTCCTAGAGGAAGTCATAAACTGATGATGGGAGTTCATAACAAAGTTGTGGGAGTGACGTTCCTCAAATGTAATGACTTTGTATCCAACGCCCTGGGAATAACGAAGACCAAGCAAAGCATTGCAGCCAACCCTACTAGATACCCTAGAACGTACGCTTTTATTAACCCTATCCTCTTTGTAGCCTGCTCTATTGCATAAGGCATACTTGTATTTCACAACACCATCTTGAAAGCGCTTGGTTCCATTCCGTATATCAAACCCACAAGCATCAGCATAAGCCCCATAAAATGCTATACCTTCTTCAAATGATTGAAACACCATACCAATTGCAGGTTTGAGAGAATCATCACAAGAAGGCACATAGGAAAGGGAACCACCTTGAGACACAATAGGTTCATTATGCTCTTCGGAATCAATAAGAACAACTGGCACTTCTTCACAACTAGATATAACACAGATCTCAGCAGCAGCAGTAGAAGCTACAATTTCAAAAAACAAGAACTGAAGTTAATAAGGATTAGCATAGAGGTTCATGAAAAATGACTAGAGGTTCATGAAATTTTGCCTGAGGGTTCATAAAACTTGCATAAAGGTTCATTCACTAATGAATAAAGGTTCATGCACTAGACACAATGAGTATAGATTTCAACAGAACAGAAGCTTAATTGATCATGATCTAACACTTACAAGAACATAAAAATAAACACATTCAGGTTCATCAACTCTGACTCATAGGTTCATTAGGTTTTATTCAAGTTCCTCATGAACAGTACACACATATCATCATCATCATAAGCAGATCCTAAGAAAATCTGCTACATCATATCATCAAAAAATTAAATAACAGAATCACTGTATTCAAAAAGCAGAAGATAATTTCTTCAAAGAAATTTCAAACAAATGCATCATTTGGGAACAAGTTCATCTGTGAACAAGGAATACACAACTATCATTATTTGTGAACAAGTAATCCTAAGTAAATGTTCAACATTAAAGCATCAAAAAATTCATTAACAACATCCTTGTATTCGAAAGGCATCAGATTAAAATTACACACTATCTGTGAAGAAGGAATACACACTATCTGTGAACAAGGAATACACACTATCTGTGAACAAAGTAATCCTAAGTAAATCTTCAGCATTAAAGCATCAAAAAAATTCATTAACAATATCAAAAGTACTAAACCTAGATTCACAGTAAACTTGCAAAACACAAAATTGATGGAGATAATCAACAACTAGAACAGAATATAGCATAAACAACTTCTATAAACACTTAAACAACTTAAATTCAACTAACAACAAAACAGAAACTCAAAATCGAGTACTAAACCTAGATTCACAGTAAAATTGCAAAACACAAAATTGATGGAGATGATCAACAACTAGAACGGAATATAGCATAAACAAATTCTATAAACACTTAAACAACTTAAAATCAACCAACAACGAAGCAGAAAATCAAAATCGATCCGCTAAAAACACATTAAAATCAGAGAAAGCAAACTTACTCGAATCACCACCAGAAAACATGATTTGAATGATAATCTACCGGTCCTGAATGAGAAAAATCAATTTGAAGTAGAGATCAGCAACGAAATCGAAGATTGCGAGGAAGAGACGAAGATTGCAAGAAGGAGAGAAGAGTCGCCGCGCGCGGCTGAGAGAGAAGAAGCGAGGAAGAGAAAATTTTAAGAACAAAGCAAAATGACAATAATACCCCCGTGCCATATTAACCTAGGCAAATCTCTGATTTAATCTGGAGAGTAGGATGGATTTAGATCGACGGCTGAGATCGTGTCCTCATGTCCTCACGGGAAGGGTTGTCCTGATATGATCCAATCTCCAACTTTTAATTCCTTGCTTAACAAGTAATCATTGGGTTATTGTGATTAGGTTACTGACAACAACATACACGTGATTGAAATTCGATTTTGATTTTACGGACCTGTTTGTGCAAAATCTTTTGAGATTTGGTCCACCTCACACACCTTCCATACACGTGATTGAAATTTCTCTTCTTCCCCGACCTGTTTCAATTCTTTCCGGCCTGAACAATTCGATTTGTAACTTGGTCTCCTCCTTCCATTAACGTTATACATGATTTTAAATTTCCAACAATACGTACCATTAACTTTGGCAAATAAATTTTGTATCGTTTGAAATTTCCATGATTCTTACGTGCAGCTCAATGATTTGTTTATATGAGTGGTTGGTGGTAGGCGAAGTCAGATTGAGAGCTTCAGGTTTGCGTGTTAGGTTAAAATATTGGGGCTAACTGGGTAAGGATAAAATGAAGTCAAACGATTTTCTAAAACAACGTTGGGGTGTGAAAAAATCAACGTGTTTGGATCTGAACTAAGAAGGAAATGAGTGGAACAAAAATACAGAGCATTGAAGAAGGAAGATTCACAAGGAATAAAAATAAGAGCATCGATTTCTTGATTTATTTTTAAGTAAAAATAAAATAAAATCTCCAAAATTACATATTTACCCTTAAAACATATAATAAAGTGGGGGTAAAATGGTATTTGCATAAACACTAACGGAAACACTAAGAGAGGTGATGGAAGGGTGGTTCGATGTAAGAAAAATAGGAAAATTGGGTGGTTTGTTGCAAAAAGTGATATAAGGGGTGGTTTTGCGCAAATTCGGCCAAATAAAGGATGGTTTGGCGTAAAAACCTCTAATTAAAACTATATATTATATCATCGATATCGATACATAAACACTAACGGAAACACTAAGAGAGGTGATGGAAGGGTGGTTCGATGTAAGAAAAATTGGAAAATTGGGTGGTTTGTTGCAAAAAGTGATATAAGGGGTGGTTTTGCGCAAATTCGGCCAAATAAAAGATGGTTTGGCGTAAAAACCTCTAAGTAAAACTATATATTATATCATCGATATCGATATTATCGATATCGATATCGATATTATTTGAGTCTTATGTTAACATCTTGTGTTATAAATTTCTTATTTCAAGGGGACTTGATATTTGTTCTAGGAGACGAGGATCCTATACGTGTGGGTGAAATTGTTCTGTTCAAACTTGATGTATGTATGATTTTCGTATCATGTTATTCTGGTTTATTGTTTTATATGAACAAGGATTCTTAATGCTTATTTTGTATACATGCAGGATGTATATATTCCGATTGTTCATCGAGTTATAAAGGTAGATATTGTTCTCAAATTCTTTCTCTGTTACATATCGACTTTTTTTTTTAACTTATATCTTTGATACATAAGTAAATTTCATAGAAAGATAGTCATAAATGTTTAGCATTCTAAAATTCTAGATCTATTCCGCTAAAATTCGTTATAAACTTTGTATAATTTAATAAAAAAATAAATTAATGAATATTAGAGAATATATATCGTCAAATAATATATGGATAAATGAACAATGCACTGATTTTTAATATGTAGTCCTTACAAATACACCTGTTTTACTGTATCGGTTTATATTAAGTTTATGATATCTAGTTATAAAGCTATACTAGATCAGTACCCGTGCCCTGCACGGGATTTGTTTATATTTTGTATTTTTTAAAAAGTTATAAACTAAATTAATTTAATCTCTATATAATAAAGCCACCATTTAGATTGACATAACTAAATGACATATTATAATGGTAGAAAGAAAGGCAACTCTGTCTAATAATTTTTTGAAAGTAGCAGATCTTGACGACCTTAAATCAAAATGGGGTAGTTAATCCCATTAAAACAATCGAAACAGAAGTATCTAAACAAAAAAAAGTAACTCTAAAAAGACAAATATACTAAGAAATTCTAGTACTCGTACAAATTACTAAAAACTTCTTTGTATAGATCTTTTGTTGTTTTTGTCGCATATCAAAATCAACAAACCTTTTTTGCTAGTCACTCTTGACGTTCCAACATAAAACTGACCATGAGAGAAAACATGATTTCTTTTATGAATAAGCCACTTATATAAAAATACTACAATTTGTTTAAACAAAAATAAAACATATATTCCAATTGAATAAAAACATCTAATTAATCTGCTAGAAACTTACCATTGGAAATATCGGACATCGGGGTACGCAAACCATTTAAAGAATCTCTACTAACTGGGTCAATAGATCTTGCACATATTTAATTAATATATGATTTTAATATGTTTTTATATATATCAATTTCACTAAAAATGAACATATACTGATCTAGCATTTAACAATAAAAACATAAAAAACTAAAATTTGTTCAAACATAGATGAAACATATATTTCAATTGAACAAAAACAAAAAGAATTAATACAATAAATTACTTACCATTGGAAATATCAGACATTGGTAAACGCAAGCCATTTAAAGAAGATCTAGTCACTCAGTTAGTAGATCATGCACATATTTAATTAATAAATGATTTTAATAATAAAAAATAAATTCATATATAAATTTCAAAAAGAAACAACAATACCCAATTCCTTAGTTGATTGAATACCTAATCGATTTGATTATGTTCCTTGTCCGTTGTCTGGAAATTTACCCTTTCGCACCATTTTCTCTAATCACTGAAAAAAATATTTTATATTTAAACATAAATATAAAATAACAAAAATACATGTGAAGATAAAAATAATCTATAAACATATATATATACTAAGATTATTTAATAACAATTTATATTATAAAGTAGAGTGATCAAAATTCAATACGTTCGGAATTATTCTCATTTCAAGATTATTTATTAACAATTATTCTCATTTCAAGATTATTTTATATTTTTAATGTAAATATATATAGAGAAATCACAATTGTTTTTTGATACACTCCTCTTCTCCTTAGAGAAACCCTAGCAACATTTCAGATGTTCCTGCGCCTCCACTATCTACTCTCTCCTTTCTCCTACATTCCAGATCTCGACAGCCATAGCTCCCTCCTCCTGAAATGTTGCTCAACAGCCATAGCTCCCAACCTCAACAGCCATAGCTCCCTCCTCATCCACCTCTGCATTCCCTCAGTCGAAGCCCTAATTCACAACCAGCTAGAAGAACCAAAGTCGAAGAAAACCATTTTTCCCCATTGATTTCAATTCCCGAACCAGATCAAACTCTAGATCTGATTTTTGAGTCGGAGATTCTCTCCCATCTACCTCTTTTCTTCAACCCAACCAGTCGTTCTTCCTCTCGCCTGGAAATCCCTCCCATGGATCTGAAGAGTTCAAGACGAAAAGGCCTATAATTGCCTCCTCTCATCTGGATCTGAAGGTGAAAAGCCTTTTAGAACGCTTATTTAGCCCTGATTCGATTCGCCCTCCGTCCTTCAGTATCAAGGAAGAAATGAAATAACTTTCACATTCTCAACCACAATGATGGAAGAACAAAAGGTGCCTTGATCTCTATCTTCCCCGCATTTTTACTGATCTACTTTCATTTCTTAAAAGGTGTCTTTTATGCTTTGGCTTCAACAGGTTGATGCACACATACACTTGTGGAAATGGAATGCTTGTATTGTGATTTCAGATGTAGATGGGACTAATACTAAGTGAGTTTTGCTTAAATGTTGTTCTGTTTCAGCATTTTATTGTTGAGATTTAAGTTCATATTTTCTGTAATTTTCATTTACATAAGATGTCTTGCACATATCTGATGTTCTGGGACAACTCATGCCTCTGGACAGCTAACCAACCAACGATCAATCCATCCTCCAACAATGGTTTCCTCTTGCATTTTCGTCTTGCATTTTCCGATTCTCATTTCTCTATGACTTCTTAATATGCTTTTTGATCGAATTGATACTTTCTGACTAAGTTGCAAATGTATTCATTAGTTTTGTAGTTGGAACACAAAACTTTACTCTTATTCAAGAATAATCCTAGACAAAGTATAACCCTAGACAATTTGTTTATTGAAAACCCGCTTCTTAATTTTCTCTTATCCTACTTGAATGCATCATCAATTTGTTTCTATCTCTACTCATCCGTTTTTAGCATTTGTTTCTTTATGGGGTTTTTAGCATTTGTTTCTTTTCCAGTGATTGGTATAGAGCTTTTTGTATTCGACACAAACAATTTTGTGAAAAGATTAGGGTTTTGAGCACAGTTGGAATCGTGATTATATTTCATCCTACTTGTTGTTTGGTAAATTAATTTCGTTATTCTGATTCATTTGATTTGTGTGATGATTCCTCAGGTGAGAAGAAGCTCTCAAAGGTAATTGTACCTGAAGGAAGGAGTCAGCAACACTAATGAAAGCGGCGGCCGTAAAATCAATGAGAACAAACTGCTCACCAAGAAGAAGAGGTTTGTAATTTTTTTCTTTTGTTTGTTGAATCTATGTATGATTTGTTGAAGATATATGTGTGGAAAAAGAGTGCACTGTTCGAATTTTGTGTCTGGATTCTAGATTTTTTTTCTTAAATCAGATTGGTTTTTTTTTGGTGTCTGAGCTGATGGATTTGGTATAATAGAAGATCATAATCAAGATTGAATGAGTTGAAAACTGAAAATTTGTTGAATTGATGTTACACGAAGGAATATGATATGATTATCTTTTAGAGCAGAATTAACTGAATAAGAGAGTTGATTGTCCACTTAATGTTTTCTGTCATACATATTTCACATGGACTTCAG
This sequence comes from Oxyria digyna, assembly GCA_029168935.1. Classification (NCBI taxonomy): domain Eukaryota; kingdom Viridiplantae; phylum Streptophyta; class Magnoliopsida; order Caryophyllales; family Polygonaceae; genus Oxyria; species Oxyria digyna. The sequence continues at coordinate 51,840,325 of JAPVLV010000005.1, forward strand.
CTTCTTGACTTAGGATTGATTCCAGCTTCTTAACTTAGTTAGGTTTGATTCAAATTAGTTGGATCATTCATCAGTATAGGGCATAATTTAGATCTTTTAGAACTGATGTTTATGCACACTTTGGGTCAAAAATATTTACCAAATCTCTCCATTACAGATCTGAAAGTCCCCAACAGTCAAAAATATTTACCAAATCTCTCCATTACAGTTGCTACTGCAGAAGTCTACCGTGCAAAAGAAGTTTATCTTTTCTACTGATTTTACTTGTATCCTCTATTGGTCATGGCAAAGATGTTGTACTTATCTATACTTTCCACTTTTAATGGTACTTTTCAGGGATCCTGATGCATTAACATCTTCATTGTGTGGAAGAAAGACTACGTGGATTATTAAGCAGCATGATCCAAATTTCTAGACAGGTCAGTCTTCACTATACTAATATAATTTTGATGTTCACCAAATTACCAAGAGTTGTTATCAGATCTAACTCAATTTGTTTATCATTCTGAGGTGCTTGTTGATTGTGTAACATCATTGGGGTAATGCTCCAGCCAATAATTAAATTTTTAAGCAATTACTTGTGTATTCATTGCTAATACTAGTTGCCTTATAAGATTGGTCATATTTTCATAAAAGAAAATTTTATCTAATTTTTCTTGCTCAATTGCCTTATAAGTTGATGTTCTTTAGTGTACATGATATCTGTGAACTATTTAACTTCTTAATTACTATGATTAACATTAAATGAAGCACATACTGAGATACAAAACTGACTTATTAATTGACTTATTACTGAAGAATGTCCTCTTTAGCTTATACAGAACTGACTTATTAATTGACTTATTACTGCAGAATGTCCTCTTTAGCTTGATTGTGTTTTTTTCCTGTAAAATAAGCATGTTAGTGTTAAGATTTTTTCAGTTTTCTGCTCGTACTAATTAATTCATCAAGGTAAAGATTAAATATCATTGTCCTAATGTATTCCTCTATATGCAGGGGCATCTACAGGTGGATCTTCCTCTGTTTAGAAAACAGAGGAAGATCTGAATTGGTTTCAAGCTTTCCTAAGTTAAGTAAATTAACTTAAATCATATTTTTTTACAGTAATTTTCATTATCTGAAATCAAATATTTATGAGTTGTTTGTCCTAATTGTTTTTTACTATGTATTTTATAGCCAATAAATGTTGAAATGTTGGGGAAGTTTGCAAGAGGTGAAAAAAGAAAGCCTGAAGGGGGAGCACGTATCCTTCAACATAACCAAGTAAGTTTACCGATGACTATAATTATATTGGCATATTATTTTAAGAAAAACTGAAAAAGAGTTCCTATTTATTATATAATCTATTAGTATATATATCACAAATTGTATAAAATTCTCTATGAGTTACCCAACAACACCTTTCTATACAAATTGTGAAGCTTCTTTATAAAAAAATTGTTACTGATACCTGAATTGCAAACCTAGGTATTGGGAAAGTGACCAATCTTTTCAACTTTTAGGAAAATTTCAGCCGGTAATTTCGAAGCCTCTAATAAAAGCTGAACAATCTTCTCAACTTTTAGCCCTTCTATTTCTTTTAAACTGTAAGAAAGAATCAAAGAACATAGTTTATTTCTAATATTTTTTTGCATATCAATATCAAATAGTAGCAGTTTTTAATATATAAAAGGATTAAACTGTATGCAGAAACAGATCTGTGTAACCATTTTACAGATTTTGTTAAAATTCATAAACTGTAGAATATTTCTGCAGTTTATGTTAAAACTGTAGATCTGCACTATATTAATCCAAAACCATACTTGGTATCCATTAACTTCAACGGTACCCTTTTTCCATCAGGTTTTTTAGCAGACCAATTAACTATATCTCCAATTCCAGCCAACAGCCCAATAAGATCTGAAGCGATTAAGAAAAACAACAACAAATCAGTTAGGTATGAGAATAAGTGAAGCAAAAATGTGTTGATTTAGTTTATAATACTAACCATAATGAGTATTCTCATGTAGTGAATTATCATACACTCTCAAAATCTGTGAATTGAAAGCCATGAGTAGGAATATCTTCAGTCATGCAGGGCTTTAGAACTTGCCTTCAGAACTTTTTTGCATATTAGATCAATTACGTTTCTGCATTAAATTTCTGCATAATCACTTCTATTAACTATTATGTAGAAAATGAAACCTAATCTTTCTGCAAAAAATAAAAAATAAGTTATTATCAATACCTTGTATCTATAAACTTCATGATTAGCTTTTCTCTATCGGTTTTTTAGAGATCCATCCACTTTTGTAGCAACTTTGAACATCCTAATGCATCAAACCTTCAAGATCTTAGATCTGAGAAAAAGAGTGTTGTAGGGGAAGACTGAATAATCGATTTGTGATTTGTGAATGAAAGAATATGTTCTTTTTATAATGAAAACAACAATTATAATTTTGGTTAAGAATAAATAATAGAATCGTGATCTTTTGTATTGGTGGAACTAAATATTTACCAAGCACCTTTGGCTTGTATAGTCGTGATATTTCATTTAATAGTTTTTAGTAATGAAGATATGCTGGCAAGAAAAATATTCGGTTGTCTGGCAAAGAAGATTGTGCAAAGAAAAATTTCTTAGCCGATATTTCCTTTCTTTATTTACAGATATTGTTACAGATTTGCTTCCAGTACAGCTTGTGCACATTTTTTTGAAGGTATTTCCAGATTTGCTTCGAGATTTAGGGTTCTTTTTTTAATTATGCAGAAATTATTGTAATAATGTCTTCATCTTTTAGGGTTTCATGTTTGTGTAATTTATGTAATTTCATATCAGGTCTTTAGCTAGTTAATATGTAATAATGTCTTCATTTTTCATGTGTTTCATTTTTTTTTTTGCATTACAGGTTTAAAGCATTTTCTGTTTTACTTCATATCATCAATTGGTTATGGGCGTTTTTTGTATTACAGGTTTAAAATTATGGGCGTTTTTTAAAACTAATTAGGGCAACTGTTTTCAACCTTTTAGGTCAATTGGATTGTAGAATGAATTACCAAAAAAAGTTTCACACGTTAGCAGCATAAAACTTACCACAAAAAACATAAATCGGTGGTAATACACTTGCCAAATAGATGAAAACATAACTGTTTGACAAAAAAAAATTCTGGAAAAAAAACAGAAAAACAGCGAATCGTGTAATGACACGTGACAGACACGTGGATAGGCTGAAAAGCCTTTTTGCCACGTGGCATAGCTAAGGTGAGAGTAAGGGCATTCTGTTTTAGTAGTTATATAGTAGATTATGGTGACTAATAATTTTCATCTTATCTAATATATGATATAATTTCAGATTCATGAACGCAAAAGTGGCATGGTGGATATACTAACTAAAGGTAAGAAACTATACCACAACTCCATTCTTGACAATTTATTCAATAACTTAATTTCGGTTACGTTATCTATATAAGTTTCTTGACCCATATATTGTTGGAGTCGGTTCTCGATGGGCTCGCGAAGCCCAAAAGGAATCGGGTTAGGCCCATTGAACGTGAGCCGGATCGGTCCAAGAAGTCAGCCCAGAAGAATGAAAGCGGCCCATAAGCAGGTGAAGCCCAGAAAGAGGATTCGAAGAGATTAAGTATCAAGGGGCAAATTGGTAAGTGACACGCGTGGGCCCTTGATAAGAGTATAAAAACGCAACCCAATGGATGGAGAAGGGCAGATCATTACTAAGAGAAAAACGCTTCATCTTCCTCTCTCGAGTGAGAAAAACACAAGAACGAGTCCAAGCTTCAATCTTCCAAAACAACCCTCTCCTTGAGGCGTTTGGACGTGTAGCACTTGGTTTGCGACTCATAGTTTTGCTATCGAGTTTTTAACGTTGTTACGTGTGTATTTCTAAAGCCATTCGGTTTATTGATAGCTTAGAACTTGGAACGTTTTAATTGACATTTTGGACTTGCCTTTTCCTTTACTCTACTTCTTCCTACCTTCACTTACACTTGCATTGCTTCGACGTCTCTGGTTGCGTGTTTGATCCCTGTCTTATTGGAGCGTAGAAGAGCCGAATCCGGAGACTCCCTCTCGGTTTGGTTGAGCAGGTGTTATAGGTGTCAAGAACAAGGTTGGTCTTGAGGAAGAAGACGACGTGGTGTGTTACGTAAAAGTTGATTGTCCAGACGCCCTGTGTCTCGCGAAGTGTTGTGTCGCGTGACCGGAACTTCTGGGCTCCAACACTGGCGCCCCTCTACGAGGAATTTTCGGATAGGCCTGGTGGCCTGTCTAAACTACTCTTTGCGGTAAGTTTTGTGTTTTTATCTATTTCTCGTTTCTTTGGGGTATTTTTAACCCTGGAGTTGGTCATTTTGCAGGGGATGAACATCATCGCGAGTGCAAGTCGGAGGGCGCTAGGAGTCTTGGCTTGAGCAGTATAAAATCCATCCTCGCGGGAGTTCTTCTTATACGAATTAATAAGAGCGTAGTGAGGCGTATTGGGAGCTATCCCATTGTCCTGACATCGCATGATGTAAACGATCAGCGAACTCCAGAAGTTTGGATGCATCTGGGAAGGGCTGAAGCCTAAATCTACCATTACTTCAGTCTGAAAGGACGTCCACGGGAGACGGAAGCCAGCTTCTAAAGACTGCCTGCTCAAAGCAAAGAAGGGCCCATATTGGTCGAGGGAAGTGCCCTCGAGGTCGGGGAGGGCAAAGATGGTCCCTTCAGGAAAAGGATATCGCGTAGCGAGACGACGAAGATCGTCAAAATTAAGACTGCTGCGATGGGCCGTGTTAGGAATTAAGGTGCGAGAATGTTTTATTCTCTTTGAAAGGATATTTATGCGACCGGGATCCGCGAGAAAGGGTTTCTCTATTACTATATGGGGTAAGGACCCCTTATGGGAGAAGAAGCTGGCAAATTGACCATAATTGGTCTCGGCTCGCTCTTGAATGACGCGAGACGGGAGTTTGGTTTTAGATCTCTTGGGCGTCTTCGCTTTGCTCCATTTGGATTTCCTAGTAACGCGAGATCGTCTACGAGAGCTTGGCTCGCGATCATCAGAATCCCCCTCGGATCCAGACATAGTGCGCCCCGAATACACAGCCCGAGCTGGGCGTTCATAGAAATCATCGCTACCTGAAAGCATAGGCAAAATGAGTTTCAGTTTTCCAGGGATGGAAAGAGGGAAAAGAGAACATCGAAATTGGGGACAACGCGTGTCTAAGGAAACTAACGCGAGGCTGTAGGAAGTAAACAAACAAGGAATCCCTGGAAAAACTGAAACTCGAAGAATCAAAAGGGAAGCTAAAACGACATCAAGATGGACCAAGCCCAAGAACACGAAGAACCTTACAGAGGTCTAAAATGGCGGAATTGACCAAAACACGTTTTTTTCCCAAACAACACATTGAGGAATGAGAGTCGAAAGGAGAATCTGACACGAGAAACACCCAATGGACAAACAATCACTGACGGAAGCCCATCAAATCGAAAAGCCCGAGCAAAAATTCTGACGACAGTTATGAGCAAGAAGAAGTTGAGCGACGAATCTGTGGGAGGCCCTAAAATCAAGCCAAAACGAAGTAGAAAAGGGAAGGGAGAGCGATAGACTAACCTGCCATCGAGAATCGGGTGAGAACGGCGGCGAAGATAACAGTAGAGAAGGAGAGGGCACCGGCGAAGAGGGCAAGTTGGCAGTTTGCAGAAGAAAATGAAGGATTGTGGCGGAATGGAAAAGAGGAAGACGAAGATGGGTATATATAAGAAAAAATCGGGGGAAAAGAAGGCGCAATGAGAAGACGACACGTGGACGACATGCGCTCAGCGCGGGAATTCGTATAGGTTTTTTGAATTCAAAACGTCGCCCAGAGAAGCGTAATTAAAATACACGCGACCTCACCACGCGATGAAATCATACCAAGTCTGGGGGCCACTCTCATATCGAGAACGCGACTTCAAGAAGACAAGCCCAAGCCTTAAGCTATTCAGCATAAAAGCTTGGGGGGCTGGATGTTGGAGTCAGTTCTCGATGGGCTCGCGAGGCCCAAAGGGAATCGGGTTAGGCCCATTGAACGCGAGCCGGATCGGTCCAAGAAGTCAGCCCAGAAGAATGAAAGCAGCCCATAAGCAGGTGAAGCCCAGAAAGAGGATTCGACGAGATTAAGTATCAAGGGGCAAATTGGTAATTGACACGCGTGGGCCCCTGATAAGAGTATAAAAACGCAACCCAATGGATGGAGAAGGGCAGATCATTACTAAGAGAAAAACGTTTCATCTTCCTCTCTCGAGTGAGAAAAACACAAGAACGAGTCCAAGCTTCAATCTTCCAAAACAACCCTCTCCTTGAGGCGTTTGGACGTGTAGCACTTGGTTTGCAACTCATAGTTTTGCTATCGAGTTTTTAACGTTGTTACGTGTGTATTTCTAAAGCCATTCGGTTTATTGATAGCTTAGAACTTGGAACGTTTTAATTGACATTTTGGACTTGCCTTTTCCTTTACTCTACTTCTTCCTACCTTCACTTACACTTGCATTGCTTCGACGTCTCTGGTTGCGTGTTTGATCCCTGTCTTATTGGAGCGTAGAAGAGCCGAATCCGGAGACTCCCTCTCGGTTTGGTTGAGCAGGTGTTATAGGTGTCAAGAACAAGGTTGGTCTTGAGGAAGAAGACGACGTGGTGTGTTACGTAAAAGTTGATTGTCCAGACGCCCTGTGTCTCGCAAAGTGTTGTGTCGCGTGACCGGAACTTCTGGGCTCCAACATATATAATTCCTTAGGCGACAACAACCCTTTCGATGATCGGATGATGTATCCTCCCGGACAACGCTGGCTTCACCAAGATCAAATTATCGGAAGGGTCGTTGGGTAAGCCATTTGATCTTTAATTTTCCCGCCTAAATGAGAATTATGTATACTACTAGCAAGTTTAAACTGCGACTGAGCAATCAGATTATCCGATCCGATCCGGTAAGCCGGATATCCGCTAAAAAAATTTCCACAAAAACCCGATCTGTATCCGGTCCGTTTTAGAGCGGATATCCGTTAAATATTGTCCGGATCGGATCGGATATTTGACTCGGATATCCGAAGTATCCGATTTCTAGAAGGTATATGAAAATTTAATTAAACTTCTTATTTTTATTAAAATTAAAATTCACAAAATATAAAATAAATGTTAAATATATAATTATATATATTATATAGAGGAATTAAGATGTGAAAATTAATATATTTGATTCATTTAGCGAATCAATAATTTAAATAAGCAATTAAAATTAAAAAAATTGAGAACAACAATAAAAGTTATGTTATATACAAGAGAATTTTTTTGTTGAGAAAATATATCCTATTGTTTAAAAATGTATAAAAATAATTATTAAATCATCTACCCTTATAAAAGTAAATTTTAGTTCTATAAAAATATATGTCTTCGGTTGAATTTTTACTCTTATATGTCTTCGGTTGAATTTTTAAATGTAATGCTAACATGTATTCCCGTCCATATACGGGATTGTACATATTACATATTTTTAATTATTGTGTAGTTTAGAGTTTATCATTTTATCGTCTAGTATATACTAGGAGTAGTATATAGTTTATGATTTATGATTTAGAGTTAATTATTTTATATTATTAAAAATACATGTATTAACAAACGAAGAGAATATATCTTATTTATAGGCCGTTTAACCGCGCATTCACTCTTTTTCACCGTACATTCATTTGGGGACTATACGACGTGTAGTTGGAAATTTTTTGGGTTCACCCCAACTACACGACGTGTAGTTGGAAACTAGTTGGATCGAAGCCAACTATACGTCGTGTAGTTGGACCGGAGCCAACTACATGACATGTAGTTGGCCTACACTTAACCATTTTAACAATATAAGTCCAACTACACAGTCGTGTAGTTGACTCCGGTCCAACTTACACGTGATGACGTCATCAATAACGACTTTATTTTTTGAAATTTCAAAACTGTTGACGTCACGCTGACATCTTTTTTCGAAAAAAAATGACGTCATTGATGACGGCATCCCGAACTAAAACTGAACTGGTTTCCAAAATAAAATTAATTATTTAGTTAATATAGTGAACAAGTTTTCAATTAATTACTAAACCAGTTATCAAAACTAGTTTACTAATGAACCGGTTTATCCCAACTACACACGTGTAGTTGGTTTATTTTTCCAAAAAAAAAAAGGTTCAAGCCAATTAGGGCATCTCCAATGGCTTGCTATAAATAGAGATGACAAATTTATAGCAAAAATCAAACACCAACAATAAGCTAAAATGACAAATAATAAGAATATTCTTTTAGAGATGTTTTATTTCTCCATCTTGATTGCTAAATTTGGCAATCCAAATAGCAAGTCAAGTGTGTGTGGTCCACTAAATAAATGATATTTCTTTAATAAATTGAAAATTGAAAGAGTGAAAAATTGGCGTTACACTTGAAAATGACAAAATTATAGCAAGTGTTGTTAGAGTTACACTTGTTTGCTAAAATAACATTTGCTATAATGTGTCATTTTAGCTTGCTATAATCCTAGTTGATTTGCTAAATTTAGCAAGTCATTGGAGATGTCTCTACATGTCGTGTAGTCCCGAGCTGAGTGTACGGTGTAAAAAGAGTGACGGTCACGTATTTCCTTGATATCATAGCACGAGAAAGTGCCTTGTACGAAACAAGATATTTCAAGTAAATAAAGTCTATAGATGCAATTATCAAAATTTTATCGTCAATACTTATCATACCAAACTAAACAAGCTTAGCGTGATCTACATAGGATCCACGTGTAAATGTGTCACGTTAAATCCTTATCACCCATACATACTAAATTATGATTAAGAATTGAATCAGTATTTTCTTAACATAGAAAATATATGCATATGTAGTGAATGATATTTGGCATATTATTATATTATATATGTTCCTATGTTAGTATATAATAATGCCATTAAATACGACCTTAATGTATGTTTATTTTAATAAAACAAATGCGGTGAAAGCGGCTCTATATAAACTCGATCTTTATCCGCCATGTCTCAACCGCGAAGCTTGTTCATCTCCATTGCTCTAGGGCTTGTTGATTGTTGATTGTTGATATTTCCAGAGATTTGGTTTCAATTTTGCATTGTTTTCGGTCGATAATGAAGAACGTGAACGGAAATCCGCTTGCTCTGAAATCTCTCAACCACATCTCCATGGTATGCAGATCTCTCGACGAATCAATCAGTTTCTACCGAAATGTTCTCGGATTCGACCCGATTAGAAGACCTGGCTCCTTCGATTTCAGCGGCGCTTGGTAATTTTCGATTTCCCCTCTTTCGTTGCCCTAAATTTGCTTTTGCCTCTTGAATTCGGTTTTGTTGAGTGAGAGATTTTGGATTTTGGATTGTTAGGTTGACCGGATTCGGAATCGGGATCCATTTGTTGCAGTCGGATGATCCGGAAAACTTGCCGGGGAAAGAAGAGATTGATCCCAAGGATAACCATATTTCATTCCAGGTGATGTTTTCTCTTCTTGATCAGTCATTGTTATTTGTTGGTGTTCATTTGATATGTTCAATAGATAGTTCTGAATAGAAGCGACATAATGAGTTGTTTATAAATTATAATCACTAATCAGTGTCGAGAATTAGAAACAGAGTTTTTCATGATGAATGTGTTCACTTGCATATTTTCCAAATGTTTTTAGAACAGCTTCGGAATTATATGTAATAAAACAAAATGATTTTTTTAAATGTGTAGCCTTCTTCTTTTGTGAAGTAGTAGTAGAAATATGCCATTTGTTTTACACAATCTTCATTTTGGGTCATCAGAAACAACCTCTCTTTTCTTTTAACATAGAGTTAAAGGTTGTGTACATCCGACTCCCCCACCCTGACTTTGCTATAAGCGGAAGGCTTTTTAAGGCATTGTGGTAACGTTGTTATTTTTGTAATTTGTTCACTTGCATTTCAGATTCTGTACTAGGACTTACCAAACCCGGATTAGGTTGACGTTATAACTGAATCGAGTATAAATCTATGTTAAACTGACATGAAAGTTTGCAGTTTCTGAATGATCTAGATCAATACAATCCGAAATCTATACAACCTGGTCTAACTTGTCCGATTGCCGTTTTCGGAAGAAATCATATACAAAATGCTTTTGTTGTTTCTAGATTTTCAATAAGGATGTCCTAGGTTTGTTGTTGCTCATAGAGTCATAGAAACACCTTTTGTGAGTTTGGTAACGGTATCTATCATCTACCTTATTTTTATTTTGCTTCTCTTTTCCTACCAATCAAAGAAGATATTTTTCTTTTGGTATACTGTTTGGTAATATCTTGAGATGTAGACTGATATTGATCCAATCTGGAACTTGATAAAAATACATGAACTCTAAAACACATTTGCTGAACTCACACATTTGTCTTGAAAGTGATATTTACTTGTTTGATTCGTTTTTTGCCTCTTGTGATTGTGATAGTTTACATCTAACAAGACTTTTGTAATCCTCAAAATACCCTCATTCTAAAAAACATTCTACTGTAAAATTTGCATTGGATGACAGTGTGAGAGCATGGGAGCAGTGGAAAAAAAGTTAAAAGAGATGGGAATAAAGTACAAGCGAGCGCAGGTTGAAGAAGGCGGGATCTACGTTGATCAGCTCTTCTTCCACGATCCAGATGGATTCATGATCGAGATTTGTAACTGTGATAATCTTCCTGTGATCCCTCTTGCAGGCGAGATGGCCCGCTCTTGTTCTCTGGTTAATATGCAGATCATGCAACAGCAGCATTTGCAGCATCTGGTGTGATTAGAAGCTTAATTCACCTCTTTAAATTAAGAAAATTGTTCGTTGTAATATAAGAAATGGACATTGTAATGGGTTTGTATCATGTCATTGTTAATATGGCGGGTTGCTTTACTAGTACTGATATTATGAAAATTGGTTAGTTGAATCACACTATCGACTCAGACCAGAAGTGAGTACGATTGCACACAGGCTGTAACATGCATATGGTTTGCAATGTAAATTTTTGTGTTTGCTACTAATAAGATTTAATGAAACTAAGAATAAAATAATTAATACAATTAATAGGAAACGAATAAGAGATTATAATCTCATAACCAAACAACTAAAAGCTTCAATCGTCAGGCCAAACATAGGAAACTCAGTTTTTTTCATTGAGATTCACGGAGATAGATAAAAACTAGAGAAAAGAAAATTGTAATCTTCAAACTTACATAACCTAGAAACTAATGAGTTTTTAACTTTAAATACCTACTAGAAATAATAAATCCGGTAATAGAAATGAAAAGGAAACAAAATAAAAGGAAAATAAAAACATGGACTACGATATGTTAAGTCGGCCTCCGTGGGCACGGATTTCCATCTGCGGTCGGAGAAAAACACTTAGTCAAATACTCGAACATTCTTCTGTTGCTAATGGGGCGAGTTTGGGGGAGGGGAGTGTCATTACCATTTTCATCCCTGTTTAGAATTTTGATCCCCATCCCCGTTTATGGTATAAATTTATCCCCGTCCCCATCCTCACCCCATCCCGATTAATTTTCTCTTTTTACAATTTTTAATGAAGATTCTCCGTCCCCTTCGAATTCAGAAGTTAAAACATTGGATATACGTTTCAATTATATTAAATAATTGAATAACTATAATACTGAGTGCAACAACAAAATCTAAGAATATTTATTTGAAACATATCTTTTGTGTGGAGTATAAATAATTGCTAAATAATATTGAAACAATTTTTAAATATTATAAATAAATTATTCTACGGTTGCGAAAATTATTCTACTGCAGCAATATCTTCACTTCGTCTTCAAGTCTTCTAGTTCTTCAAGTCTTATAGTTTCTTGACTTCTTATCCTTAGTTTCGGATCATATAATTACATATAAAATGACTCCAAAACATTCCCTAAACTACGCTAATAACCACTAACTAACATATGCAAAACTCTACACATAAATCATACACAACAGTTATGCAAGTAATGCATGGAATTTTCATTTATAAGAGGAAAAATAACTTCAAAAAATACAAACTATTAACTTTCAACCAAAAATAATACGAACTCTGTAAATAACTAAAACATACCCAAACTATTACGACATTGACCGAGGATGGTATGAATTTATTTTCTGATAAGAATTTCGACTGATTTGATGAGGTGTCAAATTGTTTATTACACGTCACTTTCTATCATTTTACATTGTTTTCCAAAAAAAATCGTATGCCACCTATATTGATTCTTCTCAAACTAGTTAAGTTTTTCGTGCTAGAATTTTAATACATAAATAACTTAGGTTAAATTATTTTATCAAATAGATTTAGTTCATTTACTACATACAAATTTAATTTGCTTTTTAAAAATAATTGTTTAATTTGAATTATTATCTAAATAGCTAAAGTAAAAAGATGATCAGTTCTTTAATATAAAATTTTGAATTAGTATGATAAATATTTTAATAAAGAGAGTGTTAATCAAACATTGTTTACATATTTAAATATATTAAGTTTAAAATATTTAAATTATTAAATAACTCTTTGTATATTAAAGTACATAAAATATGGTTTGAATAATTTTAAAAATATAAATAAAGAAACATAGTATCTTGCATATCTTAATTATCCTAAAATAAACATTTACACATATTTATAATTTTTTATGGAAAAGTGTCATGTAATAATAGTTGTTAAAATGATAAATAAGAATGATTGTGGAGCCTTGGATCAAGAGAGATCCAAGAGCCTATATGATGACACGTGACACTCCTTGTCATCCCTTGTCACCTCCGTCGGACCACCTCCGACCACCGTCGACCACCTCCGACCACCGCCGGACCACCTTTGGGCCTCGCCGGAATAAAATTGTCACAAAGATGTATAAAATTGTTCACAAATATTATATAATTATTTATTACTAAATGTTCATCACGTTGTTCATAAATGTTCATCACAATGTTCTTAAATGTTTATTTGTACATACTCTACTGAATGTTCATCACATTATACTTAAAAGTTTACCAACTGAATGTTCATCACATTCTACTTAAATGTTCACCAATTGAATGTTCATCATATTATACTTAAATGTTTTTCAACTGAATGTTCATCACATTATACTTAAATGTTCATCAACTGAATGTTCATCAAATTATATTTAAATGTTCACCATGTTTATTACACTTAAATGTTTATGTTATTTGGACAAACGGCGAACCACCACCGGACCACCACCACACCACCATTGACCCACAATCAACCAACCATCGGACCACCACTTATGTGGAACACCACTTTAATATAATTTCTTTTAAAAACTCACTTAATTTTCAACAAAAATCACCTAAATGTTGATTATCTTATATTTAAATGTTCATAATCTCATACTTCAGTGTTCACAAGAATTTAATAAAATGTTCATTAGTCAAAGTTCATTACAATCGGCTTAAATGTTCATCATGTTGTTCATAAATGTTCATCAAAATGTTGATAAATGTTCATCAAAATGTTGATTAATGTTCATTTGATATATTCTACTGAATGTTCATCACATTATACTTAAATGTTCACCAACTGAATGTTCATCACATTGTACTTAAATGTTCATCGACTGAATGTTCATCAAATTATTTTTAAATGTTCACCAAGTTTATTACACTTAAATGGTTATGTTATTTGGACAAATGACGGACCACCGCCGGACCACCATCAGACCAACACGACCGCACCACCACTAACCCACCATCAAGCCACCGTCGGACCACCGGACCACCACTTATGTGGAACACCACTTTAATATAATTTCGAGTAAAAAAACACTTGATCTTCATAAAAAATTACCTAAATGTTCATCGTCTCATATTTAAATATTCATCAAACATCCTTAAATGTTCACAAGCATTTAATAAAATGTTCATTACTCAAAAGTTCATTACAATTGGCTTAAATGTTCATCAAAATGTTGATGAACGTTCATTTTGATATAATCTATTGAATGTTCATCACATTTTAATTACATGTTCACCAACAGAATGTTCATCACATTATAATTAAATGTTCATCACATTATATTTAAATGTTCACCAATTTGAATTAGACTTAAATTTTCATTTATTTTTATACTTTAACTTTTTCATTTATTATTGGACCATCGCCGGATCTCCACCGGACCACCGTCGCCAGACCGTCTCCGGACCTCTGCCGGACCGTCGTCGGACCTCTACCGGATAACCACTGAGTGGTCACTGAGAAGTCGTCGGGTGGTCGTCGGAAGGCCATCGGACCACCACAACTACCCCCACTACAAGTGGAGGTAGCTAGATTAATTCTTATTTATCTCTATAAGAGTGTTTATTATGGGATTCACACCCATATTTTATTATATGATCTTTTTATCAAAAAGGAAAATATTTGAAAAATGACATGTGACAAAATAAATATTGAAATGACATGTGGTGGTTTTAGTTAGGAGGTTATATGTGGCGAAAATTGAGGATTGCTTTAATAGTTTAATTGAGTTTGGTTCTTTCTTTTGTGTTGAACATCGTTCAAGACACGAATCATAAAAAATGTTCTTCATAACTAACCCAAACAATGAAAATTGAGTCAGGTTCCACCATTCCTCAAATCGAGCTACCGTTCTTTCTTCTTGCTGAACATACAACAAATACTTAAATCCCTACTCAGATATAAACCCAAATGTTCAATTCTCATGGCTTGCACAATCATTAACTTCTACTTTCTCACCTCCAAAATTTTAAATCTACACCACCAACAATTTTTCACCAAGGTCAAGACGACCAGAGGTGGTGCGCCACATTGAAATTGAATAGTAAATGTTGAGTTGAATCCGTTATAATTGAATGAATTGGGGGTTGGAATAGTTGATTCCCTACGAAGAAGTACTTGATAGTGTGATGTTGTAGAATACCCAATGTGGGTTGCCTGATATTATTGAATGATATATATAGTGTTACATAAGGAGAGAATTGTTTTTACAATGAAAGGGAAAATATAAAGCAATAAATCTAATTCTAACAGCCTCCCGCAGTCGAAGCAGGAGGTTCCCGAATGCAAAGACTGGACCGGAATTCCAGAAATAGAGGAGATGGCAACCCTTTGGTTAGAACATCTGCAAACTGACTTGTGCTTGGAACATGAAGGACTCGGTCTTGACCTAATGCAACTTTCTCACGAACAAAATGAATATCTATCTCGACATGCTTCGTTCGCTGATGTTGCACGGGATTGCTTGACATATATACTGCACTTATGTTGTCACGGAAGACGACGGTGGCCTTGGAGGTTGGAGTACGAAGTTCGTGCAAGAGATTACGCAGCCAACACGCTTCAGCAATGGCATTAGCAACCGCCCGATACTCAGCCTCGACACTCGATCTGGACACCGTGGATTGACGTTTGGAGGACCAGGAGACAAGGTTTGGGCCGATATAAACACAACAGCCCAAGGTGTTGCGCCGAGAATCGGGACATCCAGCTCAATCCGCATCGGAATAGGCAGTGAGCTCATCAATAGGACCCGGGTCAATGCATAGGCCGAGAGAGAGAGAGTACCTTTGATGTAACGCAGAATGCGTTTGATAGGATTGAGATGTTCGATGCGGGGGTCATAGAGGTGTAGGCAACACTGCTAAACGGCATAACATATGTCAGGCCTGGTGAGAGAAAGATATTGTAAAGCTCCTGCAAGAGAGCGAAACTCAGACGGATCAGCAACGGGAGGTCCGGCATTGGCGCTGAGCTTTGGCTTAGTGTCGACTGGAGTGATGCAGGGATTACAGTTACTCCTTCCGGCACGGTGAAGGAGATCTTGAGGATATTTTTCTTGGCTAAGATGAAGACCTCTGCCTCTTTTTGTGACAACAACCCCAAGGAAATAATGCAATTCCCCAAGGTCTGTCATTGAAAATTCACGGCTCAGGGCTTGGGTGATGCGGGAGAGGAGAGAAGTCGATGATGCAGTGAGGATAATGTCATCGACATACACGAGGAGATGAGCTTGATCAGATCCAGAGCTGTAGACGAACAAGGATGGGTCGGATCGACTGCTGAGAAAGCCGAGACGACAAACATGGCTAGCAAATCGTTGATACCAAGCCCGTGGTGCTTGTTTCAAGCCATAGAGAGCCTTCTTTAACTTGCAGACGTGGTCAGGATATTGAGCATTGATGAAACCCGGGGTGATACGAATCTGGTATGACTCGTATGCCCTCGGGAAGGATCGTGGAAGAAAGGGAAGTCGATGGCGCTTCTAGAACTCTTCTAGGGTTGGATAAGTATTGAATCTTTCGATTCAACAAGAACTCGATGTCTTGAGAGTCCACTCAAGGGATGAATGAATTCGATAGGTTGGCTTGATGACAGTTCGCTAACGAGAACAACTTCGGATCCAATCAGTAGAATGACGTCGAAGCAAAGGAAGGAGATTCAAACTCAACTAAACTCTGCTATTCAATTTCAACGTCTAAAAAAAACAATGGAAAAAGTTCAACTTATAAAGAAGGCTGCTACTAACATAACCCTAAAGAGCAGCCCAAATTCGGAATTAAAATAAACTATAAATTAAAATAAAATATCTCAAATAAAGGAAATCTCGGAAACAAATTCGATCGAGGTGGACTCCTCGTCTCCTCCAGGATCCGCGGGCGCGAACACTTCTTCCGCGGTCGTGACTACTTCTTCCGCGGTCGCGGAAATTGTTCTGCTGGCTTCTTTTGCTTGGCTCATTCGCGACTGCTGCTGCTGAATTTCTCTAACGAATCTTCTCCATGGGGGACGCCAAGGCCTAGGATTCAATGGTGATGTCGTAGCTAGCTCGTCCTCTTGATATCACTTCATTCTCCCCTTCTTAGCCTCAAAGCGTCCTCTCTTCGATCGTGTTGGTGCAGGGGGGAGAAAGAGATCAGCCATGTTAGAGTGTCTCCCCTTCTTAAGAACAAACCCATCTGTTGGGAGCACTCCAAAAACACAATTAATGGGGACTGACACCAAAGGTGTTGCGGTAAATGGTATCATATCTGTAAGTGTTTGAACACCAGAAGGCGTCCAAGAAATCTTTGGTGTGAAGACTGTATGCACCATCAATGGAATTTCCTTCTCACAATTGCCTCTATTTGAAGACTCTTCCTCCTCATTGTGTTCAACGGAACCCACAACTTGGGAAGGAATCTGATATGTGACTGACTCCTCAATTAGTGACACTTCAATTATTGATTCCAAGTTGAGAACCGATACCTGATTGGTCATTTGGGTTGCTGGGTTGGAATTATCTGATTCATCTTCCTCAACAACATCAACAGGAGAAGATGCAATTTTGCTGGAACTGGGAACCAAAACTGACCTTGCCATGTTTGTTTCTATGAGATGTTCAAGCATAGCGATCCTCTCCTTGAGTGATTGTTCTTCTTGTCGTGTCCTGACGATTGTTGCTTGTAACCAAGCACTTTCAGCCTCTTCATCTGATGGACGGCGATCCTTTGTACGTGACTTGGGAGGTTGTGCTGGAGGTTGAAGTTGCCGAGAGGCGCTGTAGCGTTGTGGGGATGGCTTGTAGCATTGTGGCTGAGAAGGATACGGAGGTGGGAGCCAACCGGGAGGCATGTTGGCGTAAGGGCTCACACCACCGATATGACATAGGGAAAACTAGGGTGGGATGGGCATAAACCTAAAATTAAGGTTCTGTTAGGGACTTTTCCGCGGGCGCGGAACCTAAAATTAAGGTTTTGTCAGCAACCGAACTCTGATTTTGACAAATCTTTTATGTACGGACTCGTCACGAAAAGCTCTAGATGATTTGAGAGTTTTTTGTGGCAAATGGACACTTCTTCCGCGGTTGCGGATACTTCTTCCACGGTCGCGAAAATTGTTCTACTGGCTTCTTTTGCTTGGCTCATCCGCGACTGCTGCTACTGAATTTCTCTAACGAATCTTCTCCATGGGGGACGCCAAGGCCTAGGATTCAATGGTGATGTTGTAGCTAGCTCGTCCTCTTGATATCGCTTCACGGGGGTTGTTGACAATAGACCGTTCTTCACATCAAGTTGGTGGATGGGCCAAGACCGGGACACGGCTAAGCTCATAATAGTGCGGATGGTGGCGGGTTTAACTACTGGCGAGAAGGTCTCGTCATAGTCGATGCCGTGCTCTTGGGAGTAGCCGCGAGCAACCCAACGAGATTTGTAGCGACTCAGGTTTCCAACAGCATCAAATTTGTGACGAAAGAGCCATTTTCCTGAAACAACATTAGCATCTTGAGGCCTTGGTACAAGATCCCAAGTCCCGTTATTAATCAAAGCATCAAATTCTTCTTTCATTCATTTGAACCAAAGTGGGTTATGGATGGCTGTTTTGTGTGTTTTTTGGAAGAGTAGCAAAATTGGGTTGGGTGGGGATGTTTGACCGAATTGATTTGGGGGAGGAAATTGGTAATGTGCCCATGGGAATTGGAGAGAGGGTTGGCGTGGAAATTGTGGGAGTGGGTAGTGGGGCTGATTTTGAGGAGGTGGAAAGTGGGGTAGGAAAAGTTGTTATTGACCCATGATTTTCTTAGATATGTGGGGAATTTTTAATATTATTTTGTGGCTGGGAATGACCGAGATTTTGGACGTGATTTTGAGGTGTGGGTCCTACGGAAACAAACAACGATAACCCTTGTGGTGCAATGCATAGCCGAGGAAAACGCATGGTTTTGTACGTGGTTAAAGTTTGTGTTTGGTGGTGGCGGTGAGGTTAGGAAAACAAAGGCAACCGAAGACGCTTGGTGGTGGCGGTGAGGTTAGGAAAACAAAGGCAACCGAAGACGCGAAGGTGGTCGTATGTGGGTTGTCGTTTGTGGAGAGATTCGAATGGGGTAGACATGGCTTGAGTTGTGGTTGGTGTAATGTTTAGAAGATGGGTTGCTGCATGGAGAGTTTCAACCCAAAAACGTGGTGGCATATGTGCATGGAAGAGGAGGGTTCGAATTTTGTTTGTGATGGTACGAATCATCCTTTCGGCTTTGCCATTTTGTTGAGATGTGTGTGGGCAAGAAAAGCGATATTCTATGCCATTGGATGTGAGGAATTGGAGAAGAGATTTGTTATCGAACTCACCCCCGTGATCAAATTGAATGGACTTGAGTGGTGTTTGGAATTGATTGTTTGTGTATGCATGAAATTGTTTGATTATGTTTGATGTTTCAGATTTGTATTTGAGTGGATATGTCCATATATATTGTGAGAAATCATCAATAATAACCAAGTAGTATTTAAAACCACTAACACTTAATATGGGAGAAGTCCAAAGATCACAGTGAACTAATTCAAATGCAGCAATAACTTTTGTGATGGAAGAATGAAACAGCAGTTTAGTGTTTTTGCCCATTTGACAAGCTTGACAAATACTCAACTTGTGTTTATTACAAAGAATAGAATTTTTGGAAATGATATGAGTGAGAACTTGGCTTCCAGGATGACCCGTGGGATAGTGCAATGTGGATGCGGGAAGAACTTGACTCGCCGAGGGCCTGCTGATGACGACAGAGTTGTTTTGATAGTAGTCACGCCCGGAGCCTCGGCCTCGTCCTCGGCCAAAGCGGCCCCGCACGCGCCCACGACCATGGTTGTTTTGAAAATGCTGCTGATTCGGCGGTGGTGCAGGAGACGCCGGAGGAGGGGCGTGACTGGGTGGCTTGGCAGAAGTGGAGGCCACCGATGTTGTCAAGGCAGTGCTAGGTTTTGCCTTGGTGGCTGAGCGTCTTCGTTCCTCAAGGAGGAGGGCATTCCGACATTGCTGAAAATTCGGGAAGGGGTCTTTGAATTGGATCAAAGCAGCCATGAAGGAGAACTCGTCGTTCAGGCCTCCAATGGTTTGGAGAACCAGATTCTCGTCGGAGACGGGATTTCCGACATCGGCTAGGCCATCAGAAAGTTCCTTGAGTTGGTGACAATACTCGGTGATGGACATGTCGCCTTGGTGAAGACTGCGGAATTCAGATTCGAGTTGAATTGCTCGAGTCTTCTTGTTGTCGCGGAAGAGATTTTCGACATCGAGCCAAATATCGCGGGCAGAGAAGTCTTCATAACGGACGATGATGTCGAAGATTTCTGCTTCAATGGTGGCATAGATCCAAGATTGGACAGTGGAATCCAAGATCTGTCAATTGTCGACGCCGGTGGGAGGAGAACCGTCGATATGATTGAAGAGGTTGAATTTTTTGAGGGTGACAATGAAGAGATGACGCCATATTTTGTAGTTCGGGGGCTTTTGTTGGAGTTTGACGGTGACATGAGTCGAGATGTTCGACACATGAAGAGCATGTTGGACAGCAATGCGGAAGAGGAGAGGGAAGGGGTGGTGACTGGTGGTTGTTCGGTTCTTTGGAGGAGGCCGGTTTGATCGTCACCGTTAACCATGGTGGAGGAAGTGGTGGGAGAGATTTGAGGATCGGTTATTGGGAAGAGAGAAAAGAGGGAGAATTAGGGTTAGGTTGATACCATGTAATGTTCTAGAATACCCAATGTGAGTTGTCTGATATTATTGAATGACTTATATAATGTTACATAAGGAGAGAATTGTCTTTACAATGAAAGGGAAAATATAAAGCAATAAATCTAATTCTAACAGATACACCTCTAATTGTTGCTGGGATAGCTCGGATTGACAACCATGGAAATTAGAGTTTGAGCAGCTGAGCTTAATCTTCTAAACGAATAAGTGGTAGTTTAACTTTAGTCTTCTCTTCTTTTTTTTACCCTTGTTGTAAATAAATATGAAGTGTAAAATAGAAGCATCTGATGTGTACAAAAAATAGTAGACATGTCATATTTTCGGTGCCAAATCAGCGAATCTGCCAGAGTTTTTACCGGAAAACAAACTCATATTATTTTCAATTAATATTATAATAGTTTGGGTATGTTTTTGTAATATTTAAAGTTCGTATTATTTTTTGTTGAAAGCTGATAGAATGTTCTTTCCATTTCACTTGGGCACATTTGTCGAGACACATTTTGCATCGTTAATATTATTTATTATATGTTTTTAAAAATTATAAAAATTTCATATATTTAAAGTACTCAATGAGACGAACAAAACAAGATCTCGCATGACCATATTTATTCTTATAAATTGGAAACAATCTAGCAAATTGTATTAAATTGTGAATAGTGTAAAAATTTGGGATGAAAAGAACATTAAGGGACGGAGGGAGTATTATTTAAAGTTGTTTTTCCTTTATAAGATAACTAGTTCAATCCCCGCGCTTCGCACGAGCCTAATACATTTACTTTAATCGTATTTATATATTTCGTATTATTTTCACATATGTATTTATGTTGTAACTTTTAATAAAAAAAATAGATGTTTTTAATTAATTAAACATATAAATTCTAATATATTGATTAGTAACGGAATCTGAAAGGTATAATTACTAATTAGTGATATTTTAAAATCATTATCTACATAATAACACCGTGCTAAAAGAGAACTTGAAAAGAAAACCTGGTCCAAGGAGAATCTCAAAAGACATACGCATGGAACATATAAAAATCGATGAGGAAAATACGATACAGAAACGAATATACACTCAAAACATAACTAACAGACACATATTAGGAGATTAAATGAAAGGAAGAGAAAATAACAGAAACGAACAGACGTGAGACGACAACTGGAGGAGCCTAATTGAATATGATATTTTTTAATATATTAATTCAATGCATTAACCTTTCAAAAAAAATTCAATTTATTAATTCAATGTATTAAATAGGTATCAATTATCATTACTCCTCAAACTCAACCATTTTTATATATATATATATAGATATAGACAAGAGCCTGCAATGCATAAAATCTGAAAGATAATTATCACATTAAAAGAAGTGTATGAACTTGTAGATTTTTCTTGGACAAATCTATATCCAGTTGCCCTAAGCAACAAAAAAAAACAATCAACAACCATTCGACTAATCTTAAATAGCAATGTTGATCCAGAGCTGTAACTCAAAATTAAAGTCACATGCAATTTACCAAAATCAAACAACACATTAACCAAAAGCCAAAACTGGATTTAACCACCCGTTATATAGGCGATATTACTCATAACCACCCGCTCAATTGAAAATTATTTTTAACCACCCATTAAAAACTTTCTGTTTACAATTAACCACTCGTCGGCGTTTTCTGTAAATCTGTTAAGTGAGGCAAAAAGACAAAAATACCCTTAGATTTTAACAAACTCCGACTCTTGGAGTTGGAAATGCCTCCTTAAGACCAGAGACCTTATTCTCAGTTTTGTTGGGCCCTCGCAGATTGGCGCCATCATCTCTGACCCGGATAACATCTTTTGCTGCGCTGACGCCTATGATGGCTCACCACCATTTGGAAAGACTTCAACACTCCTAAGTGCTCCTTTATCTCATGGTTGGCTCTTGCAAACCGCCTCCCTACTTGTGACAGGATCCAGAGTTGAGCCAACTTCACCAACCCTCTATGCTCTCTCTGCAACAGGCTCTCGAATCTGGAAACCACCTTTGGAAGGAATGCCTCTTCACTCAGAATGTCATCTCCAACATCCTTTCTTGGCCCCACCTCCCCATCCGTTACGACTCAGTCAAGGATTGGCTCATTTGGATCTTCTCTCTTAAGGGTCATGATAAGAAACAAATCAAGACTTACTCCTCCTCCTTCACTGCACTCGTCTACTTCACTTGGCTCACTCAGAACAAAGCTATTTTCCAGAATATTCGCCCCGACATCAAAAGTTGTACTAGAAGGATCATCTCAGTGTGCCTCTTCTAGAATCTTGTCCTAGTCACATGGATATGCTCCTTGTTTTCTTTGTCTCTTCTCTTCTCTCCTCTATGTACCTCCCCCTGTCTCCAGTTTTGTAATGAATCCTGGTTTTTATTAATGCAATTTACGAAAATTAAAAAAAAAAATCACGTCTTCTTGATGTAAAATGTTGTACAGGATTGGGTTATCATGTTCTTCAACTTTTGCAGATATTTCTTGTTCTATTATAAAACAAAATTGCTCATTATAGTTTCTTCATAGGTCGTGATGTTTTCGATAGGCTATTGATTGATTCGGACTGGTCTATAAACAACGGGAACTGGCTTTGGTTATCACGTTCTTCATTTTTTTTTCTATGAGATAGCAAGCAAAGAATCCAAGAGGAGGCTACCTGAATCATACGCCTTAAACAAGACAATGAACGTGTTGGTGCGTAACGAGGATCTAAGAAATTTGAGGTAGAAATTGAAGGGAAATCAGAGCCACGAATCAAATCCTAAGAAGCAGGAGAAGATATGATAATTTATCATGGAATTATAGAGTTGTAATAGTATAAAGAAAGTGAATAGAGTAATCGGATATGAAAATATGAATATTTGACTGTTATAGAGTTGTAGAAGTTGGGTTTTAACTGTTATAAGGGATAGAAAGACAACGTACAACTGAAAGATAGAAGTAAAATATAAAATCATGTTGTTTACTAATAAGGTATTACTTATTCCAACAATATTGTTAGTTTTAAATAAATTAAAATCCAAAGGAAAAATGGGTCTATAATTGAAGATTAGATGGTAGATTAGTGAAGGTGATTTGCATCTAATTCTTACGTTTTTCATGGGTGCACTACATTTAAGTTGAATTGTTTTAGCCTTCCATTTAATGTTCCGTCAATCAAATCTCTCATACCTTTAAATCAAGTAAGATTTTCTGATGATGAATATTGAGCATGGAATCATAGATGCTAGTGAATTACTCGCAAGTGTTTATTTTACTTTCTGTCAAACTTTGGAAGTACAAATTATTCAGTATTCTTTCCGAATGCACTAAAAAGATAAATAATGTGGCAGTGATTCTTCGATTTAAGCATCGAGCTTGGATGCTAACTTGTCAAGCTAACATTTGGACACGTTTTTGGATGTCACCTTCATATGTAATTACATGTTATTTCATGAAATATATGTTCTTTTTGTTGTATAATACGGAGTACCTCTTAAGTTTTACAACTGTATAGTAAAATGACTAAGTAGAATGGTTCAGATTAAGCATTTTACTTGAAAAAGTTATCCTATTTAAGAAATTATAAATCTATAGCATAAAATTTAATATAAAATTCATAATCTTAAAGTAAAGGCTTAACCTTGTTATGCGATATTTTACCGAAATATATCAAGATACATAGGCTATAGAAATTTAAAAATTATCTAATTTTACAAATAAGGAATATGGAGAGAAAAAATCACGTGAAGATAACGACTTAAATGAGAAATGAAGATGCTACGTACATAGCGTGAACTTATGACTCATTTACCAAGAATTTAGACATTATTCACAACGTTAGTGTGCATGAAAGTTGAATTGTCTCCAGCTCACCGATATGAAAATGAAATAAAAAATACATATTATTCTAGGCAATAGATAAGAATTCTAATAACCTAAACAAGAATTGCAACAATTAGAGGCTTTTTCCCCAACTCTTTCCATTCTTTATCAGATCATAAAACCAACTTTCTGAAGATCTCTTCCCTCTCTTCAGGACCGGACATCTATTGCAACAATTCGATCTTAGATCTACAAGAAAAAAATCAAAAATTAAAAAGTATATATGTTTACTCATCCATCACTTGCTCTATTTAAAACCCTAGTTGTGTCTATTACATTTGATGATTGATGTGTCCTAATATAAATCGTCACATGTTATTCTTGTTGCATGCATCAACAAGGCATAATAAAGCACCATGAAAGTGATGGATATATGTAAATGTGACCCTATAGTACAACTAAGGGAAGAAGATGCTCTTAACAATTTTGGTTGCTCGATCGTCCAAATATTTCTTCCTTAATTGTGTATATATATTGTCTCTTGTGGTTGTGGCCATGCAAGTTAAATGAACTTTTCGAATTGTGAACAAACAACCAAAGCAACACAATAAACAAATATTATAATAAGAAAATTAAGGGCCATGATCGACATGTTACATTCTTGTGAACGTAAAATAAGAGAGATCGAATAGATTCTTGAAACAGCCATGCATGATGCATCAAAATCTTACCAATAATGAGAAAGGAACAATTTTATATGCTTTCTATTTCATGAAAACGTACAACGATTAGGAGAAAAGGGATTGCACTACGTTTCCAACTTCCTACTCCCTTCTTCCTTACTCTTCGTACTGTTCTTATGCACACACATATTAATTGTATAGCCATTTAATATATATTATTTTAATATATTTTTCGGTTTCATGCCCTATTTTCATAGACCTCTCTAGTAAAGTTTGAGTAGATGTTGAATAGTATTTTTAGGGTTTTTTTATATCCTATATTCACTCATCGAAGGCATGAGACAGATAATAGAGCCTTGTGGTGGGAGAAAATTTGCGGTTTTACGACTTGATTTTGTTTCTTTGTTTAGAGTGTTCTTTCATTTCGCTATTTTTCTTTATTTCTCTTAGGTATCTTCTTCTCGTGTTTCTTATTATGTTGTTCCATTCTACTACTCGAAGATTCATCCGTCCGATTTATTTGAGATGCGAATGTGTACAACTTAACCCTCCAGACGCACATCTTAACTCTACCAGACACCGTTTAAATAGTATTTACAGTGTGTTCTTGTTGTTGTTGGGTTGAGTAGTGAAAACCTGAAAAAAAACTAACTCAATGAACATATTATACATTCGATAAGGATACTCATAAAGACACTGCAAGCATATAAATTTCTTCTACTCCCTATGTCCCCTCTTGATCTACCTGTTTCAAATTAACACATTTGTCTTATGCACGCTTTGTATCGTCAATATCTCTCATTACAAGTTAGTAAAGATAGTAAAACTTTGACATTGTAAAAGTATTCATAGAGTCAATGAATCAAACAAAACCACTCATGACTATATTTTACTTTATACAATGGTCAGAAACGAAAGATTCTCTTCAACCTTGAATAGTATGAAAAAAGTAAACGTGGAGGGGCTATTTAATAGAACAATTTTTCAAAAAAAATGTATTTACTCTATATTCTAAGAAAACAGGATAGAAGTATATTTTAACTAGCTATGAGCCTACGATCATTTATATATATTTTTTTGGTGACTAACGATCATTTATATATAGAAGAACCTTCTTTGGTGAAAATAACTTGATCGGCTAGGGTTCATTGTTAGCTGAATATATTGCTAGCTAGCTAGCTAGCTACTCGTCACTGTTAAAATCGACTACACAGAAGAATAAAATCGACTTTTTTATGATACTATATGGGTAAAAATTTGACAACAAGTCGAATGGTATAATTAAATTGATCAAAAATGAAGATTTTTAGCCTATTGCTGTGTTTCATCTCATGGGATCTTGACATTGATAAACTTAGGTTAGTCGATTGATTTATGTATGTGCATCCGGATTTGTGATGATTTTTTTTGTTTTTATCGTGAATATTAATACGAAACGCCTATATGCACGCGACTTTTTCTCTATATGCACGCGATTTGGTGCGCAGATGTTATGCGCATAGGTTGGTGCGCAGTTTTCTTGCGCACAAGGGTATTTTCGGGATAATTGTGAAAATTCTGACGATGTCTGTCAAATGTGTGCGCATTAAAACAACGCACATAATATATAATGCGCAAAAGTTCAGCGCACGACGTTTCGGATTCCCGAATGTGTGCGTTGAACTTTTGCGCACAGAATTAGTGCGCAGAAGCACTGCGCACACATTCTATTAAACCCTTGCCGCAACTTCTTCTTCTTCCTCCTTCTTTCTTTCTTTTCTGCTGTAGCTCGACGGCGCCGATCAAACACTTTCCATTTCCGAGCGTTTCCCTCGTCTAAACACAATTCCGTCAATGGATTCTGAACCCCCTCATTCTTCCGGTCCCGACCACACCACTTTCGTCCCAATCCCAACACCTCCAGCGACTTCCGTCCGAACGGAGCCACCTCCGGCGACCTTGTCCGACGATGAAGCGTTGGTGGATGGAGGTGGCCGGCGGTATGCGACTCGAGCCGCGTTGGCAGCGGCAAATGCTCCTCCGGCGACTATTCCGGCAACTATTCCGGCGACTATTCCGGCGACTCGGGTTCCAGAGACACCGCACGATCTTTATTCGGTATAAAATTTCTAAACCCGCTTTTTTCAAATATTTATCGTATTTAATTGTGGAAATTTATTCGTAATTGTTTTTTGTAATAATTACGAATAAATTTCAGTTTTTTATGAATTAAATATTAGAATTCGTATTAATTGTAATTTAATCGTAATTTTTCATAATTACGATTAAATTTCAGTTTTGTATGAATTAAATATTAGAATTCTTATTAATCGTATTTTTTTATAATTACGATTAAGTTTCAGATTATTATGCATTAATCGAATGCCTAATCGAATTATTATGAATTCGTATTAATTGTAATTTTTTAGTAATAGTAGTGATTATTATTTCGTATTAGTTGAGATGTTTATTTTTTAGTAATTATGAATTAAATATTAGAAACTTAACAGTCATAACTAGTTATGACTTAATTGTTAAATTTCTAACAATTTCTATTAAAAAATTTAGTTTTCGTAGATATAAAGACTCGAATTTGATTACGAAGTTGCAAATTATTTCCGAATATTTTAGTATGAATTAGTCATACTAAAAATGTAAAAACATGTAGACTATACAAGCCGCCATGGATCAGACGGGCAACACGATGCCCGCACCAGTAGCGGAACGGCTTCCACGTCGACATGATGTGGCAGCCGGTGTGCGATTATCGTTCGAGGCCCTCGAACGATTTTTCGGCACCGGATCACCTGAGCGCCGTGAGCCAGGGAATGAGTACGAGGAGGCACAGCTGCAGCAGCAGGAGATAGATGGTTCGCACATGGAGATGGATGGACAGAGAGCAGATTTCCATGACGACGTAGATTATCCTGGTCGATATGTTACTGCGTTCGACCCTATCGAGCCCACACCAGTACAGGCGCAGGTGACCACGGATGACTATGATATCCAGGACGCACCTCTGTTTCAGGATGCTTTACCTCGCAGTTCAGAGCATACAGAGCAGGATTTACCTGCAGTGACAGATGCAGAAACGTCGACATCTTCTCCTCCTACGGTCGCATCTGCAGAGCCAGTCGCATCTTCAGAGCCAGTGTCGGGAGATTTAGACGACGATGACCATGCCCCACAGACATATTTTCCTTGGCTCGGGGAGTCGATGCAGGACATTTGTCGTCCACGTGCGCCTCACCTATTGTGTTCTTATGAGACGCATATAGCGAGATGGATATGGTCGCGTGGTCCTCTTCCAGGGCCCGCTCCCGATGTACCATTGGTGCCCCCGGTGCAGGTTAGGAAGCGTGCCCGTGCGGGGGAAGCTGTAGGCCGAGGCAGAGGCCGAGGTGGTGGGAGAGGGAGAGGGAGAGGTAGAGGGAGAGGGAGAGGTCAGGAGGGTGCTGAGGGAGTTGGTGGTGAGGGTGTTGCTGCTGAGGGAGTCGCTGAGGGTGCTGCAGTTGAGGAGGTTGTTGGTGAGGAGGTTGTGGCTCCAGTTAGAGGTGGTCGTCGTCCCAGGCAGAGACGACGAGTAGGAGATATTCAGGCAGAGGATGAGCCAGAGGATGGGGACGGGGATGAGGCCGAGGCTGAGGCGGCTCCGTTAGATCCGGTATGTTCAATAACATTGATCTGAATGCTTATAATAAGTTATACGTTTCTTATTTACTAACCGGACGCAAATTTTTTTCTGTACTTATTTAGGCTAGGAAGCTCCTGAGGGTGATGTACAGATCTGCACAGGTTCATGATTATGAGCATCATATTTCAGCTGAGGAGGGTACATGGTTCAGGCTTGCTGAGCGTTCTGGGCTGACAGAGCTGCGCCGAGTGGGCATAGCATCTCAGATCGATGCTGCATTGATTTCTGCTTTTGTGGAGAGGTGGCATCCAGAGACCAACACTTTCCACATGCCATTTGCTGAGATGACCATCTTCCTACATGACGTGATGCAGATCCTCAGAGTCCGTATACATGGTCGTAGCTGCAATTCACCTATGACAGATGACCAGATCTATGCGGCGCTTGCGGACGCTATGGGTCAGGAGGCTGATGACATGAAGGCATGTTATAGCTCAGGTGGCATTCATTTCGGTGCCCTCAATGCTCGGTTGGAAGTTTTGTTTGATGCGCCAGTCAGGAATGAGAGTCACATTGCCACTCTGTATCTCCTTTTGCTTCTGGGCTCGACTGTCTTGGTGGACAGGTCGACAAAGGGTGTCAAGGTCCAGTACGCGGCGCTTGTTCTCAACCATGATCGTACAGGGGACATTGCATGGGGAGCCGGCATACTTGCGTTAGTGTATCGCAATTTAGGGTCTGCATCTAGAGTCGAGACGGCAACCATTGATTCATGTGGGATTCTTCTGAGGGTAAGATCTTGTCATTAACGTCTTGGTGAATAACTCTTAACTATTCACGTAGTTTTACTAATAATCTGTAATTGTTTATATGTAGTGCTGGATCTGGGCATACTTTCCTCATTTTCGTGATCACTTTGTCACGAACCCTGCATTCGCCCATGGAGATGCTGCTGTAGGATTGTATACACCACTTAGCTCGGATACTGGGCGTTTGGTTGCCATCCGTCGCATGCTCGACAGCATGAGATATGAGTAGGTTTGGATTTAATTTCTTATATTTTTTATTTCATTACCGCAATACGTGTCTAATTTGGCTTGTTATTTGTTTCAGGTTAACTGGCAGCCATGGACAGATTTGGACTTCAACTCACCAGAGGTTTCTCCTACGAGATTTGAGGGCGTATTGAGCATCTGGAAATTTCATGAGGCCTACAACCCTAGGAGAGTCCTGCGGCAGTTTGGGCGGGCTCAGCCCGTTCCCGAACCACCCATTCAGCCGTTGTCATTTCATCGGCCCATGGGTTGCACGAGGTATGACGTCGTTTATGCACCTGAGCTTCTTCTTGCATGGGACGCAGAGCCGAGGCCTCTGATCGATCTGGATGGGCCGGTTGCAGAGCCAGCATGGAAGATGTCTGATGACTATATGGATTGGCTGGACGAGTTCTCACATCCCGTCGTCGATCCATCCTCTGAGAGACATGATCGCCCGCCTCGCTATGGATATACCCCGATGCCTATCGATGCATTAGCGGTATGTAAAATTTTATAAAGTTTGTACAAAACTTAGCTTTAGACCTTAACTAACGATTAAATTTACGTTTTGTTTGCAGCGTTGTCAGATCCTCCAAGCCATGATGCACTCTTTTCTAGACACCCCTATCTCGGATCGACCTTGGGCCACTGAAGATGTGATTCGTGGTTGGCTTGCAATCTTAGAGGCACCTCAGGCACCTTTGGCACCATCTCCCCCATGTGCATCGCGGATGCCACCACCACCACCACCTCCTGTTTTCCGAGATTCTGTTCATGAGAGTGGCCAGGGGAGTGGATGCGGCACTCAGGAGGATGCGCACCAAGATGATATGACTCAGGGTGATGTGCCTCGGGAAGATGCTCCGCCTTATACTCAGGAGACTTAGGATTAGACGCTTGACGTCTGTTTTTGTTTGATGGATGTTTTATGTACGATTGATGTTTTATGTATGCATTTTTCTTGTGTGATGGTTTTAAATTTTATGTTTTGCTTGTTTGAATATTCAAAATGACTCCGAACAATAATGCAAATACAAATCTGAACAACAAGACGTGAAAAACTATATTGATTTGAAAACGAAATACAAATTTCAATAACAACACTACACAAAGAGATGGTGAGGAAGACCAACCTATGAAGATCCCCAAACCGATGATTGGTTTCGATGTTCGGAGTCGGCAATATGTACCAACTAATAACCAGTTTCCAAACTCTTATTAGTTCGTACATTTTGCTAAATCCGAACATCGAAACCAATATCGGTTGGGGATCTTTATAGGTTGTCCCTCCTCAACTTCTCTTTGTCCAGTGCTATGCTTGTTTACTAACGATTACAACAACCACTTAACTAACAATTACAACAACGAACTAACGATTAAAACAACCACTTAACTAACGATTGGAAGCCAGGGTCGCCTTAAGATCGGCGTTTTCCTCCTCCAACGTACGTATCTTCGAGAATAGATCTCTTATTGCAGCTAAGGAGTAACAAGGGTGTGGTGGATCGATCCACTCGCAGAATTTACAAATGTAACCACCAGTACCAGCGCATGTCCAGAACCTTCGAGCGAGGTTTCTTCGAGATTCTGAACTCCTCATTATCGCTGGTCGATCACATTTACAATAAAAAAGGGCAGCGTTGCTTGATGATGAACTGTGCGACATAGCGAGTGTTAAGAGACAAATGGTGAGATTGGTGAGGTTAAGAGAGAGATGGTGAGATTGGTGAATTGAGGTGAGTGCAACCCCCCTTTTATAGCTTCGGTTTTTCTGTTGAAATATGACCGTTGCGTGCGCAGATGTTATGCGCACGCAACGGTCATATTTTAACGGTCTTCAACCGTGCGCAGATCTAATGCGCACAGAATCATGTGCGCAGATCTAATGCGCATATAAGGCCATCAGGACCGATAAGGGTTTTTTTGCGTTTTCGCGTATTTTCGATCAACTTTTTGTGACGGGGAGACCGTATACACACTTTATATGCCTAATAACACTATTTTGTATAAGCTTTTCAAACATAATCCACATCGATGTGCTAGACCCTTCATATCGCAACTATTTCGAAGAATGAAAGACTAGTGAAGGTTTACAAAGGAGGTGTTACTCGAAGAGTTCGAGTTTTCGACTCGAAGTTACCGACAAGGTTAAATAGCTATAATATGCATTGAAAACAAGTTTCATTGCATTCCGACGTCGTTTGGGCATCGAACCACCTATTCTCGACCTTAACAGGCCATCAGGACCGATAAGGCGTTTTTGCATTTTCGCGTATTTTCGATCGACTTTTTGTGAAGGGGAGACCTTATACACTCTTTATATGCCTAATAACACATAATTGTATAAGTTTTAAAAACATAATCAACACCCATGTACTAGACCCTTCATATCTCAACTACTTCGACTATTTCGAAGAATGAAAGACTAGTGAAGGTTTACAAAGGAGGTGTTACTCGAAGAGTTCGAGTTTTCGACTCGAAGTTACCGACAAGGTTAAATAGCTATAATATGCATTGAAAACAAGTTTCATTGCATTCCGACGTCGTTTGGGCATCGAACCGCCTATTCTCGACCTTAACAGGCCATCAGGACCGATAAGGCGTTTTTGCGTTTTCGCGTATTTTCGATCGACTTTTTGTGAAGGGGAGACCTTATACACTCTTTATATGCCTAATAACACTATTTTGTATAAGCTTTTCAAACATAATCCACATCGATGTGCTAGACCCTTCATATCGCAACTATTTTGAAGAATGAAGAGTATAGTGCGCAGTGGTAGAACGCACAGAAATTTCAGCCATGCGCTAAGGTAAAGCGCACCTATTCTGTAACTTTTTGAATCTGTAACTTTTGGTGCGCAGGTGTAACGCGCACAGAAAATTACCGTTAAAAATTTGTGCGCAGCTACATAGCGCACTTTTAGTTACCGTTATTTTGAATCGGTAACTCCTTGTGCGCAGAATCAACGCGCACCATATACATAAATTCCTATAAAACCAACGGTTTGAAGGTGGTGATTTCTTCATCCATCTCAACTAGTTCATGCATCTCAACTACAGCAAAAATCGAAGTTTCCCTACTTAATCGGTAAATTTTTCTTTTGTTCATTTTTGTACATGCTTTGTTTTTTGTATATGCTTTCATGTTTATAACTAAAGTTTTATTATTTACTTATTTCGAAGATCATAACTACGAATATGGCATCATCATCATCCCCAAGACGTGTGAAGCCTGACCCTCCACAGATAATGTGTACTGGTACAAAAAGGTGTCGCCAAATGTGTAATGTTTACGTTAACAATGACGAAGACATGCCTGACCAGTATGGACGAAGGCATTATGCATGCAATTGTTTCTTCGGAATCAGGTTTATTGATCCAGAGCATACCCCTACTGCTTTACGTGCTATCACGAAATTAATCATCAAGAAAAAGAAGAGTGACAATTCCAATGCAATCTGATCCATTCATTGTTATATAAAGCACAATTACACTACTACCAAAATAACAAATACGAAACATTAAAAACCAAGGCATTACAAACTAAGAAATTCCAATGCGTCTTCTAATTATTACATGACAATCTCACTCAGTCAGATATGTGAACGGGTTCGGTCCCTCCTTTATACATGAATGGATCTGGTGCCCGGCCATTTGAAATGCGGTACTCTCGATACATCCTCAAATTGTCCCCAAATGTTTCTTCCCACCATTGAATGTTTGGATCTACGTGTTTCTTCCACGAACCGGGAGTATGCGGTAGTGGCGAACCAACCATCAACGCCACCTATATAAACACAATCGACTTAAGACATTAAACAAAAAACTATGATCACACAAGTATCAAGTACAATTGTCTACTTTACCGGTATGAAGTGGTCACGGTTGCCTACGTGTGCCATGCCGAAAATCTGTCGTGGAGGATCAGCGTTTTCTGTTCTACACCTTAGCGGTAAGCAAAAGGTCGGAGCATCCCAACACAATAACACGAGACCAACTTGGTATAGGGTGGCAAACACTAAGCCCATCAGTGGAAAGTGCAACCAGTACAGTTCTGAACAAGGGCTTCTGCAATGGTTAACTTGGAGAATAAGATCCTCCCAAGTACCCGGACGAAGACGACGACGAATAGGCTCGTACAATTCTCGGTTCTGAAGCAGCTCCGTTACCAGCTCACGCCGAATGTTTCCGTACTCTTGTTCTTTTCTTCCCAGAAGTAAGGCCATCGACCTATAACCACAATGTCCGTCAGAACGTACCTGT
This sequence comes from Oxyria digyna, assembly GCA_029168935.1. Classification (NCBI taxonomy): domain Eukaryota; kingdom Viridiplantae; phylum Streptophyta; class Magnoliopsida; order Caryophyllales; family Polygonaceae; genus Oxyria; species Oxyria digyna. The sequence continues at coordinate 51,874,248 of JAPVLV010000005.1, forward strand.
CTAACATCTGTGATGTATGGAAGCCAAAAATCATCCAAATTGTCAATGCCGAAGTCAACCCCCCTATGAATGAGAGGAACACCAAGTTCTTCAGGGCACTGATCGAAGTCAGTGTAGTTTGATCCTTCAGGCTGTGATAGGTCGGGCATGGGTTGAGAATGCAACTCCTCGGCCTCAATGACCACGGGAAGTGATGTCGTTGTTTGCTCTCTAGGACGACCTGGTCGTTTTGCTCCTGTATTGTTTGCCTTCTTCTTTCCTTTTGATTTCTGCTTTGCCTCCTCCTTCTCATACTTCTTCAGCTCTTCTTGTTTGTGCTCAAAATAACTCTTCTCTCTCGATTCCTCCTTGTCATTTTCACTGTCATCCTCCTCCTTTTTAGGACGACCTGGCCGTCTTGCTCCTGTACTCTTCTTTCCTTTTGATTTCTGCTTTGCCTCCTCCATCTCATACTGCTCCATATCTTCTTGTTTTATGTCATCCTCCTTGTCATTTTCACTGTCAACCTCCTCCTTATCCTTGTTCTTTGCACCCTTTGGCCTGCCTTTTCTTCTCACATTTGTCGGTTCTTTCAAGGTAGTTAGTTCAGGATGCTCCAAGTCCTGATACAACTCACCTAGCTGGTATGCCGTGCTTTTCTTCAAGGTTCCAAGTTCCAACTTGGTGAACATTTCATGGAGTCGCAACTCTATAATGTTCATTCGGACCTTCAGATTTGGGTCGTCTTCTGTTTCAGGAGTGTCATCCCAATGCAAATCCCTCCAGAACAGGTGAATGTCATCCTCAATCAGGGGTGTGTTTGAAATGATAGCGTGTGCAATTTGATGGACGCACGACAACCCAAGACAGTTCCTCACCCAATGGTCGGTGCATTGTTCAGGAAATTTCCCCGTCAACATGATCTCATAAGTAGCCAACAAATGATCAAAACACCTGTCTGACACTTTGTAGAATAGTCGGGAAAAAATAGCCCTTCCAAGCGGATGCATGTTTGGATCATCAAAATCAGTTGGTCGTTTGGAGAGAGACATGTTCATGCTCGCCCTAATTGAATCAATCTGAAGGAGTACTGAATGATGGATCCGTACGATCACTCTGTTAAAGCCCCCTCTGCTGGAACCAATAATATCTTTCAAAACCTTGTGCATCCCTTCAACTCTAAAAAACAGTTAAGTTGGTAAGTTAAGAAAGTACGCCGTTATGATATAATCGTCTTTAACTAAAAAATATCAATATTTACCTGTTTGAAGTCCTCGTAAGGAAATGAAGCTTATGATCTGTCCAAGCCCTCACTATACTTGTCTTGTGAGGATTAAGCCATGTTCTCTCGACGTATCCCACAAGGCCGCTCTTCCAAGATCTCTTCAACTGTTCGAGCCGCAGTTCATAGGTCTCTTCAGTAGCTGAGCAAAATAGTCCCCAACATTGTCCTGCAAAGGCTTCCACTTTAATTTGTCTCTTTAGGATGGTCGAAGCATGTGCCTCAATGTTGTGTTTGATATGCACCCAACACAACAGATGTTGAACTTCGCTCCCGAAAACAGTCTTTATCCCTTTTATCAGCGCGTCTTCGCAATCTGTCATTATAGCCGTTGGCATCACTCCCAAATCTATGAATAATGACTTCAATTGAATCATTATCCATGTGTAATGATAAATCCTTTCCGCTTTAGTGAATGCATACGCGATGTTGAACGTCTTGTGTGTACTGGTGAATCCAACGATCTCTACGAGCGGCATTTCATATCTATTGAAACATTAACATATATCACTACAGAACATATATCATTATCCGAACTAAATATCGACCAAGGTATTGTAGAGACTTACTTGTTTGTCTTGTACGTCGCATCGATAATTACCACGTACGGGTACTTCTTCAACAAACGCAACGACTCTTGGTTAGCAAAGAATAATATTGCAACCTCTCCGTTTGTCGTGTCTCTATGTGGGTGAACTACGTAGTCGTGGTCTCGCAAAAACTTAAGCGACCACTGTGTCACGTTTAGCTCTCCGCGATCTTCGTAATTCACCTTCTGCAAAAAGTTTGCAACTTGTCTCCTTGAAGTAACATTACCAGGGTACTTCTCCCTCAATTTAGAGATAATTTCTTTTGGCGTCTTGCGTCCAGTTCCATCTCCCCACCGCCTAGCACAAAGCTCTTGCTCCTCCGTCATTCGACCCATGAATGCATTCCCATGAAAACTAGCAAGTAGCACATGGTTATGCCGACCTTCTATCACACCTAAAATCCATTTTTCTCCTGCGACCCCGGGAATGTTTTTCTTTCGCACTGCTAGTAGCTGAAATCTACACTCACACTTCTTCGACTTCGACTTTCTAAGCCTAGGAACAACCAACTCTAGATTCTCTTTGTTCACCTTTGGCCTCCCAGATCTTGGTTTTCCAAATCTATCGCACACAATACTTATTTGGTACGGACTTGAATTACGCGTTACCAAAGCTATCACTAACTCCTTTCCTCTATCTCTCGCCCACTCGTACAATTCTTGCGGAGTATCCCAATATTGTGCGGTTCTAAAATAATCCGAATAATCTTTCCCCTATACGTAATTGTAGAGCGACAATTACACTACTACCAAAATAACAAGGCAAAATACGAATCATTACTTTAAACTAATTAGGATATCATATGAAACTAATTAGGCTATCATATGAAACTAATTAGGCTATCATATGAAACTAATTAGGCTAGCATATGAAACTAATTATTCTAGCATATGAAACTAATTATTCTAGCATATGAAACTCATTTGAAACTAATTACGCTACCATATGTTTCAAATTATAACATATTATACTAACCACAAATTCACCACTCGGATCCCAGTCGCCGAACTCTTCGTCTTCTAAGAAACCATCCAACCATTCGTCGTCGTTCGGGTCGTCTTCCTCTTCTTGTGATCCGCTATCCCAATCGTGTTCTTCATCACTATCTTCACAACTTTGATTAATCAACTCTAACATACGAGAGTTTTGATTACGACGATACATTTTGAATGAATTTGTTGGAAAACGAAGAGGTGTTGAATGAATTTGTTGGAAACGAAGAGATTGTGGCTTTATATAGGCACATTTATGACCGTTGTGGTCCAAATGAAACTGTAAAGACCCGTGCGCTAACCATCCGCGCACAAACCCAAACCCTAAAGCACCTGTGCGCAGAACCTAAGCGCACAGTTTTACATTTAACGGCTACTTTTTTCAAAAATTTCAACGGCTACTATGTTTGAACAGTGCGCAGAAACACGGCGCACAGATTCTCAACCTGTGCGCAGTAGTTAGGCGCACAAGGTGTTACAGACTCTGAAAATTTACGAAAAGTACCCGTAATACCCCGTAAAACACGTATGCGCATAAGAACTGCGCACAGATGCGTGCGCATAAGTTGCGCGCACAGAATCGCGTGCATATATGCATCGATTCGCGGCCTATTAATATTAACGTGATGAGAATATGAGATTGATTTTATAAAAGCAAAGAAGATTAGGAAAAGGTATGTGTACGTATTTAACAGACAAAAATATGCTACTTTTTGAAAATCTTTATGAAGCCAAAAGATTTCCTCGAAACTTCATTGACATTTTTGTTGGAAAGGATGGAGAACCGACGGCTTCAATATCGCTTGAAATTAAAATTGAACATTATCGGAACTATGAATTTGGAGAACCATTCAATATTTATTCCAATTTTGGTTCATGATTTTTTAAGATCGTAAAACTGATTTAGTTTGCATGTGCAATTTAATATTAAGGTTAACCATTTGTTGTTTTAGTTTGCATAGTAAAAATGCAAAGTTTAATCATTATTTCATGTTTAGCTTTGATTTAAAACACCGTTTAAAATTGAAATTGGATCAAAACATAGCTAGTTAATACTCCCTCCGTCCCGGTTTAATTGTCCTGAAGTACACTTTTGCACAGGATTTTAGGAGAGGAAAAAAGAGGGAAATAAGTCTGACACAATATTAAAAAAGATTTTTTATTAAATTTAAACCAATCAGAAGCTAGCTTAACAATTAAGCCAGCCAATCAAAATGCTTGTTTACATATCACACGGATCACCAAATTTCACTTACAACCTGGACCAAAATACCCCTTATACAAATCTGGGATTGTACTGATATAAATACACCTAAACCTGTGTAGAGCAGGGCATTTATTGCTTAAACACCCAAAAACAGAGAAAATAAAGAGAAAAATAGGGGGAAAAGAGAGGAAAAAACACAGCATTAACTGCATCATTGCCTGGATGCTATGGCCTCAGCTTTTAACATAAATGAAGCTCCACTTCCAGATGAAGAAGTCTTTATTGATGAAGAGATGGCTCAGTTTGAGCAGGAGTTTAATGAGCCAACAAGGGACAGAGGGCTAGCATTTGACCTTAATGAACCAGCAGTAGGAGAAGACTTCCACCAACCAGAAGCAGAGCAAGACACCGAGGCAACCCAACATCATCAGCCAAATCACAAAACCAGGCTCAGCAGTGAAGAAAAAATGCACATATTCAATACGCTTCTAAGAAGGGCTTCAGGGGGACAACTGCCACAAGGTGCAATTACGGCTGCTGCACAAGAGTTCAAGATGTCAGCAAGGTGTATTAGCAGGTTATGGAACACAGCAAAGAAGCAACATCAAGCCAACCAAAGGTACAATCTATCCACAAAATATCATAATTGTGGCAGAAAAAGAATTCAGTTACAACCAAATGCAATAGAGTCACTAGGAATGGGGGTGAGGACATGCATTAGGGACTTGGCAAGTAGCCTAGACATGTCAAAGACAACAGTTCATAGGATGATCAAGAAGGGAACAATCAAGCCACATACAAACTCACTCCACCCTGGACTGAATGAGGAACACAAAAAGACTAGGTTGGAGTGGACTTTAAGCTTATTACAGGGGACTACATTAGAGGAGAAATCACAATATCATTCAATGTTTGATTTTGTTCATTTGGATGAGAAGTGGTTTTATCAAACCAAGAAATCTCATAAGGTCTATCTAGGAGCAAATGAGAAGGGCAAATACAGATCAGCTAGTTCAAGCAAGTTCATCTCAAAGGTCATGTTCACTACAGTTGTTGCTAGGCCTAGATTTGATTTAGAGGGACAGTGCACTTTTGATGGGAAGATTGGAATCTTCCCATTCACATTCCAAGAACCAGCAAGGAGAAACTCAAAAAAAAGACCAAAGGGGACTATTATTACAAGAGTAGTTGAATCAGTCAACAAGCAAGCCACAAGGAGCATGTTGATAGACAATATCATCCCAGCAATTAAAGCAAAATGGCCACAAGATGGACAGAAAGTTATATATATCCAGCAAGACAATGCAAGAACTCACATTACTCAAGATGATCCACAATGGCAAGAAGTGTACATACAAGATGGATTCACATTCATATTAGTACAACAACCAGCAAATAGTCCAGATCTGAATATACTAGACCTAGGATTTTTCAGAAGCATCCAGTCACTAATGCACAAGAAGATGCCAAATGGTGTTGATCAAATGTTAGAGGCAGTGAATGAAGCTTTTAATGAATTACAACCTCGAACTCTAGCTGATGTATGGTTGTCTCTACAATATGTGATGAATGAAGTACTTAAATGCAAAGGAGGCAATGATTATGAAGTACCACATCACAGCAAGAAGAAGTTATTTGCTCAAGGGAATCTACCCGTAATTGTCAAGGCACCTATGTGGGCTATTATACAAGCTTGGAACATAGTCCATGGGGGGACACATGAAACAACACAACAAGAAGGGCAAGAAACTCAGGAAAATCCAGCAGAGCCACAAACTGAAGAGAATCCAGCAACCCAACATGCAAATGACAGTCAAATGAGGGATGATTATAGATGATTAGGGGACTATGAATTTCTAATCAGTTTTAATCATTTTGTGAATGTAATTAGTCAAGATCCGTGATGATTATGAATATAAGATGATATTTTGGAAATGCAATGAATGGAATGTGTGCAATTGTATTCTCAGATGTCCCTATATCCCACATAGACTAAAATACCAAAAACCATGTCCAAACATACCCATAGGCATCTACTTGATCACATGTGGGTGTTCCTATGGCAAAATAGGTTTGTGATTTTAACAGTCTTGCATCTTACATCTAAGTTAAGAGTTTACATCATTGATTTAAAATCTCAGTGTCCCCATTTCCCTCACAGATTCAAGACTAATCACAAACCTAAAATATCACATAGAAATCAATCCATCACATGCAAAAGAGTTCCCATAACACATAAAGACACAATTTTTTGATACTAGTCAATTCAGTTTTCAGACTCCATCATAGAAAGCACAATCCAACAAGGCAACCAAAATCATCATCTCAACAAGCCAACAGATAATCTAACAAAATGCTCAGATATTAAATATACTCCTCAGTAATCCACAAGAATGCTCAGATAAGCCACATAAGCCTCAGTAATCCAACAAAAATGCTTAGATAAGCCACATATGCCTCAGTAATCAACCACAAATGCTCAGATAAGCCACATAAGCCTCAGTCATCCAACATAAATGCTCAGATTAGCCACATAAGGCTCAGTAATCCAACATAAATGCTCAGATATTAGACATAAGCCTCAGTAATCCAACCGAAATACTCAGATCTTAGCATAAATCCAACAACTTGTCCATGCAACTTCATAATCCAAGCAAAAACCCACAGAAATCCATCAAAATAAGTCTTTCATTACATAAAGGGATATTAAAGTAAACTTAGCTAGATCGTCTCCGATCGAGAGCCTTCAGGGGTGTCAGGGATCACTATGAGCTCGGGGGACCGCTTTTTTGGAGTGCTCATCTCAGGGGGGCTCAGTTCCGATGGAGGCATCCCAGGGGGACTTGAATCCGGTAGAGGAAAGTAGTTGTCGGCCTCGTCTTCATAATAGAGTTCAGGTGTCGGAGTATCAGGAATTACGATGACCTCTCGGGGACGTGACAGGGCTTCGTCTTCAGAGAGCTCCGACATCAACTCCGACCGCTTCAGGTTGAAATCATAGTGCTTCCAGTAGGACTCCGGGGTGGACAGTTCAACTGTCTTGGTAGGACTCCGAGGGGGGGAGTTGGAAGCAGCCATTGGAGGAGAAAAGAGATCGAGAATACCAGGAGAAGATTAAGAGAGAGTGAGATCGAGAAGAAAGAGAGAGTGAGATCGAGAAAACCAGGAGAAAAGAGGTTAGGGTTTAGTGGCGGCTGCGAGAGGAGGAGAAGCTGAGAGTTGGGTTAGGGTTTGGGTGAGTTTATATAGGGGTGAATAGTGGGCTTGTTTAATGGGCTAATCCTGAATATTGGGCTGGGTTAGTTAAGTGTATACGGGTTAGATTAATGTGTTTGGGTTTTTGGGTTTAGTTAGGAATAGTGGTATAATTATGACTAGATTAGTGGTTTGTTAATTATGTAAATTTAATCCACTAATCTAATGTTTTTTGGTTAATTACGTAATTAAGGTTAAATTAACGAGATTAGTCACTTTTGTTTAAAGGTTTAAAGAATTGTATAAAAATGGTGGATTTTAATGGTGATGGAGATTGGTAGAGATGATATGTGAAAAGTATGAGAGAGAAATGATATTTTGGATGAATAAGAGATAAAGTAAGGGTATTATGGTAAGAAAAATATAGATAGAAAAGGAAAGAAAATGGGATAGGACAAACAAAAGGGGACGCTCGAAAAGGAAACAGGACGAACAAACAGGGACGGAGGGAGTATATATATATACCAGTTCTATTCTAGTTTTAATTCTTGAAGTCTTAAAACCGAAACCAGCCATTTCTTCGATTCATGATTCATGGAATGCGAATCCACATGCCCACAATAGGCTACAAAAATCTAAGAGATTAACAATATTATCAACATAACTTTAAACTAACTTGCTATATATTATTATACTCTAAATTTTATATGGCCGACTTTTTATATATTCCATTTTGCATTTTTAACCTACCCAAAAAGTTATACCTTTCTTGGTTACAAAACCGACGGTCTTTAATATAGGGACTTACTATTTGGCACACTCTAAAATTCTATTTTGTACATCCTTACTTTCGTCATGAATGTATTTGGTCAGACTTTCGTCACGAAGGTATTTCACAAGAGATTCGTTACAGAGAAACGGAGGACTTCCGTCACGAAGGTTCCCAGGAGTTCCGTCACGAAGGTATTGGGGAGTTCCGTCACGAACCTTTTTTTGAAAAAAATAAAAAAATTCAGAATGTTGTAGAGAATTTCAATACGAGTCCGTGCATATAAAATACGTCCAAAACGGACATCGTTTGCCCTTCCAAAAGCCCTAAAAACAAAACAGTCGCATGCGTTAAGTTCGTAAAAACAAAAACTTATATAATTATTAATTATAGTTAAAAATCATGCAATTAAATTTATATACTATAATTATATATTATCATTTAATATCACTAGTTTATTACTTATAAAGTACAATTATGCATTATGTTTAAATATTACGAACTTAACGCATGCTACTGTTTTGTTTTTAGGGCTTTTGGAAGGGCAAACGATGTCCGTTTTGGAAGTATTTTATATGCACGGACTCGTATTGAAATTCTCTACAACATTCTGAATTTTTTATTTTTTTTCAAAAAAAGGTTCGTGACGGAACTCCCCAATACCTTCGTGACGGAACTCCTGGGAACCTTCGTGACGGAAGTCCTCCGTTTCTCCGTGACGAATCTCTTTTGAAATACCTTCGTGACGAAAGTCTGACCAAATACATTCGTGACGAAAGTAAGGGTGTGACAAATAGAATTTTAGGGGGTGTCAAATAAAGAATTTGTTAATATATCTTGGCCTATTCTTTTTCAACGTACCTTTTACCATACAAAATCATTATATTTCACGAATTGGAAAATGTTCACATCATTATGGCATGCTACATAAAACATTATTATTCCTTATAAGCATAAACCTAATGGTAAAGTTTAGGTGAGATAATGTTCATGAGCACTAATGTACAAAAGGCAGACGATGAAATTTTTTGAGGTCATTTTGAGAATAAAAATAATAATAATAAAAGTTTGCAATAATTATAAGTACCCTCACTGAAAACGTTCAAATAATTTAATGGCCCAGATTATGAACATTACTACTCAGAATATGAACATTGACCTGTAATCTGTGAACACAAACTGTTCATTCTTCCTACATTAAGACTTGTTCGCACCAGAACTTTCCTCATACTCTTAAGGAAAAGATGTACCAACCAACAAAATCAGAGATAAATCGAGAAAGACTATTTTCTTAATTGCCCTAGCCAGCCAAAGTCGAGATCTCAAGTTCAATTTTTGTTGAAAAGGTATATAAAGAACATTACAAATATTAAAAATGGTCTGTTGTTTTATATTATACTCTTAAGGAAAAGATGTACCAACCAACAAAATCAGAGATAAATCGAGAAAGACTATTTTCTTAATCGCCCTAGCCAGCCAAAGTCGAGATCTCAAGTTCAATTCTTGTTGAAAAAGTATATAAAGAACATTACAAATATTAAAAATTGTCCGCTGAGCGATTTGGATGTAAAACGTTTCTAACTAGTTAAACCATGTGTATTTTATGACGACGAGTTGGGTAAATGACCAATATGTACGTTTTTATGAGAAAAGTAATCTCTTAGAAACTAACCCTCTTCCCCAGGGACAAAGGAGAAACTCAAAGGTTTGTTTTCTCTAACAAAAATTAATAAAACTACTTAAGGGTAATTTTCTTAATTAAAATCGTTTAAGGGGTTAATGAGACCAAAATTTTCTATTTATTTTATGAGCACAAAGCCACAAACCTATGAGGAAGGGAAACGCGGTTAATTGTAATGCAAGTGCAAAATATTTATAATGAGTTTGAAATTGGGATATGAAAACAAATGAAGTTTTTATTATATTGGTTTATGACTAACTATTGTAATATCCTATTATAAGGTATACATTGAATTGTTTGGTTCTCCCGTGTCCTTGTTATCTATTCTTATTTTATACATACTAGAATCGGACCCCCGCGCTACGCGCGGGGTAATTACGATTTTTCGTCTCAAAATTGGATTGAGCTAATTATATATTACAACTTTTTCAAGGCATAATTTTATCTAATTCAGGCCAAAGCTTAACCTGCAAATCAAGACATTAACACAAAAATAAACGAACAATAGAAGTGATAAAAAAAGCAAATTGTGGTTCAATTACAAATTGGCAATAACCATGAATAACGGCGAAATGCAATATGCAGAAGAGTAACGAAGGCTTGATGGGAGAATTCAATACGAAATCCCAGTCTGAAAAGTCGGAAGATCAAAAGCTGAAATTAGAAGAGGAATTCAAGAGGCCACATAGTAATGACGACTTAATGACAACTCTCTAGGTCATTACCCGCGATTTTGCCCGAGCAAAACACATTTTATTTTTGTCTATACCCGTATACTTAATATATTTTCATATATGTATTTTTTTAATATTTTAATATAAAATGAATTGAATATCTCTTATATATGTACCAAAATCACATACTCGTTTATGTTGCTCGAATTGCTCTTCATCGTGATACGGATTGGAGGTGAAGAGCGAACAAAAAAAGATGAAAATAGTGGAAATACTAACCAATTAAGCACATAATTTTGGTTTTATTAGATATTTAATAAGTCTCAATTATCATTGGATAAAAAAAGATAGAAAGAAAAAGGAAAAGTTAAGTCTAAACATTAATAGTCCCAATTGACATTACTTTCTGAAACCCATCAATTTTTATATATAGATGAATGAATAATGTGATAATCAAATATAAAACTGGCTACTTTATTTAAGAAAACAATATAAACAATGAATACGATGTGTACGTAGCGTTTTCACTCATCACCTAAACAAAACGTTCTTACCATAATCAGAGCCTTTTATGAATAGAGAAATTTTTTGGTGCGAACAAGTCTTAAAATACAAAGTGTAAATAGCTTTTGTTTACAGATTACATGTCAATGTTTATAAATTGGATCTTAATGCTAATAATTTGGGCTATGAATTTTTTTGAACGTTTTCAATTAGGGGCGCGGTGACATAATTGTAGTTAGTGCGGACTCTGAGTTTTTTTTTTCTCTAAATGACCTCAAAAACTTTTATCGTCCGAATTATGAACATTATCGCTCAAATTATGAACATTACCTTGTTATCTATGAATTCGAAAAACTCCACACTTCGTTTTTTAAGGGTGTTCTCAAATGAACTTCGCTCTATATATATGATTAAATTCAATTAAGAAACACTTATAAGCACTAATATACTTGTATTAAAATGCCTATTAAGGTTCGATGTCCGAAAAGGAAATGATAAAAAACATAAAGATCATCTTTTTAACTTCTATAGTATATATTTAAATTATATAATTCAGGAGCTTACCTCTTCTGTTTTCCCTCTTACAAATCACCTTTTTAATACATTAAATAGTGTCAAGAAATTAGTAGTGCCAACAGAATATATTGTCTTCTACTACTATTACTTAGCTAAAAATGTTCCTTCATTGATTAGTGAACTAAATATGCATTATCAATAGATTCGCATTCCATTAAGTTTGGTGGGGGGTCTTACAAGTTGACAAATCAAACTCAACGTACGTAAATTTCTCCAACCCTAACCCAAAAAAGAAAGAATGATAAAGTGTTGACCTTGCTTACCAATCACATATTGCCATGTCAAAAAACCTTTGTTATTAGTGATAAATGTCAACGACAAGTTAAGCACTTCATTGTTCTATCTTCCAAATTCATGATGTAGCAAAATGGAGCTATTCGCAATTTTAGGGGCCATATAGACCATAAAATACATTTGAGGTTAGAGATCAAGTTAAAGACAAAGAGAATAAAGGGTTTGAGCGTCGGATGGAGTAGAGAAAGAGATAAATTATGAACGCTTCTGATCATTGTAATCGATGTTCTTGAAAAATGGCATGTGAGAGGTATACAAGTCTGAAGTAGAAAATATGGCCTAAAAATTCTGATATAGTAATCAGATAAGTGTGCAGTCATTGTTGCACCTTATGATTGTCTTGATGTAGTGAGAATTTACATCAAGATCGACTAAAACGTCAACCACGTTGTTTACTTCTCTGAAACAATGCGTAATTTTAACATTATAAAAAGTTTTATGAAACGGTTTGGCATCTTAAATGATATTTCTAATTTATTAAAGAACTTTCCAGACATTATTAATGGAAATGATAACCGTTAAATTATCTCCTTTAAAATGACTTTATTATGTTTTGTGAGATTGACTTGATCGAATCAGATTACCAAATACTCACAAGTATATACGCAGAATGTAAATGACACAATGAATTGTTAACGAGGTTCGGACTCTGCCTACATCCCCGTGGCCTCAAGATTGTTGGCCAAATCCACTAAGTAGGTCACAAACATACAAGAGAGCACAACTCCAAGTTCAGATCAAATACACAAGAATAGAGATAACAATAATCTGTAAAAGCAAGAGAAGAAGAACTCCCTAAACCAAGTGTATATCCAGATCGCTTCTAAACCTCAACTCCGTCGAGCATCTACTAGCTTCACCACTCGTCAGGACCTCCAACTTCAAGCAAGAACACAATCCACTCGAAGCTATCTCTAGAAGCAAAAGCTTTGCTTCTATCGAGATCAAGCTCTCAGACCACAGCCAAGAACACTCAGGAAACCCTAACCCTAAAGCTCTCTTTCACAGATGAAGGCGGAGAAGAAGAATGAGATCGATGAGAGAGAAAACCAGGGTTAGGACTTATATACCTCAGCCCAACAAGTGAAACGCGAAGCTCCAGCTTCCTCAAAACGGGTCGGGTTGAGCATTCTGGTTTCCAGATGGCATATGGGCCTCTTCTAATGGGCCAAGCCCAATTACAGATTATACACCTCTAATTCTACTAATGCACAAATGATCTGAACTAAAATACTTAAGGATTGATCATCAACATGACAATCATCCATTACAATTTGCCCTCTTGATTGTCATATGACCTACTCAGCCTAGTTCTAACTGTAACACACAGCCGCTCTAAACTAGGAGTGGATTCTGGCACACCTACCATCGTCGGCCAAAGTTCACACTTCATCAAGGAACACTCCAAATGTGCAGAAAGTCCATGCAAAATGTAAACTTATCAGCTGTCACAATCTTAGTACCAAAATCTGCAGGATTCAAGTCACCTTTAATCTTAGTAACCACAATTTGTTTCTTTTCAATCAGATCTCTAATAAAATGATGCCTCACATCAATGTGTTTAGACCTTTCATGATAAACAAGATCTTTACATAAGTACAAGGCACTTTGACTATCCATATGTAAAACAGGTACATAAGTGGCACACTGGATTTCATTCAATAACCCAGTTAACCATACAACTTCTTTAGCAACTTCAGTAGCAGCTATGTACTCAGCCTCTATAGAGGAGAGTGCCACAACTGACTGTTGTTGTGTCTTCCAGGAAATACAATTTCCTGCCCAAGTATAAAAGTAAGAGGTGGTAGACTTTCTAGTATCTTTGTTACTAGCATAGTCAAAATCCACATATCCAAACAACTCATCTCTAGATGTATGTTCACCATACACTAGACACAAGTCTTTGATCCCACTAATATACCTCAAAGAATATTTCATAGCCAACCAGTGATCATTACCTGGATTGGACATGAATCTGCTTAGCACACTGATAGCAAAAGCAAGATCTGGTCGTGTACACAACATGGCATACATGACAGATCCCACTGCCACATCATAAGGCACTTTAGACATTTGCTCTACTTCTTTAGGATCAGTAGGACAACTATTCTTACTTAGCTCCAGATGCCCTCCTAAGGGTATAGAGGTGGGCTTTGAGTTATCTATACTGAATTTGTCCAGAACCTTCTGAACATATTCAGTCTGAGACAATCTCATCAGCTTACTCTTCCTATCTCTAACAATTCTAACACCTAGAATCATCTGGGCTGGACCCAAGTCCTTCATATCAAAGTGCAACTTTAAGTCTCTCTTAACACCAGCAATTGAGACTTTAGAGTTGCTAATAAGAAGAATATCATCCACATAAAGAAGCACATATAAGGGAGAACTAGTCTTAACATTCTTAAAATAAAGACATGTGTCATAACTGCTTCTATGAAAACCTAGTTTTTTCATGCAAGCATCAAATTTTAAGTTCCATTGTCTAGGTGATTGTTTCAACCCATAAATAGATCTTTTTAACAAACAAGCATGCTCAGGATTGTTAGTGTCAATAAAACCCTTAGGTTATCTCATGTAAATTGTTTCATCCAATTCACCATGTAAGAAAGCAGTCTTAACATCCATTTGTTCTAGTTCCCATTTAAAAACAGTGCACATAGCAAGCAAAAGTCTCATGGTCTTATATTTAACTACAGGTGCAAATATGTCATTGTAGTCTATGCCTTCTCTTTGGGTGAATCCTTTAGCTACTAACCTAGCTTTATATCTAGGAGGATCCTTAGAACTATTACCCTCTTTTATTTTGTAAATCCATTTACAGTCAATGAGCCTAGCAGTTTCAGGTTTGGGCACTAAAGTCCAAGTTTTGTTAGTCATCATAGACTCTATCTCATCATTCATAGCACTAAGCCATTTCTTAGATTCAGAACACCTAACAACTTGCTCATAAGTATCAGGGGTATAGTTATTATTGATCACATTAGCAGTCATAAAGGCATAATCAACAAGACCAGTACACATAGCAACAACCTCAACATTATTCACAGAAAACGTTTTATTTGGAATTCTCAGTCTAGGAGCTCTATCTCTAGTTAGCTGATATTCATTTAAGTCATACACACTATTAGAGTTATCATTCTCAAACACCACAGTGTTTTCATTGTGCACATCAGAAGATTGTAAAGGAATATTAATACTAGATGAGGCTACTTCCCTGTTTCCTTCCCCTAAATGTTGAGGATTGTTGCTGTTTGAGTCACTCTCTACTTCCAAGCTGGGATTATCTGAGCTTGGTTCAGCTTCCCTTGGATCTTCTTCAGATTCATTTTGGCTCATGGAGGGATGGTCCAAGTCAAACTCCTCCTCTCCTAGGACTTCATTTGGTCCTTCTGGTATGTAGAGCTGGTTCCTAGTCACCACTTCTACACTTTCTGCTTCTTTGGTACCTGTACTCTTGGTAGCATTGATTAGAACATTTTTATAATGAAAATCTTTTTCATTAAAGGTAACACTCCTAGATAGGATCACTTTATATCCATGAGGTTGAATTATAAGCAACTTATATCCTTTAACTCCCTCAGGGTATCCCAACATGACACACTTCTCAGCTCTTGGTTTTAATTTTCCTTGAGAAATTTGTGAATAAGCAGTGCAACCAAATGGTGTCAAATGAGATATATTTGGTTTCCTACCAATCCACATTTCTTGAGGAGTCTTAAAATCAATGACAAAAGAGGGTGATCTATTCATGAGGTAAGAGGTTGTTGTGACAGCTTCACCCCACAAGGAATGTTTCAATCCAGAACTTATTATCATGCATCAAGCCTTTTCTAATAAAGTCCTATTCATTCTTTCTGCAGTACCATTTTGTTGGGGTGTTCCAGGCACTGTTAGGTGCCTTCTTACCCCTTCTAGAGTACAAAAGTCATTAAACAAGGGCTTGGTCTATATGCACACGTTTTTTTTGCTAAATGCACACTATTCTGTGCGGTAACAATTGCAGTACACATCTGTGCGTTAACTCTTACCGCACCAAAGGACTCAAGGGCATTGTTGGAATTTTTTCTGAAATCTATACGACGCCGGTGCGGTAAGAATTACCGCACAGATCTGTGCGTTAACAATTACCGCACCAGATTAATCCCAGATTAAGCAAAAAAAAAACAGATTTTTATTAACTTAAACCCTGTGCGGTAACAATTACCGCACATGAATTTTATTTTTTTTAATTAATAATTTTTTTAAAAAAAGTATTAAAATACTAATAAATTGGTGCGGTAAACGTTACCGCACCGTATTAGTTTTTTTTAAAAAAAAATAAAACTGGTGCGGTAACGTTTACCGCACCGTATTACGTTTTTTTTTTTTAAAATAAACCCGTTGGTGCTGTAATAGTTAACGCACCAACGGGCATAAAATTCCAACGGGCATTTTTTGGTTGTATATATAGGTTGAGCTATCTTGTTGAAGTTTTGCAATGCACACTACAATGTCTTATAATTATGAGAGTAGTGAGGATGATGGTAACGACAATTAGATATCAGGGGTCGTGGAAGAAGAATACAAAGTCGATGAAGAAGAGGAAGTGGACGAAGAAGACGAAGAAGTCGATGAGGAAGTGGACGAAGAAGAGGAAGAAGGCGAAGCAAATGTATCAATTGCATTAGACGATTGGACTCCGTTACCGATTTTGGTTAGTATATTATCAATTTAAATTTTGTATTTAATTGCATGAGATTTAGGTTAATTAGTTAAAATTGCGTATCTAAGTAATGTAGTTTAATCAATATAGGAAGAAGACTTTAGACCACATTTTAGTACTGCGCAAATGTGGGATAGTAAAGAAGAGATGATGAAATGGACAAAACAGAGAGCAAGGGATTTAATGATAGTGTTGGTACATCGTACATCTAGCAAATATTGCGTTGATTTTGTATGCGATAGGTTTGGAAAACCTAGATCAGGTAGGCTGAAAGTGAATTTAAAAAATCCAGAATTGCCGGTTCCGAGGCTTCGTCACCGAAAATCGAAGAAATGTGGTTGTACATTTGAGTTATATGGGGTTCGTATAAAAGAAGGGCCTTATAGTTATAAATGGATCGTGAATGTTGTAGAAGGTCGTCACAACCACACCCTTCCTACTAGTTTTCATGGGAATTCATTCGTGGGTAGAATGAGCAAAGAGGAGGAGAAACTAGCAAGGGAAGCGGGGGATGATCGCAAGACGCCAAAAAACATACTTATTCAGCTTAGGAAAAGAGACCCGCAAAATGTGACATCCATGAAGCAGATTGCCAATTTTTTGCAGAAGATCAATTTTGAAGATCGTGGTGAATTGTCAGTTATTTAGTGGTCTCTAAATTTTCAGAAAGAGAACAAGTATTTTTGTCAACCTTTGAGGAACACGAGAACGAATGAGGTTGAAGTCCTTTTTTTCGCTCACCCGGAGTCGATTCGTTTGTTCAGGAAGTTTCCTCACGTGATTATCATGGACGCCACATACAAGACAAATAGGTATGATATGACTTTAGTGGAGATGGTTGGTTTCACTTGCATGCACAAGACGTTCAACATCGCATATGCATTCATGGCTCAGGAGACAGTAATGCATTACAAGTTTGTGATGATGTGCGTTCATGAGTTGTGTAGAAATTTGGGAGTGATGCCGAAGGCTATAATGACCGACTGTGAGAAGGCTTTGTTGAGAGCAATCAAACTTGTGTTCAAAGACACTGATGTGAAGCAACTATTGTGTTGGGTGCACATTAAGCACAACATCCAGTTACACGCAGAAAAAGTGATTAAAAATACTAAAAGGGCGGAGAACTTTGTTACGCAATGTTGGGGGATATTTTGCTCGAGCACCGAAGAAATCTACGAAGAGAGGTTAAGAAAGCTGAGAGATTCATGGAAGAAGGGCATTGTTGGTTACGTTGAAAAGTACTGGTTTACTCCGTACAAGAAGTTCATAGTTAGAGCGTGGACGGACTACACTCTTCACTTTCACACAAGGACTACAAACAGGTATCTTTGTTTGTTTAGTTGTTAATTGGGACCACCATATTATTTATGCTAATGATTAGAAATTGTGTTTATTTAGGGTGGAGGGGATGCATAAGGTGTTGAAAGAAATTGTGGGTTCTAGTAGAGGAGGCTTCAACAGAGTGATCGTGAGGATCCACCATGCGGTCATAGTTCAGATGGACCTGATTAGGGCGACGATGAACCAAGCACTTACCACTCGGCAAATGGTCTTTGATGACTCAACCTTTCCTCCTGGCATTCGAATGTTGTTTTCAAGGCTATTCTACTCGGGCACTGGATCTCACTGCCTTCTGCTGGAACTGGGGAGGATGAAGATGATGCCATGGTTGTTTGAATCTGTAATACAAAGTAAGAAAACATGTTAGAAACAATGAAGATATCTAACGAAATCAGTAACAAATGAGACTTCCTTTTGAAATACAGAGTAAGAACTTGAAACCTAATTATTTTACGGCGCAGTGAGAATGAGATAATAGGGTTCACTGAGGCAGTGAATTTATAGCCGAGGTTTTACTAGGGTAACTTAGATTTGGGCCGATGTAGACAAAATGTCCACAACAACAAAGGCCCAATAACGTAATTCGGTCATCCAAAGGTGACTTACAACTGTGTGGTAGCTGTAACACACTCAAGCAAAATATGGTGGTGCGTTAGCAATAAACGCACAACTGATAACAGAACTTCGTCAAGATCCAACAGAAAAATCACAGCCCAACAAAGACGACCAGCCCAACATTCAAGCCCAGCCCAGACTCTGGTGCGTTAACAATTAACGCACCAACCCTACAAACACCACAAAAATGTTTCTGGTGTTTGTAGGGTTTAGGGTATTAGGGTTGGTGCGGTAACTGTTGTAGTACCAACCCTAATTACATAAAAATTCATTTTTTATATTGTTTTCTTATACTATTTGATATTATAAAAAGTTTTATGACCCAAAGTAATGTTATACTACTGAAATATGTCGTTATTGAGAGTTTTGTGAATAATTTTATCAAGTTTTACTAATGTAATATGAGATTACGAAGAGTTATATGATAAAAATTCATATTATACTAATGAAATACGAGGTCAGTTGAGTCAAACGATAACAATTAAGTGTCAAACTAATGTTATATGATGAAATAAACACATTATATGAAGTTCATTTTAGTAACGAAGTGGTATCACATACATATGAGTATAACTATACAACTTATATACTTGAGAGTAGTAGCATACAGGTGAAAGTCTTCGTTTACATACTTCTAAGTGTTAAAGTTGTTAATTTCTTATAAAAACGATAGCGTTTGATTGGTAATGCTCAAATATTAATGTTACATTTCTTGACTTTTACGTTTTAAGTGCTTATTAAGCCGTTTTATGTCATTTTTTGTCGTTTTTTGTGTTTGGGCCTCATTCAAATTTCATTAGGCCTTATTAGGCCCGTTGACGTTTTCGATAATAATTTTTCGATTCCGAAAAATGAAAATAACTATTCACCGTATTTGTTGTCATGTTTCAATTTCAAAATTTCGATTTTCATCGTTTCAAGGCGTCAAAACGATATGGGCCCAAACTATACACATATGACATCCATTATCCATTACCCACTATCCATTATCCATTATCCACTATCCACTATCCACTATCCACTATCCATTATCCATTATCCATATTTCGATTTGGCTTGTTTTATATCGTTTTGAGTCGATTTTTTTCGTTTCTTAGTCGTTTCGACACGTTTTCGACCATTTTTATCAATATTTGACATACTTGGTCGTTTTTCGCCTTTTTCAAAAAACTCAAGTTTTGCTAAGTTTTGCCAAGTTTTGCTCATTTTGGCCATATTATGTCATCATTTTGGCCACATTTTTACACTTTTTTACAACTTGTTCGGAATTCCTTCAAATTTCGATTTGGCTTGTTTTATATCGTTTTGAGTCGATTTTTTTCGTTTCTTAGTCGTTTCGACACGTTTTCGACCATTTTTATCAATATTTGACATACTTGGTCGTTTTTCGCCTTTTTCAAAAAATTCAAGTTTTGCTAAGTTTTGCTCATTTTGGCCATATTATGGCATCATTTTGGCCACATATTGACACATTTTTACAACTTTTTCTGGATTGCTTCAAATTACATTTTGGCTTGTTTTATATTGTTTTCGAGTCGTTTCGAGACGTTTTGAACCATTTATCAATATTTGACGTTTAGTAGTTTTTAATTATTTTTTGCGATTGTGACCATTTTCTCACGTTTTTAAGAAAAGCCCAAAATAAATAAGCAAAAGTGAACCAAACATTACCAAAACATAGTATCCAAACAAACTATACATCACTCCAAGTCACGACCCTCATTCCCACTACGTTGCCCACTACCTTGCCCTTCCTCGTGGATTGAATGCCGAAAAAGCTGAGATTGACGAACCAGAGCTGGAGCCATCGGTGGAGCCTCGTCAGTCAAAACTCCAAGGAGACGCCTCATGAACTCACCGATATCTGCAGGCCTCCTCTCTGGTGGTGTCTCCAAGAAAGCTCGAATCTCACAAGTCACTAGTTGGGTCCGCTATATTAACAACATATCAAAACATTACTATCAAATATACTAATTGAATGAATATGACTAATAAAATTTATAATCGTACCGCAAAACTGTCAACCGAAGGTGGAATACGCAGCGGACCAACTGGACGATCGAGTCTACGTGATCTGGGATCCACCAGAGGATGAGAAACTCGATCATACCAATCGAGATAATCATCTGTGACTGCCCAATAGTACGTCGCTCGTGGCTCCCGAATCTGTAACAAAGGCCTGGGGTCCTGATCCCACACACCAAGCAGATCCTCAGCAAAGTGAACTGAATAATGCGTCAGCCTGTTGTTACGTGTCACCTGGATGGGCTCTGGGGGAGGATCTGGGATACCCTGCACATGTCCAAACTGTCGCAGCAGGCGACCTGGCTGATAGAGCTCCTCGATGTCCAGACAACGGAGAATGCCCTCAAACAAAGACGGGGCGTACTGCGGAAGTCTGAAATCCACATTTGAAAAGGGAAACCAGTTAACCTGCAACAAAACATTACAAAATAGTTAGTATAGTTTACATTCACACAATATAACGAAAGCATACATTCTTAAAATCTGACCTCCTCATAACGAACACGGTCAAACATGCCACGAATGGCAACCAAACGATCTGTGCTCTTCCCCTGTGGCACCTCTCTGCCCTCCCTCATAGCAGCTGCGGCGTGGTCCATAGAAAGTGGATCTGTCACAAAATATCCACGAAAATGTGGAAAATATGCCCAGATCCACGACTGCAAAAAAAGGATAATTAGAACTCGACTTCCTAAACATAGCCAATCGTATAGTTGTTTGCGTACTAACCCGCAAAAGAATGCCAGAACTCCCCATCCCCATAGCCAATCGCCTCGACGCCTGTCCAAGGTGGCGATACAGATGAGCTAACACTCCAGCTCCCCAAGCATATCGGCCAGTGCTGTCGTGGTCGGCCAAAAGAACTAACCACCAGTGCTTGACTGTTGTAGTCGACTTGTCCACTAGAACTGTAGTGCCGAGAAGCAACAGTAAGTACATAGACGTAATCAGGCTCTCATCTCTCTGTCCATCCTCCATCCGCATCATATCCTTCAATCTCTGCTGAAGATAACCCAAAGGAATGCCTCCATCCCTATACCAAGTCTTCACCAGTGCCTCCTCTACGTGAAGCATCTCGGCAACAAAAGTGAAGATCTCCTCCTTGCTCAAAACTGAGCTACAACTCCTGCCATGTATAGGCAGCGACAGGATCTCAACCACATCGTGAAGTGTAGGACCAATCTCTCCAAATGGCAAATGAAATGTGTTGGTTTCTGGCTGCCATCTCTCGACGAAAGCAGAAACCAACACATGATCGACAGGACCAGACCCGATGTAGCGTAGATCAGTCAATCCAGATCGCTCTGCAAGCTGAAACCACGAATCTGGACCAGGTCTCCTAAACGCCTCTAGTGGAGTGCAGTAGGCGGTGTGGAAGTGAACCTTGACGACCTTCCGTGTCTGGAAAAAAAGTAAAAAAATAACACAGTTACTTCTACAGAATGAGGTTCATATTTCACATATGAACATTATAGTTCAAATACATACCAAATCAAGAGGAGCCTCGCCTTCTGGAAGATCAGCAGGCTGTGGAAAATCAGCATGATCTGCAGCACGTCCACGTCCACGTCCACGTCCTCGTCCTCCGCGTGGAGCGCGTCCACCTCGTGCTGGAGGATCAGCAGCGTCTGCATCAGCAACATCATCATCTGCCTGAGCTCCTCGGCCTCCTCGTTGTCTCTGTATAAATGGAGGAAGAGAACGGGGGCCAGCTGGAATCACAGGTGCGGGAGGATCAACAACTATAAGCTCATAAATAGCCCTGGCGATGTGCGTCTCATAACTCTTCAGCAACTCATTTGTAAAAGGACCTCAGGGCATCCAAGGTACAGCAGGAGGTGGTACATGAGGTGCAGCAGCCGGATGCGGTACATCATCAGTCGGGGGAGGTGGTACATCTGGCGTAGGAGACGAAGGACCTAAATCTGTAGGAGCTGGCGATAAAGGCCCCATACCAGCATGATCCTCTGAAATAATAGGAGGGTCGTCTCTCCTAAGCTGATCTGCCGGTATCTCGAGATGAGATACAATATAATCTGTACCTAAACCCTCACCGTCTCCCAGCATATCATCATCCAAATCAACAGATGTATCATCGACGTCCATACCCTCCTCCTCACTCTCACTGTAACCCTCATCATCAGCACACGGATCAACATCCAGACCACAATCCCTAACTGCCCCAGTATCTGTAAGTGCACGAGCCTCGTCAGTGGGTGTCGAACTAGAAGCATTCAGCTGGTCTCGAGCAGTAGCAAAACTCTGACGTATGGACGCTGTAATCTGCGTCCTCCTAACACGCTCTGCAGCAACAGGAGCCCCCGGAACAAAACCACTAGAGGCCATCGTATCTCGCACCCCCTAATGTTGTTGTTATAGCGTAACGTTATTTTCATAGCGTTACAAAAATAACGTCAAATTCAAAAACGTCTTTTCCATGACGTCGTAACGTTACAAACAGTTGTTGTAACGTCAATCCTAATCAAAATCATCTCTAATTTCTAAACATTTTGTTCATAACGTTACGAAATTAACGTTATAATTCGCCTAATTTCAATACTTTATATACTAATAGTTCATAACGTTACAAAATAAGAGAAGAACAATGTCATATTTCATAAAATAATTAATTCATTACTTTTACAATATAGAAGGTCATATTTCATAACATTATGAAATTATTATATTTCATAACGTTATAAAATTTCATTAATTTCATAACGTTACGAATAAATTAATTAATTTCATAATGTTACCAAATAATATAATTTTATAACGTGACGCAATAAATTACTTAATTACATTACGCAATAAATTACTTAATTTCATAACGTTACGCAATAAATTACTTAATTTCATAACGTTACCATATAAATTAATTTCATAATGTTATAAAATAAATTAAATAAATTGATAACGTTACGAAATTTATTTAAATATTTCATAACGTTATCAAATATTATTAAATTCATAACGTTACGAAATTAAATAACTAATTTCATAACATTATCAATTTAATAAATTAATCAAATTAAATAAATTGATAACGTTATGAAATTAAATAACTAATTTCATAACGTTATAAATTTAATAAATTAATTAAATTAAATAAATTGATAACGTTACGAAATTTATTTAAAAATTTCATAACGTTATCAAATATTATTAAATTCATAACGTTATGAAATTAAATAACTAATTTCATAACGTTATCAATTTAATAAATTAAATAAATTGATAACGTTACGAAATTTATTTAAAAATGTCATAACGTTATCAAATATTATTAAATTGATAACGTTATGAAATTGAATAACTAATTTTATAACGTTACGAAATAAAATAATTAAACTATTTAAAAACATTACAAAAGTTATAGAATATTTAATAAAAATACATACTTGATGTAGATCTACGGGAGTCGAAAAAACTTCCGGTTGCGCCTCGGTTTGAGCCTCGGTTTGTGGATTCAACCTTCTATTTGCTCGAGTGGCGTACCCGGGACCGACGTTTTGGACGCGTCGCTTTCGGGTTCTTGGCCTCGGAGCGGGTTCGGGTGCGGGTATCGGGGCGGGTTGGGCTGCTGGTATCGGGTCGGGTCGGGCAACGGGCATCGGGTCGGGTCGGGCTCGGGATTTTGGCCGGATCCGGGCACCACCACTGTACCTCAGTGGCACCTCCACTTCCTCCTCTTCTTCTTCCTCCACAGCCAGCCATGGCGTCGTCGTCGTCGTCGTCGTCATCGACGGAAGAGAAGACGGCGGGACCACTGCGGGGGGGACTTCAGGCGGATTTTGGGGGCCAGAAGAACCGCCATGGTCGGGGCAACTCGAATCCATCCTCGATTGAAGGTTTTGATGGGTTAATCGGTGGTTTTGATGGGTTAAATGGTGCGGCGATTTTTAGGGTTGGCGGCGGCGGAAAATTACAGAGGAGGAGGAAGAAGGTCGGGGGAGAGGGAATTTTTTTTTTTTAAAGCAGTAACTTGGTGCGGTAACACTTACCGCACCATTTTGTGCGGTAACACTTACCGCACAGGTTTAATAATATTTTAATACTTTTTAAAAAAAATTATTAATTAAAAAAAATAAAATTCATGTGCGGTAATTGTTACCGCACAGGGTTTAAGTTAATAAAAATCTATTTTTTTTTTTGCTTAATCTGGGATTAATCTGGTGCGGTAATTGTTAACGCACAGATCTGTGCGGTAATTCTTACCGCACCAGCGTCGTATAGATTTCAGAAAAAATTCCAACAATGCCCCTGAGTCCTTTGGTGCGGTAAGAGTTAACGCACAGATGTGTACTGCAATTGTTACCGCACAAAATAGTGTGCATTTAGCAAAAAAAAAC
This sequence comes from Oxyria digyna, assembly GCA_029168935.1. Classification (NCBI taxonomy): domain Eukaryota; kingdom Viridiplantae; phylum Streptophyta; class Magnoliopsida; order Caryophyllales; family Polygonaceae; genus Oxyria; species Oxyria digyna. The sequence goes on from JAPVLV010000005.1 coordinate 51,899,029, forward strand.
GTGTGCATTTAGACGCAGCCTTAAACAAGTGATTGCAAAATTCAAGGCCATTATCTGTTCTAAGGCACTTAAGTTTCAAGTCAAATTGTTTTTCTACAACAAATTTCCAGTTTTTAAAGGCAAAAAAGGCTTCATCCTTAGTTTTTAATAAGTAAATCCACACTTTCCTAGAGTAGTGGTCTATAAAAGATATAAAGTACCTCTTACCACCTATTGTACTTACCTGAGCTGGACCCCACAGATCGGAGTGCACATACTCCAGGGGTTTGCTGGCTACATAAGAAGATCTAAAAAAAGAGTTATTAGTCTTCTTTCCAAAAATACAATCTTCACAAAAACTTAGGTCCATAGGTTTTTTTATCAATTAAACCATGTTTATGAAGATAATTCAGGCCCTTATTTCCTATGTGTCCCATCCTATTATGCCAAGTTTTTGTCTGGTCTAAGGTCAGAATATTATCCATTTTGGAGAGATTTAACTCAGGTGTAGTTATAATATGATACAACCCACCCCTTTTAATTCCCTTAATAAGAGTAGTCCCATTTCTGATGACTTCCCTTATACCATTATGAGTAATAATTTGACACTTAAGGTCATCAAAAACTGACTCAGATAATAGGTTTCTTCTAAGTTCTGGAACCCACCTAACATTATGAAGGATCCTAGTCTTACCATCATGCATAGTTAGGGGAACTTTTCCTAATCCTTTAATGGCTAAGGCAATGTGGTCTCCTAACATAACTTTTCCTCCATCACACTCAGTTAAGGAGCTAAAGAAGTTTTTATAGGGAGTAGAATGCATAGTGCAACCAGAATCAAGAATCCAATCATAGTAATCACAACACATAAGCACTTCACAATTATCATAGTCTTGAGATTCAAGCACAGAAGCAGAGTTATCATGACCATCTTTATTAGACTCATCTTTTTTCTTTTTATGACAGTCTTTAATGAAGTGGCCAGTTTTATTGCAGTAGAAGCATTTTCTCTTCTTATCACTATCAGAAGAGGTAGAAGACTCATATTTCTTATCTTTCCTAGGCTTATACTTCTTTTTTTTTTACCATTCATCATTAAAGCCTCAGCTTTCACCTCAGTCTTTTTGTCAGAATTTTTAGTCCTAAAAACCTTTAAGGTTTCTTTTTTCTCAGTAACAGAATCAATGATTTTTTGTTTAGTCAAAGTTTCATTTCCATACTGAATGACATCCTTAAAGTTATCAAACTGAGAAGGTAAAGAATTAAGAAGCAAGACAGCTTGATGAGTTTCTTCTATCTTGTCATTACACCTCTCTAAGTCTTGAGTCATCCTAAGATACTTATCTAGGTTATCACTCAAAGTCAGATTGATGTCCATTTTAAATGTAAACAATCTACAGAGTAAAGAAATCCTAGAGGGCAAAGACTTAGTAAGGTAAAGTGCTTCTAAAGCATCCCAAAGAGATTTAGTGGTAGTATGATTTACCACTTGTCGAGTCACATCATCAGATAACCTTATGAGGATTTCTGAGTGGGCTTGTTCATCCATCTCCATCCTCCTGGCAGCAGAGGTTTCAGCAAGGTAGTCTTGCTTGATGGCTTTGCTACATTTTTCTTTCACCAATATGGCCTTCATCTTCACTTGCCACATTGCAAAGTCTGTAGTTCCATCAAAAGCTTTCATCCTAATGTTGTTGTCTCCCATGATTTACTTCCCCTGAAACCACACACACAAGTTAGTTTCAAGAACAACAAAAGTAAAACAAAACAACAGAGGAGGTGGAATAACAAATCTTGAGCAATTAATAGCAAGATTTGTTGTTCCTGAATCCAGATCACACAGATCAAGACAATAACAGTACAGAGGTAATCTAGATCAAAGAGGTGCAGAAGCAATGAGCCAAGATCATTCACAGAGCAATGATAGATCCTAATTATGCAAATATCTACACAAAACACTCAAGACTTCAGATACAACAATAATCAAGAACCTGACTCTGATACCAATCTGTGAGATTGACTTGATCGAATCAGATTACCAAATACTCACAAGTATATACGCAGAATGTAAATGACACAATGAATTGTTAACGAGGTTCGGACTCTGCCTACATCCCCGTGGCCTCAAGATTGTTGGCCAAATCCACTAAGTAGGTCACAAACATACAAGAGAGCACAACTCCAAGTTCAGATCAAATACACAAGAATAGAGATAACAATAATCTGTAAAAGCAAGAGAAGAAGAACTCCCTAAACCAAGTGTATATCCAGATCGCTTCTAAACCTCAACTCCGTCGAGCATCTACTAGCTTCACCACTCGTCAGGACCTCCAACTTCAAGCAAGAACACAATCCACTCGAAGCTATCTCTAGAAGCAAAAGCTTTGCTTCTATCGAGATCAAGCTCTCAGACCACAGCCAAGAACACTCAGAAAACCCTAACCCTAAAGCTCTCTTTCACAGATGAAGGCGGAGAAGAAGAATGAGATCGATGAGAGAGAAAGCCAGGGTTAGGACTTATATACCTCAACCCAACAAGTGAAACGCGGAGCTCCAGCTTCCTCAAAACGGGTCGGGTTGAGCATTCTGGTTTCCAGATGGCATATGGGCCTCTTCTAATGGGCCAAGCCCAATTACAGATTATACACCTCTAATTCTACTAATGCACAAATGATCTGAACTAAAATACTTAAGGATTGATCATCAACATGACAATCATCCATTACATGTTTTAATTTTAGGGAAAGTTTGATCGCATATAGGAGCGTCATTACTTCAGTTTTTAAGGCCGAGTATTATGTCATCTGGGGACATAAACATCTATCTTATATATTAAAGTTAAGCCCTTTTGAGCTCTTAGAGTGAGTTTAGGAAAGTTGTTAGGCTATTTATTTATTTTTTTAAAATATTATTAACATATTAACAAATTACACTAAGAAACATAAAAACATTAATTTGGAGCTAATTATTATCTAGGTGTAAGTAAACTTAATCTATCTAATTATTATTCGTCTATTTTACTTTTGATCTATCTTATATATTAAAGGTAAGCCTTTTCGAGCTCTAAAGTGTTTTTAAGAATAAGTTGTTAGACTTATAATTTATCAAACAAACCCAATTGTGAATTTCAAATAATATTGTTAATAAAAGTTCGATACGGTATAATTTTTATCTAATAAACTTTTAAAATCATCATTTTAATGATTGGAATTAAAGAATAATTATTCTTGAATATTTGTTCAGATTATTAATATCAATTTGGAACATTAGTATTTGAAAATTGTACATAGTTTATACAATTTCAAAAGTTGATTTCAATAAATAAACTACTTGATATCTTCATTTTAAATATAATAATTATTTAAATCTATAATAAAACATTTCTTATTTATATTATAATAGAAAATTAATTTTAAAAAACAAGCACGGGTATTACACTAGTGTATCTAATCTAATCTATCTATTTATCTATTATATAAAAAGCGGAGAGAGAAAATAAAAGTCATAATAAGTACTTTTGCATTCTAATTGGTTAATGACACTCCTTAATTTAGTACTATCATTTAATAATTGGTGAATTTTATATATCTCAAACTTAACAATAAAATCAATGTATGAAGATTTATATAATTAAGAAGACTTAATTTTTTATAATGAAAATGTATAGTGTATGCTGAAGTGTTTTTAATGCTTACATTCAAGGATAAAGTGATATTTTTATAACAAAAATAAAATGGATCATCATCTCCACGCTCCAGCAAAACAAATTTTTGTCTTTGAGATTACTCCAGAAAGTGGTAAAAACTACAAATTTTGTCTATATAATATATGCTTATGTAATATGAGCATTAATCAAATATTCAAATTACCTTTCTAGAGAAATCCTACAAAGAGCAATCAAGAAGACGATCAATCAAGGGCTTATAACCTTTTACATCTCAAAACATGTAGAATATTTGCATAAAAATAAATTTTACACAATAAATAAAATAAAATACGTATAGCGTTGATGGTTTTTTCCTACAAATCAATAACACTTATGTAAAATAATATAGATCCGCGCGTAACGCGGGCCCCAAATACTAGTAATGATACAAAAAGAGACTATTTGAGTTAAGTGAATTTGGAATATAAATAATTAATGCAATATTCACATTGAGTCCAATAAATAAATTAATGGGGTTCAATCCCAAACCAATTTACAATAAAAGAGTAATCCATGGATTTATATAGTAGACAACTTTATTTTAAGTTTCGATTAGAGACTTGTCATACCAAAATTTTGTTTAATAATACATTTAGCCGTGTTAAATTTCTGTAAAATTATAAGGTGAGAATTTCAAACCGACGATAATAATTTAGCAAGAAATTGTCTGAGAAATGAATTCAAGTGCACACGAATTGTAGATTATGCACACGCCGAATACATTGCTATGCATGTTAAATACGGAAAAAGATCCGGTGAGGATAAATTATTAGGTTAAGACTCAGGACACTTTTGTGTTCATATGTTATAATGTGTGTGATAGTTATAACATATGTGTTCATACGCCAGAGCATGTACATGTCATAGTGTGTGTTCATATGTCACATTGTGTGTTCATTGGCGAAAATGTGTTCATACATCATAACATTGTGTGTTCATTGGCGAAAATGTGTTCATACATTATAACGTGTGTATTCATGCGTAACAATGTTTGTGTTCATCGTCCTTATTTCTCACCTTAAGATTCATCTTCACCGAAACTTAATTTGTTAAATACACGTTCAATTATGGGTGCCTAAAAACTACTAGTAAAAAGTGAAGACTTGTTGTGTGTTAGCGTGTTACCACACTGAAAATAAACTATTGTGTTTGGGTAAACATATGAAACAACACATGTATATGCATATGTACAAGCATTATAAAAATAGGGTGTTTAACCTCGCATCTATAAAGCTATATTTTGCACCTGTTTTGAGCGTAGTCCGGTTGCGCCTAATAAATTGGACAAATTTCTGCGCATCCAGGAAGACCCAAAAAAATCATAAAAACTCAGTTTAGTTTGGGAGCAATTGGGATGCGCCCAAAGCTGAACTGAGTTTTTTTAAGTTTTTGACGCAGTTTTACTGTGCCCAATAATAAATGCAAGTTATAAATTTCCGGAGACGAGATTTTTCTCCGTAAAAGTACGCATTATATGTAAACCAATAGGTATATATGCATATCGAAAAAATATGTATACACAAGACACACTTTTATCCATTTTTAGGTAAGAATAAGGTTGAGATTAAGATTGTGTATTGTAATTGATGTACACGCTCTAAACAATGTGCATAATTGTTTATATTGTACACAATATGTGACACATATATACTCCAATATGTATCATTGCACCTTTTATATAAATGGGCCATGTGTACTCGATTTTCATCAAAGATTTCATTTATACATATACCGAAAATTCTGAACTACACAAGCTTAAGAACAAAGTAGGGAATGCCTAAACCTCCACTAATATGCTTGACGTACGTACATTTACAGTAGTAATTAACATGTTTCATTATTTACAGAAGTCACATAATCAGAATAATCTATCCTTACAAAAGGGAAACTTTTTTATCTTAATGGGTGTCCATCAAGATTATCATATTCAAATTTCAATCATCAAAATTATTCTCATAACAAAATTTTCGGAAGTGGGAAGCCATTTCTTCAACAAATTTGGCAAGGTTCTTCCTCGTTTTCATAAAACTAAATATATTCCTTTTATCTCCTTATATTTATTTGCCACTGCCCACAAAGAATAGATTCTTCACTCACTTTTCTCATTTAAAAATTATTTTAAAGTATCATATGAATATTAATCACGTTATATTTTCCTAAAAATTGCCACTTTCGAATGTTGTTTCCAACGGTGCCAAAAAACTCAGCATAACATTAACAATATATGCATACTAATATTAGTGGTTTTTCTTGATTGTTTTAAATAACAAAAGCTCATATTATCATTCTTCGGTTATACTAACTTACAATATTTCTTCATCAGATTTAATAAAACACCAAAAGTAACACAAATTATTGATTTTGGTAACTCTCAACTTATCATAGATATGATACCTCATTTTCCAAGTTAAATTGACTGAAAAAATTAACATAAACTAATGAGTAAATGATACTTATAAGTTTAGAAAATGAACAATCAACACTTTTAGACTTGAAAATATATTATATTTTAAAAAAACCGTGAAGATAAAAGCTCGAATGAGAACTACAGGTAATGCACATAAACGTTAACTCATGTAGATAAATATTATTATCCATATACACACTTTGGTCAATAATTAATACAGACGTTATATATTTGTGTTTCCCATTGCCTGATTCATCAAGAGGAATGACCTCTGGTGTGATCAGTGTTCTATATAGTCGGGTAGATAATTCATAACGTATGTGTACATCGTTCTTAATTTTAATCCTCTCCTTCCATCTCCTTTTAATAACTTTTATTTTCATTATTATTATAACTAGTAATAAATGTAAAATATAATATTTAAATACGGAGTAGCTTTTTATGTTATAGTATTATTTTTTCCTTAGACATTTAAAAATAAATGTTTATAAAACTGCTAAAATATTTTTTATTTATTTATGGTCCGATTGGAATCCTTCAATAATGTTATTATAATATCAAATTTAATGACAAATTTAGTATTATAATGTAATATATTATGGTGGAATAAAATTTCGATTTAATGTGATATACTGTATTTATTTCCGCGTATAAGAGAATAAATTTTCAATTAAAAACAAAATTTGCTGTTTTCAGTGTAAGAGTTCATAGAGAGGCAGAGCTGCCCCCCAGCTGGAGGATGATGAATGTGCGTGCTCTGTATTCTCAGTTTTGATTCTCCCTAATTTTTAAATTTTTTCCTGTAAAAGATCTCCAGCTTTTGTCCTTGTCGTTAACTCTCCTTTCCATGGATGCTTTCTTTCTTTCTCTACGCTTCCACGGACGATGTTTTCGCTTGTGTGCAGCTGGTTTTCACAATCTTAGTGATTGCATATTCATATGTTCTTTTATTATTCGATTCCTCTCCTTCCATCTCTCTTCAAACACCGCCATTTTCTGTATAAATAGAGCTACTCATTTCGTCTCTTCTATCATTGCAACCTCCTCTCATCCTTGGACATCTCACAAGAGGAAATTAGAGTGCACTTTCTTGTTTGGAAGAAGAAGAAGAAGAAGAAGAAGAACAGAATGAGTTATGCAAATTACTCTGCTGGGTCTGGTTAGTATTTCAATTTCAGTTGTTTAACTTTAAGTTGCCCTCCATGTGTTTGATGAATTGCTTCTGAGACTTTTTGAAAATCTGATCAAAGGGGTGTGTTTGAATTCATCAGGTAGGAGAAACATGGAGTTCGGAATGACACATGTGGTGAGGCCCAGGGGGCGTCACCTAGCAACATTTGTTTGGCTGCATGGCCTTGGTGACAATGGATCAAGGTCTGAATTTTCTTCCATTGATGATGCCTTGCTATATTTGAATCTTTATGCTTTGTTTTTTACTGTTCACCTGTGTGATTATGTAGCTTGAGCTTTGTTAAGACTGACCATGGAGTTTTAAGTGAAAAATTAGCCCTGAGAATCTCGAGTACTAGGAACAAAATCTAGCTTTTATAATCAAAATCTCGATTAAGCACTTTTGTTGCTATTCAGATTCTGCAGCTCTTGCAGGAGATCAAAATTGATGGATGTAAGGGTGTAGATTATTGTCACAAATTCTTTAGCTCTGCCTTTTACTTATCCAAGATTTAAAGTGATGCTTTTGAGTACAAAAGCTGGACTATGGCCTATACGGAAGAGCACATAGATTAAATAGTTATAGTAGATCTTGATTTTATTTACTTAAATGATTTTTCGATTATTAAGATCCTAGATGATTACCAAATGATTGCTGAATTCCATGCAGTAAAATATCTTTCACAGTTTATGCCTCTTCTTCCCTCATCTTGTTCTGTTTGCATCATTCCTTATGCTTGAATAAGGGACCACTAGGCCACTTTGGTGGTTCCTGCATATTGATGAAGTAAAGTACAACTAAATTTTATTTTTTAAATGGATAAATGATAATCAAGGTATTTTAGGACCACTGACAATTCCAGATTCACTATAGAATTGTTGGTGTTATTTTCTCCCCTTGTCAATTGTCATAGTTTGGTCACTTGCTACCTGATGTTTTTTTTATTAAAGTTCAGTAATTATGAGATTTTGAAGTACGCTCACGCACCTAAGATAAGTACGGTCTAAATTTTTTTACTGACATTCTTAATTGATCTTATTGCAGCTCATCCCAGCTCTTGGAATCACTCCCACTTTCAAATGTAAGCATGCATTTTAACAACACGGTGGCTATCTCAAGAAATGGCACGTCTTAGATTCTAATTTTGTATGATAAATTGTAATTAAATGCAGATTAAGTGGATATGCCCTACAGCTCCCACTCGTCCTGTGCAACTACTCGGTGGATTCTCGTGCACAGCATGTGTGATTCCTTCTCCTCCTTTCACTTCATAATCGTTATTAGTTATCAAGAGAGAAAAAACTTATTAGCTTTAATCTACTCGTTTCTTAGGGTTTGATGTAGCGGACATGTCAGAGGATACTCCGGTAGATGCTGAAGGTTTGGATGCTTCTGCTGCACACATTGCAAACTTGTTGTCAGCTGAACCTGCTGACGGTAAATCACCAATTAATTCGAGTTCTTTTATTACCGTTGCTGCATTTGGAAGATTTGTGCAATGATAATCAATATTTATTTATTTTCATTTTCTTGATTAAACAGTTAAACTTGGAATTGGAGGCTTTAGCATGGGAGCTGCTACTGCTCTGTACTCTGCTACTTGCTTTGCTCATGGGAGGTATGGAAACAACAATATTTACCCAATCAACTTAAAAGCAATTATTGGGTTAAGCGGGTGGCTTCCGTGTGCAAGGTAATCATTACCTCTCTTTCTAAATTTTTTTATGCTAGAAATTATGTTAAATGTTCAAATTTGTTCTAATGTTTGTGTTTGTAATTGGTGGCTTAAAAAATTTATAGGACTCTGAGGAGAAAGATTGAAGGCTCGTATGATGCTGCTAGACGAGCTGCATGTCTCCCTATTTTAGTTATCCATGGAAAAAGTATGTTACTTTAATCCTAGTACTTTCCTTCATAAGAGTATCATTTTTAGTGGCTGAAATATCATATGCTAGCGTGTTAGGCCTGCAATTTACACCGTAGACCACAAACTTCTTCCCTTTTAGCCTGTCATATAGCTGAATATATTCTGCAAACGATCACTTTGCAGCTCTAAAGAGAAATCAATGGTTAAAATTATGTTGAAACTGTTATTATAAACGACAAACATCCACAGGAACAGGAGTCTTCTTATGATGACTGTTTGTTTACTTAGGTTTCATCTTAGAAACTTCATGTAGATACATGAGCCTTAAATATCTCTCATTGCAGGCGATGATGTAGTGGCGTGTAAATATGGAGAGAAGTCAGCACAAGCTTTGTGGTCAGCTGGTTTTCAGAATATGGTGTGCAATTTCTATGATGGGTATGTGTTTTTTTCTTCTTCGAGCATATAAATTATCAAAAGGCTCCAATTTGAAAAACTCGGTTTGCTAAACCGTGCAGGCTCGGACACTTCACGGTCCCTAAAGAGATGGAGGAGGTTAGCAACTGGTTGACTGCAAGATTGGGGCTCGACGGATACCGTTGAAACGGTTAAATCATCAACTTAAGCTATATACACATATACATCTGCGAGGAGAAGTTATGAAGAATAAGAAGAAGGAAATATGACAAGATTGGTATTTTTTGTTTGGTTGGGGTGGTACAGTATAATGTATACTAACATTTTGCTGCTGCATCTGTTTTCGGCACACTTTGTACCTGTTCTACAATAAGGCTTGTTATACAGTATTATATATCATGTACTACATTTCTTTGTTTTTTTTTGGGTGGGGGTTACTAGATGCCTTATTAGATGAAATTGGTTCAGCTCTGTAACGCTAAAATAATGGGCATTTTTGTATAATTTATCTTAATATATATTACTATGTATTTTATCCTTCATATCTATAGTTTTGTTGTGTGTTTTTTATCCTTGAAAGTTTCAATATTCCATTCTCGATCTAATAGATACAAACATGAATACATGCATAATGTACAAACTAGTGTATAGTATAATGATATTGGCTAAAGTGATGAGTAGAGTATAAAAAGGGCGGCAGGATAAAATATGCTATTACGGAGTATTTGATAATGTTAGTTGGATATATTAGATTATTGGATTAGGGAGAACTTTTCTTATAAAGGAAACTTTTGTTAGGAAATGTATTTACATAGTAAATGTATTTACATAGTAAATGTATTTACATAGTAAATGTATTTACATAGTAAATGTATTTAATACATCTTGAATCTTGTTGCATTCTCAACATTCTAGTGGCTTTACATGTCATGATATGCCACTATCCACACTCTTAGGCTATGTCTTGACCCAATTTTTGGGTAACTACCCTAAATAGTTATAGTAGGTTTTTACCCTAAAAACTGACATAAACTTTTCTAATTTGCTGCTTGTTCTTTCATATGCATTAAAGTTTGCCATCCTTGCATCATTCTTTGTGTGCAGATTTTTACAGATTCATGTCTGATCAGTAGCAATCAAGCATAAATAATTCATAGTGATTTAAAGATAGTCTATTGAAGATTTAAATTAGAATACATGTTGAAGTGCATATATTATAAAAAAAAATAGATTCATTAGCAAGAGCAATTAAATCCTAACGGCACACGCCTGACTAATATCAAACCTCTTCATGTTAATAATTAAATGCAGTGATGCATCTATTAGTTAACAATATACTATATAATTACTACAACACTATAATGCCATGATAAACTATCATGCCTTCTTCTGCTTCTTAGGTTTTGATTCTTGGCTCTGATTTCCTTCCAATTTCCGTCTCAAATTTCTTAGATCCTCCTCGCGCACCAACCCATTCATCGTCTTGTTTAAGGCGTATGATTCTGCCAGCCTCCTCTTGCATTCTTTGCTTGCTATCTCATGAGATACAACTGAACAAACAAAAATCTGTCATGCCTTTGTTTTTGGGTGCAATTTTGTCAAAAATGTCAGCAAGAAATATTTTCACCTGGATGTGGATAATCTTTTCCAATTATACACTTAGCCTTGACTTGAATGCTTTTAGGAGCAGTCCATGGCTCATATATATACTCCTTCGGCATGTCTGAACAAAGTAATTAGCCAGCATTTAGCAAGTCATGACCATTCCAATAAAAAGAATCATAAATCAAGAATTCTAAATACCTTTTAACACAGGCAAAAAATGTCTGATAAAATCACTATTTGGATCATGCTTTTTGCCAAATGAGATAGGTGAGTAGATCCGATGGTACTGCAGAGTCAAGAGTGTTCATTTACTTGAGACAGCTTGTGTTAATAAAGTTGTTTTTTATTAATGTTATTAGTACCTCATAGAAAAATGAAGAACAAGATAACCAAAGCCAGTTTCCGTTGTTTATAGCCCAGTCCGAATCAATCAAGAGCCTCTCGAAAACATCACGACCTTTTTCCCAATGAAGAAACTATAATGAACAAAAAATTCATATAATAAGAATTAGAAAGCTGTACAGAAAAATCTGAAAAGATGTGGATAGAAGAAGGTTAATTTACCAGATCACCACGGGTGAGGAAACAGGCAACAGAATGTCTGGCTAAATGGTGCATCCAACCCCATTTCCGAAGCTGCAAGTAAAGATACAGCTTAAGATGAAGCAGTATTGGTTATATTATGTGGCTGAAGTTATTTTATGCAGGAAGAACAATAAGCCTTGCCTGGGTCATAATGGCGTCAATCCAAGGGAATCCAGTTCTACCATCTCTCCATGCAGCCAATAGTTCGTCGTCCTCATTCCAAATGATCTATATAATAAGCAGATTTACCCATCTTAGAAATATGAAACAACAAAAAATTAACTCTAAATGATGTACATAATTGAATTACCTGCTTGCATATCCTGTTACCCTTCATTTGGTCAAAATTTGGTGTACCCAAAGCTGCAGTGTAGAAGAAATCACGCCACAGCAGCTGTAAAATGTCAAAAGTTATACACACCTTTTACTCCTAAAAAATATACAGAGGAAACATGGAAGTGGTACAAAAGAGCCAACCTGACCAAGAAGTGAAACCGGGGGTGATGTATGGCTTTTGACACTGTTGTAAACGTTTTTGAGGCGTTGGTAAAAGTATCTAGAAGATAAACACCCAAACTGCCAAGAAAATACAAAAATGGTTGTGAGTTGCTGCTTGTTTTCAGATATCATATATTTTGGACAAATAACTTACTTTCAAATAAGGTGATAGTACAGTAGTGGCCGGGTTCAAAAAAGCAGATGGGTTCCCCTTCGGCTTCTCAAATTTCGCCACCCAGTCCTGTACAACATTTTACATCAGGCAGATGTGAGTTAAAACCTACATAGGAAAATCTGCATTGTTTTTCATCTCAAAGTGGTCTCAGACCTTATTTTCAAGGGATTTTTTCAACCTCTTAAGAGCTTCTGATTCACCGCCTTTAAAGGGAGAAGATTCATCCTGCAAGAAACATTTCCAAATGAGTTTCAAATAACTTAAAAAAGGATTCCACTAAAGAATATAAAAATAAACTATATATATCAGACTTGTTCATGATCTTCGTATCCAAGCTCTGCCAGTGTAGGAACATCTGTAATCTTCATATTTCCAAAATCCCCAACCGGTGGTAGGGAAGATACTCCAGTAGACACTGGAGATGATGCCCATGAGGGTTCCCCGGCGAGCTTTAGAAACGACTGATAAGTAAGAGGCGGCTTACCCCCATTCTGCCAGATAAATAAATAAAGCTCATGTCATCCAAGAAAAACCTGGGGTTCTCTCGTACTCAACAAGAATTAAAACAACACTGTTTGTGTTACCTTTCGGATGATATCTTCGGGATTGAAAAGTGTGTGACTCACAGGGGAAAACACCTCAATTCCAGAATCAGATGCAAATTTCTGCATACAGTAACCTAGCACTGCTCAATGCATATTTCCAACAGGAAGTGTTTGATACTTCACAAGAGTGACTTTTCCAATGTATTTATAATCCAAATCAAAGAAGATGAAAAGATAACCTTGACTCTACAATCCAAAGCTCGATAATACGGATCAGTATCATGCTCGAAGCAAAGACTGTTCACATCCCACTGCAACAACACACAGAAATCAACAGCAGCAAATTGACTAAAATACTAAATCGCACAGTAATCAACTTACCTCTTTGAGACATCGACAGAGAACTTCACCAGGCTCGCCCTTCAAAATCAGCAATCGGGATCCGATCTTCCTAAGGCTTCCATCAAGGTCCGTAAGGCTCTGGAGCAAGAACCGGATCCTGTTCAACCCGGCCATGTCGGATCCAGGAGAGAAGGCGGTGGGGTTAGGGTTCATGAAATGCGGGTCGATGATGAAAAGCGGGAAGAGAAAGGCGGATTTCTGGGCGGCGTGGAGAAGAGCGGGATTGTCGTGGAGACGGAGACCTTTTCGGAACCACATCAGAGAAACTTGACGAGATTGAAGCTCCATTTTTGGGGTTTGGAGACGGTTTGAGAGAGGAAGAAGAAGGTGCATTTCAGAAGAGGAAGTTGGAGGGAAATTTGTGGATTTGGATACACGGTTTATATACCGCCACGTCGTCGTTTTGATTTCCATATACCGTTTCTCAGTGGACTAGGCCCATTGGGCCATATTTTATTTCACCAATGTAGCTCGGTCCGATAAGGAAAATGGTCCATATATCATCAGAAATCGATGCGCAAAACGGGGCCCTTTGCCCCTAATTGCTCACGAGGAGTGGAAACTAACATGAGTTAGTTGGATGAGTGATAAGTAACCCTTTTAATTAAATTAATATTTATAAAGGTAGTATATATTCTGAAAAATTAAAAGACGCTTATATTTGTTCATTCGCAAAATCACGTTCCCGGTATTCTCTCTCTCTCTCGTTTTCTTCACTCCAACTCGTTCTCAAGCAATTTTCAACAATTTCCGGCCTCATTCTTGCGTTTTCTCCTCGGAATCGGCTTCTCCTCCTCTCGGCGATCTCTTGGTTAGTTTCCTTCTTTGTTTTGGTTGAGATTTGGAGAAATTAGGGTTTTTGATCGATTTTCGGTGTTCTTCGCGGAATTCAGGGATTTCTCTCGCATTCTAGTTTGTTTTCGACCTCATTGCATCTCTAATCAGTTACAGGTATGTATCCGTTCAGTTTTCGGATGTTGTTTTGTGTTTTTTAGGCTTTACGCTTGAGTTTTTATGTGTTTGTGCTTTTCTGATGTTAATTACAGTGTAGGTTTTGTGTTTTTTGCTTGCGAATTGCTTTTTTTATAGTATGTCTTTGAATTTCACATGTTTGTGCTCTTGGATGTGTTGATTACAGTTTTAGTTTGTTTTCTTTTTGTATTGTCATCAGATCTGTATTATTTAGTTGTTTATGTTTGTTTCTCATTGTTGCTTGCATGTGATTCTTTGTATTTTGTGTAATTAATGTTAGTGATAAGCGGTGTTTTACATACCGCAACTATGGATTATTAGCTAGTTTTGTATAGGATTATGTTATTTGTTTCTATGTAATCTGTATCATGGAGCTGTTCGAGAGAAGATTTACATACGAGATTCCAAGAGATGATACAAGCATTGGAAGCATTGAAGCATAAGGAAGAAGCTGCTGAAGACGAAGACGAAGACAAAGACTTGAAGAAATCAGCAGTTCTGCCTCAGACAACAAAGCCGCACCCGCGGGTCTCAAGCCGCACCCGCGGGTTTCACCTTCAGCCAAGGTTTTCCAGAAAGCTCAAGCCGCGCCCGCGGGTCCCAAACCGCGCCCGCGGCCCTCTGTCATCCTGAGAATCTGAAGAAACCCAAAACCGCGCCCGCGGCTCTCAACCCGCGGGTGCGGTTCCTCGACAGAAGAATCAAATTGATGTCTTTGCCATTTGAAGTAATTTGTGTTTAATTCTGTAACTTTCTATACGTTTTTAGTACCTTAATTCGGCTGTTACATTAGTGGATACTATATAGGTAGTGGATGATCATCCTTGATCATCTAACCTTGGTCTTAACCTTAGTTCAAACCTTTGTTTGAGTCTTTGTTTTGCTTAAGTTTTTGGAGAGTATTTCACAAACTTATGAGTTGCTAAGGTTCTTTGTTTCACTTGGCGTTTGAAGCTTTTGGATTCAACAAGTTGTGAGTTTATCCTTTCCTTTTGTCTACTCTTTGATTGTCTCAACTCTCTTGTTTGTATTGTCGATGAACTAGATTTACTACTTTAGATTGATCACCTAAGTTAGTTGTGTCTTGTTCATATTGCTAGAGTTTGATACTTCTAGTTGAATTATCATACTTGTTGTGTAGCACAATCTATTTGCATGAACTAGTTGTGATTGTTATTAGAGAAGAGAGTTGAGTACATGTCGAGTATCCGACTAGTTGTCCATGATATTGCATGTATCTATCTATTCCTGAATGCATTGCTACTTTGTTATTGAACTTTGATAGTTTCGAGGTTATAATCGAGTAAGGGTTATTAGGACTAGTTGGACTAATAACTATTCAAGAACAAGAATTAGAACGATCACTTGAGAACTTGACATAGGGATAAAAAGGATTTTAAGATCAACTTGTTAATCTAATTGTGGATAATCGCTAAGTGGAACACTTCGCTTAATCTTGTTATAACCAAGTTGACATTCGATACTTCGTATCAAAACCACAAAAACCCCCCTTTTGGTTACGTTTATTGGTTAGTCATTGTGATAACTTAAGAATTTGATAAACTGATTCTCTTGGGATTCGACCCTTACTTGCGCACTATATTACTTAGTTTGCATGTTAGGATTACTTGACTTGGCACACGACAAATTCGCCTCGTCAGTTAGTTTTATACTTTTGATGACAGTTTATTTGCTTAATCATCTGTTTTTGACAATATATTAGTTTCTGTTTTTTCCTTGATGACAGTTTATTTAGTAAGATCTTTTGTTACTTTGATACAATATGTTAAAACTTGACTATAATCCATTCCTTTTCATTGTTTTCTGTTTTTTGCTTGCGAAATGCTTTTTTTTGACAATATCTCTTTGAATTTCACTTTGTTTGTGCTTTTTGCATGTGTTGATTACAATTTTAGTTTGTTTCTTATATGCATTGTCATCAAATCTGTAGTATCTATTTGATTTTTGTGTCTTTCTTAGTATTGCTTGTTTGATTCTGTGTGTTTTTGTGTAGTTAAAGTTAGTTTTGTATTGTTGATGACAGTTTAATGCTCTAATCATTTGCTTTTTTATTCAATGACAGTGTATGAGTTTGTGTTTTTGTTTTGATATTAGTTTATTTATTATGATCTCTTGTGACTTTTGATACAATGTGTTAAAATTATGATTATAATCCATTTCTTTTTCATTATTTTCAATGTTCTTTTCAATATTATTTGTTGATGACAATAGTGTATATAATTATTCTTATTAAATAGTGTCATCGAGACGTTTTTTCTTTGAACATCATATCATTAGATGACTATACTGTTTTCTTATTGATGTTAATCTTTTGTTTGTTCTATATTTTTCTTTTGATGACAATATTTGTTGTATGCTTGTGATGAAAAATCATTTATTTCTATGATTATATTGTTGATGAAATATCTCTCATTCTTGTGTAATTAAAGTTTGTTTTGTACTGTTGATGACATTTTTATTGATCTAATTCTCTGTTTTTTATACGATGACAATATATGATTTTGTGTTTTTGTTTTGATGACAACTTGCTTATTATGATCTCTTTGTGACTTGATACAATGTGTTAAAATTATGATGATAATTCATTGCTTTCATTATATTCAATGTTTTTTCAATGTTATTTATTTGATGACAGTAGTGTATACACTTATTCTAATTTAATAGTGTCATCATGATTTTGTTTTTTGTGAATATCATATTATTAGATGATAATGTTGTTTTCTTTGTGATGACAATCCTTTATGACTTTTTTTTTGTGACAAATATTGATTTATTTGTGTTTGTCAATAGTGTTTGATTACAAAAAATAGTGTTTGATGACAATAAATAGTGTTTGATGACAATAGTTATTCCAACTTATATTTGGTTTTCATATGTGGTTGAGGACAATAACTTTTGTTTATTATGTTTGGTTTGATGACAATATGTTTGATGACAATAGTTATTCCAACTTATATGTGGTTGATGACAATAACTTTTTGTTCCTTGTTTTTCTCCAAGTCTTCAACTTCAGTTTTTCATTGAGCATTTTCTTTTTCTTTTAGTAGTTTTATCATATACTCATATATATAGTATGATAATGAAAGGCATAAAATTGAAGCATAATACTCATGGTTTAATCCGGTTCAACAGTGGAACGTGCAGATGTAATGATGAATTGATGACAATTGTTGGCTGGCTGTGCAGCAGTGGAAGGTACAACTGCTTGGTGTGCAACAGTGAAATGTGCAGCAAAATTTTGTGCAGCAACATCTTGTTCAATGGCTGGTTGCGTAGAGGAATGGAAATCGACATCTAAATGTGCACACAGACCAAAACGTTGCGACAACAGACATAACCTTCACCAACAAAGATGGAAGGTCTAAGGCGCCAAAAACCCCCCAGCAAGTTTCTTTGTTTCAAGTAGCAAATGAGAAAACCATAGTGTGATGCTCAAGTTGGCTCCCGTGCAAGAAAAAAATCAGCAAGTCCTTGTTTTGGATTTTTTTTTGTGTCGAAGGGAAAGTCTATAGCAAAAAATATGTTTGGTTTAGTATGTACAAGACAATTTGGATAATATGTTTGGTTTTGGATTTTTAGATGACACTGTTTGTTGTAATGATGACAGTTTGCTGTAATGATGACAATTTGCTTATATTGTTATTTCAGTGATGACAATTAAATAAAATCTTCTTCTTTTTTCTTTATATTTGATCAATCATTGTATAATAATTTATTCATTCTTTTTTTATGTTCTGTCATCCATTGTTGTATTGTCATCAAATTTCATTTGTCATCTATATTCTATTGCCTTAAACTGTTCATTTCTTTCTTCAATGTTAAAGTTTTTTTTCCCTATTTAAATGTCTAAAACAACTCAGTAATTGAATTGTCATCAACCTTCATCTGCCATCAATATTCATTTTTTTTCTATGATAGTTAGATTCTTATATTGTCATCAAGATTTATTATTATTATCACATAGTTTATTAAAATAGTCAAATCTTGTTATCTTTTTATATTAATGTTATGAAGCACGCTACGCGTGCTTCATTTGCCTCTCGTCAAATTGTGATAAAGCTTGTGACAGTGTTGTAGGGTTTAGTAACTGAACTGTCATCAACCTTCATCTGTCATCAAAGTTCATATGTTTTCAACAATTAATAATGCTTGGAGTTATTAACTGCTATTCAATATATGTTGACAATAATCCATCATTTATTAATAGTAAGAAGAGTGTAAATTGTTATCCAAACTTTGTTGAACCAAAAGAAATGCAAGTTGTATATGCATATATATATTTTTATAAACAAACCTTTCAAGATCCAATGGAGTACTTCTGACTTCTTGTGTTTTGTTCATGCATGAGTTTCTGTTGTGTCCAGTGGATCCACTTATATTGCACCTTTTTCTTCATTGCTGCTACTCTATAGAAATCTCCTCCAATCACTAGGTATTGGAGTTCATTCAGCGCCCTCACTTCAAATCTCTTGACCAATTTGTGCCTCTTTTGAAGTATTTTCTTAAACATTATGCATCCATCAAATTTCTGTCATCATAAATGAAATTCTATAGTAACATTATGCATCCATCAAAAATTATGTCATCAAACTTCCAATTCTAAACAACATTGTGTCTAAGCATCATAAAATTATGTCATCATTTTTCAATTCCTCCAATAAAATTACATATAAGCAACATTCTGTCATCAAACAAATTAAAATTGTACCACTGTCATCAAACACACAACATTAATGAAATTCTCAAGCAAAATTAGTATTAACAATATTTTTTGTCATCAAAATTGCATTATTTTGTTAAAGAACATTTTGTCATCAAAATTACAAGTCTAGACAACATTATGCAAACATACAAATTTTGTCATCAAAAATCTAATTCTACAGTAACTTATGCATCTATCAAGTTTTTTTTATCATAAATGAAATTCTATAGTAACATTATCCATCCATCAAAATTTTGTCATCAAACTTCCAATTTTAAGCAACAATATTGTATAAGGATCATCATGTCATCAAAATTTAAATTCCAAGCAATATTATCCTAGCATTAAAATCATGTCATCAAATTTCTAATGTTAATTCAACATTTTGTCACCAAAAATCTAAATCTAAGCAATTCCATTTCTAATCAATATTCTATCCAAGCATCATATTATCACCATGATTCCAATTTAAAACATCATCCTTAAATAAAATTATATCTAAGCAACATTCTGTCATCAAACAAATTAAAATTGTACTACTGTCATCAAACACACTACATTAATGAAATTCTCAAACAAAATTAGTATTAACAATATTTTTGTCATCAAAATTGCATTATCATAAATATTTTCTATTAAAGAACATTTTGTCATCAAAATTACAAGTCTAAAACAACATTATGCGAACATATAAATTTTGTCATCAAAAATCTAATTCTATAGTAACATTATGCATCTATCAAATTTCTGTCATCAAAAATCTAATTCTATAGTAACATTATATTGTCTAGGCATTATGCATCTATCAAATTCCTGAATTGTAATGAATCTAATTATCAATCTGTCATCACACCCAATATTCTAAATCTAAGTTCCAAATCCTGTCATCAACTTCTTTCCTTAAACAACAATATTGTCTTCGTATTATATTTGTCTTCATGTTTATAATTTATATCATCATCCTATATTTCATCTTAATATTGTCATCCAACACACACCAACTATGGAATTATAAATCCAAATTTAACATTTAGCAAATCATTTAATTTCAATTATCATAATCATATTTCTCTTAAAAAATATTATGTCATCAAAATTACATTATGTCTAACCATTGGTTTGTCATCTAAATCCATCAACATTCTGTCATCACTGTTCAATTCCTGAATTGTAATGAACCTAATTATCAATTTGTCATCACACTTAATACTCTAAATCTAAGTTCAAAATCTTGTCATCAACTTCTTTTCTTAAACAACAATATTGTCATCAAAATTACATTACCATTAGTTTGTCATCTAAATCCATCAACATTTTGTCATCACTGTTCAATTCCTTAATTTTAATGAATCTAATTATCAACCTGTCATCACACTTAATATTCTAAATCTAATTTCAAAATCCTGTCATCAACTTTCCAATCTTTTAGTCTAATATTTTGTCTTCAAAAATATAATTTTGTCATCAAAATTACAGTATGTCTAATTATTATTTTGTCATCAAAAAAAATAATTATGTCCTGAATTGAAATGAATCTATTTATCAAACTGTCATCACATTTACAATTTTAAATCTAAGTTCAATATCATGTCATCAACTTTCCAAACCTAATCTAATATTTTGTCCTCAACATTATAATTATGTACAACATCTTTGTTTATTCATCATTTTCTCATTCAACTTTCTATATCTAATCAGTATTCCATATGAGCATCATATTGTCATCAGGATCAACATTCATCAGTTTCATTCTATATTCATCAACACTCTGTCATCCAGTTTCCATTATTTTATTCAATCATTGTACTTCATCTTTTTCGTCCATCAAAATCCTTTTTTTATCAACATTTTGTCATCAGAAATACAGAAAGTCTTTAAAATCACTGTTTATTTAATTATTTCGTGTGTTTGTGCATTCACATTCATGGAATTATATGATGACAGAATGAATCTTACCTCGAATTCGAATTTGCAGCAGGATGTTTCTTATATCGCGATGACAAATTGATGCTTTGTTAGTTTGATGAATCAAACCTTGAATTTCATCCCAGAAGCTACCCCGAGAGAGTTCTTATGAAACGCGCGAAGCTTGCTTCATTAATCTTACCAGAAAAGTCGATGCGAGCCACCAAATCCAGTCGATGGGAGCCGAGACGAGGCGTGGAGTCGAGTTTTCTGGTGGAGGCGCTTCGCTGCGAGACGGAGGATTGACAGCCCCGGGAAGGAACGAGCTTTTTCGCTCCGAATGAAGAGGAAGGACGAAGATGACAACACCGGGAAGGAGGACGAAGAAAATCGGCGTGAAGGAGGAGGAGGAAAATCGGCGTGAAGGAGAGGAAGATGGAGGAAGCAGAAAATCGGCAGGGAAGGAGAGGAAGGAGAAGAAAGCAGCGCGTGTGTGTGTAACAGATTAGAAAAGGGAAGAGTTAGTTTACCTTCCTTGTATAAAACGGGTTAGTTTCTTCACTAAACTTTGTAAAATGGGTTACTTAACCCGTTTTTGGGAAATCGATGCTTTAAAATTATTTGCTTGCTTGCAATCTAATATATCTAATATATACAATATTAAAGTTGAAGCTATGTCTTCACAAAAAATTGTATCATTTGACATAATTTAAGTAGAGACATGTGTGTTTCTCTTTTATTTATTTTTTTCTAAAACTCGTTATCTCATTTTAACATTCTGAAAAACTCACTATTTCACTAACTCAATTAATCAAGCCCACCATTCCACTAACTCAACTGATAATTATCTCTGAATGTAATCAGAGGTATTTGTTGTATAATATATTTATATATATGCGTAAATGATGTACTTAATAAAAACAAAGCAATATTAAAAGCTTATTCCAACTGTCTGATATAAATAGTTTGTTATTGTATAATATCTGGAGTATATTTTTAATTCATTATTCATTTCATTATACCCGTACCACGTACGGGACGATTACTAGTTTGGATAAACATATACAACAATTGACGAAGATAAGTCTATACTCATGAAAATGGGACGCTGATTGGGCTGTTAAACAAATTGATTTCCAGACCAATATTTATTGGCTAGGGCTAGGCTTAATTTCAAGCCCACAAAAGTTGGTTAATCTTCTTTACCACCCCAAAATTATGCAATCATGTAAGAAAGGTTGGAAAACTGTAAAAAAAACTGTCCTCCAAAAAAAAAAACTGTAAAGAAAACTGAAAGGTAAGTGCTACATCAATTGATTCAGTTCCACCTAACTTTCTGCTACAGTATATATCACCTAACTTTCTGCTACAGTATATATCACCTAACTTTGTGCTAAGCCCCACCTTCTCTTGTTGGTTTCTGCACAATTAATTAAGATTGTTGTAACTTGTAAGTTCACACAACAATAAAGGCTCGCCCAACTAATCTCATACGTACCCTCTTCTTATTTCTATCTTCCATTGATGCAAAATCCAAAGCCAAACACATTGATCTGAAGAAAAGGTTGACGGAAGCAAGAATGAAAGAGTTGGGGTTAATTTCAGTCAATGAGGAGTCCGTGGCATTTCAAGTGGAAACACGGGATGTTCTTGTGTCGAGCATGAGAAGATCCTCGTGATTCCCTTGAAATGCTACGCATTCTTCATCAACTATATTGTGGCGTCTACACTAGCTACCTAGATAGTAATTCTTAGGTCTTTTGTAGTAGATGGATGTTAGCTTATACGAGTAATCTAAAGATCCAAGGATTCAAAGAGGATTATAAAAATGATATTTGTTACATTTTTTTCGTCCAAAATGATTTGAGCCTTTTTTTTAATAAGGAAAACATTTAGGCTCTGTTTGAAAAGGGGAATTAAGAGGGAAGGGAAAGGGAGGAGAGTTGAGATTGATGTTAGGGTAAATAAGTACGAGGAATTTGAGGGTTAAGAAGGAGAAATGAGGAGATAATTTAAGGGAATTTGGAGGGTTGAGTCACCCCTCAATTTCGGTGGAATTAGAAGGGATTTTAATGTATTTTTCAAACCATTCCAAAATCCCTTCTAAATTTTAAAATTACTTTTTTTTTCCATCCTATCCAAACAACATCCATTTAAATACAAAGTCTTTATTTGGCACACCCATTTTCTTTATTTAGCACACCCGGAGATTCGTCACGAAGGTATTACAGCTGATCTTCATCACGAAGGAATTACATAATAGATTCGTCACGAAGGTAAACGGGATTTCCGTCACGAAGGTAACCAAGAGATTCGTCACGAAGGTAAAATATTTTTATAATTTTTTTTTCATATTCTTGTAGATAATTTCAATACGAGTCCGTGCATATAAAATACGTTCAAAACGGACATCGTTTGCCCTTCCAAAAGCCCTAAAAACAAAACAATCGTTTCCGTTAAGTTCGTAATATTTAAACATAATGCATAATTATACTTTGTAAGTAATAAATTAGTGATATTAAATGATAATATATAATTATAGTATATAATTTTAATTGCATGATTTTTAACTATAATAAATAATTATATTATACAATTAATAAATTTATATAAGTTTTTGTTTTACGAATTTAACGCATGCGACTATTTTGTTTTGGAGGCTTTTGGAAGGGCAAACGATGTCCGTTTTGGACGTATTTTATATGCACGGACTTGTATTGAAATTCTCTACAAGAGTCTGAAAAAAAATTTAAAAAATATTTTACCTTCGTCACGAATCTCTTGTTTACCTTCGTGACGAATCTCTTGTTTACCTTCGTGACGAATCTCTTGTTTACCTTCGTCGCGAATTTCTTGTTTACCTTCGTGACGGAACTCCTGTTTACCTTCGTGACGAATCTATTATGTAATACCTTCGTGACGAAGAGCAGTTGTAATACCTTCGTGACGAATCTTCGGGTGTGCTAAATAAAGAAAATGGGTGTGCCAAATAGTAAGGCCCTTTAAATATCTTCTTCATTCCTTCCCTTTACTTTCCCTATCCTATTTTATTATCCCTCCCCTCCCTTTAAATAACCTTCATCCAAACAGGGGGCTAGGGGTTCCAATTACTTAGAAATAGAACGTCCTAGAGCATCCCGAAGGATGAGATCACGAAGATCTGGATAAGCTGCAACATCAGGTGGATGTGAATATTGGTGTAGTTTTGCTATGAAGTCTGTCACACCATTAATCTCCCGAAATATATGAGAAATACGACTTCAGATGAAATGTTGCAGGTCCATAAGAATATCAGTCATTGTAAGTTCTATTTCTCATATGCAAGTAATAAGGTGAAGATTATCACATTTTATCTGAGGCTTTGAGCCACCGTTGAGTTTTTTTTAATCAAATCATTCTTTCAACACATTCTTTCAACACATTCTAGTCTTGTATCTTATATATTGAGAAATGAGCTAGTTTTGTAATATTTTCACAACTTAATACGACGTGACCTATCTAAAAATATGTGTACTATTAAAATATTTGTATGTTACATTTTCTTATACTAGGTGTGATGCGCGTGCACTCGCGCACGCGGTGAGTAAACTTTTTAAAGTTCTTCGTGTAGTTAAATTTAGACAAAATTAGATTAAACCACCAATTAAATATGCAATATTATCCATATATCCGTTATATTAAAAATTATTTTTAACCACCCATTAAAAACATTCAGTTAACAATTAAACACACAGGGCCTTCTTTCGTCAAAAAATCCGTTATATCAGGTGAAAATACAATTTTACCTATAATGTTTTTACATATTTACATGAAAAATGTCATTGAATAAAAAAACTTGATACGTCATGTCTTTGTTCTCAACACGCCTTACGGATATGAGTTTATCACTATGGCATTTCCATGGAGGCTTGAAGAGGAAGAGAGTTCCCAATGGTTTTGAAGCTCCAGTTATCTGCACCAAATCCTTCAACTCTAATCACTCGCCTATCCTCTGCATGAACCTTCAATGCTACAATCTTGGTTCTGTTAGAAAGGATTCACACATCGGGTTTGAGTTATAAAGATTGCCCACTATATAAGCTAATGGATTACTCCCCCTATTGCCAATTGGTTTTAGGGTGGAACCCCGTTGGGCTTATCTATTGGGCCTAATGCGCATATGCGCTTGTGTTGTGCGCGCCCCCAGTCCAGTCCGTGGTTGTCCTATGGGCCCACGAAGTTTCACAGGTTCATCACCATGGTTGTTGGAGCTCCACATCTAATCTCCATTTCTAGAAAAGTTTGCTTGTGCAAAGTTTGAAATTTAACCCTTGCAATCTTTTGGTCCCAAATCTTATCCTGCATGATCCAAAGTTTGAGCTAAGCAGTTTTGATGCTCAGATCTTCCTTTTATATTTACATGCTTTTAATTTGCTTGTACGCTTTGAGTTTGTTGAATGCTTGCAGTTTCAATTGCATAATTAGAAAACACTGTTTGAGCTTTATATTTTCAACTTATATAGAACTTGTGGAGGAAGGTTTTTAGAGTAGACTTGTATTTTTATGCCAAACTAAACTGGTAATTAAATACTTAGTCTCCAATTTCATTGAAAATGTTTTCTTAGGCAATTATAAATTTTTAACCCTTTTATCTTACATGCCACCAATTTTGTTTACTGGTATTGGACTAAAATATCTATCTGATTCGTTTAACATGAGCTTATTTGTTGATTTAGAACTAAACATGCATTCTCATGGAGTGATGTAATTGAAGTCCAAACAACTTGTTGTTCTCAATCATTAGCACCAACCAATATTAAAAAAATAACCATTTGGAAAGGCTACATTCGGAAAGCTTTGTATCCAAACAATTAGAATAATCTCCATCCTAGGTTGGTGGTTTCAAACTAATTTGTGAAGATGAAATATGACATGATGATGTCTCGATGTTTTGAAATACAACTCATTTGTAAAAAACCTTAATACTCGTATATCTAAAGCAAACAAATTAACTGTGGAATTAATGATAGAATTGTACTACAACAGTCGACATAATCTTCAAAGTCTTCTTTGCTACTGATTATGAGAGAATTCGTCCTTCTGGTAGTTGGAAACTACAGTCGACATCCTCTTTAATCTTCAAAGTCATCATTTTTCCCTCTCACACTCGGATTTTCTCGTGATTTTTTTCTTCTTCCCCAACGATTTAACGCGACAACAATTGCCAAAAGATATTTCGTGGTTTAATTGACAAATAAAACTATGAGGAAAACAACTAAAGATCAACAAGAGAAACCACCGCAAGAAAGGAAGAGGATTGCTCGAAAATAAAGCCGTTCTTGAAAGGAAGAGGATGCAAAACCTAGCCTGTCTTGTAGAAGAGATAACTCGATTTGCCAATTTGGGCAAGGTGGAAAGGGCTTTGTTTTAGAGGGCAAAAAAGTGATTTACACTGAAATTACTGTTCATTTCGAGAGGCTTCGCTTTTAAGTAGTATACAGTACTACGGAGCATAAGATAAGAATTTATAGGATAAATTACTGCATGTGGTTTTACGGTTCAGATTTGGTGGAGTTTTTTAGATAGAGTACTAAAACTATGCTATAAATAAGCCATCACAATATTAAAGATTTGGAGAAAATAAATTAATTACAACCATCAAATTGTAATTAATGATCAAGAAATTTCAAACTTTATATAGAGTAACTCCACCTTAACCAAACCGTTATTAATCTTTTAACTCTTTTTACAACTAGACGGGATGAGCGTGTGCGACGCGCACGCGGGGATTAACCTTCTTTAAGGTGTTCATGTAGTTATTTTTGTAATAATTTTGACGTGAGAAAATAATAATTTTTCTATTTTCAACCAAATTATTGGCAGAAGAATCCGCATGATCGAATAAAGAAGGTAGAAAACGTCATTCTTGTCACGTAGATGATTGATGAAGGCAATGAAATGGATTCAAGAGACCCAAATGGATGGACTGTCGGTCAAATGGGGGATAAAGATCAACATCGTTTTACAAGTCAACATCGGATCGGTGTCGAGTTAATGAACGATGGAATCGACACTAAAACTTAATAACTCACAATCGAATAAAATAAGAAATCCACTTGAATTAATCCAACCAAAAACTACAACTAAAGTGTTTAACATAAAAACGGTGAAAGAAGTAACTGATTCTCAATTTGGTTAATCAGAAAGTCAATATTAGATATGAAATTGTCTAGGGATAAAACTGTAAAACAAAAAAGAATGGACTTCTTCTTCACCTCGATCGCTTTGTCATGAGTCCTATAATGCCTGACTCGTGCCCTCATCTTCTATGACGTGAGCCATCGGAACCCTACGTGTATCACAAATTATAAGATATATGTTAATATTGAACCTTTTAGAATTTATAGTGATAAGTGTGTCACAAAATGACCCATAAATGGAATATGAACTATCTGACCTAGGTTTTCTGACTACTCTCTTTACTCGCCTCGTGTTGTTGGTTTTCTACTTCGTTTTAGAATTGTTTGAAATGAATGAAACTATTTCCTTTTTATTAGTATATTCTGAGCATCGAATTCTTAATAATGAGCCTACTTACATAACTTGCTAGATCAACAATTAATTTTGCTACTACTTATGCTTTGAATTGAACTGATTGCAAAAAATAGAATGATCTTGGGCATAAACTTACTTCCAACTTTTCATTAATGTTTATTTCTTCATCAGTAGGATACAATTGCTCTGACTTTCATCTCAAATTTTGATTTTGAGGGATGCAACTTATCTTCGAATGCAACTCTTCTTGGAACTAAAATTTATGTGTCAAAATTGGTAAAATAGACTTTGATGGGTTTTTATACCATGAGTTTAAATGAATTCTATTTCTTTATTATATGAAGTTTATCTTGTCACTGCATTAATATGCTTCCTAACTTGCCAGATATACACCAATATATTTAAATTTGTAACACAATTCAGATTTAAGAGACTCGTTTTCATAGTTCATAGAGATATGAAATGTGATTACCCTATTAAGAATGTTTGAGAGTCACTATGCTCTCGAAGACTGCACAAGTGAGCATACCAAAAATATAAGAAATTACTGAACAAGTGATTGGAGTATGCTCAATTCTGTTGATTTGGAAACACTTTTGAATTCGCTACACTGTATTCCATCAATCCCAATCACATGGAAATTAATCGGACCCTTGTTGTCATTAGCAATCAATAATATATTTTGATTCTTGAAATATTTGTGATGCTTCAAAGTCCTTGTTTTTCTTTTTGAAATCCATCAGGATATTTGTAATGCTTCACCTCAGCAAAACTATGCTCGATTCCGATATCAATTCCCGCGAAACCGTTAAAAACGAGCTCAACCTCCACGTCTTGTCGACTAATTCAACCCAAAGAAGCTCCACCACTCTCTACTAGACCACCGAAAATGCCTCCGGATACCTCGGCTCCGGCATCCCCAATTCCAAGTACGATAGACTCCGTACAATATCTCTGTTCTCAAAGTCAACTCTTCGATAAACGCTTCCGCAATCTTCTTTACTGCCGCCACTTCCACCTCCACCGTTGACATTACCGGATTGCTCGAGAAGCCGGGTGCAAAACACTCGCCTCCCTTGAAAAGCATAACTCGATTTCTGACCCGAAACAAAGGAATTCTTTTAGAGAACAAAAACATAAATTTACACACTGAAATTACTATTCACTTAAGGATGATTGCCTTTTAAGTAGTAAAACATTTGTAGGATTATCTAAAAGTGCTTGCAACGACAGACGAGGGAGGAGGCGCGACTATCTCATGAAATTGCTTGGCATATGGTGAAAATATTATTGACCACTTCAATAATTTAAAAAATCCTCACTAAGTTCAAGTTCAACCTCTCTTTTTTCCGGTTATTAGTTAACCCTTAGCTAACTTTTTTTACATGCATATATTCAGATTAAAACGTCACATATAGACCAGCTCTCTCTATATATAACATATGAATTGTGTCTATAGGTAACATATACAAAGCCTTTATATAAGGCAAACGAGTTAAAAGTGTCTGGTTTTATGGTTAATATGATAATTGTTAGAACTAAATAATAGCATTGACATACGATATTGTTCAGAGCGGAAACTTTTGTGGAGAGATAAGATTAAAGTGATGGAACCATAGATGTGAGGGCATGTGCTCGACACAGGGAGTTTTTCGAACCTTAGCTTTGAGTTACTTTTCTTGTCCCTCTTAGAGTCATTGAATGATATCCTGCATCGAAGATTTGGCTTCACTATTTTAGCTTTGGTTTGGGTATCGGTTCACATCCTCCCTATTTCGGCGTATGGATTGTCCGCATCTAACCCCTTGTTTCGGTGGAAATAAATTAATGGATTGATTGCTTTTATTGTTGTTATTTTGGTTGTGGCTATGAATCACCCATGTGGAGGTTGGTAACAACCATCAATAGTGAATCATTTTAAATCGATTTTTCGTTCTTTATGACATTTTGGTGAGCATGTAATAGGTGTGTGTGATAAATGAGTAAGTATAAGGTTAGGTGAGCAACGTAGCGTGCATGCAACAACCACGAGCAAAACCATAGTACGTAATATATAGTACGTATGTGCATATACATATAATGTATTGATATATATATATATATAGCATAGAGTATTATTGCTTATATTAAAGGCCAAAGCGTTTTCTTCTTTCATCTCTATTTTCTATTCCTTCTTGTATCACAATCTAGCTAATTGATGGAATGGACGATCGACGAACAATGCGTGAAAATAACCACCATTAATGGAGCTATGGAGTTGTTCAAAAGAAAAGAAGACAAAAAGTATGTATTCTTGCTTGTTTCTTCAATTCTTTACTTAAAAAAAATCTTGCTTTGTTTCTCTTCAAGAGAAAAAAATAAGTATGAATCTAGCTTGATAGTTTTTTAATAGCTTAATTATCATCTAGACATCACTCTCATTTACCATGCAAATGAATTTATGTACCGTTTTATCCAATATATAAGCCTCATCCCTTGCAAAAAATGATATAACAATTTTTTTGCGTCTAATGGTTGAGAATGAATTGTAATGTTAACTAAATCATTTCAACACATTCTTGTACGTGTGTTGAGAAATGAGCTATAGCATGCATGTGACATATTCAAGAATATATAAATAATTATGTAATGTACCATAATGTACATTACGGTTAAAAGTAACAACATCTAGATAGCGAAACATGATTTACTGCATCATCTTCATTTATGAAGCTATATATAGTTCAAACTATTAATGAAATCGGTGAAGTAAATGAATTTCTCGTGTTTTCTGTTGTTGCATTTAGTTTGTTGATTAATATAAGAAAAATCATCAGAACATTAACCAACAAATTAAATGCCACAACAGAAAACACGAGGAATATGCATTAACTTTACCTATTATAATCCAAGTTATAATCGAGAATCCCAACAAGAAGTAAATCATGTTTTTTCCTGTGCATGTGTTGCTGCTTTTATGATATGATCAATTGTTAGTGTTAATACATATTGACAGAGAATGATAATTAACAATACAGTGATGGTGGAGGCCTCGTTTGGAAGATTATTGATCTAATATGCACTCTTTTCTTTTATGTAATTTAGGAACATTTTGGAGGTTTTAATGGAGAGCACTCCCAAAGAGATTGATGCAACATAAGCTGGAGCAAAGTTTGTGCAAAATGGAGGAAGTTCTCCTAATACACGAGCTTCATATATGGGCAATCACTATCAAGATCAACCCTGAAGTTGATGCTGATATTGATATTGTGGTGCATAAGGTTATAACTTATGGAATATATTATCAATCATATATAACTAGAGAAAAGTTCGGGTGAGAAAAGTTCACGTTCACAGATAAGATGATAAAGTATGTCATTGCGTCCCTCACTAAAAACGTTCAAAAGTTTGCATGACCCATATTATGAATATTACTATTCAGAATATGAGCATTAACGTGTAATCTGTAAACACAAACGGTTCATTTTTCCTACATTAAGACTTGTTTGCATCCAAGCTTTTATCTATATTACTATTCACCGAAGTTGCGAAGTTGCGAATAATCAAAAGCTTGTTTTGATGGCCGGTGGAATCATCTTATAGTATCTATTAAAAGATTGGGAAGTGTGAAACAAAATGAATACGAATTATACTCAATCAATATTAATTATAATTAATATATCTAAGTTAATAAAGTTTTTAAGTTTTAACATGTAACAAATTATATTATCATAATAATCAATAATTAATATGAGTTAAATTAATAAACTTTTAACACCCGATAATATTAGTAATTAATATTAATTAAAAGAGTTGGATCAAGTGAGAGTGATCTTATACTACGAATATATGATGCACACCTTTCTATATTCGCATGCACATTTTTTCACATTCAATTTCACAAGCAAGCATATGTGCATTAATTTTTCCGTATATTGTCAAATACATGCACATTTGATGATGTGAATATAAAGGAATGCGCATGTGAATATAGAAGGTTGTGCATGTGTTCGTATTCGTGGGATAAATATCATTTTTACATGAATCTTTTCCTTAATTAAATATAATTACTATTTAGTATGTAGAAATTTGTTATAAAATAAATCTAAATTTATACGAAATTGACAAATAATGCCTTCGAGATTGAAAACATCTGAGACTTTCATAAATCTATATGAGTCATTGTATTTTATTTATACTTATCATATCATATCATAAAAATATCATAATAAAAAACGCATTTAGATAAACAATTGAGCCCTACGTAGCTGGACCATCAATATCTACTATCTAGTTACACTTAGACTCCGTTTGAGACATACATTCATATAATGGCATTATTTTATAAAAAGATGATGAGACTTTGAAAAATGTGTAGAAAATATACACGATTTCTATATACAACCCATCTAAATTACCAAACACCGCCCGGTCTCTCGCGTTACGCGAGAAGCACGTCCCTCGTGTAACGCGAGATTAGCAAAAAAATAGCATAATTTTAAAATGCTAATCTCGCGTTACGCGAGAGACGTTCTTCTCGCATCTCTCATAAAGGTCTTTTTCAATTCTCGCGTTACGCGAGGTGTCACTCCCTCATGTAACCCGAGAGACCGGACGGTATTTGATAATTTAGATGGGCTGTATTTAGTAAGGGCCAAAATATAAGTTATTTTTCATGATAAACTGATAAAGCCTTTATGCTATGGTATTGTAAAACATGAGAAAAACTTGAGAAAAGAGATAGATTATGTTGTCAGAAGACTTCCTTTACTGATAGATGAATGCTAGCTTATCATCTATTCTTCGTCTAATGGTTAGAGAACGAATTGTAATGGGCCTATTTTTGTTTCTTGTGAATTACAGAGTAACTCTTTATTTCAGTACATTCTTGTACCTTATGTGTTAAGAAATGAGCTATAATATTACGAAAAGATTCATGTGAGAATAATTACTACTTTGTGAATATGCGAAAGAATGCACATTTAAACCATTGACATGCACTTTCTTGAGTAATGACATGCACATTCAAGCCAGCGACATGCATTATTGATAGATTTGCATGTCATTGATAATATGTGAAAAGTACATGCACACACTCCGCGTGTGCATGTCATTACTGAAGAAAGTGCATGTCGCTAACATATTCGTACAATAAATATTCTCACCTGATTTGGATTCCAATATTATACTAATATTTTTCTAAACTTAACATGAGCTGACATATTCAAGAATATATAAATAATTACATAATGTACATTACACTTTCTTACAAAAGAATTTGTAGGATAATCTAGAATTATTGTGTTATGTATGAAGTGTAGTTATGCGTCTCCATTCACTGTTTTGTTCATTGTCATCCTCGGGATGAACCTGAAGAACAAAAACGACCATTGTATCAACAAAAATATGTATGGAGATTATTATTATTAACTCGTAAAAATATATGTGTTTAAAGATATTGTATTTATTCTAACCTGGAGGTGTTTGTCATCACGAAAGCTAGCAGATCTTATCTTAAGATCTCGTGTACAAGTTGAGGTTATGTTTTGTTTCCTTCCTTCACATCGAAACCTCATGGTTCGAACCTTCAACTCTCCTCTACTTGTTGTGAGTTCATCCAATATCTCTCCATCTGACATTTTGAGATGTTCCATCTCTCCGATTTCTCCTTCTCCGATTTCCTGATGAATATCACACAAATGTAGATAAACATATGCTACATTACGTAGATATATGCGTATACTAAACATGTAGACAGACAGAGAGACAGACAGATAACATCGAGTGATATTTATATGAAGTTAATGAATGGTTGAAATAAAATTAAACCTATGGTTGGTGCCCTAAAACATACCCTAAGCGATAAAGAGAGGCCAATAGAGCGACGGGAGGATAAGTTAGTGGCAACGGCCATTTCCTCATACTCGATAGCATCAAGTTGTGTTAGATGGTAGTGTTCGAATATCATGGGAACGACATGATGTCGTATCACGATAAGAAGGAAGAAGAGCATAGGAAACATTATCCCTATCGTCGGAATCCATGTCACACCAAAGCAGACGAACAAGTATGCCAGTTGGAAGAGCGTGAATGCGACGATGTACTTGAATGGGACTGCCTCCATAAACGACATGTGGTCTTTCTCCGTCACCCTATCACCCACATCACCATATAACTAAGTTCTAGAGCTTGTAATGTGATATCATAAAGTTGTAGCTAATGCACCTACTTGTAAAGTTTTGAGGGAGCTATGAAGAGAAGTTGAATTCTCTCCCAAAATTGGTTACCATGGAGGCTATCAATGGCCATATAGGCAAAGTATCCCCAAAGAAGCGACGTTGGTAATAACTTGATTACGGATATAGTGAACACCGATAATCCTAGTAGAAGAGATTGCATGAGATTACTCCATCTTTGCTCCTTTACGCGAACGGGTAAGTATGGATAAATGTGTGTCTCTGGATCGAAATTGTTGTTGTTCTTGTTCAAGGTAAAGGATATGGCTTCCTTTTTAGAATGTCCTTTCATTACCACATGCTTCAGGCCTTCCAACTCCTTCACATCACCTCCCTTCACCTTCTCAACCAAAACACAAACTTAAAAAGTCAATGGCTTGCAAATTTGGTCGCAATATGAATGAAGGATCGATATAGTTTATGTGATTGATCATAGCATGTAACCATATCTTACAATTGGGCTGTTATCGATTTCGACGAAAACATCTTGCATATTGTTATAGATCTCGGAATTGGAAGCATTTTCCCTTATGCTATTTCTGACGCTCTCCATCATCTTTTTCCGAATTGTTTGTCTTTTGAGATCGGCAAGGCTCTTTGTGTGCATAGGTGAGTGAGGAAGGAGACCATATATGATGGAGGAAGTCCGAGTAATCCACATAACAAAGTCTACAAATTAAGTAAACCAAATTGTATGTGATTTAAGAGGGTATAATAGTAATTGAGTTTAGTACAAAGATATGATTCAAAGTTGTGCTACAAACCGTGCAACCAAGTATGAAGATGTCGTAATGATATGCAGGCGGGTTCTTAAGGTTGAAATCTTTCTGTTGAGCCATCTTCGAAGCCACATTATGCTCGAAGAAGAACAAGCTAGCCACCATAGAAGCGGGAACTATTGCCCCAAATATATACACATGTGGTACCATGCTCATATCCTGCATATATTAATGCATCATTAATACTTAGGTCCATAAGTTTGAATCAAATCATGTTAACATACCTTAATCACAGTCCAATGGTGCAAGTGCTCCCAAGGATGATGGGGACTAAGTAGTCTTCTAGGAAATCCACTTGGAACTTTGCTCGGAACAACAAACGATAATGCAGTCCAAGCGACTAACAATAATGGGATACCAAAGTTCGCCAAGAAGTTTCGCAAAGAACCTACAATCAAATTAACATGAAGATCAAGATCGCACTACATTTTAAACATTGATGTAAAGCTTGATACAAACTTGTTCCACAACGCCATGATCTTGCTCTTCGACATTTCAAAGCAGTATAGAGAAGGCCAAGAGAAAATATAACTCCAAGCAATCCATTCACATAGAGCCACTCGAACTGGTATGCGTCTAGAGTAGGATCTTCCGATTTAGGAACTTTGAACTCACTCTTGATTCCCTACGATTCAAGAACATAGATATTAAACACAAATTAAAGTTGTATATATCTATAAAGATTCAAAATCATGGGTATTTTAGTTACCTTGATAGCCTCTTGAATGAAAAACATAGCAATTAGCACACTTAGAAGCTCTTCGGCTACCCGGGTAAGCTTATCAATGATAGCACATGCATTAAATGTTGCCAATAACATCAATATCAAAGACGTCCACACATTTACCCTACACATATAACTATACTAGATACGGGCCTCGCGCGAGAAAATTACGGATTTTCGTATGTAATTTAATATAGTTATACATTATTTGTTAATATGTTGTTGTTGTTATCAAATTTATTAATATTTGTAAATATAAGTATTTTTTATTTCCTTATATTTATGTTTGAAGTAGTTTTAAAACATAATATTAGAATAAGTTTGCATTGTCATAAGAGAAGTCACACATTAATTTAATTTGTGACTTAATCAAGTAGACTATAAATAAATATAACATAGGAATATAAGAAAGATATTTAAATACATGTGGAGGTGATTAAGAAATGAGTAATGCATTAAATTGGTATCAATTTCATTCAATTTTGGCAATGGACAACCAACTTTTATATAGATAAGATAAGAACATATGAACATGTATAAAACGTTATAAACTCAAAGAAACTACACATATAGACATACCATGCAACCCAAGCCAAGAAGAGAGAGTGTCCGAGGTTGTCCCTTTGCTTAGCAAAATTATACAAGAAGTTGTACATCATCACCGTCGGCACTGCAACTCCAACGATCACGAGAGGTTGGCCTCCCATGATCGATTGCATGACACCGCATAAAGCCGTGGAAACTAAGGTCTCCACGGCACATATACTTCCACCTGAATGTACACAAATATATCACTTAACTTTAAATTCAAGGTCTATAGATAGATATAGATATGCATCAATAGAGGTTCATAACACACATTAGATAAGTATACAAAGTCTTTATTTGACACACCCTAAAAGTTTATTTGGCACACCCTTACCTTCGTCGCGAATGTATTAGAGACAATCTTCGTCACGAATGTATTTCACAAGAGATTCGTCACGGAGAAACGGAGAACTTCCGTCACGAAGGTTCCCAGGAGTTCCGTCACCAAGGTTTCATGGACTTCCGTGACGAATCTATTTTTTTTTTTAAAAAAATTCAGAATGTTGTAGAGAATTTCAATACGAGTCCGTGCATATAAAATACATCCAAAACGGACATTGTTTGCCCTTCCAAAAGCCTCCAAAACAAAGTAGTCGCATGAGTTAAGTTCGTAAAAACAAAAACTTATATAAATTTAGTATTTGTATAATATAATTATTAATTATAGTTAAAAATCATGAAATTAAATTTATATACTATAATTATATATTATCATTTAATATCACTAGTTTATTACTTATAAAGTATAATTATGCATTATGTTTAAATATTACGAACTTAACGAAAACGACTTAACGAAAACGACTGTTTTGTTTTTAGGGCTTTTGGAAGGGCAAACGATGTCCGTTTTGGACGTA
Source organism: Oxyria digyna (assembly GCA_029168935.1). Taxonomy (NCBI): domain Eukaryota; kingdom Viridiplantae; phylum Streptophyta; class Magnoliopsida; order Caryophyllales; family Polygonaceae; genus Oxyria; species Oxyria digyna. The sequence continues at coordinate 51,935,683 of JAPVLV010000005.1, forward strand.
TTTTATATACACGGACTCGTATTGAAATTCTCTACAACATTCTGAATTTTTTATTTTTTTTCAAAAAAAGGTTCGTGACGGAACTCCCCAATACCTTCGTGACGGAACTCCTGGGAACTTTCGTGACGGAAGTTCTCCATTTCTCCGTGACGAATCTCTTGTGAAATACATTCGTGACGAAGATTGTCTCTAATACATTCGTGACGAAGGTAAGAGTGTGCCAAATAAAATTTTAGGGTGTGCCAAATAGTAAGCCCTAGTATATTGCCTGTTTTGTAGCTTAGTTGCTCTGCAAAAGCAATAGCAGGCAGAGCAGAAGCGAAGAAAATGTAAGTACTTGGGGTTAATAACCTATAAGAAATCATCAACCGAGTAACTTGAATTATAAAATTATAGAAAAGAAGTTATACATTTGAAAAATCAGTATACATTACATATACTATATATAGATATATTGTTAAGTATACCTTAGTTTTAAACCTCCCAACCAATCTTGCTTATAACATGATATCCTTCCTCGGATATCGTTCGCGATTCCTCTAAAAGGAACGAAAGTCTCCATTTGATTCTGATGAATTAATTCAAAATAATTATATATATTAGAAAGAAAAACGGGGTAAAAGATCTTGTGAAAATAAATATATATATTAGGACGTGAATATATGAATTGATTATACATATACATATCCATTTACATTTACATTTATATGCAAATTCAAATATGCATGTCTGCATGTATATAAGACTACTGAAAAACATACGTAGACAGTGGCAGACCCATTCAAGGGTTGTCCCCACTGAAAAAATAAAAAAATAATTTTTATTTTATTTTAAAATTACTATGTATTATTTTAAGTATTTATTTTTCTTTCTGTTACGTAATCGATCTTCTCACAATCGATTAGAAGATGATCTAATGAATAATTGTTTGGTTTCTTACATTGAAAAAGATTTAGCTAGATCTATTGATACCAAAGAAATTCTTATGAGATTTCATAACATGACACCTTGAAAAATGTTATTGTAAGATTTATATCGATGTGCATGTGAATGTGTATGTGAAATATGAAGAAATGTGAATGTGTATATGAAATATGAAGAAATGTGTATGTGTTTGTACATTAAGCATATTCGTACGACATATTTATCCAATAAATATTACTTTACTAATAATTAAATTAACCATGTATAGATTGATTAAGCTAGGCTCATGGACAATTTTGGCCGGCTAATAGTAATATTAACTTCAAATGAAAAATGCATTCATGATTCATATAATAGTATGATCATGAATACATTGCATATTTTGAACCACACTAGCATTTTGAGGCTCGCGCTACGCCCGAGTCTAATACGTAAGTCTTAAAATTTAGATATAAATGTTATTGATGTGTGTAAACACTTTATATGTTGATTTTTGTAATAATATATTTTGTGGTTGAAGACTATTTTAACATGTGAATGTTGCAAGGTGGAATATTGAAAATGTGTATGTATAAATATAATAAATATATATTTGTTTTTTCCACCCTTTGCATTACATATGTTTACGAAATCAAAACAGAGTTCTCCATTAGCTTCTGGATAATCTATTGTATATTAATATTCTCATAATAATTTTTACAGTTACAATCTGCCTAATTAATATGCCTAAATTTATTTTTAACATAAAGACATGTTAGAATATTTTACTATGATGGGCTTGACGAACAACAACTATGAATTGCGTCTGCAACAATGAGTCACAACACACACATAAGACTTTATAAATTCGTAGACTTTATTGAAATGGAGAATTGAAGTCATTTATGGAGAAACCAATCAGAACACTTCAAAATTGAATTTGAAGCTTTGATTTGTAAAAAAACGCAATTTATATAGTAGACTAGGTTATTTCCCCGCGCTACGCGCGGGCCAAAGACGTTTTATTTTTGTCGATATTTGTATACTTAAGATATTATTTTCATATATGTATTTTTGGACTAATTTTTAATACAAAATAATATCTCTTATATATGTACCAAATCACACAGTCGTTGACGATGTTTGAATTGCTCTTTATCGCCATACGAATTGGAGGCGAAAAGCTAAAAAAAAGATGAAAATGGTAGAAATTTTAACAAATTAAGCACATAGTTATGGTTTAATTAGACATTTAAAGAGTCTCAACTGTCACTTTGGACAATACCAACCAATTTATATATAGAGATTTATATTATTAATTATATTTACTTATTATTGATTAACAACATTGAATATCATGATCATTTCCATTTTACAATTACAACTAATATATGTCCTAAAATATACAACAACATTCGATGTATGTTCCGAAATATACAACAACATCCAATGTGTGTTGTATTTTTTAGTATTAAGAATTATTAATTTAGTGCATTTATTAGCTAAATTTGATATCATTGAGTTGAAGAATTTAAATACTTGTAGACATTAATTGTATAGCTTAAAACTAAGAGAATATGAGAGTTTTGGATTAAGTATTTATGATGAGAGGAGAAGGGTTTCATTCATGCATTAAATAGGGTTGGACGAATCATATTCACAACCTTTCGATACCAAAATGTAGCTTCATAAATTTAAATTTATATATAGGATTGATCAAGAAATTAAATAACAAAAGTACACATGATGACTCTTTCGACGGAAAAAGATGAGTCATTATAGCCTCCGTAAATAGAGGATATAAATACATCAATAATATCTATACATAATCTTTTCCCTTACGAATGCTTGAGGTGTTGTATTCAAATAAATTACGCCACACAAACTATCAGAATGACCGTATCGTTCTCGGATAATAGAATACAATTCTACAAACTCGTAAAATGCAAATTCAACTATTCAACATACATTGATGTGAAAGAGTTGACAATATAGAGAAGAGAATTTGTTGATAGCGGGAAGACACGTATGAGTTTATAGAAGGATAAATCAGATATCATCACATTAACAACAAACCCACACGAAACCACGGTATCTAAGTTCCAGGCTTTTCATGTAAATTTTGACGAAAATATTCCAATAATCAAATATACATGAATAACCGATGTTGTGCGGAAATGGGATCACTCCTCACCAACAACGCAAAGCCTCCTTTTCCTCTCTCTTTTCTAGAGTTTATGTAGCTAGTGCTTGGTCATATCTTTTGAGAGTAGTTGTACGTGCACTCCGATTAATTAGCAAAAAAAGAGAAGAAAAATAACCTAACTAAATTCCAAATTACTTCGTAAACTTACAATTGATTTTTAGGCTCCGTAGTTGTTTTTAAGTATCCTTTTCAAAGATCACCAAAGAGGTTGTTGTTTTTAAGTGTCCTTTTCAAAGATCACCAAAGAGGTTGTTTCCTGGTCCTTCTCTGAGAAGTTGTTTCACGTGCACCTGATTTATTAGCAAACATGAAAGAGTAGAAACATGGTTTAACTAAAGTGCAAAAATATAATATCTCTTTTCTTGGCAGTATCCTAGTCAGAGATCACCACAAAGACTCGGTGGTATGTGTCTTCAGTAGCTTCATCCTCGGATGTTAACTGCATGTTTAACATCCATACCAGTCTGGGAGAGGGAAAAAGGATGCATAAAATTGTAATGACGGATGCTTTAATAAATAGAAATAACAAAGGAGGTCATGGAGAGGAGAGGGATATTGTGTAAGTACCTAGAGTGACGGTGTGTTGCTCAAAACCATCCTGTCAGCGAAACACTCGTAGCCGGCATGTGGATAATAAGTATTGACATTCGATATGGCATGAATTATTTGTCCTCGTATCTCTATAGCAGATAATGCCAACTTCTAGTTTTGAAACAGTAGGCTCCATGAATCTAGTGTGGAAGTTTGGTACTTCAGTTTATAATGTCATTATTAAAAAGAATTAGTTTACAAAATACTAAATCTACAAATCGTTGCCATTCAAGACTTCTTGTTTGGTTTTTTTTTCTTTCTTTTTGGTTTTGAATCGCGGGAAAGAAGTAACTGACGACACTTTGTGTTCTTGTGTAAGATGAAAAAAGGTAAAAGTTACACTATGAAACTGTGTAACAAAACTCAAGATCAAGTCCAAAGTAAGATAGGAGATTGGAATATCAGGAAGTTAAGGGAAAAGTGACTAAACTTACAACATTGGTGAAATTAGACAAAACCTACAGCCTACCTATTGTACTTGAGGCCAAAACCAGTTACTTGCTCAATCAATTTATATGTGAGAGATTGAAATATCAACCCCAGAAATGATAATAAATTGCAATATTTTACAAAGTTCATATTTAAGGATGTATAGTCTCATTTCACTATGTTCTAAGAAAATTATAACATAAAAAATATCAAGATAGACCTCAGGTTTAAGAAGCGAGTGCATGCAACTAACCCATGTGTATTGATCAGGATTCTTTCAGATTGAATACATAGAAAACAATGAAAATGTCAAGCGCCAAGTAAATGAAATGCATCAGACACGAAACCGGTATAGAAATCATAAATAAACGTCAAGCAAGGATTTATATTTCTATCACTATATAAAGAAAAGAAACTAAATTTAACATCAAGGAGCTGACAAGCATATGCAAAGAAAATTATAAAAGAAACACGTCCAATCTTTTTATTAGCTTCTATTTTTTACCGAATCGTGTAGAAATAGAAATCATTGTTTCACCTTCCTATCGTTTTAATCGATTGTTGCAATTTCTTAGCTCTTCCAGATACTAAGCGTACATAATCGGGTAGGAGAAATATAATTATCACATTGATGTCATCGACCTGTATAAAAAATATTGACATGGTGGGGAGTGTGGATGATGAGAGGGTAAATATTACTATCGCATAAAATGAGTTCGGGTTAGCTGTTTAAAATAATTAAAGATAAGTAAGCTAAGAAGACATAGTGCATACTTAAAAGAGGCTTTACTTTTATTGTGAGAATTTGCAGTAGAAATTCTGACAATTTGTCTTGTTTTAAGTTGTAATTTGATAAAGATTCCCATCAAACTTGTAGGTTCTACATCGAATCTCTTTGGATTTTGTCAAAAACTATTCATATGCTATCAAAGCACAAAATCTCAAATCGGTGACAATTTCTCCTTTCAATTGAATCCAAGAACGAAATATGAACTTTGGTCCTCATAAATCATATAAGCCTGCTAATCTCTTCTACACAAATTAATCATCTCCATCTCCACCTGCTCCTATCTTCCCTAAATTTCATTCTTGCCAACATTTTTTCCAAAAATTTGAAGACGAACACAAACAACCTGCTCCTATCTTACCAAGCACCGATGAATAACTGATTTGGATAATTTGCAGCATTACTTATGAAATTTTGATACGTTTAGGTTATAATTGAAAAAGATTCACAATAAATTTGTACTCTATATATAAAATATTTTTGGAATTTGCCAAAAAGTATTCATATGCTATCAATGCAATCAAAATCTCAAACCAGAGACAACCAAAAGACGTGTAATTTCCAGAAATTTAAAAAGAAGAGAAAGAACAACAACTACGATTAGATTATGGATACCAAAAAGGTAGACATTTCTTTTCAGGAGTAAAATAATTATAAAATAATAATTGAGCAGCTAACTCAGACATTATTAACCATCAACGATGTATATCAACTTAGATGAAGACCAATTTTACTATTTATCAAGAAAATCTTGAGCATGAATTCTAGATTGGATAAAGAAAATGAAACTGATAAAATTAGAAAGTTAATTATAGTAACCGCAAGGTAAGTGCGGGGGTCAAGTGCAAAGAAAGTTAGTATCCAACCTTTTTTTATCACCAGTTTCAATAAAAACATGAAAAGCATAAGAAAAGTTTGTATTTGAAGGGAAACATTGTAGACTATAGGATTGGATCAAACTAACGAATAATAAAATCCCTAGAATAATCGCACAAGAAAGGACATGAGAAGGATTTTTCTTAAGCTTACAGATATCAAATTCAGATATCATATATAAGAAATCTTGTGCTAGTATAATTCTCGGTGCAAAAGCATGTTCAAACTTCTTGACTGTTCTCCACTTCTGTCTCATTTGCAGACTCACCTATAATCCATTCTAATTAGTTACCATCTTATATATTAAAAGGCTAGCCGCAATGAACAATCTTATATATTAAACATCTATTCTTTCTTTAAACTTGAAATTATGCATTTGAGAAGAGTGTAGAATTGAGAAGAGAGACTTGAAATTATGTAGAACAATGATGAGTGGGTATGTTTAATATCTTCTATGATGACTGGGTATGTTTACATTTTTAATGTAAACAATGATGGTTGCTTTGTAAACAATGATGATTATAATAATGTACCTGCACCATAGCGCCATGATCTAGCTTTACGACTACTTGGTGCAGTTAAAAGTAGGCCAAATGACAGAACCAACATTCCATTGCCAAATCTCCAAGAAGGTGAAAATGCAGTCTGATTAACACCTTCCCTGTACGGAAGGCCAAACTTCTCCACAACTCCCTGTAGACTATGTTACCCGGAAACGTTACTTTTGGAAACGGGGAAACGGCACTCTAAAATTTAACGAAAAAGGAAACGCGAAACGACAATATAAATTATATTTTATTTTAAAAATAATAGTATGTAATATATATATCCTAAAATAATGCAAAAAATATATATACTCGACCTATTCAATTATTTATAACAAAAGTACGGGAAAATAAGATTTATTAGTGATTAAAAGACAATGAGGATCTATCGAGAATGAATGCTTAAAACGCTAAAAGAACTAGGAGATATTAAAAAACATACTTGAGTGGGTACTTTTTAGTTTAAGGTTTAAATTATATTAAATATATAGTTTAAATAATAGGAAACACTCTTGAAATTGGATAATATGTAACTAAAATAATATGAAACGCTCTTGGAAACGGGGAGTTTCCCTCTTTTATGGTCAACGGAAACCGAAACGGTCAACGAGCTCTGGGAGACGTTTCCGAGAAGTTTCCGAGTGTCTAAGTTTCTGACACAGGAAACCATATCATTTAGGGCCCGTTTGGTATTCATATACTAGTATATCAGATATGAGGTATGGGTATAGGTATCAGATATCAGGTATGAGTATGAGATTGATATCTGATATCTGTATTTTGTATAGTTTTTTCATATATGAAATATCAAAATCCGAGGGAGATAAAAAATTGATACGTCATTGTGGGGGAGGAGAAGAGAGAGGAGAAGATGAGTGTTTTTTTTTTCGAATGAAGAGGATATCAAATTGATAACCCTTAAAAATTGACGATATCAAACCTATTCAAAAGTGATATACCAAACATAGGTAGGGATATGAGCCATTTTGATACCCATACCTGATATCAGTATATGGATACCAAACAAGCCCTTAGAAGTTTCCGGGTATCATAGCCTGTAGAATGAAAATTGCACTTTATAATCATTTGACAACCAAGTTGAAACGCAAGAGAATAATATGAACTCAATCTGACATACACAAACTGGATAACAAAAGAAATATAGTAAAGTGCCTTACTCGAATAGCCTGTAGCATGAAGAGCATTGCAATGAGTAGACCAAACAGTTCACCAGCTATACGAGTAAATCTGTTGATAATGGAGCATGCACCAAGAATTGCAAAGAGAAAGAGTAGAGATGTTGTCCAAACACAAACCCTAAGAAGACAATGACTTCATCATGTGACATGAAACCAAAAAATATGCATGTCCCCAAAAGCTGACTGAACTGCAAAGATTTTGTAACATGCTGTCCAGGCCAAGAAAAGCGGGTGCCCTAAATCTTTCCGGTCCTTTGTAAAGTTGAACACGAATGTATACATTAGAACCGTTGGCTCAGCCACCCCTAGAGAGAAGTACTAAGCACACAAGGCTACTGATATCTCTTATGTAATAGTATATTAGTTTAGCTTACTATTCTTGTCCACTTGTCCTGTTATCATTGGACACCTCTTCACTAATAGGGTTTCCTAGTCTCTATATATACTGTAATGTCACATCTATCAATGTAAGCAGCCTTTATCATCTTCTCTACTATTCCTAGCTGCATACTCTTCTATGGTATCAGAGCCAATCAAGGACTAACGTCCAAGTCTCATGGCCGACCAAATCCAAAATCAGCTGAATCCTTTAAACACACTTTCCCCTCAAACAATGACACAGCCTCATCCTCTTCAAAATCTGCCTTCTTTCTCTAGTTTTATCACGGTTAAACTCACCCAAAATAATTTTCCCCTTTGGAAAACCAAAGTAACTCCATACCTGAGAGCTCAAGACCTTTTCAAGTTTGTTGATGGCTCATTTCCTTGTCCTGCTTCTACCATCAACGGATCCCCTAATCCTCTTCACTCCGAATGGGTCACCAAAGACCAGCTGGTAATGGCTATCCTCACTTCAAGCCTCACTGAGTCAGTTCTTGTTCAGGTCATGGACTGTACCTCAGCTGCAACAATTTGGCTCACCTTGAACGAGCTCTTTGCTGCTCGATCCAGTGCGCAGGTCGTTCAAGCACGCCTCAGCCTTGCTTCTCTCAAAAAGGGCTCTGAAAATGTTACTGAGTTCTTCCATCGAGCCAAAAATTTTGTCACCATTCTCAATGCTGCTGGTCACTTTGTTTCAGATCCGGAGTTCTCAGTTTACCTTCTTGCAGGCCTTGGCTCAGATTTTGAGTCCTTGGTTACCAGCCTCTCCACACAACCCCAACTCCCCTCCTCCAACCAAATTCTATCTCATCTCCTCGTTCATGAAAATCGTCTCTCCCACACTCAAGGCTCCATTCTTGGTCCTCCTCCATCTGCACACATTACCACTTCAACCCCTTCTCCTGAAGTACACTTTACTGGAAGAGGCAGAGGCTCCTCCTTCAACAGGGGGCGTCATCGCGGTCGTGGCGCCTTCTCTGGCCGGGGTCGTGGACAACTCTTCAATGGCAGCCCCGACACTAGACCCACATGTCAAGTCTGCTCAAAACCAGGACACTCTGCTCTGTCCTGATGGTTCCGCTTCGACCACTCCTTTCAAGCTCCACCTCCTCGCACCATGCCAGTCCAGTCGCCTCCGCAACCTCAGGTGCATCACACTGCTGCTGCTTCGTCTTGGTATCCCGATACTGCTGCAACCCATCATTATACACCAGATATCTCCAATCTCCGCCTTGACTCTCTGCCCTATGGTGGCGCCGATTCTGTCTTTCTAGGCGACGGCTCATCTGTTCCCATACAAAACCACGGTTCAGCAAATCTCCACTCTCAATCTCACTCTTTTCAATTAACTAATCTCCTTCATACTCCTAATCTCTCCAAAAACTTACTCTCAGTTCAACAATTCTGCATTGACAACTCTGTATTTTTTGAATTTCATGATTTTTTCTTTGTTGTGAAGGACAAACAGACCCACAAGCTTCTGCTCCAAGGCACCGCTGAAGGAGGCTTGTACAAGTTGTCGGCCACCACTCACCCACCACCCCAGCTGCATCTCTCTGTCGCCTCTGATTTATCTTTGCTTCACTGCCGCCTAGGTCATCCCTCTGAGCGGGTCACGCGTTTTCTTCTTCAACAATCAGCTTCAATTTCTCCTAAAGGACCGGGTCCACCTGCTTCCACTACAACAAGCCCACATACGTCCAATTTTCCCTGCAATTCCTGCTCATGGGCCAAAACCCACTCTCTCCCTCATCCACCATCTGCTAGTCGATCCCTGCAGGCTTTTGAACTCCTTTTTGCTGATGTATGGGGCCCAGCCCAAACTTTGTCTCACAAGGGAAATAGATTTTATTTATCCATAGTAGATGATTACACAAAATTCACTTGGTTGTTTCCCATGTCCACTAAAAGTCTCATTACACCTATTTTCACCAACTTTATTCACCTTATACAAACTCAATTTTCCACAAAAATTCTCAAAATTCAAACCGATGGGGGGAGTGAATTCAAACCGCTCAAAGCTCTTTTTCAAACCTTGGGAATAGATCATCGTCTCACATGCCCGTATTCACATCAACAAAACGGTAGTGTCGAGTCTCGACATCGTCGAATCGTTGACATGGGCCTCACTCTCATCAAACATGCCTCCCTTCCCTTGTCCTTTTGGGATTTTGCTTTTGAAACCGCTACCTACTTACAAAATCGCCTACCCACTCCCGTTCTCCAAAACAAAAATCCCTTCACCATGCTCTTCAACAAAACCCCGGACTATAAATTTCTTAAGGTTTTTGGGTGCCTAGCCTTCCCCAATCTTCGTCCCTATAACCGCTACAAACTATCTTTTAGATCTACACCCACTATTTTCTTGGGATATAGTGGCTCTCATAAAGGGTACATATGTTGGGATTGGGTCTCGGCAAAATACTATGTCTCTCGTGATGTCATATTCCACGAATCACAATTCCCATTTGCTTCCAAAATGGCTCATCCTTCACCTGCAGATTCTACCACTACCTCTCTCCCATTCTTCCCTGCAAATTTCATGGGCCCTACTTCCTCTCTTGATCCACAAAATCCACTTAGCCCACCACATCCCACATCGCCCAGCCCAAACACATCTCCCTCTTCTACCCTCTCCAGCCCAAACACTACTTGCCCATCTCCTCCCTTATCCGATGGCCCAAACACAAATCCTGAGAACTCTCCCATCCCTAACCCTGCCTCCTCCTCTGACAGCATCTTTTATGACTCGCCACCAGATCCTTTTGCAATCTCAACTCATCCTATGCAGACTCGAGCCAAGAACGACATTCATCAGCCTCTTATTCGAACCGATGGCACTGTGAATTGGCCCTCATCTCCTCACTGCCTCGCCACCACAACTATTCCTGAGAGCCTCACTCATACACCGAAGCATCGAAGTTTTCTGAATGGCGGGAGGCCATGGCCAATGAGTATAATGCTCTTATTTCCACTGGTACGTGGACTCTTGTACCACCATCATCCTCTGCCAATGTTCTTGGAGTAAAATGGGTCTTCAAGACCAAACGCCACTCTGATGGCTTGATCGAGAGGCGGAAGGCTCGACTTGTGGCAAAGGGGTTTCACCAACTCCATGGGATCGACTACTCAGAAACCTTTAGCCCTGTTGCTCGCCCTACCACCATTTGTCTTCTGCTTTCCATTGCCGCCATGAACCAGTGGACTGTCCGACAACTTGATATACAAAACGCCTTCCTCCACGGTGACTTGAGCGAAGATGTTTTCATCCAACAACCCTTAGGTTTTGTTAATTCTCTTCATCCCAACTTCATTTGTAAACTCCACAAATCCTTATATGGTTTGAAACAGGCTCCTAGGGCCTGGTTCTCTAAACTTAGTGATATCCTCATTCTCCTTGGTTTCAAAGCCTCCACTGCAGACTCCTCTCTCTTTTCCTTTCGTCAAGGCTCACAATTGGTTTTTATTCTGGTGTATGTTGATGACTTGTTAGTTGTTTCGTCTACCTCTAACCTTGCAGCTCAGTTCATTCAGGCTCTCTCAGACAAACTTCCAGTAAAGGATCTAGGTCCACTGCATTTCTTCCTTGGCATTGAAGTGCAGCGAAGTGCTGATGGCTTTCGTCTCTCTCAAAGTCGATACATTCGTGACCTCTGCTCTCGCACATCGATGCAGCATTCCAAGCCCATCGCCACACCGATGTCGACCATCCCCTTTCCAGTCAACTCCCCTGCATTCAGTGATCCTTCCAAGTATAGGAGCGTAGTGGGGAGCCTTCAATATTTGGCATTCACTCGGACATCGCCTTTGCCGTAAACAAAGTTTGTCAGTTTATGCAGGATCCCAGGGAATGCCATTGGCAGGCTGCAAAACGCATCCTTCGATACCTTAACAGCACAGTTGACCTTCAATTCCTCATCAAAGCTTCATCGCAATGTCGTTTGTCCGCCTTTACAGATGCTGACTGGGGAGGCGAAACGCCCGGCAAAAGGTCGACGGGAGCATTATGCATATTCCTCGGTGACAACCTGATCTCTTGGTGCTCAAAGAAGCAACACACGGTCTCTCGATCGACTACCGAAGTTGAATACCGCAGCCTTTATTGTGGTGTGATAATCTTGGGGCTACATACATCGCAGTCAACCCTGTACTTCATCATCGAATCAAGCATATTGAGTTGGACTATCATTTCGTGAGAGAGCGGGTTCAAAATCAATCACTGCAAGTGGCCTTTATATCGTCTGGGGGTCAGGTAGCTGACTGCCTTACCAAGCCCTTGTCTTCGGTTCAGTTTCTTCATCAGCGATCCAATCTGTGTCTTCACCCAGCTCGGATCGAGGGGGCATACTAAGCACACAAGGCTACTGATATCTCTTATGTAATAGTATATTAGTTTAGCTTACTATTCTTGTCCACTTGTCCTGTTATCATTGGACACCTCTTCACTAATAGGGTTTCCTAGTCTCTATATATACTGTAATGTCACATCTATCAATGTAAGCAGCCTTTATCATCTTCTCTACTATTCCTAGTTGCATACTCTTCTAAGAAGGAAGTATTTCACTTTAAACATAAATAAATCAATTTCTATTTTCTTTTAACTTTTATCTTCTTTGCCTAAGTAGTAATCCAACACTATAATCAAGTTGAGCACAAAGAATAATGAGCTACAAAGATCATGAGTCAACAATGCACATACAGTTAAAAATGAACGGTAAATATCGGCACCAATTATTCAAGAACACTATCCTTATTTATTGGCATCTGCTGATCGTCTATTCATCAACTATCCATGCTGATCATCTACTTATAATTTGATTTAAAAAAATCATGATGATTTCTATCCTTTATGTTGATCATATACTTACAATTTGTAAAAAAAAATTGCTCATGAGTCATGATTGATTTCTCGCATTTATTTGAATTTGATGAAAATTGATTATGAGTGATAATTTCTAACCTTGATTTGATTAATGTATGCAATGTACGTTTGATCAGCTATATATATTATTGGTAGATTTTTTTTATCTTTATCTTTGTTTTGTGGGTTTCATGGTAACCTTGAGTTTTTTTTTTTGAGAACCAAACTGCAAACTTTCATTAACTTGAATCAATGTTCAGCAAAACATTAAATTTAGAGGAAAAACCAGCATTATAAGGACAAACAAAGGCATCAAAGGGTTTTATCACTAGTGGAAAAAACACCTGTTGAGGCGGGCAAAACCCCTCCTGTTGAGGCGGGCAGGGGTCGCTGCAACAGGGGGGGCTGCAACAAGTAAAAACTTGTTGAGGCGGGCAAATGTTCGCCTCAACAAGTGACTTGTTGAGGCGGTCAAAATAATGCCCGCCTCAACAAGTAGGCAAAAGTATGCCTAAAAAAGACACTGCCCGCCTCAAAAAAGTAGCTCTGTTGAGGCGAACAGGGCGCGCCAGCCTCTAAATTCTGCAGATGGACCGCCTCTAAATTCCAACCAAAGAAATGACATGACGGCTTAAAATTGTAGAAACATGAATCAAAACAGACGAATGAAATAATAAAATCGAATTTCTTAGATTTGAAACAATTACCATAACACTCATCTTCGATCATTGAAACTTATCTTCAACCATTAAAAACAGTAACAATTACAATAACACTCATCTTCAATCGAATTTCTTAGAATTTCATAAATCAAACAAAAACATCAAATTTACAACAGGAAAAATAAACAAATCTGAGCGAGGAGGGAGGTGCGAGGACAATGAACAAATCGAAGCTTCAATGGTGGATTAGGGTTGCAGTTGGTGCAGATCTGATCTCAGCTTCAATGGCCGATTTCGAGAAGATGATGAGGCGAGGTGAGTTGGGCGAGGCGAGGCAACCCGATGTCGTGAAGACGTTGAGGCGAGCGAAGCAGTGCAGATCTGAGCGAGATCTGAGCTCGTTGAAGAAGAGCACGCAGGAAGCTTCAATGGCAGCGGCGCAGATCTGAGCTCGTTGAAGAAGAGCACGTAGGAAGCTAGCTTCAATGGAAGAAGCTTCAATGGAGGAAGCTTCAATGGAGGAAGCTTCAATGGAGGAAGATTAATGGAGGCATGCGAGAGAAGCAGCGGCGGCGAGGGAGGGGGTGGCAGCCATGGAGGAGGAGGGATTCAGCGAGACGGGAGTCGGGAGGGTTGGAGGAGGCGATTGAGGTTGGAGGCGAGTGAGGTGCGAAGTCATGGCAGTTGGAGAAGAGGAGGAGATCTGATGGGGTGGTTGATGGTGGCGGTTGGAGGAGATCTGAGGAGGAGGAGATCTGAGGAGGAGGAGATCTGAGGAGGAGGAGATCTGAGGAGGCGAGTTGGAGGAGGAAGATGATGAAGGAGGAGGTTGGAGGCGGTTGACGGAGGTGGTTGATGGTGAGGTGGTTGACGGAGGAGATGTTAACAGGAGTCGATGAGAGAAAGGAGGAGGGAGACGATGGGAGGAGGAAGGAGATGAGAGAAAGGAGTTAACAGGAGTTAACAGGAGAACGAGAGAAAGGAGTTAACAGGAGGAAGGAGTTAAGCCGTTAGATTAAAAAATTTAGACCTAATCAACGCCTCAAAATGATGATCCGTGAATATATGATAAATACGGGCAGAGTTTTTAGACTATATCTGTTGAGGCGGGCAGAGTTTTGCCCGCCTCTAATTTTGGGTTCTGTTGAGGCGGGCACAAAACGCCCGCCTCTAAATTTTTCGAGACGATATCTGTTGAGGCGGGCAGAGTTTTGCCCGCCTCTAATTTTGGGTTCTGTTTAAATTTTTTGAGACGATATCTGTTGAGGCGGGCAGAGTTTTGCCCGCCTCTAATTTTGGGTTCTGTTGAGGCGGGCGCCTTACTGACCGCCTCAACAAGTCAAAAACACAAATATTATTTGAGGCGAACGGATATTTGCCCGCCTCTAAAGTACCTGTTGCAGCGAACTAAACGACTGACCGCCTCAACAGATAGTAGAATAAGACTTTTTGCGTCGGGTTTTAAGGTGACCGCCTCAACAGGGGGGCTGCAACAGGTGTTTTTTCTACTAGTGTATGCTAGCAAGGAAGTGTGCAGGCTCGTTTCCTTCTCTGGCAACATGGCTCCACTCGCATTTCTCCAATCCCTGCTGAATATTGCGTACCTGGTCAAGGAGTTTACCGTAAGCCCCTCTCCATACACATCTTCTCTTGAGTTTTGAGATCAGGGCAAGGCAGTCAGACTCAACACATAGCCTCCTGAAGCCACGCTCTACACAACATTTCATCCCCCACAGTACCGCCTCTGCCTCAGCAACCTCGACATCTATGGTCATAGTCAGTGAACTCATTTCCATCATCAGAGCCACACCATTCTCATCACGAATAACAAAACCCAAGCCATTGCCATTAGCTTCAGAAAAGGCAGCATCACAATTAACCTTAACAAAACCTCGATTCGGACGACGCCATTTCCGAGAGCATTGTGTTTTAATTCCCAGCTGCAACTGCAGTTTACTAGAGCTAAAGCCACTCAAAAATTCCTTGCATTCTCTGACAACATCCAAAGGATCATCCAGCCGCTGCTCAAATAATCTCCTATTTCGAGTACGCCAAATCCCCCAACAAATCATAGCCTATAGCTCCCTCTCCTCGGGCTTCATATGATGGCAACAAAAGTCCCACATCTCCAGAACAGAACAAACACGTGATGCGCCAAGGGTTATGTCAGGGATTAGGTTCCAGATTTTCATAGCTTCGAGACACTTGAAAAGGACGTGGGAGTCATCCTCAACATTCCCACACGTCTCGCACCATTCATCCACAACCACCCGAAGTTTCACAAGGTTTTGTTTGGTAGGTGTGAGAATATACATCCCACATCGGAAGTGGAGAACTTGGTGGTCTAGTATATAAGCACATGAGCTACTCCTCCTATAACCAATTGGTTTTAAGATGGAACCTCATGGGCTTATGTGTTAGGCCCAACTGCGCATACACGCGCTTGCCCGCACGATCCCAGTCCGTCACTGTCACGGACCTACCGTGGGCCCAATGGACTTATACAAAGTTCAAGATGGTATCAGAGCAGGTTTGGTCCTGGGCTCCACGAGATCCAAGTGTCAACTGCTACAGAACCAGTTGCACTTGCGGGGGAGTGTGAGAATATACATCCCACATCGGAAGTGGAGAACTTGGTGGTCTAGTATATAAGCACATGAGCTACTCCTCCTATAACCAATTGGTTTTAGGATGGAACCTCATGGGCTTATGTGTTAGGCCCAACTGCGCATACACGCGCTTGCCCGCACGATCCCAGTCCGGCACTGTCACGGACCTACCGTGGGCCCAATGGACTTATACAAAGTTCAAGAGTAGGGAGAATGTTCTTGCATGCTCTCCAAACCAGATTTTTAACTCGAGGTGGAACCTTCAGTTTCCATTACTCCTTCCACAGGGAATCTGAATTATTAGATGAGGAGGACGAGATGGCATGTTTCTTATCAATCTTTGCTTGGATCAACATATGATACGTAGATCTGACCGAGAAATCACCATTCTTCGAATAGAACCATATAACCTCGTCCGGACATAATGGGTCAGAAAGCCTCATTTTCAAGATAATTTTTGCATCACAAGGCACAAAAGTATCCTTCACCATATTAGATCTCCACAAACCTAGATCCCAGTCGGTGAAATCAATCAGCTTAGTTCCTGGAGCTGCATTTACTGTGGGAATCGGTTTGAAACTCTTAGGACGAGGAATCCATCTATCATTCCAGACGTCGATCCCGCTGCCATTACCAACGCTCCACAATAGGCCACGCTCTAAAGTGTCTCTGCCATACATTATACTCCGCCAGGTGAAGCTCGGAGCGTGCCCTAACGCTGCGTTCATGAAGTCTGTACGTGGAAAGTACCTCGCCTTAAGCAGCCTAGCAAGCAAAGAATTAGGGTTTTGAATTATCCTCCATCCTTGCTTAGCAAGTAACGCCCTGTTGAAGTTTTTCAAATCCCTAAACCCTAATCCACCTTTACACTTGGGTCTGCACATCCGTTTCCATCTGAGCCAGTGAATTTTCGACGTCGTGTTTGAATCACCCCACCAGTAATTACACATGATTTGTTCCAGCTCCTTACAGACGCCTTTCGGAAGGCCAAAGCATGACATGGCATAGTTGGGAATTGCTTGTGCCACTGCTTTTATGAGAACCTCCTTCCCCGCTCCAGATAAGTTCCTAGAATTCCACCCACTGATTTTCGTCATCACTCTCTCCTTAAGTTGCGAGAAAATAATCTTCTTAGACCGCCCAACCATGGTCGGCAATCCGAGATACCGCTCGTGTCTGTCAACTTCACGAACTCCCAATATAGCTTGAATGGCCGACTTCATTTCATCATCCACGTTTCTGCTAAAAGATAGTTCAGACTTTGCTAAGTTAACCTGTTGTCCTAACGCTGCTCCAAAGACTTGGAGGATGTTGTTAATTTCCATGCTCTGTTGACAGGTGGATCAGGCAAAAAGAATACTATCATCAGCAAAGAATAAATGAGAAACAGACGGGGCGTTTTGAGCAATACGGATACCATGCAGTCGACCCTGGGTCTCACTGTATCTGAGCATACCTGACAAACCCTCAGCACAAAACAAGAATAGAAACGGAGACAAGGGATCACCTTGTCATAGTCCCCGAGACGGAACAATAACATCAGTCGGTCTGCCACTAATGAGGGTTGCAAAAGAAACCGACCTCACGCATTTCATAATGAGAGAGATCCACACCTCCGAGAAACCCAACTTCCTCATACAGTGCTCAAGAAAAGGCCACTCCACCCTATCATAAGCCTTGGCCATATCCAGTTTCAAGGCGAGATATCCTTTCTTCCCCTTCGTCTTCTTTTTCATATAGTGAAAAATCTCAAAAGCCGATAAAACATTGTACGTAATCAATCTTCCCGGAACAAAGGCACTCTGACTTTCAGCAACCAACTTATGTAGACATCTCTTCAGTCTAGTTGACAAGACTTTGGAGATAATCTTGTATAACACATTATAGAGGCTAATAGGACGCAAATCTTTCATTCTGCATGGATCACTCACTTTCGGAATAAGTGAAATAAAAGTATGATTAAGACGTTCTGGGTAATCCGCTCCATTCAGAATAGAAAGAGTAAACTGAGTAACATCATGTCCGACAATATGCCAGAATTTCTGATAAAAGATAGCCGACATACCATCCGGACTCGGAGCTTTAGTAGGGTGCATCGAAAATAGTGCATTCTTGACCTCCTCAGCGCCGAAAGGTGATAGTAGTTCTGGATTGTCTTCATCCGACACTAGACGTTGCATACCATACGAGGATGAAGAAGCCTCACTCCGCATATCAAAAGTGAAGAGAGATTGGAAATAACTCACTACCACCCTAGCCTTTCCACTGAACGATTTCCATTCTAGACCCTCATCGTCAACCAGTTTTTTGATCGAGTTTCTCTTCTTGCGCCCCGTAGCTTTTTGATGAAAATAAGACGTATTTTGATCCCCCCATTTGAACTCATTGGCTTTAGAATGCTGCAGCCACATATCTTCTTCTCGCCTCATTAGCTCTCTCTCCCGAGCTTCTAAATCCCGACGCTGGCCAATAAGCTCACCCTGCATACCATTCTTCCCCAACACCCTCAACTCTTCCCTCACCTTCTTAAGCTCTTTATTAACGTTACCAAAGACTCCACTATCCCAATCTTTCAAGTCAGCCCCGCACCTGTTCACTCTCCCAATGATACCGGACTGCGCATTAAAGGTTCCCGGATTCGTCCAAGCATTCCGTATGACCTCCTCACAAGAAATATCATCCAACCACATCGCCTCAAATCTGTTTGGTCGTGGTCCTTTAGGTCGTTCCTCGATCTCCGCAGTGTCCAGAATCACTTTAACAGGAACATGATCTGAGCCACATCTATCCAAATGGGATACTTGCATATTAGGGAAGCAGTTCATCCCATATTCGTTAGCGAAGACAAGGTCAATTCTTTCCTGAATAAAATCATCACCCGCCCGACCATTATCCCATGTAAAAGAGTGTTGAGACGGAGCTATTTATCTCATGTTACAGTCTTCCACCACAGTTCTAAACTTCAATAACTCCCCAACATCCGGTTCAACACCTCCCATCTTATCATGCAAATTGTAAAGAAGGTTAAAATCTCCAAACCACATCCATGCATCATGGTTGTCCTGAAACAGCCTTTTCAGCAGCTCCAAAGTGTTGTATTTCTCGTCTTTCTTGGGCCAACCATACACCCCTGTGAGTCTCCACTCGTTACCATTACCAAACCGCACCTTCGCGTCAATGTGATGTCTCGTGTAGGACTGAATGCTCAGATCGATCCCTTCATCCCATAGCAAGCATAATCCACCAGATCTGCCAACACAATCAACAACAAAACCGTTACTAAACCCTAACTTCCTCTGCACTCCATCCATCATCCGTTTATCGCACTTCGTCTCCATAAGAAAAAGCACTTTGGGGTCCTCCTTTCTCACCAAAGCGGTGAGGTGATTAACTGTCAAGGCCTTCCCCAACCCCCGACAGTTGTAGCTTAGAATACTCATTGCTTTCGGAAGGGGAGAACCTTATTCTCCCGTGCCGATATCTCAACGTTAACCGAAGCATCATTCACCTTTCTTCTCTTACTGTTCTCCTTACTGACTTCAATCCCCCCCCCTCACCTCCAACTCCTTCTGCACACTCACTCATCTTACCTTCTACTCCCTCTTTCCTCTTAACTCCCACCTCTCCCACTGCCTCCCTTCCCTCAGTAACTCCCCCACTCTCTCTAGCTATTCTCTTCGAGTTTTTCCTAGGATGTTTCACTGGGGTTTCACCTTGAGGCCCGCTGGTAATCTCCCTGGATTCATACTCCATTTGATTTTCAGTGGACAAAGCCCTATCTTCTTGCATGGCCTCATGCAAACCCACTTCAGCGTCCTTCTCAACAATACTCTTCGCCTGAATATTTTTACTCAGAACCATAGCACACACCTTCGCAATAGCTTCTTTCAAGGCTTCCTCCGAAATGACTGTATTTCCTTCCTCCTCCTTATCATTAGTACAGTCCGCACTATCCAATAAACTCATAAGAGACTTTATTGTAGGCACTTGTGTAGGAATCATTGCCCCTTCCTCCATATCAGAATTCTTGTCATTGCCTTTCATGAAATTTATTATTTCCTGCTCCTTCTTCTTCTCTACTGCATTCCGATCAACTATCTTCATGGGAGAGGCACAGAGCCACTCTCCATATTCATTCTGCATATTTCTTGCTTCCTCATCATCACAGTCAGTATCCAGATGCCCTAGTCTCTCATAGCAGTAGCAGAAATTAGGGAGTCTCTCATACTTGGTTTCGATCCATAGTTTTTGCCCTTCACTGAGCACCATCACACCTCTCCTGATAGGTTTGGTCAAGTCCACCGAAACCCTAACTCTCAGGAACCACCCACAGTATAACGAATCTGAATCATCTATCTCCATAACTTTGCCGAAAGATGCACCAAGTTTCCTTGCCATCTCCTTTCGCATCATTAGAACAGGTAAGTCATATAGTCTTATCCAGAAATCTGCCATGTCGAACTTCATCTTGGAAGGCTGTTCATTCCCAGGTTCTCACAACACTAACAGAGCCTTATCAAACGACCAAGGTCCCCCCTTTAAAACTTTCTCCTTATCTCATGTTTCCGCAAATTGAAAGATGAAGAGATTGTTCCTTAATTCTCTGAAAACAAACCCCTTTCTTGCCCTCCACGCTCCCTTCATCGTGGCTTTTAGGGCAAAAGAATTGAACGGCCGATTAGTAAGTAGAGATCCGACCAAGACCAGCGAATCAATAACAGGGCTATCCTCCGGCGCCCTAGCCTCTTCTTCAATCACCACACATTCTTCCCTTGTGAGATGCAGACCCCGCCACAAGTCCCTTGACACATTCATCGGAATATCAAATAAATGCACGCAACCCTACTCATGCCTGAAAACCAACACCAGCCGTCGTCTCGTACACCGACGAGAAAACCCTAGCCCCCACAGTAAAACCGGGAAGAGAGAAAATAGAGCTTTTCTATGCCCTAGGGTAATTGTAATATTGGTAACCTTGAGTTAACAAGACTGCAAGAGAATTTGTTCACTGCGCCATTTTATAACTTTTTCACGTGTTAAAAAAATCTCCGAATTTCTGTTTGTTGTATTAATGCCAATAGAGACATAATTTTGTGTGTGGTTTAGGAGGAGTTCTGCAAATCAACTAAAGTTGATTCAGAGAGATATCTCTTAATAGGAAGTTGATTTCACTAAGAGAAAAACGAACCTGAGCAATCTCTTCTGATGTACTGATCATACTCTTCGAATGTCCTAAATATGGACCTCCTTTCTTCGGCTACTGCAACTGGGCTCTAATCTTCTTCTGCTTTTTTATTTTCTCAAATGGAGCAAACTTTTTTATCTTTGTGTCTATGAAGCTTTGTAGCTTCTCAAGGGGCCATAATTTCGCTAAATTTTAGCTAGCTGAAACTGAGTAATTCAACGATTAAACTCTTGAATTGTGAGATCCCTCATGAAATCAGGGTCACTATTTAAGCATCCTCTTCTACTGCAACCGTTATAAAAATTGATGAACTTCAACGACTGCATTGCTGAGCCACCATCAATCGGTCGCTGGTATTGCTGAGCCACAACCGAACCCCTGCACAAATATACGTTGGAGATCCAATCAGGTGTGACATTCTTCTTCCTCATTTCTCCAAACATTCTTGAAGTTTCTGCTGCCTGACCATTTTGAGAACAACCAGATATAAGTGAAGTCCAAAAAATCACAGATTTTTCACTCAAGTCATCGAAAACAGTCTTGGCATAACTGATTTTACCACATTTAGCATACATCAATACCGGCGATCGAAGCCCATACCTAAGAATTTGTCCATGAACGGCTCTTCCCATTTCAAACAACATCATGTCAGTACAAACCTTCAGCACATAGGGGAAGGTGAATGAATCTGGGGTGATCCTTGTCCATAGCATCCTCCTGTACATCTCCTCTACATCAGTAGGCATATTGCACTTAGAATAGCCCTTAAGAATGGCATTCCACATAAATCCATCTGGTTCAGGAAATTTTTCAAACACCTTCCGTGCATGATCACTATTTCCAACGTTTGAATAGGCATGGATCAGTTTAGCCATAAGGCGCCAACTACATTGCAGCCCAAAAGCCAGTAAGTGAGCATGAATCTAAATCAACTGCAAACTATTTATGGAGTTGTCAATAATGGAAGAATAGAATGAATTGTAATCATGGCCAGTAAGATGATAAACATCCTTACTACATGTGGAGAAAAGGCAGGGAATAAGGCACACATCTGAGGCGGGGAAACTAAACTTTGAAATGGCGATGGGAATTTTTTTGGGAACTGAGCGATTTTGGTACTTCATGTTGTTTCTGGGGTGTTGTATCCTCCAAATGAAAACAGGAACCTAGCGCGACATCAAATTTCCACTGAGAAATGAGAAACTGATTTTTGCCTTACTCAGGAATAGCCTAGATACACCCTGAAAATTGCAGATACGGCGGCTGCGCAGCGAGAGAGTGGAGACAGAACGGCGAAGCCTTTGGCGCCTCGATCCCTTACTGCATCAGAATTCTGAACAAGACCAAAAGTTTAAACACATATTAACATTTTATTTTTAATTATCTTGCTTTTTGTGATGAGCCACATATCATTACAGTGAATAGAACAGCTGAGCATAAATTTATTTCAGGACAGTAGATGATAAATGGACTTTATTCTATCACTATCCCTTGCTTCTCTGTGTTATCTCCCCTAGAACTTAATAAAATACAAGAGCTTCATGTTCTGGTGAACTGTCAGCTCATCAGCTAATCCCTCAACGTTACCACTAAAATAAGTATCAAGATACACCTCCACTAAATAAAGAACATGAAGAGATAGCTAGATTACTTCAAGAGACAACATATCAATATCTCTAGCAAATCATTATGGCCTTATTGTGAAACAAAGAGAACTGTCAAAAAGCATACCCAGAAACCAACAGCTTGTCTGATGTGCTTAAGTTCATCTAAGATGAGCCAGCATACTGAAATAATTCTCAGAATTAGATGTCAAATAACAACAGAAATGGCTTTGCAAAAACTTAGAATTAGCACACACAAAATAAACAGATTGATGTAGTTTACCTCTTCCTTTGCTTGAGCACACCATATCTCTAACTCTGCCAGCCCGGGTTTAACATATTCGCCATTGCTAAAAGTGCAACACTCACGTCGCAAGAGGAGGCTGAATGGAAAGACAGATACAAACAACATATCCAATTCAAAATCCCTTAATTTCGTATTCCCCGTTCTGTTAGGCCACCTAATATGATAAATCAATTTTGTGTGGATGTAAGTAGGTACCTGATGAAGCAGCTGCTCTATCTATGGTCTTTATTGTTCTATACATCGACCAATCAACATCTCATGAATCGAAAACGGCGAACAAAAGAGGATGAAGAGATCTTTGCCCGATTCCAAACCAACAATAGGTCTTCCTCAACGTTGGATTGAAGGAGATTAAGACTTTGAGCAAGGGCAAATGGGTTTATGAGTTGTGACCAAGTTAGTGATTCTAGAGAAACAGATCAATCCATACTTGGAATTATCTTCGTCGGACGAGCTATTATCATTGTCAACCTCTTCTACCTGCAAACACCTGTCAAAGGAGGAGCATCAATACCAAAAACAATAAAGTAAATCAATTCTTTGTAACTGATGTCTCATTCCAGAAAAAAGTTACAAAATATGGTGTTTCTAAAGTTTACATTGCCTGTTAAGAGTCATGATCTGAGCTCTAGAGATGCAGAAATGAGAACGATCTGTGAGAAGTAAAAGTATCGAGAGAGTGAAGATGGTGGGAGCTAGAGAGCAATTTGGGAAATTCTGTTATGTCATAAAAGCTCACGTGTAAAAGGAAGCAGGGAGTCATATATATACAAGGCAGCTAACTAATCAACAAGTGCCACATTAGTGACTATGGAAATATATATAAGTCTATCTATATATTTCTATACACCCCCCTTAAGCTGGACTCGGGAGAACGAGACCAAGCTTGCGAGACAAAAACACATGTTGTTGTGCCCCGAGAGCCTTGGTGAAACATCGGCCAACTGCACGTTCATGCGAATGTGTAAGATGGCGAGGAATTGTTCAGCTACGAGCTCACGCACATAATGCACATCTATCCGAATGTGCTTAGTACGTTCGTGAAGTACCGGGTTCTCAACAAGTTGCTTAGCAGCGGTGTTGTCACAATGGAGTGGAATTGGCTTTGGCACAGAAACTCCAAGATCACCCATCAAACCATCCATCCATACAAGTTCACTGTCGGTGTGAGAAAAAGATCGATATTCGCTCTCAGCAGTAGACTTTGAAACAACCTTGTATTTCTTGGTTTTCCAAGATATCAATGAGGAACCAAGAAATACGCAATACCCTGTTAATGAACGACTAGTTTGAGGGAGGATGCAACTGGATAAAACAGAGAAGCGTTGATAGTACCCCGAAGATATCGAAGAAGATAGGTAGCAACCTGCATATGGGGAGCGCGAGGAACAACAAGGAATTGACTGAGCTGTTGAACACTGAACGTAATATCTGGGTGAGATAGGCACAAGTAAAGAAGTCGACCAATCAAACGACAATAAACTTCAGGATCAGGGATAATTTCACCTTTGGAAGGCTCTAGATGCAAATTGCCCTGCATCGGGAATGGAGCAGGCTTACAATTCAACAACCCTGCATCACTGATTAAATCAAGGACATACTTGCGCTGGTTCAATGTAATCCTTGCTGGTGTGCGATCGATCTCAAGCCCAAGGAAGTATCGAGCTAAGACAAGATCTTTAATCGTAAATGCTTTGTGTAGAGAAGTCTTGGTAGCAAGAATTTCAGCTTTAGAGTCTCCAGTCACTATCATGTCGTCAACATATACAAGCGCTATTGTCATGGAGGAAGCATTACGTTTGATGAACATGGAGTAGTCATGCTTCGACTGGACAAAACCCAATTGCAAAATATGTTTCGTAAGCTCAACATTCCATTGGCGACTTGCCTGCTTGAATCCGTATAAAGAGCGACGTAATCTGCAAACCTGACCAGTCTGCGCCTTTTCATAGCCAAGAGGTGGTTCCATGAACACCTCTTCGTCAAGAAAACCATGAAGAAACGCGTTATTTATATCGAGCTGGTGCAGAGGCCATTTCCTGATCGAAGCTAAGGCAAGCAAAGCTCGAACAATGGTGAACTTGGCTACCGGGGAAAACGTGTGTTTATAGTCCTTCTCCTTAACTTGATTAAATCCCTTTGCCACCAAACGCGCTTTGTAACATTCAACTTCCCCATTGGATCTAAATTTGATCTTGAAAATCCACTTAGATCCAATTGCACGTTTGCCAGGAGGTAATGTGGTCAACTCCCAAGTCTGATTCCTCTCAAGAGCTTCAATTTCTTGATTCATGGCCTGAATCCATTGAGGATGGTGTTTAGCTTGGTGGTAGGTGGCAGGTTCAACCTCTTTGAACACATGAAAAAGAGATCTGACATAAGGAATAGAATGTTGTTGAAGATCATGAAGGGAAACCACGTGAAATGCTTGGGAGAAGCAATCTTCAACTGGATCATGTGGGATGGCTCGTGCAGGAAGTTGAGTGCAAATGAAATCATCAAGGCGAGCAGACGGCTTGACAGCCCTATTAAGACATCTAGGAATGACAGCGGGAATGATTGGTGAAGGAGAAGGGGGATTAGGAATCGCAGGGGTGGAGTTACCCTCAATGCTGGAAGAAGCAAGTGGCCCAACTACATTTGTTGGCTGATTTGAAGTGGATGGCCCAATATCATTATTCTCTGGATGCACAATGTTGGGCCCATCTGTTTCATCGGTCCCAAAAGAAACCAGAGGCAAATGAGGCTGTAAATTTGTCGTAGGTTTGGAAGCCTCTTTGCTGAAAGGAAAGATATCCTCTTTGAATAGAACATGACGAGCTGTAATGACCTTTTTAGAGTCAATATCATACAGCCAATAAGCCTTTTGATGAGGGGGGTAGCCTACCATGACACAACGACGACTAGTGGCATCGAATTTTTCTCTAGAATGACGAGGTAAGAGTGCATATGCAAGACATCCAAACACTCGTAGATGCGTGTAGTCCGACTTACGTTTATATAGGCGGAAGAATGGTGATTCCCAATAAAGGACGGAGGAAGGTAGGTAGTTAATCAGGTGAGTGGCTACTAATATGCATTCACCCCAGAAATAGGAAGGAAGCGAGGCATGTATACGAAGTGCTCTGGCCATCTCGACAAGGTGTCGATGCTTCCTTTCGATGCGCCCATTTTGTTTCGGAACACCAGGCGTAGATTTCTGATGAACAACACCTTTAGAGCGCAAGAAATCAGTCATGGACTGATTGACGAATTTTGTCCCGTTATCAGTTCTGATTGTCTTGATTGAGACAGAGAACTGTGTTTCAACATATGCAAAATACTGGGATATGAAACCAAAAACATGCGATTTATTGTTGAGTAAAAACGTCCAGGTTCCTCTTGAGAAGTCATCCACGACTGTAAGAAAGAACCTGGCCCCAGACAAGGAGGAGATCCGATATGGACCCCAGACATCAAAGTCTACTAACTCAAAGACTGTGACTTCCATTGAATTGCTAGGAGAAAAAGGAATTTTGTGGTGCTTAGCCATAGCACAAGTGTCACAATGAAAATCCTGTGACTTATTACAATCAAGGTCAAGATGAGACATCTTTGACGCAGAGGCAAGCCCTAGCCGGGCATGAAGCAAATCAACTGTACTCTGCTTATTACAAAAGGTACCAAAAACATGTGCAATTTGTGACTTCAAAGCTGGAAACTTCAAACTTTCTGCAATTCCAGTCGGAGCCGCCAATCTGAACAGCCCGCCATCTCTTTTACCTGCAGCAATCACCTTACTGGTGATAAGGTCCTGCAGGATGCACCCATGTGATCCAAAAATAAAAACCAAGGCATCATCATCAAGCAATCTAGAGACAGATAAAAGGTTGTGTTTGAAGTCAGGCATGTAAAGCACATTGGTAAGCTTGAAATCAGCAGATATAGTGACTGATCCATATTGTTCAGCCATTTGAATTGAGCCATCTGGTAAGCCAATCTTGATAGGCTTACTGAAGTCCCTGAATTCATTGAACAAATGCTTGTTGTATGCTACATGGTCTGTAGCACCTGAATCGACAACCCAGGTGCATTGAAGATCCAAAGAAGCATGATCATGTGAGAACAAGGTTAGGTTACCTGCGAAGTTAGTGCAGTGATTGTTATCTTGACCCCTGTTAACTCCTTCTCCATTATTGCGAGCCTCCATTTGCTTAAGAACTTCAAGGACAACAACATTAATCAAGGAACTCTCAGTTTTCATGTGAGTGGAATCATCCACATCAATAGGACTAGCAAAATCACCCATGTCCTGAACATTAGCAATCATTTTGCCATTACCATCAACTTTCTGTCCTTTCCACCATTCCGGATACCCAATAAGTTTGAAGCAAGACTCCTTGACATGACCAGTCTCATTGCAATAGGAGCATTTTCTATTGTCAAACCTTGGCTTCTTTCCATCCTTGAAACCGGCATTTCCAGCAGAATTGTAATAACCTCCAATGTTATTATTCTGGCCATTACAACCAGAATTTGGGATATTTGGTCGACCATTCTGTTGTCTGTATTGATTGTTCCTGTTGATAGCAAGAATATCATGAGTTGCAGGAGCTTTTCCAGTAATTTCCCGATGTCTCTCAATCCTAAGGACAAGGTGATAAGCTTTGTTGACATTGGGCAAAGGTTCCGTAGATAGGATGGAACTCCTAACATTCTCATATGCATCCGATAATCCCATAAGAAACTGCATCACCTTAGCAGTCATATCTCTATCAAAGACTCGTTTCAGCAACACACAAGAGCATTGTTTAAGAACTCCACAAGTGCATATAGGAATTCCATCTATGTTATCTAATTCATCCCACAGACTTTTCAGTTTAACATAGTACATCGTCACAGAAAGAGATTCCTGACGAAAGTTACTGAGGTCTCTCCTCAACTGATATATCATCGGTGCATTGGATTCAGCATATCTTTCAATAATTTCATACCATAAATCCAGTGCAGTATCAGAAAACATAAAGGTTTGTGCGATATCTTTCACCATAGAATTAGTAATCCAAGCCATGACTATAGAGTCACACCTCTCCCAAATCTCAAAGTTCTCATCAGTTTCAGCAGGTTTAACTATCAAGCCATTAATGAAACCTAGCTTCATTTTAGATCTCAAAGCAACTTTCACATTCTTACTCCAACTAAGGAAATTAGTTCCATCAAACTGAGCATTAACCAAGGACATACCAGGATGATCAGAAGTAGAGAGAGAGAGAGAGAATGGATCGAAACGATTACCTCCAGGAGGCAAAGTTCTTGATCGATCACCGCCAGCAAGAGGCATATCTCTGGATCGATCACCGCCAACAGTGGAATTACGATCATCAGCCATGGAGAACAGATATGAATAGAGAACAGATAACAGAAATCGAGATCTAAAGAGCAATCGCCTGCACAAATCAACAGCAACACCGATTATGCAGCAAACAACGAACGCAGCAGCAAGAAGTGACAGGAAAGCTAAAAATCAACGCAGCAACAAGAACATAATAGCAACGATCGATGAACTACAACAACAACAGTAGGAGGGCTATAGATTGATCAGTAATAAGAGCAAAGAACCAGACGAACAACAGAAATCAACGAATTCGTTGATTGATCAACAACGTACTGCAGAAACCCTAGAAATGAGCAAATCAGGATCAAACACCACGATCAGGAGTCTTTTGTGCTCTGATACCATGTTAAGAGTCATGATCTGATCTCTAGAGATGCAGAAATGAGAACGATCTGTGAGAAGTAAAAGTATCGAGAGAGTGAAGATGGTGGGAGCTAGAGAGCAATTTGGGAAATTTTGTTATGTCATAAAAGCTCACGTGTAAAAGGAAGCATGGAGTCATATATATACAAACAATTGTTCCAATCATGATCAAGAAAACAACACATGCACATACCAGATCATCATTGCATTTACACGAAATATGGCTTCAAAGACCTCAACTGTCTACAAAAACAGTGCAATTCGTTAATATATTGTAACTGAAGGAGTATGATACTATACATAAGTTCTGAAGGAAGATACCCACATCATAAAATTTATTTACTAACCACCCAAAATTTTTATTCCCGACAACAGAGAGTTGAAGGGATGAATTAGCCGTCATCGCAAGAACTGAGGATGAAAGGAAAGCAAGGCAACAACAACAATTTGAAATGAAGAGGCAGAAATCAAATCGAGAATATGCGATTTAACCTAATCGATCAATTCCGCAGAAATCAAATTGGAATAAAAACAAGTAAGGCAGAAAACAAAGAGAAAGAGATAGAAATACACCACTGAAAGCTATGCCAGAGGAAGCGACAACGCAAGTCTGAATAATGGTGTCAAAATAGTGAAATTCAGAAAAGAGGTTGTTGTTTGAGTTGCCAAGTCCTCTCAGCGAAATCAAATTAGAAACCATGACAAACAACAGTTAGGAGACAGGCTAAGATGGCAATCAAAATCAAACGATCGATCAAATAATGGTAGACTCATATGATAAAAAAATCAATTGAATTCAATAAAACTGCGACTAAATTAGTTTCAACAAACCTCGTGCATATGTCGAACCGGCCCTTACGGGACTTCGAACTCCTGAGAGCATTATCGGTGGCATAGATTTGAATAGATGAATGAGAAGCCATGGCCTAAAGCAGTAGCGAGAAAGGCTAAAATGTCAATCAAAATCACAAAGAGGCGTTAGAGGAAAATGCAAGAGGAAATCAAAGTTATAGAGAGCACCTCTAAGTAATTGCGGAAATTGATGGCGGCAATCAATGTCAGAAGTTGATGGCGGCAATCAATGTCAGAAATTGATGGCGGCAATCAATGTCAGAAATTGATGGCGACAATCAATGTCAGAAATTGATGGCGACAATCAATGTCAGAAATTGATGGCGGCAATCAATGGGGAATCTCAAATGATGAACCCAACACGAGAAGATCAAGAGCGCAGGAAGCTAAAACGATGAAGAGAAACTAATGATTTGCAACTTGAAATAGTGAATAGGTGAATTAAGAGACTTACTACTCCAATCTAGAAATGGGCAACAAAAGCAGAACCCCATAAACCCATAAATGGATGGAGTTCACATGAATAAGCTATGAACTAAATATCAGAGCTCACCTCAACATCAAAACCAATTCAGCCATTTCAACAAATGACCAATTAGTCGAGCTTTATACGATTATAAGCATAAAAAGTCCACAGAACTGTAACGACTGCTTCAAACCCAAAATTTGATGTTGAGAACACAAAGAAAACCCCTTATAACAGTAGCAGCTCTAACACCACGAAATTAGTTCAAACTCTAAACACTTGGCTGAAGAAAACCCTACTTCCCAAAATCCCCAATTAGAATGAAAAACAAATTTTGTAGAGAACAGCGAAGGCGGTGTAGCAGAAATGGTAAGAGGAAAAGTAGCCCCAAAAGAGAGGGATTTTACCTCATTCACAGGAGAATGCTATCGAAGCCGAAGAGTGGACGCTACGCGTTCCATAATGGCAATAGTTTGCCGGAGAGTGTTGATTGGAGGAAGGAAGACGATAGCTTCCGCTTGAAGAGGACGAGACGACGAAGATGCAGCAGCAACATCAATCGATGTAGGAACAGTCTTCGTCGGAGGTCACGGGGAGCGGAGGAGGGACTGCTGCCGTGCCTTTCTACGGCCTTGGTGTTGTTGTTGATTCATTTACCTGGAATGGTGGTGCTGTTGCAGGAAGCGGTGGTGGAAGTGGGCCTAGGGGTGCCTTGTCAAGCGGTGCTCCTTGTGGCCGGGGGGAAAAGGAGCGGAAATTGAAGCAAAACGCCAACAAACAGGGCATTGAAGGAGATGTGGGAGCCGTGGTAGAAGAATCAGTCGAGGAATTGAACTCAGATGGAGTATTAGCAGTAAACAGAAAGTCAGTTAGTTAGAGTTCAGTTCCGTATTACTAGCATTTGAATTAGTCTTAGTTGAAGTTTAAATTAGTCATAGTCTAGCATTTGAATTAGAGTTCAGTTCCGTTCAGTTCCATATATCTCTCACATCTGTTGTAATTGATGTATATATATTGTCATCTACTCAATAAAGAAGTATCAAATTATTCATTTCCTTATATGGTATCAGAGACTGAAAAATCCTGACCTGTACACAAATATTCTTCTCTGTTTCCTCACCATGGTAACAGACGTTCCTTCCTCCCTACCCAATCCTTACGAAATCACAAAACCCTTCCTAGTCGTGACCCTTAACCACATAATCAAACTCGAACCAAACAACTATCTCACCTGGAAAATCCAGATCCAGGCGACACTTGAAGGCTACGACTTGTTCGGCTATCTCGATGGTACCAACCCCGTCCCTCCCGCCAACATCACTACTGGAGCTACACCACCGACGGTCACCCCAAATCCCGCCTACCAGACCTAGCACAGACAAGACAGGCTCCTCTATGGAGCAATTCTCGGCACACTTACCACTTCCTCCTCAGAGATATGGACTCTGTTGCAGCAGACCTTCGCCAAGGCCTCCAGAGGCCATGTCAAGCAACTCAAGGAGCGCCTTCGCACCACCGAAAAAGGCACACAGTCCATTACGGAATATATGCAGAAGATGAAAGTCATCGTCGACAACCTCGCCTCCATCGGCAACCCTATTCATGCGGAGGACTTAACAGACTATATCCTCCGTGGCCTCGACGAAAACTACCAGCCGGTGATTGACAGCATAAATGCCCGAGACAACCCAATTTCATTCGAAGAACTTCATGAAAAGTTGATTCAACGAGAACTACTCATCAAATCTGGAACGAAGTGGAACCCGGGACCAGCCACCGCCTTGAACGCTCAGACTCGTCCCAACAAGCCTCGCAACCGTGGCTCCTCGGGCTACAACCACCGCTCTGCAGCCTCCTCCTCTGGCTCCTCCAACATGACCACCTGAAAGTCGTTTCTCGGCCGCTGTCAATGGTGCAAAGTGGAGGGTCACGTTCTCACACAATTTCCCATCTTCCGCTCACTACACCCCACCGTGATCCCACCTCCATCCACTCGTTTCCCTGCCCCCACAACCTCCGCCTCAAGCATACAACATTCAAACCAACCCAAACACAAACCCCTGGCTCGTTAACTTAGGCGCCTCCCACCATGTGACAGGTGACCTCAACACTCTTGCTCTACACTACCCATATAACGGGCCTGACTCTCTTTTTATGGGTAATGGTATAGGTTTGTCCATTAAACATACTGGCACACTTAAGCTTGATGAATTCGACTTTAAAAATGTTCTTCATGTTCCATTCATGTCTAAAAATATTCTCTCTGTTTCACATTTTACTAAACCAAACAAATATTATATTGTATTCTTATCTACCTGCTTTCTTGTGAAGGAAATTCAGACGGACAGGACGATCCTTCAGGGTCCATGCATTGATGGAGTCTATGTTTGGCCATCCACATCATCTCCCACCGCAAATAATCTAAGTGTTGCCTCGTCATCATCTTGGCATCATAAGCTTGGACATCCGTCCACTTCTATTTTCAATTTTATCCATAAAAAATTTCAGCTTACACCTTCTAAAATTATGCACTCTGATTGTAATTCCTTCTTCATCAATAAAAGCCATAAACTACCTTTTTCTGATTCCACTATTGCATCGAATTATCCTTTGGCAATAATATTCTCAGATGTTTGGACTTCTCCAATTATATCTTCTGATGGATTGAAATATTATTGCATTTTTGTGGATCATTATACTCGATATGTTTGGCTATATCCAATGAAAAAGAAATCTGACACAAAATCTATCTTCATTAAATACAAAAATCTGGTTGAACATTTCTTCAAACACAAAATCAAAATACTATACTCCGACAATGGTGGTGAATACATTGCCCTTCGCCTATACCTCGACACTACCGGCATTAGCCACTACACCACACCTCGACACACTCCCGAACACAACGGCCTCTCAGAACGTCGCCATCGTCACATCGTTGAAACGGGACTCTCCCTTCTATCCCACGCCGGCATGCCCACAAAACTTTGGCCACTCGCCTTCACCACTGCAGTCTACCTAATAAATCGACTCCCTACCCCAATCCTACAAAATGCCTCCCCATTTTCTAAATTACTAAACAAAGAACCGGATTATAACAAGCTTAAGTGTTTTGGTTGTTTATGTTTTCCATGAATCCGACCTTACTCTAAACATAATTAGATCCTAGGTCTGTGATGTGTGTTTTTGTAGGATATGCAGCAGAGCAACATGCTTATGAATGTCTAGATCCACAATCAGGTCGAATTTACACGTCTCGTCACATTCGATTTCTTGAATCGGAATACCCGTACAAAAAGCTTTCCACATTCACTACTCAACCCATTGTTTCCATTGAAGAATGGGCCCCATTCCAAATTACAAAAATCCAACAAATACCCACACCACCCCAACAACAATCCACGTCCTCTCTTCCCTCATTCAACCCACAAAACTCGGACTCATCCACTCAACAAACCCACTCACCTCCTAATCCACATCCACATCCCTAACTCCACCTAACCCCACACCACAAACACAAATTACTCAGTCAATACCGCCAGCCCCTATCTCCGTCGTTCAACCCTAAAAACGACAACGCACAAATCCGCCACCAACCCCGTCTGGTGTCATAACCACATCCAAAAATAACATTACTAAACCAGTCAAACGCCTAAACCTCCACATCACAAAATCAACAACACTCGAACCCACCACCGTTACTCAAGCCCTAAAACAGCCAGAATGGAGTGCTGCAATGCAGGATGAATTCGAGGAATTACAACGCAACAACACTTGGGATCTCGTGCCTACCACTACGTCTCAGAATCTAGTGGGATGCAAATGGATTTTTAGAGTTAAATACAAACCCGATGGATCTATCGATCGTTATAAGGCTCGCCTTGTGCCGAAAGGATTCCACCAACGACCGGGTTGGGATTACAATGAGACTTTTAGCCCCGTCGTCAAACCAGTCACGGTAAGAATTGTTCTCGCCATTGCAGTACATCGAGGATGGTCTCTCAGACAATTAGACATAAACAATGCTTTTCTTCAAGGAAGTCTAGGCGAAGAAGACTACATGAGTCAACCTGTAGGCTTTATCGACTCCACCTTTCCCGACCATGTCTGCAAACTACGCAAGGCAATCTACGGACTCAAGCAAGCGCCCAGGGCATGGTACCATGAACTACGAGGTTTTCTTCTGTCACTCGGCTTCAAAAACTCCATTTCAGACGCCTCCCTATTCATATCTCAACACAAACAAACCACCATCTATCTCCTCGTCTACGTCGATGACATTATTGTCACCGGCAACTCCTCGAATGCGGTCAACTACCTCGTCAATGCTCTTGCCGACCGGTTTTCTCTAAAAGACTTGGGCCATTTGAGTTACTTTCTCGGTGTTGAGGTTCTTCCATCTCCCGACGGTATTTTCCTCAGTCAACGCCGCTACATTACAGAACTTCTTGCTAAGTCAGGCATGGAAAACTCAAAACCCGCTTCAACGCCAATTTCAGTGTCGCCGCTCTTGCGTGCCGACAGTGGAATCCTTCTCCCCTCTCCGACAGACTACAGGACCTTGGTGGGGAGCCTTCAATATCTCAGTCTCACTCGTCCCGATGTGGCCTTCGGTGTCAACAGACTTTCTCAGTTCATGCATCGACCCACAACTAACCACTGGTCAGCCCTCAAGAGCATATTGCGCTACCTGTCCGGCACTCTTGACAGAGGAATCAACATTTCTCGTTCAAACTCCCTGGTGTTCCACGCCTTTTCCGACGCTGACCTCGCCGGGGATAAGGACGACTACATATCTACAACCGGATATCACTACAAGAAACAACGTTTTTGGCAACGACAATTTTTTGTCGTTGCGAAATCACCTTTTTAGCAACGACAATCTTGTATCGTTGTTAATACTGTTGCGATAAATAAAAATTTCATTTCCCTCCGACGATATGTAGCGCGCGCCTTGTATAAAATTTTGCGTTTACTTTTTGCAACGGGTTTGTCGTTGCGAAAAATAATGAATAGGAATGACAACGAAAGTTGTCGTTGCAAAAGCTTTTTTATAACAATTGCAACGAGCAGGTCGTTGCTAAAGAATAGGTAAAAAGGAATGAAATTTGTGAAGTCATATCTTCTCCCTCGATTTTCCTGAAACCCCACCCTACCAGCTCGCGCCTCTCCCTCCAGCTCTTTCCTCTCCCTCCAGGTCGCTCCTCTCCCTCCGACGACTTTCTCTTCCCCCACCTTCATCTCCGACGACCTTCTACTTCGGTCCGGGGTCCCGACGACTTCGCCTCTGCAACCGCTACTCCCTCAATTCCCCATCAGGTAGCTCGTTTCCGTACCAATTTTTAGGGTTCTTTTCACCTCGATTTTATTTGCAATCTCCTACCGATTTTCGTTCCTGTTTCATCTGCAATCTTCTTCATTCCGTATAAATTAGCAATTGAAAAACCTAACCCTACCGGACATTTGCAATCTTCCGATTTTTTTAGGGCTCTTCATCCCGATTTTTTTGGGCTCTTCATCTACTTTTCTACCTGGATCGCATGTTTCATCTTCAGAATATTAGATTGTAGAGAATTAAGTATAAAAGAGGATGAGGAAGGAGATATTAAGGGTTAGACATACCGCTATGGAATATAGTGTCGGTTAACTTTTGAATAGCAGACTGATAGGAAAAAAGATTAGGTGTTAGTTGGATTTACTGTCACTAATTTATAATTCATAGTGTTCAGTTAATTGATTCATTAGCACTTATTAGTTTCCGTATTTAAGTCGTAGTCTCCTTTGGGTAAGATCCTTGCTCAAAGTGGTTTCCTTAGAATGAGATTCTTGCTCTAAGTGATTTATATCACAGACACTCTCTAAGTTTGCTGGAATCCAAAAACGTTCAATACAAATAGGAACGTTAATGTATGTACAGTCGATTTGTTCTTCACTGACTTAAAACACTAAATGCAAGTCACATACTTGATTTATAAGTAAATGTTTATACAATATGTATGAAGTTTTCTTCGATAGTAATGGTTCCTGTGAATGCACATATATAGTCCCTATTATCATTTAGTGATTGAACTTCTGATTATCAAAAAAAAGAAAAATCATATGATCAGAGAGATGATACCAAGTAGAAAAATTCAGATAAAATAAAATGGAGGAAAGGAACTAAAACATCAAGTTGTCTTTTTTTTTTTGAAGGACAAATATTTGAAGTCAATGCTGTAACCACATCCAGGAGAAGCCATCTGACAATTGTTGTGATCAGCAATCAAGAAGTAAGTACTTACCTAGTTCATGCACATGTCAATATAAATAGTACCTTGTGAAATGCAAGAACCATCTTTCTCTGATTGAGAAACTTTCTGTAGAACTTTCTCCTATCCTTTACATTTACTGATTGATGCGTCTCCTCAGCAAGCAATTTAGTTGTACCTGGATTAAAAAATTGTAAAGCAGGTCACACTTACAGCGTGTATCCATGTCAAAACATGACTATACCTGAAAATTTTGTATTCAAGCATAGTTGTTTTTTACAGTATAGTCTCTTAAAAATTATAAATCAGTCTTCACAATTGATGTGTTTACTTATATATGCTGGAAAATTTCTGTTTGTGCTGTATAATCTCGAATTCGCTTAATACTATCACCATACATTTTTATAGATCAAGTGTTAATACATTCGAAGGAATAATGTTTAAGAAGCGAGCACATATAATGCTAGAATGAAAGGATTGAGGATTTTCTTGCTGCAAGAAGTGTCAGATTGTATTGTTTACTTCTTTCATTAACTTATGTTGTCTTCCACCCAGGTTCCATTTTGCACTGTAGTAGGGACATTGTAGTTATGAACTCCAAAGCTACAGTCTTTTACTTGCTTCTCCTAGTCCTCTGATCTTCTGTAAACCATTCTTTAGAAAAACATTATAGCCCATGCAATTTGGAATGCTCAGGGATCTCTATTCTTTGCACTTGCTGACACATCTGTATTTTGCTGATTGTAATCATTATTCTTGTTATTATAGTTTCATATAATATTTTATATATGATACAGTTGAGTTATTTATGAAATCTTCATTAGAATATGTATCTTAGTGGACGATGTTTTCTTTTCGCAGGTTTTGTTTGATGTTGTTCCCAACATCAAATTTGATGATGCTATTAAGCTAATTAGCATGCAGCCAATTTCTTCCACTGCAGCAGCACATAAAAGGTGAGCTTTCTGGATAAATGGTGTATGAACTTATGGATAATATTTATTCACGTTCTAGTGATTAGAGATTGTACTATATAAATATATGAAAATGAGAGAACTGTGCTATCTTTATTTTAAACAATTTAGAGCCTTCATAGGATGGGAGAAGGAGCATCATGATGTGGATTAAGTTCTTTGAGAAATGAATTAAAATTTAATTTCACAATGTTTGTTCACTATTATCTTCCGTCATATCACTAAAATCCACTCCATCTAACGCAATATCCGTGAGTCGATGAAACAGACCTGGAATATTTATTAGAGTTATTTAGTAACTCTTATGTTACAAACAGTCTCAGTCAATTTGATCCATGGAATGATACAATATACAAGGAAGGTGGCTGCTGCTTTATCTTAAGTTTCTTATGCATCATCTTAGTACAATGGCATTAGCTTTTTGTTTCAGTTTCTTGAGTTGTAACAAAGGAAGTTTACTAGATTTTTTTTCTATTATCAGCTTTTCAATTGACAGTGATATTGCAATTTCATTTTCGTTTATGATATGCTGAGTAGAATCTGTCTGCTACAAAACATAGGTAAATCAAAGTGAAGTCTATTAGCGTGCTCAAGGAGATTTTGGTAGGATCTTTTTCACAAGGAAGAATTTGCTAAGGACACCTGGTATACTCACCTATCTCACTCTCTTTCACTTTAAATTTACCATTTTTGAGCTTAACTTAGACTGTTGTGAACAAATGGTTATTACTTATGTAATTATGCACTAATTTGATGTGGGAGACTGATGAGTTTTATTATTATTTGATTGTGGTGTCAATTTTAGTTACTTAGGTGAGTAGGTATTGGTTGTTGAATAGAAAGTTAAAATATTTTTAATATAATTGTTTCTGTTTTTTAAAATTAGGAGATGGACTTGAATAAGGCATGGGTCAAAATAAGAAATCGTTCATCCCCTGATTATGTAAATGGTGTTGATAGCCTCCTTGATTTTGCTCTTTCAAGTGTCAAGGAAGAGGAAAGAGAAACAACAACTATTAGATGTCCTTGTAATAGTTGTTGTAATATATTTTTTAAAAGAAAATCTGATGTGCGATTTGACTTGCTTAAGCGGGGAATGTATGATAAGTACACTTTATGGGAATTTCATGGAGAAAAATCAGATCATATAAGTGTAGAGGGACACGACAACAACTCAGATAATGATGATGTTGGGTTTATTATGCTACAAGATGCATGTGGCATGGCTGGTATGAATATAGGTGGAGATGAGCAGACAATCAGTGGCAGCGAGATGGCTCAAGAACCTAATGAAGATGCACAAAAATTTTACCGGCTCTTAAAAGAGTATGAAGAGCCATTGACAGTAGAAGGCAAAGCCATGTCTAAGCTGTCATATATTGTAAGACTACTGCATTTGAAGGTCCTCAATAAGTGGAGTGACAGTTCATTTACCAGTTTACTGAAGCTACAACGTGAGGCTTATGGAACCTCACTTCCAGATTCTTATTATGAGGCAAAAAAGCTCATTAAGGACTTGGGTCTTGATTATATAAAGATTCATGCTTGTGAAAATGATTGTGTTCTTTATTGGAAGGAGTATGAGAATTTGAATGAGTGTCCCACTTGTGGTTTATCAAGATGGAAAAGTGTTAACAAAGGGTCTGGTAAGGGTGTGAAGGTGCCTCACAAGGTTTTACAATATTTTCCGTTGAAGCATAGGTTGCAAAGGTTATACATGTCAAGAAAGACGGCGGAAGATATGCAATGGCACAAAAAGCATGAGTTCGGAGATAACGTAATGAGGCATCCTCGTGACTCATTAGCTTGGAAGTCATTTGATGTGGAGTACAGTGCATTTGCCGAAGAATCACGTAATGTAAGGCTTGGACTAGCTTGTGATGGATTTCAACCTTTTGACAATTCACAACATAGTGTCTGGCCTGTTGTTCTTATCCCGTACAATTTGCCTCCATGGATATGCATGAAACCTCAGTCATTCATGTTAACCTTACTTATACCTAGACCTAGCAGCCCTGGGAGAAACATAGATGTATACCTCAACGATTGATGCTAAAAGAGCTATGGGAGGTAGGGGCTGAAACATATGATGCTTATTCCAAGGAAAATTTTAAAATGCATGCAACAGTTTTGTGGACTATCAACGATTTTCCCGCTTATGCAAGTCTTGGAGAAAATATTAACCAAATGCTATGTTTTATAGTCCTTTTACTCAGTTTGTCAATAAGGAAGAGAAAGCAGCTAAGATGACTGGAAGAGGAGGAGGAAAGAAACCCGACAGTCGTAGTGTTATTGCTCCTGGACGACTTCATAATATGATCCGTTCTACTCGAATCAATGGGTGTAATGCAGAAGATGGTGGTACATTGTATGGAAAAGGTAAATTTTAAATTTAATCTAGCTATATTTCCATCAAAACATGTCTATTGTTCCTGCATACTGATTCTGCATACATGGATGTTGAAATTACAGATTCTGATTTTGCATACAATGATTCTGCATACAGAAAAACTCATTATATGTTTCACTTCTGTTATTTTTATTATGCTTTATTTTGATTCTGCATACATGGATTCTGCATACAGAAAATACAGATTCTGCATACATGTATTCTGCATACAGAAAATACAGATTCTTCATACATGTATTCTGCATACAGAAAATACAGATTCTACATACATGGATTTTTCATACAGAAAATACAGATTCTGCCTACTGATTTTGCATACATGATTTTGCTCTTTCAACTTTTTCAGGAACAACAATGACAAAGTCTGCCCTTACTAAAAGGGTGCAAAATGTTCCATCTGACATGGATGTTGAAATTGTTAGAAAAAGTAATGATATTATATGTTTCACTTCTGTTATTTTTATTAAGCTTTATTTTGATTCTTGCCGTTGATATGGTTGGATTATCACTCAATGCTCGTGTAGATTTAGAAAGACAACGAGCAACATTAAGAGAAACACAAAGAGAGCAACAAATGTTGAGTCATACCAATCTTGAGCAAGTTCAAGAAGAGCAAGTTCAAGAACTTGATGTTCAAGAAGAGCAAGTACAAGAACTTGATGTTCAAGAAGAGCAAGTACAAGAACTTGATGTTCAAGAAGAGCCAAACATGGATTGTCAATCTGAAGGTTTTGTGAAGGAGAGGACTGAAGGTATAGTATTACCATTGAATATATGTTTCTCATTTTGCCACATTGCCTCCTATGCTTTAATAAAACAGAATATCGTTGTTTCCAAATTCATTTTTTTGGCTACTAATGTGTGCATATATATATGGTTGTAGATATAGTTGGCAAAAGAAAAAGGATGACTAACCTAGCTAGCAGAGTTCCTATGTCATTGCAAGGGAATGAAGCTGTAGTTCCTCATCCTAGGAAAGTAAACATTAATCGTGTTGTGGAGAAGCAAAGAGAAACCACAAATCTGGACGCAAGTGTAAATGAAGGTAAAATCAATGTTTTTGATACTAAGTTTAAAAATTTGGATTGGGGTTATAGAAACAACTAACATTGCATTTCACTCATTGCATGTTATTAGCTACAAGTAACACAACCCCAAGAGGTAATAGAGGGAAGTATAAAAGTTTTGTGATTGATTCGAAAATCAAAGGAAAAGGCAAACTAACTGTCCAGATTCCTGATGAAATCGATCGAGCAATTGGAGAAAATGCACGACATTTGGTGAATGAGTGTGGTCGTGTGGTAAGAACCAAAGTGCCATTAAATGTTAAGAATTGGAAAGAAGTTTTATCTATTGCAGGTGACAGCATGTGGAAGGAGATTCAGGTACTTTTTATTTACTTTTCTTTTTATTTGCTGAAGTGTGGTATATATTTACAGGTTTTCTTCGCTGATTTTCTAGT
This sequence comes from Oxyria digyna, assembly GCA_029168935.1. Classification (NCBI taxonomy): domain Eukaryota; kingdom Viridiplantae; phylum Streptophyta; class Magnoliopsida; order Caryophyllales; family Polygonaceae; genus Oxyria; species Oxyria digyna. The sequence continues at coordinate 51,976,977 of JAPVLV010000005.1, forward strand.
TTCATATATGGGGAAAGAAGTAGACTACTAGAATGGATGAAAATCAATTTCGTATGAAAAATGAGGAGTATGAAGTGAGATAAAAATATGAGTTATGACATTACAGTGGACTAGTTTCTTCCAATTTGTGGTTCATTTCTATGATTTTGAACCAAATAAGGCATGAATGTGTATGTTGCTGAATGCTGATGGTAATTGTTTTTGATTGGCTGGATTGAAGTCGAATATAGTGTGCATGCAGTAGCTTAAAGAATGTGTATTTACGAAACTGCAGATGAATTGCGTTATGGAATATTTTTGTCCTAATCATTATTTTGGCCTTGCAGGAAAAGTTTCAAGTTAGTGATTCTAGTTGCGATCTGAAGATGTATAATTTCGTTTTAGATACAATGCAACGTTTGTATAGGCTATGGAAAAGTCGATTGCACTATTACTACAAGAGTCCTGAATGTGGAAAAACTGATATTGAACGCTTACAAAATCCCCCACCTGATTTGCCTCAAGAGCAATGGGAAAGGTGTGTGAATTATTATGGTTCAAATGAATTCAAGGTATTCACTCTTTTAACATTCATTTATCTAGCTTCATAGTTGTTCCTTTATAAAAATATGTTTTAATTTATCTTATAGATTGTAAGCGAAAGGAACTCCCGAAACAGATTGTCTGAGAACAGATGTGCTCATACTACTGGAAATTTAGCCTTTGCTGAAGTTGAGGAAATGATGGTAAGACTTAATATAGTAGTTAATTAAGTATTATTTGCACATGTTATTCATTGTAATTAAGGTAAATTTACTAATAAATATTTAATGATGTGCTAGATAAAAGAGAATGGCGGGGTGAAGCCTTCTGCTGATGTGATATGGCTTATGGAGCACACTCGTACAAATAAAGAAGACAAACTTGAATGGGCTGATGGAACTCGTTCTAAAATAATTCATGTATGTATCATAGATTCTAATAGAGCAACTTTTACATTATTTTCTCTGATTCTAATCTTCTTTTGAATTTTGTTGAAGGAAAAACTGAAAAATGTAGTTGCTACAGCTGGTGAATCAATGACACAAGAAGAAATATTGACACAAGTTCTGAAGCCAAGGTATGGATATGTTCGTGGAAAAGGGACAGCTTTACATGGTTATACCAAAGGAAAAAACCAGTTGGAACAACAAAGACTTATGGAACAACAACAAGGGAAAATACAAGAACAAGACGAAAGGATAAAGGAGCAAGACCAAAGGATAAAGGAATTAGAAGAGAACAAGAAAAAACAAAAACAAGCAATGGAAGATTTCAAGCGTGAAATGTTGCAGCATCTTGCAAACACGGGTGTTCGGTAATTATGTCAAAAGGTACGTTTTTAAACAAACTTTCTAATCAACCCTTTTCCACTAGAGATGCATGACCCTAAACCAACCTTCTAATCAACAAAAGAGTTGTTATCTGGAATCATTAGTTGCTGGGAATTTAAGGATCTGAAAACTGAATTAATTTTGTTCTGCAAACTGCATTTTCTGGAATCTTAAACTGTTGGGAATCAAAGGATCTGCAAACTGAATTCTCTGGAATCATTAAAACATAAATAATTTTATTCTTCTAGTTTGATAATAGAGGATCTGCAAACTGTTTACTTCGTTTACAGAAGTGATCTGCAAACTGTTTACTCTGTTTACAGAAGTGATCTGCAAACTCTAGGAATCTTCTATAAAGTCAACTCAAGATGATGACTATCTCCTTTGTTTATAGAAGTGATTTGCAAACTGAATTTTGCTCTTGTATGATAATAGATAAATTGTAAGTTTTTAGCCTTGTTTATATGAAATTTTTTATTCAATGGTGCAGGGAAACAAGTAGATGTCGAAGGATGATTTTGGAATATTGTGGATGACACAAATATTATGAAATGATTTTGGTTTTATGATCCGGGATGTAGCTAAGTTGGCAAATTAAATACTTGAATGTTAGACATGTTTTTGGTACAGGTTGTAATTTGAACAAGTTTTTGAAGGTTATATAGTCGAAGTTATTGTGTTTATGATTTTGGATACAGGTTGGTTGAATGTGAAGGGTAAAAACAGGTATTGACAAGAGGATACTGTAATGTCGTTGCAAAGAAATGATCTATCGTAGCAACGACAGTAGCTGTTGTCAAAACATCAGATATGTATTGCAACGACATTTTGTCGTTGCAATACGTTTATATGTATTGCAACGACATTTGCCGTTACAATACCTTGACATGTATTGCAACGACATTAGCGTTGCAAAAGATGTGACGAGTTCGGACTATTATAGCAATGACAACTAATTAGCAACGAACAAATTCGTTGCGAAAAATGTTTGCAACGAGCAACGAACAAAGTCGTTGCAATAGCCTTTCACTACGGCGTTACCGGCAACGACCTAGCAACGACAATTGTCGTTGCCAAAACCTGTTTTTGCAACGACTTGATATGTATCGCAACGACAAAAGTCGTTGCTAAAAACGGTTTTTCTTGTAGTGTATCTCCTTTATCTCGGTCAAACACCGATATCATGGAGCTCTGATGTGATCTCACCATGGGGTTCAATCCCATCAAGCCACTACCATTGGACTCAAAGGCATCAAAGGAGTCCAATAAGGTCAAGAACGCCCATACAAGTGCCTCACAAGTTCAAAGTGACCAAGGCCATGCTTGACGCCCGACACCGCCTACGCGTCAAAGAAAGCTTGTGTGCGTCCGATCCCTTCCAGCCACATTGGCTCGGCGCACATGGTTCCATTGGTCCTAAATGGACCCAAGGAGTCAAGATAAGGTCCAAGCGCGCGTACCAAAGGCCTCGGACCCGGAAGAGACACAATCCCCCTTTTTGCGCCATCAAGCATTCAATGTGATCTCTTAAAATCCTCCAAGCTGAATTGCCATGTCATCAATCTGTGTGAGGGTCACATGGATCACCACCCTCACACGGATCACCAATTTCAGCCATTGGATCATCCTAATAAGTGTCTAGCATAATCCCTTAGATCTCTCCTTTTGATTTGTTCACACTTATCATTTATTTCCTAGATTTTAGCCTCTTTAATGCTTGATTTGAAGAGTGATCCTTGGCTTGCAGCCCAAGGACGTTTTCACCTCTATAAAAGCCACTCTTGGCTTCCATTGTAAGTACGTTGAATTTGAATACAAAGCTTAAGTTGAGAGCCTCTCCTTCCTTTGTCATTTCGGCGTAAAAAAAAAACACTATCTTTCCCTCGTTCTTGGTGTGATAAAGATCTACCAAGTACAAAAACCTCAAACCCTTCCCAAAACACTCGTGTGATAAAGATCTACTTGTGTTTTTCTTATCCAAAGTCTTCCGCTTACACACTCGTCCACAAAACCACCAACACTTAGTCTCGCCCGAGGCAACACTTCATCACTTTCAAGACGACTTAGCCATCTTGAGTCTAGATCTGAGCACGCCTTAGCATCCACGAGGAGGTTGAGTTAACATTTGGCATCAGAGCGTATCTTGATATTAACATTTGGTATCAAGAGCATCAGAGATTCAAGTAAGTCATCTTGTTTTTCATTCAAGCACTTATCACCTATATATCCATCTCGTTTTTGGCCAAAACACCATTGTTGAAGTCTTAAGCATTCGATAACCCTCACCATCACCATCATCAAAATCAGTCAAGATCCACAAATTTCGCCCCATTTAAACCCACCCTTCCCGCCCATTAAACACATCTTGACCGATCCACCATTTACTCCCTCAATCCCACAAATTTCGCCATCTTATCCTTGATTAAATTGCTGAATTTTTTTCTTTGTAAGATCGATTTAAAGTGCATTTTAATCTTGAATTTCTTTGTGAGATCATAGTGGATAGAATCATTGCATGAAATTGATTAGGATTAACTAGTAAGACAAGATCCCTTTGTCTAACTACTTCGTCTCGCATCATTAGTATTGCATGCTTATCTTTGCTCACGTTCAAGTTTAGTATAGCTCTCGACTTTGAGCACAAAAATAAAAAAATATATATAGAAATCTGAAAATTTGAGAGGGGAAAAGTCAAAATAAGGCAAGCCTTCTTTCTAGTCAAGACCATAGCCAAAATAAGGTAACGTACTTGAAATTCACTTGAGCATTCTTCCATTTCCCTATCTCTCATCGTCTAGTTCTCACTTGCAAAGTTGATCTTTTCATTTGATTGCATGATAATTGAAGCTTTTCAATCTTAGAAGTTCAATATTGCATGCAACTTTGAGTTAATTTTGCAAAAGAAATCTTTGACGGCAATTGAACTTAGATTTGATAAACACTTGACCAAAATCACTAAAAATCAGCCTTATACCCTAAGTGCTTGTTTGATTCTCAAGTGTGTCTTATCTTGTTTCTTGCCATACTCTTGCATATTTCTTGTGCGCTTTGATCCTCGTACATGTCCCATATTATGAAAGATACCATGGCAAGGAGACATTCCGATTGGCGTCCTCCATGGAGCTATGAGGACGAAGAGGAGTTGTGGAGTTACAATGTGCCTCGAAGGCATCCTGATTGGATTCCACCTCCATGGCCACCCATCAAGCAAACAAGTCATGTTCCACTATACATTGACCGTGGAGATGTCACAAAGGAGAGGCGCTACTCTTCACATCGACACCATTCTCCACCGAAAATCAAGGAGAGCTTCCTTTACAATAGAAGAGGCCTAAAGGAGGAGGAGACCCGTACGCGCCGACACCACTCGCCCTCAAGCACCGACGAGAGCGATCAAGGCTACTCCACTAGGCGATATTCCTCTTCCACCAGCGCATATCGATCAGGGCGTCATCATAGGCCAACAAAAGAAGAAGAAGAAAGGGAGCACTGGCAAATTGTGCTCGAACAAAACCAAAAAATTATCCGAGAGGCGCGCCGACACCTTCGCCAAATCCATCGCTCAAAGGAGCATTCTAGGCATCCATCACGCCGCCATTCTCGCCATAGAGAGGTAACTCCAATTCCTTTCACTGAAGAGGACCATTTACATCAACAAAATCCACTCAGTCCTCTCCTAGATGAGTCTACAAGGGGTTCTCAAGACTTGTCTTCGAGTACCCCACCAATTGGCGCTAGCTCCTGTGAAAAGACTCGCGGCACCGGGACCTCAAATGGTTCAGCGGTATCCCAGCCTTTTCATGGGGAAGCTAGACATTCTCACTCGAGTACTCCCTTGAAAATGCAGGAATATAATCATAGACAAAAGGGTGCTCGAGAAAATCCCCATGGAACTCAAGTTTCCGAGAAGGGAAACCAAGAACACGATGTGCAAGGAAAAGTGAGCCAACTCTCAAATGGTTCAGGCAAATCCGGTTCTGTCTTGGGCCCTCCTCCTAAAAATAGGGTTCAAATTTGTCCTCAAAGTGGAGCTCAAGAAAAGTTGTCAAGTGCTCGGACAACTGGTTCCAATTTCTCCAACAAGGACACAAATGGCGTCGCTGAAGCAAAATTGAGCCAAATTGCAAATGGCTCATCCAAATCAAGTTCTGCTTCGAGCCATGTTCATGAAATTGAAGTGTCTACACCTGGTTCATAGGTTTATCAAGAAAATCTGAGTTTAGCTCACACTTCTGGAGTTCAAAGCCATAGCGACAACATTGGTGCATTGCTAATAGGTCAAAAATCCAAAATTGGCCAAATGCAACCAAATTTTGACAGAAAGTCAGAATGAACATTAGAAGACCAAAGCAATTGGAATAGCTCAAAAATTCCTAGTATTGCTAATGAAGCTCCGAGGACCAATGCCTTTGACAAGCCAAATCCACATTTGCCTCGCCATTTGCTTGAAGGTAAGTATCTTCCACTTTCTGTTTCGGAGCATTCTATTATTTTGCCATGCTTAAAATCTCAGGAAAATTTGGCACGAGAAAAGTCTTCAAGTGCTCGACCAACTGAAAGTGAGGCACAACTTCCCGACGCTCGCACCCGAGAACCTAAAATCTCTTTGGTTCTTGCCGAGAACATTTGCTCCAATTCTGATTCTGTCGTGAGCAATCATCCTAAATCATCAAATGAGAAAAATAATCCCTTTGGTGCTCGGGAGAAGATGAAAAATGTCCGGACAAGTATTCCCCGCCTTCATATGGCAAACAACATCAACGTCCGACTCATTTTGGAGTACACAAGAGAAAACAATCCATATTTTCAGGGAAGTATTACTTGTCTCTTATTTGATACTCCAAATTTTGATATTACAAAGCAAGAACAAGTTGATCTCCCTTATGTTATTTCTTTTGTCCCCCAGGATCACATCGAGAACGAGCATGGCCAAGTGACCAACAATCACTGCGTCTTGCAACATTCTTCGGCCTTTGCTTGCTTTTCGGGAGAATTTCTAAGTTCGACCTCAAGCCATTGCCTTCGACTAATTCAAGAAGTGGTTGACACCAATTCCGGGCCGCCTTGGTACTTGTCGTTCACTATGACACCCAAGGTGGAGCTCCATTGGCCCTACAAATCCAAAGGCTTTCTCAAGCCAAAAGATCAACATTGCCCAGGATCTATGCACAAGGACGCTTGGGAACACTTCTCTAAGCGTGAAACGGGGACGTTTCACATCCAAGAGGAGGGCAATGATGTGATCTCATCATGGGGCTCAATCCCATCAAGCCACTACCATTGGACTCAAAGGCATCAAAGGAGTCCAATAAGGTCAAGAACGCCCATACAAGTGCCTCACAAGTTCAAAGTGACCAAGGCCATGCTTGACGCCCGACGCCGCCTACGCGTCAAAGAAAGCTTGTGTGCGTCCGATCCCTTCCAGCCACATTGGCTCGGCGCACATGGTTCCATTGGTCCTAAATGGACCCAAGGAGTCAAGATAAGGTCCAAGCGCGCGTACCAAAGGCCTCGGACCCGGAAGAGACACAATCCCCCTTTTTGCGCCATCAAGCATTCAATGTGATCTCTTAAAATCCTCCAAGCTGAATTTCCATGTCATCAATCCGTGTGAGGGTCACATGGATCACCAATTTCAGCCATTGGATCATCCTAATAAGTGTCTAGCATAATCCCTTAGATCCCTCCTTTTGATTTGTTCACACTTAGCATTTATTTCCTAGATTTTAGTCTCTTTAATGCTTGATTTGAAGAGTGATCCTTGGCTTGCAGCCCAAGGATGTTTTCACCTCTATAAAAGCCACTCTTGACTTCCATTGTAAGTACGTTGAATTTGAATAAAAAGCTTAAGTTGAGAGCCTCTCCTTCCTTTGTAATTTCGGTGTAAAAAAAACACTATCTTTCCCTCGTTCTTGGTGTGATAAAGATCTACCAAGTACAAAAACCTCAAACCCTTCCCAAAACACTTGTGTGATAAAGATCTACTTGTGTTTTGCTTATCCAAAGTCTTCCGCTTACACACTCGTCCACAAAACCGCCAACACTTAGTCTCGCCCGAGGCAACACTTCATCACTTTCAAGACGACTTAGCCATCTTGAGGCTAGATCCGAGCGCGCCTTAGCATCCACGAGGAGGCTAAGTTAACAAGCTCTCGGAAATAAAAGTCAGTGGCTCGCTCCTCAACAAAGTCCGAATACAAAGCATTAGCAGATACAACAGCCGAGCTCATGTGGGTCTTATCCTTGTTCAGCGAGCTTGGTTACAGTCCCGACCAAAATCCAGTTGTGTATTGCGACAACATTGGTGCAGCCAGCCTAAGTTCAAATCCAGTTTTTCACTCACGGATGAAACACATTGCCCTTGTTGTAACAGAATACCAACTTTTTTTTTCATTTACATCTGTCAAGAAAGTGACGGGGTCACATATACCAACTTGTTGTAACAGAATCGAAACGAGAACAATAAACGCAAGAAAGACAGAGGTTTACGTGGTTCACCAAATTGGCTACATCCACAGGAGGAGGGAGATTGGATTACATAAAGGCAGATTAAAGTTTCGGTACAATTAGGGTTTACATATAAGCCGCTATATATAGCGCTAAATAACCCTAAGCCCAACAACAAAACTGATAGGTCCAAAAAGGCCCATACAACAGAGTGTGATTCAGATTCAAGGCATACTAACACAACTGAAATGTCCACCTCAATTAAAGGTTCTTGTACTACATTCAAAGGCATTCGTTACAAGTCTTAGTTGCACCAGGAGCGTGAGACTATTAGACTAAATGAAAAGCTCGACTTCCCTGAAGAGAAAATCGCCTGTGAGCATATGGAGATAGATGGACAGACAGGAGATTTTAATGTCGACGTAGATTTTCCTAGTCGATATCTTACTACATTCGACCCCATTGATCCCACTCCATTAGAGACGCAGATGCCTACAGACATGGAGGTGACCACAGATGACTATGATATCAGCGGTGCACCTCTGTTTCAGGATGTTGTCCCTCCCACTTCAGATCATACAGAGCAGGATTTACCTCCAGTGTCAGATGCAGCAGCCTCAACATCTTCTCCACCTACGGTCGCATCTTCAGAGCCAGTGTCGGGAGATTTAGACGACGATGACCATGCTCGTCCCGCATATTTTCCTTGGCTCGGGGAGTCGATGCAGGATATTTGTCGTCCACGTGTGCCTCACCTACTGTATTCTAATGAGACGCATATAGCGAGGTATATATGGTCGCGTGGTCCTCTTCCAGGGGCCCCTCCCGATGTACCATTGGTGCCTCCAATGCAGGCTAGGAGGCATGCCCATGCGGGGGAAGTTGTAGGCAGAGGCAGAGGCCGAGGTGGTGGTAGAGGGAGAGGCATAGGCCAGGAGGGTGCTGATGAGGGAGTTGATGGTGAGGGTGCTGCTGCTGAGGGAGATGCTGAGCAGGCTGCCGATGAGGAGGTTGTTGTTGAGGAGGTTGCCGCTCCAGTTAGAGGTGGTCGTCGTCCCAGGCAGAGACGACGAGTAGGAGATGCTCAACCACCTCAGGCTGTTGCTGATGAGCAGCCAGAGGATGAGCCCGAGGCTGATGCGGCTCCGTTTGATCCGGTATGTTCAATAACATTTATGGATGCTTATATAACTTAATGTTTCATATTTACTAATCTAAGTTGTGGTTTTTCTGTACTTATTTAGGCTAGGAAGCTCCTGAGGGTACACTACAGATCTGCATAGTTTCATGAGTATGAGCCTCATATTTCAGCTGAGGAGGGTACATGGTTCAGGCTTGCTGAGCGTTCTGGGCTGACAGAGGTTCGCCGAGTGGGCATAGCGTCTCAGATCGATTCTGCATTGATATATGCTTTTGTGGAGAGGTGGCACCCACATGCCATTTGCTGAGATGACCATCTGCCTACATGACGTGATGCAGATCCTCAGAGTCCGTATACATGGTCGTAGCTGCAATTCACCTATGAGAGATGACCAGATTTATGCTCTGCTTGGAGATGCTATGGGTCAGACGGCTAAGTACATTAATAATCGTTATAGTTCTGGTGGCATTCATTTCGAGGCACTCAATGCTCGGTTGAGAGTTTTGTTTGTTGCACCAGTCAGGAATGAGAGTCACATTGCCACTATCTATCTCCTTTTGCTTCTGGGCTCGACTGTCTTGGTGGACAGGTCGACAAAGGGTATCAAGGTCCAGTACGCGAAGCTTATTATCAACCATGAAGATACAGGGGACATTGCATGGGGAGTCGGCATACTTGCGTTAGTGTATCGCAATTTAGGGTCTGCATCTAGAGTCGAGGCGTGTGGGATTGCTTCATGTGGGATTCTTCTGAGGGTAAGATCTCGTCTTTAACGTCTTGGTGAATAACTTTTAACAATTCACGTAGTTTTACTAATAATGTGTAATTGTTTATATGTAGTGATACTTTCCGCATTTTCGATCACTTTGTCACAAACCCTGCATTCGCCCATGGAGAAGCTGCTGCAGGATTTTATACACCACTTAGCTCAGGATTGGCTGGACGAGTTATCACATCCTATCGTCGATCCATCCTCTGGGAGACATGATCGCCCGCCTCGCTATGAATATACCCTAGTGCCTATCGATGCATTTGCGGTATGTTATAATTTTATAAAGTTTCTACAAAACCTAGATTTAGACCTTAACTAACGATTAAATTTACGTTTTGTTTACAGCGTTGTCATATCCTTCAAGCCATGATGCACTCTTTTCTAGACACCCCTATCTCGGATCGACCTTGGAACACTGAAGAGGTGATTCGTGGCTGCCTTGAAGTCTTAGTGGCACCTCAGGCACCTTTGGCACCATCTCCCCCACGTGCATCGCAGATGGCACCACCACCACCTCGTGTTTTTCAAGATTCTGTTCACGAGAGAGGCCAGGGGAGTGGATGTGGCACTCAGGATGATACGACTCAGGAGGATGCGTCTCAGGATGATATGACTCAGGATGATGTGCCTCGGGGAGATGCTCCGCCTTATACTCAGGAGACTCAGGATTAGACGATGCACTTATGTTTTTGTTTGATGGATTGCTTGTTAGATACACCATGTTTTATGTATGTTGTTTGCTTGTGTGATGGTCTTAATTTTGATGTTTTTCTTGTTTGAATGTCGAAAACGAATAAGGTATCGACCACGAAGTAAACAGGCATAGCACTAATAATTATTAACTTGAAAAACTACAAATTATAACAACAAGACTTGAAATACTATATTGACTTGAAAGAAATATAAATCCGAAGTAAACAGGCATAGCACTAATAATTATTCGTTTTTGCGAGCTAACAAGAGACAAAGAGATGGTGAGGAAGACCAACCGATTAAGAACCCTAAACCGATGATTGGTTTCGATGTTCCGAGTCAGCCAAATGTACCAACTAATAATGAGTTTCCAAACTCCTTTTAGTTCGTACATTTGGCTGACTCGGAACACCGAAACCAATCATCGGTTTAGGGATCTTAACGGTTGGTCTTCCTTACCATCTCTTTGTCTCTTGTTCGATTACAACAACCACTTAACTAACGATTACAACAACCACTTAACTAATGATTGGCAGCCAGGGTCGCCTCAAGATTGGCATTTTCCTCCTCTAACATACGTATTTTGGAGAGTAGGTCTCTTATTGCAGCTAAGGAGTAATGAGGGTGTGGTGGATCGATCCACTCGCGGAAGTCACAAATGTAACCACCAGTACCAGCGCATGTCCAGAACCTTCGAGTGAGGTTTCTTCGTCCTTCAGAACTCCTCATTACCGCTGGTCGATCACATTGACAATAAAAAAGTGCATTGCTTGCTGATGAACTGTGCGACATTTGCTAGTGTTAAGAGAGAAATGGTGATATTGGTGAGATTGGTGAATTGAGGTAGAGTTGGCCCTCCTTTTATAGTTTGGATTTTGGCTGATGGAATTTGACCGTTGCGTGCGCAGATGTTCCGCGCACCCAACGGTCAAATTTCAACGGTCTGAATATGTGCGCTTAATACCTGCGCATATAAACATGTGCGCATTTGGCCTGCGCACAGAAAGATGTGCGCATTGGAGCTGATATATATATATATATATATTTAAGTTCAAGTGTATGGTGTTTTGTGGTGTAACAAAGGGATTAATTAGGAGCATTGGATTTGTTCTAAATCAATGGCCTAGATTTAATCCCGGAAGGTACATAGAAGATTATACTCTTGCACACACCGGATCCCCTCCTATTTACCGAAATTGGTGGAAATAAAATAAAAACAAAAACCCAAATCGTCAAAAATCTCCCCAGAATCTCACTCGACTCTCTTCTTCTTCTGTCGTTTCTCGCTTCTGCAAAATCTCCCTCTCGACTCCATTGATTAAATCTCTCGAACTCCCCTCTCTCGACTCCATTTCTCCCCCATAATCTCCCTCTCGAAATCCCCCAAACTTGAACTCCCGCTTGGCAGGAACTCAGAACTCGGAACTCGCAGCCGACGAAGACTCTCTCAACAAAATTCCGCCTCGGAGTCGACGATTCCGCCGCCATTCTTCATCTCCTTCCTCAATTCAAGCTCCAAACATGTAAGTTTATGGTTTGATTTAAAGAATTTTGTGCATTTCCAAAAAAAACCTAGTAGTTGAAAAACCCTAATTTTGGAGAATTAGATTCCTTGGGTTATGTTGATTTTTTTTTAACTTATCAGTTTCTTCATCTTTCAAAGGATCAACCTTTTAAATCTGGGTTATGTTGAATTTTAGTTGCCGGATGCAATTGAGTCTCATCGGAATTGGCCTTTTGGTTTATGTTGTTTTTCAGAAGTTGTTACAGAATGAGAAACTGATAAGGCTAGTTGTTTGCATAAATGTGATCTAGATGCTTGTGGTAAAATAAACTGATATTCTTGACCCAAAAAAATAAAATAAACTGGTATTAGTAAAACTCTACCAAACTGATATTTTGGTTTGTTTGCTTTGTGCATGACCACTGAACATTATTAATGTAATTTCAGGAAACTCAAGATCTCACCAAAGAAGATTGCAACCAAGCGTAAGAAGCTGGTTAAAACAAGTGATTTACGCAGAACAGAGGAGACAACCACATCATCTCACATAGTTGTTTATGGCTCGGAAATCCCGTCTAGAGTTGTTGTGGATAGCAGTCCCATTCGCCCAGAAACAGAAACTACCAACCAACATGAGAATGGTAATTTCTTTCATGAACCATATTCCATTATAAAATTCAGTCAAAATAGGGATTTTATATGTGTCTTCAGTAATTATGATAGTATTCACTTTCTTTTACATCATATTCATATATGTGATATAATGTGCTTGACTGATTATGATTTGTTTTTTTGAATTTTGTATTAATGCAGTTTCTGCGGCAGACGATGTAGTTTTTGATGATGATGATGAACCCTTTGTAGTTAGGCTGAAACGAAGAAATCTTCAAGCCCAAATACAGCATGTTCGGAAAGAACAAGCAAGGGCTTCAACATCCAAAGAACCAGAAATGCCATCCAACAATAAAGACAAGGGCAAGTCAAAGCTATGGACAAGGGAAGACTTCGAAGACGACGATGAGAACAAAAGTAAGGTTCGTAGGAAGAATGCCACTGAGGAGTTTCCCGCAATCAAGCAACGCTCTGGTTTAGGAATATTTGTAAAGGCCATAGCACACATGAATGATTCCCAAAGAAAGGCTGTGGAAAAACTTGGGTTTCGGTCGTTGTTGAAGCTGCAGGATATTGGCGTCCCAAAGTAAGTTTGTATTTGTCCCCTAAATAAAAAGCAATTATGGGGGAGATTTCATTATATTACTTATTAATATTCAGTTTATAATTGGTATAGAAACTAAAAGAATGTTTGTTTACGATGTAAGTGTACATCATTTCTCTAAGAACATGTAGATATAATTGTTTGCTTTGGTTGAGATTTAAGGTTTTATGGATTATGATGGTATTATATGATGATTGATAAGTTTGCATGATTTGCTAGTTGTAGATATCTTGGTGAAGTGCATTAGTTTTATTAGAATTACGATTCAGTTGACAAGCACATTATATCACTGTGGAGAACTGATCATGGAATTCAGTTTGCACTTGGAATTACAAATTGGACAATTTTTTATCATATAGATTCCTTTCATCATGAATATTGTTATTCATTTCGTTTTTTACCATATTCATATACTTTTAGCATATAAAGCTTATGTTCTATGCATCTTCAAACAATTTATATTAACTATTCATGTTCATATTGTTAAATTGTTGCTATTACATGTCCATAAGGTTTTTTCCCTCTATTTTTATGAGCAGGTTAATATGCTATTGGTTGGTCGAACACTACAATCCAAGAAGAGGGAAAATTCTCTTTCCTGATGGCCAGTACATTGATGTCCTCGAAAAAGATGTTGACATCTGCCTAGGATTCCCCCGTGGAACAATTGAAGTCATCAAGCATGGTTCCCTCGTCAACACTCCCGTACTTGCTCAATGGAGGGAGCACATTGGAAAGACCATGCATCTGATTAGATATGGGGATGTAGCTGCAAGCATGCTTAATGCTCATGAGGGTGATGACGTCTTTGTTCGTGACTTCATCATCCTTTTACATTCCTCTATCATTGAGCCAGAACAGAGTGGTGCTGTAAACCAAACACTCGTACGCAGCTTGGAGGATGTTCATGAAGTTGGCAAGTGGAACTGGTGCAGTTTTGTCATTAATTGCCTTGTTGATGCGAAGAAAAAATGGGATGCAAATAAAAAGGGCTCTTTCACTGGTCGTCTTCTCTTCCTAACGGTATTCTTCTTTGCTTTTTATTACGTTCATGTATCATTTAGTATCTTCGCCGCCTAAAATATTCACCAATTAATACTTTATGAATTATTTGCTGCTGAATTCGTATTCACAAAGTATTACTGTATTATTCATTCAATTTTATATAGAAAATCTAAGCATGAACTTGTCTGATTTTTGTTGAATTATAGATTAGTCGCCATATTTGGTTCAACAAGTTAATAAAACCTGTCTGTTTTATTTTGCATTGAAGCATGTTCAGTTATGCTTTGACAACAAATAAAATGTGATTGTCCTTAATTCTTCAGGGTTCACATGGATTCATTTATCATTTAGTATCTTTGACGCATAAAATATTCACTAATCAAATTTATCAATATGTATGCAGCTTCTTTACCTGGATAGGGTTGTTTTATACAATAAACGGCCAATTCATAGAAGCATCCCAGCGTTTGTTGGGTGGAACATGGAATCAGTGACGCTTAGGGAACTAGAGGATATTGAATACGGGAAGATTGGAGATGGTAATGTTGTCGCTAGGCAGAGTCTTCTCAGAACATCCACGAAAGAAGATTCTGCATCTCAGGTACATTTTTAGATCCAACTTTTTTACAACCATCTCCGGTCAACTTGTAAACAGATCGACTGCAGATACTATTAGATACTGGCTGTATGTTGTTAGATTCTGGTAGATTGGATTAAAGCAATGATTAAAGGTTCTTAGAGATTTAAGGTTCTGTTTTTAAGGACAATCAAAAACTGAATATGTACAATCATAAACTGAATATCTACAATCATAAACTGAATATGTGTTCTTATAGATTTAAGTGTCTGATTATGATGGTATTATATGATGATTGATAAGTTTGCATGATTTGCTAGCTGTAGTTATTCAGTTTGCACATGGAATTATAAATTGGACATTTTTATCATATAGATTCCTTTGATCATATCGAATGCAGAATTTGGGTGATTTGCTGCTGAATTCATATTCAGAAAGTATTACAGTGTTATTCAGTCAGATTTGTTATATATTCACATATTCACTTTGTATTGATTCTGAATTCATATTCAGAAGGTGCTCAGCACTCCTCTATTTAACCTGTTGGACTGCAGAATTGAATTATTTGCTGCTGAATTCATATTCACAAAGTATTACTGTATTAATCATTCAATTTTACTATATATTCATATATTTCGCAGGGCATAAATCAGACTTTAAGTGAAGATCTGAGGACCATGGCGAAATCCATCTTGAGTTTTTTTGAGCTCATGCGAGCCATTCCAGAAGGAGGCATGGAAGATGAGATAACCAAGGCCATCACAAAAACTGGAAAAGCTTTGTTGGGTTCAGTCACCGATGCTTTTCAACAGTCAGAAGGGGTTCCGGTGTTGAGCCAAGTAGGCAAGGTGGGCAGTCAATCTCAAGACCCTTTTTGGAGTCACCCAGACTTGATCAAGATGGTTGAAGAGGTGGAATCAGCAATGGCAGTAAGGGAACAACTTATCAAAAGGGAAGAAGACAGTAATGGTCCTCAGAACATGCATGGATTTGAAAGATTTGACGATCAAGGCCCTGCTGTTTTTTTCATGGGAAACAACTTAAATGACGACATCAACCTTGGCGAAAAGGAAGACATGGTACAGTTTCATTACAAACATGTATATTCATTGTTCTATTTTAATGAATGTTATTTTTTCGACTTCTGCTGAATGTATTATTCTTACAAATCTTCCATTAAACAGGTGTCGGTACCTCCACATCAATCACCTATTCCATCCAAGGATCTACATTGGGTAATCAAAGTGAATAATATCAATTTACAATTATGTTTTGTGACATTGTTAAGATTACATACTACAACTAATTGGATTTGTCCTTAAAAAGGTATCGAAGGCTCATTCAGATGTTCGGGCTCAAGGCAGTGCTAAGGAGACTTCTATTCCTACGCCCTCGGTTAACAAACCATCCCCACCTACCGCACCATTCCACATTCCAGCACAAACTACTGCAGCAGTCCACATGCCCATTTCAATCAAGGAAAGCGCTGGAATTGCTGCTCCATCTGTCCCCCAACAAAATGGAAGTTCCGAGCAGGTTGATCTTTTAAACTGTTTGCTATTACTTTGTTATAGTTGATTTTGATGATGTGTTTAGGTTGTCTAAGTGATCGAAAGTTGTCGAGTTCAGTGAACTTGAACTCAACAGAGTAAATTATATGTGCAAGTAATCTTATGAACTCAGATACAGAGACTGTTATAAGGCTACTTTTATGAACCCAGAAGTTTGTTAGTTCTTAGATTTCTACAAGGATACTACTAGATAGAGATTACAAGTTACACTAAGAATAGGTCAGGTATTCATATATTGTGTCAAGGTATTCATATGTTGTTTGAAAATATTCATGTAATATTTTAAACTGACCAGATTTATAATTAAATTGATATTTTATTTTTTTGATTTCCCAGGAAGCAATCAACTTGGACACTGTTGTTGCAAATGTGGTGAGGTCAAATGTTGCTTCATCTGTCCCTCAACAAACTGGAAGTTCCGAGCAGGTTGATCTTTTTAACTGTTTGTTATAGTTGATTTTGATGATGTGTTTAGGTTGTCTAGGTGATCGAAAGTTGTTGAGTTCAGTGAACTCCTTAAGAGTAAAATATATGTACAAGTAAACTTATGAACTCATATACAATAAGGCTCATTTTATGAACCCAGAAGTTTGTTAGTTCTTAGATTGCTACAATGTTACTACTAGATAGAGATTACATATAGGAATACACTAAGAATTGGTCAGGTATTCATATATTGTTTGAAGGTATTCATATTTTGTTTGAAAATATTCATGTATTATTTGAAACTGACCGGATTTATAATTAAATTGATATTTTATTTGTTTGATGTCCCAGGAAGCAATCAACTTGGACACTGTTATTGCAAATGTGGTGAGGTCAAATGCAAAGACCTCTACTGCCAAGATCGACCTAGACAAAGGGAAGAAAGCAATGCCTATTGTGCCCAAAACCACAAATACAAAAGGCAGTGGAAAGAAAACCAACAAACAAGATCCGGTAAGATTGAGGAGGAGTGATAGGCTTGCATGGGGGAAGTGATGTAATATTTAATGACTGACTATTTTTGGAACAAAAGTATGGGTCTGTAACCAAAACTATAAACAGTCCGATTATGATCTGCAAATACCCGCTAAATTTTGTAATTACATAGTCGGGTAGTAATTATTTAGGATAAATATTTTGCAACCTAATATTGAGGTAGTGCTAGTATATATAGGACAACTGCTATCTTGACCAATTAAGCATTAGATATTGAGTATTGCTAAGATTCATATTGCAAAATGATTCATCACCTCTAAATATATTGCATTACAGAGCTTTTATTTTTAATTATGTATATATTCGATTTTCAAATAACGATATTCATGTTTTAGCGTATTACTGTTCATATTGTAGTTATAATGAATAATATTCTTGTTAATAAATGGACAATAGAAATGGATCCATTATCTACACCATCTTACGTAATCAACACTCATCTACTTTTGACGTATATACATTAATAATCTATGGTTGTATTTACATGTGCCTATTTTCCCTTTTTTTATTCATAATTTGAAGCTTCTTATTCGTGATGATGACGACTTCACCACCCCTGCAAAAATCAACATTCCTACTGAGAGGAGGCCCACCAAGTTAGCACCAGTGAACAGAAGTCCATGGTTTCCAAGGATTATTAGCATCTCGAGTAAGCCAACTAGAGAACAAAATTTGTTATATTCTTATGTGACTGAGCACGTTCGGAAAGAGTAAGTATATTCCTTAATAATTCTCAAACTCCCTATATTCAACCCATTTTCTAATTGCTTCACGCTTATTTCTTTTATACCGAAAAGAGCAAAATTATACATATCAGAAGTAGATGAAGTACTTGCTGAAGACTTCCATTCACTAGAAGAAGGTCATGAAGTCTACGTAGTCATTATAGACCTATGGTGTCATTATCTTAATACAATGGAGGAACAGCGTAGTACTAGATCCTCATCAAGGATGTTTCTCCCATCAGCATTATTGGTACGTACATATTAAATGTTTTGTATTGCACATTTCAAGGACCCAATTTAACATGTTAATGGTTGTCTATGATTATAAACAGTGGGAGCCATTCAACGTTCAAAGACCCATTCAAAAAGGTCAAAATTATGCAACATTCAAAGCTGGAATGGACGCTCTACTTCCAATGCTAAAACACGCAACTCTTGAAAACGTGCATTTGGTAATTTTGTACGGGTTATTCAATTTCACTTTGATGATGTTCATTTTATGGGTACCTGATATTCAGAAACTGCTTATATTCAGGTCTTCTTCCCTTTTACACTTTGCAAGGACTGTTTCGTAATTTGTTACAATTTTGTACGTGGAAGGATTGAGATTTTGGACAATTCTACCACATTCGAGCAGAATATTCGCAAAAAATACGGTGCAACGGTCAAGCTCCTGGTAACCTCAATAACCATCCTCGTACCTTAAACCAATTAGTAAAATTGTTAGTGCACATCTAAATAATGTTTTTTTTAAAAACAGTCAAAGATGTTTTTCCATTATATGGCCGGTAGGAACCTACATGGAAGGTGTGAGATATTCGGAGACAAGCCTCCGCAGGTATTAGGCTTGCCTTGGAGTATGAATTGCATAGTTTGGATTGTGGAATTTATGTAATGCGCAATATGGAGACGTATGTTGGTCAAGAAGTGAAGAATTGGGAATGTAGTCTAAAGGCAAACTCCATAGTTGGTATTATTCCTTTGCGCATCAAGTACCTCTGCGCTCTTCTTGGTATGAAGGATAACTAGGTTTACCAGGCATTGCAGCAACGTGCAGCTAAGTTTATTGCAGATTTCAGATCAGCGGGTTCCCAAGGCGTCTTCATTGATGACATGTTTTAGTGCTTTTTACTTCAAGTAGACCTATAGTAAACTTTTCTCATTTCATATACAATTTGTTAAATAATGGTTTTGGATATACCAAGACCTATAAGTTTAGGAGGATTTAAATCTTTATCAGTTTTATTAGATTTTATCTAAGATGAATAATGTTTACGAATGATGTAGTAGCTACTGATTTATACCACTGGGGTTTAATAATTATTGGAGACGTTTTTATTGAATATTGTAAAGGTCATTTGGGAACGTATTCGTACTTAAATGGTATGATATTCAGTTATGAATATTTCATTGGGGTTTATTCATTTAATTATTCCGTATTCATAATCGGTACATATTGTATTCACACTCAGATTGTTGATATTCGTGTTTTTGGTATGCATAATATGTCAAGTTATGAAACAATTTTTATTTATGTTTGTAGTCATGCGTAAGAGTGTTTGGGTGTGTAAAAGTTGATATACTAGTGAATACAATATGTACCGATTATGAATATGGAATACTTAAATGAATAAATCCCAATGAAATATTCATAACTTCGTGAATCAATATTCACTAGTCAATAATTGTAATCATCCATAAGTTTGCTAGAACTAATATAGAAAAAAACTCAATATTTCAACATTCTTAAATAAAATAAAATAGTTTTTAAATAGCTATTGAATTTTTACTCATCAAAATCCTCATCATCCACAATCACTTCCTTGCAATTCCTCTTGTCATGTCTTGCGTATTTGTGACACCTAGCGCACTTCCGCAATCCCTTTTACGAGTCTTCTACTGATTTTTCTTTGAGGCTTTTAATACGCTTGTCCCTACCACTCCCTTTGTTCTTTGCTATGCCGGGAACTTGCACTTTAATTTCATCGGGTACATCTACTCCAACAAAGCTTTGGATCATCGAACCTTCAACAACATAGTATTAAACACGAATATCTATTAATACAAACCCGAACACATACAGTTACAAATACGAATAATTTAAAATCAAAATACCTGAGACTTTATCATTTGGGTCGATTCCATCTATTGCATTCTTATAGCTTTCCTTCTTCCTATTTAATGTCTTCAACAGATCCTTCAGTTTATCTATATCATCCTCCGCTAGACCAACACAAGAGTATATCATCGACCATACCTCATTCAAGACAGATTGTTTCTCTTGTATCTTAACACTTTCATTCCACACATTATATGATATTTCACTCTTTGCATTCTTCACAACCCCTTTGGTCCACCTATCAAGTACAAGATTCATCGGGATCTCCTTACAATCTCTATATTTCAAGACCGTAAATATATGTCGACATGGAAGGCCTATCTTATTGAACATCATGCAACTACACCTTGTAATGTCAACATCCAAGGTGTGATCCACATCAAACTCTTCTTCTCCAACTGTAATCTTGTAGTGTACTACATTAGCATCTGCCTTACGACCTACAAATACATCACATTTATAAAACAGTAACTTTCGAATATTACTGAACAATATATGAATACGTAGTAAACAGAATCTGAATAATTCAAATAACGACATTACCTGGTTTGACTGGTGTCAGATTACAGAAAAAACAGGCGGACTCTATTTCTTCCTGCACTAGAATGAACATCTTTAATGTATAAACTTCAGATGCATGCTTTTCCATCGGCAAAGGAGTCTTTAATTGATGAGACCTTGTATCCGAATCAAAGTCGTTGCGCAGTTGTGTATGGCGTTGTGTTTCCATTGCACTATCAAAATGCATCATCAACTCAACCAAGCTGAAATCTCTGTTTGTATAAGCACCAAAGAAACTGTTTTGCGACTCTGAAATGGATGTTGTGCGAACAAGCCCACCAAGCACAATGTCTTTGAAATACGCAGGTATCCAGAAGCGCCGAAGGTTATACATATCCCTGAACCAGTCCCTTGCTTTGTCTCTAAGATCCTCATCGTTCATGAACTGCTGCCACCCAGTTTCGAATTCCTCAATGGTCAGTCTATCATCCCAGACCAACCTACCTAATCGCTTCCTAAAATCTTTTGCGTTTATTTTCTTAGCACCCACTTTTGTCGATACTTTCTCCATTATGTGCCACATGCATAATCTGTGCCTTGTGTTTGGCAATGATTCTTCAATTGCAATCTTCATGGCCGGGTCTTGGTCTGTCACTATCACTAAGGGTGCATGGCCCATTGCCTCCACAAACTGCTCAAAGAGCCATTTGTAACCAGTTGTGTCTTCCTTCATCACCAAACCAGCTCCGAAGGTTAGACTCTTTTTATGATTATCAATCCCAGTGAACGGCGCAAACACCATATAGTACCTGAATATACAGATTATTAAGTTAAATACCGAAAATGATCATAGAGACAATATATGAACACTGTAACATCACAGATTGAATATCATAGTCAACAATACGAACACTTCTTAAAACAATCACCTGTTCGTTCTATAGGTAGAGTCAAACGATACTACATCACCAAAAGCTGCAAAATTTCTCCTTGAGATTGGATCTGCCCAAAATAACCTAGTCAACCGATTCTCTTTATCAAGAAAATACTCAAAATAGAATCCACTACATTGTTCCTTCTTCTTTTTTAACCTATCAATGACCATTTGTGCATTCGTTGCATCTATGCCTTTCATTAAATCCCTCTTGAAGTTTTTGAAATCTATAGCCAATGCATTGATGTGCGCAAAACCGCCAACCATCTCTTTTAGAAGCTTGTAAGATTTGACCGGTCCTAAATTTGCCCTTGCACAACTGAGCATGAACTTTTGGTGTCCAATATCCAACTTCCTGTTACACTTCAGCAAGTTCCTTGTTATTTTAGGCACCATATCATGATTGTGATGCTCGATGAGCCTACTAACAACGTAAACATCACCAACCTTCCAAAGAAATTTGATCATAGCCCCGCATTCAACACGGTTGGTTGTTGTCTTACGCTTCCCGGTACTATTGGTTGTATTTTTCTCTCCTTTGCGGTTGCAATATAAGTACCTATGCGACGTCGTTGTTGTATCCTTGAACCTATGAAGAGTGCCCTTTCGAACGTCAAATCCTGCCGCCTTGGCATATTCGTAATAGAATTCCTCATCTTCTATTAGGGATTTAAATTTTCTCCCCATAAAGGGTTTTTCTTGACTTGGAAACCTAGGTATCCAACACTTTGAATTACGGTCATCGGGATGAACAATACAATCGGTTCCATAATCGAATTCAGCTTCTTCCTCTTCATCAACGTCTGTTATTTCAGTTTCGCAAACCTCCATATCATCTCCTGAATTGTCAGTCACCAAATCATCACTTGACCATTCATCGACCACTTTTTTACCTGGGAAAAAAGTAGAACACTTATAACTGAATATTCAACAGTATACCACGAATAACAAGGTTGAATATCCGAATATCGTCTTCTTTCGTAATGGAAACCCTAAAACCTAATATATCACTATTGGAACACGAATATTCTACAGTCGAACACGAATAACAAAGATAAACATCAGAATATCGTCTTCTTTATGTTTTCATTAATTTCTTTCATAATGGAACTCCTATAACTGAATATTCTACAGTCGAACACGAATAACAAAGATGAACAACGGAATATCGTCTTCTTAATATTGGAATAAAATTCTTTCGTAATGGAAAACCTAAAACCTAATACTTCAGAGGAAGAACCGAATAACAAAGTTGAATAACAGAATACCGTCTTCTATCGTAATGGAAACCCTAAAACCTAATATATCACTATTTGTACTGAATATTCTACAGTCGAACACGAATAACAAAGATGAATAACGGAATATCGTCTTCTTAATATTGGAATAAAAGTCTTTCGTAATGGAAAACCTAAAACCTAATACTTCAGGGGATAAACCGAATATCAAAGTTGAATATCAGAATACCGTCTTCTTTCGTAATGGAAACCCTAAAACCCAATATATCACTATTTGTACTGAATATTCTACAGTCGAACACGAATAACAAAGATGAACAACAGAATATCGTCTTCTTAATATTGGAATACCGTCTTCTTTCGTAATGGGAAACCTAAAACCTAATACTTCAGGTGAAGAACACGAATAACAAAGATGAATATCAGAATACCGTCTATTTTCGTAATGGAAACCCTAAAACCTAATATATAACTATTAGAACACCCGGAGAAGATGAATATCTCACATTAGAACACGAATACACAAACTGTACTGTAAACATGAATATCGATTAATCAAAATCGAATATCTCTTGCGCAACATAAGCCATTGATTTTTGCAGATTTCGTCGAACAGCAAAGTAACCATAACTGAATACTAAGAAACCCTAATTCTCAAGAACTAACCTTTACGATCAACTTCTTCCGTAGACATTGTAACTTTTAGCGTCAATGGAAAAAGAATTTAAAACTTCAAGAAGAATGAAGATCTGGAAGAAGAGCAAGAGCGTTAATGTTGTGAACATGGATTCAGGCTGCAATGGAGAAAATTAAATCGTCATTCTATCTCTCTGTTTAACCGTCATTCTATCTCTTTCTCTCTCATGTTTAACGTTTAAAATTTAAATGAAAAAATCACAAAATCCTACAAATACGTTAACTGCTAACAATTACATACTCTCTCTCCTATTAATTTCTTTTTCTTTTTTTTTCCACCATTAATCCAAGTCATTGATTTAATCTCATCCAACGCTCCACAAGTTGAACTTAATATATCACCATTGGATTTGTTCAACAAATCCAATGCTCCTAATTAATCCCTTTGTTACACCACAAAACACCATACACTTGAACTTAAATCTATATATATATATATAATGTTCATGAATATCAATTACTTGTTTGTGAATTCCGATCAAGTTGTTATGGTTTCATTTTCCATTTTTCTATTACCACATGAATAACACACTCAATTAAATGAATATTATATATATAGATCACATTTTAGTTACATGAATATCACAATCAAATAAATGATTCTCACAATCAATTATATGAATATCACGCTCATTTACACGAATATCACAACTCAATTCATGAGTATAGATCAATACAACTACATATGAATATCATATCACCTATTTGCACGAACATTACGAATATCAAATTATTATCACACTCAATCACGTGAATATCAAACTCACTTACATGAATATCACCACCTGAATATTGATCACTATTCACCTCCAAATTACATGAAAATGTCACCTAATTACGCAATTATCATCGCCTAATAATATTGTGTCTAATACGGTGAATATCTTTTCTTAATCGAATTTTTTAAAGCATCGATGAGTGATGGTTGATTGTATCAAAGTCTCATGAGCCTTCCTTCTCTTCAATGAAGCCTTCAAGGTTGCCACCTTCCTCTACTAATTCAATTGGGTTTCTTCAACTAAGATCATAAAAAAAATTCACTAAAAAATTAGAATCCAACAGACGAAACCTCACATCACATATAGAAAAATATATTATTTTTCTTTGAACCAACTTCATAACCAATTAACTTTCTTTGATTATCTTCTATCTTCAAACTATCAATCTTGCATAATGATATTGTAATTGATCTTCATGATTCCATGTAGACAACAAATTCTTCTCTTTTTTTCGAGGCACCGCTTTGGAAATATAGGGAACTCAAAACTTTAAGCCTATTTAACGAACAGGTCTTTAAAAGAACTAAAATTTTGGGAAAAAATGGGGAACGAACAACAAGTAAAAGACGAGGAAGATGGAGAAGTTTTCACTCGAGGCTGAAGTTGCATAAGGACGAGGAAGCAAACAAAGACAATTTGTCCAAAGTTGAGGAATGTGCAGGGACAAACAGAGATTTGGTAAGAACATCAACTAACTGAAGTTGCATAAGGACATGAGAAAGAGTAATGAGCCCTTCGTTAAGCTTTGCTTGGACGAAGTGACAGTCCATCTCGACATGGAGATGCTAGATCCATAATTCATAGAAAACCACATCCCTAGAAAAAGCCTTGGCAACTTCAAGGATAGCCAAGAAAACCACTATCCCTAGAATTGAAGACTTTTCATGTTTCTAGATTAAGCAACTTGTATGCTTTCTTGGTTGGTGGATAGCCAAGAAAAATTTCTAGCAATTTCAAGAATGTGTATGTGATTCCTTTCAACCACTTCATTCTGTTGATGAGTTAGTTTGATGTTATATGCCTTTAGAAGAGAAATATTGCACTGAATCACGACTGCCTCCAAGCGCATATACATTGTCACTTCTAACTAATTAAGAGTCTTAAGAAATGAAAAGCTTGAGTATTGAGAAGTTGCTAGCTTTATTTTGCAACAAACGAACCCAAGTGATTCTAAAGAAGTCATCCACAATTCTCAAGAAATATCTAAAATCATCATAGGCAGATTCCTTAAAAGGCTCCCATGTATGAACATGATCGAATAAAGGAAAATACCGAATTTGTAGTAATTATATGTTAGGGAATCGACCTTCTCCCAAGACCCTTGTATACTCACCGATACCCACCGAAACAAAGACGCAATATTGCAAAAGCGAATTTATATTATATGTCAATATACAAGAGGAATTACACGAGTAGTTCACGACACTCTTTATTTTACAAGACACTCTCACACACTACAACTTCACCTCACACCACCACACGAGCACACACCTCACACACAATCTATGTTTTTGCTCGATACTCCACAATAACACCCACTAAGCCTATATATAGTGGAGCATAACCGACTTAGTACAATAGTTTCTCCCTAATTCTAGAATATCCCACAAATTTCTACTAATTATTTTCCTAGACCCATCTAGACTCTTTTTTATTACTTTCATTCAAAATAATTGATTGCTGCCATATGCTTCCCGATTCTTCACTGCTTGGGCTTGTTTTGGCAAGGCCCATTATCATTTCAGCAGCCCATTTCCTCCATTTACTTCAAATCCTAATTAGCTCAACATTATACTATGTGGAAATGAGAATCTAGATTGCTTAGCCTTGGCACAAACATAGCAAGGAGACAACTCATCCTTAGGAATACTAAGTTTGCAAAGAAGCTGAACTTTATTGAAGGGACCTAATCTCTTATGAAGAAAAGAAAAATTCTCATTTGAAGCATGGAAAACATAGGACTTAATTGTGCTATTTGAACTTGAGACGGTAGAATAAACAAGTTGACTGAGATGATCACGCAAGTATAATTCTCTAGAAGTTACCAAGGACAATAGGCTTGTCAAGGCCTAACCCTGCAAGGCACAAAAATCCTATGGGGAGATTGCAACACATTTCAACTGAGCAACCAACCTACCTACTAACAACAAATAGTATTTGAAAGATGGAATGTAAAGAACCCCTTCCGAAATTATCTAGATCTGTAATTCTAACTTTTCAAACCAAAGAAACAGTTATAAAATAACCAGTAGGTAGGTTCACGAAAATAGGATGAACAAGCTTCTTATGATATAAGAAATAAGTCAAGTTGTGACACATATGGTCATTTGCACCACTATCTATGATCCATATATGATTTAAAGATGAAGAACCAGTTCCAACATGAGAATAAAAGATCTTGATAAAGTCCAGTGGGCCGATAAACACGGGGAGGAGTAATTCATGGTATTATATAGTGGGCTATTATTATCTCAACTTCCGATGTGGGAAACTTATTCTCACACCAAAATTCCAAATGAGTTATCATCAACAAAACATGATGAAGAATGTTGTTAAAGATTCCTCAACTGAGCAAATTCACGCCCTGAATCCAAAAGACTAACTAGATTCTTGCACAAAACTTTGAACCCTGCTGGAGCTAGAAGCAACCGGTTTCTTTCCACCTTAGCAGAATCTTTGGGAGGATAACCGATGATCTTAAAACATCCTTCAATCAAATGACAACTGTAATGATGCAATTAAGTGTGGACATATAGCATAGAATCGGGGCCATGAATGAGCTCAGCTGTTAGCAAGCTAGGTTAATGGTGTCGATTACGAAGGTGATCAAATTTGATGTGTAAGAAAAAGGGAAACTAGAGTGTGTGGGTTCGACCACACACGTTATTATTGGGCCCTCTCTACAGAACATATACTCCGTTCGTCCCTTAATGTTCTTCCCGTTTCATTTTGGCACATTTGTCGAGACACGTTTTGCGTCGTTAATATCTCTTATTATATCTTTTTAAAAATTATAAAATTTTGATATTGTTAAAGTACTCATTAACGAACAAAACAAGATCCCGCATAACCATGTTTGTTCTAATAGATTGTGAATAATCTAACGAATTGTATTGAACTATGAATAGTGTAAAAATAGGAGATGAGAAGAACATTAGGGGACGGAGGGAGTATTACTATATAACCCTATAATTTCCGGATTGAAATATAATCAAAGTGATAAATATTTCTTGACAAACATGAAAAATCAAGATTATACAAAACATAAAATATAATGGAGAACTTCAACCGAACAAATGATTTGAGAATCCTATCGTTGCAATACTTTTAATCGAAGTTAATCAACTATTTGTGAGGAAAAATAACAACTATTTATACATTGATATGCATTAGACACAAATCAAACAAGATCATATTTGGATATCTAGCACATGTGTAATTATAGAGATACAAAATTCTTCATGTCCTGCCCAATGCAATACTTTATAGATAGGAAATTAATTAAATATTATCAATATAATTAATTGGACGACATATAGCTAGCTTCGTTTGATCGAGGAGGGTCATATATGTTTTTGCTATGGTTTTGTTTTTTCGGGAAATAACTAGGGAACATAAGAACATTAGCCTTTATGTTCTTGCGTATATTGCCTTGTTGTATAATCTAAATGTTTAATTTAAATATTATTATGAGAATTAATTTTGAATATATAAATAAGATGATCGAGGATGACAACCAGATACGGGGAACAAGTCTTATGTTTTGTGGACCAATTTGAGGCCCATTGTCATACTTCTATGTTTCAGCTAAATTCCAACTTTGTCCTCGCATTATTATGTGGGAATTACGGAAGCATCTCTTATCTCTACCCCTATATAATTCTCTATGTGTGATTGTGTGAAGCTTGAGGTTTAGTCTTGTATAAAGCTTCTATAGTAAAAATGACATATTACATTAAACTATAACTACATTACACATTTGAGGCTAGTATTGCTATAATGATAATAAAAATTAACCATTCCTTTCTTCTAGCGATGTAAATGACTGCGGTTCCAGTGAGGATGAAGACTGTGAAAAATACACAAATGAGGTTATAATTTATGCACACAAACGTTGCAAGTTCTAATCATTAGTCCTATCTAAAAAAATTATCCTACATGATAAGTGTGACACACATTCAGACATACTTAGGAGCACACAAATGCGCATATTGCTCGAGTCGTTATTTTTGTATTAAATATATTTGTTATGTTTTTTTACAATGTCTTATAAATCACTTTAAATACCTCTCATAAATAATACATCAAAGTAAAAATGAATTTTGGGATATTTTTAAATTACAGTGGATAATATATATATTATCTAGTATTATGATGTCAAACTGTGATTGAATTTCAAAATTCGATGTCATTTTTAAAATTATAATGTCGGAAATTATCTTATCCAACGCCATTCAAATAGATCTCGATGCTCTTAAGAGGTTGGACATTTTTCAATAGTGTCATTTTGCATGTGTTGATTTTCCTTACTGGTCCCTCGTTATAAAGCTGAATAATGTTTGTCCAATGACACGAAGCATCAACCTTCGACACTAGATCGACAATTCAGCTTGGTAAGGCGATTGTTTACGAATGCCTTAAACGACATATATACGGGTCTGCTCATGGAAAACTGAGTATAGCATAACTGATATTCTTAGACTTGCAATAATTCACACCATCTCCCATTTCCCATATATTTCACGAGATCAATGGTTTGATTGTCATAAAACATCACTTAACACAACAATCCGCTTAAACATGCAGCTTATCGAAATCTTCGTAATCTCATCATTTGGGATGTACTAAAACGGTTCTATTCTAGATATATGGTTTCCCTAATAAAAAAGTGTCGATGCTCTATTACATATACTCTTAGATAAATATTTATGAAATATACATATGAATATGCATGTCTCTCCACATGGGGTTTGATGGGGCTTCATGATTCATCATCATACACCATCCATGTCTTCTCATTTGGCATAACGGTCAAAGCTTATCACATGCCGTGTCCCCTAAGTAATCATCAACTAATCCAACGGCCAAGATCCAATCTCACCAAGATCATGTCCCCACATTCACTTTCCTCTTGGGCCCCACTGTCGGCCTTCACCTCCTCAACTATTTTCATGTATAAAAAACCAAAGCCTTATTACAAATTATAAACCCTAACTCTCTACACATCAAAACAAGAACCAAGAAAAGGGAATTTTCATGGCTACTATCACGGGTGTCGGATTCGAGATCACAGAGCTGAGGCTCGGGTTGCCTGGGGAGTCTGTCAGAGCCGAGAAGAAAAGGGCATTTTCGGAAATCGAAAACGAGAGCAGAAAGGAGGAGAGCAAGGGCTCGGTTGTTGGGTGGCCGCCAGTGTGCTCGTATAGGAGGAGGAACGGTGTCGGAGACAAGGACTCGTGTAAGGCGTACGTGAAGGTCAGTATGGATGGCGTTCCTTTCCTTAGGAAAGTCGATATAAGTAGCCACCAAGACTACGATGATCTCGTTGTCGCTCTTGAGAAGCTCTTTGGGTACCTTGGATTTGGTATGTACTTCTACTTCTAGATTATATCTTTTTTGAAACTATAGTGTTGAAGTTTTGGGAACTTTTGTGTAGGAGATGCAGTCAAGGGATATGATAACACTGAGTTTGTTCCGATATATGAAGATGAAGATGGAGACTGGATGCTTCTTGGTGATGTCCCATGGAAGTAAGTACTAAATTCGATCACAATCTCTTTCTTTTGTTCTACTTCTATAGTACGTATGTACTATAGAAGTTAGTTTTGCATGTATAAAGAAATGGTTAGAAGAATGAATTAACACTAAGTAATTATAATAATTTTTAGATCCATTTTCCTGCAGCCTAATTATGTTCTTTTGTGTACAAATATGAATAATGGATGATATTCTGTGAGTAGAAATGAGAATTATATAGTAAGAAAATAAATGTTACCAATTATATACACTCTAGGTTTCACTTCAACATTTTCTATTTTTGTTGTTTATCTAGATTTTTTTTTTCTCGAGAGAAATTCTGCATAATTGGACCAGGGTCCCACTGTCATTTAGGGCCAGCTCAGTCCAGCCCAATATAACTAGTTTAAAGGCCCAGTTTTATAGCATGAGTGTAAATATAAATTACTGGGCCTAATGCCCTTTAATGACAAATTTGTTTTTGATCCTAAGTAGTATATTTTGTGTTTTCTGATCTTTTAACATTTGGTGATGACAGTCTCGTATGACAATTTTCATCCTTATTCGATGACAGTATTAAGTCATTAAATAATGACAGTAACCGTCGTCAATGAAATCATTATCATCATGTGTAAAAAAATCAATCAATACACTAATATTTTAGGGTTAGAAATACAATCATATTGTAAAAAGAGTTACTTAACTCAAGAAGGGAAATAGAAATTGGTTTAATTTGTTAGAAAAACTTGTATAATTTGATCTATTATCCACTCTCTTAGTCATAATATTTTTGCACGACCAACAAATTTTAATACTTTGTATGTATTTTACAGGATGTTTGTAGAATCGTGCAAGAGGATGAGGATTATGAAGAAATCAGAAGCCAATGGGATTGGACTACGGTCAAAAAGGCACAAGGATAGCAACTAGAAATATGGGAATGCCCAAATATTTTAATTGTGTGCTCAAAGTTTTTAAATTAAATTATATGTTGATTGGATATATGCTTTGACCACAAGTTAGACATAATTATTTCTCATATATAGCGAATTTATTTTATTAATTATCCAGTGAACTCTGGTATGTAATGTTTTATATAGTTTATGTTTCTTCCGAGTTTGTTTTTAATTTATCTTACATATGAAATGTTTCATACTCTCTACGTCCAATTATATAAGTTTTCTGGAGTATTTTTTATTTGTAACATAATACGTGTCTTTTAAATTTTTCCTAAAATTTACAACTACTCCTTACTCTTTTAATTAGAGTACTAGTGTAGTGACCCGTGCCATGCACGGGTATTTCAGATTGTTCGTTGTAAAAATTATACGGTTTAAGCCAAGTTTGTCTAAAAATTAAGTTTAACTCTCACCAAATAAGCGAAATAAATTTAACTTTTTGCTTGTCAATACTAATTAATACATATTCATTTCATGAATGATATATAATTTAATCATATATAAATATCTCATTATATATATATATATCATAATTAATTAAAATTTGTTCTTAATAAGATAGGATAATTTGTATTGTTTTTATGTTGATTGAAGTGATTCTTTTGTAATATTTATTTGTTGAGTTAATTATTCAATTAATTTTCAATTAAAGTTAAAAATAAAAAATAAAAATAGTTCAACAACCTAGCCTAGAATCACTCTAGAGGCTCTAAAAATATGAGTTTTAATATACAAGATAGATAATGAAAAATATTAATAAGAAAAACTAAAGGGTAATTTTGACATAAAATTTTCATTGTTAATTTTTACTAAAAATGCTCTAGGGACTTATAAACTTAGACGTATAGTGTAGTTTATAAATTCATACGTTTCCCAATTTTGTGTTGACCTTATGAAATTTTATTAATAAGTAGATTAGTTTCGTGCAAATGCACTTGATATACACAATATTTTTATATTTAAGAAAATAAATTATACAATTATTTCAAAATATAGATATATCCAGTAAAAATATATGATCCAATTCCGGTGAGGATGCTCTCTTAGAGTAGGAATAAGGATCCACTTCATCCTACGGATGGAGTAGATCCAAGGGCTAGCAACTAGGAGTGTAGAGTGGTGGTCCCCACGCTTAATAAAATCTTCTCCTTCCTCTGTATCTCCTAACAAATACGATCCAAATTAAACCTCCGTCATCGCCGTCGCCGCCTCCAACTACAAAAGTTTCTACGTCTGAATCAACCACCACGCCTCGCCACCGTCTGGTCTCGCTGGAGCGCATCGACTATAAACTACTCATTGGCGTCTGTTTTACGCCGGAGCGCTTCGCCTATAAGTTATTCTCCGTCGGAGAATAAGAGATCGTTCACCAAGAAATGCTCTCCTATATACTCTAGACTCGTTTATTGTATCAAAATTAAGATAACTTGCAATGATCATTGTATATCTCATTGGATTTGAAATACAACAAGCAATTGATTACTGGTTTTCTTCTCACTTTATGTTTTCTGGAAGTTATTATTAAATCTCCATTATTTTATTATGTGCAAGCTTGATTAATGGAATAAATGATAGGTGCATCAGCGTTAAATGATAGGTGCACCAGTGGTAAAGTAAAGGTGCATCAGTGGTAAATGATCGATGCATCAGTGGTTAAGTAAATGAAAGGATAAGTACATTGCATCAGTGGTAAAGTAAAGGTGCATCAGTGATAAAACAAAAGTGCATTAGTGGTAAAGTAAAGGTGCATCAGTGATTAAGCAAAAGTGCATGAGTCATAAAAGTATGGGTGCATCACTGGTAAGGTAAATGTGCATCAATGGTTAAGTAAAAGGTGTATCACTGGTAAAGTAAAAGGTGCATCACTGGTAAAGTAAAAGGTGCATCACTGGTTAAGTAAAAGGTGAATCACTGGTAAATGATAGGTGCATCACTGGTAAAGGATATGATATGTGCATCATTGGTTAAATAAAGGTGCATCACTTGTAAAGTGTAGGTGCATCACTGATTGACTTTGATTTTAAAGCTTGAAAGTAATGATTGTATATAATAAATTGTATATGTGCATCAATGATTAAGTAAAGGCGCATCAATTGTAATTGTAGGTGCATCACTGATTGACTTTGATTTTAAAGCTTGAAAATAATAATTGTATATAATAAATTGTATAGGTGCATCAGTGGTTAAGTAAAGGTGCATCAGTGGTTAAGTAAAAGTGCATCACTGGTGAAGTATAGGTGCATCACTGGTTGACTTTGATTTTAAAGCTTGAAAATAATGATTGTATATAATAAATTGTATAGGTGCATCAGTGGTTAAGTAAAGGTGCATCACTAGTAAAGTGCAGGTGCATCACTGACTGACTTTGATTTTAAAGCTTGAAAAT
The DNA here is from genome assembly GCA_029168935.1 of Oxyria digyna. Classification (NCBI taxonomy): domain Eukaryota; kingdom Viridiplantae; phylum Streptophyta; class Magnoliopsida; order Caryophyllales; family Polygonaceae; genus Oxyria; species Oxyria digyna. Next base: position 52,010,309 of record JAPVLV010000005.1, read on the forward strand.
AATGATTGTATATAATAAATTGTATAGGTGCATCAGTGGTTAAGTAAAGGTACATGAGTGGTTAAGTAAATGTGCATCACTAGTGAAGTATAAGTGCATCATTGGTTGACTTTGATTTTAAAGCTTGAAAATAATGATTGTATATAATAAATTGTATAAGTGCATCAGTGGTTAAGTAAAGGTGCATCAGTGGTTAAGTAAAAGTACATCACTGGTGAAGAATAGGTGCATCACTGGTTGACTTCGATTTTAAAGCTTGACAATAATGATTGTATATAATAAACTGAGATTAGACAAATGATGCATATAGGCATCTGAGAGAGATGAGTGAAGCTAAAGAGAGTTATGTTTCGTTGTTTAAAGCGAGAGGAGGCCATGGAGGATGATTCTCCTCTACCGAATTTCGCCGCTTTCCTTCTTCTATGGAGAACGAATTCGTCAATTCGAGCGATGTGATGGAGAGATCTATGGAGGAACAGGCCGGCGACGAGAAGACGTCTGGAGATAGCGGCTGAATTTTATCGCTGAAAGAGAAAGGGAAGGGAAAGAGAAAGGAGGGGAACGGACGAACGAGATTAAAACATCACTTATGACACGGAGGGTGGAGATTGATCCTCACTCCTTCTTTGTAAAGACATCCTCACTGGATCTTTTTCCGAAAATATAAGTCATAATGTTATTTAGTAAAATGGTATAAAATGTAAGCACTAAAAATTACGCGACAATAATTAAAAATTTCATTCTCAAACAATTATAGTTATCCGTTCATTTTTAATGAGTTGTTCATATTGAATAAATAGTATGTTGTTCATTTTGTAAAAAAAAATGAACAACCTACTATTCAAGCCAGTAACAGAGTGAAAGCTCTGAACAATAAATCAAAAATTTGCAATATCGCCATTTCAGTTTCCATTTAAAAATTGTAAAATTTGTAGCAATTGATTTGTAATATTTTTTATTTATTCCCTAATTATGAAGCAAACAATCTTTTTTGATATGACACATCATAAAAATAAGATTACAAATTTGTAAAAATAACATAATAGAATATTTTTTATTGTTATCTCTTTCTTATATATCAAGCCGTCAATCTTTTTTTTTGATCTAACACATCACAAAAATAAGATTACAAATCTGCACAAATAACATAATAGGACACCGGCAAGTAAAAATCTAGAAAGATTATCGTGGAAATATCATTTTTTTTGAGAAATTTTTTCTGAAATAGGCTTTTTTTCAAAAAACTCGATTTGGGCTCGTTTTGAAACTTATTCCCAACATAGGCGCTCTCATGTGGTTCGGAAAAATTTCACGTTGGAGAGACGCTGGTTTTTCCAGCGTCTCCTAACCGAAGCAAAACCTTTTTTTTTAATTGCCCCGTGTAAGAGACACTGGCAAAGCCAACGTCTTTTACACATAAAAATTTAAAAAGAAAAATTGATTTGCATAAGGCGCTGGAAAAACCAGTGACTTATACAAAGGCTCCTTTTTTAATAATATCCAAATCCTAATTTTATCATCACTCCCCCTCCGGCCAGATTCTTCAATTTCTAGTCGGCCATGACAACACCAACATCAGCATGCTTGCTGGCGAAGCCACCAAGTTGAACACATCCATCTATCCGTAATTATATAGAAATTGAAGAATCAGGCCGGAGGGGGAGTGATAACAAATTTGGATTTGGATATAAAAAAAAAATAAAAAAGGAGCCTTTGTATAAGGCGTTGGTTTTGCCACCGCCTTACGCAAATCAATACTTTAAAAAAAAAAATTATGTGTAAGAGACGCTGGTTTTTTGTCTGTCCAACGTGAAATTTTTCCGAACCACATGAGAGCACCTATAATGGAAATAAGTTTCAAAACGAACCCAGATCGAGATTTTTTTTTGAAAAAACGCCTACTTCAGAAAAAAAAAAAAAAAAAAAATTTTGATCTAGAGGATCTTAAGTTTCTTAACCAATCTTTTTTGTGATATTTTAGTATATATTTTCCGAATTTAATTAAGTTTTATTAGAAAATTTCAAAAAACATTAAAATAATTGTGACCAATGAAATTGTGACACTTGGGTGGTTGAATGAAGGGTTTTTATGTTGTATAGCTAGGGTGGGAGCTAAGAAGGTGTTTTGTTGTAGTAATTATATAGGAATTAGACGGTTTTCTCTTAACTATGCCCTAAAAGCATATGTTAAGCTTGCTTAATAAAGAAATGGTTACACTAAATTAGAAATTATAAACCCTTAATTCCAAAATCTTCATATATCACCAAGTATTTCCATGTTAAGCGTCTTATTCTATGCCCTTAGGATATAGGTTAGAAAAAACGATAGTTAAAAAGTAAGCCAATTTTTCGTTAAGCGGGGTATCCAATCCTCGCACATCATTCATCAATAAATAAACTAAATTACTAGGAATTCTATCAAAAAATGAGAACCTAAGTTTAACGAGTAAGCATAATTTGACAATCCGTATGCAAGACGATTGACCTCACTATACACGTGATGAACATGGACTACCTAGTCTGTAATAATATAGACATGTCACATCCGCACCAGGAATTAAAGAAGGTGAGCATCAATCACCTCATTTATGAGAAATCCCACCCCAAGAGATCCCAAATTCTTCCCATTGGAAGTTCTATACTCATCCGCAATTTTCTTGACGAAGACCACCTTATCGAAAGTCGCCACTACCTTGCTAAACACTCTCATTTCATTTCTCCATTTTCAACCCCACAAGAGCACCGTCACAAAAACCACCGACCAATTACCCTCCGTTCCACGATCTTCCCCAACCAAGTTCCAAAACATCCACCCATGAAGATTAAGTGAGAAGAAATCAACAACTATATTTTGATTTAGCAACTCATTCCATACTGATTTTATCAAAGAACGATCTCTTAACATATGGAGTAGGCTCTCACTCTCTCTCTCTCTCCTGCATCCTTCACACACATCCTCGTCAACAATTTGCATCGAAACCTCTCGCAATTAGTTATGATCCGTTGCAACTACACCAACCACAAAAACGTCCTCCCTCTTTCTGGCACCCACATCCGCCATATATCCCGAAAAAAGTCATCCCTCTATTGCCCAAGACCCTCCTTAAGATTCAACAGAGGGTAGCCCGGACTTAGTGAGTACCACTCATCCAGGCCCGGCCCAAAAGGCAGGGCGGCATGGGCGACGACCTTGAATTTTAAGTATAGTAGCTATTTTATTTTTTTTTGGTAAAAGAGAGGCAGCACTCTCGAGAATTTTATAAAAAAAATCCTACTTGGCCACCAGGCGGGGTGTAGAGAAACCCCTAACATCGTCCGAAAGACAAAGAGACACCCAATCGGGCGGAACAGCAACAAAATGAAAACCATGCGGAAAATGAAAAGCAAAAGAAGCAAGACGGTCAGCCACCATATTTGCTTCTCTGAAGATGTGACGAAACTGGATATCCCAGTCTCTACGAATGAAGCCTAGCGCCAGAGAGACGAGGCTGAAAAGGGGATGACAACGATCCATAGGTTTATTGAGAAGCTGAACCGCTAACTGCGAATCAGTTTCTAAAACAACCCTCCTGTAACCCCTCTCCCAGGCAAGCCTGAGCCCAGAAACAATACCCCAGAGCTCCGCCATAGGAACAGAGCACAAACCAATATTCTGCACAAACCCTCCAAGCCAAAGACCTTTATCGTCACGAATAACACCAGCCGCAGAAGCCATTCCATCCACCACCGAACCATCAGTGTTAAGCTTCACCCAAGAAGCAGTCGGGGGGGACCAGTGAACCCAGACCGTCTCCAAAGATCTGATGACCGTATCCTGATTACGACTGCTGGCAAGCTCGAAATCCTCGGAAAGCTTCAAAAATGGGTCGCTCTATCACCAACAAAAATATTATTGTTGAACACCCAGTCATTACGCCACTTCCAAATACTCCAAAGTGCATTAGCAAAGATACACGCCCACTTCAAACCACCAGACAGCACAGTCCTATCAGCCAGATTATGACGCACCCATTGTGCCCAGTTCCACCCAAAGAACTTGTCCCAAACAAACGGGGGAAGAAGGGCCGACCAAACAACCTGGATAGCAGAGCAGTCCCTAAAAAGGTGCAGAAGGGATTCCGGAGCCGCACGACACAGGGGGCAAACATCACAGGAGCTAATATGACGCCTAACCCTTTCCAAATTGGTCATGATCCCACCCCTGAAGGCCAACCAAGCAAAATACCGCACTCTTTCCTGAACCCTCAAACTAGCTATAGTAGTGAGTAAATATCAACAAATTTATATAGTGCAATGAGTAAGTCTTGTATTCTCAATGTGTCTATCCGGGTTTGAATCCCCTCCCTTCCGTTTTGCTTTAAATTATGTATTCATCAATTGATATATTTCTTTTCCTTCTCTTCTTTTTCATTTTTTTATCACCCTTCTTTCATTTTTTTCTTTAAATTAAAATTTATCCATCAATTATTGTATTTCATTTCTGGATCTTTAATTCTCATCACTTTCTTCCATTTGCCTATTTATTTCCTTAAATTAAAACTTACCTCTTAAATTACTATATTTATATATATGCACTTCACCTTTTTATAAAAAGTACCATAACAAATAATAATTATACTAAAATAAGCAATTTCTATAGGGGCCTTTGAAAAAATTTCGCCCTGAGCCTCTAAAATATCAGGACCGGCCCCGCACTTATCCTCCGTACAACTTCATGACAACATGTCCCTCAAACCAGGTAAACTCTCACCTCTCCTCTCCTCACCTCTCCTTTGGAGGACAACTATTTTCTTGTGAGGTGTTGGTGATTTCTCCAAGACTTCTCATCCTTATTCTTACACAAATTACCCAGAGAATCAAGTTCGAGTTGTGAGAATCCCCAAAATTCAGGCTTTTGTTATATTCAAGGATTATACTAAGTCATCTCAGGCATGTACTTAAAATATTAATGTTTGATTTATTTATTTTCAGGAACTTGCTTTTCTTGAAATAGACAGAGACTTGTTTTATCGATTGTTTGACTATTATTATATATTTAGTATCTCACGTAATTATGATTTTTTTACCCCTGTAAAACGTTTTAAGGGGTTATTTAAAACCCCGTATAATTATGATTTTTTTACCCTTGCGAAACGTTTTAAGAGGGTTATTTAAAACCCCCGTAATATGTTTCTCGGGGGTTTTTTAAAAACACCCGTCCTCGTCCATTTTTTTCAGGGGCTACAAAAAACCCCAGAGAAACATTCCACAGGGAAGCGTTTTACAGGTCTAGAAAAACCTTTTCCGCTTCGTTAAAAAACCCCCGAGAAACACACTTTCTGTACTAGTGGTAGCAATCTAATCCTTATAAAGGATAACAAACACGGGGTGTTACAATCACCCCCCACTTAAACCCTTGACGACCTCGTCAAGGCCCGCCAAGCCCAAAGACCACCCTCCGGGTCGAGTGACTGCACTACGGCTAAGCCCACTCGGAACCCAGAGTCAGCTTTGATACCATTTGTAAGACCCACGCCTAAGAAGCGCTACCCCATGTCAACGTGGGAACTTCCCAGGAGGTCACCCATCCCATGACTACTCCCACCCTAGCACGCTTAACTTCATAGTTCTTTGTCCTCACTCGAATCAGGAAAAGAAAGAGCTCTTATTGACATGGGTAGAAATCTAATCCTTATAAAGGATTACAAATACGGGGTGTTACATAGCATGTAGCTTACCAAGATCTTGCACACTTTCCATCTTATATTTCTCTCGAATAACTCTATCACATAAGCTATTCTGATCGTTCAAAACTCTCCAACTTAACTTACCCAACATCGCCCTATTCATCAACCTCGACCTACGAATTCCAACACCACCTTCACAGTAGGATCTACACATTTTCTTCCCTTGGACAAGATGGATACGTCTCTTATCTCCATTACTCCCCTTTTTGAAGTCTTTATTCAACCTTTATAAAGAATTCGTAGTGTTGGCTGGAAAAATAATCGTGTTCATCGTATAAACCAGAATCGACGACAAAACGGACTTCATCAATGTAATACGACCATCCATGCTCAAGCATCCACTTTTCCAGCCCGCCAACCGCGCATTAACTCTTTACACAATGCTCCCGAAGTTTCCTTCCTTTATGAAGAATCGACATACATGAATACTTGCAAAGATAACAAATCTCGACAATCCCACATTCGTCATTGATTCTCCTACGAAAATCACTATCAACATCGGACGAAAAATAGACCTTAGATTTGTCCAAGTTCACTCGTTGACCATAAGCATCACAAAAGTCCACCAAAACCTTTGTACAACCTTAATTTGATCCATCGGACGAAAAAAAGTATCCTCCAAAAAATTACACTGAATCATGTCATAGGCCTTCTCCAGAATAAGTTCTAACAACATTCAACCCCGTTTCTCTTTCTTCTTTCTCATAGAGTGAACGATCACAATATTATCTGAACTAAGGCGACCGTGAACAAAACTACATTTAGAGGGACCCACCAATTTCGAGATCACCTTCTTGAACCGGTTAACCATAGTCTTAGTAATCACTTTGAAAAACACATTACAGAGACTAATAGGACAAAATTGTGCCATTCTCTCTTGTTTATTCACTTTGGCAATCAAAACGAGCAAAGCATCATTCATAGCAGTCAGAAGCACCGCAGTTTCAAAAAAATCCAACACGAAGCTCGTCACAGAATCTCCTACCACACCCCAATTGCATTGACTTTCGTGAATGGATTTCGATATTTTAGTATTTTACAATTAAGATTAGACCAATATTCAATTGGTTTAGTGGTTTAGCACTAGGTTCCCTCAAGTGTTTTATCTAGAGGTCTCAAGTTTGATTTCTGCTGAAGGCATGTGTGGAGAAATTGATGTTGAGAGAGGTCTACCCCTTCGTGGGCCAACAATACATCGACCCATTAAAAATAGTCACGACAAAAAAAGAGAGATTAAGATTCCGATATTAAAAGAGAGAAATGTCTATACTCATGCCATCAATTATAAATCTAACTAGATCCGGAATCTCGTGCTTCGCGCGGAGAAATCACAGTTGCGGTTAGTCATTAAATAGGCCCTAAATTTAAAATGAGTGAACAATGATATAATACAATTCTACAAACTCGTAAAATGCAAATACAACTACTAAAACGGTGGTTACAACCGAAATCAAGAATGAAAAACTCGAGAAGGCGTTTGGATACTGCAATAGGCAAGACATATTTATACCAAAAAAACCCTAAGTAAAATCATCTTTCAATTCAGCAATCAAGTGGAAGGATGAAAGGCTAAAGGAAAGAAGAAGGGTTGAAAATCAACGGAAGAAATAAAGCCTAATCGATAAATAAAATTTAACCCAATAACCCATTAGGCCCGATATGGATTAATTACGGTAACCCGGTACGGATTGACATTACTTTGTCAAATCCATCAATTTTTATATAGATTTAGATATATATATATAGATATATAATATATAGATAGATTAAAATAACTAATTAACCCTTATTAATTTTTAACCGAAAAAGGAGGGGGCGTTAGGATAAAACGAATGGGATTAGATGGGAATGAGTTTGGAGGTTGTGGTAGAGGAAAGAGACGAAGACAATGTGTTATTAGTTAGTGATGAAATTAACATTTAAGAGAATAGATAATTAGGATAAAGATTTAAAATATTAGCATTTATTAGGTACAAATTGACATTATTTCATCAAACACAACAATTTTTATATATACTAGTCCCCCCTGCCCGTGCTACGCACGGGCCAAATGAATTTTAATAAATAAAAATTTAGTGTTCTATAAATATGAATTAGATTGTGTAATATTTTCCCGTATATTTCACTTATATTTTGCTTTGAATCCGGATAATAATTTATAAATCTATTATTGTGTTCAACTATTTTGTTATATCTTTAAAAGAATTAAATATAATTTGAAAAATTAAATAATAATGTACAGAAACATAATAAATGCATACACGACACAGGAAAAATATAAGCTTAAACTTTAATTGTTTAGAAAAAACTAATTAAAATATTTTCAACTTTTACCAGAAGACCAAAATGTAGATCAAACGACTCTTTCACTAAACATTAAGAAAATTCAATAACAACATGGCACATAATAATAGTTTTATGTATGTTGCAAAACATTCATCTTCGAATTTAAAAAATATTTAATTGAAATGGTAATTTTTTTGTTTTTGGTTTATAAATTTTAAGTTGGGCTTCTTAAATTTTATCTAAAGTAAAAATTGAGATTTTTTTTATTTTCGTATTGTATTATAGAAATTTAGGTTACTACTAAAGAATACCATTGTAGGATATTTTGTTATTTATTGTCTAATGATATAATAATTGTTTGTGCCTGTAAATACCACTACGATTTTGACGTGTTCGTAGGGTCAACGCGTTGGAATGTACATGAAGACGGGGTGTCTAATAGAAGACATCCAAGCAAGTAACATGATCGTCGACATCACGAAGTACTCTTTTTACTCTTCTCATGGTTTTTCCCACGAGGTTTTCCTAAGAAGAGGTTTTAACGAGGCTCCCAAGGTCATTCATCACCGTGACACCATCAACATGGTCCCCAACATCATCTACGAGATAGATGAGGCCATCTACGAGATAGATGAGGCCATCTACAAGATAGATGAACTCCTCTACAAGATCATCTACGAGATCACCTACGAGATCACCTACGAGTTCCCTTGATTATCTACGAGTTCCCAAGGTCACCTACGTGAAGATTAAGTACGTCGACGAGAAGAGCTACGCGTAGACGACGACGAGTACGAGAAAGAACGAGTATGAAGGCGTCGTCGAGATTAAGATAAAGTCGGCTAAATATATTTATGTCTTTTATTTAACATTCATTATGTAAATAGTAAAAGATATCAGAAAAAATATATTTTATCATGTTTTATGGCAAAAGATCAAATGAGAAATTAATGTTAACCTGAGAAATGAGAAGTAATCCTAGCAAGGGATTAACTTTTACCAGATGTTGACCGGCGTTGACTCTTTTTTTATTTTTTTATTTTTTTTAGGCAAAAAAAATATTTTTTTAGGCCGGATTTTGTACATACAAAATCAAGTGCTTCAAAATGCCTGAAATGTGCTACTATATTGTTGAAATGTGCTATGATATATTAAGCCAAAATTTGAACTTGCAAAGTATGTACTACCACAAGTGTTATGTGCTTCTATATTACTGCAATATGCTACGCTATTTGCCCATATGTGCTTCTATATGGCTAGCTGAATTGTGCTACGATATTGCATATATGTGCTTCTCTATGCTTGGTGAAATGTGCTACACTTTTTGCCTAAATGTGCTACACTTTTCACCTATGTGATTTTCCTATATGTCTTTCTCTATGCTAGGTGAAAGGTGCTACGGTTTTTCCTATATATGCTTCTCTATGCTAGGTGAAATGTGCTACGTTTTTTTTCTAGATGTGCTTCTTTATTGTTGAAATATGCTACGCTTTTCGCTTATATGTGCTTCTTTATTGCTAGCTGAATTGTGCTATACTTTTGCCTATATATGCTTCTCTATGGCTGCAATGTGCTACACTTTTCGCCTATATAGGCTTCTCTATGGATGAAATGTGCTACACTTTTCACCTATATGTGCTTCGTTATGGCTGCAATGTGCTACACTTCTCACCTATACGTGCTTCTCTATAGCTAGCTGAAGTGTGCTACACTTTTTGCCTATATGTGCTTCTCTATGCTAGGTGAAATGTGTTACGCTTTTGCCTCGAAAAATATAGCACTTTTACTTACAAAGCATAACACTTTTTCTTACAAACAATAACACACAAAATTGGTAGAAAAAACATAGCACTTTTACTTACAAATCATAGCACAAAAAAAACTGAAACGGAAAAAGTCCGAAAAAAAAAAGTCAACGGCCGGTCATCAGGTGGTCAACAGCTGGTCAACGGGTGGTCAACTCAAGGAGGGAGGAGGTAAGAAGAAATGTGCACATTTCTTCTTTATGCACACAAATCAGGTGAAGGAAAAAAAATTGACCGACAGTCAACGGTCAAATTTTTTTCTTGGGCTAAAAAAATATGTGCACATTTTCTACACAAAAATGTGCACATTGTCGACGGTCAACGGTCAACAGTCCCGCCAGATTTTTTTTTGGGCCAAAAGAATATGTGCACATTTTCTACACAAAATGTGCACATTGTCGACGGTCAACGGTCAACAGTCCCGCCAAATTTTTTTTCGTCAAATTTTTTTTTTGGGCCAAAAAAATATGTGCACATTGTCGACGGTCAACGGTCAAATGGGCACATTTGATATCCATCCAAGGGATGAATATTATTCTCATTTCTCAATCTAAGGGCCCTTCCCACCGGATGAGGATCGATGATATTGAGCTTATATGTTATTATATCCTAAGTAGACTTGTCAAAAGCTTACCAAACAATGAAGCCGTTTGGGTCAAACTTGAACCGATTCATACTTCTCGAAACTCGTCGATGATCCACTTTTCACATATTTTCTTTCATTCAAATTAAAAATGATAATCAATTTTTTTAAATAATAATAATATATTAATAATTTATTATAAAAATATTGTTTAAATTTTATTTTCTTTATTTCAATAAAAATATCAAACATTTGAAACTCACTGGGTTGACCCGACCCGAACACGACCAATGGTCGACCCGCTTAACCCAAACCCGTTTTCCATACGAACTCAAACCCGACCTGCTTGACCCCTTTGCCAGATCTAATTTCTCTTTATCAAATAAGAGGTGAAAAAATGGGGTATGTGACCGAAAAATGAAGAGGTTAGGATTTAAAAAGTGTTTGCTAAATATATCTTCTTCTTTTTTATTTATTCAGAAAACATGTTACTTATACATTTTATAAATCATTTTTTTTTATCTTAACCCGTAATTTTAATAAGTTGATATGATTTATGTTGGATTATTTTATTTATAATACATTTTATCTAAAGAAAATTTTATTTATGCATATATTTGATACCATTTCCAATTATATGACCTTGAAAAAATTAAAATTCCTTTATTTAGTAAAATAATTTGTGAAAAATTGTTTATTTCGATTATAGGAGCCCTAAAAAAATTTATTTATATTAAAATATGATTTATCATCTTCACAAAATATCATTTTTCTTAATTTGATTTATCGGTTTTTTATTATATCCTTTAGTTTTAATATTTTCCGTTATAAAAGGCAATTTTGGATTGAACCTTTTTTTTATGGGTCAAGCAAAACCCCAATCCAAGATGAATATATTCATGAATATCTTTGATTATCTTGTGTGAATATTTTTCAACCACCCTCAAAAATATTTTTTTCAATTATATAATCCTTATAAAATATAATTTCGTTTTTAACTTATTAAAAGACAAAATCTTTATTAGGAAATAGATTGATGTAGTTTCGTAAAAGATAATCTTTAATTTAATAGTAATAGATTTGTTTGAAAAATATATGTGGAAATTTCTTTTTAAAATATCTTGTATGAATATTTTTCAACCACCCCCAAAAATATTTTTTTCAATTATATAATCCTTATAAAATATAATTTCGTTTTTAACTTAGTAAAAGATAAAATCTTTATAAGGAAATAGATTGATGTAGTTTCTTAAAAGATAAATCTTTAATTTAATAGTAATAGATTTGTTTGAAAAATATATGTGGAAATTTCTTTTTAAAACATCTTGTGTGAATATTTTTCAACCACCCCAAAAAATATTTTTTCAATTATATAATCCTTATAAATTATAATTTCGTTTTCAAATTATTAAACAATAAAATATTTATTAGGAAATAGATTGATGTAGTTTCTTAAAAGATAATCTTTAATTTAATAGTAATAGATTTGTTTGAAAAATTGATGTGGAAATTTTGTTTTAAAAAATGTAAACTTTAATATTAGACTTTTATTTCGGTGCCTAAGCAAAAGTTCAACCCAAGATGAATATATTCATGAATATCTTTGTGATTATCTTGTGTGAATATTTATCAACCACCCCCAAAAATTATATATACTAGCACGGGCCAAATGAATTTTAATAAATACAAATATGAATCATTAAATGTAACGTTGTCCCGTATCTTTAACTTATATTTTACTTTGAATCGTGATTATAATTTTTTAATCGATTATTGTGTTCAACTATTTTGTTATATCTTTAATTGAATTAAATCTAATTTGAAAAATTAAATAATAATGTACATAGAAATATTAAATGCATACACGACACGAAAAAAATATAAGTTTCAACTTTAATTGCTAGAAAAAACCAATAAAAAATATTTTCAATTTTTTCCGGAAGACCAAAATGTAGATCAAACGACTTTTTTCATTGAAAATTAAAAAAATTCAATCACAACATGACACATAATAAGAGTTTTATGTACGTTGCAAAACATTACTCTTCGAACTAAGAAAGTATTTAATAGAAAAGGTAATTTTGTTGTTTTTGGTTTATAAATTTTAAGTTGGAATTCTTAATTTTTTATTGACTTAAAAGTTGAGATTAATTTTATCTAAAGTAAAAATTAATATATATTTTTTGTATTATATTATGTAAATTGGGGTTACTATTAACGAATATTAGAAAAGATCTCGTGAGGATGATTCCTTAGATAAGGACTGGGGATGATGCACACAAACACTATATACCTTCGTGATATATTTTGTTATTTATTGTCTATTGATATAATAACACATAATTTTATTTTGCCAAGGAGAAATATTGAAATTTATAGAAGTTAATCTTTTTTAATAAATACTTATATAATATTATTATTTTATTATAAAAAATTTATTTAAAATTTATTTTCTTTATTACACTAAAAAGTTACATTTGATCTCGCCGGGTTGACCCTACCCGAACCCGACCAATCCAGAAATTTTATCGACCCACTTAACCCAAACCCGACCCGTTTGTGTCAGGTCTAATCTTAAGTAATTAAAGTAACAAATTTCCCTTTATCAAATAAGAGGTGAAAAAATGTGATCGGAAAATAAAGAGAATAAGATTTAAAAAGTGTTTCATAAATATATCTTCTTCTTTTTTATTTATGAGAAAACATTTTACTTATAACACGCAAGAAGATAAAATGTCAAATACAAAAATAAATATATTAAGAGAATAGATAATTAGGATAAAGATTTAAAATATTAGCATTTATTAGGTATGATATTATTTCATCAAACCCAAATTTTTTTTTATATATATAGATATAGATTGGGCGTAACTTATTGCTTGTAACGGTCATTCTAACCTTCTCTATCGACATTGTTCTTCTAATTCCTCTATCCCATCATGTAAGTTCCATTTACGTTCGGCACATACATCGAGATACGATTTATATCTTTATATCTCTAACGACATTGTTAATGATCACAACTACCAAAACCGTCAAGGGAGATGAATTTTGATTGATTTCATTTTTAATAGGGCATGGCCGACAGCAAGGTGTTCCCTTCTTACAAGTTCATCTGAACCAACACATATAAAAATGAATATACTTAGTTATTTGTCTACATTCTTTGTAACATATATGCCGCATGCACTATATGTCTATATGTATTGTACTAATTATATTAATTTGAATGAAAGATTTCTATAATGCAATGTATCTTTGAATGGGATATGCATGGCCGGATATACACGTACACTTGGGAATAGAAAGGCCATTTTGTCCCACATACTCTATCTTTATGTCTTCTAGCCTGTCTAATTAACAATTAATCACACGCCGCTAATTTTAATTATTGTTTCTTGTGATCAAATTGTAATAATTTGATGAAACTAGGATTTCAATGCCCGCGCGTAGTTTTGCATTAAAAAAAGATTATGGATGTACACAGTAAATAATATTGTGCTTTATTTTACCAATATAATCTTGACATCTTTATATTATTAATAAAGAACTGAAGGGGGCGTGTGGATCAAATTTACTGGCGGCGGTTGGAATCATTTGATCGTCATAGTGAGTATAGAGATAATGCCTATTTGTGCTAATAGGAGGGGGGAAACGAGGTTGAATAAGAATATGAAGAAATTTTCAAATTTGAATGTTTTGTACTCGACCTTGATCCAAATAAGCCCACCGCAGTAATCGTCCAAATACGGGGCCCAATAAAAGCCCGAAATGCTCAAACCAACGCAATATCAAGGTGTTAATGACTGGATTTTGCATTTAATGTTTGGAGTTTGGAAATTATTACCTAAAACATCTAAATTTATAATATATTAGGATTAGGATATTAGGATATGATTATTATTATATGAATAAAAGAAGGGGTTGATGTTTGAGCCGACATAATTTATTATCGGATGATTTGAAGTTTTGAACACACCGCATTTTTTTATTAATGAGCCGAAATCCTTAAACGCCATATGATGACGCTATGATTTTAACTCTGTCTTTTTGGAACGCTATAAGTGGCGCTTAAACATTTTCGGCTCAATACTTAACTTTGCCGGCTTATTAACCAACCCCTTTAATTATTGGAACGACATAGGTAAGCGCTAAATAATCGTGTTTAACTTTTTAAAAGTGAAAATTAAAAGCGTTTCAGGCTCAACAACAAAATATTTTGGTGTATAAAAGTCACCCGATAAAAAATTTAGAAGACAAGATCGCCATCTGATAACGGTTTATAGAGAAGCTTGGAGTACAACAATGAATATTTGTGAATTAATTAAAAATTCATGTCTTATTTCTTAATTATATATGCATTTAACTTTATTTATCGTGGGATTGAATAAATTTACAAATATTTTTGACAGTTATAATACTTTGCTTTTTAAGTCTGAATAAAATTATATACTCCGTTCGTCCCAAAAAGTTAGTCCCATTTTATTTCGTGACACTATTTATAATCCGAGAGAATCTTGTAGATTTCTCATAATATATAAGAAAAATAATAATTATGTGGGCTCTTGTTTGATTTCTTAATGAGCACTTTGACAATATTAAAAAATTATAATTTTTAGTAACATATAGCTAGAGATATTCGATACAAACCGTGTCTCGACATATAATGAGACTAACAAATTGGGACAGAAGAAGTATTATATAGAGGTATATTAGTAGAGTTTTAACACTATAGGCAAGAATTTCCATTTTTGTATATAAGTGACTTGCAATTATATAGAATAATTTAGAATAATAAAGTGAAATGCTAATCAACATGTAAAATTAAGAGTGGATATTCTACCAAATTGAGAAAAAGAGTTGATATACCAGTTAATTATGACTACACTTACGAATTGACAAATTAAAAATCACAAATGGACTAATTAACATAAGAGGCAGAATAAAAGTTTATTTATAAACAAAATGATTTGATAATGATGAAAAGGAGGATCGATGATCAATCTTCGAGAAATTCGGGTAAGAACTAGAAATAACTTCGCTTAACGCGTTTACATATAATAAGCTAATGTTCATAATTTGAGCGGTAATAATCATAATCTGGGTCAAAATAATTTTGAGGTCATTCTGAAGAGAAAAAGAAACAAAGTTTGTAGTAGTTACAAGTATGTCACCGCGTCCCTCACTGAAAGCGTTAAAAAAACTTTATGGCAGATTATGAACATTACCATCCAAAATATGAACATTGACGTTTAATCTCTCAATCTCCGCTCTTCGTTATGTAAAAATTCTCTTAAATCTAATATGTCTGAACCCGCTCCTACTCATTTATTTTAAGAGAATAATGTCGCAAATGCCCAAGTTTTTGTACCAATATTACACATATGCCTAATTTCATATGGATATTACTGTAATATCCATATGAGTGTTATAATAGTCCAAAAAAATATTTTTCCTATTAAAAAGAAAAGATTTATTATAATTTCATTTATCTTTATTTTTTTAACTGAAATGATTATTTTAATATTATCTGAAATTAAGAAAAAGGATAATGAAATTAATAAATAAAAAATAAAAGGAAATTAAATTATATAATAAACACTTTAAAAACAAGAAAAGGAAAAATAAATTAATAAAAAAAGGAAAATTAAGAAAAGAAAAGGGAAAAGGATAATGACGGTTTTGAAATTAAAAATCGTTAACTGCTTTCTTAAGCATAATTAACTTCCATTAATCATCTCAACCATTTCCCCCATTTTTTTTTCAACTTCTCTCTCGTTTTCACAGTCTTCTTCCTCCTTTCACCAAACTTTCAAAATTTCACCATTTTCACTCTCTCCCTCTCGTTCAACCTTCAGCCTCACCATTTCTCAGACGAAATCGACGCTCGCAACCTCTCTCGCAACCTCGCTTCCGTCTTTCTCCCTTTTTCTCCCTCTTTCTCCCTCGCAACCGCTGCAGTTATGGCCCCCGTTACCAGAGCTTCCGCACCCCAGAAAAGAAAGAGAGACTCAAAGGGAGACTCTAAAGGGAGAAAGAAGAGGCAAACCGAGAAAACCCCCAAATCTAAGAAGGGGTCGTCGGCGAAGTCGGCGCCGGAAGTGGAGAGACCAGTTTCCCAGAAGAAGAAGGAGGTATTGAATCTCTTGGACAAATGGAGAACCATGGAGCCTCTGCCTTTTAAGGAGAATGTAAGTGAAATTTGTGATATTTTGATTTTCAATTCGAGTGTATGAGTGAAATTGATGAATTTAGGGTTGACTGAAGCAAATGCATGTAAATTTGACATTCTCCCAGAGGAATTTTCACTTGTAATTGGAGTTGAGAACAAAGTTGTGAATACTTTGATTATTGTTTAGGGTGATCCTGTCATACTCCTTACTGTGTCCGGGCATACAGTTATCTTTGTCCTGACATCCTGTTGTCTGTGTCCGGGCATACAGTTATCTTTGTCCTGACATCCTGTTGTCTGTGTCCAGACATTTGCAATTTGATTTTGTGTAGCTTATGTGCATTCAGGAGTGGAACCAGTTTATGTAGATTCATTTCTTCATGTGTATTATGAATCTTGACACCTCTTAAAATAATTCCTGTCATATGCATTGTGAACCAATTTATGTAGTGGAAGTATTTGGATTTCAGTTTCTGAATATTGGCAGTTTTTAAGGAAATGCATGTACATTGGATGTATTTGGATAGTTTATAAGGAATTTCATTTCTTCATGTGTATTATGAATCTTGACACATCTTAAAATAATTCATGTTATGTGCATTGTGAACCAGTTTCTGTAGTGGAAGTATTTGGATTTCAGTTTCTGAATATTGACAGTTTTTAAGGAAATGCATGTACATCCTCTTCTCCTCACTTGTTCTAGATTGTTTAGTTTTATCCTGATAGACTCTTCACTGTGTCCTGACATATTCTTATCTGTTTCACCACACTTGAACTTTGGTTGTGTAGCTTATGTGTTATCCTGACAGACTCTTGACTGTGTCCTGACAGTTTTTTCCTGGGATCCTGACTTATTACTAATATTTTCCTGTCATCTTATGTTTATGTAGGTGATGTATTCCTACTACAAGGGAGATGCATTGCATGGACGTGTAAATATCAACTGCGGGAGGAAATATTTGAAAGATATTGAGTCTAAGCTGACTTGCCAAGACTGGAGAAGGATCTGTGGCAGCCCCTTTGGGGATGTTGTCAAGATGGTCAATCAAGTGACCTTCTCTTCTCAAACCGTCCATTCAGTTTTCTTCAAGAAGTTGAAGAGTGAAAAGAAGTGGGAGACATGGTATGAGATTGCTGGTCAGCCATTGAGATTTTCACTGCAAGAATTTGCTTTGATAACTGGCTTGAATTGTGGCCCTCTTCCCAAGGAGATAAAATCATCTAGGAAGCAAGACAACCAAGTGATGGACAATTTTTTTGGTGGTCCCGATGGTTCAAAAACTTCAGTGCAAGACCTTTATAAAAGGTTCATGAAGCACAAAGCCTTGGACAACCACAAGTTCAAGTTAGCAGTCTTGTTGATTGTGGAAGGGATAATTCTTGGAGGTGATAAGAAGAGACTTGTAAAAGCTGAACATGTGAGGTTAGTGGAAACAATTGACAACTTCTGGAGGTATCCATGGGGAAGAGTTGCCTACATGGAGCTGCACAAGGCACTGACCAGATCAATGGCAAGAAGAATGATATCCATGGAGAAGTCTATCAAAGTCTCAGATTGTGGTAGGATACCATACAACCTTCAAGGGATGCCAGTGGTATTTCAGGTATAGTAGTACATTTATGACATGATATATATTTAATGGTTTTGTTTGTTTGTTTGTGTAGGTGTGGATTTGGGAGTGTGTACAGTCTGTTGGAGTCAAGTTTGCCTCCAAGATTAGTGAGACCCAAATCCCTAGAGGAGTGCGTTGGTCTGCAACCCAATGCCCTGAGCATGGATTCCTAAGGCTGGATTTTGAAGAAGAAGGTCTTGAAGTCTTGTCTCTACTTGTTGAAGATGAATCTGAGAAGGAGTTGCTTAATGGTTGCACATTCTCAGATGAAGTAGAGGACCCCTTCTTTGACTAGATCACATATGAGTTTATGTCAAAGACCAAGGACAGTGAGCCTACACAAGTAGAGGATCTCTTCAAAGACCAAGGACAAACTCAAGGACAATCCACTGGGGATCAAGGTCTTAGCAGAGATGTCCTGAAGGCTTTGTTCATGAAGTTTGACAAGTTGGAGGCTGCTGTTTGTCAGAGGTTTAAGAGGCTGGAGAGAAGGAACTTTGTTGCAGAGGAGGAGGAGATCACCAAGAAAAGGATGAGAAGGAAGAGAGTGAAGAAAGATGTTGTTTTTGAGGAGGAGGAGGAGGAAGAGTCTGAGGAGGAGGAGGTCCCTATGAAGAGATTGGCAAGGAAGAGTGTGCCAAGGAAGAGTGTGGCAAGGAAGAGTGTCAAGAAACCAGCCGGGAAGGGTAAGAAGAAGGTTGAAGTTGAAAGTTCTAGTGAAGAGAGTGAAGAAGTGAGTGAAGAGTATCAAGAGCCGTCTGAAAGTGATGAGAGTGGTACTGAGGAGGAGAGCGAGGAAGAAAAGGTGGATACAGGAGTGGAAAATGATGGAGAAAGTGAAGAATCTGAGGAGGAAGAAGAGAGTGACAATGATGGGGATGACAATGGAGGGAATGGTGATGATGGAGATGGAGATGATGGGTGTGAGAAAGCTGAGGCAAATGTTGTGACAGTTGAGAATGAGGTATGTACACTATGCTTGGATAATTTTTGAATAATTCGGGATAATTTTAGGTTATGACAGGATAATGTTAAATCATACTAGGATAGAATGTGAAATATGACAGGATAGGTTATGTTGTATGTCAGGATATTTTCTAAAGATTGAAATCTAGGATTTAAGAACTTGTTATTGCAGGAAAGAGGACTTATTATTTACCATGAACCAGTATTTGATTTTGGTAATGCTGAGGAGTTGGAGGACCAAATGTTTTCACAGGGTAATGCTGAGGAAGTTGTTGGGAATGTTGAGGATGTTGTTGACAATGTTGAGGAAAGGGCTGAGGAAGTTGTTGGGAATGCTGAGAAAAGGGCTGAGGAGCCAGTGGATAATGTTGCTGCTCCTTGTGTGAATGTGAATGAGGAGTTGGTAAGCTCCAAAGATTCCAGTGACAATGAGGTATGATTAGGATATTGGTGTCTAGGATCTGTTTGTTAATATGACAGGATATATATGGATATATGA
This sequence comes from Oxyria digyna, assembly GCA_029168935.1. Taxonomy (NCBI): domain Eukaryota; kingdom Viridiplantae; phylum Streptophyta; class Magnoliopsida; order Caryophyllales; family Polygonaceae; genus Oxyria; species Oxyria digyna. The sequence goes on from JAPVLV010000005.1 coordinate 52,029,959, forward strand.
CATGATTATTTGCAGGGTCTCGAAGATTTTCAATTGGTTGGTGTTGTAGAAGAGAAGGTGATGTGGTCATGAATATTGTTGCTGAGCTAGCTGAGAAGGCAAATGACAAGGATGAGAGCGACCCTAATGTGCAAGATGAATTGAAAGATAATGATCTTGTAGATGCACCAAGGGAAGAGCTCACCCAGCAGGCTACAACTGATGATGAAAAGGCTGAGAAGGAATCAAAGGCTGAGGAGGAGAAAAGGGCTGAGGAGGAAGCCAAGGCTGAGGAGGAGGAAAAGAAAAAGGCTGAGGAGGAAAAGGGCAAGGCTGAGGAGGAAATGGCCAAGGCTGAGGAGGAAATGGGCAAGGCTGAGGAGGAAGCCAAGTCTGAGATGGAGATAGGTGAGGAGGAAGCCAAGGGCGAGGAGGAAAACACTCAGGAGGGAAAGGATGTGGCTGAGGTGGAGAAAGGTGAGGAGGACAAGGCATATGATTTTGCCAAACCCAAACTGGTGTTTAGCAACAGGGTGAAGCATGTTAGTGGTCGTTCTCCAAACAAGGTGTCTCCACAGAAGCAGAGGTAGTTTTAGGAAAATGACAGGATATTTTTTGTTATATGACAGGATTGGTTTTTGAATAATACATGATAGTTTATGTTGAATGGCAGGATTGTTTTTTGTATATGACATGATAGTTTCTTGAATTTGACAGGATTGTTTGTTGAAATAGACAGGTTATGATATTTTTTGAGTTCACTGTGGTTTTGCAAGATCATGCCCAAGCGTAATACAAGGCCTTCTAGTTCTCTCAGCTCTCCTTACACAACCAACACCACCAAGAACACCACCAAGCAAAACACCAAGAAGGACACCACCAAGGACATTCAGGAGAAGAAGAAGGAAGTCTACACAAAATCTTTTTGGAAGAAGATAACCAATAATACAGTTGTGAAAGAAATGACAGAAGGAATAGCATGGTACATTGACGAAAGGTACTTGAGTTAAATTGGTGTAACAATATTGTGTTTTATGTTGATTACAATGAAATATTAAACTCCTATATTGTGTTTAATGTTTCAGCTCTGAGGAGTTTGAGGGCATGAGTGGAGTGGTTATTGACAAGGCCTTCCATGCGGCAATTCTTGAACCAAGACACTGGTGGGATAATTTGGTAAGTGTGACAGGATATAATTTTGATTTCTTATTTTTTCAATCTTAAGTGTAATTGTGTACTTGTATTGGCAGCACATCGATGAGGTCCTTTGCCACGTGAGGGCTGTGACGAGGCGAATTTGTCGTGTGCCAAGTCAAGTAATCCTAACATGCAAACTAAGTAATATAGTGCGCAAGTAAGGGTCGAATCCCAAGAGAATCAGTTTATCAAATTCTTAAGTTATCACAATGACTAACCAATAAACGTAACCAAAGGGGGGGTTTTTGTGGTTTTGATACGAAGTATCGAATGTCAACTTGGTTATGACAAGATTAAGCGAAGTGTTCCACTTAGCGATTATCCACAATTAGATTAACAAGTTGATCTTAAAATCCTTTTTATCCCTATGTCAAGTTCTCAAGTGATCGTTCTAATTCCTGTTCTTGAATAGTTATTAGTCCAACTAGTCCTAATAACCCTTACTCGATTATAACCTCGAAACTATCAAAGTTCAATAACAAAGTAGCAATGCATTCAGGAATAGATAGATACAAGCAATATCATGGACAACTAGTCGGATACTCGACATGTACTCAACTCTCTTCTCTAATAACAATCACAACTAGTTCATGCAAATAGATTGTGCTACACAACAAGTATGATAATTCAACTAGAAGTATCAAACTCTAGCAATATGAACAAGACACAACTAACTTAGGTGATCAATCTAAAGTAGTAAATCTAGTTCATCGACAATACAAACAAGAGAGTTGAGACAATCAAATAGTAGACAAAAGGAAAGGATAAACTCACAACTTGTTGAATCCAAAAGCTTCAAACGCCAAGTGAAACAAAGAACCTTAGCAACTCATAAGTTTGTGAAATACTCTCCAAAAACTTAAGCAAAACAAAGATTAGATGATCAAGGGTGATCATCCACTACCTATATAGTATCAATTAATGTAACAGCCGAATTAAGGTACTAAAAACGTATAGAAAGTTACAGAATTAAACACAAATTACTTCAAATGGAAAAGACATCAATTTGATTCTTCTGTCGAGGAACCGCACCCGCGGGTTGAGAGCCGCGGGCGCGGTTTTGGGATTCTTCAGATTCTCAGGATGGCAGAGGGCCGCGGGCGCGGTTTTGGACCCGCGGGCGCGGCTTGAGATTTCTCGAAAACCTTGGCTGAAGGTGAAACCCGCGGGTGCGGCTTGAGACCCGCGGGTGCGGCTTTGTTGTCTGAGGCAGAACCTGCTGATTTCTTCAAGTCTTCGTCTTCGTCTTCGTCTTCAGCAGCTTCTTCCTTATGCTTCAATGCTTCCAATGCTTGTATCATCTCTTGGAATCTCGTATGTAAATCTTCTCTCGAACAGCTCCATGATACAGATTACATAGAAACAAATAACATAATCCTATACAAAACTAGCTAATAATCCATAGTTGCGGTATGTAAAACACCGCTTATCAAACTCCCCCATACTTAGACCTTGCTCGTCCCCGAGTAAGCTAAAAGAAACTTACTCTTTTACAATAATCTCAGGAAGTATGAAAAAGAAAGAAACTACAAATCACTAACACATTTAGTCTACAATCAATATGATGAGAAAGAAATCTATCAATTTTGGTCTTCCATAGTGGTTAACATGCAAAAAATTTTGTCCTAAGACACTCATTTCACTCATTTTGCCTAGGCGCCTCGAAAGGTTTTCACCTAGCCACTCATTTCATTTTCAATCTCACCATTCCTTACCGCCCTCAAGTCCTTTTTTTTTGCCAAGCCTAATGCAAGCCGAACTACCCGCTTATTGCATGGATTTTTCCATCCCAGGATTTTCATTTGCCTTTTTTCGTATTTTTGTGGCTTTTTCTGTTTTTAATTCTATGCAAAGTACAAACTTGATTAAATAAAACCGAAGGGAAATAACAAGGAAATAAAACTACTCTAGGATAAGCAAAGAACTAATTTCCCTCCCCCATACTTGATGATGCGGGAGCATCTGAGCTATCATCAAGGACGCCCCGTCCTAAATCTAAAGATGTGCTAACCACTGGAGCTAGGGCTAAAGATCGCTATGAGCCATCATTCAAGTCATTGATAGTAGCCCGAGCTCGTATTGTATCCATTCAAGCTCGTAGAGATCCGGTTCGAGTCAAGATGAGAAGTCAAGTACTGAAGATGAAACAAACTAGACTTCAAGACGAAACTCTAGGCTTTGGAATCGCTCAATTCCGATATCAGACGAGAGAGAACGAGCCGTTTCAAAAAGAGCTGTCGGCGACATGTCTACAACCGCACCCGCGGCTCCATAACCGCACCCGCGGCTCCAACCGCGCCCGCGGCTCAATAACCGCGCCCGCGGCTCATTCGCCGAGGCCTCCTCCTGAACGCGCCCGCGGCTCAATAACCGCGCCCACGGCTCATTCGCCGAGGCCTTTTCCTGAAACATTATTTTCGGATATTTATTTGTTTTTCGGATTATTATTTTAAGATATACTTTTTATTGTTTATTTCTTTAGTTGGCACCCTTATGAACCCTATATAAGGCTGCCTTAGTTGTTGTTTTACCGCCCCCCCCAGACTTTGATATTGAATACAACGTTTATCGTTTTTCCTTCCAAAAGAGAGCTTTTGTGAGAAGAGTGCCCCGTGTGCATTGTCGTTCAGTTGGCCCTAGTTGTGCTTGTGTGTGTCAATCTCCTCCATAAGGTTGGTGCTATCGGGACTCCATAGAGCAACCTCCAGGTGCCTTGACCCACCAAAGTCATTGTGTTTGGTTGTAATCATCCGTTGGGGTTTCTTCATCATTCGGTAAGGTTCTTGTTCTTAAGTTCAAGGGTTTTATCGTTGTTTGATTTGGTTCCAATTGGCCTATCATTCGACTTATCCTTCTTTCATCTCATTCTAATTCCGCCTTTCTTCTCTGTTCGAGTTCCTATTCGAGTTTGGTGTCTAGGTCGGCAACTGCGGCTTAATCCCCGCATCAAATTGGTATCAGAGTTGTGTTGACACCATTCGTCTTCACAAGAACATCAAGAGACCCCCTATCCAGAAAATCACAAAAAGAGTCAGCTTTTATTTTCTTGTTTGTCAGTTTCTTTCAGAAATTGATTTTGAGTCTTCCATTGCTTTGATATTTCTTGTTGAGTCATTACAGGTTGTGTGCAAGAAGCTTGGATCGATTAGTGTTGGTGGAGATCGAAAGATTGGAGTTTGGAGCACCCTTGTTCCCAAAATCCATTCAGCCCTTCATCCATCTCAAAATCTATCCATCCCTACCAAAACGCAGCCATCAGAAACCCAAAAGAATTGCTGGAATTTCTTTCCTTGAAGCCCAAACAAGATCTTCAAAGAAGGAAATCTTATCTTTCTACAAGGGAATCTTATCTTTCTACAAGGGAAATCAAGTTAGTTGTTATTTTTATTTATTTTCAATTTTGCTGAGATTAATATCTCACATCAAGTCTGTAATTTCGTTTTGTTTAGTTGAGACAAAAAAAAAAAATCAAAAAAAAAAAAGAATACCAAAAAAAAAAGAATACAAAAAAAAATACAAAAAAAAAAAAAGAATCGAAAAGTCTCAAAGTTAGTAGTTTGTTTTACGTTTTGTTGAGTCAAGTCTAGTTTCATTGATATTGTTTAAATCGGATCTCAAGAACTCAAAGGAAATCGGGTTGAACAAGCCCGAACGGAAGTGAGAAACCACAGGACGCGCCAGAAACCGCGCCCGCGGTACCTTAGCCGCACCCGCGGCTTAGCCTCAGAAACCGCGCCCGCGGTACCTTAGCCGCACCCGCGGCTTAGCCTCAGAAACCGCGCCCGCGGTACCTTAGCCGCACCCGCGGCTTAGCCTCAAAAACCCGCACCCGCGGAATTCAGGCCGCGCCCGCGGCTTAGTCTCCAAAAACCACAGTTCGAAAATTTTTCAGATACGAGCCTCAATTATTACCTAACCCTCCCGACTCCGTCTTCGATCCTTCAATCGACATCAGTCGGAACAAGTTAAGGTACGCTTCCTATTGGCTTTTCTTGAAATTCGAAGCTTAATCATATCTCTGTTTTGCATTCTCATTCTTGCAAACGCCTTCGAGTTTTATTTTCTTTCTTTCATTGAGTCAGTCTCTTGTTTGAGTCAGAACCTTACAGTCGAAACCCCGCACTACGCTAGCCATCTCCATCTCTACCATCATCCATATTTTGCTAGGAGTTCGTTAGTTTCAACTTAGTGGGTTATTGATCCATACAAGGCAATTCATCAAGAAAAGCTGGTTGCAACGACAATTGAGAGAGAGTGCAGAGGAAAACATACGAGAGTAAACACTAGCGAGTTGTTTTCATTTACACTCACTTAACATTGTTCTGTGTTAGTCTTTTCTTTGATAATGGACAGGTTAGTTTCTCCTAAAAGGAGACCTCCAAGAGGATATCAACAGGAGTACATGGAGAGTGAAGATTGGCAACTATACCGAGATGTCCCAAGGGACCCGACGACCAGCCCTGTCACCCCGGAGTTGATGAACTTCTTGGACAAGTTTAGTGAAAGGTTTGTTAGTGGGCTTACTACAACCATCAGACAGGAGCTTCATCATAGACGCCAACATGGTACCCCCAGGGGTGCTGAAATTCCAGCTCCAAGGGAGCGATATAACGCTCCTAATGCTCCTTTACGTCATTCTAATAGATACAGTGCTACTAACCGTTTTGATAGATTTCAGGCTTTAGATGATGATGCATATTTTGAAAAGGAGTATGATGAGAATGAAGGATGGCGATCCTATTGCCAACAAGGAGGGTACCAAGGAAGGAGAAGAGAGCCTGAGCAAAATGGAGTTGGGAAGATCAAGGTGAAGATCCCAAGTTTTGAGGGCAAGTGTGATCCAGTTGTCTACATGGAGTGGGAGACGAAGATTGAGCAAATATGGAATTGTCACAACTTTCCCGAGCATAAGAAGGTGCGACTTGCATCTTTGGAGTTTTATGGCTATGCTCTAGTTTGGTGGGACAAATTAGTGAAAGCTCGAGTTGGAAATGGAGATTATCCCATTGCTACTTGGGACTTAATGAAGAGGAAGATGAGAGCTCGATTTATTCCCCCACACTACACTAGAGAGCTTCTACAGCGACTTGAGAATTTGAAACAGGGATCAATGGGAGTAGAAGAGACCTTCAATGTTATGCAAATAGCCATGGTCAGGGCCAATGTGATTGAGGATGAAGAAGCGACAATGGCAAGGTATCTTCGTATTCTCAATTCATTTTTGGCTAATGAAATTGAAATGTTTCCATATAGTTCTATGGCTGAGTTGCTGCACTTAGCCATCAAAGTGGAAAGGAAGACTAAGTATAGGAATCAAGGTAATAGGAATGCACATGGTTCTTCCAACACTTGGAAAAATCAGCAAGGACGTAAGGATTCTTATTATGGACGAGATGCCTCTTCCAAGGAGCTACAAGGAGATAGGGATAGACCAAGAAGTGACGCCCCTCCGGCTGCACCACGAGCCGAACTTGGACCCAAGGGGAGTACTTCTAACCCTTCTACTAGAGCTAGAGATATTGAGTGCTTCAAATGTAGAGGAAAAGATCATATGATTAATGATTGCCCTGATATGCTTATTCACCTAGAACAAATTGAGATTGAATATGAAAAAGGTGATAGTATTGATGATGTTGTTTGTGTTGGTGATCTTAAAACTGATTTAGATAATGAAGTTGAAATTGAGTATGAGCATGTTGATTCAATTGATAGGAAAGATTTGCATGTACAAACTGCTTATTGTGATGAAATTATAGGAGAAACTCATTGTCTAGGTAAAGTTGAGGATTGCAACATGAAAATTGATGAAGGTAATTGTACTAAAATTGCTAGCATGGAATTGAATACTACATTGCAACTTACTACAAATTTCTACCCTAGTCCTATAAAACTGCATTGGATGAATGATTGTTTTAATGTGAAATTGAACAAGCATGCTAAGGAAGTCATGACATTAGGACATTATGATGATACTATTTCATGTGATGTTGTACCTATGCAAGCTTGTCAAGTTTTATTGAATTATCCATGGCAGTATGATAAGAGAGTCGCCCATGATGGTTTTGTTAATCGTCATTCCTTACCCTTCTATGCTAGAATTGTTGCTCTTCCACCTATTATTCCTTCACAGGTCGCTGATGAGTATGACAAGAGGAAGGACAAGGATAAAAGAGCTAAAAGAATGAAGGAAGGCAAGGATTCCCCACAGCATCGAATTTGTTCCTCAAGGTGGAGCTATGCACTCAAGACATTCAAGAGGAAGTTGTGCATCAAAGAGGATGACGCCTATGAAGATCGTTCAATCATTCATGTCAAATATGATTCGAGGTCGAATCTTTTTCAAGAAGGGGAGAATGATGTGGGAGCATCTGAGCTATCATCAAGGACGCCCCATCCTAAATCTAAAGATGTGCTAACCACTGGAGCTAGGGCTAAAGATCGCTATGAGCCATCATTCAAGTCATTGATAGTAGCCCGAGCTCGTATTGTAGCCATTCAAGCTCGTAGAGATCCGGTTCGAGTCAAGATGAGAAGTCAAGTACTGAAGATGAAACAAACTAGACTTCAAGACGAAACTCTAGGCTTTGGAATCGCTCAATTCCGATATCAGACGAGAGAGAACGAGCCGTTTCAAAAAGAGCTGTCGGCGACATGTCTACAACCGCACCCGCGGCTCCATAACCGCACCCGCGGCTCCAACCGCGCCCGCGGCTCATTCGCCGAGGCCTCCTCCTGAACGCGCCCGCGGCTCAATAACCGCGCCCGCGGCTCATTCGCCGAGGCCTTTTCCTGAAACATTATTTTCGGATATTTATTTGTTTTTCGGATTATTATTTTAGGATATACTTTTTATTGTTTATTTCTTTAGTTGGCACCCTTATGAACCCTATATAAGGCTGCCTTAGTTGTTGTTTTACCGCCCCCCCCCAGACTTTGATATTGAATACAACGTTTATCGTTTTTCCTTCCAAAAGAGAGCTTTTGTGAGAAGAGTGCCCCGTGTGCATTGTCGTTCAGTTGGCCCTAGTTGTGCTTGTGTGTGTCAATCTCCTCCATAAGGTTGGTGCTATCGGGACTCCATAGAGCAACCTCCAGGTGCCTTGACCCACCAAAGTCATTGTGTTTGGTTGTAATCATCCGTTGGGGTTTCTTCATCATTCGGTAAGGTTCTTGTTCTTAAGTTCAAGGGTTTTATCGTTGTTTGATTTGGTTCCAATTGGCCTATCATTCGACTTATCCTTCTTTCATCTCATTCTAATTCCGCCTTTCTTCTCTGTTCGAGTTCCTATTCGAGTTTGGTGTCTAGGTCGGCAACTGCGGCTTAATCCCCGCATCACTTGAAGTGCACAATGCCCTCAGTGTGTAAGGCATAGAAAAATAATGAGGAAGAGAGAAAGAAGCTCACTGATCCGGGTCATCCCGGTTTGGATACCAAGCAGCAGCAGCAGCACAATAGCAAAAGCCCTCCCCGAGGCGTAAGAAAATCAACAACGATGAGTGCGGTTGTCAGAAAAACTTACTGAAATCAGCAAACAATGGACGACAAAGGCGAAAGCCGCGGGCGCGGGTTGGGAGCCGCGGATGCGGTTTTTGCTTTTGTCTGATTTCTGGCGAGGAGGGAGCCGCGGGCGCGGTTGTGGAGCCGCGGGTGCGGTTTCTGCGAGTTGGAGAATTTCTTGGCAGGGCGAGGTAGCGGGCGCGGGTTTTTGAGCCGCGGGTGCGGTTGGTGGGAGGGTGTTTATGTGCTTGGGAGATAGAGAATGAAATTTGATATGGAGAAGTGTAGAAGATGAAATTTGATATGGAGAAGGGTAGAAGATGAACCGTCAATTCCTTTTTCTTTTCTTTTTTTTCTTTTTTTTTTTCTCGATAAACGAAAAGAAGAACCGTCAATTCCTTTAGTAGCCAACGACCATCGTCTTCTCGTCTTGAATTCCTAGAAAATAGAAAACAAAACAATTAAAAAGAAAATGAAATTTAAGGGAAAAGGAGAATACCCTGGGTTGCCTCCCAAGCAGCGCCTTGGTTAGAGTCGTGGCTCGACTTGGTTTCCCGTCTTCAATTTTCAAAAGTTGGCTCTTCTAGAGCCATTTCATCGAAAGACACTTTGGTGAATCCCTCATGGTAAGGTTTCAACCTTTGACCATTCACCTTGAAGATGTTGTGGTTGTCCTTGTCAAACAACTCCACGACGCCATGAGGAAAGACGCGAGCAACAACATACGGGCCATTCCACCGGGATCGCAACTTACCCGGAAAAAGTTGAAGACAAGATTGGTAGAGCAAGACCTTGTCTCCAACCTTGAAGTCTTTCCTCAAGATGTTCTTGTCATGCCAAGCCTTCGTCTTTTCCTTGTAGATCACCGCATTCTCATACGCATCCCGGCGTATCTCTTCAAGCTCTTGGATTTGCAACTTCCTAAAGTCGCCTACCTCATCCAACTCCATGTTGCATTTTTGCACCGCCCACCATGCCTTGTGCTCTACAACCGGTGCCTGCACAATAGACGGAAGAAGCTTTTCGCTCTCCAAAGTTAGTAGCATGGGCCGACCGGCCAAAATTCTACCCGAAGCGTCTAGACGAGCTAGAACACTTTGAATCTCAGGTGGAAGAGACAAATCAAGTGTTGGTGAGTGAACGATGTTGTGTTCTAATACACTTGGTAATTCATCTAAGACGGAGATATTGAAAACATCTTGGACTATAGGATCAATTACATCAATTGAACAAATAGACGCAGCATCTTCGACGGGGTGTTTCGTAGCATCAAAAATGTTAAATTGAACTATTTCCCCATCGAACTCTAAAGTAAGAGATCCACTAGCCAAATCAATCTTTGTGTTAGCGGTTCGCATGAAGGGCCTCCCAAGCAAAATAGGAGCAGCTTGCCCATCATGTTCCATGTCTAACACAAAGAAATCAGCGGGAAAGAACAAATTATCCACCATAACCAAAACGTTTTCAACTACACCTTTAGGATACACGGTGGACCTATCGGCTAGTTGAATAACAATTCCGGTTTCATGAAGTGGACCTAACCCAAGAATCTTATAGAGAGAGTAAGGCAACACATTTATCGATGCACCCAAATCGAGCATGGCTCGTTCAAAATGTGTGTCGCCTATACGGCAAGGTATGCTGACCAGGCCCGGATCGCTGCACTTCTTAGGCATTCGCCTTTGAAATACAGCGGAGACACGCTCGCTTACCGTCACCTTTTGTTGCCCTTTCAACTTTTGATTCCTCTTGATTGTGCAAAGTTCTTTTAAAAACTTTGCATATCGAGGAATGCTTTTAATTAACTTGAGCAAGGGGATGTTTACCTCACATTTGCTAAACGTCTCAAACAGCTCCTTGTCGTTTTCCGGCCTTTTGGTGTTCCTAAGGGCATCGGGAAACGGGGCAGGAGGCTTGGTGGAGTCGAGAGGTGGAAAGTTGGGGCGAACGTAGTTGTCCTGTCTCAACTGGAAATCCCCCTGATCCTCCACTTCGAGTTCAGCATTTTGTGAAGGTAAGTCTGAAATTTTTTTCTCGGTGGAGGAGCCGCGGGTGCGGTTTTCAACCCGCGGGCACGGCTCGTCAGTCCAATTGCTTTCTGGAGCAGTGGAGGAGCCGCGGGCGCGGTTCTCGGTTGTCCTCAGAATCCAATTTTTCTGCCGAAGCCTCGACAAGGTTTTTGGTTTCCCCCAAAATCTGACCACTTCTTGTTGTCACTGCACGTACATTTCTGGTTGGATTCACCACCGTTTGGGACGGTAGAGAATTGGAATTTTGTTGTGCAATGGTGGTAACAGCTTCAGCCAACTGCCCAATTTGCTTCTCCATGTTCTTGATGCTCGACTCGGTCGTTTGAACATGAGTTGTGAAGTGTTGAGTCAAGGATCTCAGCAGCTCCGCAGTAGATGGTCCAGCATTGGGTCGAGGGCCTTGAGCTTGTTGTTGGGGCTCATTTGGATCACGCCACCGAAAATTGGGATGATCTCTATACCTCGGGTTGTAGTTATTTTGTTGATCACCACGAGGTCGTGGGGGTCCATACCCACCAGCAGCAGCATTGACATCAGCAACGTCTTCACCTTCAAGCTCAGGGCATTTATCTGTAAAATGAGAAGGGTCAGCACAAATACCACATACCTTTACTTGTTGTTGTTGTCCTTTTTGCAACTGAGAGACCATCTTCTTCAACTCTACAAGCTCAGCTACAAGAGCGGGATCCCCTGAACTTGCTGCGTGTACTCCCTTTTTGGTGTATATCCTACCAAAACTCCTTGTGCTCTCAGCCATATCTTGCAATTTCTCCATGGCATCCTCCGGCGTCATGTTGAGAATATTCCCACCACACGCAGCATCAACCATCCTCCTTTCTTGGTTAAGGAGACCATTGCAAATGTAAAGCACAAGATCCTCGGTATCATACCCATGAAAAGGGCACGAAGCACACAACCCCTTGAAGCGTTCAAGGTAGTCATAGAGCGTTTCGTCTTCACTTTGCTCGACATGGGCTATCTCCTTCTTGAGAGCATTTGCCTTCTTCACCGGAAAATACTTGCTCAAGAACACCTTGTGCAACTTTTCCCAATTATCAACCGAACCGGTTGGCAAATGGTAATACCAAGAACGAGCACCATCCTTCAAAGTGAACCCGAAGGCTCTCATCTTGATCTGCTCTTCCGTGACGTTTGGCGGTTTGGTTGTCATGCAAATGTCATGAAATTGGTTCAAATGCATGATTGGATCCTCACCAGCCAAACCATGGAAGCTTGGGAGCAAATTAATCACCCCTGACTTGAGCTCGAAAGTCACCCCATGAGCAAGGGGTGGAATAACCACAGCTTGAGGTTGTTGTGTTAGGTTCGGTGTTTGCCGCTCTCTCAAAGTGCGAGTAACACCACCTCCTGGTAGCCTTGTCTCAATTAGCTCTCGTTGAGCATTAACGACCAACTGCATGTCAGCCAATTGACGTTGCACTTCAGCTAAAGCTTCTCGATCGGCCATTTCTACTATCTCAGTCCCGACTCTGTTCTCTCTTTGATTCCGATGAAAAGTTCTCTCGATCTCTGAATCAAGAATAAAAAGAGGCTGATTAGTAGAACGGGTGTTGACCATTCACTAGTCAACACTAAAGTTAGTCAAAATAAGAACTTAAAAATAAGAAAATTTGACTCCCCGGCAACGGCGCCAAATTTGACGAGGCGAATTTGTCGTGTGCCAAGTCAAGTAATCCTAACATGCAAACTAAGTAATATAGTGCGCAAGTAAGGGTCGAATCCCAAGAGAATCAGTTTATCAAATTCTTAAGTTATCACAATGACTAACCAATAAACGTAACCAAAGGGGGGGTTTTTGTGGTTTTGATACGAAGTATCGAATGTCAACTTGGTTATGACAAGATTAAGCGAAGTGTTCCACTTAGCGATTATCCACAATTAGATTAACAAGTTGATCTTAAAATCCTTTTTATCCCTATGTCAAGTTCTCAAGTGATCGTTCTAATTCCTGTTCTTGAATAGTTATTAGTCCAACTAGTCCTAATAACCCTTACTCGATTATAACCTCAAAACTATCAAAGTTCAATAACAAAGTAGCAATGCATTCAGGAATAGATAGATACAAGCAATATCATGGACAACTAGTCGGATACTCGACATGTACTCAACTCTCTTCTCTAATAACAATCACAACTAGTTCATGCAAATAGATTGTGCTACACAACAAGTATGATAATTCAACTAGAAGTATCAAACTCTAGCAATATGAACAAGACACAACTAACTTAGGTGATCAATCTAAAGTAGTAAATCTAGTTCATCGACAATACAAACAAGAGAGTTGAGACAATCAAAGAGTAGACAAAAGGAAAGGATAAACTCACAACTTGTTGAATCCAAAAGCTTGAAACGCCAAGTGAAACAAAGAACCTTAGCAACTCATAAGTTTGTGAAATACTCTCCAAAAACTTAAGCAAAACAAAGATTAGATGATCAAGGGTGATCATCCACTACCTATATAGTATCAACTAATGTAACAGCCGAATTAAGGTACTAAAAACGTATAGAAAGTTACAGAATTAAACACAAATTACTTCAAATGGCAAAGACATCAATTTGATTCTTCTGTCGAGGAACCGCACCCGCGGGTTGAGAGTCGCGGGCGCGGTTTTGGGATTCTTCAGATTCTCAGGATGGCAGAGGGCCGCGGGCGCGGTTTTGGACCCGCGGGCGCGGTTTTGGGATTCTTCAGATTCTCAGGATGGCAGAGGGTCGCGGGCGCGGTTTTGGACCCGCGGGCGCGGCTTGAGATTTCTCGAAAACCTTGGCTGAAGGTGAAACCCGCGGGTGCGGCTTGAGACCCGCGGGTGCGGCTTTGTTGTCTGAGGCAGAACCTGCTGATTTCTTCAAGTCTTCGTCTTCGTCTTCGTCTTCAGCAGCTTCTTCCTTATGCTTCAATGCTTCCAATGCTTGTATCATCTCTTGGAATCTCGTATGTAAATCTTCTCTCGAACAGCTCCATGATACAGATTACATAGAAACAAATAACATAATCCTATACAAAACTAGCTAATAATCCATAGTTGCGGTATGTAAAACACCGCTTATCAGGCTGAGCTGAGGAAAAAACCATCTGATGATCACAAAGCTGCCATAATGGATTGTCCATGGTCTGAGGATTACAAGGACCAATACAGGAGTGAAGGTCGTGGAGATGAAGTAGCATTAATTCCAGATCGTGTTGTCAGGTATTTGAAGGGAAGTCTTCCATTCCTATTTGGAAAAAACTGGGAAGATGTGGACTTCATTTATGCACCCTTCTTCGTTGGAGGCAACCATTGGGTGGAAATTGAAATAGACCTCCAGAAGTGGAAGCTAAATATGTATGATTGCAACACCAATCTGAAGCCAGAGCGGGTAATAGAAAAAGAGGTGGCCCCAATCCTACAGTATTTGCCGAAGTTTTTGAGCAATCACGAGGCTCTGTCCACAAAGTACGCAGATAGACTTCAGGAGGACCTGACTTATGAAGGAAGGATTGAAGGCTTACCACAGAATAAGAGAAGGTAATATATCCCTCCACCCTTCTGTTATTTACCCTCCACACTTTATAAATATGTTACTAAAGCTTGTTTTTGTTTACAGTGGTGATTGTGGTGCATATAGTGTGAAGTACATTGAGTGGTTGTGTTTTGGAAATAATGATCTCTCCCAAATCTCGGACAAGACAATCAAAATGCACAGATTAGACATTGCTACCAGCCTGGTTGGTGACAAATGGGTGAGTAGGTTGAATAATGTTGATGACGTTGTTACACAGTAAGAATAATGGTTTGTGTTGTGTTTTATGTTTTTGAATATTCGGTTTTGGTTAGTGTGAATATTGGTTTGGTTTTGTTGACCTATGTTGGTCTGGAACAATGGCTTGCTTGTAATACAAATATGTGGTTTGAATGCAATTTTTTAGTCTTACCCCTACCACCTATGTCAACTCAAAATGTTAGGATGTGACAACTGCAAAAGTGTACCAGTTGCATAGTGACAGGATGAAAAAGTAATATTGTCAGGAAACAGTTTTCGAAATCGTATAAAAGTTTCAAATTTTTTAAAAACCCTGCCTTCATATTGTGTTACACTTCCTACAAATTTCTAGTTTGAATGCAAGTTTCTAGTCTTATCCGTACCAGCTATGACAACTCAAAGTGTACCAGTTGTAGAGTGTCAGGGTGAAATAAGAGTGTTGTCAGGATAAAGTTTTCAAACTTGATTTTAAAATTTCAAATTTTAAAATAACCCCGCCTTCATTTTGTGTTACACTTGAAGTCTATAAATAGCATAGTTTCCTACCGAATATTGTCATGCTCTCAGTCCATAAATTATCAAAAATATGGATCACGTTATGGATTTCAAAAGAGTCTATAGTGAAGTTTACCATGGTGGCTCCATTGTCCCCAGCAGCGGAAGAATGGCCAGTGTGACGAGCCACATCTATGAAGGTGGTCTTTGCGAAGATTGGGCTCCAGCGGCAGATAGTGTGAGGGACATCAATTGGCTAAGAGGACAGCTTTGGAACCTCAACAACCGCCAGCATCATGAGCATTATTTCTTTGAGATGGTTCATACTCATGGAGGGAGGAACACTATAAGAGCCTTGCAGCACTCACGGGATGCCCATGCCCTTGCAGATCTAGCAAGGTCCGTTGCTCTAATCAAAATCTTCATTCTCACTACTGAACACCCCTTGGAGCTCACCAAGAGGTGGAGGCGTGACTTCTTACCCCCGGGTCTCGACATACCACACCATGGAGATGAAGACTCTAATGTTATGTAATTTATGTAGCTCGTCAGGATGTCCGGGAAAGTGTGGCGGGATATGTTCTAGTTTGTGATCTAAGTACTATTATGTCTGCTTTTCAGTTTCTATGCTTTAATATTATGTTTTAATGAAAAATTATCTTTCTTCAGTGTGACTTCTGAGGATTAAAAGTTGTAGTTTGTGGTTGCATTCATCCTAGTCAGGATGAAAGTGAACATATAACAGGATAATACAGAAAGGGTGGACGGAAAGTAATACCAAATTCATTAAATTCTTTTATGGAAACACAATACAAGATAGAAGGAAACAACAGAGAAAAGGAAACTGAAATGAACGAAATAACATGAATTCAGACAACATCAATAGTTGTACACTTCAATATCGTACACGACACCATTGGAATCCGCAGTTTGTAGGTCGAAGAGGCACTCATCGTTGTACTTGAGCTTATTGTCTTGAACAAAAGCTCTCCAACCCTTGCCCAAGCGGTAGACATTGTTGTGGTGTTTGAGAAGAACTTTCCAAGTCTGAAGTCCAACTCTAAGTGTTATTTCACAGTTCTTGAAGTCTTTCAAGAACTTTTCTCCATGACCAAAGGGAATACATAGACGGCAGTCCCCATGAACGTATGACCGTTTCATTGTGACGAAAAAACTTGTTCTTTCGTAATTTTCGTCGAGAAATGGGTCTACGACGTGATAAGCAGCCATGAAGGAGTTGAGAGAAAGAGAGAAACAAAGGCTTGGTAGTAGAGAAAGAAAGGAATGAGTTATGTTCGATAATGAGAAAGAGTGGCCTTTATATATAAGAAAAAATTCACCAAAACTGAGTAAATGTGGTAAGTAAATGTTCTGGGTAGGTAAATGTGTTTGACTCCTTTTTGCTTGAAAACATGTACTGACGTTAGTGCAGAGTAAAGGCAAATTTGACTGCATTTATTATGTGGAGTTAGGTGACGGGATGGTAAATTTGAGGTGTGACAGGATAAAACAGAATAGACGGAGGGAAAACAAAATGAAACTTAACAAAGCAAACAAAAAAAGCATTTAATCATTCATACGAACAGAATTTCAACATCCAACCCAAAATAATATGACATATGAAATTAAGTATAACAGGATAAAACCGTTGTACTGTCAGGATATAACATCATTATCGGAGGGATTGATGTTACAATTGTTCATTTACCAAAAAGTTAGCATTGTTCACATACCAAAAAGTTAGAACCTTGCTGTCTTACCCTTGTATCCTATGGTCTTCGACTTGCCTGTCCTCCCCTTGCAGCCCGGTAGCACGTGTTGTGAGTATGGCCAGGCAGACCACATCTTGCACATCTCGTGGACACTCGTTTGTAGGACCTCTCCCACCTAGACTTATATCTATTCAACCTTGGTCTTCCAGGTCCCCTTTTCCATGGTGGTGGCAAACAAGGAAGAGAGGAGACTGATTGTGGAACATCCCATTGGTTGGGTGGAGGGATCAAATGGATGGTTTCCTTGTAAACTTCTTTTAAGGTGTTGTAGGTGTACAAGTGACTAACAAGAGTAGAAATGTCAACTCCCCTGTCCTTTGCTAATGCCAAAGCATGCCTACAAGGAATCCGATCTCTCTGAAAGACATTGCATTGGCACCGTTGTTGGCGAAGATTCACCTCGTACTTGTTCCTTCCATCAGTCACCTCTGCTTCAATATCACTAAGCCTATTGATGCTCATGTTCACAGATGCCGCATACCTATTATCAATGGTCTTGGTCACTGCCCTAGTAGTCACCTCACACCATGTATTAGCCGACTCCCTCCTTTCACAGAACCAGGTGGAAAAGGTAAGTAATATAACATCAAACAATGCTACAATAGGCCAGGTACGCTCCTATTTAAACACCTTGTTTATACATTCTGCATTGTTTGTAGTCATGATGTTGTACCTCTCAGCTGTGAAATATGCCCTAGACCACTTTTCAAGAGGCACTTTGAGAGCCAGATTTGCCACAACTGTAGTTCTGTTTTGAAGGATCTGAAGCTCAGTCCTATACTCTTCTACGGTGTACGCTTTTGCAACCTTAAACCACTGGTCCTGCAAACCTGCCCAACTGCACTTTTGCTTGAAGTTTTGCAGCATATGATAAATGCAATATCCATGTTGTGCAAGAAGGTGAATTTTTCTCAGAGCGACTTTAATAGGAAGGTGACAATCAGACACAAAAACCACATCCACACTATCTGCTACAACAACCGTCTTCAACTCTTCAAAGAAGAAGGACCAAGAATCCTTATTCTCATTGTCTACTACAGCAAAAGCCAAGGGATAGATCTGTTTGTTTCCATCTTGGGCAGTAGCAAGAAGAAGATGGCCATTGAATCTCCCTCCCAAGTGTGCTCCATCAACACAAATCACCTGATACATCATATAACCTGTCATAATCTATAATATATCCCGACAGGTAATTATATTTATTCTTCTGACATCATATCCCTCCACTATTTATCCTTTATCCCTCCACACACTACCATTTATCTGGAAAGATAAAAGATATAGTTTAAAAAGTTACCTTTCTCAAGTGAGGAACAGCCCTGATACAAGCACCCAATGCCCAGAAACAGTACTTAAATCGGTTTTGAGAATCCAATATTAAGCTTGTATATGATCCAGGATTGACTTCTTTCAACATATGAAGCCATGAGTGAAGTTGACTATAACCTTGCTCGGGAGACCCTCGAATGATGTCCTCTGCCTTTTGTCTTGCTCGGTTTGCTTTGGAATAACTGGTATCGGCTCCTAGCTCTTTCATGACAGCCTGTATCTCTTTTGCCCTTGGTGCGTCCTTGCGACCTTTGAACCTGTTACATGTGTTCAAAAACATCCTGACACGTTTCACACTCTATCCCTCCATATTAAATATTTGAACAAGACAGAAGCAATACATACCTATCAAGAATGCTCTTGTAAATGAAGGATGAATTGGCATGTCTGTTGTGATTGTTCCTGAACAGCATCGCACATGTATGGTTTGGTTTAAGCCTTCGGACCCACCATGGACCAGTAGCTTTACCACCCCTCGTTGAAGCACGAAAGCCAAATGAACATGCTCCACCATTTTTGCACTCCACAACATAAGTGGTCTTATCTGACTTCTTCACACGCATTTTTACACATTTCTCCACAACAAATGAGACCAAAGCCCGTTGAACCTCCTCCTTCGTTGGAAAGACATATCCAACCATCATTGCCAATGGCTGAGAGTTAGAGCACAATTCTTCTTCCTCCAAATTTTCAATATCAGCAGGAACATCGTAGTGGTAAGATCCTTGTTGATGTTCCTCATCATCTCCTCCCAGATATTCATAGTCCTCAACCTTCACATGATCATCATCAAATTCTACATCAGAAAGGTTGACAAGGTCCAAACCTTGTCGCTTGGTTGCAGACATAATAAAATCCTCCTCTTCATCGTCACTGATTAGTGACACAACCTCAGGTTCAATGCTTTTCTTAGCTTTCTTTGATTGCCCTCCACATTCCACAGATATCCGGACGAGCTTATCAGAAGATCCTGACACATCTTCTTCTTCTCTAAGCTCATCATCTACTATGTTGTGTAGCATGTGATCTGACATTTTTTTTAGGACTCTTACATGGTAAGAAGGTCCACCAACATTTTCAGTCTGAGAGCAAGGTTGAGGTGCACTACCTTCAACATCCATCATCTCTTCTTCTTCCTTTGGAATTACATTAGGGTTTTCATCTAAACCAATACATATAGGCTCCATCACAGAATGCAAAGGAATTGACCATATTCTATCTTTGCATGTTAACATGTTCAAGAAGAAAAAAGCATCTACATCATCACTATCGCAAATATCGAAAGGAGGAAGATTTTGGTTTTTTGGAGGCATGTAGGTCAGCTTTAAGGCAAACCTCTTAACATCTATGGCAAGCTTTTCTTCCACCATTTTCAGAAGCCCTTCATATTTGATCTCATCATTGACCATCAAAGCCTTTGTTTTTTTAGGGTTTTCATACACCCATTGCTCATTTTCTACCTTCCAATTGCCTCCACAAATTAAGGAGAGGATATATGTTTCACCTAAACAAGCCAAAACAAGAAAAAACATGGTCATTTATTGCTACCAATACACAAAAACCGTTTGCATTTAATATAGAAACTTACCCATTCCTTCCTTCTTCTATATGGCAAGATATGAAGAAAATTGAATGAAGCAAGAGATTAAAACAAATGGTCGACAGGATATGAAGAAACTTTAATGAGGAAGATGGAGTGAAAGAAAGAAACACACTTAATGAAGAAGATGAAGTTAAGATTAGCAAAACTACATTCATTTACGAGCAAAATTTTGCTCTAAGTGACCTTCCATCAATTTGGCGGGAAAAACTGGCGCCTTGGACTTTTTATGTGGCTGAGATTCATTCAGGAACGGGTGAACAGTGTTCCGTACGGATGTCAGAAATTTTGTGTGGCTGATCGTCGAAGTTCCTGACAACTTTCCCAATTCAGCCGTTTTTTGTTTAAAAAATTCCTGACACATGTACGGATTTGGACACTTTTTCTTCTTTTCTTCTTTTCTTCTTTTCTTCTTTTTTCACCTCATTATTATATTGTTATTGCATTTTCATTTACCTTTTCCCATAATTATTTTTTGATTTTCCAACTCAAAAAGAAAAGTGAAAAGAAAGTACATTTTGGATATTACTGCAATATCCAAAATACTTTAGACATTTTTGTTAGTTACCCCTAGGGTATTTTTGCAAATGAGCCTTATTTTAATCTTTGAAGATTTTGCGTGTGTATTACACGCTTCACTGTTTCTTCCAAATTTCAGCTACTTTTCTCTCTCCATCGTCGTCATCGCCATGGTTTTGCCTCCAATCGATATTCTTTTCTCATTATTGTTCTTCTCAAGTCTTTGTTCCATTTTTCGTCTTCTTTCGTTTGTTGTCTACATGGTTTCTTCGCTCGCTTTAGAGTTAGATTTAGATCTAGATATTGTACTTTTTGTTTCTCGATACTGTTTAGATTTGAAGTTTTCTCTATTTTATCTTGTTAAACACAAACTTGCATTTAGAAATTGAATATGTTTGGTTCTTCATGTTTAGACACACTAATTCGAATTATTTGTGAATCGATTTGTTTACAAGGTTCCGAAGATAGAAAATACTATAACTTTGTATTGAATCTATTGAAATTTAAATATATTGAAATTATTATGATCAAGGTAAATTTTATCTTCTTTTAATTTAAGAGAAACAATAATTTTGAGATCCTAGAGTGATTTTTGTGATTGGGTGATACTTGCAAACAGACTCTTGCAACTTTAACTTTGAATAGTTGTAAACTTATCTTCAACTTTAGCTCTATGATTTATAAAATTAGTTTGGATGATACACATACAAAGAAGCTTTAGGATTTTTGCTGGATTACCTCATGTACATTGATGCATTCACTCATGCACTTTGCTTCACCGACTCATGCATATTTATACACTCACTAATGCACTTTGCTTCACCGAGTCATGTACACGCAAATAAGTTATCATGTGCATTTTTAATTTCACTCTCTCATGCAACTTCTTATATTTACTCATGCATATTCATGCAATTTGTTTCAATGAGTCAAAAAAATTGTCATAGCATTGGACTATCTCATGCACTTTCTTATATTGACGCATGCATATGTATGCACTCACTCGTGCACTTTGTTTAAATGAGTCATGCACACCCAAAGAAGCTAATTTCCATATGCATTTTTATTAGACTTTCTCATACACTTTGTTAGAGTGACTCATGCATATTAATGCACTCACTCATGCACATTGTTTTAATGAGTCGTGCACATACAAATTAAGAAGTTGGCATATGCATTTTTATTGGATTGTCTCAAACAATTTGTTATATTTACTCATGCATATACATGCTCTCTCCTATGCACTTTGTGTCACTAACTGGTACACAACCAAAGATTTGATTCACATATTAAAATCTTATTTATTAAAACCTTCTTCTTTTTTCCAAGAGATTAGCATAACATGAAGTACAATATTACCTCTGCTTTTTCGAGCATTACTACTCAATATTTTTACTCCTGAGTGCAATGAGGCAATGAAACCAAATGTAAGTCAAATTTTTCCAACTCGTAAAGATGTCATTTAGGTTTACACCGTTTTCGCACAAACATGTGGTTTTGATGTTCTACAAAGAAAAACAAGAATACACCACTGAATGTTATTTGAAAATATCTTTGTTGTACAAGACAAGGATACAAAGTTTTATTTACATTTTGATGAATTTCTACTCATACATTATTTTACATTCTTTATTCAATAATTTGCATATACATACAACAAAATTATAAAGAATAAATCATTCCCCTAATAAACTATAAACATGTAAAACTCAAGTAGCCAACTTTAGATTAATCTATTCAAGCTGTTGCACCCCTCTAGAAAGCCTAACTTTTGACAAGAGATCCACCAAATGAAAATCTAAATTTAAGCCTATTAAGCATCTCATTACCATTAACTGAACTCTCTCTTTGCAACTGAACATCAAAAACTCTTTTACAATTGATGCAACTCACTTTGAAAGATCTGCAAATGAGAATTTCACAAACAATAACTCATGGGCTCAAAAGAAATGGCTCATTCATTAATTAGAACTAACTTATGCTCTAGTACTTACTGGCCTATGCACAAACATATATTACGATTGCAAACAATGCCTCGTGCATTTCAGAAGAATCAACGCATGCATTGTACAACATTCACTCATGCACTCATAAGAACTAACTCATGCACTCATACTTAATGGCTCATTCACAAATATATATTTCAATTACAAGCATTGAATCATGCATTCAAAAGAATTAACTCATGCACTAATAGTCACTAATTCATGCACTCATACTTAGTGGCCCATGCACAATATTTATTCCAATTGCAAGCATTGACTCGTGCATTCAGAAGGACCAATTCTTGCACTATGAACCACTGAGTCATGCACTCAAAGTCACTAACTCATACACTCATACTTACTGGCTCATTCACTCATATATATTTCTACTACAAACATTTACGCATGCATTTAGAAGAATCAATTCATGCACTATTAAACATTAACCCATGCACTATAGTCATTAAGTCATGCACTATCACCAACTGGCAGCAAAACTTCTAGATTTTTAATTAGTGTCAACAAAAAAACAATTTGGACGGAAAAAAAAATTGAAATTGTGAATGGATCTCGAAGGAATCAGGGAAAATCTCCTTAGAATTGTCATTAAATTGGTCGAAATTGAACAACGTCGAGTTCATTTGCAATAAAATTTTGGAATCGGTTCAGAATCATTTTTTTTTGAGGTAGGCAAGACACGGGGCGTCATCTCGAAAGTGATGACAGTCCCTGATCATCGACTTAAAGGTCGGTAAGAGACAAACATGCTAGAAGCCAGAAAATGAGGCATGAGAGTTCTGATATAGTCATCAGATAGGCCGGTTCGATCAGAATCAATTTTAATTAAAAATAGCTCTAACCATTTGAGTCAGACAATCAATAAAGAGCTAGGAAATATGATGGAATATCTGTGTTTGTTTGGAAATCTGTTTGCTGAAAATCATGAGAATTCATTTTCTACATATATTCAATTCATGCAAAACACATGAAACAAACTTATCTACTCCCCTAGGTAAGTTTCATTTCCCCCGTTTTTAGCTATAAAATCTCAATTTCCCTCATTTTGATTTATCTAGACTAAAATTCTACCAAACACATTTTCTCAAAACTCCACCAATCGTAAAACACATGAATTCATATTTAATTTTCCATGAATTACAATTCGTTCATCTAACCAAATGAGCGCTACTAATGCCGGTCAAGCATGCCAACAAAAAAGTATTTGTAGTATTTACTCGAAACATCACTCAAAACTTTTGTACTATATTCATGCCTAATTGCAAAGTTTGCACTGAATAATCAATCCGATCATGTCTACTTTTACGTGAAATGTTTGTTATTCAAACACTTGTAATAGTCCATAATGAGATCCAAAACACTTGACCATCTCCACTTTATTAGTGCGTTGCTTAGCACTATTTTAGCTAAATCGATTCCTAGTGAACCGGAGTATTCCGGTTTATCTCAAACCGGATTATGTTTATTGAAAAGAAAGAGGTTCGGAGGGGACCTACAACTCAGTAGAAAAACATAATTAAATGGACAAGTTTCAAAGAAAATCTTGACTAAAAAAAAAGGAATTTGGAAAAATACATTGATAAACAAGAATTGTTACCTTTTTTCATCACAGAAGAGGTCTCAATCACATTTAGCCTAAACCGAATTCTAAAAGAATATTTCTTTTAATTTTCAATAACAAAATATAATTTTTTAATGTATACATAGATGTGCACTTAGACATAGACGTATTTATTACATGTATAATTACGAGTTTTATCACTTCATATATTTTTCTTCTTTCTATTTATATTAAGATAGAATTTGTCGATAATTTAAATACGTTGAGAGACGTTCAGTTTAAAAGAAATTTTGCAAAATAATAATGTTTTAGGTCCTTATAACATGTTGAAATATTTATGAAAACATGGAACATTAAAGTAGAAGTACTCCTACTTTTCAACAGTTTGAAAAAAAATCTACGAAATATTAAGATTTTATGTCCTTGTAACATGTTAAAATATTTAATGGAAAAAATGAACATTAAAGTGGAAGGACATGTCGAAATATTCTTGAATAAAAGGAAACATTAAAGTGGAGAATATGAGAAACTAAAATACCATTTTCTTAGACATCTTTATAGAGGGAAAAAAAGTTGTTTTTATTCTCATTTCGTTTATTCGATCTCTTTTTGTTTTCAATTATTGCATATTTTTTTGTTGTTGGACCAAACCAATTAAAGTGAAGAATATCGTAAATTCCCTTTCTTCTATCAAACTCTAGACCACAAGATTATTTTCTTTGTCAAATTTTAATTCTCTTCAAGACGGTTCAACCCCGGTCTAAACTGATTTATATTGACCATTGTGATTTCTTTCGAATCGACCCACCTTAGATTCGTCCATCAGCTGGTGATCACAGTGATGTCCGAATTCATTCATGTATACATGTGTTGAAGTAGGGGTTGTTTCTTACGTATCGTCTTTACAATCAATTGATACTTGTGCCGATCTCTGAGTTATGCCACATCATCAATTACGTCATCTGACAAATCGTCATGTTTAAAAAAAATCAATAAAAAATACCACATATTTACGAAATTTGAAAAAAAAACTTAATTTAATTGAGATTATCTTTTACCTAATATTTTATCGGGTGTGAATCCCATAATAAACCCTCTTATAAAGATAAATAAGAATGAATTGCTTAGATTAAACTAGCTACCTCCACTTGTAGTGGGGGTAGTTGTGGTGATCCGGCAGCCTTCCGGCGACCACCCGACGACTTCCCGGCGACCACCCGTGGTTGTCCGGTAGAGGTCCGGCGGAGGTCCGACGTGGTCCGGTGGAGGTCCGGCGGTGGTTCAATAATAAATGAAAAAGTTAAAGTATAAAAATAAATGAAAATTTAAGTCTAATTCAAATTGGTGAACATTTAAATATAATGTAATGAACATTCTAATGATGAACATTTAATTATAATGTGATGAACATTCTGTTGGTGAACATGTAATTAAAATGTGATGAACATTCAGTAGAGTATATCAAAATGAACGTTTATCAACATTTTGATGAACATTTATGAACAACGTGATGAACATTTAAGTTAATTGTAATGAACTTTTGAGTAATGAACATTTTATTAAATGTTTGTGAACATTTAAGGATGTTTGATGAACATTTAAGTATGAGATGATGAACATTTAGGTAATTTTTGATGAAAATCAAGTGTTTTTCTACTCGAAATTATATTAAAGTGGTGGTCGAATGGTTGGTTGTTGGTGGGTCAATGGTGGTGCGGTGGTGGTCCGGTAGTGGTCGAAGGTGGTCGGCGGTGGTCGGAGGTGGTCCGGCAGTGGTCAGAGGTGGTCCGGCGGTGGTCAGAGGTGGTGACAAGGGGTGTCACGTGTCATCATATGGGCTCTTGGATCTCTTTTGATTCAAGGCTCCACAATCATTCTGATTTATCATTTTAACAACTATTATTACATGACACTTACCTTGTACACACTATCCAATTATAACTTAATACACTTTATATTTTCCATCTAAAGGTATTAATGATTATTTTTTACCTAAAGTATTTATCTATTTTATGCATACTGTCTAAATATATTTTAATATACTTGACTTTTTTTTTGGTGTAAGTTTAACTAGTATACATCCCCGCGCCTTTAAAAGGCGTGGTCCCTTTAATAATATAGTTTTATAACGTCAAAAATAAATTGAACTACTTATATTGACATGATATTAAATATTCTATAGTTTATATTGCTACGATATCTTACAAACTTGCATAAATATCGTAAGC
This sequence comes from Oxyria digyna, assembly GCA_029168935.1. Classification (NCBI taxonomy): domain Eukaryota; kingdom Viridiplantae; phylum Streptophyta; class Magnoliopsida; order Caryophyllales; family Polygonaceae; genus Oxyria; species Oxyria digyna. The sequence continues at coordinate 52,055,932 of JAPVLV010000005.1, forward strand.
AAATGCACAATCGTGTATCTTGTTCTGATATGTGATAAGTTCAAGATTAATACGCCATATGGAATGAAAATTATGCAGTAAATATTTTTTTAAATCGGACTGTTTTTTATATTAGCTTCTATTCGCTCAGCCGCCCATCTAGGGGTGTCAACACTCGGAGCAATTGCCTTGAAACCAACTCTCTCAACTCTCCTTACCAGTTGTGCAAGAACATTCCTATCATTGTAAACCTATAAGCTAAAGTAGCAAACATGTTATTTTTTTAATCCTACTCCATTATGACATTATTTGGATCATTTGTCAGAATCTGTCAATAAGGACATAAAATAACAAAAAAAAGACTGAAAAATCACTATAATTAGGCTATTAGTATTTAGTAGTGGGGGTTAAATGATTGAGTTTACACAACTTATTTTATTGTTTTTACTTATCAGTTTTTATTAGATAAGATTTTTTTTATAAAGCTAGCTATCAAATAAAAAAAAAGTGGGATGTAACTCTCATCTTGATTAGTATGAATTAAATAGCAAAAAATACTACTAATGTAACTAATTATTAAAATATTCTATATAACCCTTATTGTAGGTAGCGTGCCACGTGGTAGAATTTGATATGATATTACGTCGGTGAGGATGTATCGAGAACACAACCTTTTCTAATAATGAATTTGGTAAATTTTTATAAAGAAATTTTGGTTAAGGAAAATTTTAATTATTATCTTATAAATATGTTCTCGTTTATACACATAAAAATAAAACATGTGGAAGTTGTCAGAAAACTGTGAAAGAATACTGGAACAAAAGGAAATGAAACTCAAAATGTATCATCAGATAGAGTTGTTATTAGTTGAATAGTCGATTGTATCACCCTTTCATATATGTTCCTTTGTTAATTCATTCAACTTTCAAACTCATCAGTCAGTACGAATCCAAAGACACCCTAAGTCAAAGTGAAGGAAGATAGCTATGAGGCATTTATCCAATTTCATAAGTTAACGAATTTCAGTTATCTAATGCATGTATCTCGAATATACCTTAAATCATGGGTGTAGAAAGTTGTATTTACAAAATGGAAATTAATCATGTAAGGAAGAAAAGAGGTTCAAGATTGAAGTTTACCTAGGGCATGATACACAATTTAATAGCCATAGGGCCTGATCAAAGAAGTAGGTTGGTCTCAGAATTGGATTTGAAGTAATTTGTAAAGTGTTCGCAGAAAATATCGAACTCCATGATACACAATTTAATAGTCATAGTGCTTGATCGATTATGGAGGGAGGAGGTGGTGGAGAAGATGGAAGTTGAATGGAGATCGAGTTTTACAAGTTTAGGAAAGAAAGAGATCGGTGTTTAGGGTTTAAGAAAATGGACTTAATTTGTATTAAGTATTATATTATTAATCAAAATTTTATCTAAATACATATAATTTTAACACCTTCTGATGAAGGATCATCTGGACAACAACCGACACCTCCGGTCCCTGAACTTAAAGGTGCATTGACGCGCTCGAGAGCTAAGGAAGTCCAACAAGAGCTAGACAAGTTAGTAGCGTTCTTCAGTTCCAAGGAATTGAATACAGACGAAGAACCACCATTGAAGACTGTTCTGATGATCGAGGTTCGAGAACGAGCAGAGGACGACAGCGAAGAACCGCGACCGCGGCTGGAAACCGCGCCCGCGGCTCCATAACAGCGCCCGCGACCAGGAGGCAAGAACCGCGCCCGCGGCTTCATAACCGCACCCGCGGCCAGGAGGCAAGAACCGCGCCCGCGGCTCTATAACCGCACCCGCGGCCAGGACCTCGGCGAAGTGTCTCAGAAACATTATTTTCGGATATTATTTGTTTTCGGATTATTATTTTAGGATTTACTTTTATGTTTATTTCTTTAGTTGGCATCCTTATGAACCCTATATAAGGCTGCCTTAGTTATTGTTTTGCCCCCCCCCCAGACTTTGATATTGAATACAACGTTTATCGTTTTTCCTTCCAAAAGAGAGCTTTTGTGAGAAGAGTGCCCCGTGTGCATTGTCGTTCAGTTGGCCCTAGTTGTGCTTGTGTGTGTCAATCTCCTCCATAAGGTTGGTGCTATCGGGACTCCATAGAGCAACCTCCAGGTGCCTTGACCCACCAAAGTCATTGTGTTTGGTTGTAATCATCCGTTGGGGTTTCTTCATCATTCGGTAAGGTTCTTGTTCTTAAGTTCAAGGGTTTTATCGTTGTTTGATTTGGTTCCAATTGGCCTATCATTCGACTTATCCTTCTTTCATCTCATTCTAATTCCGCCTTTCTTCTCTATTCGAGTTCCTATTCGAGTTTGGTGTCTAGGTCGGCAACTGCGGCTTAATCCCCGCATCAAATTGGTATCAGAGCTGTGTTGACATCATTCGTCTTCACAAGAACATCAAGAGACCCCCTATCCAGAAAATTACAAAAAGAGTCAGCTTTTATTTTCTTGTTTGTCAGTTTCTTTCAGAAAATTGATTTTGAGTCTTCCATTGCTTTGATATTTCTTGTTGAGTCATTACAGGTTGTGTGCAAGAAGCTTGGATCGATTAGTGTTGGTGGAGATCGAAAGATTGGAGTTTGGAGCACCCTTGTTCCCAAAATCCATTCAGCCCTTCATCCATCTCAAAATTTATCCATCCCTACCAAAACGCAGCCATCAGAAACCCAAAAGAATTGCTGGAATTTCTTTCCTTGAAGCCCAAACAAGATCTTCAAAGAAGGAAATCTTATCTTTCTACAAGGGAATCTTATCTTTCTACAAGGGAAATCAAGTTAGTTGTTATTTTTATTTATTTTCAATTTTGCTGAGATTAATATCTCACATCAAGTCTGTAATTTCGTTTTGTTTAGTTGAGACAAAAAAAAAATCAAAAAAAAAGAATACAAAAAAAAAAAAGAATCGAAAAGTCTCAAAGTTAGTAGTTTGTTTTACGTTTTGTTGAGTCAAAGTCTAGTTTGATATTGTTTAAGTCGGATCTCAAGAACTCAAAGGAAATCGGGTTGAACAAACCCGAACGGAAACGAGAACCCACCAGGCCGCGACAGAAACCGCGCCCGCGGCTCAGTAGCCGCACCCGCGGTTCAAGCCGCACCCGCGGGATTCAGGCCGCGCCCGCGGCTTAGCCTCAAAAACCCGCACCCGCGGAATTCAAGCCGCACCCGCGGCTTAACCTCAAAGGCCACAGTTCGAAAATTTTCAGATACGAGTCTCCATTAATTACCTAACCCTCCCGACTCCGTCTTCGATCCTTCAATCGACATCAGTCGGAACAAGTTAAGGTACGCTTCCTATTGGCTTGTCTTGAAATTCGAAGCTTAATCATATCTCTGTTTTGCATTCTCATTCTTGCAAACGCCTTCGAGTTTTATTTTTCTTTCTTTCATTGAGTCAGTCTCTTGTTTGAGTCAGAACCTTACAGTCGAAACCCCGCACTACGCTAGTCATCTCCATCTCTACCATCATTCATATATTGCTAGGAGCTCGGTAGTTTCAACTTAGTGGGTTATTGATCCATACAAGCCAATTCATCAAAGAAAAGCTGATTGCAACGACAATTGAGAGAGAGTGCAGAGGAAAACATACGAGAGTAAACACTAGCGAGTTGTTTTCAGTTACACTTACCTTAATATTGTTCTGCGTTAGTCTTTTCTTTAGTGATGAGCAGGTCAGTTTCTCCCCATGGGAGGCAAGAAGCCCCGGAGACCCGCGCCCTTACCCCGGAATTTATGACCAACATGTTTCGGGAGATGACGTCGGCCATTACCACCGCCATAGAGCGGCAGCAGCGAACCACCCCGTCCCCAAGGGTTCGAGAGCACATCGGAACCTCCTATGATGCTCCAGTCGACAATCGGAGGCCCCTGCCTCCTCAGCAAGAAGTCTATGAGGCTGCCCGCATGGGTCGGGAACCCAGACGCAGGCCTACACCCCGGGACGATTTGCCACAAGACCGGAGAGGACGCTTTCGTAACTCTCCTATACCTCACTTTAATAGATACAATGCTGCTAACCGTTTTGATGATGCATTTCAGGACCTAGGTGATAATGATAACGAAGAGGAGCCTGAAGAAGAAGATGAGGCGGGATGGCGACCACACCGTCCCCAAGGAGGTTACCAAGGAAGGCGAAGAGAGCCTGAGCAAGATGGAGTGGGGAAGATAAAGGTTAAGATCCCGAGTTATGAGGGAAAGTGTGATCCAGACGTATATATGGAGTGGGAGACCAAGATTGAACAAGTCTGGAATTGTCACAACTTTCCTGAAGCCAAAAAGGTGCAGCTGGCATCTTTGGAGTTTAGTGGCTACGCGTTAGTTTGGTGGGATAGTTTGATCAGAGGAAGAGTTGCCAATGGAGATTATCCTGTCACTACTTGGGAACTTATGAAGAGGATGATGAGAGCTCGATTTATTCCCCGACATTACACTAGGGAACTTATTCAGCGGCTCGAGAATTTGAAGCAAGGATCAATGGGAGTCGAAGAGACTTACAATGCTATGCAAATAGCAATGGTTCGAGCTAATTTGGTGGAGGATGAGGAGACAACCATGGCTAGATATCTTCGTATCCTTCACCCATATGTGTCTAGTGAGATTGAGATGTTCCCTTACAACTCAATGACTGAGTTGCTACATTTGGCTATCAAGGTGGAAAGAAAGACCAAAATTAGGAGCCAAGGGAGCAAAAACGCAGGTGGCTGGAAAAATCAGCAAGGAAGGAACTCCTATCCTTCAGCCCGAGATGCCTCTAACAAGGAAGACAGTGGCTCTCGAAGGAATCCGCCATCCACTACTCAAGTGCCCTCCAAGACAACACTTGGCCCTTCTAATCCACCCCGAGGGAGTACTTCTAACCCTACTTCTAGAGCTAGGGATATTGAATGTTTTAAATGTAGAGGAAAGGGTCATATGATGAAAGATTGTCCTAATTCTAGAGTATTAATTGTTAATCAACTAGGCGAACTTGAAAGTGAAAGTGAAAAAGAAGAAAACCTAGGTGATATGCATGATGAGGATGATCTTAGTGATGAAATTGGTTATGAACATGGTGATTCTTTGATTTGTAAAAGAAATTTACATGTACAACCCGCCCCTTGTGAAGATAATCAAAGAGAAAATTTATTTCACACTAGGTGTTTAGTTCAAGGAAAGGTCTGTAATATGATTATCGATGGTGGAAGTTGTTGCAATATTGTTAGTACTGAATTGATCACTAAATTGCAGTTTACTACTATTTTCCACCCTAGACCTTATAAATTGCATTGGATGAATGAATGTGGAGAATTAAAAGTTCTAAAACAAGCTGAAGTAACATTCACCTTAGGAAAATATACGGATACGGTTTTATGTGATGTAGTTCCTATGCAAACTTGTCATATATTGTTAGGAAGACCATGGCAATACGATCGAAAGGTTACTCATGATGGTCATACTAACCGTCATACATTCATCTTTAATGGTAAGCCTATTACTCTTAAACCCATGACTCCAGCGCAGATAGCAGAAGCTTACGAAAGGAGCAAAGGCAAGGAAAAGGTTCCTGACAGAAACGAAGGAACAACAGCAGCGACCAAAAACCGCACCCGCGGTTCAGATGCCGCACCCGCGGCCAGCGATAGCTCGTGACAGAAGGAGCGGCACGAGAACCGCACCCGCGGCCCATTCGCCAAACCGCGCCCGCGGTGATTCAGCCGCGCCCGCGGGTCATTCTTCTGGCGCACTGGTTCCTGCAGTGACGACTCGAGCCCTATTGTCGTCCAAAGCCGAGCTGGAAGGTGAGTATTTACCCCTCGATACTACCTTAATGATGCTTTGCAAGAGATTTGTGTTGGCAGGTACCGAGTCTCGACTTGATCTACCCCTTAGCATTCAAGCTATTCTTGATGAGTTCGCTGAGGTGTTTCCGGATGAGATTCCACCGGGCTTACCGCCCTTTAGGGGCATTGAGCATCAAATTGATCTTATTCCAGGAGCGTCGTTACCTAACCGGCCCGCTTACAGAATGAACCCTCAGGAGTGTCAAGAGATTCAGAAGCAGGTGCAGGAGCTTGTAGATAAAGGGTATGTTCGGGAGAGTCTTAGTCCTTGTGCAGTTCCGGTCTTACTTGTGCCTAAGAAAGACAATTCTTGGCGGATGTGCGTTGATTGCCGAGCTATCAACAACATAACTGTCAAGTATCGTCATCCTATACCAAGGCTGGATGACATGTTGGATGAGCTTCACGGTGCCACAAACTTCACCAAGATTGATCTGAGAAGTGGCTACCATCAAATCCGAATGAGGGAAGGCGATGAGTGGAAGACCGCCTTCAAGACCAAATTTGGTCTATATGAGTGGCTTGTTATGCCATTTGGACTTACTAATGCCCCCTCTACTTTTATGAGGCTTATGAACCATGTCTTGAGGAAGTTTATAGGGAAGTTTGTTGTAGTTTATTTCGATGACATTCTGGTTTACAGCAGGTCCCTAGAGGAGCATGAGCAACATCTCAGGGAAGTGCTCGTTACTCTTAGTCTACAACGACTATATGCTAATTTGAAGAAGTGTGATTTTTGCACTGATAGAGTTATATTTCTTGGTTTTGCAGTGAGCTCCCAGGGATTACAGGTGGACGAGGAGAAGATCAAAGCCATACAGGAATGGCCGACACCCATGACCAGCAGCCAGGTACGCAGTTTCCACGGGTTAGCAAGCTTCTATCGGCGCTTTGTGAAGGATTTCAGCACCATTGCTGCACCGCTGACTGAGGTAACTAAGAAGCATTCAGCGTTTGTTTGGAAGGAGGCTCAAGAAAGGGCGTTTGAGGAGCTAAAACGCAGATTGACCGAGGCACCTTTGCTTGTGCTTCCCGACTTCACTAGACCATTCGAAGTGGAATGCGATGCTTCCGGAGTTGGCATTGGAGGAGTCCTCATGCAAGAAGGTAAGCCTATTGCCTTCTTTTCTGAAAAGTTGAAAGGTGCAAGTCTAAATTACTCTACTTATGATAAGGAATTGTATGCGTTATATAGAGTACTTAAGACTTGGCAACACTACCTATGGCCTAGAGAGTTTGTTTTGCATACCGATCATGAATCTTTGAAACATTTTAGGAGTCAAGACAAACTTGATAGGAGGCATGGTAGGTGGATGGAATTTATTGAGACTTTCCCTTATATTATCAAATACAAGAAGGGAAAGGACAATGTTGTTGCTGATGCACTATCTAGGAGGCATGCTTTAATTGTTCAACTTGACTCTAAGGTGTTAGGCTTTGTTTACATCAAGGAGTTATATCGTAATGATGCTGATTTTGGTGCTATTTATAAGCAATGTTTAGATAAAGGGACTTTGGATAAGTTTTACTTGTTTGATGGTTTCTTGTTTAAGGCTAGTAAAGTGTGCATACCTAAGTGTTCTTTGAGATTATTGCTTGTTGAAGAAGCCCATAAGGGTGGATTAATGGGACACTTTGGTAGAGACAAGACATATCATATGTTGCATACTCATTTTTATTGGCCTCATATGCTTAGGGATGTTGAGCATTGTTTGAAAAGATGTTTGGAGTGTCTTAAGGCTAAGTCTAGAGTTAAACCACATGGATTGTATACTCCTTTGCCTATTCCTACGACCCCTTGGGTAGACATTAGTATGGATTTTATTGTAGGGTTGCCTAGGACTAAGAAGGGGAGAGATTCTATTTTTGTGGTTGTTGATAGATTTTCTAAAATGGCTCATTTTATTGCTTGCAACAAGACTGATGATGCTCATCATGTGGCTGACTTGTTCTTTACCGGAGTTGTTAGGTTACATGGAGTACCAAAGACTATTGTGAGTGATAGGGATGTGAAGTTTCTAAGTTACTTTTGGAAAACTCTTTGGGGAAAACTAGGGACTAAACTTCTATTCTCTACATCTAGTCATCCTCAAACTGATGGTCAAACTGAAGTAACCAATAGGACCTTAGGAACCCTTTTGAGAGCCATTCTTAAGAAGAATTTGAAAGCTTGGGAAGAAGCCTTACCCCATGTTGAGTTTGCCTACAATAGGGCCATCCATTCCTCAACCTCGATGAGCCCCTTTGAATGTGTGTATGGTTTGAATCCACTAACCCCTTTTGATCTTATGCCGTTACCTACGAAGGAGCGAGTGGATTTCAATGCAGGAAAACAGGTTGATCACATCAAGGAAATTCATGAGAGGACAAGAGCTAAATTGTTAGAAGTAGCTGCTACAAATGCTAGCAAGGCAAACAGGAATAGGAAGAAGGTCATCTTCAAGGAGGGAGACCTCGTGTGGGTCCACTTTAGGAGAGAGCGTTTCCCCAGCAAACGTCACTCAAAGCTGTCCCCAAGAGGCGATGGACCATTCAAGGTACTTAGGAGGATTGGAGATAATGCTTATGTCTTAGAGCTTCCCGGCGACTATCAAGTGAGTGCTACCTTCAATGTGCAAGATCTGACTTTATTCGAGGGTGAAGAAGAAGAGGAGCTGGATGATTCGAGGTCGAATCCTTTTCAAGAAGGGGAGGATGATGAAGGATCATCTGGACAACAACCGACACCTCCGGTCCCTGAACTTAAAGGTGCATTGACGCGCTCGAGAGCTAAGGAAGTCCAACAAGAGCTAGACAAGTTAGTAGCGTTCTTCAGTTCCAAGGAATTGAATACAGACGAAGAACCACCATTGAAGACTGTTCTGATGATCGAGGTTCGAGAACGAGCAGAGGACGACAGCGAAGAACCGCGACCGCGGCTGGAAACCGCGCCCGCGGCTCCATAACAGCGCCCGCGGCCAGGAGGCAAGAACCGCGCCCGCGGCTCCATAACCGCACCCGCGGCCAGGAGGCAAGAACCGCGCCCGCGGCTCTATAACCGCACCCGCGGCCAGGACCTCGGCGAAGTGTCTCAGAAACATTATTTTCGGATATTATTTGTTTTCGGATTATTATTTTAGGATTTACTTTTATGTTTATTTCTTTAGTTGGCATCCTTATGAACCCTATATAAGGCTGCCTTAGTTATTGTTTTGCCCCCCCCCCCCCAGACTTTGATATTGAATACAACGTTTATCGTTTTTCCTTCCAAAAGAGAGCTTTTGTGAGAAGAGTGCCCCGTGTGCATTGTCGTTCAGTTGGCCCTAGTTGTGCTTGTGTGTGTCAATCTCCTCCATAAGGTTGGTGCTATCGGGACTCCATAGAGCAACCTCCAGGTGCCTTGACCCACCAAAGTCATTGTGTTTGGTTGTAATCATCCGTTGGGGTTTCTTCATCATTCGGTAAGGTTCTTGTTCTTAAGTTCAAGGGTTTTATCGTTGTTTGATTTGGTTCCAATTGGCCTATCATTCGACTTATCCTTCTTTCATCTCATTCTAATTCCGCCTTTCTTCTCTGTTCGAGTTCCTATTCGAGTTTGGTGTCTAGGTCGGCAACTGCGGCTTAATCCCCGCATCACCTTCTAAGTTGGATTATTTTAATTATTATTCCAAACGCAAAAAAACATTTAAAATAAAATAATAATAAGACACAGAAAAGACTTAAAAAGAGGAATACGAGCATGACTATAAAATATTATACAGCCGTATACATAACTGTGTCGAATTGCCGAATACGAACATGACCGTAAATTATTAGACGGTCGTATACATATCTAGGTCGATTTGCCGAACACCTATATTAAATGTGAAACCTGCAACAAAATTCAAATATACATTTGTGCTCTAATTAATTGGGTACAGATTATTGGATTACTAATCCTAACAGAACAAAATTCACTACACCCCAACCCAAACTTGTAACATATCAAATCTCTACTTTTCTTTAGTGCAATTAAGTATAATAGTAGGTATTAAGAAAGAACTATTTATCCTTCATACTTCATAGAAGATCATAAAAAAAATCTAACTATCTCCAAAGCTAACTTAATAGAAGAACAAATATTCATGCTTTAGCATTAAAATCACTTTTTTGCAGCAGCTATTTAACTCTCAATACATTAGTTGACAGTCCAGAAATAGACAAAAGAAATAAAACACAATAATTAAGTAGCAAACGTTCTACTTCTTTATACCACATGTTGTTTCAAAGACCTGTAAATACAAATAGACAACATTTTTTCTCAGAAGTTTTATCGTTGATATATGATATATATATATATATATACCTTACAAACCTTCTACAAACATATCAAGCAATAAACTATAACATATAGTTCAAACCAGAAATAGACAACATTTTTTAGAAGCTAAAGAAAAATAATCATGTAGCCCGAATAATTAAGTAGCTTACACTTTATCTTTGGGCCACCAAACTTTTAGTTTGCAGCCAATAATGTCCTCCTTGTACTTCTTTATATCAAATGGTGTTTCAAAGACCTGTAAATACACATTAAGACACAAACTGCAAGTTTGAATAAAAAAAAGAATTTTCACAGAAACTGATCAAGAAAAGCAAATTTTTATAAGGTTGAAAGAAATAGCTGAAGGCACATTGAATAAAAAAATATAATCCAAATAACGAGTCTAGAGAAACAAAAGATTATCAAAAAACATTTTGTATTATTAAAAACTATATCAAAATAACCTTCAAGAGCTCAATATTTCACTCCCAACTACATGATAAGGAGTGCAGGGTAAACTGAAATCGGTACTGATTATCTAAGTCGAAACTTTACCGAATATCAGTCCCAGTTCATTCTTTTCACATGTTATTTTTTTTCATAATTTACAATGTATCATCACTCAAATAAGAGAAGGTATATAGTTCCTAAGAAAATTCGGAGTTTGTGTACAACCATATATATGGAGTTACTAATTTTCACTTGGACATGCCTTTGTATAATCACGACTTCCTTTTTCAAAAAGAACTCATCAATCAAGTAGTAAAGAAAAACCTTAAAAATTAAACACATACATTTACAATGCTAGACACTGAAGATCACATCAACTAACAGACTTCACATACTATAAATGCATAAATCTGGAAAACAAATTAATGACTTAAATACAAGAAGCACACAGATTGTCGGATCGACGTGTAAAGTCGAACTCAATTTTCAAACCGTTGACATTCAACCCTTTCTCATTTTGAATCCTTCAATCTAAAAAAATACTGAGGCAAACCAAACTGAACAGAGGGACAGTGAGAAGGACTTACATCGGAAGTGTTACTGATGATATCTTAAAGGAAGAAATCTTTGTCAACCAAACGAAGCGAGAACAGAATCAGATCAGAGTGAAGATAACATTAGGTAAGGAATAGGAATCCACGATATCAAAACATGGAATATCATTTAGCATCTAATGATATCAAAACATGGTGCAACAAAATTCACAAAAATCAACATCCAAAAGACCAAGAGGTAACTAATACATCATGTCATCAACTAAACAATAGCATAAGGCAAGCAACATCTACTATCTCATGTAATAGAAAACATTAGCAAAATAAGGAAAGTATTGGCTGAAAACTCTTACATTGCATGGTTGATCTCCTTGCTTGCCTGCTCTACCACGAAGCTGTGGAAAAGAAAGTGCAGTATTCATCAAAATTTTGTATCATACAGAAACAGTCAAAAGCATAGACAACAAATTAAGTATATATATATATATATATATATATATATATATATTCATGTACACACTGTAAGCTCCTTAAAATCATACACCAAGAATCAAACTAATCCTACAAAGTTATCAAGTAAGGACATTGTAAGGCTTTGAAACAAATTACACTCATATCAAATTTGAATTTGTTAATTAAATCAAGACTTTCCAATGCTTAGAACGGAGAAAACATCAAATTTATCTACCTTTTTAGGCTGATAATATGAAATATAATCATCAGGATTAGTTACTACTTACTTAATTGTGACCACTAACTAAAGAGCTATATACAATTGATCATAATTACATCATAACACTTCGTCATCAATAAATTCGTAGGCTAAACAATAAACACATAGCATACTATACATTATATATCATCAAAATATAAGGAGTAGTTACTTAGTTAATTGTAGACCACTACATAATAAATTTGCACTTATATCTCTACTGTTACAAAGAGAACTTTTATACTCCGAAGAGACACGACATTAGTGCAAGTTCACGATATTTCCAACCGAATTCTTCATCCTATAAATCACAATTTACATTGAAGTTAACCTAAATCAGACCTTAATTGCAGTAGATAACACCTTAACATGCAATTCAGCACCTAGCACGTCACTTTCTACAAGGTATCAGCACAAACGCAAGAAAATGTACAGTTCTAAAATTGTAAAAAATGATAAAGAGCTAGCGAATATTAGTTTAGTAGAAGAATAAAGTGCCCCAATAGTATTTGAGAAAAATTGAATCAGCAAGAAGCTCAAACCAAAGAAATGTAAAACCTCACTAATTTGGGAGGTATTATGAGAAAATAAGTAAGTAGTAACTAATCCTGCCAGAATAGTGATTACTTTAAAGTATGCAAAAAGAGAGGTGGATCACAAAAAAAAAAATCATACTGCAAGAAGTGATTATTTTAATTCGTTATTGGATCCAACACTACTATCAATAATGAAAAAATTGAAGATACGGGAACAACTTATTAGAGAGGTTGGATTGAGAATTTTATATTTCAACTTCCTAGTATTTAATCATATTCCTCGAATATCTATTACTCCCTCCGTTTGCAAATATAAGTCGTCTGAGAGGAGTTTCTCCGTTCATTTATATATGTCGTTTGATAATATCAAATTAATTAAAAAGGAGTATGTACATTTTTTTTTCGATTAGAGTAACAACTTTTTCTATTGCATTGGAGCATTGTTCTTTTCTATGTCTTTCATATACCCTTTTACAATTTTCAAGACAGGATTTGAGGACTTAGATTAAAAAATATGCATTATATTTACTTTTCTTAATCTTTGTGTTGTTTGTTGAAACGACTTATATTTGCAAACAGAGGGAGTATGTCAATTCATATCCACCAAATTCCACATAAACCACAATTTGTAAGAAGAGAGAGATTACCTGATCGTATCTGATAGGATTGCTTCATCCTCGGAGTGTAAAATCATCAAAAATGCCATGTAATAGCTCAAATGTCTTGAATAAAATCTCTACAACACCTCTTTGTGAAACAACTTCCTCTCAAGTTTATTCACAAAACATGAAAACCCTAACAAGTATTATTCACAATGAACTTGAACTGAACCCCATATTTGTAAAATCTAATCATTGATGTTCAACTCTTCAATCAGTAATCAATCAATATTAATAAACGACATATGTATGTATACCATACCTAGCATGAATAGTGTTGTTACCCCGTACTCGCCGCTTAGCTCTTTTCCGCATATGCTCGCTCCGTGCTCTCCATCTCCCCGTCTCTTATGGAATGTTCATTCAGCTCAAGGCAGAATCAATTTCAGCAAACTATTAAGCAACAACAGGCTGAAGAATGTAAGTGAGTTAGGATCCATATAGCTTAAGGCAGAATCTAATATAATACGTGATGGAAATATCTTTAGGAAGAAAAGAAAGGGATAAGTGCAAGAAAATGGGCTGATTAAGTATCAATTATCAAATCAATATGTGATGAAAATACTATCAACCAATTCCATATCAAATCAATTATCAAGAATCATAAGCGAAACCCTAAGAAAAGACAGAGAACGAACTTACTTAGAACTTACTCAGAAAAAGGGTTTGATAACCATTAGAAATTTCAACTTCACACTCACATCGAACAGATAAATTTCTCTATCAAGGGAAATGCCGACTCACCAACAATAGAAGTTTAAAGCCTTTGTATACTGCAGATTTATCATCAAAAGGTCAAGATTTCAGAAATTAGGGTTTGATCCCAAAACCCCTAACTCCAACTCAATTCAATAATGAAAAACAAAGAATTATATCGGAACATTTTAAAAAAAAAATGACTCACATCGATATCAACATACTAAGAATATTAATTGTTTTCCATGTAATCAACAAAAACATTAGCAACAAAGAAAACCTACTATTTGGTTGCTCGTTAGTCCAACAAAACCCATCATTCCATTGGAACGGCGTTGCGACTATTGTGCAGGAACCAAAAATCAGAATCACAAAATTAGACACATATATAAACGAAATTGAGAAGTGTAGAGTTAGAGCACGTACTCATATTTGTGGAGATCAAACTCGTCGAAGTTGGTGATGACCTCCTCTACAAACTGTAAAGCTAGGCAACGTTCAACAAAGCTAGGCAAAGTTTAGCAAGATTACCTAAAATCAACATTAGTTAACCAAATTAAGAAATTTAAAAGACGAAGCAAACAGTTCAGCAAAGTTACGATATTCAAAAGACGAAACAAACAGCAGTTTCCAGAAATTAATCGAATTCAATCACATCAGGAGAGCCTTCTTTGGACTCTGAGTTGGATCGACAATAGCAAGCCCTAAGAAGATAAATTCCCACCCTACAGTCGACCAAAGACAGTAGTTATTAGTAGTTCATAAAACAAATTGAAACCAAATCTATACCAATACTAAAACAGAACGTTGTTTTGCTACATATCGCCCTTATATTCAATTCGCCTATGTGTCAACCTCTAAGATATGCTACATCATCCACCATGTCATCCTCCACATCACCCCACTTTATATTTTGATATATATCTTTTAATTAAATAAGTAAAAAAATCAAAAAGATATCTAATAGATTATATAACATAAAGAAATATTGATTTTTATCTTATATCATATTATATCTTTATCTTATATATAAATATATATCTTTATCTATTATTATGTTATCAATCTAACTAAGTTTAGTTATTAATGAACTTAAACTATAAAACATAAATCGTAAACTATAAACTATAATCGATAAATTATAAACCATAAAGTATAAACTACAATCTATAAACTAATTAATAGTATAGAATATAAATATATTATTAAAATATTTATTACATGTGACCCCGTACATGGTACGGGAACACACGCTAGTTATACCTGAAATGCAGTGAAAGATTCAACACTTGAGCATACCTATACAAATCGAAGAAGGATTGAAGTAAACATGGATTTCACTGAAAACGAAATCATCTTCCAACAGTTGGGGTTGTTCCTCTCCCATGTGGACAATGTTAGGGTCGACTTCCATGGGGCCTATATCGCCAGAAATCTCCAATTTCGCTCCGTCTTGGTTGAAGGATGAAGAGAAGCATCATAAGCTTCATCGGAATCCTGCTCCTTCTGGACAGGGACGGAGAGACCGCAATCGTTGCTAGGCTTCGGCTTCGGTTGTGAGGAGGCGGCAGAAGAAGGGGCTCCTGGTTTAGGTCATGCTTTCATCTGAAATCGGGATTTTGAAAGGAATTTTGTGGGTTTCGGGGATGTGGCGCTTGATCCATGAGCGTCGTCGGGAATGGATTAAAGTGAGTGGTGCAATGTTCGTAGTTTGAATTGAAATATGGTGAAAAGAATCGGTGTTCGTTTGTTGCGTGCTACTTGAAAGCCACAACCTTCATTGGAAGGAACAATGTGGTAGCAATGGAGCTTTGGTGCAGCGGTTGAGCGAGCAGAATAAAGAGGTTGAAGAGATTTAAGAATTGGAGCAGATCTGATCGACGATTTGAACAAAAATTAAAAAGGGAGAGGTTATGGAGAGAGATCGTGGAGGCAATTTCAAGATCATTTGGTCATCTTCTTCCTCTAGATTTAATTCAACAACTTTTCTTCCAGTTACAATCTCAAGCACAGTCAGTCCAAAGTTGTAAACATCCGCCTTCTCTGTCAACTCTCCCATCAAATTCGGCGACGGTAGAGGAGCAAATTCGGCGACGGTGCAGGAGCAAAAGTCGGCGACATGGAGGAAGCAAAACCTAAATGAATCGAGAGTTTGGATTTTAATTAGGCGAAATTGGGTTGAAGCAAGAGTAGAAGGAATTTCAGGCAATTTGAAGAATGAAACCCTAACTCCCGAAGAAGGGGTTGAAACTTGAAAGTAGAATAGGATTTAGGGGAGGTTTCTTTGAGCGGTTTTCAGAACGTGGGTGTCGTGTTTGATGTATAGTGAAGCAGTTAAGCACTTTAAACAGGGAGAGCGGTTTCTCAGAGTCGAGAGAGAGTTGTTGAGAGATGGGAGAGAAGTTGAGAGCGAAGAAGACGAAAGAGAAGTTGAGAAAGAGTGGGAAAAAAAGTAGGTGTAAAATATAAGGAGAGAGACTGTAAAATTGGGCTGAAAAAATTGATTTTAAATTTTTTTTTGGACCTGTAAAAAGATGACAAATGGTTGCAAGATAGAGCCCCTTGAAAGGGTTTACTTTAATCTCATTTGTACGCTTTTTATCTATATTCTCATATGATTAATACTAAATAAGTAAAAAATTAATAATTTATCTAACAAATTATATTACCATTTACATATTCATTTTTATCTTATACTATACTATTATATATTTTCTCTTATATATATCTTTATTTATTTATTATTTAATCAATCTAATTAACATAGATTATAATCTATACACCATAAATCATAAACTATACTACATAGTAATATAAATATAAATATATTAATAAAAAATATTTAATATATACGGTCCCGTGTCATGCAAGAACACATGCTAGTATTTTTCTAATCAATTGCGTTAAACTCTACCATAATTCATAATTGTATGAAGTTGAATCATCTTGTATTAAGTATCACTATTAGTATTAATGTACGAAACGCCTATATGCACGCGACTTTTTCTCTATATCCACGCGATTTGGTGCGCAGATGTTATGCGTATAGGTTGGTGCGCAGTTTTCTTGCGCACAAGGGTATTTTCGGGATAAATGTGAAAATTCTGACGATGTCTGTCAAATGTGTGCGCGGGAACAAAGCGCACAAAAGATATAATGCGCAAAAGTTCAGCGCACGACGTTTCGGATTCCCAAATGTGTGCGCTGAACTTGTGCGCACATATTAGTGCGCAGAAGAACTGCGCACAGGGTCTATTAAACCCTGCGCCGCAACTTCTTCTTCTTCCTCCATTCGCTTCTTCTTCTTCCTCCGGCGACTCGGGTTCCGGCAACTCGGGTTCCAGCGACGACGACTACGGATCCGGAGACACCGCACGATCTTTATTCGGTATAAAATTTCTAAACCCGCTTTTTTCAAATATTTATCGTATTTAATTTTGGAAATTTATTCGTAATTTTTTTTTGTAATAATTACGATTAAATTTAAGTTTTTTATGAATTAAATATTAGAATTCTTATCTTAATTGTAATTTAATCGTAATTTTTCATAATTACGTTTAAATTTCAGTTTTTTATGAATTAAATATTAGAATTCGTATGAATTGTAATTTAATCGTAATTTTTCATAATTACGATTAAATTTCAGTTTTTTATGAATTAAATATTAGAATTCTTATTAATCGTAATTTTTTATAATTACGATTAAGTTTCAGATTATTATGCATTAATCGAATGCCTAATCGAATTATTATGAATTCGTATTAATTGTAATTTTTTAGTAATAGTAGTGATTATTATTTCGTATTAGTTGAGATGTTTATTTTTTAGTAATTATGAATTAAATATTAGAAACTTAACAGTCATAACTAGTTATGACTTAATTGTTAAATTTCTAACAATTTCTATTAAAAAATTTAGTTTTCGTAGATATAAAGACTCGAATTTGATTACGAAGTTGCAAATTATTTCCGAATATTTTAGTATGAATTAGTCATACTAAAAATGTAAAAACATGTAGACTATACAAGCCGTCATGGATCAGACGGGCAACACGATGCCCGCACCAGTAGCGGAACGGCTTCCACGTCGACATGATGTGGCAGCCGGTGTGCGATTATCGTTCGAGGCCCTCGAACGATTTTTCGGCACCGGATCACCTGAGCGCCGTGAGCCAGGGAATGAGTACGAGGAGGCACAGCTGCAGCAGCAGGAGATAGATGGTTCGCATATGGAGATGGATGGACAGACAGGAGATTTCCAAGACGACTTAGATTATCCTGGTCGATATGTTACTGCGTTCGACCCTATCGAGCCCACACCAGTACAGGCGCAGGTGACCACGGATGACTATGATATCCAGGACGCACCTCTGTTTCAGGATGCTTTACCTCGCAGTTCAGAGCATACAGAGCAGGATTTACCTGCAGTGACAGATGCAGAAACGTCGACATCTTCTCCTCCTACGGTCGCATCTGCAGAGCCAGTCGCATCTTCAGAGCCAGTGTCGGGAGATTTAGACGACGATGACCATGCCGTAGCGACCTATTTTCCTTGGCTCGGGGACTCGATGCAGGACATTTGTCGTCCACGTGCGCCTCACCTATTGTGTTCTTATGAGACGCATATAGCGAGATGGATATGGTCGCGTGGTCCTCTTCCAGGGCCCGCTCCCGATGTACCATTGGTGCCCCCAGTGCAGGTTAGGAAGCGTGCCCGTGCGGGGGAAGCTGTAGGCCGAGGCAGAGGCCGAGGTGGTGGTGAGGGTGCTGTAGGCAGAGGCCGAGGTGGTGGGAGAGGGAGAAGGAGAGGTAGAGGGAGAGGGAGAGGTCAGGAGGGAGTTGGTGGTGAGGGTGTTGCTGCTGAGGGAGTCGCTGAGGGGGCTGCAGTTGAGGAGGTTGTTGGTGAGGAGGTTGCGGCTCCAGTTAGAGGTGGTCGTCGTCCCAGGCAGAGACGACGAGTAGGAGATATTCAGCCAGAGGATGAGCCAGAGGATGGGGACGGGGATGAGGCCGAGGCTGAGGCGGCTCCGTTAGATCCGGTATGTTCAATAACATTGATCTGAATGCTTATAATAAGTTATACGTTTCATATTTACTAACCGGACGCAAATTTTTTTCTGTACTTATTTAGGCTAGGAAGCTCCTGAGGGTGATGTACAGATCTGCACAGGTTCATGATTATGAGCATCATATTTCAGCTGAGGAGGGTACATGGTTCAGGCTTGCTGAGCGTTCTGGGCTGACAGAGCTGCGCCGAGGGGGCATAGCGTCTCAGATCGATGCTGCATTGATTTCTGCTTTTGTGGAGAGGTGGCATCCAGAGACCAACACTTTCCACATGCCATTAGCTGAGATGACCATCTGCCTACATGACGTGATGCAGATCCTCAGAGTCCGTATACATGGTCGTAGCTGCAATTCACCTATGACAGATGACCAGATCTATGCGGCGCTTGTGGACGCTATGGGTCAGGAGGCTGATGACATGAAGGCATGTTATAGCTCAGGTGGCATTCATTTTGGTGCCCTCAATGCTCGGTTGGAAGTTTTGTTTGATGCGCCAGTCAGGAATGAGAGTCACATTGCCACTCTGTATCTCCTTTTGCTTCTGGGCTCGACTGTCTTGGTGGACAGGTCGACAAACGGTGTCAAGGTCCAGTACGCGGCGCTTGTTCTCAACCATGATCGTACAGGGGACATTGCATGGGGAGCCGGCATACTTGCGTTAGTGTATCGCAATTTAGGGTCTGCATCTAGAGTCGAGACGGCAACCATTGGTTCATGTGGGATTCTTCTGAGGGTAAGATCTTGTCTTTAACGTCTTGGTGAATAACTCTTAACTATTCACGTAGTTTTACTAATAATCTGTAATTGTTTATATGTAGTGCTGGATCTGGGCATACTTTCCTCATTTTCGTGATCACTTTGTCACGAACCCTGCATTCGCCCATGGAGATGCTGCTGTAGGATTGTATACACCACTTAGCTCGGATACTGGGCGTTTGGTTGCCATCCGTCGCATGCTCGACAACATGAGATATGAGCAGGTTTGGATTTAATTTCTTATATTTTTTATTTCATTACCGCAATACGTGTCTAATTTGGCTTGTTATTTGTTTCAGGTTAACTGGCAGCCATGGAGAGATTTGGACTTCAACTCACCAGAGGTTTCTCCTTCGAGATTTGAGGGCGTATTGAGCATATGGAAATTTCATGAGGCCTACAACCCTAGGAGAGTCCTGCGGCAGTTCGGGCGGGCTCAGCCCGTTCCCGACCCACCCATTCAGCCGTTGTCATTTAATCGGCCCATGGGTTGCACGAGGTATGACGTCGTTTATGCACCTCAGCTTCTTCTTGCATGGGACGCAGAGCCGAGGCCTCTGATCGATCTGGATGGGCCGGTTGCAGAGCCAGCATGGAAGATGTCTGATGACTATATGGATTGGTTGGACGAGTTCTCACATCCCATCGTCGATCCATCCTCTGAGAGACATGATCGCCCGCCTCGCTATGGATATACCCCGGTGCCTATCGATGCATTAGCGGTATGTAAAATTTTATAAAGTTTGTACAAAACATAGCTTTATACCTTAACTAACGATTAAATTTACGTTTTGTTTGCAGCGTTGTCAGATCCTTCAAGCCATGATGCACTCTTTTATAGACACCCCTATCTCGGATCGACCTTGGGCCACTGAAGATGTGATTCGTGGTTGGCTTGCAATCTTAGAGGCACCTCAGGCACCTTTGGCACCATCTCCCCCACGTGCATCGCGGATGGCACCACCACCTCCTGTTTTCAGAGATTCTGTTAATGAGAGAGGCCAGGGGAGTGGATGTGGCACTCAGGATGATACGACTCAGGAGGATGCGCACCAGGATGATATGACTCAAGGTGATGTGCCTCGGGAGGATGCTCCGCCTTATACTCAGGAGACTCAGGACTAGACGCTCGACTTCTGTTTTTGTTTGATGGATGTTTTATGTACGATTGATGTTTTATGTATGCCTTTTTTTGTGTGATGGTTTGAACTTTTATGTTTTGCTAGTTTGAATATTCAAAATGACTCCGAACAATAATGCAAATACAAATCTGAACAACAAGACGTGAAAAACTATATTGACTTGAAAACGAAATACAAATTTCAACAACAACACTACACAAAGAGATGGTGAGGAAGACCAACCTATGAAGATCCCCAAACCGATGATTGGTTTCGATGTTCGGAGTCGGCAATATGTACCAACTAATAACCAGTTTCCAAACTCTTATTAGTTCGTACATTTTGCTAAATCCGAACATCGAAACCAATATCGGTTGGGGATCTTTATAGGTTGTCCCTCCTCAACTTCTCTTTGTCTAGTGCTATGCTTGTTTACTAACGATTACAACAATGACTTAACTAACGATTACAACAACCACTTAACTAACGATTGGAAGCCAGGGTCGCCTTAAGATCGGCGTTTTCCTCCTCCAACGTACGTATCTTCGAGAATAGATCTCTTATTGCAGCTAAGGAGTAACAAGGGTGTGGTGGATCGATCCACTCGCGGAATTCACAAATGTAACCACCAGTACCAGCGCATGTCCAGAACCTTCGAGCGAGGTTTCTTCGAGATTCTGAACTCCTCATTACCGCTGGTCGATCACATTTACAATAAAAAAGGGCAGCGTTGCTTGATGATGAACTGTGCGACATAGTGAGTGTTAAGAGACAAATGGTGAGATTGGTGAGGTTAAGAGAGAAATGGTGAGATTGGTGATTTGAGGTGAGTGCAACCCCCCTTTTATAGCTTTGTTTTTTGCTGTTGAAATATGACCGTTTCGTGCGCAGATGTTATGCGCACGCAACGGTCATATTTCAACCGCCATATTTTAACGGTCTTCAACCGTGCGCTTAACACTTGCGCAAAGAATCATGTGCGCAGATCTAATGCGCATATAAGGCCTCCAAGGCGTTTTCGCGTATTTTCGATCAACTTTTTGTGACGGGGAGACCGTATACACACTTTATATGCCTAATAACACTATTTTGTATAAGTTTTTCAAACATAATCCACATCGATGTGCTAGACCCTTCATAACGCAACTATTTCGAAGATTGAAAGACTAGTGAAGGTTTACAAAGGAGGTGTTACTCGAAGAGCTCAAGTTTTTGACTCGAAGTTACCGACAAGGTTAAATAGCTATAATATGCATTGAAAACAAGTTCCATTGCATTCCGACGTCGTTTGGGCATCGAACCGCCTATTCTCGACCTTAACAGGCCATCAGGACCGATAAGGGTTTTTTTGCGTTTTCCCGTATTTTCGATCAACTTTTTGTGACGGGGAGACCGTATACACACTTTATATGCCTAATAACACTATTTTGTATAAGTTTTTCAAACATAATCCACATCGATGTGCTAGACCCTTCATATCGCAACTATTTCGAAGATTGAAGAGTATAGTGCGCAGTGGTAGAACGCACAGAAATTTCAGCCATGCGCTAAGGTAAAGCGCACCTATTCTGTAACTTTTGGTGCGTAGGTATAACGCGCACAGAAAATTACCGTTAAAAATTTGTGCGCAGCTACATAGCGCACTTTTAGTTACCGTTATTTTGAATCGGTAACTCCTTGTGCGCAGAATCAACGCGCACCATATACATAAATTCCTATAAAACCAACGGTTTGAAGGTGGTGATTTCTTCATCCATCTCAACTAGAGCAAAAATCGAAGTTTCCCTACTTAATCGGTAAATTTTTCTTTTGTTCATTTTTGTACATGCTTTGTTTTTTGTATATGCTTTCATGTTTATAACTAAAGTTTTATTATTTACTTATTTGGAAGAACATAACTACGAATATGGCATCATCATCATCATCACCGAGACGTGTGAAGCCTGACCCTCCACAGATAATGTGTACTGGTACAAAAAGGTGTCGCCAAATGTGTAATGTTTACGTTAACAATGACGAAGACATGCCTGACCAGTATGGACGAAGGCATTATGCATGCAATTGTTTCTTCGGAATCAGGTTTATTGATCCAGAGCATACCCCTACTGCTTTACGTGCTATCACGAAATTAATCATCAAGAAAAAGAAGAGTGACAATAGAGTGAAGGTCCTGATGGAAAGGTTTAAGATTAAAGAAAAAGAATTGCGGTTGATGATTTGTAGTATCGTCTATGCTTCCGACTCCTCTTCCTCTTCTGCCGACGACGCCTAAATCGTAGACATCTAATGTTATGAGCATTGTGTACTTTCGTTGTGTACTTTCATTACGTACTTTCATTATGTACTTTCATTATGTATTTTCATTGTCGCTTCTTTGTCTCTCGAACGTGTTAAGAAATTCCAATGCAATCTGATCCATTCATTGTTATATAAAGCACAATTACACTACTACCAAAATAACAAATACGAAACATTAAAAACCAAGGCATTACAAACTAAGAAATTCCAATGTGTCTTCTAATTATTACATGACAATCTCACTCAGTCAGATATGTGAACGGGTTCGGTCCCTCCTTTATTCATGAATGGATCTGGTGCCCGACCATTTGAAATGCGGTACTCTCGATACATCCTCAAATTGTCCCCAAATGTTTCTTCCCACCATTGAATGTTTGGATCTACGTGTTTCTTCCACGAACCGGGAGTATGCGGTAGTGGTGAACCAACCATCAACGCCACCTATATAAACACAATCGACTTAAGATATTAAACAAAAAACTATGATTACACAAGTATCAAGTACAATTGTCTACTTTACCGGTATGAAGTGGTCACGGTTGCCTACGTGTGCCATGCCGAAAATCTGTCGTGGAGGATCAGCGTTTTCTGTTCTACACCTTAGCGGTAAGCAAAAGGTCGGAGCATCCCAACACAATAACACGAGGCCAACTTGGTATAGGGTGGCAAACACTAAGCCCATCAGTGGAAAGTGCAACCAGTACAGTTCTGAACAAGGGCTTCTGCATTGGTTAACTTGGAGAATAAGATCCTCCCAAGTACCCGGACGAAGACGACGACGAATAGGCTCGTACAATTCTCGGTTCTGAAGCAGCTCTGTTACCAGCTCACGCCGAATGTTTCCGTACTCTTGTTCTTTTCTTCCCAGAAGTAAGGCCATCGACCTATAACCACAATGTCCGTCAGAACGTACCTGTCTAACATCTGTGATGTATGGAAGCAAAAAATCATCCAAATTGTCAATGCCGAAGTCAACCCCCCTATGAATGAGAGGAACACCAAGTTCTTCAGGGCACTGATCGAAGTCAGTGTAGTTTGATCCTTCAGGCTGTGATAGGTCGGGCATGGGTTGAGAATGCAACTCCTCGGCCTCAATGACCACGGGAAGTGATGTTGTTTGCTCTCTAGGACGACCTGGTCGTTTTGCTCCTGTATTGTTTGCCTTCTTCTTTCCTTTTGATTTCTGCTTTGCCTCCTCCTTCTCATACTTCTCCAGCTCTTCTTGTTTGTTCTCGCCCTAATTGAATCAATCTGAAGGAGTACTGAATGATGGATCCGTACGATCACTCTGTTAAAGCCCCCTCTGCTGGAACCAATAATATCTTTCAAAACCTTGTGCATCCCTTCAACTCTAAAAAACAGTTAAGTTGGTAAGTTCAGAAAGTACGCCGTTATGATATAATCGTCTGTAACTAAAAAATATCAATATTTACCTGTTTGAAGTCCTCGTAAGGAAATGAAGCTTATGATCTGTCCAAGCCCTCACTATACTTGTCTTGTGAGGATTAAGCCATGTTCTCTCAACGTATCCCACAAGGCCGCTCTTCCAAGATCTCTTCAACTGTTCGAGCCGCAGTTCATAGGTCTCTTCAGTAGCTGAGCAAAATAGTCCCCAACATTGTCCTGCAAAGGCTTCCACTTTAATTTGTCTCTTTAGGATGGTCGAAGCATGTGCCTCAATGTTGTGTTTGATATGCACCCAACACAACAGATGTTGAACTTCGCTCCCGAAAACAGTCTTTATCCCTTTTATCAGCGCGTCTTCGCAATCTGTCATTATAGCCGTTGGCATCACTCCCAAATCTATGAATAATGACTTCAATTGAATCATTATCCATGTGTAATGATAAATCCTTTCCGCTTTAGTGAATGCATACGCGATGTTGAACGTCTTGTGTGTACTGGTGAATCCAACGATCTCTACGAGCGGCATTTCATATCTATTGAAACATTAACATATATCACTACAGAACATATATCATTATCCGAACTAAATATCGACCAAGGTATTGTAGAGACTTACTTGTTTGTCTTGTATGTCGCATCGATAATTACCACGTACGGGTACTTCTTCAACAAACGCAACGACTCTTGGTTAGCAAAGAATAATATTGCAACCTCTCTGTTTGTCGTGTCTCTATGTGGGTGAACTACGTAGTCGTGGTGTCGCAAAAACTTAAGCGACCACTGTGTCACGTTTAGCTCTCCGCGATCTTCGTAATTCACCTTCTGCAAAAAGTTTGCAACTTGTCTCCTTGAAGTAACATTACCAGGGTACTTCTCCCTCAATTTAGAGATAATTTCTTTTGGCGTCTTGCGTCCAGTTCCATCTCCCCCACCGCCTAGCACAAAGCTCTTGCTCCTCCGTCATTCGACCCATGAATGCATTCCCATGAAAACTAGCAAGTAGCACATGGTTATGCCGACCTTCTATCACACCTAAAATCCATTTTTCTCCTGCGACCCCGGGAATGTTTTTCTTTCGCACTGCCAGTAGCTGAAATCTACACTCACACTTCTTCGACTCCGACTTTCTAAGCCTAGGAACAACCAACTCTGGATTCTCTTTGTTCACCTTTGGCCTCCCAGATCTTGGTTTTCCAAATCTATCGCACACAATACTTATTTGGTACGGACTTGAATTACGCGTTACCAAAGCTATCACTAACTCCTTTCCTCTATCTCTCGCCCACTCATACAATTCTTGCGGAGTATCCCAATATTTTGCGGTTCTAAAATAATCCGAATAATCTTTCCCCTATACGTAATTGTAGAGCGACAATTAACACTACTACCAAAATAACAAGGCAAAATACGAATCATTACTTTAAACTAATTAGGATATCATATGAAACTAATTAGGCTATCATATGAAACTTATTATGCTAGCATATGAAACTAATTTGAAACTAATTACGCTACCATATGTTTCAAATTATAACATATTATACTAACCACAAATTCACCACTCGGATCCCAGTCGCCGAACTCTTCGTCTTCTAAGAAACCATCCAACCATTCGTCGTCGTTCGGGTCGTCTTCCTCTTCTTGTGATCCGCTATCCCAATCGTGTTCTTCATCACTATCTTCACAACTTTGATTAATCAACTCTAACATACGAGAGTTTTGATTACGACGAGACATTTTGAATGAATTTGTTGCAAAACGAAGAGGTTTTGAATGAATTTGTTGGAAACGAAGAGATTGTGGCTTTATATAGGCACATTTATGACCGTTGTGGTCCAAATGGATGGATCCTAAACTGTAAAGACCCGTGCGTTAACCATCCGCGCACAAACCCAAACCCTAAAGCACCTATGCGCAGAAC
The DNA here is from genome assembly GCA_029168935.1 of Oxyria digyna. NCBI lineage: Eukaryota > Viridiplantae > Streptophyta > Magnoliopsida > Caryophyllales > Polygonaceae > Oxyria > Oxyria digyna. Next base: position 52,082,206 of record JAPVLV010000005.1, read on the forward strand.
CTAAGCGCACAGTTTTACATTTAACGGCTACTTTTTTCTAAAATTTCAACGGCTACTATGTTTGAACAGTGCGCAGAAACACGGCGCACAGATTCTCAACCTGTGCGCAGTAGTTAGGCGCACAAGTTGTTACAGACTCTGAAAATTTACGAAAAGTACCCGTAATACCTCGTAAAACACGTATGCGCATAAGACCTGCGCACAGATGCGTGCGCATAAGTTGCGCGCACAGATTCGCGTGCATATATGCCTCGATTCGCGTGCATATAGCCATTGCCTTAATGTATCACTATTTTTTCAGTTTAGACCCGTTTACTTGGTAATCAGCTTTCTAATCTTAGAAAAGACTTACATTTTCGTGTGAAATGGCACAGGATGATACAAGTTTTGGGAAAGTTATACAGTATTAAGTTTGATTGATGCTGCAAGTGATTACTAGAAATGATTTTTGGTTGCCATGCTAGACCACCATTATTAGGTTAGGAAGACCTCTACGTATTACATATACACTAGGTTATTTTCCCGCGCTTCGCGCGGGCCAAAGACGTTTTATTTTTGTCGATATTACTTAAGATATTATTTTCATATATGTATTTTTGGAGTAATTTTTAATAAAAAATAATATCTCTTATATATGTACCAAACCACACAGTCGTTGACGATGCTTGAATTGCTCTTCATTGTCATATGAATTGGAGGCGAAGAGCGAAAAAAAGATGAAAATAAATATCAACCAATTAAGCACATAGTTATGATTTTATTAGACATTTAAAGAGTCTCAACTGTCATTACTTTGGACAATACCAACCAATTTATATAGAGAGAGAGATTTAAAAGTTATTAATTATATTTACTAATTATTGAATATTAACAATTTTTTAGTATTAAGAATTATTAATTTAATGCATTCATTAGCTTAAATTTGATATCATTGAGTTGAAGAATATAAAGACTTGTAGATATTAATTTTATAGCTTGAAACTAAGAAAAGATGTAGTTTTGGATTAAATATTTATGATGAGAGAATAAATGTTTTTTTCATGCATTAAATAGGTACGGATTTCATTTACTTTCGACCAAGACCAACCAACTTTTATATATATATATAGATATATAGATGAATGGGGAACAATTTTAATTTCACTAGCTTTAATTATTTGACTAAAAGTTGACCAAAGTTGTAAATTTGCAAAACAATCAACCAATTTGTCTTGTCTATATTTATGGTCTAGGTTGTCATACAATGCACTTGATCGACCTAATCTAAATCAGATTTTGTTCCTCATACAAATCAAACTTATAAATGATATGTATGTATAGCTTTGTTCACAATAAAACTTGAATATTTTGCTCTAGCAATTGCAATCCAATGTAACTAAAGGCATATAAGCTAGCAAAATGAGTATTTGTAAGTGTATTATATGTTGCTATAGTTACATAGTTTCTATTCACCGCCCACCCAAATTGCTATTTACCGCCCAGTTTTCGTGCGTCGCGTATGGACATAATATGTACGTCGCGTATCGATTGCAGCATGAGGATAGCCCGTGAACTGATGCAGAAGAGGATATCCCGAGACCTGTGGGAAAACATATGTCAAATTATGACGTGACATAATTTATTAATGAATAAAGATTGTACGTATCTTAATGAAGAGGAAAGTTATGGTACAAACAACTTTTAACGTAGGAAAAAACAAACAGTTCGCGTTCACGAATACACGTCACTGTTCATATTTTGGATGGTAATATTCATAATCTGGGCCATGAAATTTTCTGAACGTTTTCAGTGAGGGGCGCGGTGACATACTTGTAATTACTGCGAACTTTGATATTTTTTTCTTCCTTAAAATGACCTAAAAAAATTCATCTCCCAGACTATGAACATTACGCTCATATTATGAGCATTAGTTTGTCCTATGTGAACACGTTTTTTTTTCTACGTTAAGTCTTGTTTTCACCCGAACCTTTCTCTCTTAATGAATCCTTGAAATAATCAGGATCAAACCAAATAGGCAACAACACTAAAATTCTCAAGCACAATTTAGAAGACTAGACTTTAAGCGGACTTGGAATTAAGGTTAAATTCTTGTATGCAATTTTAAGCAAGATAGTGGAGAAGTGGTGGGGGCTTCGGCGCCGTGCAAAATAGAATAGAGGTGTTTGAATAAAAAAGTTGAATTGTACCCTGTTTAGGCCGACACTCATGTCCCCCACACCACTATGAATTTACAACAAACACTTCATTTAAATGCTACACATTGCTTCATGTACCAAACTTGTTCACACTTTAGTCTATCAATTATTCTTTCTAGTGTCGATTGATATTAATATGAAACCCAATACACTTGTCATGATCACACGAAGTTTAACATAAATAAATAAAATGACCGATATGATGTACGTAATGGACATGTGTCTTTAAGTTATTGTTGAGATGTTATCCTACATCGGAACTCAAAAATCTAATCATAGACTCTTATATGACTTGTTGAATCACTCTTTCAATTCTCAATTGGTTATGAGACTGAACGTAGATAGTAGACTCATATTAGCCTACAACTTGTCTAATATTTACATATGGTATCAAAGCAAGGTTTCGGTTCTGACTCTTGGGTCCAAGTGTTGTCAGCACATTTTGGTGGGTCGTACTTGAAAGGGTGTGTCCCACATGAGAAATTCAAGGTTTAAACAAGACTAATGTATAACCTAGTGAATTACTCTTATACACGAGACACTAAAGTTGGTCACGAGCATGTCTATGCTTTAATAGTTTTCAGGCATTTTAGTTTAAGATTTTAATTTTAAGTCTAAGGAGTAATATGTACTCAATGTGAACCGAGAGATTCTTTAATATCGATACCAAAATATTAAATATGTGTGTGTAATGTGTATATGATATAAATACTGAGAAATTGGAAAACATTTATTGACATACTTAAGAACATCCAAAAATAGAAAAATATTTATTTTTTAAAGAACATTTATTGAGAAACTGGAGAACATTAACATTTGAGTACATTTTGATGAACATTATATATATTATGAAGAACATTCGATATTTATACGTTCTCACCCGGACTACACCCATAGATAAATTATTTAATATATGCGTATAATTATCATTCATATGTGTATCTACTACGGAGTACAAATCTGAAATTATTGACATCTGAATTTGAGCGATGAACCAGACTTAAAATTAAATTCAAGTGAAGACCAAACTTGAAGGAACAGTGACAAAATTTCAGTCAGATACAACTTACCAGTTTTAATTTTACCACCACCATGAAAATCATAAAAGCAACTGTCCCCCACGCCCAACGTCACAGTCACGGTCACAGACACACTTCCAGGGAACAATCCCCACCACTCATATCCCGCCACGTATCCTCCTTTCATTGGTCGTTCACCCCACGCCCAACACCGCTATATAAAACACACTTGCTCCAGAATCACAACGCAAAAGCCCTCTTTTGACAAACACCAAAAATCGAAATTAAAATCTGGAACGACACTGCCGGAAGATATGGCCGATGATTCGCCGGAATCGGAGGGCTCTTGCGCCGTCGACCTCAAGGAGACTGAGCTCACTCTCGGCTTACCTGGAGGCCGCGTTACCGGATCCGCCGCCGGAGTGAAGCGTGGTCTCGATTTGAATTCGGAGGAAGACGAAGAAGCTTCATCCGCTCCCAAGCCTCCAAGCGCAAAGTAAGTACCGATTCATCGCTCATTGTAACTTCGATTTCATCAATTTTGGTGCGGTAGCGATTAGTTAGGGTTTGATTAGTTGTTCAGTGTTTCTGCGGTACTGTTGCTGATTGAGGAAATTGAATGTTAGGTTTTAGGGCAAGGTTCACTATTCTTTGACTCCGGAATTCTTATTTTGTGAGGTAGAATCAAGACTTAGCTATCTTCATTTTGGATCATCATAAAACAACCTTTCTGTTATAATTGGGAGACTTTTTAAAGCATTTGGTTGATGTTGTTGTTGTTATTGTCGTTTTAGGGCGCAATTAGTGGGGTGGCCGCCTGTGAGAGCTTCAAGGAAGAACACGATGAAATCGAGTGGAGCTTGCAAGTATGTGAAGGTGGCGGTGGACGGAGCTCCATATCTCAGGAAAGTAGATCTTGAGATGTACAACAGCTACCAACAACTGCTTAAGGCGTTAGAGGATTTATTCTCTTCGTTCACCATTCGTATGTTATCCAATTTCAAACAGATACTGAATCATCGCTGCTATTAGGGTTTGATTGTTTGAATATTACTGTAATCTGTGTTCAGGTAACTATTTCAATGACGGAAAGTTAATGGACCCTGTAAACCGATCCGAATACGTCCCCACTTATGAAGATAAGGATGGAGATTGGATGATGGTTGGAGATGTTCCTTGGAAGTAAGCATCTTTGTGAAAGTGCAATGTCAATTTTTGAAGCACTATGATTGTATTGTACTGCTGAGTTTGTTTAGTTTAATGATTTTATATGTCATAATGAAACTTATGTTATAATTCTTCATCTGCACAGAATGTTTGTGGAATCATGCAAGCGCCTTAGGCTAATGAAGAGCTCCGAGGCTACTGGATTTGGTAATATTCTTCACACTTGTTTTCTCTATAAAGTTGAACATTCATGATGCTATATGATCTTGTTGTCTCTAATGTGCACTTTTTTATATTCACTTTTTCTCACAAATAAATAGTAGATGTTGTTGCTTTCGACATCTATAAGCATTAGATCGTATATTTTCGAGTACTTGATGGATCTTGATCTCAACTCTGATGACATGTTTCATGTGTGATGGTAGTGCCAAGAACACCATCAAACTAAAGCTAGAGAAAGAGGTGTATAGGAACCAGCCACTACGAATATATGCATCATTGGATCAAATGGCATAGAATTTGGGCCGTAATAAAGTGGGCTACAGGCCCAGGCCAGCCCAAAGCAGTGTTGAAAGATTGAATCACCAATCTACACTTTCTGCTTCCTTTTTTGTTATTTTCTCAAATGTTTTTTTTGTTTATGTTGTAAGTTGTACGTACTTTTTATGCTTTGATTTTGTGTGGCTAGTACTTGTATGGTGTGTGATTTTACTCATTTACATCTCCTTTGTCAACATGTTTAAAAGTGTTTCGACTTGTTTGGATTTGCTGAATGTTGTTCGAAATTACCAAAGTGTTGCTAGTTGTTGTGTATGAGATTAGTTTTCTAGTTTAGAATTTCATGGGTCATAAAGCATACTTGGGCCTATCATGGGCTCACCGTCCATCTTTGCACTGGGTTAATATTTGATTTTCTTATATCGAATTTGATAACTTTATACATCTTTCTTTTCTTATGATAATTCCTATATTTATCAAAACAAAGGTATTTGAATAAATCTTACCTTAATCACATGACATCTACCTTAAACAGTATCATATGTCAAGTTGTTAGAGCTTTCTACTTTTCCTGTAAATTCGTGTATTTCTAGTATGTCTATTTATCATAGGGCGTTTAACCCCGCACCCATTTTTTTATAACTGGCACCCGTCTTGGGCGCATTTCGGGTGCGTCCAATTTTTTTTTTTGAACCGGGACTGTTCATGGGCGCATCCTGGCTGCGCCCATGAACAGTAAATTTTTTTTTTTTTTTTTTGCCGTCAAAAGTTTAAAAAACCCGGTTTAAGTTGGACGCATCCTGGATGCGCCCAAAACTGAACCGGGTTTTTTTAAAAACATTTTGGACGCATCCGGGTTGCGTCCAAGACGGGTGCCAGTTATAAAAAAGTGGGTGCGGGGTTTTTCGCCGTTTATCATATGCAGTCGACCTTTCTGCCTTGCCAGATTTGTGACAAAATTGACCATATTACAATATGAAGTGTTTGACAAGACTATTGCTCGGCCGAAATCGGTGGTGTGGGTATTCGTCAAATGAGACAAGTGAACACTTCAATGTTAACCAAACTGAGTTGATATTGTCAAGGAAGGCTCGATGTTTACATGTTTAAGGCTGATCACAATTACTCTAGCAATTGGAAACGCATCGTTCATGGCGCTTTCCCTGCCTTTGCAAAGCTACACTGAGAACCATAGCATAGTTTTGCAACACCGAAAATGAACCCATAGCTCTATCGAAGAACACGGCGACCATCGCCAGGAAGGAGAGAAGGAGCTCCGAGGCAAAAGATTACAAATGAGAAAAAGACTATAATGTCCTTTAAAAGCCCAAACGAAATAGTTTAATTCTCAATGGCTGAGAATGGTGCTATCTGCAGTGGCGAGCCCAAGATTTCAAGTCAGTGGGGACCTGTTCGGCTAAAAAAACTATTAATTATATAAGAATTTAACATAATTCAAAATTAACGTATACACAATCAAAACTAATAATCATCTCAATACTATTCGCATCAAGGATCAAACATACACGAATAAAATATTTACATCAACTCAACACTTTACACAACACAATTCAACACAATTTGACTATTCAAAATTAAACAATACATGAAAAAAAGTACCTTATGACGCTTCAAAATGAAAAACACATGAAAAAACGTGTAAGGAATTAAAAAGAAGACCTCTTGTTGCGTCCCTGACCTCGAATAGTTCGGAACACGCCATCTTGATCGTCTAGTCTTGTATTGCGGCGACGTGGTTTGTAACCTGCGAGGATTTCGTATTTGGGGGCTTTCAGGGTCAAACGATGTCCGATTTTGATGAATTTTATAGGCATGAACTCGTATTGAAAAGATCTACAATTTCGTCATTTTTCAATGTCAGTGGGGGCACTATGCGGTCCGCCCCTGCCTCTTTGATTCCTTAAGGAGTGTTGCTTATTTAATGCTCACTCATATAAGGGCATAGAATAAAAAGCTCATAATAGAAAAAAAATTTAAATATCTTGATTTTGAGTTATATTTTCTAGTGTGATGGGTTTATATTTTTGTAATGTGGGGAAACAATTTCCGTTTATATGTTTATATTTTTGTAATGTACAGTTTCCGTTTATATAACAATTTCCATAGAAAAACCGATATAACTAAGCAAAATAAATACTCCCTTCGTCCTCAAATGTTCTTCCCATTCTATTTTTGACACTATTCACGTTTTAAGATAATCTTCGACATATCTTCCAGTGTATATGAAAAAATATAGTAGTATGGGGTCTTGTTTGATTCGTCTCATCAAGAGCTTTAACAATATCAAAATTTTATAAATTTTACTTATGTGTATTTAAAGATATTAACGTTACAAAATGTGCCGGAAAGAGATGGAAAGAACATTAACGGAGAGAGGAAGTATATAACTTGAGTATCATTCATGGATAGCATGTCTTCTTCTTGTTTTAGCCAACCCACTTGGCCACTAAAACTTCTACTCCAATCTTTTTTTAGCAGACTTCTTCTCAGTCTTGCTCGCAAGTCTGTTGTATTTCCTGCAGGAGGAGTGCTATAACATACAAATACCTAGCTAGCTTCTGTTTTTGCACTTGTTTATAAATCAGTCAATTAGGAGATGACTCTCTGTTTCATCTTCTTGGTTCTGGTTTTGTTCCCTCCAGCATCTGCAGCGTCCATCTGCTCTCCCCGAGACCTCAGCCTGCTCGTTAGCGATTGTCGACGCTCAAAGCTAGTGATGAGCAACTCCCTTTGCCGCAACACTTTGGCCTCGATTCCTGCAGAAGAATGCTATTTTGTTATCTGCCTCTCTATATGTATTGTCAACAACCAGCTTGTTCGCTACCTAGCATATATATTGCATTTGCATGCATGTATGTATGCTAGTTTAATTGTTTATTTATTGATGTTATTGGTGGACGTATGTGTATAATTTGTATAAAATACAAGAAGTAAAATAGAATTAAGGTAAGAAGAAACCGATCGAACCACTACCGAATGAGAATGGTCAAACTTGAACGGAGTCGAGATTATAATCTCTTTCCTTAATTCTGAAAACGCCCCGTAGTGTGATGGTTACCGGCGTTCCGAATCCCAGGATAAAACCGCTAACGCTACTGGTTTGCACAACTCAAGACAAGAAGCCAACGAATGCTAGACTGTGTATTCTTAGACTCGAACAAGAGAAGAGAAAGAAGTGATAGAGACTCGAAAAACGTGGGAGAGAGTAGAATGAGATGATATTGAGTGTGTTGAAATGAGGAGGAGATGGCTCCCTTTTATAGCCTTTCAAGGAGGATCCCAGTTTAATGCAGCCCATTAAAACCGAATCTTTGACCAACTTAATTGGAAGATCAACTTATTCAAAACCAAATCAAAAGTTTGATATGGTAATATTTGACCAATTTCAACCTCGACATTTGTCAACTTAGTGCATTTCAAGTAAGCCACTTTGGACCTCCATTTCTCATTCAAACGGAACCTGAATTATACGTATGAGCATACTACTGAATAGTGCTCGCGGAGACGAAGCCAACGCTTCCATTATCCGACACCAACGGTGCCCGGAAAATTCGGTTCCAACAGTATGTACTCTAATTATCCTATTCTAATCTATTAAAAATTAAATGTATTCTTAAAAAGTAAATGTCATTTGTAATGGATGATTGTCATGTTGATGATCAATCCTTAAGTATTTTAGTTCAGATCATTTGTGCATTAGTAGAATTAGAGGTGTATAATATGTAATTGGGCTTGGCCCATTAGAAGAGGCCCATATGCCATCTGGAAACCAGAATGCTCAACCCGACCCATTTTGAGAAAGTTGGAGCTCTGCGTTTCACTTGTTGGGCTGAGGTATATAAGTCCTAACCCTGGCTTTCTCTCTCATCGATCTCATTCTTCTTCTCCGCCTTCATCTGTGAAAGAGAGCTTTAGGGTTAGGGTTTCCTGAGTGTTCTTGGTTGTGGTCTGAGAGCTTGATCTCGATAGAAGCAAAGCTTTTGCTTCTAGAGATAGCTTCGAGTGGATTGTGTTCTTGCTTGAAGTTGGAGGTCCTGACGAGTGGTGAAGCTAGCAGATACTCGACGGAGTTGAGGTTTAGAAGCGATCTGGATATACACTTGGTTTAGGGAGTTCTTCTTCTCTTGCTTTTACAGATTATTGTTATCTCTGTTCTTGTGTATTTGATCTGAACTTGGAGCTGTGCTCTCTTGTATGTTTGTGACCTACTTAGTGGATTTGGCCAACAATCTTGAGGCCACGGGGATTTAGGCAGAGTCCGAACCTCGTTAACAATTCATTGTGTCATTTACATTTTGCGTATATACTTGTGAGTATTTGGTAATCTGATTCGATCAAGTCAATCTCACAGATTGGTATCAGAGCCAGGTTCTTGATTATTGTTGTATCTGAAGTCTTGAGTGATTTGTGTAGATATTTGCATAATTAGGATCTATCATTGCTCTGTGAATGATCTTGGCTCATTGATTCTGCACCTCTTTGATCTAGATTACCTCTGTACTGTTATTGTCTTGATCTGTGTGATCTGGATTCGGGAACAACAAATCTTGCTATTAATTGCTCAAGATTTGTTATTCCACCTCCTTTGTTGTTCTATTTCACTTTTGTTGTTCTTGAAACTAACTTGTGTGTGTGGGTTCAGGGGAAGTAAATCATGGGAGACAACAACATTAGGATGAAAGCTTTTGATGGAACTACAGACTTTGCAATGTGGCAAGTGAAGATGAAGGCCATATTGGTGAAAGAAAAATGTAGCAAAGCCATCAAGCAAGACTAGCTTGCTGAAACCTCTGCTGCCAGGAGGATGGAGATGGATGAACAAGCCCACTCAGAAATCCTCATAAGGTTATATGATGATGTGACTCGACAAGTGGTAAATCATACTACCACTAAATCTCTCTAGGATGCTTTAGAAGCACTTTACCTTACTAAGTCTTTGTCCTCTAGGATTTCTTTACTCTGTAGATTGTTTACATTTAAAATGGACATCAATCTGACTTTGAGTGATAACCTAGATAAGTATCTTAGGATGACTCAAGACTTAGAAAGGTGTAATGACACGATAGAAGAAACTCCTCAAGCTGTCTTGCTTCTTAATTCTTTACCTTCTCAGTTTGATAACTTTAAGGATGTCATTCAGTATGGAAATGAAACTTTGACTAAACAAAAAATCATTGATTCTGTTACTGAGAAAAATGAAACCTTAAAGGTGTTTAGGACTAAAAATTCTGACAAAAATACTGAGGTGAAAGTTGAGGCTTTAATGATGAATGGTAAAAATAAGAAGAAGTATAATCCTAAGAAAGATAAGAAATATGAGTCTTCTACCTCTTCTGATAGTGATAAGAAGGAAAATGCTTCTACTGCAATAAAGCTGGCTACTTCATTAAAGACTGTCATAAAAAGAAAAAGGATGAGTCTAATAAAGATGGTCATGATAACTCTGCTTCTATGCTTGAATCTCAAGACTACGATAATTGTGAAGTGCTTATGTGTTGTGATTCTTCTATTGACTATGACTGGATTCTTGATTCTGGTTGCACTATGCATGCTACTCCCTATAAAAACTTCTTTATCTCCTTAACTAAGTGTGACGGAGGAAAAGTTATGTTAGGAGACCACAGTGCCTTATCCATTAAAGGATTAGGAAAAGTTCCCCTAACTATGCATGATGGTAAGACTAGGATCCTTCAGAATGTTAGGTGGGTTCCAGAACTTAGAAGAAACCTATTATCTGAGTCAGTTTTTGATGACCTTAAGTGTCAAATTATTACTCATAATGGTATAAGGGAAGTCATCAGAAATGGGATTACTCTTATCAAGGGAATTAAAAGGGGTGGGTTGTATCATGTTATAACTACACTTGAGTTAAATCTCTCCAAAATGGATAATATTCTGACCTTAGACCAGACAAAAACTTGGCATAATAGGATGGGGCACATAAGAAATAAGGGCCTGAATTATCTTCATAAACATGGTTTAATTGATAAAAAAAACCTGTGGACCTAAGTTTCTGTGAAGATTGTATTTTTGGAAAGAAGACTAATAACTCTTTTTCTAGATCTTCTTATGTAGCCAGCAAACCCCTGGAGTATGTGCACTCCGATCTATGAGGTCCAGCTCAGGTAAGTACAGTAGGTGGTAAGAGGTACTTTATATCTTTTATTGACCACTACTCTAGGAAAGTGTGGATTTACTTATTAAAAACTAAGGATGAAGCCTTTTCTGCCTTTAAAAACTGGAAATTTGCTGTAGAAAAACAATCTGACTTGAAACTTAAGTGCCTTAGAACAGATAATGGCCTTGAATTTTGCAATCACTTGTTTAATGACTTTTGTACTCTAGAAGGAGTATGCATGCTAATAAGTTCTGGATTGAAACATTCCTTGTGGGGTGAAGCTGTCACAACAGCCTCTTACCTCATAAATAGATCACCCTCTTCTGTCATTGATTTTAAGACTCCTCAAGAAATGTGGACTGGTAGGAAACCAAATATATCTCATTTGGTTTCCTACTAGTCCACATTTCTTGAGGAGTCTTAAAATCAATGACAGAAGAGGGTGATCTATTTATGAGGTAAGAGGTTGTTGTGATAGCTTCACCCCACAAGGAATGTTTCAATACAAAACTTATGACCCTAGCAGTTTCAGGTTTGGCCACTAAAGTTCAAGTTTTGTTAGTCATCATAGACTCTATCTCATCATTCATAGCACTAAGCCATTTCTTAGATTCAGATTACCTAACATCTTGCTTATAAGTATCAGGGGTATAGTTATTTTTTATCACATTAGCAGTCATAAAGGCATAATCAACAAGACCAGTACACATAGCAACAACCTCAACATTATTCACAGAGAACTTTTTATTTGGAATTCTCAGTCTAGGAGCTCTATCTCTAGTTAGTTGGTATTCATTTAAGTCATGCACACTATTAGAGTTATCATTCTCAGACACCACAGTGTTTTCATTGTGCACATCAGAAGACTGTAAAGAAATATTAATACTAGATGAGGTTACTTCCCTGTTTCCTTCCCCTAAATGTTGAGGATTGTTGCTGTTTGAGTCACTCTCTACTTCCAATCTGGGATTATTTGAGCTTGGTTCAACTGCCCTTGGATCTTCTGCAGATTCATTTTGACTCATGGAGGGATGGCCCAAGTCACACTCCTCCTCTCCTGGGACTTCATTTGGTCTTTCTGGTATGTAGAACTGGTTCCTAGTCACCACTTCTACACTTTCTGCTTCTTTGGTACCTGTACTCTTGGTAGCATTGATTAGAACATTTTTATAATGAAAATCTTTTTTATTAAAGGTAACACTCCTAGATAGGACCACTTTATAGCCATGAGGTTGAATTATAAGCAACTTATATCCTTTAACTCACACTTCATCAAGGAACACTCCAAATGTGCAGAAAGTCCATGCAAAATGTAAACTTATCAGCTGTCACAATCTTAGTACCAAAATCTGGAGGATTCAAGTCACTTTTAATCTTAGTAACCACAATCTGTTTCTTTTCAATCAGATCTCTAATAAAATGATGCCTCACATCAATGTGTTTAGACCTTTCATGATAAACAAGATCTTTACATAAGTACAAGGCACTTTGACTATCCATATGTAAAACAGGTACATAAGTGGCACACTGGATTTCATTCAATAACCCAGTTAACCATACAGATTCTTTAGCAACTTCAGTAGCAGCTATGTACTCAGCCTCTGTAGAGGAGAGTGCCACAACTGACTGTTGTTGTGTCTTCCAGGAAATACAATTTCCTGCCCAAGTATAAAAGTAAGAGGTGGTAGACTTTCTAATATCTTTGTTACTAGCATAGTCAAAATCCACATATCCAAACAACTCATCTCTAGATGTATGTTCACCATACACTAGACACAAGTCTTTGATCCCACTAATATACCTCAAAGCATATTTCATAGCCAACCAGTGATCATTACTTGGATTGGACATGAATCTGTTTAGCACACTGATAGCAAAAGCAAGATCTGGTCGTGTACACAACATGGCATACATGACAGATCTCACTGCCACATCATAAGGCACTTTAGACATTTTCTCTACTTCTTTAGGATCAGTAGGACAACTATTCTTACTTAGCTCCATATGCCCTCCTAAGGGTATAGAGGTGGGTTTTGAGTTATCTATACTGAATTTGTCCAGAACCTTCTGAACATATTCAGTCTGAGACAATCTCATCAGCTTACTCTTCCTATCTCTAACAATTCTAACACCTAGAATCATTTGGGCTGGACCCAAGTCCTTCATATCAAAGTGCAACTTTAAGTCTCTCTTAACACCAACAATTGAGACTTTAGAGTTGCTAATAAGAAGATTATCATCCACATAAATAAGCACATATAAGGGAGAACTAGTCTTAACATTCTTAAAATAAAGACATGTGTCATAACTGCTTCTATGAAAACCTAGTTTTTTCATGCAAGCATCAAATTTTAAGTTCCATTGTCTAGGTGATTGTTTCAACCCATAAATAGATCTTTTTAACAAACAAGCATGCTCAAGATTTTTAGTGTCAATAAAACCCTTAGGTTATCTCATGTAAATTGTTTCATCCAATTCACCATGTAAGAAAGCAGTCTTAACATCCATTTCTTCTAGTTCCCATTTAAAAACAGTGCACATAGCAAGCAAAAGTCCCATGGTCTTATATTTAACTACAGGTGCAAATATGTCATTGTAGTCTATGCATTCTCTTTGGGTGAATCCTTTAGCTACTAACCTAGCTTTATATCTAGGAGGATCCTTAGAACTATTACCCTCTTTTATTTTGTAAATCCATTTACAGTCAATGAGCCTAGCAGTTTCAGGTTTGGGCACTAAAGTCCAAGTTTTGTTAGTCATCATAGACTCTATCTCATCATTCATAGCACTAAGCCATTTCTTAGATTCAGAACACCTAACAACTTGCTCATAAGTATCAGGGGTATAGTTATTATTGATCACATTAGCAGTCATAAAGGCATAATCAACAAGACCAGTACACATAGCAACAACCTCAACATTATTCACAGAAAACGTTTTATTTGGAATTCTCAGTCTAGGAGCTCTATCTCTAGTTAGCTGATATTCATTTAAGTCATGCACACTATTAGAGTTATCATTCTCAGACACCACACTGTTTTCATTGTGCACATCAGAAGACTGTAAAGGAATATTAATACTAGATGAGGCTACTTCCCTGTTTCCTTCCCCTAAATGTTGAGGATTGTTGTTGTTTGAGTCACTCTTTACTTCCAAGATGGGATTATCTGAGCTTGGTTCAGCTGCCCTTGGATCTTCTTCAGATTCATTTTGGCTCATGGAGGGATGGCCCAAGTCAAACTCCTCCTCTCCTAGGACTTCATTTGGTCCTTCTGGTATGTAGAACTGGTTCCTAGTCACCACTTCTACACTTTCTGCTTCTTTGGTACCTGTACTCTTGGTAGCATTGATTAGAACATTTTTATAATGAAAATCTTTTTCATTAAAGGTAACACTCCTAGATAGGATCACTTTATATCCATGAGGTTGAATTATAAGCAACTTATATCCTTTAACTCCCTCAGGGTATCCCAACATGACACACTTCTGAGCTCTTGGTTTTAATTTTCCTTGAGAAATTTGTGAATAAGCAGTGCAACCAAATGGTCTCAAATGAGATATATTCCTTTACAGTCTTCTGATGTGCACAATGAAAACATTGTGGTGTCTGAGAATGATAACTCTAATAGTGTGCATGACTTAAATGAATACCAACTAACTAGAGATAGAGCTCCTAGACTGAGAATTCCAAATAAAAAGTTCTATGTGAATAATGTTGAGGTTGTTGCTATGTGTACTGGTCTTGTTGATTATGCTTTTATGACTGCTAATGTGATAAAAAAATAACTATACCCTTGATACTTATGAGCAAGCTGTTAGGTGTTTTGAATCTAAGAAATGGCTTAGTGCTATGAATGATGAGATAAAGTCTATGATGACTAACAAAACTTGGACTTTAGTGCCCAAACCTGAAACTGCTAGGCTCATTGACTGTAAATGGATTTACAAAATTGAAAGAGGGTAATAGTTCTAAGGATCCTCCTAGATATAAAGCTAGGTTAGTAGCTAAAGGATTCACCCAAAGAGAAGGCATAGAGTACAATGACATATTTTCCCCTGTAGTTAAATATAAGACCATGAGACTTTTGCTTGCTATGTGCACTGTTTTTTATTGGGAACTAGAACAAATGGATGTTAAGACTGCTTTCTTACATGGTGAATTGGATGAAACAATTTACATGAGACAACCTAAGGGTTTTATTGACACTAAAAATCCTGAGCATGCTTGTTTGTTAAAAAGATCTATTTATGGGTTGAAACAATCACCTAGACAATGAAACTTAAAATTTGATGCTTGCATGAAAAAACTAGGTTTTCATAGAAGCAGTTATGAGACATGTCTTTATTTTAAGAATGTTAAGACTAGTTCTCCCTTATATGTTCTTCTTTATGTGGATGATATTCTTCTTATTAGCAACTCTAAAGTCTCAATTGCTGGTGTTAAGAGAGACTTAAAGTTGCACTTTGATATGAAGGACTTGGGTCCAGCCCAGATGATTCTAGGTGTTAGAATTGTTAGAGATAGGAAGAGTAAGCTGATGAGATTGTCTCAGACTGAATATGTTCAGAAGGTTCTGGACAAATTCAGTATGGATAACTCAAAGCTCACCTCTATACCCTTAGGAGGGCATCTGGAGCTAAGTAAGAATAGTTGTCCTACTGATCCTAAAGAAGTAGAGCAAATGTCTAAAGTGCCTTATGATGTGGCAGTGGGATCTGTCATGTATGCCATGTTGTGTACACGACCAGATCTTGCTTTTGCTATCAGTGTGCTAAGCAGATTCATGTCCAATCTAGGTAATGATCACTGGTTGGCTATGAAATATGCTTTGAGGTATATTAGTGGGACCAAAGACTTGTGTCTAGTGTATGGTGAACATACATCTAGAGATGAGTTGTTTGGATATGTGGATTCTGACTATGCTAGTAACAAAGATACTAGAAAGTCTACCACCTCTTACTTTTATACTTGGGCAAGAAATTGTATTTCCTGGAAGACACAGCAACAGTCAGTTATGGAACTCTCCTCTACAGAGGCTGAGTACATAGCTGCTACTGAAGCTGTTTGGTTAACTGGGTTATTGAATGAAATCCAGTGTGCCACTTATGTACCTGTTTTACATATGGATAGTCAAAGTGCCTTATACTTATGTAAAGATCATGTTTATCATGAAAGGTCTAAACACATTGATGTGAGGCATCATTTTATTAGAGATCTGATTGAAAAGAAACAGATTGTGGTTACTAAGATTAAAGGTGACTTGAATCCTGCAGATTTTGGTACTAAGATTGTGACAGCTGATAAGTTTACATTTTGCAAGGACTTTCTGCACATTTGGAGTGTTCCTTGATGATGAAGTGTGAGCTTTGGCCGACGATGGTAGGTGTGCCAGAATCCACTCCTAGTTTAGAACGGTTGTGTGTTACAGTTAGAACTAGGCTGAGTAGGTCGTATGACAATCAAGAGGGCAAATTGTAATGGATGATTGTCATATTGATGATCAATCCTTAAGTATTTTAGTTCAGATCATTTGTGCATTAGTAGAATTAGAGGTGTATAATCTGTAATTGGGCTTGGCCCATTAGAAGAGGCCCATATGCCATCTGGAAACCAGAATGCTCAACCCGACCCGTTTTGAGGAAGCTGGAGCTCCACGTTTCACTTGTTGGGCTAAGGTATATAAGTCCTAACCCTGACTTTCTCTCTCATCGATCTCATTCTTCTTGTCCGCCTTCATCTGTGAAAGAGAGCTTTAGGGTTAGAGTTTCCTGAGTGTTCTTGGCTGTGGTCTGAGAGCTTGATCTCGATAGAAGCAAAGCTTTTGCTTCTAGAGATAGCTTCAGCTTTGCTTCTAGAGATAGCTTCGAGTGAATTGTGTTCTTGCTTGAAGTTGGAGGTCCTGACGAGTGGTGAAGCTAGCAGATGCTCGACGGAGTTGAGGTTTAGAAGCGATCTGGATATACACTTGGTTTAGGGAGTTCTTCTTCTCTTGCTTTTACAGATTATTGTTATCTCTGTTCTTGTGTATTTGATCTGAACTTGGAGTTGTGCTCTCTTGTATGTTTGTGACCTACTTAGTGGATTTGGCCAACAATCTTGAGGCCTCGGGGATGTAGGCAGAGTCCGAACCTCGTTAACAATTCACTATGTCATTTACATTCTGCGTATATACTTGTGTGTATTTAGTAATCTGATTCGATCAAGTCAACCTCACATCATTCTAATCTAATTATCCATGATTTTGGAAGAGCAAAGTAAAATCAACGAGATACAAAGGAATCGCAAGGCGATAGCAAAGAATGAACTGTCTTGGGTGCATCGTTTGTCCCAACCCTCAATTGGAAGCGTACACAGAAAATCCAAAGCATGTGTTGAACGGTAGCTAATGAGGATAGCCTTTTCACGAGCACTAGCGTTGTATCGCTTCACCAACTCTCTCTCAACCATAACAAAGTACACTAGAGTTGTCTTCTTCTTTTTTTGTATTTCTTTAGGCGAATCTAATATTAACGTGCGAATATGCGAATGAATGCACATTTAAGTCATTTACATGCACTTTCTTCAGTAATGACATGCACATTTAAGTCAGCGACATGCACTATTGACAGATTTGCACGTCATTGATAATATGTGAAAAGTAGATGCACACACCCCGCGTGTACAGGTCATTACGGATGAAAGTGCTAGCGACGTATTCGTACAATAAATATTCGCACCATATATTATAATCTAATTAAAAGTTAAATGCGTGGCTCATATGACATCCAATTTTAAATTATATTTTTAAATACACAAAGCTAAATGCAACTAGAATTAAACATATTATTAAATTACAATTCAAAACGAGTGAAAGAATATCCTATCGATTTTTTCATCCCTTACAACTTTTTTAATATACTTACGGAGTACTAATGGAACTCGTAACCCCTCGTTTAATTACAAGTTTATACTAAAATTTCAGTTTATGATATCAAAAGTGTATCTTTAATTTCTTTTTAATTCATTCTTTTTGAAAAAAGACAACATACTTTTTGGAAAAAAAGACAACATTTTTCCCCTTGAAACGGAATTAATTATTCTAAGTAAACAATTATGTGCTCCTTTGAGTACTGACCTTGGTTCAAGAAAAATATTCTTTAATGCCTTATTGCAATATTTAACCAGTAATAATTCAGACTCTCCATCCTTAATCTGTTCTGTCGCCTAACATTTTGTGCAAGTCAGTCGTTCTTCCGCAGAATCAAAACCCGTTTAATCCAATTGAGCAATCAACTTTGGGCAATTTCCGCAGAGAATAACCGGATCTCAATCCACACAAGATGTTAACTTCCATGCCCAAACTAGCAAGAAGAGCTTTGGAGACTGAATCACCCGTCATGGTTCAGGTAACCCATTTACTGCTATAATTTCTGGGTTTTACTAATTTGCCCCATTTCTCGTAGAATCTGATTCTGATTTGATGTAATTTTCCTGCTTGAAATTGAATTGGGTATGTGGTAATTTTCAAGTAATTTGATTTCCTCATTGTTAATTCAGATTCAAGAATTGGTTAGGGGTGTGAAAGATGGCTTGTCTCTTGCTCAGGTTCGTTTCCCTTTAGGGTTTGTACTGATCTTGCAATTTGCATATAAAGATGTATAAATTGGGAGATGTCTTATGTTTAGTTTGATCCATTCAACATATATATAGGGAGTGGTTTATTGGCAGCCTCCAAAACAGGCATTGAACAAAGTGAAGGAACTCGTATGGGAGCCGAAAATTAGCCGATACGGGTCCGATGAAGGTATTCCGGAGCTCAGGGAAGCACTCACTAATAAGGTACTCTTTAATAGTCTTATAACAAAATTATGATGTTAAATTCTTCTTAAACTGATGTTGTATGCTTTGTAATATTACTTTGCAGTTGCAAAGAGAAAATAAGTTGCATAAATCATCTGTCATGGTTACTGCAGGCGCAAATCAGGTATATAGCCCTTCATTATAAGATGAATACAAATTTTGTTGTTTATGTCAAATATGTAGAATGTTTTCGGATTCTAACTCATTCTTCTTATCAACAGGCATTTACGAATCTAGTTCTTGTATTATGTGACGCTGGGGATTCGGTTGTGATGTTCGCACCATATTATTTCAATGCCTACATGTCCTTTCAAATGACCGGTGTGACTAAGATCCTCGTTGGCCCGGGTGACCCGTCTTCTCTTTATCCTGATGCAGGTAAGAATTTGATCCTTGTATGTGGACAGTCCAAGTAAGATTTGCTAAGATGGTGTTTTTTTGTACAATTTTTTTAAGATTGGTTGGAGAAGACATTGAAAGAAACCAAGCCAACACCGAAGGTTGTTACTGTGGTAAATCCCGGCAATCCATCAGGAACATACATACCAGAACCTCTTCTTAAGGTACCTCCTTTTTCATATAAAGCACGTCATAACTTTAGTGTCTGTGAATTTTCATGATCCTCTGATTGATGGTGTTCTTTTATTTGTATGGAGTAGAGAATTTCAGACATCTGTAGAGACGCGGGATCTTGGCTTATTGTTGATAATACATATGAGTAAGTTTAATTTTTACAATTGTCAATGAAGCCGAAAAAAGGAAGCAAATTTTTGTATCTTTTGAAAAGAGTAAAATCTGCTTTATGAAGCATAATATGCATTACAGAATTACCTAAGGTTCGTCTGGTTTCAGATACTTCATGTATGATGGACTGAAGCACTCCTGTATCGAGGGAGATCACATTGTAAACATTTTTTCCTTCTCCAAAGCGTATGGAATGATGGGATGGCGTGTCGGATACGTAAGTTACCTCCATTCATCTCTCTGAATTTATTAAAAGATCGCATTCTTGATCATGTCCTGAGATTATGACATAATTTTGCAGCATTTTTTAAGGTTAGGTTGCCTCATTTAATTTGTTATAAGCATATAGCGACTTAAATTCCTGCAGATAGCATACCCAACTGAAGTCGAAGGCTTCAGTGCGTCACTCCTAAAGGTCCAAGACAACATTCCCATTTGTGCTTCCATTCTTTCCCAACACTTAGCTCTCTACTCCATGGAGGCGGGTGCCGAGTGGGTGACCGAGCAAGTCAAGGACCTCGTTGTAAACCGAGACATACTCGTAGACGCGCTTTCTCCCCTCGGGAAGGACGCAGTAAAGGGAGGAGAAGGAGCAATCTACCTTTGGGCAAAGCTGCCTGACAAATTTCAAGATGACTTTAAGGTTGTCTATTGGCTGGCCCACAAACACAAAATTGTGTTGATACCCGGGTCAGCTTCCGGCTGCCCCGGGTACATTAGGGTCTCGTTTGGCGGGCTCAATAAGATGGAAACGGGGCTTGCAGCTGAGCGGCTCAAGACAGGGCTCGAGGAGTTGGTTCGGGATGGGTTGGTGTAGAAGAGCCAACTAAATTCATATTACCATATCAATAAGATGTTGGATGTTGCAATTATATCAATTCTTGATGAATCTTGTTTTACATTTACATTTACAAGTACAAAACAAGGTTAGACATAACATAAGCAATAAGCAATGTCGTTCTTCGTCTATCTCTTTTGGAAGTTGAAAGCCTTGATGGAAAAGGCGAAGGTGAAGGCGAAGACGAGGGTGAATCCAAGCACAACTGCAGCTACGACTCCCAACATATCGTGCCTGAAACCAAAGTAGTCTGTGATGAACTCTGATACCGTTACGTCCATGCCTACGAGCTTCGTTTCTATGTCCCCGAACTGAGACGAAATCAATCCATTTAGTGTGTATGCGATCGGGCAGAGCCAGTAGTACCATCTCCACCATATGGGGATTCTCTGTTGTAATCACAACAACAATAACAGTAACAATCAACCCAGTATAATCCCACGTAAATAAGGTCACCGAAAATGCGTATGAACACAAGTGTTATAAGGAAATCTTACCATTCTTGGTATGACAAACCCCGAGAAAAGGTTCCACACGCTCGAGAGAGCGCCGATCATGACCGCAGCAATGTGTTGATTTGGCGTGATGGCGACGAGCATCATTCCATAGAAGGTGTAGTATAAAAGCGAGAAGAACATGAAGAACATGAACCATAAGAACTTCACGACCGACCACTCGTATCCGATCATGGAGTACACTATGACACCATAAACCAATGCTTGTACAAATATATATGGTATCTCAATCAAAACCTGAAAACTCAACCAAAAATCTGATCAGCACACAATTTAAAATTCCGACTAAAGTATAGGAAAAGTTGAAGACAATATTTTGCACTTACATGTGCAAGTGCATAAGGTAATGCAGAGTACATTCCAGCTGCCTTTTCTCTGTAAAACACGGTTCTTTCGACAGATACGACAGGCTGCACAGCAGCGGCGTACTGACCACCAAGAAACAGTACAGCATCATACATGCAACCCATTGAGTTGAACAAATCTTGTGGTGTTTTGCTGAAAAAACTAAGTTTCAGAAATCTTCCTCTAATATTTTGGTTTTGGAATTGTTCAAGAAAGAAATGTATAACATGTATGATTAGAGAAAAAACTTACTATCTTTTTCCAAGATCCCAGAACATTGCCCCAAACATTAATGCAGCAATCACTGTGAAGAAAAATCTCATGCTTGTGTAAGCTGGGTTTCTCCAGTATGACCAATACTGTTTCCAGAGAATAGCGAATAGCTGAACCGAAAATGGCTGCGCATATTGAGTCGGAAAATGGAGATCTTGTGAGCCAGGCCTTGCTGAACTCAACTCTTGAATTAGAGCTTTGTTTCTCCTGTAAGAATAATCCAAAAATAAGTATATATATAACTACGAAGAATAACATATGTTGTTAATCTTACCTGAATAAGTCTGAATTTTTGTATATATGGCTGAAGTCTATGTTCAAAGTGAGTTCTTGAGCTGGAGTTGTGACTTCTAACATCCAAGTTGCAGGATTATAACCGTGCTTGATCTTAGGCACATTTGGAATGCTCTGAAGAAGTGAATTAAGTTATTTTGTGTACATAATTTGATTGATCATACCATGTATTCAGCAATTCACCTCAAAGTATTTGATCAGATGGCACGAATGGCGTCCCACCGGACCCACGTAGATCTCTTCTCCTCCTCTCTTCAGCAAGAACAACTGTTCCATTGCCATAAGAAGAGTTTTCTTTAACCATAAATCTGACCCAAAAAAAATCCTAGTTCAAAATATTGTTTGTACCTCATCGAACGATTCAAATATGTCGATGCTCGGTTGATGGATGGTGCATACGACAGTTCTTCCTCCATCAACAGTGTTCCTTACTGCCCTCATTACAATAGCTGCAGCTCTTGCATCCAATCCCGAAGTTGGCTCGTCCATGAAGATGATTGATGGGTTCGCCACTAACTCGACTGCAATTGTAAGCCTCTTTCTTTGCTCTATGGAGAGACCACTGACGCCCGGTAATCCAACCAATGCTTCTCTTAATGTGTTTAGCTCAACAAGATCCATAACCTCTTCCACAAACATCTACAACAACATAAGAAAACCATTCTTAGTTGCATACTTTAATTTGTCTTTACTAAAATTGCATATAGTTCTTGGAAATATGTGTTTTATTTGCTTTCTAAGTAAGTGTACACATTTTCTTACACAATGTGCACACACTTTCTTAATATGTGTTTTAGAAAGCTAACCTTTCTGGTCTTTGCATCAACTTCAGGAGATAATCTGAGCCAAGCTGAGTAAAGCAAGGCTTCATAGACGGTAACATGTGGAGAGTGAATATCCATTTGCTCACAGTATCCAGAAACTCTAGCAAAAGTATCTTGTTTTTTCGGGTAACCGGAAACAGTTACATGTCCAGTTATATAACCGCCAGTTTTCCTACCAGCCAAGACATCCATGAGTGTCGTCTTTCCCGCTCCACTGACACCCATAAGAGCGGTAAGAACACCAGGCCTAAACGCTCCATTGATCCCCTTTAGAAGCTCTAGCTTATCTTCATTTACACCTTGTGCTTTCATTTCCTACCAAAAATGCAAGAAAAATAATTTACAGCACACTGTTATTTTGAAATGACAGCAAAGCTGGCTTTAGTTACTTACTGGTGGCATGTCAACTGAGTATCTGATTTCATCAAAGGTGATACAATGCTGCTCAAATGGAAGAACCATTCCTCTCTGTTCTGTTTGTGAGGGATTGGCTCTATTTTCCTCTGTTTCTTCAGATGGTAGTATAGCTTGACGCTTCCCTAGTGCTGTAAATAACTCCAAAATGATAGATTTAGCAAGGATTTTGCTGAAGAACTGTCTAATGATTCTACGAAGGCGACTTACGGTCAAGAAATGAGAGGGACAAAGTGAAGAGAATGTTGAAGAGGACAATGAATCCGGATAATGCACCAACTGCAATCCAATAAAAGTTGGCGTGTGTGAAAAAGCCGCGGTTTCTTAAGGTTTGTAGGCCTATACTTTCATTGCTTCCTGCAGGAATCTGCAAATTGTAATCAGATCAAGATCACAAATGAAAATCAATCTGTAAATGGTAAGAAAGAAACTTACTTTGCTCCAACTGTGGCCAAGAAACTCGTTTACACCGAGTGCATTCTGCGCGTACATCAGAGGCGAAATCCAGTAGCCCCACAACAACCATGGCTTCATACTATCTACACAATAAGTCAATGAAAAAATTAGTCTTTAGAATCATCATAAGTAATAAAATAGAAAATAGTCTTTGGCACCACCTCTAGATAGAATGAATCCACCCAAGGTGAAGAGTAAAAGCATAGTGAATGAACCAAAAATGTTGACTACAATCAAATTCCTCCCTGCAGCACCAATAAACCGAAACAAACCAGACGCGCACTGGTTAACGAGTACGAGCACAAGAAACTGCTTGAACAATCTTCCTACATTCGGGTCAAATCCGATGACATAGTAAGTCAAGAAGACCCAAACACCAGCTTCTATTAAAGTAATGGGAATCTTGAGGAACCAGCTAGGAAGAGCATAGGCCCATGCTGGGAAGAAGAGAAGATCTCTTTGCTTGTAGAAAACCGGGAGTTTGACTATTGTCATCGACATTTCAGCTGTGCCAATGAACATGAGCTGAATCACTGTGAAAAATAGAGCTCCCATGTAGACATTGCTTCCATCTTGGTCCTTGTGGAATTCAGTCCTGAAGAAGACTGTCATAGCTATAATTGCCAATACTGCAATCTGAATGAAATGAAAACATTTCAAAACTTATTTTAACAACAATTCACTAAAAATACTAAAAATACTATTGTTGGGAGAGAAGAAACTTACTTGGCTGATTTTAAAGATGTACAAAAATGAACTTCTTTTCATAAGCAACCACTCCCTAGAAAGAGTGGATTTAAACATCTCCTTCTTTGTAGTACCATACTTCTCTCTTGTCAATGCTGCTGGATGGCTTTTTCTCTTGTCAAAAGGAATCTCAAGCTCTTCGGCTAATCGTCTTCCAACATGAAAACTTCGAAAAGCCTCTGCAAACGCCTTAGAAGAGACGAAGCGGTATGGCTCACTTCTTCTAAACCAATATTGTTCTTGATCCTTCCTTGATGTCACCTAAAGCAAAACACTAATCATAATGACTTCATAAACCAACTTAAGATAATGATGATAGTCATATTTTTTTTTTTATCATTTCTTACTTCCTGCAAGAAATCTGCCACTCCTTTTCTATCAGGGCATTTGAAGCCCATGAGCTCAAAAAACTCGAGTACATTTTCGCGTGGACCCTGATACACGATGAGGCCATCGGATAACAGAATGACATCATCAAACAGATCATATGTTTCTGGTGCTGGCAATAATAGAGAAATGAGAGCTGTTCCATTTAAGATATGAACTGTTTGTCTTAGTGCATTCACAATCTGGTATGTTGTTGAACTATCCAATCCAGTTGAGATTTCATCCATGAATAATGCTCTTGATGGCCCTACTAGCATCTCCCCTACAAAAAAAAACACAAACATCATTCTGAATTAAAAATCAAGTTTATAAAGTTAAGAACATGTTAGTGTTGTTTGATTCTGTTTAGTACCGGTTGTCACACGCTTCCTTTGTCCTCCAGAGATTCCTCGGACCATCTCGTCTCCTACGATTGTGTCGGCGCATACTTCTAATCCTAACACCTGCAAGTTTTTTTCAACATTTTATAAGTCTCAAAGAATTTAGTCATGAAATCAAACAAAAATTACCTTTAAAATATAATCTGTCATGACATTCTCCTTCTGTCCCTCTGATGCAGCAGCCTAAAAAATCACAGAGGAAATTTTATAAGCAAGATCAAGAAAAGAAAAATCTAACAATTTGTTTTATAAGTTTTACCTTCATATAAAGATCAATATCAGGATCAGGCTTGATATTAGCAGCCTTTTCTCTTCTAGCCAATTCAGCTAACATTTCTGAATATTTTCCAAACCAAATAGATTGTTCAATGATCATCCAAAATTCAAATCAGATTAATAGTGGAGAGAGAAAAAAACGCGATTACCATATCGATATCCAACTCCTTGAAATCTAGCAGAGTAAGCCAAGGTTTCTCTTACTGTCATTTCTCCTAAATGAAGATCATGCTGGCTGATATAGGCAGCTGTTCTTTGTGGCACAAACTCATTCATCTCATGACCATTGTATGTCACTTTTCCCTTACACTAATTTTTATTACAAGAACAAATTTTAGGAAATAGATTTGAAATAATATGTTTAAAATGAGTTTTATTTTCCTACCTTGAGTTCTTTGTCTAGTTTTCCAGCCAAGGCCAATAAGAGTGTCGTCTTCCCGGAACTCGGAGGACCCAAAAGCAATGTCATTCTGCATACACAGCTTCTTATACTTGGACATAAAGCTATAAAAACATAAACTTTGGTGTGTAGCAAAGGATTGTTACCTATTAGGCTTGATTACTCCACTATCATCATTAAGGATAGTTAGATCCTTTTTTCTACTTGGAACCAGATGCAAAACATTCAGTATCCCCTAGGAAATTTTCCAAGAAAACAATTAGCAAAGTCAAAAAACTTAAGTTTCATAAAAAGGTTTGTATGATTTTACCTCTACAGCATTGGTGATGAAGCTAAAAAATGTAGGCACAGCTCTACTACCAACATATGCTTCTGATTTCACAGTCAAATGCTCGAATCTCACTTCGATTGTCGGAATCTCAATCCCAACTCTGATGGGGAAAAAACAAGAACACAACTATCAAAATCCTTAAGCAAAGTATTTAATCATAACATTAACATAAAAAATGTTCATTTTTTCGGGTACCTTTCGACCCGGTTTTTGAGCTTCAACAAGAACCTCTCATTATCCTGCTCAGCAACACTAATCAACTTATCAATAAGGCTCTTCTTCTCTGAACCTCCTATGTGACATATGTCGATCTCGGTCACACCGCCTCTTGATCCCATCAATATACCTTTCCTAATTATAAGACAACAATACCTTAAGAATTATGATTATGATCTCAAGTAATACATGATGATTATCTACAATCACCTAAGACGGTCATAGGTTGGAAGCTTCTCTATAGCGGCCCATTTGAGCGCATCCTCATCGTCTTCGTCTCGTGTAGAAGTGGAGAACACTTCCCTTGATGTATTCCTCCACATAGACGACGACGTGTTCCTTCCCATACTGCTCTTCATGCTGTTGCTTAGCCTGTACATATCAATGCCTGTATCCATGGCTATAGAACTAAGTAAACTGATTACTGATATATCCAAGAAAAGTATGAAGATGGTATAAGAAAAATGTTGTAATGGAAAATGGAAGAGTTTTATATTAATTTTGAGGATCAAATTCTCTGTTTTGCTTGATTACTTTTCATTGAACCTTGGGAAAAAATCTCAGAGAATAATGCTTTATAAAGTAATTTAGTGTATTTATGCATTATTGAATTATATTACAAGCTCACAATTCAATGACCCGATGTGGCGATGTGTATTGGATAAATCTGCATAAATCCTTGAGTACATTACATTCAATCTGTATCACTGATCATCTAATAAATCTTGGATTTGCAGATATTAGATGAAACCAACACTGGAAGATTTATACTTTGAACGTGCAAAACTTTATGTTTTATTGATATCTGTGATATTATACATTGGATACACCTTTAAACTAATGGAAAAATGATACAAAAACTTCACAAAATACTAAATAAGTACAAAGTAATAATGTTTGAGAATAAATAAATTGTGTAACAACATTGCTCTGTTATGTGTTTGTGTGTCTCTACATCTCTACCTCTTTTGGAAGTTGAATGCCTTGATGGACACAGCAAAGGTGAAGGCGAAGAAAATGGCGAAGCCAGCAACCACGACAGCAACCGGTCCGAGGAAATCATGCTTGTAACCAAAGTGTTCTCTAAGATACACCCTCACTTCTTGATCATCATCTTTGAAATGTTGAGTTACATCTCCGAATTGCGACACTAGCAAACCGTATAGGGTCCATGCCACGGGGCAGGCCCAATAGTACCACCTCCACCAGATAGGGATCCTCTGTATTCATATCAACAACCCACATGTTAACACAAAAGATTAAGCTAGTATTTGTCAAGTAACATCTACAGCTTGACCCTCCAGACCCTGTATCTGTTGTACAGGGTCTGGAGGGTCAAGTTGTACAGTACGCGTTAACACAAAATCTTAAGCTAGTATTTGTCAGAAGCATCTACAGCTTAACCCTCTGGACCGTGTACCACATGTACAGGGTCTGGAGGGTCAAGTTGTACAATACGCGTTCATATGAGTATATGATTAAGGAAGATGTTCTTACCGGTCTTGGGATGAGAAATCCACAGAATAGATTCCAGATAGAGTAGAAGGCGGCGGCTACAATGCTGGCAATGTGGTGGTTTGGTGTGACCGCGACAGTCATCATGCCGTAGAAGGTGAAGTAGAGAAGAGTGAAGAACATAAAGAAGATGTACCACACGAACTTGACTAACGTCCAGTCGAATCCTATCATGGCATACACAATCAATCCATAAGCCAAGGCTTGTAGGAAGATGTATGGTATCTCAATCAGAACCTAATAATCAAATCAAAACCAAGAAAAAGTTAGATTGACATGGACAAATATCTAACAACTAAACTTTTCTTCTTAAGAGTCTTGGTATGTTTTTGTACCTGTGCAAGTGCATAAGGCATGGGAGAGTACATTCCAGCTGCATTTTCTCTATAGAAAACAGTTCTTTCTATCGACACCACGGGCTGCACAGACGATGAGTTTTGGACACCAATAAACAGAACAGATGCGTACATGGAACCCATCGCGTTGATCAAATCTTGTTTCTTGTCACTGAAATTGTATAGTATGTCAGTATATGTTTTCATGTATAAGCTTATAGATCACATATATATATTAAACTTACAATTTCTTTCCAAGATCCCAGAAAATGGATCCAAACAAGAGGGCAATGACTGTTGTAAACAACATTCTAACTGCAGTGTAAGGCGGGTTTCGCCAATATGACCAATGCAGCTTCCATAAACTAGCCATGAGTTGGACATGGAAAGGTTGAGCAAACTGCGTTTTGAAGTTGAGATCTTGTGACCCTGGACTTGGTACACCGAGTTCTTGAATCAAAGCCTTGTTTCTCCTGTAAAAATTGACCAAATGAGATTTCCAAATTGTAAATGTGTAAGATTAGTGTAGAGGATTGAGCTTTTTTTTTACCTGTGTAAATCTGAGTTTTTGTATAGATCAGTGAAGTCTACGCCTAAGGCGAGTTCTTGAGCAGGAGTTGTAACCTCCAACATCCATGTTGCTGGATTGTATCCATTCTTGATCTTTGGTACTCCTTGAATGCTCTGATGATACAAGTAACAAAAAAATTGTAAGAAATTATCTTACAAAATTTAGGGGATATTCATCAAGATTGGACAAGAATTGTACCTCAAAGTACTTGATAAGATCACAAGAGTTATGTCCCAATGGACCCACATAAATCTCCCGCCCTCCTCTCTTCAACAAGAATAACTGTATTCCAAAAAAGAAAAGAACATTAGGCATAAGTTTTCTTAGTCAAAAGCACAGCAAAATTTCTAGAGAAGTGTAAGAAAATTTACCTCATCAAAGGCTTCAAATATGTCAATGCTCGGTTGATGGATGGTGCAAACCACGGTTCTACCCGTGTCAACCGTGTTCCTAACCGTTCTCATCACAATAGCTGCAGCTCTAGCATCCAAACCCGATGTGGGCTCGTCCATGAAAATGATAGATGGGTTAGCCACTAGCTCAACTGCAATAGTAAGCCTCTTCCTCTGCTCTGTCGATAGACCACTCACACCCGGTAATCCAACCAAGGCTTGTCTTAATGTTTTTAGCTCAACAAGCTCCATAACCTCTTCCACAAACATCTACATAAGAGCAAAATACCAAAAAACTATTTATAAGTAAAATGACCAGAATCAATTGGCACTAGGAGGAGTAATCCACTAAGGTTTGTGGAAAGCACAAACCTCTCTTTTCTTAGCATCAATGTCAGGAGATAGCCTCAACCAAGCTGAGTAAATCAAGGACTCATAGACTGTAACATGTGGAGAATGAATATCATTTTGTTCACAATATCCTGCAATTCTAGCAAAAGTCTTTTGTTGCTTGGGGTAGCCTGAAACTTTAATGTCACCATCAATGTAGCCTCCAGTTTTCCTACCGGCTAAGACATCCATGAGAGTCGTCTTTCCGGCCCCACTAACACCCATAAGCGCAGTAAGAACACCAGGCCTAAACGCGCCGCTGATCCCCTTAAGAAGCTCTAGCTTATCCTCAGTTACACCTTGTGATCTTATTTCCTGGATTCGTATTTTAAATGTTAGGAATGAACAAAAAAGTGGGAATGTAAGTAACTGATTTATAAGAGGATAAAGTTTTTTTAAGCTTACAACTGGCATGTCAACTGAGTATCTAACTTCATCAAATGTGATGGAATGTTGATCAAATGGAAGAACCATCCCTCTTTGAACAGCTTCTGCAGGATTGACATTGTTACCGCGTTGTGACATCTCGATTGCACCTGAGGTATCCTCTTCTATCTTGGCTTGATGTTTCTCAAGTGCTGCAATCAAAGCAAAAAAAGTTCAGCATTTCTTGAAAGTCTTGATACAAAAATTGGTCAGGAATTTAAAATTACTACTTAGTACTTACGGTTGAGGAAAGTGAGAGCCATAGTGTAGAGAAAGTTGAAGATGAATATATAACCGACCAATGCGCCTGCACCGATCCAATACCAATACGAGTCTGCGTAGAATCCTCGGTTTGTCAATGTTTGTGCACCTATTGTTGCATTGTTGCCTGGAACAAACTGTAAGAAAAATCAAGAAAATTATCCATCAGTTTTCAAGTCTCTTGAAGATCAATCAAATGAAAATCTAAGTCATATACTTACTTTGTTCCAAGAATGCCCAAGAAACTCATTTGCACCTATAGCATTTTGTACATACATCAATGGGGAGATCCAGTAGCCCCATTTCCACCACTTCTTCACATCCTCTACATAAAAAAGAAGAACAAAATTTAGAAAAAAAATATAATTTCATAGTCATGTAGCAAAAACAAATCATGTTTTTGGCTGATGAAATTACCTCTTCCTAGGATAAATCCTCCCAAGGTTAAGAGAATCATGATGGCGAAAGTACCGAAAGTACTCGAAATAATCATGTCTCTACCGGTTGCTCCAATCAACCGAAACATGGCAGACGCCATCTGATTAAGAACACCAAGAATAAGAAAGTGCTTGAACATCCTTCCGACATTCGGGTCGAATCCAATAACATAGTAAGTCAAGAACACCCAAACAGCACACTCCACAACTGTCAATGGAATCTTCAAGAACCAAGAGGGAAGTGCGTAAGCCCAGGCGGGAAAGAATCTAAGATCTCGTTGTTTATAGAACACCGGAAGCTTTGAAATTGTCATGGAAATCTCAGCCATACTGATGAACATGAGCATCACCACTGCAAAAAACAGAGCTCCTGTGTAGATTGCTCCATTATCAAGATCTTTTGGGAACTTTGTTCTGAAGAAGACTGTCATTGCTATCATTCCCACTATTGCAAGCTGAAAATACACCCAAGAAAACATTAGATTATCTTAAGTAGATTACTATCTTTATAACAAAACAAAAAGAAGGGGAAATTACTTGAGTAATCTTGAAAAGATAGACAAATGAGCTTCTTTTCATAAGAAGCCACTCTCTTGACATAGTTGCTTTAAAGATCTCTCTTTTGCCAATACCAAACTTTTCAGTTGTCAATGCTGCAGGGTGACTCTTGGTCCTGTCATATTTAACCGAAAGCTCTTGCGCAATTCGTCTACCGACATGGAATGACTGAAAAGCCTCAGCAAACTCCTTAGAAGGAATGAAGCGATAGTGCTCGTTCGTTCTATACCAGTACTGCTCTTGATCCTTAGCTGATGTCACCTGCACATTTCATCATACTCCATTAGAATATACTAAATATTATGTTATCCTATGTTTTTATGTTTTTAGAGTTCAAAATTGCTTACTTCTTGCAGGAAATCAGCAACTCCTTTTCTTTCGGGGCATTTGAAGCCCATGTGCTCGAAAAACTCAAGAACATGATCGCGAGGACCTTGATACACGATGACTCCATCCGACAAAAGAATGATATCATCGAAGAGATCGTATGTTTCGGGTGCTGGTTGCAGTAGAGATATAACAGCTGTTCCATTCAGAATGTGGACAGTTTGTCTTAGGGAGTTAACAATTTGGTAAGTTGTTGAACTATCTAATCCAGTTGAGATTTCATCCATGAACAAAGCTCTGGATGGTCCCACAAGCATTTCACCTACAATTTCAAGAAGTAATCAGTAAGAATTACTCTATAATCAACATTAAACTTGTGTAACTTTATGATTTTAATCCTACCGGTTGTGACACGCTTCTTTTGTCCTCCAGAGATACCGCGAACCATCTGGTCTCCAACCATGGTGTCAGCACATACATCTAGTCCAAGAATCTGTACATAGGTTTTGAATTATAGTACAAAATGTTAGATTAAGTTAACTTATAAGGTACTATATTTTAGCCTAAGTGAAAGTTATACCTTAATGATGTAATCTGTTACCAGGTTCTCCTTTTGGCCCTCTGTTGCTGCAGCCTATAAATAAAATAAGTTGATTAATAACAATTTGGTAAGTTGCTGCAGCCTATTAAAGTTAGAATATAGTACCTTCATGAAGAGATCAATATCAGGATCAGGCTTAATGTTAGCCTCTTTCTCTCTTCTTGCTAATTCAGCAAGCATCTCTGTACATTATTTTGATATTATTAAACTCTTCATCCACAAAAAAAAAGGTAATTAATAGAGATTAAAATTTTATTTACCATATCTGTTCCCAACTCCTTGGAATCTTGCAGAGTAAGACAAGGTTTCTCTAACAGTTAATTCTCCTAAGTGAACATCATGTTGGCTAATATATGCAGCTGTTCTTTGTGGTACAAACTCATCCATCTCATGTCCATTATATGTCACCTTTCCGTCACACTAATCACAAAGTACTATAATCAGAAAAAGCATATCGAAATCAACTGTCATTTCAAAATTCGAGCTTAGAATCTCGCTTTACCTTAAGCCCTTTGTCGAGTTTCCCAGACAAGGCGAGCAACAACGACGTCTTCCCGGAGCTTGGAGGACCCAAAAGCAGTGTCATTCTGCATAGTTTAATGTTGTTCAGTAATGATCAATGATTAACTTACTGTTGTCTTGATCATGTTTTATAATGAAAGATTAAATTATCTTTGTTGTTACCTGTTTGGCTTGATGATTCCACTAACATCTTCAAGGATGGTGATGCGTTTCTTCTTATTAGATGATAAGTAGACAATACTCAATACACCCTAAGAAAAAAATTCACAAGAAAAATCAGCTCGATTCGATCGAAGCCCGAATCAAGAATGAAAATCTGTAAGAGTATACAATATGTTACCTCAACCATATCAAACATGTAGTTAATGAATGAAGGCAAAGCTCTGCTTCCAATATATGTCTCTGCCTCAATACCCAAATTCTCGTATCTTACTTCGATCGTAGGCATATCAATCCCGACCCTGATAAAAACACAAATGTAAAATTCCATTTAACTGTGTATGCTTCTTATTTCGTGAAATAGTAGTCAAACTATGCAACTTTTGATGCAATCTTCATTTGGGTCACTAGAAACAACATCTCTGTTCTTTTAACATTTATTTCATCTATAACTTACTTGTTATGCAAGTATTGTAACACCACTATATTAGACCAGAAGCTCACCTGTCGATTCTGTTCTTCAGCTTCCTCAGAAACTTCTCGTTATCCTCCTCGGTAACTCTGATGAGCTTATCGAGGAGCGACTTTTTCTCTACAGCACCAAGCTCGTCGACATCAACTTCGTTTCCCGGGCCTTTCGATCCCATCAAGATTCCTTTTCGGAGTCGATCGTACGTGGGGAGCTTCTCGAGGGCGGCCCACTTAAGGGCGTCTTCGTCATCTTCCTCTCGTGTCGAGGTCGAAAAGGCGTCGACACCCGTGTTCCTCCACACGGATGTCGAGGCACTCCTTATGCTTCCTCTTAGGCTATTTCTCATGCTATTACCTACTTGGTAAAGGTCTATTCCGGTGTCTTCCATGCTTGAGTTTGTGTTCACTTATCAAGGTTTTGTTTTTGGTTTTTGTGTGTGTTTTTTTTGTGAGAGATTGTTAAGAATGAATGAATGAAATGAAAGTTAGAGAGCAAGAGAAATGTAAGAATGAATTGTTGGAAGATTGGGTTAGAGAGAGGGAGTTTTATACATGAAGTGTTTTAAGTGGGGCCTATCTTTTTGTCTACGCTGATAGTTGACGTTAGAAGATTCAAATGAGGGGGCTTTAAAATTAATTTCCTACGAGCTTCCATCGATTTTTGTTTTATTTTTTGAATGTTCAATTTTGGTTTCTTAATGTATTATTTTTGTTATTCGATTTGGATACGGTGACATGTTGAGGCGGTCACCTTAAAAACCGACGCAAAAAGTCTTATTCTACTATCTGTTGAGGCGGTCAGTCGTTTAGTTCGCTGCAACAGGTACTTTAGAGGCGGGCAAATATCCGTTCGCCTCAAATAATATTTGTGTTTTTGACTTGTTGAGGCGGTCAGTAAGGCGCCCGCCTCAACAGAGCCTAAACATTAGAGGCGGGCAGTAAGACGCCCGCCTCAAATGATGCGACGAAGCGATTAGAGGCGGGCAGTAAGGCGCCCGCCTCAAAATATAACAAAAATTAGAGGCGGGCAGTCATGCGCCCGCCTCAACAGATGCTTAAAAAAACTTAGAGGCGGGCAATATGCGCCCGCCTCAACTGCTTCGACTGTAATTAAGTTACAGTCGACTGCATTCTTCATTTGCTCGTTTTCAATTCAGTCGACTGCGCCTCCTCCTCGCCGCCTCCGCCAACTCGCCGCTTCCTCCACGCCTCACTGTCAAACTCGTCGACTGCTCCTCCTCGTCTCCTCCTCCTCCTCCAGCTTTCGTCCTTCGAGTCATCGAGGTAGGTGAAACTTCCTCCTTCGCAAATTGTTTTCGGATTTTGATGTGCAGGAGTTGATTCCTTTTGTGGTATGAATGGTTGATTTTTGTTGTTGTGGGTGATTAGTCCCTTATTTGGTGGAATTTTGATTGATTATGTTGTTTTGGTTCTTTAGGAAATTTTGATGCACTCCAAGTGTTCGGTAAAATGCCTAGTAGAAAATTTAATCTTAATCTTGTCAATTTTACTAGTTCTTGTTAATACCTTTCATGTATGTTTAGGATTATGCTCTACCTCTTGTCTATATAGTCAATTCATATAACTAAACTTAATTTTGTCACTTTTTAGCATGACTTGATAAAAATTGTAGGAAAACAAATGAAATATGTCGATGAGTGATTTTAATGAGTTTTGCATGAGATATTGTTTTGTTAGCTAGATATCCAAATAATTTTATTTTATTTCAATGAGTGTTTTCAATGTTATGTATGTATTGGTCTTTCTACAGTTTTCTTCTGTTATTAGAAATGAGTCGTCGTTGGATGTACGGTGATCATACTACAGCTGAATATTTGAGTGGGGTTGGGGAGTTTATTAGATGTGCTTTAGCCAACCAACAGAGTACAAAAGCTGAAAAAATCTATTGCCCCTGCCGTGATTGTAACAATGTAAGGAGGTTAGCAGACATTGATGAGATTGAGGATCATTTATTTCGTCGTGGGTTTAAGCAAGATTATCATGTTTGGTTTTGGCATGGAGAGAAAATACTTGATCGTCCAAGTTCTAGTGTAAACGAATTTGATCTTCAGGTAGACAGTGATGAGAGTGATGATAACATTTCTGAGAATTATGAGATGGATGATGATGATGAGCAAGAGGATGAAATGAATGAGATGATGGATGGGGTGAGAGATCGCTTGGATGAACGACCTAAGGTGTTAGAACAACTAACAAAGGCTGCTGAGACGCCTTTGTATCCTGGGTGTACAAAATTTACCAAGTTAGAAGCTTTGTCAGTGCTATACAACTTGAAATCGAAGAGTGGCTGGACTGATTCGAGTTTCACGACCTTATTGGAGTGGTTAAGTGAAGTTTTGCCGGAAGGCAATGAGTTGCCCACCTCTACCTATTATGCCAGGAAAGTGATGTGTCCCTTTGGCTTAGAGGTTGTCAAAATAGATGCTTGTCCAAACGATTGTGTTCTTTACAGAAAAGACCATGAAAATTTGGATGAGTGTCCAAAGTGCGGTGTATCTCGTTACAAGCGTAAAGGGGTAAATTCCGCTAAGAAGGGGCCGCCGGCTAAAGTTATGTGGTATCTTCCAATCATAGATAGATTTAAGCGTTTGTTTTCATTAAAGAAACAAGCAAAAAATCTGAGATGGCATGCAGAAGGGAGGAAGAAAGATGGACTCCTTAGACATCCTGCTGATTCTCCTCAATGGAGAAATATCGATAAGAAATATCCTGAATTTGGCAAGGAGGTTAGAAATCTGAGACTTGCTCTGTGTACAGATGGTGAGAATCCTTATGGCACTCTAAGCACTCAGCACAGCACATGGCCGGTTCTTCTTGCGATTTATAATCTTCCTCCATGGTTGTGTATGAAGCGCAAGAATATCATGTTATCACTCCTCATCTCGGGGCCTAAGCAACCTGGAAATGACATAGATGTGTATCTAGCGCCACTCATAGAGGATTTGAAATTATTGTGGAATGAAGGTGTTTCAATGTACGATGCACACACCAACTCAGACTTCACACTGCGAGCTATGGTTTTTTGTACCATAAATGATTTTCCAGCATATGGAAACTTGTCTGGGTACAAAACCAAAGGAGAACAAGCATGCCCAATATGTGAAGAAGACATGGAACCCACATACTTGAAACATTACAAGAAAAATGTGTTTGTAAAGTACAGGAAGTTCCTTAGTCGGTATCACCCTTATCGTAAGAAGAAGAAAGAGTTCAATGGTCACACCGAGGAAGGAGTGGCTCGTGCACCTTTAACGGGATCGCAGGTTTATGAACGTATTAAAAATGTTGAAACCAAATATGGCAAGTTCATCAAGCCCAAGTCTAAAAAGGGTGTTTTATGGAAGAAAGTATCTTCACTATGGGATCTTCCTTATTGGAAAGATTTGTCGGTTCGTCATTGTCTCGATGTGATGCACATTGAAAAAAATGTGTGTGATGCTATTATTGGGACTTTGCTACACATTCCCGGAAGGACTAAGGACAATAAGAAAGTTCGGAAAGATATGAAAGAGAGGAATATGCGTCCAGATTTGTGGCCCGTGAAAAAAAAGGATGGTAAAAGGACTTTTCTTCCTCCGGCGTGTTACACAATGTCAAGAAAGGAGAAAAAGACGTTTTGCGAGTGCTTACATGGCATTAAGGTGCCATCGGGATATTCATCTAATGTAAAACGTCTAGTTTCTCTCTCAGACCTGAGGTTGATCGGTATGAAGTCTCATGATTGTCATGTACTGCTTAATGTTTTCTTGCCAATTGCACTTCGTGGGATATTGCCGAAACACGTGAGGCATGTTATAACAAAACTATGTGTGTTTTTCAGTTCGATATGTGCTAAGGTGATTGATCCAGAGAAACTGGATAGTCTGCAAGATGATATCGTTGAAACTTTGTGTCGATTTGAAATGTACTTTCCGCCCTCTTTCTTTGATATAATGGTGCATTTAATTGTCCATTTAGTGCGAGAAATCAAGTTATGTGGCCCGGTGTTCTTAAGATGGATGTATCCCTTTGAGAGATATTTTGGGTCTTTAAAAGACAAAGCAAAGAATCCGGCGAATCCAGAGGGTAGTATAATTCGGGGAATCTTTCATGAAGAGATATGTGAATACGTAGCTGAATTTTTGTCGAGGCTTGAGCCAATAGGCCTTCCGAAATCTCGTCATGTAGGGAGGCTTGAAGGGGTGGGAGTAATTGGTAAAAAAGTAATCTCGCCTCCTTCTGAAAGGAAGAATAAGGCACATCTTTGTGTGTTGCAGCATCTTACAAAGGTCAGTCCTTACGTAGATAAGCATGTGCTTGAATTGCAACATAATAATCCTAAATTTAATGAAAGGGCATTGATGCGGGAACATAATCGCTCATTCGTTGATTGGTTTAAGAAGGAAGTAGCTGAGGAACTAAAGAAAGGGCATGATGTTTCTGATACAGTCAAGTGGTTAGCTCGAGGTCCTCGTCTATGTGTTCGGTCTTATGAAGGGTATGATATCAATGGGTTCACATTCTACACGTCAAGACAAGATGAAAAGAGTGTGGTGCAGAATAGTGGAGTGAAGGTTGTTGCATCATCTAGGGTCTATGCAAGCGCTAAGGATAAAAGACCGGTTGATGCGACACAATCGTATTACGGTGTAATCGAAGAAATATGGGAGCTTGATTACAACAGTTTTGTGATTCCTGTTTTCCGGTGCAAGTGGGC
Source organism: Oxyria digyna (assembly GCA_029168935.1). NCBI lineage: Eukaryota > Viridiplantae > Streptophyta > Magnoliopsida > Caryophyllales > Polygonaceae > Oxyria > Oxyria digyna. Next base: position 52,120,186 of record JAPVLV010000005.1, read on the forward strand.
CAACAACCATAATGGGGTGAAACAAGATGATATTTACCCGGGTTTAACATTGGTAAACTTTGACCGATTAAGTGAGAGTGACGAGCCATTCATTCTAGCGTCACAAGCTAAGCAAATTTTCTATATCGTAGACAATGTTGATCCTAGATGGCGTGCAGTTGCACAAGGGAAAAGGCATATTCTCGGTATTGATGATGTTCTGGATGAAGATGAGTATGACAACTACGATGACTCACCCCTGTTATCAACTGTTGTTCAACCATTACCAGAGGAGGAAGATGCAAATAATACTAATCACATGCGCACAGATCATAGGGAAGGAATATGGGTTTCAAAGCGCAAATGAATAAGATGACTCTGCTTCTGATCTGATTCCGGTTTGCTTCTGATCTGATTCTGATATGATTCTGGTATGATTCTGATTTGCTTCTGGCGTGCTTCAGTTTTTCTTCGGTTCTTCCCTTGATTCTGGTTTGTTTCCCATCTTATCTATCATTGAAATATGTTGTGCTGCTAGAATCTTTAATGTATATTTAGTATCTTTAATCTTTATGTATACTCATTGTTTTCTTGCTTATGATGCAGGAGTGTATTTGTCAGTGTTAAAATGAATAACCAAATTGTTGCTGGAAATGATTCGGAAGGTGACAGTGATCCAGTTATTCCTCCTACAACAGGTGACGAATCACTGGATGCTAGCACGATTACAAAGATTGTCCGTGGTCGATCAAAAGGAGTCAAGGCAAAAAAAGCTATGTTCCTTGAGTATAATGAGCTTAATATCCCTGATGGAAAGTGGTCGGCGGAATACGGGAAGCAAGTTGGAACTTGTGCTGCTAGAATTAATATTAATGAGAAAGAATACCGAAAGATAGATGAGCAAACAAGGAAGGGGTTTTGGGAGGAGACCAAGGTAAAACGTTGGATATGATTTCACATGTTTTTAATACTATGTTCATAATTTAACAGTTTCTGAAAATTGGCAGCTTTTGTTCCACATTTATGATGATTCGAGTAATTCAAGGGAAAAATATTTTCACCATGGTGTGGCAAAACGATTTCGAGATTTCAAGAGTAAGTTGGTGCGTCGATGGATCACTAAAAAAGAAAGGATGCCGAAGATACAGTCATCCAAGATGCCTTGGGAAGTCTATGACCACATCACAGAGGAAGATTGGAACACATTTGTTCAACAATACTTCATGCCGGAGTCATTGGTAAGTTATTGTTTTTTATACAAATGGTTTCTTATGCATCATGTACAAATCTGTTTTTGGTGTTGAATTTGGTTTTGAATGGTAATTGAGTTAAATTTTCTTTCAGAAATCATCTTTAACATCCTTTTTGACAGGCTCGTAGTGAAAAGGCAAGGAACAGTGCGTCATTCAACAAAAGCCATCATCGCACTGGCCAGAAGGGTTATATCAGAAAACGACATGAATGGATAGACGATGGACGACTTCCACCAGAAGCAGCATTAACTTTCTCAAGTAGTTCCTCGGTGAACTCTTCTGTCACCTCAACGCTAGCTAGAGTTAAGAAATTTAGATCAAAGGAGTGGATATTGGCTCATCAAGTTCTAAATAAAGATGGAGAGTGGGAAATTGACCCAAATGATAAGGAAATTGCAGAAATTGCCAAAAAAACTGTAAGAAGTGATATCTAAGTAATGTTTATTTTCTTTGATTATAAATTATGAACTAATTCTTACTTTTCTAATTGACATAGATGGAGTACATTGAAGAAGAAGAAAAAGGTAATCTTGTTTTTGAAGATCAAGAGGATGCCCTCACCAAAGCTATGGGGAAAAAAGATCATCGTGGGCGTGTCAAGGCAATGGGTGGAAATGTTTGTCATACAGTTGCTTTTGGTCCGAGAAAGAGACAAAATCAATTTGCTCATAGGGAAGCTTCTTCAGATGTAATTGAATCAATTAGAGCTTCAATGAGAAAGGAGTTTGAAGACGACCTAGATAAAATAGTGGAGAAAAGAGTGCAAGAGGCCCTCCAAAAGCAACTAGCCGCCATGGGACATATGGGCCAGTATGCCTCCACTTCCAACCCTGTAGATGATCTCCATGGACATGCTGAACATGATTCTGCCCCTCAACCACGCAAGCTAAAGGTACAATTTAGTCTCATGTTGGCTAAAAATAATATATTACATTCTTTTACTTGTAATCAAGTAAATCTTGTTAGAATAATTCACATTAGCTTCATTATATGAAGAGTAGCTAGGAAAGGGTTCCATGTCTATTAAAAAACTGAATCTTGTTAGAGTAATCAAGTGAATCTTGTTATAATCTATTAAATAGAGTATATTTGCATCAATTTCATTATTTATGCAGGAAAGGGTTCCATGTCATCTTGCCCTTGAGGATGAAGTTTCCGGTAACAAAGTCATTGTGGCGGATGGTATGGTACAACCCTCAGATGGTGCATTGACCCAACATTTTAGATTAATGAAGCCTGGTCACTATAAAGTCCAAATTGATTTTGTTTACGAAGGGCATGTTGATGATATTCTTCCGGTACCTACTGGAGATGGTTTAACTAACTTAGGCGGTGCTCAGGGTAGTTTTGTACAATGGCCAATCCACTTAGTGATTTTCGAAGACGACGAGGTATGAATGTTTTGAACGAATATGATAATGCAAGCATTTGCTACATCTAATTGTCTACTCAATCTTGCTCATGTAATATTTTTGTAGGAGTTCACTCCACGCCTGATAAAGAAGTCTAAGTCTAAGTCACTCCAGGTATATGATTAGCTAGAACTTGTATTTTTTATTCATGACATATGTTCTATTTGCAATTTTTCTTGTTTATTAGTTATGGTAATGCACTGCTGAATGTTGTTCTTATTTTTGTTATTATATTCATATGCAATGAAGTCTAAGTCAAACAAAGAGGTGGTGGGTAGTTGTGATCGTAAAACTCAAGAGTCAGCCGCCAAAAGCAAGAAAACGAATTTTGCAAACGATGCAATTCAAGGTCTTGGCCCGCAATGCAAATATTTGCATTTTTTCATCTCTTCAGCTCCCGTCGAAATATACGATAGTACTCCCATCAAGTTGGATGCTTCGATTTGGCATTATTCGCAAGATCAAGATACATACGTAACTGAGTCCAATGTTGAAGAGTTTCTTAGAGGGGCGTGCTTAAACATTTCAGTGATCCAAGTCTACATATTGTAAACATTTTCATCAATCTTTATGTTTTAGTTGTTAATTATTCTTTCTGTGAGATTTTTACTTTACAGATACTAATAGTGTAATCTTGCATATTTTGTAGGTATTTATTGCATGATCACAGCTGGGCATTTGAAAGGTCGTCTCAGATTGGATTCTTATGTCCTGAGACGATGTCAAGCACTAGAATCAAGGCTGATCCTAATGTCCCAACAGAGTATTTAAAAAAGATTTTCGTTGCTGAAATTCAAAAGGAGAAGATGAATGATCCTAGCATAACCAAATGGTTTTTGCTTCCATATAATCAAGAGTAAGTGTGATATAGCAATCCTTCTTTCTTGTTCTGACTACATCTTTTGACTTGTTTTCTGATGTTATACAATATCTTTTATAAATGACGCAGAAATCATTGGATTCTATATGTACTAGACCTACGTAAAGCCATTGTGTATATTTTCGATCCTCTCAAACAAGCACGCAAAGAGTATGATGTATGGGGCATCTTGAGTTTGTAAGTTTTTTACTTAAAAATTGTCTTTTCAAATATTTACAAAATCAGAATTTTTGACTTGTATGTTGTTTATTTTACAGGACATACCAAGTGTATAAGTTTAATGGTGGGGTGCGTCCGAGTAAAACGACTAATTTCAAGTCTTGGAGACCCATTCATATAGAGGTATACCATCATAAATTACATTTTTCTTTATTTTTTATATCTATTGATCTTAAAACTAAGACGATGTATTATATTGTTATTTTAGTGCGCTCAACAAAGTGGCGGAACCGAGTGTGGATATTACGTTATGAAGTTCATGTTGGAGATTGTCACGACATATCAAGAGTCTAATGAGCGACTAGATAAGGTAGTTACTTTACCTAGTTCTTTCATTTCATATATGTAAAATCTAATTTTTTTCATGTTAATTACTTCACTAAGACGATGTACTATATGTTTTTGAAGGTCTATGTTCAGAGGAGTGCGCCTTATACAAGTGAGGAACTTGATGTTGTTCGTGAGCAATGGGCTAAGTTCTTTACAACCAAATATCTATTAGTTTAAGCGTATGTTTTGGATATTTGAATAATAGGTTTTGTACTTGCATATATTCTGTTGAAACTGAACACATATTGTATGTGAAATGTATCTGCAAGTGGAACTAGACGTTCAGAATGATTGAAACAGGTTTTCTACCTCTGTACAGGCTAGTTACTGTAAATTCAAACCGAATATTTTAAAAAAAAAACACTTGTTGAGGCGGTCGGGAGGGTGACCGCCTCAACAGATCAGACGTTTTCTACCTCTGTTGAGGCGGGCAGAAGGGTGACCGCCTCAACAGACCCTCTGTTGAGGCGGTCACCCTTCTGCCCGCCTCAACAGAGGTAGAAAACGTCTGATCTGTTGAGGCGTTCACCCTCCCGACCGCCTCAACAGCTCATGACCTGATGCAACCCCCCCTGTTGCAGCGACACCTGACCGCCTCAACAGGGGGGTTTTTGACCGCCTCAACAGGTGTTTTTTCCACTAGTGTATAAAAACATAAACTTTGGTGTGTAGCAAAGGATTGTTACCTATTAGGCTTGATTACTCCACTAACATCATTAAGGATAGTTAGATCCTTTTTTCTACATGGAACCAGATGCAAAACATTCAGTATCCCCTAGGAAATTTTCCAAGAAAACAATTAGCAAAGTCAAAAAACTTAAGTTTCATAAAAAGGTTTGTATGATTTTACCTCTACAGCATTGGTGATGAAGCTAAAAAATGTAGGCACAGCTCTACTACCAACATATGCTTCTGATTTCACAGTCAAATGCTCGAATCTCACTTCGATTGTCGGAATGTCAATCCCAACTCTGATGGAAAAAAAAACAAGAACACAACTATCAAAATCCTTAAGCAAAGTATTTAATCATAACATTAACATAAAAAATGTTCATTTTTTCGGGTACCTTTCGACCCGGTTTTTGAGCTTCAACAAGAACCTCTCATTATCCTGCTCAGCAACACTAATCAACTTATCAATAAGGCTCTTCTTCTCTGAACCTCCTATGTGACATATGTCGATCTCGGTCACACCGCCTCTTGATCCCATCAATATACCTTTCCTAATTATAAGACAACAATACCTTAAGAATTATGATTATGATCTCAAGTAATACATGATGATTATCTACAATCACCTAAGACGGTCATAGGTTGGAAGCTTCTCTATAGCGGCCCATTTGAGCGCATCCTCATCGTCTTCGTCTCGTGTAGAAGTGGAGAACACTTCCCTTGATGTATTCCTCCACATAGACGACGACGTGTTCCTTCCCATACTGCTCTTCATGCTGTTGCTTAGCCTGTACATATCAATGCCTGTATCCATGGCTATAGAACTAAGTAAACTGATTACTGATATATCCAAGAAAAGTATGAAGATGGTATAAGAAAAATGTTGTAATGGAAAATGGAAGAGTTTTATATTAATTTTGAGGATCAAATTCTCTGTTTTGCTTGATTACTTTTCATTGAACCTTGGGAAAAAATCTCAGAAAATAATGCTGTATAAAGTAATTTAGTGTATTTATGCATTATTGAATTATATTACAAGCTCACAATTCAATGACCCGATGTGGCGATGTGTATTGGATAAATCTGCATAAATCCTTGAGTACATTACATTCAATCTGTATCACTGATCATCTAATAAATCTTGGATTTGCAGATATTAGATGAAACCAACACTGGAAGATTTATACTTTGAACGTGCAAAACTTTATGTTTTATTGATATCTGTGATATTATACATTGGATACACCTTTAAACTAATGGAAAAATGATACAAAAACTTCACAAAATACTAAATAAGTACAAAGTAATAATGTTTGAGAATAAATAAATTGTGTAACAACATTGCTCTGTTATGTGTTTGTGTGTCTCTACATCTCTACCTCTTTTGGAAGTTGAATGCCTTGATGGACACAGCAAAGGTGAAGGCGAAGAAAATGGCGAAGCCAGCAACCACGACAGCAACCGGTCCGAGGAAATCATGCTTGTAACCAAAGTGTTCTCTAAGATACACCCTCACTTCTTGATCATCATCTTTGAAATGTTGAGTTACATCTCCGAATTGCGACACTAGCAAACCGTATAGGGTCCATGCCACGGGGCAGGCCCAATAGTACCACCTCCACCAGATAGGGATCCTCTGTATTCATATCAACAACCCACATGTTAACACAAAAGATTAAGCTAGTATTTGTCAAGTAACATCTACAGCTTGACCCTCCAGACCCTGTATCTGTTGTACAGGGTCTGGAGGGTCAAGTTGTACAGTACGCGTTAACACAAAATCTTAAGCTAGTATTTGTCAGAAGCATCTACAGCTTAACCCTCTGGACCGTGTACCACATGTACAGGGTCTGGAGGGTCAAGTTGTACAATACGCGTTCATATGAGTATATGATTAAGGAAGATGTTCTTACCGGTCTTGGGATGAGAAATCCACAGAATAGATTCCAGATAGAGTAGAAGGCGGCGGCTACAATGCTGGCAATGTGGTGGTTTGGTGTGACCGCGACAGTCATCATGCCGTAGAAGGTGAAGTAGAGAAGAGTGAAGAACATAAAGAAGATGTACCACACGAACTTGACTAACGTCCAGTCGAATCCTATCATGGCATACACAATCAATCCATAAGCCAAGGCTTGTAGGAAGATGTATGGTATCTCAATCAGAACCTAATAATCAAATCAAAACCAAGAAAAAGTTAGATTGACATGGACAAATATCTAACAACTAAACTTTTCTTCTTAAGAGTCTTGGTATGTTTTTGTACCTGTGCAAGTGCATAAGGCATGGGAGAGTACATTCCAGCTGCATTTTCTCTATAGAAAACAGTTCTTTCTATCGACACCACGGGCTGCACAGACGATGAGTTTTGGACACCAATAAACAGAACAGATGCGTACATGGAACCCATCGCGTTGATCAAATCTTGTTTCTTGTCACTGAAATTGTATAGTATGTCAGTATATGTTTTCATGTATAAGCTTATAGATCACATATATATATTAAACTTACAATTTCTTTCCAAGATCCCAGAAAATGGATCCAAACAAGAGGGCAATGACTGTTGTAAACAACATTCTAACTGCAGTGTAAGGCGGGTTTCGCCAATATGACCAATGCAGCTTCCATAAACTAGCCATGAGTTGGACATGGAAAGGTTGAGCAAACTGCGTTTTGAAGTTGAGATCTTGTGACCCTGGACTTGGTACACCGAGTTCTTGAATCAAAGCCTTGTTTCTCCTGTAAAAATTGACCAAATGAGATTTCCAAATTGTAAATGTGTAAGATTAGTGTAGAGGATTGAGCTTTTTTTTTACCTGTGTAAATCTGAGTTTTTGTATAGATCAGTGAAGTCTACGCCTAAGGCGAGTTCTTGAGCAGGAGTTGTAACCTCCAACATCCATGTTGCTGGATTGTATCCATTCTTGATCTTTGGTACTCCTTGAATGCTCTGATGATACAAGTAACAAAAAAATTGTAAGAAATTATCTTACAAAATTTAGGGGATATTCATCAAGATTGGACAAGAATTGTACCTCAAAGTACTTGATAAGATCACAAGAGTTATGTCCCAATGGACCCACATAAATCTCCCGCCCTCCTCTCTTCAACAAGAATAACTGTATTCCAAAAAAGAAAAGAACATTAGGCATAAGTTTTCTTAGTCAAAAGCACAGCAAAATTTCTAGAGAAGTGTAAGAAAATTTACCTCATCAAAGGCTTCAAATATGTCAATGCTCGGTTGATGGATGGTGCAAACCACGGTTCTACCCGTGTCAACCGTGTTCCTAACCGTTCTCATCACAATAGCTGCAGCTCTAGCATCCAAACCCGATGTGGGCTCGTCCATGAAAATGATAGATGGGTTAGCCACTAGCTCAACTGCAATAGTAAGCCTCTTCCTCTGCTCTGTCGATAGACCACTCACACCCGGTAATCCAACCAAGGCTTGTCTTAATGTTTTTAGCTCAACAAGCTCCATAACCTCTTCCACAAACATCTACATAAGAGCAAAATACCAAAAAACTATTTATAAGTAAAATGACCAGAATCAATTGGCACTAGGAGGAGTAATCCACTAAGGTTTGTGGAAAGCACAAACCTCTCTTTTCTTAGCATCAATGTCAGGAGATAGCCTCAACCAAGCTGAGTAAATCAAGGACTCATAGACTGTAACATGTGGAGAATGAATATCATTTTGTTCACAATATCCTGCAATTCTAGCAAAAGTCTTTTGTTGCTTGGGGTAGCCTGAAACTTTAATGTCACCATCAATGTAGCCTCCAGTTTTCCTACCGGCTAAGACATCCATGAGAGTCGTCTTTCCGGCCCCACTAACACCCATAAGCGCAGTAAGAACACCAGGCCTAAACGCGCCGCTGATCCCCTTAAGAAGCTCTAGCTTATCCTCAGTTACACCTTGTGATCTTATTTCCTGGATTCGTATTTTAAATGTTAGGAATGAACAAAAAAGTGGGAATGTAAGTAACTGATTTATAAGAGGATAAAGTTTTTTTAAGCTTACAACTGGCATGTCAACTGAGTATCTAACTTCATCAAATGTGATGGAATGTTGATCAAATGGAAGAACCATCCCTCTTTGAACAGCTTCTGCAGGATTGACATTGTTACCGCGTTGTGACATCTCGATTGCACCTGAGGTATCCTCTTCTATCTTGGCTTGATGTTTCTCAAGTGCTGCAATCAAAGCAAAAAAAGTTCAGCATTTCTTGAAAGTCTTGATACAAAAATTGGTCAGGAATTTAAAATTACTACTTAGTACTTACGGTTGAGGAAAGTGAGAGCCATAGTGTAGAGAAAGTTGAAGATGAATATATAACCGACCAATGCGCCTGCACCGATCCAATACCAATACGAGTCTGCGTAGAATCCTCGGTTTGTCAATGTTTGTGCACCTATTGTTGCATTGTTGCCTGGAACAAACTGTAAGAAAAATCAAGAAAATTATCCATCAGTTTTCAAGTCTCTTGAAGATCAATCAAATGAAAATCTAAGTCATATACTTACTTTGTTCCAAGAATGCCCAAGAAACTCATTTGCACCTATAGCATTTTGTACATACATCAATGGGGAGATCCAGTAGCCCCATTTCCACCACTTCTTCACATCCTCTACATAAAAAAGAAGAACAAAATTTAGAAAAAAAATATAATTTCATAGTCATGTAGCAAAAACAAATCATGTTTTTGGCTGATGAAATTACCTCTTCCTAGGATAAATCCTCCCAAGGTTAAGAGAATCATGATGGCGAAAGTACCGAAAGTACTCGAAATAATCATGTCTCTACCGGTTGCTCCAATCAACCGAAACATGGCAGACGCCATCTGATTAAGAACACCAAGAATAAGAAAGTGCTTGAACATCCTTCCGACATTCGGGTCGAATCCAATAACATAGTAAGTCAAGAACACCCAAACAGCACACTCCACAACTGTCAATGGAATCTTCAAGAACCAAGAGGGAAGTGCGTAAGCCCAGGCGGGAAAGAATCTAAGATCTCGTTGTTTATAGAACACCGGAAGCTTTGAAATTGTCATGGAAATCTCAGCCATACTGATGAACATGAGCATCACCACTGCAAAAAACAGAGCTCCTGTGTAGATTGCTCCATTATCAAGATCTTTTGGGAACTTTGTTCTGAAGAAGACTGTCATTGCTATCATTCCCACTATTGCAAGCTGAAAATACACCCAAGAAAACATTAGATTATCTTAAGTAGATTACTATCTTTATAACAAAACAAAAAGAAGGGGAAATTACTTGAGTAATCTTGAAAAGATAGACAAATGAGCTTCTTTTCATAAGAAGCCACTCTCTTGACATAGTTGCTTTAAAGATCTCTCTTTTGCCAATACCAAACTTTTCAGTTGTCAATGCTGCAGGGTGACTCTTGGTCCTGTCATATTTAACCGAAAGCTCTTGCGCAATTCGTCTACCGACATGGAATGACTGAAAAGCCTCAGCAAACTCCTTAGAAGGAATGAAGCGATAGTGCTCGTTCGTTCTATACCAGTACTGCTCTTGATCCTTAGCTGATGTCACCTGCACATTTCATCATACTCCATTAGAATATACTAAATATTATGTTATCCTATGTTTTTATGTTTTTAGAGTTCAAAATTGCTTACTTCTTGCAGGAAATCAGCAACTCCTTTTCTTTCGGGGCATTTGAAGCCCATGTGCTCGAAAAACTCAAGAACATGATCGCGAGGACCTTGATACACGATGACTCCATCCGACAAAAGAATGATATCATCGAAGAGATCGTATGTTTCGGGTGCTGGTTGCAGTAGAGATATAACAGCTGTTCCATTCAGAATGTGGACAGTTTGTCTTAGGGAGTTAACAATTTGGTAAGTTGTTGAACTATCTAATCCAGTTGAGATTTCATCCATGAACAAAGCTCTGGATGGTCCCACAAGCATTTCACCTACAATTTCAAGAAGTAATCAGTAAGAATTACTCTATAATCAACATTAAACTTGTGTAACTTTATGATTTTAATCCTACCGGTTGTGACACGCTTCTTTTGTCCTCCAGAGATACCGCGAACCATCTGGTCTCCAACCATGGTGTCAGCACATACATCTAGTCCAAGAATCTGTACATAGGTTTTGAATTATAGTACAAAATGTTAGATTAAGTTAACTTATAAGGTACTATATTTTAGCCTAAGTGAAAGTTATACCTTAATGATGTAATCTGTTACCAGGTTCTCCTTTTGGCCCTCTGTTGCTGCAGCCTATAAATAAAATAAGTTGATTAATAACAATTTGGTAAGTTGCTGCAGCCTATTAAAGTTAGAATATAGTACCTTCATGAAGAGATCAATATCAGGATCAGGCTTAATGTTAGCCTCTTTCTCTCTTCTTGCTAATTCAGCAAGCATCTCTGTACATTATTTTGATATTATTAAACTCTTCATCCACAAAAAAAAAGGTAATTAATAGAGATTAAAATTTTATTTACCATATCTGTTCCCAACTCCTTGGAATCTTGCAGAGTAAGACAAGGTTTCTCTAACAGTTAATTCTCCTAAGTGAACATCATGTTGGCTAATATATGCAGCTGTTCTTTGTGGTACAAACTCATGCATCTCATGTCCATTATATGTCACCTTTCCGTCACACTAATCACAAAGTACTATAATCAGAAAAAGCATATCGAAATCAACTGTCATTTCAAAATTCGAGCTTAGAATCTCGCTTTACCTTAAGCCCTTTGTCGAGTTTCCCAGACAAGGCGAGCAACAACGACGTCTTCCCGGAGCTTGGAGGACCCAAAAGCAGTGTCATTCTGCATAGTTTAATGTTGTTCAGTAATGATCAATGATTAACTTACTGTTGTCTTGATCATGTTTTATAATGAAAGATTAAATTATCTTTGTTGTTACCTGTTTGGCTTGATGATTCCACTAACATCTTCAAGGATGGTGATGCGTTTCTTCTTATTAGATGATAAGTAGACAATACTCAATACACCCTAAGAAAAAAATTCACAAGAAAAATCAGCTCGATTCGATCGAAGCCCGAATCAAGAATGAAAATCTGTAAGAGTATACAATATGTTACCTCAACCATATCAAACATGTAGTTAATGAATGAAGGCAAAGCTCTGCTTCCAATATATGTCTCTGCCTCAATACCCAAATTCTCGTATCTTACTTCGATCGTAGGCATATCAATCCCGACCCTGATAAAAACACAAATGTAAAATTCCATTTAACTGTGTATGCTTCTTATTTCGTGAAATAGTAGTCAAACTATGCAACTTTTGATGCAATCTTCATTTGGGTCACTAGAAACAACATCTCTGTTCTTTTAACATTTATTTCATCTATAACTTACTTGTTATGCAAGTATTGTAACACCACTATATTAGACCAGAAGCTCACCTGTCGATTCTGTTCTTCAGCTTCCTCAGAAACTTCTCGTTATCCTCCTCGGTAACTCTGATGAGCTTATCGAGGAGCGACTTTTTCTCTACAGCACCAAGCTCGTCGACATCAACTTCGTTTCCCGGGCCTTTCGATCCCATCAAGATTCCTTTTCGGAGTCGATCGTACGTGGGGAGCTTCTCGAGGGCGGCCCACTTAAGGGCGTCTTCGTCATCTTCCTCTCGTGTCGAGGTCGAAAAGGCGTCGACACCCGTGTTCCTCCACACGGATGTCGAGGCACTCCTTATGCTTCCTCTTAGGCTATTTCTCATGCTATTACCTACTTGGTAAAGGTCTATTCCGGTGTCTTCCATGCTTGAGTTTGTGTTCACTTATCAAGGTTTTGTTTTTGGTTTTTGTGTGTGTTTTTTTTGTGAGAGATTGTTAAGAATGAATGAATGAAATGAAAGTTAGAGAGCAAGAGAAATGTAAGAATGAATTGTTGGAAGATTGGGTTAGAGAGAGGGAGTTTTATACATGAAGTGTTTTAAGTGGGGCCTATCTTTTTGTCTACGCTGATAGTTGACGTTAGAAGATTCAAATGAGGGGGCTTTAAAATTAATTTCCTACGAGCTTCCATCGATTTTTGTTTTATTTTTTGAATGTTCAATTTTGGTTTCTTAATGTATTATTTTTGTTATTCGATTTGGATACGGTGACATGTTGAGGCGGTCACCTTAAAAACCGACGCAAAAAGTCTTATTCTACTATCTGTTGAGGCGGTCACCTTAAAAACCGACGCAAAAAGTCTTATTCTACTATCTGTTGAGGCGGTCAGTCGTTTAGTTCGCTGCAACAGGTACTTTAGAGGCGGGCAAATATCCGTTCGCCTCAAATAATATTTGTGTTTTTGACTTGTTGAGGCGGTCAGTAAGGCGCCCGCCTCAACAGAGCCTAAACATTAGAGGCGGGCAGTAAGACGCCCGCCTCAAATGATGCGACGAAGCGATTAGAGGCGGGCAGTAAGGCGCCCGCCTCAAAATATAACAAAAATTAGAGGCGGGCAGTCATGCGCCCGCCTCAACAGATGCTTAAAAAAACTTAGAGGCGGGCAATATGCGCCCGCCTCAACTGCTTCGACTGTAATTAAGTTACAGTCGACTGCATTCTTCATTTGCTCGTTTTCAATTCAGTCGACTGCGCCTCCTCCTCGCCGCCTCCGCCAACTCGCCGCTTCCTCCACGCCTCACTGTCAAACTCGTCGACTGCTCCTCCTCGTCTCCTCCTCCTCCTCCAGCTTTCGTCCTTCGAGTCATCGAGGTAGGTGAAACTTCCTCCTTCGCAAATTGTTTTCGGATTTTGATGTGCAGGAGTTGATTCCTTTTGTGGTATGAATGGTTGATTTTTGTTGTTGTGGGTGATTAGTCCCTTATTTGGTGGAATTTTGATTGATTATGTTGTTTTGGTTCTTTAGGAAATTTTGATGCACTCCAAGTGTTCGGTAAAATGCCTAGTAGAAAATTTAATCTTAATCTTGTCAATTTTACTAGTTCTTGTTAATACCTTTCATGTATGTTTAGGATTATGCTCTACCTCTTGTCTATATAGTCAATTCATATAACTAAACTTAATTTTGTCACTTTTTAGCATGACTTGATAAAAATTGTAGGAAAACAAATGAAATATGTCGATGAGTGATTTTAATGAGTTTTGCATGAGATATTGTTTTGTTAGCTAGATATCCAAATAATTTTATTTTATTTCAATGAGTGTTTTCAATGTTATGTATGTATTGGTCTTTCTACAGTTTTCTTCTGTTATTAGAAATGAGTCGTCGTTGGATGTACGGTGATCATACTACAGCTGAATATTTGAGTGGGGTTGGGGAGTTTATTAGATGTGCTTTAGCCAACCAACAGAGTACAAAAGCTGAAAAAATCTATTGCCCCTGCCGTGATTGTAACAATGTAAGGAGGTTAGCAGACATTGATGAGATTGAGGATCATTTATTTCGTCGTGGGTTTAAGCAAGATTATCATGTTTGGTTTTGGCATGGAGAGAAAATACTTGATCGTCCAAGTTCTAGTGTAAACGAATTTGATCTTCAGGTAGACAGTGATGAGAGTGATGATAACATTTCTGAGAATTATGAGATGGATGATGATGATGAGCAAGAGGATGAAATGAATGAGATGATGGATGGGGTGAGAGATCGCTTGGATGAACGACCTAAGGTGTTAGAACAACTAACAAAGGCTGCTGAGACGCCTTTGTATCCTGGGTGTACAAAATTTACCAAGTTAGAAGCTTTGTCAGTGCTATACAACTTGAAATCGAAGAGTGGCTGGACTGATTCGAGTTTCACGACCTTATTGGAGTGGTTAAGTGAAGTTTTGCCGGAAGGCAATGAGTTGCCCACCTCTACCTATTATGCCAGGAAAGTGATGTGTCCCTTTGGCTTAGAGGTTGTCAAAATAGATGTTTGTCCAAACGATTGTGTTCTTTACAGAAAAGACCATGAAAATTTGGATGAGTGTCCAAAGTGCGGTGTATCTCGTTACAAGCGTAAAGGGGTAAATTCCGCTAAGAAGGGGCCGCCGGCTAAAGTTATGTGGTATCTTCCAATCATAGATAGATTTAAGCGTTTGTTTTCATTAAAGAAACAAGCAAAAAATCTGAGATGGCATGCAGAAGGGAGGAAGAAAGATGGACTCCTTAGACATCCTGCTGATTCTCCTCAATGGAGAAATATCGATAAGAAATATCCTGAATTTGGCAAGGAGGTTAGAAATCTGAGACTTGCTCTGTGTACAGATGGTGAGAATCCTTATGGCACTCTAAGCACTCAGCACAACACATGGCCGGTTCTTCTTGCGATTTATAATCTTCCTCCATGGTTGTGTATGAAGCGCAAGAATATCATGTTATCACTCCTCATCTCGGGGCCTAAGCAACCTGGAAATGACATAGATGTGTATCTAGCGCCACTCATAGAGGATTTGAAATTATTGTGGAATGAAGGTGTTTCAATGTACGATGCACACACCAACTCAGACTTCACACTGCGAGCTATGGTTTTTTGTACCATAAATGATTTTCCAGCATATGGAAACTTGTCTGGGTACAAAACCAAAGGAGAACAAGCATGCCCAATATGTGAAGAAGACATGGAACCCACATACTTGAAACATTACAAGAAAAATGTGTTTGTAAAGTACAGGAAGTTCCTTAGTCGGTATCACCCTTATCGTAAGAAGAAGAAAGAGTTCAATGGTCACACCGAGGAAGGAGTGGCTCGTGCACCTTTAACGGGATCGCAGGTTTATGAACGTATTAAAAATGTTGAAACCAAATATGGCAAGTTCATCAAGCCCAAGTCTAAAAAGGGTGTTTTATGGAAGAAAGTATCTTCACTATGGGATCTTCCTTATTGGAAAGATTTGTCGGTTCGTCATTGTCTCGATGTGATGCACATTGAAAAAAATGTGTGTGATGCTATTATTGGGACTTTGCTACACATTCCCGGAAGGACTAAGGACAATAAGAAAGTTCGGAAAGATATGAAAGAGAGGAATATGCGTCCAGATTTGTGGCCCGTGAAAAAAAAGGATGGTAAAAGGACTTTTCTTCCTCCGGCGTGTTACACAATGTCAAGAAAGGAGAAAAAGACGTTTTGCGAGTGCTTACATGGCATTAAGGTGCCATCGGGATATTCATCTAATGTAAAACGTCTAGTTTCTCTCTCAGACCTGAGGTTGATCGGTATGAAGTCTCATGATTGTCATGTACTGCTTAATGTTTTCTTGCCAATTGCACTTCGTGGGATATTGCCGAAACACGTGAGGCATGTTATAACAAAACTATGTGTGTTTTTCAGTTCGATATGTGCTAAGGTGATTGATCCAGAGAAACTGGATAGTCTGCAAGATGATATCGTTGAAACTTTGTGTCGATTTGAAATGTACTTTCCGCCCTCTTTCTTTGATATAATGGTGCATTTAATTGTCCATTTAGTGCGAGAAATCAAGTTATGTGGCCCGGTGTTCTTAAGATGGATGTATCCCTTTGAGAGATATTTTGGGTCTTTAAAAGACAAAGCAAAGAATCCGGCGAATCCAGAGGGTAGTATAATTCGGGGAATCTTTCATGAAGAGATATGTGAATACGTAGCTGAATTTTTGTCGAGGCTTGAGCCAATAGGCCTTCCGAAATCTCGTCATGTAGGGAGGCTTGAAGGGGTGGGAGTAATTGGTAAAAAAGTAATCTCGCCTCCTTCTGAAAGGAAGAATAAGGCACATCTTTGTGTGTTGCAGCATCTTACAAAGGTCAGTCCTTACGTAGATAAGCATGTGCTTGAATTGCAACATAATAATCCTAAATTTAATGAAAGGGCATTGATGCGGGAACATAATCGCTCATTCGTTGATTGGTTTAAGAAGGAAGTAGCTGAGGAACTAAAGAAAGGGCATGATGTTTCTGATACAGTCAAGTGGTTAGCTCGAGGTCCTCGTCTATGTGTTCGGTCTTATGAAGGGTATGATATCAATGGGTTCACATTCTACACGTCAAGACAAGATGAAAAGAGTGTGGTGCAGAATAGTGGAGTGAAGGTTGTTGCATCATCTAGGGTCTATGCAAGCGCTAAGGATAAAAGACCGGTTGATGCGACACAATCGTATTACGGTGTAATCGAAGAAATATGGGAGCTTGATTACAACAGTTTTGTGATTCCTGTTTTCCGGTGCAAGTGGGCCAACAACCATAATGGGGTGAAACAAGATGATATTTACCCGGGTTTAACATTGGTAAACTTTGACCGATTAAGTGAGAGTGACGAGCCATTCATTCTAGCGTCACAAGCTAAGCAAATTTTCTATATCGTAGACAATGTTGATCCTAGATGGCGTGCAGTTGCACAAGGGAAAAGGCATATTCTCGGTATTGATGATGTTCTGGATGAAGATGAGTATGACAACTACGATGACTCACCCCTGTTATCAACTGTTGTTCAACCATTACCAGAGGAGGAAGATGCAAATAATACTAATCACATGCGCACAGATCATAGGGAAGGAATATGGGTTTCAAAGCGCAAATGAATAAGATGACTCTGCTTCTGATCTGATTCCGGTTTGCTTCTGATCTGATTCTGATATGATTCTGGTATGATTCTGATTTGCTTCTGGCGTGCTTCAGTTTTTCTTCGGTTCTTCCCTTGATTCTGGTTTGTTTCCCATCTTATCTATCATTGAAATATGTTGTGCTGCTAGAATCTTTAATGTATATTTAGTATCTTTAATCTTTATGTATACTCATTGTTTTCTTGCTTATGATGCAGGAGTGTATTTGTCAGTGTTAAAATGAATAACCAAATTGTTGCTGGAAATGATTCGGAAGGTGACAGTGATCCAGTTATTCCTCCTACAACAGGTGACGAATCACTGGATGCTAGCACGATTACAAAGATTGTCCGTGGTCGATCAAAAGGAGTCAAGGCAAAAAAAGCTATGTTCCTTGAGTATAATGAGCTTAATATCCCTGATGGAAAGTGGTCGGCGGAATACGGGAAGCAAGTTGGAACTTGTGCTGCTAGAATTAATATTAATGAGAAAGAATACCGAAAGATAGATGAGCAAACAAGGAAGGGGTTTTGGGAGGAGACCAAGGTAAAACGTTGGATATGATTTCACATGTTTTTAATACTATGTTCATAATTTAACAGTTTCTGAAAATTGGCAGCTTTTGTTCCACATTTATGATGATTCGAGTAATTCAAGGGAAAAATATTTTCACCATGGTGTGGCAAAACGATTTCGAGATTTCAAGAGTAAGTTGGTGCGTCGATGGATCACTAAAAAAGAAAGGATGCCGAAGATACAGTCATCCAAGATGCCTTGGGAAGTCTATGACCACATCACAGAGGAAGATTGGAACACATTTGTTCAACAATACTTCATGCCGGAGTCATTGGTAAGTTATTGTTTTTTATACAAATGGTTTCTTATGCATCATGTACAAATCTGTTTTTGGTGTTGAATTTGGTTTTGAATGGTAATTGAGTTAAATTTTCTTTCAGAAATCATCTTTAACATCCTTTTTGACAGGCTCGTAGTGAAAAGGCAAGGAACAGTGCGTCATTCAACAAAAGCCATCATCGCACTGGCCAGAAGGGTTATATCAGAAAACGACATGAATGGATAGACGATGGACGACTTCCACCAGAAGCAGCATTAACTTTCTCAAGTAGTTCCTCGGTGAACTCTTCTGTCACCTCAACGCTAGCTAGAGTTAAGAAATTTAGATCAAAGGAGTGGATATTGGCTCATCAAGTTCTAAATAAAGATGGAGAGTGGGAAATTGACCCAAATGATAAGGAAATTGCAGAAATTGCCAAAAAAACTGTAAGAAGTGATATCTAAGTAATGTTTATTTTCTTTGATTATAAATTATGAACTAATTCTTACTTTTCTAATTGACATAGATGGAGTACATTGAAGAAGAAGAAAAAGGTAATCTTGTTTTTGAAGATCAAGAGGATGCCCTCACCAAAGCTATGGGGAAAAAAGATCATCGTGGGCGTGTCAAGGCAATGGGTGGAAATGTTTGTCATACAGTTGCTTTTGGTCCGAGAAAGAGACAAAATCAATTTGCTCATAGGGAAGCTTCTTCAGATGTAATTGAATCAATTAGAGCTTCAATGAGAAAGGAGTTTGAAGACGACCTAGATAAAATAGTGGAGAAAAGAGTGCAAGAGGCCCTCCAAAAGCAACTAGCCGCCATGGGACATATGGGCCAGTATGCCTCCACTTCCAACCCTGTAGATGATCTCCATGGACATGCTGAACATGATTCTGCCCCTCAACCACGCAAGCTAAAGGTACAATTTAGTCTCATGTTGGCTAAAAATAATATATTACATTCTTTTACTTGTAATCAAGTAAATCTTGTTAGAATAATTCACATTAGCTTCATTATATGAAGAGTAGCTAGGAAAGGGTTCCATGTCTATTAAAAAACTGAATCTTGTTAGAGTAATCAAGTGAATCTTGTTATAATCTATTAAATAGAGTATATTTGCATCAATTTCATTATTTATGCAGGAAAGGGTTCCATGTCATCTTGCCCTTGAGGATGAAGTTTCCAGTAACAAAGTCATTGTGGCGGATGGTATGGTACAACCCTCAGATGGTGCATTGACCCAACATTTTAGATTAATGAAGCCTGGTCACTATAAAGTCCAAATTGATTTTGTTTACGAAGGGCATGTTGATGATATTCTTCCGGTACCTACTGGAGATGGTTTAACTAACTTAGGCGGTGCTCAGGGTAGTTTTGTACAATGGCCAATCCACTTAGTGATTTTCGAAGACGACGAGGTATGAATGTTTTGAACGAATATGATAATGCAAGCATTTGCTACATCTAATTGTCTACTCAATCTTGCTCATGTAATATTTTTGTAGGAGTTCACTCCACGCCTGATAAAGAAGTCTAAGTCTAAGTCACTCCAGGTATATGATTAGCTAGAACTTGTATTTTTTATTCATGACATATGTTCTATTTGCAATTTTTCTTGTTTATTAGTTATGGTAATGCACTGCTGAATGTTGTTCTTATTTTTGTTATTATATTCATATGCAATGAAGTCTAAGTCAAACAAAGAGGTGGTGGGTAGTTGTGATCGTAAAACTCAAGAGTCAGCCGCCAAAAGCAAGAAAACGAATTTTGCAAACGATGCAATTCAAGGTCTTGGCCCACAATGCAAATATTTGCATTTTTTCATCTCTTCAGCTCCCGTCGAAATATACGATAGTACTCCCATCAAGTTGGATGCTTCGATTTGGCATTATTCGCAAGATCAAGATACATACGTAACTGAGTCCAATGTTGAAGAGTTTCTTAGAGGGGCGTGCTTAAACATTTCAGTGATCCAAGTCTACATATTGTAAACATTTTCATCAATCTTTATGTTTTAGTTGTTAATTATTCTTTCTGTGAGATTTTTACTTTACAGATACTAATAGTGTAATCTTGCATATTTTGTAGGTATTTATTGCATGATCACAGCTGGGCATTTGAAAGGTCGTCTCAGATTGGATTCTTATGTCCTGAGACGATGTCAAGCACTAGAATCAAGGCTGATCCTAATGTCCCAACAGAGTATTTAAAAAAGATTTTCGTTGCTGAAATTCAAAAGGAGAAGATGAATGATCCTAGCATAACCAAATGGTTTTTGCTTCCATATAATCAAGAGTAAGTGTGATATAGCAATCCTTCTTTCTTGTTCTGACTACATCTTTTGACTTGTTTTCTGATGTTATACAATATCTTTTATAAATGACGCAGAAATCATTGGATTCTATATGTACTAGACCTACGTAAAGCCATTGTGTATATTTTCGATCCTCTCAAACAAGCACGCAAAGAGTATGATGTATGGGGCATCTTGAGTTTGTAAGTTTTTTACTTAAAAATTGTCTTTTCAAATATTTACAAAATCAGAATTTTTGACTTGTATGTTGTTTATTTTACAGGACATACCAAGTGTATAAGTTTAATGGTGGGGTGCGTCCGAGTAAAACGACTAATTTCAAGTCTTGGAGACCCATTCATATAGAGGTATACCATCATAAATTACCTTTTTCTTTATTTTTTATATCTATTGATCTTAAAACTAAGACGATGTATTATATTGTTATTTTAGTGCGCTCAACAAAGTGGCGGAACCGAGTGTGGATATTACGTTATGAAGTTCATGTTGGAGATTGTCACGACATATCAAGAGTCTAATGAGCGACTAGATAAGGTAGTTACTTTACCTAGTCCTTTCATTTCATATATGTAAAATCTAATTTTTTTCATGTTAATTACTTCACTAAGACGATGTACTATATGTTTTTGAAGGTCTATGTTCAGAGGAGTGCGCCTTATACAAGTGAGGAACTTGATGTTGTTCGTGAGCAATGGGCTAAGTTCTTTACAACCAAATATCTATTAGTTTAAGCGTATGTTTTGGATATTTGAATAATAGGTTTTGTACTTGCATATATTCTGTTGAAACTGAACACATATTGTATGTGAAATGTATCTGCAAGTGGAACTAGACGTTCAGAATGATTGAAACAGGTTTTCTACCTCTGTACAGGCTAGTTACTGTAAATTCAAACCGAATATTTTAAAAAAAAAACACTTGTTGACCCTCTGTTGAGGCGGTCACCCTTCTGCCCGCCTCAACAGAGGTAGAAAACGTCTGATCTGTTGAGGCGTTCACCCTCCCGACCGCCTCAACAGCTCATGACCTGATGCAGCCCCCCCTGTTGCAGCGACACCTGACCGCCTCAACAGGGGGGTTTTTGACCGCCTCAACAGGTGTTTTTTTCACTAGTGTATAAAAACATAAACTTTGGTGTGTAGCAAAGGATTGTTACCTATTAGGCTTGATTACTCCACTAACATCATTAAGGATAGTTAGATCCTTTTTTCTACATGGAACCAGATGCAAAACATTCAGTATCCCCTAGGAAATTTTCCAAGAAAACAATTAGCAAAGTCAAAAAACTTAAGTTTCATAAAAAGGTTTGTATGATTTTACCTCTACAGCATTGGTGATGAAGCTAAAAAATGTAGGCACAGCTCTACTACCAACATATGCTTCTGATTTCACAGTCAAATGCTCGAATCTCACTTCGATTGTCGGAATGTCAATCCCAACTCTGATGGAAAAAAAAACAAGAACACAACTATCAAAATCCTTAAGCAAAGTATTTAATCATAACATTAACATAAAAAATGTTCATTTTTTCGGGTACCTTTCGACCCGGTTTTTGAGCTTCAACAAGAACCTCTCATTATCCTGCTCAGCAACACTAATCAACTTATCAATAAGGCTCTTCTTCTCTGAACCTCCTATGTGACATATGTCGATCTCGGTCACACCGCCTCTTGATCCCATCAATATACCTTTCCTAATTATAAGACAACAATACCTTAAGAATTATGATTATGATCTCAAGTAATACATGATGATTATCTACAATCACCTAAGACGGTCATAGGTTGGAAGCTTCTCTATAGCGGCCCATTTGAGCGCATCCTCATCGTCTTCGTCTCGTGTAGAAGTGGAGAACACTTCCCTTGATGTATTCCTCCACATAGACGACGACGTGTTCCTTCCCATACTGCTCTTCATGCTGTTGCTTAGCCTGTACATATCAATGCCTGTATCCATGGCTATAGAACTAAGTAAACTGATTACTGATATATCCAAGAAAAGTATGAAGATGGTATAAGAAAAATGTTGTAATGGAAAATGGAAGAGTTTTATATTAATTTTGAGGATCAAATTCTCTGTTTTGCTTGATTACTTTTCATTGAACCTTGGGAAAAAATCTCAGAAAATAATGCTGTATAAAGTAATTTAGTGTATTTATGCATTATTGAATTATATTACAAGCTCACAATTCAATGACCCGATGTGGCGATGTGTATTGGATAAATCTGCATAAATCCTTGAGTACATTACATTCAATCTGTATCACTGATCATCTAATAAATCTTGGATTTGCAGATATTAGATGAAACCAACACTGGAAGATTTATACTTTGAACGTGCAAAACTTTATGTTTTATTGATATCTGTGATATTATACATTGGATACACCTTTAAACTAATGGAAAAATGATACAAAAACTTCACAAAATACTAAATAAGTACAAAGTAATAATGTTTGAGAATAAATAAATTGTGTAACAACATTGCTCTGTTATGTGTTTGTGTGTCTCTACATCTCTACCTCTTTTGGAAGTTGAATGCCTTGATGGACACAGCAAAGGTGAAGGCGAAGAAAATGGCGAAGCCAGCAACCACGACAGCAACCGGTCCGAGGAAATCATGCTTGTAACCAAAGTGTTCTCTAAGATACACCCTCACTTCTTGATCATCATCTTTGAAATGTTGAGTTACATCTCCGAATTGCGACACTAGCAAACCGTATAGGGTCCATGCCACGGGGCAGGCCCAATAGTACCACCTCCACCAGATAGGGATCCTCTGTATTCATATCAACAACCCACATGTTAACACAAAAGATTAAGCTAGTATTTGTCAAGTAACATCTACAGCTTGACCCTCCAGACCCTGTATCTGTTGTACAGGGTCTGGAGGGTCAAGTTGTACAGTACGCGTTAACACAAAATCTTAAGCTAGTATTTGTCAGAAGCATCTACAGCTTAACCCTCTGGACCGTGTACCACATGTACAGGGTCTGGAGGGTCAAGTTGTACAATACGCGTTCATATGAGTATATGATTAAGGAAGATGTTCTTACCGGTCTTGGGATGAGAAATCCACAGAATAGATTCCAGATAGAGTAGAAGGCGGCGGCTACAATGCTGGCAATGTGGTGGTTTGGTGTGACCGCGACAGTCATCATGCCGTAGAAGGTGAAGTAGAGAAGAGTGAAGAACATAAAGAAGATGTACCACACGAACTTGACTAACGTCCAGTCGAATCCTATCATGGCATACACAATCAATCCATAAGCCAAGGCTTGTAGGAAGATGTATGGTATCTCAATCAGAACCTAATAATCAAATCAAAACCAAGAAAAAGTTAGATTGACATGGAAAAATATCTAACAACTAAACTTTTCTTCTTAAGAGTCTTGGTATGTTTTTGTACCTGTGCAAGTGCATAAGGCATGGGAGAGTACATTCCAGCTGCATTTTCTCTATAGAAAACAGTTCTTTCTATCGACACCACGGGCTGCACAGACGATGAGTTTTGGACACCAATAAACAGAACAGATGCGTACATGGAACCCATCGCGTTGATCAAATCTTGTTTCTTGTCACTGAAATTGTATAGTATGTCAGTATATGTTTTCATGTATAAGCTTATAGATCACATATATATATTAAACTTACAATTTCTTTCCAAGATCCCAGAAAATGGATCCAAACAAGAGGGCAATGACTGTTGTAAACAACATTCTAACTGCAGTGTAAGGCGGGTTTCGCCAATATGACCAATGCAGCTTCCATAAACTAGCCATGAGTTGGACATGGAAAGGTTGAGCAAACTGCGTTTTGAAGTTGAGATCTTGTGACCCTGGACTTGGTACACCGAGTTCTTGAATCAAAGCCTTGTTTCTCCTGTAAAAATTGACCAAATGAGATTTCCAAATTGTAAATGTGTAAGATTAGTGTAGAGGATTGAGCTTTTTTTTTACCTGTGTAAATCTGAGTTTTTGTATAGATCAGTGAAGTCTACGCCTAAGGCGAGTTCTTGAGCAGGAGTTGTAACCTCCAACATCCATGTTGCTGGATTGTATCCATTCTTGATCTTTGGTACTCCTTGAATGCTCTGATGATACAAGTAACAAAAAAATTGTAAGAAATTATCTTACAAAATTTAGGGGATATTCATCAAGATTGGACAAGAATTGTACCTCAAAGTACTTGATAAGATCACAAGAGTTATGTCCCAATGGACCCACATAAATCTCCCGCCCTCCTCTCTTCAACAAGAATAACTGTATTCCAAAAAAGAAAAGAACATTAGGCATAAGTTTTCTTAGTCAAAAGCACAGCAAAATTTCTAGAGAAGTGTAAGAAAATTTACCTCATCAAAGGCTTCAAATATGTCAATGCTCGGTTGATGGATGGTGCAAACCACGGTTCTACCCGTGTCAACCGTGTTCCTAACCGTTCTCATCACAATAGCTGCAGCTCTAGCATCCAAACCCGATGTGGGCTCGTCCATGAAAATGATAGATGGGTTAGCCACTAGCTCAACTGCAATAGTAAGCCTCTTCCTCTGCTCTGTCGATAGACCACTCACACCCGGTAATCCAACCAAGGCTTGTCTTAATGTTTTTAGCTCAACAAGCTCCATAACCTCTTCCACAAACATCTACATAAGAGCAAAATACCAAAAAACTATTTATAAGTAAAATGACCAGAATCAATTGGCACTAGGAGGAGTAATCCAGTAAGGTTTGTGGAAAGCACAAACCTCTCTTTTCTTAGCATCAATGTCAGGAGATAGCCTCAACCAAGCTGAGTAAATCAAGGACTCATAGACTGTAACATGTGGAGAATGAATATCATTTTGTTCACAATATCCTGCAATTCTAGCAAAAGTCTTTTGTTGCTTGGGGTAGCCTGAAACTTTAATGTCACCATCAATGTAGCCTCCAGTTTTCCTACCGGCTAAGACATCCATGAGAGTCGTCTTTCCGGCCCCACTAACACCCATAAGCGCAGTAAGAACACCAGGCCTAAACGCGCCGCTGATCCCCTTAAGAAGCTCTAGCTTATCCTCAGTTACACCTTGTGATCTTATTTCCTGGATTCGTATTTTAAATGTTAGGAATGAACAAAAAAGTGGGAATGTAAGTAACTGATTTATAAGAGGATAAAGTTTTTTTAAGCTTACAACTGGCATGTCAACTGAGTATCTAACTTCATCAAATGTGATGGAATGTTGATCAAATGGAAGAACCATCCCTCTTTGAACAGCTTCTGCAGGATTGACATTGTTACCGCGTTGTGACATCTCGATTGCACCTGAGGTATCCTCTTCTATCTTGGCTTGATGTTTCTCAAGTGCTGCAATCAAAGCAAAAAAAGTTCAGCATTTCTTGAAAGTCTTGATACAAAAATTGGTCAGGAATTTAAAATTACTACTTAGTACTTACGGTTGAGGAAAGTGAGAGCCATAGTGTAGAGAAAGTTGAAGATGAATATATAACCGACCAATGCGCCTGCACCGATCCAATACCAATACGAGTCTGCGTAGAATCCTCGGTTTGTCAATGTTTGTGCACCTATTGTTGCATTGTTGCCTGGAACAAACTGTAAGAAAAATCAAGAAAATTATCCATCAGTTTTCAAGTCTCTTGAAGATCAATCAAATGAAAATCTAAGTCATATACTTACTTTGTTCCAAGAATGCCCAAGAAACTCATTTGCACCTATAGCATTTTGTACATACATCAATGGGGAGATCCAGTAGCCCCATTTCCACCACTTCTTCACATCCTCTACATAAAAAAGAAGAACAAAATTTAGAAAAAAAATATAATTTCATAGTCATGTAGCAAAAACAAATCATGTTTTTGGCTGATGAAATTACCTCTTCCTAGGATAAATCCTCCCAAGGTTAAGAGAATCATGATGGCGAAAGTACCGAAAGTACTCGAAATAATCATGTCTCTACCGGTTGCTCCAATCAACCGAAACATGGCAGACGCCATCTGATTAAGAACACCAAGAATAAGAAAGTGCTTGAACATCCTTCCGACATTCGGGTCGAATCCAATAACATAGTAAGTCAAGAACACCCAAACAGCACACTCCACAACTGTCAATGGAATCTTCAAGAACCAAGAGGGAAGTGCGTAAGCCCAGGCGGGAAAGAATCTAAGATCTCGTTGTTTATAGAACACCGGAAGCTTTGAAATTGTCATGGAAATCTCAGCCATACTGATGAACATGAGCATCACCACTGCAAAAAACAGAGCTCCTGTGTAGATTGCTCCATTATCAAGATCTTTTGGGAACTTTGTTCTGAAGAAGACTGTCATTGCTATCATTCCCACTATTGCAAGCTGAAAATACACCCAAGAAAACATTAGATTATCTTAAGTAGATTACTATCTTTATAACAAAACAAAAAGAAGGGGAAATTACTTGAGTAATCTTGAAAAGATAGACAAATGAGCTTCTTTTCATAAGAAGCCACTCTCTTGACATAGTTGCTTTAAAGATCTCTCTTTTGCCAATACCAAACTTTTCAGTTGTCAATGCTGCAGGGTGACTCTTGGTCCTGTCATATTTAACCGAAAGCTCTTGCGCAATTCGTCTACCGACATGGAATGACTGAAAAGCCTCAGCAAACTCCTTAGAAGGAATGAAGCGATAGTGCTCGTTCGTTCTATACCAGTACTGCTCTTGATCCTTAGCTGATGTCACCTGCACATTTCATCATACTCCATTAGAATATACTAAATATTATGTTATCCTATGTTTTTATGTTTTTAGAGTTCAAAATTGCTTACTTCTTGCAGGAAATCAGCAACTCCTTTTCTTTCGGGGCATTTGAAGCCCATGTGCTCGAAAAACTCAAGAACATGATCGCGAGGACCTTGATACACGATGACTCCATCCGACAAAAGAATGATATCATCGAAGAGATCGTATGTTTCGGGTGCTGGTTGCAGTAGAGATATAACAGCTGTTCCATTCAGAATGTGGACAGTTTGTCTTAGGGAGTTAACAATTTGGTAAGTTGTTGAACTATCTAATCCAGTTGAGATTTCATCCATGAACAAAGCTCTGGATGGTCCCACAAGCATTTCACCTACAATTTCAAGAAGTAATCAGTAAGAATTACTCTATAATCAACATTAAACTTGTGTAACTTTATGATTTTAATCCTACCGGTTGTGACACGCTTCTTTTGTCCTCCAGAGATACCGCGAACCATCTGGTCTCCAACCATGGTGTCAGCACATACATCTAGTCCAAGAATCTGTACATAGGTTTTGAATTATAGTACAAAATGTTAGATTAAGTTAACTTATAAGGTACTATATTTTAGCCTAAGTGAAAGTTATACCTTAATGATGTAATCTGTTACCAGGTTCTCCTTTTGGCCCTCTGTTGCTGCAGCCTATAAATAAAATAAGTTGATTAATAACAATTTGGTAAGTTGCTGCAGCCTATTAAAGTTAGAATATAGTACCTTCATGAAGAGATCAATATCAGGATCAGGCTTAATGTTAGCCTCTTTCTCTCTTCTTGCTAATTCAGCAAGCATCTCTGTACATTATTTTGATATTATTAAACTCTTCATCCACAAAAAAAAAGGTAATTAATAGAGATTAAAATTTTATTTACCATATCTGTTCCCAACTCCTTGGAATCTTGCAGAGTAAGACAAGGTTTCTCTAACAGTTAATTCTCCTAAGTGAACATCATGTTGGCTAATATATGCAGCTGTTCTTTGTGGTACAAACTCATGCATCTCATGTCCATTATATGTCACCTTTCCGTCACACTAATCACAAAGTACTATAATCAGAAAAAGCATATCGAAATCAACTGTCATTTCAAAATTCGAGCTTAGAATCTCGCTTTACCTTAAGCCCTTTGTCGAGTTTCCCAGACAAGGCGAGCAACAACGACGTCTTCCCGGAGCTTGGAGGACCCAAAAGCAGTGTCATTCTGCATAGTTTAATGTTGTTCAGTAATGATCAATGATTAACTTACTGTTGTCTTGATCATGTTTTATAATGAAAGATTAAATTATCTTTGTTGTTACCTGTTTGGCTTGATGATTCCACTAACATCTTCAAGGATGGTGATGCGTTTCTTCTTATTAGATGATAAGTAGACAATACTCAATACACCCTAAGAAAAAAATTCACAAGAAAAATCAGCTCGATTCGATCGAAGCCCGAATCAAGAATGAAAATCTGTAAGAGTATACAATATGTTACCTCAACCATATCAAACATGTAGTTAATGAATGAAGGCAAAGCTCTGCTTCCAATATATGTCTCTGCCTCAATACCCAAATTCTCGTATCTTACTTCGATCGTAGGCATATCAATCCCGACCCTGATAAAAACACAAATGTAAAATTCCATTTAACTGTGTATGCTTCTTATTTCGTGAAATAGTAGTCAAACTATGCAACTTTTGATGCAATCTTCATTTGGGTCACTAGAAACAACATCTCTGTTCTTTTAACATTTATTTCATCTATAACTTACTTGTTATGCAAGTATTGTAACACCACTATATTAGACCAGAAGCTCACCTGTCGATTCTGTTCTTCAGCTTCCTCAGAAACTTCTCGTTATCCTCCTCGGTAACTCTGATGAGCTTATCGAGGAGCGACTTTTTCTCTACAGCACCAAGCTCGTCGACATCAACTTCGTTTCCCGGGCCTTTCGATCCCATCAAGATTCCTTTTCGGAGTCGATCGTACGTGGGGAGCTTCTCGAGGGCGGCCCACTTAAGGGCGTCTTCGTCATCTTCCTCTCGTGTCGAGGTCGAAAAGGCGTCGACACCCGTGTTCCTCCACACGGATGTCGAGGCACTCCTTATGCTTCCTCTTAGGCTATTTCTCATGCTATTACCTACTTGGTAAAGGTCTATTCCGGTGTCTTCCATGCTTGAGTTTGTGTTCACTTATCAAGGTTTTGTTTTTGGTTTTTGTGTGTGTTTTTTTTGTGAGAGATTGTTAAGAATGAATGAATGAAATGAAAGTTAGAGAGCAAGAGAAATGTAAGAATGAATTGTTGGAAGATTGGGTTAGAGAGAGGGAGTTTTATACATGAAGTGTTTTAAGTGGGGCCTATCTTTTTGTCTACGCTGATAGTTGACGTTAGAAGATTCAAATGAGGGGGCTTTAAAATTAATTTCCTACGAGCTTCCATCGATTTTTGTTTTATTTTTTGAATGTTCAATTTTGGTTTCTTAATGTATTATTTTTGTTATTCGATTTGGATACGGTGACATGTTGAGGCGGTCACCTTAAAAACCGACGCAAAAAGTCTTATTCTACTATCTGTTGAGGCGGTCAGTCGTTTAGTTCGCTGCAACAGGTACTTTAGAGGCGGGCAAATATCCGTTCGCCTCAAATAATATTTGTGTTTTTGACTTGTTGAGGCGGTCAGTAAGGCGCCCGCCTCAACAGAGCCTAAACATTAGAGGCGGGCAGTAAGACGCCCGCCTCAAATGATGCGACGAAGCGATTAGAGGCGGGCAGTAAGGCGCCCGCCTCAAAATATAACAAAAATTAGAGGCGGGCAGTCATGCGCCCGCCTCAACAGATGCTTAAAAAAACTTAGAGGCGGGCAATATGCGCCCGCCTCAACTGCTTCGACTGTAATTAAGTTACAGTCGACTGCATTCTTCATTTGCTCGTTTTCAATTCAGTCGACTGCGCCTCCTCCTCGCCGCCTCCGCCAACTCGCCGCTTCCTCCACGCCTCACTGTCAAACTCGTCGACTGCTCCTCCTCGTCTCCTCCTCCTCCTCCAGCTTTCGTCCTTCGAGTCATCGAGGTAGGTGAAACTTCCTCCTTCGCAAATTGTTTTCGGATTTTGATGTGCAGGAGTTGATTCCTTTTGTGGTATGAATGGTTGATTTTTGTTGTTGTGGGTGATTAGTCCCTTATTTGGTGGAATTTTGATTGATTATGTTGTTTTGGTTCTTTAGGAAATTTTGATGCACTCCAAGTGTTCGGTAAAATGCCTAGTAGAAAATTTAATCTTAATCTTGTCAATTTTACTAGTTCTTGTTAATACCTTTCATGTATGTTTAGGATTATGCTCTACCTCTTGTCTATATAGTCAATTCATATAACTAAACTTAATTTTGTCACTTTTTAGCATGACTTGATAAAAATTGTAGGAAAACAAATGAAATATGTCGATGAGTGATTTTAATGAGTTTTGCATGAGATATTGTTTTGTTAGCTAGATATCCAAATAATTTTATTTTATTTCAATGAGTGTTTTCAATGTTATGTATGTATTGGTCTTTCTACAGTTTTCTTCTGTTATTAGAAATGAGTCGTCGTTGGATGTACGGTGATCATACTACAGCTGAATATTTGAGTGGGGTTGGGGAGTTTATTAGATGTGCTTTAGCCAACCAACAGAGTACAAAAGCTGAAAAAATCTATTGCCCCTGCCGTGATTGTAACAATGTAAGGAGGTTAGCAGACATTGATGAGATTGAGGATCATTTATTTCGTCGTGGGTTTAAGCAAGATTATCATGTTTGGTTTTGGCATGGAGAGAAAATACTTGATCGTCCAAGTTCTAGTGTAAACGAATTTGATCTTCAGGTAGACAGTGATGAGAGTGATGATAACATTTCTGAGAATTATGAGATGGATGATGATGATGAGCAAGAGGATGAAATGAATGAGATGATGGATGGGGTGAGAGATCGCTTGGATGAACGACCTAAGGTGTTAGAACAACTAACAAAGGCTGCTGAGACGCCTTTGTATCCTGGGTGTACAAAATTTACCAAGTTAGAAGCTTTGTCAGTGCTATACAACTTGAAATCGAAGAGTGGCTGGACTGATTCGAGTTTCACGACCTTATTGGAGTGGTTAAGTGAAGTTTTGCCGGAAGGCAATGAGTTGCCCACCTCTACCTATTATGCCAGGAAAGTGATGTGTCCCTTTGGCTTAGAGGTTGTCAAAATAGATGCTTGTCCAAACGATTGTGTTCTTTACAGAAAAGACCATGAAAATTTGGATGAGTGTCCAAAGTGCGGTGTATCTCGTTACAAGCGTAAAGGGGTAAATTCCGCTAAGAAGGGGCCGCCGGCTAAAGTTATGTGGTATCTTCCAATCATAGATAGATTTAAGCGTTTGTTTTCATTAAAGAAACAAGCAAAAAATCTGAGATGGCATGCAGAAGGGAGGAAGAAAGATGGACTCCTTAGACATCCTGCTGATTCTCCTCAATGGAGAAATATCGATAAGAAATATCCTGAATTTGGCAAGGAGGTTAGAAATCTGAGACTTGCTCTGTGTACAGATGGTGAGAATCCTTATGGCACTCTAAGCACTCAGCACAGCACATGGCCGGTTCTTCTTGCGATTTATAATCTTCCTCCATGGTTGTGTATGAAGCGCAAGAATATCATGTTATCACTCCTCATCTCGGGGCCTAAGCAACCTGGAAATGACATAGATGTGTATCTAGCGCCACTCATAGAGGATTTGAAATTATTGTGGAATGAAGGTGTTTCAATGTACGATGCACACACCAACTCAGACTTCACACTGCGAGCTATGGTTTTTTGTACCATAAATGATTTTCCAGCATATGGAAACTTGTCTGGGTACAAAACCAAAGGAGAACAAGCATGCCCAATATGTGAAGAAGACATGGAACCCACATACTTGAAACATTACAAGAAAAATGTGTTTGTAAAGTACAGGAAGTTCCTTAGTCGGTATCACCCTTATCGTAAGAAGAAGAAAGAGTTCAATGGTCACACCGAGGAAGGAGTGGCTCGTGCACCTTTAACGGGATCGCAGGTTTATGAACGTATTAAAAATGTTGAAACCAAATATGGCAAGTTCATCAAGCCCAAGTCTAAAAAGGGTGTTTTATGGAAGAAAGTATCTTCACTATGGGATCTTCCTTATTGGAAAGATTTGTCGGTTCGTCATTGTCTCGATGTGATGCACATTGAAAAAAATGTGTGTGATGCTATTATTGGGACTTTGCTACACATTCCCGGAAGGACTAAGGACAATAAGAAAGTTCGGAAAGATATGAAAGAGAGGAATATGCGTCCAGATTTGTGGCCCGTGAAAAAAAAGGATGGTAAAAGGACTTTTCTTCCTCCGGCGTGTTACACAATGTCAAGAAAGGAGAAAAAGACGTTTTGCGAGTGCTTACATGGCATTAAGGTGCCATCGGGATATTCATCTAATGTAAAACGTCTAGTTTCTCTCTCAGACCTGAGGTTGATCGGTATGAAGTCTCATGATTGTCATGTACTGCTTAATGTTTTCTTGCCAATTGCACTTCGTGGGATATTGCCGAAACACGTGAGGCATGTTATAACAAAACTATGTGTGTTTTTCAGTTCGATATGTGCTAAGGTGATTGATCCAGAGAAACTGGATAGTCTGCAAGATGATATCGTTGAAACTTTGTGTCGATTTGAAATGTACTTTCCGCCCTCTTTCTTTGATATAATGGTGCATTTAATTGTCCATTTAGTGCGAGAAATCAAGTTATGTGGCCCGGTGTTCTTAAGATGGATGTATCCCTTTGAGAGATATTTTGGGTCTTTAAAAGACAAAGCAAAGAATCCGGCGAATCCAGAGGGTAGTATAATTCGGGGAATCTTTCATGAAGAGATATGTGAATACGTAGCTGAATTTTTGTCGAGGCTTGAGCCAATAGGCCTTCCGAAATCTCGTCATGTAGGGAGGCTTGAAGGGGTGGGAGTAATTGGTAAAAAAGTAATCTCGCCTCCTTCTGAAAGGAAGAATAAGGCACATCTTTGTGTGTTGCAGCATCTTACAAAGGTCAGTCCTTACGTAGATAAGCATGTGCTTGAATTGCAACATAATAATCCTAAATTTAATGAAAGGGCATTGATGCGGGAACATAATCGCTCATTCGTTGATTGGTTTAAGAAGGAAGTAGCTGAGGAACTAAAGAAAGGGCATGATGTTTCTGATACAGTCAAGTGGTTAGCTCGAGGTCCTCGTCTATGTGTTCGGTCTTATGAAGGGTATGATATCAATGGGTTCACATTCTACACGTCAAGACAAGATGAAAAGAGTGTGGTGCAGAATAGTGGAGTGAAGGTTGTTGCATCATCTAGGGTCTATGCAAGCGCTAAGGATAAAAGACCGGTTGATGCGACACAATCGTATTACGGTGTAATCGAAGAAATATGGGAGCTTGATTACAACAGTTTTGTGATTCCTGTTTTCCGGTGCAAGTGGGCCAACAACCATAATGGGGTGAAACAAGATGATATTTACCCGGGTTTAACATTGGTAAACTTTGACCGATTAAGTGAGAGTG
This sequence comes from Oxyria digyna, assembly GCA_029168935.1. Lineage (NCBI taxonomy): Eukaryota > Viridiplantae > Streptophyta > Magnoliopsida > Caryophyllales > Polygonaceae > Oxyria > Oxyria digyna. Next base: position 52,153,919 of record JAPVLV010000005.1, read on the forward strand.
ACGAGCCATTCATTCTAGCGTCACAAGCTAAGCAAATTTTCTATATCGTAGACAATGTTGATCCTAGATGGCGTGCAGTTGCACAAGGGAAAAGGCATATTCTCGGTATTGATGATGTTCTGGATGAAGATGAGTATGACAACTACGATGACTCACCCCTGTTATCAACTGTTGTTCAACCATTACCAGAGGAGGAAGATGCAAATAATACTAATCACATGCGCACAGATCATAGGGAAGGAATATGGGTTTCAAAGCGCAAATGAATAAGATGACTCTGCTTCTGATCTGATTCCGGTTTGCTTCTGATCTGATTCTGATATGATTCTGGTATGATTCTGATTTGCTTCTGGCGTGCTTCAGTTTTTCTTCGGTTCTTCCCTTGATTCTGGTTTGTTTCCCATCTTATCTATCATTGAAATATGTTGTGCTGCTAGAATCTTTAATGTATATTTAGTATCTTTAATCTTTATGTATACTCATTGTTTTCTTGCTTATGATGCAGGAGTGTATTTGTCAGTGTTAAAATGAATAACCAAATTGTTGCTGGAAATGATTCGGAAGGTGACAGTGATCCAGTTATTCCTCCTACAACAGGTGACGAATCACTGGATGCTAGCACGATTACAAAGATTGTCCGTGGTCGATCAAAAGGAGTCAAGGCAAAAAAAGCTATGTTCCTTGAGTATAATGAGCTTAATATCCCTGATGGAAAGTGGTCGGCGGAATACGGGAAGCAAGTTGGAACTTGTGCTGCTAGAATTAATATTAATGAGAAAGAATACCGAAAGATAGATGAGCAAACAAGGAAGGGGTTTTGGGAGGAGACCAAGGTAAAACGTTGGATATGATTTCACATGTTTTTAATACTATGTTCATAATTTAACAGTTTCTGAAAATTGGCAGCTTTTGTTCCACATTTATGATGATTCGAGTAATTCAAGGGAAAAATATTTTCACCATGGTGTGGCAAAACGATTTCGAGATTTCAAGAGTAAGTTGGTGCGTCGATGGATCACTAAAAAAGAAAGGATGCCGAAGATACAGTCATCCAAGATGCCTTGGGAAGTCTATGACCACATCACAGAGGAAGATTGGAACACATTTGTTCAACAATACTTCATGCCGGAGTCATTGGTAAGTTATTGTTTTTTATACAAATGGTTTCTTATGCATCATGTACAAATCTGTTTTTGGTGTTGAATTTGGTTTTGAATGGTAATTGAGTTAAATTTTCTTTCAGAAATCATCTTTAACATCCTTTTTGACAGGCTCGTAGTGAAAAGGCAAGGAACAGTGCGTCATTCAACAAAAGCCATCATCGCACTGGCCAGAAGGGTTATATCAGAAAACGACATGAATGGATAGACGATGGACGACTTCCACCAGAAGCAGCATTAACTTTCTCAAGTAGTTCCTCGGTGAACTCTTCTGTCACCTCAACGCTAGCTAGAGTTAAGAAATTTAGATCAAAGGAGTGGATATTGGCTCATCAAGTTCTAAATAAAGATGGAGAGTGGGAAATTGACCCAAATGATAAGGAAATTGCAGAAATTGCCAAAAAAACTGTAAGAAGTGATATCTAAGTAATGTTTATTTTCTTTGATTATAAATTATGAACTAATTCTTACTTTTCTAATTGACATAGATGGAGTACATTGAAGAAGAAGAAAAAGGTAATCTTGTTTTTGAAGATCAAGAGGATGCCCTCACCAAAGCTATGGGGAAAAAAGATCATCGTGGGCGTGTCAAGGCAATGGGTGGAAATGTTTGTCATACAGTTGCTTTTGGTCCGAGAAAGAGACAAAATCAATTTGCTCATAGGGAAGCTTCTTCAGATGTAATTGAATCAATTAGAGCTTCAATGAGAAAGGAGTTTGAAGACGACCTAGATAAAATAGTGGAGAAAAGAGTGCAAGAGGCCCTCCAAAAGCAACTAGCCGCCATGGGACATATGGGCCAGTATGCCTCCACTTCCAACCCTGTAGATGATCTCCATGGACATGCTGAACATGATTCTGCCCCTCAACCACGCAAGCTAAAGGTACAATTTAGTCTCATGTTGGCTAAAAATAATATATTACATTCTTTTACTTGTAATCAAGTAAATCTTGTTAGAATAATTCACATTAGCTTCATTATATGAAGAGTAGCTAGGAAAGGGTTCCATGTCTATTAAAAAACTGAATCTTGTTAGAGTAATCAAGTGAATCTTGTTATAATCTATTAAATAGAGTATATTTGCATCAATTTCATTATTTATGCAGGAAAGGGTTCCATGTCATCTTGCCCTTGAGGATGAAGTTTCCGGTAACAAAGTCATTGTGGCGGATGGTATGGTACAACCCTCAGATGGTGCATTGACCCAACATTTTAGATTAATGAAGCCTGGTCACTATAAAGTCCAAATTGATTTTGTTTACGAAGGGCATGTTGATGATATTCTTCCGGTACCTACTGGAGATGGTTTAACTAACTTAGGCGGTGCTCAGGGTAGTTTTGTACAATGGCCAATCCACTTAGTGATTTTCGAAGACGACGAGGTATGAATGTTTTGAACGAATATGATAATGCAAGCATTTGCTACATCTAATTGTCTACTCAATCTTGCTCATGTAATATTTTTGTAGGAGTTCACTCCACGCCTGATAAAGAAGTCTAAGTCTAAGTCACTCCAGGTATATGATTAGCTAGAACTTGTATTTTTTATTCATGACATATGTTCTATTTGCAATTTTTCTTGTTTATTAGTTATGGTAATGCACTGCTGAATGTTGTTCTTATTTTTGTTATTATATTCATATGCAATGAAGTCTAAGTCAAACAAAGAGGTGGTGGGTAGTTGTGATCGTAAAACTCAAGAGTCAGCCGCCAAAAGCAAGAAAACGAATTTTGCAAACGATGCAATTCAAGGTCTTGGCCCGCAATGCAAATATTTGCATTTTTTCATCTCTTCAGCTCCCGTCGAAATATACGATAGTACTCCCATCAAGTTGGATGCTTCGATTTGGCATTATTCGCAAGATCAAGATACATACGTAACTGAGTCCAATGTTGAAGAGTTTCTTAGAGGGGCGTGCTTAAACATTTCAGTGATCCAAGTCTACATATTGTAAACATTTTCATCAATCTTTATGTTTTAGTTGTTAATTATTCTTTCTGTGAGATTTTTACTTTACAGATACTAATAGTGTAATCTTGCATATTTTGTAGGTATTTATTGCATGATCACAGCTGGGCATTTGAAAGGTCGTCTCAGATTGGATTCTTATGTCCTGAGACGATGTCAAGCACTAGAATCAAGGCTGATCCTAATGTCCCAACAGAGTATTTAAAAAAGATTTTCGTTGCTGAAATTCAAAAGGAGAAGATGAATGATCCTAGCATAACCAAATGGTTTTTGCTTCCATATAATCAAGAGTAAGTGTGATATAGCAATCCTTCTTTCTTGTTCTGACTACATCTTTTGACTTGTTTTCTGATGTTATACAATATCTTTTATAAATGACGCAGAAATCATTGGATTCTATATGTACTAGACCTACGTAAAGCCATTGTGTATATTTTCGATCCTCTCAAACAAGCACGCAAAGAGTATGATGTATGGGGCATCTTGAGTTTGTAAGTTTTTTACTTAAAAATTGTCTTTTCAAATATTTACAAAATCAGAATTTTTGACTTGTATGTTGTTTATTTTACAGGACATACCAAGTGTATAAGTTTAATGGTGGGGTGCGTCCGAGTAAAACGACTAATTTCAAGTCTTGGAGACCCATTCATATAGAGGTATACCATCATAAATTACATTTTTCTTTATTTTTTATATCTATTGATCTTAAAACTAAGACGATGTATTATATTGTTATTTTAGTGCGCTCAACAAAGTGGCGGAACCGAGTGTGGATATTACGTTATGAAGTTCATGTTGGAGATTGTCACGACATATCAAGAGTCTAATGAGCGACTAGATAAGGTAGTTACTTTACCTAGTTCTTTCATTTCATATATGTAAAATCTAATTTTTTTCATGTTAATTACTTCACTAAGACGATGTACTATATGTTTTTGAAGGTCTATGTTCAGAGGAGTGCGCCTTATACAAGTGAGGAACTTGATGTTGTTCGTGAGCAATGGGCTAAGTTCTTTACAACCAAATATCTATTAGTTTAAGCGTATGTTTTGGATATTTGAATAATAGGTTTTGTACTTGCATATATTCTGTTGAAACTGAACACATATTGTATGTGAAATGTATCTGCAAGTGGAACTAGACGTTCAGAATGATTGAAACAGGTTTTCTACCTCTGTACAGGCTAGTTACTGTAAATTCAAACCGAATATTTTAAAAAAAAAACACTTGTTGAGGCGGTCGGGAGGGTGACCGCCTCAACAGATCAGACGTTTTCTACCTCTGTTGAGGCGGGCAGAAGGGTGACCGCCTCAACAGACCCTCTGTTGAGGCGGTCACCCTTCTGCCCGCCTCAACAGAGGTAGAAAACGTCTGATCTGTTGAGGCGTTCACCCTCCCGACCGCCTCAACAGCTCATGACCTGATGCAACCCCCCCTGTTGCAGCGACACCTGACCGCCTCAACAGGGGGGTTTTTGACCGCCTCAACAGGTGTTTTTTCCACTAGTGTATAAAAACATAAACTTTGGTGTGTAGCAAAGGATTGTTACCTATTAGGCTTGATTACTCCACTAACATCATTAAGGATAGTTAGATCCTTTTTTCTACATGGAACCAGATGCAAAACATTCAGTATCCCCTAGGAAATTTTCCAAGAAAACAATTAGCAAAGTCAAAAAACTTAAGTTTCATAAAAAGGTTTGTATGATTTTACCTCTACAGCATTGGTGATGAAGCTAAAAAATGTAGGCACAGCTCTACTACCAACATATGCTTCTGATTTCACAGTCAAATGCTCGAATCTCACTTCGATTGTCGGAATGTCAATCCCAACTCTGATGGAAAAAAAAACAAGAACACAACTATCAAAATCCTTAAGCAAAGTATTTAATCATAACATTAACATAAAAAATGTTCATTTTTTCGGGTACCTTTCGACCCGGTTTTTGAGCTTCAACAAGAACCTCTCATTATCCTGCTCAGCAACACTAATCAACTTATCAATAAGGCTCTTCTTCTCTGAACCTCCTATGTGACATATGTCGATCTCGGTCACACCGCCTCTTGATCCCATCAATATACCTTTCCTAATTATAAGACAACAATACCTTAAGAATTATGATTATGATCTCAAGTAATACATGATGATTATCTACAATCACCTAAGACGGTCATAGGTTGGAAGCTTCTCTATAGCGGCCCATTTGAGCGCATCCTCATCGTCTTCGTCTCGTGTAGAAGTGGAGAACACTTCCCTTGATGTATTCCTCCACATAGACGACGACGTGTTCCTTCCCATACTGCTCTTCATGCTGTTGCTTAGCCTGTACATATCAATGCCTGTATCCATGGCTATAGAACTAAGTAAACTGATTACTGATATATCCAAGAAAAGTATGAAGATGGTATAAGAAAAATGTTGTAATGGAAAATGGAAGAGTTTTATATTAATTTTGAGGATCAAATTCTCTGTTTTGCTTGATTACTTTTCATTGAACCTTGGGAAAAAATCTCAGAAAATAATGCTGTATAAAGTAATTTAGTGTATTTATGCATTATTGAATTATATTACAAGCTCACAATTCAATGACCCGATGTGGCGATGTGTATTGGATAAATCTGCATAAATCCTTGAGTACATTACATTCAATCTGTATCACTGATCATCTAATAAATCTTGGATTTGCAGATATTAGATGAAACCAACACTGGAAGATTTATACTTTGAACGTGCAAAACTTTATGTTTTATTGATATCTGTGATATTATACATTGGATACACCTTTAAACTAATGGAAAAATGATACAAAAACTTCACAAAATACTAAATAAGTACAAAGTAATAATGTTTGAGAATAAATAAATTGTGTAACAACATTGCTCTGTTATGTGTTTGTGTGTCTCTACATCTCTACCTCTTTTGGAAGTTGAATGCCTTGATGGACACAGCAAAGGTGAAGGCGAAGAAAATGGCGAAGCCAGCAACCACGACAGCAACCGGTCCGAGGAAATCATGCTTGTAACCAAAGTGTTCTCTAAGATACACCCTCACTTCTTGATCATCATCTTTGAAATGTTGAGTTACATCTCCGAATTGCGACACTAGCAAACCGTATAGGGTCCATGCCACGGGGCAGGCCCAATAGTACCACCTCCACCAGATAGGGATCCTCTGTATTCATATCAACAACCCACATGTTAACACAAAAGATTAAGCTAGTATTTGTCAAGTAACATCTACAGCTTGACCCTCCAGACCCTGTATCTGTTGTACAGGGTCTGGAGGGTCAAGTTGTACAGTACGCGTTAACACAAAATCTTAAGCTAGTATTTGTCAGAAGCATCTACAGCTTAACCCTCTGGACCGTGTACCACATGTACAGGGTCTAGAGGGTCAAGTTGTACAATACGCGTTCATATGAGTATATGATTAAGGAAGATGTTCTTACCGGTCTTGGGATGAGAAATCCACAGAATAGATTCCAGATAGAGTAGAAGGCGGCGGCTACAATGCTGGCAATGTGGTGGTTTGGTGTGACCGCGACAGTCATCATGCCGTAGAAGGTGAAGTAGAGAAGAGTGAAGAACATAAAGAAGATGTACCACACGAACTTGACTAACGTCCAGTCGAATCCTATCATGGCATACACAATCAATCCATAAGCCAAGGCTTGTAGGAAGATGTATGGTATCTCAATCAGAACCTAATAATCAAATCAAAACCAAGAAAAAGTTAGATTGACATGGAAAAATATCTAACAACTAAACTTTTCTTCTTAAGAGTCTTGGTATGTTTTTGTACCTGTGCAAGTGCATAAGGCATGGGAGAGTACATTCCAGCTGCATTTTCTCTATAGAAAACAGTTCTTTCTATCGACACCACGGGCTGCACAGACGATGAGTTTTGGACACCAATAAACAGAACAGATGCGTACATGGAACCCATCGCGTTGATCAAATCTTGTTTCTTGTCACTGAAATTGTATAGTATGTCAGTATATGTTTTCATGTATAAGCTTATAGATCACATATATATATTAAACTTACAATTTCTTTCCAAGATCCCAGAAAATGGATCCAAACAAGAGGGCAATGACTGTTGTAAACAACATTCTAACTGCAGTGTAAGGCGGGTTTCGCCAATATGACCAATGCAGCTTCCATAAACTAGCCATGAGTTGGACATGGAAAGGTTGAGCAAACTGCGTTTTGAAGTTGAGATCTTGTGACCCTGGACTTGGTACACCGAGTTCTTGAATCAAAGCCTTGTTTCTCCTGTAAAAATTGACCAAATGAGATTTCCAAATTGTAAATGTGTAAGATTAGTGTAGAGGATTGAGCTTTTTTTTTACCTGTGTAAATCTGAGTTTTTGTATAGATCAGTGAAGTCTACGCCTAAGGCGAGTTCTTGAGCAGGAGTTGTAACCTCCAACATCCATGTTGCTGGATTGTATCCATTCTTGATCTTTGGTACTCCTTGAATGCTCTGATGATACAAGTAACAAAAAAATTGTAAGAAATTATCTTACAAAATTTAGGGGATATTCATCAAGATTGGACAAGAATTGTACCTCAAAGTACTTGATAAGATCACAAGAGTTATGTCCCAATGGACCCACATAAATCTCCCGCCCTCCTCTCTTCAACAAGAATAACTGTATTCCAAAAAAGAAAAGAACATTAGGCATAAGTTTTCTTAGTCAAAAGCACAGCAAAATTTCTAGAGAAGTGTAAGAAAATTTACCTCATCAAAGGCTTCAAATATGTCAATGCTCGGTTGATGGATGGTGCAAACCACGGTTCTACCCGTGTCAACCGTGTTCCTAACCGTTCTCATCACAATAGCTGCAGCTCTAGCATCCAAACCCGATGTGGGCTCGTCCATGAAAATGATAGATGGGTTAGCCACTAGCTCAACTGCAATAGTAAGCCTCTTCCTCTGCTCTGTCGATAGACCACTCACACCCGGTAATCCAACCAAGGCTTGTCTTAATGTTTTTAGCTCAACAAGCTCCATAACCTCTTCCACAAACATCTACATAAGAGCAAAATACCAAAAAACTATTTATAAGTAAAATGACCAGAATCAATTGGCACTAGGAGGAGTAATCCAGTAAGGTTTGTGGAAAGCACAAACCTCTCTTTTCTTAGCATCAATGTCAGGAGATAGCCTCAACCAAGCTGAGTAAATCAAGGACTCATAGACTGTAACATGTGGAGAATGAATATCATTTTGTTCACAATATCCTGCAATTCTAGCAAAAGTCTTTTGTTGCTTGGGGTAGCCTGAAACTTTAATGTCACCATCAATGTAGCCTCCAGTTTTCCTACCGGCTAAGACATCCATGAGAGTCGTCTTTCCGGCCCCACTAACACCCATAAGCGCAGTAAGAACACCAGGCCTAAACGCGCCGCTGATCCCCTTAAGAAGCTCTAGCTTATCCTCAGTTACACCTTGTGATCTTATTTCCTGGATTCGTATTTTAAATGTTAGGAATGAACAAAAAAGTGGGAATGTAAGTAACTGATTTATAAGAGGATAAAGTTTTTTTAAGCTTACAACTGGCATGTCAACTGAGTATCTAACTTCATCAAATGTGATGGAATGTTGATCAAATGGAAGAACCATCCCTCTTTGAACAGCTTCTGCAGGATTGACATTGTTACCGCGTTGTGACATCTCGATTGCACCTGAGGTATCCTCTTCTATCTTGGCTTGATGTTTCTCAAGTGCTGCAATCAAAGCAAAAAAAGTTCAGCATTTCTTGAAAGTCTTGATACAAAAATTGGTCAGGAATTTAAAATTACTACTTAGTACTTACGGTTGAGGAAAGTGAGAGCCATAGTGTAGAGAAAGTTGAAGATGAATATATAACCGACCAATGCGCCTGCACCGATCCAATACCAATACGAGTCTGCGTAGAATCCTCGGTTTGTCAATGTTTGTGCACCTATTGTTGCATTGTTGCCTGGAACAAACTGTAAGAAAAATCAAGAAAATTATCCATCAGTTTTCAAGTCTCTTGAAGATCAATCAAATGAAAATCTAAGTCATATACTTACTTTGTTCCAAGAATGCCCAAGAAACTCATTTGCACCTATAGCATTTTGTACATACATCAATGGGGAGATCCAGTAGCCCCATTTCCACCACTTCTTCACATCCTCTACATAAAAAAGAAGAACAAAATTTAGAAAAAAAATATAATTTCATAGTCATGTAGCAAAAACAAATCATGTTTTTGGCTGATGAAATTACCTCTTCCTAGGATAAATCCTCCCAAGGTTAAGAGAATCATGATGGCGAAAGTACCGAAAGTACTCGAAATAATCATGTCTCTACCGGTTGCTCCAATCAACCGAAACATGGCAGACGCCATCTGATTAAGAACACCAAGAATAAGAAAGTGCTTGAACATCCTTCCGACATTCGGGTCGAATCCAATAACATAGTAAGTCAAGAACACCCAAACAGCACACTCCACAACTGTCAATGGAATCTTCAAGAACCAAGAGGGAAGTGCGTAAGCCCAGGCGGGAAAGAATCTAAGATCTCGTTGTTTATAGAACACCGGAAGCTTTGAAATTGTCATGGAAATCTCAGCCATACTGATGAACATGAGCATCACCACTGCAAAAAACAGAGCTCCTGTGTAGATTGCTCCATTATCAAGATCTTTTGGGAACTTTGTTCTGAAGAAGACTGTCATTGCTATCATTCCCACTATTGCAAGCTGAAAATACACCCAAGAAAACATTAGATTATCTTAAGTAGATTACTATCTTTATAACAAAACAAAAAGAAGGGGAAATTACTTGAGTAATCTTGAAAAGATAGACAAATGAGCTTCTTTTCATAAGAAGCCACTCTCTTGACATAGTTGCTTTAAAGATCTCTCTTTTGCCAATACCAAACTTTTCAGTTGTCAATGCTGCAGGGTGACTCTTGGTCCTGTCATATTTAACCGAAAGCTCTTGCGCAATTCGTCTACCGACATGGAATGACTGAAAAGCCTCAGCAAACTCCTTAGAAGGAATGAAGCGATAGTGCTCGTTCGTTCTATACCAGTACTGCTCTTGATCCTTAGCTGATGTCACCTGCACATTTCATCATACTCCATTAGAATATACTAAATATTATGTTATCCTATGTTTTTATGTTTTTAGAGTTCAAAATTGCTTACTTCTTGCAGGAAATCAGCAACTCCTTTTCTTTCGGGGCATTTGAAGCCCATGTGCTCGAAAAACTCAAGAACATGATCGCGAGGACCTTGATACACGATGACTCCATCCGACAAAAGAATGATATCATCGAAGAGATCGTATGTTTCGGGTGCTGGTTGCAGTAGAGATATAACAGCTGTTCCATTCAGAATGTGGACAGTTTGTCTTAGGGAGTTAACAATTTGGTAAGTTGTTGAACTATCTAATCCAGTTGAGATTTCATCCATGAACAAAGCTCTGGATGGTCCCACAAGCATTTCACCTACAATTTCAAGAAGTAATCAGTAAGAATTACTCTATAATCAACATTAAACTTGTGTAACTTTATGATTTTAATCCTACCGGTTGTGACACGCTTCTTTTGTCCTCCAGAGATACCGCGAACCATCTGGTCTCCAACCATGGTGTCAGCACATACATCTAGTCCAAGAATCTGTACATAGGTTTTGAATTATAGTACAAAATGTTAGATTAAGTTAACTTATAAGGTACTATATTTTAGCCTAAGTGAAAGTTATACCTTAATGATGTAATCTGTTACCAGGTTCTCCTTTTGGCCCTCTGTTGCTGCAGCCTATAAATAAAATAAGTTGATTAATAACAATTTGGTAAGTTGCTGCAGCCTATTAAAGTTAGAATATAGTACCTTCATGAAGAGATCAATATCAGGATCAGGCTTAATGTTAGCCTCTTTCTCTCTTCTTGCTAATTCAGCAAGCATCTCTGTACATTATTTTGATATTATTAAACTCTTCATCCACAAAAAAAAAGGTAATTAATAGAGATTAAAATTTTATTTACCATATCTGTTCCCAACTCCTTGGAATCTTGCAGAGTAAGACAAGGTTTCTCTAACAGTTAATTCTCCTAAGTGAACATCATGTTGGCTAATATATGCAGCTGTTCTTTGTGGTACAAACTCATGCATCTCATGTCCATTATATGTCACCTTTCCGTCACACTAATCACAAAGTACTATAATCAGAAAAAGCATATCGAAATCAACTGTCATTTCAAAATTCGAGCTTAGAATCTCGCTTTACCTTAAGCCCTTTGTCGAGTTTCCCAGACAAGGCGAGCAACAACGACGTCTTCCCGGAGCTTGGAGGACCCAAAAGCAGTGTCATTCTGCATAGTTTAATGTTGTTCAGTAATGATCAATGATTAACTTACTGTTGTCTTGATCATGTTTTATAATGAAAGATTAAATTATCTTTGTTGTTACCTGTTTGGCTTGATGATTCCACTAACATCTTCAAGGATGGTGATGCGTTTCTTCTTATTAGATGATAAGTAGACAATACTCAATACACCCTAAGAAAAAAATTCACAAGAAAAATCAGCTCGATTCGATCGAAGCCCGAATCAAGAATGAAAATCTGTAAGAGTATACAATATGTTACCTCAACCATATCAAACATGTAGTTAATGAATGAAGGCAAAGCTCTGCTTCCAATATATGTCTCTGCCTCAATACCCAAATTCTCGTATCTTACTTCGATCGTAGGCATATCAATCCCGACCCTGATAAAAACACAAATGTAAAATTCCATTTAACTGTGTATGCTTCTTATTTCGTGAAATAGTAGTCAAACTATGCAACTTTTGATGCAATCTTCATTTGGGTCACTAGAAACAACCTCTCTGTTCTTTTAACATTTATTTCATCTATAACTTACTTGTTATGCAAGTATTGTAACACCACTATATTAGACCAGAAGCTCACCTGTCGATTCTGTTCTTCAGTTTCCTCAGAAACTTCTCGTTATCCTCCTCGGTAACTCTGATGAGCTTATCGAGGAGCGACTTTTTCTCTACAGCACCAAGCTCGTCGACATCAACTTCGTTTCCCGGGCCTTTCGATCCCATCAAGATTCCTTTTCGGAGTCGATCGTACGTGGGGAGCTTCTCGAGGGCGGCCCACTTAAGGGCGTCTTCGTCATCTTCCTCTCGTGTCGAGGTCGAAAAGGCGTCGACACCCGTGTTCCTCCACACGGATGTCGAGGCACTCCTTATGCTTCCTCTTAGGCTATTTCTCATGCTATTACCTACTTGGTAAAGGTCTATTCCGGTGTCTTCCATGCTTGAGTTTGTGTTCACTTATCAAGGTTTTGTTTTTGGTTTTTGTGTGTGTTTTTTTTGTGAGAGATTGTTAAGAATGAATGAATGAAATGAAAGTTAGAGAGCAAGAGAAATGTAAGAATGAATTGTTGGAAGATTGGGTTAGAGAGAGAGGGAGTTTTATACATGAAGTGTTTTAAGTGGGGCCTATCTTTTTGTCTACGCTGATAGTTGACGTTAGAAGATTCAAATGAGGGGGCTTTAAAATTAATTTCCTACGAGCTTCCATCGATTTTTGTTTTATTTTTTGAATGTTCAATTTTGGTTTCTTAATGTATTATTTTTGTTATTCGATTTGGATACGGTGACATGTGATGTGGGGTTTCCATTTTGGCTGGCTTACTTTTATTTTCAACATGGGAAAAGTTGTTTCATGTCGCAGTTAATGATCGAATACACTTCCTAGAAAGATAACTCCACCAAGAAAAGAAAAGAAATGATAAACTTACAATATAATTATATAATTTTATAGAGAAAATTTCGGTGTAAACATGTCTCCCGTAGGAAAAAAGAACCGTTCGTGTTTACGGATTACAACTCAATTTCATAAACTGGATAATGTGATATTTATGAACCATGAAATTATTTGAACGTTTTCAGTGTTAGATGCGTTGACTTACTTGTAATTATTGCGCACTTTGATTATTATTATTATTCTCAAAATGACATCAAAAAATTCAATCACCAAGATTATAAACATTACCGCCCAAATTATGAGCATTAACTTGTTCTCTGTAAACGTGAAAAATTTCGTTTTTCTTAGGTTAAACTTTGTTCTCCTTCGAACTTGTCTCAATTTTGTATATTTAAATACTTTCTTAGAAATATGGAATTGGTTATGTTGACTAATAGTGAAAACATAGAAGGAAACACTACGATTAAATCTTGAATAAAAAAATAAAAAACTTTAATTTTGTCTAACTTGAAAAAAGTCACAAGACATGCCACCATTATTGAATGAAAATGTTTGATCAATCTCCTCACTGCGCCATACTTTGAAGAAGTATAACTTAGATATAATATTTAATATTTTGCAAAATTATTCCCCCAAAACAATATTATTGGTTAAGTAGTACTATAGCATCAACATTTTCACGAAAGGTAGAAGTTTCATTGTCATGTTGACTTATAAATGTTCACATAATTTCATTTAGTTACGATTAGTTTACCCATAGTTAATAACTATTGATGAACATATTACATGCATGTTTTCTATTTGGAAAATGAGAACAAAATTGTATAGCTTTATCATTTCTCTGACCTTATTAATATATATAATAAGACAATTTCATTTTTAAATCTGGTTCGGATCTAATATAAATTTATATTAACATAGGAATGTTTGTATACTAACACACAATCATAAATGTATATATTAAACTCATTAGCACACATAAAGATAAATATATTCATATATGATTTTTAGTCTATATGGTATTTATGTTTGTGCTTTCGGTTATAGTTTAATATGTATTCGTATGACATAAATGTATATATTAAACTCATTAGCACACATAAAGATATATATTCATATATGATTTGTAGTCTATATGCTTCGGTTATAGTTTAATATGTATTTGTATATAAATATTATTCTTTTTAAGTTTTATACGCCGTAGAATTATCCATCACCATTCTATAAATTATTTTGGAAAAAAAATCATTTTAAGTTTTACGTGATCTAAAATTGTTTTGGAAAAAAATGGAAAACATGAATAATTATCATAAATCAAAAATCGAAATATAAGTTGCTTGTAGAGACCAAAACGTGTGGTGTGACCTCTACCTGCAAATTTCAATAGTTCAACGGCGAAAGATGCGCTTCTAGAAGCATAATATCTTTTCTTATTTTTATACTATATAGTTTGGCAATGTCACTTTCATTTTATCACTCTACAACAACAACAACAACAACAACAACAACAACAATCCCCATTATATCCCGAAAAACGGGATATGAGGTGGTCGGGATTGGTATTTCCTTACCCCAACAGGTTGGAAGGAAGTAACCGATATGACCTAAAAGTACAAGAAACTACCACAAGACCTAAAAACCGAAAACAGAAAGGTCAAAACAGAGAAAAAGAGAGTAAGAGAGAAAGAGTACACGGCTTCAAGAAGCCCGAGTAACGAGGATACACCGCTCCAGGAACCCCAGTTCAAGCTTCTATAACTCGAATTTTTTCCCTCCACAAAGCTCTGTCTTGCGCCACGTCAATTAAAAGCTCCAAAGCGGCGAGGTCCTTCCGGATGACCTCCATCCAACTCTTCTTTGGTCGCTCTTTATCACTGTGTTGTTTATTATGTTTGGGCGTTTAACCCGCACTCATATTTTTGTAACCCACATCTGTTGTGGGTGTATTTTTTATGCGTCTAAACGAATCGGGTCGGTTTTGTGAGAATTTTAAATCCGCCCAAAAAAAACGTTTAAAATTCCCAAAAATCGGGTCTCTTTTGGCGCATTCGTATTGCGTCCAAAGTTAAAATTCGATTTTTAAAAAATGACCTGGACGCATCCGAAATACGCCCAAAAGTGGGTGTCAGTTATAAATTTTCGAATACGGGGTTTTCCCTGGTGTGTTTTCGCTTTCTTACAAAAACCAGCAAATATTTGTATGTGTTAATATAAATCAATTCAACATTTACATGTATATTCATACCATAAGTTTTCTTTTATAAAAACAAACCTTGCAGTCGGGGGTGTCGGGCCACTATGGCGATCCCATCATAAGGATTTAGTTTTGACGACGAGTCGTTAGAGGAGTATAGATTATGATGTACATAAGCATTATAGTCATTGACACATTATTTTATATCATTAGGGTTTGATTATGATAAAGATAAGTCTTTAGATGAAGATTGCGAATCATACACATAACTATTATAACTCATGGACACATACGTTATAACGAATTGGTGCATAAGTCACTTTGTGCATGTTCATAGATGGTTTACATCATCATATATTTTGTGCATGGTTATAACATTTATGAATATCGTTCTTAATTCTCAATGATTCATTCTCTCAAGATCTTTTTTCCTAGATGCTGATATTTCTACTAGTCGTGTATATTGAAAATTTAGCGACTCAATTTTCACACAATTGTTTCGTACCAATTTGTAAAATATTTATAATCAAAAATTAAATTTTATATTATTTATAATTGGTCTTTACAGTATGATTCGTTGGATTTAAAGTAGGCAATAATTATGATTTATGATCGATCAACTTATCATCTCACGATCAATAAACAAAAATTATTATAGTATATAAAAAACCTCACTCAAAGGTCACTTCTCATATCATATATTGCTCCATTATGCATAAAGCTTAGCATATCCGTTGACAATATATATATACACATTAGTGATTACATATATACATAACCTATTGTTACGTATGTAGTCTCATTTATTCTAAACACACATAAGTAATTTAATCAAAAGTCACGTGCTTATGATGAAATTAGATGTTGACACATTAATATAGAGTTGAATTGTCTTGTGAATTCAAGTTAGAAAATGGAGTTCTAGTAGTAATAGTGACTTATGTCCAAATTGAACGTTGATCTCGTCAAAGTCTAGAAGTTGAAGTTGTCAAAGTGTTCAAAATTAAAATCTCCCTCTACAACAAAGCGATAGGCTGCTAATTAACAATACAATCTCCGGTTAAAATTGGGATCTTAATATCTACGATTTCTTATTTTTTTCAACATATATAGCATACGTGCCAAGCATGACTAATAGAGTCTATCATTCATATATGTTTATTTTATTTAAAGAATCTGTTCCCATCGACTTCACAGTGAGAAGATTTCGGGTGGTAGAAAGTAGAAAGGTTAACGTAGAAAAAACGAAGTATTCGTGTTCACAAATAACAAGTTAATATTTATATTCTGAATGTAATATTCATAATCCGGCGATTATGTCTGTTTATCATTTTCACACAAAAAACATTGTTCACAGAAATTTCAAATTGTCACCACGTGACTCATTTAAAAAGTTCAAAATTATCACCGTCCAAATTATGAACATTATTATCTAAAATATTAACATTAACTTATTATCTGTGAACGTGAACGCTTTGTTTTTGCTACGTTAAGTCGTGTTCTCACCCAAAAAAAAAATTGTGTTTTGTAAAGTTAAAAAGTCAAATGTTACATAAATAAATTCTAAAACATGATGGATTAAGTCAATAGGATTAGCACTTTTATTCCAACCCTAATTTAATTCAAATTTTCTCAAAATCCGTCTCCAACTTCCTCTTCTTTTTTTAAGAGTCAAATAAGATGATATGTTATGATCAAGCTTGACTATCTAGAAGAAGCAACTATATATGTACATAGCTGTCTATTAATAATATTAAAAGTCAATTAACAAAGTTGAATGCATCATCATTTAATTTTTTTTTTCTTCGTCTTTCCTACACAATTGGAGGAGTTTTATTCGGATTGAGTTGATTTTTCTTTAGGGTTGCAACGTATGTGTTGGATACATTTTTGTTCTTCTCTTTGAGTATTCTACTCACTAATTCTTATGTTCTATGGATCTTTACCGATTTACCGACGACAAGAGTCTTAGTGTTTATTCACATCATTCATTTGGATGATTTGGATTTGTCATCCAATTTGAATAAATTATCATGTCTATGTTGGTGGTTTTAGTAAATCAACGTTCGTTTTAGTGTATCGAGACTCTCATATTGCTAACGGCATATCGAGTCGTTAGACGTGAGTTAGGAGTGTGTGGAGTACACACCCATGTAAACGAACTTGAATTCCATATTCATATTTTGGAGTGTAAGTTTTGAGCATATGATCAGAGATATTAATCGGGTTGGAAGAGTTATGAACATATTATTTGATATTAAGGTAATATGTTAAAGCAAGGTATATAACCCGGACAAGGTGTGTCCGTGTTATTTATGTGCTAGAGGAACAGGGGCTTATAACCCGGTCCTGTCAGTCGGGATAATATCTTGTGTTGTAAGTAACTGCTTCAGAATATACTCCGGATGTTATCTGATCCGGGTTATAAAGTGTCAGCGTGGGATATTCCACAAATATGCTCTTTTGACGGTTGTAACCGTTTTTAACCGCCATTTTGTCTTCTCCAAGTCATAAGGGACGGCCCATACTCTATATATAGAGTCATTTGGGTGTTTGAAAGGGTTACGAACTTAATCAATCGATTTTACGCAATCAAAGTCACAAGTACAAAACACACATGTAAACGTCAAGTGTTTCTAGTTGATTGTTTTGATCTTCTAGAGTTTGCAACGTCTTATCCCACTCCAAATTTCGTGTAACCCAAAGACAAGTGAATAGGGTCGAAATATTGGTTTCGAAAAGTGAGTTTAGCACGATTCGTTTGTTTATCCAAGCACCAAGATTGATCGACAACACACCCCTTTTACAACATTCGAAAAAAATATTCTCTTGTTGATCAAAGGGTGGACTTGGAGCAAAGGTAGACTTCCATTCCATGATTGGAAGATCTTGGGACCATGCTTTTGGTGGTGATAGATCATGTTATGATCATAAAACTTTTAAGGAAATTTTAGTCTTGTTGCCATCACTATTTTGATGATGGATTAGATATATGTTATCTAGTATATCAAAGGACAAATACTATTAATTTTGGTAATAGTATTGTGCGGTTAATCTGACCGTGAAAATACACATTGGTACTGAAACGGTGGGCTTTGGTATGATCATCATGGCGGTTATAAAGTGGGTTTGCTAGTTCGTTCCGTATGAATGATGGGCACTTACAATTGGATTTTGCAAAAGGTGATTCCTGCATACTAGTTCTGTACTGAAACGGTGTGCTTTGTGAATTATTTGTCATCAACTATTTGTTGTATGGACTTATATGAATCTTAAATGGTGATTGCTGCATGATGATTCCTGCATACTGAGGGTACAATACCTTCTTCTTTTTTACGCATGATTACATATGCATTTATATATGTATGAAGTTTTGTATGAAGTATATGCTATTTGTTTTGGTTTTTTTTTATAAACGAGCATTCATATAATATGGTACTAGCTTTTTGATGTAAAATATTATCATAGTATAATAATATACGTACAAGATGATCGAACTTGTGTATATATGATATGTTCATGAATGATTTTCAATCCATCATCAAAATGATCAAACTTGGAGAATGATCACGACTCTGTGGCATGTATATGTACGGATGAATATATCTGTGTACTTGACACTAAATACATTATTATACGAGACTGTTAGGTCATTTTTTATATGATAAGTTCGAACATTGATTAAATAAGCATGACTGTGTTAACATATATGTGTTGAGGTTGGCTTCTAAGCGTTATATATTCCTAAGATCTATTGTGATATGGATGGAGGAAAGATCCATTTAATTTTATGAAGATGTATTATGTAAAATACATGGTTTAATGGGTGGATGAGAATGAATAAATTCTCATGAAAATATATGTTCGTGTGTACATATGACATTATCATAAGATTTGTATGATTTTGGATTTTCGTTGGTTTAAACGAAAGATGGGAGGATGGTGCTATCGTCCGGATTTAGTCCCAAGAGACTAAGGCTACCATGAGCTATTTGAGGTCTTATGAAAATGATGGGTCCTATATTTTGGATAGACTACTCATGATACTAGATTACTTTATTCAAGTCTACTATATTTTATATAGATTACTTGATAAGTCTGCTAGATTGACTAGACTACCTCGTGTCTACTAGTCATGTGATGCCCTACAATATTCTTGTACCGATTGGCTTTGGTTGACTAGATTACTTTTAAGTCTACTAGTGATCATGTGATGCCCTACGGTACTCGTTTGTTGATTGGCTATAATTGACCCTACTATACTTTATATAGATTGGTCGGTAATTTATAAATGTTATTTATGTTGTATTATAAATGGAATGTTATATATATGGTAATATTATATGGTTTTATATTTTATAATGGCTACTAAGCAATTGTTGGTTTATGTTTGACCATGTGTTACTCTATGGAGAAAATCTTGATAATGAATGACACACTTGTTATGGCGGGATATGATGTGCTAGGATTTTGATTTATTTCAATTCCTAAGGTTATGATCCATGTCATATTGCTCGGAAAAGATTAGGCACTTAATGTGTATATAAATGTCGAATTGTGCCTAGTTGAGCTATGATGTGTGCTAAGAAGCACACATGTGTAGAAATGATTTTTCTATGTTTTCTTACTCTAAGAGTAAAGTGACAAATATGGGTGAAGTCATATTTTAGCTTGATATTGATGAAATATAGTCCATATAAATGGAATATATAGACCCATGTGAATTTTGGTATAAAGGTGATAGTCTAAATGATATTAGACGTATGGTGATCATAGGTTTCTCTAGCCCAAGTGAAATATTTTGGGTGGTAAAGGTATAATGATTACAAATGTTGGACATTGTGAAATGTTCTAAATGAAGTTATAATGATAGAACTAAATGACTCGGTTGAGGTGTTTACACATTTGAGTCATGCGGTGTAATAATGATAACACCTAGCTTCTTAAAATGCCTAAACCAAATGGCTTTGTTCTAATGTAAATTAGCTCAAGGTTAAAGATGATTTGGGTGTGGTACCCATTTGAGATTAGTCACTTGGACCCGTGAGAAAAAGAATGTAATGTCATTTGATTCTAAAGTTCGTGTGATTTGGTAAAGGATCAAGGAATGACATGAGTTATGTATATGGATTCTTCACCAAGTTCGCTAGCTTATGAGCTACGAAAGTACCTTTGATGAATGTCTTTCCAAAAGATAAGGTATTTAAAAATGTTGAAACTTGGACCAATTTTGGATATTCAAGGTTGATATCCATGGGTCGGTTACTCGGATCTCTTAAAGTGGAAAAGGCTAATGAGTAAACCGTGAGTTTCCTATATTGGAAATAAGGGAAATTAAGGCGCATGTTGATCAAGTGTTATAAGAGTTAATGTGATTTCCATGTCAATGAAATTGTTTAGTGAAACTTTAGTCAAAACTAAAGGTGAAGTATGTCTATATAAAGGTTGATGATTCATGTTATGAGTCGTCTTGAACATTGTCTTGTGACATGTTGGTGTTTGATAAAGCACATGTTTATTAATGAGATATACTTGTAATGGGAAAACCATGAAGGACATGGGGGAGATGTGTGAGATCCTTGATAATAGGACATGGGGGAGGTACGTGTAGAGGTACATAAGAAACGCTCCCTCATAAGCACACTTAAGTTGTGAGCTTGAAAGTTTATACCTAGAAATGGTGTAATGACATCTTAAGCTCGGATATTCATGGTCAAATGAATATGTTTATTAGTGTTATCTAATGATTTATTTAAGGTGGATATGCCTTGAGAAAGACCATTGATTATGGGCTTTGGTTGTCATTTTCTCTCGATATTAGAGAGATTTGTGGATGTTCGATGATTGCATCTTAAGTTTGACAATGGAATGGAATTCCTAGTATTGGTCAATGCCGGTATAGAGGTGGTATGACTAAGGAACTCGAATTTTGAAATCTCGGTTGTCTAATACAAGATTATCCTAGTTTCGTTGTTGATGTGCACATAATGACTTGGACTACTTCTTAGCCAAGTGAACAATGAAAGGAAAACGCCTTTGGTGTTGGAGGATTAATTGTGGTAAGACGATTACTCAAGAGTTGAGTTGGTTTAAGTTTGTACGTACATGTTATGTCAAGTTGACCTCTTGTTGATAGGGGTTAGCTAGGGACTTGGTTGACAAGTCATTTTTAGGGATGGGTTAAGTCCATTTGAAATCTCTAATGGTGGGACACCCAATTCCCCTCTAATACGACATTAGGGGCTGAATTCAATGTGGAAAGCCCACACTTAGAGATTGGAGCACATGATATATGTATCATCCCAAGGTTGTGCTCGTACCTGCAAGAATGAGTTAGGATGAAGTTCTCTTCTTAATGGACCTTTTGAAAAAGTGCATTTGCGGGTGCATGATTGAAAAGAGTCCACCTATATGAGTGTGAAGTGGTGCCGCTTCAATTAGCATGGGCTTTGCTTTGTATGCACTCATGAATGGATTAGGACACATGGTCGTAAAAGTGTCAAGTAGCACTTGGAGTAGTGTGGAGACTTATGTGTGTTGTATCTTCAAGTATTCAAAATGGGTTGAAGGGTTCAATCCGTAGGACACCCCGATTCTCGAGTATTTGGAATGTGTATGACACTAATGTGGAAATTCAATCCTAAGGACATTTTCGTTTATGCATGAGTCTGGTACAAAGACTTGTTTTGAATGGTGTGAGTTAAGGATTATACTAAAATGGGGGAGGAATGTTGGTGATTTTAGTAAATCAACGTTCGTTTTAGTGTATCGGGACTCTCATATTGGTAACGGGATATCGAGTCGTTAGAACGTGGGTTAGGATTGTGTGGAGTACACACCCATGTAAACGAACTTGGATTCCATATTCATATTTTGGAGTGTAAGTTTTGAGCATATGATCAGAGATATTAATCGGGTTGGAAGAGTTATGAACATGTTATTTGATATTAAGGTAATATGTTAAAGCAAGGTATATAACCCGGACAAGGTGTGTCCGTGTTATTTATGTGCTAGAGGAACAGGGGCTTATAACCCGGTCCTTTCAGTCGGGATAATATCCTGTGTTGTAAGTAACTGCTTCAGAATACACTCCGGATATTATCTGATCCGGGTTATAAAGTGTCAGCGTGGGATATTCCACAAATATGCTCTTTTGGCGGTTGTAACCGTTTTTAACCGTCATTTTGTCTTCTCCAAGACATGAGGGACGACCCATACTCTATATATAGAGTCATTTGGGTGTTGGCAAGGGTTACGAACTTAATCAATCGATTTTACGTAATCAAAGTCACAAGTACAAAACACATATGTAAACGTCAAGTGTTTCTAGTTGATTGCCTTGATCTTCTAGAGTTTGCAACGTCTTATCACACTCCAAATTTCGTGTAACCCAAAGGCAAGTGAATAGAGTCGAAATATTTGTTTCGGAAAGTGCGTTTAGCACGATTCGTTTGTTTATCCAAGCACCAAGATTGATCGACGACACACCCCTTTTACAACATTGCCCAATTCAAAAAGAAAAAGACAAGAGATTCTGGTCGACTTGTATCAATTCTCATCTTTTCAACTCACATGTCTTTAGAGAGGTGAATAACATGGCTGATAGAATTGCTAAAATCAGTCTTTCACCCTCTAAGTCTGGATTGGATCATGATTTAGAACTCCGTGTTCTCATCCACAAGAATGCTCTAGATTAGACCTCTCATAATAGATGAGATTTGCCTAATCCTTTTCTTATCAAAAAAATAGAAAGAAGGAAAAAGACGAGATTTTTGTGATCATGTGAGCTCTCATAGCGTTGTATCACTTGTATATGACGCGCTCTCGTGGAACTCTGATAATGTAAGAAATTATAGTATATTTTGTCTTTCATATATCTTTTTGTATTTGTTTTATATATGAATGAAGTGTGATAATTTGAATTTCTTGTTTTTGTTACTTTGATCAACTTAACACACTTTTAAAAACACAACCATGCTCGATTATATTAGACAACATCATCATAAAATATAAATTAGAGCATGAAATGTTAAGGAGTTGAAACGTAGATCTTAAAAAAAGCTAGACAAAAGGGAAAAAGTGAATTAGCAAAACGATGACTCCTCCATCCTTGTGTTTGCCTTATATAGACGATGGAAGGTGTTGTGATTGATGCAATAATACAACTTAATTCATTTGGAAAGCTACAAATGTTAAAGAGCTGATGCATCTTCTTGTTATTTGATATGTTTATCTCTGTATTTGTCTTTCATATTTCCATAAATGGGTAACATCCAACCTTAATTTGCACCGAAAAAAAAGAGTCAAGCAGATGAAGAGGTGAAGACGAAATCAAAATAACTAGGTCTACAAATATTTCTTGTGTTTCCTAAAAAGAATAACACAATATCAACTAAACCATTACAATTACAATAGTGAATTCTAAACTGCACACCAGATCAAGTGCATAACATGAACTTTAGCCGTTAAATACATGTTGCATTTTTTAATTTAGAGTAGATAAAGCAAGTTAAAGAGAAATTTGAGACATTCAGACATTGTGATTAAATCTTCTTTTATTAAGAAAAAGAGAAGGATGCTAACCAGTTTTCCCCTTGTGTCTAATGCCAGAGGCAACCATATGTAAAATGTGTTGTGATAAATAGGCCAATATTTTGTTAAAACAATTGATAAGGAAATACTTTCGATTTTTCATGTACCAGACACACCTGGTAGATAGAGAAGGCCGACAAAAACTCGGCAAATGGAAAAACCATCATGACAGAGAATACAAAAAGTAAGGAAAATACTTCAAAGTGATAAGAAGCCTAAACGACAGTCTGAACAGAGCGAACAATCAAAGTATGGGTCACCGACGAACGAGGCAACTAGAAACAACCTGAGAAAGTGCTGGATGGATCACCATAACATTGTCTTCACCTAAAATGAGGGATCTTCAAGAGTCTTGACTACCATGGCATCTTTCATGGACCTCAATACAACCACGGCCATTATCGAAACATCCCAATCTCCACCCTGAATCAGCTTCAACGCGTTTGCAATAAGCAATGGAAAATGATGAAATACATGTTGGATTTCCAAAATCCAAAGCTTAAGAGAATGATAAAGCGATGATGAATTACATCAAATTTAGAACTATTTATACCCAATGCCCTATTGGGCACAATAGTTCCAATAACTACACTCCCCTATTAAATTTTAAGAAAGTACCCCAATCCCCTCGTAAACACACGTGCCTCTCCTCTTTCTTCCTTCCAGATCTAAATTTTATCGACACTTTCTTCCTTCCAGATCTAAATTCTATCGACTCTCAATGTCTTCTTCTCCACCTCCTCCTTTCTTATCTCTCACCGCTTAAAGGAGATCTCTACGTCGTTGAAGAAGGAGCTTGAGCATGAGAAAATGGACCTCACAAATCTCAAATCCCAAGCAAAGAGAAGGCATGACTTTAGTTGTCGTTGCATCGCTTGAATCCGATCTGGAGAGAATGGAGTCAGAGATTGCTTCAATTCAAATGAAGGAAAACAAAGCAAAGGAAAAAGCTATGGATTTACCTAATCAATTGCACGCAATATGTCAAGATGCGGATGAAGCCAAATCAGTTGCAGAATCAGCACGCGAAGCTCTGAGGAAGGCGAAAAAAGATGTTGAGCGAGCAAAAGCAGTAGCAATTCATTGGAGGATATTATGCAGATCATATCTTGTATATATATTAGTATAGTTTGATATTCTATCCTTTGTAAAAGATATGGTAGATAATATCTTTAGCTGTAGATTTACCTTGTTGATCAAGGATTAGTTTCCTATATATAGGACGTACATAATCAATGAAATCCCAAGAGGAAAACTTTCATATATGCTTCTTTACATGGTATCGGAGCCAAGATAACCCTAAAACACATACCCACCTTCCTCTACACATTCGATCTCCCTCATAAATTTTTTTTTACCGATCGTTTTCGTTCGGCTTATTAATCGTTTTTTCGATTATCTGTGTTTGATCGTGTTTCGATCCACTACTCAAACATCTCATCATGGGCGATGACAAAGCGTTGGCTGCGACATCTCCTTATTATCTCCACCCGTCGGATCATCCCGGCATGAACATCAGCACCGTCACTTTCAAAGGTGATAACTTTCAAGCTTGGGAAAAAGCACTACGTAATGCTTTTCGGGCGAAGCGTAAACACGGACTTCTCGAAGGAACCATTGCTGAACCAGCGGTTACTTCTCCCGAATACGATGATTGGGCCAGTGTGAACTCCATGTTGGTTGCTTGGGTTCTTCAATCTATCGAACCCTCGCTTCGTGATTCTATCTCCTATTCTGACTCCGTCAAATCCTTATGGGACGGTATGAAACAATGTTTTTCGATTGGAAACGCTCCTCGGGTTCATCAACTGAGGACTGAAATTGCTCGCTGCACTCAGGAGGGTCAAGCAATTGCAACCTATTACGGTCGTCTTCAAAAGCTTTGGGAAGAATTGAAGAATTATCGAGCACCGCTTCACTGCTGTTGTGGTACTTTGACATGTCAGTTTGTAACCACTCTGACAAACGAACAAGCAGAGGAGCAAGTCCACCAATTTCTTATGGGTTTGGACACTAGCACATAAGGGTCTCTTCAATTCAGCTTGCTGTCAGTGGATCCTCTTCCTCCACTCAACCGGGTGTACTCTCTTGTTGTTCAGGAGGAGCGTCATCAATCGATGTCTATCCAAACTCCGCCGGATGCTCTTGCTCTTGCTGCGCGGAACTTACCCAGATCTCGCCCTCCATCTACGAAGTCCGGTGATTCCAAACCAGTTTGTACACACTGCGAGAAGCAAGGACATGAGGTAACTTCTTGTTTCAAAGTCATTGGATTTCCAGACTGGTAGGGCAAGTTACATCAAAACCAGCCAATTTCTGGTGGTCGAGGGCGTGGACGCAACTCTCCTTCTTCAGGCAGAAACAATGGTCGTGCGAATGTTGCACAAGGAAGTTCGATTGCATCGACTTCGAATGCACTAACCGAGGAGGACAGATCTGCACTCAATCCTGCTCTTACTGATGGACAATACAATCATCTTTTCAAATTGTTCAAGGAGTTTAATGCCAATGAACAACTAATGGGTAAGCCTCTTGATCAATGGATTCTTGATACGGGCGCCTCGTTTCACATGACGGGAAATAAGGCTCGTCTTACAGATCTTACTCAGACCGCCCCAACGATTATTACATTACCCGATGGCACTCAGTCGACTGCTGCTCTCTCTGGCACAACTCTCTTTGGGGATCGTTTGAAAATTTCCACGTTTTATTTGTGCCTAAATTCACTTGCAATCTTTTCTCCCTTGTTGTTTTATCGGCTACACAAGGTCTCTTAGTGTTATTGACACCCATAATTTGCGTTTTACAGGACCTACACACGAAGATGGTGATTGGAGCCGGTGATCAAGAGGGTGGGGTTTATTGGTTACGCGTGGTCTCGTCATCGGCACCTACATGTTCAGTTGCTCGGGTCGCGTTTCCTCAGCTTTGGCACAAGCGTTTGGGTCATGCTGCTTATCAATCTATTCAAAATTTACCTAGCAATTCAGTTTCTAAGTCTTGTTTTGACAAAGTTTGTTCAATTTGTTTACAAGCAAAACAGTCTCGGGAGTGTTTTCCCACTAGTTTAAATAAAACATCTCGTTCTTTTGAACTTATTCATGTTGATGTTTGGGGTCCTTACAGTACCACCTCCATGTGTGGAGCTCGTTATTTTTTAACTTTGGTAGACGACTACTCTAGGTGTGTATGGGTACATCTCATGGCCTCCAAGACCGAGGTTGGGAAGCTTGTTCAAAAGTTTTGTGCCTTTGCAAAGACACAATTTGGTCACCAAGTTCACTGTTTTCGAACAGATAATGGCACTGAATTCTTCTCAGTCCGGGACTACTTTGATGCTAATGGCATTCTCCTTGAGACATCTTGTGTCGCGACTCCACAGCAAAATGGACGAGCGGAACGCAAGCATCGACATATTCTTAATGTGGCTAGAGCACTTCGATTTCAAGCATCCTTACCCCTCACTTTCTGGGGTGAATGTGTCCTCACTGTTGTCTATTTGATAAATCAAACTCCAACATCTGTTCTTCAAGGTAAAACTCCATTTGAGTTATTATTTGGTCATGCTCCAACATATGATCATCTCCGGATTTTTGGCTGCCTTGCACATGCCTCTGTTCAGCCACGAAGCTCAGATAAATTCGCCTCTCGTAGTCGTCGCTGCATCTTCCTTGGTTATCCATATGGGAAGAAAGGATGGAGATTGTTTGACCTTGATTCTCGCAATTTTTTAGTGTCTCGGGATGTTGTTTTCTCAGAAGATGTTTATCCATATGCTATTCCGGCAGTACCTACCCTGCATACTGATCCATCTCGTACTCCTGCAGCCACTGAAATGGCACCAGCAGCCAGCTGCACACTCAGTTGAGCCTCCTGCGCTGCTGCACACACCAGCAACACCCTCCGCCGACCATACTGACTCGCTGCACACACCAGCAACACCATTTCCTGCGCAATCTGAGCTACTGCACACATCAGCAACGTCATTTCGTGAGCAAACTGAACTGCTGCACACACCAGCAGCACCTTCTTCAGTGCCATCTCAGTTGTTGTACACTTCAGCAACTCCTTTCTCTGAGTCTATCAACGATAGGGAGCGTTCAGCTTCAGTTTCTGAACCAATAACTCCCGCTCCAGCTGTTGTTCGCCGCAGTACAAGACCAAAACAGCCATCTGTTAAGTTACAGCAGTACATCTGTAACACCACAAGAATCATTAACCCCCCCCCCCCCCCCCTCTTCATCGACTCCTTCATCGTCGCCATCTTCAGGTAGCATCTATCCTTTGACTAATTATGTGAATTGTGCACATTTTTCTGCTTCCCATACACAGTTTGTAGCTTCTGTTACTATAAAGGTTTGTAATTTCCTAAGTTGTTTAGGGGTTGCATCCCACCTAGTCTAGCTACCACTAGGACTTGTCTTAGCCTTGAAGTCTCATCCCTGGTGCAAGTTGGCATGGAGCCTTAGGCTAGAGCCCTTGTGCTGGATGTTGGCTCGGTGAGAAGATGGCCCCAAACAAATGCTTCAGATCAATCACTTCTGGACTTGGGCTTCACGGATACTCGTTACTGGGCTTACCTATTGGGCCTTGTCTTCTGGTGTGTATATTGGTAACTCTCCTCCTGGACTTTACCGTTGCTTTGTCCTCTTGTTCATTTGTGAAGCTTGGCTGTAAAACGCTGCGTTTCACTTAAGTAACCTAGAGTATATAAGCTGGTGCTATCCTCTGGAGTGAGTTAGGTCACTCACTATTTCGCCGCTCTCCATTGTTCTCTCCAGATTGTGAACTAGGGTTTCTCTGGCGATTGCTTTCTCTGGAGGTTCCTTGATGGAGGCTGAGTGATTGATCTCGGAGTGAAGTTGCAGAAGATGCGCTCTCAACTATTGTTGAAGACTCAGGGGGTTTCTCTTCCTTTGTTTGAGTTGTTGTTTCTGCTTAAGTTTGGTGTGGTAGCTAAAGGCTTTGGTGAACGATTACTCTCTGTAATTCTTTGTTATTAGTAGATTGGACTATCATCTTGAGGTCCCGGGGAGTAGGCTTAGTCCGAACCTTGTAAAAATACCTTGTGTGCCTTTACTTTGCTACTTTGCTTTCGTTATCTTCAAATAACTAGGATAGCTAAAGCTTCCTTCGATCCAAATAAGTTTATCACTTCAAAGTGGTATCAGAGCGAGGTTACACCTGCTCTCTCTGTGAATCTGGGGTAACTAGCTTGGAAATACTCGATCTGTGTTGAAAAACCAGATTGATTGCTCCTAAGTTTGAAACCCTAAGTTCACAGATCTGTTTCTCTGTGTTCTTTGATCTAGATTTTGTGTTTCTTGTTTGGTTCTCTGTTGTCTTGGTAGAGTTACCTGCTCAGTTTAGATTTTATTTCTATGGTTAAGCCATTTTCATCTGCATCTGTTAGGATAAAACCTTTAGATGGTAATATTGACTCTGCTTATGTGGTTGATTAAAATGAAGGCGATTCTAATCAACGAAAAGTGCTGGAAAGCTGTTGAAGGAAGGTATACTGAAAAGACCACTGCTGCTGAGAAGAAAGAAATGGATGAGCAAGCCCACAGTGAAATAATGATAAGACTATCTGATGAGGTGGCTAGGCAAGTCCTTGATAAGAAATCAGCTAAGGATCTCTGGGATGCCATACAAGATATCTTCTTGGTAAAATCCCTCCCTAACAGAAGTAGTCTTCTATGTCAACTGTTTACATATAAAATGAATTTGAACTTGCCTCTAAATGACAATCTTGATAAATTCCTTAGACTTACACAAGATCTGGAAAGATGTGGTGATAAGATTAAGGAAGATCATCAAGCTGTGTTGTTACTCAATGCATTGCCTACACAGTTTGACACCTTTAAGGATGTCATACAATATAGCAATGAAGAGTTAACAAAGAAAAAGATTTAGAGTCTATAGTTTCGAAAAATGAGGCTATGAAGGTGTTTAAGACTAAACAGGAATCTAAAACTGAAATTTTAATGGTCAAGTCACAGTTTAAGGGTAAGAAGCATAACCAGTTTAGGAAAGATTCTGAAAAAGACTACAACTCTAAGGAAAACTCTGAGTTTTCTAAGGATGATAAGAAAACTATCAAATGTTTGTATTGTAGTAAAATGGGACATACCTCTAAAAACTGTTTCAAAAGAAAGAAAAAGGAAAAAGAGGGTAAAACACCCCATGAAACTGCTATCTGTGAATCTTCCACTTATGCTCATGAATTGCTTGTTGTTGGGAATGCTAGTGATTCTAGATCTTGTATTTTAGACTCGGGTTGTACTATGCATGCTACACCTTATATAATTTTGTTTAATGAAATTATACTTTATGATGGAGGTGAAGTGTTGTTAGGTGATCATTCATCCCTAGCTATTAAAGGCATAGGTACTGTCCCACTTAAGGTTAAAACTGGAGTCATTATTGTGCTTAGAAATGTTAGGTGGGTTCCTGGACTAAGAAGGAACCTTCTCTCTGAAAGTGTCTTTGATGACTTAAACTGTCAAATTATCACTTATCATGGTGTCAGAACTGTTTTGAGGAATGACAAAGTCCTTATAAAATCTGTTAAGATGAATGGTCTTTATCATGTTACTGCTGAGCCTGTTGAGTGCAATGTTACTGTTGTTAATGAGTGTATGAATGAGAAAGACTCAAACCTGTGGCATTCCAGAATGGGACACATAGGAAACAAAGGTCTTAATGAGTTGTTTAAACTTGGTATGCTAAGTCAAAAACCTATTGCTTTAGACAAATGTGAAACCTGCATATTAGGTAAACATGTTAAGAGTAGCTTTAAATCCTCCACCTATGTAGCTTCCAAACCACTTGAATATGTCCATTCTGATCTTTGGGGCCCTGCCCAAGTGGATACTATTGGGGGAAGAAGATACTTCATCTCCTTAATAGACCACTATTCAAGGAAAGTATGGATATATCTCCTGAAAAACAAGAATGATGCTTTTGAAAGTTTCAAACATTGGAAAGTGAAAGTTGAGGGTGAAACTGGCTTTAAACTGAAATGTTTAAAAACTGACAATGGTTTAGAGTTTTGCAATTCTGTATTTGATTCCTACTGTCATTAAAATGGAGTAAAAATGCACTTAACTGTGCATGGCACTCCACAACAAAATGGAACAGCTGAAAGAATGAATAGAACATTGCTAGAGAAGGCAAGATGCGTGCTTATTTCTTCTGGTATGAAACATTCTAGCCCCCCCTCTTCATCGACTCCTTCATCGTCGCCATCTTCAGGTAGCATCTATCCTTTGACTAATTATGTGAATTGTGCACATTTTTCTGCTTCCCATACACAGTTTGTAGCTGTTGTTACGGCTACATCCGAGCCAACCCACTTCACAGAAGCTGTTCGCTCTCCTCAGTGGAGAGATGCCATGAAGGCAGAGCTCGATGCTCTTGCATCCAATCGAACGTGGGAAATAGCAGACCTACCCACAGACAAGCGAGCCATTGGGTGTAAATGGGTTTTCAGAATTAAGTATCGGGCAGATGGCTCAGTTGAGCGACATAAGGCACGTCTGGTTGTTCTCGGAAACCGCCAAGTTGAAGGTGTGGATTACACCGAAACCTTTGCACCGGTAGCTAAGATGACTTCAGTTCGGGTGTTTCTCACTGTTGCTGCTATAAAAGGTTGGGTGCTTCATCAAATGGACGTCCATAACGCCTTTTTACACGGAGATTTGGCCGAAGAAGTCTACATGAGACCACCACCGGGATTTCAGCTACCTCCCGGCAAAGTTTGTCGCCTTCGAAAATCCCTATATGGTCTTCGTCAAGCACCATGAAATTGGTTCGCGAAATTGGCACATGCCCTCACTCAGTTCGGTTTTCAGCAATCCTACGCTGACTATTCCTTGTTTTCTCTCGAAAAATCAGGGACGGTGCTTCATGTTTTAGTGTACGTCGACGATCTTATTATAGCAGGTAACTCACCTTCCGCTGTCACTCGTTTTAAAGATTATTTGCACAAGTGTTTTCACATGAAGGATCTGGGTTTACTGAAATATTTCTTGGGCATCGAGATTGCACATGGCAAGGATGGTATTGTGCTCTGTCAGAGAAAGTAGGCACTCGAAATCTTGCAAGAGGCTGGACTATTAGGCGCTCGCCCATCCAATTTTCCAATGCCTCAAAACCATGAGCTAGCATAATCACACGCTTCCTTACACTCAGATCCAGAGAGATATCGTCGGCTAGTAGGGCGACTGATTTATTTGACAATTACCCGCCCTGAACTTTGCTACTCGGTTCACATACTCTCGCAGTTTATGCAAGCACCAACAGAGGAACATTGGCGAGCAGGTATTCGTGTTCTTCATTACATCAAACGCAATCCGGGCCAAGGTTTGCTCTTATCTCGCAGCAGCACCTTAACTTTGACCGCCTATTGCGACGCTGACTGGGCTGGTTGCTCGAAGATGCGTCGCTCTCTAACTGGATACTTTGTTCTGCTTGGTCAATCACCGGTATCTTGGAAAACCAAAAAGCAACATACAGTATCTCGTTCTTCAGCCGAATCTGAATATCGATCTATGGCGTCTGCTTGTTGTGAGCTCGTGTGGCTTAAGTCCTTACTTCGATCTCTCGGTGTCCAGCACACTCGTCCTATGCATCTTTTCTGCGACAGTCAGGCAGCTATCCACATCTCATCTAATCCGGTATTTCATGAGCGCACTAAAAATATTGAAATTGACTGACATTTTGTTCGTGATCTTCTTTTATCTAGTGGAATTGCCCTACATCATGTTAGAACAAATGAACAGCTCGCAGACATATTTACGAAGGCCTTGGGGCGTCAGCAGTTCAATTATCTTCTTTGCAAGTTGGGCATTATCGACTTACATGCTTCAACTTGAGGGAGCGTATTGGAGGATATTATGCATATCATATCTTGTATATATATTAGTATAGTTTGATATTCTATCCTTTGTAAAAGATATCGTAGATAATATCTTTAGTTGTAGATTTACCTTGTTGATCAAGGTTTAGTTTCCTATATATAGGACGTACATAATCAATGAAATCCCAAGAGGAAAACTTTCATATATGCTTCTTTACACAATTAGAGTAGAAAGCATATTAAGAGCAGCGGAGAAGGAGAGAGAAGCAGCTAGGGTTTCAGAGAAACTTGCCATGGATTCAATCAGGGCTTTACAAGAGAGCGAGTCAACTCAGAGCGAAAACCGAGTCATAATCCCTCTTGAAGAGTACTACGAGCTCAAAAACCAAGCCGAAGCGGTACAAGAGCAAGCTAATGGTGACATGGCGGCTGCCGCAGCACCGATCGAAGCAGCTAAAGAGGAGGAGACGAGATGTGTAATCAAGCTAGAAGAAGCAAATCGGGAGTTGGCTACAAGAAAGAAGGTGTACAAAGCTGAATCGAGTAAATACAAGAGGGCGAATGCAACAATCTTGTCATGGTTTCAAACAAAAAAAAGAAAAAAAAATTCATGGTACGTACACAATTTTCTATCTTTCTTCGATATTCTAGTATGTTGATACTTGTATTTAAGTATTTTAGGGTGTTGACAATTTTTAAATGTGGTTAACAATATTTTAAATGTGTTAATAATTTTCTTTAGTGTGCTGACAGTTTATGTATCGTGTTACAATTTTATTCAGTGTATTGACAATTTGGTTATGTTGTTGAAAAGTTATTTACGGTGTTGACAGATTATTACTAGTGTTGACAGATTATTATTGGTGTTGACAATTTATTTACTCGTTGAAAAATTATTATTCGTGTTGACAGTTTAGTTACATCGTGTTAACAGTTTAATTTACTTGTGTTGTATGTTGTGGACATGTTTTTAGTGTGTTGACAGTCTTATAGTGTTGTTGAAAGTTTATTTTAGTGTTGTCGACAGTTTTATTTAGTGTCTTTGACATAGTGTAAGTGTCGTTGACAATTTTATTTTTCGTTGACAGTCCTATTTGGTGTCTTGTTAACAGTTTACTTAGTGTATTGACTACTCTTTTGAGTGTCTTATTGACACTTATTTTACTGTCTTGTTGACAATTTACTTAGTGTTGGCAATTTTATTTACTGTTGACACTTTTATTTATTGTCTTGTTACACATTTTATTTACTGTCTTGTTGACACTTTTATTTACTGTCATGTCAACACTCTTATGTACTGTCTTGTTGACACTTTTATAACTAACCGTGTTGACAGTTTAATAATCATGTTGACAGTTTGTTAGTTTTATATACAATAACTAAATATTTAAATTTTAATGATAATTGAGAATAAAAATAATGTAAATTAATAATAAGGAGTATATTATATTTATTTCATAAAAAGACTTGACAAAATATATAAAAAAAAAACTAAAAAAGAAGCATCGGATTGTGGTCCCTTGCCACCCCTCCTTTCCTGGAGAGGAAGTACGAGATTCAAGTGCGCCCCCCTCCCCAGACATGGATGTGCAAATTTGCTAACGCTCTCTCCTATCTTTAAATCTTCTCTCTACTCTTCTGCCATCTTGATCGTTCTCCAATAAGGGGCTTCGCCCCTTTCATCCCTACCCTATGAATCCTCAATTAAACCACAACCCACATAGGAACCCCAAACCTGCTTTCAATTTGTTTCTCCCGAAGGTTGATCTCTCATCTGATTGGCACCTATGGCCACCAGATTGGGATTTACTTCTTCTCGCTGCTTTTCCCTATGTAGAAGTCGGGATCTGCTTCTCTCTCCCGATATTTCTTCCTCGTGATCTTCGTCGCTCTTCATCATTGTCTCTAGGGATTTGATCCCTTCTCTCCTCCTTGTCAGAATGGATCTGGATGCTCCTTATGGTCTTGATGGCGTGGCGGCGGCGTTCCAGTTCATGCATATTCCAGATCTCCCTCCCAAGGTATGACCCCTCTTTCCCCCTTTATTCTCTTTGGCATCCTCGTCACCAGATCTGCATTTTGGTGGAGTAACCCTGTGAGTTATCATCAGAATCTCGAGCTTTTTCTCGGATCTCTGATGGTGATTAGGGTTTGGTTTCCCCAAATTGTTTTGCTTCTGGTTGTTTGGTTTTTTTCTTACAAGGCCGAAATCCACCTACCCCCTTACAAAAACAATGATAAACTGGATACTTTACTCTACAAATTTTAAGCTGCATGTTGTTTATTATGTAGATCTGAGATCTTCCTGATGTTTGTACTGTATGTTTACTCTTGAAATGTTAGAAATTTGTTGCATAGCTCCGGAAAATGATTGTCTACCCCATACTGAATATATTCTAATGAGTATACACGAACCACTAAATCACTATCCACTTGACAATGTTGAAATCAACCAGCAGACCCTTGAATCTTTATCCTAAGATAAAGATGTCAGATCTTTACACTCCTTATTCGACATAAACAACTGGATAGATAGGAGGCATATCCTCAGATTGTCCCCTAAACATAATCAAATTGCTATCCAGCCTCAATTGAACATACTAAGTAAGAATCCTTCTGGACCGCCTCTTTGTTCAGCTCTCTCAAATAATGATACAACTCTCCTGATGAAATTCCATCTGATTATAAACAAAGTTATCAATCTATATGTAAACCCTTATTGGACTCTCCTATACTGCTATCACTTTTCTAAACAGAGCCATAGCACTAAAACTTTACACAAGATCATCATCATGCTCACATGCAATAACCTCAGTCTCTATCCTAGCCCTATAATGCTACAACACATTATTCTTGCTCTATTTCTATCCAAATATACTTTCTGCATACTAATCCCTACTCTAGTAGGGCTCTTGAGTAAAATTTTAAACCTGCATCTAAATCCTTATTTGTGGCCTATGAGTGTTCAAATAATTATAATTCCTGATATTGCTTATCTTCCCTTAAGAGTTCAGTGGACTAGTTACATGAACCACAGTGATCTCACCAAGTCTAAAACTATGCTACAAACTTCTAACCCTCTGGTACTCCTGCCATTTGTATAAACTCAGCCTTCTCAATAGCCTTATCATAGGATATTTTTACTCATGGATTTATAAATCTCTGCATTCTACTTGGCAATCTTTAATACCTACTATAAAATCCAAATTGCTTTTTGAACCTCAATCTTACTACTATTGTAACCATAACCAGGAAAATTTCTTCTGGATTTATGTACAGAATAACAAATACCATATGACTCTGGTGAATTGGTTTACCTGGACTAAATACATCTTCATTTTACTACATGCATCACCTTCACTGTTACATGCATTACCCTCACAACTCTGGACAAATTATATCATTTACATTCACTCCTGCAACCTCAATTTTACCTCTGACAAAATTTATAAAATTCTATGTATGATCCTTGATTAATCATGCCAGAATCTTTTCTCCTTCAGCGCAAGTTACATAGGCATCACAAGCCACAGTCATAAGCTAATCCTTATGGTTGCCTCCTATGAGCAACATCAGCTTAATTCCAACACTAAGGTCAGGTTTCTCTACCTATACATACCTTTATTCAATATATGTATTGTCCACATACACCCCTTTATTCTTTATACTTATTACTCTAGAAATTGGACAGAATTCAGCTATCCCTTCCTAGTTAATTTTTTCAATAGCAAACTGCAGTATAATATGACAGTGCATGATAAAACTCTCAGCCTTTATACCAATAAATTTATGATTTGCTGAATCCTTCTCTTTTATACTCTCAATAAATCTCAAACTCCTGTCATAATTTATTTCACTACTGATGTCATGATTAGATCTCATTCACTTGTATTGAATATCACTTATGATGATAGATACATCCTCTGTCATTGCACTTATTACTCCAATTTAATTTATTTGCATGCTCACATTTCCAATTCTGTCATTATTAACAACCTTTATTTTCTCTCTCTGAACATGGTTACACGAGCAACCCCTTGGCATTCCTCAGTAGAAATCTCTATAAATACTAGCATTAAAATCATGGTTCTACTCACCAGCTTCTCATCTATCATTTCCAACGATCTACATCCCCTAGGCTTTGCATTACTGGTTCTCATCATGGATAACACTGGTTCATATGCCGAAGTTGTTATCAACTTCTCTCCCATTTCACCTTTGGATTTCGAACTCATGGAAGAACAAAGCTCCCTCCTCCAAGCCAACCCAGACTCCACTGCTCTCATCTTTCACCCAACTAATGTCAACCCCACTTCTCCAATGGAAAATCCTTCCCAGGATGACCAGGAAACACCACACTAGAACTCGGAAACACAAAACCCAAGCCCATCAAAACTCCTTTGCCTACCAGACCATCACTCAAGCTCCTCAACAAACCACTATTCCTAACCCCCTCTCCATGCCGGAGGTCCAAAGAATGATGGCCAAACTGTCAAACCTCACCTTATTCATTAGAATGGCAGACACATCCCTAGGAATTCAACCATCAATCATCCTCTCTAAAGTCAAGGAATAATGGAAAGGAGTGCAAGGAGACATTGAAGTAGGATCCTACGACACCTGGACCATGCTCACTTTTGCCAACAAGGAGGCCAGAGACATTGTATGGGCCAACCGCCCCTACAGAGTTCAATATAAACTCGTGCTCTTGCAACCTTTTACACATGAGTTTGATCCTCTTGCTCGAGTGGTCAGTCATGTTGATATTTGGGTAAGAATTCCACTTTTGCCAATCTTCTATCATAGTGATCATGCTCTCAATATAATTATCAGGGGTAATAATATTGGATCCTTCATTCGAATGGATGAGAACTCATCTATTAAGAATAGGGGAAAGTTTGTTAGACTATGTATCAATGTGACTATTCCAGAAGTTCCTGATTATGTGAAAATCCAACACACTGATAATTCAGTGCTTACCTTTAAGCTTTGGTCGGAGGACTTTTCACCTAGCTGTGGTTGCTGTGGGGAACCAGACCATCTCTTTGATGATTGTTTCCTCAACAACCTCCCAGCTTTTGTCTTTGAAGCCTTCTTGGTTGGTTCCTCGGATGATGAGGAAGCTGCCAGGCTCACAAAGCAAAAGATGATCGGTCATCTTACTAAACAACTCACTGTTGCTCCTCAACACAGAAAAGGCCCTAACTTTGTGTGCAAGTCGGCTACTCCTGCTCTCAGAAATGACATTGCTTTGTTATCTCCCAAGGGAAAGAGTCCACTCAACCCAAATCCTGCCACTCCTCTCCAGAGCATTCAGTATCCTGTAAGGCAGACTTCTCGAGCACAATATTTCTCTCCAGGGATTCAGTTCCACCCAACTTTCAACCAAGAAATTTACAACCAACAACTCTTAGCTCAGATGCAGCACTTTGGATATCCAGTGCCCCCTCAGCTCAAATTCAGTCACACCATGGCTCCTTGGATGGTTAGACCAGCTCTTCAGCACCTCCAACAGCTTCACTTCAATCCATCAAACCCACTCAACATCGACAACTACTCTCCTTCTCCCTGTGCATCTGAGAAGTCCTCCAGCACAATCATGCGCAAGCTTGATGGCATGGAGATTGAAGGAATGGGCACTGCCACCACTTCCAATGTTGAGCCTAAGAGAAAGGAGGATGTCACTGAAGCTCCAATGCAGATCCCAGCTCCCAAGAAACAGCGCAAAGGAAAAGACAAGAAAACTGGCAACCCCGAGTAAGTTTTTATGATTAAGTACTCCTTTGAAATTGTTTGTGTTTTGTTGAAACTGTTACCACTGAACTTTGCTTTTGGCTTCCCCTGCGTGGGAAATGAAACTTTGAACCAGACCCATGTAACTCTGATACTTGCTTTCTGTTTTGTTCATCTTTATTTCACTATTATCACTCTTTATGAGTTAATGATATCAGCTAGATTAAGGTATGGATGCTTTCTCCTTATTATGACTCTCTGCTATTTTAACAATGATATTTTACATTGTGTCTCTACTTTACTCATGATCCTTCCTAGCAATACTAGTTATGGCAACTGTAATATCATTAGTAGCCTTATTTTACGTCTCACTTGGATTCGCCAGCAATTTATTAATCCTAGCAACCTGTTTTTTTTCAAATAATTGCATGCTTATCAATCATACTCATATTTGGTTACCCATTACTGCTAGATTTCTTAGAAACTTTATTATCCTTGATACAAACTTATACGAAGGATTACTTTTCTATAAATAGTTATTTTATGAATATAGGATATTGGAATATTAGGGGTTCTCGTCGTAAAGAACTATCCACTGAACTAGCTTATATTAAAAAGAAGAATAAACTTGACATCTTGTGCCTTTCTAAAACTAAAGTTACTGTACCACCTACTAATAGAGCTATTGCTAAAATGAGATTTGATAATATTATCTTTGTTCCGGTTGATGGAGTGAAAGGCGGCCTCTGGCTTCTTTTCAAAAAGTCTTTCAGTACTAAAGATCTCTCCCTTCATCACTCAACTTCTCATACTATTTGTATGAACTATTATACTAATGAAACACATATTCTTCTCTTGTTTGTTTATGCACCTTCAAAAGAATCCGAGAAGGACCTGTTTTGGAACAACTTACGGCAAACTATTACTTCCCTCGGATTGCCAGTTATCATTATTGGTGATCTGAATGAACTGATTAGCCCTTCTGATAAAATTGGAGGCCTTACTCCGACCACTTCTAGATTCTTAAGACTACAATTCCTTATTTCTGATCTTGAATTTGTTAATTCCCCGTTTACTAGCTTCCCGTTTACTTGGAGAAAATCACCGAATATGCATAATAACATTCTAGAGAGACTTGATCGAGTTCTCATTCACTGCTCCATTACAACCATGTTCCCCAACTTGTCTACTCACCATCATCCCTTTACTTCCTCTGACCACTCTTTAATCACGTTTTCCCTAGGTTCCATGAATTCCCCTATTCGTCTTCCTTTCCGTTATGAACCAAACTGGTCCAACAATAGCACATTTTGAATCCTTGTCACCAAAGTCTGGAAATATAAAATGCATGGTTCCTTCATGTTTCGGTTCCATTCTAAACTCAAACTCCTAAAACACTATGCTAGAACATGGGCTCGAACGAATTGTGGTAATAACTTTACTCAAATCCGTATTACTGAAAACAAACTCCAAGATCTTCACAACATATTCCTTGATAATCCGTCAAGTCAATACATCATTAATCATATTCATCTCCACTCCAAGAAATATTCTTCTCTCCTTCAATTCCAAACAGACTACTGGAGACGAAGAGCCAAAATCAAACATATTAGAGACGGTGACCGTAACTCTAAGTACTTTCATGCCATTTCCAAAATCAAAATCTTTAAACAATCCATGTTACGTTTTTGTACCAATGATGGGCTAGTAGTTCATGACCACCAAAGCATTTCTCATGCAGTTACCAGAGAACTTCAGATTAGATTCCAACTTAATGGTGCTACCGGAATTTCTCCAATTGAACTTGATATTCTTCCAACTTTAATCAATGACCAAGATAATAGGGATCTCACCAAACCTCCCTCTGAAGCTGAACTCCGAAAGGCTATTTTTGATCAACCGCCTGACAAAACTCCAGGTCCGGATGGTTTTTCCATTGAATTTTACCAAAAACACTGGAATATTATTAAGCAATCGCTCCTATCTGTTGTTAAGGCCTTCTTCTACTTGGAGCAAATGCTTACTACTATCAATCATTCTTTTATTTCTCTTATTCTCAAGGTTGACTCCCCCAGTAATATCAATCACTACAGACCTATTAGCTTATGCAACTCTTCTTACAAGATCATAACAAAAATTATGGCTAACAGAATCCGACCCCTATTGGATAAACTCATCTCCCCTTTCCAAGGAGCTTTTGTTGAAGGTCGACTAATACAAGATAATATTCTTGCATCCCATGAAATCTTCCACTCATTCTACAAGAATAAAAAAGGAGCCATCGGTTGGATGACCTTAAAACTTGACATGGAAAAAACCTATGATAAACTAGATTGGGATTTCCTTTGTAAAGTTCTTGAGAAATTTGTTTCTGCCAAAAATGGATTAACCTCATTAAAGCTTGTCTCTACTCTGTCTTGATTAATAACCAACCAAGACCGGAATTTAAGCCAGCATGTGGTATACGACAAGGTAACCCCCTAGCTCCTGCTCTTTTTGTTATAGCTATGGAATTTATGATCCCTTGCCAGAGAATCTTTGAACGACAATCCTCATGTTGGCATTCAACTCACTCGTCATAGTACTCCTATCCCTTTCCTTACTTTTGCTGACGATACTTTCATTCTTGCCAATGCCTTTGTAGACAATATTCTCTTCATTAAACACTTCCTGGCTAAATTTGCTAAGCAAAGTGGTTTGTCTATCAATTACCATAAAAGTTCTATCTAGGTCTCTAATAATATCACACCTAGTCTTGCTAAAATCCTAGCTTCTCATATGAATATCCCTCTCACTTCTAAATTAGAAAAATATGTAGGCATCCTGATCCTTCAAGGCCAAGTGTGTAATGAGGTTTTTGATGAAGCTATTGATGCCCTTAAGCAACAACGTTCCAAATGGAAAGCCGACTCTCTCTCTCTCAGGCAGCCCGAGTTGTCCTTATTCAATCCAATCTCATCTCACAAGTCAATTACTTTATGCAAAGCTTCCTCCTCCCTAAAGGGGTCTGTGATGAAATTGATGACATTAATAAAAAATTCTTCTGGAATAAAAAACGTCCCTCTTCTCAATCTCTCATTCAATGGAATTTCATATGTAGACCCAAGATTGAAGGAGGCCTTGGTATTAGATCTGCTTGGGATAATAATCGGGCCCTTCAAATGAAACTCCTATGGAAAATTATCACTCAACCTAATAATATTTGGGTCTCAATTCTTAGAGACAAATACTTCTCGTCAGCCAATTTTCTAACTCTAGAACGGAAACCGACCCAATCCTGTCAATTCAGTAGACTACTTACTCTCCTTGACGACTTTAAAAAGGGCCTCTCTTGGCAACTAGGAGATGGACGTTCAATTCATTTTTGGACTGACAACTGGACTCAAAATTGCCCCTTAATCCAATTTCGCACCTCAGATATTGTTAACCATTTGGTGTCGGAATTCATAACACCTGATCGGCAATGGCACATCCAGAAACTCCAAACTTTTCTCCCTAATCATATAGTTGATAAAATCACTCTTGTCTGTATACCTATTACCCCGCTCAGGGATAAAATTATCTGGAACAACACCAGTAACGGCCACTTCTCTGTTAAATCTGCATATCATATTCTCAAACTTATCTCCAATCCAATCATAGATGAAAGTATTTTTTGAAAAACTAAACAACACCAGTAACGGAGAGGCTTAATCGTTACTACCACAAAAACTTTTCCCCATGTTGTAGATGTGACAACCCAGTTGAAGATAAATCCCATTTCTTTTTCCATTGTCCTTTCACCTTGTCAGTTTTTACTCATCTTAATAGGATTTCTAATCTCAATTTCACTTTCCAATTTAGTAATAATTTTGAAGATTCTATGTTAAGTTTCTGTAATTCTAACTCCTCCAAGGAACTAGCTTTCTTCACTTGGTGGACCCTTTGGAATCATCGTAACAATTCTATCTTCAGGCCACATACTCCTCAGACTAGTCACACCCTTGACACGATAGCTAAGACTGCGTTATATCATTTCGAAGAATGGAAATCAGAATTCATGTTGAATAAACCTACTAAGTGTGTTGCCGAGGATAGAAGTAACATTACCAAATCTCGTGGGACGAAACCACCTTTTGGTTTCTTTAAAGTTAATTGCGATGGCTCTGTTCGAGCCAATTCTAATTCCTTCATTGGCTTCATTATTCGTAATGACCAAGGCCAACCCTCCTTTGTGGAACACCTTCGTATCCCGCCTTCTTCTATTTTAGTTTGTGAAGCCTTTGTTGTCCTGGAAGGATTGCGGGCGGCGGCCCGTCTTAACCTTAGGAAGATTATTGTAGAAAGTGATTGCTTGGTCCTTATTAACTCCCTGTGTAATAAATGCTTTATCCCGTGGGAAATTCAAACTATCATTTCGGATATTCACTCTCTTATGAATAGTTTCCGATGTTATAGATTTTTTCATATCAGGAGACATTGTAACAGAGTTGAGACTTTTTGTCTCCAGCATTATTCTCATTGAAGACTTAAGGGAATTCCTCCTCAAGTGGAACTCATGTGTCTCTGCCTCAGATCGGATGTCTCTTCAAAGAGCGTTGTTTTCAAGATCTTTGAGAATCTTTCCCATGAAAGAATTTGTTAAAATCATCTTCATAGACTTGATTTGTTTATAAGCAATAAGCCTTTTGTTTGTTTGTTAAAAAAAAAAAGTGTGCCCCTCCCCCCTCCATCCCTTTTCATTGTTGAAGCACCGGTGTGATTTTTTTTATTATTATTTTTTATTAACCTACGGTATTAGCATATAACTTAATAAAGTGATATAGAAATCAACCAAACAATTCAATTTTGGGTATTTACCCAAATTTAAGCCCAACAAGACACATTTTAACTTTTTTTGATTCATTGGCTTGTGTGGAAAGGAGCCCAAAATCATCTAATTTTTTGTCAACTTGAAAGAGATTAGTTTACTTAAGATAAGAATGTGGTGAGTTGGGGTGTGAGTGTGACCATTTGCCTGGTATCCAATGGATAATCCACTTGATCGAGTCTTCCAAATAATGGATTAAAAAATATAGTTTTCAGAAATGCCTTTAAAACGAGAAATAAGAAGGAAAGAGGAAGGAGCTCTTTTGACCGCTCGTTGACCACCTGATGACTGGGCGTTGACCAGTCGTTGACCACCTCTTTGCCGTCAAAATGCTCAAAATATGGTTTACGTTGGGCGTATCCTGTGTCCGCCCAAAACTCGACCGTTTTTAAAAAATGATTTTGGACGCATCATGAATGCGTAAAAAAGCGGGTGTCAGTTATTAAATTTGGGACGGGTTTTTCCGATTTGACTAGAGTCTTCCGAGGATTTGTGTAGAATGTCCTTCTACAAAATTTGCTGACATATTTGGCCCAACGGTCGCCCCGATGTGTTTGCACTTGTGAAAGAATAAAAAAGGGACTTTTTCTAGTTTATTTTTTTGTTTCTCACTCTTTTATTACTCCGTAGTTTTTATGATCATATCATCAAAAAAAAGAAATCACATGCATATAGAGTATACAATTAGTCATTTGATTTTCGAGTAAGTGGGTTATTAAAAACTCAAATATACACTTTCCTTCTTGTAGTGATATAATAATGTATACACTTTCATGATC
Source organism: Oxyria digyna (assembly GCA_029168935.1). Classification (NCBI taxonomy): domain Eukaryota; kingdom Viridiplantae; phylum Streptophyta; class Magnoliopsida; order Caryophyllales; family Polygonaceae; genus Oxyria; species Oxyria digyna. Next base: position 52,197,818 of record JAPVLV010000005.1, read on the forward strand.
ATAGACTGATTTCAAATATTTCTAGACACGATGAGTCAAAGAATAAATAATTCCGACACACAAGGCATTATTATAGGTATAGGTAGCCAATCTAAATTACGGAGTAAAAACATAGGTTCAAAATGTTTGATTTAGAGTTATGACTTGTGACTATTTTTAAAATGTGGCCCCAGCCCCACTAATCAATCCTTTTCTTTTTATTTAAGGTAAAAATCAAATAATGAATCTAGCCGTTACACACCATGCCGTTTCAAAATCACAAGACTAGAGACCGTTAGAGGCTCTCACCTCATCTTCATCCTCAAGCATTCACTCACCTCCAAACATAGAAACAAACCCAACAACAACAAAAATGGCGTCTCGATACGGATTCTCAGACGACGAGTTGAAGGTGGACAATGGACTTGGCTACCCTAAAGCTTATGCTAAGCTTTGTAGAGATCGAAGCCTCAGCCCTTACAGCCATGGACCTCCTTTCACCTTCACTCCATTTCCTCTCCAGCCTCAAATGGTAATCGAATCTGGCTTCAATTTGTTTAATTGGGATGATTTTAGATTGATGCGTCCGAATTAGGGTTTTTTGGATTTTCATTTTGCCCCAAATTTTAGGGTTTCGAGCTTTTTTTAACTTGCTGATTTCGGATTTGGATATGGGTTGATGAGAAATTGACCTGATTTTAGTTCGTTTGGTGATTTTGGGTTTCTTGTTCACGGTTAGTATGTGTTTTGCAGGTTTTGAGGGAAAATGAAATGGATGAAATGTTCCCCATTGTTGATCTTGATGCAAGACCAACTACGAAGCCGAGAATCTTCCTTGGATTGCTCTGGAAGCAGCTCAACCATCTCGGGTAATTTGTAATAAGGCAATTAAAATAAGAACTTCAGTAGAAAATGGAACAGTTCTTGATGTATGATCTACTGCTTCTAGGAATGCTGGGTTTGATCCTGCTGTATTTCGGGTTGACCCGTATGGAAATGTCGTCTACTACTATGCTGATTCGGCTTCTCCTCTCGCATGGGAGATTGATCATTGGTATCCTTGCTCAAGTAAGCTAGTAATATGCTTGACTGTTATAGTGTTCTGTCCGATTCAGTTTATATGATGATTTTCACTGAAATGTGGCAGGAGGAGGATTGACAGTACCTGGCAATCTCAGAATTCTTCAATGGCAAGTTTGTAGGAGAAAGAATAATAAGCTGGAAATTTTAGTGCCATGGTGGGATTTGCAGCTGGGTATATCCATAAACCAGTTCTTATCCATCTTTGCAGCTTCCAACTCTGATTTCAGGTCTGTGCTTTTCATTGACGATTCTAAACAATCTTGATTGAGGTGTGCTAATTTGGCGAGTTCATGCATAATAAATAAAATTTGCAGACACAGGGCATTCTCATGGCTGTTTGAAGAAGGTGCCAGCGAAGAGCTAAACGAGTCACAGTCTGTTGATTCTCACAATTTTCCTCGTCATTTTGTTGAATCACAAGAGAGAATGGGGATGGCCCCAGCTGCTGTCGTCATTACTCGAAAGGATCCTTATGATGCTAAGAAACCGAGGCTTAACACACCGATCATTGGTAGAATTAATGAGAAATGGCATTTGATTTAGTTTTTGTAAAGTTGAGACTGATTTTCAAAATGTTGTATTGACAGCTACATCAAAATCAAAGCATGGTGTTGTGCTGAAAGAGTATGAGAATCTGGATTTGGCGACAAACCCGTATCAGGCCATAATGATGGCAAGGAATTCCTTGAAACAAAGAGAGGAGACGTCGATGATGAAGGCGGAAATGCATAAGCTGGATGATGAAGTGAATGAAATAAAGAAAAAAAATGAAGAGGAAAAGGTAACCATTCAGGATTTGGAGATGGAGCTGATCAAGAGAAAAAGAAGAGTTGAGAAATGTCGCCGATTGGCTGAGACACAGTCTTCCTATAGAGCTATGCTTGAGAAAATGATCCGAGATGCATTGCATCAGTAAGACTTGACTCTCATACTATCTTTTTTATTACATGACCTTAATAAGCATAATTTACATAAATCTTAATTTCTTCATTGACTTTTAAAGGAGTGTTGTTTACAAAGAACAAGTGAGACTGAACCAGGCTGCAGCAAGTGCACTGACAGCAAGGCTCGAAGCACAAAAGGAAATCTGTGACTCTGCTGAGATACAACTCCACAAAAAGTTCAAACAGAAAGAAGATCTTGAAAAACAGATACGGCCGGAGTTGGATCAGGTAAGGAAAAGATCAAGGATGGATGATGATTCAATGCAAGAATACTGTAAAGCATTAGTACCTGTAGATTCTTCTTCCTTGCCAATTCACAAGGAATTAAGGTTGTTCCTTGAAGAGGAACAAAAGTTGTCTGAAGCAAGGCTCTTGCTTGATGATGATCAAAACAGCGAACAGGAGATCGAAGAATTTGCTGATTCTGATGGTGAAATCACAGCTGAAAATCAGTTAAATTTACGTTTTCCATTTATTCAAGAGCCAGAAATCGAAGAGGACGATGAAACCCGAAAGGAAAAGGGTAAGGGAAATGTGGAAAAATGGCTCCAAATGCTGCTAAAAGAATCAACTGAAGAACAACATCAACAGATCGAGGCTGTGCAGATTCCAGAAACAGAAGATAAGTCAAGATCAGTTAGTGCGCCTAAGAGGCGATCTGTGTCAGGTCACCCTGTTAATGACGGTCTTAGAGCGAAGGAGAGGACTGAGAAAGGTGTAGGCAGAAGTGAGAGTGCGAGGGCGTTTAGGGTGATCCCGTCTTCTCCATCAATGATATTGGGGATGAAAAAAGGAGTTGATTGTATAAGGAAGAAACCATTGGTAATTGGTGATGAAGAAAATGAGCAAGAAAATATTCCAACAAACTACAGCAGATTTCTCAGGTCTCCTTTCAGATCAACCAAGAAAGCAGCAAAGTAATGAGTCAACATCAACCATTTGTTTGATACCTTATTTATTTCTCTTGAGCCTTCTTTCAATGCTTGGGAATTAAGCTAAATAGCCCGTTTTAGCTAAATAATCGTGTGTTCATGTGTTTATTGTTTTAAGGATTGAAGTTTGTAAGTTCTGTAAGCAATGTGACTTATATGATTATATATTTATGTGTAATTTGTTACAGATACAGTAATGTTACAAAGTTTGCTGTCTGAACAAAAATATCTTAACAGATGGCTATTAGATATTTTAGCTCAAGTAATTTGTGGTGCAAACAACAATAGCATATCTAAAAGGTCTTACTTGGTAAACAACCATGAATTCCAAAGGGTATAAAAACAGTACTAGATATTTTAGCTCAAGAAGCCATGGACAGCTGCTTCTGAATCAGATGCAACCAAGAGTGGTGGGCTTCTCTTTAAATAGAAAGGCAGATTTACAGAATCATTGATCTGGCATATTCTATGTTAAGATAACAGTTTTATGTTTTGACAGTGACTTGTAAGGCGGCGCTCATTAGCCAATAAGCTTTCAGGAAATGTGAAGTTCACAGAAAAATCAAGTTTACACCAAACACTAAAAGAGTTTGGGTAGGTGAAATTCTTGACAAATATCAGATACATCAACACCTTTTTGGAATTTTCAGATTCATTCAAGAAACTAAAATCAGAAACAAAGATACATCACCAACCAACCAGACACAAGAAAAGGAATCCTAATCTGATCCTGAAAAGCCAAACTGCCAGACTTTTTTAAGCACCAATTTTAGGGTCTACTACAAAGATTACACCAACCAAAGACTGAAAACACATTCTGTTTTTGGGTGTGCAAAACCCACAGCAATGCTTTAAACCATTTGGCTCAAGCTGATTACTTATTTCAGACCAAAACCCTACAAATGAACAAATACCTTCTCCCCAACTCAACTAAATTATCTTTAGGAAATGTAGTCCCGCGACGATTTCGGGGAGTCGCCACCCATAACCGGGTTTAGGGACCCATCAGGAAGAGGTCCGTTTCCGGAATTGTCTGACACGATCGGGATCTTGACAGATGCTCTCTCCATCTCCTTCTCGAGCTCCTCCTCATTCCTCAGCGCAGTGAACTGTTTGTCCAATGACCTAGCTGCTGCAAGCCAAGCTGTCACAATCACCATGAGAATTCCTCCGAGATACGGGGTCGAGTTTGCGAGTGACCCGAATGTGAGGATCATGAATTGCTGGATCAAAGCTCCTCCTGATTTACCAAGTGGGTTGCACACCACATCAATTGCTGCTTTACCCTTGACCTGAAATGATGAGTGCAATTTAAATTGAGAAATGACAAAGGAAGATGCAGTGAGAAACCGAAATAATAAATTAAATGAAGGAGCTCGGTTGAAGGTTTAAATAGTGCGAACCTTTGTGTCCTCATCCAATGGAATGTAGGCCATTTCTTTGCAAGGATCAAAGAGACTGTATTTAGCACTCTTACTAAAAATGTTCTGCAAGGCACCAACAAACACTGCTGCAAGAAGAGGGGTCAATCCGAATTTGGCAAGGGCAGGAGCAAACGGGTCACCGAACAAAATGAGGGAGAAGAATCCAACTCCAGTAACGAGGAGGACAGCTGGCGTGATGCTAGCAGCAACACCCCATCCGTACTTGTCAAAAATGAACTGACTGACCAACATCATTGCAAAAGTAGCTATTCCGGTTGCAGTGGAGAAATCTCCCATGAAAGAAGAGTACTCATTCGGGCTCGGGTACTGAAATGTTACAAGAGAATTAAATTAGAGCAGAAATTATAGATACTCGGTCGGAAGAAAGAAACGAAAGTGAAAAGTGAATATACCTGCGCCTTGAGCTTCGACTTCCATGTGACCTCAACAAGGTTAATGGAAATACCGTAAGCAACAACCACCATTGCAAGATCTCGAATATATTTTGAAGACACCAAGAATTTCAAGCTCTCCATTGTTCCCATCTTCACCTTCTCCTGTTAAAGAGAATTTCACAATCAGACATGCAATTGAACAAAGGAAACAACTTTTTTTTATAATCATGAGTGGTTATGCAATTCTGTTTTGAAGATACAATTAATTTACCTTCTTCTTCTTGCTACGGACTGGGACGGGAACATTTTTGTTGACCCACCAGTAAAGTAAACAGATCACACCTCCCATAGCGACCACTATGCTCATCATTCCCTTGAGGGAGACCGCCCAACCGTCAACTCCCGGTCCCAAGTTTTGCCTCATTTGGGAGAAGTACTTCACTGTCCTCCCTGAGAAAATGAGAGCAACATTGGCTCCAAGACCAAAGAGAGGGTAGAACCTCTTCGCCTCGTCAATTGTTGTGATCTGTAACACAAAGTTGAATCAATTAGCAAAAGACCCACTTAATAAGAATACAGATAAACAATTAGACATATCAGTAATGTAGTCCTCTCATGACAAATTCAGAAATCAACATTATGGTGTATGAGACATTCCTACTTCTTATTCAATGATTTGGAAAAATAGAAGAGGCTGCATATTATAAAAAATCAGCAATGTTTTAGAAACCATTCAAACAACCTACAATGTATTTCACTTAAGAGTTAACCCAAATAACAGATATTGTTTACAAACAACAGATATTGTTTACAAACAGACAAACTAATACTGCCAAGAAAAAAGTTACAGTCAGGCTATGATTAACCTATCGCAGATGACAACACTAAACAAACTGTACAAAATTTCCAAAACACTTGCTCTCAATAAATCTGTCTAGAGGAGAAAAAAATCTAGAATCTTCAGAGAAAAACATAGGCTTGCAAAGATGCATAGCGTTAAACCATCAGAGAAGTACAAAGAGCAGAGCAATATCAGCACTATAATTTCTAAAAGGCCTGCAAACTTGAATAGCATAATCTAATTAGTTTAATATCTGAACATATTAACAGCAGAAGGATCCCAATTAGTCAAATACAGATAAAGATACACAATCACATCAGAATTCAGAGATAAAAAGCTGCAGATTCAGATTTCAGAATAAAGAACAGAAAACCATAGTCCAAACCATAGATATCAAAATGAAGTTTCACCTGATTGGCTAATCCCCAAAACAGAACGGAGATGACAACACTTCCCCAAAGCTCAGCCATGACATAGAACAAGCAAAAACTCCAAATCCTCATAATAGCAAGAGGGCCAAGAAATCTTGGACCCAAAGAAGCAAGAAGCTTATCAGCTAAAGCAGTGGGGTGGAAATAGTGGCTCATGGGATAAAGAACAAACCCAAATGCCCCAAAAAATGCAATAAATGGAAGAATTGTGGTGTAAAACAGGGCTTTCTTGGACAAAACATTAGACAATTTGGTGTATAGCAACATAAACCCAATAGCCATGGGGAGATTCACCCATGTCTTCAAAAAAGGAATAATCTCAGCACTAGAGCCCTTAGCAGTAACCACCAAAACATCCTTTGTATCCCTCAGAATTGTGTAATTGAAGAGGATACAAAAGAACATCAGCCCAAGTGGGACAATTTTCTTAAAGGTATTCAATTCAATCCCGAGAAATTTAGGTTGCTCACTCTCACCAAACAAAGGCTGCCCATCTGAAGGAGAGGCTGCAGCAGCCTCAGCCTTACAAATCAAGGGGGATTTAGGGTTCCTCTCAATCCCTTGACTTTTCTGGATAAAACCCTGAAATTTCTGAAACCCATTTGAATGGAGAGAAAGCTTTCCGGGTAAGGCATGAGTTTTTGTAAGATGGGTAGGGGTGGCGGCGGAAATTCTCTGCCTTAAGCCATCTGAAGGAGAGGCTGCAGCAGCCTCAGCCTTACAAATCAAGGGGGATTTAGGGTTCCTCTCAATCCCTTGACTTTTCTGCATAAAACCCTGAAATTTCTGAAACCCATTTGAATGGAGAGAAAGTTTTCCGGGTAAGGCATGAGTTTTTGTGAGATGGGTAGGGGTGGCGGCGGAAATTCTCTGCCTTAAGCCATGGGTAGATGGATTGGCAGCTTTGAGCCTAGGGTTTGTGGGTAAAGAAAGAAGACCCTTGGCTTGCAAAACACCCTGCATCATCTCTTTATTGCAAATCCAATTCACAAATGAATCAAGATTGAATCTTTCAAGCAAAGGGCATAGGAAATGAAAAGGTTTGGAGGAAGAAGATGGAAGATAAGGTTGGGATGAGAAGATTGATTCTTCTTCTCCTTCTCCTTCTCCTTGAGAGAGTGAAGATGGGTATGTAAGAAGAGGAACCCTCAATAACAAAATGAGATAGTGGCAGAAAAAAGGGTTTATAGGAGTGCTAACAAATAACAATTTCCTTTTTTCTTTTCTGACACGGAATTAGAAGAAAACAGAAAAAATATCCCTCAGCTTGTCAGTGTGCAAATGGGAATTTTAAATTTTTATTTAATGGTTTAAAACTTTTAAACCATTAAATAAAAATGTGTGGAAAGTAGGATTATTTAGTTAAGTAAGTGATTAGGATGAGAAATAGTCAAGTAGGGAGAGAGATTCTAGCTAAGACTCACTTTAAAAATCACTAATAAAATCCATATATATATTTCTATTTCCTAAAATGCCCTGAGGTAGTTGAGAGTTTTTGTGAAATGAAAAAATGCTTTGCGTGAATGAATAAAAGATATTTTCTAACTTTTTTTTTTGAATTTTTCAGTTTTTTTACCTAATTTTGTTAATTAGTGTGCACTTTTGAGCTGGTTTTTGTAGTGCAGATGAAGGTGTTTCTTGTGAAAACTACTGGTGTGAAAGTTGTGTTTAGAAATAAAAGATGCCAACTTGAGAGTAGATTTTTAGTATATGATGGAGTATATTATTTTGAATTTTCCCTTTTTTTACTTACACAATTTGAACTCCACCAACAAAGTGTACACCAACCATAACGTTTCTATTGAGTGAGTATATGATTGTACTCACTCCGTCCCACAATGTTCTTCCCATTTTTTCATGACACATTTGTCGAGGTACGTTTTGTATCCTTAATATCTCCAGTTTTATGTTAATACAAATAATAAAAATTTGATATTATTAAAATACGCATTAATACGAATCAAACAAGATTCCACATGACTATATATTTTCTTATATATCAAGACAAAACGAGAAGATTCTCTTCAACTGTGAATAGTATACACTATTCGAAATGAGAAGAACAATATGGGACGGAGGGAGTATTAGATTAGACGAGGATTGCAGACGATATACATAAAAGTTGTTATTGATGTCCACAAGCGTTATAACATGTGATAATATTGTGACATTTATTAGTCAAATTTTTTTCTCATTGGGTTTATTCAATATGAGTACTATTAACTAGTAAATGGGTTCGAAAATATAAACCAAATCGATGTTTGAGTTCTTGGATCATTAACAAAATGTGATTCAAGTGGAATTGAGTTATAGATTCTTGTTATTCACACACAATAGTGATTGATTGTTTGCACGTAATAAACTTCTATAGTGTCTTCTACTAGCTAATAAGGTTAAAGTTTTAGTTTTGTTGCTTGAAGGAATAGCATTTGTGTTTGGATTAAAATTCAAAATATTGAACTCTTTTGTACATATAGTTTTAGTTTTTGTTAGTTGACCTTATATTTTGAGAATTTTATCAACAAACAACAAATTTTTGGTTCATCAAATTGTGTACAATCAATTAGTTGAACAAGAAATAAACTATTTGCACACTTGTTCAATGAACCAAGATATATGTGTTTGATTTAAACCTCTTCCTTTGACAGTTGCGGCCTATGACAATAATCAAGATCCACGAGCTCAACTACATTTCTTGGCTTATAGAGGACAGCTTCATTTCACAATCACATATTTACTCGTGCAAATGCAACAATACGCGTATACGCTAAGGTGACGTTTGTTCTATAGTTTCATAAACGGTATCGGAATAGAAACGACTTAGACTACTTTCTTTTCATGTGATACATTAGTCAAAATAAATAGTAAATATAAAATTTGATTTTGAGGTCTGAAACTTATGTGTCAAAAGAAGGAAAGAGAGAGTGAGTCACCCCTTTTCAAAAACCACCATCAAATTATGGAAACAAAATATAACAGCTCGGCTCGTTGTATAGTGAAAACAAGGAGATAAAGAGAATGAATTGTCAATTTTATTTATGTATATGACAATAAAAAAAGTCTAGCTTGGTTTTCATTAGGTTACCCTTTCCGAAATTGAAAACCAAACGCCACCTTAAAATCATTGTAAATTCCTTTTACATGTCGCATTGTTAGAACATAAGCTATGGGTTTGGATCCGGTAATAAACTCTCTTAAGATAATAAATAAGAATCGTTCAATGGCTAAGGTTAAACAAGTTACCCCAGGGGTGGTGGTCCGGCGATGATCCGTCGTTGGTCCAAAAATACATGAAAATTAGTGTAATACAAATTGATGAATATTTAAGTATATATTGTTTGATGAACATTCGGTTGAGTAGGTCCAAATGAACATTTATGGTCATCATGATTAACATTTATGAACATCTTGATGAACATTTTTAAGCCAATTTTTTTAAACTTTTGAGTAATGAAGATTTTAGTACATCATTGTGAACATTTAAGGATGTATTGATGAACGTTTAGATACGTTTCGATGAAAATCAAGTGTTTTTTTATCAAATCATATTAAAGTGGTGTTCTACTAAAATGGTGGTTCGATGGTGCGACGCAAGTCATCTTCTTGACTCTTTAATCTTCTTTAATCTAAAACTCGATGGTTCATTTTTATTTATCATCATTCAAAATTTTATTACGGAAACCTTTCCCTAAACTATTCCTTTATATTTATTAAAATATTGCTTATATATTCATCGTTTGATGCATGCAGCATGAAAGTGGGAGACATGGAATTCGCTGCTAAAAATGGTTCCGTGCTGGTTATATCATGACAAAGATGATAAGATCAATCATACACATATTCAGACCTCCCATACTACTATATACTCTTGGGCTCGTTTGATATCGATATCTAGATATCGGGTATGAGTATTAATATATGGGTATGAGATATCGGGTATGGATATGGGTATGGTTGATACCTTTGATATACCAAGTTTTTTAGGGATATCAAAAACACACTCTAAAATCATTTCGATACTCATACCTGATATATTTGGCTCATACCAAACAACAGATATCAGATTGATATCGATATACTGATTATACCAAACGCAGATATGGATATGAGTGATATCTCATACCTTATCTAGATATCAATACCAAACGGAACCTTATACAATTATTTTATATCATTTCCTCCTTTAATATTAAGGATTTGAACAAACTTAGATGATTAATTATAATTAAGCATAATATTGGGAGCCCATTTTCTTGTGGATTTCGTGGTCTTCATCTGAGAAAAGCCGCCATTGCCGCTCACCGATCCACTATGATCAACTTTGTTAAGAATATACAGACTAACTTTCATTATGGCTTTTTCTTTGAAAAGTGTTGATCCATATTTCCGACGTTTTTTATTTTAAGATAAGATGGTAAATGCGTTATGTTAGGTACGGAGTACTACTTAATCATGAAGGAGGAGGGACAAGTGACTCCACGAAAAAAGTTCGAGGGAGAACATCCCTTAAAAGATAAAGTGTTAAGTTTTTCGCGTTTATAGATAACTACGGTCTCACATCCCTTAAAAGATAAAGTGTTAAGTTTTTCGCGTTTATAGATAACTACTCCGTAGTTAATAGTTATAATTTGAGTCGTAATGTTTATAATTTGGACGAGGAAATTTTTAGGTCATTTTGAGAAGAAGAAAAGAAGCAAAGTTTACAGTAATTACAAATATGTCATCGCGTCTCTAACTGAAAACATTCAAAAAAATTCATGGCCCAGATTATGAACATTATCATCCAGAATATATACATTGACGTGTAATTTGTGAAAGCGAATTGTTCACACTTAGTATTTTAAGACCTATTTGCACCGAAACTTTACTCGTGACTACATACTCATAACGTAAGATAGATTATAACCACAATCTTGAAATCATCAATAATATTACCCATGGTTTTGGAAAATGTTCACAATGATATACATGATACATTAAAGTGTGAATGTGTGTATGTATGTTAGAAATCTATGTCTAGATATATAATTTTGGTACGAGGAATTTACACAAAGTCATGTATATATAATTGAATGACTATATAAAAATTTAACATATAAAGTGAAAAAGGTGCTTTTACAAAAAGTTGGATGAAAACCTAACAACTAACTAGGCTCCGACACCCTTGTTTAAAGTAAAACACAACCTCTGAAAAATAAAAGAGCGAATATTAGCATTAGTAACATGACTCTGAGCGATCCGTGTGACCATAGACAAAAAATCAAGAGCATCACCCCCCAATTCTCCAAAAGTAGAAAAAACAAATGACATGTATGCATCACCAAGTACCGAGTCCATAAGTCATATTGTCTGTGTGCATGAGTAATAATGTTTGAATGCATCAGGTCCTTATTTAATGACTCATCGTCCTGAGATCTTTTCCTTTAAATTTGAATGCTTATATATGCAGAAAGATTGTTTAAAATGTGTGAAGTTTTCTTGTATGGCACATATATTTGTTGGTTTGAAATTAAGAGTGTAGTGAAATTATACAAAGGAAAGAAACAAGCAACAATTGGAAATTGAAATCAAAATCAACGGTAAAGAATGAGTCGACAACAACCCTGCTAGATTTTCACGGCATATTCTCAATCTCAAAAAGGACGATCCAGAGCCCATAAAAATGAACGATACAGAATACGACACGTGTCATGGGACCCACAAGCCCAATTCACAAGAGATCCTCCTCCTCCTCTCTCTCTTTTTTATTATCAAAATTTATTTATAGGTTAAAGTTCCAACACGTGAACCATCACATTCATATCTAACAAGTTTTTTTAATATCATCATCATATTCCCTTATTACAGTATATTTCACGTGATTATGTTTTCTTTTATTAATCAGAAGAAATTCATAAAATTCAACGGTGAAGTATAAGAAAGTTTTGTCCGTCTCTTCAATAAAAGCCTAGTTCAAGAAAGCCGATAAGCCCAATTTACACTATCTATGAAGTAAATAGGCCAATAAGCCCAGTTCAAGAGCCCAAATATGGTCCACTGTTATTCGGTAGCTCTACTTTTCAAAAGGCCTACTTTACAAAAAAAAATACAAGGACCTATCGAAGAACAATGGACCATATTTGGGCTCATAAACTGCGGTTATTGGCCTATTTACTTTGCATTGGGCTTATTTGCTTTCTAGAACTGAATGATTTGTGCCCAATGCCCTATTGGGCACTATAATTGTAACAACTACACTCCCTAATTAAACATTAATAAAGTACCCTACTATAAATATTCCCTTCTTTTTCAGATCTAGATCTGGTCGTCTTTCTTCTTGCTGCTCATTCCCAAATCCTCTCCTTCTTTCCTCTCCCGAAGCACGCAGAACTCTAGGGCAAATCCTCTCAATTCGACTGAAGCAAACAAGCATTAAAATCGAGCATTGTTTGCAGTGGAAGAAGAAGCGTATGAGGAGATTAAAGAGGAAGCGCCGAAAGATGAGGCAGAGATCCAAGTAGATGCACCTGCTTCTTCACTGATTTCGCGGTTTTTATATCTTTCCTTGGATTTTCTTTTCCGATCTTAGTTTTTGTCTTCCTTTGACATGGAGTAGAATCCATCGCTTTGTCCATTACAGTTTCTTTAGTACTTTAACAAATCTGTATGGAGCTTAATTTTGAGAATGGAGCTTATGAGACTTCTATTATCGCTTGTTTATCATTCATCGTTTAGTTTAATGCTTGTTTGCTTCAGTCGAATTACGTCTTGAGATAATCGATCTCTGGACAAGGGACAAATAAACAGGTATTGATTTGATTACTTCATAACTTTGTCTTTGATTTCAATGGATCTTCTCAATCCTTCAATGTATTAGCAGAGTATTTGTTTGGTTATATCTGTCATTATACCCGTGCTGCTTCCCTTCTCAATCCTTCAATCCTTCAATGTAGTTAAAAATTTGGTTATATCTGTCATTATATCCGGAACTTGTATCTGATTCTTGCATTTTTTAAATTTTATTTGTGCAACTTAGACAGAAAATTTCTTCAGCAACTTCACTACTTCAGCCATTAAATCTGTTTTCGGACAAGGGACAAATAAACAGGATGTTGTAAGGCTGGCACCATTAAAGTCTCACTTCTCATTCTTTCTATTATTATGAGGTGAGTCAGAATTCTGCTTATCTTCTTCCTAACATGTTATCTTCAATTGCTTTAGGATATTGATCAGTCAGAGTTCTGGTTTGTGTGTTTAGATTTGGATGTTTTTGAGGTCTAGCTTGTTGAGCTGCTAGGAAGATGCTTTATGTGTACTTGAATCATGATTCGCTTGTTCTAGTGATGATCAAGCGCTATAATGTTTGATTAGGAGAAATTAGTTGCTTGCGTATACTGTTGGATGTTTAGTTTCTGTGGATCGCCGTTGAATTGATTTCCGTACTGATTCTAGTATTAATTTGCAGGTTCCGAGCTGGCGTTTGAGGGAGTCCTAGTGAATTTTATTCTACAATAGCTTCCTCTTGGTGTTAGATTTTCTTTTATTTAGTATGCTGACAAGTTTTGTAAAGTGATGACAATGTTGACAATTTTGTAATATTACTCGTGTTGTATGTTGTTGACCGTTTATTAGTCGTGTTGACAACTTATTATTCTTGTTGACAACTCTGTTAAAATTTTTGTTGACAACTCTGTTAAAAATTTTGTTGACAACTCTGTTAAAATTTTTGTTGACAACTCTGTTAAATTTTTTGTTAACAACTCTGTTAAATTTTTTGTTAACAACTCTGTTAAAAATTTTGTTGACAACTCTATAAAAAAAATTGTTGACAACTCTGTTAAAATTTTTGTTGACAGCAAATGGGGTACTTTTTCTTATAACTTAAAAAAGTGATGCAAAAACTTAAAAAACATAACAGTTTTAGGGTATTTATCCAAAAACCGGATCTAGAACTAGGCTTTTGTTGAAGAGATAAAAGCCCAATATTTGTGGATCAACTACATAGACCATGAGAGTTCTATAAGCCTAATGTATGTGCTTGGGCTTTCCTCTTCTATAAATGAGCTAAGAATTATGAGTGCAAGTGTGCATATAAGAATAATACATACAAGAATAATACATATGCATATAAGACATAAATTTGCTAACACACTTAAGCACAAAGACATAAATTTTTGTATGGTAGTGAATAAAACATGTGTAACTCACAAGTGATTAGACCTTGGTATATGAATCTTTCTCTAACAGCAACTACTACTTACTACAGTAAATAACAAGCCTATTATTCACAAGGAAATATACATGGATTTTTTTATTTTCTTTACCCACTAAACTTTATAAAATTGTCTTGATCAATTAATTTGACAACTTGGAGTCTGAATTGGTCTGAACTGTACTCTAGAATCAAATCTTATAATTTGGGTCATCTGGACCAATTCAATTTATATGACCCCACCAGTGTGGATAATTGACAAGCAATGCACAGAAATAAAAAATAGTTTGTCCATGACTAATGTTTGGATGTCAACAATTCAAAAAAATGCATGTTTGCTTGCTTTAATGGGTGGCATAAGCCTGAAATCAGCTGTAAAGTTGATTCTGTCATGATCTCTTTGTTGTATAAACTTAACTGTGATAACATATTAAACCGTTCTAGGTACGTTTGTTTATGTCTCTCCAAATTTTTAAGTTTTGTCCCATCAAAACTCATTATTAAACAACTAATAATAGTCTTATGTGGTTTCTTTATACCGCGCTTTATCTTTAAGATAAAATTAGTGATTTGACAGTAGATTTTTGGAGTGTGATGTCTGAAGGCTTGAGCTCGACTCCTATTAATGTGTTTCATGTATTGATATCGAAAGAGATCTATCATTTTATTTACTAGTAATATCTTCACTTGAACGTAGTGCTTCTATAAATTATCGAATGAGGCGACCAAACCTAAACAATTTAGGGTTCGTTTGGTAATGATAGCTAAATATCGGGTATTGGTATGAAGATATGATTATGACATATCGAGTATGAGATATTGAGTATGAACTATCAGATATGAGTATGCGTATGAGAGATATATCAAAAACACACTATAAAATTATTTCGATATTCATACCTAATACACTTGACACATACCAAACAACATATATTATTTTGTTATCGATATATTGATTATACTAAACAAGGAAATGAGAACAAGATGTCGATATACTGAATACTTATACTCATACCAAATATCTAGATATCAATACTAACCGACTTTTGAAGTCTTTCACTATGTAAAGAAGCTAGTGTTTAATTTCTTACAAGTTCCTTTCGAAACTGAATAAATTATAATTTATTTTGTCCGGTAAATTTAAGGTGTATACCGTTATCGACCTATGAGAATGTTAGAATGTAACCTTGGACCTTATAACCGTACTTATTATAGTCTCCTTTATGTACAAAGAAAATTAGAATACGAGTAGTTTTCCGTTTGGTGCCTTTTACGACATGGGTAAGGAGAAAAGACTCTTCTATTGATGAAGTTCAAGTAGTTATAATAAAAAAGATTGATTTATCCAAAGTCCTAACTTTACTGCAACTTATTTGTACTCCCTCCGTCTCATATTGTTCTTCTCATTTTGAATAGGGTATATTATTCACGATTAAAGAGAATCTTCTCTTTTTGTGTTGATATATAAGAACATATATAGTCATGTGGGGTCTTGTTTGATTCGTATTAATGTGTACTTTAATAATATCAAATTGTAATTATTTGTATTAACATACAAATAGATATTAAGGATACAAAACATACCTCGGCAAATGTGTCATTGAAGAAATGAGAAGAACATTATAGGACGGAGGGAGTATTTTACATTGTTTTTATGTTGATGGGATTGAGTAAAGCGATCATATTCTTCTTACATAGACATGCAAGAACTTTAGCTTGCACGCTGATCATAGATCCTCTACTAGCAAATTTAATTGCTAATATTACCCATATATACAAATTAAAAAGATTTGATACTAATATTTCTATGATACGGATGTACGAATATATACATATTTTTTAACTTTACATTTACACGAACATTCCTTCAAATTCACATTAGACCTGACCAAACGCAGGTCATGACTAGACTTAACTCATTTTGTCTACCCATTTAGGTGGGTCGGGCTAGCCTATCCGTACCTATCACGTTGTCTATACTCGACCATCTATTTAGACCAATAGCCCTTTGACCAGCCCGACTATATTAAATCTGTTTTTTTAATGAAATTTAATAAATAAAAATTAAATAAAAATGCTTAAACAACTGCACTAAACTTGTCCAAAACTGCATAAAAACACTGTCAAAGATGTCTAAGTTCATGCATAGCAAGCATTAAACACAGTATATATATATTTTAATTAAAATTTATTTATATATATATATAATACGGATCGAGTCTACCGACCATTTGGGACTTGAAATATACCATACCTGACTCTCGTACCCTCACTTGTCGGATGTACAATCGGCCCAACAAGACTTTATCTAGTGTCCATACCTAAAACTTTGAGGGTCGGGCAGGTCAACCCTCGTTTGACCAGGTGTAATTCACATGCACACACAAAAATTTGCATTTATTTTTTCATAGTGTCAAATACATATACACATATGTGAATGTATGTATTACACTTATATATACATGTCAATATGAAGATGTGAATAATTCATTTATATATTCATACAATACAAATATACAATGTACGGAAATAAATCACCATGCGAAATAAGTACATTTAAATTTTTTGTTCTCTAATGTATTGAAATTTGAAATACTTCGTATGAATTATAACATGTAAGTTTTTCATATATTCGGATCGAAAAATAATTTATTTACCTAGTAGATAAATATACTCATAATGTATATCATCCTTGATTGCTTATAGTGTGATTGGCTACATTGGCTACATTGGCTACATGGCTGTGACAATTATTTATAATTACATAAGGGGAGTGATTGAGAGACCTAGTGAGTATTTACCATTTTATTTTTATTGGTTGAAGTCTTCTTTTGATATATTTTTTAACTCTTTTAAAAAAAATAAACCCTTCACTTTAAATTTTATGACAGGTATTTACCCATTAGGTAAATAAAACATTTTCCATTACATAAACATTCATTGAGTGCATGTGAATTATCTTTCGGCTTGGTCAAACCCTATTCGTGTAGTAGATCGAACTAGTGATTCCAGTCTTACATTTTACACTTTTTGGTGGCTCTATGTCATAAAAGCGATATATGATAGTATATCTATGTCATAAAAAGACTATACACTACCGTATTGTTACATTCATGTCAAATAATAATTAGGCCATTACTAAATACAGCCCGGTGCTTTATTCAAACGCAGCCTGGTTTCTCGCGTTCTGCGAGGGTCACGTCCCTCGCGTTACGCGAGAATAACAAAAATATTAAAAATTTAAAATTGTATTCTCGCGTTCGCAGAACGCGAGGGTTATCCGGTACCGGATAAAGTTATCCGGATCTCGCGTTCTGCGAGGGACGTAACCCTCGCAGAACGCGAGGGTTATCCGGTACCGGATAAAGTTATCCGGATCTCGCGTTACGCGAGGGACGTGACCCTCGCAGAACGCGAGAAACACGTCCCTCGCGTAACGCGAGAAACCAGGCTGCGTTTGAATAAAGTACCGGGCTGTATATAAGAATCGTGAATAATTATGTGTCTCTTATCTAAATATAGATGTGAACATTACATGCATGAGCTGTGTTTGAGTAGGCACTAGCAGCAGCAGTAGAGCCCAAGTTGGAGGCTACCAAACACCATTCCTGATGGAGGAGGTTGGTTGTGCGCACCGAAGAAAAAATCGCTTATCCGATAGATTTGATCGGTTATGTATAATGAAGTTTGACGTTCGGTGTCAGATTGACCAATAAAATACTTTTTCGAAAAACAAACGGGCTCAACGACATAAACTCATTGTTCTGCCGTGACTGACAAGCCCTTTTGGTTATCCGAGTTCATTTTATTTCCGAAAACATCATTTTAGTTTGTTTTTTTTACAATTTATGTTTTCGATTATTTTTGTATTAGAGTTTTGTCTTAGTACCTAAACACTTTTGGGATTTAACTGACATCCTTATCTTTTACGCATAATCAAAATGGGGAGTTTTCCCCCTTTTTTTGGATGACAAAGCTCTACATTTCAAGTTCTGTCATAATAGATTCTCGTATCGGAAGTTGAGACTAATTAAAGCTTAATATATAGATTATAAACTCATGAATTACTCCTCCTATTGTCAATTAGTTTTAAAACTGAACCTCGTAAACTTGTGTACTAGACCCAATGTGCACGTTGCACTAATTTATGTTTCGGGGCCTACATAAATGATTTTTACCCCAAACAGTATGTATTGTCCACGGTTTCACAAAATGGAGTGTCTATGAATGTGCCCTTATAGTGAAGCTATGGCGTTTAACACTCGCACTTAGAATTTTATATCTCGCACGTGTCTTGGGCGCAGCTGAAATGCGCCTAGCGAACCATGTGAGTTTCTGGGCGCACCCATGATGAGCCCAACTTATTTTTGGCCTTCAAAATGCATAAAAATTCAGTCTAGTTTGGGTGCAACCAGGATGCGTAAAAAAATGAATCAGATTTTTTTTTAAAAGTTCTGGACGCATCATTACTACGCCTACCACTGAGTGCAAGTTAAAAAAAATCCGGACGCATCATTACTGCGCACAACACTGTATGCAGGTTAGAAAAAGTTTTGGACGCGTTATTACTGTGCGCACAAAATTTCTCAATTTACAAATTTTTGTTTCCGATCTAGATTTAACACTTATTAGGTGACGTTTGTTACACCACTCCGTAAAGGAATCAAAATGTATCTAGACAATATTTAATATCATGGTTATAAAACAAAATAATGATATTTTATTAAGAAAAATGACAATGACATGTTCAAGAGGCGGGAGAGAAGAGTGAGAGGAGTGAATCGTTCGTTTTGACTCCTCGAGTATGGAGTGAGTTTCGAAAAACATATACTAACATCTTCCCCATTTATATTTGGAGACTTTTTTTTTACTACAATACTAAATGTTGTGTACATTCATTTTTTTACTACAAACGCCACCTTAATGATTCCGACTATACCCGCAATTTCGGATATCGGGTATCCGGTTGGTGGTAGTACTGCCATTTGGTAGCAAAATCTGACCGTTGTATGCAGCATTTTGCAGGGTCCTTTGTTCTTCGTGGGCCCATTTTTTAAGCTACACGTGGTGGGCCCAAACCGGAGACTTCAGCCATTTAGGCCCACTCCCTTCTGGCTAACTGTCTCATCCAATTTATACGTTACATTTTGTCGTATAACTTTTAATATGTAAGAACAAACATAGTTATATGAGGTCTTGTTTGATTCGTCTTGATGAGTACTTTAACATATCAAAATTTTAGAATTTTTTATTAACATATAGTTAGAGATATTAACGATACAAAACGTGTCTCGACAAATGTGAAAAGTGAAAGAGGAATTATATTAT
Organism: Oxyria digyna; assembly: GCA_029168935.1. Lineage (NCBI taxonomy): Eukaryota > Viridiplantae > Streptophyta > Magnoliopsida > Caryophyllales > Polygonaceae > Oxyria > Oxyria digyna. The sequence goes on from JAPVLV010000005.1 coordinate 52,217,366, forward strand.
GGGACGAAGGGAGTATGTTTTTACAACTTTATGCAAAACTATATAACAACTTTGACTTGTAGCTAGTACTCCCTCTATCCCATAATATAAACAACATTTCTATTTCAAGTGTCCCAAAATATAAGCAATATTTTCCATTTTTAGTATACATTTTACATCTCTTTATCTTCTCCCAATACACTTTTCACTTTCCTCTCTCCTCTAATCATTCAATTTTCTCTTTCCTCTTTCCTTCTTCTCTCTATCTCTCTCCTCTAACTATTACACTTTTCACTTTTCACTCTTCTTTAATCATTAAACTCACATTTTTTCTATTTTCCGTGAAAAGCCTCAGATGTGACTTATATTATGGGAGGGAGAGAGTATATATTAAAATTTGAATAGGTAGTATGTTGCGGTGGAGATCACCCGTTCCACTATCTAAAACCACTGTATTACTAGATAATTACTTGTTTTTTTAATTGGTCAAATTGTACTATTAAGACAGATTAGTAATGTTTTAGTATTTGGATTTACGAGTATAATGTAATAAAATGAGTGAAAATGTACTAGTACAAAGTGGGTACAAAAATTTACCCGACTTCTCACATGACCTTTAGAAGAGAAAATCGATATCTCATATTGTAGGGTTTAACATACGAAGTAAAGTTTGGATGCGAATAAGGCTTAAAAAACGAAGTGTGAATGGTTCGCGTTTATAGATTACACATTTATAGATTATACGTTAATGTTTTTTGAGTGTGTGACACGGTGACATTTTTGTAATTAGTGTGATCTTTGATTATTATTTTTTTGACATGATTTTCAAATTATGCACATTAACTTGTTATCTGTGAACGTAAAAAATTTCTTACTTCGTTTTAGCTGTTCTCACCCTAACTTTTCTCTTAATCAGTATGTACTTGAAATATGTATACTAAGATTTGTTCTATACTACCTTGTTTCAACTTATCAATACTATAATTTAGTCATCACAAATGACAAAACCTAAATTTTACGGATTCAGATCTGGTGAGAATAATTAATATGGTACGAATATACGAATTTTCCATTCGCATGCACAACTATCAATATTCACACGCACAACTTTCTATATTTACATGCACAACATTTCACATTCACATGCACACGCAGACATGTGCATGTATTTTTCATATATTGTCAAAGACATGCACATATGTGCAGATGTACACGTTTCATACAATAATAAGTCATTCTCACCTAAATATTTTCTAATTTTGAAAATGATTCAATTCAAATTCGTTAAAATTAATGTAAGTGTATGTATTATTCAAGAATCACTTAATCATGCATGAATATAATTGTAATCATAATGATTTTTTTTATAAAATATTATTATATGAATATATATATGGTTAAGAGTTGTTTTTTTCTCAAAGAAAAGAATCAGAATTGGCATTTCAAATAAGTAAGGGCACACGTACGTACGTTGTCTGTCAGTATTATTATGAAATTTTCATGATAATAATATTTATTAGTCGACCTGATTATGATTAACAATAATGCAGTTACTTAAGTATGTATTTAGAGTAAACAATGCATTATTAAGATGGGATAAAGTCAAAATATATACAGTATAAAATAAGGATTTAGCATCAATGAAAAAGCTTAGACAACGGAGAGCATAGTGTATATTCGAATAATGTGTATTGTGTAGAATGCATGTCGAATCAGTGACAACACGAAAGAGGACAACGACAGATCGACAATTTTAACATTTACTTAAAATCTTAACACAAACAATAAGCACAATAGGTAGTATCAAAATCATATATTATGGTCTTTGTTTTGCATGGGAGTAATTAAGGATGTCGTCATATGACTTTACTTTAGATCGAGTCTAATTCTGCATTAGCCATTGTTAGTTTGATATTGCCGTTCCGTGCCACTTAAAATTATAACAAGTTTGAAATAGTAATTTTTAGTAAATGTTATATTTATCAAAGAATACAACATCAACAATAAATGCTAAAATTTGCTTTTATCTTAGCCTAATTCTCAAACTCGTCATTCAATATTAATTTTATTTATTAAATAAATTCAATATATTTTTGACACATCGTCAATAATGCTATATGAAATGCTATATTTAGCTTTTGACTAAGAGAAATAAAGAATCTATAAGAGAAAATTCTTCATTTCTTTATTTTTAGCTTGTTATTGGAGAGTGATTTTTGAAAAAAATTGGTTCTTCACAAAAATGAAAAGAAAATTGCTGAGTTAACCGATTCGGTTTTTGGATTCACCCGAAACTCAAAAAGATTCGCCCCCTTGTCAAACCCTTTTTCTTTACAAAAATAACACACATTATTTAATTGAATTAAATTAAATTAAAATAAAATACTGTACAACGGTGCAGAAGAAAACAGCAAAATAATAAAACCTCATAAAACAGAAAGAGAGAAGAAGAAGATTTCTAAAAACCTGAAAGCTGAAATACCAAAAAACGCACCATCTTCCTCCTCCTCTTCTCTCTTCAATCGAAGAAGAAGAAGAAGAAAAGGAAGACTTCTCAGGTTCTTGATTCCTGGAATGTATGGCATGGATGCTAGGAGATCGAAGATCTCTATTGAAGCTTTGTGGTGGATTTAGGGATTGACCTTGAGAAGAAAAAGCAATGGCGGCCGGAGGAGGAAAGGAGAGGCTAAAGAGAGCGGGACGGACAGCGTTTTTCATGGTTGCGATGATTGCTTCCTTGCTGGTTCAGTATTTTCCGGTCCTGGTGGCGGTTGGAGATGTGTTGGTGCCTTGTATTTTGATCTCTAACTTCACTTGTATAAAGTGCTTCGGATTTAGGGAGCATTTGACCAGATACTCCTTTAAAACCTCCTTGCTCGATATCCCTGTCGTCTCTCTTGTCAGATCTCTCATTATTGCTTGTATGTTTGCTTATTCTGCTCTTGATTCTAAATTTATGCCTATTTTTATGCACAATTTTAAGTCACCTCAATCCCTGTTTGGAAAGTATCCAGATAAATGCCATTCCGATTTCTTTATTTTGTTATAATAGATGCTGAAGCCTTCATTTTTAAGCAGTTTAATAATACAGGCATTAGCTCAAAATTAAAAGATTGCTGGATTTGAAATATTATGGAAAAATGTCATATCTCTGTGTTGTTTGTATAGTTGTTGTTCATAGAAAGGAATCAGTCTATTTACACACTTGGGTTGATGAATGCAGGTGTTTATACAATATGTGATGGCCCTGCTCTATCTCATGGGCCATATCTTGGGAGTGTGACAATCTGCTCTATTTCTTCAATCATTCTGCTTTCAATTAAGGCTTGTGTCTTCTCTGTGCACTCTCAACTAGAATCTGAAGCCTCATATTCCACCTCGGGTAGGAGACTTCACATAAAGAAGTCATGGGGAATGCCAGTTTTGTTTCTTCCTTCTGTAGTGTTTGCTCTTGGCCATATGGTTATAGCTTACCGAACAAGCTGCAGAGCGAGAAGAAAACATCTATTTCATCGAGTGGATCCTGATGTTGTAAGTTCCTCATTAGCTGTTCACTTCTTTGGTTCATTGAGATACCTTTTTTACCTTTAGTATTTGCTTCCTAAGCATATTAGATCTTACCCAACATTTAATTTAATCTTCGGATATAGTGAAACTCTTTACAGTGATAAAACTTATGTGATTTTCTTGCTCTATATTATATGGCAGATGCTTTCAAGCAAAAATTTGTTATCAGCCTTCCAGAAGGTACCACGCTCTCCTACTCCGATGGCGAAAGTGCTTAAAAATGACTTTGATTTGAAGAAAAAACTTTTCGGTTCAGCACTTGGTGAAGGTGCATTGCCCGTGAGATTACTTGCTGACGGTGACAGCTTGTTCATTAACTGTCTCGGTTATACTCTACATTACAAGCTCAGTACGCCTAGCTTTCCTTCTTGCTCTCTGTCATCTGCCACCTTTTCCGAAAGCAAGAGCTGCTGCAACTCTCCAACAGGAAATGGAAGGCTGAAACATGATTGGCCATCAAATGTTGTATCAAAGAGCCAACGAAGTCTACACAGAAGCTGCAGCAATCAATTCCACAGCTCTTCTTTATACGATCCGTTGCTAGAAAATTCTAGTAGCTGTGGACTGTTTTCTAATGAATTTCCGACCTTTAGCCTTGATGACGTTGGTGAGAAGGATATTGCTAATGAATCTAGCCCTTGCGCATTAGACCTAGAGGCGAATGGAAGTTGTGGAATTGTCTTGGTGCATGGGTTTGGAGGAGGAGTCTTCTCATGGAGGCATGTGATGGGGACTCTTGCAAGACAAGCTGGTTGCCCGGTTGCTGCTTTTGATAGACCCGGATGGGGGTTAACTCCTAGAATTCTGAAAAAGGATTGGGAAGAGAAAGAATTGCCTAATCCTTACAAGCTTGAGACTCAGGTACTTTTTATTTATCTTCTGAATATATCTTATTTTCTTGTCAAATGAAGCAACGCTTTTTCTTCATGAAATATATATGGTTCAAGGAATGCATGATTTTCTTTTTCAATCTCTCTTGCTGAAAATACTCTACTATTTATCATATACTTTTGCATGATAATGAGTTGTCTTTTGGTTATAGACTTAGATTATAGCCCTGCTCTTTCTCACGGTGATCCTGAATGTTTCACCATTTACATACTCTGTACCAATTGCTTTATAAATAGTTCTTTTTGTATTCAGCGGCAAATCAAAGATGCCTTGTAAGTGGGTATATAGTTATATATGCTTTACTTGTAAAATCTTATCCTGACTAATTGGACATTGGTCAAACACATTTAGGTGCATAGTTCAGTCTTATACATAATGTAGTACTGATTTTGTTGATATAAATTCTGTTAGGTGGACTTGCTCCTTTCATTCTGTTCGGAGATGGGATTTTCTTCAGTGATACTTGTCGGCCACGATGATGGTGGCGTGCTTGCTTTAAAAGCTGCAGAACGAGTGCAAAGATCTGGTAGCTCTTCCAATGTAAGTATAGCAGTACTAAGAATTTTGTGCCTAGAGGTCATCATATGGTGATTACCTGAATTTCTTTGCATATAATTCACTACTACACAAAATCAAAACTGAGAAATAAAGACATTACAAGGGAGAGTATTGATTTCCCCTAAAATACAACCAGAGATTTCTTGACTTCATATTTGTTAAGGCTAATAGAACAGTAGTTCTAATCAATCTTCTCAATATACAGATTTCATCTTCTGACAGTCCTTTGATATTTTGTTGTTCTTTTCTTGTACATCTTTTCAGATCACAATTAAAGCCGTGGTATTGGTAGGTGTAGGGCTATCCAGAGAAGTAATACCGAGCTTTGCAAGAATCCTCCTTCGTACATCATTAGGGAAAAAACACCTAGTCCGACCCCTTCTTCGTACAGAAATCACTCAGGTTGTTAACCGCCGTTCATGGTATGACGCTACAAAGATGACCACAGATGTCCTAAGCCTATACAAGGTAAATAGCATAGAATGATATCAAAAACTTCTTTCAGAAATTACTTAACTGTTCCAAATTAAATTTAACATTATTCATCAACTTCAGGCACCACTATACGTAGAAGGTTGGGATGATGCACTATACGAGATCAGCAAGCTCTCGTGTGAGACTGTTCTCTCACCTCAAGCTGCCACATCATTGCTTAAATCCGTGGAGCAGTTGCCCGTGTTGGTCATTGGAGGAGCCGAAGACGAGCTCATATCACTACGCTCTGTTCAAGCAATGGCTTCCAAACTTGTAAATTCTGTAAGTATTTTTTTTACATAATCCAAATCCTTTTTTGTTCTTGCAGATATTTATTATCCTCTGAGAATTCGAATTTTTCTGCAGAGACTCGTTGCTGTATCGGGATGTGGCCATTTACCACACGAGGAGTGCCCAAAGGCGCTACTTGCAGCTATTTCACCTTTCATTAGCAGATTGCTCGAGGATTCTTCTTATGTGCAAGATCAGTGTAGCTAGGAGGAGGAAGAGGTTGAGTTTGATGCTTTTCATATCTGATTATTTTAGATAGATTTTCTTTTGTTTTTTCTTCTTCTTCTTTGTGTATTTATTTATAAATGTTGAGTTTTTGTTGTGGAAGAAGAGGATGGAATGTTCTCTCTTCTATTTTGGGTTAGTCTTGATAAATATTAGGTGAAAGTGACTTTTCCCCTAGTGTTTTTTCCAGGTTTATAGGATGTGTCAATGTGTGCTGTGTGTTCAAGAACAAGTATGTGGGTAATTTTGATTTGCGATCTATCCAATTTCCATTTAGGCCATTACTAAATACAGTCCGGTGCTTTATTCAAACACAGTCTGGTTTCTCGCGTTACGCAAGGGACGTGTTAACGCGAGAAACACGCGAGAATAGCAAAAATATTAACTTTTAATCTCGCGTTATGCGAGAAGCACGTCCCTCGCGTAACGCGTGAATAAAATTTTAAATTTTTAATATTTTTGCTATTCTCGCGTAACGCGAGAAGCACGTCCCTCGCGTAACGCGAGAAACCAGGCTGCGTTTGAATAAAGTATCGGGCTGTATATAAGAACCGTGTCCATTTACTGTATTTCTGCACAAGCTTTCTACCGCTGCTAATTAAATATCCGAAAGAATCACTTTTAATAATTTTACCTAAAGGACACAAATTATCATCAACACGAACTGTCATTAATCCAATTGTAACTTATCAGACTGGATTGAATTGTTATCATCTAGTAGATGCGTTAATTGTTCAACTTGATTCACCTTAGTCTTATGATGAGTTCTTCACATCTTCACTCATGACTTTGCGATATGGATTCATATGAGTTTGATGGAGACGGTTGTTGTTTAAAATGATTGTTTTGAGGGATATGGATTCGTATGAGTTTGATGGAGACGGTTGTTGTTTAAAATGAGTGTTTTGAAGGTTGTTGTCTTCGCTTCTACACTATTCTTAGACTTGAAAATGGAGAAATAAGGGCCTCCATTTTAATATAACCATTTAATCTTGGAAAGGGTCAAGGAGTACATTTTGTCGAGTTGAATCTTATTTTTAGACTTGAAAATGGAGAAATGAGGGCCTCCATTTTAATATAACCATTTAATCTTGGAAATGGTCAAGGAGTACATTTTGGCGAGTTAGGCCCGTCTTTGTGGTTGTTCGTCCAACATAAGTCTTTGAATATGATCTCTTAGTCGCCACCTCCGCAAGGTTGGGTCTACGTCAACATACATGCCTTGACGGCTAGGGGTTTCAAATGTGATCGTGCCGGTTGAAAGATGGAATTTGTCCACAATATCAATATATGTGAAGTCTCCAAGACGTTATAGGGCGTTTTTCAAGGTCTTAAGTTAGCTTGAGATCAAAACTTCTAAAAAATTATCATCGAATGAGAACTCAAACTCATTATGTGTCTCCTCAACGATCGTCTTTCTCACTGTCATTCTTTTGCGAGTCTTGTCACTTCTTGTCCTTTGTATGGTTTGGCATGTCCAGTTCCATCACCATTACCGAGAAACCAATTGTTTATTCGACGCTCTTGCATCACTCGCGGGTTAACCCGATAACCTGAACCGAACCAGCCGGATAAACCCAAACCTAACCAACTTGATAAATTCGAATCGAACCCAAACTAATTCATTCGGTTCTCGGTCTGAATACTTTTCAGCCCAAGATCTCGTTTGCATTTGGGCTTAAGAGAGAATTGGGCTGGTGAAATAATTTTCAGCCCAAAGCCCAATTCGTAGTGGTCTTCCCCAAGCCTAATTCAGTCTCCTTCAGCGTCTCAGGCGAACACTAACACCGCAGCCACCACCGCTCCGTCCACCAGGTAATTTCTCCTCGCCTGTTGTTCTTCTCCTCTTCGGCTCCTCCTGTTCTACTCTCTTTTTGTCCAACAGATTTCATTTGCTTTGCTTACTTTCTTAAGTGTTCAGTTTTGCTTTGCTTGCTTAACCACAGCTAATACACAAAAAAGGAGGAGAAGAAGATAAAAATGGCTGCTAAAGTTTCCACATACTCACCTTCTACCGGCAAGACTAAGCAACAAAGACCCAATTTCAGTGACCCCGCCTGGGTTCGACCTGATAACCGTGGCTTCCACCAGTGCAGACCAGCTTGTATGTCTCAATCTCTTTATGTTTTCAGTCTATTAATTGCATTCTTGATTCCTTTTACCCTTAAATTAATTGGGTTTCAATTATGATCCTCTTGCATTGCCATGTTTAAGCTTTCTTATGGGTATCTAGCAACCAGTAATAAAAAAAGCACCTTGCAAAAACTTCGACTTATGTAAGAATACTGTGTTAAGAAATTAACTTTTATTGCTCTAATGGTATAAAATCGTTGAATCATATGTTGTTCTACATAGTTTTATAATTGATTCGTTTCCTAAATGTTGGATGAGGCTCATGAGAACTTGTTCATTCATTCTCTCCTTACATCTACTCTTACTTAGGAGAGTGTAAACATACTTGAACAGTCCTCTTATAATAGGTAGTAATGCATAAACTTTCCAGTTTGATTCTAGCTTGAACAAGTATTTTGTCTGTGTTCTATATCTTTTACAGTTTACCTTGACTATTTCTACGTCTACTCCCCCTTATACTTCTCTGTCATATTCATCTACTTTGCCCTATTTATTTTTGGAAGTAATAGGTTGATATGTTGATTATACATAAAGTTTGACCGAGATTGTTATAATTGGGCGCCTTCAATTGTAATGCTTAAGAACATTCGATCCTATAAGGAAATTAATAATGCCATGAGTAATGTTCTTTGTTGTATTTCTCAGTTTTAAAGACCGGTGCAGTCAGCGCAGCTGCTGGATCTGCTTATGCTGAGTTTGGTGATACCAAAGTAATTGTGTCTGTGTAAGTTTGTCTATTGCTCCAAGATCGTGTTTGCTAACTCTGCAATGTTCTCTTCAACTTTAGTGTCCTATGGTTTTTTCTTAAACTATTACATTTTCCTCTAGATATGGTCCAAGGGAAAGTAAGAAAGCTATGTACAGTGATGTTGGAAGGCTCAACTGTAATGTCAGCTATACCACTTTCGCAACACCTTCTCGTGGGCAGGTACAATTCAATGACCTCATTTTACTAAATGATATTTACTTCAATGTTTGATATATAATTACTTATTTGTCTTATACAATCCATGACTCTTGTATTAGGGTTTGGACCACAAAGAATATTCGTCGTTGCTTCATCAATCATTAGAAGGTGCTATTATGCTAGATTCCTTTCCCAAGACAACTGTGGATGTTTTTGCATTAATTTTGGAATCCGGTGGCAGTAAGTTGCTTTACTCCCTCTACATTGTCTAGTAAATAGTTTAAGGGATCTTTTACCTCTTTGAGGAACATAAATTTGATTGTTAATCTGGTTGTGGTGTTATTAACTGTCAAGATTATTTTCTCCCTTTTATATTATGCAAGATTTTATGGCACTCGCATTAGTAACTTTTCTATATTATGCTGTCTTTTTTCTTATTTATAAACAGTCTATGTTGTTAATCCTGTGGTGTGTTGTTTCCACATTTTTTTTGTTCTTTAGTACATGAAGACAACATAGATTGAATCATGTTTTTGCATTGAAGCATACAACTTCATTCTTGATATTGATATGCTTGCTTGTTCGTGATTGCAGGTGATCTTCCTGTAGTTATATCATGTGCCAGTCTTGCTTTGGCAGATGCAGGGATCATGATGTATGATCTAGTTGCTTCAGTTTCAATGGTATGTATTATTGTATGGTGTATTTTTTCCTTTCCTTTTTTTTACTTTAATGTGTGGAGAATTGAAGCTAAAAAGCCTTGGCAGTAAACAAAATTTGCTTTATACAAGAATCCATATCCATAGTTGTATAAATAAAAGCCTTTAATGTCGAACTGGTAATTAGGAAAACTGATTTAACCTGTTTATTCTTGATGAACACGTTGGACTACAATAATTACTATCTAAATATTTGGTGGTCAGCTGCTCTTGCAAAATTTTAGTTTATCTTCTGTTTGAATTCCAATGATGTTTTTGATTCTTCTAGAAGATAATTTTTGTCCAACAGCATTAGATCCTATGTCCTGGCTTGTTATGTAAGGTCCACGATGATTGTTTACTACTTTCAAATGGCCTGTACCAATTTTACTCCTGCTTTGTGCTTGTTTAGTGATGACTTTACTTTTGCTTACTTAGTATTTAATAGATTATTCAGCTGTTACTTTTTACAAAAGTACCTGGGATCCGTCTTTCAATTTAGATTGTTCTGGTCATCCTAGTATCTTGACTTATGGCAAGTGGAAAGAAGAAAGAATGAGACTTGCTGTTTTTGGCTCTTGTATGTTCATGTTTTTCTTTAGTCATCCTAGTATCTTTTTTAGCTTCGATTCTTTGAGAATTTTGGCTCCAAACTTGTTTTTCCCCTCTCACCTGTACCGTGCAACATATTGTTAGAGTATGCTGAACTTAGACAAAGGGATGCACTTTTAACAAAGAGAGATGGCAAACAACATAGAGAACTAGCTCTATTTTTAGGATATGAGTTGAGAGTATAACAGTTGCAATATTTGGCTCTAAATGTTTATATTTCATTTCTTTTTGTTTGTTTGTAGTCATCTATGGGGCCAAATCTTATCATTGATCCTGTTTCTGAAGAAGAAAGACATCAAGATGGGAGCCTTATATTCACTTGCATGACAACCCGTGCGGAAATCACCCAGTTGATTGTTACCGGGCAATGGTCAACAGAAAATATGGACGCGGTATACAAAACTATATGCTATTTGAATATCACTCTTATAGAACAATTTTTTGGCATTTCACATTAGAATATTTCTTGTTGCAAACAGGCAAGAAAGCTGTGCTTAGATGCCTGCAACAAGCTCGGAAACATCATGAGGTTGTGCTTGAAGGAAACTGCATCCGGTGAATAGAAGACATAAGTTTGCAGGACATCAGTATTGAATTTTTGGGTAGCTTCTGTAAGAAGATAAATGCACTGGGTTTTTCTATTCTAGTAATATTCATGGACTCGTTTTCAATCTTAAGACTCCAGTAATTAATAGGTTCTATGTAAAAGACTTTCTGCTCTAGCAACATGATCTCCATAACCAATTTCTAAAAGTGGAAGTTGAGTTGAGCCAGATTTTCCAATCAATACACAGCAAAACTTAAGCACACAGATCATATTTGACATGTCAATTTAGGCATTACAACCCTATAAGGCTATAACACATGAACATGAAATACAACATTTACATAACTAATAACAACAACTGAAACCAGTAGATGAAATGAAAAGAGGAGAGAAGATCTTTAGCAATTCCATAATAATATCAAATTTGCCGTCGAGAACCCTACGTCAGCACTCTATGATGAGATTTCAAGGTAAACTTGCACATTCTAACTTTCTGCTGTCATAATCTAAACTTGAATCTCTTTAATCACTAACAAACATCACTTTTTTCAATCTTGATAGTATTTAGTTATCAGCATCTGCAATCCCTTGTAATTCGAAGATCATTAATGTACTTCAGAGAGCTTGAACAAACGTACCTGGATTGGAAAGAGTTGGACATGAATAAACTGACTGCCAACAATTTCGGTGGAGTTGTTGGATTCAAATCTGATACGAGAGTTGAGCTTTGGTCAGAGAAAATTGTGGCGATTGGAGGCTACGGGAAAAATCATTTATGTCTACTTGCTGAACCAGTCCATCTGAACCGGGATATTGATTATGGTAGTTCATACGTAAATATCTACATCAACAGTAGGGATAGTTGTTCTTCTTACGAGGTACGTTCTATCTCTCATTCTTTTCGATTTAGGGTTTTATCGGGAATTTCTCTTTTGATTTTAGGGTTTACTGTAAAATTTGTGTCATAGGATTGTGCTGAACAAGCTCCTCCTGAGCAAGGAGGAGAAGAAGGAGATGGACCACCGTATATTGTTGTTGTTCAAGGACCTCCCAAGGTCGGAAAAACTCTTTTGATTAAGAGTTTGGTGGAATTCTATTCAAAGGGAAAGGGGGAGGATGATTCTTCTTCTTCTAACATGGGGCCAGGCCCTATTATTATAGCAGGACGGAGGAGGAGGATACAGTTTGTGGAGTGTCAGAATAATGTTAAGGGAATGATTGATGCTTCAAAGTATGCAGATGCTGTCATATTCCTCATCGATGTTGGTTTTGGTTATCAGTTTGAGATGGTATGTATAATCTTTACTCTGTTTTTTCTTATGGCATATATGGCAGTGTCAATCTAATCTATATGTTTATTATCCCTGAGCTCAGCTCCTTTGTTGAAAATTGAAATGATATGATTTCAGGAAACATTCGAATTCCTAGAACTTGTTAAAGTTCATGGCATGCCAAAGGATATAGGGGTGCTTACATATCTAGATAGCTGCGAGAATGATGGCACGTGTGCAGATGTTCAGGAATTCCTCATGGAGCAGTTTCAGACTAGAATATGCAAAGGAGAAAAACTATTCTGTTTATCTGGTCTTGATAATGATAATGTGGGAAACGAGAGGTATTTGGAGCATGAAATTGAACAACTGGCAACCCACATATCCACCATAGAATTTCATCCTTTGTCATGGCGTGCTGCTGCACTTTCCGGCCCTTTTATGCTGGTAGATCATGTCACTCCTCTAGGGAGTAGTGGGACAACAGAAGTTTACATGGATGATCATTATGATGATGATGATACAAAGTGCCATAAAGGAGGCGTTATCTTCCAAGGGTACCTTCGAGGATGTCACATCAAGGAAGGAACCGTGCTGCATATTGCTGGAGTCGGTGATTTTCGGTTAACCAGAGTGACAACCTTAGCTGATCCATTTCCTGTCGATACCCATCTTTCTGAGTCAACCAGCTGCCTGCAGAACGGAGCAGCAGCAGGGGCCTAGGTAAGCTTTGAGGTCCACGATGTTCCATTTGAGATTGTTGAAAATCATGATCCTTGTCGTCGGCCTCTTTTGATTGGAAGTATCACTACTGAAGAAGAAAAAGAAGATGTTGGATATGTTCAGGTTAGTAATTACCTATTAATTAATCCTTAATCATTATACTTTAATGTTTGATTGTGATTTTAAGACTACTGAATTTTATTCCCCCTTCCAGGTCAAACTTAAGAGACATAACTGGCATTCGAAGTTATTGAAGTCAGAGGATCCTATCATTGTTTCAGTTGGTCGGAGGCGGTACGAGACAAGACCTAGTTATGCCCTGAAAGACTCTCATGGCAGGTATCGGTTTATCAGATGCACTCCGCCAAACAGGCCTTGTTTTGCAATGTTTTGGGGCCCTCTTCCACCTCCCAATACTCAACTTGCAGTTCTACAAAGTCTGGCAGACAAAAAGGTATGTATGTATGTATGTATATGATGTTTTTTCTTAATTCAAGTTAGCAAAGAGATCAACATTCGTTTGTTGAGTAGATTGTTTTTCAATTCCCAGGCAGCGTTTCGTTTTTTAACAAAGGGCTTTGTAGTTGGTGTTAATCAGGCAACACAAATATTTGAGGTTAGTTTACAAGTGTTAGTATTTATGTTTTCTAATTTGCATCTGAGTCATACTTAATTTGGAGGATGTCCACTATTTCCATTAATCCCTTTCCTCCATGCTAAAATAGAATATCGCCAGTCACTTCTTCCTTTTGTTTTGAAAATGCCCTCAAAGGCAGAGGAATTGCATCGGTTCCACAAAGCCCACAAAGATAACAGATAAATCTTTAGCCTCAAAATTGTGTATAGTTAGAGCTGAAGACCTTTACTGTCCAAATTGTGTACACTTATTTTGAATTCTTCTGTTGTATTCTGTTGTATGCAGCAATTTTATTATTGTATGAATCTGATTGTATTGTTTATTGTGCAGTCTATAGGGGAAGGTGTTACTGGGGTTCCTCGCTTGTTCAACCCAATAACAAGTCTAGATCCACCTGACCGTATCTGGGCAGGCACAGATTCAGTCTACAAGGTAAGGTGTTTATTTTATATGCTTGCATTAAACATTCAATGGTCTGTCTATTCATGTTAACTGTGTTGATATTATATATTTTCTGTAGGTCCATATTGATAAAGAACCTCTAAGGCGAGACACGCGTGAACAACTGCGTCGCGTGCGCTTTATTCAGGTGTGAAAACCAATGCTTTTCTCTTGACAACCAACTATATAGCTTATTTTTCTACCAAAGAAAACTATGTAACTTATTTTGCCTTCTTGAAACACTTTTTTTTGATCTCATTTCCATTTTTGTTCTTGACAACCAACTATATAGCTTATTCTCTTGACGTTGTTCTTGATCTCATTTCCATTTTTGTTTATTCATCTCAAAGCCAATAGGGTGTTTTGTTTCTATTTGTGCTGATTGTACAATTTTTTTTGATTCTTACTTAGGGTTTGTTTTAATTGCAGGGATCTGTTGGTTATGGCACGTTATGTGTCTTTTATCAACAGACGAGGTCTGTTTTTTTGCTTCAGATGGTCGTGAGACATAGAAGCACCCCGAAAACCCAAAAAAGAAAATAATAAGCTCTGAGAAGGTGAAAAAGATACATGTGATTGGACGAATGCTTGTTTCAGCAGCGGGATATCAATGTCTTACAAATTACGTTTTGAAACGTTTAAAATCGCAGGTATCTTTCAATCAATTAACTATCTCATTAATGTTTCTCAACATCCCCTTAGTCCTATCGTTAACCTTTTCTGTGATCTCAACAGTGATTCATACCTGCAAAGGATATGGGTGATTCATATCATTCATGACAGTGATCTCGCGTTACGCGAGGGACGTGCTTCTCGCGTAACGCGAGCCTTTTTTTAATTCTCGCGTTACGCGAGAAACCGGGCGGTATTTGGTAAAAAAGGCGGGCTGCCTAATTTTAGTTCAGCTGAAAAATTGACTGTTTTGACAAATGCTTTAGTTGGGTTGGTATCTGAAGAACTCTTCATGAGTGTGTCATATCCTTCGTGTTGGGCCAACTGGGCCGAGTTGTGGAACTAGGCCCATTTTGTTAGTAATTCTGAATGTGTTAAAAGGGGAATTTGTGTAATTGAGAAGGGCATGGAATAGAGAAACTAGATTTACTTCTCGCTTGTTCTTACTATCTCCTTTCCCTTTCTTCTGACTTCTTGTCTTTTCTTCTATGTCTTCCTTCTCATCCTTTCTTCCCTTCTTAAACATGTCCATCCATCATCTATGAAGGTCGGGACACAACGGAGTGCTTATGGTCGTTTAATTGAGAATGTTACTCGTCTAGATGTCGTCTGCTTTGACCCAGGAGGAAATATTCTAAGTCACAAAGATCATGCTATGTGTTTGTCAAATAAGAATTCTGAGAGTCCAATTGTGGAAGACAACAAAATAGTTCATGAGGTGTTTCCTCAGTTGACAGAGAGCTATGTTCCTGCTGGCCCGGATACACGGATATTACGTAAAGAGCATGAACTTCAGTTTGCTGTTGTGCAAAATGACTTGAAGGCAGTCAAGGGAGAGCTGATTATAAATGATATAAGATTAATATATTTTGATATTGGTGGAGGATCATTGCCCTACATTGGTGGTTCGCTTAATCCTAGCTGGGTTCTCCAAGAGAATTATGGTAATTTGAGGAGCATGAAAGAGTCATTTAGAGTGACAAAATTTCTGGGAGTGGATCAATCTGATCTTGTAGCATTAGAATTTGGCCATGATAAGGAGCTTATGTGTTTTGACCCTGGAGGAGGTATATATGTGACAAGTGCATATAATATGATGACAGCAGGTGATGTCCACTTATCTATTGATGTTCAACTATTTGCCAAGGCCTATTATGGTGCTCTTTACAGTGACATGTCGAGGTATGTACTCTATGCTAGCTCAAGAATTGGTTTTAAGAAGACATATATAGATGTTTGGAAAGAGGCACTCAACCCTGCATTGGCTTCAGTTGCATATGTGCCTGAGTTCAAGTTTGATGTGCTAATCAAGTTTGAGATGACTACATGTCTGCTGCTATATATCTTAATTAAGGGTGAACTATTGGGTGACATAAACCATAGTGTTATTATGATGAATTTTGATCCTAGTATAGCTACCACAGTTTTGATAGTTGAACATCTAAAATTGTGGGGTGAGCTTCATAACAGTAATCTTTCAACTTCTCAAGGGCTAATGCAAGGGGAGGAAGTTATGCTTAGAATTGTTATTATATGTGAAGCCTCTTTACTGAATCGTGTTATGGAGCTGAACTGCAAGTTGTCCTTTAATCACTTATTTAATCATTATGGTGGTGGAAAGCTGGCTGCATCTTCTGGGTATGAAACAAAGGTAAGCTTTTGTTTGATCGAAGAGTTGTTCTCTGCTGAAATTGCTTGGACTGCAGTTGTTCATGGGCATCAAGAAGGTTCACTCATATTACTTGTTTTTTATCCGGATGGACACTTCGAGCTCACCAAACTTTGGTACAACAATATTGGGTTGTTGACTTTTGATTCCTCTTGTATGCAATCTCACGTGGAAAGCATAGATGTGTTACAACTTGTCTTCCAAAAGGCTAGTGCACCAATTGAGCAAGGGGTAGAATTGTTGATTTTCATAATTGAAAATGTATTTTGGGATGAAGGAATCATTGGAACTTCAGGTGCAATTGTTTCAAGCAACAAATGAACCTCAGTGTATGTTTTGTATGAGTTCTCTATTGTTCTCATGCAATGATGTTCCTATTCCTATTCGAAAGTAGTCTGCACCTCAACCCGAGCATACAAACCCTATCTATCTAGTTAACCAAAGTAAACCTCGATTCAAACCAATAGAAGCATGAAGTCAGGAATATGCAGGATATGGAAATAGAAAACCTCAACCCGAGCATAATCTATACCACAATTCAAGTCTCTACAAAGTACTAGTTTGCAACCTAGAACAATGCTTGCTTCGAAGGAAATAGAATTGTCCAACCCGGATCAATCTATCATATCTATAGAAATATCAAATCAAACCCTAGGTTCTCAATCTAAGATTCAATAGATAAATCAATAATCAATAAGCACAAGAGACAAGAAAACATCCAATTGCAATTATAGAGATAGGAAAACTCACAACAATATAACTAGAAACTTCAACTCAACTTTACTAAGAAAGTGAAAATTCGTTCTTCATACCTTAGGAAGAAAAACCAAAGTTTAGATGCTCTCTTCAATTGATTGTAACACGAATGATCTAACAAAAGAGCTATCTAACTTTTGAATAGTAAGATATAAAAGACTACCTAAAATAACGAAATAATATCTTTCCTAAAAAACTAAATAAAACAAAAACAAGTAAAAGTCTTCCGGGTAACGATCGGCGGGCGACGATGGTATTCAACCGTCTTAGCTTCAATGCGACCGGCGGGCGCCAGAATGGATCGGCGGGCGCCGGTCGAACACTTCCTCCGAATTGTCTTCTCTTCGGGTCTTTGGTCATCAAATCTCTGTAGATCTCTAATAATTACATACTTGGTCATAAACAAGTAATGAACCAAATATGCATCTAATAAGTCCTAAATCTACCCAAAATGGTGTTAAATCTATGCCTAAATACGCGCACAATATGCGTACATCAGGTGTACTTTATAAGGTTCCGATATTTAAGGTATGCTGTTTATTGAAAGCTATTTTCGAATTCTTATAGGTGGAAGTGGAAAGCAGTTTTGCAGGTTCTCATGTTTAAATATACTTCATCCGTTCTCATTTGCTTTTTCGACACTATTCACAAACCGAGAGAATCTTCTCGTTTTTTTCCAATATATAGAAATAAATATAGGCATGTGAGATCTCG
This sequence comes from Oxyria digyna, assembly GCA_029168935.1. Taxonomy (NCBI): domain Eukaryota; kingdom Viridiplantae; phylum Streptophyta; class Magnoliopsida; order Caryophyllales; family Polygonaceae; genus Oxyria; species Oxyria digyna. Next base: position 52,235,131 of record JAPVLV010000005.1, read on the forward strand.
TTTCATTCGTCTCAATGAGTACTTTGAGAATATTAAAAAATTATAATTTTTATCATCGTATATTTAGAGATAGTAACGTTATAAAATATGTCTCGACAAATGTGTTAAAAACAAATGGGAAGATCATTAAGGGACGGAGGGAGTACTTATTTGCAAATATGCGTTTTATAGACTTATAAGCATTTCGTAAAGGATGTATGTTCGTATATTATTTTCTAAAGTAAGCTATATGGGTAACCGTTTTGAAAAACTATACGGTATGTAAGTATGTTTCGTTACCGTGCGTTCTCATTAAGCTAGGCCATTACTATTTAACGCCCACCCTTTTTGCTATTTACCGCTCAGGCGCCGTGTGTCACGCATGAATTATATCCGTGCGTGACGCAGAGTTTTATTCCACACGCCACGCACAGAACAAAACCACGCGTGACGCACGGACACAAATCATGCGTCACACATGGATTTGTTTACCTATAAAAGCCCAAAAATGAAATCCTACCACATTATCATCTTCCTCAACATTGTTCCACGGCGGTTGCGCTCTCAAACGCACCGATTTACCCTATTTTCAACAATTCTCATCGTCTTTTTGCGTATAAGGTATGTAAACATTAAGATTTCATTGTTATGGTATGATATTGATGTATATATGAGGTTTTCATGTTGTTTTGATGATATTTACTTCAAAATCCAATGTGTATGTTAATTAGTTGATTAGGAAGGATTAAACTTGTAATATATTAATGGATTGTGTACTTTGTTGATAATTTCTTGACCAATTTGATATTTTCATGTGTATATAGTAATATTAGGGTTTTGATATTGAATTAGGGTTTTGTGAATTAGGGTTATGAATTATGTTGTTGAAATTTGGTATGGTTTTAATGAAATTATTGAAAAACTGTTAGAATTTTGGAAAAACTGTTGAGATTAGGGTTTGAAACATGGAAAAACTGTTGACGAATAATTTCTGGAATGTGCAATTCCACACGTCACGCATGGATTGAACCCATGCATGACGTGTGGATTGAATCCATGCGTGACGTGTGGAATTGCACATTCCAGAAATTGTTCGTCAACAGTTTCAGATTGGATTTGATGATACTGATTGAGTTTTTGATGATATTCTGATTAAATTCAGTAAACTGATTAATTTTGTGGAATTGCACATTTTTATGATGCAGATATGGATGGTGGTCGTCGACCTGGACGCGATACTCGTCAAAAAATCAGAGAACTGAAGAAAAAAGATCCCATAGTTCCAAAACCAAGGAAGAAGAAGAATAGACAAGAATCGCCTCCTCGTCGTTTAGAGTTTTCTGATGAGAGGGAACAACAACAGCAACAACAGCAGCAACAACAGCAACATCAACAACTACAAGAGCAACAACAGCAGCATCAACAACAACAACAACATCAACAACAACAACAACATCAGTAGCTAGCTTTGTCTCCTTCAAGTTTCGATCCCCAGGGTTCCCCTCATTACTTTCCTGGCACCCCCATTTTGATCCAACAAATCTCGGGCTATCCACACCAATCACAGTTCCCGGGTTATCCACAACAAACACTGTTTCCGGGCTATCCGGGCTATCCTGCTGTGCCTCCACAACAAGAGAAATCATTTGTGGAGATGATGAGACAAGCTAGTGGTTCTCATAACTTTGAGAACCCTCAGACGGGTGATGACCAATACGCACTGGTTGCTTGTAGCAGTGCAGGGCCATCAGCTGGGGTGCAAATGCTGATTCTGATTCTGATTATGAGCAGGAGCATGAGCATGAGGAACAGGGTGAGGAAGAGGATCAGACATATGAGAATGTTCATGAAGAACATGAAGAAGCGGAAGAGCAAGAGGAGCGAGAGGAACAACCCAGAAGACGACGACGACGACAACCTCCGGTCAGAGACATATACGTCCCTCAGTTAGAGGGGGGTACTCCCGGAGGTCCACAAATTCCGGAGCTGCTCATAAGCTTTGAAGCTCATACAACCTTTTTTGTGCAAAAAGGAAAGGTATGTAATTAGAATTTGGTTTATAGATTCAATACTTATCATAACTAATTTAATATGAATTTAATGTTAGGATAAATGGTTGAAAAAAATGAAAAAAATACATAGTTCATTATTTGATTATATGAAAGATGAAGTATGTTTATTTTTATTTATGTTAATTTATGAATTGATTATGTGTTGTGATATTAAATTTGTTAATGTATGAATTGATTTGATTAAATTGATGGATTATTTGTTGAACTATTTGTAGTTTTGTTGAAAATTTGGTTAAGGTGTTCTGTACAGAATGCAGAAACTGGTTTCTGCACATTCTGTGAAATGAACTTCCACGCGTGACGCATGGTTTATGTCCACACGTCACGAACGGTTCTGTTCCACGCGTGACGCGTGGTTCATGTCCACACGTCACGCATGGAATTTCATTTTACAGAATGTCAAGTTTCTGCAGTTTTTGGAAACAATTTATGCTTTATTGAAATGATTTGTGTTACGTAATCAATTTACAGGAAAGAGACGTACTCCCTTACCAGACAAGACAATCACAGCTGAAAGATTGGGAACTTAATCCTGACTTGCCATGGGGTAATCACGCATCTGCAACGCAACTGACTCATCTCAGGCATTTGATGTACGTTTACATTGATTATCCGCTCATTTGCGCCTTTATTGAAAGGTGGCATCCTGAGACAAACAGGTTCCACATGCCATTTGCTGAGATGACAGTGACGTTGCTCGACATCAAGAAGCTGATGTTGCTTCCTATTCACGGGAAACCTGTGGTGACCGACCCCACCGCTATAGTCGGGAGAACTACCTACAAGAACGTTTTTGGTGAAAAGGGACGAAAAAATTTTCATCTTGAAAATGAACAGCTCGATAGTTATTGGATTAGAGTGAAAGAGTTTAAGGCGCACATTGAGAGCCTAAATGATCCCGTAGTTCATGGAATGGGCTATATATTCCACTTGCTGGCTTCCACAATCTTCACAGACAAGTCACAACAGAGACTCCCTGTGAGATTTGGTGCATTTCTAGGGAGTGTTGAAGAGGCAACAAGTATGTCATGGGGATCTGCGGCGCTAGCATATTTCTATCGCCAAATGGGCATCGCTACACGGAAAAATTGTAACTTGATCTCATTTTGTTTCACTCTCCTTCAAGTAAGTTTTTAATTATTTAGGAACTACATTTTTTAGCAATCCTAACTTATTTCTATGGTTTTAATGCTAACTATATTTTTTGAATGTTAGGGTTGAATATACACGTACTTCCCATCCTTAGCAGTTGGTGTTCCCCGAAATCGTGATTGGTCAGTTGATCATCCTTATGCGTTTCGGTTTCAACCAAATGTAGCGTTGCCAAACTACGACCCTAAAGCACGAAACTACCGAGCTGAACTAGATGCAATGAGGGAGGTATTTGTGTTGCATTTTGTTTATATTTTTAAGCCTCAGTTGAAGTCCTCAGCAGTTTTGGTCACTCTGTCTTTTTGCAATTCCATGCGTCACGCATGGACTAATTCCATGCGCCACGCTTGGTTTTGCAAAAAAACAGTGATATCTTTTTCACCTGTGTTTTGGTACCTCTGTTGTAAATTTCCTGTTTGAGTAATACAAGACGTTGATATCTTTTTTAGGTTAATTGGAAACCGTATGGTGAAATCGAGTTCAATGATCCTGCTTTTTTTTTTCGGGGTGCTGAGCTGCATGGACATAACCGAGCCCCACCATCCCGATAGGTCGCCTAGGCAGTTTGGTAGGGTGCAGATGATTCCCAGGCCTCCAATTTCACCCCTTAAAGCCCATAGGCTCATCAGCCCTAGGTCATATGTGGTGAATTATGATAGAATGGCGTGGAGTTGGGAGGGGATGAATATCCACAGGGCGACCCTTGAGCAGATGGAACCACCTGCGGAGACAGGTTTTGAAGAAGCTCCGGAGTATCTTGGGTGGTACATCCCCCGCACTCATCGATTTCTGATACCTGGAAGACACGCTAGCTTGGAAGCACAACAGGTAATACATTTATCTCATGTAACTTGAGATCTTGATTTTTCTTTAAGTTTGATTTAAGGTAAACATTATGCAAATATCTGATTTCAATATTTTATTTTATTCGTAGGTTTTTGACAGGGTCTACGATCACTTGTCACCATATGCAACCTTGCCTGATCCCTATGATGTTTCTGTAATGCATGGAGCCATAACCGAGGTCCTTCAAGATATTGAGCCGTGGACAACTATGTATCAACAACATCGGTGATGATCTTGTTGGATTGGGTTCGATTGTTTTTGATGAACTGTTTGTTTTCGGATTTTCAGGATTGTCGGTTTTTCGTAAGGATTGTTTGCTATGACGTTGTTGGATTGATGTTGTTGGATTGCTTGTTAAGGTTGTTTTGTGTTTGAACTTTTCAAGTCTGATTAGCGTTGTTGAATTTGTTGGATTATTTGTTTAGGGTGCACAAGACATAAATCCGCATTCTGTTTGTCAAATGCAAAACCATGCGTCACGCACGGATGCATTCTGTTTGTCAAGTGCAGCAACACGCCATGACAAAGGATGGAATTTCATGGTGGATATGCGGGTTGCCAGTTGTTCAATTTCATGCTCCAAATACCTCTTGTTTCCCACATTATCATTATCAAGACGAGATAAACAGAATAGTTTTGCTCCTTTGCATATTCTAGTCTGAAAGTGCTCCATGAGGAATTTCTGAACATCTTCACACGAGCCATAATTCTCGAAGCTATCTATATATGTAAGCACTCCTATAACCTTTGGCATGCCATGAACTTTAACAAGTTCTAGGAATTCTATCTGAGTGGAGAAGCAGTTCATTGTTAATAAGTTGCACATGCACACTTTTTAATTAGGTGTTAATAACATTGTAATTAGGTGATTTAAGCTATATTTTCATTGAAATTCAGACCACTATCTCTTTTAGTCATGGTTTCTATGTGTTCCACATGCTGACAATCTTCTTTATTAACAACTATTCATCCCCTTTTAGTGTTTTTATTTCTACATTTTCCCGGGTATCAACTATTCTTAATGCGTTGTTATGTTTTTTCTTTCTTATATTTAAATGCTCTTGATTATATTTTTACAGATGTTTGGACAAAATGGTGAGGAGATAAATTACTTGCAGCATTAATGAATTTATTTGCCTGTACGTTTATGCATGATCATGCAGTGGTGATGTTCAAAAACTAAACACAAATTTTGTTTTTCCCTCCCTTCATCTTCAGTGCAGAGTCATGCTTTACAGTTAGTTTCTGATTCTATCTTAAGCATCTTTCTTATCTTAGATTGTATGAAAATGGAGAAAACCCTTTTAGTCCATTGATCGAATGTTGCTTCTCTAGGTTCAAATACATGTGTAACTGAATCAGGGTAATTTTAATCAAAAACATTCATCTTCTCTTGCAACCAATATAATTAATATCTATATTTCTTCATATTCTTCAACTCCATAATATCAAATTTAGTTAATGAATGCACTAAATTAATAAATTTTAAACCCTAAGAAATTGTAAGTATTTATTAACAAAAATAGTTTAACAAAATATATCTATATCGAATTGGTGAGAATGTGAGGTGAGAAGTTGTAATTTACCCATATACATAATTGATGTTTCGTATACGTGTCATACCTGGTTTCAAATTTGGGTTATGGGCCCATATAAATGTTTGGCAAAGATATGTGGGCTCATAAGAAACAGGCCGAGTCACTTCTACAACTCCCCCACGGCCCATACCTGGTTACGAAAATGTGTTTATATACTTTATAATGTGTACAACTTTTACATATGTATTGATTGATATTAACGATCGACAATGTATGGTGTGTTAATTTTTGTGTGTGGTAAACAATCGTTTTCAAGATCTAATATATAGGTGGACACGAATAATTGTAAATGGTTATATGGTCAACTAAATGACATAAATAGTGAAAATTAAGTATATAAACTAACTGTGACTAACGCTAGTGAAACAAATCTTTATTTGACAAAATACAATCTAATGTATATATAATTAACGATCACATTTATTCATTAGAATTATTTTGGTCACATTTGGCAGCATTATTTCGTAAAGTTATGGTCTTTCCTCGCTAGCCAATTTAAATTAACACCAGGTTACATTTAAATTGCAACGTTGATATTAGCCACACAAAATATAATAATAATAATAATAAATAAGTAGCAAAGATAGCGACTCTTTAATTCTTGATATCTATAGCTTCTAGAATGGGTCCATAATATGGATATTCATCATTGATATTTTATAAATACATGACCAAAGAGTACAATTAGCAAAAATAAGAAGAATCCGATGAGAATGAGACTGCGGTCGATGCAAATAATCATTGTAATATGAGTGTAAATACATTCGACGGTGCATATATATATTCGTATAAATATACTGTTGTATCATCAACAATCATCATGACATATAAACACATATGTCATACGGAGTATGTTATTGTGAAACATACGTATTGTGATCTATACACATAAAAACATTTTGAATTAATATAAACTTTATCCTGTCTTTTTTAGTCTATCGGAGATCCACTTTGGAGTGGATGAAAATATCTGATCATCTAGATAATCTTATAAAAGGAAAGCTTGTTGTAAATTGGACTATAATTTTCGATATATACATCAGGAAAAGTCTTGTTTTGATCTATATTACAGGAAACGGAAACGATTTGGCTAAACAATTTTAAATTTTATAAAAAGAAATAGGAAATGATAGAGAAAGGATAAAATATATTATATATTATTTTAAATAAGTTAGAGTAAATATCTACTCCCTCTGTCCCATATTGATAGTCCCGTTTCCATTTTGAGCGTCCCCTTTTGATAGTCCCGTTTCCATTTATATCCATAAATTTCTTATCAAAATACCCTTACTTTTAATATTTTACTCCAATTTAATCATATCAATTTATAACCCCAATAACAGTTTATCAATCAAATCAACCATCTACATCATCTTCTCCAAACTAATCTTCTCCATTTATCACCCAACTACCTTCAACTCCATTAAATTTCTTCCATTGTTTAACTCATTTCTTAACTAAACATCAGATTTCATTAATTAAACACTTAACTTAAGCTAATTAAAATTTTATTCTATAATTACCGGCCAAATTAATCACTTAAACCTATTAACCTTAGCCTAATCTACCCAGCCCAAAAACTACCCAGCCCAAAAAAAAACCCTAAACCTCCCTCTGTTAAAACCCTCTTCTCTTCTCTCTCGTTCACCGCCTCCACTCACAAACCCTAAAACACTCTCTTCTTTTCCTCACCGCCGCTCTTCTCTTCTCTCTGTTGGATCTTCCTCCCTCAAAATCGCCATGTCCATCGACTCCACTCACACTCGTCCCTCCCAAAGCTTCACCAAGAGTGAAACCCCTCCCTCTTTCGAGAGGAATCACCACTCCTTCTCGGACATGGAACCAGAGAGCTCCCCAACCTGGATGAGGGAGGAAGATCCGACGTCGGAGAGCCCAAACACCTCGAGTGGTGGGTGTTCTCTGTCGTTCCCTTGCGAAAAGGGGGCTTTATGCGACGGGAACCACCTCTACACTCCCGAACGGCGACAGAGCATCCCCACCACTCCTGAGTGGACAGATCCGGAGCCCAAACACTCAGTCGAGATTCACCACTCGCCTGAGCTTTCAGAGAACGAGGCGATTTCTCGTCCTCGCGAGGTGATAGTCATCCCGGATACGCCGACGCCGAAGCTGCACCTCCCAGTTGCCCCTACGCCGGAGAAGGTGATTCCCGATGGAGATGCTGTTGAGGGCTTTGATGAGGTGGGCTTTGATGAGGTGTCCCCTCCGCCGGTGTCCCCTGAGATTATTGTCATCCCTGACAGCCCTTCCCTCTAGCTAAGTCGCTCCTGTTATCTTATGCAGTCTTGCACATATTTTGTTTTTGCCTTTGTGGTTTTGGACCTCTGATGGACAGTACTGGACAATGTTTTGTTGTTTTGGGGATGTTTTGTGGTTGACTTATGTTTACTGTATTTTGTGGATTATTGTGTTGCATTGTCTTGTGGATTTTGGTTGGCTTGTTGACAGGTACTCTGAATTGAATAGTTAATCTATTCAGTTTGTGTATTATCTGTGATCCATTGAGCATTAGCATGGTTGGTAATCCACAAAATACATAGTAACATTTGATGATCTACTGAGCATGGTTGTGCATAATTGGGTTTGATTCTCTGGTGTCTGACTGTGGATGATGGTTTTTTATCTCATCCTCTGCTGTCTGAATGTGGATGATGGATTTTTGGGTGCTCTGTTTGAACATATCACAAAAAACTGTCTATATGTGCCATAGGAACTCTTTTGCATTTGATTGTGACTTGTGTGATATTTTAAGTTAGTGTGTAGCCGTGTGTATTATCTGAGATATTGCAGTAATATCAGTGATGAATTTTTGTGATGCTTTTATATGCTCGGCTAAGATCACTAGCTTAACTTGCCATAAGAACTCTCATTTGCAATGAAGTAGATGCCTATCTGGTATGTGTAGATTAGTTTTTTGTGGTAACTGGTTTATGATGAAGCCTCATTTCTGAGATGATGATCCTAGTATTTTTGCAACTTAAATGTGCTATAAGCCACCAGTTACTTGTAACTGAATTGCTAGGCTTATCTGGTATTATGAGTTGTTAAAATTGGGTTTGATTCTATGATGTTTGGGGACAACTGAGACCTTGAAATCATAACTTCATTCATAGCATTCATATTTTCTTCCATTTTCCAAAAAAGATTAGCATACAAAAGAGTTTCTTAATGTCACATTACTCTCTAGTAATGTGACATGTAGAAACTGATAGAAAGCCTTAATATTACTGAGTGTTTGATGTCCCCTCTGTTGTTGGTTGTGTTGCTTCTTCATCTGTTGTTCTTGCTTGAGTGTTTGTTGTCCCCTCTGTTGCTTGCTGAGGTCTTGTACCATGAACTATCTCCCATGCTTGTTTGACAGCCCAGTCTGGGGCAGTTATTTCTCTTGGTAGCAAGCCTAGTGCTCTCATCTTTTGCTTACTAAAATGTGGCATGTCATACCCATTACCACCCTCTGATTTTAGAATTTCATTCATTACAAATTGTAATGTATGCCACACATCTGACAGTGTTAGTGGTGCCAACTCATAATAAGCCTGATGTACTGCAGCTAGCATTTCTGTAATGGTCTTTGGCATTTTTTTGTGCATTAATGATTGGATGCTCCTGAAAAATCCAAGGTCTAGAATATTAAGATCTGGACTATTTGCTGGTTGTTGTATCAATATGAATGTGAATCCTTCTTGTTGATACACTTCTTGCCACTGTGGATCTTGCTGAGTTATGTGTGGCCTTGCATTGTCTTGTTGAATGAATATTGTTGCATGTCTTCCCTCAGTTGGCCACTTCTCTTTGATTGCTGGAACAATTTGATTAATCAACATGTTTCTTGTTGCATCTTTGTTGACCCTTTCCACCAACTTGGTGACCATTGTCCCCTTATCTCTGTTTTTAGAATTCCTTTTTGCTGGTTCTTCAAATGAGAATGGAAATATACCTATTTTCCCATCAAAAGTGCATATCCCCTCTGAGTTGTATCTTGGTCTGGCAACAGCAGCTGTAAACATAACCTTTGGAATAAATTTGGTTGAACTGCATGATCTGTATTGGCCTTTTTCATTCCTACCTAGATACACTTTCTGTGATTTCCTTGTTTGAAAGAACCATTTCTCATCTATGTGTACAAAATCATACATAGGGTAGTACTCTGTTTTTGATTCTGCTGTGTCCCCTTTTAGCAGCCTCAAACACCATTTCAGCCTATTCAATTTATGTACATTTGACAAACCTGGATGAATGGCATTGCTATGTGGCTTGATTTCTCCTTTTTTGATTAGCCTATGACATGCTGATTTTGATATGTTCAGTGAAGCTGCCAAGTCCCTAACACATGTTCTGTCCCCCATGTTGATTGCTGATATTGCTGCTTGGTCTATCTGAACTCTCTTCCTTCCACTGAGGTGAAATTTTGTAGTGAATCTGTAATTTTCCATTTGCTCTGCCTGCTGCTTTGCTATATGCCATATTCTGCTTATAGTCTTACGTGCTCTGTTAAAATGTGTTGCAGCTTCATTTATGGCACCATGTGGTAGCTTGTCCCCTGTAGTTCGTTGGAGAAGAAAGGTTAGGATCTGCATCTTATCCAAACTGCTGAGCCGGGTAATGGGTGTCTGATGATGCTCTGCTGCCTCTTCATGCCCTGCTTCTGCTTCTGCTTCTGCTTCTGGATGATTGGCTTCAGGTAAGAAGTTAAGATCAAAGTCATAGTTATCCATGTCCCCAACTGGCCCTTCTTCTTGGGACCATTCTTCATCCATGTCCTCTTCATAGCTGTCGTCATCATCCAGAAGTGGGGCATAATTTAAATCAAATGCTGAAGACATCCACCCCGGCAATGATGCTCCACAGAGTTTGGTGAAAATAAGAGAATGAAGTGAAGTGGAAGAGAAGTGAAAGTGAAGAAGGAGCAAATGCTCTGTTTTTAACTGTGTATTTATTGCTGTCAAAGGAATAAGAAGAAGAAGAATGTACAGGAAAAGTGGGTATAGCTGATAGGGGTATTTTGGGTATGTAAATATGGTGATCCGTGTGATTGAATTTCTTGATTCTGATTGGTTAATAGAAATTGTATAGTAGCATCTGATTGGTTGGAAATAAAAAAATAATTTTTTCTCTCTCCTTTTCTCTTTCCTCTGCTGTACTTTTGCATTGCATTAAAAATTGTGCAAAGTCCCAAATGGGACTATCAATTCGGGACAGAGGGAGTATATTATAAAAATTCATGGGTTTGAGAAAGTAGTGGCAATTGAGACTCATTAATATTTAAATCTATTTTTTTTTATCTCTCAGTATCCAATAATAATTGAAACTTATTAAATGTCTAATAAAACCATAATTATGTGCTTAATTGGTTAGTATTTCCATCATTTTCATCTTTTTTTCCTTCGCTCTTCACCTTTAATCCGTATGACGATGAAGAACAATCTGAGCAACGCAAATAACTATGTGATTTTGGTACATATATAAGAGATATTCAATTCATTTTATTATAATTTACTAAAAAATACATATATGGAAAAAAATATTAAGTATAAGAATATAGACAAAAATAAAATGTGTTTGGCAACCGCAAAGCGCGGGTAATGACCTAGAAAGTTGTCATTAAGTCGTCATTACTATGTAGCATCTTGAATTCCTCTTCTAATTTCAACTTTTGATCTTCCGACTTCTCCGACTGAGATTTCGTATTGAATTCTCTCATCAAGTAGTCGTTACTCTTCTGCATATTGTATTTCGCCGTTACTCATGGTTATTGTCAATTTGTAATTGAACCACTCAATTTTCTATTTTTATCACTTCTATTGTTCGTTTATTTTTGTGTTAATGTCTTTATCTGCAGGTTAGATTTGCTTTGGCCTGAATTGGATAAAATTATTCCTGAAAAAGGTAGTAAATATATAATTAGTCCAATCCAATTTTGAGACGAAAAATCGTAATTACCCGCGCTACGCGCGGGTGTCCGATTCTAGTATTAGTATAAAATAGATGAACTGTTATTATCAATTTTTTTATCAACTGAATTCTGTATAACCACATGATCACTATGGTTTTATTCAATTTTGATATATGGGCCAAAAGAGAGTAATGGAAGGTGAATTGAATAAGTTTAAAGAGGAAAGAATATAAGAAATTAGTCTATTCTAGAGTTTTGATTATTGCAGAGTTGGACAATTTTATTTCTCTAATGTTAGGAAACGTGTAAAAACAACTGCCTAAAAGCAATTAGAAAATACCGAAGTTTTTCTATTTAATGGTCAACGAGAAAGGTGGCCACATTCTCTAGAGGTTTTCGAGAGTTTATGGAGGTTTCCGACACGAATAACGTCTACTCAGGTATCCTAGGTTTTGGTTGCAGGAAAGAGTTGTTTTAAAATCAACAATTTGTGTTATTGGAGTAGCTAATAAGTCCGTTGCATTGTTTGCCTCTCTAAAATAATAAAAAGTATAAGATTTATTGAGGTAGTAATGAATATCATCAATAATCGTTCTGATTTCCAAAGGAACTTTCAAATTGTGGTCTCGATGGCTGATGCCGTTGCAAAATTGTGATCTTTTTCTGATTAAGCAATGCCGAGACTTATTGGACAGACACCAGGGATCTGTTCGTGTCACTCATGTTCGCCGCATCTTCAACAAGCCAGCAAATCTTTTAGCTAATTTATCTTTACTTTCAGATTCTTTATTTGAGGAACTTGTTCATCCTCCCAGTTGTCTACTGGCAGCACTTGCTGCTGATTCTGTAAGCACTTAGTTCCATTTGATTGATTAATATCGCAGGGCTCGCCCGTTTTTTTACCAAAAAAAAAAACTTATCTCCTTTGTCATAACTTTCATAAAGTATAGATATGAAGTATATAGAATTTTTATCTAAACTAAGCCTTTGTCATACACTACATGTCTACACGCATATAATGTTTTGTTTCTTTTCAAGTCGTTCATCTACACATATATATAAATGTATTAGGACTTACGTGGGTTCGGATGCCTCGTATAGGCTCTTACGGAATCAGAATCGATCGAGACCAGTTTCGTTGGGTTCGTATTGATCCAAACTTTCACCAAATATGTCTCTTGTCGTCTAATATGGGGGAACGAATTTGTAAATCTCCATTTATAGTAGAAGGTACGTACGAGGCTTACACGTGTTCAGGTGGCTCGTATGAGCTCGTTCTGAATCAAAATCGAGCGAGACCAGTTTCTTTGGGTCTGTATCGATCCCAGCTTTCACCAGATACGTCTATCGCTCGATTATGATTCCGAACAAGCTCATACGAGCCACCCAAACCCGCGTAAGTCTCGTGCGTAGCTGCTATCGTAAATGGAGATTTACAGATTTTTTTCCTTCATATCAGAAGATGAGATGCATATCTGGTGAAAGCTTGGATTGATACGGACCCAAAGAAACTAGTCTCGCTCGATTCGGATTCCGAACGAGCCAACCGAACACGCGTAAGTCTCATGCATACCTTCTACTATAAATGAATATTTACAAATTTGTTCCTCCATATTAGACGACGAGAGACATATCTAGTGAAAGTTGTGATCAATACAGACCCAACAAAACTGGTCTCGATCGATTGCAATTCTGAACGATCCCATACGAGTCATCTGAACCCACGTAAGTCCTAATGCAATTATATATATGTAGATGAACGATATGAAAAAAAAAAGGAAAACATTATATGCATGTAGACATGTAGTGTACGAGGCGCTGGTATAGCGTCTTATGCTTAACTTTTTTCTTTTTTTTTTAGTTTCATGCATAAGAGACACTAACCCGCATCTCTTCCACGTGCATTCTTATCTGAACCAAATAATAGCGTCTATGTTGGAAATAAGTTTTAAACATAGCCTATATTTGAAATTAATTTTTTAAAAAGCTTTTTTCAGAAAAAAAAATTTAATTATATACTTTCATCCTCATTTCTACATTTGAAATATAAACTTTACCCTTATTCACGGATGACAATGGGTTGGATGATGAACGGGAAAAATACTTTCATCACCCGTCCATTAACCTTTTCAGGTGTATCCATCCGTTATCTATTGGGTGATCGGGTGTTAGTTGGGTGCACACAAAATATAATAATAATAATAAATAAGTAGCTTTTTTTTGATAAAGGCTAGAATCGAAGTTTCACCTGGAAGCAGGTGACAACTCCTGACCATCCTAACAGATGATCTTAAAAAAGTCTGAGAATATGTGGAGAACATACTCGACTATAGAAAGATAGGTCTCATAGTTTTGATATAATAATCAGATAATAGACTGTCCTGATTGCAAGAAAGGACAATTTTCAGAAAGTGATTATTGACTTCTGATTTTGATAAGAAATCAACAGCTTGATTTGCTTCTCTGAAGCAATGAAAAATTTGAACACTATAAAAAGAATTCAAAATGGTTTGAATATCAATAACTTTGGTTCGAATTTCCCATGGTATTTTCCAAATGATCTTTTAAGAATTAATTACGGTGAGATTATCACCTTCTAGTACTAAATTTTTACATTTTAATTTTAAAGCAAACTTTACCGCATATAGTCCACCTAAAGCTTCCGAAAAAAGCGGTGTATTAGAAAATACTTTTTGTTGTATAAGTCAATTACTTTACCTGCACTATTTCTGGCAATGCAGCCAATATACGAGTTCTCAATAGAGTGGAAAGATTCATCAAAGTTAATCTTAATCCAGTTACCAGGTGGATTAATCCATTTTTTATTCTCAACTTTATTTCTATTTTTCCGTTTTTTTAATTTTGGACCTTTGATGTTGTTATGAGTATTTTCTCAATATTTGAATTGTTCAAAGGCGATACGAGCCGTATCTTTTCGTTTGTCTATAGGTTTTCGAAACACTATCGAATTTCTATTTACCCATAAGGACCAAAGAAAGATTAGTGCCTCAATTTTATTTGGATCATTTTTTAGACTGCGGATTATATGTAGAAGATTATCTTGGAATGATAAGTTCTGTTGAATATGAAATTTAAAGTTTAATAATTTTTCAAATTTCTGTAATTGAGAAATAGTGTGATGGCACTCAAAGAACAAATGTTCTCTTGACCCCGAAGGATTATTACATATTGAGCAATGAGAAGGTACTTTGTTGTAGTATTTATTAAGTCTTTCAGTGGTAGGTAAATTATCCGATATTGCTTTCCACACAAAAAATTGGTATCTTGGCTAAATTTTTAAGTTTCATAACCAAGGATAGATCACATCCTTCATATAGTGTTTATTAGTCATATTAAATTTCCTTGCTGATGTTGTGCTGAATACACCAGTCTTATCCAGAAGCAAAATAATCTTATCTTCAATGTTACTCTTCGAAAGGCCAAATAATTCTATCTTCGGAATAATAAATAAGTAGCTAAGTAGCAAAGATAGTGAGTGTTTAATTCTTGATATCTATAGCTTCTAGAATGGGTCCATAACATGGATATTCATCATTGATATTTTCTAAATACATGAACAAAGAGTACGATTAACTAAAATAAGAAGAATTCGATGAGAATAAGAGACTCGATGCAAATAATCATTGTAATATGAGTATATACACTCGACGGTGCGTATATATATTCAAATGAATACATATATTGTTGTATAATTAACACCATGATATATAAGCACATATGTTATTGTGAAATATATGTATTGTGATCTTTACACAAAAACATCTTTGGGTAAGGTGGTGGGGATGAATTTGAATCTAATTAAAACAATTATTTTATTGGATTCAACTTTGGCCCCCATATTTTGGGGAAATTACATTATTCTAGTGACTTTAGTGATCCATCTTCTCTTCTTCTTTTTTTTTTTTTTTTTTGAAGGTAAGAACCAGGGTTTCACCTACTAATAGGTGACAACCCTTGACCATCCAAGCGAATGACCTTAAAAAAGTCGATATGGGTAGCCATCATACTCGACTGCAAAAACAGTGGTCTTATAGTTCTGATATAATCATCAGATATTGTAAAATCCCCAGAACATCCAAGGATAGTTTTAATAAAATGCATATTTGCATGCGGCTTAGCTAGTAAGTCCGCTGGTTTATTTGCTTCTCTGAAACAATGATAAATTTTGATATTTGGAATAGTAGTAATTATATTTTGAATGTCCTTAATAATGTTGCGTATTTCCCATGGTACTTTCCAAATATTCTTAATACTATTAATAACAGTTAAATTATCACCTTCTAGTATTAATTTTCCGCACTTCAATTTTTTGGCGAGTTTAACCGCAAATAGAGCACTTAAGGCCTCTGTTTGGAGAGATGAATTAGACTTGATCTTTTTGTGGAATAAATCTATCACTTTCCCATCTTTATTACGTGCGACACATCCAATCCAAGAATCTTGTATAGACATAAATGATCCATCAAAGTTAATTTTTATCCAATCTTCAGCAGGTCTCTTCCAGCTACAATTAGTTATTTTATTTCTGTTGCGTCTAGTTTTATGTTTAGGTCCTTTAATACTTCCATTATTATTTTCCCAAAATTTAAACTGTTCAAAAGCTATTCTATACGTATCCTTTTTGCTGGTATTTTCTCTTCCAAAAATTATAGAATTTCTGTATATCCATATTGCGTACCATAAATGAATTAGAGCTTCCAACATATTCTTATTACCTTTAAGACTATTAATTACATGTTGTAAATTTTGTATAAGGGGAACATCTTGAGCGATGTTAAACTTAAAATTGAGTAACTCTTCAAATTTATGTAATTGTGATTTTGTATGGGGACATTGGAATAACAAATGTTCCGTAGTTTCCATCATATTGTCGCATCTTGAGCAGTACAAAGGGACTCTATTGTAGTACTTATTAAGTCTTTGAGCCGTTGGCAAATTATCTGAGATAATTTTCCACATAAAATTCTGGTATCTTGGGGGTATCTATAACGACCAAATCCATTTATATAGATCGTTGTGATTAGTTTGATTGTGATTGGTATTGAATTTTCTGGCTGAAGATGTACTGAAAGCTCCTGATTTGTCCATCAGCCAAACAACTCTGTCTTCTATATGTCTGGGTGATATATATATGTTACTGATTTGTTCAACTATGTGATTTGGTAGAACTTCATGCAACTTATTCATATCTCATTCTTTATTATCAGTTATGAAAAAAGATACTTTGGTATTAATGTCACTTTTATTTGGATCGTGAAAATTTCTTAAGTTTGTGTTCTGCCACCAATTATCTGTCCAAAAATTAATAGCATTCCCATTTCCTAATTCCCATCCGATTCCTTTCTGGAATTGTTCCCGTAAATGTAGTAGTCTAGAAAATTGCCATGATTGTTTTTTCTTCTTTTGAAACTAAATATAGAAGAGTTTTGAAGGTATTTTTGATAAATTAATCTGACCCAAATATTTTCCTTATCCGTAATTATTTTCCATAGAAGTTTTTGTTGCAAAGCAATATTCAAGTCCTCCGCCTTATGGAGACCTAGTCCGCCTTCATCTTTGGGTCGACATATCTTATCCCAAGATGTTATTGCTCTATGGTTTGGGTTATTATTATTCCAGAAAAAATCTTTATTGATTTTGTCGAACTGAGCGCAAATTCCTTTTGGGAGCAGAAAACATTGCATAAGATGGTTAGCTTTAGACATTATATTTGATTGAATTAAAATTGTTCTTCCTGCTTGGGAAATGGTATTGGCTTTCCATTTTGAAAGTTGTTTTCGTGACATTGTATTTACTTTTCACGGTTCTTATATACAGCCCGGTGCTTTATACAAACACCGTCGAGTCACTCGCGTTCTGCGAGGACACGTCCACTCGCGTTACGCGAGATTAGCAAAAAATTAGGGTAATTTCATGCATGCTAATCTCGCGTTCTGCGAGTGTACGTGTCCTCGCAGAACGCGAGTGTATGTGCACTCGCAGAACGCGAGATTTGCATGTCAGATAGACGTTGTCGTGCGCCATTAATACATGTCTTGTCCCCACCTAACTATAATAACTACCCCCTTATTTTAAGTAATCCGTAACACCTATTAACCCTACCCTAACACCTCTTTTTATCATCTTTCACCTATTTCACCCTCCATTAAAACCTATTTTCAAAACCTTCAAACTTCAAAACACTCTAAAAACACCTTAAATAATGGAAGATGAAGAGGAATTCAACAATTGAGGGAATGGAGATGGTGGTTCACCAAGTAACCATGCAAATGAGGTAATATTCTTACTTAATTTTTGAATTTTAATTTGTTTTGCACCATTAAGAGCTAAAATGAACTTATTATGTTGTATTTCATGTTAAATCTACTAGTAGTAAGTGTTGAAGAGATGATTTTTGCATATACTGTCCAAAACTTAGATTTGTTCATGTTTTTAGGGTTTTAAATGTACAAAATCAACAAGTTCTCATTTTAGGGTTTTAAAATATCCCGTTTCACTGAGTTTCCTTAAATAGAAAGTTCCGGCGTTCTGCCAGAGGAAGTCACTCGCGTGACGCGAGGTGTGCCTCCCTCGCAGAACGCGAGAAGTTGCACATTACAGAGTATTAACAGAAGCATTGTGTATAGGTGAATTTTTCTTTGTTCACTGGATTGAATGCAATCTAGTTGAATGATTACAACTACCACTCCCGGAATACAAGGCATGTTCGCCACCGGCATTTGATTTAGGGATTGACTTTGGTGATTATCATCAACCATCTTCATATGAACAACATGTGCCATGTACTTATCAATTTCCTATGCCATCTACATATGAATTGTCCGTGCCATCTACTTAAGAGTTGCCCGTGCCATCTACTTATGAATTGCCATGTACATATGAGGTGCCATCAAACTATGATGCGTTTGATTCACAATTTTCTAACCCACCTACAAATGTAGGAGAGGAGATGTGTTTTCTTCCCTCTTTACGCACTGCACCAAAGTTTGATAGTCCCGTATGTGAGGAAGATGTCGTTTCTAGGGATTATTCGGAATATTTCACTACGGAGCAAGTGTTTGCCTCTAAGGAGATTGGTCATTTGTGGGCTTTGAATGTTGCAAAGCAACACAAGTTTATGATCTTTATTGGAAGGAATGTACCATCTAAACCGGGGCAAAGTGGTAAGGTTCAAATCATTTGTGAGAAAGGGGGAAGCCATAGGCCTAAAGGTGTCGGTGTTAGATCAAACACAAAGAGCAAGAAAACAGGGTGTAAATTTCAGTTGAAGCTCATGGAGAACCGGGTTGAAGAGAATTGGAGATTAGTGATTGTTTGTGGTTTGCACAACCATCCTATTGGAGATAGTTTGGTCGGGAATGCATTTTCCGGGAGGCCAACCCCGGATCAAAAGAAAAAGGTTCGTGAGATGGTACTTTCACATTGTTCTCCAAATCAGATTTACACTGAGATAAACAAGGATCCCGGAAGTTGCACAAAGAAGAACCAAGTGTACAATTTGGTAAGACATATAAGGGAAGAGGAAATGGAAGGTAGAACCGTGGTTCAAGAATTCTTTCACCAATGCAAAGAGAGCAACTACTTCATGGAGTATAGGCCAAGTGCAAAGAATCCTTCGATAATAGGCGACTTGTTCTTTGCTAGCCCCGAATCAATGACACTCTTAAAGGCGTTTCCATATGTCCTTTTATTGGACTCGACTTATAGCACGAACAAGTAAGTATTTATCATTCTGTTTTTTATGTTGTATTTTAAAATTCATGAAAAATTGAAGATCTTTGGTAAAAAACACTACTCGCAGAACGCGAGGACACCCCACTTAGCGTTACGCGAGGAATGTCCTTGATTCAGTGTTGATGCATTTTCGAATGCAAAGATTCTGGAACAAGGTACGAACTCGCAGAACGTGAGATGTGGTGCACTCGCATGACGCGAGAAAGAGCAATACAGATGCTATTTCGCATCAATTTGAATGAGGAGCTTATCTTTCTGTATTTTGGTTTAAGGTACAATGTTCCCTTCTTGGAGATAGTCGGTTTGACTTCTACATGGAAGAATTTTGTTGTGTGCGGGGTATGGTTAGAAGCCGAGAGCGAGGAAAGTTATTTCTGGGCGTTGCAGCAGCTGCAGACGATGTATTTGAGAATAGGAGCATCGCCTACTTGCTTCGTCACTGACCGTGAGATGGCTCTTATGAATGCAACAGACATGTTATGGCCAAATGCAAAGTTTCTCTTATGTAGAAGACATGTAAGGAAGAACATAGAGGCGAGAGGCAAGATAGCTATGGGAACACAAGCTTTGGGGGTTCATATTTCTAATGATTATTATAACACGTTCGAACAAACCACTGAAGAAGGTTACAACAGTACTTTGAAGAAACTTGAGAAAGAATGGCGAGCTTATCCAACCGTATTGAACTACGTGAGAAAGAATTGGCTAAACCGTTACAAAGAAAGACTTGTTTCAGCATGGACGGATAATGTCTTCACTCTCGGGAATAACACGACAAACAGGTATGTTCTCTAATTTATGTGTACCTTCTATCTATGATAAAAGGACCTTCTGTAATGCACGAGCTCGCAGAACGCGAGTTGTACCCTCCTCGCAGAACGCGAGAATATGCACATTACAGAAGTGTCCACAGTTTCTGAATTGTATTTGCATATTATGTTTGTTCTTATTGTTTTTCAAACATTTTAGAGTTGAAGGAGCACATTCGTGTCTTAAGTCTTACTTGTCAAGTGGAAACGGTAAGCTACACACAATGTTCAAAGAATACAAAACAATGGCGGAGAACCAACTTAAGGAGATTAATGTGTCTTTCACCGAGAGTTTGAATAAGAGCTTCACAGTTGTTGAAGGAGCCGACTTGTTTAAAGTCTTGAAGTTCAAAGTGTCCTACAAATGCATAGAAGAATTGCTTAAGGAGTACACGAAGGGGGAAAGATTAGGTGTGCACTTTAATATGTTTTGTAGTTGTGGGATCAAGATCAGAGATGGGTTGATGTGTGTTCATCAGATTGTAACACATTGGAAGGAGCAAAGACCATTAAGAGTATCAGAGTTGCACCCTTTCTGGAGTACTTTGAGTTTGGAAGAAGTTGATGTTCCAGGCATACTCGAAGTTAAGAGTAAGGTGGCAAGGCGTCTTTTTCAGACTTTCTATGAGGAAACGTTTCCGAAGTTGTGCCCCCATGATCAAGAGAAGTGTGCACAAACTGTTTTAGACATTGGGAGATTGAATACTCCTCTAAAAGAGCCGACTATTTCACAGCACACCAGGGGTCGTCCAGTCGGAGCTCCTAACAAACAACCAAGGTCAACGCAAAGAAGACCGTCTGCATGAGAGCACACTAATGCTGAGATGGATGCTAGAGATTTGGAAGAAACACCCCCAAAGAAGCAAAGAAATGCTTCTAATTCTGAAACATTCAAGAAACCAAAGATTAAGGTGATTGGCAAGTACAAGTCTCAGATACCTGCGTCAATGCGCACCCATGTGAATGGTTGGTTTGAGGTAAATGGAGATGGAAATTGTGGATTTAGAGAAATAGCTCATGAATTGCATGACAACCAACACTTATGGAGGGAAGTAAGAGATTTGATGATAGCTAAGGTCAAAGAGATTTGGTACCTAATTCAAGGAACTTGGATTGGACCTCCACAACAACCAACTTTGGAGAGCGCTGTACACCAACTTACATGGGAAGGAATAGGAAGGGCTCCAGAAGATCACTGGCTAACTACCCCGGAAATGGGATGCCTTGTGGAATCCACATTCAACATAGTGTTCGTAACGGTGAAAAAAAATGCTAACTACACTTACATTCCTCTACAACGCCCTACTTGGTTAGAAGATGGCGACACACTTCCGACGTTCTGCTTATTCTATATTGAGAGTGAGAGACATTTTGTTCCGGTAAGTTTTTGGATCTTCTTATGAATTACTTTCTAATATGCAACTTCCTAACACCTAATGTTTTCTTGTAGTTGCGTCTTGAAGAAAACTGCCCATTACCTCATGTGTTTACTCCTTGGTGGCGAAACGCGGAATATGATGCTTTTTCTTTGCACGATCTTGTGGCACATCGATGTGCCGCCTTTGTAATGTAATGTTGAAGTTATGTTTTATTCGTTGAATTTGTAATGTTGAAGTTATGTCTTGGACATTTTCCATAAAATGCAAATCCTCACGTTCTGCGAGGTGTAACGCGAGTGACACACACCGTGCCACAGACCGTGCATCTTCACTGGGAGCACCCAGTTTCCTACAGAACAAACTCGCGTTTTGCGAGGATATGCACAAAACGAACAGAATTGAAGCAGAACCAACATATCCCTAAACATTATCCAACAAAATTATCCAAGCAACAAAACAATCCAACAAAGCAATCCAAAACACAATCCAAAACATAATCCAAAACACAAAACGAAAGGCTACTCGTCTTGTTCTGGTCGGAAGGGATGGAGATTTGCCATACATAGTAGCATTTGGGCGTGATATGAAGGAAAATCCTCTTGAGTGGCAAACCGATACCGGTCCATGTCATTGTACACCCGGCCAATCACCTATACGCAAGTAAACATTCATTCTATGTTAATATTAGAGACAAACAAAGACTGGAAACGCAAGATAAACCAAAACAAATAATATTACCTGTTTCTCAGTCATCATCCCAGGGATTGCAGGACAGATATACCTATGGGTCCTCTTGATGTACCAATCCATGTAATCATGGGAGCATTCATATGGTTCATAGGCAACTGGCCCCATCTCATTGAGAGAGATATGGAGTGAACATCTCTTGCCTCCCAAAGCCATTGGTTTGTGTCATAAAAACACTATAACACCTAATGTTTTTCAACCTATGAGCTTTGATCGGTTCGATGACTGACCTAGGAATACACTGCATTCTCCCAAATTGTCGAAGACATCGATCCGGCATGTGTGGTTCGGTAATGTCACAACACGATAGCACCCCGTGAAATAGAGCAGGAGCGAGCTCAGGATTGGTGAAGTCTTGTACTCCATACGGGTTCCAACATACCTAAAAAAAAGACAGAAAATGCAGAAAATCAAAGAAACAGCTAAGAAACAGAACATTGAAATTCAATAAAAGGTGCATTTTCTCGCGTTCTGCGAGAAAATGCAATGTCATCCAAAAATGCAGAAATTCCCGAAACTGTTGACAATGCAGAAAAATGCATTAAATTCAGAAACTTACCATCTCCGGCATAAGAATATCGAGCGCGCCTCTATAGTCCCTTCCGACTTGCCCCTTCTTCAGCTTCAGATTCTTAGACATCCACCGATAGACCCATGGTTGATCCGCTCTCCACCGAGGACGTTCAGTAGGTCAAAACTGGGGGAAGTAGTTGTAGATCCATGCCTAGGAAATACAAATTACGTTAAATATGAAAATATATATAAGTAGGTAAATTAAACGCTTAGAAAGTAAAATACCTGCAACAAGGTGTAACAAAAAGACATCTGGGCACAACCTTGGCGTGTGGATATCCCCAGCTGCCTATACAGATGGGCCAAAGCAGTTGAACCCCACGATACGCCCGTAGCCTGGGCATAGGTTTCCACAAAAAGCCCATATCTAAGCCGAATCAAGTTCTATGACTTGTCGGGAAATAAGATCAAGGCAGCAGTATACAACACCCAACCTAAACCCTTTCGCTTTGCACCTACGGTTTGACAATGACTTCTAAACCAATCAGCTTTCACCCTCCCAGAATCTAAAGTCTGAGGATCTATTTCAAAAATTTCCGCCCCCTTCCTACCATAGTATTTTATAACCTCCTCATGACTAAACTTGACACCCAGTTTCTTACATGGTGTCATTGCTTTCCCTTCTATAGGTAGGCCTAAAATCTTATACACATCAAGAAGGCCAATAGTGATCTCACCACAAGGGAGGTGGAATGAATTTGTCTCATGTTGCCATCGTTCGATGAACGCTTCAATCAAAGGAAAGTCGATTTCTTCGTACATCATGTCAGGGAGATCTGACAGTCCAACTGCACCGGGAATCTCTGACCATTCATTGTTGTCCAATGGCCAATAAGATACCTGCGAGGTTCGTTGTTGTGGCTTCATCAGACCTTTGAACTGCAGAAAAATATACAAATTATACTTTGCATAACAAATTTACAACAAATACAGTTTCTGCAGAATTATTAGAAAATGCAGAAAATTGTGCATTTACTCGCGTTCTGCGAGGCAGTCACTACTCGCGTTCTGCGAGGCAGTCACTACTCGCGTTCTGCGAGTGTGTGCATCCTCGCGTTCTGCGAGGAAATGCACATATTCTGCATTTCCTGCAGAAACTGTGCAATGGATTGAAAATGCAGAAAAAAAAAATTACTTACCTGCCCTTTTTGGATGTGGAACGCAACATGTGCTTCAAATCCCTTAAGCAACTCGGGATCTTCTCGACCTCCAGGTGTGCCATGAGTGAGCTCAGAATCATACTTTGGCTCATTCTTCTTGGACTTCCTCTTTCTTTTGCGTTTCTCGACGACTTTTTCTTCTTCTTCTTCTTCTTCTTCAACATCATCACCTTCTTGTTCTTGTTCATGTTGTTCCTCTTCTTCATCCCCAAAAACGTCATCCTAGTTTTCTGCTTCCATCGGTTCTGGGGCTTGATTGTGAGAAGAAGAACCAGCTTGTCCACTTCCCTCGGCATATCCACCGCCCCAACTTTGTCCAACCATCCCTTCTCCACCGCCCCAACTGCCTCCCGCCCACCCCTGTCCGACTTCCATAAGTGCATTATGTTCAAGAAACTGGTCCCAGCAACCCGGTTGTCCAATAGAATAACTATCTTGGGAAACAAGGTCCCAGCCAACTGGGTATGACTCCCAACTAGTACGCGGTTGTCCAATTGAATAACTGCCTTGGGACCAATTGGGATTGGGACGTTCTTCAACGTCGGGGAGTCCCTCTGGGAAGAGCTCTACGGGGTGAGTCTTCTTTTCTTTCCCCTTCCCCTTTGGTTTTTCAACTGGGGGTTCTTCCCTAACAACATATCTGTTTCTCCGACGAGTCGAACGACCGGGGCGATACATTACCTAAAACAATACAAAGTAAAATCAATAAATAAACGAATGCAGAAAATAAAAACAGAAAACAGAAAACAGAACAAACAACCAAAAAAACACAAACATATGTTATGCAGAAAACAGAATTGCCAGTTATGGCAACTCCTCGCGTTCTGCGAGGGATGTAGCGTTCTGCGTGAATTTTCACTTTCTTCAGTTTCCGGCGAAAATTCAATATTTTAGCTTAAATACCTATCAATTTAAGTAAATTACCAAATAAACATCAAAACCCTAAATAAAATCAACAACCCTAATCAAAAACCCTAACCCTAATGAATTTCAACCTATTCAACATAAAACAAGATCCACTCATCAACCATAATTCAAAATCATCATCTTTCATCCATTATACAACCATTTCTAAATCAACATTCAATATCAAAACATCATATAATATGCAATTTTCTATACTAACAACATATATTCATCTTAAAACAACATTAGAAAGCATAAGAGTATTAGAAACATACCTTATATGGAGATTTGAATTGAAAAGAGGAAGAAGAAGTATGTTGAAATTGAGAGAGATGGTAAAATGAGAAGAGAAGCGGCGGATTTTTTTTATGGTGGCTGTAAAAATGGGCCGAGTAGGGTTTTTCCCCTTTTAAATCACTAAATATACCTCATTAAACATTACATTTTTAGAAATACTTCCACAATTTTGAGCAAATCAAATGTAAAAGTTAGACAGCGATAATATAACACTTCTCCACGGCTTGTGCGGGCCCCCGTCAATTCCTTTGAGTTTCATTCTTGCGAACGTACTCCCCAGGCGGGATACTTAACGCAAGTAAATAGTAGTAGGGCACTTCTGGATTAAGGACTGGAATGAGTCAATTACACCAGTGGTCCCTAACATTTCACACTTTTTCTAAATAAGTCTCTAACCTTATCTTAGTTCTATTTTAGTCCCAAACGTATCTAAGTTTCTGCATCATTAGTCCTTCCGTTAATATAGACGTTAAAATGTCGTCAACCCGTGTATGTGGTAATACACGTGTACTTGGTAATTAGTAGACAAATTATTATTTTTATTAAAATAGAAAACATGTATTTTCTTTAAATTAAAAACTGCTAAAAAATAAGTAAAACCCTTTACAATCAAAACATGAAGAATTAGGGTTTATATGTGGTCTGGGAAGGTGAACGAGAGGTATAGAAATTTCTATGACTGGGGGAAAAGTTTAGGTTTAACTTAATTGTTTGGGTTCGGATTGAAATTTCTTGAAGATGAGCAAACTTGATTGTATCAGGAAATGGAGACAACGAGATTCTTTTGAAGAGCACCCAAATTACGGTATGTATTGGTTCAGTAATGGTTTTGATATAAGGCATTCATTGTTGTGTACTATTGTCAACATATATATACATGTATGTGGAGAAGGAGATTGAAATTGAGTTTCTAATACAGAACCAAGAGATTTTATTTTATCACAAAACACTTGTCTTTGTCTTTTATCCCCACTTGCTCTCTCGTATATGTTATTATATGGTAGGGATTAAATTTACTTTTCTCCACTTGCAAGTTGCAAACCATGAATTCATTGTTTATATTTATTATTGAATTTTTTTCCATAGGTCCTGAAACAAGGTATTTTACTATTAAATTGAATCATGGTGGACATTTTGCTCAACAAGGATGGAAGAATTACGTGGATGCAAGAATCATATATTTTGATTATTGTCATGAGGACAAGACAGTACTTCAAGTAATTTTTGATATGGTTAGACAAACAGGATATGATCCAAGGTTTATGGTTCTTTTATGGAAATATCCTAATTCAAAAATGAGTCAACATGAGATAAGGAAAATTGAGGATGAGCTAGATGTGTTGGATATGATGATGACTCATCTACCAGAGCATAGGATGGTTGAGATGTATATAGTGAACTTGTTCGATACGTATATTGAGAATGGTGGTGTCATAGATTCCATAGCTCATGGCTCAGTTGGAGATGAAGATATTAATGGTAATGCAGGTGCAACAACTAGTCATGAAGTGTTGGATAAAGTTCTTGATGATGGATATCAGTATGACAAAGAATCTGAGTTGAATGAGTCTAGTTGTGATGAAAAGTTGGTAGATGAAGATTATGTAATTCAGGAAGATGATGCAGAACTTGAAATTAACATGCCTATCCCACCAACAAGGCTTGATATATGTGGAGAAAAAAGAAGTCCAAGTGTGGTAAATGAGCAAGCAGTGATGGGACATTCAATTGATGTAGAAACCGATTACGAAGATTTTGAGAGTTTGGATGAAGAAAGTGGTGAAGATAAAGAAAGGTTTCTAAAGTTGAATGTTAAGACTGATATGAGCAATCCAATATTGAGTGTGGGTATGACTTTTCCCTCTTTTGATGTGTTAAAGAAAGTTGTCCGAATGTACTCCATCAAGAGTAGGAGACCGCTGCACTTTAAGAAGAATGATTCAAGTAGGTTGAGGGTAGTATGTAAGGATGGGTGTCCATGGGTTTTGTATGCCACTCCAATTCAAGATGGGCAAAGAGTTCAAATCAAAACTTACAAAGATGAACATAGATGTTGTAGAGGGTTCAAGAACAAGCATGTTACTTATATTTGGATTGCTCATAAATATCTAGAGGCCATTAGAGCAGATCCTGAAATTAAGTTGGTGTCATTGGAAAAATTCTTGAAAGATGATTTCAATATCTTAGTTCCTACAAACAAGTTGTGGAGAGCTAAATCCCATGCATTGAAGCTCTTAAGAGGGGATGAGACACAACAATTTCTCAAGCTTGCTGATTATGGGGGAGAGCTAAGAAGAACAAATATTGATAGCACATTCATATTATCTTTGAATAATTTAATATTCAATAGATTATTTGTTTGTCTTTCTGGGTGCAAAAATGGGTTTAATGCTGGTTGTAGGCCAATAATATCCATTGATGGATGTTTTCTAAAAGGTAGATATGGTGGCCATTTGCTTGCAACTGTGGGAATTGATCCAAATGATTGTATATGGCCGATAGCATATGCAGTTGTTGATTCTAAGACTGGAGAAACATGGTCGTGGTTTCTTCATCTACTTGGTGAGGAATTAGGCATCCAAAATAGCCATAAATGGACTTTTATGTTAGATCGACAGAAGGTAACATATAAATAGCATCATACTCTCTTTTTTAATTTTTACTTTGTTATCTAACTTTGTTTGTATGTTTTTATGTATAGGGATTAATTCAAGTTGTACAAGCTTTATTTCCTAATGCCGAGCATAGGTATTGTGTTAGGCATATGATCTCTAATTTTAAAAAAAAGCACCATGGAGAAACATTGAAGAATGTTGTGTGGGGTGCAACAACTAGCAGTTACATGAGTGAGTACAATAAGCAAATGGAGAGCTTGAAATCATTGAGTGTTGAAGCTTGGGAATGGATGGGTAAAGTCCCTGCTACCTATTGGTCAAGATCTCACTTTAGGGTTGATAGCAAGTGTGACATATTATTGAACAACATGGCGGAATGTTTTAATAAGTTTATCTTGGATGCTCGTGATAAACCTATCTTGACTATGTTGGAGATCATTAGATGTAAGATTATGGTTCGGATTGCAAAGAAAAGGGAGAAGATGAGTAAATGGTCTGGTCGACTTTGCCCAAAAATTCAGAAGAAGCTGGAAAAGATCAGGATGAGTCGAAGTATTGTTGGCCATTGCCTTCTGGTGGCACTCAATTCCAAGTAAGTTGTCCAGTGGGTCAGTTTGTTGTTGATCTAGCAACAAACACTTGCTCTTGTAGGAAATGGCAATTAACGGGAATACCTTGCTCACATGAATGTGCAACATTGGCCTATAATGACAACAACATAGAAGATAATGTTGATCAATGCTACAGTGTATCTACTTGCATTCACGTGTATGAAAACGTCATCAACCCAATTACGAGCATGGATCAATGGGAGGATGTACACCATAACCCCATTCAACCTCCAAACGTGATACCGCCTAAGCCAGGTAGAAGGAAGAAGAAAAGAAGAAAGGAACAAGGTGAAAAAGAACAAAGCTCTAAACTGAAGAGAATTGGAATGGTAATGCACTGCAGAAATTGTGGTGGGAGTGGACATAACAAAAGAGGGTGTAAAAATCTTGCACAAGCACCCAAGGTACTGTAGAATGAAGCTTTCTTTTAACTAAGAACCATCATTGGAGTGTGACATGTATTTCTCTTACTGTCGGTGTAGGCTAAGGCAACAAGAACTTCAAGAGGAAAGAGAACATCAACTTGTCAATCTCATGAAGTTCAGGCAAATGTGAGTTATTTTTGTTTGAATTTGTCATTTTATTTTCAAAGGCAGTAAATTCATATTATTATATAGTTTAAATGTTGTATACTCTTGATAGGGAACAAGCCAAAATATCAACTGATAGTGCATATGCTCCTGGACTACCGGCAAGGGACAAGTGAAGGAGGGGAAGAGCAAAAGGAAATGGGAAATCAATGCCAAATTAAGAGAGAAATTAAAACCTTAAATTAGTTTATATTTTGACTTTTTTTGTGTTTTTTTAGTGTTGAGCCCTTGGAGATATCAAATATGTGGTATAATGGTATTTGAGGTTGTTGCTGTTTCTGAATTCTTTTTCATTTGGTTGCTTTCTAAAAAAAAGATGTTTTTTTTTTGACAATTTTTGACAATTTTTTGACATGTTAACAACATTTTAACGTCTATATTAACGGAAGGACGAATGATGCAGAAACTTAGATACGTTAGGGACTAAAATACAACTAAGATAAAGTTAGGGACTTATTTAGAAAAAGTGTGAAAGGTTAGGGACCACTAGTGTAATTGCTTGAATAGATAAACACTAGTCCGTAGTTAATATCCTTAGTTATGAAGACAATTGTGGAGGAAATAAATAAATACCAAGGGTCAATGCATCAGAAAGTCAAAATTATATATTTGTCAGAACAAGAGGCGGATAAATGGATAATGTAGTGTGAGAAAGACTTACACTAAAATAAAAGACTTACACTAAAATATAAATTAATTGAATGTTAATTCAATAGCACGTACAAATATAGTTTTTTTTAGTAGACATAGTGTCTCTTCGGCAATCACTAAAAATAAGCTAGCTTAATTTTACAAAACAGTTGAATTGATAGCTTATTGTATCAATAGTCAGCTTAAATTTTTCGATTTTAAAGGCAAAACACTTATATGCCGAATAGGCCCATACAAATATAGTTGTGTGTTACTGAAATTTATTTATACAGATATGTATATTTTTTACTTTTTATTACATATATTTATATTTATTATAGGCTGCGGTTCGGGTGAGACAATTATTTATAATGAGAACGTGAGAATGTCTGTTGTTCAACGAATGTTCATTAAAATGTACTCAAATGTTTATAGAACAATTGATGCACAATTTTAAAAAAACTGATGCACATATAGTTCTTCAATTTCTTCGTAGTATGATAATGAATCTGGATTAGGGGCGGACTCACGTTGGGCCGAGGAGGGCTATAGCCACCCCTCGAAAAAAAATTCCCCCAAAAAAAATTTATTGTAGAAAATAGCTTTTTCTGATATAGCCCCTCATGAAATTAGTGTTTTTATTAATTTTAATTAATATATGTAATTTAGCCTTTTCTGGGTTCGAATCCTCCGTTGATGTGCATGTATTAATGAATTTGTAGTGAGTAGTGACCATTGGGCCATACAGTTAGTTGTACACATAGGCGGAGCCAGGGGGAGGGCAGGGTGGGCGACCGCCCCCTCTTTCCGGCTCCGAAATAATGAGTATGAGTATTTTTTGGGTAAAAATTAATAAATATATATTATATTTTGTAAACTATGACACTAAGTTTCTTTAGCTAAGTTGATAAATGCCTCTACAAAAGTACCATTGGTTTGTAGTTCAAACTTTCTCCTCTATTTTTTAGTATTTTAACTATTGTTTTAAATTTCAATACCCTTTCTTTACTCTCTTCCTTTGTTGTTTTTAACACTTCAAAATTTAAAGTCTTAAATATTTTAATTATTCATTTATACTATAAACTAGATAAATAATTTTATGTTATAGAAAAATTTTGCCCCCTTCAAAAAAATCCTAACTGAGTGTAATTTTAAATGATTCGACGATACAAACAAGTACGGAGTACTTGGTACTACAACAATGGTGAAGCATTGACAAACTTGTTGAGGTTATCACATGGTGAAGCACTGTCTTAGGCTTTGATTAGATTAGTTTTAATGAAATTATTATTCTTACTTAAAGAATCAAAGCCATAATTATTGTTGAGGTTATCACATGGTGAAGCATTGACAAACTGGCCGGTTCATTAATTAGACAACTTGATTCCTTTGTTAAATGTTAGGGATTGACCCAACAAGAGAGGAATATTAGTTACTAATCATTCCTTCTTCTTTTTTTGGAACGAGGGTCGAAGTCATTCGAATAAATATTCTAGGCTACTTTGAATAAACCCGAGTTGAGCCCGCAATTCCGAACTACTTTGGAATAACCCGGGTGTAATTCGATCCCTTACATGGTCCCTAAGCATGTTAACAATACGAGTCTGTCCTATGGAAACAGAGAGGGTCAAAGAAGCCAACGAGTCTGCCCCAAATTAAGTTTGCTTCCCAGAAGATATGCCGAATTTGGATGGACCAAACTCTACGAAAGAAGTCTTGACAACTAGTAACAAGGTGATAGATGAGTTTGTAAACGTGATCGATAACTATCTTGAAATTCGTCTCAAAGACAACATATATGAAATTATACTAAAAATATTACTCTCTATTACTTAATTATATTAATTATACTAATTAGTGTTTCAAAGACCACTTCTTAATTATACTGAAAATATTTCAACCAAAAAAAATTATACTACAAATATTACTCTCTATTACTTAATCGAGAGTTGTAGTAATTTTTTTCTTCCAAATGATATTAAGTCCTTGGATTGTACTTTGAAAACGATTTTGTCAAAACACGAGAATATAGAGAAAATATAACTCTTAAAAATATGCTTCATCTTTAATATAGATATTAATATCCAATTAGTTTAAGAAATGAATATTACTAAGTGAGCTTAATTTTTATTGATATAATATATCATTTCTTATGCTAATAATGTTCCAATAGAACGATAAGATTGATCAAAATTATGGAATCAATTGATCAAAAACCCTAAAATATAGAATCATTTCTTATGCATGTCACATTTTCATTTGAGTACCAACTCCAACTTGTCGTGATGTCGTCTCTTGAGTAACTAACTCTAAACTTGTGGTAGTTTATTTGTTTCCATTATTTTGCTATGTTATCTTGGAATTTATATTTTTCAAATTCATATTGCGTTAAACTATTTGGTGAAAAATTATTTCATAAATAGTATCATCCAAATAATTAAGATTAGGTTAAGGTCTTTCGATAATTACAATTTGAATGGATGCTAATTAATTGCACGATGAGATAGATAGATTCAAGGAGTCCCTTTCATCTTTTCTACTTGTAATTGAAAGGCCAAAAATATTTGCGGCTGCTGCAATCTTATCCATTCTTCCCTCAATCATTCAGTATAAACTTATTCACAATTATTTTGGCTAAAATATCCTTTTTTTCTTCCTGATTTGAAGTTTTATGCTTTTTTTTTTATTACAAGTGTAAGAAATAAAAATTTCATCATTTGTTTTGCTAGACTCTCCTAAGTTCATGTCAATCAGTCAGACAAGTTTGAACATATAATCTTACTCACGTATATAATGATTTCTAATATATATATTTATTGTATAAATTAGCAATCTTTATTTTAGACTTTGTTTAAGTGGATATTTTTCGGACTACAAAATTTCAAAAGAAAACAGACTTAGCCCTCGAGTGATTTATACTCTACTTCGAGAAGTAGAACTAATCTAGAAATCAGATTTTCCTTTTATTTTTGGTGTAATAAAAAATTATAGAAACTACTCTAAAGGAAATTGTAATTTCTCCGATCATGAAAATTGTTCTTATATTGTTCAAGTAGGTAAGTTTAACATCTTATGTTTTTAAATGATAAAATTTTTAATTTCTATATTAACACAAATTACATTAATTTAAATCAAATATAACTTTTAAAATTATGATAACAATTCCTACAAAATGGGTAAGTTTTCGAACATTTAAATTCCGACATTAAACTAAAAGAGGGATTAATAAATGTTGTAACAAATTGATAGAGATGTATGAGCATTCATTGATGTGTCTAGATTAATTCACTTTTCCAGCTCATCCGTTATCCGCAAGTTGTTTTGGTCGATACTCAATAGTTATCCACAAATTCTGTTCCATTCTATTATTAGATTTGTTATCCATTAAGGTTAAGCTCAAGTACTATGTTTTTCTCCTGTTTTCGGATATTGACGGTGAAAAAAATTGGAAAATCTTCTTGTCTCTTAAAATTAGTTGATATCAAGAGTTAATGAAGGTCGTGATCAAAGAAAGATCTCTCACTTCTCTAGATCTTTACGATGGAATATAAGTCTTGTAAAGAATTTGTGTGGTATTTTAAATTTTTACTCTATATCTTTATTTTTCCTATTTAATTTAGGTTTTTTTGATTGTTGGAGGATACATTCACCGTTTAGTCTTGAAACTAGATTAATTCTTGTACCGTATGCAAGATTTGTATAAATTTTTAAAATTTTAAGATATTTAGAAATCCCTCCGTTAATTAATACTTGTCCCCGGAGCAATTTCAGGGAGAATTTATTGATCAAAATTTTCGACAAGTATACCCTTCATTTAAGTAAGTAATGACATAGAGAATAAAAGAAAAAATAGTGAGAGAATAAAGGAAAGAATCAATAACAATAGGGTAAATTTGGAAAAAAGGGTGTAAAATTATGTTAAAAGACAAGTAATTTTTAACAAATGATTTGGACTCAAGGGAGAAGTAATTATTAACGGAGGGAGTATTATGTTAAACCACCGTTATACAGACAATATAGCCTTGAACCACAAATTTTATTGAAAATTAATTTAATCACCCATAAAAACATCCCTGTAAACAATTAACCACCATCGTCGCCATCAACCTTTTCAATAAAAAACATTTATATTTGGAAAAAATAACTTTCAATAAAACATATGGTTTGAGGCAATTATATACCCAATTTGATTTAGAGCAGTCAATCTGATCGATCAAGTAAGATTCGATCATTCCAAGTTTAAGTTGAGAACGTATAAGGTCAATTCTAATAGTGGATCAAGCTAGCTAGGTCTATTAATACAGGTTAGCCGATAATTCGGGTTAACAACGCTACATTTTTTAAATTATTAAAACAATAAAAAATATAAAAAAATTACTAAATAATTATATTAACAAACTTTTGTTAATCAAGTCAAATTCGGGCGCATATTCTCGTGTTATCTCGGGTTCGATAATTTCAGATTTTGAGCATTTTCGATCTGAAATTAAAAATGTCATTTATGTATACAATCTAGATAAATTTATATTAATTTTTTTATAAATTGATAAAATATTATCATTAGAGATATATAAATAAAAATAATAATGTTTATTGAAGAAAATACTATATAATTGTTTAACATTTTGCAATATTTTTTACTTTTTTATTCTTTTTAGTTTATTTAAAACTA
The DNA here is from genome assembly GCA_029168935.1 of Oxyria digyna. Taxonomy (NCBI): domain Eukaryota; kingdom Viridiplantae; phylum Streptophyta; class Magnoliopsida; order Caryophyllales; family Polygonaceae; genus Oxyria; species Oxyria digyna. Next base: position 52,269,436 of record JAPVLV010000005.1, read on the forward strand.
TAGAAAAGATATATGACGGTCAATTGTTTACTAATTTGTGATCTTCATATTTATATTTATTTTTTCCTTATTTATTAAATTAATATGATTATGACCCAAATTTGGCACATAATAATATCTAAAAATATTAATTGCAATATCATTGTTATATTTGTTTGTCCTAATTTTCCATATGTGAGAGATTTTATTGTGATATTGTTTGTTTTTCTTCTAAATTTAACACATATATTAATTTGGAAATAAAAACGGTAACCGATAGAAAACTGACAAGTGAATTTTTAATCGCTTGGTCGCGTTGGTAGAAGACTACCAGCCAATGATGGACGGGACGAACCTAGGGGATTATGGATGGTTCCTATTATAATGAATTTTTAATTCTTATTTCAGGATCATATTTATTTTTTAGGATATGAGTTAGAAAAAATATAGATATATTTTTTGATGACGCATTTCCTTGTTTTTTCTGGTAAAAGAGAGGCGACACCTTATGACGTTTTATTAAAATTAAAAATAGCTAATTCATAACTAATCGAAGAATAGCTAAACCCTCACATCATCTAACAAAATTAAATTAACATTGCTAGGAACATACTGTAAGAAATAAAATCCTAGACTAAATGAGTTAGCATACTTTGTCAATTCACCCGCTAGACGATTAGCCTTCCTATACACGAGTCACCCAAACTATTCAGTCATCTGTCAAGAAGTCATGGCACATACGCACCATGAAGGAGAAGGGTTGAGAATCAACCACCCATATCCTAAGTAAACCCACCACCATTTCAGAGTCCACTTGCACCATAGTCCGACGAAATCCCAACTCCCAAGCAATATGGAGCCCATAGTAAAGTAAGTAAACACTCCAAAATCTCAGCTGCAAATCCCGATATTAAGAACAAAACCTCTTTCCATTTCCCACCTTCACCTCTAATGGCACCATCTGCATTTAGGGTAACCCAGTAAAAACTCGGCCTAACCCACCTAATGAGCCTCTCCTTTGATAAAGTCCGGTGTGCCGATAAACACGGGAGTCATGTATATTAGCGCATATGCGCATTGGACCCACAATACAAGCCCATAGAGTTTCATCTTAAAACCAATTGAAAATAAGAGGAGTAATCCATGGTATTATATAGTGGACATTTTATTATCTCAACTTCCGATCACTGCCCTTTACACTCCTCACTTTCATACTTTCATACTTCCCTCCTAGTAATCCTTCACCATCTTCCTAATGATCCCCATCTTGTCCCATTAAAAATCTTTTCATTCCTCCACTTCCATTCCATCCCCACCACACCATTGAAGCAAAAGTAGTCGGCCATTTTCCTTCTGATCCAATATCGTACCTATCATCCATATTAACAAACACCCATTCCACGAATGTAAGTGAAAAGAACTCGGGCCATTTTTCAGGTTCAACCATTTCTCATACGCAAAAAATTTTCGAACCTCATAAGAGTGCCTATGTTGGGAATTATTTTCAAAACGAGTTCATATCGGGAATATTTTCTAAAAAAAAGCCTACTTTAAAAAAAAATTCCTCTTATTATCTTTTTTATCGTCTTGTATTATACAAAAATAAAAATAAATTATAAATGTTTAATTCACTAACACATAAAAATAAAAATATATAACATTTAAATAAAAATAAATTACTTGCACAAATAAACATGAATATGAGCATACATAATTTAAGATATACTTACTTTCTTTGTCTAGGAAATTGACACCATATAATTTTTCATATCATATTTGATCGTAGTAGAAAATAGAAAAAATGTTGTTGATTCTCTTATAGAGAAGTTGTTATCAGTGGACATGACAATAAATGACCAATCTTTGCCATACTCTACATCATACACATATTATTAAGATGTTCATATCGATCTACACTCAGACATGATAAGAACGCAACGCGTGTATTCCTTTATCCGATTGGAAATTGAGCATTATTATTACATTGCTTCTTAAATCAACCTTATTGTAAGAGATTCATGTGCATTCTATAGTCCTTTTTATTTTATTTTGTTCTCAAAGTAATCCTTACAAAGTGACATGTGTAGTTGTACCTTTCGAATTGAACGAACAACGGCCACCTTAACAAACTCGATCACACGTACACATACTTACTTCACTAAATCTGAGGCTTACTTTGATCTAATTGGATCAAACTGCCATACATGTTTTGATTACAGTATTGGATGTCCGACTGTAAAAAATCCGGAGCCTTTCGATTAAAATACTTTAGAGAACCTAGAATTCATAAACTTGACAACTCCAATGCGCAATAACTGATACTCTTCCGTCCACACAATTAACTTATAACAAAAATTTGAACCCAATATATGCTCCCTCCGTCCCATATTATAGATCTCGTTTGTTGTTACCGAGGTAAATTAAGGAAGAGAGAAATAAAAGTGGAGAAGAGAGAGATTGTGAGTGAGTGTGGATTTTTATGTAGGAGATAGAAGATAAAAAAGTGAATTGTTGTGAGTTTTGATGTAAAAATGAGGAAAAAAAGTGTAGATTGATGTGATATTGATAATAAGACAAAAGATAAAAAAGAAAAGTAGGAACTATATTTTGGGACGCCCAAAATGGAAAACGTGATCTATAATAGGGGACGGAGGGAGTACATGGCTCGGGCACAATTAGAGGGTTAAAAAGGTTAATCGGATCGGTCAAATCTGACCGCAATTGATCCGGTTAAAATCGGAATCGAAACGGTCAAATCGTCTTTCTGTCGGTTTAGGTTTAGTTTCAAGAGATTATAGAATCTTGAACCAACAGTTTAAATGAAAGTTAACCGGACGTACCGTCCCAGAACCTAAACCGTCCGATTAACCGTCAGTTCACACAAAAATTAATAATAATATATATATAAAAAATAAAGAATTTCATTTTTTAATACATAGACTCCAACTCTCAGGTAGTTTAAGATGTGGAAATTTTTTATATATTTTATGTTGGTAATAAAAGCGCTTTCGACATTGAAAAATTAGAACAATACAGACTCTAATATTTGTATATATAAAGATAACAAATTACTTACAAATTTCAGACATGTAATGACTCAATTTCTTGATTGGACTTAAATATTTGAACTCATTGAAAAAAAGATAGTAAAATTTTAAAATATAAACTCTCTCTATATTTTTTAATCTTTTTAAAATTATTCTAGTTAAGGGTTGAACCGGTTCAAAAGCCGGAGATTTTTCTGTCAAAACCGGAACTTGAACCGGCCCCTTGTCGGTTAGGTTCAGATGCTTGAACCTTGAACCAACGGTTCATGAACCGCAATCGACGATTCTCGAACCGACAACACATCTAGGCACATTAAGAGAAAATACCTGAAGGAAAAACAACTAACGGAAGATATCTAATTAGATTCAAACAAATACTCTTATTCGAACCGTTAGAGCCGTAGGCCATTTAAATAAAATGTAAATAAAGGAATAAAATCTAATTGATGTATTAGTTCTACTTCACGAAGTAGAATATAAACCAAACAAAGGCTAAACAAATTACTTAGAGGAAGATGATAGGTGATACATTATGGCTTATATATGTATATGTGTACAACCAAAATCTAAACTGATTACAATGTCATGCGATCCTCATATATATATTCATTCTCATATTTTTTATATGTAAAATTTAATTTCAGTTTCGTTTATTTTCAAAATAGAATAAAAATAAAGAAATTTTTTAAGGGTACAATTCAGTTGAGAAAAATTTTTAACATTAGATCATGAGAGTGACAGATGTTTATATTTTAACGTTTATCATATTTTATGTAACACTTCCTTTAAAAATAAATGTTCTTCAGTAATCAAATATTTTTAAATTTATCAACAAATATACACAAAATTAATAATAAGTTTACCATTTTCAAATTCAATTTAAAGTTTATTCTCCTATTTACACTTTTCCTTTTCAAAAATATCCTCAAAATAGAATAGTTAAATTTTTCTTTTTTGGAGTGATAATCACAGACCGTTGGAAGCAACATCCAACAAACGGAAAGTTACTTGTTTTCTTCTACTTCTTCTTCTCCCTCCTCTAAAATCCCATATATAAACCCACCTTTGTTTCCATCATTCCCACACCAGAACCTCACCCAAAAGAATCCCAATCTGCTTCTTCAATCTCAATCTCAATCCTCTCAAATTCAAACCCAATTCACAAAATCAAACATGGAGCTAATACCAGGCCTAAACGACGATCTCGGACTGGAATGCTTAACTCGAGTCCCCTTCGACTCTTTCCCTTCCCTCTCCTCCGTTTGCAGAGCTTGGAATCACCAGATCCAACACCCTTACTTCCATCGCCTTAGAAAAATCTCGGGCCTGACCCGACCCGTTTTCGTCCTCGCGCAGGCCCGACCCGACCCGGAGAAAACGACGGAAAAGGACCGCCCCGCGCCGGAATGCGGGCTGACGGTATTCGACCCGGAATCCGAGTCGTGGGCCCGGATTCCGGGCTTTCCGGGAGGCGGGTTACCGTTGTTTTGCGGTGTCGTCGGAGTCGGGTCGGATCTTGTGGTGATCGGCGGGTGGGACCCGGAGACGTGGGCGGTTTCGAAGGCGGTTCACTTATTCGATTTCCTGACCGGGAAGTGGCGGCGCGGGCCCGACATGCCCGGCCCGACCCGATCCCTTTTCGGGTTGGCGGCCGACCCAGAGAGTCGGGTGGTGGTGGTGGCGGGAGGCCACGACGAGGAGAAAAACGCGCTGAGGTCGGCGCTTGCGTATGACGTGGAAAGGGGAGTGTGGGCCCCTCTCCCCGACATGGCGAGGGAGCGGGACGAGTGCACCGTGGCGTTTAACGGGGGCCGGTTCCACGTCATCGGCGGGTACGAGACCGACGCCCAGGGTCGGTTCGGGGAGAGCGCGGAGTCGTTGGAGCCCGACACGTGGCGGTGGGGCCCGCTCCGCGAGGAGTTTCCGAGCCCGAGCCGCTGGGTGGCGGGGGACGGGGAGACTTACGCTTGTCGGGATGGACACGTGGTGGTTTTACGGGACGACAAGTGGCGGTCGGTTGTGGAAATGCCGGATCAGGTGAAGAGCTGGCAGAAGGTGATGACGTGGCGAGATACGATGGTGGTGATTGGATGCCAGGTGTACGGTGGGCCCCACTTTGCTTATGTGTTGGATTTGAGGAGTTGTAAATGGAGTAAAGTCGAGATGCCTGAAGAGTATTCGGGCAATGTTCAATCTTGTTGTGGTATGGAGTTGTGATTTTGTAAACTTTTTTTTATTGTTTTTTCAAAGTTTTTAGAGGTTAGTTTTTGTCATGAATATCTAGATCGATTAGAGTTGTCCTACAACGCAATGTAGTAGCCCATTTTCAACTTCACATGAGTAGAGCTCAAGACTTTTATATAACATGTTCAAAGGAGTTTAAGACTTGAAATTTTGATATGTACTAGGGTTGATCATATGATATAAAGTCCACTTATTGAGTTCTGACATGTCTAGCGCGAAGCAAATCGAGTCGCTGACTTTCTTGTTTCTTTCGCTTTTTCTTTTCTGCTTGGTGTTTTGGATGTTCCGTCCGATCGATTGTCTGTTTTACTTTCGGATGATGTTAGGGGCTTGATTACGCAGTCTATGCCTCGCCTCGTTGCTTCGTAATCGGTTTTCTTAATGAATGTAATAACAACAAGACAACTTAAACCCTAAAAAACTACAGTGACCTTGCTACAGAAGCCTCGAGGAGACTTTTAAATGTAATAAATGTGCAATTATCGGTTTTGAAGTGTTGGCTAAAAACATCTGAAACTGAAGATTACATGCGTAGAGTGAGAGTATGGTACGTGTTCATGTTAATCTGCTTGGATGTCACATGCCACTATGATTCTATGAGCGGCAAATTTTACCAATAGCACTACTCTGTTGCTTCCACCAGTTTTTATTACGACAACGTACACATGTATTTTCCTTAAATGATAATGTTACATTAATGCATTTCACGTTTAATTCATCACTGTTGCTGACAGATGCTTGCGTAAGATTGCTGTGTTTCAGAATTCTACATCGAATTGAGTTCCATAGTGGGGTTTTAATCATTTTCATAGTATCTTTTTATCTTTTTATCTTCAAATGGACTATCTAAAAAATTACACCAGAAAGAATCCGTACAGTTGCTGCAATACTGCAGCTAGCTCAAAACATGAAGCAAATGAACAAGATATTCCAATTTGGCTTTAGCAATACAATTTCAACAAGTAATGCACTGAACCGTGTAACTAACAAAGTAAAATTGGATTCCTCTATCAAATGCCATACTCAAACAAATCAAAGAATGGAAAGTAGAATATGTCATGCTCAGTTTATTTGCAAGGATTTGGAGAGAGCCTGAGATAGAAGTTTGTACATATGGCTCTTCAAGTAGAATCTCTGCACTGTTTCTCTCCCCTTTAATGCCCATCTGTTTTCTGAATGTAGGGTTCTTGAGCAAGAACTTGATACTACAGATCAGAAATCTGCTGGTATTGCACTTATGCATTTACTGAAGTTGATGTTTGGTGATACTAGTGCACATAAATTATTACAAACTTACAAAGATTGCCCAAATGTTCAACTAAACCATCTCAGACATCTAACTAAACCAGTTTATTGTTTTTTTTAACAAATGAAGTAGCTTAAAATTATTCAAGCATCAGAACTTATACACTGTAAATAGTTTAAGCAAGAATATGACACTCTATACAAAGAAAAGGCTCAAAAAAAAGAAAGGGGTTGATCATACCGGTAGACCAAATGCCATGGCTTCAATTGTCACTCTTCCAAATGTCTCTCTAATACCCTGTTCACATTTTATGATCAGTAGCAGCTTCCAAATCTACATCCAACTGAGCCTATCAGAATCTTGAGATTCTGAACCGTGCTGTCAGATTTTTGATTGTTCAGCATGGATTAGATTTGCAGATTCAACTACCAGAAGCATATCATTGTCTTTCGGTGTTTTAGAGAGCAGGGAATTCCTGCTGCGAAAGGCGAAAGCTAGTTCGTCGTTTACTGATAATGGGATCAAAGAAATCTAAGTGTTTAGTTTGATGTTTTCCTCTTCGCGCCACTGCTAATTTGACTGCAGTTCAGAAAGAAACATGACCATTTATACCCGATGGAGGACAAGCTTTGATCGGTTAAAGTATTCACGTCGGTTCTCCATGATCCACCATGTTATCTGGTTAGATCCAGCAGGAAACTATGCAAGATATCCCTCATTAAAATTTCACACGAATCAACCACAAGTACACACGTCGAAATAACAGAAACAGAGAAGAGGAACCAAATCCAGTTGTCCAATAAGATTTTCCTACATCATTTGACAAGGAATGTACTGTTATTAACCATATTTTCTTCATCATGTTGGAGTAAAAATTGGTATAACCATGTGTTGAAAGTTGAAACCCAATGTTGACATGCATTTGTATAGTAAATTGCTAATCATGTCAAATTGGTATAACCTTTTATTGCTTTGTGCATGGGTTAGTGGGCTGGCTTATTTGGTTTAATGGGCTAGGATAAATAATTATGAATTTGGGTCCAAAAAGGATGGATCCGTTATGTATGATACAGGTGTTATGTGCATGAGGGGCTTCAAAATCTTCTTTACTCTTTTGTTACACCTTTCATCTTTCCATGCGATTTCTCCCCTTTCTTTTAATGCTACACATAATTAAAAGAATGCAGCTTCTCACCCAACCTATTTGGTCGAAAGCAGAGAGAGCAACAAGTATTATAGGTTGGAGTAGGAGAAGAAGAAATACCAACCCACAGATATTAAGAATGAGAATCACGAGATATTTCCTAGGCATTCTTCTCCTAATTCATGTACTCCCTATCATCACCCTCTACAACCACTTCGTCTCGGAAGTCCATGGCTACGACCACTTGTCCCTTCCGAATCACGCGTTTCGCAACCCTTCTCGGAAGCTGGAGGCCTTCAAGGCTTCTTTGGACAAAAACAAAGTAAATTCTCTCATTTCCAACCCCCCTCCTCCGCCGTCGCCGGTAACAATCTTCCATCTAGCAAATTAAGTGTTTCCTTATATGTTTGCATTAAGCTTTGTTCTCACTGGAACTTCTCTCTGAGTTTGTATTGAATTGGTGGGTGGTGTGCAGGTGGCAAACGTTGCACGTGAGTATCACGTGAGTTCGTACGTGGGGGCGGATCCCACCGGCACACACGACAGCACCTCGGCGCTTCTTAATGCCTTGTCCGACGCGAGCAAGGCGATGAGCAATGACACCTTAATTGCGGGGATTCGTAACATAGGAGGCGCCCAAATCAATCTAGACGGAGGGATCTACCTGATCAGCCAGCCTCTCCGGTTCCCCACCACCTCGATCGGCAACATTCTCATACACGGCGGAACCCTAAAGGCCTCCAACACATTCCCCACAGACGCCTACCTCATCGAACTATCCAGCTCGTCACCACCACCCTCGACCAGCCAAACACAGGAAGAAAATCTAACGGGCGGGCCCACCTACATCTACGAGTACATTACCTTCCGAGGCCTCCTCCTCGACTGCAACTTTCGAGGAGGAGGCATCGCCATCGTCAACTCCCTCCGAACATCCCTCGACAACCTCTACATCACCCACTTCGCCACGGACGGCATCCTCGTCCGCTCCGGCCACGAGACCTCCATCCACAGCTCCTACCTCGGCCAGCACATCACCGCCGGAGGTGACCCCGGCGAGCGGTCCTTCTCCGGCACCGCCATCGCCCTCCTCGGAAACGACAACACCGTCTCCGACGTGGTCGTTTTCTCCGCCGCCACCGGAATCCTCGTCTCCGGCCAAGCCAATCTCCTCTCCGGCGTCCACTGCTACAACAAGGCCACTGGCTTCGGCGGCGTCGGCATCTACCTCCGGCTCCCCGGCCTCACCCAGACCCGGATCCTAGGCTCCTACCTCGACTACACCGGCATCGTCGCCGAGGACCCCGTGCAGCTCGTCGTCGCCGGGAACTTCTTCCTCGGCGACGCGGCCTTGACCATCAAGTCGGTGAAGGGCGTCGTCAACGGGCTGGCTGTTGTGGACAACATATTCTCTGGTTCGGGCTCCGGCGTCGAGATAGTCAAGCTCCAAGGGGACTTTACGGATGTGCAGCAGGTCGTCGTTCAGAGGAACAGTGTCGCCGGGATGAACTCCAAGGCCACGTCCGCTACAGCGCACGTGCAAGGGGGCCCCACATGGACGGCTGATTTCACCGCCGTCTTGCTCTTTCCCAATCTCATACGCCACGTCCAGTTCTCTACGCTCTTCGCCGTCGCTCTTAATGTCTCCAACAATAACGTGAATTTGGTTTTGACGGATGTCTCCAACAATACGGTGGTTATCCAGTCGTCTCAGGATGTCGGTAATTCTACCTCTGTTTATGTCATGGTAGATCAGGGATCTCATTAACTTTTCAAATTTATACAATATTTATTAATCTCTCCCTCACTTTATTTCCTTCTTCTTTCTCCCGGCCACGTATCACGATGTGCGTTTTGTTTTATATATTGCTCGGAATTACGAAGATTCCATTGATTTGTGAATAGTGTGAAAACGAGAATCAAGAAGCAAATAATGAGACGGAGGGAGTATTACTACTACTGTATTACTGTAGTATATACACGATCAGGTGAATTTGGATAGCACAATGTAACATCTAGTCCACTTATTGAGCACCAGGAAAAAACAAAGAGAGAAGCAAGTGAAAGGGAGCTATCGAAACAACAAAAAGAAACAACTACAATACCATAGATACAAAACTACAGTTTCATATGTAATAAATGTGCAAAAATCGGTTTCAAGTGTTGGCTAAAAACATCTGAAATTGAGTGTCACATGCCACTATGATTCTATGAGCGGCAAATTTTGCCAATTCCACTAGCTTCTGTTGCATGTATTTTCCTTATATGATCATGTTACATTAATGCATTTCACGTTTAATTCATCACTGTTGCTGACAGGTGCTTGCTTAAGATTGTGGGATTGCTGTGTTTTAAACATGAAGCAAATTAAGCAACAAAGTTTCAGATATTACATATGTGATTCATGCATCTTTTAATTTATATTAAAGGGATCCATTTAAAAAAATCAGAATACAAAGTTTACAAATCAATCTAAATGCCAGGAAAAAGGAAGGCGAGAGAGAGAGGCTGTACTTGTGAATTTGATCTCAGGTTTATCGATCAATCGATCGACTAAGCCATGCGTATTCATGCGTGTTCATTGATGGAGTCATGCACGATGCTTCTCGATCTCATGCACCCAACATCACTCACTGATTAACGGGCGGGCACGAGAAAGAGAGGCATAGAGCAGAACTCCACCAATTTCTTCTATAGGCAAACTTATCATCACTCACTTCGGTTTATTCTTCGTACTGAATTACGGACTACAACATAACTAACTCATCTACGTACCAACAAGAAAAATGAACAATCGTTGGTCTATCTAGATATTGAAAGATACAAAAATATTAACTAGAGCTATAACCATATATATTTATAATATCTACCCTAATATCTCCAATAAATAAAAGAAAAAAAGTAAAAGAAAGGCATGTACTCCTTCTGTCCCAATATATCGATTCCATTGTTTTTTTATATCATTCACAATTTCGAGAGAATATTATAGATTTATTCCAATATATAAAGAAAAACATAATCATGTGAAGTCTTGTTTGATTCGTATCGATGAGTACTTTAAAAATGTAATAACTTTATATCTTCTACTAATATGTAATGAGAACGTAATGATTATTTGGGAAAACAGAATAAACAAAATCCATATGCTATAAAAAAAAGATTTCCGAAAATAAGAACATATACAAAAATAATATATACTCCCTCCGTCCCGATATATAATTCTTGTTTGTCGTTATCGAGAAAAATTAAGGTTATGAAAAGAAAAAGTGAGAATGAGAGAGAATGTGGATTTTTATGTAGGAGAGAGAAAATAAAAAATAAGTTGGTGTGAGTTTTGATGTAAAAAAAGGAGGAAAGAGAGGGTAATTGAATGTGATGAGTATAATAAGACAAAAGACATAAAAGGGAAAGAATTTTTTGAGATACCCGATTAGAAAAACAGGAATTATATAATGGAACGGAGGGAGTATATTCTAAAATAATGAACTGCGAAAATTAAAGTAATATCCTAAAAAAAATTTAGTTGGGAAATCAAGTTAATGGGAGTTGGGCTAGCCCATATTATATACATATACAAAATTGAACTGATTTCTAAAATGTTCGATGTGGGACGAACACTTGTGCCATGCTTTCAAGCATATGGAACACAATAGTACACTCAGATTTCAAATCAATTTGGCTTCAGCAAAACAATTTATACAAGTAAGGCATTTGAACTGTAACTAACAAGTAAAATTGGATTCCTCTATCAAATGCAATACTCAAACAAATCAAAGAATGGAAAGTAATATTCAAAATTTCCCTCCAAGAAAAAAAAATCAGTTTATGTGCAAGGATTTGGAGAGAACCTGAGATAGAAGTTTGTACATATGTCGCTTCAAGTAGAATCTCTGCACTTTCTCCCTTCCATTAATTCCCATCTGCTTTCTAAAACTAGGGTTCTTGAGCAACAACTTGATATTCTCAGCCAGCACTTTCCGACCGGGTCGACCAACTGGGTGGAGCAGCCCTGTTATGTTTTGATCCACTATCTCCCTTGTTCCTCCAGCATCTGTGCCCAAAACCTGCATCGAGACGTTCGCTACAGATCAGAAATTGTTGCAGAAATAAAAACACAAACAAGCGTTTTTTTTGCTCATACCGGGAGACCAAATGCCATAGCTTCAATTGTTACTCTTCCAAATGTTTCTCCAATACCCTGTTCAAATTTGGTGATCAGTATAAATTGCAGATGAACAAAAATTAGAATAAAAATTGAAAGCTTCATACTTGGGAATTTGTAACATAGACATCAGCAGCTGAGTAAAGAGAAGCAACACTAGTAGTAGCTGGAGTCCAAAGTACAGACTTTGAGAAATTAGGATTCTCGGATAAGAATCTGATAATGTCTTTCACATACAACACCTTATTGCTTTTAGATCCAACTGAGCCTATAAGAATTTTGAGATTCTGAACTGTGCTGTCAGATTTTTGATGCAATCCCCTCAACTTTAGCCTCTCTGTCAAAGTGTTGAACCCGATATCCGTTTGAGATTGTTCAGTATGGATTAAATTTGCAGATTCAACTACCAGAAGCTGACCCTTAGCAGAATTTATGCTACTCAATGCCATGACAAGCATATCATTTTCTTTTAGTCCCATCTCTTTTCTGACAGCTTCTCTTAGCATTTGTCTTTTCTGCATCATCATTTCTGGGGTAAATTTCGGTGTGTTTAGAGAGCAGGGAATTCCTGCTGCAAAAGCTAGTTCGTCGTTTACTGATAATGGGATAAAAGAAATCCGATTGTGTAAGTTGATGTTTCCCTCTTCCCACCAGGATAGCCATTGATCTGACTGCAAATGAGAAAGGAACATGAGAGTGTTCACCCGGTGGAGGACATGCTTTGATCGGTCGAAGTATTCACGTCGGTTCTCCATGATCCACCATATTATCTGGTTAGATCCAGCAGGAAAATATGCAAGATATCCCTCTGTAAAAAAAGCATTAAAATTTTCACATGAATCAACCACAGGTATACACGTTCAAATGACAGACATTTCAAACTGAAGAAAAATCTAAATACAACTTGCTAACAGAAACAGAGAAAGAGAGGGACCAAATCCAGTTATCCAATAAGATCTTCCTAGATCATTTGACAGTATACACTAAACAGCAGTGATAATTGATAAGGCCTGTCCGCTAGGTAGAAACCGACAAGGAATATACAGTTATCAAAGAATGTCATCTTACTTTCTTCATCAAGTACATTCTTATATCCTTAGATTCATTCCTCACCCTTCATGATGGAAAGAAAATGGGTATAACCATATCCAGTTTTGACTTGTGTGATGCCTTTATTCGTAAAATGCTAATCATACCTTAAAATTGTGATATCAGTTCTTTTTCCCTTATGAAATTCACCAGTACGAACATTACTTAATAGTTCTGTAAACAAAGATCACCATTAGATGGAAGATGATAAGGCTAAGGATTAAACAATGCATGCTAATTGAGTTATAAGACTCTTCCAAATGTTTACTGTATGCCTTTAATTTCTCACCAATAAAATACAGAAACATAATAAATAAGTTCATTCTAGAAAAACTACTCCAAAGAGAATCATATGATGCACAAGATAAAAAGAGATTTTCACCTATCCAAGATGCACAAACTGCTGACCCGGCAACAACAAGATCTGCATCCATTGCAACTCCAAAGCTATGCTCAGCTTTATCATCAATCAATCTAATCTTTCTTCTCAAAAGCTCAGGCATCAATCCACCTTTCCTGCTAAGAACAACAGCCTGAACACTCGCCCCACAGCTCAACAGCTCAGTTGCCAACTCCAACATAGACAAAGGAGCACCAGTCATCGAAAGCTCATGAAATATCAACACAAATTTCTTAGACCAGACAAGCTCAGAAAATACTTCCTTATGATCACACTTACTGCTTCTCACCTTAGGACTCCATTCCAATATCCTATCCTCAATCGACCCGAAAGGCCCAAAAAGACGCCCATAAGTAGCATTTCTCCTCGGAATTTCTTCCTGCACAACACTCAAACCCTTGTTTTTCCTACGAGTTTTCCGTTTTGATTTTCTGCCCTCCATATTATTATTCTCTGTTCTCGCCAACGCTACATCTATATTCTCAGGCTTAAGTGTCAATTTGGTACCAAATTGTGGTTCTGTAGAATCGATAAGCTTTTCTTGGCTGGAATTGATAAAACCTTGGTGTTTATCGTTATCAGACCATCTGGACTGGATATAGAATCCACCATAAGTCCAGAGAGTAATCAGAAGCAACCAATGCACCACACGACTACTACTGAAGCAACGAAACAGAAACGCACCTCTCTTTGCTTCCCGTCGAGGTGTTCGGCCGGAATTTGACCTCGCAAACGACGGAGAATTTCTAGGGCTTGATCTCTCAGCTAAAGTGGCTTTCAGAGGTCTTAAGGAAGTAGAACGTACTACATTACTCTCCTCCATTTTCAACTCTTCCAAGCTTCTTCAGATTCTTGATCACAAACGCGGAATTCAGAGAATCAGAACATCGCGGTTACGGCAAAGTAGAAGAAGATTACAGAGAAGAACCGGAAATATCTCATACTGAACGATCTTGCTGAAGCTCAAGAAATGGTGAAGACGAATAAACTCTGAAGACAGAGAGAGATTCTTGATTTTTGTTTTGAGAAGAAACCATTTTTGTTGTCAACGGAGGGAGAAACACAGAAAATAGAACTTTTTTTGTATTTTTGTTTCAAATTTATTTTTGAAATTTTTGGTTTTTGTATCCTAAAGGGAAATGTTTGGTGGCGGTATCACGTTCGCGGGTCCAACTAATTTAATTATTTATTTAGATTCCATCATTATCTTCCTAACTAACACATTCCATTTTATATGTAAATAATGAATACTATTATATTATATGTGAACCATAATTATAAACAATTAAAATTTACATATGAAGTTAACTGTAAACCTTATATATAAATTAGTATTATAAATTTACATATTAAGATAATAATGGAAAAATTATTTTAACCCAATTCCCTTCTATTCCATCATAATATATTTTGATCTAATTATTGGCAAGAAAGTTTCTATTTATCAAAAAAGATTTTACTATTTGTTATGAGATCACATGTTACATAAGAAAAAGAAAAGAAAATACAAGGCTTGGAACTACAATTACCTAAGCTTCAATAATTTGGAGGAGAAGGATCATCATCAATTGTACCAACAGCCTCAAGTACTGATGAATAAGTGATCAAATCATATTTAAATCCTTTATGATTCATCTCCTTCATCAACCTAACAGCCTCCTCAAACATCCCAGCTCTGCTAAAACACCCAAGAACAGTATTGTAAGAAACAGCATCTGGTTTCATTGCACCATTCTTCATCTTCTCAAAAATCTGCAATGCACTTCTCGGTCCTCCAATTCTTGCAACTCCATTCAAGATTATATTATGAGAGTTTATGTCTGGTGAACAACTATTTTCCTCCATTTTTCTGAGTAAATTCTGGGCTTCATCAATCATGCCAGCTCGTACCATGCCTGACATCAGCGCGTTGTAGGCATAAACATCGGGAGTGCAACCGAATCCTTTCATCTCATTGAAAAGATCAACAGCCTCATGAAGCCGACCGGATTTTCCATAATGCTTAATCATAACTGCATAGACCCTAGAGCTCGAGGCACCACAGTTTTCCTTTAATTCCTGAAACAGTTCATTTGCAGCTTCATATCTTTTCGCCTTTCCCAGGGTATTGATTAAGCTACAATATGCAGCTGGACATGGAGGAATTCCCTTCTCATCCATTTCTTCAAGTAGAATCAAGGCTTTCTCAACTCTGTTCATTTTGCAAAAGCCGTCTATAAGAATTGAGTAAGTGTAGTCACTTGGAGTTATCCCACCTGCCTTCATTTTGTCTAGCAAAGCTGAGATTTCAAATGCTGGAGCTTTGCATCTGAACAGAGTTTTTATTAGAGTATTGTAGGTTACCACATTTGGGAGGCACTGTAAAGAGTCCATCTCTCTGAATAATTTGACAGCATCTGCAGAACGACCGGCTTTTCCTAAGATATTAATCAAATTATTCACTAAGACGACATCCGGCTTGCAACCCTCTTTTAGGAGACTTAAAAAAACTCCATAAGCTTCATCAACTCTGCCAGCTGCACCAAGGCCCCTAATCAACTCTGTGTAGGTGTAAACAGTAGGAGGACAGCCGTTCTCTTTCATCTCCTTAAACAAGCACAATGCTTTTTCAGCCATACCTGATTTGAAATAAATAGCTAATAGTGTTGTATAGATTTTTGCAGTAGGATGTAGACCGTTTTCCTTCATCTCTACAAACAACCTAATAGCAGAATCAAGATGACCAAGTTTCTCAAAAGCTGAAATGAGAGCACTGTAAGTAACCGTGTTCGGGAGACAGTTACCTTCACTACACATTTCATTATAGAGCTCATGCAACTTTTCATAATGACCTTCTTGCATCAGCATTATGATCAGAGAGTTGTATGTGGTTGATGTCGGCTTGCATTTCCGAGCTTTAATCTGGTAAAAAACAGATAGTGCCTTATTCACCATTTTAGCATTTCCTAAGAGCTTCACAATTTCAGATAGTTCAGTTGGACCCATAAGACATGTGCTTTTGACCATTTCTTGGATCATCTTCCACATTTCGCCGAATAACGCAGATTCATGCAGACAATGAATTAGAGACATGTATGTAGTAGAGTCATGCTCAAAGTGTCTTCTTTTTCCTGCCCACTTGAAGAACTGGATCTTAACGTTGATATTAACATCAATCTTCAAAACTTCACGAACCAACCTATGGTCTACCTTCAACTTAAGAACTTCTATTGCTTTTTCTGCATCAGCTCCCCATTTAAATATTTTCAATATCCTTATGAACCTCTCATCAAGTTTCCTGACAGATGGATCTTTCCCTAATGAGATTCTGTTCTTTTGAGGGATTACATTACCATCAGTTGGTGTTGATGTTGGTACGAGAAACATTTTAACAATTTCATTTTCTGCATAATGATCATTGAAAAATTTGAGAAGCCGAGAAAGAGCAAGGCAAAACTATAAGCTTACATCACACCTGTTTGCTTAATCCTTTGAGATAGCCTGGGTAGAGTTGATATGGTTCGTCTTGACAAATTCATTGGAGCTTTCATCTACAAAACTAAAATAGAGCAAATTATCTACACATCAAAAAACAGAACCAATATCAAACATCCTTTATGATATCATACCTCCACTTTCTGTAAATCCTTTGTAAGAATCTGATAATTCTAAATGTTCACGAGTGAAATGCCACAAAAACTGCTAAACCAAATGTTTTTCAAAGGAAACCAAAAGCACAGTTAATAGACCTTCAAATCCTACTTTAAAACAGAAAATTACTGATCAAATAGTAATAATATTAGATCAGCATAAAGACTACTCACAATAAACTAAATCTTTCAACCAGAAGCCATCTGGTGTTGCTCCTTCAAAAAACCTACCCAGTTGATATGGTTCGTCTTGACGAATTCATAGTAGCTTTCATCTACAAAACTAAGATAGAGTAAATTATCTACCTCCAAGGAGTCAAAGTGTTTGTATACTATGATCAACTATTAAGCAGAAATTTTCTCTATGAAGGGAAAATAATAGCAGGCCAAACTATCAAATCCTAAGTAAAATTCAACTGTGTCAATCTTATTGAATGAAGAACATAAAACATTAAAACCATACAGCAAACCATTACTAATGGAAATTTGGTCTTTAATGATAGATATTACAGAAGCTCAATTTTAAAGCAGCTCTAGTTTCTAACATGGCATGAATACTATTAGCCTTGTGGTTCAGTTATAAGTTATAACAGCCTGAGCTTGGTGGCATTACTAATTTTCCTCGTTCTGACCATCTGCTACACTAATGTCTCATCAGTGTCTACAAGAAGCATCCAAAAAACAGATTCTTAAAAAACATCATTTATGATATCTTACCTCGACTTTCTGTAATTCCTTTGTAAGAATCTGATATTCCCAAATGCTCATGAGTAAGATTGCACAAAAACTGCTAAATTTAAATCCAATATCAAAACAAAAAAATTACTGATCTAATACACACTCACAATCAACTAAATCTTCCAACCAGAAGCCATATGGCGTTGCTCCTACAAATTCAAGCAGCCAAACCGAACATCGTGCCCTAGATTTCCAGTAAATAAATGAAATAAAAACGCACCCAAATTGATCTGTGCATACGGACGGAAATTGCAAGCAAGAATCCCCAAATTTTCAATCCCTAACCATTAGAAATCATTATTGGGCCACACTCATTCCTATCTACCGTGGTCTGTTATATTAGACTTCTGAACTGGGCTAGGCCCAAAACAAGGTTAAAATTGAATTGTAAGGGATACTCGTATATTATATGATGATTAGTTGATTACATGTTCTTGATAGATTTATTGAAATATAAATTGACCATATGTATTATAAGTTTTTTTAGTAATGATAATGAGATAAATTATTAAACTAAAAAGCATGTATTTATTTACTATATGTGATACGCGGGTAAATACATGAGAAATGCCTTTTCGTAATAACATATTTATCAAATTTGTGTAGGCATGAGATTAAATATATAAAATGAAAATTAGATAAAAAAAAATAGTACTCCCTTCCATAAATTGAGAGATCGTAGGAATATGTATGGATTATGATATAGATAAAAATAATTTCATAAATTGAGATCCCTTCCACATAGAAGACCTAGATAATGTTGTGCTACAATATTTTGATGTTTTGGAAATAACTTTCCTTACAAGAAACTTTAGAGATAATTGTATTTATTCACGTACAAACCCTAGCTAACAACAATTCTTGTGCTAAACTTGCAACTTTCTTCTTGATTCGCTCTCTTGTGTCTATTATTTTCTCTAGCAAGAGATCATGGATAGCTTATCTACAACACTATTCAGAGAACGCAGAATCGATGGCCCATCCAACTGCTTTTACCACATCTATGTTCTGCCATTAGAAGGGCAAGACTACTTCTATGAGCTCAACTCATTCGAAACTGTTGAAGAAGAATTGAGTATTGATATCATCAAACGCGAACACTATCCGTTGATGATACAGAACCCGACTCCTGATTCCAATCCCGATGTCACCGAGTGGGAGTTACGCATATCTGGAAAGCCCTACCCTGGATTCGAGCAAGAACTTGTATCGTGTCTCGAAAGCATGCACATACCATCAACTATACGAGACGATGTCGTTGCCATGATAACAAACGACATCTTGTTTCGACCCATTCTGGCGTCTGACTCCGTTGGAATTTACGTCTCGATGCATCTTTATGACTTCGAGTTCAATGAAGATGAAGATGTTGATTCTGATGCTGATGCTGATTTTGATTTTGATTTTGATGTTGATGTTGATACTGAAGATGAAGATGAGGAGGATGAAGATGAAGATGAGGAGGATGAAGATGACGATGAAGGAGATGAGTATGGTGAAGAGTTTTTCGAGTACAACGAAGAGGATGATGAAGAAGAAGACGAGGAGGATGGAGAATTTTTGCGTGATATGGAGGATGAAGATGACGATGAAGGAGATGAGTATGGTGAAGAGTTTTTCGAGTACAACGAAGAGGATGATGAAGAAGAAGAAGAAGATGAAGACGAGGAGGATGAAGAATTTTTGCGTGATATGGAGGTGCTTAGGACGATACTGTATTTGACAGGAGTTATCTCAGAAGAGACGTCCTCGATGACGTCAGAGAGCGGAGGAGTCGACATGAAGGCGTTGGAGAAGGTTAAGATTGAAGGAGGAGAGAGGGAGAAGGATTGCGCGGTTTGCTTGGAGGAGTTTACGATCGGTCTCGAGGCAACGAGATTGCCATGTTCGCATGTTTTTCATGACAACTGCATTGGTAGATGGTTTGAGAATCGAGATGAGTGTCCGTTATGTCGTGAGAAGGTGCCTCATCGACTAGGCTTGATCGAACGTAACTTAACTATGACCAGATAACAATGTGTTCAATTAATAAGTTGAAGTTGTAAGAAAGTGCTTAATTATGTACTGAAAATGCTCTTCAAACGTTAATAACAATGTGTTCAATTAATAAGTCTTTCGATAGTAGTTCAAATTGATCATACTTTTCGTGTGAGAAGTTTCAAATTTGAGGTGTTTCATGGGTAAGTTAATTAGTATATGACCAGATATGTATTTTTTTTTGCAATTCTAATCATTAATCGAGTGTTTGAATTGTCATTAATGGATTAGTGTATATATGGTTTAAACCAATCGATAATGAAGCCACGTACACATGATATTGTTAGTTGATGAAGCTACATAAGGTTGATGATGAAGTTTGATAAAAATTAACAAACAACAATAATTATTATTATTGTTTGATAGCTAGGTTAGCAAAATAGGAAAGAAGTTTATTAGCTTAAGGGTTTGTTAGGGATCGAGACGATGACTGAAATCTAAATAATACTAGTATAAATTTTAATTTAAAAAAACATATAAAAATTCAAATAGAAGCTCAAAAAACATATACAAAAAAATTTAGGTTTTTTTAGTGTGAGTGTCTGATCCATATTAATTAATGTGTTCAATATAAAAAAAAAAGTTTATAATATTTTCTAGGAAATAATATCTTGACACTTCACTAAAAATAAAAACTGATCGTTTAAAACTATATATCTTTGAAATATTTTTATTTAGAAGAAATCATATAAGGAGTATGATTTTCTAACAGATATCGTAAGGATATATCATTAATTAATATTCAAAATATCTGCTATTTGCTGTGATGAATTTATAATATTTGTTTTTATCTGAAATAACAATATCTCTAATAAATTGCTTATTCTTTTCATCAAATAACAATATTCTTTATAAATTGCTTTTTTACTTTTACTTTAAAAAACAAGTGGAAATTTGTTAGAAGTTGCAAACTTATCTTAAAAGATGGATAAAAACAACTCGTTAAAATTTCCTTATCC
Organism: Oxyria digyna; assembly: GCA_029168935.1. Classification (NCBI taxonomy): domain Eukaryota; kingdom Viridiplantae; phylum Streptophyta; class Magnoliopsida; order Caryophyllales; family Polygonaceae; genus Oxyria; species Oxyria digyna. The sequence continues at coordinate 52,290,110 of JAPVLV010000005.1, forward strand.
ATATAAAAGATAAATTAATATTTACATGCTCACAAACCCTAATCCACAACAACTTGAATGCTTAGCAAATCTCCTAGCTATATAATAACCTCGATCAACTTCAACTTACAACTTTCTTCTTATTACTTCCTTCACAAGTTAAGATGGCCAACTTTGCTAGAAGCTACACAAAAGAAGGATCGATCGAAGATGGTCCACGCCATAGCTCATACTGCATCACGATGGACTCACTTAATGGGCAAAGCTACTACAACGACACCTTCTTTCGAGCCCAAGGCTTGAACGTCGATCTTGACCTGATTCCTCATTCCAATCCCGATACTCGTCGTTGGATACTCAAGATATCTGGAGCGCTCTACCGTGGTTTTCAAGAAGATCTCGACTCGTATTTCGAACGAGAGTATTTTCCTTTTGTCGTACGAAGCAACATCATCTCGCTTATCGACAACGAGATTTCGAGTTTAGCCAATCTCGAGAGAGGCGTTACAGTAGGCATACAGGTGTCGATCGAGATGATGGGGGACGTGATGATGGAGTCGTTTTTCGAGGATTTCTGGGTGAAGACGTCGATCAGAGAAGTCAAAGTCGATGAGTTCGAGAAGGTTAGGATCGTTGGCGGGGAGAGAGAGACCGAGTGCGCGGTTTGCTTGGACGATTTTTCGATCGGTTTAATGGCGACAAAACTACCTTGCTCTCATGTTTTTCATGATTATTGTCTTAGTAGATGGTTCAAGAAGAAGAGCTTGTGCCCGACGTGTCGTGAGGAGTTGTCTTCGGTTGACTCGAAGACAACTCCTCACGACAGATTAGATGTAGTATGATATATGTTTTTGAAGTTTTAAGCTTATGTAAGTGAACGATTTAATGCTTCTTTGAATGTTAATGCAAATATAGTTCAATTCATAAGTCTTTTGATAGTAGTATACTCGGTTATGTTGCTTGATTACTTTGTTTTATTCTGTTCAGTTTTGTTTTAGCAGATTGATCGTTTGCAAGTTAGAAATTATAAATTATTTGATTTGTATAACTTACGGAGTACTATACTATATAGTAATTCATACAGTATAAGACAACGTATCGTAAATAGAAATCTAAATACAATACATGGTCATAAGTCTATGATGCCACACTTGATATTGTTAGTTAATAAACTTTCATAATGTTGATGATGAAGTATGATAAAAAAGAACAAGTGTTTGACCGATACATACTCAACTTAGATTCGATGATCCCTTAAAGAAAATTCTACTCGTTTTGATGGAGATAAATATATAAAAGTAATTAGTACATTAAATTAAGAACTTGTAATTAGAATTTTTTGCATATTATTATTCCGCTGCTATACCTCCTTAGTAACAATACCTATTGTTCCCTAGGAAGTAAGTGCAATACCTATTGTTCCCTAGGAAGTAAGTGCAGTAGTTCAAATTGATCATACTTTTCGTGTGAGAAGTTTCAAATTTGAGGTGTTTCATGGGTAAGTTAATTAGTATATGACCAGATATGTATTTTTTTTTGCAATTCTAATCATTAATCGAGTGTTTGAATTGTCATTAATGGAGTAGTGTATATATGGTTTAAACCAATCGATAATGAAGCCACGTACACATGATATTGTTAGTTGATGAAGCTACATAAGGTTGATGATGAAGTTTGATAAAAATTAACAAACAACAATAATTATTATTATTGTTTGATAGCTAGGTTAGCAAAATAGGAAAGAAGTTTATTAGCTTAAGGGTTTGTTAGGGATCGTCATCGTAGCAAGGATTTGATAGATGAGACGATGACTGAAATCTAAATAATACTAGTATAAATTTTAATTTAAAAAAACATATAAAAATTCAAATAGAAGCTCAAAAAACATATACAAAAAAATTTAGGTTTTTTTAGTGTGAGTGTGTGATCCATATTAATTAATGTGTTCAATATAAAAAAAAAAGTTTATAATATTTTCTAGGAAATAATATCTTGACACTTCACTAAAAATAAAAACTGATCGTTTAAAACTATATATCTTTGAAATATTTTTATTTAGAAGAAATCATATAAGGAGTATGATTTTCTAACAGATATCGTAAGGATATATCATTAATTAATATTCAAAATATCTGCTATTTGCTGTGATGAATTTATAATATTTGTTTTTATCTGAAATAACAATATCTCTAATAAATTGCTTATTCTTTTCATCAAATAACAATATTCTTTATAAATTGCTTTTTTACTTTTACTTTAAAAAACAAGTGGAAATTTGTTAGAAGTTGCAAACTTATCTTAAAAGATGGATAAAAACAACTCGTTAAAATTTCCTTATCCATATAAAAGATAAATTAATATTTACATGCTCACAAACCCTAATCCACAACAACTTGAATGCTTAGCAAATCTCCTAGCTATATAATAACCTCGATCAACTTCAACTTACAACTTTCTTCTTATTACTTCCTTCACAAGTTAAGATGGCCAACTTTGCTAGAAGCTACACAAAAGAAGGATCGATCGAAGATGGTCCACGCCATAGCTCATACTGCATCACGATGAACTCACTTAATGGGCAAAGCTACTACAACGACACCTTCTTTAGAGCCCAAGGCTTGAACGTCGATCTTGACCTGATTCCTCATTCCAATCCCGATACTCGTCGTTGGATACTCAAGATATCTGGAGCGCTCTACCGTGGTTTTCAAGAAGATCTCGACTCGTATTTCGAACGAGAGTATTTTCCTTTTGTCGTACGAAGCGACATCATCTCGCTTATCGACAACGAGATTTCGAGTTTAGCCAATCTCGAGAGAGGCGTTACAGTAGGCATACAGGTGTCGATCGAGATGATGGGGGACGTGATGATGGAGTCGTTTTTCGAGGATTTCTGGGTGAAGACGTCGATCGGAGAAGTCAAAGTCGATGAGTTCGAGAAGGTTAGGATCGTTGGCGGGGAGAGAGAGACCGAGTGCGCAGTTTGCTTGGACGATTTTTCGATCGGTTTAATGGCGACAAAACTACCTTGCTCTCATGTTTTTCATGATTATTGTCTTAGTAGATGGTTCAAGAAGAAGAGCTTGTGCCCGACGTGTCGTGAGGAGTTGTCTTCGGTTGACTCGAAGACAACTCCTCACGACAGATTAGATGTAGTATGATATATGTTTTTGAAGTTTTAAGCTTATGTAAGTGAACGATTTAATGCTTCTTTGAATGTTAATGCAAATATAGTTCAATTCATAAGTCTTTTGATAGTAGTATACTCGGTTATGTTGCTTGATTACTTTGTTTTATTCTGTGCAGTTTTGTTTTAGCAGATTGATCGTTTGCAAGTTAGAAATTATAAATTATTTGATTTGTATAACTTACGGAGTACTATACTATATAGTAATTCATACAGTATAAGACAACGTATCGTAAATAGAAATCTAAATACAATACATGGTCATAAGTCTATGATGCCACACTTGATATTGTTAGTTAATAAACTTTCATAATGTTGATGATGAAGTATGATAAAAAAGAACAAGTGTTTGACCGATACATACTCAACTTAGATTCGATGATCCCTTAAAGAAAATTCGACTCGTTTTGATGGAGATAAATATATAAAAGTAATTAGTACATTAAATTAAGAACTTGTAATTAGAATTTTTTGCATATTATTATTCCGCTGCTATACCTCCTGAGGAACAATATTTATTGTTCCCTAGGAAGTAACTGTGTTAACCGATCCAACCGATCCAACAGTAGTTCAAAATGATCATACTTTTCGTGCGAGAAGTTTCAAATTTGAGGTGTTTCATGGGTAAGTTAATTAGTATATGACCAGATATGTATTTTTTTTTGCAATTCTAATCATTAATCGACTGTTTGAATTGTCATTAATGGAGTAGTGTATATATGGTTTAAACCAATCGATAATGAAGCCACGTACACATGATATTGTTAGTTGATGAAGCTACATGAAGTTTGATAAAAATTAACAAACAACAATAATTATTATTATTGTTTGATAGCTAGGTTAGCACAATAGGAAAGAAGTTTATTAGCTTAAGGGTTTGTTAGGGATCGTCATCGTAGCAAGGATTTGATAGATGAGACGATGACTGAAATCTAAATAATACTAGTATAAATTTTAATTTAAAAAACATATAAAAATTCAAATAGAAGCTCAAAAAACATATACAAAAATATTTAGGGTTTTTTTTAGTGTGAGTGTGTGATCCATATTAATTAATGTGTTCAATATAAAAAATATGTTTATAATATTTTCTAGGAAATAATATCTAGACACTTCACTAAAAAATAAAAACTGATCGTTTAAAACTTTATCTTTGAAATTTTTTTATTTAGAAGAAATCATATAAGGAGTATGGTTTTCTAACAGATATCGTAAGGATATATCATTAATTATCATTCAAAATATCTGCTAGCTGCTGTGATGAATTTATAATATTTGTTTTATCTGAAATAACAAGATCTCTAATAAATTGCTTATTCTTTTCATAAAAAAAAAATTGCTTATTCTATGTGTTAAAACAAACTAGTGTAGACCCCGTGAATATCACGGGATTAATATTTATAGAATGTTTATAATTTTTATTCAAACATTTAAAGAAAAGTTATAGTTATATTTGTAAAAGATAAATAATAATAATATTAATACATGTTTTCATTGTAATATATGTATGTAAAAACAGAGTGAAAAACACTGAATGATCAACCTCCAATATAAAATATACATCAATCTATCGTATAGTAATCAAAGCTCAATTAGATAGTCTAAGAATAAAATAATGACCGGACTATAAATAATACCGTAAATATAATCGTTCTACATCATACTCTATAAAGCTTGAACTATTGAGTTCAATAATCGATTTTCTAACATAGGGCATATGATAAACATATTTAAATAAGAAACTATCCTACAAGTAAATGGATAAACCCATTACAAAAGAATCAATAAAATATGGTAACACTTATTCATAAATTTCTAAAATTAACCTCTTATTTAAAGAGGTTAAATGAAATGATCAAAGCTTAGTGTATGCCCTTTATTGTATGTTCCTCCTAAACATGATTTATAAATGACCAAAGCTCTTGAATATGTGACTTGATTTGTATATTTGTAGAAAATCACGGAGAAGGTTGATAATTGTGGAAAAATTGATTTTTTTATTTAAAAATTTGATTAATTTTTTTTTTTGATTTTTTGATTTTTTTTTAAAATGGTGACATGACGCTTAAGTTGCGTAATATTTTGTGAAGACTTGACTTCTCCCTTGTATTTAGATTTAAGAAGTCATGCGTTGTTGTATACGGAGTATATGAAATCCGTTAGATGCTAAGATATTCTTTATAAATTTGCTTTTTTTCTTTTACTTTAAAAAACAAGTGGAAATCTATCTATATAATCTATTAAAGCTGAGACTTTTCAAGGTTTCTCCTTGATTCTGGCCCCACCACATCCATGTGGCAATTTGTTATTGTTTCTCTTTTAATTGTTTTTATATTTTTATTTGATTTAAAATAAAACATTATTTTCTAATCACTTTTGTAGGTAAATATATATATAAACATCACTTCTAACAAATTTGACTACAAACTATACTACTAAAATAAAATACTACTTAAACATTTGTTACATTAATGTGTCATATCTTATAATATACACATATTTTCACTTTTTTTAAAGTCCTCACCAATTTTAGCCTTCTGACAAATCGTAAACTGAATGATTATAAATTGATTTAATAATTATTCTTTACTTAAGTTATTGTTTAGTAAATAGATATATCAATTTAAAAAATAATCTTAATCTATTTTATATATCTATCTAATATCTCTACATGTATATTAAAGCAAAGGGTGCTTAAAAAATATTAAAGAAAATGTATTTAATAGCTTCATCAATTCTATGTGCCAAGTACTCATTTTGTTATTAAACCAATATATTTTTAACATTTTCTAAATGTTTAACAAATACAACTTCGCTTCTTGATTTATTACCGATTTTTAAGTCTCTAAGATGATTTTTTAATATTTTATGTTGTGTTTTATTAACCGAGTTTTCCAACAAATAATAAACTTAACGTATGAGAACATTTCAACAAAAAACTATATGAGGAATCACTGATAAAATTTGTTCTCACTAACTTCTAAACCAATATTTCTTTGGATATAAGTTTTTTGAAGTTGCATTAGAATTTATTATTTATTAGTATTTAATTTATATAACTATGAGCTTTGTTTTCTCGAATTGATTCATGAATTTCTTTTAAAGAAGAGATTTTATATCATTTGATATATAATTTTTTTTCTTTAGGTTATTTTATAAAATTATTAATCAATATAAAGTTATTAGTAGTTTAATAAGTTATCATGAAAATATCAATTCTTATTTTAATAGTTTACTAAAGTAATTATAAAATAATAAGTAGTCTCGATTACCCATAGCACGGGTCTATACACTAGTTTGTTGCAAACTTATCTTAAAAGATGGATAAAAACAACTAGTTAAAATTTTCTTATCCATTCAACAAAAAAAAAAATTCTTATCCATATAAAAGATAAATTAATATTTACATTCTCACAAACCCTACAATCTACAACAACTTGAATGCTTAGCAAATCTCCTAGCTATATAATAACCTCGATCAACTTAACCTAGCTATTATCATAAACTTACAACTTTCCTCTTATTACTTCCTTCACAAGTTAAGATGGCCAACTTTCCTAGAAGCTACACAAGAGAAGGATCGATCGTGGATGGTCCACGCCAGAGCTCATACCGCATCTCGATGGACTCACTTAATGGGCAGAGCTACTACATCTACACCCTCTTTAAAGCCCAAGGCTTGAACGTCGATCTTGACATGATTCCTCATTCCAATCCCGATACTCGTAGTTGGATACTCAAGATATCTGGAGCGCTCTACCGTGGTTTTCAAGAAGATCTCGACTCGTATTTCGAACGAGAGTATTTTCCTTTTGTCGTACGAAGCGACATCATCTCGCTTATCGACAACGAGATTTCGAGTGGAGCCAATCTCGAGAGAGGCGTTACAATAGGCATACAAGTGTCGATTGAGATGATGGGGGACGCAATGACAGAGTCGTTTTTTTGAGGATTTCTGGGTGAAGGCGTCGATCGGAGAATGTTGGAATAGGGACCTGAGGAAATCTAGTTCCTCAATAGGTTCCTTTCCTCTATTACTCTATGTTTTGACGATGACAACCTTAGCATATACTATGGTATAGTCTATCTTGATATTTCAGTTGAAAAGATTGAAGATTTGAAGACTGATGAAGTATTAAGGGAAGTCTGAAGGAACTGCGTTACATCCATGTTGCTTCTAACCCTAGCGTGGGCGGCGAGCCGAGAAGATCTTGTAGAAGATCTTTTCCTTGTTAGGATATTGCTAGAGTTGGTTGTAATATTGTCTATGTAATATTTGGTAAATCTCGAGTTAATTAGGTTAACTTGAAAGCCATAGGTTCGATTATAAATTAGGAAATAAGTATGACGTATAATATATTCTTGAAATATCTTTGTACGGCGAACTTGCTTCCTATATATATGATCGTCTCTATGTTCTTAGGGTTTATGTATTTTGACGAAGCTCGAATTGCATCAGCCTAAGAGAAGAAGAAAAGTATTCTTGCAAAAAGAACATCAAGTAAGTCCACTGGTATTATCATCTGAGAGTTTCTGATAGGAACTAGGTTAGTACTTAGCAATAAGTTTGTAATCTCGATCATCTCTAAACTCACTGACTGAATATACAAGTAGACCTTTTAAATCCTCGAAAGAGGGGTGATTTTTATCCAAAGATAACTAGTTGGTTATCTAGGGTTTTCACCTTAAGTAATTGCGTTGATAACTTGTTATATTACTTCCGTTGTGCCTAGGAACTGGACAACTCTTTGTCACAGTTCCCTTGATACTAACATACAGATCCTACAATTGGTATCAGAGCTAGAGCTCTAGATTGTGTGTTACTCGCAGATTATCAACATGTCTCGTCCAAACGAACCAGAACTAGGTATCTCGACAAACAAGCCATATTTGTTGAAACCTGGTCAATTTCAATGGTGGAAGGAACAAATGACTGGTTTCTTCCAAACTAATGACATGATATGCTGGAAAATTGTTGAGCATGGAACCTATGAAATCCCAAAGGATCCGGCTGATAACAAGTCTGAACTTGACTTCAAGCGCTGGACCACAGAACAATTTTCTCAACAAGAGAAGAATGCCAAAGCTAGACAATACATTCTGAATGCTCTCTCCAAAGCTGATCAAGATAAGGTCATGGGAATCGACAACGCTAAGGATATGTGGAAAGCTCTTGAAACTTTTAACTTAGGAAGTGAAGATCTCCAAAATAGCAGAAAATTCGATCTACAAGGAGAATATCACAAATTCAAGATGCTTGAAACAGAAAACGTATCTGCCTATCATGGTCGTCTAGAGATTTTGTGCAACAAACTTCGCGCCTGTGGAGTCAAGCTCGAGGAATGGTCAAAATCCATGGTATTCATCAATGGATTAAACTCAAAATTTGCTGTCACGCAAGACATCATGCTTCAGACTCCTTCCATCAGGGAACTCCCCTTAGAGGAACTTGTTGGGCAAGCTCAACGTCATGAAGATAAAATGAAGGGAAATGAGAAAAATTCTACTGAGGCTGGCATTGCACTTGCCTTAACCAAAGTCCTGGAAAGACTCTCCACTGGAGCTGACTCTGACTCTGATGACGATGAAATGACTGCTTTGCTTACAAGTACTGTGAGAAAATTTTATAAAGGCAAGTTCCCCAGAAATGAGAATCACAAGGAGAAGAGAGAACTAAGATGCTATCAATGTGATCAACCAGGGCATCGTGCTAGAGACTGTCCTAAAAATGAAGACAAGCCCAAAGAGGAAGAAGTTCCTAAGAAAAAGGCTCTAGTTGCCACCACAACTTGGGGTGATAGCGACTCTGACAAGGAACTGGATCTAAATCCATCTAAGGTGTGCTTTATGACAGTCTCGGAACCTGAAGCTATATGGGGAGAAAGTGACTATGAGGATGACATGACCAAAGTATGTCTCATGGCTCAACCTGAAAATGAGTCACCAAAAATTGAGGTATCTTCCTTCTCTGAACTTTCTGAAACTCTTCTCAAATATGATAAGAAACAATTGATCAAACTTATCAAATCTCTGAGTAAAGAAAATAGCAACCTATTAGGAAGACTTGCTGAAAATGAAGAAGAAATCTCTATTCTCTCTTATGAAAGTGAAGCTTGGTGCAAGAAATATGAAAATCCTAACAAAATCACTATGTGTCCCACCTGTGACTTGCATGAAAAGCTGAACTTAGGAAACAGTTCCTCTCCACAACCTTCTGAATCTACTCTGCAAATCATCATTGAGAAACTTGATTGTCTTACTAAATGTATCCATGAGAAAACTGTTAATCAGACCGTCTTTGTTAAACCGAGTAGAGGTCTAGGGTATAAACCTCATGACGAGTCTAATCCTCCTTGTGACTCTCATACCAACTTTGATGAAATAACAAAAATTCTTGAGGCAAAAAATGAAAGACTCGACTTAGCTCTTCAGACTTCCAATAGCAAAAAATCAAAGTTATTGAAATTTCCTCCACTCAGGAACCACCCTGTGCTCCCTATATCAGTCCTCATATTCACGACATGTATAAAAATATAGGAAAGGGTAAACCTAGAAGTAACCCCAGGAAAAAGGTTGATCTAGGTAAAAAGAAATCTCACTACAAAACTCAGGATAAGTATCAGTGGATTCCTGCCAATCGTGTGTGCTGGCACTGTGGAAACCAAGGACATCTTATATATGACTGTGAGAAAAAGAGGAAACAGGAAGAAAAGGTCACTAGGAAACTCAGGCATGGAAAAACTCAAATCAATGACATCAATGACCCACAATACTATGAAAATGTCAAAGACCCTAAGTCCAAAACTCATAATATCGTCAGAACTCCCCAACAAGGGAACTTTAAGACTAACTTACCCAGAAAAGCTTGGTTTGCCTGGGTTCGTAAAAATTAATGTTTTCCTTGCAGACTGAAGTAAAGAATATTGCTAAATGGTACATAGACAGTGGCGCCCGGCGATCGCCATCAACAACTGGCGATCGCGGTCGCGGATGATTTTGCACCTCAGCTTCTGGAATGTCATGGCGATCGCCATCACCATATGGCGATCGCGGTCGGGATGCAGATCCTGTTTTGCTCTCTGTAATCTCATGGCGATCGCCACTCAGATCTGGCGATCGCGGTTTTGGCACAGAACAGTCATTTAAAGTTTTTCCGCTCCTCAAGAACATTGCACTGACGTTCTCTCTCGGGTTTCTTACCGGTTCCCTGGCCTCTAATTTACTCACAGCTTGAGCAATCTGTCCTAACTGATTTTCAAGATTTTGGATACTCGATTCCGTTCTAGCATTTTGTTGCATCACAGTTTGAGCTAAGGACTTGATCATATCTTCAACAGTCATAGAATTCTGAGGTCTAGGTTGCTGATAATTAATATTATGAGAATCATACCTTGGCCTTGGTTGCCATCCACCAACAGCGTTTACCTCAGCATTCGGCTCTTGGAGTTGTTGACCACCACTTTGCAGCATAAAAGACTTCATCATATCTTTCAGTTCATTCATATCACTTTGAATTTTAGCGGGATCAAGTGAACTTACTGACTGTGTTCTTTGCCTGCTACCAAACTGCCTTGAGCTCTCAGCTAATTCCTCAAACATTTCAGTAGCCTGAGGTACAGTCAATCTTAAAAAGTTACCTCCACAGGATGCATTCACCATTCGATGATCCTCATCAATCAGGCCACTAAATAAGTACATAAGGAGATCTTGGTCAGTATAACTATGGAATGAGCAGCTTGAGCAGAGCTTCTTGAATCTCTCATAATATTCATAGAGACTCTCAATTGAGTGTTGTTGAAGATTTGTGATCTCCTTTTTCAAGCTGCTCAGTTTTGTAGCTGGAAAATATTTCTCTAAAAAGACCTTTTTCATCTTAGCCCATGTATCAATACTCCCTGGAGCTTGATAATAGAGCCAATCATTCGCAGCGTCTTTCAGAGTAAATCCGAAAGCTCTCAGCATGACCTGCTCCTCAGTAACACCTCTTGGCTTCATACTAGAACATATGGCATGCAATTGAGCCAAGTGTTTGTTGGGATCTTCTCCTGCTAAGCCATGGAAGTGTGGTAGCTCATGAATTAAACCAGCTTTTAATTCAAAATTCACACCTTCTTCAATCTCAGGAAACCTCACTGCTAAAGGTTGTTGGTTTAAGTCTGGGGCAGTGAGTTGCCTCATAGTAGGCAGTGACGGTCCATTTCGATCACCCATTTCGCTACTTTGGTTCAAAGCTGCTCTTCGGTTCCTGTGGAACGTCCTCTCAATCTCTGAATCAAAAGCAACAAGAGATGAGTTAGTAGCACGGGTCTGAACCATAAAGGTTCACACCAAACAGTTGATAAGTCACAATTAGCACAGAATTGGAATAATTCAATTCCCCGACAACGGCGCCAAATTTGATGAGGCTAAAGTCGTAGTGCCAAATCAAAGAAAATTCTAAACACTAACTAAAGTATAGTAAGCAAGTAGAGGTCGAACCCAAGGGAATCAAAACACCAAATCAATGCAGTCAAGCGAAATACCAACTAACGAACAAGTAACAAGTAACCAAGGGGGGGGGGGGGGGGGTTGATTGTATGGAACACAAAAGTAACAAGTATCAAGCAAAGAAGGTTTGGTTGTGAATATGATGAGAAGGGGTTTCACCTAGCAAGTATCCACACAACAGTCAATCAAGTTGATCATAGATTTATCTCAAGTTCTTATCAATCCTAGGGAATGTTCCTATTCCAATCTTTAATATATTAGCAGGCCAACCGGTCATGATAATACTTACTATTCAGTAATCAGGGAAACCTCTCAAGATTAGATGAAATAGCAGCAAAGGGCACAGGAATCATAAGGATGCATGCAATAACTTACAACCGTCAAGTATTAACATGCAATCAATTCTCTTTCATAGAAGCAATCAACTACCAGATCATGCAGATATGAGTGCTACACTGACAAGGAATTCCACCGTATATTCCTAGTCTAGCAATAGAAAACTATCAATCAAACTAGGTGATCAAGCTAACAAAACTAATAGAAATCAATAGATGAAGAACAAGAGAATTAATACAAACCCATAGGAAAAGAACAAGAGTTTAGAAATCTCACAACTTAATAACTGAAGGTTTCAACCGCTAGGTAAAGCAATGGAGATTAGTTCCTGCTCATGGTTGCAGAACTAAATTGTCTGATGGAAAAGATGATAGAAAAGATGATAGAACTAAGGTCCTTAAATAGAGAACTAACCTCAAAATATATGGTAAAAGATAAATCCTAAAAGGAAATAAAATAAGAAAAAAAGGAAAATAAACAAAATAAAAGGAATGAGATTTTAATCTCGTAAGCAGCTCACTGCTAGCTTCCATTCATCCGTGCTCATTAAGCAAATCTTTCACGGTCCATCTTCATTGCAGCTGCTTGCTTGAATTAATTAGGCCCAACAAGTGAAGTCCAGCCCGATCCCATCCGAGTGTGCTGCAATTCTTGTTTAAAGTGGCGATCGCCAGCTTGACCATGGCGATCGCCGTCGGCATTATTTTTGGCTCTTCTCTGTTGCTCCACCGCGATCGCCGCCGATCCATGGCGATCGCCGTCGGTGATTTCTTCAAATCTTCAATATTCTTTGGTTCTGATCTTCAATTCTTCACTTCTTAATAAATATCTCAGAACATAACAATGACTCGAAAAACATATAATAATACTCCTAAATCAATGTAATAATCCCTAGTTACGCTATACAAAGTGCAGCATATCAATACACGTGGACTATTTTCATAAAATCGAAAGACGTGGTGTTTAATAGATTCAGTGAAATAGTTCCTACTCTCGAAATGTCTCTGGGACACAAAATTAAGGCTATTCGTTCCGATCATGCAACCGAATTCCAAAATGCATAGTTCCTAACATTTTTCAGGGAAAAGGGGATCACTCACAACTTTTCGGCGCCCAAAACTCCTCAACAAAATGGAGTGGTTGAAAGAAAGAATCGGACTCTTGAAGATATGGCTCGCACCATGCTTATCTCAGATGGTCTCTCTCAAAGATTTTGGGTTGAGGCTGTAAACACTGCACGCTATATCCTCAACAGAGCCATGCTTCGGCCCCAAATTGAAAAGACTGCATATGAACTCCTTCATGGACGAGTTCCTAATATATCTCATCTCAAGGTCTTTGGGTGCAAGTGCTTCATCCACAACAATGGAAAATCTCCTATTGGAAAGTTCGATCCAAGAAGTGATGAAGGAGTCTTCTTGGGATATATTCCTAACAGCAAAGCCTTCAAAGTGTTCAACACAAGGACGTCCAAGTTTGAAGAATCTATTCATGTTGTTTTCAATGAATCTGCTTTTCCTATGTCTTCACAGGTACCTCCCACATGCGTCAATAATGTTGATGAAGAAGAGGATCTATCTACTCCAGATTCCTCTGCAATACTTGAATTCACATTAGATCCTATCGGTATTGTAGATGAGCACCCTGAGGAAAATCAAACTCAAAATCCTGGACCCAGTTCCCTTGTGCAGAATGATGAAACTTCGCAAAGTGTTCCTATCTCCTCTGACTCAGCTACAGTTCCTCATTCAGAGAACCCAGATTCAAATGAGATTGAAGACAATACATCTCCTCGGGAAGAACCTTCTTCATCATCAATTCATGTGGTCAACTACAAATATAAGGGGTCTCACCCGGTTGATCAGATTCTCTCTCCTTTTGACAAGACAGGTCCCTCCACCCGATCCTCATTGAACAATTTCTGTGCATTCACAGCTTTCCTGTCTGTTCTTGAGCCTAAGAACTACAAGGAAGCTGTTAATTATGCGGACTGGGTGCATGCTATGCACGAGGAACTTCATCAATTTGAAAGGAACAAAGTTTGGCGTCTAGTTCCTCCTCCTTCAAACAGAACTATCATTGGAACCAAATGGATCTTTAGGAACAAACTTGATGACTCAGGCATGGTGACCAGAAATAAGGCAAGGCTTGTCTCCCAAGGGTATTGTCAACAAGAAGGTATTGACTATGATGAGACATTTGCTCCCGTTGCTCGAATGGAAGCCATTCGTCTCATGATCGCCTTTGCTACTCATAAGGGTTTTAAACTATTCCAAATGGACGTCAAGACTGCTTTCTTAAATGGATTTCTTCAAGAAAAAGTATATGTCAAGCAACCTCCAGGTTTTGAGGACAAAAGCAGACCAAACCATGTGTACTTCCTCGACAAAGCTCTTTATGGACTCAAGCAAGCACCACGGGCATGGTATGACAGGTTAGCTCAGTTCCTGATATCCAATGGATACAAAAGAGGTTTGATTGATAAAACTCTCTTTCTCCTTGAACAAAAAGAAGACATCCTGGTTGTCCAGGTTTATATCGATGATATTATTTTTGGCTCCACTAATTTGTCTCTTGTAGAGAAGTTCAAGGATCTTCTGAGCAGCGGATTTGAAATGAGTATGATTGGAGAACTCACATTCTTTCTGGGATTGCAAATTAATCAACTTCCTACGGGAACTCAAATTCATCAGCAAAAATATGTCAAGGAACTTCTTGACAGATTTCAGATGAGTTCTTCCAAGCCATTTGCCACTCCAATCTCTCCTACAACCAAACTAACGCTGGTTCCCACAGACATCAAGGCTGATCAATCCCTCTACACACAAATGATTGGTTCCCTTCTATACTTGACGGCCAGTCGTCTAGACATCATGTACTCAGTGTGCTTATGTGCGCGATTCCAAGCAGATCCAAGAGTCAAACATTTGGCCGCTGTCAAACGTATCCTTAGATATCTCAAGGGAACTGAAAATTTGTGCCTATGGTATCCCAAGAGTGATGATTTTGAAATATTATCCTACACTGATGCTGACTATGCAGGATATCTCAAAAATAGGAAAAGTACCTCTGGGATGGCTCAGTTCCTTGGCCCTTGCCTAGTATCATGGGCATCTAAGAAGCAATCATCCATCTCGCTATCGACCACTAAGTCCGAATATATTGCAGCTGCAGCATGTTGTGCAAATCTCCTATGGCTCAAGCAACAACTTGCTGACTTTGGTAAGTCCTATGGTCCCTTAAAAATTCTTTGTGACAACACTAGTACCATTAGTATATCTAAGAATCATGTCTTTCACTCTAAGTCTAAACATATTGACATAAGACACCATTTTCTTAGAGACAATGTGGAAAAAGGTATTATTCTCATGGAACACTGTCGTAATGAGGACCAAATTGCTGACATATTCACTAAAGCCCTAAATAGAGAACCTTTTGAATACTTTAGGTTACTTCTGGGCATGATTGCCATTGATTAGTGGTTCTGAGTTCCCTTGTATATTTCCCTGTCTTGACTAGTAAATGATTGATTGATTTTATGGTTCCTTGCATGCCTACATGATCCTTGATTCTATAGTCATAGTCATTCAAAATGTGTTAGTATCGTTGTGACATGCATAATATACAGACTCTTCTTTCATTCATGATAAATTGACAAAATCGTACTTCTTTGAACACAAAATAATCAATCGGATCTATTTGAACCCGCAATATAAGCCGAAATGAAGATGGATTATAGACCCTCCCTAGCTTGACTCACATAAACTGTTCCTATGATCCTATTTTTATATGTGCACCACTCTGGAACGTGTTTATGTTTGTGTCAAAATTGGCCCTCCCTGATTTACATTGTTCGGATGTGTACTTTTGTTTTTATTTTATTACTGTTGGATCGATTAGCGTATAAAAACTCAAGGAACAAAAGTTATTGTTCTTTGACAAGTAGATAATGCAGAAAGACAAACAATAATGTAAACCAAACCTGGACAAAGAAAAGGTACTGAATTGAGATTGATACCGAAATCACTTAGTTGTTGTTTGAGCCATAGGAGTTGTGAGCAACATGTTGCGGCTGTTATGTATTCCGCTTCAGCTGTGGAGAGGGCCACCGTTGTCTGCTTCTTTGATCCCCATGAGACAAGACATGGTCCTAAGAACTGAGCCATGCCATATGTAGACTTGCGATCTACTCTGTTCCCTGCGAAGTCCGCATCTGTATATCCTACAAGGCTCATGCTTCCTCCCCTGGGATACCATAGGCACAGATCATTTGTTCCCCTTAGGTACCTCAGGATCCTTTTGACTGCAACGGTGTGTGACTCCCTTGGATCAACTTGAAATCTTGCACATAGACACACACTGTACATTATGTCAAGACGGTTGGCCGTCAAGTAGATTAAGGATCCAATCATTCCTCTGTAGAGAGATTGATCTTCTTTGCTGCCACTTTCATCCTTGCCCAGAGAGTCATTCGGAGAGATTGGGGTTGCGTATGGCTTGGAATTTGTTATTCCAAACTTCTTAACTACCTCTCTGAGGTACTTCTGTTGATGGACTCTAGTTCCATCATCTCCTTGTATTACTTGTAGCCCGAGAAAGAATTTGAGCTCTCCTACCATGCTCATCTCAAATTCACTTTCCATGAGTTTGACAAATCTTTCCACCAGCTTGTTGTTTGTGGATCCAAAGATGATGTCGTACACGTAGACTTGCACAACTAGGGTGTCCTTTCCTTCCCTCGGGAGAAACAGGGTTCTGTCCACCTCTCCACGAACATAGCCATTGGACAATAGATGGCGAGATAGTCTTTCGTACCAAGCACGAGGGGCTTGTTTGAGACCGTAAAGAGCTTTGTCCAGTACATAGACGTGGTCTGAATGAGTTGTATCAACGAACCCAGGAGTTTTCTCCACGAAGACCTCTTCCTTGAGTTCCCCGTTGAGGAAGGCAGTCTTTACGTCCATCTGTTGAAGCTTGAAGCCATGATATGCTGAGTAGGCGATTAATAATCTTATGGCTTCCAATCTGGCCACTGGAGCGAAGGTTTCGTCGTAGTCTATTCCCTCCTGTTGGTTGTATCCTTTTACCACCAGTCTTGCTTTGTTTCTTGTTACCTGTCCCTTGTCGTCTAGTTT
Organism: Oxyria digyna; assembly: GCA_029168935.1. Lineage (NCBI taxonomy): Eukaryota > Viridiplantae > Streptophyta > Magnoliopsida > Caryophyllales > Polygonaceae > Oxyria > Oxyria digyna. The sequence continues at coordinate 52,307,234 of JAPVLV010000005.1, forward strand.
GTTCCTGAAGACCCATTTTGTTCCTATTATGGTTCTGTTCCCTGAATTAGGAACAAGTCTCCATGCCTTGTTTCTTTCAAACTGATGAAGTTCGTCTTGCATAGCCTTGACCCATTCTGGGTCCTTTAAGGCTTCATCTACTGTTTTTGGTTCTGCTAAAGAGACAAAAGAAGTGAAAGCAAAAAATTCATTAGAGGGTAAGAGAGATGACGTACCTTCACTGGGATCATTCATGATTGTGTTTGAAGGTAATGGGTCTTGTATGACTGCATTACATATGTAGTCTTCCAGCCATCCTGATGGTCCAGTACTTTGAGAGGTGCGTCTGATTTCGGTAGCAGGTTCTTCGTCGACACCCTCATCTGTTGTGTTCCCTGGGGAGGGACTTGCACTTGGACTGTCAGGATTGTTGTTGAATTCTTTGTCACTTTCTCCCTCTGTTTCCTCGAAGTTGGTTTCTCCTGTCTTGTCGGACTCTGAGGCTTGATTTGAGTCACAATTATTTGGGTTTTTGAACTCATTTCCGTGGTCGGAGCGTATAGAGACTAGGGAGACTCTCAGTTTGTTCTCCACGATTTTCAGCCATGCCTCAAACTCCTCAAAGACTTCATCTTTTGAATATAGGAAGATGGTCCAGGTGTACCTAGAGTAATCATCCACAATAACAAAAACATATCTATTTCCTCCACGGCTCTGTGTACGCATAGGTCCACATAGATCCATGTGGATCATCTCTAGAGGACGAGAAGTGCTTACCTCCCTTTTGGATTTGAAGGATGACCTCACTTGCTTGCCTCTTATGCATGACGAGCACACCATGTCTTGAATGGCTTCTACTTTGGGAAGACCGGTTACCAGGTCCTTTTGGTAGAGCTTTTGAAGATGTGACAAACCTGTATGACAAAATCTTTTGTGCCAAAGAAGAGAGTCCTCTTTAACAGAGGTAAAGCACAAATCCTCCTCATGAATAAAGGTTGAATCTACTTTGTAGATGTTGTTGATACATATTCCTTTTAAGAGAATCTTCCCTGAACTTAAGCTCTCAACTTGAAAATCATTAGTGGTAAAGACAACCTTATTCTTCCCTTTTTGACATAGTTGAGCCACGCTTAACAAGTCAAAACCAAGGTTGTCTACTAGATTCACATTATTGACAGAGAGTTTGTCAGAGATACTTACTTTAGAATCTTCTCCTGCACAGCTTGCTCATAGTCCTTTTGAGTATGTCCTCTCACAATATCTCACTAAAAGGAAATCGCTTCCTAAATCTTCATTCACAAGGAAATCGCTTCCTAAGAATTCTTCCACAAGGAAATATCTTCCAAAGAATATTTCATTCCGTGTGACATTCCAACTTGTTCTCCAAGTAGTCACCTTGGGCCTTACACTTCAGCGCGCCGTCTTCAACAAATAAGGAAATAATATCGCATAAGGAAATATTCCCTTGCGTGTAATATTTCCTTATTCCTTAGACGCTCCTTCACACGCGCGTCCAATGCCCACCCTTGCCAAGTTGCCACTTTCCTTATTTGCCAAGATCTTCTTTTCTTTCTTTGACAAGATCTTCTTTCCTTCTTTGAAATGCAACTCTTCCATAATTCTTCAAGTCCATTCTTCAAGATATCTTCGACCAATAATCTTCTTCCGGATGAACTTCCTCTTCACAGCTGTCTTCCATTCGTCGTAACCTTACGCCTCATGGATTCCAGCAAGACTTCCTTCGTACCTGCTTGTACTTCCTTTGTTCCCGTCTACACACACAAGTAGACTTTCTTCGTTCCTGTCTATGCACAAGTAGACTTCCTTCGTTCCTGCATACACACTAGTAACAATACCTACGCACTCAAGTAAACCATTAGTGGATGTTTGTCTTTCAATCAAAACTTCATCACATCTCAACAATTACCTATCACATAAATGCATCCAAACTCTCCCTTGCCAACTACTGAAACGGAACTGTGAAAGGAACTTCCTATTCTCCTCTGTCGCATGCCAATTTTCCTCGGAAACACGCGAAGCCGCCTGACAGAGTGTTTTTTCCGCTTAGTTCCTTGTGCCGATGTTTGCAGGGTAATGATGATCGTTTTGTGGTAAATTTTGATGGAGGAATATGAACGTTGGGGCTGTAATTATTTTGGAAACTAAGACCGAGGTTCAAGGGTTTTGTTACCGTTTGGGTAAGCGGTGATTGGGGAAGATCTTTTTTTGACCGTTTGAAGGATCTTCTGATGATCTTGATGAGAAGAACTATTTAAGGATTGCTTCAACCCTAATTTTCCTCCTCCGCCTTCAATCTTTATCGTGCTTACTCTCAACCTGCAACATCTCTCAAAACCCTACTTTCCAACTCTCTCAAATGGCCGCCAAGAACACCCACATGACTCTTACCGACGAACAGATGGAACTCTTCAAGTTGTTCATGCTCACGGTGGAGAAGGAAACTCCATCAAAGGCACCCAAGCCCGCCGACATCCCCTCCTCGTCCACCCCCATTCCTTCCACCAAACCAGCCTCCCCTCCAAAATCACCCTCCCCCGACCCCATGTCCAAGGCTATTATCCTCTACGCCTCTCCCCCCACATCTCCGGCAAATTCTCCTCCTCCTCCAGAAAGCACATCAAAAGTCCAACCCTCCCCTGCCAAGAGTGACGACTCTACTCACTCACCCTCCAAATCCCAGCAACACTCCTCTCCCCACTCCCTGGAAAACCCCTCCAATCCTCCTAGTGTCCCCGAACCGGAGAGCGTAGGCAACACTTTCCTAAAGAGTCTCAGGGATGAGGCCGACGACGATGAGCCTCTCATCACCAAGACCACCACTCACGGTGGTCGACAGGCAAAGAAGCCCAAGCCCAACTTTGTCGCCGCTCGTACCCGCTCTGCCAAGCCAACCATCTCCTCCTCCAGCTCCCTCGCCACAGCCTCCACCTCTATCAAACCTGGTTTCACAGAGAGAAGAATTTTGGGTCCCCTGTTTGTGGATCCTGAGCTCTGGAACTCCGAATTGGCTGAGGTTGCCACCTTTCGCGCTCTCCTCACTTCCCAAGGCTGGGAAACCTTGTTCACAGCCCCTCAGCGCGTCAAGAAGAATGAGCTTGCCAAGACCGTGTTTGGGAAATCTTCCCTAAAGGAATTCAACACAAGGTTTCTCTCCCTCTCAATGAAGCTGCTCCATGCGTTTCTGATAAACAACGTCGTTCCTCGCCAAGAAAAGAGGAGCACCGTTCTGATTGCCGACGCTGTCTTCATGGCCAAAATCGCCTCCGGGGAGATCCTTGACCTGCCTAAAATCATCATGCATCACATGCAGGCATGCCATAGCCATCTATCACACTCTCTTCCGTTCCCATCACTCATCAAGGCTCTCTTGGAGAGACTTGACATTTATCCGACAACAGAGGAGGAGACGCGGTTCTCCCACATGATGGATAGCTCCTACATCAACACTCTCAAAGTGGAAGAGACTGTCTCCAAGAAGTCCATACCCTCCAGACATATACCTGCTCGACCCGCTCCTGCAGATGATCAAGAGGAGACCTCTTCCGAGATTGTTGAGGAACTCCGGGAAATTTCGGCTGTTGTTCGCGACCTTAGCTCTGCTTTTTTCAAGCTTGCTGACGTTCTCTCTGTCAAGAGAGGATAGGGTTTCTCCAGCAGTTCCTCCGATGTAGTTGGCATAGAAATTCCTTTAGGGTTCCCCAGCTCATCAATCCTTCTATTCCTTGTTTATCTGCTTCATGATCTTTGTTTTTTTTTGTGGTTGCTTGTATGAGTCGCAATTGTCTTTGGGCTCATGATTTATAATAATAATAATATTTTGATGTTCTATGCCTTGTGAGTCTTGCACGTTCGTGTTTTGCATAATTGTTCCTTATATTATCTTCATATCTTTTCGATGATGTCAAAAGGGGGAATATACTCTGAAATCTTGGAACCAATAGGACTGGTATCATGTTTAGGGGGAACTGGTTAGAAAATTCAAATGTTAAGGGGGAACCATTTGAAGGTTTTTGGTCTAAGTATCTTTGTCCTGAGATTCATACTCATATTTGCCTATTGTCTCTGTGATTACACTCATACGAGTTTGTCATCATCAAAAAGGGGGAAATTGTTGGAATAGGGACCTGAGGAAATCTAGTTCCTCAATAGGTTTTTTTCCTCTATTACTCTATGTTTTGACGATGACAACCTTAGCATATACTATGGTATAGTCTATCTTGATATTTCAGCTGAAAAGATTGAAGATTTGAAGACTGATGAAGTATTAAGGGAAGTCTGAAGGAACTGCGTAACATCCATGTTGCTTCTAACCCTAGCGTGGGCGGCGAGCCGAGAAGATCTTGTAGAAGATCTTTTCCTTGTTAGGATATTGCTAGAGTTGGTTGTAATATTGTCTATGTAATATTTGGTAAATCTCGAGTTAATTAGGTTAACTTGAAAGCCATAGGTTCGGTCATAAATTAGGAAATAAGTATGACGTATAATATATTCTTGGAATATCTTTCTACGACGAACTTGCTTCCTATATATATGATCGTCTCTATGTTCTTAGGGTTTATGTATTTTGACGAAGCTCGAATTGCATCAGCCTAAGAGAAGAAGAAAAGTGTTCTTGCAAAAAGAACATCAAGTAAGTTCACTTGTATTATCATCTGAGAGTTTCTGATAGGAACTAGGTTAGTACTTAGCAATAAGTTTGTAATCTCGTTCATCTCTAAACTCACTGATTGAATATACAAGTAGACCTTTTTAAATCATCGAAAGAGGGGTGGTTTTTATCCAAAGATAACTAGTTGGTTATCTAGGGTTTTCACCTTAAGTAATTGCGTTGATAACTTGTTATATTACTTTCGCTGTGCATAGGAACTGGACAACTCTTTGTCACAGTTCCCTTGATACTAACATATAGAGAAGTCAAAGTCGATGAGTTCAAGAAGGTTAGGATCGTTGGCGGGGAGAGAGAGACCGAGTGCGCGGTTTGCTTGGACGAATTTTCGATCGGTTTAATGGCGACAAAACTACCTTGCTCGCATGTTTTTCATAATGATTGTCTTAGTAGATGGTTCAAGAAGAGAAGCTTGTGCCCGATGTGTCGTCAGAAGTTGTCTTCGGTCGACTCGAAGACAACTCCTGGCGATAGATTAGATGCAGTATGATATATGTTTTTGAAGTTTTAAGCTTATGTAAGTGAACGATTTAATGCTTAATGCAAATATAGTTCAATTCAAAGTGAGTCTTTTGATAGTAATATACTCGATAATGTTGCTTGATTACTCGTACTTGATTTGTTTGCATGTTAGAAATTTTAAAGTATTTGATTTGTAATTTTAAAGTAATTCATATACTTCCTCCGTCCTCAAATGTTCTTCCCATTGTTATTTTTTACACTATTCACGCTACAAGATAATCTTCGATATATCGTCTAATATATAAGAAAAAACATAGTAATATGAGATCTTGTTTAATTCGTCTCAGCGAGAACTTTAACAATATCAAAAATTTATAATTTTTATTAACGTATATATAGAGATATTAACGTTACAAAACGTATCTCGACAAATGTGTCAAAAGGGAATGAGAAGAACATTAAGGGAGTACATGTTAGTATGTCTTAAATCTGAATCACACACTGCGACAGGTAGCACGGAAACCCTAATTGTATCGAAACTGTAATCTGCCTCCATATAATCCGATCTCCCTCCTCCTGTGGATGTAGCCAATTTGGTGAACCACGTAAACCTCTGTGTCTTTCTTGCGTTTATTTGTGTATAGAAATCTAAATACATGGTCATAACTTATGATGCCACACTTGATATTGTTAGTTAATAAACTTTCACATGTTGATGATGAAGTATGATAAAAACAACAAATATTTGACCGATACATACTCAACTTATCGATGATCCCTCAAAGAAAATTCGACTCGACTTGATGGACACAGATTAGATGTCAACAATTCAAGAAGCAACCATCAATTTATGATTTTTAGAGTGGCTAAATGAGATAAATTTATAAAATTAATTTGTGTAATAGGACATAGAATATGAGTTTGTAGTTAAATAAATAAACCCTAAAGTGTTAATTATATTGTTAAAAATAATTAATTAAATCAAAGAAATTTTTTTCAAAACGAGAACATTCCTTGACTATACCCATTATATTAATTATATATACTTCCAAATAATTACCTTTAAAAATCGTTATACATGTCAATTTTACTTCTAAAATATTTTGAACCGAGATCTTCGCTTACAACTTACAAGATACATACAAATAATTTATCCATGGCAAGCCCTTATCGATTTAATTTGTATCAGATAGAATTATGCATAAATACTTCCATATTAATAAAGCAAACTACGAAAATCTATCATAAACAAAGAGATCATTCTTTATGTTGCCGTGATATCCAATTATAAAATCTGAAAACCCTTCTCTTTCAAATCGATCTCCTCAGAGAAACTTTTACCTCAATATACTATTTTTCTACCCTTGTTCTCCTACCTTCCGATCATCATATTGAAATGGATAACTCTTCTCCTCTTTCTTTCAAACAAGGCTGGGATAGTGAAAACAACTTCCCATACACCATCTCTGTTTCGCCACTAGACGACGGAGCGATCAACGCCTCCTCGTTCAACCTCGATGTCAAATACGAGTACCTGTCGTCAGATCAAGTCCCGATTTTCCATTCCAATCCCGATATCTCGAGATGGAAGATACTAATAACGGGAGAGCCCTATCGGGGAATCTCACAAGACATCGGTGTACGCCTCCACGAAGAAAACGTTCCATTCGACATTCGAAACGACTTCGTTTCGTTCATCGCTGATCACGTCTGGTTTCAGAGCAACCCGTCTGTGGGATTATACGCGTTGATAGAGATTTACGTGTTCGACCACGAGCCGTTAGAGATGGTGATCATTAAGGGCGGTGAAAGGGAAAAGGAATGCGTGATTTGCTTGAAGGAGTTCCGGTTGGGTTTCGAGGCAGCCAAATTTCCGTGCTCACATATTTTTGATGAAGGTTGTATTCTTAGATGGCTTAATGTGAAGCGGGAATGTCCGTTATGTCGTTATCAACTGCCTTTTGTTCAAGAGACAACAAACCTAGAAGATTAAGGTTCATGATAGCTAGTGATTGTGTAAGGTTTTTAAGTTCATGAACAGTTTATAGAATCATTAGCAACTTCAATTAATTGCAGCATGTACACTACTTGGTGAACTTTTAAGTATAATGTGATCAACATTCAGTAGAGTATGTACAAATGAACATTTATGAACATTGTGATGAACATTTATGAACACTTGATGTTCATCAAAAATTGGTGAACTTTTAAGTAGAATGTGATGAACATTCAGTAGAGTATGTACAAATGAACATTTATGAACACTTGATGTTCATCAAAAATTGGTGAACATTTAAGTAGAATGTGATGAAAATTCAGTTGGTGAACTTTTAAGTATATATAATGTGATGAACATTCAGTAGAGTATGTACAAATGAACATTTATGAACATGTGATGAACATATATGAACAACGTGATGAACATTTAGTAATAAATAATTTTGAAATATTTGTGAACAATTTTATACATCTTTGTGACAATTTTATTCCGGCGAGGCCCAAAGATGGTCCGGCGGTGGTCGGAGGTGGCCCGGCGGTGGTCCGGCGGAGGTCCGGTGGAGGTCCGGCGGGGGTTCGGCGGGGGTCCGGTGGAGGTCCGGTGGGGGTGACAAAGGATGTCACGTGTCATTATGTCATTCTCATTTATCATTTTAAGAACTATTATTATATGACATTTTTCCTTAATGTAATTATAGGCTAAGGTATAAAAATTGATTTACAAATAGTTTGTTATTTGGTTTATTTTACAGGTTTAAAAGATCTAAAATGACAAAGAAATTTATCCATAAAGATTTAACATTAAAGAAAATTAATTTTATATATTTCTCCTCTAATTAAATAAATTTATGTGATTATTTTATCATTAGACAAAGGATACAATATATCCCAGATAGTGAATACTGAATAGGTATATTCTTTTGTATAGTAATCTTAATCTACATAATATAATAAGAGAAAAATAAGAAAATCTTATACGCGGGTGAATACAAGATGAGAAATGCCTAAGAATTAATTTTGCATAATAACATAAGTATGTAAGAAATTACAGTGAAAAATCTAACAGGATAAAAAGATTTAGAGAGATCTTAGGAATATATATGGATTGGTATAGAGATCTTAGGATAATGTTTTGTTAGAAGTGGAGGTACTTTGCTACGATATTTTGATGTTTTAGAAATAACTTTCCTTGCAAGAAACCTTAGAAATATATATTCACGTACAAACCCTAGCTAACAACAATTCTTGTGCTAGAAACTTAACTGCAACTTTCTTGTTGATTCGCTCTATTGTGTTTATTGTTTCCCCTAGCAAGAGATCATGGATAGCTTATCTACACCACTATTCAGAGAAGGCAGAATCGATGGCCCATCCAACTACTTTTACCACATCTATGTTCTGCCATTAGAAGGGCAACACTACTTCTATGAGGTCAACTCATTCGAAACTGTTGAAGAAGAATTGAGTATTGATATCATCAAACGCGAACACTATTCGTTGATGATACAGAACCCGATTCCTGATTCCAATCCCGATGTCACCCGGTGGGAGTTACGCATATCTGGAAAGCCCTACCCTGGATTCGAGCAAGAACTCGTATCGTGTCTCGAAAGCAAGCACGTACCATCGACTATACGAGACAACGTCGTCCCCATGATCACAAACGACATCTTGTTTCGACCCATTCTAGTGTCTGACTCCGTTGGAATTTACGTCTCGATGCATCTTTATGACTTCGAGTTCAAGGAAGATGAAGATGTTGATTCTGATGCTGATTCTGATGTTGATGTTGATACTGAAGATGAGGAGGATGAATATGAAGATGAGGAGGATGAAGATGAAGATGAGGAGGATGAAGAGTTTTTCGAGTACAACGAAGAGGATGATGAAGAAGAAGATGAAGATGAAGACGAGGAGGATGAAGAATTTTTGCGTGATATGGAGGTGCTTAGGACGATACTGTATTTGACAGGAGTTATCTCAGAAGAGACGTCCTCGATGACGTCAGAGAGCGGAGGAGTCGACATGAAGGCGTTGGAGAAGGTTAAGATTGAAGGAGGAGAGAGGGAGAAGGATTGCGCGGTTTGCTTGGAGGAGTTTACGATCGGTCTCGAGGCAACGAGATTGCCATGTTCGCATGTTTTTCATGACAACTGCATTGGTAGATGGTTTGAGAATCGAGATGACTGTCCGTTATGTCGTGACAAGGTGCCTCATCGACTTAACTTGATCGAACGTAACTTAACTATGCAGTATGATATTTGAAATTTTAAGCTTAATTATGTACTGAAAATGCTCTTCAAACGTTAATAACAATGTGTTCAATTAATAAGTCTTTCGATAGTAGTTCAAATTGATCATACTTTTCCTGTGAGAAGTTTGAAATTTGAGGTGTTTCATGGGTAAGTTAATTAGTAGATGACCAGATATGTATTGTTTGTGCAATTCTAATCATTAATCGAGTGTTTGAATTGTCATTAATGGAGTAGTCTATATACTCCCTCGGTCCCTCGGTCCCCAAATGATGTTTTCTACCAAATGATGTTTTATTTTTCTAAATTTCAGGGTAATTAAGGAGAAGGTAAAAGTAAAGGATAAAGTGATTAGAGGGGAGAGAGGAAAGAGAATTGTGAGAGAAGAGTTATTAGGAGAAGATAAAGTGATTGAATTGATAGAGAAAATATGTTGGGAGAAGATAAAGTAATGTTTATTTTAGAAAAATGGAAAGAATTTTCTGGAAAGCCCAAAATAGAAACGAACCTTATATTAAGGGACCGAGGGAGTATATGGTTTTAACCAATCGACAATGAAGCCACGTACACATGACATTGTTAGTTGATGAAGCTATATAAGGTTGATGACGAAGTTTGGTAAAAATTAACAAACAACAATAACACTATTATTATTATTATTATTTGATAGTTAGGTTAGGGCATCTCTAATGGTATGTCAAAAATAACTATAGTAAATTTATAGCAAAATTACTCTCCAATAGTAAGCTAAAAATGAAGAAATGAATAACATTCTTTTAGAGATTTTCTATTTCTCCAAGTCAAAAGCTAAATATAGCATTCCAAATAACATTTCATATAGCATTTTTGATGATGTGTCAAAAATGTATTGGATTTATTTGATAAATAAAATTAATATAAAAAGACAAGTTTGAAAATTAGTCTAAGAGAAAGAAAATTTTAGCATTTGTTGTTGGTGTTGTCTTCCTTGGTAAAAATAGCATTTGTTAAAAATGTACTATTTCAACTTGCTAAAATCTTATGTGGCATGGTATATTTACCTTTTCATTGTAGATGCCCTTAGCAAAATAGGAAAGAAGCTTATTAGCTTAAGGGTTTTTTTTTTTTTTCAGATCAACTTGTTTGTTGCAGCTAAGCCCTACCCCTAAATAAACCAATAAACCCCAAACTAGCCTTTTTTAACTATTAAAATAATATTATTTTTCCTTCTTTTTCACTTGGCATAGGAGCTGCTGCATTTGCAGCTCCGGAATATCCGAAGTGGTTTTTTTGGTCATCAAATAGAGGCTAGCCCTTGCGCATATATTAAATTAAGCAGAAGTAGTGTTTGTTCCAGAAGGAACTACAAATTCATCAACGAGTAAAGAGGAGAAACACGGATGAGGCTGCAAGTAAATTTGAAAAGAAGAATGAAAAGAAGGATGAAGCTGCAGTGCATTGGAAGCAATTGCATCAGCAACTCTATTGGGAGATCTACGGATATGACTGAGTTTTGCCTCCCAATCCTGACGCTGAAGCAGCTTGTGACAGTGTCAGATCAGATAGTAATCTGGGTGGGACCTTGGGCATCCATTGTTGATCATGTTGCATGCTATCAAGCAGTTAGATTCCAGCAGGAGGTGGCGAGTTTTCATGGATATGGCCAGCTGTAAACCATGGCGAATGGCCCAGAGTTCAGCTGTTAGAACGCAGCAGGAACCACAGGTAAAGGAGAATGCTCTGACAAAAGCACCGTGTTCATCACGAAGGATCCCTCCTCCTCCAGTCGGGCCAGGACTCCCTTGAACAGATGCGTCAACATTCATTTTCAGCCAAGAGGCTAGTGGGGGTTGCCACTTCATCTCTCGTTGTCTCGCCAGAGACAGTGCGGCGTTTTGGATTAAAGGGAGCTGCTGGGAGGCCGCCCAGTAACTCTCAGTGACAGCGGTAACAATGGCTGATAGTTTGGGAATGTCATTGGTACCTGAAAACACAAGAGTATTACGAATTTTCCATGAATGCCAAGCCATGTATCCAAATATCGTGCTCCACTTGTCTTCATTCTTAATATTCAGGTGAATCTACTCCTTAATATCTGATCAGCAGTAAATGTTTGGCGGAAGATTGTTTCCACTAAGAGCAACCCACACATCACGAATCGCTGCACAATCCCAGAGAGTGTGTAAGCAGGATTCTGGGGATGAACACTGAGGGCAACTAGGAGAGGACGTAAGGTGTCGGAAGGCACGAACTTCGTTGCAGAGGAAGGCCTCATGTGCCGCCAAGTGCAGGAATTGGCGAACTCTTTGTTGCGCTGGGACCTTCCAAATACAATTCCAGACAACATGTGGAGTAGGCGTAGACTCCTGGGGATCGAGTTTCCTTGCAGAGCGGGTTGAAAACTCACTCGAAGCTGTGAATTTCCATGAGAAATTATCCGTGTCATTGGCACTCGAGGAGATCCCGACTGATCGTAGGCGATCACAAAGAACCATAGGCAGATAAGGAGTGATTAGTTGCCATTTCCAGTCCTGTCCATCCCACAAATCAGCGACAGTAGCACCCGAGAGAGATGTTGGCAACACATTTGAAACCGCATCCGCAAGAGGTGCTTCATAGAGCCATGGGTGATCCCTGAACAAAGTGGATTGGCCATTTCCAACCGACATTTTGAGTCCTTTGCTTAGCACCTCAGCACCGTGAATTACACTATGCCAAATCGGTGATGGTCGAGATACTTTGTTGAACATGTCAATATCGAGTCTACCCCGGCCTACAGTACTTGCCTCTAAGGACCCGGCTCCACAGAGAATGCGGTTCTTGAAGTACCCGCCAACCAAGTTTTGCTAAGCACACCTTGTTTGACTGCCTCATAGACCGACATCTGAGACCTCCGACTGACTTTGGACAAGAGATTTTCTCTCAGGCGAGCAAGTGAATCTTACGTTTTTCCGAGGTGGAGCCCCAAATAAAACCTCGTACCTTCTGATCTAAACTGTCACAAACTGAACGTGGAATCAAAGAGTACTGCATGACATACAGAGGAACTGAAGATAGCACTGAATTTGCTAACATGACCCTATCTGCCAACGAGAGCGTTTTTTACTGCCAACCACTCAGTCTCTTGGATACTCTATCTAGAAGGAACTCATAGCGCTCTTTATTCATTTTCCCGCAGGCAACTGGAACCCCTAAATAAGTGCCAAAGTCTTCAACAATCGGGATCGAAAGCCGGTTGCTAATGAGAATCTTGTCTGCCTGTGTGACTTTCTTAGAGAAAATCATGCTACTCTTACTAAAGTTCACTAACTCTCCAGAGTGTTCATAGAAGTTTTCAAGGCACTCTTGGATGACATCCGCTTGGCCTGGGATTGCTTCGGCAAAAAGAATCAGATCATCAGCAAAGAAAAGGTGTGACAACTAGACGCCCCCCAAATCAATAGGACACCATCTGCCACTATTCACTGCAGTCTGAATTGTATGGGACAGATACTTCATGCAAAGCACAAACAAGTAAGGCGAACCAGAAGACTGACAGCGCATAATGGTGTCCACCAGCTTATCTGGAATCTGAGCTCGACTTAGCATACATTTCAGGAAAGACCAACGAATCTTGTCATACGCCTTCGCTAAATCAATTTTTAGAATCATCCATCGAGTCGAGCCTTTCGGATCTGACATGGTGTGTAGAGCTTCCTGCACAATTACCACATTGTCAATAATTTGACGACCCGGAATGAAACTTGCTTGGGCCGGCGAGACAAGGAGCGATAAGGCTGGTTTAAGACGTTGCACAATCATCTTAGTTGCTATTTTAAAAGCAACGTTAAGGAGGGAGATCGGCCTGAAATGTGTTGGACGGGGAGGAGGACTGATCTTGGGGATTAGGACCATGAGAGCGTCATTAAAACCCTCCTCCAGAATTCCATCATTGACGAGCCGGAGAGCCGCAACTGTCAACTGAGGACCCACTGTAGCCCAACCTTTCTGATAGAAAAATGCCGGAAAACCATCTGGACCAGGAGCTTTATACGGTCCCATTACCTTGAGGGCATTCCATACATCAGCAGCTGGAAAAGGCCTAGCAAGATCAGCAACGACGGATTGTTCTAAAATCAGGAAGGAAACAGGCAGCAACGGAATCGGGGTTGGTGAGCTAGGTCCATCAGCCATGTACAACTTAGCAAAAAATTGTAGCACCATCCTCTCAATAGAAGACGAATCAGACACCCAGTTATCAGAATCATCTTGCAGAGCTACCACTTTGTTTGAACGTCGACGAACAATAGTCGGTAAGTGGTAATACCTGGTATTCCGATCACCATCAAGAATAAAGTTCTGTCATGATTTCTGAAACCACAGAGCTTGCTCTTGATGAATCACTTGCTCAAGCTCTCTGCGCAGATTCCAAATCAGATTTAGCAACCATTGCGTCGGACGAGAGGTAAGTTTCAGTTGGGCTCCTGCAAGGCGGGCGGAGAGCTTCTTCTTCCTGAAGAAAATATTTCCGAAAATTCGTTTATTCCAGGTTGTTAAATCCGACTGCAGCTGGTGAAGAGAAGCAGTAAGCTGCGCAGACTGACTCCAAGATGCTTGAAGTAAACCCGAGAAGCCTTCATGCAGCATCCAGGCTGATTCAAAACGGAAGGTACGAGTTCCTGGGGAGGCCGTAGGTGATACGAATCTGGGTGAGTCGTATGCCTCGGGGGGATCGTGGTAGAAAGGGAAGCCGTCGTTCTTCAACTCGTCTTGGATTGATAAGTATTGAGTCTTTCAACTCAATAAGAATTCGAAGGTCTTGAGAGTCCACTCAAGGGATGAACGAATTCGATAGGTAAGCTTGGTGACAGTTGGCTAACGAGAACAACTCCGGATCCAATTAGTGGGGTTTGACGAAGAAGGTTTAAGGGAGGAGATAACTCAACTTCAATGCTTAAACTCAAATTCAACGTAAAGAACAACAATGGACAATGTTCAAACTTATAAGAGGGTTGCGGATAACATTAACCCTAAATGTGCAGCCCTAATTCGGAATTGAAAACAATTAATTAAATAAAATGTCTCAAAAAGGAAAGTTCGGAATGCTGAGAATAAGGTGATGGCGATCGCCATATGAGGGTGGCGATCGCCACCAGGTTCAAAAGGCTCGGGCACGGATCCTGCAGAGGCTCTCAAGTTTGCCTCGATTTGACTTCCGCGATCGCGGATCCTGGTCCGCGGTCGCTGTTGGTCCTCGAAGTTGCTTCTGTCTCTATTGCATTTCCGCGATCGCGGGTTCCTGGTCCGCGATCCCGGTCGCTGTTGGTCCGCGAGGTGGCTTCTATTGGCAGCCCGTGATCGCCACCATCAGCATGGCGATCGCCGTCGGTGCTCTGCAACACTTGTTTTGGCTCGTTCGAGATGGAGGACTGACCCGTGTCTCGACCCTTGACTAATGAGGTTGGCTTGAAGGCCACTGGAGGAAATTGTTGCGTTGTAATCCCCAGCAAGCTGCCATGGACGATTGTTTGCATTCGCAAAGGTCCCTAGATCCGCCCATAGTTCTAGGCGACGGTGATAATGTGGCGAAGCATAAATAGCTAACATAATCCAAGGCTCTTCCCCCCTTCGATTAATCTCAATTGTGATGTGCTGTCGGTTTAGAGAGATCGGAGTAACTGTCACTTCAGTTGTTCGCCACAGCAACCAAATACCACCAACGAACCCCTCAGCGTCGACTCTCAAAATTCCATCAAAACCAATTTTGCGACACACCTGGTCAGCCCGAACTCCACTGATCCGGGTTTCGAGAAGAGCAAGAACACTAGGGTTATGTGCTCTAATAAGGTCATGAATCACTGTTAAAAAATTTGCGCCACCTGCGCCTCTAGTATTCCAGAAGATGATGTTGATGTTCTTCATAGGAAACAACGAATTAAGAAGCTCTCCATAAAGGGGCGACGACATAGATCTTTGACTGATTGCAAAGGCAATAGCAGCTTCATCTAACCTCCTAAGAGCGTTAACAGTCCGAGATGTCAGAGACACCCTGCAAAGGAGAGGCTGTGATTCCATCAGAAGAGGGAGTAGGTCTACTGTTATCTTGCTTGCTAGTACCGGAGCATTCACTCTGAAGGGTCCCATCCGGTGGTTCGATATCAATATACTCGCTTTGTCCACCAGGGTTTGTGTGAACACCGGGAAGGTCGGTCCTGAACTCATCACGGGCAACAGGTTGCTGAACCAGGGGGGGTGTTACTCGAGAGTTCAGAATTGTGTGGCGGAATGATGCTCTGTTGAATCAATGTCTTGTTTTGCTTGGTGGGAAGAACTTGTGTTTGTGCCTGTACTGGAAAGAACGTATCTTGTATTAGCTTGATATGCTTTTGGGCCTGCTTGTTTTTTGCTAGAGATATCTTTGGGGCAAGTTTTTTATTCTTTCTTGCTGGAAAAGATATGGGCGTTTCTTGCGTATCAATCTGTTCTCTTGATTTCAGATTCATTGAGATATCAGCGCAGATATCGTGTGCCTGCTTTCCATCTTTCTCTGGCCTAGTTGGGCCCACAGCATCTTTTCCGGATTGGGACTGAAACTGCTGAGCAACCGCAACGTGGGCGTCGCTCGTCGGGGCCAGTACTCTGCTTGCATCCACCATCTAATCGCCACCCTGATTGCCTGAAACCTGCAGCAAAGGACTCCCCACTTCAGCACTGAATTTTTCAGACCTGGCCAAAATATGAAACCTGGACCCAGACACAGTCGGATTGGATTTTTGCTGGCTCGTTGCACTTGCAGCTGCAATTTTCTACGTGGAATTGATCTGAACACTAGCCTGGTGATTTGCCTGTGACGAATTTTTCGGCTTGGAAGTGTTCGTTAGCGGTACTGATTTCTGCTGCTGAGGTGGGACGTGGTTGGTTCTTCTCATGGGTTTAACCACTTTGTTCCACTCGCCTAGTCCATCTGGTGCAGCAACAGGATGACGGGCTGAACTATCTTCCTCTCCAGATTCAGAGGATCCAACAATTAGAGTAGGGCATTTCTCTTGTAGATGGCCTATTTTCCTGCATTCGTAATAGAGATTTCTGACACCCTCGTACTGAATCACCCAAGAGCGCCCTCGAAATCTGAATTTCGAGAGCAGTGTCTTGTTCAAATCGATTTCTACTGCCAACCTTACAAACTGCCCACGATCTGCCTGGATTGTCGTTCTATCTGCAGGATCTGTATGTTAGTAACAAGGGAACTGTGACAAAGAGTTGTCCAGTTCCTAGGCACAACGGAAGTAATATAACAAGTTATCAACACGATTACTTTAGGTGGAAACCCTAGATAACCAAATAGTTATCTTTGGATGAAAACCACCCCTCTTTCGAGGATTTGAAAGGTCTACTTGTATATTCAATCAGTAAGTTTAGAGATAAACGAGAATACAAACTTATTGCTAAGTACTAACCTAGTTCCTTTCAGAAACTCTCGGATGAGAATACCAGTGAACTTACTTGATGTTCTTTATACAAGAACACACTTCTTCTTCTCTTAGGATGATGCACTTCAAACTTCGTCAAAATACATAAACCCTAAGAACATAGAGGCGACCATATAGATAGGGAATTAGTTCGGCGTATAAAGATATTCTAGGGAATATATTATATGTCGTACTTATTTCCTAATATGTGATTGAACCTATGCGTTTCAAGTTAACTTAAATTAACTCAATAGTTACTATAAATTACAAAGACCAAATTACAACCAACTCTAGCAATATCCTAACAAGGAAAAGATCTTCTACAAATCTTCTCGGCTCGCCGCCCACGCTAGGGTTAGGAATAACTTGGATGTAATCACAGTTCCTTATGACTTCCCTTGTTGCTTCATCAGTCTTCAAATCTTCAATCACTACTAGATAAATGCCTTTTAGTGATAGTTGAATCCATCACAAACGGCGACGTAATTTTGAGTTTCGTCGGAAATATTGATAGTGTCTCAAACGTCGGAATAATCGGTGTGGTTGATACCGACAGTTATGGTTATCAAAACAACCGACAATTTTATTTGTCGATATAAATTTCCCAACGGATATTATTGTCCCATCTATTATACCGACGCATATAATTGTATGAAATACATACGCTAATATTAATCGGGAAAAAAAATCTCGACAATTATATTTGTAGATTATAGTGATAACCAAAGTTGTAGGTAAGTAATTTCCGACAAACATACTTGTCGATTGCCTAAGAAACTACACCGACGTTTCCGTTCGTCAAGCAATCATTCTGACATCTATAATTGTTGATATCATAGATGGATGATTGTGTTCATCGGCACCAATCTAGCTATTAACGGGGTTTTATTTTTGTATATATGGGTTTTATTTTTATGTCCAAACCACTGTATTTCATTCAAATAATAATAAGTTAATCCTATTCCTAGCTATTTAATAAGGAAAAAAATTTATATTACAAATATTCAAGCACATACTCATATACACTACAGTAGTATGGAAAGGTTAGGCTATGTTCAGATAAGCTAAGTACGTAGAGCCACCAAAAAAAACTAAGTACGTAGATAGACATACACTTATAGTGTATTAGTCTCTCCCAGCGAAAGAAAAACATCCGACAAGGTATGTATCGTTGTACGTGGTCATGAAGCCCGTCATAAGAATGCGCTACAGCAGAGGGGGAAGTGCATGTCCGGCCGAGGACCGTGCTGATGCGTTTGCATACGACCTAGCATCCGGCAAGGCAGAAAAGAAGCATAGCTGATGTGGTTGTCGCTCTCTCCAACGACGTTAGTCGCGCTCTCATACCTGAACGAGGAAGAGGCAAGAAAAAATAATTGCAGTGGCGTAAGGCATCGGAGGATGTACGTCCGACCGGTGGTTGATGGCAGTTGTGTTAGGAAGACAGGAGGAGGATGAATGAAGTTGAGACGATATTGGCCACGCCGATGATGAATCATCCTCGACGCGTTTCATGCCTATCAGGATTCCGCTCCCTGCCCCCGTCGATCATCAAGCCTAAACATCTAAACAGATGGATTCCTTTTCTTAAAGAGAAAAAGGATGACAAGAGACACTACGGTTGTGGCTGTGTACGTGAAGTTATATTGGGTACTTGAAAATCGTGGGTTGAGATGAAGATTTGAGAACGTGAGATCGTTCTTGATAAAAGAGGTTAAGTAGCACCACTTCAAAAATAAAGGAGAACCTCATAAATCAACACATATGTCGGTCAAAATCTATAAAATCAAATATGCATGCTTTGTACATTAATAAAATTAAAAAATATAATAAATCTATTTTTTAGCTAATATATATTATATATACTTGTGATATTTAATTTGATGTTAATGAACCTCATAAAATAAAATAGTCTATAATTTAATTAATTACTATGATTATAAAATTATATAAATTATTTTACTTATATGAAATAAAATAAAATTGAATAATATCATATCCAACTAAATATTATGTGAAATAATTGCCAACAATTTAGATATAAGTGTGGATATTTATAGTTTTTATTGTGGGAATGGGTGCGGCTCCTAGCGACGCTTATAGTCATCGAGAAGTGATTTTGTTAGATATACCGACAATTTTATTTATTAGTGTTTTGTCGACTTTGAAAAGTATCGGCAAATTATCGTCGAGAATTTGATCCGACAATCATGAGTGTCGGGAAGTGTATGAAGCTAAATCTGAGGGAAATACAGACAAAAATATTCGTCAGTACACCTCCAACACTATTTTATGTCGGTAAGAATCCGTCAGGAAAAGACATTTCTCTAGTAGTGAATCTTTTCAACTGAAATAACAAGATAAACTATATCATAGTATATGCTAAGGTTGTCATCGTCAAAACATAGAGTAATAGAGGAAAGGAACCTGTTAAGGAACCGGAGTTTCATAGGTCCTTATTCCAACACTATCAATCGTGATAACTTTGCCTACCAGACTACCAATCCTAGTAAAAAAAAACCTCATGGAAATGCTCTAGGCTGAGCCCAGGTATTCTAATCTAAGCCGTAAGGATCTGTGCTTTATCTGAGAAAGGATCGAAATTTGGTACCCATCGACGGATCATCATATAGTTATCACCTATCATCCATGGCCCTCCAGTAAGGACGAAGTGGTAGTCATCCAGATTGGTAAATTTGGCTACATAAAATGCATTGCCAATAGCCACGAGCGTAAATGCGCCCTTGAGCGACCACTTTTGTTCGAGCTTTTTCCTGATTCGTCTCCTCAGAGTCGTCGTCCGTATCATAGAGATCCGGACGGTCTTCCCACACTGTTGATTTAGTCTGTTGTTTACCTCGGTTCATTCCAGCAGCTAGGGAGGCCTCAGAAGCCATTGCTGGCCTGAAACGGAAAGTGGAGATTGTTGCTGGGAGGGGAGGCGCGTAGCTTAAGGGTTTGTTAGGGATCGTCATCGTAGCAAGGATTTGATAGATGAGACGATGACTGAAATCTAAATAATACTAGTATAAATTTTAATTTAAAAAAACATATAAAAATTCAAATAGAAGCTCAAAAAACAGAATTTTTTTCTGAAATGGGCTTATTTTCAAAAAAAATTCCCGATGTAGGCTCGTTTCAAAACAAATTCTCAATATAGGCACTTATGCCAGCTTCGGAATTTTTTTATGTGCGAGAGACGCTGGTAGAACCAGCGTCTCTCGTCCGAAGCTGGTAAGTTTTTTTTTGAATTTTTTATGTATAAGAGACGCTGGCCCGACCAGCGTCTCTTATACGTTCAAAATGAAGAGACGTCTCTTATACATATTTTTTTTTAATTCCCCCAGCGTCTCTTACACGTAAAATGTTTTAAAAAAAAATAATTATTTGCATAAGGCGCTGGGAGAACTAGCGCCTTATACAAGCCATGTACAAAATGAAGATGTATGTACCATCACTGAGTGGTTACATCATAGGACAAGAAATTGGGCATTTTGTACATGGCTTGTATAAGGCGCTGGTTCTCCCCGCCTTATGCAAATAATTATTTTTTTTAAAACATTTTACGTGTAAGAGACGCTGGTTCAACCAGCGTCTCTTACACGGGGGAATTAAAAAAAAATATGTATAAGAGACGCTGGTTCGACCAGCGTCTCTTATACATGTTCAAATAAAAAAAAAAGACCATTTATATGAGACGCTGGTTCGACCAGCGTCTCATATAAATTTTTTTTTTTATGTTTGAACGTATAAGAGACGCTGGTCGGGCCAGCGTCTCTTATACATAAAAAATTCAAAAAAAAATTACCAGCTTCGGACGAGAGACGCTGGTAGAACCAGCGTCTCTCACACATAAAAAAATTCCGAAGCTGGCATAAGTGCCTATATTGGGAATTTGTTTTGAAACGAGCCTACGTCGGGAATTTTTTTTGAAAAAAAGCCCATTTCAGAAAAAAATTCCAAAAAACATATACAAAAAAATTTAGGTTTTTTTAAGTGTGAGTGTGTGATCCATATTAATTAATGTGTTCAATATAAAAAAAAAAGTTTATAATATTTTCTAGGAAATAATATCTAGACACTTCACTAAAAATAAAAACTGATCGTTTAAAACTATATATCTTTGAAATATTTTTATTTAGAAGAAATCATATAAGGAGTATGATTTTCTAACAGATATCGTAAGGATATATCATTAATTAATGTTCAAAATATCTGCTAGTTGCTGTGATGAATTTATAATATTTGTTTTATCTGAAATAACAATATCTCTAATAAATTGCTTATTCTTTTCATCAAATAACAATATTCTTTATAAATTGCTTTTTCACTTTTACTTTAAAAAACAAGTGGAAATTTGTTAGAAGTTGCAAACTTATCTTAAAAGATGGATAAAAACAACTCGTTAAAATTTCCTTATCCATATAAAAGATAAATTAATATTTACATGCTCACAAACCCTAATCCACAACAACTTGAATGCTTAGCAAATCTCCTAGCTATATAATAACCTCGATCAACTTCAACTTACAACTTTCTTCTTATTACTTCCTTCACAAGTTAAGATGGCCAACTTTGCTAGAAGCTACACAAAAGAAGGATCGATCGAAGATGGTCCACGCCATAGCTCATACTGCATCACGATGGACTCACTTAATGGGCAAAGCTACTACAACGACACCTTCTTTCGAGCCCAAGGCTTGAACGTCGATCTTGACCTGATTCCTCATTCCAATCCCGATACTCGTCGTTGGATACTCAAGATATCTGGAGCGCTCTACCGTGGTTTTCAAGAAGATCTCGACTCGTATTTCGAACGAGAGTATTTTCCTTTTGTCGTACGAAGCAACATCATCTCGCTTATCGACAACGAGATTTCGAGTTTAGCCAATCTCGAGAGAGGCGTTACAGTAGGCATACAGGTGTCGATCGAGATGATGGGGGACGTGATGATGGAGTCGTTTTTCGAGGATTTCTGGGTGAAGACGTCGATCAGAGAAGTCAAAGTCGATGAGTTCGAGAAGGTTAGGATCGTTGGCGGGGAGAGAGAGACCGAGTGCGCGGTTTGCTTGGACGATTTTTCGATCGGTTTAATGGCGACAAAACTACCTTGCTCTCATGTTTTTCATGATTATTGTCTTAGTAGATGGTTCAAGAAGAAGAGCTTGTGCCCGACGTGTCGCAAGGAGTTGTCTTCGGTTGACTCGAAGACAACTCCTCACGACAGATTAGATGTAGTATGATATATGTTTTTGAAGTTTTAAGCTTATGTAAGTGAACGATTTAATGCTTCTTTGAATGTTAATGCAAATATAGTTCAATTCATAAGTCTTTTGATAGTAGTATACTCGGTTATGTTGCTTGATTACTTTGTTTTATTCTGTTCAGTTTTGTTTTAGCAGATTGATCGTTTGCAAGTTAGAAATTATAAATTATTTGATTTGTATAACTTACGGAGTACTATACTATATAGTAATTCATACAGTATAAGACAACGTATCGTAAATAGAAATCTAAATACAATACATGGTCATAAGTCTATGATGCCACACTTGATATTGTTAGTTAATAAACTTTCATAATGTTGATGATGAAGTATGATAAAAAAGAACAAGTGTTTGACCGATACATACTCAACTTAGATTCGATGATCCCTTAAAGAAAATTCGACTCGTTTTGATGGAGATAAATATATAAAAGTAATAAGTGTAATAGGACATAAATTAAGAACTTGTAATTAGAATTTTTTTTGAAAGGAAAGAGCTTGTAATCAGATAAATAAACCTTAAAAAAAGAAGTGTGAATCTATTGTTAAAAATAATTAATTAAATCAAAGATAAGATTTTCAAAACACCCATTATATTAATTATATATACTTACAAATTATTGCTTTGAAAAATCGTTATAGGTATCAATTTTACTTTTAAAATATTCTGAACACAAGATCTTTGCTTACAAGATATTATAGTATCCATGGTAAGCCATTCTCTAATTTGTATCAGATAGAATTATGCATAAATATTTTCATATTAATAAAGGCAAAGTACGAAAATTTATCTTAAACAAGGAGATCATTTTTTATGTTGCCATGATATCCAATTATAAAATCTGAAAATCCTTCTAACAAATCGATCTCCTCTGTGAAACTTTTACCTTAACATACTGTAATTTTCTACCCTTGTTCGATCTCCTACCTTCCGATCATATAGTACTGGATAACTCTTGTCCACTTCCTTACAAACGAGGCTGGGATAGTGAATACAACTTCCCATACACCATCTTTGTTTCGCCACTCGACGGAGCGATCAACGCCTCCTCGTTCAACCTCGATGTCAAATACGAGTACCTGTCGTCAGATCAAGTCCCGATTTTCCATACCAATCCCGATATCTCGAGATGGAAGATACTAATAACGGGAGAGCCCTACCGGGGAATCTCACAAGACATCAGTGTACGACCACGAGCCGTTAGAGATGGTGATCATTAAGGGCGATGAAAGGGAAAAGGAATGCGTGATTTGCTTGAAGGAATTCTGGTTGGGTTTCGAGGCAGCAAAATTTCCGTGCTCACATCTTTTTGATGAAGGTTGTATTCTTAGATGGCTTAATGTGAAGCGGGAATGTCCGTTATGTCGTTATCAACTGCCTTTTGTTCAAGAGACAACAAACCTAGAAGATTAAGGTTCATGATAGCTAGTGATTGTGTAAGGTTTTTAAGTTCATGAACAGTTTATAGAATCATTAGCAACTTCAATTAATTGCAGCATGTACACTACTTGGTGAAAAACTGCGTGTAATTATACAAGTAGGGCACATAAAAAGAATCAAATCACACCTTTTCCGCAGCTTAGAGAATGATTGCAGCTTCTGTCATACTAGTAAGGCCAAAATCCTAATCGAAAAAAATTAAGTGTGAATGCGTTGCTGAGTCCAGTATGAATTGATCATAGAAGTTTCATCCAGGAGCTTCTTCCCAGCAGAGGCAGCATCAAGATTCCACTTGGAGACAGTTTCTTGCCTGTTGAGATTTTTTCGGTCCTCAGTTAAATGTCTGCAATGATATGCTTTCAAATTAACATAAGCTTGGATGGAAGATATCTCAACTTGTAAACAAAACCAAGTTAAAGAGCTACAACTACACATTTTGCATCAAAAATACCCAATATAAAAGAATTGCAATATCTTTTTTGTTGTGATGGGTTTACCCATTTGTCTAATGTGTGCTCATGGGCACACATTAGACAAACCCTTTTGTATATAGGTTTACTCCCCAAAAAAATGTTTCTGAGCACAAAAGATCCCTAAAACATGCATCACAACAACCTAGATGGCTAGATGGGATGAATACAACATGTTTTATATATAGGCTTGATGTAAGGGCTAAACACTGACATGTAGTTCTGTGGTAAGGAGAGATGTAATAACAGATTTGGATTGTTCAAAATTGCAAACCATCCAACTTCAAAAGAGCTATAACGCTCATACTTATGCACCCACTAGCCAAGAGTTCGTCGAAAGGGACATCTCTGAACTGGATATATACTACATATTCAAATAACCCCGATTTGGACCAGTCCCGGATATATTCAATGACAGTTTTTTAAACTAAGAACATGCCCGTGTTATACGGCTTATACTTATGCACCACTAGCCAAGAGTCCGTTTTGATTGACCTCTCTGAACTGGAAATATCCTAAGTAAATAATAACCACATGGAAAAGTACAAACATAGTTTACAGGTCCTTACAAATCATTCAGTGCATTATGTGCATTCAGGTCAATCTTAGAGGTTTCCCCAACAAATCATGACTTATACATATTTTTATTTAGTAAACCAAGCTCATGGGCTTAGAATTTTATAAAAGCTATCACCATGCTCAAAAACCTCAGTTGGAAGAAAAAACTTACTTGGACGAAAACGAGATATGGGAATCTCACGAAGTTCTCGTTTTATGCACAAATATTCACCAAGCAATGCCATTATTGCAAGTCCCGCAACATTCACTATCCACCATGTTATAGAGGAAGGCCATCCACCATATATGTAACATACAATAAGATGCATTATATAGATAGTCGCAGAGAAGTCAAGACATTTCTTTGCTCTCTCAACCACATAAAGCATATAACCCGCTCTGTCGGAAAAAAAACATTCTCAAATCAAATTTTCCATAAGTATAACACTTAACAGCAACCATAACATAAATACAGAACATATCAATAGAAAAGGAAAGGCAAGGGTCATGCTATCACTCAAAATGGATGAAGAAAAGAGAAGCAGGAGCAAGAGATGCTGTCGACTAAACAAATTATTCGATCATTATAAATGCTAGGAAGATTAGATATACAAAACATTGACTTTGGGTTAGATGTATACAAATTTCGCATAGATGTATGTGCCTAGCAGCTACTCCGTATTAGAGAAATATCAAACAAAAAGGAAGAAAAATGTCATATACTGCAGTGCATTTAGAATAATATATCAGATATAGCCAAATCAAAATCGAGTCCTGAACCATAGAACATGAGATGGTTAACCGTTCACCCATACCTAATGGCTGGATAAGTGATCAAACTATCATGCTTAATTAAGAAAATTTCTTTGGCTAAATAACATAGGCCATAAATATTACTCGATGACAGTCTATTATAGGCTTGAGCCCATGTACACAGCATTACAGCATAAACAACCTAACCCCAAAGACTACTTCAAAGTTGATTAAGACCACCATTTTATATATGACTCCATCCTAGAAGATCTAAAGTAACCCAAACATATAACTCTCTAGTCTCGACTGTCAAGAAAAGAGAGAATCACATAGGAAAGATATTATGCAAACACATCCTCATTTAAGCAAAACCCAAAAAAATTAGATTAAATGTAAACAGTAAGATAGACATAGAAATACAGGACCACCAGAAATTCCTTAGAGGCAATATGAATGGATAAGGTAAACCATGTCATACATCATCTGATTTTTTTTACAAACAGCAGTTCAGACCAAAGCTCATAAACAACAAAGTAACTTGACCGATATATGAATACAGAAAATGGACTTAATGGATTCTTTTCATAGTTCCTTGTCACATTCCAGAATTAGCAGAGTAACCCAACAACCTCTGTTTCCTTATACAAGTCGTTTCAAAGAGATGAACAAATATTAAGAATGAATTAATTGTGTCAAAATTTTCTTAAAAGCCATGTTTAATTCTCCGTATTCAATTCTGCAAATCATTTATATGCATTGGCTACTGCATGAAAGGCATTCTTCAATACCAAATTCTAAAACTCGTAGTAATAGCAACTCTTCCAACACCGTATAATCGGGTTGACACATGAATTCCTAAGTCAAATCACAGGTGCCAGACTTGAAATTCAAACTCAAAATTGCACTGCCTAAATGAATTCGATAACCAAATCAAACAATTAAAAGTCCTTGTTACCCGGCGACAGCAGCGAGGAGGAAAGAAGCGACGACGCACCAACCGGTGACGGTCGAGACGGTGATGGTGGCGAAGTCGAAGAAGTAAACAAGGCTCATCCTAGATACGCGAGTTCCGACGAGTATGGAAAGGAAGATGCCAGCTGTAACGTAGTAGAGGCACTGAAGGCACACGATCTGCGCAACAATCAGCCATGGATCCCATACTACCGAGCCGTAGAACATGACTCCTTCTTCACAGCACCAATAACAACAACAACAACAAGCTTCCGATTTAGACTAATCGAAGCTCCGAACCGTAATTTAGGGTTCGTAGCTCCGATCTCCAGTAGAATTGGGGATGTAATTTAGCCGAGAAGGCTATAAAATCTCCGGATCTTGAGAGAAATTGTAATGGAGTAGTGTAGTGGAGAGAGATCGGGATTTAGGAGGAGGAGGATGAATAATCGAAATTGGTACGAGTATGAACTGAATCGAGAAAACAGAAACAAAGGAAACGTTGGAGGTTCTCTAAATCTGAAGAAGAATATCAATGTTTATTTGTATACTGATGTAAAGATGATAGAAATTTACATCAGGACCGCATAGCGCAGTGGATTAGCGCGTCTGACTTCGGATCAGAAGGTCGTGGGTTCGACTCCCACTGTGGTCGATTTTCCTTTTTTTCATCTCTATTTTTTTCCTTTTTTTTGGTTACCACTGGATTAAAAGCTTAAACAAGTCCACTGGCCAATACCCTAATGTTATTCATCAAAATGTTAAAATGGGAGGAGAATGTAAAAAGTGAAGTGCGAGAGATAAGGAAAATGTGAGTGAGACAAGATCGTCGACGATATAATTGGCTTCTCCATATCAATGAGGGAGGTGGATATCTCAACTCCTATAAAGGTTACCATGGCACAAGGATGGTTAGTCACAACCTTTGAGTCCATCGCAGAGACGACATTTTTGAAATTACGATACCAAGTCAAGACGAGATCTTTAAGGCATATGAGAACAACGCGCGCGCCCATCGCGGTTGATCTCTCCATCACAATTATCCTTCACCTAATCCAGCTCCGGAACGGTGGCGAAAGCTTCGCCCAACAAAGAATGAAGCACAAACAATCCGTAAAGATATGCATGGACGACTCCGACTCCGCCATAAAGTTGCACTTCTCATACTATGGCTTTGTCAAAAAATGACGCCTGCAAGCTGCAATGCTAATTTGAGGTAAAAACACTAGACGAGTCAACTCTTTCTTCTTCGTACTATGAATATGACATCTTTTCACCCAAAAAAAAATGAATATGACATCTCTTAATGTCGAGGTAAAAACAACTTAAGTGATTATATGGAAAGAGATTTTTTTGAACAAAAATCCATATCAACCATGTCATCCTTGGTTGTAAGTTGTATCTTGGATAACAACAAATTCAAGAAATCACATGAACGATAACAAGGATGAAACAGAAAAAAGCAAGACTAAGAGATAAAATATAGAAAAAGAAAGTCATTTATGGGTCAAAAATGAAAGAAAACAAAATAAGTAAACAAAGATATAGGGTAAATTACATCATTCATCCTTACTCTTTCAAGCGTTTTTCCTTATTCGCCCTTAAACTTTCAACTATTCTATTTTTGTCCCTAAACTATCCTACTTTATACATCATTCATCCTTTTGTCTATTAAAATGTTAAATGACCGTTAATAAACTTGAGATAATTATGTTTTTGCTTCCTAATATTTTCTTCTCTTTCAATGATGGTACTCAACTTTGAGGTAAAAACACTAGACGAGTCAACTCTTTCTTCTTCCTCCTATGAATATGATATTTCTTGTAAAAACAGCTTAAGATATTCTATGGAAAAAGATTTTTTTTGAAAAAATAATCCATGTCATCCTTGCCGGTAAGTTGTATCTTGGATCACAACAAGTTGAAGATGCTAAAATCACATGAACAATAACAAGGATGAAGCAGAAAAAAAGTGAGACTAAGAGATAAAATATAGAAAAAGAAAGTCATTTATGGGTCAAAAAATGAAAGAAAACAAAATAAATAAATAAACAAAGATATATGATAAATTACATCATTCATCCTTACACTTTCAAACGTTTTTCCTTATTCGTCCTTAAACTTTCAACTATTCTATTTATGTCCCTAAACTATCATACTTTTATACACCATCCATCATTTCGTCCATTAAAATATTAAATGACCGTTAATAAACTTGAGATAATTACGTTTTTGCTTCCTAATATTTTCTTCTCTTTCAATGATGGTACTCAACTTTTATACGTTTTGATTTAGTCCTCAACTTATCAAAGTGCTTGATTAATACTCTCCGAAGTTAAATTAATTATGAGACGCGTGAACGCATACTTTTAATAGATACCCAGTTTTTTATCATGATTAACTAGGTATATGGAAATTTAACTAATCATGATTAGTGTCTTACACAACTCCCTAATTGAGACTTTAAATACAAGGGTGAATGTCCACTTTGACATTACTAATCAAGCATTATGATAAGTTGATGACTAAATCAAAACGTTATAAAAATTGATATTATCATTGAAAAAGAAATATTAGGGAGCAAAAACGTAATTCATTCAAGTTTATTTTTAATTGACGGAAAGAAGGACATAAAGTAAAATAATTTAAGGACAAAAATAGAATAGTTTAAAGACGAATAAGAAAACGTTTAAAAATTTGGAGATGAATGACGTAATTTACCCAAAAATTAATCTACTTTTCAACTAACCAAACACCGGAAACGGAAAAAAATAGTATTATGACGTGTATACTGAGTGTGCCACCGAACATATGAGCACGAAGAAACCAAAGTATATATTTTATTATTTTTTCTGTTTGCCTTTATTAATATAAAATAAATCATTATTATATTTGAAATAAATAAAAACTCATTAGTAACATTATTTAGTAATTTATTAGAATACTTTTGAATATTTTATTCTCTTCCAAACGATATAAATACAACACACACTCTCAATCTCATTTTCATATTGTCCATGGTTTTCAAGGTGGGTTTCATTCTTTTTACATCAATAAGCTTCTTGTGTTGTGATTCACTCACTTGTGTTTTTTATGCTTTCAGGAAACAAATTACTTGCATACAAGTGAGTTAGCTTAATCTCTCTTCATATTTTTCATCGGTTCAACATTAATTCATCTCTGCTCGATTTTTGTGGTTTTTATGCTTTGAGGAAACAAATTACTGAGTAAGCTTAATCTCTCTTCATATTTTTCATTGGTTCGACATTTACTTTATTCTAAATCTTGATCTTTGCTCAATTGATCACCTAATTCCTTAATCTATGATAGTAGTACTAGCTAGAAATCTGATTTTCTATATATGAATGTGGGTTTCTTTGAAAACTAAAACCCACACCGACAAAGTGCTAAAAACTGATCTCAGTAAGTTGTTGTGACTGAATTTTTCGTCATCCATTTCCATTTCTTTCTCAAAACCCAAAGAATGACGTGTGAAAGTTTGTTTTAATTTCTTAAAAAAAACATTGTCCAACTCATTCTTGCATCATTTATTTTTTTTGGTCATTTTTCTTTGATCCTGGCTTATAGATGTAAAGATGTGTATAACTTGATCACTCATAGTTTAGGATCGTATGAGATTTACACTGGATCATCTTATTGTTGTAGTATCATATTAAAGAAAAAGGCGAAATGGGTTGATCATCTTGCGTCTCTCGCTTTCTCTTTTGTCTTAGGTTTTCATGCTTTAATCTTCTCACATACACGCGTTATTTTGTGCTTTTGTTTTTAGTTTTTGTTAGATGTTGTAAGGGATCGAGCAACAACTCATATTTGTAAATAGTTGCTTTTTTCTAATTTTATGAATGAGCTTTAATTGGGCTTTGTTTTCTAACCAAAACATAGAAGAAAAAGTATGTGCTCTCCATCATACATGCATGCACTAATAATGTACAAGTGATCAACTCTATCTTCAGGCAACTTTTGAGATATGATAATGAACACAAAGAATGGTCAAGCCATGCACCAAACCAAAAACAAAAAAAACACATCAACAATGTGCACTTTCAAGCCCACACCAAAAGAACCTTCTAGAACACTCCATAGCTTCCCGTCAGGAGGATCAGCCCCTTCAGCTCTTCCCAGCTTCAACCTCCCCCCAAAAGACGTCATCTTTGGTAAGACAAGAAGCAAGTCCTTCACTTTCAATCTGTATAGGGTCAGAGATTCAAACTGGTCTCCCACGACAACCCAGATGGGCCTTGAAGTCGTGGGAGACCTGTCTAGGGCAACCAATACCAACAAAAACTTACTCCTTAGACCCCTTGTGACCACACAACTCCCCGTGATCAACCACCACTGGACCCCGCCACTGAGTCCGACTAGCCCAGATGGGGCCCATTCTAGTGGTCTGTGCTCTAAGGTTGGTAGTTTCTTGCTACAAAGCTTTTGCACTAGGGTTCCAAAGGTGGTCGAGCCATCACAAGAAAAGTGTAGTCAAAATGGTGTTCGAATTCGGATGTCGAGTGATGGGCTCATGGTTGATGACCACCCGAATAGCCCCCGAAAGAAGGCAAAGATTTCAGAAGATAATGATGTCGAAGAATCTTTCGTGGTCGTAAAAAGGGATGATTTCCCCATATACCCTTCTAGTTCCTTCATGAACTACTGCTTTGGTTGTCACAAGAGGCTGGAACAAAATGAGGATATATACATTTTTAGGTACCATCATAATCTCCCTCTCATTCTCAATCTAGTATTATGTATGCTGAAATTTATACCTCTCCATTTTTGTAGGGGTGAGATGGCATTTTGCAGCATCGAGTGTCGCGAAAAGGAGATGTTCATTGAGGAGAAGATGCAAAGGATGAAGAGGGTTGGACCTTCAAGCTCGACGTCTAGGGTGATTGCTAGGAAGCCGACGATTCAAGATCTTCACAAGGGTTGATCGAGCATTTCATGTCAAGGTGAAGTTAGAAGAATTCATGAATAAATGCAATTTTGTTGCATTGAGATTTTGAACTCCTCCAAATTTTGCCCTAGAGTTTTGCTTGATATGGTGTGTGCTACTTTATGCTAGATCTTGTTCTTGCATTTGGAATTATAGACTTTTACAATCAAGCTCTCAAAAAAAACACAAGAACTAAAATTTCTGCTGATGCTCTTTAGAACTTGAAGCAAAATTTCAGGCTTTGGGCACCCTGAATTTGAATATCCTTTTCAAAAGCTTGCCATGGATCTTCAGCTACCATGAACGAAAGTATAAAAAACCATGTACTGTAAAACATAAACAACATTACTGTACATAAACTCTAAAACCAGTTTTAAGTCTTCTCTTGATCGGCTCAGTTCTCCAGCACAGGCTCCAACTTCGCCGTTTTTCCGTCTTTCGGGATAATAAGCCCGTATCCTCCCTCTTTTCTTCGGTAGAGAATGTTGATCTCACCTAATGAAGAGAAAACTGGTGTTAGAGAGAACAGTTTAGGGAATTAATCAAGTGTTTCAGAGTCCAGGAAAGAGAGGATAAAATCACCTGTTTCTTCATTACGGAAGGCATAGAAGTCATGATCAACCATTTCAAGCTGATCAACTGCCTCATCCACAGTCAAAGGTGGCATGTCAAAGTATTTTGTTCGAACAACCTGTGTAGAGACAAAGTGGATGACTTAGCATGATCTAAAATAACTGTGGTATTAGCTATTGACACCATGTACATTCTTATTTAGTTGCCTAGGAAATTTTAAAACGACATATAAAGTTAATCAAAAAAATAGAGTGCTGAAATGACACCTAATAGGCTAATATAGATTAGAGGAGTATCTTACGGGCTGTTATGTAATTATGCAACTACAGAACCAATCAAGCATTGTGGAGGCTGAATATGATAACTGATCGACAAAAACCATAAACACTTCTTTTTCTACTTGTATTACTTAGAATTCAACAACAAAAGTGAAAAAGGCTAACCTCTTGAAAAAGGTCTTCTTCGTACTCCTGGGAAGCCGTCTCTTCTTCTATTTCCTCGGCTTTGGGCAAAGTTTCAGGCAGCATATCCCCAACAAGCGAGCGCATTGGATCAGCCTCCCTCATCTTCAGTCTATTGACACCTTTCATGTGCCTACCGTGATCAGTTTCCTTCTCCTTGATCCTTCCCAGCTTCCTCTGTACAACCGATGAGACCAAATCTATGGTTGCATAAGTAGACTCAGCATCTTCCTCTGCACGAACCACCCCATGCCTCTTTGTATAAAGGGTCACCTGCATTTTCTCATAATCTTAAGAAAACAATCCCGGAAACAGAAGGGAAATGTAGTAAGTTGACTAGTGCATTTAACACCTACAACTATAAATGCACTGTTTATTGTTTAGATAATCTTGTTATGATAATGGAAGGCCCTCATGTCTGCACATTTTGGGGCCTTATGTAGCTGGAGAAAACAAAGCATTGTTGAAAAATCATTTCAGAACTACAAGATGGATATGACAGTATTACTCGGTATTTCTTGCCAAGACTGTCTTTTTAAACCATACAAGATAACTCCACATTTCCACCAGATATATATTACATTTGGGTTTAACACTTGTTCTTAGAACACGGTATTGGTATCCATATATACAAAGATCAGAAGAGTCGAGCAAATGACATTATGCCATGAACGTGCAATTCTTAACTGCCCAACTTGGTCATAAGCCAAGGTTAGTCAAGAACTATGTCAACTCAATTATATCACAAAGGTACAACACTTAACCCTGCCATATAGAAGTACCACAATCACAAATTTAATCTGTTTAGCTTGATCATACCATCTCATGGGCTTAATATACTCACTCACCCGCAAGTACAACTCGGGCATACGCCAATCCAAATCAAGGGTAATTTTTTAATGGAAATTTATGAATCGTGATAGACAAAACTACAAATCTACAGCATTGAAGAAGAAATAAATCTAGTGTACGAGTAAAATTCTTCAAATAAACCAACTCATCAAATTGGCAAAAACCAACCTCACATCTGCGTCTAGGGCCTTTACCAGACTCTCTTGAAGACAACCTGACATCCACTTCTCTGACAAACTGACTATAATTCCTCACAGCCCTCCCAATCTTCTGTTCTACATAATCCCTTAGTGCTTCATTCACCTGCAGAAGATGATTTAACAAAAAATGACCCTTTTTGCTATGAAACAATCTAAACCCTATATTACAAACGATTAGAGTACCTGAAAATTCTTGGCCTGAAGAATCAACTTAACAGAAGAGAGAGCACCACTCCAAGACATGCAAACAACAAGGGAACCAGATCTGGGTGATTCGGTGTTCCATTTCTTACCCAGAACAGCTGAAGTGGATTTGAGGCTAAAACCCAAAGGGTTTATGAAATTGGAGGATTTAGATGAGAGATTGAGGAGATGGGTCTTTGTTGGCAACAAGGAATCCGTCGATTGAGGTGGGAGAGTAGCGTTT
Source organism: Oxyria digyna (assembly GCA_029168935.1). Classification (NCBI taxonomy): domain Eukaryota; kingdom Viridiplantae; phylum Streptophyta; class Magnoliopsida; order Caryophyllales; family Polygonaceae; genus Oxyria; species Oxyria digyna. Next base: position 52,340,938 of record JAPVLV010000005.1, read on the forward strand.
ACAGCAGCAAATGCACAAAGGGCTGCCATTTAGTCAAGGCATACAAAGGAGTTGATGGGTTTTTTGAGAGGTCTTCAGAGAAGATTTTATGGGGAACTTTCAGTAGGAAGATAGAGTGAGTGACGAAGCAAAATGAATCAAGACTGAGTTTATCCGGATGGAATATGAAATTGGTGAATTCTTTGATACATACAGTGATACATTTTGGATAAGGTTGTTAAATATCTTATTCTTTGAATCTGGATGTGGAGAATGGAGAATTCTTTGATACATACAGTGATACATTTTGCTGGACCACCTTATCCATACAAATCACATACTACCAAAAAAAAAAGAGAAATACTCAATATTCGACCTGATATTAAATTTTCTTAATTTTTTTGATAGAAAATATTAATTTTTCTTTATTGTTTTAGAGGTCTCGAGTTTAATAATACATTAAAAGTCAAATAATTCGGAAATAATTGATATATTTTTCGAATTGGAGCTTGATACTCCCTCGGTTTATATATCTATGTCGTTTGAACACAATTGTTAAATTTGTTTATGTATGTCGTTTGCAATATAAAATTTATTAGTATCTTTTTTCAAGATTTTTAGAATAATACAGACTATACAAATTAAATCAAACCTGTTGTGTATTGTTTTTCACCCACTAAATGTGAACAGAGGTGAAAAATTACATTTTTCAAGAAAATTTTTACGGAGTCTTAATATTTGTGTCATCACTCCAAACGACTTACAATTGCAAGCGGATATATCATAAGATTTATTAATCGCAAATAATACATATTGTATATAGTTATGATGTTTTGTTAATGAAATAAACGTTCATTAGATTTTAATTAATAAATAGGCGAGTCTTATTTTTTTATATACTTGAGAGTTTAAATTCTAATTATCTTGACATGATATAAAAATATTCAACTTAATCATAATGTAATATTGATTTATGAAACATAATGTGTATAGTGATACACGTTAATTAAAATATAAATGTCAATTGAATTAGATATACTTGTAGGTTACGAATTTTTTTCTGAAATAAGCATTTTACCCGAAAAAATTCCCGACGTAGGCTCTTTTCAAAACAATTTCCCAAAATAGGCACTTATTTCAGCTTCGGGATTTTTTTACGTGTGTGAGACGCTGGTTCAACCAGCGTCTCTCCTCCGAAGCTGAAGCTATTTTTTTTTGATTTTTTTATGTATAAGAGACGCTGGCCGAACCAGCGTCTCTTATACATATTTTTTTTTAATTCCCCGTGTAAGACGCTGGCTCGGCCAGCGTCTCTTACACGTAAAAAGTTAAATTATTTTTTTTCAAAGTTTATATATATATATTATTATACATGACTTACTCGTGTTTGGATGGCTCGTATGGGCTCGTTTGAAATCGGAATCGATCACGACCGATTTCGTTGGGTCCGTATTGATCCCAGCTTTCACCAGATATGTCTCTCGCTCGATTCTGATTTCGAACGACCCCATACGAGCCACCCGAACAAGCGTAAGTCTCGTGCGTACCTTCTACTGTAAATGGATATTTACAAATTCGTTCCTCCATATCACGCGATGAGAGACATATCTGGTGAAAGCTTGGATCAATACGGACCCAACGAAACTGGTCGTGGTCAATTCCGATTCCGAACAAGCGCATACGAGCCATCCGAACAAGCGTAAATCTCGTGCATACTTACGCTTGTTCGGGTGGCTCGTATGGGGTCGTTCGAAATCAGAATCGATCATGACCGATTTCATTGGGTCCGTATTGATCCCAGCTTTCACCAGATATGTCTCTCATCGCGTGATATGGAGGAACGCAATATCTTTTAAGGTAATAAATAATAATGCAGTGGGTGTTTTCGTTTTTTCCGAATTTTTTTTCTGTAACCGACGCAATATCTTTTAAGGTAATAAATTTGAACGAAAGATTTCCAAAGATTCTTTTCGGCGAATTTTGGAGAGTAAAATTTTAGTCTTGCAAGCATAAAACCTAAACCTATATTATTCTTTTCTTCTATCCCAATTTGAACACACCATAAGAAAAACAATGTCAAATCAAGATGGAGACTCATCGGTGCAAGGAGAATTGAGGTCAAACTATATTGATCCTAAGGAGGTAAAACTGCATGAAACTGTAGTATTTGTATTTATTGTATGGTTGTACTTAGTTTTGTAATCTAATAACGATGTGTCTATTTTCGAATAATAATGTTACTTTATCTAAATAACGATATTGTAAATAGATATGCACAAGAGACTACTCAGATGATTTTACTGTGGACTATGTGTGGGATTGCCCGAAGAAAATGTTCAATTGGGTTAGAGAATTTGGAAAAGAGTTGATGATGGTTATCGTTACTAAAAACTCAAATCCTAATAGAGTGATAATGGTATGTGAGAATTATGGTGTGTATAAGCTCAAGAATAATGTGGAAGGGAGGAGAACTCAAACAAAAAAGTGCAATTGTCGATTCATGGTGATTGGATATAGGTTGACCGTAGACAAGGTAACAAAAGCAGAAACATGGGGGAAGCTTGAAGTTGATTTCGGATACCACAACCATGCCCTTCCTACAAGTTTTCTTGGGCATGCATATGTTGGCAGAATGACCTCAGAACAAGAGAGACTGGTTAGGAGGTGGACCGAGATGGGAAACAAGGCAAGTTGGATTATTACTGAGCTTAGAGACCGGTTTCCAGGAAATGTTACATCCTCCAAACAAATCAACAACTTTCGCCAGAAGATGCAATTTGAGGATCAGGGAGAATTAACCATAACGCAATGGGCACTTAGATACCTAAAACAAGAGGGATACAAAGTGTATCACAGGAATGAGCGCCCTACGAATCAAGTGGATATCTTATTCTTTGCGAACCCAAAGACACTGCATCTGCTGAAGCTATTCCCTTATGTTGTTATTATTGATGGCACATACAAGACTAATAGGTATTGCTATTGTTTTACTAATCTTTTATACGATTCTTGTAGTAGTTATGCTATACTTGTAATAATATATATATATATACAGGTATGGCATGCCTTTGATTGAGATGGTTGGTTTTACTTCCACGGGAAAGACATTCAACATTGCTTTTGCATTCACGAGGGGGGAGGATATTTCTCGTTACGTGTTTATACTAGAGCGGTTGAAGAAGTTATTTGCATTTGTGGGAGAGAAGCCAACTGCAATTGTTACTGATCGAGACCAGGCTCTCATATCTGCAATTCAAAGTGTTTACGGGGATACAGTGAAACATTTGTTGTGTTGGGTTCACATTAAGCACAACATTCAGTCATATGGTTTGCGTGTCATGAACAACGTGGACCAAGCTGACAATTTTGCGAACCAATGTTGGGGGTTATTTATGTCGTGCACAGAGAGGAGCTATGAAATTAGGCTCGAGAAGTTGCGAGAATCGTGGAACAATGGCCTTGTTCGGTATGTTGAAGTTACATGGCTCAATCCTTACAAGGAGAATATAGTCTGAGCTTGGACTGACCTTCATCTTCATTTCTTCACAAGGACCACAAACAGGTAACCTTGTATAAGATATGTATGCATGTTTAAGTTGATTGCGCAACAAAAGTTTTTAATATTTTTGTTTTCCTATAGGGTTGAGGGCATCCACAAAAGTTTGAAAGATATTTTGCAATCTTCTCGATATGAATTTAACTCATTGGTTGTGAGGATACATTATGCTTTAGAGGCTCAACGTGATAGGATTAGGGAAACAATCGAGATGTCACGAACAAAGGTTTTGACGGAGGTATATGACCTTGACCCTGAGATATTTGCCTTATTTTCTCCTCTGTTCCGAAAAGTCACGTCGAAGTGCTTGATGATGTTGTTGGATCTGTATTACTCTATACTGAACGGCGAAATCCCAGAATCTTGCACTGATCATTGGTGGAGAACATGTCTTGGGCTACCGTGTATCCATAGAATTGGAACTGCCATGCTTCAAAATACTCCCCTTATAGAGTCAGAGATACACCTCTTTTGGAGACAAGTGACGTGGAAAGGGGTTACAGATCCGAATATCGAGCAAGATACCACAGTTCCAGTATCAATACCTTATATTAGATGGAGGGAGATGACATCTGATGTGGCTACTGGTGAAATGAGTGAAGACTTTTTATCAGAGGTAGATATACGATTTCACATTGTTTTTCTAATTTCTGTAGTGTTGGATTTGGCGTTATTTCCCTCGTTTTGGAGGACCTCCGTCACTTAACCCAGAGAGGTTGAGAGATCCACGAGCAGCTGCTAGGGACGAGCCTGGACCCATTGGGAATCAAACTCATGATAGGCTTATTGAAATTAGACGCTTGCTAGACGGAATTTCGGTTGAGGAGGTATGGTTTTATTTCTATCTTCTGCTTGCCTTCTTTCCCTAATGATAGGCTGAACATGCATAAGATACACATTTTGCTGAATAATGGTTGCTGAATTTTGTTGAGTTTATGGTTGCTGGATAATGTAGAACAGATTTTGTAGAACAGATTTTGTTAAGATACACATCAGTCTTTTGTAGAACAGATTTTGTTTGAATGGTGTAGAACAGATTTCTTGGCTCTCTCCTCTTAAAGAGATTGCATGGCTTTAAACTGTGTTATTGGTGGAGGAGGATTTGCCTTATGTCCCAAATCTATCCCATTGTTTACTCTTGCAATAATACTTATTCCTGCACAATATACTTTATTGGAGTTGGTACTTTGAGCACACTAGTTTTTAGGTGTATATTTTTTACATATTTGGTTTATCAGTTCCCTATTTCCCCTCAAAATGTTTGCTCTGTTGCATGTGTATGTATAAATATCCTTGTTTCTCTCGCCTATCTTGCTGGGCTCTATTGGTGAATTGCCTACATGCTGTAAATTCAATATCTTCACCATGTCTCTCTAATGGGAAAAGCTTGCCATTCTTCTTTTCTGGTGCAATATTTGCCTCAAACATTTTTCTTAGCAGCTGAGAAGTTTCTTGTGAACATAGAGTTGAATTTCTGTACATAGTGAAACTGAATTTTGTGCATTTTAGGTTGCGAAATTTTGCTGAATAATGTGTTGGATAATGTTCTATGGTTGTATGATGGTGGATGTTGCTCCCCCTCTTGTTGTATTATTTGCAGGTGCAGTGGATGCCTTGGAGGGAAGGTGATGGACTTTTAGAGATCAATTTTAGGACTACTCATCGACTCTCTAGACTGGATGGTATTCTTCGTTGCATGGATGTCCAAGAGCCATATTACGCCACCCGAGTCCTACGACAGTTTGAGCTTAGACAGGTTCCTCCACTTCAACCCTATGCTCCAAGCTCTGAAAATCGAATAGAAACTATTAGTGACTACAAAGTGGAGTTTAATGGAGACGAGTACTCTACCTGGGAAGAGCGCGAGAGCCATTTGTTCGACATTGATGCGTATCAGCGATGTAGGTGGTCGTGGGAGTGTGACGAACATTATATGGACTATTTTCTCGACATCACTCACCCTTATGTGGATCCTACCTCACAACCACAACAAGTCCCTCGGCCTCCGGCTGTTGATGCTACTGTGGTAAGTAATTTCGTTTATACAAGGTTATTATATTTTAAGTAATATTACGTGATTTTTACATATATTTTAATTACACAGCGCCTTCAGTTATCTCTTGGATCGGTACGCGAGCGTCTCCAATGTCCAAGTATCAGTAATGACGAGACGGAGTACCTTATCTCTCTCATCGGGTTTATGACTGGGGAACCTTACCCCGTTCCGGATCCACCTCAACGTGCATCTCTTTTTCAAAACTCGGAACATGTGCGTGGTGAGGGTAGCGGTTCTGGGCGCGAGGAAGAGGATAGATCTGATCCACATTAGATTATGTAGTTTTTATACTTTATGTCAGTATGTTATTTTGGATATAATACTTTATGATGATAGATTTTGTAGTTATATGACCTTCTAATCCTAAAATCAAATTGAGAATTTGTAGTTATATCAACCTGAGGACACCTCAGTTTTCAGTTAATCATTCCGTCCAGGTGTAGACCCTTATGCAGTCACTGCTTATGTAAAAAAGTCTTTCCTTAATCTCGTTTATAATAAATTATATTAAACGTTCTCAAAAAGCATGTACCTGAATTTCATTGCTGTTTTGTGAACAAATTTAAACGCACATACGTCGCCTTCTTGTAGATCGTTTTCTCGTACAAATTTACGCCATCCTGAATGGAGTTTCACTCGGTACCCAGTTCCAATATTTGCTTGCTGCGAACTTTACGGCTAAAAAGTGATCAGGTACCCACGCACACGCAACGCGTGTGCGTGGGTATATTTTAAAACACCCATGCCCACGCGTTGCGTGTGCATGGGTATATTTTAATATTTCCGAAATTGCCCTACGGGTACAGTTTGCGCATGCGTAATATTTTATCAAAATACCCACGCACACGCGTTGCGTGGGCGTGACTTTAATGGTCGGATATCCGTTTTAAACGTACGCCTACGCGTTGCGTGTGCGTGGGTACCTAGCCACGCCCACGCGTTGCGAGTGCGTGGGTATCTGAGTCTAAATAGACAAAAAAAAATGAGTGTATATAGCATCACCCTATAAGTATAACCGTTTATTCGGGTTATCGGTTTGAATGATCTCGGTTTGTCCTACCTCGGCTAATTCATTGAGAAAAATTTCCTTAGTACATACAATAGCAAAATTCCCAGCATCAAACATATGTGATATAACATATTGACATAACATTTATTGGACACTGCATTATTATTTTTGCATAACATTTGAGTTTTGGATAATATAATTTCAGCAAAATATCAGATTTAATCATCAACATCCTCCTTGTCCTTCTTCTTCTCTTCTTCTTCGCCATCGCACGAATTCCTTCTCATATCCAACACAGAATCCACAAAAGCATCGAGCACAAACCTATAATGCTTCTTCTCATTCAGCTTCAAGTAACAGAACAGCAACTCCTCCATGAATTCCCAATCCACCTTCTCACCATGCCTCACACGCGCCTCCATCACATCTCCCATCGATCGCCTGAAATCCGACTGCAGATTCCCCGACGCCTTCAGCACCGCGATGCAGTCCTCGCTCGAGGAGGTTACTGTGGAGCAGATCTCCTCCGTCTTTGGAGAGTTGAAGAAGAAGCGGCGAGAATCGCTCAGATCTAGATCTCCAGGACTCAGATCTGGAGTCTCGAAGGCTCTCTCCGAGGTGTCGTAGCTAGATTCTTCTTCATCGTGATCGGATTCGCACTTTTTGAGGTACAGAGATCTGAAATTCTCGATTAAGAAACGGTCTATATCCTCCAGCGTCGCCGCCTTCTTTTCGCCATTAACGCCGGGTTCCGATTCAGTCAGATCTGACTGATTGCTGTTTTTGCTGTTTTTGCTGTTTTTGCGGCGGAGGCGGTGGCTGTTGGCGTACAGAGGGAGGCTCTTCGGCCGTCGGCAGCCATTGACGATTTTGCTGATACGGCGGCTTGAGGTTTGGCTTTTGATTTTGTGAATCACATCCGAGACTGATTTTTGCAGCTTCTTGGATATTTTCTTCTCTAATTTTCTCATATTTTTGTTGTTGTTGATGAACAACAATTGTTTATTTTGCTCCTTTGAATTGAAAGTTGAAACTGGTGTTGTAAGTTTTATAGAGTTTGAGTTAGTGTTAAAGCAGTAACATAAGATCTTGATTTAAATGGGATACGTTTTTTTCCTGCTAACAAATAATTTATTGACATTTCCGGTTATATATTCCTATTTTAAAGATTGGTTATTGCTTTTCTTTGTCGGAAAAACTGGATTTCAATTAAGAATGGTCTAGATAAGCATCTCCTGTTGGAGAAAGATTAGATTTTGTTTGGGTTTCTTTTTCTGTGCTCTGATTTTATGGATGAGATTTTAGAGTGCATTTAACATAGTCTTAATTTAGATATTCAAGGTAAATTGCGCGCCAAATTTAAATGTATTGACTTTAATCGTTGGATGTATGAAGAAGATTACTAGATTCTAAGCATCTTGTCGGGTGGTAAGGGACCCCAACCACCCAACATGAGGTCTCGAGTTCGAGACTTGGTGGAGGTTAAAAATTGTTTGTTGGGAGAGTCACTCACGCAGCTCGAACTCTAAATATAAGGGTAGTAGGGAGTCCCCTAACCGCTGAACTAGAGTGGGAAACCAAAAAAAAAAAAAAGGAAACAATAAGATTAAACATTAATGTGTTTGGTATATAATGTATGAAGGTATATAATGTGCATGAATTGGTACATACTTGGGTGCAGATTATGTCATGCACTACATTCATGTACCTCAAGTCCTCAACTAATACCCATGAATGGTAAATAGACCGGTCCAAACGAGGTCTGGCCCGGCCCGCCCGTCTCGCCCCTCTAACTTTGCGGCCTTGGACACAAGATAAAGCCATGTTGGGCCGATAGGCCCGGTCCGTGAGTGTATGAAAGTCGGGTAAGGTATGGAGCTCAAGCCTTGGAGGGCCGACAGGTCCGGCCCATATTATATATTTATAAATAAAAAATAATTAAAAAATATATATATTTCTAAGTCTAACTTAAATTAGGTTTTCTCTAACCTTCACTCTCAAATTCTAAGGCTTTATTGCATTATTTATGCATTATTTTGGACATGATTTAATGCAGTACTTTGAAAAGGTTTTAATGCATTATTTTGAAGTATATTTATTCGGTTTTTTCTTTAAATTTTATTAAATAAACAAATTTAATATAAACGGGCTACCCTGAAGGCTACCCGACCGGGATTGAGGGTCGGGTATGGACAAGGTGATAGGATCTTTATATGGGCCACGGGCTAGCTCGGCCAGCCTAAATGGGCTGAAAATTTGTCTCTAGCCCGCCCCGAGCCCGGCCATGCCCGCGTTTGGCCAGGTCTAATGGTAACTTATTGTATTTGAAAAAGTGAGTGATCTTTATATGTGATATTTTTTCTGGGTCTTTTTCGATATTATTTAGGGTTGCACAATTGTTACAGACCGGTGGATCGGAATTTTGGAAACACATGGATCGGGGACCAGAATTTTCTAAACTTATCGACCGGATTGGACCGGAAATTCCCGAAATTTTCGGACCGGATCGGTAAAAATTAAAAATATTACTTTTTTTAAAAAAAAAAAAAAAATTATCCGGATTTTCGGTCTTGGATTGGACCGGACCAGAAACTAAATAGACCGGACCGGAACCCGAAATTTCTAAAATACACGGACCGGGGACCGGACTGGCCGGGGAAATTCTAGTCCGGATCATTTTTGTGCATCCCTAATATTATTCGGAGTGAGGATGTGTACATCTTGACTCTTCGACCCTCGTGAGTCGTGACCGAGACGATCGGGTGTATGATGTTGTTAATGTTATTGTCAAAGTATTTGCACTAATGTTAGTTAGTACTCCACATTATTATCTTCATAGCCATTAATCAAGAATGATACTCTGAGCATTCGGTAGAATCTATATATGCCACTAGATACGGGTCTCGCGCTCCGCGTGAGAAAATTACGGATTTTCGTATGTGATTTAATATAGTTATACATTATTTGTTAATATGTTGTTGTTGTTATCAAATTTATTAATATTTGTAAATATAAGTATTTTTTATTTCTTTATATTTATGTTTGAAGTAGTTTTAAAACATAATATTAAAATAAGTTTGCATTGTCATAAGAGAAGCTCAGACATTAATTTAATTTGTGACTTAATCAAGTAGACTATAAATAAATATAACATAGGGATATAAAAAAGATATTTAAATACATGCCTAAAAGTCCAATAGGAGGTGATTAAGAAATGAGTATTGCATTAAATTGGTATCAATTTCATTCAATTTTGACAATAGACAGTCAACTTTTATATAGATAAGATAAGATTATTGACTGCTTGTCTTACCATTGACAAGATATAGGTTCTCTTTTTTCTATCTTTCGAGTTTCCCATACCAACTGTTTGGAGCTGGCCCAAACACTAATGGGCTAGACGATCAAAAGTTGGCCCAAATATCAACAACCATTCCTTGAGTATCTTACACAGCCACCTAGTATGGTAGTACCTACCCGTCGCTCCTCTACGACTCAAACTAGCGTAGTCTCCGTGATATTCACGGGATTATAAATGTACATTAATATTTATAGAATGTTTATAATTTTTTATAGAAAAATTGTTAAAACACCGAATGATCAACCTTCAATATAAAATATACATCAACCTATCGTATAGTCAACAAAAACTCAATTAGATAGTCTAACCTAAGCATAAAGTAATGACCTGCAAGTAAATGGATAAACTCATTACAAAATATCACTAAAATGACAACACTTAAGCACTAAAATGGTAACACTTAATTATAAGTTTCTAAAATTAATCTTATTGTATGTTCCTTATTGTATGCTCCTCTTAAACATGGTTTATAAATAACCAAAGCTTTTGAATGTATGACTTGATTTGCATATTTGTAGCCTTGTAGGAGATTATGGAGAGGTGTAAGATTGTAAAAAAATAGATTTTTATCTACAAATTTAATTAATTAATGAATTATTTTTTATTTTTCTAAAATTATGACATGGTTGGTTTTTATTTGACGTATCCTCTTTTTTATTTTTGACGCACTTTTGTATGTTTCGAATAAACGTTTTCGTATGTACTTCTTTTCATACGTTTCGACTGAAACTATGTTCATACGGAATGTATGAACCTTTTTCCATATGAACCCATATTTATCCGGAACGTATGAATGCTAAGTGTGTTTCTGAAACTTTGTACTCCTGATGTTCATACGTTCCGTATCAACTAGTGTTCAAACGTTACGAATGAATTTTTTTCCATACGGTACGAATGGATATCAGTCCATAGTCCATACTGTACGTATCAAAAGTGCGCTACAAGTACAAGGTGTGTCAAATAGTAGGGACTATGTTGACGTATGAACGTCCGAGTACGAATATTTATTCGTAACACAATAACACATACATCATAAAAATATGCACATACAAGCTAAATGCATATTTGTATAAGTGTAATTGGATAACGCAAACATATAGAACATTAATCTTCTTCAAATTAATATATATTTGTATGTGAATCTTCTTCTAAGGAGAAAATGTTACAATTTGCTTAGATACATACAAGAATACTCATTACAAAATTTGTCTTGAGATTGAGAAACAGCAATCAATTTACACAAACCAAAGAAGAAAGGAACAAATCCGAAAGATATAAATAACTTGATGCATTTTATGGGGGGTCGCATAATATATTAGAGTTACAAAATACATGGCACAAATTTCCCTAAGAATACATATATAATCCCTCTATACGATTATATATACGGCCTCCACTTACTTGTGTTTTCTTGTTTTGATTTTTTATTATGTTTAGCCATGTCAAATTTGCAATGAACAATGCTTGTACCTTTGCAAATATAGCACTCTATTTGCTAATTAAGTTGTTGAAGTAGGCCAATGAATTTGATATCTCTCACATTGAGTTCACAAGAACGAAGCAGCCAACCCACCTCGCATCTGGCCTCTGTCATTCAAACACATCATTACCAAATGATAAGATTAGTTCTAATGATTCAATCACCAAAGTCAAATAATAAAAGAAATAAGAATAATTGTATGTTTCCAACCATTGTACGTTTGATTATTCTTTTTGATTTATGATTATGATTAAAACTTGAAAGCTAAAGCTACATTACTTGTTAAAGTCTAGTGAAACGATAAACGGAATAGGTTTATCATTTATGTCATTGCACAAGTACAATTGTGTAGACGAATTGACACTGACGTTGCGAGCCAGCCTAGATCATGCCACAAAGAGTTCAAATGCCAACATTCTAGAGTTGTTCGAGAACGGTTGTTAAGCTAGCTTATTTTTCAATAATGTTCAATTTTAACGTTATTGAAAAGTTAAACTAGCTTATTTTACTAGCTTAATCTCCATCGTCGAACATACTATTTATAACCTTCATCGTCGAACAAACTATTGAAAAGTCAAGCCTTTGTTTTACTAGCTTATAAACTACTCTCTTCGTCCCTTAATGTTCTTCCCATTTCATTTTGACACATTTGTCGAGGCACGTTTTGCGTCGTTAATATTTCTTATTATATATTTCTAAAAAATATAAATTTTTGATATTGTTAAAGTACTCAATGAGACGAACAAAACAAGATCTGACATGACCTTATTTGTTCTTATAGATTGAGAATAATCTAACAAATTGTAATAAATCGTGAATAATATAAAATTTGGAGATGAGAAGAACATTAAGGGATGAAGGGAGTAACTTATTTTGCCAATAAGCTATAACTTCAATATTATATATTCCCAAAATAATGTCGAACTGACTATAAAGCTAAATGTGAGCTCAAAAGTGAAATTCAGAAGTTCAACAAAGAGTTCAAATGACAATAACTATATGCAAATCTAAGTAAGAGCTGCTATAAGAATAACAATGCTTCAAGTATCTAACATCAATTTTCAGTTTTACAACTAAAATTCACTCAATTTCAAGCCATTTTTCTCATTTCCAACAAGCTCCGACCATCTTTTTTTTGCTAAAACACCATGAAAACTAAGAAAATTTCATGAGCAGAGAGTAAGAAAAAGAGCAAGTTACCAAAAACACCTCAACACATTGATGAGAAAATGGAACAAGTAGTTGTCGTCGTCAAGCAAGTCTCTCTGCACCAATCTCTCCAGATTAAGGTTCCGAGGTAAAAGATCGCTGTAATACAACAACGTTGTCAGAGCCGACGTTGGGTCACGAACCAAAGACGATATCAGTCGAACGAGCGACCGGAACATCAACGGCACAATGGACTGCAATCAAGAATCTCAAAACTTGTCAATCAGTCTGCACCAAATCAACAAACAAGGCATTATTAAGCAAAAATTACCATGATTCGGTCAAGTCGATTGTCGGTCGAGAGAGGATTGAGTTTGTTAGTAGAGATTGGAAGCCATTGAGAGAAAGGAATGGAGAAGGGATTGAGTTTGTTGATTTTAAATTTGGTTGTTAAAGTTCAGAGCTCAGCTGCTATTCAGACCTAACTGTCCAATGCAAAGATTACATATTACTCACATGCACTAGCCGGTCTAGGGAGGATATGAACCGGCCGGGTTAGGTGGTTTTGTTGACCGGATGGATAGAAAAATAGGCGGATTATACTATGGGCAAGTGAGGGAAGTAGGGACTTGTTTTTTGAGGGGAGATTAATAGTGGAGTGTGTTTAGATGGTTAAGTGAAGTTTAGTTAGTTAAGAAGTTATGTATGTTTGTTTGTTTGGTGCATGGTTATCAAAATTTAGATTTAAATCTATGATTTTAACGATTTTATGATTCACATTAACATGAGCGATCTCTAATTCTATGTAAAATCTATTTACAGTAGAATCTTAATTTATCGAAATAAAATTAGTAGAATCTTGTATATGATTTTGATTTTACCTACGATTTTACGATTTCAAACATATGACTATAATATCCTCGTGTTACGTAGATAATGTTAATCATTAATTTTCATTATGATTTATCTTCATAATATTAATAGTTACGTTTTATACAATATCTATAATATTATAAATCGTAGTTTATAACGAAAATAATACTAAGTTAAATATATATACGTTTGAATCTTACGAAAATAGTTAAGCATCTTACGATTCTACGATTTGAATCTACGATCCGATTCTAGAAGGCCTCTGCGATCCGATCTTAAAATCTCGATTTTAATAACACTGATTTGGTTGGTTGGGTCTAGTTAATCTAGGCTTTATTTTTTTGTTTAAGGGTGTGTTTGGATGCTCACCGCTTGTATATATAACTTATGCATTTTTTCATTTAATCGCCTCATTTGATCGGTCAAAATTGTTCTACGTTCACATTGTATTACAATTTACAAGTAGGCATAATAGTGGTGTCTTCCCCTCTAATAAACAAGTGTCAATAAAATGGGGAGGAAACCTAGTAACAAATGATAGGAATAAGTGAAACTTATACAATTTGTAAAGATCCAAAATGATTTAAATTTATGATATAAAAAGTAAATTAATAAATTCTTGTATTACCACGAGCTATTAATAATTTTGATTTTAGATACATTAAGTAAATAAAATTCTTATTCTATCCTCCTATATTGTAATAATGAAATCTATCTATTTGTCTACCTATCAATCTATCTATCTATACATATATACATATACTAAAATAGAGTTGTTTTGACACATGTCGCTCCTATATTCAATAGACTCATGTGTTGACTTTTGAGCTATACCATGTCCTCATAACTTAAAAAATCCTCAATAAAACAATATTACATATTTACGAAATTTAAAAAAACTTAATTTAATCAATTGATTATATTAGACTAATTTCTTTTATCCACTTTGTATACTCTATCACAATATAATTTAACGCACTTTATATTTTTTTCTTTTTATCAACACACATTATTTAATTATTTAATTATCTTTTATCTATAAATTCTATCTACTTTATATATACTATCCAAATACAATTTAATAAACTTTATAAATCTACATTTTTTTATCTACATTAATGCAAAATAATAAATACTCTCTCCGTTCTTTTTTAATTGTCATTCTAGACTGCTTTCCTTGTTCCTATTTAATTATCGTTTTAGCTATTTTGGCAAGATTTTGTCAGATTTGCCCCTATGTTTATTACTAGATTTAGAATCTTAAATAATTATCATTTTAGACATTACTAATCAAGGAAATTAAATAAGGGTAATTTGGACAAAAATTTGGATTCTTAATTTGTCTTAAAAATCCTAGAATGTCTATATAACTACTAAAGCAATACACTTTTCTCCAATTCTAGCTATGCCACGTGACATACTCTTCATACAGGCCATCCACTTGTCACAATTCCATTGGTCACGATTTTTTTCTATTTATTGTAATTTTCTTAAAAAAATGATTAGATTTGGAAATCATGTGCAAAAATATCACAAAAAGATTGCTTAAGATCTTTTAGATTACAAAAAAATAATTATGTGTTAATTTTTTAGATTTTGACCTCCCAATATCTTATTGTATCATTTTACAAATTTATATTTGTATTTTTATGATATGACATATCGCAAAAAGATTGATTCATTAATAAATAAAAGAAAAGATTATATTTTTGTGTTATGATAGTGCTTTAATTATATAGTTTTATATATGTTGAAATCAATTTATTAAAATTTGTTAAAAATTGACTTATAATAATTTGATCAAATAAGATTTTTGGTATAAAAACTCATTTATATTCGTTATTTATTATATTTAAAAATTTAAAACTTAATCATATATCAATATGAATATATTACATAATACTCCCTCCGTCCCCTATTATAGTTATCGTTTTCCATTTTGGGCGTTCCAAAATATAGTTCTTGTTTTTGTTTTATGTTTTTGTCTTATTATCAACATCACATCAAACTACACTCTTTTTTCTCCTTTTTTATATCAAAATTCACACAAATTTACTTTTTTTTATCTTCTCTCTCCTACATAAAAATTCACACACTCACAATCTCTCTCCTCTCCGCTTTTCTTTCCTCTTTCCTAAATTTACCTCGATAATGACAAACGAGAACTATAATAGGGGAAGGAGGAAGTACTACTTACTCCGTATTAGTTGTATCGAATTGCGCGGGAACTTGGCTAGTGACAATTAAAAAAAGGAGGATTGTTAGTTTACACAATGTATACATGAATAGTGTATACACAAGTCACTAAAAGACAAAAAAAATCTGAAATGTTGCTTGTCTTATTAGAAAAAGTTGGAGGGAAGGAAAAGAAAAGAGAGGGAAGGAAAAGAAGAAGTGAGAGAAGGAAAAGAAAGGAGGAGGAAAAATTGGGGAAGAAGGAGGGAAACTTTCTTAGGGATCTATCGATTTGTTGTCTGAATTAGGGCAAAGTTAGGGCAAAATTACAAAATCCCCAAATCGATTTGGTAGGTTCAATGGTCTAACTGAGCTGAGATTAGGACTTGATTGTTTGGAGGAAAGAGGCGTGATTGGGGCTAAGCTATAACGACAGTCTAACTGAGCTACCTACTGTGCGCGATTGGGGCTCGATTTGGCGATTGTTGTCTGTTGTGCGCGATTGGGGCTTGATTTGGGGCGATTGTTGTCTGAGCATTTGGATTGGAAATTAGGGCGATTATTGTCTGAGCATTTGGAATTCGAGTCCAGGTTTGTATTTTATCTACAATTAAGACATTCTTTTTTGGGAGGATTCTGTTATTAGTAGAATGAGTTTGGACCTAAATATAGAGATTGAAAATCCAAGCAATAATGATAGTGATGTTGAAGGTGAACCCGTTGTAGAACCTGTTGTAGAACCCGCACTAGGGATGTCATTTAACAGTGCTACTGAATTTGCTTTATTCTGTCACACTTATGCTTTCAAAAAAGGTTTTCAATACCATATGCGCACAAATGACCCTCTGCCTCAGTTCAAACACTTACGTGGAAGGAAAAAAACAGGTGAAGAAACAGACTATGAGAAGTTGCAAAGAATTAGGTTTGGGTGTGTTAGAGGAGGTAAGAATAAGGAAGTGGTGGCAGACAACGCAAAGTCTCAAGTATGTGGGTGTGGTGCTTTTGTTGATGCGAAGATTGGTAGAGGCACAGAGGGTAGGATGACAATCACAACCTTACATCTGGGACACAGTCATGTCTTGGATCCAAGTCATAGTAGATTCATGCCCAACTACAAGTGCATGACTCTATATCACAAGAGGAGGATCTTGACTAATGATGCAGCTGGAGTCTCAATAAAAAAGATTTTTAACTCAATAGTTGTGGAAAGTGGTGGGCATGAGAACCTTCCATTTAGTGAAATGGATATGAGAAATGTGATAGGCATTCATCGTCGTGCTAAAAGATTGGAGGGTGATGCTGCAACAATGGATGAGGAATTTCGGAGAATGAAAGAAGATAATCCGGGTTTTTTTTAGTGAAATGGAGACAGATGCTGAAGGGAGAATGCTGAATGTTTTTTGGTCTGATGCAAGATGTAGGGCTGTTGCAAAGGATTTTGGTGATGTTGTGACATTTGACACCACCTATTTGACAAATGCTTTTGACATGCCTTTTGCTCCTTTTATTGGAGTTAACCATCATGGGTCATCAATTGTGCTTGCATGTGGGTTAGTAGCAGGTGACACTACTGAATGTTTTACATGGCTATTCAACTGTTGGCTTAGGTGTATGGGAAGAGCTCCTGAAGCGATTTTGACTGACCAGTGCAAGACAATAGGCAATGTAGTTCATATTGTTTTTCCAAACACTAGGCATAGACTACGCCTCTTTCATATCTTAGAAAATGCATCTAGGAACTTAGGGAAACACACTTATTGGATGGATATACAAAAGTGTTTGTTGACTGTTGTACATGACTCAATGAGCGTAGATGAGTTTGAGGAAGCTTGGGTAGAAATGGTGGAAAAATATCAAATAGGACATTACAATTGGATCAATGAAGCCTATAATGAAAGGCAAAGATGGGTGCCAACTTTTTGTAAAGATAATTTCTGGGCAGGTATGGCTTCCACTCAGAGGAGTGAAGGGATTAATTTTTTCTTCAAAGGATATGTGAATTTGAGTACTGGGTTAAAATTGTTTCTGGAACAATATCAAAAGGTTATTGCAAGCAAGGTTGAACAGGAGAAGAAATTAAATGTTGACACAACAGAGAAGCCACATTTATGCAATAGAGTATATGTAGTGGAAGAAGTCTTTCATAAAGCTTATACAAATGCTAAGTTTAAGGAAGTTCAGGATTAGGTAAAATATATTATCATCTTAAGGGTCATGTATATTTGTAAATTTCAGTAAATATAAGGAAGTACAATTTTGTTGATAATGTGTTATTTGTAATGTAGGTTCGTGGATTAGGCTTAACCAATGCAACTATTCTGGGTGTTGTTGGAGACAAGACAACGTATGAAGTTTTAGAAAAAATTGTGAAGCCTGTTTGGCGTCAACAACGTAAGTCTTTTACAACCACCGTTGATAGAAGGTTGATTGAGTTTGAGTGCTCGTGCAAATTATTTGAGTTTAGAGGGATCCTGTGCAAACACATTATGAAAGTAATTGAACTTGAAGATATTAAAGTAATCCCTGAAAAATATGTGTTGGATAGATGGAGAAAAAATATTGTTAGACAATATGAGCATATTAAGGTGTCTTACTACGATCCAAATGAAGTAGTGCGGGTAAAGAAGTTTAGGGATCTTTCAGTTAGAAATGAATATTTGATATCTCTAGCCCTGCACAATGAAACTGCATATGAGGAATATTTGGGAGGATTGGAAAAGTTGGAAAAAAAATTGGAAGCTACGCTAGGAATAAGTGCTAGCACTGATCAGAACTCAATGTTACCAAGTGGGAAAGTTTTTGGCCGAAGAAGGTTACAAAGAAGAGGAGACAATGAATTGCATGCTGCTAGAGCAAGAAGGACAGAAGGTCCTACAGTTAAGGACCCCAATCCAGTTACACGCAAAGGCCGACCAAGTAGCACCAGGAAAAGAAATCCAGCAGATCCGGCAACAAAGAAAAAGAAAACACCCACTAAGAAAAAGGTATGTGGCACATAATAATTTTTTGTTACTGAGAATGAATATAATTTCTTGAGCATTACAGTAACAATATGATCTCAATGTAATTTTTTTGTGTAGGTCAAGGCAACTGAAGCAACTGGACTTGGCGATACACCTGTTAGATTTGTAAGTATGCAATGATAATTTAAAGTTATTAAACCGTCTAATTTAAACTATTTATGTAAACTCACAATCCCCCCTGCATATATTGTAGGAATTTGATTTAAATGATCCCTTATCTGAGGAGTGTTTAGGTTTGGGTTTGGGGGTTGATCTAAATGCCAGCTCTTCAAACCAGTGGACTACGGTGAAAATATCTGTAGGTGTGAAGAAGACTTGTGGAAGGACTGGAACCTTCAGATTTGAAGTAGGTTGGAGGGATTTCGTTGATGAAAATGGTTTGACCATAGGTGATGTTGTTATCTTTGAACTTATATGTGTGCTTGACCCCACTCATTTCAAGGTGATAATTGTTTATGATCCCACTCATTTTGGTTAGTGAAGGTCAATGAAGTTGGAGCCATTGATGCCTTTGATAATGTGGATATTTTGGGGGTTTAGGTTGATTTAGCATAGGATGGTATGTTAATTTGGGGTGATGCTTGGATTTGCAGTTGAATATTTTGGAAAGACAGATTATGATATGTAATGCAACCTTATCAATTACTGTATTATCTATGGCTTATTATAGTACCATATTATGGCTTCACTATGTTATTATCTATGGATTGCTTTTCATTTGATTATTTTAAGTTTATGGCTTCTGCATGGCTTATCAAATTTTTATTTTCATTTGATTATTTAAAGTTTAAAGGTTTGAACTTTTTGTAATATTGTCATTATAGCAATTTATATAAGCACACGACAAACTATGTTGTTACATTGATCATAATGTCTTCATTTATTAACAATTGTATGTGTATTATAAATGGAATTCACTATCAAAGCAGACTAGTTGAACAAAAAGTGTTATAATTCCATATTAATTTTTTTTTAATTTTTTTTGTATGCAGGCACGTGTTCCAACTTCCCAATATAGCAGTTATCTGACCAATTGTATCCCCTTGTCAGGTTGTCTTTTCATGTCACTTCCACTTCCACAGAAACGGACTAACCCAGACGCTTCTCTTCTTCTTCTACCCACCCCACGCTTCTTCTTCAACAGTTCAACCCATTTCACATCATTTATTTTCTATCTCCTTCTTTTTCATTAGTATGTTACCCTTAAGATAGAATCGCTCACAATTTCAAGGGCGGAAAAATCTGTAGATCGGTAAAGTTTCACCCCAATAAACACTATATATAAATTGCCTACAAATATACAGATCATGTTTCAGCATAAGTAACATGGTTAAACAACATGGTAAATATAGGGCATGAGGTTTGAATCTTGGTACATATACGTCCCATGTCATTGCCATTTTTGTATCAAATTTCTCCCATCTAGCAGGTTTACAACGTGTTCTTATTGCAAAATCAAATATCTTCTCTCCCGAGAATATGTGAATAGTTCACTTGTTGACATTGGTTTCGGCATCAACACATCTATCCAGTCAATAGAAAGATCAACAATCACTTATGAAATCATCAAAACTTTGGAATCTTAGAAACCGGAACAAAAGTCAGCACTGTAGAACAAAAGTCACAAACAAACATGGATAGTAATCACAATTTCCATGAACAAACCTCTTAACCTGAAAATCGAGGAAGACTTGAGTGATGTGATCTGGTTGCCTAGAACATATAGTTGTCGTAACATAAAATGAAGGGATTAGACTACATTAGATTATCACCAAATTGGTCAGAAAAAATAAAATTCAGACTTGCAAAACAGGGCAAACAATAGCAAGTAAGTCTTCACATGATTCCCTATAACTGAAGTGTGCCTTTCAAAATAAAATAAAAAACATCAACTTAATTTCACCAAATTCACATGTTTGAGGAATCCAGAGGCAAGACCTACATCACCACCCAGCATCACACACATTCTCCTCCTTTCATACCCTTATTTGTTAAATAAAGAGGCTGAAATTATGACTTCTATACGACTCATACTCACACTCATAAACATATCCATTACTCTTGCACAATCAATTCAATCCACCGGAAAAACTAACCTATTTATTTATTAAACTCAGTAGCATTAATCGATCGACATCATTCGATTTCTAATCTTAAAGTTATAATGAGTTTGCATAGTGCTGTTAAAGTCCAGTAGTGATTCGAGGAGTAAGTATCCTCCACCAAAAGCCTAGCCTATTCCGAAAAAGAACCACATCGGAAACGAAGGGTTTGACAAGAAAAGGAGAATTGGTTTTATACCTTTGAACGACGATTTGATGTGAGAAAGAAGAGGATGCGCAGTGCGAGAGTGGTTTGTTGTTCACTGCTCCTAGTCGATCTGAAACCGAGGGAGGCGCCAAAATGTGAGCTCGATGGAGTGTTTTACCAAAAATATATATTAACACTAAATAACACATGAACCAGGGATGTGGAGAAGAAATGCATGAACCAGGGATGTCGGAGTATACGAAAGCAATCCATTTTCAAGAATATGCTATTAAAATTCAATAACAGAAAACTCACAATTGATATAGTGTTATCTTGTGATGCTTCTTGGAGTACGCATTTTCCAGTAAGCGTCAGTCTTGTAAAAGCAAGCTAAAAAGAAAAGAGTAGCCTTTAGTTAGAACCCAACTCAATATCGTCACAAAACTAAGCAGTTGAGGCGCTACACATTAGAAAACAATGGAATCATTACAATCTAAGTCTACTAACTATACTCAAATATACACGCTAAGCCAGAAATCAGTGGCGAAATATCGAACCAGGAAAAAATCAGACAACTATTTCCAACAGCAGCTCCAACTGCTGAGCTGCAAAGCTTTCAGGACACTACGTTCATAAGACACACATTCAAAAAACCTGAATCTGAAGGGAAGATCTCTAACGCATACTGGATAGCTCGGCAAGTACAATCAATACAAATTAGCAGTCAGAGATTTTAACATCACATTCTACAACAAAAGTGTCTTGAACAAACAGAAAAAGCACCAACTTTCACATGACCATTCAAAGAATTAATAGACAAAATTGCATTGAACCGTAACCATGGAAAACTTGTCATGATACACCAACTGAAACACCATTCAATACTAAAAATTTGCACAATCTCAGATGTAAATTAGTTGCTTAGGCCAAAACTGGAAGCAACAGTTAAAGCAAAGAGAGAGAGACTAACAAAGCTAATGTAGTTGAGAAGAGCGGAATTGGCTTCGCCGTCTCTGCAGGAGCATCAATCTGAACTCCGACCGCCTCGTCGTTGAAATCTGCAACCAATCAACCACTCGATTAAATGCTATATATCAGTAACAAAATTAAACTTATACATAGATAGATGGTCGAAAAATAGGAAATTACTTAACCAGTTAATCGAAATGATAGAATTCACAGTCATCTTCTCACTTCTCAACCACTTGATTCAAAAATAACAAATTACGTTGGAGCCCAGATGTTCGCGATCTCGCAATCAACACCTCGCGAGATCTGGCCTTCTAAGAATCTTCGAGTGCTGGAGACCTTCCTTACGCAATCTGGAGCAACAACTTGTAATACACTGTCATCTGGATAAAAATGTGCTATTCCCTTCTGTTCTTTATGTTCTTCAATCCCTACAGTACCTGCACAACCAAACCGGAAGGTTGAACCCCCAGATTTGGCTCTCCGACGCTCAAGTCAGTAATAACTATAGGTAAACGAACACAATGCCTCAATAACAACAACAGAATGAAGCAACACAAAGAGAAGATAGCGATCAAAGTAATGACTAAAACGATGAAACCTCGTGAGCCAACTCAATGAAACAGTAAATGACTAAACCCAACCAATCGTGACGAATCAAACCTCAAAAGCACGATGACGATACCGAGAGTCAGGATCCAGGTACCGATCATCCGATTTCCTACTAAAAGAGGTAAATCGGGAATGAAGAGACGAGCTCGGAAACGAGTAATCGCCTTCTGTGTTTCTCTCTCTCAAGGGGGAAGAAGATGCTCTCAGTCGACTGCCCATTTCTCTCTCTTTGCCGTTAGGATTTATAACCACACAGTGGGTCCCACACAATCCGTTATCGCTCTCTTCACCTATTGGGCTTCTTAATGGGCCTCTCATTCTCGACCCATTCTCTGGCCTTATGGGCTCGCGGCCTGCTTCTCGGTCGCGGACCGGGTTTGCGTCATTAGAGTCGCGAGAACCGGGTCCACGTTATTGATCGCGAGAACCGGGTCCAACAGCCAGCCCCCCAAGTCTTTGTCCTTGCGAAGGCAAAGCTTGGGTAAGAATTGAAGCCGGGTTCTCGAGGAGTCCCATGGAGATTATTCGCTCGCGACGCCTCCTCATTCCATCGCGCTTGTTTTGAATTTCGAATTTTAAATTCGAGACGTTTTGTATTCCCGCGTTCTGACACCTTTCAACACGTGGCTCCCTTTTGGGATTTTTATCTTCTTATAAAGGCTGCCAGACCACATTCTTCTCTTCTTCTTTACTTCAACCGCTCATATTCCTCTGTAAAACCCATCCTTAATAAAACTTCGAGAAATCTTCATTCGTTCAGACGATCTTCGAATTACAAATGGCTCGTAAGTTCTATCTTGAATTCGTTTTTCATTTGTTGATTTCTATTGCTTCTACACATGATTTCGATATTTCTGTACCTCCGCTATTTCTTGTGTTCTTTCGAAGCTTTTACTGGTTTTCATGGCGGTCAGGCGATTTTTCATCGCACCTCTACTGGTCATTTACTGGGTGGTGCCTCCTCTTCTTTCTTCTGTTCGATGGACATTCCTTTTTCCCTTAAAGGTCATCTTAGACTGTTGAAACCTTCACTGTTCTTCAAAGTCAATTCTTTTTTACCGCTCCTGGCTTCTGAGCTATTCATTTCACCATTTCTTAGGGTTTCCACCAGAAATCTGTTTAACTTCCCCTTAGATCTTATATTTTTTGTTTTCCAGGGTTTTCTTTGTTTGTTATTTCCATGGCTCGTGAAGCTTCCTTCTAGCCTTCGCGTTTCGTGTTCTTTCCCTGGAAAACTTAACTCGAGATCTTTTTCTTCTTGATCGTCCACAGGAGACTCTATTAGACATAACGACGACGAAGTTCCGTCTACCTCGCGACCAGATGCAGGTTGTGGCAATAAAAGTCCTCCTCAGGAGTCTGAGGACATAATAATCGGTCGCGAGGACTACGAGAAGTTCTACTCCTGGCGAAGTGATCTTCCTCGCGTGGAAATCGAAGATATTTTCCATACCCCGGCGGGCCGTGTACAGATTTTGACTCGCCGCGTCCATCATAAAAAGGTCAAGAACCTCGGGAACCCATTTACGGCCCTCCCTTATGATCTTACCCTTCGCGACCTTTTTACCGTCGCGGATACCTATCCTTTTCCAGAGGGTACAATTTTTGCCCTTCCATCTCTGGATGGGACTTCTCTTGACGAATATGGCACTTTCTTTCCTTTGAGTATGTCGTCCCTTAAATTAGGCTTTAGGCTCCCCTTCTCCAACTTTACTAAAATGCTCTTGAGAGAGCTGACCTACAGCCCAGCTCAGATGCATCCTAACTTCTGGAGGGCCTTGGTTATTTATGTGATGAGGTGCCAAGACATCGGGGTAAAACTCAATCCTTGTCATTTTCTCCTTATGTTTTCTACGCGAAGGGCTCCTGAGGAAATGGGGATGTTTACAGCTGTAAAAAATGGCAAGTCGGAGTGGGATGGTCCTCCCCGCCTACCGAAGTGGAAGGTTGACTGGTTTTTGGTACGACCACCTCCGGGTTCTGGGGTCTCGACTAAGATATCGATGCTCGCGACTCAACCTAAATCTGGTAACTGGTCTCAGCCTAAGAAAGATTGTCTTTACCGTAAGTTCCATAGTTTCCCTAATCTTGTTTCGACGCGCATATTCCTGAGGTGTATTACCCATGAGGTGCTAGCCCAGCGTGGACTTAGTCTTAAGCACCATTATGGTATTTCTTATGTCCCTTGTCCAATGGTTTTCTTGTTTATTGTTACTTATCTTTTTTTTTTATTGTTACGCACTCGCGATGTCGTATGCTTATGGATTTTTATTATATACTTATTTATTTTATTTTTTATTTGCAGAGACAGGATACTTTTCGCGTCTCG
Source organism: Oxyria digyna (assembly GCA_029168935.1). Classification (NCBI taxonomy): domain Eukaryota; kingdom Viridiplantae; phylum Streptophyta; class Magnoliopsida; order Caryophyllales; family Polygonaceae; genus Oxyria; species Oxyria digyna. Next base: position 52,365,759 of record JAPVLV010000005.1, read on the forward strand.
CGACTATGGAGGGTTCTGACGACTCTTTTGACGAGGAAACTATTGATGAGCAGGTCCTCGCCCCATAGAAGAGCAAGCGCCGAAAGCAGCTGGCGAACAAGAACAAAACTCCCTCCAAAAAGAAGAAAATCTCTGCTGGCGGTATTAATATCTGCGAGTCCGTGCTTCAATCTGTGGAGACCGAAACACGCGCGCCCGAGCCTCTAGACGACCAATCCCCGATTGGTTCGACAATCCCCTTAGGGGCCGGCGGGTCTCCTTCCTCGCACCGAGCAACCCCTGCAGGGAGGGCCTCGGAGACTGCCAAGGGTAAGCATCCCATGACCCTTGAAGGTGGTCAAGATACCCCTTCTCAGGATCTGGCTGAGCTTTTTCCCGAGGAAGAGGCAGTGAGAACGTTCTTTCATCGCGATCGACCTGGTTTCCCAGAGATGCCTGGATTTTTAGAGGGCATTGTTCGGGGTAAAGCAGGGCTCGCGAGACTCAATCTGGCGGTGGGTTTCCTTTATTTTCTTCCTGAATGGTTTTCTTCCTTCTTGTCGGTAGGTGATTTTAACTAACATATTTTGCTTATTGTAGTCGCTTCTTCTCAACGAGGCATCGGGGCAATATTCCATCGCCCTTGAAGATGGCTATAATAAGATGGAGGGAGAATATAACCATATGGTCGATTTTGCTCACAAAGCACAAGATGTTAAGGAGGCCGCGAAGAAAAAACTAAAGGAGGAGCAAGAGAGGAATGCTGACAGGGTAAATGAGCTGATGGCGAAGATAAGTGACTTGGAGCTTTCGGCCAGGACTACGGAGTGCAATCACCATGCAGAGCTATCTTTGCTTCGACAAGAGAAAGACCAAGCTTTTGACAAGGGTCGTCGCGAAGGTGCCAAGCAGTATGGTTCTAGCTATCGCGAGAAATGTCGTATTGATTTTATCAGTTTGGCTCGCGACACCCTGGTGATTACTGCACTCAAGCGTCAGCTTAGAAAGCACAAAGTGGCTAACTTCCCTTACGATCCTGCGGATCTTTGTGGTCTTCCTGCCAAGATCCCTGCGTATACCTCTCCTCCTCTTGGGACTTTTATTGACGACGACGCGAGCCTTCTTGAAGGTTGGGCCGTCGAACCCTTCTTACCTGAAGGCGAAGGAGTCGTTAAAGGGATGGAGTCTCACATTCCTCGAGTCCCAATTCCTAAGGTGCCTAAAAGGGTATTTTACTCGGAGGAAAGGATGAAGAAAACAGCGGACTCTTCGACTCGTTCTTGTGCCAGATCGTCTGATGTGGATGCTGGGGTCGATGTTGTGGCTATTGACAGCGAACAGACTGTTGCTGGAGAAAACATCGCGTCGGCCAAAAACGTTGGTAGTGCGGGAGGGGTTCGCGATTCAGCGCTGGCTGAAGCTGACGGGTATCTGGACATTCCTGATGAAGTTTAACTTCTTTTTATGCGTTGTCTGCAAACTCTTGGGTTGGTGTTATATGTAATTTGTTATTTGGTTCTGTGGCCCGTGGATCGGAATGTGATCGCGAGTCTAAATGTGTGTTAGACGTTTTACTTTGGGTCTCATGAGGAGACCGTACAATTATTTCCTTGCATGTCTTTTGTGTTTATTACCTTTGTTCTCCCAACTACTTTTCTGCTTTAATCATTCAATGCATTAACTGCGGGTCAGGTGTATTTCTTTTATAAATAGCGTTTCCTGTCTTCTCCTTCTTTGTCTGCCTTTTTCAAAGAATACCACCATGGCCAGGACACGACGAACTCGAGAGGGGTCTCTAGATGAGTCTTTCACTATTACTATGGATTCCTCTGCCATTACTGGCAGATGCTTGGTAAATATCCTTTTTACTTTGCCTTTCTTTGTTTGTTCGTTTCTTAGACTCCTCTTTTCTACGTATAGCGTTTCCCGAAGGAACATTGTGATCGACACCTTAGCCATTTCGGTGGTAAGAGTCTCGTCCTTTGTGTCAATTTCGAACCTTGGGACGTGACTCTAGATAAGGCTGGGAGTTCTTACTTTCTAGGCGAAGGTTGGAGTGAGTTTGCGTATGAGAATGATCTTTGTGAGGGAGATGAGGTGACTTTCACCATGTGGCGTGCTAATCCACCCGAAGTTCCCGCTCAGACTGTGGTGTATCAAGTGAAGGTCGTCGTTCCTCTCTAGGCCTAGTGCTTTTTAATGTCTCTTTATTTTGTGTTTGTATGGTGATTTCTCCTCCTCTTCCCCTCCCCCCATAGTGCTCGTGAGGGTGTTTACAGTCTCGCGAGCCCTATGTGTTAAGAAAGGAGGGAGAATGAACGAGGTCTTATGAATAAATTAGACTGGGATTATCGGAAAAAACTTTGGAGCTCAAAATGTAATGTGCACCACTGTGTCATCGCGATTAAAAGTATGTGTTTTATTAATAGACTTTAGAACTTAAAAATGTTTCCAAAATGAGAATACTTAATATCATAAATAGGTCACTCTTCAACATCTTTCGTCCGGAAAGATTCTTCTGTTGGTCTTACGAAAAACCCTGCGAGGAAATCGATCGCGTAAGTATAGATTATTCATATGTCATGACCTGTGATGCGATAAAGAGTGTGTTCTCACCTGACTACTGCATGCGTACGAGCCAGTAGTAGGGTTTTTCGTGCACCTATGAGCGTCTTTGTGTTTGAGAATGTGATTTCCTATAATGAATTTGGAATCAGATTCTTTGTTCTTGTGACAAAACAAAGTAGCTCGCGTGTTTATCTCATCATACCTTAGCTAAGGTATTCTTGATGCCTTGGGAAATCCATGCTCGCGGATAATTGGAGCTTTAGCGCCTGTTTCCTCACAAACTGCCATTTTCTGTTTCGTTCGCGATCATGCCTATGATCGTTTGCTTCTCTAGTGCAGGAGTGGCTGTCAAAACAGATGGGGATTCATTAGCATTTTGTATTGCATATTTCCATGCTAAGTATATAGTTTCATGATTGACTTTTTTCAGGAGTGTCACTCGCTGAGTTCCATGCCTTGATGGGTTATTATCCCATCAAGGTCAGGACTTCGTGGTCGAGGTGAGGAGGACGAATGTCGTTACTCACTCTCGGACGGTCGCGACTTCGCGACTTGGGTGGGTGCTCTTGGCCCCAGCCCAGCGTCACGTCTTCGCAATCTGGGTGGGTGCTCTTGGCCCCAGCCCAGCATCACGGCTCCGCAACCTGGGTGGGTGCTCTTGGCCCCAGCCCAGTGTCACGGCTTCACGACCTGGATGGGTGCTCTTGGCCCTAGCCCAGCGTCACGGCTTCGCGACCTGGGTGGGTGCTCTTGGCCCCAGCCCAGTGTCACGGCTTCGCGACCTGGGTGGGTGCTCTTGGCCCCAGCCCAGTGTCACGGCTTCGCGACCTGGGTGGGTGCTCTTGGCCCCAGCCCAGTGTCACGGCTTCGCGACCTGGGTGGGTGTTCTTGGCCCCAGCCCAGTGTCACGGCTTCGCGACCTGGGTGGGTGCTCTTGGCCCCAGCCCAGTGTCACGGCTTCGCGACCTGGGTGGGTGCTCTTGGCCCCAGCCCAGCGTCACGAGATTTACGCAACATTCTGAATTCCCGAAATGTGCACGTACCTTTTATTTTGAGATTACGTCCCCCTTTGTGGCGAAAGTATTTATTCCTCTGGTAACCCGATGATAGATTCTTGCTAATGTTTAGTTTCAATCGGTTATTTCGCCTGCATACAGCTTGTTAGAACGTCTTATATCGCGATTGTATCGCTTTCCATGAAATATTCGGCGTAGTCGCATCACGTTCCAGGAATTTGCAACGTGATTGCCAGAGCTATCCTTCAGTCGATAGGCCCCTGGGGCGACCTCGCGATCCACTATGTACGGCCCCTCCCAGTTGGGATCGAGTTTTCCCCCCTCTGTCTTTCTTAGGACCAGATCTCCTTTCACGAAACCTCTCTCCTTGACATGCTTGTTATAATACTTCGTGACGCCCGCTTTGTAAGCGACCGCCCGAATAACCGCCATCTCTTGGGTTTCTTCGCGAAGTTGGAGTTCCATCCTCATCTTTTCGTCATTGGTTTCCGAGTCATAGTGAAGGAGTCTTTCGTTTGGGAACAAAATTTCTACTGGAACCACGGCCTCTACTCCATACGCGAGGGCGAAAGGACTCTCCCCTGTTGCTTTTTTCACTGTGGTTCGATTGGCCCAGAGAGTAAGTGGCAGGACCTCCGCCCATCTGCCCTTGGCGTTATCTAGTCTTTTCTTCAGATCTGTGACAATGCTCTTATTGACGGCTTCTACCTGCCCATTGCAGTGTGGATGTGCAACTGAAGCAATTTTTAACTTAACTCCCAGATCGCTGCACCATGCCATCAGCTGGGGCGAGTTAAATTGAGGACCACGATCGGTTACAATCTCGCGTGGCAACCCATAGCGGCAGATAATGTTCTTCCAAAGGAATTGTTTCACTACAGGTACTGTTGTCGACGCGAGTGCTTCCGCTTCAATCCATTTTGTGAAGTAGTCGACTGCGACAATGATATACTCGAGCTGACCTGGGGCCTTTGGTTTAAAAGGGCCAAGAAGATCCAACCCCCACATCGCGAAGGGGATGGGGCTTCCCATGATCTGAAGCTGGACTCCTGGTTGGTGGGAGGCAGGGGCGAAATACTGGCATGCCTGACAAGCTCGCGTCATCGCTTGAGCATCTTGTTTCATTGTGGGCCAAAAATGCCCTTGGCGCAAAGCCTTGTACACCAGGGGTCTCCACCCTGCGGGTGTCCCACACAGCCCAGCATGTAGCTCTTCGAGATAGGCTTTTGTCTCGTAGTGACCCATACACTTCAGCTCGCAAGGGTCACCTCCTCTCTTGTAAAGCTCGCCTTTGCTGATATAGAAACGTCCAGCCTTTCTTTTTAATTGTATGAGCTCCTTCGGGTCAGTTGGACCGCGACCATATCTGAGGTAGTCAATGAATGGGCGACGCCAATCTTCAGATGAAGTGTTGATCGCCATCATTTCAATCTCGCGACTGATGGCGCTTTCCTCTTTCACAAAAAACAGATATTTCGGGGGCCCCCCTTTTGATACCATGAACCCTGATCTTCGCTCGCGTTCTTCTTTGGGACCTTCCCATCCGGCTCCCATCTTCGCGAGTTCATCTGCTTTCTTATTCAGTTCTCTTGGGATTGCCTTTATTTCGAAATGCATGAAAAGCGAGGTCAACGTCGCGACCCGTGCATGGTACTGCGGGAGGTTCCCTGTTCGCGCTTCATAAAGCCCTTGCACCTGCTTTACCACAACTTCTGAATCGCAACAACATGATAGCACAGAGACTGAAAGGCCAATGGCTAACTCTAACCCTGCGATTAAGGCTTCATACTCAGCTTCATTGTTCGTGGGTTTGAACTTTAGTGCAATGGCGTGGCTTATCTCGTCTCCCGTAGGCGACGTGAGAATCACACCTGCGCCACACCCCTCATCGTTCACAGCCCCGTCAGTGTGCATTATCCACATCATCTGTTCACCATATGGATTCACCACTTCCCCTTCTCTGAAACTTGTTTCGACGATGAAGTCGGCAAGCGCTTGTGCTTTGATGGCTGGCCTGGGCCGATATACTACATCGAATTCTGACATTTCGATGACCCATTTCGTGAGCCTCCCTGCAACGGTTGGTTTTGTCATGAAGCTATTCAGTGGCAGGTCCGTTAGTGTTTCAATCGGGTGTGCATAGAAATAGGGTCTTAGTTTGCGAGCAGCCGTTATCAGTGCAAGTACAGACTTCTCAACCGGGGAATACCGTGTCTCCGCGGGCAATAAAGCTCGGCTAACAACATAGACTGGCTTTTCTGACTCGCGAACAAGGACTGCACTTACCGCCCTTGAGCTGGCCGCGAGATACAACTGGAGAGTTTCTCCCGGAACCGGGGAAGATAGGATCGGGAGCTTTGTCAGATGTTCTTTGAGGCTCGCGAATGCTTGACCACATTCTTCAGTCCACTCAAAGTTCTTTGGTTTTCTCAAAATTTCGAAGAAAGGGAGGTTTCGTTCGGCCAACTTGGCACAGAATCTCCCCAAATAATTTACTCGGCCTACAAACCGTTGGACCTCATGGGTAGACCGCGGTGGTTCAAGATCGAGAACGGCTTTGACTTTATCGGGATTTACCTCGACACCGCGAGCACTAATCATGAAGCCCAAAAATTTTCCTTCTGTGACCCCGAACACGCACTTGTCTGGGTTTAGACTCATGCCGTACTTTCTAAGCGTCGCGAATACTTCCGCCAGGTCACGAGCGTGATTACTCTGCTCCTTGCTTTTCACCACAATGTCGTCAACATAGGCCTCAACTGTATCTCCTATCTGATCACTGAAAATGCGGTCTACCAGTCTCTGGAAAGTGGCCCCCGCGTTCTTAAGGCCGAAAGGCATCACTTTGTAGCAGAAGGTTCCCTTGTCTGTTATGAAAGAGGTATGTTCTGAGTCAAGGGGGTTCATCATGACTTGGTTGTATCCCGAGTATGCATCTAAAAAGCTGAGTGCCTCATGTCCTGCGGTGGAGTCTACAAGCTGATCAATAGAAGGTAGTGGGTAGCTGTATTTCGGGCAAGCTTTGTTTAAATCTGTGAAATCTACACACATCCTCCATTTTCCCGTTCCTTTCTTCGCGACCATGACGACATTAGCCAGCCATGCCGGGTATTGTACCGGTCTAACAAACCCAGCTTTTAGGAGTTTCGCGAGCTCTGCGGCCGCGGCCTCATTCTTCGGACCCGCTTGCTTTCTCTTTCGCTGTCTTTTGGGAAGGATATCGTTGCTAATATTTAGAGAGTGAGTGATCACTGATGGGGGAATTCCTTTCAAATTTTTGGGGGACCAAGCGAAGACATCTCGCGATTCTGATAGCAAGTTTTCAATCTCTACCATCACCATAGGGTCAAGGCTACCCCCTACCGATAACTTCTCTTCTTTGTTCACAAAAGGAGTGACTTCCTGCGTTTTAAATCCGGAAAACTTTGCTCTGTCCACATCCCCCTCAGAATCCTGATATCTAGGGGGCTCGCGAACATCTAACTCAACTTCCTCTTCAACATTAGGCATGCCCGGGACAAAAAGTTGATTCGCGAGCAGAGGCGTTTCTTCTCCCTTTTCAGACTTGATATAACAAGAGATGCTCTCCTTTTCCACACCCGTCGCGACTCCAGTTCCGGATGGTGTGGGAAACTTTATGCAGAAATGGCTCATGGATACTACGGCATCAAACTTGCACAACGTGCCTCTCCCGATGATCGCGTAATAGGAAGAGCTTGTCGGGATGATTACGAAATCAATCTTTTCTGATCTTCGTGGCCCTGTCTCATCTCCCATCACTACATCTAAACTCACCACTCCTAGAGCAGTGACTCTTTCTCCCGCGAAGCCTACTAAGGTTGTTCGTGTCGGTCTCTTCATTCGTGGATCAACCCCTAGCTTTTCGAAGGCATCCAGATATATTATGTCGGCAGAGCTGCCCGTGTCAACCAGAATACGGCTGACTAGTTTCGTGCCAATTTGTAGATGTATAACCAATGGGTCACCAGAAGAGACTGCCCACTCATTGATCTCTTCGTTAGAAAAAACTAGTTGATATGGTTCTCTGGGAAGGGGCTTCGCGATGCTCATAACTGGGAGCCCGCGAGGGAGCGGTGCGTTGATCATCTTGCGTTGCTCACGCCTGTTCGGGGGTATAGGGACATGCTTCCCGGCTATGGTCCCTACATGACCGTCTGGTCGCGGGAAATCTTGGTTGCGTTGAGGTGGATGAGGATCGTTCGCGTGCTGCTGATTGCGCCCCCTTCCTCGTCCACCGTTGTTGTTTCCCCCTCTGAATGGCCCCCGGCCAGGGTTTCTACCACCCCTGCCTTGATGGTTTCCCCCGCCTCTCTGATTCATGAGGACGGCTGTCTGCTCGGGTTCGTTGTTCATCCTTGGGCCACTCCGGCACTCATCCGTGTTGTGAGTAGTGGAGTTGTGGTTGGCGCACCACATTCCATCGTGACCGCGACCTCGGCCTCCATTGCCTCGGCCGCGACCTCTGTAGCCGGAGTGGTCATCCCTCTGGTTCATTAAATTCTGCTCCTGAAATTGGTTCTGGTCCGTATTTTGTCTGTAATCTTGGTACTGATTCTGATTCTGACGCTGAGTTACCAAACCTGGAGCGCGTGAATCACTCTGCCCCTCGTCAAATTGCTGTCTTTTGTTCCCCCAATTCTGATTACCCTTTCTAGAGTTCTGGCTCTGGTTCTGCTTGTTCTGACCTCCACCCCCTGCGGGTGCGCTCGAGTGAGTCTCAACTTGTATTTCGACGTAAGCTCTTTCTAACATGGCTTGATAAGACCCTTCCTGCTTTCTGTATAGGTGTTTTTTGAATTCGCTCCCGTCGGCCAGCCCATTTAAGAACGCGACCCTGGCGGTTTTATCATCGAAGTCATTAGTTTCTAGGACCATTAGCGAGAATCTTTTTACATACTCTTCCAGGCTTTCACCCGCTTTTTGTTTGACCCCGACCACTTCTTGCATGGTGATCTTTCTCTTCTTCGAGGAGCCAAAATGCAACAAGAATCCCCTTTCAATATCTGCAAGCAAGAGATACTCCCGGGTTGTTGATTTAACATCCATGTCATGGCGGTGTCCGCGAGTGTTCCTGGGAATCCGTTGCAAAGGGTGGCCTCATCCGGACCCCTCGCGATCATAGCGTACTTGTACCGGGTAAGATGTTCTTTGGGATCTCCCTTACCAGTGTATTCCTTGACAGTCGGGAATCTAAAGTCTGGTAGCGGTGGGGCTCTGATGATGTGTTCTGCAAAAGCTGTGGGGCCAAACATTGTTGAAAAGTCAAGAGGAGGGTTCTGGGACGCCTCGCGATTGTAGTAGGGTGTTCTTTGATACTCGCGTTGTTCCTGCGCAGGGTAGTATGCGCGGCCCCTTTCGTCGTAACGAACATCATGTTGAGAGTTGTAGTGCTCCTGATGACTCATTGGGGCCTGGTTCAAGTCGAATCGTCCCCGATCCACGTCGCGAGTGTCATTTCTCTCCCTCGGCCTTCTAGAAACCGAGGCTCTGTCATCCGGGACAATTTCAGCTACTTCTTCTCGATTAATTTCTCTCGCGTCGCGATTGGTCTGGTCGTTGAGAGGTTCGACCCTTTGGTTAGCTGTATTTGGGACAATCGGGGCGCCTTGCGCTATCCAGGCGGCAAAAAGCTCATTCTGCTCCCGAGGGATAGTGATAAGCTCGGGGGTTTCCTCTTCGACGCGAGGGAGTGGTGGGGGATTGAGAGAGTTTTGATTGAGGTGTGATGTGGTGGCGTTTACTGTTCCGCTTCTGCCAGTTTCAACCATGATTCTGCCCTTCGCGAACTGACTCTTGAGATTTCAAAGGGAGCTAGCTGCGCGAGAAGGTCCCCACGGTCGACGCCAGTGTTGGAGCCCAGATGTTCGCGATCTCGCAATCAACACCTCGCGAGATCTGGCCTTCTAAGAATCTTCGAGTGCTGGAGACCTTCCTTACGCAATCTGGAGCAACAACTTGTAATACACTGTCATCTGGATAAAAATGTGCTATTCCCTTCTGTTCTTTATGTTCTTCAATCCCTACAGTACCTGCACAACCAAACCGGAAGGTTGAACCCCCAGATTTGGCTCTCCGACGCTCAAGTCAGTAATAGCTATAGGTAAACGAACACAATGCCTCAATAACAACAACAGAATGAAGCAACACAAAGAGAAGATAGCGATCAAAGTAATGACTAAAACGATGAAACCTCGTGAGCCAACTCAATGAAACAGTAAATGACTAAACCCAACCAATCGTGACGAATCAAACCTCAAAAGCACGATGACGATACCGAGAGTCAGGATCCAGGTACCGATCATCCGATTTCCTACTAAAAGAGGTAAATCGGGAATGAAGAGACGAGCTCGGAAACGAGTAATCGCCTTCTGTGTTTTCTCTCTCTCAAGGGGGGAGAAGATGCTCTCAGTCGACTGCCCCTTTCTCTCTCTTTGCCGTTAGGATTTATAACCACACAGTGGGTCCCACACAATCCGTTATCGCTCTCTTCACCTATTGGGCTTCTTAATGGGCCTCTCATTCTCGACCCATTCTCTGGCCTTATGGGCTCGCGGCCTGCTTCTCGATCGCGGACCGGGTTTGCGTCATTAGAGTCGCGAGAACCGGGTCCAACACTGCTAGCACTGTAATTTGTATTAGTAGGAAAAAATATCTTTGAAAGTTACATAAGATTGTTCAACAAATGTTGAATGATTCAATGGAGTTTAGTTTCAAATTTGTAATTTATCGATCTGTAATTTCAGAAAATCTCAGTGTTACTGGGAGCTTGATGGAAGAGTAATCAAATTTGTAATTTATTTGCTTCAATGTGATAGCTTAATGGAAAACATATATGAGTCTATCTGTGTAAGATTCATTACGAATATAGCTGATTGCCAAATTCAGCATGATCCACAACCCTGATGTCAGTGTGCACTTAGTATCTAATGGTCTTGTGATGTCCTTCACTGAAGAACCTATCAGATGAAACAAAATTATTAAGCGAAAGCATAGCTTAACGTCCGAGGACCTGATGAGAATGAACTCCTATTTTTATGCAAAACTTGGACTTAACACTGATTTTTTTTGGTTTTGACAGCAGTAAGTCCAAACTCCTAATTTTAAGCTTTGGATTGTGATATTACAAATCCTGAAAGATTCTAACCTCCGGTTCATCAGTTGTAAGGATTCTAATTTCTTAAAGAACTCCTCCTCTTTTTCCTTTCCACTTTCCTGCGAAAAATGCAGACAACTTCACCCTTGCGATTTCTGCACAAGATTTTTACAGTTTTCTCCACTTTCCTGATAGCAAACACTAACCAAATTCGCGCATTCAATATGTCTAAATTCTAATGGGGTTTGGAGTTCAAACAAACCCCTTAAATACTCATCAAATACCATCGTAATCTCTAAACCACATTCAGAATTCGACAAAAGCATAAACCCTAATACAATATCTTCCAAAAATTGAATTATCCTCATTTAAATGTATAAGTTCCAGAGAGACGTGTAAAAATATAGACGTCGTGACTGAAAGATAGAGCCGTTGAAGGGCTGACTTTAATGTTTTAGTAGACTAAGGGGGCTGTATATAGACATCGTGTAAAAATATCATCCACGGATAATGTTCTCAAGTGGTAGGGTATCTATTTAGAATTAATCAAATATGAGGGATGAGAATGCAATTTAACCACCTGCGTCCAAAAAACGCGAAACAAGGAAATTTTAACATTCCCTTTTGCGTCCCTATATAAAAGGCATTGCCCCTCTTCCGCATCCAAGGGTTTTGAGCTTTTTCTTCTTTTCGGACGCAAATCGGTGAAACAAGAGCAGATCAAGCCCTAACCCTACACCAACCCAGCCATGTCTAAGCAAGGTTCGCTGATGCATTTCTTCTCGAATTTCTTCTCATAACTTGTATAATTTTCACTTAATTTCTCGTTAATTAGAGATCTGATTCCGATTTGGTTGCTAATAGGTGGAAAATTGAAGCCCTTGAAGGCCCCCAAATCTGAAAAGAAGGACTACGATGAGGTCTTGTTTTGGCTAATTTGGTTAATTTGTGATTGTTATGATTCATGTGTTGATTTCGTTCTATCTTTTAGTTTTTTCTGTGACCTAGTTAATATTCTGGTTCTGTTACGAGAGATTCAAAGGGTTTTCCGTCTTGATTGTTTGTTCTGGATGGATATCATTGATCTGAACTTCTTAACAGCTTAAGGATGTGACCTTTAGTGATTCTGGTGGACTATTGTTATACAACCTTATATACTTGTCTCAGTTTAATTTGTTATTATACTATGGTACCAACTAATTCTTGAACAAGTAAATCTTGTTTATAGTTATATCGATGTACTTCTTGTTTAGGATCTACTTTATGGCAATAGTGAGTTTAGAACACATGCTTGTTTGTTTGATGGAGGTTGATTGCTTAATAATAAGTGCTCAGAGATTTGATTGATTTAACATAACTGCATAATCCTCCTAATGATCATTATTGTGAAACAGAAAATATTGTGACCAACCTGTTATTCCTTGATTTGTATTATGATGTTAATACATCTCTGTTAGTGGTTTATATCTCATGATTCATGTATGTATTTATATTGATTAACTTCTATATCACTCAGAGGATTTGTTATATAGCCTATATCACATACTTGATTACTGATGGAATTTTATTGCTTAATATATTGAGTGCACACACTTTTTACTGTTTTAACATATGTTGATATCATGTTTCTGAAACATCATTTGTCGTGATGAACAGTCCGACTTGGCCTATCTTCAGAAGAAGAAGGACGAGGAAAAGGTAAACATATTTTTGGCTTTGCTTAGTTTCTTATTCTGATTTATCTTTTTATTAGACATCTGTGATTGTAATCCAAAACTTGTTCTATAATGTTTATAGGCTTTGAAGGATCTTAAATCCAAGGCAACACAGAAAGGTGCGTTCGGAGGCTCGGGTCTGAAGAAGAGTGGAAAGAAATGAAAAGTTCTCTACACAATGATATAACTCTATGCTAGTTTGTTTGTGATTGGATTGTGTTTTCCTGCACTGATGACAACCTCAGGAATTGTTGTTCATGTTTCTGTCTGTGCTGTTTCTTCTATTAGACTTGTAATGGGCTTGTCTTGTCATATGAAACCAAAATAAAACTCAGTAACTCAATTTGGCTTGTGTTTGGACTTAAGCATGTGCTTATCATATGCAATCTTACTATTGTTCTTATCTTCATTCATAATGACTTAGGGCCCGTTTGTTTCTAGTGTTCGGAAACGGAAAAGAAACGTAATGAATCTAGACCATTACTACTAGGAGAAAAGAGGGGAGGTGAGTTGGCAAGGAGGGAGAGGTGAGTTGGTGAGGGGATTTTGACAAATACCTAGGAGAAAAGGAAAAGGAAATAAAATTATAATTTTGATCGAAATAAAATCATAATTTTGATCAAAATAAAATCACAATTTTGATTAATGAACAATTTTGATCAATGAACAATTCCACTAAAATGGACTAGGTTTGTTTCCTTTCCGTTTCCGACATTATAAATAAACGGCACCTTATTTTTATCAATACCTTATACAATACTAGGTCACTTAAAATGTTTGTTTCAAGAGATATCGAGTTTGATTTCTTTTTGTGTCGAACCTTTTGTATAGAGCTATGGAGTTCGATTACCGCAATGGTAGTATTTGGGGGATTGGACCTTTCGAAACATGAAACTATATTTGAGACAATGATACAAATACTTGGCTGATGTGACTTAAAACGTTCTGTCTAGAGATATCAAGTTTGATTTCTGTTGGCGTCGGACGTTTTTGTCGTCGAACGTTTTTGTCTAGAGATATATTTTTATAGTGATTAGTATTTGGATGATTGGACCTTTCCAAATTAAAGGTGAGATTGAGCCCATGATTTATATACTTGGTTGATTCACTTAAAGCACTCTAGAGATATTGAGTTCGATTTTTGTTCGGTGTCAAACGTTTTATCCACATGTATCGAGTTCGATTTTTGTCTAGTGATATCGAGTTCGATTTTTATAGTGATTAGTATTTGGATGTTGGACCTTTTCCACAGCTGAGATTGAGCCCATGATTCATACACTTAGCTGATTCAGCTTAAAGCATATTGTCCAGTCCAGAGATATTGAGTTTGATTATTTTTCGGTGTCAAACGTTTTATCCACATGTATTGAGTTCGATTTTAAATCTATCGAGGATTGGACCTTGCGAAAGATGATATTGAACCCATGATACACATACTTAGAGTGTGTTTGGCTGGTGGTTTATAAACTACATACTTATTTTCAAAAACCCATTTCCATAGTTTCGATTAACGTGCAGATATTTTTATTTTACATTTTTTCATCACTCACATATTTCAAATAAACTACACAAATATCCATAAAAACCCATTTTTTACCAAACATACTTTTCAACAATAAACCATTTATAAACCAATTCACCTAACAAACCCTTAGCCAATGTAACTTAAAACGCTTTGTTTAGAGATAGTTTGAATTCTGTTGGCAGCGTCGACTGTATTTTGAAGTTTGAAGCTCGCGAAATGTGAGATTGAGCAACATGATTTACATAATAAGTACACATTCTCCTTTGATTACACCGACTTGTATAGCTGTATAATACTGTATAAACTAAGGTCAAACACACATTATACATAATAATAATCCTCTTCCCTAATAACCACTGACGAGACGCCACCTGTCTAATCTCTACCCATGTCCCCACCATGTGCAACGGTTCCCTAATCCCCCCAAAATTTCAAATTTTCATACGCTCTGATCTCCACCCAAGACAGATCAACGAAACGTCGTCGTTTCATCTCGCACGTGCCACCTCCTTCCTTACCCTCTTCATTTCAAAGCAGCGCCCCCCTTTCTCTTTGCACTTCACTCACACAACACAAACTTTTCTCTCCTTTCTCAAGCTTTAATCATGGCGTCCGCGCAATCTCAGTAGAAAAGTGGGAGACATTGCGATTGTGTGTGTTGCACAAGACTAAACTGCTAGCTGTTGAAGAAGAAGAAGAAGAACAAGTGTAATGACGACTGGCAGGCCGATGCAAAGATCCGGCATCCCTAGCGCACCTCACCACCAGAGACAGTACTCCGATAACTTCCTTGAGACTTCCAATGGCCGCTGGCTGCAGTCCAACGGACTTCAGCATTTGAATCCGTCTCCTCAGGTCTGAATGATCCGAATGAAATCAGATCTGATTCGATGAGTTTTCGGTGTTTTTTTAAGCTTGATTTGTTGATTTGGACAGGATTTTGGATACTACGGGCAGGGATCGAGAGCGGCGCAGAGAGATTTTGGATACTACGATGCACCGTCTACGCCGCCAGAGAACTCCCGTTTGGTGAGGAAGAATAGTGAAGGTCAAGTCTCTACTGGCGAGCTCAGTCCTGGGCTTCTGGATCTGCATTCTTTTGATACTGAGCTTCTATCTGAGGTTTGTTCTTGCTTTTATCTTGCTGTTCTCTTGTAGTCTCAGCCACAGCATGTTCTTCTTATAGGTTTTAGGTTAAGTTGTGTGCCCCCATCTTGATATTGTTTGATCGGTGTAGTAGTAAGGTTCATTTTGTGCTTTTATGTGGTGAATTGCTGAATTCTATTGTATCAGCTAGAAGTTGAATGTTTGCGGTTCTATTTTGCTTTTTCGGTGAGTTACATTCATCTGAGAGGTAATAGAATGAGTGCTGTCTCTTAGTAATCGTTCGAAAAATTTACAGAACTTGATAATCGTCCTAAATGATCATGATTGACGCAAGGTCCAAGCTGGATTGCATTGGAAAACTCAACTCATATGATCGGTGTAGTGATAAGTTTCATTTTGTGCTTTTATGTGGTGAATTGCTGAGTTGTATTGTATCAGCCAGAAGTTGAATGCTTGTGGTTCTATTTTGCTTTTCTGTGAGTTACATTCAGCTGAGAGAGTGAGAGCTGAAATAAAGAAATGCTGACTGGCTTAGTGTAATCTTATATGGAGTGATAGACTGATGCTTGTTGCGCATATATGCATTGGCAGATGCCAGGTCCTGTTACAATGAACAACACTTCCATGCACAATTTTCATAGCAGAAGCTTTGACGACTTTGAGCTTGCAACAAACAAGCCGACTGGAAATAACAGGGGTCGTGCTTTGGCAGAGAATAATCTTCTGAAAAGCATCTCCATAGATAAAGATAAAGCCAGCGCTGTTGCAAAGATTAAAGTTGTGGTATGGAACATTGCCCTCTGCAAAATCCTCGTGCTAGTTTTCAATTTCAGTTGTCAAATATCTGAACTTTTGAGTCTTTACTTGGCTTATCTTCAATGCTTGTTCATGTTCAGGTGCGTAAAAGGCCCATGAACAAAAAGGAATTGGCAAAGAATGAAGAAGACATCATTGATACAGTTGCCAATTCATTAACAGTTCACGAGACCAAATTAAAGGTATAGTTTTTGTCGTACAATATAGGGTCCTTTCCTTTTGTATTGGGGCTCATATGTGGTCCTTCTACATTTGATTGAACTATCTAGTGCACATGTCCCTGTGAAGAACTTTACAGAAGAAGGATAAATCATCAAATCTTGATGTGTATTGTTTTCATTAGTTAATTGGACTTCCTGCTTCCAATTCAAATCTAGTGTAAACTGGCTCAAGTTATGAAGTACAATTAGTAAAATCAAGAAATGGTAATAAACGGGATAACTTTTGCTGTATGAATTACATGGTATTTTTCTATAAGGTCAATGTTGCTATTATGTGAATTCAGGTAACTTATTGCTATTAATTTGGCTGAATAGTTGGAAATGACTTGTCAAACTTATTGAATTTCTGATATTATAATCTGACTGGTATTAAAGAAATAGATTGGGATTTCCACAAAGAGATAACGCATTAACCTAATATAGCATTTCAACTTTACTAGTTTTACTACATATGTAGGAAACATGACCATATGCTAACATTGTTTGCAGGTTGACCTAACTGAATATGTGGAGAAGCATAATTTTGTCTTTGACGCTGTGCTGGATGAGGAGGTTTCAAATGATGAGGTGAACATGAATGTTTTGAAGTAGAGATGAATGGTATCACTTAGCTTGTTAGTAATGCATCTTATAGCTTAATTTCTTATTGTAAAATTAGGTCTACCGTGAGACAGTGGAACCTATTGTTCCTATTATCTTTCAGCGCACAAAAGCAACTTGCTTTGCCTATGGTCAAACAGGTATTTGACTCATTAACACATGTTATACCATTTGTGTATGTTTTATCATTTGTGCTTACACTTCTAATCTCCGTATATTGCTCAGGAAGTGGAAAAACCTTTACCATGAAACCACTGCCTCTTAAAGCATCCAGAGATATTTTGCGGTTGATGCATCATACATATAGGAACCAGGGATATCAGTTACTTGTCAGTTTTTTTGAGATATATGGCGGGAAACTTTACGATCTCCTCAATGAACGCAAGTAAGTTTCTGTTAGTTAGTCCTTTTCTGAATAATGGATTGTACCTGCTACTTATATGTGCTTACAAAATCTTATGCAGAAAACTTTGCATGAGAGAGGATGGGAAACAACAAGTTTGTATTGTGGGACTGCAAGAATACCGAGTCTCAGATTTGGATATGATCAAGGAGCTCATTGAAAGGGGGAATGCCACAAGAAGTACTGGTACTACTGGTGCCAACGAAGAGTCTTCTCGTTCACATGCCATACTTCAGCTTGCAATCAAAAGAACAATAGAAGGGGCTGAATCAAAACCTCCCCGTCTTGTTGGCAAGCTCTCTTTTATTGATCTTGCTGGAAGTGAACGTGGTGCAGATACCACTGATAATGATAAGCAGACCAGGTATCTTATTCTCCTTTTTTATCCTTATGTTGCAATCTGAATTGAGATTGTTATTTATGCTATTTAGAAATAAGGAATGTTGGATTTTAGCAAAAATAATTTAGATTATTGCCTCATTATGAAGCATTCCTTTGGAATAAAGACTCTAGTATGATAATTATCCACATGATATGAATCACAATGTCATACGATTAGTAGTTTATCTCAGAATGGCATTAACTTTTTCTCTTTTCAAATGGTTCATTTGACACATAGCTGGAATCACTATGTTGAATGTTCAAAATTATACTTTGTTGATTAAATGGAATGTTGACTTTTTTAAGTTTTTATTTGCAGAATAGAGGGTGCTGAAATCAATAAAAGTTTATTAGCATTGAAGGAATGCATAAGAGCTCTAGACAATGACCAGAACCACATACCATTCAGAGGCAGTAAATTAACTGAAGTTCTCAGGGACTCGTTTGTTGGCAACTCACGCACTGTGATGATATCATGTATTTCCCCGAGCTCTGGATCGTCTGAACATACTCTCAACACACTGAGATACGCTGATCGGTATGAGACTGATATCCCTGCCCCTTTATTTCTTCACACAAGATCTGACACTAAATTTACTATAGGGTGAAGAGTCTTTCCAAAGGAAACACCTCAAAAAAGGAAGTTCTGTTACCACCAACAAATATCAGAGAATCAACAACTATTTCTATGTCTTCAGCTATTCCTGTAGCACCAACAGTGAAAGATGAAGACTATGAAATTCCCGAAGAATCATATGATCAAGGGAAGCTTCCATGGAAAAAGAATGGGAAGCTTGATTCATCCGGCTTCTCTAGTTTGGATGACAACGTGAGGAAATCAAATGCACAAGCAAAGAGAAAAGATAAACCTAGATATGAATCTAGGAATTCTGATTCAGATGACGACTTAAATGACCTCTTACAGGTGAATAAACTGTGCCTTCACTTAAATGATCTCTTACAATGGACGAATTATAATTAGTATCTCTATTTGCAGGAGGAGGAAGATCTTGTCAATGCTCATAGAAAGCAAGTCGAGGAAACTATGGACATAGTCAGAGAGGTGTGTAAATTCTCTGCCTTTCTTACGACATTAGTCCACTTATTAGAAATATTTTTTTTCAGCCATTAAGGACTCGTTTGGTTGGTACCATACAGGAAATGAACCTGCTAGTTGAAGCTGACCAACCCGGAAATCAGCTTGATGATTACGTGTCAAGATTGAACACAATCCTATCTCAAAAGGCGGCTGGAATCATGCAGCTGCAATCGCGTCTAGCACTCTTCCAGAAGAGACTTAAGGAACAAAACGTTCTTGTGGCGTCTTCAGCCTATTAATCTACATCAACTTTATACTCAAAGCCATAGAGTTCTGCTACTGGATCAAGGTTTAAACAAATCCAGGCATGTCTTTCTGCCATCCCCAGGCAGCTTTTCTTCGTGTTCGTTGTATTATAATGATATGGAAAAAAAAGAAGTTGAAGAAATGTGGATGATGTTTTGGAATAGTTGTGTAATAATCGGTTGATTAGTTCGGTCTATGTTCTTGGCTTGAGGGCAATGTACCTAGTTTATTTTGTTTTTTCTTGTGTTTTTGTTTATGCAGCCATTGAATTGGCCTGTTTGCTGATAAGTACTTTCTTTCATCTATACAACAGTCTGAATTTGACTTAATTGAGGGCTGTTGTGTAGTGTAACTTATATAATCATCTTAGCGGTGAAGTCTCGTGTTCAAATTCTCTCTCCATTGTTTGGCACATCTTGAACTTTTTCTATATTTATAAAGTTATGCATGGATTTGAAGTGCAAGTAAATTCTACATTTGTGGATGACATTTGAGAAGCAATTGAAGAATACTACAACCGCCCAAATATCTTAGCTTTATTGTATAAAATTATAATTCCATTTGTTATGGATCTAGATTCAGCTAGGTAGCTAGCTAGTTGGAGTTGGGAATGGTAGTCTTGAGGTCATGTTCTGCATGAGCATCGACAACATCATGAGTTAGCTCGTTGTTGTTGTTGTTGTGGGCGTCCTCGTTAACGGAATCTGTAACTCCTTCAGGTTGATCCTGGCCTCGGCCATGCCCTGGCATACAGGGTGGGGCGGGAACGCATGGGGGAGTAGTAGTGCATCCACCACTCGGACTAGGCACGCAAGCGGGGGGGTAAGGAAAGGGTAGTTGTGGTATTGGTTGTGGTTGTGGTTGTGGTTGAGGTTGTAGTGGTCCTTCACATCCTGGTTGGGGACCACCGGGTATTGTGATCCCTGGGATCTGCACTCCAGGGATTGAGATCCCTGGAATCTGGGGGATTTGTATCCCAGGGATCTGTGGAATTTGTATCCCAGGGATCTGTATTCCTGGGATTTGTGGAATCTGTATACCTGGGATTTGTGGAATCTGTATCCCTGGGATCTGTACTCCGGGGATTGGAGTACACCCTTTTGCACTGCAGTCACTGGTTCCTCCCGTATCACCTCCAACTCCAATTCCAATTCCGACTCCATCCTTCCTCACTTGATCGCCTTCTTTCAGCTCTCGGGTTGCAGCAGCCAGTGTCAACACAACACACAGACACACCAGAATTCCGAAAGCCCTCTTCATTGTTGTTGTCATTGTGTGTGTGTTTGTTCATTGTCTTTCATAGCTAGGTTTATATAGGCCCTTGCTAAATACCGCCCGGGCGTTTTCTAAATAACGCCCGGTCCCTCGCGTTCTGCGAGAGTGCGCCCCCTCGCAGAACGCGAGAGTGCGTCCCCTCGCAGAACGCGAGAATGCGTCCCCTCGCAGAACGCGAGGGTGCGTCACCTCGCAGAACGCGAGGGAGTTTTTCCCCTATAAAAGGGGAAAAACCCTACTCGGCCCATTTTTACAGCCACCATAAAAAAAATCCGCCGCTTCTCTTCTCATTTTACCATCTCTCTCAATTTCAACCTACTTCTTCTTCCTCTTTTCAATTCAAATCTCCATATAAGGTATGTTTCTAATACTCTTATGCTTTCTAATGTTGTTTTTAGATGAATATATGTTGTTAGTATAGAAAATTGCATATTATATGATGTTTTGATATTGAATGTTGATTTAGAAATGGTTGTATAATGGATGAAAGATGATGATTTTGAATTATGGTGGATGAGTGGATGTTGTTTTATGTTGAAATTCATTAGGGTTAGGGTTTTTGATTAGGGTTGTTGATTTTATTTAGGGTTTTGATGTTTATTTGGTAATTTACTTAAATTGATAGGTATTTTAGCTAAAATATTGAATTTTCGTCGGGAAAACTCGCCGGAAACTGTTGCCGGAAACTCATGATTGTGCAAATTGACGCAGACCGCGAGGGGTATACTCGCAGAACGCGAGGGTCATGTTACTCGCAGAACGCGAGGGTTATGGTACTCGCAGAACGCGAGTGTCATGGTACTCGCAGAACGCGAGTAATTGACAAAACTGGAAATTCTTTCCTCTTCTGCAGATTTTTATTATATACTGATTTTACTTTATATAATGTTATATTTATATACTGATTCTACTTTACATTTTTTTAGGTAATGGATCTTCCTGGACGTTCAACCCGTCGAAGAAATAGGAACGCTGTGAGAGAAAATCCACCGGTTGAAAATGCAAAAGGGAAAAGGAGAGCAAAGAATACTACACCGGTAGAAATAGGAACGCTGTGAGAGAAAATCCACTTAGTGGTCTTTGCTCCTTCCAATGTCTTACAATCTGATGAACACACATCAACCCATCTCTAATCTTGATCCCGCAGCTACAAAACATATTAAAGTGCGCACCTAATCTCTCCCCCTTCGTGTATTCCTTAAGCAAAAATTCTATGCATTTGTAAGAGACTTTGAACTTCAAGACTTTAAACAAGTCGGCCCCTTCAACAACTGTGAAGCTCTTATTCAAACTCTCGGTGAAAGACACATTAATCTCCTTAAGTTGGTTCTCCGCCATTGTTTTGTATTCTTTGAACATTGTGTCTAGCCTAGCATTTCCACTTGACAAGTATGACTTAAGACATGAATGTGCTCCTTCAACTCTAAAATGTTCGAAAAACAATAAAATGCAAATACAAATCAGAACCTGTGGATCCTTCTGTAATGTGTAACTCCTCGCGTTCTGCGAGGTGTGTACACCTCGCGTTCTGCGAGTTCATACATTGTTCCAGGATCTTTGCATTCGAAAATGCATCAACACTGAATCAACGAATTTACTCGCGTTCTGCGAGGTGGTATGCACTCGCGTTCTGCGAGGTGTGCATTACAGAAGCTCTTTTTATCATATGTAGAAGGTAGACATAAATAACAGAACATACCTGTTTGTCGTGTTATTCCCGAGAGTGAAGACATTATCCGTCCATGCTGAAACAAGTCTTTCTTTGTAACGGTTTAGCCAATTCGTTCTCACGTACTTCAATACGGCTGGATAAGCTCGCCATTCGTCCTCAAGTTTCTTCAAAGTACTCTTGTAATCTTCTTCAGTGGTTTGTTCGAACACGTTATAATAATCATTTGAAATATGAACCCCCAATGCTTGTGTGCCCATAGCTATCTTGGCTCTCGCCTCTATGTTCTTCCTTACATGTCGCCTACATAAGAGAAACTTTGCATTTGGCCATAACTTGTCTGTTGCATTCATAAGAGCCATCTCACGGTCAGTGACGAAGCAAGTAGGCGATGCTCCTATTTTCAAATACATCGTCTGCAGCTGCTGCAACGCCCATAAATAACTATCCTCGCTCTCAGCCTCTAACCATACCCCGCACACAACAAAATTCTTCCATGTAGAAGTCAAACCGACTATCTCCAGGAAGGGAACATTGTACCTGGAACCAAAATACAGTAAGATAAATACAACATAAAAACAGAATGATAAATACTTACCTGTTCGTGCTATAAGTCGAGTCCATCAAAAGGACATATGGAAACGCCTTTAAGAGTTTCATTGATTCGGGGCTAGCAAAGAACAAGTCGCCTATTAACGAAGGGTTCGTTGCACTTGGCCTATACTCCATGAAGTAGTTGCTCTCTTTGCATTGGTGAAAGAATTCTTGAACCACGGTTCTACCTTCCATTTCCTCTTCCCTTATATGTCTTACCAAATTGTACACTTGGTTCTTCTTTGTGCAACTTCCGGGATCCTTGTTTATCTCAGTGTAAATCTGATTTGGAGAACAATGTGAAAGTACCATCTCACGAACCTTTTTCTTTTGATCCGGGGTTGGCCTCCCGGCAAATGCATTCCCGACCAAACTATCTCCAATAGGATGGTTGTGCAAACCACAAACAACCACTAATCTCCAATTCTCTTCAACCCGGTTCTCCATGAGCTTCAACTGAAATTTACACCCCGTTTTCTTGCTCTTTGTGTTTGATCTAACACCGACACCTTTAGGCCTATGGCTTCCCCCTTTCTCACAAATGATTTGAATCTTACCACTTTGCCCCAGTTTAGCTGGTACAGTCCTTCCAATAGAGATCATAAACTTGTGTTGCTTTGCAACATTCAAAGCCCACAAATGACCAATCTCCTTAGAGGCAAACACTTGCTCCGTAGTGAAATATTCCGAATAATCCCTAGAAACAACCTCTTCCTCACATACGGGACTATCAAACTTTGGTGCAGTGCGTAAAGAGGGAAGAAAACACATCTCCTCTCCTACGTTTGTTGGTGGGTTAGCAAATTGTGAATGAAACGCATCATAGCTTGATGGCACCTCATATGTACATGGCAATTCACAAGTAGATGGCACGGGCAACTCATAAGTAGATGGCACATGTTGTTCATATAAAGATGGTTGATGATAATATCCAAAGTCGTCAATCCCTAAATCAAATGACGGTGGCGAAACGGGCACCGTATTCCGCGAGGGGTAGGTGTAGTCATTCAACTGGATTGCATTCAATCCAGTGAACAAAGAAAAATTCACCTATACACAATGCTTCTGTTAATACTCTGTAATGTGCAACTTCTCGCGTTCTGCGAGGGAGGCACATCTCGCGTTCTGCGAGTGGCTTCCTCTCGCAGAACGCGAGAAGTTGTTATTTCCTGAAACTAGTTACTGAACGGGATAATTTAACATAACATGAGTTCCTACATTCAAAACCATAAAAACCCTAAAAACATGAACACATCTAAGTTTTTGACATTATATGCAAAAGGCATCTCTTCAACACTTACCACTACTACTAGATTTAACATGAAATACAACATAATAAGTTCATTTTAGCTCTTAATGGTGCAAAACAAATTAAAATTCAAAAATTAAGTAAGAACATTACCTCATTTGAATGGTAACTTGATGAACCACCATCTTCATTCCCTCCTTTGTTGAATTCCTCTTCATCTTCCATTATTTTAGGTGTTTTTAGAGTGTTTTGAAGTTTTAAGGTTTTGAAAATGGGTTTTAATGGAGGGTGAAAGAGGTGAAAGATGATAAAAAGAGGTGTTAGGGTAGGGTTAATAGGTGTTACGGAATACTTAAAATAAGGGGGTAGTTATTATAGTTAGGTGGGGACAAGACATGTAGTAATGGCGCACAACAACGTCAATCTGACATGCTAAGCTCGCGTTCTGCGAGGGACGTGACACTCGCAGAACGCGAGGACACGTGCACTCGCAGAACGCGAGATTAGCATGCATGTAATTAACCTAATTTTTTGCTAATCTCGCAGAACGCGAGTGTACGTGTCCTCGCGTTCTGCGAGTGACCCGGCGTTGTTTGAATAAAGTACCGGGCGTTATTTAAGAATCGTGTTTATATATAACTTCATTTTGTTCACATAAATTTGTCTTTGGATGCGTGTCTGCACTGCCTACTAGCTTTACTAACAAATGCATTATGCTAACCATGTAACATGCTTGTTGCATGAGCTAACTGGAGTTTCGTCCAACATCGATATTCATAACTTGAAACTGAATTTTGGTTTTTTAGGCTGATAGGTAGAAATAAAGTATTTTTTATGTTAATTGATACTTTTGACCGGAAGAGTTTTTTTTGCACGAGGAGTTTAATTTTTTTTTTTGTTGAATGTTGGCTGATAAACTGCACAACACCCATTTTTCCACCGCCGTGACGATTGGGTGAACCGATTTAAAAAAAAAATTAATAATTGACTTGAACCGACCGATTCAATTTCTGAACCAACCTAATGCGATCGTCACGACGTGATGATCGCTTGGTGAACCCGGTTAAAAGAAAACATCTCGATCGTCACTGCGCAATGGAATTTGAGTGTTGCGCGGGTCCAACTCGTGAATGTTTGGTAAAAAATATTAAATTAGCTTTAACCAGCTTGATTTCTTAATGTAATATCTTTAAATTAATGAAGCTTATCAAACTTAATGTAATTCACTATTTCTCTTTATCAATTAAAGATTTAAACAATGGATCATATTCTTTTTCGTAATTTTACTATTATTATTACAAATTAGTGTTTGTCCCGTAGGAGTAATGAGACGATTTATTAAGCAATAAATCTTTTCAGAACTTAGAGATTTAAACAATGGATCATATTCTTTTTCGTAATTTTACTATTATTATTACAAATTAGTGTTTGTCCCGTAGGAGTAATGAGACGATTTATTAAGCAATAAATCTTTTCAAAACTTAGAGATTCTCCTTTCCATTGATGACAAGTTGTCGACAACTTCTATTTGTCTGAAGTTGTAATAAGGAATATCAATGAAACCTCCTATTAGACAATAATATGCATCTGAAATGCTAATAGAATAATTCACACTAGAAATATGGTAGCCATAAGGAAATATAGGAGGAGGAACCATGAACCACTTGAGGGTTAATTAACCATTGATGGAAACAAATTCAATCAAATTCATTCACATAAAGAAACAAATTCGTAAATCCAATACAAATGAAATTAGGAGGTAGAAATTGTAGAGCTCGGGGAAAATTCAATCAAACGATAAATAGTAAACATGCATATTTTCAATTTAAGAGAGTGACATGGACAATAGAGCATAGAGAGTGGCGAAACCGAGTCCATAACACATAGTGAACATGCATATTTTAGTGTAAGCCTCAACATCAACTTGAAATTTAGAGTTGGTGGAATAGCTTTACCAAATAGAGCTTGTAGATTTGAGTTAGTGGAATAGTGAGTTTCTCAAATGTTAGAGTGAGATAGTGGATTTTTTTCTTGAAATAAGCAGTTTTTATGAAATAATCCCCGATTGAGCCTCTCTTTGAAACATATTCCTAGAATAGGCACTTTTCTCCGGTTCGGAAATTTGATAAGAAGGAGAGGCGCTATTCTGAACAATGCCGCTCCCCGAACCTAGTTTATTTTTATAAAAAAAACATAAAAATAGGTGAGGCGTTGTCCAAAACAGCGCCAGGGTCACCATAAATTTAAACCTAAAAATCTTATTTCCTTCCGTACGTATCAATATAATTAATTAATTAATTATCTTTTATCTAATTGTTTTATCTTCTTCTCATCTATACATATTAATTTAATTATGTAATTATCTTTTACCTAAAAATCTTATTTCCTTCGCAGTTGTGAAGTTCTGGCGTTGGGGGACTACCGCCGGGGTAGAGGGCGATCAAAGAAGAGCTGGATGGAGGTCATCCGCAAGGACCTTGCTGCTCTGGAGCTTTCAGTTGACGTGGCTCAAGACAGAGCTTTGTGGAGGGAAAAGATTCGAGTTACAGAAGCTTGATCTGAGATTCTTGGAGTGATGTATCCTTTTACTCGGGCTTGGAGTCGTATAATCTTTTTCTCTGTTTTGACCTTTCTGTTTTCGGTTTTTAGCTCTTGTGGTATTCCCATGTATTGTTAGGTCATATCGGTTGCTTCCTCCCAACCTGTTGGGGTAAGGAAATACCAATCCCGACCACCCCATACCCCGTTTTTCGGGATAAATGGGGATTGATGTTGTTGTTGTTGTATACATTAAGATAATATCCATATATTCTTTTGATATCTATTTTTGACAATATCTAATATCTAGATGAACTTTTCATAATCCTCTCTATATAAACTTATTATACATAATTCAATACAATCATTTTTCACAATCATCTTTGATGTTCGACTGAGGATATATTTGACGAGTATGTTACTTTGATTCATTTTTCTTCTTTTTATCTTATGCAGAGACTAATGATTTTATATTTCATTGAAGATTTAAAATTAAAGAATAATGTCACTTGGAAGGTTCAAATTCGTGTGTTACATATGTAAAATAAATTTCGATAATAAAGATGTTATTATTGGAAAATAAATAATATTGGTTGACGAGAAGGTGTTTTTTAAAAAAAGTTTATTTTTGAGATATTTGAAATATTTATTCTATTCAATTATATTCTTCTCTAATATCAAATTTTAAAAGGTACATCAACTTTTAAAAATATAAATAAACCTAATCCCGTACAGGGCGCAGATACATCAACTAGTTTAGCTACTATTTAAACTCGATATGCCGAACAAAGACTAAGTCAAATAAAATAAAAACAATTAACAAAATAATCACTTTTATGAAATAATAATAATTTTTGAGGGAAAGACACTAATAAACTCTTTTCAATTAGTGTTTCCAAAACTAGACCTTATAAGAATAATGGGAAGGGGTCTACAATTAATAAAGCACTTAATATACAAATTGACAAAAAAAACCCTTCATCTTCTCTACTTGCTACATAACCTATCTCAAGATAATGCTTTTATAGTTTCTCCTCTCCTCCTTCTCTTCAACCAATTTGTCTCCAACCTTTCATTTCTCTTCTTCGTAGCACTATCGCGTCACCGATCCACCGGGTACCAGCGACCCTTCCACACCGAAACCGTTCTCAAATCGTGTTGCTGCATCGACCTTGTTGATCGACGAAAGCGTTGCTCCATCATCGATGTCGTCCACGTTGCTACACGGTTGGCCACGCTACACCGTCGTTGTTCATCGTCCAATCTGTAAGCCGCTTACTCATCTAGTTTTCAACAATTAGCCTAATTAAATTACACAAGTAGATACATAAAAAACCCTAATTAGATTACACAATCAGAAATATGATTATAGTTTACACGATTAAGTTAGTGCATTACATAAAATTAAGCTTGCACAAATAGATTCAGTTTACATAATTTGCGCTTACACAAATAGATTTAGTTTACATAGTCTTCGCTTCACGATCGAAAACTTACATGATTAGGTTACGTTAATGCTACATAATTAGATTACACGAGTTATGTTACATAATCTGCTTATACAAATACATAATTACACAATCTGTACGCCTCTTTCACGATTACGTTACACTAACAACTTACGCAATAAGGTAACCTGATTATATTCATGTTTAATGCTACACGTGAAATGTTACATAATCAGCTTACACAAATACATAGTTAACACTAATATATCTTCTTTCTTTTCACTTATAGATATGGATCGTATTGTGATCATCATTTATTTTGATGGAGAATGGAGGCTTCTTGAGGGTTCATGGAAGTTTATTGATGAAAAGGAATGTAAAGCTATTGTGTTGGAAAAACATGTCACCTTTGATGAGTTAAAGGCATTGATCATCAAGAAATTTCGTGTGGATACTAATGAATGTGAAATCCTGATTACACATCCCAATGCAACACTTCAGACGCTGCTGAGGCCATGTGCTACACAAATTAAATTACACGAAATACTTAATGCTATGCAAAAAGAGTGAGATACACAAAAGAACTTGTTATATATGTTACACATATATAAATTAACAAAGCTACATAACAATATTGCTACACAAATTGACATTAGCTTTCTCAATTAAGTTACATAAAATTAAATGTTTCGCGATTAAGTTACATAATTTAGTATTACAATTAGGTTATATTATTACAATTTATGATCAACCAACAAACAGATATAAAAGCTTGAGTAATTAATATGGTGAAACAAACCTAATTAAGAAAAATATTGTGTAACCTAATCGTTGTATATGGATCCCAACCTATACTCCTTGCCTATGTTGCGTATGACGAAGGACCTTGAGGGAAAGACACATTACTAAGGTTGCTAGGAGGTCTCCCTTTGCCAACAACCAAAATTGCAGGGTCAATAAACTCGATTTCTGCAAGGAGGGAGGTCTCCCTTTGCCAACAACCAAAATTGCAGGGTCAATAAACTCGATTTCTGCAAGGAGGTCACTAACCGTATAAAGCCTCTATGATTACTTAAAACTAATTATACGTACCAAGTCTCCTCCTTGTTAATCAACGAAACGAAGTGCAATTGCATGCTTTTTAGGGTAAACATAGATCAAATAAATAGTAGGTTTAGTTAGGCTACTTAACCAAAATAGTCGGATTGAAGACAAAGAGAAGACTCGACGACGAAGAACTTGACAAGGGATGAGAAACTGACAAGAATGAGAAATTAACTAGGAAGAACCATAGTGGCTTACACAAATTAAGTCTGAAAGAGTTAAGTAGGATAAAGGGTAATTTTGGAATGAAAATTTATAAAAGCTTGGAAGAAAAAGGAAAAAAAAGGGGTATAGTTTTGAGTGAAAATAGGCTTATTAGGTATTTTTCTCATTATTTTTGGAGCAAATAAAATAATACTTTACAAATTAAAAGAAAAAGGGAAAAAAGAAAAGAAATTCCTTCAAACCCTAATTTGGCTCGTTACACTGGAAGAAGTATAAGATCAAAATTCCTGCGCCGCGCTAAGTTCCTTCTTCTCTTGGTTCAGTCTCTCATCCGCATATCCCAGGACTTCCGCCTAAACTGCTCCAATGGTGATTATTTTTCTTCTCTCTGTTGTTAATCTCAATTGAATTGAAGAACCTTCCGATTGCAGTGCTTTCTCTTTCTGTATTTTGATCGATTTGAGTTTGAAATTCGCAGACAAAAGGAACAGGTAGTTTCGGTAAGAGAAGGAACAAGACTCACACGCTCTGTGTGCGATGTGGTCGTCGCAGTTTCCATCTCCAGAAGAGCCGTTGCTCTGCGTGTGCCTACCCTGCCGCTCGCCTCAGGAAATGTATGCTTCCTTACTCAGATTTCCATTTTTAGGGTTTCAAAGCTGATATACATGTGGAGTAAGAGAAGTAACAATCTCGATTTGATTAAAGATTAAGTATAGCAATCTACTGTTTATATGTGACTGCATTTGTAGGGAGAATCATAAACCTTCATATCATGTTGTTTTACTTGTGCTCTTGAATTTTGATGTTTATTCATAATCTGAGGACTGTTTCTACATTTCTGGTGTGCGGTGCTGATTTTGTTCATGATAAATTAAGATTATTAACTCTTTATATATGATTGGTTTGTTGGAGTAGAGAATAGAAATCTACTTATTTCTGTATATATGTTATTGGTTTGTTGGAGTAAGAGAAGTAGGGATTTTCATGTTGTGTTTGCTGCTTCGATCTGGCTTTTATTTAAGATTGAAGTGTGTGATAGACTGATAGTTAAAGCAATTTATAGAAACTCGAATCATAAATCTTATTATCTTAATGGTGCTCTTGAGTTTTGAGGTTGATTCATAGTTTGAGGATTGTTTCTACATTCTTCTGTGGGAGTCTGATCATGTTCTTGATAAATGAAGATAGTTATTTTCCATCATTGTAGCAGTCTACTGTTTATATGTGATTGCGTTGTTGGAGTAGTGAGAAACATAAATCTTCATATCGTGTTATGTTACTAATCTGGTGCGGCTTGCTTTATGGATACGGAGGTTGATTCATAAACTGAGGATTGTTTCTACACATTTTTGTGGAGGGTGTTGATTTTGTTTTTTTGTGTGAATCAAGATAACTGGAGTGCGAAGGCTATTAGGCGAAAGACTACTGGAACCGGTAGGATGAGGTACCTCAGAAATGTTCCTCGCCGATTCAAGACCAACTTTAGAGAAGGTACATAAAGAATGTGGTTTCATTTATTTCTTGTCTTACAATTTGTACTCGGATTTGCTCTTTATAGATTGGTAAAAAGAAGTTTTCTTCTGAAGATGAAATTCAATGTTTGATGGTTGACTGGATGAGTAAATTGATCAAAACGAATTCATAGTATACAGAATCTTTAATTGATTGCTATGCTCTTATTTTTCAAAATCAGAGCATTTTCATTTCAGTTTCTTGCTGTTTCATTGTCTTGATCAATTTACATGGACTGTTCCATTTTGTGAATCTTTATCAAGTTCCAGTAGCTGTTTTAAGTCCTGCTGAATCATAAAAGTTGGATTGGGGCCGAATAAAAAATGAATACGAAGTACATGAAAGGAATGTTCAATGTTATCAATCATTATTAAGTATGTTACAGGTTTCATGATAACTATTATTGCTTGTTTATAGGGACTCAGGCTGCACCAAGGAAGCAATCTGCTGCAGCTGAATGAAGAGATTAATAGCGAGGAGTAGAGAATGCCTATTGCCAATTTTACCATTTGGGTTATATTACTGCAACCTACATTTTCCCCTTGTTTTGGATGTTGTGGAACTATTCAAACATCATGGGTCTATCTTTTTTGTTCTTATTGAATCTTAATTTGAGTTTTGGAATGGTTCACATGGTTCATATGCTAGCTTCAGATTCTTAATTTGAGTTTTGGAATGGTTTGCTATTGTCGTTTTCACAGTTTTGGTATGTATCAGAGTACTTGGATTAGTGTCCCTATTTTTCGGTTTCCTCTGTTAAGGTCGAATTGAAGAATTTTGTGATTTTGATTTTGGATGATCTGATTTTAGTCGAGTGCTAGGGTAGGTTTACCGCGGTGCCGGCGTGAGTGGAGTTAGGTATCCGCCGATGTTCCTTTGTAGTTTGCCGGATTTAGGTATCCGATGTTCCTTTGTTAGAGAATCCGATCAGAGAATTTGTGAGTTTCTGATCAAGACGCAATTGCAAGCTACAAGGAGTCTCTACAGGTGTTTTTCCAACTCAGATTGTTGGCTTACCATTAATGTTTGTGTTAGAATGAAAGTAGGATCTAACAAACTATTACTGATTTGATTGATAATAGCAAATAACAAGATAAATCTCAAGAGGGAAACCCCTAATGAGCCAACATCTAAGGAGATAAACTCCAAAGAGTCCCAAGGCTAAGCCCGAAATTCCTACTGATTCTTAGATGCCCTCTATTAGAGTGTTCTCTTCCTATATATAATCTTCTCTACTCAGCTCATAGGCCATTCTCTAACCGCCTATGTCATAATATTCCCTCATTACAGAAGAATGAAATACCCTTACTCATAACTAACATAAGTCCCTGTTTGTTTGCATTCCTTTCTTCCTTCTAGAATAGGCAGTAGAGTCACAAGTCCTAACAATGCCACCCTCTTCAAAACAACCTTGTCCTCAAGGTTATATTTATTTAAACTGAACTTGTCCACTTAAGGATCTAGACCTCTCCAGGATGTGGTTGAGTATAGTCATCTTCCAGTAGCATTGCAGAATATGAGGAATGTTACAAGGTTGAAAGATGCGGCCATATGCTCCATAGCTGTTACGATCACCACATCGGTTTGTTGTAGAGACTCCCTCATCAATAGGTAGTTTATCTGCCCTTTTGCTTATGTATTCTGATCCAAACATTGCCATGAATATAAATGGTGGGGGTTCTGGCGGAGATGGCTGGTGGTCGTAGGAAGGCTCTGATATAAGAGTACATGGAACATGGAAAGCATAATGCAATATTGGTGATGAAGGCAACTCTAACTCGGTTACTACAAGGCTCTCTTCCATGGCGAATATATGTGCCCTTGCCGACCCCTTCAAAACAGCCTTGTCCTCAAGGCTATATTTGAAATCAAATTCATTTGGAAGTGAGCATGGAATCTGAAAAAGTCGACTGTCACCGGGGTCGTCGCCAGCGGCGTCCAACTTTCCCTTAACCCGCAGAAAGGAAGGGCAAGAATTACAAGTAGCTGCAATCAGAGAATTAATTTCTAAGCTCGAAAGCCCCGGAGGAAGGTCGGGTGGTTGTGGAGGCAGTTTTCCTAGTGGCAGCAGGAACAAGCTCTGATGTGTATAAGTCTGCAATTTCAATAGCCAGCAGAGGAGAGAGTTTGAGTTTACTTGATGTTGATGACGACAAGATAGTTTCCAGGCTTCTAATATTTGATTAGTAGGCCCAATTATCCACATGCCAAGTGACTGATCAAAGCAAAGAGTTGGGCTTATCACGTCCAAGTTCAGCCCAATATGTTTTATCTTCTCAGATAAGTGATTAGGCCAAGGAGGTGGGCCTAAAGGTTCGGATTCAAGCTTACCCGTTTTCAATACCAACAAGAAAACGGGTTCAACTTCAAGCTGTTTTTTTAACCCTAAAATCCAGACCACCTCTCTCGTCTGTACTTCACACGCTGCCTCTGCAAATCTGTTTTTGTGCTCATTCGTTTCAACAATGGCGTGACTCCCTACAGGGTCTTCCTTCGCCCCTGAACGGCTCGAATCTGGCTGCTCAAGCTTCTCCTCTATTCGACGAGCCGCGAACTTGATCTCTCCTTTTTTGGTCTCTACGTTCTCAACCCCCTCGAACAATGGAACCTTCACAAACTCTACTTCCAGCCCTTCCTCACCTTTGGTTTCCAACTCATGGATGGCATTGTCTTCTTCTCCACTTGCTTCTTCCTCTCGCAATTTCCAAGCTACCATCTCCCTAAACAAATGCACTTGGGAGATCCAAAGCTGCATTTCAAAAATGTAAGAACCAATTTCTCTGGACAGTTCTTCATCCTTTTCTTCTTCTTGCTGAATTTCTTCCCACACCACATCCAATAATGTTCCTAAATGTCCAGCTTGAAACTCCAGATTATCCCCTATAGATTTTGATCTGCTCTTTCCCTGTAACTTCCATTTCCAAGCCAACCTTCTTACTTCTTCAACCCTCTCTCTAATGAAAAGAACTATCTCATCTTCCTGACTTTCCTCTCTATCCATGTTGAAACTCTCAGTTCCTCCTACTCTCTTCTCTAACCCATCCATCCTTGTTATTGATGGATTCACTCAAATCTCTCAATGAAAGCACCAAATTGTTAGAATGAAAGTAGGATCTAACAAAGTATTACTGATTTGATTGATAATAGCAAATAACAAGATAAATCTCAAGAGGGAAACCCCTAATGAGCCAACATCTAAGGAGATAAACTCCAAAGAGTCCCAAGGCTAAGCCCGAAATTCATACTGATTCTTAGATGCCCTCTATTAGAGTGTTCTCTTCCTATATATAATCTTCTCTACTCAGCTCATAGGCCATTCTCTAACCGCCTATGTCATAATATTCCCTCATTACAGAAGAATGAAATACCCTTACTCATAACTAACATAAGTCCCTGTTTGTTTGCATTCCTTTCTTCCTTCTAGAATAGGCAGTAGAGTCACAAGTCCTAACAATGCCACCCTCTTCAAAACAACCTTGTCCTCAAGGTTATATTTATTTAAACTGAACTTGTCCACTTAAGGATCTAGACCTCTCCAGGATGTGGTTGAGTATAGTCATCTTCCAGTAGCATTGCAGAATATGAGGAATGTTACAAGGTTGAAAGATGCGGCCATATGCTCCATAGCTGTTACGATCACCACATCGGTTTGTTGTAGAGACTCCCTCATCAATAGGTAGTTTATCTGCCCTTTTGCTTATGTATTCTGATCCAAACATTGCCATGAATATAAATGGTGGGGGTTCTGGCGGAGATGGCTGGTGGTCGTAGGAAGGCTCTGATATAAGAGTACATGGAACATGGAAAGCATAATGCAATATTGGTGATGAAGGCAACTCTAACTCGGTTACTACAAGGCTCTCTTCCATGGCGAATATATGTGCCCTTGCCGACCCCTTCAAAACAGCCTTGTCCTCAAGGCTATATTTGAAATCAAATTCATTTGGAAGTGAGCATGGAATCTGAAAAAGTCGACTGTCACCGGGGTCGTCGCCAGCGGCGTCCAACTTTCCCTTAACCCGCAGAAAGGAAGGGCAAGAATTACAAGTAGCTGCAATCAGAGAATTAATTTCTAAGCTCGAAAGCCCCGGAGGAAGGTCGGGTGGTTGTGGAGGCAGTTTTCCTAGTGGCAGCAGGAACAAGCTCTGATGTGTATAAGTCTGCAATTTCAATAGCCAGCAGAGGAGAGAGTTTGAGTTTACTTGATGTTGATGACGACAAGATAGTTTCCAGGCTTCTAATATTTGATTAGTAGGCCCAATTATCCACATGCCAAGTGACTGATCAAAGCAAAGAGTTGGGCTTATCACGTCCAAGTTCAGCCCAATATGTTTTATCTTCTCAGATAAGTGATTAGGCCAAGGAGGTGGGCCTAAAGGTTCGGATTCAAGCTTACCCGTTTTCAATACCAACAAGAAAACGGGTTCAACTTCAAGCTGTTTTTTTAACCCTAAAATCCAGACCACCTCTCTCGTCTGTACTTCACGCGCTGCCTCTGCAAATCTGTTTTTGTGCTCATTCGTTTCAACAATGGCGTGACTCCCTACAGGGTCTTCCTTCGCCCCTGAACGGCTCGAATCTGGCTGCTCAAGCTTCTCCTCTATTCGACGAGCCGCGAACTTGATCTCTCCTTTTTTGGTCTCTACGTTCTCAACCCCCTCGAACAATGGAACCTTCACAAACTCTACTTCCAGCCCTTCCTCACCTTTGGTTTCCAACTCATGGATGGCATTGTCTTCTTCTCCACTTGCTTCTTCCTCTCGCAATTTCCAAGCTACCATCTCCCTAAACAAATGCACTTGGGAGATCCAAAGCTGCATTTCAAAAATGTAAGAACCAATTTCTCTGGACAGTTCTTCATCCTTTTCTTCTTCTTGCTGAATTTCTTCCCACACCACATCCAATAATGTTCCTAAATGTCCAGCTTGAAACTCCAGATTATCCCCTATAGATTTTGATCTGCTCTTTCCCTGTAACTTCCATTTCCAAGCCAACCTTCTTACTTCTTCAACCCTCTCTCTAATGAAAAGAACTATCTCATCTTCCTGACTTTCCTCTCTATCCATGTTGAAACTCTCAGTTCCTCCTACTCTCTTCTCTAACCCATCCATCCTTGTTATTGATGGATTCACTCAAATCTCTCAATGAAAGCACCAAATTGTTAGAATGAAAGTAGGATCTAACAAAGTATTACTGATTTGATTGATAATAGCAAATAACAAGATAAATCTCAAGAGGGAAACCCCTAATGAGCCAACATCTAAGGAGATAAACTCCAAAGAGTCCCAAGGCTAAGCCCGAAATTCATACTGATTCTTAGATGCCCTCTATTAGAGTGTTCTCTTCCTATATATAATCTTCTCTACTCAGCTCATAGGCCATTCTCTAACCGCCTATGTCATAATATTCCCTCATTACAGAAGAATGAAATACCCTTACTCATAACTAACATAAGTCCCTGTTTGTTTGCATTCCTTTCTTCCTTCTAGAATAGGCAGTAGAGTCACAAGTCCTAACAATGCCACCCTCTTCAAAACAACCTTGTCCTCAAGGTTATATTTATTTAAACTGAACTTGTCCACTTAAGGATCTAGACCTCTCCAGGATGTGGTTGAGTATAGTCATCTTCCAGTAGCATTGCAGAATATGAGGAATGTTACAAGGTTGAAAGATGCGGCCATATGCTCCATAGCTGTTACGATCACCACATCGGTTTGTTGTAGAGACTCCCTCATCAATAGGTAGTTTATCTGCCCTTTTGCTTATGTATTCTGATCCAAACATTGCCATGAATATAAATGGTGGGGGTTCTGGCGGAGATGGCTGGTGGTCGTAGGAAGGCTCTGATATAAGAGTACATGGAACATGGAAAGCATAATGCAATATTGGTGATGAAGGCAACTCTAACTCGGTTACTACAAGGCTCTCTTCCATGGCGAATATATGTGCCCTTGCCGACCCCTTCAAAACAGCCTTGTCCTCAAGGCTATATTTGAAATCAAATTCATTTGGAAGTGAGCATGGAATCTGAAAAAGTCGACTGTCACCGGGGTCGTCGCCAGCGGCGTCCAACTTTCCCTTAACCCGCAGAAAGGAAGGGCAAGAATTACAAGTAGCTGCAATCAGAGAATTAATTTCTAAGCTCGAAAGCCCCGGAGGAAGGTCGGGTGGTTGTGGAGGCAGTTTTCCTAGTGGCAGCAGGAACAAGCTCTGATGTGTATAAGTCTGCAATTTCAATAGCCAGCAGAGGAGAGAGTTTGAGTTTACTTGATGTTGATGACGACAAGATAGTTTCCAGGCTTCTAATATTTGATTAGTAGGCCCAATTATCCACATGCCAAGTGACTGATCAAAGCAAAGAGTTGGGCTTATCACGTCCAAGTTCAGCCCAATATGTTTTATCTTCTCAGATAAGTGATTAGGCCAAGGAGGTGGGCCTAAAGGTTCGGATTCAAGCTTACCCGTTTTCAATACCAACAAGAAAACGGGTTCAACTTCAAGCTGTTTTTTTAACCCTAAAATCCAGACCACCTCTCTCGTCTGTACTTCACGCGCTGCCTCTGCAAATCTGTTTTTGTGCTCATTCGTTTCAACAATGGCGTGACTCCCTACAGGGTCTTCCTTCGCCCCTGAACGGCTCGAATCTGGCTGCTCAAGCTTCTCCTCTATTCGACGAGCCGCGAACTTGATCTCTCCTTTTTTGGTCTCTACGTTCTCAACCCCCTCGAACAATGGAACCTTCACAAACTCTACTTCCAGCCCTTCCTCACCTTTGGTTTCCAACTCATGGATGGCATTGTCTTCTTCTCCACTTGCTTCTTCCTCTCGCAATTTCCAAGCTACCATCTCCCTAAACAAATGCACTTGGGAGATCCAAAGCTGCATTTCAAAAATGTAAGAACCAATTTCTCTGGACAGTTCTTCATCCTTTTCTTCTTCTTGCTGAATTTCTTCCCACACCACATCCAATAATGTTCCTAAATGTCCAGCTTGAAACTCCAGATTATCCCCTATAGATTTTGATCTGCTCTTTCCCTGTAACTTCCATTTCCAAGCCAACCTTCTTACTTCTTCAACCCTCTCTCTAATGAAAAGAACTATCTCATCTTCCTGACTTTCCTCTCTATCCATGTTGAAACTCTCAGTTCCTCCTACTCTCTTCTCTAACCCATCCATCCTTGTTATTGATGGATTCACTCAAATCTCTCAATGAAAGCACCAAATTGTTAGAATGAAAGTAGGATCTAACAAAGTATTACTGATTTGATTGATAATAGCAAATAACAAGATAAATCTCAAGAGGGAAACCCCTAATGAGCCAACATCTAAGGAGATAAACTCCAAAGAGTCCCAAGGCTAAGCCCGAAATTCATACTGATTCTTAGATGCCCTCTATTAGAGTGTTCTCTTCCTATATATAATCTTCTCTACTCAGCTCATAGGCCATTCTCTAACCGCCTATGTCATAATATTCCCTCATTACAGAAGAATGAAATACCCTTACTCATAACTAACATAAGTCCCTGTTTGTTTGCATTCCTTTCTTCCTTCTAGAATAGGCAGTAGAGTCACAAGTCCTAACAATGCCACCCTCTTCAAAACAACCTTGTCCTCAAGGTTATATTTATTTAAACTGAACTTGTCCACTTAAGGATCTAGACCTCTCCAGGATGTGGTTGAGTATAGTCATCTTCCAGTAGCATTGCAGAATATGAGGAATGTTACAAGGTTGAAAGATGCGGCCATATGCTCCATAGCTGTTACGATCACCACATCGGTTTGTTGTAGAGACTCCCTCATCAATAGGTAGTTTATCTGCCCTTTTGCTTATGTATTCTGATCCAAACATTGCCATGAATATAAATGGTGGGGGTTCTGGCGGAGATGGCTGGTGGTCGTAGGAAGGCTCTGATATAAGAGTACATGGAACATGGAAAGCATAATGCAATATTGGTGATGAAGGCAACTCTAACTCGGTTACTACAAGGCTCTCTTCCATGGCGAATATATGTGCCCTTGCCGACCCCTTCAAAACAGCCTTGTCCTCAAGGCTATATTTGAAATCAAATTCATTTGGAAGTGAGCATGGAATCTGAAAAAGTCGACTGTCACCGGGGTCGTCGCCAGCGGCGTCCAACTTTCCCTTAACCCGCAGAAAGGAAGGGCAAGAATTACAAGTAGCTGCAATCAGAGAATTAATTTCTAAGCTCGAAAGCCCCGGAGGAAGGTCGGGTGGTTGTGGAGGCAGTTTTCCTAGTGGCAGCAGGAACAAGCTCTGATGTGTATAAGTCTGCAATTTCAATAGCCAGCAGAGGAGAGAGTTTGAGTTTACTTGATGTTGATGACGACAAGATAGTTTCCAGGCTTCTAATATTTGATTAGTAGGCCCAATTATCCACATGCCAAGTGACTGATCAAAGCAAAGAGTTGGGCTTATCACGTCCAAGTTCAGCCCAATATGTTTTATCTTCTCAGATAAGTGATTAGGCCAAGGAGGTGGGCCTAAAGGTTCGGATTCAAGCTTACCCGTTTTCAATACCAACAAGAAAACGGGTTCAACTTCAAGCTGTTTTTTTAACCCTAAAATCCAGACCACCTCTCTCGTCTGCACTTCACGCGCTGCCTCTGCAAATCTGTTTTTGTGCTCATTCGTTTCAACAATGGCGTGACTCCCTACAGGGTCTTCCTTCGCCCCTGAACGGCTCGAATCTGGCTGCTCAAGCTTCTCCTCTATTCGACGAGCCGCGAACTTGATCTCTCCTTTTTTGGTCTCTACGTTCTCAACCCCCTCGAACAATGGAACCTTCACAAACTCTACTTCCAGCCCTTCCTCACCTTTGGTTTCCAACTCATGGATGGCATTGTCTTCTTCTCCACTTGCTTCTTCCTCTCGCAATTTCCAAGCTACCATCTCCCTAAACAAATGCACTTGGGAGATCCAAAGCTGCATTTCAAAAATGTAAGAACCAATTTCTCTGGACAGTTCTTCATCCTTTTCTTCTTCTTGCTGAATTTCTTCCCACACCACATCCAATAATGTTCCTAAATGTCCAGCTTGAAACTCCAGATTATCCCCTATAGATTTTGATCTGCTCTTTCCCTGTAACTTCCATTTCCAAGCCAACCTTCTTACTTCTTCAACCCTCTCTCTAATGAAAAGAACTATCTCATCTTCCTGACTTTCCTCTCTATCCATGTTGAAACTCTCAGTTCCTCCTACTCTCTTCTCTAACCCATCCATCCTTGTTATTGATGGATTCACTCAAATCTCTCAATGAAAGCACCAAATTGTTAGAATGAAAGTAGGATCTAACAAAGTATTACTGATTTGATTGATAATAGCAAATAACAAGATAAATCTCAAGAGGGAAACCCCTAATGAGCCAACATCTAAGGAGATAAACTCCAAAGAGTCCCAAGGCTAAGCCCGAAATTCATACTGATTCTTAGATGCCCTCTATTAGAGTGTTCTCTTCCTATATATAATCTTCTCTACTCAGCTCATAGGCCATTCTCTAACCGCCTATGTCATAATATTCCCTCATTACAGAAGAATGAAATACCCTTACTCATAACTAACATAAGTCCCTGTTTGTTTGCATTCCTTTCTTCCTTCTAGAATAGGCAGTAGAGTCACAAGTCCTAACAGTTTGTGGAAAGTGAGGTGAAGGTGTTTTCTAGGGTCTTTCCATTTTTGTATCTCCTTGCAATTCTTTTCAGCCTCGCACTTCTTTTGCCTGGAAACAGATTCGCAGTTAGCTGTTCTGTTACTCAGCAAACCTATGGATCGTTGTCACCCCCTCTTCAGCCTCGTCTCCAAGGCGCCCTCTTCAGCCTCGTCTCCAAGGCACAAGGCTTCCTCCGTAGAGACTGAAAGATCCAGCTTTGTCACGTCTTTAGTGAGGCTAACTCGGTTGCTGATCGGCTTGCCTCTCTTGTTTTTGTTTTTTCTGTTGGTTTGCATTTTCTTGTTTTTCTGCCCGATTCGGTGTCTTCCTGTTGATTGTCATTAAACATGCCAGCTGAGCAATACCCTATTACCATCGTGTTATAAGCATATGCACACGGAACTTCTCAATCGACTTCCATCAGCTCAAAGAGCTCTACTGGTTCATTGAGTTTATTTGCTTTACATAAAAACACTGATCATGCTCCTATAAGTCACGTCATCTGCTTTGAGACCCTGTGATGAAAGAATTTCCAGAATCTGGTTGAGGAAAAAGAGCATGAGATCAGGCTCATTAGCAGAAAAAACTGTACTAAAAAGTAGTAAAATTGTATACTTTACTTCTTTTTTCGCTTCTTCAATTATTTCAAGAAGAAAAGAAGAAATCTGATTAACTGCTTGAATCTTCAAGTGGAGGATGACACTCTTTAAATTGTATACTTTACTTCAAGAATGAGCTGAATCAACTTTAAAAAGTATAAGTCAATAAATAGCCTGTTATACACTATCAATCATATGAAAATCTGGGACCTAGTGTAGTAGTGTCTCCACATCACTTTCAAAAAGATAAAAGGAAAAAAAATCCAAACACCAGCTAAATAACATCCATCCACAAAATGAAATCTGACAGCAAAATCCACTCCCTCACCAGAACCAACCACCACTGAACCACCCAAGGGATGATGCTGCCCTTAAAAACCCACTTTCCTGAATGGCTAACAGCATCAAAACTCAAACTCCTAACAGGACTAGCCCATCTGAAAGTCCTATGGACAATATGGGACCTCAGATCCTTCATCCTCTTCAGTCTAGCCCTCCAAATCCTCCTCATCTTCCTAGCTCCCTTCCGCAAGAAAACCGCCAACTCCCTCATCATAGCCTCCGTCTGGCTTTCCTACCTTCTCGCCGACTACGTCGCGATCCAGGCAGTCGGGCTCATCCCTAACTACAACACCAAACACCCTCACCAAAACCCGAACTACTCCACCCACTCCGACCTCCTCGCCTTTTGGGCTCCATTTCTTCTGGTTCATCTTGGTGGCCCTGATCCCATCACTGCTCTAGCACTCGAAGATAACGAGCTTTGGATGCGTACAGCGCTTCATCTCTTCACTTATGCATCGGCTACTGCTCGTGTCTTCTTCCAATCTCTTCCTACTAACTTCCTCTCCATCCCCACCATTCTCATGTTCTTGGCTGGAATTCTTAAGTATCTTGAGCGTGTTCTTTCTTTGTATAATGCTAGATTGACCCAGTTCAAGTCCTCCATGCTTACACAGCCTGATCCTGGCCCTAACTATGCCAAGCTCATGGAGTCATATGATTCCTATTTAAAGTCTGCTCTTCCCGCGCGGTTCGACACCAATCCAGAGCCTGATGGGCAGTATAGTTTCGCTGCAGCTTTCGCCATTGACCGTGCAAAGATCGTTGAATCAGACGAAGAAGACGATGAAGGCAGCTGCCACAGCAGATTTTCTAGCTTTTTTCGGTCGAATAAGAGCAATAAGGATAAGAAAAGGCTGAGGAACGTGAAGCTTGTGAGAGATGCGTTCGAGTTCTTTGAGAAATATAAAGGGCTGTATGTGGATCTCATCTTCAGCTTCCATGACAGGAATAAGAGCCGAAGCTACTTTTTGGAGCGGTCTCGAACACCGGAGGAGGCCTTCACTGTGCTGGAAATCGAGCTCAACTTCACCTACGAGGTCTTCTATACGAAAATGATTGTCATCCACCAGCTCTTCGGGACTTCGATTCGATCGGTTTCATTCGGGTGTGAAGTACTGTCACTTCTTATATGGATCTTGTTCATCGACAAGAGGGCGTATCACGGCTTCGACATCTGGAT
Organism: Oxyria digyna; assembly: GCA_029168935.1. Classification (NCBI taxonomy): domain Eukaryota; kingdom Viridiplantae; phylum Streptophyta; class Magnoliopsida; order Caryophyllales; family Polygonaceae; genus Oxyria; species Oxyria digyna. The sequence continues at coordinate 52,407,895 of JAPVLV010000005.1, forward strand.
CACTTACATTCTTCTGGTGGGAGCCATCATCATCGACTCCATCGCCTTCCTCATGGTCGTAGTCTCCGATTGGCAGCTGGCCATGCTCAGCAAAGAGTCGGAAACAAGAGCTACATTATATGACAAGCTTCTGTCGGCTCGTAAACGAACATGGGGCAGCTATTGGGATAGCAAGAAAGCGCCGTTCATGCCTTGGATAAGACGTGTCCTGTTTCGACGCTGGTCGGAGTCGGTCTTCCAGTTCAGCCTCATACTATATTGCGTCGATCCATGGTCAACCTGCGCTGATATTTTCTTCAAGATCCTACCGCCCATCAAGGAAATGTGCGAAGGGATCAAGTACGTGTCGAAGAAGTGGTTCGCGAACGACTTGAGGGATTTCATCTTCCAGGAGATAAAGTACAAAGCAGAAATTGCTGAAGATCCAAAAGATGCAGAGGAGATATGTGACTCCAAGGGAGATTGGGTTCTAAGATCTCTAGCTGGACTGGATTTCGAGCCGTTTGATTTCTACAGGTGGACAGCTGACGTCGAGTACGACGAGTGCCTCCTCCTCTGGCACATTGCAACCGAGCTTCTATACCAAGAAGACGAGCCTTCCCACGAACAAAACCACTGCAAGTTCGCCAAGACAATGTCGGATTACATGATGTATCTCCTGAACCGACAGCCCGTCCTGATGTTCGCCGTTGCAGGAATAAACGAGGTGAGATTCCGGGACACTTGTGCAGAAGCCAACATCTTCTTCGACAGGGTATTACCCAAGTCGGTGAAAGAGGAGGGGAAGGAGCAGAGGCTTAAGACGGCTTGCAGGAGAATGATGGACGTGAATACAGAGACGAGCCCGAGGGATATAAAGGGGGATAGGAGTAAGTCGGTGTTGTTTGATGCGGTTCAGCTAGCAAAGGCGCTAAAGAAGGTGAAGGAGAAGGCTAAGATGATCGGGATGTGGGAGCTGATGGCCAAGGTGTGGGTGGAGCTGGTTAGCTATTCTGCAACACACACTAGGGCTAGTGCCCATGCTGCACAGCTTAAGCAAGGAGGGGAGATGCTGACTCTGGTGTGGATGCTCATGGTGCATGTCGGGCTTGGAAAGCAGTTTAGGATTACTCAGGGTAATGCTAGATCTAAGCTTATTATTACCAAGTAGTGTAGTTTCATGTCATGCATCAGTCAAATGTGATGTATATTCTCCACCATCACATGTAAATTAAGTCATTTGTGTTCTACAACAAAAGCTGAAATGACTTTGTGAAGCATAAACAGCTCCAGGGTAATAAGAGTAAGATTCAGAAGACAGATGGGAATCAAAATCTGAATTCTATATAATCAACCGCACTAATGTAGAACATAATGTAGGAAATAAGTTCATGAGAAAACTTACAAATTGAGCAGCAATGATCCGGGGGAATATAGAAGCACCGAGCATTTCGAGTAGACTCAGGATCCATATGCAGTGGATTATGGTCATGACTGACCTTTGAATAAACAACAATATCAGCATATGAGAATACCCTGGTTTGCCTCAAAATGGAGCGTCTAGGACCTGTGTTTTACATAACAATCTTAGAGGATTAAAAGTTGACTGACCCAGATAAGATCCCTTAAACATTAATGGAATTTATATTCATTCCACCAACTCAAAGAGATTCTATAGATGGTAAGAGAGATCAAAGCAGTAAGTTGATCATTTGGGCATTTCATCGAACAGTTGGCAGGCAAGTTACACGAGCATTGACAAGTACGTTTATTTCCAATCTCCAGCTAGAAATTGCAATGCGAAATATACACCAATGAATATAACTTTGACAGGTTTGATCGAAAATTAAACTTCTTGCAAGATTACTAAAATCTCAACATTTTAGATGAAGTACACTCGTAATCGTAGCAAAGAACAGAGACGTCGAGCGAGAGAAGAGATTTGGATGTAGTGACGAAATTACCCCCGTGTCATTAAAGATTGGATTTCATTTAAAGTTTATAAGGTAAGTAATTTTGGTAATAGAGTAAAAAAAAGGCGTTTAAAAAGGTATATCCTAATTCCTTAAACCCATTTCTTCTCCTTCCTCATCATCATAAACACAAATCCAAATCCTCCTTCCTTTCTGCCATTTCCTCGGCAATGGTGGCTTGTTCTCCCCCAAATCCAGAAATCCCCAATCCACTTCCGCCATCGCCGCCGCCTCATCCCCCTTGGAACAGCCGGAAGACGGTGAGTGCGTCGGAGGCGACTCCGTCGGATACTTCGCAAACGGCGTTAATGGCGCTTTGTTTTGGCGTCGGACTTGGAGGATTGATTGTGCTTTTCGCGGTTTGTCTTGTTTCACTTTTTCGTAGAATGAGGAAGGCCAAGCAAATCGCTCATAAATTGTCTTCCACTAAGCGTATGTACTCTTCTTCTTCCTCTAATGCGTTTTCGATCTTCAATTTTAGTTTTCGGTGTGTTGTTTGAGCTTCCATTGTGCCGTTAAGGTTATGGATCTTCTGGATTTAGTTTCTTCTTCAGTGCTCACAAAGCAACTAGCCGTGGTTAGTAGCGGCATTTGCGTTTTTGGACACAAATCGAAGGATATTAATTTATGATAATTTGTTTCTTAGTTTAGCAATGGAATGCTTAAAGTTTGACTGTTTGAGGGAGAAAAATAAAATAAAATTCTGAAATTATTACTGTAATTACTCCCTACGTTTCACATATTAGCGTAGATATATTATTGGAGAGAAACGAATTGAGTTTTTTTCAGTGTTTTTTTTATCAAATTCACGATGCACCAAGTCACTAACCAAGCTTTTGGACAAACAACAGGGAAAAATCCCAACTATATGGATCTGCATATATCAGATATAGCCCAAGATAATGAATCCTGACAATCACAATTTTAGCTAAAAAAAACTGATTATACTGTAAATGACTAGCATATGGAGCATTTTGGGCCATTTTTTGAGCAACAATTGGGTCATGGCCCAATAATGAGCTCAAATGGAACCATAAAGAATTTTTGGAGCTTGTATAAATGCCATGAAACCATTGTTTTGGTGCATTGTACATCATGTCAATGGTGATATTTTGCTTAGGCTTGTTGAATTCTGGAAACATGTTTTGTGCAGATGATAAACGGAATGGAAGCCTCTCACTAAAGGATGGTAAGGCCAAGACTATTGTTTATCTAGATGTTAGAACTTCTTTTATTGTACCCATTTCAACAACTGATGATGGTGACATAAAGAAGACACTCTCTACAGCAAATCCGGAGTGCGGTCTCTCCAGCAGGATATTTAGCTTCGCAGAGTTAGCTCGGGAAACCGACAACTTCTCAAGTACTAATCTTCTTGGGCAAGGCGGATTTGGTTATGTCCACAAAGGAGTCCTTTCCGATGGAACGGAAGTTGCAGTGAAGCAACTCAAATACGGAAGTGGACAGGGCGAACGTGAGTTTCAAGCCGAGGTGGATACTATCAGTCGTGTTAAACATATGCATCTCGTTTCACTTATTGGATATTGCATCTCTGGTGATGAGAGACTTCTTGTTTATGAGTTTGTTCCTAACAAGACTTTGGAGTTCCATTTGCATGGTGAGCATTTACAGTTCTTGATTTTAAATGACCCTCTTTCTATATTGATATTCTAAAAACAATTGCAGTAGGGACACCGCCATTGATATGGTCAATAAGGTTAAAAATTGCTTTGGGTGCTGCAAGAGGATTGGCTTATCTTCATGAAGACTGTGAGTTATATTTCTATAATCTATAGCCTTTTCATTTTCTTTTATGGTGATTTTCTTAGTGGGTTTCTTGGTAATTGTTTATGCAGGCCGTCCTAAAATCATACACCGTGATATTAAGGCTTCTAATATCCTTCTGGATGATAATTTTGAAGCAAAGGTAATTTTTTTTATTATCTAAAAACTAAAAAAACTGCTGAAAGCCTGAAACTAATGTGTTTGTGGGTATTTTTGTTTGTTCTTTCAGGTGGCGGATTTTGGACTTGCAAAGTTTTCTAATGACAATGATACTCATGTGTCCACTCGAGTTATGGGAACTTTCGGGTAGATGTCAATGCAATTTATTCGTCTATTTCTTTTTTCAATCTCGACACTTACTTATTTCATGAACCATATGCAGTTACTTAGCTCCAGAGTATGCATCAAGTGGGAAATTGACCGAGAAATCAGATGTCTTTTCATTTGGAGTTGTTGTCCTTGAGTTGATTACCGGTCGACGTCCCATTGACAAAGGTCATTGTTTCATGGACGACAGCATGGTTGAATGGGTATATGTTTTTTCTCTTTTCATTTTTAACCATTCATTGTGTGAAATCTTCATATCTTGAATGTAAAATGTTCATATTTCAGGCAAGGCCATTACTGAGGGAAGCATTAGAGATAGGAAAATTCGAAGGCCTAGTCGACCCAAATTTGAAAGAGTACAATATTTCCGAGATGTCTCAAATGGTTGCGTGTGCCGCTGCTTGTGTGCAACATTCTGCAAGGCGAAGGCCTCGTATGAGTCAGGTAAATACATCAAAAGAATTGAGTTTTTTTTCATGATTTGGCAAGAAAATTTCTTATTACATGCCTTATGAAATCAGATTGTTGAAGCATTGGAAGGAAATCTATCCATAGATGAACTATGCAGCGAAATGTCGCCTTCATCGAGTGCGGTTGGTGGAGGTTCGGACTATGATACATACAGAGATGATTTGAAGAAATTCAGAAAGGTAGCATTAGAGAGCCAAGATATGAGCACTTGTTGCATCAGTGCTGTACATAGTGACGTCGGTCCTCTTGCTTCGATCTCAAGCACTGACAATCAACAAGAGGAGCAAGCTAACTCCAAGAAACACGTCGAAGAAATTCTCGAGATAACTATTTTTTGAGCACATAAATTAATTCGGGTTCAACAAAAGGCATATGATTTGTACAAAGTTAGCATTTTTTGGTGGTGTTGTTGATGACATGACGTTATTTTTCTCGCATGTCAAGATCTATCTCGTAGCTAATGCTATGCTCTTATGTTAGTTACTCTTTTGATCTATCATTTTGTAAGATATAAGTGTTCAAACTATGGACTTTCGTTATAGGTTATTCATGCAATAATAATAGTGTTCAAACTATGAACTTTTGTATGAGATTTAGTCATAAGGGTCGTAATGAGTCATTTCTTAAATCAGTTTCATACCATACCAACTCATACCAAAATGACTCATTTCTAAACCGATTTTCCTATCCCCAAGATATATACAACCAAACGGACTCTCAAGTAACGTTGCATATACATGCTAACTTAAAGATATAGTGGCAAATGAGCATTCTTATATAGATACGTTAATATAGGCCATTGTTATTCAACGCCCACCCCAAATTCTTATTTATCGCCTAGGGTATTCTTAGGTCGCACAAAAATTATTTCCTTACACGACGTAAGGATAAAATAATCCTTACGCGACTTACGCGACGTAAGAAATATGTTCAATCATTATTTATGTTGATATGTTAACTCTTTTTAAGTTTATATCCATATACGCATCTTACTATATGTGATTACTATGATACATGCATGTGCATCACAAAATACATAAAAGAAAAACCTACATTTTACTAGTTTCAATTTGATTTCATTTTAAAGCTTACAAATATCGCATATTAACACATACTAAATGAATATTTAAATATATTAATACAGGTTATAAACATTTTCAAAATAGAAAAAAAGAGAGTATAAGATCGAAATGTCCAATATACTTCTGTATGTAGCATTCTCATTATTTTTCATATATAGTTTGCTACATTATCATACGTATTCTTTTTAGTGAATGTTATAGACGATGTAAAACCGTAATGAAGTTTATCATCATCATAACAATAAATATGAGCCAATTAAGCAATTAGTCATAATATTACCGATGCATTAATTCGGATTTTGGAATGATTAATTAAGATTTAGAAGTAAATGTGAGTACATACATACCCAATTAGTGCATGCACATGAGTTGGTTGACTGGTCAGCTGTCAATACATCCGTTATGGCTGACACATTCTAGTATACTACGGACTATAACAATCTTTCTCGCCATGTGTATGGCCCAACCTGAGATCATAATCTCTTACACGTCAGAAGTAAACTGCCCTATGCCAGATGGAATATACGGCCAAATGCGGGCGAGAACTGAGTACTGAAAACGCTGAACACAAACGTCGTGACTGATGAACACGCGTACTGTGACACGTGAACATCAAAAGTATCTCGATTCATCGTCTAAGAAGTCATCCTCAGCGGATCATTTTTCAGTTTAAATAGGGTCCCACAGAAGAGTCCTAACCCCTCACTGACTCACACTTCTCTCTCCCCAAACTCAATTTTCCATGGCTTCCATCACGCTAGCCGAGCTCCACCAGCGCCACGTGACCGACCGCCACACCCTTGCCCGTCTCGTCTTCACCCTCCGCCGCGACCCTGTCGAGAGCCTCCTGGCCATGTCGGTCTGGTCATGGATCGACACACTAGGCCATGATGTCAACATCACGTCAGCCCTACCAACCCAAACCGACACCATGCTCGACGCCATAGCCGACGAGGCCGTCCTCTGCCTCAACTGCCTCGAGTCCCGCATCCCGTCCGGAGGGGGACGGCTGCCCCTCACTGCACGGATGGTCAACGCCGACGTGTCGCTCGTTGACTTCAACAGGCAGAAGTACACGGCAATATACTGTATCAAGAATGTGTTTAGGAACGTTTGTCCTTGGGTGTTTAGCGACATCGTTTTGCATGCTCTTGGCCCTAGGGTTGATCTGTTTAGGTCGCCGTTAGGGGCTGTCATCGTCTCGTGTCCTCGCCATGGTAGCTTTGGGTCGGCCGAGCTCGTCACTCGCCCGCTCTCCTGTAAGATTCCGTTGTCCGGCATCTGGGGGTGGCAATTCCGTCAGCAGGTGAGTGATCTGTCATTACATTAATTTACAAGTCTCAATTAATTAACCACATACTATAATTAATGTAGAAACGTCATAGTATACAATAAATATATGGAAATTTATGATTTGTTGGGTTGGATCTTACAAAAGATTTATTTCTGATTTTCAACTTTTGGTTCATATATAGTTTTTAGAATTAAGATATTACTAATTAAGAACATATGTTAAAAAGCTTATAAAGGTATTTATTGATTTTATTAATTGACGATGATTGTGTGAATATACGATAAGCAGGCACCTAAGGATGAGAGAACCATATTCCTGACGTTCTCTCAAGGATTTCCGGTGGTGGAGAGAGAAGTGTTGCAACTATTTTCATCAAAATTCGGCTACGATTGTGTGGAGTCGCTTAAGATGGGAATGAGAGATCCTACAACCCAAACCCTCTTTGCTAAAATGGTGGTCGGCTCACTCTCATATATGGATCGGGTTCTTGATGGTCATTATCTCACTAAGTTCAACATCCATGGCAAACACATCTGGGCTCGCAAGTACGAGCGTCGTTGAATCATCAACCCAAGTGATTAATGGAAGGATTAGTGATTAATGGAAAGATTAATTGTCGGGTTTGGCTAATTAATGCTTGGGAATGGAATACTATGATGTTGTGTCTTTTTATTTGGAGTCTGTGGTTGTGCTGAACGGATCACGTACGTGTGTTCGTCGATGTTTATGTCGTAAGTACGTTGTTAGTTTGTGTGTTTAATGTCGTTTTGTTTACGTCTATGTAGTAGTGCATGTTGTTGTGTATCACTACCCTAGTGTATGGAATTAGGGATGTGTTAATAAAGTGTTTTTGAATTGTGTTAATTAAATTTTTTGTGATCCGATTAATAATTGATTGATAATGACGATAATTGTAATTTTAAAAGGGAAAGATTCACGTACAAGATGATGATCGAGAAGTCATGCATAATTTGACATAACGGTTTGTAAATCGATCATCGATAAAATCTCAATGTTTATATTATGTTTTGGGTTGTTAGGGTGACAAAATATGTTGGTCGTTAAAATTACAGAGCCTTTACATAGTAGTTTGTCTAGATAGTGACACAATGTCATAGTGCATTCATTGTCGTTCAGTGGTTTGATCATTCGTACCAATGCAGTTAATCTCATCGTTTTGTACTACAATATATGGACATTAACGCACAACAAATTTACAAACCGTGGTCACTAAGGCATCAATCTAGACAACATAGTTAATTTTGTGACGCATTGGAGGTTATATTCTGTCGGTTTGTGGATTGATCATCAATGCAATATCAATTACTGTTTGAATATAATTGGAATACTTAAGAAGAATGTCATTTGTAATATTGATTGGTGCGCTGATATTCATATATATGATGGTTAGAGGTTGTCGATTTCGTTTGGAAAATCTAACATTCTTATGCTTGGTGGTTATAAATATAACAACGATATAACCGATTATGTAGTTAATCTGATCGTTACTGCTACAATATAATAAAGTTACGTTGGAGATCGACCACATTTGAGATTTTCGTTTTGTGGACTAATCATCAGTTCAATCTCATTGTTTACTTTTGGGTTGTTAATGTAGGTTATATTTCATCGATTTGCGGATTGGGATCTCAATGTTTGTATTATGCTTTCGGGTTGTTAATGTGACATAATGTAGGATATTTGTTTGTAGTACGTATGATTGGTCGTTAATTTTTCAGAGCCTTTATATATTAATTGCTAGTTTGTCTAGATAGTAACGCAATATTAGTGTCAGAGTGCATTCATTGTCGTTTAGTGGTTTGATCATCGTACCTATGCAATCTCATTGTTTTGTTTTACATGTCATTATATGGACATGGAACTTAAAGGTTATGGTCGTTACTGCATCAATCGAAACAACATAGAAAACTTTGTGACTCAATGTCGGTTATATTTTGTCGTTTTGTGGATTGATCATTGATGCAATCTCAATATTTATATTAGATGTTTGGGTCGTTAATGTGATACAATGTAGGATAGATGGTTGTACTATGTACGCTTTATTGAAAATGTTACCGAGTCGTTACACTGTAAGTGCTAGTTTGTCCATATAGCAACGCAATGTCAGAGTGCATGCATTGTCATTTAGTGGTTTGATAAGTGGCTGTTAGGGCATTAATATAAACGACATAGTTAATTTTTATCTTTGTTAATATAACGACACATATAACCTATTATTTAGTATACATATTTGACCATTAATACTACATAATAGTTACATAGTGATTACTAGTCTGGTCGGAGAGCCACACAATGTCATAACGCATTTACTCGCATTTGTGGTTTGATCATCAATACAATCTCATTGTGACGCAATGTAAGTATTTTTTCGGTTTGTAGATTGATCATCAATGCAATTTTTCTCATTACATGTATTTTATTTTTCAGGTCGTTTCTAGAAACGCAGGATGGAGAATTATTTTTTCAACGCTTTCCACCGATGCTTTTGATCGTTAATATATTGGTTGAACTTATATAGCAATTGGTTGAACTTATTCACTTTATAATCATGCCCGATTTTTGATACGTAGTTTGTGTGATATTTTTTGGTCATGAATGTATGTGATCTTGTTTTTTTTTTTTCGGTAAAAATGTATGTGATCTTTTATAACAAGTTCATATAGCGATATATATACGTACACACATGTTGTTCTAATATTATATTCATTGGTATTTCCAGTTGAAGTTACATTTACTAAGTTTTTTTAGTACGTTACATTCGAGAAAAGTTTCGTTGAGCTTCACGAAGTTTTTCGCGTTCAAGCTAATGTTCATAATTTGGACGATAAATTTTTGTGAGGTCATTTTGAGAACAAAAATCAAAGTTCACATTATTTACAAGCATGTCATGCGTTCAAAAAATTTTATGGCCATATTATGAACATTATCATTCAGAATATGAACATTGACGTGTAATATGTGAACGCGATCTGTTCGTTTTTCCTACAGTAAGAGTTATTTACACCAGAACTTTCCTCCGCTACATTCACTGCAAATTATTTTGGTTAGTGAAAATGATTATATTTTCAATTGCTATTACTCTCCCAAATTATGTAAGTACTGTATGTGACATTTTTTTCAATTGCTATTATTCACTTCAAATTATTTTGTTCTAATTTTGAGTAGTTATTTAGATTTAAATATTTTTACGAATCAGCTCAGTTGTTCAAGTTCTCTGATCAAAATTTGTGGTGATTTCTGACTTTACTCGAAAATGGAAATGTGTTACTGAAGGACAACTATGCATGTGTACTAAACTATAATCAACCAATATTATAGTGACCCGTGCCGTGCCATGCGCGGAAAATTTCATATTATTCGTATGAAAATTATGTATCATTTTAATCGAGTTCGTCAAAAAATCAAGATTAACTTTTTTCTTATAAAGACTATTTATAAAAATATATTTTATTTCATAAAGGTTATGTACGTAGTTTGACTTAATTTTTATTATAAAAAATAATCCTAATTTTATCGTAAGAATATATATTAACCTTCAACATAATATTTATTCTCAATAAAATAGCTTGTATATTTGTTGTTGAAAGGAATGATAATTTTTTAAGATTTATTTGTTAATATAATTATCCAATCTATTAATAATTGAAATTAAAGATAAAAAATAATAATTGTGTAACAAACTAAGCCTAAAATCACTCTGAGAGCTTTAAAAGCCCCAACTTTAATATATAATATAGATCGATTTTTCTAAGAGATAGTATGATCCCTTTAAAGCTTTAATTAGGAAAATTAGCGCAAAGTAGTTTTTACTAGTTTCTATTAAAGAAAACTACCCTCTTGGGTTTCTCATTTCCCCTTGGGATAAGAGGTTAGTTTCTAAAGAAGTCATTTTACTAATAAAAACGTACAAAAGGGTTATTCACCTAACTCACCGTTTTTCGAACTATGCCCTTATGCATAGGATAAACAACTTATAATGGAGATAAATGCAAGATAGTTTGATAATGAATTTTTTTTATATTGTGATGGGTTTATATTCCTTTCATGTAGGGAAACAATTTCATTTACAAGTACACTTAACATGTGCTATGAGAGCATAGGTTAGAAAAGTCGATCATCAGTTAACAATATTAAAGTTGAAGCAATGACTGTCACGTGTCCAATAGTGGTTAGTGCCACCTAAATTTTGTATTAAAATAATAATTAAAGAATTTTACTTTGGTCCCACATCGTGTTTGTTGTATTAACAACTCAATTCCCATGACTTGCAAAATCTCAAGGAAATAAATATCCCTATTTGGTTGAAATTTTTCTATGAGAATTTATTTCATGCAGATATTCAATTTATGCAAAACGCATGAAATGAACTTACTTGCTCTTCCTAGGTAAGTTCCATTTACCCCATTTTTAGCTATAAATGGATTAAATTCTCATTAATTGAAAATCTGCAGAAAATATGATGAAATATCTGTGTTTGGTTGAAATTTTATTTGTAGAAAATCATGGAAATTCAATTCCTGCAGATATTCAATTCCTGCAAAACACAGGAAATGAACTTACCTACTCCCCTAGGTAAGTTCCATTTCCCCCATTTTTAACTACATAATCCTAATTTCCCCCATTTTGTTGGTTTATAAAGACAATAATTCTACCACACATTTTCTCCAAATCACACCAATTACAAGACACATGAATTCAGTTCATAGGAAATAATTTTCGATAAATAACAACGCCCCCATTTAACCAAACGAGAATTCTACCAAACACATTTTCTGTAAATCTCATCAATTACAAAACACGTAAAATTATTATGGTACAAATTCCGAATTTTTTTCTGAAATGAGCATTTTTTCAGAAACAATTCCCGACGCAAGCTCTTTTCAAAATAAATTCCCAAAATAGACACTTATGCCAGCTTCGGATTTTTTTTATGTGTGAGAGACGCTGGTTCTACCAGCGTCTCTCCTCCGAAGCTGAAAGTTTTTTTTTTGAATTTTTTATGTATAAGAGACGCTGGTTCGGCCAGCGTCTCTTATACATGTTACTTTTTTTATTAATTTTCCAAACATTTTTGTAGTTTTTTTTAAGGCAATGTATAAGAGACGCTAGTCGAACCAGCGTCTCTTATACGTTAAAACATAAAAAAAAAATGTATATGAGACGCTGGTTTGCCCAGCGTCTCATATACAGAGATGTTTTTTTTTATTTGCACATGTATAAGAGACGCTGGTCCAACCAGCGTCTCTTATACGTTCAAACATAAAAAAAAAATGTATATGAGACGCTGGTTTGCCCAACGTCTCATATACAACGATGTTTTTTTTATTTGCACATGTATAAGAGACGCTGGTCCAACCAGCGTCTCTTATACCGTAATGTTTTTTTACAGGGAAAGGTGGAACGAAAGGAATTAGCGTTTTAGGGTTTTGGTTTTGGTTTTGGTTATAATAATTTGAAATAATAATGTAAATATGAAATTGTTGTGTAATAAATTTGATAAAAAATCATAGAGTTTAACATAAAATTTTAAATCAACAAATATGTAATAATTCTAATCTTCGTCTTCACTCTCTGTGTGACCATCATCTTCTTCTCTACTTGGCTCTTGGACGGGTGCTAACGTAGGCTCGTATCCCCACCCACATATATTACGTTCATCTCTAGAAATAGGCCTAGTGGGAGAAATAAATACATTTGAAGCACTAGTGGACATAAATGAACTTGGTGCATGCATTGATGATGTCATGTATGAATAATGAGACGAGGAAATCCATCCACATTCACCGAGATCTAAGAACAACGGTTGCGGGATTGAAGAACTAGGAAAATCTTGAAAGGAAGAATAATAGGGCGAAGGTGTTGGAGAGGCCATGGGAAACGATGTTGGATAAGACATTGGTGGCGTAGACGCTGACGCTGGCGGAATATAGGGAGGTGACATAGTCATTGGAGGATCTTGTTGGCTATAGAAGAATGATTGATCTACAGACAATTGGTTAAGAACATCAATCCCTTGCGTCGTCACCTGTTGTCCTTGGAAAAAAAAATCATAAGTATGTTTGAAATATTCAGTGTAAATATTATATAAACTGATATGTTATATTTCATACTCACCACCATATACAAGTCTTGAGACAATGGTTGATATTGTCCTGCTGGCGGCAAGATATGTGGACTAATAAATCTACGAGTAATTGATCGGTACCAGCTCATATACCGTTCTTCCACTGTTGAAGGACATGGGTCATCCAGAGGCATAGCAATCCAATCCGCACGTCTGTTCCACAACTCTATAAATTGCTTGTGAAATATGCTCCAGTCTGTCTCATGCTTCCCCCTTCTGTTAACTAAATGCAACTCAACATAGTTTTCACATGCACCCGGCACATGTTGTGGAAATCCGAATTGACTCATCACACGGTCGGGTCGATGCCACTCAACTATGTCAAAACAAATCATAGGGGCTTGGGTCCTCCACACATTGCATCCTAAAAAACAAATTCTACCAAGCCTCCCTAGTTCACTTGGTGTGTAGGGATCCCATGCAAACTAAATATAAAATAAAATGACCTTAAGTATGTTGAATATATGTATTATGTAATTAGACATTAAAAAAATACAAACCTGATCGCTCCTTAGCCTATCCAATGCATCTCGATAATACATAAGATCATGACTTTTACCATCATATACGAAATCACACTTCAACCACCTAAATAAAAAAAAAAGATTGATAAGAACTCGCCCGAGATATATGTATATGCAGTAATGGTGAATGTTACCTCAATGCAAGTGAATCTTGACCATTCAGAAATTGGTCATCAAGTGGTGGAGGTTGTGACCCTTCAGATAGGGCAGCCTTAGCTTTCCTCCTTCTATCTCTCCTCCTCGCTAGGCGATCTTGCTCCGGGTATGAGACCCCGATAAACCTTGGCCTCCCAATCGGCATGCGTTGCCATGCCCATAACTACAATCATGACATTAATTAACCACTGAAAACCGATAACTTTAAATTCAATAAGTTATATTATATACCTGAAGTAAGATCAGTGGACCGCCTATTTGAGAGTGATGTTTCTCTGAGGCTTTGCATAGGTTGCGGTAAAGATATGCCAAAGTAGCACTTCCCCAGCTGTAAAATGCCGCAGACTCTAGATTCTCCAGCAACGGCAAATACACTACTTGTATTTCGCCTCCACTATAATCTGAGAAAAGGAGGCCACCCATTACCATCAAGATGTATGCCCTTGCATAACACTTGATCGTCTCCTCATCCGCATTATCCGGCAATTCACTGAAGTTTGTTCGTAGCCATGAAAGCTTCAATGCTGAGCCGCCGAGTGATCGACTTGGATCTTTACCGAGCAGACGGATGACCTCTGATCTCCAATGGTGACCTGCAGTGCCTGATACAGCATAGCCATCCACACATAGTCCAAACAACACAGCAACATCTTGGAGTGTGATTGTTGCCTCACCCACGGGCAAGTGAAATGTATGTGTCTCAGGTCTCCATCTCTCCACTAATGCTGTAATAAGCTCCTTGTCTAGTTTGAATTTGGATCCTAGACGGGATACGCAATAAAATCCAGCAAGACGAATGTATTCTAAGACCCTAGGATGGGGATCAAACCAATGTCGCAGATGCACTCTAGTTTCTAAGGGTGTCATTGTCTATACAAAAGAAAGGGAAAATTAGAGATATTTAAGCATGCAATGTACAAACTAACTAGTGAAAATCGATATTTAAGCATGTAATGTACACTTACATAAGCGGCATTGTTCCACACTTACATAAGCGGCATTCGGATCTGGCTTCAATGTTGGTCCCTCAATCACAGGCCAATCTAAAATATCTCCTACTGGATAAAAGGCTGTCTGATATGTCCTCATCAGAGCCTCTATGGAGTAAAGTGGATCAACATATTCAACATACGAGTAGCTCCTGTGGCGACACACTGCTAAGACGTAAGGGCAAGGTATCTTATAATTCTTCCATCTTTGACAAGTACATGTCCTACTAGTCAAATCCACAACGTATTGTAAGCGCTGGCCGTATTCCTGGACGGGTGGAACATGCACTTCATATACATGTCTTAATGCGTTGAATGAGATTACTTGTGCACGACGAGCTATTGTAACATTGTGCTCAATCAACGTTTCCACTGCATTAGTGTATCATTGCACTGCCACATTACGTTCTGTTGCCTTTCCAAGACGCTCTACAAAGTACGAATTAAGTCTATAGAATGTCGATTGGACAAGACTTGTGATAGGTAAATTTCTGGCACCCTTCATCACCCCATTAAAACACTCAGACATGTTGGTTGTCATCACTCCATACCTGGAACCGCCATCATGACATAAGGACCATTTTTCCTTTTCAATGTTGTCCAAATAAGTTTTTGCCGTTACATTTTTGGAGCACAAAGTAGAGTACCCAACATCAAATTCCGCCTCTTCATGTTTATATGCTGTTGCACCAAGTAATCGCTTCAAGTGCTTGTTTCCAACAACTGTGTTGAAATTTGAAACAATATGGCGAACACAAAACCTGTGATATGCATTTAGAGCTCTCCAACGTTGTAGCTCTCTCATAGCCTTCAGGATACCCGGATGCTTGTCCGATATAACACATATACCAGTGCGGTCTGTTACTCGACGACCAATTAAATCCATGAACCAAGACCAACTGTGACCATTCTCACTCTCAACAACAGCAAACGCAATAGGAAAAATCTGTTGATTTGCATCCACAGCCATTGCTATAAGTAAAGTACCTTTGTACTTTCCATACATGTGAGTTCCATCAATAGTAATCAAAGGCCGAAAATGTTGGAAACCTTGGATGCTTTGTCCAAATGACCAAAAAACACGTCGGAAGATGAATCCACTCCCATCAGCACTTGGTACCGTACTCCATTCGACAACAGTACCAGGATTGGACTGTACAATTGCAGCCATAAACCGAGGCAACATAGCATATGATTCCTCCCAATCACCGAAAATGGAAGCTATTGCCTTTTGTTTTCCACCCCATGCTCTTTTGTACGTAATGGAGACCTGATACGAATTCTGTATTATCTGCATAATGGTCCTAGGCTTCAATGCTTTGTCAACTCGGATAAGCGAAACTATCTATTCAGCAATGAACTTTTGCGAGATATTACGATTATCCATATGCATGACATCTCTTACGCAGCTAAGGACATGAGGACCTTTGTATGTGCTTATCTTCCACACACTGTCAAGCTCACCGACTTTATGAGCCGATAGTTTCCATGTGCATCCTTCGTCTTTTTGCACGCAGACAACTGTGTACCATCGATCTCTGGCCTTTTTCACCTTATACACCTTCTCTTTGGATGCTGAGTACACTACAATTCTTCTTTTCAACTCTTCGAGTGAACTAAAAAGTTGTCCTTTGCAAAATTCATCTTGATTTGGCAGTGGATCCATTCCAATCCAAGTTTGCCATGAGTTCATCAATGCTGAATCAGGTTATCCAGTCATATTCCAACTCGGGGTGATTTGTGCTGCTTCTCTAATCATGTTAACCCTAGCTATATCAGCTTCATTGACATCCTCGTCCTCTGACGATTGATCGATGTCATCATTGTGATCAAGACCAAACGCATCGACAAACGCATCCTCGTGATCATTGTTTCCCTCTCCATGCACTACCATTTGTGATCCACTCATTACTCCAGATTGAACATTTGAGAGTAATCTGGTGAATGAGGTTTCACACTGGGGGTTGTATCCACCTTCCATTCTAAAATGTCAAGGAAAATTTTATCATAAAATTATTTTATCTTTAAATTTAAAGTAATTGTGGTTTAAATCTTTTTAAACCTAATTACTTTGATTGTTTATACATAATTACTATTTTCAACTATTTCCAACTATTTCCAACTACATACTTTGATTGCCACATTTTATCATAAAATTCAAGCCAAATCAAACCACATTCAAGTGAAGCCACATATTATCATAAAAAAATTCGTTTTTTAAACTTATTATAATATCAAATCAAACCACATTCAAGTGAAGCCAACTATTTTCAACTATTTCCAACTACTTATTTTTAAACCTATTTTCATATAACATTCGTTTTTAAGTCTATTATCATTACAAAATTCATAAAAAATTTCTTAAACCTATTATAATATAAAATTCGTTTTTAATCCTATTATCATTAAAAATTTCTAAAAAAAATACTTAAACCTATTATCATATAAAATTCATTTTTAACCCTAGTATCATTATAAAATTCGTTTTTAAACCTATTATAATATAAATTTCGTTTTCAATTCTATTATCATTAAAAAATTCTTAAAAAAATACCTAAACCTATTATCATATAAAATTCGTTTTTAATCCTATTATCATTTTAAAATTCGTTTTTAACCCTACTTTTATAAACCTATTTTCTAAAACCTATTTTCTTAAACATATTCATAGATTCTTAAATAAAATGAGTGCAGAAATTTTCTTACGTTTTCTCTGTTGAAAAACGTTCACCCGCTCGTTCACGTCCGCTCGTCCATTCACCCCAGTCTGTTCCTTGCTGAATTTGGAACGAAGATTGTTGCTGGTATGACAATAAAATAACAGTAAACAAAATTAATTAAGAGAAGAAGAAATAGAATTAGACTGTTTAAATGAATTCAAAAACAAGAAGTGAAAAACAAATGAAGACTTACATTCGGTGGATCATCCCTTGCCTTTGCTGTTGTTGTTGGAACGAATGAAAAGAAAACAAGAAGAAGAAGAGGAGGAGGAATTGCAGTAAAAATGTGAAAGAGGAAGATGAATTTAAAGATTGTAACGTTGAACTGCTATCTCCCCAACTACCGACATTCAATTTCAAACCCGTTCAAACGAAACAGCGGATGGTTTTGGGAAATTAGGGTTTAGTGTAAGAGACGCTGGGCGAACCAGCGTCTCTTACACAACAGATTTTTTTTTAATTAAAAATTGTATAAGAGACGCTGGTTCGACCAGCGTCTCTTATACATGTGCAAATAAAAAAAAACATCTCTGCATATGAGACGCTGGGCAAACCAGCGTCTCATATACATTTTTTTTTATGTTTTAACGTATAAGAGACGCTGGTCGAACCAGCGTCTCTTATACATTGCCTTAAAATAAATAAATTAAAACTACAAAAATGTTTGGAAAATAAATTAAAAAAGTAACATGTATAAGAGACGCTGGCCGAGCCAACGTCTCTTATACATAAAAAATTCAAAAAAAAAAAGTTTCAGCTTCGGAGGAGAGACGCTGGTAGAACCAGCGTCTCTCACACATAAAAAAAATCCTAAGCTGACATAAATGCCTATTTTGGGAATTTCTTTTGAAAAGAGCCTGCGTCGGGAATTTTTTGTGAAAAAATGCTCATTTCAGAAAAAAATTCTACAAATTCCCCTATTTAACCAAAAGAGCCATTTTCAATCAATAACCTTAATGATTTGTTAAAACAAAAAAAATCATAATAATTCCAACCGAAATGATCCTCTTATTTAATAATTTGTTAAATCATCAAACTGGAAAAATCTCAAACAAAATCAATTATTCATAACCTGATCTTGACTATCACATAATTATTATAATGATTTATTTGGAGCAAAGCTAAAGCAAAACTTATGCTATACAAATGAGGGCTTTCAGTTGGTGATTAAAATGGGGGTTACTCATATCCTGCTTGAAGTACTCGATTCAATTTTCATTTGGTTAGCCAATATTGCACTCTGATTGGCTCTCAACGTAAAAGAAAGCTTGGAGTTAAGTTCTAGTGAGGATGAGTCTTTAAGGTGAGGAATAAAGACGATAAACACAAACATTGTTACGCATGAACACACACGTTATAATGTATGAATACATTTTCGTCAATGAACATACAATGTGACATATGAACACACATTATGATATACACATACTCTGGCTTATGAACACATACGTTATGACTGATAAACACACACATTATAACACATGAACACAAAAGTGTCACGAGTTTTAACCTAATAATTTATCCTCACCGAATCTTTTTCATAAGTTTGACATCTTAGAGATATCGTATTTAAAGTGTTGTATTAGGGTCCTAGATATTTGTTGTTGCTCTTCTGTTTTATTTTTTTATTTTGTTTGGATTAGTTCAGGTAGCTTGATAAGAATTATACCATAAGTACGTTAAGTATAGCACTTTCAAAAGTGATTTCAATTAGATCAGTTTATTATTTATTACTGCACATTTCTCATTAGTGTATTAGATTAAACTAGATAATACTTTATGTTTCATTATCCATATTTATAATTAACTTGTAATATTCATAAATTGAATTATCACCAAACTCATGTTATGGATTAAACTAAATATGTAACTTATAATTGATTTATAAATACATAAATTGAATCAGTGCAAGCCGTACACTAGTTAAGGTTCTAAGCTCAAAGCTAAGGTCAAAAATCCAATACCCCATAAGCCAAATTCCGAAACCAGTAATCATACTGAATGGAGTAGTTAATTTCTGATTCCAAGGAGCAAAGTTTAAATAATTCAGGACCTCAAATCCAAATGGTGCTTCACAAATTGTAACTCCTGAGATCAAAGAACAAAAGCCAACCCAAAATCTTAATATATCAGCATTATCTCATGCTTTAGGGAAAAAGTTCTGGATCCAAACACAGGCGAATACAGAAAATCTCCATTAGTAATCCCGAATGGCGACGTCTCGATCTGGAAATGCAAGTTTACTGGCTACAAGAAAAGATAAGGAGTATAATAGCCAAGAAGAGGGGAATAAAATCAACATCATACCAAGATCCCATTGATACACAAAGCTTCAGTACATGTCCAAAATTCAAGACAAATAGATAGACCGTGTTGTCCAAGAACACTAAACAGAGCAAGAACTACCGAAAAGGTTAGACATGGACTGAAAACAAGAACAATATATATAAACTTATCAAGCTGAGTCTTACTAAGGGAAAAAGACAGTTAATATATCTAAGAATGTAACATTAAAGAGATATACAGTAGAAGCTTCGACGAAAAACCATATGAATATACAGATGAAGAGTGAGAAAGCCACAGCAACCGAATATAAGAAGTAGAACTACTCATTTGTGCTAATCCATGTCTCGTGCAGTAAATAACAATGCCAGCAATTATTAATAGAACTTATTCTTTCTAGATATGGCACCGAAGAAAGAGACAGTAATCTTACCCACGGTACTGCCATTTAAATACATAAAGCAATGATCAAACAAAACATAGCATAATCGTCAATTACTGACAGGGTGACAATTTTAATACTTTTTCTGTTTTTCAAGTTGCATATTAATCAAGTCAATAGAATAGAACAAAAAACAAATTCGTCTCATGAAAAGCACCCTCGACTCAGTATTACATTCCTTTTAGAGCGTCATAAACAAAACTGATCTGGTTCAAGAGATATTACTGAAAAAATGTTGCCATTTACCCCTGGGGTCTAGATGACTCTGTTAGTGACTGAAATCTTTCTAGTATTTCTTAGTTATTGAATAAAAGTGTTTGTATGACTATAATATTTCACAGGAATGCCTCACATAAATGATTTAAGATTAAACAAGTAGAAATGCCTTATTTCTTGAACGTTATTACATATATTCATAAGATTAACTGAGTATCTCAATTTTATAGTGTATATAAAACCAGTAAGAGAAGGTTCAGATATGTACGGTACCGAAATGATCACCAATATAATGAGGAGGAATTTCCGACCTGCGGAGCTTGAATTCTATCTTATAAACTGGGCCTGTAAGAAAACTTTGTCAGTCAAGCATGCTTATATATTTTCACAAACGGGAGAATCACACAAAAGATGAAAATCGTGAAGGAACTTGGGATTTCCCTACTGTAAAGCAGCTGTTGTGACTTGTGAGTCTAGTTCATGAACAAAAACCCATACAAATTGTCCTTGTAATTTGAAAATAGGAAAGATAAATGACTATTTTCACATCAGTTGAGGTTAACTTCGTTAACTCTCTTAAATGTGTAATTTGTTTCAACTATATTATGATTGGGCACTTCTAGTATGTCTAATGTGTCAACAATATCTGATCTTTCCAATTATCTGCATGATACTTGAACAGTACAGTATCAATGATAAGAGAATATAATCTATAGTTTGTATAATGATTCAGTTTAAATTTAATGATTAATGCACAATGCAAATATATAAGATTACAAGAAGCATTTATGATAAAGCTTAGTTGGTATAAACCCCGTGAATACCCACGGGATTTATGTTTCAATTAATTCCATTGCGCCCTCAAATAAACTGAATAAGTAAGACCTCGTCTTCTGACAGTGTAGAACTAGACAAGTAAGATAATATTAGACTAGTAGTATGACACTTAATTCAAAAAGAGTGAAACATCCCTTTTAAATTCATTGTGGCGTGGATGCTTCCAACAATATATTGTACTAAATTTTGCTTTCATATCTTGGTCCTTTTATTATAAGCTTGAAAAACCATGAAGAATGTAGGAAATGATTTTCTACCTGAGGATAGCCCAACCATCCAACCATGAAGTTCACCTCCTGCAGATTAGCCATACATTAGAAAAAAAACTTCAAATGAATTATCGCAATTCCAACAACTCATTATTTCGAAGTATTTTTTTCATGAAAAGTTTATGCCTCTTACAGTCTTATTTTTTAAACTTAAGTGTTAATATATATTATGTTACTTTCATCAAAATGTCAACAGTGGATTAATAATTAAGAGCTTCAATGTACCAAGATGAGATTTTGTATTTATAAAAAAATATTTGATTTAAATCAAGCAAACAATAAACAAATCATTGGCAAGGTAAGGAAATCTTAGATAGAATAGAAACATTTTTTTGAATGAGCTAAAAATGAAAAAAGAAGGTCATTGCTAATATAATCCAGATCATTGACAAAATTAGATAAGAGGAAATACACGCTAAGAAATAAGAACCAAACAAACAAGGAATGTATTTTACTACGTACCGGTCTACGTTTCAGAACCATATCATACTGTTGGCAATGCAGGCAAATTTCAAGAGTTTCCATTATACATAGATCACAATACAAAGAAACCGAATCAGATTTTGCTTGGTTTCTTTCCATGCTTACGTATTAGCAGACAATTGGCAAGGAACGGAAATAAAGTTCATTTACACAATTCAATTAATACAACTACAAGAAAATCTTCTGAACTCATGAAACTGTAATACAAGTTACAAGTAGACATAAGCATTCAGAAAACAAGCAAAAACACTGCGATGTGAGGCAAAAGAAAGAGTTGGCAAGGAAGAATTAATACCGCGAGTTTCACAGAAAATAAGTTTTGTTCTTAGGTTGAACACTCTTGTTTACAGGCAGGACCATGGGAATTCCAATAGGAATAACAGAGCCAGATCTGTCAGGGTTCTCCTCAAGGTTTTTTTTTAAGTAAGTTCATCACCTATTACAGATCGCCTAAGGAGTCCCGTAGCAGCAGCCATGAGAAGCAAATCCACAACAATAGAAGAATAAAGTGGATCAAAGCTCTAAAGAAATGATTAAAGAAAATATCACATAACAAGACATTAAGCACTGAGTAGCTATATCATATAGCTGAAATTAAACCATGACAACCATGTATCAGAAATACATTTAATTGGCAGCTGCAGGAAAATGACATAAAACTTCAGATGAAATCAAACCGAATAACTCGTACAGCTTTTGGATTGTCTAAGAATAAACAGAAAACTAAAGCATATAACACAAGTCCCTGTTTCAGATCATTGCCTGGTTCATTAGGTAGCCAATGCAGGTTCTCTTCTGCTTCTAAGCTTGAGTCTTCTGCAATGCCTGGTTTTCAGCACATGTATGCTGCACAGTAGAAAAATTCAGGTACTTCCATAGAAGTTGTGTATTGAAATGGTTGACTAAATTATAGTATATCACAATTTTGTCAAGCAGAAATTCGTAAACATTTCAACACAAATTTGCAAGAAAATTCTCAATCCCAAAGCAGAACCAAGCACACTTGGAAAACCCCGGATTCAACTGTTCAACCAGATCCCAAGACAATAAACCCCAACCAAATATCTATAAACCGCAAAACATGATCAAATTGCAACTAGCAAATCAATTTAAACGAAGCTTAATCAAATTCCAAAGCAGAACAGAAGACATTGAGACGTTCATATCTCCTAAATTTTACCTTCAGAAACCAGAATTCCCGATTTCATGCACACTTTCCAGATACGAACTCCGAATAGTTAGCGAATTACTTGATTCACAAAAAGTAAAAGCAGAAAGAAAAGATAACACTGAAACCTAGGGGATCGAATACGAAGGAGAAGAAGCGCCAATAGAATCACCTTTAAGCTAGATTGAAGTAAAGCGAGTGCTCGAACAGAGTTTGACAGAGAAAGGAGAGAGATAAGGCGGGATTGCGAAGGCAACCGCCATGAATCCACAACTCAGCGTCGTCTCATTTTGACCTAGCATTTGGTGGAGACGACGACGAAAAATAGGCAATGGATTAGATTCAAATCGGAAGTGGGACTTGGATCCGCCATTGATGACTGGTAAGTGGAGGAGAAAGGCGAGACGGAGGAGCGAGGAAGGCAGACGGAGAAGAATCGATCAGGTCGCCATTGCAGTGGAGCTCGCCGAGTTTGGTTTTTTGAGAGCGGGGGTATTTGCGTCAGTTTTTCTACTGTTTTAACTATTTACAAAATTGCCACCCAATTACTTATTCTTTCATTTCTCTTTTCTAATTATTTAATTGACATATAAATATATCTCAAGCAAAGTGAAACTATATTGTTATCTAGTTTAAAATCTTCATATAAGTATTTTAATTTTGAGCTAGTTAACCTTAATAATAAAATTTTAAAAAATAATACAAGCAATCTGAAAAAGAGAAATTGACGCAGCCTTATTAATAAAATTTAAAATAAAATAATATAAGCAATCTGAAAAAAGAAACTAACTACAGTAAAAGAAATTAGAGAAGAGTGTAGAAGAAAACCGTCACGTATGTGACCCCAACTTAAAGCATAATTCTTTAGTGTAATATAAGTAAAATGCCATATGCGACGATGGATTATATGGCTGAATGCGGGTGAGCGGTGAGGATTAGGAACGCTGAACACAAATGTCGTGACGTGACACATGAATATAGTTTAGCCAATACATATATTGTGACATTGTGACTTATGAACACGCATATCATGACACATGAACATCAAAAATATTATGAGTCCTCGTCTAAGAACTCATTCTCACTGGATCATTTTGCACTATAAATAAGGTCCCACAGTATAGCCCTAACCCCTCACTCACTTACACTTATCTCTCCCCAAACTCAATTTTTCATGGCTTCCATCACCAGACCCCTTCCTCGTAATTTAGGAGCCCTAGGCCCACAATAAATTAAGGACTAATTTTATTTACAAGAAGTGTTAAAAATTCAAAATATATGTTAATTGATTGCTTATTTTCATTTCTTTTAATTTTATAAACAAGAAAATGGTAAATAATTATCAAATTATCAAATTTTAGTTAGTTGAATTTTTAAAATGGTTAGAAAATATATAGGTTAGTTGGTGACCCTTTCTACTTAATTAAAAAATGGTAAGGTTTAGACTTATCTAATTTAGAGGGCTTTTTTTCAATCTATATAATCAGATAAGAAATGAGTTAGTTAGAGGTTTTTTCTATACATCTCAGAAAAATTGAGGGCCTTTTCAATGGAATTTCTAAAAAATAAATAAAAGGGTGAATGATTGTAGTAAGAATCAAACCTAGCTTCTATGTATTAGTACACTAGAGAATTATCACTTTGCTAACACATTCTCACCAGATTATTTTTCACTCTAAATAGGGTCTCAGAGTATAGCCCTAACCCCTCACTCACACTTCTCTCTCCCCAAACTCAATTTTTCATGGCTTCCATCACCAGGCCAGTCCTGGTATTTTAGGGGCCCTAGGACCACAATAAATTAAGGGTTTGGTTTCGGTGAGGATGGTTCCTTAAATGAGGATTGAGGATGATGCACACAAACGTTATAACTCATGCACACACGAGTTATAACTAATGCACACACTGTGTGCATGTGTAATAGATTGTGTGCATCACAAAATACTGTGTGCATGAGTTATAACGTGTGTGTGCATCATCCTTAATCCGTATCTAAAGATTCATCCTTACGAGATCTTTTCCCATAAATTAAGGACTAATTTTATTTACAATAAGTGTTAAAAATTATAAATATATGTTATTTGATTGCTTATTTCCATTTCGTTTAATTTTGTAAACAAGAAAATGGTAAATAACTACCAAATTATAATATTTTAGTTAGTGGAATTTTTAAAATGGTTACAAAATATATAGGTTAGCTCGAGACCCTTTTTTCTTCTTAATTAAAAAATGGTAATGTTTAAACTTACCTAATCTAGTGGCTTATTTTTCAATCTATAAATTGATAAGAAATGAGCTAGTTAGAGGCTTTTTCTATAAAAATTTTGAAAAAATTGGAGGTTTTTCAACGGAATTTCTAAAAAAACAATAAAAGGGTGGTAAGAATCGAACCCAGCTTCTATGCATCAATACGCTAGAGAATTACCACTTTGCCAACTCATTCTCACCAGATTATATTTTACTATAAATAAGGTCTAACAATATAACCATAACCCCTCACTTACTCACACTTCTCTCTCCCCAAACTCAATTTTTTATGGCTTCCATCACCAGGCACGTTCCTGGTATTTTAAGGTCCCTTGACCCACAATAAATTAAGGACTATTTTTATTTACAACTAGATTCGGAAACCCGCGCTTCGCGCGGGTATGAAACGTGTTTTTTTAAC
Organism: Oxyria digyna; assembly: GCA_029168935.1. Lineage (NCBI taxonomy): Eukaryota > Viridiplantae > Streptophyta > Magnoliopsida > Caryophyllales > Polygonaceae > Oxyria > Oxyria digyna. The sequence continues at coordinate 52,433,706 of JAPVLV010000005.1, forward strand.
TGTGAATTGTTGTTGAATGGGCTTATCAAACTTTGGTTTGCGTAATACACTAAGTGTTGTATATTAGGTGTCAGATTTGAACTATATTTTATTTATGTAGTTGCATTTTGAATCATTATTTTTGTAGTGATAACCTATTGAAAGAGAATCTGAACAGAGGCGTAACATGTTTAGGGAGAATCTTTAACATGATACTTTTGTAAAATATAAGACTTCATGTGGAAACTGTAGTACTAAAATAACGTGGGAAACAGAAGCCAAGAACATAACCAAATGACCTTGATTATGCGATTAAATTAAATGTAAAACTGTTGGTTAAGATTATTAAACTTGTAACGACTATTGTAGTTTCAAAGTAGTCTCAATTTGTATTAGCTTGTGTTAACTACCCATTTCTAGTTGTTTACTTTTTATCTTATGCGGAGTAAATTTCGTGTTTTTCTTATATCACTTTTGATCGTCTTTAATATATTTGATCATATTGATCTACAGTTTATAATATTTTCAATATGTAATCCAGTTTTGTAATTTGTTTCTAAATCAACTAAATAACCAGATTACCCCTTCAGTTACTTTGAAACACCAGTTCACTTTTGATGATGTGATGAATTCCTGATATTAATTGCTTATTTACTCCAGCTTGTTCTCCACTCTTCCTCGTCCTTTTTTCCTCTGAAATTAGGGGTTTCCCAAATTAGGGTTCTACGTCCAAGTAAGTGTCGTAATCTGTTTTTTGGTTTTGGTTTTTTGTTGTGTTGTATTGTTCGAATTATGCTGGTATATGTTGCTAGTTCATTGTTTGTTTTTGAAGGTAGTCCTCCAATCTTTAATCCCTAATTTGGGACACTTCTTTTGTCTCATTTTGTTTTCGTGTTTTTGTTTTCTGTTTTGGATGTTTGATTCTTGAGTTTCATGGTAATGAGTGTCTTGGTGTTGTTGGTTCTGGGTGTTAGTAGGGTTTCATAAAATGTTTATGTTATGGGCTTGATTCTGATGTTTTGTGTATCACAGTCCTATTGTTTGTTTGTGTTTTGGGCCTTCAGTCTTCCTGGTTTTAGTGCGTGCATTATTTATTGGATATATGATAAGTGTTAAGTTGTTAACCTCTTTTGTGATTCCTGTAATCATTACCACCCAAATTGTAAATATAACTTGTTATACGCGGAAAACTTCATTTTTCCTACGGTAAGCCTTGTTCTCACCGGAATTTTCCTTTGTTTGTATACATATAGTCTTTATTTTGATGTGGCTCATTATTAAAATTCTTGAGGCAGAGTCGATAATGGTGTAGATCGTAATAGTATTTTGTCTTTTGAGTTGTATAATATTTAGTAAATGTGCATTTGTCTTACTTACATCTTATTACACTCTCGCGTTATTGTTTGTGTTTTTTGCTTGTGTGGATCATTTAATATGTTTTATATTAATATGAAGATAAAGCTTGTTCTCCACTCTCCCTCGTCCTTTTTCCCTCTGAAATTGGAGGTTTCCCAAATTACGGTTCTACGTCCAAGTAAGTGTCGTAATCTGTTTTATCGTTTTGGTGTTTTGTTGTGTTTTATTGTTTGAATTATGTTGGTATGTTGCTGGTTGATTGTTTGTTTTTGAACGTAGTCCTCCAATCTTTAATCCCTAATTTGGAACACTTATTTTGTCTCATTTTGTTTTCGTGTTTTTGTTTTCTATTTCGGATGTTTGGTTCTTTAGTTTCACAGTAATGAATGTTTTGATAATGTTGGTTCTGAGTATTAGTAGGGTTTCATAAAATGTCTATGTTATGGGTTTGATTCCGATGTTTTGTGTATCACAATCCTATTGTTTGTTTGTAATTTAGGCCTTATGTCTTCATGCTTTTTAGTGCGTGCCATTATTTATTGGATATATGAAAAGTGTTAAGTTGTAAACCTCTTTTGTGATTCCTGTAATCATTACCGCTCAAACTGTAAATATTAACTTGTTATATTTGAACGCAGAAAACATCATTTTTCCTAGGATAAGCCTTGTTCTCACCGGAATTTTCTTTTGTTTGTATACATATAGTCTTTATTTTGATGTGACTCATTATTAAAATTCTTTAGGCAGAGTGGATAATGGTGTAGATCGTAATAGTATTTTGTCTTTTGAGTTGTATAATATTAAGTAAATGTGCATTTGTCTTACTTACATCTTATTACACTCTCGCGTTAGTGTTTGTGTTTTTTGCTTGTGTGTGTCATTTAATATGTTTTATATTAATATGAAGATAAAGGTTTGGGTAGTAAGAAACACTACGCTTACAATTTACACATTAATGTTCATATTCTGGATATTGATGTTCATAATGTGGGTGATGACAATTTTAAACTTTTTAAGTGAGTCACACAACCACAATTTTGTAATATTTGTGAATTGTTTTTTTTAAATGACCGAAACGGAAACAGTCGCCAGGTTATGAACATTAATTATCATTTAGAACCTAAATAATAGCTTGTTATCCGTGATCGTAAATTCTTTTTTTTTCCAACATAAAGCCTTCTTCTTACCTGAATCATTCTGTAGTATGAATACAACAATGTTAACATTGTTGTTGGTTTGTTTATAAACTCTTTGTTGCTGAATTAGTGCTCCTTGATTTATACTTTCCTCATAGGTGATTGAATCTATTCGCATGTTTAATGTGGGTTTTTATGGATTGTTTTTTTTTTATTTTGGATTTATTTGACATTGTTGGTTGTAATTTTGTCCTACTTATTTATCTAAGTGTGCTTTTGTTCTATATGATAACTGTAAATAAAGTGAAATGACTTGTCTAAATTTACAATTTTACTAAGTCATGTATATTTTTAATTCGGGGTGTAGGGTTAAATTACAACTTTTCATCTAAACTCCTCAAAAATTGATTTTAGATATATTTTGTAACAAAATTTCTATATACAATAGCATGACCCTAATGCCTTAAAAAGTCTCATGCTTATAGTAGAGCGGGAAGGTTAGATGTATGCAACCAACTGCGAGTTAAAAGACCAGAGAGGTTGTTTCAGATGACCCAAAATGAAAATTGCGACAAAAATCGCATAGCCTGATTACTATTTCACAAAATAAGAATCATATAAAGTTAAATGATGTATTTTTCTTTATTCCATATAATTTAAAAGCCAAAGAATAATGCATCATTGGTTCCACTGGAAAATGGAATAAAAATTTCTATATATAAGTTATTTATTATATTTACTTAATTTAGTATTAATACTACTTCGTAATTGCTACTATTCTTGAGTGTAATTTTTTTTTAGTTTAGTGTATTAATTAGTGGGTTAAGTTCCGGTGAGGGAAGTTGATGGATGTGTTAAAAGAACATAGAGTTTTTTTTACGACCCAAAATGAAAATTGCGACAAAAATTAGCGCGTTAAGTTTCAGTGAAAAAAAATCTTAAGGTGAAGAGTGAAGACTGAAGACATTGAACACAAACGGTGTTACGTATGAACACATACGTTGTGATGTATAAATATATTTTTACCAGTGAACACACAATATGACAATGAATACACACTATGACGTGCACATACTCTGACGCATGAACACATACGTTATTTCCGATGAACACACACATTATTGCACATGAAGAAAAAAAGTGTCATGAGTCTAAAGCTAATAACCGATCCCCACCGTATTTTTTCTTTAATATAATGAAGTTGAAGAACATGAATAGTGATAGATATTAATTGTGTTGTTTATAGATAAAGTAAACAATTTATTAATTTAAATATGATAATGTTGAAGAATTTGTTGAGGTTTACTACTAATATATTAAATTAATTACATAACTAACGTTAATTAACTTTTAAAAGATAGGGTTGCAGAATATTATAAGTCATCAGCATCACCAGTCTAAAAATCGGCCCATCAAACAGGTCATCCTATAACGGGAAATAAGGGTAATATTGAAAATTGTGAATTTCGGTTTTAGACATCAATAATTATGTAAATTATATAAGGGTAATATTGAAAAAAAATTATTTCTTATTTTGTTTGAAAAAACTAAATACTCAATTATATGCAAATAAAATTAAGTAGTTATAACCAAGAGACTTTTTTTTTTAAGAATTTAAGGTTTAGGTGGGAAAAGTTACAACACGAAGTGCGGAGTGTCTGCATCACAAATTATACGTCAATGTTCATATTGGGTGGTATTGTTCATAATATGGGCATTGAAAATTTTAAATTTTTTAAGTGAGATTAATCAAAGTGTAACCGCCCAAGTTCTGGATGTTAACTGTGAACGCGAATACTTTGCATTTTGTACCGTAAAGTTTATTCTCACCAGAACCTTTCTTTATAAATGTATAATATACTTTTCATCATAAATGAAATTATTCTAAGAGTAAGTTTAATAACGAATTTTTTAATTAACTATAATAAATAATCAAATGGGATAAAATGAACGGATCAATTTACATCTCTCTTAATGTTGCTTATTAGCATCAAATGTTGCTTATTAGCATCTCTGAGATTAGAAACCCAAGGAAACATTGCCACATATTTTCTATTGATACCTTAATGTCTTTAGGAGCATTCCATTGCCACATACTTTCTATTGATATCATTCCTTAATGTCTATTCCTTAATGTCTTTAAGAGCATTCTAGTTAACATTTCCACCTTAAACCGTTAGTACAAAATAAACCAAGATTTTTCATCCCAAAATACCAAATAAGCAATGATATCATGAAATGATAATATATATATATAAACTTAAAGAAGTCATCAAATGTTCTTCTAATTTATTTATTTTGGCAAAAAAGGATATCAGTAACAAAAAAAATGAACATGGAGTCCATGGGTAGGGTGGAGTCCATGGACAATATGAATTTTCAACATCCAAAGCTAATTCATAGAAGCAAATGAAAAATGCAAGGATATAGATAGTGAAGCTAAGAAGCAAGTTGTTAACTGTGAGACCCATAATAGTATAGCTGATCTATAATGTTGTAACTGTGAGACCCAACAATCAGAGAGAAGAACATGCATAGGCGCAAGATAGCTTACCATGATTGGTTCCCATGCGTCGACAGCAGGGAAACAAAGAATTTAATAGAGAAAATAAACCTTTCCAGAAAATCATTTAACAACGCTGTCTTGCCTGAGCTTTTTGGTCCAAAGACAAAGCACTGAAAAACATTCCTGTCCATATGCTATTTTTTATGATCTATACGTCTTTTCCGAGTAACACGAATTGCAGAAGAAGCGTCACCATCATACATTAGGTATCTTAGATATTCAACACTCTTTGCAAGATCTAGAAGAGTCATTAAAGCCCACTGTTACAATACCAATCAATCAATGAATTGAGTAAGCCGGATTAATAAGCAAATTAAACATAAACATGCCCCAAACTCCATAGGAAAACTACATTCAGATGATGAGCTGGCTGCTTTATACAATTGCACAAATTCAAATTAATCTTAAAGACTTCACAAAATGCACATTAATTCAATTCGACGAATTCAAGCTTATCTAAGATGACACTCAATCAGCCCATGTGTTTCAATCTAGACATCTTGCTAACGAATATGTGTATCTATTCTTACAACTCCTGTTGTGTTGGATTGTTGTATAGGGTATAGTATCACATTCGTGTGTCAATAATAGTTTAACCAAAATGTTAAATGGGTGAACTAATGGCCCACCAAACATCCAACATAATGTGATGAAACCTATCAGAGTATCAAGAAATTCACTACTTGATGCCTCCAACTTGATGAATAATTTTTTCAGTAAAGGAGGATACACATACCGTTAGCTGGCTCATTAGACAACAAATTTGCAACATGTGTAGCTGCAACATCCATTGCATAACCATCAGTTGTACCTTCTACGGTAAGGTCTTCTACATCAAACCCTGTTAAATTCAGTAGTATGGAAAATGAGTATTACTTATATATTCAGCATGAGAGCCATAATTGCAGGAAGACAAAATAATAGATGTCAAACACATAGGCAGTCCACTGGAGCAACCAGAAAATCAAAAATTAAACAGGTGTTGAATCCATTGACGCATCCATGTCGGCTCAATGTCAACCGATCTTCATAATCCATAATTTAGAAATATAGTTTCATAGCACACACATAAGAATTAAGGTAATCAAATCCAGTTTATATATAAAATCTAAAACAGATGGAGCTTGATCATACAACATTTAACCCAATTCCCTAAGTTATATTTAACTTATTCCATTTTTACATAAACAAAACTTGCATAATGTGGAATACAGATACCCAACTCTAAGCCGCACAAATTTACATATAGGAAAAATTAAGTTGATGCACACCATCCAAACAATTGAATTTTGGGAAAATATACATATATAAACCAAATTAAGTTGATGCTAGCTTAGGTGTCCAGTTTTCAATTAGCATAAGGGATACTGAATTAATGAGTATACAAACATGAATATGGCATAAACAGTTAAGTCAACCAGTAGACGTGGAAATTAACATGGTTATTCATTCGGTCAAAACGAACCGAATAAAAAATTGAACCGATTTAAACCGAATTAGTAGATAACATAAAAAATCAAAAAAAGTAATGAAAATAATGGGAAATTTGTCTTCAACTTTCTCTTCTCTGCAACACAATTGCAGACCTTGCATACTCTACAAATCCAATTAAAAACCCTTCAATCCTTCAACCATTTTTAGTAACGTAATAGATAACACTATCGAGATCTAATTCAATCTCTTGCAACACAATAAATATAACACGTCTTTTTCTTCCAAATCCAACTCAAAACCCTTCTTCTTAATTTCGCTCTCCCCCTAAAATTATTTTCGTTTGGGCCCGATTAAACGAAAACCTAAATCCATATCAATCATCATCACAACATGTACAAATCAATTTTACTCAAATATAAGCAAGATAATAGATGGAAAACCAAACTTAACAAAAAAAATCCGTTAAATAAAAAATCCTAATTTGCAATTAAGGTTGTAAAGATAATAACTAATAAGCAAAGAAGCACCTAGAAAGATCATACCTATAATGCTCTGAATAGTTCGTCCTTAAGAGGACTTCGTTCTGGTCATCCTCGAAGGCCAATTTGAACTTCTCCGGCTACTTTGTTTGGTCGTCCTCGAGGAGAAGCGGTTGGGGAGATGGGTACGTTTATCTCTAGAAAACAATGGTTGGCGGTTTTAGGCAGATGAACTTCTCTTGACAGATCCGACTTCATTTAATCACCCTTATCTTGCATGATCTTTTTTACCTCCTCTCTCATCTGCTTTGTATTCTCAACCATCTAAAGAGAGAAAAAGCGAACTGAATTAGCAACCTTTTTCGTATCTTTTGTATCGAAAAACAGTAGCCACTCACAATGTCATTTTCATCACCACAGTTGTCCAAATGAAGAGCAACATTTAGGATAGGTGTTAATATCTGCACCGTCATCATTAAGATCTTCTTTCCTCTGTACAAAACCAAGAATTAATAAGGACATTAAAGCAAAATTCAAGAAAAGTTTCAAAGAACTCACTGAGGCTGATAGATCATTTAGGACGCGTCAGATTTTTCGCTCCCTCAAATCATTCCTTTTCTTGAAAATCTGTTCTTCATAACTTCCTAGATGCTGAACCAACCTCTCCACTCTTTTTAGCTTCTGATATGGCGCCTTTCGCTCACTAATCTGTTTGCAAACATGTTATTAAAAAAGTAGAAATTGACGTGCATAAATAATAGAAGTTATACGTACTCGCTCCGCATCGACTATATATCCAAGGCTTTTGAAATCTCTCTTATACACAGTCATTAATAAATCCAAGGCTCCCTGGATAAACAATAAAAACATCAAGACACTTTGTGATCTGAATTATGGAATTATGAAAAACAGAGTGTTATGCTACTGAAACCAAAGCCTGGTTGCTAGTTTGATTGATATAAAACATGTAAGCATGTCACTATGTCAGCAAAATAAAGCTTTGAGATAACATGAACAAATGTTTCAATTTAGGGGGAAAGATACATCAACAACATAAAAACTAAACGGGAAAAAGTCATAACAGTTTTAGGAAGTGATTCTTGAAGATGACAACAACCAAAATCAACAACATACAAGACAACACAGACTCAAATGGTCACTTCATGCATTTCCTAATTGAATTCATCCCTAAACTATATTAGGTATTCACTAATATCATAGCACATTAAGAAGTCTATCAGAATCATGTAGTTCATTGACCACAAACACTGAGTGATGCTAAAGTTCTTAAGTAATTTATCCATACCTTCAACTCAATAGAGGGGAAGCAAGGAAAGACCAAGTTCAACATTGCTTTTCACCTCAACAGATCTCAAGTTGATGCGTATGAACTCCTATCTACTGTTAAAATCGGGAAGAGGAATATATATAAGTTTCTCCAGTCATCTCCTACTGTACCAACAGAAAAAATAAGTAGCTAAAGATGGAAATAATGAGCAAGAGCACTATAGAAGAAACACTAAATCATGTTTGATAAATTAACCATAAAAAATAAGTAGCTAAAGACGGAAATAATGAGCAAGAGCACTATAGCAGAAACACTAAATCATGTTTGATAAATTAACAGTAAAAAATGAGTTCACAAACTGCAACCGTCATTGAAAAGATACATGAGCCTCAATTATATCCCATGTGAAATTAGTAGTTGCCAGAACCATAACTATTTTAAGGTCATCACTCAATAAGGAGGATCAAACTACATGGGAGAGTCAGAAACTGAAGAGCCAACAAAATCGTGTACTGAATGTTCAAGAGAAACAAAAGTTGTTTATTCAGTATGATACTTACACAATTTATAACTTTTTACACAAACATAGGCTAAAAAATACTGTAAGTGCACTCTCATCCAAGAACCATTTTGGAGGCATAAGAATTTGTAGATAAACCTAACAACTTCTGTCAGCCTAGAAAATATAGCATCTCCGTGAATGCTTCCACTCTGTCATATCAAAATCCATGTTAGCCATTGGGTTCTTAAATTTAGTATGCACACATCACATCTATCATTCATTACACAAAAGAGAAATTATACAGTTAACATTACCTCGGTATCTGAGCACGAAACTGTCTTCAAACTTGATGTTTCCCACTGTCCATTCCTCTCATTTGACTCTTCTACAAATCCAGCAAAACTTCAAACAAATCCATTGTTGGAGCATTTGTGAGCAAATCATAAACTTAGAATAATTACTAATTACAGCAGAAAAACAAATTATATCAACTAGGAAAGCACAATAGAAGAGAAAATTACTTGATCTCCCCAAACTCTTATTGTAGACTTTTGATTAATGCTCCAATAATTACTTCCAAGGCCTTCTCCCTCTTTGAACACCTAATCTTTTGAATGCAAATCCAAATTAGTATTGGCTGGAAGAAGTGATACATGACATGGATCAATATAATGACACATTGACCAACACATAAGAATTGTTTCATAGTTCATAGGTAAATCTCGGTGAATAAAAGCTTAAAATGATATTATCTTATAGTATCAAATTAAAAAAAAAACAGCAACAAAGACTAATCATGAAATCACATCTAAAATAGATGAGACTTGAGTTAAGATTACCTTGATGTATGAATTTAAAGTTTAATCTTAAAACATAGCAAGCTGGAAAGAGAAAAACTCGTCTAAATATCAATTAGAACCCACAATTTGACAATGTGACAAAGCACAAAACAATAAACTCAATTCCAGATTAATCCAAATAAACTTCAGCTGCATACTACAATCACCTATGAACAATTAAAGTCTCGCGATAAAATTTTTAGCAGTTTACACAGAACTCATACCTGAATTGAAGACTATGAACACTTGTTAGTAGATGAAGTCTTCAGTTGTCTAATGCATATGGTAACCTCTTTATTTATATTCTTTGCAACTGTGAAAAAGTTGTCACAATAAAAAGTTGCACTACTAATTACTGCATATCAACATAAGCAATACAACGAGAAGACGATATTAAGGCAACATATACACAAAAGAGAAATTATACAGTTAACATTACCTCAGTATCTGAGCACGAAACTATCTTCAAATTAACTTGTTGTTTCCCATTGTCCATTCCTCTCATTTGACTCTTCTACAAATGAAATTCTAGATTGTAAATTTGTGGCTGGAGTGATAGCATGCTTGATGAAGAGGTCAACAGTTCTAGCAAGACCATAATGAAGAATGCCTAGTATCTGAAAAGCCAGAGCAAGGTCAGTTTCTAAGCCTAAACTGAGGCAGTAAATGAATTTAGTAGGAACTTGAAATCGTTCAACACAAATGAATAAGCCAATCATGAAAATCTTTAGAGCTAATGGAGCAGGAACTTAACTTAAACTCTCCCGCTACTTTTGCAGCAATATAAATAGGATTCAGGTTCAAGCTAAACTTACATCCATGGCTTCCAATGCAGTTGGAAGCTGAACGTTGTCAATTCCGCCGGTAGTTGAGCAGTACAATATGCTAAATCTTTTCGATTCCTGATCAAACTTCACAACACTGTCCATATACTTGAAAAGCATATCTTGAATCTACAACAATTGAACGCAACTCCATCCAAAATCAAACAAATCCACATGCAAAACATGACGATTCCAAAAATCAAAGAAAGCAAACCAGATAATCTAACCTCTTCAAAGCAATCCAACCACTCTTTCTGTAACAAGCAGTAGACATCCACTCCTTCTCACTCTCTTCCTCCTCTCCGACTCTCAATGCCTTCTTCAACTCCACCAATGACTTCGCCGCCTCTGCAAACTGCCTCGACCTCACAAGCCCCCTCGCCTCCTCCAACCTCTCGTTCAAATCCGCAATCACCTTGACAATCAACAATTGCGCCTTCTTCGCATTCAGATCGTTAACGGAAACCCTTATCTGATCCAGCGTCCGCTTGATCTCGCCGTCGGTGGGATCATCGGAGATGAGAGAGAGAAGCGAGTCGAGATGGGAGGCGATGGAAGTGGAGCGGGAGACGGAATCGGAGGAAAGGGAGAGAAGCTCGGAGAAGTGAGAATAGTGGAAGACGATGTAATGGCGGACCTTGGACTTGATTTGGTCGGAGTGAGCATCGAGACGGTCGATGAGGAGGCGGAGATCGAAGAGAGCGGCGTTTCGGGGCAGCCAAATAATCTGGAAGCCCTAGGCGGAGGGAATGAATTCGGGCCCGGAAACAGCCCGGTCCCAATCATCATTACTTCTTCAAAACTCATGGATTTTTATATAGAGATAGATAAGTGTTAAAAATTAAAAATATATTTTAATTGATTGCTTATTTTCATTTCATTTAATTTTGTAAACAAGAAAATGATAAATAATTACCAAATTATAATATTTTAGTTGGTGGAATTTTTAAAATGGTTACAAAATATATAGGTTAGCTGGTGACGCTTTTTTCTTCTTAATTAAAAAATGGTAACGTTCGGCTTATCTAATCTTGTGGGCTTATTTTTAATCTATAAACTGATAAGAAATGGGCTAGTTAGAGACTTTTTCTATAAATTTCTAGGCCTTTTCAATGAAATTTCTAAAAAAACAATAAAAGGCTGAATGACGATGGTAAGAATCGAACCTAGCTTCTATGCTTCAGTACACTAGAGAATTACCACTTTGCTAACTCGTTTTTACTGATATGCATACACTATTAACTATATATATATATACTTAAAATACATTATAGCCCCTAAGAGTTTTGGGCCCTAGGCGGCCCCCCCTTCCGCCCATGCCTTTGGGCCGACCCTGTCCATCACCCTAGCCGAGCTCCACCAGCGCCACGTGACCGACCGCCACACTCTCACCCGTTTCGTCTTCACCCTCCGTCGCGACCCCGTCGAGAGCCTCTTGGCCATTTCGGTCTGGTCATGGCTCGACCAACTAGGCCATGATGTCACCATCGCGTCATCCCTACCCACCCAAACCGACACCATGCTTGACGCCATAGCCGATGAGGTCGTTCTCTTCCTCTATTGCCTCGACTAGGGTGACTTTTTCAAATACATTAACTCAATACTTTTTCAGATGAATGGTGGTCGTCTCACTCTCCTATATGGATCGGGTTCTTGATGGTCATTATCTCACCAAGTTCCAAAACCATGACAAACACATTTGGTTCCGGAACCAACCCTTCATTGCCACTATTCATCTGCACACAATTTTAGCAATTCAAAGTGAATTCAAAATACATCTTGTCAGCCTAATTGTCACATCACTCACTCACATGTGGAGCATCCTTAGTTGGTTCCGGAATCAACCATTCATTACCACCTTCCAACTGCAATGAATTTTAGCAGTTAACAGTAAATCCAAAATACATTTGTCGCACCAGAAATTATTATTGTCACACAACTAACTAACCTATTGAGCTTCATTAGATGGTTCTGAAATCATCTTTTCCTTGCCACCACACACCTACAAGCAAACTTTATCCGTTCTAAATGCATCCAAATACATCTTGTCATACTCCGACACTTTATTGTCACTCAACCCACCTCCATAACCTCTGAACCATCATTATTTGGTTCTTGATTCACCTCTTCTTTGTCACCATCCTGCTGCAAGCAAGTCGAAAATTCACAAGGCATTACATACACACAAAAAATCATTTCCTTTGTACATGTATATAGCATTTCAATGTGAGTTCAAATTACATCTTGTCAATCCTTATTGTCACACAACTCACTAACCTATTGAGCTTCATTAGATGGTTCCGAAATCAGCTTTTCTTTGCCACCACCCACCTACAAGCAAGCTTTATCAAGTCCAAATGAGTTCAAATACATCTTGTCATACCCCGACACTTTATTGTCACACGACCAACCTCCATAACCTATGAACCATCATTATTTGGTTCTTGATTCACCTTTTCTTTGTCACCATCCTGCTACAAGCAAGTTTGAAAATTCACAAGGCATGACATACACAAAAAATCATTTCTCTTGTACATGTATATAGAAATTCAAAGTGAGTTCAAAATACATCTTGTCACTACTTATTGTCACACAACTCACTCATCTCTTGAACTTCATTAGATAGTTCTGAAATCATCTCTTCCTTGCCACCACTCACTTGCAAGCAAGCTTTAGCAACTCAAAATGAATTCAATTACATCTTGTCATACCCCGACACTTTATTGTCACAAACCCACCTCCATAACCTGTGAACCATCATTATTTGGTTCTTGATTCACCTCTTCTTTTTCACCATCCTGCTACAAGCAAGTTGGAAAATTCACAAGGCATTACATACCCAAAAAAATCATTTCCTTTGTACATGTATATAGCAATTCAAAGTCAGTTCAAAATACATCTAGTCAATCTTTATTGTCACACATCTCACTAACTTGTTGAACTTCAATAGATGGTTTCGAAATCAGCTTTTCCTTGCCATCACCCACCTGCAAGCAAGCTTTATCAATTCTAAATGAATTCAAATACATCTTGTCATACCCCGACACTTTATTGTCACACAACCAACGTCCATAACCTCCGAACCATCATTATTTGGTTCTTGAGTCACACCTTTTCTTTGTCACCATCCTGCTGCAAGCAAGTTTGAAAATTCACAAGGCATTACATACACACAAAAACCATTTCTCTTGTACATGTATATAGCAATTCAAAGTGAGTTCAAAATACATCTTGTCAATCCTTATTGTCACACAACTCACTCACCTCTTGAGTTTCATTATCAACTCTTCCTTGCCACCAACCAACTACAACAAGCTTTAGCAATTCGAATACATCTTGTCACACCTCAACTCTTTATTGTCAAACAATCCACCTTCATAACCTCTGAACCTTCAATATTTTGTGCTCAAACCTCAGCTCCCGCTCTCTCCTTCTCATTCTTCTATATGGGGTTGTCTCAACTCTCCGAGGTGTAGCTTCATCACATGGATCGCTCTTCATCAATGCATCCCTACTCTAAACAAGCTCGTTTCCTGGGGTATCCCCGTTAACAACCTCTTCCATTTTTGCAACTCGGCCCCGGAAACTGAGGATCGCCTTTGGTTCTCTTGTTCATTCTCCAATTTGGTTCTGGACAACATTCTCTCTTGGCTGGGTATTGACAACCGATTCAACGACATCAACAGCTGGCTCTCCTGGCTTGTCTCACCTGCTCGTCCAAACTTCTTTTGTTTCAAGTTTTGGGCCTCTTTCATCACCACCTCCGTCTACCTCATCTGGCAAGCTCGGAATCAGAATATTCGCCAAAAAAAGACCACCTCTCCCGAGGAATGCACCACTCTCATCAAGCTCTCAATGAAACAGTTCACTCTTGCCAATTGGACCATGAACAAGGATCTCTTTACTTGGCGTAGCATGTTGCAAACCCCGGTTTAATTTATTCATGTCTACGTTTTTTGCCCCATTGTGATCTCTCGTTTCTGCTTTTGTAAACAAACTCTGGATGTACATCCTCTCCCTTAATTCTAACACGTACCGATAATTTTCCAAAAAAATAATTCACAATGTATTTAATAATAACATACACAAAAACATAATTTTCCTTGTACATGTATATAGCCTACCTCCCCAACTCCTGCAACCTCAAGAATGCCTTCTTGTGCAATTTCGCCAAATGTTGTAGCTTCAGGCACATGGTTTATAGTCATCATGTACAAGGGAAATTGCACAAGCTCAGTAAGAGCGTCCTTATCGTGTTTAAAGACATCATCACACATCCCTTTACCATAGTTCAAACCACTTACTAGTGCAAACTCCTTCAGAGAAAATCTCATGGGTTTTCCCTGAAGCATGAACCACGCCTCATGCTTCTCTTCACACTTCAACTGCCTTATCATTACACAATGGACATTTTTTGCTGAAAATTGAACTCATGTGCCTAGCTTTAAAGCTAGACCTAATGGACCATTACACATCTTTTCCCAATCATTGCTAAGTAAATTCTTCTGAATCATCCTGATGATTGACATCTTTGAAAATTGATTCATCCTACCATGGAAGAATTGTATATCTCCAAACCTATACTAAAATGGATAAAATAAAAGATAGAGTTTAATAGCACATTAGCAGGATTGTAATGGTGTTGTTGATGCACTAACTTGTCTTTCTATCTTCAATTTCTAATTTCTATGAAATTAATACTCCTCTGTTCGTTTATTATTTTGAATCTCCTTACTCAGGATTTGCCGAAGACTAGTTGGAACTCTCAGCTACAAGTTCAATAACTAATCAAACATTGCACAACCCTTATCCATACATGAAAACTGTTGAAACTTATACTAAACAACAAACTTCTCTTACCCAAATCTTACCTTCTTACTTGCACACCATTTTTTAACTGAACATATGTTTTAAGTGTTTATCAAATCAATTTATAATTTGAACAACGAAAAATACACTTGAAACATCACTGTGGGATGAACATACCTGACTTTCCTTCTTCGACCCTCTTTTTCCTTTCTTGCCGGCCGACCTCTCTAAGATGGACTCCAAAATCCCCGGTGCCATTATCATCATTCAAGTCTAAACTAATTATTCAATAGTTAGAGACATGTTCCTATCCACATCTCTCTACCGGGTACGATATGTGTATTTATTATTCTATAACAAATAGAATCAAGTTCAAACAACGTCGAATCCCAATATCCCAACTCTAGGGATTCATCCAAAAAATAACACAGAGCTTCAAGTTACGACTAAAGCACCGTTTTTAGTCCCCCAAATCATCGATTCTACTCAACACAATCAGAATCGCAAGCCCCCAAATCATCGATTACATTGAACGCAATCAGAATCGCACCTCAAGTCTCAACCTCTCACATTTTTTAACTTTTACCTTTTTTGTACAAAATAAATAATTTCACATTTCAACTTTTTCCAATTCTTACTGTTTGTTAAGATATTCATTTTGTTCGGATTTGAAAATCATTATTACATTTCTGAAAAACTTTTCCGACTTCTCTGTCCCTATTTATTTGTCCACTTTTGACTTTTTACGTTTGACGAGACGAGGTTTGCATCGTTAATATCTCTAACTACATATTACAAAAAATTGTAAATCTTGATATTGTTAAAGTGTTCATTGAGACGAATCAAACAAGATCACATATGACTATGTTTCTTCTCATAGATTGAGAATAATCGAGCAAATTATATCGACATGTAAATAGTGTAAGTTGATCAAAGTGGACAAACAAATAGGGATGGGGGAGTATTTGATTTCGAAGTTTCTTCCAAAACCAAAAGTTGGCAATTGAGTTCTTTTAACCGGAAAAGTTACTATAGCCGAATAAAACTTATTACTAATTACTCCAAACGTACGCATCATTACTAGCTCTATTAGAACAAATCCCATTTGTATCTTGCCCTCTCGATACATAATTGAATTATGTGGATATTCAATTGTTTGAAGTAGTACAGTTTTTTGTGTTATGAAATCGTCTAATACATGATGACTTACCAGCATTAATCAAGTACATAGCTATGCTTGTACACTAGAGATTCAATATAAACCCACACAATTCCTAAGTACATAATCCTAGAGATTGCACAAGCTAATTGCTTGGTACAAACATATATATGTTGTCATCCCAAAAAGTTAGCCTTGGCCAGAAATATTATATACCGATCTTGTATTGTTCTTTTTTTTCTTTTCTTTTTTTAAAGAGAGGCGGCACTCTCGAGACTTATATAAAAGACTCTACTTTGCCACCAGGTGAGGCGTAGAAAAACCCCTCACATCGTTCGCAAGACAAGAAAGCATCTGATCGGGCGGAAATGCAAGAAAATGAAAACCAAGCGGAAAATCGAACGCAAAAGAGGCGAGGCGGTCGGCGACCGAGTTAGCCTCACGGAAGACGTGACAAAACTGGATCTCCCAGTCTCTACGGAGGAAGCCTTGCGCCTTGGAGATGAGGCTGAAAAAGGGGTGACAACGATCTATAGGTTTGCGAAGCAACAGAACCGCTAACTGCGAATCAGTTTCCAAACAAACACTCCTATACCCCTGTCCCAAGCAAGCTCGAGTATTGTTGGACGATAAAAGATCATTCTTCGGGGATCGTGGGCAAAGTGGGCTCAAGTATTGGCCTCTTTTTGCAGCAACAAGCACTGTCAACGTACATACATACATTTATATCATCTTAATTAATCGAAGGACCAATTAGCTAGAGATAATTACAGAGAGTAATTAAACTTACAATTGAGCTAGCTTCTCAAAAACTATATCGAGGAATCTCATATGGTGTTCATCCTCCCTTCCTCCAGCGCGGTATACTTGTCCAAACCCAATGTACCACCAAAAACACATTCTAAAATTCGCGACTTCAGATTATAATTCGATCGATCTACCATTCAAATCTCCTTATTTTCTACCTTATATAACATGCATATCTATATATAGATACATGTATGTATCTCTCTCTATCTAGCTTGCTTCGGAGAATATTGTATACACGCAATCTCCTTATTTTCTACCCTATAGAAGCAGTCAATTGATGCAAGTTAATTATTGCTACAAGTAATCTACCACGACTACGCCGCCTTGGAGCTAATTCTTGAACCCATAAATTATAGAAAAAGGATAATGCACGAACCATTTATAAAAATAAGGATAAATTAAATTTTAATTTATCGATCATGTGTAGAGGGGTTCTTTGGTGCGGTCACATATAGGCTTTTTTTAAAAAAAAACTAGATACGGGCCTCACGCTCCGCGCGAGAAAATTACGGATTTTCGTATGTGATTTAATATAGTTATACATTATTTGTTAATATGTTGTTGTTGTTATCAAATTTATTAATATTTGTAAATATAAGTATTTTTTATTTCCTTATATTTATGTTTGAAGTAGTTTTAAAACATAATATTAGAATAAGTTTGCATTGTCATAAGAGAAGCTCACACATTAATTTAATTTGTGACTTAATCAAGTAGACTATAAATAAATATAACATAAGGATATAAGAAAGATATTTAAATACATGCCCAAAAGTCCAATAGGAGGTGATTAAGAAATGAGTAATGTATTAAATTGGAACCAATTTCATTCAATTTTGGCAATGGACAGCCAACTTTTATATAGATAAGATAAATCTCAATTTAGGCTCGTTTTGAAACTTATTCCCAACATAGGCGCTCTTATGTGTGGTTCGGAAAAATGCTGGTTTTTTCAACGTCTCCCAACTAAAGCATAAATTATTTTTAAAAAAAACTTATGTATAAGAGACGCTGGTTTTGCCGGCCAAATTTGTTGTACCCTTCCAATATTCCTTATGTGTTCCCTTGCCTACGTGTAAAGAATTTTGGAATCAAATCTTTTTATTAAAAGATTATTTTCTTTCAATTAAAGGGAATGTTGTGAATTAATTAACAAAATTAAAAAACAATCAAAACCCTAGTCAGCAATGAACGATGCTCATTGAATCGTTCGTCTCCATCCTTTTTTTTACTTCTAAACCTAAATTATTCTGTAAGTGAACCTCAATTGAATCTTCCATTAACATTGACCGGTCTTTCATTATCAGTGCAAAGGTAAATAAATTTTTATTTTTCTTTACTCAAAACAACTTTGTTTTATTAAGAAGATAAGAAATTCAATATCTATGAAGAAGCAATTACTGTATGTTCATTTGAATCTTTGTTTAAGAAATTCAGCTTGTTTTGATGAAAAAAGATCATCCATATTAATATATGCACCACTAACACTAATTCAGTAACAATTTTTATCTTCTCATTATGTATATACTTGATTGGTCCAAGTGAATGGTTTGTATATGAAGTCTAATTATGTTGAATTTAATTTTTATTTTTAAGGGGTTATGGACACGACGGTACATCGTCGATTAGAATTCAATTAAGATGAAGCTTATATAGGATTTGATCAAGGTGAAAATCTACTAGAAGTTGGTCAAGATGAAGGACTAGGATTTGATCAAGGTGAAGGTGTACTAGAAGTTGGTCAAGATGGTGATCACACGAATCTTTCTATAGAAAACGGAACAATCGAGCAACTACATTCAAAGGTTTCCGAGGAGGTAATTCCAAGAATTGGTATGGAATTTGAGAAATAAGAGACGGCTTATAATTTCTACAATGCTTATGCTCTGAGAGTTGGATTTTCAATTCGGAAAGGCTCCTTTCATAAAGAGAAGGGAGAAGTGTTAGATAGAACATTTGTTTATCGGCGAAAAACCCCACACCCACTTTTTTATAACTGGCACCCGCCTTGGCCGCAACCCGGATGCGTCCAAAAAAAACCCGGTTCAGTTTTGGGCGCATCCAGGATGCGTCCAACTTAAACCGGATTTTTTAACTTGGGCGCATCCTGGATGCGCCCAAGAATGACCCGGTTCAAAAAAAAAAAATTGGACGCACCCGAAATGCGCCCAAGACGGGTGCCAGTTATAAAAAAATGGGTGCGGGGTTAAACGGCCTTGTTTATTCATCTCAAGGTCGACGGGGAATAGATAAACGAGAGAATGTGTACAAAGCTCGTCATCCGGAAACAAGATTTAATTGTTCAACCAACCTAACTGTAAGTTGTCGTCAAACTGGAAAGTTTCGGGTTGTCAAATTTACTGCTAAGCATAGTCATGAGTTGGGAAGCCCGAGTAAGGCTCATCTATTTAGATCGCATCGAAAAATATCTATCTCTCAAGCCGCTGAAGCTGACATTGCAGATATTTCAGGCATTGCTCCAAAACATGGATTTGAGTTGATGGCTAGGCGAGCAGGTGGGCGTGAAAATCTAGGATTTACTGATGTGGATTATAGTAATTATTTGCAAAGCAAGCGTACTATGAACGTGGATGCTCGTGAAACTGGTGGTGTTCTTGAGTACTTGCAAGGTATGAAAGTTGAAGATCCAAGTTTCTTTTATGCTCTTCAAGTAGATTTAGATGGTTTGATAGCTAATATCTTTTGGGCTATGCGACAATGTTGGATGACTATGAAGATTTTGGTGACGTCGTATGTTTTGACACTACATATCACAAGCATAAGGATGGTCGGCCAATTGCTTTATTTGTCGGGGTGAATCATCATAAACAAAGTACTATCCTTGGTGTTGCTTTATTATATGATGAAACAGCATAGACATTTGTGTGGTTGTTTGACACATTCTCAAGGGCTATGAGTGGAAAGGTACCTAAGACAATGTTGACCAACCAAGATGATGCTATTTCAAAAGCACTTGCTTTTCAATGGCCAGAGACTTATCACCGTCTTTGTATTTGGCACATCTTTCAGAACACAACAACTCATCTGTATCATGTTTTCTCAATGCATAAAGATTTTTCAAAGGATTTTAGTAATTGCGTTTATGATCATGAATATGAGGAAGATTTTTTAGATGCGTGGAGTGATATGCTTGAGAAGTATGGGCTGCAAAACAATGATTGGTTGAAGAGAATGTTCAACATAAAAGAGAAGTGGGCATTGGTTTATGGCAGAGATACGTTTTGTGCAGACATCACTACTACACAACGAAGTGAAAGTATGAATAGCTTGATCAAGAAATATATCAGTGCAAAGCATGACTTGAAAAGATTTTTTGACAACTTTCAGAGATTACTCCAAGATCGTCGTTACGATGAGATGGTTGCAGATTTCAAGGCTTGCTCAAGAAAAATAACATTATCCTTTCAAGTAGCAATTTTGGAGCATGTTGCAAGTGTTTATACTCCTAAGGTTTTCCAATTGTTTCAGAAAGAATTAGTTGCATCTTATGACTGCCATCTTGAAGTTTCTGGTGAGGTGGGAACACTTACGAAATATACAGTTACACCTAATAAGAAGTACAACTTCATTGTCTCTTCTGATAGCACATAAGAAAATATATGGTGTAATTGTAGGAAATTTGAGTTTACGGGCTTGTTATGCAGTCATATATTGAAGGTGTTCTCTCTTAGAGTTATAAAGAAAGTTCCTGACAAGTATATTATGAAGCGTTGGACTAAAAATTCTAAAAGAGGAAGCATTAGAACCACCAACCAATGTTCTGTTGATGAAGTAGATCCTAAATAAGCATTTGCCATGCGTTACAAAGAGTTATGTCGCCTATCGATCTACTCGTCTTGTTACAAGAGCTGCATACTCTGAAGATGGATTCAAGTTTATGAAAGAAGCTCTTCTTAATGTGTCCAGAGAGTTGGGGTTGGATTTGAGCTCAAGAGAAACCCCAATGCAATCTGATTTGCAAATTGATATACTCTTGAATGTTGATTGCCACACAAAGGCAATTAAAGGTCTGAAATTGAAGCCAAAATCTAGACCTCGATCAAGCCAAAGGCCAAAGAGTGGTCTCCAATCTTCCATAAGAAGAAACAAAAAATCAAAGTTGAGCAAATCCGTTGACAATGAAAGCCCTTCTCAAGCTCTACAGGTATTTTAATTTATTAGTGATTTTATATTTATAAAAGTATTAATGTATTTGTATTTTACATCTAGTTCGAAATGTAGGTAAACCAATGTGTTCAACTAGATGAAGGTGGTCCAAAACAACACGAATTTGTTATTGATTCTGTAATATCTCTAATTTCGATAGAAATTGTATTTGTGTGAGTGATTTTGAAAATTGGTTTTAAAGAAAGAGGTATAATTTTTAAAAGGTTATTGATTGTTTCAATAAAAATAATACGTATATTTTATCTTGAGTTGTGTATTTTTAAAAACTTCTATCGACTCATGTATATATTTTGAGATTTTAACAACTTAAGTTGAATTATATTATATATTAAGAATTATAATTATAATTTATTATTATTCTCAATTAGTGATTAAGTCCTTAAGTTAATTCTAATTAGTTTTTCTAAGTCTAGTATATATATACCCTACTTCACTTTAACCTAGTATATAAAGCTATTTTAGACCTAAACAAACTCTAGCCTCCTCCTTCTCTCCCTCCTCTCTTCAACCTCCATTTTCTCCAATTCGTATTGCAGAATGAAAGATCCATTTTGGTAAGTTACTAAACTCGAAAAATTGTGATATTTTAGTAGCAAATCATATACATTATCAAGAGTATGTATGTAAAATTTCGAGATGTTTGGATAAGAATACTGTGAGATATAAATCGAAAACTGGTCGTTTGAATTTCTGAAAAACTGGTTGGAATGATCTTCTTTATAAATTCGTAACTATTTTGATTTAGATCTGATTGGAGAGTATGATATATGGTTGGAATCGTCTTGAAGTCTAGTTTCTGTATACGAAATTTCATAATTTGTTTTATAAAAGTTAGCTTCTGCGGTTCTAAGGAAAACCGAATAGGGTACGAATCTTGATCGTTTAAGACAGTCCTTGAGTATATTAATTATATAGTTTTCGTTTGATATCGGATTTAGATTATTCTTAAAGAATTAGGTTCGTAATCTTTAAGGCTATTGATCAGTAAAGTTTGATGATTTTAGGACGTTGTTTAATATTTGTTTTATATTTTACAAGTTGACTTGAAGATTCTGGAATTTGCAGTCTTTTATATATAAGTGTGTTTGTATAAGGTTTCGTGTTGACATGTACTTTTGTATATCTATGGCTTGTTTAGGCCGGGTTATGATTGATGATGGATCTTCATTGGATAATATATGCTTGGATTCGAGGTGAGTCATCCCCCGACTTACTTAGTTGCTTGCCTCGGACTGAGCCGCTTGACGATTGCGTTGATGGACTCTGGATGTAATGTTGTGTGTTTCCTTGTTTGTAATTTGGATTAAGTTCGTAAACGTTTTATGTGATTACCTTTATATGCGACTTGTTGTGATGCCTAATGTGTCGAGTTGTTGTTTGGCTTGTATGGTAGATTAGAATATGCTTCTATTATTGATGTTTTTGTGGTTAATAAGTTGATGTTGTGTGTGCTTGTAATTGATGAACTTATTCCCTGGTGTGTGGTTTGTTGATGCGCGTTGGAGGTGTATTTGTTGTGTTATCTTGTGTTGTTGTGGATAAAGAATTGATGTTGTTGTGCTTGTGTTAAAGTGGTGTTATCTAATGATGTGTTGCATTGTATGATTAATTGTATGTGGGTGAGCACCTGAGGTGCATTGTGATTTGCTATCTTGTGTGTTTGACTAAGTGTTGATTCTGATGTGCTTGTTAAGTATTGTTGTGCGTTTGATATATACGTTGATTGCGTTTATGCTTTGTCTTATGTGTTGTATGTAAATTGCAGTTTAGTTTATTGAGATGTAGTTTGATTGCGGGTTCATCCCCTGAGATCCCAACTTCTAACCCAGGTTACTCTGGGGTTTTCTTTTGATTCTGATGGTTACAGGACTTTAGCTTGTACGATGTGGTAGCTGCATGGAGGAGTTGGAGGTGCTCGACGGTGGTGCTAGTTTAGTGTCTAGAGTTGTGTATTTTATATTATAATTTTCGTATTGGGTTTTAGAATATCTTTGTATTATAGTCACTTCCGCTGTAGTTATCGTTATGTTGTTGTCTTTAGCCTGGTGGATTTCGAGTGGAAATCCACGGCGGTAACGGCCAGGAGTTGGGGTGTTACAGGTTCTCATCAGCAATCTGGATATAAAAACTTTACACAATTAGAATATCCACAATTTCAGCCTAGCTATATGGCTTTGTTGACAAGCATTGGACTACCCCAACCTTTAAGTGAATGTAAAACCAACGAAATCTCTCTAGTTAATTGTGTTTTCAAATACTTAATATTTTTATGTCATGTATATTATCTATTGTTCTAATCTTGTTGCTGTTTTTTTACATACAGATGATGGAAGTACACCAAAATAGTTGAGAGATGTCACACCAACTCCATATCATGGAAACTTCATATACTGGCTTTAAACTTTTTTGTTGTTGATGATGTTAGATACATAAAGGTTTATCGGTTGATAGTTTTTTAATTGATATTGTTTGTGTTACTCTTCTGTTCTCATTAGATCTATTTGCTGGTGTTTTTTCCACTTTTATTGAAATGAAGATGACTTCGTGATAAATTGACAAGAAGAGAAAGTTTGACTAAATTTAACATTGGATAAGAACAAGGTGTTGTTAAATGAAGATGACTTCGTGATAAATTTGTTGTACCAAAATTTGCTGTTTCATCCCCAAATTTCCAAGAAAGTTTGACTAAATTGTTGGTGTTTCACCACTGTTAAAATTTGATGTACCAAACTTCTATGCACTTATTTTTTTTTTTAATGTGGAGATAGTACCAAATTTCCAAGCATAAACTAAGGTCTGAGTATGAGGATATGAAGGCCATGGAGCAAAGCACAAGAACCCACCACAAAATGAGTATGTACATTAACGGAAATTATTTGAGACCTATTTGTTGATGTTTTTTTAATATCTATTTGCTGATGTTTTTTTAATAGATATTGCCTTTGTTATTCTTTTGTTCTCATTAGGTCTATTTCCTGATTTCTTAACATTGACAAATGAATGCGACTTCAAGTTTCTTGGAGATGGTAGGTAGTTATCCAGTAAAATCAGACTTCAAGTTTAGTAATGGATGAGTGACTATGGGAAAAAAATGAACTTGTATAGTGATGATATTGTTTACAATCTTGAACACTATATTATATATACATGTTTAGGACGAATAAACGAGTACAAGGTACAAGATACAAATAAAAAATTGTTTCTTAATTGCTCTTCACTTGGGCAAACAATCATCTGGTTACACATTTAGCATCAAAATTCAGACACAATAGTTGTATGTGCATTTGTATTATGCTTAGCAAAGTCCTGCTTCAGACACTGCAACATATGTATGTGCATCACCATTCAGCATTCACCATCGAATAAACTCTTCACAAAATCATGCTTCAGATCTCTAGACAATTCACAAAAGGCAGGTAAGAATGACTTGTTCGGACCAGCATCTACTTCATTGATGGGATTCTACATCTTCAGGTTGAACTCACCTTAAGAGACTGAAACCAATCTGATGCTTCAATCCTTTTAGTGGGCACTACAGATAAAATAGTTAGAGAAGTACAGTACCTAAAGAGGTTTTTACCGAAAACCACCCGTATAAGTGTCTATATTGCTCTAAACCACCCATTTATTTGGATATTACCGGAAACCACCCGTGTAACCACTTCCGTTAGCGATTAACCACCCGTCGTCAACTTCTGTCATGTTTGTACTCCACGCGTCTATAATGCGAGTGGGCATTGTTTAACATCTGTTTATATAACATAATTTACCCGATTTTTTTTCCTTCTCAGAAATTGCAACCCTAAATCGAAAAGGGGCAAGAACCCTAATTTGCGAATTCTTCGATTTGGCGAAATCGAACTCAAATTGGGGAAATTGGAGGGTCATTCCATTGTTATTTGAAGGCTGAAGTCTCGATTCTTGAAGGAAGAAAGGTATTTTGCGATTTTGCTTGAAACCGTGAAGAACTCTAATTTTCCAGATTCATTTAATCTCCCTTTTTCTTCTTCATTCGTAGGTTTTTAGTTTGATATTGTTCAAGAACGATGTCGAGTATGTCAAATTCAAGCTCTTCAAGCAAAAATTCGAAGATGCAACAGATACTTTGCAAGTGTGGTCTTTTGGCTAAAGAATCGACTGCACACACCCATGTTAACTATGGAAGGAGATTCTGGGGTTGTCCTATGTACCAATCAAATGCAAAATGCAACTTTTTTTATGTGGAGGGATGATGGATACAGTCACAATGTCATCCAAGTGATTACGAAATTGGTGAAAGAGAAAAAAAATCTGGAAGTGGAAAATGTGAAGCTTCTTGAGTCCTTTAAAGCTGCTCAGATGGAGAAGGAAGGGTGCATAGCTGCTTCAGAAGCAATGATTAGGAAAGCTAAGGATCGTGATTATGGTTTGGTTATTGCACTTATAGTTTTTATGGTGTTTTTCATGTTTATCAATGTTGGAGTTGTTGTTATGTTATCAAAATAGACAGTGGTTAATGTAAGCTTGTTGATTTGATGAATGAAATCAGTTCTATCATTTGAGATTAAGAGTTTTGATTTGAGATCATATGTGGCAAAATGGGAACATCAGTAAACTTGAAAGTGCAAAGATAAGGAAAGTGTATCATTAAAACACACCAGGAAACTACAAAGATAAGGAAAGTGCAAAGATACACCAGTAAACTTGAAAAAAAACATCAGCAAAACACATCAGGAAACTGATTGAAGCAAAGGACTTGAACAAAACACCAGCAGACTTGAATCAAGCCTTGAATAGCATAACCCTATAGGAAGCTTCAGCAAATCCAAGATGATACACCTCAAATAGGCATGCATCATTAACTTTGATTCCATGAGCATCTACAAAAGCTCTCCACCCTTTTCCAAACTTGTATGAGTTCCCACTGTATTTCAGAAGTACTGGTCATTCTTGGTTTCTGAAAACAAGTGTGATTTGCTCATTGATGAAACGCCTCAAATACTTGTTGCAATGTGGGGATGGTAGAAGATGCAAGTAAGGAAGATATAAGTGACAATATTGAAGATTAACATATGTTGTTAAGAGTTAACTTACAATGCGACAATCGCCCTCGACAAATTATTTGTGCATTTCTATAATAAAGCTTCTCGGCTTGTCACATGGACACTTAGTAGCTCTTTCAAATGCAGAGAGTCTTGGTGTTTCAACTGTGGCAACACTGCCAGAGCTAACTTCAACAGATGCACTTGTGTTAGTGGTGGTGTAAGTGGTGGCGTAAGTGCTTGTGTTGTTACTGGTATCAGAGGTGGTGTAAATGGTAGAGCTAATCTCAATCACTTCATTATCCATTGTAAATTTTTTCTAGGCCAAGATGAGGGTTGTGAGAGGATGAATGTGGGAATGTATGGAAGGAGAGGAGGTATATATATAGGCTGAGATTAGGGTGCAGAATTGTAAATGTTTTCTAGCATTTAAGTAGAGTAGGTGAGTTTGGAGTTACGAGATGGTCAAACTGCAACATGCACTGTGATTCATTGCATTTCGGGAAACAATAAATGGAAGAAAACAGTTGAATTTGACCAATAAAACCTGCATACACATTACAAAACCAAACATACACATAGTCCAAACTTGTCCAACCTGCATAACAACCAAACCTGTCTTAACAAACCTGTCTTAACACCCAAACTTGTTCACACACAATATTTTACAGACCATTACATTTGGACACATAATAAACTAAGCATAATCCAAACTGAAGACATATTGCTTAGTTTTTGGTTTTCTTCCTTGGTGATCTTCTCAGAACTTGCTCCAATACCTTTCTTGTTGCAGTGATCTTCCTCTTTGATTGCCTTTCTGGGATCATTACACTTGGATTAGATTGGCTCCAAGCCCCTTGAGTCATATTCATGGTGGGTTGTGAAGAAAGTGCACAAAAAACTAGTATTAGAGTGTGGAATCATTAGACTTGGATTAAACTGAAGCAATATGATGAGGCATACCTGAGATGATGCTTGAGAAGGTCTGAAATTACTTCCACCTGCAGAATGGTCTTGAGCCACATTGGGAACACTTTGTTGAACTTGAGACACCCCACTAGCACTTGGAAAAGTTGGAACCTGAAGACATAAAAAAAAGACAAGCTTAAGTGAATGGAAAAGATGAGGCATAACATGAGAAATAATGGTGACATTATACCTTCCTAGTGTACTTCCTTTTTTGAGACCCAATAGGAACAGTTCTATCACTCTTAGGTCTTCCACCAGTGTTATGCTCCTTGGGTGGCTGTGGACCTCTTCTAGCATTTTTACAACTTGTCTTGTAGTGTCCATTAAGTCCACAGTTTGAGCAGGTAACCTTTGATACAACCCTTATTCTCTTGGGGTTGCCACTCTTAGATGGTACTTCTCCAGGTTCTTTCCTTCTCAATGTCCTAGGCCTTCCAGACTGAACCACATACTTGGGAGGGCCTGGTGGAGTATGCACAGTCTTCTCCCACTGAGATTCTCCTGGCATTGGGTTGATGATCTCACTGTAAGCCAACAGGTATGCCTATTTGGTGTAGTAGTGATGCACATAATCTTCTACCTTAAGTCTTTCCTTGACTATGCAACACATGGCATGTGGGCATGGTATTCCTGTTAGGTCCCACTTGTTGCATCCACAACTCTTGTTCTTCATGTCAACCACAAAAGTCTTGCCAAAGTGATCAACCTCAAATGTATCTCCTCCACCCCACCATGACACACAGTTTCTTGTGCCTTCTTCCTTGGACAACTCTATTAGTTTATTTGCCTTTGGTGTGAACCTTCCTTCATACTTCACCATTCCTTGGCGCTTAGCAACAAACCTCTTCATTAACATTCTTCTAATCCACTCACACATTGAGAGTACTGGCTTCTCTCTAGCAGGCAGTAGCATTGAGTTGAAGCTCTCACACACATTGTTCAGTAACATGTCTGATTTTGTGTAGAAACTGAACCCATGTCTGGACCAAGTCTTTGGATTTGCCTTGATGAGGTAGTCATAAGCATCCATGTTGGCTTTCTTGACCTCTTATATTGCAACCAAGAAATCTGCCTCAGTGAAAGCCCTTGCAGCTGCCCAGATGGCATCCTTGTATGTCTTTCCAACCCACATCTTCTTGAAGTTGTTGTACATATGCCTCACACAGACCCTTTTATCAGCCATAGGAGCTATCTCAGCCAAAGCCTCAATTAATCCCTACAAATACAATAACTTCACATTAGTATGTTAATAAAAACAGAGTAAATAATTACAAGACTCTAGTATAAGCCTAACCTTTTGTCTGTCAGACATGAAAGTAGGATTACATGCTCTTATTTCTCTGTAGAGAATATCAATGAACCAAGCCCATGTCTCTTTCCTCTCTTGTTCTACAACTGCAAATGCTACGGGATAAAGGTTGTCATTCCCATCTTTTCCTACTGCAACAAATAACTGTCCAGTGTATGCACCTTTCAGATGGCAACCATCAAGTCCTACTATTGGCCTACACCCTTTCATAAACCCCTTTTTACAAGCATCAAAGCAAACATACAACCTTTGAAATAGAGGCTTCTCAGGATCCCCTAAATCAACCTTCACAAAGCTAGAAGATCTTGGATTGCACTTTTTAAGAGTTGCTGCATAATCCCAGACTCTTGCATATTGCTCCTTAGCATCACCTTGAGTCATTAGCATTGCTCTAAGCCTTCCTTTCCATGCTTGGTTGTAGGATATTTGCACATTGTGGTCTCTCTTCACTACAGACATAAATGCAGTCAACTTCCAAGTTGGATCATCCCTATAGTGCTCCAGATATCTCTCTGCTAACCATGTTGATGTCAACTTTGAATTCTTATGCTGTCATCCACACTCATGATTACCCCTAAAAGACTTCAACTGAAATGTACCATCACTCCTCATCTTCCTTGCACAAGCTCTAAACTGACAATACAACTTCTTTCAAACACACTGTTTCCTAGAGTGACTCATACTACAATCACATTTCTTCTTACAATATGCAGATACCTTAGTCTTATCATTATGCAAGTAGTAATAATCCCCACCATTTTCAATAGAGTACTGCCTTAATGCTTTCCTAAAGATATCATTTGAAGTAAAGATCATACCAGGTTTCAAGACTATCTTTTTCTTGAAATCAACCAATTGATTGAACTCTGGATATCTCTTCTTGGTGCCCCCTTTCCCATCAGATTCACTAAGACTCTTCAATTCATCAGAATCATCAACTAGCACCTCATCCTCATCCAGAAACATAGATTCCTTGTCTCCTCCCAGATTCAAACAACCATCTCTTAACCCAGATCCAAACCTGACATCTACAACTTCTGGATCCACATTCTCCTTAAACAAATCATCATCTGCATCTTCACTTTCAGAGAACCATTCCTCACACTCTGAACTCTCACTCCCTACAACATCACCTTCAGATCCAGAATCCTCAAACACTATTGGTGGATCATCATCTTCTGGATCCACCTCATTTTCACTATTTTCCGGAGATGAGTTTATGGGATATGATGATGGTGGTGGGCAGATTGATAGGGTTCGACAACTATTTAAGGAAGGGTTAATAGTTATCCCAGATTCAGAGATGGGCTGAGATGTTGGGCTTTGGTTTTTAAGTGAAGTTGGACTCACCTCCCCATATCTTACAGCATACACATGCATCATGTTATCCTTACCAGCCGAGTTCACACACTCCATAATGACCCTGTCATTTTCTATTAGTCTAAGCCCCTTATCAATATTCAACCCAGCTTTTAAAAACCAGATCTCCCTTATGTCATATAACCCAACATCTTCTGCCAACATAGACTCAGGTACTACTTTGGACAACATATCTGGATCATAGTCCCTATAGTATTGCACTTTCCCTTTTTTGTACAATATTTTACCACTATCTCCACAATAAAACAACCCATCATACATCACTCTGATATGAATGTTCATATCTGCCAACAAGGAAGCAATAAAGCTTAAAAAAAAAAAAAAACTATTACCATGTGAAGGGATAAACTAAGCATATAATATTGTCCCCACCCACTTGCAATAAACTTTGTCCAAAAATTTATCATTTACCAACTAAAGCAGATTCCATCCACATATAGACAAGAATAATGTCAGTTTTGTGCATGCAGAATCTCGAGAGAGCATCCAATCCTTTTCCCCCAAATCAAGAAAAAACCCTAATTTTTCAATTCAATCGAAATTGTTAACAACCTTTTCAATTCAAACCCTTATCAATCTTGTTCTACCATCTCGAAAGAGAATTTAAAACTATTTCCCCCAAATCTAGAAAACCCTAATTTCTTAATTGAAACCCTAATTTTTCAATTCAAACCCTAATTTTTCAAATCAGAACCTTATCAATTCAAACCCTAATTTTCCAGTTCAGACATACTTGAAATCGAGGGGGATTAGCCCAGAAAGCCCTTTTTTTCTTTCGACCTTCGAATCGCCCTTCCTATCGCCTTTCGAATCGGCCTTTCAATCTTCGAATCGCCCTTCGAATCGCCTTCGTCGCCGCCTTCTTCGTCGCCTTCTTCGGAATCGCCTTCGCAATTGCTCCACCAATCGCCTTCGCAGTCGCCTTCCAATCTCGAACCCTAAAACTTCGCCGCCGCCTACGGTTTCAATCCCTTCCCAGATGTGTTTCAATCCCTTCAAACTCTCTCAATATCTCTTCGGAATCCTCAATCAAGCGCTCTCCCAAATCTGTCGAAGAAAATCGCCTAGGGTTCCCAGATCCCCAATTCGATTTCCCGTTTTCAATTTTCACCCACCAAATCGTAAAAGTTAAAAAAATTTGGGTAATTTTTTTAAATGTAGATTAAAAAAGGTAAATTAAATAAAAACATTATTTTATAATATAATGGCGCGTGATATCAAACTTAACGGACAAACATGACAGAAGTTGACGACGGGTGGTTAATCGCTAACGGAAGTGGTTACACGGGTGGTTTCCGGTAATATCCAAATAAATGGGTGGTTTAGAGCAATATAGGCACTTATACGGGTGTTTTTGGTAAAAAGCTCATACCTAAATGTACAATATAGGGGAGCAAATCGATACTGTTGAATATTAGAAAATTTTATTCCTTAATCACCAAAACAAACTGTACAAGCTCGTGCCCCGAACCAACTTTAATCAAAAGCTCTAACAAAATACGCTGCCTCTCATACTCATAACAACCAACAAGTGGATGATAGATACATGATAACTCTGCAAACCTAAACCTAGATTTTTACATGATAAAGATGACAATATGCACATACTTATTTGCTTTTAATCTTTTTTTTTCTTTTTTTTTTGAAACAGACATATTATCCCACCAGGGATGATGGCCATCAGCAGGGATGGCCCGAAATAGTGGCATGTAAGAAGTAAACAGGTTAGACTCAAGGAGAGTAGGGCGAATTGTTCTGATATATTCATCAGATAACATGTGCTCAACATTGCAGTTGAGAATAATCTTGACATAATGAGCATTCATGTCAGATTGTGCCAACATGTCTGTCGCCTTATTGGCTTCTCTGAAACAGAGAGAGATCCTAATATTCGGGAAATTAGAGAACAAGCATTTGGCAACCGTTATTATATTTTTGATTTCCCAAGGAATCTTCCAAATGTTATTGGCAGAATTTATAACAGTTAGATTATCTCCTTCAATTATTATGCTGTTATTTTTAAATTTCATTGCTAATTTAACTGAGTGTACCTCAATCTTTTTGTTATAGACATCCAACACCTTACCATTTTTATCTCGTGCAATACATCCTAAATATGATTCAGTTGCAGGTTTATATGAGCTATCAAAATTAATTCAATCCATAGATCCGGTGGTTTCCTCCATAGTCGTTGTTTCTTATTATTCTTATCCTCTTATGCGACTGTTTGGGGCCCGTAGTAGTTTTAACTGCAGTTTTTTATTGTCTGAAGTATGTATACGCATATTGTGCAATATCACTTCTATACGTATGGCTATTCCTAAAGATTATGGAATTTCTGTATAGCCATATTTGATACCAGAGAAACATCAAGGATTTAATCTTGTTATTATCAGCTTTAAACAACTGTATTAGTTCAAATAAGGCATTTTGGAAAGGTCTGTCGATTGGTAAGTTATAGTGGATGCTTGAAATTTGGGAGAATTTATTCATTTGTTGTAAAGTATAATGACATTCAAAAAATAAATGTATTGTGTTTTCCGTTAGATTACCACACAAAGAACAATAATTTGGTACTCTGTTGTAGTATTTGTTTAGCCTTTCTGTTGTTGGTAAATTATCTAACATTAATTTCCAAAGAAAATTTTGAATTTTTGGAGGAACTCTTAAGTTCCACAACCATTTGTATAAGTGTGATATATTGGAAACCGTGTTATTCATCATAAAAAAGATTTCTAGCTGAAGCAGTAGTAAATTGGCCAGTAGAAGTGGGCGTCCAGATTATTTGGTCATGCGTTTGAGGTTGTGGAATGTATATCTTAAGAATATGGGAAATAATATGTGGTGGTAAGACTCTTTCAAGTTTATGTTTGTCCCACTGTTTCGTATCTGTGATCAATATATTTATTTTATCATTAAGATTAGCTAAGTTTGGATTTAAAAATTGACTTAAATCAACCATAGGAATCCACTTATCAGTCCAAAAATTAACGGTACTACCATCACCTAAGCACCATCCAATTCCTTTAGAAAAATCATCACGCAAATGCAGGAGTCGAGAAAATTGCCAGGATTGTTTCTTATGACTCTTCTTTTTATAATTGAAGAGGGAATCATCTTGCAAGTATTTTTGGTGGACTAACTGAGTCCAAATGTTTTCTTTGTCCGTAACTAGTTTCCATAGAAGTTTTTGATGTAAAGCTTTATTCAAAATTTCAGTCTTATGAATACCAAGACCTCCAACTTGTTTGGGTTTTCAGATAGAGTCCCAATTGGTAATTGCCTTATATCCAGAATTGGTATTGTTCCAAAAGAAGTTTTTGTTAATTTTGTCAATTTCTTGGCAGACTCCTTTAGGTAGATAAAAGCATTGCATAAGGTGATTAGCCTTGGATTGGATATTAGATTGAATAAGAATCGCACGACATGAGAAATGGTATTTGCTTTTAATCTTGACAGGTCTTCCATTAGCAATGAGTCAATTTTCCCTGAAAGTTAGTAACAACTTATGTGTTGGCCATTACAGATGACATGTGATTTCAACTTCAGTGGGCTGCTTGTTTATTCTAGTACAAATTTACACGCCAAAACTACAGATTCAATGAATCCTTACCTCTGAAACATGAACTCACCATTCCTAGAAGCTTACCCTAATCTCAGTAAAAAATCCTTTCACCTGTCGCGAAGATCACGAACACAAAAGAACTCAGAATACAGAGTAAGCCAGGAATTACAAAAACCGGCCTCCATCTGACCGAGAAGGCATACGAGAGAGGGATTTCAATTTGGGAAGCGAGAGAAGAGTTATCTAAGCTCCATGTGACCGTTGAAACAATCCAAGTTGTGCTTGGATTAGAGGCTCAATCGGCCTAATTCCTTATTTCTTCGTTTGCCTTTGAGGGCTCTAATCAAAACCCTAGAAAAGAGGGGAAACGGATGGAGACGAATCAGAGAGATTGAATCGTGAGGAAGGTGAAGCTGAAGAGGAAGAGGATGGAGATGAACGATTCAATTGAGCATCGTTCATTGCTGACTAGGGTTTTGATTGTTTTTTAATTTTGTTAATTAATTTACAACTTTCCCTTTAATTTAAAGAAATTTGGCCTACCGGTTTTGTCACCGTCTCTTAATCTTTTATACGTTAATATTATGAAAAAAAAAATTATATGAGACGCTGGCAAAACCAACATCTCATATATATCAATTTTTTTAATTTATTTGTCAGCCACTCTTATACATCTTATAGTTGAAAATTTATAAAGAGGAGAGAGACGAAATGTAAGGAAGTGAGGAGGAGGAAAGCGACGTCGTACTCGGCGGCGGTACAAGAGGGAAGTGCGACTGTAGACGTGGTGAGGAAGGAAGTGAGGAGGCCGGCGCTGGATCCCTTCATCATTGATCGTAGAAGAGCGACGACCGACGATGGATATTTCGGCGGTTCTTGAGCGCCGAATTTGCACGTCGCCTCGTTGTGAGTCGGCGCGCAGTTTGAATGTTTTTCCTCACTGTGACTCCATCGGTACATTATAAAGGGGCTTTGTAAAATAAAACAATGACATTGAAACAATTTGAAAAAAAATTAAAAACTTTTAATGTATAAGAGACGTTGGCAAGCCAGCGTCACTCTTATACATAAGTTTTTCAAAAAAAAAATGTGCTTCGGTTGGGCGACGCAGGCAAAACAAGCGTTTGTCCAACGTGAAATTTTTCCGAACCACATAAGAGCGCCTATGTTGGGAATAAGTTTCAAAACGAGCCTAAATCGAAAACTTTTTTTGAAAAAAAGCCTACTTTAGAAAAAAAAAATCACATAATTTTACCTTAAAGGCTATAATTTTAGAGAAAAACTAGCTTTATTCCCACGTAGACCTGTTAAAAGCTTACCCAATTCGTTGGGTCGATTCGACCC
Organism: Oxyria digyna; assembly: GCA_029168935.1. Taxonomy (NCBI): domain Eukaryota; kingdom Viridiplantae; phylum Streptophyta; class Magnoliopsida; order Caryophyllales; family Polygonaceae; genus Oxyria; species Oxyria digyna. Next base: position 52,468,663 of record JAPVLV010000005.1, read on the forward strand.
GAAAAAACTCGACCCAACCCGACCCGAAAACTCATGAAAATCGTTGGGTTCAAACCCGATCCGACCCGAGACCCGTTGGGTCAAACCCGGACCAACCCGAACTTCTCAAAACTCGTCGAGGGACCCATTTTTAAATATTTTATTGCTTTTAAATTAAAAAATAACAATGTATTTTATTAAATAATAATATTTTATAACAAAAATATTGTTTAAATTTATTTTCTTTATTACAATAAAAAAATCAAACATTTGAAACCTGCTGGGTCGACCCGAACTCGACCAACCCGAAAATTGTATCGACCAGTTTGACCCGAACCTGTTTTCGACCCGAACCTGAACCAGTCCATTCTCAATTGGTTATTTTTTGAGATCAATTCGGATTATTGGTTAAGACGGGTACGTGTTAGTGTGTAGTTGAGTCAGTTTAACTATTAAATAGTTTTATTTTTTATTAATGATATTAGATTTGGATTATGTTCGAAATGGTTTTCAATTTGACGTGATCATGTTGTTTTTTACTCGGACGGTTAGGTCTTGATTACGACATCATCATTTATTTTGAAAGATTAAAATTAGCAAAAGTAGACGGTTTTTTACTGAAAACCACCCTTATAATAGGCCATATTGCTTCAAACCACCCCTTTAATTCAATATTACCGGAAACCACCCATATATGATACTCTGTTAGCCAAACGCCACCCTCATCTAACTCCGTTAATAATTTTGACTCCTGTCAATATTTGTAATTTTTTTATTTTAGTAAATAGAAAAAAGAAAAACATAAATAAAAGAACAAAGAAACAATTGAAAACCACTACACTGTTCATCTTCTTCCCCAAAATTCACGTTCATCATCTTTGCTCCGAAATTCTGATTGAAACCCTAGCAAGATTACATTTTCCTAAACCAAAATCCACATCCAAACAACAACAAAAAGCATCAGTCTGGACAATATATCATTCACAAAATTTGTTTACATTTAACCCTAACCCCCAAATGTAATATGATTTTTTATGCTCTCCATGGCTCTGCGGGTGTTAAATAATTTTGTACCCATCAATGGGTGGTCTGGATTTGTCGAAATAAAGGCTTGTTTGAGCTTGGGTTCACCAATTTTGAAGTGTTGTGCACATATCTTCAGAATCGGGTGTTGGTCTTTGACAAATTTTGGGGTACAATCGACAAGAGCTCTAAACTTAAATTTAAAGTTTGATTCTTTAATTAGTTGTTGGCAACCCCATCTAGTAGGCCTCCATAAAATCAATGTTGATGTCAGCATTATGGGTAATAAATTTGGATTAGGTATGTTTTTATAACTTCATCGAGATCATTGAAATTTGTTATTTAGAGCAAGAATTTAGGGTTAGGAGAATTGTTTCTTGGCTGAAGCATTGGCTTGTTGCTGGGGTGTGGAGGTTTTTGGAGATTCATGGCATGAAGGAAAACAGTGGGAATTGAGGATAAATGGCACGAAATGGAAAATTAGAAAATAAATTAGGGGTATTACTGGAAATGTTTTAATTTAATATTTATTTTAATAATATAAATTGAAAAAACTGACAGGTGGACCCAAATTTGACTGATTTTAGACGCAGTTAGTGTGAGGGTGGTGTTTGGCTAACGAAGTATCATATACGGGTGGTTTCCGATAATATTGAATTAAATGGGTGGTTTTAAGCAATATGGCCTATTATAAGGGTGGTTTTCGGTAAAAAAACCCTAAAAGTTATATTAATCTTTTTACATTACATTTATTATTTGAGGTTTTTGCATAGAACCACCCCTTATTAATGATATTAGATTTGGATATTATGTTCGAAATGGTTTCATGCAAATTGGCTCAAATAAGGGGCGGTTCTATGCAAAAACCTCTTATTATTTAGTTAAATTAGGACAATGATAGGATTATGAAGAAAAGATAGATAATTAATTGATAGAAAAATAATATTGTAATGAGTCTTGAATTTATTAGGTTTTAAAATGATTAAGGTTTAACATTGATGAGGTACAAATTATATTAACTTTGAGAAAAATGGATCAATTTTTATAGAGAGAGATAAATTCATGAATTAATACGATGGGATACCATTTATTAAGTAAGGTTTACATTTAATTTTGTCTAATAGTGACCGTTATATATATATATATAGATTTAGGCTCATGAGAAACCACCTCTTAGAGTAAAACGGAGTTAACCATTTATAGACGTTGGATCATATTTAAATCAACGGAGCAGATTCAATCCTAGATCAGTAGCTAAATTATAGGGATTTAATTTTGTACACTCTCTCCTATATTGTTTTACCGATTCTTTCTCTCTTCTACATTCCTCTTCTCTTTTTTAATGTCTTCTCTCTTCTACCCTAATCTGGCCGCCATCTCAGATCCCTCCTATTCAACCACCAACCGGCATCCCTTTTCTCTTACATCCACCCAAGACGATGACGACTTCGTGCTCCCCAAAATCGCCGGTTGGGCCAACACCCAGGTACCACCATCATCCTCTTCTTGTTTGAACCTGTTTCGAACAGTGTATCCATTAAAGATGAAGAATTCAGAATCTGATGGAGGCTTTTACATCGAGAGCGACGAGGAAGTCGACGAGGAGAAGCAAAAAACGTTTCCGGCGATAGATCTGGTGTGGTGTTGGGCTGATCGTCTACCTCCGGTAATTTCTCCTCTTCTGGTTTTAATTGAGGCTGAAGCGATACCTCTTGCGGTGGAGATAATTGGGGTTTCGGCGGTTCATGTTCCCATTCAATTTGTTCGGGATCGGGACTGCGGGATCGGAGGAAGGTTTCATGATGGGACCGACGATGGTGGGAGAAGAGTGAGGCTGCCATAGGGATTGGTTGGCCATATTTTGGGTGAGAGTTTTTGTTACCCATTCAAATATGTAACCCTAGATCGTCGAATTAGCATCTGAATCCAGCGTGAAAGCCAATGATTTCTTCAATCAGACGATGATGGTGATGCAATTCATGTGTTACGTTTCGGCAGTTGAAGGAGATTATCAGAAATTTGGGTGCATTAGGGAATGTTGTTTCCTGAAACAAAAATGGTTTCTCATTTTGTCCTCTTTTCTCTGGTTTCAATATCTCTCTTTCTTTCTAAACAAAATATTGGAATTTGATGAGAAAGACAATGAGTTTTTTTGGTCGAATATTTTTTTGGAAGAATATAATGCAACTTACATAGCTAACTAACTATAATTTTTGGTGTGCATCTGTTGAAGAAGGAATATCAATACCAATATAGCACATATTCATTCAATGAATATCAATACCAATAAAGTGCATATCAGCAATAACTTTCTGCTTTCGTTCACCAACTAAGTTTATATTGAATATCAATATCAACGAAGTGCATATCCTTAATAGCTTTCTGCATATTGTTTCTCAAATATCATTACATTAATTGACTTAAAAAGCCTTAACAAAATATCATAATGGTGTCTTAAATATGCCTTAACAATTTATGCATATCGTTTATAGCATTGTGCATATCAGTATCCTAAGAGATCGACATCATCGCCCGGTGAAGAATACATGACGTTATCATTTGGGTTCTTCTGCATACCTAAACCTATATTGTGCATATCAATGAACAACGAGTGCATATCAATGAACAACGAGTGCATATCAAGTGAATCGGTTTGATAGAAACCCTAATATGGAGTGCATATCAAGTAAAAAGGATCTGCATATGATATTACAACTTAACTACTAGATTCTATAATTCATACAAAACCCAACATAACTATTGCATAACAAGGATTACGAAGTGAATATCGATATATTGTTTTTGCATATCAGAATGAAACCCTAGTGAACCATAGTTAAATTCAATAGGTAAATCAAACTCCATATCATTACCGTCAATTTATATGAAAGAATCTTATAAATCTAATATGAAAGTTGAATGTCACATAAGGTCCTCTTCACTAAGCATACGAACTGAGGGACGAAAAAGATTGATAGCAACTCTACATATCTAGTGCATATCAAGTAAATCGGATTGCATAACGGCGAAAAGGAACTGCATATGACAACTTAATACTGCATAATAAAAATCATGTGAAACCCTACACAGCTACTTGTTCATGAATATCGATTAACTTTTTTCATGCATATCAATTACTTGTTCATGCATATCGGTTCACGTTTTTTGCATATCGGCATATTAGGGCAATACAAAACCCTACAACAACGAGACGCATATCAATTACTTATTAATGCATATCGATTCACTTTTTTTGCATATTGACATATCAGGGCAGTACAAAACCCTACAACAACGAGACACATATCATCAACATCTAAATGCAATATGAAACCCTAAAAATATCTTGCGAAATTGCTTATAAACCTGCAAAAAATTCAAATAATATTACATGTGTTCAAGAAGGATTGAAGCTTTGTTTGTCTTTTAATGGAGAAAAGGGAAGCAATTATTAATACACGTTGATGGTAGAAGTAGCTATATTGGAGAAAATTATGTTTATTTAAGGATAGAGAAAATTACGTTTCTCTCTCCAATTTTTCTCTCTCCCTAATTTTTCTCTCTCCATTTTTAAATTAACGTTAACGATTTTTATGGAAGGCAATTTTGGTATTTTTTCCTTATTTTCTTTTAATTGCAAGACTCCTAATCTAGCCCTACATCTAATCTCATCATGTGGTTCTTATTCGTTAACACCGTTTGACTATAAAAGCGGTCTTATCGGAGCCTCCCTCTATATAGATTTATATATATATAGAGATTTAAGTTCTGGTGTAACAGCCTCTTACGGTGTAACGAGTATTCACCCTCAATGGTATTCAGGTTTGTTAAGGTTGATATTCAACTTAATTTTCCTATATCAATATAGGGTAGATATTCAACTAAATAAACATGAATAAATAGCGTAAAATATTGAATAGAGGCACAAGCATATGAGAATGCGATTAGTGCATATCTAACCTAAATCTACATAAAGTTGAATATCAACCTTAACAAACCCGAATACCATTGAAGGTAAATACTCGTTACACCACAATACTCGTTACACCGGAACTCACATCTCTCTCTCTCTATATATATATATAGATAATATGAAACTCATTATAGGTTAACCATAAATGTATGTGATAACAATAAACAAGATTTATCATAAAACAAATAAAGTATCATCCTTTTAATTAAAGTTAGATATTGTTAATTTTAAAAAATATTGTTAATTAAAGTTAGATAAACAGTATAATTTTTATCTAATAAAATTTCAAAATCATCCTTTTAATAATGGAATTAAAGAATAAATTTGTTCAGATTATTAATATCAATTTGGAACTTTAGTATTTGAAAATTATACTACATAGTTTATACAATTCCAACAATTGATTTCAATAAATAAATAAAATTTTAAAATTATCTCAATATGTTTCTACTATAAAAACTTATAAGTATAAACTAGTGTCCAACGACACACATTAGACAACTAAAAAAGGAAAGGTATTACATTGAAATGTAATACTTTTTATTGTGATGGGTTTATCACATTTTCCAATGGGTATGACTTATTTTTCTTACCTCTTTTAGTTATTTATTGTGTGATCATGACACACATTAAACAAACCCATAAAAAATTAATTTTAAAAAACATATTTTCATATTAAACCGTGCTTGACACGAATATTACACTAGTTACAAGGAACGTTTCGTGGGCTGCAAGCTATAGAGATTGCACGATAATTAACTTTCTAATAAGATAAATTTATAGTACAACTACAAACCAGTGTTGCCCTAATCAATTCAGACTCAGGCCGTTCTCCTTGGAGCACGAGAATCACCAGCAGACAGTTTTTATTACGTTTTTATTACGGTTGGTACTTCTTTTGATTACTCGAATTGGATTTTGTTCTGTTCTGTTCGTTCGTGGTGTCAATAGTTTATGATTGCTTGGAAATTTCATCTCAGTTTTATAGCTTATTTCAGTTTGATTTGTTGAGTCCTTAGCAGCATAATGAATGAATTGATGAGTTGATTGTGTTTGATTATGCAGACTAATGGATTTGGACAAGTATATCAATAAGTATACTAATGTTTCAAGAGAAGAGCTTGAGAAGATGAACGCCACTGATTGTTATAGGATGGACGAGTCAGAGTTCGAGTCTAATGTTAAATATCTCCATAACTACAGGAAAAGAGAAAAGAAACATGGAAGAGTAGCTCTTCCAACGCAGCCTGTAGTACAAGTCTTATCTGTAAGTCTCCAACCAAAACATGAAAACAAGGATACTTCCCTTACTATATATGGTACAATTTATGCTGAAAATTGTGATTCTGGAGCAACGGATGTGCACCAGAATTTTCATGTTGGAAACGACCTAAATGTACACCGTCAAGTTGGATAAATGTGGTGTTGTATGATGGAGATGATAATGTGTTTGCAAAAGAGCACTTCTGTTTGGATGATGCCCAATTTGAAAATGATTATGAGGAGGTCAAATGTAAGGTAATTCCTTGTGTACAAGGCTCTCTTATTCTGCACTACATCCTAATACCGTTTGGTGTTAATTGCCGTATGGAAGTCAAGATTTATAATAGAAGAGAGTCCGGGAAATGGCTTCGTTAATGTCAATGGAAAAATTGTTGTTCGCTATGCCAACACCTATGGAAATTGTGTTGAGGAGGAGTGTCCTTTTTGAGAAGCAAGGTATTGATTTCGAACGGGTCGAAATTGAACAAAAACATTTTGAATGCTCTTTGTTGTTTAATGTGCGTTGTCTTAGTTTTTCTTAGATCGGGTCTTTTGCAGTTTGGAGATTTATCTTGTGAGAAAAGTCTACTACTGTTAGTTCATAAGAAGTGGAACTGAATTTCAGAGGATGGTTAATTTGTAGGTCTTTGAGGTGCTAGCTAGCAAAGTGTTAATCTTTTAGTGTGTGTATTTAATGATGGTATAAAATTCAATTAAGCAAAAAAATTCGGATAGATTCATGCTTTTATAACAACTTTTATATTGATTGAGTTCAGATCATTTGTTTTTATGAGATTGAAGTTAATTTGTGTTGGAAATCCTTGTTAGGAGTCTCTATCCTCATAAGGATAACCTATGGCCATCAGATGTTGTAGAGATATTCTCAGTCTTCATTGATGGAGAGAAGTCCAAGGTGTACAAATCTATGGTTCCATTGAAGTTTTATCTAATGATCATGGAAAGTGTTACATATTCAAAAGAGATGAAAAGGATGCTCTAAGGTTACAAGAAGGAGTGAATACCACACCTGTCCTAAATGGCTCTCGACTTTTTGAGTATGGCGATTCATTGGAAATGAAATTTGATATAAAGGAAGTTGATGTTCGTTTAGCTATCAAAGGGTTTGTGGATTGGTCAGGTCAAACTCTTGATTCTTCTAGGTTTCATGAGAAGCAGTTATGTTCTTGTATTCATGGTCAGAATGGATTTGCAGCTGTCCATTATTCTATCTTCTCGGATGCTGTTTCGGCTAACATACAGGTTTACTTGAACTTCAAAACGGGACGTGTTGATGTGCATTCCAAGGTGTGTGGAAGTCTCGTAACTCAATACAGTTGTTATGACTATTCAACACGATATAACAGAGATTACTATCGGATCGTGTTGTTTAAGAGGAGTCGGGATGATTCAGTTGAGCCAAGTTTTGATGGGACAATACCGCTTTCGAGGTACATGGTTGTTGTGCCATCATATTCTTCTCTTTTTTGTCAAGGTGGACCTATCATTTGGGGACTCTTCTGGCCAGATGATATCATGTGTTGGATTCATGGAATTTAAGATTGGTGAAGGTAGCAAAACCATAGAGACAGATGATTGTTTACTTCGCATGGAGTTAGATTGGTGCGAGATTAAGTAATATGTACCCTAGAATGTGTTGGATTGCATGGTGTGCATCAAACATGAGGTCAGGGAAATTGTAAAATCAATCAGTTGCATTTCAGTGCCCTAAATGTATTGCCTTTTTTTAAAAAAAAATATGATTTTGGCAAGCCGATCCGGCTCCGGTGGAAACTCTACACATAGAGTTGGTTGAACTTCAACCCTTGATTAAAATTGAATGGCTAAGATTTAATATTTTCTTTTTATAAGTTAATTTAAGGAAAATTGTAGGATTAAATTTATTTTGAAATCATAGTAACTTCCTTAATCTTCTTCATCCCATTTATTCTTCTTCGTTCTTGTCGATCAACTGATCCAATTTACAACACCAAACCTACTGAAGTACTTGATTTGCTTGATCACTACTAGAAACACAGTATATTGCCTTGAATTTGGCGTTGAAAATAACCTTATATATAGGCACGAAATAAGCTTGGTATCGAATTAGACCTCGACTTTAGCCTCGAATCAGAATTCCACGCAAAAAGGACCGAGGCTAAATTTAGCCTCGAAATTTTACCCTCAAAATCAAATATCAAGGGTAAATAACCACGAAATATATTTCCGGCTATTGTCGTGACTATTAGCCACGAAATAATTAGTAGCCAAATTCATTACTATATAGGTACGAATTTAACCTCAAATATGAATAGAGGTTATAATAACAGCTATTTCTTCCTAGCTAACTAGGATAGTTTTTAGTCCTTAATTATTTTTCAAGGTATATTTAAGGGTAAATAACTACGAATTTAACCTCGAATTTAGTCCTAGTTATCACTATTACAAAATCAATTTAGCCATATATTATTTTTCAAAGTACATTTAAGGGTAAATAGCATCAAACTTAACCATGTATATATTCATGAAAAATTCGAAATTCAAATAAATACATTTAATACATTACGTATGACTTTTTCTATCAAAATGCAGCACCTGTATAAATGAAATTTATAGCATCAAAACCATAAAAAGTAACACATTCACATGCTAGATTGCATAATATCATAACCATATAAGTGAAACATTCACCATAAAGAGTATGGTCATATACATCAATTAACCTACTTAAAACTATATAGTCATTTGCAAGACAATCCTAATCAAAAAGGTAATAATTGTATCTTGCAATCTAAGGAGCTTGAAGGTACTAGTTAGAGTTGGACGTTGGATTTCCTTGAAATCTAAGGAGCTGCTCCAGAATTTTCATCTGAAATTCCTGCTGTTGTTGTTTCTACTGATTCATAAGCTCGACCAAGGTTGCTCGGAGCTCTTGAATCTCTTCTTTTAAGGGTTGAACTTGAGTCTCTTGAAATGCTTGTGAAGATTGTGTTTGGATAATAGAAGAGCTATATATCCTAGTTCAAATTGGAGCTTTACCTTGTTCTCCCAAACCAAAAATATTCTTCTTTTGAAGTCCATCACATGCTTGAATCCATAATTCTGTCTCAGTTAGGCTAGAATTAGCTTCTCCAGAATCAGATGCACCAACTTGAGTGGTAGACACTCTCAAACTTTTCCTAAACAACGTAAATGCATCAATTAGGGGAAAATTCAGCAAATAAAAAACATTTGCAGCAGTAGAAAACATACGCAACAGTAGAAAACATTATGCATATATAACGGTGATCAAACATTGAGCTTCAGCGAAAATTCAGCAGTAGAAAATTCAGCAAAATGAATATCATTACTGTTGTTTTCTTAAATAGTGTAAATGAAAATATCATTACTGTGTTGTACATGCTTCTGTGTTGTACAGCAAGAAAATTCAGCAAAATGAATATCATTACTGTTGTTTTCTTAAATAGTGTAAATGAAAATTCAGCAGTACAAAATAGCATTAGATCAGATAGTGTAAATGCATCAAATAGTGTGCTTCTGTGTTGTACAGCAAGTAAAAAATATCATTACTGCTGTCTGCTTACTCCAATTGAAAATTCAGCAAAATGAAAATTCAGCAAAATGAAAATTCAGCAGTAGATCAAATAGTGTAAATGCATCAATCAATGCAAAAAGAGTTGTACAGCAAACTCAATACATTAGCGAAAAAATGCAGGCAGAAAATGCATCAATCAATGCAAAAAACTTGCATTGACAAGTAATATCATACTAACCACAAGTGCAGCTGGTATTGTCCCTGTCCATGTCCCATCTTCCTTTTGCCAATACTTTCGAACCATATCAGAAATTTTAGGCCTTTTCCCAGATTTTTCCTCCTTGGACCATAAAAAAAGTTTAGCTATAAAACTAGAATTATATGAAGTTAAAAAATAAAATGAGTTTGGATGTGGACTTACAATTCTTTTCATATGAGTGGTCAATTTGCATGACCCCCCTCGATAAAACCCAGAATCAATAGCCTTTGGTGTGGACCTGTTTTGCTTATTTACAGCAGCTTGTTTCACCATAACAGGGTCAGTTGTTCTCTTATTCTCAATAAGAGCCCATTGTTGCTTAGTTACAAAGCCAGCTCCTGTATTTCTTTTACGACATGACTTGAACACATTTGTAATGCTCAGTCCATCTTGATGTAAGAAAGTCTTCTTCATTTCAGATGTAGAGACTGTCCAATAGAAAAATTTCTGCATTGAAATTGTTTAAGACACTATTAGTTATTCAGTTTTTTAACAAGGAAAAAGATAATGTAATTACAAAATACATCATAAATGAAATTCACCTCAAACTCTTCAAACCACAAATCCTTAATATCAGGATCTACTTTTCTGATACTTGTCCAGTTTCCAGTGAAGTGGCTTTGAACAATTTCCTTCATCTTTGAAAATGTTGGTTCACGTGGAGAAAAATCACTACAGAAAAATGTAAAATAGGTCAACTGTTCAGTTTTTAAAGTAATTTATCCATTATAAAGTAAGTTAATCACTTACCGGCCTTTTCGCGCAATATTCCCTACAAACTCCTTTTTTCCAACACTAGGGGATGATCCATCTACATTTGCAGTCTCATTAATCGAAGTTGGAGCTGAACCAGTTTCATCTCCCTCAACCATATCATCCAACCCTTCCTCGACAATATTGTTGTTTGACAATGGACTGTTGGAAACAGGTGGCGAATTAGAGTGTCCTCGCCCCATAGACACTGAAGGCGAAGAAACTGCACGTGGGGTAGTGTTTTCCAAAGGACAATGGTTGCCTTCACCTCGAGCAGGAGTGGAAAATAGAAAACGTGCACAACGATCACGACTTGACACCATGGCAGTAATCCTAAAACATATTTTCGACAAGTGATAAAATGTCAATCCATTAGAATATATAATAAAAACTAAGAGCTATGTTACTGAAGTATATATTGAGATCTGAATTCATTATAAAGTTACACAAAAGCACCAAGGATCTTAATTACAAGTGTATTTTAAAGTTGCACAAAAAAAAGGAATGTAACTAGATGATGTTATTGACAACTTTGAGATTTTTGTTTGAGAATTTTAGAGACATAATATGCAAAACCACCAAGAATCAAACATTGGGTCAAGGTGTGTTCCTATGCTGTGTTTGGCAGCACCTCAAATGAGTATGATCTGATCAAACAGAGCAGTTGATTTTCGTAATATATAGCAACCAACAATGTAAAAAAAGTATTTGCAACTTTCTGCAAGCTCAACAACACTAAGCAAACATCATTTGCACTTGGTTCATCCTCATAATTAATTACCAGTAAAAGAAACGACTTGATTGTGCTTAAAAGAAATAAACATAAATATAGCATAATCTGAAGTGCAGAATATTAAGTACGATACACTCTCACCCTGGTGAGTGGAGAGTCTAACAAAAGATTATTTGCAAGAGTTTAGTAGTTGGTTAGCTACATATTCCTAATTCATTTATGCAGAATCAAGCTCTCGACATAGCCACATACATGACTGAAGTGCAGAATATTAAGTACGATACACTCTAACAACATCCCTATGGCTCTTCTCTAACAGTATATCACCGTTCTTCGTGAGGAACAAGAAGGACAATTTCATTATGAGTTCCATTATAAGTTATTTAATTTAAACAGTGAAGCTACAAATTCTCAGTCAAGAGGACAGTTTCATTCAAGTAAAACTGAAGCTACAAAAATTCAGAACTCGGAGAGGAGAGGAAGAAGAAAGACTGAAGCTTGAATCAGTCAAGCTATAGAAGAACACCATGACACGGTTGAGGGGGAAGAAGAAAGACAAACCTGGAGAGGAGAGGCGACCTGAAATCGATCGACGATGAACTTGGAGAGGATTTGGGGATGAAGCTCGGAGAGGAGAGGCCCTGCTATTCAGCCTGAAGAGGAGAGACGGTGGAGAGGAGTGCAAGGGGAGAAGAGAGACAGTGGAGAGGCTGAATTCGTTTCGGCGGAGAGGAGAGGCTGAAATCGCAACTAGAGACACTATTTAGGGTTCCATATTTATATGACATAGAGAAAATTAGTATAAAAACAATTGGAGAGCTCAAAATTTCAGCAAATCGGGAAATTTCTAAATTTCTACCGCCAATATTAGTGTTTTTCAATTCATACGGTTTTTCAATTCCACATTCAAATAAAAACATTGCAATGGTTTTTATAATTAGTCTTGGCAAATTCATAAATATTACAAATAGATAATAATAGTTCAATCATCATCTTCTTCTTCAAACTCATCTTCGTTATCGATATCATTTCGATCATCCACTTCGGTATCTGTATCAGAAGGAAAATCATCCTCTTCATCATCAATTTCATGCTCATTCTCTTCTTCGGTGCTATCTGAATCATATCCATCTTCATCGTCTACATGATTTGGATCTAATAGATCTCTAGGTAACTCACCAATTGATGCTCCAGTGAATTGATTTCCTTGAAACTCGTCTTGTTGTAATGGCTCGTGATTAGCTTCCTTTTCTATCCATCTCTCCTCTATTCTACTTCGAGGTTTTGTCTTACTGACAGCCCTCCAATTTGTACGAGCACCACTTGCTCCTGGATAGTCTGCATAGTAAACTTGGGTGCATTGTTGAGCTAGGAAAAAAGGCTCATAGTTGTTGTATCGTTTCTTCACATTAATCTCTTGCAATTGGTACTTTGGGTGAACATTTATTCCAGTTTTTCTGGTGGGGTCATACCACAAACACTTATATAACACAACCTTCTTACACGGCAGACCAGTGAACACAAACTCTAAGATTTGATCTATCTTCCCGAAAAAATCAGATTGAGAATTACCAATTGAAGCTTGAACACAAACACCACTATTCATGGATAATTTTCCATGACCACACTCCTGAGTTTCAAATTTATATCCATTTATGTAGTACGATGGCCATGAAAACACTTTTCTACCTGGTCCTTGAGCTAGACTATATATCAGAGGTGTAATATCAGATCGAGGTTGATTCAATACCTACATTTGTAATATATATCCATATATATATATATATATATATATATATATATATATATATATATATATATATATATATATATATGTAACATAGATAGTTATTTCCTCTCAAAAAAATCATAAAACAAATAGTATGACATATATAAAACAAATTAAAAGTGTTGATATAGAAGTACTTACATCATTTTTGAACCATGGTAGAAATTCTTTGCCAAGAGTGTTTTTACCATATATGGTCGATTGTTGAAATCGCCTGCATATGAAACATACATGAATTATATAGAGAGAATACTTACAGACATATATGGTATGTACAATTACTTACTCGATATATGGGTCAACTTCTATGCAGTTGAGCAAGATGTTAGTGTGTAATACATGCAGATCTCTTTCATCATTCATCCATAACACCTTAGCTTTTCCGCCAGGACGACCTGGATAGTTGAAGATTGAAATTTGAGGATAATTATCATCAAGTACTTGAACATCATTCATAGCAAGCTTCCGTCTCTTGCAAAGGTCTTCAAAACTAGGATAATGCTTTGTGAAATTTGTAGTCTCCTTCAGTAAATATGCCTCAACTATAGATGCCTCTACGCATTTTGGGTTGCTCATTTTATGCTTCAAGGTAAACAAGAATCTTTCAAAAGGATACATCCACCAATATTGCACAGGACCTGCTAATCTTGCTTGATTGGGTAGATGCATAATGAGATGTTCCATGCAATCAAAAAAAGATGGTGGAAATATTCTCTCCAACTAACACAATATGAGAGGCACGTCACGCTCCAGCTGATAGAGACGTTGTTCATCTAGCATGGACGAGCATATAGCTTGAAAAAACATAACCTTCAATTATATTCAAAGGTATATTCGCGGGTAATAGTCTCAAATATAACCTCGAATTTAGCATTGAATATAAAGGAAAAGCATAACCCCGCATTTACCCTCAAATATATTTTAGGGTTAAATAACCTCGAAATATAACCTCGAATTCAACTTGGATCTAGCTTTGGATGTTATTCTAGTACCAAACATAGCCTCGAAGTCTATCTTCCCGCGAATATAACCCCAGCACAATTATTCATGGCTATATAGCATCGAAATTTAGCCTGGAATAATATGTGCGGTTAAATAACCTCGAATATTTGGTTCGAGGGTACAGTTGAGGCTAGATGGGCACAAATTTACCCTCCAATAATTTCGTAGGCAAATTTTCGAGGCAATATACTGTGTTTCTAGTAGTGGACAAAGAAGCCCAAACTTTAATCAAACTGATCAAAACCTATGAATTTACAATAACTCTAATTGCATCTAAGCTAAATTGAATTTGAATAATGAACTATGAATTTGATAAAAAAAAGCTATGACCAACAAATTGTAAATCCATAGCTTCTTCCTTCCTTTCCAATCAATTTAATGTACATGCTACATTTATAACAATATATCAACAAAATCTCAGATCTCTTGTTACCATTTTGCATAAAGAGTTATTGAGAAAACTAATTTTAATTCATTCATGACTGAGAAAAGTCTATGCGAGATGAGAAAGACACAGATATATTTACAATGAAAATTGAAGAAGAAAACCTAATATGGTAAGTGAATATTATGGTATCTTCTTTTTCTCATAAATAATTAATTAGCTAAATCATAGCCATTCATTCCAACCAGATGTTGAGATTTCTGAAACTTCATCCATAGAGTTTCCCACAAAATCTATGGGAGCAGGGCCGGGTTGAAGCTCCTTGTTATTGATACAGTTGCTATCTAAATTTATTTTGGAGACTGAGACATTGAAACACCTGAATGGTTGAATGCTATCTAATTCTTGTGTTCATTGATTGCTCTAAATTAGTCGTGTTCCTGTAACAAAGATTGGTTTTCTATAACGCCCCGAAAATTTCATTAACCGCGTCGTCTAACACATAATCGTTCAGACCAACAACCCTGTCTTGAACTCTTAAATCTTCATTACCGCTCAAATCCTCATTAAGTGCATCATGCCTTCTTTTTCTTGATGAATCATAATCATTCTTTCTCTTTCTTGATGATGATGAAATAATTTAAACATCAGCCTCATCATAATCAATCCTTCTCTTTCTTGATGATAATAAATTAATTTGAACATCAACATCATCATCATCATCATCATCATCATCATCATCATCATCATCATCATCGTTGCTAAGTGATATAATATCGTCCAATGCGATGATGGGACTCTTTCCTTTCCTTTTGTTCTCTCACTTCATCCCTTGTTCTGAAAAAGGCTTGTCGTCATCAATGATTTCATCTAACGAACAGACTTCTTCCTTTGCAGGACGGACATCTATCTATAAACATATCAAATTAACATTTGAATTAAGTATTTAGTGATTTTAGAGTAGCTTTTAATACTTCTTTCTTTGGATATCTTTATTGTCTAAAAGGATTTAACCTCCTTTAAAAGCTACCCCAGTTGTCCGGTGTTGTCGTCCCTCCATTTCCTCCTTCGTGCAAACAAACTGTATTTTAATATGATTTCGTTTTTGGTATTTGAACCGGCGGGATTGAGGTATATATGATATCCTCTATCCCGTTTTCATCATTTGTAAGGGGTTTTATTTTTTTGCGGTGTCTCTAGCGAAGGCCAACAAGTGGAGATGGAACCAAAGAGCGGATAGTCACGTCTTGATTATTTTCTCTACTTCTAATTAAAATTCCAATGCTTTTTTTATTGAAAATTTATTGAGTTCGGTTGAATTTTGGTGTTCTCTTGGTTTTTGGATCGATTTGTCAATCCGGGTGTCTTTTATCATCATAAACACTCTGAGAAATTTCATCTCACCTTATGGCTTATAATTACCATTTTGTTGTTGCTTCTTAGGGTATTGATTCTCATTCAACAATTAGAACATTATGTGGTTTAATAATTCAACAATGAGCACATTATGGTGTTAAGACAAATCTCTCTTGCAATACGTGAATCCAGTTCAACATCATATGCATGTAATAATTTGTGCGTGAATATCATTACCTTCTACAATTTAGCATCAACTTCAGTAATTGTAAATACAACCCGTGCGATTGTTACATGAGGCTAGTTTGTAAAAAAGGATCGACATAGGCATCATTTTCTTGGTTGGACCTAAACATTAGAACATCTCTTTCACCATTTGCAGGAGTGGGAGGTGTTGAAGTTGTTGGATCTTTTGTAGCCTTTTTATGTTTATGAGGAGAAGGAGTTGGGGCAACACTTTCAACGTGCACATCGTCGTTGATGTCTTTCATTAAAGTGTTTGTATAGAGCTCAAAATCTGGGGCCTTCCCTCCATCTTCTGCCTTCATTAACAACTTGAACACCTCAAGATCGTCCTGGTCATTTATAGGAATGGGAGGCATACCTGGCTTCATTGGTCTCTGATACATTATCTCCAGTAACTGGCGGGATGCATCGAGGCAAACCTTTTCTAGTCAACTTCTTTTGTAGAGCAGGGAGGTCCATATCCTCAAACAAAGCTATGGCAATCACTTCTCTTTCACCTACGTACTGCCACATTTTTTCCGAAAATTTCCATTGATCTATAAACACAAAAACACATAAAACAAAGACCAATATTATGACTTTGTCTTAGCAACAATATGATTGTCTGTCTGTAAAAAGGTTATTCTGTATGTCTGTTTTAAACCCTAAAGAGAAACGTTTAACTATCTTCTGTATACACATACTCAGTTTTGTTTCAACTTTATTTCTTCTTCACCACCAAGAATGTCGCGTAATACACACATATTTACTTTGTCTATGGTTTGCAACAGATCTAAGAATAAACACAACTGAAATATCAAAGTTCCGACCTTTGTAGAAAACAATGACAAAAATTAATTTCAAGGTTGCACATTTGTCAGCCAAAACAAATATCAAGCTTACACCTTTGTCCGTCAATCAATTCGTTTGCACATAAACAGATCCGTAAACAGAGAATAGACAAGACAGGAGGGAGAGAATGAAGAAGACATGACAAGAAAAAGCTTACCTATGAGCAGAGAGTGGAGCAGAAACAATGGTGAACAGACGAAGGGAAGGAGCAGTTGGTCAAGAAGGTTGACGCGTTAATGTCTGCTACTTGGCGCCAAACAACTAGCCAGGAAAGTTGTAGGTTACCTTTCTGGTGTCAGGTAATTCTCTACCCAAACTTCACAAGTATTCGCATTAATTATTTACTTTGTTTTTTCTTTTCCCTAATTGATGTTGATCTACGCAATTTTTTGATTGGGGCAGATTTGGATGACCATGTATTTTCGGGTGCGCATTTTACTTGGAGTAATCAGCAGGATGGTAGTCGTCGTATTGCTTGTAAGCTTGATCGCATTTTGATTAATGGTGCATGGAATTCTGGTTTTCCGCAGTCACAAGCTCATTTTGATGTGCCCGCTTTCTCAGACCATTCTCCTGGAGTGGTTAATATTAATCCGGCTGTTGTTAACAAACGCATCCCGTTTAAATTCCGTAATTTCTGGACGGAAGAACCTGATTTTCTGGAGGTTGTTCGAAGCTGTTGGACGAGGCCTATTGACGGGAATCGGCAGTTTATATTGGCTTCGAAACTTAAGCGTCTTAAGGGCACGTTGAAACAATGGCAGTGTGGTAGATTCCGATGCTTGGAGTCTATGGTCGCTGATAGTCTGGAGAATTTGAAAAATGCGCAGCTTGCCCTCCAAGTTGATTTCCTGAATGGCCGGTTGCAGGAAGAAGTTAGGGTGGCGAAAGAGCTGCTTTCACGCCGGACCTCTCAACTTGATAGCTATATTGCTCAGAAGACGAAGAAGGATTGGGTTGTTCTGGGTGAGGAAAGATCAGCCGCGTTCTTCAACGGGGTTAAGCAGGTTAAGAGTCGTACGTCTATTGTGCGTCTTCAGTCATCGACTGGCCTCGACTTGACTTCGAAAGGGGACATAGCTACTGAAATTATTCAGTTCTTCAAAGGGTTATTCGGTTCTGAAATTTGCACGCCAGATATTGATTTTTCTGCTTGTTCTGGTCCGATCGTGCAAGCTGCCAGTCACATGGGTCTTTGCCAGCCATGTTCTGATGGAGAGATTTGGGAGTCGCTGCGGGCTATTGGTAATATTAAGTCGCCCGGGCCGGATGGATTTGGTAGCTTATTTTTTAAGCACGCATGGAGCATTGTTAAAGAGGACTTTTGTGCTGCTGTCCGGGAATTCTTTGTGCGTGGACGTCTCCTCCGGCAGAACAACGCTACATTCATCGCGCTTATTCCTAAGGTGGACAAGCCGTT
Source organism: Oxyria digyna (assembly GCA_029168935.1). Taxonomy (NCBI): domain Eukaryota; kingdom Viridiplantae; phylum Streptophyta; class Magnoliopsida; order Caryophyllales; family Polygonaceae; genus Oxyria; species Oxyria digyna. The sequence continues at coordinate 52,487,207 of JAPVLV010000005.1, forward strand.
TCTTGTCAAGGAGTTCAGGCCGATAGCTTGCTGCAATACGGTGATGAAGGTGATTTCTAAGATGCTTGTTGCTCGGTTGCGTCCTTTGCTTGGCTCTCTTGTTTCCTTGAATCAGGGTGCATTTGTGCCTAACCGTCGTATTTCTGATAATATTGCGGTGGCCCAAGACCTTGTGAAAGGATATGATAGTAGACGTACGTCCCCGAGATGTCTTATGCAAATTGATATCCAAAAAGCATATGACTGTGTTAGCTGGAAGTTTCTGCGTCATACTCTTGAGTACTTTAACTTTCCCTGCAAGCTCATTGACTTGATTATGGAGTGTGTTACTACCCCTTCCTATTCTATTATTGTGAATGGGGAGGTTGAGGGGTTCTTCCAAGGTGCCAGAGGCCTTAGACAAGGTGATCCATTGTCACCCTTCCTGTTTGTTTTGGTGATGGAGATGTTTACTAGACGTATGCAAAGTGCTAGTGCGTGTAGGGGGTTTTTCTTCCATCCTCGCTGTAAGCGACTTGGATTGACTACTCTGGTTTTTGCTGATGATCTTCTCATTTTCTGTAAGCCGGTTCCTTCCACTCTGCGGATTGTTAAGGGGGTGTTAGAGCGGTTTGCTAAGGATTCGGGTCTCGTTGCGAATGCCAGTAAGACGTGCATGTTCTTTGGCGGGTTGGATGCTGGCAAGAGGGCGGATTGTGCTAATCTTATGGGGTTTCGTGTAGGTCACTTTCCTGTACGATATCTTGGTGTTCCCCTTCACTCTAGGAAGCTCAGGTATGGGGATTATCATCAGCTTTTTGGTCGTATTCAGAGTGCTATTACTTGTCGCCAGGCTAGACATCTTTCTTATGCGGGCAGGGTTCAGATTATTAAGTCTGTCCTAGAGAGTGTTGTGAGCTTTTGGATGCAGGTTATGCTTTTCCCCAAAGGGGTGATTCGTAAGATTGAGGCGCTTTTTAGGTCTTATTTGTGGTCTGGAGAGACCGGGAATAAGCGTACTTTGATTGCCTGGAAGAAAGTTTGTAAGCCCAGAGATTGCGGGGGCCTGGGGTTCAAAGAGTTGCTTTCTTGGAATAGGACGTTGATGTTTAAATTCATCTTTGACATTCAGCAGAATAGACCGAGTTTGTGGTGTTCTTGGGCCTCGATGAACCTGCTGAAAGGGCGTGATGTATGGCACGTTACTGCTACTGCGTTGAGTTCTGGTTTGTGGAAATCAGTATTGAAAGTTAGGGGAGAATTTGTTGAAAAAAATACAGGTGGTGGTACTGATCTTGCTGAGTTTACTAAGGCTGGCCAGAAGATCGACTCTGCTGCCCTTTACGATTGGTGGGCTGGTCCGTACACTGTTATTCCATGGTGTGAGATCATTTGGAGAGGAATCCAACCGAGCAAGTGGTCTTTCGTGTGTTGGTTGGCTACACAGAACCGGCTGCCGATGAGAGCGTCTCTTTACCGTTGGGGTTTAGTACAGGATGAGAGCTGCGTTTTGTGCTCCTCGGCGGCTGAGACTCCTCTTCATTTCTGGACAGATTGCAGAGTTGTGCGAGACATTATTGCGGGGGTGATGCTGTGGCAGGGCGTCCCAACCGTTAGAGGTAGTCTGCAGGCTTGGTGGCGTTGGTTTGAAGACTGCGGCCAACGCCGCAACAATATCTACTTGGGTCGTTTGAATGCTATTATGGGTTGTGTTTATCATATTTGGAGACTTAGGAATGATGTCATCTTTAACAATAAGGTAGTGCGAGTAGATGATGTGAGTAGAGACATTATAGATGTTTGTAAATTTCGCATAGTTGCGGACTACAGGGAGACGTGGTAGAGCTATGGTTAGGAGGGTGCACATGAACTAGAGCTATGTTTGTAAATTATATCCTATTTTCCATTTATAATAATATCCAAAAGAATGAAAAATCAAGCAAAAAAGATCCGGTGAGGATAAGTTATTAGGTTAAGACTCAGGACACTTTTGTTTACATGGGTTATAATGTGTGTGTTCATCAGTCATAACGTTTGTGTTCATACGTCAGAGTATGTGCAAGTCATAGTGTGTGTTCATATGTCACATTGTGTGTTCATTGCCAAAATGTGTTCATACATTATAACGTTTGTGTTCATATGTAACAATGTTTGTGTTTATCATCCTTATTCCTCACCTTAAGATTTATCATCACCGGAACTTAACCCATAAAGAACGGAGATCATCTTTGAGAAGTTGATATGCAATTATTCCTTCGTAAAATAAGATGGATTTAGACCGGGTTCAGTTTAGAACCGGATGCACAAGTGCACAGTTTCGAAGCCGGCCTGACCTAAGCCCTAAACCCTCAATCTGTAGCATCCATTCCAGTCCGAGGAGGAGGAATTCTGTAACATCGATCTCCAACTTGTCCATACTTCCGCAGGTGATATCCGATTGTGTTCCTCTATTTTCAATCTACTCTTTCCTTTTCTGTTTCCTAAGCAGTCCTTTCTTTGATCAGGATTTGGATCTCTGTAATTTCTGGTATCGCATCAGGGTGAAATGAGGTGGACGAATCATTTGCGTTCGATAGTACACAACTTGGGCAGAAGGGCACATCAAAATCAGCCATTGAGCTCTATTGGTAATTCCAAGTTCTTAGCTTTTCATGCCAAAATCGAAACCCTTCATTGAGTTGCACTTTGAGTTTCATGTTGTGTGTGTATTTTAAGTTTGATCTTTGTTTGTTTGTTTCCTAGGATCATCCAAGTTACTGTCTCCATGTGTTCATAGGCCCTTGCAGCAATATCTTCAGCTTCTGGTGAGCACCATCTTGTTCTCTTAGTGTCAGTCCTATCTGTTTATAGAGGTATTTTGGAGGCAGCACACTCTTATGTGGTCAGTGATGTTTATTGAGGATCATTACAAGTCTGGCTTGCGGAGTTGTAGAACTCTAAGGTTGGAGCTGTAGAACTGTAGAACTATATGGCTCAAGACGATAACCTTTGAAAGTATAAGATTAGAGTTGTAGAACTGTCGTGGAGTATGGAGTGAACTTCCCGGCGGACATGGTTTGAGTAGTTTTAATCTTTCTATCCCTCCTTTTCTACTTTTTATGTCCTAGATTTCTCTTGGGTCTCTCATTAGTCATTACACATCCTCTCAACTTGCTTGAGGAATGGCATTTCTATTGGGTCTCTAATTAGTCATTACACATCCTCTTTGGTGGGATCACATTGGGTGGATTGTTGTTGTTGTTAGTACAAGTCTGGCTTGCTTGTGTTCATAGTAAAAGGAGAATTTGTATTGCGTGTTATAATCTTATCCATTTGAACAGATAACTTATATTCAGTACTTGGTCACAGAGGTATTTTTATTTTAGAAGTTTGTTGGAGAAATCGAGTCAAGAACTCCTTGTGCCTTGTACATTTGTGATATTACTGTTTGCTGACTACTTAACAAAGGGGTGTATCCTGGTTTCCATTTGCTTGATAGAGGAATGTTTTTGCTTCAAATAGATGATGTAGATGATATGATGTTCGAATCGGAGTTTGCTCTAAGTAAGTGTTTGATTCTCACATTTCCCACGTCTATTTCAGAGAATATCTACCACAAGACAGTTGCTGGCAGATTCTGATGCTACACCCATCTCTTCTCCGCTGACCCCTCTCTTAGGACCAAGCACTGGGAATTCTGAAACTCAAGCTGCAGTTTGCAAGGCTGATAAAGTCCTAGCAGTGCTCAAAGGAATTAAACAAGTAAGACTCACTGCTTAACTAGGTAGGAGATGTAAGTGTTGGATCTGAATTCTGTAAAGTTTAACAATATTATCTCTTTTCAATAGATAGCTCAACCGGAAAATGCAGGTATATAGTGTCACCTCACAGGCTCACGCTCATAGAGTTTGAAACATTATTATTATCATTATAAGAATTAAAATGTGTATGTCTTATTTGAGTTTCCCGACAAACTTTGAGTGTGAGGTGGCACTATATACATATGTTTTTTGGTTGATATGAAGTAAATGGAACCCCGTAATGTTGATATTATCATACCTGGCAATTCTCTAATCCTTGATAAGGAATTAAAACTTGATTCTGATAACTATCCCGGTTTCACATGACTTTCAGAGCCCTAAGAAGCTTAATTTGGTAGCTGCTGTAGTACGAGGAATGCGTGTAGAAGATGCTTTGTTGCAAATGCAAGTTACAGTGAAACGTGCTGCAAAAACGGTCTACCAGGTATGTGCTGTCAGTTCAGAACACGATTTGAAAATCTCTGGGTTGAATTCTATTAGATCAGAATAAGATTTTAAAACTATCTTCTTTCTTTGTTTTGCTAATAGAATTGAACCTGTCTTACGGATATGCAGGTGATACATTCAGCCCGTGCAAATGCCACTCATAATCACGGCTTAGATGCTGATCGTCTAGTTGTTGGTAACTTGATTTTTCATCATGCTCCTCTCAACTTGAAACAAAACTAGGCAATTCTATTCAGGTAGTTTACTCGTGTGTATGTATTTGCAGCTGAAGCGTACGTTGGTAAGGGGCTTAACAAAAAGAGAGTCTCTTTTCACGCCAGAGGTCGGTCCGGGGTAATGATAAGACCCGTTAGCAGGTTGACAGTGGTGGTGAGAGAGATGACACCAGAAGAGGAAACTCAGTTAGCAAGACTGAGAGTCCACAACTTCAAGAAACTTTCCAAAAAAGAACACCGCCTTGTTCCCCATCAGCTTATTGAGAGCAACCCTATTTGGGGCCGGAAGAACAGCAAATCAAGGACGGAGAATATGGCCTAAGTCGTCGGCCTACAGTTCTTCGTTGTCTCTGTATTTTAAAGAGACCCTTGTTGTTTGCAATTTAATAAGGGATTGTATGAATTGCAGAGTTGGTGAACTGATGAACATTTTTTTCTCCTGTTATGAAATTGAAGCTAATGCGTATCAGCTGATGATTTCTTCAAGGAAGTTCAAGAAACAATGCACTTGAAGCACCATTTGAATGGTAATACTTCAGTTCATTCAATATCCCATATTTATGTTACTATAACAAGATTAGATCATACAAGACAAGATTAGCAGAGAAAGCAGTACTTCAGTTCACTCATCAGAGATCATATAATATGTTAAAATATACACGACAAACTCACAGACACTCGCATTTCACATTACATAATTTGATCATTTGATCTCGTAATCACTCTCTAATACGGGCGTTGACCAACATAATTTCCAGGAGGATTATAACTACAAATAACGAAAACACCTCCATCGTTACACCTAACGCTTCCACACCCCAAACAAGTCGAATTCCTCCACATAATCTGCGTATAATGAAGACATTCGTACTCCCCCAACGCACAAGAATTCGACGCATAATCGTAATATCTCTTTTCACTCATCCACATTCTCACAGCATCTCTTGCTGAGAATGCAGGATCACTAGAGAAGGCGATGTTTTCACCATACTGACCTCCTGAATGAATGAGTGAGCAATCTTTTCTTTTGTTGGCGTAATGGACTGCGTATGAGGCTACTGTGTCGTCCCATTTCATCGGCCCAATTCCTTTATGGGCTCGGGCTGCATTGTGGGCCTTGAGAAAGTCTTTTGGTGTCGTTTGGGCTTTTGAAGAAAGGAGAAGCACCGAAAGTGTGAAGAGGGTGAGGATGAATTGGTGCATTTCTCCTTTCTTCGTTTTTTTTTTGTTAGGTGTGAAACAATGGAGGTTTTATTTATTTGTGATTTGGGAATTATGGGTGAATTGGGTATTTATTAAGAAATTTGTTAGGGATGAATGATGATACGAGATTTTCTATGTATAGTGTTGTTTTCCCGTTATCTTTTCTCGACTCGGTAGTTTTGTTGGAATGTTTTAGCAAATGAGTCCCCTAAAAATATCGAGAGCACATTCATCGTTGATAATATAGTGTAGTGATCTGTGTCATGCACGGGAAATTTCATATTATTCGTATGAAAATTATATATTTTTTTAATCGAGTTCGTCAAAAAATTAAGATTGACTTTTTCTTGTAAAGACTATTTATAAAAATATTTTTTATTTCATGAAGGTTATGTACGTAGCTTGACTTAATTTTAATTTTCCAAAATAATCCTAATTTTATCGTAAGAATATATATTAACCTTCAACATAATATTTATTCTCAATAAAATAGATTGTATATTGTTGTTGAAAGAAATGATAACTTTTTAATATTTATTTGTTAATATAATTATCCAATCTATTAATAATTGAAATTAAAAATAATAATAATTATGTAACAAAACAAACCTAAAATCACTCTAAGAGCTCTAAAAGGCTCCGCTTTAATATATAAGATAGATTGGCTATTAAACCTTTTTTAGGTAATTAATCTTTTATAGTATGATTTATGTTTTTTGACCCTAAAAAAGTTATAGTGTGTTAACTGACCATTTATACATGATGATAGTTTAATCTAATAATTGACGACGGTTTCATTGATGACAGCTACTGTCATAAAATGATAACAGCTACTGTCATAAAATGATGACAAAATACTGTCATCATTAAATGTTAAAAGGTCAAAAAACATAAAATGTACTCCCTCCGTCCCTTTAAGTTCTTCCCGTTTCTATTTTGGGCGTCCCCTTAAGTTCTTCTCATTTCTTTTTCCATCCATTAATTTTTTCCCATTATACACTTATTCTATTTATTTTATTCATATCTCTTACACAATTTATCAATCAAATCAACCATCTACATCATCTTCTCCATTTAATTTTCACCATTAAAATCATCAACACCTTCATCTCCATTAAATTACTTCCATTTTTACATAACCAATTTCTTAATTTACCATAACAAAGCTTCAGAATTGTGCAATAAATCCACAATTAACCCACTAATCCTCCTGATTCGGACTAACCCAACCCAGATAAACCTAATCTAGCCCAAAACTCAGCCCAAAACTCAGCCCAAACTCTAACCCTAATCTACCCGATAAAACCATCTCATTCTCTTCTCATCCCTTCTCTCGCCTCTTCTATGAAAACCCTAGCAGCCAAAAAACTCTCCTCTTTCTCGCCTCTATCTCGCCTCTTTCTCACCTTCATCTCTTCCAATGGATTCCTCCACCAATACCCGACCATCTCAAAGCTTCACCAAGAGCGGAACACCGTCGTTGTCCACCGGACGGGTTTTGATTTCTGTCTCGAATCCGAGCTCCTCTCTCTCTCTGTTGATCCCCAATCGCCATCAATCTCTGAAAACCTCTGTAAGAACGACTCGGAAGAAGCTTTGAATCTGTTTTTCAAAGATGATTCCGATGTCGACCACAGTGCCTCAGTGGGTCGATCTGGTTTCTCGTTGTCCCCGCCTTGCAACTGGGGTCCAGATTGTGTTGGAGACCATACCTGGAGCCACGTTCCGTCCGAGGATATCGACATCGACATGCTTTGGTCCCCGGAGAAGAAGGAGTCCATGGAGATGAGGTGGTCGCCGGAGCTCTCTGAAAACGAGGCCCTGTCTCGTCCTCGGGAGATCATCGTGATCTCAGACACTCCGACGCCTGAGGTGTCATATGATGTGGATATGCCGACGCCGGATCTTATTGTCATCCCCGACTCTCCATCTGTCTCTGCCTCCCCCTCCCGCTCGGACACAATATAGCTAAGTCCCTCTTGAAGGCTATATATTTTGGGAATTTCTGTTATTATGGACTTTGGTTGTTGTTTTGCTTGTGAACTGTGGACTCTGTTATTATGAACTGTGGACTTTGTTATATTTTGGGTTTTTACTGGATGGTTTTATGGAATTATGTTGAATATCTGAGTTGAGGATGAGTTCCTCTATGGTGAATATCTGTTGAGTTGAACCTGAGTGCCTCTCTGTTGCATTTATGTGGAGTTGAGGTTGAGTACCTCTCTGTTGATTCTGTTGAGTTGAGGTTGAGTACCTCTCTGTTGATTCTTTTGAGTTGAGGATGAGTACCTCTTTGTTGATTCTGTTGAGTTGAGGTTGAGTACCTCTCTGCTTAATATTTGATGAGTTGAGGTTGAGTACCTCTCTGCTGAATCTGTTGACTTGAGCATTAATATGTTTTGAGTTGTGGTTAATGATGTTGGCTCTATGTTGACATGAGTTAGTCCCTGACTTTGCCCCTCTGTTCAGTTAAGTTCTTCTCTGTTGGCCCTGTATTAGTTGAGTTAGTCCCTCACTCAATGTCCCTGTGTTCAGTTGAGTTATTCTCTGTTGGCCCTGTGTTAGTTGAGTTAGTCCCTGATGAAATGTCCCTGTTTTTTTTAATCAATGATGAGTTCTTATAAACTGAGACACAGTTCTTCTGACCATCTCATTTGCTTTACATACTCCAGGAAACCAGTTAACACTGTCACTCTGGCACGCCATTGTTATGCTAAGGCAATCTTAGCATTACAATAGGAAGCTAGTGACAGTTTTGACTGAATGAGGCCAAGTGTGTAGAGTTTTTGGAGATTAGGATTGTGTCTATGATGGTATAGGGACACCTGAGATTTTTTTTTAATCAATGATGAATCCTTTTAAACTGAGATGCAATTCCTGTAAGATATCTCAATTGCTTTACATACTCTAGGAAACCAGGATAAACTGTCACTTTGGCACGCCATTGTAATGATAAGGCAATCTTAGCACTACTCTAGGAAGCCAGTGACAGTTTTGAATGAATGAGGCCAAGTGTGTAGAGTTGTTGGAGATGGAATTGTTTCTGTGATGGCTAAGGGGACACCTGAGTTTTTTTTTTCAACAACTTCATGAGAAGAACTTTGCTTGGCTTACAAAAATATGAATACTGTAAGCACCCTTACAAAAACTAGTCTATGAATGCTTATAGTGGTCATACTGTCTTAGCTAAACCCAAAAAAAAAACAGCATCCTATGCTTTCTGTGTTTACATGATTATGTAGTCCCCCAAATCATCTTGGCTGTCTATCAGATGTTGTGCTTGACTGTCCCCATAAACATCTGCTTGACTTTGTTCCAAGTCATTTGCTTCACTGTCCCCTTCAACATTGGCTTGACTTTGTTCCATGTCATTTGCTTCACTGTCCCCTTCAACATTGGCTTGACTATGTTCCAAGTCATTTGCTTCACTGTGCCCTTCATGATTTGCTTGATTTTGTGCTTGACTGTCCCCATAAACAATATCCCATGCTTGTATAACAGCCCAAGTTGTTGCTTTGACTATCTCTTGCAGAAGTCCTTGGGCCCTCAGTTTTTTTTTGTTGATATGTGGAATATCAAAGTCATTCCCTCCTTTTACTTGTAAGATTTGATTCATTACTTGTTGAAGTGTAATCCACACATCTCTTAGAGTAGTGGGTTCCAACTCATTAAATGCATCAAAAACTGCTTCTAGCATGGTGTCAATATCTTTTGGCATTTTCTTGTACATAAGGGATTGGATGCTTCTAAAAAATCCTAGGTCTAATATGCTTAGATCAGGACTGTTAGCTGGTTGCTGAATTAAAATAAAAGTGAAGCCATCTTGTTTGTGTACCTTTTGCCATTTTGGATCTTGTTGAGTAATATGAGGCCTTGCATTGTCTTGTTGTATGTAAATGACCCTCTGTCCTCCTTCTGGCCATTTAGCCTTGATTGCTGGTATGATCTGGTCAATCAACATTCTTCTAGTAACTTCCTTGTTGATTGACTCCACAAGCTTTGTGATAACTGTCCCTTTTGGTCTCTTTACTGAATTTCTCTTAGCTGGTTCTTTGTATGTGAATGGAAAGATACTAATCTTTCCATAAAATGTGCATTCCCCATCTGTGTTGAACTTTGGCCTTGCTACTGCTGCCATAAACATAACCTTAGGAATGAACTTACTTGAAGTAGCATCCCTATACATACCTCTCTCCTGTTTAGCTAGATAAACTCTTTGTGTCTTCTTTGAAAGAAAGAACCATTTCTCATCAATATGCACGAAATCATACATTGGGTGGTAATCTGATTTTTCATGCACTGTGTTGCATGTGATTAGATTCAGAATCCACTCCATCCTTGTCAGCTTGTGTGCTTCCTTCAATTCAGGATGTAGTGCATTTGTATGTGGCCTTATTTGTTTTCTCTTGATCATTCTATGACATACTGTTTTGGGAATACCTAGTTTGCTTGCTAAGTCTCTTATGCATGTTCTGTCCCCCATGCTAAGTGCCTTGATTGCTTCTTGATCAACTTGAATTCTCTTCCTTCCTCCATTATGATACAATGTGGCCACATTGTATGTAAGATTTGATTGTCTTTGTTTCTTGGCTATACCCCAGATACTACTAACTGTTCTTCTTGACACCTTGAACAGTGCTGCAGCTTCATTGATGGATCCATGTGGTAGTGAACCCTCTGAAAATCTGGTGAGAAGAAAATTGAGAAGTTTCATTTTCTGAGAACTGTTGAGCCTAGGAGTTGGTGGTTCATGATGTTGTGCTGGTTGTTCATGAACCTCTGGTTCTGATGTTGTTGGCTCTTGGTTTAGATCGAAATCAAATTCAGGTTCTGCTCCAATGTCCCCCATCTCCTCATAACCGTAGCCATCATCATCAAGGACCGGAGGTTCATTCAAATTAAATGCTGAAGCCATCCTCCTCATGCAATGATGCCCTGTTTTTAATTTCAAGCTTCTCACTGTTTTGCTGTAATTTCAGTTGGTTTTTTGCTGTAAACAGAGAATAAATTGAATGTGTCTTGAGTGTGTTAACTGCTTTTATAGCAGCTGAATGGTTTTAGTCTTAGGGGTATTTTGGTCTGTTTATGTTAGCCTAATATGGCAATCCGTGTGTATGTTAATGCTGTAATTTGATTGGTTGTTGAAATTAAGCAAACTGTTTTCATTGGCTTAAAAATGGGTTTGGCTAGCATTACCTATGCACTGTTTGCTGCAGTAATTTTCTTAAGAATTGTGCAAAGGACTAAATGAGAAGAACTTAAAAGGACAGAGGGAGTATTAATTAGTGTAAAAAATCACAAAAATGTCATATTAGTTATAGAAAATTCAGTGTCGTATTAATAAGTCAAAAGACATATAGTCTATTAATTAGAGTTAATTACCGCAAAATTTATTATGAAAAGGACATCGAGCCTATTATTTTCTCATTTGAACTCTATTTCAGGTCATATCTCGGCACTATATCGCTATCTTTTGTCTAAAACTCATTTAAGAGATAAGAATTTTTTTTTTTTTTTGGTCAGAGAGATAAGAAGTTTGTAATGTTATGAGAGTGACACCATTTATGAGATGATCGATACGTTTAGAGAATACTACGCTACGTATATAGTGTTGGTTAGGTCTTGTAACCATGATAAAATATAATCTCATACCGACATGTTTACGAAGAATAAAAAATTTCATAGAATAAAGTCAATTAATCGTGTAAAATAAATCCTTTACCCACTTTGTCCAGCCAGTTTTAAAGGCTTGGTCTATATGCACACGTTTTTTTTCTAAATGCACACTAATCTGTGCGGTAAGAGTTGCAGTACACTTCTGTGCGTTAAGGATTACCGCACAAAAGGGCTCCGGGGCATTGTTGGAATGTTTTCTGAAACGTATATGAATCTGGTGCGGTAATTCTTACCGCACAGATATGTGCGTTAACAATTAACGCACCACGTTAATACGAGTTAACAAATCAGATTTTGATTTACTTAAACACCTGTGCGCTAACTCTTACCGCACAGGATTTGTTATTTTTTTAATTAATAAATTTTAAAAAAAAAGTATTTAAATAATAATATCTTGTGCGGTAACAATTACCGCACCGGTTTAATATATAAATAAAATATAAAATATGGTGCGGTAATCGTTACCGCACCAGTTTTATCTATTTAAAAAATAATAAATCGGTGCGGTAACAATTACCGCACCAATTTAGGTTATTTGTAAACCAAAATTTCCCTCCCCGACCTTTCGTCCTCCGTCCTTCTTCTTATCTTTTCCCTCCATCGCCGTCCTTCTTCCTCCGTCCATTTTCCCGTCGATTCAGCCACCAAATCCACAAATTGATGATGGATTTGAGCTCCCCCGAGCAAGCCGCATCTTCTGGGCCCAAAAATCCGGCCGGAGACGAGGGTCCAAGCTTCCCGCTGACGGCAGCTCTTCCTACGGCGACGACGGTCGTTCCTGCGGCGACTCCGTGGCTGGCTGTGGAGGATGAAGACGAGGAGGAAGCCGAGGTGCCACTGATTTACAGTGGTGGTGCCCGGAACCGAGGCGCAACCGGAAGTTTTTTCGACTCCCGTAGATCTACATCAAGTATGTATTTTTATTAAATATTCTATAACTTTTGTAACGTTTTTAAATAGTTTAATTATTTTATTTCGTAACGTTATGAAATTAGTTATTCAATTTCATAACGTTATGAATTTAATAATATTTGATAACGTTATGAAATTTTTAAATAAATTTCGTAACGTTATCAATTTATTTAATTTAATTAATTTATTAAATTTATAACGTTATGAAATTAGTTATTTAATTTCATAACGTTATGAATTTAATAATATTTGATAACGTTATGAAATATTTAAATAAATTTCGTAACGTTATCAATTTATTTAATTTAATTAATTTATTAAATTTATAACGTTATGAAATTAGTTATTTAATTTCATAACGTTATGAATTTAATAATATTTGATAACGTTATGAAATTTTTAAATAAATTTCATAACGTTATCAAATTATTTAATTTGATTAATTTATTAAATTTATAACGTTATGAAATTAGTTATTTAATTTCATAACGTTATGAATTTAATAATATTTGATAACGTTATGAAATATTTAAATAAATTTTGTAACGTTATCAATTAATTTAATTTAATTAATTGAATAAATTTATAACGTTATGAAATTAGTTATTTAATTTCGTAACGTTATCAATTTATTTAATTTATTTTATAACATTATGAAATTAATTTATATGGTAAGGTTATGAAATTAAGTAATTTATTGCGTAACGTTATGAAATTAAGTAATTTATTGTGTAACGTTATAAAATTATATTATTTGGTAACATTATGAAATTAATTAATTTATTCGTAACGTTATGAAATTAATGAAATTTTATAACGTTATGAAATATAATAATTTCATAATGTTATGAAATATGACATTCTATATTGTAAAATTAATGAATTAATTATTTTATGAAATATGACATTGGTCTTCTCTTATTTTGTAACGTTATGAATTATTAGTATATAAAGTATTGAAATTAGGCGAATTATAACGTTAATTTCGTAACGTCATGAACAAAATGTTTAGAAATTAGAGATGATTTTGATTAGGATTGACGTTACAACAACTGTTTGTAACGTTACGACGTCATGGAAAAGACGTTTTTGAATTTCACGTTATTTTTGTAACGCTATGAAAATAACGTTACGCTATAACAACAACATTAGGGGGTGCGAGATACGATGGCTTCTAGTGGTTTTGTTCTGGGGGCTCCTGTTGCTGCAGAGCGTGTTAGGAGGACGAAGGTTACAGCGTCCATACGTCAGAGTTTTGCTACTGCTCGAGACCAGCTGAATGCTTCTAGTTCGACACCCACTGATGTTAGTGGGGCACTTACAGATACTGGGGCAGTTAGGGATTGTGGTCTAGATGTTGATCCGTCTGATGATGATGAGGGTTACAGTGAGAGTGAGGAGGAGGATATGGACGTCGATGATATAGCTGTTGATTTGGATGATGATATGCTGGGAGACGATGAGGGTTTAGGTACAGATTATATTGTATCTCATCCCGAGATACCAACAGATCAGCTTAGGAGAGACGACCCTCCTACTATTTCAGAGGATCATGCTGGTATGGGGCCTTCATCGCCAGCTCCTACAGATTTAGGTCCTTCGTCTCCTACGCCAGATGTACCACCTCCCCCGACTGTACCACCTCCCGATGCAGATCCTGTACCACCTCCTGCTGTACCTTGGATGCACGGAGGTCCTTTTACAAATGAGTTGCTGAAGAGTTATGAGACGCACATCGCCAGGGCTATTTATGAGCTTACAGTTGTTGATCCTCCCGCACCTGTGATTCCAGCTGGCCCCCGTCCTCTTCCTCCATTTATACAGAGACAGAGAGGAGGCCGAGGAGCTCAGGCTGATGATGATGTTGCTGATGCAGACGCTGCTGATCCTCCAGCATGAGGCGTCTCCTTGGAGTTTTGACTGACGGGGCTCCACTGATGACTCCAGCTCCGGTTCGTCAATCTCAGCTTTTTCGGCATTCAATCCACGAGGAAGGCCAAGGTAGTGGGCAAGGTAGTGGGAATGAGGGTCGTGACTTGGAGTGATGTCAAATATTGATAGCAAAACTTGTGTTTTTTGAAAAAGGCGAAAAACGACCAAGTACATCAAATATTGATAAAAAAAGGTTAAAAACGTCTCGAAACGACTAAGAAACGATAAAAAACCGACTCAAAACAATATAAAACAAGCCATATCGAAATTTCAAGGAATTCCGTACAAGTTGTTAAAAAGTGTAAAAATGTGGCCAAAATGATGGCATAATATGGCCAAATTGTCCATATTTTAGCAAAACTTGATTTTTTTGAAAAAGGTGAAAAATGACCAAGTACGTCAAATATTGATAAACATGGTTCAAAACGTCTCGAAACGACTAAGAAACGAAAAAAACCGACTCAAACCGATATAAAACAAGCCAAATCGAAATTTCAAGGAATTCCGAACAAGTTGTAAAAAAGTGTAAAAATGTGGCCAAAATGATGGCATAATATGGCCAAATTGAGGAAATCTTAGCAAAACTTGAGTTTTTTGAAAAAGGCGAAAAACGACCAAGTACGTCAAATATTGATAAAAATGATTCAAAACGTCTCGAAACGACTAAGAAACGAAAAAAACCGACTCAAAACGATATAAAACAAGCCAAATCGAAATATGAATAATGGATAATGGATAGTGGATAATGGATAATGGATAGTGAGTAATGGATAATGGATGTCATATGTGTATAGTTTGGGCCCATATCGTTTTAACGCCTTGAAACGATGAAAATAGAAATTTTGAAATTGTAACATGACAGCAAATAGGGCGAATAGTTATTTTCATTTTTCGGAATTGAAAAATGAAAATCGAAAACGTCATCGGGCCTAATAAGGCCTAATGAATTTTGAATGAGGCCCAAACACAAAAACCGACAAAAAATGGCATAAAACGGCTTAATAAGCACTTAAAACGTAAAAGTCAAGAAATGTAACATTAATATTTGAGCATTACCAATCAAACGCTATCATTTTTATAAGAAATTAACAACTTTAACACTTAGAAGTATGTAAACGAAGACTTTCACCTATATGCTACTACTCTCAAGTATAGCCCAAGTATATAAGTTGTATAATTATACTCATATGTATGTGATACCACTTCGTTAATAAAATGAACTTCATATAATGTGTTTATTTCATCATATAACATTAGTTTAACACTTAATTGTTATCGTTTAACTCAACTGACCTCGTATTTCATTAGTATAATATGATTTTTTATCATATAACTCTTCGTAATCTCATATTACATTAGTAAAACTTGATAAAATTATTCACAAAACTCTCAATAACGACATATTTCAGTAGTATAACATTACTTTGGGTCATAAAACTTTTTATAATATCAAATAGTATAAGAAAACAACATAAAAATTGAATTTTTATGTAATTAGGGTTGGTACTATAACAGTTACCGCACCAACCCTAATACCCTAAACCCTACAAACACCATAAACATTTGATTCTGGGTAAAAGGGTTGGTGCGTTAACAATTAACGCACAGATTATGTGCGTTAATTGTTAACGCACCAGTATCTGTGCGTTAACAATTAACGCACCAGAATCTGGGCTGGGCTTGAATGTTGGGCTGGTCGTCTTTGTTGGGCTGAGATTTTTGAATTTTTCTGTTGGATCTTGACGAAGTTGTGTTATCAGTTGTGCGTTTATTGCTAACGCACCACCATATTTTGCTAGAGTGTGTTACAACTACCACACAGCTGTAAGTCACTTTTGGATGACCAAATTACGTTATTGGGCCTTTGTTGTTGTGGACCTTTTGTCTACATCGGCCCAAATCTAAGTTACCCTAGTAAACCCTCGGCTATAAATTCACTGCCTCAGTGACTATTATCTCATTCTCACTGCGCCGTAACATAATTAGGTTTCAAGTTCTTACTTTGTATTTCAATGAAAAGTCTCATTTTTTACTGATTTCGTTAGATATCTTCAATGTTTCTAACATGTTTTCTTACTTTGTATTACAGATTCAAACAACCATGGCATCATCTTCATCCTCTCCAGTTCCAGCAGAAGGCAGTGAGATCCAGTGCCCAAGTAGAAGGTGCTCAAGAACAATCAAGGTGTTCACTGGTAATGACAAGAACAATCCCCATACGTATGGACGAAGGTATACCACATGTCAGTGTAACTACATGATCGTGTATCTTGAGCCAGAATACGACAATCATCATCTCCGAGTCATTGCAAAACTGTTGAAGGAAATAGCTGACCAGCAGTTGAAGCTGGTATATTTTCACCAGGCTAAGAGTATTGAAGTAGCCAAACATTGGATACAACAGAGGTTTCCCAATGACCTTGTTCCTAGTTTTTATGACAGTGACTCCGATTAGGGATCTTGGTATCAAATCACTGAATCTTTGTTAAGTCTGTGTTTAGTTTAAATTTCAAGAATGAGTCTGTTGTCTTTCCTTAATGAGTTTGTTGTCTTTTTAATTTATGTTGAGTGTGTTGTAGTTTATGGATTCACTGATTTCACTTCACTGTTTCACCTACCTCATCTAACTCTACTGAAAACGCTATTTAAAGCAAACAAGACAAGTCATTACATATTTCAAAGCAGACAAGACAAGTCATTACATATTATAAATCAATTCCAATCGAAGTCTAAAGATCAAGGCTACTAAACTATTACAAATCAAGTCATGTAGTCCATACGCTTTCCAGCAGTAAAGCGGTATTGTCGAAACAAGTCCACTTGGCCAACATATATCCCTTCCCACCACTTGATGTTGTCATCTGCAAATCTTCTCCACGAACCGGAACAACGTGGCAATGGTGCCCCGTCACGGAGCCAAACCTAGATATACAAAGAAAATTAATCAATAAGTATAAATGATTTCGACATTTCATGACGTTTGTTTAGATTACCACAGATTCTTACCGGTATCCAGTGATTACTGCATCCGACAAGAGCTATCCCAAAAATCTTCTGTGGAGGACCAGGGCTCACTGTAGACTGCCTTATTGGCAAGCATAAACACGGCGTATCCCAGGATAGTTGCACTAAACCAACATTATACACTGTGGCAAACACCAAACCCATAAATGGCATGTCCATCCAAAATGGTCTCTCACAAGGACTTCTCATGTAGTTAACTTGAGCAATAAGATCATCCCATGTTCCTACCCGTAGTCCACGTCGTATGGGCTCCCATGTCTCTTTGTTTCCAAGAAGCTTCGCTGCCAACGCAGCACGGATCATACGATATTGACTCTGTTGCATACCCGTAAGTAGAGCCATTGACGATACCCACAATGTCCGTTTGAACGCACATCTTTCACAAAAGTCATGTAGGAAAGCCAAAAGTAGTCAATATTTTTCACCCCCAAGTTCACCCCCATATAACTTATCGCTTCTTCAATCTCTTCTTCATCTTCTCCTTCCTCTGTTTCGTTTGGATTTGGATAGCAAGCTCTTAGGGGCACGACATTCATGTCTTCGTCTTCTAAATCGATGGTCTCTGAAAACAATGGTTCAGGTTGGACTGTGATCCGAAGTCGAACGACACTTGACTTGCTTGCTTTTTAGGACAAGTTGGTCGTTCACTTTGCCTATCTGCCTTCTCCTTTGCGACTTGTTGCGCATTCTCAGTATTTGTTCTTCTCTAACGTACTCGTGGTAACTCTTTTCCCTCTTTTCTCTCGGAGGAGAATTCCCATTTCGCTGCTTCTCCTTGTTCTTTGATCCCGGCGGCCTTCCTTTTCCTTTCCTAAACAAGTTTGTTGGCTCTACCAAAGAACTTTGTTCCGGATGCTCCAAGTCAATGTACAACTCACTTAATCTGAATAGAGTTCCATCCCTCAAATCTCCACTTTCCCATTTCGCCCACATTTCACGCATTCTGATCTCCGGAATAGACATTGAACGATTGTCGTCGGGTAAGGACAAATTTATTGCATCATCTTCCCATCTCAGTTCCTTCCAGAAGTCATGAAAATCATCCGGAACAAGAGGTGTCTTTGAAATGATTGCCCTAGCAAGATCGTGTACGCATGGCATCCCAAGACAATCTCGAACCCAATGATCATCACAAACATTTGAATACTCCTCCTTCAATATTTGTTGGTACATTTCCAACAACAACAGAAAACACCTATCTGACACTCGGTAAAATAGCCTTGAAAACAACATTCGAATGCCAGGAGGAAAGGTTGGGTCATCAAAGACCATTTGCCGAGTGGTAAGTGCTTGGTTCATCGTCGCCCTAATCAGGTCCATCTGAACTATGACCGCATGGTGGATCCTCACGATCACTCTGTTGAAGCCTCCTCTACTAGAACCCACAATTTCTTTCAACACCTTATGCATCCCCTCCACCCTAAATAAACACAATTTCTAATCATTAGCATAAATAATATGGTGGTCCAAATTAACAACTAAACAAACAAAGATACTTGTTTGTAGTCCTTGTGTGAAAGTGAAGAGTGTAGTCCGTCCACGCTCTAACTATGAACTTCTTGTACGGAGTAAACCAGTACTTTTCAACGTAACCAACAATGCCCTTCTTCCATGAATCTCTCAACTTTCTCAACCTCTCTTTGTAGATTTCTTCGGTGCTCGAGCAAAATATCCCCCAACATTGCGTAACAAAGTTCTCCGCCCTTTTAGTATTTTTAATCACTTTTTCTGCGTGTGACTGGATGTTGTGCTTAATGTGCACCCAACACAATAGTTGCTTCACATCAGTGTCTTTGAACACAAGTTTGATTGCTCTCAACAAAGCCTTTTCACAGTCGGTCATTATAGCCTTCGGCATCACTCCCAAATTTCTACACAACTCATGAACGCACATCATCACAAACTTTTAATGCATTACTGTCTCCTGAGCCATGAATGCATATGCGATGTTGAACGTCTTGTGCGTGCAAGTGAAACCAACCATCTCCACTAAAGTCATATCATACCTATTTGTCTTGTATGTGGCGTCCATGATAATCACGTGAGGAAACTTCCTGAACAAACGAATCGACTCCTGGTGAGCGGAAAAAAGGACTTCAACCTCATTCGTCCTCGTGTTCCTCAAAGGTTGACAAAAATACTTGTTCTCTTTCTGAAAATTTAGAGACCACTGAGTAACTGACAATTCACCACGATCTTCAAAATTGATCTTCTGCAAAAAATTGGCAATCTGCTTCATGGATGTCACATTTTGCGGGTCTCTTTTCCTAAGCTGAATAAGTATGTTTTTTGGCGTCTTGCGATCATCCCCCGCTTCCCTTGCTATTTTCTCCTCCTCTTTGCTCATTCTACCCACGAATGAATTCCCATGAAAACT
Source organism: Oxyria digyna (assembly GCA_029168935.1). Taxonomy (NCBI): domain Eukaryota; kingdom Viridiplantae; phylum Streptophyta; class Magnoliopsida; order Caryophyllales; family Polygonaceae; genus Oxyria; species Oxyria digyna. The sequence continues at coordinate 52,506,772 of JAPVLV010000005.1, forward strand.
AGTAGTAAGGGTGTGGTTGTGACGACCTTCTACAACATTCACGATCCATTTATAACTATAAGGCCCTTCTTTTATACGAACCCCATATAACTCAAATGTACAACCACATTTCTCCTATTTTCGGTCACGAAGCCTCGAAACCGACAATTCTGGATTTTTTAAATTCACTTTCAGCCTACCCGATCTAGGTTTTCCAAACCTATCGCATACAAAATCAACGCAATATTTGCTAGATGTACGATGTACCAAAACTATCATTAAATCCCTTGCTCTCTCTTTTGTCCATTCCATCATCTCTTCTTTACTATCCCACATTTGTGCAGTACTAAAATGTGGTCTAAAGTCTTCTTCCTATATTGATTAAACTACATTACTTAGATACGCAATTTTAACTAATTAACCTAAATCTCATGCAATTAAATACAAAATTTAAATTCATAATATACTAACCAAAATCGGTAACGGAGTCCAATCGTCTAATGCAATTGATACATTTGCTTCGCCTTCTTCCTCTTCTTCGTCCACTTCCTCATCGACTTCTTCGTCTTCTTCGTCTTCTTCGTCCACTTCCTCTTCTTCATCGACTTCGTATTCTTCTTCCACGACCCCTGATATCCAATTGTCGTTACCATCATGCTCACTACTCTCATAATTATAAGACATTGTGGTGTGCATTGCAAAACTTCAACAAGAGAGCTCAACCTCTATATACAACCAAAAAATGCCTGTTGGAATTTTATGCTCGTTGGTGCGGTAATAGTTAACGCACCAACGGGCATAAAATTCCAACGGGCATTTTTTCAAAAAAAACCTGTGCGGTAACAGTTACCGCACAGATTATATTTATTATTTTCTTAAAAATTTAATTTAATTATTTTCAAATAATTATTAAAAAAACCGGTGCGGTAACAAATACCGCACCAGGTTTATTCATTATTTAATTCCTGGTTTTAATTTTGTTTTTTTTTTTAATTTTATATATCCTGTGCGATAAGAGTTACCGCACAAGTGTTTAAGTAAATCAAAATCTGATTTGTTAACTCGTATTAACGTGGTGCGTTAATTGTTAACGCACATATCTGTGCGGTAAGAATTACCGCACCAGATTCATATACGTTTCAGAAAACATTCCAACAATGCCCCGGAGCCCTTTTTTGCGGTAATCCTTAACGCACAGAAGTGTACTGCAACTCTTACCGCACATATTAGTGTGCATTTCGCAAAAAAAACATGTGCATATAGACCAAGCCGTTTTAAATCATTGCTACCAATACCGCCCATTTATTCATAACATAACATAAATTTTTTTTTCTAAAATAGGCTTTTTTTTAGAAAATATTCCCGATATGGGCTCGTTTTGAAAATAATTCTCAACATAGGCACTCTTATGAGGTTCGGAAATTTTTCACGTATGAGAGTTTACCAGCGTCTCTCATCTGAAACAGATTTTTATTTTTTAATTTTTGCCAGCGTCTCTTACACATAAAAAAAAAATTAAATTTTTTTATTTGTATAAGGTGCTGGTAGACAAAGCATTTGTTTTAAAAAAAAAATTCAAAGTTTTTATATATATATATTATATATAAGACTTACTCGTGTTTGGATGGCTCGTATGGGCTCGTATGGGCTCGTTTGAAATCGGAATCGATCACGACCGATTTCGTTGGGTCCGTATTGATCCCAGCTTTCACCAGATATGTCTCTCGCTCGATTCTGATTTCGAACGACCGCATACGAGCCACCCGAACACGCGTAAGTCTCGTGCGTACCTTCTACTATAAATGGATATTTACAAATTCGTTCCTCCATATCAGGCGATGAGAGACATATCTGGTGAAAGTTGGGATCAATACGGACCCAACGAAACTGGTCGTGGTCAATTCCGATTCCGAACAAGCCCATACGAGCCATCCGAACAAGCGTAAATCTCGTGCATACCTTCTTTTACCAGTTCAGAATTATTTTCCGAACCTCATAAAAGTGCCTATGTTGGGAATTATTTTCAAAACGAGCTCATATGAGTAATATTTTCTAAAAAAAAGCCTATTTCAGAAAAAAAAAAAATTCATTCACATAACATCCCCTAATATATTTTATGTCTCATTCCAACGTAACCCATGCAGAGTTTTAAAAAATTGCTACTAATTAATACCGCCCATTTAATGATTAAGTACATTTTATAACGAAACTCATGCATTACTGACGTACCATTATGCTGTATGTTGGAGTACACTTCCTATAATTGTCGCATGTGAATATATAAGTCCCACGTCGAAAGTACATCGAAGTGTTAAGTATAAAATATAAGATTTGGATATCGTATCATGCATATTTTTGCCACCGGTACACTGCATGTACGTGCTATTTACTACAAATATGAAAATATGCAAATACGTACTAATATGAGGTGTATGAATTGTGAGCATATACTTTTTTTACTCTCCATCCCATCCCATATTATAGATCACGTTTTTCATCCCATATTATAGATCACGTTTTCCATTTTGAGCGTACCAAAATATAGATCCTACTTTCCTTTTTTATCTTTTGTCTTATTATCAATATCACATTAATCTACACTCTCTTTCCTCATTTTTACATTAAAACTCACACCAATTCACTTTTTTATCTTCTCTCTCCTACATAAAAATCCACACTCACTCACAATCTCTCTCCTCTCCACTTTTTTTTCTCTCTTCCTTAATTTACCTCGATAACAACAAACGAGATCTATAATATGGGACGGAGGGAGTATTACGTATAACTAGTTTAAATCGTGTGTATTATATACTTTTTATTAAGAGGTGTATGAATTGTGAGCATATACTTTTTATTGCGGGCATATACTTTTTATTAGGAGGGAAATTAAAAAAATATTGGTGATATTCATAATATTATTAAAAATTTCGATAATATAAAAAAAAATTCATTGTTTCAGAGAAGCCAATAAAGTTGGAGACTTCTCAGCCAACCCGGGGATTAACACCTATTTTATCAAAATTATTCTCCAATATATAATCCAGATCATACAATATGATGGCTATATCAGAACTATGAGACCCGTTTTTCTGACGTCGAGCGTGTTTGACACCTATTCGACCTTCTTCAGTCTATCTCGTTGGATAGTCAAGAGTTGTCATATGTCGAATGAAACTCCGTTTTTTGCCTTTTTCAAAAAATAAAATAAAATGTATAACTAGTTTAACCCCTGTGTATTATTTAACTAATTTAAAACTAGGTTTGTTAAGTTTTTAAAAAAAATTAATGAAATTCTATTTTATAACTAAATATAAAGGAAAGTGTATTTTATTAAATAAAAAACTTAACAATTTAATCTTTTGTATTTAGAGGGAATTTTTTAATCAATTGAAGTTTTGTCTAAGAAAAAAATTACATAGATTTATGTAAAGATATTTACTAATATAAGTAAATACATTTATAATTTAAAGAAACAAAAAAATGTCGACAAGTGACAAAAACTTAGTTTTAGTGGATTAACGAGCAACTCGTTACACACCCATAAGACCGAGTGTAATAATATATACTTCGATCCGTATATATATATAATATGATTGGTGACAGCAAGTCTTAAACCGTAAATGATGGTGATACGAACCACGTTATAACATATATTCCATATCTTATTGTAACGTTACTTGGATTTTATTTCAATAAGAAAAACTTCGACGTGGAAGATTTGTTTATGTTTTTTTATTTGTCATCAAGATTTGTTTATGTTTTTTTATTTGTCATCAAGATTTGTTTATGTTAACCACTTCTCCGGTGTTCTCGGTGACATCATAACATAGATACACATGATCTTATGTAGTATTTATTAATAGAGTAATTAAATGCAATAAGAAAATACTAAGGTCATTGGTGTACGGAGTTGTTTATAGCAATGGTCAAAAGTTTGACCCCCAAAAAAGAGACAATTTCAGACCAAAAAAGAAAAGAAGCAATGGTCAAAAGTTAAACTCCACATCTAAAATAAACTAATGGAATTAAAAACTTTTTCAACGTGCGGTAATGCTTAAGCTCAAATATTAACGTCACAAACTGAAGTGGGGAAATGAAAACTTGGTTAATGACATGCTTTTTTCGCAAATGAGGCATCCAATTTGTATAGAATTTGCCGTCCCCAACATCATAATCACGATAAGTATGCTTTAATTTCTAAATCCTCCTCTCGATTCAAGTCAACTGTCCATAGTATATGTATGTCCCAAATCAATAATTAATAGACCGTCAAAAACTGAGAGCGAGTTGATCGATCTGATCCGATTTGAAAAAACTCGATCTAAATTAATACGGAAAACACGAATTTTGTTAAGAAATCATAACCAATATCCTTGTCCTTAGTCTCATACTTGATCCGTTTATGATGCGTCTCATACTTGATCCGTTTATGATGCGCCGTCCCAATCACAAACATACCATGACACAAAGTCAGGTATCCTGGATTGCGTCAGTGATGACCCAGTCAAGTCAACACAAACATCAAGCCCATCGTCCCAAGAGCAAGTAACATGTCTGGAGGTCGTGGATGGGCCATCTCCTCTACAGATTTCAATATCAACCTCTTTACCAGCTGAGATCCCATAACAATAACGAACATTCACCAGAGTATCACGAACAACATTATGCCAATATTTAATATCAACAATACCTTGACATGATACAACATGATCTCCAAAAATATTTCAATCAAAGACCTTGAACACTTAAAATTCGTTTGGTCGACCGGACTCGAACCCGACCGGCCCGGAAATTTCATCGATCCGTTGACCCGAATACACCCGAACACAAAGACCCGTACCTCAACCTGACTCGCAGACCAACCCGTTTATCGAGTGTAGTAATTATATAATGTATAATTGTTTTTTATCATCTATACAATATAATTTAGTTACTTTGTCTATTTAAGTCTTTTAGGGTAATGTAGTTCGATCTAGTTCTAAATTTTACATTCAGTTTTCTCTTAATTCACCTCGATGGTCATCCACTCGATCATATATAGGCAGCAACATAAGTTATTAAATTTAACAAGTGACTAAGTTAAGTCAAATAAATGGGAGAATAAAAAATGATAACATGTGATATTATGTTCAATAAGTTATGTATGGCATAACAATTTGTTGAGGGTCTAAAAAGTTAAGAAGATCGATACGTTTAGTTAGATATTAGGCTAGTTTGCTTTTGACAACTCTCTAGACCAGTCATTTTCAATTCCAAATACTCTCAGTCTCATAATATAATTCCTCTTTCATTTTTCACATTTACCGAGACACGTTTTGTATCGTTAATATCTCTAACTATATGTTAATAAAAAATTCTAAAATTTTGATATGTTAAAGTACTCGTCATCAAGACGAATCAAACAAGACCCCATATAACTATGTTTGTTCTTACATATTAAAAGTTATACGACAAAATATATTAAAAGGTAAATAGTGTCAAAAATGAAACAAGAATTATATACCGGGACGGAGGGAGAAAGTATAGTCCCTCCGTATTACTTAATCAAGTTAACATTTCTTTTTAGTTTAGGTTTTTGTCTGTTTGTTTGAGACTGAAAGTTTCTTTCCCAACTTAATCATCTTGGATATTGTAGTCTAGTGAGATTGAACTCTTCATATCATAAAATAAAGGCTCGCCAATATACAATCTCATCATATCATAAAATAAAGGCTCGCTAAGATAGAATTCCTAATTAAGAGAAAAGAAAAGTTCTGGTGCATACAGGTCTTAATGTAGGAAAAACAAGCAGTTTGCGTTCACAGATTATATGTCAATGAATAGTTTTGAACGTTTTCAGTGAGGGACGCAGTGACATATTTATAATTATTACGAACTTTAATTTTTTCTTTCTCAAAATGGCCTTAAAAAATTTCATTGCCCAGAATATGAACATTATACTGTCCATATGATCATTAACTTGTTATCTGTGAACACGAAAAAAAATTCATTTTTCTTACATTAAGCCTCGTTCTCACCTAAATTTTTGTGTGTTGTCTTAGGTGGTAAATTGGATGAATTGAACAATCTTCTCTTTTTGCTTTTAATGTGTCTAAAATCTACTAGATGATGCAATTTAGTCAGAGTTTGTTATGATAACGTACGTGTGCATATAGGACTCCTAATAAAGCACAAGAAATTTCTCAATCTTGTTTTGTCTTCGATCATAAGTATGATCAGAACAAAGGAAAGTCTCAATTCCTGGACTTATCCCTACTTATAAAACCATGATGAAATCTGTATGTCTATAAATTCAACTTAATGATATAATAACTAAAAAGATGAAGATAAAAGCAGCCAAATGCTCGATCATGCATGACATGAACGTACTCGTCCGTCGTCCCTAATCTCATAAGAATTTACGTACAATTTGGCATGATATATACCTGTTTCATTTTTTTAGGGGTCAAATGATTGATACGTACGTGCTTTTATTAATTTGTAACATACGGACTATAAGGCGTGATTTTGGAATTTTGCCTCCTCTTGAAGCATTATACAAAGCCACATTATAATTAATGGGAACACAGCAATCAACATCGATAAGACGGTCTTTGCTTATAAGTTATAACTATCGGATTTTTTATAGCAATTTCTCAGTCCCTATCTAGCTTCCTCGTGGAAAGCATTTGGCATACAAAATATGCCATTAGCTACCAAAATTGCTCGAGTAATTTGAAGTTACACTTTTTAATCCCTTAATCGGATGCACTTAAATCAACATCAAATAAATTTGTTAAAGTGCACGAAGTTCCAAAGAAGAAAAAAAATTATGTGGGAACAAGTTAACACTTACTCTTTTGTTTTTGTTTTGTGAGCAAATTAACACTTCAATAATGAGAAAAGTTTCGCTGAGAACCAAACTTAACGAACGAAAAATAAAGGTTTTCGCGTTCATAAATAACAAGCTAATGTTCATAATTTGAGTGATTATTTTCATAATCTAGGCGATAAAAACTTTTGAGAAAAAAAATCCTGAAGTTCGCAATAATTACAAGTATGTCACCGCGTGCCTCACTAAAAACGTTCAATTTTTTATGGCCCAAATTATGATATGAAAATTGACGTGTAATCTGTGAACGCGATCTGTTCGCTTTAAGAGTTATTTGCACCAAAACTTTTTTATATGGAGAATAAGTTAACTTAACAAATAATTGGGAATAATGAGAACAATACGATATAATAAAAAGAATTTTCTATGATATTACAAATATAAATGTCAAGATGTAAACCTAAAATGTTATATCTTTTTTAATATAATAAAATACACAAAAAACATTACGAAACTGAACAAACTTACAAATATAGGTCAACAAAATATATACGGACTATATATACTCATATTAGTGCTCATATGAATGTACAAAGTGTAGTCCTATAGTAATAGCAACATAATCCCTTATTAACAAATATTTGAGAGTATATAGTTGGGTCAACTCCCTAAGGCTCGTTTGGTATTGAGATAGAAATCGGGTTGGAATGAGAAATCAGGTTGAGTGATTCTTAGCCTTTTGTGTTTGGTAGAGGGAATGGTGGTTTATAGACTTAGGTATAAACCATACCTTGATTTTTATTTGGGTATGAGATCTTATGTAATTTGTTGGAATGAGAATGACTCATACCCATTCCCTATACCGATGCCTATCCTACCAAACACAAAAACAGATTTAGCTCATCCTCATACCGATTCCCTATACCGAAGGTATACAAACAAACGACCCCTAATTCATATTCCACCCAAAAAACTCTCTAATTAATATTGAAGTATTTAAAATAAAAAGCATCTAAAAATTGAATAAAAAGAACCCCAACAAACCCCAGTTCACACTCACACGACTCTTTTTTTGTTTTACATATTACAAAGACACTAACATTTTAATTAAAGGAAAAAATACAGGATACAAGAGAATTATATGATACAAAATGTGTACTCAAGTGTAAAACGGAGAAAACAGTGTAATAAAAATAAAAGTGTTTAATAGAAAGTTACAAGTCGGAGTGATAGAAAATGCAAAGTGCAAGTCAAAGACGTATTCGCTCTTTTAGCAAAACAACGTATAAAATGATAAAATTAAAATAAACTGAGACATTTTTGGCAGATTTCTTTTAGTTACGTGTTAAATAAACGACTTAAAAGTTATGAAAAATGTAAACGGATTTAACGATTAAAACTCATTCGTATTTTGACTTAGAATCAGGGTTTTAATTTTAAAGTCGGGTTTTTTTAATCGTCGTGCATTTTATTCTTATTATTTTTTAAAACACTTCCGGATATAATAAAGCATGTTGAAATACTATAACACACTATTTTGAATTAATAAGTGGACTTTTGAAACTAGCTAATTGTTATATCTATTACAATACAAGTTACAGCTTGATCTAGTGTATGAATTCAGTGCGTTACCTCTTTTCACACAAGAGGGAATATATAGTTGTCAAACCATACGATTTCATACGGCTATTTTATCTTATACGCCAGATCACATGTTACATACATTTTATTAGTTTTTTACGCGTACTCCCACAAGAAAATCTCCTTTAAATTCTGCACACATGAAACCCAACTTTCTAAACCCATCAAACTCTCTCTAGACAATCATATTTCCTCCTTCTTCAATCCAACATGGTGAAATCCGGTAGATCAGTAGCGGTTTTCATGGTGGTCGTCGCTTGTTCCTTGGCGGTTCTAGTGGCGGCCGCCAACGAGAAAACCGAGAAATCGGCCTCCGCACCATCGGCTTCTTCTAGCAAAGCTTCGAACACTTACACCCACACTTGGCGGGTAAGATAAATAATTGTAACTATACTATTCACAAGATAAAAAATTGTAACTATACTATTCACAGATCGATACAATTTGCTTGATTATTTTCAATCTATGAGAAAAAACATAGTCATGTGTGATATTGTTTGAATCGTCTGGTTCAGATAAGAGTTCGTTTTTATTGTATGAACGCTTGATGTTAATCGGATGTGCATCTATTGAGAAATGATGAACATACACGTTTTTTACATCGAGATGTTCTCTAAATTACTAATAATTGTTCATCGTTCGTATAATAATTTGCATGGATTGTTCTATAGGACATGAAGTTTGGATGGAGAATAGTGGTGGGTACGTTTATGGCGTTTTGCGGGGCGGCGTTTGGAAGTATAGGTGGCGTTGGTGGTGGCGGAATCTTCGTTCCGATGCTCGCTCTTGTCATCGGTTTCGACACTAAATCTTCAGCTGCAATGTCAAAGTGTAAGTTACTCCATTAAAATATGCATGTCTTAAAGCCTTTGTTTCAATAATACTCCGTAATAATAATGGAATATTTTCCTTGGAAATGAAAAGCAATCAAATCCCTACGTTTACGGTGAAAAATCAGATCTTTATAAGTTTTTTAACCCATGTCTTATTTTTAATATATTAAATATGATTGATTATATACGCAAAGTTGCTCGCTCCTTTGTGAATGCAAAATCCTGATTTGTACAAAATATATGAACCAATCTTGACAGTATTAGAGTGACTAACGGAAACATCCTTATCCAATTTCTCATACGTAATGAAGGCAAATGAACTTATATCCATTCTCCTCACCCATATCTTTTGTTTAACTGATTATTTTTAATAGCGGTATTAAAAATCAATTATCACACTATATAGTAGACCTGACAAACAGGTCGGGTTCGGTTCAATCGGGTTCGGGTCGAAAACAGGTTTGAGTCAGTCGGGTTGACAAAATTTTCGGGTTGAACGGGTTCGGGTTGACCCGGCGGATTTCAAATGTTCGCTTTTTATTGTAATAAACAAAATAAAAAATTTAAATTTTTTTTATAATAAACTAATACTATTATACTGTTATTTAATAAATATATTGTTATTTTTCACTTTAGATGAAGTTTATATGTGAAAAGTGGATCCTTTCACGAGTTTCGAGAAGTTCGGATTGGTCCAGACTTGATCCAAACAGGTTCACACACTTTTCGCGTCGGATCGGGTCAAATACTTTTCGGATCGGGTCGAGCTTTTTGACAAGTCTAAAGAAAAATAATTGATCAAGTTGGTTGGTTGGCCCATCTGACTGTTGAAAGTCAGGACCAGCCCAACCTAGTTTGACTAGGCTCATTAACTAGTTAGCGTCCAGCCTAGTTTTAGTTTCAGTAACATTACACATAAGTCAACCCTAATACACCCTCCGTCCCAAAAACATAGTCTCATTTGAGTTTTTGACATTATTCACGAACCGAGAAAATCTTGTAGATTTCTTTTAATATATAATAAAAAACATAGTCATGTGAGGTTTTGTTTTATTCGTCTCGATGAGCACTATGACAATATTAAAAAATTATAATATTTATTAACATATAATGAGAGATATTACCGATAAAAAACGTATCTCGACATATGTGCCGAGTTGAAATGAGACTATCTTTTTGGGACAGAGAGTACTAGTTTCTACCAAAAAACGTTAACGATAGTTAGCTAGGTTTAAAACTGTTAAACTCAAACATTGGTTTTAAACATTCATTTTTTTGACCTACGCTCAAGTCAGGACATAAGTTAAGAGACTTGTAATGAAAAATATGACTTGAAATATAATATATATAGTTATATTTTAGTGTTGTGATGGGTGAAAGCAATTTTCTTTAAGCGGAAATTTAATCTATCTCTAAATATATAAGATAGAAAAATCGTTTAAAATTTCACTATACGTAGCAGGATAAAAATAAATATTTTCTTTGTTAGGAATAATTGAATTTTTAATTATTTTAAAATAAAAAATTATTATTATTATCATAATTCTCTTGTTTAATTTCCTTAGTCAGTAATAACTAAAAATAAAATTAACTTAAAATCAAATCTAAATACGAGGAAAAATCAGATAAAATAGCTAAAACGGTTGAATAAAACTTAACAAAAGAATCATCTATATTTATATAAAAGTTGTTGGGTTTGATGAAGTAATGACAATTGGTACCTAATTAATGCATTAATATTTTTTGAAAGGTTAATGCATTAAGTTAATACATTAAAAAAATATCACATTTAGTTAGGCTTCTACAATAGTCGTTTCACGTCTGTTCGTTTCTGCCAGTTGCTCTTCCTTTCATTTAATCTCCTAATTTGGGTCTTATAGTTATGTTTTGAGTGTATGTGCGTTTCTATATCGTATTTACCTCATCGATTTGTATATGTTCCATGGGTATGTCTTTTGAGATTCTCCTTGGACATGTTGGTTGTTTTTGAGATTCTCTTTCAGCAGGTTGTTATTATGTAGATAATGATTTTTAAAATATCACTAATTAGTAATTATACATTTCATATTCCGTTACTAATCAATATGTTAAAATTTATACATTTAATTGATTAAAACATTTATTTTTTTAATTAAAAGTTACTGCATAAATAATACATATGTGAAAATAATACGAAATATATAAATACGATAAAAGTAAATGTGTTAGGCCCGCGCGAAGCGCGGAGAATGATATAGTATCCTTAAAAGTCATTTTAATGAATCTAGGGTGTTGGTCAAATTAAACACGTTCATTCAATGCTTTGTGTTTTAATTGAATTTTCTTGATTTTTCCTTTTTCTTTTTTGTCATTTTTTTTCAAAATATACGAATATGTGACTCAATTGAATATTTACGCCCAACAACACATGTTCATATAGAACTATATAAAATGTATTATCATCTTATACTTTTCGATTTCTAAACGCCTTATTGTGAAATTTTACATACCGTAAAACCGTGCGTGCCCAAAAATCCTAGTGAAGTATGAATCTTATTCTATGAAAATTATCTTGTTAGTTAATTTTACGTTAATTTGTAGGTATGATCGTGGGTGCAGCTGCATCAACAGTTTACTACAACATAAGACAAAGACATCCTACACTTGAAATGCCAGTCATTGACTATGATCTTGCTCTTTTGTTTCAACCTATGTTGGTGCTTGGTATTAGTCTTGGTGTTACCTTTAATGTCATCTTCCCCGATTGGATGGTCACACTTATACTCATTATTCTTTGCTTATGTAAGTCATCGACTCACAACTTTGCTTATGTAACATGTTTGAATAGACAATATAATAACACATTATTTTGCATTAAATTTTAACATTTAGTGTGAAATGAGTATTACATTTGACTATATTGAAACAGACCCTAAGTCAAAGTCGAGTGCTTATTAACTAATATTGTGTTGCAATTGCAGTCACCTCAACCAAGGCTTTCTTTAAAGGGATTGAGAAGTGGAAGAAAGAAACTATCCAAAAGGTGGATTAACTTATTTAATTCTCATTACTATGTGTTAGGATGCAACTAAGTATTAGTTTGACGAAGGAGGATAAGTAGGAATAATTCTTATACAAAATGCGAATTGTGAACATTACTACTTTATATGTGAACTTTAATTGTGAACTGTTAAGGTTCACACATAATGTAATAATGTTTTCAGTTTACATATAAGATACACAACTAAGGTGAATTAGCATTTCATTACATTTTCACCTGAAACTCCCTCTTAGTTTGATTTCTCTACATTTTGTACTTAATTAATTACGAAATTTTATTAATATTTCAGGAGGCTGATACGAGATTAAGATCAATAGGTGAGACTTCTTGTTTATATTCACAACATGATCCCTTAATTAATCCTCATTTGAATATACGAACTAAACGACGTCGTATTGATCAGAAATGGACCTAGAAACGGACCTAAAAACTACCGAGGAACCAGAAAACAAACCTTTGCCTGGAGCAACAAACAAACGTGTTAAGGTATATATATAAATATGTGCAACTAAGTTTTTTCCCCTTAATTAATCCCGAGCTAAATTAAAGGTTATCAATTAATGCAGGTGCCTTTTCTTAAGAATGTAAAATGGATCAAACTCGCTATCATTATTTGTGTTTGGATCTGTATTCTAGCACTCCAAATCATCAAGGTAAATCAACTTTACTATAAGTCTATAACATATATATACAAACATCAAATATTAGTATAATCTAATGACTTTTGTTTTTGCTGCAGAGCTACACCTCCAATTGTTCAAAATACTATTGGCTTTTCAACCTCTTGCAAGTATGTAGACATACTTATTTGTGCTTGGATAGTTCTATAGTCTTAAGTTGCACGTCGCTAATTTGTAATCCATGATTCGATCAGATCCCAGTCGCGGTTACAGCATCAGGATACGAAGCTGTAATGTTGTACAAAGGAAAGGCCAAGATTGCATCGCGAGGGGACAAGGGCACACACTTTAAAGCAATTAGATTGGTTTTCTATTTGTTTGTAGGTGTGTTTGCGGGTACCATCGCGGGTCTTGTTGGTGTTGGTGGAGGACTCATTATGGGGCCTTTGTTTCTCGAGATGGGAATACCTCCTCAGGTTAGTTTAATTATCTGTTTAATTAGACCAGTTAAAATATGACTCGAAAACTTTTAGAGGGAGGATCAGGTGGAATAATTTTTACGGTGCGAAATGTGAACTGTGAACATTACTACCTTATATGTGAGCCTATAGTACTAATTCACATATAAAAGTTCACAGTTAACCTCATGTGTGAATTTTAACTGTTCATAGTTAAGGTTCACTTATAAGGTAGTAATATTTACAATTCACATATAAGGTAGTAATGTTCACACTTAAGGTGAATTCTCATTTCACACCGTAAGATATGCTTTCACTGGAAACCCCTCAATTTTCAACCTCTAAAAGTTTTGGTCAACTTATATCCTAATGTTTCGGAAAAATGTCTTAATGAAGGTGTCAAGTGCGACTGCGACATTCGCCATGTTGTTCTCTTCCTCGATGTCTGTGGTTGAATACTACCTTCTCAAACGATTTCCCATTCCTTACAGTAAGTCAAAATCACTTGAAATATCTATCTCTTCATTAGATGAAACAATTTAGCTTATATTTATAAGTTTGAGTTTATGCGCTCGTATGTACACGACCATCAGTCAATCTGTAACAACTATAACTTTTTGTATGTAGCTCTCTACTTTGTTGGAGTGACGACCATAGCTGCACTCGCCGGACAATACATAGTCAAGAGAGTGATTGGTATTCTAGGAAGAGCTTCGCTTATCATCTTCGTTCTTGCTTTAACCGTCTTCATAAGTGCATTTTTGATTGGTAAGTTATATTTACATGTCCATTACTTACTTAACCAAACTAGTTAACATTGATACTAATAATGTTTATTGTTGGTGATTTGTCTAGCCGGAGAAGGCATTATCAACGTGATCCACAAAATGAATCATCACAACTACATGGGGTTCGAGAGCCTTTGTTCAAGCCATTAATTCTTATTGAATTTACCATAAAGCAAAAGTTCGTTTTGTAACTTTTTAATATCCTTTTTAGCGCTGAGCACAAGCGTTATTTTATAATTGCACTGCTTTAGTAATTGTGTTTAGGTGTAGCTAGGGTTACGAAATCTACCTAATAATTATTAGGTCAGAAGTTTCTTGTGTATATGTTTCACAACTTTGTCATAAGAGCTCAACTTAGCTTGATATGATGTACGAGGTTGTTGTAAAGCCCATAAATCAATAAATATGTGTTCGAGTTTGTCTAAAGTCTAACAAGTACATCAAACCAAATATGAACCCAAAATTAATTGTTAAGATTTAACCTTCTACTCTTGATTACTTGTTGGAATGGGAACCTTGCATTGGAGTTGGAATGTTAGTTGTCATGGTGTTTCCTCTCTGTTTTCTCACCCAACAAATTAGTTTGAGTTGACCATAATTCCCTACATACACTACTAGTTTGATTTTAGATAACTGAATAATGGATTTCAAAGATAGGAAAAATATTGATGAGTAGTGATTTGGGATAGTGTTAATTAATATTGAGGAGTATTGATTCCTGCTCTAGTGCTTTCCACAGTTTCTATCAAAAAATAATATAGGATAGGGAATAATCAGTATGATTAAGACTGAGTTCCAATCTTAGTAACCAGATCCGATAGATCTTAAGCGCCATCGATTCGAGAATTGTAAAACAATGAAAGAAGTAATGGACACAAGAATTGGTCACGCAGTTCAGTTTCCCTACATCTGCGAAGTCTCAGTGGGGAGACTCATCCCGAATAATGCACTAGATCAGAAAAGGTTCAACAAGGTTACAAGACACCAATCAAGACGAGCAAGAATTAGCCTAAGCAAGCTACTACAAAGAAGATACTAGGACGAGAGTAAAGAAAGAGATTCAGCCCCCTTTCAAGGCAAGAACAGCTTCAAGGAAGAAGCTATGAAGAACGCCAAATGAATCTCTGAAGGCCACCACCGGAGGACTCAACTTCCACCGTGAAAATCACTGCGATCGATCAATCACAAACCCTAGCTCTCTATCATTCTCTCTAGCTCTGTAAATGTGGAAATGGCGAAGAAGTCGAATGACAAGCTAACCCTAACTCTTCGAGTTATATAGCTTGTCAGAAACCATCGTCAGACAAAGCCACAAAACACAGCGTTTCAATTAATTTGAAGCAAGGAAGACTGGATCACAGAAACAGCCCAAATCAATTAGGCTCATTATCACAGATACCAGGAATTCATTTAGCTCAAACAATATGCCATCTCAACCAAGCATGAGCCCGGGGTTGCATCCTTGTGAGCCATGATCCCTGGACCATGATTGAGCCACACTCAAGCTAACGCGCTCTAGTCCTAGGTGGTGCTTGCTAGACCAATTGTTGAACCACAAAATATACATGTAGATATGGATTACAACACATTTACATATGCCCTCCTAATCCATACATACTATTCTACCTATCTGAACCTAGTGCATCACTTCAAGAGACGAGTTCACATGCATCATTGACTCACTCCCACATCTCACGTTTCATCATTGATGTGAAGAGCTTCCCTGCAAAAAACAAACTTGTTAGTAGGAACTACTTGAGTCCCAAAATCTGCAGGATTAAGTTCACCTTTTATCTTCTGAACAATAATGTCATCATTCTCCACTTTATCTCTAATAAAATGGTATCTAACATCTATGTGTTTGGTTTTTTCATGGTACACAGGATCTTTACAAAGAAAAAGTGCACTCTGACTGTCAATATTAAGAATAGGTGTATAAGTCTTACCATCTATCTCATGTAAAATACATGTCAGCCAAAATGCCTCCTTACAAGCCTCAGTGGCAGCAATGTACTCAGCCTTAATAGAAGACAGAGCAATAATAGGCTGCTGCTGAGATTTCCAAGATATGCAATTGCCAGCCCAAGTATAAAAGAATGCAGTAGTAGACTTACGAGTATCCTTATTACTAGCAAAATCAGAATCAACATATCCTTGAACCTCAGTCCTAGGAGCAAACTCAGAATACATAAGACCAAGTTTATGAGTACAAGAAATGTATCTAAGCATATATTTCATACCTTGCCAATGCCTATCACCAGGGTTAGACATATATCTACTCATAACACTCGCAGCATAAGCTAAGTCAGGTCTAGTACAGAGCATTGCATACATTAAAGAACCAACAACCACATCATATGGAACATTTTCCATTTTCTTTTTTTCAGATTCAGAAACAGGACACTGAGTTCTAGATAAATCCAAATGACCTCCTAATGGTATAGAAGTAAGTTTGGAGTCTTTCATGGCAAACCTATCTAGGACTTTAAGCAAATGATCAGTTTGAGATAAATGCATAGTCCTTTTATTTCTATCTCGAGTTATAGTCACTCCTAAAATTTTCTGGGCAGGACCAAAGTCCTTCATGTCAAAGTGAGTTTTTAAGTCATGTTTTACACCAGAAATTGCAACCTTAGAACTACTAATCAACAAGATATCATCCACATATAACAGAACATACAAGGGAGCTTTAGACTGCACATTTTTATAGTATAGACAAGTGTCATACAGACTTCTAGAGAACCCTAGAGATATCATACAAGAGTCAAATTTCCTATTCCACTGTCTAGGAGATTGCTTAAGTCCATAAATGGATTTGTTTAGCAAGCAGACATGATCAGGATTTTTATTACTAACAAAACCCTTTGGTTGTCTCATGTAAATAGTCTCAGTTAGGTCTCCATGTAAAAAAGAAGTTTTAACATCCATTTGTTCAAGTTCTCAGTCATAAACAGTGGTCATAGCTAAGAGGAGTCTCATGGTTTTATACTTCACAATTGGGGAAAATATTTCATTATAATCTACTCCTTCTTTTTCAGTAAATCCTTTAGCAACCAATCTAGCTTTAAACCTAGGTGGGTCATGTAAAGTTGTGCCCTCTTTAATTTTGAAGATCCATTTACAGTCAATAGTCCTAGCCTTATCTGGTTTAGGAACTAGTTTCCATGTTTCATTAGCATGCATGGATTGTATTTCCTCATTCATAGCAGTTATCCACTCATTAGCTTGTTTACTATTAGCAGCTTGTTCATAGGTTTCAGAAGTAGTGAACTTAATCACTTCAGCAACAGTGAAAGCAAACTCAACAATCTTAGGAAAACACCCAACAAAATTCACATCATATCTCCTGTTAGGAATTCTAGCCCTAAGAGCCCTATCTCTAACTAATTGATAATCAGAGAGAGGAGGAGAAAGATTTTCATTCAACAGATCATTATTAGCAGACTGTATATTATGAGAGTCTTGTGAGTTTTCAGTGTTACCTGCCCCACCTGATTGGTGAGGTTGTTGTACTTCATAGTTGCTTGAGGCATCTAGAGGTTCTTCTGGGGACTCTTGATGCTCAGAAGAGGTTCCAACTACACTTTGTTGAATACTTGGTGGGTCTTCAACCTCCATATCCTCTTCTCCATAGGGCTCCTCTTGATTCACATCATAGAAGACTCCATTTGAGATGCTTACCATTTGTACCTGTAGGCTCAGTGGTAGACATCAGTTTTGACTTAAAATAATATTCATCCTCATTGAAAATCACAGACCTTGAGGTTATAACTCTGTAACCTCCAGGTTGAATGAGTAGGAGTTTATAGCCTTTTACCCCATCTGGATAACCTAACATGACACATTTTAGAGCTCTAGGTTGCAACTTGCCTTGAGATGCTTGAGCATAGGCAGTGCAACCAAAAGGTTTCAAGTGAGTTATGTCAGGTTTATTTCCAGTCCACATTTCTTGAGGGGTTTTAAATCCTATTGTGGAGGAGGGACTTCTATTAATGAGATAGGTTGCAGTTAATACAGCTTCTCCCCATATGCTACTTTTCATTCCAGAAGTAAAAAGCATACACCTAGCTCTTTCCAACAAGGTTCTATTCATCCTCTCAGCAGTACCATTCTGCTGAGGGGTTTCAGGAACAGTCAAATGTCTTTTTATACCATTTTCTTTGCAATAAGTATCAAACAAATTATTGCAGAATTCTAAGCCATTATCAGTTTTTAGACACTTAAGTTTATAATTGGTTTGACTTTCAACTAACACTTTCCAAGACTTAAAATTCTCAAAGGTCTCATCCTTACTTTTCAGCAAGTATACCCACACTTTCTTGGAGTAGTGATCTATTAGAGAAAGAAAGTATCTTCTTCCTCCAATAGTATCAACTTGAGCAGGCCCCCAGAGATCTGAATGAACATATTCTAGGGGATTGCTAGCAGTGTATGTGGACTTGCCAAAGCTGTGGGCAGTTTTCTTACCAAGCACACAGTTTTCACAGAAATTCAAGTCACAAGGTTTAAAGTCAATCATACCATTCACATACACCTTATTAAGGCCAAGATTGCCTAAGTGTCCAAGTCTAGCATGCCATTTCTTAGTAAGATCCAAATTATCACTCTTATTAACTCCAATGGAGACATTAAGTTCAGGAGAAGCAGTAACATAGTACAATCCTCCTTTCTTAATGCTCCTTATAAGGACAATATTATTTCTAATTACTTCCCTTATACCATTGTGAGTAATAATGTGACAGTTCAAATCATCAAAGACAGATTCAGATAACAAATTCCTCCTAAGTTCAGGTACCCATCTAACATTAGACAGAGTTCTAATCTTATTATCATGCATTTTCAGAGCTACTCTTCCTATGCCTTTAATAGCTAAGGAGGTGTGATCACCAAGCATCACTTCACCTCCATCACATTCAGTTAAGGACTTAAAGAATTTCTTATAAGGAGTAGCATGCATAGTGCAACCAGAATCTAGGATCCAGGAATAGCAATCAATAGAGGGGATAACAACAAGGAGTCATTATTATAGTGGGGCATTGTTCACAAACATTAGAGTAATTTTTATCTTTTTCACTCTTATCTTTGTTTTTCTCATCTCTTTTCTTCTTGTGACAGTCAGAGGCATAGTGCCTTAATTTTTCACAGTAATAACACTTCACTTTGGACATATCTTTATCCTGAGGGTTGGTGCTATAACTCTTAGGCTTCTAACCCTTTTTGCTCTTAAAGTTTCCCTTAGCCATCATGACTTCATTTTTAGTGTCACTTTTAGTCTCAGTTTTAGAGCCATTTATAATCTTGAAGACTTTTAAAGACTCATTTTTCTGGATGATAGCCTCAATAATCTTAGTCAAAGTAAGTTCATCTCTACCATATTGGATCACATCTTTTAGAGTCTCAAATTGACTAGGAAGGGAATTAAGTAACAAAACAGCCTGGTGGGTTTCTTTAATTTCATCATCATATCTCTTAAGATCCTGTGTCATTTTTAGGAAATTATCTAGATTTTCCTGGACAGTCAAGGTGGTTTCCATCTTATAAGTAAACAACTTGCACATAAGAGAAATTCTACTAGGTAAGGACTTAGTCAAGAAAATGGATTCCAGAGCATTCCATAGGGCCTTAGGTTGAGTAAAGCTTACCACCTGATGAGCTATGTCGTCAGTTAACCTTAAGGTGATCTCAGAATGAGCAAGATCTTGCATATCCTTCATCTCTGAGTTAGAAATTCCCAGTGGCCACTCCTCAGACACAGCCTAGCTTGTAGCATTTTTCCCTTATTAGGATGGCCTTCATCTTGACCTTCCACATGGAAAAATCACTTTGTCCATTATAGGGCTTCAGTCTCACCGAGTCTGTCATCTTAGCCCCTATGCAAGTAAACACACCTTGTTAGAATCAATAGAAAACAAAAAGAAAAAAAAAAATTAAAGAGACAGTACAAATTAGGGTTTCTGTAGGCTCAAGTATTACAAACAAGAATCTCACAGAAAGCAACCCTAATTCAGCAAATCTTGCTTAACCTAGAAAGATCAAGTAACAAGAAAGCACAACAGTCACACAGCGGAAGCAATACAAGCAATTTCAGAGCAACCTGGCTCTGATACCACTTTGTAGAATCTCGGTTCCAATCTTAGTAACCAGATCCGATAGATCTTAAGCGCAATCGATTCGAGAATTGTAAAACAATGCAAGAAGTAATGGACACAAGAATTGGTCACGCAGTTCGGTTTCCCTACATCTGCGAAGTCTCAGTGGGGAGACTCATCCCGAATAATGCACTAGATCAGAAAAGGTTCAACAAGGTTACAAGACACCAATCAAGACGGGCAAGAATTAGCCTAAGCAAGCTACTACAGAGAAGATACTAGGACGGGAGTAAGGAAAGAGATTCAGCCCCCTTTCAAGGCAAGAACAACTTCAAGGAAGAAGCTATGAAGAACGCCAAATGAATCTCTGAAGGCCACCACCGGAGGACTCAACTTCCACCGTGAAAATCACTGCGATCGATCAATCACAAACCCTAGCTCTCTATCACTCTCTCTAGCTCTGTAAATGTGGAAACGACGAAGAAGTCGAATGACAAGCTAACCCTAACTCTTCGAGTTATATAGCTTGTCAGAAACCATCGTCAAACAAAGCCACAAAACACAGCGTTTCAATTAATCTGAAGCAAGGAAGACTGGATCACAGAAACAACCCAAACCAAGCCCAAATCAATTAGGCCCATTATCACAGATACAAGGAATTCATTTACCTCAAACAATATGCCATCTCAACCAAGCATGAGCCCGGGGTTGCATCCTTGTGAGCCATGATCCCTGGACCATGATTGAGCCACACTCAAGCTAACCTGCTCTAGTCCTAGGTGGTGCTTGCTAGACCAATTGTTGAACCACAGAATATACATGTAGATATGGATTACAACACATTTACAAAAACACATTTACAAAGACACTAGTCATGTTAATTTCACCCACTAGTGTTTATGTCTATATGAACAATATTGTCTTTGGATGTTGTGCCTCCAATTTCTGTTGGTGTTGCAGCTGCCTCTTCAATTGTTGAGGTTTGTTCTTACAAATCTAAATTTCAAGTTTGTTAAGTTACTGTGAATAAATCTCAATTCATTATTCACATACTTTTCCAAACAATGTAAATGTTTTAGGCCATATTTCAATAATTATTATGTACAAACTTTATGTAGCACTAGAATTCTCGCAAAAACTTTGATCATACTTTAGGAGTCTTTCAGTGCAATCCGAACACTAAGGTCCTTTGTTTAAGATGAGTACGAGGTAGAACTGTACACTGAACAAGTCCATGAGACACTCAACCTTAGACTCAAAAAAGTTGTAAGCTATCTGTTAGTAGTACAAATTAAAGCTCTTAAAATCTACTCCCTCCGTCTTTGTTTGTTTGTCCTGTTTCCTTTTCGAGCGTCCTCTTTTGTTTGTCCAGTTTTCATTTATATTCATTAATTTCTTCCTATTATACCCCTACTCAATTTAATATTTACCAACAACCCATTGTCCTGGTAGATCTTGGCGACCTTGGTGGAGGTGAGGAGGACGGTAAAGGCTTTGCAACCCTTCGAGGCTAGGATGGAAACAGGCAGAAGGAGGAAGAGGATGGAGAAGAAGATGTGAGAAGGTGGGGTTCAGATCTGGAATTGATTGGGGGTATTTGGGGATTTTGGTTTTCTATTTGATTTTGTATTTAATTTTTAGACTCAGCTTAAGTTTTGATTGGCTAAACTTTGTACTTTGTTTTTTCCTTAATTCAAGTGAAATCTGTCTTTGTGGACAAACATACCGGGACAGAGGGAGAATACAAGTTCTTTGCTTAACACTTTTGCATTATCTTTTGCAAGTAGTGGGGGCTATTCTCAAGATGTTTAAATGTAGCATCTACTTTGTCAGTCATCGTAGTGGTGATATATGGCGCTACCCTGACCATCAATGGAACCATGACAACTGGTGATTTAACTTCCTTTCTTCTCTAAACCTCACAGGTGGCGTTCAATCAATAGTTGTTTCAATTCATATCATTTGATTCATTTGCTTCATCATTAAGCTGAATTCTGAAAAATAAAATTCCTCTTGCAGTTGGATCTTCTGTTTCTGGGCTATCTAGTTTATACATTGTGGCAATGAAAGCTGCAGGAGCTAGTAGACGAGTTTTTAAACTTTTGGACCGTGAATCTTTTATGCAGAAATCGGGAGATAAGTGTCCATTGAGGCATTAATTTCCGTCTTTTGCAGAAATCAGGAGATAAGTGTCCATTGAGGTTAGTACATTAATTTTCGTATTTTGTAGGGTAAAGAAACGTTCTTGGTAAATTTCCGTTGAAGTGAAAAATGGAGTTTTCTTTTGTAGTACACAATGCAGAAGTTGAGCTGGATGATGTGTGGTTTTCATATTCTTCACGCCCAAGCAATATTGTATTCAAGAAATAAACATCAATCTGATTAAGATGACTGATCATTGGAAATTTTGGTGTATTAAAAAACGTCTGTCTATGAAACCTCAGGGATTTACATTGAAGTTGGAGACGGGTTCAAGGTTGATCTTGTTTGGTCCAATTGGAGGTGGCAAAGTAAGTTCTATTTCATTTCGAAATGTGTTGTGCAATAATTTTGTCTTACAAAACTTTACCTAAAGAAGTGATCAGTCTAATAATTCCAAATTACTTGCAGACAACAGTAAACAATGTCGTCGACTCCAAGATCCAACGGATAAGGAAACTGTTCAGTTTAGGAGTAGGTTGTAATATATTGATTATTTATTTCATTACTATTTTTTTTGACGATCAAGGTATAGATATACTTTATTATATATGATGAGAATTGTGAACGTTGTTTGATTAATTACATATGAATGATTATATATGATGAGAATTGTAACGACAATGAAAGTTTACTACGGTTCTAACAATTTTATTACACACAAATTTACGGTTCTAACAATTTTATTACACATAAATTTACTACGGTTGTAAAAACATTACCACATATACATTTACTACGGTTATAACAACAATACTACATGCACATTTACTACGGTTGCAACAACATTACTACATATACATTTACTACGGTTGTTACAACATTACTACTTACATATTTACTACGGTTGCCACATTTACTACGAGTTTTCATGGGGGTAAAAAATCTGCATTTTTACTACGGTTACTAATTTACTACGGTTATGTAAAACCGTAGTGAATATGTGAACCATAGTAAAGATGTAACCGTAGTAAACAGAAACACTACAACCACTTTTAGTACGGTTCAGAACCGTAGTAAAACACGCTTTTGAACCGTAGTAAAACTGACATTTTGTACTAGTGACACGAACACTTTGTTTTTCCTACGTTAAGTTTTCTTCCTACTCGAACCTTTCTCTAGAACTAGGTTAAGTTTTAGGAAGAAAACTGTAATCTATTGTTCATATCTGAAGTGCAACTTTAATATACAAGTAGTCTTTTGCTTATTTCGAAGAGGGTGATTTTCATCCAAAGATAATTAGTTGGTTATCTAGGGTTTCCATATTAAGTAATCCCGGTGATAAACTGCTTGCTAGTTTTTGTTATGCTTAAAACAGAACACATTTATGTCCTAATTACAGTTGTCCTTTTTTTTAATAAGGTAAATATATTGAGAGAAGGATTACAAAAATGGTGCTACAACAAGTTCATGCAATACTCAAGAAAACAAATTTGAAACACTGAGCCAAAAATGCTCAAAGCCCAATTACAAAGTCTAAAGAGAAAGTCGTCGTACGAGATCATTCATGGCAATGTTACGGGGTTGTGAATAACACTTTAAAAAGGGGTACGATGTTTTTACATATGTTCTAATATACCGATCCTACGTTACTCTTGCTTGACTTTGTAGAAAAAGATTCACCATACAAGCGAAATACTATTCGCTAACACACACTAATTACGAAACATACATCGTACAAGTAAAATTCAATATCTGATTGGAAAATGTATGTACACTAGTACATAGAACATTTTTATTTTATTTGCTAGTTATTTAGGGGTTTTTGCAGAAAATCACCCGTTATATAGGTCATTTTACACGGAATCACCCGTTATATGGATATTTATTCTAAACCACCCATATTTTGATTTTTTATTACAATCAACCACCCTTTACCGGTTTCCGTTAGATGTTCCGTTAAAATGTGTGAAATGACCTTTTTATCCCTCTATTTTTACAGAAAATAACAACTTTAAAAGTTAATGGGCAGTTTTTGTAATTTCTTGAAAATTGATTGAAAGTATTCCAATATCATCTCCTTAAATCAAAAATCTGTGTTCTTCCCCAATTTCAATCTAATTCAACTCACAATCTTCAATCGAATCCTGAAACCTTGCAAGATAGTCCACTGGAGTAACCATTGTGATACGAAAGGAGGCAGATTCGATTGAAACCAACAAACCTATATTATCAGTAGCATAACACACCCCATTGAAGAGAATCAAATCCTGAAACTTACAGTCCGGATCAGGAAGAGCAACGGAAGTCCAAATCGAATCTCTGTGACTATAGTAGAACATCTTCCCAGTGGAAAACAACAGGAAAAGAGCTACGAATTCGCTCACGAGGGACATGGTCGAGGCGGAAGCATTTGGAAAGCTCAGAGACTCGGTAATGGAGAAGGTCGACGGAGTTTGCAAGACGACAAGACTGCAACTGAGCAGTGGAGTGTGGCCCTTATTGCAATCGAAATCTGGAAGGAAAGGAAGAGAGATGGGGAGATTGGTAGACACGACACCAGGCTGTAAAGAGGGTGATGAGGAGTAATCTTCTTCTTCAAGAGGTCTGTGGCCAGACGGGAGTCAGTCTGAAGCACCACCTTACGAAAGCCTTTAGCCCAAGCCAAATCAAGGCCGTGAAGGATGCCACTAAGCTCAGCCCAAATGACACAACAAACGCCAATATTCTCCGCAAAGCCGCCTGTAATGGGTGATTGTCAGTTTTGTTGATAATTAATCCCAAGTGTAATGTTCAGATCATTTTGTACATAGAGCAGTGTTGGGCTTTAATCTGTAATTGGGCTTGATCATTTGTTTGAAGCCCAGTAACCAGCTGTGGCCCAGGTGCTCGACCCGACCCGTCTGAGGTTGCTGGGGCTCCGCGTGTGCTTGTTGAGGCTGAGGTATTTAAGCTCTTAACCCTTGTTGTTGCTCTCTTATCAGAATCATTCTCTTCCTTCGCCTCCATCTGTGAAAGAGAGCTTCTCCTAGGGTTTGGGTTTTTCCAAAGTGTTCTTGACTGTGGATCGAGAGCTTGATCTTGACAGAAGCAAAGCTTTTGCTTCTAGAGATAACTTCGAGCAGATTGTGTTCTTGCTTGGAGTTGGAGGCCTTGACGAGTAGTGAAGCTTGCAGATGCTCGACGGGTTGAAGTCTTGAGGAGATCTGGTCACACGCGTGGTTTAGGGAGTTTTCTCTTCTCTTGCTTTACAGATTCTTGTTGTCTCTGTTCTGTGTATTTGGTCTGAACTTAGAGCTTTGCTCTCTTGTAATATTGTGACCTACTTAGTGGATTTGGCCATCAATCTTGAGGCCACGGGGAGTAGGCTGAGTCCAAACCTCGTTAACAACTCATTGTGTCATTTTACTTTCTGCATGCAGTTCTTCTTGTGTGTTTATGGTAATCTGAGTCGAGCAAATATAATCTCACAGATTGGTATCAGAGCCAGGTTACTTGATTACTGCTATATCTGAAATCTTGTGTGATTTGTGTAGATACTTGCATAATTAGGTACTATCATTTCTCTGTGAATGATCTTGGCTCATTGCTTCCGCATCTATTGATTCAGATTATCTCTGTGACTGTGTTGGTCTTGATCTGTGTGATTTAGACCTAGGATCTACAAATCTTGCTATTATTTGTTCAAGATTTGCTACTCCTTCTTCCTTGTTGTTCTGTTTTAATTTTTAATCTTGAAACTTACTTGTGTGTTTGGTTTCAGGGAAAAATAAAACTATGGGAGATAACAACATTAGGATGAAATCCTTTGATGGAACTACAGATTTTGCAATGTGGCAAGTCAAAATGAAAGCTATACTGGTGAAGGAAAAGTGTAGCAAAGCCATCAAACAAGACTACCTTGCAGAAACCTCACCTGCTAGAAGGATGGAGATGGATGAACAAGCCCACTCAGAAATCCTCATAAGGTTATCTGATGATGTGACTCGACAAGTGGTAAATCATACTACTACTAAATCTCTCTGGGATGCTCTAGAAGCATTATATCTTACTAAGTCTCTACCCTCTAGGATTTCTTTGCTCTGCAGATTATTCACTTTTAAAATGGATATTAATCTAACTTTGAGTGATAACCTAGATAAATATCTTAGGATGACTCAAGACTTAGAAAGATGTAATGATAAGATAGGAGAAACTCACCAAGCTGTCTTGCTTCTTAACTCTTTACCCTCTCAGTTTGATAATTTTAAGGATGTGATTCAGTATAGTAATGAAACTTTGACTACACAAAAGATCATAGATTCTGTTATTGAGAAAAATGAAACCTTAAAAGTGTTTAGAACTAAAAATTCTGACAAAAAGACTGAGGTAAAAGCTGAGGCTTTAATGATGAATGGTAAAAACAAGAAGAAATTTAAGACTAAGAAAGAAAAGAGATATGAGCCTTCAAATTCTTCTGATAGTGATAAGAAGAGAAAGTGTTTCTACTGTAACAAAACTGGCCACTTTATTAAAGACTGTCATAAAAAGAAAAGAGATGAGTCTAGTAAGGAAGGTCATGATAACTCTGCTTCTTTACTTGAGTCTCAGGATTATGAAAATTGTGAAGTGCTTATGTGTTGTGATTCCCCTGTTGATTATGACTGGATACTTGATTCTGGCTGTACTATGCATGTCACTCCTTACAGAAACTTCTTTAGCTCCTTAACTGAGTGTGATGGAGGGAAAGTTATGTTAGGAGACCATAGTGCTCTAGCCATTAAAGGATTAGGTAAAGTCCCTCTAACTATGTTTGATGGAAAGACTAGGATTCTTCAAAATGTTAGGTGGGTTCCAGAATTAAGAAGAAATTTGTTATCTGAGTCAGTTTTTGATGATCTTAAATGTCAAATTATTACTCATAATGGTATAAGGGAAGTCATCAGAAATGGGACAACTCTTATTAAGGGAATTAAAAGGGGTGGGTTGTATCATGTTATAACTTCACCTGAGTTAAATCTCTCCAAAATGGATAATAGTTTAACCTTAGATCAGACTAAAGCTTGGCACAACAGAATGGGACACATAGGTAATAAAGGCTTGAATTATCTGTATAAACATGGTTTAATTGATAAAAAAACCAGTGGACTTAAGTTTTTGTGAAGATTGTATTTTTGGAAAGAAAACTAATAATTCTTTTTCTAGATCTTCTTATGTAGCCAGCAAACCCCTGGAGTATGTGCACTCCGATCTGTGGGGTCCAGCTCAGGTAAGTACAGTAGGTGGTAAGAGGTACTTTATATCTTTTATTGATCACTACTCTAGGAAAGTGTGGATTTACTTATTAAAAACTAAGGATGAAGCATTCTCTGCCTTTAAGAACTGGAAATTTGCTGTAAAAAAACAATCTGACTTGAAACTAAAGTGCCTTAGAACAGATAATGGCCTTGAATTTTGTAATCACTTGTTTAATGATTTTTGTACTCAAGAAGGGGTCAAAAGACACTTAACAGTGCCTGGAACACCCCAACAAAATGGCACTGCAGAAAGAATGAATAGAACTTTATTAGAAAAAGCTAGATGCATGCTAATAAGTTCAGGATTAAAACATTCCTTGTGGGGAGAAGCTGTTACCACAGCTTCCTACCTCATAAATAGATCACCCTCTTCTGTTATTGAATTTAAAACTCCTCAAGAAATGTGGACTGGCAGAAAACCAAGTATATCTCATTTGAGACCATTTGGTTGTACTGCCTACTCACAAATTTCTCAAGGAAAATTAAAACCAAGAGCTCAGAAGTGTATAATGTTAGGTTATCCTGAGGGAGTAAAAGGATATAAGTTGCTTATAATTCAACCTCATGGCTATAAAGTGATCTTATCTAGGAGTGTGACATTTAATGAAAAAGATTTTCATTACAAAAACATTCTAACAACTGCATCCAAGAGTACAGGTACCAAAGAAGCAGAGAGTGTAGAAGTGGTGATGAGAAACCAATTCTACATACCAGAAGGACCAAGTGAAGTCCCATGAGAGGAGGAGTTCGACCTAGGACATCCTTCCATGAGTCAGAATGAATCTGAAGAAGACTCAAGAGCAGCTGATCCAGACTCAAATAAAACCAGCCTGGAAGCTGAGAGTGACACAAACAACAACCATCAACATTTAGGGGAAGGAAACAGGGAAGTATCCCCCTCTATCACTGATATTTCTGTATATTCTGATGTGCATAATGATCACACTGTGGTGTCTGAGAATAATAATAATAACTCTAATAATGTGCATGACTTAAATGAATATCAATTAACTAGAGATAGAGCCCCCAGACTTAGAATTCCAAATAAAAAATTCTCTGTGAATAATGCTGAGGTTGTGGCTATGTGTACTGGTCTTGTTGACTATGCTTTCATGACTGCTAATGTGATAAATAATAGCTATACCCCTGATACTTATGAGCAAGCTTCTAGGTGTTCTGAGTCTAAGAAATGGCTTAGTGCTATGAATGATGAAATAGGCTCTATGATGACTAATAAAACTTGGACTTTAGTGCCCAAACCTGAAAATGCTAGGCTCATTGATTGTAAATGGATTTACAAAATAAAAGAGGGTAATAGTTCTAAGGATCCTCCTAGATACAAAGCTAGGTTAGTAGCCAAAGGTTTTACCCAAAGAGAAGGCATAGATTACAATGATATATTTGCACCTGTGGTTAAATATAAGACTATGAGACTTTTGCTTGCTATGTGTACTGTGTTTGACTGGGAACTGGAACAAATGGATGTTAAGACTGCTTTCTTACATGGTGAATTGGATGAGACAATTTACATGAAACAACCTAAGGGTTTTATTGACATTAAAAATCCTGATTATGCTTGTTTATTAAAAAGGTCTATCTATGGGTTGAAACAATCACCTAGACAATGGAACTTAAAATTTGATGCTTGCATGAAACAATTAGGTTTTCACAGAAGCAATTATGACACTTGTCTTTATTTTAAGGGTGTTAAGACTAGTTCTCCAGTATATGTGCTTCTTTATGTGGATGATATTCTTCTTATCAGTAACTCTAAGGTTTTAATTTCTGGTGTTAAGAGAGACTTAAAACTTCACTTTGATATGAAGGATTTAGGTCCTGCCCAAATGATTCTAGGTGTTAGAATTGTTAGAGATAGGAAGAGTAAGCTCATGAGGTTATCTCAGACTGAGTATGTTCAAAAAGTTCTGAATAAATTCAGTATGGATAACTCAAAGCCTACCTCTATACCCTTAGGAGGGCATTTGGAGCTAAGTAAGAATAGCTGTCCTACTGATCCTAAAGAAATAGAACAAATGTCTAGTGTACCTTATGATGTGGCAGTGGGATCTGTAATGTATGCAATGTTGTGTACACGACCAGATCTTGCTTTTTCAATCAGTGTATTGAGCAGGTTCATGTCCAATCCAGGTAATGACCACTGGTTGGCTATGAAATATGCTCTGAGGTATATTAGTGGGACCAAAGACTTGTGTTTAGTATATGGTGAGCATACATCTAGGGATGAGTTATTTGGTTATGTGGATTCAGACTATGCTAGTAACAAAGATACTAGAAAGTCTACTACTTCCTATTTTTATACTTGGGCTGGGAATTGTGTTTCCTGGAAGACACAACAACAGTCAGTTGTGGCACTCTCCTCTACAGAGGCAGAGTACAGCCCAAATGACACAACAAACGCCAATATTCTCCACAAAGCCACCTGTAATGGGTGATTGTCAGTTTTGTTGATAATTAATCCCAAGTGTAATGTTCAGATCATTTTGTACATAGAGCAGTGTTGGGCTTTAATCTGTAATTGGGCTTGATCATTTGTTTGAAGCCCAGTAACCAGCTGTGGCCCAGGTGCTCGACCCGACCCGTCTGATGTTGTTGGGGCTTCGCGTGTGCTTGTTGAGGCTGAGGTATTTAAGCTCTTAACCCTTGTTGTTGCTCTCTTATCAGAATCATTCTCTTCCTTCGCCTCCATCTGTGAAAGAGAGCTTCTCCTAGGGTTTGGGTTTTTCCAGAGTGTTCTTGACTGTGGATCGAGAGCTTGATCTTGACAGAAGCAAAGCTTTTGCTTCTAGAGATAACTTCGAGCAGATTGTGTTCTTGCTTGGAGTTGGAGGCCTTGACGAGTAGTGAAGCTTGCAGATGCTCGACGGGTTGAAGTCTTGAGGAGATCTGGTCACACGCGTGGTTTAGGGAGTTTTCTCTTCTCTTGCTTTACAGATTCTTGTTGTCTCTGTTCTGTGTATTTGGTCTGAACTTAGAGCTTTGCTCTCTTGTAATATTGTGACCTACTTAGTGGATTTGGCCATCAATCTTGAGGCCACGGGGAGTAGGCTGAGTCCGAACCTCGTTAACAACTCATTGTGTCATTTTACTTTCTGCATGCAGTTCTTCTTGTGTGTTTATGGTAATCTGAGTCGAGCAAATATAATCTCACACCACCAATTCAGTTGCCCATCTCGTCACGGATATAGCCCCCAGCCGAAGCGACTCCCCACTCACCAGAGGAATGCAGTGAATGGATCAAAACAGTTGTGAGTTAGACTGGGCCATGTGATGAGCGGGTGGAGTACTTCCATCACCCGCTTATTAACCTTTTCGGGTGCATCCGCCTGTCATCCATATCGAGTTTTCACCTGTCTATTGAATGCGGGTGAAATTGTCATCCCTATCCACAGTATATGAATTTTGGGCTTCTCATTTTGGGACTTGTTTCGAAGGATTTTTAGTTAAACTTGTTATGTATATTTTGCCTACAAATTCTATACACCGAAATTTTTTCAAAAAATAAATAAAATATCGCGCGATCATAGGCAGACATTTCAAAATTATAAACTTTTATTATTATTTCATAAACTCGTAGCGATAAAAAATGATAATTTTTTTAATATCATCCATTCTAAGTTTGTATTACCAAAAAAATAGAAGAAGGGGATTTTGTTATTTTATTACCAAACAAAATAGAAGAAGGGGATTTTGTTATAAAAAAAATAGAAGATTTTGTTACCAAAAAAAAAAAAATAGAAGAAGGAGATTTTGTTATCAAAAAAGTAGAAGAAGGGGATTTTGTTATAAAAAATAGAAGAAGGGGATTTTGTTACCAAAAAATAGAAGAAGGAGATTTTATTACCGAAAAAAATAGAAGAAAGGTATTTTGTTATTAAAAAAAATAGAAGAAGGGGGGTTTTGTATTTATCTTTTGATACTCTTACATTTGCACTCTTCTTTGTAACCCTACAACAATTACCTATAAAAAGCTTGTATGTTAATGATAATAGATACAAGTGTCATTTCTCTACTCTTCTTCTTCTCTCTAATCTCTCCATATTCACCCGACTTCTAACACGTTATCAGCACGATACGCTCAAGGTAATCGATCTTTCACACGATTTCTTATAATATAATTTAATACTATTTTCTTTTGTTTTAATCTTATCCTTTGAAGTGGATAATATATAATCATCTCCGGAAGATGATGAAATTGCACGACGGATATTGATTTATCCCCTAAAGTTGATATACTCAAAGAAGTAGAATTAACGTGATTGATCTTGTATTATCTCCCGATCTCCCGAAGTAGATATATATAAAAGGCTTTTGCATGAAACCACTCTTTATTTAGGTCAATTTGCATAGAACCACCCGTTATTTGCATACTGATTTAAAACCACCACTATATTTATTTTGTTTACAAAAGACCACCTATGAGTAACTTTCGTTAACTAATCGTTAATTATGTGAAAAGACCATTTTGTCCATTGCTCTTTAAACTAATTACAATCAGTTACCAGGTTACCCACCTACTGTTACCTGTAATGAGATTCGAAATCAAATTGAAAATTAGGGTCTGATGAAATTGGGGAAATTAAATAAAAATAGAGGTTTTTACCGAAAATCACCCGTAAAATATCGTATATTGCTCAAAACCACCCAATTAATTAAATATTATCGGAAACCACCCGAATAAAGTATTCCGTTAGGCAAACGCCACCCATTTCATAATTCTGTCAAAATTTCTGTTAAATATGAGTAATTACCATTTTAACCCTCTCCTAATTAATATAATAATTTAGATGTAATTCAAAAACCCATGAAGTGGATATATGTAATCATCTCCCAAAGAAGATGAATTTACGTGATTGATCTTGTATTATCTCCTGAAGTAGATATATATAATCATCTCTCGAAGAAGATGAATTTGCATAATTGATCTCCTGAAATGGATATATTATATATACAATCATCTCCCGAAGAAGATGAATTTGCGTGATTGAGTTTGTTATCTCCTGAAGAAGGTGAATTTGATTATTAACTCTCGTAGAGTTTTTTTTATACATTTTGTGTATATGGATGACGAAATAGTTTTTCAAAGAGTTTCTTTATGTTTCATGTTTTAATGGTGGTAACTGATACGATTTTTTTTTGTTACATGCATAACGCTTTAATGGCCATTAATAATGTCATTATTTCATTCCATGTAGAACGTTTGTTTTTCATGTATTAACTAGATTCGGACCCCCGCGCTACGCGTGGGGCAATTACGGATTTTCGTATACGGTATAATGTTGTAAATAGGGGATTTAGGGTGTAGATAGGCTGCAGACGATAGTGGAGATGATGATAAAATGGTGATATTCGGACGAAGGAGGGTGAAGATGAGCGACCTTTTTTCATTAACAATATTTTGTGTTAAAAATTTATTAATTTGGTGCATTCATTAACTAAATTTTATGTTATGGAGTTGAAGAATATGAAGAAATGTAGATATTAATTGTATTGGTTGCAATTAAGAGAAGATGAAAGTTTTTTATTAAAATTCATGAATGAGATGAGAAGAAATTGATGAGAAGGAATTAGTTCATGCATTGAATAGATACTGGTTGTCATAACTTTCTCAATGGCTAATAGTTTATATGAGATATAGATGGGAGATAGAAAGAGAGAGAGGAAAATTAGGTTTAAACATTAATTAGTCCAATTGACATTACTTTCTCAAAACATCAATTTTATTATATATAAAATATATAGATAGATTAAAAATATCTAATTAACCCAAATTGATTTTTAACCGAGGAAGAAGGGGGTTTCGGGATGAAGCGAAGGGATTGACGAACGAGGTAGAGATCACAATGAGTGTGGAGATTGTGATAGATGAAGGAGACGAAGAGGATGTGTTCATAGTTGGTGATGAAATTAGCATTAATAGAAGAGATAATTAGGGTAAAGATTTAAAATATTAGCATTCAGATTAATTTTTAATCGGGGAAGGAGGGGCACCGGCATGAAACGAAGGGATTGACGAACGGGATAAAGAGGGGAATGAGTTTGGAGATTGTGGTAGAGGAAGGAGATGAAAAGGATGTGTTCTTAGTTGGTGATGAAATTAACATTTAAAAGAAGAGATAATTAGGATAAAGATTTAAAATATTAGCATTTATTAGGTACAAATTGTCATTACTTCATCAAACCCATCAACTTTTTTATATAGACTAGATTCGGGGTCCCGCGCTTCGCGCAGGGCAATTACGAATTTTCGTATGTGGGTTTAATTTTGCAAGAACATCAAACCAATGTTAATGAGTAAACTACATGCATCCACCATGTTAATATGAGGAGATATCATCGCAATGATAGCATGGCACTAAATTAAAAAAATTGGCAACATAAGTTCCTAATTATGGACATTGAATGTATGCACAAATTACGATAATTCAACATCATACAAAACTCGTCTCCCTCCTTTCTTATAGAAAATCTATTGAGTTTTAATACATGAAACTGCAAAGTGACATCTCCTTGAAGTAGTCCTATTGGTTAAAAGTGGGATGGTAGAATCTTGGATCTAGAAAAGTCTTTCATTTGAGCTTCAACTTTCTTCATAAGCAAACACATTTAAAAATGAGAACTGCTTCCTAATGTAGTTTCTGATTATAATGATATACAAAAGACCACCTTTATGTACATTCCTTCAAGTTCCAACACAAATTGAAGTGTCAAACCCTAAAAAAGAACAACAAAAACTTTGCAATTTCCATAAACCAAAATCTGATACATCAAGAATTACAAATTGTAATTCATCCTAATCCTAATTAAACAGAAAATCGACATTACTAAAGATGTGCTTCATTTCGTATTTAGGTTATTTAATTAGACAATGCAAAATCTGACATTACCGAGAACTGAAGGTTTGTACCTTTCTTGTTACTTATGACTTTAAATTCATATTTAAAAAGTAGATCATTTATGCCCTTTCGACATTGTTATTGTTTAGATGTGAACAGTTATAAAAAGAATCATTTTTCAAAGGATACTAATAATTGAATGTTTATTTCTGCTCAGACTCAAGAACCTCCAACAATGTCGATGTTGGATCCCGACGAACATCTGAACCAATTTTATGAATCTCATCCAACAACATAACGGAATTACAGATGCCTAGTTTCTATAATCCAAGAGTAAAGCATGATGTGACAGTCCATTCAACCATAAAAAAATCCAAGAGAAGTAACAAATATATCTCGACATGAATAAGTCGTCCAAGCATTCTTCCAATATGTCATTTTGTGCTCTATAATATCAGCATTATCCTTCACATCACCGAGAGAGATTCTAATCAACTTTTTCGAGGCAGATCAGCCAACAACTCAAGGTAAATGTTGTACCAGGCTATTAAGGCTGCATTTTTTTAGTCTCCTGAAATTTGATTGTTTCAAGTTTTAAATGTAAAATAAGCCGCACTACCATGTTCTACTCTTGGATTTTGAGAAGAATGTCAAGCATATGAGGAAGATGCCTGGAAAGCAGGCAAGAGATAAACGTGGTTTCTAAACAAAGATAGGCTACGTTAATTTCAAACTTCATTTTCACTATCCACCTACAGATTAGTCAAATAAGACAAAATTGAATAAACTCATAATATTATCAGTACTTGAGCATATATCATATTCAAACCACAACAACATGAACAAATTCAAGAACAACCAGATAGATATCAGTGAGTCAACATATCACACAAAAATGTTGAATAATCTCATGAGCAGAGCAATACTTGTAATCCGAAAAAGGATGTGCTCTATACTCATAAGACCAACAACATTTGTTGGTATCTGTAAGTGAAATAGAGCAGAAGCATATCAAATAGAGAAACCAACGAAAAAGAAATGAGAAAATAAATCTCAATGATAACTTATCCACAATGTCATGCACTTTCCTTCATGAGTCCTCCACTTACAAGTTACAAAGAACCGATGATTTAGCAACCATACATCAAAATGTAGCCCTCGCCATTATCCGAGCAAATGTACTATCCAAATGAACCAATTTTCACAATCAAACAAAATGATATAGATTTAGTTCAACCTAATCAATTCAGAAGCAATAGGTAAATGAACAACACCATAGCTTAAGAACAACATAATAGGTTACTGCGAAATGAAACTTGGGAATACTACTACATACAAAGATTTATACACCGAATAACTTTTTTAAAAATACCTAAGTTAAGAATGTTAGATACATCAAGCGTATGTCATGTACCCAAGTAGTATGTAGGAAATTATATTTGTATCCCATCACCGGAGTTTTGATTTATAAACATGAAACTTGGGAATACTACTACATACAAAGATTTATACACCGAATAACTTTTTTAAAAATACCTAAGTTAAGAACGTTAGATAAGCCTATGTCAGGTACCCAAATAGTATGTAGCAAATTATATTTTTATCCCATCACTGGAGTTTTGATTTATAAACAATATTAATGAATTAATTAATAAAATACACAACTACTGCACATTACTTGAACGCCTTGAGAAACAATTGTTGCAGAGAAATCTTTCTGCGCCTTTCTTTTACCACAACATCAATATTTGCACAAGTTAACATATTTTTTATGATAAATCAATTGTTGCAGAGCCAATGGTGAAAGAATAGAAGTCTTTTTTTCTTCTTCCATATCCTGCAAGGGCATAGAAAGTTTAATTTACACGGGCAAAAGTCTCTGCAAACAGAAGTGTTACAAATAGGACTTAAGGTATTTGCAGGACTAAAATCCAGAGTTGAAAAAGAATTTGAACTGGAATTTCCTGGAAAATGATGCAAGTATTACGTTTGTACCCAATAAAATTACAGCATAAACCATACTTATATACATGTCACGAAAACAATTCGTATATCATCCAGCTCCAAAGTACAATTCGTCTCACAAACTAATTAGAATTTGTCTCACCCTATGTATATATAAATTTTGTTCAATTATGATCTGGAATTTAAGATCAATCCATGTAAAAGTCTAATTTTTAGCTCACATGTCCTTATTACTATTCGTGAAGCTCCATTTATACAACAATAATCAATCTAAGACTCTCAATGTGAATAAGTTCAGCTAATTAAGATCCATGCTAAAATATTCCATAATGACGAATGCATAGAAATAAAAAAAAGCTTTTATAGATAAAGCTAATTAAAGGAAACCATGAATCTTGATAAAGAGGGAGTTGTGAGATAAATCTTACATTTTTAGAGGGGTATTCTTAATAGCCAATATCCATTCTTGAGTAAACCGTCTCAAGTTTCATAGAGAGAAGCTGCATGAAGCATAACTTAGTTTGTAAAGTATATTCAAGGTAAATTTAAATGAAGGATAAGCAACCTCCCTGTTCTCATTTTTCTTGTCTGAAAAATACAAAATATTAACATTTAAGACTGGTATGTGCAGAAGAAACAATGTAATGGTTGTAAGAAACATACATTCTTCAAAGAAACGACGAATCTCAGCTAAGCGATGTGGGGGAAGATCCTTGATGCCATTGTAATGACGGTACTCAGGATCATTAGCACACACATCAATAATCTTGTCATCTTTCTCCCCCTGTGATCGAGAGTTTAGTTGTTGCCTTAATGCCTTTTGTTGCAAGGCTTCACAATGAGTATACAAAACCAAGTATACATGTACCTGATCAATCATAGGCATAACCCCTATAGCTTTGGCTCACAAGAAGAAACCAGGAATAACAAGATCAAATCAGTTTGTGGAAGCAGAAATTTAGGAACAAAATCAAATGCATAGTATTTTTGTTAACTCATAAATATTTGATGTTTCATAATGTATACAAAATGTGTTAAAACTACTACCTGCATGATAACCAAAACATCCAGAGGATCATTGTCCTCATAGAGAGTTC
This sequence comes from Oxyria digyna, assembly GCA_029168935.1. Taxonomy (NCBI): domain Eukaryota; kingdom Viridiplantae; phylum Streptophyta; class Magnoliopsida; order Caryophyllales; family Polygonaceae; genus Oxyria; species Oxyria digyna. The sequence goes on from JAPVLV010000005.1 coordinate 52,544,362, forward strand.
GAGGGATGAGCCCGTAGTTGTATGAGTACACGACTGAGGAGTAAAGGATACGGTCAACCCGCAGATGTACCAAATTCTAATCCCAGATTGAATCTTATCAAACTATGCCATCGAAAAATATAGGAATCCACTCATTTCATTACCTTGATAAGTGTTGTTTTTTTGTCAAGTTCATATTGACCTTGGTCCCTTTGGCTATTTCAATCACCTGTGTGAATGAATCACAATTGAATTAGAACCATATGAATTTCATATAAATCTGCAATGGAATAACAATATAGCCCAAAAAGAAAAGATTTAGAACTCAATATTGCTTATCACTTCATATTGAATATTTTCCTCCAATCCATTTTCCTCCGACCATTTTCCCAACACCCGTTGTTCTATCTTCTCATATTAAAACAATAAGCAATAAACAATCACTACGGAATCAGCAATTGAAATATAATGAATCTCTAAACTAATCTCAATCAAGATGACATAACAACACAATTCAATCAATAAGGCATATGCAAATTCAAAGTCATTCAGAGAGAGATTGCAACCATGGAAGGATAAAGCTCAAAGAAATCAAAAGTGTAACAGAAACAGTTGCTAGTTGCTGCAAAACAGAAGCTAAGCAAATAGAAGAACAATTTTTTGAATGTTTAAACAATGCATGAAAATTACTTGAAGTAGAGGCCATGGAGGAAAGTGTGGTTCCTAGAGAATACCATGTTGCGTTAGAACTGTTGTAATTCACCTGGAGCAAGAACAATATTTGAATATCGAAATTAAGCGATGCTAGCACGAAGAACAGGTTGCTGCAAGCGCTCATCCCATCCATGCTCGATGGAGTCAATATCGAACCAAAGAAAAGTGATTCAATAAATTAAATCATGAAACTCCTTTCATTTTAAGCACATAATATAACAATAATGTACTTCCTATGGAGATTTCCATACACGAAAATATACCCATTGTCAACAGGAAGAATGAATCAAATGGATCAAGCCGGCCAAAACATGATGTCATTTACCAATGTAGGGAGCAAATCCCTTCTTAATCTGGAAATAATATATGTATAGTGCTCACCTAAGCAAAAAAGAAAAAGAAATTCAGAGTTAAGTATTGATCTATATCATAAACTCCCGAAAATTTGTCGCACCTTATACTTAATATCACTTGACTTTGAACTATGAATACAAGAATGAGAATTAAGAACAACACAAATCTTATTTTTAAAGTTTGAATATCTATCATTAACTATTAACAATAATTCTAAGGCATGATTCCATATGATACCGAGAGCATACAGTAATTACAGTAGCTGAAATGGCTGACAGATTACTATCAAAGTGAACCGAAGAAGATGAGTTTCAGGATTACATACTTGTAGTGTTGCATTCATTGTGAAGAATATAATGGTCATAAGAGGTCCATAAACCGATTGACCCAATGCCATTTTCTTTGCAGTAGATAGTAGATCACATCCTGGAAGGATTCTTGACATGAAATTGAACCAAAAGTGCAGTGTTGGTCCCAGAACTATCAACCTGTATCCAGCCATATGTGATGTTCAGAAAAAAATCATATGTTCCAGAATATGACATTGATATTGTCTAAAAAACATAAGTTGGATAGTTTTTTAAAAAAAAACTAATAAGATTTCAAAAAAGACTAAGGGAACAACGAAATACAACGTGAAAGCAACCAGAAGATTGAAGACCACAATCCTCCAAAACCCGTGGCATTTTTAATTCCCTGGATCTTCTGGATACCAAAAGACTTGACTGGTAAATGTTGGAAATTACAGCAAAAGAAACTACTGAAAAAATAATTAAGCAATTAATATAAACTTGGAAAAAGCACAATTCCATTTTCATTAGGTTTTGTTGGATGCAAACTATTTTGAGAGCTAAGCAACTCGTGTCATCCTGCATCTCCTTACAGAAAAATCCCATATCACTTTCTAGCGAAAACATTTGATCCAAATCCACAATTTTATGAAACATGACCATCAGGAGGTTAAGTACAACACCTTATAATAAGGTTGTTCAATAAATCACCCTAAAGTGTAACTAAGAGCAGAAAAACTCAACAAATTCATGAGGTCAAGCCCATAAACATCAAAACAACAACAATAGGAGCGATAACTATGAGTTGAACATGTACCACTCACCTAACCCAAACCTATCAAATCCCCAAATCAATTCAAGACGTTGCAATGTTGAAAAAAATTCATTATAGAGAAAATAGTAATTAATAGATTTTTTAAAACGAAAAACAAAGACCAGTGAATAACATTCTATTCCACAGTGACTATTATTACCATTGAAGCATGAAAGAAAACAGATGTAAAATGGCATTTTATTCCACAAATAGCTACCTTAATCTCCTGAAGTTGGTCATCCATCAAATTTATAAACTTCTCATTTTTTTCTTCTCTACAGTGCTAATATTCATCAACAGACTCATCAACACTTTCACTTTCTACTGAAGACAATAATGTAGACGCTTTAGGGAAAGATACAATCTTGACTATACCTCCATATCTCCATACTCCAATTGCACCGGATTGCTTCCATTCGTGGTAGCCTAAATATAACAATTGTATGGTTTGTCTATATAATCCTATCCAAGCACCAGACATAGGAGTTTAAAACAGATATAGCACCAAATATAACCAAATAAATCTACTATGTTGACCTAGATGCATAACTTTTTCACCCAAGACATGAATTGAGGAAAGCTTTAACAACAAACGGCCTGACTGGAATTCTCTTCCATATCAGAAAAAAAAAAAACAGGACCACCAACCGCACCACATTGCTTACTCAATGAAGCACTGCCTCGACCTCGTTACCTACATAAATAATTTGCAGGGATGAATTAGAAACCATTGTAAGGAAAAACAGGGACAAAGAATCAAGTGGAGAGCAAATCACATTCACAATGTGAGGCGTTATGGATAATGGGAGGTGGACACCAAATTTATAGGACGGGAATTTGGATTAAAAATGACCAAAAAGGAATTTCATGACAAATAAATACCTGCGTTAATGAATTTAATGACATATCAACTGAAGAAGGGGAGCATTGTTAACCTCGAATCCGACAAATCACCTAAGATCATGAACAGTACAACAACACACCTTCTATATTGTATATTAGTCTTATCTTTGAACATAGATGCAATAACAGTCCAACTGCAAAAAAAAATGATTACACCCTTATTAATCCTCATCCAAATCACAATTGATCAATGTTTTATACAATCAAATGAAGTGGTATCGAATTTTACTTCTCAGATCCATGGGTTATATTTTTCTCATGGAATATATCATTTTCCTACTAAATATCTTCCTGCTAAGTGATCAAAGATCAACACTGTAACAAAAAAAAACCTCAAAATTTGATACAAAATCAGAACAGCAGAGCTTCAAGTCTCCATTTCTGATTCATGATACTGAATATCTGCTTTCCTAAGAGCAACAAATTTAGAACTAATATGATTCATCTGCATTGATCAAGCATTAACATTTTGATATTTGTTTTTTCAAATTAATGTGCTTCCTCATTCACTGCTCAATCCAAAAGCAAGAAACACACAAACAATAAACTCTTCCATGAACTCATTTAAACAAATGAATTTAAAACCGATTACTGGACCATCGAAATTTATACTATCACGACTCTAATCAAAGATTACCTACCCAGAACCCTACAACCAATCAGAAAATGAATCTAATCGGGAAAAAATCAGAAATGAAATCCAATGCTTACGATTGAAAATACTGCGTCTTTTCCAGAGGAACAACAGGATACAACCTGAGAGTCTCGGTTAGAGCCGCATGAAGATACTGCATCTTTTCCAGAGAATCTTCTTGTAATTTGGTCATAAATTCACCATAGTTTACATTCTTGATCTCTTGAGAAAGCCTCTCTTGTATTTCCGGATGCTTGCAAAGCAAGGAGATAAACCATGAAAGGGTACCGGCCGTTGTGTCCTTTCCAGCAATTATGAAATTCAGTATGATATCTCTCAAGTATTTTGTATCCATGTCCCAAAGTTTTATAAAGCGCGAAAGTATATATTCTTTCTTCATCTGCATTATTCACGTAGCAAGGAATCAGAAACAAAGAGAGAAACAAATGAAAATGTATGAAAGACAATGATATGTGTCTTACGGAAGTGTTGCCCAGCTTTTGCATTTGGTCAACCTTGTTCTGTATAAGCTTGTAAACAAATTTGTCGACAATTACTATATTTTTCTTCAACTTGGCTTCAACACCAATATTTAAAAACTTCTTGGCTGGCCATAATACATCAACAAATCGCATTGAAGTAAAGGTTCTAGCTTCGTCAAAAGCATGGCTAAATGTGGAACCTTCTTCACTCGATCCACACATGCTATCAAGATCAACCCCAGAGGCCACTCTAAATATAGAGTATAGTGTAGATTTCATAAACAAATCCTGCAACAGAAAAATCAAATGCTCCATATGAACATTTGCTAGCTAAATATTTTCATGTAGACAAAAAAATATCTCACTTCCATATCAATAATCTGATTGTTAGTTGCAGCCTCTGCCAATACATTAGCGAGTTTCGCTGCATTAACTTGAAAGACTTGGCTGCTGAAGTCCCTCAAGTTTCTTGTAGAGAACTCATGACTCGAAACCTTCCTTTGTTGTCTCCATTTGTCACCATCAATAGTAAAAATCCCATCACCAAGAAGATCACTCCGAGAGTAATTACACCCCGAAAGCAAAACCCTAATCTTAAGAGGGGCGACAGAAACGACAGAAACGACAGAAAGATTTAATCTTTTTACCAATTAGTTTTGGAAGTATGATAGTCGGAGTTGTGGACAACTGAAACAACACCCGGAGAGGAGGAGGTCCGTCGAAGAAGATGGGGAGCGGCGACGTAGGGAGAGCGAGACAGTTGAGAGAGAACGATGAAGTCCTTGTCGCTGTTAAGCCGCAACATTCCCTTGAGGCGCTCTTTGATTGAGCCATGCGCCTCCAGACGTCAGCTTCAAATGGGGGACGGGGAGGGAAGGTGCTGGTCAGCGACACAGGAAACGGTGGCGGCGAAGGAGGCGAGGTTGTCGTTGAATTAGGCGTCGAATGTATCGGAAGAAAAGAAATGAAGGGGAATGGTGAGGGATGGGGTGAATAAGATCTTAAATATAGCGTTAGGTTATGGATTCAATGTATCAATTTCATTCAATTCTGGCATTGAACAACCAGTCTTTATATAGATAAGATATATAGATTATCATTGATGTATCATGGATTCAATTAGTAATTAATCAATTATTTATATATTTGACCATTTCATATGTAACCCTTATGAAATGGTAGAGATTCCTATCATGTAATGGTAGGTATATTGGTAGAGACTCATATCAGGTAAAGTAATTAGTGTATGGTAAGGAACTTTTACCTTTCGTGTTTTTATGATGGTATTGATGTTTAAGTATATGAGATTGTTTACATTTCAATGTTATATATTTTCCCGAATATATTATGTCATTCATGTATATACGTATATATCCATATATAAGTATACATAATTCATCACATTTATATAGTTGTTCATGGTTTTACGTGCATATTTTTTATGTGACCTCTTATCATAGTATATATTATATATGCATGTATTATCACATGATAGTATTTTCTTCCTGAAATATAAAGATGAATCTCATTTCTTATAGTAAAAGATAAAATAATATGGTAATTTGTGGTTGATTTCTCGTCACCTGAAGTTGACATGAAGCTTTTGTTATTCTCTAAAATGTAAACCTTTGAAGCGGTATTTACAAGTTGTAGGAAATTATTCCTTCGATTGGACTAATATATAATTTCACTTCTAGAAGTAAGTGATAAGAAAAATATATCATTTCTTCTTGAATATATTATCAATGAAAATATGAAATTATAATTTCTCGCAATAGATAATGAAATAAATATTTGGATATCATCTCTCGTAATGGATGATCAAAGTTATTGAAAGAATCTTATATCCACTTGTCACTCAAAGTTGACAATTGAGATTTCTAGAGACTTTTATGTTAGATTATTTAATTTAATATAATAATATTATGTGAGAGTACATATTATAAGACAATCATATTCAATTAATAAAAGTCTTAGACTTCTTATAAGTGGTATGGGCCTAATGAGTGGATACCGGATTTGGCCCAATAGATTTAATGAGATTCTATTAGGTCAGATATATAAATATAATTAGGTTATGGTCCCCAAGACATCAAATCGTTCAGCAGCCTCCATTATCTCTTCTCATCAGAGAGAAGGCAGAAACCTAAAGCACTAAAGTTGTTGAGATGTAATGAAGTTTTGATTGAATGAAAAACATCCACTAATGGTTTACTTGAGTGCATAGGTATTGTTACTAGTGTGTGTGCAGGAACGATTGTGTGTAGACATGAACGAAAGAAGTCTACTTGTGCGTGGACATGAACAAAGGAAGTACAAGCAGGTACGAAGGAAGTCTTGCTACGACGAATGGAAGACAGCTGTGAAGAATAAGTTCATCCGGAAGAAGATTATTGGTCGAAGATATCTTGAAGAATGGACTTGAAGAATTATGGAAGAGTTGCATTTCAAAGAAGGAAAAAAGATCTTGTCAAAGAAGAAAAAGAAGATCTTGGCAAATAAGGAAAGTGGCAACTCGGCAAGGATGGGCATTGGAGGCGCATGTGAAGAAGCGCCAAAGGAATAAGGAAATATTACGTGCAAGGAATTATTCCTTATGCGCTTTGTTTCCTTATTTGTTCTAGGTGGCGCGCCGAAGTGTAAGGCCCAAGGTGACTACTTGGAGAACAAGTTGGAATGTCACACGAAAGGAAATATTCTTAGGAAGAGATTTCCTTGTGAATGAAGAATTAGGAAGCGATTTCCTTTTAGAAAGATATTGTGAGATTTATGGTAATATTAGAACGGCTAGATTGGTAGTTAGGTTTGAGCTATTTAGTGTGCTATATATTGCATGAGAATTGCATAGCTTAGTAAGACTTTGATGAGCGAAAACCTAATACTCGGTTTAGAGTTGTTTTACGTATGTGAGATTGAGATTCAAGTGAGAAGAGTGATCCAAGATCTAGCTACGACGTCTAGGTGAGTGATCCAAGTTCTATTGTAATCAAGATATCAATACAACAAGTAGACTCGTTCAAACTCTCTCTAGTGAAAGCTAGAGAGGAGTGGTTTTTCGCCTCAAGGACTTATTGGTACTTGGTGTGTTTCCACTATATATCATTGTGTCCAGGTTTGGTTTACATTATTGTTTGTCTTTCTACATTATCTACTTGTCAAGGAACAATAGCTTTTGTTTTTTGAGTTTTTATACGCTAATCGATCAAACAAAAGTGATTTGATTGAGGAAGACGATTCACCTAATGTTCTCGTTCGTAGTTCCGAAAAAAGGTTCTATTACCGTCATTGATCCAAGTATGTCTTAAAGACGTTCTTAATAATTCTAGCATGACTGATCTTGGCGTTATAAAATTCTTAGGGGATTTATTTCTAACAAGTGGTATCAGAGCCGTAATAATGTTAAATTATTAGATTTGTATTCGGTATGTAATGAGTTGTGCTATGCTATTTTGATGTGGATATAGCCAGACTTATAAAGTTAACAAGTTCATGATTTCAGTGGATTCATTACGACTTGATTTTGTATACATTCGGAATTTGGATCTGGTTGGTTTAACTGAAATCGTAATGTTTGACCGGTTTGTCAATTCGTACAGTTCATACTGTGGGAGTGGTTGCCCCCACATGCGTCTGGCGAATACCCTAACGTTGGATAGGACCCCTCGGCCAAAAAAAATTCCATGGAGAAACAGTGCCCTGTTTTCAGAGGAGGGTGAAGCGTTGGAGAAGAAGACTCAAAGTCACGGATTCTGTTCTTTATTCTTTATTTATGAAAACGTCATCGTTTTGGACCCCTTTTTTAATAAGGAAACTCAAAAAAAAATTAAAACAGATAGAAGAAAAAAGGTATAGCCGTATATGGTTTTGTAGCCTCTCTTTCTCTTCAATTCCTTTGTGGCTTTGTATACTCCAATTCTCCCAAGAAATAGTACCACAAGTAGCACGTCGCCCAATCTCCTGCAGCAATTCATCCACTAGTTTAATTTGACCCAAGTAAGTTATAAATCTACTTACATTACAGTAAGTTTAATACCGTATATTGTATTGATTATTATATTATTTTTTTATAGCATAGTTTTTCTTAGGACTAATTAATTTGTTGAAGTACTACTAATGTTGTTTATATTAAATTGTATATGTTTAGGATATAGAAAGATGGATAAATTTGTTACTCCGACTAAGAGAACAAGAACAACAATGTCAAATTCAAGTAATGTTGATACGAACGTGAGTAAATTGAATGTGTCTCAAATTGATATGAATGTCACTCGCGCGGGTGAATTGAATGAACCTCAAGTTGATGTGAATATTGCTGGATCGAGTGAGCCTCAAACTGATATGAATATTGTTGGTATTGCTGGATCGAGTGAACCTCAAACTGATATGAATATTGCTGGATTGAGTGAACCTCAAACTGATGTGAATATTGTTGGATCGAGTGAGCCTCAAACTGTTATGAATTTGGGTGAATCAAGTGGATCTAGTCCTAAAAGAGCTAGAATGGAGAATGCGTGTGAAAAGGAAATCGTGAATGATCCAGCATTATGAAAGTCAATCAATGACTTTCTTCCTCGGATGATGGATGATGTGAAGAGAGTGTATGTTCTTAAAGGTCCATGCCAACCGGTTTCACATGACTTTAAACGAAGGCCATTTGGTGCGTCTTCGAGGTGTTTTCAAGCTAAGTGATTCGAGAAATGAGAATGGATAGAATTAAGTGTTTCTAAAGATGTTGCATTCTGCTTTTTGTGTTATCTCTTCAGAGGGGAGCTTGGCAAAAAAAAATGGAGATGATGCATTTGTGATTATAGGGTTTCACAATTGGAAGAAAGCAACTATAAGATTTAAAGATAACGTGGGAGTTGATGGTAGTGCACACAATGAAGCTCGAATCAAATTCTTTAATTTCAAAGATCAAAGGTAAAGTTTGTCAAGAAAGTTGATTTCAGGAAATAAAGTTTTAGAGGAGGCGTATCGTACTCGTTTGACCGCAACGATGGATGTTGCTAGATTGCTAATTAATCAAGGGCTACCTTTTCGAGGGGACGGTGAGACATCATAAGAAATAAAGGAAATTTTCTTAATTTTCTTAATTGGTATGCCTCACACAAGTCTGAAGTTGGGAAGGCATTGGAGGAGAATACACCTCAAAATCACAAATCACAAAGTCAGTAGTCATTCGAGTGTGTAGGAAATTTTGGAGGAAATTTTTTAATTGGTCTGTCAAGGCTAAGTTGAGCCAACGATGGCTACAATTCCAAGTGTGTAGGAAATTTTGGAGGCTTGCACGTCATTTTTAAGCTTGATTTTTGTTTGGTTTCGCCTCATTTTTAGGGTTTCTCTCTCTACGTGTGAGTGATTAGATTGTACATCGTGTTGTCAGCCCTCGAGATAAAGCCTGGTATTTTTTCATGATTCTTAAATAACGCCCGGTACTTTATTCAAACAACGCCGGGTCACTCGCGTTCTGCGAGGACACGTACACTCGCGTTCTGCGAGATTAGCAAGAAATTAGGTTAATTACATGCATGCTAATCTCGCGTTCTGCGAGTGCACGTGTCCTCGCGTTCTGCGAGTGTACGTGTCCTCGCAGAACGCGAGCTTAGCATGTCAGATTGACGTTGTTGTGCGCCATTACTACATGTCTTGTCCCCACCTAACTATAATAACTACCCCCTTATTTTAAGTATTCCGTAACTCCTATTAACCCTACCCTAACACCTCTTTTTATCATCTTTCACCTCTTTCACCCTCCATTAAAACACATTTTCAAAACCTTAAAACTTCAAAACACTCTAAAAACACCTAAAATAATGGAAGATGAAGAGGAATTCAACAAAGGAGGGAATGAAGATGGTGGTTCATCAAGTTACCATTCAAATGAGGTAATGTTCTTACTTAATTTTTGAATTTTAATTTGTTTTGCACCATTAAGAGCTAAAATGAACTTATTATGTTGTATTTCATGTTAAATCTAGTAGTAGTGGTAAGTGTTGAAGAGATGACTTTTGCATATAATGTCAAAAACTTAGATGTGTTCATGTTTTTAGGGTTTTTATGGTTTTGAATGTAGGAACTCATGTTATGTTAAATTATCCCGTTCAGTAACTAGTTTCAGGAAATAGCAACTTCTCGCGTTCTGCGAGAGGAAGCCACTCGCAGAACGCGAGAAGTGCCTCCCTCGCAGAACGCGAGAAGTTGCACATTACAGAGTATTAACAGAAGCATTGTGTATAGGTGAATTTTTCTTTGTTCACTGGATTGAATGCAATCCAGTTGAATGACTACACCTACCCCTCGCGGAATACGGTGCCCGTTTCGCCACCGTCATTTGATTTAGGGATTGACGACTTTGGATATTATCATCAACCATCTTTATATGAACAACATGTGCCATCTACTTATGAGTTGCCCGTGCCATCTACTTGTGAATTGCCATGTACATATGAGGTGCCATCAAGCTATGATGCGTTTCATTCACAATTTGCTAACCCACCAACAAACGTAGGAGAGGAGATGTGTTTTCTTCCCTCTTTACGCACTGCACCAAAGTTTGATAGTCCCGTATGTGAGGAAGAGGTTGTTTCTAGGGATTATTCGGAATATTTCACTACGGAGCAAGTGTTTGCCTCTAAGGAGATTGGTCATTTGTGGGCTTTGAATGTTGCAAAGCAACACAAGTTTATGATCTCTATTGGAAGGACTGTACCATCTAAACTGGGGCAAAGTGGTAAGATTCAAATCATTTGTGAGAAAGGGGGAAGCCATAGGCCTAAAGGTGTCGGTGTTAGATCAAACACAAAGAGCAAGAAAACGGGGTGTAAATTTCAGTTGAAGCTCATGGAGAACCGGGTTGAAGAGAATTGGAGATTAGTGGTTGTTTGTGGTTTGCACAACCATCCTATTGGAGATAGTTTGGTCGGGAATGCATTTGCCGGGAGGCCAACCCCGGATCAAAAGAAAAAGGTTCGTGAGATGGTACTTTCACATTGTTCTCCAAATCAGATTTACACTGAGATAAACAAGGATCCCGGAAGTTGCACAAAGAAGAACCAAGTGTACAATTTGGTAAGACATATAAGGGAAGAGGAAATGGAAGGTAGAACCGTGGTTCAAGAATTCTTTCACCAATGCAAAGAGAGCAACTACTTCATGGAGTATAGGCCAAGTGCAACGAACCCTTCGTTAATAGGCGACTTGTTCTTTGCTAGCCCCGAATCAATGAAACTCTTAAAGGCGTTTCCATATGTCCTTTTGATGGACTCGACTTATAGCACGAACAGGTAAGTATTTATCATTCTGTTTTTATGTTGTATTTATCTTACTGTATTTTGGTTCCAGGTACAATGTTCCCTTCCTGGAGATAGTCGGTTTGACTTCTACATGGAAGAATTTTGTTGTGTGCGGGGTATGGTTAGAGGCTGAGAGCGAGGATAGTTATTTATGGGCGTTGCAGCAGCTGCAGACGATGTATTTGAGAATAGGAGCATCGCCTACTTGCTTCGTCACTGACCGTGAGATGGCTCTTATGAATGCAACAGACAAGTTATGGCCAAATGCAAAGTTTCTCTTATGTAGGCGACATGTAAGGAAGAACATAGAGGCGAGAGCCAAGATAGCTATGGGCACACAAGCATTGGGGGTTAATATTTCAAATGATTATTATAACGTGTTCGAACAAACCACTGAAGAAGATTACAAGAGTACTTTGAAGAAACTTGAGGACGAATGGCGAGCTTATCCAGCCGTATTGAAGTACGTGAGAACGAATTGGCTAAACCGTTACAAAGAAAGACTTGTTTCAGCATGGACGGATAATGTCTTCACTCTCGGGAATAACACGACAAACAGGTATGTTCTGTTATTTATGTCTACCTTCTACATATGATAAAAAGAGGTTCTGTAATGCACACCTCGCAGAACGCGAGGGCATACCACCTCGCAGAACGCGAGTAAATTCCTTGATTCAGTGTTGATGCATTTTCGAATGCAAAGATCCTGGAACAATGTATGAACTCGCAGAACGCGAGGTGTACACACCTCGCAGAACGCGAGGAGTTACACATTACAGAAGGATCCACAGGTTCTGATTTGTATTTGCATTTTATTGTTTTTCGAACATTTTAGAGTTGAAGGAGCACATTCATGTCTTAAGTCATACTTGTCAAGTGGAAATGCTAGGCTAGACACAATGTTCAAAGAATACAAAACAATGGCGGAGAACCAACTTAAGGAGATTACTGTGTCTTTCACCGAGAGTTTGAATAAGAGCTTCACAGTTGTTGAAGGGGCCGACTTGTTTAAAGTCTTGAAGTTCAAAGTCTCTTACAAATGCATAGAATTTTTGCTTAAGGAATACACGAAGGGGGAGAGATTAGGTGCGCACTTTAATATGTTTTGTAGCTGCGGGATCAAGATTAGAGATGGGTTGATGTGTGTTCATCAGATTGTAAGACATTGGAAGGAGCAAAGACCACTAAGAGTATCAGAGTTGCACCCTTTCTGGAGTACTTTGAGTTTGGAAGAAGTTGATGTTCCCGGCATACTGGAAGTTAAGAGTAAGGTGGCAAGGCGTCTTTTTCAGACTTTCTATGAGGAAACGTTTCCGAAATTGTGCCCCCATGATCAAGAAAAGTGTGCACAAACTGTTTTAGACATTGGGAAAGTAAATACTCCTCTAAAAGAGCCGGCTATTTCAAAGCACACCGGAGGTCGTCCAGTCGGAGCTCCTAACAAACAACCTAGGTCAACGCAAAGAAGACCGTCTGCATGGGAGCACACTAATGTTGAGATGGATGCTAGAGATTTGGAAGAAACACCCCCAAAGAAGCAAAAAAATGCTTCTAATTCTGAAACATTCAAGAAACCAAAGATTAAGGTGATTGGCAAGTACAAGTCTCACATACCCGCGTCAATGCGCACCCATGTGAATGGTTGGTTTGAGGTAAATGGAGATGGAAATTGTGGATTTAGAGCAATAGCTCATGAATTGCATGACAACCAACACTTATGGAGGGAAGTAAGAGATTTGATGATAGCTAAGGTCAAAGAGATTTGGCACCTAGTTCAAGGAACTTGGATTGGACCTCCACAACAACCAACTTTGGAGAGCGCTTTACACCAACTGACATGGGAAGGAATAGGAAGGGCTCCAGAAGATCACTGGCTAGCTACCCCGGAAATGGGATGCCTTGTGGCATCCACATTCAACATAGTGTTCGTAACGGTGGGAAAAAGTGCTAACTACACTTACCTTCCTCTACAACGTCCTACTTGGTTAGAAGATGGTGACACACTTCCGACGTTCTGCTTATTCTATATTCAGAGTGAGAGACATTTTGTTCCGGTAAGTTTTTGGATCTACTTATGAATTACTATCTAATATGCAACTTCCTAACGTTGTTGTTTTCTTGTAGTTGCGTCTTGAAGAAAACTGCCCATTACCTCATGTGTTTACTCCTTGGTGGCGAAACGCTGAAAGAGATGCTTTTTCTTTGCACGATCTTGTGTCACATCGATGTGCCGCCTTTGAAATGTAATGTTGAAGTTATGTTTTATTCGCTGAATTTGTAATGTAATGTTGAACTGGAGATGGTTTTTTAAATTCTTAAACTGGAACTAATGTCATGGTGCTCTCAGTTGATATGCACGGTCTGTGGCACGGTTGGTGTTACTCGCGTTCTGCGAGGATGGTGTCACTCGCAGAACGCGAGTAACACCAACCGTGCCACAGACCGTGCATATCAACTGAGAGCACCCTGTTTCCTATAGGGCAGACTCGCGTTCTGCGAGTGGTGTGCACCTCGCGTTCTGCGAGGTTATGCAAAAAACGAACAGAATTGAAGCAACACCAACATATCCCTAAACATAATCCAACAAAATTATCCAATCAACAAAACACCTAAGAAAGCAATCCAAAACACAATCCAAAACACAAAACGAAAGGCTACTCGTCTTCTCGTGGTCGGAAGGGAGCGAGAGTTGACATACTTAGGAGCATTTGGGCGTGATATGAATCAAAATCCTCTGGAGTGGCAAACCGATACCGGTCCATGTCATTGTACACCCGGCCAATCACCTATACGCAAGTAAACATTCATTCTATGTTAATATTCGAGACAAACAAAGACTAGAAACGCAAGATAAACCAAAACAATTAATATTACCTGTCTCTCAGTCATCATCCCAGGGATTGCAGGACGGATATACCTATGGGTCCTCTTGATGTACCAATCCATGTAATCATGGGAGCATTCATGTGGTGCATAGGCAACTGGCCCCATATCATCGAGAGACAAAGAGTGAACATCTCTTGACTCCCAAAGCCATTGGTTGGCGTCATAAAAAACACTATAACACCTAATGTTTTTCAACCTATGAGCTTTGAGCGGTTCGATGACTGGCCTAGGAATACGCTGCACTCTCCCAAATTGTCTGGGACACCTATCAGGCATGTGTGGTTCGGTGATGTCACAGCAAGATAGCACCCCGTGAAATAGAGCGGGAGCAAGCTCAGGATCGGTGAAGTCTTGTGCTCCATACGGGTTCCAACATACCTAACAAAATGACAGAAAAACGCATGGTGAAGTCTGTAAAACACCAGAAACTGCAGAAACTAGGACAAAATGCAGAAACTTGCATTTCCTCGCGTTCTGCGAGTGTGTCCATCCTCGCGTTCTGCGAGAAAATGTTGCATAATCAAACAAATTACTGCTGCGTACTAAAAAAATGCAGAAATCCCAGAAAATGCAGAAACTTACCATCTCCGGCATAAGAATATCGAGCGCTCCCCTATAGTCCCTTCCGACTTGCCCCTTCTTCAGCTTTACATTCTTAGGCATCCACCGGTATGCCCATGGTTGCTCCGCTCTCCACCGAGGACGTTCAGTAGGTCGGAAGTGTGGGAAGTAGTTGTAGATCCATGCCTAAGAAATACAAAGTACGTTAAATATGAAAATATATACAAGTATGTAAATTAAACGCTTAGAAAGTATAATACCTGCAACAAGGTGTAACAGAAAGACATCTGCGCACAACCCTGTCGTGTGCATACCCCCAGCTGCCTATACAGATGGGCCAAAGCAGCTGAACCCCACGATATGCCCGTAGCATGGGCATAGGTTTCCAAATAAGGCCCATATCTAAGCCGAATCAAGTTCTGTGACTTGTCCGGAAATAAGAGCGAGGAAGCAGTATACAACACCCATCCTAAACCCTTTCGCTCTGGACCTAGGGTTTCACAATGCCTTCTAAACCAATCAGCTTTCACCCTCCCAGAATCTAAAGTGTGGGGATCTACTCCAAAAATTTCCGCCCCCTTCCTACCATAGTATTTTATAATCTCATCATGACTAAACTTGGCCCCCAGTTTCTTACAAGTAGTCATTGCTTTCCCTTCTATAGGTAGGCCTAAAATCATATGTACATCCAGAAGGCCAATAGTGATCTCACCACAAGGGAGGTGAAATGAGTTAGTCTCCGGTTGCCATCGTTCGATGAACGCTTCAATCAACGGATAGTCGATTGCTTCGTACATCATGTCAGGTAGATCTGACAATCCAACAGCACCGGGAATCTCTGACCAGTCATCGTTGTCCAATGGCCAGTCACTGCTTTGCTTTGTCCGTTGTTGTGGCTTCATCGGACCTTTCAACTGCAGAAAAATACAAAATTACACACTGCAGGCCAAATTTACAAAAAATACAGTTTCTGCAGAATTATCAGCTTCTGCAGAAACCAAGCATTTTCTCGCGTTCTGCGAAGAGTAACACCCTCGCGTTCTGCGAGTATGCCACTCCTCGCGTTCTGCGAGAAAATGCACAGAAATTGCATTTTCTGTGCATTCTGCAGAATTTCTGTTAATGTATTAAAAATGCAGAAAATCAATAAATTAGTAAATTACCTCCCCTTTCTGGATGTGGAACGCCACATGTGCTTCAAATCCCTTAAGCAACTCGGGATCTTCTGGACCGCCAGGTGTGGCATGAGTGAGCTCAGGATCATACTTTGGCTCATTCTTCTTGGACTTCCTCTTTCTTGTTGGTTTCTGGACCAATTCTTCTTCTTCTTCTTCTTCTTCATCATCATCATCATCATCATCACCTTCTTCTTCGTGTTCTTCCCCAACACCTTCATCCTGGTACTCTTGTTCCATCGGTTCTGGTTGAGGATTGTAAGAAGAAGAACAAGCTTGTCCACTTCCTTGACCCATGTCTTCAGGAACACTTCCCTCACCAAATGCACCTCCCCACCCTTGTCCACCGACCCAACTTTGTCCACCCCACCCTTGTCCAACTTCCACTACAGCATACTGAGGAATGAAATTGTCCCAGCTTCCCGATTGTTCATATGGAGTTGATTGTGGTGCCCATTGAGTTGACGGTTGTGCACATGAAACTGACTCTTGAGAATAAAGGTCCCAATCATCATTTCGATACCCTTGATATGTATCTGCTCGTTCTATCCCACTAGGCACAGAACAGTCTTCCCCGGCATAACTATGGACACCACTGTACCGCTCTATGGGGCGATAATCAACGTCGGGGAGCCCCTCGGGGAAGAGCTCTACCGGTGTTGTATTCTTTGCTCTCCTTTTCCCTTTTGCATTTTCAACCGGTGGATTTTCTCTCACAGCGTTCCTATTTCTTCGACGGGTTGAACGTCCAGGAAGATCCATTACCTAAAAAAATGTAAAGTAGAATCAGTATATAAATATAACATTATATAAAGTAAAATCAGTATATAATAAAAATCTGCAGAAGAGGAAAGAATTTCCTCTTATGTCAATTCCTCGCGTTCTGCGAGTACCATGACACTCGCGTTCTGCGAGTGCCATGACCCTCGCAGAACGCGAGTATACTACACCCCTCGCGTTCTGCGTCAATTTGCACTATAATGAGTTTCCGGCAACAGTTTCCGGCGAGATTTTCCGGCGAAAATTCAATATTTTAGCTAAAATACCTATCAATTTAAGTAAATTACCAAATAAACATCAAAACCCTAAATAAAATCAACAACCCTAATCAAAAACCCTAACCCTAATGAATTTCAACATTAAACAACATCCACTCATCCACCATAATTCAAAATCATCATCTTTCATCCATTATACAACCATTTCTAAATCAACATTCAATATCAAAACATTATATAATATGCAATTTCCTATACTAACAACATATATTCATCTAGAAACAACATTAAAAAGCATAAGAGTATAAGAAACATACCTTATATGGAGATTTGTAGTGAAAAGAGGAAGAAGAAGTAGGTTGAAACGAGAGAGATGGTGAGAGGCGGCGGTAGAAAATTGTGTGTGATGTAAAAAATGGGCCGAGTAGGGTTTTTCCCCTTTTATAGGGAAAAAACACCCTCGCGTTCTGCGAGGTGACGCACCCTCGCGTTCTGCGAGGGGACGCACTCTCGCGTTCTGCGAGGGTGCGTTATTTAGGAAACGCGAGGATGCACATTAAAGCGTATTAACAGAAGCATTGTAGTTAAGTGTGCAAAATAACACATTTTTAGTGTCTTTTTTAAGGCGATAAAGCCCAATTCGGCAAAAACGTCATCGAAACTTTATCGAAATGGAATGAAACTTTGTTTCAATCCTTATAATGTCTATTTGATCATGTGTGTAACTTGAAATTAAGATTTCTTCCTTTGGAAGTGAAACCTAGTTTGAAAACCGAACGAGGTCGCAATATGTATGACACACCATATAAATAAAGAAATATAATAAGGTTCAACACTTCAAAGGTGCAACATAATAAGGTTCAACATAATAAGTAATTCTAAACAAACAACATTAAACGGAACAAGCAAACAAAGAAGGTCGATAAATTTTCAAAAGAAAGATCTAACGACGAGGGTTGAACGGCCTGAAGAGGTTCCTGAATTCTCGTGCGGTCATCCTTGGTCTAGTGGATGGTTCCCCTCTCTCCCTTTGACGTTCTTGTCTCTCCCGTTCACGTCGCTCACGTTCTTGTCTCTCCCGTTCAAGTCTCTCCCGTTCAAGCATATCAAAGTTGTCTCCAATGCTAGACACCGTACTAATATCAGAAATATCAGATTCTTGATTGGAATTGGACATCTGTATAATCACAAACCTGACCAAATTATAGTTACATACTCAATCAAATTCATAATCTATACAAACAACAACAATGCTTATAATCATAGTAGCAGATCAGCATGACTCTCGCGTTCTGCGAAGGGCATGACCTCGCGTTCTGCGAGTACCATGACCCTCGCGTTCTGCGAGGGGTGTAGCGTTCTGCGTCAATTTGCATTATCATGAGTTTCCGGCGAGAATTTCAGGCGAAAATTCAAAATCAACATCCACTCATCCACCATAATTCAAAATCATCATCTTTCATCCATTATACAACCATTTCTAAATCAACATTCAATATGAAAACATCATATAATATGCAATTTCCTATACTAACAACATATATTCATCTAGAAACAACATTACAAAGCATAAGAGTATAAGAAACATACCTTATATGGAGATTTGTAGTGAAAAGAGGAAGAAAAACTAGTTTGAACCGAGAGAGATGGTGAGAGGCGGCGGTAGAAAATTGTGTGTGAGGTAAAAAATGGGCCGAGTAGGGTTTTTCCCCTTTTATAGGGAAAAAACACCCTCGCGTTCTGCGAGGTGAGCGCATCCTCGCGTTCTGCGAGGATGCGCTCTCTCGCAGAACGCGAGAGACCGGGCGTTATTTAGAAAACGCCCGGGCGGTATTTAGCAAGGGCCTATTTTTTTGGTTCAAACTACCGTGTGTTCCCGTACTATGTACGAGGTCGCATGTAATAAATATTTTAATAATATGATAATAAATATTTTAATAACATTTATATTTTATACAATTAATTAATTTATAGATTGTAGTTTATACTTTATGGTTTATAATTTATAGATTATAGTTTATAGTTTATGATTTATGTTTTATAATTTAAGTTCATTAATAACTAAATTTAATTAGATTGATAACATAATAATATATGTATATATATATATATATATATATAAGATAAAGATATAATATGATAAATGATAAAAATCGATATTTCTTTTTGTAATATAATCTACTCCCTCCGTCCCATTATATAGTTCCCGTTTCTATTTTGGGTGTCCCGAAAAGTTCTTCCCATTCCCCCCTACTTACCATAAATAGCTTTTGTCATTATCTACAACTCATCATCTTCTACATTTATAAATTTTCATATTATATTATCACACCATTAATCTTTCAATTACCCAACCAATCTCCATTAATTAACCCTTCTCTCTCTCCCTTATTTAATCAAACCCAAACCCTAGCATCTCTTCCTCACACCGCCGCTCTCATTCTCTAGCTCTCCTTTTTCACGCTCTCTCCCTTTCTCAGATAGCTTTCTCCTTTTATGAAATCGCTCTCTCCCGATCTCGATCGCTCTCTCCCGATCTCGATCGCTCTCTCCCGATCTCGATCGCTCTCTCCCGATCTCGATCGCTCTCTCCCTTTCTTCGTTGTCCTCTTTGGATCGTTGTATTTGGTGCCTTTTGCTGGTGTTCTTGGGCTAGGGTTTTTTGTCCCCTTTTGAACCCTTTTCAGATCTGGTTCCTTTGTCCCCTTTTGAACCACAAGATGAGTTTGGATCCGGATTCGGTGTTTGGTCATAGCTCTGAGCCCTCCTGTCCTTATGCATGCACCGATCCTTGTAAGTGTGATAAGGGTGAAGCTTGTGATGGAAATCATTCCTACAGTCTCTGGAGGCTGAGACCCGAAGAGGATCTTGAAGACGAGCCATCTGTGGAG
The DNA here is from genome assembly GCA_029168935.1 of Oxyria digyna. NCBI lineage: Eukaryota > Viridiplantae > Streptophyta > Magnoliopsida > Caryophyllales > Polygonaceae > Oxyria > Oxyria digyna. The sequence continues at coordinate 52,564,335 of JAPVLV010000005.1, forward strand.
GGAAAGCAAGAGTCTGTGGCTGCTGAGGTGGTCAACCAATCTGATGGAAAGGAAGAAGCGACCCTCGTACTCGATTCAAATGATGAGGTTGAAGAAGAGACCAATGTCCTTCAATCCGTTGATAGCTTTAATGGTGGAACCAAATCTGGGGACGACTCTGACGATCTTCTTCATGGTCGGAACTCCTCTGGTGATGAGGTCGACAGTGCTGCATCATGTAGCTAAGTGTCTCTTACATTCTCTGTAATTTAGAAAATTATGAACTTGTCCCGTGAATGATGCTTCTGAATGATGATCTGAATGTATGTTGTTGGGTTGTTGATGTTGTAGTTTCAGATTTGTCCTCTGTATTTGGTTGGATTAAAGTTATGATGTTGGAAATTATGATATTTTGTCCCCTGTTGTTGGTTGGTTCTCTGTTTTTGGTTGCTGGAAATTATGATATGTGTGTCCCCTGTTGTTGGTTGGTCCTCACAATGAGAACTATTTTTCCCTGAGATTGTTTTTGTTTATATGTGTGATCAATGATGAAGTCTTTCAGTCTGAGTTGTTTTTTCTGATGAATCTTGCCTTAAGGTGCCATTAAGAAACCAGGGTAAAATCTGAAGCGGCTTTTTGGGTATCTTTTGGTATGGATTAAGGAAAAATAACAATGATGCATGGGGACATCTGAGATTAATCATACTTTCATCTTATATTGCATCTTAAGTGTCCAAAATTACAGAAGCTCCATCAAAATAAAGCTTCTACACTTCACATTACTTGCAAGTTATGTGAAATGTAGAAGCTTTCACAAAATGACATACCTATGTACTATGTCCTCTAGTTGTTGCTTGGTGTTGCTTCATTGTCATTTCCTGTTGCTTGAGTGTCATTTCTTGTTGCTTGAGTGTCCCCATCATTTGTTGGCTGTGTTTCTTGTGGCCCATTAACATAATCCCATGCTTCTTGGACTGCAAACATTGGTGCCTTGACAATTGGATCCAAGAGACCTTGAGCTTCTAATTTCTTCTTGCTCACATGGGGAATATCATAATCATTTCCCCCTTTGTTTTTGAGTATCTCATTCATGACATGTTGTAATGTAATCCATACGTAGCTTAATGTTTTAGGCTCTAATTCATGAAATGCCTCTTTCACTGCCTCTATCATGTTATCCACATCTTTTGGCATCTTCTTATGCATTAAGGACTGGATGCTCCTAAAAAACCCTAAATCAAGAATGTTTAGGTCAGGGCTATTCGGTGGTTGTTGCACTAATATGAATGTGAAACCATCTTGTTGATGAACTTCCTGCCATTGACTGTCTTCTTGAGTGATGTGTGGTTTGGCATTATATTGTTGAATGTATATCACCTTAGAAGTCCCATCTTGTGGCCATTTGGACTTGATTGCTGGAATTATCTGATTAATGAGCATGTCTCTTGTAGCTTGTTTGTTCACTGATTCAATAATCTTTGTGATTACTGTCCCCCTTGGTCTGTTGATTGAATTCCTTTTAGCTGGCTCTTGATATGTGAATGGGAAGATGCCAATCTTCCCATCAAAGATACATTCTCCCTGTGAATTAAATCGTGGCCTAGCTACACATGCAGTGAACATTACTTTAGGAATAAACTTACTGGAACTGATTGCCCTATATTTGCCTCTTTCTCCATGTGCTAAGTAGACCTTGTGTGACTTCTTGGTTAGATTAAACCATTTCTCATCTATGTGAACGAAATCATACATTGGATAGTATTGCCTTTTAGTCTCTGGTGTGTTCCCATGTAGCAGATTCAATATCCATTGCAATCTTGTTCTTATGTTTGATTCCTTTAAAGATGGATGCAGTGGATTTGAATGTGGCTTAATACCTCCCCTTTTCACCATTCTGTGTACTGCACTCTTTGACATACTTAGCTTGGAAGCTAAATCTCTAATACATGATCTGTCCCCCATGTTAATTGCCTTGATTGCTTCTGTTGGCACCTCGATCCTCTTTCTTCCACAGTTGTGAAGCTTAGTTGTGACATTGTATCTTTCATTATTATCTCTCTGTTGCCTTGCTTTGCTCCATAATGCACCGATACACCTTCTTGACACATTGAATTCTTGTGCAGCAGCATTAATTGCTCCATATTCAAGATGTCCCCCTGATGACCTGTTAAGCAACCACAACAATATCTGAACTCTTTGTTCACTGCTGAGCCTTTGCCTAGGTGGCTGATGATGACTATTGGATGGTACATTATGCTCTGTTTCTGCTGAATTTGGAGACTGGTGATGATTGTTGTCTGGCTCCATGTTAAGATCAGGAAGAAAGTCTTCTTCCATGTCCCCAGCTGGCTCGTTCAAGTCGAATGGCATAACTGTTGGCTCTACTTGTGAATCTTCTTGGACAACATCATCAAAGTCTTCATATTCTGGAAACTAAGCATCATTTAAGTTTGGTTCTGAAGTCATCAATGGTTTGGGCAATGATGCTTTCTCTCTCTAAATTTGGGTTAGTTTCAGTTGTAGGAAATGAAATGGGAAGAATGTTCCCTTCTGTTTTTATAAACAAGCTTACTGATGTAAACTCTTGGACAGGAATGAAGCAATTAAGCCACAATCCGTGTGACTTCAATTGCTGGATTTCTATTGGTTGTTGTAATTTGGTTTGTGTGTTTAAATTGTTTTAATAATGGAGATAGCTGGCTGAGTTGAAAAACTGTAGTTTTTTGCAGAGTTTAATCAGTAAATTCTGCAGCCCTTCCCTTCCTTTTTCTCTCCTTAAATCCTGTGCCAAACTCACAATGGGAACTATAAAACGGGACAGAGGGAGTATTAGATATCTTTTTGATTTTTGATTTATTTATTTAACTCAAAGATATATATAAAAATATAAAGTCAGATGATGTGGATGAGGACATGGTGGATAATGTAGCATATCTTAGAGGTCGACACATAGACGAATTGAATATAAGGGCGACATGTGGCAAAACAAAGTTCTGTTTTAGTATATGTATAGATATCGAAAACCACCCCTTAAATGGGTTAATTTGCAAAAAACCACCTTTTAATTTTTTTTTTTATCGAAAACCACCCTTAAATCAGTTCCGTTTGTCCAGAACCACCCCACCCCACCCCACTTTTCCGTTAAACTTTCGTCCGTTTTAAATATTTTAATTTTTTAAGGCTCAAATACCGAAAATCACCCCTTAAATGAGTCACTTTGCAAAAAACCACCTCTTAAATTTTCTTTAATCTTTTTATTGTTTTAATTTTTATTGTTTTTTTAATCTTTTTAATTCAATTTCCCCTTTAATTTTCTTTACCCAAAATTCTCTAATAAAACCCTAATATCCAACTTAGCCCCTTCATCTTCCACATCTCGCTAATAAAACCCTAATATCCAATTATTCAACTCTCTAATTCTTCTCCTAAACTTGATAAGTTGCTCATTTCCGACCTTTCATCCTCCATTAATGGAGAAATTCCATTCACTCCCACCAATTCCGTCAAACAACCCGACCCAAATCCCCCAAACGAGTGGGAGAAGCTCTTCAAACGTAACTGATTTAAGGGGTGTTTTCGGTAAAAAAAAATTTAAGAGGTGATTTTTTGCAAATTGACTCATTTAAAGGGTGGTTTTCGGTATTTGAGCCTTAAAAAATTAAAATATTTAAAATATTTAAAACGGGCGGAAGTTTAACGGAAAAGTGGGGTGGGGTGGTTCTGGACAAACGGAACTGATTTAAGGGTGGTTTTCGGTAAAAAAAAAATTAAGAGGTAATTTTTTGCAAATTAACCCATTTAAGGGGTGGTTTTCGATATTTAAACCTAAAAAATATCAGGCTTTATCTTGAGAGCAGACAACACGATGTACAATCTAATCACTCACACGTAGAGAGAGAACCCTAAAAATGAGGCGAAACCAAACAAAAATCGAGCTTAAAAATGACGTGCAAGCCTCCAAAATTTCCTACACACTTGGAAATGTAGCCATCGTTGGCTCAACTTAGCCTTGACAGACCCTCATCATATCTTTTACATTATTATTTTTATCTACTGTCACAACTCACAAAACAAATCCCTTTATAAACACTCAACATCCTTCCTATTCCGGATAAGGCTCCACCAAAACCCTCAAATCTTCATCTGGGTATTCAAGATTAAAGATGTTGGAAGGTAAAGCTATGATTCAAGATACAGATATGCCTATGAAGATGCAGATCCAAGCAATGGCCTCTGCTTCTGAAGCTTTGGATATTTATGATGTGTTTGATTGCAGATCCATTGCTGCTCATATCAAGAAGGTAATTTTTGGAGGGTTTGAGTTAATTTTTGGAGGGTTTGAGTTCTGAAATCTTGTTCTTGATTTGTGGAAAAAACAGGAATTTGATAAGAGATATGGAGGAGGATGGCAGTGTGTTGTGGGTTCAAATTTTGGGTGCTACTTTACTCATTCAAAGGGTACTTTCGTCTATTTCAATCTTGAGACTCTTAATTTCCTCATCTTCAAAGGAGCTGCTGCTTAGTTAGGTTTTCCTGATCTTGAGCTTTAAACGACAATGTACAAATGAAATGGGGAAGAAAGATGCAATCTTTTTTTCTTTCTAATATTAGCTGCTAGGCTGTGCTTTGTTATGGATTTGCTGTCTGCTGAAAAGTTGAGCAGAATGAAATGTGGGGGAGATGAAGAAGGAGGTGGAATCTGATGGGTGTTCGATTCTTGTAATTATTTGACATTTGCAAGATATTTTCAAGTTCCACCACTCGTCTCTAATTCTTGGCTGATTCAAGAATGTGCGTCAAGTTACAGTTTCTTGCATTTTGAATGATCTGTGTATTCTGAGTGCTTAGAAATTCCGAAGAAATTCCAAACTAGACCTAATATTTCTTCCACACAAAGACAGACGCTCGCTTCAGTTTTAAATTTACAACAAACAAACTCAATGGAAAAATATCTGATATTCCGATTGTCCGGAATAGGTTAAAAAATGAGTGCTTCCAATAGAAATAACACAATTGTGTATTCCTCTTTACTTGGGCTAAATTAGTCTGAGGGCTCTACACTCTCAACATTTTTCTAATTTTTTTATGAGCTTCTTTTTCAATTTAACAAAGGATATACAATTTTGATATACTCCCTTCGTCCCAATATTAAGTGCCCGTTTGCGGTTTCTGAGGAAAATTAAGGAGGTGAGAAAGAAAAAGTGAAAGGGAGAGAGATTGTGAGAGTGTGTGGTTTTTTATATAGGAGAGAGAAGATAAAAGGTGATTAGGTGTGGAAATTGATGTAAAAAAAAAGGAGAGAGAAGGTAGTTGGGTGTGGATTTTTAGAGAAGTGATTTGATGTGGGTAATAAGACGAAAGATATAAATGAAAACAGACACAACATTTTGGGACGCCAAAAAAGGAAAACATGCACTATATTATGGGACAGATGGAGTATAATTTAGTTACAGAGGATTTGCATTCCTTCCGATATGTTGTCCAAAATATGCAGAAGCAATTGTCAAAATGGAAACCAAACACGATTTCCCAAGCAGTAAGAGCTATACATATCAATCAAATATAATGTCAAAGGCAAATCATTTAATGCAATGTTTTTCGTTATCGAAAGGAATTAAGGAATTTGTGATCAATTAGATAAAATTAATAAAGATTTTTTCTGAAATAATTCAAATCCAAATTATAGAGCAATTACTTCATGGGATTCATTGTGTAAACCAAAAACAAATGGAGGATTATATTTTCATAATAAAGCTAGTGACTTTAATAATGCATTACAACAAAAACTTTTATGGAAACTAATTGCTGATAGGAATAATATTTGGGTTATACCAAAAATATCTCCAAACTAGTTTTTTACTACATTAAAAATATTAAACAATCTTGGCAGTTTTCAAGACTTTTGCCCCTAAGGGAAGATTTTCAAAAAGGAATAGGTTGGGAAATAGGAAATGGAAATAACATAAATTTCTGGACAGATAATTGGATAGCAGAAATTAATTTAAGAGGCCATTTCGACCCAGAAAAATTAGTTATAAATATAAAAGTGGCTAACTTTATCACAAGCTCAAAAGATTGGGACATATTAAAATTGGAATCATTGTTACCACAAGAAATAATCAAATATATCTAATGTATGTATATCCCACACACGAATAAGGGTGATCGGGTTATTTGGATATCAAATAAATCTGGAAGTTTCACAACTTCTTCTGCTAGGGATCTGCTTATTGAAGGAAAACACTATAATAAGGCCCTTGCTAAATACAGCCCGGGCGTTTTCTAAATAACGCCCGGGCCCTCGCGTTCTGCGAGGAAGCGCATCCTCGCAGAACGCGAGAGTGCGTCCCCTCGCAGAACGCGAGGGTGCGTCACCTCGCAGAACGCGAGGGTGTTTTTTCCCTATAAAAGGGGAAAAACCCTACTCGGCCCATTTTTACAGCCACCATAAAAAAATTCCGCCGCTCTCTTCTCATTTTACCATCTCTCTCAATTTCAACCTACTTCTTCTTCCTCTTTTCAATTCAAATCTCCATATAAGGTATGTTTCTAATACTCTTATGCTTTTTAATGTTGTTTTTAGATGAATATATGTTGTTAGTATAGAAAATTGCATATTATATGATGTTTTGATATTGAATGTTGATTTAGAAATGGTTGTATAATGGATGAAAGATGATGATTTTGAATTATGGTGGATGAGTGGATGTTGTTTTATGTTGAAATTCATTAGGGTTAGGGTTTTTGATTAGGGTTGTTGATTTTATTTAGGGTTTTGATGTTTATTTGGTAATTTACTTAAATTGATAGGTATTTTAGCTAAAATATTGAATTTTCGTCGGAAAATCTCGCCGGAAACTGTTGCCGGAAACTCATGATTGTGCAAATTGACGCAGAACGCGAGGGGTGTAGTATACTCGCAGAACGCGAGGGTCATGGTACTCGCAGAACGCGAGGGTCATGACACTCGCAGAACGCGAGTGTCATGCTACTCGCAGAACGCGAGGAATTGACATAAGAGGAAATTCTTTCCTCTTCTGCACATACATATTTATATACTGATTTTACTTTATATACTGTTATATTTATATACTGATTCTACTTTTGATTTTTTTAGGTAATGGATCGTCCTGGACGTTCAACCCGTCGAAGAAATAGGAACGCTGTGAGAGAACGAGCAAAGAATACAACACCGGTAGAGCTCTTCCCCGAGGGGCTCCCCGGCGTTGATTATCGCGCCATAGAGCGGTACAGTGGTGTCCATAGTTATGCCGGGGAAGACTGTTCTGTGCCTAGTGGGATAGAACGAGCAGATACATATCAAGGGTATCGAAATGATGATTGGGACCTTTATTCTCAAGAGTCAGTTTCATGTGCACAACCGTCAACTCAATGGGCACCACAATCAACTCCATATGAACAATCGGGTAGCTGGGACAATTTCATTCCTCAGTATGCTGTAGTGGAAGTTGGACAAGGGTGGGGTGGACAAAGTTGGGTCGGTGGACAATGTTGGGGAGGTGGATTTGGTGAGGGAAGTGTTCCTGAAGACATGGGTCAAGGAAGTGGACAAGCTTGTTCTTCTTCTTACAATCCTCAACCAGAACCGATGGAACAAGAGTACCACGATGAAGGTGTTGGGGAAGAACACGAAGAAGAAGGTGATGATGATGATGATGATGATGAAGAAGAAGAAGAAGAAGAAGAATTGGTCCAGAAACCAAAAAGAAAGAGGAAGTCCAAGAAGAATGAGCCAAAGTATGATCCTGAGCTCACTCATTCCACACCTGGCGGTCCAGAAGATCCCGAGTTGTATTTTTCTGCAGTTGAAAGGTCCGATGAAGCCACAACAACGGACAAAGCAAAGCAGTGATTGGCCATTGGACAACGATGACTGGTCAGAGATTCCCGGTGTTGTTGGATTGTCAGATCTACCTGACATGATGTACGAAGCAATCGACTATCCGTTGATTGAAGCGTTCATCGAACGATGGCAACCGGAGACTAACTCATTCCACCTCCCTTGTAGTGAGATCACTATTGGCCTTCTGGATGTACATATGATTTTAGGCCTACCTATAGAAGGGAAAGCAATGACTACTTGTAAGAAACTGGGTGTCAAGTTTAGTCATGATGAGATTATAAAATACTATGGTAGGAAGGGGGCGGAAATTTTTGGAGTAGATCCGCACACTTTAGATTCTGGGAGGGTGAAAGCTGATTGGTTTAGAAGGCATTGTGAAAACCTAGGTCCAGAGCGAAAGGGTTTAGGATGGGTGTTGTATACTGCTTCCTCACTCTTATTTCCGGACAAGTCACAGAACTTGATTCGGCTTAGATATGGGCCTTATTTGGAAACCTATGCCCATGCTACGGGCATATCGTGGGGTTCAGCTGCTTTGGCCCATCTGTATAGGCAGCTGGGGGTATGCACACGACAGGGTTGTGCCCAGATGTCTTTCTGTTACACCTTGTTGCAGGTATTATACTTTCTAAGCGTTTAATTTACATACTTATATATATTTTCATATTTAACGTACTTTGTATTTCTTAGGCATGGATCTACAACTACTTCCCACACTTCCGACCTACTGAACGTCCTCGGTGGAGAGCGGAGCAACCATGGGCATACCGGTGGATGCCTAAGAATGTAAAGCTGAAGAAGGGGCAAGTCGGAAGGGACTATAGGGGAGCGCTCGATATTCTTATGCCGGAGATGGTAAGTTTCTGCATTTTCTGGGATTTCTGCATTTTTTGAGTACGCAGCAGTCATTAGGTGTAACTTGCATTTTCTCGCAGAACGCGAGTTTGTGGCTCCTCGCAGAACGCGAGGATGCACACACTCGCAGAACGCGAGAAAATGCAAGTTTCTGCATTTTGTCCTAGTTTCTGCAGTTTCTGGTGTTTTACAGACTTCACCATGCGTTTTTCTGTCATTTTGTTAGGTATGTTGGAACCCGTATGGAGCACAAGACTTCACCGATCCTGAGCTTGCTCCCGCTCTATTTCACGGGGTGCTATCTTGCTGTGACATCACCGAACCACACATGCCTGATAGGTGTCCCAGACAATTTGGGAGAGTGCAGCGTATTCCTAGGCCAGTCATCGAACCGCTCAAAGCTCATAGGTTGAAAAACATTAGGTGTTATAGTGTTTTTTATGACGCCAACCAATGGCTTTGGGAGTCAAGAGATGTTCACTCTTTGTCTCTCGATGATATGGGGCCAGTTGCCTATGCACCACATGAATGCTCCCATGATTACATGGATTGGTACATCAAGAGGACCCATAGGTATATCCGTCCTGCAATCCCTGGGATGATGACTGAGAGACAGGTAATATTAATTGTTTTGGTTTATCTTGCGTTTCTAGTCTTTGTTTGTCTCGAATATTAACATAAAATGAATGTTTACTTGCGTATAGGGGATTGGCCGGGTGTACAATGACATGGACCGGTATCGGTTTGCCACTCCAGAGGATTTTGATTCATATCACGCCCAAATGCTACTAAGTATGTCAAATCTCGCTCCCTTCCGACCACGAGAAGACGAGTAGCCTTTCGTTTTGTGTTTTGGATTGTGTTTTGGATTGCTTTCTTAGGTGTTTTGTTGATTGGATAATTTTGTTGGATTATGTTTAGGGATATGTTGCTGTTGCTTCAATTCTGTTCGTTTTTTGCATAACCTCGCAGAACGCGAGGTGTACACCACTCGCAGAACGCGAGTCTGCCCTATAGGAAACAGGGTGCTCTCAGTTGATATGCACGGTCTGTGGCACGGTTGGTGTTACTCGCGTTCTGCGAGTGACACCAGCCTCGCAGAACGCGAGGAATGACATTTTCTGGAAAATGTCCATGACATGAGTTACAGTTTAAGAATTTAAAAAACCATCTCCAGTTCAACATTACATTACAAATTCAGCGAATAAAACATAACTTCAACATTACATTTCAAAGGCGGCACATCGATGTGACACAAGATCGTGCAAAGAAAAAGCATCTCTTTCAGCGTTTCGCCACCAAGGAGTAAACACATGAGGTAATGGGCAGTTTTCTTCAAAACGCAACTACAAGAAAACAACAACGTTAGGAAGTTGCATATTAGATAGTAATTCATAAGTAGATCCAAAAACTTACCGGAACAAAATGTCTCTCACTCTGAATATAGAATAAGCAGAACGTCGGAAGTGTGTCACCATCTTCTAACCAAGTAGGACGTTGTAGAGGAAGGTAAGTGTAGTTAGCACTTTTTCCCACCGTTACGAACACTATGTTGAATGTGGATGCCACAAGGCATCCCATTTCCGGGGTAGCTAGCCAGTGATCTTCTGGAGCCCTTCCTATTCCTTCTCATGTAAGTTGGTGTAAAGCGCTCTCCAAAGTTGGTTGTTGTGGAGGTCCAATCCAAGTTCCTTGAACTAGGTGCCAAATCTCTTTGACCTTAGCTATCATCAAATCTCTTACTTCCCTCCATAAGTGTTGGTTGTCATGCAATTCATGAGCTATTGCTCTAAATCCACAATTTCCATCTCCATTTACCTCAAACCAACCATTCACATGGGTGCGCATTGACGCGGGTATGTGAGACTTGTACCTGCCAATCACCTTAATCTTTGGTTTCTTGAATGTTTCAGAATTAGAAGCATTTTTTTGCTTCTTTGGGGGTGTTTCTTCCAAATCTCTAGCATCCATCTCAACATTAGTGTGCTCCCATGCAGACGGTCTTCTTTGCGTTGACCTAGGTTGTTTGTTAGGAGCTCCGACTGGACGACCTCCGGTGTGCTTTGAAATAGCCGGCTCTTTTAGAGGAGTATTTACTTTCCCAATGTCTAAAACAGTTTGTGCACACTTTTCTTGATCATGGGGGCACAATTTCGGAAACGTTTCCTCATAGAAAGTCTGAAAAAGACGCCTTGCCACCTTACTCTTAACTTCCAGTATGCCGGGAACATCAACTTCTTCCAAACTCAAAGTACTCCAGAAAGGGTGCAACTCTGATACTCTTAGTGGTCTTTGCTCCTTCCAATGTCTTACAATCTGATGAACACACATCAACCCATCTCTAATCTTGATCCCGCAGCTACAAAACATATTAAAGTGCGCACCTAATCTCTCCCCCTTCGTGTATTCCTCAAGCAAAAATTCTATGCATTTGTAAGAGACTTTGAACTTCAAGACTTTAAACAAGTCCGCCCCTTCAACAACTGTGAAGCTCTTATTCAAACTCTCGGTGAAAGACACAGTAATCTCCTTAAGTTGGTTCTCCGCCATTGTTTTGTATTCTTTGAACATTGTGTCTAGCCTAGCATTTCCACTTGACAAGTATGACTTAAGACATGAATGTGCTCCTTCAACTCTAAAATGTTCGAAAAACAATAAAATGCAAATACAAATCAGAACCTGTGGATCCTTCTGTAATGTGTAACTCCTCGCGTTCTGCGAGGTGTGTACACCTCGCGTTCTGCGAGTTCATACATTGTTCCAGGATCTTTGCATTCGAAAATGCGTCAACACTGAATCAAGGAATTTACTCGCGTTCTGCGAGATGGTATGCCCTCGCGTTCTGCGAGGTGTGCATTACAGAAGCTCTTTTTATCATATGTAGAAGGTAGACATAAATAACAGAACATACCTGTTTGTCGTGTTATTCCCGAGAGTGAAGACATTATCCGTCCATGCTGAAACAAGTCTTTCTTTGTAACGGTTTAGCCAATTCGTTCTCACGTACTTCAATACGGCTGGATAAGCTCGCCATTCGTCCTCAAGTTTCTTCAAAGTACTCTTGTAATCTTCTTCAGTGGTTTGTTCGAACACGTTATAATAATCATTTGAAATATGAACCCCCAATGCTTGTGTGCCCATAGCTATCTTGGCTCTCGCCTCTATGTTCTTCCTTACATGTCGCCTACATAAGAGAAACTTTGCATTTGGCCATAACTTGTCTGTTGCATTCATAAGAGCCATCTCACGGTCAGTGACGAAGCAAGTAGGCGATGCTCCTATTCTCAAATACATCGTCTGCAGCTGCTGCAACGCCCATAAATAACTATCCTCGCTCTCAGCCTCTAACCATACCCCGCACACAACAAAATTCTTCCATGTAGAAGTCAAACCGACTATCTCCAGGAAGGGAACATTGTACCTGGAACCAAAATACAGTAAGATAAATACAACATAAAAACAGAATGATAAATACTTACCTGTTCGTGCTATAAGTCGAGTCCATCAAAAGGACATATGGAAACGCCTTTAAGAGTTTCATTGATTCGGGGCTAGCAAAGAACAAGTCGCCTATTATCGAAGGGTTCGTTGCACTTGGCCTATACTCCATGAAGTAGTTGCTCTCTTTGCATTGGTGAAAGAATTCTTGAACCACGGTTCTACCTTCCATTTCCTCTTCCCTTATATGTCTTACCAAATTGTACACTTGGTTCTTCTTTGTGCAACTTCCGGGATCCTTGTTTATCTCAGTGTAAATCTGATTTGGAGAACAATGTGAAAGTACCATCTCACGAACCTTTTTCTTTTGATCCGGGGTTGGCCTCCCGGCAAATGCATTCCCGACCAAACTATCTCCAATAGGATGGTTGTGCAAACCACAAACAACCACTAATCTCCAATTCTCTTCAACCCGGTTCTCCATGAGCTTCAACTGAAATTTACACCCCGTTTTCTTGCTCTTTGTGTTTGATCTAACACCGACACCTTTAGGCCTATGGCTTCCCCCTTTCTCACAAATGATTTGAATCTTACCACTTTGCCCCGGTTTAGATGGTACACTCCTTCCAATAGAGATCATAAACTTGTGTTGCTTTGCAACATTCAAAGCCCACAAATGAGCGATCTCCTTAGAGGCAAACACTTGCTCCGTAGTGAAATATTCCGAATAATCCCTAGAAACAACCTCTTCCTCACATACGGGACTATCAAACTTTGGTGCAGTGCGTAAAGAGGGAAGAAAACACATCTCCTCTCCTACGTTTGTTGGTGGGTTAGCAAATTGTGAATCAAACGCATCATAGCTTGATGGCACCTCATATGTACATGGCATGGAATAAGTAGATGGCACGGGCAACTCATAAGTAGATGGCACATGCAATTCATATGTAGATGGCACATGTTGTTCATATAAAGATGGTTGATGATAATATCCAAAGTCGTCAATCCCTAAATCAAATGACGGTGGCGAAACGGGCACCGTATTCCGCGAGGGGTAGGTGTAGTCATTCAACTGGATTGCATTCAATCCAGTGAACAAAGAAAAATTCACCTATAACAATGCTTCTGTTAATACTCTGTAATGTGCAACTTCTCGCGTTCTGCGAGGGACGCACTTCTCGCGTTCTGCGAGGGAGGCACTTCTCGCGTGACGCGAGGGGCTTCCTCTCGCAGAACGCGAGAAGTTGCTAATTCCTAAAACTAGTCCTTCAACGGGATATTTTAACATAACATGAGTTTCTACATTAAAAACCATAAAAACCCTAAAAACATGAACACATCTAAGTTTTTGACATTATATGCAAAAGTCATCTCTTCAACACTTACTACTACTACTAGATTTAACATGAAATACAACATAATAAGTTCATTTTAGCTCTTAATGGTGCAAAACAAATTAAAATTCAAAAATTAAGTAAGAACATTACCTCATTTGAATGGTAACTTGATGAACCATCATCTCCATTCCCTCCTTTGTTGAATTCCTCTTCATCTTCCATTATTTTAGGTGTTTTTAGAGTGTTTTGAAGTTTTAAGGTTTTGAAAATGGGTTTTAATGGAGGGTGAAAGAGGTGAAAGATGATAAAAAGAGGTGTTAGGGTAGGGTTAATAGGTGTTACGGAATACTTAAAATAAGGAGGTAGTTATTATAGTTAGGTGGGGACAAGACATGTAGTAATGGCGCACAACAACGTCCATCTGACATGCTAATCTCGCGTTCTGCGAGGGACGTGACACTCGCGTTCTGCGAGGACACGTGCACTCGCAGAACGCGAGATTAGCATGCATGTAATTAACCTAATTTTTTGCTAATCTCGCAGAACGCGAGTGTACGTGTCCTCGCAGAACGCGAGTGACCCGGCGTTGTTTGAATAAAGCACCGGGCTGTATATAAGAATCGTGTATAATAACAACAATTTATATGACTGGGTTTGGAACCTTAAAATACCACCAAGATACCATAATTTTCTTTGGAAGCTAGTTTCTGACAATTTACTCACTACTCAAAGATTAAACAAATATTACAATAGAGTTTCTTCTCAATGCCCTCTATGTGATTCTCCATTAGAAACAAGGGAACATTTATTTTTTGAGTGTAATTTCACGATCAAACAATTACATCTTTATAAAAAATTACAAAAATTATACACGATGCTAAAGCGAATATTCCTTTTCAACAAAATCTATTAGATATCAGAGTAATATTCAAGAATTCAAGAATAATAAACATAGTATAGAGATTCTAATTTTTTTCCTGGTATTCCATATGGATTTACATAAATTCAAAAGTATTCCATAGGGATGCAAGAAATACGAAAGAGCCAACATTAGTTGCTTTTGAACAGTATAATTTTTGAAAAACTAATTCAATAAAGACAAAAGGCCCTAAAATGAATTCATTAAGAAATAGAATTAAACATGCAAATCAACAATGGAGAAAACCTCCACATAGCTAGATTAAAATAAATTTTGATGGATCTTTGAAATCTAAGGATGATACGTACATAAGTTGTATTATTCGAGACAATAATGGAATTATACTGGATATTTTAAATAAAAAGGTTAATTCAATGTTTCCTTTAGTAACAAAATCTTTAGCACACTGTACGCAGTCAAATTATCAACAAGATTCAGTAATAAAAATGTGATTATAGAAGATGATAATCTTACAGATATCAATTCTATTAATAACATTTGGAAAATACCATGGGAAATAAAAAAATATTATTGACGACATTCATAATATAATCCATCTTCATCATAGTATTAGTTCTTTACACTGTTTTAGGGAAGGCAACAGAGTTGCTAACTTCCTCACTAAACCTGGCGTTAGTACACATTTCCTCAAGATTGTACTACAATGTAATCAGGATCAAATCTTACCGAATAAATATATCAGAACAATGAGGCTTGTCCTCTTACAATTGAGTACTCTTTCTACGTACACGGAAATTTTCAGGATCATCAATTCTGATGGTCAGGGGTTGTCACGTGGAAACAGATGAAATCCCGGTTCTTGCCATATAAAAAAAATGCCGAAGAAATTCCCATTCTGTCACAAATCACGAACCAGGCTTGACGGGATGGTGGGCTGTAAATGAAAAGCGGGGTTGTTTTGTATAAAAATGATTGTCCTTTTAGTAATTTTGACACTATTTTGGCAAAAATATTATTAATATAAACTATAAAAATTAATATTTATAAAGAATATATGATTCTCTGCATGAAAACATAACAATTTGAAATTTTTAGAAAATTAATGGGTATTCGAGTCAAACTACATCATTTTTCAATTGATTAGTTGTGCTTAACTCTAGAATGTTAAGATAATATTATTTTAAATAGAAAAATAAAGTATTTATATTATATAAAATAGATGAAATGATATTATCAATATTTTATCCACTAAAATCATATTATTATACAAAATAATCATGTTTTTAAAATACCGCTCATACAAATTGCTAAATATTACTCATTCTGAACGTCTCACGTATGAATGGAGAATTTTGACCATCTAGCCTTTAGCCTTTCTCCCCCGCTAGTCCGTTAGTGACAATGTTATCCTCTCGACATGTTCGATGAATGACATGTCTACATCTAACCCCTCGAATCGGGATCATAGTGAATTGCTGTCTTGTTTTCGGGTGAAGTGGGCCTCAATCAACCGGCCCGGCCCACTTCACCAAACAGGCCCATTCCGAGTGCAAGTGGCTAGGTACAGTAAATCAAGAATTTTCCCTTGCTTCATGGAGCAGTTAGTACAGAAAATCTGGGATAAACAATTCCGAATATTCCTGATGTTCTTACAGATGATGTTGCTGATTTGGCGATTGGCCTTATTTTGGCTGTTTTGAGGAGGAAGAAGGCGGGCAATCCTGATCTTAAATCTAAGGTAATACTATATGCTTTAGGGCTGATTTTTTTGTGCCCTAAATTCAAAATTTGATGTACTTTACTGCTCGTTTGATATCGATATGTTGATATCAGGTATTGGTACGGTATATCAATCATACCCATATTTTGGTAGAATCAATATATCGAGTCAAGTATATCAGATTTTGGTATCTAGATATCGATATTAAACGAGAAACGGTAGGGCTGATTTGTTTGTGTTCTAATTTGAAATTTTGATATATGCTAAGGAATTGTTTCGGGTTGCATGTGCATGTCAACTTGTCAAGATATATCTCTACTAGTATTGGACTTGTATCCTATTATAAGTACTCGTTTGAGATTGATATCAGGATATCATATATACGCGGGTATGGATAGGAAGAAAGGTTAATTAACATAGGAAAAACAAAAAACAAAGTGTACGTGTCCGTTCCGGTCATTTAAAAAAAAAAAACACAGCTTACATAAATTATGAAACTGTGACTGCGTGACTTTAAAAAGTTCAAAATTATCACCATTTAGATTCTGAACATTAACATTTAGAATATGAACATTGATATACAAATTGTATATGTGAACACTTCGTTTTTTGTTACGTTAAACTTTCTTTCTACACGAATCTTTCACTTCAAAAGAGAAAATACTAGGCTGATTTGTTTGTTGTGTTCTAATTTGAAATTTTGATATATATGCTAAGGAATTGTTTGCGGTTTTGATTGTGTTTTATATAATTTGGTATTGCATGTGCATGTCAACTTGTCAAGATTTCTTCGGTATTGATATTGATATTAGAATATCAGATATACTAGAGTATGGATATCGCTCATATTCGTATCTATGTTCGTTATTAGGAAGGAATATCAAACCATGAAGTATGAATATCAAACTGATATGAGAGTGTTGACATGTGAGTGTATTTCTTCTCTCATGGATTGAGCATCAATCATATCACTTATATCGATACCAATGTCTCGTATTAATACTCAATATCGAATATTAAACATATCACTTATATCGATACCAATATCAAACATATCACTTATATCTCTCATGGAATACTCAAGATATTTATACTAATACTCAATATCGAATATCTTAAAAGTATGGATACCAAATTGGTCCTAAATTATTATGGTTCGTATACATGCTAATAAAAAGCCCTATTTTTTCCCCCAATGTTATAGTTTAGTGGAAAAAGAATTGGCATAATCGGATTAGGAAGGATTGGAGCAGCCATAGCCAAGAGAGCAGAAGCATTCAACTGTCCAATAAGCTACCATTCAAGAACCAAGAAACAAGACAACAACTACACATACCACAACAACGTTGTCGAGCTAGCTTCCAACTGCGACATTTTAGTCGTTGCGTGCACGTTGACTGACGAGACTCGCCACATTGTCAACCGACATGTGATAGACGCACTCGGTTCAAACGGGGTCCTGATCAACATCGGGAGGGGCCCACATGTGGACGAGCAAGAGATGGTCAAGGCTCTTGTTGAAGGTCGGCTTGGTGGAGCTGGATTGGATGTGTTTGAGTGCGAGCCTCGGGTTCCTGAAGAGCTATTTGGGCTCGAGAATGTCGTTCTTATGCCTCATGTTGCGAGTGCGACGGTTGAAATTCGAACCGCCATGGCTGATCTTGCTATGGCGAATCTTGAGGCGTATTTTAGTGGTAAGCCTTTGTTAACTCCCGTTGTTTGAGTGGTATTGTTAGAGATTGTGTTCTAATAAGATGGAGTACGTTATGGGTGTTTTGTATTGGATTATTTATGAAATGAACTAGTAAAACTATGTAATGTTTGATGCAATCTTCATTTTGGATAATCGAAAACAATTTCTTTGTCTTGATATTAGCTTAATTTTTCGTGCCGTGTACGAGATTGATATAATGCTTAATATAGGAAAAATGAAGTTTTTTGCGCTCATATATAACATTCTAATTATAGTTGGGGCGGTAATGTTCATAATCTGGACGATTAAATTTTTTGAGGTCATTTTGAGAAAAAAAAACAAAAAAAAAATCAAAGTTCGCAGTAATTACAAATATGTCAATGTTCAAAAAAATTCATTGCCCAGATTATGAACACTATTATCCAAAATATGAACATTAATGTATAATTCGTGAACGCGAACTATTCGTGTTTCCTAAGTTAAAAGTTGTTCGCACGAGAACTTTCCTCTAAAAACTTAGGAGCCTATTGTCAAAAATTAATGTAATTGGCATGGTACTTATTTTCACCACAATCAATACTCCTAATACTTCTCATAACAATTTCTCTTGACATGTTTTTTCGCTTTATGTTGGGTTTATACTTTTTATGATTAAAAAGAATTATTATTAAATTAGAATTAAAACCTCACGAAAACAATTTGAACTTTTTATCTCATTTTGTATTAAAGGTTTTGTATTAAAGGTTTGATGTTGTCAAATTTTACTGAAGGTTGAGACTTTTGAGTTATTTCAATGAAATTATATATATGAATCAATAGTATGTTCCAAAACTACTTCAAACATAAAAATGAGAAAATCAAAAATACTTATAATTACAAATATTAATAAATTTGATAATACGATCTTCTCATTTGTCCTGCATGAAACCGAACAACTCGCAAAACCCCCTCATTCCCAAACTCGATGCTATTCATCATGCCAAATTCCCGGATCTCATTTTCTAATCAGACTTAAAGCGAATTAGAAGATCGTATTAAGGAATCTGGCCTTGAAGAATAGCATAGAGATTGGAGATGATGTTAGGTTTTGAGAGGTGTACCAATTTAGGTTTATTCTTAATTACAACGTTTGGTTTAATGCATCCGTAATGGTCATATTTATAGTTTAGGGTTTGGAGATTTTATGATCCTAATTTTCGGGCGTAGGATATGGATTATGGGCTGCTCCTTCATATTTGATATGGGCTGAGCTTCTACGCCGCCCCCATGGGCTTTAGTCCAGCAAGGATTTTATTGTCAGCCCAACCAAAATCTCCTTCGGAGTTATTTACAGGAGAAACATATATGGTTTTTTAAGCGTGAAAGTATGTACAATAAAAATAAATGCATATTTAATACAAAAATATACTCCCTCTGTCCCATTTTGATAGTCCCATTAGATTCCGACACATATGTCGAGACACGTTTTGTATCGTTAATAACTCTAATTGTATGTTACTAAAAATTATAATTTTTCAATATTGTTAAAGTACTCATTAAGACGAATTAAATAAGACCCCACACGATTATGTTCTTTTTTATATATTGGAAGAAATCTACAAGATTCTCTCGGTTCGTGAATAGTATCAGAAAATCAAATGGGACTATCAAATTGGGACGGAGGGAGTATTATTTTATTTCACTCTATTTTTGGTCATTTGCAGATACTGATGCAAAAGTAATGAAATTCATCTTGATTTAGCTTCATAACAGAGTATTTCTTCCCAACACATCTCAATGATCAATCATACCTCAAAGTACTACTGGTGTCAACAAAGGCTTGCCATTGAAGTGAGCTTCCAAGTTTCCAAGAACGAGATCCGCCATAGCCGTACGCGTCTCCACCGTTGCACTTCCGATATGTGGCAAAAGAACGACGTTCTCCAATTCAAAGAGCTCTTCAGGCACGTGAGGCTCGTTCTCAAACACGTCCAATCCCGCTCCACCCAAACGGCCCTCAACAAGGGCCTTCACGAGCTCGGGCTCATCAACATGTGGGCCCCGCCCTATGTTGATGAGGACTCCGTTTGGGCCCAATGCGTTCATCACCTCACGGTTGACGATGTGGCGGGTTTGCTCGTTTAACGGGCAGGCGATGACTAAAATGTTGGAGTTGGAAGCGAGTTCAATGACGCTCGGATAGTATGTGTAGCTTGAATCAGCTTTTTTTGTTCTCGAGTAGTAGCTGATTGGACAGTCGAATGCTTCGGCTCTGTGTGCAATTGCTGCACCGATTCTTCCTAGCCCAATTATGCCAACTCGCTTGCCAGTAAACTGAAGCAAAAACAAGAACAAATATTGAATACCGGGTATAAAACAGAAAATTGACAAGAGCTGATAAATACATAATTTCCTTGTAATTCAACTTTATACAAACTGAGAGCTGATATTTTTATAGGATGTCTTACAGGTGTTACAGCTATACATCGAAACTAGCATTATTCTAGCCAAGATGTATATTATTGATTTTGTTTAACCAATTTAAGTAAAATCTGTTGTCAAAGCACTTCAGAAATGATATACAATAATGCCTTTATCTGTAGGAGTTTAAGATTCTAATTCATTCAGTATGATTAACAGACCCTTGGGCAGAGTTTGGGATTCTAGTTACACAAGAAAGAGTTATAATCTGTAGAAGTTTGGAGAAGTGAAGGGTAGACAGTGGAATCACTATTAACTTTCTAAGTCACTATTGCCTGTTTAAACCATAGTGATCAATCATTGACAGAAATGACAAGAGTACAACATAAATGATCAACAATCTGACATCTTAAACTTTTACCCAGCATATGCATTATTTCATACAGTATATTCTAATCCAGACTTAGCAACAGAAATGGAAGAAGAACAAATCCAAAATCAAACTACCTTAGTGGTGAGCTTGAAATCGCCCTTCTTCCAGCTTCCACTCCTGACATACCGATCACACTGAGGAATCCTCCTTAGAACAGAAAGCATCAACCCAATCGCCAAATCAGCAACATCTTCAGTAAGCACATCAGGCGTATTCGTAACCCTAATCCCCTTCTCCTTACATTTCCCCAAATCAATTTTATCCAACCCTACACTGAAGCTGGAAACTATCTCCAGACCAGGGAGAGCCTCGATTAGCTCGGAATCGGCGCCGCCAAAGACGTTTCCGACGACAGCGCGGATCGATTTGGAATTCTCGGCCAGGAATTGCTTCTTGTCGGGGAAATTCCAGAACTGGAAGAGGTTGTATCGCCGGTTGAGCTCGGCTTCTAAGTAATCGTTAGTTGGGCAGATCAATAGCACGCCTACTGATTCCATTGATTAGTTCAATCGATTTTGTAGGGATGAAAGCTTTGTGGTTATGGAAATTCGGAGTTTTTATGGAGGGTTGAATTGAAAATGGCGGTGGTGTGCTGGCTTTTCTTTCTACGACGTCGTATTTGACTAATGCATGTGTCAGCATGCATTAAGTGACTTTTATTATAAAAAGATTTGTATTTTCGGAGTAGCTAGAAGTAGGGTGAGCCCATGTGATGTACGGACCTTTTAAGATTATTTTGTAGTTTATGGAGTATAAAATTGATATTTTAGTTGTAATAAAAAACACTTTTTGAAACTTTATTATAAAAGAAATATACCGGAAAAATATTTGTGTCACATTCTTAAGAAATATGGATATCTATTTTAACCCTAAAATTTCAAAATAATATTTTATTTGTCAAAGAATACACAATGTTGTTGCTATCCTCAAAAGACCCATCGAATTTGCGCTTCGAGGACGTCATCCTACGAATCTCGCGACGGGAACTATCAGAACTGTTCGTCGACCCAAACATTTGAAAAGCAACGAAAGAGAACCATATGTAGGGAGAGACATGTTAAATAACACAACCACGACCTTTGGGACCTTTGCGTTGCCCAAGTTAGTTGTTAAAAAATAAAATCGACCACATCAACACATCAATACCGGTTCAAAGCGGAGCAAAAGGCGACGAAGACAACCCACATGGCGTTACGAAAGGAGGCGGCCTCTTCATCTTCACTTCTAAAAATGCTAAAACACCTCACTAAAAAAGAACAATAAATGCTTAACTAAATGCATCTCTAAAATTACTAAATACTTATTCTAAAGGTTAATTTTATATGTTTATAGATTTTCATGTACTATTTTCATATTGGGTCACGGTTGAAATAGGTCAATTTCATAACTCTGTCTCTCGAAGTTGTCAGATAACGTTTCGACATAAAACTAAAAATTGTTGTCATGAGTATTTTTTATACTAAATAAAAAAATCTTACATCTATAGGCAGTAGCATCAGATGAGCACTCGGATCTCGGGCGTCGACACCAACCACCAATTGAAACAAATCAATCAACTCATCGTCGCAATTCTTCATGTTGCTATCCTCAAAAGACCCATCGAATTTGCGCTTCGAAGACGTCATCCTACGAATCTCGCGACAAGAACTATTAGAACTGCTCGTCGACCCAGACATTTGGAAAGCAACGAAAGAGAACCATATGTAGGGAGAGACAGGTTAAATAGCACAACCACGACCTCTGGGCTGCCAAGTTAGTTGTTAAAAAATAAAATCGACCACATCAACACATCAATACCGGTTCAAAGCGGAGCAGAAGGCGACGAAGACAACCCACATGGCATTACAAAAGGAGGCAACCTCTTCATCTTCACTTCTAAAAAAGCTAAAACACCTCACTAAAAAAGAACACTAAATGCACCACTAAATGCTTAACTAAATGCATCTCTAAAATTACTAAATACTTATTCTAAAGGTTAATTTTATATGTTTATAGATTTTCATGTACTATTTTCATATTGGGTCACGGTTGAAATAGGTCAATTTCATGACTCTGTCTCTCGAAGTTGTCAGATAACGTTTCGACATAAAACTAAAAATTGTTGTCATGAGTATTTTTTATACTAAATAAAAAAATCTTACATCTGTAGGCAGTAGCATCAGATGAGCACTCGGATCTCGGGCGTCGACACCAACCACCAATTGAAACAAATCAATCAACTCATCGTCGCAGTTCTTCATGTTGCTATCCTCAAAAGACCCATCGAATTTGCGCTTCGAAGACGTCATCCTACGAATCTCGCGACGGGAACTATCAGAACTGCTCGTCGACCCATACATTTGGAAAGCAATGAAAAAGAACCATATGTAGGGAGAGACAAGTTAAATAGCACAACCACGACCTCTGGGCTGCCCAAGTTAGTTGTTACAAAATAAAATCGACCACATCAACACATCAATACTGATTCAAAGCGGAGCAGAAGGCGACGAAGACAACCTACATGGTGTTACGAAAGGAGGCGGCCTCTTCATCTTCACTTCTAAAAATGATAAAACACCTCACTCAAAAAGAACACTAAATGCTTAACTAAATGCATCTCTAAAATAACTAAATACTTATTCTAAATGATAATTTTTATATGTTTACTAGACTTTTTGGGCCCGCGCTACGCGCGTGTTTTATGCCCTATAAAACTTCACAATAAGGCGTTGGAATCGAAGAGTAGAAGATGATGATATGTTCCATACGAATCCATTATAGACATGTGTTGATGGGTCAAAATCTTCATTTGAGTGATATATATATTCGTAAACGTAAGAAAAAAATGAGAAAAGAAAAAAATAATAAAAAATGATAAATTAAAAACAAAACATTAAATGGAGTGTGTTTAATTTTGGGAACCCCTAATTTTATAGTACTAGGATTTTGCCCCCCGCGCGTAGCGCGGATTTTTAGTCTTGTATAAGAAAAAAGATTAGGGATACTTGCAGTAAATAATATTAATATAAGATTTTATTGTTGCAATATAATTGGAAAACAAATGACATCTATCCTTAATCTAAATATAGAATAAAACTTTTTCATATCATATATTTATTTAATAAAGAAGTTTTAAATAATATAAAATATATTGAAACATGAGGGAATAATTAATGATGATTGGGCCCAAAAATTGGATTTGAATATAATTCTTGAATTGTATAAATTATTAGTTTGTGTGTATAGTTCTTGTAAATTAATCTATTTAATTATCATCGCATATAAACGTTGTAAATGCATGTTAAATGAAATGTATCATATTATATTTTTTTAAAGGAACAATGACGAAAAATAATTCCAGTTTTCATTTATAAATTAAAAATTATCTCAACTTCGTATTAACAAAAAATAATCCAACTTTTAATTTATGGGAAAAAATGGTCCAAATAACATTTTCGATTGAAATTTTGCTTAACTTGATGATGTTTATTGGAGATTTTTCATAATTGGTCATAGTAATTGCTTTTTGTGTGTGTGATAAGATATCTTGTTGTTATAAAATTACCATAACAGTTGCTTTTTGTGTTTAATAATAATCGTTTTGGTTGATATGAAAGTTGCGATTTTTTTTTTCATAAGTGAAATTTGAGATTATTTTTTGACATTTTAGTAACCTCTTAAATCTAAAAGGACGTAAAGGCAGATTATTATAGTTTTTGTTTTAAATTTGCGTTTATTATAAAAGACTGTAGCATCTGTTTAATTTGGATTGAACTTACAGATTCATAATACTTACAGATTCTGAATACATTTGTATTATCTTAGATTCATTACATAATTTTATCAATCATAACTTATGGTCATTCAAGGTTTTATACAAAAAGATGAAATTGATGTTGCTAAGTGCTAATGCATACATACTTATGACCATTCAGAGCTCCTTTTCAATAGGAAGTGGAGTATTTAAACACCTCACAAACTCATATCTTTGTAATCAAGATTTTGCAAATTCTCACCTTGTTGTTGTTCAAATGTAGGCACTCATTTCATTGCAGATGATATGAATATGACAATATAAGAAACCAAAATTAAAACTGTCCGGAAATGGGAAAAAGATTGGATCTAATTTCTCACTGGAACTTAAACTCGAGAAGACAACGAATGAAATTCAAGCAAGCACAATATAACTATGTTGCAGGATTTATAACAGGTATCCAGGACTACCATAGTCACTCATTTCATTGCAGATGATATGAATATGACAATATAAGAAACCCTTGCAACAAATGTAGCATTCAAGCATCCACGTAATACGTTGAACATATCAGGCATCCAGGATTACGACAAACAATAGAAATTCAAGCAAGCACAAAACTAACATGAGAACCCTAATCCAGTGTTGAATCTCCAGTTTCAACTCGATCTGCTGCTTTAATCCCGGGTGGAAGCCATGGAAGATGCAAATTGTAGGGTTTGAATTGGAAGTCCGTTTTAGCAAGGCACTATATAGGGAAAATTCAGAGCTGCAGGAGAAAAACACATACAATAAAAAGAATATCAAAACATCTTTGTTGCTAAACTCTTTCATCTCTAAATATGTCGAGAAAGCAGGATGGATATCAGAAAATGGCAAAAAAAAAACAGAAAATATAACAGAACCAAAAATGCAAACCTACAATACATTCAACAACTCTTCTCACCTCATCCCTGAATTGTCTGTGAGAGATGATGGTTTGAGTTCAGCACCTATTTTTTGCTCCAGGTCAAAACAAACACTTCGAGTTTTTGTCTGACCAACAATTTTATAGCATTATTCCTAAATATAATGGAAGATCAAATAAAATAACAATTTAATGATTGAAAAAATCAAAAGAGATGTTAATGTGTCA
The DNA here is from genome assembly GCA_029168935.1 of Oxyria digyna. NCBI lineage: Eukaryota > Viridiplantae > Streptophyta > Magnoliopsida > Caryophyllales > Polygonaceae > Oxyria > Oxyria digyna. The sequence goes on from JAPVLV010000005.1 coordinate 52,589,802, forward strand.
AAATCAGCATTGCATTGAAATTTGAATTCAGTAACTCCTCTTTTTGGTCTCTGGTTACCTCCGTGACAGAAGGTGGCTTCAGTTCCTCAATACTTGTTTGATCCCTATCATTGTAGTACACTAAATCTCAAAACAGACATATAAAATGAGCAACGGTTCTACACCTCCAGCACATCTAGTGTCTTCTTGATGGATCTCTCCTAAAGTTGAGAGCCCATATAAAGTCCATCACCATTTTCAGTTGAACCATACATCACAATTATTAGAGTGAACAGATTAGTCATATCATACACGTTGATATGAAATGTTTTTTTGGTTAATTGACTTGTCTACTAAAGATCTAGTCTCAAATATTACACCAAGGCTATTACGCAGACCTAACATGACAAATGCAGTAATAGCATATTTAGACGCGAATCATGAGAAAAACAATGGTGACACATGAGGTTATAGACATAGCTATATATAGAGGCATGTGATAAGCTAAACAATGTACCTGCAAAATCCAACACAATAGAGAAAAAAACAGAACAGAAGGGGCAAGATACACTTTCTGACAATACGTTGGATGAAATCAAATGTCTAAACCCTCGGAATACTTATTGTAAAAAGAAAAAAAACAGTAAAACATATTCATAAGTCTTTACCATACTTTTTATAGACGAAATCAAATGTCTAAACCCTCCGAATACTTTGGAAATCATTACTGAGTTGATATTCCCATTACCATCCATAGACAAATAATCTATGCTTTCAATAACAAACAATGACTCATGTCTCAGAATGTATGTGTGTATAAAAAACAAAGAATATTGGCTTAAATCCGAATAATATAGAAATCACTACCGAGTTGATATTCCGACATTAAAAAATGAACAAATCATACATGCTTTCATTAACAAACAATGACTCATGCCACATAATGTATGTGTATAAGATGGAAGTAAATATTAGACAAATACAAAATGTAAGACACGTCAAGACATGAAAGATACAAATTTGAATCTTATTGCATGTATACTGGATGTCTTCGAATTGGCATCAGGTACTTGGAAGACATCCAATATCATCTTCTATATGCAACTTTGCTTTCATTCTGCAACACATAAATAGTCTATAATAAATTAATCATGCATGTCAACTACAAAGATAATTGTTTGCATTAAGATATTCTAACACAAAGATAAGTGCACCTTCCATCTAATTCTGAGAATGAAAATAATCAAATATAAGAACCAACTACTATACCTATTTCTCATTCTTGTTGCATTATGTGTCTTTTAGAGTTGAAAAGTCTCTTGTTTGGCAAGATCACCAGAAGCTCACATAAATCTATTTTTAAGATCTATTGATTTTGTTATACCTGCAATAGAATAGATAATTCAACACACTAAATAAAACAAATCTACCATATTAAGTTTAAAGAATCAGTAAAAATAAGATCACACCAATGAAGTGGGGTCATATAACAATTGCTACACACCACAGAAACATTAAGTAGATGAACCTCATTTCGACGGATGCAGTACTTTCTCTGCCCACATGCCGATTTTATAAAAAAAATCTTCGTTCAAACATAATAACAAACTGAATTTTCTCAGTAAAATGACAACATGCACGTACGTATAAAATTTTACAGAACATGATTTTACCTTCATTGAACGATCCACACAATTGGTCTTTAATCATAATTTTGATTTCAAGCTGAAGAAGGGAAAAAGTGAAGATTTAGTCTAGTGATTTACATATTCAACTTCAAGCACGGATACATACTTAATGTCTTAAGTAAATTAGATTTTCTGGCTGGCTATTCAATCATAGCTTTGTGGAAACTTTTTTCTACTAATCGGCCCACTACCTATCCCTTTAAGACTATTTCCTGAACTATCTTAGTTGATCATACTCATAAGAAAAAATAAATCGGAAACTAATATTTGATGCACTCAATAAAGAAAGCATATTATAGAATTAGATTTTTTTTATTCAAAACTGATTTCTAATAGAATAAATAATATTGGAGAAACTTAGAAATACTTGTTTTAAAGCAAGAGAACATTCATTTGGTACTAACAATTCAATAGAACATTCATTCTTCTTGTATGACTTGAGCTTAGTATACTGTGTATAGAATAATCTAATATAATATAAACTTGACCTCTTGAATTAGCATTAATGAGTTTAGTAATGAATTTTGTTTTAATTTAAATTTTAAAAATTGAAAACCAAAGAAACACACATGACTTGCCTTCTCCTTTCTTCTTTATTGGTTGAATTCAGAATTTCAAGAATCCTGGTTCTCATCTTCAATCATCATTATTGGCTTTTCGATTTCGATGACGTAACTCCCCCCTCCTATCATCGAGGCGTCGGATTGGTCCTATAGAGAGGCTCCCTAATCCCATGTCTAAATTCCACTTTTTTGTCGTTTCTCCATCGAAGACCAAATCCTCAAGTGACTCAACAAAATCTAAAAATCATATTCATCTTCTTCGCATCCTTTCAATCAGATCTTGATCTAGCTCTTGACATCTTCCGATTGACCATCCATCAGCTCCACCATGGTCAAGATCATTGCCAACATTACAATTCAATTATTGGAGTTGCGAGAAATATAGATCTAAAATAATTTGAATAAATCATGCTCGTTTGGTATCGATATCTAGATATCGGGTATGGATATCAATATATGGGTATGAGATATCAGGTATGAGTATGAGATGGGTATGGATATGGGTGATATCTTTGATATACCAAGTTTTTGAGGGATATCAAAAACACACAAAAACACACTCTAAAATCATTTCAATACCCATACCTGATATACTTGGCTAATACCAAACAACAGATATCAGATTGATATCGATATACTGATTATACCAAATGCAGATATGGATATGAGTGATATCTCATACCCATACTTGATATCTAGATATCAATACCAAACGGGCCCTAATAAATCATAATTATTATATATCTTTTTCTAATTAACTTATTCATAAGGAAGAGTGCGTACAAATTTTTTAAAAATGGATAAGAATAAAACATATTAAAAGTTATAATGTCTATATATTTATATGGATGAGTAAGAATAATTACTTTTTATTTCGTTTATACGTTTATTTCATTAGAAAAGGTACATAAAAATTCCTTGAAAAATAAAATATTATTTTTAAAATTTTGTTGTTTTTCCTGATTCATTCATCTTTCTTTGTTATATAATTTCAAACTCACACATGGATTATAATACATCACTTTGTAATAAGAATACTTATACATCAGGATTGCAACAAAACACTCTCACATAGGGTCGTGCGATAAACCGACAACATCGTACCCTTCTCGGAGCCTACGAAACCAAATTCAATTAGTAGAGGAACAACGTAGGCAATGAATCCTGAATAACGATGAGAGTATAGGTGAAAAGAGACAAACACAACTAATCCTATTGAAGAAGAAATCGTATTATTGGACCAACTCCTTACAAATTACACATCATAACCCCACAAATTTAAGAAACAAAAATAAAGAGCAAATCATGATACATAGTAATACTTGGTGTATTTGACGGCCTATTCTAATTCAAGATACAACATAATGATACAAGTTGGATCAAATTTAATAATGACATAATTTATTAGATTATTGAATTGAACTAAATATTAAGAAATTTTAACCAGGAGTCGTGCATCGCACGGGTTCCGTAGAGCTAGTTAAACCAAAAATTCACATATCCATTAACTTATTATTAAGTATATAAAAATGGTACTAATGAACAAAGACAAACCATCAGCCTAAAATGCAAAAAGCAGTTAAAAAAAGAGTAGTGAAGTAGCACATGCAACATCTTCTAATAGATAAAGCTTTGACCTGCCTTAATGCGTTACATATTTCCCATGCAAATGTATTTCATCTAGCAATATAATAAGCAAGAGGGTGATACAGAATAACAAAAAAATTGAATCACCTAAATTAGAATTAAAAAGGAAGTATTTTGACTTACTTAAACAAAGTCATCAATTTCGTACTTGGAACCTTCTCGTCCAAGACCAGATTGTTTGTAGCTACAGAAGGGAACAACCTCGGAAAAGACTGATCCTTCATTAACACCAATAACTCCATATTCAAGAGATTCAGTTACCCGCCATGGGTGATGCATGTTTGATATGTAAACATATGCAGCCAACCCTACATTGCACACAAAACCATCATCAGGATCCTCAATCTTACAGTTGTGCGGCTTTACATATTCCAAAGAAGACAATAGAGAGTAGAACGAACCTGCATTAGTGTCGTTTGCCAATTCAACAACTTCGTCCTCAGTTTTAAATCGGAGAAGGGCTGCAACCGGGCCAAAAATTTCATTCCTGCAACAAAATTTGAGATTAGATGCAGAAGATGAAAAATGGAAGGCCAAACCAAACTGTCAGATTCACATTTGTAACCAGAAAATGAAGTGATGTACTGGGTAATAACCATATCCTCTGCGAAGACTCCAGTCTTGAACTCATCTCTCTCTCTATCTCTCTCTTTGATTACTTTTTCACTCTGTGCAATATTTTATCAGGTACGTCTTTTAGCTTTTTCAAATGTTGTAGTGTTAGTAACCTCAGCAGCTATTGCAAAGCAGAATATTGCAACTTAAGATATAAAAAATATATGAGAGCAAGAAAATGATGAGATACAAAAAAGGAAGTTCAACCTTCATAGGTGCAAGGTCTAATTACTTAAACTCATCTTGGTGCAATATTCATCCTTAAAATGTTGTCCAAACTCCAATCTGCAAAAAAGAAAAGTAAAAAGGTTGGTCCTGAAAATAATAAACCGAAAAACATGTCAGTAAATATTTCTCGAAGCCTTTTAACAACATATCATGTCAAAAGCAATGAATATTAGATTATCAGAATCATCAAATACATTTAATTTTTATTTAGGGAACTGCAAATTAACAATCGAATGTCAAGGAATTAGAAAGTGGCCAAATATCATACTTCATTCCAATCTTGGGTTTGTTATGCCTCTCCACTTCTTGATATGGAAAGTTTTGCAAACAAAAATAGGAAATTATTAGCATTCGTCATTTGTAAATTAAGAAATTGTCCCAAAAAAAACAAGCATCTTTCTTATTACAACCCCCTTCAAATTAAAAGCAACATGTATCTGTTGACCACGAAGCAAAACATGCAAGATTTTTGCCTAGTGCAAAAAATCAATGATTAATAGTGTTATTATTACTTGCCAAGTTTCAAGGTATGGTCATTTACTTGAATCCCTTAATGTTGTCTTCTATATGTATAAAACAACTTACAATTGAAAAATTGGGTGGAGATCATACCTGTATCAAATTCATGATATAGATATCAATGAAATTTGCATAGATAACAATACAAAATGCAGTGAGTATGTTGAGCACAGAGATTGTAAATAAATAAAAAGGCAGAGAATTAGTACATACCTCTGCGAAGATTCCAGTTTTGAACTCGTCTCTCTATCTTTACCTGAATTTATGCAGACTTATATCAATTAGTTAACAGTAAAAAGGTTTACGTGGTTAAATAGAAGTTTGGTTTCATAAGGTAAAAGAAAGAGAAGGATTGGCTTTAGGGTTTTTTTTTTGACAGGGGCAGAGAAGAGGAGATCCCATTACAAATATATATTATATGATTAAATATGAAATTAATTAATCTGAATGCATGTGATGTGAGGAAGGTAATGGTTAATAAATTAACCACGTCAAACAGTCCCCGACGCAGGTTTTGTAGTTTCTGCCTTTCTGGTCACATGGCACATCCCTTATTCTACTCATATATTACTACGTATTATATCCTATGTTCTTCACAATCTCTATAAGATGTGGTAACTCTTTTGAGTTAGGGATGTTAGGGATTTACCTTCAGACACGCTTGATAGCATTATTCAGATTATCAATAAGAGGAATCCGTCTGTTTGTCAACATGAGAAGGAGATCGAAATGGTTATTGAAAGCGTTGACACTTAAACACTTTAAGAGTTTGATAGGTATGTTATCAACTGCAAAAGCCCTAATCCGCTGATGGAATTAGGCAGTCCAAATTCGAGCAATTTCAAGCAGATAGAGGGAAAGAAGAAAGAGTGAAATTTACCTTGCAATCATTCGTGCGGATGTGTGCTGGAGTGCGAGAAGAAGAAAGGGGTGCAGCAACGGCGCAGCGGAGGATGGAGATTCAAGCAAAGCGGAGGTGGAGATTGAGCGGCGGAGGTAGTCGCGATTGGAGGCATTGGAGGCATTGAAGGGATATGATTAGGAGATGTTAGGGTTAAGCAGAGGTGGGAGACGGAGCAAAGCGGAGGGTGCAGACGATGAACTGAGCGTGGAAGACGACGACGTTGGGGAATTGAAGGAGGGGAAGAAGGGAGGTGGCGTAAGCGGAGGCAGAAGACCCATCGAGCGGAGAAGAGGGGGGAGACTGATTGGGATGATGAGGAAAAAGAGGTTGACCCCTTCGTATGTTGAAAAAGCCTATCAGTCTAACTGAACAAATAAATGGATTGGGCCCGAAATAAAACCTGAGCACAATATTAATATGGGCCCGATGAAATTACGTAGTCCATTAACGGATTCTATTTCAGTCCAATCTATCTATATATAAAAATCCATGAGTTTGACAAAGTAAAGGCAACATGTACCTCATAACTACTCTTAAACCCTACATTTTTCCAATCTTTAATAGCTTCATAAGAACACATTCATCTACTTTTTTCCGTTACTTGCGTCTCTTTCATTTCCTCGTCAAAATCCCAATCTATTAATCCCTTTCTTCCAATTCTATTCCTTTCTATAGTTCCTTCGCCTCCATCCAACTTCTACAGTTCCTTCTCCAGCCAACTTCTACAAGGATCAATTCGATCATAAATCGCCATTACTTCAAATCTGTAAAATCGAAAACCCTCAGAACGAGGAGTCGGAGCTATAGACGGAGTCAGAGCTATAGACGGAGTCGGAGCTATAGACGGAGTCGGAGCTATAGGAACATGATTATGCCACTCATTAAGCATATAAACCGAGTAAATGACAATCGAAATCCCGACGAAGAACTGCTCGAAATTGAAGAAATTCAGATTGATTGCGTGGAATCCATGGCAGCAGTTGCTCCTCATGTTGTGAATCTGCAATGGCGGCCTCAAACCCGAGAATCAGAATCGCAGCAAAAAAAGGGAAAGGAGGGTATGTACCTAATTCCCCCAAATCAATTTAGGGTTTGTACCCCTAAATTGGTGCCGGTTTATTGTAAAGGTTTATGGCATGTTTTCTCTCTGTTTTATCCCCGAAGAATCAAATTGGTATGTACATGCTTTAGTAAGTTCAGTTATGATGGCTTGCATTTGAATATCACAGGAATACTGGATAGTTGATAAGAATATGCAGTGCGCATATGCAGTGTGCCGTTAATTTACAATGGATTTCTTCTAATTTTCATGAACTGGATTTCATGGCAATTGACTGCACTATATGGCCATAGAAGTTTACCTGATATCAATGGATTTATGGGTGTGATGTTGTTTACTTGTTGTTTACTTGGAAAGTAGTTTCTTTGCAAAACACCCTTTTCAACATTGCAAAACACCCTTTCCAAATTTGTACGTTTCATGACTTGACATGTCTTACGTTTTGAATTTGTGCGATATTTTACTTTATATAGATATACATTCTGAGGCATGAGCCATTATTTGTCAATGAAGGTATATATTCTTTGTTTGTGGTATGTAGTTGGTGGTTAAAGTATTATCTCAATAGTGATTTCCAGAGTTTATGAAAATGAAAGAAATTCATATTAAATATTGTACTGTGAGATTCTAAAATTTTGTTTGCCAATATATTACAAAAAACCATTGATATCAGGTAAACTTCTATGGCCATATAGTGCAGTCAATTGCCATGAAATCCAGTTGATGAAAATTATGAGAAATCACGTCAAGACGACGTTAAGTAATTCGGTAGCATCGAGATTTATGGATGTGAAAATGGATAAGGCAAGCTTCATATGTAATTGTATCACTAACAAATCCAATTCATGTTGCTTCAGAGAAGATGTGTAAACGACGTAGTAATTGGGTAATTGGATGTCTACAAGCAAGATTATCGGCATACTGACGTATGGCTGGTCTTTACCATTCAACTTTAATCTGCATCTTTAATTTAGACTATTGATTCAAGGATTTTGAACTCTTTCTTATTCTTCCTCAATATGTAATTGCAGTTCTAGGGACATCCTCATTCGAGTTGTAACAACAAATATGTCGTCAGCTGACTCTGGTGGAAAAGGTTTTTTTGTAAGCAGAGCAATTTTTATATTTATCCCCTAGAAATATTATTTGAATGCTAATTATCCTTATATATTAAAAGATTAAAACCATTTAACAATAATTAGTGCAATCTGTAATATCTTATCCCATTATTCTTAATCTTTACCCCCGTTTTTCTCTGACAGAAGGTTGTTACACGGCTTGCCTCCTGCGCCTCTCTGCTTGCTCGAATGCTCATATATTGAGTTGATGATCTAATTCGTCAAGGGGTCTAAGGAATTTTTCCACTGCGTTTGTTTCGTGAGTCAAAGGATGCAAATGGTGATTTGACCGATTGTGGTGCATTCAGTCGGATCTAGATGGGGTGAATCTCAACTCTGGGGAACTACTTTTCTATTAAAAAGGTCGATTGATTTCTTCAGATTTGCGGATCCTTTTTCCTGTTGATTTTTGTTTTTCTTATAATTTTGGGTTCTGAATTCATGAGTTTTGTTAGTAGAGATCAGAAATTGCCGAAGAAAGAACAATATGTTTCTTTTGTCCCCTGTTGTTATTTAATCTCTGCTGATGTATTCAGGTTTCAGTTGCTTTCAAGCATTCTTGAATGACAAAAAGCACCGGTAGGATTGGAACTCTACATCTTTTAATTTACCTTTCGAGAACTTAACTAACTAATTACGGGGCTCAGAAGTATGAATTAAGTATTAGAGGATTGTTTCCAAACGTGATAGCATCACAAGCACATTTTCCATTATGCCATTATCAGTAGAAAATGGTTAAGGTTTCCCACTAAATCAAGCATCATCCTTTAAATAAATAGCTCTATTTTTGTATGTGTAGGCGAGTTCAACCTCCAATGATAAAGAAGATCCTGCTATAACACTTTTCATTCTTGGGCTAACTTGGTATGTATCAGTTCTCAGTTCCTAATGATCTTTTATTTGAAGGATATTTTTGTTAGTTTAATCAACACTAAACTTCCAAACTAACTTATGTATAGGATATTTGGGAACTATCTCTATTTCTCTTTGGTCTTAGCTTCACAAATCCAACTTATGATGCTTCATTCATGTGTCCACATTTCTAATGGCTGCAATCACGGGGTCAATTTGATAAAGATTTATCAACTTAATAAAATGATCGTTTTTTAAAAATGTGATCTGAATTCTAAACTCTCTTCTCGCAGCCTCTGCCTCTCCATACTAGATGGATGAATTGGTTGGACGAGGACGAAGAAGATGATTACACTGAGAGTGAGGATGGTGTTGAAGACAATGAGGGGGAAATCGAGTTGGAAGGTTAGGGTGTTCTAATAAATTGGTAAGTTTCCCACTTTTGTTTCCTCCGAACCTAATCTTATATAAACCATGAGATGGCTCTGATGATTCTCTTTGTAATATTGAAATCAGGAGCATCTATGTATGTTGAGATCATTTGGTATTCATGGCCAGAAGAATCACATATTGGTTAAAATATGCATTTTTTACAATCTAATATGTTCTCTATAATAGACATGGATATTTTCATTATTGATATGTGCTTAGATTGTAGGCTATATGATATATTATGAGTTGATTCTGTAATTAGTTATGAATGATTGTGCATAAAATGTGAAATCTTGAAGCTTTTCACTTTTATTTTACTTTGTGAATTGTTGGATGGTCAAATTAAAGACAAAGGAATTGGGTTACTGGGATTGAAGGACTTATTTAGCAATTTTATTATTTGATCAGATATAGATGTTTGATTCAAAACAAGGACATACTTACTTGCATTATGCTGCTCATTATTGTTATTCAGATTGCCTTGAAACCATTCTCTCCACATCCAAATTTCCTCATACGACGAGTTTGTTGCAATGATGAAAACACGAACGGATTGGAGAAAGGCATCAAGACATTACACAAGAGTCAAGAGGCAGATTTAACAGCCTAAGCATGAAGCTAATGAAGGATAGTTCTCTTAATTTGGGATCAAGTGACACACTAATAAATGAGCATTCCGATTTTTCAGGCACAAATGACTTAGAAATGTACATAGATAACTCATCACCATACATTGTCCGTGTAGATATGTCTTTGTCAAAAGTGAGTTTTCAATTCTGCTTCCAATTGAGAAAATTATTGATTGAATCATTCTATTAGATTATTTCTCAGTTTTATATAAGCAGTATTTAATTTAATGCTTCTTCTGATTAGTGAAATTTCAAATTTTGATTAGTCACCTTTGCTCTTCTTGAACAGAATACGTCTCTCATGTCACCTGAAATACTTATCACTGAAGGGGTTTCATGCTGCAGATATCCATATTTTAATTCAGAAGCCAATTGTTTCCTCAATCTTTAACTTCTTACGTGTTGAATGTGCTAATTAAATATTCTTCTAATCAGGTTGGTATAAATTGTCGGGGAGTTTGTTGTCACCTTCCCGAGGGCCTAGGTATTAGTCATGGTAAAGCTTCTTATGGATATCAACCATACAAAGGTATGCTCTTATATTTTTCTGAGGATTCAAAGTAAATAACTGCTACACATATCTAACGTTTCTTATGATACATTGATTTTTACGTTCAATATTAACATTTTCTCATCATTCAGGGAGATGTAAAAGGGGATTTTTGTCTAATTGGGTTTTTCTTTATTTGGAGGGTGAGAGGGGCAATGTCTGCAGAGTTGTGATGACAATGGAAGCCTCTGAGTACTGCTCTTAATGATTATTTCATTATTCTCTTTAGTTTGTAGACTCAAGTGTAAATATTTTTGGAAATCTATGAACCATAATCGGGGTCCATTTTTGTGATAATTTCGTATTCAGAACACATGGTATTCATTGTTATGTAATTTCCTTACTTTTTTTGACGTTTTCTCTTAATTTTTTCTTAACTATGAGAACCATTATCTGATCATGGATGAATTTCACATACGATTTAGCCTACGCGTAACCGTCTGATTTGCATACCTTCAGCCATGGGTTTATTGCAACCGTAACCACAAACCAAATGGACAACTACAACACATAGATCGCAACAGCATCATCATTCGTTCACAAATGAACAAAAAAAGGAGGAAGAAATGATTTGAGGAATTTCAAAACATATTTATAACATACCATTCATCATATATCCAAAACAACTGCTATGCCTAAACCATTACAAGATACTGAATGAACAAAACCCTTACACAAGAATTTCAAAAAACATCATTAACAGTCAGAGACAACAAAATCAAAACATCCATTAGCCTAAAACTGAAGATCAAAAGCTACGAAAATGATATCAAAAACACAAAACCAAATGAGGAAAGAGAGTAACTGCTTCAAATTAGGGATTCCAAAAGGAACGCCTACGGTGAAAATCAACATGTAAACAGCAACAAAGCAACAAAATTAGAACATCACAATACAAATAGCAACGCCTACGGTCAAAATCGTGTTAGTGTGTTACACATTTTATAATCTTGAACAATTGTACTTCATTTCAGTTAATCACATAATTGAAACCTCCGTGTTAGGTTTTTATCATATATTCGCCTAATATTTTAGTATTGCATTTCCCACATGGATTTTTACATTTCTCAAAAGTCAAATGTCTAATTAACTCTTTCAATAAGATGCGATTTTAAGATAATGATTCAAAACACAACAAAGAATAAATTAAAATCTCGTTTGTGAAATGACACGATTAAAAAACACGTTTCAGACCCGCGCGAAGCGTGGGTTTCCGGGTCTAGTAACAAATAAAAAAATGATTACTACACTTTCAACTTAATTAGGCTGGACATTAATGGTGGGGTATGGACTTTATGACCCCAAACATCCAACTTTTTAATATATTAGGATATTAAGATAGATGATAGAATTCCATATATTGATTAACATTAAGCTGTAACGAAAATTTAATTGATTTGGAAGAGAAAGTACGTACCATTTGAAGACGGTTTGTATTTGTAGACGATATGTTCCAAAATACTATAATATAAATTTGAAGGATATGAAAAAATATGAATTGTTTAACTATGATTTGTTAGAGAAAGTACTGTATGTTAAATTTGGTTGGATAGATAATCTAATGCAGAACACATATCATGTTTTTTTGTTCTTCCACGACCATCCAATCTTAATACTAAAACTCAATTGTGCTTAAATCACAAACTAAATTTAGCAAACCTTTAACAAAAGACAACTATTTTCCATCTCAAACTCAAAAAAAAAAAACTTTGAATCCAAAAGAAGAAAAACTTTGAAAACTTGCCCCGCAGAAAACATCAAAGATATCCTTTCTCTTCCATCTCCTTCGTGTGTATGCATGTGTGCTATTAACATTTGATGATAAACGCAATTAGATAAACAAAGTAAATGTATGTGATCAAGTGAGGTTGAATGTAATCTCCATTTATACCAATTGTTGCTGAAAATGAATCAAGACACAATGCATTCTCATTCAATAAGCCTGACAATGGAGGGCACTAGTAATGATGATATGATCGAAGAGAGATGTACTATGAGCGAGGTTGCCATGACCCCTGATCGTTTCCTCAACGATGAATCATATCTTGAATGCCAAAACAACGACGAAAAAGGTCACATTCGCTTGTCTCGTCTTCTTTTGTTGTTGTTCATAGCCAAACTCTTAGTTTTGATCTCTTTTGGTCCATAGATATGGAGCAAATGAAGGATAGGTTTGCTAAACTTCTTCTTGGAGAGGACATGTCCGGTGGAGGAAAGGGCGTTTCGTCGGCTTTAGCATTGTCTAATGCCATCACAAATCTTTCTGGTATGTGACCATACCAGTTCGATTTCCTGTTTTGTCTTTCTCACATCTGTTATAACAGTAACTTATGACCGTCTTTGAAAATGGAAAATTCCCTAGCTTCGGTCTTTGCTGACCAACGGAAGTTGAAACCTATGGCTCCTGATCAAAAGGCACGGTGGACTAAGGAGATCGATTGGCTCCTTTCGGTTGCTGATTTCATTGTTGAGTTTGCTCCGGCTCAACAAGTGGCAAAAGATGGAACATGTATGGAGGTGAATGCTCTTTTCCATAGTGCTTTTCTTGGGTTTTGTTGCTTGTATTTTGTACATGTGATTAACAACATTGTGCATTATTGATTATAGATCATGACGACGAGGCAAAGAAGCGATCTTCTAATGAACATTCGCGCTCTAAAGAAGCTAGATTTCGTGCTACTTGTAAGAGATCAATCTAACATTATCTTTGAACAAGTTTTGTTACCCTTTTTTCTTGTCTTTTCTTGCTAGAACTTATGTGTGGATCACAAACAGAATTGCCTTGACAGCTTCAAGGATCAGACCGAGTTCTTTTACGTGTCTAAGGACCCTAATGAATCGAAGAACGAGAGCAAGACAAAAAGCGACAAATGGTGGGTGCCTACGGTTAAAGTTCCTCCAACCGGGCTATCCGAAACTATGATGCAATGGATTCAATTTCAAAAGGATTCTGTGAACCAGGTTCTTAAAGCAGCCATGGCCATCAATGCTCAAGTCTTATCAAAGATGGAGATCCCTGAAAACTACATTGAGTCTCTACCCAAAGTAATGACAATAAAGGAAACTATTACCTTAGAACAAAATGTTTATATTGACAAGCAAAGCCTAATAACATTGATTTTTTGGGGTGTTTTGCTACTAGAATGGGAGATCTAGCCTTGGAGATTCAATCTACAAGAGCATAACGGATCAGTACTTTGATGCTGAGCAATTTCTTTCGTCGATGGACTTGTCGTCTGAGCACAAGATAGTTGATCTCAAGAACAGGATTGAGGCTTCCATTTGTATATGGAAGAGGAAGATGACTAGCAAAGATAGCAAGTCACCTTGGGGTACGTCGGTGAGCTTAGAGAAAAGAGAGATATTTGAGGAGAGAGCTGAAGCTGTGTTGCTCATCCTCAAGCAACGATTCCCGGGAATCTCTCAATCATCATTGGATACTAGCAAGATCCAATACAACAAGGTACTTTTTCTGTTGTCAATTGGTTTTAGGATGAAACTGAACTATTGTAGTCTACATAACATTCTTCAAAACTTATCTAACAAGGTATCAAAATGAGATTGTGTAGGATGTTGGTCATGCTTTGCAAGAGAGCTACTCAAGAGTCCTAGAGAGCTTAGCTCACAAGATATTGTCGCAAATCGAAGATGTGATACATGCCGACACTCTAGCACAGAATCCGACACTCAAACTATATAGGAGAGACCCTCAAATTCCTATAACAATGAGGTTGCCAAGGACTAGAGCAGAGATAGAAATGTCATTAAACGCTATAGACGCGACTTGTTCAATGACCCTCTCGGATTTCATGGGATCATCTACAGAACAAGAAGGCGACGAGTTGATGATGAGAACAACATCAGATGTCAACTTAGAGGAACTCACCATGGACGTCGAACAAAACTCATTGCTAGCCAGACTCAAAACCGAATCACAAAGGAATGTGTCTTACATTGAGAAGTTAGAAACCGGAACTAGAAGTCCAATATTGCGCCATATTTAACCAAAGTGAATCCATATTTGTGTAGATAAGAAGATTGTTTGCATTTGCAAGGAAGAAAGGAAACGCAAGTCATCATGTTCATTATCTTAAAATGTATGTAAGTTAGATGGAAGTAGATTGGTTCTAGTTTAAGGCATTTTTTTCATATAAAGATCAACTCCTTGTTGTGTATAAAGATCAATTCTTTGTAAATTTGTATCTAATTCTTGGCACTTAACTTAAAATCAAAGTTGACAGGAGTAACACCAACATCTTTCAAGAGAGTATTCAAAACCATATACACCAACATCTTAAACCCCCTAACAAATTCTTCCTAAGAGATTAGGATTTACAACTTCATTTCATCAAAATAAACAAAATTTCTCTTGCACTAGAGATTTCCCAAAACAGGGCTGTTTTTCATACCCAAAAAATATCCCAATAGCTATATATTCCATCAAAAACATTAGATATATGTGTCTAGCTACTAACCTATTTTCATATCCCAATCTCCATCAACCTTCTTCACATTGCAAGCTAGCCTTGATGTTCTTAAGTGTGCAGGAAATCAGTGCATTAACAGATTCCACAGACTCCATACTTAGTTTAGATGAAGGTGAAGAAGTGTTTGACACTAATTGTAGTGCTATAGTAAGCAATGATCCTCCTTCTGAGCTCTTATCCTCGTCTTTCCTCGAGGTGATCACGAGCGGTCTAGACTCGACTCCATCCGGTAGAATCGAGAACCCGGATGCAAGAACCGCTAACCCGCTTGAGTCACATCCGGTCATAACCGATTGCATTCCGGGAAGGTCTACTGGTGCATAGACCACCATTGATTCATATGCATTTGTGTAGCTTTCTTGGAGCACCCACATGTTGTTTTCCTTGGACTTTATTGCCTGAAAAATGTCATGAATTCATCTTTTATGTGCACAAAAGCTTATAAGATTAATAAAGCTAAAAAAAACTTACTTGGATAGACACTGCATTTCCTCTGTCCTTGCCTTTGGCTAGATTTGCAATCAATTCAACTTTTCCTCCATTTGTCATAACATCCCACTGCAAAAAACATGAAACAATAAATAATCAAACAACAATCAATCCAGTATAATCCCAAGGTCGAGTTAACGAGTGTCTAACCTCGTGGCGACGAGCATCATCCCTTAAGAACTCGAAAAGTACATTAGGAGAGACCGGTAACCATACCGAAGAAACTGCACAAAGGATTACACCAATGGGCTCACTTGGGTCATTTAGGTTCTTCCTAGACGAAATCCTTATATCCTCCCCGGTTTTCGTTGCCACTTTCGTCCATGAATTGATGCTCGAAGCTCCAAGTGCTCGACAAAAGCTCCTAGTCATCCTCCTTGCCACCTTCAATATGCTTTTTCGTCCAGCAAGAGTTGTAACACCTAAGAAAATGGCTCATTTTAGCAACATAAGCTTATAAGTCTAATGATAATGTAGTGTGTTTTTATGTACCACTTGAATCTTTTGTAGGAACATTGGTTGCCATGAAAAAAACAAGGCGCTCGCACTCGAGTTGCAAGGTTGTCATCCAATGTCGCGCACCGAATGCCAAGCCACTACTAACCAGAGTTCGGTACATGGAATGAACCGCACTCTTAGAACATTCCAAATGCTCTATCCAAGTGACCTGAAAATGTAACATCATACACATTACTAACATATACTAAGATTCAAGTACTTTGGTTTTTATAAAATTCAAGTTATTGTGTCACAAACCTTGCAATGGCCATTAGATGTGTCTTCAATGATACAACCTGAAGGCTTTTTTCTGCACTTAGCAAGTGAAGCATCAATGTTGTCTTCAACATTGTCGATTGATACGTCAACGATTGCCCATTTCTCGGGACTAAGTTGTTTGCAATATCGAACGAAGTAAACCTCTCTTGTTGTCACCATTGGTGTTAGCATTTGCATCTCTACAAACATCTAGAAAAGAAGAAAAATGTGTCAAGAATTAAGTGCAAGAAAAATGTAACAAAACTTAAGGAAGAATAACTCACCAAGTGAATTGCACCATTTCTATTAGGACCTTCTCCATTGTTGATAATGTCAACAGTTGCAGCCTTAGAGATCAAGCAAGGGAACATTTCCTTGAATTGATTCTACAAAACACACGAGTTATTATACGAAAACCCAAAGAAAAAGATTAAAAAAACTTAGCATTTGATACATACCACATCCATAAAGCTATGAATCAAGTGAGGAAGATCCATAAAAACAACAGCAGAGTCTCTTGAAGCCTCAATAGATTGCTTAGACCATTGCTTTGAACTGTTTGAAACCGAAAACTCTTTAACATACTCGTCGTAGTTAAGAATTTCCCTTCCAGTCTCCACACTTTTTACCCACAACGGCTCTTTTGCACTAGACATTCTCTTGAGCTCTTCAAGCGCCTGCTCGACTCTGTCAATGATCTTCGACTTTTCGATCCCCGAAAATCCAGTGTAGTATTCCAATGAGCTCTTGTTTTCAGGGTCATTCCCAGCAGAGGTTGATGGAGTAGGGGATGATGATTCTTGTGGGTTTTTTCCTAGCATCATTTTAAGCTTATCTACCTTCAAATCAAGTCAAAACATAAAAAATCAATAACTTATCAATAAAAAGGTATTCATAAGAGAATATTTATGGATGTAAACCTCAGATTTAAGCCTAGAATTCTCGATTCGAAGCTGTTGATCGTCTGAGTTTGAAGAAGGAGAATCTTTGGAGTTGGAATTTGTGGTGGTGAATCCACAATTAGGACAACAAGCTTTATGAATAGCCTCTCTAAGAGACTTGTTCTCGTCTTTCAGCTTATCGATCTCGGATTTCAGCAACGAATTCTCGTGCCGTTCTTGTATAGCCTAATGTAAGATATTAACCATGCTTTATGACATTAAACTTTCATTTAACTTGAGTATTGAAAAAATTAAGAGGACTGATTGCATACTTTAATCTGGGTTCGACGATTTTGGAACCAGAACTTGACTTGACTAGGATGAAGTCCTAGACGTTTGCTTAGATCTTGCCTTTGTCTTTCATCTGGATGAGGTGACTCTTTAAACAATCTGTGACAATTAAACTATATGTTAAAACGTTGTAGTATAAGTTATTAATGGTATAACAAAAAAGCAAAGGAGTGTGCTGCAAGAAAATATGGAGTACTGCAACATAAATACAAGAAACCTTAAATGCTACTGCAGCAGCAATGTGTATAAACCAAAGCGAAATAATAAGCAACAAAACAGAGGCAGAGATAAGAAAAGCCTGCAAATTGGCTTCAATTTCTAGCCTTCTTTTGGAGTTTACATCATGTAAAAAACATGATCCAAAAACGTAAATACTAAGCTTTTGTGGGGCAACATTCAAAATAAACATAAATATCTCAAGTGACCACACTCCATAGCTAATAGTCAAAACCCAAAATTTAGAGACTACCACTTCTTAACGGAAAATGATACATATATCTAGCGGGTATTTACCTCATAATGTGTAAGGTCTTTGATTGATTATACTTTTTATAGTGAAACGTTTATCTTTTTACATAACTGTTATCCATAACACACTAAAAGTGTTAATGCATAACCCAAAAAATTGTGTATTTACAACTTAATTTTAAAACGATTGCTAGTTTCAATATAAGTATCAAATAAAATAATATACTTAATTAATTTATATTGTTTGTATTCTATTTCATCATAACACTTTGCAAGTTATCTGAAACCGAATTAACAAAATTACACAATGATTTTTAACTAAAAATCTATTACCTTATTAGCTTATAATATATGTACTTATTGTCACAGAACAAGGTAGTAAGTTATGAATAACGTTTCTCTATAAGTTAGACAAATTTTCTGCATCTATTTAAAATTTTGAAAATTTGGGTGATTTTTTATAATTTAAGTGGGTTATGCATAACCCACTTAACCCGTAACATGTCCCTTTTCTAAAGGGTTAGGGTTTATATTAAAAAATTCCTTCAACCAATAGAAATGAATGAGTATTTACCCACTAGGTATCTAAATCACTCCCCCTTCTTAACCTGGAATTACCATTCATAGCCCAAACTTTTAGTCAACTCAGTTTCTTTCACATATCTTCCCCCAACTAACAAATTTGTAAGGACATAAATGCATTGTAAATTTGTAATTAATTACTCTTAACACCCTCACCACCTAACAAACTTAATGCACTATTTATATTAAATTAATGTCAATAAAAGTTCCGGTGCAAATAACTCTTAACGTAGAAAAAACAAACGGATTGCGTTCACATATTACACGTTAATGTTCATATTCTGGATGATAATGTTCATAATCTAGGTCATAATTTTTTTTAACGTTTTTAGTGAGGGACACGGTGACATCTTTGTAATTAGTGCAAACTATGAACATCAACTTGTTATCTATAGACGCAAAAACTTCAATTTTTTCTACGTTAAACTTTGTTTTCACCGAAACTTTTCCTATTAAATGCCTAGTCAAATTCTATGTTACCCGAAAACTCTCTCGGAAATCTCTCACATTGTAACAAACAAGTAATTTTATAGTATAAAATAACAATAAAAATAATAAAATAATAATAAACTCACGACTCCATTTCTCGAATTTGCTCGGCCGTATGACGGTGGTACTTCTTCCTCTTCTTCTTCCTCCCTCCGGGATCGACGTCATCGTCTCCGTCATCCGGGTTAACAAACTCTTCACCGGAGTTTTCACTGCTAATCTCCACCGGTGCGCCGCCGCTTCCTTCGTCTCCTTCCTCAACTTCCGCTCTTCTGAAAATCCCCGCCTGAAAAAAAACGCCATTAAAAAAGCTTGAAACCCAGAAAAACAGGGGATGAAAGAAATCTCAGAGATTACGCACGAGGGAGAGAGAGAGGGCGGGAGAGGGGAAGAAATTCTGGGTGGGGTTAGGGTTTGAGTTTGACATGTTCAGAACACCCATTTGAGATTGAGATTTGAACAGGGGATTCATTTGCAGAGGAAAGGAAGTGTTTATAATTTTTGAGAGGAAGAGGAAATTGTTGGGAGGTGGGCCAGGGGAGAGTTAAGGGTATAAAAACAAAAGGTGAGGAAACAGAGAGGAGAAGAAAATGAATGAGGAAGAAGAAGAGTGGGAAGTGGGCTGGTAGAGTTGACCGTTAGATATTCAAGAGGAGGAAGACAACTAACTTTTAAGCGGTTGAATCTCTATTATACTAACTGTTTTTATTATTATTATATACATTACATACACGTACTCTTTTATTTTGAAATTTCGTATGGTGCCCTTGAGGTTAAGCTTATTTTATGAGATATCCTTCAACTTTGTATGTTTTTGTAAAAATACCCATCCGTCAAAACTCAACACAACATTTTTCATTTTTTTATAATATGGTAGATAACTTAACAAATATTTTATTTAGTGATGGTAATACTTTTTTTTTTGGTAAAAAAAAAGAGGGATAAATAGCAATTTGAGTGAGCGGTAAATAAAAACTATGAATAATTACTATGAACAATTATGAAAAAATCTCTAGTAAACATCATCAAGTTAAGCAAAATTTCAATAAAAAAGTCATTTGGACCATTTTTTGTTCATAGATTGAAAGTTGAGATTTTTTTTTGTTGATATGAAAATTGAGATTATTTTTTGTTCATAAAGTTAAGATTATTTTTGGTCATTTTTCCTTATTGATTATTGAACTAGCGGTAATTCTTGCTTTTCTTGAAATGTTTGATTGGTGTTTCTTATATTTCTAAAAAGTTATATTTTGTGATTTATGATTATTGATGTTATTTATATTTTCTAGCTTTTCAGATTTATTATACTCGCTTTTTATGGTTTAAATTGCATATCTTAATATCTTAAAGATTTTTTTCCTTTATTTATTTAAATGCATGGAATAATATTTAATATTCTTACAAAAATTTATCATGGGATCGAGCCATAAGTTGAGCCCTTACGTAAATTTATTCAAATAAATCTTGTTTGACTTCAAAATACAACTCATTTCAATCTACATATTTTCTGGATATTAGGAGTTAAACCCTAGTATAAATTCTTAAGAGTATTATCAACCATAAAACTTATGATTTTAGAAGTTAAATACCATAATATTCTCACAACTTCCACCGATAGGTGACAAAGATCGAATCACCCTTAAAGTTTGTTGATGATTTCTAGAAAGAAGTGGATTTTATATGGTTTTAACTGCATAGTGATTTTGCGGAAAATGATTTCGATGGAGTAATATATTAGTACGTGTTTTACGGAAATGATAGAATTTAATAACATAAGATATGTGTCTTGATGTTAATTATGGAGGTTGAAATGTTGAAAGAAGAGAAGAGCAATTAATGCCTTGTTTTTATGTCCACCGGTTCTCTTCATCGATCTAATTAATTCTTCATTTATGGAATAATATATGCGCTTCAGTAAAAAATATTATGGAAACTTCTAATGAAACGGAATAATATATAGGTTTAAATAATTTATCAAAAATACCTACAAAATAATAATTTATTCACATCTATCTATC
Organism: Oxyria digyna; assembly: GCA_029168935.1. Classification (NCBI taxonomy): domain Eukaryota; kingdom Viridiplantae; phylum Streptophyta; class Magnoliopsida; order Caryophyllales; family Polygonaceae; genus Oxyria; species Oxyria digyna. The sequence continues at coordinate 52,611,107 of JAPVLV010000005.1, forward strand.
TATACATATATTAAAACAGAACGTTATTTTGTCACATGTCGCCCTTACGTTCAATTCGCCTATGTGTCGACCTCTAAGCTATGCTACATCATCCACCATGTCATCCTCCACATCATCCGACTTTATATTTTGATATATATCTTTGAATTAAATAAGTAAAAAAATCAAAAAGATATCTAATAGGTTATATAACAAAAAGAAATATCGATTTTTATCTTTTATCATATCTTTATCTTATATATATATATATATCTTTATCTATTATTATGTTATCTATCTAATTAAGTTGAGTTATTAATGAACTTAAACTATAAAACATAAATCGTAAACTATAAATTATAAATCATAAAGTATAAACTACAATCTATAAACTAATTCATAATATATAATATAAATATATTATTAAAATATTTATTACATACGACCCCGTACATGGTACGGGAACACACGATAGTTTAAAAATAAAAATAAACAATCATGGCAATTTTCAAGACTCTTACATCTTAGAGAGCAATTTCAAAAAAGGTATTGGATGAGAATTTGGTAATAGCAATAACATAAATTTCTGGACAAATAATTGGATACCAAATACAAATCTTAGAGAGTTTTTTGGCTCTGGTAATAATAATATCTATTCAAAAGTTTCAGAATTTATTACACATACAAAGGAATGGGATATAGCAAAATTGAATGAAATCTTACCAAGCCATATAGTCTCAAAAATAATATGTGTTTACATTCCTAAAACTAATATAGAAGACACAGTAGTATGGACTCCGGATAAATCTGGTAAATTTACTACTGCTTCAGCTAGAAAATTTAACATCACTGCAAAAAATTATACAACTAATGATATATACTCTTGGCTATGGAATTTGAAACTACAACCTAGATACTTAAATTTTCTCTGGAAATTAATTTCTGATAATCTCCCAACTACGAAAAGACTCAATAAATATTATAATAGAGTTCCTTCTCAATGTCCCTTATGTAACAATCCGACAAAATCGAGAGAGCACATATTATTTGAATGTCATCATACTATTATTCAAACACAAAAATTTGAACGACTTCTAAATTTCAAATTCCATATCCAAAATCACGATGGTGGATCTTTTCAAGAAAAACTTATACATTTAATCAATATTTTGAAAAAAGAGAAATATAAACTAGAATCTATAATATTCTTATGGTACTCTCTCTGGATTAATAGAAATGCAATAGTATTTCGTAAGAACATAAACTCAACAAAGGAACCTAGTAGAAAAGCTTTTGAACAGTACAAGTTTTGGAAAGCATCTTCTAATACTTTAAAAGGACCGAAGATGAAAAATTCTAAACAAAGAAATAAAGCACATAATATGAGATGGAAAAAACCACCAAACGATTGGATAAAATTTAATTTTGATGGATCATTCCAATCAACTGACAATTCATATATTGGATGCATTGCCAGAAATAATCTTGGTGCAACTATTGATCTATTCCATAAAAATGTATATTCACCCTCCCCTCTTGTGACGGAGGCATTAGGGGCACTATATGCAGTTCAACTGGCCCTAAAAATGAATTGTAAATTTTTTATTCTAGAAGGAGATAATCTTACGATGATAAACTCTATTAAAGAAATTTGGAAGATACCTTGGGAAATTCGTAATATAATTTTAGATGTCCAACATATTTTAAAATCATTTGAGAATGTTCAAGTCATTCATTGCTTCCGAGAAGCAAATAAAGCTGCAGATTTTTTGGCTACAGCAGATATTAACATGCATTTTCTGAAAACTGTACTATCCTGCAATCAGGATGGAGTTTTATCTGATTCTTATATCAAAACCATGACACCTATTTTCATGCAGTCGAGTTTGTGTAGTGCTCACTCGAACGTTTTTAGGATCATCCGCAAGGACGGTCAAGAGTTGTTACCTATCTTCAGGTAAGACTCCGATTTTGGCCTTTATCAAAAAAAATAATAATTAATTCTTCATTTATTTCTGCGTATTGCACTACTAGAAAAATGTGTTTTCGTGATGGTTGAATTCATCACAAATGCTGACATAATTTCGAATTTCGTCGGGAGTATTGATAATGTCCAAAACGTCGGAATATTCGGTGTGGTTGATACCGACGAATATGAATATCAAAATCAATGAAAATTTTATATGTCGGTGTAAATTCCCCGACAGATTTGACTGCCACTTTATAATACCGACGTATATAATTGTAGAAAAATATAGACGTTAATTTTAGTTGGTGAAAAAATTCCAGACAATTATATTTGTCAATTATAATGACAACCATAGTTGTTGGTAAGTCATTTCTCACAAATATAACTACCGATTGTATAAAAAACTACACCGACGTTTCCTCTCGTCAAATTCTGATATGGTATATATATGTCTGTGGTTCATTCAAATATATATATAAGCTATAATCCTATTCCTAGTTATTAATATTTAATAAGAAACTTAATAAGAAACAAAATTTAGATTACATATATTAATTCATTACATACACGTACAGTAGTACATAAGGATTGGTGTTATCTTGGTGTAAGCTAAGTAGATAGACATAGGGCAAAGCAAATATTGGCGTTAGTCCCTCTTAGCCAAAGAAAAACATTCGGCAAGTCGTGTATCGCTGTGGTCGTGAAACTTGTCCTAACAATGTGCTACACCATAGGAGGAAGTGCATGCACGGCCGGGGATTGTGCTGATGCGTCTTCAACACGACCTAGTCTCCAATGGTAGAAGAGAAGGAGCACAGTCAATGTGACCGTCGCTCTAGCGGTCGGCGTCACTCCCGCTCTCATATCCGAACGAGGAAGAGGCTACGAAAGGGATGGACGATGTCCGGCGGTGGCTGTTAGCGGAAGGCGGTTGCTTAAGCTGAGTAGATATTGGCCATGTCGATCCCAAATCATCCCCAGTGCTTGGATTCCGCTCGCCGCTGATCGGGAATCGTTCCACGTGGGGATTCCCCTCCCCGCCGATCAGAATTAAACCTAACGTCTAAATTGATGGATTTGTTTTATGTAGGAGAGAAAGAATGACAAGCAGCAGTTGTGGAGGTGTGACTTATATAAGGGGAAGAGTTGAGAACGTGGCTTAGTGCTTGATATAGAAGCAGTTAAGTGGGAATACATGTTAGAATTACCAAGAGTTCCTAGCTCTTCCCGACATTTACACACATCGAGAAGGGATTTCGTTACCTATACCCACAATTTTATCTATCAGTGTTTTGCCGACGTTAAAAAGCGTCGACCAACTACCGTCGGGAATTTAACCCGACAATCGTGGGTGTCGGAAAGTGTCTGAAACTAAATCTGAAGGAAATACTTACAAAAATATTTGTCGGTACACCTCCAACACTGTTATACGTCGGTAAGAATATGTCACAAAAAGACATTTCTCTAATAGTGTTGTATCTTTTGTTGTTACCAGAAGATATTGTCCTTTCATTTGTCATGGGAGAAAGTCATTACAATTCACCACCATGGTCAAGAATGGATCACAGATAGCTAATGACACATTAACCGGTCGAATGACCAAATCGTTTTTTTGGCGGACTTCAGTCGTGCGCAAATGTTAACTCTGCGCAAAGTTACTATCTGTCAGGTCTGACAGGTTTATAACCCCTCAACTTAATCCACCAACTTTTTCATTTATTCAGCTTCGCGTGTACTCTAACTTCGTACGGAGTTAGAGTCCGTGTGGAATTCACCTGGTGTCAGACGTCTTACACTAGTGCAAAAAGACTTTCCGATAGCTTGATTTATTGTTGAAGAGATGTTAGGTGTTTTGAGTTGAAATCTTTTACTATTACGTAGATATGAAAATCCGGTGAGAACAAACCTTACAATACAAACTAGTGCGAAGTGTTCGCGTTCACAGATAACAAACTAATGTTCATGATTTGGACATCATGTCTGTTCAGATTATTTCTAAAAATAAATATTTATAAAAATTACAAAATTATCACCTCGCGGCTCACTTAAAAGTTTCAAAATTGTCACCGCCAGTTTACAAACATTAACATAAATAATATAAACATTGACGTATTATTTGTACACTCAAACGCTTCGAGCCTTCGAGTAATGCCTCATTTGTAAAAAAAAAAAAAAAAAAAAAAAGGAAAAAGAGCCGTCTTTAGACCTCTCATGGGGAATTGGGAATTGGGAATTGCATATTCATGACTTTACGTATAAAGTTTTGACCTTTATATCCATTTGTTGGTAGTTATGACTTAGAATGGCAGATATGTATAATACACATATAATCAATTAATTATAATATAGTCGCGTGACCAAAGATAACGAATTGATGATAAAATCAAAAGTGTTATCTTAAAAGTGCCCTAGCTATACACAACATATTAGAGCATCCACAATGGAGAAACTCAATTTGAGTTTTTTAATTTTATTTTTATCTTTATCTTTTTTTTTCTATATTTTTTGGGTTTCTTATTAGAAAATGAGTTTCTTAGTAGAGAAACTATAGTAGAAACCAATGTGAGTTTCTACTTACACTTTCTTTGTGACTTTTATTTTTATTTTTATTTATTTTTAGGCTTTAAGAAATCTAAAAGATCTGCATTGTAGATGTCCTTAATAAAGGCTAAAATAGGTCGTAATTAGAGTTTTAAAAGCTAGTTCCTGTATTGTGAAAATTTAATCTATGCCCTAAAGTCTAGTATAGTACTTTTTGGCTTAAAGCAATTGTTTGGCAATTATAGTGTGTATAAGAAAAAAGAGTCATCATTGCTTGCACTATAAGAAATTAAGTGTTTCCCATGTTTTTATGTTGTCAAACAAGTCTTTGATCGTACCATGATAAAAAGGCCCACTCAAAACAATAATGTCTATAATTAGCTTTGAAAATTGCACGAATTTTTTTCTTTGTTCATAGTAGAAAGTATCTATATGGACCTTTCTTTTATAATACAGTTTAAGGAATCAACTAAGACCCATAATATATAAAAAAAATTCTGAATAATATTATTTAGAACTTTTTTTATTAAGATAAGTTTATCTTTTATTTAGGACATAGAATAAAAATACCATTTAGAAATACTACGTACCTATCTAAGTTCAGTATCGTGAATATATTTTAAGAGAAAAGTTCGGTAAGAAGAAAAGCTTAACGTAGGAAAAATAAATTTTTTCGCGTTCAAATATAACAAGCTAATGTTCATAATATGGGCGGTAATGTTCATAAGAGCGACAAATGTTTTTGAGGTCATTTCGAGAAAAAATAAATAATCAAAATTCTCATTAATTACAAGTATGTCACTGCGTCCCTCACTGAAAACGTTCCAAAATTTTCATTGCCCAAATTATAAACATTATCATAAAAAATATAAACATTGACGTCTATCTGTAATGCGAATTGTTCTTTGTTAAGAATTGTTCGCACCAGAACTTTCCGCTATATTTTAATGAGGTTTTTGCGCCAAACCACCCTTTATTTGGGCCAATTTGCGCCAAACCACCCCTTATTTGACTTTTTGCAAGGAACCACCCATTTGTGTCATTTTGTTTACACCAAGCCACCCCTCGTTCAATTCCGTTACTTTCTCCGTTTATTTGTGTGAAATGTCTAAAATACCCCCACTTACTTCAAAATTTTAAGGGCAAAAATGTCTATTACCATTATCACACTTAATCCAAATTAATTAACCCTAACTAAGCATTTTTTTACTCCCCTTCGTCTTCCTCTTCTGCATCTCTTCTGCATCTCCCAAAAACCCTGAAAATTGAAGTTCTTCTCCCGCCGCCATGGCCACTGCATCAACCCCAAACACCCATCTCCTAAAAACCCAAACAAGCCGCCTCCACACCCACCTTCGTCCCCTGAAATCCCACCTCTCCTTCAAACCAACCCCCATCACATGCTCCTCCACCTCCGATAATCATAGCTCAAGACATCATACCGAAGCAATTTCAGCTCAGATTCAACAGCAATACCTGAATACGAAGATACAGTCGACGAATATAGAAATCCTCAAGCCCTAAGCAGATTGGCGCATAACCCTAACCATCCAAAAACCAAACATAAGAAAACGAATCATTCCAAGAGTGCAAATGAGAAACTAAAGACGGACCTGGAGGTTGCTAGCAAGGCCCCAATCAGCGATTTTCCGGAAGAAATCGCGAAGCTGGCCGAAGGCAAACAACAATCCGTAACTGAAGTAGGTGGTCAAGGCTGTCAAATAGGGAATCGTAATCATGTTTGGTCGATCGGGCAGCTAGGGAAATGGGAGCAGATCTTGAATCGGAGAAGATGGAGAGAAAAGGGATTCGTCAAATATGGGGAGAGAATCCAATCATAATCCCAATTCCTCCTCCACTGGATTATGATTTTTTTACTCTTCCTTTGGAGTATATGTATTTTATTTTCTGTTAATGTGAAGTTTGAACGAGGAAAAATCAATCTACAGCTCGAATTTGACTAGATGACGTTGAGAGGAATCTTAAGAAATTTCTTGGAGAGATCTGTTTTGGGATATGCAGAAGAGATGCAGAAGAGGAAGACGAAGGTAGTAAAAAAATGTTTAGTTAGGGTTAATTAATTTGGATTAAGTGTGATAATGGTAATAGACATTTTTGCCCTTAAAATTTTGAAGTAAGTGGGGGGTATTTTAGACATTTCACACAAATAAACGGAGAAAGTAACGGAATTGAACGAGGGGTGGCTCGGTGTAAACAAAATGACACAAATGGGTGGTTCCTTGCAAAAAGTCAAATAAAGGATGGTTTGGCGCAAATTAGCCCAAATAAAAGGTGGTTTGGCGCAAAAACCTCTATTTTAATTGGTACATCTAAACAAAATAACTTATTATCTATTGGATAGGTGCATTCGTGTTACGCTTTGCTTAAACAAATTAATATGAAGACCTCTGTCGATCGAAAGATCAAGGTGAGATGGCTTTCAGAAACTTGAAGCTTTTCAACAAGCTTTTTTGGCAAAACAGACGTGGAGGTTGTTTGGAATTCATAAACATGATTAATCTTCGAAACCGAAGCATTAGTCGCATCGCATGGGCTAATGCTCTTTTTGTTTGGAATCATGAGTGCAGGTTCGGTTGCGAGAAAGATATACATGGTCCATGCATGGCATATATGGTTTTTAAAAGAGTTTTTTGAGACTGATTTTGTGACTGATTTTCTTATTTTTAGCCGAACAGTAAAAAATGTTAAGATTTCAAATGTAAGTAATAAATTTATGGAATAAAGCTGATGAAATTTTGTCAAAATATATAAACTAACAAGCGTAGTCCCCGCGCTATCATTTAACGTTTATATATTATACACGATATAATCTAGAATTTTATAGATTTCATTGTACCAATTTTATTAAACTAATAAATTGATTTTTTATTGATAAAGTTGGACATAAATTTCATAAAATGGAAACATATACTCCCTCCGTCCCACTATATAAGCCTCATTTGACCTCGGTGCGGATGCCAATGCACGTTTTGTTTCGTTAATATCTCTAATTTTTTATTAGTAAAAAATATAAAAATTTGATATTGTTAAAGTAATTACTGAGACGAATCAAACAAGACCCCATATGACCATAATTTTCGTTATATATTGGAAGAAATCGAGAAGATTCTCTCGAATTGTGAATAGTGCTGAAAAAGCAAATGAGACTTATAAAAGAGGACAGAGGGAGTAACATTTAGGAGTATTAAATCAAACAATTAATATGTTAATCATCGTTTGACAAAAAAAAAGATGATAACTATATCATATACTAATTGAAAAGTTTGAATTTATGTAAGTTGAGCCCATGATTAAATTTTGTTATGATCTTAATAGTTAAATGTAAAGATATTAATTACAAATTATTAGATTTTGGTGTAATTAAATCCTTAAATATTATTTATAATAATTTTAGTTACTAAAATTCATAAATTAATTAAAATAAATAAATAAAAACTACAAATTGACACCTAGGCAATATATATATATATAGCTAAACTTAAGGAGAGAGCTCTAAATATCTCTCCTTTAATCTAAAACTAGTGTAGGCCCCGTGAATATCACAGGATTAATATTTATAAAATGCTTATAATTTTTATACTAACATTGTTAAAATAATAAATAAGTTATAGTTACATTTATGAAGGAAAAAAATAATAAAAATGTTAATACATGTTTTCATTGTAAAATATATGCATGTAAAAAGGGAGTGAAAAACACTTAATGATCAACCTCCACTTGTAGTGGGGGTAGTTGTGGTGGTCCGACTGCCTCCCGACGACCATCCGGTGGTTGTCCGGTAGAGGTTCGGCGGCGGTCCGGAGGAGGTCCGGTGGAGGTCCGGCGGTGGTCCAATAATAAATGAAAAAGTTAAGTATAAAAATAAATGAAAATTTAAGTCTAATTCAAATTGGTGAACATTTAAATATAATGTGATGAATATTCTGTTGGTGAACATGTAAGTAAAATGTGATGAACATTCAGTAGAGTATATCAAAATGAACTTTTGTCAACATTTTGATGAACATTTAAGCTAATTGTAATGAACTTTTGAGTAATGAACATTTTATTAAATGCTTGTGAACATTTAAGGATGTTTGATGAACATTTAAGTATGAGATGATGAACATATATATAGGTAATTTTTGATGAAGATCAAGTGTATTTTTACTCGAAATTATATTAAAGTGGTATTCCACATAAGTGGTGGTACGGTGGTCTGACGGTGGCTTGATGGTGGGTTAGTGGTGGTGCGGTCGTGGTGGTCTGGTGGTGGTCCGGCGGTGGTCCGTCGTTTGTTCAAACAACATAACCATTTAAGTGTAATAAACTTGGTGAACATTTAAAAATAAGTTGATGAACATTCAGCTGATGAACATTTATATAATGCGATGAACATTCAGTAGAGTATATCAAATGAACATTTATCAACATTTTGATGAACATTTATGAACAACGTGATGAATATTTAAGTCGATTGTAATAAACTTTGAGTAATGAACATTTTATTAAATTCTTGTGAACATTGAAGTATGAGATAATGAACATTTAAGTATGAGATGATGAACATTTGGGTGATTTTTGTTGAAAATTAAGTGTGTTTTTAAAAGAAATTATATTAAAGTGGTGTTCCACATAAGTGGTGGTCCGGTGGTGGCTTGACGGTGGGTCAGTGGTGGTGCAGTGGTGGTTCACCGTTTGTCCAAATAACATAAACATTTAAGTGTAATAAACTTGGTGAACATTTAAATATAATTTGATGAACATTCAGTTAATGAACATTTAAGTATAATGTGATGAACATTCAGTTGGTGAACATTTAAGTATAATATGATGAACATTCAGTTGGTGAACATTTAAGTATAATATGATGAACATTCAATTGATGAACATTTAAGTAGAATGTGATGAACATTCAGTTGGTGAACTTTTAAGTATAATGTGATGAACATTCAGTAGAGTATATACAAATGAACATTTATGAACATTGTGATGAACATTTAGTAATAAAGAATTTTGTAATATTTGTGAACAGTTTTATACATCTTTGTGACAATTTTATTCCGGCGAGGCCCAAAGGTGGTCCGGTGGTGGTGACAAGGGATGACAAGGGGTGCCACGTGTCATCATATGGGCTCTTGGATCTCTCTTGATCTAAGGCTCCACAATCATTCTCATTATCATTTTAACAACTATTATTACATGACATTTTTCCTATAAAATATACACCAACATATCGTATCGTCAATCAAAACTCAATTAGATACTCTTATCTAAGCATAAAATAACGATCAGGCTATCAACAAAATAATATTATAAACATAATCGTTCTACATCATACTCTTTGAAGCTTGAACTTTTAAGTTCAATGATCGATTTTTCTAACCTAGGACATAGGATACGGAAACTTGAATAAGAAACTACCCCTACAACTAAATGGATAAACCCATTACAAAAAAAAACACTAAAATGACAACACCTAATAATATATCACTAAAATATGGTAACACTTATTCATAAATTTCTAAAATTAACCTTTTGTTTAAAGAGGTTAATTTTAGAAATGACTAAAACTTATTATATATTCCCCCTGAACATGGTTTATAATAGATCAAAACTTTTGAATATGTGACTTGATTTACATATCAATTAACAATACTAAAGTTGGAGCATTTATCGCCACGTGTTCATCAACTATTGGAGCCACCTCATCTTTGAAATAAAAGAAAAATTGAAGAATTATTTCTTTGGTCGAACATATTTATGGGGCAATCTTTTGTGAAGACATGACTTCTCCCTTATATTGTAGTTAGGTAGATCTATATAGATTTGTAGATAATAATTTATTAATAATTATTTAAACCTAATATGAAAATGAAATATTCAAAGGATTAACATTAAAGAAAATCAAATATGATCAAGTGATCAACCACCTCTTTATCTAAGTCTTTGGATCAATCATAACTTAGTAAGATTAAAATGTTACTTCCCCTATCCCACCATATAAAAGCTTCATTTCATCCACGCACGGATGTCTATGTCTGTTTTGTTTTGTCAATATTTTCAATTACGTATTAATAAAAAATCTAAAATTTTGAAATTGATTTATATTTGTTAAGACGAATCAAACACGATCTCATATGACTATATTTTTCTTTGTAAATTTGAAGAAATCGAGAAGATTCTCTCATATTGTAAATAGTGCAAGAAAATAAAATGAAACTTATATAATGGGACGAGACCGTAAATGTTAAGTGGTAAATATGGCATTTCATGTCACGATATCACGAGCTCGATCGATTTACCAGCCTGTATTTCTTTTCTGTTTTTCAAATCGTTTTTTGAATGTAAATGCTCGATCCTTCTAAAAAGATTATTTAAATTATAGAATCACGTAGCAAAATCTTTCTAAAATGAGCTCATACATTACTTTTGGTCTAGATGATGCAATATAAACTTTATATATTTTTCTTCGACTCACGTAATAGTTTTCCTAAGATGATGCAATAATAAGTTTATAAACCTTAATGATTAAATAAGCACCATACGCACTAAACCGGCCTAAACACGGGAAGTCTAACAACAAAATCATTCTTTTTAATCAAATCTGCTTATTGCTACACTAATCTAACGTCAAGATCTTGACAATGACAATTATAATTAACATACGAAGTAACTAACACGGACATTCAAACATCAAATCCAATGTTCTCAAAAAAAAAACATCAAATCCAATATAAATCTCACGTATGGCCTGCTCAAACCAAATCCATAGCGAAAAAAATTACTGTAAGTAATGTCAGTGTAGATATTGGTGAAGAGATATTACATAACCATCTTCGTTCCTTTTCTTTTGGTAAAAGAGAAGGGCACTCTCTGCGTTTTATTAAACCATCTTCATTCCTTAAATATCCTAATTCACACTCAAATTTATCAAAATAAACTCGAGAATTACAACCGATTACAATCAATAAGATACTCTAACTAAAGAACAAATGTTCAAGAGGCCGGTCTTCTTGTGTTTTGTCGTCCACGCTCCATCAGATCTCTTTGCTTCGTTGACGCGATTTTCCTTCCCTTTTTTTCGAGTTTTAATTGATTTCTTTTCATGATAATTCTTGTTAATAGGTACGATGCAGTTGTCATCTTTAAAACTAGAAAAAACACTTAGAGAATGAAGTTTTTTGAGGTTCCTATTCCAATAGTTAGAGAGATTTATAGTGAAATGTCAATTAATAAGAATCTTTCCACCCAAAAAAAACCATTAACAAGAATCTCAGGACTGTCCACTTGCACATAATTATAATCAGCTCGTGAATTACTATGAGACTCTTGATTAACAAGTACAACATTTTCTTTATTCTGTATTAAAAATGACGAGTTTCTTTGGCAACGATCCGTAATTATTAGGACTCAACAAATAGTTTGTTGTAGAAGAGTAGATGGAGAATATATGGAGGGCTAGTGGGTTTAATTTGTAAGTCAGCTAAGAATTCAGAGAGTGTCGAAACACACAAAAAAGAATGGCCGCACCCCATTAACCAAATTAATTGCATGCTTTTAAATGATGAGTTTTTGACAATGAAATTCGATGGAAAGAAAAATGACATTCCCTTGAAAATCATATAATATAGGTTATAGATAGACCTGGTAAACGAGACGGTCAGGTTCGGATAAAAAAAGCAAATCGACAATGTTTTCGGATTGAACGGGTTCGAATCGAATCGGCCCAGTGGATTTTAAGCGGGTCGACATCAAACGCCACAATGAACCAGTATCTTTCTGAACTTGTTGCACTATATTTTGATTATTTTGAGTTCATTATATTAGCACACATGACATGAGCTAACGTTTTGAGTTAACGTTTTGAGTTTGATTTATTACATATCCGTATCATGTTGTCATAACATGCCTTTAGTTTGTAGAACTTGTTCATTTCTAGGTTCTAGTGATGGTAGGCATTTTCCTCATATCATACATCTATGTGTTACTGAACTATATACAATCATGTAGACTCTTAAATCTATGACACTTGTCTCATTCTCATTATCCTATTACAATAGTTTGATCCCACGATGAAGTACCGTGTTAACGCAATATATGTGGCTCCTAAATTATCACACCACAATGACCCCTAATTCTGACAATAGAATTTGTATCCCTAATGTACACATTGTGGCCTGTGCGAGTGCTCGAAATTCATCCTCAGTTGAGGATCTAGCAACCATCTCTTTTACTTAGAACTCCGGGAGACAAGCGAGGAGCCGAAGAAGATGCAATATGCGTTGGTGGAGCGTCAATCATGGTTTGAGACTGTAGGGTTGACGGTGTGGCGATGTTGGAAACCCTAGACGCTCTACCACTGCTCGGTCGATAATGTTGCAGCAGAACCCGCCATCGATGATTGAGTTGCAGATAGCTCCCTTCACTAGACACTGTGAATGAAAGATCGTCTCCCGCTGGGACGGTAGGGCAATCTGTTCATCTAAGATCAACGACCTCTTGACAACACATGCCCAAGGCGTTGCCATCTACGAAAACCTGCGCAAATCACAGGAAACAACAACACACAGTAAAACGTATTCTGTTTAACCCTACGCTACACAGTTGAATTCAAGAATAACTAGGGAAAGACAAAATGGTAGAGCCGTCTCAACATTTTGTGGGGCCCTGCTCTAAAAATATAATCTGTAAAAAAATATAGAAGGGCCCTATGTGAAAGAAAATACTAGTAAAATAGTAAAATTTGCTTTTGTAGAAGTTTGAACTTGAGATCTATTTGTTAAATTCACCACACTTTACCAATTGAGCTATGAGGTTATTGTGATATATAAATAATATTTTTTAATTATATTAGTATTTGTTTAGTAATATTGAGCCCCAAAAATTTGGGGCCTGTGCGGTAGCCCACCTTGCAAATGTTGAGCACCGGCCCTGCAAAATGGTAAAGCTAGACACGAAAATGAGCAATTAACCCATGAGTAAATTACTGAATTTAGAATTGCAAGAAATGACAGCACACAAAATCAGGAATAATGAACAAAAAACCAAATAAACAACTGAACGCCCCCTAGAGAAGTTGCCGAGTGGGCTCTTCTTAGGCTATTAGCCCGAAACCACTTGATGTGCGCTCTAGGACTTTTCACGGTTATTAATCGGGGTACGCTTAAATTTTGGTTTTAAGAGGCTGGTGACGACAACATACAAATGAGAACAACTAAATCCAATCACTACTAGAAATACGGACCATTCTCGACGCTTTTACAAAGCGTCCAAAATAGCATTAGACGAGCTGTATTATTCTACGCTTCTCTCGACGGTTAAAAGCTTCAAATCGATCGACGCTTTAATGCATAGAAAGTGCTGGAAGCGTCGATAATGATAGATAATTTTAATTAATGTAATTTATAAAAAATATTAAAAAACAAACCCTAGACTACTCTTCCATAGTCCCATCGATCCACCGCCAGGAATTAGAAGAGGCGAGGAACTGATACAGATATACTGGTGTTAAGGGGAGCGCGTGTGTAGCACGTGAGGTTGTTAGGAATCCAGTTAGAATTCTGTTAGGACACCAGCTGGGCTAATTGTAAAGCTATAAAAGCTCATCTGTATTCATTTGTTAAGCCATTCACAAAATTACATCTCTCTGTAAACCCTCTCTCTCAATACAAGTTACAATTGGTTCATATGCTTGGATTTGTTTCTTCTTCCATAATCCTGCGTATTGAATTGGTGAGTTTGTTGTTTAGCATTGAACATCAGATTCCTCTATCCCTCATTCTATCCATTCTAATCTTCCAGCTATTGATTACTGTATCATTGGTATCAGAAGTCAGTCAATTCTCGGCATTAGATCGCTTCCATGGCAGACACTAGGGCGCAAGGGGTGTTGAAAGATGCAACACTCAAAGATATCGAGATGAAGCTGTCACAAAGGTTCACAATCTTGCTTGATTCCAAGATTGATGAACTTCACAGAGAACGTCAGCAAGATAAGGCTGAAATGGCTAAAGCAAGAAAAAGCGAGATGGCTCAATTAGCAGAGGCAAGGAAATTGGAGTTGACAGAGCTCATCGTATCAATCCAATCTGTCCATGGCAACAGGGACCAAGTTCAGTCTCAGGAGGTTCATAATTCCCCAAACTTGCCTCGTTCAACTTGTTCGCTGCCATCTGATCCGTCACCAAACAACTTCAATGGTTCTCAATCCCACTATTCTGCTCTCACAAGGTTATCCAGGTTAGATTTTCCTCGATTCAGTGGTGATAAGGTCAAAGAATGGCTTTATAAATGTGAGCAATTCTTTTTAATTGATAAAACTCCTGAGTATCTAAAAGTTCAATTGGTTGGGATGCATTTGGAAGATCAGGCTGCGAATTGGCACCAATCGGTGGTCATCCCTGAGATAGGATTTTTGGGGTCCTGGATTGATTACAAAGGCCTTTTGTTAGAAAGATTTGGGGAGGTTATAGACGATCCTATTGCTGAGCTCAAAAATCTGCAAGAAACTGAGGGGATCATGCTCTACAATGAGAAATTTGAGGCCATTAGAACCAGGGTTAACCTACCTCAACATTATCTGTTGAGTGTGTATTTGGCAGGGTTAAGAAATGATACGCAGATGCATATCAGGATGTTTCAACCCAAGACAGTGAGGCATTGTTTTATGCTTGCCAAACTATATGAAACCGCTCACCCAAGAAAATCTGGTGGAATGGCTATGGCCAATAAAAATTTTCCATCAGTTTTTCCTAAGCCATCTTTCCCACCCAAGAAAGAGGAGACAATAATGACCAAACCACAACCAAGAACACAGGAAACCAGTGGCAGGAGGATGTTGTCACAGGAGGAAATGAATGAAAGAAGGGCTAAAGGGTTATGTTACTTCTGTGATGAGAAGTATACACCAGGCCACTACCTCAAACACAAGAAAACTCATATTTTCTTGACGGATGTTGAGGATGAGGAACCAAATACTGAGCAAGAAGATGTGGAGTTAGAAGACACATCTGAGACAATGGAGATTTCTGTGAATGCCATGGCTGGTGTCACTGGCTATAGAACTATGAGAGTAAGAGGATTGTGTGGAAAGACAAATCTCTTCATTCTCATAGACTCAGGAAGCACTCACAACTTCCTGGACAAAAGAATGGAAGAAACCTTGGGGTGTAGGATGAGTCCTACTGGGCCCACTAAGGTCACTGTGGCTGATGGAAGCTCACTAGATGTGTTGGCCAAAGTGGACAATTTTGCTTGGACCTTCCAGGATATTGCGTTCAAAACAGATGCTATGATATTGCCTTTAGGGAGCTGTGATATGGTATTGGGCATTCAATGGTTGGAAACATTGGGACCAGTCATGTGGGACTTCAAACAACTCACCATGGAGTTCAAGGTGGGACAGAGAAGGGTGGTCTTACATGGTATACACAGTGGGTCTGTCAGAGAGGCAAAGGCCAAGAGTATTAATAAGTCCAGACCCGAGGAATTACAGCTAGCCATGATTTGTGTGCAATCTGTTCAGCCAACCAGTATTTGTGCCATAGCAAGCTCAGAGTCACAAGATATTCCTCTATCAATCAAGCAGTTACTCACTAAGTATAGTGACATTTTTCTGAAGCCTACTTCTTTACCTCCTAAAAGAGCTATTCATGATCATAAAATACCTCTTTTGGAAGGCACAAACCCTATAAATCAGAGGCCATACAGATATGCTACGTTTTAGAAGGATGAGATAGATAAGATGGTGAAGGATATGCTGCTGTCTGGGGTAATTCAGAATTCTTCCAGCCCCTATGCTTCTCCTATTGTTCTTGTTAAGAAAAAGGATGGCACATGGAGAATGTGTGTTGATTACAGAAGACTGAATGATGCTACGGTTAAAGACAAATTTCCTATACCTTTGATTGAAGACTTAATGGATGAGTTGGGAGGCTCCCAAGTCTTTTCAAAGATAGATATCAGGGTTGGGTATCATCAAGTAAGAATGCATGAGGCAAATATTCATAAGACATCTTTTAAAACACACAGTGGCCATTATGAGTATGTGGTGATGCCTTTTGGCCTTACTAATGCTCCAACAACTTTTCAGAACCTCATGAATACAGTCTTTAGAGAGTTCTTGAGAAGGTTTGTTCTCATCTTTTTTGATGACATCCTCATATATAGCTCTTCCTTGGCTGATCATGTTATACATTTGAGAGTTGTGTTTGATCTAATGAGACAAAATCAGCTGTGTGCCAAAGAGAGTAAGTGTGAATTTGTTGTCCCTAGAGTTGAATACCTTGGGCATTTCATTTCTGCTGAGGGAGTATCCACAGATCCTGGAAAAATTGGAGTTGTGAAGGACT
Organism: Oxyria digyna; assembly: GCA_029168935.1. Lineage (NCBI taxonomy): Eukaryota > Viridiplantae > Streptophyta > Magnoliopsida > Caryophyllales > Polygonaceae > Oxyria > Oxyria digyna. The sequence goes on from JAPVLV010000005.1 coordinate 52,627,949, forward strand.
GGCCTCAACCTCAGAATTTGAAGCAGTTGAGAGGATTTCTGGGGTTGGCTGGTTATTACAGGCGGTTTGTAAAGAATTTTGGTGTTATTGCTAGGCCATTAACTCAGTTACTCAAGAGGAATGAGTTTGAGTGGACAGATGAGGCTGTTAGTTCTTTTGAGCAGCTAAAAAAGGCATTATGTCAAGCACTAGTGTTAGCACTTCCAGATTTCACTAAAGCTTTTGTAGTGGAAACAGATGCCCGTGGTTATGGAATTGGGGTTGTGCTGATGCAGGATGGTCACCCTCTGGCCTATATTAGTAGGCACTTGAAAGGCAAGGAGCTTAACCTCTGCATATATGAGAAAGAATTGTTGGCTGTTATCTTTGCTATTCAGAGATGGCGCCATTATCTTTTGCATAGGCATTTCACTATTAAAACTGATCAGAGGAGCCTCAAATATTTGCTTGAGCAGAGACTGAACACACCTATTCAGCAACAGTGGCTTCCTAAGTTGCTCGAGTTTGATTATGAAATACAGTACAAACAAGGGAAGGAGAACCTTGTAATTGATGCCTTATCCAGAGTTCAAGGACCAGAACTTCTTGCTATTACGCTATCCACTTTGCATAGTGATTTGATGAAAGATATTCAAGCATCCTACACCAGTGATCCTACTGTAATGGAGATCATCAATTCACTTAAACAAGATGTCAATGCTAAGAAGCATTATTCTTGGGCAAATGACATTTTAAGAAGAAAGAATAAACTTGTCATTGCCAATAGCCACACCCTGAAAGAAACAATATTGCAATGGTTACACTGTTCTGGTGTAAGAGGACACTCAGGAAGAGATGCTACTGTGCATAGAGTGAAGTCCATTTTCTATTGGAAAGGTCTTGCCAAGGATATTCAGCAGTACATTCGAAGTTGTGTAGTGTGTCAACAAAGCAAGTATGATCATAGTGCTTATCCTGGACTCTTACAGCCTCTACCTATTCCTACAACTATATGGTCAGACATTTCAATGGACTTCATTGATGGCCTTCCTCTTTCTTTTGGTAAGACATTCATCTTTGTGGTGGTTGACAGACTAAGTAAAGCTGCACACTTTATGGCCCTATCCCATCCTTATGTTGCTGCTTCTGTAGCTCAGTGTTTCCTTGATAATGTTTATAAGCTGCATGGGTTTCCTTCCTCTATTACAAGTGACAGGGATGCAGTTTTTCTTAGTGAATTTTGGAGAGAGCTATTCACTTTACAAGGGGTTCAACTCAACTATTCAAGTGCCTACCACCCTCAGTCAGATGGACAAACTGAAGTTGTCAACAGATGCCTGGAAACTTACCTCAGATGTATGACAAGTGAGAAGCCAAAGTTATGGAGCAAATGGCTTCCCTTGGCTGAATTTTGGTACAATACTTCATTTCACTCAGCAACCAAGATGACACCTTATGAGTTAGTTTATGGTCAACCTCCACCATCATACCTACCTTACTTGCCTGGAGAGTCTAAGGTTGAGGTTGTGGCCAAAAGTATGCAGGAGAGACAGGATATGATAGAGCTTCTCAAATTTCATCTTTCCAGGGCTCAAAACAGAATGGTTCAGGTGGCAAATAAGCACAGATCTGAGAGGAATTTTGCTATAGGTGACTGGGTCTTTGTCAAGTTGCAGCCTTATAGGCAACAAAGTGTTGCCCAACGATCCAGCAACAAACTAGCTCCTAAGTTCTATGGACCATTCAAAATCATAGACATTTGTGGCAAAGTAGCATACAAGCTCCAACTACATAGTGAATCAAAAATTCACAATGTCTTTCATGTCTCTCAATTGAAGGGTCATATTGGAGATGCTGTGGTTGCCAACAAATTACCATCAATCATTCCTGAAGTTTTTATCAAGGAACCTGAGGCAATTCTGGAGAGGAAGATGGTAAACAAGAAAGGTGCAGCAGCAACACAAGTGTTGGTCAAATGGCTTAACAAGCCTATTGAAGAAGCAAGCTGGGAGTTTTATCCGGAATTCATTAAGGGGAGCGCGTGTGTAGCACGTGAGGTTGTTAGGAATTCAGTTAGAATTCTGTTAGGACACCAGCTGGGCTAATTGTAAAGCTATAAAAGCTCATCTGTATTCATTTGTTAAGCCATTCACAAAATTACATCTCTGTAAACCCTCTCTCTCAATACAAGTTACCATTGATTCATATGCTTGGATTTGTTTCTTCTTTCATAATCTGGGTATTGAATTGGTGAGTTTGTTGTTTAGCATTGAACATCAAATTCCTCTATCCCTCATTCTATCCATTCCAATCTTCCAGCTATTGATTACTGTATCAGGAACTTTGCGGTTTCGATTGCAATTGATTCGGAGAACAAGAAGCATAGACGAGGAACTGAGACCCATACATCGAGAGACCGCTTTGATTCGAACTGAAGCCAGAGACAAGAACGAGACTGCGCAAGGTTAGTGACTCGAGTTACTCTTAGGACGGGCCAAACTCGGCAAGAAACTCGACAATCTTGCTCTCCAGTACCTTCCCTTCAGCATCAACAGGATTTCTGAAGGCGATTGGTATTTTCTTCTTTTCTTTTGCTCAATGCTGGGTTTTGCTGTTTTAAACATTTTGAGGATTTGGGTAATTTGTGGAAATTTGAGTTTGTGTGTTGTGAAATTGGAGTAGAATACTTGAGCTGGCTGCGTGTGTTTACACTATCTTCATTGTCATGGTGTCTTCTAACGTTGAAATAATCCACATTGCTGTAAAGAAAAGGAGCTGTGAAGCTGAAACCCATCCTTAAACTGGGCTTTGATTTGATCTTAAGCAAACATAACTACATAAGAGTGAGATTAAGAACCCTACAGTCAATCATGAGATTATACCGGGAGGCGGGAGATTCTTATTTGGAAATGTAGCAGCTGAATGAGCACCTTTTGTATTTGCTATTCTCTTAAATGAGCACCTTTTTTGGTAGCTGAATTATATGATAAATGATCTCCATTCTTTTAATTGATTAATACATCAATCTTGCATTCACTTTTTCCAGGTGGTTTGCATTATTGGGCCAACTCCGTCCTAAGAAACTGATCTCTAATGTGAAGTCACTCTTAGGACTCGAGTTACCCTAATTCTATGAATTTGCTGTCGATTTACTCTGAGTTTGCTGTCTCTTTTGGTTAGAATTGTGAATTTTCTGTTGCTTTTGGTTAGTGATCTGAATTTGTTGTCGCTTATGAATTTGTTGTGAATTTTCTCCATCAATTTTGGTTAGGTTACAACTTCTATGGAAGATTTTAGTTAGGTTACTGAATTCAAGCCCTAATTCTAGGTTACAGCTACTTTCTTTTGTTGTCAACTTACTCTGAATTTGCTCTGAATTTTCTCCATCGATTGAGAGCTCATGAGGCGACCAAAGAAGAGCTGGATGGAGGTCATCCGCAAGGACCTCGCCGTTCTGGAGCTTTCAGTTGACGTGGCTCAAGACAGAGTTTTGTGGAGGGAAACGATTCGAGTTACAGAAGCTTGATCTGGGATTCATGGAGTGGTGTATCCTTTTACTAGGGGCTTAGAGCCGTATAATCTTTTTCTCTGTTTTGACCTTTCTGTTTTCGGTTGTTAGCTCTTGTGGTATTCTCATGTATTGTTAGGTCATATCGGTTACTTCCTCTCAACCTGTTGGGGTAAGGGAATACCAATCCCGACCACCCCATATCCCGTTTTTCGGGATAAATGGGGTTTGATGTTGTTGTTGTTGTTGATTGAGAGCTCATTTACTCTGAATTTGTTGTCTTGGTTTTATATCTATATACGTTTGCTACTTCTCCATCTATCTGACTCCATGATTTAAATAGCCTTCCATAAATTATGAAAAACCAGTAAGTACACTGCAAAGTTGACAAAAGATTGAGTTATTTCTTTCGAGCTCTTATCCGTCTTTGTACATTTTTTTTATCTTATGAGTACTTTTTTCTCGGTTTTGTTTTCTGAAGCAGTTTTGTTGCTTCATACAGAGAGTAATGATTAGCAAGTCGATTTCTCCTATTTATTGTGATTCTATTCTACCAAAAATATACAAACTATATTGTTGGCTTTTAAGAGTGAAACTGCCCAAATCTGTTCTGAAGATTCAAATTATTGTTTGCCTTTCCACTTCTATCAATCTGATTCTATGCTACGCAGATATTGATGTTCAGACACATAATTTTTGTGGATATGTGATCACAATATGTTTTATTTGATAATTTATGCATCTGTTTTGATATCAGAGACTCACTGAAGTATTCTAGGTGTGGGTCCGATTTGATTAATGGATCAACACTTTTAGACTAGTGAATTCTCGACGCTTTTATACGTCGAGATTTGCAACGTCGAAAACAGGTATCGACCATAAAAAGCGTCGCTACTTTAACATTTCTCGACGCTTTTATGAGTCTAGAACTAAGTTTTGGCGAAAAGTGGGTTTTTCAAAGGTGTCGAAATAAATACTTCGACATCAAAAAGCGTCGACATTTGCACACATCTCGACGCTTTTTACTGTCGAGAAAGGACATCCACGGACAATTGATTCTACTAAAGCGTCGAAACAAGCGAATCGACGCTTTATGTCGTCGATATTTACACCTTTCTTGATGGATATAAAATCGGGAAACAATACAGATAGTTGAGCACACTAGGAAACACACTAAAAACACCAAAGACACTGCTATAAAACTGAATAAACTGAACACAGAACAAGGATATGTAATCTCAATAGAGGGATAAACCTCTAAAGAGCCTAATCTCAATGGAGAATAACTCTCCAAGGAGCCCAAGGAATAGAGCCTCTAACTCCCTCTTGTCTTTGTTTGGCTGCATCCCATTCATGACTTAACATTTCTCGACGCATTTTAATGTCGGTATATAAATATTTTCAGCAAACTTAAGCGTCGAACAATAATCCGTGACGCCAACTTAAGCGTCGAACAATATGCATCTGTTTTTATGTTGATAACAATTTTAGTTTGATGACGGATTGTGATTTAGATTGAGTTAGTTTATTTAATCCAAATAAAAAAGGATTAAAAACCTTCGTAATGTCAAATTCAGGTTATTGGACGTAGTTATCGCATAGATTTGGGTATATGTCCAAAAGTTTATTTACTTAAGTTTTTAGACGGAGCTGTGATAAATTTTGAAACATGAAATGGCATAAAAATTAAAATAATAAAACAAAATTAAGATAGGTTTTTCTTTCTTTCTTTCTTTTAATTCACTATTTTTCAGTATGTGTTTGATGCTTGCAGCGGTGGCGCGCTCATCTGCCATTTGTGAAGGAAGGATGAATCCATCGAAAGCTTTGAATTTCAGTTATTATCTTGGGATAATTCAGTAGATCCAATTAGGGTTAGGTCGATGGGCTCATTGATGGTTCGTCAAGCTCTCGCCATTGTTATACTCACTTTGCCGTTTATTCATGGCATCAGGTCAGTTAAGCCTCACTTATGCTTTGAATTTGGCTTTGCTGTGCTCCCTAGAGAAATATTTAGAAGTTTGGGTCTGAGATATTATTAGGAATGGAAACAATTAAGAATCGGAAAGCTAATGATGTGCGCTTGCTTGAATCCAGTAATTAGGGTCGAAAGAGCCTTGCTTGAATCTTAGCCCTTATTTTAATTATTAGGTTAATTCTTGCTCTCCAATAATGAGGCATATTGGTATGAAATGAGGATTTGAGAAATGGGTTTTTACATGAACCTAATCTGATTCTGGTTTTTGGGTCAATTTTAATCCGATCCAGATCAAGTCTCTCAGGTTTCATACTTACCTTTGCATCTGGTTTGGTTTATAGCAGTTAAGCTTCAACTTAAAACTGGTTGATATTTAATATAAGTGTTCGTGATTCATATCCAAGAATGTCATTTAGATATCAGTGCATTGCTCTCTTTTTTAGTGAGCCTGGTTGATAAACCAAATTAACATGTAAATGGGATACACACTTGAAAATAAAATTTAGAGGGTGGGAGATGGGAAATTCTGATTATAACTATGCCTCTTCTTCTAATATGGTAGATAGAAATGTGCTGATAATTAACACGAAATGTACTAACAATGACTGGTAGGATGGAGAACAAAGCCTTACATGTCGGAGAGGAGCTGTGCAAAGAAACTCTGCCATTGAAAATGGGGTCCCGCCTTTACCAACTACAAGGGCTCAAACCATATTCTTGGTATGAAGTGAAGATATCGTACCCAGCTTCTGTATGTAATCTGGAATTTGTTATGTTTTGTGTGTGTTATATCTGTCTATCACTAGTGACACCTAGAAATATACCTTTCTAAATGACAGATACCAGCTGCTTTTACCTTACACTTGAGAAAAGGTGAATCTGATTTGGGGACAAATCATCTAAGGAAGCTACTGAACACGGAGAAGTTGATATTCCAGACTGAGTCTCTTGACGTGATCAACGATCACTTTGATCAGGTTTGCATTTGTTCACGTTCGACGCTTTTTAATGAACTGCTTCAAAGTCTTAATGAAGCTTTTTTTATTTTCCGTGCCTAGGGTGGAACTTATGTTCTTGTGAGTGTGGAGGCTGAAGGGATTGTTGCAATTCCTGGTGTCCAAGAAAGAGAGACGATTTTGTTCAATATAGGTATCTACAATCTCTTGTTTGGCACTATAAGCATAGAATGTCAATTTGTTCCTTCTGCTGAAGTATTGATGAATTTCGCTTTTGTCCTACATGTGTGATCAACACTATATATTCTTTGTTGCTAGCCTTAAAAAAGTTATCCTATGGAACATGTTTTCATTAGAAGAGATGGATCGTGGGAACTAGCCAACTAGGACAAATTCCATACTTTGGTTCTTGTCGGTCTTTCTTTTTATGTGAACTTGAAATTTGATAATAGAAATGATTCTAAGATTGCTTTATATATAGATGTGGGATTTTTGTTGTTATTGAGAATAATATGTAAATCACCACACTTTAGAAGTTTTCACCAACTTCTGTTCTCGTGGTTGGCATATTTCAAAAGTAAGCTACATAGTGACATAGTGCAAGTGAAGAGTGTGATCCTTACTCAAAATAATGTTAACTGTGGAATGTTGAAAATTTTGGTGTACATGATGGCTTACAGAAAAATGGACTGTATCTTGGAGTGTGGTAGTTATAAAGAGAACTCTTGTTTTTAGTATTAAATGCTCATTTTCCTTTTGGTGTATGTAGTGTGTGATGAGCTCTTGTTTGGACTTCCTCACAAGGCTTGGCCAGTCATCATCCTTGCGGTCCTCTGCCTGGCTCTCGGCTTCATCCTTCCATTCTTCATCCGTTTGCCTTTTCTGGTGAATGCAGAATCAAAGCAACCACATCAACTAAAACACAGATGAGAGTTTTTTCCCCTGATTTTTAAGACCCAGATATGGGTTTTTGAGAATCAAATTTTGAGATGACAAGTCCATCATTGTGTTTGATTGAAACCCAGGGCAATGCATTTTACGTACTAATATATAAGCATGCATTTACTTAAATTAAAACACATTGCCAATAAAATCATCATATGTGAATCAATTTTGGTCCAATGACAACTCAACAGCTTCAACTTCCTCAATTGGATTGCTCTGACGTAGCATCTGCAGAACTTCTCTCATGGACGGCCTTGTATTTGGCAAAGGAGATGTGCACATTAGTCCCAGCTTGAACACATTTGTCATATCTGCTAAATATTCCTGCAGTATGACAGTCTCATCGAGCTCATCAACTATAGGCTTGTCCTCGCAGCAATGTCTCCATGAGGAATCAGCTAGATTTAGAGTCTCGTCTCTACTGTTCGGCTCCTTCCCTGTCGTCAATTCCAACAGAACCACACCGAAGCTGTACACATCGATGGGTATCCTACTATCCTTATATTGTAATTTCTGTTATGTTTCAAAATTGACAACTTTGTATATCATCATTTTCCTATCTTCTGTCAAGTTCCTTAACAAACTGTTGATATTGTTTATACTGATTCAAAGTGTTGTTGTTTCACAAAAAATTACTATCGCTATGTCAAGGGCACTAGCTCCCTTTTGGAGACAATTCAAGTATGTTTACTTCCTAAGTTGGTATATTTCTTCTTCAACTTTTAATTACTTTAGATTATAAAAATCATGTCATTCATGTTCTTACAACCCAGAGTGAAAGGCAAACCATCTCCGTTGAAGGACCAAGGGCTTAGATATTTCACACCTGGAAAAGAAATTCATGCAACAAAATTATACCAAGGACTGAGGAGAATGGTATTTTCTTTATGCATCCTATTTTTGAATTTGTGCAGCTATGCATTGTTAGGAAACAGTCCTAAGCATAGCAGTCGTGGGTCGCATGATCAAGTATCTTGTCACTACAAGCTACAGAACACAGATCCTTGCCTCATCAGTAGATGAATTATTCATATCATTGATTGCTCTAAACACTGAATCCAGTTAAGTAAGATTTAAACGCGATTGATCTTTCGCAAGATGAGATCATGAGAAGTTTTTAGTTTTGGTAAAACATAATGTGGCAATGGGATCCCACCTGCTTGTATCTTATATTATTTCTCATAAATTAGGTTGATGCATTTTTGTAACATTAGTTTTGGTCTAAGTTGTATATATCTATTGGTATTCAATTGTTTTTTTCTATAACTTTTGTGTTTATTCAAATGGGTTTGTGGTAAGCTCTCTATGATACAAAATACCACGAAACTGGAACTACCTTAGAAGAAGTTGAAATGTTATTAAAAAATGCAATACTTTAAAATTGTTCTTGAGCAACTATAGACAAGTCTACATAATCCTGCAAAATTCTCATTAGTTTCAAGCTTGCATAAATCTATCTTCATCAATTGAATAAATTACAGTCTACTCCAACCAATGCTCTTTCTGAAACCCTATCCTTCATCATTTTTCTCACCACTGATCATTTTTCTCACCATCTTCACCTCTTCCCATTTACCAATCGAATAAACAAGCTCGACATTATAACATACTACTCATCATTCTCTAGATCAGATTCAATAGCACGTTTACAAACCCTTGTTCCAATCTATACTTCATTGTAGAGTTACACGCACTCAACAGAGTTCCCCAAATTCCTCCATCGGGAACTATAGGTAGTACCATAAGTCCATAACCAGTTCTTCAGCCTCCTGTACATTACCTGATTTTGCAAGAAATCAACCATACAAGCATAATGCTTTAATGTTGGTGGCACATATTACATCCTATAAAAGAAATATTTTCCTTTTTTAATCATGCTTGAATTTTCACAAGCTGGTAAGAGAGCAAGAAACGTGACGCTATTTGATTGCACACAAGAATTTTCCATGTCTTCAAAAACTTTCATAGAAGATAATGCATCTCCATGCATTCCATAACAAGATATCATCATATTCCAAGAGATGACATCTCTATCAGTCATTGAATTGAACACTTCTCTAGATTCGCTAAGCGGCCACATTCCCATACATTTCACGAGGACGGCCGTGAGTTGTAAGTTCAATTTCATTCATGCTTCTTCAATATATTTGTATACTCTTTTTCCTTCTTTTAAGGACATGATATTGGAACAAACGGAAAGAAGAGTAACAAAGGTAGCAGAGATTGAAGTTGAATTTATGCAATGATCTCAGAAAATCAGGTAAATATCAAAACCTTAATAATAAATACAATCTCCATTTTTTTCTAATACAAATTATTTCTTGTATATAAAAATAACCGTGTATTAAACTAAGAGGAAAAAATTCCAACTTGTATCAAAATCTCAATTCGAAAAGCTAATATAACCCATTTCATACGAGGCAATAAAAACCTAGAGAGTGTTGCCTCTCTTTAACGAAAAAATATAAATTGAAAATCAAGATTTTGCGAATACAACATTGACGAGGCGAATTTGTCGTATGTCAAGTCAAGTAATCCTAACAAGCTCACTAACAAGTATAGTAGGCAAGCAAGAGTCGAATCCCAAGGAAATCAGGTTATCGATTCTTAAAGTTATAATAATGATTAACGAGTGTAAGTAACCAAGGGGGGGGGGGGTTGTATGTTTTAAGAACAAAGTAACGAAGGTTGATTTGGATTGTAAATATATCAATGGAAGGTGTTTCACTTGACAATTATCCACTAACAGATTAACAAGTTGATCATAAACTCCTTTTAATCCTATGTCGAATTACTCATATGATCGTTCTAATCCCTGTTCTAATGTAGTTATTAGTCCAACTAGTCCTAATAACCCTTACTCAACTATAACCTTGAAACTATCAAGATTCAATAATAAAGCAGCTTTAAGTTCAGGAATGGATAGATACATGCAACACCATAGACAACTAGTCAGATACTCGACATGTACTCAATTCTCTTCACAATTGACATTCACAACTAGTTCATGCAAATTGTGTGTGCTACAAACAAGTATGGTATTTCAACTAGAAATAACCAAACAATAGCAATATGAATGAGATGAAACTACTTAGATGGTCAATCTAAATGAGCAAATCTAATTCAATAACAATACACACAAGAGAATAGAGACAATCATAAGAGTAGAACAAAGGAAAGAAATCTTACAACTTAATCAATCCAAAAGCTTCAAATGTCAAGTAAAACAATGAAAACTTAGCAACTCATGAAGTTCTTGAGGAAAACTCTCAAAACTTGGAAATGGAATGTGTAAGATGATTCAAGATCATCAACACCTAAAACCTATATGTATCTGCAAAATTAAACTGACAAATTGAAGCTAAAAACGTTATAAAAACGTTACAAAACTTAACACAACATACTAAATCGGGCAAATGAAGAAAGACTTCTCTGGCGGGTTTCCGCGATCGCGGATTTTCTTCTGTGATCTGGCTTCTTCAGGTGGCATTTCCGCGATCGCGGTTTGGGACCCACGGTCGCGGAATTTCTTCTGTGATCTTGGCTGGTCCAGTAGTTTTTCCGCGACCACGGTTTGTGACCCGCGGTCGCGGATTTGGCTTCTGTGGCTTCCTTGGCTTCGTCTTAAGCTGCTTCCAATGCTACCTGTGGTCTTCTTCAGCTTCGACTCCTCTTCTTATGCTTCAATGCTCCGCATCATCTTTTGTAATCTCATGTGTAACTCAACTCTCCAAAACTCCATGATTACAGAATACATCATAACATCTAGCAAAATCCTATACAAAATGAGCTCATAACCTATAGTAGCGCTATGTAAAATACCGCTTATCAAACATTCATTACAAAAATAGACCGTAGTAATGAAATCTATAAATTCTGAAGAACAAAAAAAACTTCATTTGTATATTAAACTAAGAGGAAAAAATTTGGTAGGAAGAAAACTTAACATAAAAAAAAAGAAGCGTTCGCATTTTACAGATATTAAGGTAATGTTCAAATACTGAATGGTAATGTTCATAATCTGGAGATCATGTCCGTTCCGGTCATTTTCAAAAAAAAACATTTTTCACATAAATTACAAAATTGTCAACGCGTGACTCACTTAAGAAGTTCAAAATTTGTCACCGCCCAGATTATGAACATTAACTTCCAGAATATGAACATTAGCTTGTTATCTGTGAATGCGAACACTTTGTTTTTCATACGTTAAGCTTTCTTCCTACCCGAACCTTTCTCATTAAACTAAACACAAAAACACGTTAAAAATATAATATATTGTCATTTTTTAAAGTATCAGAGCCCTGCACGTAACACGAGATTCATGTTGTATATTAGAATTAAGATTAAAAATTAAAACAATTTGTTGAGAAGAGTAGATGGAAGACTTTTTTCATTTTTACGGGAGAATGTCAAAACACAAAATAATGGCTAACACGCCCATAAACTCAATTGCATGCCTTTAAATGATATCCTAACTTACCCTAAATAAGCAACAACAACATGTTTATATCTCGATAAACCAATTATGAGGTCAAATGAGTATATCCTAACTTACTCTAAATAAGTTCGGAGGAAGTAATTGATATAACCTAAAAGCATAGAAACACCACACAAATAGAAACACCATATAAAGCTTACACGGTTACACATGACCTAACGCGCCGAATATAAAAATGATCAAAACACACAAACACTAGTGTTGTTCATTCAATTAAAATCGAACCGAACTAATTCTATTCGACTCGATTTTGTTCGTTTTTATTCGTACAATTCGAATTACAAAGTGTTTAGAAAAAACTTTTAATTATACCGTGCACAAATGGATTTTTCAATATTTTATAATAAAGAATTATAAATGATCTGGTCCGATCCGCCCACGATTCTTGAAAATACCGGTTCATCAGGCCGGACCGGACCGGACCGGTCTGGACCGGATGAGTCCCCTAATTCTCCAAGTGATAAACCCTTTAGCTAAAACCCTAACTCGTTAATCCTCTTTGCATTTCCCCTCCCACGCGATTTTCAGCAGGCTTCAGCATCCACCTTGAATATAATCAGAGTCGAAATCGCGGTGAGCGGAATTTGACATTTCTCAATTTATCTCCTTCTTCTCTTCCCATTTACAAGCAATCACATGTTATTATGCTTAAACGCTTCTCCCATGGCGGCTATCTCACTCTTAAAAATTCATTCCTTCAATCCAATAGCACCATATCTGTATGCGATTATGCTCATATAAGCTACAGCTCAAAAGGGTTGAATGATTTTTGGTTAATTCGGTTGTTTTCTACGGTTGCTGTCCATCACAGCAACCCTAATTATAACAGTAGCAATAACCGGAGATTTGTATCCGACCCGGATGACCCGGTTAACCTAATAAAGGAAGATGGGGTTGCGATTTGCTCGGGCATGTGGATTGATAGTTTCAGAGAGCCTCAAAAAACTGCAACCAATTTGACATCTTATCTCAGAAGATTTGAGTTATGGGTATTGGCTTATCAGAAGGTGTATGCTGATGATACCGGCTCGTACCTGCCAAGGAATTCGATTCAGAGATCAACATTGGAGGATTTGTTGGCTTTGAGGAATGCCGTTCTTGATGACAGGTTTAAGTGGGGGTCAAGGTTGAAGTATTTCATCAAATCTCCTAGGGATAAGACTGATTATGATACTCTGTCGAAGAGGAAGATTAAGGCGATATTGACTACAACGCAGCCAACCCCGTTTCAGGATAGGATTGTTCAGGAGGTTCTATTTTTGATTTTGGAGCCCATATACGAGTCTCGATTTTCGTCCAAGTCGTATGCGTTTAGGCCGGGGCGAACTGCACATACGGTTATTAGGGTGATAAGGAAGAGCTTTGCTGGGTATCTTTGGTATATAAAGGGGGATCTCAGTACGATTTTGGACGGTATGAAAGTGGGAATGGTGATAAACTCTTTGATGAGGGATGTGAGAGATAAGAAGGTTATTGATTTAATAAAGCAAGCACTGATTACGCCAGTGATTACAACCCAGGTTGAGGATTTGGATAAGAGGAAAAAGAAGAAGAGGAAGCATCAGAAGAAAAGAGTCTTAGCAGATGACGAGCCAAAACCTGACCCGTATTGGCTGGAGACGTTTTTTGGTTTCGCTCCTGAGGAGGCACAGAAACTTCCTTGCTGGGGTCATTGTGGAATTCTTAGTCCACTTTTAGCAAACATTATTCTTGATGAATTGGATCACTGGATGGAGGATAAGATGAAGGAGTTCTACCGTCCTTCAAAAAGTGATGTTATATGGAACACTCCCGAAGGTGAGGAGGAACAGGGTAATACTTCCTGGCCAGAATTTGTTCCCACAAGTGGGCCCGATAAGACCCGCAAGATGGACTTTATTAGATTCGGTGGTCATATTTTGATCGGAATCCGAGGTCCTAGAGCTGATGCTGCTACATTGAGAAAACAGTTGATTGAGTTTGTTGATGAGAAATATCTCCTTAAACTCGATAACGAGAACTTGCCTATTGAACACATAACTAAGGGCATTATGTTTCTTGATCATGTGTTATGCAGAAGAGTTGTCTATCCGACGCTACGTTACACTGCAACTGGCGGGAAAATCATTAGTGAAAAGGGTGTTGGAACCCTTTTGTCGGTTACTGCAAGTCTTAAGCAGTGCATTAAGCAATTCAGGAAATTGCAATTTCTTAAAGGAGATCGAGACCCTGATCCACAGCCCTGTTTCAGAATGTTCCATGCTACTCAAGCTCACACCAATCAACAAATGAACAAGTTACTCTCAACAATAGTCGAGTGGTACAAATACGCTGATAATAGGAAGAAGATTGTGAATTTTTGTTCTTACATTTTAAGGGGATCACTTGCCAAGCTTTATGCTGCAAAGTACAAGCTCCGTTCACGAGCAAAAGTGTACAAGATTAGTGATAGGACTCTTAGCCGGCCTTTGAAGGAGAAAAAGGGGCTATCACCCGAGTATCAAAATTTATTGAGAATGGGTCTTGCAGAGTCAATTGAAGGATTGAAGTACACAAGAATGTCACTTGTGCCTGAAACTGATTACACTCCGTTTCCAAGTAATTGGAAACCGGATCATGAGAAGGCGTTGTTTGAATATCTAATGCTCAGTGATCCCAAGGTTTTGGAGGAGCAGCATAATTGTATCAAGGAACAGGGGCTCATTTCACCTCAAGATTACATTTCTATGCTTGTATGGAATTATAAAAGAAACTATAATGCACCAGATAATTCCTTCTTAGCTAGTGCTTCGAGTAGCAATACCACGGGAAGTCTTGGGTCATTACTATTGGAAACTAGTCAGGAGAGGCATGATACTGGAGATGAAGATGCAGTTGTGCATAATGAAAGGATAGGATTGGCATAAATGTAAGATTTTCCTACTTAAGTGATTATATGCATCATGCTTATACCCAAATACACTCTGCCGGTCTGCCCTTATAAATCTGGAGTTTCTGATGTTACCTATTAGTATCCTGAACGATGATTCTTCTTTTGTTTCTGTTGTTGGTTTTTTGTACATTCATCCAGGTTTTTACCCCTCTCATTTGGTTTGAGCTCAGCATATAACAATATTAAACTCTCTTGTTTTGTTATTTTGAAAAATATTCGTGATTGCAAAACTATAGTGATCAGTAGTTCTCTTACTTTCCAAAATGTCATTTGAGATGGGAGAATCTGTTGATATCTTATTTTCTGGTTTTCTGTTTTGTATTCGTAACTGTTTTTCTAGGATCTATACATTTCAGCCTATCAATTTATTGATAGCTCGGAATTGAACTTTTCAGGGATTGATTACATCATATCAGCAGCAGCCACACGAGTCCTTGCTCGTCTTGTAAGATTCTTATTCTCATTTTTTGTTTATACCCTATTTATATCATCAACTTTTTCTTTGTTATACATCAAATTTGTTAAGAATTGTTGAGATGATATCTTGTAATCTGTCATCAACAAACTAAAGCAACCCCAATTGGGATTTCTCAATCCCTGGCCAAACTCAGCAGCAGTATGTCAAGGAATTTGATGTCCATCTAATTCAGCTGAAAAATACAGTAGTCTCAAATCTGTTAGTTCTCTGTAATATCTTCATATGTAGGAACCTAATATATTGGGATTTCTCAATCCCTGGCCAAACTCAGCAGCAGTATGTCAAGGAATTTGGTGTCCATCTAATTCAGCTGAAAAATACAGTAGTCTCAAATCTGTTAGTTCTCTGTAATATCTTCATATGTAGGATCCTAATATATTTTTCCTGATGTCCCAGAAAAGCACTGTCGTATGCTTAACCCATGAGGCGGATTGGCATGCAAATGCCGTTGCTCTTGTTTTTCGCCTTTGGATGCATCTTGAACTATGCAATTAAAGCTGGATGAGAAGGATATCTTTGGCTGATGGCATGTGAAAAAGGTGGCAAAAATGGGCAAAACAAGGCTCGGGAAATCATGAGATTGTGAACAATGCAGCTCTACAACAGCCCTGGTGTTTAGATGATGGGATTTTTGCTGTTTAAATTGCAACCATATGTATGAAATTGTGACAGGAATAGGATTCAAGAAATGTAAAGTGGAGAGGAAGGAGAGAGATGATTTTGAAGAGTAGAGCAAAGTGTAATATCAAACACCATTCACACAACTTTCTCCATCTATACAAGTAACATTAAAGAATTATAATGGATAATGGAAACCTCAAATTTGTTGTAACTCTACTGTTTTTAGTGATCTAAATTGAATGATTTAAAGGTTAAAAGACCATTCAATAAAATTTTGCAAAGCTTAGGGATGAATGACGTAATTTATACAAAAATAAAATTATTTGTGGCCTCTATCGACTCTACCCAAATTCCTCAGCTCCTTCTTCGCAAGCATTTCTCAGGTGAACCCTTTCCTCCTTCCTTTTTCTTGCTCTGCTAAGATTTGAAACACAAGGTGGAAATGGCTTCAGTCGTTGCAAATCTGCCGCATTCAGTTCTCGGCCTCGGACTCACCAAGTCTCTTCCTAAATCTTTCTCCAGACCCACCAATTGCTCAATCTTGCCTGGTGAGAATTGCCAGTTTCTTAGATTTTGCCTCGAATTTCACGGAAAGAGTAAAGTTTCTGTTGTTTAAGCCTAATTTCATTTTTGGTATGGTATTTGGATATGAGTTGGAAAATAGTATCAGATTTAAGCTGAACACCAGTGATTCATTTTCAGGCCAGCAAAGGCGTGGTCTTGCTACAGTGACAGTGGTGAAGGCTGTTAGTGAAAGCTCAGAATCTTCATCTTCCTTGAGTATTATTGAATCTGTTCAAAATGTTGTGAGTGTTTGATTAAGCTATCTCACTTTATGTTTTGTCATGTTCTATTATTAGCTGAATAAGGATTGATGATTGTAGAAACTTTTGTTGTATAAGGATTGATGATTGTTAGAAATTTGTTAATAGTGATCTTGAGCTTCTTGTTTTGAATAGTGGGATCAACCCGAAGATCGAATTGCTCTCTTGGGTTTAGGATTTGCAGCTGTTGCTGGTCTTTGGACTTCTGCAAATATTGTTTCGGTATCCACCATGATTCGTTATTTCGTTTGTTTTCTGTGTAATTCAATTAGGGTTTGTGTTGTAATTTCCTCTGGTGATCTTATGTCAACAGGCAGTAGACAAACTCCCAGTTCTTCCTGGTGTTCTTGAATTGATCGGCATATTTTACTCTTCGGTAAGTGTCTGCAATATGTTACTACAAGCTGAAATCTTGTTCTTGCTCCATCATCTTTGTTAATATCTAGAGGGCTGGAATTTGTGTTTGGCAAGAGCAAATTGGAAAACATGGTGTATTCTGAACACTAATTTCTCGAAATCCTTGTCACATTTTATCCAACATTCAGTCTGTTATAAAACCATAATTACTTTTTACTCCATATGATTCTAACTAGGCTTTGTTTTTTCTTTGATTTTATAGTGGTTCGTGTACCGGAATCTCTTGTTCAAACCTGACAGGTAAACAAATTTTCTGGACTCTCATAATCATCTTAATCCTCACATAACAGCTTGTCATTTGGTATACCTTATAATGTGCAGGGAGGAGTTGTTCAGAAGCATCAACAAGTCGGTTTCAACTATTCTTGGTCAGTGATTTCATCATTTCTGCTGGATTGATTCAAGTTTTTTTGTCGCGGTGCGTTTTTGTGTTGCAATCGGGAATTCAAGAGGTGTAAATTAAGTACTCATTCTTGATATGCACTTGTGAATGTTGTGTCAAATTGTATGTCAAAATGAATCATCAGAAATGCTATGGCAATCACATTTTTCTAAGTAAAATCACCGCCCTCGAAAAATTTATAACTGACACAGTGACACCCACCTTTGGGCGCATTCTGGATGCGTCCAGGTCATTTTTTTAAAACCGGGTTTCAACTTTGGACGCAATACGGATGCGTCCAAAACAGATTTGAAGGAAAAAAAAACAGGGTGTGTCCAGAACCGATCCAGTTCGTTTAGACGCGTTAAAAATGTGGGTGCGGGGTTGAGATTTTTAAATTATGAAAAAGCTCTAGTATTGCTTCTGCATTTGATGATACTCAGTTTTGTAATGTCAAGCTCAATTGTTATACAACGGCATCAGATATTACTCGTGCTTATAAAATATTGATTTGAATATTCCACATAATAAGCATGACGTTGTGAGAAAGCAATGCATGATTTGCATCCTACGTTAACTTTTCAAACTAATTAAAAGACATGTGAGATCATTAATTAAAATATAGTATAAGATCAGTAGTTGGCGAATTTAGGTTACAAAGTTAGGCTATTTGAATTATGATGAAGTGGAGTATTAGCCTAACGTACGTATACCTATTGAATAAATCGAAGTAGGGTTTGAAAACCCTAATGAAAATAGCTACAATAAATTAATAAGTAGTATTTGAAGCACGACTAAATGAAAAAAAAAATCATAGAATAAATTTAAGAATTTTTTCCTGAATTAGGCTTTTTTTCAAAAAAATTCTCAATTTGGCCTCGTTTTGAAACTTATTCCCAACATAGGCGCTCTCATGTGGTTCGGAAAAAATTCACGTTGGAGCTCCCAACCAAAGCAGAACTTTTTTTTTTAATTCCCCGTGTAAGAGTTTGCCAGCGTCTCTTACACATAAAAGTTTTAATTTTTTTTTCATTTGCATAAGGCTCCTTTTAAAAAAAAAATTCAATATATATATATATATATATTATTGCATTAGACTTGCGCATGTTCGGATGTCTCGTATGTGCTCGTTCGAAATCGGAATCGATCACGACCAACTTCGTTGGGTTCGTATTGATCCCAACTTTCAATAGATATGTCTCTCGCTCGATTCTGATTCCGAACGACCCCATACGGGCCACCCGAACATGAGTAAGTCTCGTGCGTACCTTCTACTATAAATGGAGATTTACAAATTCGTTCCTCCATATCAAACGATGAGAGACATATCTCGTGAAAGATGAGAGACATACGAACCCAACGAAACTGGTCTTGATCGATTCTGATTCCGAACGAGCTCATACGAGTCATCCGAACATGCGTAAGTCTCGTGCATACCTTCTTTCACCAGTTCGGAATCGGAATCGATCAAGACCAGTTTCGTTGGGTCAGTATTGATCCCAACTTTAACCAGATATGTCTCTCGTCGTTTGATATGGAGGAACGAATTTGTAAATCTCTATTTATAGTAGAAGCTACGCACGAGACTTACGCGTGTTCGGGTGGCTCGTATGGGGTCGTTCGGAATCAGAATTGAGTGAGAGACATATCTGGTGAAAGCTGGGATCAGTACGGACCCAACGAAATTGGTCGTGATCGATTCTGATTTCGAACGAGCCCATACGAACCATCCGAACATGCGTAGTCTAATGCAATAAATTAAAAAAGGAGCCTTAGTAAAACCAACGCCTTATGCAAATCAATTTTTTTTTAAAATTTTATGTGTAAGAGACGCTGGTAAAACCAACGTGTAAGACACGGGGAATTAAAAAAAAGTTCTGCTTCGGTTGGGAATTTTTTCGAACCACATGAAAGCGCCTATGTTGGGAATAAATTTAAAAACGAGCCCAAATCTTGAATTTCTTTTAAAAAAAGCCTACTTCAGAAAAAAATTCTAAATTTAACGCTTTTAATTTTCACTCGCTTTTAAGTCCAAATTTTGTACTAGGCCTTAATCATAGAATAAACTAAATTCGAGCCTCCGCGCGGGGAAATTACGTTTTTATGTGTAGTTGTGTTAACGTTAAACAAAGTAATCAAATATAAATTTAAGAATAGGAATTTATCATTGTAAATATGCGTTTATAAATATAAGATAACTTTTATATACTCAAAACTATTATCACTTAATATATTTTATATTTTTTACAACTTGAAAAAGTAAGCACACTAATTTATAAATATAGAGAGTGATTTATATACTCCAAATTTCTACCAATTAATTTATTTTATGTTTTTTATATAATGATAAATCACATGATCAATGCGTATAATTTGATCTCAAAGTTTAGCTTAACCTTTTAAACTTCATTAACTTTATGGCTTGGATCACTGCGTGCCGATTTATTTTGATCTCGAAGATTAGTGTTTGATTAGTGTTACATGTACTTAAGATTAGTGCTTGATTAGTGTTACATGTACTTTTGTGTTCCCTTTCAGGCTTTCACATGTCTACGAAACCCCAACCCATTGCTTCTTCCTTTAACATTGTTGTTTGTTTTATGTTAGGTTTTGATAGATGCCACAACTTCTGAAAGTAGCCTTGAAAATGAGACTGGTGTTCGAACGATAGCACTTTTCGACCACGAAGAAGTTGGATCAAACTCAACGCAAAGACCTAGTTCTCCGATCATGATTGATGCTTTGTCAAGAATTACAAACTTTTTCAATGCAGATTATAAAACAGTATTACTTTCCTCATTTCTATCTTGATTTGTTATATCCAATAGCATTAAATTCTCTATTTCTTGTGTCATTTTCTGCTTGTTTTTTTTTATGTTGATGATGATTCACATTGAGTATCTCTGCTATGAAAATTGAACATCAAAATGATTCCAAATTTAGCTTTCTTGTGCTACTTGACAGACTAAGAAATGGATAAACAAATCAAGTTACTAACAGTCATTAGTTTCTCCTACAACCAAAAATGAAGATATTCTTAATAATTGAGAGATGTCTGAATCATGATAATTTTCTTAATTTTCATTGTTCAGATTAAGCTTCCTTGTATTAGCAGACATGGCACATGCCTTACATCCTAACTACATGGTAATTTGTTGTGCATATTTTTATCCCTATATGAGTAGATGTATTTTGACATGGGCATAAAAATTTGTGCATTTTACTCATGTTAACTATTACAACAGGAAAAGCATGAAGAGAACCATTAGCCAAAGATGCATTCACGACTTGTAATCAAACACAGCGCAAATCAACGTTGTGCAACCAATGATTTCACTTCATTCATGTCCAGGGAGATAGCAAATAAACATAACATCCATGCTCATGTTCGCACTACAACCTTTTTCTGCACAATAAACTGAAAAAGTGAAAAGTATACTGAAAAACATAAAAATTGCAGAAGAGCTAATCAAACCTCGTTAAACTTCCGACTTCTTCTCTTGTCCGGAAAATTCTTTTCAAAACCCCTAGGTTTGTCCTTTAAATACTGATCAAACGAAGCCTTAAGCCCCAAACACAACGTTTATCAAATAATCAAGCATCTGATTTCACAACTTTCCTATAACTCGAACTTGCTAGAGATTAATTAAGTAAAATAAATTACCCCATCAAAATCGTACAGAGGAATCAGTGTTGATTCGAGTTAGACAAAATGATTCCAAATTTAGCTTTCTTGTGCTACTTAACAGACTAAGAAATGGATAAACAATCAATTTACTAACAGTCATAGTTTCTCCTACACATAAAAATGAAGATATTCTTAATAATTCTCATATGAGCTTTTGTCCGAATCATGATGATTTTCTTAATTTTCACTGTTCAGATTCTTGAAAAAGTGATCCAGAAAAGCTTCCTTGTATCAGCAGACATGGCACATTATGTTCATATTTTACATACGGTTTAACGTAGTTGAATAGACGTTCGAAAATTGAATCGAGACAAATTATGTTCATAATCTTTCAATGCAACAATATAACCTCAACAAAGTTAAATTTATACACAAAATCAATCAAGAAATTGATAAATGATAAATGATTTTTTTCGACGAAAAAGACATCAATGGTCATGCATAATTTGTTTCCTTAATATAAATAGTTGAACAACGTATCTTAAATGAAAGCAATAAACTTGTTGATTTCAAGGTTTGATTATTTTTTTCATTGATTTCTTATGATTCATGTTTACCCTTATTAAATATCAACTTTTTCAAATACATTAATTCAAAGCATTAACTCGGTACCGATTACCATTACTTTCTCAAAATCATCGATTTTTATATATATATAGATGATTCATGATCTATGGGATTAATTTGTTTTGGTCAATTGATTTATGGAATTCTAAATTTGCACAATTAAATGGGAAAAAAAAGCATATTGCCCTAGAAGAAACATGCATACATTAATTTGTATTTGCATTGATTGTACACATATATAATTCTTAAGAGAGTGGACTCATGAATCTACATACATTGAATTTTTGTTCATACATACATTGAATTTTTGTTCATAAAAAAGTACAGATAATCATTCATGACTCTATACTTAACTTTAATTAATCACATTAGGTCCATTAGGATATGCTTCATCATCATAAAATGAGATCCATGCATACTTCAACCAAGAAAAAAGAAAAGAATTTGCGAATTAGGGAAGAAATATCCTAGCTTCTGCAATGAAATAAAAGGATAATATTCATTCTAGTTCAAGGAACCCTCTCCTTAATTTACATGTTAATGAATCTAAACGCAAAGTGAACCAAGATTTATTCAATAGTTTATTATTTCATTTAATTTATATCACCCGATTAGGTGACACGTAGAACCAAACGTCGGTATAATAACACATAAAATATTACTCCCTCCGTCCCGATATATAATTTCTGTTTCATTTTTGACATTATTCACCTTTTAATATATTTTGTCGTATAACTTTTAATATGTAAGAACAAACATAGTTATATGAGGTCTTGTTTGATTCGTCTTGATAAGTAATTTAACATATCAAAATTTTAGAATTTTTATTAACATATAGTTAGAGATATTAACGATACAAAACGTGTCTCGACAAATGTGAAAAGTGAAAGATGAATTATATTATGGGACGAAGGGAGTAAATAAATAGATTAAATTTACAGAAAAAGGAAAATGAAAAAACAGGGCCAGGTGGTGGGCTATGATTTGACGAGATGCGAGTGAATAAATTCGCAGAGAGCTAACCTTTGTCGCTTCATCTTCTCCACTTTTGCGTCACAAGATTATCTGCATCTTCTCTCTTTTGCTAAGCGGTTTCGAGATCCTCTTCAGATTTCAGGAGAAGCATACTCTGTGATCAGAATATTCATTTTTCAGGTGACCGCCATTGGATCCGATTCTTCTCCAGGTGAAACAATCTCTCTTTTCTACTATTCTTACGTTTGATTTCTTGAAATCTGTAATTGATTTTGTTTTGCGGTGATTTTGGAAGTAGGTTTGGGAGATCGTGGTTGCCGATTAGTGTATTTTCGACACTGAATCGTAGGAAATTTTAAAATAATAAATCAGGATTGTGATTGTACTGTGCGTGTGCGGGAGAAATGTGGGGGATCAGAGGTCGACAGAGGGATGCATGGACCACATACAAACGTGTTTCCAGGGAAAATCTGGAGTCCGAGCTCGAATCGGACGCTCCTGGTTTGTTTCTACAACTCTCTACTTCTATAGTTGTTGTTATCGGCGATATGATGATTTTGGCCTTGGAATTGCGATCTGTTAGTGATTTTAGGAGTTTGAGAGGACTTATTGTTGTTTTGTGATATATACTGCCTATACTTTTGTATAGTCGCTGTCATGTCTGTAGTAGCGTTGTTTTCATTAGTATTGGTGATATGGAAAATTTGGCCTTAAAATTGTGATTTGTTAGTGACTTATTGTTGATTTCTGATGTATTATGTTTAGTACTTCAACCGAGCTATGGGAAAGCAGCTGTGAATCCGTCCTGGATGCTTTCGTTGCCTCATGTTGTTGTAGCTGTTATCTCGTCTCTTTTGTTTGGCTATCATCTCGGGTATGTTTTGAGTTTTCATTTGCATTGTTGCTATTCAGCCCTTTTGTGGAATTATTGCTTAAGCACAGTGTTGTACTTGTGTATGGATGCAGAGTTGTCAATGATACACTAGAAGTCATTGCAAATGACCTTGGATTTAGTGGGGATACCATGTCTGAAGGTAATTACATGGCATGTGATGTGAAGGAGTAACTGTATATCATATACATCAATTTCTGAACATTGTCAAAAAAGAAAAATCATTTTCGAGCCTGACTGATTGGAATGATCTTTTTTACTGAAGGCCTTGTAGTCAGTACTTGTTTGGCGGGTGCATTTGTTGGGTCTGTCTTCAGTGGGTCAATAGCAGATGGCCTTGGCCGACGAAGAGCATTCCAATTTACTGCAGTACCGATGATGATTGGAGCTTCAATCAGGTGAGTTTCTCCCTCACCTTCCTTTCTCAGAGCTTGTCTATCCATATAATTAGACAAGGTTGGATCAGCTCTTATCAACTACTTCTTGATTATATTGTTGAAAACATTTCATGCTGCAATATTGAATATCATAAATATTACATGAAGAAGTGGGGGCCTTGCATGGAAGGAATTTTTACTGAACCAATATTTCAGCTTTCCCTATTCATTTTTGCCCTCTTAAAAATAACTCAGTCATGCTCTTTAGCTGTTTCGGTCTCTGTTTTTTCCCCAGAAGCTATTTCTTCCATTCTTTATACATTAAGTCGACTCTTATTCTGTTAACGTTCAGTGCAATCTCAACGAGCCTGGGAGGTATGCTTCTGGGAAGATTCTGTGTTGGAATTGGGATGGGTATTGGCCCACCGGCAGCAGCTATGTATGTGGCAGAGGTATGGGAGATTCGATATGTACTATATGTGACATTCAATCTATGTATCGGCTTTGATTACTAATCATGCTTGATATAAAAGAGCAGGTTACTCCAGCATATGTAAGAGGCACATTTGGGAGTTTCACTCAGATTGCAACATGTTTGGGACTGATGGCGTCCTTTTTCATTGGCATCCCAGCAAAAGAAACTAAGGGCTGGTATGAAAAACACTTAGTTGGTGGATTTGTTGACCCTGTAATATGCTTGATCCACTCAGACTATCTCTTTTTTTTTACAGGTGGCGCATTTGTTTCTGGGTTCCCGTGATTCCCGCTGCATTACTCGCTATTTGCATAGAACTTTGTGCTGAGAGTCCTCATTGGCTTTTCAAGGTGAATATGTACTCTTTTCTATTAGCTGGATTAGTGAAAATACTAGATAGATCTTTTCTGTAATTAAACAGTTGAATTTGAGGATAGTTAAAAAAAGTTATGTTAATAAGTCTTCTATCTTTCTTGATTTCGACTCCACAGTTATGCCTGATTCCTTACTAGTTATTCTGATTATTTTCCTCTATAGTCTATAATAACTCCATATCGCCTTGTAACAATCAGTAGTGACTTGGCTATGATCTATCTTAATTTCAGAAAGGAAGGGGTACTGAAGCTGAAGCACAGCTTGAGAAGCTACTTGGACCACCATATGTGAAAGCTGCCCTTGCAGAATTGTCAAAACTAGATAGAGGAGACGAACCGGAAGATGTGAGTTTCGCAGAATTATTTCAAGGGCGGAACTTCCGAGGTAAATTATACTCTTGTTCCGATTTTCTGTAGTATTGTTTACTCTGGCATATACTAAAATCAAATAATTCACCTGGAATATTTCATTTTACAGTGGTTTTCATGGGGTCTACCCTGTTTGCTTTACAACAGCTATCTGGAATAAACGCTGTGTTCTACTTCTCGTCTGTTGTCTTTAAAAAAGCTGGAGTTCCTGCAGATACAGCAAACATAAGTGTTGGAGTTGTGAACTTGGCAGGTATTCCTATCATTTTTTTCAATAATGTTTTCACAAAAGAAGCGTTTACAGTACAATTATTGATTATTTTTCTACAATCTTGTAGGTTCACTTGTTGCAACCATTTTAATGGACAAACTAGGAAGGAGGGTTCTTCTTCTGGGCAGTTTCTTGGGCATGGTAAGTGAAAGTAATTTCTTCGGCAGCACAAAACTCATGCTTCTTGTGCTCATAGTTGGCTTTTTCTAGAACTATGATAAAAGCTCTGAAGTGATCTTAGTTCTGTATCCTTATCCTAAAATTCTTGCAATTCTTTTCACCTCCATACAACGCTTACGAACACTTTTGAGTTTATTATACCTTTCTCAGTCCGTGGCAATGATGTTAGAAGTCAGTGCAACAGGCGCTTTTGCGTCGAGTGCTGGATCAGTGTACCTTTCTGTTGGTGGCATCTTGATGTGAGTATGAAGTAAAAAATTATTTCATACCAATACCATCCTTAATTTTTTTATTAGTGAAGACGACGTTTTCCTCAAAAATTAACAGCAAGTAATTTTTTTGCAGGTTTGTACTCTCATTTGCCCTCGGTACCGGTCCAGTGCCTAGTCTTCTATTGTCTGAAATACTTCCAAACCGTATCAGGGCGAAAGCTATGGCGTTTTGCATGGCCGTGCACTGGGTAATTTTACTCTGAATTTAAAAACTGATTGATCATATTTACTGAGTACTAATGATGAATTTATCATATGCCTCAGGTGGTGAATTTTTTTGTCGGTTTGTTGTTCTTACGTTTACTAGAACAACTCGGGCCAGAAATTCTGTATTCTGGCTTCGCTAGCTTCTGCTTGATTGCAGCCATCTTTGTGAAGAGAAACATCTTGGAAACTAAAGGAAAGACACTCCAAGAGATCGAGATGTTGCTTCTACCTGCCCAATGAAGGTAATCTCAACAACTTAAAATGAATATGTTAGCAAAAGAATTCATATTTTGACTTTATAATACAAATTGACTTGAATCAATATTGATTTGTATGCCAATTTTGATGTTTAGATGGGATTCCAGTGCTAATCCTCACTAGTGAATTCAAGGGAAAGACTAAAAATGGGAGCTATAGGGAGGATCCTGGATGATTCTGATGACTCATGGCGCAGGTTTATTTTAATTTGAGAAAGAATTCATTTTTTTCTTTGTCAAATTTTGTACTTCTCTGCCCTTATTTAGCTATGACCTTATATATATAAATTTTGGTGCTGAGCATGTAGTAAGCTCGCTGTTATACCTCAATAGTAGAAATATGACGCAAGTTTTATTATTTGCGACTATATTTGAGAATACTATATCCTTCAATTTTGCTTCCAACGATTGTGTACTAAGCTTATGTGTTAAGACTTGCTCATATTCACGCGCAACCTACAAAAGAAAAGAAAATAATGGCAATTGCCCATATTTAAGACTTGTCCAAACACTAGTCGGAAGACAAGCCAAAAGACACAACTTCGAACAGAAAAGAAGAAAAATAATGGATAACATCCAAAGACATTATACTCGATTACACGACAAAAAAGACGTCGAGTTAAAGGTTCATAACACAACACTATCTGGCATGAGCTCACTACGCAGGTATTTCATTTGTCGGTTGTGTCACTCTCATCTTATCCCTCCACTTATTCTTGTCATGTGTCATGTCGTCTATATATTTCCTACTTTATCACGGGCAAAAAAAACCCCGCATCTGGTTTTTTATAACTGAAAAACATTTTTTTTAAAACCCGGTTCACTTTTGGGCACATCCAGGGTGCGCCCAACTTAAACCGGATTTTTGAACATTTTGACGACGAAAAAAGAAGAAGATTGCCCGATTTTTTGGACGCATCCAGGATGCGCCCAAAAGCTGGTGCCGGTTATAATTTTCCGGGTGCGGGGTTAAACACCCTTTATCACCTCAGCCCAACTCTTCTTTAACCGATTTCTACCTCTGTGCGATACGACACCCTTTCTGTGCACGTGCACATACCATCGAGCTCATTTTCTGCAACTTGTCTCTGATATCAAATACACTACCTTCTCTCTAATAGCGGCATTTCTGATTTTTTCCGTTATGGTAGGATCGTATATCCTTGTCTCACCTACCAAAGAGTGTAATAATAACTGTGTCATATTTAATATGGTTGGTTGCATAAAACTCGTGTCTTACCGACTTCTCACTAATGATTCAAATCCCACTTGAGAGAATACGGAGTATATAATAATCCTAGATTACATCCTTAAGATTGTACTCCCTCCGTCCCTTATTGATTTTTCCATTTGCTTTTGACACATTTGTCGAGACACGTTTTATAACGTTAATATCTTTAAATATACGATGATAAATATTTTAATTTTTTTATATTGTCAAAGTACTCATTGAGACGAATCAAACGAGATCTCATATGCCTATATTTATTTCTATATATTGGAAGAAAACGAGAAGATTCTCTCGATTTGTTAATAGTGTCGAAAAAGTAAATGGGCCTTATATTAAGGGACGGAGGGAGTACTGAGTAAGAGGAATTAGCTGCGTAGGGCTTAATTATTGGCAATGATATGCATGATGCTAGTTGTGACATCAGCATTACAAGAATGACACTCATGCTTACCCTATAATAATATGGACTATAATAATATGGAAACGTGTCACGTAATAATACTTGTTAAATTGATAAATGAGAATGAATGTGGAGCATTGGATCAAGAGAGATCCAAGAGCCCATATGATGACACGTGTCACCCCTTGTCACCACCGCCGGACCACCTCTGACCACCGCCGGACCATCTTTGGGCCTCGCCGGAATAAAATTGTCACAAAGATGTATAAAATTGTTCACAAATATTACAAAATTATTTATTACTAAATGTTCATCACTTTGTTCATAAATGTTCATCACAATGTTCATCACAATGTTCATTTGTACATACTTTAGTGAATGTTCATCACATTATACTTAAAAGTTCACCTAAATGTTCATCATCTCATACTTAAATGTTCATCAACTCATACTTCAATGTTCACAAGAATTTAATAAAATGTTCATTAGCCAAAGTTCATTACAATCGACTTAAATGTTCATCACGTTGTTCATAAATGTTCATCAAAATGTTGATAAATGTTCATCATCTCTTACATAAATGTTCATCAAACATCACTTTAATATAATTAAAATAGAAAAACACTTGATCTTCATCAAAAATTACTTAAATGTTCATCATCTCATACTTAAATGTTCATCAAACATCCTTAAATGTTCACAAGCATTTAATAAAATGTTCATTACTCAAAAGTTCATTACAATTAGCTTAAATGTTCATCACGTTGTTCATAAATGTTCATCAAAATGTTTATAAACGTTCATTTTGATATACTCTACTGAATGTTCATCACATTTTAATTACATGTTCACCAACAGAATGTTCATCACATTATAATTAAATGTTCATCACATTATATTTAAATGTTCACCAATTTGAATTAGACTTAAATTTTCATTTATTTTTATACTTTAACCTTTTCATTTATTATTGGACCACCGCTGGACCTCCACCGGACCACGTCGGACCACCGCCGGACCGTCGCCGGACCTCTACCTGACAACCACCGAGTGGTCGCCGGGAAGTCGTCGGGTGGTCGCCGGAAGGCCGCCGGACCACCACAACTACCCCACTACAAGTGGAGGTAGCTAGTTTAATCTAAGTTATCTCTATAAGAGAGTTTATTATGGGATTCACACCCTAATAATATTATAACATCATCATTTTAAGTGGGGTGGTCCAATAATTATTAAAGCATGCTACTTTGTCACAAGCTAAAAACAAAGGTGGTAGCTACCTATCTAACTATATAACGAATTAATCGCAATTTTGGTGCCTATTAAATTGTTGGGTGCGGTTCCGGTGAGAACAATTTTTAAAATGAGAACATGAGAATGACTAATGTGCATCAAAATATACTTAAATGTGTATCAAATTTTTTAATGCACATCCTTTGAAAAAGTGATGCACATATACACTTTTACCTGAAAGTTTTTCGGTTTCTCAATAAATGTTCTTTAAAAATAAATGTTCTTCAAATTTTGAATGTTTTTAAGTTTGTCAACGAATGTGCACCAAATTAGTACTAAATGTTCACCAATTTACTACTAATGTGCACCATTCTCACGTTCGTATTTTAAAAGGTATTCTCATCTGACACTTTCCCTAAATTGTTTGCCCTAAGTTCTTACATAGCAATGAACATACCCTCGTATAAAATGTGTATTGGTCATTTTTTTGCCTGAATGTACCCCGAAATACACTTTAGACGTGCCCCTAATCTCTTTCTCTATATATAAGTTTTTTAGCTAATTATTGGCTAAAAGTAATATAATCGGGACTCATCAAATATGTATTATAAACTCTATATATTTTCTACCTTATCCTCTTTCCTACTATTTTCACCTTCTTTGTCTTTCGCCTTTAATCTTCGTCTTTCGCCTCAAATTCTTATAATTATGGAGAGCAACTCAAGCATCGGCCAATCGCAACGGTCACACTCGCTTCCTCCACGGACAACCAATCCTTATAGGAATTTATGATGATAAATTCAAATAGACTATGATGTAGATAATAACTTTATAATAATTTTTTTTAGTAATTATACATTATGAATTCTAGTACTAATAAGATATTATGTTAAAATACAAAGATATATATATTAAAAGTTGCATATTTACTTAAATAAGAACATCTAATCTTTTATTAAAAATTACTACATAATTATATACATGAAAATAAATCTATTTATTTCACCAAAATAAAATAAAATAAATCTATTTATGTAAATATTGACAAAAGTAAAACGGTTAGACGGAAACTTCACCCAGTGCACCTAAGTGTATCGTTGTGTTCATGAACGTGTCCTAATATATATGATGCTCAGATTAGAGGAAAGTTCTGGTGCGAATAAGTCTTAACGTAGGAAAAACGAACAGTCCGCTTTACATATTATACGTCAATGTTTATATTCTGGATAGTAATGTTCATAATCTAGGCCATAAAATATTTGAACGTTTTTAGTGAGAGACGTAGTGACATACTTGTAATTACTGCGCGTTTTGATTATTATTTTTTTTTTTCTCAAAATGACCTCCAAAAATTTCATCGCCAGATTATAAACATTACCGTCAAAATTAGGAACATTAGCTTGCTATCTGTGAATGCAAAAAACTTCTTACGTTAAGCATTATTCTCACCCGGACTTTTCTCCCCAAGTTTAAGCTGAAAATTTCCAAAATGAAAATGGTACGCATCAGTAGTTCAGTACTACATAACATAAGATTGATTTAAGCTTTTCAATTCTGTTACATTACATAGTGCATGCAGAATGCATGTAGATTATATAGCATCAAGAGCAATCAACCTTACAATTAACACATGTTTTTTGCTCAAATTAAAGTGACTGCTCGTGATGTTATATCATTCTGCACTATTATATATGACATAAACAATGCATAATCATAATCATACAAGATACAACAATAACAATTGATTAACAGTGGAATTAAAATCCTGGATGACCAATGGAGGGTGCCCAATAGTCGGCTGTGTTGTCACTTGCAATAAGTTGTGTGCATGAACTTGGAACCAAACATAAGCCTCTACTCCTCAAATCATTTGTAGTACTTCCATCCTTAATTATCAACACAATCACACATAATAAATTAGACAAAAAAAATACAAAATCATGAAGTTTTAAGCTAGTTGTACTCCATATTTTATTGTAGATTTAATAGAGTTTAGACTCCAAAATACCCGGTTATGGTTGAGAAACTTAACCCTAAACCCAAAATAACTGTAAAACAAAAGATACACCAAAATCATTGAGCTTGGTTCCGGTGAGGATGAGTCCTTAGATGTGTATTGAAGATAATGCACACAAACGTTATAATTCATATACACACGATTTATAATTATCACTAAACAATGTGTGCATGAGTTATGACATGTGTGCATCAATTATAGCGTTTGTGTGCATTATCTTCAGTCTTCATCTAAGAATTCATCCTCACGAGATCTTTTTCCAAAATCATCTAGTTACCTACAGCTAGCTTAAAACATTTAGAAATCGATCCCTGAGTTCTCGACAGTTCTTCTACTAACTCAAACTAATTTTTTAAAATTGTTGAATTAGGTTAGGGTGTTATAAAATTATACATCTTCTATTATTTTAATATATATATTTGTTCTCATTAATTTGTAAGTTCATTTCTATAATATGAATAATGCATACATGAACACTTGATTAAGATATATTTTTCTTCCATTTGTATATAAACTGAACCATGCACAAAACATTTGTGCCAAGGAGAAGAATGTATAACTATTATCAAGCACATACGGAAATTATTATTTTCACGCATTTCTCTAGTAATATGCATTTTTCTATACGTATATGAATAAAAAGTGGCTAGTTTGCAAAGATAAGTTAATTATTTTTTATCATGTACGACATGATTTAGAAGTAGAAAGGCTGAAAGGGTGAAAGTCAATTAGCTAGTTTGAAAAAGGAAGATGGTAATGATAGTGTTTAAGAATATAAATGGAGCTTTTGATCAGAGTTATTACGTACATGATTATAATGACCCACAATTATCATAGAAATGATTGCTAAGTTAAGAAGTTCACACTCATGAAGTAATCAAATACATTAAAGCTTAGGAGTATAATGCACCAAAAAAAAGCTTTGGAGTATAACTCAAAATCATTATGGAGTATTTGTATGAAAATCCATTTTGATAATATATGCATTTTATATAGTAGGTTGTACATTTGTACCTTGTGGTTAGCAGCTCCTCTTCTTTTCATGCAGGAATCATTCAAAAGCTAGAAAAGAGAATAATCCAGCAAAAAGAAAATTATTTAAATATTTAAGAAATCAATAATATATCGTGTATAAGACGTGAATCTGATACGAATAAGTTTTAATAATGAATTATGAATCTTTAACTGGATAGCACATTCGAACATAACTATATTGTATGTGAATTACACTTATACGAATATATTTATTTATATATGCATGTATTTATGTTTGTGTATGCTAACAAATAAGCGATACATTACATATATTAATTACTTATTCATCAATGTTTTCAACTCCTTTAGAGATTCCCAAATAAAGGCTCTAAAGCTGATACCAAGTGCTTTTTTCCATTTCAATATCAGTATTTTTGTCATTTCTAATTATCTATGTGTGTTTTAAATAATCTTAATTGCTATTATAAGAAAAATGGTCCCTAAGATAAGATGCCCTACAAAAAGCAAAGTTTGGCACCATAGTTTTTACAGAGTTCAATAATGGCTTAAATTACCTGACCAGGATGGTCTGGAAATAGGCCATTCCTTTCTCCATGTGCCTACATACATTCATATATAGAAATCGAATCATTAGGAGAAATGAGATGAATTTTTTCATTATATAATTGAAAATAAGGATAGCTAAGAGCTAGAGATATACATTAGCTATTTGGAAAGAAACCCTAATCTATGTTCTCACCGTCCTAGATCTGGTATATTTCGATGTATGTATTTATTCCCGATCATGGCAAGAGGATGTAAATTGAGTGATCCAAAAAAGAAAAAACATCTAACACCCAGAACAACTTAAAAGAGGTTGAAGTTTAAAGATGTTCGAGTTCAAAAAACAAGCTTTCTTTCCTATGGTTCTACAACATGTAGATTAATGAAGACATTCATATAAAATTAGCTAGTTTAGTTAATTCGATTTTTCTAACCTATGCCGGCATAGAAAATCAGTTTTTATTACAAGTAAACTTAATATATGCCCTCAGGCATAGGTTAGAAAAACAATGGTTAATTATATCAACTTGCATACCCTAATTATTAGAAAGACAGATAGGAGGAGTTACTTACAGAATGCTGGTTGATGGCTGAAACATTGCCCAAGTATGGAGAGCAAAGTGCCTGAAATTTATGTAGAATATAATTATTATTTTTATAAAATAAAAAAGTTAGAAGTAAAATAAGTGCAATAGTGGTTTTGAAATTTAAAAAGGAATGTTCAGAAAGCATGGCTGACTACTGCTCATCACTTGTCAGAGCACACATTACATGAAAAGTTGAACTCTTTCACTGATTCTCACTTCACAGTACTCCCTCCGTTCCGTTTTTTCGTTCTTGATTCTGTTTTTGACACTATTCACACATCAAGAGAATCTTCGTAATTTCGACCAATATATAGATAAAAACATAGTCATGTGTGGTCTTGTTTTATTCGTCTTCTCGAGTACTTTAATAATATTCAAATTTTATAATTTTTACTAATTTATAATTAGAGATATTGATAAAACAAAACGCACATCGTCATACGTGCCCGAGTGAAACAAGAAGGAAATAAAGGAACAGAGGGAGTATCATTTTTTTTTTAAGAAATAATTGGAGGGAGCTCACCTCAACTTGACCTTGGAGGAATCTGATGTATCCAATGGCTTCTAACAACACTGATGCTGTGTCAGTCTGCACAAATAATAGTGACTTAACTATATGTGTACTTTCAAGAACTTCAGCAAATTAATGAAAGGAAAATTCAACCCTAAGCTTCACCAAAGATGTCCCACTAATTTATTTTTGCAAGTTTTTAGTGTGTTGATAATAGTATCACACAAGACTAAACAAATCTAATATATGAAGATGGAACTTCATTGGACTTATTTGTTGGACCTAATGCGATATGCGCTCGTGTGTGCACGCCTTCAGTCTATCTAATCGTTCTACGTTGCACTCTTGTCCGTAGACCCCTAAATTGTCACATTGTATATAGACATATGCAATAACCAACACTCGGTATAAATATCGTCTAGACGGGACTAAGATTTGCTCATCCAGAACGTATTCTCGAGTGACCCAATTAGAAAATTAGAAAAAGAAAAGTCAACATGAATTTCAAAGACAATTTTCATTAAGCACTCTTGATTACTTGTTTAATGGAAAATGCTTGCTCTCTCTCTCTATATATTACCTTTCCGAATGGAGAAACTATTTGATGCAAGGCTGTAATTCTATCTCCTAGCTTTTCCTTTCTCACCTGCATATACATTCACAAGAGTTTAAATAGTCTACTTATAAAAATTAATTAGGGTTAGAGGAAAACTAGTATAAGCTGAACTTATATATATATGCATACCTTGAGAGGTGGTGTTGAAGAAGCTTGAACCCTAGGCTTCTTAGCTACACCAGTTGTAATGGGAGGACTATTGCACTTCTTTTAATACCCAATTAAAAAACAAAAACTAAAATAGTTATACACTACTCCCTTCGTCCTCAAATGTTCTTCCCATTGTTATTTTTGACACTATTTACTTTACAAGAGAATATTCGATATATCGTCTAATATATAAGAAAAAACATAGTAATATGAGATCTTGTTTGATTCGTCTCATCGAAAACTTTAAAAATATCAAAATTTTATAATTTTTATTAACGTATATTTGGAGATATTAAAGTTACAAAATGTGTCTCGGCAAATGTGTCAAAAGTAAATGGGAAGAACATTAAGAGACGAAGGGAGTATCTAGCAAAAACTAAAACACTTATACACTATCTAACAAAATTTAAAACACTTTTTAACTATTTAGCAAAAACACTATCATGTTCTATATGGTTTTCTTATAAAAAGAAATGAAAACTAAATCAAATTTATGTTTTTTTCATGTCGGTTTACCAAACTACGCCACTCGAATTTACCAGATATGTCGGTAGATCGAATTTCTTACCTTATATGAAAAAACGAAGGAACATAAGATATCTTTTGAGTGTAACGTACCTCAGATGAATGTTCTGCAAGCTGGTTTTTCTCCCTTCCTTTAAAGCAATTAGTAGAGAAGTCCATGAGATTGTTGTTGTTATTGTTGCTCAAAGTGGTAACAGAAGACTTTGGAGATATTTGAGGCCAAGTAACCAAACTCTGCTGATTATAATTATCATAGCCATAACCATATGAGCTACTTCTAGGATCAATCCCCGACGTCTCTTGCTTTATCAAATTCTGTTGTTGTTGATGATGATGATTGATCCCGAAAATAGATTCGTTGCTCGTAAGCTTTAGATGATTTGATGATACATGGTTCATTTGGAAATGGCTACTTTGTTGTCCTAGCCTTTCCTCTTCATTATTACTTGCCATGCCATTCCTATAAATAAATAGATCATAAAAATATGTTCATATTAATCAACTAATACTTAAATTTAGAAAGATTAAGGAATTAGCTTACAAGAGGAGTTGGCTCCATGATTGTGGAAGATCTTGAGGAACAGACTGATCAGCTATGAGAGGGCTAAAAGGAAGGGAAGAAGAAGCCGAAGAAGACGAGGAAGAAGACGAGGACGAAGAAGACGAAGACGAGCCACCATGCAAATTGAAGTGATTATTGAGAAGATGAAGGAAAGTTGGTTGAACATCTGATGAAGTTTGTTGTTGCATGCTCCACCAATTAGGGTTTCCAGCTGCCATCATTTGCAAAACTTAATTCTATACTAATCAAGCTTAGGAACAAAACCCATCAACACAGAAGTTTTTGGAGAGTTATTATTGTGATTTGTAAGAGAGTTGCTTTCCATCAGATGTAGGTGAAGAAACCCATGTCTTATTTTGAAATGATTTGTTTTATTATTTAAAGAAATTATTATATATAAACAAAATTGAGAATATAATGTTATTGTGGGGCTAAGGAGCCTTTGTATTGTAATGTTATGTATCTCTTTCACTCTATCATGTATGGTGTCTTCTTCTACCTTTACTTAAACTTATCTCCCTCTCCTTTTTTTTTTTTCTTTCTTTTCAATTTGCTTTATGAAAAAGTAAGGGGCAGGAAAGCTCGTGGGCAGACTTGTTAGTGTAGATGGATTCGAGGTGAATATTTTCTGGTTAGGTTTGGTTTAATTTTTAGACTCTTTGATCTTTAACGTTCATTACCTACCTTCGGTAAAAATATATATTTTACAGTCTGAAATGCGAACTCACCTAGTATGACTATTATCTTATATGTGAACATTATTATCTTATAGTTAAGGTTCACATATAAAGTTAACTGTAAACCTAAATTCACATATAAGGTTCACATATAAGATAATAATGTTCACAGTTAACATTTCGCACCAGATTCTCCTCTATCTTACATAGTGTTTTGATGAATAAACAACATATAAACTAGAGAAAATCATGTTAGGAAAAACTTATATTTTGACTGAGGAATATGCACAAATACGTTATGATATGATTCATGTACACAAATGTTATGATTCATGTACACAAATGTTATAGATGATGCATACAGTTTGTGCATGTGTACACTTTGCGCATGTGTAAATTGTAATAGATGGTGCGTCCTACCAAAACTACATGCATCGTCTAAGACATTTGTGTGCATAAATTGTCACGTTGTGTGTGCATCTTTATTGGTCCTTATTTAAGCCCTTAATCACCTAAATAAGAGTAAAAACTATTCGGTAATAACATGGTTTAGGGAGATAATATGTTATTATACAGCACTTTGATTTGACACGGAAATTTTATAGGGCTGGGACTTGTATTGATAAAGGTCTTGTTAATCTTTTCATGTAATAATTCAGTGAGATATTGCACCCAAAAAATAATTCACTTGAAACAACACAAAAGAAGAAAGTCCAAATAAACCCACAACTTCGATGTGAGACAAAAAAAACAAAAAAAATTATCCAAATTGTAAACAATATATATTTCGTTACACATATAAGAGGAAAGTTCTGGTGCAAACAGCTCTTAACCTAGGAAAAACGAATAGTTCGCATTCATAGGTTACACGTCAATGTCATATTCTGAATAGTAATGTTCATAATTTAGACCATAATTTTTTTTGAACGTTTCAATGAGGGACGCGGTGATATATTTGTAATTACTGCAAACTTTTTTTCTTCTCAAAATGACCTTAAATAGTAATGTTCATAATTTAGACCATAATTTTTTTTGAACGTTTCAATGAGGGACGCGGTGATATATTTGTAATTACTGCGAATTTTTTTTCTTCTCAAAATGACCTTAAAAAATTTCATCGTCCAAATTATGAACATTACCTCCGTTAAACCTTGTTCTCACCCGAACTTTTCTGTACATATACAATTATACTTAACGTTGTAGGTTTTCAAGCTTTAGCTTACCATATACTGTACTCCATTAGCTTATTTCCCAATTTATTGTGCCAAAAGATATTACTCTCTCCATTAAGAATTACTTGTCACTGAAGTCCAAATCATTTGTTAAAAATTACTTGTCTTTTAACATAATTTTACAACTTTTTTTTCCGAATTTACCCTAGTGTTATTAATTCTTTCCTTTATTCTCTCACTATTCTTCCTTTTATTCTCTATGTCATTCCTTAACTATGAAGGGTATACTTCTAAAATTTTGATCAATAAATTCTCCCTAAAATTGCTCCAGGGACAAGTATTTCTTAACGGAGTATTTCTTAACGGAGGGAGTATCAGACAATCCCGAAGTGTTATTATATTAACTTTGAACATTCTAAACAAAATGTGCTTCCATCATATGGTAAAAGATTATTACTGCATCAGCGTGACACTCGGTTTGGTAACATATTGATGTCGGGCGACCCATCAAGCAAGATGTAATTAATCATAAAAACTTTGAATTTTAGACAAACAAATGCACAACTTGTCCACAATTTCTTGTTCGTTTTGATTATTCTTTGAACGTATCCAATGAACAAGAATTACAGATGTTCAACTTACTCCTAACAAATACGGTCTCCACTCTCAATTAATCAACAATCAACATCAACTTGAAGAAAATTTCTTTTTACCTGTCCTCTCATCTTGTGAGGGAAAAAACGATGGTTTTGGCAAATATTTTTACATTTTCGAATTAATGCTTGTCAACTAGACGGAAAAGACTCGACAAGACAAATCTGCACCTCTTGGTAGATTGTCACACGGGAGATACTAATTACACTCGATTCGACAGATTGACCAGTCTAATGACCAACTTGATTTTCCGACGAACCTTAGTTGCGCGCGGATGCTTACTCCACGCGAAGTTAGTATCCGTCAGTTCTGGCGGATTTGGGTTATAAACCCTTCAACTTCCACGCGGAATTTACCTCGTGGTGTCTGACACCAATGTAAAATGACTACCCGTTGTCACACCTAGTTATAAACTTACCATGTCTAACTAATAGATGTTGGCACTAAGCTCACAAACAAAAAGGATTATCACGGGACGTCAATTGTTCAATTAAAACATAATAACATACCCATCTTTCTTTTCTGAAAATATTTTATAATCTATATGCATTGGCTAGCCGACTCCATGAATGATCATAGTCAAAAGAACTTGACTTTATGTTGCTTAATGCTTATAGACCCAAAATAACCTGTGCACTCAATACTTCAAAACTGGCGTGATTCATGGTGCAATACATAACAAAACTTCATCAAGTAAATAGGAGAAAGAACTCACTGATGGCACACAAGTTCATCACTCGGTCGTTTTATATCCAGATCAGATACGCTCTTCGAGTGTAACTAGGCTGCCTAAAAAGCCAAACCGATCCCAAAAATAAGCCCACTCACTCAAAAGAAGTTGTTATATATGTAACCGGCCATTATCCTTAAACAAAGGATAATCAATTAATTAAGACCAAAAAGAAGGGCCTATAACCCTAAAAAATTTAGGTAAAAACTTCCATGGATCTTGAAGAGAGGAAAATAAAAAAGGTTACAGCATTATTTAAGTCAAAGCATTCTATATCAATCATCAAACAGGACAAACAATCCAAGATGTGATCCACTATCGAAAAATAAGTTCAAAAAATGGCCAAATCCAAGACAGAAGTGACAGGATTTGCTATCAGACAAGCCCTGGCCTTAAAAAACAAATAAGAGAAGAAAACATGCTCTTTACACCTCAACGTTTGGCTCATACCAAGATTCCCAGATTCTTGTATGAGTCAAGAAGTAAACTTGTTTTCACAAACTTTTAACTCAACTAAAAATGCAGAAAATACCCATCACAAAGGATTGTGATTTGTATGGAGTATTGGAAATACTGATGTATGAGAATACGTAAAATGATTAAGAATCGGGGGTAACAACTAACAAGTCGAATGACAATAAACAGCAGCAAAAGATTAGAAGCTTTAGCAGCCTCGTGGAAAATTATATAAAAAATCCCACTATTATACTGGATATAAAATGTATATTCTTGAATGTTGGCCAAGAAAAACCACTTTCAAAGTGTCTGATTGATCACATTTATGCTAAGAGAATAAATTAATCAAAAATCTTCCGGATTCGTCAAATAAAAGTCGTAAAGCTGAAAGATTAGTCTCTTTGTCCATTTGTGATTATGGACTCATAATCAGCAAAGAGGTGGGACTCACAACATTCAACTAACAGGGGTGGGGGTAAAAGAAGAGACAACATTCAACTAACAGAGGTGGGGGTAAAAGAAGAGACAGTACCGTGGGAGCAAATGTAACATTCCACAGCTTGAGATGCCAACAAGTTTAATCTGAGACATGATACAAGGCGACACGAAAATAAAGGAGAATCAGTCAATTGACGACATATGGTAAAAAAAAATAGCTAGCTGGAGTAGCTGCATAAAGTAGCAGGTGATTGACCTGATTCAACAATGGCAAGTCAAAATAACTCGGGCCAAATTCATATATTTGTTCCTGGTGAAGATATGCAGAGCACTTTAGAATGCCTTGAAAGAAAAAACTTACTAACCTCCACCGAGATCAAGGCCCACGTCTGAGATAGTGTATAACGAATAAAAAAAAGTTGGATATGCCACTTTTCTGCCAACCAAGAGGGTTATGAAGGAAAATTGGTAACCAAACAGTATGAAAAGAATTGGAAATAATAAGATAAGGCAGAGCTGAACAAAGAATGAGTTAGGAACTTAGGATCCTTTTTAGTTGAATACACAGTAACCCAATAACTAGATGAATGTTTACTTCCCGCTCATACAGTAAAGCTCTGCAAATAAGAAGCTATGAAAGCATCATGACCATAAACCTCTTACAATCAGGATACAAAGGAAAACCAAAGCTTTGAGAAGCCAATCCAACAAATATGATGGTATCATCGCTGAGAAAGACAAACAGGAATAACCAGACATAGAAGTTCACTACAAACATTGCATTTTCTGGTAACATAAGATCCACAAGATTCTAATTTCCCCTGATTCGCAAGCCAATGACTCCAATAAGAACTAAATGCAAATAAACAAATCACAAACAAGAAGTCTAATCAGATTTCTTCCGCCCAAGATGCAAATCTTCCAAATAAGGCGATCATAAGAACTCCTAACAATCAATTCAAGTAAGAATACCAATAAACATATCAGAAGGTCAAAACAAGGTAGGGGAGGAATCAACAACAAGAAAGCTTTATTCAGAAAGATATCACTATCAGTTAACATATGATACAAGGAATTGGATTCATCTATAGCAGACTTAATACAAAACTTAATCCATTGCTGGATTTCCTGACTGTGATATCTTTCTGATAGCAGAATTTATACCAATATACATGTCTGAAGGTCAAACAAGGAGTTGGAGAAAGCTAAATTCACAAAGATATCACTAACTGCAAATAGACAGGTCAACGACTATCCCCGATTCGCAAATATCCCTGATTCGCAGGTCAACGACTCCAATAAGAACTAAATGCAAATAAACAAATCACAAATAGGAACTTGAACCAGATTTCTTCCCCCTAGATGCAAATCTTCCAAATAAGGTGATCATAAGAACTCCTAACAATCTATTCAAGTAAGAATACTAATAAACATGTCAGAAGGTCAAAACAAGGTAGGGAGGAATCAACAAAAAAGACGCTGAATTCAGAAAGATATCACTATCAGTTAACATATGAAACAAGGAATTGGATTCATATATAGCAGAATTTATACAAAACCTAATCCTTCCTTGCTAGATCCCCTGACTGTGATATCTTTTTGATAGCAGAATTTATACCAATATACATGTCTGAAGGTCAAATAAGGAGTTGGAGAAGGCTAAATTCACAAAGATATCACTAAGTGCAAATAAACAGGTCAATGACTATCCCTGATTCGCAGGTCAACGACTCCAATAAGAACTAAATGCAAATAAACAAATCACAAATAGGAACTCGAACCAGATTTCTTCCCCCTAGATGGAAATCTTCCAAATAAGGCGATCATAAGAACTCCTAACAATCAATTCAAGTAAAAATACCAATAAACATGTCAGAGGTCAAAACAAGGTAGGGAGGAATCAACAAAAAGGAAACTGAGTACAGAAAGATATTACTATCAGTTAACAATGGTATACGATTTAATACAAAGATATCCAACAAGCGAAACAAGGAATTGGATTCATGTATAGTAGAATTTATACAAAACTCAATGAATTGCTGGATTGCCTGACTGTGATATCTTTTTGATAGCCCAATAGCTAAATTCAGAGAAAGCTAAATTCAGCATGATACGAAACAAGGAATTGTATTCATATATAGCAGACGAACTTATACAAAACTTAATCCAGTGCTGAATTGATCGACTGTGATATCTTTCTGATAGTAGAATTGTTTGACTGTGATATCTAAATTCACAAAGATACCACTATCAGTAACTTGCAAAAACGATGGCAGAACACAACTTGGATTCATATATAGCAGAATTTATACAAAACTGAACTACATCAAG
This sequence comes from Oxyria digyna, assembly GCA_029168935.1. Classification (NCBI taxonomy): domain Eukaryota; kingdom Viridiplantae; phylum Streptophyta; class Magnoliopsida; order Caryophyllales; family Polygonaceae; genus Oxyria; species Oxyria digyna. Next base: position 52,670,176 of record JAPVLV010000005.1, read on the forward strand.
GAGCTGTAAATCTCTGTTCAAGCCCTACAATTGCTTTCATATGCACTAACAATCAATTCAAGTAAGAATACCAATAAGCATGTCAGACTGTCAGAACAAGGTAGGGGAGGAATCACCAACAAGAAAGCTGAATTCAAAGAGATATCAATATCACTTAACAATGGTATCCAACTTACAAACAAGGAATTGGATTCATCTGTAGCAGAATTCATACAAAACTCAGTCCATTGTTGCATTGCCTGACAGGGATATATGACTGATATCTTTCTGGTAGCAGAATTTACACCAACATACATGTCTGAAGGTCAAAAAAGAAGTTAGTTGCAAAAAAGATGACAGAACTCAACTTGGATTCATATATAGCAGAATTTACACAAAACTGAACTACATGATCATTCCAAAAACGAAGTCAAACATCAAGGAGCTGCAAATCTTTGTTCATAAGCCCTACAGTAGCTTTCATAAGCACTCTCAACCTCCTTGGCCAACTCCAACTCTCCAAAATGCCTAAGTCCTCTCCCCAAAACCTTCGCCACATACTCATCCACAACAACACCACTCCCTTCCACTCCCCATCCGTCTCTCTTCATCATTCCATAAACCCTAACAGTCGACTCCTTCCTCTCCGCCTCAGCCAACGCCCTAATCAGCCTCACCAGGCTCTTCTCATCACTCCACTTAATCTCACCAGAAGATCCAGCCTCCCTCTCCAATTCCACAATCAAGCGGTCGATTTCCGCAGGCATGGAGTTCTTCTGTAAGGCGCGGACCAAGGCGGCGTAGGTGGCGAGGTCAGGGGAGTAGCAAGGCTCGGATTTGAGGACGGAGAAGACGTGGAGAGCTAAATGGCAGTGGCTCTGCCGGAGAAGCTCGTTGAGGACCGCGAGGAGGTCTGTTTTGATGAGGCGTGATAAGGTGTTGTCGATTTGGTGGTCGTTAATGGCGGATTTGCGGAGTTTTAGGGTTTGGACGGCGCGGATGGCTTCGATGCTGAGGATTCGGCCCTTCACTAGAGGTCCTCGGTTGTCTCGTGGTCCGCATCGGATTGTGAAGACAGATGCATGCCTCCGGGATGGAGTCGGCGAAGGGAGAGAGATAGGAGTGAGAGGTGTACGGATTAAGGTCGCCATTGATGAATGCTCTCGGAAGAAAGATTGGGTGAGATTGTAACGACTGGTTTTTGTGATGAAATACGTGATGTCGTTTTGTTCTATATGTGATGTCGTTTTAATTACATTTGGAAGGTGAAATTGAATGGACGATTCTGACCCTGGTAAAAGATTTAAAAAAAAACAAACGTCAACAGCAGGATTCGAACCTGCGCAGGCGAAGCCCAACAGATTTCGAGTCTGTCTCCTTAACCACTCGGACATATTGACTGTTTTGAAAGAAATTCTAACAAAAGTTATAACTTCAAGACTTTTTGGTGGAAACTTCTAACCAAAATTGTTGACATCATCATGGTTGTTCTATCTTTTGGGGGGATTTTTAGACTGATTTGATCAATCGGAGTTGTTTTATATTCAGATCAGGTATTATCGTGTGATAATAATACATGTATTGAACTTGGGACTATAAATAGAATTTAAGCAAATTGAGTGTTAAACAACGCTAAAGAAAAAGTATAAATAATATTAGTGTAATACATGTGCCATGCACGGGGAGAAATTTATAAATTTTAATTATTTTTATAATAATGATATATGATTTTATAAAAATTATGATCTATTCTAAGAATTAATGTGAAATATTACTAAATTACAAAATTAAAATATACAATAAAGATATGTTAATGATGTTAATTTGATTAGATATGAATGAAATTACATTTTATTTCTTATTTTGCAAAAATGGTATTTTAGGACCTCGAGAATGTTTAACAAATAAAAAAAATTATGCAGATTAAAGTTCATACATATTTGTTTTAATTAGTTTAGGAAAGAGACATGAGGACAATGTATTAGGAAAAAAATGAGGATGAACCTGAGTCATTGATCTCTTTCTTCTATTAATCTCAGCCGTTCAAGATTAGGATGTTGATATCTCTCTCCTAATAGAATTTCAGGGCTCTTCCTCTCTTCTCTTCTCTCGCTTCATCCTTGTGCTCTCTTCTTCGCTCATGCTTATTCCTCATGGCTCATCGAGTGCTTGTGCTCACTTCTTCTCTCACGTCGTCGCTTTTTCTCTCACGCCGTCACTTCTTCTCTTACGTCGTCACTTTCCTCGTTCTCATTTTTTTCAAACAAGTAATCTTTGATTTTGAGCTTTGATTTGTGTTCTATTGATTATTCAATCTGATTGAAAGTTATGACACTTTGATTTTGTATTCTATTGTTCGGTATGTGTATTTTCGAGATTGTATTTCTCACTTTGGACTACATGGAATTGGTTAGATTGATTTCATAATTAATTAGATGGATTTGATTATGTGTAGTTTATTCGTTGTAGCTTGTTTTTGGAGGTTGTTGTATGAAACACTTTCTCTGATTGTAATCCTTTAAAACCATATTGTTATGGAACAAGGTAAATTACTGAAAATAATATATCTGCTATAAATTATCGCCATGTGAACACGTATGTTTTTACACATGAATACATAAGCTTTGACAAATGAACACATCAGTTCTTTTAGTTGTGTTCTTTTCATGTGCATACCAACACATTTGCTATTAATTATATCCATATGAACACATATTTTATTCAATACGAACACATGATGAACATCCATATTATATCTATTTTAATATTTACTTATGTGTCCCTGTGAACACATTGACATCTATCAATGAACACATATTCTTTTTAAAATGAACACGCTAACTCAAATCTTTCTCTTTGTGTTTTAGGCAAGTGTAATATGGATAACAAGTTGTCTTCTATTTCTCCAAGCATGTGACATTAATTATTTACAAATGAACAAATGCTTTCTTTGACATGAATATACGTTTTGCATTAAAAACAAAAATATGTTTAACATTAATTTTATATGAACACAATGATGTCGAGAAATGAACACAAATTCTTTTAGCAATGAACACATTGATACACAACCTAGTCACATGTTTTTATCTTGTTGTTAGCTAAGTGAGCTTGTCTTCTATTTCTCCTAGCATAAGTGTTCAATGTTATACTCTTGTGTGTTTACACTAATACTGAAAGTGTTGTTGTCTGTGATAGAGGAACAACATAGATTGTTTGTAAGTTCAAGCATAGTTGAGCCTCTACTGAAACCTCAACAACAAAGTATACGTTTCATAAATTTGTTGGTGTTGTACCGGATCAAGTTAAAGTTCATCCTCCTCAACAGGCAAACAAGAATTTCAAGAAGAGACAATTAGTGGTGGCCAAGAAGTTGAAATTGCAAACTCAACAAAGCAACATCGAACATGTTCCATGTGTAGTCAACTTGGACATAGTTGCATTGCATGCTCTTAATTAGTCGCTATATTTTCATTTTTAATTTAATGTTTTTTTGTTTTGATGTAATGAATAAGGGTACCAAACTTTTTCAAATATTTTTGTTTATGTTAGGCTTTCATACATTCCTATTATAATTTTCAACCATTGCACAAGAACTTATTCACGAACACAAATTAACTTTATGAGTTTCACACATTCTACTTCTGATGTTCATGAACATATATGTTCTCAATATTCAGTACAAAAAAATATGCCCAGACATATGAACACATTTTCCTTATGAGATGAACAAAAGTAGATTTAATAATTAACAAAGTTATATTCCACTTTTGATATTCATGAACACATAGGTTCTTCTATCTAACAGACGAAATCATATGGCTAGACATATGAACACATATGACTAGATATATGAACACATATTGGTTTGGAGATGAACACAACTAGATTTAATAATGAACAAAGTTATATTCCAGTTTTGATATTCATGAACACCGATTCTTCTATCTGAAAGATGAACACATATGGCTCGAGGGATGAACACACGTAGAATTAATGATTACCAAAAGTAATAATCCATGCGTGATATTCTCAATCTGATTGATGAACACAAATGGCTAGATAGATGAATACATAAGCATTAAGCAATGAACACAAATACAATTTATGATAAACTCATTTAAGTAAAATATACAAACTACTACAAATCATTCATCACAAACTACTAAAGATTTCAAACCACAATCCAAGCATTCAAATTTAACCAAACCTACTTTTTACATAACTTGTCTACTAAACTCAACAATCAAATCTCATAATTCTTCTTCCTACCACCTCCCTTACGAATATGAATTTCTTCCATAATGATCACTGTCCTTTTTCTAGAATTACAAATTTCTTTTGCTCGAAGAGGGAGTTGGTGTTTTGCTCTTTTCAACTTTGTCTTGTACATGTTTGCTTTTGAGGTCTCATATGATGTTGAAACTCTTTGATCACCAATGGATATTGTCCCATGAGATAATTTCATCGCTTTTGGTTTATCGCCTACAATTCATAAACATTAAGGACACAAAAGCGTTAGTATATGAACACATGTGACAGTTACATAAGAATACATTTTCATTCATTCATGACCATACACAAGAATATTAATGAACACAAAATGCATGACATTTGCACATACATATTAAATTCAGTATGCACACAACATCATTATTATATGAAAACATGTGCTTTCATCATTGAACACATGTGGATTAGATGATAAACACATATTTCTTAGATGATGAAAACCTGTTTTTCATATGAACTGAACATACATGAATTAGTTGATGAACACATACATATTCTTTGATGAACACATATGATTTACATAATGAACACATGTATTTCATATTAAAGAACATACATGACCTAGTTGATGACGCATACATATATTTTAATGAACACATACATATTAATGCACACAAAAGCATTAGTATATGAGCACATGTGCTTTCACCATTAAACACACATGATTTAGATGATGAACACAAATTGCTTAGATGAACACCCATTTTTCATATTATTTAAACATACATGAATTTGTTGATTAACACGAACATATTCTCTGATGAACACATATGGCTTACATGATGAACGCATGCATTTCATATTAACAACACATACATGACCTAGTTGATGAACACATACATAAGTCGGTGTTAATTATCACAAGATACATGAGATTCACACACGCATTAACCAAATATTCTAGTCAATCTTTTCATATGAACACATACAATTTAGTTATCGACACAGTCATCATGAATCATCAATCATCATGAGAGTCACATGCTTCTTAGTAAACATGTGATTCAAACATGGATCAACAATCACCATCTATCAAATTATCAAGAATCAACAGTTAATATCTATCAATTCTAAAAGATGAACACACATTTAGAATTCTAATTTATTGATTATAGAACTAAACATCATAAATAAATAGTTAGGGTAACTAGTATGAAATCAAAGTACTCATACCTTGAATGTGGATCTTGTTCGCACCGTTCTTTGCCATCTTACTCTAGATTTTGATTTTGTTCTAGTTAGGTCAGAGGACTGCGAGCCAAGCAGAATCGAGCATGAATTGTGAGAAATCGTGAAGAAATTCGCAAATCACTGCTTCTTCTCTTAGATCTGAGCAAACGAGTTTGAATTGTGTTGAATGAGAGTAGAATCTAATTGAATCACCTTTGATTTGCTCGAATTTTGTTTGAATCTCTGAATGGGGATTGCTTGTTCTGAATTTTGTGAAGAAGAGGGTGGGGGAGAGGTTTTATAGGCGCGTGGATTTTTTAGCGCCTGCTTCTAGTTGCTTGCCCTTGTTGGGGTGTTGTAGACTGTTGAATCAATTCCATTCGTAGAATTGATCCTTAGTCTTAACACTGAGAGGTGTCCTCATCCGAATCAAACCCATTAGTTTAGTGGACCACAACAAACTTTGTTAAAACTAAATTTTGATAGTTATTTATAATAGGTTTTTTTTTTACCGGAAACCACCCGTATGATGCCCTATATTGCTCAAAACCACCTGTATCTTTCAATATTACCGGAAATCACCCCTATAAACCACTCTGTTACTCAACAACCACCCGTCGTCTAACCCCGTTAATAATTGTTACACGTGGCATTTTTATTCAAAGAAAACAAAAAAAAATATAAAAAGAAAAAGAAAGTAAGAAAATAAATGAAATTGGTAAAGGATGCCTTCTTCATCCTCTCTCTCGTGCAACACTAGAAGATGAAAATGAGTTTTAAGATTCTTTTTTTTTTTTTTTGCAAAAGGCAAGAAACGGAGTGTCACCTACGACGAGATGACCACCCCTGACCATCTTCATCGATGATCCCAAAGAACGGCTTGTATAAGTTGTATTGATCAGAAGCCAACAAATGTGGCCTAATACTGTTGAGATAATCAACAGAGACAATAGAGTTGGGATTGCATTTCAAAATAACTTTAATGAAATGCGGGTTTATATTTGGGCAAACAAGAAAGTCAGCCGCCCTATTTGCTTTTCGGAAGCAATGAATGATTTTGGTGAATGTTAGTGACTTAATATTTTGGATTGCATCATAAATAATATTATCAATATCCCAAGGGATTTTCCATATTTTATTAGCCGAATTGATAACAGTTAAGTTATCACCTTCAAACATAATTTTATTATGTTTAAGAGTTAATGCAAATTTTGTGGCAATAAGGAATGTCAAGGCTTCAGTATGAAGAGCAGACATAGCCTTGATATGTTTCGTGTAAACATCTATAACCTTACCGTTACTATCTCTAGCTATACAAGCAACCATTGAATGTGAATTCTCTTTATATGATCCATCAAAATTAATTTTGATCCATCCTACGGGAGATGGAATCCAAGACCTATTATGAATCTTAGATTTATTCCTTCTATTTTTCATTTTCGGCCCCTTAATAGCTTTATCAATGTTTTCCCATTGTTTGAACTGATTAAAAGCACTTTCATAAATTTTATTCTGTGAAATATTTCCCCCTCTAAAAATAATAGCATTTCTGTGTAGCCATATTTGATACCATAAGAATATTAGACATTCAATTTTATTTTTTTCAGATTTTGAATTTTGTATAATTGTTGTTAAAGAATCATAAAAACTATTTTGAACTATAATGGGAAACTTTGTTTGTGCCAAAGATTCATATTTGGCAATTTGTAATTTAGTGTAATAGCACTCTAAAAATAAGTGTGTTCTGGTTTCATTGGTATGACCACACAGTGAACAGTTTGGAGGTACCCTGTTGTAATATTTATTAAGTCTACTTGTAGTAGGGAGATTATCTAATACTATTTTCCAGAGAAAATTTTGAATCCTAGGTGGCACTTTCAAATTCCATATCCAGTCAAATAATTCACAATTATTATTTGGTATATTATTTTGATAAAACTTCCTTGCTGAAGAAGTGCTAAACTTATCATCTGATGTTAGATTCCAGATTATTTCATCCGTTTTTTCGTGATATGGTATATAGATTTTAATGATTAATTTTTGATACTATATGATCGGGTAAGACATATCTAAGTTTATCGGTAAACCATTTTTTATCTGTAGTTATATAATCAGAAACTAACTCATTAATGTTACTTTTTTGTTCATCAAAGTATTCTAAAATATTAAAGTCTTGAAGCCATTTATCTGTCCAAAACCTAATAGATTGACCATCACCAATTTTCCACTTTATCCCTTTTCCAAAATCATCTCTTAAATAAAGTAGCCTAGAGAATTGCCACGATTGTTTGAGTTTCTTTTTATAGTTAAAAATTGATTTGTCCTTAAGATATTTTTGAGTTATTAATTTGGTCCATATATTATTTTTATTGGTGGCTATCTTCCATAGTAATTTTTGTTGTAAAGCTTTATTCAAATCTTCTGTTTTGTGCAGTCCAAGTCCACCTTGTTCCTTAGGTTTACAAATATTATTCCAACTAGTAAGTGGTCTGTATCCTGGATTTGAATTATTCCAGAATTTTTTTTTATTTATTTTATCCATTTGTTCACATACACCTTTTGGAAGATAGAAACATTGCATTAAGTGATTAGCTTTAGATTGTAAATTAGACTGAATGAGTATTACTCTTCCTGCTTGAGAAATCGAATTTGCTTTCCATTTTGATAGTTGATTTTGCATACTCTGTATAGCATATTCAAAAGTGTCATTACGAACTCTTCCTCTTACAATAGGTATTCCTAAATATTTTTCCATTGCATTAGTAGTTTGCAGATTCATGATTGAAGCTAAAGCTTGTCTTTGATCGCTTTTGATATTTGCCGATGTTTGGAAAGTGCTTTTGTTATAGTTAATAGCCAATCCAGAGAGATCTGTAAATTTCTCTAAAGTCTTCTTAATATTTATCATATTCTTCAAATTAGCATTTGCAAGTATAATAGTATCATCTGCAAAACATAAAAATGGAATACGCATTCCATTTTGGGTTAGCTGGATTCCGACTCTATGATTAGATTTATCCGACTCAATTTGAAGTGTTCGTTCTAGATATTCCATAGCCAGAATAAAAATAAAAGGAGCAATTGGATCACCCCGCCTTAATCCGCATTTGGGTTTAAAAGTAGGTCCAGGTTCATTATTGATTAATACTGAAAACGATGCAGATTGTATACATGTCATTATTATATCTATCCATTTTTTATCAAATCCAAACGATTCCAACATTTTAATAATGAAAGGCCATTGAATTTTATCATAAGCCTTTTCCATGTCCAATTTTAGAGTCATCCACCCTCTTTTACCTTTTTTCTTATTGTGAAAAGAATGAAACACTTCATGAGCCATTAAGATATTATCAAATATAGACCTATTTTGAACAAATGCTCCTTGACAAGGGTGGATTAATTTAGGCAGAAAATTTTGTAAACGGTTTGCCAAGACTTTAGTAATTACCTTATATATGGTTGTGCATAAACTGATCGGCCTAAAATTATTAATTGTAATGGGGTTGTCAACTTTTGGTATGAGTGCAATAAATGATTGTGCACAATCTGTTAACATAACTCCAGAATGAAAGAAGGCTTTAATAGAACTAATGACAGATGAACCAACCAAATTCCAATACTTTTGGTAAAATTCCGCATTGAAACCATCTGAACCTGGTGTTTTATTATGAGGAAGCTGAAATACAACATATTTAATTTCTATGCTTGTAGGAGGGGACAAAAGAGTAGAATTGTCTTCAGGGAGTATTAGTTTAGGAATGATCATAAAATCTCTGTCCCTTAGTTGTATTGAGTGTAGCGGTTGATATCTAATTTGGAGATCCAAGGTAATATTGGCTTTAATGTCTTCTTGTTTATAGTATTTAATCTTTTGTAGAGACTCGTAGCATAAAATTTTTTGTTTAAAGGTTCTAATTTTAGATGTTGTTTGAAAATATTTATTATTTTTATTCATTTCAGTTTGGTGCCTAATCTTAGCTCTTTGTTTCCAATAGGTATGTTGGAAATCTAAAAGTTTATTGTATTTGGTCATCATTCTATCATAAAGTTGTGTTAATGTTGAGTTTTTATTCTCAAAGCATTCTTTTTGGATTTCTATTAATTTTTCCTCAGTTATCCTTAACTGTTCAAAATTGTTATTGTTATTAGCTCACAACCATTTTTTAACCTCTGTTTTAAGTTGTTTTTGTTTCATAAAAAGTTTGAACATGTGAGAGCCATTATAATGGTAAGACCAAAATTTTCTAACTAGACATTGGAAAGTATCATTTTCTGTCCATCTATTATCAAAGCGAAACAGATAGTTTTTGGTAAAGATCTTCCTACCTAGTTGTAGAGAAATACAACAATGATCAGAAGTAGTGAAAGGTAAGTGTTTTAGGGTTGTATTATCAAATAGGCTAATAATACCTAGTTGTATTAAGGCTCGATCTAATCTCTCCATTATAACCGTATTGTTATTGCTATTAACTCTTTTCCATGTGTAGGGCATTCCTTGTGTATTCTGATCAATAAAACCATGTTCTGTTACGAAGTTATTAAGTCTGGATAATCTGGAAGCTGTGACAGGTATACCACCAACCTTATCATAGGTTGTTAAAAGAGTTTTAAGATTCTTGAATCTAGGTTCTTGTTCAACAATGGAGATGAAATTGGGTCTTTGATGGGTTTCATGTTCCATATATATATTCCTATTCTACCGTTCTTCTTTTACCCCTTGTTCATGTTGAGGCCCCAATTCAAGAACCCTAAACTTGATTTTCCCATTTCTCCAACTTACAGTTCTTCAAAATCCATAAACCCATCGAAGAATCGACACTCCGAATGGGCCCGTAAAGTAATCCAACCAAACCAAACTGGAGACCCATATGGGTCGTCTGTTGGAGCCCAGAAATTGAGATCACGCGACACAACACTTCGCGTGACACAGGGCGTCTGGACAATCAACTTATATAATATTCTTCGTCGCCTTCTTCCTCGAGATCAACCTTATTCTCGACACCTCTGACAATTGCGTAACTTAACCGAGAAGGAAACCGGCTCCGATAAAAAGGATTAACGTAAAACCAGATACACCGAAACAACGCAAGCATACACAAAGATAAGGAAAAACAACGTGAAGGAAGAAGAGTATATTATCAAAAACGTTTCACGTTCCAAACTTACAAGAAACCAAACAACCTAGAAAACGTACACCACAACACTAAAAGCTTAACAACAAGACTATGAGTGGTAAAACAAGAGTTAAATGTCTTAAAATCTTCTAGGTAGTGAATGTTTCGGAAGATTGAAGCTAGGGTTTGCTCTGTGTTTTTCTTACTACCAAAAGGGAGGTCAAGCGTTTTTCTCCTCTGACTGGATCCCCTTTCTTATCCATTGGGTTGCGTTTTTATACTATCACCTGGGACCCACGCGAGTCTATTACCGTTTTACCCCTCGATACTTAGTCTCGTTGTATCCTCTTATTGGGCTTCACCTGTTTATGGGCCGCTTTATTCTTCTGGGCTGACTTCTTGGACCGACCCGGCACGCAATTCGTGGGCCTGACCCACTTCCCTATGGGCCTCGCGAGCCCATCGAGAACCGGCTCCAACATCCAGCCCCCCAACCTTTCATGCTGAATAGCTGAAGGCTTGGGCCTGTCTTCTTGAAGTCGCGTTCTCGATGTGAGGTTGGCTCTTAGACTTTGCACGTTCCCATCGCGTGATAGGGTCGCGTGTATTTCTGCTTCGTTTTCTCTGGGCGACGTTTTGAATTCAAAAAACTTTACGAATTCCCGCGCTGAGCGCATGTCGTCCACGTGTTGACTCATTATTGCACCCTCTTTCCCTCGATTTTTTCTTATATATATTCGCTTTCGTCTTCCTCTTTCCTTTTCCGCCATAACCTCCATTTTCTCTGCAACTCTCAAACCCATCGTAACCTCCATTTTCTCTACAACACTCTTCGCCGGTGCTTTCCTTCCTTCTCCACCGTCATCTTCGCCGTCGTTCGCAGTCGATTCTTCATGGCAGGTTAGTCTTCCGCTCTCCTTTCTCTTTTCTACTTCGTTTTCTTGATTTTTTAGGGCTTCCATCGTCGTTCAATTTCTTCTCGCTCGCAGAAACTTCACTCGGTTCTTTTGAATTGAGAGGCTTCTGAAGGTCACTTTTTGTTCATTGGGTGTTTTTGCGTTGTATCCCATTTCAACTCTTATTCCTTAATGTGCTCGTTTGGGAAAAAACGTGTTTTGGTCAATTTTTGCCATTTTCGACCTTCGTAATGTTCTTCGTGTTCTTGGGCTTGGTCCACTCTGATGTCGTTTTGGCTTCCCTTTTGATTCTTGAGTTTAAGCTTTTCCAGGGATTTCTTGTTTGTTTACTTTCTATAGCCTCGCGTTAGTTTCCTTAGACACGCGTTGCTCCTAATTTTGATGTTCTATTTTCCTTCTTTCCATCCCTGGAAAACTGAAACTTACTTTGCCCATGCTTTCAGGTAGCGATGATTTTTATGAACGCTCAGCTCGGGCTGAGTATTCGGGGCGCACCACGTCCGGATCTGAAGGGGGTTCTGGTGATCGCGAGCCAGACTCTCGTAGACGATCTCGCGTTTCTAGAAAATCTAAGAGGAGCAAAGCGAAGACGCCCAAAAGATCCAAAACCAGACTCCCGTCTCGCGTCATTCAAGAGCGAGCCGAGACCAATTACGGTCAATTCGCCAGTTTTTTCTCTCACAAGGGGTCTTTGCCCCATATAGTTATAGAGAAACCCTTTCTCGCGGGCCCCAGCAGCGTGAGTATCCTTACAAAGAGAATAACGCATTCTCGCACCCTAGTTCCCAACACCGCCCAACGTAGCAGTCTTACCTTTGACGATCTTCGTCGCCTCGCTACGCGATATCCTTTCCCTGAGGGGACCGTCTTTGCCCTCCCCGATCTTGTAGGCACTTCCCTCGACCAGTATGGGTCTTTCTTCGCTTTGAGTAGGCAGTCTTTAGAAGCCGGCTTCCGCCTTCCTTGGACGTCCTTCCAGACCGAAGTAATGGCGGATTTAGGCTTCAGCCCTTCCCAGATGCATCCAAACTTCTGGAGCTCTCTGATCGTTTACATCATGCGATGTCAGGACATTGGGATAGTTCCTAATACTCCTCATTACGCTCTCATCAATTCGTACAAGAAGAACTCCCGCGAGGATGGGTTTTACACCGCTCAAGCCAAGACTCCTAGCGCCTTCCGATTGCCTTCGAAGATCGAGGGATGAAAAACTTGTTGGTTTTTGGTCTCTCCCCCTCCTGGCTCTGAAATTTCCGTCCAGGTACGCGAGCCTACTGCGAGAAGGGCCCCATGCTTTTTCCCCAAGGAGACTCGCGATAGATTCATTCGTGATTACAAGAATTATCCCGACAAAGCAGTTCAAAAACGTTTTGAGCTGGCTATCTCGGACTCTTTACTGGTCGCCAGGGGACTTAGTCTCAAGGCTCATGCCCTAGGTTTTTGCTCGTTTTTGTTTCAGCGCTCGCGTTTTTTATGACTATTTACACTATGCTGACTTGTGGTGGCTTTTGTAGATGCTGATATGTTCGCCGATCTTCCGGATCTGGGGGGATTGGTCCTCGACGAGTCGGGCGCGCTAACAACCATCGAGGCGCCCACCCGCGTTGTTTCATCCGTTCCTGACTCGACTCCTACTCCCCCAGCCGCTGTTTCGGAAACACCAATAGAGCCCGCGATGACAGTTTTTGAGGATGCTCCTCCGGTCCAGAGGTCTCGCGTACTTTCGGTTCGTGATAAGGGGAAGCAGAAAGTTGCCGAGAAAAAACGCAAGAGGACGACGGAAGTGGAGTTTGACTCCTCTCCAGAGCCTACTGACACCCCGGTCGCGAACCCGACCTTCATTCATAGTTTATCCGCAACGCGTGCATTCGTTGAAACGATACCGACTGTTTTCCCTCCCGAACCTAGCCTCTACGAGGAAGTTTCGGATAGGCCTGGCGGCTTGGCCAAACTTCTCTTTGCTGTAAGTCCCCTGTTTACCTATTTCTTGTTTTCTTGGGGTATTTCTAACTTCATTTTGCAGGGGATGAATATCATCGCGAGCGCAACTCGGAAGGTGCTTGCTGCTGAAGATGAACTTAAGGAGCTGAGGGCAGAGGATCAGTCCTCCCGCGATGCCCACAGAGCGGCCAAGTCTAGGCTTATGGGAGAAAAGAAAGCCTTGGAGGAGGAGCTTTCGAGAGCTAAGACGACGATGAAGGAGATGGAGGGCGAGCTCGCGTGCCTGTCAGTCAAAGACGCGAGGATAAAGGAGCTGGAAGCCCAGCTTGCGTATGAGAGGTCCACCCATGTCAACATCGTCACTGAGTACAATACGCAAGTGAGCGACCTCAAACAGGAAAACGAGAAGCTCCACGCGACGATGTCTGAGAGAATCGCTTATGAGAGGAACATGGCGGTGGAGGAGTATTGTGGGGGTTATCGCCAGCGTGCTCGCGTCGATTTTTACAAAAATGCTGCCAACACGCTTCTCCTCTGCATGGTAAAGATGCAGATGCTAAAGTTCAAAGTTAAAGACTTCCCCTTCAACGCTCAGGACCTATGCGGGCTTTCCACTGACCTTCCTGAGTACCAGCCCCCGTTGCCCGGAACTTTCATTGACGATGGGGAGACTCCACTCGAGGCTTGGGGGATTACGCGTCTCGCGCCTGAGAGAGGTATTGTTAAGGGCAAAGAGAATCAGGTTCTCAGGCCTCCTCTCCCGAAGTTGGTCGCTCCTCCTCCGCTTGAGAGGTCAGAGCCTGTTCCTCGCATGCTTCCGAGCCCTCCTTCTCCATCCCTCTCGTCTCGCAAGAGAAAGGTGTTCGCGTCTGATGCCCTTCTCGACACCGTTCAGCCTTTGAAGCGTTCTAGTTTAGATCAAGCGGGGGGCTCAGGTTCGCGAGTGTCTGGTGTTCGAGACGTCGTGGATCTGGAGGCGGATAGTGTAGAGGACGCGAGGACTGCTGCTGAGACTGTTTCTAAGTAATGTCTTTGTCTTTGAACAATGTTTTCTGTATTAGGAATTGTGACTTTTTGTAATCAACTTTTGTACATAACGTGGGTATGATGGTCGCGACCTTTATGCTGTTTCTATATTATTGTTTTTGCTTTTGTTTGCTTGTTTCGTACATACTTATCTCGCCTCGTTCCCCCCGTTTTGCGTTTCGGAAAAATGAGTAAGTTTGCGAAAAAGGAAAACGCAAAGAGATAAGTCACAATTACGGTCCATCCTGTATAGTAAGGCAAAACTGACTTGTTACATAATTTTGTGAGAGTAAGCATTGCAAACTATTCTTCTGCTAACTATTGCATGATCTTTACACGCGAGCTCTAAATGACGGTTGATACTCGCGAGGTTTATCTTTAGCCTTTGTTAGCCGCGGCGCAGTAGGATAGCTTTTCCTTGGTGTGGTTGTCACGGAGTATTCCTGGTCTTTGTAAAGCATTTAGTCATGGTGCTGCTCTCGCGTGGGATACCAAGTACTGCACATGTAGAGGAGCATTTAGTTTTCGGTTTTTATCCTTAGGTAGTAGGAATTTTTGAAAGGCGGGGGTCATGGTGCAAACCCGTCCATACTTTCGCGACCAAGGGGAGTTTTCTAGCTCAGCCCTGGAAGCTGGAAGTAGGACACGCGACCGGGGTTTTTTTTTAGCCCAGCCCAGCCATCTACGCTTTCGCGACCAGGGGGAGTTTTCTAGCTCAGCCCTGGAAGCTGGAAGCACGAGCCGTCCTCACTTTCGCGACCAAGGGGAGTTTTCTAGCTCAGCCCTGGAAGCTGGAAGTAGGACACGTGACTGGGGGGGTTTTTTAGCCCAGCCCAGCCGTCTACGCTTTCGCGACCAGGGGGAGTTTTCTAGCTCAGCCCTGGAAGCTGGAAGCACGAGCCGTCCTCACTTTCGCGACCAAGGGGAGTTTTCTAGCTCAGCCCTGGAAGCTGGAAGTAGGACACGCGACTGGGGAGGGGGGTTTTAGCCCAGCCCAGCCCAGCCGTCTGCGCTTTCGCGACCAGGGGGAGTTTTCTAGCTCAGCCCTGGAAGCTGGAAGCACGAGCCGTCCTCACTTTCGCGACCAAGGGGAGTTTTCTAGCTCAGCCCTGGAAGCTGGAAGTAGGACACGCGACTGGGGGTTTTTTTTAGCCCAGCCCAGCCGTCTACGCTTTCGCGACCAGGGGGAGTTTTCTAGCTCAGCCCTGGAAGCTGGAAGCACGAGCCGTCCTCACTTTCGCGACCAAGGGGAGTTTTCTAGCTCAGCCTTGGAAGCTGGAAGTAGGACACGCGACTGGGGGTTTTTTTTAGCCCAGCCCAGCCGTCTACGCTTTCGCGACCAGGGGGAGTTTTCTAGCTCAGCCCTGGAAGCTGGAAGCACGAGCCGTCCTCACTTTCGCGACCAAGGGGAGTTTTCTAGCTCAGCCCTGGAAGCTGGAAGTAGGACACGCGATCTGACAGCTCTTCCTGTGCTTATCATGCTATAATAATCATGCTTTTCGTGTAACGTAATAAATATTATGACCAAGGATGAGGGAAAGTTTTGTTGTACGAACCTGAGTTTTTCGGGAAGATTAGGCATAGAAACGACGAAGTCGCATCACGTTCCAGGAGTTGGCAATGTGATTTCCAGAGTGGTCCTTGAGGCGATATGCCCCGGGCGCGACTTCGCGATCTATAATGTAAGGTCCTTTCCAGTTGGGGTCGAGCCTTCCCCCTTCTGTTCTACGGAGCACTAGGTCTCCTCTGGCAAATCCCCTCAATTTCACGTGCTTGTTATAATATTTTGCGACGCCGGCTTTATGATTGGCTGCTCTGATGGTTGCCAAGTCGCGAGTCTCTTCTCGCATCTGCAACTCTAGCTGCATTTTTTCGTCATTGTCGCCCGGACTATACTGAATCACGCGGTCCGTGGGCACAATGAACTCGACTGGTACTGTGGCCTCTATTCCATACGCGAGAGCAAATGGCGTTTCTCCAGTTGCTTTCTTTACCGTGGTCCTGTTTGCCCATAGTACCAGGGGTAACACTTCGGCCCACATGCCTTTGGAGCCTTCTAGCCGTCTTTTCAAGTCCATGACAATACTCTTGTTCACTGCTTCTACCTGGCCATTGCAATGCGGGTGAGCGACTGAAGCAATCCTCAAAGTGATCCCTATGTCCTTGCACCATGTAAACAATTGCGGCGAATTGAATTGTGGTCCCCTGTCGGTTATGATCTCGTGAGGGAGGCCATACCTGCAAATGATGTTTCTCCAAAGGAACTTTTTAACTGCCGGAACGGTAGTGCTCGCGAGGGCTTCAGCTTCGATCCATTTGGTGAAATAATCAACTGCTACAATGATGTACTCTAGTTGACCAGGCGCTTTTGGTTTGAAAGGTCCTAATAGATCTAGCCCCCACATCGCGAAGGGACAAGGGCTTGACATTATCTGCAACTCCACGCCTGGTTGATGAGATGCTGGGGCAAAGTACTGGCACGGCTTACAGCTCTGAGACTCGTGTTGTGCGTCTTGCTTCATGGTGGGCCAGAAACTTCCCTGCCTTAATGCTTTATAGACCATTGGTCTCCAACCCGCGTGAGTTCCGCATAATCCTGCGTGAAGTTCCCTTATCAGCACGTCACTTTCTATCTTAGTCAAGCACTTGAGCTCGCGTGGTCCGTATCCCCTTTTGTAAAGTTCTCCACGACACATGTAAAAGCGTGCAGCCATAGAGACAAGTTTTCTCATTTCTTTCGGATCCGAAGGCCCTGTTCCGCTAGCAAGATATTGAATTATAGGGGTGCGCCAGTCGCTGACTGGCTCGCTTATCTCCATCAGTTCCACCTGATTGCTTATGGCGCTCTCAGACTTCACGAACCAAAAGTATGGGGCCTTTCCTTCTTTGATAATGGCAGTGGGACCCTCGCTAGTACATTCTATATTTGCATACTGAGTTTGGGAACCTCGCTTCGCGAGTTCATCAGCTCGCGTGTTTTCCTCTCTTGATACAGCTTCAATTTCAAAATGCCCGAGCAACGAAATCAGGGCTGTGGCCCTCGCATGGTATATGGGGAGATTGCCTGTTCTGGCCTCGTAGGTCCCATTGATCTGATTCACGACGATCTGGGAATCGCTCATGCACTTTACCACATGAACACCCGCGTGAACGGCAATTTCCAGCCCTGCGATGAGTGCTTCATATTCTGCTTCATTGTTCGTGGCTTTGAACCTTAGCGCAATCGCGTGATCTATCTTATCCCCAGCCGGGGAAGTCAGGACGACTCCCGCCCCGCAACCATCTACGTTTGCCGATCCATCAATGTGCATTACCCACGCGGGGTGTTCAGGAGCTATAATATCTTTTTCTAGCTCTCTGAAACTTGTTTCAACTATGAAATCTGCCAAAGCTTGTGCCTTGATGGCGGGTCGTGGTCTATAGACCACGTCAAACTCTGTCATTTCAATGACCCATTTAGCGAGCCTTCCAGAGGTTGTTGGTTTACTCATAAAAGACGGTAGTGGTAAATCTGTCAGTACTTCGATGGGATGAGCATGGAAATAAGGTCGGAGTTTACGAGCGGCTGTTATTAACGCGAGCACTGCTTTCTCAATGGGCGAATATCTGGTCTCGGCCGACAGAAGTGCTTTGCTGACGAAATAGACGGGGACCCGTTGTTCTTTTACTAACACAGCGCTAACAGCACGCGTGCCTGCCGCGAGGTACAGTTGCAAGCCTTCACCTGGTATTGGGGACGCAAGGGTTGGGAGTTTAGCCAGATGCTCTTTAAGACTCATAAACGCCCTTTCACACTCTTCAGACCATTCGAAGCTTTTTGGCTTCCTTAATATGTCGAAGAAGGGAAGGTTTCGCTCCGCGAGCTTTGCGCAAAACCTTCCTAAATAGTTGACCTTTCCCACGAACCGTTGGACGTCGTGAATGGACCTTGGTGGTTGTAGATCTATTACGGCCTGGACCTTGTCTGGATTGACTTCGATACCGCGTGCACTGATTTGAAAACCTAGGAATTTGCCTTCGGTGACTCCGAAGACACATTTCTCTGGATTGAGGCTCATACCGTACTTTCTCAGGGTTTCAAAGACTTCTGCCAGGTCGCGAGTATATCCGCTTGCTTTTTGCTCTTAACCACTATATCGTCAACATAGGCCTCTACAGTGTCACCTCTTTGGTCGCTAAAGATCATGTCCACCAGTCTCTGAAATGTAGCTCCTGCGTTTTTCAAACCGAACGGCATTACTTTATAGCAGAAGGTTCCTTTGTCTGTGATAAAAGCAGTGTGCCCCGAGTCGGCCGGGTTCATCATAACCTGATTATATCCAGAGTACGCGTCCAGGAAGCTCAGAGCTTCATGACCCGCGGTGGAGTCTACCAACTGGTCGATCGAAGGTAATGGGTAACTGTCTTTGGGACATGCTTTATTGAGACCAGTGAAATCTACGCACATGCGCCACTTCCCCGTCCCTTTGGGATTTTTTTCTACCATCACAACGTTTGACAGCCATGTTGGGTATTGTACTGGTCTTACAAACCCTGCTTTAATTAGCTTCGCGAGCTCCACCGCAGCTGCCACGTTCTTTGGCCCTGCTTGTTTTCGTTTTTTCTGTCTACGCGGCTTGACCTCTGGACTAATGTTCAGGGAGTGGGTCATGACACTTGCTGGGATCCCCCTCAAATCCTTTGGCGTCCACGCGAACACATCCCGGGAGCGGGTGAGCAATGTCTCGATCTCTTGTACGACTTTTTGATTCAGTCTCCCCCCCACGTAAAGTTTCTCCTCTTTGTTGGGGAAAGGAGTGATTACCTGCTTCTCAAACCCATCAAAATGCGGTTTGTGTCCTTCTGCCTTTCCCTCTGTATCTCGCGGTCTGGGTGAGGCACGAACTTCTAACTCAGCTTCTTCCAGGACGCGTGGCAACCCCGGAATAAATAACTGGTTGGCAAGCAAGGTCTTGGTACTGCCCTTTTCGGACGAGACGTAGCAGATACGACTCTCCTCTTGGTTTCCTCTCGCGACCCCTACTCCTGTCAATGTTGGGAATTTTAAACAAAAATGGCAGATTGATACAACCGCCTCAAACCTGCACAGTGTCTCGCGTCCCAGTATCGCATTGTAGGAGGATATTATTGGGATTACCACAAAATCTATCTTTTCCGACCTTCTTGACCCTTCCTCTTCACCCAAGATGAGATCTAGGGTGACGACGCCCAGGGCCCTCACTCTGTCACCCGCGAAACCTACCAGCGTGGTTTTAGTGGGCCTGAGTGTAGTCTGATCAATCCCCATTTTCTCGAACGCGTCCCAGTACAGTATATCGGCTGAGCTCCCAGTGTCCACGAGGATCCTTTTTACTAGTTTGGTTCCTATCTGAGCATGGATGACCAGTGGATCAGCGGCCTCGACAGCCCAGGTATCTACTTCTTTGTCACTGAAGGCAAGCGTGTAAGGCTCAGACTTCGATCTCGTGACACTATAGATCGGCTTTCCCTGAGGCTTAGGTGCGTTGTTAATGAGCCTTTGCTCTCGTTTGCCCAGGGGCATGGGTTCATGGCGGCCCGCGATCGTGCCTACATGGCCGTCCATGCGAGGGAAGTTCTGGGATGGGTGGCGATTAGGCCCCTGGTTCTGGTTATTTCTCACGGGGGTTTGCTGTCTCGTCTCATTCTGCGTTCTACTGCCTCTCCCTTTACTCCATGCTCCTCTGTGTGTGACACCGTGACCGGCATCAACGTTTCCCCTTCGAGCAGTCAGGACCTCCTGCTCTCTTGGGTGATGCCGTCGCGACCAACACTCCTCTGTAGAGTGAGTATTCACTCCGTGGTATTCGCACCAGGCGGTTGGCGCATGGCGGTTATGACCGCGATCCCTTCCCCCCTCATCATCGCGTCGATTATCTTGCTCGGCTACAAAATTCTGAGATTGAAATTGATTCTGATCGTGATTTTGGCCCCTGAACTGTCTTTGACCCTGATTCTGATCTTGAATCTGTAAACCGGGTGCTCGCGAATCAAACTGTTCCTTCCCTTGATTACCCTGATGGCGCTTACTCCCCCAGTTCGGGTTTTCTTTCTTATGACCCTGAGCGGGCTTGTTCTGATTACTCCTCTTCAAAGCGATACCTGAGTGTGCTTCCACATTAATCTCTGTGTATGCTCTCTCGAGCATGCCTTGGTAGTCTAAATCTTTCTTGCGGTATAGGTATTGCTTGAAGGAGCTTCCATCAGTGAGTCCGTCTAGGAACGCGACCCGAGCGGTCTTATCATGGAAATCTTCGGCTTCCAAGATCTTTTCCGCAAACCTTTTAACGTAATCCTCTAGTGATTCATGTGGCCCCTGTTTGACTCCTACTACTTCTTGCATTGTCACTTTTCTCTTCCTCGAGGAGCCGAAATGCAACAAGAAACTTTTCTCTAGATCGGCGAAGCAATGGATGCTTTCTGACGGCTGGTTTAGCATCCATGTCATGGCGGGTCCCGCGAGCGTGCCTGGGAAACCTTTGCACATTGTGGCTTCATCAGGGCACCTCGCGAGCATAGCATACTTGTAGCGTGCTAGGTGCTCGCTGGGATCTTCTTTACCATTGTATTCTTTTATGATAGGAAATCTGAAATTAGGCAAAGGGACTGACCTGACTATATGCCCCGCGAAAGCAGTCGGGCCGAACAAGAGTGTCGGGTTGACGGACGGGTAGGCCTCAAAGGCCTGCCGCGGGTGGGTGGCCTGGTTGCAAAAAGGTTCCCCCTCGTACCGGCGGCGGGAAGGTCTTTGCTCGGCGCGAATCCCCTGTCCTCTTCCTTCGGTTCTCCCCCTGCAAGATTGATCTTCCGCATGGCTCACAGGGGGTTGATTCAGATCGAATCTACCAGGGTGACAAGGCCTTTCGCGTCCCTCGACCCTTGTTCCATGCGACACTGAAATTCCGTCGTCAGGTACGTGTTCAGCACTCCCTTCCGCGACCGACTGTTCTCGTCCGCTCTGATTCTGTTCGTGCTCGCGTGATCGAGTCCTTGGTTGCCGCTGGTTTCGGCTTCCGCCCGCACTTTGTCCCATCGTCTGGAGGAAAGCACGATACTGAACCAGTGCGGGTCCTACCAGAACAATTTTCCTCCTCATGTACGTGTGAAAAACGTGCTCGCGTGCTACTTATGTCTTGAGTTCTCGTCTGGGGAGGGGTGTTGTCGCTTCTTTCGCCACTAGTATTCATCTTCTCAGGTAGTTGTATTAGAAAACACTTCGCGAGTATATATAGTAAGCCTTACTTGTGCGAGGAGGTCCCCACGGTCGGCGCCAGTGTTGGAGCCCAGAAATTGAGATCACGCGACACAACACTTCGCGTGACACAGGGCGTTTGGACAATCAACTTATATAATATTCTTCGTCGCCTTCTTCCTCGAGATCAACCTTATTCTCGACACCTCTGACAATTGCGTAACTTAACCGAGAAGGAAACCGGCTCCGATAAAAAGGATTAACGTAAAACCAGATACACCGAAACAACGCAAGCATACACAAAGATAAGGAAAAACAACGTGAAGGAAGAAGAGTATATTATCAAAAACGTTTCACGTTCCAAACTTACAAGAAACCAAACAACCTAGAAAACGTACACC
Organism: Oxyria digyna; assembly: GCA_029168935.1. Lineage (NCBI taxonomy): Eukaryota > Viridiplantae > Streptophyta > Magnoliopsida > Caryophyllales > Polygonaceae > Oxyria > Oxyria digyna. Next base: position 52,692,230 of record JAPVLV010000005.1, read on the forward strand.
ACAACACTAAAAGCTTAACAACAAGACTATGAGTGGTAAAACAAGAGTTAAATGTCTTAAAATCTTCTAGGTAGTGAATGTTTCGGAAGATTGAAGCTAGGGTTTGCTCTGTGTTTTTCTTACTACCAAAAGGGAGGTCAAGCGTTTTTCTCCTCTGACTGGATCCCCTTTCTTATCCATTGGGTTGCGTTTTTATACTATCACCTGGGACCCACGCGAGTCTATTACCGTTTTACCCCTCGATACTTAGTCTCGTTGTATCCTCTTATTGGGCTTCACCTGTTTATGGGCCGCTTTATTCTTCTGGGCTGACTTCTTGGACCGACCCGGCACGCGATTCGTGGGCCTGACCCACTTCCCTATGGGCCTCGCGAGCCCATCGAGAACCGGCTCCAACATCCAGCCCCCCAAGCTTTCATGCTGAATAGCTGAAGGCTTGGGCCTGTCTTCTTGAAGTCGCGTTCTCGATATGAGGGTGGCCCTCAGACCTTGCATGATTCCATCGCGTGATAGGGTCGCGTGTATTTCTGCTATGTTTCTCTGGGCGACGTTTTGAATTCAAAAAACCTTACGAATTCCCGCGCTGAGCGCATGTCGTCCACGTGTTATCTTATTATTGCACCCTCTTTCCCCCGATTTTTCCTTATATATACTCGTCTTCGTCTTCCTCTTTCCTCTTCCGCCGTAACTTCCATTCTCTCTGCAACACTTTCAAACCTGCTCTCTTCGCAGGTGCTTTCCTTCCTTCTCCATCGCCATCTTCGCCGTCGTTCTCAGTCGATTCTTCATGGCAGGTTAGTCTTCCGCTCTCTTTTCCCTTTTCTACTTCGTTTTCTTGATTTTTAGGGCTTCCATTGTTGCTCAATTTCTTCTCGCTCGCAGAAATTTCGCTCGGTTCTTTTGAATTGAGAGGCTTCTGAAGGTCATTTTTTGTTCATTGGGTGTTTTTTGTGTCGAATTCCCCCTTCGACTCTTATTTCTCAATGCGTTTGTTTGGGAAAAAACGTGTTTTGGTCAATTTCTGCCATTTTTGACCTTCGTAATGTTCTTCGTGTTCTTGGGCTTGGTCCATTCTGATGTCGTTTTGGCTTCCCTTTTGATTCTTGAGTTTCAGCTTTTCCAGGGATTTCTTGTTTGTTTACTTCCTACAGCCTCGCGTTAGTTTCCTTAGACACGCGTTGCTCCTAATTTTGATGTTCTTTTTTTTCTCTTTACATCCCTGGAAAACTGAAACTTACTTTGCCTATGCTTTCAGGTAGTGATGATTTTTATGAACGCTCAGCTCGGGCTGAGTATTCGGGGCGCACCACGTCCGGATCTGAGGGGGATTCTGGTGATCGCGAGCCAGACTCTCGTAGACGATCTCGCGTTTCTAGGAAATCTAAGAGGAGCAAAGTGAAGACGCCCAAAAGATCTAAAACCAGACTCCCGTCTCGCGTCATTCAAGAGCGAGCCGAGACCAATTATGGTCAATTCGCCAGCTTTTTCTCCCATAAGGGGTCTTTACCCCACATAGTTATAGAGAAACCCTTTCTCGCGGACCCCGGCCGCATAAGTATCCTTACAAAGAGAATTACACATTCTCGCACCTTAATTCCCAACACTGCCCAACGTAGCAGTCTTAATTTTGACGATCTCCGTCGCCTCGCTACGCGATATCCCTTTCCTGAAGGGACCATCTTTGCCCTCCCCGATCTTGAAGGCACTTCTCTCGACCAGTATGGGTCTTTCTTCGCTTTGAGTAGGCAGTCTTTAGAAGTCGGCTTCCGCCTACCTTGGACGTCCTTCCAGACTGAAGTAATGGCGGATTTAGGCTTCAGCCCTTCCCAGATGCATCCAAACTTCTGGAGCTCTCTGATCGTTTACATCATGCGATGTCAGGACATTGGGATAGTTCCTAATACTCCTCATTACGCTCTTATCAATTCGTATAAGAAGAACTCACGTGAGGATGGGTTTTATACTGCTCAAGCCAAGACCCCTAGCGTTTTCCGATTGCCTTCGAAGATCGAGGGGTGGAAAACTTTTTGGTTTTTAGTCTGTCCTCCTCCTGGTTCTGAAATTTCTGTCCAAGTACGCGAGCCTAATGCGAGAAGGGCCCCATGCTTTTTCCCAAAGGAGACTCGCGATAAATTCATCCGTGATTACAAGGATTACCCCGACAAAGCAGTTCAAAAGCGTTTTGAGTTGACTATCTCGGACTCTTTACTGGTCGCCAGGGGACTTAGTCTCAAGGCCCATGCCCTAGGTTTTTGTTCGTTTTTGTTTCAGCTCTCGCGTTTATTATTATTATTTGCACTATGCTCACTTATGGTGGTTTTTGTAGAAGCTGATATGTTCGCTGATCTTCCGGACCTGGGGGGGGTTGGTCCTTGACGAGTCGGGCATGCTAACCATCGAGGCTCCTACTCGTGTTGTTTCATCCGTTCCTGGCTCGACTCCTACCCCCCCAGCTGCTGTTTTGGAATCACCAGTGGAGCTTGCGACGACGGTTTCTGAGGATGCTCCTCTGGTCAAGAGGTCTCGCGTAATTTCGGCTCGTGATAAGGGGAAACAGAAAGTTTCCGAGAAAAACCGCAAGAGGACGACGGAAGTGGAGTTTGTCTCCTCTCCAGAGCCTACTGACACTTCGGTCGCAAACCCCACCTTCATTCATGGTTTATCCGCGACGCGTGCATTCATTGAGACGATACCGACTGTTTTTCCTCCCGAACCTAGCCTCTACGAGGAAGTTTCGGATAGGCCTGGTGGCTTGTCTAAACTTCTCTTTGTCGTAAGTCTCCTGCTTTTATCTATTTCTTGTTTTCTTGGGGTATTTTTAACTCTGGAGTTGGTTATCTTGCAGGGGATGAATATCATCGCGAGCGCAACTCGGAGGGTGCTTGCTGCTGAAGACAAACTCAAGGAGCTGAGGGAAGAGGATCAGTCCACCCGCGATGCCCACAGAGCGGCCAAGTCTAGGCTTATGGGAGAAAAGAAAGCTTTGGAGGAGGAGCTTTCGAGAGCTAACGCGAGGATGAAGGAGATGGGGGACGAGCTCGCGTGCCTGTCAGTCAAAGATGCGAGGATAAAGGAGCTGGAAGCCCAGCTTGCGTATGAGAGGTCCACCCACGTCAACATCGTTACCGAATACAATACGCAAGTGAATGACCTCAGACAGGAAAACGAGAAGCTTCATGCGACGATGTCTGAGAGAATCGCCTATGAGAGGAACATGGCGGTGGAGGAGTATTGCGGGGGTTACCGCCAACGTGCTCGCGTCGATTTTTACAAAAATGCTGCCAACACGCTTCTTCTTTGCATGGTAAAGATGCAGATGCTAAAGTTCAAAGTCAAAGACTTCCCCTTCAACGCTCAGGACCTATGTGGCCTTTCCACTGACCTTCCCGAGTACCAGCCCCCGTTGCCCGGAACTTTCATTGACGACGGGGAGACTCCACTCGAGGCTTGGGGGGTTACGCGTCTCGCGCCTGAGAGAGGTATTGTTAAGGGCAAAGAGAATCAGGTTCTCAGGCCCCCCTCTCCCGAAGATGGTCGCTCCTCCTCCGCTCGAGAGGTCAGAGCCTGTTCCTTGCATGCTTCCGAGCCCTCCTTCTCCAGCCCTCTCTCCTCGCAAGAGAAAGGTATTCGCGTCTGATGCCCTTCTCGACACCATTCAGCCCTCGAAGCGTTCTTGTTTAGATCAAGCGGGGGGCTCAGGATCACGGGTGTCTGGTGTTCGAGACGTCGTGGATCTGGAGGCGGATAGTGTAGAGGACGCGGGGACTGCTCCTGAGTCTGCTTCTAAGTAATGTCCTTGTGGTCTTGAACAATGTTTTCTGTATTCGGAATAGGGTTTTTTGTAATCAACTTTTGTATAATTAATGTGGGTATGTTTGTCGCGAGCTTTATACTGTTTCTATATTTTTGTTTTTGCTTGTCTGCTTGTTTCGTATATACTTATCTCGCCTCGTTCCCCCCGTTTTGCGTTTCGGAAAAATGAAAAGCTTGCGAAAAAAGGAAAACGTAAAGAGATAAGTGTTTCATAGTTACGATCCCTCGTGTAGTAAAAGGCAAAACTGACCTGTTACATAATTTTGCGAGAGTAATCATTGCGAACTATTTTTCTGCTAACTATTGCATGATCTTTACACGCGAGTTCTCAATGATGGTTGATACTCGCGGGATTCGTCTTGAGCTCTTGTTAGTCGCGGAGCAGTAGGACAGTTTTTCTTTGGTGTGGTCGTTGCGGAGAATTTCTGGCCTGTAGGTAACTTGGGCATGATGTTGCTTTTGCGGGGGATACCTAGCACTGCACATGTAGAGAAGCATTCATTTTTCAGCTTTTATTTTCAGGTAGTAAGAACTTTTGAAAGGCGGGTGAGTCATGATGCAAACCCGTCTATACTTTCGCGACCAGGGGGAGTTTTTTAGCTCTGCCCTGGAAGCTGGAAGTTAGACACGCGACATGGGGGTTTTTTTTAGCCCAGCCCAACCGTCTACGCTTTCGCGACCAGGGGGAGTTTTCTAGCTCAGCCCTGGAAGCTGGAAGCAGGACACGCGATATGGGGGTTTTTTTTAGCCCAGCCCAGCCGTCTACGCTTTCGCGACCAGGGGGAGTTTTCTAGCTCAGCCCTGGAAGCTGGAAGTAAGACACGCGACATGGGGTTTTTTTTTAGCCCAGCCCAGCCGTCTACGCTTTCGCGACCAGGGGGAGTTTTCTAGCTCAGCCCTGGAAGCTGGAAGCAGGACACGCGACATGGGGGGGTTTTTTAGCCCAGCCCAGCCGTCTACGCTTTCGCGACCAGGGGGAGTTTTCTAGCTCAGCCCTGGAAGCTGGAAGCAGGACACGTGACATGGGGGGGTTTTTTAGCCCAGCCCAGCCGTCTACGCTTTCGCGACCAGGGAGAGTTTTCTAGCTCAGCCCTGGAAGCTGGAAGCAGGACACGCGACATGGGGGGGTTTTTTAGCCCAGCCCAGCCGTCTACGCTTTCGCGACCAGGGGGAGTTTTCTAGCTCAGCCCTGGAAGCTGGAAGCAGGACACGCGACATGGGGTTTTTTTTAGCCCAGCCCAGCCGTCTACGCTTTCGCGACCAGGGGGAGTTTTCTAGCTCAGCCCTGGAAGCTGGAAGCCTAATACGCGACCTGGCGGCTTTTGTCTTTCGAGTTGAAGTGCTACCTTTTAGGTGGATGAGCATTGGTGGACTTGGTCGCGATACTTATTCCTTGGTAAGCTGGTTTACGAATTGCTGGTGTCGACCTGTGCTTATCATGCTATAGTAATCAAATGCTTTTAGTGTCTTAACGTAATAAGTATTGTGACCAAGGATGAGGGAAAATTGTTGTTTTAAACTGTCAAAGCGCACCTGAGTTTTGTGGGAGGATTAGGCATAGAAACGACGAAGTCGCATCACGTTCCAGGAGTTGGCAATGTGATTTCCAGAGTGGTCCTTGAGGCGATATGCCCCGGGCGCGACTTCGCGATCTATAATGTAAGGTCCTTCCCAGTTGGGGTCGAGCTTTCCTCCTTCTGTTCTACGGAGCACGAGGTCTCCTCTGGCAAATCCCCTCAACTTTACGTGCTTGTTATAATACTTTGCAACGCCGGCTTTATGATTGGCCGCTCTGATGGTGGCCAAGTCGCGAGTCTCTTCCCGCATCTGCAACTCTAGCTGCATTTTTTCGTCATTGTCATCCGGACTATACTGAATCACGCGGTCCGTGGGAACAATGAACTCGACTGGTACTGTGGCCTCTATTCCATAGGCGAGAGCAAAAGGTGTTTCCCCAGTTGCCTTCTTTACCGTGGTCCTGTTTGCCCAGAGTACTAGAGGTAACACTTCGGCCCACAAGCCTTTGGAGCCCTCTAGCCGTCTTTTCAGGTCCATGACAATACTCTTGTTCACTGCTTCTACCTGTCCATTGCAATGCGGGTGAGCGACTGAAGCAATTCTCAAAGCGATCCCTATGTCTCGGCACCATGCAAGCAACTGCGTCGAATTGAATTGCGGTCCTCTGTCGGTTACGATCTTGTGAGGGAGGCCATATCTGCAAATGATGTTCTTCCAAAGGAACTTTTTAACCGCCGGGACGGTAGTGCTCGCGAGAGCCTCAGCTTCGATCCATTTGGTAAAATAATCAATTGCTACAATGATATACTCTAGTTGACCAGGCGCTTTTGGTTTGAAAGGTCCCAATAGATCTAGCCCCCACATCGCGAAGGGACAAGGGCTTGACATTATCTGCAACTCCACACCTGGCTGATGAGAAGCTGGGGAAAAGTACTGGCACGGCTTACAATTTTGAGACTCGCGTTGTGCGTCTTGCTTCATGGTCGGCCAGAAACTCCCATGTCTTAATGCTTTATAGACCATTGGTCTCCAACCCGCGTGGGTTCCGCACAATCCCGCGTGTAGCTCTCTTATCAGCACGTCACTATCTATTTTAGACAAACACATGAGCTCGCGTGGTCCGTACCCCCTTTTGTAGAGTTCCCCACGACTCATGTAGAAACGCGCAGCCGTAGAGACAAGTTTTCTCATTTCTTTTGGATCCGAGGGCCCTGTCCCGATAGCAAGATATTGAATTATAGGGGTTCGCCAGTCGCTGTCTGGCTCGTCAATCTCCATCAGCTCCACCTGATTGCTTATGGCGCTCTCGGACTTCACTAACCAGAAGTATTGAGCCTTTCCATTCTTGGAAACGACAGTACAATCCTCGTCGGGACGCCCCATATTCGCATACTGGGCTTGGGAACCTCGCTTCGCGAGTTCATCTGCTCGCGTATTGTCATCCCTTGACACCGCTTCAATCTCAAAATGCCTGAACAGCAAAATCAGGGCAGTGGCCCTCGTGTGATATCTGGGGAGATTGCCTGTTCGGGCTTCGTAGGTCCCATTAATCTGATTCACGACAATCTGAGAGTCGCTCAGGCATTTTACCACGTGAATACCTGCGTGAATGGCAATTTCTAGTCCTACGATGAGCGCTTCATACTCTGCTTCATTGTTAGTGGTTTTGAACCTTAACGCAATCGCGTGATCTATTTTATCCCCAGCCGGGGATGTCAGGACGACTCCCGCCCCGCTACCATCCACGTTTGCTGATCCGTCAATGTGCATTACCCACGCGGGGTGTTCAGGAGCTACAACATCTTTTTCTAACTCTCTGAAACTTGTTTCAACCATGAAATCTGCTAAAGCCTGTGCTTTGATAGCGGGTCGTGGTCTATAGACCACGTCAAATTCTGTCATTTCAATGACCCATTTAGCGAGCCTTCCTGAGGTTGTTGGCTTACTCATAAAAGACGGGAGTGGTAAATCTGTCAATACTTCGATGGGATGAGCATGGAAATAAGGTCGGAGTTTACGAGCGGCTGTTATCAACGCGAGCACTGCTTTCTCAATGGGTGAATATCTGGTCTCGGCCGACAGAAGCGCTTTACTGACGAAATAGACGGGGACTCGTTGTTCCTTTACTAACACCGCGCTAACTGCACGCGTACCTGCCGCGAGATACAACTGCAAGGCTTCACCTGGTATTGGTGACGCAAGGGTTGGGAGTTTAGCCAAATGCTCTTTAAGGCTCATAAATGCCCTTTCACACTCCTCAGTCCATTCGAAGCTTTTTGGTTTCCTTAGTATGTCAAAGAAGGGGAGGTTTCGCTCCGCGAGCTTTGCGCAAAACCTTCCTAGATAGTTAACCTTTCCTACAAACCTTTGGACGTCGTGAATGGACCTTGGCGGTTGTAGATCTATCACGGCCTGGACCTTGTCTGGATTGACTTCGATGCCGCGTGCACTGATCTGAAACCCTAGGAATTTGCCCTCGGTGACCCCGAAGACACATTTCTCTGGATTGAGGCTCATACCGTACTTTCTCAGGGCTTCAAAGACTTCTGCCAGGTCGCGTGTGTGATCCGCTTGCTTCTTGCTTTTGACTACTATATCATCAACATAAGCCTCTACAGTGTCACCTCTTTGGTCGCTGAAAATCATGTCGACCAGTCTCTGGAATGTAGCTCCTGCGTTTTTCAAGCCGAACGACATTACTTTATAGCAGAAAGTTCCTTTGTCTGTAATAAAAGCTGTGTGCCCCGAGTCGGTTGGGTTCATCATGACCTGATTATACACAGAGTACGCGTCTAGGAAGCTCAGAGCTTCATGACCCGCGGTGGAGTCTACCAACTGGTCGATCGAAGGTAATGGGTAGCTGTCCTTGGGGCATGCCTTGTTGAGACCAGTGAAATCTACGCACATGCGCCACTTCCCCGTCCCCTTGGGATTTTTTTCTACCATCACAACGTTTGACAGCCACGTTGGGTATTGCACTGGTCTTACAAACCCTGCTTTAATCAGCTTCGCGAGTTCTACTGCAGCTGCCGCGTTCTTAGGCCCTGCTTGTTTTCGTTTCTTCTGTCTACGCGGCTTGACTTTCGGACTAATGTTCAGGGAGTGGGTCATGACACTCGCTGGGATCCCTCTCAAATCCTTTGGTGTCCACGCGAACACATCCCTGGAGCGGGTGAGTAAGGTCTCAATCTCTTGTACGACTTTTTGATCCAGCTTCCCCCCTACATAAAGCTTCTCCTCTTTGTTGGGGAAAGGAGTGATTGTCTGTTTCTCAAACCCATCAAAATGCGGTTTGTGTCCCTCTACTTTTCCCTCAGTATCTTGCGGCCTGGGCGAGGCACGAACCTCTAACTCGGCTTCTTCAAGCACGCGTGGAAGTCCTGGAATAAATAGCTGGTTGGCAAGCAAGGTCTTGGTATTGCCCTTTTCGGATGAAACGTAGCAGATACGGCTTTCCTCTTGGTTTCCTCTCGCGACACCTACTCCTGTCATCGTTGGGAATTTTAAACAAAAATGACATATTGATACGACCGCTTCAAATTTGCACAGAGTCTCGCGTCCTAGTATTGCATTGTAGGAGGATGTTATTTGGGATTACTACAAAATCAATCTTTTCTGACCTCCTTGACCCGGTTTCTTCTCCTAGGACGAGATCTAGGGTGACGACGCCCAGGGCCCTTACTCTGTCACCCGCGAAGCCTACCAGCGTGGTTTTAGTTGGCCTGAGCGTGGACTGATCAATCCCCATTTTCTCAAACGCGTCCCAGTACAGTATATCGGATGAGCTCCCTGTGTCCACAAGGATCCTTTTTACAAGCTTGGTTCCTACCTGAGCATGAATGACCAGTGGATCAGCGGCTTCGACTGCCCAGGTATCTACCTCCTTATCACTAAAGGCAAGCGTGTATGGTTCAGACTTTGACCTCGCGACACTATAGATCGGCTTTCCTTGAGGCTTGGGTGCGTTGTTAATAAGCCTTTGCTCTCGCTTGCCCAGGGGGATGGGTTCATGGCGGCCTGCGATTGTGCCTATATGGCCGTCCATGCGAGGGAAGTTCTGGTGTGGGTGGCGATTAGGCCCCTGATTCTGGTCATTTTTAGCGGGGGTTTGCTGCCTTATTTCATTCTGTGTTCTACCTCCTCTTCCTCCTCTACTCCATGCTCCTCTTTGTGTGATGCCGTGACCTCCATCTACGTTTCCCCCTCGAGCAGTTAGGACTTCCCGCTCTCTTGGGTGATGTTGTCGCGACCAACACTCCTATGTAGAGTGAGTATTCACTCCGTGGTATTCGCACCAGGTGGTTGGCCCATGGTGGTTACGACCGCGATCCCCTCTCCTCTCAACCTCGCGTCGGTTATCTTGCTCGGCTACAAAATTCTGCGATTGAAATTGATTCTGATCGTGATTTTGGCCCCTGAACTGCCTTTGACCTTGATTCTGATCTTGAATCTGTAAACCGGGCACTCGCGAGTCGATCTGCTCTTTCCCCTGACTACCTTGATGGCGCTTATTCCCCCAGCCCTGACTCTCTCTCTTCTGACCCTGAGCGGGCTTATTCTGATTACTTCCCTTCAACGCGATACCCGAGTGTGCTTCCACGTTAATCTCTGTGTACGCTCTTTCGAGCATGCCTTGGTAGTCCAAGTCTTTCTTGCGGTATAGGTATTGCTTGAAGGAACTTCCATCAGTGAGTCCGTCAAGGAACGCGACCCGAGCGGTCTTATCATGAAAATCTTCGGCTTCCAAGATCTTTTCCGTGAACCTCTTAACATAATCCTCTAGTGACTCATGAGGTCCTTGTTTGACACCTACTACTTCTTGCATTGTCACTTTTCTCTTCCTCGAGGATCCAAAGTGCAATAAGAAACTATTCTCTAGATCAGCGAAACAATGGATGCTCCCTGACGGCTGGTTAAGCATCCAGGTCATGGCGGGTCCCGCGAGTGTGCCTGGGAAACCTTTGCACATCGTGGCTTCATCAGGGCACCTCGCGAGCATAGCATACTTGTAGCGCGCTAGGTGTTCGCTGGGATCTTCTTTACCACTGTACTCTTTGATAATAGGGAATCTGAAATTTGGCAGAGGAACTGACCTGACTATGTGCTCCGCAAAAGCAGTCGGGCCGAATAAGGTTGACGGGTTGATGGACGGGTAGGCCTCAGAAGTCTGCCGCGGGTGGGTTGCCTGGTTGCGAAAAGGTTCCCCCTCGTATTGGCGGCGGGGAGGCCTTTGCTCGGCGTGAATCCCCTGTCCTCTTGTCTCGGTTCTTCCCCTGCAAGATTGGTTCTCCACATAGCTCACAGGGGGTTGATTCAAATCGAACCTACCAGGGTGACAAGGCCTCTCGCGTCCCTCGACTCTGGTCCTACGCGACTCTGAGACTCTGTCGTCAGGTACGTGCTCAGCACTCTCTTCAGCGATTGATTGTTCTCGTCCGCTCTGATTCTGTTCACGCTCGCGTGATCCGGTCCTCGGTTGCTCTTGGTTTCGGCCCCTGTCCGCACTTTGTCCCATCGTCTGCAGGAAAGCACGATACTGAACCAGTGCGGGCCCTACCAGAACAATTTCTTCCTCATGTACGTGTGAAAGACGTGCTCGCGTGCTATTCACGTCTTGTGTTCTCGTCTGGGGAGGGGTGTTGTCGCTTCTTTCGCCACTAGTATTCATCTTCTCAGGTAGTTAAGTATTAGAAATACGCGAGTATATGTAGTAAGCCTTACTTGTGCGAGGAGGTCCCCACGGTCGGCGCCAGTGTTGGAGCCCAGAAATTGCGATCACGCGACACAACACTTCGCGTGACACAGGGCGTCTGGACAATCAACTTGTTTATAAAACACCACTTCGTCTTCTTCCTCGAAACTCACCTTATTCTCGACACCTACGTCACTTGCGAAACCAAGCCGAGAAAGAGAGTCCGGTTTCGGCCCTTTTACGCTCCACTAAGAAGTGACTTTGAAATAACGCAAGTATATATGAAGGCAGAGAGAAACAAAGTGAAGGAAGGAGTGTATTATCAAGACGTTTCACGTTCCAAGCTTATAAAAACCAACTAGTACAGAAAACGTACACAACAACACTAAAAGCTTAACATCGAGACTATGAGTGGTAAAACAAGTGTTATACGTCTAAACTCTTCTAGGAAGTGAGTGTTTCGAAAGATTGAAGCTTAGGCTTGCTCTTGTGTTTTTCTTCCTGCCAAGAGGGAGGTGAAGCGTTTTTCTCTTGTGTGTGGATCCTCCTTCCTTATCCATTGGGTTGCGTTTTTATACTATCAACTGGGACCCACGCGAGTCAATTACCGATTTGCCCCTCGATACTTAGTCTCGTTGTATCCTCTTGTTGGGCTTCACCTGTTTATGGGCCGCTTCATTCTTCTGGGCTGACTTCTTAGACCGACCCGGCTCGCGTTCCATGGACCTGACCCAATTCCCTATGGGCCTCGCGAGCCCATCCAGAACCGGCTTTAGCCTCAATCTCCATCCAACTCTCTTCAGCTACAAACTTCCGTTTCAATTCCTTAACTCAGATCTCATATAATCATCGGAAAACTCCACATCTTGAGTGCCAATGGCGTCTCGCCGTAGCGCGCGTTACACCCCTCTTCCTACCGACGACGACTATCTCGACTCATACGACGTCGATGGCGGTCTAAAGAGTGGTAGTCGCTACGATCCTCGCTTCGATTACTTCCCCAAAGCTCTCGATAAGGTCCCATGGAAGTCGATTGCACTCGCGCTGTTTCTTCTCACGCTAGGTTTACTCCTTCTCTCCGTCTCCTTCTTCATTCTTACTGGTCATATGGGCGGTGAATCGTCTCAGGCATACGGTCTTCTTGCGCTTGGGTTTCTCACCTTTCTTCCTGGTAATTGATCATGGAATTTTATTTCAGCTCTAGTTATTAGGGTTTGATCTGAGATCTGGGCATCCAATTGGGGATAAAGAATTGAGTTTTGAACCGATGTGATTTTAAATTTCTGCCTGTGACAACTGTTCAGTAACTGAACCAATCAATTAATAATGCTAAAAGAAGTATCATTAATCTTGTGAATGTGGGTAGATTTGATTAAGGTTGATAATGAGTAAGGGGAATGCTTTCATGCTCCATTGGCTTAAATTTGTGCATTCAATTGGGGATAAAGAATTTGAGTTTTGAACCGATCTGATTGAAGCATTTTAGTTCATCATTGTTCAGTAATTGAACAATTTCTGCCTCTAATAAATGGGAATACCACATCATTCCTAAGAATCCATGTATGGTACACAATTGCCTTCAAACTTAACAACTTACTTTGATAAACATTATTGCGCCTACTCCCACAAGCTGCAAACCAGCTCCACCTTTCAATGAGGCAGAAATTGTGCACAAGATGAGAATTGCAGGTAGAAGAGGTGAGGCTTTGAGAAGAAAACTTAGACTCTAAGTTCCATGCTAGCTCTTAGAAATGCAGAAATTGTGCACAGTGATGTTAGTACTTTGCTTGGTTTTTAGGTAGATCATAACTGCTGTCCTTTTGTAAGTTGAGGGGAGTTTTATCCCTTAGCATATATGAAAGTTCTTACCATTTGGCAAAAAAAAAATGGGGATGGGTATTTTATCTAACATTGAACTGTATCCATCTTATTTGTTTCTTTCAATTGTCAATAATGCTGAAAGAAGAATCATTGATCTTGTGAATGTGGGTGCAGGCTTTTACGAAACACGGCTAGCTTATTACTCGTGGAGAGGTGCTGCTGGTTACCGTTTTACTTCCATCCCCAACTACTGAAAACCGCCATTGCTGTTGCTTTCTTGAAACACCAGAGCATTAAGGTGCAGTAGCTACAATCTTAAACAGTCTATATTGCTTTTACTTTAGCTATTTATTCAATAATGGAAGTAAAAGAATTTTCAGTTTCTTGCATTTTGAATCTTGGAAATACTATACACCATTGAGCTATAAATTTACGAGTCATGCATCTTCAGTCCTCGGTTTCTGGAGGCGCGTCTTCCTTTTCGTATTTCCATTCGTGTGCTTTCCACTCGGGTAATTGCTGAATTGCAACCTGCACAACATCATAAACATCATTAATTGCTTTAAAAGTTGAAAAATTATATTTAGTCCTGTAAAGATGTTCAGTTTACCAGGCCTCTCGAATCCGGTGTTCCCACTATAGTTTGGCATGCAAGTCTCCAACTCTTTGGCTTCTGTAATGGCGTAAATTCTTTATGTGATGATAATATAGTTCATTTCTTGGGTAAAAAATAAAATAGATGAAAAGATAAGCTGGAATGCCATTTTTTTTTACCTTCTTCAGTATTTCCTTCTCTTTGTCTGTCCTAGGTGTTAGAAGCTCTCTGCCTTCAACTACCTGTATATACAATGCACAACATTATCAGATCCAATAATACCCAAATCAATTGTCAATGTGTATATTGATGAACTTACCTCTACAATACAAGTTCCACAGGTTCCACCACCAGCACAATTTAGCAAGGGTCTACCCTACAAATCTCCAACTTTTTGCACATCAGTTGCCAAACAAAATACTTTTCTGATACAGTAATGAACTTAAAAATCTTACATAAGGGCCATAAAGTTCCATCTGATTATCAAGCATTATTTTCCTCAGGTCTTGTCCACCACAAGTCGTCCGACGGTGAATATCCGGTGTACCGTCAGGCAACAACACAGACTAAAAAAAACACAAACCAATCACATTATCATATATTCTCTAAACAGAACTTGAAAAATTTAATGCTGGCTTACATTGACAAAGGCGAAGTTGATAGATGCCGGTTCTTGCTCTGATGAAGAATCTGTTGTTGTGGATTCAACTGTTCCTCTTTCTGGCATTGTTCCAACTGCTCTTATTATGAACTTTCTACTTCTTTGCTTTGTAGATGCAGAGCTCGTGTTGAATTTGGTGATGCATTGTTTCTTGGATTTGAAGCCAGGAGAGGTGATGGATGAAGCTAATCCATAAGAATTCAACTGAAGAGTGCCCATTTTTCTGTTTTTAATGTGGTTTTGTTTAGGTTTGGATTTTTAAAAGGGAAGGGGAAAAGAACCATGAGTAAGATGGTTCAGTTTATATTTCATGGTGGGTTCATTTGTGTGTTGTGTTTTATGTGTGGCTGATATGAATCTTATCCTATCATTGTTGCTGATGTATATATGGTGGAAATGTTGCATTGCAAGATACAAAATGTGATGATTTGGCAAGAAGTAGAGGTTGAATCTGAGTTTCCTTGACAAAATCTGATGATTTTTTGCTGTGTTCATATTATTATTTACTTTAATCGATTTTTTGTCATGAAAACTGAGGCTTGGGCTTTGTAACTAATACTAGTTAATAAGCAAATTTATTTTACAGTATGTTGTTAGTAATTTAATATAAGCATAGGATATGTATGAGCGTATATATGCATCAATTTGAGACAAGTTATCACTTAAGCATTGTAAACACTTTCCATTCATAAATTAATTCTTCAAAACCTTAAGATTTGCCTCTTTGATCCAAAGTATTCAAAACCGATATAATAACATAAATTTTACAGTGTTCAAAACTTCAAATGTAATGCATGAAAGGGACATTACTATTGATATATCTGATGCAAAATTAGTGTCGATATGGAGGACCATTATCAAGTAGGAAAATATATTACATAAGAAACACATACTCAACTTGCTACAAAACTTATCAAAGACTTTCCAAGTGTGCATATGGACACATTAAAAAAATTGAAACATAAAAATTAGTTTTACAATTGAATAAACCATTAAAATTGCTGGAAAGCTATTATTTGCAAATGTGTATATGTCTTTAACAATGTATTAAAAAATACATATCTGTGTGTGCATGTTGTGGAGAAAGGTTCATGTGAATGTTAAAAATCTTGTTCGTAGCATAATTTTATTCATATCTGATCGAACCCCTTAGATAAATCTTTTTTTTACTAATCAAATTCCCGAAAAATAGTTAGGTAATTACTCCCTCCGTCCCATAATATAGTCCCCACTTTAACGGATCACATATGTCGATGTGCATTTTACGTCGTTAATATCTCTTACCACAAATTATTAAAATTATAAAACTTTGATATTGTTAAAGTATTTAATTAGACGAATCAAACAAGACCCATATGACTATTTTTTCTTGTATATTGGAAGAAAAAATGAAGATTTTCCTGAATCATGAATAGTATCGAAAAATGAAATAGACCCTATATTATGAGACAAAAAGAGCAGTATATTATAAGACTGAGAGAGTACTATATATATAAAAATTCATGAGTTTGAGAAAGTAATGTCAATTAGGACTATTTAATGTTAAACTTAATTTTCTTATCTCTATTTATCTCCTATTAATCAATCATAATTGAGACTTATTAAATGTCTAAAAAATCATAATTATGTGCTTTATTATTAATATTTCCACCTTTTTCATCTTTTTTCCTTCGCTCTTGACCTTCAATTCGAGCACCGCCAACGACTATGTGATTCTGGTTTATATATGAGAGATATTCAATTCTTTTATTAAAAAGTACTAAAAAATACATATATGAAAAAATATCTTAAGCATGTGAATATCGACAAAAATAAAACGTGTTTGGCCCGCGTAAAGCGCGGATGTCCGAGTCTAGTTATTATAAATTATTCATACAAATAAAAACACGAGCATTAATAGGGAGAGGGTGGCTAAAGTGCGCGGGGTGCAAGATAGGGTGATTGTTTCAGCCTTCGAGAAACGTCAACCTTCTCCTTCTTGCTACCCCTTTCTGCTTCTTTGCCAAAATTCCTCTCTAATTCACTCTTCTTTTCCTAAATCCAACTGAAAATCCAACGAATCTCTATCACGGTTCGCTTCTTTTGGATCTATTATCAGCGCTTTCATCGGATCGAGTGTAAGTTACAACGCAATTTTCCATTTTCTTTATGTATTTTGATTTGGTTGTAGGTGAGATCAAATTTCTGTTTGTTGGGGTTTATATGTGTTGAAGTTTCGACTGATTTGGAGGATTTGTTTGGAAAACGATAGGGAAGAGATGGATTCGAGCAGGAGGGCGGTGGAATCGTACTGGCGGTCGCGGATGATCGATGCGGCGACCTCAGACGAAGATAAGGTCGCTCCTGTTTATAAGCTGGAAGAAATCTGTGAGCTTCTTCGATCTTCTCCTTCTGGTATTGTAAAGGAGATCTCAGACTTTGTACTCAAGAGGCTTGATCATAAGAGCCCCATTGTTAAGCAGAAGGTGATTTTCTATGTCTAATTTCAGCTAAAATATGTTCATATTTGTATGATTGCTTGTTTCTTGGCCTGTATATGAATGTACTTTGAATAGCTGTTGATAGAACGGCCTAATTGGAACTATGTAAGCAAATGTGAGTGACTGAAATCCGATCTAGCTACTCTTTATTGTCGATTTCTGTTGCGTAACTACTTTAAGCTGATTGAGTTTTATGCACTTTTACTTCAATACTTGTGTTATCTCTGTTGGTACAGGCTCTTAGGTTGATCAAGTTTCAGCTGAAATATGTTCAAATTCGTATAATTGTTTGTTTCTTTGTAATGATACCTACCATTGGAGGAACTTACATAGGATTTGCGTGTATATGAATGTACTTTGAAATAAAATTTCCTGTTGATAGTGGAAAGTAAACTGATTTCTGAATTAACCAAATAAAACGCATGGGAATTGAGTATTGATTTTTGTTGCATGTCACTACTTTAAGCTGATCGAGTGTTATGCACCTTCACCTCAATACTTGTGTTATCTCTGTTGGTGCAGGCTCTTAGGCTGATCAAGTTTGGAGTTGCAAAATCTGGTGCAGAGTTCAGGAGAGAAATGCAGAGGCATTCGGTTGCAGTGAAGCAGTTACTCCATTACAGAGGGAAGCCAGATCCTTTGAAAGGTGATGCACTGAATAAAGCTGTGAGGGAAACTGCTCAGGAGGCTCTCTCTGCTATCTTCTCTAACGAGGATAATAGTAAGCCTGCACCAGCTCAAGAAGTTAAAATAAGAATAGAAGGATTTGGGAATACGAGCTTTAGGCCTCCAGTGGAAGAAAAGAAATCGTTCCTCAGTGAGGTAGTTGATATTGGAAGTGCTTCCATAAAGCAAGGAATCAGTACTCTGACTCAAGGGGGGATTTCGCAGAAGAATAACGACAGTGGAAATCATGGAAGTTACAGGGGTCCGACTTTGAGGAGATCACTTACCAATGAGATGGAATACACAGATAAGTATGACAAAATGGATCATAATAGTGGTAATATAGGAAGTTATGGGAGTGCAAACAATTCAACTTCCCGGACATGGGGACAAGATTCTAGAGAAAGTAAAGCTGAAACAACAAATGGAAGTTCAAGTTCAAGTTCAGCTTATTCTGAGAGCAAGACTCGTGAGGAGAGGTTACTGGAGACAATTGTAACTTCTGGTGGGGTTCGGCTGCAACCGACACGAGATGCTTTACAAGTTTTCTTGGTAGAGGCCTTAAAAGTGGATGCCGTGGCTTTGTGTATTGCTTTTGAATCAAAGCTCCAGTCTCCGTCATGGCAGGCATGTTTCTTATACTTAAACCTTAGAAATATTAAAAATCTTTAAATTCTACCTTATTTGAACTGGGTTTGGATGCGTATATTTTCGTGCTTTTCAGAATTTACATAAAGTTCAGCATAATAAGGTTGACATGCTACACTTCAATCATTATAGTTGAGCTTTGGTATACTTCTCATTTTTGAGATCCTTAATATCTTAGGTTGTACAGCATACATGGAGGGAAATAGCCCGAGTAGCTGTGTGTTTTTGGCACTTAGAGTTATATGTGTGTAAATTGTAAAACACTTCATTATGAATAAATTTCATGGATTATTTCAATCTATTCCAGGTCCGCATGAAAGCGGTTTGTGTCCTTGAAGCAATTCTACGGAAGACTGATTATGAACATCATCCAGTTGTAGAATCTTTCTTCAATGATAACATTGACATTGTGGTCCAGTGTTCAGAGTCTCCTCAGGCTTCTCTTAGGGAGAAGGCAAACAAAGTAAGTTTGTGGTGTAAATTTGAATTTAATCAACCTCAAGTTTTGTTTTATCTTTGTAACTTGTAAGGAAAGTTTTTTTTTATGCATCTTATCTCATTATACATACTTGTTTTTTATGATGCTCACTCGAAAAAGCTGTGTGGTCTTATAGATATTGGCTTTCCTTCTTATATCTGGAAAATAGGATGCACATATTAAAGCTCAGCAAAGCATTAGACTTGTGGCCTTTTGCTTTTTTCCATATGACTGGAGTTTATCTTTCTTTATCCTTGTATTTTTATCAGAAAATTACAGATTTCTGGTATCCTTGTCGAAGGATTATTACTTTTATTTCTCACTAAGACCTCCTCCTAACTTCACAAATCGTAGGCATTCTGCCGCTTTGCTTCCTTTTCTTGATGTTGTATGAAGTACTAAGAAACCTCAATGCCACATCCATTTTTAAAGTAAACAGCCTCAACGAATTATCTTAAGATCATTTGTTATTCTTGATCTTTAATTTTTTTTTATGTATGTATCAACAATTTTCTGATATGCTGTCAAATCCACCTGACACAGAACTCATTCTTTTTACAATGCATCTTTGCTGATCAACAAGAGATCGTTCCATCTGAGCTCTCATTATCACAATTTTCCATGACAGGTCTTAAATCTTCTGGACGGAACACCAGCTGGAACCACAGGGACCCAGTCTGAAAAGCCGACAAAAACTGAACCAACTCCAAAGGTTGAGATGCCGGACCTAATAGATACAGGAGATGCAGAGGATCTGCTCATAGTGGATGATCCCTTAGAAAGTCTCACAGAAAATATCCCTCAGCACTCAGCTTCTGTCCCCTTAGTCGATGATTTATTTGGGGGTGGAGTAACCAATGGCATTGAATCAAATGAACAAAAAACCGATCTATTTGGGGACGGTCTAAGCAACGGCTTTGATACAATTGAACAGAAAGCTAACGACGACCCGTTTGCTGATGTTTCTTTCCACAACAATGAAGATAAGGAGCAGGGAAGTGACCTGTTTGCTGGGATGACCGTTGGAAATGATTCTAGTAATGGAGTTAGTTTGACCAAGAGCACTAAATCTGATCCATTCGACTTTTTCGGTTCTGCTCCAGAAGTTCCTCTGAAGCAAGATAATCAGAAAAATGAGTTGGACAATTTAATGTCAGGGCTATCCATAGAATCTCAAACAGCGGCTATTCCAGCTAATACGGTGTTCCCGGCTCCTAATCCTTACAACATGCCACCTGGATTAATGTTTAACCAGGCTTATCCTACACAACCACTAAATTATGGTGCAATGGGCGGTTTTCTCTCCCAACAACAGCTTCTTGCAGCTATGGCTAATCTTCAGCAATTACAACAGCTAGGCGGCATGAATTCCCAAACAGCTGCAGTTTCTTTCGGTACCGACACCAATATCGGAGCTTTCCCCGACATTTTCAATGCGACTGTTCCCAATCAAGCATCCACTGTAACAATGAACAACTCAAAGAAGGAGGATACTAAGGCGTTCGACTTCATTTCAGTAAGTTAATCCTTGCATTCGGCCCTTTTTCTTCTTTCATTGCTCATATGTAAAAGGAGCCTCTATTTTCTGCAGGACCATATGGCAGCTGCTCGTGAGAGGCAAAGAATGTAAACGTGGAAACACACATTTATTCAAAATAAAAAGGAATTCTACAAACCTAGGCCAGGTAAAACGTTGTTTCGTTGTTGTTTAAGCTCTATATTAGTGAGAGGGTCTTTGGGTTGTTACTTGTTTGTGCAGTTAGTTGTATTTAATTGGTGGATTTTGTAATGCTTGCACCTCTTCGATGCGTTTTTTTTCTTCTGCACCGTTCTTACGGATTTATATAGAAGCAAAGGCTTGGCATTTTTCAGTTGTTATGCTTGCCTAATTCAGATTTTAGAATGAAGAATTATATGGTTGATTGTGGCTGTACTATGAAGATGTGCATATCAAAGCTCAATGGCTCATTCCCTTTATCTTGCAAGTTTTTGTACTTGGGTTTATCTTGCAATTTTATTGACAAGTTTGTGAGATTGCCGAAAATTCTTGCACAAGTTTTTAATGTTGTACAAAAGTGTTCTTAAATGGAGGAACAGGGCAAAATTTTGAAGTCTTTGTTGGTAGTATTGTACTATTGTGACTTACAGATCGGTTCATCTTCATGGACAGAGCGAAATCCTTTGTGAGGTACCCAAAACTAGCGTAGTGCACGGAGATATATTTATAAAATTAATTAATATTAATTGACATATTTTATATTATTAAGGCCTCAATATGTTTTTACGTCCACTACAAGTTTTTTTCTTCAAAATCTATGTATTTGTAACGTGGTTAACAATTAGTTTTCCGAAGAATAATTAAAAATTTAGTCAATGCAAGATAAAATTTATAAACTAGTAGCGTGATACTTTATTAATAGTTATAGTATCTTTATAGGTCCAAATTCCACGAGAAATGCCTCTTAAGATGAGAAATAAGAAATAAGCTTCTTCCTCTTCCCTCCTTGGAGTTGACCACCCCATTGACCGACGTTGACCACCTGTTGACCGGTCGTTGACCTTCCGTTGACCGGTGTTGACTTTTTTGAATTTTTTTTAGGCCAAAAAAATATTTTTTTTGACCGGATTTTGTACTTACAAAATCAAGTGCTTCAAAATGCTTGAAATGTGCTACTATATTGTTGAAATGTGCTATGATATATTAGGCCAAAATTTGAAACAAGGAGTCGTTTTTTTTCGGACTTTTTCCGTTTCAGTTTTTTTTGTGCTATGATTTGTAAGTAAAAGTGCTATGTTTTTTCTACCAATTTTGTGTGCTATTGTTTGTAAGAAAAAGTGCTATGCTTTGTAAGTAAAAATGCTATATTTTTCGAGGCAAAAGCATAACACATTTCACGTAGCATAGAGAAGCACATATAGGCAAAAAGTGTAGCACACTTCAGCTAGCTATAGAGAAGCACGTATAGGTGAGAAGTGTAGCACATTGCAGCAATAACGAAGCACATATAGGAGAAAAGTGTAGCACATTTCAGTCATAGAGAAGCCTATATAAGCGAAAAGTGTAGCACATTGCAGCCATAGAGAAGCACATCCTGAAAAAAGCGTAGCACCTTTCACCTAGCCATAGAGAAGAACATATAGGCGAAAAAGTGTAGCACATTGAAGCAAAAGCGTAGCACCTTTCACCTAACATAGAGAAACACATATAGAGAAGAACATATAGACAAAAGCGTAGCACACTTCAGCTAGCCATAGAGAAGCATATATAAGCAAAAGTGTAGCACAATTCAGCTAGCAATAAAGAAACACATATAAGCGAAAAGCGTTGCATATTTCAACAATAAAGAAGCACATCTAGACAAAAACGTAGCACATTTCACCTAACATAGAGAAGCATATATAGGAAAAACCGTAGCACCTTTCACCTAGCATAAAGAAGGACATATAGGAAAAACCGTAGCACAGTTCAGCTAGCCTATAAAATCACATATAGGTGAAAAGTGTAGCACATTTCACCAAGCATAGAGAAACACATATATTCAATATCGTAGCACAGTTCAGCTAGCCATATAGAAGCACACATGGACAAATAGCGTAACATATTGCAGTAATATAGAAGCACATAACACTTGTGGTAGTACATACTTTGCAAGTTCAAATTTTAGCTTAATATATCATAGCACATTTCAACAATATAGTAGCACATTTCAAGCATTTTGAAGCACTTGATTTTGTAAGTACAAAATCCGACCTTAAAAAAATATTTTTTTGGCCTAAAAAAAAACAAAATTAAAAAAAGTCAACGCCGGTCAACGTTTGGTCAACATCTGGTCAAAGTCAATCCCTTGCTAGGATTACTTCTCATTTCTCATGTTAACATTAATTTCTCATTTGAGTTTTGCCTTTAATTTTTAGTAATAATAATCTACTATATTTATTTCGTTAAGCCTAATCTTTGTATTTTTCTTTTTTATTTTAAATCGCATGTTCTAAAGCAAAGTTGTAAACAACTAGAGAGTATAAACAAAAGAGCTTAAAAATAGTTGTGAATATGAGATGTACAAACTTAAAAATTTATATGAGATAAATATAATTATATTTATTTATTTCAATTTTTCTAATCTTAAATTTATTAAGTTAAAAAATTATAATTTTATAATTATAAATATATTAAATATATTATTCTTTAAAACCAGTCACGTGAGAAACTGAGCAAGTTATTTTAAAAAGATAGAAAACTAATCTATAGATACATATACTAAAACAGAACGTTGTTTTGCCACATGCCGTCCTTATATTCAATTCGCCTATGTGTCGACCTTTAAGCTATGCTACATCATCCACCATGTCATCCTCCACGTGATCCGACTTTATATTTTGATATATATCTTTGAATTAAATAAGTAAAAACAATAAAAAAGATATCTAATAGGTTATATAACAAAAAGAAAGATAGATTTTTATCTTTTATCATATTATATCCTTATCTTATATATATATAAATATATATCTTTATCTATTATTATGTTATCAATCTATTTAAGTCGAGTTATTAATGAACTTAAACTATAAAACATAAATCGTAAATTATAAACTATAATCTATAAATTATAAACCATAAAGTATAAAACTACAATCTATAAATTAATTAATAGTATAAAATATAAATATATTATTAAAATATCTATTATATGCGACACCGTACATGATACGGGAACACACGCTAGTAGTATGCTAAAATCACTCTCCAGCTTAAAGAAACTTCAAACTTTAACATATTAGATGGATGGAAAATGATCAAGTGAGAATGAAATTTAAGGTGGGAAGTGAGAATTAATATTAGGCTTTAGATCAAAATCAAACTAAGGGTGTAGATTAACTCTCTTAAAAAGTCAACAGTCAACGGTCAAACTTTTACCGGTCCAAAAAATTTCCCGCCAAAATTTTTTCTCGCCAAAATTTTGTTCCCGCCAAAAATTTTGCCGACGATTTTTTTTCCCTGCAAACATTTGTTTCTGGGCCAAAAACAATATGTGCACATAAATAGTATAAGATGTGCATTGTTTTTCCGAGCACAATTTTGAACTTGTTTTATTACGAGCTCTTTTTTTCCAGCAAATTTTCATTTCTGTCCCAGAATTATATGTGCACATTTTTCTGCACAATAGTTGTATAAGCTGTGCACATTTTTTCAAACACAAAATATTAACTTGTGTTTTTCAAGCCTTTTTCAATGAGAAACTTTAGTTTCTGGGCCAAAATTACATGTGCATATTTAGCTGTATAAGGTGTGCACATTTTCTCCAAACACAACTTTTGAACTTGTTTTGACGAGCTCTTTTTAAATGAAAAACTTTCGTTTTCATGACAAAATTACATGTGCATATTTTCTACACAAAATAGGCACATTAGTTTTATAAGATGTGCACATCTTTCCCAACACAAGTTTTGAACTTGTTTTTCAGAGCTTTTTTTCCATGAAAAACTTTCGTTTTTGGGCCAAAATTACATGTGCACATTTTCTGCCCAAAATAGGCACAATATAATAAGATGTGCAAATTTTTCTCAAACAGACATTCGTTCCGCCAATTGTTTTCATGACAGACATTCGTTTTTAAGACAAAGTTATATGTGCACATTTTCTGCACAAAATAGACACATTAGTTATAATGTGCACATTTTACAAATAAAATGTGCGCATCATGATAAAAAAATGTGCACATTTATTCTTTATGCACACAAATCAGGTGAAGAAAAAAAAATTGACCGATAGTCAACGGTCAAATTTTTTTCTTGGGCTAAAAAAATATGTGCACATTTTCTACACAAAAATGTGCACATTTTTAACGATCAACGGTCAACAGTCCCGCCAATTTTTTTTTCCGCCAAATATTTGTTTTTGTGCCAAAAAAATATGTGCACATTTTCTACACAAAATGTGCACATTATCAACGGTCAATAGTCCTTTGAATTTTTTTTCCGCCAAATATTTGTTTTTGGGCCAAAAAAATATGTGCACATTTTTAACGGTCAACAATCTTGCCAAATTTTTTCCGTCAAATATTTTTTTTTGGGCCAAAACAATATGTGCACATTACATTGTCGACGGTCAACGGTCAACAGTCTTGCCAAATTTTTTTCCGCCAAATTTTTTTTTTGGGCCAAAAAAATATGTGCATATTTTCTACACAAAATGTGCACATTGTCGACGGTCAACGTCAATGGTCAACGGTCATGGTCAACGGTCAAATGTGCACATTTGATATCCATCCCTTGGATGGTTCCCATCCAAGGGATGTATATTATTCTCATTTCTCACTCTAAGGGCCCTTCCCACCGGATGAGGACCCTGAATGGATGGCTTAAAGAAACTTCAAACTTTAACATATTATTCGCTCCGTCCCTTAATGATCTTCTCATTTTCTTTTGACACATTTGTCGAGACACATTTCACATGACAATTAAAATTAATTTTTTTTAATATTCTCAGAGTACTCATTGAGACGAATCAAACGACATTTCACATGCCTATATTTATTTCTATACATTGGAAGAAAACGAGAAGATTCTCTCAGATTGTGAATAGTGTCGAAAAAGCAAATGAACCTTATATTAGGGGACGGAGGGAGTAGATGGATATGTAGCCAAAGCCTCTATCGTATCAACAACAAAAATTCTACTTTCATGACAATTAAAATAAGTCCTTACTGAATACAGTAAAAACATTTTTCCAGATAATGTCCGACCTCTCGCGTTACGCGAGGGAGACGTTCTCGCGTTGGATTACTTACTATAAATAAATAAAAACTCTATTTCGGCCCATTTTTACCGCATTTTACCGCCACATTTGTAGATCTGACCCAAAATTAGATAATCGCCCCCGCAATCGCCAGGGTCGACGCTATTGTCCCCTCATTTCACTGATTTCATCTTCCAATCTTCAACTTCAAGAGTATGGCGTCCCGACGATTCTCAGTTTATCTCTCTGTGATGAGATAAAGGATCTGATCATCGATTCGACCCGTCGTAATTCTAGTTGCCGCATCCGTCACTCTCGTCGATTGGGTCGTCATTGCCGAACAAATTGTCCTCCTCGTCCCTTCCGACGTCGCCTCTTGGTGTGAGACAGTCGACGCTTGCGTAGAGAACGATCAACGGCGGTGCACGTGGTGGTAGATCTGACCCGTGGAGAAGCAACTACGTGGTTGTGTGATTCTAGGTTACAAATTGAAAGAGGGGAAAAGTTGTGTAGGTAACGGACAAATAGAAGGAAAAAATGACGGAAAGCCTAACAGTTAGTTTACTGTTCATTCGAAGAGTCTTGCCTTTTAAGTAGAAAGAGAAGAATATAAATATAGCAAGTTCATCAATTAACAAAAAGAATATGGTCTAACATTTTGTTATTTATTCAAATAAGTTGGTTTCATTCCCTCTTATGCGAGTAAAACACATGAGTGTTGTTGAAAAACAATATCAAGCATAATCTTAGCATCAATATGTCAACAATATATGAACTTATTCAAACTAAGAATAGATGATTATATTTGAACAATGAATATAAAGGAGGAAAAGAGCACACATAAGGACTTCAAGTTTAATTGTTTTAGGCCCTTACTATTTAACGCCCACCCTTTTAACTATTTACCGCCCAGGCGTCGTGCGTCACGCATAGATTATATCCGTGCGTGACGCATGGTTTAAATCCACACGCCACGCACAGAACAAAACCATGCGTGACGCACAGACACAATCCATGCGTCACACATGGATTTTTTACCTATAAAAGCCCAAAACATCAAACCCTACCATTTTGTTCTCTTCTCCAACATTGTTCACGGAGGCTGCACATCCACAACACACACTTTTACCCCAAATCCATCTTTTTCATCATCTTTTTACATATAAGGTATGTAAACATTAAGATTTCATTCTTATGGTATGATATTGATGTATATATGAGGTTTTCATGTTGTTTTGATGATATTTACTTCAAAATCCAATGTGTATGTTAATTAGTTGATTAGAAAGGATTAAACTTGTAATATATGAATGGATTGTGTACTTTGTTGATAATTTCTTGACCAATTTGATATTTTCATGTGTATATAGTAATATTAGGGTTTTGATATTGAATTAG
This sequence comes from Oxyria digyna, assembly GCA_029168935.1. Lineage (NCBI taxonomy): Eukaryota > Viridiplantae > Streptophyta > Magnoliopsida > Caryophyllales > Polygonaceae > Oxyria > Oxyria digyna. The sequence goes on from JAPVLV010000005.1 coordinate 52,718,739, forward strand.
GGTTTTGTGAATTAGGGTTATGAATTAGGTTGTTCAAATTTGGTATGGTTTTAATGAAATTATTGAAAAACTGTTAGAATTTTGGAAAAACTGTTGAGATTATTACTTGAAACAATCGGAGTGCAGAAACGAAGAAATCTGGAATGTGCAATTCCATGCGTGACGCATGGAATTGCATATTCCAGAAATTGTGTTCTGCAATTTAAGATTGAATTTGATGATATACTGATTGAGTTTTTGATGATATTCTGATTCAATTCAGTAAACTGATTAATTTTGTGGAATTGCACATTTTATGATGCAGATATGGATGGTGATCGTCGACCTGGACGCAATACTCGTCAAAAAAATGGAGAAGAGAAGAAAAAAGATCCCATAGTTCCAAAACCAAGGAAGAAGAAGAATAGACAAGAATCGCCTCCTCGTCGTTTAGAGTTTTCGGATGAGAGGCAACACCACCAACAACAATAACAACAAGGTTTTTCTGCCGGAAGCTTCATGCCCCAGAACTCCCCTCATCATTTTCCTGGCACCCTCATCATGGTCTCACAAGTCCCGGGCTATCATCATGAGCCTCCACAACAAATACAGTTCCCGGGCTATCCTGCTGTGCCTCCACAACAAGAGCAATCATTTGTGGAGATGATGAGAGTGGCTACTGGTTCTCATAACTTTGAGAACCCTCAGCTGGGTGATGACCGCTACGCACTGGTTGCTTGTAGCAGTGCAGGGCCATCAGGTGGGGGTGCAAATGCTGATTCTGATTCTGATTATGAGCATGAGCATGAGCATGAGAAACAGGGTGAGGAAGAGGATCAGACATATGAGAATGTTCATGAAGAACATGAAGAAGCGGAAGAGCAAGAGGAGAAAGAAGAACAACCCAGAAGACGACGACGACGACAACGACAACCTCCGGTCAGAGACATATACGTCCCTCAGTTAGAGGGGGTACTCCCGGAGGTCCACAAATTCCGGAGCTGCTCATAAGCTTTGAAGCTCATACAACCTTTTTTGTGCAAAAAGGAAAGGTATGTAATTAGAATTTGGTTTATAGATTCAATACTTATCATAACTAATTTAATATGAATTTAATGGTACGATAAATGGTTGAAAAAAAATGAAAAAAATACATTTAGTTCATTATTTGATTATATGAAAGATGAAGTATGTTTATTTTTATTTATGTTAATGTATGAATTGATTATGTGTTGTGATATTAAATTTGTTAATGTATGACTTGATTTGATTAAATTGATGGATTATTTGTTGAACTATTTGTAGTTTTGTTGAAAATTTGGTTAAGGTGTTCTGTACAGAATGCAGAAACTGGTTTCTGCACATTCTGTAAAATGCAATTCCACGCGTGACGCATGGTTCATGTCCACACGTCACGCATGGTTCTGTTCCACGTGTGACAGATGGTTCATGTCAACACGTCACGCATGGAATTTCATTTCACAGAATGTCAAGTTTCTGCATTCTGGTTGACAGAACGAGTGAAAATGCAGTTTCTGGAAACAATTTATGCGTTATTGAAATGATTTGTGTTACGTAATAAATTTACAGGAGAGAGGCGTACTCCCTTACCAGACCAGACAATCACAGCTGAAAGATTGGGAACTTAATTCTGACTTGCCATGGGGTAATCACGCAGTTGCAACACAGCTGACTCATCTCAGGACTTTGATGTACGATTACATTGATTATCCGCTCATCTGCGCCTTTATTGAAAGGTGGCATCCCGAGACAAACAACTTCCACATGCCATTTGCTGAGATGACAGTGACGTTGCTCGACATCAAGAAGCTAATGTTGCTTTCTATTCACGGGAAACCTATGGTGACCGACCCCACCGCTTCAGTCGAGAGAACTACCAACAAGAACTTTTTTGGTGAAAAGGGACGAAAAAATTTTCATCTTAAAAATGAACAGCTCGATAGTTATTGGATTAGAGCGAAACAGTTTAAGGCGCACATTGAGAGCCTAGATGATCCCGAAGTTCATGGAATGGGCTATATATTCCACTTGTTGGCTTCCACAATCTTCACAGACAAGTCACAACAGAGACTCCCTATGAGATTTGGTGCATTTCTAGGGAGTGTTGAAGAGGCAAGAAGCATGTCATGTGGATCTGCGGCGCTAGCATATTTCTATCGCCAAATGGGCATCGCTACACGCCAAAATTGTAACTTGATCTCATTTTATTTCACTCTCCTTCAAGTAAGTTTTTAATTATTTAGGAACTACATTTTTTAGCAATCCTAACTTATTTCTATGGTTTTAATGCTAACTATATTTTTTGAATGTTATGGTTGGATATACACGTACTTCCCATCCTTAGCAGCTGGTGTTCCGCTTAGTCGTGATTGGTCAGTTGATCATCCTTATGCGTTTCGGTTTCAACCAGAGGTAGCGTTGCCAAACTACGACCCTGAAGCACGAAACTACAGAGCTGAACTAGATGCAAGGAGGGCGGATCAGGTATTTCTGTTGCATTTTGTTTATATTTTTAAGCCTCAGTTAAAGGACTCAGTTTTGGTACCTCTGTTTTTTTGCAATTCCATGCGCCACGCATGGACTGATTCCATGCGCCACACATGGTTTTGCACAAAACTGTGATATCTTTTTTACCTCTGTTTTGGTACCTCTGTTGTAAATTTCCTGTTTGAGTAATACAAGACGTTGATATCTTTTTTAGGTTAATTGGAACCTGTATGGTGAAATCGACTTCAATGATCCTGCCTATGCTCCTGCTCTTTTTTTCGGGGTGCTGAGCTGCATGGACATAACTGAGCCCCAGCATCTCGATAGGTTGCCTAGGCAGTTTGGTAGAGTGCAGATTATTCCCAGGCCTCCAATTTCACCCCTTAAAGCCCATAGGCTCATCAGCCCTAGGTCATATGTGGTGAATTATGATAGAATGGCGTGGAGTTGGGAGGGGATGGATATCCACAGGGCGACCGTTGAGCAGATGGGACCACCTGTGGTGAAAGGTTTTGAAGAAGCTCCAGAGTATCTTGGGTGGTACATCCCCCGCACTCATCGATTTCTGATACCCGGCAGACACGCTAGCTTGGAAGCACAGCAGGTAATACATTTATCTCATGTAACTTGAGATCTTGATTTTCCTTTAAGTTTGATTTAAGGTAAACATTATGCACATATCTGATTTCAATTTTTTATTTTATTTGTAGGTTTTTGACACGGTCTACGATCACTTGTCACCATATGCAACCATGCGCGATCCCTATGATGTTTCTGTAATGCATTGAGCCATAACCGAGGTCCTTCAAGATATTGAGCCGTGGACAACTATGTATCAACAACATCGGTGGTGATCTTGTTGGATTGGGTTGGATTGTTTTTGTTGAACTGTTTGTTTTCGGATTTTTAGGATTGTCGGTTTTTCGTAAGGATTGTTTGCTATGACGTTGTTGGATTGATGTTGTTGGATTGTTTGTTAAGGTTGTTTTGTGTCTGAACTTTTCAATTCTGATTAGCGTTGTTGAATTTGTTGGATTATTTGTTTAGGCTGCACAAGACATAAATCCGCATTCTGTGTGAAATATGAAAAACCACGCGTGACGCATGGATTAACTCCGTGCGTGACGCATGGATTTATTCCTTGCGCCACGCACAGAATGCCAAACCTAGTTTCAAATCGCCTATAAATTCACTACCTCAGCATATCATTTCCACTCATTCAGCTCTCCTTTTCACTCCCTCAGCATGTAAGTTGATTTTTGAAGTTCTTATTTGAGCCCCATATTCCACATTTTATTTCTTACTTTCTCACTTGTTTTCTTACATTGTATTACAGATTGGAAACCAACATGGCATCATCGTCATCATCATCCAAAATACCACAAGAAGGCAGCACCATGAAGTGTTCCAAACTGAGGTGTAGAAAGTCTATGACGGTTCACACCTGTAGTGACAAGACGAGACCAGACCAGTATGGCCTGAGGTTTGTTACATGCGAATGTAATATCAGGTGGGTGTTTCTTGATCCTGAATATGACCCTCATCATCTCCGTGTCATGACGAAATTGTTGGAGGAAAACCGGACTATGGCAGCGAAACTGGAAATCTTTAACGAAGAGAAAGAATGAGTCTTTTTTATGTTGTAGGAAGGCTATCACGGTTTTCTCTTTGTTAAATATGTTTTAATTTACGTTTCAAGAATGAGTCTTTTTTATGTTGTAATGAATCTATTTTATGGAATGTATCAGTTTTATGTTGTAATGTATCTGTTTTATGATGTAATGTATTTGTTTCTGGAGTTGTAATGTATCTGTTTTATGCTGTAATGTATCTGTTTTATGTTGTAATTCCGATGTCTCCTTGAGACAAGACAACTCATATGTCTCCTTTTGACAAGACAACTCATATGTCTTGTTTGTAGCGAAATTATCAACGAGATGATAACTAAGCAATTGTAGGGCAAAGATCAAAGAGAACGGTATAATCTTAACACTAAGAGAACAAGACGAGAGAATAAGGTTGAAACTTGAACTTTCTTGTGGTATTGATATTACGGCGTAGTACGATCTCTATACAAAAGGCTGGCGTTAACCTTTATATAGGTTAACCCTAGGATCTTACTAAGGAAATAATATCTTTTCCTTTTCCTTCTAACGGTATAATAAATATGGTAAAAAATATTCTTTCATCTTATCCTTTACCATTTACACAAATATGATATAGAACAAGGTAACTAAGTGGTGGCTGACCTAATTCCCATAGCTTAACGACACGTTCTTCTTTATAACGTCACGTCGACGCCATCTTCCGTTTCATACGTCGCGTCGCCTCTATCCTTCTACGCGTAGCTTTCACGCATTCCATAGTCGTCGTATTTTTAGGCACAAACAATACCCCTAAGGCGTCTTACAGGGCGTAATATTAAGAAGAGCTGGGAGACGCCTTCTTTCTTTGTAGAATACGTCTTCAAAATTACTGGAACGCGCTGATGATAACGTCATCAAAATTCTCGACATCGTTGTTAAGCTTCGATCAGGATTTTTCTTCAATTCTTAACACGTGTCGGGGGAGAAGTTTTGTTTCCTGTGCCGGGAACGTCAAAACGCAATGGCTAGTTTTCCCAATGGCTATAATGCCGTTGAATACTCCTTGATTCTCGCGACCTTCTCTGGCTATATAATGGGCGAATCTCCAATCGCATATACTTTTCTGCTCCCATCTGATTACTCGCTATCGTCTTCTTGCTTCCTCTTTACTTTGATCCGAACTTTCTTGCTCATTCTTTCTCTTCGTACCTTCTTCCAAACTTCTTCTTATTACTTCCAGATGGCCTCCTTCTACGTTCCCAAGTTTATCTTGAAGGGCTCCGACTGTAAATCAACAAAGGTACATGACGTTGAAAGGTTACGGTCTCTGGCGAATCTTGGTCTTGAGGTGGAGATCGAGATACCTCCTCCCGGGGTATTTGCTGATGCGCACCGGCCGGGATGGATTGCGGTGTACGAGTATCCTTTTCTTACTGGCCATCGCTTTCCTTTCTCGCCGTTGGTCAAGGCGTTCATGCTCGCTTTGGGGGTTGCAGCGGGGCAGCTTCTGCCAAGCGTTTGGAGGATCTTTGGTGCTTTAGACGACGTGGTGGAGAAAAATGGCGTCGATCTAGCCGTCGAGGATATCGCTTATTCTTTCAACGTCCAAACGAAGACGGTGGGAAGAGTAGGCCTTAAGTCTAGGCCGAAGGCGCCTAAGATCGCGATCGAGGGGAGTCAGGCTGATCGTCACTGGTCCGAATACTTTTACTTTGTGAAGAAGTCTTCTCTTGGCGAAGACTGTGCTTGGTTGGTTGACTGCTGGAATCCTACAGGTAAACATTGATTTCTTTGAAACGTGCACTATGTGTTCAAGGCCTGGATCTTATTTTTTCTTCCTTTATGTAGTGAATACGGATGCTATTATAGTAAGGCGAGAGAACCAGAAGGTCATCGATAGGCCTCTTGCCATTCCTGAAGCGGATCGGACTTTCCATGGTCATGACGGAGAAGGGCGTCGAATTGCTTCCGTACTCCCGGCAGGTAACGCGTTCGTTCATCTGAGTTTTACTCGGTTCTTCTTTCTTTTTGCTCACGATTCTTATACGTGTGCTTTTGGTTCTTTCAGTTTCTGCGGACTTATCTCGCGTCCGTGGTGGAGGGCTGTCCGCGTCGGCTTTGGTAGCGTCGCGTAAAAGGAGTCGCGGCGAGGAGATGGCGGCTTCAGGGACCACGCTTCAGGCCATCCCTATGATTTCTTTGCTTTCATCCCCGTCTCCTTCGTATACTCCGACGAAGAGATCGCGTAAGGGTAAAGAGAAGGTAGTCGAGAAGTTGGACTTTGGCTACGAGTCTGTAGACGACTTTCCGGGGGTGATTTCTCGTGCGGTCGCGTCTGGGAGATCGTTTATCCCTGCCATGAAACAACTTCAAAATCCTCCTTCTTTTGATTACTACTTGTCGAGGGAAACTGAGGACGTGATGGGCGAATCTCTCGCGGCGCAGTGGCAGGTATGTTTCAATTTGAATTGCTTTCTTTTTACTGGAGCTTTTGTTCTCGCTCTCTGTAATATACGTACTTGAACGTCTTCTTTCTATAGGCACTTCAAGCTTTTTTATGCGCATATGGGCGCTTCTCTGATTTCGTTGATCGGACGAGGTCTATGGAGGCTAAACAATCGGCCGACGAGATAAAGATTAAGGAGCTTACGTCGTTGGTCGAGGCGTCACAGAAGGCGGAGAACGAGGCGAAGGAGAAGGTGGAGGCAGGGTCCAAGCTTCGTGAAGATCTTTCTGGGCAAGTCAAGGATCTTCAAGCCAAGATTGGTGCTTTGGAGATTGAGAAGGCCCGAGTGGAGTTGAGGTTGGCTTCCGACCTCAAGAATGTTGCGGAGTATTGGTCTTGGTTATCTCGCGTGGAGGTCATCGAGGAGTATGCTGCTGGTCGTACTCATGGATGGGACCCGGTGAAGGAGCGAAGGGAATTCAACAATGCGTACCCGGAGCGTCCCGAGGGCGTTGAAGTGGGACCTACGCCGATGAAGACTCCGGCTGAGCCCCATATTGAAGAAGATGTTGCTCCTCATCTCAACGAGGTTGATTCCAACGACAGCGTCGAGGACGATGAAGGCGACGACGAGGATGTCGTCGCGGAGGATTCTGAGGAGGAGAGGGATGCTTGTGAATATGAAGACGACGATCCTTCTTCTAGCGATGAATCTTCTTGATTTACTTTCTTTGAATCTTCTTTTGTACATTTGTAGATGTACGTGTAGCTTTTTCTCTCTCTTTCTTTTGTAAAAAGAACTTTGCCTTTTTATGATGGGCTATTTATCAAAGCCTCCGATCTCTGTTACTCTCCAAATTCTGACGTAACAGGCTTTCGTTCCTAACTCTCTTGCGACGACATATATCAACGCGTCGTTGGTTTCTTATGACGTTTATACGTTCCTTTGGGAAGTTCTTTTCCTTTCTTACGTATCTGTACCCCTTTTGTTAGGTTTGATCTGAGCTTCTTGTAGGCTTAGTTTAAAGCTACCAAAGAAGTCTTGTATACTTTAACTTGATATACCTTGTTGTTCCCTTTTTTTTTTTTTACTAATCTCGCGAACGCGTAGAGCTTTCTTTCGGCTTTCTGATATTTTTGTATGGTACTTCATGTTCGTGACTTGGGTGCTTGATATGTGCTTATTGGCTTTGATCGAGAGATGTGGTCCATGCGACTTACTTTAGCTTATTTGCCGACTTACATCAGGTTTGGGTCCAACATTTCCTCCGAACCCAGAAGCGAGTGGCGGACGTAGGTCAGCGTGTGATTTTGATCAGCTTGTGACGTTACCCCTTACTTTAAAGGTGGATCCGTTGCCTCACGCTAGCGTTTAGGTCGACGTCGAACTCTTTTAATCGACGGGCCTATTCATCGTGTATGTCGTCCGTTTTCTTGAGTATTAGGACTTACGATGCCGGTGGAAGCGTCCCTGTCGGTTTGGCGAATTTCCCGTGGATTCGTGACTCTCAGAGGGGCCGTGGTAAGCGTGAATACGCGTTCCTGGAGATGGGTGGTGGCGATAGGTTTCCCTTCTTCCCCAGAGCACCATGCTGGTTTCGTGAGGTACCGGGCTTCAATCCCTATGACCATTGCCACACGTCGCTAATGATCATAGGAAGCTTCGACTCGGGGTCGGCGGTTCGGCTAACGTTGCCTACACGTAGATGGAGCCTTGAACGCGTAGACTAACGAAATTCGCCCCCGTCGCGGATTTTCGCCGTGGCCTTTTGAGCTTGGGTGTTACATCAGAGACAGAGAGAAAGTACTTTGAAAATAAAACATCTCTTATCATGCTTGAACACATCGGGGAAGGAAAAAAAGGTATACTCATATATTGAAAAGATGCATCATGAAGACAAGACTACTACGTAGACGTCGACCCCTTTGTCGCCACTACCCCTTGTCGTTTTGACGCCAAGACAACTATTCTACCTTATTATAAAGAAAAACTTCAGGAAAGGAAAAAAGGACTGTTCCTACTCATGAAAATGAAAGGGAAATAAGGTCGAGAAGGACCTCGGAAGACTCTTGTGTTTTCTTTAGGATTACGGAGGGTGATGCTTTAGGGACATGTTGCTTAGATCGTTACTTGTTACTTGGATCTTTTGATGCTTGGTATCTTAGTGAAAGACTTTAGATCGTCGCACTTCATATTTTGATTGCTACGCTTTCTTTTCTTTCTTCGGCGACGCTTTGGTTGCTTTCTTCATTCAGATATCGTAGCATTCTCTAGCAACTTGAGTTTTTCCCATGATTTCTTGCGTCCCCCATGGCGATGGAAATTTCAGGGACTAATGGTATGTTGACGGGACTGCTCTCATGCCGTGCAGCCATGGTCTTCCCAGGATCACGTTGTATGGCGATTCAAGCCCCATTACGGCGAATTTAGCCCGCATATTAATACCCCTGGCATAGGTTGATAGCGTAATTTCCCCTATCATCTCTGTCACTTCGCCGCTGAAACCTACTAGTGGTACGCATCTCCTGGTCATGTTGCTAAGGGATAATCCTAATTCTTTCAGGGCGGCCGTAGTGATGATGTTGGCCGAGCTACCATTGTCCACGAGGATTCTCTTAACGAGGTGGCTACTAATAGTGAGAGAGATTACTAACCCGTCGTGATGCTCCATCGTCGCGTTCGAATCTTCGAACGTGATAAGCTGCTTGCTTCGGGTAGGGCGTACTTGATAGACTTTTGTTGCGTTACTCTCGTCTCCTAGAATTTTGATACTTTTCTTTGCCGTCGTAGACGCGTATCTGCTTGCTGAAGGTCCTCCGATGATGGAATGAATGGTACGAGCGTGGTGAGCTGGAGGTGGAGGTGGAGTGGGAGACTTTCTTTCTTTCTTTATCCCTTCGAGGGCGTTTTTTCCTTCTTTGGAGAGTAAATCTTTCAGGTCTCCTCTCTTTAGCAACCTCATCACTTCTTTTCTTAAGGTGTAGCATGCATCCGTCGTGTGACCTGTATCATTGTGGAATTCGCAATACCCCTTGCCCGTTCCAGGTCTCCTTCCAGGGTTTTGCTTTCTTGGCCATTGTACGTCGCATAACCCTTCCATTGCGCTCATGACGTGTAGGGCGTCGGTCTTCATGGAGATTCCTCTCTCTACGACGTAGTTTCTTTCTACCTCGCTCACAGTATGTACCGCTTGGGGTTCTCTTTGGAAAGGTTTGTTTCTTTTATCATTGCGTCCTCCCTGTTCCTGGTGCCTATCGGTATATCGACGTTGGGGAGAATTCCTTTGCGGAGGGGTCCGCCTACGTGGAGATCTGGCAACCTCTTCATTGTATTGCTTCAAGTCCTCTTCCAATCTTATGGCTTGCATGGCCCTTTCCCTCGTTATTTCGAACGATTCGGTGCACATCTTTGTCAGTTCTTTATACAAGTCGCTATCTTTGGGGAGGGCGTGTCTGAACGCGTCGGAGGTGGTAGCTTCCGTGAAAATTGGGATTGTGACTTTCTCATCGTTGAAACGTTTGAGGAATTCTCTTATGGTTTCTCCTTTGCTCATGCGCATGTTATGGAGGTCTGATGGCTGCTTTGGAAAGAGCTTGCTACTGGCGAATTGTAACCTGAATTAGTTGGAGAGCTCGGCGTAGGACGAGATGCACCCTTGTGGTAGATGAATGAACCATGTCAAGGCGGGGCCTTTCAGCGTTGAGCTAAAGAATTTGCACATCATTGCCTCTTTGAATCGCGGATCAATGGGGCTCGTGGAAAGTTTAGCTTTGTAGAGCAAGATGTGTTCTTCAGGATCACCTGATCCGTCGTAGACTGGAAGATCCGCGACGGTAAATTTCTTGGTGATCTTTTGGATGGCTATACTCTTGATGAACGGGCTATCTTCGAACGCGTGTTCTTCTTCCGGCACTATGGATTTAGGGGCTCCTGACATCGACATCATCTCTTTTTTGAAGGCCCCAATTTGTTGTTTCACGATAGCGGCGATGGTATCCGGAGTTAGGGTTTCTTCGAACTTCTTCTTCCGCGCGGAATCCTTGGGTAAGGTGAACCCATGGTGTTCTCTGGGGTGGTCGGCGTCGTCCTCTTCAAGAGCTTCATCCATATCTAAGCGTCGAGCAACGCTCTGGTTGCGGACGTAAGTGTATTGTCCGGATTGGTTTGCCTTGAGTTCTAGGATGGTGGAGTTTAACCTTTCGTTTTCTTTGGCGAGTTCCGACGCCGTCTTCTCACTTGCTTGCAAGGCTTCGGCTTGGGCCTTATCGAAGGACTCGATTTGTGCTCGGATGACGGCTACGTTGGTAACTTCTCCGTCTACCCCTTTCTTTTCAGCGGGATCGTTATCTGTTGAAGTGTTGGGGTGACTTCGAGGTTCTTCTCAATGTTCTCATCCCTGGGAGTGAGGGAATACTTCGCACGTTCTTTGGCCTCTGAATCTCTGTTGTTGCAAGGGCTATTGGTTGGAGACGTCATGGCTTCCTGCAAAAAAAAAAAAAAAAAAGAGGTTCCCTTTGTGTGGAAAGATGACACCTTTTTGATCAAGCCCCACGGTGGGCGCCAATTGTTTGTAGCGAAATTATCAACGAGATGATAACTAAGCAATTGTAGGGCAAAGATCAAAGAGAACAATATAATCTTAACACTAAGAGAACAAGACGAGAGAATAAGGTTGAAACTTGAACTTTCTTGTGGTATTGATATTACGGCGTAGTACGATCTCTATACAAAAGGCTGGCGTTAACCTTCATATAGGTTAACCCTAGGATCTTACTAAGGAAATAATATATTTTCCTTTTCCTTCTAACGATATAATAAATATGGTAAAAGATATTCTTTCATCTTATCCTTTACCATTTACACGAATATAATATAGAACAAGGTAACTAAGTGGCGGCTGACCTAATTCCCATAGCTTAACGACACGTTCTTCTTTATAACGTCACGTCGACGCCATCTTCCGTTTCATACGTCGCGTCGCCTCTATCCTTCTACGCGTAGCTTTCACGCGTTCCATAGTCGTTGTATTTTTAGGCACAAACATGTCTCCTTTTGACAAGACAACTCATATGTCTCCTTTTGACAAGACAACTCATATGTCTCTTTTTGACAAGACAACTCATATGTCTCCTTTTGACAAGACAATTCGGAAGTGTTTCTTTTGACAAGTAAATCTGAAATGTAAGTTCTGCATTCTGTAGGAAAAATGCAATTCCACGCGTCACGCATGGAACAAATCCGTGCGTCATGCACGGATGAAATCCACACGTGACGCATGAAATTGCATTTTTCCTACAGAATGCAGAACTTCCAATGGTTGATGCAAAGAACATGTTTCACGTTAAATTTAACCCATAAATACCACATAAAGACTGAAAAGTGCATCAAAAGATACAACCTTACAACATTAGAAGGTCATTTGAAACTCGAAATAAAATACACATTACAACATTGTCAGGACTGACAATAACTCTTGAACTAGTAATCGTTTTCATCATCGTCTGAAATTGTGATGCTTTGTTTGGACGATTCCTTTCCTCCTCTTTTTGGGGGTGTGTAAGCCCCACATCTTTGCCACACTTCGTCATACAAGTCCTCAGCAGATTCTTCACAATTACGCTCCCAAAGATTATAAACAGGTGGTAGTGGACATCCATCATTCAGGCGAATCTGAGATAGATTTTATGGAATTGCATAATTAAATTTACATGTAATGCACTAGGTAAATAGCAATTGAAAAAAACATACCGGGATGAAATGTTCCTCCTGTGTAAGTAGTAATAGGCAAACAACTTGCATCTTGGCTCCAGGTTGACCATACCAAGTCGGAAGTCTAAGATGTAGGAATGTCTGTTTAATATGCTCGCCTAGACACACAAAGATACAATTAGTTTAGGAGTATTATCATATGTGTTTCGAGTCATTATTATGTTCTGAGATATTTATTAAGAAGTGAAGAAATGAAGATCAGAACCGAAGAAGATTGAAGACTTGAAGAATGAAGAAGATTTTGCGACGCCAACCGCGATCGCCACTACCATCCAGGCGATCGCCATCATTCAACAGAAGCCATTCGAGAAGAAATCAACGACCGCGATCGCCATTACTCTACGGCGATCGCCATTACTCTACGGCGATCGCCATTACTCTACGGCGATCGCCATGGGGCGACAGAGACCACGACACAGCTTTACATGAAGACCGCGATCATTAGGCATCTATGGCGATCGCCTCAACAAGGCCGAAGACATTCCGGACTTTCCTTATTTTCCCTTGGTTGTTTTATTTCTTTTTCCTTATTTTATTATTTCGTTTAGGATATATCTTTTACCATATATTTTTAGGGTTAGACTCTATTTAAGAATCCTAGATCTTTCCATCATCTTTTTCCATCAGACAATTTAGTTCTACAACCATGAGCAGGAACTAATCTCCATTGTTATACTTAGCGGTTGAAACCTTCAGTTATTAAGTTGTGAGATTTCTAAACTCTTGTTCTTTTCCTATGGGTTTGTATTAATTCTCTTGTTCTTCATCTATTGATTTCTATTAGTTTTGCTAGCTTGATCACCTAGTTTGATTGATAGTTTTCTATTGCTAGACTAGGAATATACGGTGGAATTCCTTGTCATTGTAGCACTCATATCTGCATGATCTGGTAGTTGATTGCTTTTATGAAAGAGAATTGATTGCATGTTAATACTTGACGGTTGTAAGTTATTGCATGCATCCTTATAATTCCTGTGCCCTTTGCTGCTATTTCATCTAATCTTGAGAGGTTTCCCTGATTGCTGAATAGTAAGTATTATCAGGACCGGTTGGCCTGCTGATATATTAAAGATTGGAATAGGAACATTCCCTAGGATTGAATAGAACTTGAGATAAATCTATGATCAACTTGATTGACTGTGGATACTTACTAGGTGAAACCCCTTCGCATAATATTCTCACCCAAAACTTCCTCTGCTTGTTACTGGTTACTTGTGTGTTCTTGCAATCAACCCCCCCCCCCCCTTTGGTTACTTGTTACTAGTTGATATTTCACTTGACTGCATTGATTTGGTGTTTTGATTCCCTTGGGTTCGACGTCTACTTACTTGCTATACTCTAGTTAGTGTTTAGGGTTTTCTTTGATTTGACACTACGACTTTAGCCTCATCAAATTTGGTGCCGTTGCCGGGGAATTGAAATTTTTCTGATTCTGTGTTGATTGTGAAATTATCAACTGTTTGGTGTGAACCTTTATGGTTCAGACCCGTGCTACTGATTCATCTCTTGTTGCCTTTGACCCAGAGATTGAAAGGACGTTCCTTCGGAACCAAAGAGCAGCTCTGAACCAAGAGAGCGAGATGGGTGATCGAAATGGACCGCCATTGCCTACTATGAGGCAACTCACTGCCCCAGACTTAAACCAACAACCTTTGGCAGTGAGGTTTCCTGAGATTGAAGAAGGTGTGAATTTTGAACTAAAAGCTTGTTTAATTCATGAGCTACCACACTTCCATGGCTTAGCAGGAGAAGACCCCAACAAACACTTGGCTCAATTTCATGCCATATGTTCTAGTATGAAGCCAAGAGGTGTTACCGAGGAGCAGGTCATGCTAAGAGCTTTTGGATTTACTCTGAAAGACGCTGCTAATGATTGGCTCTATTATCAAGCTCCGGGGAGTATTGATACATGGGCTAAGATGAAAAAGGTCTTTTTAGAGAAATATTTTCCATCTACAAAAATGAGCAGCTTGAAGAAGGAGATCACGAATCTTCAACAACACTCAACTGAGAGTCTCTATGAATATTATGAGAGATTCAAGAAGCTTTGCTCAAGCTGTCCATTCCATAGTTATACTGACCATGATCTCCTTATGTACTTATTTAGTGGCCTGATTGATGAGGATCGTCGAATGGTGAATGCATCCTGTGGAGGTAACTTTTTAAGATTGACTATACCTCAGGCTACTGAAATGTTTGAGGAATTAGCTGAGAGCTCAAGGCAGTTTGGTAGCAGGCAAAGAACACAGTCAGTAAGTTCACTTGACCCCGCTAAAATTCAAAGTGATATGAATGAACTAAAAGATATGATGAAGTCTTTTATGCTGCAAAGTGGTGGTCAACAACTCCAAGAGCCGAATGCTGAGGTAAACGCTGTTGGTGGATGACAACAAAGGCCAAGGTATGATTCTCATAATATTAATTATCAGCTACCTAAACCTCAAAATTACATGACCGTTGAAGATATGATCAAGTCCTTAGCTCAGACTGTGATGCAACAAAACGCTAAGACGAAATCAAGCATCCAAAATCTTGAAAATCAGTTGGGACAAATTGATCAAGCTGTGAGTAAATTAGAGGCCAGGGAACCGGTAAGAAACCCGAGAGAGAACGTCAATGCAGTGTTCTTGAGGAGCGGAAAAACGTTAAATGACTGTTCTGTGCCAAAACCGCGATCGCCAGATCTGAGTGGCGATCGCCATGAGATTACAGAGAGCAAAACAGGGTCTGCATCCCGATCGCGATCACCATGCCATTCCAGAAGATGAGATGCAAAATTATCCGCGACCGCGATCGCCAAGAGCTGAATATGTAGACGATTATGTTCATCCAAATTTTCCCCCTCTGTTCTCTCAGAAGCCTGTTGCTCCCTTTCCTGAGGCATTGAAGGATACTCGAAGACTGTATGACGACAAAGAGATCTTCAAAACCTTTAGTAGGTGTGAGGTAAACATTCCTTTGCTCAAACTTGTTAAGAGTATTCCTAGATTTGCTAAGTTTTTGAAAGAAGTTTGCACTATCAAGAGATATAAAAAACTGAAAGGAAAGAAGAAAGTTGAAATAAGTGAACAAGTTTCCGCAGTGTTTCAAAAACGCATGCCTAAGAAATGTGGTGATCCATGCATATTTAGCATTCCATGTGTGATTGGTGAAACTAAATTTGACGAAGCCATGCTAGATTTAGGTGCATCAATCAATGTTTTGCCTTACTCTTTGTATGAATCACTAGGCTTAGGACCGTTGCATAAAACAGGAACCGTTATTCAACTTGCTGATAGGTCTACTGTGTACCCGAAAGGGGTTATTGAGGATGTTCTTGTTATGGTTGGTGATCTGATTTTTCCTGCTGATTTCTTTGTGTTGGATATGGAGCATGCTAATAATGTCACACCTATACTGTTAGGTAGACCTTTAATGAAAACTGCACAAACGAAAATTGATGTTAATAGTGGGACTCTCTCTATGGAGTTTGATGGGGATAAGGTAGAATATAATATATATGATATGGATCCCATTGATAAGAATTCTCTATGTGCTATTGATGTGATTAAGCCTACTTGTAAGGATGAATTGCAACCTGTTTTAGAGAATCTCTTAGAGCCCCCAAAAGTAGATATTGTTTTGTCTACTAATATGCCGGAGTGTCAGGCTAAGCCAGAGCCTAAAGGTAAGCTCTCTCCACATCCTTTGGGCAATCGCCCTTCATTACTGACCTCGCTAGGCGAGATACCATTGATGTCTAGTGTGCAGGCACTTGACATTGAGCTTAAACAGCCGCCTGATACGGTCAAGGAGGAGAAAGTGAATGAAACCACCTTCATTGCTAGAGACAAGGTGGTTAAGGTAAGAGGGACGAGATTTAAGGCGTTCCATGAGTGGTTCAAGAGAGAATTCAGACAAGAGACGGTTTTCACAAAGCCAAATGGCGTTAGTTAAATCTCTTGAGTTTCATGTCGAGCCACGACATAAAATAAGGCGCTGCTCGGGAGGCAACCCGAGGTTTGAAACTGTTTTTATTTGTTTTTGTTCGGTTTAATTTTCTTTTTAGTTTTTCTATGGACAGGAGGAAATCACCGAAGCGTAGGGTCAGCTACAGTCAGTAGCCAATCTCGCTGTAAGTCTTCTCTCCCGTAAAAAAAAAAAAAAAAAAAAACTGAAAATCTGAAAATCATTCCGAGAAAAAAATAATATATCGGATTAAAAAAAAATAGAGTGTAGAAAAAAAAATATGAGAGAAAAGAAAGTAAGGAGTTGTATTACATCAAGTTTGGTTTCAGTAGTACTATCATTCTAGATCTACATTCGTTGGAGCTTAGCTTGTTGGTGACCATGTTCTTTGCAAAGAGTTGATTTGTTTGGGTCACCTTCTACATTGGAGGTATTCTTTCTTTTGCTTTAGATGAGCTATGCATTATTGGATTACATTTAGTGCTCATCTAGTTTCTCATTCTACCACACTTTGAGTTTTATTGGAGGAAGGTCATCCGACCTTGTATGTGAGTCTTCTGTCTCCTTCCCTGGGTTCGTTTTTATGTCTTCCATTTCATTGAGGACAATGCAATGTTTAAGTATGGGGGAGGAGAATGTATTCACATGTAATTATTTGGGTGTTGGTTGTATCTGCATGAGCTTATTGACTATATATTGTATGAAAAAGCCACAAAAATTGAAAAAAGGCATACAAAATCCTTGGATAGCAAGTTCTATGCAATAAGAAGGTGGTTTGACCGGCATTAGGCTGAGGCAAAAATAAGTCTTGAGTGATGTGAGTTTTGTGAGCCTGGAACAATTATTGAGTGGTTGGGATGAAAACCGGAAAGGCCGCCCAAGCAAGATGAGTGTTATATAAAAAAAAATTGAGTGTTTTAGGATTTTTATCATCTTGGCGTATGGAGACATAAGAAGGAGGCGTATAGGAGGATTCGGGTAGGCCACTTGGAGGAATAAGGTGTAGTTCTGGGTATGTCCTTATTTTATCACATTGTTCTTGATTGTTGTTGTTGTGTTTTGGAGGAGCTTATTGGTTATGTAATCACTAGGAGATATTCTTGTACTTCCTGAGGCTTTGAGTATTTTATTGTATGGGTAGCTTTTCTGTAAGTTACTCGGGACGAGTAAAAGTCTAAGTATGGGGGTATTTGATACGCTGCACTTTGTATAGCGTAACTAGGGATTATTACATTAGTTTAGGAGTATTATCATATGTGTTTCGAGTCATTATTATGTTCTGAGATATTTATTAAGAAGTGAAGAAATGAAAGATCAGAACCAAAGAAGATTGAAGACTTGAAGAATGAAGAAGCTTCTGCGACGCCAACCGCGATCGCCACTACCATCCAGGCGATCGCCATGGGGCGACAGAGACCACGGCGGAGCTTTACATGAAGACCGCGGTCGCCAGGCATCTATGGCGATCGCCACAATAAGGCCGAAGACATTCCGGACTTTCCTTATTTTCCCTTGTTTGTTTTATTTCTTTTTCCTTATTTTATTATTTCGTTTAGAATATATCTTTTACCATATATTTTTAGGGTTAGACTCTATTTAAGAACCCTAGATCTTTCCATCATCTTTCCATCATCTTTCCATCATCTTTTTCCATCAGACAATTTAGTTCTACAACCATGAGCAGGAACTAATCTCCATTGTTTTACTTAGCGGTTGAAACCTTCAGTTATTATGTTGTGAGATTTCTAAACTCTTGTTCTTTTCCTATGGGTTTGTATTAATTCTCTTGTTCTTCATCTTTTGATTTCTATTAGTTTTGCTAGCTTGATCACCTAGTTTGATTGATAGTTTTCTATTGCTAGACTAAGAATATACGGTGGAATTCCTTGTCATTGTAGCACTCATATCTGCATGATCTGGTAGTTGATTGCTTTTATGAAAGAGAATTGATTGCATGTTAATACTTGACGGTTGTAAGTTATTGCATGCATCCTTATAATTCCTGTGCCCTTTGCTGCTATTTCATCTAATCTTGAGAGGTTTCCCTGATTGCTAAATAGTAAGTATTATCAGGACCGGTTGGCCTGCTGATATATTAAAGATTGGAATAGGAACATTCCCTAGGATTGAATAGAACTTGAGATAAATCTATGATCAACTTGATTGACTGTTGTGTGGATACTTGCTAGGTGAAACCCCTTCGCATAATATTCTCACCCAAAACTTCCTCTGCTTGTTACTGGTTACTTGTGTGTTCTTGCAATCAAACCCCCCCCCCTTTGGTTACTTGTTACTAGTTGATATTTCACTTGACTGCATTGATTTGGTGTTTTGATTCCCTTGGGTTCGACCTCTACTTACTTGCTATACTCTAGTTAGTGTTTAGGGTTTTCTTTGATTTGGCACTACGACTTTAGCCTCATCACGCATACATTTTTTGTGGAGCGGGAGGTGTACCAAAGGGTTTAGGAACCCTTTGCTTCTTGGGAGGTGTTTCTTCCAAAGCTCTAGACCTCATCTCTTGGTCGGTGTATTCCCATGCAGACTTCTTTCTTTGTGTAGATCTAGGCACTTTGTTAGGAGCTCCTTGGAGACGACCACCGGTGTGTTTCGAAATAGGCGGCTCTTTGAGAGGTGTATCCACTTTAGCTATCTTTCTGACAGATTCAATACACTTCTCTTGATCATGTGGTGACAAGGTGTGGAATGTTTCTTCATAAAATTCATCAAATAAACGTCTTGCCACGTTTTTATTAGTTTCAAGATGACACTGTGTATCCACTTCTTCCAAAGACAACGTACTCCAAAAAGGATGCAAAGACACGGGCTGAATTGGCATTTGTTTCTTCACACAACTCTCAAGGTCATGGACACACAACATCCCGTCTCTGACCTTGGTTGCACAATCGCAATATTGTGGATTGTACATGCCTTGTGCACCTTTGTCGTATTCTTTAATTAAGAGCTCCATTGCCTTGTACGAAATTTTGCACTTCAAATGTACAAACAAAGATGTTTGGTGAACAAGTGTATACGTCTTTGTTATACTCTCGTTAAATGAACCCAATATCTCTTTCAGCTGGTTTCGTGCCATGTCACTGTATTCCTCAAACACTATGTCGAGCCTACCTTGGCCACCACTCAAATATGACTTCAAACAAGAATGTGCTCCTTCCACTCTGCATTTTTATTAAGGTGTTCAAAATCTAGCACAGATGGGAGCTCAGGGACTGCAATTTCTGTAAAATGCACATCCATGCGTCACGCGTGGAACACATCCATGCGTCACGCGTGGAACACATCCATGCGTCACGCGTGGAACATATCCATGTGTCACGCGTGGAACCATTCCACGCGTGATGTGTAAATGTGTAGTTTACAGAAACTGTTTAAATTCACACAAAACTGAATATAGTTGTGTAAGTGCAATTATAGATAAATTACCTGTTTGTCGTGTTGCTTCCAAGAGTAAACACGTCATCCGTCCATGCCGACACACATCTTTCTTTGAAAGGACCAAGCCAAATGTCTCTAACATATTGTAGTACAGGAATATGCGCGTTCCAAGCTCTCTCTTTAGTATCCAACTTTTTTTCATATCCTTCTACGGTGGTTTCCTCGAACAAGTTGTAGTAGTCGTTGGATAAGTTTTTTCCCTTTAGTTTCGATCTCATTTCGAGCGAAGCTTTGGCCTCTATGTTTTTCCTTATATGTCGTCTACATAGAAGAAACTTTGCATTTGGAAAAAGAAGATCCGTTGCACTCATTAAAGCTTGTTCACGGTCGGTGACAATGCAAGTCGGCGTTGCTCCAATTCTTCTATACATCTCTTGAAGTTGTTGCATTGCCCACAAATAATGCTCTTTAGTCTCTCCCTCAAGAAATGCCCCACAAACTACAAAGTTCCTCCATGTAGAAGTGATTCCAACAATCTCGAAAAATGACATTTTGTACCTGTAAAGAGATAATTTGAAATAATATTATTGCAATGTTATGGAAAATCGTATGTAATGGTCAATAATCACACAAAACTTACTTGATTGTGGCATATGTGGAGTCCATTATAAGTACATAGGGAAATGATTTCAAGAGCTTCATTGATTCCGGGGACGCAAAGAACATATCACCAATCATAGACGCATCATCTTTGCTTGTCCTATACTCCATGAAATAGTCGCTCTGTTTGCATTTGTAGAAAAACTCTTGGATAACAGTTCTTCCTTCCCTGTTTTCGATCCTCGTCTTGGCCATCAAATTGTAAACTTGTTTTTTTTTGTAAGGTTCTTGGGAGACTTGTTGAGCATAGTGTAATTCTCATTTGTTTTACAATGAGCCCTAGTCATTTCAACTACAGTACACACTTCATCAGACGTCAATCTGCCTGCAAACGCATTCCCGAACAAGCTACTACCAATAGGATGGTTGTGGGTACCTGACATTACAGTAAGTTTCCAAGCCCCTCTACGCTCCTCTCGAAGCTTTAATTCGAACCAACATCTACATTTTTTCGTCTTGATGTTTTTCCTCACTCCCTTAGCTTTTGAGTAATTCACTCGTCCTCTATCACAGATAAGCTGAAGTTTTCCAGATTTTGTTTCAGTAGGTGCTCTACTCCTTCCATTGACTATGAAGAAGTTGTTGGCTTGTGCAATGTTAACGGCCCAACTCACTCCCTGTTGTCTAGAGGTGAATACCAAGTCATTTGCAAACAACTCTGAGTAATCAACAGAGACATATTGTTCTTCTTGAACTTCAATATCAAATTGTGGTGCAGTACGCAAAGGATGAAACACATTTAAGCTACTTGTGTCTGAAAGTGGCCTCATCAAATGCGAAGGCCATTGCGACAAACCGTTACCGGTTCCAAAAGATCCAGTGTTGATATCACCAAACTGTGATTGCGGTTGCTCCCATGTTGTAAAATAAAGGCCCAAATCAAACGAAGGTATGTAGTCGAGGTATGACGGAGGTGGGCAGTCATTAAGAGTAATCTTGTCTAATTCAGTAAACACAAAAAAGTTCATCTATGCAAAAACACACAGATAACAAACCAGTTAAGCTTCTGTATGGAAAATCCACACGTCACTTATGGATCAGTTCCATGCGCGACGCATGGTCTCTAACCATGCGTGACGTGTGGAATTGCCATAAGTCATACATTTCAAATCCCTTAACCAACAAGTCATACATTATAATACATTTCAAACATCATAATCACTAAAGTAAACAAAAATTCACAAATCAACCTGTTCAGTCATACAACTAATACCTTGAACATGTAAAATCCATAAAACCTAACCAAGTCAACTAAAACAAGTCAACACCTTAAAAAGTAATATTATAATACACATCAAATATCATAATCACTAAAGTAAACAAAAATTCACAAATCAACATGTTTAGTCATACAACTAATACCTTGAACATGTAAAATCCATTAAACCTAACCAAGTCAAACCCCTAAAACAAGTCAACACCTTAAAAAGTAATATTATAATACATTTCAAATATCATAATCACTAAAGTAAACAAAAATTCACAAATCAACATGTTTAGTCATACAACTAATACCTTGAACATGTAAAATCTATTAAACCTAACTAAATCAAACCCTAAAACAAGTCAACACCTTAAAAATTATTATTATGAACAAGAAATGTTACCTTATTAAGGTTGTAACTTGAAAATGGTGCTTCTCCACCTCTTTCATTGGTGCATTCCTCTTCATTCTCCATATAGAAAGAAAGGAAGATAGTTAAAAATGGTGTTTTGCTCTAAAAAATGTTCAACAATGGTGTTAAAAGGGTTTTGACATTTGAAATATGGAAAGAAAGAAAGATAATAGGGGTTAATGTAGGTGTTATGAAAATAGTTAAAAAATTAATGGAGTTATTACAGTAGGTGAGACAAGACGTTCCTGCTGGCATGAGTTCTGAAAAGGAAATCCATGCGTCACGCATGGTGTGCATCTATGCGTCACGTGTGGTTTACAACCATGCGTCACGTGTGGTTTACATCCATGCGTCACGTGTGGTTTACATCCATGCGTGATGCACCAAATGGCACATGATCCCTTTGATCCATAGTAACACTGATGTGTGCATGATTTCTAAGAAAAATAAAATTACATATTGTCAAAGGTTGAACATTTAGGCCACGTAAGAAGTCCAAACAAAGGATATGCTACTTTCCAAGTTAATAGGTGTTATTGGGAGTTACCAACATGGTTAAATATCCCTAATAAGCATTGAAAACAATGTTTCATTACATTCGGACATCGTTTGAGTGTCGTTTCGCCAAAAAACCGCCTTAAGTCCATTTAAGGCGTTTTTAGTGGTTTTAGCGTTTAGGCTTAGTTTTGAATCCCGTTTTGTATGTGTGAGACCTTATTGGGACTTTATATGCCTTATAACACATTTGTGTATAAATTTTTCAAACATACGATAACATCAATGTTGCGACCATATATATTGCAACAAGTTAAGCCTGTGGTGAGTAGTTTGATTCGATACAAAGAGGGTGTTACTCTAAAAGCAAAAGGTTTTGATGCAAAGTTACCGACATGGTTAAATATCTATAATAGGCATTGTAAACAAGTTTCATTCCATTCCGATGATGTTTCGACGACGTTATGGCGAATTGTGGTTTTAAAGCCTTTAAAAACAACACGGAACATGATTTATTTTGCGTGACATAAGTACAAATACATTGAGTACATTGACATGGATCACATAAGCAACAAAAAAATACATTGAAATCCATGCGTCAAGTATGGACGCCAACCGTGCGTGACGCATGGATTGGGTTCATGCGTGACGCATGGAAATTTTTGCCTATAAAAGGCTGATAAGCGGTGTTTTACATACCGCAACTATGGATTATTAGCTAGTTTTGTATAGGATTATGTTACTTGTTCCTATGTAATCTGTATCATGGAGCTGTTCGAGAGAAGATTTACATATGAGATTCCAAGAGATGATACAAGCATTGGAAGCATTGAAGCATAAGGAAGAAGCTGCTGGAGACGAAGACGAAGACGAAGACTTGAAGAAACCAGCAATTCTGCCTCAGACAACAAGCCGCACCCGCGCCCGCGGGTCTCATCCTCAGGCAAGAATTCGGAAAAGCTAAAACCGCACCCGCGGGTCTCAAGCCGCACCCGCGGTTCTCACCTTCAGCCAATCCATTCGAGAAAGATCAAGCCGCGCCCGCGGATCTCAAGCCGCACCCGCGGCCCTCTGCCATCCAGAAGAAGCTGAAGAAATCCAAAACCGCGCCCGCGGCTCTCAACCCGCGGGTGCGGTTCCTCGACAGAAGAATCAAATTGAAGTCTTTGCCATTTGAAGTAATTTGTGTTTAATTTTGTAACTTTCCATACGTTTTTTAGACCTTAATTAGGCTGTTACATCTGCTAATACTATATAGGTAGTGGATGATCATTCTTGATCATCTAACCTTTGTTTTTGCTTAAGTTTTTGGAAGAGTTTTCACAAACTTATGAGTTGCTAAAGTTCCTTTGTTTCACTTGGCGTTTGAAGCTTTTGGATTCAACAAGTTGTGAGTTTATCCTTTCCCTTTGTCTAACTCTTTGATTGTCTCAACTCTCTTGTTTGTATTGTCGATGAACTAGATTTACTACTTTAGATTGATCACCTAAGTTAGTTGTGTCTTGTTCATATTGCTAGAGTTTGATACTTCTAGTTGAATTATCATACTTGTTGTGTAGCACAATCTATTTGCATGAACTAGTTGTGATTGTTAATAGAGAAGAGAGTTGAGTACATGTCGAGTATCCGACTAGTTGTCCATGATATTGCATGTATCTATCTATTCCTGAATGCATTGCTACTTTGTTATTGAACTTTGATAGTTTCGAGGTTATAATCGAGTAAGGGTTATTAGGACTAGTTGGACTAATAACTATTCAAGAACAGGAATTAGAACGATCACTTGAGAACTTGACATAGGGGTAAAAAGGATTCTAAGATCAACTTGTTAATCTAATTGTGGATAATCGCTAAGTGAAACACTTCGCTTAATCTTATTATAATCGAGTTGACTTTCGATACTTCGTATCAAAACCACAAAAAACCCCCCCTTTGGTTACGTTTATTGATTAGTCATTGTGATAACTTAAAAATTTGATAAACTGATTCTCTTGGGATTCGACCCTTACTTGCGTACTATATTACTTAGTTTGCATGTTAGGATTACTTGACTTGGCACACGACAAATTCGCCTCGTCAAATTTGGCGCCGTTGCCGGGGAATCAAATTTTCTTATTTTTAAGTTCTTATTTTGACTAACTTTAGTGTTGACTAGTGAATGGTCAACACCCGTCCTACTAATCAGCCTCTTTCTAGTCTTGATTCAGAGATCGAGAGAACTTTTCATCGGAATCGAAGAGAGAACAGAGTCGGGACTGAGACAGTAGAAATGGCCGATCGAGAAGCTCTTGCTGAAGTGCAACGTCAATTGGCTGACATGCAGTTGGTCGTTAATGCTCAACGAGAGCTAATTGAGACAAGGCTGCCAGGAGGTGGTGTTACTCGCACTTTGAGAGAGCGGCAAACACCGAACCTGACACAGCAACCTCAAGCTGTGGTTATTCCACCCCTTGCTCATGGGGTGACTTTCGAGCTCAAGTCGGGGGTGATCAATTTGCTCCCAAGTTTCCATGGATTGGCTGGTGAGGATCCAATCATGCATCTGAACCAATTTCATGACATTTGCATGACAACCAAACCGCCAAACGTCACGGAAGAGCAGATTAAGATGAGAGCCTTCGGGTTCACTTTGAAGGATGGTGCTCGTTCTTGGTATTACCATTTGCCAACCGGTTCGGTTGATAATTGGGAAAAGTTGCACAAGGTGTTCTTGAGCAAGTATTTTCCAGTGAAGAAGGCAAATGCTTTCAAGAAGGAGATAGCCCATGTCGAGCAAAGTGAAGACGAAACGCTCTATGACTACCTTGAACGCTTCAAGGGGTTGTGTGCTTCGTGCCCTTTTCATGGGTATGATACCGAGGATCTTGTGCTCTACATTTGCAATGGTCTCCTTAACCAAGAAAGGAGGATGGTTGATGCTGCGTGTGGTGGGAATATTCTCAACATGACGCCGGAGGATGCCATGGAGAAATTGCAAGATATGGCTGAGAGCACAAGAAGTTTTGGTAGGATATACACCAAAAAGGGAGTGCATGCAGCAAGTTCAGGGGATCCCGCTCTTGTAGCTGAGCTTGTAGAGTTGAAGAAGATGGTCTCTCAGCTGCAAAAAGGACAACAACAACAAGTAAAGGTATGTGGTATTTGTTCTGACCCTGCTCATTTTACAGATAAATGCCCTGAGCTTGAAAGTGAAGATGTTGCTGAAGTCAATGCTGCTGCTGGTGGGTATGGACCCCCACGACCTCGTGATGATCAACAAAATAACTACAACCCGAGGTATAGAGATCATCCCAATTTTCGGTGGCGTGATCCAAATGAGCCCCAACAACAAGCTCAAGGCCCTCGACCCAATGCTGGACCATCTACTGCGGAGCTGCTGAGATCTTTGACTCAACACTTCACAACTCATGTTCAAACGACCGAGTCGAGCATCAAGAACATGGAGAAGCAAATTGGGCAGTTGGCTGAAGCTGTTACCACCATTGCACAACAAAAGTCCAATTCTCTACCGTCCCAAACGGTGGTGAATCCAACCAGAAATGTGAGTGCAGTGACAACAAGAAGTGGTAAGATTTTGGGGGAAACCAAAAAGCTTGTCGAGGCTTCGGCAGAAAAACTAGCTTCTGAGGACAGCCAAGAACCGCGCCCGCGGGTTGAAAACCGCGCCCGCGGTTCCTCCACTACGCCAGAAGTCAGTCTTCCTGAAAAACCGCACCCGCGGGTAGAGAGCCGCGCCCGCGGTTTTGCCACTGCGCCAGAAGACAATTGCTCTGACGAGCCGCGCCCGCGGGTTGAAAACCGCACCCGCGGCTCATCCACCGAGGTAAATATTCCAGATTTTCCTTTACAAAATGCTGAACTCGAAGTGGAGGATCGGGGGGATTTCCAGTTGAGACAGGACAACTACGTTCGTCCCAACTTTCCACCTCTCGACTCTACCAAGCCTCCCGCCCCGTTTCCCGAAGCCCTTAGGAACACCAAAAGGCCGGAAAACGACAAGGAGTTGTTTGAGACGTTCAGCAAATGTGAGGTAAACATCCCCTTGCTCAAGTTAATTAAAAGCATTCCTCGATATGCAAAGTTTTTAAAAGAACTTTGCACAATCAAGAGGAATCAAAAGTTGAAAGGGCGACAAAAGGTGACGGTAAGCGAGCGTGTCTCCGCTGTATTTCAAAGGCGAATGCCTAAGAAGTGCAGCGATCCGGGCATGGTCAGCATACCTTGCCGTATAGGCGACACACATTTTGAACGAGCCATGCTCGATTTGGGTGCATCGATAAATGTGTTGCCTTACTCTCTCTATAAGATTCTCGGGTTAGGTCCACTTCATGAAACCGGAATTGTTATTCAACTAGCCGATAGATCCACCGTGTGTCCTAAAGGCGTAGTTGAAAACGTTTTGGTTATGGTGGATAATTTGTTCTTTCCCGTTGATTTCTTTGTGTTAGACATGGAACATGATGGGCAAGCTGCTCCTATTTTGCTTGGGAGACCCTTCATGCGAACCGCTAACACAAAGATTGATTTGGCTAGTGGATCTCTTACTTTAGAGTTCGATGGGGAAATAGTTCAATTTAACATTTTTGATGCTATGAAACACCCCGTCGAAGATGCTGCGTCTATTTGTTCAATTGATGTAATTGATCCTATAGTATTAAAACACAGCATCGTTCACTCACCAACAATTGATTTGTCTCTTCCACCTGAGATTCAAAGTGTTCTAGCTCGTCTAGACACTTCGGATAAAATTTTGGCCGGTCGGCCCATGCTACTAACTTTGGAGAGCGAAAAGCTTCTTCCTTCTATTGTGCAGGCACCGGTTGAAGAGCTTGAAGAGATACGCCGGGATGCGTATGAAAAGACGAAGGCTTGGCATGACAAGAACATCTTGAGGAAAGATTTCAAGGTGGGAGACAAGGTCTTGCTCTACCAATCTCGTCTTCAACTTTTTCCAGGTAAGATGCGATCCCGGTGGAATGGCCCGTATGTTGTTGCTCGCGTCTTTCCTCATGGCGCCGTGGAGTTGTTTAACAAAGACAACCACAACGTCTTCAAGGTGAATGGTCAAAGGTTAAAACCTTACCATGAGGGATTCACCGAAGTGTCTTTCGATGAAATGGCTCTAGAAGAGCCAACTTTGGAAAATTGAAGACGGGAAACCAAGTCGAGCCACGACTCTAACCAAGGCGCTGCTTGGGAGGCAACCCAGGGTATTCTTCTTTTTCCCTTGAATTTCATTTTCTTTTTAATTGTTTTGTTTTCTATTTTCTAGGAAGTCAAGACGAGAAGACGATGGTCGTTTGCTACTAAAGGAATTGACGGTTCTTCTTTTCGTTTATAAAAAAAAAAAAAAAAAAAAAAAAAGGAATTGACGGTTCATCTTCTACCCTTCTCCATATCAAAATTCATCTTCTAACCTTCTCCACATCAAATTTCATTTTCTACCCCCTACCACATCAAACTCCCACCACATAAAAGCCTCTCTTCCCACTTCCCACCACATACCCTACCTCTCAAAAATCAAAAACCTCCCACCAAACCCCTCTCTCCCAACACCAACACACCCCCACCAAATCCTCCTCACCAACCGCACCCTGCGCAGAAATCCTGTCACGACGAAACCGCACCCGCGGCTACAAACCCGCACCCGCGGCTACAAACCCGCACCCGCGGCCTTGCCCTGTCAAGAATTCTCCAGCTCGCACAAACCGCACCCGCGGCCCCAAAACCGCACCCGCGGTTCCCTCCTTGCCAGAAATGAGACAAACGCAAAAACCGCACCCGCGGCTCCCAACCCGCGCCCGCGGTTTCGCCTCTGTCGCCCACTGATTTCAGTAAGTTCATTGTTGTTGATTTTTCTTACGCCTCGGGGAGGGCTTTTTGCTATTGTGCTGCTGCTGCTGTGTGGTATATTTGTTGTGTGCGGATTTGTGGTGGCATTTGTTTTGCGTATACACTCTGATGGCTGCAGCAGGAACATCCCGAGGCCACAAAAATGATCTGTGGCAACAACAGGTTCAGACCAACTTAGCTTATTTAAGGGCTAAGCAGTGTGTAGCCACGAGATTTTTTCATCCACGTACCCTCGATGATTTGGGTATGTCTGCATGCACTGAAGCCATGCTTGAGCACGCAGGGCTGCAGAGTTTCGTGTACAGGTCAGCTCCTACTCATGCCGAGGCTACCTATCAGTTTCTGGCAAGCCTCAAGTCCAAGAACGTCTCGGAGACCACCTCCATCTCGGCTATCCAGTTCATTTACAATGGACGGTCCTTTACAGTTCAGGCTGAACAGCTGCGCCAAATCTTGGGAATCTCTCAGGTTCCCTCTGCAGATTATGATACTATAGTTGGTGCCAACCCTACACAGGTCTGGTACACATGGACGGGACAAGTTCGGGATACACATGGTAATGATTATAATGCAAAGATGTCCCATCCATGTCTCCGCCTGACACAGCGGGCTCTCTCTATGGCCTTCTTTGGGCTTTCTGAGGTGAACAAGGTGCCTGCCTACCAGCTGAAGTATCTGTATGCTCTCATGCCGGAATGTCAGGTAATTCCGGATTGGCTCTCACTTTTTGTTCACTCTTGTAAGACAGCCCGCTCAAAACCGAAGGGACAGATTACTTTGGGTGGCATGATCACCCTCATCCTTGAGGCTGTCGTCCCCGACTGGGAGACGCTTGACTGCGTAGGTAGTCCGGACCCCTCACTAGGTCCCTATTTGCTGGATACCACGTTTCTGCAAACCCGACTTAGGTGGCTCAAGTCAGTTCCAGCAAATGAAGACGAGCGGATGTGGGTTTGGCTCGGTCCTCCCGAGATTGCTCTCACCGAGGATTTTGCTTACGGGCCAGCCCATACCTTTAGGCTCAACCCAGCACCCGCTCCCCCTCGTGCAGCTGCTAGACGACGAGCTCGAGGTGGGATCAGCATACAGGAGCCGGTTCCGCAGCTGGATCAGCAGCCAGCTGACCTTGAGGATGATGATGATGACGACTTCCAGGAGCCTGCCCCTCATTTTCAGCCTCAGAGGCAATGGGGCGAAGGCTCGTCTTCTGCAGCTCCTGCTGACATACCTTGGGAGCAGCGCCTTTTCGAGCGGATTGAGTATGTCTACCAGTCGGTTCAGACGGTGAACCAGAATGTTGAGAGGCTGCAGCAGACGGTGAACCACAATTTTGAGAGGCTGCAGCAGTCGGTGGATGACTTACGGCTCGACATGCATGCTCGTTGGCCCGAATATCCAAACCGGGATGACCCGGATCAGTGAGCTTCTTTCTCTCTTCCTCATTATTTTTCTATGTCTTACACACTGAGGGCATTGTGCACTACAAGTATGGGGGAGGGAAATTAGTTCATTGCTTATCCTAGAGTAGTTTCATTTTCTTGTTATTTCCCTTCGGTTTTTATTTTGTTGTACTTTGCATGGAATTAAAAACAGAAAAAGCCACAAAAATACGAAAAAAAGGCAAATGAAAATCCTGGGATGGAAAAATCCATGCAATAAGCGGGTAGTTCGGCTTGCGTTAGGCTTGGCAAAAAAGGACTTGAGGGCGGTAAGGAATGGTGAGATTGAAAATGAAATGAGTGGCTAGGTGAAAACCTTTTCGAGGCGCCTAGGCAAAATGAGTGACATGAGTGTCTTAGGACAAAATTTTTTGCATGATAACCACTATGGAAGACCAAAATTGATAGATTTCTTTCTCATCATATTGTTTGTATACTAAATGTGTTAGTAATTTGTAGTTTCTTTCTTTTTCATACTTCCTGAGATCTTTGAGTGATTATTGTAAAAGAGTAAGTTTCTTTTAGCTTACTCGGGGACGAGCAAGGTCTAAGTATGGGGGAGTTTGATAAGCGGTGTTTTACATACCGCAACTATGGATTATTAGCTAGTTTTGTATAGGATTATGTTACTTGTTCCTATGTAATCTGTATCATGGAGCTGTTCGAGAGAAGATTTACATATGAGATTCCAAGAGATGATACAAGCATTGGAAGCATTGAAGCATAAGGAAGAAGCTGCTGGAGACGAAGACGAAGACGAAGACTTGAAGAAACCAGCAATTCTGCCTCAGACAACAAGCCGCACCCGCGCCCGCGGGTCTCATCCTCAGGCAAGAATTCGGAAAAGCTAAAACCGCACCCGCGGGTCTCAAGCCGCACCCGCGGTTCTCACCTTCAGCCAATCCATTCGAGAAAGATCAAGCCGCGCCCGCGGATCTCAAGCCGCACCCGCGGCCCTCTGCCATCCAGAAGAAGCTGAAGAAATCCAAAACCGCGCCCGCGGCTCTCAACCCGCGGGTGCGGTTCCTCGACAGAAGAATCAAATTGAAGTCTTTGCCATTTGAAGTAATTTGTGTTTAATTTTGTAACTTTCCATACGTTTTTTAGACCTTAGTTAGGCTGTTACATCTGCTAATACTATATAGGTAGTGGATGATCATTCTTGATCATCTAACCTTTGTTTTTGCTTAAGTTTTTGGAAGAGTTTTCACAAACTTATGAGTTGCTAAAGTTCCTTTGTTTCACTTGGCGTTTGAAGCTTTTGGATTCAACAAGTTGTGAGTTTATCCTTTCCCTTTGTCTAACTCTTTGATTGTCTCAACTCTCTTGTTTGTATTGTCGATGAACTAGATTTACTACTTTAGATTGATCACCTAAGTTAGTTGTGTCTTGTTCATATTGCTAGAGTTTGATACTTCTAGTTGAATTATCATACTTGTTGTGTAGCACAATCTATTTGCATGAACTAGTTGTGATTGTTAATAGAGAAGAGAGTTGAGTACATGTCGAGTATCCGACTAGTTGTCCATGATATTGCATGTATCTATCTATTCCTGAATGCATTGCTACTTTGTTATTGAACTTTGATAGTTTCGAGGTTATAATCGAGTAAGGGTTATTAGGACTAGTTGGACTAATAACTATTCAAGAACAGGAATTAGAACGATCACTTGAGAACTTGACATAGGGGTAAAAAGGATTCTAAGATCAACTTGTTAATCTAATTGTGGATAATCGCTAAGTGAAACACTTCGCTTAATCTTATTATAATCGAGTTGACTTTCGATACTTCGTATCAAAACCACAAAAAACCCCCCCCTTTGGTTACGTTTATTGATTAGTCATTGTGATAACTTAAAAATTTGATAAACTGATTCTCTTGGGATTCGACCCTTACTTGCGTACTATATTACTTAGTTTGCATGTTAGGATTACTTGACTTGGCACACGACAAATTCGCCTCGTCAAAGGCCCAATATCGAAACCCTACCATTTTGTTCCCTTCCTTCTTCTCTTGTCAGCGCAGAAGTAACACAAACGCACGGATTTACCCTAAAATCAACCATTTCCAACAACTCTTTGCATATAAAGGTATGTACAAAGTAAGATTTCATTGTTATGCTATTATTTTGATGTATATATGAGGTTTTGATGTTTTTTTGAACATATTTACATATGTAGATCCAATGTGTATGTTATACTTTGATTAGAAGGGATTAAACTTAGAATTATGATAGAATTGTGTACTTTGTTGATAATTTCTTGACCAATTTGATATTTTCATGTGTAGATAGTGTAATTAGGATTTTGATATTGAATTTAGGTTTTGTGAATTTGGGTTATGAATGTGGGTGTTGAAATTTGGTATGGTATGGTTTGAATAATATTATTGAAAAACTGTTGAATTTCAGAAAAAATGTTGAGATTAGGGTTTGTAAATACATCCGAAGTTAGATCCTGAAGTTCTGAAAGTGGAATTCCACGCGTGACGCGTGGACTCGAACCGTGCGTCACACATGGTTGCTATCCATGCGTCACGCATGGAATTGCCACATTCAGAACTTCAGGACTATGCATAAGTTAATTGAGTATGTAACTATAATTTGGTTCTATTTGTGATTATACAGATGTCCTATTTCGGTCAAGAATCAGATGTTTCTGATATTAGTACGACGTCTAGCGTGGCAGACAACTTTGATATGCTTGAACAGGAGAGACGTGAACGGGAGAGACAAGAAAGTGAGCGACGTGACACATGGAATAGAATAGAGCCTCAAAGGGAGAGAGGGGAACCATCCACTAGACCAAGGATGACCGCACGAGAATACAGGAACCTCTTCAGGCCGTTCAACCCTCGTCGTTAGATCTTTCTTTTGAAAATTTATCGACCTTCTTTGTTTGCTTGTTCCTTTGAATGTTGTTTGTTTAGAACTACTTATTATGTTGAACCTTATTATGTAGAACCTTATTATGTTGCACCTTTGAAGTGTTGAACCTTATTGTGTTGTCTATTTTGTTGGTATGTTGAAACATGTCGAGCCTTGTTATATTTCTTAATTATATGGTGCACCATACATATTGCGGCTCGTTTCACTTTAAAAGGAATAAATCTTGATTTGAGGTTACACACATGGTTAAATATCTCTAATAGGCATTGAAACCAAGTTTCATTCCATTCCGGTGAAGTTTCGATAACGTTTTTGTCGAATTAGGCTTTATCGCCTTAAACACCACACTAAAAATGAGTTATTTCGCACACATAACTAATCATACATTGAATATGGCTTCATATATCTGAAGTTTCATATGCAAATCCTTGCGTCACGTGTGGTTTACAACCATGCGTCACGTGTGGTTTATATCCATGCGTGACGCACCAAATGGAACATGATCCCTTTGATCCTTAGTAACACTGATGTGTGCATGATTTCCAATCAAAATAAAATTACATATTGTCAAAGGTTGGACATTTAGGCCACGTAAGAAGTCCAAATAAAGGATATGCTACTTTCCAAGTTAATAGGTGTTATTGGGAGTTACCCACATGGTTAAATATCCCTAATAAGCATTGAAAACAAGTTTCATTACATTCGGACATCGCTTGAGTGTTGTTTCGCCAAAAACCGCCTTAAGTCCATTTAAGGCGTTTTTAGTGGTTTTAGCGTTTACGTGCCTCATTTCGTGTGAGCGAGACCTTGTTTCTACTAAATATCCCTAATAAGAGTAAGTTGTATAGTATTTTCAACAATAATCACCGTCAATGTTGTAGAATATACATATTGCGACAAGTTAGAGAGTTATGACTAATATGTTTTTTACAAAGGAGGCGGTACTTTAAAAGTTACAAGTTGTGATTGGGAGTTACCCACATGGTTAAATATCCATAATAGCTATTGAAAACAAGTTTCATTACATTCGGACATCGTTCGAGTGTCGTTTCGCCAAAACCGCCTTAAGTCCATTTAAGGCGTTTTTAGTGGTTTTCGCGTTAGGCATAGTTTCGAATCCCGTTTTGCATGTGTGAGGCCTTATTGGGACTTTATATGCCTTATAACACATTTGTGTATAAATTTTTCAAACATACGATAACATCAATGTTGCGACCATATATATTGCAACAAGTTAAGCTTGTGGTGAGTAGTTTGATGTTTTACAAAGAGAGTGTTACTCTAAAAGCAAAAGGTTTTGATGCAAAGTTACCCACATGGTTAAATATCTCTAATAGGCATTGTAAACAAGTTTCACTCTATTCTGATGAAGTTTCGACGATGTTATGGCGAATTGTGGTTTTAAAGCCTTTAAAAACAACACGGAAAATGAATTATTTTGCGTGACATAACTAGAAATGCATTGAATACATTGACATGGATCACATAAGCAACAAAACACATATGAAAATCCATGCGTCACGTGTGGCTTACATCCATGCGTGACGCGTGGTTTTATGTTGCAAAATCTTATTGTTATATTTATAATGCTTATATTGTTGTTATGTTGACGAATGTTGAACCTTATTATATTTCAAATTTTATATGGTGCGCCATACATATTGCGACCTCGTTCGGTTTTCAAACTATGTTTCACTTACAAAGGTAGAAATCTGAATTTCAAGTTACACACATGATCAAATAGACATTATAAGGATTGAAACAAAGTTTCATTCAATTTCGATAAAGTTTTGATGACATTTTTGTCGAATTGGGCTTTATCGCCTTAAAAAAGACACTAAAAATGTGTTTCTTTGCACAATTAACTAGAAATACATTCAATACATTGAATATGTGTAGATTTATATATGCAAATCCACACGTGATGCATGGATTAACTCCGTGCGTGACGCATGGACGCAATCCGTGCGTGACGCATGGACGCAATCCGTGCGTGACGCATGGACGCAATCCGTGCGTGACGCATGGACGCAATCCGTGCGTTTTCTGGAATGGGCAATCCGTGCGTCACGCACGGATTAGAACCATGCGTCACGCATGGATGACCTGGGCTGTAAATAGCAAAATGCATGGGCGGTAAATAGAAAGTATGTTGTTTTATCACTACAGAAGACTTGATTTAGTTAGCATCAAGAGGATCTTATGGGGGATTGCTAAGATGTTATTAGTTAGATTTTCCTTGTCTAATCTATTTCTTAATTTCTACATTCTACACTCTGAAACACTGTTTGCAAGTAAGTGTACCTACTACCTGTCCTTTCTGGAAGATCCTTAATATACATCAAGTCTGACAGATGATGAGAACTCTAATTACTGAACTTCTTTTAAAATCGAAAAGGCTTATTGCAATCCTGACACACGCAGTGTGTCAGACTTTAAATTCCACGCGTCGGTCAGCTCCGCGCGGAGTTTAACTATTTATATAAGTTCTCGAATTCACAATTCGTGAGCGTGGAAAATAGAAATATAAAAAAACCGGTTCAAAATTAGGGAACCGGATGTAGTGAACCAGAAATATTGAACCGGAAATAGTGAACCCGATGTAGTGAACCTGTTTGGGCAATTGAGAAATCGGGTATTGAACCGGGTTTGAAAGTTCAAAATATGAAACCAAACATAACGAATTGAGCATTCGTGAGCTTGTAACGGTCGAAAAAATCTCGGAAATTGTAATTGCCACCTAAGAACAAGTTTGACCGTAAAATCCATAAATTTGACTTAGAACCTCCCAAATTGTGGATTCGGGAGGAATGAAACTAAGTTAAAAAAAACAGATAAAATCCTGACAAAAAACCTTCCGATTTGTGAAAGCAAACCTCATGAATGTTGAATTCGTAAGATCCTAACAACAGTAAAAAATCTCGGAAATTGGATCTGCCTCGTAAATGCAAGTTTGACCGTGGAATTTGAAATTTGAATTTGAACCTCCCGAATTGTGAATTCGGGAGAGATTAAAATAGGTTAAAAAAAGCCGATGAAATTCCTATAAGTAACCATCCGAATCGTAAACTCGACGTCTTTTCATCATCCCAAAAAAAAATGGACACCAATTGGTGGTCTGGATTATTGGCCGGCAGTTTTTGCAATGAATCGCCTCCGGAAATTTCAATTGAAAAGGTGATTAGGCAATCGAGAGAGATGAACGGAGGCGGTGATACGGTGGCTAGAGAAGAAGTTGCAGATCCGAGTAGAGGAGGAGGGTTGGATGTAGATCCGGCAGTTGGCCTGAATCGGGAGGAGGCGATGGAGCCCGGGTCGGTGGGAGAAGTTACTGAGGCGTTGGAGGCCGGTTTGGTGGGAGGAGTAGATCCGGCGGTTGAGTCGGTAGGCGATGTTGCAAAATCGGGTGAGATGGAATGGGAGGCGGGTTTGGCCGGAGGAGTATGTCTGAGGCAAGAGGAGCGGCGTGAAGCACAGGCGGATTCGGGAGGAGAGATGCGTCGAGAAGAGACGGGCTTGGATGGTGGAAGGGGCGGCGCCGGTGAGGAAGAAGAGGCGGAATCCGGGAATATTTTTGCGAGATGTGGATCTTTGGGTGCGGCGGTGGCGGAGGAAGAAGAGGGAGTCGGGAATATGGAGGTTGAAGACAAAGTGGTTGAGGAAGAAAGGAGGAAGGGGAAGGCTGCGGTAGGGGAGGAAGAAGATGAATATGGGCAGAGGCACCCGAATCCAAAAATCGGGAGCTATGAGGAAAGTGAATCTGAGGGTGACCTGATAAGCATTGCAGCAAGGGTCGGAGCGGAGGCGGTGAAGATGGCGGAAGAATTAATTGCTGATCCCCCTCCTCCGAAAAGAGCCCGACGGATTTCCGACGCGGTATGTAAAATTAATAAGTTTTAAATATTTTATCCTAGTAATTAAAGTAGTATTTGAAATGTTATTAAAAATAGTAAATGTAAATATTTGGCATGATATAAAAGTTTTAATTATTTAGCATGATATAAAATAGTAAATGTATATATTTGGCATGATATAAAATAGTAATTAAAGTATAAATAGTGTAAGTAAAAGTATAAATAGTGTAATTAAAAGTTGTAAAAATTATTTAGCATTTAATTATGAAGTTTTAAAAACGGTAAAAATTGTAAAAATTGTAAAAATTGTAAAAATAATATAAATAGTGTAATTATGTAGTTATGAAGCAAAATCGTTAAATGTAATTATTTAGCATTTAATTTATAGTGTTGTAAAAAGGAAAACTAGTAACAACATAAGTTGCATTTCAAAAGAGATTAAAACGTTAAGTTGAATTGATTGCATTTAAAAAGATATTAAAAACGTTAGTACAGAATGTTATATTAATAGACATGTGTGTGTTTAAATAACTAATTAGTATAAGAAATATAAAAATTTTAGGCCATAGCTGGTAAAATTAGGAGATTGCTTGCTGGTAGAAGAAGAGTTTCCGAGCGTATAGTCACGGCTTCGGGCCGCAAGAGAGGTGGGTCTAGAGGGGGTGTTGGTTCATCCCGGGGGCGTAGAGGTCGCGGTAGGGGTAGGCCTGTCGCTTCTGATCAGGTGCAGTCATCAGTAGGCCCTGGCTTAGATGATATTTGTAATGACGACCCGTCTTTTTCACAGCCTCTAGTTGTACCCTTTATGAACAGGATGTCGCTTCTGTTCTTCAGTCTCCTCCTAGAGCTGACCCCCAACCTTCTGCACCAGTTGATACACCACCTCCTCCTCCCGTTGTGCCCGATCCTGTTTTGCATAGTTTCGAGGCGCACAATGCTCATAAGATTGCAAAGGAGGAACTAGAAGGCGATCCCCCACGGGAGTTCACACCGAGAACCCGATGCTACACCCGGCCCACTGATTTCGGACGTTTTAGGCCGTACTTACCACAGGATCCTTGATGAGGCTAAAGTCGTAGTGCCAAATCAAAGAAAACCCTAAACACTAACTAGAGTATAACAAGTAAGTAGAGGTCGAACCCAAGGGAATCAAAACACCAAATCAATGCAGTCAAGTGAAATATCAACTAGTAATAAGTAACCAAGGGGGGGGGGGGGGGGCTTGATTGCAAGAACACACAAGTAACCAGTAACAAGCAGAGGAAGTTTGGGTGAGAATATTATGCGAAGGGGTTTCACCTAGCAAGTATCCACACAACAGTCAATCAAGTTAATCATAGATTTATCTCAAGTTCTATTCAATCCTAGGGAATGTTCCTATTCCAATCTTTAATATATCAGCAGGCCAACCGGTCCTGATCTTACTATTTAGCAATCAGGGAAACCTCTCAAGATTAGATGAAATAGCAGCAAAGGGAACATGAATCATAAGGATGCATGCAATAACATACAACCGTCAAGTATTAACATGCAATCAATTCTCTTTAATAAAAGTAATCAACTACCAGATCATGCAGATATGAGTGCTACAGTGACAAGGAATTCAACCGTATATTCCTAGTCTAGCAATAGAAAACTATCATTCAAACTAGGTGATCAAGCTAGCAAAACTAATAGAAATCAATAGATGAAGAACAAGAGAATTAGAAATCTCACAACTTAATAACCGAAGGTTTCAACCGCTAAGCAAAACAATGGAGTTTAGTTCCTGCTCATGGTTGCAAAACTAAATTGTCTGATGGAAAAGATGATGAAAAGATGAAAAGGCTGCTAGGGTTCTTAAATAGAATCTAACCCTAAAATAATATGGTAAAATATAAATCTAAAAGGAAAAGAAATAAAACAAAACAAAAGAATCAAAAGAAACGTAACAAAAGCAGCTAATGATTTGAGCTGCTTGCTTCTATTCCTTGGCCCAATCAACAACGAAATGAGCGGCCGACTGAAGGAATGGCCCAACGTCAGCACGTGGCCCAGCTGCTTGCTTCATTTAAATCAGCCCAGTAACGAACGAAGTAGAATTCAACACAATACCCGCGATCGCGGATATTAATCCGCGGTCTCGGATCTATTAAATCATCTCGGCTCCTCTCTGTTGCTCCACCGCGATCGCCGCTGATCCATGGCGAATGGCTTCTGTTGAATGATGGCGATCGCCTGGATGGTAGTGGCGATCGCGGTTGGCGTCGCAGAAGCTTCTTCATTCTTCAAGTCTTCAATCTTCTTCGATTCTGATCTTCATTTCTTCACTTCTTAATAAATATCTCAGAACATAATAATGACTCGAAACACATATGATAATACTCCTAAACTAATGTAATAATCCCTAGTTACGCTATACAAAGTGCAGCGTATCAATCCTCCTCATGGTTCTTGGTTCCGGATCGATGAGCAGACGAGGTTGACACGTAACAGGGATTTGTAGTATGAGTTTGTGAATCACAACCTCATTGGAGCGTTCATTGAGCACTGGCACCTGGAGACGAACAACTTCCATTTTCCTTGGGGAGAGATCACGATTACGCTGCATGATGTAGCAATGATTTTGGGCCTTTCTAATGAGGGATTACGTGCGACTACAGGTCCATTTGCTTATGCCATGCAAGAGAGGAGGTATTGTAATGATCTGTTTGGGTACATGTTCGGAGTTGATCCCAGTTATGTGTCCCCACTAGATAAGTGGAACATGACAGGGCCTCTGAGGCAGGGTCGGGTAAGGGCTTGTAGTTTTTGGCCCCACGTGTTGCGGATGATTGAGGACGAGGATGATCCTGATTGCATAGCCTCTGGATATTTGTGGTATCTTATGTCCAGTAGTTTGTTTGTGGACAAGAGCACCACCCTTCTGCAGACCCGCTTGTTTCCATTATTTGACGATCCGACGAGAGTAGTCGATACAGCTTGGGGCGCTGCTGTCCTCGCAAATCTGTATCGGGAATTAGGCGAGGCATCTAGGAGTGGAGTGGTTGGTTTCGGCGGTTGTCCTTATCTTTTACAGGTACGTAGTAATAGTAGAAGTGATATACACTTGTAAAGTTGTCTGACGTTAACGATTTGCATTAATTGTATCAGATTTGGATATGGATGTACTTCATTTACTTCCCGGGGAACCCGAACTTCCAGCGTGATATGGTAGGTGATGATGAGAGACGCGCATCCCTTTACCACACCGACAGGACTGCTACCCAGCACGAGTTGAGCCCCCATGTTTACAGGCTGATTCTGGATGAGTATCGACCAGAGGATGTAAGTATTGTTTAACGACTAGTTGTATACGTACATTATTTGAACTTGGCAAATTTTTAACTTTTTACATTTGCATTGTAATCTTGTAGATATGTTGGATGCCTTACGGCCAGCTAGATTTTGTTGACCGGTTTAGGGCCTCTACATATCGAGGAACGTTGAGGTTCCTTGATATTCAGGAGCCCTATATGTCGGATAGGGTGGTACGTCAGTTCGGACGACAGCAGAGCAGACCACTGTTTGTGCCTAAAAATACGAAGACTATGGAACGTTAAGGAGCTACGCGTAGAAGCATAGAAGCGACGCGGCGTGAAGAACGAAGGATGGCGTCGATGTGTCTTTATAAGGAAGAGCACGTCGTTCAGCTATGGGAATTAGGCCAGCCGCCACTTAGTTACCTTGTTCTGTATTATATTCATGTAAATGGTAAAAGATAAGATAAAAGAATATCTCTTACCATATTTATTATATCGTTAGAAGATAGAAGGAAAAGAAAAAGATCTTATTTCCTTAGTAGGATCCTAGGGTTAACCTATATAAAGGTTAACGCCAACCTTTTGTAATCATCTCACGCTACGCCGTAATATCAATACCACAAGAAAGTTTAAGTTTCAACCTTATTCTCTCGTCTTGTTCTCTTAGTGTTAAGATTATACCGTTCTCCTTGATCTTTGCCCTACAATTGCTTAGTTATCATCTCGTTGATAATTTCGCTACAAACAATTGGTGCCCACCGTGGGGCTTGATCAAAATGGTGTCATCTTTCCACACAAAGGGAACCTCTTTTTTTTTGCAGGAAGCCATGAAGTCTCCAACCAATAGCCCTCGCAACAACAGGGATTCAGAGACCGAAGAACGCGTAAAGGACTCCCTCAGTCTCAAGAACAAAGAACGAGTTACAAACCCCGACGATCCAATGCAGGGAGATTCGGAAGAAGAATTCGAGAACGTTTCCGACGTCGCCAGAGACGACGATCCCGCCACCAAAAAGAAAGCCGACGATGACGTCACCAACATGGCCTCCGTCAAGAATCACTTCAACAACGTCCAAAAATCCTGGGAAGAGGCCAAGAGCGCCAGTGAAGAAAAAACGACGGGACTCGCCAAAGAAAACGAGCGACTACGCTCTGTTATAAAAGAACTCAGGACAGAGTCCGCTAAGCCTCCCACTTACGTTCGCGATCGGAGTGTCGTTCATCGTCTGGACATGGGTGCCATAGCCGACGAGGAAGAAGACCTTGAGCTCTCAAGACGCCCAAGACCGATCACATCGACGAGAGCGGGCCGAGGAGAGCCATCCAAAAAGCAAGCCCTAACTCCCAACGCGGTCGCGAGTATCGTAGCCCAACAAGTCGGAGCCTTAAGAAAGGAGATGATGCTTAGGCCAGAAGCTCCAAATTCCATAATACCTGAAGAAGAGCATGTGTTCGAGGAAAGCCCTTTTATTAGGAGTATCGCCGTCCAGAAGATCGAAAAGAAATTCACCGTTGCGGATCTCCCCGTCTACGATGGGTCAAGCGACCCCGAAGAACATATCTTATTGTACAAAGCCAAGCTCTCCACATGACACCAAACCTCGAACAGAAATTCGAACAAAGAAGAAAGGCGGAATTAGAATGAGATGAAAGAAGGATAAGTCGAATGATAGGACAATTGGAACCAAATCAAACAATGATAAAACCCTTGAACTTAAGAACAAGAACCTTACCGAATGATGAAGAAACCCCAACGGATGATTACAACCAAACACAATGACTTTGGTGGGTCAAGGCACTTGGAGGTTGCTCTATGGAGTCCCGATAGCACCAACCTTATGGAGGAGATTGACACACACAAGCACAACTAGGGCCAACTCAACAACAATGCACACGGGGCACTCTTCTCACAAAAGCTCTCTTTTGGGAGGAAAAACGATAAACGCTGTATTCAATATCAAAGTCTGGGGGGGCTAAACAATAACTAGGGCAAACCTTATATAGGGTCAATAAGGTGGCCAATTAAAAGAAATAAGTAAATAAAAGTATATCCTCAAATAACAAAACCAATTAAAAGAAATAATCCGGAAACAATCAAAACAAGATAATATCGAAAGTCTTCAACAGGGAATCCGCGGGCGCGGAATTGGAGCCGTGGTTGCGGATTTAGTTCTGCGAATCAGTGGAATCAGCCCGCGATCCGCGGTCGCGGATTGTAAGCCGCGTGCGCGGTTATGGAGCCGCGGGCGCGGATTTGTAGACATGTCGCCGACAACTCTTTTTGAAACGGCTCGTTCTCTCTCGTCCGAGATCGGAATTGAGCGATTCCAAAGCCTAGAGTTTTGTCTTGAAGTCTAGTTTATTTCATCTTCAGTACTTGACTTCTAATATTGACTCGAACCGGATCTCTACGAGCTTGAATGGCTACAATACGATCTCGGGCTACTATCAATGACTTGAATGATGGCTCATAGCGATCTTTAGCCCTAGCTCCAGTGGTTAGCACATCATCAGATTTAGGACGAGGCGTCCTTGATGATAACTCAGATGCTCTTGATGGTAGCTCAGATGCTCCCGCATCATTCTCCCCTTCTTGAAAAGGATTCGACCTCGAATCAGATTTGATATGAATGATAGAACGATCTTCATAGGCGTCATCCTCTTTGATGAACAACTTCCTCTTGAATTCCTTGAGTGAATAGCTCCACCTTGAGGAACAAATTTGATGTTGTGGGGAATCCTTGCCTTCCTTAATTCTTTTAGCTCTTTTATCCTTGTCCTTCCTCTTGTCATACTCATCAGCGACCTATGAAGGAATAATAGGTGGAAGAGCAACAATTCTATCATAGAAGGGTAAGGAATGACGATTAACAAAACCATCATGGGCGACTCTCTTATCATACTTCCATGGATAATTCAATAAAACTTGACAAGCTTGCATAGGCACAACATCACATGAAATAGTATCATCATAATGTCCTAATGTCATGACTTCCTTAGCATGCTTGTTCAATTTCACATTAAAACAATCATTCATCCAATGCAGTTTTATAGGACTAGGGTAGAAATTTGTAGTAAGTTGCAATGTAGTATTCAATTCCATGCTAGCAATTTCACTACAATTACCTTCATCAATTTTCATGTTGCAATCCTCAACTTTACCTAGACAATGAGTTTCTCCTATAATTTCATCACAATAAGCAGTTTGTACATTCAAATCTTTCCTATCAATTGAATCAACATGCTCATACTTAATTTCAACTTCATTATCTAAATCAGTTTTAAGATCATCAACACAAAC
This sequence comes from Oxyria digyna, assembly GCA_029168935.1. Lineage (NCBI taxonomy): Eukaryota > Viridiplantae > Streptophyta > Magnoliopsida > Caryophyllales > Polygonaceae > Oxyria > Oxyria digyna. Next base: position 52,761,759 of record JAPVLV010000005.1, read on the forward strand.
AACATCATCAATACTATCACCTTTTTCATATTCAATCTCAATTTGTTCTAGGTGAATAAGCATATCAGGGCAGTCATTAATCATATGATCTTTCCCTCTACATTTCAAGCACTCAATATCTCTAGCTCTAGTAGAAGGGTTAGAAGTACTTCCCTTGGGTCCAAGTTTGGCTCGTGGTGCAGCCGGAGGGGTGTCACTTCTTGGTCTATCCCTATCTCCTTGTAGCTCCTTGGAAGAGGCATCTCGTCCATAATAAGAATTCTTACGTCCTTGCTGATTTTTCCAAGTGTTGGAAGAACCATGTGCATTCCTATTCCCTTGATTCCTATATTTAGTCTTCCTTTCCACTTTGATGGCTAAGTGCAGCAACTCAGCCATAGAACTATATAGAAACATTTCAATTTCATTAGCCAAAAAATGAATTGAGAATACGAAGGTACCTTGCCATTGTCGCTTCTTCATCCTCAATCACATTGGCCCTGACCATGGCTATTTGCATAGCATTAAAGGTCTCTTCTACTCCCATTGGTCCTTGTTTCAAATTCTCAAGTCGCTGTAGAAGCTCTCTAGTGTAGTGTGGGGGAATAAATCGAGCTCTCATCTTCCTTTTCATTAAGTCCCAAGTAGCAATGGGATAATCTCCATTTCCAACTCGAGCTTTCACTAATTTGTCCCACCAAACTAGAGCATAGCCATAAAACTCCAAAGATGCAAGTCGCACCTTCTTATGCTCGGGAAAGTTGTGACAATTCCAGATTTGCTCAATCTTCGTCTCCCACTCCATGTAGACAACTGGATCACACCTGCCCTCAAAACTTGGGATCTTCACCTTGATCTTCCCAACTCCAATTTGCTCAGGCTCTCTTCTCCTTCCTTGGTACCCTCCTTGTTGGCGATAGGATCGCCATCCTTCATTCTCATCATACTCATTTTCAAAATATGCATCATCATCTAAAGCCTGAAATCTATCAAAACGGTTAGTAGCATTGTATCTATTAGAATGAAGTAAAGGAGCATTAGGAGTATGATATCGCTCCCTTGGAGCTAGAATTTCAGCAACCCTAGGGGTACCATGTTGGCGTCTATGATGAAGCTCTTATCTGATGGTTGTAGTAAGTCCACTAACAAACCTTTCACTAAACTTGTCCAGGGAGTTCATCAACTCCAGGGTGACAGGGCTAGTTGTCGGGTCCCTTGGGGGTCTCCTTTTGGGAGAAACTAACCTGTCCATTATCAAAGAAAAGACTAACACAGAACAAAGTTAAGTGAGTGTAAATGAAAACAACTCGGAAGGTTTTACTCTCGTATGTTTTCCTCTGCACTCTCTCTCAATTGTCGTTGCAACCAACTTTTCTTTGATGAATTGACTTGTATGGATCAATAACCCACTAAGTTGAAACTACCTAACTCCTAGCAATATATGAATGATGGTAGAGATGGAGATGGCTAGCGTAGTGCGGGGTTTCGACTGTAAGGTTCTGACTCAAACACGAGACTGACTCAATGAAAGAAAGAAAATAAGACTCGAAGGCGTTTTGCAAGAATGAGAATGCAAAACAGAGATATGAGTTAAGCTTCAAATTTCAAGAAGAGCCAAAAGGAAGCGTACCTTAACTTGTTCCGACTGATGTCGATTGAAGGATCGAAGACGGAGTCGGGAGGGTTAGGTAATAATTGAGGCTCGTATCTGAAAGGAATGGAAAGGCAAACAATGATGGTTCCGCGGGCGCGGATTTCGAACAGTGGCTTCTGAGGCGGAGCCGCGGGCGTGGCCTGAATTCCGCGGGAGCGGCTTGAACCGCGGGTACGGCTACTGGGCCGCGGGCGCGGTTTCTGTCGCGGCCTGGTGGTTTCTCGCTTCCGTTCGGGCTCGTTCAACCCGATTTCCTTTGAGTTCTTGAGATCCGACTTAAACAATATCAAACTAGACTTTGACTCAACAAAACGTAAAATAAACTACTGACATTGAGACTTTTTGATTCTTTTTTTTTGAATTCTTTTTTTTTTTTTTTGTCTCAACTAAAAAAAATGAAATTATAGACTTGATCTGAGATACTATCTCAGAAAATTCGAATTTTAAAATAAAAGAAACTACTAACCACCTTGATTTCCTTGTAGAGAAGATAAGATTTCCTTCCTTGAAGATCTTGGTTTGGGGTGCAAGGACTGAAATTTTCAGCAACTCTTCTAGGGTTTTGACGGCTGCGTTTTGGTAGGGATGGATAAATTTTGTGATGGATGAAGGGCTGAATGGATTTTGGGAACAAGGGTGCTCCAAACTCCAATCTTTCGATCTCCACCAACACTAATCGATACAAGCTTCTTGCACACAACATGTAATGACTCAACAAGAAATATCAAAGCAATGGAAGACTCAAAATCAATTTCTGAAAGAAACTGACAAACAAGAAAATAAAAGCTGACTCTTTTTGTGATTTTCTGGATAGGGGGTCTCTTGATGTTCTTGTGAAGACGAATGGTGTCAACCTGGCTCTGATACCAATTTGATGCGGGGATAAGCCGTTGTTGTACGATCTAGACACAAAACCTCGAACAGAGAAGAAAGGCGGGATTAGAATGAGATGAAAGAAGGATAAGTCGAATGATAGGCCAATTGGAACCAAATCAAACAACGATAAAACCCTTGAACTTAAGAACAAGAACCTTACCGAATGATGAAGAAACCCCAACGGATGATTACAACCAAACACAATGACTTTGGTGGGTCAAGGCACCTGGAGGTTGCTCTATGGAGTCCCGATAGCACCAACCTTATGGAGGAGATTGACACACACAAGCACAACTAGGGCCAGCTCAACAACAATGCACACGGGGCACTCTTCTCACAAAAGCTCTCTTTTGGGAGGAAAAACGATAAACGCTGTATTCAATATCAAAGTCTGGGGGGGCTAAACAATAACTAGGGCAAACCTTATATAGGGTCAATAAGGTGGCCAATTAAAAGAAATAAGTAAATAAAAGTATATCCTAAAATAACAAAACCAATTAAAAGAAATAATCCGGAAACAATCAAAACAAGATAATCTCGGAAGTCTTCAACAGGGAATCCGCGGGCGCGGAATTGGATCCGCGGTCGCGGATTTAGTTCTGCGAATCAATGGAATCAGCGTGCGCGGTTATGGAGCCGCAGATTGTAAGCCGTGGTCGCGGATTGTAAGCCGCGTGCGCGGTTATGGAGCCGCGGGTGCGGATTTGTAGACATGTCACCGACAACTCTTTTTGAAACGGCTCGTCCGAGATCGGAATTGAGCGATTCCAAAGCCTAGAGTTTCGTCTTGAAGTCTAGTTTATTTCATCTTCAGTACTTGACTTCTCATCTTGACTCGAACCGGATCTCTACGAGCTTGAATGGATACAATACGAGCTCGGGCTACTATCAATGACTTGAATGATGGCTCATAGCGATCTTTAGCCCTAGCTCCAGTGGTTAGCACATCTTCAGATTTAGGACGAAGCGTCCTTGATGATAACTCAGATGCTCTTGATGGTAGCTCAGATGCTCCCGCATCACCACAAGTCCTATCGACCCAAGATTTAAAGAAGCAATGATGTGCAATTCATTAGCTCGACATTGAAAGGTCCCGCGTTGACATGGTTCATCCACTTGCCTCAAGAAAGCATCTCGTCCTACGCGAAACTATCCAACCGATTCAGGCTACAATTCCCCAGTAGCAAGCTCTTTGTGAAACAACCGTCAGATCTCCACAACATGCGTATGAACAGGGGTGAAACCATAAGGGAGTTTCTTAAGCGTTTCAACAACGAGAAAGTCACGATCCCAAGTTACATCGAAGCTACCGCCTCCGACGCGTTCAGACGCGCCCTCCCCAAAGATAGCGATTTATATAAAGAACTGACAAGGACATGTACCGAGTTGTTCGAGATAACGAGAGCAAGAGAAATGGAAGCAATACGCTTAGAGGAAGATCTTCGAAATTACCTCGAAGAAAGGCGTCGATCTCCATGAAGGCGCTCTCCATCGCGAAAAGACTCTCCTCAGAGACGAGAGGGGGATCGCCATGATAGGAGGACTAAGCCTTTCCATAGAGAACTCCCCATGGTTTATAACGTCAGCGAGATCAATAACGTCTACGCGATCGAGCGAGGGATATGCATGAAGGTCGACGCGTTAAGAGTCATAGGATCAATGGAGAAGTTACACGACGTAAGGTGGCCCAGAAAACCCAACCCCGAAAAGAAGCTAGGATCAGGAAGAGGATATTGTGAGTTCCATAATGACTCGGGGCACCCAACAGATGATTGCTATACCTTAAGAAAAGAAGTTCTCCGTCTTTTGAAAAGAGGCGACCTGCTAGACCTACTCTCCAAAGAAGGTCGTGACGCGTTCGAAAGAGGCAGAGAAAGAAATAGATCCGCCTCGCCACCGCCTTCATAAAGCCGGTCAAGGGCAGTTAACACAATCTTTGGAGGATCTCCGGTTAGTGGCTATACGGTCTCATCCGCCAAGAGGAACGCCAAAACACTACGCGGAGAAGGAAGCGTCTTACCGGTGTATCACGTGAGGACCATCAAGAAGGACTATCCCATCACGTTCGATGAGCCAAACAGGTCGGTGGATCGTCACGACGGCTTAGTTATTTCCCTAACCATTAGCAACTGCAGGGTGAAGAGGATCCTTATAGATAACGGAAGTTCGGCAAACATCATCACCTTATCCGCAATCAAGGAACTCGGGCTCTCCAGCGACGACGTAGTGAAGAAATACATCCCTCTAGTAGGATTCAACGGCGAAGTGGCCTACATGCCTTGAGAAATCACTCTAACCACCCTAGCGGAAGGGGTAAACATGCAAACCAAGTTCGTAGTAATGGAAGCCGAGTCGCCCTATAACATGATACTGGGAAGGCCATGGTTACACGACATGAAAGCCATCCCATCCACGTATCATCAGTCCCTGAAGTTTCCATCCCCCTGGGGAATACAAGAAATCAAAGGCGAGCAACAAGTAGCGAGAAAGTGCTATAGCGTAGGGATGAAGAACACCAGCAATGCATCAATAGAAAGGAAGATCGAAGCATAGCAACGAAAGGACCACGGAGAACGCCTAAGATACGCCCAACGGAAGATTTGCGACATGAAAGAAGAAGTGGGCAAGACAGGCGATGAAGTATACGTTCTAGAAGTAAAGTTGCATACTATCCGAAAGATAAAGAAGAGAAAAGCTTCCTCATGGTCAGAACGCCCAAACAACAAGAAACTCAAGAAGAGCAAGAAATTAGAGAGGAAAGCCAAAAAGAAAAAGACGCATCCCAAAAGATTAAGAAAAGATTCACCCCCTACGTTGAGCAAAGACGTCGATAAGAACAAAATATCCCTAAGGAAGTACAAGCAGAGTCTCCAAGTCCAAAGATGGAAAACATTTGTGGCGGAGAACCCCGATCTAAGCTACATGTTCCTGAAACACCATTTGCCGTGATAAGTCATGGTCGAGAGAGTAATCAAGATGCTTTTTATGCGTCCATTAAATTACCCTTCTATTTCCTTTGCATGAGTAGTTTTTAAGTTTTCGATAAAGACATGTCGTTCTCGATTAGGTCAATACGACAGGTGGTCGTAGAGACTAGGGGTAGGCGTCAGTGTCACGTTTAGTTCAAGTATGATGCATCTTCTATTTTATATACAAGTAGACCTTTCGTTTCGACTTGTCAAGCATGCTGAGATGTTTCGTTTCCAATTACTTGCTCCATGTCTATTAAGAGAACGTGCCTCTCGAGTACGGTGTACCAAATAAGAAGCAAGAAGGCCGCGGTGAAAATCCGCGCCGGGGGAGAATTTCATTAGTTTACGCGTTCAAGGCCACATCTACGCGTAGGCAACGTTAGCCGAACCGCCGACCCCGAGTCGACACTTCCCATGATTGTTAGCGACGTGTGGCAATGGTCATGGGGAATGAAGCCCGGTACCTCACGAAGCCGGCCGGATCCTCTGAGCAAACAAGTTTAACCTATTTGACACGATCATTCTCCAGGAACGCGTCTTAACGCCTTCCAGCCCCTCTGAGAGTCATGAATCCACGGGCAATTCGCCAAACCGGCAGGGATGCGTCCACCGGCATCGTAAGTCCTAAGAATCAAGAAATCGGACCCCATACACGATGAATAGGCCCGTCGATTAAAAGAGTTCGACGTCGACCTAAACGCTAGCGTGAGGCAAAGGATCCACCTTTAAAGTAAGGGGTAACGTCACAAGATGATAAAAATCACACGCTGACCTACGTCCGCCACTCGCGTCTGGGTTCGGAGGAAATGCTGGACCCAAACCTCATGTAAGTCGGCAAATAAGCTAAAGTAAGTCGCATTGACCACACTCCTTGATCAAGTCAACAAAGCACACCTCGAGCACATGAGTTACGAACAAAAGAGTATCGAACTAAGGGGTTAAAAAGTCACAACCCATAAAGAAAAGCGAATCCTACGCATTCATAAGATAAAGACGCGGAAGACCAAAAGAACATTAGCACAAATTTCTTTGGTAGCTTCAAACCAAGCGCATGAAAAAGTCTTGGATCAAACCTACCAAAAGGGGTAGAGATAGAGATATAAGAAAGCACGAGTGTGCAGACAAAAAATAAATGCAAGAAAAAAGACGACGAAGGAACAAATAAGATTGAAGTTTCATTCAAAGAAAGCAAAAGGCAAGATAATAAAACCCAAGAAAAAGAGGGGTAACAACGTCTACACGTAGAAATACGCGTCACCAAAAGAAAAACAAATATATAAAGTTACAAAGATCTGGATTCTCCTTCGGACGACCCGGAAGCACCATTCGCATCCTCCTCTCCTTCCTCCGGATGATCTTCTCCATCGACATCCATATCTTCAGGACGAGACTCCGGACGCGTAGGACAAGAACCAACTTCAACACCTGCAGGGGGCTCAGGATAAACGCTATGGAACTCAGCACGTTCGCTGATACGCTGCACTTTGTATAGCGTAACTAGGGATTATTACATTAGTTTAGGAGTATTATCATATGTGTTTCGAGTCATTATTATGTTATGAGATATTTATTAAGAAGTGAAGAAATGAAGATCAGAACCGAAGAAGAAGAGATCAAAGATTGAAGACATGAAGATTTGAAAATATTCTGCGGCGCAGCGGCGATCGCCACCATCACTATGGCGATCGCCATTCTACAACAGAAGAGTTACCCGAGTTCGAGAGATCATGGCGATCGCCATGACTCTATGGCGATCGCCATGACTCTACGGCGATCGCCATGGGGCGACAGAGGCTACGACAGAGCTTTACATGAAGATGGCGACGCCATGACTCTACGGCGATCGCCATGGGGCGACAGAGGCTACGGCAGAGCCTTACATGAAGATGGAGATCGCCAGGCATCTATGGCGATCGCCACAACAAGGCCGAAGATATTCCGGACTTTCCTTATTTTACTTTGTTTTTATTTCTTTTATTATTTTCTTATTTTCCTTATTTTAGTTTTAGGATTTATCTTTTACCATATATCTTTAGGGTTAGACTCTTTATATACCCTAGTTCTTTCTATCTTTCATCATCTTCTTTTCCATCATCTTTTCCATTAGACAATTTAGTTTTGCAACCATGAGCAGGAACTAAACTCCATTGTTTTACTTAGCGGTTGAAACCTTCAGTTATTAAGTTGTGAGATTTCTAAACTCTTGTTCTTTTCCTATGGGTTTGTATTAATTCTATTGTTCTTCATCTATTGATTTCTATTGGTTTTGCTAGCTTGATCACCTAGTTTGATTGATAGTTTTCTATTGCTAGACTAGGAATTTACGGTGAAATTTCTTGTCATTGTAACACTCATATCCTTATGATTCTTGTGCCCTTTGCTGCTATTTCATCTAATCTTGAGAGGTTTCCCTAATTGCTGAATAGTAAGTATTATCAGGACCGGTTGGCCTGCTGGTATATTAAAGATTGGAATAGGAACATTCCCTAGGATTGAATAGAACTTGAGATAAATCTATGATCAACTTGATTGACTATTGTGTGGATACTTGCTAGGTAAAACCCCTTCGCATAATATGCTCACCCAAACTTCCTCTGCTTGTTACTGGTTACTTGTGTTTTCTTGCAATCAAACCCCCCCCCCCTTTAGTTACTTGTTACTAGTTGATATTTCACTTGACTGCATTGATTTTGGTGTTTTGATTCCCTTGGGTTCGACCTCTACTTACTTTCTATACTCTAGTTAGTGATTAGGGTTTTCTTTGATTTGGCACTACGACTTTAGCCTTATCAAATTTGGCGCCGTTGCCGGGGAATTGAAATTTTTCTGATTCTGTGTTAATTGTGAAATTATAAACTGTTTGGTGTGAACCTTTATGGTTCAGACCCGTGCTACTGATTCATCTCTTGTTTCCTTTGACCCAGAGATTGAAAGGACGTTCCTTCGGAACCAAAGAGCAGCTCTGAACCAAGATAACGAGATGGGTGATCGACATGGACCGCCATTGCCTACTATGAGGCAACTCACTGCCCCAGACTTAAACCAACAACCTTTAGCAGTGAGGTTTCCTGAGATTGAAGAAGGTGTGAATTTTGAATTAAAAGCTGGTTTAATTCATGAGCTACCACACTTTCATGGCTTAGCAGGAGAAGATCCCAACAAACACTTGGCTCAATTCCATGCCATATGTTCTAGTATGAAGCAAAGAGGTGTTACTGAGGAGCAGGTCATGCTGAGAGCTTTTGGATTTACTCTGAAAGACGCTGCTAATGATTGGCTTTATTATCAAGCTCCAGGGAGTATTGATACCTGGGATAAGATGAAGAAAGTCTTCTTGGAGAAATATTTTCCAGTCACAAAACTGAGCAGTTTGAAGAAGGAGATCACGAATCTTCAACAACACTCAACTGAGAGTCTCTATGAATATTATGAGAGATTCAAGAAGCTTTGCTCAAGCTGCCCATTCCATAGTTATACTGACCATGATCTTCTTATGTACTTATTTAGTGGGCTGATTGATGAGGATCGTCGAATGGTAAACGCATCTTGTGGAGGTAATTTTCTGAAACTAACTATACCTCAGGCCACTGAAATGTTTGAAGAGCTGGCTGAAAGTTCAAGGCAGTTTGGCAGTAGACAGGGATCCCACTCAGTCAAAGCAATTAATTCAGATCAATTACAGACTGACATGAATGAGTTGAAAGAGATGGTAAAGGCTTTGATGCTGAAAAATGCTTCCCTTCATGATCCCAATGCTGAGGTAAATGCTGTTGGTGGATGGCAATCAAGGCCAAGGTATGATTCTCATAATATTAATTATCAACAACCTAGACCTCAAAATTCCATGATTGCTGAAGAGATGATTAAGTCGTTAGCTCAGACTGTGATGCAACAAAACGCTAAGACAGAATCAAGCATCCAAAATCTTGAAAGTCAGTTAGGACAGATTGCTCAAGCTGTGAGTAAATTAGAGGCCAGGGAACCGGAAAGAAACCCGAGAGAGAACGTCAGTGCAGTGTTCTTCAGGAGCGGAAAAAACTTTAAACGACTGTTCTGTGCCAAAACCGCGATCGCCAGATCTGAGTGGCAATCGCCATGAGATTACAGAGACCAAAACAAGGTCTGCATCGCGACCGCGATCGCCATGCCATTCCAGAAGCCGAGAGTTGATGGCGATCGTCGGGAACCCCCCAGAGTACATTGACGATTATGTTTGCCAGAATTTGCCCCCTCTGTTCTCTCAGAAGCCTGTAGCCACCTTTCCTGAGGCATTGAAGGATACTCGAAGGCTGGATGACGACAAAGAAATCTTCGAAACCTTTAGTAGGTGTGAGGTAAACATTCCTTTGCTCAAACTTGTTAAGAGTATTCCTAGATTTGCTAAGTTTTTGAAAGAAGTTTGCACTATCAAGAGAAACAAAAAACTGAAAGGAAAGAAGAAAGTTGAAATAAGTGAACAAGTTTCTGCTGTGTTTCAAAAACGCATGCCTAAGAAATGTGGTGATCCAGGCATATTTAGCATTCCTTGTGTGATTGGTGAAACAAAATTTGACAAAGCCATGCTAGATTTAGGTGCATCAATCAATGTTTTGCCCTACTCTTTGTATGAATCACTAGGCTTAGGACCTTTGCATAAAACAGGAACTGTTATTCAACTTGCTGATAGGTCTACTGTGTACCCGAAAGGGATTGTTGAGGATGTCCTTGTTATGGTTGGTGATCTGATTTTTCCTGCTGATTTCTTTGTGTTGGACATGGAGCATGCTAATAATGTCACACCTATACTGTTAGGTAGACCTTTTATGAAAACAGCACAAACGAAAATTGATGTTAATAGTGGGACTCTCTCTTATGGAGTTTGATGGGGATAAGGTAGAACATAATATTTATGACATGGATCCCATTGATAAGAATTCTCTATGTGCTATTGATGTGATTAAGCCTACTTGTAAGGATGAATTGCAACCTGTTTTAGAGAATCTCTTAGAGCCCCCAAAAGTAGATATTGTGTTGTCTACTAATATGCAGGAGTGTCAGGCTAAGCCAGAGCCTAAAGTTAAGCTCTTTTCACATCCTTTGGGCAATCGCCCTCCATTACTGACCTCGCCAGGCGAGATACCATTGATGTCTAGTGTGCAGGCACTTGACATTGAGCTTAAACAGCCGCCTGATACGGTCAAGGAGGAGAAAGTGAATGAAACCACCTTCATTACTAAAGACAAGGTGGTCAAGGTAAGAGGGAAGAGATTCAAAGCGTTCCATGAGTGGTTCAAGAGAGAATTCAGACAAGAGACGGTTTTCACAAAGCCAAATGGCGTTAGTTAAATCTCTTGAATTTCATGTCGAGCCACGACATAAAATAAGGCGCTACTCGGGAGGCAACCCGAGGTTTGAAACTGTTTTTATTTGTTTTTGTTCGGTTTAATTTTCTTTTTAGTTTATCTATGGACAGGAGGAAATTACCGAAGCTTAGGGTCAGCTACAGTCAGTAGCCAATCTCGCTGTAAGTCTTCTCTCCCGTCCGTAAAAAAAAAAAAAAAAAAAAAAAAAAAAAAACCGAAAATTATTCCGAGAAAAAAATAATATATCGGATTAAAAAAAAAATAGAGTGCAGAAAAAATAATATATGAGAAAAAAGAAAGTAAGGAGCTGTATTACATCAAGTTTGGTTTCATCAGTACTATCATTCTAGATCTACATTCGCTGAAGCTTAGCTTGTTGATGACCATGTTCTTTGCAAAGAGTTGATTTGTTTGGGTCACCTTCTACATTGGAGGTATTCTTTCTTTTGCTTTAGATGAGCTATGCATTATGGATTACATTTAGTGCTCATCTAGTTTCTCATTCTATCACACTTTGAGTTTTATTGGAGGAAGGTCATCCGACCTTGTATGTGAGTCTTCTGTCTCTTTCCCTGGGTTCGTTTTTATGTCTTCCATTTCATTGAGGACAATGCAATGTTTAAGTATGGGGGAGGAGAATGTATTCACATGTAATTATTTGGGTGTTGGTTGTATCTGCATGAGCTTATTGAATATATATATTGTATGAAAAAGCCACAAATATTGAGAAAAAGGCATACAAAATCCTTGGATAGCAAGATCTATGCAATAAGAAGGTGGTTTGGCCGGCACTAGGATGAGGCAACAATAAGTCTTGAGAGATATGAGTTGGTGAGCCTGGAACAATTATTGAGTGGTTGGGATGAAAACCCGAAAGGGCGCCCAAGCAAGATGAGTGTTAAAATAAAAAAATTGAGTGTTTTAGGATCATTATCATCTTGGCGTTATGGTGACATAAGAAGGAGGCGTATAGGAGGATTCGGGTAGGCCACTTGGAGGAATAAGGTGTAGTTCTGGGTATGTGCTTATTTTATCACATTGTTCCTGATTATTGTTGTTGTGTTTTGTATGTTTGGAGGAGTTTATTGAGTATGTAATCACTAGGACATATTCCTGTACTTCCTGAAACTTTGAACATTTCATTGTAAGGGTAGCTTTTCTGTAAGTTACTCGGGACGAGTAAAAGTCTAAGTATGGGGGTATTTGATACGCTACACTTTGTATGGCGTAACTAGGGGTTATTACATTAGTTTAGGAGTGTTATCACAAGTATTTGGAGCTATTGTTATATTCTGAGTTGTTTATGAAGAAGTGAAGAAGTGAAGAAATGAAGACCAAAACCGAAGAAGAAGAGGATCAAAGATTGAAGACATGAAGACTTGAAGACATTCTGCGGAGCAGCGGCGATCGCCACCATCACTATGGCGATCGCCATTCTACAACAGAAGAGTTACCTGAGTTCGAGAGATCATGGCGTCTACGGCGATCGCCATGGGGCGACAAAGGCTACGACAGAGCTTTACATGAAGATGGCGATCGCCAGGCATCTATGGCGATCGCCACAACAAGGCCGAAGATATTCCGGACTTTCCTTATTTTGCTTTGTTTTTATTTCTTTTATTATTTTCTTATTTTCCTTATTTTAGTTTTAGGATTTATCTTTTACCATATATTTTTAGGGTTAGTTCTCTTTATATACCTTAGTTCTTTCTATCATCATCATCATCTTTTCCATCAGACAATTTAGTTCTGCAACCATGAGCAGGAACTAATTTCCATTGTTTTACTTAGCGGTTGAAACCTTCAGTTATTAAGTTGTGAGATTTCTAAACTCTTGTTCTTTTCCTATGGGTTTGTATTAATTCTCTTGTTCTTAATCTATTGATTTCTATTAGTTTTGCTAGCTTGATCACCTAGTTTGATTGATAGTTTTCTATTGCTAGACTAGGAATATACGGTGGAATTCCTTGTCATTATAGCATTCATATCTGCATGATCTGGTAGTTGATTGCTTTTATGAAAGAAAATTGATTGCATGTTAATACTTGACGGTTGTAAGTTATTGCATGCATCCTTATGATTCTTGTGCCCTTTGCTGCTATTTCATCTAATCTTGAGAGGTTTCCCTGATTGTTGAATAGTAAGTATTATCAGGACCGGTTGGCCTGCTGACATATTAAAGATTGGAATAGGAACATTCCCTAGGATTGAATAGAACTTGGGATAAATCTATGATCAACTTGATTGACTGTAGTGTGGATACTTGCTAGGTGAAACCCCTTCTCATCATATTCTCACCCAAACTCCCTTTGCTTGATACTTGTTACTTTTGTGTTTCATACAATCAAAACCCCCCCTTTGGTTACTTGTTACTAGTTGATATTTCACTTGACTGCATTGATTTGGTGTTTTGATTCCCTTGGGTTCGACCTCTACTTGCTTGCTATACTTTAGTTAGTGTTTAGAGTTTTCTTTGATTTGGCACTACGACTTTAGCCTCATCAGTATGCGTACAAAAAAAACAAAGGTTTTACCCTTGCAACCTTACGTGAAATGATGACAGAAAGAGTCGTAAATGGAGATCAGCAACACACCATTGCCTCTGTGTACCTCGCAACCATTACGTCTTCCCTCCTGTTCCAAGACAAGAGTGGAACAAAAATGAATATTCGGAATTTTCATCCGTTGCTACACCACACCAACACGCAAAGGTACGCTTGGGGAGCTGCAACGTTGGCATACCTTTATCGCGAATTGGGAATGGCTAGTCGACGATATGTTGCACAATTTAGTGGATCCCCTTTACTTCTACACGTATTGATTTCCTAACTAAAGTTGATTTGTTTTTACTATTGAAATGACGGAGTAATTAACTGTAATTCATTTCAGAGTTGGATATGGGCGTACTTCCCAATGTTCAAAGGTCATGAAACAGCAGATCCATTAATTACAACTCTCGGCCCGTATGCTTACTGTAACGATCGACGTCGTGCTAGAAAGTCACCACAAGAGAGGATTCAAGGAATACGAAAACAACTAGATTTAATGCGAGTGGACGAGGTTCGAGCTAGTTCCCGTTTTGTACCTAATATTGTTCGTATACCATGTATTCATAAATACAAATTGTTTGTAGTTATGTTGGATGCCATGGAAGGAAGTGGTTAATAAACGCGCATTCAAAGTGTCTCACTACAAAGGGACGCTGCAATACCTGCGTATGGAAGAAGGTTATAACCCAGATAGGTTTGTAAGACAATTTGGAAGAAAATAGATAATACCGAGAAATCCACCTATAGAGCCACTGCAAAGTAACAGACCATCAAGAAATTTAGGCGGTTATAAGGTGAAATATAACTCGGCAGACAATAATTTTGGAACTTGGTTCGAACACTGCCTGGAAGAAGATGATTTGCCCATCAACAATCAAGTTTGGGAAACTTCAAGCGATTATATGGACTGGTATAGACAACACTCTCATCCTTACAACAATGCAGAGTCAACGAAACTAGTCGCTAGACTTGACCAACAACCCAGGCCATTAGCACTACAAGCTGTCCGTGTAAGTAAAATTCATATAACATGTCATTTTTTAGAAACTACTTGTAACACTGTGACAAATACTAACTCCAACCATCTGGTTACTTGAACAGCGCCTCAACCACATTGAATCAATTATTCTGGAGAATGTGGAAGTACTTCGAGGTTATGCAGATGACGATCCACTGAAAAAAATTATAATGCAAGTAATAGGGTCGGTCATGACTCCAGGTTTTCCAGAGGTATTCCGTAATACATGCGTTGGTTCTTCCCAAAGATCAAGGGAAGAGTGGTTGGACTCAGATACCGAACAATTACAGGACGGATCACCCCGAAGATATAGCGGCGGGATAACCTTTGCAACGTACAATCTCGGCAATCCCGGACCTAGCTCCTACATGCCCGGTTCATACAGCCAACCTGAATCATCCTTTCAACCCTTCAATTTCACCGAACAACATGGAAGTCAAGGTTATGGTTTTGCAGATTTCAGAACACCAAGTGCAACTGGTTTAGGTAGTAGCCCAAGTTATGGTTCTCCCCCGTCCAGAGAGCCAACTAGGAACTATTTCGACGGTTATGATAGAGGCCATACATCTGGGTATTGAATGACACATGACAGACATCATGCATGCACTATTCCGAAAGTGTGTTTTCAATTATGTGTTACCGCAAATTAAGCTTTGAATTATGAAGTTGTAGCGTATTCTGCATTCCGTACTGTTATGAAAGGTTGTCGTAGTTATCGATTATTTTGTTGTCAGGATACCGAATTTTGGATTCGTGAGGATTTGGAATCTAATTCAGTCCTTCGAAATACAAACCTCTGCCATATCTTCTGAAAAAGTAATGGAATCATATCTGGAATAGGGCCCGAATTGTGAATTCGTGAGGGTTGATTCATGGTTTCCTCGGGAATGAAAACCTACATCTACCCTATCTTCTGAAAAAGTAATTGAATCTTATCTGGAATAAGGCCCGAATTGTGAATTCGTGAGGGTTGATTCATAGTTTCCCTCGGAAATGAAAACCTACATATGCCCTATCTTCTGAAAAAGTAATGGAATCATATCTGGAAAAGGGCCCGAATTATGAATTCGTGAGGGTTGATTCATGATTTCCTCGGGAATGAAAACCTACATCTGCCCTATCTTCTGAAAAAGTAATGGAATCTAATCTGGCAAAGGGCCCGAATTGTGAATTCGTGAGGATTGAATTGTAGCAAAGTTGAATTGATTAAAACCTTAATTATTGGTCTCCTATATAAGGCAATTCGATTATGTGTTAGCCTAGAATCATACAAACTCCACGTGAAACGAACAAAAGGAGATCACAACTATCGAGGGTTTGAGGATGGCAAATGAATTAAGGTGGGTAGCAGTATGGACTGAAGCAGCTGTATGGCGGCTTATTGGCGCTTGTTGGATTGTAAGTGCAGAACTACCTCCAGATATGCGTCGTTCATTTCTACGAAAGAACTTACGTACGACTTACGATGAATTCATGCGTTTCAATGTTATAACCGTGTCTTATGACTCATTCCGCATCAAATACATGGAGATGGAGCGTGACTTTGAGATATGGAAGAATTTGAGGGACTCAGATCCGTATGTCCAAATCGACCCTAATACGGGGTCCATCATTGCAGATGATGCATGGTGGGAGCCAAGAATACGAGTAAGTTCCTGAATTTCGTATACTTATACACATTATCTATCTCTAAATATCGATCATGTGTGCAGATCACCCACGGTGCAGGCCGCCTTCGCAACAATCCATTCCCTCGTGATCTCGAAGAAGAGGCCATCTATATTTGGTACGCGGGAATGAACTAACATCTCATGCGATACAACAGTTGTTCGTATTTACATTGCGTTTAATGTGTTAGTCGGTTTTTTTATTAATGTTTTAGTCAAGTTTTATGTTGTAATATCACATTTTATCCGAAGTACAAAACTACATCTGCCCTATATTCTGAAAAAACTATGGAATATAATCTGCAAGAGGTCCCGAATTATGCATTCATGAGTGTTGCCCTATATTCTAAAAAGCTATGGAATTCTGCATTCAAAGTTGGATTTCAGACGTACGTTACAACATTAATACAACTCAAACATTACAACATTGGTGAAACTACAATATAACAACATTCGCGCAATTAAAACATTACAGCCATGGTAAATCTGAAACATTGGAAAACGAAGGGGTACGTAGTTCTGAGACGAACACAGAAGTTCACACTTACACTTTAAAACAGTAAAACCTAGTCGGCGCGGTCGTTAGGAGCCATGGTCTCCCTTAGAGTATAGACTTCATGTTGCAACGAAGAAATATGTTGCAGTAGTTTTCTTATGGCGTTTTGCGAGTACTCGGGATGAGGAGGATCGGTCCACTGAGTGAAGTAGCACATGGTATAACCGGTGCCAGGGCACGACCAGAACTTCCTGCCTAAGTTTCTCCTCGATTCCGACTCCGCCATTACGGCTGCCTTATTGCATTCGCACATTTTAACTTTGCTGCTTCCATATGAGCTGAGTTCGGACATGATTTTCAATAGCTTATAGTTAGAAAGAGTGAAAACTATCTGTTGTCCCACCTTGATTTGGAGTCGTCCATTTATAGACGTCGTGCAACCTTGTAGTCCTCCCCAAATTAGGAAAATGCTTGCCAAAGTTCCCGAATTGTGCATTCGTGATATCTATTGGCGCTTTTGCATAATATTTGTAAATAAGAAACATCATGAAACCTTATAAATAGACGGGAATATTAGAAGACAATGGAATGTGTACACAAATAACTACAAAATGAATGATGAGATTGAAATGCACTTGCAACTGCATTACGGAGGTCGCATCCTATTTCGTGATCCCCAAATTCAAAATCAGTTCATCACTTACGAGGGCGGTCGAATATTCAGGTTAGCTATTCGTTTGCACCGTAAGTATGCTATGACTGTTCAAATCTTTTCATATATGTTGTATAACAATGGATATGTTAGTATACCTCTTGGTCGTATATTTTACTTCCCTTCAAATCTGGACCATATGAATCGTATCAAAGAGGTTTTAGAGGAAAAAATGTACTAACGATTCTGAACCGTTGGTTGGAATTCCAATATCCTGTCACAATTTAAATGATGTCAAATGATAAATTCCCCGACAAAGGAGGAACATGTGATGGTGATGAAGAAACAAACGATTCTGTTGAGAATATTTATTCGGATGAAGATGGTGGGGAAAGTGAAGACGATAATGTTGAAATTGACGACGAGGGAGAAACATATGATGCTGATGAAGAAACAAACGAATCTGATGAGAATATATATTCGGATGAAGATGGTGGGGAAAGTGAAGACGATTAGTGTAATAATGTCCTTGTTTTACTTTTTTAACGTCAATGCATCTTAAGTTTGTACGTTGTAATGGCAATCGCAATGTAATGCATATTGTATTCAATCACAGTATTTATTTCTTACCACTCGTCATTACAATATTCAGTTATAGGCTTCCTCAGACGTTCAGATGAATTTGGTAACTTGTGCGCAAAAAATTCAGATGACCGACCACCCGAATGCAGAACCCGTCCGTTTTAGCATATACTATGTCTCGGAAATGCAAACACAGAATCATTATGTTCTGAAAAGTTGGGAAATGTTATGTTATCTTAAAGTTCCCGAATTGTGAATTCGCGAGGTGTGGAATCTACTTTTTCCAGAAATACAGACTACTCTGCGCTAGATTCTGAAAAGTTGTCAAGTCTTTTCTTACAGTTCCCGAATTGTGAATTCGCGAGGTGTGGAATATACATTTTCCAAAAAATACAGACAACTCTGCCCAAGATTCTGAAAAGTTGTTCAGTCTTTTCTGGAATAACACCCCGAATCGTGAATTCGCGAGGTGTGGAATTTACATTTTCCCAAAATACAGACTTCTCTGCCCAATATTCTGAAAAGTTGTTAAGTCTTTTTTGCCCATTTTCCCAAATGTACTCTGCCCCAATGTCTGAAAAAGGTGGGGAATCTAATATACACATCTCACGAATTGTCCATTCGGGTGGTAGTGCAGAAATGAAATTTGAATTTCTCATTGATATATTATCGTATAAATACTCATGACAATACACTCTCAAGGACGTATTACGTTGTAGACAACCCAGTATGGAAACAAAATTTGTAATGGTTGTGGAACTGCATTATGGTGGTCGAATCATATTTCAAGATCGTCAATTTCCACATCACTCTAGCAATTACGAGGGCGGAAAAATAATCTTGTTACGTCTTCTTTTCGAAGGTAAATCTACTATTACATTAGAGAGCTTCTCAAAGACGTTGCTTAATAATGGATATGTTAAAGTACCACCGGGTCATATATTTTACTTTCCAACAAATGTCCACGAAATGAGTCGTATAAAAGAGGTGACGAAGCTAAAAGATGTACTGAAGATCGTTGATGGATGGATGGATGTTAAATTCCATGTCCCGATTTACATAATGTCGAATGCTGAATTCGACCACGAGGGAGGAGGATATGATGGGGATGAAGAAACAAATGAATCAGATGACCACATTACTTCGGGTGAAGATAAAGCTGAAAATGAAGACGATCCGCCTAAGCGAAGGCCAAGAAATTAGTATTATTGTATTGCATGTTTTCTTGTTGTTCCCGTGTAATGACCGCGTACTGTAATGCATGTTTTAAGTAATAGTAAGTTTTTGAAATATAATGACCCTCCAATACTCCCCGAGTTTAGATTTGAGC
The DNA here is from genome assembly GCA_029168935.1 of Oxyria digyna. NCBI lineage: Eukaryota > Viridiplantae > Streptophyta > Magnoliopsida > Caryophyllales > Polygonaceae > Oxyria > Oxyria digyna. The sequence goes on from JAPVLV010000005.1 coordinate 52,780,876, forward strand.
ATTACGTCATATAAAGTTTCACCTTCTTAATGCTACAAACAGTAGATTCGAGAAAAAAAATTCAATGAAACAATGGACTCACATCACGAATTATAGATTCGGCAGGCGTGCAATCACTTTTACCCTCGGGAATGCAAACCCTAAATCCTAGATTTCTCACATATTGCTCTATCCTAAAAAAAACCTAAACCTCACGAATCCATAATTTGTGAGGTTTTGTTTCCCTATATATATGTCCATGTGCAACGAATAAATTTTCATCTAAACCAAACACCAAAAGAAATATGGTCAGTCAAGGTTCTAGCAACTCCTCTCGCTCGGTTCCCGAAGTTGACAAATTTTACGATTATTTAGGGGTGTACTGCTTCCAACTTTTATTTCTTACGTATATGTGGTAGAAAATTTGTATGTGCATAACTGATTGTGTTTGTAAATACAGGATTGCGACTACCCGGATCAAGTAAACATATTGAAGAAGCGTTTACATGCGGCTAACGAAAAAAATAGTCAGCTTCTAATGACAATCGATGATTTGGAATTCGAATTGTCTTGGTATAAGGAGAAGTACAAGGACCAGAAGAAAATGTTGAGTTCGGGGGAGGTATACCCGACAGAGGTTCTTCAAGCTCCTGCCATGCCATACGCAAATTCAGTTCAAAGCAATAGATATGCTAAAACTCTTACGGTTATCCTTCTTGTTGTAATGATGATTTTGATGTCCCGTGAGTTTTCTAGGCCGACCGAGCGAACCGGGCGCTGCAGCTACGGCTTTTCGAGGCATTAAAGGGGGGGGGGGGGTCGTACTTTGTTTGTTTATGCAAGGAAGTTGTTATTTTCAGTAAGAAGTTATGATGAATCTCTTTAACGGAATATGTCTTATTTTACGAAATTATATTGGTTGGTAGCGTTTCAACAATTCTTACCATATTGACTACAACAGTCAAAATAAATACTACAGAAACATACCAACAAACGGATTGAATAATGAAGATACGCATCGACTACGCTAAAGGTCTGTTGTGTAGCTGTCGTAAATATTGGAAATGGTTTATACGATCCTGAAATTGATGTTCCCAACCGCTTACGCTCGAATGATGGTGGTGGGTCCAATTCTAAGAAACCGGAGGAATAGGAGCGTTATCTGCTAACTTGACCTGCATAAAACATAAATATAATGTCAAAAATATTCCAAGTCATACGATTTCAAAAAATAATTAAAGTACATCTCATTTTACTAACCGGTATATAATGATCTTGATTTCCCACCAAAGCAATCACAATTACGTCTTTCGGCTCTACGGGGCTACCCTTGGAGTAGAATGGGAGAGTAGTATGTGAACCACCCCATGATAACAACACAATAACTTTTTGGAATGCTTTAGCAGCTATAAATCCACAAGCAGGCATCTCCATCCAAAACGCTCGGTTTGTACATTGCCCTAACCAACCTATACGCTGGACCAATACATGTAATCTTGTGAATGTGTAACCAATGTTGTTGTAAAAGTTGTAGTTCTCTTGAACCTCGTTCACCATTGTTGTGCGCACATGTTTCCATGAATCCTCATCTTCTAAACCAAGAAGCCATGCAAGAGATAGGTACCCACAATGACCATCTTCCCTTACGGTTTTGTAGTTCGTAATGTAACCAAACATGAAATGATCTATCTGGTTTTGGCCAAACACTTTCATATAATCAATTCCCTAACTTACACCTGACCGCCCATCATCAGCATCGTCTTCCAAGTCGTCTTCGTCCTCAAATTCTTCGTCAGATTCCACAAATATCTCCCCTTTTGGCCTTCTGTACCTCCTCCGACCTATATTATCATTGCCTGATACATGCTCATACCAAGTTGTATGCCTCTTCTCAGGTTGAGTCATATGTGGCCTGCCTTCTTTTTTTATTATATCCCGATGGCAGCTCTTTCAGAGGACGTCTGCAACCATTGTTCATCTCATTTTTCCTCATCTAGGGGGACTGTATATCCTTCTGGTGGTTTATTCCAAACAATTTGTTTCCAGAAGTCGTGAATTTCCCCTAAAGGAATTGGCACCCCCATACTCATGTAGCTGTACAAATCATGTGCACAAGGAAGGCCTCTTACATTTCTCCACCATCTATCGCTGCACGCATGAGGGTGGAAACCCTTGGAAGGATTCTCAATCCTATCCATGGTCTCCATAAGTATATTCATACAGTCAGTTGAAACCGTGTTTACGAGCTCTACATAATATGTATACCGCCCAGTTCCTTCCATGCTAATAACTTTGGAGAGTCTGGTATTGACATCCATTTCCATTTTCCGTTGAATACCCAGAATCTGAATTAAGATAGTTGAGTGGATCTCTTGTTCTATGGTGTTAAACGAACCAACACTATTGTCTATGAAATTTTTCAACCTCGAGTGAGCACCTTCAACTCTACAATACAGATTAATAATTAACATCAATAATTGTAAGACATGATTATATATACAAATTCAACACATACATAAATAACAACAGTAATACCTATTCGTTGTCCTCGTAAGCAAATGAAATATATTGTCCTTCCATGACCGTACAATGCGCTCTTTGTAAGGAGACAACCACGTCTCGTTTAAATAAGGATAAAAGCCTGGATACTTCTTCCTTAAACAAAAACATATACACTTATCATACTTGTTCGTCTTGTACGTAGCGTCCATGATGATGACATATGGGAATAACCGCAACAAAAACAACGACTTCGGGTTTGCCCAAAAAAAATCTTGAATTATGTCGTTGTCATGTGACATAGCACGGGATCGTACCATATAACCCCTCTCCAACAACCAACTTCGTGTAAACTCTGTTACATCTTTTCCATCCATCTCCTTAAGACGTAGAGTGTAACACATATTTTTAATTTGAGTCTTCGACGTAATCATCCGTCCACCATTCTTCGCTGCCAAAAATAAAAAAATCTTCGCCGACTTCACATGCGCTTTTATCAAAGAAATGATATCCCTTTTCTGTTCCTCGTTCACTCTTCCGGCATATGCATGACCCACCAGTCTTTCTGGTAGGGGGTGATTGTGACACCCACACACCACTCTTAATGTCCATTCGTTATCCTCACATTGACAATGGAGGCGAAACAGACACATACTTTTTTGGACCTCGGGTTGCGAATCAACAAATTTTTTACCCCACGATAAGCCCCATATTTCTCACATGTAAGCTTCACATAGTTCTCTCCTGAACGGTCAATTATTAAGACCATGTTGTTCTCTGTACCGATTCCAGGTGCCCAACATAACACATCTTCTTTGTTATTCCACACATAATCGTTTTCAAATAACGATGTGTAGTCTTCCTACAAATAACGATGTGCAATATAACTCATGAAATTTGTACTCCGCTTTATTAAATAATTCCGTTAAAATAACATAAATAATGCTAAAACAGAACAATGTGTATTCTTAACTACCTCGCGAATCCTAAATTCGCAAGGCATAATTCATACTCTCGAATCCTCAATTCGGGATGCATATTTTACTTCAAATTCATCTACAACAGTTTACTTTCTAACTCCATTTCTAAAAATATAGTACACAAATATTAGCTTCACCACCTCTAAATTACAGTACAATATGTACGTACACATCATGACGTTTTACACTCTTAAAAAATTGTAATCTTGGATACGTATTCTAACATACAATGTATTTATATATATATACATTCACAAAACTAAAATATTGACTTAAACAATTAAATTACAAGTACATTATGTAACTTACCATAATTGTCTTCTTTTCTTTTATCGAATATCTTATTTGAAATAATGTTGATTCTCCTTCCTCTTCTTCTCCTACTCTCTTCCTTCCTCTTCTCCCAACCTTACCATCACGTACACTATATATAGGCAATGGCTATATGCACGCGAATCGAGGCATATATGCACGCGATTCTGTGCGCGCAACTTATGCGCACACATCTGTGCGCAGTTCTTATGCGCATACGTGTTTTACGGGGTATTACGGGTACTTTTCGTAAATTTTCAGAGTCTGTAACAACTTGTGCGCCTAATTACTGCGCACAAGTTGAGAATCTGTGCGCCTTGTTTCTGCGCACTACTCTAACATAGTAGCCGTTGAAATCTTTGAAAAAATTAGTCGTTAAATGTAAAACTGTGCGCTTAGGTTCTGCGCACAGGTGCTTAAGGGTTTGGGTTTGTGCGCGGATGGTTAGCGCACGAGTCTTTACAGTTTAGGATCCATCCATTTGGACCACAACGGTCATAAATGTGCCGATATAAAGCCACAATCTCTTCATTTCCAACAAATTCATTCAAAACCTCTTCGTTTTCCAACAAATTCATTCAAAATGTCTCGTCGTAATCAAAACTCTCGTATGTTAGAGTTGATTAATCAAAGTTGTGAAGATAGTGATGAAGACCACGATTGGGATAGCGGATCACAAGAAGAGGAAGACGACCCGAACGAAGACGAATGGTTGGATGGTTTCTTAGAAGACGAAGAGTTCGGCGACTGGGATCCGAGTGGTGAATTTGTGGTTAGTATAATATGTTATAATTTGAAACATATGGTAGCGTAATTAGTTTCAAATTAGTTTCATATGCTAGCCTAATTAGTTTCATATGATAGCCTAATTAGTTTAAAGTAATGATTCGTATTTTGCCTTGTTATTTTGGTAGTAGTGTAATTGTCGCTCTACAATTACGTATAGGGGAAAGATTATTCGGATTATTTTAGAACCGCACAATATTGGGATACTCCGCAAGAATTGTATGAGTGGGCGAGAGATAGAGGAAAGGAGTTAGTGATAGCTTTGGTAACGCGTAATTCAAGTCCGTAGCAAATAAGTATTGTGTGCGATAGATTTGGAAAACCAAGATCTGGGAGGCCAAAGGTGAACAAAGAGAATCCAGAGTTGGTTGTTCCTAGGCTTATAAAGTCAAAGTCGAAGAAGTGTGAGTGTAGATTTCAGCTACTGGCATTGCGAAAGAAAAACATTCCCGGGGTCGAAGGAGAAAAATGGATTTTAGGTGTGATAGAAGGTCGGCATAACCATGTGCTACTTGCTAGTTTTCATGGGAATGCATTCATGGGTCGAATGACGGAGGAGCAAGAGCTTTGTGCTAGGCGGTGGGGAGATGGAACTGGACGCAAGACGCCAAAAGAAATTATCTCTAAATTGAGGGAGAAGTACCCTGGTAATGTTACTTCAAGGAGACAAGTTGCAAACTTTTTGCAGAAGCTGGATTACGAAGATCGCGGAGAGCTAAACGTGACACAGTGGTCGCTTAAGTTTTTCCGAGACCACGACTACGTAGTTCACCCACATAGAGACACGACAAACGGCGAGGTTGCAATATTATTCTTTGCTAACCAAGAGTCGTTGCGTTTGTTGAAGAACTACCCGTACGTGGTAATTATCGATGCGACGTACAAGACAAACAAGTAAGTCTCTACAATACCTGGGTCGATATTTAGTTCGGATAATGATATATGTTCTGTAGTGATATATGTTAATGTTTCAATAGATATGAAATGCCGCTCGTAGAGATCGTTGGATTCACCAGTACACACAAGACGTTCAACATCGCGTATGCATTCACTAAAGCGGAAAGGATTTATCATTACACATGGATAATGATTCAATTGAAGTCATTATTCATAGATTTGGGAGTGATGCCAACGGCTATAATGACAGATTGCGAAGACGCGCTGATAAAAGGGATAAAGATTGTTTTCGGGAGCGATGTTCAACATCTGTTGTGTTGGGTGCATATCAAACACAACATTGAGGCACATGCTTCGACCATCCTAAAGAGACAAATTAAAGTGGAAGCCTTTGCAGGACAATGTTGGGGACTATTTTGGTCAGCTACTGAAGAGACCTATGAACTGCGGCTCGAACAGTTGAAGAGATCTTGGAAGAGCGGCCTTGTGGGATACGTCGAGAGAAAATGGCTTAATCCTCACAAGACAAGTATAGTGAGGGCTTGGACAGGTCATAAGCTTCATTTCCTTATGAGGACATCAAACAGGTAAACTTTGGCTTAATCCTCACAAGAAACATAAAAGTTCAAACCATCACAAAAAAAAGGCATACATAAAACATCAATCGTACATAAAACATCCATAAAACAAAAATATAAGTCGAGCGTCTAATCCCGAGTCTCCTGAGTATAAGGCGGAGCATCCTCCTGAGGCACATCACCCTGAGTCATATCATCTTGGTGCGCATCCTCCTGAGTCGTATCATCCTGAGTGCCACATCCACTCCCCTGGCCCCTCTCATGAACAGAATCTCGGAAAACAGGAGGTGGTGGTGGTGCCATCTGCGATGCACGTGGGGGAGATGGTGCCAAAGGTGCCTGAGGTGCCTCTAAGACTTGAAGCCATAATCGAATCACCTCTTCAGTGTTCCAAGGTCGATCCGAGATAGGGGTGTCTAAAAAAGAGTGCATCATGGCTTGAAGGATCTGACAACGCTGCAAACAAAACGTAAATTTAATTGTTAGTTAAGGTTAAGGTCTGAAGCTATGTTTTGTACAAACTTTATAAAATTTTACATACCGCTAATGCATCGATAGGCACCGGGGTATATCCATAGCGAGGTGGGCGATCATGTCTCTTAGAGGATGGATCGACGACGGGATGTGAGAACTCGTCCAGCCAATCCATATAGTCATCAGACATCTTCCATGCTGGCTTTGCAACCGGCCCATCCAGATTGATCAGAGGCCTCGGCTCTGTGTCCCATGAAAGAAGAAGCTCAGGTGCATAAACGACGTCATACCTCGAGCAACCCATGGACCGATTAAATGACAACGGCTGAATGGGTGGGTCGGGAACGGGCTGAGCCCGCCCAAACTGCCGCAGGACTCTCCTAGGGTTGTAGGCCTCATGAAATTTCCAGATGCTCAATACGCCCTCAAATCTCGTAGGAGAAACCTCTGGTGAGTTGAAGTCCAAATCTCTCCATGGCTGCCAGTTAACCTGAAACAAATAACAAGCCAAATTAGACACGTATTGCGGTAATGAAATAAAAAATATAAGAAATTAAATCCAAACCTGCTCATATCTCATGTTGTCGAGCATGCGACGGATGGAAACCAAACGCCCAGTATCCGAGCTAAGTGGTGTATACAATCCTACAGCAGCATCTCCATGAGCGAATGCAGGGTTCGTGACAAAGTGATCACGAAAATGAGGAAAGTATGCCCAGATCCAGCACTACATATAAACAATTACAAATTATTAGTAAAACTACGTGAATAGTTAAGAGTTATTCACCAAGACGTTAAAGACAAGATCTTACCCTCAGAAGAGTCCCACATGAACCAATGGTTACCGTCTCGACTCTAGATGCAGACCCTAAATTGCGATACACTAACGCAAGTATGCCGGCTCCCCATGCAATGTCCCCTGTACGATCATGGTTGAGAACAAGCGCCGCGTACTGGACCTTGACACCCTTTGTCGACCTGTCCACCAAGACAGTCGAGCCCAGAAGAAAAAGGAGATACAGAGTGGCAATGTGACTCTCATTCCTGACTAGCGCATCAAACAAAACTTCCAATCGAGCATTGAGGGCACCGAAATGAATGCCACCTGAGCTATAACATGCCTTCATGTCATCAGCCTCCTGACCCATAGCGTCCGCAAGCGCCGCATAGATCTGGTCATCTGTCATAGGTGAATTGCAGCTACGACCATGTATATGAACTCTGAGGATCTGCATCACGTCATGTAGGCAGATGGTCATCTCAGCAAATGGCATGTGGAAAGTGTTGGTCTCTGGATGCCACCTCTCCACAAAAGCATAAATCAATGCAGCATCGATCTGAGACACTATGCCCACTCGGCGCAGCTCTGTCAGCCCAGAACGCTCAGCAAGCCTGAACCATGTACCCTCCTCAGCTGAAATATGATGCTCATAATCATGAAGCTATGCAGATCTGTACATCACCCTCAGGAGCTTCCTGGCCTAAATAAGTACAAAAAAAAAATTGCGTCCGGTTAGTAAATATGAAACGTATAAGTTATTATAAGCATTCAGATCAATGTTATTGAACATACCGGATCTAACGGATCCGCATCAGCCTCGGCCTCATCCCCGTCCCCATCCTCTGGCTGAATATCTGCTACTCGTCGTCTTTGCCTGGGACGACGACCACCTCTAACTGGAGCCGCAACCTCCTCAACAACAACCTCCTCAACTGCAGCCCCCTCAGCGACTCCCTCAGCAGCAACACCCTCACCACCAACTCCCTCAGCACCCTCCTGGCCTCTCCCTCTCCCTCTACCTCTCCCTCTCCCTCTCCCTCTCCCACCACCTCGGGCTCTACCTACAACACCCTCACCACCACCTCGGCCTCGGCCTCTGCCTCGGCCTACAACTTCCCCCGCACGGGCACGCTTCCTAACCTGCACCGGGGGCACCAATGGTACATCGGGAGCGGGCCCTGGAAGAGGACCACGCGACCATATCCATCTCGCTATATGCGTCTCATAAGAACACAATAGGTGAGGCGAACGTGGACGAAAAATGTCCTGCATCGAGTCCCCGAGCCAAGGAAAATAGGTCGCTACGGCATGGTCATCGTCGTCTAAATCTCCCGACACTGGCTCTGAAGATGTGACTGGCTCTGCAGATGCGATCGTAGGAGGAGAAGATGTCGACGTTGCTGCATCTGTCACTGCAGGTAAATCCTGCTCTGTATGCTTTGAACTGCGAGGTACAGCATCCTGAAACAGAGGTACGTAGTGGATATCATAGTCATCTGTGGTCACCTGCGCCTGTACTGGTGTGGGCTCAATAGGGTCGAACGCAGTAAGATATCGACCAGGATAATCTACGTCGTCATGAAAAACTGAAATTTAATCGTAATTATAAAAAATTACGATTAAATTACAATTAATATGAATTCTAATATTTAATTCATAAAAAACTGAAATTTAAACGTAATTATGAAAAATTACAATTAGGATACGAATTCTAATATTTAATTCATAAAAAACTTAAATTTAATCGTAATTATTACAATAAAAAATTACGAATAAATTTCCAAAATTAAATACGATAAAAATTTGAAAAAAGCGGGTTTAGAAATTTTATACCGAATAAAGCTCGTGCGGTGTCTCCGGATCCGTAGTCGTCGTCGCTGGAACCCGAGTCGCCGGAACCCTAGCCCTCGCCGGAATGTTCGCCGGAATTGTCGCCGGAGGAGCATTTGTCGCTGCCAATGCCGCTCGAGTCGCATACCGCCGGCCGCCTCCATCCACCAACGCTTCATCGTCGGACAAGGTCGCCGGAGGTGTTGGGATTGGGACGGAAGTGGTGTGGTCGGGAGCGGAAGAATGAGGGGGTTCAGAATCCATTGACGGAATTGTGTTTAGACGAGGGAAACGCTCGGAAATGGAGAATTTGTCGTCGGCGCCGTCGAAATAAAAAACGCAGAAAAGAAGAGAAAGAAGGAAGAAGAAGAAGTTGCGCAAGGGTTTAAAAGACCGTGTGCGCAGTTCTTCTGCTCACTAATTCTGTGCGCAACAATTCAGCGCACGACGTTTCGGATTCCCGAAGTTGTGCGCTGAACTTTTGCGCATTATTCCTTCTGTGCGCTTTTGTCCTGCGCACGCATTTGTCAGACATCGTTAGGATTTTCACATTTATCCCGAAAATACCCCTGTGCGCAAGAAAACTGCGCACCAACCTATGCGCATAACATCTGCGCACCAAATTGCGTGCATATAGAGAAAAAGTCGCGTGCATATAGGCGTTTCGTATATATATACCCGACTAAATCAATTAGGGCATGCAAAGTAGCCAAATTCTAATTTCGCGAGGTCTTCGAGCCTTTTTCCTCGGGAAAGCGATCATATCCATACCCTAGATTCCTGACAAAATTGCGAATTCATTATGTACAAGCTCACGAATTATGAATTCGTGAGGTCTGTATTTTCCTCGAAATGCGAAGATATCCTAGCCCTAGATTCCTGACCTAGATTCCTGACAAAACTGCAAATTTATGCTCTAACACCTCACGAATTCAGCATTCGTGATGTCTGTACATGCTAGACCGGATTATCATTTCAAAACCGGATATCCGAAAAATTAATTACTGAACCGGTCCATATAATTAATTACTGAACCGGTTCAATTTATTACTGAACCGGTCGCCTCATATATATTTTATTTATTTAAACCGGTCCTAATTAATGTTAAGAAAACCTCACGAATGCAGAATTCGTGAGCTATGGGGCGGTGTTAAGTGTCGCGCGGCGCTAAGCTCTGAGCGGCTGTCACCTCCGCCGGAAAATGAAAGTGGTCATTCAAGCCGTCAATCTGTCAATTCGAGTGTAATTAGAATCCCCCTTTAAAATGCAAGCCCAAATGTTCGGTATCCTTCAAATGACAAATCACTGTAATGTCATAACTCATGAGTGTTAATTAACTTTCAGTTTGAAACAATTAGATTTTGGAGAAAATATTGTCTTGTTCTCATTAGCCTCTCAAGCATGGTTATCAAAATCTAGATTTAAATCTACGATTTTAACGATTTTACGATTCACATTGGAGTGAGCGATTCAGGATTCTATGTAGAATCTATTTAAAGTAGAATCTTAAATTATCGAAATAGAATCACTAGAATCTTCTATACGATTTTGATTTTGCATACGATTCTACGATTTTACGATTCCACACAATCTTCTATACGATTATGATTTATCTTGATAATATTAATATTACCCTGTATACAATATTTATAATATTCTTAAATTTAGTTTGTAACGAAAAATAATACTAAGTTGTAAATATATACGCTTTTTTCCTATAACGTAGAATCTTACGATTCTACGATCCGATTCTAGAGGGCCCCTGCGATCCGATCCTAGAATCTTGATTTTTAATAACATTGCTCTCAAGGGCATATATATATATATATATATACATAGATACAAAAAAGATATATCTACACAAAAGACAATAATATAAACATTATCAATTAATACTAATATATCTCTAATACCCCCTCAAGTGGGAGCATGTGGATCAACAAGGCCCAACTTACGCATAAGAAATTGAAACGGCTTTTCTCCAAGTGCCTTCGTGAAAATATTTGCGAGTTGTTGAGTCGTCGAAATTAATGTGAGCAGTAGCTACCAGACCAACAACAATCATATCACGAACATAATGACAATCGATCTCAATGTGTTTCGTGCGCTCATGAAACACGGGGTTTGTTGCAATATGTAATGCAACCTGACTATCACATATAGACTAATAGGAGTCCAATGATGAAAGGAGATACCTCAACCAAGTGATCTCACTACATGTACCAGCCATGGCACGATATTCAGCTTCAGCCGATGATCTAGAGATAGTAGCTTGCTTCTTCGTTTTCCAAGAGACAGGTGATTCTCCAAGCATGATGAAATAGCCACTAATAGAGTGACCCGTCGTGGGGGCAACTTCCCCAATCAGAATCACAGAAAGCAGACAAACTAAGAGAGCTAGAGGACGATAAATGAAGGCCTTGTCAAGGGTGTCCCTTCAGATAACGCAAAACATGTAATGCATCTTGCCAATGATCAAGAAGTGGATGTTGCATAAACTGGGATAAAACGTGCACAAAGTAGCAAAGCTCAGGTCTAGTGATAGTCAAATAAATAAGACGACCTACCAATCGTCGATACTGCTCAGGCTCCTGTAATGCTGGGCCATTAATCTTGCCCAACTGATGATGTGAATCCATAGGAAACTTGCTAGGTTTGCAACCAAGCAACCCAGATTCAGCCAAAATCTCCAAAGCATACTTACGTTGAGAGACAAATATACTTGAAGAGTTGCGAGCAATCTCAAGACCAATGAAGTACTTAAGAGGCCCCAAATCCTTCATGTAAAAGCAACTACTGAGATAAGCCTTGACACCATTGATGCTACTAGAAGTGTTGCCATCAATAATAAGGTCATCCACATAGACCAATATGTGCACAACGGAGTCCCCTTGACACAAAGAGAAAAGGGAATAATCAGCCTTGCTCTGCTGAAAACCATAAGTACAAAGAGCTGAAGCAAGCTTAGAGAACCAATTGCGAAGGGCTTGTTTCAAGCCATATAGAGATTTCAGCAACTTACAAACTTTCCGTGCAGAAGAGTCAACATATCCTGGTGGTGGAAACATATAAACCTCCTCATCTAAATCTCCATGGAGAAATGCGTTGTGAACATCCATCTGATGCAATTCCCAACTTCGAATGGCAGCAACCGAGAGAAAAACACGAACAGTGACCATCTTTGCAACCGGGGCAAATGTCTCAGTGAAGTCAATCCCTTCAACTTGTCGGTTTCCTAGAACCACCAAACGAGCCTTGTAGCGTTCTATCTCTCCATTAGCTTGATACTTTATCTTGTAAACCTAGTTGCACCGAGTAGGCTTCTTGCCTTCAGGAAAATCAGATAGAATCCAGGTGTTATTCCTCTCTAAAACATCAACTCACTCTTCATCGCATCCCGCCACGGGGCATGCTTGACTGCCTCAGAGAATCGAGTAGGTTCAATATTCGTTGTTATGGCTGCTAAAAAGTGGGTATGTGGAGTAGAGAATTTAACACAAGAGACAAATGCCGCAATTGGATAAGGTGTAGTGATTGAAGATTCAACGGGAGGTGTAGAAACAGAGCCATAACATTATTACAAACATAGTCTCTGAGCAAGACAGACGGTTGCTTAGTACGAGAAGAACGACGTACAGTCGTATCAAGACTCCCCCTCTCGTCGGAGGGAATAACATCAACAATATCAAGCCTCAACAAAGTTTCTACAAAGGCAAATCCACGCCCGCGGTCCAGAGTTCGCGCCCGCGGAACGGTCACTGTATCTCTGGTAATGTCTGCCAAATCCACGCCCGCGGCTGGATTTACCGCGCCCGTAGATGGAATTTCCGCGCCCGCGACAGGAATTTTCGCGCCCACGGCTATGGTTTCTGCACATTTCGAAGTCCCTGTTGTAACTCCGCGCCCACGGTTCTGCTTCCTGCAGAACTGTTACGTCGATGCACTGAATTTTCAGTTGGCAAAGAAGAAATTGTAGGTTCTGCATAGGGAAAAACCGACTCATAAAATACCACATCTCGAGATACAAAAACCTGATCAGTCTCGAGATCATATAGCTTCCATCCTGCCTGTCCAAGAGGATAGCCTAAGTAAACACATTTGCGACTTCGAGACGCAAATTTATCATGTGATCGTGGAATCTGTGATGCAAAGCATAGACATCCGAAAACCCATAAATGAGAATACTTTGGCTCCCGTTGATACAAAATTTCATAAGGAGTCTTGTTACCAAGTAAAGGTGTTGGTGTCCGGTTGATAAGATGAGCATCCATAAGCACACATTGACCCCAAAATTCCAAAGGTAAAGACCCTTGAAACCGTAATGCATGAGCGACGTTAAGAATGTGGCGGTGTTTTCTCTCCACTCTACCATTCTGTTGTTGAGTATATGGACAAGAAGTCTCAAGAAGAATACCATGAGAATCAAAGAATGATCTTAAGCACAAGAACTCAGTACTGTTGTCTGAATGAAAACGCTTGATGGATTTCTGAAATTGAGTTTTCACCATAGCACAAAACTTGTGAAATACACCTGCAACCTCAGACTTGTGAACCATAAGAAAAGTCCACACTGCTCTCGAATGATCATCAACAATTGTCAAGAAATACCTAGCACCAGTAGTAGCAGGAGTACTGTAAGGCCCCCAAACGTCACAATGTATCAAATCAAAGATGTCATCGACTTTATTAGAACTCAAAGGAAAACTGTTACGGACTTGTTTTGCCTTAAAACAAACATCACATGGCTCAATAGCAACAATACGACCCACCGTAGGGATAGGAGACAAAGCAGACAAAGACGGATGTCCCATTCGTTTATGCCAAAGAAACAAAGAAGCGGAAGACGAAGTTACTGAATGGCATGCTCGAGCAGCTAAGCCTAATGTGTGAAGCCAGTAGACACCCCCTAGTACTCTCTTGAATCACACACATCTTGTCTGTAAGCACCCAAATACTTATTTTCTTGAAGAAGTTGAGAGAAAGAAATCAAATTGCAGTCTAATTGAGGAGTATACAACACATGACTTAGAGAGATATCAGATACTGTCAGAGTGCCTTTCTCAGTTGCTGCAGCAAAGCGATTATCCGGTAACTTAATAGATACCGGTGATGTGGGTACAATATTCTGAAGCAAAGATCGATCACCTGTCATATGAAACGATGCTCCTGTATCTAAAATCCAATTAAAAAATATACCAAAAGAGTGGTCAGGCATGGACTGAAACATGGTGACAACTATATTCCATTGATCACCATTGAGGGTCGGCCCTATGGTTTCGCGGTCCTGTCGATTGGTTCGAAACGAATCTGAGAAGATAATCTTGAACTAACAGCAGAAACTGTTGCAGAGGGGGCGTGGATTTGGTTTCCACGCCCGCGGCTGGATTTGGTTCGAAACGAGTCTGAAGCGCAGCTGCTGAACTCCGAAGGGTTTCGTCGCCCAATAAATGTTGATCTGAGTCCATCGGAATAACGAATCAAGTGATAACACTTGGATTTAAAGGGTACAAGATGATTATCAAGATAAAAAGATGGTACCGAAGTCGGATGAGCATCGATGAACAATCCATCGAATATGCCGGACGTTTCCTTCGGGTCGCTCATGATGAAAAACAACAGCGAGAGGTGTTAGACAAGGCCGGCGGCGACGGTGGAAGGTGGGGAGGGGTGGCGGCGATTTTAGGGTTAGGAAAAAAATTAGAGCTTATCCTGCTCCGATACCATGAAACAATTAGGTTTTGGGGAAAAAATATTGTCTTGTTCTCATTAGCTTCTCAAAGATATATATATATATACCTACATACAAGAAAGAGATCTACACAAAAGCCAATAATATAAAAAATATCAATTAATATTAATATATCTATCAACATATAAAATTGACCTTTAGCTTAAGCAAATAATGATTTTGGAGTCGCATTTAGTGTTTTAGGAGTTGAATTTAGTGTTTTTGTAGTTACATTTAGTGTTTTTGGAGTTACATTTAGCATTAAAATTATAGAGAAATAGCTTTAGTCATGCGACATGCGCCGAACTATGTATATAATTTATAAACATATAGAAATAACTATGATATAAATAAAAGTATGCATTATATAATTATATTTATTTTCAATGATTTTTAAATTAATATTATATAATTAAATAAAATACTTTCAACATGAAAGAAAGACTTGATCGGGTACTTGTCCACTTCTCTATTACAACTTTATTTCCGAATCTGGCAACACATCATCATCCTTTCACTTCCTCTGATCATGCTCTTATTACGTTCTCCTTAGGATCTATTAATACCTTATTCGTCTTCCTTTTCGTTATGAACCAAATTGGTCGAACAACAACACTTTCCGCAATCTTGTCTCAAAGGTCTGGAAGTTCAAGATGCATGGCTCTTTTATGTATCGATTTCACTCTAAACTCAAACTCCTTAAACACTATGCCAGAACCTGGGCTAGGTTGAATTGTGGTAACAACTTTACCCAGCTTAGTATAACCGAAAAGAAACTTCAAGATCTTCACAACAGATTTCTTGATAATCCAACTAGCCATCACATTATCAATCAAATTCATATTCACTCAAAGAAATACGCCTCACTTCTTCAATTTCAAACAGACTATTGGCAACGTAGGTCTAAAGTCAAACATATCAAAGATGGCGATCGCAACTCTAAATACTTCCAGGCTATTGCTAAAATCAAGATTTTTAAGCAATCCATGTTACGTTTCTGCACAAATGATGGATTAGTTGTCCATGACCATGAGAGTATTTCTCAAGCAGTCACCAGAGAACTTCAGCTTAGGTTCCAACATAATGGTGCCACAGGTATTTCTTCGACGGATCTTGATATTCTTCCTACTCTTATTACTGACCAGGATAACCATGATCTTACAAAACCCCCCTCGGAAGCAGAACTCCGGAAGGCAGTGTTTGATCAGCCCCCTGATAAAACTCCAGGTCCTGATGGATTCTCCATAGAGTTCTATCAGAAACACTAGAATACTATCAAATTATCACTCCTGTCTGTTGTTAAGGCATTTTTCTTTTCAGAACAAATGCTTACTGCTATCAACCATTCCTTCATCTCCCTTATCCCTAAAGTTGATTCTCCTAGTACCATCAATCACTACAGACTTATTAGCCTTTGTAATTCTTCTTACAAAATCATAACAAAAATCATGGCTAATAGGATTCGTCCTCTTCTTGAAAAGCTTATCTCTCCTTTCCAGGGAGCTTTTGTTGAAGGTAGACTTATTCAGGATAACATTCTTGTAGCTCATGAAATTTTTCACTCTTTTCATAGGAATAAAAAAGGTGCAATTGGGTGGATGGCACTAAAACTTGATATGGAAAAAGCGTATGATAAATTTGACTGGGATTTTCTCTGTAAAGTCCTTGAAAAATTTGGATTTTGTCTAAAATGGATTAACCTTGTTAAAGCTTGTCTCCATTCTGCTTCTTATTCAGTATTGATCAACAACCAACCAGGTCAGGAATTCAAGTCGGCTTGTGGTATTCGTCAAGGTGACCCCCTAGCCCCTTCTCTCTTTGTTATAGCTATGGAATTTATGGATAGATCTTTGGCTAAAGAATCTGAAAACAACAATCCTCATGTTGGAATCAAACTCACTCGTAATAGCTCTCCTATTCCTTTTCTGACCTTTGGAGATGATACTTTTATTCTAGCTAATGCTGAGATTGATAACATTGTATTCATTAAACAATTCCTATCTAAATTCTCCAAGCAGAGTGGCCTTTCTATTAATTACCATAAAAGTTCTATTCAGGTTTCTAACAACGTCAATCCTAGCCTCGCTCATATCTTGGCTTCTCATATGAACATCCCACGCACTTCAAAACTAGAAAAGTATCTTGGTATCCCGATTCTTCAGGGTCGTGTATGGAATGAAGTTTTTGAGGAGGCCATTGATGCCCTTAAACAACAACGCTCCAAATGGAAAGCGGACTCACTCTCCCAGGCAGCCAGAGCTGTCCTTATCCAATCCAACCTCATCTCCCAGGTAAATTATCTTATGCAAAGTTTTCTCCTCCCCAAAGGAATTTGTGATGAAATTGATGATATTAATAAGAAATTCTTTTGGAATAAAAAACATCCTTCCCCCTAATCTCTTATCCATTGGAATTCTATTTGCAAATCTAAGACTGAAGGTGGCCTTGGTATTAGATCTGTGTGGGATAATAACAGGGGCCTTTAGATGAAACTTCTCTGGAAAATTATTACTCAACCTAATAACATTTGGGTATCAATTGTTAGGGATAAATACTTCTCCTCTACCGACTTTTTAACTCTTGACAGGAAGCCGACCCAATCTTGGCAATTTAGCAGGATGATCTCTCTGCTCACTGAGTTTAAGAAAGGACTCTCTTGGCAATTAGGAGATGGACGTTCAATCTCTTTCTGGACGGACAATTGGCTTCCTGACTGTCCTCTGAACCATTTTTATACTACAAATACTCCTAACCACTTGGTTTCAGATTTCATTACACCCAATCGGCAATGGGATTCTCTTAAACTTCTTAACTTTCTCCCTAACCACATAGTTGATCAAATTTCCCTTGTTCGTATTCCCATCTCACCGACTAAGGATAGAATTATTTGGAAAACCTCTAATAACGGCCAGATTTCAGTTAAATCTGCTTATCATATTCTTAAGCCTATCTCAAATCAGACTATTGACTTGAATATTTTCTGGAATTCTAAACTACCTCCAAAAATTAAAAATTTCATGTGGAAAGTAGCTTTTGACTGTCTTCCTACTACAGAGAGACTCAATCGTTACTATCACAAAGTCTTTGCCCCTTGTTGTAGATGTGACAACCCTACTGAGGATAAAACCCACTTTTTCTTTCACTGTCCGTTTACTCTGCAGGTATTCTCTTATATTAATAATTTACCTAATTCAAATTTCCGTTTTCAAGCCACAGATGATTTCGATCACTCTATCCGTAATTTTTGTAACTTAAACTCTTCTAAGGAACTCACTTTTTTTACCTGGTGGACCTTATGGAATCATCGCAATAACACTATTTTCAGATCCAACCCTTCCCAAGCAACTCACACTCCAGAAATGATAGCTAAGATTGCAATTCATAATTATGAGGAATGGCATGCCCATTTCACTCCGAACAAGACCGGTAATAACTCTACTAAGGTAAAGAGCCACACCCCTACACACTGAACGAAACCTCCTTGCGGCTTTTTTAAGTTAAACAGTGATGGCTCGGTTCGAGCCAATTCTAATTCCTTTATTGGCTTCATCATTCGTAATGATCTTGGCCAACCCTCATTTGTGGAACATCTTTGTATCCCCCCTTCTTTTGTTTTAGTTTGTGAAGCAGTTGCCATCCTTGAAGGTTTAAGGGCAGATGTCCGTCTTAATCTTAGGAAGATTATTGTAGAAAGTGATTCACTTGTCCTTATTAATTCCATTCGTCATAAGTGCTCCATACCTTGGGAAATTCAGACTATTCTCTCGGTCTTCTTGGCCGAGAGACTATCCCGTTGTTGTAAATTTTTTCATATTAAGCATCATTGTAACAGAGTTGTGGACTTCTTGGCCTCCAGTACCATCCTCATTGAAGACCTAAGGGCATTTCTCCTTAATGGAATACCTGCTCCTCGGCTACAGAACGGGATAGTCTTCAGAGATCTCTCCTATCTAGATCTTCTAGAATCTTTCCCATGAAGGGATTGTTCAAAATCATCCGTGAAGATGATTTAGGCTTGATTTGTTTGTAAACAATGAGTCTTTTGTTTTCTTGTTAAAAAAAAAAACATGAAAGAACAACGATAATGAAACTATAGCGTTGTAATTAGAAGAGATAGCTAAAACTTATAATTTAAGTGAAAATCAGAAGTAGTGCATCGCACGGGTTCCGTAATTCTAGTTTCTAATACAGTTAACCAATGTTTCCTAGTTTGAGCAAGATAATAAGAAAATCATTACAAAATCCCGAAGTTGGATTATTGATGACTACAAAAACCACCCAAAGAGCCATAAACATCACCTTGTCTTCTTTTGTAAAAGGCTTATGATTAGACCTGGGAAACGGGTCGGGCGAGTCGGGTTCGGGTCAGAGTACATCGGGTTTAGTATATTTCGGGTCAGGTCATTTCAGGTTTAAAATTTACCGGGTCAAAACAGGTCGGGTTAGGACGGGTTTATCTCCGGTTCGGATCAACCCATCGGGTCTGATTGCGCAATTTTTTTATTCCTTTTTATACTTATTTATAAATAAGTTTGCAATGGATAAAAAAATCGTTGAACATTTATCTCTTCTATATACTTTTTCAATGAATATTTTGCCAAATTGGGCTTTTAAGCCTATTTAAGGTATTTTAGCGTTTACGCATAGTTTTGAGTCTCGTTTTATGTGAGTGAGACCTTATTGTGACTTTATATGCCTAATAAGACTAAGTTGTATAATGTTTTCAACAATATCAACATCGATGTTGTAGACCATACATATTGTGACAAGTTAGAGAGTTATCATTAGTTTGGTTTTTATAAAGGAGGTGCAATTTGAAAAGTTAGAAGTTACCCACATGGCCTTTTAGCGTTTACGCATAGTTTCGGTATAAAATAAAATGACTTATTTTCTTATATTTGAACTTTGTGTCATGTTGTTCAAACTAACAGACATATAACAAAGTATAATGTTCAATCAATAACCATATAATTTCTGTTGTAAGTATATAAAAGTATATTATACTTTATTAAATAATCATCCATAAATTTTAGTCTCCAACATAAACTCTAGTTTATATAAATTCTTAATTATTAAAGAGTATTCCGTATAATAAAATTTATGCAAACACTAAACAATTATTAAACAATCCATACAAGCTAGAATTATAGCTCACAATATCATTTAATATTGGGCTAGAATATCGTAAACTAGTGAATAGTGATGATGGTTATACAAAATTTAAACATTTAAAAAATAACTAGAAGAAATAATAATTCTCATTGTAATAAATCTCATGTTAATAAATCTCATTAAAAATTAAGTGGTTGGTGGCTGTATTTAAATTTGTATGTATAAAACTTGTCTACCCTCATTTCCACATCGAGAACTTGCAAATGGATCATTGTCTCAATCTTCTATATAACCTTGCATTTTTTGCTACATAAATCCAATCCGTACCACATCGACCAAATGGAAAAACATGAAGCTCTAAATGTATATATAAGGTTGGTACAAGTTGTTGACTCCTTACAATTCAATTTGGGTATGTTTTCTTGATTGTGCTTTTAAAATGAAAGCCCGTAATAAGTAAAACAATATATTATTTAAGCCTAATCAACCTAATTTTTATTTTAAAGCTTGTTTTTATAAACATAATTTATAACATAGCACCAAAATATCATTTTTTTCCTATCAATTTTTTGATTTTTTCATATTTGTTTCCTATTTTTATTTTCTAGTTGTTTTTTGATAAGAGTGTAAGACCCAACGGGTTGACCCGACCCAACCCGTTTTTGACCCAGCAAAATGTCGGGTCATCAGGTCGGGTCCAAATCGAGTTTCGGATTTAATTTAACGGGTTAAGAGCACAAAAAATCGGGCGGGTTCGGATCGGGTTTACGGGTCGGGTCATATTTTCCTAGGTCTAGTTATGATAACAAATAATCAACCTTCAACCAAGGTATTTTTCCTTGGAAAGTGCTAACTGGAATAAAAAGATGGCATGAGTAGCAGATGGCAGGATCCTGTCATACATCTTTCTTATCTTCTCACCCTAGACTTATTCATTTATCGAAGGCAGTGTTCCTCGTACATACATTTGTCACTAAATATAAAGCTCATTTGTTTTTCTAACACTATTTAGAGTCGAAGAGAATTTTTCAATTTTTAACTATTGTATAAAATAAAATATAGTCATGAGTGGTCTTGTTTGATTCATATCAATGATTACTTTAATAATATTAAAATTTCACAATTTTAATTAACTTGTAACGAGAGATATTGACGAAATAAAATGTACATCGACAAATGTGTTCATTTGAAATGAGAAGATCAAAAGGGGACGGAGGGAGTATGAATTACAGAAATCGGTAATCAATCATAAACCTCGAATAGGAAGATATTAAGCAGAAAGGCTTATTGCACTCTTGACACACGCAGTGTGTCAGGGTTTAAATTCCGCGCGGAGCTGGGCGCCGCGCGGCGCCCAGCTCCGCGCGAAACTTAAATAGTAATAGAAGTTCCCGAATTCAGAATTCGGGAGCTTAAAGTATTCATAGACGTTCCCGAATTCAGCATTCGTGAGCGTGGGAAATAGAAAAATAAACAAACCGGTTCAGAATTAGGGAACCGGATATAGTGAACCGCAAATAGTGAACCCGATCTAGTAAACCTGTTTGGGCAATTGAGAAATCGGGTATTGAACCGGGTTTGGAAGATAAAAATTTGAAACCACACATCACGATTTGAGCATTCGTGAGGTAGTAACAATCGAGAAAATCTCGGAAATTGTAACTGCCACGTCAGAACAAGTTTGACCTTAAAATTTGAATTACAAGCTCACGAATTGTGGATTCGGGAGGAATGAAACGTATTTAAACGGGTTGCAACCGGGCAGCACCCTTTTTGCGCCCGGCAACACCCTCTCGTTCGGAACCCCATTCCGAACGAGGGGAACAACTAACGATACAAGAAATTAAAAATACTTAATTCTCTATTTGTTACGTGTTGCTGCCAATTCTGCAGCAAGTGCAGCGTTTTCCTCCATGAGCTCGGTGTTTTTGGCTTTCAGTTCATCTATTTTGTTGGCCCATTCTTTTGTTCCAATCCTCAGCAGCTCCATCCCTTCCTCAATTCCTTCAGCCTTTGACCAGTTGCATAAGTTGTCTGCATTTAGTTCTTCAATAACGACCCTTGCACGACTTGTGTATGGTGGATCGATCCAATGTTTGTATTTGCACCCTTTCTCTTCCTCTTCTTCAGTAAGAGCATCCTAACATGCATCCGGGCATCCCCAAAATCTTCTCCCATAGTTGACCTTGTCCCACTCTATTTGTTCGGTACACATATGCACCGTGGGCTTTTTCTGACACCAACACAATTTCGGACCAGGATCCATTGTCGAGGAAGAGGCGGGAAATAGAGTTGGACGATTTGGATACATATCGAAATTTGAGGAAGGAAATTTGAGAGAAAATAAATATAATGGAATGATAGTGAATGTGTGTTTGAAATGGTTTGTTTTGGAGGTATTTATAGACGAAAAGATAAGATCAATGACGGAAATATCTGACCGGGTCCCACACCATCTCGTTCGGAACCCCATTCCGAACGAGATGGTGTGGGACCCGGTCAGATATTTCCGTCATTGATCTTATCCCAAACAGATCTTATCTTTTCGTCTATAAATGGCAGCCATGCGGTGAGTCCCGGATTTCTTTAACGTCATAACCGTGCAAACCAATGCCGCCTCTAAATATTAACCCGATACCCCAAGATGACGATGATGACGATCATGTAGTTGAAGATGGTGGTGAAGATGATGAAGACAGCGAAGGTGAAGACGACGGTGAAGACGGAGGTGAAGTCGAAGGTCAAGGCGGAGATGAAGACGAAGGTGAAGACGAAAGTGAAGACGAAGGTGAAGACGAATCGGAAGAAGAACATGAAGATGATTATGATGACGTTGAAGAAGATGGTGGGGAAGAAGATGGTGATGATGATTAGAAATGGTCACGTTTATATACTTTGTAATGCTCAGTTGTGTTGTCTTGTTACAACAAAGGACATCAATAAAGAAATTTCTAGTAGTCGATAGCCAACAAGGAAGAGAGGCAGTTCGCTCTTTCTTGAGAGCGTTTTTTTCTGTAACCGTAATGCTACAAGCCTATAACATACTCCCTTTGTTTCTATTTATTTTTCATTTAGAGTTTTTCATATATATTAAGAAAATAATTAGTATTGATGCTCTTTCAATTGAAAATCAGTTTTTGGATACTAGTACTGTATTAAATTTGAGACTGACCATGCATGCAATCAATTCAAATGGCAGACAAACCAGTGCAAAATCATTTCCTATATCCGAATTTTCAAAGGCGGATAGTGCAAAATCATTTCCTATATCAATTCAAATGGCAGACAAACAAGTGCAAAAACCTTCGGATTTGTGAAAGGAAACCTCACGAATCTTGCATTCGTGAGATGGTAACAACAGTAAAAAATCTCGGAAATTGGATCTGCCTCGTAAATGCAAGTTTGACCTTGGAACTTAGAATTTGAAATTTGTATTTTAACCTCCCGAATTGTGAATGCGGGCGCGTTTGAAATATACCTCACGAATCTTGCATTCGTGAGATGGTAACAACAGTAAAAAATCTCGGAAATTGGATCTGCCTCGTAAATGCAAGTTTGACCTTGGAACTTAGAATTTGAAATTTGTATTTTAACCTCCCGAATTGTGAATGCGGGCGCGTTTGAAATATACCTCACGAATCTTGCATTCGTGAGATGGTAACAACAGTAAAAAATCTCGGAAATTGGATCTGCCTCGTAAATGCAAGTTTGACCTTGGAATTTGAAATTTGTATTTTAACCTCCCGAATTGTGAATTCGGGAGAGGTTGAAATTTGTATTCGAAACTCCCGAATTGTGAATTCGGGAGAGTTTGGAATAGGTTAAAAAAAACGGTGAAATTCCTATAAGTAACCATCCGAATTGTGAACTCGCCGTGTTTTCATTATCCCAAAAAAATAATGGAGAACAACTGGCGGTCTGAAATATTGGCCGGCAATTTTTTCGATGCATCGCCTTCGGAAATTTCTGTTGAAGAGGTGATGAGGCAATCGAGAGAGATGAACGGAGGCGGTGATACGGTGGCTAGAGAAGAAGTTGCAGATCCGAGTAGAGGAGGAGGGTCGGATGTAGATCCGACAGTTGGCCCGAATCGGGAGGAGGCGATGGAGCTCGGGTCGGTGGGAGAAGTTACTGAGGCGTTGGAGGCGGGTTTGGTCGGAGGAGTAGATCCGGCGGTTTCGATGGAATGGGTGGCGGGTTTGGCCGGAGGAGTTTGTCTGAGGCAAGAGGAGCGGCGTGAAGCAGAGGCGGAATACGGGAATGTTTTTGCGAGATGTGGATCTTTGGGTGCGGCGGTGGCGGAGGAAGAGGATGGAGGCGGAAATATGGAGGTTGAAGACGAAGGGGTTGAGGAAGAAAGGAGGAAGGGGAAGGCTGCGGTAGGGGAGGTAGAAGATGAGTATGGGCAGAGGCACCCGAATCCAGAATTCGGGAGCTCTGAGGAAAGCGAATCTGAAGATGACCCAATAAGCATTGCAGCAAGGGTCGGAGCAGAGGCGGTGAAGATGGCGGAAGAATTAATTGCTGATCCCCCTCCTCCGAAAAGAGCCCGACGGATTTCCGACGAGGTATGTAAAATTAAAAAGTTTTAAATGTTTTATTGTAATAATTAAAGTAGTAATTGAAATGTTATTAAAAATAGTAAATGTAAATATTTGGCATGGCATAAAAGTTGTAATTATTTAGCATGATATAAAATAGTAAATGTATATATTTGGCATGATATAAAATAGTAATTAAAGTATAAATAGTGTAAGTAACAGTATAAATAGTGTAAATA
Source organism: Oxyria digyna (assembly GCA_029168935.1). NCBI lineage: Eukaryota > Viridiplantae > Streptophyta > Magnoliopsida > Caryophyllales > Polygonaceae > Oxyria > Oxyria digyna. Next base: position 52,805,612 of record JAPVLV010000005.1, read on the forward strand.
GTGTAATGAAAAGTTGTAAAAATTATGTAGCATTTAATTATGAAGTTTTAAAAACGGTAAAAATTGTAAATATTGAAAAAATTGTAAAAATAGTGTAATTATGTAGGTATGAAGCAAAATCGTTAAATGTAATTATTGAGCATTTAATTTATAGTGTTGTAAGAAGGAAAACTAGTAACAACATAAGTTGCATTTGAAAAGAGATTAAAACGTTAAGTTGAATTGATTGCATGTAAAAAAATATTAAAGACGTTAGTACAGAATGTTATATTAATAGACATGTGTGTGTTTAAATAACTAATTAGTATAAGAAATGTGAAAATGTTAGGCCATAGCTGGTAAAATTAGGAGAATGACTGCGGGTGGAAGAAGAGTTTCCGAGCGTATAGTCACGGCTTCGGGCCGCAAAAGAGGTGGGTCTAGAGGGGGTGTTGGTTCATCCCGGGGGCGTAGAGGTCGCGGTAGGGGTAGGCTTGTCGCTTCTGATCAGGTGCAGTCATCAGTAGGCCTTGACTTAGATGATATTTGTAATGTCGACCCGTCTTTTTCACAGCCTCCAGTAGTACCCTTTATGAGCGTGCCTCCTGCTTCAGTTGAGCCCTCTACTTCCACTGCACCTGTTGAGTTGCAGTCACAGTCCCCGCGTATTGTGGATGGATCACCGATTGGGTTTGATGATGAACGTCCTGTTCTTCAGTCTCCTCCTAGAGCTGACCCCCAACCTTCTGCACCAGTTGATACACCACCTCCTCCTCCTGTTCTGGCCGATCCTGTTTTGCATAGTTTTGAGGCGCACATTGCTCATAAGATTGCAAATGAGGAACTAGCAGGCGATCCCCCACGGGAGTTCACACGGAGAACCCGATGCTACACCCGGCCCACTGATTTCGGACGTTTTAGGCCGTACTTACCACATGATCCTCCTCCTGGTTCTTGGTTCCGGATCGCTGAGCAGACGAGGTTAACACGTAACAGGGATTTGCAGTATGGGTTTGTGAATCACAACCTTATTGGAGCGTTCATTGAGCATTGGCACCCGGAGACGAACAGCTTCCATTTTCCTTGGGGAGAGATCACGATTACGCTGCATGATGTAGCAATGATTTTGGGCCTTTCTATTGAGGGATTACCTGCGACTACAGGTCCATTTGCTAATGCCATGCAAGAGAGGAGGTATTGTAATGATCTGTTTGGGTACATGTTCGCAGTTGATCCCAGTTATGTGTCCCCACTAGATAAGTGGAACATGACAGGGCCTCTGAGGCAGGGTCGGGTAAGGGCTTGTAGTTTTTGGCCCCACGTGTTGCGGATGATTGAGGACGAGGATGATCCTGATTGCATTGCCGCTGGATATTTGTGGTATCTTATGTCCAGTAGTTTGTTTGTGGACAAGAGCACCACCCTTCTGCAGACCCGCTTGTTGCCATTATTTGACGATCCGACGAGAGTAGTCGATACGGCTTGGGGCGCTGCTGTCCTCGCAAATCTTTATCGGGAATTAGGCGAGGCATCTAGGAGTGGAGTGGTTGGTTTCGGCGGTTGTCCTTATCTTTTACAGGTTCGTAGTAATAGTAGAAGTGATATACACTTGTAAAGTTGTCTGACGTTAACGATTTGCATTAATTGTATCAGATTTGGATATGGATGTACTTCATTTACTTCCCGGGGAACCCGAACTTCCAGCGTGATATGGCAGGTGATGATGAGAGACGCGCATCCCTTTACCACACCGAAAGGACTGCTACGCAGCACGAGTTGAGCCCCCATGTTTACAGGCGGATTCTGGATGAGTATCGACCAGAGGATGTAAGTATTGTTTAACGACTAGTTGTATACGTACATTATTTGAACTTGGCAAATTGTTAACTTTTTACATTTGCATTGTAATCTTGTAGATATGTTGGATGCCTTACGGGCAACTAGATTTTATTGACCGGTTTAGGGCCTCTACATATCGAGGAACGTTGAGGTTCCTCGATATTCAGGAGCCCTATATACCGGATAGGGTGGTACGTCAGTTCGGACGACAGCAGAGCAGACCACTAGATCCTATTCCACCATCACGGGTCTCTCGACCAATTAATAAAAGCGGGAAGAACAAGTATATTGTGGAGTTTGCTGAGGAGTGGGATCGTTGGGAGAGGATGCAAGACCATCTCTATCCGTACATTTTGGAGAGCCCCGTAGCTTCTCCTCCTTGGTCGGTGGATCCTGCATACTTAGACTGGTACCTCCAGATATCACATCCATATGTCAGTCGGTTCTCACAGAGGCAGGCCCCTCCCGATGTTGTTCCTTCGCCGTTTATTGACACTCATCGGGTAAGTTTGTTTTAGTATCATGCGTTACAATATTTTATTATACAGTTTACATATACTTACGTACTTATTGTTCTTTAATTACAGCGTCTTGCTCTTATTACGTCCTACGTCGAGAGATAGTTGCAGATAGTCTCTCCTTGTTGCAAGGAACAGTTGAGAAATATTTTGCAACTTGCCACCGATGATGTTCCTCTTGTTAGGGCGACACAGATGGATCCCGGGACTTCTTCGACAGCCGGACCCGGCATTCCATCTATATTTGAGCGAGGGGAGTTGTCTCGTATGGAGGAGGAGCGCGCTGCAGCCGAGGCAGCAGGTGGGGCAGACCCCGAGGAAGATCTTAATGATGCAGGCCTTGATGATGATGTCTGACGGTTTTCATGTTTTTATTGTCTGATGTTTATGGCTACTTGTTTTTTGTATGTTCCTGGTTTTAGACATTTAACTTTTGTGTTTGATAAGACATGGTTTATTTGATGATACGTATTGCATTTGATGTATTAGTACGTCACATTTTGGTGTTGAACACGGTATTTGCGTTTCTCGGTAAAACGTTATGTTCGTTACAAACATTGTCTGTTACAAATTGAAGTACTTAAATAAAATTTCTTCATTACTGTTAACGGTGTTTGAAACAGTAGTTGTTTGTAGATGAGTTCTTATTATTCAACTTAAATTACTTAAATACACTACGTAAAAAAACAAAGTGTTTCTGAAAATGCATAATGAACCTAGATATCCCGAATTGTGCATTCGTGATACCCAGCGAATTCTGCATTCGTGGGTAAGTTTAGTATTTAAAAAAACCTTTGTACATGGGTAGTAAATAAAAAATTAGCTGCTACATAAGATTAGTAACTGAAATACAAGGAAAGTGCGTTAGAAACTTCTTAAGCAAGATCTAAAAGTGCTTTAGTTTTCCCCGGGGACATGTTCCACAAACAAACATTCATACTCATCATATAATAGGGCTAGGATCTGTGACCTAGCTACACTGTCACCTGTATGGATTGAACCACCTACCCAGAAAAGCTCAGAATTACACCGAATGTAGTTCGTAAGTGGACAATACCAAAACGCACCAAAGGTTCGTTTAATAACTAAGGTACCAAGCCATGTGGGAGGGTCAGCTACGTTGTTCATGTCAGCAATTGAACTAATTTCCATAGTTTTTGTGTCAAGTACGAAGATATTGGAATCTTTGTCCTCGTCAAGGAACACCACAAAAGCATCGGTTCTTCTCATCACAAACTGGAAGTGTCGGGTAAGATCATACTTAGCGTCTCCATGCACAAAGTGTAAGTGGTTGTACAAGTCATTATGTGGGCCGAAAAACGAGCATTCGGTGTAAGGGCAACTAAAAGGAATGTCGTCCTGCGAATTGAATGTGTCAAGTATTTTTTAAAAAAAAAAACTTGACGGAAAACGAAGTTCAGAAAAAAAATTAGGTAAGTAAAACGAACTTAGGTAATTACCGTTGCATGACCGTTGCTGCTTCCGTACCTCAAAGTCATTATAAATGCGTTTCAGAAAGTGTTTTGGAAAAACTAATGTTGGGGTGATTGTGAGTATCTACAATCTAAGGCGTATTAATAGGCTCCAATGAATATGACATCTCCCGAATTCACAACTCGTAGGGTAAGGGTAATTCACATGAAACCTCCCGAATTCACAACTCGTAGGGTTCTTTATAAGATATCATTGGAGCCAACGAATTCTGAACTCGTGAGAGAGCATGCAGCTATTCCTGACCTGCAGAGATGCCTGACTTTTCCTGACTTGCAGAAAAAGCACCATGTTGCGGAAAACGCAACATGTTGCCGAATCCTGGATTCGGCAACATTCTGCTTCGATGGCCAAAGTTGCCGAATCCAGGATTCGGCAACTTTGTGCTTTATCCGTTATCGAGGCATGGCAACATCTGAAATCACTGAAAAGACGGTGTCAGATATTCTCCTTTTTTACACGAATTCAGGATTCGGGATAACATTCTGAGGTAAACAAAATCGTATATATAGAATTGTGTAACTGCATGGTTATAAATGTCGTCCCGAAGTATAGAAAAATATTCTGAACATATTAGAAGATGGCAAGAAGGCATGATGGCCCTGGTCCACCTCCTCGTAGAAATGAACGATCTAGTGTTCGAACTCGGTTATGGGTAAGTAATATGGAGTCCCTATGTAGTTCACTTAATTTAAATATAAGAAATTTGTGTGGATGTAAATTTCGTGTATGTATTCATATGACGTTTCAGGATTCAACGCGTAACCTATTTAGCAGAGCGGGGTCGTCTACAGATTCCCGTCGGAACATGAACAACCCTCCATCACGTAGCACCGTAAATGAAGCTCCGTTACCTCACGAAGACACTGTTATGATGGGAAGCAATACCCAGTTACTGTAAGAGCAAGGAGGAGTTGTTCTGCTATTGCAGACACTCCCCAAAGTCGTGGACCTACAATGCAAAGATCTACTAGTGCAAGTCACGTTCAGTTAGACGCTGATGAAATGCGGCAAACTGAGTACCCTGCAGACAGTTCGTTATTGCGCGATTTCAACACGCATTTTGCACGTTTCTTATGGAACAATACAAACGACGCAGTGGTATGTCAATGAAAATATTTTTACAAGGTCACTTCATTCCTCTTACTACTACATAGATTTACCGTTGATGCTAAATAATTGATGTCATATAGATGAAAAAGGTCGTGAGAGTGCATGCTCGTAGTAAAGGAGTGTCGGAGTGGGATTCAATGCCCAATGGGGCTTGGAGGGGAATAGCTGAAACAAGCGGTTTAACTAAATTACTGCAGATTCCTCACACTACATTTGATTCGGCCCTCATTTCGGCGTTCATAGAGAGGTGGCACCCCGAAACAAATACGTTTCATTTTCCGTGGGGAGAAATGGCGCCCTCATTGCATGATGTGTATCAACTGCTTGGACTTAAAGTTGTTGGACTGCCGGTAGCCCCTTCAATGACGGACAAAGAGTTGTTCAACGAAGTAGCCAAAATGTTTGGCATGGACGTTGAGGAAGTGTATGTGTACAAAAAAAACAAAGGTTTTACCCTTGCAACCTTACGTGAAATGATGACAGAAAGAGTTGTACATGAAGATCAGCAACACACCATTGCCTCTGTGTACCTCGCAACCATTACGTCTTCCCTTTTGTTCCAAGACAAGAGTGGAACAAAAATGAATATTCGGAATTTTCATCCGTTGCTAGACCACACCAACACGCAAAGGTACCCTTGGGGAGCTGCAACGTTAGCATACCTTTATCGCGAATTGGGAATGGCTAGTCGACGATATGTTGCACAATTTAGTGGATCCCCTTTACTTCTACAGGTATTGATTTCCTAACTAAAGTTGATTTGTTTTTATTATTGAAATGACGGAGTAATTAACTGTAATTCGTTTCAGAGTTGGATATGGGCGTACTTCCCAATGTTCAAAGGTCATGAAACAGCAGATCCATCTTGTACAACTCCCGGGCCGTACGCTTACTGTAACGATCGACGTCGTGCTAGAAAGTCACCACAAGAGAGGATTCAAGGAATACGAAAACAACTAGATTTAATGCAAGTGGACGAGGTTCGAGCTAGTTCCCGTTTTGTACCTAATATTGTTCGTATACCATGTATTCATAAATACAAATTGTTTGTAGGTATGTTGGATGCCGAGGAAGGAAGTGGTTAATAAACGTGCATTCACAGTGTCTCACTACAAAGGGACGCTGCAATACCTGGGTATGGAAGAAGGTTATAACCCAGATAGGTTTGTAAGACAATTTGGAAGAAAACAGATAATACCGAGAAATCCACCTATCCAGCCAGTGCAGAGTAACAGACCATCAAGAAATGTAGGCGGTTATAAGGTGAAATATCACTGGGCAGACAATAATTTTGGAACTTGGTTCGAACACTGCCTGGAAGAAGATGATTTGCCCATCAGCAATCAAGTTTGGGAAACTTCAAGCGATTATATGGACTGGTATAGACAACACTCTCATCCTTACAACGATGCAGAGTCAGCGAAACTAGTCGTTGAACTTGACGAACAACCCATGCCATTAGCACTGCAAGTTGTCCGTGTAAGTAAAATTCATATAACTTGTCATTTTTTTAAAACTACTTGTAGCAGTGTGACAAATACTAACTCCAACCATCTGGTTACTTGAACAGCGCCTCAACCACATTGAATCAATTATTCTGGAGAATGTGGAAGTACTTCGAGGTTATGCAGATGACGATCCACTGAAAAAAATTATAATGCACGTAATAGGGTCGGTCATGACTCCAGGTCTTCCAGAGGTATTCCGTAATACAGGTGTTGGTTCTTCCCAAAGAACAAGGGCAGAGCGGTTGGACTCAGATGCCGAAACGTTACAGGACGGATCACCCTGAAGATATAGCGGTAGGCAAACCTTTGGAACGTACAATCTCGGGAATCCCGGACCTAGCTCGTACATGCCCGGTTCATACAGCCAACCTGAATCATCCTTTCAACCCTTCAATTTGACCGAACAACATCGAAGTCAAGGTTATGGTTTTGCAGATTTCAGAACACCAAGTGCAACTGGTTTAGGCAGTAGCCGAAGTTATGGTTCTCCCCCGTCCAGAGAGCCAACTACGAACTATTTCGACGGTTATGATACAGGCCATACATCTGGGTATTGAATGACGCATGACAGACATCATGCATGCTCTATTCCGAACGTTTGTTTTCAATTCTGCATTCCGTCCTGTTATGAAAGCTTTTCATAGTTTTCGATTATTTTGTTGTGAGGCAACCGAATTGTGGATTCGTGAGGATTTGGCGTCTAATCCACCCCTTCTCAGTACAAACCTGTACCACATCTTCTGAAAAAGTAATGGAATCATATCTGGAAAAGGGCCCCAATTGTGAATTCGTGAGGGTTGAATTGTAGCAAAGTCAAATTCATTTTAAGTGCAGAACTACCTCCAGATATGCGTCGTTCAGTTCTACGAAAGAACTTAAGTACGGCTTACGATGAATTCATGCGTTTCAACGTAATAACCGTGTTTTATGACTCATTCCGCATCAAATACATGGAGATGGAGTGTGACTTTTAGATATGGAAGAATTTGAGGGACTCAGATCCGTACGTCCAAATCGACAATCGCATTTTGAAAGTTGGATTTCACACGTACGTTACAACATCAATACAACTCAAACATCACAACATTGGTGAAACAACAATATAACAACAAGCGCGCAATTAAAACATTACAACCATGGTAAATCTGAAAACATTGGAAAACAAAGGGGTACGTAGTTATGAGACGAACAAAAAAGTTCACACTTACAGTTTCAAATAGTAAAGCCTAGTCGGCACGGTCGTTAGGAGCCATGGTCTCCCTTAGAGTAGAGACTTCATGTTCCAACGAAGAAATACGCTACAGTAGTTTTCTTATGGCGTTTTGCGAGTACTCGGGATGAGGAGGATCGATCCACTGAGTGAAGTAGCACATGGTATAACCGGTGCCAGGGCACGACCAGAACTTCCTGCCTAAGTTTCTCCTCGATTCCGACTCCGCCATTACGGCTGCCTTATTGCATTGGCACATTTGTACTCTGCTGCTTCCAGATGAGCTGAGTTCGGAAATGATTTCAATAGCTTACAGTTACACAGAGTCAAAACTATCTGTTGTCCCACCTTGATTTGGAGTCGTCCATTTATAGACGTAGTGCAACGTTGTAGTCCTTCCCAAATTACGAAAATGCTTTCCAAAAGGTCCCGAATTGTGAATTCTTAAGCTATCAAAATGGCCTCAGTTAACTCTTCCCGAATTGTGCATTCGTGATATGTATTGGCGGTTTTCCATAACATTTGTAATCTACTTTTTACCAGAAATGAAGACTACTCTGCGCTAGATTCTGAAAAGTTGTGAAGTCTTTTCTTACAGTTCCCGAATTGTGAATTCGCGAGGTGTGGAATCTACTTTTTACAAAAATCCAGACTACTCTGCTCTGCCCTAGGTTCTGAAAAGTTATCAACTCTTTTCTGGAATAGTGCCCGAATCGTGAATTCGCGAGGTCTGGAATATACGTTTCCCTGCGCAGTACAAACCTCTGCCATATCTGCTGAAAAATTAAGGGAATCCTATCCGGAATAGATCCCGAATTCAGAATTCGTGAGGGTGAATAGGTCCCGAATTCAGAATTCGTGAAGGTGAATAGGTCCCCAATTCAGAATTCGGGAGGGTGGAATTTACAATTTCCCAAAACCTTAGATTCCTGACATATTGCTCTATCCTCAAAACACCGTAAACCTCACCAATGCATCACCTGACGAAGCATGGATTCGTGAGGTTTTGTTTCCCTATATATATGGCCATTTGCAACGAATAAATTTTCATCTAAACCAAACACCAAAAGAAATATGGTCAGTCAAGGTTCTAGCAACTCCTCTCGCTCGGTTCCCGAAGTTGACAGATTTTACGATTATTTAGGGGTATACTGCTTCCAACTTGTATTTCTTACGTATATGTGGTCGAAAATTTGAATGTGCATAACTGATTGTGTTTGTAAATACAGGATTGCGACTACCCGGACCAAGTAAACATATTGAAGAAGCGTTTAGATGCGGGTAACGAAAAAAATAGTCAACTTCTAATGACAATCGATGATTTGGAATTCGAATTGTCTTGGTATAAGGAGAAGTACGAGGACCATAAGAAAATGTTGAGTTCGGGGGAGGTATACCCGAAAGAGGTTCTTCAAGCTCCTGCCATGCCATACGCAAATTCAGTTCAAAGCAATAGATATGCTAAAACTCTTACGGTTATCCTTCTTGTTGTAATGATGATTTTGATGTCCCGTGAGTATTCTAGGCCGACCGAGCGAACCGGGCGCTGCAGCTACGGCTTTTCGAGGCATTAGAGGGGGGGGTCGTACTTTGTTTGTTTATGCAAGGCAGTTGTTATTTTCAGTAAGAAGTTATGATGAATCTCGTTAACGGAATATGTCTGATTTTACGAAATTATATTGGTTCATATCGTTTCAAAAATTCTTACCATATTCACTACAACAGTCAAAATAAATACTACATAAACATACCAACAAACGGATTGAATAATGAACATACGCATCGACTACGCTAAAGGTCGGTTGTGTAGCTGTCGTAAATATTGGAAATGGTTTATACGATCCTGAAATTGATGTTCCCAACCGCTTACGCTCGAATGATGGTGGTGGGTCCAATTATAAGCAACCGGAGGAATAGGAGCGTTATCTGATAACTTGACCTGCATAAAACATAAATATAATGTCAAAAATATTCCAAGTCATACGATTTCGAAAAATAATTAAAGTACATCACATTTTACTAACCGGTATGTAATGATCTTGATTTCCCACCAAAGCAATGACAATTACGTCTTTCGGCTCTACGGGGCTACCCTTGGAGTAGAATGGGAGCGTGGTATGTGAACCGCCCCATGATAACAACACAATAACTTTTTGGAATGTTGTAGCAGCTATAAATCCACAAGCAGGCATCTCCATCCAAAACTCTCGGTTTGTACATTGCCCTAACCAACCTATACGTTGGACCAATACATGTAATCTTGTGAATGTGTAACCAATGTTGTTGTAAAAGTTGTAGTTCTCTTGAACCTCGTTCACCATTGTTGTGCGCACATGTTTCCATGAATCCTCATCTTCTAAACCAAGAAGCCATGCAAGAGATCGGTACCCACAATGACCATCTCCCCTTACGGTTTTGTAGTTCGTAATGTAACCAAACATGAAATGATCTATCTGGTTTTGGCCAAACACTTTCTTATAATCAATACCCTGACTTACACCTGACTGCTCATCATCAGCATCGTCTTCCAAGTCATCCTCGTCCTCAAATTCTTCGTCGGATTCCACAAATATCTCCCCTTTTGGCCTTCTGTACCTCCTCCGACCTATATTATCATTGCCTGATACATGCTCATACCAAGTCTGCTCCCTCTTCTCAGGTTCAGTCATACGTGGCCTGCCTTTTTTTTTATTATATCCCGGTGGCGGCTCTTGCAAAGGACGTCTGCAACCATTGTTCACCTCATTTTCCTCATCTAGGGGGACTGTATATCCTTCTGGTGGTTTATGCCAGACAATTTGTTTCCAGAAGTCATGAATTTCCCCTAAAGGAATTGGCACACCCATACTCATGTAGCTGTACAAATCATGTGCACAAGGAAGGCCTCTTACATTTCTCCACCATCTATCGCTGCACGAATGAGGGTGGAAACCCTTGGAAGGATTCTCGATCCTATCCATGGTCTCCATAAGTATATTCATACAGTCAGTTGAAACCTTATTTACGAGCTCCACATAATATGTATACCGCCCAGTTCCTTCCATGCGAATTACTTTGGAGAGTATGGTATTGACATCCATTTCCATTTTCCGCTGAATACCCAGAATCTGAATTAAGATAGTTGAGTGGATCTCTTGTGCTATGGTGTTAAACGAACCAACACTGTTGTCTATGAAATTTTTCAACCTCGAGTGAGCACCTTAAACTCTACAATACAGATTAATAATTACTATCAATGATTGTAAGACATGATTATATATACAAATTCAACACATACATAAATAACAACAGTAATACCTATTCGTTGTCCTCGTAAGCAAATGGAATATATTGTCCGTCCATGCCCGTACAATGCGCTCTTTGTAAGGAGACAACCACGTCTCGTTTAAATAAGGATAAAAGCCTGGATACTTCTTCCTTATCTCAGCGACACGGCTATTATACGTCTCTACTGATTTAGAGTTGAATACACCTCTACAACTATTCCCAAACGCTTCAGCAAAATTATGATTTCCCGTTGTTGTTTTTACTTGTGCCTTGCAGTTACACAATATATGAAACCAACACAATAGGTGTTTTGCATTAGGAAATACCTCAGCAATTGCCTTAATCTCCGCCATATCACGATCCGTCACAATCGCTCCAGGACTTTGTCCAATGTGATCGTACATTTCCTTCACCTTCAAGAGAGTCCACCTGTAGTGGTCAAAGTTCTCTCGTGCCATGAACGAGTACGCAACGTTGAATGTCTGCCCGGTGCAAGTAAACCCTACAATCTCCAACAACGCCATATTGTACCTGCATTTTCACATAATATTTATTACTACACACTTTCTAACAAATTATTCAAATTAAACAAAAACATATACACTTATCATACTTGTTCGTCTTGTACGTAGCGTCCATGATGATGACATATGGGAATAACCGCAACAAAAACAACGACTTCGGGTTTGCCCAAAAAAAATCTTGAATTATGTCGTTGTCGTGTGACATAGCACGGGATCGTACCATATAACCCCTCTCCAACAATCAACTTCGTGTAAACTCTGTTACATCTTTTCCATCCATCTCCTTAAGACGTAGAGTGTAACACATATTTTTAATTTGAGTCTTCGACGTAATCATCCCCCATCCACCATGCTTCGCTGCCAAAAATAAAAAAATCTTCACCGGCTTCACATGCGCTTTTATCAGAGAAATGATATCCCTTTTCTGTTCCTCGTTCATTCTTCCGGCATATGCATGACCCACCAGTCTTTCTGGGAGGGGGTGATTGTGACACCCGCACACCACTCTCAATGTCCATTCGTTATCCTCACAGTGACAATGGAGGCGAAACAGACACATACTTTTTTTGGACCTCGGGTTGCGAATCAACAAATTTTTTACCCCACGATAAGCCCCATATTTCTCACATGTAAGCTTCACATACTTCTCTCCTGAACGGTCAATTATTAAGACCATGTTGTTCTCTGTACCGATTCCACGTGCCCAACATAACACATCTTCTTTGTTATTCCACACATAATCGTTTTCAAATAACCATGTGTAGTCTTCCTACAAATAAAGATGTGCAATATAACTCATGAACTATGTACTCCGCTTTATTAAATAATTCAGTTAAAATAACATAAATAATGCTAAAACAGAACAATGTGTATTCTTAACTACCTCGCGAATCCTAAATTCGCAAGGCACAATTCATACTCCCGAATCCTCAATTCGGGATTCATATTTTACTTCAAATTCATCTACAACAGTTTACTTTCTAACTCCATTTCTAAAAATATAGTACGCAAATATTAGCTTCACCACCTCTAAATTACAGTACAATATGTACGTACACATCATGACGTTTTACACTCTTAAAAAATTGTAATCTTGGATACGTATTCTAACATACAATGTATTTATATATATATACATTCACAAAACTAAAATATTGACTGAAACAATTAAATTACAAGTACATTATGTAACTTACCATAATTGTCTTATTTTCTTTCTTCGAATCTCTTATTTGAAATAATGTCGATTTTCCTTCCTCTTCTTCTCCTACTCTCTTCCTTCTTCTTCTCCCAACCTCATCATCACGTACACTATATATATACCCGACTAAATCAATTAGGGCATGTAAAGTAGCCGAATTCTAAATTCGCGAGGTCTTCGAGCCTTTTTCCTCGGAAAACCGATCATATCCCTGCCCTAGATTCCTGACGAAACTGGGAATTCATTACGTACAAACTCCCGAATTATGAATTCGTGAGGTTTGTTCTAACACCTCACGAATTCATCATTCGTGATGTCTGTACATGCTAGACCGGATTATCATTTCAAAACCGGTTTTCCGAAAAATTAATTACTGAACCGGTTCAATTTATTACTGAATCGGTCGCCTCATATATATTTTATTTATTTAAACCGGTCGGAAGAAAAGTTCGAGCAAACCTCACGAATTCAGAATTCGTGAGGTACGGGGCGATGTTACGGAAGCGCGTGGAGCTAAGCTCCGCGCGGCGGTCAGCTCTGCCGAAAAAAAGTAGTCATTCGCCCCGTCCATCCGTCAATTCGAGTGCATTTAGCCTCTGCCATATTAAGCCTTCTACAGTATCTAAGAACATAGGGTAATTATTATGCTGGGGAAAGCTGTTTTACATTGTCCTCGATATGTATGAAAGTAGAATTAAGGACTTGTATGCACTGCGGACCAAGCATTAGTCTTAGATTTTGTTTTTTCAACTTTGGTTGCAGAGGAGTAGTTCCTACTGGTGTGAGCTTTATTTGATCCTCGTATGATAGATCTCTCTGTTATAATAAAAGGAAGAGGTTTTTGCGTCAAATCACCCGTTATATGGGCCAATTTGCGCCAAATCATCCTTTAAAATTTTTTTTGCAAGGAACCACCCAAACTTGTTACTCTGTTAACACCGAGCCACCCCTCGATGAATTCCGTTAATTTCTCTTTCAGAACTGGTGAAATGTCAATTTTGCCCTCATTTTTTTCAAAAATTCAAGGGCAAATTTGTATTTTCGCCATCTGATGATAAATTGTGAAAATATCGCGATATATTGATTTACCATGATATTTTGATTACCCTTATTTTTTTACGGATCTCAAATTAACCCAAATTAAACATGTACTAACTTAAAGACAAGACTCACTCACTTCATCCCAAGTCCCAACTCAAGGCCACTACAAAATCCCAAAGATCAAAATAGAAGCACAATTATCGTTGCTTGCATTCTGGAGGGTGTTTCCCTTGATCTTTGGCAGACGCTTTAAATCGTTTCTGTAATGTTTTGCCTTATTCTTTGTATGAATCCCTAGGCTTAGGACCTTTGCATAAAACAGGAACTGTTATTCAACTTGCTGATAGGTCTACTGTGTACCCGAAAGGGGTTGTTGAGGATGTTCTTGTTATGGTTGGTGATCTGATTTTTCCTTCTGACTTCTTTGTGTTGGATATGGAGCATGCTAATAATGTCACACCTATACTGTTAGGTAGACCTTTCATGAAAACTACACAAACAAAAATTGATGTTAATAGTGGGACTCTCTCTATGGAGTTTGATGGGGATAAGGTAGAATATAATATTTATGACATGGACCCCATTGATAAGAATTCTCTATGTGCTATTGATGTGATTAATCCTACTTGTAAGGATGAATTACAACCAATTTTAGAGAATATCATAGAGCCCCCAAAAGTAGATATTGTTTTGTCTACTAATATGCAGGAGTGTTCGTCTAAGCTAGAGCCTAAAGGTAAGCTTTCTCCACATCCTTTGGGCAATCGCCCTCCATTACTGACCTCGTCAGGCGAGATACCATTGATGTCTAGTGTGCAGGCACTTGATATTGAGCTTAAACAGCCGCCTTATACGGTCAAGGAGGAGAAAGTGAATGAAACCACCCTCATTGCTAAAGACAAGGTGGTTAAGGTAAGAGGGACGAGATTTAAGGCGTTCCATGAGTGGTTCAAGAGAGAATTCAGACAAGAGACTGTTTTTACAAAGCCAAATGGCGTTAGTTAAATCTCTTGAGTTTCATGTCGAGCCACGACATAAAATAAGGCGCTACTCGGGAGGTAACCCGAGGTTTGAAACTGTTTTTATTTGTTTTTGTTCGGTTTAATTTTATTTTTAGTTTTTCTATGGACAAGAGGAAATCACCGAAGCTTAGGGTCAGCTACAGTCAGTAGCCAATCTCGCTGTAAGTCTTCTCTCCCGTCTGAAAAAAAAAATCATTCCGAGAAAAAAAAATAGTGCAGAAAAAAATATGAGAGAAAAGAAAGTAAGGAGTTGTATTACATCAAGTTTGGTTTCATTGGTACTATCATTCTAGATCTACATTCGCTGGAGCTTAGCTTGTTGGTGACCATGTTCTTTGCAAGGAGTTGATTTGTTTGGGTCACCTTCTACATTGGAGGTATTCTTTCTTTTGCTTTAGATGAGCTATGCACTATTGGATTACATTTAGTGTTCATCTAGTTTCTCATTCTACCACACTTTGAGTTTTATTGGAGGAAGGTCACCCGACCTTGTATGTGAGTCTTCTGTCTCCTTCCCTGGGTTCGTTTTTATGTCTTCCATTTCATTGAGGACAATGCAATGTAATTATTTGGGTGTTGGTTGTATCTGCATGAGCTTATTGAATATATATTGTATGAAAAAGCCACAAAAATTGAAAAAAGGCATACAAAATCCTTGGATAGCAAGATCTATGCAAGAAGAAGGTGGCTTGACCGACATTAGGCTGGGGCAAAAATAAGTCTTGAGCGATGTGAGTTTTGTGAGCCTGGAACAATTATTGAGTGGTTGGGATGAAAACCCGAAAGGGCGCCCAAGTAAGATGAGTGTTATAAAAAAATTGAGTGTTTTAGGATCTTTATCATCTTGGCGTATGGAGGCATAAGAAGGAGGCGTATAGGAGGATTCGGGTAGGCCACTTGGAGGAATAAGGTGTAGTTCTGGGTATGTGCTTATTTTATCACATTGTTCTTGATGTTGTTGTTTTGTATGTTTGGAGGAGCTTATTGGTTATGCAATCACTAGGAGATATTCATGTACTTCTTGAGGCTTTGAGTATTTTATTGTATGGGTAGATGTTCTGTAAGTTACTCGGGACGTGTAAAAGTCTAAGTATGGGGGTATTTGATACGTTGCACTTTGTATGGCGTAACTAGGGGTTATTACATTAGTTTAGGAGTGTTATCACAAGTATTTGGAGCTATTGTTATGTTCTGAGTTGTTTATGAAGAAGTGAAGAAATGAAGACCAGAACCGAAGAAGAAGAGGATCAAAGATTGAAGACATGAAGACTTGAAGACATTCTGCGGAGCAGCGGCGATCGCCACCATCACTATGGCGATCGCCATTCTACATCAGAAGCGTTACATGAGTTCGAGAGATCATGGCGATTGCCATGACTCTACGGCGATCGCCATGGGGCGACAAAGACCACGGCAGAGCTTTACATGAAGACCGCGATCGCCAGGCATCTATGGCGATCGCCACAACAAGGCCGAAGACATTCCAGACTTTCCTTATTTTCCTTTGTTTGTTTTATTTCTTTTTCCTTATTTTATTATTTCGTTTAGGATATATCTTTTACCATATATTTTTAGGGTTAGTCTCTATTTAAGAACCCTAGTTCTTTCTATCTTTTCCATCAGACAATTTAGTTCTGCAACCATGAGCAGGAACTAATCTCCATTGTTTTACTTAGCGGTTGAAACCTTCAGTTATTAAGTTGTGAGATTTCTAAACTCTTGTTCTTTTCCTATGGGTTTGTATTAATTCTCTTGTTCTTCATCTATTGATTTCTATTAGTTTTGCTAGCTTGATCACCTAGTTTGATTGATAGTTTTCTATTGCTAGACTAGGATTATAAGGTGGAATTCCTTGTCATTGTAGCATTCATATCTGCATGATCTGGTAGTTGATTGCTTTTATGAAAGAGAATTGATTGCATGTTAATATTTGACGGTTGTAAGTTATTGCATGCATCCTTATGATTCTTGTGCCCTTTGCTGCTATTTCATCTAATCTTGAGAGGTTTTCCTGATTGCTGAATAGTAAGTATTATCAGGACCGGTTGGCCTGCTGATATATTAAAGATTGGAATAGGAACATTCCCTAAGATTAAATAGAACTTGAGATAAATCTACGATCAACTTGATTGACTGTTGTGTGGATACTTGCTAGGTGAAACCCCTTCTCATCATATTCTCACCCAAACTTCTTCTTCTTGTTACTGGTTACTTGTGTGTTCTTGCAATCAAACCCCCCCCCCCCCCCCCCCCCTTTGGTTACTTGTTACTAGTTGATATTTCACTTGACTGCATTGATTTGGTGTTTTGATTTCCTTGGGTTCGACCTCTACTTACTTGCTATACTCTAGTTAGTGCTTAGGGTTTTCTTTGATTTGGCACTACGACTTTAGCCTCATCAATGAGTTGTGCTTTGTTGGATTACATTTGGTGCTCATCTAGTTTCTCATTCTACCACACCTTGTGTTCCATTGGAGGAAGGTCATCCGACCTTGTATGTGAGTCTTTTGTCTCCTTCCCTGGGTTCGTTATTATGTCTTCCATTTCATTGAGAACAATGCAATGTTTAAGTATGGGGGAGGAGAATGTATTCACATGTCTTTATTTGGTGTTGGTTGTATCTGCATGAATTTATTGAATATATTGTTTGAAAAGCCACAAAAATTGAAATAACGCATACAAAATCCTTGGATAGCAAGTTCTATGCAATAAGAAGGTGGCTTGGCCGGCACTTGGCTGAGGCAACAATAAGTCTTGAGTGATGTGAGTTTGTAAGCCTGGAACAATTATTGAGTGGTTAGGATGAAAACCCGAAAGGGCGCCTAAGCAAGAGGAGTGCATAAAAAAAAATTGAGTGTTTTAGGATTTTTATCATTTTGGAGAGGTGACATAAGTTGGAGGTGATATAAGGAGGAATTTGGGTAGGATATTTGGAGCTATAAGGAGTTAGTTTTGGTAATGATTTCTTTGATCACATTTGTTAGTGTTGTTGGAGGATGAGACTGTTTGGCGTTTGAGTTGGAGTTTGTTGGTTGTTAGCTAGGATGTTGGTGATTTCACTTGTTTAGAGTTATGAGCTTACATGTTTAGGTGCTATATTCTTAGTGTTGAGTTCTCTTGTGTACTTGGGTGCCTATGAGCTATATTGATGATGCGTAGTAGTTTTCTATCTACTAGAGATTCAAGTGTGGGGGAGTTTGATACACACGATATCATAGTGTGTAAGTATGGTGTTTTAGGGTGAGATTACTGAGTTTTAGGATCGTCTTGGACCTTATTCATGCATTTGGAGTGAAGACGACATATGGAGCTTTATGTTGATATTAGAGACTTATTACAGAAGAAGAATAGAAGCCAGCAGAAGACCGACGAGAAGACAGAAGAAGATGAAGACTATTGCTGGCGGAGACCGCCGCCAAACCTGCGGCGATCGCCGCTCATTCCACGTGAAGAAGTTGACTTATGTACTGGTGGCGACCGCTGCCCAAAAGGCAGCGACCGCTGCCTCTGTCAGATCTGAATTAATATCTCTATTTTCTATTGTTTTTGTTATTTTTCCTTATTTGTTTTAACTCGTTTTTATGTTTTATTTCAGGATATCTTTTATATTTAGGTTAGAGGATAGCTTGTTTTTCTCTAACCTCGTTTACACTTTTCTTTTCAACAGAAGACATTCGTTATGAAGAACTAAGCCCTTTTGCTTAGTCAAACAATTGAAGCATTCGTTTTGTTTAAGTTGTGAGATTTCTCGTTCCATATCAATTGCTTGGAATTGATCTATTCTCTTGCTTGAATCTTTCATGATTAATATTGATTGTTTCTAGCCTGATCATCTAGGTATCGTCTGTATTGATCTATTGCAAAATTATATTGTTACTGGTTGAGTATATCTAATTCGTAGTAGCAACTGCATTGTGCTAGTATCTGGTTGTGCTAGTCTTATGTGGAGAGAATCGATTTACATCTAGGATAAAAGCTGGTTGTTTTATGTTGATGTATCCTGATTATATTCTTGATCTTAATGCTGCTATTAAACTGAATCTTGATAGTTTCATGGTTGTTTGATTAGTTAGAGCTATTAGTATCTGGTTGTGCTAATAGCTATTTCAGAAAGGAATAGGAATTTCCATTGCATGAGATATTGAATGAGTTATCTAGGATCAACTTGTCATACGAAGTGTGGATATTTGTTTGACTGAGCTATTTCCCAATTACTGATTCCATCATCTTTTACTTGTTACTATTTGCATGCTTGGTTACTTAATACAAACAAAACCCCCTTTGGTTACTTGATTGACACATATACTTCATACAGATCTAGAATCTGTCTCCCTGAGGACTCGACCCTTACTTGCCTAGGACTGCATATTAGGTTTGTTTGGATTACTTGCATAGGAGCAATTAGCACGACAAATTGTTGTTTTCAAATTGACGCCGTTGTCGGGGAGGCAACAATTCTAATTGTTTTTTGTGTGTGACCTGTGTGCCAATCTTGGTGTGAACCTATCTTATGGTTCACACCCGTGCTACTAATACTTTACCTCTTGATTTAGATCCATAAATTGAGAGAACTCTTCTCCGTACTCGCAAGGCTATTCGTGTACAACATCAGGCAGCTAGAAGCATGGCTGAACGTGTTACTCTTGAATCCTTGACGGCATTTGGGGCCCCATATTTTTATTTTAGTAGTATATGTATTATGTATAATTAATTATATTATTACCTTAATTTCTCCTCTTTGACTGCAGAGAATCCCAAATCATCTTCCTCTCTTCCTATCATGTATCTTTTTTACAAATCAAGCCTATTGAATATGGCAACTAATGGCAGAAAATCCAGCCTCTTTCATTCTTTCTCAAGAGTCTTCTCTTTCACATTTCTTGATAAATTGATCCTACCCGAGATTGAACCTATTCCAGTTAAACGAGTTGTAGTGGAATTGTTCTTCAAAAGCTTTGATAAGTATTCGTATTTCTCAATTCCATTCTCTTAAATTAAAGAGAAGCACCCAACAATCAAATCAACTATCTCATATGCAAATTGGATGAAGGTCAAGGTACGTAGCTCATTTTTCATTTTTGTTAATTAGCTATTCTCGTTTCTTTCATTACCCTGATGATGTTAATCCTATTTGTTATTTTGGGGATAAATTTAGGGCACTGCTAACCTAGAATTTGGATTTATTATATTCAATTTAAGAGGAAGGGTTCGAATTGGTGTTGAAAGTGTGTTTGTGATAGATTGATCAACATTTATTCAATTTTCCCTTCTTTTGTATTATATTGCTTGGATCAATGATTTTTGTTCTATTGTTTAGTACATTTTTTTACATACTTTCTATTTAACACCCACCCATTTTGCTATTTGCCGCCCAGGCAATCCGTGCGTCACGCATGGATTTAATCCGTGCGTCACGCACGGATTTAATCCGTGCGTCACGCACGGATTTAATCCGTGCGTCACGCACGGATTTAATCCGTGCGTCACGCATGGATTTAATCCGTGCGTCACGCATGGATTTAATCCGTGCGTCACGCATGGATTTAATCCGTGCGTCACGCATGGATTTAATCCGTGCGTCACGCATGGATTTAATCCGTGCGTCACGCATGGATTTAATCCGTGCGTCACGCATGGATTTAATCCGTGCGTCACGCATGGATTTAATCCGTGCGTCACGCATGGATTTAATCCGTGCGTCACGCATGGATTTAATCCGTGCGTCACGCATGGATTTAATCCGTGCGTCACGCATGGATTTAATCCGTGCGTCACGCATGGATTTAATCCGTGCGTCACGCATGGATTTAATCCGTGCGTCACGCATGGATTTAATCCATGCGTGACGCACTGATTAAATCCGTACGTCATGCATGGATTTGCATATATGAATCTAGGGTTATTAAATGTATTCAATGTATTTCTAGTTAAGTGTGCAAATAAACACTTTTGTAGTGTCTTTTTTAAGGCGATAAAGCCCAATTCGACAAAAACGTCATCGAAACTTTATCGAAATGGAATGAAACTTTATCGAAATGGAATGAAACTTTGTTTCAATCCTTATTATGTCTATTTGATCATGCGTGTAACTTGAAATTCAAATTTCTACCTTTGTAAGTGAAACATAGTTTGACACCGAACGAGGTCGCAATATGTATGGCGCACCATATACAATTTGAAATATAATAAGGTTGAACATTCGTCAACATAACAACAATATAAGAATTCTAAATATAACAATAAGATTTTGCAACATAAAACCATGCGTCACGCATGGAATGCATCCACACATCACGCATGGTCTTACACCATACGTGACGCATGCATTTTCATATGTTTTTTGTTGCTTTTGTGAGCCATGTCAAATGTATTCAATGTATTTGTAGTTATGTCACGCAAAATAATTCATTTTCCGTGTTGTTTTTAAAGGCTTTAAAACCACAATTCGTCATAACGTCGTCGAAACTACATCGGAATGGAATGAAACTTGTTTACAACGCATATTAGAGATATTTAACCATGTAGGTAACTTTTCATCAAAACCTTTTGCTTTTAGAGTAACACCCTCTTTGTAAAACATCAAACTACTCACCACAAGCTTAACTTGTTGCAATATATATATGGTTGCAACATTGATGTTATCGTATGTTTGAAAAATTTATACACAAATGTGTTATAAGGCATATAAAGTCCCAATAATGTCTCACACATACAAAACGGGATTCGAAACTATGTCAAAACGCTAAAACCACTAAAAACGCCTTAAATGGACTTAAGGCGGTTTTTGACGAAACGACACTCGAACGATGTCCGAATATAATGAAACTTGTTTTCAATGGCTATTATGAATATTTAACCATGTGGGTAACTCCCAATCACAACTTCTAACTTTTAAAGTACCGCCTCCTTTGTAAAAAACATACTAGTCGTAACTCTCTAACTTGTCGCAATATGTATATTCTACAACATGGACGGTGATTATTGTTGCAAATACTATACAACTTACTCTTATTAGGGATATTTAGTAGAAACAAGGTCTCGCTCACACGAAATGAGGCACGTAAACGCTAAAACCACTAAAAACGCCTTAAATGGACTTAAGGCGGTTTTTGGCGAAACGACACTCAAACGATGTCCGAATGTAATGAAACTTGTTTTCAATGCCTATTAGGGATATTTAACCTTGTGGGTAACTCCCAATAACACCTATTAACTTGTAAAGTAGCATATCCTTTGTTTGGACTTATTACGTGGCCTAAATGTCTAACCTTTGACAATATGTAATTTTATTTTGATTGGAAATCATGCACACATCAGTGTTACTAAGAATCAAAGGGATCATGTGTCATTTTGTGCGTCACGCATGGAAGAGAACCGTGCGTCATGCACGGTTACTATCCACGCGTGGCGCATGGATTAGATCCATGCGTCACGCGTGGACATAAACGGTGCGTGACGCACGGATTTTCTTTTCAGAAATCATGCAGCACGTACGTCTTGTCTCACCTACTGTAATAACTCCATTAATTTTTTTACTATTTCCGTAACACCTACATTAATCCCTATTATTTTCCTTTCTTTCCATATTTCAAATGTCAAAAACCTTTGAACACCATTGTTGAACATTTTTTAGAGGAAAACACCATTTTTAACTATCTTCCTTTCCTTCTATATGGAGAATGAAGAGGAATGCACCAATGAAAGAAGTGGAGAAGCTCCATTTTCAAGTTACAACCTTAATAAGGTAACATTTGTTGTTCATAATAATATTTTTTAAGGTGTTGACTTGTTTTAGGGTTTGTATTAGTTAGGTTTAATGGATTTTACATGTTGAAGGTATTAGTTGTATGACTAAACATGTTGATTTGTGAATTTATGTTGATTTATGATATTTGAAATGTATTATAATATTACTTTTTAAGGTTTTGACTTGTTTTAGGGGTTTGTATTAGTTAGGTTTAATGGATTTTACATGTTCAAGGTATTAGTTGTATGACTAAACATGTTGATTTGTGAATTTATGTTGTTTGAAATGTATTTTAAATGTATTATAATATTACTTTTTAAGGTTTTGACTTGTTTTAGGGGTTTGTATTAGTTAGGTTTAATGGATTTTACATGTTCAAGGTATTAGTTGTATGACTAAACATGTTGATTTGTGAATTTATGTTATTTGAAATGTATTATAATGTATGACTTGTTGGTTAAGGGGTTTGAAATGTATGACTTATGGCAATTCCACACGTCACGCATGGTTCAAGACCGTGCGTCACGCATGGAATGGATCCACACGTGACGTGTGGATTTTCCATACAGAAGCTTAACTGGTTTGTTATCTGTGTGTTTGTGCATAGATGAACTTTTTTGTGTTTACTGGATTAGACAAGATTACTCTTAATGACTGCTCACCTCCGTCATACCTCGACTACATACCTTCGTTTGATTTGGGCATTGATTTTACAACATGGGAGCAACCGCAATCACAGTTTGGTGATATCAACACTGGATCTTTTGGAACCGGTTACGGTTTGTCGCAATGGCCTTCGCATTTGATGAGGCCACTTTCAGACACAAGTAGCTTAAATGTGTTTCGTCCTTTGCGTACTGGACCACAATTTGATATTGAAGTTCAAGAAGAACAATATGTCTCTGTTGATTACTCAGAATTGTTTGCAAATGACTTGGTATTCGCCTCTAGACAACAGGGAGTGAATTGGGCCGTTAACATTGCACAAGCCAACAACTTTTGCATAGTCAATGGAAGAAGTAGAGCACCTACCGAAACAAAATCTGGAAAACTTCAGCTTATCTGTGATAGAGGACGAGTGAATTACTCAAAAGCTAAGGGAGTGAGGAAAAACATAAAGATGAAAAAATGTAGATGTTGGTTCGAATTAAAGCTTCGAGAGGAGCATAGAGGGGCTTGGAAACTTACTGTAATGTTAGGTACCCACAACCATCCTATTGGTAGTAGCTTGTTTGGGAATGCATTTGCAGGCAAATTGACGCCTGATGAAGTGTGTACAGTAGTTGAAATGACTAGGGCTCATTGTAAACCAAATGAGATTTACACTATGCTCAACAAGTCTCCCAAGAACCTTACAAAAAAAAAAACAAGTTTACAATTTGATGGCCAAGACTAGGATAGAAAACAGGGAAGGAAGAACTGCATGTTATCCAAGAGTTTTTCTACAAATGCAAACAGAACGACTATTTCATGGAGTATAAGACATGCAAAGATGATGCATCTATGATTGGTGATATGTTCTTTGCGTCCCCTGAATCAATGAAGCTCTTGAAATCATTTCCCTATGTACTTATAATGGACTCCACATATGCCACAATCAAGTAAGTTTTGTGTGATTATTGACCATTACATATGATTTTCCATAACATTGCAATAATATTATTTCAAATTATTTCTTTACAGGTACAAAATGCCATTTTTCGAGATTGTTGGAATCACGTCTACATGGAGGAACTTTGTAGTTTGTGGGGCATTTCTTGAGGGCGAGACTAAAGAGCATTATTTTTGGGCAATGCAACAACTTTAAGAGATGTATAGAAGAATTGGAGCAACGCCAACTTGCATTGTCACCGACTGTGAACAAGCTTTAATGAGTGCAACGGATCTTTTTTTCCAAATGCAAAGTTTCTTCTATGTAGACGACATATAAGGAAAAACATAGAGGTCAAAGCTTCCCTCGAAATGAGATCGAAACTAAAGGGAAAAAACTTATCCAACGACTACTACAACTTGTTCGAGGAAACCACCGTAGAAGGATATGAAAAAAAGTTGGATACTATAGAGAGAGCTTGGAACGCGCATATTCCCGAACTGCAATATGTTAGAGACAGTTGGCTTGGTCCTTTCAAAGAAAGATGTGTGTCGGCATGGACGGATGACGTGTTTACTCTTGGAAGCAACACGACAAACAGGTAATTTATCTTTAATTGCACTTACACAACTATATTCTGTTTTCTGTGAATTTAAACAGTTTTCTGTAAACTGCAAATTTATACATCACGCGTGGATTACATCCGTGCGTGATGCACGGATTTGTTCCATGCGTCACGCATGGATTTGTTCCATGCGTCACGCATGGATTTGTTCCATGCGTCACGCATGGATTTGTTCCATGCGTCACGCATGGATTTGTTCCATGCGTCACGCATGGATGTGCACGCATGGATTTGTTCCATGTTGTTGTTGTTGTTGATGTTGTTGTTGTTGCTCTTGTATCTGTTGTTGTTGTTGTTGTCGCTGTTGTTGTTGCATCTCACCAGAAAACTCTAAACGACGAGGAGGCGATTCTTGTCTATTCTTCTTCTTCCTTGGTTTTGGAACTATGGGATCTTTTTTCTTCAGTTCTCTGTTTCTTTGACGAGTATCGCGTCCAGGTCGACGACCACCATCCATATCTGCATCATAAAATGTGCAATTCCACAAAATTAATCAGTTTACTGAATTTAATCTGCATATCATCAAAAACTCAATCAGTATATCATCAAATCCAATCTGAAACTGCAGAACACAATTTCTGGAATGTGCAATTCTACACGTCACGCATGGCTTCAATCCATCCGTGACGTGTGGAATTGCACATTCCAGAAATTGTTCGTCAACAATTTTTCCATGTTTAAAACCCTAATCTCAACAGTTTTTCAATAATTTCATTAAAACCATACCAAATTTCAACAACCTAATTCATAACCCCAATTCACAAAACCCTAATTCAATATCAAAACCCTAATAAACTATATACAGATAAATTATCAACAAAGTACACAATCCATTCATATATTACAAGTTTAATCATTTCTAATCAACTAATTAACATACACATTGGATTTTGAAGTAAATATCATCAAAACAACATGAAAACCTCATATATACATCAATATCATACCATAACAATGAAATCTTAATGTTTACATACCTTATATGCAAAAAAAGATGATGAGAATGATGGTTTTTGGGTAAAATGGTGCGTTGTGGAGTGCAGCCGCCGTGAGATAAGTTGGAGAAGGTGACAAAATGGTAGGGTTTGATGTTTTTGGGCTTTTATAGGTAAAAAATTCATGCGTGACGCATGGATTGTGTCTATGCGTCACGCATGGTTTTGTTCTGTGCGTGGCGTGTGGATTAAAACCATGCGTCACGCACGGATTTAATCCATGCGTGACGCACTGCGCCTGGACGGTAAATAGCAAAAAGGATGGGCGTTAAATAGTAAGGGCTTTTTTAGGGAGTAATGAGTTGTTTGATTTTTTTTTTTGCAGACTTGCAGTACTTGACACAGTGAATCTAAATAGATTTGAAGCATCAAAGATTGAATTGGAAGAATTGTATTGCTTGGATCAATGACTTTTTTATAATTTGTTTTTATTTTATTGAATAAAGTAATGGTAGTTTTTCTCTCTTGATTAGTATCTCAAAATTATGATTTAATTAGGGCCTTTATAATTTGTTTTTAACCCCTTATATTCTATCATCTTCATCAAGAATACCTCCAAAATAGAAAAGCATACCAGATTGCATTCACCAATGTACATATACAGGTGAATCAGAGGAAGGTTTTATAAGATATTTAGTCTCCTATGAAAAAATGCAAAGATAAATGCTTACACGGTTCAAAAAAGAAGAAGATGCAAAGACATCAACGGCTCAAAAAGACTTGTCAAATTGTTAAAGAACAAATCAAATAACAGACTTCACACAACACCAACTTAACATTAACTCATAAAGATAAGCGTCCTCAGCTCGAGACCTCCATTATATTTGATGTACTGAAAAGCTTGAGATGGTAAACCACCATTGCAATCAAAGTTGCAACCAAAGTTGCAGAATGCTCTAGCACAATCCACAAGTTGCTACTCAGATAAAGTTCTGTGCTATCATATATTTCACTTACTCTTTTTATATGGACAAAAATCTCTTTTCGCATTCTAGAACTCAGTATTGCATGACAGATTTAGATGAAAACAAAGGGAAGTTGCTAAATTATTCCTAGATATTGTTTGCACACAAAAGAGAATTAGATTAGGCTTTATTTTTAAGAAAGGAAGTAATTTTAGGACTATACCATTGTAATACAATATAGCACGACTAATTAGCCTATTGGGAAAAAAAACTTCATCAACCAATTTAAATGAAAGTAATTGCACCAATGCCTAAGCTAATTAAATCTGTTAGAATAAAAAAGTACTGAAAAGTTGATCCCTTGCACATGCTTTTATGATTTATAATTTCTTATTGTCCGGTGCACATGTGCTTCTAAGAGCATCCATGTTATTTATTTGGAGTAACACAATCAATTTAAAAAATGAAAAATAAAATAATGTGTCATAATATTTGATAGAACCAATGTCATGAGTGGAGAGAAGTAACATAGAAATGTTACTCATCCAACAATTAACACTTGCACATTTTGCCAAGTGATTTTCTACCATTGATTGATAAATAGACTCTACCACTAAATCAACAATTTAACCAATCCACTATTTTCATCACAATATAATATGGATGTATGAAACTTGAGTGGAATAACACCATTGTATGATTAAAATAACAAACATTGATATGAAATTTTAAAAAACTAGCTATGTTACTCAAAATGAATAAGACCAATGTAGATGCTCTAAGAGTTGAGTAAGGTCAAATTTTGAAAGAAAAGACACTTGCGTGATTTACACGAAACAATCAGCAACAAAGTTATTTGTGGCTACAAGCTTGTCATCTACATAGACATTGGCAAACCTCACCAAATCCTTCATTGTTTAATATGAATTTGTTTCCTTTGTTTCTGACATAACTGGAAAAGCCTCGTTACTGATTCAAGAGACTACTAAGAGCATTTGCATTCGTGTTATTCTAAGTAACATATAATTTATTTTAAAGATAAGCAAAATTAAAGTGTCGGCCATTTTGTTTGAATCAATGCATGAGTAAGAGCATCTTCAACCATGAAATTCATTTGAGTTTCATATCTTATATTATATTATTTCTCTCTCCTCCACATAATCTTTTGAAACTCTTAATCTAAAACCATGAAATTTATATCAAATATCATACATTTGTGACATCATCTTATGACATCATATAATTATATATATATATATATGTTAAATATAGTCAATATGGATATCAATATGTAGATAAAAATATTTTACATATTTTATCAAAAAATATTTTAGAAATTTATATTAATTGATGAGTTAATAGAGTTAGAAAATATAAATTCAAAATACAAACCATTACTATTTTATTATTGGTACATGTGGTATATTTTCATTGGCCCAAATTGAAGGTGGAGTTTCAATTGTGCTTGAAACTCAAAAGCAAAAATTACCTAGATACATTACAAAAATTTGTCATGTCATTTCTTTTCCGTTGTTATGAAACTCTAGGTTTCATGGTTGAAGATGGTCTAACAAAGAGTTGTTACTCTCACTTACACAAATCAACTCACTCTTCCAATTACATATTAACACATGGCCCAATAACAAAATTCTCTTACTTTTCTATTAGTTTAATCCTTATAACACTCATAATACATAAAATTTTACTATAATTAGTTTTCAAATATTTTTAATTTATTTTTATCTATATATTGACATCCATATCAACTATGTAATATATTATCTAAATTTATACAAAAAGTAAAAGAAAAATATATGTTACTTGATATAAATAACATGATTGTGGATGAAAATTCATTTAATATTAAAATAATAGTCTATGTTAATCAGAGTAATATGGATAAAGATGCTCTAAAGACGTGCAAACTTCAAAGCAATGGTGAGATTGCCAAATTCTTAAGAGGTGACATGAGTGGCAGTGAAAGGAATTTCTCCAACAAAAAGATAGACTCTCTAAGAATAGTGAGATTGCAAAGCTTGGTGTTGTGCTCATCGAGATTCCACATCCAGCTATGAGAGATCATTCTAAACCAACTTTAATTGATTTGCATAAACTTGAACGTCCTCTGAATTAGTCTCCTCTAAATGCTAGCTATAACTTCAATTAAAATGTATAGAACTCCCACGAATTTGTTTCCTCTAGTTTGAACGAATTCCTAGTCCAAAACTTCAACATCCTGAAAATGTAGAAAACCTACACTGAGCCAGCCCAGTTTGGATCATCATCCAACCTAAAACCTACAAAGGGAAGCATTCGGGCACTCATAAATAGTCACCGTCTCCTCATCCTGCCTTACAAACAAAAGAAACATATAAGATATGCATGCCTTACTCAGCAACAATATCGACTGTATAGGGAAACACTCTTAAGAAAACATGACTACTACTCTTTTTCTTATAATCTTTCCTTTTTCTTGAGTGAGTGATATACAATATGAGCGTGTTAACGCCACCTAACTAATTGACAACATCCAGTAAGCTCTACGCCATATGTGAGTAAATGAAATCAATTCCTTCTCTGTTAAGAAGTACTAGGGGCTCCATTAAACTCATACTTAAGTCATTTAGACCATCGAGAAGCTTCTGTGTATTATCAAATATTCCCAAACATGATCCATCGAAACGAAACCCAAACATACTGCTAGATCAGTTCAACTGCAAAGAAGGCATTTGACAAATAATCACCCATATAATGAGGAAGATATATGGATTATATTTTTAATAAAGCAAGGAAAAAAACATTTTTTCACCAAAAAGCAGAGAGAGAATATTCACCGCAAAGGTTAATAGAATATTTTTTTATGTTAACTAGTTCTACGGAGCCCGTGCGATGCACGACCCCTGTGTAATAGTGTTTTATTGGGTTTTCGATTTTGAAATCTTGGTATTGAAATATGATGCCCGGATAGGGTGTGAGCCGGTCATTTGTAGTTTTTCGTATTTAATTTTTTTAACAAATTCACCTACAAACCAAAACACTCAGATGAGAAATTCACACCCGATGAATACTTTTGAAACCTCAAGTTTCCTTTGTAGTTTCACTCCAAAAACGTAATTTCCGTGGGTTTTACTGATCGTTTTTTATGCATTAAACATATTTCTTTAGTAGGAAGAAGGTAGAGATGGCTCGACCGGGACCGGACCGGCGGTTCGAACCGGAACCGGACCGGGTCAAAACCGGGACCGGACCGGAACCGGTAGGAACCGGTTTTGACCCGGTCCGGTTCCGGTTCGGGAAATTGCGTTTTTCGAACCGCCGGTTATTTTTTTTTTTTTTTTTTTTTTTTTTTTTAACCGCCGGTTTAACCGGTTAACCGGCGGTTTTTTGTAAAAAATATTAAAATAAACCGGCGGTTAACCGGTTAACCGCCGGTTAAAAAAAATTTTAAAAAAAATACAAAACCGGCGGTTAACCGGGAAAACCGGTTAACCGCCGGTTACAACGGCTAGTAAACTAGCCGTTGCCGGTTAACCGGCGGTCCTAACGGCTCCTAGCCGTTAGGAAATTAAAAAAAAATAAAAAAATACATTTTTAAATATTAAAAAATTCATATCCAACCCCTATAAATATCATACCATACAATCTTCAAATCACACATCCAACAACAACAATCTCTCTTCTCTTTCTCAAATCTCAATCTCATAATCTCTCAAATTCCATCAACAATCTCTCTTAATCTCTTCCTTTCTTAATCTTCCTTTTAATTAGCTTTTGTCTTTCAATATTTTATTGCTTTTACATTTTTAATCACATTATTATATTGTTCTAAGTTTTATTGTTTTATTGTTTTAATTGTTTTTAATTGCTTTTAATCATATTATTTAATTGTTCTTAATCATATTATGGCGGATCATTTTGACACCCAAGAGAGTGATAATGTCACTTCTCCCACTCCCACTCCCACCTCCCAAGTTAGGTCCTCCGCTAGGGGTAGGACCGCTAGGCCTCAAGGGCAAGCTAGCGGTTCGAGGCCGGCTAGGGGTAGGGGGGGGAGGACCGGGACCGGGTCCTCCTCCGGGAACCAATCCCGGAAACTAACATCTCCTGTTTTTACAAAGTGGTTTACTAAATTAGAACCCGGTATCGAGGAACTCGAGGCCGAGGATTATGATCCCGGACTAATTATTGTTTCTTGTAACTTTTGCGAGGCGACATTCCAATGGAAGAAAAGTGGAGGATATGGAACCCTTCAACGACACATGGAGCACAGACACGTCGCCGAGATGGGAATGCTAGGGGGACAAACGCAAATTTCCGGCGGATTTGCATCTTCTACTAGCGGTAACCCTTTATTTCGTTTTGATCATGAAGTTAATAGTGTAGCATTAGCCGAAGCTATTTGTGTTGATCATTTAGCATTTCGATTTAGTGAAAATGTAGGATTTAATGAGTATATTAAAGAGCATACACAACCCGCTTTTAAATCCATATCTAGGAAAGTGATTAAGAAAAACGTAATTAAGGCTTATAAAAGACACAAGCACGAATTAGTTTCTTATTTTTCGCAAAATGATATGAATGTTTCTATTTGTAGTGATATATGGAGTGATAATACTCAAACCCATTCTTACATGGGTGTTACATGTCATTTTGCAGATCATCATTTTACAATGCAAAAACGTTTATTGGCATTTAGAGTCTTTGATGATTCACATACCGCACAAAATATTGCTATGATGATTCGTACAATTTTAGAAGAATATAGACTACTTAATAGAGTTTTTTCAATTGGATTCGACAATGCATCTGCTAACACCGCATCTATTAGAGATTTACAAGAAATGTGTCAACCTTTATTTGGTGGGAGATTTTTTCATATTCGATGTGCTTGTCATATTTTAAACTTATGTGTTCAAGATGGTTTACGTGCTATGAGTTATCATTTTGATCCAATTAAGAACGTTATTAAGTATATTTGGGGGCATCCTAAAGTTACAAGAGATTGGATGACCTTTTGTAAAACTAACGGGGTGCACCCAAAACGTTTTTCAAAAGATGTGGGTACCCGATGGAACTCTACTTACATATTACTATGTGAATGTATAGAATATAGACAAGTTTTAACGTCTTTTGTTTCTCAAAACCTTTCTGGCTCTACTTTCTATTTTAGCGAATCAGGTTGGGAAATATGTCAAAGTATTGCAACGTTTTTAAAATGTTTTAGTGATGCAACAAAGAGATTTAGTCATGTTTATATACCAAGTAGTAATGTTTTTGTCTTGGAAGCTTGTAATGTTATGGCTGGTTTAAGTG